>OY987326.1:154008723-164008723 GCA_963920685.1 Polydrusus tereticollis | reverse complement strand
CATCAACAAGCATAATAGTAAAATTTTGTACAATATTGTGGTTGTAAATAACTATTACAAATATGGATTTTATTTTTAAAATACTGTACGTATACAAATAAAGTTGTCATTTTGAGGAATATTTGAACATCTTCTTAAATCCTAAAGTTCTAACAATTTAATAGTACCTACCTATTAATTAGTAAAATATTGAAACATGTAAAATGTCATAATTAACCTTGTAATTGGATACTTTATTTTAGTTTTATTCAGATTAATTTGTACTCATAAATACACCTTTAATATTTTCGATGTACGAGTTTTTATAACAATAAAGCACACATTTCAAAATGACAACTTTATTTGACAGTCATCTTTTACCTTGACTGGTGCCCGCAAATACGGGGCCATAAAAAGGAGAAATAGTTAAAAAGAAATCGGCGATAACCCGTAAACGGGCTCATCAAAAATATCTAAAGTTATTCTTTTGAATGTGGGTTTTAGTGCTCTTTATTAAACCTAAATAGAATTTTTCTCTGAAATAATTAGGGAAGCCAATAATTGACCCCATTTAAAATTACATGGGATTTCCTATGTCCCGCTCGACGATGCAACACCCGGTATATTGAATTCAGGAATAATTTTATTTGTATTACAAGAAAACTTCTATAATTAGATTTAATATAATATTTGTTTGGTTTAATATTAGGAAGAATTTTAACATTTCAATATACAATATATTAAAAATATATTAAAGTATTTGGCATAGTGAACATTTTTATTTACCATTGGCGTGCGGTGTTGGTGGGGTAAAAAAGGCTTTTTTTTTTGGTAAAGGATATTAGGGCTTATTTTAGATAACTGTTTCTATGAGATTTAGAATCAGCATCCCCAAAAACCCCTTAATTCATATTTTCAAAATCTCAATTACCCTAATTACGATTTAGGTTTTTTCAAAATATTGCTAAGATACGCGCGCTCTGTTACCGTTGGCATGCTGACCTGTTTTGTTTTTAAACAAATTAAGCAAAGAGTGCTTTGAAACAAAAAGTTTTTGTTTGACATTAAGTAATTCGTACGAATTGTCAATTAGTGAAGCAGTGTTACTTACCTGTTATTAAGATGGCACAAAACCGAAGAGTAGGTAGTTCTTACAATTGGAGAAAAAATAGAAATTATCCGCTTATTTGGTAATAATGAAAGATCTACGCGTCAGGTTGCTGGAATATTCAATGAAAGGCATCAGGATCGAGCACCAATTACTCACGATACCGTTGCCAAAATCAATAGATTGTTCGCAATAACTGGAGTGGATTTCAAGACAAGACCAAGGAGGTACAATTTAAATCAAAGACATTATTCAGACGACGAACGTATCATAGCAGAATTATGAAACAACCCAAATGGTAGTATAATATATAGTTTGAAACGCAATAGGATTAGGGCATTTAAACCAAAATTTCTACATACTCTGTTAAATGGCGATTTCGAACGGCGGTTTGAATTTTGCTTATGGTTGCAAGGTAACTATCTTAACGACAGACTTTTTCTAAAGAACATTATGTTTACTGACGAGGCAACGTTTACGACAAACGGTGTTGTATCTAGTCAAAATTGTAGGTTTTGAGTAGCCGAAAATCCGAATTGGGTAATTAATTGTAAAAACCAGTACAGTGAAAAAGTGAACGTGTGGCGTGGCATATTTAACGAACGAATTGTTGGCCCTTTTTTCCTGGATAACTTGACCGGACAAAATTTCCTACATTATTTACTAAATGATTTTTATGATTTTCTCATGCAATTGCCTTTAGCACAGAGACAAAACTTAGCTTTCAGTTAGATGGTGCCCCCGCACATTATTCTATGATAGTTAGGAATTTTTTAAATGCAACTTTCCCTATGAAGTAAATAGGTAGAAATTCTCCTTTAAAACCATGGCCCCCAGATCGCCGGATATTACCCCTTGTCAATTTTTTCTGTGGGGGCACTTGAAAAATAAAGCGTATGCTACTCGGCCGCGTAATAGAGAGGAACTTTGCATTAGAATTAGGCAAGCGTGTCAGGAAATTACTCACCAAACTTTAAGAAAAGTGAATGTACGTTTAAGAAGAATTGTTGAAAAGTGTATTGTTTTAGAGGGTTATAGTTATGTTGAAAACACAATAATCTAAAATAACGTAATTTTGTTAGCACAGTTACAAATAAAGAATTTATTAAAACAATACTTTTTTTCTGCTAAAATCAGCTCTTGAGATTTTGAAAATATGAATTAAGGGGTTTTTGGGATGCTGATTCTAAATCTGATAGAAAATATTATAAGCCCTAATTTTTTTCCAAAAAAAAAAGCCTTTTTTACCCCACCAACACCGCACGCCAATGGTAAATAAAAATGTTCACTATGCCAAATACTTTATTTTCCCAACATACAATTACCACCAAAAGTTTAAGAAAATCTCATTATTAATAACTGAGATATTAGGGTGTATTCATGAAAAGCGGGACACACTGTACTGTAGATACACAGTATTCTATTTTTTATTTTTAATATAAGAGGTTCATAAAACACTTACAAATATCGTACTGTATGAGTTTTCCTTTGACTGAATCATTACATGCTAACTGTTATATTAACCCAATACTTCAATTTCATGTATTTTGGCAATAAATAAAAAAAAATGACTGAAAGATGCCTCTTAATAATGTAACTATAATTTATCTTCACCTACATACCTCTTTCAAACATCAAAACGAAAGCAAATACACCTTTTGTAAAATAAACACATTTTAAAAATAAATCAACACAGTGAGGGCTCTTCAAAGACCATTAAAAATGCGTCAACGGCTCTTTTCCTGGCGCTAACTTGAAATGTTTCGCAGCTTTCTGTAAATTTTACGCATTGTGCGTTTTGTTTGTCTTTGAAAATATGGAAGTTGAAAGGCCTGGCTTTGTTTAAATAGAAAAAGTTAAAGATGATGTTTACGTTGCATCTGAAAGTGAAAAAAGGAGACCAGACCGACAGATTGTGTTGGATGTTAGCCTGTGATATATTGTCAGAAAAATGAACTCGAATGTATATGCTATTACAAGCATTATTTTCGCCTCTCTATAGAGGGGGTTTACCCGAGGTTTTACCGGTTTAGTGCTACAGGAAATTGACACACATGTCAAATTAAAATTGTGACATATTTGCTAGGATATTATTTAAATATATTTAAATACATTTAAATACTTCTAAATGCAGTAAATCTATTTAAATACCCTAAATACCAACATATTTATTTGTATATATGAATAGGTGTATAAATTGAGTGACCTTCCCCTCGTAAATCACTTAACATTTTACTTGATCGCATTAAAAGTTCTGAAATTAATTCATTGGCGTACACATTTTTGGAATCAAATTAACCTGACAACCCAATATTTACGGTACTGACTTAAATAATTTTGTATTTTAAAATGAGTGTAACTGCTATTTATTACAGTAATCCGTCTACCAAATTTCATAGTCATTTTCTTGATGTTTAAGAACAAAATAAAAAATCTGAAACTTTTAACGCTCTATATTCTGTAACGAAGCATATTAAATCTATGTTTATAGGAACTCTTTTTCTGATTTAATCGGTAACGGGGAATCGGTAAAAGGAACAGAATCATGGGCGTGCTACCCGAGAAAAGCGAACAACGAGAAGCGACAAAATCCTGAGTTTAGCATTGATTAACTGGGGACCAAATTATATGTCCTTCACCTTGAAATTTTGACAGTTGGCCGGGTTATTACACTAAAAGAAGCACTAAAGCGATGAAGTAAATGCTTTACACTGAAATAAAAAATGTGGGTACCTAGTAACAAATTTAGTAAAATCATAAAAAAATTAAATAAAATAAAAATATTTTTGAAATGTTTTATTGATTGTGCGTTACTTAGTGATAGTACATTTTAGAAAGAAAATGAAATAGTATATTATTACATACCAAGAGTGGTGTGATAGGCATACACGATTTCGAAAATTACGGTACAAGCGTTAGCGAAAATTGACCTTGTTAATACAGACGTTATAATATTACGTAACTGCTCTTATGCACAGCTTAGCTTCTAACAATATAGAATATAGTGTGTGTATTTAGAGTTTTACGGATAAAGTAGACAGTGCGTAAGTATGGTCTTACTAATATAGAAGTAGGAAAACAGTATTTTCTTATGTATCCCTATATTTCTTTTTAAATATTGAACACCAGTTTTGTTACCTTTACTTACATTTTTAATCAACAATCCTAAAGCGGTGCAAATGTACTTCTTACTGTTCAGGATCTTTTGAAAATGCAAACATACTTATTCCTTGACCTTCTTTTGAGTGACACTCTCGAAATGCACAGGTATTACTAGGCATAGTTTTACAAAGCGCCAGCGCTCACAAAAACAAACAATTAAACAATACACTTCTTTCAACAAAAACGACAACTAAGCTCGATAACGATAACTCATCGACTATCGGACTAACAGCTGAAACACGGCCGGCTTAAACTTATGACAGTTGGCCGGGTTACCTCCCACTCCAATGATTTCGCCAAATGTCATATTGCCGCTTCTCGTTGTTTGCTTTTCTCGGGTGCTACACCGATATGTTTTCAATGCAATAAAAACAGGAAATTATATTTCGGCATCAAAAAAAAACAACCGCCTTATGATTGATTCAGTGATAATGATTCTTTAGTTTTTTGTGCCCCCCTCGAAAGAATTAAGAAGAAAAGTATTTCAGTGAAATAAATATATTTTTTTAAAGTAAAGGAACGAGTTTGTTAAGTTAAATATACTTATTTTATTAACTTAATAATTAAATTAATTAAATAATATAATTTACTGAATTTTAATAACCAGTTAACGAAATAAATAATTATTTGGTACAGTAAAATTTGTATTCGTTGTTACAAAATGCGTTTTTTAAATGAAATATTATTTGGTGCAACAAATAGGGTCCTTAAGTAAAATAAAGAATTGTTTGCATTCTGGCGAATCGCTAAGGGGCAAACATGCATATTGAATAAATATTTATTTATTTAATATATGAAAGTAATTATTGGTTAAAATAATTATTAGAATTTACTCAAATAAATAATTGTTTGGCATAAATGAAACAAATATTTGCTTAAATAAACTTCATTTTTCCTTGATTTAAATTCAGTGTATGTATAATTATGTTTGATATTGTTCTTAATCCTAAAACAAAATTGTTTTAATTAAATATAATTTAGTTCACTTAAATAATATTTATTTCTTACCAATAAGTTTCGGGACTAAACCAGTTTATTTGTTTAAACGAATCCAATCTTATCATTGTGGTTTTATTCAGTTCTTGAATATATTATGGAGGAGGCATTTCTTTGTAGTTTGCTTTATTGTTTAATCATACTGTATTAAGTTCGCTTATTATACTATTAGTTAAATATTTATGCAAAGTTAACTTACCGATCTCGTTCTGACGAATCCAATGTATCCGTTCGTGTACGCTTGGCCTAAAAATAATAGAACAAGAAATTAAATTTGTGACAGTTGTCAGAGTCGTCTAGTTTCTCGTATGTGAAGCAGCGCGTCAAATTTGAATTAATCAAGTAACGCAGATTTATTAAATGACATCACTTGTTTTTTAAAATATCTGCTACTACATGTTTTGCAGAAGTATAAGAAAAGTTTAGTGTTTTACTTGTATAACGAAAAAGGTTATATCAATCATGTCGCTAATATTGTCGAAAAGTATGTATCTACTTGAATAAAACTAAAATAAAGTTTGAATTTCTGCTTTTGTATTATTAGAATTGGGAATGATTTTTGCTTGCCGACTATGATAACTAGCATTGTCCATTACAATGATGCTATTTTCAGGTATATTTTTAAGGAGTTTATATTTAAACCAATCTTCAAAAAGTTGTGCGTCGGTATCTTGATGGTAATCTAAAGAAGAATCTGCTATGTTTTTAGCTGAAAGCAACAGACAATTTGGAACAAACCCGTTCTCTGAACCAGCATGTAATATTGTGATTCTTTTGCCTTTATTTGATGGTGCCTTGGTTTGACAATTTTTAGAAGAATCATCCCAACCTTTTCTTGGAGTGTCATGGGTATCGAACCATGTTTCGTCAAGGTAAATAATTGGACGATTTTTTTCTCTAAATTGTTTAACAGCTGTTAAATATTTAAGTCTCCATTCCCGTAAACGTTGAGATTCCATTAATGTTTGTCTTTTATTAATGCTTCGGTATTTAAAACCCATTTTATGCAATATTTTCCTAAGACTTGAAAGGCTACAAGAGATATTTGTTTCGTCTTTAATCAGCCGCTCTTTGAGGGAAATCAAAGTGGGTACAGTTTGTGCCTCATACATTTGGTAAATCTTTCTTCTTAATAAATCCATGTCATTTTCGTCAATGCTTCTAAATGTGCCAAATACTTATTCCGTTTCTGCTCTAATCATTTTATTCCTTTTCTTTTATACTTAATCCTGGTTAACCTGCTTGCTAATTATGTGGTTTATATGCCTTTATGGCTGCCTCTATTGGAATAATCCACCTATTTATATCTATATACGGACTCTTTAATGAAGCTATGGGTAAAATCAGTGCGGAAAAGGGGAAAGGTGTATCGAACATGTAATAGAGGAAGAAGCCAAAATGTGGCAGGTAGATATAATAATCGAAGAAATGGTTGAACTTCTTATTATAAACGATGTTAATAAAGGTTCATCTTCCGAATTGGAATATGATTAAGCCATAACAAAGTGCTTTGTGTGTAAGATTCTATATTAGGTATATCTTGTTTTTGTAATTATGTTATGTAAAATTGTACCACCCATTGGGTGTTTGCTTTTCAGTGAAGCTAGTCAAAGTGTGAGGTGTCAGTGTTTTTTTAATTAAATATGGACAATTTTCAACAATTGCCTAAACGCCCTAGAGTCGGTCCATGTACAGGAAATTAAAAAAAAAATAATTCTTAACTGTTACGATTCTATTAAAAAAAATATCTTAAAAGCCAGAGAAGAAAACAAAAAAATATTGTACGTAGACGAAACATGGCTAAATGAAGGCCACCATGTGACTAAAGTTTGTCAGGATGAAAATATTAAAAGTTCAAGGTAAGCTTTTTTGGAAGGATTATCCACAGGATTAAGACCGCCATCTGGAAAAGGGCATCGACTTATCATTACCCATATTGGAAGCTCTGAAGGCTTCGTTAAAGGTGATCTACTGATGTTCCAATCTAAAAATATAGGAGGCTATCACGAAGATACGAATGCCGATGTCTTTAAAGAAGCAAATGTTGGATCTTATATCAAAAGATGCAATAATTGTATTGGATAATGCTATTACTCTAGGGTGACGGAAAAATTACCGACAAGTGTGTGGCGTAAAAGTGAAATAACAGAATGGCTAAGTTTAAGATAAATAGAACTTCCATTAGATTCCTTAAAAAAGGAACTATTGGTACTACTCAAATTACATAAAAATGCATTTAAGAAACATGTGGTCGATGAAATGGCAAAGTTACGAGGAATATCTGTGCTCAGACTCCCTCCTTACCACTGCGAATTAAACCCGATAGAACGTATATATGGGCTGAAATAAAAACAGATGTCGCGAAAAAAAACACGACTCATAATATAGTGGATTTAAAAAGACTCTTTAATGAAGCTATGGGTAGAAGCAGTGCGGAAAAAGGGGAAAAACTGTATCGAACATGTAATAGAAGAAGAAGCCAAATTGTGGCAGGTAGATAATCGAAGAAATGGTTGAACCGCTTATTATAAACGATGTAAATAAAACTTCATCTTACAAATTGGACTATGATTAAGCCATAACGACCAAGTATTATTCGATTTTTGAAAATGCTTTGTGTGTAAGATACTATATTACATCTTGTTTTTGTAATTATATTATGTACAGGGTCGTTGGTATGTATGGAAACGGTCGATTATTTCTTAAGGTAAAACAGCTAGCAAAAAATATTTAAGACAAAAGCTTTAGGGTTTTTTAAAGTCTACAAAAATTTTTAAAGAACAAGTATTCAGGATGAGTCAGAAAGCCGTAGGAGAACAAAGTTACCTTTTTTTTATGGAACACCATCTGTCTAAGAATATTTTTGGATTTACCATTAAATTACAATTATTTTTTGATAAATACATTATAAGTCTAAACCTAACAGTTTCCGAGATATCGACTATTGAAAAATTACATTTTTGAACTTTGGCAGCCTCTAGCTTTTTGACGGTACGTCTTAGAGTGAAACGGCTTACATATCCCTATCTTAGTTTTTTATTATCTTCCTACGGGTGTCAACGTCCGGTTAAACCGGATGTAACTCAAAAGCCGGAAATATAGTACTTCCGGTTTAACCGGAAGTTGATATTTTTGGGAAGATAATAAAAAAGTAAGATAGGGACATGGAAGCCATTTTGCTCTATGGTATAACATTAGAAAGCTAGAATCTGTCAAAGTTTAAAAATATAATTTTTCAAAAGTCGATATCTCGGAAACTATTAGGTTTAGACTTATAATAGACTTACTAAAAAATTATTGTAATTTTATGTAGAATCCAAAAATATTCTAAGATATAGGGAGTTCTATTAAAAAAAAAGTAACTTTGTTTCTCTACGGCTTTTCGACTCATCCTGTATACTTATTTTTTTTAAATTTCAATAGACCTCAAAAAACCCTAAAACTTTTGTCTTAAGTATTTTTTGCTGGCTGTTTTACTTTGAGAAATAATCGACCGTTTCCATACATACCAACGACCCTGTATAATAGTACCACCCATTGTTATTTATTAGTCAATACGATTTTTTAAATGTTTCCATATGTTATAAATACCTACGAGTATAATATAATACAATTTTTTCCACTACTAACCTATAACATCGCCATTATTGACCGATTATTAACGCTAGAAATCGTTTTTCTCCACGACCATTACTGAATGCAATAATTCCAAAATCATTTTTGATAATAGAATGTAAAAATTCTCGCTCTTGAGTTGGAATATTTATTCTGAAACACTTGCTTCTTATGCGTTTTGCGTGTATTTTCATTCCATAACAAGATACGGAATGAATATTCTGTAATTGATCTAAACGACATAGGTTGCCATGAATTTCGAAACTGTCAGTGTCAGATAAAAATGACCGCGTTGTAATAATTATTTTCAGACAAATTTTAGTGCAAGTCAAAAAATGAGTGAAAAATCGGATGAATCAGATATGGAACTGGATAATACTCTACCTGAAATTACGAATATTGCGAATAAATAACTTAATTGCTTTGTACAGATTTTATTTGTTTTTATTCGTACTTTTTGGTCGTGGAGAAAATATAGTCTGCTACTCGGTTAGAATCTACTATTCTCTACCTTATAAGTCATTATTGACCATGGTCAATAATAAGCCATTGAAATCCATTATTGGCCGATCTTTGACCTTAACCGAATTTTGTTTGAACGCAGGTAACTTGATTTTTTAATTCTACAACATCAATTCATTGTGGTTAGGCAACCAGATAATTATCAATACATATTAGATTACTTGATATTGTAAAATATCGATACAATCAACATTTTTTCTGCTTCCATCCTTAATTCGGGAGGTGTACACATAATATTATCACTAACATTTTCTTCGCTCATTTAAAAAAAAAAACGCAAAACTCGTGAAATCTGATGACACACATGAACACAAATTGACATTGACAAAGCCACCTGACAAAACAACAAAATATTTTGCCAATTCCAAAGCGCAGGTAACTTGATTAAAAAATATACTTATACCTACCTATACTTTTTTATAATTATTAATACTATAAAGATAAATGTCATATAAAAGTTTGTAGTAGTGGAAAAAATAATATATTAACCACGGTTTAGACAGCTTATTATAGCCCTCGCGTCTTAAATCCCTCGTCGCTTCGCTCCTCGTGATTTAAACTCGCCGCTCGGGCAATAATGATGGCTGTCTAAACCTTGGTTAATAATATACTATTAGGAGGATAGGCATGTTTAAGATTTTTAATTTGAAAATTACCCGAAAGTATTACATATGGCAGTATGGGTCATTTAATAAACCAGCTGTTACTAGAAACAAACCATGTAATGAGGAAACTCAAATTAATATAGCAATAGCTGTAACGGAAGACCCTACAACATCAGTTAAAAACATTGAAAAAGTAAGTGAAATGCCAAAATCTACAGCACATTTTATTTTGCGTAAGAAAAAATATCACCCGTACAAATTTCGAATCTGCCAAAGACTAAGAGCGGGAGATGACGTAAGGTGAAGGGTACTTTGTGAATGGTACACTAGGCAATGTCAAGATGATGAAAATTTTGTCAATACAATTTTATTTTCTCATGAAAGTATTATAACCACCAACGAAATTTGTAACAGAAGATATACGCGTTGTTGGTCCATAGAAAATCTACGATTTTACAAAATGTCTAGGCATTAACATCGTTTTGGTTTTAACATTTGGGAACAAAGATAATTGGGGCCATTTCGACGGTCTCGAAATTTACTGCAGCATAATTTGAAAGAATGGTTAAATAATAACTTACCGCAATCAATAACTTTTGGTTTCAACAAGATTGGGCTCCCGCTTATAATTCGAGAATTGTCCAAGAATATTTATGGAATAGATTTCCTGACAGATGGATAGGTACGCATTCATCTGCTTCTTGGCCTGCAGAATCGCCTGACCTTACTCCTTTGGGCTTTTAACTCTGGTGATATATCAAAAACTGTGTGCACTAAAGTAATTTTCAAACGAAGGAAGAATTACGTCAACTGGTTTTAGAAGCATTTCTAACGATTACACCAGATGTACTTAACAATGTTTTGGATTCCACAGTTAGACGATGTCATTTGTTTGAACAACGTTTGTAATTAAGTCTAGTTTGTAATTTGTAATTAGCTATGTTAATAAATGTTTTTCGAGCATTCAGTGCCGAACTATAGAGATTTTTCTTGAATAACTTTAAATTATAGCTAAAAAGTTGAAAACATCTTGAAACCATTGCAATCAACTATTGTAGAGTTCAAAATAGCTATCAATTATCTAAAACACCTTGAAAACTTAACTAAGTAAGTTGGAAATATTCTACTATGAAATAAGGTACCTGTGTAATCTAAGACCAGGCACCTGTTATTGTCACACCTATGCTTTATTGCGGTTTTACGAGTAATAACCAGATTTCGACCATGCAGTTCCGCCAAGCTTCTACTAGATCTGTGGTTTTGTTTAGAGAATCAGGAAGTTTGAATAAAAAGGAAAGCATTGGGAGACCCACACTGTTGATATTTGTAGCAATTGGCAATATTTTATTGTACTGCGTATGTGTGAACGTGCCTTAAGCATGTCAAATGTCACATGTAAAAATATAAAAAGGACAGTCTTCATTGTTCTCAGACAGAAGTAGAAACGTGTGTAATAAAAGCTGTTGTTGTTTGTTGTTTAATAAAGAGGATATTTAAAAGCAAAACGTTTTTCCAAAAGTATTTACTACAGGTTATGGGTCCAGTATAGCCAGAATAGTGCTTGGAGAAGATAACAACGTCGATTTGCAGTAAAGGTTAATGTTTTGGATTGTTTAAGTTTTGGTGAATTGGCTAACAACGTGACGACGCCGACTGTCTAACAAGGGAAAAACAAAATGGCTGTAACACAAAACAATATAAAGCCTTTCGACGGAAATGGGTATTCCAACTGGGAATTCAGAATAAAGTTATTGTTGGAACACCACAGTGTACTGGAAATTATTAGTACTGATCCGCCTGTTGAAAGTGAGACAACCGCATTGGCCACATTCAAGAAGAATGATATAAAAGCTAGAAATCTTATAATAAATTGTCTTGCAGATAATGTATTGGAGATGGTTAAAGGTAAAAGTACAGCTAAAGAAGTCATTGAAGTCCTAAGAGGTACTTACCTGCAGTCTGGAGTTGCTTTTCAAGTGCAGCTACAGAGAAAGTTGCGTAATCTAAAGTACAGCAGTAAAAACTCTCTCAATGATTTTCTTGTGGATTTTGAAAAGACTGTGTATGAGTTACGTAACTGTGGAGGTCTGATTCAAGATACTGAGGTTATTTCACAAATATTAGCGGCAATGCCAAATGCCTATCAAAGTGTAACTACAGCACTAGATGTATTGTTTTGTCAAGGAAGTTCTGTGACTTTGGACTTTGTTAAAAGTAAATTGCTAGCAGAGGAAACAAGGCAGAAGAACTGTGATGGAGAAGTAGACAATGCTCAGGCATTTGCTGGTGTAAAAGGCAGAACAAATAAATATGAAACTAGGAACTACAGAAACGATTTTCAGAAAAATCAGAGTAGAACGTTCCCATTTAAATGTTATTATTGTGGAGTAAAGGGTCATAAGAAATCAGAGTGTCCGAAGAAAAGACAGTGTAATATGACAGAAGAGGAGAATGAAGTATGTTTTGTATCCTCAGTTGAAGCTATGACATCACAAAAATTATTTAATAAATATCATGACTTTGTGTTTGTGGTAGATAGTGGTGCAACAAACCATCTTGTCAGTAAAGATGTGGGACAATATTTAACAAATGCGGAGGACATTTCTTTTAAGATAAACGTTGCCAAAAGTGGTGAAAGTATTATAGCAAAAAGACAAGGAACTCTACACATACAAGTTGAAGGAGGAAGAAGTATAATGATTAAAGATGTACTGAAGTGTGAAAATTTATCTTACAACCTTTTGTCAGTTAGAAAAATGGAAGAAAAAGGGCCTAAAGTGTCTTTCGAAAATAGGACAGTAAAGATAATGAATGGAACTTCAGTGATTACCGAAGGAAAATTAAAAGGTAATTTATATATCCTACATTTTATTATACCAAAAGCTGAAGTAAATGTCAGCGTAGAGGACCAAGATTTATGGCATAGAAGAATGGGACATTCGTCTTTGTATCCTACTAATACTACTTGTCAAACATGTGTAGAAGGCAAGCAAACTAAATTGCCTTATAAAAGTTTGTCAGAGGAAAGGAAGCCAAACAGAATATTAGAGGTTGTATCTTCAGATGTGTGTGGTCCTATCACTCCAGCCTCATATGATGGAAAGAAGTATTTTGTAACATTTGTTGACCATTACTCACACTTCACAGTGTGTTACTTGCTTCAATATAAAAGTGAAGTTATAGAAAAATTTAAGTCATATGTGGCAATGGTTGAAGTCAAATTTCGTCACAAAATTGAAAGATTACGATGTGATAATGGGGGAGAATATGCCTCAAAAGAATTTCAAGTATTTTGTAATCAGAAGGGTATTAAAATCGAGTACACAATACCATACAACCCTCAACAAAATGGCATAACCGAGAGATACAACCGTACACTAATGGAACGAGCTAGGTGCCTAATATTTGATACAAATATTGACAAAAGTTTTTGGAATGAGGCAGTACAAGCAGCAGCTTACCTTATAAATCGAACACCTACGTCTGTCCTTGAGAACAAGAAAACTCCCGCTGAAATTTGGTATGGGGTAAAGTCAAATCTAAACAAGGTCAGAGTATTTGGATGCGATGCATTTGTACACATTCCAAAAGAGGAAAGAAGAGGAAAGCTTGATTCTCGTAGCAGAAAAATGTTGATGATGGGTTATACCGAAAATGGGTACAGGATTTGGGATCCAGAAAAAGAAAAGATAATAACTGCAAGAGATGTTATCTTTGATGAAACCAAAAAGTCTAAACAAATGCCTAATTTAAACTTAAATGAAGATAGTAGTGACCACAGTAGTGAAAGGGAAAATAAGTCTAATAATCAGAGTCAAGACATTAAACAAGAAAAAGAACTAGAGACTGAAATCACTAGTGAAAATGAAGAAAATATAACTGAGACTACAAGGCATAGACGAGTATCAAAACTTCCTAAGAGATTTGAAGATTTTGATATGAACATGGATGAGAGTCTGATGGCTGCTCTGTCAGCTGATTTTTGTGATGACGTTCCTCAAAGCTATGAGGAAGCAATAAAGGCAGAAACAGGGTGGAAGAAAGCTATTGACTATGAGTTAAGTGCCCTAAAGAAAAATGAGACATGGGACATAGTGTCGTATCCTAAAAACGAGAAAGTGATTGACTCGAGATGGGTGTTTAAGGAAAAAGAAATTGATGGACAATTAGTGAAGAAAGCACGGTTAGTTGCTCGAGGTTACAAACAGTGTGACGGTACATATGCGAATGATGACTATAAGAATCTTGTTCGCGTTAAGTGTTCAAGAATATCTGTATATTTCCCAACTGGACGTTAAGTGCGCATTCTTGAATGGGGACTTGAAAGAATGTGTCTATATGGATATTCCTAAAGGTATGGAGGTTAAGGACTCAAATAAGGTGTGTAAATTAAAACGAGCTTTATATGGGTTACGTCAGGCGCCAAAATGCTGGTATGAGAAATTAAACATTAGTTTGATTAAAATGGGATTAAGGAGATCACAATCAGATCCATGTCAATATTATGACAATGATACATATTTGCTGGTACATGTGGATGATCTGATTTTGTTTTCTAAATCTAAGGATAAAATGTATGATTATAAACAAAGACTTATGTCAGAATTTGAAATGGGAGACTTGACTAGCAATGTCTCTTCTTCTAATTGTACTTTAAAGTTTCTGGGTCTTGAAGTTATAATAACTGATACTTACCTGTTTATCCAGCAAAAAGATTTGATCACTAAAATTTTAACTAAGTTTAATATGCTGGAATGTAAAGAATTAAGTATTCCAATTCAACCAAAAACTGATCTAGAAGTTCTAAGTTCAGAGTCAGATGAAAATATTCCTTATAGAAAGCTTATTGGTTGTCTTATGTATGTCATGCTGGGGAGCAGACCAGATTTAAGTTTTAGTATAAGCTATTTTAGTCAGTTCCAAAATTGTTTTACACAGGAACATTGGATATTTTTGGAACATGTTCTAAGGCATTTAAAGTCTACTCAAAATTATGGTCTTAAATATGTAAAATCAGTTGATAAAGGTTCTTCTAAAGATAATATGATTTCTGCCTATGCTGATGCTGATTTTGCAAATAGTAATAGTGATAGAAAAAGTGTTTCAGGGTTCTCTATTAGAATTTTTGATAATTTCGTGTTTTGGAAAACAAAGAAACAAGCTACTGTTGCTTTGTCAAGCGCAGAAGCCGAATACATTGCTCTTTCGAGTTGTATTGCAGAATGTATATTCATTGCACAACTCTTAAAAGAAATTTTAAATAGAAACACTTTTCCTATTGAAGTATATGAGGACAACCAATCAACTATTAAAATGGCGCATGCGTTGGAGACAAAGCGAACTAAACATATTGATGTTAAACATCACTTTATAAGAGATTGTATTGAAAAAGGTAAGGTATATTTAACTTGGAACGTCTGAGCAGATAGCTGATATCTTAACAAAAGCATTACCCGCAATAAAATTTAATTATTTTAAGGAAAAGGTAAATGTTACAATGGAATAATTATTTGTTTTTGAAGTTTTGATATTTAGAGTATATTGCAAGATTGAAGGGGGATGTTGATATTTGTAGCAATTGGCAATATTTTATTGTACTGCGTATGTGTGAACGTGCCTTAAGCATGTCAAATGTCACATGTAAAAATATAAAAAGGACAGTCTTCATTGTTCTCAGACAGAAGTAGAAACGTGTGTAATAAAAGCTGTTGTTGTTTGTTGTTTAATAAAGAGGATATTTAAAAGCAAAACGTTTTTCCAAAAGTATTTACTGCAGAAGTTAACACACACACATTGAGTTCCCACTGCACAAAAAGTAGAAGAAGTTACGCAAATTGTTATTGAACACCCACAAACCCCTATTCGGCGTTTAAGCCAGCAAGTAAATTTAACTTATGGAACCTACAATACAATCGTAAAATGTGACCTGCATATTGAAATAATAATGAAAAGGTCTTCGAAGCGACCTTTTTTACTGACGAGGCATGGTTTTACCTCTCCGGATATTTAAATTCTCAACAAATGAGAATGTGGAGTTTGTGGAGGTATGAAAATTCTGATTTCTTTATAGAATATCCCTTGCATTCTCAGAATGTTGGCTTGTGGACGACCATATCGAAAAAAAGACCGATTTTATTTGGCGCGATACTTTCATAATTTTAGAAAATGTTGTAAACGCATTAGACGATGAAAACAGGCGACTAGGCTACTTCGAGTAGGACGGCGCACCAATTCACGTAACTCTTGATAATTTAAATTTCTGGAACAATTTTTCGAAGATTGAATCATTATTTATTTTTTCATAATAATACATCACGGAATAATAACATTTCAATTGGTATGCCTAAAGCTAAAATAGAAATAAAAATTGGTAAGAGCAAAGTATAACGGATATACAGGGTTATGATAAAGAAACGGATCAGCCTTTTATAACCGCCCACTTAATCAAAAATCGCTCGGAAGCGTCAAATTTATTTTTTTGAAAAAAGATGTTGTACAGGGTAGATCATAAAAGTGCTACATGTGTCAACTTTAATTTTTTTTATGAAACATATTGTGTACTTTTAAATTTTTATATTCTACAATCAATTCTAGACATTTTCCATTAATCATGCCTTATATTTATCTTCAGCCGTTTACGAAATATTAACACTTTAATGCTGGTATGCACCATTGGTATGTTTCTCGACATAGCAACGTTCTGAACTTAAGTCACAATCTTTTGACTATGACAGTTTCTTATTTAAGTTTGGGACGTCAAAGAATGACAGTGAAGCCTCGCCGAAGATGAGCGCATTGAAATTTTGGTTATGTTGGATTGTGGAGATAAAAGTAGAAGTCATAGGGAAGTCCGTGATATGTTTAATGAAAAATACCCAAATCGCCCGCCTATTGGCGAATTAACAGTGCCTAGGGTAGCAATAAGTGGAGAACTTCCCGTACTATTAAAGATAGTGTTAAAAGTGGTCGTCCTGGTATATCCGAGGAGAAAAAAAATAAACATATTATTATCACTACAGGAAGATTCTCATAGCTCAAGCACACAACTTGGACGGGACTACGATATTCACCAAACCACCGTATCTAAATAAATTTTTACAAAAAGAGAAGTTTCATCCATACAAACCAGTATTTGTACAAGAGTTATTGGACGATGATCCATTTTGTGAAATAATGATTGAGCTAACAGATAATAACGCAAGATTTATCCAAAGAATTTGTTTTTTAGATGAAGCTACGTTTTGTTTAAATGGTCAGGTTAATAGACAAAACTACAGATACTGGGCACAGGAAAATCCTCACTGGTTCATAGAAAATCACACCCAGTATAATGAAAAGGTTAATGATTGGGCGGGCATTGTTGAAAATAGGATAATCGGAACATTTTTCTTTGATGAGAGTCTCACTGGAAAAAGATATGTAAATTTCCTTTAAAATGATCTGGTTCCAGCTCTTACCAGTCTATTTCCAGATGATTATGATCCTGATTAACCAAGTTTAACCTTATGGTTTCGACAGGATGGTGCTCCCCCGCATTTTGCTGTTCATGTAAGGGAGTACTTAAAAACAATTCTTTCGGGGCGGAGGATAGGTAGACGGGGGTCAATAGAGTGACCACCCAGATCGCCTGATCTTAATCCACTGGACTTTTTTTTTATGGGGCTACGTCAAAAATTTAGTTTATAAATCTAAACCCATCTCGGTAGATATACTGAAGGAGTCTATTCGACGAGTAATATCTCCACAAGTAGTACTAAATGTACAACAGGAATTTCTACATCGATTAATCTACTGCAGAACAGTTGGTGGAGGACATTTTCAACATCTTATAAAATAGGTTCTTTTCATTCTTTGCTGTTTGTTTATTTTGTTTTAAAATTGTTAAAAAATTTAAAATTGTTAATATTTCGTTAACGGCTGAAGATAAGTATAGGGCGGATTTTGCAAATTCATTTTGGACACGTGCGTTATACTGACGTGGCATTGATAATTGGCTTTATAAAACCAAGCAATCTATAACTCTTCAAAATGATGTTGTCCACATGCAATATATGTAGATAAGGTCCTTGTCGATGATGACGCCGAGATCATTAAAGTGTAAGGCAATATCCAGATTGGTGTTCTCAATTTCGTAGGTATAATCTGTCGGATTATTGCCTTTGTAAAATCAAAAGACCTTACACTTGCTCACATTAAGTTGTAGAAGATTGTATTTACACCAGACCTGTCCAAATCCGACTGCAGAGAGTTCATTAGGAACTTGGGAGAAAAAAAGTCATCAGCGTACACCAGACACTCAAACCGATTAAAACAAAACATGACGTCATTTATAAATAGTAATATTAAAATAGGTCCGGTATGTGAGCCTTGAGAAACACCAGAAGTTATCGGAAACTCTCTACAGACTAATCCGCATACCTTAACACGTTGAAAGTGATGAACTAGATATAAGCTTGTCCACTTGAGGTACGCACCATAGACACTGTCAAATGCCTCTGACAGGTCAGTATAATATGACGTCAACTTGATGACCTGCATGCTTCAACCGAGAAAATCAAGAAATTTTAATAAACACTGAGATTTGTCGCAGTTGAGCGATTACTGAAGAAGCCATGCTGTTGAGCGAGTATGTAATTTTTGTCATTCAAAGAGCTTCAGGATGGCGAAAATTAAAGATATTCCATAATAATTCCGAATGTCGCTACTGTCACCTGATTTAAATACAGGAACGAGGCTGGAGAAGCTTCAAGTATGAGAAAAAAATCTAGTATCAAATAATGATTTTTGGAATAGAGAGCATAAGGAACCAATAAGTGATGACTGCAGTGCCGGTTTACCCACTAGGCACGTGTCTAGGGGCACCGAGGATTTGCAGGGCGCTGCGAGCTATCCAAAAATGAAACTTTCGTATTTCAAAAATTAAGGAAGATCTTTAAATAAAGATTTTAATTACTAGCCAGGATAAACTCAATAACTTTTATTTTGTTAGATTAATTATAGGTAGTTTTATTCTTTAAATATTTTACTACCGTTCAGGAGATGTTTTTTTTTTATATATTTTACTTTATAATTTGAAAATAAAAACCTAAAATAGGTACGTTCTTAAAAATTGGCTTATCCTATTATTTGTGGAACTTTCTTTCCTGATGGGGCCTACTTTTTTATTAAACATAATATGTGGGTAAAAGATCGATTTAGTGAAGTTGTTTTCAATAAATTTCACATAGGTCGCTTCGGCGGGGAGGGAGGAGTTTGGGCGCAAGCTTAAGTATGCGTAACAGCGAAAAGTTTCCTTGACAAGCACTGGATGACTAACAATTTCTTAGAAGTGTGCAGATTAGAGATCTTTTGGGTAATCTCTTCTACAGTAAAACGATGTGAAGCTAAAACACTGGCAAACTTCACTGAATCACAAATCAACCCCAGAATGGTCGGAGTAGCAGAACTAAAAATACACAGCAAATGCATTAGAGATATCATCCGGATCGGACCACTCTTGATTATCGAGCTTTATGAGGCTAATTAATCGTAATGCCAGTTAGGTGGCGACTTCTTTTAATGGTCACACAGTAAAAAGCCGATTTCAAGCACCCTAGGGAAAATTTAGAAGACCTACCGGCTAGAATTACAACTAAATTTCAGGAGGTTAACAACTGCCCACCCAGTGCTCACCAACTTACTCGATTCTGTAAAAGATGTTTCGACGCAGAAGGTGGACGTGAAACGCTCAAAAAGTGAGATGTGCAATTTTCCTAAAATAAGAACTTCAGAACCTGACAGTTCTATTTTTAATTCTTTTACGTACGTTACCTTTTAAGAGTAATATTTCAAGACATGCGTGATTGATTCCACGACATACTTTGAGGACGTTCTTTTTTTGATCTTACATTATCATGAGAAGTGCGTTGACAAACATGCATGCGTGTTTAAAAATATACGATGTGAATAGTCACGTCTTTCTTAAGTTGGAGAATAAACGTTCTGAAGTAAAAAATATTTCTTATACGCCCATAAAAATATGCTCGACATATATCGGCCGGAGAAAAACACATGAAAATAATTCACAGAAGGAACGGGACCTTTTTTCTTAATGATTCCCGTCGGTAAATCATTCGAAAAGTGCCAACCTTGCAACAGGCCAATTTATCTGTTTCAGATGTGGAATGATTTCGAGAATGACTTATAAATACCGACGGTTAAGTCCATATTTTGTCTTAGTCACACTCGCCTTAACAGATTTACGAGCTTTCTTGAGTTGTGTTTGGGGTTTACTAATATCGATAAGTAGTTCTCTTGTTTTCCTGGAAATTTTAATATTTTAGAAATCTGCTGAATATTAAGTGACAAGTAGTGGAAGAATATGGCTAAAGTAGATAGACAACAATATTTCGGTTTCAGATAAAAGCGTCTTTATTTCAACCCATTTAAACCTACCGTCCTTTTAAAAGGACGGCAGAAACCTGGTAACCTAACACGTGATAATATTCAAAAAAGTTAGATGACGAGCGCATGCTTAATAATCTAAAGGGTTAGGAACCATACTTTAATAAGTTTATTATATTTCTTGCATTGTTGACGGAGAAACAGGTGACATTTTGTGGTTATGATAACACGCCATTACAATGGGAGATAAAAAGTAAGAAGTTTTTAATAAGTTTTATCTGTAATATTTTTTGCATTTTGTATTTATGAAGGTTTACAAGATTGTAGAATTGTAACTATATATAGTATTATATTATTATAGTATCATAACGTTTCTTTTTTGTCATGATTATAATAAATACTTAGCAAAAAGATCGTCCGTCCTTTTAAAAGGACGGTAGGTTTATGTATTACTTTTTGTTCATTGATATTTTATTTTTTCAGTTATTGGAAAAAGCCCTTAAACTTGTCGGAATTGCTGAAAGACATCAAAAATATTGATGATACTGAAGTACCAGAACAGTTAGCAATCTTTCCACCAGAAAATGCCAACGAAGATTGTGATACTGACGAAGACTCAGGAGATGAAAATTTAGTTGAGCTAAATAATCTGCCCGGAGCTCAACTTAAGGTAGACTTTCGATGGTCGCGACCAATGCGACCCTTGCGACTGATGCGGCTATGCGGCCGGTCGTGCGTGTACCGGTTTAATGCATTTACATATATCTCCTTTAAAGGCACCCGACCGCGACGAGTGCGACAGATACGACCAACGCGGCCGCACGACTCGACTGCTCTAGAAGCAGTAAGGTCGTGTTGGTCGTGTTGATTGCACGTGGTTTTATACTATTTATAAATAATTGTAATTCAAAATGACTCCGTTTTCGAGTGAAGACGAAAGCAAATTAATTTTCAATAAAGATGTTATATGAACTTTTACGAGTACGTGGTATAGTTCCTTAATTAATGTTTTCTTTGTTTCAGTCAACAACGTAAAATTAAATCGTCATCATCTCGTTTCTCCTCCAGTAATAACTTGCAGTACCTTAACTTTTTAGAATGCATTATAATATACTTTTAATAATCAAACCCTACAATGTCGCGAAACAACAGATAATAAACCATAATCGTGCGGGTCGTGACCGCACAAAGTCGCATATCTCGGAAAGGTGGTACAGATGCGACAGATCGCATTGGTCGTCAGCCGCAGCCGCATTAGTCGCAGTCGCGTCCATCGAAAGTCTACCTTTAGAGTTGAAGTAGAGGTCCGACAATTGGTCGATGATTATTGGGACAGTGATGATGATAAACCTTTGGCAGCATTCGTCGAGCGCAAACTAAAACAAATCAAAAAATTTAATTATACAAACCAAGATTTAGAGGCAATGCCTATTTCTGATTGGAAACCTGTAGTTGAAGTAATGAACAATCTCTCACCTGCAACAACTTTTAAGTTATTTTTTGATGAAGACGTAATAAATCAATTACCATAGGTATAACTATGGAAAATCATCTCCAATTCCTAGAGTTCTCAATATCGGCAATAAGATTGAGTGTGACTTTTTTAACTGTTCTTTTGCTTCTTTTAGGCGTTCGCTATAATAATTGTAAATGTTTTCTATTACTTAGTTTTATTGCAGTTTTCCATTCGAGTTATTTCAATTATATTTTGACAACTACTTTACTTCACTTTCTCTCCGTAAAGAATTAAAAAGTACAAGAATACGAGCCACTGGAACGCTGAGGGAGAACCGCATTCCACAAGCTCCTCTACCCAATACTGCGATTATGAAAAAAACAGAACGAGGTAGTTTTAAGTATGTTTTGGCTGACAGTGAAATAATTATTTGTAAGTGGAATGATAATAACGTGGTAAATGTAGCTTCAAATGCCCTTACAGTTCTACCAGTGAGTAAAGTTAAACGTTTTTCACAAGCAAAAAAAATACATGTACGTAGACCAACCACAACTCATTAAATTCTACAAAAAAAATATGGGAGGTGTGGACAGAAGTGATCAACACTTGGGTGATTACAGGGTTTCTATTAGAGAAAAAAAGTGGTACTTTCCTCTGTTTGCTCACTGCATAGACGTGGCTGTGCAAAACTCTTGGCGACTTTACAAGCACAATAATGGAAAGCTTGATCTGCTAGAATTTAGACGCTCTATAGCAATAGAGCTACTTGAAACTCATAAGAGATTTATAAAAAGAGGCCATTCAAAGCCTCCTACAAACTAACATGAGTTTTCTTGATATGACAGATTAGACCACCTAATCTTGTACAACGATAATCAGCGAAGATGTGCAGTGTGGCACACAAGGATTGTTTCATAAACCATCATACAAATGAATGTATTACTAAAGGCAAAATAAAATACTTAACCTGCACCTATTTTTTAGTAGTATACAGGGTTATCTAAATTAAGTGTCCACCATTGGTAACTTTGTTATTATTATAGATACAGAATAGTTTCAATTAGCAAACTATTAGTATTTTTAACGCTCCTTGAGATAGAAGAATAAAAAAAAAAACAAATAAACATCACGTTTCCGAGTTTGGACGAAAATTACGATTTTTTTCAATTAAAACCCCCGTCTATTATTTTTTTTTCTGTTAGAACTTTAAGTGTTAAACAAAAAAGCTTATAAGTAATTTTCTCCTAAAGTCAAAAATGACGTTGATATTACAATTTCTAAAAATTAACAGTAAAAATAGTAAGAAGGCTATGAAATCCACGTGATCTTTACGATTTGATGGTATTAAGATAAGTGATGAATCGCAGAAGGCAGAAATGCAGTTCCATATCATCATATCAAGGAGGCTTTGGAAAACAATGATAACGCTCTCTATCAAGTAATGTCAAACATTAGTATGCTTTAATTCGTTTTTCGCATATCACTTTTGTTGTGCCAATTATTAATTTAGAAAAACATGGTTTTCACCCATGAGGAAAAGTGTGATATGTTAGCTTCTTACTTAGTGTGCAGAAAAGTCCAGAGCAAAAGAATACTACGGTGAATTATATCCACTTCGCATTCAACCACATGAGAGATATTTTTTTAGACTGTACCGAAAATTTAGAGGCAATGAGAGTGTTTTTGCCAAAACAAGGACAAATAAAAACTTCATAATAAGCGAGGCCATGGAAATCGCAGTTATTGCATATTTTGAAGCATACCGTAATAGTTCAATACCAGATATTGTCAAGGACTCTAATTTGTCTTATGGTACTGTACATACATAGGATTCTAAAAAAATACAAATTTATTCTCTATAAGTACCGACCAGTTCAAACGCTTTTGCCAGGGGATCCAGAAAGAAGAATTGTTTTTTGCCATTGGTATCTTAACTTCTGTCGCCAAATAGTAAGTAACTTTTGTTATATTTTATGGACAGATGAATCTAATTTCTCAAATTGTGGAATGTATAATAGAAAAAATCATCATTACTGGTTAAGGGAAAATCTTTTATTAGTACATCCAAGAGCCCCACAAGCCCGTTTCAGTTTTAACCGAGGTTTTAACGTTTGGTGCGGCTTAATTGGTTCCAGAATTGTCGGTCCGTTTTTTTATGAGGGCACCCTTACTGGTGAAAGATACATTGAATTTTCGACTGAAATTCTGAACAATTTCTTAGACGAACTGGACCTTATAACTAGACTGAATTTTCATATTCAGCAGGATGGCGCACCTGCGCACAACTACAGAGGTACTTATCAACTTTTAAGTACCATTCTTAATGATCGGTAGATAGGCACAAATAGCCCTATTCAGTGGCCTCCCCGATCACCGGACCTAACCCCGCTTGATTTCTTTTTATGAGGATTTTTAAAGAACCAAATTTACAAGAAAAGGTACGAAAACGTCGACGCCTTAAATACTGCAGTTAGGGAAAATATAAACCAGATAGATGGTAGGACCATACTTAAAGTAGTTCGAGCTGTTCAGAAACGTGCACAAAAATGGATTGAAGAACAGGAGTGGTGGTTTTGAGCATGAGCATCTTCTAAAACAAAATTTGTGATTTTTTATTTTCATTAACATTCTTATAAATGTCTAAAATAAAGTTTGTAAAACTTACTTAGCTGTTTTAGTTTGAGCTTCATAACCTTATTAATTTTCATCCCAGTAGAAAATGACTTATAAGCTTTTTTGTTTAAAACTCAGAGTTCTAACAGAGAAAAATATTATATACGGGGATTTTTATTTAAAAAATTCGTAATTTTCGTCCAAACTCAAAAACGTGATGTTCATTTAATTTTTTTTTTATTTTTCCATCTTAATGAGCGTTAAAAATACTAATAGTTTGCTAATTTAAATTATTCTGTATCTTTAATAATAACAAAGTTACCAATGGTTGACACATAATTTAGATAACCCTGTATAGCCCTACCGGCCTTTTTAAAGGACAGCACGTTTTGACCATTCGCAATATTTTTAGTTTTTTTTATCATTAACTTCGTCTAATAGACTAACTTCTACAAAAAAATTAATGATTTTTAAAAATAAATAATTTCAGTGTTAAATGGGTTAAGCTTGGATAGGGGTGAGACATTTCAAGTTTTTTATTATTCTTAGGGCGACTTTTTCAATGTGTTGCAGGTTTTGTGGTTTACGCCAGAGATTAATCTTTGGTTTATTAACCTTTTTAAAAATGTTCATTTTACAATATTGTTTTAAGTACCCGCATATGGATTGTCAATATTGGCATTGCCACAGATTCATTTCCGAGTTTATTCCTAATATTTCGTATTACTTATTTTGTGTCTTCCTCTTCCTTAATTGTTTCCTCAAATTTATCGCGAATGTTGGTTGAAAAATTCATTTCCACACAATAATTCGGCAAAATTGTCATAATTCTGGTTTAAACTATAGATTATGGTTTAACCACTTCATTCACGGGTTACGGTTAAACATGTAGGTTTAGGCAGTTTGGTGGTAACCAAAGGTTGTAGAATTGATACGTTTTGGAATAATCCATGGTTTATAGCAGGAATGCACCGAAGCTTCAGTGTTTGACCGCTTCGGCTTAATTTTTGAAACTCGGTATTTGGCCGAACCGCACGCAGAACCGAATTCGTGTTTAGACTCGTTAAGTATTCACTTGTTCGGCAATTTCGCGTTATGCATTTTATCCTCGTTTGATTTATAGTTTAGCAGCAAAAATGAGTACCTAGTAAAAAAAGTGACGTTTGGGAATTTTATAATTTAAATGCAAAATATGTGATATACAAATATCTCGTGAAGGAGTGGGGAAAAAGCCAGTACAACTTCCCTTAAAAATCGTCCAAAAGGGAGGACGATCAGGATGGATTTCATTGCATAATTAAGCTGTTTCTATTTGAGTTCGTGTTCTATCACCAAACTCAACCATGCTTAGAATTTTAATTTTTTCTCGTTCCGTTAAAAGCCGTATTACAGTCACGCAACTCGATGCAAGTCCATGCAAGACGCAATAAGAATTGCCCAAAGGCATGCGCAGTCGAAGCTCAGCTGATCCCTTGGTGCAACTAAGTTGCACGAAAATTTTATCGGTCTGGCGCGATATTTATTGCATTGCTCGTGCAAGTCTGGGGAAAAAGTAGTTACTTTTGTGTTACCAACAGTATTAATGGTGTATAATGATGCAGTGAGTACTTTTTTCCGCTTTAATTTATTTATTTTGTTTATTTATTTCATTTCAAACACAAAATATTTCACAAACACCAGAAAATCACAAAATAAAACAATAACAATAACAAGTTTGAGGTTAGAAGGTTTGTTGCAATTAAGAAAAAGTTGCATGGACTTGCACGCTGTTTTACATTGTGCAACTTTCTTTCATGCAATACTTTGACCTTGCCATTTATTGCTGCAATTAGTTGCGTGACTGTAATACGCCTTTAACTGCACCATTGTGAAAGCCGCAACTTTACAACTACGCTCGACAATTACCTACTTGAAGTAAAATTGTCATTTAGTTTCTATGGGACTGAACGGTGACAAGTCAACATTCAGAAATACCAGAGTTATAGAAAAAAGAAAAAAAAAATAAACACGTAATGGAATGTTTTGCTTGATTTACAAATAAATCCTCAGAAATACGGTCTTATATACTTATTGATATGTTTAATCGCAATTTTTTCGATAACTGTTGAGTTTAAGTGTAGGACATGGTACATGAAACATACTTAGAACTCGATGCAAAATTTAAAAATTAAACTAAAAATGCATGTTTTCATTTGAAAAAATGAAGTTGATGGTCGTAACTTATTGTTGGGCTATCCTGTATACATGAATTTATCTTCATAAAAACTACATTACGTAATAAAAATCGACGGATCCGAGCGTATTTTCAAAAAACACACCGCTAAATTTTAAATGGATTTAGACATTACTTCTGGGACTCACTGTATAATCTTTCACTTCAGATATATATGGACCTGCGCTAGTATAAATGAAAGTTTTATTAGCTTTACTGGACATTGGTCATTGGTTACTAAAGATTTTTAGTATAACGATATAGTTTTTCTACTCATACCGGAGAAGCAATTAAAAATACGATTTAAAATATGCTGGAAATGTGGTATCTAGACGCATCCACTTAGTGGTTCGAGACAATGCTGCAAATACGATCAAGGCATGTAATTATGCTGGGATTGAGAGTGTGTCATGTTTTATTCATAGTTTACAGTTAATAGTTCTGGAAGGTGGAAAGTCACAAAGATCAGTTATTGATTTAATATCAAAAGTGTGAAATTTAGTATGGCATTTTCCCAAGAAGAACCCGACATTTACATGCTGCAACGCATATACGAACAAAAAGGAGTCTTAAACATAATATATACTGCCGACTGTACCGACCGTAACTTGGAATCATTTACCGCAAATCAGTGGACTTTAATTGAATCTGTACTAAGCCTCTTGGAATCGTTTGAGGAAATTACAAAGACCATGAGTTCAGAATTATGATTAATATCAAAAGTTATTCTAACAGTTACAACCTAATTACAGTTTATGTCATCTACAGATCAAATCAATTTTTTTTTTCGAAGTAGGAAGAGTGAAAGATGTGCAGCAGTCAAAAGAAGATTTAAATCGGTTTACACAAATATAAACTATGCAGTATCTACTTTATTAGATCCAAGGTTTAAATTTTTTTGAATCAAAATTAAATCGAGCAGATAAAGTTATTGGTGATATAGTCCGACACAAGATAAATGGTCATGAGTTTACCTGTTTTATAACGATCGGGTGACTTTACCCCCCATAAAGCAATTAAGGGTTGGTTTGCAAGCGTTTCTCAGTAACAGGGAGGTATTTTATTTTTTATTTTGATAATGTAGGCATTTTAGGTATAATTAATTATACCTGTCGACACATCAGAAATTGTCGAATTATTATTAAATCATTTGAACTGTGTCATTAGCGGTGTTCAGTGGTGTTATTAATATTAGTAATTTTTAAAATGTTCAGACCGTGCGTGGGTTGAACACTGTGAATCCGGCGACGGAATTGAAGAGAAAAACGAGCAAAAAACAAAGTGCGATTTACGAATGTGCTGCAAAAGAATCGTTTTCCGAGTATATCAAGGTAAAATTTATATTTTTTTTAGTTTTGAAATGAAGGAACATCTTATACTTCTTATGGATTTCAGACAGATTTTTTTTTAAATATTAGTATGTCATTTTGGAAGTCGAAATAAGCATTTTCTTTCATTGCACCGACCTTGTAGCCCATACAGGGGGATACAAAAAAATCAGGTCAAAAATCTTACGGGAAATATTTGTCTGCAGGTCTTCTAAAAACGTCAGAGGGCATAGAAGCAAATTCATCAGTTCCGCGCAGAAAACCGAAATATATTATATATTATTTAGATGAGATTTGGTTCGACACCAATGGCACTATAAAAAAAAGGATGACAAGATTCTTCATCAAAGTGCAGATGTACCTGCTTCTCGAGGAAAGAGAATATCTATCTTACACTGTGGCTCGAGGGATGCCTGGGTGCCAAATGTTTTGCTACTTTCTGCAAAAAACATTAAAGACTGCTCGTTAGACTATCATCAGGACATGACAGGTGAGCTTTTTGAGAATTGGATAAAAAATTCTCTTGTTCCAAATATCCCACCAGGCGGTGTAGTCGTTTATGATAATGCTAGTAATCACAGTACCTTAGCTGAGAAAATACCAACCGTAAGCAGCAAAAAGGAGGTACTGCAAGAATTCCTTAGCCAAGATGATCTTTATTTTTAGGATAATTATACAAAAAAAAAAACTAGTTGAGGTACCTACTAAAAACCAAATTGTATGATAAAATATATTGCGTAGATGAGGCTATAAAAGCATCCGGTAACATACCACTTACATACATACCCCCTACCATTGCGATTTGAATCCTATAGAAATGATATGGTCGGAATTAAAAAACAAAGTTTGACCCAATAATCTAAACCCAAAAATGCCCGCTAATGTAATTGAAGTAATTAAAACTCAGTGTGAATTAATACCAGGGAGCAGTTGGAGAGCGTGCGTTAATCATGTAATACTTAGTCGAAAATATTTATATAAAATTTTGGGAAAACGTAAAACCTTTAATTATATCAGTGGATGATAGTGATAGTACAGATTCAAACTCATTTTACTCATACGGTTCTATACAGGGTGTCCCACGTAGAAATTCCGCATTTTCAACCCGGTAATTAAAAGCCTTTGCCATTCGTTTTGAAATGAAAAAAAAAATTATTCTGAAATTAAAACGGTGTGGAACTTCCACGAATGGCACCCTGTATAATAAAAATTATATATTACGGCTTACTACTTTAACGCATATTAATAATATACGTTAAAGTCAGCAATACACAATACATTTTTGTAAATATAAAAACATTGTTTCAATCTTCCTACTACCACCCTGGACCGGAAAGATTTATTAGCCAAAATAGAAGCACGAGCAGGTATAAGGTATAAAGACGTTAGTTAGTTATCATGACCATTTATCGTGTGTCGTACTTTAAAAGAATATATCCCAGAAAATGTGTTTAACATTGTTAAGTCGAGATAAAATAAAAATAAAATTAATATGAATTTTTTTCTGCTATTTGCTTTGACCGAAGCGCCAAAGCTTTGGCTTAACCGATGACCGAATATTCGGTATTCGTCGGCCAAAATAGTAAATAGATAACCACACATTGAAAACGCCAGCTTGATGTCAATTTTTTCCCCGAAGTTGGTTTGGCATAATATTAATAATTTTTTCTTCATATTAATATCACTATCTAGCTATAAAAGTTGTTCCAAAACAAGATGGTTTCCTTTGAATATTCCGGAAAGTAACACAATTTTTCACGTGCACTCAGGGCGGCTTTTTCAATGTGTAGTTAACTATAAACCATAAGTTATTCCAAAATACACCCATTTTACAACCTCTGGATATCACCAACCTTAAGCCGGCATTACACGGCGTGTGGAGTGACACTCCTGGCGTGATAACCGAAGGAAAACGCGCCGTTGGAATGGTTCGGCGTGGCCCGGCGCGACAAACTTTACGCCGCCTGTCTGTTCCCGTCGATGAGCGGTAAATATTGCACAGTTCAAAGGAAACGCGCTGCGCGAGAGTGGAGCGTCTCGGGTTTTGCAGTCACACGGCGCGTCGAGCGAGCGGGATGTTCTCCGAAATTTAGTGGTGTTTTGTTACTGGAACCATCAACATGTCGTGGTCAAACGAAGTTATTTCAGAATTTTTAGTACTGTATGAACAAGAACCGGCCATTTGGAATCCCAAACATCTAGGTCATAAAGACAGAAATGGTGTACATGATTCGTGGATGCGAATCCAACAAAAATTAAGTGTTAATTGCACATTAAATGAAATAAAAAAGAAAAAAGAAACACTAATGGGCACTTTTCGAAAGACACATGCTAAAGTAAAGGCAAGCATGAAGACGGGAAGTGGTGCAGAAGATATTTATAAACCAGACTGGTTCGCCTACGAACAAATGGCAAAATTCCTGCATTCAGTATATAACCCCAGAAAAACACAAAGTTCAGAGGTAATTATTTTTATTGAAGTTATTAATAGAGGTTATTTTTTTCCGTAAATTTAAAATTGTTGGAGAAGACCTCACCTCGCAATTCGCGCACTTTCACTGGGCGGCACGAAACTGTCGACCTACAGGCCGTGGGACCGCGATCTTCAAGACACGTCACTCCACTCCACTCCACGCCAGGAGTGTCACTCCACAGGCCGTGTAATGCCGGCTTTAGAGTGGATGATGTAGGTATTACTTTAACTGCAATATATGGTTTAAACTAGAAATTATGACAATTTTACCGAATTATTTATGAGTACAAATGGATTTTTTGAACGACATCGCGATATATTTGAGGAAATAGGTAATGAGGAAGAGGAACTTCTTCAACAAAATAAACAAGAATACAGATTATATTTGAAGTTTGGCCCAATGGATAATAGAAGTTAAAGGCAATGCCTGACTTGAAAGAGAGAGAGATCCAGAAGAATACAGATTAGGAATAAATCTGTGACAATGGCATTTGATTAACAATAAATGTGCGGGTAACAGAATGTTGTAAAATGGACATTATTGAAACAGTTGATAAAGCAAAGACTAACATTTGATTTAAACCACAAAATAATCTATTAATTTACTATATACATTGAAAAAGTCACCCGAGAAGTCGCCCTAACGGTAAAATTAGAGATACAATAGGTTCTATTTACTGTCTTTTAAATAAAAAGAGTAAAATAAAAACTTAAACTAAAGTAACCTTATACAAGACTTTGTTCAGGCCGGTCCTGACTCATGGTGTGCCAACATGGTGCATGATAAGCAGAACCGAGCATAACAGATTCCAGATATTTCAGAACAAAGCTTTAAAAATCATTGCGGACGCTCCGAGGTATGCTGTGAATAGAGTGTTACATAGAGATTTTGAGATTCCCACTTTAATAGAATTTTACAATAAAATTATTACAAACTACTACAGACGTACGGACATTGCCACTAGCCCACTTATCGTACAAACACACATACATTCTCCGCCAGGCTCCACTTATAAGTACCTACCCTAAGAATTGGCTACCTCCAGTTATAATTGAGAGGCACTGAGCTGGAGGGCTCGACGAAATATAATAATATTTTAAACAAGGAAACCAATTTCGAAAAGAAATGGTGTGATAACATTAGGCAAAATTAACGCACTCTCAAACAACAATACTTAGAGCGTTGCCCAAACCAAATTTTTATGTGAAGTTCGGCCCATAACGCTACAGATCATTGAATAGAAGTTAAAGGCATAAAGCCTGACTTAGAAGACAAGGAAGATCCCTAACAGATACTGACAAGAAATTATTACAGGCGTGTTAAAGGGACTGTCATATTTTTTCGCGTGGTAATTCTTTTTCACATTTAGTAACAGCATTGAATTTTTTTTACATAAAAATGGACTTTAGGGTCGTGGCACTGAGATATCTCGTTTTTCAATAAAACCAAATTTTAACTCTTGCATACATTTCGCTAATTCAATCATTATTTTATAGAATGATGAACTAACCTGAACTCATTTCAAAGTATTTTTAACTGATTATTTTAGTTAAAACTGGTTCCTTACATTAATACTTATTATTATTACGAATGTGTGTAATTACATTACATTCTAGTTTTCACTAGGTAAATCTAGTTTAAAAAGAGAAGTATTTAATTAAATATTTCATTAGGAAAAACGGGTTAACATCAATACATAGAAACGGTCGATTATTTCTTAAAGTAAAACAGCTAGCAAAAATATTGGAGACAAAAGTTTTAGGGTTTTGTAAAGACAAAATTATCAAATGTCAGTGGTCAACATTATCATCACCAATATCATCAATCCGATAGGAACTAGGAAGAACTATTTTCAAATCATACTAAAACTTCCACGATACATGAACAAAATCTGATCAAATTCAGGGTAGAAACCCCGTTTTCCCTACGATACCGCCATACGAATAAATAAAAGTCTAAACATCTTAAAATTATTAAAAACTATCCTGAACATAATATGAAAGAATTTCTTTGGGATACTTTAATTCAAATTATCTATCTATAGTATACAGGGCTGCCCAGAAGTCCAGAATAAAATTAATATAGCCTTAATCTGTAACTTTTGGGGGAAATCCTCGGACACGTCAATTTAGTTTTATATATGCTCACATTTTGACGTTATTCGTTTGTTTTTTTATAGACATTAGTCAAAGATATGACGACATCGATCTTTTTTTTTTAAATGGAAACATACAGCTTGTGATACATCATTTGAAAGCTAATATATCGTACAGTATGCTCATAGATTTTGGCGCGATTCTGTCAAGCTATTTCAAAATGGCGACTCTTAAAAGTTTTAAAAAATCCCTATTTAAATAAGCGGCAATGATAAATCATTGATGTCTTTTTTACCTTTCAAGGTAAGAAATCTTCATTGTTTCACGTTCTGACATATTGTGACATTGTGAACTTGTAAAATTAATTTAGGTATTTCCGAAGTATTATCTTACAATTTTCTAAACAAAAATGGTCTTGTCGGAAAGGCAGCGTATCGAAGTCTTGATATTGTTAGGATGTGGAGATAAAATAAGAAGTCAAAGTGAAGTGTGCACTTTATTTAATGCTAAATATCCGAAAAATCAAATTTCACAGGGCACTGTTAGTAAAATATTCCACAAATTTGATGAACATGGCACAGTAAAGGACTTGCCTAGGAATGGACGGCCACGTGTTTTAGGCGACGATGAAAATTGGATATGGCATTATCTCTGCAGGATAATTCGCATGTTTCAACAGTTTCATTGGCTCAAAATCATGATACATCTAGAGGTACTATTGGAAGATTTTTGAAAGCAGAAAAATACCACCCTTATAAAGTATGTCTTGTCCAAGAGCGTTTAGAAGATGACTATGATAGCGTTTGCAATTTTGCCAAGAAATGATGAGACGGTGTGACGAGAATAATAGGTTTCCACAGAACATATTATTTTCGGATGAAGCTACTTTCTATTTAAACGGGGTGGTTAACAGACATAATTTTCGTTTCTGGAGTCAAGAAAATCCACGATGGATATTTGAAGCTTATATTCAGCGGCCCCAGAAAGTAAATGTATGGGCAGGTATCATTAATAACCGAATTTAAGGACCATTCTTTTTGGAAGGAAACCTCACAGCTGAACGGTACCTGGATTTCTTAACCTTCGAGTGGAGGCCTGCTCTAGCTGTAATTTTTCCAACGAAGTAGATCCAGATATACTTAATGAAACAATTTAGTTTCAGCAAGATGGTGCTCCCCCGCATTTTGGTGTCAATGTGAGAAGATATTTAGATCAGATTATTCCAGGTCGCTGGATTGGACGACGTGGTACAACTGAATGGCCACCGAGGCCTCCAGACTTAACACCTCTAGACTATTTTCTTTGGGGATATTTAAAAGAAAAAGTTTACAAAAATAGGCCAAATAATATTGAAGATTTGAAAAGATATTTAGATCAAATAATTCCAGGTCGCTGGATTGGACGACGTGGTACAATTGAATGGCCACCGAGGTTCCCAGACTTAACGCCTCTAGACTATTTTCTTTGGGACTATTTAAAAGAAAAAGTTTACCAAAATAGGCCAAATAATATTGAAGATTTGAAAAACAAAATTAGATTGGACACACAACATACCGGCTGAAACCATTCGAAATTCCGTCGACGGATTTTACCATCGTCTGGGAGCATGCCAAGTAGAGGGTGGAGGACATTTCCAGCATTTGCCATGTTAAACCACCTTTTTGTTGTGTTTTGTTTTGCTTCGTTATATTTTTATTTTTTTTGACAAAATAAAAAACAAATTAACCATAACTGTTGTTAAGTCACAATGTCACAAAATGTCAGAACGTGAAACAATGAAGATTTCTTACCTTGAAAGGTAAAAAAACATTAATGATTTATCATTTCAGCTTATTTAAATAGGGACTTTTTTAAAACTTTTAACAGTCGCCATTTTGAAATAACTTGACAGAATCGCGCCAAAATTTATGAGCATAACGTACGAGATATTAGCTTTCAAATGATGTAAGTATCACAAGCTGTATGTTTCCATTTAAAAAAAGATCGATGTCGTCATATCTTTGACAAATGTCTATAAAATACAAGCGAATAACGTCAAAATGTGATCATATATAAAACTAAATTGACGTGTCCGAGCATTTTCCCCAAAAGTTACAGGTTAAGGCTATACTTATTAATTTTATTTCGGACTTCTGGACAGCCGTGTATATCTTTGTTTTTTCTATTTAAGTAATTGGTATGGAGAACTTCCTCTGTAAATCACTACAGATTTAACTCGGGTCATAGGACTGCACTTGGTAAACTTTCAACCCTATGCGTCAGATGAATGTGAGTATAAAAATAACGACAAAAATATCTACCGCCTCTAATCGTGATCACCCAGTCCCGTTCCATTAAAAATTTGACCACTCTGGAGTAGTCTAGAGGTGTCGGTAAGTTCTCATAAGAAATTAACGCAACTGAAGTAAACGAAGAATTTACTACGAAAGTATGCTTGGTCATTGAAGAGAACATCAAGTAGCCTTATGAAATTTCTAAAAAATCCAGAAGTACCTAGTTACTAAATGCATGAAAAACGAGCCGTTCGGTTACAAAACTATGTAAATCCTTTTTGGTTCCAAAATGATATTATAGTGGTAAAGGAACTTACTGGGTTATTTTCTATCTCCGATACCTATACCCTCGAAACTAACCTATGAAGGCAATTAAATCCTATGGGAACCATAATTTGTTAAATCTTTAAATTCAATTTAAAGCGACTAAAACTATTCGAGACGCACAAATTGAAACAGGTTCTTAGCGTTTTCTGTAAATTTTCAAAAAATTGATTGATTAACTTTTGAAATCGGATGACTATACCTTTTGATAATTATCAATTAATTTTTGAATCTAGATTTGGTAAATCTCCTTTTAATATTTTAAATTTTGACATGATCTTTATACCTCATAAAATTAACAATGGAATTGCGATAATTAATTTAAGGAAATATATAAGATGCAATAAACAATAATTGGATTGGAGGACTCTAAAGCCAATCAGGATTAATACAATTATATAGTTTTAGGTCTTCTGAAATTTCCTGCATATTCAAAGGAAGAATTTGTGTAAAGATACAAAAGTGTTTGCCATTTATTAGGTATACACTCTAAAGAAAAAAAGACGAGAGTTTTAACAATACAAGAAGCAGGGTTTGCAATCAAATACCATTAACTCAAACGTATTTGGTTTTAAATCATCCAATTATTATTAATAATAAATAAAGTAGTAAGTAACTATCGCCCGATTAGTCCTATTAATAGTTTTGCTAAAGTGTTCGAGAAATGTCTTAAGGACAGGATCTTGCATTTCTTTGTTGTGAATAACACGCTCTAAAAAAATCAATATGGGTTTGTTAACGGCATTGGGACTTCTAACGCGCTCTATCAGCTTACGAAGGATGTGACTGATACGTTGCAGAACAATGAAAAATGTATTTCCGTATTTGTGGACTTAGCCAAAGCATTCGACACAGTGCCCCATGACCTGCTTTTGGAGAAATTACATAAGCTTGAGGTTAAGGGCGCCGCGTTAGATGTCTTCCAACGCTACTTAAGAAATAGAAAACAGTTTGTTAAAATTGACAATATCTTGAGGGATCCATTGGATGTTAAGATAGGCATACCACAAGGTACTGTACTTGGCCCAATTCTATTTATTTTGTATATAAACTCCTTAACAAAACTGAATTTAAATAATGGATCCATAATATCCTATGCTGATGACACAGCTGCTATCTTTTCTGGAAAATCTTGGCAAGAGGTAAAAGATAATACAATAAATGGAATTTATAAAATAAAAGACTGGCTTGATACTTTTAAATTATCCCTTAACGTTAAAAATAAACAAATTATATAGCCTTTTAATTAAGTGAAGCTTCTCGTCCCGCATTTGAAGATATAACAATTAATAATTTAGATGACTTAATTAAAGAGGTTCCATCGACAAGATACCTAGGGATCATTGTTGATAAACACTTGAAATAAGACCAACATGTTCTTCATTTGGCAAAAAATGTAAGAAAACTAATCTATAAATTTTACATCCTAAGAGATATCTTGAGTAAGAAACTACTAATTGCAGTATATAAGGCTCTTGTCGAGTCTTTAATAGGGTATGGCATAGTTGTGTGGGGTGGTTTGTACAATAATGCTCTAAAACCCTTAAATTTGGCACAAAAATATATTCTTAAGGTACTTTACAAAAAAAAAGACGTTTCTCAACACAACTTCTTTACACCAGAGATGTATTTAAAGTACCTACGATCTGTGTATGTTCTTGAGGTGTGTTCGTTTCTTTATAAAAATCACAAACTAAAAAACTACATTTTTTATCCGTATCATACTAGAGGCAAGGCTAATAGAAAAACTATCATACCGAATAGCAACACTAATATTAATCTTTTATTTGTGAATTATTTGGCGCCAAAAAATTTTAATCTAATACCATTAAACATAAAGAATGTCACTAGAATTAAATCGTTTAAGATAAAATGCAGAGCATATATTTTTGAAAATATGGAAAGTTTTATGACACTTTTTTAGAGGTGAATAGGCTCCCTGTTTGCCGGTTGAAACTAATTCAGGCCGAATTAAAGTTTTTCTTTTCTTTTATTTTTGAGTATTGTTTTGTTTCTTTTCTTTGTTATTCCTTACTAAGCACATACAGATGTTCTTATCTAGGTGCTACTTTCCGGTATAACATTGATCCTTATATAATTCATTAATGCTTTAAATATAAAATATGCTACATAAACGTAGTAGGTAATAGTTTACACTTATTTATAAATATTTTACCACTATTTTAAGACTATTAATGTATTGCGGATTATTGTTCGCTTGAATAAATTGAAACTTAGATTGAAATTGAAATAAGATAGAGAGGTAGATGGTTAAATCGACCTTGCCATCAATTTCTGAAATGTATTGTTTTTATCATTTAGCAGTCACTGATGATTTTTTTTGTCTATAACAAAACAAGGTTACCTTGGGCTCGCACATCTTATCAATCATTGTGCACCTCGACGTTTGCGTGTTCAAGTAGTTGCAAGGCATTAAAGTCACCATTTTCGGGTACCAAGCGGTACCGTCCACAGTCTTCTTCTAACACTTGTACACTATGTGAGCCATATAAGAAAAATAAAAAAACACTTTTAATAACACTGATGGGTTAACCGCACTGCAAAGGTTATTTGGGCAACATGGGGAGCGTCTTTTCAAACGGTCGCAGTAGGCGGCGCGACGCGGCGGGTAGCGTCAGATCTATTGTATTGTTTCCGGTTAGTTGTCAAAAGTCGCGTTATGCGACTAGATTTCTTAAAGCTACGACATAAAGTGAAGTTTTTTTTTATGTTAATCGGCTGTTTGTAAACAGTGTTATTTAATCGGCTTCAAGTGTAATCTGTAACCTGAGCCCCAAGTTATTTGACGACCGTAAAAGATCGACTGCAGCTTGATTGCTGTATAGAGGGGCGCTGAAACACCGATCCCCTCTTGCGGCTACGGCGGCAACTAAACCGGAGGCTCTATAACCAATAGTAAACGACTGAAAACTGGAATTGTTAGCGAGAAGGCGGGTCTTGTTTCGAACCGTCTTGATTCTTGTCCCCCTGGGTTGGAAGTTGAAGAGGAAGTGCAGTTTAGACTGGGCAAGTAATATTTTAGCTAAAAATTGATTACATTTTAATGATCATCAATTGGAGCTTGGTAGGATTTGAATTCATACGAATACGAATTCTCCGCAACATTTCCATATTAGATCCTTATCATCAGAACTGGATCGCATAACAATGGTTGCTATATCGATATATCGTGACTAAGCGGTGTGGTCGCTGGTCGTTTTTATATACCTAGAAAGTAGTACCTATTAACTTATATTAAGTATATTATTATTATATTTTACCTGTACCCATACGAACTTATTTTTGTCACTTTCGTAACAGCTTTCCCTATTCATTTCCTATAAGAAACATATGACCTGTCACCATTATACTGATATTTCTGAACTCTGCATGAGATACTATACTTTGTTGCTTAATGCGAGAGAGTAATAAAATATAAATTCGCAATGACAGGACCCATTAAGCAGGGTGGGCAACTTAAAGGTTGCATTGTACATTTCAGGTATAGTTGTTCCAAGCTTAATTTGATGACATAAAAAAGCAAAAAGCACTAAACTCCTGACCATAGGCGTCGCGTCTACCAAATAATTAAAATGCGGATTGTTGTACATTTTTAATATGATTAAATAGTATATATTACAGCTTGTTCAATATAGTTTATATCGATGAAAGGTTTGTCGTGACTTCGCCTGCAGAGAATATTTTTAAAATGGTCTTTCTGTGAAGAAAAATGCTAATCTTGCCAAAAACAATTTTTAAATATAGTTAATATCGATAAGAGGTTTGTACCCGCCACTTCGCCTGCAAAGAACACATGCATTTTATATTTTTAAAATGGTTTTTCGGTAAAAAAAAATGCTCATTTTACCGAAAACAATTTAAAAAAATTGAGAGAATTCACTATATATATTTTAACAACAAATTGATCGCATCAGCAGAATTACAGTAAACGTTCTGTAATATAACAAGTTTTTAAGATACGTGTTAAAGAAACATAATTAATTGAAAATTCATAAACAATTTAATGACTGGAATCGTCAGAACTTTCAGAAGTAGAATCGTTTTCAGGTTGGATTACTACTGGCGCTATAGGTGATGAAACAGAATATCCATTTTCTGTTTTTATAACATGAGCTACGCAACTTTTCCATATATCACTACTCATTTCGTTATAACCTGTCGAATATTATTAAGGACAACTGCGCTTAAAGTTGGAAATTGATTATTGAGTGATATTATTTGCTGATAAGAACAACACATTAGGTACAAAGCCATCTTTACTTCTGGCATGATAACGCGTTTTTCCCTCGAACATGGTGTACCAAAAGTACAATATGTACTGACTACTCAACCATACTTAACAACATCATGAGTATCAAACCAAGTTTCATTTAAATAAATTATACTTTTATAGGATTCATGGTACTCTTTTATTTTGCGCAAATAGTCCTGTCGTAGTTCAATGATACGCGGGGATTCCATTATAACCATTAGATTATTTAATTTCTGATGTTTAAAGCCACATTTTAACAAAAGATCACGCAATGTTTCTAAAGGTTGGTACTTATAATCAGGGTAACCTCGCAATTTATCACGAACTAGTTCTAAAGGCGGCACTTTATTATCCTCGTAAAAGTTGTAAATAGTTCGCAGAATAAATTACCCTGTATGATTGTCAGCCGGTTTGAATTTTGGACTTATTAATTTGCGCTTTATGGAATGACCGGTTACAGTCCCCAAATGAATTACGTTATAAGTTCTTATAAAACCCAAGTTGTATTAATTTATTACAAGTACATTGTTGTACAAAGCGCATTTTCAGTTTTCCCGGATTTTCTCTTTTTAAACACGCGTACATATTTAAAACAATGCGTTGACATTAAACATGTAAATCTTTGTTTCTTCATTCCGGACTTATTTCGCTTTCGATGGCCGAGTCTGGCACCGACTAATTATATTCCTGCGATAATTCACCTTGAACTTCTGTTTCAAATTGTGGCCAAAAAGCCATACTGATATAATAAAATATAGGTACCAAGTTAAAACTTATCTGAAACCACACAGGTACAGAAGAAAATGAAATATGTAAATTACAGTAAATTGTTTTAACCAGTCTCGCCGCTGTCCCATTCCCAATATCGCATACCTCAAAGATCAACTGATTTTAAAGCTGATAAGGGATCACCCAATTGGCAGAACCTTTAACTATTTGCTGTTCTTAATTGTCCCACTCGGAAAAAATAGTTCGCACTTTAAATTGTGAGTGGGCCTCGACGGTCTATCGGCAGGGTGCTGCCAGTTCTACGAAGTTTTCGTAAGTGTAGGAGGAACTTAAGGGTTTGTGCTAATTGTTTCCTTTTTTTGTTTACCAACAATGAAATTCTTTTAAGTTTGATTTAAAATATTTTTGTATAAATAATATTTCTGAAGAACTAAAAAAATTATTTTAATATTCATGAATGGCTTGTTCCTTCCTTCTCTGACATTAAAAATTTCTTGTTTCGAAGTAAATTTGCAAGCTAGCTTTCAAAGAGAGTTACTGACTATCAATTAAATACTGATATAAAAGAACACTCTTAATATTAAAAATTTAAAGAATTAAAAAAAAAAGATCCGATAACCCCGATTATGATGCCGGTCCATTTAAAGCCCGGTCGAAGCTTTTTTATGTCACCACGCACTGACTTTGGACAAAGTATAAATTGTAATGATAGTTTTTAGAAATTCCGCATTTCAGATATGATATTTAAAACCTACACATCCCGAATCGGTCCTAATTTAGGATCACCCTAATTTGCATACAATAGAAAGACGAGTTTGGTGAATGAAAGTAGTGTGACAGCGGAGTTACTACAGGTAGTTTATTAGAATAATAAGTATAATAATAATTATACTTGATTATAATTGTAGAGATAGGCAGATAATTAAGATATTGATTATTGTAATATTAAGTAGGTAGCTAAAAACTTATATAGAAGTAAGAATGTATGTAAAGTATAAAAATTGATAAATTGGAATAAACATCAATATTTATAAAAAAGATCTACTATGTACAATACAATTTTTAAATTTTAGTCATCGTGTTTCGAGTAGTCCGATGAACTATCGTCGTTGGGATCCAGAGAAATAATAAGTGATTTTGTGTTTTTTTATAACAAAAATTAATTTCCTTCAAGGTTTTCCATAGTTTCTTCTTACCCATAAGTGGAATGAAGTCATCCTTTTTTATTTCAGACATTATTTAATGTTTTATTTACCAAATAAAATAAATTTGAGGCTCCTTGGAAATATCATGCTTTGGAGAGCTCTAAACAGTTGGCACTACATATTTTGATTTCTTCCTTTTTAATTTGAAAATAAATGCTTGCCCAACCAAACAGTTTAATTTTGGTTACACCACAGATCTATTATAGCTAGATAGATCTGTGGTTTCACTCCCCGTCAGCCATGCATAATTTTGATACAATTTTTCTGAAAATGATCTACTACCCCTTGTTTTTCTCGGATGTTAATTAAATTCAACATTTTAGGGGTTGGCCGACCACGATTTTTTAATTTGATTTGTTCATCCAATGACGACATTTTAAACTTTAAAAATTTTATATTAGATATAAGATCACTTTATACCTCAGTTACCCTCAATTTTTCGGAATGTCCAAACAGGATATTTTATTTATTGATGTAGATAAATAATATAATATACTCAAATATACTGTCTATCGTCTGTTTGACACTGGGTCGGTACTACCGACCCTGCCGCCACTGGAACAAGAAACGACTTTTATATAGATTTAGAGCTACTTTGTCATACTTATTGGAAAATTCGGACTGCATGTAGTTCCAATGATGCTTGGTTTTTAAAATACAGAGTATTAAACATCTCTACAAATTAAGAACTTTGTTCTCGAGAAGTATGCAACTTTACTAGTATTCATATAATGGTATTTTATTATTGGAATATTAATATACAAAAAAAACACAAAATCAGTATAAAAAAATATATTTAATTACAACATTTTTCAAATTTTCTACCCAGTTGCGGCTTTAGGATTTGGTCGTGACTAAGTCTACTAAATGAACAATGAACATATGTCTCATTGTATAGAATTAGTTGAATAGGGTTTAATTTAATAAATTTATACAAAACTTTAACAATTTTTAAATCTGATATATACAGTGTGTCCAAAAAAGTATGCAACATAAATATGGAAAAGTTTTTTATTACCGATTCTCAGAAAATATTATTCTTGATAAAAGTTGGTGCATGCCTTAAAATTATAAATGCATATTTCATATTTCACCTGCGGCTAATAGTAAGGGAGCAAATGCCATTTTTAGAAAATTGCCTTAAGAGTAAATTGTAGTACCTTAATTATTAGAAATACAGCAAAATTTTGTATGGCAATGTTTTTGCAAATTAAAAACTTAGTCCAAATACGAAATTTGAGTTAGGTGTCTCAATTTTGAATTTTTCTTCTTAATCTCTATTTTCCCCTAAACGGTACGCCTCTGGTCGATTTTTTGTTTACGCAATTTTAATATGTTTATCAAAAAACTGAAACGTGGGTTTATAATAAAAATGTATTATGTACTTGCAAACCTTTTAAAACCTTTCAATGATACGAGTTGGTTTAGATATTAGCGTGTTGCATGCCTACTTAAACACATTTTAGCCAACGTATGTTCTAAACAAAATTATGATAGAATCCAACTCTATTCGTAGTACTGGAAATAACTTATAGTTTATTTGCCATAATAAATAAATAAATAATTACGAAATTTTAATATTTGTCTTAATTTTTAATTTTACCGAGTAACAGTCTTGATTCATTTTGGTCTATGAATATTTCCTAATCAGTACTAACAAGAAAAAGATCATATTATTTTCAGAATGATATTGAAAGAAGTATCACACATTAACCATACTATCACTGCTAACTGATGCTCTGTATGTCTGCCATTTCTCTCAATACATTTTGTTGTTTGTTTACTGAAATGATCAATAACTCTTCTTAACGTTTCGGGAGAAATTAAACAAATGCCTACACGAATCTCATTTTCTAAATGATCTAAATCACCTAAAGGTATTTTCTTGTAAACAGTTTCTTTAAGATATCCCCACAGAAAAAAATCCAAAGGTGCCAAATCTGGAGATCTTTGTGGCCACTGATATTCGGACTACCTTTCAATCCATTTACCATTAAATTCTCTATCCAAGTAATCTGTAACGATCCGAGCACTATGAGCTGGTGCACTGTCCTGTTGAAACTACATACTGCATCTAATATTTAAAGACAACTCGTCTAGTTCGTTAGAGTGTTCGTTTTGTAGATATTGGAGATAACGTTCAGAATTAAGATTTTCCCGAAAGAAGAAAGGACCCACTATCTTATTATTCAAAACGTCACACCATACATTAGTTTTTGCTGAATACTGGCTTTTATACTCTATAACAAAATTTGGATTAGCGTCTGCCCACCATCGAGAGTTTTGCGTTTAAACTACACCATTTGTGTAGAAGGTAGTTTCGTCAGAAAACAATATATTTCTGTAAAAATGACGATTGCTCTCTATTTCTCCTTGTACCCAAAATGAAAAAAAAATCTATTCATAATCGCGTTCTAAAATTTGATTAACAAATAATCCAGGTTTGTATTTATGATACTTATATTCTTTAAGTATGCTATTTACTGTAGACTTTTTAGATTCTGTGTCTACTTCTACTGACCTTAAAGATTTTCTTGGATTTTCTATAAAGGTTTGTAAAACTTCAAGTTCTTTCTCCTCACTTCTAACCCATTTGGTATGCTTTTTCTTGTAACTAAATTCCAATGAGCCCGTTTCTTTGAAGAAGTTATAAATTCGAGAAACTACTATAATTTATGTTCTTTCCAGGGTGTCTTTCAGTGAAGATAGATGCTGCTTCTCTAAACGATTTATATTTATCCCCAACAATAAGAACTAATTCTGCCCTTTCTTGTAAAGTTAGTTTTTCCGCCATAATTTTTAACAATAATTATTCAAAAAGCAAGTTGACATAATAAGCCGTATGTGTGACAAGTATGCTGCTATTGATTTTTAATTCAATTGTTTTCACGGCCTACTTTTTAAAAAAGCAAAATACTTACCTATTTTATATGCATTTTTTTAAAGTAGGTTTTTGGGCTTGAGCGTACTGGGTGAAAATGACAAATAAATTATTAGTTATTTCCAGTACTATGAATAGAGTTGGATTCTATCATAATTTTGTTTAAAACATAAGTTGGCTAAGATATGTTTAAGTAGGCGTGCAACACGCTAATATCTATCAAATCATATATTACATGCTAATACATTAGAATAGTTTGCACATGTCAAAATAAATTCAGAAATAAATCTATAAAATAAATACATACTTAAAAACACGAACATTAAAATCTCATCACAAATTTAAATTTAGCATTTACCTACATTTTTGTTTAAATTTTCAAATTTCGTTTATACATACATGCATCACAAATTCACTGGAATAACATACTTGCTTATTTGAAACGCTTATTATGAAACAATAAAAAAATACAAAAATCTATTTATTTATAGAGACAAGTACAGTTTTCAAAAACCTACAGTGAGGCACAAAATACAAAAAAACAAGGCAAGTGAGGCATAGCAAGAAACAACAAACAAAATATGGAATACCAACAGGACAAAATACTTGTTAAAATTATAGGCATTTCCACAATAAAACACTTTAAAATTTCACAATATTGGTTTGAATAATAGTACCTACTATAAATTAACATTCAGGTCCACAAGCAGTCTTTTTACTTTAAGTTTAAAATTAATAAGTGGTAACTCCCTATATTCTTGTGGAAGGTTATTAAAAAATTTTATAGCATAATATCCCGGGCCATCCTGACACCTCTTCAGTCTGAAATGATCAGGAACTAGACTGTTCTTATTCCTGGTGTTATGGCTGTGAACCTCAACGTGCCTGTCGTACTCTTCTTCCCGTTCTTTTAAGTATGGCAAGTTCTCAAAGATATAAGCTGCTGGAAAAGTTAAGATATTTAATTGTTTAAATCAACTCGTAGCATTGAACGGTTTTAAAAGGTTTGCAACTACTTAATACATTTTTATTATAAACCCACATTTAAGTTATTTGATAAATAATAAAGTCGCGTAAACAAAGAACTGACCAGAGGCGCACCTTTTAGGGGAAAATAGAGATTAGGGAAAAAAAATAAAAATTGAGACACCTAACTGAAATCTCGTATTTGGACTAAGTTCTAATTAGCAAAAACATTTCCATATAAAATTTTGCTGTATTTCTAATAAAAGTACTTTACTCTTTTGAAAAAATGGCATTTGCTCCCTTACTATTAGCCGCAGGCGAAATATTAAATATGCATTTATAGGTCTAAGGCATGCACCAACTTTTATCATGAATAAAATTTACTGAGAAATCGGTAATAAAAACTTTCCCATATGTTGCATACTTTTTTGGACACACTGTATACCTAATATACCTCACATATATTTTATATTGCTGCACCTAGGTATGATGGTATAATATGCTTTTTACAGAATTTTATACTTTACGATAAAATTTATAAATAATATTCAATAACTTTAAAACTAAAAAATCGTTTAAATTGGCGTAAATATTCATATCACAGAATATACTACAGTATAAGTGGCAAAAGTTTGTGACTTAATAGAAAAAAGTTGTATGGGCATAAAATATAAAATTACCTTCTGTTTTAATCTTAAACTCTTAAGGGTAACACAACATATAACTCCTTTTAATTTTTCAGGACGTCTCGATATAAATGATATAATAGTTTTCTTTTTATTGCTTTCACCTTCCACGATTCAATGTTGTAACGTGAACAAACTTAAGAGTACTCTTTCTGTCCAGGATTCTTTATAATAGCAGTCCCCAAGCATGACTCAAATGTGCTGAAATTTATATAAAGAGATATTTAATTAATAATTACATACAAGTACTATTTTTAATTTAATATATTTTTTGGGTTATGCAAACCAAAGTCCATACCACATTTAGAACGGTTCCTCTTGCCCGGTCTAAGAGGAGCGACACCGACATATCAACGAAATAATAGCGTATCTCCATCCTTGTCTTGATCATTTTTATTGAATGATTTTGAATTAGGGATATAGAATGTGATGTGGGCTGTTTGCGGTCAGTTGTCTATTATTGGACTCCATTGGAGGTCCGAAGGTAAATGTTTTCCTTTTGTCAAGTTTACAAGAGATGAGGATGAGGGAATTTGTTTTGCTGTCTTTTGTTACAGTTGGTTAAGGTTGGTTTTATAAATACTATTAAAACGCGCTCTAAATTCTTTAAAATATGTCAAATATATTTATTAAAATAACACAATTTCTGAATGATGTATCAACAATGTGTCTTTAACGGCAAAATACAAATCAATCCTGGGAGTCTTCTTTTTATTATCTGCCATCATATTTAATATTTATGCATTTGAAAATTAATCTAATAATATTGTAAATAATGTAAAATAAAAAAAAATGTTTTTAAAGCCAATGAAAGTTTAAATCATTATCATCATCAAACAGCCATTCGTGTCCACACCTTGTAGGCGGTCGACCTCTGCTGCGACATGCATCTTATCGTGGTCTCCATTCAAAGACCTTTCTCATCCAGCGCCCATTCAAAAAACGTGCAACATGTTCCACTGCATCTGTCAACTTCGTCCTTTGTCTGATTCTGGTGTTCTGAATCCTATCTCTAAGCGAAATGCCAAGCATTGATATTTTCATTTTTCTCTGAGCAATGCGTATCTTAGTCACCGTTTCTTGGGTGAGGGTTAGCGTTTCTGCCCCGTAGGTAAGTACAGGTGGCACACACTGTTCAAATACTTTCTTTTTTAAGCACATCGGGATATTCGCTTTAAAGACGTAATGCAGTTTTCCAAATGAAGCCCAAGCTAGGCCTATTCATCTGGTGATCTCACATGTTTGGTTGTCTCTTCCAATACGTAGCTCGTGTCCCAAATACTTGTAGGAATTCACCAGTTCTATATTTGACCCGTCCAGCTCAATGTTTTCGCTTATGACAAGGTTAGTCATAAATTGAGTTTTAGCGATATTTCTTTTGAGTCCTACTGAGTTTCAGATTTAATTGAGCCTTCGTAGCATTTCCTTGGCTTTATCAACCCTGTCAGCAATAAGCACGATGTCGTCTGCAAACCTAAGATGGTTTAATTTTTCAACGTCTATGTTTATACCCATATCTTCAAAGTCTCCTTTCTTAAACATATATTCTAGTAGGGTTGTAAAAAGTTTCGGTAATATGACGTCGCCTTGACGCACTCCTGGTTCAATGCAAAAATCTCGAGTGTCTTCGTGTGGTGTATCTGTGGTCCACTCGAGTTTCTGTTAGCGCTTTTACCATTTTTTGCTGGTTAACCGTGTCAAACGCTTTTTCGTAGTCGACGAATATGAGGATAAGGAGCTTATTGTATTCTATGAACTTTTCTATAACCGCCTTTATAACCAAGAGATGGTCTTTTGTGCCAAAGCCCGCTTGTTCAAGGTCAAGTTTATTTGTTATTCTTTTTGTAATGATCCTGGTGAATAATTTATAGATATGAGAAAGAATACTTATCGGGCGGTAGTTCTTTAGATCTGTAATGTCCCCTTTTTTATGAAAAATTATTATATTTGCTCGGTCCCATTGTGACGGGGTTGTCCCATTGGCTAGGCAAGCATTAAATAGCTTGCAGATAGTTCGATGTAGAACATTTTCTCCGTTGTTTATGGATTCGATTGTTATACCGTCCTCGCCTGGGGTTTTATTGTTCTTCATTTCTCTTAGGGCCTTTTTCAATTCATCCAAAGTGACTTCTGGAATATCCTCTGAGCCCTTATTCTGAACTCTGTGACTGTTTATATTTTGATCAAGGGTGTCTCTGCTACGATATAGTTCGGAATAGAAAGTCTCGACAATTTCGAGAATTTCTATTTTATTGGTTGTTATCTGGCCATTCGCATTCTTTAGTTTGCTGATGTTCTCCCTACCTTCTGACATCGTCTTTCTTAGAACCTTCATACCTTTATTCTCATTTATTAACCGTTGGTTGAATATGGCAATGCAAAACTTGCGGCAATAAAACGCTTTTATCCTAAATTTCCATGGGACATTATTATAAATCTTTTGGAATATGATGTGCAGGATTCTGAGATTAAAAATAGAATTTGTTTTGCACCATTATGGGAAGCTGACCTGTAAAAGCTCCTTGCGGCATGTGATGCTCGAAACATCGTGTTGCAAAGGCCTGGAATCAAAGTGGAAGTTAGTGCAAATGGTGTGGATATAGTTCACGATTGGTTGTATTTTAACCGTGTTCTAAGTTTGCTTACTCAGGACATTAATGATGTAAATGTGTCAGGACTTGACGAGCATTGCCACGGGAGTCCCTAGAGGAAACGGGAAGGTGGAACGAGTCATGAGGTCACTATTTAACGCCATGCGTGCCATTCTAAATGACAAGGATGAAAAAAAAATGGTTTCAATTCCTTTACACAATTGATGACGATTTTAACATTACCGTCAGCAAATCCACTGGTTTATCGCCGCACGAACCAATGTTTGGTTCAACACGTCGTTTGAAGGCCGCCGTTCAGTTGTTAGCCGAACTGCCAGCTCAGCGTAAGGTCGTTGATGACGGACAACATCGGAAATAATGTTAACGAATAATATCGAAGAAAAAAACATCGATATAAACATCGAAAATCGAAACACAAAAATCGATGTTTTCAAAACATCGATACATCGTGCGCATCCCTAATTTGTCCCGTGGTTTACGAAATCTCTGTAGTATACATTCTTATCTGAGACACTCTGTATCTTAAACAGGCCATCAATCGGATCTTTCGGTCTATGTTTTTTACTTTATTAAAATTAAATCATCTACTAACTTTAAAGAACAATAGAAGTATACGAGAGAGTTAATTATTGTTCTTTTGGTAATTAACCGTTGTAAAGTAAAATTAAAAGTGACACGTTGCTTCCGTGCCCTCCTGCAAAATAAAAATTCGTCAGCCATAAACAGTAAAAAATTGCGGTCGTCCCATAAAACAGCAAAAAAGACCGAAATGTGTCTCGGGTCGGGTTTCCCGCGCGCCATTTCGCATATTTTTATGACAGTTGATGCGGCAATTCGTAAATTAGCCCTTAATTGGGTGCACAGAGGCACTCGGAATATGTCGATAAATTTATTGGGTGGCATTTGTGTGTGTGGAAAACTTTCTCAGGACAGAATCGATAGGAAATAGTTACAAAGTATATATAGGATGTCAAGAGGCCCCAATACTGATGGGTCATAGGTATATTATGCAAGGTGTCCGGTAAGTATATGGCATACTCTCGGGAGCGGAGATACAGGCCTCAAAGGGATACCCAGCGACTTACCGAACTAGTCGAATAACAACGTAACTAATAATTCGCATTAAAATAATAAAATTTGTTATTATCACATAAATGAGGAAAAATAAAGTAAACTTACCAAAGTAAACTAACCACTTGCCAAGTAGTATTTTTTTACTATTTATTGTGTTTATAGTACCATACGGTATTTTTCAGATCAGATTGCTAGAAACTTCTGGAGGATGGCGCCACCTGTATTGTACTGCCTAGGCAGAACAATATTGTGGCTATAGGGTGTTTCGATTTTCCAATGGTAGTATTGGTTGGTGTGCTCGCTTGCCATCAGTGTTGCCAGCAGGGGGGTGTCACTAAAATACGAGAGTAGGGCAACAAGCAATTTATGGGCAGTTCATGTCAGGGGGGCGGGAGGGTTTGACATATCTGCTAGTAACTTTTGGTTTTCTTATTTCGAGGTAAGATTTCATTAATAATCTTCGCTAACCGAATATTTTTAATAAGTTTTAATGATTTAATTGGATATGTAATTAATTTAAGTTCATACTATCATCATTTTCGGTTAAAATCTTACAAAAACATTAAAAAGCTAGTGTTTTTTTTTTTTTGTAACACTGATTTATTTTATGACTGACAGTTTACTTTTCGTCTGGTCTTCTGACGCGTTTGTGATTTTTTCCACGACTTTTTTCTTTATAAAATGGGTTTAATTTGATCTTGGAATGAATTAGTGGGGCTTTTTGGTAAGTTTATAGTGATATCTAAGTCCTTAGTTTATTTTTTCATGAGCAAGTAAGTTCTTTCTTGGGATATTTTTTAGCTGAAACTTCGCTGTCGACAATGCTTTGGGATTGATGATTTTTGGAAGTATATTTTTATTGTAAGTACCTATTATACTAAAGTAAGTTGATAAGTATAGTTTTAGATTCACAACTTTCTAATAATGATCTTTTGAAGTGTGTCTGGGTAAAAATGATATTAATTAGTTCCTTCCTAATTTTTCAAAACTGGTGAGTCACTTCTGTTTACCTACCTTGCTTGCAGTTAAAGTAAATATTTTTACATACACCTACACTTTCTCTTATGTTTAACAGCTTGTAGTAATCCTTATTTTTCTGTAGCTTGTAGTTTCTAATAACTGTATAACTACTCTACTCTACTAACTGAAATAAATAAATACTCACTTAAGTACTTACTGCATTGCCTTCTATAAAATACAAGTTTAGAAAATGTTTTTGGTTTAAATACTATTAAATTAGTCTGTGTCTAGGTACAGGATAAACAATTTGTTTGTAGTTAAACATTGGATATATGTATACCGTTATTGATATTCTTTAGTCTACTTATGGTTAGTTTGGGGGTGCGTAGCTCGTGAATAGAGTGTTTTGTGAAATAAGAAGCCGATGTTATATGTACACTTAAACTGTATTTACATTAACATTACAATATATACAAAATGACTAAACGTGGTATCGTTCGCGGTCTCAGAGTGCCAAACGTATTGAAAAGGCTAGCTGAGATGAACTGTCTATATTTTGTTTTGCCTTTTGGAAAAAGGTACCCAAAAGGCGTCGACAATAAACTTTTAAGAGATGCCCTGGAACTACCGTTAGAGGCCTGCTTGATTGCCTGTACTGTTTATTAAGTTTATTACTCCCGATCCCTGATCGGAGGGTTGAAGCCGTAACGGATGGTCAAAATGAGATGCACATGTTTTAATGCCATTTCTCGGGAAGGTACGCCACCTTGACCAGCTAATACATACAAAATAATTTGTTTGTCACATTATATTTCCATGTATGTCCGCTACATTACCCCCTTACCAGTGATAACGCAAGGGATATGCAACGAGAGAGCAAATAAAAATATATGTCACACCTAATTCCAGGGCTATTTCTTAACAGAGCGTATTACGTGATTCTTACATCTAGTTTATTTATTATGCTTAAAATTAACATTTAATACCTAAACCTAAAAGTAATTGTACCTATGAGTTATACAAGAGACAATAATGTTCGAAAAATATACAAAAATACCTATAACAAATATACACTGTTTGTAAAGGCAATACCTAAAAACAATTTTTAGTGTATGTGCACTATTATATGGTATGAGTACCTAATTATGCAAATCCAGCCTGCAAACGGTCTGGAAATTTCACCTTTCTACCTGTTCGCGATTGAAATTTATTATTATTGTCTACCATCGGTAGGCCATTGACATTATTTGGTTCAACATTACGATTAAGGGAAGTTTCAATCGATGGTTGGTTATCTGCATCGCGAAGAACGAAAGCTGGTTTCAATCGATCGATTGACACTTTTACACTCTTGCCATACATGTCTATAATGAAGTTTTTGTCGCCGCGCTCAATGACTTTGAAGGGTCCATCGTACGGAGGTTCTAGACAACCTTTCGCGGCGTCGTGGCGTAAAAATATAAATTTGGCAGTACTCAATTCTTTAAAAATAAAAGTTTTATGAAAACCATGTCGCGTACCGGGAGTCGGTTTTAATTCTTGCATGTGCTGACGAAGTTGTTTAGCGAATTCGGAAGTATTAACTGTTTTGCTTGCTTCGCCGAAAAATTCGCCAGGTAAACGCAAAGGAGAGCCAAACACCATCTCCGCCGCGGTTGCGTCTAGATCCTCTTTTAAGGATGTGCGAATGCCTAATAAAATAATTGGGAGCATAGCGACCCAATTATCATTATCATGACACTTTATAGCGCCTTTAAGTTGTCGATGCAATCTCTCCACCATACCATTTGCCTGCGGATGATACGCCGTCGTTCTTAAATGCGAAATTCCTATTAAACGCGTGAATTCGCTGAATAATTTAGATTCGAATTGGCGGCCTTGGTCGGTAGTTACGCGCAAAGGTACGCCATATCGAGAAATCCAAATATTTAAAAATGCTGTCGCGACCGTTTCTGCATCGATTTCCGCCAGTGGCATGACTTCTGGCCATCGCGAAAATCTGTCAATGCACGTCAAACAGTATTTGTAGCCTTGAGATATCGGCAAAGGTCCTACGAGGTCTATATGCACGTGCTCAAATCTACCGCTTGGGCTTATAAAATCTTTTACAGGGCTTAAAACGTGTCTCGTGACTTTTGATTTTTGGCATGCGATGCAATGTCGCGCCCATTCGCGACAATCTTTGTTGATAGAGGGCCAAATAAAACGTTTTACAACTAATTTTTGACTTGCGCGAACTCCGGGGTGAGACAATCCGTGCAGTGAATTAAAAATAGTTTTACGCAACGTCGTAGGAATATATGGTCGTACAATATCGTTCGTCGTGTCGCAATATAGATTTATCTGAAATTCCGGAAAATTCATTTTTTTTAGTTTAAGAGAAGTCGAATTTGAATTTAAAATATCTCTTAATTCTGCGTCTTTATTTTGTTCACACTCAATAGTTTTATAATCGGGCGCTCGCGTAATTGTTTCAATTCTTGAAAGTGCGTCAGCTACATGATTATCGACGCCTTTAATGTGTCGGATATCTGTAGTGAATTGACCGATATAATCGAGATACCGAAACTGCCGCGGTGAGCATTTTTCCAGCTTTTGATTAAAAGCGAATGTAATTGGTTTATGGTCGGTATATATAAAAAATTCGCGAGCTTCGACTGAGTGCCTAAAACGCTTGACCGCAAGATATATGGCTAATAATTCGCGATCGTATGCACTGTATTTTTGCTGGGCAGTTGAAAAAGCTTTTGTGAAAAATGCCAATGGTTGCCAACTATTATCAACCCGTTGCTGTAAGACGGCGCCACATGCAAAATCGGAAGCATCTACTGTAATATTTATTTGCGCGCCGGCAGCTGGATGAGCTAATAAGGTAGCATTTGACAAATTAATTTTAATATCATGAAAAGCTTTTTCACTTGCGTCAGTCCACGGTACCGGAGTATTTCCGCTTTTCGCGCCTTTGAGCAGGTCGTGGAGAGGTTGCATGAGTGTCGCGGCATTAGAAATAAAACGCCGATAAAAATTTATCATGCCCAGAAAACGTCGCAGTTGTTTAATAGTGAGTGGCTTTGCAAAATTTTTTATGGCCTCGACACGATGGGTCAACGGCCTAATGCCATTACAATCGACCTGATAACCTAAAAATTCGATTTCGCTTACGCCAAAAACGCATTTGGCCGGATTTATAACCACTCCGTATTGGCTTAATCGTTCAAAAAACATTTTTAGGTGCCGATAATGCTGTTCTTCATCATCGGACGCAATAAAAATGTCATCGATAAAATTGTATGCAAAATCTAAATCTCGCGTTATGCTATCAATAAATCTTTGGCATGTTTGAGATGCATTTCGTAAACCAAAAGGGGTGAAAAGGAATTCGAATAAACCAAACGGGGTAATTATAGCAGTTTTTTCGATCGAGTCGTGCGCAACAGGAATTTGGTTATACGCTTGTACTAAATCTAATTTAGAAAAAACCTTTTTACCATGCAGTTGCTGTGTAAAGTCCTCGATGTGTGGCGGTGTATACCTGTCAGGAATAGTCCGAGCGTTAAGGGCCCGGTAATCTCCGCAGGGTCGTAAACTTCCGTCCTTCTTTGGCACGATGTGTAGAGGTGACGCCCATGGGCTCTTCGATGGTCGGATAATTCCTTGCCGGAGTAGCAAGTCAAATTCCGTTCTGGCAACCTTCAGCCGGTCGGGCGCGAGTCTGCGCGGTCGACAATACACTGGAGTCCCGGGGGTCGTTTTAATATGGTGTTCTGTGGTATGTTTAACCGATTCTTTTTTAAAAACCGCAGGCCTTGTCAAATCGGGATACTCCGCGAGTAATTTATGGTATTTGGTTTCACCAACAATTGTTTTTATTGATGAAATGTCGTCGTTCACTAAACGGCCACTGGCACTGAGTTTTGTGGTAAGGTCGACGATTCGTTTATTGCGCGGATCGACGAGTAGGTTGAAATATGATAAAAAATCCATCCCTATAATCGGCATATCAACATCAGCAATGACGAAACGCCAGGTTAAATCACGCCGCATCGAAAAGTCAAGCTTTAATGCAATGGTGCCGTACGTAGCGATACGAGTTTCGTTGGCAGCGAAAAGTTCGTACTCGCACTTTTTCCACTTTCCGCGCACTTTGCTTCGCGGATACACACATAAATCTGCACCTGTGTCTATTAAAAATTGCACTTTTGTTATTTTATCAGTCACAAAAATGCGGCCTTTTGAAACTCTGTCACCGTCGTATTCAGCCGCGCATACCGACGGGTCACTTAGTTTTTTGGCTTTTTATGATTGCACGGTTGCCTGCACTGCGTCGCTTTTTCACCGAATTTAAAGTGATACCAGCACAAGTCATATTGTTTTTTGGTTTGGCTAGCGTCGCGTGTATCGCTATGTGCACGTGAACGAGACCTGTCTCGCGACCGCGAATGTGTGGTTTTCGCGATAGCACTAATCTGCTGTTGCAGGCTCTCCATTTTCTCGTGAAGTGCTTTCCATTGGTCTGCCTGTGGCTCTGTCACCGCCGCAATCCTCGGCTTTTCTATGGAAACGTCGTGAATGCGATCTGCTATTGCCGTCAACTTCTCGCATTTCTTCTCTTCCGTTACAGATAAGATTTCTTGAGTTTTTATAGGAAGTCGACTTTTCCATAAATCTATTAAAAATTGTTCTGTAACAGAACTGCCTGCGAGTTGCTTAAGATGTCGCCAATACTGTGAAGGTGTGCGATCGCCGATCTCTTCCGCTTCTAGCAACTTCCGTGTACGCGTTGCGTCGGAATCGGTCAGCCTTTTGATTAGCGCATTTTTTATTGTTTCGTACTTGCTTGTTTCGGGAGGGTTTTCCACAATGTCTTCGATTTCTTCCAAGTACTTGTCGTCTAACTCACAGATTATGTGTGTGAATTTCGTATCGTCCTTCACAATTTTACTTAACTGGAACTGAGCTTCCACTCGATGAAACCATAAGTTTATTTTTTGTGGCCAAAACTTCGGTAATTTTACGCGTGTCGTAACACATATTTCCTCCCGTTCTGGCTCGTTTTCCCCGTTGCTTTTTTTTCCGTTGTCCGTCATTTTATAACTTATAACACTTAACACTTAAATAAAGAAAACTAGAAACACTCCGCCTTTTTTGTATCGGGGTCACCAATTTGGGGGTGCGTAGCTCGTGAATAGAGTGTTTTGTGAAATAAGAAGCCGATGTTATATGTACACTTAAACTGTATTTACATTAACATTACAATATATACAAAATGACTAAACGTGGTATCGTTCGCGGTCTCAGAGTGCCAAACGTATTGAAAAGGCTAGCTGAGATGAACTGTCTATATTTTGTTTTGCCTTTTGGAAAAAGGTACCCAAAAGGCGTCGACAATAAACTTTTAAGAGATGCCCTGGAACTACCGTTAGAGGCCTGCTTGATTGCCTGTACTGTTTATTAAGTTTATTACTCCCGATCCCTGATCGGAGGGTTGAAGCCGTAACGGATGGTCAAAATGAGATGCACATGTTTTAATGCCATTTCTCGGGAAGGTACGCCACCTTGACCAGCTAATACATACAAAATAATTTGTTTGTCACATTATATTTCCATGTATGTCCGCTACAGTTAGGTTAGTTCGGTTTATTTTCAAAAATACAGTTTAGCCTGAGATGAACTGGATAATGAAGTTAACTATAACCTATAAACCTCGGCATTAATGAGTTAATAAAAAAATGACATTTAATAAATTAAAATGCAATATAGGAAGAATAACATAGGTATTATATTTTTTCCATGGATTTGTTTGCAAATTTAGTGATAGGTATGAAGAGTATTTACTGGAATATGTTCCTTTAATTGGGTTTTACTTGTTTTCGTACAGTATAGGGTTATACAGTAGAATATACAGTGTCCTCGAATGTAGTCCTTGAGAGTGTAAGCTTTTACATGTGTCTCGGGGAGGGTACAGCTGATACCAGCATTACTACATTCCACCTGCTATGCAATTTAACTGGCCAATGTTTCTCTCCTCACTCTTAAGGGGGCATTCCGATACGGGAGACCGCGACAAGCGACCGAGACCGCATGTCGCTGCGGCGACCAGTAGCATACAAATACAGACGACGCGACGCCGACGTGGCGACTTTGGCTAGGTCCGTTTTGTTTAATTTAGTAATTGTGTACGTTTCAGAAAACCATGTCTAACAATCTTAAAGTAAGAAAACATTCACTAAAACGTTTATTGGAAAACGAGGACGAAGATATAATTGTGTTGGCTTTACCGCAAGAAAAAAGACAAACAATTAAATAAAATACTATCCTTATAAGCCTGGAGAGTGTTGTCATATAATGGTGGGTGATTAGACACTAAATCGATGAACAATTCATCTTCCCGAGTAGAAAACGTCGCCATTCAACCCTCTCTAGGTATAAAATAATTGAAATAAACTATGCAGGTCGCAACGTATCACTGCTTCCAGAGCAGTGTGGTCGCGCGACCGTCGGTCGCACGATGGCCACGCCTACCGTCTCGCGTCGCTATCGCTTGCATTGGAAAGCACCACATACAAATCCGTTAAAGCGGTACGTCGAGGTCGCACGTCGCGGTCTCTCGGTCTCGGTCGCTTGTCGCGGTCTCCCGTATCGGAATGCCACCTTAATTGGGCAAAATATAAAAGTTTTCGTACCTATTGTAGCTTATATCCTAATTGAAAATATTCTTTTTTCTGTTTCAGTCTAACCACACTCCTAGGCTTCCTTAGCTGTAATAATTATCAGTGAGAAAATCTAATTTCTTAAAAATATCATGACTTTAGTGTTGTATATTGTATTCTTAAATCATATGTAGGTATCTTTTTAATTTAAATATTCTAAATAAATATATTTTGATCATATTTTCTTTTATTATGATAATTCACTAGACATTGTTTTATAATTAAAAAAACAGTAATAAAAACAATTCATGTGTAATAAATTTTAAGGTTTTGATTCAATTTGGTTGTAACATTACTATATAATTGTATTCCAGAAGATATATTTTTAAATTGGTTAGAAATTATCACAAGCTGCTCACATTTACTTATAAGGCGAGCAACTTGTGTATTCCTGCCAAACATATATCTTTTGAAATCCAACTGTAATGTTACAGTCAAATCGAATCAAAACTAAAATTTATTTAAAAATTATAATATATTTTCAAATATTCCCGCGCATTTCTTCAGTCGGTATGTCAGATTTCTATAATGCCATCATGGCATTATCGGTAAAATATAATTCTGTTTTGCCGGTGGGTTAGCCATGCAGTTGGTTCATAGATGGCCCATGTTTCGAAACTTTAACATTGTTGTAACATTTCTCTAACCTTTATTGTTCTGTGGTTGCCAGGTTGAAAATAAGTAAAGCGGTAGGCACGACATGAAAAAAGCGGTAGATTTAAAAATAAAACTGTGGATTTGCCCTTAGTCCCTTTGGTCTAAAAATACGCTAAAAATGTTTAGTTATAAGTTCAACGGTACATAAAATATATAAATAAAAAACAAATTAAAATGAACACAAAACACTATATAGGTTTAACAAAATATTTTAATAGTTATATATAAGCAGGCAACCACTATGTAGTTCTTTCGTTCGTCTCGAATTAGGGGATTTACCGATTTACCCTACCGAAGCAAACGCAATCGCACAAATCCGTTGCTACCGTGGGCGTCCTGTCGATGTCGAGTACCGCGCTACCAACTGCAATAGTAATGTCGTCTCAAAATCGACAATCGCCATTCGTTTTGTTATAGTTTCAAAGTAATAATGAAATTATTTCAAATAGTTTTTTCAAGATTGAGAATTAAAGTTAACGTTCCTCTACAATATCATTTGTGTGACGAAATACATTTAGGGCGGGTATTATAAAACTTAATTGACAGATGAACGAAGGTTAACTTGTTGAATGACGGCACAGGTTGAAGTTAAGTTGACAATCCCCATGTTAACTTTATTGGGTGGAGTAGGTATCAATTAAAGTTAACTGATGCACAGATTTCGAACGATTTTGAAGACTTTTGTTGACATAACATAACCTACAATTTTATTTTCGTGTTGTGAGATCGAATAATCGAAAAAATTGATTGCTCTTCTCTCCATGTTTTTATAAAATATAAAATAATTGATCAAAGTACAAAAATTAAGGAAAGAAACGATATTGATGACAGATTACACTGACATTACAACCATAATGTCAGTGACAGATTATAAATAATTATAGGTTAGGTTGTTAAAAATTATTCTTTACTTTTTACCTTTGAAGGATAATGATAACTTTCTAAAACTATCAATTTTTCTAGGAAAGTTAACCTTACAGTTAGAATCAAAGTTAACTTTTGCCTCTTTTATAATACCCGCCCTTAATCATGTCGTATAATATTTAGCGGTAGAAAATTATATCAAAAACGGTAGCACGGTAGCTCATACATCAAAACGGTAGATCTACCGCTAAAACGGCAGTAACACTGCTTGCCATGCTTGCCCTGTACTGACGAGAACCAAAGAGTTCGAAACCGGTCTACAGGTAGCAGCAGCGTAGCATCCTATCATTGGAAATAAAGATTCATTCTTTTCTTTCCCGGTAGTTTCTGTAATGTGAGCTTGCATTTTAGTACTAACTGTGTTAGTTAAAATACGCCAAATTTTGCTATGTAATTCAGCGCTCGTTGGGGCATGTAGCCCAGAGAATAGCTGTTTTAGCATAATTTGGTTAATCCTTTGTATAAGGTCTCAGCAAGTGGCTAGAGGACAAAGTTCTCACATATATACATATTTATATGTCATATTCATCCATAACCGTCAAACAAGGTGATCTGGGTGGGGATTCAATGTCTGTTCGAAAGCTGATCAATCTTACGACAAAAAAATTGGATACGTAGTTAATAGTTTTCGGCCGATGTATGGGCAGTTGCACCGTCCTTAAAGTTAAAAATAACCAAAACGTAGTACATCGTCAAGTAATTGCTCCACAAATGGATTCAAAATATTGATCCTATATCGCTGTGCTGTAACTGTGTCATGGAAAAAAATCGGTCCAACAATTCTTCTTCGGGAAGCAGGCAACCAGACACCAATTTTTTGCGATGTGGACTCTTACTACAAAAAATGGGGATTTAACTACTCCACATGGGTGTATTCTGAGAATTCACATAACCGGGGTGGTGGAACTCACAGTAGAAAATTGAGTGTTAAATTTAACACTCAATGGTGGTACATATAGGACCACACTCAATAGGGTATATTAACCAATCAGTATATCTGGTAAAAAAGATATTTTTGAATGGTTTTTTACTTTTTGACGAGTGTTATTTCTTCTAATTTATGGGTAGGTACATTTACACTATCGCGTGTAAATTAAACTCACAGATTGTAAACCTATCCTTCTAGGGTGTAAAAGAAATAATAAGAGGAAGAGGTGTCAGTAAACCATTTTTTAATGGTAATTTGTGATTAATTAGTGTAAATATCATATTATCGTAGTGTAAATTTTATTTTATTTGGGTGTGACTTTACTATAGTGAGTGTAATCAAATAATCTACCCAGGGCTAGAATACTTTCCACTTTGCTTAAGTCATTTAATCCCGTATCAAACCAACTAGGCGTTTATAATTAAAATGTAAAAAAATATGCATTCAAGATGTTTTACATTATTAACCTATGCTTAGTTTGATACATGATTGAATGACTTAATCAAAGCCGAAAGTATCTAATAGCCCCTAATATATATAAATCTTCAGATCGCTTGGAAAAGGTTAGTTAAATGAATGAAAATATTGAGTATTATTTATGGTTTATTTATAAACAAAATGATGGTTACAACAGAACTGGAAAACCCTGTGATTTTTTACACTTATTATTATAACTAGTTGAACAAAATGACACACTTATTATATAGTTTAACAATTTAGTAAACTAAACATATATATCTACGTTTAATGTACCTCATTGTTAAGCTTAGCAAAACAAATAACATAATAAATATATGTATAATGTATACTTAGAACACTAAACAACTAAATAAAAGTATGCCTTGGAACAATATAAAAGAATGAAAATGACGAGCATTATATTAATCGTATATTTATTTAGAGATCTATGAAGTAAAATATGTAGGTAGGTACCTAAGTATGTATATAAAAAAGGAATACATATATATTATAAGCTTATATCAAAATAATTTAAAAGCTAAAGGAAAAACTGTAACAATGTATATACCTACTTAGTTTCTTAAAAATGGCGTACCTACTTATTAGTAAGGTTTCTATTAAATTTCGTTAATATGCTTACTAGAGGTGTGTAGTTCGCGAACGAACTAGTTCAAAAGATCGAATCTGATAAGTGAACTAAAAGATTCAATCAGTAATTCTTTGAAGATTGAATCAACGTGAACTAAAGCGTTGACTATACGCAAAACGCGAACATGAGTGAGACGACCGTGAAGCAGATCCTGAACTATCCGGAGCCTGGAGACCGATCGATGGTGTCGGCTGTCGGACAGGTGGACTGCTGCCTCACGGACAACTCGGCCAAGATTGCGTGAGGTATGACAATATCAAATATGTATGCTCCATTCCACAATAATTCGTTGATTTCCCGACCGCAATCAAATTTAAACCCAGCCATAAATAAGTGCCTTTTGAAACGGTACAGGTCCTGATTACCTACTAATTTCAATAGTTTAGGTTAGCTATTTTCAACAAAACAACAAATATAAAATAATAGGAAAGTATCTTTATTTTAATCATGTAATTTAATAGCTATTAATATTTATACAAAAATACTAATCTACAATATTATAATATGTGTGAAACTTCAGATAATATTGCTTCCGGAAGTTATGGTGTAACGTAGAAAAAACATTTATCACTTGATGCTAAAAACATCATAAAGAACGTTTACTGTACTCTTTTAGAAACAGGTTATGACCGGAGTGCAAGTTTTAGTGAAACGAGTATTTTGACCAAAGTTGCATTAACGACAGTAAAAGATATAATGACCAAACCCATCCATCAAATAATTAATAGTAACGTAAAGCCCTTAATAAATAGTTTAGGCATAGATGAAGACTATAGTGGTAGTGAAACAGAGCTAAATATAGAGTAGGTTGAGTTAAATATTGTATTATTATAATATTGTAGATTAGTATTTTTGTATAAATATTAATAGCTATTTAATTACATGATTAAAATAAAGATACTTACCTATTATTTTATATTTAACTTATTTATGGTTGGCCCGTCATAGCCTACTAACAAAAACTGTATATTTTTTAATAAAACGTAAATTTCGTGCTTAATATTCAAATTGTATTATTATATTGTTATAAACTAAATTATATGATTCGAAAATATATAGCGTGACCCATTTAAAAAAAAAGCAAGTTTTTTTTTCTCGAAGAATATTGAACGTAGAAAAACTCTAAGTACGTTACTGGATTCTACGTAAAAAACTAGAAAAGGAACATTTGTTTTCTTTTTGATAGGCTACAGGGTAACCTAAATATGGGGGGTGTCCCAATTTTCAAAAACATCGTATATCAAAAACAAGAAGAACTAGAAAAATTCTGATTGCGGCATATTATGTTTCACAAAAAAGTAGCATAGTACTGCAGAAACTGTATCCTTCTATCTTTACTAATAACGGAGATACCCCGTAAAACCATCGAAAACTGGACACCCTGTACACTGTCTGGTGCATTTAAAAAGGGTCACAAATATTAATATATGTTTTTAAAAGTCGTGAATTCCACATGTTTTATCCTTTATTGATTTAGGTTTTAAAACTCATATATATATCTACCTTGTTTAATGTCGAAAGAAAAAGGATTTATTTTAGGTCTGCTTTAAAATGAATGCCTGTAAAATGACAAGGGTACATCTTTCACCCCAGCGATAAATAAATTACTACAACCAGGCCAGAAGCTTCATGTCACTATCTGTTTTAATTTGAAGTCAAATTAGACTTAATTTGTCCTTTAAATACTTTGTAGAGTTGGAAAAGATAATGGATAGTTTTGAAATTTAATGCTGTGTGTAAATCAAAGAGGATAGGACAGTGTAAATTTATTTAAAACCTTACCCCTTCAATAACACTAGATTGTAACATTTGAACTAAGTTAGGTTTAACGAAAAACACATCAATTTAGTTATCGAGGCGAAATCGAAAACTAATACAGGCTGAATTATCGGTTCCACCTCTTAACTCCCTTTAAAATTTCAAATTGCAGCGTTTATCATATCGGGGGTTCGACGTTGCATCGTCGGGCGGGATTCCCATGTAAACTTTGAAGTAGTAAAATATTTACACCCCTAATTATTAAAAAATAATTATATCAAGATTTTTTAAGGAGCGGTGAGAGCTGCACCCCAAGGACAAAGTTTAACCCTGTTTGGTCAACCTTTACAATTTATTATGAACCCTGTAATTTTAGCTGGATCATAAATGCGTTCATGTTTGAGTTAGGTGTCTGCCTTTTACTCCAGTTTTTAAAATTTGTGCTTTTTAGATGATCTTCTGTATAGGGGGTTGAATCTTTATGGTTGACTATTTCGATTTTGGTTTTGGTGATGATGTTGATTTTGAATTTTGAATTTTTGTTGGCATTTTCGACTTTCTGATTATTTTAGGTTTGCAAAAGGTTACGGTGGAAGCCAGTCTTTGGGAAATCTGTATATGTGTATGATAAGGCATAGCACCGCAGGATTAATCCTTTATGGCCGTCTGCGAGCGATGCGTGTGGACAGGAAACGAATCACGTTGGTTTGGATTCATTGGAGATTATACTCGTTGGGGAACACGGCTTCCGGCAGGTAGTTCCAGAGTGAATGATCCAGATGAAAGAATTTTTAAACAGTGTAGTTCGAGGGACTTTAAGCTGAACCACGTCTTTCCTGGCTCGTCGTGTACTTCTACCATACACAGCTCTGGGTGGAATCAAGCGGGCAACCTCAGTTTAGCACTTGTCAAGAAAATACTTGTAAAAGAGGCTCAAGTCGCCAACCTGCCTTCGATGTTCAAGGCTTTCCAGGTTGTTTGTTTGTGATTTGTCAGATTAGGGCTTCATAGAGCATCAATAGTTGTTGGAGTGTATACCGGGTGTTTCTCAAAAGACGTTCACCCCTATAACTTTTTTGTATTTATAGATATTAAAATGATATTTTGGAATTGTGCATAAGAGTCTGCATTTATTGGCATGATTTTGAATTTGTTAGCACTTCCGGTTTAACTGGAAGTGACCTTGACTTTGGTATTTCAAATGGGACACCCTGTATATTTTTACTTATTTGGATTCAGCATGATATTCTGAGTAAAATGACATCCCACTTGTCATTTTTTGACTGCTATAACATTTTTATTCCCATTTTTTGTATTGAATCTAGAGGGCCATGAATCAACTGTCAGAAGGACAATAAACATAATTAACAATTGCCTATCTCAGCCTACTACTTTTTTTCTCATATTTATTATTGCGCTATTTCGCCTACACTTAATTTCCATCGATGGCTATTTTTGCAAATAAATCGAAAACGGTCACAGATACGAGAATAGTGCAAGAGACCAGAACGCTAAACATAGGAACAAAGAGTTCAAATTTTATACCGGAATTCATACAGGGAGCTCCAACAAAAAGTTCTGAAAGATAAAATTGAAGCCGATTCAAGAAAATGTAACACCCTGTATACTGCGACCGACAATTTTGATACTTTATTGTAAAGATTCTAAAAAATGGTTGATGTTCCAAATTTGAAACAATTATCACAGAATATAAGAGAGAAAACGAAATTAGGAAAAAAAAAATTGAAACTTTGCCACCCTGTATAACGAAAATGACGCGTTTTAGACCATGCATATATTTGCATTTTTTTCTTATTTTGAGGAGTACTATCACCCCCTAAAATATCTGCATGACATTAATTAACACCCTGTATACAGTGTGGCCCAAATTGGGCCTACATGTATGGGGATCTTGGAAACTATAGAAGATAGAGAAACGGTTAAATGGGGAAAGTTTTTGACAATTATATTTCTAACTGAAAACCGTTTAGTACGCGGCCCTATCTTTTTTGGTTTTTGAAATATGTTGAAAAAACCAAAAAGATGTATTTTCGAAAATATGCTGTAGATTTCTTATTATTCACTATTTTGGCAATCTGTAAAAACATTTTTAAAGCAACTTTTTAAGTAGATTTCAGTTCTGCAATTTAATTTTGAACACGACGTTTCAGTTATTTTATACCATCATCAGGTTCATTTTTTCTTATGGGCGCCATATTGTATTTTATACTTAAAAGGTAGCTTATGACGTCAGCTTTTCAACGATGTATTATTTGCTGGAAAATAAATGAAATTGACTTGAAAAATAAAAAAAATTAATTTTCGCAACACGTCAAATTTGACAACTGCACTATAACTCCCTAAATTGAATACCAATTAAAAGGTTTACATTTTGTAGTATTCACAAAACACTGCTTGCATTGTTTCAATCAACAATATTACAATAACCTATGAATCAAAAATAAAATCCAGTAGCCTATGACCAACCACTACCGTTTGAAAATGAAACAAAAATATTACTTGTCAGAACGAGTAAAAGTATAATAGTTTTTATTATTATTATCTAATAATAACGATTTATTTGTGTATTCTGAATTTAAAAGAAAATGGCATTGCGTTTTTCTCACGAAGAAAAATTTGATTTGCTAGAATGTTACATTCATTGCAACAGAAATGCAAACCTTGCATTAGAAAGGTATTTTGAAAATTTTCCTGAAAGACCGCAGCCAAGTGTCAGACTTTTTCCAAAAATTGTTATGAACCTGAGAAACCATGGAAGTTTTTAAAAACCGCGGCCCAAGAGTTACGAAAAAGCAGGTAATAACGAGCGTGACGAAAATGTCAGAGCCTATTTTAATGCCGCTCCGACATCATCTACAAGAGCGTCGGCAAGAAACTAACCAACCCCGCGAAGTACCATACAAAGAGTCCTTAAGGAAAATAAATATCGACCATACAAGCCAACTATAGTTCAGGGTTTACGAGAAACGGATTATCCAAGAAGAATGCAGTTTTCAAATTGGTATGTGAATCAATGCGAACAAAATCATGATTTCAGTCGTCTTGTAATTTCGACCGATGAATCACATTTTACCAACTGCGGGGTATTTAATAGACATAACCATCATTTTTAGGCAACAGAAAACCCTCACCAATTGGCTCAACGAAGACTGCAAACCCGATTTGGTTTTAATGTATGGTGTGGTAAGTAATGTCACCTAGCTTGCTAAATACAGAGCAGGTATTAAGTATCCCAGCTTTACTTTTCTCCTTACATTTTAGACAATAGACTTATAGGACCATTCTTTTATAATCATACGTTGAATGGCCAAAGATACTTGGAGCTGTTAGAAGATCAAATATTACCGGCAATTAGAGCAAGAGTTCCTTAAGATCAATTGAATAATATTTGGTTTCAACAAGACGGTTGTCCCACACATAATGTTCGGGAAGTTCAAACTTTCTTAAGACAGATATTTGATGACAAATTAATTTCAAACGGTGGACCAGTTAATTGGCCTGCTAGATCCCCTGATATAACTCCTCTCGATTTTTATTTATGGGGTTATGTAAAAAATGAAGTATATGAGTTTGAACCCCCGGAATCTGTACAAGAATTAGAAGAGAGAGTGAGGAATGTGTTTACGAGCATAAATGGCAACACGCTTCGCAGGGTCATCAATACTGTGTTAAAAAAGTGTCAAAAATGTATTAATAAAAACGGCCAACATTTCGAATAAGTATAGTAAGTTAGATATTTTTTCTTATTTTCTTTTCAAAACAATAATTATTATTCATTGCGTTTTTAGTTTTCTTTATTTGAAATGTTAATATGAGATTTTTAACCATAAGGAAAAAATAAAATAATGTATTATAATATTATGATATTTTAAACAAATTTAACCCTGCCTAATGTGTTCTTCTCAAATTTGACGTGTTGCGAAAATTAATTTTCTTTATTTTTCAAGTCAATTTCATTTATTTTCCAACAAATAATACATCGTTGAGAAGCTGACGTCATAAGCTACCTTTTAAGTATAAAATACAATATGGCGCCCATAAGAAAAAATGAACCTGATGATGGTATAAAATAACTGAAACGTCGTGTTCAAAATTAAATTGCAGAACTGAAATCTACTTAAAAAGTTGCTTTAAAAATGTTTTTACGGATTGCCAAAATAGTGAATAATAAGAAATCTACAGCATATTTTCGAAAATGCATCTTTTTGGTTTTTTCAACATATTTCAAAAACCAAAAAAGATAGGGCCGCGTACTAAACGGTTTTCAGTTAGAAATATAATTGTCAAAAACTTTCCCCATTTAATCGTTTCTCTATCTTCTATAGTTTCCAAGATCCCCATACATGTAGACCCAATTTGGGCCACACTGTATAACAACATAATATACAGTGTGTATCAGCCAAATGGAATAAATTCGATAATAAATACATGGGGGCGTGTCCGAAAAAACGCCCGGACACCTCGATTGGTATTTCTAATTGCGCATTTTTTTCAATAAAATCTTTTTATACAGGGTGTGTCATGTAACAGTGGCCAATACTAACTTTCTTATTTTAAATACAACACCCTGTATATTATTCAATTTTTGGTTTCTTCAGAAAATTCTAGATATATTTCATGTACAATATCCTATACCTATCTTCAACTGTTTCGGAAATATTAAGTGTTTTCAGATTTATTGCAAAAATCAAGAACACACTAAAAAACTAATAAATAATAGTGTTTATTTCTTACGAAGGCGTAGAAAGGCCACCCGGCCACCCGAAAGAAAGAAACATTTTGTGTAATATTCCGAGTTTAATCTCGGAATTCCGACTTTATTCTCGGAATTCCGACTTTAATCTCGGAATTCCGACTTTAATCTCGAAATTCCGACTTTAATCTCGGAATTCCGACTTTATTCTCGAAATTCCGAGTTTTAAGTTTAATCTCGAAATTCCGAGTTTAATCTCGGAATTCCGACTTTAATCTCGGAATTCCGAGATTTAAGTCGGAATTCCGAGATTAAAATATTTTTTTCTTTCGGGTGGCCTTTCTACGCCTTCGTAATTTCTTGATAATTTAAAAAACAAAAAAAAAAACATTAATGTAGGAGATGTTGAAAATTAATGTTAAAATGTTTTTACTGATATGAAATAAAAGAAAGGTATAAATAGTTTTGTTTACTTTTGTTTAAAACGCCTGACCTTAGCAAATTGTTGTCTGTCTGCATGACAGTAGTTGTCAGTGTTATAGTCGTTTGAATTTCGTTAACTGCATATCAGAAAAATGGTTTATTGAACAGAAATGCACAAAATAACAATTCTGCAGATGATTGGTTACGGGAATAAAACACAGACACAAATGGAAGTGGCTCGCTTATTTCATGAAAAATTTCCAAATTTGCCGCCTATAACTCAAGGGACAATTAGTAAAACAGAAAAGCAGTTTCGCCAGCTTGGACATGTAAAGCAGATAAAAAAAAGTAGTTGCCAATGCAATAAGTGATGATACCAAATTAAATATTATGCTTGAGTTTCAGGAAAACCCACATACTTCTAGTCAAAAAACAGCCCCAATGTTCGATGTTTGCCATTCATCGATTATTCGAACATTACAAGAAAATAAAATGTATCTCTATAAAATGATACCTACTCATGAGCTCATGGAAGACGATTTTGATAGGAGAACGTATTTTTGTGAACAAATGATGGCAATGTTAGACAACAATGTGATCCAATTAGAACATGTTTTGTTTTCTGATGAGTGCGCCTTTACACTTCACGGTCATGCTAATCGTCAGAATTGCCGCTACTGGTCTAGGAAAAATCCTCACTGGATCAGAGAAGAACATACGCAATATTCTGAAAAGGTTAATGTTTGGGCAGGAATTGTTGGAGATCATATCGTAGGTCCCTTTTTCATTAATGGCAATTTAAATGGCGGTAATTATTTAGCACTGGTCAAAAATAATGTCTTGCCAACTTTGACAAACTTATATCCTGATCCAGCAAACCCACAACTTCCAGCGAATATGATATGGTTTCAGCAAGATGGAGCACTGCCCCATTACCAAATCAATATCCGAGTATTTCCAAATCGGTGGATAGAGAGGCGTGGATCGATGGAATATGGAATGGCCAGCACGATCCCCTGATCTGACGCCATTAGACTTCTTGTTATGGGGTTATGTCAAAAATATTGTATACAAAACTAAACCCCTCGACTTAGCTGACTTAAGAAGACGAATAACGCTTGCGATTAAATCGATCACGCCTGAGATGTTCAGTAACGTTAGAAGAAATTTCTATTTAAGATTAGGATGTTGCCAAGACGTTCGCGGCGAGCATTTTCAACATCTCCTCAAAAGTAAACAAAACTATTTATACCTTTTTTTTATTTCATATCAGTACCTAAAAACATTTTAACATTAATTTTCAACATCTCCTACATTAATGTTTTTTTTTTGTTTTTTTACATTATCAAGAAATAAACAGTATTACTTATTAGTTTTTTAGTGTGTTGTTAATTTTTGCAATAAATCTGAAAATACTTAATGTTTCCGAAACAGTTAAATATAGGTATAGGATATTGTACATGAAATATGTCTAAACTTTTGTGAAGAATCCAAAAATTGAATAATATAGAAGGCATTGTATTTAAAATAAGAAAGTTAGTATTTGTCACTGTTACATGACACACCCTGTATAAAAGTTTTTATTGAAAAAATTGCGCAACTAGAAATACCAATCGACGTATCCGAGCGTTTTTCCGTACACGCCCCCATGTATTTATTATCGAATTTATTCCATTTGGCTGCATGACACACACTGTATAACTCTTAAACAATAGAGGCTCGGCCACACATGCCTCATGCCACGGATCGCTACGGGTTTTTCTCAATTGGTGAGAAGCAATTTTACGTCAAACGGGGATAAAAATATCTGCTTTTCTTAAAACAATATATTGTATAAATATATTCATATCAAAGAATGTTCTAATAAATATAACATAAAGAAAACATCAATCATCCAACACAATAAAGGCATTTTAAGCGATCGAAACTACTGAAATCAGCATTAATATTTCCCATGTAGGTGGCCCATATGACCACGGCGAAGGTGTTTTAAATCTTTGCATGGGCGCTTTAGCTTCATTTAAAGGCAGCACCTACAATTCTGATTAAAGTACGAAGTTTAAGGCACGGATGAAGCGTCGCGTGTTAAAACGAGATCGAGCGATTGGAAGATGTCTCAGCTTAATTCGTCAGTGTGTCAGGTGTCGTGTCGCAGGTTACAGGGCTTTTACGGGTTTGTTGTTTATAATATCTTTATCTTGTTTATTAATAGAGTTTAATTAATTCACTATTAATTGTCCCGTATATTTTACTAGTACATACTTATATTTTTTATGATGACTTGTTAAATGCATTTGTAAAGAAAGACCCGTCGTATTGAACTGATTTATGTAATCTGTTTAATTCGAAACCTAAAAAGATATTTCCTAAGTAATAAATTTTACTTTATCTTTTTTGCCTACCCTGTTTACAACGTCACTGCACGCCACTGGTCGTCTGTACACACATCATACGTCGACAAGCGACAGAAGACAAGTGCGAAACAAGATAGGCGGCATAAGTCCAGTAGTGCCAGCGGTAGAAGTAACAGTCTGAACTGTTGAATTAAACAATTAACATTTTGAGATAATGTTGTTATTATTTCACTCAACATCTTCGCTAGCATCAACTCAACAGGTTATATGATATTTACTTTATTGGAAAAGTAATCATTGAATCAAAAATTTAATTTTTGTTCGAATAGTTAAAGTTTAACAAATTTAAAATGTTGCTTTAAGCGCGTAAAAATAATTACCCCAATGGTTTTTTAATTGAAACAAACATTTTATCGTTGACAGTCACGTGACTGTTGAATCAACCAATTTAGTTTTCTCAGTGTACGGGATTAAATTACTTAAACAAAGTGGAAAGTATTCTAGCCCTAAGTAGACTATTTTATTACACTCACTATAGTAAAGTCACACCCAAATAAAATAAAATTTACGCTACAATAATATGATATTTACACTAATTAATCACAAATTACCATCAAAAAATGGTTTACTTACACCTCCCATTATTTCTTTTACACCCTAGAAGGATAGGTTTACAATCTGTGAGTTTAATTTACACACGATAGTGTAAATGTACCTACCCATAAATTAGAAGAATTAACACTCATCAAAAAGTAAAAAAAAAACATTTAAAAATATATTTTTTACCAGATATACTGATTGGTTAATATACCCTATTGAGTGTGGTCCTATATGTACCACCATTGAGTGTTAAATTTAACACTCAATTTTTTACGATAACAATCGTATCGGTGCGACTCGATTGTAACAAAAAAACATTTAATATGAAATAACACGATTACAAATTTAGCCTTGAATTTACAATAGAAGTAGAGAATTTTACATTGTGGTTACAAATTAAATTTAAAAGTTTACTTACATTTTAACTCTAAAAATATAGGAAGCAGCTTTCGGAGGATGGCCCTGATCAACGTCACGTCATCGCGGCCGGAACTGGACTTAATGGGCCCCAACATAATTATACCTGATCAGAAAGAAAGTCATTAATCACTACCTAATCACCGCTTAACTTTATCGCAATGCATAGTTGTATCAAATTCACAATTTTTATTACCATTTCAAGTTTATTCTTTGCGAAAATTTGAAATAATCAGCCCCGCCCGCCCCAACGATTAATTTCGAATAGCACCCTATATCGGTGCCGTTTCCACTACGGCGGTGTCTTATTTCACAATTTCGTCACCCAAATTGAATTCCCGGCTTCTATAAGCAATCATTTACGAACATAATGGGCCAGAATGGGATCCCTCGGGGATGATAATGGCAAAACGGGGAAACTGGTCAATAATAGTCGAGTTCGAGTGGATCTCCCTGGAGATTGCCATTTGTGAACACCGAGCATATGTTTGGTTATTCTCGTTAGATTTAAGTGGCCAGGACTTGGTAAATTAACAGTATACAGGGTGTAAGAAGTTGTAATACAAATATCTGAACACGTAAAAGTATGGAACAATTTACACAAAACGTTTTATACTTATCATGGGCGAATTTCAATTTTTTCGGAGATAAAGCAGTATTAAATTTTAGAGAAATGCTACGATAAGGCAACGCTGTACCGACAGAAACATGATATTTCCAGCAAAGGTTTCGGTTTTAGTTCTTGCGTTTAGTTTGATTAATCTTATCTCTTTTGATTGCTTTTAGAGTGTAGGTACAGGGTTTTTTCTTATAATTTGCCACCCCTTTACGAAGTTTATTTCTTGTAATAGAAAAAAAAGTTTTAATATTATGTTAACCAGAAAATCAGAAGACCATCGCAACATTTAAGAAATGGTAACTTTCTTCTAAATGAAAATTATAAATGAAACGCCTTATATACTCTCACATCTTTGCAACCAGCTTAATTTTCACATTTCAAAAATATATTATACGTTAATGTTTGACAAGCCGTTTATTTATTTCATTTTAAATCATCGCGTCTAGTGAGCGGTACTTAGCGATTCAAAAGAAAACTCTGACGTTTTATCGCACTAGCCATGGAATACTATGGAAAACAAAATTTAAAAAAAATATATATTTTTTTTAAATTTGTTACAATCGAGTCGCACCGATACGATTGTTATCGTAAAAATTGAGTGTTAAATTTAACACTCAATGGTGGTACATATAGGACCACACTCAATAGGGTATATTAACCAATCAGTATATCTGGTAAAAAATATATTTTTAAATGTTTTTTTTTTACTTTTTGATGAGTGTTAATTCTTCTAATTTATGGGTAGGTACATTTACACTATCGTGTGTAAATTAAACTCACAGATTGTAAACCTATCCTTCTAGGGTGTAAAAGAAATAATGGGAGGTGTAAGTAAACCATTTTTTGATGGTAATTTGTGATTAATTAGTGTAAATATCATATTATTGTAGCGTAAATTTTATTTTATTTGGGTGTGACTTTACTATAGTGAGTGTAATAAAATAGTCTACTTAGGGCTAGAATACTTTCCACTTTGTTTAAGTAATTTAATCCCGTACACTGAGAAAACTAAATTGGTTGATTCAACAGTCACGTGACTGTCAACGATAAAATGTTTGTTTCAATTAAAAAACCATTGGGGTAATTATTTTTACGCGCTTAAAGCAACATTTTAAATTTGTTAAACTTTAACTATTCGAACAAAAATTAAATTTTTGATTCAATGATTACTTTTCCAATAAAGTAAATATCATATAACCTGTTGAGTTGATGCTAGCGAAGATGTTGAGTGAAATAATAACAACATTATCTCAAAATGTTAATTGTTTAATTCAACAGTTCAGACTGTTACTTCTACCGCTGGCACTACTGGACTTATGCCGCCTATCTTGTTTCGCACTTGTCTTCTGTCGCTTGTCGACGTATGATGTGTGTACAGACGACCAGTGGCGTGCAGTGACGTTGTAAACAGGGTAGGCAAAAAAGATAAAGTAAAATTTATTACTTAGGAAATATCTTTTTAGGTTTCGAATTAAACAGATTACATAAATCAGTTCAATACGACGGGTCTTTCTTTACAAATGCATTTAACAAGTCATCATAAAAAATATAAGTATGTACTAGTAAAATATACGGGACAATTAATAGTGAATTAATTAAACTCTAATAATAAACAAGATAAAGATATTATAAACAACAAACCCGTAAAAGCCCTGTAACCTGCGACACGACACCTGACACACTGACGAATTAAGCTGAGACATCTTCCAATCGCTCGATCTCGTTTTAACACGCGACGCTTCATCCGTGCCTTAAACTTCGTACTTTAATCAGAATTGTAGGTGCTGCCTTTAAATGAAGCTAAAGCGCCCATGCAAAGATTTAAAACACCTTCGCCGTGGTCATATGGGCCACCTACATGGGAAATATTAATGCTGATTTCAGTAGTTTCGATCGCTTAAAATGCCTTTATTGTGTTGGATGATTGATGTTTTCTTTATGTTATATTTATTAGAACATTCTTTGATATGAATATATTTATACAATATATTGTTTTAAGAAAAAGCAGATAAGGAAAACGCATAATAATATGGAATTCTGTAAAAATTAAATTGAGACATTTTTAAATTATTTCCTTGCGATTTTACGTTTTCGTCAGGGTAGGCAATGCCTTTTTGCCTACATTGTCTGCACGTTACTGCAAACGACGCCATTGCATTCTAGTGAAATTTGGAATTTGATAGCTGGGAGTGTTGCTATTAATTATAAGATACACTAATTATAAGGTAAGAAATATTAGTTGTTTATTTATTAACCATTAATTAATTTGCTTAAAATCATCCAAAATTCGTAAAAATCAAGATTTAAATTATTATTCTAACGTAACTTTCAAAAGTTTTCTGCTTTAGGTTAGCTATGTTCATATTTTCATAATATGTACCTACCTAATTTACTTGTTCTAAGTTTCTTAGATACGCTATACCTAATATTATGTGTTGCAAAATATTTTGTATTTACTTATATACGTAAGAATCAGACGGGTTACTGGATTATTCTGTTTGCTTAACTGAAAATTTAATTTAATTATGTGTTTATCCTATCAGTTATGCTGTGACGCTAATTTAGATGATCCAATAAGGAAGGAAAACAAGACACCGAGTGCAGAGGTTTTTGCTGTCAGAGACAAAAGTGGCCGCCAGCTTTTAGACAGTGGAGACGGGCCTGGGTTAAGTTCTAAGGTTATGAGCGCCACGCAGTTAAGTGGTGCACTTCGCCTCTGGAAGAGATGTTCGATAGTTATGAATGATAACTGCGAATCACCCTATAACTGCCCTACACTTAATTTCCTTTACCTCCAAATATTAACCTAGGTTGGGGATAGTAATGCAAAACAACAACGCTCAGTATATTGAATCTATTTGTCATAAGATGTTAGTCGCTTAAATGCAGGTTGACATTATTGACTATCGATAACCAAATAGGTATAGACCTCGTATTGAAATAATATGATGTTTAGTTAACGTCTAAAATTTGTAATAAAAGATTTTAAATATAATAGTGAAATTTTGAATTAATGAACAGAACGTTTACCAGATCATATTCCTATGTTCTTCGACCAATTGACACAATTAGTAATTGCCAAACAATAAAATAACAATAGTAATTATGCTATTATAGAAGCACGTACAGTAATTAAAAGTAAGGATGTGGAAATATGTGGAAATAACTCCACAGATAGGATTACTTTTTACTGTAGAAATATAAATGTATAGTCAAATCTTGAGGTCGAAAGTACAGGAAGATTTAAGGATATGACCCAGCAACGTTAGAACTATGGAAGCCAGGAGTACTACAGCGATACTTACATTTATGTTGGTAAATTGATACGCGACTACAAGTCAAATAAATAAACCGAGTGCCATCAATATACGCTACTCAGGGATGTAGGCCTACAACACGTGATGACGCCTTGTTTACAGTTACCAGACCGCAGTCCGCTGATGCAGTATCCTAACCGAAATATATATAAAATGTACGATTACTATTTACTGTACTATGCAAGTCATGACAGATAGCATTATTGCATAACAATGACTCAATGTAGTAGTAAAATCCCAAATAAGTACTAATCCCTGCTCTGTAATATCGAGCCCCTTATTATGTAAGCTATGGCGTTAGCTTTATTACACAATAATCACAATCCTAAATACTAGTAAAATCCAAATATGTACATATCCCAAACAAAAATAATACCCTAAATATGTACATACCCCAACCCTCTGAAATGATCCCTTCCCTAGTCAAGAACCATCATAGGAGTTACTAATCCAAGTATAAACAAAAATATTTAATTCAAATAAAATTCTCTCTATGTGATCTCGCTATAAAAAAAGAGTGTACTGGTCAATAAGTCTTAAATGGGTTCATTGAATTGATAGATGAAAATATGTTTAAAAATTTGCGTTCTCAGCTTCAACTCAAGGCCATGCTGGCCATGCAATGCCTGAGGGATCCTATGGAACTCGAAGTAATACACCATCAGAGTAGAGACTCCATGGAATTAATACGCCAACAAGTGTGCTGAATGAACCTCAACACTCCAAAATCCAAATGAAACCAAAACCAGGACTAAAAACCCTAAAATAGAGGAAAAATACCTCTTAATTTATGAAGATTTACCTCTTCCAATTGACATAAGTATCTACCAAATATACATTACCTCTGCACTTAAGTAGAGGGTCCTTTTAGGCCTGAATGCCCATACTGTAGTCTGTAGTCCCAAAATAAAAGATCCCACGCGGTCGTCACCACGAGTGAACTCTACTCCAAATTTATATCGCCCCTGAAATATTATTCGAGGACTTAGATTTCGATTTAATAGTCAAATATATTAATGTATGAAGACAACCGTACTTGAAGACATTAAGCGGGGCATAGAACCACAGCATATGGCGGCCATTAAATCTGATCCCATTCAACATGGCGTGAAGTACTTCTATCAATATCTAGCTACATCAATTCAATCGGAAATCCATAACTTCACAAAGATTTGCGGTGCTAATCTATCTAAGTGGCACTTACAAGCTCACAGGCTTCTCAGCGTTACATTACCGAAATCTTTAATTAAAAATGGCGGCGCCATGCCGGAAAAAAAAGGGGACAAAAAGGAGACACCGACTCTAGTCGAAAGATGTGAAATGTCCCAACAAACATGTTAAGTAATGTAGACCAGAACGGAAGGAAAATAATCCTAAATTGGCAAATATTTGCTTATTTTTGCCTTAAATGTTTTCTTAAAAGTCACAAAAGGTTCGAACTCTAAAATCTAAGTCAAAATTTGGATATCGAGAACTTAAATAATTTGTTATAGGGAAGTCTACTTGTAGTTTAATTTACCTAGTTAAAAATTACAAATAAATTACCTCTCTTAGACATTAAAAATATTTAATCCTAATAAGGAATATGATTAAGTAATAATTTACTTAATTGTTACTTAATATATGTGTTCAAAATTAAGGAATTTTTTGGCTATTACGCTAGGTAAATATTACCTAATTATCGCCTACAAAATGTCCAAATAATTTACTGACCATGTAGTTTTAGAAACAAGTAATATTTTGGATAATTTTGCCATATAAATTGTTCCCAAAGTTATAGATCTTTTGTGGTTAAAAATTGAGCTACTTCATAACTTTCTGATTAACCTCAAAGGCTAACATTGCTTGTACAGTTAATAATAAAGAAGAAAATAACTTTAAGGTTAAAAATATAAAGGCGGCCATATTTAATAATTATTAGTTTTCCTGTTTATCGACAACTATAAAAAAACAATAATTAAAATTTTAAGAATTACATAAGGTGAGTGGAAAATCCATTAGACTACGATATCTTTCGTCAACGAAAGTTTTTTTAAAACTTTAGGTACATATAATGTTTATAATGAAGACACTCTGTTTTTAGGTTAATGCTAAAAATATTTTAAATTATCGTAATAATACATAAAAAAATGCATATTTTAAGGGCGCGTTTAGTTTTTCGAAGTATCATCACCATAATTCACAAACACATTTCTTTCGCATCCAAATTTCTGTCCAGAAAAATGATAAAACTTAATTATATCACTTTATTGTTGAAGTTATAATAAGCGGCCATTCCAAATATATAGTTAAGTCGAACTCCATTTTATAATTTATTTTGTCCTGTTAGAAGTGTTGGCATAAGTTGTTGTCTTTTCTTTCTTACACCAGATATAAATATGTTTTCTCTGTATTTTTGTCTAGTGTCTTATTGCTCCTATTTAGGTTATATTTAGGTCAAAAGGTTGGTCTCACTTTCCACATTTAGACGTAAAATAGGTATATATTTATTTCACTTCGTTTTAACTTATTGGACAGAAAAACCCTATCAACCTATTTTCGACCTTCAAATTACTTTAGTTTCTTTCCCCACATTGGGCAATAGGAAAACAAATGTAGGTAAATTATCCCTATATATAATTGGTCGTGCAAAATATTTGACTCGTTTAGAGGTCGAATAAAGGTAAATTTAACTTAAAATGTTTGTTGGGGTCTGCCTGCTGTACCCTGCACTTCCAAGATCTTCGGGTCTAGAACAGCACTATCCCTTTCTTACCCGCTACGAAGAGCAATTGTTTCTCTCTAGCATCTGGAATAAATCTCCAGTACGAAACTCAATGAGAACACGTGATTCGCAATGTCAACAGGGTTGTCAAACGTCAGGATCAGGATATTGCTATGGGGAAACCACCAACGTACTGCCGCAACCAGATATACCTTTATAAAAATCTCATACCCAAGAAGCGACCAATCGAGCAATTCCACCATCGAGTCTAAATCCTAAGAGCTGATTACTGCAAGATTACGGCATTCACCATCCAGAGCACCGCTTGGCTGTTTGGCCATGTACAAATCGGTTCGAAACCATGAGGTCCGATTTCATGGGGAATTCGTCCTAAAATAACTGGCAACACCGTAGAACACGTGCAACGAGGCCAATATACGCAGGGCCCTAGCAAAATGGTGACCCCAAAACCTTGACTTGTCAAGATCAGCTGTTTTTCAAAAGTCAAACTAGAATGAATTCCATAAAATGCTAGCAAATTAACTAACACTCCAGAAAAACCATCATATAATACGTCAAAGTAAGTACAGGGACACGATCCTAGTTAGAGAGGTACATTCCGTTTTAAATTAAGCCTATAACCAAGGTAAACAAACTTGACTTGAACTGTCACCACATAACATTAGAAATTATCGTAGGTAACGTACATTAAATCCATCTATTCAAGGAGAACTTACTGAAACGCAGGACACAGGACAACGTATAAGCTATTTCTGATAGCAGAATAGCTGGAATCCCTCGAAACTCAGTATCAAGTGACCAATTCCTAGAATAACCTCTCAGTAAGCTTCTGCAGTGAACGTAAGATAAACCAGGACAAATTAGGAATGTCACTGGAACCACTAATAATTTTGCTGACATACACACAAGATTTTAACGTTTTTACTAAATGTGGAATAAGGTAATTTATTATTATAAATTTGTATTTATTGATACTATTAAAATCGTAAAATGAAATTTGTACGTTACAATGCTGATGCTTATACTAATGTAGGTTTTTCTAAATATCTATTATGCGTAATGTATGTACCTATATGTATTGATGAAATTGCTAATGAATAATGCTAAGTTGATATTTTTTTTAAAGTAGAGCATGACAGGTGAAGAAGCCTTACTGCAGATTGCCGACCACAAAATCCTTTAAGGTCTGATTCCAAAGAACAAAATTAGCTAATAAATTACTAAATTATTCAACAATAATGAAGTTTCAAGCAATATTTATAACTGAAAATAATGTAAGTTAATGTAAAACTGTTTATAATACAATATTTATATTACTAATAATTTGTTATTTTTTACTTTTGTACTTAAGTGTTTTTATAATAGCATTTTCTAAGCCGTTAGAATTAAATAGGGTTCACCATTAAAAAGTATTGATACGAAAATGTACTTATTGATTTAAACTAAGTAGGACTATAGTCTTGCAGAAATAGTGCGCTTTAAAAAAAAAGAACTATTAAGGATATATTAACATTTAAACGGATATGGAAGCAGGTAAGTACCTAAAAATAGCATTTTCAATATATAATTGCTTATAATAGATTTTTTTTAAATTTAAAAATTTATTTAATTTAAATCAATTACCACGTTTTCGACTCAGTGCTTCACGGATACAATATCAATACTTTGGAACTTTAAATCAAACAACCAAACATTTTCAATTTTTTAATAGACAGCTTTTAACTGTTAATTTAAACAACAAAATGTAACATTTTTAAATGGTTCATTCATTATTTATTTATAAACAAAATGATGGTTACAACAGTACTGGAAAACCCTGTAATTTTTTTCACACCTATTATTATAACTAGTTGAACAAAATGACACACCTATTATATAGTTTAACAATTTAGTAAGTATGCTTTGGAAGAATATAAAATAAAACTGACGAGTATTAGATATATTAATCGTATATTTATTTAGAGATCTACGAAGTATTTATATAAAAAGGAATACATATATTATAAGCTTATATCAGAATAATTTAAAAGCTAAAGGAAAAACTGTAACAATGTAAATACCTACCTAGTTTCTTAAAAATGGCGTACTTATTCGAGTAAGGTTTCTATTAAATTTCGTTAATATGCTTATGGAATTTAACAAGATCCTCATAATAGGCACTCTCATTTGGGACTTTACAGAATGCTTTGTTTTTATATTTTAATTTAAATATAACATTATTCTATATCACGTTCAAAGAGCACAATCAGACTGACTTGAAAGTTGAATTTGCATGTACCGTCGGCGTCCTGTGTCAATTCCTAGAATTTCACACCACTTGTTGCCGCCTGTCTTTTCGGTAACACGGGTTTAGGTATTTTTACCCGGGGTCGCGTAATAAAATGATTAAAGAATAAGTTTTACACTCAATGTGTTAAAATAACCTTCTAGCGGAGTTTCTTTACACGCTAATATGGTGTAAATTGTCATTGTATTTAATTTTTCTGATAGAGTGTAAAATCGAATGAATAACACCCATTCAACAAAATTAACTTTTTAGAGAGTTAAATTCATAGGCAAATTTAGTACAACAACTTTGGTCCCATATGAGTGTAAAAATGTGGTAAATTATGTTGATCCTGGTGTTAACATTAACACAATGATTTTTACCAGGTGGATATTTTTTTCAGGTGTACCTATTTTCTTAGTCTTCGAATATATTCCCGCTGCACTGCAAATAATATTCCGGCATTATTACGGACTTCGGTAGAATGCTGTGTTATTTTCGCTAGTAATATTTACTGGTGTTGAATGAATAAACTAGTTCGTTTAGATGTCCCCAGAAATAAAAGCCCAAGGGGTGTAGGTCTGGAGACCTTGGTGGCCATGCCATAAAACAGACCCACCTCGACCTATCCATCGATGGCTAAAAAGCCCTTGTTAAGTGTTAATTTACTTAACGGTTATAATGATGTGGAGCACCTTCATGCATGTACCCATTTGCATTCTTCTAGCAATCTAGCGTCTTCCAATAAATTATTCAAGTTTTGCTGCAAAATTGTAAATAAATCTGACCATGGAGTCTTTTCTCCAAAGCAAATGGACCTATAATAGAACACAAATATTTTTCTTGACCGTATAGCTCTAAATTCTGGTTTTTGTTTTTTGGGTTTTCGGTCATTAATAAAAAATCCTGTTTTCGGTTTGTTTCGTTTCGATTTATTCAACCATCATCAGACTTTTCTGAGTGTCTATCCAAAATGCACGTATATATTTTTACAACTTAAACAGCAAGCGGTGCACGATATATTCTTGTTTGCATTTTAAAACGATAGAGTATCGTTGAAAAATGCAAACAACCGAAACCCAAAAAACAAAAACCAGAATTTAGAACTATAATAGAACGTTAGAAACAATAGCGGAACTGTCAATTTTTTTATAAAAGTAATAACTAATATTGTTCTAGAAAAATTAAAATATTAGAACAACTACTAGGTTTAGGTATATAGTACTATTATCCATCCATCCATTACAGAATGAAAATAAACAACATAAATGGGAAGTTTAACAACATCAAAGCACATACCGAAATCTTTCAGATAAGAGATAGAGAATATATAACGAACATTTATTCGGATCGGAAAAAATTCCCAGATAGGGGAGGTGAAGAGAGAAAGGAGGAACTTAAAAACCGTAAGGGTTCAGTCTGGTATACAGACGGCTCTAAGACAGAAAACAGCACGGGAGCGGGGGTGTATGAATGAAGCCACTACTAAGGAAAGTACATCCATAAACCTGGGAGTGCACACAACCGTCTTCCAAGCAGAGGTAATAGCAATTACGACCTGTGCACAAATTATGATGAGGAAAGGAGTCGTAGACAAACAGATCCACATCTTAACTAATAGCCAGGCAGCGCTCAAAGCGCTCGAAAAACCAACTAGAAACTCCTCAGTAGTTGAGGAGTGTCTCACAACGCTAAAAGGCCTGGCACAACGTAACAGGATTAACCTGGAATGGGTACCCGGCCACCACGGTATAGAGGGAAATGAAGCGGCAGATGAACTCGCCAAAAAAGGGGCGAGAGATAACTTAATCGGGCCGGAGCCTGCATGCGGACTCTCGTATCGGACGGCAAGAAAAAATATACGAGGAAGACTTACTCGGCAACACCAAGAATATTGGGTGGGACTCCCAGGGTTAAGACAATCAAAATTGTTCATCAGGGAGACGAACAACAACAAACTCAAATTACTACCGCAGCTTAACAGGAAAAACATAAAAACAATAACAGGTCTCCTCACGGGGCACTGTCAAATGAAAAAACACCGTAGCAATATGGGACTAGAAGCAGAACCTTTTTGTAGAGCCTGCGAAGAAGAGGAGGAAACCCCTCACCACATACTATGTCATTGTCCGGCAGTAAGTGGGAAAATATTACGGCACTTCGAGGAAGCCTATCCGGAACCCGAAGAAATAGCCAACGCCCCCATCAACATTGTCCTGAAATTCATTAGGGACAGTCGTTTGTTGGAGTAGATATCAAAGGAGCACAATAAGCCATGAGCTTCAGTGCAGTGGGGGAAGAACCACAATCGACTGAGATGGATGGATAGTACTATTAACAAAAAAGTTATAGAATTTTATGCAGAATCTAAAAATAAATTAAAAAATTGAGTGTTTCGTTTAAAAAAAACTTATGTTATATTCGCCACGCTTTTTTGAAAGATTCTATATATTCAGAAATAATTTTAAACTGTGTACCTTAACACTCTCAAGAATTTAACGTTTTTTGGTAATTCTCGAAACAAATAAGATAATAAACTTTACTCTATGGTTAACTCACCCTGTACAGGGTGTCCCAAATTCGAGCCTCATCATTGGGATCTCGGAAACAAGAACAGATACGAGGTCGGTTAAATGGAGGCAAAGTTGCGCGATTTGATGCTGATCAAAATGCCACCTTAAAAGTTTACAAATTCCGAGTGCTTCCGAAGATTTTTGGAAAAAACCGAATATTCGCGATTTCATTTTTATTTGTTTATGACTCTATTTGAATAGATATAACAAAATAAATTTCACATTCTCATTGCTACTTTTTCTGTTCTACAAGATGGTGTTATAAGATTTTCAAACCGACGTTTCGTCTTTGAGCTGCCATCATCAATTTTTTTTTTTTAATACAGCCCTGGATTTTTTATTACGGATTTTAAGAGCTTCTAAGGTCTCAAAACCAATGATGTATCGCACTTATTCGAAAAATTTATATTAATGGCATTTTCCATAAGAACTCATTTGTTAAGAGAGAGACAGAAAGGAAAACTTAATAAAACTGAATAATGAAAGTTAAGGCAAATATTCAAATTGTAATCCGCCCGCTTGGATGCATTTTCGTGTCAGTCTGTGAATTTTATGGATGGCTTATAGGCAATAGTCCTTGCGGGATGATCTTCCTTATTAGGTCTTGACGTAAAACTTTAAGGATTTGTGGTGTGTTTCGATAAAGACGGTTTTGGAGAAATCCCTAAAGAAAGTAATCTAGATGGCGTAGGTCTGGGCTCCTAACTGCCAACGTACGCGTCCTTGGTTTCCAATCCATTTATTGGGGAACAATGCATTTAATAAATTTGTAACGAGTCTCCCATTATGAGGTGGTGCACCATCTTGTTGCCACCATAGTTGACGTAATACGTCGCATATCTTTCAGAAGTTAAATTTCCTTCGAGAAAAAACGGGCCGATAATTTTATTGTGCCACATACATACATTAAATGATTGCCGTCTCTGAGGTCTTACTTCTCGATTCTGCCTTGGGTTTTCTATTGACCGATAGTGTTCGTTATGTCTATTGAATATTCCATGTGTTAAAAACCTGTATTCATCTGTCCATATAGTTTTATTTATGAAGTCGTCATTTTCATTAATTCTATTTTGCAACCAGTTACAAAATTCTAATTGTCTCTCAGCATCGTCAGGTCTTAGTGTTCGACTAATATGAATTTTGTAAGGTTTATATCCACGATTATTTAAAATTCTTCAAACTCTCATTCGCGGTTATACTACTTCATCTGAGAAAACTCTAATTGAAGCTCGATTATTTGCCTACTTATTTTACTTATTTTACTTCCTACTATGTAATAGTTTTCAAACTTACAGTGTTTAAGATAATTTGTTCCTCTTCTGGATCGACTCGTCTTCCATATTCAACCGTTGGTTGAACAAAACTTCCGTATTGAGCTAAATTATTATCAATATTAGCAAAATAACTATTATGCGGCTGTCGTCTTTCCCGATATTCCAACAAATAGCGGTCACAAGCCGTTTTTGAATTTCGATTCGAAATATAATAAATCCTTTTCATGTCTCGTTTTTCTTCAGAAGAAAAAGGCATTTATGTTTAATACGCGTTAACGATTAGTGAACAGTGAACTGTCAAAATATTAGATAATTTAAACATAAACAAATGAACTAAGATGGCCGGCGCGCACGATGCACCGCCACCTTGATACATTGCTAAAATTTCTGTTAATATAGCCTAGGGCCTAGAGTTTGAGGGTTGACACTTTAATTATATTATTTATTAAAAATTAATACAAATGAATTCTTATGGAAAATGCCATTAATATAAATTTTTCGAATAGGTGCGATACATCATTGGTTTCGAGACCTTAGAAGCTCTTAAAATCCGTAATAAAAAATCCAGGGCCGTATTTAAAAAAACAAAGTTGATGATGGCAGCTCAAAGACGAAACGTCGGCTTGAAAATCTTATAACACCATCTTGTAGAACAGAGAAAGTAGCAATGAGAATGTGGCATTTATTTTGTTAAATCTATTCAAATAGAGTCATAAACAAATAAAAATGAAATCGCGAATATTCGGTTTTTTCCAAAAATCTTCGGAAGCACTAGGAATTTTTAAACTTTTATGGTGGCATTTTGATCAGCATCAAATCGCGCAACTTTGCCTCCATTTAACCGACCTCGTATCTCTTCTAGTTTCCGAGATCCCAATGATGAGGCTCGAATTTGGGACACCCTGTACAGGGTGTCCAGTTTTCGATGGTTTTACGGGGTATCTCCGTTATTAGTAAAGATAGAAGGGTACGGTTTGGCAGCACTTTGCTACTTTTTTGTGAAACAAAATATGCCGCAATCAGAATTTTCCTAGTCCTCCTTGTTTTTGATATACGGGATGATTTTGAAAATTTTACATTCTGGGACACCCCCCCCATATTTAGGTTACCCAGCAGCTTAGCAAAGAGAAAACAAATGTTCTTTTTGTAGTTTTTTACGTAGAATCCAGTAATGTACTTAGATTTTTTCTACGTTCAATAGTTTCCGAGAAAAAAAACAAACTAGCTTTAATTTAAATGGGTCACCCTATATATTTTTTAATAATATAATTTAGTTTATAACAAGCTTCTCAGAAATATATAATACCTTATTTTTATTTTTAATATTAAAACCCTTCAACGGCTAGTGTTACCATATGGTAGCAACTACACTCATCTCTAGTTTGGTCGAAAACCCCCATCTCTAATACAAAATATGCATATAGGTGATGTTATTTATCCAATGAGTGTTGATAGTACCAAAAAGGTAATGTAATTTGCCGTAAAATACTATTTGTTTTTTGTACTAGTTCCTTAAATTTAAATATTTATTATGTCTGGTCAACCGGTGGACTTTCAATTAGAGTAAGTATTGTCAGATTTGTATTTTATGCATGTTTAATTTTTTAATGCTACAGAGTGATCCTAAAATATTTTTTTTTACATTAGATATATACAGGGTATTAGTGAATAAGTGCGACAAACTTCAGGGGGTGATTCTACATGAAAAAATAATGATAGTTTGCTATATAACATTTGTCCGCAAATGCTTTGATTTCCGAGATACTTACAAGGTGTTAAAGTTTTTTTTTTGATGTTACCATATGGTAACGCTAGCCGAATACGTAAACAATTTTTGTTTTTAATTTTAGAAAAGGATTTACGTTAGAAGAAGCTCTAAATATCGTCTATGATGACGCCATCGATGTTGAGCAAATATTTATTGAGCCTCCAGATCCCAACATCTTAACTGACGAAGATTCAGGTGAAGAGGATGAAGGCGCATTGATTGATAACCTAAATAGGAAGCAGTTTTCAGCTCACGTTGAAATAAGAACTCGTACAAATCAACAGGATAATAATAATGACATAGAAGACACTCTAATTCAAACCACTGTTCCCGAGGCTTCTAATTTGCCAAAGAGACCCGGTAAAAAGAAAATAACTTGGATTGACGGGGACCTAATTCCTACAGAAAGAGAATTTTTAAATCCGAATCTTACTAGCTATATGCATTTGTGTCCTACTGAAATATTGGAAAAATTTTTAGATGACGGCATTTTTCAATTTATAGTCAACGAGTCTAATAAATATGCCTTGTTTTTTGAACTATGCTGATTCCAAAATAACAGTTGATGAAATCAAATGTTGTTTTGCAATCCTTATTGTAACCGGATATGCTGAATTACCAGGGAGAGACTTCTATTGGGATTCCCAAAATGACATGCGAAACGAAATGGTAAGTCAGGTTATGCGACGGGATCGATTTCGACAAATTTTGAGGTACTTGCGCTGTGCCGATAATAATACACCTAATTTGACAAGACAAGGTATGGAAACTTAGACCTCTTATGAATATGATAAGTCAAAAGTTTAACAACAACTGGATACCAGAACAAAATTTAGATTACGACGAGTCCATGATCAAATATTTCGGCCGGCATTCGTGAAAGCCGATTAGATTCGGATACAAAATGTGGTGTTTGAATGCTCCGTCCGGATATTTGATAAATTTTGATTTGTATCAAGGCAAAAATCCAAGAGGAAATGTTTTCTATGAGCAGGAATTTGGAAAAAATATAGCACCAATGCTAAGTATGATTCATGAGATCCCTGATAATATCAAAAGCCTACCATTTAGATTTTATTTCGACAAACTATTCACCGGTTGTAACGTTTTGTTTTATTTAAAACAGCGTGGTTATGATGGTACGGGCACAATACGAGAAAATCGCTTACCCAAGTCATGTCCACTTTTGCTAAAAAATAAACTTAGAAAAGAGAAACAAGGAAACTACGTTGCAAAAATAGATAAAGAGGATGGTATAATGGTTCTGAAATGGATCGATAACAATGTAGTGACATCGGCTTCAACATATCACGGTATACATCCCATAACTAGTGTAAAAAGATTTTCAAGAACCGACAAAAAAGTAATAAATGTAAATCGTCCATCACTTATAACCGAATACAATAGATTTATGGGTGGAACTGACCTCCTAGATGAAAATACTTCCAGATATAGGATAAGTATCAGGCGGAAGAAATGGTGGTGGTCTATTTTTACATGGATGTTAGATGTGTCCGTTATAAATGCTTGGACTATTTACAGGCAATACGAACCTATAACCCAGTTACAATTTAGAAGACAGATTGTACAAACATATCTCATCAAATATGAATTGCCCCCCAAAGGATGAGGTAGACCAGCAACATCACACTCGAGTGTTACCCTAAATAGGGTGTCGGATGATTTACGATACGATGGTCGCAATCATTTACTTGTTCCAAACAGAAACAAAAAGAGGAGAAGATGTGCAGGCGAAGGATGTATATCCAGTATACGTACACAATGCCGAAAATGTGACGTAGGATTATGTATAGAATGCAATAAAATATTTCATACCAAATAATAATTTTGTATCCCATATTAGGCTACAGTTACCATATGGCAACGGCACTTTTTTGCTAAAATATTAACTTTTTTTTGAAAATGTCGTTTTTTTTTCCTTAATTCCTAGTTTAAGAAGTACTTGGCCTTCTCTAATCGAATTTATTCTGAAAAATTTCGCCGTTGAAGGGTTAAGCGCGAAACTTACGTTTTATTAAAAAATATACTTTTTTTGATAGGTAGTTGGCCATGACGGGTACTTAAAAAAAGAAAAGAACACAGTCATTTATATCATATTAAAAGCTTCTTTAATTTTTAATATAGTCAACTTATGTAGAATTCTATAAGGTTTCTTTTTTCCCTCTTCACTTTTTCTCGCAAAATTAACCCAAACGGATAATCTTTAAGAACCAAAAAATGTACATTGAGGGGGTTCCCCACCCTGGAGGGTTGGGGACTTTTAATGTAATAAAGTAATAAGTAAGGCGGCAAAAACTAAACATCCCAAAAAAAACAGCTATATGTTTATTTGTTCCCAGCCAACTACTAAATGCACCGGGGTAGGTACTGCTGTTATGCGATTAGAAATATTTCAAATTACATATTAAGAAACTAGAAATACAGGACCTTTTTTGCTTATATCACAGTGTTATATGAAATATTGCATTGGCTTTTGAAGAAGTTACTGCAATCGTCTATTTTGGGAAATGGTGTTATATCTTTTACCTTTAAAACATTTCGATTTGAATAGAGAATACGGGAAGCGTTTGTTGGAATTTATTCATAATATGCAAATATGCAGTAAAGTTTAAAAATATCAATATTTTTCGAATTGAAAACGCACAGTGCGGTTATTGCATCATGAACTCCATTGATATAATGTTACCCATTCACCAGAGTAGCTCGTTCACCAACCAGATCGGTTTCTTGTTCTTATTTTAACTAATTAGATTGTAATATAAACAACATGCTCAAATTTCTATTATGTGCTTTCAAATGAGGTTTCTCATTGTGAGTGAACATAATATGGGAAATACAAAGTTACGTAATGTTTTAAGGTATTCTTGTTTAGTACCTACCACCTATATAATTTGTCACCTAAAACGGATACTACACATTTTTAGGTTTGAGTGAAGTATGAACTACACAGAAAAAAACATATTCTCAAACAGAACACTTTGATATTTTCAGATATATTTACTTATATTTAAAAACTAGAAAATCTTAATTGAAGGAAACAAGTTTAAGTTAAACATTTGAAAATATTTAAAAAAATATTTTTATATCTTTAATATATATTTTCACTTTAAGAAAATTACTTTAAAACAAATATTTGCAAATTTCTGTATGATTCGTTCATTTCTGTACTTCAAGGTTTTGTACATTTTTACTGTGACTAAAAGTTATTTTTAAAATAAAGAGTAGTAGTATTAAAGTAAAGATTGTTTAAACTTGTTTCAGTTAAAACCTACGGAAGTTTTGTGCGTGTCAAACTGTTAGGTACACATACATTTTTGACGTTTCACCAATATCGATTGTACGTGGCATTTGTAGAGGTTTTTTTACTCTATATGGCTGATTAGATAACTGACTGAATTATTTCAATGTTCACTAAATCGATTCATTCATTCAGTGCTCTAATCCCTTATAGTTACAATCTTTGAAGATGCCACGTGGAATCGTTTGTGAAGCGTCGGAAAATAATGTAACAGTCTGAGACCGTCTAATTTTAAGAACCATAACTTTCTCATTACAGGCTTCATTTGAATTTATGGTATTTTAATATTGGCAATATGAGTGCCTCAAGTTGAATATTCCAACATGTTCAAAATGAACATATATGATATGTGTATTTTGAAGGGTAGATATTTACAGTTTAAACCTATAAATGACTATTTTTAAAATAATATCTATTCGTCCTTACTAAACCGACAATATAAATGCTCAATTTTAGTATAATATGCTTTCAAAATAACAAAATGTCGCTTTGCTTTTAAAAAATAGTCTGTTATTTTAGATAGGCCGAAGGTTTAAAACTAAGATTTAATTTTTTCTGAAATCTTTAAAATAATGAAACCAAATACTTCTTTTAAAAAGCTTATCATATTCCAGCTAAGTTACCTATGATCTTATTTTAAAGTTACATAACCACAAATTAATTAAAATGCATGTCTCAATATAAATTCGTAAATGTTATGATTAATTTGAATGATGAATTTGATGATGATTAATTTAAATCAGGTTATACAAGAGTTTCCTATTCTCTTTTTAAAATGATATCTTCTTGAGTATATACAAAGCTAACTTAGTCCTAAACTGAAACTAATAGTGTTAAAACGAGTATTTTCTTCTTTCCGTGTAGAAGACATATTAACCTGTGGTTTTAAGGGGATTTAGGGAATTTTGTCAGCTGCCACCTGCTATTTATAAGATCTTGAGAGGGTGAAAAACACTACATACAGGCAGTGGTGAGTTTACGTATAGACTAAGGAGGGGTTCACAAAAGGCGAACTTTATAAATAATTTAGTAATACTTGTGTTTTCTACAGAGCGCCCAGTATTCGTGGTCTATCTCTAAAATGATGAAAACGATTTAAATTGTTGTTCATCTTTCTGTAATATTTTCAGCCCCCTCTCTTCAACCCCTTAACCTCTAACTACCTCTATTTTTTTTTTTAATGGCAACCTATGTCACATGGGGGCTCTATGAAATGCAGGGGCAGCTTATAGCCCGGGCGACTGGCCAGGGTGCCAAAAGTTTAAACATAAAAAAAAAAATTCTCATTATAACGATTGTCATTAAGTAAGGTCCATCCAAATATATTTCGTTTGACCTAATAACTGCAATAATCGTTTTATTATATTGTAAACACCCAAAGAAACCCCGTTACCTGTTCGATTGCCAAACCTACGTCTTTGAAGAATTTCTTGGTTAAATTACCCATATAAAACTGTCGATGAGCGTGCCAACCAGCGAAAACTACCTGGCCCCAGCTGGCATCACTGTTTATATTACTGAAATTAAATGAAATATGGGGTACTGCTTTGCACAGGGACGGATTTTGTAGTTAAATGAAAACCCATAGTAATACCTTATAGCAGCAATGTTTATTATGTTTATTTTACCATTACTTGTATTATATGTATATTAATTTATTACAAGTAAAAAACAAGTGTGACAAGTTTGCGTGCCGCAAAGGGTAACTTTCCCCACGCATTTAGGTAAAAGTAATAATAACAGTTAATATACCTACTTAAAAAAATATATTTACGTATACACACAGAAGGTTAAATTGTAATTATAAAACGTTTTAATCTATCCTAATTCAGTCTCGCTATTACTATCCTCTACATTTATAAGAAGAGGATGTATTTAGTTTTGTTGTGTAGTTATATAAGAGTCTTCTTTTAAGACATGGTTAACCGAATTTTCTCAACTTTCATTTGGAATTTCACCGAAAACTAGCTCTATTATACTGCCACTAAGAGTAGGTGTGCTATTTTCAGTTCTTACTTTCGATTTAATTTGATGCCACATATGTTCAATAGGGTTAAAAATGCAATAATAGGGTGGCAGTCGCAACACAGTGTGACCCATTTCTTCCGCCATTTTATTATACACATACTATTTTTTAATACTAAATGCCTTTATAGTTGGGGTCAAGCAAATATTTGACGCGTGACACTTCCATATTGCCATGGGTGTCAAATACGGCAGGCCACTCATAATATAAAAGTTACTAATGGCTAAATTTATATTATAATAATTACCACCCACTCGAAGTATTTGTATCTTTATCCTTTTATATGACTAAAAAGAGATATACATAAACCGAGTTACCTTCTCGTCGATTTGGTCAAATCATACGGGCTGCAGATCCGCATTTTATTTATTAATTTAATCGTTATACACTACTAATCGTTATACACTACTAATATTGCTTTTGTTAAGCCCTGTGATATTAATGGTCAATCCTGAATCCCACCATTACAATGCACAGAATTTATCAAAACAAATTTATTTATATTATAATTCATATTCTTAGACCAATTTCCCAGCAATCATTTTCTGCAAAGGTTTATAAATAACAATATTCGTCAGTCCGGCCCTGACTAAGTATCAGCTGTAATAAAGTTGGTGAAATCGAAATAACCTAGTATTGGACAAATATGACAAGATGGAAGTGTCACGCGTCAAATATTTGCTTGACTCCAACTATACCACTTCTAACAGCTGTTTCTAACTATACGTTTCCTTGAAGGACAAGTCATTTTTTAACATCAACTCCTTTATTGCGGATTTTGTGCTCGATTCATTCGGTACTTTTTCCAGTTGCCGGCTGTGGTAGCTTGCATTGTCCATCGCAATAACACTGTATTCTGGTACATTTGAAAGCAAACTGTCTTTAAACCAGCTTTCAAAAAGAGCGGCTTTGGTATCTTCACGATAGTCCAGACTTGAATCCTTTATATTTTTTGCCGACAGTAATAAACAATTAGGGATCCATCCATTCTCCCAACCTGTATTAATTATTGCTATTCGTTTTCCTTTATTTGAAGGGGCTTTATTTTGGCATTTTTCAGTTAAATCAACCGATTCCTTTTTGACAGTCTCACGAGTGTCAAACCACGTTTCATCCAGATAAACTATTGAACGTTTTTCGGATCTAAACGTTCTTATTTCCCTAAGGTACAGAAATCTCATTTTTCTTAATCTTTCGGTCTCCATAATAATTTGTCTCTTGTTTATTGTCTTATACTTTTCCTGCTACATGATATCGTTGTATCGTCAGTTGTGAACCGTGTTTTTAAAGAATCTAACGTGGGCACAACATTTTTTCGATACATTTGGTATATTTTCCTGCGAATTACATCTTTGTCACAATCATCTACGCACTTAATTTTCCCGGTATCTTTGCAAATTTTTCCTTTAAAATGTCCCTTTAGTATAATACCTCGTACCGTCGATAATGGAACTTTCGTCATATCACTGGTATTTTTAATGGCAATTATTTTAGGGTGACCGTTCTTTAATAACGATTTACATACATTTTTCACGATCACTTTGGCGTCAGAAGATAAATGCTTCCTGGAATGTTTAGGGTAGCTAGATATCGCATTAGCTGAAGATTCACAAGGTCTCCACATACTTTTAATATTAACTTGTTGCACATTGTTTCAAAGTAAAATAGTTGGTACTAATCTATTTCAAATATTATGTTTATTATTTATATAAGCTATATAAACAGGTACCTGTAACTAAAAAGTTTTGAGAAATATCCTAATAATTAAGCTATTTCTAGAAAGCCCTAATTAGACAGTTTATTAATTTTGATAACAAATCAGGTAATGTTAATCTATTGTTATTATAAACTAGCATTAAAAATAAATTTGGGTTATTACGTCTCTGCAAAAGCGAAAGCCTAGTTTATGAGAGGTTTTATTTCAGTCATTAAGCCAAACGAAATATGTTGGGAAGTACTTTACCTAACTGGATTTAGTATCTTGCAGATGCTGATAACTCAAGAGGAGTTGTTGGTCCCACACGAACCTGGAGCATGACTGATACACGTTACAGACAATATTCGTCAAGTTTTAGTTTAACATGGTCCAGAAAAAGGTTCAAATATTGAATTTCTGGTGAACAAGAACTGCCTCAGATTTACTGTAAACAATTAATTATCGTAGGCGTCCTCCTAACGTCTGACTAATTTATTCACTTTCGAAAGATGTTGTTCTTTATTTGTGCTGTCGCCTTTTTAGTACAATTCGGGCAACTTTAACTACTGATTCGGATTATTCTGATTGGTAACATTTATCTGAACGCTTATCAATACTTTAAAAAAACTTGCCATTTGAAAAAAAAGTTGAGGTAGCTACAGGTGTTGAAGGGAGGGGGCTGAAAATGTTACAGAAAGATTGACAAAAATTTAAATCAATAGGCTTGTTACCAATATTTTTTTTTGTAATTTTTTTCAGGATATTCAATAGAATTTAATAATCTAGATAGGCTGTTAAAGTTTCAGCTCTCTAAGTGTATCCAATCCTCAGATATTCAATGTTAAAGATTGGGTTTCAGTAAAAAGCGCTTCGCCGACTCGTGACGTCATACTGCATAAACATCACGGAGCGAGGGTCGGAAAACGCGAACGAATTTGAGTTTGCTAATTGCTACACATTAGTCAGTAATCCGTTATAATACATCTGAACAGTGGCGGCTCTACCATAAGGTCATTTGGGCAATGACCTCCCACGCCAAGTCACCAACCACCTAACATATTAATATTTAACTTTAAAATTAAAATTGATTCAATTAACCAAACTTTACTGCTCGGATACTATTACCTCTAAAATATCCCTCGTATTTATTATTGCAATGCACACGCAGCAAAACAAACTAGACGTAACGCTACTTGTTATGCGTCCCCGCAAAAATTTCAGGTCAAAATCGAGCTTGCCCACGAAAAATAGCGTCACCCAACAAAGCCTGTGGGGGTAAAGAGAGGAATAAATAGCATGTTATCACTCTCGCACTTGTATTAAATTCGAAGAAAAAGAGGTTTTGTCGGCTGTCAGCCGTTTTTTTTTTTTGATTGAGCTTAGACGCACGTTGCAATTTTTAGAATGAATGGGAAGAAGACAGAAGACCGTTGATTTCTGCAGTCGGCAGTCTGTAGTTCTTTATGGGGATGTTGATCTGATATCGAAAAAATATTATATCGTTACAGATTTTTCGTCATGCGTCACTGCGCTACCACTGCGCGAGCGGTGCCGTTGACGAACATACATTCATCGTTAAAAATATATCGCTATATACAGGGTCTCCCAAACTCGATGGCACATTAGAAGTATCTCGAGAACTAATAGAAATATATATTTTTGAAATTTTGAGAATGCATATAAGACATAAAATTCTAGCCTTTAAAAATAGTTTTAAAAATGCGGCGTTGCCAGTTGTACCCCTCTAACCTGTATAGTTACTTTTTTCTATTGATACTCTGATATATCGGAATAAAAATTAAAAAATTTAAAAACATCCAAAGAAAAATATCATACATTTGATATTATTGATATTACGATACATCCCTATATGTCTCTCTGTCGTTCTGACAAAAACCTAACCTAAAATATAATGAACCTGGTTGTTTTTGTTAATTTCTTGAGGATTGGGGTTGTGTTTTTTACTTTTCCTAATTGAAAAGCAGGTAAATTATATCATCATTGAAAAAAGGGCGTGGCACCCAAAAAATTTTCGCCTGCGCCGCTATTTTTTTTTAAATGACCTCCCACTTCAAATGGCCACGAGCCGCCACTGCATCTGAAGGAAGTGGTTGTTTCCAATGTACATGATTGTTATTATTATTATTTACAGAATTTGTAGTTGAGATTAAGTCTAGCAATCGAAAAATCATGTTTAAATTACATAGATTCATATAGAAATATTAGAAAATGCTTATATCAAATTCAAATACAAATGTATCTCAGTAAAAGAATGCGTCGAATTTTTGTCATGTCGCATCCGGATTTTAATTTTAATTTTAGTATGTGAATGCTTCAGCCTTCTGCAGAGATGGAAACAGAGGTGGCGGAGCGGCTATCTTCGTTGACCAGAACATTCCATTTTCGGTTATCACTGAATTGAATGCATCCACCATTGAGGGCACTATAGAGTTTTGTGGTATATTTCTTGAATATTTAAAAATCTATATTCTGAACCTATACAGGCCCCTTCTGGCTGCTTTAAAGCCTTTCTGGAGGTACTGGAATATACCCTGAATTGTGTTGGTGGCCGGATCAGCATTGTTGTCTCTGGGGACTTCAATGTTCGCTTTGGTACTGATGATGGGAGGTGCATTGACCTTTGCTATCTTCTAGAATCCTACGGTCTTAAACAAATGATAACAAGTGCGACAAGACAAGACAACTGTATAGATAACATATTTCTCAATTTTCATTATCAGGGCTGCAAGACTTAGACGATAGATACTCCTATTTCTGATCACCTGGGCCAGGTTGTCAAGTTTCCGGTCTATATGACCAAGCCCAACTTGCAAACATCTAAAGTAACTTGTAAGCCTTTGACAGAGGCAGGTAAGGTAAAATTTTATACTCTAGTCCAACAACTTGATTGGCAAATTCTGAATACCGACCTTCTTGATTGTAACAAAAAGTTTTCAATATTTATTCAATATCTATCAAATGCTTTCTTGGAATCCTTCCCTATAAAAATATATTATAAAAGGAACCATCAGAATCGTACAATTAGTTGGTTTAATGAAGATCTTAAACGTATGCGTGAACACTTGCATCTATTGTGTGAGCTGTATAATTGTTATCCTTCCCCCGATATGAAAAACCTTAGGAACAGTTTTAAAAACGGATGCAGGGTAGCAATTAGACATGCAAAAATTAATAATAATGATAATATAATTCAAAATGCGCCAAATCCTATAAAATGCATGTGGAGTATTATAAATGAACACCGTGGTATAATCGAAGGCTCAAGTAACGGGGAGGTGAACATAGACCCAGATCATTTCAATGAATTCTTCACGGGAATCGCTCCTAAACTTCAAAGCAAACTACACCCTCCACTGATCGATCCAATTCAGAACATGACTTCTAATACAGGAGTACCTTTTTTGTTCACAGGTGTCACTTTCAATGAGGTCCGAGACATCATAGACTCTCTTAAAAATAAAACAAGTAGAGATCCTTATGGCTTCAATATTTCCTTGATTAAATCCATTAAAAATCTGATTATTAGTCCATTGACCAAACTTATAAATATCTGCTGCACAGAATCTGTATTTCCAGATGCACTAAAGAACACAGTAGTTACACCCATATATAAGAAAAGAGATCGTCGGGAGGTCTCGAATTATAGGCCGATCTCTCTCTTACCACTGTTTTCTAAGGTGTTTGAGAGGTGTATGGCTTCCAGAATAGCCCACTTTTTCGAATCAAATGACTTATTCTCTGAAAGTCATTTTGGCTTTAGAAAGGGCCGTAGCACAACCATGGGAATTCTGGACATTGTTTCGAACATCCTCGATGCCTTTGATGATTCCACTTATACAGCCTCGGTCTTCTGTGACCTAAGTAAGGCATTTGACTGTGTCTACCATAACTTGCTTTAAAAAAAAACTATCTCCCTATAATTTTCATCCAAAAAGCATATCTCTTGTTGAGAGCTATTTTAAAGATCGAACACAAAGTGTGAAGGTGGATGGGGTTGAGTCTACTAAGAGATGTGTGACTGTTGGGGTCCCTCAGGGTTAGGTTCCGGGGCCCCTACTTTCTCTGGTCTATATCAATGACCTGCCTGGAATGGACTGCTCATTCAGATGTACCCTCTTCGCGGACGGTACCACAATCACTACCCAGCATAGTACCTAATCTTGACACTGCAAGGGCAAGTTCGGTGAAGGCTCAGGAAAGGGCCGAGGCATGGTTCAATGCAAACATGCTGTTTCTCAACACTGACAAAACCCACAAAATAATATTTTCCACGAGAGAGATACCTGAGGCAGACTTAGTCTCCTCTGTAAAGTTCTTGGGTGTCCACCTTGACTGTAGACTTCGCTGGGACATACACACAGAGCAGCTTTCCAAAAAACTTAGCACGAATATATTTGTTCTACGGAATCTGACTGAGTGCGTGTCCCAGAGGGTCTTAAGACAGGGATACTTCTCCCTCTGTCACTCGCACATAAGCTATGCCATAGTAGCATGGGGCCATGCTCCAAGTGCCAGTAGAATATTTCGTCTACAGAGAAGGGCTGTGAGGCTGGTTGCTGGTCTGGATTACAGGGATTACGGTAGGGATGCGTTTATGACGAACAAGATCTTGACACTTCCATCACTCTTCATTTTCGAAACGCTTTGTCACGTAAAGACTTACCTGAATGAATATTCAAGTTATGACTCTATACACACATACAATACAAGAAACAAACAAAACCTTGTGCCTCAGTACTGAAGGTTGAAACGCTGCCAGAATGGTCCAGGCCACCTGGGCATCCACTTTATGAATAAAGTACCACGGAATCTAAAATAATTACCACTTCCTAAATTCAAAAGTAGTATAAGATCCTACTTGCTTAACGGAGCATTCTATTCAGTGGATGATTTCATGAACTCTGAATGGTAGAATTGTAAGCTTAAATGTTGTCTTGTTAAGTATACATTTTATTTTTATTGTATAAGTGTTTTTAATCTGCCTGACGTTCAATTATCCAATTTTATTATATAATTATTGAGATCTTTTTGTAACTTGTCCAATAGGACACTGATCTTACTTTAAATTTACTTTCTGTGAAATACTTTACTAAGAATTTTATCGTGAATTATATTATATTAACTACATTATGTATTAGATTTATTGACTTGTGTAAGTACTGTATGTATATTAACACTAATAGATGATTTGAATTGATTTGGATTTAAAATATCAGACAAACAATAAAATATTGCATTTTTGATGAAAAACTTGTTGAATCTGTAATAACACAACTACAATGACAAGAAATTAATTTTGGGTGATCATTTCTTTAAATGCAATATTGTAAATTATTATTTTTGTTTATTTCACTACATGATAATTACTTCACAAACCACTTGCATTACTAAATTAAATATGTAACTAAACTTAAATGAAACGTAGCATGCGGTCGACGAATAGCAAATTCCCTTATTCCACAAATCACTCGTTCTACATGTATTCTTAAGCTTGCAATCCTTTTTGATTCCTTAACTTCTTTCTTGCTTATAATTTTTTCGGCTGGATGATGGTGGTCTAATAAGCTGATTAATATTGGCTGCAAATTGGTTTTCGAGATGCTTAAAGCCTCTGTCGGCAATTAAATGGGCCCTTGCAGGCACGTAGCCAGGATTTCTTCTCGGGGGGGCCCATCGAAAAAAATTTTTTGGGTGCCACGCCCTTTTTTTGAATCATGGTGCTTGGTTTTCAAGTGGTAAAAATAAAAACAACACCAAATCTTCAAGAAAAGCCCAAAAACAACCCGGTAGTAATTGAGGTGCTTATTGAGTCTCGAAGCTCAGGAAGGGTGGTGCCCCCCTGTATCCGTACCTGCATTAAAAAAAAATCTGTTTTTATTTTGTACTGGATTTATGTTATATTAATTTTTTAAACAAATATGTATTTGTATTATTATATAGGTACTATTATACTAGGTATCTACTATGATAATTATAATAACAATATTCTGTTGTTTTTTGCTGCCATTAGATCAATTACTCTGTTAGGATTAATAGTAATGTCACAGTTTATTGAAACCATGGCGAGGGCACTCAGTCTTTCATCTGCCATTAAATTACGAGGCAAAGTTTTTACTCTTTCCATTGTCGAAAAAGACCTTTCGACGCTGGCAGTTGTTACCGGTAACGTTGCCAAAACTGACAGTAGATGGTTTATTATTGGATAATAAATAATATTACATTTTTCCAACACTTTAAGGACTTCGGTACCAGGATCAATGTTGGCAACTTCTCTACACCAAATTTCGTACTCGGCCTTAACTGCAGAAATCGACATATTAACATCCAAATATTGATATAGATTTTCCAATTTTCGTAGTTCATCCATTGAAGCAAAGCCTGGAATGAGTATTTGAAAACTTGAGAGTACATCTTCGTTTGAAGTAAATCTGTCAGATAAATTTTGAATAAGATTTTCCACACAAGGGATAAATACCGTTACTCTATAGTACTCTTCCACAGTTGCGGTTTGCGGATTTGCTCGAGATGTTTGTCTTGACGTAAGTCTTGGAACTTGAAGTTCGGTTTGGAACGTTTCTTGTGCAAGATCTGAAACGGAGTTAAATATTTCTTTGAAAATGGGTGCAGCATCCTCTCTATGATGTTCAAAACTTCTAAAATTTTTTTAGTATGATTTATTGCAGATGACAAATCAAGAGATTTTTCTTGAAGATTTAAAGACAATGGTAGAGTAAGACTAAAAAGTTTTTCACAAACAAGTAAACTGATGAGAAAGTCACTTTTTCCTACGGCTGCTAATAAAGATGAGGCAGTTGCAGAAATCTTCCAAATTTTACCAGAAATACTTTCCAAGCTAATGCAAATACAATGAAACAGCTCTACGAATGCTAGAATGCTGTCATGTCTTTCAATAAACCTGGTTTCACAAAGACGAAGTAGCCTTCTTTTTTTGATTTCAGGAGCATGTTGTGAAATATTATCTTGGAGGGTTTTGCTGGCATTAGCGTGATTTCTAAACAAATTTGCTACTTCATTTACCACACCAAGACAGTTTCGGACCATAGCAACAGACATTGTTTTGGAAAGTGCAAGATTTAGCCGATGACTGGCACAATGAACGTATCTTGCATTGGGATATTGTTGTCTGGGTGCAGGCCCCTGGCCCCCCCCCCCCCAAGCTACGTGCCTGGGCCCTTGGATTTAATTTATTTAAAAATGTCCAAAACCAGAAGAAATATAAGAAATTAAACCATTAGGTGTGCGCGCTATTACGTATTTCATGGTGTTATAACCTTCATATTCTGAACATGACAGGGACTGTATGGTATCGGCTTACTTGGTTTTTGTATTGAGATTTGAAAACAGGGATTAGGAAGTTTTTTTTGAGCCTGAGATAACGATTTAAAGTGAACAAATAGATAAAAGTAACCTGCTAGTAAAGTTACCGTTTTTGAATAATATTACATACTTTGACAACTTTTAAACTGAAATCGTCAGCTAATATTCTGTAGGATAACTTTAGTTTGATCTTTTTTAGGATTAAAAAAATATCCAATTTATTGCATGTACATTTTTGGGCTGGCATATTTACAAAAAATAATGAATGGCTAGAAATACCTGAATAGTTTTGGATTTTTTTTTATCAAGGAAAATATTCTCTTTTATATTTCTTCTGGAATATCTATATGTTTTCTACTATCGGAATCTGAATTTGACAAGCTTAGTTCTGATAAAATAAATATTGTTGTAGAACCGTTACTATACTACAAATTAAGTTGGTACTATTTCTTCCGAAACCTTTTCCTTCAAAACATATTTTCTCTTTTTTCCCATTTTTGACAATGGCAAATCTTCACTAGTACACTGGACTTCCTTGCTGTGAACTTCAGCCTTAAGCTGCAACACTTGAACACCCAAATCACAAAACAAATAAGAGACCCATATCTTTAGACTTTGGTTCGATTTTCATCCCATTTTCCTGCTCGACGTCCTCATTCTCAATATAAATTTCTGAAGTTTCATGAAGTAACAAGTTATTAATCAAGGATTTCTGTTCTTTCTTTGGAAAAACTGTTACAGTTCGAAAATTGCATTTCATAAGTTTGATTATCTGTGTTGTTTGAAGTTTTCGCTTTTAAATTGTTAACATACATATATAGACTCTCACCTTAAACATTAATTACTAATTAAGTTACCTGTAATAGCCAAAATTTTCATTATGTTTAGTTTTAAACCTTTGTTGATGTTTATATTCCAGGAATGTTTTGTATCTTGCGAGACATAGCCAAGTGGATTGATTTCTCTCTTCCTTGTTTGATACTACTTGCAGGCAGGTTTGATTTCAAATCTTTGTTCTAATTGATTGGTAATTGATAAACTTTTCAAGTTAGCAATAGAAATAACTTCTTCTATTTGAGATGTAGGTTAAATTTCTCGACTGTTGTAAATCAGCTGTTTTTAAGAAAATGGATAATAGGTCAGTGTCAGACTGACAGTTTCTGTGCATTTTTACAGCCACGTCTGGTTAATTTTTGCTTGGGTCGCGTGGGTTGACTTCGGTCGCCGTTAGTTTTCTATGTTATTACAAGAGGTTTGTTTCCGTAGATAGGGTTGACTAATTTTTGTCATTGTTTTGTTTTGGTAACTATGTACGTCGGAGAAAAATAAAAATCGGCCCTTTCGGCCATGGACCCTGGAAGTTAAAGCACGTTTGTGGAAATAGTTTCCCAAGTTTAGTTTTTTTGGGCCGTGCAGGCTAATGTAGTGCCGATAAAGCATCCACAAATGCTCTAAAAACTGTATGGCTTTATAGTTTGCCTATTCTTTGGGCGGAATGCCGATTTAAAATGCTTTAATGAACTTCAACAGCGGTCATAGACGCCATTTGGTAAATTGGAACCCTCGTTAGTTATTTGAGGTAGGTTCAAACTTTAGTATCTAAATTACTCTCGATGGGTGTTATGAAAGATTTCTCTTTCATAGGGAAATGAAAGTCTGTCTTTACCACCAAAATTTTTTTATATATTAACTATAATACACCCTAGATTTGGGTATCGAGGGCATATATATGGGAGGGATTCACCATATGAGTTTGATGTTCAATATAAGTTTGAAAATTGAGTCGGACTAGTTTCGACCTTAGAAAAGATCATCATCAGCAACTCTATATAATTGTCATATAAACAAGTTAAAACACAGTAGTGGATGGTTCAATGAATGTGTATGCCTGCCCATGGACTTGACTGGGAACGTCCCTTTGGCTACACAGATGGTTAAGAATAAGGGGTTAATTGATACACTTGTTGAGTATCGAGTGTAGAGGTTTTATATTTATTTGACGTAAGCCAATAACTGTAAACAGTAGGAGAAGTAGGTCTTAAACAAGTTTGTTTTTACTCTTGACACATGCTAGTAGAGAAAAGATTTTATTTATTTTCATTACATATATTATTGAGAGAAAAGGATTATGATTTTGAATTTGTGGTGGTATTCTTTGTGGAATAGACTTTTTAATTAAGGTGGGTTAATTTTTATTTATTTATTTTTTTTTTTAATGTAACATTTTTAGATCTAAAAATGTTACATTAAAAATTAAAAATTAAAAATTAACCCACCTTAATTAAAAAGTCTATTCCACAAAGAATACCACCACAAATTCAAAATCATAATCCTTTTCTCTCAATAATATATATAATGAAAATAAATAAAATCATTTCTCTACTAGCATGTGTCAAGAGTAAAAACAAACTTGTTTAAGACCTACTTCTCCTACTGTTTACAGTTATTGGCTTACGTCAAATAAATATAAAACCTCTACACTCGATACTCAACAAGTGTATCAATTAACCCCTTATTCTTAACCATCTGTGTAGCCAAAGGGACGTTCCCAGTCAAGTCCATGGGCAGGCATACACATTCATTGAACCATCCACTACTGTGTTTTAACTTGTTTATATGACAATTATATAGAGTTGCTGATGATGATCTTTTCTAAGGTCGAAACTAGTCCGACTCAATTTTCAAACTTATATTGAACATCTAACTCATATGGTGAATCCCTCCCATATATATGCCCTCGATACCCAAATCTAGGGTGTATTGTAGTTAATATATAAAAAAATTTTGGTGGTAAAGACAGACTTTCATTTCCCTTTAAAATACATAACCACAGACCATGGACTACTTCTTATTTCTCTTTCATGTTGTATATCTAAAATTCGATTTTAGGGTTCTTTTTTTGGTAGGGGGTAAAATTCCGAGTACAAACTGGAGAACTAGTTTACTTTTGTTGGAAATGCCCAAACGCGGGACGTGCCAGCTGCCGTGTACTATTGGAATTCTTGCAGACTATCTGTGTAGGAGTATCCACGTTAGCTGTTTCAGGGACCATGTGTGTGTGTGAATATTGAGTCTTCATGAACCATGGGTAAAAGTCCGTTTCGTTGCAGTTGATAGCTCATATCGAGGGTTGAAGCCATAAAACAACCGTAACCCATAGGCGTTGGTAATTAGTATATTATTATTATAATAGTATTTACCTACTATGCCTTATTTAATAAGAAAATTGGCCTCTGTCCATTGTTAAATATACATTAGGAATATTAGGGTTAAAGTAGGTACAACAGGAGTAATTAGTAATTAAATTTACCTATTTTTGCCTGCTTTAGGATATTATTACGCCATTTGATGTGCGTTTGTCAAACTATGTTTTTAGTGTATTTAGATACTGAATTATCCCAAAGTTGAATTATTTCCTATACTTGTGACAATGGCTTCAAGTTTTTCGCCAACGTGTCTTCGTCAAATTAGCAAGAGTGCATATTCTCTCCGAGAAAAGACATTAATATTAAACGTGCATGATGCTCTAGTGCACCAGAAACCTGCAAGTGATGTTCGTAGCATCATTGCAGAGTGTGCCCATATGGTAGGAGTTGGAGAGACTACTATATATAGGTTCTTGCGTGAAAGAAAATCTAAGAACCTCAGTGAGCCAAAACCACTCCCAGGAAAGAAACCGTTAGAAATTGACGATTTCATTAAAAATGATATTAGAAGAAAAGTACATAGTTTTTATTTTGCCAAGGAAATACCAACTATAGACAAAATTTTACAAGCCATTAGCTATGACGAGGACTTACCACAGCTATCACGAACGAAACTATGGAAAATACTTCATGATATGAACTTTCGTTGGGAGAAGCAAAACAGAAAATCTTTTCCTATTGATAGAGCAGATATTATTTGCTGGAGACGTCAATACTTAAGGTCCATCCGAAAATACCGCAGCGAAGGCAAAAACATTTTCTATTTGGATGAAACTTGGCTGAACGAAGGGCACACCGTATCTAAAGTCTGGCAAGATGAAAATGTCCTAAGTTCTCGACAAGCTGTCATGGAAGGCTGGTCAACAGGACTTAGACCACTATCTGGAAAGGGACGCAGACTTATTATAACTCATATAGGAAGTTCAAATGGCTTTTTGGATCAAGGATTATTAGAATTTCAGTCGAATTCTACAAAAGACTACCATGAAGAAATGACTGCTGATGTTTTCGAGGAATATTTTAAGCAAATGATAGAATACATTCCCGCTAATTCTGTAATAGTGATGGATAATGCCAGCTATCACTCTAGGCTAAAAGAGAATCTTCCCACAACTTCATGGAAAAAGGCGGAAATCGTAAACTGGTTACAACGGAAGGAATTGAGTTACGATAATACCATGGTAAAAAAAGAACTTTTGGGTATTGTTAGGCTACATAAATCGCAGTATAAAAAGTATGTTATTGACGAGATGGCAAGAGATCGAGGTATTATAGTGCTCCGTTTACCACCTTATCATTGTGAGCTAAATCCTATAGAATTAATATGGGCTCAAGTAAAAGGATATGTTGCTAGAAATAACAAAACTTTTAAAATGCAAGAAGTGCGACAACTCTTGCTTAATTCTTTAGCAAATGTGTCATCAGAAAATTGGCAAAAAGCCATAAAACATGTTATAGTAGAGGAACAAAAAATGTGGGAACTTGACAACGTAATTGACACAACTATGGAAATTGAGCCTTTAGTAATAAGCGTAGGACATGATGACTCTTCAGATTTTTCTGAGGACGATTTTATCGAGTTATAATTATTAAAATTGTCAATATTTTTTGATCTGATAATAAATTAGTTTTCTTGTAAAACATTGTATTTATTCTAGAATAAATCAATCAATGGTTATAATTTACCAAAATTCATAAAATCATAAAATCTATTATATTTAAATAAAATAATAAGCGGTTAGATTATATTAAAACCCAACTCTCCGACCATGGTGGGCCGTTTTAATCATTCTCCTTTCATTTCATTTTATGGCTCTATTGTTACTTTATCTGTTACCGGGTGGAATAGGTCAAAATTTCTTCATCCTTATGCTAGATGTACGTAAAAAGACCATTTTATAGGTAAAATATTTTAAATCACCCGAGCCTTGTTTTGAATCTTTAATGAGGGTATCGAGCTATCAACGGCAACGAAACGGACTATAGCACGTAAAGTTGCAGCTAAGAATCATTACCCTGTGTTTATTTTTCTTTAAAAAGTAGTCAACTTAAAATCTTAATATTTTGCATTTGCGTGTTGTTTGATATACAGTGTTTTGATAAAGTTTTGCGCCCATGTTATGTACAGAGCTTGTGCAATGTAAACGTGTAGCGTATGTCGACATAGCGTTAAGGCGTCACAAGAGTCTCTAGTAGTTCAGAACGTTAGGTAGTCTGTTACAGCTTCTTCTGTTGTAAATATAGTTACAATTTATTATTATAGAGTAAATATTTTTGTTTCCCGGCTACAGGCCATTTGTTTCTTCTAAATTTAACAGTTTTAACTTCGACATTTAAATTTATCTATGCCAAGTGGCTAGTATACTTATCGAGTAACCACAGGTACTCCTAAGATTCTGTATTGTACTTTAAGAATGCTCTTATGGTAGATTTAGTTAGATGTGAGAGGTTTTTGCACAGACCTTGTGGAAATGCCAAGTCTTAGGCAATGTCCTGGATGTAGGTCTATGTGGCTGCCAGATCAGACTAAACAGTCGTTTTTTTTTACAGTGTAGGTCTGACAGTTGCCGTCTTGTGCAAGACCCTTTCAAACAGGGTTTGACTTTTTGCTTTCTTTTATCGACAACTTTATAAATTTAAACCTTCAGAAATTTTATTGTCAAACCTAGTACTATCACTTTAATATTTCATTTCACTTATTTATCTTTTAACTTTAAGTATCTATTGTCCACCAAAGTAAGAGGAGCTTGCATTTATAAAACCAAGTAACCAAGGGCTTAACACCACTTTAAGAATAAGTATTTGTATTGGCCTCTGCGAAAATTTGGCTTTTATTTTAAATAGAGTGACTTTGAGGGCTTGAGTGAATGAGAGCTTATAAGAAGCTAGTGTATACCGATGGTGACATAAGTGGTTTTTTTCCTAGTTTATTTTTTTCTGAGGCAAACACCAGAACCTTTAAAGGCTTTTAAGTAAAATAAAACTAAGGTGACGCCTTCAGGATTTGACTTTAACTTACTTACTTACATAGGAGTGCTAAACCTCTCAATGTAGAGACAAAATAGCGAACCTACCCTGAGTTGAGCTAGCTAAGGGGAGTCTGAAGAACATCCTCCAGGGCGTAGGGTTGCCAGAATAAGGGTGGATAGGTTGCTTTGTCGCAGTTTATTTTAGGTTATCCTAAAGAACAACAAAAGGAAATGGATCCCCCCAGAGAACACCTTTCTATACAAGGAAGTAATAAACAAAAACTTGAGTAATCACACGAACCCGGAAGAAATGAATATAGAACAAATGAACAACAACATAGTTGAAATTCTAAGAGAAGCTGAAAAGGAGTGTTGTCCCAACGTCAAGAAAAACAACGACAAACTAAGCCAAAGCACAAAGAACCTTTTAGATGAAAGAAGAAACCTGAGAGATAAATATGATTCCAATTTTACAGCACTGAAAAGCTTAAATAAGGAAATACACAGGGGAATTAGACATGATGTGAGACAGTACAATGCAAGGGAGATATCAAGGGTGATTGAAGAGAACAAAAGCTTAAAGGTTTTGAGACAAAATATGTCGGCTGGAAGAAAGAACATCCATAAGTTAAAGAACAAACAGGGACAAACTATCAATGACCGAGAAAAAATCTTGGAGGTTGTCGAAGCTTTTTACCGCGAACTGTATGGAGAACAAGTACAACATGTTGAATACCGACCCTTGCTAAAAGTGACAAACCAAGGATCTGAAGAGATGCCGGACATAACACCAAACGAAGTAAGAAAAGCGCTTCAAGCTATGAAAAACAACAAATCTCCAGGTGAAGATGGTATAGCGACCGAGGCAATAAAACTGGCTGGGAGCGGACTTCTGGAGGCCTTAGCTAGGCTCTTTAATAAATGTTTGAGTGAAGCAATAACACCCACCCAGTGGAACAATGCGGAAATTGTTTTGCTACATAAAAAAGGAGATATCGAGGACCTTAAGAATTACCGCCCCATCAGCCTGCTTTTACACATCTACAAGCTCTTCACAAGGATTATCGCGAATAGACTGGAGAATAAGTTGGAATCTTACCAATCACGGGAACAGGCAGGGTTCAGAGCTGGATATGGTACAAACGATCATCTACTGGTGTTAAAAAACCTAATAGAAAAATGTACTGAATACAATAAACCCTTGGTATTGATATTTGTGGATTATGAGAAGGCGTTCGACACAATCAACCAACATAAAATGTTAGAAGCTTTAACAGAATGCAGAATTGACCACAGGTACACAAACATGATCAAACACATATATCAGAACGCTACAGCAAGTGTTAGACTGGGAGATGTACAAACCAATAAATTTCCTATACAGCGGGGGGTGCGACAGGGAGACACCATATCGCCCAAATTGTTTATTACTCTCCTAGAACATATATGCAAGAAGACAAATCTGAACGAAAAGGGTGTAAATGTAAATGGAGAGAGGCTTGGACATTTACGATTTGCAGACGACATTGTCCTAGTGTGTGACCGTTTGGACGAAGCCAGGGAACTATTGAATAGGCTGTATCTTTCCTCCTTGGAAGTCGGACTAAAGATAAACATGTCGAAAACCCAAATAATGACTAATCTCGTGCCCAGTGAGAACATCTCTATTGCTGGAGAAGCCATCAACCAGACAAATTCATACAAATATCTGGGACACGAGATCTGCATAGGAAGAGACAACCAAACTATTGAACTTTACCGCCGTCTAAGACTAGCATGGGTAGCTTTTGGCAAGCTAAATTATGTTTTCAAATCATCTCTTCCAGTATGCCTTAAAAGAAAGACTTTTAACCAGTGCGTATTGCCAGTGTTGACCTACGGAGCGGAAACATTAACACTGACAAAGAGAACAGTGCATAAAATCTGTGTGGCACAAAGGGCAATGGAACGAGTGATGTTGGGCATTTCCCTCAGAGATAAAATCACAAATCAGGAAATACGCCGACGAACAGGGGTACTAGATGCAATAGAGAGAATAACGACTCTGAAGTGGAACTGGGCAGGTCACGTCGCTAGATTATCGGACAATAGGTGGACAAGGCGAATACTGGAGTGGAGACCAAGACAGGACGCATATCGAAACAGAGGCCGACCACCAACAAGATGGACCGATGATTTAAAGCGCTGCCAAGGGAACTGGATGCAGGTGGCGCAGGATCGGGACACATGGAGAAGGATGAGGGAGACCTATGTCCAGCAGTGGACACGAGAGAATGGTTGATTGATGATGATGATGATGAAGGTGAATACTGGCACCCGATTATTGTTTAGGGCGTAATTTGTTTTTTTATAACACTAAATTGTTTGTGGTTTTTTTTTGAATAACAAAACCGTGACGATGGTTTCGACCTGTGGGCCGTAACTCGATCTTTTTGACAGTAAAGAAAAACCTTGGCACTATTTACGCTTAAGTCTGATATTTTCTTTCCTCATTGTCTTTATGTACATATAGTTTTCTCTATTTTTTTTTTATCTAAAATAGGTTATAAATAACATAAATTTTGTAGTCTGCTTTCACATTGGCATTTAATCTTACGTTAAAATGATCCTCACAGCAATGAACGTGGGATTTGTCAAAAGCAAAAACATCCCGACGCATAGCTTTCTGCCAAACTTTTCTAGTTGCAGAATCAGAAGGTACGCTTATAAACAGATTTTCTGGGTCATTTCTGGAAGTTTTACGGCACTCAGGAACCACACAATATTTATAACAATCTTTTTTTACCCCCCTTTTTTAAACCATCAAGAAGATTAAAAATACCTATATAATTTAACTATCAAACGCCGTCTCCATAGAAACACAATCACGCGCGCCACACGCTTAGTAAATCTCGACCGTCATTCGATCAGCATCTGCAAAGTGACGTCACACGAAGCTCTGCCCCGTTCTCGCGCGGTCCAATTTGGTAATTTATTTAAGGCTTTAAATGTCCGAATAAAAATCTAAAAATTTGGAAATTACCTTAAAACGTAGTCTACTTTCGATTCCTAAAATAAAAAAAAGTGTTGATCGGGCCTATTTACGTGTTTCAGCATTTTTCTTAAAAATAACTTAAAGAAAAAATATTAATTTTATGTAGGACTTTTGAACAACCCAGTATTTATTTTCTATGTGTGGGATGTAAAACATTTTACTAACCTATTTTTAATAGTTCATACTGTTCCAACAGCCACTCTTGGGACTAAACTTGTCACCCAACAAGTGAATAATGAAATCATTAACATCATTAGCAATAACCACATCACGGAAGTGACGTCTGTACGAGGTCCCCAGGGAAGGGGTGGAGCGCCGCGGTCTTATCAATCATCAGCACCACAGTGTTTAAATTAAGTAATCCAATAATATTAACTTAGGAACGAATGCACTTTAAAGGGCGATAATTGCATTTAGGACGATATTGGTAATTAATGGCTGCTGATATGGTTTAATGTTGTTTGATGGCTTCATGAACTCAATCGACAAATATGCAGTATTTTTAGATGTATTTAATGGTCAAGCAATTGCAAAATATAGAGATTTCTTCCAAGAAATTAGTTTCACTTATTAAAATCATATCTGGAAGAACGCTAATTTGAAGTAAAGGTCAATGGAGAAACTTCCAATTGTAATTCGGTTCATTCTTCAGTACCACAGGAAAGCATATTCCTACCATGTAACACTACATAATGTAGGTACAGGGGAGGTCAAAGTATTACTAGTAGTTCATATAATTTACCTAACAAGAAGATAGAAGAACTAATCATCTGTATATTAATGAGCACCTGACAATGACTAATAAAATGCTATATAGAAAGGTTAGAGCGGAAACAAAGGTTATAGGTTACAAATTTTTCTGGACCAAGAATGGAGCCATTTTTGTCAGGAAAAATGATACCTCAAGAGTAATACTGATGAAAGATAAAGATGCAAATCATAGAATGTAATGATATTTTAAGTATAAAGCATGTAGGCAATACCATTCTATTTCAGAAATGGCTGAATATCTTCAAGTTTTCTACCAGAATGTTGAGAGTTTGAGAACCAAAACAGTACATTTTTTTCACGATGTTGTCTCTACAAATTTTGATGTTATCTGTGTGATGGAAACTTCTTCTTCTCTGTCTTCTGAGTTATTTAATGATGAGTACGATGTTTCCGACGCGATCTGAAAACGACAGCACTCCTTAAGAAGGTGTTGTCAGCTGGAATCTGATGCCGAGGATATGTGGATTTTATTGGAAATTAAAAGTGGTGAAAAGATGTTTTATATACAGGATGGCGCTATAGTGTGACAAAGTACCATATCTCCCTTACATTTGATAATTACAACAAAAAGTTTGCATGTAGGTTGTATAAAGCAAAGAGGTCTATAATTTAAAAATATTCTCAATTATACAAGGTGTTATACAAAAGCGAGCCGATAAAAAATAACCTTTTTTTAAATAGGACACCCTATATATTTTTACATATTTGTATTTCTAATAAAAATAACAGCAAAAAAATTCTGGAACTATGTGTCTAATAAGGAAAGGTCAAATGCTGCAATCCCTCAGGTTCTTCAATATGTCAATTCGCTGAAAACGGAAGAAATGTAAATTTTTTAAAAGTGTGTATGTGACAAATAATACGGGTAAAAAACTATCATGTTCTGCAAGTGAGAAAGTTAGACTATTCAAATGACAGAATTTCGGTTTCTGACATACAGGACGATTTTGAAAATTTGTCATTTTTGACGCTCCCCGGTATCTCATAATAGCTGTAATAATTGTAGAAGAACTAACCTAAAATGTGCGTTTTATTTAATTATCGGCATGAAAGAAATCTATTGTTGTTGCAAACGTTACTGTGGTACGAAATAAATAAAATATCCTGCATTTTAGAACTTGTCATCAGGCTAGGATAACTTAAATGGTGAGGATCGTTCCCCGTTCGTTAAGTTCTTCAACCAGACGATGATGGCGCTATTGTAGGTATTTTGTTTTATAATGTTGTTCATATCCTAACGTTGGTAGCGGCAAAACATGTATTTATAATGAGCGTGAGGAACGTTCTCTATCTTTCTCTCTCTGAATTCAATCGTACCAGCTAAGGTGCAATAAAGATGAAAATATGACGTATGTGTTGATCCATAATAAAAATATCTTCCGGAGTCGGACCCAAGTGACATTGACATTTTAAAATTAAATTTTTAAACGAAGCGGCGCGACGTATAAGTTTATTAAGTTTATTTTGCTAAAATGGTGATTTATTGTTGGGTTCCCGGATGTAAAGTACAAAGTGGGAAACGTGTGAAAATGCACAGGTTTCCAAAAAGCTACCAGGTAAGTTGTTTGTTGTTTTAGCGAAGTGATAAAAAGGGTGCATCGTGAAGAGCCAAAAAGACACCTTGCGCCTATACTGTATACAAAATATTGTTGCTATCTAAAAAAAATGTATGCAGGACACCGTTTCATCCTGAATAATCATAAACATTACTTATATACTGATTTTCTTAGAGTTATGACAGTTTACGATCTTAGTATAATGTCCGTGTATTTTTAGACGCATAAACTTTGGGTAAATGCTATTCAAAATCCATTACTCTGTGGCAAAGACCAGATTGGCATTCAAAAAACTTATAGAGTTTATCACACACATTTTGGATATGACCAAAAAATTGAGCATGGCAGCAGAGGATCCTATTTAAATCTGAACGCTGTTCCTATGTTAATTCTTTACAGCACAATCCTAGGTAAAGCTTGCCTTGTTATTATATTAATTTATGTAAATATCTAATATTAATAAAGCTTGTCGTCATATCAGAAACGTAGTTACAACTTTCTTTTAATCTCCCAAAATATATTGACTTTAATTCAAAAGGTTCGCGCTTCTTAAGAAGGTGTTGTCAGCTGGAATCTGATGCCGAGGATATGTGGATTTTATTGGAAATTAAAAGTGGTGAAAAGATGTTTTATATACAGGATGGCGCTATAGTGTGACAAAGTACCATATCTCCCTTACATTTGATAATTACAACAAAAAGTTTGCATGTAGGTTGTATAAAGCAAAGAGGTCTATAATTTAAAAATATTCTCAATTATACAAGGTGTTATACAAAAGCGAGCCGATAAAAAATAACCTTTTTTTAAATAGGACACCCTATATATTTTTACATATTTGTATTTCCCTGAAAATTCTCCATAAAATGCTGTAATTAGTTTTGCATTTTATTGTGATGTTGCCAGCTTATTTAAATAATTCCTCAAATCGTTAAAAAACATGGTCTTCTAAAACCTGCTATAATTTCCAATCGACATCAATTATAATATTGAAAATTGACACAAAAAAAGATAAATGTTTGCTAAAGAGTCTAATCTAGCTCGAAATTAATTAATTTGTACAGGGTGTTTGCTACAACACTGCGAACTTGACAAATTTTAAACTAATTTCTTTTTGATTTTTTAAATGAAACACCCTGTATCTGACTACTCTATCGTGTATAGTTATTAGTCCTCTATAACTTCCATTAAGGTTTTCCTATACCCATCTATTCTAATTTTCGCAGTACATTCATTTTCATGAATTAAATCCTCAAAATGGGGAACTTGCATGAAAATTAAATTTGAAAAATAATGCTCTTAAGTGTAAGCTATCATCATCAAAAAACCCATAGTTCACAAAAAAAATATTTAAAAAATTCAGGAGTGATATTAAAGACGTAAGTTTGGCATATGATATATTTTGATGTGGCTAAACATATAAGTTCCCTATTGAGTTAAAACCTTATTTTTTTCTAGTTAGCCATGAAAAATAAAAATGCAAATAACGTAAAAATGCTTTATTAAGAAAAAACACTACCTAATTAGGTGTTCAAAATGTATGCCATCCCCTTGAATACACAGTTCAAGACGTCTCTCAAATTCATTACTTAAATTTCTACACATTTCAACACTAATATCTTGAAAGCAATTTCTAATTCTAATCTTCATGGCTTCCCTTGTTGTAGGGGGTATTTTATAGACTTGGTCTTTAGCAAATCCCCATATGCTAAAATCCATTTTAGTTAGATCTGGCGATCTCACCGGCCACGGAACAGGTCCTCCTCTTACAATTCAACGATCTGGATAATATGCTGCATTTAAAAAAGTTGTAATAGCGTGGGTATAATAGACTGGGGCTCCGTCATGAAGAAACCTTATTTGATTTTGAGTTTTATATGGGATTTGAGCGATCAGGTCAGGTAAATGGTTTTGCAAAAAGTCTAAACTTCCCCGGTTACTCTTTGCTCAAAAAGATATGGCCCAATTACGTAATTACCAACAACACTTTCCCAAACATTTAAGTACCAACTAGTTTAAGAATTATATCTTACAAAATGTAGCCTTGCTGCTGCATAGTAATGAAAATTATGCCTCCTATAAAACGTAGCTTCATCTCCGAATAGCACCAAATGAGCAAAATTCCTTTCTTCACTTATTTTGTTTTGAGCCCACAGACAAAATTCCAATCTTCTCTGATAATCTTCAGGGAACAATTCTTGAAGTAGCTGAACATGGTACGGGTGCATACTATTAGCCTTAAGTATTCGCTGATCTGTTCTTCGTTCAACATCAACCTGCTGAGACAGGGGTCGTTGTCCAATATGCGGATTTTCAGTGACTGCTAAAAGTACATTTTATTGATTTTCCTGAGTTTGCGCACGTTTTTCTCTATTATATTTTTTATTGTACGACACACTACCAGTTGTTCAAAAACGCTCCATAAGCTTTTCAAATACCCCTCTTTCAGGTTGGCGTCGCTCAGGAAATCGTTGTTGATGCAATCTTTTGGCTAATAGTGTATTCTTGTCACTAGCTCCCAGAACAAAAATCATATCAACCCTCTCGGCTTGTGTAAAATTCATTATTTAATTTTAAAACACAAATCTTTTTTATAAAACAGTTTACAACAGTAATTTTTACTATTGACATATAAAGGAGCATTACTTTGACGTTTATTTCTCATGGCTAGTTAGACAAAAAAGGAGATAAATGGGTTTTATTGCAATTTTGAGGATTTAATTCGTAAAAATGAATGTACTGCGAAAACTAGAGATGGGTATAGGAAGACCTTAATAAAAGTTATAGAGGACCAACAACTGTACACTATAGAGTAGTCAGATACAAGGTGTTCTATTTAATAAATCAAAGAAAGATTAGTTTAAATTTCGTCAACTTCGCAGGATTGTAGCAAACACCCTGTATAAATTAATTAATTACGGGCAAGTTTAAACTCTTCAATAAATATCTATCTTCTTTCGTGTCAATTTTCATTATTATAATTGCTGTAGATTGGAAGTTATAGCAGGTTTTATAAGACCATGTTATTTTACCGATTTGAGGAATTCTTTAAATAAGCTGACAACATCGCAATAAAATGCAAAACTAATTATCGCGTCTTATGGAGAGTTTTTAGGGGAATACAAATATGGAAAAATATAAAGGGTGTATGTACAATTTAAAATAAGGTAATTTTTTAGCTTCTGTATAATTGAAAATATTTTAAAATCCTAGACCTCTTTGCCTTGTATAACCTATATAAACTTTTTGTTTCAATTATAAAATGTAAGGGACATATGATAATTTGTCACACTATTGCGCCACCCTGTATATTTCTCCAATTATATACCCTTGAACATATTTTTTCAGAGAGAGCCGTAACTATCGTGGAGGGCTTTAATTTACCAAGTATAAATTAGATGTCTGTAAATAATGAATGTTATTTGCAACCTATGCAAGTTGATAAAAAGTCCTCCTCTATGGTCGACGCGTTCTCGTATTTCGAATTAATGCGATTTAATAATGTAATTAATAATCATGGTAAAATATTAGACCTAATCTTATGCAACAAAAATCTAATTTCTAATATTATTTGCTCGGATGACCATTTGGTTGATGAGCACCATCTTCGGAATTTTCAATTAGAGTTTTTGCAATCAGGTCTCTCACCTATAACAGAGTCTTAGAATTCATAATTTTAAGAAAGCCAATTACGATAATATAACCACGAGCCTAGCTGCCATAAGACGAGAAAGCATAGTGTTTAACAACCTGTGAATACTATGGTTGAATTATTCTATGTTGAACTAAATAAAATTATTGCAGCATAATATGTACGTTAGGGGTAAATACCCGATTTATTTTAAGGCAGAGACTATGAAAATAATTTTAGGCAAAAATAAATATCACAAAAAATACAAAAAATATGGAGATCAAATATCATATCAAATGTTTTTCCGCTTAAGGCGAGTATCTAAAGAGTTACTAAAGAGTGATTTTAACTCGTATATTGGGAGCGTAGAGTTAGAAATTTGTAATAAAAATAACAGCAAAAAAATTCTGGAACTATGTGTCTAATAAGGAAAGGTCAAATGCTGCAATCCCTCAGGTTCTTCAATATGTCAATTCGCTGAAAACGGAAGAAATGTAAATTTTTTAAAAGTGTGTATGTGACAAATAATACGGGTATAGTTATTATCCTAACAAGTGCGGAAAGAGCCACACGGGAAAGTGTCTTTCCGCACAAGTTAGGATCAAAATTTTTCCTACAGGCGTTGGAAAAACTACAACAAAATATTTCTAAAAATTTAATTTTACTGAAAAACAAACACAGATTTAATTTCTAATTATAACTAATATTTACATTAAAAGTACAATTTGATGCATTATGCAAATTGATTGCGGATGAAGCCATTGAAGCCAACTGATCCTGATGAGCGGATGGTTGCAAAGAAAGAGGTATCGAGCTGTTGTTAGCGCTGCTGGGAAACTGTGGAGTTTTTGCTTCTAAATTATAGCTCAAACTTGATGGACTATTGAGATTGAGAATTTTGTTAGACATGTTTTTTTTGTGTGTGATGGATTCCTCCAGGTAGCCTTCGGCAACAGACGTGGATTTCCATCCTCCTAAACGTTTAATGTTTGTTATTTCTTCGCCAGAATTAGCAAGTAGAGTGGCGGAGGAACGTCTAAAACTGTGGCCTGTGTATAATTCTGGATTTTTGAGTCCTATATAAGCTGCAATGTTGGAGGGCATTTTTCCTATGGTATTAATTCCAACACATTGGGTACTGCATTTTCCATGTTTGTAGTTCAAAAAGAATCGGCGGTGTGGAGTTTGCTGTGGACGTAAGTTTGCATATTTTCTGTATAGATTTAGAAAAATTTCATTATTGACTGCCTTAGTTATTACAAAGGATCTAGCAGAATGGTTTTTGGAGTCGTTTATTGTGACAATTATAACGTCTCCTTTGTCGTCTATGTCGTCAATGGTAAATTTAGTTAGCTCCTCACGGCGGCAGGCACCAGCCAGTCCAAAAATCGTTACCACTTTAATTAGAAGGAAAATTTCATCAGGTGCTTCTTTCATAAATTTCGCAATCTCTTCTTGTGTAAAAACTTTTGCTTTTTTTGCTCGAAAACCTACATTTTGTCTCTTGATGTACGCAGTAACTTTATAGTATTTACTGATATCTAAATCTTTCTTAACCTTAAGTACACTTTTCAACATGGAATATCGAGACCATAAAGTATTTGGCTTCCAAAGTTTAGACATTTCCAAGAAATATGCCAAAAGTACTTCTTCTCTTGGTGCTTTTACATTTTTCGCTTCACACCAAGTAACAAAATTATCGTATTGTTTTTCATACCTGACTATTGACTTTTTTGGTAGCAAATCCAAATTTGCGACACTTGCAGCTTCTAGAATATCTTCTGGAAGCTCATCGTCCGAGAAATTATCTATGGAAGACATCTGTATCAGAATCTGAACGAAATTATAAATCAAAGCCACGCTCCGGTGAAATGTTGTAAGGTGTCACTTTGACAATTAAATTTTATGTGTGTGTCGTGGTTACCATGTTAACATCTATGTACGGGGTTTTTGAAATAAACCGTTTTAAATCAGCTTTTTTAAAAATGTTTAAAATAAACGGCAAAAATTAGTGTTTCTGTAATATACCTCATTTACTTTCAATAAAAATTTATATTTTATTTATTAAAGTGTCTTTCCGCATGAGTTAGAATCAAAATTGTTTCTACAAGCGTTAGAAAAACTACCACAAAGTATTTCTAAAAATTTAATTTTCCGTGCGGGAAAAATTTTCCCGCACCGTGCCGGAAAAATTTTCCCGCATCGTGCGGGAAAATGGGTCTTTCAGAACCAAAACGAGTGCGGGAAAACGGTATATCGCGCACGCTTGTAGGAAAAAAAACTATCATGTTCTGCAAGTGAGAAAGTTAGACTATTCAAATGACAGAATTTCGGTTTCTGACATACAGGACGATTTTGAAAATTTGTCATTTTTGACGCTCCCCGGTATCTCATAATAGCTGTAATAATTGTAGAAGAACTAACCTAAAATGTGCGTTTTATTTAATTATCGGCATGAAAGAAATCTATTGTTGTTGCAAACGTTACTGTGGTACGAAATAAATAAAATATCCTGCATTTTAGAACTTGTCATCAGGCTAGGATAACTTAAATGGTGAGGATCGTTCCCCGTTCGTTAAGTTCTTCAACCAGACGATGATGGCGCTATTGTAGGTATTTTGTTTTATAATGTTGTTCATATCCTAACGTTGGTAGCGGCAAAACATGTATTTATAATGAGCGTGAGGAACGTTCTCTATCTTTCTCTCTCTGAATTCAATCGTACCAGCTAAGGTGCAATAAAGATGAAAATATGACGTATGTGCTGATCCATAATAAAAATATCTTCCGGAGTCGGACCCAAGTGACATTGACATTTTAAAATTAAATTTTTAAACGAAGCGGCGCGACGTATAAGTTTATTAAGTTTATTTTGCTAAAATGGTGATTTATTGTTGGGTTCCCGGATGTAAAGTACAAAGTGGGAAACGTGTGAAAATGCACAGGTTTCCAAAAAGCTACCAGGTCAGTTGTTGGTTGTTTTAGCGAAGTGATAAAAAGGGTGCATCGTGAAGAGCCAAAAAGACACCTTGCGCCTATACTGTATACAAAATATTGTTGCTATCTAAAAAAAATGTATGCAGGACACCGTTTCATCCTGAATAATCATAAACATTACTTATATACTGATTTTCTTAGAGTTATGACAGTTTACGATCTTAGTATAATGTCCGTGTATTTTTAGACGCATAAACTTTGGGTAAATGCTATTCAAAATCCATTACTCTGTGGCAAAGACCAGATTGGCATTCAAAAAACTTATAGAGTTTATCACACACATTTTGGATATGACCAAAAAATTGAGCATGGCAGCAGAGGATCCTATTTAAAGCTGAACGCTGTTCCTATGTTAATTCTTTACAGCACAATCCTAGGTAAAGCTTGCCTTGTTATTATATTAATTTATGTAAATATCTAATATTAATAAAGCTTGTCGTCATATCAGAAACGTAGTTACAACTTTCTTTTAATCTCCCAAAATATATTGACTTTAATTCAAAAGGTTCGCGCTTCTAACTTTTTCATCAGAGTTAGAAGCACGAAAATTTGAATTCAAAGTTGTAAAATTTAAATTTTCATGCGTGGCGCCGACCCCCCCGCCCCTCGCCCACAGTGCTACATTTAGTTCTTCAACCAGACACGAATGGCGCTATAAGGGAACCAATTTAGTATGTTGAGTTGCCTATCTATCCTTACCATAAGCGCATCTCCCTTGTCTATGCTTGTCATCTTTCACATCGCTGACACATTGACCTTTTACTTCGATATTAATTTACTGATTTTTGGATTTCGTGGTGAATTTAACTGTAAATTAATTCGAACTATGGAATACACACGTTTTTTGAGTATGCAGACAAAAATTCTTTAAAAACAGCTCTTATATCCATATGAATCATTTGCAAGACTTCAACTGATTCCTGAAGATTTTCCTCTTATAATGGAGTTTGCAAACGGCTATTGGATCAGCAACGAAATAATGTAAACTTCATTAGCATTATTCTTTTCACTGATGAAGCAAGGTTTACCAAAAATGGTATCACCAATTTACACAACACACATACAGGGTGCTAATTAATGTCATGCAGATATTTCAGGGGGTGATAGTACTCGTCAAAATAAGAAAAAAATGCAAATATATCCATGGTCTAAATCGGCGTTATTTTCGTTATACAGGGTGGCAAAGTTTCAATTTTTTTTCTCATATTTTTGTTTGACGTTTCCGGAGTTGTTTTGAACTGGTTAATGATGGTTAAATTCACAAATCAAGAATTTGCAGAGATGCATTTAATCTATGAACTTGCCGATGGCAATTGTTATAAAGCCAGGCGACTGTATGCACAAAGGTATCCAAATCAAGCAAAAAGAACGGTTAGGACTCCTGAAGTCGAGGAAGCAGTCCTGAATGCAGTAGAAAATGATCCTGCTACTAGTACGAAAAAAATTGCCGCAACACTTAACATTTCATTTGTGCTTGTCTGGAAAATTTTAATAGACAACTTAATGTATCCTTACCACATCCAAAGGGTTCAAGCTCTTCTCCCACGTGACTTTCCACTACGTTTTAATTTTGACAATGATTTCTAAGAATTCAAAAATGTAATAATATACAGGGTGTTCCATTTAAAATAAGCAAGTTGACACTTACTTCCGGTATAACCGGAAGTGTCACCCTATTGAAAATATTTTAGCTGGGTTGCCCCCAGCAACATAAGCATACTGTCAAATTCAAAAACTTTCTATGTATTAGGCAATCCAAACCAGGTTATGTTTGCCTGCCAGGGTCATATTGGAGTCACAAAGTGCTTCCAATATGGCCGTCGACGGCAAACGTCAGGAAAACTAACCTTTATTTTTGCGTGTATATCAGTATGACGTGTAAACCGCGATTTTGGTTTTGTGTATTTTATTGAGTTATTGTTGTTCAATATGTATTTTTTTCTGTTTATTTATATTTAATAATACTTAAAGTTGATGATGTTATTGGAGATGTTAACAATGGGAAGTGTATATCTATGCACAGAACAGGACTCGACTGTAAACTAAGCATTGAATCCGTGTATATTTGCCACATATTTGCCTTCAACGGCCATACTGAATTGTTCGTTGAATGTTTTTGAGTTCTGTTAAACGAATTCAACATGGCCGTGGCAGGCAAATCGTAATTTGACACATCGTTGGATTGCCTAATAGTGTTCCATATATAGATCGAAGCGGTTCTCGGTGGGTCACCCTCTATAACTCATTAAATTTTGCCCTCCGAAAGTTGTAATTGTTCTGAAAATTCATTTGTAATTCTTGCTTAGAATTTACTGAATAACAGTACTTTAGAGATATCGATAAGGCAGGATGGTGAACGTACTCATCAGCAAGGACTTCCTCGGCTCTATCGACTATGCAACACTCAATTTATGAATAATTAGATTCAAAATTATATTATTTAAATTCCTAATATTAATACCTTGTTAAAACTTAAGGCAGTTCAGGAAAAGTTTAGGATGTTACATAGACTGTTCTCAGTTTGAGTATCAAGAAAATTTGAATAATTAGCCATATTAAAAAAAAATATAGTTACCCATAATCGAACAGGTATTTTAAATATCTGGGACTAAATTTTGATCTAGAAAACTCGATTGGAAACAACATATAACTATAAAAAGAACACAATTACATAATATAAAAACTCGCATTATCAAACTTTGTATCAAAAATCGTATATTTGTGAGAAAAAAATATATCAAATGTGTAGTCTTTAAGAATTGAAAACCTTTTAAAAATCCCATAACTTCTACCATAGAAACTAATATATTGGGAAAATCAAAGGGTTACTAAAGGGTTACCCACATTATACCTATATAATTGAATTACAAGAATATGTGAAATATTTCTTTTGGGACTTACCCTTAACACTTTAGGGTTAAGGGTCAGAAACGAGTTCCTTGACAATTATTACAAGAAAACGAGATTTTAACTTTTGCTTAAATGTATAAAATTCTGTTTTTACATTTTACCTGCTTGTCGTAAAAGGGTGCCCTTTAATTCAGAAATCAGTGTAAAGGGCGTTAAAGGGCTTAGGTCAAAACCACTTGTCCCAATGTAATCCGGAAAGGGTTTAAAGGGTTCAAATTATAAATTGTGCCTTTTGTTGGTTAAACGTTGCCATATGTAAAAGTTTGTTAAATATATTTCGCCTGAGCTTTAAATAAAGGATAAAAGGGTCAGAAACCAATTTTTTTTTGGTCTCACGATAAATCTGGGTGAAATGTGGTTTTAAGTAAAGTAAAGAATTTATCATAGGTCCGTGAAACACATGACATCTTAGTTGAAGTGTGGTAACTCTTATATAGTTGTGGACAATAGAGACGAATATACCCATGCTAATTCATTATCCTATTTAAATATTCTTAATAATAATAGTAATAATACTGTTTTTGTTTCTAGTGATGAGTTTAGTCGTTTGTTGTACGATTGTGTATGCTTTTATGATTTTGTTCAGATTAATGGTGTGTGTAATCAGAATAATGTTATATTGGATTTAATGTTTTCAAACCATTCCTGCACTTACGTGCAAAGGAGCGAAACGCCTTTGTCCGAGGTTGACATTCACCATCCTCCTCTGGATTTATCTATTTACTTTAGCGATCCTGTCTTTGACGAAACTGGTGATGATCTCAAGAGCATATTCAACTTTTTTAAAGCAGATTATAATAAATTAAACAATTATTTTGAACATGTCGATTGGAATATGGTGTTGGGCTGCAATTTATATATAGACAGGATGGTTGAGTGTTTTTATTCAATTGTATACGTCGTCATTGATTGTTTGTACGTAAAAAACTCGACAGTGCACTTAGATTTCCGACTTATTATTCGCAGAAAACGATTAACCTCATCAAGGATAAAAATAGGGTATACGGTAGACTCAAATCTTCTAAAAGTCATACTTTATTAAGCGACTATAGGAATCTGAAATTTTATATCTTCTTCCGAGAATAATACTCTAAAGAATGTAAAGTCGTTTTGGACTTATCTAGGGTTATTGCAGGCTATCCTAAAGAAATGTGTTACGCTGATTCCATATCATTTAATCCCAATGAAATAGCTAATATGTTTGCAGATTTTTTTCAGTCTGTTTATGTACCGGGGGATGGGTCGGCGTTGTGTGACATTCGAAAAATATATAGTCTACGAAATGTGGTAGGTACACTGAGAGAATTTTCTAATAACCACTAATAGAAATTGCATAGCCTTTACTCAGATTTCTGCATAAAATAGGCTCCAATACAAGTGTCTAATAGTGGTTATAAGTTATGTCTAATTGAAACCATCTAATAGCTACTATCAGATTTTCTAATAGAATTTTTAATATTGTTTTTTATTAATCAATATACATTTGTCTAATAAGGGCTATTAGATTTCCGAATAGGGTATTAAGAATAACAAATAGCCATTATAAAAGTGTTTTGTTGTCTTTATACAGACTTCTAATAACGGCTATAATGTAAACAACTAGCCATAATACAAGTGTCCCAATACCTTTATACAGATTTCTAATAGCGGCTATACAATATTTTTATTGTGAGTATTCATAAAAAGAATAACAACCATACAAATTTCTTATAGTCTTTATTAATATACTGTATTGCCCTTATTATTGCACTTTATTGTCCTTATTTGCTTTTCTTATTGCCCTTATTAATGCACTTTATTGTCCCTATTTGCTTTTTTCATTGCCTTAATACTTTATTGTCGTTATTTAAGGTAAAAAAAAAACACTTATTAAGGTTAAAACCTATTTATTATGTTAACAATGTAGTAAAAGAAATTAATGAAAAAAAAGAGAACACAAGCTCTAACCAAAATATATAACTTAACATAAAATATTTGAAACAAAACAATAGTAGTTTCACGATGGATGGCGTATTAGACGCTTATGACAAAGCAGTCAATGAAATACCAGGATGAAATTGATCAAAATTATAAGTTCTGTATATGAATTTTATAGTTTGCCGAGTGTTACTTTGACATAAGTATAAGTGAAAAAGCTGTTGAAAAAATAACACTTTTTTTATAATCTTGATAAATTTCATGGTAGTATTTATTGAGGCACCTTTTATGTCGTCTTACACCTAATTAGTTTAATTAAAAATGCATAGGTCACGATTTCTTAAGGTCTGCTAAGGCACTTCAATGTTTATAGGCAACTAAAAATATATATTCTGTCTAGGCTGGGTTTTGTGTCGTGGACGTGAACTCTCACTTGATTACAAAGTATTTCTTACCTTCAATTTTTTCAATGAATGCCTCCAAACCCCATTCTATCAGTTTAAATTTATACTTTGCCATAATGGGATTCCTATAAAAGTAGCTAAATGAATACGTAAATAAATCAATATTCCTTTGCTTGCAGGAAATTTCAGAAATCGAAACATTTTTTTTTTATTAAGGGCCTCTTAAAAATTTACAGAAAAGTATTTCCCAATTTAAAGGAACGGAAATAGGAGTTTAGTAACTCTATAGATAATCTTGCAAAAAATAATGCAATGTTTTCTTTAAATGATATAGGTAACCAATCCCACAGATAATTAATTTCATTTTAAAATTTTTGGGCATCGCTTCGGTTACAACTGTTTAAAGGTTGAACAAGGCGGCATAGCGGTAAAGGAAAGGAAAGGAATATCCCAATTATTAGTTATGATGATCATTAGGTATAGCGAAAATATGATACATTAATTATACGAAACAGAATAAACGTTGTAATACCTACCTTCTATTTTTGAAGGATTCTTCCCATCGACTTAACCTGTGTTAAGTCGTTGATTCTTCCTATGATAACAGAATGTCACTTTAACCGTTTAACCACACAGTAGATTCGCGATTAGCGAAATTCAAATGGCGCTATCCTAAGCACTGACGATAAAGCCGTCAGTGATCCTAAGGATCGCTGCGGAGCGGACTGCATTGAATCGCGTCAAATCATCTTGAGCCACTTGAGCACCTGCTTCTCGGGGTAGGTCGGAGAGAAACATACGCTTTCGGCAATGGTCGGAGGTTTCAAAAAATCAAACGGCTTTCTGGCTATTCCAAATTTAGATAAGGGTTATACAGCAATCTAATGGGCATTATATCTTATTTTATTAATATTTTTTCTAATACCTACAATAAGGTATAGTTCTAGGGATAATAAGATTATCTAATAAAAGAATTTCTATTGTGATAGCATATTATTCCTATTAAAGTATCTAATAGTTACAGTATAAATTATGATAATGACAGCAAAATTATCTGCATAACGCTCTATTAGACGAGATCTTTAGCAGCAATTAGGTCAACTAATAGTGTGTATTGACATATCGTATTGCTGCTATTAAAGTTAATTCTATTCGAAAATCTAATAGCATGAATTTTCTCAGTGTAGATATAATAATCGAAGAAATGGTTCAACCGCTTATCATAAGCGATGGTAATAGAAGTTCAACTTCCGAATCGGACTATGATTAAGCTATAACGACAAAGTATTATTCGATTTTTGAGAACGCCTTGTTTGTAAGTTTCTATATGTCGAACGATACCGGTAGTGAAGAGCTAGAAGAAAGAACACGTTCACTTTAAAAAAAAAACGAAAAATAACGGGTCGTTTATCAGTGTTTCTAACAAAAATTAGATTACAGAGTTTTGAATCGGGTCCAGACTGCTAGTGTACGCGTTTTAAATTTTTTAAAACTATATCTGGTAACGAACGAGCTAAAATAGTTAAGGATTTTAATAGTTTGGGTTCCTGGGACGAACGTGCTTACCTATGTGGACTTAAAACTCTGCATCCTGTTCTTCAAAGAAGGAATCGGCGTCCCGAACTCGAAAGTACTTTTCGACAGGCTTGTTATTTTTACAAAGTGCGGGTGTTAAGGAAAAATGTCAGAGACATCCCAGTCTGCCTAAAAGCGTTTTGTGCAATACATGGCGTAACAAGAAGAAGAATCAAAACCATTCATACATCTCCTAAACTATACGGAAAGGCTCCAATGGGCAAAAGAGGAAAACATTCGACCAAATATCGTAAACTTAAAGAAGAAATTACAAACGCTGTAACTGCTCATATAAAGTCTTTCAAAGATAGGCCCAGTCATTATAGTAACAAAAAGTCAACTAAAAACTTACTTGCCCGAAGAATTAAATATCAAGAAAATGTTCTTAATGTGTAACCTGAAATATCCAGATAAACCTGTCTCTTATGAAACTTACCGAAAAACTTTTTCAACCGAATTTAATATCAGTTTTGGGTATCCGCGCAGAGACACCTGTGGCAGCTGCGATGCATTCAACGCTAAACTCAGATCCCTTAACTTGAAAGTTTAATCAGGAAGTCTTACTGATAATGAAAAAGAACAGGCACATCTCGAAATAAAGACACTTGCAACGTTGAATTTAATTCACAAAAAAAAGCAGAAGTGTTTTACTCCAGAAAAAAAAAGGCTCGAAAGCGCAGCAGAAAGGTTCTGGATAAAGAAGCAGTAGCTATGGATTTTCAAACAAATTTACCGGTACCAAATATATTCACAAACGACGTGTACTATTATAAGCGACAATTGTCCTTTTATTTTTTTAATATTCATAGACTTTCAGATAACGACTCCGTCTTTTATATATATTCACAAGAAACTGCAAAAAAGGGTGCTAATGAGGTTTGTTCCTTCCTTGAAGACTACGTCACTCATCAGCTTCCAGATACTATACGGCATTTACACATTTTTTGTGATTCATGTAGTGGCCAAAACAAACAATTTACCATATTTCGATATATTTACTACTTGGCTCATCAAGAAGATTCAATCCTATAATTATTGTATTTCCAATCAGGGGACATTCCTACATGGAATGCAATAAAAGCATGGGATTAATTAACAAAATTAGAACTGAATTGCCTAGGGACTGATTTCAGATATTTAAAGAGGCAAGAGTTAAGCCATCGCCTTTTAAAATCGACAAGGTAAATAATAGCCTTGTAAGGGATTGGAATAGCTTTTTGGAAGGTATGTACGTAAAAAAATGCCCTTTTTTGTCCAGACCAACTAGTGAAATACGTCAGAATACCCAAGGATGATATTACATCGAGAAACTTATAATGGGACTTGGAGTACCTCTATTATTAATTAACAAAGTTAATCAGCAAGCGGGTCCGTGGACCACCACTACCAGAAAACGAGTTTCATTATCCACCAAGAGCGTATAATGGTAAGCCAGTAGGGCTTTCATGGAAAAATAATTTTTTTAATATACCCATTTTTTGTAGATAAAATTCCCATTACAAGAGAAAAGTATAAAGACCTACAGGAACTCAAAACATTTTGCTCAGAGGATACTCATTAATTTTATGAAAACCTACCTGTGGTAGTGGTACCCATAGGAAATGGAAAAGGGAGAGGGACAGTAAAAGGAAACAAAAAAAGAAAAAGGGACAGGAAAAGTAGTGTACAATGTTTGGAACTTTTAAGCATATTTTTTTTTGACTTATTAAAGACATAGCACATTTTTTCCCCGTATTTGTGGTAGTTTTATTGTATTTTTTGTAATAAAACTCATTGAAAAAAAAAAAATTTTGATCCATTTTTACCTTGAAAACAATATATTTTTCATTACAAGGAAACATAAACCAAAGGTAAGTAAGTGTAATAACTATAAATATTAAGTTTTAAACTTTAAAGTTGATATATTATCTCAGAATTATGAAATAGTGACTTTGCACATTCTTTCCCTGAGGTCTTTATATTATATCTTGTTTTTGTAATTATATTATGTAAAATAGTACCACCCATTGTTATTAATTAGTTAAAACGATTTTTTAAATATTTTCATATATTATAAATTCCTACGAATATAAAATAACACAATTTTAAGAGAATACACAGTAAAAAAGTGAGTGTTAAATTTAACACTCAATGGTGGTACATATAGAACCACACTCAGTAGGGTATATTAACCAATAGGTATATCTGGTAAAAAAGATATTTTTGAATGGTTTTTTACTTTTTGATGAGTGTTAATTCTTCTTATTTATGGGTAGGTACATTTACACTATCGACTGTAAATTAAACTCACAGATTGTAAACCTATCCTTCTAGGGTGTAAAAGAAATAATGAGAGGTGTAAGTAAACCATTTTTTAATGGTAATTTGTGATTAATTAGTGTAAATAGTAAATGTCATATTATTTAAGTGTAAATTTTATTTTATTTGGGTAGGACTTTACTATAGTGAGTATAATAAAATAGTCTACCCAGGGCTAGGATACTTTCCACTTTAATTAAGTCATTTAATCGCATATCAATCTAACCGGGCCTTTATAATTAAAATGTAAAAAATTATGCATTCAAGATGGTTTGCAATATTAACCTCTGCTTAATTTGATATATGATTGAATGAATGAATGAAGCCGAAAGTAGTAGCCCCTAATATATATAAATCTTCAGATCGCTTGGAAAAGGTTAGTTAAATGAATGAAAATATTGAGTATTATTTATGGTTTATTTATAAACAAAATGATGGTTACAACAGAACTGGAAAACCCTGTGATTTTTTTTACACTTATTATTATAAGTAGTTGAACAAAATAACACACCTATTATATAGTTTACAATTTAGTAAGTTAAACATATACTATATATATCTACGTTTAATGTACCTCATTGTAAAGCTTAACAAAACAAATAACATAATAAATATATGTATACTTAGAACACTAAACAACTAAATAAAAGTATGCTTTGGAACCATATAAAAGAATGAAAATGACAAGTATTATATTAATCGTATATTTATTTAGAGATCTATAAAGGAAAATATGTAGGAATACATTTATATTATAAGCTTATATCAGAATAACTTAAAAGCTAAAAGGAAAAAACTGTAACAATGTAAATACCTACTTAGTTTCTTAAAAATGGCGTACTTATTAGTAAGGTTTCTATTAAATATTGTTAATATGCAATTTAACAAGATCCTCATAAAAGGCACTCTCATTTGGCACTTTACAGAACTTTGCTTTGTTTCTATATTTTAATTTAAACATAACATTATTCTATATTTCGTTTAAAGAGCACAATCAGACTGACTTGAAAGTTGAATTTGCACGTAGCGTCGGTGTCATGTGGCAATTCCTAGAATTTCACACCACTTGTTGCCGCCTGTCTTTTCGGTAACACGGGTTTAGGTATTTTTACCCGGGGCCGTGTAAAAAAAACGATTAAAGAGTAAGTTTTACACTCAATGTGTTAAAATAACTTTCTAGCGGGGTTTATTTACACGCTAATATGGTGCAATTAATTGTCATTGTATTTAATTTTTCTGATAGAGTGTAAAATGGAATAAATAACACTCATTCAACAAAATTAACTTTTTAGAGAGTTAAATTTATAGGCAAATTTAATACAACATTTTTGGTCCCATATAAGTGTATAAATGTGGTAAATTATGTTGATCCGGGTGTTAACATTAACACTCCTTTATTTTACCACCCCTGAAATGATTTTTACCAGGTGGATATTTTTTATTGTGTAGGCATGTTCAAGATTTTTAATTTAAAAACTTCCACAATACACGCTCCTGAATAAGGGATTGTACCTGCTAACAATGGTAAATCCTCAAATATAACAATAGCTTGCGATAAATTCAGGGTGTACCTACCTAAAGAATGCTTATTATTTGATGTAAGCACAATAGATTTTAAGGGATGGTGTATAAATTGTTCTTGATACCCCGGTATGCGTTTTATTATTCGCGCTATTTAAATACTATAGAAATACTTAAACTAAAATACCTAGGATTAGATTAATGTAGCTACATTTTGTATTAGGATTTCCTACATAAACACTACCTAAAAGAAAATTCTGGATACGTGCCTGCCTGGTGCAAAATTAATAACATTGTGCTAATAAACAGATTATTGTTTACTGCCAGTAGATATTTAATTTCAACTCGACATTTTATCAAAGATTCCTTCAAGAATTTGTAAATTAACTTCTTCTGGCGCCGTAAATTGCATGGCAACAAACGAACACTTCTTATTTCTTCGCCACCGAGATAACGTCACTCGTGCAGATTGAAAACGAAAAAACATGCGAATTAAATCAAATTAAATCTGTGGACGACGCGCGAGGCGAAATACGCGACACCCGAGATCCCGGGAAACCTGAGACCATCCATAGGGATTTGTTACAACCGGGGACGATAGGAAAGTATCATGCATGTATGAAGAATTAAATTGACTTAAAGCCGTACAAAAAAGAAAACCTCCATTTAATTTTATTATCCCGAATCTGTCCATAAAAAGTCTCATAAGAGGAATAAAATTATCGAAAAATTACGGATAATATTCCACGCATATATTGTCTAACTATGGAAATTTATAAAGTTACAATGGAAATTTCCCTAGTGTCAATTTAACTGGAAATTTTACACGGAAATTTTAAAAAATTGATAAGTGGAAATTGCATCCGTTTTGAAAATTACATCTGGAAATATCCCGGGGATAATTGTCATTTTTGACATTTATAGTTTCAAAACATCAAAACAGTCGACCTGTCAAAATAAATGACAGATTTGACCAGCAAGTTTATAAATCAGAATCAAAATACTCCTGTTACTTATCAAAATTGTACATTTTATAGCAATTGTAGTTTTCAGAAGCAGGACTAAGTTTAACTTTTATTTTACTATTAGCATTAGAAAAAATATTAAAGTATGGTATTATTTAAATAAATAAATATATCAAAATCAACTTTTTAGCAAGTACCTAAATAAACTTTTATCAACTCGGGAAATTTCCGATCAAAACATAACACGTGCCTAAAATATTTCCTAATGGAAATTTTTCAAAATTTGGTCTTCAGCCAATTAAAAAAAAAAAAAAAAAAAAACATTCGTGCATTGCACCAAAAAAACAATCCCTCACCCTGCCGGTTCGGGATTTTTTCAGGTGCAATGCACTCATGCTTTTGTTAAAAAATTGGTTTCAGACAAAATTTTCAAAAATTTCCGGAAATATTTCATGCACTAGTTATATTTCTACTGGAAATTTCCCTAGTGTCAATTTAACTGGAAATTTTACACGGAAATTTTAAAAAATTGAAAAGTGGAAATTGCATCCGTTTTGAAAATTACATCTGGAAATTTCCCTAGTGTCAATTTAACTGGAAATTTTAAAAAATTGATAAGTGGAAATTGCATCCGTTTTGAAAATTACATCTGGAAATATCCCGGGGATAATTGTCATTTTTGACATTTATAGTTTCAAAACATCAAAACAGTCGACCTGTCAAAATAAATGACAGATATGACCAGCAAGTTTATAAATCAGAATCACAATACTCCTGTTACTTATCAAAATTGTACATTTTATAGCAATTGTAGTTTTCAGAAGCAGGACTAAGTTTAAGTTTTATTTTACTATTAGCATTAGAAAAAATATTAATTGTTAATAAAGTATGGTATTATTTAAATAAATAAATATATCAAAATCAACTTTTTAGCAACTACCTAAATAAACTTTTATCAACTCGGGAAATTTCCGATCAAAACATAACACGTGCCTAAAATATTTCCTAATGGAAATTTTTCAAAATTTGGTCTTCAGCCAATTTAAAAAAAAAAAAAAAAAACATTCGTGCATTGCACCAAAGAAAAAATGCCGCACCCTGCCGGTTCGGGATTTTTTCAGGTGCAATGCACTCATGCTTTTGTTAAAAAATTGGTTTCAGACAAAATTTTCAAAAATTTCCGGAAATATTTCATGCACTAGTTATATTTCTACTGGAAATTTCCCTAGTGTCAATTTAACTGGAAATTTTAAAAAATTGATAAGTGGAAATTGCATCCGTTTTGAAAATTACATCTGGAAATATCCCGGGGATAATTGTCATTTTTGAAATTTATAGTTTCAAAACATCAAAACAGTCGACCTGTCAAAATAAATGACAGATATGACCAGCAAGTTTATAAATCAGAATCACAATACTCCTGTTACTTATCAAAATTGTACATTTTATAGCAATTGTAGTTTTCAGAAGCAGGACTAAGTTTAAGTTTTATTTTACTATTAGCATTAGAAAAAATATTAATTGTTAATAAAGTATGGTATTATTTAAATAAAAAAATATATCAAAATCAACTTTTTAGCAACTACCTAAATAAACTTTTATCAACTCGGGAAATTTCCGATCAAAACATAACACGTGCCTAAAATATTTCCTAATGGAAATTTTTCAAAATTTGGTCTTAAGCCAATTAAAAAAAAAAAAACATTCGTGCATTGCACCAAAAAAAAAATCCGTCACCCTGCCGGTTCGGGATTTTTTCAGGTGCAATGCACTCATGCTTTTGTTAAAAAATTGGTTTCAGACAAAATTTTCAAAAATTTCCGGAAATATTTCACGCACTAGTTATATTTCTACTGGAAATATCCCGGGGATAATTGTCATTTTTGACATTTATAGTTTCAAAACACCAAAACAGTCGACCTGTCAAAATTTTAAATCAGCATAAACTTAGTGTAGTATGGTATTATTTATAGCTATTAATATAACGAGATTATTATGCGATTTATAATAGTCGAGGACATTGCTAGGTGACGAGGCGACAGCCGAGTCACCCGCAATGTCCGAGACGGTGTTAAATCGCTAATAATCGAGTTATATTCAAAGCTTTATTGTATCATTGACAACGGCGATGCGAAAATAAAAACAAGGTGTTTTGTCATTTCATTTTGGCATTTCAAAAAGTCATCATTAAAATCATGCAAGATTTTGATATTCCTGACGATATATTAGCTGCAGCCAACATTATAAGGTTGAACTTGCTTCCGGACAAATCTAAAATCCATTATGAAAAAGAATATCGGCAGTTTTGTGAGCGGCGAAACAAAGTACATGTTCAAGGTGCAGAAGAAACGGTATTGCTGGCGTATTTCGCAAAACTCTCTGAGGAATACTCTGCTTCATCCTTATGGCCGAAATATTCCATGTTACGAGCGACTTTAGAACTGAAGGAAAGAGTGGAAATCGACAAATACGGCGCCTTAATACGTTTCGTCAAGAAGAAAATTGTTGGATATAGAGCAAAAAAATCAAAAGTATTTACAAGAGAACAAGTTAACGAATTTGTGTGTTCTGCCTCAGACGAGAAGTTTTTAATGATGAAAGTGGCTTTTTTAATTGGAATTGGAGGAGCCTGTCGAACCAATGAATTAGCGAAGATGACCACGGAAGATGTTGACGTTTTAGAGGACAAGCTGATTGTTACTATTTCCGACTCAAAAACCCACAAGAAACGTATTTTCGCTGTGATATTTGACGGCGAAGTCAATCCTGTGCTTTTATTTAAAAAGTACGCAATGTTAAGGCCAGACCATGTCACTCACCAAAGATTGTTTGTATCATATAGAAGAGGGAAATGTACGGTACAGCCCTGCGGCATTCATTTCTTCTCTAAAATACCTCAAAAAATAGCTGAGTATCTCTCACTTGAAAATCCTAATTTGTATAATGGTCACTGCGTTAGAAGATCTTCGGCAAATTTTCTTGTTAATGCTGGAGGAGATATATTAGACCTACAAGAACTCGGTGAATGGGAATCGGCGAAGGTTGCTAGAGGGTATTTAGAAGAAAGTGTGACCAAGAAAGTTTCCATTGCTCGCAAAATTCAAATCGGCGATGTTTCCGGCAGTGGATTAGGCACTGGGGAACCGCACGAAATCGAAAGGAGTGTTTTCTCGGTCATTAATCAGTCTTCAGAGGGCATACCTAAGATCGTGAACGTTAAAGACAAAGGTGTATCTATCAAATTTGAAAACTGTCAAAATATTGTTTTACATGTTCATGAAAAATAGTTCTAATATTATTTGGTATCTAACGTATTATGCTTTCGTAACTAACGTATTAAATTATGGTAACTAATGTATTATGAGTAACTAAGGTTTTATGTAGGTTTTAGTACGTTTATGAAGTTAATAATTATTAATAAAGATATCATATAAAAATGACTTAATCTTCAATGATACGATAAAATAAATAAATATATCAAAATCAACTTTTTAGCAACTACCTAAATAAACTTTTATCAACTCGGGAAATTTCCGATCAAAACATAACACGTGCCTAAAATATTTCCTAATGGAAATTTTTCAAAATTTGGTCTTCAGCCAATTTAAAAAAAAAAAAAAACATTCGTGCATTGCACCAAAGAAAAAATCCCTCACCCCGCGGGTTCGGGATTTTTTCAGGTGCAATGCACTCATGCTTTTGTTAAAAAATTGGTTTCAGACAAAATTTTCAAAAATTTCCGGAAATATTTCGTGCACTAGTTATATTTCTACTGGAAATTTCCCTAGTGTCAATTTAACTGGAAATTTTACACGGAAATTTTAAAAAATTGATAAGTGGAAATTGCATCCGTTTTGAAAATTACATCTGGAAATTTCCCTAGTGTCAATTTAACTGAAAATTTTAAAAAATTGATAAGTGGAAATTGCATCCGTTTTGAAAATTACATCTGGAAATATCCCGGGGATAATTGTCATTTTTGACATTTATAGTTTCAAAACATCAAAACAGTCGACCTGTCAAAATCAACTTTTTAGCAACTACCTAAATAAACTTTTATCAACTCGGGAAATTTCCGATCAAAACATAACACGTGCCTAAAATATTTCCTAATGGAAATTTTTCAAAATTTGGTCTTAAGCCAATTAAAAAAAAAAAAAAAAACATTCGTGCATTGCACCAAAAAAACAATCCCTCACCCTGCCGGTTCGGGATTTTTTCAGGTGCAATGCACTCATGCTTTTGTTAAAAAATTGGTTTCAGACAAAATTTTCAAAAATTTCCGGAAATATTTCATGCACCAGTTATATTTCTACTGGAAATTTCCCTGAAATGAAACTGAAAATTTTACCCGAAGATTTTCGAAAATTAATAATTGGAAATTTTTGGGAATATACCCGGGAAATTTCAAGAATTGTCATTTTTTGGCATTGACGGGTATGTAACCATGAATAACGTGGTATAGTAGACTTACTTAAATGTTGCTACGGACGTCAAAGAAGATAGCTACCGTAAATAAAGTAAAGTTTGTTCAGAGATATAAGAAAGTGACTAACTGATCCCTATTAGGAAAGAGCCGGGCCAGCTGTAAAATTGAAATATGGCCGAACAGGTATTTAGCTTAGAATTTAATCATGGTTTGTAATAAAAATAAGTAAGACATTAAATATTACTTTATCTATGTTTAAATGTGAAATTACGAGTTATTTCATTATTAAAAACTATATGTATGATTACAAAAATATACAAATTATTCGGTACTTATAATAATTATTCACTTAATATATCAATATCACTATCGCTATCATCATCTGTTCTAATTATTATTTGTGCTATATCGTTTATATGAACATAGGATTTTTCCACTTTTTCAACATGTGTAACAGAATTTGCCCAACTTTGTGAAGGGATGTTAAAAACTTCAGTTTCTATAAGCTCAAGTACACTGGAGTTAATAGTAGGACAAATATTGTTACGACGAATGGCAGATTTCTTCTTTCTTCTTCTTTAGGTCCAGCATGCAAAATCGTAATTCGTTTACCTCTTTTTGATGGTGCGCTTGTTTAACACTTGGGTTGACTCAAGACCCAACCCTTTTCCGGGGTATCATATGTGTCGAACCAGGTTTCATCCAAGTAAATAATAATTGGCCTTTGCTGATTTCTGTAAATCCTAATTTTTTGTAGATATTCGGATCGCCATTCCCGAATTCTACTGGATTCCATTAAAACTTGTCTTTTGTTAATTTCTTTAAATCTAAAATCCATGTGTTGGATACACTTCCATAACGTTGTTCTGCCACATTTATCGTCGGTTTAATCTTTTTCAAGCCTCTTAATTAAATGATCTAATGTAGGCACGCCTTGTTTCTCGTATAACTTACTTATAATAATTATTCACTTAATATATCAATATCACTATCGCTATCATCATCTGTTCTAATTATTATTTGTGCTATACTTTGTGAAGGGATGTTAAAAACTTCAGTTTCTATAAGCTCAAGTACACTGGAGTTAATAGTAGGGCAAATATTGTTACGACGAATGGCAGATTTCAGTTGGTGCCAAACTGCCAAACATATTCGATGGGGTTAAATATACAATGGTAAGGTAAAACTGTATGCCCTAGATTTTTTGCATAATTATCACAGAAGTATTCCTTATGTAGTTTTAAACTTTGTAAAACCTCAACTAATTGCCTTTTGGTGTAATCTTCCTGAAAATAAATGTCATTATCATACATGTAGTTTCGGATTGTTGCTTTTGTGTCATCTGAGGAGGGAGTCTCTTAAATAAATTATCTAATGTAGGCACGCTTTGTTCCTCGTATAACTTGTAAATTTTACGCCGTATTATATCTTGATCACTTCCATCTACCTTCGAGAAAATGCCAGCATCGGTTCTTTTTTTTCCTCGCTAAAATGGGATTATTCACAATTTTCCATACAGTTGACGTTGGAATTTTTGTTAATGTGCCCTGTTGTGTAGTGGATCCAAACAGATCGCGTTACTTTTGTAATAAATTAAAAACTCTGTATAAGTGTAATCATTTTATTTAGTTTAATAAAATGGTGGGCGAGTGTTTGCCTCTTCCGACGCGTTGTCTATGAAGGTTTTTAAAAACATAAAACAAAAATCTTATTCTCTGCCTAAAAACTAACTTCAACTGTTTTCCACTTAAAAAAGGTCTCGGGTCACACGCTTATCGCGTCTAAAGTGTCACTGTTAATGTCTTTCAATAACTCGACCCTGTGGGTTCTTTACGTAATAATTATTAAGTGACAAAATATAACCTAATAAATACAAAACTGTACATCCCGCCCACCTTGAAAGAGTAATTTCAATGATATAGGTTACAAGATATATACCAACATACAAATATAAAATTAATGTATAAAAAAAAATGTAAACATAAAGTAAAAAATAAAATAGAGTCCTTTAGTCCATCTCAATCGGTAAAACACTTATTTTAGTAACCGCACGTTTAAAAACTCCCGTCTTAGTTTTTACGGACACTACGCGGATGACATTGTCTTTTCCGGGATGAACTTTAATGATTCTGCCTAATGACCATTGCTGAGGGGGAAGGTTTTCCTCACGTAAAAGCACTAGGGATCCGATCTTGATAGGTGGCCCCTTGTTGCGTCCACACTTTGCTCTTGACTGCAAAGATGTTAAGGATTCGGATGACCATCGTCTCCAGAAATGCTGAACTAATTGCTGAAGACGTTCGTACAGAACCAATCTGTTAGTAGGTACCTCGGTGACATCTCGCTGTGGAATGGAGGTAAGTAGGTCGCCAATTAGGAAATGGCTAGGGGTTAGGACATGAAGATCATCGGGATCATTGGATAATGGGGTCAGAGGTCGAGAATTTAAAATAGCCTCTACCTGACACAATACTGTATAAAGAGATTCATAAGATTACTTATCTTAGCCTCTTTTAAGACTCTGGTTAAGTGAAATTTGGTAGACTTTACCGCAGCCTCCCAAAGACCTCCAAATGAAGGTGATCGTGGTGGTATAAAATGCCACTTAATATTATGACCCTTTGAAACGTCCTGTAAGAATTTACTAAGTTTTTGTAGTGCAAAGTTAGCTCCTACAAAATTTTTTCCGTTATCAGAGTAAATATTTTTGCATAGTCCTCTTCGAGAGACAAATCGCTTTAATGCATTTAAAAATGAATCGGTACTTAGATCTCCAACGAGCTCAATATGAATAGCTCGTGTAACAAAACAAATGAAAATACAAATGTAAGCCTTTATTATCTTGCGAGAACGTAGTTTACCATCCTTTATCATTATAGGACCAGCAAAATCGCAGCCTACAGTTAAAAATGGACGTGAAGGCATTAGTCTTGATTGAGGAAGATCACCCATCATCGGAGTGCTCACATAAGGTTTAGATTTGAAACAAACAAGACATTGATTGATAGCACGCTTTACTGCATTTTTGCCATGAATAATCCAATATTTATTTCGCAAAATTACCAAAAGAGCTTGAGTTGCTGCATGTAAGTTTCGTTTGTGCTCATGCTCAATTAGAAGTCTAGTAAAATCATGATAAGGAGGTAATAAAATTGGATGTTTCATATCAGGAGTCAAGGTCGAGTGTCGAATTCTTCCACCCACGCGTAATATACCCTGCTCGTCAATAAATGGATTCAATGAAAACAGTTTACTGTCCCTAGAAATTTGTTTGTGTTTCCGCAAATCGTTAATTTCTTTGGAATATTCATAATATTGAACCATTTTTATTAAAGTGTTTAATGATTGATCTAACTCATTTTGAGATATTTCCGCAAAAATTCTGCTGGTTTTATGTTTTGTTTTAATATTTAGCATAAATCTTAATATATATGCAAAAATTCGAAGCAGTTTATTGAAATTTGAATATCTTCTAAAAATATCCTGATCCTGATAAGTTGTGTTAGTCATAAACGATAGTTGAATTGTCCGTTTTCTGTCCGGTATGTTGTCAATATTAATTTGATCTAAAACGGGCCAGAAGTTTTCATGTTTTGTCAGAAATTCTGGTCCGTGCCACCACAAGTGACAATCAAGTAATTGTTGCGGATTTAATCCGCGCGAAAGTACGTCTGCTGAATTTTCTTTGCAGCCAACGTGTCTCCATTGGAATTTGTCAGTCAATTCATGTATTTGTGTTACCCTGTTAGCTACAAAGGTATTCCAATTACTCGGTTCACCCGCGATCCACGACAGTGCAATAGTGGAATCGCACCAAAAAAATTTATTTTTTATGTCAATTTCGAGAGACCTTTCTACATTTTTTGCCAAGCACGCTAAAAGTAGAGCCCCACAAAGTTCCAACCGAGGCAATGAGATTGTTTTTAAAGGAGCAACTCGACCTTTAGCGCATAATAACTTTGAATGACGTAACCCGTTAATATCTGTCGTAACTAAATATATACAAGAACCGTACGCGGCTTCGCTTGCGTCGCAAAAACCATGCAATTCTATAGTTATATAATTTGGAGTGACTACTTGACGCGGTATTTTTATTTTGTCAAGGATTGGTAGTTGTTCAAAAAATGAAGTCCAAAGTGTATAAATATCTAAGGGCACCGATTCGTCCCAGCCTAACTTACACTGCCAAAGACGTTGCATAATTATTTTTGCACGTACAGTAATCGGGCCTGCCAGACCTAAAGGGTCAAATATTTTTGCGATAACCGATAAAATCTGACGTTTTGTTACCGTTGCGTAGTTCTCAAAGTTAATTGAATAACCTAAAGTATCTTTATTTGGTTGCCAAAATAATCCAAGTGTTTTGCGAGTTTTATCTTCAGATAAATCATAATTTTCTAACTGACCCTGATCGCAATCAGCTAACACTTCCGGCTTGTTCGAATAAAATTTTCGTAATGGAAAGCATGCACCATTTAGAATCTGAATTATTTGGTTTTTTAATGTGATAGCATTTTTAACAGAGTCGGATCCAGTTAGCAAATCATCAACATAAAAACAATTCAAAATTGCGTTACTAGCATTCTGCAAATTTTTAGCGTTATCAATAGCGGCTTGATTTAAAGATCTAATCGCTAAAAATGAAGCAGGTGCAGTTCCATATGTTACAGTGTTTAAAGTATAAAACTTAAGATCCTCATTCGGACTTGAACGCCATACAATACGCTGCAAATGTCGATCACATTCCCTTAATTGGACCTGTCGATACATTTTTTCAATGTCCCCGGTAAAAACTACATTATGAAGTCTAAAGTTTAAAATAATAGTTAATAAATCTGGTTGTATGACAGGACCCGTCATTAGGATGTCGTTTAAAGACACTCCGCTATCGCTTTTTGCCGAAGCATCATACACGACGCGTAATTTTGTTGTGGTACTGTCAACCTTGACAACACCGTGATGTGGTAAGTAATATGTCGTGTCAATCGTGTCTATATTCGAACTGATTTGTGACATATGTCCCAATTTTTCATATTCCGACATAAAATTAATATAATCGCGTTTTAAATTTTCGCCCCTTTGTAATCTTCTTTCGAGACTGTAAAATCGATTGATAGCTGCATTTTTCGAATCACCCAATTCGAAAGAATTATTTGATAAGGGTAAACTTACTTCAAAACGACCTTGCGATACGCGTCTATAGTTTTCAGTGAAATGCTTTTCGCATGCCAAATCTTGTGGTAAAATGTCCCGTTTTTTAGTGTCGCAATTTTCTACAGTCCAAAATTTTTCGATTTGCCTATGCAACTCATTATTTGTTATTGAAAGGTTACAAATGGTGGAGTCATTATTTTTATATGATGCATTGTAATAAAAAAATAAGGTTCCTGCAAAAATCCAACCCAGTTTAGTTTTGTTTAAGATTAGTTTGCCTTTGCCCAATTTAATTTGTCCTACACATAGTATGTCATAGAATATGTTTACTGCTAACAAAACATCTACAGGACGCGACAAATTAAAATTTTTATCGGCAAATTTAATATTGTTTGGTAGGTCTATGTTAGACAAGTCAAAAGAGGTTTGCGGAAGATTTTCGGTAATTTTGTTTACAATTAAAAATGAATCTTTCATTTGATATTTTTCGCTGACAGAATAAAATGTGGCGTCAACCTTTTTTGACATTTTGCTAAGAGAGTTATTTATCCCAGCCACGGGAATACTAAAATTTTTGGTTTTTAGATTGAGTTGCCTAGCCAATGAATCGGTAATAAAATTACTTTGAGATGCACTGTCTAGAATGGCCCTAGCTTCTATTATTTTTCCATTGCAATCTAAAATTTTAATCATGGCTGTTGCCAAAAGTATTTGTTTGTTGTTTCCAGTCGATAAACAATGCATTGTTATGTTTTGATTAGAAAAATCTTGGATCTTGGAAGTTGAGGCATCATTTGAGGTTTGTTTATTTTCTCGACTAATTTCCGTTGAGAGTAAAGTTTGAGTATTATGGGTACTTTGTGACCCGCCATGGGATTTGTTATTATTGTCGCGATCGACAGTGTTTGGGTTATTAACAGAGCTATTGACGCCGACAACGTTACCGCTGTTATTAAAGAATAAATGTAATAATGAATTATGTTTTCGACCGCAGTTTTTACAGCCTGCTGAATTGCAGGAATTGTGATCATGAAAGGGTCTTAGACAGTTGATGCATAGTTTATGTTTTTTAATTTCTGTGTAAAGATCCCTTTTCGGCATTGTATGTATTTTTTCGCATTGAAAGTTTAAATGATTTTTATGACAAAAGGCACAAGAAATCTTTCCTGTCGTCACGTGTGTTAGAATTTTGTTGTGTTGTTGTCCTCTGTCTGTCTTATTTTTGCTTTCCAGGGTCTCTAAGAAATTGCAACGCTTGGTTAGAAATTCCGTTAGTTGAGAAACCGTAGGAAAGTCAATTCCTTGTTTATTTAAATGTTCCTCCCATTCCCGTTTAGTTACAATGTCAAGTTTGTTACCCAATATGTATATGAGAAGTGTATCCCACATATCTATGGGCTGCCCAAGTGCCTTTAACGCACGTAAATTTTTGTTGAAATTATCCAATAAATTTCTTAGTTGAGAATGTGACTCGTTTTTCATTGTGAAACCATCCAAAATATGTTTTATGTGAGTGTGTACAATCAATCTCTTGTTTTCAAACCTATCCCTTAACATATCCCAAGCAATTTGATAGTTTTGATTTGAAATTTCAAGTGACTGAATTAAATGAGCAGCTTCGCCTTTCAGGCATGATTTTAAGTACCAGAATTTTTGTACATCATTTAACTGCGCATTTGAATGTACTAAAGAATTAAAAATGTCATAGAATGTCATCCATTGACTGTAGGCCCCATAAAATTCTGGTAAGCTAATCGGTGGTAATCTTACCGGACCTTGTAAATTAACATTTGTATTTCCAATTGCATTATTAACACTAAAAATGCTTGCACCAGGATTTGGTGGTGTATCTTGCGTTTTTAAAAAATCTGAAAGCATTTTCTTGGCTTGACCGATAGCCTTAAAGAATTTTGATTCGAAATCATCTCGCTCGGCGTCCTGAGAAATATTTCCCGATAAGTATTCAATTTCGGTTTGGATGTCATTAAATTGATCCAAAAGAAACGTTGTTCTCTCTACGCGAGCACTAACTTCTTCATAATTTCCCGAAAAAGATTCAAAATTATCTAGGTATGTAATAAATCTAGTTAATTGGGATTTGACTTGTCCCCGTTTTAACTTTAATTTGGCTAACATATCAGCTAAATCGAGTGCATTGTTAGTATTTTCAGAAGCCATATTTTTTTTTTTAAATCTCTAAACACACTAAAGTATCAGATAATGCAATTGAATATGTAAAGGAAATGGTAAAAAGGAATATTGACGACTTACCAATCGACGCTATTTTCCTTGGTTGTGGTTTTCTTTCAGCTGTGTTGCCAAACAAACTGTTGTAGGTATTTGGTTTTCCGACTGTGTTGCCGAAAAGTCCCTTTGACGACCGTTTTGTCGCACTTGTATATTAGCTTTCCCGGTTGTGTTGCCGAACAAAGCCGTTTTTACCGACCGTTTTGCCGATGTAACTATCCAGGCTCGAAGGACCAATGCTGTGTAGTGGATCCAAACAGATCGCGTTACTTTTGTAATAAATTAAAAACTCTGTATAAGTGTAATCATTTTATTTAGTTTAATAAAATGGTGGGCGAGTGTTTGCCTCTTCCGACGCGTTGTCTATGAAGGTTTTTAAAAACATAAAACAAAAATCTTATTCTCTGCCTAAAAACTAACTTCAACTGTTTTCCACTTAAAAAAGGTCTCGGGTCACACGCTTATCGCGTCTAAAGTGTCACTGTTAATGTCTTTCAATAACTCGACCCTGTGGGTTCTTTACGTAATAATTATTAAGTGACAAAATATAACCTAATAAATACAAAACTGTACATGCCCGTTTCTTCTAACGCTGCTTGCTTGCTGACCGCACGTTCAATAAGAGTTGAATAAACATTGTTTATAACTTCCTTAGTTTCTACAGAAAAGTGTTTTCTGCTTTTCGACGGGGTTATCTCCTGAGATACATTGGGCTCGCACATATTTTCCATGACTCACACACGATTGAAATTGAAATATCTGCATGTGCTAACATTTTATAGTTTACAATTTCAAACAAACGCTGTATTACACACGAAGTAAGAATAACTACTAAGCTTAAAACTAACTAGAGTGGCTACATATTATTGTACAGTCTTTAGAACATAATTTGTTTTATGGGATTAACCCTCTCATTTTGAATCAGGTAAAAGTCGGTATAAAATCATCAAACTATTACTTTAATAATGAAATTACGTCTTCCGGATTTGCAGTTTACTTTAAGACATTTTTAAGTACGGACCATAATTTACCTGCAGTTATTCATTCAATGATTGTTTGTTTATGGCCACCCTTGGATAATCCCATTCAAGGAGGCAAAGTATAACTTTCTCATATCTCTGGACAGGCTTTACCTACCTACACACCTACCTAGGGTTGCGCACTCCTTAAATATTTGTATTTAAATAAATACATTCAAATACAAATAAATACAAATTAATACCAATGAATACAAATAAATACAAATTAGTATAACTAAATACAAATGAATAGAGAGGAATACAAATAAACACACATAAATAGAAGCAAATACAAACATGGAATTTAAAAACATTTAAATTTATTGACATAACAAGAAATACATTTAAATCCATAAATTCACTTTTTATTTGATGCATTTAAAAGTATTTATAAATACCCTACTTTTGTCGCTAATCTGCATATCATTTATTTATAGTAAGTAATATAAAGAAATAACAAATCTAAACAATAATTATGTATTTTAAAATAAAGTAAATAAATATTGGATACTTACCATAAATGTACGTTAAAATATTCAAAACTAAAAAATTTACTGAAGAATAACCACCGACCAAATATGATAAAAATGCCTGTCTGTTCCTCTCGGCTGAAGGGAGACAAGACGACGAACGGAAGACACTGCGTGGTGGGGACACGCGCGTTTTTTGATTAACTTAAAAAGTTATTTAGATTTACTCTCTATAAATGCAAATTTTACTAACCAAATAGTTAATAGAAGCACAGAATTACAGCAAATATTACTTTTATTTTATGTTGAAATAACTTTCAAAAATATTTCGTATTGAATCTTTTTTCGGGTAAATTTAAAACTAAAAGAGGAATCAAAACATTAGACATTTAATCAATGAACCTTGTACTAATATTTACTTGAGTGACGAAATTATTGCCTGTTAATTTTAACTCACTATTATGTTAAAGCGACTCTTAAAAATGTTAGTTCCTAAAAATTGATTTTTACTAAACATAAAAGAGTTAAAACAACTTCTAACAAATGATTTTAAAACTTACCTACTGCAATACAGCTCCGAGGCTGCGTTCATTAGCTTGAATAAAACCAACATATACAGGGTTTTCATTTCAAAAGTAGCCACCCCGGTTTTAGGTAGAAATAACTATAATAATTAATTTAATAACAATTTTGTTGTTATTGGGTTCCTTTCTGTACTGTTGGCTTCTTAAGTTAGCCTTTCTTGGCTTTTACTTCCATTTGCTGCTCACTTTTCTTTTCGAATACTTTTTTGACGCTTTTTTGTTTGTTCTTTTTTCATTGCTGTTTTCTTTTTTAATTCTTTCTTCTCTTGAGAGTCGTTGTTCTTTTCCAGTTTTTTTATGTTAATTTTTTGATATTTTTCATGATAATTTAGCATTCAGTGCTGTGGCTGTGATCTTATGTGTCAATTTGTCATTAGATTATTTGTTGATACGTCTGTCCGTCTGTGTTTTGTAAGATTTGTAGTTTTTTGAGTCTTGTCTTGTTTGCTGTACACCATGATGGTATTCCGTATGTTAGTACTGGACTGATAATTGTCCTGTATATTGACATTTTCGTCTTGTTTGTGATATTGCTGTTTTTACAAATTAACGGGTACACTGCACTCAATTGTCTCTGTGCCTTTGCGACTCTTTCGTCAACGTTTTCGTTCCAGGTAAGTTTCTTATCGAAGACAAGACCAAGATACTTTACTTTGTTTGACCATATAATTGGTTTATTATTAACTCTAATCCTTGTTTCAGGTAATCTTAGCCTTGCCTTCAAGAAGAATATTGCCTGCGTTTTCTCCTCATTGAGCCTTAATCTCCAAGCTTCAAGCCATTTTTGAAGCACATGTACATGCTGTTGCAAACTTTCGACCACTCTCCAGGGTACTCCTGAGGTAGCAGTTATTGCAGTATCGTCCGCAAACAGATATAGTTCTGTCTGATTGCTGTGCGGAATGTCTGCTGTATAAATATTATAAAGAATCGCCGCTAGGGGTGAACCTTGTGGGACCCCTGCTTTGATTTTTCTAATCGTTAAAATTATATTTTCAGACGATACTGCAAAGGTCCTGTCCTCAAGGTATGATATAATTAGCCTGATAAGGTAATCAGGCATGCCTGCCCTTATTAATTTTAGTACTAGTCCGTCGTGCCAGACTTTGTCAAAAGCTTTAGCAACGTCAAAAAAGACTGCTCCTGTTGACATGCGGCGATTAAATCCTCTTAGGATGTTGGAGGCCAGTCGTGTTGTCAGGCGCACCGTGCAATGAGCAGCTCGAAAACCGAACTGCTCTGGTGGTAATACGTCGTTGTTTAATACAAAATCGGTTATCCGATTTAATATCAATTTTTCAATAACCTTGCCTAAACATGATAGCAGACTTATTGGTCTGTAGCTGGCAGCCAACGTCAGATCTTTCCCAGTTTTCGGAATTAATACCACCTTGGCCCTTTTCCAAGTGTCTGGAAAGCAACCTCTTTCGAGTGTAGCTTGGGCTATGTTTACCAGGTCCATTGCTGTTTTCTCTGGCCAATTTTTGAGCGTCTTGTTCCTTATGCCGTCGAAGCCGGGTGCCTTTCTTGCACCAATATCGTGCAGTACGGGGCGAACTTCCTCAACGGATATACGTGGAAAATCCATCACGTTTCTAAGTGTGTTTTTATAGATTTCTATTGTCCTAGAGACTCGCGCATCTCTTTTAGGGCCCGTTGACGGAAACAAGCTGAATTGTTCACTTAGACTATCAGCAAACAGTTCAGCTTTTATCCTAGGATCTGTTGCAGGTTGATTGGTTTGAGGATCTCTGATGTATGACATAGATTTACGTCCTCCCTTTGTCAGGGATCTTGTAAACTTAAAAATTGTGTTATCCTCAACTTTCAGGTTTTCAGTCTTTCGTTGCCATACATCAGATTCCTTTTGTTTCAATAAAGCCCTTATTTCGGCGGTTGCCCTATTTGCCTGAACTTTGATGCGCGGGTCGCCAGTCCTGTATGCTTGCCTTAGTAGCTTATTTTTATCTTTGATTCGTTGAGTGAGTTCGCCTCCAATGACGCCCCACTTCGAAAATCTGGATGTAGTTGTCATCGAGGATTCAGTCATTGCCGAGTCTATATTCGCAGTGACTTTTCTAACGGCTTCTTTCACTTCTAAGTCAGACAGAATTGGCGCTATGCTTTCGCATTCTTCGAGCTTTCGCCTAAAGACCAACCAGTTTGTTCTGGTCTTAGAAGTGAAGCCATGGCTTCTTTCGGCCTGATTACCGTACTCAACAATAACTGGCCTGTGATCAGAGGTCAACTCTGACAGCACAATTGGCTGTGAGAGCTGACCTGTGTTCTTAATGACAAAAATATCCAGTAATTCCGGCAATGAACCTGTTTGATGGTGTGTGGGTTCCTCCGGCGGCAAAATATGGTAGTTTAAATTAAGTGAATTGTTAAATAGGTGGAGACCTCTTTTATTTTGAGCCCGACAGCCCCAAATTTTATGTTTCGCGTTGAGGTCTCCCCCTATTATTATTGGATCATTACGCTCAAAAATTTTTGCTAGACAGCCTTGATCAAAATTGACTGCCGGACCGCAGTAAACAGAACCCAATTTTATCCAGTTATGCCTGGTTCTAATTCTTATGAATGTACCTTTTATGTGAGTACAACCTGACAGGCCTGGTACGGCTTGTGCAATGATATTTTTCTTGACAAGAACCATGGTTCCGCCTAAATTTCGGCCTTGTCGATCATCTCTAAAGATGTTGTAGTTAGGGAATGTAAGCCGTTCTCCTTTGAGCCATGTTTCTTGTACAAGAAGTATATCAATGTTATACCTTTGTACAAAATCAATAATTTCAAGCTTTTTGCCTTTAATCCCGTTTATATTGATTGTCGCCAAGCTGAAGAAAGCGATTTCAGTTTGCGGCGTCATTAATGAATATTATTCATTAAAGTCGACATCATGTTTTGTACCTGTTCCTGCATTCTAACTTGAAACTCAGAGAGCAAGGACTGCATTGATTTCTGCATTATTGTTTGCCATGCCTCTATACCTTTCATGTTTAAATTCGAATTTTGATTGTTATTTTGGTTTTTATTTTTAATAGAATTGTTATTTTGTGTATGTACAAGTTGATTTGGGTGCTTCTATAAAATTGGATTTATTATTAAATTTTGCTTTAATTTGATCTGGATGATCCTTGCATTCCGGATGCATGCAGGAATGCTGAGGTCACCATCCTTTTCAAAAAGGGCGACTCGGCGAACATCGAGAATTACCGGCCGATTAGCCTACTCTCTGTGTTATACAAGCTCCTTACCAAAATAATCACCAGCCGTCTCACCAACAAGCTCGACTCCTACCAACCTGTAGAGCAAGCTGGATTCAGGAAGGGGTACAGCACGATAGACCACATCCAGGCGGTTCGCACGCTGATCGAGAGATGCACTGAGTACAACGTCCCACTCCACCTGGCCTTCGTCGATTACCAAAAGGCTTTCGACTCTGTGGAGATCTGGGCAGTTCTGCATGCGATGGACGCTGCGAGGATTGACTCGAGATACTCGAATATCATCAGAGACATATATAAACATGCCACTCTCCACGTCAAAGTAGGAGAATACTTAGTCACCGAGAGGATCCCTATCAAGAGAGGAGTGAGACAAGGCGATACTATCTCGCCAAAACTGTTCACCCTCGCGCTAGAAGACGTGTTTAAAAATCTGACTTGGGAGAGGAAAGGCGTCAATATCGATGGGACGTTCCTGAGTCACCTACGCTTCGCTGACGACATCATCCTGATAAGCAGCGATGCTGACGAACTTGGACTCATGCTAAGAGAGCTGAGGGAAGCCTCGGAGTCCGTAGGCCTGAAGATGAACCTCCTAAAGACCAAGGTCATGAGTCCAGATAACATCCAGGTCACACTCGACAGCCACACGCTTGAAGTTGTTGGAGAGTACGTGTACCTTGGCCACAACATCAAGCTTCACAAGGACAACCACACCGCAGAAATCAGCAGACGAATTGGCCTGACGTGGGCTGCTTTTGGAAAACTCGGTCACATCTTCAGAAAACCGGACATGCCCATTAACCTGAAGCGAAAAGTATTCGACGCCTGCATCTTACCCGTCATGACCTACGGCCTTGAGACTATAGCCCTAACACAAAACAGGGCGAACCGACTTAGGGTTTGTCAAAGGGCTATGGAACGTGCGATGTTGGGGATCAGATTGAGGGACCGAGTCAGAAACGAGATCATCAGGGAGAGAACAAGAGTCGTTGACGTCATAGAGCGAATCGCCGTCAATAAATGGCGCTGGGCAGGGCACGTCGCCAGGGATGACACCAAGTGGACGAAGACCATAATGCAGTGGCGTCCCAGAGAAACTAGGCGTAGCGTCGGGCGCCCCCAAACAGGGTGGAGAGATGATATCCAGAGGAAAACCGGCAACAACTGGATCTTGAGTGCTCAGGACAGACAATGGTGGAAAAACATGGAGGAGGCCTATGTCCAGGAGTGGACGAGAACAGGCTAAAGAAGAAGAAGAAGAAGATCCTTGCATTCCCTTGAGTTGGAGGCGTGGGCTTCGCCGCAGTTAGAACATTTAAGTGCCTGCGGGTTCGGGTACTCTGGCGACATATAATTTTTCGCGCATTTCATACACTTAAAGGGTGCATTATATTTATGCTGGGAGTGCCCGAATAGCTGGCACCTATGGCATTGTGTTATTTGAGGTTTAGTCTTCTGTGCTTCTACTTTAATACGAATATGATCAATTGATTTTAAGTCGTAAATTCTCTTTTCTTCCCTAGGCAGAATGACGAGTACCAAAGGCATGGCAGACCCGTCTGCACGTTTCCACCTGATTACCCTTGAGGGAGTGAGGCCCAACTCTTCCAGGTCGGCTTTAACTTTGTCCTCAGACCAGGTCTCAAGTACCCCTCTGAGGACGACATGGAGTTCTTTCTCCTCTGCAAACTTAAACGAATAGTGCAGAATATTTTGCCTCTTAAAGAAGGAAATAATTTTCCTAAGTCATTTGGTGTTGGAGGGTGGAGCTTCACTCCCTCTTTAATTGTTAATGCATTTCCGAAATCGATTTTCCTCTCTTTTAAATGTTTAGAGACTTTTGAGTATAGTTCTTTATTGCGGAGTACAATTGGCGGTACTCTTATTTTGTATATGTCCCTTGTCTCTTTATTTTGTTCAGTGTCCTTTGTCTGCTCTTTATTTATTTCGTTTTGTATTGTCTGTTTTGTTTTTGGCTTTCGTCTAATTACTTCAAGAAATTCGCTTTCACGAATTTCATTTACTGCCGGCAGTGCCGGAAATTCATCGTTTTGTTGTGTGCTTGTTAGTCGACTGTCGCTTCCTTTGCTCGTTTATTAATTTGTAGGTTTGTTGGTCATCGTCTTCGCTGTCCACATTGATTTCTTGTCTCGTTTCAGTCATTTCTATGTCTTCACAAATGTCTATTTTGTCTAAATCTGCTTGTCTTTTGTTGTTAGTCATTTTTGTTTGTTTTATAATTGTTTTTGTCGCGTTTGTCATATCTGTAATACTATTGTCGTGTATTAAAACATTTGTAAAGGTGTCACTGAGTTTTGGTTGTGCTGTTTGTATGTTTGTGTGTGTTTTAGACTGGCTCTCATACCTTCGTATTATCTCTGCCAGCTTCTCATTCCGTTCCATTAAATCTGCCATTGCAGCGTGTTTTTCAGCATTTATCCAGCATCCACCATGTCTGTTTAAACTCATGATATCCCCGCCAGCATCTACTTATAATGTAGCTGACGTCCTTCGATAACAATGTCCCGTATATTCTTTGGGATTGAACAACTTTAAATATGATGCAATTTGAGAAGGTATTTTTCCAAAAGTATTTATACCCAGTGGTTAAATAGTGCATCTTACTTTTTTATATGCAATAAATAACCGTGTATGGGCAGTATGAGTATGATCGGGTCTAATGGCTCTATACTTCTTGAAAATTGAAATATTATTAATTTCTGCATTGTGTAATAACTCCATATAGAGGATGATTTACTGTCCTTAAATTTATCCACAAAATAGGCAAGCATCACATCTTCACTAATTGCTTTAACTTTCTTTGATGAACACCAGTCCATGAAGAGCCCATATTCCTTCTCATATCTATGCCGTGATTTATCCGGCAATAAATTAAGGGTAGCTGCTTTAGCAATGTCCAGAACTTCCTTCGGAATTTCATCATCACTGCTGCTACTGACTTCCATTTAAAGGACGTAAAACACACTTTCACGAAATTGTGACAAATATAATTATCGTTTATTCCGTTGTCAAGTTTTACATCTGTCATATAAAAGCCAACTATTAAATTTCTATAATTTATTTCCCTAGCAACCTGATGTTAATGCATTGTTGATAACGACTTACGAGGCACCTACGAGGTAAACTAAAAAAGTGCTCTTGTAGAGTTTTTAATATTGGTGCCCTAAAACATGCTTGTAGATAAAATGCGGTAAAGACGTACCGACCGTACTTGTATTGTAATATACTATTAAGTCTGTTTCTAGTATTTAAGTTGTAGGTTATGGACAGGTTACTGATTTTTAACATAAATTTACTAACAGTTAAAATATAGAGATATCTAACATTCAGTACATCTTCAGAATAGAGTAATGAGATGTGATAGAGTTTAGGCTTTTTAAATATGATTTTTAAAATATAGTTTTGAATAATCTGTAAAGGCCGTAGCATAGTCTTGTACATTCCACCTCAGACGACTCAGACCAATATTCCATATCTAAGTAAAGATTCGACGAGCGATTTATAAAGACATACCAGAAGTTTCTTATTCGAGATTTCTCGCAGGCAGGCGCGGTCATACGGGGGGGGGGGGGGGCATGGGGGCCATGGCCCCCCCTTAGCGTCGATTTACATTATAAAAGCCTTGCCTCCATAAATTGACCAATCGTGTCAAACCCTTAATTTTTTAAAAATATTTAAACGCAAAAAATATTAATAAAAATAATTAAGTAAGTAGGTATAATATAATATAGGTATCTATAATTTTAAAATTTACTTAACCGTTTTTTGCGTATTTTTCCTACTTGAAAACCAAGAATCATCAACAAAAAAGGACGTGGCACCCAAAAATTTTTCGCCTGCGGCGCTAAGACTTTTCCTAGCGCCGCCTCTCTAAATTGACATGAGCCGCCACTGCATGGCCCTCCCCCCCCCCTCAAAATGTTGATATGACCGCCCCTGCTCGCAGGATGTAGAATTTATGCAGTAGTCTCCTCATACTCATCACAATTTTGTTACTATGATAGTTCCACGTTCAAGTAGCAGTCTATAATGATTCCCAGGTATTTTGTATGTTTGGTCTTCTGTATCGAACTCTCACCTACATGCAATTCACTATAATGAGCTCTATTTTTTTCGGTTGATGAAAAGGCAATGAAAGTCGTTTTTTTTTTAGATTAAGTGAGAGCTGGAAAGACTCGAACCAATTTTTTACCAATTTCAGACCCCTCTCAACAGTATTTTTTACCCCATCCCAGGAATCACCCTCGAAGACCAAAACAGTATCATCTGCATAGGACGGCATTGTTCCACCCGTTTCTACCTCGTTAAGGAGTGGGTTTATATATGTAATAAACAGTGGAGGTCCCAAAACTATTCCCTGTGGTATCCCCATAGTAACAGTTCGAGCATCACTCATGGAGTCATTGATCCTAACAATCTGTTGCCTATCACTCAAATAAGACTTGAAAACATCTAACACGGGACCACGAACACCATAATTAGCAAGAACGCTTTTATAAGGCATCATGCGGCACCGTGTCAAATGCCTTTGCAAGATCAAGGAAGATAGCTGGAGTTTTTTTTCCCTCATTTATGTTGGAAATAATTTCCGACACGATCTGATGCATCGCATCACTGGTAGGGTAGACTCGGGCAAAACGGGTATAGTGGGCAAGAACAATCACCTAAATATTTACGGTCAGAAATACGATGAAATCTGGCAACAAGGGTTTTCCACAAGAACCACCTATTGTTTAATAGCGACCGACTTCTGCAGCATCACCTTGTTTCCGCAAGATTTTTATTTAGTGAAAAGTGTATTTGAAGTGGTTGAATACAAGAATTGCCTATTTGTTTAAGGCGATTACTTTACCATCCCGCATTTTACCAGCGAACTAAGCATATATTTACAAATAACGGACATTAAGGTAAGACTTAACCTCAATATATTGTATCTGAGTTGATATTTGTTTTGAAAAGAGTTAGATATATCCATAGTTGTCAGATCGGGCAAGAAGAGTCGGGCAAAAGGAATCATGACCCTTTTTGCCTGGTATGCCAAATTTTCTTTTCAAAATATTAGTAAGAGTCTTAATTCTTATTTTCTTCTTTCCAGATGGTCTACAAATACAAAAGAAAATCAGGTAGAGCCACCAGTTGGAGCGAAGAAGATATGGCACAAGCTCTTGAGGCTGTGAAAATCGGATTGTCGATACGGCAGGCATCTGCACAATTCGAAATAAAATTTTCAACACTACAAAGACATGTAAAAAGTGGAAGTACAGAAAAGACTTTGGGCAGATATAAGCCAGTTTTCTCCAAAGTTGAAGAAGTCGAATTTGTCAACCTCATGTAACGTCACAAATAAAAATTTCGAAGTTGATAATGACAAAGGGGAGAAAAAGGTTATTACGTTCGGATTTGCGTGCACTACCAAAGTGCCAAAACCGAAAAAAAGTTACAAAAAGAAAAACTCAGAAGTCTGAGGTACTCACTTCAACCCCAGTAAAGGAAGAAATTCGAAGCCAGGCACAAAACAGCGAGAAAAAAAATACAGCTAAGCGTAAAATTTCAGGATCGAGTCAACAGCCAGTTTTAATCATGCCAAAAAAGCCGAAAGAAATTTTTTCTCCTGAAGAAGATAGTGTACCTTGTTTATTATGTGGTGACACTTTCGGCAATTCGGCGTCCGGCGAAAAATGGATCCAGTGCAACATATGCCAACTGTGGGCCCACGCCTTGTGCACTGATTATAAAGCTGGAGTCTTCATTTGCGACAACTGTCGGGAGCAAGTTATTTTGTCGCGCAAACACATCTAAGTTTACTGTAACCAACTTTAGGTGGATTCCATTTTTTCTTGTCTTGTTTTTCCTTATCGACAGATCTTATCCTTTAAGGAGTTTAGATTCTGCTAGAGTTCTATTTTTGTTTATTTAATAAAAATACTTGTTGTTTTGTATTGTTATAGTTTGAACAAGTCTTTATTTTTTGTTTTTGAATAAATATTTAAAAAAACCCAATTACAATAATTAATTTTTTGTGCTATTTTTCTTACCCCAGGATTGACTCTTTTTACTCTTTTGCTATATTCTTTTTGCCCGGTGGGGTAGAGTAAGAAGAGTCAAAAGCACTGATTAACATGTATCTAATTCAAATAATAAAAAATCACGCATTTATGAATATTATTATAACAATTGAAAATAGAAACTCTACTTTAAGTCAATCAATGTTGAAACATTATCCAACTATCATACTTTCGGATATACGCGAGTTTTATTTAAAGTGACCCATGCTGCCCGAGTCTACCCTACTAATGCTTTTATAAACCCATATTGTTTGCTTGACAAAATGTCTTTCCTTTAGAGCTTTTTCAAGAATATTACTAAAGTTATTTATAACACTTCATGATGTGTTTCCTATCACCTTTCTTAAAAATGGGGGTCACAATTGAAGATTACATTGTGAAAGCCCAGGGATTAATTTCAAGTGTGTTATTAATTCACTATTAATTTCAATTTGCTCCAGGATACAAATATTCAACAATACACAGATTTTACAATAATCTCTTTAGAATACTTTTCTACCTACATAAAAAGAAAAATAAAATACAATATTTTGCTTTCTGTCTCTTTAAGTGCTGAAGTGCCGCTTCATCTCAGCCGCCACTGGATTACGTCGTACCTAGCCAAATCCATGATCATTGGCCAAATCCACATTTTGTAGATATTGTAAACCATCTAGTATTTTATTTTTCTCTAATATTATAAATAAATATGAACATAGTTCAGTTAATTACCTGAAATAGCGCAATAAACAAATTAAACATAACAACAACAAATCAACCTCAGCTTTTTTTTCTAACCTTCTCTGAGAGTGCGGGTAAGAGCAGTTTCCCACGGTTTTATGCCAAGTTGCGGATTGCCACAAAACCGCAAACTGTTGGAAAAAAAAAATTGCGACATTTTTCAAGTTTTATAAGTTGTGTTTCTCCAAGGTTTTAGATCTGATGCACAATAAACAAATGGGTACTCTACATTCGATTGATTTAACACGGCGCATAATATTATTGGTGTTTAATGAACTATTAATTGAATGATATACCTAAATGGTATTGCTTGTTATTTATTCAAATCAAATAATTCCAGTACAGGTTTATACGGGGTGAGTTTTTTAAAGTGTTACAAGGCGATATCTCGCAAACGGTTTAAAATATTTTCTTGAAATTTTAACGAGGCAATAGTAAGATGGGGGACATATTTAAACATATTTTTATCATATACCCTCTATCCCCATTTTGAGGGATAGGGGGTAACTTTGAAATTTTGAATGGGATTATGTACCGGGTGTTCCACCTAAGGAGGTAATCGGCTATATCTCAGAAAGTAATAACACTAGGACTTTGGGAAAAAATATATGTCGATAAAAGCGGCCAAGAGAAATTGCTGGAAATTATTTTCAAGCTCGAAAAATGGCCGCTAGGGGGCGTAAGAGAACTTTCAAAATAGAAATGCCGATTTTCTCTTGATTTTTCTTAATAAAAATATGTTAAAAATATATTCTTCATAAATTTATGTACCTTTATGTTAGGAATCGTTTTTTTCTATTTTCAATAATAAAGTGGTGGGAGAAGGTCAAACTTTTTTTCTTTCAAACGCTGATATCTCTGCTTTGGATAAACCGATTTTATTCAACTTGGTCTTGAAAAAAAAACCCTTTTTCCTCTACACGTTGATCTATTAACTATACCATATTGATTCTGATGGTGGCCACTAGATGGCGTTTTTCCGTAATTCCTCAATGAATAAGGATTTTCTCAAAAAAATGAAATGGTATGATATGACTTTTTCATCATATTTTATTTTAGGCTTATAAAGGCTATTAAATAGTGGAATAAAAAATCCAGGTCAGTATTTAAAATAAAAAAAAATTGATGATGATCGCTCGAATCCGAAACGTCGGATTAAAAAACTAACCCCATCAGCTTGTAGAGGAGTAAAGTTACTATAAGGAACTGAAAACCGCAACGTGATATATTTTGTTAAACTAGAGAAATTAGGGATAATAATAATTAATATGGAAAAATAGGTCATTTTTTAAAACATTAATTAATCAATTAAATTTTTAAATTCATTAAGGAATTACGGAAAAACGCCATCTAATGGCCACCATCAGAATCAGTATGGTATAGTTAATAGATCTACGTGTAGAGGAAAAGAAGGGATTTTTTTCAATACCAAGTTGAATAAAATCGGTTTATCCAAAGGAGAGAAAAAAAGTTTGACCTTCTCCCACCACTTTATTATTGAAAATAGAAAAAAAAACGATTCCTAACATAAAGTTGCATAATTTTATGAAGCATGCAATGCTTATATTTTTAACATATTTTTATTAAGAAAAATCAAGAGAAAATCGGCATTTCTATTTTGAAAGTTCTCTTACGCCCCCTAGCGGCCATTTTTCGAGCTTGAAAATAATTTCCAGCAATTTCTCTTGGCCGCTTTTATCGATATATATTTTCTACCAAAGTCCTAGTGTTATCACTTTCTGAGATATAGCCGATTACCTCCTTAGGTGGAACACCCGGTACTTTTGTTTATTAATTTCGAATCTACGTAAAAAACTACGTATGTGTACAAAAGAAAATTTTATTTGCTCCACTGGTTACGGAATTATGATTTATTAGGTTATAAAAATAAAAAATATTATTTACCATTTATCGCCTGTCATGTTTTAGGAGGTGTTCGAAATTTCTCCCTTCAACTTCCAAACATTTTTTCACTCTTTTTTTAAATGAATTTCGTACCCGCTCTAACATTTCAGGTGTCACTAATAAGCAGGCAAAGCGGATTCGATCTTTCATATCGTCTACAGTTGTAGGTGAAGTCGCCATCACTTTGTCTTTTATAAACCCCCAGAAGAAAAAGTCAAGAGGGGTCAAATCCGGTCAATCCACCTGTTTTTAAACAATTCGGTCAATTGATTACGGACCTGTATTGCATAATGCGGTGGAGCTCAGTTCTGTTGAAACCACATCTCAGGATTTATGTTTTGGTTTAATAATCGGGGTAATTGGTTCCTTAAAAAATCTGTATACGTTTCTCCATTTAAATGGCGTTCAAAGAAATGCGGACCAATAACTCTATCTCCAATTATACCACACCAGACATTAACTGACCAAGGATGTTGATATGGCACAGTTCTCATCCAGTGGGGATTTTCCGATGCCCAGTAGTACATATTGTGTCTATTTACCTTTAAGAAAACAAACAAAAAAAAAACAATTATTTTTACTGACAAGGGATAACTTAAAATCCTACCTGGCCACAATTATTATGGAAAGTAGCTTCATCAGAAAAAATACCATTCTTTAGGAACCTGTTATTTCCTTGCATCTTGCATTTGCCTTTGTACCCAATTGCAAAATGTAACACGATTTTTAAAGTCTTGCCCATATAGCTTTTGGTGGAGTGTAATGTGGTATGGATCAAATTTGTACATATGCAATATGGTCACAACCGATTTTTGGCTCATTCCAGCATCTGCAGCAAGCGGCCTGGAACCTACATGCGGGTTAATAGCTACCATTCCTAAAACTCCAACTGCCCTATCTTCATCCGTTTTAGTTCGCTTCCGATATCGTGGTTTTGGCTTCAGGCTGCCAGTAGTACGACTTCTTGTTTCCAGCCTTTTAAATGCCACGTGAGATTTCGGGTTGTTAGGAAACCTCTCGGTCCACATTAGTGAAGCTTGTCTGTAGTTTCTTCTGCACTCCCCCAACATTAACAACATATCAACTTGCACACTAAAATTCACTTCCATGTTTAATTGACCAAATTGAGAAATAATCGTTGATACGTAAAAATTCTCAACTGACAGAAGTCAAAACAACGCATTTCCATGTAAACGAATAATAATTCTGAAATAAGTGAACTTGATTTATTGGTGTAATGTAGATATTTTTTAAATCCAATAGAAATTTAATAAATAAGTAGAAATTAAATGGTAAATAATATTTTTTAATTTTTATAACCTAATAAATCAAAATTCGGTAACCAGTGGAGCAAATCAATTTTTTTTTTGTACACATACGTAGTTTTTTACGTAGATTCGAAATTAATAAACAAAAGTACATAATCCCATTTAAAATTTGAAAGTTACCCCCCATCCTTCAAAATGGGGACAGGGGGTATATGATAAAAATATGTTTAAATATGTCCCCCCATCTTACTACTGCCTCGTTAAAATTTCAAGAAAATATTTTAAACCGTTTGCGAGATATCGCCTTGTAACACTTTAAAAAACTTACCCTGAGTTAATAATGTCTGCCAGTTATTGGAATATTAGGTCTGTTCTGTATGTTCTGATTAGTGGCGTATTTAGAATTGTAACAGAGGGGGGGAGGTCTAAGTTTCGTTTTATTTAAAAAAATGCGGCGCAGGCAAAAAATTTTTGGTTTTTTTGAAATATAGAAACTTCTACGTTTCGATAGCCCGGCCGGAAAAACGTAAAAATAAAGAAATTTTTAAATATAAACGCCACTATTTCTATTTTAAATATTAGATTTTTTGAAGGAATGTATAACGTATATTATTTTACACCCTGAAGTAGAAAACGCAGAACATACAATAAAATTTAACAATTGCAACACTGCGGGAATCCCCAAACATCTTATATCAACCACAGTCCAGGATCAATACTTCGATAATGCCATACCTATTATATCCTATATCATCTTTTTTGGGTTTATGATGAACTAAAATATACGAAGGCGTAGAAGGACCGCATTAAATATTATATTAATTTTTTTTTACAATTTCTACTAATAACACGAAATTTTTAAAATTTTCGAATCATAAGTCGAAGTTTTAATATTTAGTCTTATAACACGAACTTTTACTTTAAACTTTCGAGTTATAATTCGAAATATTAAAATTTTGTCTTATAACACAACAAAATTTTACTTTAAAATTTCGACTTATCCCTCGAAATTTTAAAAATGTCGTGTTTTAAGTTGAAATTCGAAAGTTTCGGAATATAACTCGAAATTTTAAAATTTTGTGTTATATGTTGAAAATTTGAAGTAAAATTTCAGTGATAAAACGAAGTTTTGAAATTCGAAAAGTCGAAATTTCAAGAAATTTATATTTTATTATTTTATGTGGCCCTTCTCCGCCTTGATAACCACATAATAAGCATTTCAGTTTGGTTGAAATCGATCTGGAAAATTTGAAATTATGTTTCATGTTGTTTATTGAAAATGATTGAAACATTCAAAATACACCGCAATGATGTCAACCGCTTCTTCAAGTAACAGAGGCATTTTGAAAATCAAATACGACACAACACTGTTGGCACGACAAAAATGTTGACGTAATAATGAAAGGTGACACGCGTGCACAGTTTCAAATCATATTTTGTTTTTCCAAGGCCTATTTGACTCTTAAAAAAACCTTTACAATGGTAACTTGAAAATAAAATGATAATGTTCCGTAATTATGAGTATTGTTGTTGATATCTCCGGATTGAAAATAGATATTAACTTGCGGTTTTCTTAGACTTTTAATCGTTCTTGCAATCAGGTAAAATTGAATATACTATTATATTTACAATTATGGAAAAAACACGCAATGTTTGTGAAGTTGTAAGACAGCGCCCCCTAGCGCCTTGTGTAAAATACATATTGCCGTAGTTCATAAGATGATATATAGAGTGAGAAAAGCCCTTTTTAACAAAACTAAGTTTACTAAATTATGTTAAGCCAGACCGGAGTTATCAGATCAGCATTTATTACAAATAATGTTCAACCTTCCCCCACCACTTTATTTGAAAAGTGACGAACACGTTATACCTATAGGTGAATTTTATTAATAAATCTTCGAAATATACAAAAATGTTATTTTCGGGATACCTTAACTATGCGACTTTTGAGGAAACTTCGTGATTCATATTTACCGTCACTGTTGCACCCTCTAGCGCCAGTCTGAGAAACTTGAAAATAATTTCCAGCAATTTCTCATGACCACTTTACCTAATATATTTTTTTCCGCAAGCCATACGACTAACACTTTCTGAGATACGGCCGACAGCCATTCTTAGTGGGACACCCGGTACATAAAAAGGAGAAAAATAAAGCAAATTGCAATTTTTGTAAAAAGATCATTCTACTAGGAGGCAGTGGTAAATCGGCATCTACAATAAAGTAGATGTTGCTAAACGATTTAGCTTAAATCCAAAAAATGCTGAATGGTTAGGGGAAGGTGGTATATACTGGGACGTGGTACATACCGAGACAAAGCTATTTGGCGCCCCGCATTAGTCAGTAAATAAAGCTTTCATCTACCATGGTGCAGTGTTTGTGATTTTTTCTGACTCATCGTATTCTGTTATACCGACACAGCAAGATGGCGAAATATTTCCTGCATAGTTACTTCATGTGTATTGTTTTTTTTTTTAATGTTCATTATTAAACCGTTTTTGCAGCATTATAATTTATATTTTAATTTAGTTAAAGTGATTGTGCTTTGGTGAATAGTGTTCATAAGGTAAGTACAGTGTGCGAATTCCGCAGCTCGCATCATATATGTTTTAAAAAAAAATTAGGTTCAGGAAGAAAAACAAAATGGTGTATTCTGGGACACTCTGAGATGGTGCATATTGGGACGTGTCCCACTTTATACCACTCAAGAATATGCGTATTTAAATTATTGTACCGGGTGTCAACGCTTCAATACTTACCTCGATTTGTTTTTACTTTTTTCGTATAGGTATAATAGAAAATGGTGTAGATTTAAAAAATTGGATGAAAACGAAAAATCCACCTGGAGTTTTGAGAGACAACATGGATTTCAGCCAGTTACCTTATAAAAGCGGCACAAATGTGTTATGGATTGACCGTCAAAGATACATGTGACCTTGTATATAAGTTTGCATTAGCGAACAATAGAACTGTACCTGAATCTTGGACTATTAACAAAAGAGCTGGCATAGAATGGATTAGGCTATTTCGCAATAGACAATCAAATTTAAGTTTGAGAACACCCGAGGCAACCAGCCTAAGCCGCGCTACAAGCTTTAATTAGCATGTTACGTTATTCTTTGACAACTTGCAATGTGTTATGTCCAAACATAATTTTACCATGAACCAAATTTACAACTGTGATGAGACTCGTGTAACTACTGTCCACAAGCCACCTAAAATAATTGCACCTAGTGGTCAGAAACAAGTTGGGAAAATAACAAGTGCAGAACGAGGCTCTCTTGTAACAATATATGTAACAGTATGTGCAAATGGAACATATACTCCCCCATTTTTATTTTTCCGCGGAAAAACTTCAAATCCCACATATTGAATTCAGCTCCCCCTGGTTCTAAAGGAGCTGCACACACGAGCGGATGGATGACGGCAGAGAATTTCAAGATTTACCCAGAACATTTGGTTAATGTTATTAGATGTAGTCAAGATAATAAAATTCTTCTGATTTTAGATAATCACGAGAGTTACTGTGATTACAGAGTACTAACATTTTGTAAAGAAAACGTTATAGAGCTGTTGACATTGCTTCCCCACTGCAGCCATAAGCTTCAGCCGTTGGATGTTACTTGCTATGGACCATTTAAAACATATTATAACCAAGCTATTGATCAGTGGATGCTAAATCATCCTAGCATGCCACTCAACATTTATAATGTTGCTGAAGTTGTTGGACTGTCATTTCCGTTGGCTTTTACTCCGTCAATCATTGTTAAAGGATTTGAGCAAACCGGAATAGCTCCATTTAATAGAGGACTATTTGACGAGTCTGAGTTTTTGCCTACCTATGTCAGCAATAGAACTATTAATAACCAAAATCAGCCATCCAGAAAAACATAAGCCTTATCAGTACTTAAGTCAGATCAGCACCTAATAGAAGGACCGTGAACTGACAATAGCCATAAAGAAAAAGAAATAGAAAATATAATTTAACAAGAGCCAAGCACAAGCAGCAATATGATGGAACCGCAGCCAAGCACAAGCAGTTGTTCCAGTTCAGTTGCATTTGTTTCGCCAGAATTAGTATGACCCCATTTAGAAGCAAATGAAAGAAAACAAACTAGAAAAGATAGAAAGAAAAAGTCGTCAAAAGTTCTCACTGACACACCGAATCTAGGGGAAAAAAAAAGAGGTTATGAAGAAACAAGAGTTGGAAAAGCTCAAAAAAGCTCGAAGGGAAAGAAGTCATAAAGTTCAGAAGGTTAAGAGCGTAAGGTGTTTGAGTCATCCAGTGAGAGTGATGTAGATGAAGAAATTTGTGATGACTCCAGTGATGTAAGCTTTTTTAGAGAAAAAGAAATCATTCAAGATGATACATTCGACGTAAGAGATTTCGTGATTGTGCAATATGTATTGAGGAAAAGTATTAAGCATTTTGTTGCCGAAATAGAAAAAATAGAAAATGTACTCATGTAAACTTTTTAAAGTGTGATAACTTGAAATTTTATTTCCCAGAAAGGAAAGACGAATACTTTGTAGGAAAGGAGGACATTTTATGCAAACTTTCTAAACCAGTTTATCACGGCGGAACTGAAAGAGCAATGAAAAAACTCATTTTTGATTTTGATTTTACTTAATATAATATTTAAAAGATTTTTTAATTTGCTGATTTGTTATTACATATAAATATTGTGTTTTCTAATTTTCACTCTATTAATAATGATTTCCATTTTATGTTATAGGTTAATGTAAGGGATAATTCTATATTTTGAACTTTAATAAATGTTTTCTACATTACAATAGGCATGTCATTAACATGTCCCGTTGTGCACCACCACCTGTCCCACTATATACCAGGGGGTGGTCTATAATGGGACAGGAGGTGTGTACTGGGACACGCAACTTATTTTCTTATATAGTCAAATCTGGTCTTATCTGGCGGGTCCAAAGGTCACCGATTATATGAATCAATTCGAAAATTCCAGAGCTCATCAAAATGTTGTAAATAAAAACCAATATGGCCGTATATGGACAGCTGATTTTCCATAAAATTGAATGTTCATAGGTTAACCGTTAACTTGAAACTATAGTTGGGGTCAAGCAAATATTTGACGCGTGACACTTCCACATTGTCATGGGTGTCAAATACGGCAGGCCACTCATAATATAAAAGTTACTAATGGCTAATTTATATTATAATAATTACCACCCACTCGAAGTATTTGTATCTTTATCCTTTTATATGACTAAAAAGAGACATACATAAACCGAGTTACCTCAAGAAAAAAGAAGAGAAGAAGAAAGGAAAACACATGAATCGAACATCGAACGTAATTTTGTTTGTTTCTCTCTCTTGTGCATTTTCAATGTCATATCACTTGTCGACCGTACGTGAATTCTCGTCGATTTGGTAAAATGCAGATCCGCATTTTATTTATTCCAAAACGAGTGATGTCGTTGTCTTGTTGACATTCTGCATTTGGCTTTGGATTTTGAGTATTTAAATCATTTTATTGCCTCTTTATAGTGTTCTATTGTCTTTATTTGTGTAGTGAGTGTTAAACATTGTTTATAGTTTATAAGACTTTTATTTAGTATTATTTTTTTAGACGTGTGTTTATCTTAAGAAAAGTAAGTAACTCTACTGGCATTATATCAATAAACATCATTTACGTTGATAGAATTAGTCGGAAATGGACAATAAAAAAGGCTAGTGAGTGCTTGCCAACGTTTCGCTTTATTTATGTAAAGCTTCATCAGGGCTGAAATATAATAATTTTCTTAAAGATTTTGGAGCCTGCATATAAAATACATGACAAATAAAGAACATATTATTAATTAGGTAATTACCCATATTCATTAATTAATATAAATAATATTAATCCAACCTAAACAAACAAATAGTTTTTAAGTGTAAACTAATATGTACTTAATTGACTTAGGCTGAAGGACTTTGGGCAATGGCCTTTTGGTGTAAAGCAATGAGGTACTTAATAAATAAATAAAAATAATATTAATCGTTATACACTACTAAGATTGCTTTTGTTAAGGCCTGTGATATTAATGGTCAATCCTAAATCCCACCATTACAATGCACAGGATTTATCAAAACAAATTTATTTATATTATAATTCATATTCTTAGACCAATTTCCCAGCAATCATTTTCTGCAAAGGTTTATAAATAACAATATTCGTCAGTCCGGCCCTGACTAAGTATCAGCTGTAATAAAGTTGGTGAAATCGAAATAACTAGTATTGGACAAATATGACAAGATGGAAGTGTCACGCGTCAAATATTTGCTTGACCCCAACTATATCAGTCATAATAAAAATGACGGGTCTCGTTCCAAAATTAATTTCTCAGGGGTGCGTTCGTATTATTGCAGACGGTTAACACAATAGTTTTACATTTAACAAATTTAATAACCAAAATGATGGTGGAAAATTAGATAAACAATATACAGTAAAACCCCTGACTAGCGACCACCAAAAATGTCGATGAAATGTTAAATAAATTAAACAAATTTTAGTTTATTTCAGCAGATAATAATAAATTAAATATAAAAAAAAATCAAATTACACATTGGCTAAATTTTTGTTGTGTAATATCAGGCTAAAAAAATATTTCCAATTTAATAGGTTACCTACTTCACAAGTCAACGAGAAAAAGCTACTAGAGCCGGTGAGGTATCAAATCCCAAATTTATTTTACACGTATTTTGCCCCTGTTAAGCCAATAAGCGCCCCGCTAAAAATAAGTGGGAGAAAGAAACGTATAAAGTCTAAACCGGTCTCAAAATGCGGACTGTGCAGAATATTGTGCGTGAAAGAAAGCATAATATAATACCGAAGAATACTAAAAAATGTAAACAAAGAAAACCGTTTATAAACTAATTATAGACTAAAAACTGTCATCGTCACTTATAAAATCTGAAAAGTCCTCGTCGTCTGAGTCGTCTTCGAATGGAGCAATTATCATTGGCGCTACTTCGACATCTAGTACTTGTTCTCGATCCCACCAATCCCTTATTAATATTTCTGTATGTTCCACTGATTTCTTCCAGTACTCTTGTGTAATATGATCCAAAGAATCTTGCCAAACTATTTGTACTTGGTCGGATTTAAGACCATCACCTACATTTTTTTCATAATAGGACTTTGCCCCGGCCCATATTAATTCTATTGCGTTAAACTGGCAATGATATAGCGGCAGTCCTAGAACCTCATGCCCATATTCACGCAATATTTCATCTACCGCGTATATTCTTGTTTTTTTAAGAGACTTTGCCATTGATAGGAGTTCCGATTTAAGCATATTTGGTGAAGGATTTTGGTTGTGTTTTTCAAGCCACTTGCCACTCATAAATATCATTTTTCCTCCAAGATGAGGTAGGCTGTTTATTTAAAATTCTTGAATGATATGATGCATTATCTAATACAATTAAAGACGGAGAATCCAAATTTGGTATCAATTGAACTTTTAACCATTTTTCAAACATTTCGCAATTCATATTATCATGATAGTCAGCACTTTTTGATGTTGAAGAAAAAATTAAGCTTGCACCTGGAACATATCCTGTTACAGAACCAGCATGTAAAATAATGAACCGCTTTCCCGTGCCAGATCCCTTTTTCCTTTTCACGCTTTTCACAAAATCATCTTGCCAAGATTTTGAACCACTTCCATTTGAAAATATCCACGTTTCGTCTAAAAATACCACTTTTCTAAATTTCGATTTGTAATTCTCCGTATATTTTTTTTAAAACTGAACACGCTGACTCACTATCTGTGGCTGCTCACATACAAATCTTCGGTTACAGTCTTTTTTATAGCGAAAACCTAACTTTTTTATTAATTTTGATAGCGCTTCAAGTCCAATTTCCAAAACACCCCGAATTTTCAATGTTTCTTGTAAAACTGGAAGAGTTACATTGGTTTTTGATCTGTATAAATCGTAAATCACATTTCGAACTCGCATTTTAATATTTTCGCTTAAATCCTCAGTCTTTGGCTTTCTTCGTTTACATTTTTTAGTATTCTTGGGTATTATGTTGTTTTTTTTTCATGCGCAATTCTCTGCACAGTCCTTAAACTAATTCCCAGTGCTTTGGCTGCTGTTTCCTGAATATTGGTTGGCGAATTTCCACTTTTTCTTGCATTTTCAAAATGGCTTATCAGATTAAGTTCCATTTTTTTTGCTTGGGGATGCAAAACCCCAGAAAATTTTTTCATTTTGTCACAAACTGTCAAAGTCACAAAACTGACATCTTTAAATCAAGACGAAGGTGGCAGGTACTTGGGCAGGTACAAACTTTTGTGAATCGCTGAAAATTAAATACCTATCCTTTTCTTTCATGCCAAAATTGCATAAGTCTGTCATATTTGTCTGACGGATTTTATTTAGTTAGTATGATTAAACGCAATAAAAGAAAAGAAAAATTGAAAGTATGTCTTTGTTAAATCGTAAACCCTCCAGATAAGACCAGATTTAACTATATTATGTTGAATTTAGAACAGTAAAATTTAAATAATTAGGTATGTTTCATCAACAACTATAACCTATTTCAGTGACAATACTTAAAAATAAAAATTACAGAAAATATATTAAACAGAAAATTTGTGTCCCAATATACACCACCTTCCCCTACTGTTCATACACCATAATTTAGTTTTTAATAGTAGTAGTTTTTTTTACCAACAAAATGATATTTTTAATAGTTTTTAATTAGATTTGACCCGACTTAACCCCTGATCCTACCGGAATAGTAGATCCGGTGTTATGACCGGATCAACCAGACTCAGTAGTACTGCCGGAATTCGTTCCCATTCCTATTAAAAACTAGTCCCGGACGGCTGGTTGGAACAATCCTAATATCAGTGAACTTAATAATTAATTATTATTGAGTTGACTGTTTTACCCTAAATCACTTTTTCTATTTAAAGATAAACACTCGCGTTACAACCAAAATACGGTAGCTCTTCCGCATGCGGTGTCAGATGGCATATCTATTCATAAATCGACTTTATTAATTTATGATTTGAAACTAAATCTTCTTATGTTATACTATCGTCATGTGTGATATCTAGTTATCGGGGATATTACATGTCAATGTTAAATAATTAAAGTGGTATACCAATAACGATTAAGTTTCATTTAAAATATAGAAAAAGGATGGAAGTTGGACAGGGAGATGGGTATACAAATACACACGACACACACTGTAGTAACAGAATATAAGGTATGATAAAGGCGACGTAAGATATATTATTGCAGGTCCAGGTATACAGGGTGTTTATTAAACCTACGGCAAAAATTGAAGGGGTTATTCTCTGGGCTATTCTAAGAATAGTTTGTCCTTTGATGATTTTTGAAACGCCGCTTTATTTTGAAGATTTAGGGCGAGAACAATTTTTGATGGCACCATAGGAAATAATCCAGGGGTGCACCAGCTAAAATGCACTGGTGCACTACCACCGAAAAACAAGGCCTTGAAGCGAGAAAGTATGAGTCATCACTAGTGGACCTGTGGCGGCCGATCTCCTGATGAAATATATTGCAATAAAGATTTATTTTTTAATATTTATTTATTATATGGATATCAAAGCGCTTGTATTGTGTTATTTTATTTTGCTTGGATAGGAGATTGAATAATGAATTCAAAGAGGAGCATGGAAAGAAAGAATACTTTAACTGCATTATGGTTTTATTTTATATATTTTTATAAAAAAAAAAAACGAATTATTTCACAAAATACACAAGGGAAGAATATCAAAATAAATCAATCGCAATAATTATTTCAATCACATTTCACATTGTTTGAAAAAAAATATTTACACATAGTAGGTAAATAAATAAATAAATAAATAAACTCTTTCTTTCAAATCATCATACAAAAATCACAATATATCTATAAATCTGGACTAAAATCACGTAAGCAATATGACCCTAAATTTATTAATAATTTCCTAATCTGTACTTTCATTTTTTTTTTCGGACGCAATACATTTTATTTCTTTTGGTAGGTATATTGTTAAACAGCTTAACACGCATATTATGTGGTGACTTTTCACTCAGCCAGCCTATGGGGTAAGTATTTAAAGTTCGGAGTTCTTATATATGTTATACTTAGTTACTTTCTGATTTAAGCTCAAAAATGCTTTTCTTGCGGAAAAAGAACATCAGGCATTCATAAATGTACATGGCATATACTGTCATAACCCCCAGATTCTTAAACACTGTTAGATCGGCATGCATTTATTACTTGATTTGACCCTTTTCGGAGGGGTTGAAAATGCTTTTAAAATATTTTAAGTTGCATAGATAGTCTAAATTCTTAATTAAAATTGGTATCAAACTGGCTAAAAGTAAATAAATTAAAATTAAATATTTCTAAAACGAAATTTATGGCAATAGGAAATAATATAAATTATGAAAATATAAATATTTTTATAGATGACCAAAAATTAGAAATAGTTCAGTCTTTTAAATATTTAGGGATAATAATGGATTCTAAATTAAAATTTTATGCTCATTTTGAAAACACTATATCTAAAATTGGAAAAAAAAATAATTATTTCAAAAGAGTAAGTAAAAATTTAAGTTTATTTTCAAGAAAAACAATATATAACACAATAATTTTACCTCATTATTTGTATTGCTCTACAATTTTATATACTGCAAATGAAGGAATTTTTAGTAGACTTCAAATTTTACAAAATAAGGCGATGAGAATAATATTAAATGTTGATAAATACACAAAGATAAATTATATGTTAAATAAACTTAAATGGTTGAATATAAGAAATTTAATATTTTTCCTAGTTTGTATTTTTATTTATAAAATTCAAAATAATTTATTACCATCTCATTTAAAAGACTTTATAACGCAAAACTTTGAAAATCATAACTATCAAACCAGAAACAATCAAAATTTTTGTTTAGGGAAAGTGACAAAAAATTTGACATATAAATCAATATTTTTTAAAGGACTTCATGAATATAACAATTTAGATTCTTTAATTAAGAAACAAAATTCCTTAAGTAAATTTAAAAAATCCTTAAAAATATCGTTACTTAGAAAACAAAATATCTGATAAAATTTATTTAAAAATATTTTTGGTGCATAAAATTGATTGTAATTTTAAATGTTTTATTATTGTTAAAAAAACTATAATTTATAATATTGTAGCAGTATTGCTAAAATAAATCTTGTTACTACTACTACTACTTTTCACCTGTAGCTCAGTTCCTGTTAATTTCGCGACGAGGGTACGTGGAGATGGAAGTATAAGACTATTTGCACTTCTTAAAAATTTATACGCGTAAGGAGAGATGGAGTGTAATAAGCAAGCAAACAGTGACAACTCGCAAGAATATCTCAGGCAGGTATTATTACTCACTGTTTCTAACTTAAGCTGTTCTTGAATAAACTGTAAAACTTCTTTTTTTTCGACTGTAAAAGTTCCAAAATGAAGTTAAATTCTTGTGTTTCTTTGTCTGAACTTTTCTCCTGTAGTAATACACTTTTAATTCCGATAACACAGTTTTTAAAGTATTAATGTCAGTCACTCTTAGGGGAAATTTAAGAACACTTTTGTCACTACACAGAATTTTTTTGACCTCAGTATTAGCAAAAAACACTTTGACATTAAGTTCGTCGTTTAAAAACACTGACAATTTTGGGGCAAGGCCATTCTGTGATTCACAGCCTGGTTCTGTCAATTTGTCAAAAGCTTCCACCAAGTTAGAGAAAGTTATTAACTCATTATAAATTGCTGATGCTTTAAAACTTTCTGTAACAGCTTTCTCTACATCTCGACATTCCATTCGAAGGCGTTTAGACTCCGGAGAGATTCGCATAGGGATATCATCTTTCGACAAATATGATGGACATCCAGGCATCTGGGTTGGGACAGTTCCTTTCCTTAAACAAATAAGAATCATTTAAAAAAAAATCAGTACCAATTATTTGACCAACAACAAGCAGGAAATATTTTACCCACATCATATTTTCTAATATCCCTCTTACCTTTAACTAATCGTGGATATTTTAGTGCTGCCTCGATAACTTCACCAGTTGCCTCAATCTGGAAGGTTGTTTTTCTTTTAATGAAGCTGGGTTGACAGTGTAATTCACACACCTAAAAATAATTTTATTTTTGGTAATTACAAGCTATTAAAATATCCATTGACACAAACCTACCTTGCTTGCTTTTGTAGGAACCAAATATTTCCTTTTAATTGCCCATATCCATTGTTTCCGCAGTTCGGGGTCTTGAGGAAATCCAAAAACTGCCACTTCTGGCCCATTGATATCATAATTTCCCCTACAGTTTGGAACACAACAACGATACGGCATGATTTTTTATTAAAAGTTAAAAGTTTTATCAAAATAACATAACCTAGAAGTTCACTGCCTGGATGTTTTGCGAAATTCTACGTGTTCTGAGTAAGTAAACGATAGAAGCACCGTACCTAAATACAAGAACACTATAAACACCCAAAAATATCTGTAGTTTACAAGATTATAGCCGAGAAATTATAGGTAGTAAATTCACAAACGAAAAGCGTGCACTGTACTTGCACTGTAACGAGCCTAAAATCAGGTCTACATGCGATGACTCATCGGTTCATAAAATCGAGCGTTTCACGGCCTTGTCTTTACGGTGGTAGTGACTGGTGCACCATCGTGCATAAACCACATTTCATTTCTTGTTGCCAATGGTACATTCTCCAGAAACTATGGTAGCGTCTGTTCCAAAAAGTTGCGATACACCTCGCCGGTAAGTCTTCCTGCTAGAAATACAGGTCCAATTAACCAGTCACTCACAACCCAAACGTTCAACGAGAACTGATGATGAAAACGATCTTCAAGTACTGCATGTGGATTTTCTTCAGCCCATACATGGTTGTTGTGAAAATTCGTTATTGCATTTCTTGAGAAATTCGATTCCTCGGTGAAAAGAATGAGTATCAGTAGTTGATGCATTTGAACCAATGTGTGCAAATGCCATTGACAAAATGCAATCCGTGGAGGAAAATCAACAGGAAGAAGTGCCTGAACGCGTTGTATGTGGTATGGGTATGTTACGTTGTGTTATGCTTTTCAAAATAGGTGCCGGTGCTATATTATCACCATATTACTTGGGTGCCAGTATTCACCTTAGGATACCCTAAGATATACTGAGCCAAGGCAACCTATCCACCCTTACTCTGACAACCCTACGCCCTGGAGTATGTACTTCAGACAACAGTCCCTCAAAATGACCTATGTTGTTTTGCCTGAAAACTCACCCTTAGCTAGCTCACCTCAGGGTAGGTTCGCTATTTTGTTTCTAGATTTAGAGGTTTAGCACTCTTATATAAGTAAGTTAGAGTAAAATCTTGAAGGCGCCACCTAGTTTTATTTTACTTTAAAGCCTTCAAATGTTCTAGTGTTTGGCCTCAGAAAAAAAACAAACTAGGAAATAAAACAATTATGTCACAATCGGTTTACAATAGCTTCTTACGAGCTCTCATTCACTTAAGTCCTTCAAAGTCACTGTCTTTTAAATAAAAATCAAATTTTAGCAGAGGCCAATACAAATATTTATTTCTTATGTCGTGTTAGGCCCTTGGCTACTTGGATTTATAAATGCAAGCGCCTCTTACTTTGGTGGACAATAGATACTTAAACTTAAAATATGAGTAATTAAAATATATCAACAAAGTGGTAGTATTTGGTTTGACATAAAAGATCTGAAGGTTTAAATTACAAAGTTATCATTAAGAGAATAAGTAAAAGTCAAACTCTGTTTGACAGGGCCTTGCACAAAACAGCAACTGCCAGACCTACACCGTAAAAACGACCGTTTAGTCTGATCTGGCAGCCACATAGAGCTACATCCAGGACATTACCCCAGATTTGGAATTTCCGCAAGGTCTGTGCAAGAACCTCTCACAACTAACTAAATTTACCATAAGAGCATTGTTAAACTACAATACAAAATCTTACGAGTACCTGTGGTTACTCGATAAGTATACTAGCCACTCGGGCATAGATTTGTAACAACGTTAAAGTTACAAGCGGTAAAGTTTAAAGAAACAAATGGCCTTTAGCCGGAAAACAAAAATATTTACTTTATAATTATAAATTGTAACTATATTTACAATGAAATTAGCTGTAACAGACCACCTAACGTTTTAAACTACTAGAGACGTCTTAACGCTATGTCGACATAGGCTATACGTTTACAATGCACAAGTTCTGTACATAACATGGGCGCAAAACTTTATCAAAACACTGTATATAGAACAATACGCAAATACAAAATATTAAGATTTTAAGTTAACTAAGTTTTTAAAAAGAAAATCACAGTGTATATGATTTAATAATTTATAGTGAGGTTCGTTACCCTGATTCCACCACAGTACTCAGGTATTCACAGAAAAGGCTTATCTTCATAAGAGCATACACGCCACGGGAAATAATATAGCAAAGGTTGATTTTACGCTTTTCTGTCACCTACTTTATGTGCTACTCAAAGTTCATGAAGACTCAATCTTTAGTAAAACTCACAAACATGGTCCCTCAAACAGCCAACGTGAATACGGCTACAATACTGCTTGTCTCCAAAAATTCAAATAGAACCTGGCATCTGGCACGACCCGCGTCCAGGCGACTCCAATAAGAAAATACTAGTACTCCAGTTTGAACTTTTAGCCCCTACCAAAAAAACCCTCAAATAACTAACGAGGGTTCCATTCTACAAAATCGCGTGTAGGACCGCTTGCTGAACTTAATGGAAAAGCGCTTTAAATCGGCATTCCCCCCAAAGAATAGGCAAACTACTATGCTATATTATTTTTAATAAAATTGTGAAAGTTTTATCGTCACCACATGGCCTTCCCTGCCCAAGAAAACTAAAATTCGGGAGCTACTTCCACAAACGTGCTTTCACTTCAAGCGTCCATTGTCGAAAGGGGCGGATATTGTTCTCTCTCCAACATACATAGATACCAAAACAATCGTTGACGAATTAGTCATACCGATCCATAAAAACTATAACCTCTTTTAATAACAAAACTTTGACAACCTGCGTCAACCAGCGCAACCGCAAAAATACGCCACAATTAACTAGACGTGGTCGTGAAAATCCACAGAACTGTCAGTCTGACGCTGAATCACAGCAGTCAAAACATTTCATCTACATCTTATATACAACGTTAAAAAGTTATTTCTATTGATAACTTGAAGAGTCGACTAATTACTAATCAATTAAAACAAGGATTTGAAATAAGACCTATCCACAAGTAGTATAAAACAAGAGAACAGAAATCCATCCATGTGGATATGTCCTACAAGATACAAAACATTCCTGGAATATAAACTTCAACAAAGGTTTCAAACCGAACATAGTGAGTACTTTAACAATTTAAAACCGAAAACTTAACCTAAATAACCGAACTATGAAAATGCAATTTTCGAACCGTAACAGTCGTTACTTTCACATTGTTTATGTTTTATTTGTGTCGCAGAACCGGAAGTCCGTAGGTCTACCTCCGTGCGCAAAACCGCTTTGCATTTTAAGGTTGTGCCCTCTCAAATATGGTTGATTCTCTGTGACCTTTTCGGTGGGTTCTTGGGTTTGACGGAAAACTGTCATCGGTGTCATTTGGTTAAACGAAATTCTGACGTCTAGTCAGACCATTTAGCCCATGTGGGAAAATTCGGGAAATCTTTCCCCATCTCTATGCTTTCCACCTCAAATCATTAAAGCACATATAGTCGTTAATTTCACAAAGTGCCGTATCTCAAAAAAACCCTAATCTGACATAGGACCAAAAACTTTTACCCCATATAAATCCTTTTCATCTCACAAAGAGTCGTAACTCTATCTGGTATACTTTTCTCGTAACTTTCATTTGGTCGGTGACGAATCTCATAATAGTGAACTTTATAAATCTCACTAACTCGATACTTGCAAAAAATTAGGACGCCTTTGCTCAACATTAGAGGATTCTTGAAGCGCGAATTTATTATACATCACACTGAAGTCACGGATACCAAGCAAAATATATCAAAAAGTGAAGTGTCACGAAGACCAAAAACACTTCGTTATTTTTTTATAATAAACAATGTCCGTATTCCAGTCTGCAAAACTTTCTTTATAAACACGTTGGATATTTCCGACCGTGTAGTAAGAACTGCACTGAAAAAGACAAGCACTCTTGGTTTGGTAGAGTTAGACAAAAGAGGGGGGCGAAAATCTGAGCCCATTATTGCAAGAGACATACAAATTCGCTCTGAAATAGAAAAGCACATAGACAGATTCCCCAGAATGGAGTCCCATTATTGTAGGGCCAGTTCAAGTAGAGAATATTTGCACCCAGATCTTTCAGTTTCGAAAATGTACTTTTTACATTTACAGTAATTGCCCGAAGGTTCTCCAAAACCAAGTTTGTCTACTTACCAGAGAGATTTCCAGTCAAAGAACTTATCCTTTACACCCCCAAGAAAGATCAGTGCTCATTACTTATGTGTTATGTATAAAACAGGTGATTCCAGTATGAAATCAAAATTAGAAGAAAAATTTAATAAACACACTGCAGAGAAAAATGCTGTTAGACAGCTGAAAGAAAAATCAAAGCAGAAAGCTGACGACGATAATAAATATCTGTGTGCTTCCTTCGATCTGCAGCAGGTAATTTACCTACCAAGTAGTAATGAAAGTGATGTGTTCTATAAAAGACGCCTGTCAGTATTCAATTTGACGTTCTATAACATTTCCAACAAGGACTGCTTTTGCTACACTTGGAGTGAGGCCGAAAGTAATAAAAGAGGTTCTTCAGAGATTGCAACCTGCGTGTACAATGCGTTGCAATTTTATGACGCAAAAGGAATAAAAGTGGCGTCGTTATATTCAGATGGTTGTAGCGGCCAAAATAAAAATAGTATAATGGCCACAATGTTGTTATATACAGTTTTAGTACAAACCTTAAAGAAATTTCTTTAAAATTCTTCGAGACTTCCCATGGACAATTTGAGGGAGATTTTGTCCATAGTACTATTTCTTACGCCATTAAACATTCTTTATTCTTGCAACCTTTTCATCCCATCCCAACTGTATCCAGTATTAAAACTAGCCAGGAGACAACATCCATACACTGTTTGCCCCTTACGACTTCTTCGATTTCAAGACACTAGCGAAAGAGTTGAGAGTTCTGACAGTGAAGAAAACCGAAACTGGAGATCCAGTGAAATGGACTGAAATTATGGAGTTTAAAGTTTCAAAAAATCACCCACAACAGATTTTTTTTAAGACTAGCCATCTTGCAGATGACTTCAAGGTCTTATCTTTGAAACGTCTTGGTACAGCTGAACTCAGATAGGTGGTTCCAAATCGTTTGAATACCCAACTAAATAAAATTTCTGAAGAAAAATATTCAGATTTACAATGTAGGTATGTGTGTGGCAGAAACTCCAGTCATCCGTCTTGAAGAACATAATAAAAAGTTTTATCGTTCTCTACCACATTAAAAGAATAATATACCTTTATTCAATGTTTATGAATTTTTCAATTTGTACCTATTTCCAAGTTTTGTACTTTTTGTGTGGTTTTTGCTAATAATTAATAATAATTTAGCCTTAAAATTTGCATAAAGATGCCTTTCATTTTTCATTAATCTGTTTTTCATAGTATGTCAAGTTTATTTTAGCATTATTTGTATTTTAGTTTAAGTATTTCAAATAAAAAATGTTTATTTCGAAGGGGTTAATTTATTTTTCTATCATAAATAATATATTTTATCATAAAACATAAAGACATAATATCTCAACATACAGATACATTTTATTCTCACAAATGGTCGTATCCAGTTGTTTCTTTTTTAACTCAAAGTAAAAAAAAAATATCACAAAATATATCATGAAACTACAAAATAAAGTCCTGAAACGAGAAAACAAAACCAATAAAATATAATTTAGCAAATGATTTTTTACTTTTATCGAAAGGCAAAGATGGTGAAGATCTTTAAACCTCTGTCCTGAAAAATTACAAAAAATGAGATACGACACTTTGTGAAATTAACGACGATATATAGGGTAAGCCCATAACGTATATTTTCATTGATATCGATATTTTTGAGAGATTTTTGCCACATAACCGGAAACTTCATACCCTTTTTTTAGACCAGAATTATCCCTCTTCTGCTATAAGGAGTCTTCTTTACGTTGCATATCCTAACCAGACAGATTTGGGTTCTTGGATTTTGATTTATGAGAGGCATTTGTAAAGCCAATTAAGGACAATCAACATTGCTGAATAGCAACAAAGGCAAAGACATTAGAACTAATGGACCAAATTGTTTACATTTTTATGCGGCAAATCATCATTCCCTCTTTATTATTCATCTCTGTCGCACAAATTTGGAGCTTAGCCGGCTTTATCTGTCTGTTAGAAATAGGGAAAAAGATTGAGTTAGTAATTGCAGTAGCGCCCAGAACCTAATATACAAAAAAGTTAAGGTGTGCGTATCAAATTATGCATTCATGCTTGTAATGTTATGCGGATATTTTATTGAAAATTGTTAAACACTTTAAAAAGTATTAACATTATTGTTATATATCTCAGGCACTACGGCAACATTGTAATACGATTTTACAACCGGAGAGATTTTAAGAACGACGATAGCGATTGCGATGTTGGCGGTCTGTCATAACAGCTAGTTCGTGTTTTTGTGCCCTTTTTGCAGTTTATTCTTGATTTCTTTGTGTATTTGTTTAAACATTAGTGTAGAAATAAACAATCATGGTTCATGCCTCTCTAGTGTGTAAAAAAGTGGATCATTTTAATCCAAATTTATCATTTCATCGGTAAGTATGGTTAGGTTATTGTTTTATAGAAAGCATTGGTGTAGTGTATGGGTTCGTTTAGTAATGCTGTGGTAGCATATTTTTATTACAACTTTTTTGTACAACTGCCATTAAAAGTGACACTTTTAATGACAGTCAACAGTGTTAAAAGTGATTGTTTACGTGGAAGCGTGTTAAAAATATTTTTAACACTACATTTTCTTATGATGAAATCAAATAAAATTATAATAATAATTTTAGGAGTTCCAAAGTTGCTCTTCTTGCAGACTCTTCAATATCCACAGGAACAACCAAATCAACACTTTTGTTAATTATTTCACTATCGACAAACATATTAAGCAGTCAAGAACCAAAGACAAAAATTGGACAAGAACGCAATTATTTAAATAACAGCATCTTTTTTATTTGTAAACAAGCATTTGTTAGTAAACATAGCGTTGGCAACGTTTGTCATTCACAACAACCTTGTGATTATTTGAATATTAAAATGCATTTTGAAGTTTAATGTCATTCCAAATTCCCCTATTTTATTATCGAAATAGGGCAGTTATACAAAAAACATTGTATGATATTTGTGTTAAAAGTAATTTTATTTTGTTAGTGAAATTTTTTCAAATTTTCACTAACAAAATAAAACATCACTGTTAACACTCACATCATAAATTTATTATGCACAATGAAAACAGTTTTGTTATACTTAGAAACAATTAAGAGTAGATATTGATAAATAACTCATGGTAGCTACTTAACAGTAAACGAGTAACAATTATTGTATTATTTTTATACATTGTTGTTAGGTTTTAACCTCTACACCACTGGCGAGCAAAACCAAGGGACGGTCTAACCTTTATTGTTCTGTGGGGACGGTTTACAATGTTGCCGATCGGGTCTAAGAGATCTGCCTTTCCCTCTCTCGCACTCGTCAATTATTTTCAAACAATAATAGTCGATACTGTTATGGGAATTATGAATGAATCGTTTCGTCTATTAGTTCTAATGTCGTTGAACAAGGCAACCAGCCACCTCTACGAGGACCCTGATAAGATAAGTACCCCTAATTTTAAACTCCATATATCGTAGTGAATTTGTTTTTGTGGTATAAGCACAGCCAAATGTGATTTTCTTTTGCCGTATGTACCTAAACTAGTAATTTCCTTTTGTTTGTTTTAATCAGAGCCATTTTATAACCTAATTTAACAGTATAATTCAATATTATTTTAACATTATAATAACAGCTATTTTCACCGCTTACACTTAAGGTGGGCTTAGGTTAAGGTGGAACTTAAGTTGCACATTTGGATTTCACCGTCGTTTAAGTGTAACTCAAGTAGGAGTTAAGTTAAGCCCAGGATTTTTGGAGCTTATGTGTCACTTGGGCATATTAAAACCTAACTTTTATGGGTCTTTGTTGTGGGTGTTGGTCTTTTTGGTTTTAAAAGATTTCTCACATTCTATACTTTTTCTTAAAATTGCTTATAGTTGAGCTGTGATTAAAGATAGTTTGCGAGTGCAAATTAAATGGCTTTTAATAGGATAGGGATTGCTGAGGGGCTTGCTATTGACGACGACGATGATTTGGATGATTTAAATTTGATATTTTTTGGAATTCCTCGAAAAATTTACAATAGAGCCAACTACATGGAGACCTTAGATAATTGGACTTTTTTTAAAAGAAATAAAGAATTACTAACAACTCAAAACTTTTTATTATTTAAACTTCAAATATCATAAACAAAATAACCATTCTAATTCTTTAACTTAAGACTAATGTTTATACAAACTTTTAGGAACTTGTAAACCCTTAAAAATAACTAAATTCACATTTTCATTCTTACTTAGAGTAAGTATAATTCAGACCATTGCACTTCTTTGAGGAACTTTGATTAGCCGGTAATAAATAATAAACTACTTAACTTATACTCAAAAGGGGTTTGCCTGATTGTATTAAGTATTATAGGTTCCTTTCCAAATTTAGGATCTCAAGTAACAGCTTTTTCTTTTGCAATTCGAAAATTTCCTCATTATGTTGGTTTCGTTTTAAAATACCTGCTCTCTCTGCTTCATAACATTCTTGCTTAATTTTGGCTAGTTGTAGATATTCTTCACTTAACTGGGAAGATGTAAGCTGTTGAACTGCTGGTCGTCGCCTTTTGGTCCACATAGGCTTTAATGCATCTGACTGCTTCGTTTCCACATGTACAAAATTACGTATGCCTTTCTAAAATTTAAAATATTTATGTTACTATCGGATCTTAAAAAAAATATGTTAAAACATCTGTGACTTGCAGACTCTATCGAAAATTTCAATTTTTTTCCTGTACTTACAAACTACAGAATGCGCTTCTCCATACAAAGTTTAGGCACACAGAACATGCTTAGTCTAATAATTTGGCAGGTAAAACTTACATTTTTACTACTTGCAAGCTCGCGTAGAGGAACATTTTCATCACTTTTTTGTTTTTTACATGCTGCCATTGTGCTAACAGTTACTGCTGTCAACAGAGCACCTGATGTAGATGGAACAGGTGTAGGACATCATACTAACGGCGTGCGCGGTGGCTCGTGACGTCACGCAGTGAGCTATTTTTTAAATTTAACGCGCGAACTGTATGGCAACGTGAAGTTTACAGTAGTAAAAGGCGAATTTATATGAAATTTTTATTAAATTTCCATTAAATTTTAAAAGGGGTAGACGTGGAAGAGCAGTAGTTGTAATTGTAATATTAAAACGTGTTTTTTAAAGAGGCTGAACTATTAGATATTCGTTATAGATACCTTACCGTAAAGAAACCAATAATCATGGACTGAATACAAGAAATAAATATGTATAATGATAATGTGGAATATATGATATTGAGTCGGAAATGTTTGTCAAGAAAAATCTGCATTTTTTTCAAAATAATAATTTATTTTTTAACAGCAATATACTACAAGACATCAAAACAACAAAAAATAATTTGTAATATACACAAACACACATGAATTAATATTCAATTTGGAATAAATTCCTTAAAAATTTACAAAATTTACCTATTTTTAAAATAAGAAGCAATTGTCTCGTTATAAATTATTGTGAATAAAATTGTAAATGACAAAAATTTTAAAATGGGTTATTAATTAATAATCTTATAGTCTACTTAATGTATTTATCCAACGTCTGCTAGTTATAGAATTATTATTTATGTCATTTTAGACAAGTAAAGTAACAAATAACACACTAGTGAGTTATAAATCATAACACACTAGTGGGTTATGATTATAACTCACTGGTGGGTTGTGGTAAAATATGCATTTATACCTATAAGGCTTTGTCATAACTGTCTCTTGACTTGTGGGGAATAATAAATGAACACGCAAGGTTCGCTTCTTTTTGAATTTCGGCTGAAGTTTCTTCCATATTTTGAAAAACTGCCCTCGAGAATCGCAAAAATAATAATTTTATTTACTACCTTCAAATTTTTATTGTTAATTAATTCCATAACAACAAAAATGACCTACTTTTACGCTGTGCTTTTACGTGTCAAATTTTTCATTCAAAAACATGTCAATTATAATGTAATACAGGATACAGGGTTTTCCAGTTTACATTGAAATAATATAATTTTTCATTTTTTAATAATATCTATCCAGTGTTGGATAAAATTTTGTATGGCACTCGTGTGTTAAGTCATATAAGTCACTTGGGAATTAGCCCTCTCGGCTTACGGTCTCAAGGGCTAACCATTTCCCAGCGTGACTTACATATAACATAACACACTTGTACCATAAATAACTATTATTTCTCTTTGTTTAAGATGTTCGATTCAATTAGTTTGAATTTATAACTATTACAAATATTACCCCTTTATAAAAATTGAAAAATAAAGCCATAAAATGCATTCATAAATTACAGTTTCTAGAGCCTACTGTAAATTTATATAAACCAAATAGTTATTTAGATATAGAAAATTTATGATAGCTTTTTATAGCTTTTAGACAAAATAAGACACTTTACTTTACACAATATTCATCTTTTATTGAAATAGTTAACAGCAAAACAAACAATGTGTATCAAACGCTAATACACATTCAACTCTTTCTTAAAAACTATATATTTTTTTTTATAGTACCGCGTTATCTCTTAGAGACCGATAACTGTTAGGTGTTTATCCCAACAATTCGTGTTTTAAATTACGTGCATAATCATCGTCACTGAAATGTTTCGAGCCAACACGGGCATTTAAAAAAAAAACTTATCCTTGCGTTTACACACATGCTTCCAAACAACTTGCAATTCCTTGTCCATTGGGAAACTAAAAAACTTTATACCGGGCGTAAAACTCTTACACTGATTATCAACCTTACAACCAAATACCGCACATCTCATTTTTTATAATTAAAGGACACTTATAATTTAAAAAAGATCGACTTGTACACCAAAACCGTATGTAAACAACAGGAATATGGCCGCCTTTTCTCACTGCCTGATGTCACGGAAGACACGCCCACCTGCGCGATATCATATCTTCATGGTGTAGGACTAGCTTTTGCTGAATATGTGTGTTCCATGTGTTCAGAGTCTTGCGATAAAGTAATCTCCTCTTCTGCTGTTAAATCGGTGTCATATGGATTTGACAGGCCAAATACTGTTTTTGGATTGACAATTCCTAAAGCAAGTTCATTAATTGGATCTACAAAAACTTTGTAGCCACCTCCTCCGGTTTTTTGAACTTCCTTTTTTTCTTCTGCATTATCTTTTCTAAGAGATTTTTTTATATTATCATAATATTTTCTTAGTGAGTCTTTGGCTCTCGGGTAATTTTCTGGAGTTTGGGTATTAAATAGATTTGCAATTTTTTGCCAAGCATCATCCTTCTGCCTCCAAGTCTGACTATTGGTTTTCTTATTTTCAATCACATCTTTGTAATTTGAGACAAGGTTTAGAAGCACAACTTTTTCTCTGATTGAAAAATTCGGGGCTCTTTTTTTATCCTCCATCTTGTTGCTTGTACAACTTTGACTGCACCGCACAACAAAATTTTAAAAATAAAGGCCTAAACCAAACACCAAAGTAAAAATAAAATGAACGAATAAAACTTGACTTGGGTTAGAATGGAATCGTTTTTTCTCTTCTTTTTTCTAATTGTCTTGGATCGTACTACATTTGCGATGTTGCCAAGTGTTTGTTAAACTTAACTAAGAAAAGACCTGTGAAAACCACATCCTACTTAAGGTTCACCTTAAGATAAGGTCAACCTTAGATAATATGTAGTTTTAAGCGAAGCGGTGAAATTAGCTGTGTGATGAGTGATTTACCTTGTTAATCTAAGAATTCAGATATAGTAAAGGAGTTGCAAAAATCATTTACACCTTTGTAAATAAATTTCGAGGGGGGGGGGGAAAGAAAAAATAGCGCCGCACGTGAAAAATTTTTGGGTGCCATGTTGGCTGACTGTATAAAAGCCGACAAAAATAAATCAAGTTTTATTATTGTTATGTTATGAATATGATACTCTAACTAAATGAGCGACTAAATTCTCAATATCTAGATTTGTTTATTTAAGTATTAATTTACATATAACAAGGGCATTATTTCTTCTACCCCATACCCACTAATATGCCACGCGTTTTTTTTTAATGCTTGGTTTTCAAATAGGAAAAATAAAAAGCACAACATAAAAACACAAAAACAGCCAGGCTCGTTTCAATTTTTGTGGAATTTTACCCATCTTAGGTGTGATGAGTTAACATTTCTTGTAAACAGATAGTTAGATGACCCAAGCTACGCCCGGCAGCCCCCCCCCCCCCTGGCTGCGCCACTGGGTACAAACAAAAAGAACTAAAAACGCAAAGTCTCAATTTATATTTGTTTACAAAGAAATTGGTTAGATTCAAGCGCGGATCCAGGGGGAGGGTCATGGGGGTCATGACCCCCCCCCAAACAAACACAGGAACACAAAAAAATATTATATATTATTTGAAGAAGTAGTCCATACTTGCAGTGGAGTGTAGGTAATAAATTAAAACAACACTTCTGTCTTCCTCCACAAATAATATATATTTTGAAAATGTTTTTTAACGATTGTCCCTACATGTTTCGACTATATATACAGTCATCTTCAGGGGAACTATATCGAGTGTAAAATGGGATCTAATAGTTGTCTCAAATTAATGAGTACCTACAACATTTAATATTTATAATCGTGGCAAGTGAAATTTGTTTAGGTGAAGACTAACTTGAGGTAACTCAGAGTTGTAGATATGTAAATCAGCACATTTTAGTTATTTTAAAATTTTTTGTTAATAAAAGTGAGAAAATTTAGTTATATTTGATGAGCATGGTATGAAATAAATTTTAATAATTAATATATTATTTATATTTTTTGATATAACATAGTTTATGTGGAGAAACCAAAAAAGAAAAGAAAGAAAAAATTTTTTTGAGTTATTTTATAAAAAATATGAAATTTCATGTTTTTATTTAGTAATATAATTAAATGGCCCCCATTCTACTTTATTTAATTATATTACTAAACAAAAACATGAAATTTCATATTTTTTTATAAAATAACTCAAAAAAATTTTTTCTTTCTTTTCTTTTTTGGTTTCTCCACATAAACCATGTTATATCAAAAAATATAAATAATATATTAATCATTAAAATTTATTTCATACCATGCTCATTAAATATAACTAAATTTTGTCACTTTTATTAACAAAAAATTTTTAAAATAACTAAAATGTGCTGATTTACATATCTACAACTCTGAGTTACCTCAAGTTAGTCTTCAACTAAACAAATTTCACTTGCTACGATTATATTAAATGTTGTACTCATTAATTTGAGACAACTATTAGATCCCATTTTACACTCGATATAGTTCCCCTGAAGATGACTGTATATATAGTCGAAACATATAGGGACAATCGTTAAAAAACATTTTCAAAATATATATTATTTGTGGAGGAAGACAGAAGTGTTGTTTTAATTTATTATACAGGGTAGGCCAACAAGGGCGCGTCGGTCAATAGTTGCTAAACCGTTAAACTTATGGGAAAATTTTCTTTATAAAACTTATAACGTTACGCCTCTGCTATAACCTAAAATTATTTTTAAGAATACAGGGTGTCTCAAAAAAGAGTAATACCAAAAACTATATTTTTGTTAAATGGAATACCCTACATCTTAGAATATTTCTGAATTTTACATGAAATAGCCATTATTTTTTAATAAGTGCATTATAAGTCTAAACCTAATAATTTCCGAGATATCGACTTTTGAAAAGTGACATTTTTTGAAATTTGACAGCTTCTAGGCTTCTAACGGTACGTCTTTGAGTAAAACGGCTTACATGCCCCTATCTTATTTTTTATTCTCTTCCTAAAAGTGTCAACTTCCGGTTAAACCGGAAGTACTGTATTTCCGGCCTTTGAGTTACATCCGGTTTAACCGGAAGTTGACACTTTTAGGAAGAGAATAAGAAACTAAGATAGGGACATGTGAGCCGTTTTACTCTAAGACGCAACCGTTAGAAAGCTAGAAGCTGTCAAAGTTCAAAACTGTCATTTTTCAAAAGTCGATATCTCGGAAATTATTAGGCTTAGACTTATAATGCACTTATTAAAAAATAATGGCTATTTCATGTAAAATTCAAAAATATTCTAAGATGTAGGGTATTCCATTTAACAAAAATATAGTTTTTGGTATTACTCTTTTTTGAGACACCCTGTATACTTGAAAATAATTTTAGGTTATAGCAGAGGCGAAACGTTATAAGTTTTGTAAAGAAAATTTTCTCATAAGTTCAACAGTTTAGCATCTAGTGACCGACGCGCCCTTGTTGCCCACCCTGTATGTTATGTTTACTTTGCTCATATTATTTTCCAATGCATGATAAAATTTAATTATATTGATCCGTAAAATGATTTATGAAAACTTATTTTATTATTTTTTAGATTTATTATATAAATAGCGTTAATACACAAAAGTAAAATATATAACTTTTTTGTGAGTGACCCCTCCCCAAAACCAGGTTCTGGATCCGCTCCTGGGTTAGATGTTCTGAGACTCCTGATCAAAGCATAGAGAATGATATTTATAGTAATTTACTATGTGCAAAAACTGTCGTCAGTACTACAATACCAAATTTTTAAAATAAAATGAAAACAAATGATGATCGAAATAAGTGGGACGGGACCATAAAAGAATAAACCATAGGCGCCGGAACCGTGGGGGCTCTGGGGGCTTGAGCCCCCAGAGCCATATTTCTTTGGGGGCGCAGCCCCCACAGCACATTTACGTAATAATGATAGATACCAATAGCAATTCGTTTGCGAACGTGCGTTACTTGAGATTTGATAATTTAATTTTTCCCTATAAAATTTATCAGCAATTGTTGTTTTCTTTTTAAATTTAGCAGGTTATCATATTTAGGAAAAAATTATTTTCTCCTTAAATTAAATTCTACCAGATCTGGCACCCTGGTCCCTGTTGCCACTGCAGATCTGACATCACGGCTGCACAGCTTAGCGAGGTCAAGCATCGGCGCGATAAAGTAGGGGATGTTTTGTGGCGGTGATTCATAGCGAGGTTTTGCAACGTGTAAAACCCCTAATTCCGAATTATTTTGTTTGTCGCGTGTTAAATGTGTACGTTCTACAACACAGTGTTTATGTGGAAGAAATAAAAAGTAGAGGTAGGTTTATTATTGTAATAAATTCGGTTTTGATATTATTATAATAATATACATAAGTACCTATTCCCTACTAATAGGTAGAGTACGACTCGGAATAATCTCTCCTCTAAGATAAGATTAATAGTCTTATAAGAATTCTCGAAGAACGGCGCGACAATTTTGAGATGGTGTGGAAATCTATATCCGATGAAAAAGATATATATTATGTTGACAAACCGTGCCTGCCTAGAAAAAGGAAAGTTCCTTTAAAATTGGGGGGTTCTACAAATCAATATTTTGCAAATACACCGGAAGACTTGTACAAACTTTTGTATCTTGAAATTATGGACACCTGCATCCAAAGCCTTCAGATCCGTTTTAAATCAGAAACCTTAAGTAGAGTAATTGAATTTGAAAGTTTCTTATTGAAAAAAGATGTTGATGTCAACATAATTAAACAATATTATCCAGAAGATTTTGATGTTGACAGGTTGAAATTACATAAAAGTATGTTCTTTGATCTCACAAAAGATCAGAATTTTAATTCTGTATCCCAAATCGTAATATACTTAAAAGATAATAATCACCTTACGGACATATTTTCAGAATATTCTAAAGCTTTAAAATTATTTCTCACAATTCCGACTACGTCATGTACATCGGAAAGGAGTTTTTCCATCTTACGACGTTTGAAAAACTATTTAAGGACAATTATGACGCAGTCCAGGCTAAACAACTGTGTTATCTTAAATGTCTATAAAGATTTTGCTGAAGGAATTAATGATAATGAAATTGCTAATATGTTTATTAGTATAAATAGTCAACGACGTCAAACGTTTTATTTATCGTAATACAATAATACCTAACTAACCTAAAATTATTATTATAAATTTATACTTGCCACCTCTCATCGTTGTTATGTTTATCATTAGTATTTATTTATTATTTAGTATTTATGTAGCAACCAACCGCTTGATATTATTGTTTTCATTTTTTACTTTTGTAAGTAGATATATATTTTTTTATACTATTTCATTTCAGCCATTTTCAGCCAAATTTGTTACCTATAAAATGATTTTTGATATTTTAGAAACATGTTATTACTAACTATTACATTATATTATGTGTATATTTAATAAAGGAACTGTTTCTTTTTTTATTCATTGAGATCCGGGCTCCAAGCCCCCAGAGCAATTCCGAAGTTCCGGCGCCTATGGAATAAACTGATTATCGTATTTTAACTAAAACATGGTCGTTGGTCTATTATATTGACAAAAATATTGTTGGATGTATTATTGGTAGTTACAATCAAAATTGATGAGTACGGCAATCCCGTGAAATATAAGGCAAGATTAGTCGCACGAGGCTTCAGTCTTCAGTCAGCAATATCTAAATGACTAATTGACTATACTCTTTGCAAAACAATTTCTGTTATACGTCATACCCTTCAAGTGACGTCAGTTATCGGCAGTGTTGCCAGCTTGTAACCAAAATAGCCGAGGAAGGATAATTCCCTCACTCGGCATATTAGTGGTTTTATTTTTTTTTCATAAAAACAAGATAAATTTACAAAAATAAACACAAATTTATTTACTTTATTTGTAAAATCTTCCAGGATGTATACCTAAATTATATTGGAATAATCATGTAATTTTATTGTTATTTTTTTTTATAATATGCTTTAGCTATTTGAATAATAAAAATAATAATACAAAGATGGATCTTTAATCATCCTCCAAATCACTTGAATCACTCGTTCCATTTACTTCAATAATAATGGGTTGAATGTTCAGTCTATCTAATACATGTTCTCTTTTATACCATTTTAATGTCTCGCTTTCTATGTGCCGAATTGAATTTTTCCAAACATCAGGAGTAAGGAGTAGCAGTACGCAATGATTCTTTCCACATATTCATACAGTCAGTTTCTGTACTGCCATCTCGACCAATATGTCTAAGTATTATAATAAGTTTTTCTAATCCCCCAAATATGTTTAATCGGATTAAACATACAGTGGTATGGAGGAAGCCATAAAACTTTATGTCCAAATTGCTCAGCCAGGTCATAGACTAAATATTTTTTTGGTGGCTTATGTCTGAAAAAGAATTTAAGTTTAATATTTAAGAATATGTTAAAAAAAGGGCATACAAAATGTCCTATTAAAGATTTGTAAAAGTTCGGAACATTGCACAATCAAATTTAATTTTATTAGTTTTATCTTTTGACCGAATATTACAAAATAAAATAAATAATAGCATATTTGAATGATAGTTGAAGGAAAGTCTTCTCCACAAGAAAAATGCAATTTTATTTATTCAAATGTATGATGCATTTCGGCAATGTATATTATTTCAATACAACCAAGCCTTTTATTCTCAAAAATCGGGTCTGGCCATGGGTTCTTATCTTTCCCCTTTTTTGGCCGAAATATTCATGCATAACCTGGAAGAGGGAATTTCAAGCAGTGAGTTTTTTAAGAAGCATATCGCAACATGGTTTCGATACGTGGATGATATTTTCACAATTTTTAAGAGAACCACACAGGATTTAGATGATTTTGTTAATTTTCTTAACACTGTACACCCCTATATTAAGTTTACCTACGAGATAGAAGACTGAAGAGAATGGCTGTCTGTCCTTTTTAGACCTTTACTTTAAACAAAAAGAATGCATGCTTGAGTTTGACATTTATCGGAAACCAACATGTACGGACAATGTAATCCCTTTCTTCTCCAACCACCCTTACAATCAGAAATTTGCAGCATTTAATTCACTGTTTCATAGATTATTTAATATACCCTTAAACTCAAATAACTTTCAAAAAGAATACAATACAATCCTTCAATTAGCAAAAAATAATAAATATCCATTAAATTCTATTAAAAAAATTTATCATAAACACATGCACAAGTCCATAAATAAACAATTATTGAACAACAACAATGAAGCAAAATATAAAACATACAGAAGCATTAGGTACTTTGACGACGTGACCACTAGTATCGCAAAAAGTTTTATTTCGGACTCGAAGGATGAAAAAATCACTATTTGCTACAAGAGCACCAATAGTCTGTCCAAGCATATTGTAAACATCAAGGACAAAGTCCCCATTACTCATAAATCTGGGGTGTACAGACTTAACTGTTCACACCCATCGTGTGATGTTTGCTATGTGGGCCAGAGCGGGAGAAGGATTGAAACCAGGGCGAAGGAGCATGTAAAGTTGATTGAGAAATACAAAAATGCACATATCGTTAACACTTCTTCGCCCTTTGCCAATCACATTCTCGAATCCCAACACAACTTTGATCCGGGCTCTAGTACCGATATAGTTAGGGCGACCATAATTTTTAAACAAAAAAAAAGTACATTTAGTATTTTCTAGGTAAACCACCACAAATAATTCGAACAATTTTTTTTTTCATCAAGATATCTTGCTAATTTGTAGTCAAATAAAGTAAAGCTACACTTTTAATTGCAGAAAAACAAAGCATTCTTATAAAATATAGGTACACACAAATTCAAAAGTTAATTTTCCTTCGACGTGCCAGCTCGATCATTCGGATCTTCATTTTTGTACCAGTCGTACTTTTGGATCGCCTTCAAAATTTTCGGTTGACCCTTCAGGAACTGAAACATTTCGCTACAAGTCTCATCGAAGTTTGTGTAGACTTGCATGATCGCTTCTAGAGTAGATAACTTCATCTGAGATTTTTCGGAACTGCAATAGTTATTTATATTTGAGAACAGCCGCTCAATCGACGCACTTGTCCCAGACAGACAAAAAATAAACTCACATAAAATTTGAAAATTTTTTAGTCTCTTTTCTATTTTTAACACTTCGAGCCATCGATCTTCAGTGCACATTTTTTTGGAATTCCAGTCGACAATCTTATCTTCTATAACAAGGCTGGCCAATAGATTTTCCGGGTGGGCAAAATTTCATAGACTGCAGCGGCGCCGGGCCAAATACCATATTTATACAAAGGTTTTATATAGGTACACATAAAGTTTATTATACAAATACCACATTAGACACAAAAAGACAAAATATGCTTTAATTTACTTTATTGGTAAATAAAATTAAGTAACATAATAATGAAAACATTATTTCTATTTTTTAATGTGAGCTGTAAAGAGGTTTTCCTGATATTAATTTGTCGATATTTGGTTTTAAGTCTGATGTTGATAGGACAATTAAATCAGAAATGTGTTTTGCAGTGAGAGATGTTTTTTTACACACATAAGTGGAACCAAACCTGCTTAATATTTGCATAGCAAGGTCGCGCAATGTTGGAAAATCTTCACTGGAAACGTTTTTCCAAAAACTTACAAAATTTTCTGTTAGTTGCTCTGAAGTTATATTTTCGTAGAAAATTTGTTTCAGGGCAGTGTGGTTTTGAATATCTGTCACGTCAAGCTGAATGTTTGCTGGATATTCAAGCAGGTCAGTAGAACTGATGGCAAATGGGTTTATAAACAGCCGAATATTTCTCTTGTCTAATTCAAAATCCTGGAATCTGTTTTCAAAAGACTCTCTTAAACACTTTATTTTTGATAGGTACTTTGGGATATCAAGGGCAGTGATCTTTAATCCTTCTTTTACACTAGCAAATGTGGGAAAATGGTCGATTTTATTTCTCTCTAAGTTTGCTGCAAACAAGTCCAACTTCCCTTTGAAACCATTGATCAAGTTGAACATTGTTGGAAGAAAACAATCTTTTCCTTGCAATTTAAGGTTAAGGACAGTGCCATCGCGCGCCGGCTAGCTGGCCGACCGAAGTTCGGACGGGCAAATTTAAATGTCTTGGCGGGCCACTTCGTGGCCCGCGGGCCTGGGTTTGGCCAGCCTTGTTCTATAACATTGGTTTGTAGTAGACTAGCTTCATTGAAAAGTTCATCCTGGTTCAATACCGGACCGATGTAGTCCTTGAAAGCCTCACACGAAGTCAAAATTTCAGCCCAAGAAACTTGTCTTCTCAAGTTAACCCATCCAAAAAGCTTTAGTTCACCTAAATTTGAACTCCAGTTCTCCAGATAAGTCACACAATTTGAATAGAATTGCTTGACATGCGTGATGAAGTTGTCCCGGTAATTTATGCTGTCTTCCATATTCTCAAGTTTCGCTGTACAGTGAGTCGAAATCCTAATACGCATTACTCCAAAAATAGTTATATTATTTCGTTACTTTTTTTTAAACAAAAAGTAGGACATAATTTTATATTAAAAAAAAAAGTACATTTAGGTGTACTTGATATACTTTGAAGGACAGTAGGACAGTGTTCGAAAAATAAGTACTGTCCTACCAAAATAAGTACATAATATGGTCACCCTAGATATAGTACTACATGTTTGTCAGAAGGGTCTGCAACTCGACTTACTTGAAGTATTAGAAATCAACAGAGCAATAAAATCACCCGATGTTACGTGCGTAAACGAACAAACAAATTTTCTTTAACTCAGTCCAAGAAAATAATGTTCGATTTAAAACATCTACACAGACACACACACACACACAGTACTACACACCCTCATAAACCAGCTTCCTGTTCTCAATTTACTGTTTTCCTAACCTGAACTAACCTGAAGAATTCTGGGTATTTTGTTTTGTTTTTGTTTTTTTGGCTTGTATACTTTTTACACGGATTCAAACCACAGCCTTTTTGTTTTTTTGGCTTGTATACTTTTTACACTGATTCAAACCACAGCCCATTGTCGTTGGCCTGGCGAATTCTTTTTTACCTTCTCAAGGTGTCACCATTAAGTTTAGCAGTAATCTATGTTTTTTAAGATTTATAATTTGGTTTATTCATAAACTCTTAGATTTCTCCATGTTAGTTAAAAATATTAAAGAACTATAATGTTATTAACTTCTTGGTAAGTTTGTCAAGTATTATTTATAATCATGTTTTTAACAAATTTTCTTTATTTTATGGTATCTGATGATGGTAATATTAATATACATTGCCGAAATGCATCATACATTTGAATAAATGAAATTGCATTTTTCTTGTGGAGAAGACTTTCCTTCAACTATCATTCAAATATATTTACACTCCACTTATGGACTTCTACCAAACTATAAATAATAATATAATAAAATATATTATTCGAAACGGTGACCAACTACTGGCCGAAGGTTTCACAAAACCTATGCCAGCAATTATACAGTGTGGCCCAAATTGGGCCTACATGTATGGGGATCTTGGAAACTATAGAAGATAGAGAAACGGTTAAATGGGGAAAGTTTTTGACAATTATATTTCTAACTGAAAACCGTTTAGTACGCGGCCTTATCTTTTTTGGTTTTTGAAATATGTTGAAAAAACCAAAAAGATGTATTTTCGAAAATATGCTGTAGATTTCTTATTATTCACTATTTTGGCAATCTGTAAAAACATTTTTAAAGCAACTTTTTAAGTAGATTTCAGTTCTGCAATTTAATTTTGAACACCACGTTTCATTTATTTTATACCATCATCAGGTTCATTTTTTTATATGAGCGCCATATTGTATTTTATACTTAAAAGGTAGCTTATGACGTCAGCTTTTCAACGATGTATTATTTGTTGGAAAATAAATGAAATTGACTTGAAAAATAAAGAAAATTAATTTTCGCAACACGTCAAATTTGAGAAGAACACATTAGGCAGGGTTAAATTTGTTTAAAATATCATAATATTATAATACATTATTTTATTTTTTCCTTATGGTTAAAAATCTCATATTAACATTTCAAATAAAGAAAACTAAAAACGCATTGAATAATAATTATTGTTTTGAAAAGAAAATAAGAAAAAATATCTAACTTGCTATACTTATTCGAAATGTTTAATACATTTCTGACACTTTTTTAACACAGTATTGATGACCCTGCGAAGCGTGTTGCCATTTATGCTCGTAAACACATTCCTCACTCTCTCTTCTAATTCTTGTACAGATTCCGGGGGTTCAAACTCATATACTTCATTTTTTACATAACCCCATAAATAAAAATCGAGAGGAGTTATATCAGGGGATCTAGCAGGCCAATTAACTGGTCCGCCGTTTGAAATTAATTTGTCATCAAATATCTGTCTTAAAAGAGTTTGAACTTCCCGAACATTATGTGCGGGACAACCGTCTTGTTGAAACCAAATATTATTCAATTGATCTTGAGGAACTCTTGCTCTAATTGCCGGTAATATGTGATTTTCTAACAGCTCCAAGTATCTTTGGCCATTCAACGTATGATTATAAAAGAATGGTCCTATAAGTCTGTTGTCTAAAATGTAAGGAGAAAAGTAAAGCTGGGTTACTTAATACCTGCTATGTATTTAGCAAGCTAGGTGACATTACTTACCATACATACCACACCATACATTAAAACCAAATCGGGTTTGCAGTCTTCGTTGAGCCAATTGGTGAGGGTTTTCTGTTGCCCAAAAATGATGGTTATGTCTATTAAATACCCCGCAGTTGGTAAAATGTGATTCGTCGGTCCAAATTACAAGACGACTGAAATCATGATTTTGTTCGCATTGATTCACATACCAATTTGAAAACTGCATTCTTCTTGGATAATCCGTTTCTCGTAAACCCTGAACTATAGTTGGCTTGTATGGTCGATATTTATTTTCCTTAAGGACTCTTTGTATGGTACTTCGCGGGGTTGGTAAGTCTCTTGCCGACGCTCTTGTAGATGATGTCGGAGCGGCATTAAAATAAGCTCTGACATTTTCGTCACGCTCGTTATTACCTGCTTTTTCGTAACTCTTGGGCCGCGGTTTTTCAAAACGTCCATGGTTTCTCAGGTTCATAACAATTTTTGGAAAAAGTCTGACACTTGGCTGCGGTCTTTCAGGAAAGTTTTCAAAATACCTTTCTAATGCAAGGTTTGCATTTCTGTTGCAATGAATGTAACATTCATATTTTTGTTTCATTTTCAAACGGTAGTGTTGGTCATAGGCTACTGGATTTTATTTTTGATTCATAGGTTATTGTAAGGTCATAGGCTACTGGATTTTATTTTTGATTCATAGGTTATTGTAATATTGTTGATTGAAACAATGCAAGCAGTGTTTTGTGAATACTACAAAATGTGAACCTTTTAATTGGTATTCAATTTAGGGAGTTATAGTGCAGTTGTCAAATTTGACGTGTTGCGAAAATTAATTTTCTTTATTTTTCAAGTCAATTTCATTTATTTTCCAACAAATAATACATCGTTGAAAAGCTGACGTCATAAGCTACCTTTTAAGTATAAATTACAATATGGCGCTTATAAGAAAAAATGAACCTGATGATGGTATAAAATAACTGAAACGTCGTGTTCAAAATTAAATTGCAGAACTGAAATCTACTTAAAAAGTTGCTTTAAAAATGTTTTTACAGATTGCCAAAATAGTGAATAATAAGAAATCTACAGTATATTTTCGAAAATACATATTTTTGGTTTTTTCAACATATTTCAAAAACCAAAAAAGATAGGGCCGCGTACTAAACGGTCTTCAGTTAGAAATATAATTGTCAAAAACTTTCCCCATTTAACCGTTTCTCTATCTTCTATAGTTTCCAAGATCCCCATACATGTAGGCCCAATTTGGGCCACACTGTATTTATAAGATCAACAATCGGTTTACATTAATTTCTAAAGAGAAGCCGATACAAAAACAAAACTCGGTTCCAAGATGACTAAACAGCATAAATAGTAATTTATTATCATGGAACCAAATATGCTGACAATTATTTTTTTTCTTAATTAAAGCACGCAGTAGATTTATGCTTTTAGAAATACAATTTGTTTTTTTTTTTTAGTTTAGTTTTGTCTCGCTTAAAACTAATTGCGCTTTTTATTATACCTAGTCCATTCAGTAAACCCTATCTTTACAGGGTGTCCCATATCTAAAGGGCCATAATTAAAGGGAATAATTTACGTGCTAAAATAATCTTTTTTTTTTCGTATAAATGTATATCGAGAAATGCCTCCTACGGGAGCTACAGCCCCCAAAAGGGGTACCCATAGTAATGAAACAATGCATATTTCACGAAATGTCTCGGAGACGCCATTCCAATTTTTAGCGGGTAGCATCTGCCCTAAATTTGAATATCTCTACTGTAAGCGCAGTTGCAATGTCAGTTAAAGAAAGATTTTCCAGGCATTTCTTATTCAATAACTATAATATTTTCTATTGAAAAAATAGTCCATACTTTCAGTGGAGTTAATGTTATGTAAATAAAACAATGCAGTCTTCCTCCATAGTTTAATGATTAAGGTAAATGAAAAGCTCCCTACATGTTTCAAGTGTTTAAGCATTCATCATCAGGGGAAACTAAAAAGTATAGGACGAAGTTAAAAACGACCAATGAATATAAAACAAAGTCCAAAAAGAACTTCATGTTCCTTCACCGATCTATTATTTTTATTATTATTATTTATTTATTTATTACTGACCTCGAAACAGATAAATCTGGTAATGAGGCCTATATATACAGGGTGTTATGGAAATGACTTATTATTTTTTAACCCGTAAATATATAGGTCGAGACGAATTGGGGAAAAATTGCTATAAATGGCGCTTGAAGCTAGAAATTCGAGAAAAATGCCTTCAAAAATTTAGGTCCAAAACACCTACGCGCCAATGACCCAAACAGCTGATTTGGGTAATTGTTTACTTTAGTACAAATGTTGAATTTTTCGCTGAAATTTCGTATATAGGCTAATTAAGGGTAGCTGATCACAATTTTCCTTTTGCGTTTAGGCGGCAAATGCACTGGTTTTGAGAAAAAAAATGTTAAAGTTTTTCTAACTCACCGGTATGTTATTTTGCATGTAATCCTAAAATGTTGCTATTTTCAATAAAATATTACTTGTCGGAGTCATAGTATACACTTCTGAGTTGAAATAAACGAAATATGCCACAAGGAAACTCTGAAAAACGGGATAACTTGTAAGCGAACAGAAAACTCTACGTTATCTGGAAAAAGATGGGAGACAGCTCACTGACAGCTGGCCAAAAAAGCAGAAGCAAACTGCACGACCCATGTTGTCAGATTGTTAGTGTATTATAAATTGCCTATACTTTCAATTCATTTTTATTAATTGAATGAATCCTATTGGCTCGAGCTAGCATATCATTCTCCTGGATGGAAGCCATTAATAATTACAAGAAAAAGAAGAACAATCTGGCAACGTGAGTGCAATGAATCTGAAAAGAGACGTTTCTATTTTGTCGGCGTATTAACAACGAATTTAATTAAATTTGTGCCTTTTCCATTGTTTTTTTGCTAAAATGTTGTTCTTATTTTATGAACAGATAGTTTGGTGAAAGTTTTATCACATATTTTGAAGGGAAAACCATAAAATCTAGGAAATTGAAAGGAAAGTGAAACGCGACACCCAAAGAATACCCTAACCTGTAAGTGAAAAACTTTAACATTTTTTTTTCTCAAAACCAGTGCATTTGCCGTAAAAACGCAAAAGGAAAATTGTGATCAGCTACCCTCAATTAGTCTATATACGAAATTTTAGCACAAAATTCAACATTAATTGCACTAAACTAAACAATTACCATTCCAGCAGTTTGTCTTGTCAAAAACACATGTGTTCAGGGGCATTGAACTATCATGGAAGGCGCACATAGTCCGGTTTTAAGGTATTTTACAAAATTCAAAATACTTCCGATTTTAGAAAAAAAAACTATCAAGTGTAACTCTAGACCACCTCAGGAGTGGCCCCTTAAAATATAATAAGTCATTTCCATAACACCCTGTATAATAACAATACATTTTTAACAAATTCCTTAAATGGTAAAAGTAATAGGTAGTTAAAATTCTAATGTTTACATTTTACAGAGAAAGTAAAAAAAATTTTTCTAAATAACATGTTTAATTTTCTATATTATATTAGTTTAGTACTGTCTCTTTAATATATTTTTTCAGGTTGGTATGCAGTATTTTTTCTCGATGTTCATTAAGAAGTTCATCAGGAATATTATTATAGGTTTGAATGCTTCCCTCATATGGAGAGTCTTGTTTTTTCTTTGAGCGAGCAAATGTATTTCTTAAAGGCATCTTTTGATCTTATATTATAGTTGTAATAATCTTTGTTTTGTTTTAGGACTGTGTTTGCTTTAATTAATTTATTTTGTACACTATGTATTAATTTGGTTTGCTCAAATTTTCTAAGTTGATTTATAGTAAGAAATGGGTATGTTCTGTACAAGTCTTCACTGGGTGTATAATAATTTATGGCAAATAAAGCTTTTATTGATTTATTTTGTAGTCTTTGTAGTTTCTTTATTAAATATTCACTAGTAGGTATTACCCCAACAAGGTATTAGATATCTTAAATGTGGTTCAATAAAACTGTTATACAAAAGGTATCTTACTCAATACTCAATACTCAATAATTTATTAATGTCAACCACAAAAGTGTTACACAGGTCAATAAAATAATAAAAACAAGTTATTAATACAATAAGACTAAAATTATAGATTAAAATCAAACTATTAACAATTCACAACACACTAAAATCAGAATTAAAATAATCATTTGTTGAATAAAAAGCCTCACTTATTAGGAACCCTTTCAGTCTTGCTTTAAAGGCCTGAATTGGTAAACTTCTAATGTTTAATGGTAGAGCATTAAACATTTTTAGTGCCCAGTATCCCGGGCCATCCTGACACCTTCCCAAGCGCCAGAATCCCGGTACCAAGTTTCCACTACCTCGAGTGTTATGGTCATGAACGTCCGCGTGAGTCCTGAATTCTCCAACATTCTTTCTGACATGCAGAAGGCATTCCAATATGTACAAAGACGGTACAGTTAACAGATTCATACTCACAAACACACGCCGACAGTCATCCCGATAACCCAAGCCACTCATAACCCGCACAGCTCTCCTCTGCAATCCAAATACTCTGTGCGCATTCGCTGAATGCCCCCAAACCAAGATCGCGTATACAATGTGTGATTGAAATATAGCAAAATAGGCCGTTCTTAAAACACTGGCCGAGACACATTGAGATATATGCCTCAATACGAATATAGACCTATTGAGCCTATTTGTCAGAGCACTTATGTGATTTCCCCATTGCAACTTTGGGTCCAACACAACCCCCAAGAAGTTTACCTCACTGGGATTGGGTACATTCAGTTCGCGCATTGTAAAGATGACTGTGTTAGTCTTTTCCATATTTAACAGTAATCGATTTGAGCAAAACCAGCCCTCGGCTCTCTCCCTTGCCACCATGGAACCCCTCAATGACTCCTCCAAGGTATCATCAGGGAAGGCCACCGTTGTGTCATCAGCATAGAGTGTGTATTGTTCATTACTATCGTTTGTTGGCAAGTCATTAACATAAATTAAGAAGAGTATAGGCCCCAGGATTGAGCCTTGGGGCACTCCAATATCAATTTTGCTCCCTGCTGATGTCACCCCGCCAACCCTCACCACTTGAAACCTGGATTCCAGGTATGATTTGATGAGTTGGATGCTGCTAGTCGAGAATTTATAATGCTGGAGTTTATTAAGAAGGATATCCCATGGTCGACGCAGTCAAAAGCCTTGCTTAGGTCACAAAACAAAACTGAGTTATATTGTTTCCTATTAAATGCCTCCGTCACGCCCGAGACAAGATCTAGAATTCCCTTGACAGTGTTTCTGTCCTTTCTAAACCCCCATTGATGTATTGTAAACAACTCATTTAGTTCAAAATGTTCAACTATCTGCACGGCAATACACTTCTCTAAAACCTTTGAGATGATGGGAAGGAGAGAAATTGGTCTGTAGTTGTTAGGCACTGACGGATCACCCTTTTTGAAAATTGGCTTTACAACAGCTAGCTTAAGACAATCTGGAAAAACACTATTTTTTAAGCATAGGTTTATTAATTTAGTTAAAGGTAATAGTATGCAATTTTTTGCTGTTTTGATTAACTTCACATTAAGCCCATAGATATCATAACTCGTTTTATTTTTTAGCTCGTTAATTACTTCCCTAACTTCATTAAAAGTGACCTCCCTAAATGAAAAAGTCGGGGCTTCCAAAGCTGAAAGGTACTCATTGGGATCCTTGTCAGGTTTAGGAATATTTTGCACAACAGAGTGGGCAATACCAGAAAAAAAGTGTTAAATTCATTGGAAGTTATGCTGGTATTTTCCCTTTCTGAGACTGTATTTTTACCCCTAAGGTTATTTACTATCTGCCACATTGTTCTAGCAGGATTGGATGAGGATTGAATCATACGGTCATTAAAATCTATTTTCGCTTCCCTAATGCGCCTTCTGTACAGTTTTCTGAAATTTTTATACTCATTTCTAGCCTCAACAAAGTTGTACTGGCGATGTAGTTCCCCTTGGAAAGAAAGATGGTCTCGCATTGCTCTAAGCTCATCGCTGAACCAGGAAATGTTATTAAGTTGATTAGATCTTACCTTATATATTTTTTCAGGAAAAGCCTGTGTACTTGCACTCTCTAGGACTCTCATAAAAACATTGCACCCTCTCTGAACATCCACATCATGCGTCAGGAAGTCCCATGTCTCCTCACTGAGAATGGCATGGAAGACATATAAACCCTGCTGAGTTATGGGTCTGCATACCTTTTGAGTTTCCACAGGGTCAGTCATGCAGCTCTCTACCTCACATTCCACAATCTGGCATACATGATCTGACACATTTACATCAATGAGACTTACTGATATTACGTTTACCTCAGGACTCACGAAAACATTATCCAGACATGCCTCTTGTCGTGTTGGCTGAAACACTGTTTGTCTCAGTTCAAAACTTTCCATCAGGTCACAAAACCTGTTTGTATCTGCTGCCCCAGTGTTGAATTTGATGTTAAAATCACCTGCAAGAATAACCTTTCCCCTTGTGACAAGTCTGGAGAGAACCCCGTCAATTGCCGCCAAGAAGGTGTCCAGGTCGCCAGAAGGTGGGCGATAAAAGGCTAAAATATAAAGGCTTAGAGGTTCAATAAAAATACAACAATATTCGACAGTTTTTTCAATAATAAAGTCTGTGTTTATATTTGCTGGGCACAATTTAAGGTTATGTCCAGCTAGGATGAGAGTACCTCCGCCAATGAATTCCTTCCTAGATGAGAAGGCACCGACCCTAAAGTTCTCCACCTGCAGAACATCTATTTCCTCTTCAGTAAGCCAGTGTTCAGTAATACACAATATGTCTATAGTCTTGTCTGCTAAAAATGATTCCAGTTCATTTGTTTTGTTTCGAAGAGATCTGGCATTAATATGCATAATGTTTAGATTTGTTGTTTGTTTTCCCTCTGGTTTACCATCATGCGGCTCTGGATGTTCAGAAAATGGTTGATAATGATTCCCACAGGCCAGAGTGAGGACGCCAAGTACTTATCTCTATCAATGTGAGGAACTAAAAGTTTGAAGGATCCCCTGTATTTGTCCTTTTTTGTTTTCATTTTCTCGCAGGAGCAGCCACCATCAAGGCCGTTTGATTTGAGAAATTCTATGATGTTTTCTGCTGTAACATCTATTGCTAATCCCGATACGAATAAAGATGCCATTCGTTGAGCTGTTTTGAGTGTGGGAGCAGCTGGGTTGTTACAACTGCCCCTCAGAGGCTCTGGGCGGCTTTTTGGTTTAATGAGGGTTTCCTGCTCAGAGGTCATGATATTTGGTTTATTTGGGCGTCTGAAGCCCCGTTGCCTTTGTCTTTCCCAGGGTTTTTCCGGGATTTGTGGCTCCTTTTCTTGGATTTGGTTTTGCATTCCAGTATCAACAGCACCGCCATTTGACTCATTTGTTGTGACATTTGCGGTGTCATCATGACGTACGTCGTTGTTTGACAGTAGTGCCGATTCATTTGAACCACTACTGTCACTTTGGATTTTAGAATTTAGAATATCGACATTTTCGGCAGGCAATGCAGGCATGCTTTCATCGGCGCGGGCGCCTTCCGATGATGATGTAGCATTGGTTTTGGCGGGAGTCCCGATGTTTACTGCTGTTTTTTCTTGCACTACTAACCTTGCATTTTCCTCAAGTTTTTCTTCCTGTAACTTGATTGTTCCTTTCAGCAATGCATTATTTTCTTCTAATATTTCATTCTTGCTTCTTAATTCAGCCACCAGCTCATTCAGAAGACGTATTTCTACGTTTTTTGCTTCGTCAGCAGAGGTTAGCAACCCCTCATGTTCTTTGCACATCAGACGGGAATTATCGATAAATACTACTTTTTCACCCCAATCTCTTGTCGCACATGAATTGTGGTAGACATTTCCACATATTATACACGTATTTACACTGCTATATTTGGTTTTGCAGCACTTTAAACGTCTTTTATCAGCAGACATTAATTTCACGTCTTCACTTGACGCCAGCTTACATTCATTCATACACTCATTCATACATCTTGAATTATCATTGAGTTGGTGGGAGCATCTCCTAAGTGCTCCAACAATAGGTGCCACTTTATTGATAATGTTATTTATTTGAGAATTCCATATTAAATTGTTGGAAATTATGAGATCAAGATATTTATATTCTGATATTTGTTTTAGCAGTTGATTGTTTAATTTTATTTTTGGATTACACGTCTTTTTTCCTTTTTGTTTAATTATCATATATACACTTTTATTTACATTAATAGTCAACTTGTTGTAGCACAGTCATTCATAATATATAGGTTTATGTCAGGGTTCACAATCCGTTCCAGTTCTTCTTCGCTCCTTGCAGAAAATACTTACACTGTATCATCCGCGAACATATAATATTTGCATTGGAGTCCTAAGAATTTAAGGTTATGCACATATAAAAGGTGCTAAAGGTCCAAGAACTGATCTCTGAGCTACACCCACTGAAATATCATTTAAACTGCTAGTATTACTATTTACAACTGTGAATTGTTTTCTTCCTGATAAGTATGATTTCAACAAATCTCTACATTTTCCTCGAAAGCCTAAGTTACTTAATTTTTTTATAGGAAGATTAATGTTGACCGTATCAAAAGCTTTTTGCAGGTCAATGAAGACAGGTAGAACATATCTGTTTTTGTCAATTCCGTTAGCTATATAGCTCAGAAGATCCGCCGTGGCTCCTAGTGTATTGCTTCTTTCTTGAAACCCATACTGATTACTATCAAATTAAAATGTGGAGTTAATAAAGCCAATCATTCTTGACTTAATGACCTTTTCAATAATTTTAGAAAATGTACTAAGTAGAGAGATAGGTCTATAATTGTTTAAATCTTCATGCGATCCCTTTTTATACACTGGTACTACTTTTGCTATTTTAAGCTCTTCTGGATAAATGCGACCTTCCAGAATTTTGTTTATAATTTGTACAATTTTTTTCTCAATTGATTCCCATATTATAAGTAAATCTTTTTTTGTAATGTAGTCAGGACCTGGTGCACAATTGTTTTTTAGTTCCATTAAGATGTTTTTGATTTCATCTGGATTCGTTGGATTTAAAAAAATAGATTCCTTACTTGTTCTTCTTGGAAGTGTGATCAATTTGTGATGCTAAGTATTGCCCTATGCTTGAGAAATGTTCATTGAAAGATGTGGCTATGTCCTTGTCATTATTTATAGTTTGTCCTTTCTTATTTACAACGTGGTCTACAATTCTCTGTTTTAAAAACTTCTTGTTACATAGTTCGTTTAGTACATACCAAGTTTTTCTACAATCGCCACTTGCTTCTCGGAGTTTTTTTTCTGCATACTCTTTTTGAAGTTTCTTTCTCATATTATTAGCCCTATTTTTAATTTTCTTGAATTCTCTTTCTGTGTATTCGTTTGGAACTATCTTCATTCTTCTGTATAATTTGTCTCTATATTTTATCATCCTAATATACTCAAAAGTAACCTAGTAATTATTTTCTTTAACCGTTAGTGTATATTCTTTGGGGTAGTTTGTCTTTTCTTCTTGTAGTATTTCTACTATCTCTTTAAAGGATGTTATTTCTTGGTCTCTCAGTCTTGCTTTTACAATATTAGCCCATTTGTTATAGTCAAGTACTCTAGTTATTTTTTCAAAGCTCTGTTTTAATTTAATTTTTGTGACTTCTATCTTTATAACTTTATGGTAGGGTACAATATGATCTTCCAGAGTCATTAAACATTTTATATTTTTATTTGATAAAATGTGGTCCAAAATAGTTTTTGTTGTCAGAGTTGTACGTGTCGCCTTTTGTATTGTTATTTTATTTTGTATTGCAAAACCATTCATATCAATAGTGTTTTTATAATTTTTAACTACTTGTGTATTTTTTAAAAGATCTAAATTTATATCTCCTATTAGTATACATTCTCTTTTCTGAGCTTCCAGCATCTTATCTAATTGGTCGATAAAATTTTCAACATTTAAATTCCACATTTAATTAAAACTTCATTTATATCTCAATACAATTAACTAGTTCATACATCAAGTCTTCAATCTTTACAAGTACTATCCTATGAGTTGTACTCATTATTTTGAGACAACAATTTTACCCAACATTGGTCGTTTTTAACTTCGTACTATTCTTTTTAGTAACCCCTGATGATGAGTGCTTAAGCACTTGAAACATGTAGGGCGCTTTTTATTTACCTTAATCATTGAACTGTGGAGGAAGACTGCATTGTTTTATTTACATATAATATTTTCCATTGTTTATGTCTATAAGCTCTAACTTTCTTAGAACATCGTGTAACCTAGTCGTCAACTTTAAGTAAGAAATTAAAAGACAGACAACTGTTTGATGGTTGTCTTAACACTTTAAGAAGTCTGTTAAAGGAAATAGGCTTCGGATGGAAAAAAGTTTAATCGAGGCGAGGGCTTATGGAACTTTCTCATGTAGCTTTCAACGACTGGTATTTTTGAAAGAATATAGATATGAAAGAAAAAGAAGAATTATTGGGTTTATTTATGTAAATTTATCTTGTTTGTATTTATTTTATACAATCTGGCAATATTGTTGATAACTAAAGTCATTCGACGTACAACGGAAATTGTCTAGCCATATACACTATTGGACAAAAGTATATAGAGCAACAAAGTGCTTTTATTTCTTTGAGTTTAAAAAATTAATTATATGATTGTGATCCCCAGCTAATTTTAATGAAATATTATCCCCAACAATATTAGTAATTTTTCACAATATTTTGGTACACTTTAAACAAAATGAAGGTAGAGAAATATTTATAATTATAAAAATCGACAAAATGAAGTGCGACAAAAGTAAAGCAACAAATTGTGTCAACAGTATTTAATTTTACATATTACGATAAAAAACCATTAAGCACATTTAATAATTACAATAGCTAGAAGTTTTATGTTAATAGTTAATAGAATATCCATTATTTTTTATTACTTGCCGACAACGTCGCGGCATTGAGGCAACCAATTTTTAAACAGTATTTTCGGGAAGGTTTGTCCAAACTTCATTGATTTTATTTACCAATGATTGTTTATTTGGAAATAATTGTGTACGAATTCCACGTTCAACTTCTTCCCATAGATTTTCAATGGGGTTAAGGTCTGGGGATTGTGCCGGCCACTGCAAAGCCCGAACGTTATTTTCTTGAAACCACTCTTGAACAATTCGTGGAAAGTGTTTTGAATCATTATCCTGTTGGAAAATAAAACGCAACGGCATTTCCCACTCTGCATAAGGCAACATTACATTTTGCATTATATCTCTATAGACAAATCGATTCATGGTTTGTATTGAATGTAACTTGAAATTATTTTGGATACGCTGTATCTTGGTAAAACAAGCCGTCTTGAAATTGTGGCTTGTATTGTACCTTCCAAGTGGGCATTCACTACTCTCTGCTTTAATTCTTTCGAAATTGGAATACCTCTTGGCATGATTAATACAGTACAGAAATATTAATTAAACATAAAATAAACTCTGCAAAAATACTTTAACCTTTACTTTTACTAAAACCTTTCTTTTTTAGGACAATATTAAAATGTTGCTTTACTTTTGACGCATTACAATACTGTATTTGAAAGTTTACGTCAATATCAGTTCATTTATTTTCATTGTTGGAAAAAACGATGTATTTAAATACAATATCATGCATTTAATATAATAAAATCGAGATTTCTTTCATTTTTCGAAAGTGTTGCTCTACTTTTGTCCGATAGTGTATCTACCCCAGTGCACTTAGTACTTGGCTGGGATCAAAATCACATAAAACTGTTTTTTTGGGCATGTTTAGTTTCTGCTGTCCTTTTTATCATGCTTAATGTCCCTAGCTAACCTTCCCAGGATCCCCCCCTCAATGTACATTTTTTGGTTTTTAAAATTATCTCCGTTACGGTTAATTTTGCGCGAAAAAGTAAAGAGGGAAAAAAGAAACCCCTATACATTTTTACACAAGTTGACTATATTAGACAATAGTATTTTGAAATACTAGTGTATCACAGAGGCTTCAGTAGTCAAATTAAAAAATTAAACTTTGTGTTTTGGATATTAGAATTAATTTTGCTGATGTTAAACTAACATTTTAAATATTTCTTAAGTATGCGCATTTAGTGCATTGGCGTACTATTATTGTTCAAAATGGGCTATAAAGTGTATTAACTAAAATTAAAAAATGCATATAGAATAAATAAAGATATACAAATAAATGTGGGAAATCTCTCGGATTCAGATAGAACATGAAAAAATAAGATGACAAGTTCTTATAATATTTTTTCTTATAGGCCCTCCTTACGGAGATATGTGCCCCTGAAAGACGCTGCTGGAAATCGGTATTTCTTGAATAAATTTTAATAGTATATTATTTAACGAGCGGTAATGTAGGTCATAACCCACGCAGATGAAGTTTGCAGCACGAGCCGCAGGCGAACGCTGTAATTCATCAAGTGAGTTATGACCAATACCGCAGTTGATGTTGGAATTTTTGTTAATGTGGCTGTTTCTTCTAACGCTGCTTGCTTGCTGACCGCACATTTAATGAGAGTTGAATAAACATATATACAGTCTTTAGAGCATAATTTGTTTTATGGGATTAACCTTCTTATTTTGAATCAGGTAAAAATCGGTTTAAAATCTAAAACTATTTCTTAAATAATGAAATTACGTCTTCCGGATTTGCAGTTTACTTTAAGACATTTTTAAGTACTGACCATAATTTACCTGTATTTATTTATTCATTCATTGTTTGTTTATGGTCACCCTTGGATAATCCTATTCAAAGACAGAGTGTAACTTTCTAATATCTCTGGACAGGCTTTACCCGCCGCAATAGCTCCTGTATACATGAAAACCTTATCTAACTTCCGTTTTAACGGCAAATTCTCTTGTTTTTCCACAAGTATATAACATTTCAAAAATTTTCAACAAAAAGAAAAAGTTCAAAAATATTCGCTCTATTAATAAAATACGTAGCCTTTCACCATCACCACTGGTTGTTAGAACGAGGCTGCGGAGGTGTGTCTATATCAATCGCATGTTCAATATTGAATTATACGCTTTGTCTATGTTTAATGCTTTCAAATAAATGGAGATAGCCATGATCCTATTAATCGGGTGACGGTTTACTGAAGGATCTGACTTTTCACCAGAAAATAATTCCGTCAATCAGAGTAATGGACTTTCACGTCCACAGATTTGCTAGTAAATAGAAAATTCAATTAAGCAATCCAACGATGTGTCAAATTACGATATGCCTGCCACGGCCATATTGAATTCGTTCCACAGAACTCAAAAACATTTAACAAACAATTCAGTATGGCCGTTGAAGGCAAATATGTGGCAAATATACACGGATTCAATGCTTAGTTTACAGTCGAGTCCTGTGCTGTGTGTAGATATACACTTGCCATTGTTAACATCTCCAATAGCATCATCAACTTTAAGTGTTATTAAATATAAATAACAGAAAAAAACACAAATTAAACAACAATAACTTAGTAAAGCACACAAAAGCAAAATCGCTGTTTAAACTGACACTGACGTTGACACAAAAATAAAGGTTAGTTTTTCTGACGTTTGCCGTCGACGGCCATATTGGAAGCACTTTGTGACTCCAATATGACCGTGGCAGGAAAACATAACCTGATTTGGATATTTTAACTTTGTGGATTAATTTAAATTAGTTAGATGTGAAACAAATTAAATAACATTAAAACACCGGTCTCTTTTTAAGTTTATGTAATAATGTTTTCTTACTTTGAAGGACTACGTCACATTCTGTATTAATAGGGGGTATTTGGCATAATTATTTTTATAAAACTTATTACATTTCGTAAAGCAATTTGACAACGTTCATACACAGATACGAGTTCCGAGAACTAATGGGAACTGAAGTAATTTGCAGCACTGAACCCAATATAATCGGCCTTTTGTAACAAACCCGGTAGTAATGTTCGGCTCTCTTCGCCGTTGGCTGTTTCAAGGAGAAAATGCACTGTCAACCTCCTTTAAGTTTTCTGTCGATACTCGGCGGATGCATATAATAGGAATGGGCAGATGACTTGTTACAGTTCGAAAATTGCATTTCATAAGTTTGATTATCTATGTTAAGTTTTCGCTTTTAAATTGTTAAAATACATATGCAGACTCTCACCTTAAACATTAATTACTAATTAAGTTACCTGTAATAGCCAAAATTTTCATTATGTTTAGTTTCAAACCTTTGTTGATGTTTATATTCCAGGAATGTTTTGTATCTTGCAAGACATAGCCAAGTGGATTGATTTCTTCTGTTCCTTGTTTGATACTACTTGCAGACAAGTTTGATTTCAAATCTTTGTCCTAATTGATTGGTAATTGATAAACTTTTTAAGTTAGCAAGAGAAATAACTTCTTCTATTTGAGATGTAGGTTAAATGTCTCGACTGTTGTAAATCAGCTGTTTTTAAGAAAATCGATAATAGGTCAGTGTTAGACTAACAGTTTCTGTGCATTTTCACAGCCACGTCTGGTTAATTTTTGCGGTAAGTTAAGAGGTTAGTTTCCGTAGATAGGGTTGACTAATTTTTGTCATTGTTTTGTTTTGGTAACTACGTACGTGGGAGAAAAATAAGAATCGGCCCTTTCGACCATGGACACTGGAAATTAAAGCACGTTTGTGGAAATAGCTCCCCAAGTTTAGATTTTTGGGGCGTGCAGGCTAATGTAGTGCCGATAAAGCATCCACAAATGTTTTAAAAAGGTTATGGCTTTGTAGTTTGCCTATTTCTTTGGGCTGAATGCCGATTTAAAATGCTTTAATGAACTTCAACAGCGGTCATAGACGCCATTTGGTAAACTGGAACCCTCGTTAGTTATTTGAGGTAGGTTTAAACTTTAGTATCTGAATTACCCTCGTTGGGTGTTATGAAAGATTTCTCTTTCATGTTGTATATCTATAATTCGATTTTAGGGTTTTTTGGTAGGGGCTAAAAGTCCGAGTACAAACTGGAGAACTAGTTTACTTTTGCTGGAAATGTATGGACGCGGGACGTGCCAGTTGCCATGTACCACTTGAATTCTTGGAGACTAGCTGTGTAGCAGTATCCACGTTAGCTGTTGAGTGCTTATTTTTCTTTAAAAAGTAGTCAACTTAAAATCTTAATATTCTGCATTTGCATATTGTTTGATATACAGTGTTTTGATAAAGTTTTGCGCCCATGTTTTGTACAGAGCTTGTGCAATGTAAACGTGTAGCGTATGTCGACATAGCGTTAAGACGTCACAAGAGCCTCTAGTAGTTCAGAACGTTAGGTAGTCTGTTGCAGCTACTTTTGTTGCAAATATACTTACAATTTAAAGGCCATTTGTTTCTTCTAAATTTAACACTTGTAACTTTGACATTTTAACTTATCTATGGCCGAGTGGCTAGCATGCTTATTGAGTAACCACAGGTACTCGTAAGATATTGAAATATACTCTAACAGAAATTTTATGGTACATGTAGTTAGTTGTGAGAGGTCCTCGCACAGACCTTGTGGAAATGCCAAGTCTTAGGCAATGTCCTGGATGTAGGTCTATGTGGCTGCCAGATCAGACTAAACAGTCCTTTTTTTACAGTGTAGGTCTGACAGTTGCCGTCTTGTGCAAGACCCTGTCAAACAGGGTTTGACTTTTTGCTTTCTTTTATCGATAACTTTATAAATTTAAACCTTCAGAAGTTTTATTGTCAAACCTAGTACTATCACTTTAATATTTCATTTCACTTATCTATCTTTTAACTTTAAGTATCTATTGTCCACCAAAGTAAGAGGAAGATGAGCTTGCATTTATAAAACCAAGTAACCAAGGGCTTAACACCACTTTAAGAATAAATATTTGTATTGGCCTCTGCAAAAATTTGGCTTTTATTTTAAATAGAGTGACTTTGAGGGCTTGAGTGAATGAGAGCTTATAAGGAGCTAGTGCATACCGATGGCGACATAACTGTTTTTTTTTCCTAGTTTGTTTTTTTCTGAGGCCAAACACTAGAACCTTTAAAGGCTTTTAAGTAAAATAAAACTAAGGTGGCGCCTTCAGGATTTGACTTTAACTTACTTATATAAGAGTGCTAAACCTCTCAATCTAGAGACAAAATAGCGAACCTACCCTGAGTTGAGCTAGCTAAGGGGTGTCTGAAGAATATCCTCCAGGGCGTAGGGTTGCCAGGGTAAGGGTGGATAGGATGCCTTGTCGCAGTTTATTTTAGGTTATCCTAAGGTGAATACTGGCACCCGATTATTGTTTAAGGCGTAATTGTATTTTTTTATAACACTTAATTGTTGCGTTTTTTTTTATAACAGACTTGATCGTGCCTATATGGTTTATTGCGTAATTCTCGGTTGTATACTTTGGGCATTTGGTGTAGAATTGGTATAGTTCAGGTATACATATCGATATCGATATCGAAATTATAATAATTATAATACGATTTAAAATGTATTGTAGCTGATGGTTTTGGTTATTTGGTTTTAAAATTTTGTGGTTCTCCCTTATACAGGAGCCGCTACAGGCTTGAAGCTTGGACCATACTCAATGTAAAATACCATGACAATTAACGGCATTAGGCGTAGGCATTTATTCCCATTAATCGTCTTTTTACAAAGAGAAAGGTTAAAAACTCACAAAAGTATCATTTATTCAGTATTGTGTCTGGATTTTTAAAACGTGTTACAATGTACCTACAGCCATTGCTTTCCACAAGAAAAAACAGTTAACCCTTGACAATATTACACTCTATTTTTTATTTAACTCGTTTTATATAAAATATCGGAGAGAATAAATAAAAATTGAAAAAGGCAGAGTATCGAATTTCGGCCACCCTGTTACATCTGCGTTTTTTATATCCCTTTAAATTTTACCAATTTCGAACAAAAAATCATTTATTTTGTTATTGTTCAGGGAAGTATCGTTTTACACGTTTTTTTACCGCTGAACCGTTCGGAAAGGGCATTGATTTGATTTGACGTACGATGATTATTTATTTTCGTTTAGGTTTTATATTATTTTGACGCAAATCGTATTTTCAATAATTAAGAATTAAAAACATTAGCAATAAGCAACACATTTTTAAAAATTAGTTTTATAATTTAATAATCGTTCTAACTTAAGATTTTAATTAATAATTATTGATACTTACCTATTATTATATTTAGTTCAGATCGATTAAACAATAGTAGTAATCAAAAAGTTTCTTATATGCAGCCAACTTAAATAAGTAAGTAGACACACTGTATACAGGGCGTTATTTAAGTACGTGGTCAAACTACAAGGGGTGATTCTTTCAGTGATTCTAAGATAAAAAGTTTATATATGTACAGTGTGGTCCACTAAGTGTCCAACAAACGGGAAACTTCTTTATTATTGATTTCTCAGGAAATTTTATTCTTGATAAAAGTTGGTGCATGTCCGATAACCATTTCAGGTGTACTTAAAATGGCTTCAAGTCAAATAGGATACAGGGTAGGGCAAAAAATATGAAAATCGTTCAAGAGTAAAGTACCCTTATTTTAAAAAATAGGGCAAAAGGGCATGAAGAAAAGTTGTTTAGAATAAAAAGTTATACTATATAAATTTTTTAAGATAATTCGATGTAACCCCCGTATTATTGGTACCTATTTCTATTATTCAACTTAGGTCCATATTTAACTTAAGCAAAATAAATCAGATATGCCTAATTTTTTAAATATTTTTCAAATCAGTATTAATTTAATTGAATTTCTTTGTTTTTTAAGCAACCCCAGACTTTACCCCTGTTGCAAGGATATTTAATGTTACTTTATATTTAAATATATGATATTTTCTCGAACATAATTACTTCATTAATAAAAGGCCTAGTATATCAAATATTTTTTATCCAACGCCCAAAAAACTATATTTTATTTTTTTATTGAAATATCAAAGATAATTTATGTTTATTAATATCAATAACGGCAGTTAAAAAATGAAATACAGCCATAGAAATGTATGAAACTATAATAATTGTAACTAACAGTTACAATGATAAAATACAATATAAAGAATTAACTAACGAAGTGTCTCTGTATGTCCGCCTTCTCGCTCAATACATCTGTTCGTCCGCTCATAAAATTCCCTAATAGTAGATCGCAATACCGTGGCAGGGATATTACGGCAATGGTGCCTTATAGAATTTTCCAATTCTTCAACGCTGTTGGAAGGTCGGTCTTTATACATTTTTTGTTTCAAGTGTCCCCATAAGATGAAATCTAGGGGTGTAAGATCAGGCGGACGAGGCGGCCACCGTGCATCGGTATTTCGTCCTAGCCATTTGTTTCCAAATACCTCATTTAACCAATGCGTAACTGCCCTAGCACAATGTGCAGGGCACCCATCATGTTGAAACCATAGCTTGTGTCGTTCTTCTAACGGTAAGTTATCTATAAAGTTTCCCAATACATTCTGAAGAAAATTTAAATATCTATTGCCAGTCATATTATCTCTAAAGAAGAATGGTCCAATTAACTTGTCATTTAGTATCCCACACCAAACATTTGTTTTTTGTAATAATGATTTCTATTGTCAATTACAAAATTAGGATTTTCTTCTGACCACCACCTACAATTTTGCGACGAGACAACACCGTTTGTAGTAAAAGTGGACTCGTCTGAAAAAAGTATGTGCCGATGAAAATGTCTCCTCTCTTCTATTTCTCCTTGAATCCATATGCAAAAATAAAAACGCAAATCATAGTCTCTTTCTTGAAATGTACATACAAATTGAGGCCTGTAGGCACGATACTTGTTCTTTTTAAGTATGCGCTTTACAGATGTTTTTTTCACTCCTGTGTATTCAAAAACTTCTTGGGTGGATCTTGTGGGATCTTCGATTACTGCCTGAAGTACATCAAGCTGCCTATCTTCGGTGCACATGGTTTTTACACGTTCTTTTTTGTAATTATAATCCAATGATCCTGTCTGTATAAAAAAACTTAAAATCCTACTTACGGTTGAGTAGTGAATTATTTTGTCTGGATGGCGTTCATTAAAAATATCTGCAGCCTCACGCCTAGCTTTGTAATTTTCTCCACATATTAAAACTAACTCTGCCTTCTCATCTAATGTAAGATGAAACGCTGGGGGCATTTTAATACAATAAAAAGTTTAATTCAACTTACAATATCAATATTTCTTTGACATAAGAACAAACAGCTTGTCAAATAACTTTTTGTTTTAGTTAGAATTTTCATGGCTTGCTGCGCCAAAGGGTGTTTAGCACAGTACAATATTGTGTTACCTGGCTTATTCTTTGATACTTCAATAAAAAATAAAATATAGTTTTTTTGGGCGTTAGATAAAAAATATTTGATATAGGCGTTTTATTAATGAAGTAATTATGTTCGAGTAAATATCATATTTTAAAATATAAAGTAAGATAAAATATCCTTGCAACAGGGGTAAAGTCTGGGGTTGCTTAAAAACCAAAGAAATTTAATTATATTAATACTGACTTGAAAAATATTTAAAGAATTAGGCATATCTGATTTATTTTGCTTAAGTTAAATATGTATCTAAGTTGAATAATAGAAATACCAATAATACCTACTACATCGAATTATCTTAAAAAATTTTATATTTGAGATAGGAGACTATGATTTTAAATCTGAGTATAACTTTTTATTCTAAACAACTTTTCTTCATGCCCTTTTGCCCTATTTTTTAAAATAAGGGTACTTTACTCTTAAACGATTTTCATATTTTTTGCCCTACCCTGTATCCTATTTGACTTGAAGCCATTTTAAGTACACCTGAAATGGTTTTCGGACATGCACCAACTTTTATCAAGAATAAAATTTTCTGAGAAACCTATAATAAAGAAGTTTCCCATTTGTTGCACACTTAGTGGACCACACTGTATATAAATATAGGCTCGGTAATGCTTCGTTTCCAAGATACAGAGCGTCAAACTTTTCATAAAAAATCATTTTCTTGTAAATATCTTAATAATTCTTTAGCCGATTTTGCCCAGTGGCGTCCCGGAAGGCACCTTAACTAAGATTTTTGACAAAACAAATGTGCGCCTGACTTTTTTTGCAATTTTGTATTTTTTTCGCATTAGGCATCTAAAGTTACAAGTTTTTGTTGTTCTTGCTTCTTATTTGAGGAAAGCATAAAAATCACTTTTTTCTTTATTGTTGTCTACGGACATGGAATAAAGTGATTTGTATTTATGATTAAGCAATAAAAATGAAACGAAATTCATCATTCATGCGATTATTGTTATTAGGCAATAAACATAGATAGATTAAAAGTATATTAATTAGCTATAAAATAGATGAAATAATAATGAAGATTGGGCATGTCGTACTTAGGTTATGTTCGGAGAAAAATTTAGTAACAAAACAATACCTACCTTGTGTTTAGTTTTTTATACAATACAAGTTTTCTTGGTCAAAATATCGGTTAAAAGATACCTACAAGTTTAAAGCAGGTTCCTCCTGATGCCTCTTCATTTTTCTAGTCAAAAATCCAAATTAAATAAAGCCTAAGTATATGGTTTCCCGAGGAAGATTAAATGATAGTATGTACCTACCAACTGGCTGATATAAAATTGTATTTAAAATAGCTACCTAGGAAGTTCTTTCTAATGTTTGTTATTCAGGGATTATTTGGGGATTATTTTAACCTCGAAGGAGTATCGAAAATCGATGATAACAATGATATAGTCAAATCTGGTCTTATCTGGCGGGTTTACGATTTAACAAAGACATACTTTCAATTTTTCTTTTCTTTTATTGCGTTTAATCATACTAACCAAATAAAATCCGTCAGACAAATATGACAGACTTATGCAATTTTGGCATGAAAGAAAAGGATAGGAATTTTATTTAATTTTCAGCGATTCACAAAAGTTTGTACCTGCCCAAGTACCTGCCACCTTCGTCTTGATTTAAAGATGTCAGTTTTGTGACTTTGACAGTTTGTGACAAAATGCAAAAATTTTCTGGGTTTTTGCATCCCCAAGCAAAAAAAATGGTACTTAATCTGATAAGCTATTTCGAAAATGCAAGAAAAAGTGGAAATTCGCCAACTAATATTCAGGAAACAGCAGCCAAAGCACTGGGAATTAGTTTAAGGGCTGTGCAGAGAATTGCGCATGAAAAAAAACATAACATAATACCCAAGAATACTAAAAGATGTAAACGAAGAAAGCCAAAGACTGAGGATTTAAGCGAAAATATTAAAATGGGAGTTTGAAATGTGATTTACGATTTATACAGATCAAAAACCAATGTAACTCTTTCAGTTTTACAAAAACAACGGGGTGTTTTGGAAATTGGACTTGAAGCGCTATCAAAATTAATAAAAAAGTTAGGTTTTCGCTATAAAAAAGACTGTAACTGAAGATTTTTATGTGAGAAGCCACAAATAGAGAGTCAGCGTGTTCAGTTTTTAAAAAATTATACGGAGAATTACAAATCGAAATTTAGAAAAGTGGTATTTTTAGACGAAACGTGGATATTTTCAAATGGAAGTGGTTCAAAATCTTGGCAAGATGATTCTGTGAAAAGCGTGAAAAGGAAAAAGGGATGTGGCACGGGAAAGCGGTTCATTATTTTACCTGCTGGTTCTGTAACAGGATATGTTCCAGGTGCAAGCTTAATTTTTTCTTCAACATCAAAAAGTGCTGACTATCATGATAATATGAATTGCGAAATGTCTGAAAAATGGTTAAAAGTTCAATTGATCTCAAATTTGGATTCTCCGTCTTTAATTGTATTAGATAATGCATCATATCATTCAAGAATTTTAAATAAACAGCCTACTTCATCTTGGGGGAAAAATGATATTTATGAGTGGCTTGAAAAACACAACCAAAATCCTTCACCAAATATGCTTAAATCGGAACTCCTATATCAATGGCAAAATCTCTTAAAAAACCAAGAATATACGCGGTAGATGAAATATTGCGTGAATATGGCCATGAGGTTCTACGACTGCCGCCATATCATTGCCAGTTTAACGCAATAGAATTAATATGGGCCGGGGCAAAGTCTTATTATGAAAAACATGTAGGTGATGGTTTTAAATCCGACCAAGTACAAATAGTTTGGCAAGATTCTTTGGATCATATTACACAAGAGTACTGGAAGAAATCAGTGAAACATACAGAAATATTAATAAGGGATTGGTGGGATCGAGAACAAGTACTAGATGTCGAAGTAGCGCCAATGATAATTGCTCCATTCGAAGACGACTCAGACGACGAGGACTTTTCAGATTTTATATGTGACGATGACAGTTTTTAGTCTATAATTAGTTTATAAACGGTTTTCTTTGTTTACATTTTTTAGTATTCTTCGATATTATATTATGCTTTCTTTCATGCACATTATTCTGCACAGTCCTTAAACTAATTCCCAGTGCTTTCGCTACGGTTTCCTGCATATTGGTTGGCCAATTTCCACTTTTTCTTTCATTTTCGAAATAGTTTATCAGACTAAATGCCATCGAATTTTTAGGTTTTAGTAGTAAAATTGTTGAAATAAATTACACTGTTTATTATTGCCGTTTTTAATAAATATATTTAAGGTATACTATTTACAGGGATGGCGAACCAATGGCACGCGACAATAAATTTTGGCTCGCCACCGATCACAAAGTTTACTATGAATAATTATTATATTACGAATTGCGACGGCACGCCTATGGCCTCATTAAACATTTCTTTAGAAAAAATGCACGTTAATACATAAAGATTCGCCACCCCTGTATCTTCACGACTTCACGAGAGTTAAAATAATAAAACTATGTATCTTTTCTCCGGGTATATTGATACCTACATAGTCTCACAGCATTTTGATATAAGCTGTGGAATTTTCGAATTGATTTATATGATCCGTGAGCTTTGGACCCGCATTTTGAGACCGGTTTAGACTTTATACGTTTCTTTCTCCCACTTATTTTTAGCGGGGCGCTTATTGGCTTAACAGGGGCAAAATACGTGTAAAATAAATTTGGGATTTGATACCTCACCGGCTCTAGTAGCTTTTTCTCGTTGACTTTTGAAGTAGGTAACCTATTAAATTGGAAATATTTTTTTAGCCTGATATTACACAACAAAAATTTAGCCAATGTGTAATTTGATTTTTTTTTAAATTTAATTTAATATTATCTGCTGAAATAAACTAAAATTTGTTTAATTTATTTAACATTTCATCGACATTTTTGGTGGTCGCTAGTCAGGGGTTTTACTGTATATTGCTTATCTAATTTTCCACCATCATTTTGGTTATTAAATTTGTTAAATGTAAAACTATTGTGTTAACCGTCTGCAATAATACGAACGCACCCCTGAGAAATTAATTTTGGAACGAGACCCGTCATTTTTATTATGACTGATAGTTTCAAGTTAGCGGTTAACCTATTAACATTCAATTTTATGGAAAATCAGCTGTCCATATAAGGCCATATTGGTTTTTATTTACAACATTTTGATGAGCTCTGGAATTTTCGAATTGATTCATATAATCGGTGACCTTTGGACCCGCCAGATAAGACCAGATTTGACTTTAACATATTCTAGTTTATAGTGTTGAATCACTCTGTATACTATTCATCGAATTACCTTTTTAATATACAATTCTATACCTCACTTGGTATAATTTAATACATCTTTAACTTATAAATATGTGACGTCACGATCTTAACATTACGGCCTGTTCATGGAGACGGCCGTGATGAAGCACACTTAGAATTTCATCCACAATTCAAAAATGAAATAAAGAATAGACGTTATTATTTAAAAACAATAAAGTTGATGGTCGTAACTTATTTTTGGGCTACTCTGTAGGTATACATGAATTTACCATAAGAAAAAAAACATTAAGAAATAAATGTCGACGGGTCCAAGCGTTTTTCTAAAAAGCACATCGCAGATTTTTAAATGAATTTAGACATTACTGCTGAGACTCACTTTATTGTTAGTAAAATCATTGGTAGACAGTAGATAAAGTCTGTTCAGAGATATAAGGAAGTGACCAACTGATCCCTATTAGGAAAGACCCGGGCCAGCTGTAAAATTGAAGTATGGCCGAACATTATTTTGCTTAGAATTTAATCATGGTTTGAAATAAAAATAAGTAAGACATTAAATAATATTTTATTTATGTTTAAATGTGAAATTACAAGTTATTTTATTATTAAAAGTTATATTTATGATTACAAAAATATACAAATTATTCGGTACTTATAATAATTATTCACTTAATATATCAATATCACTATCGCTATCATCATCTGTTCTAATTATTATTTGTGCTATACTTTGTGAAGGGATGTTAAAAACTTCAGTTTCTATAAGCCCAAGTACACTGGAGTTAATAGTAGGGCAAATATTGTTACGACGAATGGCAGATTTCAGTTGGTGCCAAACTGACAAACATATTCGATGGGGTTAAATATACAATGGTATGATAAAACTGTATGCCCTAGATTTTTTGCATAATTATCACAGAAGTATTCCTTATGTAGTTTTAAACTTTGTAAAACCTCAACTAATTGCCTTTTGGTGTAATCTTCCTGAAAATAAATGTCATTATCATACATGTAGTTTCGGATTGTTGCTTTTGTGTCATTTGAGGAGGGAGTCTCTTAAATAAATTATCTAATGTAGGCACGCTTTGTTCCTCGTATAACTTGTAAATTTTACGCCGTATTATATCTTGATCACTTCCATCTACCTTTGAGAAAATGCCAGTATCGGTTCTTTTTTTCCTCGCTAAAATGGGATTATTCACAATTTTCCATACATTTGATGTTGGAATTTTTGTTAATGTGGCCGTTTCTCCTAACGCTGCTTGCTTGCTGACCGCACGTTCAATGAGAGTTGAATAAACATTGTTTATAACTTCCTTAGTTTCCACAGAAAAGTGTTTTCTGCTTTTTGACGAGGTTATTTCCTGAGATACATTGGGCTCGCACATATTTTCCATGAGTCACAAACGATTAAAAAAACGCTGTATTACACACGAAGTAAGAATAATTAGTAAGCTTGAAACTAACTAGAGTGGCTATACAGTGTGTCCAAGATAAGAATGGGATAGCATTGGAATCTTGGAAACGGTAGGAATTACAATGTTGGTTAAATCAGGAAAAAGTTGCACAATTTAAATACCTCTTACATGGTGTTTGCAAAATTAAACTATCTTTAACCGATTTTGATATTTTTTAAAAAAAATTATTTTTTGCCGGATTTTTTTTTATTTATTTGTTGCATTATTTTAACAGATATAAAAAAATGAAAAATACTTTTTTATTGTCACTTTTTAAGCTGAACAAGATAGCGTTTAGAGATTTTCAGTACGACGTTTCGTTTTCAAAAAAACATCCTCAACTCTCTTTTTTAAATACGGTCCTGTGTTTTTTTTTTAATCGAAGGCTATTTTAAACTCTAAAATAACTGATCTATCACTTGAACAAATTTTCAGCTTTTTCTCTATCATAGATTTTTATTATGTAACGAATAATATCCTCATATTATCATATGACCGTACAATAAACAAGGTGGGCTTTGAAACAAACGTTCGTCTTTCTTGACAACTTACTTCTGTCATAAATACAAAATTTAATTAGGTACGAGGTCTTTCACTTCGTTTAAAAATGGTTGTACATTTCTCTTTTGAGGAAAAGTTTGATATGTTAGAGTGTTACATTTACATTTTACACAACTTACCACTAGTAGAAATCAATAACTTTTGGTTTCAACAAGATGGGGCCCCCGCTCATAATTCGAGAATTGTCCAAGAATATTTAACAGATAGATTTCCTGACAGATTGATAGGTACGCGTTCAGCTGTTTCTTGGCCTGCACGATCGCCTGATCTAACTTCTTTGGACTTTTATCTCTGGGGGTACATCAAAATCTATGTGCACCAACGTAATTTTCAAGCGGAGGAAGAATTGCGTCAACTGGTTTTAGAAACATTTTAAACGATTACCCCAGATGTACTTCACAATATTTTGAATTCCACAGTTAGACACTGTTACCTATGCTTAGAAAATAATGGCCATTTGTTTGAACACTATTTGTAATTAAGTTCTAATTTGGTATTATGTTAATAAATGTTTTTCGAGCATTCAGTGCCGAACTATGGAGATTTTTCTTGAATATTTTTAAACGATAGCTAAAAAGCTGAAAATATGTTTAAACCAATGCAAGTGGTACATCAGTTATTTTAGAGTTTAAAATAGCCTTCGATTAAAAAAAAAAAACACAGGACCGTATTTAAAAAAAGAAAGTTGAGGATGTTTTTTCGAAAACGAAACGTCGTACTGAAAATCTGTAAACGCTATCTTGTTCAGCTTAAAAAGTGACAATGAAAAAATATTTTTCATTTTTTTATTTCTGTTAAAATAATGCAACAAATAAATAAGAAATAATACAGCAATAAATAATTTTTTTAAAAAATATCGAAATTGGTTAAAGATAGTTTAATTTTGCAAAGACCATGTAAAAGGTATTTAAATTGTGCAACTTTTTCCTGATTTAACCAACATTGTAATTCCTACCGTTTCCAAGATTCCAATGCTATCCTATTCTTATCTTGGACACACTGTATATACGGTCTTTAGAACATAATTTGTTTTATGGGATTAACCCTCGCATTTTGAATCAGGTAAAAATCGGTTTAAAATCACCAAACTATTACATTAATAATGAAATTACGTCTTCCGGATTTGCAGTTTACTTTAAGACATTTTTAAGTACGGGCCATAATTTACCTGCATTTATTCATTCATTCATGGTTTGTTTATGGCCACCCTTGGATAATCCCATTTCAAAGGCAAAGTGTAACCTTCTTATATCTCTGGACAAGCTTTACCTACCTAAGTACGATCTCAGAAACGGAATGTTTCTTTTTTATCAAACAGAGGAAATGTCTTAGTGTAAACACAAATTTAATCCGTTCACGAGGGGCGTGCGTCTATCCATACCTTAAAATTTTTCATATGTTGTACTGTTTGGCATCAATCAACAAACCTGACAATACCTAAAACTAGAAGGGATTTGGAATTTGGTTTAGATTAGTTGCTTGTCTAACATTTATCAAGAAAAATAAAAAAAATTCCAAAATGTTTTTCTGTATAGTTTTTAATGAAACAAGGGATCGATGAATGCCATGAAATAAATACAATGATTTTATTCTAACAGTAAATTCGGGTTTCTCCGTATATTGGTATAAGCTTCCAATGTTTCCATATTACCTATCTTATCCTTTTAAAATCAAGAGTGCCATTTAATAGAGCTTTAATATCAACGTCATGTTACCTAGCAACGGTTCATTAATTATTAGTAACAAATTGGCAGTATTGTTGATACTTTGTTGTATTTGGAATCTGTTTTCTTGAAAAAATACAAAAATCAGCTTGACCATTCAATACTTGTGCATCAAGGAATAAATAACTTTATTCACAAATGCCACGACTAAGCCAAAAGCAGATGAAAAATTGTGACAATTCAATTTTGTCACTAATAGGTCTTTAGAACTGCTTAATTATAGTAACTTATATTACATATCTGATTTGAATTTTAGCTTTAAAACTGGTAAAAAGTTCAATGTTTTGTTTTCTGTATAAAACTACATATCAACTTCATTTTGATTTCCTACTCCAGGTTGAGTCAAGACTCAAGCGGGATTACATTTGGCCCATATCTTCAGTCACCTTATTTTCCTGGCATCAACTATCCTATCATTTCATATACAACAGTATTTTATAGTGATGTTACATTGAGTATACAACAATAACTATATTTGGGTACATCCGTTCCATTTCACTTAACTTAAATACCTGCAACCGGGTAGTCAGGACCCACTAGACTTATTTCAATATCAACCGCTAGTATTTGAACCGGCCTATTTCGTTCGAGCAGTATCCCAGTGCGGGAGTGGTTCGCTGAAATTTGCTTTATCTTCCCCACCTCCATGGCATCGGGGACGGGTGATACTTTAACCTTTATTGTTCTGTGGCACTTTACTTTTGGCAGTCGAAATTGCGACAGGTCCTTTAATTAATCCACGACTATTCGAGTCATCTCCACCAGATTTGGGATTAAAAGGCCATATTTCCTATCGCCCATACCGCAGCTTAGCAGTGTAGTGAATATTTCTGCGGTTGCTGTTCCTTGGGATGCAGGAAAATCACTTAGGTGGATTTTTGCTACGTACTTCGCTGTCAAGAGGTAAGTTTTGCATACCATGCTGTTTTCTGTATCATCCCGTCAAAATTGTCCTAAAGTGCCTTCTGGGGCTTTACTTTAGTCAAGTCCGGTCACCAGAACCTAGAGGGGCCGAATATTTGGGAGCACCCAACACCATGTTGACCCCCCTAAACCAACTATTAGGACCCTAGACGCTCGTACTAGGTGAGTGTAATTCATTTTTATCTTCTCATTTTCCCTGCTTATTGGCGCAAAATCCTGTAATCAAACGACCCATGCTTTTCCCAGGTAAATGTGTGTGTGTGTGTTTTTTTTAATGTATGGTCGAGGGCTTTAAGGCCTCATTAGCTAAATAATTTAATATTTCTTATTACTTTGCGATTACTATATGAAGCAACTGGCCACCTATGTTAGTTGAACCCCATTTTATCTATATAACATTGCTAGTAAGTTATTTAAAAGCACTTTTAAATAAAGAGTTTCCTATTTTTTTTTTTTAGTTTCCTGTCTACTGTCAATTTGATGTAATATATGACTGAGATTTGGTTTATATTCAATTAGTCTTGACCTTCAAATTTAATTAGCCAGCTTGAGGGTGCTTACAGCTCCAGTCGCGTTTCTTTAGTTTTTATTAAGCATTATAAGCAGGCGCGTAACTACAGGGGGGCCTAGGGGGCCGCCCCCCCCCCAGATGTCGCTAGGCCCCCCTCCCCAGAAAAAGGCTGACTTTGTAAGCTTTCTACTCGCCTCGCAAATATAGCATCAATTTTCACATAACAATGAACGTACATGCGCGGCGATCCCGATCGACCCGATCCGATTCTCGTTGACCTTTGGGCTTGTTTATTCCAAAATTAAATCCCTCGAGCTTCGCTCTTGGGATCTAATCAGAATAAACATGTCCAAATTCAACTCGAAAAATTTCCAAAAAGGTTTTCGTGACAGCTGAAAAATCTAACCGATAAAAAAACGAGGTCTTGTGATATTACTCTTGATTATTGACCAAATTAGTTAAAATTTGGGCATGGTCCAAAAAAAATTTTGCCTGCGGCGGGCTCTCCACCGACCCACATCTACACGAGCCGCCACTACAAGTCACAAGAACAGGCCCACCCTAGGCCACCCCCAGGTCAGAGGGCTAGTTACGCCACTGATTATAAGGGGTCCACTACTGGGCCCAGCTTGCTTCATTCATTTGATATCATTTACTTTGTTTTATATAGCACAAATTTACTTAAAGTCCAGTGTTACATGACATTTTAATTCATGCAATACCTGATGACATATCTAATTGTTTGATTTATTTAATTACTATGTTGTTTTGCATATAACTATTACTTTTCTACTGAATTGCATAACTTATTTGAACAGATTTAAGGTGGTTTAGTGCCATATAATGTTGACAGTTACTGATTACGTTTAAATTCTTTTGTTGCATATCATTGTTGCAGTAATTAGTGCATTTTCTTTACCTTCAGTCTATGATAATGTATTAATACTGTATGGTGGCCTGCTTTTTAAGGAATATGGTATCCTCCTGTTTTGCTACTGCTTTGTAAGTATTTTAACATTAAGTACATCATATTTTAACGCTATTCAGACCTGCATAATTAAATAGCTGAGGACTCAGTCTTAAAATCAGCTGCCTACAGTTTAAGATTGTGCCATTGAGCTAATAATTTCTTTTATTTTAAATAACAATAAGGCGTTGTTTTAATTATGATTATGAACATTTCTAAATTCTTTATTTTCACTTTGTCTTAATTTCAGATGCTCCTTAGGCATTTTTAATTTAAATTGTTTTCTTTTAAAATAGTAGCACTAGGGTATAATGATCTCTCTTTTTAATAGCATCATATCATGGTTAGGTGATTCCCTTTTTTATGTCCTGGCTTATTTAGTTTGCTATATTAGTAAAAATATTACTTATGCTATACTGTATATTTTCTTTATTGGTGTATACTGTATATAATTAACTTTTAATTATTGATGTAACTCTAGTAAATAGGCGTACTTGTTGGCTTTATAATTTATTTTGTTTTAAGATTTGTTTGCTGAATTTATCTTTTGTATTTGATTACCTAAGATAATAAGTCAGTTCCCTTCAGGATATTAATTTGGAAATTTTAATTTGTGATTTGAATTTATTTTACTTACTTAACTAAAATATTAAATCCATTTTCTTTCTTAAACTTAAATCAAAACTTAACTTGGGACTTTAATTTATTTTCATTTCACATTAACTTCGTTGACTTATTTCCTTAAATTTCAACTTATAATTTAACTTTTTTATAGTTACTTTAACTTTTTTTTATAGTTCCTTTTCCCTTTTGTTTATTTTAATTTAGTTCCTTTTGCCATTTTAATTATATTACTTTATTATAAAGTTACTATATGAAGGGAAAAGGAACTAGGTCAGTTTTATTAGTAAGCCATCAGCTTAGACTTTTGTTTTTTTTTTGCTACGGTCCTTTTGTCGTCGCAGACAAGATCTTCCTGTTTACCGTCTTCTTTTCCACCATTTTTCTTCCCCGTTCCTCTGCAGCAGTACGGATTACAGTGCAGAGTGCAGGTTTAAGTACTAACAACCCCTCGAACAACCCCTATATTTTGGTGGCGCTTGTTAAACCCCCTCCTGCAAGCTAGGGCAATTGGCACGCGTGCTCCACAGCTAGTGCTGCTTGTGCTCTCTGGCCACCACTTTTATTAGTTTCTTTTTTAATCGTTAATTTATTTAATTTAAATTTTTTTCTTTGTTCAATAGCCGTTTACTACGGTTTCTCTTGTTCAGCGGTGCTCATCACAGCTTCGCTGAAAAGTGCCACCTTTTTTTTAAATAAAATAAATAAAAAATTTTTTTTAATTTTATTTTTGGTTCAAAAAAATAACACTACAGTAGGGGTTACAAAATGCTGTAAGGTAAGAATTAATATAATTTTTATTTTTTCCGAATCTGCAGAAGTATTCTTTCATAGGTTGAGAGGATTGGGACATTCTCTGCAAGAAATAGCAACTCTTTATGACACCAGCCGCATGTCTGTTTCCAGACTTTTAAGCAGGTACATCGCGTACCTAGAAGGGTGGCATATTATCATGGTACAAGACGACCCAGGATGACCAGTCGTAGAGATGACTAGCTTGCTGTAAGCCGCCGAAGAACTCTTAATTCGAGGCAGATAAGGAATGTTACAGGTTTAAATGTCTCCTGCATGACCATACGGCGTCGTCTCCACGAGCGCAATTTACATGCTCGAAGACGAGCAGCGTGTCCTTAACTCCTAAGGATCCATCGAGCTGCAAGAAGGACATGAGCAATTGACCATCAACAGGGGAATAGCAGAATGGGCTAGGTGCATGTTTGTGGATGCGGCTAGATTTAACCTGTATAATTCTGATGGGCGTATTTTAGTGTGGAGAGAGGAAGAGGGGAACGATTCAGAGAAGAGCATATGGTAGCGAGGGTGGCGTTTGGAGGAGGCGGCGTGACTGTTTGGGGTGGAATCATGAGGAATGGTAGAACTGAATTGGTTGTACTGATTGGGGAAAATATGACTGCCGCGACGTATACAGGGAGATGTTTGTGAGATATTGTTTTACCCCTTGCAGAGAATTTTGGAAGCGACGATTTTAGTCGACGACAATGCTCGCCCTCATAGAGCAAAAATCGTCAAAGACTTCCTTAGGGAAAACAATATCACGCGAATGATTTGGCCTGCTAGGTGCCCGGATTTGAATCCTATAGAGCATGTGTGGAGTAACCTTAAGTTGCGTGTGAATCGGGAAGGGAATGAATATTCAAATTTGCAAGAACTGGTGGACGCGATTTTGCGTGTTCTTCCCCAAAACTTGATTGCCGTACTATAGTCAATTCTATGCCAGAGAGAGCTAAGGACGTTATTCTAAATAGAGGCGGCCCAACAAGGTTTTAAAAATGTTCATCCAATCAATATTTTTGTTGACGCACTCCAAAGTGTTTCTTCTCATTTTTCACATGATTCATTATTGTGAACAAAGAACTGATATTGTTGTTGATTTCAGTTACTGAATAAAACCGTTGTACTATTGTACATGTTTTCAGGCCGAGTTCTTTATTTCAGGAGGAGAGGGATAGAAATTAGCAAACATAAACTTCGAAGAATTCGTCCATTTTTCCCAAAGAGACCTGTTATTAAATATATTTTTAAAACAAAGGACACAAAGTCTCGGCCTCTAATAAGTAAATTTTTGTCTTTATTGTTACATGTTTCGCCTTAAACCGGCATCATCAGACCTAAAGAAGTAAAATCAGTTACAAATTGCACGAAAATAACAAAAAACGAAAAGAACCTACCTTATAAACAGTCAATAAATTACATATAAAATAAACATAAAATAATATAAAAATATAAGCACATCACGGTAACATATTTAGACTAACATTAAAACAGAGGACGAAACAAGTTGGTTGCCTATTCAATCAAATTAAGAACCCAAGGCCAGATCTGTATTAAAAACGAAAACAGTAAATAAATAAAACTGTGAACAAACTAATCTCTTTTAAGGTTATTAAAAACCAATTGGGGCTCGAAATTAAAAACATCAATTACGCAGGTAAGTACTGGGCTCTTTTTTGCCTGGTGATTTCCATTTTTTCGAGTAAATTAAGTTTTTTACTTTTCTTACGTTGATGTAACAGTGTGACGTTTTCAGGTGCAGAAAAAGTGTGTCCCGACGTTAGCAAATGGGTGGCAAAAGCTGATTTGGTCTCGGTTATGTCCGAATTTCTATATTTATTTACGAGGCTCAGATGTTCACGCACTCTGGTAGATATCCTTCTGCCCGACTGGCCGATATACACAGCGGGGCAATTGTCACAACGCAACGAATACACTCCCGAATTAGACAACTGATCAGTATCCTTTGTTTTTACTAAGTGTTTCCTAAGTGTGTCAACGGTTTTAAAAGCTATTGAGACATTTAGATTCTTAAAAAATTTTGCAAGTTGTAGAGAGATATTGCCAAAAAAAGTGATGCATCTAAAGTGATTGTGTTTCGTTGTAGGTTCAGCATGAATTATATTGTAAGAAAATTTTATTTTATTTAAAAACTTGAAATAAATTTTGTTGATAGTACCTACTAAATTTAATGGAAACCCATTATTTAAGGCCAACTGTTTGATAATATTCAGTTCGGTGTTAAAAGCATTCCTCGACAGGGGAAGTTTGAATAATCTATAAAAAAATGAATTGAAAGCAGCAAATCTATGAGAATATGGTGAGTTTGACGAATATTGAATGATATTATCTGTTGAAGACGGTTTTCTAAATATTTCAAATTCTATGGAATTGTTGTTTCTCATTAATAGAAGGTTGAGGAAAGGAAGTTTGCCATCCTTTTCTTTCTCCAGCGTGAAAGTAATTTTGTTATGTAATGAATTTACAAAGTTTAAAAAATCTATTAAATCAAGCTCGCTGCCACTCCATACAATGCAAACATCATCAACATATCTTTTATAGGCGGTTAGGAAGCGAGCAAAGCGACTCTTCATAATTTTCTCCTCCAAGTCGTTCATAAAAACTTCGCTAAGAAATGGCGAAAGGCAGGAGCCCATAGCCAGGCCTGCTTTCTGCTTGAAAAATCTTCCGTTAAACTGAAAGAAGTCCTGGCTAAGGACGGTTCTCAGAAGCAACACTAAATCAGAGATTAAAAGACGGGGGAGACCCCCCCTCGCCAGCAAACCCTCCACTAGATTGATACAATCAGCGGGTGGCACGCTGGGGAACAGGTTTCTCACATCCAAAGAAATCAGGATGGCATTGTGCGGAATATGAATATTCTTAAGATAGTTTGCAAAATCTACCGAGTTTTTCGTCGCGTATGTGCTCTGGAACTCAGTTGCACTTCTGAGAACATCATTTAACCAAGAGGAGAGATTATAGCATGCTGAGTTAATAAACGATACCACTGGTCTAACGGGAATACCGTCTTTATGGACCTTAGGTAGACCGTACAGTAAGGGTGTTCTAGGGTTCATAGGATATAATTTTTCCTTGGAAGAATTATAATATTCCAGGGTCAACCGTGTAAGATCTAGAACACTCTTCACCTAAAAATGAAGCTGTAGGGTCTTTGTTAATAACATCAAATTCGTCGGTATTCAAAAAATCCATAACCTTGCTTACATAATCTAATCTCCTCATTATCACGAGGCATGACCCCTTATCCGCTCTTGCAATAATTAGATCATTCTTTTTTATCTTCTCCTGCAACGACCTAAGATGAAGTTTATTATAATTATATGTTTTATGTTATGTGAGAAATTAAATTTGAGATTAGCGTTCAATAGTTTTTCCTAACCTGCGGAGAACTGTACGTGGACTCCAAATTTAGAGACGAAGTCGAGTTGTTTGCATCTGAAACCTTTCATAGATTAAATAAAAAGATATGCAATGTTAAGATTGCCCAAGGTCAATTCTTAAGATTCTATTAATTCTTCAGAGTATGGACACAGGATGGGTCAATCAAATTTTGAATTTCACAAACGTTTTCTTAACCTAACTGACGTACAGTTCTCCGCAGGTGAGGAAAAACTATTGAACGCTAATCTCAAATTTAATTTCTTACATAACATCGATATACACACAAAGGAAACGCTAGCGATTGAGGCAGAAAACATTATTCAAACCACAGATATTACAAATAAAAATATTATAAGAGCTCAAATTATTAACTTCTTGAATAATGGTATAACCCAAAATAAAACATATAATTATAATAAACTTCATCTTAGGTCGTTGCAGGAGAAGATAAAAAAATAATGATCTAATTATTACAAGAGCGGATAAGGGGTCATGCCTCGTGATAATGAGGAGATTAGATTATGTAAGCAAGGTTATGGATTTTTTGAATACCGACGAGTTTAATGTTATTAACAAAGACCCTACAGCTTCATTTTTTACTAAGGTGAAGAGTGTTCTAGATCTCACACGGTTGACCCTGGAATATTATAATTCTTCCAAGGAAAAATTATATCCTATGAACCCTAAAACACCCTTACTGTACGGTCTACCTAAGGTCCATAAAGACGGTATTCCTGTCGGATTTTGCAAACTATCTTAAGAATATTCATATTCCGCACAATGCCATCCTGATTTCTTTGGATGTGAGAAACCTGTTCCCCAGCGTGCCACCCGCTGATTGTATCAACCTAGTGGAGGGTTTGCTGGCGAGGGGGGTCTCCCCCGTCTTTTAATCTCTGATTTAGTGTTGCTTCTGAGAACCGTCCTTAGCCAGGACTTCTTTCAGTTAACGGAAGATTTTTCAAGCAGAAAGCAGGCCTGGCTATGGGCTCCTGCCTTTCACCGTTTCTTAGCGAAGTTTTTATGAACGACTTGGAGGAGAAAATTATGAAGAGTCGCTTTGCTCGCTTCCTAACCGCCTATAAAAAATATGTTGATGATGTTTGCCTTGTATGGAGTGGCAGCGAGCTTGATTTAATAGATTTTTTAAACTTTGTAAATTCATTACATAACAAAATTACTTTCACGCTGGAGAAAGAAAAGGATGGCAAACTTCCTTTCCTCGACCTTCTATTAATGAGAAACAACAATTCCATAGAATTTGAAATATTTAGAAAACCGTCTGCTTCAACAGATAATATCATTCAATATTCGTCAAACTCACCATATTCTCATAGATTTGCTGCTTTCAATTCATTTTTTTATAGATTATTCAAACTTCCCCTGTCGAGGAATGCTTTTAACACCGAACTGAATATTATCAAACAGTTGGCCTTGAATAATGGGTTTCCATTAAATACTATCGTAAGTAATTACATAAGTGCATCAAAATTATCAGGTCTATTTTGATGCACGAATGTAATTCGGTAGAATATTTCTCGAGTACGTGAAATGAAAGCAGAAAATTTAATATTTTTATTTAAACGTTATATTTAATTATATGAAAATAAACAAATTAAAAATTGCATGAATCGCAGTGGAAAACACATTACGGACCTATAGGGAAATTTTCGACGGGACATTTTCGCACCTACTGGGCAATTTTCGTCGAAAATTTCCCGCTTAATATGGTAGTCTTTACACATGAGAGAAATATTCGTAAGTAATTAAATAAGTGCATCAAAATTACCGATAATTTTTTATGAAAGCATGTTGTCTAAAAACTGGATGAGTTTATTTTCATATTTTGGCAAAAGAGCCCGACACTGAAGGTGGAGGGCTCTTTAAACAAAATATGAAAATAACCGAATCCAGTTTTTTACTGACAACATGCTTGAATGAAAAATTATCAGGTCTATTTTGATGCACGAATGTAATTCGGTAGAATATTTCTCGAGTACGTGAAATGAAAGCACAAAATTTAATATTTTTATTTAAACGTTATATTTAATTATATAATATCTCTCTACAACTTGCAAAATTTTTTAAGAATCTCTCGATAGCTTTTAAAACCGTTAACACACTTAGGAAACACTTAGTAAAAACAAAGGATAATACTGATCAGTTGTCTAATTCGGGAGTGTATTCGTTGCGTTGTGACAATTGCCCCGCTGTGTATATCGGCCAGTCGGGCAGAAGGATATCTACCAGAGTGCGTGAACATCTGAGCCTCGTAAATAAATATAGAAATTCGGACATAACCGAGACCAAATCAGCTTCACCCATTTGCTAACGTCGGGACATACTTTTTCTGCACCTGAAAACGTCACACTGTTACATCAATGTAAGAAAAGTAAAAAACTTGATTTACTCGAAAAAATGGAAATCACCAAGGCAAAAAAGAGCCCAGTACTTACCTGCGTAAATGATGTTTTTAATTTCGAGCCCCAATTGGTTTTTAATAACCTTAAAAGAGATTAGTTTGTTCACAGTTTTATTTATTTACTGTTTTCGTTTTTAATACAGATCTGGCCTTGGGTTCTTAATTTGATTGAATAGGCAACCAACTTGTTTCGTCCTCTGTTTTAATGTTAGTCTAAATATGTTACCGTGATGTGCTTATATTTTTATATTATTTTATGTTTATTTTATATGTAATTTATTGACTGTTTAAAAGGTAGATTCTTTTCGTTTTTTGTTATTTTCGTGCAATTTGTAACTGATTTTACTTCTTTAGGTCTGATGATGCGGTTTAAGGCGAAACATGTAACAATAAAGACAAAAATTTACTTATTTGAGGCCGAGACTTTGTGTCCTTTGTTTTAAAAATATAAACATAAACTTGATTAATGCACTTTATAAAATAGAGCAAATTGGTGTAAAAACAGAAAATTAAAATTTTTTGAAAAAAATTTTTTTTGGAAAACCATACCTAGTAGATATTGGCAAAATCCCGAAAACGTCTCGAGGCATGGTCAAAATCTACGAAATGTTACATTCAATGTCACCATGGTCTTCCTACAAAATGGGAAGCCAGTGAAGTTTTTCCAAAATGCATGACATTTTGTTTTACCCTGTATTATAGCCCCAGGTCGAAATCTAAGTTGCTACCAATGATTCAAAAGACGTTGAAAAGGTCTTTCGAAACTTGACCTGCTTTTTGAAATGCGTTTAGTATTTCAGGAATCACAAGCTATCAAATTTGGCTAAAAAATGCGCTTGTAACGATAATTATGTACAGCAGTTTATTTCAAGAGACAGCCTACCTAATAAACTAAAAATGAATGGATTAGTAAAATTTTAATGAAAATATAGACGATTAAAATTCGAGCACATATTTACCTATTCCATAATTAATAGACGCAGTGTATATTCGAAATTTTCAAAATTAGTCGCCTTTCATAGGAATTACCCTGTAGCACATAGAAATATGTGTCTGTAATACTCTAGAATTTAGAGATCAAGGAAGCTGTGATGCTGATGGACCCTGTATATTTACCTTCACCTACGATTAGACAGGTACTACGTATATTAAAAAATCCATGGATTAAATAACATATCATCATACTATTCCCGCTTCTCTGATTCCAGATGCGCATCTTTCCCAAATCCATCGTCTTTATATCGATCAGGATCATCCTCGAGTCGCACTCGCCCCGCCAATCGTCCCTCGGGGGTGGGTAGGGGTGCTATGGGCCTGACAAACAAAGCTAATATTTGCAAAGAGGGCGAACCAAACAGTAAAAGCGTTTTATTCAGGCAGCGTTGGCGTGGTAGAAAATGCCTTTTTTTTATTTGCTGATGTGCCTTTTTGTAAACCTACAGTGCGTTCGGCATAGGAACTATTTTCACACTTTTCATATTTAATAACAGATAAGAGGTTAGAAATGCAATCTACGTAGAAAACTAGCCAAACAAAGATTCAAGTTGGCCACCAGTCCACCTCGAGCGCTACGGTAGGAAATTTATGACGGGTACTTCAAATAACTCGTTTTTAAAATACTGGTTTACTGTTTAAACAATATTTGAGATCTTTAAAGACGTTTTATCGCTTTTCGAGTTAATTCACTATAAAATACCATCTATTCCCTAAATTTTGAAATTTAATGAATGCACCATACATATACAGGGTGGTCCAACGAAAACTTAACATCTCAATTTTCCTGCTTTAAAATGAAAATGTGGAAAATCGCTCGGACCCGTCGATTTCTGATTCGAGGAGGAATAACTTTTCCGCTTTTTTCGTCTCCGTAACCTCAACCCCCCTAACGGGGGTGAGCACAACCACCTGATTTTGAATAGGGATGAGGGGTGTTGCGATACCTCATTTTGAAGATCTTATCGAGTACTATCTGACCCTAAAATTTCGCTTCAAAATTTTCATCTTTAACGAGATGACATCTAAAATAGTGGAAGACTACCTACTTACTTTTGTGATTGTTTATGAAATGCTGAAAATGGCCACCCTTCACTTCCATGCAGTAAAATAAAGTTTGCTCAAAACGTTCACGTACATTACTCAACATTTCTGGTGTAATTTGACGGCATTTATTAATGATCCGAATTCGCAAATCATCCAGTGACTCAGGCTGGGTAGCGTAAATCTTAGATTTCAGGTGACCCCATAGAAAAAGGTCCAGTGGAGCCAGATCAGGTGATCTGGGTGGCCACTCAATATGTCCCCTTCTTCCAATCCAGGCCCGAGGAAAATTTTCATCTAAGAACTGACGCACAGGTTGAGCGAAATGAGGTGGTGCGCCATCTTGTTGAAAAATGATCGTTACATGGTCTTCTTCATTCTCCAATACTTGAACGAGGGCTGGATAAATAGCGTTCTCTAATAGTTCTAAATAAATTTGGCCAGTAAGATTACCGGGTATAAAAAAAGGGTCGATTATGTGATTTCCATAAATACCCGCCCAAACATTTAACTTTTGGGGATGCTAAGTATGCACTTCCACTTCACGAAATAATATTGGATTTTTATCTGACCAATACCGACATGTGTGCCTTTTTACAATGCCATTAAGGTAAAATGAACACTCATCCGAGAAACAGATATTGAACATGTAGTTAGGATTATTGTTAATAATTCCACTGACCACTTCACAGAACTGGAGTCGGCGATCGAAATCATCCTCATTCAGTTCCTGAACCAGTCGTATCTTAAAAGGATGGAACTTATGTTGTTTAAGGATTCTCATGATTGTTGTGCGTGAAACACCAGATACATCGGACAATTTCTTAGTACTAAGGGTGGGATCCATTGCTACTTGACCTAAGACAGCGACTTCCCGCGCTTCGTCTCTTTCGTACACCCTCTTTTTGTTTCCGACTGAACCAGTAGCGTCAAATTTGGCAACCAGTTGCACAACGTAAGCAGCGAATACATTTTTTTCAGGATGTCGTTCATTAAATAAAGCCGCTGTTACTCGCGCAGAGTCGTTATTTCTAAAAAATAATTTTATCATTTCCACCCCTTTTTTCTACGGAATACACCATTTTAATTCTACTACAAAGTTACAATCGCTTTGACACAGTTTTAACGTTCTTAAAAATTCACGATAGACTAAGGTAGATCATAAACATGGTCCGTCTACTTTTTTGGACAAAAAAATTAACAAATAAATAAATAATTCAAATGCGTCTGATAAGAGTAATATCCTCGAGGTAAATTCCACATTCTCCACTCATACACCAGCGTTCTTTACTGCATGCAAGTGAATGGTGGCCCTTTTCAGCATTTAATAAACTTATCACAAAAGTATGTAGTCTTCCACTATTTTAGCTGTCATTTCGTTAAAGTACTTGATAAGATCTTCAAAATAAGGTATCGCAACACCCCTCATCCCTATTTAAAATCAGGGGGTTGTGCTCACCCCCGTTAGGGGGTTGAAGTTACGGAGATGAAAAAAGCGGAAAAGTTATTCCCCCTCGAATCAAAAATCGACGGGTCCGAGCGATTTTCCACATTTTCATTTTAAAGTAGGAAAATCGAGGTGTTAAGTTTTCGTTGGACCACCCTGTATTTTATATAAAATGTTGTAATAATTAATAAAAAATAAAAAAATAAAAAAATTAAAAAAAAAGATTCTTATCTACTTTATTTTATCTTATTTATCTTAAGATGTTCTCGTTGATATTTTCATTAATTAATTACTTGGGTCACCACGGCCACTCAGTTTTTTAATTCGCTTGAGAGCTAAGGTCGTAGATTTAATTCAGATAAGATTTTTGGGCGCCATCAACCAAAGGGGTTGAAAAAGATTATAAAGAAAAGAGTAAATAGAATATTTAGTTCCCTAGCCCTGAAAGAGAAAGCAGTATGAATAAAACAATTATTTTAATAAATTCCTATTTTATTAATAAAAGAATAATATTTTCCAACAAACACCCATTTTATTCATTTAGGAAGAAATAAACATAACATGAAGAAGGACTTGAATAAAAGGCTAAGCAACTAAATCAGAGAAAGAAGATATAAAAAATAACATAGAAAAAGTTATGACATGAGCTAGTCAGCTCCACTAAAAGATATATTAGATCGTAGGAAATTAAACAGAATAAGAAGTGAGGATTCTTTCTAAACACCCAATATAAAAGGAGTCAAATACTAACTAAAAGCTTTGAACATAATTAAAGTGTAATTACTTTAAAGGTAGTGACCAAAATAAAACAGAATTTAAATTTAAGTTAAACTAAATCAAATTATAGCATTCATTATGCCAAAATTGAAAATAAAATATTCTTTATAGTAAAGTCAATGATAGGTCAATTGAAGCACTTACGATGCCCCAAAATTTGGTTAAAATCCCTTGAGAAATTTATGATAACTTCAAGGTTATATCATTAAAGACATTTACCCTTTTGCCAAAATTCAAAGTAAAGCAACATTTAGGGTAAAGTTAATATAAAGTCATATACATAAATATATAGCATTCACTACGCCAGAATTTAAAGTGAGATAGAATTTAGAATCAAATTCAAGATTAGTAATATCACTTCCAGATTATATTAATAAAGACATTTACCATGCCCTATTCCAAAATAGAATTGGGAAACTTAAAACTTTAGTTATGTTCCCAACAAAATAGCTTAGGGGTGAAGATAAAGATTATCTAGCTAAGTCTAACTAATAGATATAGCCAAAACCTGGAATGACAAAAATACATACTGATGGTAACTAAAATTTCTGGGTCAGTAAGTAATGTATTCAAGACCGGGATTATCAGTCTCTTATTAACCCGCTCAAAACAGATATAGATATATCTATTACAAGATTAAGTTCAATGAAGAGGTTACGGATATAGGAATATCCCAACAACTTCATAGGGGTATCTTAATAAAATTAAGTCAAAATAGAGAAAATTACAGCTATAGAAATATCTTAATACTCTATAGGGATATCTTAATAACATTAAGCAAAAATAAAGAAATTACAGATATAATATCTCAATAACTTAGTGCGAAAATGCATACTTCCTGAGGAAGTTCTAGAGTTATACTTAAAAATTAAACATTTAACCGCTACTTCTGTTAGAAAGTAAGACTTACGTTTTTTGTTTAATGAAAATCTCAATTTAAGATAATTAAAATAACCATCTTATACTCCTTGACGAGTAAAAGTTAGTTTCATAAATCAAAACTAGCCTGTTCCAACTAGATAATCATAAAACCTACTAGGGATTAATATACAAATGAATTTACAATAAATAGACCAACCACTCAAGCATTCCTTGACGAGGGAGGTTTCGGTTTTAAATTGAAAACTAAGTTTTTGTATGATACAAGATAAGCAGTTTAGGTAATATGTACATTACTGGATTGACCCATCCACTTTAAGCTAAATCTACAAGAATTTACAACAGTCTTAAGCGAAGCTAGGGTAATTATACACTATACATAAAAATATACAGAGGGAAGAATATACAAATATCATACAGTCTACCAAATCACCACATAAAAAGTTTATAACATAGGAGATTAAGTTAAAGGTTAACAAATTGTCTTTTAGTGATCAATTTAAAAAAGTTAAGTCCGGTGAGGGTGGCATTGTGCCAGTGAAACGTTACAAGTGATTAAAAAGGTGGTATTTTAGCAATATTATCTAAAAAGGTGGCTCTAGGCCCATTAATAGTACATTACGAGTGATTTAACTGAAGTATTGAGGTGAAATTATCCTGAATTATTAGACACATGAAATTTACTCATTCAAATTCAAAAGAAGGGTTTTTTGGTATTATATCTTATGAAATTTAATAAAAATTAGTCGGAGGTGGTGTTAGTACAGTAATCAAGGAGAAAAAATATGCTACTTAGCTCATGTAAGGCAGGACTCTAGCAGACAGGCACGACGGATTATGCGTCAATCTCCAGCATCAGATTAATGTGGACGGTTGACCATACAGCACGTCGGGGTGACCGGCACATGCACCGAAACAGGAACTTTATCCAAAATGACACCCCCACTCGTCTTGGCCTCTCTAAGACATACATCCTCCATTCCAGACATGGGATCCATAGCAGGGTAAAGGATTTAGAGGAAGACTCCAGGTTACGAATACTGACTAAAGCATTTCCAACACATGGCTAAATCCATGTAGAAAGTAGAAAATAGAAGTAGAAGGTAATAAAGGTAGAAGATAAAAGATGTAGGAGATAAAAGAACCAGAAGATAAAAGAAAAATAGACGGTAATCGAAGTAGATAAAGGAAGTAGAAAAAGAAGTTGATAAAAGAAAAATGAAGAATAATGAATAACGACAAATGAAGAATAATGAAGGTAGTCGAATAACGAAAAATGAAGGTAGACGAAAAATGAAGATAGTCGAAGCCTAAAACAAAATGTGAACATTAGGACGCCATTTTGTGAAACCCAAAAGGTATTACTTACCAGGTGGTCGGGCTTCCTTCGGTCTAGGTGACGAAACAATCCCATTTAAGGCTCAAAAGACAGCTTCTATGTTAAATTCCGATCCGGCCATTGCCGCCACATATAAAATGCGAATAATTAACACAAAACCATAATTTTTATATCTTCGTCATCTGCTGTTCAAGTCTTCTGGACCGGTATATAGAACGAACAGACCTAGGCACTACGCCGTAAAGTCCTTAAATAGACTTTCCTATCAAAAAAAACAACTTCCCACTCGTGACTCGTACTGCTTCGAAAACCCATGTGACTTCCGGTAATGACAAGTAAAGCTGGAGGGCACTTTGAACTTGAAAACGGGAATCTACTCATTTTAACCAAAAAAGCCATGAAAATAGATGCAAGTTTGACCCGAAACTAAATGCATCCAAAATACTTGGTTAGGTAACGTCGAAGAACCGGCAGTCATCCCAAAAATGTAAAAGATCTCATCACACCATATGGGTGGGCAAGTGATATTCCGACAGCTAGTCATGCATATCGTCATTTTCTGGGTTGCCTATACGTAGGTTATTATATTAAGAAGACCAGCCTGGGTCTAGAACCTTTTAGACAGGGGCGTATTCAAAAATTTTTAAAAAATTTAATTATTTAAATTGGTCAAAATTTGATAAAAACTCGGGCCATCCACTAACGTTGTAACAAGCACAAAAAGATTGTTACAATGTTACCAAAAAAGCAATAAAAGTCATTAAAAGCTAAATATTGTTGTTATTTATGAATGCCGATGTACAGAGCCGCCGCTACCATGTGTGCAAAGTGTGCAGCGCACACGGGCGGCCAAAAATAGGGGCGGCCAAAGCAGACCCCACTGATAAAAATTTATTTTTCGTAAAACAACGAAAAAATTAATTTAAGTTAGATAATAATTATTCTGTAAACTCTAAATTCCTAACAATAATTATTTTATAACCTTAGTCTATATAACGCTGAAATGCATTTTATTTATCGTTCTTTCTTTCATCCTAATCCAAACAGAAATATTATTTTAAAGTATCTAGTTTAAAATTGCCAATTCTGCCGTTTTGCTCGCCGCGCCGCGTCATCGGCTCCGTAAACAAATAATGTAAAGCAAATTAAAGCAATAAATTTCACTTTTGTATTTAGGGCGGCTTTAGCCTTTAGAGGATCATCCAATAAATTATTTGAACCGAATAATTGCAATTATTTGCAGTTAGTTGAAATGATTTCTAAGTTTGACGCTGTATTATGGAATTTAAGAATACAAATACACCACATTATTTAGGATGGGAACATCAAAATGAATTGATTGTTTTATTAGCAAACTCTGTTCAGGATGTTATCCTAAACCAAATTCGGGAATAAAAATATTTTTCTATTATATTAGATTGTACCCCAGATATAACGCACACAGAACAAATAACAATTATTGTAGTAAGATGTGTTTCAACCTCGGCACCAGTTCAGATATTTGAATACTTTTTAGGCTTTTCTCCTGTGATTGACGTCACTGGACAAGGTCTTTTTGAATTTATAGAAAATAAACTGAAATAATTAAATTTAAAAATAATTTGCGTGGACAGGGTTACGATAATGGAGCAAATATGCGTGGTAAACACATTGGATTGCAAAAAAAAATCTTAGAGAAATATCCTCGAGCATTTTTTATTCCCTGTTCTGCGCACAGTTTCAATTTGGTTGTGAATGATGCAGTAAAAATAAGTTTTGAGTCGGTGGAATTTTTTAATACTGTTCAGGAACTATAAGTACGTCTTTTTCTCTTAGTCAAATATTAGATGGAATGTTTTATTAAAGCACCTTCCAAAGTTGACATTAAAAGCATTGTCGGAAACGCGATGGGAAAGTCGGATCGATGCAATCACACCACTAAAAACTCAGATAGGTGAAATATGCGATGCTTTGGAAGAATTGGAAAATGATTACAAAAGAGATATGAAAACTAGAACCATAGCAAAATCACTTAAAAATAAAATTTTTAAATTTAAATTCATGTGCTCTGTTGTGATGTGGCAAGTGGCAAGATATTTTAAGTAAAATAAATGTGGTTAACAAAATCCTTCAGAGTCCAAAATTTGACATAAGGTCTTCACTTAATGCACTTAATAATTTAAAAAATTATTTTATAACCAAACGTTCTGATGAATATTTTCAAATTTGTTTAGAGAGATAGCTACAAAAGCTAACATTGAATAAGCATTCCCCAGCTTACCTGCCCAACGAATTAGAAGAAAAAAGGGCATTTTGAGTATGAAGGAACTGATGAACCTATATTATCTCCTGAACTGTCATATAAAGTCAATTTTTACTTTAAGATTTTGGATGCTGCCATAACGGCAATTGAAGAACGATTCCAATTACTACAACAACACACATATAGTTTTAATGTAATATATGGTATAACCAAAATTAAGAATGATGACGAACTTAAAATCAATTGTGAGAAAATGCATCAATCCCTTACAGACATGAACAGCTCAGAGAGTGACATTAGTACAACCGATTTATATGAAGAAATTAAAGCTATTGACCCATTTTTACCACAGAAAAAAGTCCTAGTGATGTTCTTAAACACATTTACGAAAATAATCTTCTATCAACATTTCCACACTTAACTATAATCGTTCGGTTACTGTAGCTACGGGTGAGCGGTCGTTCTCAAAACTTAAAATTATTAAAAACTATTTACGATCCTCCATGACGCAAAATAGACTTTCTGCTTTAGCTATGTTATCTAACGAACATGAAGTGTGTGCGACATTGGATACTAAAGACATTGTCAAAAAGTTCCCCGAAACGAAAGCCCGAAAAGTTCGTTTTTAATTACTTTTTATGTTATTTAGTTATATTTTATTTTAACGGACGTTTGTATTTAAATTTGAAGACTTCCTAGATTTGACTGTGTTGGATGTTGGATATTACTTTAAAATTTTGAGTAAGTATTTACCTATTTACTAATTACTATTGATACATATGTAAAAAAGTATTTATGCAACTTTTATACATTTCGTTTAATATTAGTATCTAGATGGGAAGGGGGGCGGCAAATATTGAGTTGCACACGGGCGGCCAACACCTTAGCGGCGGCCCTGCCGATGTAAATAACAAACAAAGCTTGTGAAAAAACATTTAAAATTTATTTAAACCTAACCATAAAAAATAGTGCGACAAATTCTGGCAAAAATTGGTATTGAAACAATAGAAACACTTTATAGCTACAAATAAATAATGTTTTCTATAAAATAAACCAAAAATGTAAGTAGTGTCGTAATGGGAAGAAGCACAACCCCCCTCCACTTTTTATGACCTTGACCTTGACCTAACCCGAATGACCTTGGATGACCTTGATCTAACCCGGATGACCTTGACCTTGGATGACCTTGAGCTAACCCGAATGACCTTGGATGACCTTGACCTAACCCGAATGACCTTGGATGACCTTGACCGAACCCGAACGCCCTTGACCTTGGATGACCTTGACCTAACCCAAACGCCCTTGACCTTGGATGACCTTGACCGAACCCGAATGACCTTTGATGACCTTGACCGAACCCGAACGCCCTTGACCTTGGATGACCTTGACCGAACCCGAACGCCCTTGACCTTGGATGACCTTGACCGAACCCGAACGCCCTGGACCTTGGATGACCTTGACCGAACCCGAACGCCCTTGACCTTGGATGACCTTGACCAAACCCGAACGCCCTTGACCTTGGATGACCTTGACCGAACCCGAATGACCTTGACTAATCCGAATTTGACCTTGAGTAACCCGGGCTTCACCTTGAGCAACTCGACCTTGAACTTGACCTTCAACTTGGCTTTGATCTTGACCTTGAACTTGACCTTAGCATAACCCCCCACCATTATAACGTCGGCTTTATAAACCATTTCAAGTAATTTGATTTTTAGTGTAAGTCACGAGTTTTAGTGAATAACAAGTGAACAACAATAATAATTGATTACAATGAATTACGTGTGTGAAAACTGTGGAACGGCATTTACTCGTAGCTATAGTATGGAACGGCATAAAAGAGAATCGTGTGTATCAAGATTTAATAATGAAGATTGGGGTAAGCGACGTAGAGTTGATGGTGCTGCATCAACGTCGACTATGCAAACTTGCACCTTATGTAACGTAAATGTGCCACACAATCAAATGTTTGCGCATCAGAGAACATTACAGCATAAAGAAAAGTCCTGTGTGACGGTGTCCCACGGTGTTCAAGTTATACAAGGCGCATTTAAAAATAGGCTTATATCTTATCGTATAAATAGTGATGGTGGACATGTAGACTACACATTATTTTTCGAAGAAATTAAACCCCGAGTGTTGGCTTTGATGAGTGAAATATTACGTGTCCAAAAGTCCTTAAAAATAAACATGGTTGTTGTTGGTCGATACTTTCTACCATCGCAGGAAACATTTAGTGAAAAGTCATTTAATACCTCCAATGAAATAGTTGTAATAGGGAGCGACTTGGATGATGTTTACCAATCATTTGTGGAGGCAATGAAAGCTCAGTCAACCGAATTTCAGGAGAAAGATTCAGGTATTTAAGAATTATTAGAAAATGAACAGATTAAATAAATATTGTTTTTGACATTTGAATGGTTAAAGTGCTCTAAAGTAATTAATTCCATTTTTATTTGTAGGTTGGGCTCTGGAGAAAATACTTCATCTAGAAGTGAATATTAACAAGTATTCACCTCTGGGTGGTTCATCATATATACCGTTGCCGCAATGCATCAACGCCAAAAAAGCTGTGGTGAATGTAATCAATCAGGACGAATGCTGTTTTGCTTGGGCCATTACATCAGCATTATTTCCTGCAGCCATGGCTTCGACACAACTCACATCGTACCCCCACTACTCAACAGTCATAAATGTAACAGGTATGGATTTTCCAGTAAAATTGAGCGGTATCACAAAATTTGAAGAGATGAATAATATTTCAGTTAATGTATACGGTTTGGAGAGTAGTTTTGAAGATAATAAATTAAAATATGAGGTGGTCGGACCACTAAGATATGCTACAAGGAAGCTACAGAAGCACGTAAATTTGCTTATGGTTACGAAAGATTGTAATATTAAAGGCCGCAGTAATAAACATATTTGTGACGAAAGCTGCTCAACAAGTCATTATTGTTGGATAATTGATTTATCTCGTCTAGTATCCAGCCAAATTTCACGGCATCATGATAGACTATATTTTTGTGACGGTTGTCTTATATATTTTCGTTCACCAACAGCTTTAATAATGCATCAAAAAAATGATTGTAAACACATCTATTCATTGACACCGTCAACGGATCTAAAAATTGATAAATTTGGAAAGAGCATACCGGAAAATATGTTAAAATTTGAAGGTATAGAAAAGCAAATGCGAGTTCCTTTTGTCGTTTATGCGGATTTTGAATCCGTTTTAAAACCAGTCGAAACTGTCGAGCCCAATCCCACAAGTTCTTATACCATAAATAATTTCAAGCACGAACCATACTCTTTTGCATATCTGATAAAATGTTCTTTCGACGATTCAATTTCCAAGTTTGAGCTATATCGCGGAAAAGATGCTGGTAAAGTTTTTGTAGATTCCATAGAAACCGATTTAAGATATCTTTACAATACCTATTTAAAGGATATAAAGCCAATGAACCCATTAACACTTAGTGAAAAAACAGAGTTTGAAAATGCCACACTATGTGGTATATGTGAACAACCTTTTGAGGAAAGTGATATAAAAGTAAAGGATCATTGTCACATAACTGGTAGAAAAAGGTATGGTGCCGCACATTCAATTTGTAACCTAAATTATAAAGTACCTACTTTTGTACCAATCATATTTCATAATTTAAGCGGCTACGACAGCCATATGTTTATAAAAGAATTATGTAGATATGGTGACAAAATTGACGTTATAGCTCAAAGCAAGGAAAAGTATATATCATTTACAAAGAACATTTACATGCACGATTATGTAGATCAGAAAACTGGTGAAACAAAGAGAAAAAATTTAAAGCTTCGATTCATCGACAGCTTTAAGTTTCTATCAACATCACTGGAAAACTTGGGTAATGGTTTAAGTGTTAACGATTTTAAGGAAACACGTAAACATTTTGCTGACGTGCGTGAATTTAATTTGATGCGTCAAAAGGGTGTTTTTCCGTACAATTTTATCGATTCAATTGAAAACATGAATTTTGCAACTCTTCCAACTAAAAATCAGTTTTATGACACATTACGAGAAGAGCACATAAGTGATGAATGTTATCAGAGAGCCAAGGAAGTGTGGAATTTATTTGGGTGTAAGAATTTAGGGGATTACTCTGATTTATATATAAAATCAGACGTTTTATTATTAGCAGATGTTTTCGAACAGTTTCGCGATACTTGTTTGCAAGTTTATAAATTGGACCCCGCACAGTATTTTACCCTACCAAGTTTATCTTTTGATTGCATGTTGCGCATGACACAGGTAAAGTTAGAGCTTTTAACAGACATTGATATAATTCACTTTTTTAAAAAAGGTATTCGCGGCGGGATAAGTCAGTGTACTGAAAGGAAGCACATCGCAAATAATTCCTATTTACCCAACTACGATCCCTCAGAACCTTCTTCATTTATATCATATTTAGATGCAACAAACCTATACGGTCATAGTATGTCCCAAGCATTGCCCTTTGGTGGTTTTCGATGGCTATCAGAACGTGAAATTTTAGATTTAAATATTATGAATGTGGGTGATGAAAGTCCGCACGGATACGTTCTGGAAGTAGACGTGCATTATCCGGAAGAATTGCATGACTTACATTCTGATCTTCCTTTCTTAGTGGAAAATATAATGCCACCTACAGAGGAGGCAAAGTTGTCCAAATTGATTCCCAATCTTAAAGATAAAAAGAGGTATATTGTTCATTATAGAACTTTAAAACAAGCCATCGATAACGGTCTAATGGTAATGCGGACTCATAGAATTTTAAAATTTGATCAGTCAAAGTGGTTAAAGAAATATATCGATTTTAATACGGATTTGCGTAACAAGTCAACAACAAAATTTGGTAAGGATCTGTTTAAATTGATAATAAATGCTATTTTTGGAAAAACTATGGAAAACGTTGAAAATCGTAAAGATATAAAATTAATAACACAATGGGAAAATGGTGTAGGTAAAGTTGGGGCAAGAGCATTAATTGCTCGTCCCAATTTTAATAGTAGATCCATATTTACAAAAGATTTTGTCGCGATCCACATGGATAAATTAAAAATTATTTATAATAAACCTATATATATTGGTTTTTCCATATTGGATATCTCGAAAACAGTAATTTATGATTTTTTCTATAACTTTATTAAAAAGAAGTTTGGCAGTAATGCTTCCTTACTTTACACGGACACGGATTCTTTGATATTAAAAGTGTTCACCGATGATTTTTATCGAGTAATTGCAGAGAACCCAGATAAATTCGACACCTCAAATTATCCCGAAAATAATAAATTTAATGTAATTAAGAGAAAATCAGTGTTGGGTAGAATGAAGGATGAATTTCCATGTGATCCGATAATCGGTTTTTTTGGAACTGGGGCAAAAGCTTACTACGTAAAATCATTGAACAACGAATTAAAAAAAGCCAAAGGGATAAAAAAATCAGTTATCGAGAAGGAGCTTCATTTGGACGATTACCGAAAAATCGTTGAAAACGGCGGTTTAATATATAGGAAGATGAAAACTTTTCGAAGTGAATTACACGATATTTACACACAAGTTATTAATAAAATTGCTCTTAGTCATTATGACGACAAGCGTTTCATAATTCCATCAACCACAAAAACTTTACCTTGGGGACATAAAGATATAGAGTTTTATAGTGCGGACCCTGAAGAAAATTTAGCAAATTTACTGAAAGTAATTCAATATTTTGTATAGCTTTGTGATAGAACGCTCCACTGGCAAATCCATATTTAGTAGAACTTTAAGTTAAAAAAATAGTGATCATAACATAGGGAATGTGTAGGACAGTTTGTAGCATAAGTTGTTTATTTGCCCTTGGCAAGTAGTAGTGAGGTCGAAAAGGGCGCACGAAGGTGCCCTTGTCGGTTAGAGTCGAGAAGCGGGAATTGAGAAGTGGGGGGTGGTCTTGTTGTGTATAAAGACAGTCGACCCAAGAGCAGCAGATCAGTTCACAGTTGTTGTACGACTTGTGTGTGTATTACTGTCTTAGTAGTGTTAAAAAAAAAACAAAGTTGAAAAAATGGAGAGCGACTTATTGTCAGAATTTAGCTTCGGAAGTGCGGCTGAAGAAGCAATGTTGGAGGGATTTGACCCTTCGTCCCTCTTAACACCGCATACCGTCGCCGAATGGGCCATGGACCAGAGCGAACGGACGGAACAAGGTCGTGTAGAGGACGAGGCCTGCAACAATATGTTGGCCGAAATTTCTACTCGTCAACATCTGGAGCAGCGGGACCAGAACGTCGTCGTTTTAAGCGATGTTGTTGTGAAAAAGGCGAGCCCAGTAGCAGGTGGAAGCAAATTAGAGAAGTTGCTGAAAATGCCAGGACCACGGAGCTTGTCGCTACAGAAAAAGAAGCCCACCGACTTGCCAGTAGTGGCGACAGCAGCAACAGCGTCCGGACATTCTGGCCAGTCTTTTAAGAGGCCCAAATCTCCTAGTGTAGGGCTGAGGCCATTGAAGAAGCGGCGCGTAGAGGAGACAACAACGACGGAGAGCGAACCTCAATGGCTGCGTGAGTTCTCGCCCAGCCAAAGAGAGGCAGTGGCTGCTGCGTTTAGCATTAGACAATCTATAGTTAGGGACATGAAAGACAGTGTAAGTGAAGTGAAGGAGTGCGAGAGACAAATTTTAGAATTAAGGAAAAGGATGGAGGCGGCACAGGAAAAGATAGCAAAGTGTAAGCAGCGGCTTAAACACTTTTGCCACTTTTCTTATGCCGCGGATATGTAAGATATGGATAAGTTAGTTGTAGGTGTTTATGTTAGATTTTAAGTCTTAGATATTAGGAATGTAAAAATTGTACACATTATACCATTAAAAAAGATTTGCGGTGTTAGATATTAGCAATGTAAAAATTGTACATATTATATTATACAAGTTATAACAATAAAAGTTATAATATTATATTATATAATTTGTTTTATTTTACTGAACTTCAGTAACAATAAAAAACACTAGGGAACAAAAAAGTATTAAACCTAAAATGTTGGACATTGTCTAAACTATACATCTCCATTTTTTTAAATTTCATTGAGAGAAAATTTAATAATTCTTCGTTTCAACCGTTTCGAATTTTTATTAATTTTTTTTTTAGGGATTTCCGATAACTTTAGAGCTAAGAAGTATTAAACTTAAATTACTGGGCGTAGTCTAAGCTACACAGTATTATTTTTTAAATTGCAATTGAATAAAAATTGATATTTCTTGTTTTCACCCAGTTCCTATTTTTATTAATTTTTTTTAGGCATTTCCGATAACTTTAGAGCTAAGAAGTATTAAACTTAAATTACTGGGCGTAGTCTAAGCTACACAGTACCATTTTTTAAATTGCAATTGAATAAAAATTGATATTTCTTGTTTTCACCCAGTTCCTATTTTTATTAATTTTTTTTAGGCATTTCCGATAACTTTAGAGCTAAGAAGTATTAAACTTAAATTACTGGGCGTAGTCTAAGCTACACAGTGTCATTTTTTAAATTGCAATTAAATAAAAATTGATATTTCTTGTTTTCACCCAGTTCCTATTTTTATTAATTTTTTTTAGGCATTTCCGATAACTTTAGAGCTAAGAAGTATTAAACTTAAATTACTGGGCGTAGTCTAAGCTACACAGTACCATTTTTTAAATTGCAATTGAATAAAAATTGATATTTCTTGTTTTCACCCAGTTCCTATTTTTATTAATTTTTTTTAGGCATTTCCGATAACTTTAGAGCTAAGAAGTATTAAACTTAAATTAATGGGCGAAGTCTAAGCTACACAGTGTCATTTTTTAAATTGCAATTAAATAAAAATTGATATTTCTTGTTTTCACCCTGTTCCTATTTTTATTAATTTTTTTTAGGCATTTCCGATAACTTTAGAGCTAAGAAGTATTAAACTTAAATTACTGGGCGTAGTCTAAGCTACACAGTGTCATTTTTTAAATTGCAATTAAATAAAAATTGATATTTCTTGTTTTCACCCTGTTCCTATTTTTATTAATTTTTTTTAGGCATTTCCGATAACTTTAGAGCTAAGAAGTATTAAACTTAAATTACTGGGCGTAGTCTAAGCTACACAGTACCATTTTTTAAAGTGTAAAAAGTTAAAAATTAAAAATTTGGTATCATCCCCTAATAGCCGGTACTACCCTGAGGAAAATAATAATATGAATTTGGTATTTTATGGACAAACTATGCAATTAAGCGTAAAAAGTGTAGGACCAAAAATGAAGAGCACAACTTGTTATATCAGAATTAGATTAAAAAATAATGGAAAAAATTGAAGAAAATAGGGAAACAGCAAATATAGTACCATTTTTTTAATTTTTCTAAGAAAGGGCGACTTTGGCTGTAATTTATGAAAAAACAGTAAAAAATATCGCAAATAGTTACTGGACAAAGTGATAGAGGCAAGTTTCCTTAATATAAATCGAATTTTTAAAATTGAAAAAGAACCATTTTAAAAAAGTGAGTTTTTGGCTATTTTTAGATGTGTAACTTTGACGCCTTATTGCGTGAAAACGGTTGAAAATAAAAAAAAACGGCGAAACACGTCTAAAATATTTTAGAAAACTTGAATAGAAAAATAGGTTTTTTTTAATTTAAAATTTATAAATCGTAAAATGTAAGCTTAACGGATTGAAATAAGCGAATTAAGGAATGAAAATAGTTTGTCGGGAATATGCGGAAACGACTCGCGAGACCCGGGTGGGTTTTTTTTTTAAGTCCACAAGCATGCGCATTAAGGGTTGAAGGGCTAATTTTTAATAAAACTGCCAAAATAAAATTGGAAACCGGTTCTTTGCAACAAAATAATTATTTTTGTGCTATGAAATTTTTGCGTAAAATGTCGGGAAATGGCATAAAAAAATTAATGAAAAATAGGAACTGGGTGAAAACAAGAAATATCAATTTTTATTTAATTGAAATTTAAAAAATGGTGCTGTGTAGCTTAGACTACGCCCAGTAATTTAAGTTTAATACTTCTTAGCTCTAAAGTTATCGGAAATGCCTAAAAAAAATTAATAAAAATAGGAACTGGGTGAAAACAAGAATTATCAATTTTTATTTAATTGCAATTTAAAAAATGGTACTGTGTAGCTTAGACTACGCCCAGTAATTTAAGTTTAATACTTCTTAGCTCTAAAGTTATCGGAAATGCCTAAAAAAAATTAATAAAAATAGGAACTGGGGGAAAACAAGAATTATCAATTTTTATTTAATTGCAATTTAAAAAATGGCACTGTGTAGCTTAGACTACGCCCAGTAATTTAAGTTTAATACTTCTTAGCTCTAAAGTTATCGGAAATGCCTAAAAAAAATTAATGAAAATAGGAACTGGGTGAAAAAAAGAAATATCAATTTTTATTTAATTTAAATTTAAAAAATGGTACTGTGTAGCTTAGACTACGTCCGATGGTTTAAGTTTAGTACCTTTTTGCTCTAAACTGATGAGAAATCTCTTAAAAAAGTTAATATGATACTAATTTTTCAACATATTCACCTTAAGATGAATTATGTAGTAAAGAGAATCCCTTTTCTATGTGTGATGATAACAAATACCACTTGTTGGTATTATATCATCCCACGAATGGGACTTCTACCTAACTAACTACGCTCAAAGTATAAGTGTGGTCCTGAAAAGGACCGTTTTTTTGGTAGTTGAGGGAAACCAGTTAATTCGGCTGTTCCCCTCTGGCGATCTGAACAGATCGCGGTGCAATTATGCGACGCCAACGCCGACGTGGTGCTGGTGGTTCCGGCACCCCGACATCGTCGTCTTCTATCACCACGACGACAGGTGGTGGTGGTGCTTGTACTGTCGGCTTTACGACAGCGATCGGTTTCCCTTCAAATTTCTTCTTTGAGGCTGCCCAATACTCTTCGATTTTCCTCTTCCTGGTCGAGGTCAACATCAGTCTAGTAGCGTCCATGGCTGGATGAAGAGTGATACATTCTGCTATGCGCATACGTATTTATAGCCATATTTTAGGGGTGGGGTGTAAATTTTACTATATCCTTCAAAAATGTGTCTTGAATTAAAAAAATAATTTAGTTTGCTCCCAGCTTTGATGAGATGAAGTTTGTTGTAGTCGACATTCAAGGATTCTGCGTTCCACAATTTCAACCTAAAGAGTTGGCTATTTATGATGGAAAGGAGATGAAAAGTTACTTCTTTAAACCATCCATACCGTTTTATGAACTATCGTATCAATGCCAGAAGCAAGTGTTATTTTTATATGGAAACCGACATGGTCTCTGCTATCCTTATGGTGAAATGGATCTCGACCAGCTTTTCCCGATTCTCTACGACGCTCTGCACGATGTCGATACTATTTATGTCAAGGGCCAAGTAAAGAAGGATTTTTTAATTAATACTTTTTCCGAAAAGAACCTTAAAACTCCTTCTATTGTTAATTTAGAATTCACTACTGGTTCTATTAATGTACCAAAATTAACAATGGATACTACGTATTGCTCATATCATAGTTTAGATATTTGTTCTTGTAGCGTTAAAAATGCTACAATATTGTATGACTATGTATATAATTTTTTACCTAAATAAATAATACAAAATGTATAAAGTGTTTTATTAACTGACACCTTAAAATAATTAAATTTTAATCATGTTTAGGGTAAGCTTTGAATAATAATAATAATACCGTACCACAATAAATTGGTCCGGAATAACTAAACTACGCTCAAGTATTTATGTGGCCCTCCGAAGAGGACCTGGGGAAGGGGGTTGGGGTGGGTCAGGGTTCGGGCGGTCGCATAGGAAAGAGAATAGGACTTATCGTAGTCCTTTTAAGGAGTGGTTGAGTCCGCAGGACCGGCGTCCATATCATCTTCAAAATCCCACCAAGACGTGGAATCGGCTGGACCCCTAAAGTCATCGCTGACTTCTACCGATCCCGCATCCGATGTGGAGTCCGCAGGTCCAGTGGTCTCAACATTTTCAACTCGCCTCGATGGTCGTGGTCTGTTGGGTCGAGGAACAATTTCAGTCTCATCGCTAAACAGCGACGAGCCACGGCTTGCAGGTCCTTCTTGCGGTCGAGGAACATATTCAGTCTCATCGCTAAACAGCGACGAGCCACGGCTTGCAGGTCTTTCTTGGGCCATGTCCAAGATGTATATGAATTAGTTGTGAAGCTCTACTCGTATTTATTGAAAAATTGTGGTAGGGATAACTTTTGAATGTACAATCCTAGATGTGGATAAAACCATATTTTCACATCAAAATACATTAGTTAGTTGCAAGCAACCATGGCAGAATATCGTTCAGACATTTTTGTTGATATCCAGGGCTACCATTGTTCTTTTGGATATTTTCCAAAAGAAATAGCAATTTACGATGGGTTTCGTGCCGCCAATTATTTATTTAAACCTCCTTTTCATAAAAGTATGTTGTCTGTTAATGAGCTAAAGAGTGTTGAATGGGCCGAAAATTATCATGGATTGAAGTGGGAGTCTGGAAATATAGAATTGTGTGAACTTAATAACATATTTAATCATATATTGAGATTGTATCAATCACCCAAGGTTTACGTAAAAGGTAGTGAAAAGATGAAATTTCTAAAGAAGTTTATAAGCGAAGAAATTATGATCAATATTCCCTGTGAACGAGAACCGAAACTAAGTAAATTTAAGAGGCTTCCACCATGTTTTTTCCATCCGACAACGCAACCATGGCACTGTGCAACATCGAACGTAAAACTACTATACAATTATAAGAATTGTTATCAATAAAAATTGTATTCTTAATATTAATTCCATTGTATTATTAGTCCTGAGTTAGGTGAACCATGGGTTCAACAGAAAAAAAAATTAGATTTGGTTAGGAATATTACATTTTTATTAAATAACATAATATCTTTATCCATAGTAACACAATCGAGAAATTATTTCTCGAAAGTGTCGTGTCACCCTGGATATGTGACATTAAACAACTAACTACGCTCAATTCTTTATGTGGCCCTCCGAGAAGGACCTGGGGATGGGTAAGAGGGGGTCAGGGTTCGGACGGTAGTCGATTCCGGTGGTAGCTGCTTTATTTGCAATACAATTTACATTCTATTGCAAATAAGGCATGAGTCCTGATGAAAGACCGTAAACAGTCTTGCACGACAAGCACTACACCAAGAGTGATCTTGCATAGCTCTATTCAATCCTATTGTAAAATGGGTCTGGATGAAACCAACATCATGTATACCCGCAAATCTCGTTGTGTAGCAATACATACACAAGTTGACATGAAGGCCCCATTTTACATAAGATTGCACTATGCAAAATCTTTCTCTTAACCTACCACCCCTACGATGTACTCGTCTATGTTGATGACATTGAACGCGTCGTTCTTCATCGCTCGAATAACCTGCATCCGAGCTTGATGACATTTTGGGTTAGAATGAATTTCCAAATCGAAATAGGTGCTTATATACATTATCTTGCCCCACCCTCTATCTTCCTCTCTCTCTCTCTCTCTTTCCCACACATTTCTGTATATTCTTATCTTTAACAGTTTATGTCTTGTCAAATATCAAAATATACCCTCGATCCACAGTTCAAAACTTAAAAGCAAAGTTGTAGCTTTTGGAATAATAAAACACTATATATAATATTAAAAAATATTTATTTCTAGACTAACTACAACCTACATTGCTAACAAATTGATTTACCTTATTTTCTAATTTTATCCATATTAGTAGGGGTAAAATCGGTATTGTAAATTAGAGTTGGATGCGATCGCGCGATGCTTCAGTAAGAAATTAAACAAAGATTAAAATACAGATTTGTTAGTAACTGAACCGTTTAAGATATTATAACTTAAGAATGAGTCGTGAATAACCAATGCATAAACTTTAGTGTCTTTGGGAAATTTACTGTTTCGTGTTTCAAACTCGATTTTGACATCAACTGTGGACGATTTGATAGCTTCTGGTTGATGACTGCAATCCACGATGGAAATGGGGTTGTCAGGATAATCGACGTAATTTAACATTGGGTCCACCATTTCTCGACCGTAGTAGCTACTCTGGAAGTTCTCATAGGTATAGTAAGCTGTAGCATATAATTTTTTCCCAAATTCTAAATTCCACCGTTCATATGGGTAAACAGTGGAATTAAGGTATACTCGTATGTCACTTATATTGGCTGCAGTAAACTGAGTGGCATCTTTGGCTTTATTATCGCAATAGGTACTATTCTGGAACCCAATAATCAAATATCTCGGCTTTTCGAGACTGGTGCTAGTCCTTAAAGCCCACACGTCTGATGATGTTTGTCGCAAGGCAGGTAATTCGTACAAATCCCATTTTCGATATGCCATTGGAATATTGGCACTATTTACACCTTTATTCATGCGAGACATTATCTTTAGCTTTTGACGATCGTCGGGAATAATATGACGAACTCTCCATTCGATTTTATCAATATTAATGTCTGCTTCTACTTCACCAACATAACAATTGCTAAAATTGCGAGCGATAATTAAAATAAGCTCTTGCTTAACATTAAAAATTCCTTTCGTATAGTCCTCTGCAAAACCCATTAGATACTTTAGGGGGAGCTTTCCGGAGAATACATGACTTGTGGCATCAACAAGAGCTTGATTATTTTCATTTAGACCCCATCCACAAACCATTAGAGAATTATTTTGTAAGGCGCCGAAGGATGCCATCGTTTTCAGTGTTGTAGTAATTCCTGGTTTTCGGACAATTGCGACTTGTTCACCACCACCCATTTCATAGCGAATTTCGTCGAAAAGGAAGGCTATAGCATTATTCGATAAGTAACATTTCTTTGTTGCATCTTTAGGTTTGAAAGTACCTTCGATGTATATGTAACTTTCGGAAACATCCAATATTATGTCTTGAAAGTGTACGGGAATACGAATTTCATCAGAGTTCTTAAATGTTGGGGAACCATATGGTTTATAAGTATGTTCCTGTAAACTTATTATGGAGTTCTCGAAGATAGGTTCGGTGAAAACCTCGATCTTTTCACTAGTAGCCGTCATTTTCTAGATTTTCGTATTTTCAAACCAATTAATCGTAAAAAACTGTAATCTTCACGAGAAAGCTGCTGCTGCTGCTGCTGCTGCTGCCGATGAGGTCTTTTCGATCTTATGACTGGATTACGAATGAGCCTGGTTTGTCTACTTTGTTTACTTTTATTATGTTTAACTGAATCTTTCACAGTATGCAACAAACGTAGTTGAGTGTTAAAGCAGAAACCCATCCTTATGCTATTTTCTTTAATTCCAATTTAATAATTATCTTCTCCCCTCGAAAGTCAATCAGATCTCCGTCGTCATCCAAGATTCGCAGACTGATGTTGTCTATGAACTGACGTCCTTCCGGTATAATCGGCATATAAATAATATTCTGCGGCTCTTTCGTAATTTTATACCCTGCTTCAACGTCAATATCAAATTCAAATAGGATGTGGCATTTCGACGAGTTCAGGAATGCACCAGAGATTATATTACAATCAACCCGTATAATGCGTACTTTCATAATATCCACATTGTACACTGACTGATGCTTTTCATTTTTTTTTAACACTTTAGCGTCAAACCCCAACATTTTGGCAATACTTTTGTCACCACCCAAATCAATGTCATACTTCGATTTCATCTCACATTTTAATGTATTATTGTTGGCTGTTAACGAAAATATTTCATCACTATCGTTGCGGGTTGACTCTTTTAGAACTGTCAACATAGCTTGACCAATTTCATCAATTTCATATGCTCCTGGTGGAATGGTCAGTAGATGTGATATTTTTTCATCCTTCCTTATTTTACCAAATGAGCTGTTCTGTTCATCAATTATGTAACCAAATGAGTTGTTGTGTTCATCAATGTTAAAAATTGAATTATATGTGTAAAATCCGACAAGTGCAAGACCATATTTACTTGTTGTACTCAGTTCAATGGGTGGATAAAAGTCGGCGCTTAACACGCTCGAGGATCCTGTTAGCGTGAATGTATGCGACATGACTGACGTTAAGTAGCTATTTGTGATTGTTTTTATTATCATTTGCAACAGTTCAATGGGTTTAATACACTAGCGCTTTTTTTTTTCTTCTCATCTGATGTCGTGTTAATCGAATTTTCAGCTGTTATATTCACATCACTAATTTTGCAGTAACAACAAAATAATTTTCGAGGCAATGGCCCATCACCCACATCCTTGTTGGAATCGTCACTGTCGCTATTGTAATGTTCATAGCAAAACTGATATTTCATCATATCCTCGTCACTTTTCAGTTCATTTGACAGCTTATCCCAAACTATAGCAATTTCATTTGGCGCCATCGAAATCATTAGTTCCTTTGGCACGTTTTCTAATTCTTCGGCAGTCATTCTCAATAATCCACCCACATGTTTAAACACTTTAAGTAAGTGCAAGATCTTTGTGTAGTTATCGCGTTCAACTTGTGACGTCAAAGACATAATTATTATTATTATTTTATATCGGAGAGAAACTTCAAACACAGATGGCCACACCAAACTGAATCGAATTCTTGCTGACGATCGTATGTATAGTAAATGTTTTTCGACGCGTTCGAACCTGTTTGCAGATATCTCACCAATTCGGTAGGTGGTGGCAAATCACCAAAGCTATCATAGTATGTTACTTCAAAGTTGACTTTTCGATATGCCACCCAATGCGTCCCTACCCCCGATGCGCTATCCAAATTAATAATCGCTGCTTCATACCGTCGGGGACCACGTGCAGGTAATGAATCTCGCATATAAACTCCCCTAAAGTAAGGTATCTTTAGTTTTAACACATATTTTTCCAGATCGACATTTGATAGCGGTCTATTGGGTAGAGACACAATTAGTTTTTTGACATATTCCTATGGTTCATAAACAATCCCATACCTGAACGATATGGTTTCAGATATAATCCATTTCCACGTAGTTTTAAAGTAGCACCTGTCTTTTCTGCATTTGCCTTCTTCACGTCCTTGATGGCACGAACAATACCTGCAGCGCCACCAGCTAAGGAGCCTAAGGCTGACAGACCAGCAAATATTGGTATTAATGGTAGTACTCCACCAGTTTTAGGAATCGGAATAATTCTAGGCGTGCGGACTTTTCGTTTACCACCTGCTGCTTTTACTGATTTACGGGCTGCTGCAACGGCTATTTTCGATGCATTTAGAATATTCATTTTCTTTCCACCACCTCTTAGCAATTCTGCTCGAATCGGACGTCGAACAGCAGAACCAAAAGCTACTTTCTGCACACGCACCCGCTTTCCAGCACGTTGCTTACCAGCTCGCCGCTTCCTCTTAGCAACTTTTGAGCGACTCTTCCTTTTGCTTGATGACACACCCATACCAAAACGCTGCTTTGTTTTCATAATATTTGTTACCAACCACGCAGCACTCTTTTCACCAACGCTAGCGTCTGCAGATTTCACTCGTTTCCAAGCACTTTGTTCCAACTCGTAATCTGCTCGGTGTCGCTCACTTATATCGTCTCTATTATTTAAATAAGCTAAATCGTGCTTCTTACACGCCACGTCCAAAGGATTAATTCCTTGATCACCTCTTTTCACACGTTTAATCACTTTTGTTCCGGGACCGCAATACTGATAACCGGGGATATGCAGCTCCACCGGCAGGTTATTAATTAAGGAATTAACAATTCCTCTTCCAGTCTTAGTCTGTAAACGAGACGATCTACTTCGTCCGGTGATCAGCATCTGAATGACCATTTAAGTGAAAAGTTTGCTATAAAATATTGATTTTATCAATATGCGGATAGTACATTTGAAACAAAAATTTTCCATCGACAATCTCGACGAAAAAGTTGGATGTGGACATGGAGAGAGATTATTAAGGAAACACGGTCCTCTGCTTCCATCATCCATTCGTGGAATAATAATTGGACCTTCGAATTGTGGCAAAACCAATGTTATGATTTCACTACTTACTCACCCATTGGGTCTACGTTTTGAAAATGTTTATATCTACTCCAAGTCACTGTATCAACCAAAATATGAATATTTGAAGAAAATTCTTACACCCATTAAAGGTCTTGGTTATTATGCTTTCAGCGATGCCACGAATATCATGGAACCCTCAGATGCAAGACCCAATTCAATATTTATATTTGATGATGTTATGTGTGAAAAGCAGGATGTTATACGATCATATTTCTGTATGGGACGTCACAAAAATGTGGATGCCTTTTATTTGGCTCAAACATATTCACGAGTTCCTAAACAGCTTGTGCGAGATAATGCCAACTTTATTATTATGTTTAAACAAGATGAAATGAATATGAGACACGTATTTTCCGATCATGTATCACCCGACCTGAATTTTACACAATTTCAGGAAATGTGCTCGAAATGTTGGGATAATAAATATGGATTCTTGGTTATCGATAAAGATAGTGATGTGAATTCGGGAAGATATCGCAAGGGACTTGATAGCTATATATTTGTTTAACAATGATGAATGCATTCATTTCATTGCTGTTCGGTAGTTTGTCAACACCATGAATGAAGAAATTGACTTAAAACGAAAACTAGTGGAAACGACCAATGCTGTTCGAAAAAAATTTAAACAATTCAAGGCGGCGAAGACACAAAGTGCGCTCGACTTGGATAAATTTTACGAACCAATCACTAAACCACTAACATCTATATCTAATGTAGTAAAGCAACGCCAGCAGCAGCAGCAACCCAAAACCCAAGGAAAGCAATATAGTCGTAGTACTAGCACAATGGAGGAGCCTGAGGAAATATCCGATCACATATCATCATTTCAATCGTCTACACCGCGGATAAGCCGAAAAGCTCACATCGATACAACACCGAAACGTGATACCAACGTTACATTGTTTGAGACACCTTCCCCTTCAAGTTATACAAGTTCACCACCGCTCGACAAGATTCAAGCATACTTAAATGGATTAAAAAATAAGCCATCCCAATACGATACCATTTATGGTGTACATTTCGGTAAAAAGCCGAATAACCTTAAAAGATATATTGGTAACCTAGAAGTGCGTTTTCCAAATGGCAAAATTACTTTATATAAAAACGGAAAAAATGTTGCTGTATTTGATGGAACACCTCAACTTTACGATTTGCTTTTTTTAAGAAATCCACCATTCCTAACACAACACGATAAAACCGATGATGGTGTGCTACAGAAATACAAGGAAATTTTAGAATTAACTAGTGCAGCATATGAAAATTATGACAAAAATATGGGTCTACGAGAAACCAGATTATTGAAATATTTGTATATTATAAAACCCCTACTGATGCCGGCGAGCACTAAATCAGGCGGTGCTGTTGTAAAAAATAACATCGCTAAAAAAATAAAAATACCCAACAAGAAACTACTTTCTTCCAAATCACCTCAATACATTTATTGGAATAAACCAAAGGAGTTGGTTGATCGCTTAAGATTGTTGTGGAGTTCAAAATTAGCTGGTAATACTGGGCATGAAAATGAGATTATGTCAATTGTTGAGGAACTTCGCGAAGAACAAATAATATATTAAATTATGTACCTTGTTTCCTTTGCTCAGTGTCTAATGAGACGTGTTCGCTTCGCTACAAAATATGGAGGCAAGCAGGGGAAAAATTGAAATTGTTAATGAACTGCACCGGACTGCTAGAAAAAACTTTATTAGAAGGCGGACGATTATTAAAGGATACAAGGATTTATGGCAAATAGATTTAGCTGAAATGCAACAATATGCTGATGAAAACGATGGTTATCGCTACATCCTTGTATGTATCAATTGTTACTCCAAATTTGTGTACACCAGAGCAATCAAAAACAAGACCGGTGCTGAAGTGACCAATGCAATGAAGAGTATAATTGAAGAGGCATCGTATACACCAGACAATTTACAAAGTGATCAGGGAAAAGAATTCTATAATAGTCGCTTTCAAGCCCTTATGAAAAAATTTAATATAAATCATTATTCTACATTCAGCACGAAAAAGGCGGCAATTGTTGAACGTGTGATAAGAACTTTAAAAAATAATTTATATAAGCAATTTTCAATTAGAGGTTCCTACAGGTGGGTGGAACTATTACCATCAGTAACAAGCGTCTATAATAACACAATACATCGCACAATTGGCATGAAGCCCAGAAATGTGTTAGAAGATACCCAAATTAGGGCATACGATTATTTAAAGGTTAGACCGAAGAAATATAAATTTCGTCTAGGCGATATAGTTCGAATCAGTAAATACAAATCCATATTCGAAAAGGGGTATACACCTTCATGGTCAACAGAACTCTTCAAAATAGTAAAAAGCAACATCACAAATCCACCTACTTACATACTGGAATCATTAGAAGGTGAACCGATTAAAGGTTGTTTCTACGAAGCTGAACTACAAAAGACAACCAACCCAAACGTATATCTTGTTGAAAAAATTCTTAGAAAACGTCAGAAAAATCACATTGATCAATTGTTTGTAAAATGGTTGGGTTTCCCTAATCAATTTAATTCTTGGATAGATAAGTCTGATATTGTATAAACAGCTTTGTATTTCCTATTACAATTATTGTATCAGTTGAATGATAAAATAAACATGTAATTTAAAACATATCAATTTTATTTATCAGTATATATTGCTATCATTTTAAAAATTGTTTTCATTGAATTAATAACCATGAAGAGCGTAACATTTGATGAAGAGAAAAATATTGTCCATAAAACATTTGTTTGGGCGTTTGCATATCGAGAATGCTATCATTTTAAAAATTGTTTTCATTGAATTAATAACCATGAAGAGCGTAACATTTGATGAAGAGAAAAATATTGTCCATAAAACATTTGTTTGGGCGTTTGCATATCGAGAAGCTCGAAAGAGCGACTTTCAACAGCTAATGCTTGATAGGTACCGTTTCCAACGGCGAATAGAGAAAATCAAAACAACTTTGGATATGATTTTAGAAAGTAATTTTAGAAATAAAATTGTTCATGAACGATTTATTAATTTATAATATAATTATAAACATAATATGAAGTACTAAAAAATGTTTTATTCACATTTAAGCAATAATACATAATGACCAAAAACACTTAGGGACTATAACCAAATTGTCTAAGTTCACTTTCACTAATACATATGGCACGGAAAAATACTTCTTCATCACTACTTTTTTAGCGCATATACTAATCACTTGAAGAATCGAGTAGTGCATTTGGTAGCGACGACGTTGGACTTGACGATGGCGACTGCGGTGATGGCGATTCTTCCATTATTTCATCTTCTTGACTTGAAGATGTGGACGTATCAGTATGTTGTTGATGCCCACCACCTAAGATAATGGGACTTTGAGGTTGGTCAGCAGGTACAGATCCTCTATTGCTCTCGTTTTGACACCAATCACATAATCCCATTGTCCCACTTAAAAATTCCCAATGTTCACAATTTGAACACATTTGACGACCGTTGATTGAAAACGGATACACTAATGTTGTTTTACTTTCCATATTGTAAATGATTGTGAAAGCAATGCTACAAATGAACTAAGTCACCATAATTTGGATACGTGTATTTATATATAACAGATGACCTTCACGTGTGACCTCTCTCTCTTGAGTGACTTTTTATTTCAACTCAGATTTTACATCTTCAAATTTCGCTCGAATTTTATCAAGGTTAATTGTAATATGGTCAATAATTCGTTGTTCAAATTTCATTTGAACTTTGTCCAGGTTAATAATTTGTTGTTCGAGAGCCAATATCATCTTCCCAACTTTGTTTTCATACTCTTTTTTTTCTTTTTGAACTTCATTGAATCTTCGAGCAACTTCTGTATTCAATGCTATGAATCGGTGATCAGTAATATCATTAAATTGTATGCGCAGATCTGATAATTTCTTAACAAATACAGCAGTTAGTTGTATACGCAGAAGATCATGTTGAGTGAGAACATATTCTTGAGTAGCAGCATCATTTGGTTTTTTAGGTGATGCAACATTCTCTAGGGATTTTCCTTGCATATCATACTGATCATCGAGAGTAAGCCTGAATCCATTTCCAGGTGGTCCACGTAAAAACCGACATTTTTCATTGGTTTTCTTACGTCCAAACTTATCAACTGTGCTGTTACTTCGACTCATCCTCAAATTAAACTAAACTAATTTGCTATTTTACCTTCTACTTATACAACTTCATAAGGTTTTCATCTTACAAACGCTTATATAGGGTTTGTTATGTTGGGAAAAATAAAACAATGCTTTTACTACAAACAATTTATTTCCTATTGGTTTTATTTATATATTAAACCATAACATTTATTTTTAAACATGACCATTATTTATAATAATACATACATTTATATATTATATTATATATTATACTGGTTTATGGAAATATAGTACAGAACGTGTTTTTACAAATAAAAGTTGTTCCAATAATTAATTTTACTTTTCTTGATCTTCTACTTTGTCCATAATTTCATAACCATTTGCACCATCGCTGCGGATGACTACACCATCTTTTACGATATAAGTAATATCGTCGGGATCCACATAATCAACCAAATTAAATTTTGTTACCAAATCACTTGGTAGATCTGGTATATGAATGACAAACTTGGCAAGATCATTATCAATCATTTCAGCACAAAATTGACTCAGGTTTATGGATCCGTAGAGATATTGTCCACATAGATGCGCACCAGCCATAAAATTGATTGCATCACGCACATACTTTCTGTACTGACAGCCAGTTGAATCCAAACAGGAACCATCAAACATCGAAAACTGTAGTATATCTTGAGCCATACGTCTTAATTTGCATGCTAACCAACTTATATACGTATCTTGTTTTTCAACAACATTGTCACACATCTACAATAGAATAATGAGATTGTGATTGTGTTTTATGATACTAGGTATTACACTTTTATTACATTATCAATTAAAATTAAAAATATGATAAACTATAGATTAAAATATTCTTTACACAACATTGTTTACTCTAAACACCCAAAATTTATTAATGCTTTAGTATTACCCCCAGAAAATACATGTGAGCTTTGCCCCAAATATGTTAGGGTAAATTTATCATTTGATTTATTCATTATGTCAACAGTTGCCTCTGATAATGTTTCAGCAACACGCTTGGGTAAGAAAGTTTGAAATGTTACATTATGTGTTGTATCATACAAAGTAACAAGAATACTTTTACCAAAACGTGTTGAAACAAATGATATCTGTTTTATAACATAAATTTTTCCCACCGTTAGTGTTGAAATTTTTCGGTGCTCAAGAAATTCAACATCTTTGTTTATCATATTATTAATTTCAACCAAAGTCTGCTGTGAAAGACTCATTATTAAAATATGTAATAAAATACCTTTAATAACTTTCACAAAACACACCACAAACACAATTCTTCTATTTCAAGGCAACAACAAGCAATGCCTGTATGACTATGGTATTCCTTTCGAAAGAGCTCCATATTTATAATATCCAATTTCAAAGTCATAGGAGGGGGAATATTACCAGAAACAACGCATGCTCAAGGTCAAGGTGATTCCTTGAAAGTCAAGGTCAAGCTACTCAAGGTCGAGTTCAAGGTCAAGGTCAAAGTCAAGGTCAAGTTCAAGGTCAAGGTCAAATCCGGGTTAGTGAAGGTCATCCAAGGTCATTCGGGGTAGGTCAAGGTCATCCAAGGTCATTCGGGTTAAGTCAAGGTCATCCAAGGTCATTCGGGTTAGCTCAAGGTCATCCAAGGTCAAGGTCATCCGGGTTAGATCAAGGTCATCCAAGGTCATTCGGGTTAGGTCAAGGTCAAGGTCATAAAAAGTGGAGGGGGGTTGTGCTTCTTCCCATTACGACACTACTAATGTAACTAATAACCACAGCTTATAAACTATTAAGCTGTGTAATAACCGAGACGTAACTAAAATGGTTCCAAGTGTTTCATGAACCCGGGCTTGCTTGAGGCAGGTAGGTCAATTCTTGACATTTGGGCGTTGCTCCAAAAAAATGCTTGCTTAATCTCAAACCCAGGTCTTCTAGTTACGCTACTGACTATTAATGCAAAATAACAATTAGCTGTTTACGTTTTGCACACTTTCTTAGTTCAAGTTCAAGTAAATTCAGTAAGTTACTTGTCAGCTTTGACCCATTTACATAGGAATCTTACTTCCTCCCTTGCTTTTCTCTTGAACTTAGCTCAGTCAAGTGGTAAAGATGTAAAGTTATAGCCTCTGGTAGAAGGAAAATAATAGAAAATATTGATAAATGAAAAACTATTGCAAAATTTATTGCCGGTACTTTTGGCACTGATTAACTCATTTGGTAGTCAATTAAAATAATTATGGTTTCCAAAACAATCTTGGTTTCCAATGTGTCAAAACGTACGAATTTACATTTATATTGGCACATTCAAAACCCCGATTATTTTAATTGTCTGTCGAATAAGTTAATCAGTGTCAAAAGTACCGGCACTTAATCTTATCCTCTTCAGACCCAAGGCCAGTTCACATCGATTTAACTGTTAATTTTTTGGCTATGTGCTTGTTTCTACATACAAAGACAAAACATCAATGCGTTTTCAAAATTTTTTTATTTAATTTTGGAAAAAACCATGTAGGTATCATAATATATGATAATTTGGGTCTATACTTAACAAATAAAATAGTATAAACAAAATTTAAAAAAATGGAAAATTACGTATAAAAAGTTAAAAAACAATTTCTTTCTACCCTACAGCAAAAATACACTCCACAAGATTTACATCTGGCAAGTGTTAACTTATTTAGATAAACGGCACTTGGATAGTGATTTTTGTTTATTTTTCATGAATACCACCAAGTGTGTATTTCCCTCATGCCTATATCTCTTGTCAGCAGGGATAGATCGGACGCTTCTTTTGTTTCCAGATTCTATGTTCTGTTCCTTGAAGCCTTCCCATTCCATATCATCCTGTTTTTGATTTTTTAGTACCAGTGTTTTGGCGAGAGATAGTTTGAACTCCAAATAGTCCATAATTTCTTTTCTTGGCATTCCGGCAGGTTTTACATTTTCCCGATACTCAAGTCGAAGCTGCTATTGAAAAATCAACGAAATGAAAAATGGTTCGAACTGTCCACTTGTTTGTCCGATTTCTCATTGCATATACTTTCCAATGACTCGGTCTAGAAGGTCCACTTCACCCATATATGCATTGTATTTCCTAACAATAGCTGGCTGCTTAATATCGATATATTTTTTTTCGGTTTTCGATCATCTTTTACAAGTGCCTTCTGGCTCCACGTCACAACATGAAGAGGCAAAGTTTACAGGTTTGTTATCAAACCACTTTACAAGTAGGTATTATTTTGCCGTCGTCCCGTACAAGTTGATCATAACATCCTCTCTCCTTCTTCTTGAGTTCACTATCAGTCCAAAAGCTAGCATTTTTTGGGATTCTGTTGGTCATTATTGTTCCAGTTAGGGTGAGGGTACATGAAGAAAGAAAATCGATCAGCGGGATTGAAGTGAAGTATCTATACGTGAAGACGGAAACTCCTACAGGAAGGGTGTATGTTAATTTAGGAACCATTTTGCCCCCAACATCCAGCTTTTCGGGTGATGCCATTAACGCCGATTCCACCGATGAGCCTTACCCTCATACATATAAAAATCATTACAAAGTTTTTGAGGCCTACTGGATTGGGCTTACCACGAACAAATTGTCCAGCAAATGGTATCATGTATTCATCAATCGAAACTTCACTTGTTCTATCATTCATGAGACATCCTCTCTGTACTCTATCCAGGAGGGGCCTTATCTTTCTGAATCTATCATGCGACATTGCTTCTGCGGAAACTCCGTTGTCATCTACAATTTTTAATCAAGAGCGTAACTTAAAAAAAACGATTTCTGGTGATGCTATCTGATACTATGGGCATCCTAGTGTTTTCACCCCAAAACATCCGCAAACGTGGCAATGAATAAATTCCAATTAGCATCGTACAGCCAAACATTTTTCTTATCTCGGAAGCAGAAGTGTCCAATGAATGTCCCGTCATGCTCACTTCTCTCATATTTGTAAACATAGCTACACTTTCAAAAAAGTCATAACTAATATATTTCTCAAAATACTCTAAAGGATCCTTAACCTGTAGTTTACAGGATCTAGACTGCAGGGAAGAACAAATTCATTGTTTCGTATCCATTTTTTAGAACTAGATGGAACTAAGCGAGCTAGAGGCACGTCATCCTCGGAATCAAGACCATCGTCGAAATGTAAGATATCTTCTTGCTGTAAATTTTGGTCGGCAATAAACTCCTCTTCGACGTCATCATCCTCATCAAGAAGATCATCATCAATATCAGATTGATTTAAATCTAATGTGTCAGCAAGGTCATGAAGCTCTTTTTCCGTCAAAGGGCCTGAAACAAACATTTCTGTCAATAAAATCCCATGCACTTTACGTAAATTAGGAATTACAAAAAAAATGTATTGTCATGCACAGACCCAAAGTATCGTTAGTGATACTATATACCACTATTTTTGGACATTGTTAGCTTTTCCGTGAAAATTTTTACAATTGCACAGCATACCAACATTAAATAAAATTATAACAACAATTTAAAACCATATAAGTTTATAAATATTGTGTACTTACGTCTGTTCATGCTAAAAGCCATCACCACGTGTTTTACCGTTAAGCACTCATATGTAAACAAACAAATATACTGACGCTAGATCAACCGGCAACTGTGCGCAAAACTTCCTGAGCATGTCTTGCGACGATATCATAAGAGTTACTCCTGGAACCAAACGAATCGTTGCGCTCAAAGTGTAAAATAAAAAATAATTTTCGCGAGTATCGTATATGATACCGTGGGGTGGGTCTGAAGAGGATATAAAATATATATAAAATAATCAGGGTTTTGAATGTGCCAATGTCAATATAAATTTGAAGGTTTTGGCACATTAAAAACCATGATTATTTTAATCATCTATCAAATGAGTTAATTAATGCTAATGCTAAAACCGGCACTAAATATATTTTCTTTCTTCCAGTAAACCACTCTTCATTAAAGAAAATAAATAAAAATAAATTGACACAAGAACAAACATAACCGTCCAGGTACCTACTTGAAAGTGTCCATTCAGGTGAAAAATGTCTTGGTCAGGTGTAAAATGTTGCCTTCAGGTGTAAAATATCGTAGCTAAGTGCAGGTCAAATTGTCACACAGTATTTGGGCTCGACAAGGGGTTCATTCATGCAACAGAAAAAATGTTTATGACTGGTACCAAAATCACTACCAGGTTCTACGGAATACGGAAGTGACCCTAAACCGTTTTGAGAACAGCATTAAGCCTTAATTAAATAATTACAGTTCTTAAATTGATAATCATCGAAATGATCTTCACAAATCCTAAAGTTTTTGCGCTTAATGTCAGTATTAATATTACAAATGCACTCTTGCAACCGGGATATTTAGAGTAATACTTGATTTTGGTTATTGAATGGGCGACACTGGCCATCACCATCATAGATACTGATAGAGGCAAATAAGGAGCATATACTTAAATATAACAATAATTATTAAGTTTTTCACTTTTGAGCTGTCATTATCTCGGAGACGCTTGCAGATAGGTGAAAATTTGAAATGCAAAAAATTCAGAGTTTTCCCAGTAGAATCCAAATATGGAATCATATGCAGGGTGTTCCATTTGAAAAAAAAGTAAGTTAGTTTCTACGGCAACCAATCCAGAAATGACAGAAAAAATTCATGCAGGTAGAAATGTTGGACATAATTTACTGAACAACTTTCATAAAGGTCACTTTTTCGTATACGAGGTAATTGAAAAGTTATAGGCATTATGCGCGACTTTTTTGCCACTCTGTATATTGATCTTATACTTGACTGATTGCAGTCTTCTGTAGAAAAATTAACGATTTCCTTTATCAATTAATCTATTTGGCGTCAATTTGGGTGAGAATTAAATGGCAAGGTCCACAAACAAGCTCTTAAGGCAAAACGTAAAACAGTATTGTATTTTACCTTCGTCGCACTTGGATAAAATAGCAAGACATGGCAATCCAGCTTGATTTAATTCAAACGGAAGATTGATCAGAAGTAACACTCGAAGCAGAAACAACTGCAAACACGATTGCCACCTATTCTCCTCGAACAACGCCGTAACTATAGCAACGCCGGATCCTCTACTATCCCCACTTAAACGTTGAACAATGCACTCCTCTTATTGGCCAGTGGGCGGAGTTTTATCTTGGTTACTTGTCAAAAGTAGTTGTCATCATGCTCTTTATCAAATTGTTCAGAGGCATTTGATGTTCGCTCTTTGTTTTCCTTGTTTGAAGGGGCTAAGTGAGTTCTCTTTATAAAGTTAGCGAGGTTGCCAGTGTTGTTTTTTTTTTGGAGATAAAGTGATATTGATGTTTTAAAGTGGATAAGCGTTTTGATGTGGTTTCTAACAGGGTTCATTTCCTCCCGCAATAGCATGGGGAATAAGAATAACGTTAGTCACTTATTAATTTTGTTTTGCGTGGCTTTGTGCGTGCTTGATGGTATTTTGTTTAGGGTATTATCGGTTTAATTTAAGTTGGAATGTCTCTATAAATGATATATAGATAAATATAACGGAAGAAACATTTTAGTTTCTGATCTCATAGCCTAAAATAAAATAAAATAGTAATTTGTATAGACATTCAGGATGAAACAAGTTTTCATCTTTATTTTCAGAACCATTATCACAACATTGCCTTTTTTTAATTAGTGAAACTGGAAACATTTACGTCTCATCGTTATATCTTACTAGTCCCCAACCAAAGCTTTATGGGCTATATAAGATGTATTGTAGGTATTTTAGAAATTGTTATTTGAAACACAGAAAGTAGCATTTATATTAAAATTAGTAATTTTTTGTATTTCAGAAAGATCCAGCTAAATTTTTGATAGGTACCTCTATAGGTTCGTATTTCCGAGTAATTAATTGTTGTACATCAGAAAACTGCAATTACCTACCTACATTCTACATAGTCAATTTGAAGTTAATTAATTGTACGTATTATTTCCGACAATACGCCAGGTAACTTAAATAACTTAAAACCTTAGTTTTTTTTTTAATAAAATTCTAATTTCTAAATAACCCGAAAAAAAAATAAAGATATCGAATCACGGTTTTTGCCAAAATATAACTATTTTTATGCTCTATAAGATGGACGAGTAATAAAAAAATGTATCATGCAATTTAATTTTATTAAGAAAATTTGAAAAAACTAAATCTTGTTTAAACAACGCCACCTAGAGAACGCGGTATGCACTAGTGACCACGACCAAAGTCGATTTTTTAAAAAGTGTAAAAGTGTCTATTAAACTTAGCCTAAGCTGATTAAGTTTGGGTAAAGCATATAGAAGATATACAGCAATTTAAACAGTTTTTTTTTTATCACAAGCTTCCCCCCCCCCCCATATTTTCAATCAGATACAAAAAAGTATTAGAGACAAGTTATTAAAAAAATTAATGTATAGTATTTGTAGGTATAATTATATCGTTGATCTTTAGACTGCAATAAAACCCTCATTATCCCTTTGACCATAAAATAAATAAGGAAATCCCAAATTTTAAAACCTTTTCGAGTAGAGCCGGACCAGGTACAAATTCAATTTATACCTATGCCTGATGCATATATAAATACAAACTGATTTTTAATAATTTTAGTCTTTAGTGGTTTTCCTGCGAGTAATTTTTATTTGGGTTTATTAGTGGTAGAATGTGGCGTCCTTGGAATTGTGCTGATAAAGGGGCATCTTCAAGTGTCATTTTTAAAAGAAAGCATTTATCTACCGATGCCAAACTAATAATTAAAAATGTGTATCAATCTTTGTTGAGTAGAAATTTTAATTCGATGGATGCTTTAGCAGAGACGTCTACTTTGGCAAAAACTCCTTTATCTTCGGTAAGAGACATAGTACTTAAACCTGTTAATCCTAGAAAAAATCAGAGTGATTTTGGCACATTTAGAAGCATTGACGAAAATGACATAATTTATTAAGAAGAAAGATTTACCAAGTGTATGAGGCACAAACTGTACCTACTTTGATTTACCTCAAAGAGCGGCTGATTAAAGACGAAACAAATATCTCTTGTAGCCTTTCAAGTCTTGGGAAAATATTGCATAAAATGGGGTTTAAATACCGAAGCATTAATAAAAGACAAACATTAATGGAATCTTAACGTTTACGGGAATGGAGACTTAAATATTTAACAGCTGTTAAACAATTTAGAGAAAAAAATCGTCCAATTATTTACCTAGACGAAACATGGTTCGATACCCATGACACTCCAAGAAAAGGTTGGGATGATTCTTCCAAAAATTGTCAAACCAAGGCACCATCAAATAAAGGCAAAAGAATCACAATATTACATGCTGGTTCAGAGAACGTGTTTGTTCCACATTGTCTGTTGCTTTCAGCTAAAAACATAGCAGATTCTTCTTTAGATTACCATCAAGATACCGACGCACAACTTTTTGAAGATTGGTTTAAACATAAACTTCTTAAAAATATACCTAAAAATAGCGTCATTGTAATGGACAATGCTAGTTATCATAGTCGGCAAGCAAAAATCATTCCCAATTCTAATAATACAAAAGCAGAAATTCAAAATTTTATGATTGAAAATGATTTATATCTTGAAGAAATTTACAAAAAACGAGAATTGCTAGAAGTATTAAAAGCTTTTAAAATAAATAAGGAATACAAGTGTGACAAACTTGCAGCAGAAAATGGACATACAGTGTTGCGTCTTCCTCCATACTATTGTATATATTCAATCCTATTGAGCTAATATGGCACCAATTAAAATCCAATATTAGGAGAAATTATATTTCTCCTACATTAAATGCATCTGTAGTATAATTAATTAAAAACGAAGTAAGACAAATTTCTGCAGACAGCTGGAAAAACTGTGTACAGCATGTTCTTAAGGTGGAAAATTCTTACAATTGTATGATAACAAAACAAACAAGTTTAGGCTTAGATAAAGATAGTGACAGTGATACAGAGTTAAATTTTGAATAAATTGTCAATAGTTTTTAAAAATTTAATTAATTTTTATTGTACTTGTTATCCTAATAGTTATACTTTGAAATTATATTATTTTCAATTATCATTAATTGTTATCATTATTTTACATTTATTATAGGTACCTAAAACTAAAAATACCTGTCTATTTATTTTAAATTATAAAAATAAATCATGTGGTGTAGGTACATTTTCAAGCCGACCCTGATCCCATTTATTCAGCTTTGAAGAGGTTGAGGCGTATACAATAGGATTTAATCAGGTAGATTATTTATGGCAGTAAGAGTCAACGGTATAATTCTGCAAATATTATACTTTTCATTTCCGTCATTAAAACAGTATCCTAATAAAGCGATTATCTGATAGAAGTTGACTATTTAGATATATTCTAGTAACTGTGCCCTCTAGCGATCACTCGAAAATATTTTGCAGCAATTTTTTTGGTCGATCTAGTATAAACTCCCGAAGCCGTAAGGTTTATGCCTTCCATAATATCGTACCTTGCCGACCTTAGTGGGACACGCTGTATACACGGCGGATATCCGCAGACAATACTATATCTGTTCGCTGACGATACTGCGATTACCTCCAACTCGGGGGTACCCTGGATCGTGGTCTCTTGGTTGCAAAGCCATGTTTTGATTCTCCAGAAGTGGTTGGATGCTTGAAAACTCATGCTGAATGAGGGAAAAACGCAGGCCATCTTCTTCTCGAAGGCAAAGCTAAAACTATCCGAAACAAGGGTTAAACACACGATCACATACCTTGGCCTTGTCTTCGACAGAAAGATGAGCTGCACACAAAAAAATGTAGTATCAAAATGAAACTAATAGTTTTATCATGAAACTAACGTAAGCATGAATAGGAGCAAGCATAACTTAATCACAAATTAAAGATTCATTCTCAAAATTTATATTCACGGTGATATTTCATATAGTCAGTTTTAATATGCTGTTAAGTTGAAATGATGCTTAATAGATATGTAGCTAATATATATGAGATATAATATATCCTTAACTTGAATAGAAATTTGACATCAAATCAGTATTAATATATGTAAGGTCTGAAACTAAATTAATCTCAGCGTTAATGAACGTATACTTAGAGTCAGAGTCAATGTTTTTGTTGTAATAATTAGTTATTATCAAATCAAATATACTTTATGGTTATACCCGTAATAATTTGATTCTTATTAAAATTAGCTGTATAATATTAATACCCTATCGTAAAAGAAACAAAAAGTATGTTTCAAAACTAATATAAGGGATTCTTAAATTGAACCAGATTGAATAACTTCGTCTGAACAATTTCACTCTTGAAGTAATGGTTCCATATTCCATGAATAAATTAAAAAAAAAACAGTAGGTACACTGCACCGCAGAAAGAAGCGTTCTTAAAAAATGCAATTAAACCAAATGACCCGTCTGTACGTGTCGGACTGCAACGCAGCGTCGCTCGAACCCTTCCACTTCCAATCAAGGACTATTAAGTATGCTCGATTCCACAATAATTCGTTGATTTCTCGACCGCAATAAAATTTAAATGACAACCCTCAGTCGTAATCCCAACCATAAATAAGTTGCCAGACAAATATCTATTGTGTAGGCACCGGACCTTTTGAAAGGCTACAGGTCCTGATTACCTACTAATTTCAATAGTTTAGGTTAGCTATTTTCAACAAAACAACAAATATATAATAATAGGTAAGTATCTTTATTTTAATCATGTAATTAAATAGCTATTAATATTTATACAAAAATACTAATCTACAATATTATATTATAATAATACAATATTTAACTTAACCTACTCTATATTTAGCTGTTTCACTATCACTATCGTCTTCATCTATGCCTAAACTAATTATTAAGGACCTTACGTTTCTATTAATTATGTTATAGGAATCTTCGACTTGGATCACGTGTCTCACAGAATTTTTCCAACTTTCTACTGGGATATTATTTACACATTTTTTAATTAATTCTATAACAGGACTACTTAGTGTAGGGGATGTGTTTTCTCTTCTAATCATCGTCTTTAACTGGCTCCATATATGTTCTATTGGGGTAAAAATACAGTAATACGGAGGGAGGCGTAAAACTGTGTGACCATTAGCACTTGCGAGATTGTCAGAGATATATTCTTTTTCAATACTGAATGTTTTTAAAACATTTAAAAGGTCCTTTTTTGTATAGGTTTCCTCGAGACATATATTATTTTCCATCATATAGTTTTGAATTTCCACTTTTGTATTATTTAAATTCGGCACTTTACTTAGTTGGCGACTGTGGTAACTAGCGTTGTCCATCACAATAACACTATTTTTGGGCACATTCGGAAGCAGACGATTCTGAAATCAATCTTCAAACAATGTAGCATCCGTGTCTTGATGGTACTTAATCCAAAGATGAATTGCCAATTTTCTTCGCAGATAATAATAGAGCGTTCGGAATAAATCCATTTTCTGAACCTGCATGTAATATCGTAATTCTTTATCCTTTGTTTGAGGGAGCTTTAGTTTGACATTTGATTGTTGAATCGCTCCAACCTTTTTTAGAAGTGTCGTGGGTATCAAACCAAGTTTCGTCTAAGTATATAATTAAAAGATTTTCTTTCCTATATTGTCTGATAAGATTTAAATAATCTCTACGTCATACTTGTAAACGAAACGCTGCGATTCCATTAGTACTTGTCGTTTTTCAATGGTACGATATTTAAAACCCATTGCTTTAACTATTCTCCAAAGGCTTGTCCTGCCACATGAAATGTCGGTTCCGTCTGCTGTAAGTACCTACCTTTTTTAGCGAATCTATTGTTGGGACTATTTGTTTAATGTACATGTCATAAATTTTCCTCCGAATCAAGTCTTTATCAGCTTCTTTGATGCTTCTCAATTTTCCGCTGTCACACCGTTTTCTCCTTGGCTGGATGGGTTTGGTCACTATATCTTTTACTGTCGTTAATGCAACTTTGGCCAAAATACTCGTTTCACTAAAACTTGTACTTCGGTCATAACCTTTTTCTAAAAGGGTACAGAAACGTTCTTTATGATGTTTTTGGCAAGTGATAAATGTTTTTTCTTCGTTACACCATAACTTCCGAAAGCAATATTATCTGAAGTTTCACATAGATCTGACATATTTTGGATGCTCGATAACACACACGAAAATACCTTTAACGCAAAGCTTGACAAACACCAAACAACCGATGAACTAAGATGAAAAGACTCTGCTTCATATTAAACACTTGCAATTTGCCATTAACCTACCTAATATACCAATATAATAACATAATTAATAGTAACGTAAGGCCCTTAATAATTGGTTTATGCATAGATGATATTATAATATTGTAGATTAGTATTTTTGTATAAATAATAATAGCTATTTAATCACATGATTAAAATAAAGATACTTACCTATTATTTTATATTTGTTGTTTTCTTGAAAATAGCTAACCTAAACTATTGAAATTGGTAGGTAATCAGGACCTGTACCCTTTCAACAGGCACTTATTTATGGCTGGGTTTAAATTTTATTGCTGTCGGGAAATCAACGAATTATTGTGGAATGGAGTAGGTATACCCATATTTCTTAAGAATTGTCAGGTCGGGTTTTACTGCCCCTAATGGAGGGTGTTTTTAGCATTAATGTTTACTAAAAATTCCGATGATGAGTGCCTGCGTTCGTTTAACAGATGGATCTGTAAAGAGGAATATAAAATAATTGGATTTTCATTTTTAATTTTGGGGAATTCATAACCGGTCGTTTAACGCAGGTGGTCACTTTATAGAGGCGTTCGCAAACAGGTTTTACAGAAAATCTACTAATAGTACACTCACACGTTCACTCAGCCGAAAATCAAAAACACTCTATAGAATAAAAAATTTAAAAACAGACAAATAAAATCAAAAAATAATAATAACATCATAAGAGATAAAACAGTACAGAAAACAAAAAACGTCCAAGACGTCATCGAGAAGAAAAGTCGATAAAGAGTAGGAGTAAAAATTAGAAATCCTTATTGAAGAAACTAACAGTGTGTGTGTTAGAGTTGGTGTACCCAAGCTATAACAATCTGACGAGTGGTAATACTCACGAAACAGCTGTTATTGTCTACCGGACCCCGAGGCTGTCCATTATTTTTGGACTCCTAGTATGCTGCAATGCAAAAGAATACCTACGTTTATATGTATTAGTACTATATGGCGCCTTGCCCATTTAATGTAAACCTAATGAAGCCGAAGTTTCTTGTCTCGTCAGGAACATTCTCGCACAGTGCGCAATCGCGAGAAAAAATAAATAGGCGTTTGTCTGTACGGGGAAAAATGAGCTGATGAGAGTTAGCTGTCACATTTGACTTTGACAACAGGACAGGAATTTCTAAACAAACATTAAGCTGGATTTATAAACTCGAAAAGTTGGTGAGGTTGAAATTATGGTCAAGTTGTGAGGTTAGATATTCCGAATTCCGAGCATAAAAATTGATTATCTCGAACTACCCGGGAAGTTTTCGAACCTTCTTCTTCTTCTTCTGTAGCTCTACAACCCTTGGTGGGTCTTGGCTGACTGCACGATCATTCTCCACCCTTCTCTATCTTGCATCAGATCAGGATCGTATTCTATTCCCATCGCTCTCAGATCTGCAACGATGTTGTCTCTCCATCTCATACGTGGTCTCCCCAGAGATCTTCGCCCTTCCGGATTCTGTTCCCAGACCGTTTTGATCACTCGAGAGCCTGGTTGTCGGTGTACATGTCCAGCCCATCTCAGCCGTCCGGCCTTAATTACTTTGATAATATCTGGTTCCTCATAGAGTTCAGTCAATTCGTTGTTTGTTCTTGGTCGGAACTGCTCTGTTGTTAGGTCTTTGCATGGTCCAAGGATTTTACGCAGAACCTTTCGTTCAAAACACTTCAGCTTACGCTCGTTTTCCTTGGTAAGTGTCCAAGTCTCACTCCCGTACATGACAACTGGTCGTATGACTGTTTTATATACCTTAATTTTTGACCTTCGGGATAGATTTTTGCTGGTAAAAACTTCTTTTAGTGCGCACATGCATCTACAACAGCATTGGATTCTTATTTTGACTTCGTCGGATATACTGTTTTCCTCGTTGATTGTGGCTCCCAGGTACCTAAAACTTGTTACCCTCTCGAAATTGTACTCTCCCATTGTAACGTTTTGCCCTATCCTATCTCTTCTCGTTCTTTTACCAACATACATATATTTCGTTTTGTCCTCGTTAATTTTAAGACCCATTACCTCCGCCTGTCTTTCTACTTTATTAAATAACTCCTTTACCATTATTACGGAGTCTCCAACCACATCAATGTCGTCTGCGAAAGCCAGGAGGAGCCTTGGGCCATCAATACCAAAGACCTCCGTGGATAATTCCGCCGCTCTTATGGCTTTTTCCAAGGCAATATTGAACAATATAGGGGAGAGAGAATCACCTTGCTTTAATCCACCAGACATCTCAAACGAATCTGACAGTATTTCCCCCACTTTTACTCTACTTCTGGAGCCGTTGACACATATACTTGTTAGCTTGATTAGCTTTTTTGGAATTCCTAGCTCTACCATTGCGTCCCATAGCTTAACTCTTAGAATACTATCGTACGCTTGTTTAAAGTCGATAAATAGTTGATGAATCACTCTATTAAATTCCCAGCATTTTTCTAGCATTTGCCTTTCGAACCTTACATGAGCTTTACATGAACAACATGAACGAGTGTATAAATAGAACTGAGTGTTCCCTTTAGTTTAAATTGAACTCCTATTTCCAACACCAACTGAACCTCAACCTCGCCAACTTTTCGAGTTTATAAATCCAGCTTTAAGTTTCTTGTCTCGTCAGGAACATTCTAGCACAGTGCGCATGCGCGAGAAAAAATAAATAGGCGTTTGTCTGTACGGGGAAAAAATGAGCTGATGAGAGTTAGCTGTCACATTTGACTTTGACAACAGGACAGGAATTTCTAAACAAACATTAAGGTTCCTGCATGGTTTGTTTAATATTTTGTATATTTTGATTGACAAAAGAAAAAGAACGCAGGTAAATATATTAATGAAACTTTTATTAGGTAATATTTAACAATTATTTTTAGAGTTCAACAGGTAAAATATAGGTTTCTGTAGGTCTCTTTCGATTACATGCAATTTTCGGTAAGCATAGGTAGGGTACCTAATTATATCAACAACAGAAATTATAATTTTTAGAAAATGGACTATTCAATTATTGTTTTCCCACAAAATTAACGTTAGTAAGTTAAACGAAAGAAGGAAAGAAACATCCCGTCTGGGTACATACCTGGTTGTGGAACGATAAATCTTTGTTCTGATTTTTACGCCTGTCAAACAAATCAACATTTGCTAGAGATTTCGAGGTTATGTCGATTAAAAATGAGACGTTGTCACGTTGTCAGCCTCCAATTATATGAAATCTTTATTTGACGCGTTTTAGTTTACAAATGAAAACAATAATTTGAAAACACTTGTAATTACCGACTCAATGCTTTTTGTGCAATTTTCTAGCAAGATTTTTGCTAATTCTATCACTGCTCTAATTTTCTAAGGCTCACTCTTCTGTCCTGTTCCAAAGAAATAAAAGCGCATTTGGCAATGCCTTTACGGAGCATGCGCAGAAGTCGAAATAACCCTGGATATTCTATCTCTGTTGCTGCTTCAACTTATTCAGGGTAATATCCATATATTACTCAATATGTATACAGAGTGGCAAGAAAGTCGAGCACAATGCCTGTAACTTTTGAATTACCTCGTATACGAAAAGGTGATCTTTATAAAAGTTGTTCAGTAAATTATTCCCCACATTTCTACCTGCATGCATGAATTTTTCTGTCATTTCTGGTTTGGTTGCCATAGAGACCAACTTACTTTTTTTAAATGGAACACCCTGCATATGATTGCATATTTGGATTCTACTGGGAAAACTCTGAATTTTTTGTATTTTAAATTTTTATTTATTTAAGATTGTAACAAATTTTATAATAACAGAATAAATAGCCTAGAAAACTTAACATCGGAATAATAAACAAGTGAAACCTTTTCAGTGGATCAGGTGTTTAAAATGACCACCATTTTCGGTTAAGCAGAGCGCCAGTCCATCCCTGAATCCATCCATAACGTTTAAAAGGAAGTGCTTTGGAATCGCCCGAATTTCAGCACTAATTCTGACTTTTAAAGATTCTAAGTTATTTGGACGGTTAACGTAGAATTTGTTCTTTAGGTGTTCCCACAAAAAGAAGTCGCGCGGGGTTAAATCCGGGTATCGCGCTGGCCAGTCAATAGCACCTCTTCTGCCTATCCAACGTACTGGAAATTGTTCGCTTATGTATTGTCTAACATTTGCCGCATAATGCGCAGGTGCTCCATCTTTCTGGAACCATACCTGTTCGTTTATGCAATTATTTACACCCGGTAAAACCATTCTGCAAGAAGGAATTATGTGATTCCTGTGGAGGTCCAGATATTTTTCGCCATTCAAATTACCATCTATGAGAAAAGGCCGCACAATATGTCTACCGACTATGCCCGCCCAAACATTAACTTTCTCGGGCCTCTGAGTATGACCTTCCTGGAACCAGTGAGTATTCTCAGCAGACCAATAACGATAATTGTGTCTATTAATAATGCCATTTAAATGGAAAGTAGCTTCATCCGAGAAAATGGTATTTGTTGCGAAGTTGTTATCGTTATTGCAACTTTCCATCAGCTCAGAAAATTCAGCTCTTCTATCAAAATCGTCCTCGTTTATCTCGTGCACCAACTTTATCTTGTAGGGGTGCAACTTCTCCTGCTTAAACAAATTTTTCACTGACTGATAAGACACATTGAAATCCATTGCCATTGGTCTGGACGATTGTATTGGAGTTTCATGTATTGAGAGCGTGATATCCAAAGCTTTGTCTTCCTCGGTTGCTAGAGGTCAACCTGATCTAGCGGCTTCCCTAACACTGCCTGTTTCTCGAAATTTCTTTGCCACTCGACACACCGTTGATTGGTTTAGTGGAATCCTATTTGGATATAATTCATTGAAAAGTTAACAAACCTGATATTGCGATCTCTTCATATTTCCGTAACCGCTCATTATTAAAATTTCAACTCGTTGTTTCTCATTCAGATAAACCATAGTGTAAACAAATTAGAAATCACAACAGAAAATTAAACAGGAACTCCAAATTGACACCTCTTATGTCGCTGTCATGAAAACACCTTGATTCAACTAGTGGGTATTAGGTAGGAATAATTATAATTAGGAAGTTTTTCATTTTTGAGCTGTCATTATATCGGAAACGCTTGCAGAGAGGTGAAAGTTTGAAATACAAGAAATTCAGAGTTTTCCCAGTAGAATCCAAATGTTCAATCATAATATGCAGGGTGTTCTATTATTTAAAGAAAGTAAGTTACTCTCTATGGCAACCAAACCAGAAATGACAGAAAAAGTTTATGCAGGTAAAAAAATTGGGAGTAATTTACTGAACAATTTTCATAAAGGTCACTTTTTTGTATATACGAGGTAATTCAAGAGTTACAGGCATTATGCGCGACTTTTTTGCCACCCTGTATATGGCGTTTACACTGATACTTGTTTTGTCCATATCACTAAAACCTTTTTCTCCAATCCCTCTGAACTAACCAGAACCGTCCCGACAATCTGAACAGTTAGTCGGTATGTTTTCCCAAAATTAGTTGTTGTAGGTTGTAAGGTGCCAGTTTGTCTTATATAAAAATATTATTTATTCGGAGCAGAATACAAAGATTTGTTTTTTGGCATTAGCCTTATTTCAGTTTTTCCCACTATAGCTCTTTAGTTTTGTTTTCAAATGCCTTCAAAATTGCTCAGTTATTACATTTTTAAGTCCATTTGACCATTTTAAAAATCCTTAAATTGCGTCTACTTGGCGCGCCAGATTTACAACGAGGCGCCATCGCTACAAAAAAGCGCCAAGTGCCCTAAAATAGCCAAACTACTCTGCTTTCAAAAAGTTTAATCAAGCGCAAAAGTTGAGGGCAAATCCACAAAAACCATTAGTTCTGTTTATGAGCAATGTGCGCTGACTGCAGATTATGGACCTTTTTCTTTTTTGCTCTAAAATCCTCTTTAGACTTGTTGGAATAATTATTGTGGTTTTGTATAGAAGCTCTTAAGATAGGTAAAACAAAATATGTTGATGTTGTAAATACTTTTCGGATAACAGGTATTTAAAAAACTTTGTTCCTTTGTTAATTGTCTCAATTATGTTTGCCTGGTTAAACAGTTTAGCATACTCGTTCAAAAATAGCAAACTGGTTGTTTTTGACCTAGGTATACCTAATTCGTTTTCATTTTCAAGTTATCGCGGTTTAAATGTGACTCGAAGAACCGTAAAATAACTATTATGGTGGAACATAATCAAAAATTAGGGTACTATTTAGTTGCCTAACATTCTGCACGAATCTCTTTTTCTAAAATTACATTACTAGGCAAAACAACAGTGGCGTGCCAAATTTTCCTGTGGACCTCACCGCAGTATTTTTTTATCAACTATATACGTAATTGTAAATTAATTATTGTGCTTAAGCTGTTTTTAGAACAGGTACTTCTAAAAATTAAGAGCGGCCCCTGTGGTGCCCTTTTAGAAAACCCCCGCGCCGTCGGGTCTACAGGGCCGGGGTTGATGGAAAAATGTACAGGATTATGATAAAGGGTAGATCATAAAAGTGCTACATGTGTCAACTTTAATTTTTTTAATGAAACATATTGTATATTTTTATATTCTACAATCAATTCTAGACATTTTTCATTAATCATGCCCTATACTTATCTTTAGCCGTTTACGAAATATTAACAATTTTAAATTTTTTAACAATTTTAAAACAAAATATCCAAACAACAAGGAATGAACAGAAACTATTTTATAAGATGTTGAAAATGTCCTCCACCAACTGTTCTGCAGTAGATCAATCGATCTAGAAATTCCTGTTGTACATTTAGTACTATTTGCGGAGATATTTTTCTTATTACTCGTCGACTCCTTCAGTGTATCTACCGAGATGGGTTTAGATTTATAAACTAAATGTTTGACGTAGCCCCATAAAAAAAGTCCGGTAGATTAAGATCAGGCGATCTGGGTAGCCACTCTATTGACCCCCGTCTACCTATCCACCGCCCCGGAAAAATTGTATTTAAGTATTCCCTTACATGAACAGCATAATGCGGAGGAGCACCATCCTTATGGTTTCAACAGGAGTGGTGAATCAGGATCATTATCATCTGGCAACAGAGTGGCAAGAGCTGGAACCAGATCATTTTGAAGGAAATTTAGATATCTTTCTCCAGTGAGACTCTCATCAAAGAAAAATGTTTCGATTATCCTATTTTCAACAATGCCCGCCCAAACATTAACCTTTTCATTAAACTGGGTGTGATTTTTTATGAACCAGTGAGGATTTTCCTGTGCCCAGTATCTGTAGTTTTGTCTATTAACCTGACCATTTAAACAAAACGTAGCTTCGTCTGAAAAACAAATTCTTTGGAGAAATCTTGCGTTATTATCTGTTAGCTCAATCATTATTTCACAAAATTGGTCTGGCCTATCAGGATCATCGTCCAATAACTCTTGTACAAATACTGGTTTGTATGGATGAAACTTCTCTTTTGTAAAAATTTAGATACGGTGGTTTGGTGAATATCGTAGTCCCGTCCAAGTTGTGTGCTTGAGCTATGAAAATCTTCCTGTAGTGATAATAATATGTTTATTTTTTTCTCCTCGGATCAACAGGCGGGCGATTTGGGTATTTTTCATTAAACATATCATGGGCTTCCCTATGACTTCTACTTTTATCTCCACAACCCAACATAATCAAAATTTCAATGCGCTCATCTTCTGCGAGGCGCATTTTGATGAAATATCAGCACAGCAAAATTCAAATTTGATTAACATTTTTTGTAATTTTCTGACGTTTCAAACTTAAATAAGAAATTGTCATAGTCAAAAGATTGTGTCTTAAGTTCAGAACGTTGCTATGTCGAGAAACATACCAATGTGTACCAATTAAAGTGTTAATACTTCGTAAACGGCTGAAGATAACTATAGGGCATGATTAATGAAAAATGTCTAGAACTGATTGTAGAATATAAAAATGTAAAAATATACAATATGTTTCATTAAAAAAATTAAAGTTGACGTGAAATGTAGCAGTTTTATGATCTACCCTGTACAACACCTTTTTAAAAAAAAAATGCATTTCAAAAAAATAAATTTGACGGGTTCGAGCCATTTTTGATTAAGTGGGCGGTTTTCCATATAAAAGGCTGATCCGTTTCTTTATCATAACCCTGTATAGTATTTATATCATCATAGTACCATACTAAATGATAATGGCAAAACCTTTGCTTGTGATTCCGAAATGGCCAATTATTTTAATGATTATTTTGTAAATGTTGGAACAGAGATGGAGAAAAAAATTCCTAATCCAAATCGAGTCTGCACTACTGGATCTGAGACGCCAAATTCTATGTTTCTCACCCCATTGAATAAAAATGAATTTATTAAACATATCTCAACAATAAAAAACAATAGTTCTCCGGGCTATGATGGAATAACCTCTAAAGCAATAAAGGAAATACAATAAGATTGTAATTCCAATGCTGCACATAATTAGTTTGATTTTTGAAAGGGATATAGTGCCGAGTTCCTTTAAAACATCAATTGTGACACCAATCCACAAATCTGGTACAGTTTCTAGTGTTGGAAACTACACACCAATAGGTTTCATTAGCAATTTTGCAAAAATTTTTGAGAAGAGTTTGAAGGATAGGCTTGTTAAGTTTTTTGTTGCAAACTCAATTATCTCACCCAATCAATACGGTTTTATAGAGGGTTATAGGCACCACTGATGCAAAGTTTACTTTAATCTCGGGGGTTGTTAAAAATTTGAATTTGGGCAATAAGTTTACATTTTCTACCATAATTAGGACAAACTGATTTTTTACTATTAATTAGATATTTTTATACATCTAAGAAAACCTGAATACTCTGACAGAAAGTAGGAAACTTTTTAATATGACATAAATGACGGTGTTCTTATTTCTTTTAAATACCCATTATGGCTTACTAACAAAAAATGTACCGTAAAACTTGGGTTACTTTGGCAGATTTTGGAATATTTTGGCAAATAACTATAAAACAGTCGCTCATGTTTAGCAACTATAGTTGCCTTCATAACAAACGTCCTCAAAGCTATAAATGTTCCAAAATTTATTCAAAAATGTTGAAAGATAACCGAGAAGAAAGTTTTTTTTTGGGGTGCCAAAGTAGGCAGATTATTAGGGTTACTTTGGCAGGCTATTAATTTTGGCGTAAAACATTAAAGTAGGCAGCGTTTGTGTCTTCTTTGGCACCTAAATGACTAAAAATCGGGTTTAGTTTTTTCCACACTTTTTTTTTAACCTTCTAGACGCATTTTTTTTTTATCAAAAACAATGATAATAGTTTGAACTTTTTTATTTATAAAATATTAAACTGAGCTCTTCAAATGAGCATAAACACAAACATATGTATTTTTTCCCACTACTAACCTATAACATCGCCATTATTGACCGATTATTAACGTTAGAAATCGTTTTTCTCTACCTTATAAGTTATTATTGACCATGGTCAATAATACCATTGACCGATCTTCAAGAATCTATTTGAACGCAGGTAACTTGATTTTTTGATTCTACAACATGAATTCATAAACATGAATAACCTGAAAGGTGATTTCTTGTGGTTAGGCAACCAGATAATTATCAATACATATTAGATTATTAAAGATGCTTGATATTGTAAAATATCGATACAATCAACATTTTTTCTGCTTCCATCCTTAATTCTGGAGGTGTAGGTACACATAATAATATCACTAACATTTTCTTCGCTCATTTTTAAAAAAAAACCGAAAGCTCGTGAAATCTGATGACATAAATGAACAAAAATTGACAAAGCCACCTGACAAAACAACAAAATATTTTGCCAATTCCAAAGCGCAGGTAACTTGATTAAAAAATATATACCTACCTATAATTTTTTATAATTATTAATACTATAAAGATAAATGTCTTATAAAAGTTTGTAGTAGTGGAAAAAGTATTATATTAACCACGGTTTAGACAGCAGACAGCTTATAGCCCTCGCGTCTTAAATCCCTCGTCGCTCCGCTCTTCGTGATTTAAACTTGCCGCTCGGGCAATAATGATGGCTGTCTAAACCTTGGTTAATAATATACAATTAATAACGGCTATAAAAATTAAAAAAAAAAAAACAAAAGCTTCTTAGAAAAAAAAATTAAAAATAACGGAACTCCTAATGTATTTCACTTTACAAAAATATAAATTTTTGACATTAAAAACTTAAAATGAAACTTCCTTATTTTAAGGCACAAAATATTTATCTTTGATGGTATTATCACTGTCAAAATCAATTTCTTCGCAGTTCGGGCAGACGTAGAAAGGATCTTTGCTTTCATCGTTACAAACCCCACAAACCCAATGCTTGCATTCAACACAGGCAATCCATTCAGGCCTCGAATAACCAGACCAGTGTCTTGAGCAAATAGAACAACGTGCTTCTTTTTTTTTCTTTGCGATTCTACTTGGACGTTGTATGTTAGATGGTCCTGGTTGTGGTTCAATGATCTTTTTTCCTTGTGTTCCTTCTTTTTCAGATTCATCTGTCTCTTTTATTTCCCTGCAATTCTGTTGTTCAGGATCGAGTTCTTCGCTCTCTTCTACTTGTTGAGGTCCTGTTACATCTGTTGCTAGAGCTTTGCCGGGTTCTGAACGTTTACCACGATTACGAACAACTGTTTCTTTGTTCGCGCCACGCATTTCTTGTAAAAGATCAACAACGCTATTATTTAGCAGTTGAGAGTTAACTAATTCAACTTCACGATTTGGGAATATTTTTTAAAACTTCATTGGGCTCAAATGGACAGAGACCAGTTGCGCGGAAGCCCGAGACTAGATTTTTGGCAACGTTAGGTTTCTTGTCAAAAGGGTAGGGAATTGCTCTTTTGGGATAGACCCACTAGCTCGGCTCTTTTTGCGCCACTTGTCCAAAATTTCTCACCATTTTTTCTTCATTGACGCAAGGACAGCCACTGGACGTGGCTGCATCAAATGCGAGCTATTAGGCGGTAGTGGTGTAAGATAGATGTTGTTAGCTTTGCATTCTTGGATCACACTGGGGGAAAATGCGAAGCCAAATTGTCTCCTATAATGATTTTTTGGCCTGGACGATTGATTTGATTCAGATGTGGCAGTAAAACATCAAAGAACCACTTCTGAAGAAGTGACATATCGAACCACCCGCTTTTACTATGGGCATAAACAATTCCTTGGGGTCCCCCATTGGTCCAATTTTCATATAGATTACCAGACTTGTAAACCACAAAATACGGACCTGTTCGGACATATTTCAATTTTACAGCTGGCTTGGGTCTTTCCTAATAGGGATCACTTTCTTATATCTCTGAACAGACTTTACCCCGTAAAACCATCGAAAACTGGACACCCTATACTGTTCGATAAATAGTTTCTGTTTTATTTCGAATAAATCGAAAAGCGTCTTAAAAAGTCCAAATAAAATTCCGAATCCATATTTATCTCTAAATCAATATCAGACTATTGTTTTCCTCCCATCATTAAAACAGCAGGGAGCAACGTTCACCATTAAACAGATAGAAGGGTAAATAACGAAAGAGATCGAACGACGTCCGTCGTCGTTTTGCCGAAATGAGCAACAAAAGGTAAGTCGGCTGCTGACTCTGTTTGATGTGCTCTCTCATCATTGTACTCCGCAGGTAGAGACGGAGGGACGCTGCCGCTGGAGGGCCACATAATGGGGTAATTCGACACCGCACAACCCCGGTGCATCGCGGTGTTTGTCGGGGGCAGATGCGGCAGCGAGCGTACGAAGGTTCAATAAGGTGTTGTATACAGGGTGGTAGATAATGTAAGTGCGGATTGAAACATAAAGTGTTGTAAATTTATATATATGTAATAATAAAATACAGGTGCGTTAATAAGATGTTCGTCGTCGATAGCACCCAACTTGCAAGGGATACAAAAAATAGATTAATACGAAGGCTGTATAATATATATAGAGCGTGTCCAGAAAAGTTCTAGACATATGGGAGTTTTCTTTATTGTTGATTTTACGAAAAAAATTATTCTTTATAAAAAGTTCTGCTTGATGCGCAAATAATATTGACATATCAAAACTTAAGATATCATGTGCAGGGCGGCAAAAAAATATAGAAACACAGAATTATGTTAAGAGGGAAGTACCCTCAATTTTTATTTTAGAGCAATTTTTATAAGAAAACTTTACTAAGGACTACAAATAACTATGTGCAATACTATAGTAACGAATATTGACATGTCAATAATCATTTACTATTTCGACTTATTAACAAGAGTTTTTCGTTAGTTCGTCATGGTTGTAAAGTTACCGCTGCAAGAGAAGTTGTACTTATCGTCGAAGATCACTATAAACCTATTAGGGAAGCCGCACTCATATTTAATACTATAGACACCCTGACAAAATGGTATGTAGCCCCACTATAGCAAACGTAATGAATAAATTTAAAGCTACTGGTTCCGTCGAAAATGTATTTAAGAAAGAACACAACAAATGGTCCACAACAGAAGAAAAGCAACTCAATGTAATGCGAGCGGTTATCGAAGACCCGAAAATTTCTTTAAGAAAATTGTCAAAAACCATTTCAGTTGACGTCAAAAAGTCTACTGCTAATAATATTTTTAAAATAAATAAATTTCATCCATATAAACCGAAATACATTCACACGCTTCTTCCTAGAGATTTTGAATCCCGTTTCCTATTTTGTGCGTGGTTCCAAGGCGAGGGTGAAGTTGATCCTTTTTTTGCAAGAGAAATATTATTTACAGATGACGCCATGTTTTCTTCCAACGGCGTGGTATGCTCCCAAAATTCTCGGTGGTGGAGTGACAACAATCCAAATTTTATAATCGAATGCCGTAGTCAATATTCATTTAATACCAATGTTTGGTGTGGCATTTTTAATGATCGGATCGTTGGACCAAAACTTTTTCCGACAAAATATAAATGCTGCCATTTACCTGGACTTCTTAAGGAACCAGTTGTCTCAATTTCTTAACCGAACTGCCACTAAATATAAGACGTACAATTTGGTATCAACATCATGGAGCCCCATGCCATAGTACTAACATAGTAACTGGATATTTGAATGAAGTATTTCCGCACCGTTGGATAGGCAGACGTTCAAAAATATTCCTTGGCCTGACAAGAAATGGTGTATGGGCATCGACCTTTTAAGGATATTGACCATCTTGAAGCAGTAATAACAAACTGTGTCCAAGAAATCACTCCTCCCAATATGAGACGGGCGATAGTAAAAGAAATTACAAGGCGTACTATAGTTTGCATGAAAAAAGAGGAGGGGCATGTGAAGACATAATTTTGCACTTTAAACTATCTGTTTTTAGGTCACTTTTATCATGTAATTGCTAAAGTATTCTTTATTATTCACATTCACAATTTATTTTTGCTCTAAGGAAATTAAATGTTTTTAATATTCCTGATAGGTAGATAGGTTGATTTTAGAACATGAAATAATCTCGCATTATGTTTTTACGTAATTGGTTTCCAACAAGAGGTAATGAATGCTCAACGTGTTTTAGATGATAACCTGTAAATTAAAATAGTTCAACGAAAAATTGTATCTGACCACGTTTTATAGTCCTTAGTAAAGTTTTCTTATAACAATTTGTGTAAAATAAAATTTGAGGGTACTTCCCTCTTAACGTAGTTCTGTGTTTCTATATTTTTCTGCCGCCCTGTACATGATATCTTAAGTTTTGATATGTCAATATTATTTGCGCATCAAGCAGAACTTTTTATAAAGAATAACTTTTTTTCGTAAAGTCAACAATAAAGAAAATTCCCATAATATGTCTAGAACTTCTCTGGACACGCTGTATATAAGTAAATATAAATATAAATATTTTACAAAATACGAAGTGGCACAAAGAAAAATTATTATAGTTTCTATCTACGTTCTAATCTAAAAACTAAATTTTTGTATTTCAAATTTTTATTTATTTAAAATTGTAACAAGTTTTAAAATAACAAAATAACATCGGAATAATAAACAAGTGAAACCTTTCTAGTGGATAAGGTGTTCAAAATTACCACAATTTTCTGCTAAGCAGAGCGCCAGTCGATCTCTGAATCCGTCTACAACGTTTAAAAGGAAGTCCTCTGGAATGGTCCGAATTTCAGCACTAATTCTGACTTTTAAAGATTCTAAGTAATTTGAACGGTTAACGTAGATGCGAAGTAATAAATCAATCAAAACCGTCTTCTCCATGGACGTGCAAGATTTTTCGGCATGTATAGATTTAAATAGGCCTAATTTTTAAATTTGTGCAGAATTAGTACAAGTATCGACATTAAATTCAAGTTTTGTCTTTAAATATATATTTTAATATTAAGTTTTTTAAGCTTAAAATTATGTACAGCCGTACCATTTACCTGGAACTTTAAAAAGCAATATTATCAAAACTAATTAGAGTCTAGGTAGGGGAGAACGGGGAGCATTCGGCCACCTAAGTTATTCTAAAATCTATTTACATTTCCCGCGTTTTTTAGGGAGTACAGTATTACCAACATTCTTATTCGCGTCCGGAATTATAATAAACACGTTATTTGTGCATCGGGCTAATTTTACCAAGAAAAGAATAAAAATCGGCTTTTAGGTAAGTTTTTTTTACTAAATATATTCCCCATATTTTCTTTGAAGGAACGATATTTAATTTTATGTTTTGTAAGTAAAACGTGCTTCTATAATGCTGTTTCTATTCCCGAATCATTTTATAACCTACAAAAATTAGTTACTAATATGACGTTTGATTTAAAATATTTTGGTAGCTGGGGAGCATTCGTCCACCTATACCTGGGGTGCATTCGGCCATGGCCGAATGCTCCCCGTTCTCCGGAAAAAGACAGATTAGAGGAAATTGAGAGGGAAAAGGAAAGAAAAAGAACTAAGTGTCCAAGACGGGACGTATTTAATAAGCTTAGATCAAAAAACAAGGACAACAAACCACAGATTAAGAAACTTAAACTAAAACAAAATTACTCGGATTCCTCTTCCAGTGAGGATGATATATCACTTCATGATGACTCTGATGATGATGTTAGTGATGACCTTGAAAACATTGATTGTGTGATTGATTATTAACTTAATGAAGAGAAGCCAATTGAGGAAGATTTTGTCCTTGTACGATTTAAAGCAAAAAATTCTTTAGTTCATTTTATCGGGCAAATTTTAAGCGTAATAAACGCAAATACCTATAAAATTAAGTTCTTAAGAAGAGAAGGCATATCAACATTTTATTTTCCTGTCATTGACGACATCAGTGAAGTAAACAACATAGATATTTTTAGGAAAATGATTCCCTCGTCAAAGTCTGGAACTGCGAGAACTGCGGCGAACTATCATTTTTGCTATAATTTCGCAACAATAATTGTTAACTAAGTAAAAATACTTGTATTATTAAAATTTGGCTTTATTGATAAATATGTTAATTATCCGTGTTAATTTAAAGAGAACATAACTTTAAACAATATTTTTGATTCATTTTTTGTTTAAAAAGCTACTTTAGCAGTTACTTTACCAGATACGTCCTTTGGCCGAATCCTCCCCTTTGAATGGCCGAATGCTCCCTAGGGATGGGCAGCTTTCGGCCATTTGTAAGTATTTTGTGAAAAATAAATTTTTATTAGAAAACGTGATCTTTTAATTTTTCTTTCTTATTATATGTTGAGATTAATGTTTATCATTCCCCGCAAGTACATTTTTTTTACAGTTAAACATTTGGTTTACTTCTTACTTAGAGAGTTGTGCATTGTGGCCGAATGCTCCCCGTTCTCCCCTACTTATTCCGTTTCTGCTCTAATCATTTTATTCCTTTTTTTTTCGTACCTAATCCTGGTTACCTGCTTGCTAATTATGTGGTTATTGTGCCTTTATGGGTGCCTCTATTGGAATAATACACCTATTTATATCTATACATACCTTAGGTTTTTGTTTTTTAGTGAAACTAGTCAAAGTGTGAAGTGTCAGTGTTTTTATAATTAAATATTGAAAATTTTCAACAATTACCTAAACGCCCTAGTCTATGTATAGTAAGTGGAAAAAAATTAATTATTAACTGTTACGATTCTACTAAAAGTAAGAATGCGGGTTCGATTGTTGACAATGCAGTGCAATTTACAGCAGATATGCTTAACGTTGGGAAAACAACAATATATAAACTTATAAAAGAAGAAAAAGGTGTTGGCGTCAAACTTCCAAAAACTTCTCCAGGACGACCAAAACTTGAGCTGGATGATGTTTTAATGCAAAGAATAAGGCGAAAAGTTCATAGTTTCTTTTTAAAAAAAGAAATTCCCACGCTGGACAAAATTTTGTCCTCAATCCGAGACCAGGATTGCCCATTTATGTATAGAAATACGCTTCGGAAATTATTAAAAAAATGGGTTTTTGGTGGAAAAAAACATAATAGGCAATCGATTTTAAGAGACACAAGCAATATCGTCTGTTGGAGAAGAAATTACTTAAGAAGCATCCGAAAAGCCAGAGAAGAGTACAAAAAATAAAATAGTAATTTACGTAACAAGTTCCGAAAGTGATATTTTACGGGATGAGTAGGAACTTTCCAGGACGAGCCGTAGGAATCCTGCGAGTCTCGTTAAATCACTTTTGGATCGTGTTACGTGCAATATTTTTTCTGTAGTCGTTTTGTGTGTTAAAAAGGATATCGATGAATAATAACGTATAAACTTTATATATACAATTACATATACGATAATTAATAAATTTGAGTCCATTTCATACCTCTCTCTTGACTTTACCGGCAATAATTCATAAGTAGCCGCATTAGCAGATTCAATAATCTCATGTGGAATCATTTCAGCCTCACTTTCACTACTGATTTCCATTTTTTTTATTTGAAATCGAAAAAACACACCAATGTTACATGACAAGCGCTGTCATAATAAAATACAAAGTTCATGTTATTGTCAAAGCCGCCTGCTTAGATACCCAAATCGTCCCGAAAGTAACAAGAATCGTCCCGAAAATAGCTACTTTCGGTACCATTTGTGTTAAGTGGTACTTTCGATTTAATAAATCATACCGAAAATTTTATTTTCGAGACGGCTGCAGAAAAAAATATTTTACCTAGGCGAATTATGGCTAAATGAAGGCCTCACTGTGACTAAATTTTGTCAGGATGAAAATATTAAAAGTTCAAGGTAAGCTGTTTTGAAAGGATTTTCCACAGGATTAAGACCGCCATCTGGAAAAGGACGTCGACTTATCATAACCCATATTGGAAGTTCTGAAGGCTCCGTAAAGGTGGTCTACTGATGTTGCAATCTAAAAATACAGGAGACTATCACGAAGATACGAGTGCCGATATCTTTAAAGAATGGTTCATAATGCAATAATTGTATTGGATAATACAAGTTATCACTCTATAGGCTGATGGAAAAATTACTGACAAGTGCGTGGCGTAAAAGTGAAATAACAAAATGGGTAAGTTTAAGACAAATAGAATTTCCATTAGATTCCTTAAAGAAAGAACTATTGGTACTAATTTAAATAAAAATGCATTGAAAATAGTTATCTTCCTAACAAGCGCGCAAAGTGATACTTTTCCGCACGCAAGTATAGTTGGACGAACCACACGTAGCGGACTTCGGATAAATTTTTGCGTGCGGAAAAGCATTTTGCGCACGTGTTAGGAACAACATTTTTCCTACGAGCTTCATATTAGATAAGAACAAAAATAAAAATTGATAATTTATTCAATAATTTTTAATTTAACTTTAAAAGAAGAACTAGGTATAGTACAACTAGAAATTACATAGGGTAAGTCCGGGAGAGTTGGCTCACCTTTTTTAAAAATGGAATAAAATTGAAATCCAGAAGGATAAATGAACGCAAAATATTTATTTAACATAAGAAATAGTATAGTATTAGGTTATAAATATTATATAAGAAAAAACTCAAACAACTAGCTTAAAAAACGTTTTTTTTCAAAATAGCTATCTGGGCCAACTCTCCCACATACTGTGGGTTAGTTGGCCCAGGCATGTAGGGTGAGATGACCCATGGTAAATTTTATCATTCAACACCTTTTTTTATAATGTTTTGCCACACAGGTCGCGAAGGTTTAAATACTTTGAAGAGCTTTCGTGGAACCACCTCTGGCAGTGTATGCATTGAATCCAATCATCGTTTTTCGTGGTAGCATTATATTTTTCACCACACCCAAGGCATTCGGTCGCGTCTTCTTCATCTGGGCTATCGTCAGAGTGAGTCTCTAACTCATCTGACACATCTTCATCCGTAGATGATTCTATTTTATTCATTTTTTGTATTTTTCCTTTATTCTTTTTTATTATTAAGGTCTTTCGCTTTAATATTCTTTTCTGTTCTTGTTCTTTTTTGCGCTCAATCGCAGATTTTCTTTTTTCAGTATGGTCCGAAGACGTCAAAACAGCAGCTACTTGTTTTGCACTTTTTTTTACTTTCTGGATGTTCGCTGATGATGTGTTGGTGCAAACCCGTGTTTTTGTAGTTTTTGTATATGAAATTTTAGTTTTGATTCATTCTGGCTGCCAAAAACAGAGGGTGGCCCGAGAGTTCTCTTTTTAAAATCATTATTTTTATATCGTCTTCGAAAGGTTGGAGGAGGGATGTTGTTAAAAGTGCGACACGCTTCTCTAACGCCCATTACACCATTTCTGACTACTTCTGCAGCTTTAACCAGATCTTCCTCAGTCCACTTTCCTCTTTGCACCGTACCTTTTCTATTATATTTTATTGGCATGACTCTAAAATTAAAAATATACAGTAATCACAAGAATTTTAGTTTAGCTATTACAGTCCGGGATAGATGGCCCGTGAGCCAACTAACCCGAATAGACGTTGGGCCGTCTCTCCCAAAAGTCGGGGAGAGATGGCCCACTCAATATATCCACTGTCCTATGTAATTTTAAAACTTTCGAGTTATTAACATAACCTCAAAGAACTATATAATAAAGATTAGCAACAATTACGAGCAAAAAATACAATGGTGAAACAAAAAAGTAATTTTATTATAGATCTTAAATATTTTCCTTGCCTATAAAATAATAGTTTCAATAGTAATATGTTAAGTGCATGTAAAATTGCTGAAAATCATGCATGAAGGTTTGTTGCCCTAGAAACAGCTTGAATGCATTTTTATTGTTATTTAATTATTTATTTATGCACTTTTTAAGGTAAATAACAATAAAAATGCATGAAAGTTGTTTCTTTAGGGCAACAAATCTGAGTGCATGATTATCAAGCCATTTTACATGCACGAAATATATTTTTTAGACTATTTCCTGAATGAAAAACTAGTAGGTGCAGAAATATAAGACAACATTTTTATTTTGACGCGAAATTGTCAAAGCAGAAATTTCAACTTGTTGTGACAGTGACGGTTATTCTCGTAGGTAACCAACAATGAAAAACCAGAAGAGTGCAATTTTCAGCTCAATCGCGACCGAGGGCTGATTTTCACCGAAAATCAAGTGAAAAGCGCATTGTAGTTACAGTATATGAGGGAAATAGTCAACATAACTTACCCAAAATTGCAAAAAAATCAACCAAAAATGGTGTACGATATACACTTCACGTTTAAAACAGGTGGCTAAAGTTACACTAACGTGGATCTAAAATTTCGGTAAATATTGTAATATTGAACTGGGCCATCTCAACCGTTGGGTCATCTCTCCCGGAATTACCCTAACAAAAAAAATAATAATAGAAAATTCAAAAATTACATAACAATAAAAAATAATAATAGGAAACTAAATTATTTGTTTATAACATTTATAACAAAAGAGCAATTGCTGACATTATGCAAATTGATAGCCGATGCAGTAAGTTCATTCAGTGGGTGGTTTATGGTATGGCTTGATGAGCACTGACTTGGCGTGGAAGGATAGTTGTTCAAATAGGTCGATGAAGGTGTTAACTCAGAAGGATTTATGTAGCTTGATGAACAAGGGCAGTTGTTCGTGGCCAATATTTTATTCGACATGTCCTTTTTTTGATTTGTCGAATCTTCAATGTAGCTCTCGGCGACAGTCGTCGATTTCCAGCCTCCGAGTCGCTTGGCATTAGTGATTCTTGCTCCGGAATCGGCCAACATGGTAGCCGATGAACGACGGAAACTATGTCCTGTATAATGCTTTGGATTTTTCAATTGTAGTAATGCTCTCAGAAAATACCGATTTGTTAGTTAAAATTATAAACTACAGTACATTGTTGAAAATCTGCTACAGTCAGCTCGTTAAAAAAAAAATTGTAACGTGTTTCCTCATTAAATTTAAACGAAAGGTATTTTTTAATGCATAAAAAATGTTTAAGAGCGAATATTTTCTAAACGGCTAGGATGGGTAAAGGCAATTTTATACAAAGTTCCCTTAATTTTTTGTGAACAATCGAAATCGGCAATGATATACAGGGTGTTCCATTTCAAATTATCGACTTATAGGTGATTTAATATATCCCGATCGGATAAATTTCTGACATCACCCTGTATCATTTTTAGCGAAAGTAAATAAGCAGAATTATATATTGTGGTATTGTCTTTAATATAAAAATCGCAGATTCACCAAATATGATATAGGTACTTATATTTTTTCCTACTACCTTAAATAAATCTGTTTTTAGCAAAAAAATAAATAAAACGGCTATTAAATCCTAAACTACGAGAGTTAGCTATATAATATCTTATTAAAAGTCACCCTTATTTTTTATGAGGAATCCATATCCAAAATAATATACAGGGTGTCCTATTTACTTTTTAAGAGTTGATTCCTGGCCATGGAAAACTGAGCACCCCGTATACGTGAAAGGTATATAATATAAAAGTTCCCATAAAAAAACAATAACACTTTGTATTTAACTTTTTTTCAAAAATCGAAGATCTTTCGAGATAAGGGGATAGAGGATCTTATGTGGGACACCCTGTACATTCTTGTTGACATAGAAACGGAGGAAAAATCTGACATCATGTGCCAAAATCAACATGTACATTTATTGTTGCTTGGCAATATTATAATCATTTACACTATACGAGGTACTTAAAAAATAGATTTTTTTTTCGTTTTAGGCTGAAATACGAATATCGTGAATTACGATTAAAAGGTAAAAGAGAATACCCTTGCAACGGCTTCGCACATTACATAAAATAATTGTCTACAGCTACTAAAATAAATATAAATATTCCCTGCCAAGTAGATTTTTGAATAGTGCTACTTTTCCGCACTAGTGCGGAAAAGTGTAACTTTGCACACGGAAATGCGTGCGCAAAGTACTACTTTGCGCACGCTCGTAGGAGAAATAAGTAGTCGATGAAATAAATGGCAAAGTTACGAAGAATATCTGTGCTCAGATTTCCTCCTTACCACTGCGAATTAAACCCGATCGAACTTATAATATATGGGCTCAAATAAAGACAGATGTCGCCAGAGAAAACACGACTTATAAAATAGTGGATTTAAAAAGACTCTTTAATGAAGCTATGGGTAAAATTAGCGTGGAAAATTGGAAAAAGTATATCGATAATGTAATAGAAGAAGAAGCCAAAATGTGGCAGGTAGATATAATAATCGAAGAAATGGTTGAACCGCTTATTGTAAACGATGTTCATAAAAGTTCATCTTCCGAATATTCGTTTTTCTATGTATTATTACGATAATTTAAAATATTTTTACCATTAACCTAAAAACAGAGTGTCTTCATTATAAACATTATATGTACCTAAAGTTTTAAAAAACGTTCGTTGACGAAAGATATCGTAGTCTAATGGATTTTCCACTCACCTTATGTAATTCTTAAAATTTTAATTATTGTTTTTTTATAGTTATCGATAAACAGGAAAACTAATAGTTATTAAATATGGCCGCTTTTATATTTAACCTTAAAGTTATTTTTTTCTTTATTATTAACTGTACAAGCAATGTTAGCCTTTGAGGTTGATCAGAAAGTTACGAAGTAGCTCAATTTTTAACCACAAAAGATCTATAACTTTGGGAACAATTTATATGGCAAAATTATCCAAAATATTACTTGTTTCTAAAACTACATGGTCAGTAAATTATTTGGACACTTTGTAGGCAATAATTAGGTAATATTTACCTAGGGTAATAGTCCAAAAATTCCTTAATTTTGAACACATATATTAAGTAACAATTAAGTAAATTATTACTTAATCATATTCCTTATTAGGATTAAATATTTTTAATGTCTAAGAGAGGTAATTTATTTATAATTTTTAACTAGGTAAATTAAACTACAAGTATACTTCCCTATAACAAATTATTTAAGTTCTAGATATCCAAATTTGACTTAGATTTTAGAGTTCGAATCTTTTGTGACTTTTAAGAAACATTTAGGGCAAAAATAAGCAAATATTTGCCAATTTAGGATTATTTTCCTTCCGTTCTGGTCTACGTTACTTAATATGTTTGTTGGGGTACGTTTATCTCAAACAAAAATACAATAGGTATCGACAAAAAAAACGTGCCCATGATAAATGTAGTTGATCTTGAATATAAATTGTAGGTTATAGTCTTAGTCTTAGTTGCAATGGCCACCTATCTTAACGACAATCAGTCAGCTATAAATTTTAGGTTATTCTTATAATGGGCTATAATGGTGCCTGCCGCAGAGAAGCAATTACAAATATCATAGCTGGCTCAGCTTGTAACGAAATAAGAGTTATTTCGTTACATTGGATTTTAAAGTATCTTTAGGTATTGCCGCTGCCATCTATGCATACTGCAGAATATCGATTATTTCAGTTTGTATAAAGGAAAAGAGCAACTGTAAATTTGTCGTTCTATAATATAGATTTCTAGGGTATTCTTTAATATAGATTATCGATTTCGTACATTTAATTTAGTTCATATTGTCTCCGGGGATGCGTAAAGGCTCGACTCAGAGAAGTGAATTTTTGACCTCACTTTCGTTTTTATCCTGTTACAGGTATGTCACGCTAAGCTTTTGTTTCACTAAATTTATATTTTATCTGATATTAAGTATGTAATTGAACTAATTGAACCATAAATATTACTTTCTAGAAACCCATGACCTTTTAGTCTATTTTTACACGAATTAAATTCCACATTTTTATGTTTTAACAAAAATAAAGACAATACATGCCGACCATAATGGCGTCATATTTTATTAATCTTCATTCATCTCATTTATCCTTGTAAAGAATAGTGTTTTTAAAGATCTAAAAGCATCATCTTAATAGACAGAACGTAGTAATAATATTATTTCTTCAGTAAGTGTAGATTTCAATCAATATTTTAATAATTTTGCATTCATTTGAAATATCTTTTAAGTCAATCAACAGGTCATGGTTTTGTGTGTTTTTCTTCATCAATTAATATCTAAACTCTCAATTTAACTTTATTTCTCGGGATTCTGTCGTTCTTTTACGTTTTAGCAAATATCATTGGCCAGTTGGTGGTTTATTTAAGTTCTTGATGAACATTGGTGAGGACCAGATATAGGGTAAACCTGACTGGACCATTTACAAGGAAACCGACAGATCCAGGCTCTACAGAACTGGTAACTGACAGAATATCCAAGGAAGCTGATATCGAGGAAAGCAGGTGAGTTTTTTTTTTGTTTCTAAGTTGAAACCTTAATTGAATTTGTTGAAAAACTCACCCAATTTCTCTCTGATATCCGTCAGAAATCAATTCTGATTTAACATTAATTTCTCTTAAACTTCTCACTCAATTGGCGTGACATGCTTGTACTGGAGGGATAGTATCTTAAGTCACACTGTATATACGATTTCTCTTGTACCGTATCTTGAACTTATCTTGTTCGTATCTTACCTTGGGTGCCATAATTAAGACATTAGTCTGGTACGCCAATATCATGTGGTAACGAATGCCTATAGCTCGTTAAACCACATTTATCTAGCAAACGATTGCCTTTTTGCTCGTTTATGCATTATCGAATCTGCACAAAAGTTCTAGATGCTTTTGAGTGCAGCATTTTCTACTAGTTTAAATATCTGTATGATATATTTGTACATTTTGTATATTAATTACTTAATTTTTATCTTGTTGGCGCAATATATGCTTCTTTTGGATTTACTTAAAACTTGAATATCTTTTAAGTCAGTTAAATCATTTGTTTTTCGTACTACTTAAACACGAAAGAAAATTTGTTTTTGACCTTATGTAATTAAACATGGTTATTTCATTTCTTAATTTAAAACTGTATGCATATTCACTTGAGTAACAGGGAGTAAAAAACATCCTGTGACTATATAGTATAGAAATTTAAGTTACAACTGGTACTGTTTACCATAAATATTCATTTTCAAACCTTTATTGCAATAATATTTGCTGGTCTAATGCCACTTTTCTAACATTACATGTAAACGAGCAAACCTGAGGCTGACAAGCTCATCAGATGTCATTACTCCTATCAATCGCTGTCACAAGAATTCAAGTCTAATCAAGTCCTGACATCTTCCTCATCGTCTCCATTGCTGAAGTCTATGCATGGAACACCGAACACCTCATCGAGACAACTTACAGGTGAAGAGGACTGAATTTTGGACACACCTCATGGAAGACAATGCAGAGCTAAGTATTTGTCAGTCAGAAGGACAACTTTGTAAAGACCAGTAGACCATTGCTATATTTTCATTTTAATTTTCACCTTTTTATACTGTAAACTGTTTCCTCAGAAACCAATCTCAACAACCATCATTATACAAGTATAGTTTAATAAACTACTAAGTGTTTGTAAAATTTTGTATTATTTCTGGTAGGATGGCGCCCTAAAAAAATTTGTCAGATAATAAGATAAACATACACCTAACAACAACAAAAAAAGTCTTTAGCCGAGGCAACTCAACATCATTTGAATGATAATCAATAACGTTACAATGGCGTCCAACGTCATCGTTACAAGCTGGCTGATTGTCGTTAAGACAGGTGGCCATTGCAACTAAGACTAAGGCTACCACTACCGAAATATTTCTTAAAACAAAAAGTAGATATGCCATAAAATTTCAAAACAATCATGTTGTGTTGTTACTTGTTACCAACGGAAAGAAAATAAAAAATGCGTGTTAAAAATGATTGCAACATTGCAACCCAATTGAAACCCATAATAAAGACTTTATGATTCCCACATAGGAAAATATATTAGCTTCGTTCGTACAGAGGTCAGAAACCGTCGGCTAACTGTTAGCGCATGCGCGTTTGTTTAAAAGCGTTCGCACATGGCAGATCGCAAACCGCTGATAGAAAATCCCATGTTCGCACAGGCCCGATTGTTGGTTATGGATGGGTTTTCAACCGTCAGAATAATTCGCTGACTGCGAGCGGATTTTTAGTTGAGGACTTGCGCAGTTTGGCGTATTTGGTAAATCAAAAATCAAAATTAACCTCAAAAGATGTTTCAAGGCAATGAATTTAGTTAGTCTAGTGCTGATGAGTTATATTATGCACACGTTCATCGAAGACCAAAAAAAGACAATTTTTGGAGGAAACTGTTCAACAATATAATGACACTAAATTTCTGGAACAGTTTAGGGTAAGCAAGAGGGTGGCCAATGACATAGCTGAGAGATATGAACATGAACACACTTGCATTTTGCAAATTTTGTTGTTCCTAATGCATTATTTTTATTGTTTTTATTTAAAATATTTCTAGGTTAATTTTCTGTCATCAGCCAGTTAATCTGTAATCTGTCAGTTGCTCTTGGTACGTTCGCAGAGCGCAAAATTTCCAACCAGTTCACAATCGATCACAAACTGCGCATGCGCATAGAAAAGTTGGCAATCTGTTAGCAATTTGCTTGTACGAACGAAGCTATTATAAAAGTCGAGACTAGTATACAAAATGATACTTCTCAGTTTTGGAACTCTATAAATTCTAAAAAACAACATAAAAAAGGCATACCCAATTTTTTGCTAGTCATTTCAAGCCAGTCTTTCACAAAAACTGAATATTCACAAAATATTTGTGAGTGTATGAACTTAGAGAACAACTTGTTTTTAGATTTAACCGAGATCTCAGAAAACAATATATTATTTATCAGCAATTCAAGCTTTAAAAAATAATCATTAGGTTGTGATTCGATCCCAAGTTATATATTGAAGGGTTGTAAGGATATCCTGATAAGAGCTCTTTCTATATTGTTCAATATAGATATTAAAAATACGATTTTTCCCGAAAAATTTAGAATATCTGGAGTTGTTGTAATTTATAAATGCGGAGTCGTACTAAAATTCAAAATTACCGACCTATCGCAATTTATTTCATCTAATGTATGCTTCATTCCACAATAATTCGTTGATTTCCTGACCGCAATAAAATTTAAACCCAGCCATAAATAAGTGCCTTTTGAAAGGGTACAGGTCCTGATTACCTACTAATATTAATAGTTTAGGTTAGCTATTTTCAACAAAACAACAAATATAAAATAATAGGTAAGTATCTTTATTTTAATCATGTACTTAAATAGCTATTAATAGTTATACAAAAATACTAATCTACAATATTATAATATCATCTATGCCTAAACTAATTATTAAGGGCCTTCGGCCTTACGTTACTATTAATTATGTTATTATATTGGTATATTAGGTAGGTTAATGGCAAATTACAGGTGTTCAATATAAAGCATCATCTTAGTTCATCAGTCGTTTGGTGTTTGTCAAGCTGTGCGTTAAAGGTATTTTCGTGTGTGTTATCGAGCATCCAAAATATGTCAGATCTGTCTAAAACTTCAGATAATATTGCTTCCGGAAGTTATGGTGTAACGAAGAAAAAGCATTTATCACAACCCCTACACTAAGTAGTTCTGTTATAGAATTAATTAAAAAATGTGTAAATAATATCCCAGTAGAAAGTTGGAAAAATTCTGTAAGACACGTGATCCAAGTCGAAGATTTCTATAACATAATGAATAGTAACGTAAGGCCCTTAATAATTAGTTTATGCATAGATGAAGACGATAGTGATAGCGAAGCAGAGCTAAATATAGAGTAGGTTAAGTTAAATATTGTATTATTATAATATTGTAGATTAGCGTAATTGTATAAATATTAATAGCTATTTAATTACATGATTAAAATAAAGATACTTACCTATTATTTCATATTTTTTGTTGTTTTGTTGAAAATAGCTAACCTAAACTATTGAGATTAGTAGGTAATCAGGACCTGTACCCTTTCAAAAGGTCCGGTGCTTAGACAATAGATATTTGTCAGGCAACTGATTTATGGTTGGGATTACGACTGAGGGTTCTCATTTAAATTTTATTGCGGTCGAGAAACCAACGAATTATTGTGGAATGAAGCATACCTTCGAAGCTCAGATTATGTAACGAATCTACAAAATCTTGGATTACTATCATTATATAATAATCGTTTATATACAAGTGTTGTTTACCTGTACAAGATCATAAATAATATGTCTGTTGATAAAATTAGCATAAAAACACTAACACTACATGTCCCAAACAAAAAAAAACGTCCTAAAAATAGAAGCACATTTACATATTCAACACCTACTCGGAATTATGAACTAAGATCACCTGTAATCAGATTGATTAGAAATTATACTTGCGTGGAAAACTGTTGCGATATATTTGGAGACTAATTTCAGAAGTTCAAAAACAATTTAAGAAATTATGTAGACAAAAGTTATTTTCAAACTTTAGGCAAAATAGTATAGAGTATAGTATATAGTATAAGTATATTTATAGGCGAGCATAACATAACATTGTAATTGGACAAATTTGTCCGTATATGTTATTATTATTAAATAAATAAATAAATAAAATGGTACGATTGATGAGGCCTTTACTTGATGAAAATCCATGTTCAAAACACTTAAGGAAAACAATAATTTTAGTATTAAAGTACTCACATCTGAAGAAGGTACAGTGTACCGAAACAGCTGTTATGTGTTTATTTATTAAAATATAGTGAAAATCGAAAATTATTGTTTTCCTTAAGTGTTTTAAATAAAATGGTTTACCCTCAGCAAAACTTCGCTGAGGTACAGGGTGGTTCACGCGAGATGATCCACTTCCTTTTCTCGGAAACTGTAGGAGTTATAAAAAAAAAGTTCAATAGAAAAGTTAATTAATTGTACAAACATTTTTATTTTATTATATTTTATTGTATACAGGGTAAGTCGTTTGGCTGGCGTTGATACCAACTTTTCTTTTTTAAATGCTATATTCTACAATACTTTTGGATTTTACATAAAATAATAATTATTTTTTAATAAGTGCACTATAATAATAAGTCTAAACTTAATAGTTTCCCAGATAGGTATCGATTGACATTTTTGAATTTTGACAGCTTCTAGCTTTCTAACGGTACATCTTTGGTGAAAGCGGCTTACATATCCCTATCTTACTTTTTAATTATCTTTCCAAAAGTGTAAACTTCCGGTTAACTATAAGCTAGGTATAAGTTTCTTTGGTAGTACCCAAATTGACTCCCAATAAACGAAGTGATAAAGTGTCCCATTATTGCTATACCTGTTTTTTTGACATTAACTTTTTTAGACAAAAACTGCCGACCAGATTTTTTAAAATTAAACTTGGTCACTATCACCCCAAGACAGAATCTCCTTGGCTATATTTATATATAAAAAAAATGTAATTTGCAAGATAAAATCACCTTTCATAAGGACCATCATAGGGATACATATTGGGCTTTGTAAGGGAATATTAAGTGGACCTTTTTAAGAGGCACTTAACGACCGAGGGTGCTATTTTATCGTTTATCTTCTTTTTCACTGTAAATGTACATCACCTAGTCGAGGGTTGCCGCATTCTTGAAGAGTATATGCTTAAAGGTGTTTCAGAATTTTGTACTTAAGTAAATAGCGCCATCTTGTAACACCAAGAAAGCATCGTACAATGAATATTATTATAATATGTCTGCTTTAATAAATACACAAAAAAAATATTTCTTCTAAATAAATAAGATATTTCAGTTGGGTCAACCAAGCAACTAGTGTTAAAATTTCGAGAAAATCATTTACAGCTCTTCTTAAAATCTGGAGCTATCTTGCGGAATTTAATACTGTTTTTTTTTCTCAAAAACGAAAAAAATGCTAAAAATAAAAAAGTTGTAGTTTCAGTTGGCTAATGCGATAAAAATACAAAAATTGCAAAAAAATCAGTGGCGCACATTTTTTGTCAAAAATCTGAGTTAAGGTGCCTTTTGGGACGTCACTGGAATTAAAATCTTTAATTCAGTAAGGGCTAAATTAGCTCTGTACTAGCGTTAATACCACTGCCAAATTTAAACAAAATCGGCGGATTATTAAGATATTTACGAGAAATCTTTTTAAAAAGCTTGACACCCTGTATCTTGAAAACGAAGCATTACCGGACCTATGTTTATATAAACTTTTCGTCATAGAATCACTCAAAGAATCATCCCTTGAATTTAAGAATATACCCTGAATATATTGTAAAATAAATGAATATTTTTTTAAGCAATAATCTAACCTTTCCCTATAAGTAAGTATAGAAAGATGAATTTTCACCCTTTCTAATGAAGTAATCTAAAATCGATATTAAGGTTCTAGTAAATTAAATTTAACGGTGTGAAAGAAAACAATTACCGAACAGTCAAAACGAATTTCGTCAAAAGGTACTGCGTATGGAAGACGATCCTAAGAAGCCCTACACCTGTATCTATACCGGACGATTTTAAAATTGGTCCGATGAAGCGAAGAGCCCGCGAAACCCCACAGACCGGATGCTCAGCCATGCTGGAGGTTTCTTTTGTTTAATTCCCATAGGTACACGTTAATCCTGTATACATACTCTGTGATTAAAATTGAAATATAGGTATGCTCTTTTTTTAATCCTTTTTTTACACGGCTTTTATCAAAGAACTTTTACTACTAGAAGCCCAGCTATTTCTTATTTTGTTTACAACCAACCCATTAAAAAACTACCGAAAACATGTATCAACTACTTAGAGCCTAAAATTTTTAATCTAAACAATACAAAAATCTTGGTTTTTTTCACGTTACGCTATTACGGTAACGTTACCACGCGGTAATAGTATATTAAAGTAAATATAATATACTAATTAGGAAAATATTTCCCAGCCATCTGATTTAAAAACCTTATACTATAAGGCCGTATTTGGCTAACACAGTTAGCGCTACAATACTAAATTGATTGGTTAAAACTACCAAGAAAGGAAGACCTTTCTGTTGGTAGGATGCTGCTACCTATGGACCGGTTTCGAACTTATTGGTTCTCGTTAGCATAGGGTAAGCGCAGACATACCAAACAACAGAAAGGCCTCAAGTCTTTATAACCAGTTTTATCGTCCTGCTCAGGCAGTGAACGACAAGTGGCGCCATCTCTTAGAAGTTTTAAGCAATCAGGAGAGAGGACTATACCTTTAAGTATATTAAAAACTTAAAAATCTTGAAAAATCCTTACTTGTCAGATGGAGTAGAATAAATATAATATACTAATTAGGAAAATATTTCCCAGCCATCTGATTTAAAAACCTTATACTATAAGGCCGTATTTGGCTAACACAGTTAGCGCTACAATATAATTGATAACCAATAAGTTCGAAATCGGTCCATAGGTAGCAGCATCCTACCAACAGAAAGGTCTTCCTTTCTTGGTAGTTTTAAGCAATCAATTTAGTATTGTAGCGCTAACTGTGTTAGCCAAATACGGCCTTATAGTATAAGGTTTTTAAATCAGATGGCTGGGAAATATTTTCCTAATTAGTATATTATATTTATTCTACTCCATCTGACAAGTAAGGATTTTTAAAGATTTTTAAGTATATTAAAGTACAAGTTTTATAAAGCTCATTTTAGCGCACGCGTCTATGTTAGAAAACGAGCTGCTTGCGGCCAGTTTTATAACAGACAAGTGCGCTAATAGCTTTATAAAACGTGTGCTTTATACCATTTTTTCTATTTTGGCATTTTTTCAATAACTAAATCCATATTTAAAAAGAAAATAAAACATACAAATTTTCAAAATTTTTAGGGCCAAATTTTATGTTGGTAATACAATCAAATTATTTATCATAGTAGCCTTGAAATCAACGAATAATTTTATTTCCGTGTCAGCCATTTTGTCACGAAGTTGTCTAATTTTTCTAACATAGGGGAGGCCCGGGCAAAGCGAATAATCGTTATTTATTGAAAACGAAGATAGATGGCGGTCAGTACTTTGCACACTGTCAAAGAGCATGACTAGCCGAAAAGGAAATCAGTGCAAGCCAAGCGACAAGTTAAACAGCACATGGCGTAGCTACCATTGAATATTTTTACAGTGTTGTGTTAAAATTATTAGTCTAAGGTAAGTTAAATAAATTACTTGGAATTACTGATGTAAAATCGCTTCGTATTTTTTTATTGTTGCTTCCATTAGGTTAGATTTTTGTAATAGTGTTTATGCGGCGCCACGACCTTGACATCTATTTCGTTAAGGGGTCGCCATTTACAGATGCCAGTCCGGGTAAATTGACTAGGGCAAAGCGGATAGATATTCGCTTTGCCCGGTAGGTATTTGCTTTAATTCTTAATAAGTAGTTCAAAGTTTTAAATTAATTAGCTTCAGTATGCTCACATCTAATATTATATTTGGTTGGTTTTCAGATAGTTTATGAGTATGTAAGAAAAACTACCCAGGCGACATGGTCCGAGGAGGCAATGGCGATTGCGTTAACAAAACTAGGTGAACAGTCCATCACGTCAGTTTCAAAAAACTATAACATTCCATATGCCACGCTGTATAGGCACTGGAAAAGTAAATCCAGCACAAGAAAATTAGGCAGGTTCATTCCTGTTTTTACCAGTGCACAGGAAATAGAATTGAAGCATTACCTAATTGGCATTTGATTACGCGGAAGCTAATGAAATAAAACACCCGTTTAAGAATGAAAAAGCTGGAGAAGATTGGCTAGCTAAGTTTAGGACTCGTCATCGAGATATTACATAGCGCGCCCCAGAACCCACATCAATTGCACGAGCAAGGGGATTTAACCGCCCCCAGGTAGAACGGTTTTATACTGTTTTTTGAAAGCTTTTGAAGAAACATAAGTTTCCAGTTACTTACTTCGATTTACAATATGGACGAAACTGGAATAATGTCGAATTCAAATAAACCCCCCAAGATATTTACTGCGCGAGGGAAAAAACAAGTGGGTATAATCGCAAGCTCTGAACGAGGCCAACTGACAACAGTCATATGTTGTTACAGTGCTGCAGGGTCATTTATCCCACCCTATTTTATTTTTGCGCGTAAAGGAATGCAGGAAGGCTAATGGATAGAGCTCCTCCAGGTTCTCAAGGATCCTGCACTGATAATGGTTGGGTAAACGGTCCAATATTTTTGCTTTGGCTTAAACACTTTGTAGAGACTCTAAGGCCAACTGAAGAAAACAAGGGTTTGCTGCTTCTTGACAACCATGAGTCGCACAAGTATTATCCAGCTTTAGAATTCGCCTCTCAGAATAACTTAATCTTTTTGTCATTTGTACCTCATACAACGAATAAGATGCAACCTCTGGACGTATCTGTGTACGGTCCCATTAAGATGTTTTTTTAACAAGAACTGAATACATTTCAAAAAAATCATATTGGTCGCATAATCAATCAATATGATGCGTGCAGACTTTTTACACCAGCTTCTTTGAAGGGGGCCACAGTCCAAAATGCAGTTAGTGGATTTAGCAAAACGGGCATATCTCCTTATAATCCAAACGTCTTCGGAGATAAGGATTTCGCTCCAGCTTCATTAACCGACCGCTTTCAAGAGATTTCAGCAAATAGAAATGGTGAAGAATCCCTGGATTATAGTTCAGATGAAGATATCTCTTTAATACATTTTGTAAACAGGGACAAAGTTCCTTTGAATCCATCATTGGCATCTTCTACTGTTTTTCAATCATCATCCATCACTAAATCACTTTGCAAAACATCAGCTATTGAGACCGCTTTCAACCGTCTTCAACTGTATCAATTCCCAAATCAATTACAGCTCTTGAATCGTCACCCATCTCTGATGCTTTAACTAGCAAGAAACTTGATATTTTATTGCCTGTCACGACCCCAAAATCTTCATCAGAATCTTTACGCATCTCCCAAGCATTAACAGGTAAACCATTTTTTATGCCGTCAACATCACGACTCCATTGAAATAAGCCACAGCAAAATGTCAGTCCTTTTGATGTGCGACCTGTGCCAAAAATGTCCTTGACCTTAAGTAGTTCTAGGAAAAGAAAGTCTCAAAAATCCGAGATTTTGACCTCAACTCCAATTAAACAACAGCAACTTGATAAGTTCAACTCAAAAGTTGCAAAGGAGAAAAAACAAACAGCCACTAAATCCTTATTTACGAAGGCGACTGATGAAAATAAGAAGAAAAAAGTTAATGATCGTAAAATATCCAGTAAATTAGAAGCAGCAATTCTGGCAAAGAGTATGACTGTTTGGCGTGTGGAGAACCTTTTGAAGAGACTGGAGAAGAGTGGATCCGATGCAGTGGATGCCAAAATTGGGCGCACGAACTCTGCACTAATTATAGTGGGCTTGGTCTGTTTTTTTGTGACTTAATGTAATATGTAATTCAAATAATAAAATAAAATATTAATAATATGTTACTTGGATGTGTTTTATAATTTATCTTTATATTTTTACTTTTGTATGTATCATTAGAATATATTTTTTTGTTTCTAGGTATAAAGTATTTGTTATTTACTTTGCCCGGGTACTTGGGCAAAGCGAATAAAATGTACATTTTCAAAAAAAAAAATTTTTTCAGCAATAGGGACAGAAGATCATATAATAACTTATTTCATTTTGAAGTCCAGATACATCTCAGTGCCACAGAATTTTTTTTATTAGAAATCGATAACAAATAAACAAACTATATTTTTTTGCTTAACACATTCGTCGTGCCCGGGCCTCCCCTATCTACATAATTTTAAAATATGGAATAAGATGAGTTTAGTTTAACTCCCCCAAAGTTAAGGGAAATTGCAATAAATTTTAAAGCTCTATGTTTTATATTAAAGTAAATTTGTAGGATTATTTGAAATTTTTTAACTCATCTCCATTTCATAGTGTTATTGCAACCAAACATACACGACAGCAAAATAAAACATTTGTGAATATCATTACCAACTTCAAAAAAATAAAGAAAACTGTTTCATAAAAAGTTCATTACGATACCGAAAACGATATTGAAACACCTTTTTTCTACAACCGTGCGTTTCAGCCCATTTTACCGCACGCATTTTAGTTTTGAAAGTGGCACTTTCCCGCACTAGTGCGGGAAAAACCACTTTCCCGCGCTAGTGCAGGAAAGTAAAATTATGTAAATTTTAACCTTATTAGATAGTTTTTTTACCTCAGAAGTTATAACTATTATTGTTACAATAGGTAAATAAGTATTTACGAAATAGTCCATGTAATAAAATCTACCTCTTTTCTAGTTTTTTGTTGTATTTTTAATTTTTTAAAAATATAAAATAATGAAGATATTGATAGAAATCAGCTGGCGAACAGTTAATAGATATTTACGTTATAAGTCCGGTAAATCAACTTTTACAGTATGAGTGAAATGTTTCGAGACGAGGCGACGAAGGAGCCGAGTCTGGAATTTTGAAACGAATACTGTAAAGGATTTGCCGGATGAATGACGTACAATATTTTATTTCAAACTGTTTTGTTGAAAATTATAATTATGTTTTAAAATTATAATGAAGTTTTATTCTGCGTCGTATATTTGAAAAGTGCTTATATTTACTGGTGGAAACATTGTGTGTTTGACATTGATTAAACTAAAACTTACAAATTTCAGTCCGGTAAAAAAATTTTACCGGACTTATTGCTGTAAAGCCTTATTTTCTGGACTAAATTCAAATATGTAAAGGTGTGTTTTACAGTACAGTATGAAATAAATGTTATTTGACGTATATGTGTCCAGTATTTATTTTATTATTATAAATTTCTAACATCAGAGGTTGGGATTGTGCCTTATTAACGCCGATAGTGGGCTGTTGACTAGTTTCGGTGAAAAAAAAAATCTTTTGTTTTTGTGAATTGAAAAATCGTTAGCTTAAATATTGAACTGACAAATTGACAATGGCGTCTAGTGATAGTGATAGTTCAACTAACGCAATTAACGCAATTTCACTGGAGATAGTAAAGTCCTTGCAATCTCAGAAATCTAGTGATCAGGTAGTTTTGCCGTATTTTGGACCCGAATATATTGATTTCCGCAGATGGGTAAGTCATGTTGAACATATTAAAAAGGAAATTGGATTATCTGATGTGCAAATTTTGACAAAAATTGGTCGCTTCTTATTAGATGATGCTAAAAGATGGTTTGAACGATGGGATCCAGATAGCAGGGACTGGGATACGTTTCGAAAAGAATTTGTGGAAGCTTGCCCTTCAATTCGCACTACTGACTGCCATGGCACTACATCTCGGAAAATAAACAAACAATGTTATCAGTGTGGCAAGATGGGGCATGTTAAGGCTAATTGTCGAAGTAAGAGAGCTAAAACATCTGCTGAAAATAACAGTACACCTTCTAGTCATGTTTTACCTTCAACCTCCAAAGGCAATGACGAAGTTCGTGGTTTTTGTGCCAAACGGGGTCATTCAAATTGCTTTTTGAAAACTGCAACAGATAAGCGCCGCAGTATTAATTTTTGTTCCACTGGAGAATCTATTGGTGCTACTAAAATAGTTGTGAATGGTCATCGATTTTGGGCTCTTGTTGACACAGGCGCAGATTTGTCTTTAATGTCGGAAAAATTTCTTTATCTATTTGAAGAAAAGGTCATCTCTTATAACATAGTGCTTAAAGGAGTTGCCAATGCCACTATTACTACCACTAAGAAGTTCACAGATCTCACAAAAGTCTCTGGAATCGAAATTCCCATAACATATTTCTTTGTTTCTTACATATGTTTGGACTATGACGTTTTGATTGGACGTGATATCCTCGAGGATCCAAGCTTGGTTACTATCACCGATCATCAAAGTTCTCGAATAGAACGTCGGCAACTGCCAGGAATAAATAGGATTTTGGACACTTTCGCTTTTGGTAAATTTGATGTTATTGTTCCTTCAGAATTCCAGAATAAACGTACTGGACGATTTTGGTGGTATGATTACAAGTGGAAACAAAGTAGGTGCAGTTAACAATGTCACTTTAAAGATCAGGTTGGAAAAAGATGTTGTGATTAATCGTCCCCCATATCGATTGTTAGCCAGTGAAAAAGAGGTTGCTCGTGGAATTATTGATTATTTGTTAGAGAGTGACATTGTGCGACCTGGTGAGTTCCCATTTGCCGGTCCCGTTCTATTGTTGAGAGGGAGGAATGGCGCAATTCTTGGCCAGAGGCTTGAAGATCGACCCAGGGTGGTTTCCTATTTTAGTGGAGGGACTGCAGAGTATTAATCCAAATACCATTCTTGCGAGGTGGAAGCCTTAGCGATGGTTCGGGCTGTCAGGCATTTTTGCACTTGCTTGTTTGGCATGAAATTTGTGATGATTGCCGATTGTGGTTCCTTCAAGGCGACAATGACCAGGAAAGATTTATTGGCCCCGAATCGCCGGATGGTGGGTGTATTTGCAGGACTTCAATCTTGAGATGGTCTACCCTAAGGGCGGCAGTTTGCCTCATGTTGACTGCCTTGGTAGAGGTCCCATTGTCCGGAGAGTCACGAATCACGATTGGGCCTGCATAGAACGAGAAGGCGGCGAAGAGGTCCAAAGCCTGATAGCTTGGAAATGGCAAGCTTGACCCGGGTCAGTGCGTTGGAAGGGACGCCATGCTGTGTCATGGGCATGCTGAGCTTGACGGAACGACAAGCATGCAGTGGTTTGTTCCTGGGCATGGTCGCTTGGGTCTCCTTCGAATTTTTCACGATGAGCAATGTCATAGTGGCTATCAAAAGACTTATAATTCGATCTCTGAACACTTCTGGTTTCCTCGCACGCGAGTGTTTGTCAAACGATACACTAAGCATTGTGTTGCATGTGCAGTTAAGAAAACAGGGACTGGACCACTCCAGGGTTTCATAAATCCAGTCGAAAAGCCAAAAGAAACATTTCGCACTTTGCATATGGATTTCCTAGGACCATTGCCTGTATCCACAAATGGTTTTAAGCATATACTCGTTATTGTTGACGCATTTACTAAATACTGTCTCTTGTTACCCCTAAAAACGGTTACAACATCTGAAACGCGTGAAAAATTGCAAGATATCCTAGCGTTGTTTGGAACACCCATGAAAATCATAATGGATTCTGGCACATTATTTAAGAATACGACGTTTCCAATATACTTGGAGCGATGGAATATTGAACACCACTTCATAACATCTATTGTTTACAGGAGAAATGGCCAAGCAGAGCGTTATTTGAGAACCATCAGAAACGTCCTTAGGATCGAAACACAGATTAATTCAGAATGGTCGAACGGCCTATGGAAAATTCAGCTGGTTCTAAATACTACAACGCAAGAATCTACAAATATAACTCCATTGCAACTTTTGTTGGGGATTCAACGTTCAACACCTTTGATTCAAGCCTTATTGAAAAATTTATCGAAAGACTTGACACCAGTTCGCAATCGTAGTTTGGACAGACAGCGTGTAGCTGAGAAGCTTGCTTCAACTTCTATTTTGGGTACCAGGAAGCAAAAGCGTCGGGATAATGTTACATATTTCCCAGGTGATTTCGTCCTAATGCACAGGGATTCGAAGATGCATATCAGCAAAAGCGATTACAAGTTTTTGGGACCGTATGAAGTTTTGCAGTGTCTAGAAAATGGACGGTATGAAATTAAGAAGCTTAGTACAAATGTTATAACTAAGGCTGCAAAGGAGCAACTTAGAGCATGGCCCCTACAATGGACTCAATATTGTGATATGCAAGGGATTCTGGAATTCATGGAAAAAAATGATGAAAATGATTCCAATGAATGTCAGTTAATTTGTGACTATTTTTTTTAGAAGTTTTTATTGTTCTTGGTCTTTGTCTCGGAAGCAGCAAAGCTAGGTGTAAGGCTGCGGCCTTCACAAATATTTTCTAAATTAATTTTTGTTCTTGGTCTTTGTCTCGAAAGCAGCAAAGTCAGGTGAAAGGCTGCGATCTTCACAAACATGTTCTAAATTAGTTTTTGTTCTTGGTCCTTGTCTTGGTAATAGTAAAGCCTGGTGGAAGACTGCGGAGTTCCCGAGATTTAAAATTACAGATTGATATTTGTTAGTGATGTACATAATACTTGTTGCAGATTAAAATTTGACCGATAAAGAGTGAGGCGTCAAGAGCGTCGCCAACGTCAGTATGACCGTGTTAGAAATCAGCCGGCGAACAGTTAAAATTATTTACTGCTTATTTTCCAATATTTAGTTTAAAAGCCGCTGCCAGTCAAAGAGGATTTTTAGCTGACAACGTATACGTGACGATAAGAGATTTGGTGCATTTTACAGGGCCTGTGAAGTGTGGATGAATCAGGCAAAAGGAATTTGTTATCGGGCAAAATGAAATAAAAGAATGCGTGGTCAGACTAATATTCTCCGCGCTCGGATTAACTTTCCGCTTTCGTTGTATTCGTTGTTTTTGTTTACTTAATTAAAATAAAAGTAAATGTTATTTGACGTATATGTATTCAGTATTTATTTTATTATTATAAATTTCTAACAATATTTTTATATAACCCTGTACATTTTGTAAGAGTCAAATATTTTAAAGTAAAATAGTTTAGACTAACATTATATTATTGGTCTCTTTCGGCAATCAGGCGCCTGGTATTTAAAAATCTATTTGTTATTGTTTCGCTGCCGATGTGTTGAATCGACGCATAGAGGCCCAGATTGTTTATAATAATATGAAATATAATATGTATCGATAACGAGGCTATTTTTAAGAAGGCATTAGGTAGATGGATAAGAAGAATTGGTCACGTATTATATTGTGGTATTTAGCAAAGTAAAGTTGAGTACATTCTCGGTCCTAATAAATTTAAGTGATTTTATTTTAAAAAGACGTTTTTATTTATGTTCTTACAAAGCAGCGGTGGGATACTACCTGCATAAAATATAGTGCCGAATTTAAACATAGATTTTCATAATGGGGCGGTCAAAAAAACGCAGTTATAAAAAAAAAAAGTGTGATAAATTGTCATCTAGTGAGTCGTCGAGTCGGTCAGATAGCTCTACGAGTGACTCGTCCGATAATGAGAGCGTAAAAACAAAATTAAAACGGTTAAAGTGTTTAGAAAAATATGTAGCAACTATTAAAAGTGTTAACGTTTTGTCGAGTGATAATAAAGTTATTCCGTCGTTTGATCCTCAAAATAATGAACAAAATATTGAACATTGGGTTGACAGGGTCGACGAGTTAGCGAAGTACCATAAATGGGACGACACAACTGTTGTTAAATTAGTGGCCGGTCGACTTACAGGACTAGCGCGGACATGGTATGATTGTCAAGATGATCTTAATCCGAAATGGAGACAAATGAAACAGCTTCTCATTAATCAATTTAGGAGACCGTTACCTTTTGGAATTCTTTTAAAAGAAGCTAGTAACTACGAGGCAAGACCTGGGCAAAATTTGAGTGAGTATTGTTTAACTAAACTTAGTAAGTTGAAAGCTTTAAGACTTAAAATACCTGAAGAGCACTTGGTTGACGCTATTATAACAGGAATTAATAATGAAAATATTGTTAGAGCTGCCAGGTCCTCTAGATTTAAGACGACAAATGAGTTGTATGCTTATTTAAGTACAATAAAATGTATACCACCAATGAAGATAGAACACAAGAGAATAATTGGCGCACCAAGTGGCTCTTCATATTCGAAGCATGTTGCTAGTAGTAGCCATAGTAATGAAGTGAAACGAAAAATAGTTTGTTATAACTGTCAAGGAGATAATTTTGTCAATAACTGTCCAAAGCCTAAAGTGTCTTGTTACAATTGTAGAAAATGGGGTCATAAACAGAACAAATGCCCAAAATTAACCAATGAAGTAAATGAAGTAAAACAAAGTGAAATTTTGGACCATATATTAGAACTGTAATATTATATATAATTTGAAATTTAATTGTTCGATTGATACCGGAAGCAGTAGAACCTTGATACGTCAGAATGTTATTGATAAGTTGAATCTTGAAGTAGAAATAAGGAACGGAATTTTCTGGAGATTTGGTAACCGGTGTAGGCACAGTAGATATTAATATATGAATTGGAGAGGCTTCTGCTAAATTGACAGCAATTGTTATAAGTAATGAAGGAATGCGATATGATTGTATAATTGGAAATGTTCTAGATTTACCACATATTTTATTTTATAAGATTGGAACTAATTTCGTAATAAAGCAATTAGGCATTCTGAGATATACTAAAGAACTAACGTGTTTTGAAGGTACTAGAAAATAGTATGTCTTTGTTTGGTGTGCCTAATCGTATTATAAGTGATCGTGGAAGTGCATTCACATCTAATACATTTAAATTGTTTTGCGAGTCGTATGCGATAAGACACGTGTTAAATGGGGTAGCGTGTCCCAGAGCCAATGGACAATGTGAGAGGTATAACAGAACTATTCTGAATATGTTAGCAACATCATGAATAGAGGATGATGGCACCATGTGGGATACTCACGTTAAAAAGATCCCGAGCGCAATGAACTCAGCGTTTAATAAAGGAATAGGTGTTTCTCCTGCTGAAACATTATTTGGGTATCAACCTGTATCTACAGCTGATGCAGTACTTTTAAATTCGATTCGTACTGATATTGACAGAATAGATGTCAAGAGCCTAAGAACGAAAGTGAAAGAGCACATAGTGAACGACCAACGAAAGCAGAAGGAAATATTTGACAGGGCAAGAAAGGATGCCAAAACGTATAATGTGGGTGATCTTGTGTTAGTATTAATCACTAGTGATACTAATACTGGGTGTTCCAAGAAATTGAATGCAAAATTCAAAGGGCCCTTCAAAGTATCGAAAGTGTTACTAAATGATCGGTACGAGGTAGAGGATCTCAGAGAAGGGCGCCTCTTTTCAAAAAGGTACGTGGTTTCACCCGATAAAATGAAGCCGTGGATATCTATACAATGTGAAGATTAGAATGTGGGCAGTTGCCCTAGGATGTGAGCTTTTGTGCTCTAGGATGTAGGCTGTTGCCTTGGGAGGTGGAAAGTTGCCTTATCACGTGAGCTCCTGCTCTAGGATATACATTGTCGACAATGGATGTAGGTTGTTGCGTACCTTAGGATGTGAGCTTTTGCTCTAGGATGTGGGCAGTTGCCCTAGGATCGGAGCTTTTGTTCTAGGATGTGGGCAGTTGCTCTAGGATCGGAGCTTTTGCTCTAGGATGTGGGCAGTTGCCCTAGGATCGGAGCTTTTGCTCTAGGATGTAGGCAGTTGCCCTAGGAGTGGAGCTTTTGCTCTAGGATGTGGGCAGTTGCCCTAGGATCGGAGCTTTTGCTCTTAGAATGTGGGCTGTTGCCCTGGGATGTGGTACAGTGTTTTTTTTTCTATATGATAGCGAACTGATGGACTATATTATATGTCATGATAATTTTTAGAATAAATGTCATAATTTTTAAAATAGAACATGTTAATATTATGATGCTTTGCTTGGTTAAGTGGGCGATTAGAATGTGAATCTCAATTATCTGTAAGTGGTTGGGGACAACCACAGTTGTAGCATGGCCGAATGTAAGAGTCAAATATTTTAAAGTAAAATAGTTTAGACTAACATTATATTATTGGTCTCTTTCGGCAATCAGGCGCCTGGTATTTAAACATCTATTTGTTATTGTTTCGCTGCCGATGTGTTGAATCGACGCATAGAGGCCCAGATTGTTTATAATAATATGAAATATAATATGTATCGATAACGAGGCTATTTTTAAGAAGGCATTAGGTAGATGGATAAGAAGAATTGGTCACGTATTATATTGTGGTATTTAGCAAAGTAGAGTTGAGTACATTCTCGGTCCTAATAAATTTAAGTGATTTTATTTTAAAAAGACGTTTTTATTTATGTTCTTACAATTTCTTTAAAGTCATGTCACAAAACAACTATTAAATCAACCTGTGACGGGTGGTTTGTTATAATTTTTTGCTATGGTAACCAAGGCGTGTCATTGTTACTAAAACGTCAACGTTGTTCAAAGCGTCTTCGAAGTGACAGTATACAGTATTTTTCTAAATTAAACCGAATCAAAGCAATATTTAATGGATTCATCCGACGAAGAACTTCCCGAAGCCACTTTGAAGGCTGCAGATAAAGTAAATTCCGAGCAGTATGAAAAGCAATACAACATTTTGTCACATGGTATAAGGAGAAAGGGGCGAAAACCTATAAGGAAGAGGTATTTCTGGCGTAATTTTTGAGACCTTAGTAAGGTTTTGAAATCTAATACATTATGGTCTCGCTATTCGATGGTAAAAAGTCTAGTAAAAATTAAACAAAATTTGGATATAGGCAACTTCCATAAGTTAACGTCTTTTCTCAAACAAAAAAACGTTGGTTTTCGATCACAGAAAGCGCAGGTTTTTACCAAAGAAGATATATCCAAGGTAATGCTAGCCCTTGATGAGGTATACCTGATGATTAAAGTGAGTACCATTTTTGCTCTGGCTGGCGCTTTCCGCAAAACGGAGCTTGTAAATATCACTGTCGACGACATTCAAGATAAAGGCAATCTAATTGTTGTGAAAATTTCTGATTCCAAAAATCATTCGTCAAGATCATTTGTTTTATCTGAAGAAATAAATAATGGAACCTATTTGATGCTGTACAGAAACTACGTAAATTTACGACCACCTATCACTCCGCACCGCCGCTTTTTTATTAATTATAAGAAAGAATAATGCTCAGTTCAATGCGTTGACGTAAACATTTTTGGTAAGATGCCAGCAGAGATTGCTGCATATTTGCGCCTACCTAACCCGGAACGTTATACAGGACACAGTTTCAGACGTTCTTCGGCAACGTTCCCAGCAGACTCAGGTGAAGGGATAACCAACATAAAACGCCTCGGTGGCTGGGAGTCTACTACTGTCGCTGAGGGCTATTTGGAGGACTCCGAGAATCATTTATCATCTACAAATGGCTTACAACCGTTGCCGTCACCGTCATCGTCATCTTTATGCGACCTGCCTGCAACCGATGCCATCCCCACCGTCGTCATCTTGATGCACTTACAAGTTAACACGAAATAACTCCACTGGACCGGCAATTTTAAATAATTTACAGAATGCAACAAATTGTGTTTTTAATATTAACATTCATAATAATTAGAATAGCGTTTTAGTTAAAGTTTTGTATATACAGTGTGTCTACTTAAGTTGGCTACATATGGGAAACTTTTTTATTATTAATTTTACGAAAAAAGTTATTCTTCATAAAAAGTTCTGCATGGTCCAAAACCTAAAATGCAATCATCAGATATTAAATTTTTCCAAGTGTATACGAGGGGTGTAAAAAAATATGAATTTTGCTCAAGAGTAAAGTACCTTTATTTTTGACGATACCGAAAACTGTAATTATGAAAAGTTGTTCGGAATGAAAAACTATATTTTAATATGAAATTACATCTTTCTACTTAAGATTTTTTTTTATTTTTACAAAATTTTTCAAATTACCGATACAGAACATTTATCTTTTTTATTTATTAAAAACATAATAACCTTTCCGTTTCGTTCAGAAAGTAATAAGTAAATTTAATTAATTTATCAATACACCCTTGAAATTAAATGAAACATTTAATCTAGGATGCACTGACATGAATTGTTTGACAGTAACTTCAAAAAATCAGTTGTATTTATAAAATTTAGCAGAAATGCCAGCAACGTTAAGTACTCAAGATAAAATTGAAATTGTGTTAATTGTGGGTGATAATTATAAAACAAATCGAGAAGCTGCAGACATTTTTAATACCCGACACTCAGAGAAAAATCTTCACTATACCACAGTAAGGAAATTATTAAACAAATTTAAGACTTTTGGAGATTAAGAAGTAAGTGTAGCAACAAACGCCAAAAACGGGTCCCCAGTGATGACATGTAATTTGATATAATGCTCTCAGCAATTGAACTTCCTAAAAATTCCTTGCGAACACGGGCAGCTTCGATACCGAATTCTATAAGCAAAGATACAGTTCCAAAAATTTTAAAAAAGAACAAGTTGCACCCATACAAGCCCCAATTTATTCATACGTTAAGACCAGGAGATCATGATAGACGCTTTGAATTCTGTTGTGATATCCAAGGAATGTTAGAAGATAATCCATTTATGGGAAGACATATTATTTTTTCGGATGAAGCAACATTTACATCCAATGGAACAATCTCTACCCAAAATTGCCGTTGGTGGAGTGATACTAATCCAAATTTTACCATCAAAACTCGGGATTAGTATGCATTCAAAACAAACGTGTGGTGTGGAATTTATGGAAATACAAATTGGACCTTTTTTTTTCATGAATCTTTGAATGAAGACCGTTATTTACATTTTTTAAAGAATGAATTAGACAATTTTCTTGACAACGTTCCCCACCTTCAACGTCAACAGATATGGTTCCAACAGGATGGTGCCCCTTGCCACAGTAGGTTAGATGTAATGCAATACCTTAAAAATCATTTTAATGGAAGAGTTATACATCGGTTTTCGGAAATTTCTTGGCCACCTCGGTCTCCAGACTTGACCCCACTCGATTTTTTCTTGTGAGGTTACCTAAAACAAAAGGTGTATCTTCAAAGGCAATTTACAGATGTTGCCCATTTGGAAAGAGTCATTGCAGGATCGGTTCAGAGTATTACTCCGGCTATGGTTAGAAGAGTATTGAAAAAATTTTGCGATAGAACAATTACCTGTATTGACAGAGAAGGCGGATATGTTGAGGCGTTTGTGAATTGAGGAAGTTAATAATGTTCGTTAAAATTATTACAATACAACAAAATGAATTATTATGGTATTATTCATTTAAATGCATCGCTAAAATGTTACAAGACAAGCATTAAATAATTGAAAAGTTATCAAGTGTTCAAAAAAAAATAAGAGATTACTGTTTATTATTAATTATTGCTAGAATTTCGGCAATTTTTTAAAAAATGTTTAATTTGTAGTATGTAAACTTAGTCATCAATTAATTATAGGTTTGGAAAGAGTAAAAAATAAGTTGAGGTAGATGGATCTGATTACATTGCACTTGAACGAATTTTTATTTTAATGGTGTATTAATTAAATTTTTAGAAATAAATTTTGTTTTGTTAGAATTTTCCTATTTTTTTCTGAATGACACGGAAAGGTTATCATGTTTTTAATAAATAAAAAAGATAAATGTTCTGTATCGGTAATTTGAGAAATTTTGTAAAAATAAAAAAAATCTTAAGTAGAAAGATGTAATTTCATATTAAAATATAGTTTTCATTCCGAACAACTTTTCACAGTTTTCGATATCATCAAAAATAAAGGTACTTTACCCTTGAGTAAAATTCATATTTTTTTATACCCCTAGTATACACTTGGAAAAATTTAATATCTGATGATTGCATTTTAGGTTTTGGACCATGCAGAACTTTTTATGAATAATAACTTTTTTTCGTAAAATTAATAATAAAAAAGTTTCCCATATGTAGCCAACTTAAGTAGACACACTGTATATGTTGAAATAAAATAATTTTTAAAAAATAAGTAGGTATACTTTTTTGTATATACGGTCGTAGAACAAATAATGTTCCTAACTCATGCGTAAAGTGTCTTTCCCGCCCTTGATCGTTCGGGTCAACTGCAGTCACGTGCGGGAAAGTATCACTTTTCGCACTTGTTAGGAAAATAACTATTTTATGAAACCAAATTAGAAAAAATTATTCAGCGGTTCATTAGATTTCGAGTTCTTAGACACCTTGTTATGTTTTCTTTTTAACCTTATATAATTTTATAATCTTACTTTCTTTAAAACTTGAAATTTGTGTTTTCTTTGCGCTTTGCGGTTGATATTTATGGGTTTTTCTTGGTCTTTTTTAATAATAATTATTAAAAATGGAAGATATCTTGGAGGTAGCTGTTTCAGCAAATTTGGATGCTGGCGATTTGGAAGATGTGGTGATGTTTGAAATTTTATACCGCGGTGCAAAATCGATCGAATATCAAACCGATATTTATGGACATTTTAATTTAAATATTATTTTTCATTACAACAGACTTGCCAGCACAAATGCAGAGTATTCATTGAGATGCAGCGTACCCGGAACTTGGATGTGACAGACTGAATGAGTTGTTAAAATTAGAACATTATAAATTAATATACACATAGTGGTAAATAAAAAAGCAAAAGTGCAATACTAGTATAATATACTAAATGCAAACAAAAACCGATGCACGTCATACCCTTCGAGTGACGTCAGTTATCGACAGTGTTGCCAGCTTGTAACCAAAATATTAGAGTGAGGGAATTACACAGTTTTTTTTTTTCATAAATACAAGATAAACATACAAAAATTCCCCATAGTTTATATATTTGTTTACTGCATAATACCTTTTACCATCAACTTTAGTAGATCTAACACTTCTTTTATTTTCATCTTGCCAAGATCGACCAATGGTACCATTCTAAAAAATCCATGTTTCATCCAAGAAAACGAATTGGTACAAGAATGCTTCTTAATTACTTGTTTCGTACATTCCATAAATAGTGTCATGGATAGAACTTATATCCAATCTTCACACATTTACAACTCTCTTTAAATTAAAACGTTTGTTTTAAGGTGATTCTAATAATTTATTTTCCTTAACTGTTGTTGAATTAAGTAACGATAGACATGTCAATTTCTGGCGGCAATTTCAAAAATATTTGAAATTGGAGTCGATGTCCTCTGAAACAGACATCCAGTGGATGTTCAATGTTACGATGCCCAATGGATTCAAAGCAATGGATATTCATAAGACATACGATAAAAGTACAGGATATTCCGTACTTCTTTTGGTCTATTTTGGGATGTCCACTGGATATTGCGTGCTGTCTGGGTTGTCCCGATTGTATGTGCCACAAAAATTTACAATAACCTTCCAAAGAAAATCAAAGATATAAAATCCTATAATTTATTTGTTAAAAAATTTGTATTGTACAGTACTTAGGATTAAATATAAAAGAGTCCATATTCTGTTAGTTTTATAAGTGCCAAATGTTATTATTGAGGCAAATGTTTCAAACACTGATTAGAGTTTGTATAAAATTTATATTGTAGTTATTCAAATAAACAACTTATTAAAAAAAAATAAAATAATATCATCCCTGAAGACGTATATTTGACTTTTATGTGACAAGGAAGATATTCCTTGACTGGCATGCAAATGCCTTGAGAATTGTTGCAGATCTTCAGTAGATTACACTTTTGTACTCTGTTATAATAAAATTAATTTGGACTATTGGCTTAATAATTTAAACATTAAATTCACAGTTTTTTGTTTAGGTGTTGCGTATTTGAGACATATTTTTATTATAGGAACAGATGAGGCACTATTCATTTTACTCCGCAGATTTGCCTACCCTAATCGCTGGAGTGACCTAAAGCCAACTTTTAAATTATCGAATAAAATCAAGACACGGTTAGATGAAGCATCTTTGAGCACCTCACTTAAATTAACCTCCTCTAAATAGCTACAAATAACATAATTGCTTCATCACCTGTCTCAGTGGCTGCAAACTGGAAATCCCCTTATTCAAAGATACCTTGACCAAAATTTCAAATATTACATCTCATTCATTCTTGAACATTCATTAGAACCTACAATTTTCAATTTTAACATACTTTTGATCGTTGCTTATGCAAGATGGAGCTGTCGTAATCGACTACTGTATCCCTGACGATGGACATTTCTATGTCCGAAACATGTAGGATATAAACATATACATTGAAATACATTTTGTGGAGGTAGACTGCCGTTGTTTTAAAATTGATTATATGATTATATCAACTCCACTGTAATGGACTACTTCTTCAAGTTTATCGAATAAAAGTTTGTCTTTCAAAATAAAGGTCAACTTCTGCCCAAAACTAAATATAAACAATTTTGTTTTTTGTGAAAATGTCTAATTGTGACTTAAAATAGCGTTACGGTATTGCTTTACGTATATACGTAAGATAGCGGGACCTGCAAACGGTATTAGCGTTGACATTGCTGGCTTGCTTTACTGCGCATGCGTATCTGTCAAAAAGGTTACGGTATTTTTCAAATGGCGAACCCAAGAACTTTCTAATGTGATAAGGCAGGGGCGTGCGGTCCATGGAAGCGATGGAAGCACCGCTTCCCCTGCTGCGTTTATAAGAAAACACATTTTCTATTAAAATTAATTTAATCTATGCCAATCGAAATTCATAATATCTATTAATTTGTAATTTTCAAACCAGATCCGCGCAATATAAAGCTTTTTACCTTAAATGCTGCCCTCTGATTTGCCGGGTGAAGTAATCTTTTTAACCGTATACACGTAATTTATCGAGTTTCGCGATAGTCATCGGTCCGCAGCTCTGGATTTCGGGTCTGCTTGGCTAACGGCCCTATCACGCGCCTTTTGAATTATAATTAATCCGACGAAATATCTAGTTTACTCTAAATGGACGCGGGATTCTATCGCAATTTTTTGGTTTTTGAAACACGGCTTCCACGAGAGTTTATTGTTTTTGTGTTAGGGCCTATCCGGCCATTTACGGTGCACAAAGAGTTGGGGATGGTCAATTGTAATGAGTTTGGGTAAGTCCAAATCAAAAATCTGGAATTATTTTACTGAAATACGTGAAGAACACAAAGTGAAAGGAAAATGTAACTATTGTGGAATAATTTACATTACACATACAGATAGGATGCGGAAACATAATAATATACATCAATCATCAATCAATTCAATTCCAGAAGGAGTGCGCACACCATATGTAAGTGCAATATAAATATTATTTATTTGTAAATTTATCTGTTGACATTGTACTAGTGTACATTGTGTCATATTGTATGTTCTATTAGTATTAACGATAGATATTATTATGTAGATATGTAATTATAATATTATTTTACAAGTTGCAAACCCGGATAATAATTTGAGGTTACATTTTTAATTGTTAGACCAAAGGTTAAATTATAGATAGATTGTTATATTTCAACCACTCACATGTTACTCGATAGGGTTTAACGAACTGTCAAGTCCCTTATGAAAACATTTGTAGTACAATGTATTTACTACCGCCTAACCAGCCAGAAAAGGAAATATTATCATGCTTCGCTAAACAACATCTTTTATCTACAGGTTGGCAAAGTAGGTAATAACTTGGGTTTACCTCTCCAAGATGAAGATGAGGGAATATTTTCCAACAAAGAAATACAATCGAGAATAACAACGGTGGAAAACAAGAGACCATACGCAGAAAACGATGAGAATCTAAATATTTTAGCTGATCCTAGGATATTTCACCGTTCAAAAATTCAAAAGAATAACATCTTCTTTTGACACGGTAAGCGAATCTGAAAAATCTGAATTACAAACCATTTTCTGTAAAGCTCAAACTGCTCCCTGTCAATGTTCGAGTACAGGTTTTAAAATTCCTTATAGGAAAACGATGGCTACCTCGCACCTTGATAACTGCTATAACAAAACAAAGAATACTATCAAAGATATTTTTAATAATGAGGGTAATATAATGAGTGATGGCTGGAGGAATATAAGAAACGAAGGTTTAATAAACCTCATGGTACATACCAAAATTGGAGATTTTTTTATGATTTTTTACAGCCCCGGGCATTGCAGGGTAATCCAAGAAATCCGTGAAAGTAAAATTAGCGCTCTGGTAACCGACAATGTAGCGAATATGCAAGCGGTATGGGCTGAATTAAAAGAATCTTCAAACATACGACTATATATCTCACATTTTTAATTTATTACTCAAAGATATTGAATCACTTAAAACACTCTCTGACCATCTTAGTGATTGTTAAGTTTTTTAAATTTAAACATATTCCCAACGCCGTTTTAAATGAAAAGCAGGACAGTACTTTTCAATCTCTTAAATTACTAGTCGTAACTGGATGGGGTAGTACGGTTACAAGTATGGAAAGTATTGAAGTCAATAAACAGTTACTTAATTATTGCTTAATTAACACTGATGTAGAAGCCTTAGCAACTAACAAAATAAAATCAATGATACTTAAAAATGCATGTGTCCTCAGCGAATGTGGCTATAGTAGTTTCTGCCGATACCTACTGGTAAATAACTAGTATACAGGGTGTCCGGAAACTACGTTCGTATATTTTAAGGGGATATTCTACATATGAAAATATGAAAAAAAGTTCATATGAATGTAGGTCCTTAAATGTCTTATAAGGAAGCTATGGCCGTCCAAAGGTGACCTCTAAAGATTAATTTCTCTTTTATATCTTAGCAACCGCTTGAGGTACCGATGTGCTTTTTGGCACACAAACTAATATTAACAATTGCTAATTTATGATATTGAGAGTTAGTATAAAATTTAGTCAGGGACGTTCTTACGGGGAAGGGGGTGGCTTAGTTTATTTTATTCCTAATTTTTGAACACGACACATTTAAAAAATTTTACCCAAAAATTATAATTCCAGTGATTTTTCTACACAAAAAAGGTATTCTTAAAAAAACTTATTGGGCCAATGATTTAGAAGAACAATCGGTTTATTTAAATCATTGCATAAACTATTATCGAATTGTGTTTAAACTAAAACATCAAAATAGTCTTATGACAAATACAAATTTGAAGTCAAAAGAACATCAAGAAGCCCATGGTTAGCGTTAAAATATATTGACAATGACGTTTTTGCGATTTATTGTAGTGATCATTGATCAACTGCAAAGTGTTTTGGATTAATTAAGGTGCAAATTTTAAAAGATGGCAGATTATTCATTTGCTGAGTTAGCTGATATGCATTTTATGTATGGCAAAGCTAATGGTTGAGCTCGAAAAGCTCGCAGGTTGTATCAAGAATATTTTCCAAACCGTCAAATTCCTTGTGAGAAATTATTCATTAATTTACATCAACGATTAAGAGAAACCGGAACTTTTAGGCCAAATATGAATGAAACTGGGAGAAGCCGTACTACTATGACTCCACAAGCAGAAGAAAGAGTGCTCGAATGCGTTGCAGCCAATCCGGGTATAAGCACAAGAAGAATTGCCTTACAAGAGGGTATATCTAAGAGTACAACATGGAAAATTTTGCATGAACAACTTCTTTATCCATACCGCATACAAAAAGTTCAGGCGCTTAAGCCTCAAGACCTACTTCCTCGTGCACAGTTTTGTCAGTGGATGCAGAGAAAATGTCATCAAGACCGTTTTTTTTCTACATAAAGTCTTGTTTACTGACGAAGCAGGCATCGTAAATTTCCGTAATAACCAGGTATGGGCAGAAGAAAATCCCCATGCAATTTTCGAAAGTCGATTTCAAAATAAATTTTCAATTATTGTTTGGGCAGGTATATTGGGCGATCGATTAATAGGACCATACATTATGCCTCAACGTTTAGATGGGCCTGCATATTTAGATTTTTTACAAGACTCTTTGCCTGTTTCTACTTGAAAATGTGCCACCTTATTTTAGTAGATTGGTTCGAGATTATTTAAATCAAACATATCCAGACCGATGGATAGGCCGAGGTGGGCCCATTGCCTGGCCTCCCCGTTCACCTGATCTCAATCCATTGGATTACTTTCTTTGGGGATATCTGAAGTCTCTGGTGTATTCAGTACCTGTCGAAAATGTACAACAATTGGAACAACGTGTTATTTATTGTTGCGAGGAAATTCGTAATAAGGAAGGAGTTTTCGCAGGAGTACGAACATCAATGAGAAATCGTTTAGTTGGTTGTATTGATATGAATGGAAACCATTTTTAACATTTATTGTAACTTTTCTACTTTTTTTAGTTCATTACTGTTAAACCAACAAATCTTAATTTGTTTTGTTTAGAATTACAATAAAACAACGTTTTGACTTAATTATTGTCATTGTCAATTTATTTTAACCCTAACCATGTTTTAGTTTCAACACAATTCGATAATACTTTATTCAATAATTTAAATGAATCGATTTTTCTCCTAAATCATTGGCCCAATAATTTTTTTTAAGAATACCTTTTTTGTGTAGAAAAATCACTGAAATTGAGGAGATATTGGTCAAAGTTAATCTTCAGTAGTAAATAAATAAAATACTAAGCAGGGATATTAACATACTACTTATATGATCGACTTTTTGAATCAGGCAGGAAGATAAATATACCAACTTGAAAGAAATAAGAGCCGACATGCCCCAAGAAAGCGTTCTAGGGCCCCATTCTTTATCTGTTATACATTATAAGGAAGCTATGGCCGTCCAAAGGTGACCTCTAAAGATTAGTTTCTCTTTTATATCCTTGCAACCGCTTGAGGTATCGATGTGCTTTTTGACACACAAACTAATATTACCAATTGATAATTTATGATATTGAGAGTTAGTATGAAATTTAGTCAGGGACGTTTTTACGGGGGTGGCTTAGTTCATTTATTCCTAATTTTTGTACAAGACACATTTAAAAAATTTTACCCTAAAATTATAATTCCAGTGAGAGGGTAAAACTTTTTAAATGTGTCTTGTACAAAAATTAGGAATAAATGAACTAAGCCACCCCCGTAAAAACGTCCCTGACTAAATTTCATACTAACTCTCAATATCATAAATAAGCAATTGTTAATATTAGTTTGTGTGTCAAAAAGCACATCGATACCTCAAGCGGTTGCAAGGATATAAAAGAGAAACTAATCTTTAGAGGTCACCTTTGGACGGCCATAGCTTCCTTATAATGTATAACAGATAAAGAATGGGGCCCTAGAACGCTTTCTTGGGGCATGTCGGCTCTTATTTCTTTCAAGTTGGTATATTTATCCTCCTGCCTGATTCAAAAAGTCGATCATATAGGTAGTATGTTAATATCCCTGCTTAGTATTTTATTTATTTACTACTTGTAAGAAAACAAACAATTCAAGTTCAAAACTTAAGAAAATGTATTCACGAAACTCAAACATAAACAATCAAATGCAATCCTCCGAACATTCACATTATCGAGTCTCAACCGTAACTAACTCTATAGCCCTCTCTCTTTACAAACTTCCTATTTTTGCCGACGTGGCAATATCCACCTCGCCGCGTTAACATTATATATATATATATCAAACTTATCTCAGTAAAGTTTATGTTTAAATAAAATAATTGTTTAAAGCCTTACATTCGGCCTTCCTGAAATTAAGATGTCCTCATTTAACTATCTAACTCTTAGATATACTAAACAACTATATGTCAATGTCCAATTAAATCGATTACAACAATCATTAACATAAAATTAACACTAGTTCGTAACTCATACGCTAAAATGCAGTCTCACAGCTTTAAAAACTAAAATAACGAACGATAAGGCAGTCTCGGCCTTAACTATGGCAGTAACGGCCATGTCGTGGACTGTGTCGATCCACCAAGGCAGTGTCGGCCATTTGGGCAGTATCGGCCCACCAGGGTAGTATCGGCCCACCAGGGCAGTATCGGCCCACCAGGGCAGTATCGGCCCACCAGGGCAATATCGGCTCACCAGCAATGTAACAAATTAGGCAGTATCGGCCTCCTCTGTTACCTACTTTACGTCATACGTCTCGACTAAAACATCAGGCAGGCAGTCTCGGCCTCGGCTGTTGTTTATACTAATCTTAACGTCTTGTGACCAATTTACTCTTAACCTACGAATGCATAATGGTTACCCATCTGGCAAGTTTATCAGCCGCAACCACTATGCGACTGCACCTTCTTCGGTTTTCACGCAAGTCTTCTACTTCGTATCTGTCATTGTATAGCACTTTAATTACTCGAAAGGGTCCTTTGTACTTAGCCAATAGTTTTTCTGAATCCGTTTAAGAGTATTTTCCGCACTCATGTGTCCAGCTCAATCATGACATAATCGCACTATTTGCCACCGTGTTGCTTTTGGGACTGCCCACAATTTTCGTCCGTCTGGTAGCTTTCAGTATATCTTTCCGTTTTGTAACGTATACTCATTAAAATACTGTTTTGTTTCAGAATTCCTTATAGATTTTTCTAGAATTTGTCGAACTTTGTACCTATAACTGGTCATCTTGCAACTAAGCAGCTGTGATCCAATCTCCCTTAGTAATATCAATTTGATTTATTTCTTGTATGGTGGGTAGCCGACTAAGTGCATCTACATGACCCATTTGTGTACCTGGTCGGTGTTTAATGTCAAACGTAAATTCTTGCACTTGGAGCCACCAACTTCCAATTCTTGGTAATAAATCCTTCTTCGTAAAAGTAGTCTTAAGCGCATTACAATCGGTAATGACAGTAAAGTTTAATCCTAGTAGATACACGCGAACGTGATGTAGTGCCAAAACAACTGCCATTGTTTCTAGTTCATAAGAATGGTAATGCCTCTGGTCTACAGTAGTTTTTTTTTTTTTTGCTAAAATACGCCACGACTTTTTGGGTTCCATTATGAGACTGAAGTAAAATAGCGGCAACAGCAGTAGAACTTACGTCAGTGTGTAACTCTGTCTGTAGTGTTGGTTCAAAAATTGACAGTACTGGTCGTGAGGTCAAAATTTCTTTACTTCATCAAACGCTTCTTGTTGTTCTTTGTCCCAACACCAGCTTGAATCCTTACGTGTAAGCCTAGATAGCGGTTCTACAATTCCTGAGTAGTTTTTCACAAATTTACGGAAATGCCCTGATAGTCCAAGAAATTGCCGTATTTGCTTTACATTTTTGGGTTCTTCAACTCGTGAAATAGCTTCAATTTTACGTCCCCCAGGTCTCACACCCTCTGAACTAATTTCACGTCCAAGATAGTCAATTTTTCTTTGAAAGAATGAACATTTGGTAATTTTGAGTGTAAGATTATGTTTTCGTAATACTTCAAATACTAATCGTAAACGTTATAATCCATCTTCAACAGTTGTAGATGGGATAATAATATCGTCCATATACGGAAATGCTATATCGTTCTTTAGTGTTCCTAACACATTGTTCATTAGCCTTTGAAATACGGACGGAGAGTTACAAAGCCCAAACGGCATTCTCAAGAACTCAAAATGCGAATCTGGTGTAATAAAAGCCGTTTTCTCTATTGAGTTCTCATGTACAGGTACCTGGTAAAATCCAGAAGCCAAATCAAGTGCTGTGTAAAATTTGTATTTGTTGCCATCAGCATCTGTACCCAATCTATCTATTTGTTCTTCTATTATTGGAAGTGGAAACTTTACTTTAATAGTTATAGCATTGAGTCGATAGTCTACACACATGCGGTAGTCGTTTGTCTTCTTCTTGACCAGCAATATCGGACTCGCATAGGCTGATTTCGATTCCCTAATAATATTATTCGCCAACAATTCTTTAATTATCCCTCGTAATATTTCTTTTTCAGCTAACGGTAAACGATATGGACTATATACAATGGGATTATTAGTCATAAGTTTTATCTCAATATGTGCAGCGTCAGTTTTTCCGAGTTCAGCCATGGACCTTGAAATTCGGTCTTTAAATGTATAAAGAAGTTTTTCAAACTGATGCTTCTGTTTATTACTAATGTCGCCACAGTTTATATCGGAGTTTCCAATTCCAAAACACTCTAAATCGTACATTGGTTTATCCATTTTGAGTTCTCGAATATAAACATCTGTACCTACTTTTATCAGCATCACATTCGGCAAATTAATAAAATCCCGTCCGATGATGCAATCATGCATCATTTGATCATCATTTAAAACGATAGCATTTATTGTCGTGCTTGGTTGGCCTAAACGTATATTTATCTTAACGCTACCTTTCGGAACAATGCGATTTCCCATAAAGCTTTGTAAAACATAATATGGTTTTCCAGGTTCCACTTTAAGCCCCAATTTTATTAGAACACATTGTCGAATTATTGTACATGACATGAGCTGCCCGTATCTATCAAACATTTAAATTTATTTCCGTTTAAAATGACATTCATAGTGTATGGGTTTTTATCGAGCTGACTTTGTACTGCGATTTCATTAACCTGGTTTCCTTTACGTGAAATTTGAGTTGAATTTTTATCTGGGCAATTATTCTGCTTGTGGCCAAGGCGGTTGCATTTGAAACATTCTAACTTAGGTTTTGGACAATCCCTTGCACGATGGGGACCCTTGCAGTTGAAACATTGTAAGTCTATTTTTTGAACCCCGGATTTCACAGATTATCCAGTAAAATTCGAAGAGGATTTTTTTATACTTTCTGATAATTTAGCATTCCGTGGAATACACCCTAACGTACTTAAATAGCCATACAACTCATTTGTATTTGTAAAACGGGACGATCGAGCAGTACTGGCAATGTTTTCGTCTGTAATACCTCCAATTACTGCGTCAACTAAAGAACTCTCTGGGATATTTAATTGTAAGGCCCTTAATTCATCTAGTTTATTAAAACAGTACTCACTAAGATCCTGACCGATTTGTGTCTCGTACAAAGCTGTTTCTCGGAGTAACTTGGCAAAAGCAAGAGGCTTGGTAAATTGCTTAATCAAAAGACTTTTCATCCGTCGCCATGTTGTTGCTACCTGGTCTTGTGAATCGTACCACCTTCTAGCCATACCAATTAACCGAGTTGCGACCAACTTTATCACAGTCAAATCATCCCATTCGTAACGATCAACTAATTCATCGACGCGGCGAACCCACGACTCAACCGATTGAGATAATTGCGGATTAAAAAGCGGTATTAGCTTCTCGTCTGCATTACCACTTTGATTGAAAAACATACGTTTGTTTTTGGAGTGACGTTTCTTTTTCTTTGTGGTCTTGCGATAACGGCCTGAAGAACTTGAGGAACTTGAAGAGCTTGACGTTGACGTTGAGCTTGACGTCGAACTGTCTCTCTTGGTGTTGTGCCGACTTTTTGATCTTTTCCTTTTAAGGGTTGAACTCACAAGGACACTATTTGATGGTCCTGGAACGGGTGTAACCTTGCGTGACACGCGCGACATAATAGTTTAAACAAAATCCAAAAACCGTACTAAATATTACCTTACATACTGAAGATTAACTTTGACCAATATCTCCTTCCCCATTTTTATCCAAGATTGGTTTTAAATACATTTTAGCAATTAACTGTCTTAAATAAGGTTCACTTGAAAAAACGCTGTCATAAAGCTTTCCAGTAATTACAAGCTGTGAAAAAGAACTCACCCGTCTAAATTCAAACCTTTTTAGAATAATATTGTGACTACCGCATCTTCCTTTTTCCTCTTTTATAAAATTTATTTTTCTTCCGCGTGGCATACCCGGTAAAAAAAACAAATTTATCTTTCCCAAACACCGCACCTTAATAAAATTTTACAACCGTAATAATTAAATCCCCTTGTTTAAAATACTTTCAGAGTTTTTTACTTGAAACAATATATTTTATTTAGCACTTCGGAGATATCATAACAACTTCTCGGGTTTCCAACGTCGGTATCTTCATTGGCGGCTATGGGAAAAAGTGTATTTCCTTCAATTTTTCATTTTATTTTTCTGGAGAAGGAATTTCAATTGAAAAAGACAATTTTTGGTCTATATAGCAAAGACTAGACTATAAAGTCTGTTCCGAAATATAAGAGAGTGACTAACTGATCCCTATTAGGAAAGACCCGGGCCAGCTGTAAAATTAAAATATGGCCGAACAGGTCCGTATTTTGCTTACAATTTAATCATGGTTTGTAATAAAAATAAGTAAGACATTAAATAATATTTTATTTATGTTTAAATGTGAAATTACAAATTATTTTATTATTAAAAATTATATTTATGATTACAAAAATATACATTTATTCGGTCCTTATAATAATTATTCACTTAATATATCAAAATCACTATCGCTATCATCATCTGTTCTAATTATTATTTGTGCTATATTGCTATGTGGGTAGGTATAGGATTTTTCAACATGTGTAACAGAATTTGCCCAACTTTGTGAAGGGATGTTAAAAACTTCAGTTTCTATAAGCTCAAGTACACTGGAGTTAATAGTAGGGCAAATATTGTTACAACGAATGGCAGATTTCAGTTGGTGCCAAACATGTTCCATGAGATTAAATATACAATGGTATGGTGGAAGCCTTAAAACTGTATGCCCTAGATTTCTTGCATAATTATCACAGAAGTATTCCATTTGTAGTTTTATACTTTGTAAAACCTCAATTAATTGCCTTCTGGTGTAATCTTCCTGAAAATAAATGTCATTATCATAATATATGTAGTTTTGGATTGTTGCTTTTGTATCATTTGAGGAGGGAGTCTTGGTCAACTGCCTACTATGGGAGCTTGCATTGTCCATTACAATTACGCTATTCGGAGGTACCTATATTTTGAATTAGCTTGTTTTTAAATCAATCTTTAAATAAATCAGCAGTGGTGTCCTCATGGTAATCCAGAGAAGAATCTTTAATGTTTTTTGCAAACAGAGAAAGTCCATTTGGAATCCATCCGCCTTTAGATCCAGCATGCAAAATCGTAATTCGTTTACCTCTTTTTGATGGCGCGCTTGTTTTACACATGCCGCTTGAGTCAACCCAACCCTTTTCCGGGGTATCATATGTGTCGAACCAGGTTTCATCCAAGTAAATAATCGGCCTTTGCTGATCTCTGTAAATCCTAATTTTTTGTAGATATTCGGATCGCCATTCCCGAATTCTACTGGATTCCATTAAAACTTGTCTTTTGTTAATTTTTTTAAATCTAAACCCCATGTGTTGGATACACTTCCATAACGTTGTTCTGCCACATTGAACGCCGGTTTCATCGTTTTAAAGCCTCTTAATTAAATTATCTAATGTAGGCACGCTTTGTTCCGCGTATAACTTGTAAATTTTACGCCGTATTATATCTTGATCACTTTCATCTACCTTCGAGAAAATGCCAGTAAAGGTTCTTTTTTTCCTCACTAAAGTGGGATTATTCACAATTTTCCATATAGTTGATGTTGGAATTTTTGTTAATGTGGCCGTTTCTTCTAACGCTGCTTGCTTGCTGACCGCACGTTCAATGAGAGTTGAATAAACATTGTTTATAACTTCCTTACTTTCCACAGAAAAGTGTTTTCTGTTTTTCGACGGGATTATCTCCTGAGATACATTAGGCTCGCACATATTCTCCATGACTCACACATGATTAAACAAACGCTGTATTACACACGAAGTAAGAATAATTACTAAGCTTAAAACTAACTAGAGTAGCTATATATGTATGTATATACAGTCTTTAAAACATAATTTGTTTTATGGGATTAACCCTCCCATTTTGAATCAGGTAAAAATCGGTTTAAAATCACCAAACTATTACTTTAATAATGAAATTACGTCTTCCGGATTTGCAGTTTACTTTAAGATATTTTTAAGTACGGACCATAATTTACCTGCATTATTCATTCATTCATTGTTTGTTTATGGCCACCCTTGGATAATCCCATTCAAAGGCAATGTGTAACTTTCTTATATTTCTGGACAGGCTTTACCTAACCTCATTCATAGATTCCAACAATGTAAACAACAGGTTTGTTCCAACACGACCAATAACCGTATAGTCCTCGCCAGTGGCGCAACCAGAAAATAAGTTTGTGGGGGCCACGCCCTTTTTTTAATGATGATGCTTGGTTTTCAAGTAAGAAAAATGAAAAACACAACAGAAAATCACAAAAACGGCCAGACTCCTTTCAATTTTTGTGTAATTTTACCTATCTTAGGTAGTGATGAGTTTATTTTTCTTATAAACAGGTAGTTAGACGACCCGACCTACGCTCGCTCGGGGGCTCGGGGGGGGGGGGACTACAGCCTGGTAGCCCCCCTCCCCTTGGTTGCGCCACTGTTCCTCGCTAACTATGAGTGTGATTACAAAAAACTCGATAAAAACTGGTGAATACCGACAAAGACCCTGGCAGTGGTATCGATTTGAATAAGCCAGGGTCGGAGTCGTTTAGTTAGTTTCACAATATTATATTTACCTTTTAAATTATTTATGAAATTTGTTATGAGGTTTTTCAGAAATCGTAAATAATATACCATACGAGATCACAAAGTTATGAATTTATTATACATTTTTTTCTCCGGAGTCTCATTTTTAATTGTGCCCACATAAGTTCAATGGGGTTAAAAACACAAAAATAAGGTGGTATCCTTAAGAGTCTTAAGACAGTATGGCGGAATTTTTTGGCTATGTTGTCAATAACATACTGTTTTTCCCATTGTTTAAGTTGGAGTACTTACAACAATTCTTTTTTGGTATACGACTCTTCGAAAAATAAATCATGTTTATGAAGCACTTCTTGAATTTCCTGTTTTTTGGAGGACATATTGGGTTATTCATGGATTTGTCTAGAATGGTAGGCTGCATTATCTAATACAATGACACTGTGAGATTTTAAGTTTGGAATTAAAGAATTTTCACATCACTCCTTAAAAATTAAGCCTATTTGTAACTTAACCATTCGTAGATCCACAATGCAAAATGACCATACGAGATCCTTTGCTTGGAGGTACATCTTTTAATTGACATCTGCTAGAGCCATCAATTCATTTATTTTTTCTAAATATTCTATTTGCCATTTTACGATTCTGCTACTTTCCATTATTGCAGCACGCTGATTAACAATTTTAAATTTGAATACCAGTTTTTTAAGCCTTCGTCGTGAAGTGCTTTCTGTACAAGGTTTTTCGAGCTCTTTAATTTTTTTACTATTGTTTCTATATATAGTGGGAACTTCATTATTTTTATATCTTTCATAAACTAAACTTATTAATGGTTTGGCTGTAGCCAAATCCAAATCTTTAGGTTTACCTAAATCGAATCGCTTTTTTTTTTTATTTATTTCCTTTGTCTACACACTTACATCAAGTACCATGTGTAAGGAACCTCTGTTAGCTTGGAAACTTTTTTTACTACTTGGGATTTGCTATATTCTATGTGCATAGGGTCTTGTATTACGTCTTTATACACATTTAAACAAATTCGCTTGGCCTGAAACCTCTACTTTATGCTTTTTTTGTGACTTCCTTCACCTACATACTTGCCTAAATCTAAATCAACGGATTCAACAGAATTCGCAGCAGGATCGTTTATAGCATCTTCAGGTTCACAATAATTCTCCTTCCATGGCCTCCAAAGCCTATGAGAATTTTCCTCCCATGGTCGAAACATTCCTCCAATGTTAAAACCACGAAACACGAACAGAGAATAGAAGTATTTTAACTTAAGGAATATAAATCCTAAATGAAACACCAAATTAATAATTATTACTATTATAATTATATATTTATAATTAAAGGGCGGAATATATGTACATATACAGGGTGTCCCAAAAGTAATGGGACACAGAGCAACAGCAGACTTCTTAAGGCGAAATAATGCCATTTATTCAAACTTGACTTATCCCAAAATTGATAACGACCAAGATATAGGGTGTCAAAGTTTTAATTTTGTTTTCGTTTTTTTGCGATTATTTCTTAACGTAACGATATTATTATGGCAGCACAAGATTAAAGGTTTTGGGGTTTCTTTAGGTGAGGAATTCAAAATTATTCATAGTTTTTGTGTAACTAGTAGAGGGCCGCTATCTACGGCATGTCCCACTCATTTTAGCTGGCATAACTTTGTTTAGGCTTCTTATATCGATCCGACTAATAAAAAAATAAGTTACTTTACTTCTTTTACATCAAAAACGTATAACTTATTAAAGTCGCAAGCAACGGTGAATTTCTGACTTAAAATTATTGTAAATCAGCTACATTTGCTTAGTGTCAAGGTTAATGTAGATACTTAAGGTTGACTATTTTTTTCTTATAAACACGCTTTTTCATATACGGAATTACTAATTTTATTCTAATCAAAAAAGAAACGTTCTAATACTTCTAATTCAAGAAGAGTTGTAAGTGTGTCAAGATTGGATAAAAGTTCCACCCGTGATACTATTTATGGAGTGCACGAAACAAGTAAGTTGTATTATTCAAAAACTATAATATTTTATATTGGATACCTATGCTTAACTATTTTTTAGAACATTATGTAACTTTGACAACTTTAAGTAAAAAATAAGAAGACAGACAAATGTTTGATGGTTGTCTTAACTCTTTAAGACGCCTCTTAAAGGAAATAGGCTTCGGATGGAAAAAAGATGCACCGAGGCGAGGACTTATGGAAATTTCCCATGTAGCTCTCAAACAACTGATATTTTTAAAAGAGTATATGAAAGAAAAAAGCATCCTCGTACCAATTCGTTTTCTTGGATGAAACATGGATTTTTCAGATTGGTACCATTGGTCGATCTTGGCAAGATGAAAATAAAAGAAGTGTTAGATCTACTAAAGTTGATGGTAAAAGTAATTATGCAGTAAACAAATATATAAACTATGGGAAATTTACCTAGGTAAGACATATTTTTCTAGGTACATAATAATTCATGCTGGTAGTGAAGATCGTTTTGTTATGGGCGCAGAGGCAATTTTTTCTTCTAAAACTAAGCTGAGCGACTACCATCGAGAAATGAATGAGCAAATTTTTTTTTAAGCGCTTACACTCTTTAGAAAAATATACAGTGTGTCCCAAAAGTTCCGCAATATCCAATTATCTCAGGAACCTTTTGGACACGCTTTATGAAATTTGGAACCTAGAGGGAATATAACATTCTGCGTTCGCTGGAAGTACCGGCGACGTTGCCAGATGTTCCACTTTCGAGAAATCATAGTCAACTTTTTATTTTTAAATGGTATACCCACTTTTTTTTTTTAGTGGATTCCATGCTTAATTTGCTCTATGCTGGTACCAAAATATCAGGTTCCGAAATTGAAAGTAAGTTCAAATAAATGGTTTTTCTCAGAGCAGGTAATAGGTACCTATTCCGTTCTGACATCTACCTTTTCCAATGTGTTGCAGGTTGGACACTGACAATGACAATCAAAATACATTAATAATACATAACATTAATAATTGTCTAAAATTATCGAGTTTAAAATCAAGGTCTAAAATGGTTCATTTAACTGAAAGGGAGAAAACTACATTAATTATGATGCGCGGTTATGCAGATCGTGTGAAGCCATACACAGAGGTTGCTATTTTATTTAACAATTCATTTCCAAATCGTCATCCAATCGCTGCATCAACCGTTCAGAGAATAGTAAAAAGGTTTGAGGATACTGGCAGCTTAAAAGAGCGACCTAGATCTGGCCGCCCAAAATCAGCCACAAATGAAGAAAGAAGCTTAGATATTTTACAGTCTTTTGTTGAAAATCCCCATTGTTCATTGAGAAAAACCGGCCTATAAATTAGTAAGTCATCGGTTGAAAGAATTTTAGCTGAAAATAAATTTCGCCCTTACAAAATTCACCTATTACAGGAATTTTTAAAGACGATTTCGACAGAAGGGTTGAATTTTGTGAGACAATGATGTACAAAATTGATCAAGATCCCAACTTCTCAAAAAACATTGTGTTTTCGGACGAAGCAACATTTATGCTCCATGGCGTTGTAAATCGCCATAATTGCAGATACTGGAGTGATGAAAATCCCCATTGGCTACTGGAAGTGCGTACCCAGTATCCACAAAAAGTTAATGTGTGGGCTGGAATATTTGGAACCGACATAGTTGGTCGGTTTTTCATTGAAGGAAACCTGACTTACGAAAGATATTTAGAAATGCTTCGAAACTTAATTATTCCTGAAATTAGAAATTTGGCTGGTCCAAACTACCAAAATGTATGGTTTCAACAAGATGGGGCCCCTCCACACTATGGTCGACAGGTTCGTGATTATTTAAATTTAACTTTTCCAAATAGATGGATTGGCAGGAGAGGTTTCATAGAATGGCCCGCTAGGTCCCCTGACCTATCACCTTTAGACTACTTCTTTTGGGGTCATTTAAAAAATAAAGTATTTGAAACTAAACCTGAAAATATAGAAGACTTGCAGCAGCGAATATTAAATGAAGCTGATCAAATTACGGAAGAAATTATACAAAATGTTCTTCAGAGATTTTATTATAACCTGGCGTATTGTCAAGAAGTACAAGGAAAACATTTTGGGCATTTAATAAAATAGTTTTCGTTTTAAAGTTACTGTTTTGTTACCTACAGATTTTTTGGATATTGTTTTAAATTAAATTGTTTGAAGCCTTTGATTTTTTTTCACTGATTTCTCAGAAATAGAAATAATTTTCTCTTGTCTATTAACCTAATCCGTTGTGACAATTATTTATTAAAATTACCTATACGTCAAATCCAATTGTCACAGTGTCCAACCTGCAACACATTGGAAAAGGTAGATGTCAGGACGGGATAGGTACCTATTACCTGCTCAGAGAAAAACCATTTATTTGAACTTACTTTCAATTTCGGAACCTGATATTTTGGTACCAGCATAGAGCAAATTAAGTATGGAATCCACTAAAAAAAAAAAAGTGGGTATACCATTTAAAAATAAAAAGTTGACTATGATTTCTCGAAAGTGGAACATCTGGCAACGTCGCCGGTACTGCCAGCGAACGCAGAATGTTGTATTCCCTCTAGGTTCCAAATTTCATAAAGCGTGTCCAAAAGGTTCGTGAGATAATTGGACATTGCGGAACTTTTGGGACACACTGTATGATAGCATAACAATATTAATCCTTCGTTCAAAAATAATTATAAATTTTGTATACGTTAGTATAATTTTGATTTTATTAATTCTTATTTTTGGTAATGTTTAGTTTAGCTATTTCATTTAATTATATATTATATATTTATTTGCAAAATATTTTTGACGATTACAAATTTTTGTTTCTCAGGAATTAAAAATAAAATATATTATGTTAGAAACGTATCTATCTAAATAAAACACTAATTAATTATTTTATTTTAATAATAAATATTCTTGGATAGAAAAAAATATTATTAAAATTATATAAAAATTTTATTAATTAAAAATATTATTTGAAGTTATAGTTTTAATTACTTCAAAAAACTCAAAAAAACCTTCCATCTTTTCTAGACTTAATTTTAAACTTAAAGTCTTTTAAATGTTTGCAAAGATCGATACATGTGGTTTCATTGGCCTCCAATTTTGAAATCGTTTCATATCAGAATAATTTAAAAGATAAAGGGAAAACTGTAGCAATGTAAATACCTTTTTAGTTTCTTAAAAATGGCGTACTTATTAGTAAGGTTTCTATTAAATTTCGTTAATATGCTTACCCAATTTAACCAGATCCTCATAAGAGGCACCCTCATTTGGCACTTTACAGAACTTTGCTTTGTTTCTATATTTTAATTTAAATATAACATTATTCTATATCACGTTCAAAGAGCACAAGCAGACTGGCTTAAAAGTTGAATTTGCATGTAGCGTCGGCGTCATCTGTAAATTCCTAGAATTTCAGACCACTTGTTGCCGCCTGTCTTTTCGGTAACACGGGTTTAGGTATTTTTACCCGGGGCCGTATATAAAAACGATTAAAATAAGTTTTACACTCAATGTGTTAAAATAACCTTCTAGCGGGGTTTCTTTACACGCTAATAAGGTGTTATTAATTGTCTTGGTATTTAATTTTCCTGATAGAGTGTAAAATGAAGTAAATAACACTTATTCAACAAAATTAACTTTTTAGAGAGTTAAATTCATAGGCAAATTTAATACAACAACTTTGGTCCCATATGAGTGTAAAAATGTTGTAAATTATGTTGATCCGATGTTAACATTAACAATACTTTTCTTTACCACTCCTGAAATGATTTTTACCAGGTGGATATTTTTTACTGTATAGGATGTGGGCGGCTAACGGATTTCTACACCGGTATACCATTTTAGTAATTTTCGAATTTCAAATTACCTAAAATTACAGAGTCAAACATCAGTCAAATATTGACGATTATTGTGTAAATACCCGTCAAATAAATATGTAGTTCGTAAACAAACCTTAAAAACTTAATGTTTTTGTGGCTTGTTTACTTCTATACTACAGATTTGTCTGAGTCCTGATGTGGCTTAACGAACGGCAATGTTTAAAAATATCTTCTTCTGGAGAATATCATCACTCTAGTGTTTCAAAACGAACCAAAAGTTAAACATGAATCGCTTGCTTTTCAAACGTACCACTCTCAGAACGCTATAATTAATTTTTCCTGCAGTGCTTATTCCTGGCCATAATAAAAAATTGAGATAAAATTCTTAGATCTTAGCCTGCCAGTATATTATAACACCCGACGAGTCTAAAACTGGGCTATACAAAGAAATTTCATTAAAATGTTCCCGAATATCGGGTTTCATGAAAATCCAATTGGCGTTAGAAATTATTATTCCCGCCAGCATCTCGGGTAGCGAATTTCATTATCCCGTGATAAGTGTGCCGTTATTTGTCCCTCGGGACGCGGGGGCTAAAATAAGGGGTACTTACTGTGTATAAGAACAAGGTGAAACGGATTATAATGTTTTTAAGTTGCTAGGGTATTAGGTATACAGAGTGTCCGTAAAAGGTCGTTACAAAAACCTACCACGTATTCTTCAGACCAAAATTAGCCGATTTAAGTAAAGTTACCTTAGTACAAAGTTGCTTAGTTTGGGCGCTAGACGGCGCTGAAGTGACAATCTTTAAATCGTTTTTCTGGATTAATTCAAAAACTGCTCATACTATTTTGCCGAAATTTGGTACGTTGGCATAGCTTTCTGGGGCAAAAAAACCCATGCCACAATTCTGATTAATATCAGTCCATGGGCGTAGAACCTGGGTTTTTTACTAATTGCTTGTTTCAGATTTCTATGCCAATGGAACAAGAGGGGTTTGGGCACAAAATTCAGATGAACCAACTCATTTGCTACGAAAAAGGTACTCTTGATAAGACTCGATTCCTCTGACGGTTTTCGAGAAATTTGCATTTTATTACTTAATACGCAGTAGTTTTTACCACGTAGTACTTGGGTTTTATAGAATTTTTCTGTTTTTGATTTCTACGCCAATGGAAGGTAAGAGGTTTAAGTTTAAAATTTAGATTAAACCAACTTATTTACTACAAAAAACCTCTTGAACAAATTTCTTATCATCTGCTTTTTGTTCGCACGGTATTTTTCAGGTATGTACGATTGTTATTGTTGGTTATCATTAGTTTCATCTGACAACATAAAATTATTGTCAAATTTGTAACATTTAATATTGTTGCTAACGTTCAATCATTTTATCTGCTTGAATTAATTATTAGAAAACTTTAATTGTCGTGAATTATCATGGCGGTGCAATACACTAATGCAGAATGTACCGATAAGATATTGGTATTGGGGTATTGCCAAGGAAATGGTCGAGAATGTGTCAGAGCCTACTCCGAAAGGTTTCCAAATCGTCATATACCAAGCCACCCGACGTTTGCTGCTGTTGAAAGACGCCTGCGGGAAAACGGCCAGTTTACTCCTAAAGCCATCGATAATGGAAGACAGCGTTTTGTAAGGGTTCCTAAAGTCGAGGAAGATATTTTAGAACGTGTTGCAGAAGATCCAGAAATAAGAGTGTCCAAAGATATTGTTCATGAAGTACTTCAAGAACAGTTGCTATATCCACACCATAAGATGCCAGTTCAAGATCTTTTACCTAATGATCCTGAAATGCGCCTGGTTTTTAGTCGGCTTGTTCATAGGCAGAGAGAAGAGAATCCCAACTTTGCCAACAATATTTTGTTTACCGACGAAGCATGTTTCACAAGAAGAGGGATTACAAATTTTCATAATGAACATGTTTATGCGGATGAAAATCCACATGCTATCAAGGTAAAACATCTTCAAAATGAGTTTAGAATTAATGTGTGGGCTGGAATAATTGATAATCACATTGTTGGTACTGTCATTATTCCACAAAGATTAACCGGGGAAATTTATTTGCAACATCTACAAAATACGCAGCCAGATTTGCTAGAAGATTTACCTTTACAACTTCGCAGAGATATGTGTTTTATGCACAATGGAGCTCCACCACATTTTGCATTAAATGTTAGAAACTTTTTGAATCAGCAGTACCCAAATAAATGGATTGGTAGAGGTATAGCCCCTGTAAATTGGCCACCACGATCTCCGGACTTAAATCCATTGGATTATTTCTTATGGGGGCATCTTAACACAGTGGTTTACAGGACAACTCCAGATAACGCAGAACAACTATGGCAACGTATTCAAGATGCAATAAATATTCTTAACCCTTTCCAGCCCAAATTAATTTTTTATTAAAAAAAAAATCTTTGTTGTCGAATTAATATTGCAAATGATGTTTGAATATTATCTATACGTAAAATTTTTGTTTTTGCTAAAATAACAGAAAAAAACATACGACGCCATATGGAGTCAGTGGGTTAAAAATACAAATATTGTGTGGAAACTTTAATAAATACAGAGTGTGTTTGAATAAGCCTGTCTAAATACTATCGTAAATACAACCTTTGTACATCTTATTAACGAGTATGGAACTCAAGAAAACAATTTTGTCTTTCGTCAAACATAATGGAGTATTACATTTCAAGCATGACACCCTTGAATAAGCCTTGATGCAATTTTTGCACCTTCGTTTGGGCTCAATATGCCCTGGCTAGTGAGCAATATTATCATATCTGACATATTCAACTGGATTAACCGTAACTTTCCTTTTAAGTGGAGGTTCAGGAGTTGAGCAAGGGGAGTTTTGCGCAGAAAATGGTCTGCCTCTTTTTCGGCAAAATGTCTGATTATGCCTAATAAGGGCATGATTCTATGGTTCTATTTTGTCAATATCCTTTTTTTTTCACAAAAGTCCACGAGCGCTTGAAACTATAGTTTTTATTCCAAAGATATAAGCTAGCGGTATATCATCTGGAATATCTTCACCTTCTTCCATATTTTTTTCCCTTATTCTGGATATTTCTTCTTCTATTTGTATATTTGAAATATTCGTCTGATTTTCTTCGGGATCAGGATCCAATACATTTCGAAATCTAATTAACTGTTCTTCATTATCATCATCATTTTCATCGTCACTAATTTCTAAATCGGATACATCACCTTCTAATAGGACAAGTAGGTGCTTTTCTTCTTGTTCTGTCAACCCCGCTCTAGTCATCTGGAAAGGAAACAAAATCTACAATAAATAATATAGAAAAAAAGTTTATGTCAACACAACAAATTTTTTCAATTTTCAAGGGCCGTAGATATAGCTTCTGTATTCTTAGAGGGATCATTTTATGGAAGACATATGCATTATGAATGATGGTGTCCAAAAAATTTTGATTTCCAGGGGTAGGAGTAAATACCAAATAAAAGACCACTGACGCCAAATGGAATCATGTGGTTTGACCGCAATATCAAGCCCAAAAAATGTTATACTTTTAAAACTTTTGCAAAAATAACATTGTTAGACACCTTTAGATCTCATCTATATTTATTTAGATTTTAAAAAATCAGTACTTACCTCGTGAATAATCCTGATAAATCAATAAAATCCATGCATTTTACAACTTATACATTTGTCACCGATTTAAAAGCGGGTAAACTGCCAATTGCTGCTATTAAGCTACTAGCGCACTCTGTTATCATTACTTAACACTAGATCATAATGCCGGCTTAAAATAAAAACTAGAAATCTGTCTTAGATAACCAATTATACATAAATTCCATATGGCATCATTGGGCTGGAAAGGGTTTTTAAGGGCGATGAACAAGTTCTGCAAAGAGTGTGTTTCAATTTTCTTCGACGTATAAATATTTGTATTCATGAAAATGGTGGACATTTTGAGCAATTTTTATGATATTTCTATTTATTTCTGTTTATGATTTAGTTATTTATTTTTTATTTTTGTAAAAACTAATACGTATTGCGTAATAAAATGCAAATTTCTCGAAAACCGTCAGAGGAATCGAGTCTTATCAAGAGTACCTTTTTTGTAGCAAATGAGTTGGTTCATCTGAATTTTGTGCCCAAACCCCTCTTGTTCCATTGGCATAGAAGTCTGAAACAAGCAATTAGTAAAAAACCCAGGTTCTACGCCCATGGGCTGATATTAATCAGAATTGTGGCATGGGTTTTTTTGCCCCATAAAGCTGTGCCAACGTACCAAATTTTGGCAAAATAGTACGAGCAGTTTTTGAATTAATCCAGAAAAACCATTTAAAAATTGTCACTTCAGCGCCGTCTAGCTCCCAAACTAAGCAAATTTGTACTAAGGTAAGTTTACCTAAATCGGCTAATTTCGGTCTGAAGAATATGTGGTAGGTTTTTGTAAAGACCTTTTACAGACACCCTGTATATATATAAGTGGTTCTTCCTTCTCAGATTTCATATATTTGAACAGAACATAATTGTAAATCGTTGTTTTGCTGTTTCTTTTCCAGTACACGTGTCATCTTTCAATGTATATGTTTTTGTTGGCAACGCACGATAGTAGAGACCTGTCTCATCTGCATTAAATACGTCTGTTGGGGCATAAACCTTTAAAATGGCTGATAGCCTTTTTGATGAGTGCCCGCAGTCGTCTTACAGATGGGTCGGTAAAGAGAAGTATAAAATAATGGGATTTCCATTTTTAAATATGGGTAATTCATAACGCTTAACGCAGGTGGTTACTTTATCATTAATATCTATGAGTTTTTACCTTTTTGATAAGTTAACACATAACGGAAATTCGAGGTGCCTAAAAAGCGAAGATTTTCAAAATCACCCTGTAGATTAAAAGCAAAGACAGCCATGACATATTCACCGGAATCGTTCGTTTCGTTAAAAAGTAGCACACTGACGCGGAAACCGCAACTCTATCTTTGATAATAACTCCAATACACCCTAAAAGTACCGAAAACTTTTTGGGACACCCAGTAGACTTTCTTTAATATCTAGTAATAATGGCTTTATACTCGTACCTATCTTGTTTTTGCACCATTTCAGCTGCTAGCTCTATCCAAACAACAATTACGTGTTAACGTCCACATCAGATCTACTAACCAAAAAGAAGAATACCAGTCCATTTACAAAATACCATAATAAGCCCTCTCTAAATCCGTCGATTTAAGATAAACGAAATTCCATCTTGATAAAAACATTTCTATTATATGAAACTGCTACCTAAACTGTGCAGTTATTGACCGACTTTTTTAGAGATTGCCCTTTTTGATAACGTGATGCTGAAATATCGATACGGGACAATGGGAAAGATAGTACCAAGGGCCACTGAAGTAGATTTTGTGACAATGGTGTGTTAAAAAGATTTTAAATGGATTTTCATTAAAGAACTAAAACGATTGAAACAAAACAGTTTAAAGTTGATATGTAGTAGTTTACTGTTCAACAGAAAAATTCTGCCGATAACATAAATGAGTTTTTCATAGTAGAGGAAATTAAAGTAGTACTTGTTATATTTCACAATATATTTCAGTTTCCTGACACGTGTTTCAACCCTTGCGGGTCATTATCAAAGGCATTGTAAGAAAGACAGTTAAAAATTCTACATGTCATTAAAACATTAAAATAAAAATAAAAATTGACAGATGAGATAGGTTATATTGGTCCTTAATTTACAGGTATTGGCAAGAGGTGCAACTAAATTACAGGTGTGATTATAGAGGTATTTACATCTAAGTAATAAAATTAAAAAAATGATACTGTGTATAATAATTTTGGGTTTTTTCGTTGGTAATTATAGACAGTGTTTATTGCATATTTATCTTAAGTAATTAGGCTATTAAGTATTAGATTAGCACCTGAAGGTATTTCAATTTGATTGTTAACGACATTACATCGATTTTTTAAAGCTTTTTTGATTGCTTAATAGCCTAATTACTTAAGATAAATATGCAATAAACACTGTCTATAATTACCAACGAAAAAACCCATAATTATTATACACAGTATCATTTTCTTAATTTTATTACTTAGATGTAAATACCTCTATAATCACACCTGTAATTTAGTTGTACCTTTTGCCAATACCTGTAAATTAAGGACCAAAATAACCTATCTCATCTGTCAATTTTTATTTTAATGACATGTAGAATTTTTAACTATCTTTCTTACAATGCCTTTGATAATGGCCCGCAAGGTTTGAAACACGTGTCAGGAAACTGAAATATATTCTGAAATATAACAAGTACTACTTTAATTTCCTCTACTATGGAATATCTATTTCACCAAGCATGTAGCCCATCACATATCAATTATAAATGAGTATTTTGTAAAATTTGGACCTACATTGCTAAATCAGCCTCAAATTTCAATGAAAGGCTTCATATGCAATAAACTTATGATACATTTGACTAACCTACATGTAGCAGACAATTTGTTAAAACCCCCTTAAATACCCACACAGTACAATCATGTTTCAGAAATATTTTGTATATTATGTTTCTCTAGAAGATTTTAAATATTCCATAAATATTTCGAAACATTTATGATATACTGATGAACTCTTTCAGAAACCCAAATATGTCCCATGAAAGTAATATTTCATCTCATGTTTATGAAACATTACAAACTGCATTCTGAAATATCTCAAATTAGTGGCAAATACTTTTCAGAAATATTTCATAAACAATTCTTGTAATATTTCTGAAATTATATAAAATGGAATAATTATAATATATTATTCAATATCAAGAACATATTTATTAAAAAAACATATAAACTATTGTTAAGTAATAAATATGAATATACAAAATAGGATGCTTATTTATCTTTGAAATTTTTCTTTTTATGGGGCCCTGAAAGTAAAAATTTAAAAATTAATAATTTTAAGTATGAATCATAATAATTTTTTTATCCGATTGTGTCAAAAAATGACGTTTTATAGATCAGATATTTGGACGAAAAGGTAACCTTTTCAATAAGGTATTGATTATTGCGCTGGTAGCTAGGCAACCTTTGTCGTCCTAGTCCGAAAAACATTTTGTCGGACGCTAAAATATTTTCAACAGTTTATTTTATTCAATTATTTACAATATTTATATTAAATGTACAATTAGAACAATTTTGAACAAGAACGGGGTGATGTAAATTTGATCTTGAGGATGTGTTATTATTTTTGGTCTCCGTTATGATATTATTCTCCAATGTTGAACTCGATTGGGAGACGGATTGCGACACCTGAGTCGAGACTGACTGCAGGTCAGATTGTGGAATGTTGAATATTTTCTTGGTCAGCTCTAACTTATTACTTAAGGAATCATCTATGTAGCCCTCGGCTACTCCCGAAGACTTCCAGCCTCCATGCCGTTTTAGAGATGTTATGTCTGCTCCCGCATCTACAAGTAATGTGGCCGATGTTCTTCTGAAACAATGTCCCGTGAATTCCTTGGCATTCGGCAGTTTTAAGTAAGATGCTATTTCCTGAGGTATAGAGCCAAATTTGTGTATACCGACAACTTGCTTATGGCATTTTCCATTGCGATAAGACACAAAAAATCGCCCATCACTCATATTTGTTGGACGTAAAGCCAGATAATTTCTATAATACTTTAGATATTCTCCAGTCACCGTAAATGATCTCGGTTTGTTTGTTTTATTATAGGGAATTTTTATTAACAAAGCCGTTCCCAAATCTTGTATGTCATCAATTTTCATATGAGCCAGTTCTTCTCGACGACATGCGCCCGCGATTCCAAAAATAAAAGCAACCTGTAATTAAGAAAATTGTTAGTCAGAAATTTAAAATACTATTATATAGTTCCATTTACCTTCAACATTAAGTATTTGTCATCTGGAGCATGGCAAAGGAATTTGTGAACCTCTTCTCTAGTTAGGATCCTTGATTTCTTTGGACAATATCCAACACTTTTTTGTTTCAACAATGCTCGTAATCTCATGTATTTAGATATATCAATATTCTGTTTTACATTTACCACTGCACGTAGCATAGAATACTGCGACCACAGAGTAGATGACTTCATAGTTTTCGATAATTCCGCCATATAGACCAAGAAGACGTTTTCGGAGAACGACTGTATATTTTTTTCTTGCCGGTAATCCATAAATTTTTTATAAGTCCTTTCATATATTTCCTTAGATTTTTGTGGCAACAAATGTAACATTACTTCCTTGGCAGTTTCTTGAATGTCAGGTGGTGTACCTTCTATAAGATCATCGTCTATTTCCATTTTTAATTGTGTTTTTCAGGTTTTAATACTAGCAGAACACGAAAGATTAGTTAAAACTATCGCCTGATTGATAAAACGTCAGTTGATAATATTAATTTAATTATTTGTTAGATCCATGGATACGCATATTACAGGTTTCATTGTTCAAACATTCAAGGGACAAAAAATTACAATCCAAGATGAAATATATTGGTTTTCTTAATTTTTACATTATTTTATAATCCGAGCAAAAACACAATCGGATAAAAAATAACGTATGTTATACGGACGAAAAATGTATTTCGGACTATGCGGGTTACTGGCCTCGGCTTTGCCTCGTCCAGTAATCTCCCGCAATACGTCCGAAATACTGCATTTTTCGTCCTTGTAACATAATATACTATTTTCTCCTCCTTATATTGCAAACAACGCATTTTGACACTGTTTTGAAGGACGTAAGTAACAACCTTGGCACCGTCCCCTTGGGTGGTAATAATGTTTGATAATAAACTGTCTGCTTGACGTTGTTAATATGCTTATGATGCTATAGAAACCGGTCAAAGCTGTCCATAATTTCATGCGAAAAGTATCGAATTAAATTAATAAAAATCCAAGAATAAATTCTGCGGGGAGGAGAAAAAATGTTATATACTTCATGGGATGTAAGTATATTTACTTACATCCCTTGTAGTATAAATAACAACTATATGTGGGTATAAAGGTGCATTTATAAAACTTTTTCTACTGACATTTTATAATAACCCCTTTTTGATTGTCGTTTTGATTTTTAAATAACCTCCTTTTAGGCACAGCGTGCTTAAAAGTTTTTTTAAGCACGCTGTGCCTAAAAGTAATTATTTAGAATTAAAAACTAAACACAGACTATGATTTTACCTATTTATTATAAATAATAAAGGTACAGTTACTTATATTATTAAAATTAATGCTTGGGTAACCCAAAATAGTACCTACGTTGAGATATTTCTGTTTGTAAAATAGATTATTATTTACAATGTCTGAGTCTTCTACATCACTCATTTTTTACTTAATATTTGCCGCAGTTTTTGACAAAAAAATTCTTTCGAATTATAAATTTTTTTGACATAAAAAGTGTAAATGAAACACAGGTAATAAAATGTTTGGTAAAATAAATTAAGTTTTTTATTATAAAACGCCCATAGAAAAAATATTGTATACCATTCGTTACGAAACAATGTCTTTTAGTCACTCTGACGTGTTGTCCAACTCGGCTTCGCCTCGTAGGACAATTTTCACGTCGCGTGCCTAAAAGACTCTTATTTCGTAACTTGTTGTATAAATAGCTATTTCGTTACCGCTTCCGCTCGTCGCCACATTTCCCGTCGCAACTTAGTCTAAAAGGGAATAATGTATGCATTTTTTATAAAAACCGCCACCGCTGCCGTTCGTAGTTCCAACGTGACTGATTTTGATCTCGCTCTCGCTGACCTTGTGCTGTTCCTCGTTCTTTAGCTAATGGGATTATAGAATTTGACCCATTTGATAAAAGACAGAAATATTTTGCATATAACTACGATTTCAGCATATATAGATAATACACAGGGCTTAATTCATCTCATAGTCTAATAATATTAGGTACTGGGCACATTATTCACTTTTTTAAAGAAAATTAATATTCTAACCTCAAAATACGTTACTGATCTCGCGAACTTACGGTGCAGCCTGGTGAGTGGTGAGTCTGGTGCAGTCCGTGTTTTATAAATACTCCACAGGGCCGTCGCAAGGGCCCGGGAGAGGGGACAACCGCCCGGGGCGGCCTTTTTTGGGAGAGCGGCCGTTGAACCAATTTCTGTATGAAAGTTTGAGATGAGCCTATAAAATGATCCGCATCAAAGTTGACATTTTCTTTGCTGTTATGGATATCATTATCCAATCTCTAGAGGAAAGATGTAACCTTTTAAAAGTCCATTCTGTTTTCCATTTCGTTTGCATATTATATACAGGGTGATCCCACTAAAAGTGGCCAAGGCAAATATCTTGCTTAACTTTAGAAATGCGAAGAAACGCTTGACATTTTTTTGAACAATTAGAATGCGTAAACAAAAAAACAATTTAATATCAAATAAAGATATAGAAAAAATTATTAATTATTTTTTTTTAATTTTAAATAGAACAGACACTATTGGACAAAAGTAGAGCAACAAAGTGCTTTTATTTCTTTGAATTTAAAAAATTAATTATATGATTGTGATCTCCAGCTAATTTTAATGAAATATTATCCCCACAATATTAGTATTATTTCACAATATTTTGGTACACTTTAAACAAAATGAAGGTAGAGAAATATTTATAATTATAAAAATCGACGAAATGAAGTGCGACAAAAGTAAAGTAACCAATTGTGTCAACAGTATTTTATTTTACATATTACGATAAAAAAGCATTAAGCACATTTAATAATTACAATAGCTAGAAGTATTATGTTAATAGTTAATAGAATATCCATTATTTTTTATCACTTGCCGACAACGTCGCGGCATTGAGGCAATCAATTTTTGAACAGTATTTTCGGGAAGGTTTGTCCAAACTTCATTGATTTTATTTACCAATTATTGTTTATTTGGACATAATTGTGTACGAATTCCAGTTCAACTTCTTCCCATAGATTTTCAATGGGGTTAAGGACTGGGGATTGTGCCGGCCAGTGCAAGACCCGAACGTTATTTTCTTGAAACCACTCTTGAACGATTTGTGAACAGTGTTTTGGATCGTTATCCTGTTGGAAAATAAAACGCAACGGCATTTCCACTCTGCATAAGGCACCATTGCATTTTGCATTATATCACAATAGACAAATCCATCCATGGTGTAATTAATGAAGTTTAAAGGACCCACCCCATTCCATGAGAAACAACCCTATAGAAAAACACTGCCTTTGCTATGTTTAACTGTGGGTGTAACGTATTTGGGATTAAACCTTGTGTTGATTCGCCATCTTACACGCTTCATTCCATCAGAATTGAAAATTTTATAACGCGTTTCATCGCTAAATAAAACTTTTTTTCACTCGTCTACTGTCCAATGTAAATATCGACGTGCAAATTCAAGCCTAGCCACTCTATTTCTTACCGAAATAAGGGGCTTTTTAGCCGGGTGTCTACTTAATAACTTTGCATCTACCAACCTTCTTTAAACTGTCTGTGGACTAACCATAATTTCTAATAATTCTAGGTGCAGACATCCAAGGATCATTTTGAGAAATTCTTTTAATGCGCCTTTCTGTTCAAATTGTTGTTTTTCTCGGCCTTCCCGATTTCGGTAGATTCTCTAAATGTCCCCTATGAATGTAACTTAAAATTATTTTGGATACGCTGTATCTTGGTTAAACAAACCGTCTTGAAATTGTGGCTTGCGTTGTATCTTCCAAGCGTGTATTCACTAATCTCTGCTTTAATTCTTTCGAAATTGGAATACCTCTTGGTATGATTAATCCAGCACAGAAATATTAGTTAAATATAAAATAAGTTTTGCAAAAATATTTTAGCCTTTACTTTCACGAAAACCTTTCTTTTTTAGGAAAATATTAAAATGTTGCTTTACTTTTGACGCATTACAATACTGTATTTGAAAGTTTACGTCAATATCAGTTTATTTGTTTTGATTGTTGGAAAAAGCTGTTACCGCCGATAACAGCAGCCTATACTTTGATATTTAAGACACGATGTATTTAAATACGATATCATGCATTTAATATTATAAAGTCGAGATTTCTTTCATTTTTCGAAAGTGTTGATCTATTTTTGTCCGATAGTGTATATAATTTTATTCCATATTTAAAAAGCGCTAAAAAACATATATTTCACCGAACCTACATAATGTTTCAATTAAAATAAGCAAAAAATTGGTGATTTGCGTATTCGTATGTCTATACTCTATTGCTTAATGCAAGAGAGTAATGAAATGTAAATTTGCAATGACAGCAGGGGCGGTCATACGGGGGGGGGGGGGCATGGGGGCCATGGCCTCCCCCTTGGCGTCGATTTACATTATAAAAGCCGTGCCTCCATAAATTGACCAATCGTGTCAAACCCTTAATTTTTTAAAAATATTTAAACGCAAAAAATATTAATAAAAATAATTAAGTAAGTAGGTATAATATAATATAGGTAGGTATCTATAATTTTCTTAAAATTTACTTAGCCGTTTTTTGCGTATTTTTCCTACTTGAAAACCAAGAATCATCAACAAAAAAGGGCGTGGCACCCACAAATTTTTCGCCTGCGGCGCTAACACTTTTCCTGGCGCCGCATCTCTTAGTTGGCATGAGCCGCCGCTGCATAGCCCCCCCCTCAAAATGTTGATATGACCGCCCCTGAATGACAGTACCTATTAAGTAGGGTGGTCAACTTAGGTTGCATTGTATATTTTAAGTAAACTGATGATAGTTTTTAAAAATTCCGTATTTTAGACCTACACACCCCGAATCGGTTCTAAATAAGCGTCACCCTAATTTACATACGAAAGAAGGGCGAGTTTGGTCAATTAAAGTATTGAAATAGCGGAATTACTAAAGGTAGTTTATTAGAATTATAGAGATAGGTAGATAATAAAACTTATATAAAAGTAAGAATAATATAAAAATAGATAAATTGGAATAAATATTAATATTTATAAAAAAAAATTACAATACAACAACTGAATTTTTATATTTTAGTCATCATGTTCCAAGTAGTCCGATGAACTATCGTTTTTGGTGTCTAGAGAATTAATAAGGGGCTCTACAATGCTTTCTAGCATGTTATCAGCTTCCCAGACTCTTTCTTCTATTTCAATCACATGTTCGACGCACTTACTCCAGTTTTCACAATCCATTGTCTTTATTCCCTCCTGCAAGAGGTTTCCAACGTCTCTTATTTTAAAAGTGGTGTTATGCCTTGCTACAAACCCTTCTACTTGTGCCCACACCAATTCTATGGGGTTTAATTCATAGTGATATGGCGGAAGGCGAAGTACCGTTATATTTCGTTTTGAAGCGATTTCGCCGACAACAAATTTCGTACAAAGAGGTTTATTCAATTTTACAATCTCCAGTAGCTCCTTTTTCAGCATATCATTATGAAATGGCGTCTTATTTACAGTAATCTAGCAAATGATGTACTATTTGTTCCAAGAAGATGTTGGTATTTTTTCGGATTTGCTTGAGTGGTAGCTGGCAATATCCATGACTATAACAGACCCAGGAGAAATAAGATCTAGCTTGATGGAAGTATTCTTCAAAGACATCAGCATTCATGTCTTTCTGATAGTCTCCAGTCCATTTTGATCTAAATGCTAGTAAGCCGCCATCGACAACTCCATTTTTGCTATCAATGTGAGTAATTATTAGTCTTTTACCTCATTCCCGAGGGTGCTTTTATTCCAGTGGACCATCCCTCCATATAAGCTTACCTCGCGCTTTTTATATGTTTATCCTGCCATATTTTACCAACGGTATAATCTTCATTTAACCAAGTTTCGTCTATATAATAAATATTTCTGTTTTCCCTTCGAAACTGTCTAACTGCCCGTAAATATCGTCGTTGCCCGCAGATTATTTCGTCTTTCTCTATTAAAAGTGATTTTCTGTTCAAATTCTTTCATAACAAAAATTCATTTTTTTCCAAGTTTTCAATATTTTCTTCTTACCCATGGGTGGAATGAAATCATGCTTTTTCATTTCAGACATTATTTTGTTCAAGGTATGTATTTCTTTTTTTAAGTAAAACGAGTGTATGTTTCTTCTGATGGCAGTCTGTTCATCCTTAATTATTATAGTTTCTTTTCTTCCTGTACTTCTCTTCGGTGACCTAATGAGGCCGCGTGTATTCTCGTGCACAAGTCAGTATATTGTTGATTGTCCGGCTCCAGTCATATTCGAACACACTTTGACTATTTTTGCAACTCCGAATGTTATATGAAATAATATATGGACTACGCTTATGGAATACTGGGTTTTATAGTAATAATGATTTATTACTCTCTCGCGTTAAGCAACATACTATAATGATTAGTCAGATATTTGTGTTGGCCACTTTTAGTTGGATCACCTTGTACTTATCTACGTACTTTTAAAATGTGTAACAAAATGTTTTATTTTTATTCTTATTTTGCTATCTATTTAAAAAGCCCGAATAGCCCGAATTACAAAAAAAAATTAAAAAAATTTGTATGGGGGCGCTATTTTTAGGACTTTGCCCGTGGCGGCTTAAAGTCTAGCGACGGTCCTGCCCTTTATATTATAAATGTCAACTGAAGACAGAACACAACCATGCAGGTATTATTAAACCTCACATCGTATTCCCTGCTCGAGTGCTTTACCCATTTATGTCTAATATCTGTGAAATAATGTCAAATCCTGTTGAGGATGTAAATGAACTTATGATTTGTGTCCCACCCATCAATATTATCCAAAATGAAGCTGTTGCAGGGCTTTCGATAGAAAATATATGGTCACTGATGAGCCGAAGGGCGGTTTTACGGGGGGTACACCCCCCCCCCCCCCATGAATTCAGAATTTTAAACAAGCTAAAGCAAAAAGATTTAAAAAAACAGAAAAACTATAATAGGTACAAGCAAAGAAACTTTGCGTAGCTATAAGTTTCTTTGGTACAAGGTACAACCAAATGTTGTTTGCAGCGCCTCGATGACACTACGCGACGCCCGTTTGGCTTCGCATTGCCTTGTTGCCGTTCATACTCAGGTGAATCCGCGCGATTTACCCTTACGAGGTTACGCGGCTAATTATAACTATCTCGCCTTCGCGGATATTGTGGCAACCAAGCATTGCATTTTCTTCTTGTTTCTGTTGAACAGCATCCGCTGCCCGCTACCATACGTCATGGCTTGTCGCCGATTAAACTTGTTTCATATTATTGCTTGATGGGTGATATGCAGTGGCGCAACCAATAGAGAGGGGGGGGGGGCTACCGGGCTGCATCCCCCCTCCCCCCGAGCGAGCGTAGCTAACTACCTGTTTACAAGAAAAATAAACTCATCACTACCTAAGATAGGTAAAATTACACAAAAATTGCAACGAGTCTGGCTGTTTTTGTAATTTTCTGTTGTGTTTTTTGAAAAAAGGGCGTGCGGCGCTATTTTTTTTCTACTCTCCCCGAACTTATTTTCTGGTTAGTTCAGGTTAGTAAGAACTTTTCTATTTATTACTGCATGCTTGTTTAAAAAAAAATATACCTATTTAAAGGCATAGGTAATTGATACCATTTTAAAAAAAAATTGGGATTTGAGAATACCCCCCCCCCCCCCCATGTTGAAAAGCTAAAACCGCCCTTGGATGAGCCTTCATGCTATGGAACTAATGAGACTATATATTATGTAAAGAGTATTATATTGTAATCAGGGGCGTGGGCACGGTTTTTTATTGGGGGGGGGGGACATTTCACATAAATATATCATATATATATATCGTCCATGCACACGCTATATACATGTATGAAATGTGGTACGTGTTTTGATTATATGTATCTGTGCGCGAACACGTTTGTAACAATGAACGACACAAAATACTTTAACCTGTATCTCCATAAGTCGACTGGTTCAAAACTTTGCTTTAACTGGAAAATAAAATTTCTTTCCAATTTTATTGCACAGGTTTTTATTAACAAATCAATCACTTTGTCATTTTATACCCCAGCATGGGTATGACATACTAACACATTTCTAACTTAGACTCGTCAAACAACCACTTAACTCCTCTTAAATACTTTTTACTACTTTTAAATACTTTCAAATACGTTCAAATACTTTCCAACCATTTTTACGTAGAGGACTTGTCGTTCCACGGAGCGCAACCTTTCTCTGTAGAAATCAGCGTGACACTCTACACTTTACTTTACTTTGAATCACTTTTGACCATTTTTACGTAGAGGATTTACCGTTCCACGGAGCGCAACCTTTCTCTGTAGAAATCAGCGTGACACTAGTCTGTTGACAAAACATTGTCCGTTTCGTACCGTCTACCGACACCTTGACCAATCAGGTACTGATACGTCACAATCCAAGATGGTTTATTTCACGTCACAATAATGTTGCCAACCAATGAGAAAGACATCCACTGTTACTATGCAAGCGGCGTTTATCATATTTACATTTACGTGTTAGGAAATGATACAGAATCGCCGACCGTGTTTTTTATACGTAAGGTTTTGATTTAACTTATATTTTTATGGATGCACAACGTTGCCATTACTGTAATATGCGGGATTGCCAATTATATTGCTTGTAAATATAATGTACTTTCCTCATTTTTTTAGCAACATAAAAACATAGTAATTGAGCACAAATGCGGCGTTGCCGCTTAGATTAGTATTACGTTACATTACATTTCATAGAATTGAGTTCCACGCTTTTACTTTAACTTTGTACTGGGTCACGACAGAAATATGACGTGTGTCTCAAACAGTATCCACAAATCTACAATTACACATCACACACGTCACACACACTATATGTATAGTTCATGTATAAAGTATTATGTGAGTTATGTTATGAACACATATGTTTCAAACGTGGGTCGTTTGATGAGAGTCGCCATGTTTTCTAATGAAAAGCGCTTGCTTCGTTTAAAATCACTTGAGCGCGGTTTCGAGGCACTTCTACGCACGACCGTCGAATTTTTTTGGGGGGGGACAAATGATATTGTGTCCCCTCCGTCATTATTTGGGGGGGGGACAATGTCCCCCTGCCCCCACCCGTGCCTACGCCGCTGATTGTAATCATGTTTCCTCATGTCAGGAGACTGGCATTGCCTGCAGACTGAAACATGGCGACAGCTACCTAAAATGAGTTACGCCCAGGGCCGGCGTTAAGGCCGGCAAATCCGTGCGGTGCACGAGGCCTCGCGCGGGGCCTTGTAAAAATATTTTACCAAAAATCTTATTCAAATAAGAATTTTGTAAATTCACTTTGAGTTCAGAAAGTCAAAAAACAGTTTGATAATGAACATGACGATGAACCTCTTCGACAATCTAAATCAGTTGAGAAAGTTTTAGAAATTAAATTCTTCAACATCGTAATTGATCAGGCAAAGACAGCAATATCATTAAGATTTGAAGAATTAAGAAATTTTGACAATCAATTCGGTTTTTTGTACTTTCCAAAATTGCTACAGCAACTGCCTGATGAACAGATAATGGAGCACTGTCTTAATTTAGAAGCATGTGTGAATGCAGAAGGAGAAAAAGATCTGGATGGGAAACAATTGTTTAGTGAGTTACAGATTTACAAATATTTTATCACTGATGATTTCGATGCAGTCGTTGACATTCTCGAAAATTTGCGAGAATTTGGGAGCAGTTTTCCAAATGCAATCATTGCATACAGAATATTGTTAACAATATCAATACCAGTTGCATTTGCTGAAAGATCTTTTTCTAAATTAAAACTGATAAAATATTACCTAAGATCAACGACAAAGCAGGCACGCTTCAATGATTTGGGGATATTGTCTATTGAAAAAGAAATTTTAAAAACATTAAACTTCGACTCTGTAATCAATGCTTTCGCTGAAAAAAAGCAAGAAAAGTTAACCTAAGATTGTAAAATGACAGATGTAGCGAGTTTTTATATTTATTGTATGTGCAATAAAAAAACTGTCTTATTTCCAAGCCTCACACTATCTGAATGCACGGGGCCTCGCGCGAACCAACGCCGGCCCTGCACGCCTCAATAGAAATGTACAATTTTGTAAGAATATGTTTGTTTGTTCCTATATGAAGGCTGCACAAGTATTAAAATCATAGACACTATCGTGATACTGAACAATACTAAAAAATGATACGTAATTAAAGTCTAGCATATTAAACTGATATTTGCGCAGCCCTTGGCTTACTTTGTGCTAAAAGTTAAGTCCTCACCAGTGGCGTAACTACCATAAGACAAGTGAGCGCAATGCGTTGGGGCCCCCAAGCTTGGGGGGCCCACTGTAGCTTTTGTCTAATGTCCGTCGAAAGTGAAGCTGCGAACAAATTAGACCTTGAGGGTTTAATTAATGAATTTGCAATGTGTAGAGCGAGAAAAAAAATATTTTGGGGTTTAATAAATTTAAGTTTAGTTTTGTTTTAAACTGATTTTATTACAATTTGCAACTTCGTTTATAACTAATTATTGGACTTGATTTAAATTTAAAGCTATTTTAAAGTTTTGTTTTTCGTTGATGAAAAGAAATATCTTTTTAAGTTATATGTAAAGTAAATAAGAAAAAAGATCGTTGTTTTATTTTTGTTTAGTATTTGTGATTTGTGACCGGGGGGCCTTCTTATATATTTTGCGTTGGGGCCAAAAAATTCTAGTTACGCCACTGGTCCTCACTACAATCATAAATTATTATTGTATAAACTATTTTAAAATATTTGCTTTGGGTGCATTTTTATTAATAACAATTTATTTATTCCACTAATATCAGTTAGTTTTATACCGGGTGTTGCATCGTCGAGCGGGACATAGGAAATCCCATGTAATTTTAAATGGGGTCAATTATTGGCTTTCCTAATTATTTTAGAGAAAAATTCTATTTAGGTTTATTAAAGAGCACTAAAACCCACATTCAAAAGAATAACTTTAGATATTTTTGATGAGCCCGTTTACGGGTTATCGCCGATTTCTTTTTAACTATTTCTCCTTTTTATGGCCCCGTATTTGCGGGCACCAGTCAAGGTAAAAGATGACTGTCAAATAAAGTTGTCATTTTGAAATGTGTGCTTTATTGTTATAGAAACTCGTACATCGAAAATATTAGCCATGAATTACACTTCTGAAGAAAAAATATTGATGATTAAATGGTATTATCAAGGAAATAGTTATCAAAATGTGTCAGACATGTTTGCTGCTCTGTATCCGAATAGACCGATACCTGCAAAATCTACAGTCGAAAGGACTATCAAGAAATTTGAGACAAAAGGCACTGTTATAAATAACTGCAGATGTGAAGAAAGACAGGAACAAAGAAGAGATGCAAGAAATGATAGGGACTTGCGAGTTTTATTGTGCGTGGAAAAAAATGATGGGAAGATCAGCACAAGGAAACTTGAGGATGACATAGGATTAGATCACACCACAGCGTTACGAGCTTTGAAACGACATAAATATTATTCATACAAATATGAAAAGCACCAAGAGCTAAGAGATAGGGACGAAATACGACGACAGGAGTTTTGTTTTGGTATGATGGAAAGAGCAAACATGGATAGGGAATTTTTAAAAAACATTTGTTTCACTGACGAATGCACATTTACCTTAAACAATGAACCAACCCCATGTCCAAATTATCGATATTGGAGCAAAGAAAACCAACACAGGTTTGTGGAAACAAGGACGCAATATCCACAAAAAATTAATGTATGGGCTGGGATTTTCGGAGAAAATATTATCGGGCCATTATTTCTTACACGAAATTTAAATGCAGAATATTTTTTGGAACTACTTGAAGATCATATTTTACCTACTTTACATGATGCCGCCAGGGAAAATCAGGAAGTTTGATACCAAATGGATTGCTGCCCGGCACATAGTACCCTGGCTGTCCGGGAATATTTAAACCGTGCTTTTAATGGAAATGTTATTGGCTTAAATCATACAGTAAATTGGCCAGCCAGGTCTCCTGATTTATCGCCAAATGATTTCTTTCTCTGGGGCCATTTAAAAAACAGGATATACAAAGATAAAAAAATACCCAAATCTAGACGAGTTAAAAAATGCTATTTCTGCCGAATGCAATAGAATTTCAGTTTACCAACTAGCGAATGTAAGAAGAGAATTTTATGATCGCCTCAGTTATTGTCCAGCAGTCAATGGAGGAATATTTGAACATCTTCTTAAATCCTAAAGTTCTAACAATTTAATAGTACCTACCTATTAATTCGTAAAATATTGAAACATGTAAAATGTCATAATTAACCTTGTAATTGGATACTTTATTTTAGTTTTATTCAGATTATTTTGTACTCATAAATACACCTTTAATATTTTCGATGTACGAGTTTTTATAACAATTAAGCACACATTTCAAAATGACAACTTTATTTGACAGTCATCTTTTACCTTGACTGGTGCCCGCAAATACGGGGCCATAAAAAGGAGAAATAGTTAAAAAGAAATCGGCGATAACCCGTAAACGGGCTCATCAAAAATATCTAAAGTTTTTCTTTTGAATGTGGGTTTTAGTGCTCTTTAATAAACCTAAATAGAATTTTTCTCTAAAATAATTAGGGAAGCCAATAATTGACCCGATTTAAAATTACATGGGATTTCCTATGTCCCGCTCGACGATGCAACACCCGGTATATTGTTATATTATGTTTCATTATTTAATTTCTTTAATTTTTAGTAATTTTTGTATATTTTTACTCTCCTCAGGACGCATTTTAATAAGTAATTCATTTTTCTTGATACAATCAACAAAAATGTAATTAAATACTTTTTTCTGATAGAAATAACAATGGGTAATACTAAAAATTAAGGAATTTCAAATTTCCCGCTTTGCTTTTACCCTCCTTCCCCGCTTCCGCCTACGAAAATTTATTTCGACAGCCACTAGGTAACCTTACTTGTTCTGTGGACACCAGTAAATGGTGGTGTAAAACTGTGGTTTGAAATGTCTTTATGTTGTATCTCATTTTACATGGGAGCCGCTCTTCTTAAGTTTTTGATTTCTGTGGTAGTTACTGTGCCGTCGTTTAGTAATCACCTATTCGTATTTTCCACATTTAGTGTATACCGTATTTAATTCAACAAACATGTCGCCGCGGGTTTGTGTAAATAAAACCGATATCTTTTGCTATACTTGCCGCGAAATTACTGCGGAAGCGCACCAAAAAGCTTTATCTCCGCTTGTGAAAATAACTTTTGTCTATAGAGTTGGTGATCAAGATAAGCCATGTGCTCCAAAAATTTATTGCAGATCGTGATCGAGAACATTGACAGAGTGACTGAAAGGTGCTCATAAATCTGGGGGTTTGGAAGGAACCTCGTAACTACGTGGATGACTGTTATTTTTGCATGACTAATTTCAAAGGAATTACTATCAAAACCAAACGCAGCATTCATTACCCCAATATTTCCTCTACAATCAGACAGAAATTTTAAATGTCAATTTAGATATTTTCAAAAATAATAAAAGAATATGAACATGGGTGTAATTATTTCGGTTATACTTATTTACCTTTTTAATCACCACTTTCTTTCGTCTGGTTATTTGCAAATAGAGCTGTAGTCTAGGTATTTCCTAAAAAGTTATCGGCTTGATTACTTGGTGGTTTTGTGCGCGCCAATATGCCCCAGTTTTGATTCTTGCATTTATGGTGGAAAAATTAACAAACGAAAACCCGAACCAGGTGCCAACCTTTCCTTTTTGCATAGAAATAAAAAAGAAAAACATAAAAAAAGAATTTTGATCCAACCCGAGATCGAAAAATCCCACTGAACTGCCATGGAGGCTACAGTAAAATGGCAGCTGTATTGACTAAAGACATAATAAATATTGAATTGATTGTGAATAATTTTGTTAGGGTGGTAAGAGAAAAGCATTTTGATCAAATCAGTAAAAAAGTTGGATTATTACCCCATATATGATTATTGCTAGTTTAAACTCTGTGTCGAGTTTCAAATTGGATAAATTATTGTAAAGTACTTGAATGTTATACTTAGTAGGTAGGTATGTATACCTATCAAAACAGAAAAAAAAATAGTTATTTAAATAAATACATGATTGTGTTGAAAGCAAAGTAAAGTCGGCTGCCACTTAATTAGGCGCGTTATAAATTTATCGTACCTATATAATACCACAAGAGAGAAAATTTTACCTAAAAAATTTTTTCTTAAGTGGTATTCGTCAAGACTATTTCACGAATAATATTACACATACTTTGGTAAAAATAAATAAATTTACGTGAGATTACAACCTTTCAAAAGTAACAGTGACAATCTACTGTCAGTCATTAATTACCAATCTTAACAGTGAATGTAACTAAGGTGACAAAATTTTGCCGATTAAAAACTATGTTGCTAGCTATTTTCTGAAATTCTGATTGGTCAGTGGGGTCGGCAAAATTATGAAGGTAGTGGTTTTTCCGATTAAAAACAGGTAAATATCTAAAATTGCTACATTTTGAATGGTTCAAATTATGATGAGTGGAATAGTCATAGATAAATTCACTCCTGCAATAAAATGTCCATTTGACACTTACATTTTTATCACTTTGACATCGATAAAAAAGGGGCATCTCTTTTTGTCGCGATAAAACCCTCTCAGTTAAAAATTAAATTGTAAAAATCTCTCCAGCTCAAAATCGAGTAGCTTTTCTTTTTCATTGCTCGGCGACCTGACATATTGTTACAAATTAATTTGATGCTGTCAAACATTTTTTTAGTGAAGTATTATTTTTTTTTAGTATCTATTTATGCCAAAATTCGTGAATTTCTCTAGCTAAAAATCACTCGATCTTTTTTTTAAGATCGAATAAACTTTTACTTTTAAACTCAAACTAGATCACTTTTTAGCAATTTAAACCCGAACAAGCGGTAATCAGGATAAAATCATTTCGTTTCTTCTCGTTAAATTTCTAAGCAATCTAGTTTTCGTAAAAAATAAAAGTTTATCCGATAAAAAAAAACCAAGGTTACAACGCATTATAAAGATATCCGTAATATAAACGCGATAAACTTATTTATGAATCGGAGAGAAAAGCACATCTAATTTTCAGTAGTTATCAAAATGTGTTGAAGAACACTCCCGTATTACATAATGTCGTTGACAAACGTGTCATTTATTAAAAATATTGTAACATAAAATGACGAGTATAAATCGGCTTGCAGGTTTTTTGCATCCCCAGGCGAAAGAAATGGTTCTCAATTTAATAGATTATTTTAAAAATGAACAGGTGAAGTACTGAAACCGGCGAGTTATTAAATCCCAAGTCTATTAAAGAGAAAGTCTCTAAGCACTAAAATTAAGTTTGAGATCAATACAGAGGATTGTTCATGAAAGTAGTAGAAGTATACCAGTTAAAAAAACGCAACGACGATCAAGGAAAACGAAGAGTGAAACTTTACAGGAAGGTAAAAAAATGGATGTAAGGAATGTTATATACAACTTATATGCATCATAACTTGATATAACGCTTTCAGTTTTGATAAATGCTTTGAAAGAACGAGGTATTTTAGAAATAGGTCTCGGGTCATTGTCAGCGCTAATAAAAAAAACTTGGGATTTCGTTATGAAGAGGACTACCTACAACAGGAGATATTTGTGCGAACTACCAAGAATTGCAAGCGAGCGAGTCAAATTTTTGAAAAAATATGTTAAAAATGATCAATAAACGTTTAGAAAAGTAGTTTTTTTAGATGAAACTTGAGTATTTTCGAATGGACGTGGGTCTAAATCATAGCAAGACGATTCGGTGAAATCAGTAAAACGAAAAAGAGGTTGTGGTTCGGGAAAACGTTACATTATATTAAATGCTGGCTCATCTACTTGTTTTATAAAGGAAGCGAGTTTAATTTTTTTCTCTAAATCAAAGAGCGCCGACTACCACGATAACATGAATTGTGCGCTTTTTGAAAAGTGGGCTAGAGAAAAGTTGATACCAAATTTGGATTAACCATCCCTAATTGTACTAGAAAATGCATTTTATCATTCTCGGGTAATAAATAAACAACCAAATTAATCTTAAAAAAAAAAAGACGTCTGTTAGTGGTTAGTTCAGGAAAATAAGAATCCATAACCTGATTTATTAAAATCTGAACAGATGAAGGCGAAAACTATTAAAAAAAAAATATATATATATGTCATTAATGAAATTTTGCGAGAACACGGTCATGAGGTTTTGCGGTTACCACCAATTTGTCAATTTAATGCCATAGAGCTAATTTGGGCAGGCGCAAAATCGTTCTATGAAAAAAATGTTGGTAATAGTCTAAGTTTAGATAAGATCGAAGAAGTTTGGAAAAACTCCCTAGCACACATTACGGGGGACTACTGGAGGAAAGCTGTAGAACATACAGAAAAAATTATCCTGGACTGGTGGAACAGAGAAAAAGTATTGGATGTTCAAATGGAACCACTTATTATTTCAAATGCAGAAGATAGTAAAAGTACTACTGATGATGAATTTGACGAATCAGAATTTGAAGAGTTTTAAAGCTGTGTTTATTTTGTATTTTTCAATTTATTTAATAATAGTTCAATTAGAAAAACGCCCCGCATAGATTACTGGTCCATGATGGCCTTAAAGTTAGTTTAGGTAGGCACTTCTTATATTTTATCTTGACCAGACTTGGAATTTTATTTTGCCTTTTCTTCATTGGTATACTTCTACTACTTTCATGGACAATCCTCTGTGTAGAGTGTAGGTCTTAAACTTAGTTTAAGAACTTCCAAGACTTTCTGTGTAATAGATTGGGAATTTGATAACTCGCCGGTTTTAGTGGCTTTTTCTTGTTAATTTTTGAAGTAACCCATTAAATTGGGAACATGTTTTTAGCCTTATATTACACAACAAAAATTTAGCCAATGTGTAATTTAGTTTGAATTTTCTTGATATTTAATAAATTATCTGCTGAAATAAACTAAAATTTGTTTAATTTATCTAACATTATATTTACTTTGTTTCTCTAAATTACAAATGATTAAAAAAGACTATAATTATTAAAAAGATATACTTATTCAAAATTCATATTACATGCAAACGAATGCACCTTTGTGACATTAATTTCATCATTATTTATGATGAGTTTGAATTTTGCCATAAAAACAATTGCAACTGAAAAGTTTTCGCGTGTTTTGGGACTAACGTAAATTTTTGAAATCGGCGGAAAAAAAGAAATATTTTTCTTTAGATAAAATTGAAATAAATTTTTATTTGCTTACTACTACCTAGCTTACTGCGTCGTGTATATGGTATTTTATATATTTTTTGTTTTTGTGACTTGTCTAAACATATTGTATGTATACAGGGTGGCCCACTCTCAACGCAGGACTCCATAGCATCTAAACTACTCAACTTTTTAATATTTTTTAATAACAAAGTCATAGGGAGGCATTAGGCCTACAATTTAAAACAATTTTAAATTATACAGGGTCTCCCAAATAACCAGGGCATATCAATCATACTTTCTTTTAAACGGAACACCCTATATCTTACATTATTTTTGAATTCTACATAAAATAGCAATTATTTTTTAATAAGTGCATTATGAGTCGAAACTTGATAGTTTCCGAGATATCGACTTTTGAAAAATGGCATTTTTGACAGCTACCAAAAGTGTACCAAATTTAAAGTAAAAACTATAAATGAAAAAATATACAGGGTGCTACATTTAAAAATATAAAATTCGTTCGAATTCCACACAAACTAAAAAGCTGGCAACAACGCCAATATCGTCATTTGGTGCGTGAGATCCTCTTACGCAACTGTACCAAATTTGGTTTAAATCGGCCATTAAAGTGTGATGTTATTAGGCTGTTTCCACACTTTATACACACACTGTAGATGTGAACAAGCCTCACGGAGCTTGATAACAAACTTTATTAATAATTCAAGAAGGCTATGGCCATTTGGCTTTCTGAATACCAGATGGCGCAATACGGCTGCGGAAGCGAAGCTAATGCGATATTATTGGTTTCCATAGATATTTTTGACTCAATTTTGTTTTGGATAAAACAGTCATCAGCATTTTCGTTGCTCGTCCCGACAGTGACACGTGACACACCTGCCATAAATATTTATGCAGATTTTACAGCACCGATAAATCCTCGGATAAATCAAAAACAAGTAATAAATTACAAGGTAATTTTCAAAATGTATTATACCTACCTTTGTGCTTTGTGAACAATAACTGTTTTGATATATCTTAAGCGCAAACCAAAACGGCTCGTATAGCGACCATTTTTGACCAGAAGCGTCATTTAAATTTGTGATAATTATATTAATTTATAGATAAGTTCTGCCAGGAAAATATTTTAAAAAGTCAACGATGAGTACCAGCCAGGGTTTTTGCGAATATTGTTGCGACGTCTGTAGAGCTGATGCTACTGCGGGTCAAAAAAGAAGCTGGACGTTAAAATTAGGTAGGTATATTTTTCAGCTAAGAAAAATGTTAGTCAGGGTTAGGTTTTTACACATGTCCCTTTCTCGTTACCTTTATTTTAGGTATACTTACGTTTATTTATTTTACGTCGATTTAGGACCGGACTTAATATTTTTTTTTATATTAATTAATACGCGGCAAAGCCTTTTAATCAACAAAATTAACTTTAAACAATGAAAAATAAGTTAAGGGGTTCAGAAAAACTATTGTTTTATTAAATAGTAGAAGGGGATTAAAAATATCTTTACATTAAAGTAGTAGGTCGCAAAAAAATTTTATAACAAGAATAATATCACATGAACATGTTTCGACTTAGTAAAGGTCATCTTGAGCATGAAGAAAATTTATCGAACAGGGAAAAGCTAAGACATAAAAGAACAATTTTGGTGTAGTTTATAAGCTTAAGAGGAGGTAAACATCAAGGTGGGTTGACATATAAGGGAGGGGTAAGTACAATATCAACATTGTCTCACATCAACAAGGTAAGAGTTTAAAGAAGGAAGTTTAAATGTCTGCCTTTTGTATAAAAATGAATTCAGTTTAAATGGTTGGTATATATTACACCTAAGTAATTATGTCTTGTAAGAAGATGAAAAATAATATAAGAACATTTTTTATTAATTTTTGAACGTTATTTATTGCGTTTACAGCAAAATTTCGACTTAAGTGATATTTTTTGTAAAGTGATAAATAATAATAATAATGAAGGTTGGTATTGGTTATAAATGTCACCCCACTCTAGCCTCTTCATTTCTTAAGATAGAAAGCTGATTTTTTTACTGAATTGTAGGGCATCGTCTGAATTTTTTTAACGATAATAGAAATATAATACAGGGTGTTCCACAAAAACGCACTGAATCAAATTTATATATTGTTTAATAGAACGCCCTATATATTATTGCATATTCGGATTATGCATAAAATTCTGATCATAACTCATGTAACATGTCCTATACCTAAATGTATTTGTTTTCCAACTAAAAGCAATCGAAAATTGGCTATTTATTTTTTTTATGAAATCACTAGTAATCGGATAGGTATAGCTTTTGAAAGTTTTAAAGTTTAAAAGTAATAAATACAAAATTATTGAATTAAATGTTCCACATGCTCCCCATTTTGCTCAATGCATTTCCTATAAATTCTCTTCTGTCTTTCGATAGGTGCCAAAATAATTCCCTGATTGCGCTGGTTTAGTGTTTCAACTTGTTGGGTTATTCTTTCTCTTATAATATTAACGGTTAGCGGACGTCTTTCTTTGCCCAACTTTCCTTTTAAAAAGCCCCACAGAAAGGAATCCATTATGGTCAAGTCTGGGCTATTTGGTGGCCACCTCATCTGGCCAAACCTGCCTACCCAAGACGGACAATTTTCGTTTAAAAATTCCGTAACGGCAGCAATGTTGTGGACTGGAGCGCCATCTTGTTGCCAAAATATATCATTATGATGTTCAACCAAATTTTGAATTACTGGTCTTATTACCTCTAAATAATTACGCCCGTTCAGATTTCCATTAAAAAATGCCCTAAAATTTGATTGTTAAGAATCCCACACCATACGTGCACGGAATTTCGACTAGAATGCCGTATTTCCCAAATAACGTAAGGATTTTCAGGGGCCTAATAGTGCACATTTTTTCTATTAAATCTTCCGGAGGTTAAAAACGCTGCTTCATCTGTCCAGATAATTTTATTGAAAAATTGATGTTGTTGATTCAAACGTTCCATCATTTCTTGACAAAAGCGTAAGCGCGCGGCTTTATTATCTTGGCTCAACGCTTGGACGGGTAAAATTTTATAGGCATGGAAATTATATTTTGTCAAAGTTCTCTGTATCTTATAGTATGTTTTGCCTAGAATATCAACAGCATTTGGAATTGGAGCAAAAGGATTTTCTAAAATAATAATTATTAATTATTAACAAGAACAAACGTTCCAATTGTGTAAAAAATACCTTGAAAATAGAGAAGGAAATCTAATTCGTCTTTCGTATTGTTCTCCTCTTTCGTTTGAAAGATGCCTCATGTGAAGCTTTCTGATAGACTTTTAAAAATGTTTTATTGGTAGGAATTCTCCTTACGCCTTCATAAAGTCTTCGATATTTCCGTACGGCAAGTTTGGCATTATAACCATTTTTGATATAAAGTTCGAAAATTTCGCGTTTTTCATTCTCTGAATAAGACATTAATTTAAGTATACTATATTTTTATACTTATACTCCCATAAGCAAATTTAATTGAGAATAACGTCAGTGTTAATATCTTTTTTTTTTTTAAATCATGGTCAACTTAGACAAATTATAATATAGGGTAAAAGGAGTGTGATTGAGGTAATTTTAAAGCCAATTTTTGATTGCTTTTAGTTGGAAAACAGTTACATTTAGGTATAGGACATGTTACATGAGTTATGATCAGAATTTTATGCCGAATCCGAGTATGCAATAATATACAGGGTGTCCGGTAACTTATGGGCCATAGAGCAACTGGAGATAGTAGATATAAAAATATGTCTTTTGAGCCAAATTTGCCCAAGTAAAATGTTAGAGGTTAAAGAGATGCAGGGTGTTGAAAGTGAAAATTAATTTTCGAAAAATGATGATAATTTTGAAACGGTTTAAGATATCGAATTCAAAATCGGTATAACTAGGTTTTCGAGAGTGAGAAATTCGAATTTGGTGTTAATTTCAAGATACTCCCTAGAGGGCGCTTGCTACGTGCTTCATGTTGAACTAATTCATCCATATTTTTTTTTAACCGTGCAGTTACTAGTATTTATACTTTAAACTATAAAAGAACCTACCTTTTTACGTAAAAAAGGTACTCTTGGTCGATCTCGATATCTCAAGCCGTTACCCAGATTCTAGGACTTGATGATAAAAAGGCAGAAAAAAAAACAAAATGAAAATATTGGAAACTATTAAAAATTTGTTTTAATTCACTTTAGTAAATGTTGAAAGTGTCCACCATTTACTTCAATACATTTTCTTAAGCTTTTTAACAAATGACGTCTCACATTCGGGAAGATATTTTGATTATCTCCTATAACAATGGCGGCTTCTTGAATTTTTTGTTCAAGTTCTTCCCGTGTATTGGATTCATCACCATATACCAAATCCTTCATATGACCCCACAGATAAAAATCTAACGGGTAAATATCTGGGCTACGCGGTGGGAGGAAATTCGCTACCGCGACCAATCCACCGATGTGGAAAACGCTGATTTAAATGATTTCGAACAGGAACTGCAAAGTGTGCTGGGGCACCATCTTGCATGTACCACATATTGTGTCTTATGTTCAGAGGTATATCATCCAGAAGGTAAGGTAAATCGTTTTCTAAAAACTGCAAATATTGTTCTCCATTAAGTCTCTGCGGAAGCTGATATGGGCCGATCAAGAAATTGTCGATAATGCCGCACCAAATATTTATCGAAAACTCGTGCTGAAAATGCCTTTCTTTGGGTAGTCGTGGATTTTCCAAAGCATAGTGATGACTATTTTTCCAGTTAAAAATTCCGCGTCTTGTAAAAGTTGCCTCGTCAGTAAATAATATTTTTCTCAGGAACATGGGATCTTCGTTATTCTTATTTAGTAGATTTTGACAGAATTCTGATCTGACTGGCAAATCTCCTGGCAGTAAATTTTGAACGGGCGTGAAATGGTAAGGAAATACATTTTCTGCATTGATGACTTCTGAGACGGTCGATTTACCTATTCCTGTAGAAGCTTCCAAACGCCTAGTGCTTAATTCAGGATTTTCCGCGATACGAACCAAGATCTCTTCCTCTTGTTAGACCGTTATAGTTTTCGGTCGTCCACCAGGATTTTTGACATAAAACGAACCTGTTTCACCTAACTGATTGAATATTCTTTGAAATATTTTTCGGTCTGGAATGATTCTGGTTGGGTAGAGTTCTACATACCTTCTAAGTGCAGCACGACTATTATAATTCTCTTGTGCATAAACGCAGACCATAAAACGTAAATCACGGTTAGAAAACTTATTAAGCTTGGGCATTTTTATTTGAAAAGATTACAATACTTGGATATTGCAAAAACTTTTTATTTACGTACCTTTGACGGGAAAAAGTAGAAAATAATGACAGTTTTCACCGCAACAAATTTTGTCAAAATGCAAGGCACACTTTGTGAATTAAATATTTCTCAGCAATCAACAGAATGTGCAATGGAACATTCAGACGCTAGAATCTGGGTAACGGCTTGAGATATCGAGATCGACCAAGAGTACCTTTTTTACGTAAAAAGGTAGGTTCTTTTATAGTTTAAAGTATAAATACTAGTAACTGCACGGTTAAAAAAAATACGGATGAATTAGTTCAACATGAAGCACGTAGCAAGCGCCCTCTAGGGAGTATCTTGAAATTAACACCAAATTCGAATTTCTCACTCTCGAAAACCTAGTTATTCCGATTTTGAATTCGATATCTTAAACCGTTTCAAAATTATCATCATTTTTCGAAAATTAATTTTCACTTTCAACACCCTGTATCTCTTTAACCTCTAACATTTTACTTGGGCAAATTTGGCTCAAAAGACATATTTTTATATCTACTATCTCCAGTTGCTCTATGGCCCATAAGTTACCGGACACCCTGTATAGGGCGTTCTATTAAAAATATATATAAATTTGATTCGGTGCGTTTTTGTGGAACACCCTGTATTATATTTCTATTATCGTTAAAAAATTTCAGACGATGCCCTACAATTTAGTAAAAAAATCAGCTTTCTATCTTAAAAAATGAAGAGGCTAGAGTGGGGTGACATTTATAACCAATAACCCTATACATAGTTACAATAATAACACTAGGTTAGTATTATTTAAATAAATAAGATTGACTTGAATTTTTTTAACAAATCTTTTATTGTAAAACTCCACGTTAATATTTAGGTACTTTTTTAAGTACAGTAAAATCCCTCAATAGCGACCACCCTCGGGGAATCAAATGTTAATCGGTTAAAAGGGGTGGTCAGTTAATAGAGAAAAATTAAAACCACTAGTCTGCATTTTACAGTGTTTGTTTATTAATAAGTATCTGCATATATGTAAATAATTTTAAATATTTTTGTTTACCTTTATCAGAACTAAAATTAAATAAGATGAAGCCAATTTACCAATATGTACCTATATACTGCACGTGCAATCTTAACATACAATGAACTGTATGTTTGTTCTGAAATTCTTATTTTTTAAAATAATTAGAAGTTAATGATTGCTTCATATTTTTTATTTTTATAAAATTCAGATTCACATTTTAATAGCAATTGAGAAATATTCGTAGACTCGTCCAAATTGTAAACATTATTAAAAAAGTTTTGTAAGTCTCTCAAACTTGCGCACCCTTCAGATAGGCTTGATATTTTTAACCCTGGAGCAAGTTCAGATTCCTCTTCCTCTGTCTCAGTGTTGAGAGTAGTTTCATCCGTTTCTTGGATCTCTTTAATACCCTCGATGATACTCAATTCTGCACGTTCTGTTGGCAAATCGTTATCAATAGAGTCAAGTTGTTTCAAGTTCACAAATATGCCCTTAATGTTAGGAGCAGTTGTGCGAGCGGAATATTATCTTCTTCCTCGAAGTCGTCAATATTATCTGTATCACACATAAATTCGACTTTCATAAAGTATTTTTTCTAATTTTGACATATAAAGTGACACTTTTTAAAACTGATTGACATTATGAAATGTCTTACTTTTTGTAATTAGTTGCATAAAGTAAAATTTTATGCAATTGGTGACGAAAAATGTATTTCAAAATTAGTGACAAAAAGAATTATTCTATTTATTAAACTGTTATAATACAAGTTAAAAACATAAATTATAAATTAATTAATTATTATAAATATTGATAACACAATTATTGCAATTATTCAAATTAATTCCCGACGACATATTTTTTTCATTGCTCGAACTTGCTGTTATTTGGGAAGCGACGCACATTGCATTAGATGTTTCACCAAATATTTCTTGCGCTATAAGTTTTTTATTATTCATGGAATTTTCAACATATCCCTCCGCAACAGAGCTAGATTTCCAACCTCCGTGCCTCTTTAATTTTAAAAGATCAGCGCCACTGTCTGCTAGGAAAGTGGCAGAGCTTCTTCTGAAGCAGTGGCCAGTATATAGAACAGGATTTGAAAGACCAAGAAATTGTGCAATAACTTTTGGCAGGCTGCTAAATGTGTTAATTCCCACAGGATTTCTGGTACATTTTCCATTCGCATATTTTACAAAACATCTGTTGTGTTTAAGAATCTGGGGACGCAACTTAATATATTTTCTTAATATTTCAACAAGATTCGTATTTTCAATGTCTCCAGTGGTAATTGCACACTGCCGTATAACTTTTGTTTTTGAAGGTGGGATATCAACACGAAAATGGCTTCCTTCGTCTATAACATTTTCAACTGGAAGAAATGTTAATTCTGCTTTTCTGCATGCTCCTGCCATTCCAATTATCATTGCAACCTTAGCCATTAAGTATTCTTTGTCATCAGCTTCCTATAAAAATTTGGCAAAATCTTTTTTAATAAAAACTTTTGACTTTTTAGCACTGTACCCGTCCGCTTGCCTTTTAATATATGCTACCAAATTTGTATATTTTTTAATATCAATATTCCTTTTCAGATTTAGTTCAGACCTTAACATTGAGTAAAGTGTCCATAATGTGGAAACTTTTAGATCTTTCTTACCCTCAAAATATGCAAGTAAAACTTTCTCATTAACATGTTTAATTTTCTTCTCATCACACCACGTAACAAATTTTTCGTATGCCAAATCATAAACTGCCTTTGACTTTTTGGGAATTACTGATAATAGAGCATTACCTGCTGCCTCTTCAATATCGCTTGGTAGCTCTTCAGAACTTGAATGACTCATTTTTTAAAAATAAAACTAAAAATATATCAATCTCGATAAAAACCTTCCGTCTAGACTTTTTTACAAAATGTCAAACTGACAACTAACATGAAGTAACAGCAACAATAGCTATTTATGCCATCAGTTATATGTCAAAATTAGAAAAACTAAATTTATGTTTTCCAAATTTTTATCAATTATATTAAATTTTATTTTTTTATTACTTTCTTCAAAATTAGAAAAAATCTTGTATGCAATACGTTACGAAATAAAATTTTGTGTAACTTGTGAGTTTTTGCGAAACTCACTTCGTTCGTTCCGCAAAAATCTCACGCGTTACACAAAATTAGGCATTTCGTAACTGATGGCATAAATAGCTATTTTGTCATTGGGGACAAATTGTGCCAGGCCACCGAAACCCATATCAATGCGTTAGATATGGTAATATTATTTCCGATTGAAAGCCTCTTAATAAGGTAGCTTCTGTAGAGCATTTTAAAATTCTGAATATTGCCTTGGTCCAAAGGTTGGTAATGTGAGGTAGTATTGGGTGGAAGAAAAATAAGTTTGACATTATCCAGTGTAATTTTGAGATGAGACGTTGCATTACCGAGAGACAATACCGCTCTTCTATTCTGCTTCTTCATTTTGGTATCAAATCTGTGAAGCCATGTTGTCATGATGTCTGCTGTTATCCAAGTTTCTTTGTTCAAGGCCCATTGGAGAGGTAACTAACTTATCGATATGTGCACATAATATTTGCACAGAACATAATAAAATTGTAAATCGTTGTTTCGCTGTTTTTTTTTTTTCAGTATTCTTGTCATCTTTCAACGCATATGTTTTTGTTGGCAATGCATTAAATACGTCCCTTGGGGAATAATCCTTTAAAATGGCCGATAGCTTTTCTTTCCAAGCGGTTATGTCTTCCATATTGATATCGGCTGATTCGCCACATATTTTCTTGAAGGTAATATCGTGCCGATGACGGAATTTTTCTGACCATCCATTTGATGCCTAGAAGTTATCTAGTTCTAGACATTGAGCAGATTCGAGGGCTTTTGCTTGAATTATGGGCCCGAATATTGGTAAGTGCTTGTTTTGCGTCTTACAAAACCAGTTAAAAACTATTTGGTCCTTTGCTAGTCCTTCGGTTTTGGGAAATTTCCATTTTTGTTCACCGTTGTCACCTTCTTGAAACAAAATTTCTAACTTCTGCTTTATTTTGAAGCAACATAGTCACATGGGTCTTACCCACTTTAAATTTTTCAGTTAAGTTCCTGTTACTTAAACCAGTTTTTTCACTTTTCTCGATTATTTCAAATTCTTCGCTTAAAGAAAGACATTTCCATTTTCCCGCCATCTTCAATTATTCACGTTAGTCCTAAAACATACAAAATTGTTCAAAACTAAACTAATGTTAACAACCGATTTATCAATAGTAATATCACAAGACCTCGTTTTTTTATCGGTTAAATTTTTCAGCTGCCACGAAAACTTTTTTGTTTGGAAATTTTACGAGTTGAATTTGGACATGTTTATTCTGATTAGATCCCGAGAGTGAAGCTCGAGGGATTTAATCTTTGAATACACATGCCCAGAGTTCAACGAGTAAAATTGCCAAATAAGTTTGAGTGAACAATGGAAAATTTATTCAATAAAAAAATGATGGTCGAGTGATATTTGGCACGATTGTTTCGTGAACCCCAAATGTCCCGACGAAAACTGTTTAGTTTGAGGCTGACAACCAAAATACATTTATTATAATTTTATTATTGTATGTTTGGTTGCCAGCATTGAAGCAAAATATGTTAAAGCAAAAGCAATACGTCAGAATTTTAGATTAGTTATAATATAATAAATGACATTGATAGGTTTTTTTAAATGTTGTGTTATTTACAATAACAAGCTTATTGGAGAAAAAATAGACATGGGTGTATCATAATATAAAAACAAGTAGGTAAATAAATATAGTACTAATGTAATTGTATTAAAATATCAGAAATTTTATGAAAAAGTTAGAAAAAAATAATTGCCATTGATTTATACTTCGAAATATTGTGACAAAACTAGACGGGCCAATGGCGACGTTTAATCGCTAAAATCCCAAGGGGTTTTATCAGTGTTATACTAGGTGATTGGCTTAATCGAGACGGTTCGATTGGACGAAACGGCGAAATTGGCAGGTGTACGAAATAATCAAAGCAAATTGAATGGATCCGCCTGCAATAAAGTAATTTATCTACGACTAATGTATAATGTAAGTATTATAGTTGTGGTTTTCGCAATATAATGCCACCTATTAATCCCTTAGGGAATAATGACAAGGGATTAATAGTCCTTATTCCCGCTCCAATCACAAAATTTCTCAAATCAAATAATACCATGGAAACAAAATACACCAAGTCAAAAGTGTCACTGTCAAACGCGTAGTGTTTATGTATTCGTATTGGGATGGATGAAAATGAAGAGGCTTTTAATTGTACAACTAGCTACAGCAACAACATCTACCTTAATACCGGAAACATCGAAATATATTTATAATAAAACATACGCAACCTTCAACGAATGGCGTCTTCGAAATAACACAAATTCATTTTCCGAAAATGTTCTACTAGCCTATTTCGCTGAACTAAGTGCAAAATACAAACCATCTTCATTAATAAACCATGACGTTGATCTGGAAAAATATGGAAAACTACGAGCGTTTTTAAAAAGAAAATCTGAAGGATTTCAAGCAAAGAAATCTTCCACTCTGACCTCGAAAGAAATTAAGACATTTATTGACAAAGCTCTTGATGAAGTTTTTCTTTTACATAAGGTAAATATACATAGGTATTTAATCTAACCTATTAAAAAACTCATATTCTTATTTGCTTCAGGTTATATTAATTATTGGAATTATGGGCGCATGCCGGTCAAACGAGCTTTACGAAATGAATATAGAAGACGTAAAGGATCTTCAAACAAACTTCTTAATAACAATACCCAAGACTAAAACCAAAATTGTACGAACATTCGCCATAAACAGTACGTTTTACAACATTATAAAGAAGTACATCGATCTCCGCCCGTCACATGTAAAAATCAATTCATTCTTTCTAAATTATCAAAAATCCAAATGTACAATACAACATATAGGAAAAAACAAAATTGCAGACATTGGTAGACAAATTGCCAAATATTTAAACTTGCCAAATCCTCAAACTTATACCGGCCATTGTTATCGCAGATCATCTGCCACTCTGTACATTGATGGAGGAGGCGATATAACTGGATTAAAGCGTCATGGGGGCTGGAAATCTACACAAGTAGCTGAATGTTACATTGATCAGTCTATGAGAAACAAGACAACTACAGCAGATACTATTACTAAACAAATAAATAGTAATGAAGCATCTTCTTCCTTTGCAGCAACCGACATTCCAAATATTTGTATTGAAAACTCTTCCAAACTTATTCATAGTTCTCGACCAATACAGTTTATTAATTGTACTATTACTAATTTTAATGTTATTGACAAATAAAGTTGTTCATTAAAAATCTCAAATTAATAAATTAGTCGTAGATAAAGTAGAGTATACTACTCACAATAATGACTATTATTACCTCAGAATATTTACTCCCTCGCCGCTTACGCGGCTCGGTTCGTAAATATTCCTCGGGAATAATAGCTATCATTATTGACTCGTGGTATAATCTACTATAGTACATGTACAGTTAACGACATATAAATTCATACACTCCACCCAATTACAACAAAATTGGGTAAAACGGGTTTCTCACCTTGCTGCTTATACCTGGATAGAACACCAGCTATGTATATAGCTGTAAATAATTGTATGTACGATTTTTTACCACAACTAATAATGGCAATTCCACTCATATATAAATAGTCCCATTTAAAATGTCAAAAATCGTAGTTTGCTGTCGGATAAAAAGGAAGGAAGAGGAAATGTAACTGGATAAAAAAATCGGATATATTTTCTGCTCCTCCAATCGTTACCGTGGTAACAATTGCATTTTAAACTAGTTATTAAATCATCTGTCAGGCAATTGTCACAAAAACTAAATAATTGTTTAAGCTGTTTTAAAGTAAATTTTTAAATAAGAAAGTATTTTTTAACAAGCAGCGGTTTGGGACAATTGACGAAAAGGAATAAAATAACGAAATAGAAAATTCCATTCCTATTCGTGGAATTGCCTTACTAAATACCATTCGAGCTCAGATTATGAGCCTGATATTTTTTATGCTTGCTATCTCATACTTACTTTCAGAAAATTTAACTCGATCTGTCCGACAAAATCACTCGAGCTACGCTCTCGTTAAATTTTTTGAAAGTAAGTGTTCGATACCAAGCATAAAAAATATCCGGCTAAATCTGAGCTCTTATGGTATTGCTTGTGGATATTTCTAAATATTTTTGTCTTTAAATTACAGCCGAGAAATTATAAAATTATAAAACAATACCAGGAAAACTACAAAAGTATAAAGCCAAAAAGGGTAAATTTATTAACAAACAACAAACAAAATACTAATATTTAATTGCTGCGCCATTGGATTCTAACACTAATCGTAATCTTTTTGGCATTGACAAAATAATACTTCTGGTGTAATCCGGAGTTAGCCCTCCCAAATTTCTTCTATTTTATCAAATAACCCTATTTCATTCTGTGGTTTAAAATTTATTTTAGACATTTCTTTTACCATCAATCCCCAAACATTTTCAATTGGATTTAAATCAGGACTTCTTGAGCCCCAAGGCAGACATGTTACGTTGTTTTCTCTAAACCAGTTACCTACATTTCTTGCACTATGCACAGGGCAGTTATCCTGCTGAAATATAAAGTTATTTTCTTCAAGAACTATCGAGGCAGAAGGAAGAAAAACATTTTCCAAAATCTGAAGGTATATATTACTGTTTAATGTTCCACCCATATTCCAGCATACACCTGCACCGTGAACACTTATCCATGCCCACACATTAACCGAGAGACGTCCACTGGCTTGCTTTTTTTTAAGTATTTGGTCCACTGATAAAACTGTGCTCCCTTAATCAAATAATCTGATTTATGTGGTGAATAATTATTGGTAATAAATAAATGTGATTTTAATTAACTAAATTTTATTTAACTGAAATAAATGAGAGTATTTCGTTTTATTAGCAAAATTATTTGACTGTTGGTTGATTTGTGTCAAATAATAGAACCCTTCAAACAAATATCCCACCAAAGAAACCACTAAAATAACAAAATCTAAATAACTAATTATTTAATCGAACTAATTTTTACTTAGGAACTAAATCCCGTTAATCGCTAGTTAAATTACCCAATAGAGAACTATTTAAATGTCTAGGTCATTTAAACTAAATAATTATGTATTTACATTAAATCCTTAATATAAAACAACCAAATATTTACAAATAACTAATTATTTAATCGAAGTACATTTCAAGTTAAGAACTAAATACCTTTAACTTTAATTTAAATCATTCATTGCCGAACTTTTCAAATAATTTGGTCATCCAAACAAATAATTAAGTATTTAAATGAACTCCTGTCGCCAATTTGAGCTTTGAGTAATTTGATTGGTTATACAAAAGTGGCCTGATCATCGCGTTTTGGGTCATTGGTGTTCGATTTTGTCTTGTAGAAATTAATGAGTGAGAGTGAAATCTTCTTTGTTAGTGGCACAGAAGTTAGTGGTTCCATCAAAAATTAAAACGAAGATATGGGGAATAAACTTAATATGAATAATTATTTAGAAGATTGGGGTATATCGAGGGGTATATCCCATATGTTAGATACTTTTCAAGGTAGGAAACTATATTTGAATATTTTAGTTAGGTACGCATAAAACGAGTTAAAAAAGTAAGATAAGAGGTAAAGAAAAGATTGTAATACCTAATTTGAAATTTCGAACACAAAATCTTTTTAGTAGCCAGGTATTTATGAATCATGGCTACCTAGGTTACAAATAAGACAGTTTTTCTCAATTTTCACCATAATTCAATAACCTCCTAACGTAAAAAATATAATATAATTAATATAATATTAATTATTAATAATTATTGTACCTAATATTTACAAATTTGCCTTTATTTAATTTGTTATCACAGTTATTAACTTCTCTATAATGTTTTATTGACGTATATTTTAAGGGGAACAACAACTAATGGTCGGTTTATACAGCAAGATAACATAACATAAAAATAAAATAAGAGTTGAATCTACAGATCTGCCATAAGACGTTTAGAAACACATAACATAACAAAAAATAAGAAATAAAATAAGAGATGGTTATCTTTTAAATTTTATGTTATTTTTATGTAAAAGTCGTTGTGCGCGTACGCGTAATTTGTCATAACCTTTATTTTCGGCAAACATGTGTTTTTTTCTGTTGGTTTGCCTTATTATTTGAACACTATAAACAATTTGATAATGTTTGTGATTATTATGGTATAGGTACTGATTAAACCATATTCAATAGCAACATTTCAATATTTCTTATTTTTTTGTGACGTCTGTATAAACATGTACTTGAAAGGTATTTAAACCAATTAAATTTATATTTGATCTAAATAAATATAAAAGACAAGTTAAACAATTATGTACCTACTTGAATAAAAAAACAATCACTTTGATGGAAATTACCGGTTTATTTAAATCAAATCACTCAAATTGTTTAATTAAATAACGTTGTTGTTACGGCAACTACATGTAAAACAAAACTAAAATAAATATGTACTTGTTAAAATATATATAAATATCAATCAAATAAACATTTTGTTAACTTAACTTTAACCTATTTACCTTAAGTCATTGAAACGGCTTATTTAAGTTAGGTTAGTGTTAAGGAAATAAATATTTGCTTGAATTTTGTATTTAGTGATTAATTCCAAATAAAAAGTAATTTCTATTAAATCAGATGATATTAATAGAGGCAAATAATCCCTTGGTATTTAAACATACTAAATACATATTTGTTTGCCTAATAGGAAACAAATATTTATATGAGTCAATGGTAAATTTTTTTAACTCAAATAATTAATTTTATCAGTGTGGTATAATATACTCGAATCCTTCCATTATATGTAGACTGAAAAGATAACATATTGCCAAAAAAAATCATTTTCTGGTCAATATTGCATAGCAAAACCAATTCCTTGTTCCTTACCACTATTTTTTAAAATCGGTTTGGATGCAGCTGCTCGATTTCTTAATTCGGAACATTGTCTTACTCGGCGTTGCGCAGTTCTAGATGAAGCCGGGAACCCTGTTCTGTGCATAGCGGATACTGCAGTTTCAAATGGATTGTGCCTTAAATACTCTACCAAATTTCGGTCTTCTTCATTTGATGATTTTCTATTATTTAAACCTGACCCAACAGATCTTTCAAGTGTTTGATGATAGCGCCATTTTTTTACACTTCCTTGAACGGTACTTCTAGGTACACCACCCTATTTCTTCTAAACATATTATTCTTGCCTTTTCAATAATACTTAAATGAGGCATTTCTTCAATCAAATAAGATGATGACAATACTTTGACTGATATCATGATAACAATTAACACGTCACAAAGGTAATAAAGGTAAAAGAGTTGCATTTACAGTGTCACAGTTTAGTGTACGAAATTAAATGTCGTCAACTATACCTATATTTCTTAAGAATTGTCGGGTCGGGTTTTACTGCCTCGGTACCACTCCAGTTTATCGGCTTATGCGAAAAATGGCGTAAAATAAAAAACGTTTCTTGCAATATGTAGCACGTACTTTCTAAACGACAAATCCGCGAGCGGAAAACCATTTTTTTAATTGCAAATATAAAAAAAATGTGAAAATAGGGTATCCGCTTGTGACAAAAATGAAAAAAAAATGAAAAACTCTTGTTGATTTATGTATACCATCTACCGAATTGGAACCAAAAAGGTGGATTAGATGCCGTGTTAGCGCCTGTTTAACCAATATAAGTCTATAATTATTACACTTTTTGTCGAGTGACTAACAGCTAGAGAAACATAATCTCACTTGTCACTCTCACTGTGCTTTTCGGTCACTATTTTCACATTTTTTTTATATTTCCAATTTAAAAAATGGTTTTCCGCTCGCGGATTTGTCTTTTAGGGAGTACGTGCTACATATTGCAAGAAACGTTTTTCATTTTACGCCATTTTTCGCATAAGCCGATAAACTGGAAAATTACCACTGCCTCTAATGGAGGGTGTTTTTAGCATTATTGTTTACTAAAAATTCCGATGATGAGTGCCCTAGGTCGCTTAACAGATGGGTCGGTGAAGAGGCGTATAAAATAATGGGATTTCAATTTTTAAATATAGAGAGAAACAGAGGTTTTACTGTACTTTTTTACTATTGTTGTAATTTTTCAAAATATTTATGACTGCACAGCCCTTCAAATAGATAAAATAAATTAAAATACTGGGATACCGTAAAGTGAGTATACTTCTTCTCCATTTCTTAATAGATTTTTATACTTTTAGGTATTTTATATAGTATTGAAACCTAATAGCGACTTTGCAATAGTTGGTAATGGGAAGTATGTTGATGTTGCATTATGATTTGCAATTTTTTCTCTAAAATGCAGCTGTTTTTTGCTTAAAAAAAAACACAAAAATTGGTGCAAAGTATTCCATAGCCCTGATATATTTTGCACCACCAGAATTTGTATAGGTTTTTATGAAGTAAAACGCAATTAGACTAAGTAAAACATTGCACCACAGAAATACGGAAAAATATGTTGTGTGAAAATAACAATATTTTACAAAACAAAACACAGAATGGGTAATCTTACTAGTTTCATTACAAAACTAAAGATAAGATTTGTTTGAGAATGCTACAATATCTTAAAACTAAAGTAAATTATGAAAACCTTAGGTAGCTATTTACCTAAACTCGAAAAAGAAAAACGTAGACCTAAATGTATTATTACAAGAAAGATAAAAGCACAAATTCACTCCCACAATGCCTTTTCCAGTTGCGGGGCGAAAAAAATCCGCGTATTGATATCTGTTTGGGATAATTAATCGCTCCAATAACATCACTCCAAGAATAGAACAGTTGATCTTCCTTCTGTGACTACCTCCACGACTTTAAACATTTTTCCATTGCATTTATAAAATCACTCGCCTTTTTAGTTATTTTCCCAGGATAGAGTTGACCTCTATAGGAAAATATGTTGTAGTCGCCTGGCTTTTCCTGAAGTTGTTTTAACTCCCCTGCGTTGGGATTCCCTGACGAAAGGCATTGCATTCCAGCTTAAATGAGAATGCATCATCCTCTTCTGCTTTCCTTCCCCCAGTTTCTTGTAGAAATTTAGGAGTCGTCATCCGAGCTCTGAAACATTTCATGCTCTGCGCATCTGAGAGGAATTTGCAGTTCTTCGTCGTCAAGGCAATTAATAGATGCACTTGTTGAAGGCTCCTCCAATTCTTTGTGTGCTATGCTTTTTCCTGGTGCTACCTGAAGGCGCTGGAACTAACCTGAACTGACTTATACGGCACAGGAATCTAAACTTCGTTTGATAAATATTTTGTTAAAATAATGGTAGTTCTGCCTCAAACCACATGAATGTAGTTTTAATTTATGAACACCTTGTTTTTGTATCTGATTTTAATTTTTTTGTGGTGAATTAATTTCCTGGACAAGCTGACTTTTTGATAACTTTTCTTAGTGAAATAAATAATAAATTCCAAATAATAAATCCAATTGTTAGCTACATCCTGGACAGGCACATATGCTTAATAAAGGAGATGATGTCTATAAGCCGAGTTGTATTTTTATGCGGTTTCAATTGACTTTGTATTATTTAAACTATACCTTATATTTGAATAAAATTCTATTTTATTTGAATCAAACTTTATTACATAGGTTCAAATGATCCTATTTTTTCTGATGGCATCAGTAGTACTTCTCAACGTTTGTACATCAATACAGCGTACAGTGCTAAAAGACAACGGACCCACCCACAATCTTTAATGTCTACTGATGCATCCGAAGAAGGCCCTAATAATGAAGGTAATGAAGAAAATGTTGGATATGATAACAGCGCTGAGAATGAAGAAGATGGAGGAAGAGGAGCAAGAGCAGGAATTAATGATGCTGATGAAGAAATCGGTCAAACCGACGATCGAAATAAAGACTTTCCAGACAAAGCATTGGATGATGTTATTGAAATTATGGAACAAATAATTTGTCCAAGTAGATCTGGTTCTACGACTGACGCTGTGAGTATTTTTGTCCATCGCTGCCGCATGAAAAAGTAATTACGCTGTATCGATATAAATACTTAATATAATTTTATTATGCCCCCAATATAACTAATATTAACTCACCCTGTACTAATTTTTAGAGTATATTTCACAACGCAGCCACGAATATGTTATACCTAGCTATTCCTTTTCAGAGCATAGAAACTATGCCGACAAGATTCTGGGGAAACTACTTGTCTTTACGAACTCAAAATATAGATTTTGTTCAGGAGGGTGAACATCCCTTAGAAGGGGAAGGTGGCCAAGAAGAAGTAAGAGAAGAAGACATGGAGGTGGAAGACAATGGTGAAGAACAAGCAGAAGAGGAAATAGATGAAGAAGAGGTGACAGACGAGGAAGAAGAATACGCTGAATTCTCACTCACTGAAGATGAAGATAGTCAGGAAGAGATTTCGCCTAATTTGAATAGTGTAAGTATTAAAAATAAAGACATTTATGGCACCTCTTAAGGCTCCTTAGTCGCATTAATTATCCCAATACTCATATTCAGCAGTAGATAATGTCTGTCGTTTGTAATCGGCTATGTTCGAAGTCCAGTAGTAGTATTAATTTAGTAAATTAAATTGCTTTTTTTGATGAATTTGATCCATGTATGTTCGGGCACGTTTCCTAGTGAAAACCCCAAATTTGTGGGGTGGTGGAGGGTTGGAAAACGCCGCCATATTGAAAAAGGGAGTGAGCTGGTATTTACTTTGTATCTAGTTTCTTGGCATTGTATCATAGCTGCAAATGATGAATAGGAAAGTTGTAGGGAATAAAATTATATACAAAATGAGTGTTTATACAGGGTGACTCGGATCTAAATGTACAGGGTCTTCCAACGAGGACTGAACAGGGGCTCATTTTTGAGCTTCCTTGTATTTAAAGAAAAATCCAAAATAGCCAATCGATGTACTTTTTCCTGCAGAATTCAAAAATGAAACCAAAAATTTATTTGAACCAGAAACAAAAGACTTACGCTATGGATAAGGTGTTTAGAAAGAGATTGCAGATTGTTATCTTGTTCTACAAATGCCAAGGAAATGCAAGAGAAGCAACTCTATACTAATTTAAAAAAAAACATTAATAATTTAATTGTTCAATGTGACCTCCATTGTTCTCGAAACATCTGCGATAACCTCTTTGTAGCCTTTCCAAACTTGCTGTTATACTGTGATTTTCCTGGTTAAGGCGATTTATTTCATTCACAATTTTCTGCATGATCTCTTCAATATCGTGGTTTCGCTGCTTGTATACCACGTTCTTTAAATGGCCCCAAAGAAATGTGTGTAATATTGACAAATCGGGACTATTGGGTGACCAAGCATAGGTTCCATTTCTACCAATCCATTCTTCATGGCGTCCGTTTAAATATTGAGTAACCTCACGCACGGCATGCGGAGGGGCCCCATCATGTTGCCAAATTAAATTTTGATATTCTTCCAATGGTAAATCTTCCAAAAAGTTCTCAATTTTGTTTTCTAAGAACTCGTAGTATCTCTGTCCATTTAAAGTCCCGTTAAAAAATATTGGTCCCAAAATTCTATTATTTTTTATGCCACACCAAACATGGATTGAAGTCCTTCCTTGAAATTTAATTGTCTGAAATTTTCTTGGATTTCCAACGGCCCAGTGATGATTATTATGTCTATTGAAAACCTTCGATGTTGTGAATGTGGCTTCGTCAGTTCATAAGATATTTTTGAATAAATTAGGGTCTTCGTTTTCTTTCCGAATCACAATTTGGGAAACAAATTGGAAGCGAAGTTCTTTTTGTGCCGGTGTTAGATGTTGAAGTGGAAGGATATGATAAGACTTAAATTTATGATTTCTTAAAGTCCTGTGAACAGTTCCTTGGGTAACTCTTCTGCGTCTTACACCGCCGCCGTAGTGAACGTTCCGAACTGCGTCCGAAATTGATTTGGTTGGATTCAGTCGAAAATAGTTCACAATGGCACGGTCTCGATTTCTATTCCTTTCTGGATTTCTTTTTCTGTCATGTAATGTTTTATTTTCCTCAAATAGGTTCTTTATCCTTAGAATAGTATTGACGGATATATTTCTGTGAAAATTTGCAATAAATCTTCTCCTTGCTTCTCTTGCATTTTCTTGGCATTTGTAGAACAAGATAACAATCTGCAATCTCTAATCTAATGAATATTTCATTTCGGCAATATTATAGTGAATTTGTCAAATTTTTTGACTTTGAAGGATTCAAAGGTGATTATACCTTTATTACCTAGTGTATGTTTCAAACAGGTTAAAGTTAAATTATACTGGATAAAACATTAAAATTTAATAAAAATAGCTGTCACAATATTAAATATTTTAATCAGAACGGGCAAAAAAAAAATCACTCGTTCCAAAAATCGTATAAAAAAAGCTATGTTCCATTTAAAAAACACCTTATCCATAGCGTAACTTTTTTGTTTCTGGTTCAAATAAATTTTTGGTTTCATTTTTGAATTCTGGAGGAAAAAGTACATTGATTGGCTATTTTGGATTTTTCTTTAAATGCAAGGAAGCTCAAAAATGAGCCCCTGTTCAGTCCTCGTTGGAAGACCCTGTACATACATCACCAGGAGATAGTGGACATCTTGGGGGTTCTAAATAATCTATCTTTAGTGGGTCCATCTTTCCTCGTTACTTAGATACAGATTGTTTTATAAGGTTTGGCTCATTTTTGTTTTTGCCATAATTCTTTTAGCATCCGGTATAAAATGTTCGGTGAAAATATTTTGAGTAGCTATCGCTTCAAAATGCCGTATGAAAATTTTTTGAAATTTAGGTCCGGACTTTAAAAACAAGACTGATTTCATTTTTTAAAATTCAACACCCTGTATATCATATTTTTGTACATTTTATTTTTTATTTAAAAAACACATAAAAATCTAATTCTAATGACATACTTATCAAAATCCCCGCACTCGCCGCTCAGCCATAATAAATTGCTCTTCTTTAGATGTTGAAACACATACAAAATAATAACTGTTTTTATAACGACAATAATACCAATAATAAGAAATAAACCAAAGTAATAAAATAGCGGCGTGTTAAAATTTGAAAATTTTTAATTCAATTTGACTCCATGGCTCGGCACCTCAGAACAACGAAATATTGGGGGGCAACAAAACATAATAAGTCATTGTCAGTTGTAACCTGTCAGATTTTTGGGCATTACGAGGATATTTTTGTTAAACATTTACTTCTCGTTTAAAATGCCCTATCAATTTTCAAACCAAGAATACGCTGATATAATATTTGTATATGGATTTTGCGATGGTAACGGGCGAGCCGCTTCTCGAGAGTATGAATTAAGGTTTCCTGGAAGAAGATGTCCAAACCATCAAACATTTTCAAATGTATTTTCTTTTGTTCGTGAACAAGGATATTTTCCGACACAAAATAATATTGATCAGCCTGTAAGACACCCAGTTCAACAGGAAGAAGACATTTTAAATTTGATTGAAGAAAATCCAAAAACATCCACAAGGAAAATTGCTAGACGTCTGCATATAACGCAAAAATTAACCCATTCAACAATAAAAAATGAAGGCTTATATCCTTATCATATCCAAGAGGTACAAAGGTTGGAACCAGGTGATTATGCTAACCGTTTGGTTTTTTGTCAGTGGATTAGGAGGCACCAAAGAGATATTCACCGGACTTTGTGGACCGATGAAGCTCATTTTACCAGAGATGGAGTCAACAATTCCAGAAATTGTCATCTATGGTCTCTAGAAAATCCAAATGCTATTAGGCAGTCGCACTCGCAACATAGATTTTCCATAAATGTTTGGGCAGGTATAATCAATTGTAAATTGATTGGCCCACACATCTTTGAAGAAAGATTAGATGGAAACCAATATTTACACTTTTTGGAAAACATTTTGCCAAATCTTCTCCAAAATGAGAATGTTAATTTAAGAGGAATGTATTTCCAACACGATGGAGCCCCTCCACATTATGCAAGAATTGTTTCCGAACTTTTAAACAATAGATATCCCAACAGATGGATAGGTCGTGGGGGGCCCCATTCTTGGCCAGCAAGATCTCCCGACTTTAACCCGCTGGACTTCTTTTTTTTGGGGGTATATGAAAAATTTAGTTTACGAGGAAGAAATTAATACAAGGGACCAGCTCTTGCAACGCATTATCACTTCATTTCAGGAAATAAAAAATAGACCAGGTGTAATCAGAAGTGCAGTTTCAAATTTAAATATCAGAGGAAGAAAATGTGAAGAAGTTAATGGTGGGCATTTTGAAAATATTCTCAAATAATTATGTTTTTGTTATTTTTGTTATTATTGGTATTATTGTCGTTATAAAAACAGTTATTATTTTGTATGTGTTTCAACATCTAAAGAAGAGCAATTTATTATGGCTGAGCGGCGAGTGCGGGGATTTTGATAAGTATGTCGTTAGAATTAGTTTTTTATGTGTTTTTCAAATAAAAAATAAAATTTACAAAAATATGATATACAGGGTGTTGAATTTAAAAAAATGAAATCAGTCTTGTTTTTAAAGTCCGAACCTGAATTTCAAAAAAATTTTATACGGCATTTTGAAGCGATCGCTACTCAAAATATTTCCACTGAATATGAACATTTTATACCGTGTGCTAAAAGAATTATGGCAAAAACAAAAATGAGCCAAACCTTATAAAACACTCTGTATCTAAGTAAAGAGGAAAGATGGACCCACTAAAGATAGATTATTTAGAACCCCCAAGATATCCACTATCTCCTGGTGATGTATGTACAGGGTTATCCAACCAAGACTAGACAAGGCGATTTTTTGACTTTTCCTGTACTTTTATAAAAAAACTGAAATAGCCATCTTAAGTCATTTTCTCCCGCGAATTCGAATATCTTCAGCAAAAAACAATTGAACATCAAACAAAAGTACTAGGGGTCACTTTGATATTTTTTTAAATGGGATGCCGTATTTTTAATGAGCTTATCCGATTTCTCATATAAATTTTGATCTAAAATGTTGGATTTTTAATTCAAAAACGCCTTTTTTCTTCAGTTTTAAATTCGGAAAATGTTCGTCTACCGTAAGATTAATACCTGATAGATGGATACCCGTTTCACCTGTTCACCCTTTAACCTGCTTTAAAGCGTCCGTCAGTTAGACAAAATACTCAAGTTTCAAATTTCTATATATTTTTCACGAATTAATTACAAATAATGAAATATTCTTTAGAAGAACGGCTAAATGTAATAAAATTATATTACAAAAGTGGAGAGAATGCTCGACAAACACAAAGAACATTTTTTGAGAGTTTCCAGAGACACATTTCAGTGGATACAATTCTCAGAATTAAGACCCTATTTGAAGAAAGTAAGACATTGAAAGATAAGCCAAGAAAGATGAAAAGACGGAATATAAGGGATCGAGCTATTGTTCAATATTTTACTATAAATCCGAAGAGTTCTATTCCGCAAGCGGTACGAGAAGTAAGGTATGGTCCAGGGCTCCGGAGAGTAAGCTATGGAACAGTTCACAGAACTTTAAAAAAATGTGGTCTAAAACCATATTGCATCCTTCCCGTTCAATACTTAACACAGCTTCAAAAAGAACTGCGATTTCGATTTGTTGCTTCAATGCTGATGAGAGAGCAAGACGAAGATTATAATTTATATAATAAAATTCTATGGAGTGACGAAGCGTCATTTACAACATCGGGGGTATACAATCGGAAAAATACAAGATATTGGGCAGCAGTTAACCCTCATAGATATGAAATGATAAAGTTTCAAGGTTGGAGCTCACTTAATGTTTGGTGTGGGATGTTAGAAAATCGAATTATTGGACCACTATTTTATCGTGGCTCTTTAACAGGCCAAAGATACCTCCATTTTCTTCATAACGATATCGAGGATTTCTTGGAAAGGTTGCCTTTGCAAGCCTACAACAATATCATTTGGCAGCAGGATGGTGCTCCGCCTCATGCAGTTCGAGAAGTGGTAACATACCTAAACGAGCGTTACAATCAGTGGATTGGCCGTAACGGAACAATTCATTGGCCACCAAATAGCCCCGATATCACGCCAATGGATACATTTTTATGGGGTCATTTAAAAAATGTAGTTTATCAACGACCCAACAGAAGTCTGGAGGACATTCAGCAAAAAATTATAAATGAAATTAATAGACTTAACCAGGACCAAAATATTGTAAGAGATTCTTTGGAGAGATTGAAAAGGGGGCATCGGTCATGTTTTGAAAATAATAGAGGACACATAGAACAATTATATTATTGAGATTAAAGTTATTCACTTTAGTTTATAGTTTTTTCTAATATGTCATACTTTTTTTATACGTAAGCAATAATAGATTTGCAAAAATTACTAAATTTGTAATTAATTCGTGAAAAATATATAGAAATTTGAAACTTGATTATTTTGTCTAACTGACGGACGCTTTAAAGCAGGTTAAAGGATGAACAGGTGAAACGGGTATCCATCTATCAGGTATTAATCTTACGGTAGACGAACATTTTCCAAATTTAAAACTGAAGAAAAAAGGCGTTTTTGAATTAAAAATCCAACATTTTAGATCAAAATTTATATGAGAAATCGGATAAGCTCATTAAAAATACGGCATCCCATTTAAAAAAATATCAAAGTGACCCCTAGTACTTTTGTTTGATGTTCAATTGTTTTTTGCTGAAGATATTCGAATTCGCGGGAGAAAATGACTTAAGATTGCTATTTCAGTTTTTTTATAAAAGTACAGGAAAAGTCAAAAAATCGCCTTGTCTAGTCTTGGTTGGATAACCCTGTACATTTAGATCCGAGTCACCCTGTATATCGAGCCTTTTAGGTTGATTAGACTCGAAGTGACCGTGGGTCAAAGGAATTACAAAAATCCTGAAAATTGGTGTTAGAAGGAAAACACCCATATGTTTTTGCGTGGAACGTCTACCGAGGAACCTGCTCGTCCTGAAATAATAAAAATATGTAATATCTTGTTCGTGTCTATCCAAATCTTCCGCTGCTCGCGAATGTCGCAAAGCTGGCTTAAAGTGTTTTAGCGTCTGTGCACACTGCACTGGTGAGACTTGCACCAACGTCAACGACATCAAGATTTTGAAATTGCTAATGTCCACGACTTGCAAGGTGACAGCGTCTTTTTTTTGCATATAACTTTCACATAACACAGAATTTAGCAAGGACGACGAAAAGAAAGCTCAAGAACTAATGCCTGGAGGATGAACTGAATGAAATATAGAACCAGGACCTTCAAAAAAAGCAAATCACTATGAATAATAACCCGCATATTATATAACTATTGTGCATAACAATCTTCAAAAAATGATTTTCATATTTTACATGGCCACAGTGACAGTTTTCATAATTCACAATTTTTTTAGGCTTCTCAACAAATAATTCTGAAGACAGCAGAAAGATGCCTGAGAATCACCAACACTCTGGATAATGGGGTCATTTAGCATTATTTTTATTACATTTTCTGAAAAATTTTGTAATATTAGTACGAACTGCAAAAAAATTTAGTTTTCTGACACCTCTAAACCCTTTAAAATAATTTACGAACATCGACTCGCGGAAACCGCTGTGTGACGTCACTAAGTCCTATAGTAAGTCTGGTCGCGCTCGCTGTCATTGTTTACGACTAAGAAGACAGGTGGCCATGCACATCGCCCTTTCTCCGTTGCTGGGTAACGGAGTTGACATCGACAGGAAAGAAAGAAATAATTGTTAATAATCCCTTTTTCTTGTTTCTAAAATAGTGTTAGAGAAAGTATAGTCTGGAACTCGTATGAAATGGCATTTCCTACTTGTTAATTACGATTAATACTGTTAGAGTCGAAGACAGGTAGTAGACCATGCGTGGAGGTGCTTAATACTTTTCTGAATCATCAATTTTAACATATTTAGGCACTCCACCACCGGTTCTCATCGTTACCTCTTTATTTTTATTAATTTTTTCCTTTAAACACTTTTTTATATTTTTGACGAATGGGCGCCTCTTGTTCTAAACGTTTGTCCTTAAATTATAGAAAATATTATCTGAATGGTATGGTTACGAGTAAGTAAAGATTTTATAGAATTGAAAGGTTGTAGATGTACCAGTAATTGCGTTGAAAATATCTGCAATGTTCTTCCAGGTTTCATCTTCCATGTCTTGGAATCCATTTTTTATTTTCCAGAATACCTTTTTTTTTAATGCCACCTGCAACAATAACTTTGTTTCCTCCGTGGTAAAGTTTCTAGCCCTCTCTTTTATTTTTTTCAACCTTATTCATTATTTAAAAATACGTAACTTTCTTTATAACGCGAAGTTTAAAATAAGAAAAATCACAGTAAAAATAACACTAAAATTCAATTTTTTGGGATGACTTCCTGTCTCGCAACACAAGAAAGAGGATTTAGTCTGGAGCGATTCGTTTCCAAGGTTTTGTTATTTCTCTTTTCAAACAATGTAAACTTATATATGTTTATCTCTTTCTTATCTATTCTAAAGTTGGCAACACGTTATTAGTATTTTATTCCGGCCATTGCTAGAGACTCTTACCTCGCTTAGTTATCTTGCAGTTAACATTAGATGAAAATACAGTTCCAAGATATCTTACAGACAGAAGTGTTGGGTAATATATTCCGACAGATAGTTACTTGTAGGATACAATTTAGTAATCTATACATGAAGATATCGGGCCTTATAGTATAGAATTTATAGAAGCCAAGTGTTTGCAGGATCATGAATAAAAAAAAATTTTTTTAGGTACCACAAGAATTGCCTTTAGACACAGAAAACGATGCCTCACCTGATGCGGAAAAATGTTCAATCTGTTTTGAATTAATACTCAATCAAGATACGGGAACATTGGAAAACTGCGAGCATGTATTTTGTTATCAATGTATCAAAAGATGGTCGAAAAGATCGAAAACTTGTCCCATCGATAGGAGGGAATACTGTAGAATTTTGTTACAGTCCTGGAGGGCGGTTTAAAGAGTTCTCTACTTTGTTCGTATTAAGATTTAAGGTCACTATGTATTTAAAAAAATAATTATAAGACGTTCTGTTCTCGATATGTCGATGGCTTAATTTGCAAACCTGCTATCTCCAAAAATAGTAATTTTACAGGAGTAAAAACTATTGTGATATGTGTATCAAATGAAATTTCAGATATTTGCTGGCATTTATTATATGGAGGTGGAAATAAAACACACTTCTATTAAGAAAGAGTCATTTAACACTCAATTATGATTTTACAGCCGTAATATGGAGATGAAGACGATTTTTTATAAACATGAAATATTTTTTGGAGTTAGACGTTTTTATTAATAATATCTTTTACTGCAATAATAACTGTATCTGAATTCAAACTATACAGGGTGTCCCATAACTTATGGGCCGTAGAGCAACTAGAGATACCTGACATCAAACTAGACCGATTATGTCATATGAGTGTTTTCGAAATGTTACTCGTTCTAGAAATACAGGGTGTTGAAAGTGAAAGTTTATTTTCGAAAATAAGCTATAATTTCAAAACGGTTCAATGAATCGAATTGAAAGTTGGCAGTATTATGTTTTTATGAATAAGAAATAAGAATTTGTAAGTGACATCTCACTTTTGGGAAACTGTCTTGCTTGTTTTTAATCACATTAACGGCTTCCCCAATTTTTTGTAAAAGTTCATCGCGTGTATTAATTTCGTCCTTATAAACTAATGAATTCATGTGTTCCCACAAATAAAAATCAAGCGGGTTAATATCTGGGCTACGAGGGGGTGAAGGAAAGTCACTACCGCGACCAATCCACCGATGTGGAAAGCGTTGATTCAGGTGATTTCGAACTACAAGTGAAAAGTGAGGTGGTGCTCCATCTTGCATAAACCACATATTAAGTCTCATGTTTAAAGGTACATCATCTAATAAATGAAATAAGTCGTTTTCTAAGAACTTCAAATACGCATCGCCTTTGTGGAAGTTCAAATGAGCCTATCGAATAATTGTCAATGATACCGCACCAAACATTCACTGAAAATTCTTGCTGAAAATGTCTTTCTCTTACCAATTGTGGATTCTCAAGAGCATAATAATGGTTATTTCTCCAGTTGAAGATTCCACGTCTCGTGAACGTCGCCTCATCAGTAAGTAATATGGTTTTTCTAGTTTTTAGGAATGACGGGTTCTCATTTTTTTTATTTAATAATAACTGACAAAATTCCATTCTGGATGGTAAATCATGTTCCAGTAAATTTTGTACAGGCGTAAAATGGTAAGGGTACAATTTTTCAATGTGAATAATTCGTGACACAGATGATTTACTTATTGTGGTAGCAGCTTTCAAACGTCTAGTGCTCAAGAAAGATCGTCCGCAACACGAACCAAAATCTCTTCTTCTTGCGCAACAGTTATAGTTTTTGGTCTGCCACCAGGATTCTTATTATTAAAGCTACCCCTGTCGCCTAAATCAGTGTAAATACGTTGAAATATTTTTCGATTTGGTTGAATTCTGTTTGGATATAACCCTAAATATCTTCTCGCAGCAGCAGCACCATTATAATTTTCTTGAGCATAGACGCGGAGCATATCTCTCAATTCTCTGTTAGCATATTTATAATGCCGCGGCATATTCGAAAAAAATAAACTTAGTATATAAAATAACATAAAACTCTTTATTAACTTTTGCTAACATTCGTTTGACATAAATTATTTCGTTGTTAGGCAAAAGTCACAACCAATAATCAATTATTGTTTCAATTGATTTTGTAGTGCACAGCCCACCTCGTCAATTAGTGTTTTTCAAAAATATGGCATGTGACGAAGTATTAATACACAATTATCTTAAATATTTCTTATTTCTAGTGTGAAACTTAAATACTGTTCTGAGTCAAGGGGGGCCACTTTCAGCACATTTACTAAAGTGAGCTTCTTGTTATTGTTGCATTGTTTCTAATTTATTGCATTATGGTAATTAAAATATAAATTTAATTACTTTGTTTTTTTATGCTTTGTGATGTTTAAACGGAAATATCTCGAAAACGGTTAGAGACATTAAGATCAAGCGAGTATACCTTCTAAGCTTAGAAATTGCCCTTCTTTGAGAAACTTTAATGCAAACACACCTATAATATCACAGGTAAGAAAAAAAAATCATAGATATTATGAAACCCAGTGTATGTAACTAGCGCACTCTAGTGTGAAACTTAAAAATTTCTACAAATTCTTATTTCTTATCCATAAAAACATATTACTGCCAACTTTCAATTCGATGGATTGAACGGTTTTGAAATTATGGCTTAATTTCGAAAATAAACTTTCACTTTGATACTTTGAACACCCTGTATTTCTAGAACGAGTAACATTTCGAAAAAACTTATATCCTAATCGGTCTAGTTTAATGTCAGGTATCTATAGTTGCTCTACTCTATAAGTTATGGGACACCCTATATTTAAATAATAATTAACATTGAGAAAACATTTTTGTAATAATTAACAAAAAGGCAACAATATTATTGGTAATAGTACGTAACCTATAGTCTTCAAACGGAATATTATCGGGGGTAAGTGCACAAGTGCATCAAAATTACCGATAATTTTTGAATGAAATGTGTTTTTTTATAATTGCAAGAGTTTGTTTTCATATTTTCGCGAAAAAGCCCGACTCCGCAGGAGGAGGGCATTTTCGTAAAATATGAAAACAAACGATTGCAATTTGTAAAAAAAACGCATTGAATAAAAAAATTATCTGGTTATTTTTATGCACGAGTGTAATTTATTTGAATATTTCCCAAATTAATTAAGAACTCGAATCAAGTAAATTTATTAATTTATTAATTAATTTTTAAATTTATCCCAATGCAAAGATATAGTTATTAACAACTCTTGACAAAATGAAAGGAAAACATTCGTTGACATTGACTTTTTTGTCTGCTGTCACTCAATAACATGACGTTAATTGTCAGAATATTACATTTTTTGACGTTTGTTAACAATAAAATCCCGCTTTGACGTTTCGTCAACAATATAAACTTGCGATGCAATTTTCGATTTCTGGCAGTGCTGTTTTCGGGGGTAAGTGCACAAGTGCATCAAAATTACCGATAATTTTTGAATGAAATGTGTTTTTTTATAATTGCAAGAGTTTGTTTTCATATTTTCGCGAAAAAGCCCGACTCCGCAGGAGGAGGGCATTTTCGTAAAATATGAAAACAAACGATTGCAATTTGTAAAAAAAACACATTGAATAAAAAAATTATCTGGTTATTTTTATGCACGAGTGTAATTTATTTGAATATTTCCCAAATTAATTAAGAACTCGAATCAAGTAAATTTAAATATTTTATTTAACAGAAAATACTAACAATAAAATTAAAATGCTTAAAAATTACAAGAATTGCAATGAAAAGTGCAATTATTGTAATTAACAATATTTTGCTTTGAATTCGTAGACATGGTGGTTGATGCAGTCAACGAGCGAGAGCTTATTTCGGCGGGGGACTCTCTTGAGCTTGACGGTTGGTCATTGTACCGCATTTTTTCAATCAAAAGCATATGGTGGTTCTCATCCATCTGAATGTAAGGCGTCAGTGACTTGGTATTTGAGTGTACACTTAGTTTAATTAACTGTTGTTCTCCAACACCTTTTTTGGCAAGTTTTGATACGGCGGTTGCTCGTAAGCTATGATTCGTCAGTTTGATATTTTTATTGGTAAGGCCTGACTTTTCCGCTTGTGTAGAGGTCCATTTATTCATCAAATTTCGTCCAACCGGTATGCTTTTGTACCATTTTCCTGATTGCCAGAAAGGATTCACGGTGAGAAAAAGTCGCTCGCATTTTATTGCTTGCCTTTTCTGCATGAATTTCTTATATAGTCGGATAGGGCAGATGTTCGGGTTTACTTTATTCCTGACCAACCATTTCGAGGATGCGCAGGGCTTATCTCCTCCTTGAGTAGTCTTGGTAAAAAGCGGATTGTACTCTATTCTTTGGAATGGTTTCTGTTATTTTCTGCTCTATTTCGAGGATAGATTCTTCGCCAAAACGAGACATTTTTGTAGTAAAATTACGTCTACGGAAAAGTTCAATAGCGTTGTTTACAAAAAAACAAAAAAATTTACGTTGCCACGGGTTAGCTCAATGCAAAGAGATAGTTATTAACAATTCTTGACAAAATGAAAGGAAAACATTCGTTGACATTGACTTTTTTGTCTGCTGTCACTCAATAAGATGACGTTAATTGTCAGAATATTACATTTTTTGACGTTTGTTAACAATAAAATCCCGCTTTGACGTTTCGTCAACAATATAAACTTGCGATGCAATTTTCGATTTCTGGCAGTGCTGTTTTCGCTGTAATTTTGCGAAAATTGCATTTCTCTTATGGGAACTTTAACATATGAGGGAAATATTCAATAGTAATATGTTAAGTGCATGTAAAATTGCTGAAAATCATGCATGAAGGTTTGTTGCCCTAGCTTGAATGCATTTTTATTGTTATTTACCAAAAAGTGTCCGACCGAAGGGAGGGCACTTTTTAAGGTAAATAACAATAAAAATGCATTCAAGCTAGGGCAACAAACCTTCATGCATGATTATCAAGCCATTTTACATGCACGAAATATATTTTTTAGACTATTTCCTGAATCATTTTGATAAATTGACGCGAAATTGTCAAAGCAGAAATTTCAACTTGTTGTGACAGTGACGGTTATTCTCGTAGGTAACCAACAATGAAAAACCAGAAGAGTGCAATTTTCAGCTCAATCGCGACCGAGGGCTGATTTTCACCGAAAATTAAGTGAAAAGCGCATTGTAGTTACAGTATATGAGGGAAATAGTCGCTGTAATTTTGCGAAAATTGCATTTCTCTTATGGGAACTTTAACATATGAGGGAAATATTCATAGAAATCATGAAAATCTTTAGAGATACTTGTTTTTAACTGTTGTATGTCCTCAATTTTTTTTTTCTTTCTCTTTCGTTTACATGATAATAAACCATCAGGTAGTTCATTTCACTTTTTTATTGTGACATTTGCATCTTGTCGCTAGGGTATCATGGTCAAATTGTCTCCAAATCTTAGTTTTAAAAAAATGTCACCAACGGGATTGTACTGAATGAATGTTGTAATGTTTATAATAATATAAAAAGTAATATGTTCAATGCAAATATTAGAATAGCAGACAAAAACGAAATTTGGGTGTGGGCTCCAAACATTTTCGCCCGTGGCGCTATTTTTGCGCCTTCTGCGCTTCTGTCGACCCTGACCGCCAACCCACAAACCGCCACTGTCAATATCTACATTGACATCAGTCAAATTGCTTAGATCCACATCTTCGATTCTTTGGCCTTATTTCTCGTTATGGTCAACTACTACGAATTAGACTTATAATCATTTCATGGTCTGCCCTTCAGCGAGTCTAGTTCCTTAAAAAATAAAAAATTTAATTAGATTTGTGGAGTACGCCTTTAATTATTATACAAACTGGCACGTAGGTACACGTGTCGACGCTAACTGAATATAATGCATGAGTGACGCGTGACGTCGCGCCGGCGTCTGTTCTAATCAGCGGGGTTTAATTGTTAGGGACGACATGGGATTACTTCATTTATTACCTTAATAAAGTAATTGCATGCTACCTGTAATTTCATATAAGTTTTTTCAATCAACAGTTCCATACCAGTGGCGGATTCAGAGACCTTTCTTGGGGTGGGGGGGTGGTTTGGGGAAATCAGACTTGACTTTTACTCCCCCTTCCCTCCCCGTGGATCCGCCACTGTCCATAGAGGGTGTTACATTGTCATACCGACAAATAAATACCACAGTGAATTGGGCTTGCGTGAAAATTATATTCAAAAGGTTGACGGCGAACCGTACGAAAAGTATTTAGTATAAACTTTTGCATTACAGCATATGATGAACTCCAAAAATAATGGACCTCAGGGGCTGTTAGACAATGGCAGCTGTATCGTGCATGGTTCCCCACACAGCACACTTCTTTTCAGAAATATCTCTGATATATTGCAAATATCTCAAAAACATAACCTTTCATATTAATATTTCTGAAATATTTCACGAAACAATTATGAAATTTCACATGAGTATTTCATCGAGAATATTTATAAAATATTTCAGATTCATTACACCCAAAATAACAGTTGACAAACCGGGCATATGCCACTTGCGCGCCTTGGTCAGAATTTTTGAAGGGTACGATAATCCTATGGGACAGAAGCGCGCAGGTTGTACACCGGCCTATAGGTCACTTGCGCGCCTTGTTAATGGCAGTGAAAATATATATATGAGAATGGCCTAAGGGGAGGAAGGGAAAATTCTTATAGTATTACCTATCTAAAGTGAAATTTCCAAAACCTTTAAATTAAGGCAATTAAAATGCAGAGGGGTCTAAGAAGTACCTACTTAACATAATCCTTTAATGCTTTAATTACATTTTGTGCGCAAGTGACCTGTGAAATATTCCATCCTTTACCCAACCAGCATAAATACTTACATAAGACGTTTTAAGTACGTACTAGTCGGACATAAAGTACGTCTTATGCATGTACGTTATTGGACGTAGTACGTACATTTTACAAACTTAGTACGTAAATTTTCCACACAATTGTACTTAATTAAGACGTACGACAAGTACATCTTATGTACGTACGATAAACGTATATTTAATGTACGTACATTTACTGTACGTGTTAAAGATGTACGCACACTTCGTGCTATGTACGTACTACATACGTAAGAAGTACGTTGTTTGTACCTACAATGGATAAATAATAACTACTGATAAAGTATCTACAATAATATATTACAATAAATTTGTTGGTTAATATTTAGTAACATTCTATATAATATATTGTGTATATATGAATGTATTATTATCCATCTGATACCCCGGGATTATTATTTGTTTCCCCATCGTTATCATTATTTTTCGCTTTTGTTTATATTTTAGTCAATCGGGGGTCCTCCTTAGCAATTTGGCTATTTCCTGCTCTGCCTCTTTTTTATTTCAGCTTTTTTCTGTTCTCAGAAGGGCATCTTAAATGAAAATACTTTAATTACAACCCAGAAAAAATAATATTTTATAGTATATACAAATACAAGTCAACTAAATAAAATAAGCCATATTTTAAAGAAACTTTAAGATGATTAAAACAAAAAATTAGGGGAGATAAAATAAAAATAATATCAAGATACAAAATACACTCATATCCTACTCTACTTGACTAATATACACTACACCTCTAGTTGAAAACGTCCAATTTCCGTTTCATCATTTAAATTAGTACTTACTTATTATAACTTTTGCAATTAAAAACTGCGAAAATCTTTTTTTCTGGTATCTTTTTAGCCTGGTGATTCCAAATAAATGCTCCCATGCTTCGTTTAATAAAGCTTGCAAATTATTTCCTGCCAATATGCACATTTTAGACTCCTAAAATGGTTTATGTACTTAAGCATTATCAAAAATAAACATTCTTACTATATTAATACCTAACGTAAAGGGCTGTTAAGGTCTTATTCAATTGTTAATTGAATTTTACCTTAAAATACATATAGGTATCTGTATATCAAGTTTTACTATACTACTTTTTAAATAGAATGGGTGGTCAAATCTTACCAACTTTCTGAAATGTTCTGGTAGATTTAAGAAATCTTCAAGTGCCAGTATAGATCTGCTTCACTATTACAAGCTCGATTACAAGTAACTTTTGCTTGACTAAGCGCCCCAGGACTAATAGTTTCAGTATTTGATACCTTAAAGTTTTTTACTTGGAATGTCAAGCCTCTCAGAAAAAAATGCTGTCTTAAAATTTCAGCATTGAATTCAGCTAAAAATAAAACGAATCGTAATCGACATAGCTAAGTACATTTAAGGTTTTTTAAGCTTCGAAACTGTTTAAGAGGCATTTCTACCACTCAAGTTACTATTTACCTGTAAATTGTATATCAAATAATAAATTAACGAACAAAGTAATAAAACTTAACGCATTTAGAGGAAAACGTCCTGGTAAAATTCGCCAATTCGTTGAGAAACATCGGCAATACAACAAAAAGAAGCCACACTTACAAACTCAGAAGTTTGGTTAAGTTAATTTAACTGCACAGAAAGACGTCCGAATAGTGTCGGATTTTTACGACGTAAGCAAGCGCGAAATTTAAATCGGTAGCGGATAATAATAATTAACCTTACAATCACAGAACAAAAAAATGTCCAAGTTTGAAAAAGGTCTAATTTAATTATTTTTTATTAGTAATTTAGTTTTACATAAGGTAAAACATTGTTACATTATGTAATAAAACATACCTACATAACAACGTATCATCCCAACCGTTTTTTAGACGTTGGTACATTTAAGGATGATACATTGTACGTACAATCAAGAATGATCGTTGTACATACACAATATGTCAGAGAAAATACGTACTTAAAATGTACATTTTACTTACTGTACGTACGGGACATAAAACGAACACAACAGGTACGTCTTTAGTACGTAGGGTGTTTGTTGGGTAGACTAGGGCCAGGTAAAAACTGACCACGGCGCGCAAGTGACCAACACCCGACAAACCGACCTCTTCCCCTCACATTGTTATATGCCCCTCACGGATTCCCCTTATTTTATGTTTTGTTTGTGTTATGTTCAATTAACAATTAATATTAGACATTATTATTTTTGGGTGGACAGTGCTTACCACCGAATAATCATATTATGGATAATGAAACTGAGGTAACTCTCTATTTTAATAATAGGTATAATAATAATTGTAGGTTAGGTTCATTTTATGATTTTCCCCGCTTTTCGCTGTTACTGTTGTGAACTAGAATATTAAACAGTAAAGGGACAGAAGAACAATCAAAATTTTTTAAGTTACAAAAACACTAATAGAATAATAAAAGATGCAGTAAGGCATCCTCTCCCTACGAGATAGAACTAGAGGTACAAAAAAGTGTTGCACTGTGGCTGTCACAGTGCCGACTTCGTTTGTCCTGTGAAATGTAAAAACTTTGAATACCTATATAAGATATAAGTACAGTTGATAACAATAATAACAAAACTTTGCTGTCTTTATAATGGAATATGTATTTTTAATAGGGTTTATGTATCATACATTGATGTACGCAGCGTCCTTGATATATTAGGGATTGGTATTTTTCTATCAGGGATAAAGGTCGATTTGTAAAATTTTTCGTCATCGTTCCCGCTCGAGCCATCATTCTAAGGGTATTTATAAAACACGAACTGCACCGTTGTAACTGCGCGAGAGCAGGAACCTATTTTGAGGTTAGAATAAGAATATTAATTTTCTTTGAAAAAGTGGAGAATGTGGCCAGTATTTAATATTATCTTTTAATTATGAGATAAGTTAAGCCCTGTCTATTGACTATAAATGCTGAAATCGTAGGAATATGGGAAATATTTACGTACCTATACAGTGTCACCATTAAAGTCCGCACCATATGGAACTTTTTTTTATTAATGAGGTTAGTTAAAATTAAATTTCGGCAATCGTTTTTGCTTCAAATTAGACTAAAAATTATATAATCAAATGTCACCATCTGTCATTCGGTATCTGTCAAAAATTACATTTTAGTCAAAAAATGCTGAAAAATGGCATTGTTTTACCGAATTTCAAAAAATTTTATTAGAAAAAGTTGTTTCTAGTACAATTCTTGGCCTAAATACAAAGTTTCAGTTTTCTAGCTCAAAGTTGATTTTTTTTCCATTTTTTCTAATTAACTTTTTTTTTATTTAATGTAAGTTCGCTTAATGGATATTAAACTATTTGCTTATACCATACTCAATATTTTATTTAGTTTGTATGAGCTTTTTTTTACTAGATTGCCATTTTTTTTCGAAATTTAAAATTAGAGGCAAAAAATTTGACACAGGTGGTGCAAAGTTATCCTAATTTAAAAATTTTAACAGATAGACGTCAGATGTTTCGTTTTTCAAATGACAAATACATCTAAATATTTGATAAAAATTTTATTTTATACTTAAAACTATCATTATTATTAAAAGGAACAAAAATGAACTTTAATCATTTTAAATAGGTAACACAAAAGCAATATAAATTTCACATTTCAGTGTGACGTCCTTCTCGCTCTATACAAACACCCGTCCGTCTATAAACGTCTTTGACAGCATTTTGTAAAAAGCTTGGTCTTATATCGGCACAACACTGTCTTATCGTTTGTTCCAAATGCTCGATATTTCTAAGCGGTCGATTCTTATAAACTTTCTGCTTAAGATAACCCCACAGAAAAAACTCTAGTGGGGTTATGTCAGGCGACCTGGGTGGCCAGTGACATTCTCTATCACGCCCTATAACTCTGTTTTGAAATAATTGGTTTATGCGTTCTTTCACTGCTACAGTTTGATGTATGGGTGCACCATCAAGCTGATACCATAAGTTATGTCTATGGTGTAAGGGCATGTTATCCAAAACTTCGGTAATCTCGTTATCAAGAAAATTCAGGTACCTTTCACCAGTTAAGTTTACTCTAAAGAAGTATGGTCCAATAAGCTCATCTTTCAAAATTCCACACCAAACATTGGTTTTAAAATGATACTGGTCGCGACATTCAATTGTGAAGTTAGGATTTTCTTGGGACCACCATCGGCAATTTTGTGAGCTCACGGTACCATTCGAAGAGAAAGTGGCTTCATCTGTCCATAATATCTTGTATGGAAAAAGAATATTCTCCTCATATTGTCCCTGATACCAAAACGAAAAATCAAGTCGGATATCAAAATCGCGTTCTTTTAATGTGTTTATAAACTTGGGTTTATATGCCCGAAATCGATTTTTCTGAAGAATTTTTCTAACGCTTTCCCTCTTGCACCCTGTTGAATCACTTATCTTGGTTACACTAGTTTCAATCAGTACATCAAGTTGTGCTGCTTCATCGTATTTACTTGCCGCGTGAGGTTTCTTAAAATTATTTTGACCAGATCCAGTTTCTCTAAATTTTAACATTATTCTTGAAACAGTGCTATGCTGCAAATTTTTTTCTGGATGCCTCTCATTAGAAATGGCAGATACTTGCCGGTGAGGCATATTCTCTCCACAAATTAAGACAATTTCTATTTTTTCTTGAATGGACAACATTGGTGATAACACTGATTATAACTTGCGAAAATATTCAAATTTATGACATTTCTTTTATTTATTCGGCACTCTAATTCGTTTTTTTTTTCCATAGCCTACTTATAAAATTCAAAATTGCCTTGATATTTTATTGTGGATAAAAAGAAAATGTGTCTAAATTTTGAACTTATCTGATATCTGGGAATTTTATTATAAGTTTTTTAAACTTCTTAGGTGTATGTACTATCAAAAAAATGGAATATCTGACGTCTATCTGTTAAAATTTTTAAATTAGGATAACTTTGCACCACCTAACTAATTTTAAATTTCGAAAAAAAATGGCATTCTAGTAAAAAAAAGCTTATACAAACTAAATAATAGATTGAGTATGGTATAAGCAAATAGTTTAATATCCATTAAGCGAACTTACATTAAATAAAAAAAAAGTTAATTAGAAAAAATGGCAAAAAAATCAACTTTGAGCTAGAAAACTGAAACTTTGTATTTAGGCCAAGATTTGTACTAGAAACAACTTTTTCTAATAAAATTTTTTGAAATTCGGTAAAACAATGCCATTTTTCAGTATTTTTTGATTAAAATGTAATTTTTGACAGATACCGAATGACAGATGGTGACATTTGATTATATAATTTTTAGTCTAATTTGAAGCAAAAACGATTGCCGAAATTTAATTTTAACTAACCTCATTAATAAAAAAAAGTTCCATATGGTGCGGACTTTAATGGTGACACTCTATATAATATTATATAGCATATACAGTGTCGTTGGTATGTATGGAAACCATCGATTATTTCTTAAAGTAAAGCAAAAAATATTTGGGACAAAGGTTTTAGGAATTTTTAAGGTCTATTAGGACTTTAAAAAAGTAAGTACGTATACAGGATGAGTCAGAAAACCGTAGAAAAACAAAGTTACTTTTTTATATTTTAGAATGGTTTTGGTTTTTACATAAAATAAAAATTATTTTTCAATAAGTGCAAAATTACAATAGTTATTGAACTTTGACACCTTCTAGCTTTCTAACGGTACGTCTTAGAGTAAAACGGCTTGCATGTCCCTGTCTTAGTTTTTTATTATCTTTTTAAAAGTGTCAACTTCCGGTTAAACCGGATGTAGCTTCAAAAGGCGGAAATATAGTACTTCCGGTTTAACGGAAGTTGGTATTTTTGAGAAGATAATAAAAAAGTAAGATATAGGGACATGTCAGCCGTTTTACTCTAAGACGTAGGTACTGTTAGAAAGTTACAAGCTGTCAAAGCTCAAAAATGTCATTTTTCAGAAGTCGATATCTCGGAAACTATTAGGTATAGACTTATAATCCACTTATTGAAAATTAATTGTTATTTCATGTAAAATCCAAAAATATTCTAAGATATAGGGTGTTCTATTTAAAAAGAAGTAACTTTTGTAGTAGGTACTATAACTAAAAAAAATTTGAATCTCGCGCCAAGCCTAGTGACTTTGCGTGGAAACAGTTGGGGAGTTGGACGTCATTGTCATCGGTCGGAGGTCTGAAAATGATAGTCGAGGATGAGATTTAATAAAAAGTGTTAGTTATAAAAAATCGGCTTTTATAAACTAGGGCTTATTTTAAAGGTCCTTTAAACTTGATTAAACCTGGCTTTTAAAAAAAATCTATTTATTTTAATGCTAAGCGGTAGGTGGCGCTGTTGAAAAATATGCTATTCCAGTTCCGATTACTTCATAAATGCAAATGGTACCCTACAGATTTTTTTACTTAGTTTGGTAGGTTATTAGTTAAGAAAACGAAATCTGAAAACCGGAGATCGATATCTCTTGTCGTTTTAAAATTATGGAAGATAGTAGATGAGTGTCGAGATTACTAGTTCATTGGTCGAGACCCTTTTTATTTAATTATTGAAAAAATAAATAAAGTGCTCTAGCTAACTATTGTCTGTTAAAAATTTGATAGAGGCTAGAGGTCTCTATAGAAGTGGCTATTTTGTAGTCACTTTATTTTTTATTTATAACGAACACGTTTTATATATTTTTTTTATTTTAAAAAATGCATATGATATTTATTACCCTTAAATGCTGTATTTATAGCGAGGCAGACCATGATTTAATAAAATAAGACAAACGAATAAAAATTCACTTACGCGGAATGATACAATGACAGTTTCACTGAATTACGTACTCAGGCAACAACGTACGAAAGAATGAATATTTATTTATTTTATATTAATTGAATCGTAGCGGGAGGCGTGACACCAGCAGAACAATGAGCGACAAGCAATACGATAGCCTGGGGGAAACTTAATCTACCTATTTCTGTTCACTTTGCAATACTTCATATTTTTACTCTTCTATTTTATTACTAGAATATTGGTGACCAACGGATTTGGTTGGCGTTATGGTCGTTTCATAGTACTCGAGGTACTATACATCTTCAAGAGGCTTACAAACTAAAACTTACGGAGGAAAGTATTTATACTGCATGCTAATACTTAAGGGCCGTAATCCTTGGATAATTTAAAGAAAAAAATACTAAAAACAATCATTGAGTCTTCTTCTAACTGTAAGCGCACTTATTCTGGTTCCACGTACTTCTTCTAGTTCATTTTTTTATTTTAACTGCTTTATACGCCTATTTCGTAGTATTTGCAATGTTATGAATCGATCATCTACAGCCGTGGTTGAACGTTTTCTGCCTTGACCTCGTCTTCTCACATACTCTCTAGTTTGCCTCAAACGTGTAACATTACGATGGATCGTTGATTTTGTTTTACCAAAAATTTCAGCAACATCACTGTAAGATCGACCATTTGCGATCAACGTTACCGCTCTCGCGATATCAGTCGGTTCTAAATCACCCATTATGGACTGTTTGACAATCAAGGTGACGATATTAAAGAAAAACAAACCAAATATAAACAATTACTTATTAAAAAATAACAAACTAATGTAAAGAAAATATGCGTCTCAAATTTAATGCCAAACTCACTCATGTTTACACATTAGCTTTGACTTTGACTTTAGCTAACTTGATAAAAAGGGACAAAATGCATACTATTCTAACAAATCCATGGCTGTCTAGACCTGTTACAGTTGTTAATCCGATTCTACTTTTTTCAAACCCTGTATTTTCCGTAATAATTAAGGTATCAGAGTGAATAAATACAGAAAATGTTCAGAAAAGATCAGTTCACAATTAATTATCATAAAATGTTTCCAATTGTCACTTGGTCACTCCACAGGGTGTATCAAAAATTATTGAAAAATCATTACTTTCTTTCCGCCCTGTATCATATATAAAGACAAATCACTCTAGACCTCTAGAAAAATATACTTACAATTCGAAACATATTACCACGATTTGCACATTTTACCCTAATCAAATTTATTGGAGTAGATATTACAACGAACTTCTACGTTTATATTAAAACGCTTTATCTGAGTTATCTCATAACGATCTGACAATTAATTGAATGGCCCGTCACCGCGTCGCGTGTGTGGTCATATTAAACCATCTTAAAAATGTAACCGGGAAATAAAATACTCAAGATATCGTTGTCAATGATCTTCTCTAGTTAATAAATTACCAATGCATATGGTATGGGTTTATGGCTTATAGTTTAAAGTCATGGTTGTCTTTAAAATAGGTAGGTATCACTGCAATTTTTATTTGTTGCACCACAATAATTAATACTGCCTACATAAATGGTGTAAAAGTTACAATTTCATGTAGGTATACAGGTAGGCCTCAAGGCGCCGAAGGTCAACTAATCTAAGCTGGACACCTATTGTCATAATCACTCAATGAATAATATTCAAACTGTTAAACGAGAATATTGTTATTATTCGTCTAATCAGGGCCGCCGTTTCCATAATGTGTGGTGTGTTCAGAGCACACAGACGGCCAATCCATGGGGGGGCCGCCCCAAGCCTCAACACTATTCCAAAAATCAAAAGAACCATGAATCATTAAATCATCAATACAAATGAGGCAACCAATTCCAAAACCAGTTTAATCTATTTAAAGGGAATTTTCAGGAAGGCACAAAAAAGTTTGAAACCTTTTGCAGCTAACCGCCGGACTTATAAATTCGCATATATTATCGTGACACCTATCAACACTGATTTCTATTTATAGAAAAAAAACAAAAGCTGCATCAGCACTATCCCCAATATTTGAAAAAGAAGAAAGATGGATTAAAGCAGTTTTGTAACCACACAGCGGATTAAGAAAGTTTTGAATATGTCGAAATAGGAGTAAAACAAATTTGAAAGAGTAAAAATAAACTTTTTTCTAGGGCCGTGCGTTTTAACCCATTTTCCCGCACGCATTTTAGTTTTGAAAGTGTAACTTTTCCGCACTAGTGCGGGAAATTAAAATTATGCAAATTTTGACCTTATTACCTAGATAGTTTTTTACCTTGGAAGTTATAACTATTGTTACAATAGGTAAATAAGTATTTACGAAATAGTCCATCTAATAAAATCTACCTCTTTTCTAACTTTTTGTTGTATTTTAATTTTTTGAAAATATAAAATATTGAAGATATTTTTATATAACCCTGTACATTTCTTTAAAGTCATGTCAAAGAGTAACATAACTAATAAGAGGCGAAAGAATGCCAGTCCGGCGAAACCAAATTTGTATGCGCATGCGCGAAGTTAGTAGTATATCAGTCAAATTTGATGTGTCATATTTTGTTATCAATCACTGTCAATCGTGTTTTGACGTAAACAAAGTGATAATTTTTGTGGTTTACTTGTTTTATTTTTTTCTATCTGTGTTTTTAGTGTTTCCAATTCCAAAACTTAATATTGTTTTGTGACTTGTCGGTGATTAAAATCTATTTGTTTAAATGTCGGAAACGAAGCTTAAAGGTAGTATATTTAGTATATTACATCGTATGCTTACCGTGTCGAATGGGAAAGATATTATTTCTAAAAAGGTTTCTCTGTTAATGTTGCAGAAATTACTGATGCAATATCAATTTTTGTGAATCGCTTTTTTGGTAGCGTCAAGATAAACACTGCTAAAGAGGGAGACCAAATCCAGGCTGCCAGGACATAATTCGTAGGCAGTTTTAAGTTGTTGTATGTGTTAGCTATTTCAAAAAAGTCTTTGATGTAGTATTCATTATCATAATCATATGCTTTTGTGAGAATATCTGTAGCAAAACTTACAATAAACTCAGTGGGCGCCTATGGACGCTACAATCGGTCTTACTGAAAGGGTTGGTTTGTGAATTTTTATATGTCATAAAATTGTCGTCGTTATTGGGCAACAGAAAATCCGCATTGGATGATGGAGGTTCACAGCCAGTACCCTCAAAAAACAAATGTGTGGTGTAGAATAGTGCGCGGAAGAGTAATTGGTTCATTCTTCTTTGAACAGTCTTTAACTATACAAGTATCGCTCGGATTTCTCCAATTTGAATTAATTCCAGCATTAGTGGCTTTATTTCCGAATCCATTGAACCCAGACTCCCCTGACGAAGAACTGATGTTTCAGCAAGATGGGGCTTCTCCGCACTATGCTGCCACTGTGCGTATATTTCTGGATGAAACCTTTCCCAATTGATGGATAGGAAGGAGAGGACCTATCAAATGGCCTGCTAGGTCGCCAGACCTAACTCCGCTGGACTTCTTTTTGTTGGGTTACCTCAAATCGAAAGTATTTGTTGACAGGTCAAACGATCTGCAGAAGTTGAAAGAGAGGATCCGAAAAGAAGTGTGTGCCATAACTCCGGAAATGAAGAAGTGCAAGTTTATTGATCGCCTTGGATATTGTCAAGCAGTAATAGGCACACATTTTCAACATTTAATTTGATGACGTTGTCTATAAAACATACTTAGAATTCGATGCAAAATTCAGAAAAAAAAAATAAAAATTGTTGTTTTAATTTTAAAAAATGAATTTGATGGTCGTAACTTATTTTTGGGCTACCCTGTATACATGATTTTACCATGAAAAGAACCACATTAAGAAATAAAAACAGACGGGTCCGAGCGTTTTTCCAAAAAACACACCGCTAAATTTTAAATGAATTACTTCTGGGATTCACTGTATAGGTAGATAGTTGTTTATTGTGCGATATGAACACCTAAGCATGATATTCTTTACCCGACCAAATGATGTTATTAAAAAAAATAACAGATAAAAGGGTTAAACGAGGTGTTAAAATTCATTTCGTTTCGAATAAATTACTCACTAATGTCAGTTTAATCAGTTTGCATTTATATCGGCAATTTTTAACTGCGTGTAGTGTAGACAGCAACAAAAAAATTTACAGTCCTTTACAAAGATGCAACCGGGGAAGACATTGAAAATGCCGAAGCAGAGTGCAACGCTTGTGACTATTGTGAGATTTGAGATCTGCGAAAACTCATAGATTTCAATGTAATATTTAGGTAGTTGATATAAGTTTTATTGATTAATAATATAAAAAATAGTAAAATAAAGGTTATAAACTCTAACGCGCCTCTAAGGTATGGTTTCGCTGGAGCAGTCAGCGGCATCGGCTAGCGTTCGCGATTGGTAGCTCGTTACTGGTTTAATGCGATTTGTATGTACACGGTTTCACTGCCGCAGCTCAGCGACACAGCGTTCGCCGTCAATTGCAGCGGCTGCGTTCGGACTGCTAGAGAGACCAGTCCAGCACCGATCGTTCAGCAGAATGCCACCGTTCTCGGCAATTGCTGACGAGTGTTTGATAGAGGAGGTGCAAAAGTAGTAGTCCCCTTTATACAACTACGAGAACGAAAATTACAAAATGTTGTAATAGAAGAAAATGCATGAAAAAAAGTGGCAGCAAGTGTAGGGAAGAACGGTAAAGTGTACAAAACCTTTTTGTTTATTTTTCAGCATTACATTACAAAGTTTATAATTAGGGTAGACTGGGGCAAGTGCGAAGCCCTTTTTAATAGTTCAAGTTTATTTCCTTCCTACTCTAAATATACAATATTTATAAAAATATTTTTGTAAGAAAGTAATAGTTTAATATGTTTACTTTTCATACTGCATAGGGCACACATGAATTATTTTTGAGATCTTGAGATTTGAATGACTATTTTTTTATTCTGAAAAATAATAAGTAATCCAAAATAACACTCAAAAAAGTCCTAATAACAAGAATAATATTTTTATAAACGTATTTATCCGTTCAAAACCCAATGTTTGGCTTTAATCTCTAAAACAGTAGGAATTATTCCCAAGGAGAAACTAAAACAGAAAAGAATCTTAAAGTTTAAAAATTCGAATAATTTTATGGAACTTGTTAAATATTGTATCCCGCAAATTTCACATTAAAATGAAAACCTCCTCGGCGTGTTACTACCGGTTCAGGTAAACGAGTCACTATATCGTCTAGCTGTACTACATTGACATCATTGGTGAGTGCCCATAAAAAATTGTCTTTTAATTTTCTAGTAAACTTGATTTTAAAGCCGTTGTCAACAGTATTTACCTGGCCAATGAAATGTTTGTTTGCTTTTGGTAATGTGTATTTAACCAGTACCCAGTCTCCAATGGAAATATTGTCTTTGTTTATTTCAGGAATCTGATCTTCGCAATGCGATTCTAAAGTGAAACTTTGATCCGATTCCATAAAAGGTACACTTTTATTATCTGATTCACTGGAGCTGGATTTAAATTGATACGGACTTGGCCGACTTTGTTTACTCTTTCGGTCAATTTTCATAGCTGGTTTAGATGTAGTAGATGAACTTGTAGAGAGTTTTTACTGACTACTTGCGATAGTACCTGCAATGGTTTGGCCACCTTGAATTGAGCGCTTTCGTTTCCTTGGATTAGAAGAAGGACTCTGTCGGAGCGAATCAAGTAGTAGATCATCAAAACTTGTCTTTTTTTCTTGCCGATTTTCGGTTGTAGCTGGTAATACAGCTTCAGTTATAGGATCCTGATGATTATTGGGTATATTTTGTTCATTTTGATCAGAGCTGACAATTACTTTGAGATTGGTGGCACTATTAGATGCTGATGAAGGAGCTGTAAATAATTCTGCATTAGATGCTAGTTTCCTTTTAAGTGAGGCGCCAGATGTAGAAGGCTTTACTGTTTTTAACATTGACTGTTCGAAAGTAGCGGTTTTTTCTGTTACATTCGGTGCTCCAGCATTCCTTTCAATATCAATGCGTCCTGGCCTCGGTTGTAAATCTGTTACAGATCCTTGATTTTTCAAGTGTTCCTCCCATCTTTTTAGGGCATCGATGTCATACTTCTCTTTAGGAATAACATGTCTATTAAATGGAACAATACCACCCTTTCTGAATCCTGTTTTTATGATTCCGGAATCTACTTCAGCCCAGGTTTTCACTAGCAATGTGGCGAATTCCCTTTTTGGTAGTCGTTGTTCCTGATGACGTTTTTGCCATGTTATTACTTCCCTCTCTAAACACACTCAAATCGAGAGGTTGAAGTAAATGACTTGTATGGGCTGGCAGTTTAAGTATATAATTATTTTCTTCTCCTGCGGCTTGAATTAATAAGCAATCCACATGCGAGACATGCCCATCATATATAACAATAATTGGTGCCTGATCACGAAACAAAGGAATAAAAGTCTTCAGAAAGTAATTTCTAAATATTTCGGAGGTCATCCATCCATCGGCGCTGGCTGCATATACGGTGTCTTTGAAGAGGTCTTCATTTCTTTCTGAATTCCAGGAACTCCATACATTATTGCCTTTAAATATTATCAATGGTGGCAATTTTCTACCACTAGCACTTGCTCCTACCAGGACGATTATATATTCTCTGCCCGATCCAGCAATAATTATTCTTGAAGAGGGTTTGCCTTTCGCGCCAAGAATTTTAAGACGAGAAAGATCTCTACACAGTGAAGTCTCATCTAAATTGTAAATCCATTCAGGACGATCCTGAAGACCCAACTCCAATATAGCCTTTTCCAATAAAACAAAATATTGGTCTATTATGAATGGGTCCGTAGATTTCTTTCTGCAGTACTCTAAGCTTTGTGGTTTTTTTCATACTCAAAAAGTGCCGTTGTTTAAACTTTATTAGCCAGTCTGTGCCTGGCATATTGTTCTTAAAAGGATTGGAAATATTATTTAAAGTTACAAAGTCATCTTGCCAAGAAAGTATTGGAGGTCTGATTGAGATGAGATCTGGAGTACTGAATTCGGTAACTCGCCGGGAGTGGGTAGTTCAACAGCGCTAATGTATAGTTAGTTGCCTCGGACCACACAGACAAGTAAACTTTAAATATTGCCTGATTGGCGCTCTGATTTTCCACTTACCCCAGTTTTACACTTGCCCCAGTCTACCCTATACCATATTCAAATCCAACATTATGCATACGAAGGCCACATTGATCAGTACTTAATGACAACCGTAACTCTATTTCGATTGGTCAAGCGGCAATAAAACTAAAAGGCCCTGGGCGACAGGGTTGTAATTAGTTTACCGGTGATTTTCGCATTATTGTATTGTATCGTTTGGTATTATTGTTTGTTGTCAATATTTTGATATAAATATTTGTGTCTTTGACCGTCGTATTTGAATGTATACAGGGTGTTTCAGAAGTACTAACCTGAACTAACCTGAACATGTGTCCAGAGTTGCCCCGTTTTTGATATACAGGGTGCGTAAGATTTAAAAAAAAATCGTTTTTTTTATTATTTTTGTAAATATCATTTTCCCGATTTTATTGCAATTTGGTACCGTCATTCATAATGATAAGAGGCTTAATTAGCCCTAACTGGATTAAATTCATTAAGTCCAGTGGCGTCCCGGGAAACACTTCAACAGATATTATTGACAAAAAATGTACGCCACTGACTTTTTTCTAATTTTGATATTTTTTCCGGATATACCAACTAATGATACAATTTTAAAATGTTTTGATACTTTGACGTTTTATCCAAATTGATTTGTTTACTTGGTATGCTGCAGCTCTTATTTAAATATGGTATAGTATAAATTCAAGTGTTAATATGACGCTTGTCGAAATGGAGGAATTTGGGCTAACATCTCCTCTTCATCTTCTTCCTCCAACAACAGCATGCAACTAATGTTATCGGCGTTCATTATAAATCATACATAAGCGCTTGCACTACGAAATACGAATATGATCTGAAGCTGCTCCAGCCAAACCACCCTGCGACGACGGCCGATCGCTACGATTGCCACGCTCTACGCTCGATCGCGAACGCCAACCGCACCCGCAGACTGCTCCAGCGAAACCATACGTTTACTCCCGACTGGGTCGGATCCCGATCATTTTATTGCGGTGTGACGTCAGGGACAAATGCAACACAAGAATTTCGAGTTCGGTACCCATACTTACGTGCCCGTGCGATAATATAAACATTTTCAATGTTAAAATTCCAAGTGATTAACTTTAGCACGCCCTAACTATTTTACCTTTTCTTCCTTATTCCCTTAATAATATGTAGGTACCCCAAAAAATATACGATCGATTTTAAACCCATCCAACCTCCCAACTAAAATACCTCATGACACATTGTCTTTATCGATAAACGACCTTTGTTAAAAAGGACACCTGATACAGGATCCGCTAATATAAAACACACAGCGCTCATTTTCTAACTCAATGAATATTTCGACAAGAGACCCACATGTTTTGTTAATTTTTGTGAAAGGAACTAAATAGAAGGAACCATTCACGGACGAAAATTTCCTAAAATTTGTAAAAAAGTCTCGTGTTACTCGACAGAAAATGATCACCGGTCGTTCAAGTGGAAGAACGGTCTTTTTGGGTATTAAAAACGTATAGCAATGCCTTATCTTTAAAGGTTGGTTTTGTACTATTTTTAAGATAACTTCTGTTATAGAGGCATAGGTACCTATCATAAAGTATAAGGCACTGAACTTTCCAATGAAAGAGAGAAATAACAAACCTAACAATAATTAATTATTGCTGCTAATAAATCTTTGTGCTGCTTAAATTAACATACACTGTAACAGAGCCGCGTTAAGGCTTACTGGCACCCTAGGCACTATTTAGAAAAATAGTACCTATTATGTGTATCTAGTATAAAAAAACAACATATTCTCGGAGAGGATGTAAAGCGAGGACGAGAATATGATTTTCCTACACGGTGCGCATAGGTACTATTTTTTTCTGCGATCGAATATGAAATAAAATAAATTGTAAATAAACGAAATTTGATGCGGGAATATTTTATTCCTGGCCTAGGCTACTGTACTATTATATTCCTCATAGCTTAGTAACTGTTAACAATACTGGAATAATGATTTTGTGGACGATCGTAGAAAATAAACCTTGGGAATGAAAATATTTTTAATAATACAAAAATAAACAAAACAAATTTTCGAACTATAATAATAAAAGGTAACTAATATATAATAAATATGTATAAATAACTGTTATATTTATATATATAAACATATTTTAAAAGGCTTTCTTCCTGGACTTTTCTTGGGGGAAATCATCTATATAACTTGATCATAACTTACCTACATTTTCTGTTATGATGACGTTCTTGCTTTATGGTCGATCTAAAATCGTTTTTAATCCTTGACAGTTTTGAAAGTGATCTATTAGATGATTTATTAGCAACTGGAATTGCTAAATAAATTCGTAACGCGATCCCGAAATTGGGAAACGTTCCACGAAGAATCCAAATCGTTTTCGTAAATTTGTATTGGCTTTTTCTCTTTTTTACATTGGTTATGCTTAAGCTTTGACATTTCTTAGAACATCATGTAACTTTGAAAACTTTTCTTTAGGTAAGAAATTAAAAGACAGACCTGAGACAAAGAAGTTGAAGTTGTGATGATGGTCGAGCCGGTCGAGGTCTGTTAGAGGAAATAAACTTTTGATGGAAAAAAGATGAACCGTGACGCGGGCTTATTAAACTTTCTCATGTAGCTTTCAAATGACTGCTATTTTTGAAAGAATATATGAAAGAAAAAGAAGAATCCTTATACCAATTCGTTTTCTTGCATAAAACATGGATTTTTTAGAATATCTTGGCAATGTAGCGCCACCAATTAACCCCCTTCTACTTACTTCTGTAAATTTCTATTCCTTTGGGTGCTACATGGTCTCTGTTTCCTGGATTCAGGATTCGTCGACAAGGGAGCGAATTTTTAAATAGTATATTCAAATTATTTTGCGTAGATAATTTAATAAACTGTTTCCATTTTCTAATAAATCGCTTTCTCGAAAAATACAGTATATTTTTGGAACCACCCTTGTTTCGAAATTCAGTTACAACTTATTTTCAATCAAATACTATTAATAGAGGAAAGAAACCAAATATCGGATAGGCTCCTAATATTGGACACTACCTTATTTCCTAACTCTAAGCCTTGCCATGTATCTCCGGTGGCAGAGCAGTAGCTGTTGCCATCTACCAAATATCTAGTTGAGACGTTGAGAGACGAGAGTGTCGTTTCTACTAGATATTTTTCCTTGGCTGTGGTTAGTTTAGCCAGCCAGTGAGTTTTTAAACGTAATTTCAAATTGCTCTTTTTTGGCAAAAGTGTACAGTTATCAGGGACTTTCTGAGTGCCATTCTATTAAAAAAGGATTGTAGGATCTTGGTAGTATGTAAAATATTTTCAGAATAATATCGTTTTTTGTCGGAACTTCGTATTTTCTTTTTGAGGTTAAGTTGCCTATTACCGCACAGTAAGATATCCCCAATATCGCATATATCCGATATTAGGAAACCATTTTTACATTACAATATTTATTTTTTCAGATGGCCAAAAGAAAAACGTGGATGCCGATTCCATGAAAGCAGCTATTGAAGCTGGAACTAATAAACAGATAGGTTACTTAAAAGCATCAAAGTCGTTTGGCGTACCTCGAAGTTCTTTGGTCAATTACGTTAAGTCCGGAAAGAGTGCTGATAAAATAGAGACAAAATTAGGCCGAAAACCCAACGTTACCAAAAGAAATTGAAGATTTATTGGTCGAGTACTGTTTTAATATGGAGAAAAGGCTCTATGGTCTAACTGCAGTTGTTAGTTAATAGGATGGCTTTTCAACTAGCGTTAAGGAATGGATTACCACATCCGTTTTCACAAAATAGAGACATACAAAAAAACTAAGCCTGCGAGGAAAAAAGCAAGTGGTTGCCCTTACAACAACTGAAAGGGGGGGCACTTGTGACAGTAGTGACCTGCATGAATGCAGCAGGTGTGTACGTTTCCCCGATGCTTATCTATCCTAGGAAAAATATGAAACCGGAGTTGCTTGATGGAGCTCCACCAGGAACGGTTGCAAAATGTCATCCATCTGGGTGGATGCAACAACCATACCAGGAACATTGATGTGATTAACCTAGCCCGGGATAGCAACATTTAAATAGTTTGTCTACCTCCACACAGCACTCATAAATTACAACCTCTAGATGTAGCCTTTATGTCTCCTTTTAAGACATATTATGCGATGGAAATAGAAACCTGGCTAAAGCATAATCCGGGCAGAGTAGTAACTGCATATCAGGTGGCAGTGCTGATAGGAAGGGTCTACTTACGGGCCGCCAGTGTGGAAGTTGCAGTGAAAGGATTTCGAAAATGTGGTATCTTTCCATTGAACAAAAACGTTTTTAGAGATAACTATTTTGCCATCCATTTAAGAATTGAAAGAGACGCTTTTCCTGAAAATTAAACACTGATGGCGATGTTAGCACTGATGACGATGTTCCGTTATCTACGCTAGCTAAAAAGCTTCGCCCGAAAAATAACATAGAAATACTATGCTTACCAAGTTGCTCATCCACTCCAACATCTAATAGGGTGCTTGTTAAACCAACTGAAATAAGTTCTTTGTCCACATGTTATTTTCAAACTTCCAATAAAGGAAGAAAACGTGGTTTGGCAGCGATCATAACTAAGTCTCCATATAAACAGCAGCAGAAAGAATTCAAAGGCAAAGGTCACTAAAAGAAAATTATAGAATGTTCCACTTACCAAGAAAGATGATGAAAATCAACCAAAAATTGGACTTACAAGAAAAAGAGAAAACAAATTGTTACGAATATTAGCTCATCAAGTGAAGATGACGATACGGAAATAGAGTTCATAGACACCAGTGATGACAATGATGTGGATCAGGAAGATTCTCAAGATAGTAGGGGAGAATCATGGATTCGATGCACTATGTGCTTTCGCTGGAGTCATGAAGAGTGTGCCGGGGTTGGAAAACAAAAGATTCATTCGTGAATTTTGTTTTGATTAATAAGTTGCACTGTCCTTCAAGGTTCAAAATATTCTTTATAATAAATATGCACCATTTTATTAATAAAAGTGTTATAAAAGCATTGAGTCCCTTTGTTTGTTTTAGAAGTTCCTAATACCGGACAGTGCGATATTTTGAAACCCTACTATCCGATATTCGGATGCCTTTTTTAAAATAATGTTTGTTACATTATTATATTTATATTATTATTATTAATTTACATTTTTTTCCCAAAATTTTTGAAAATTGGGTTATCTAGCACTATCGATTCAAAAAAGGTAGGTTTTCTACATTAATTTCATAAAAAAAAAACTCTGCTGTAGTTAACCGATCGGATTTTACGAGTTAAAAGGGAAAAGTATCCGATAGTTGTCTCCTTTCCTCTAGTAAAATTCTTAAACTCCTTAACTTTAATTTGCTTTAAAACAATGTACACTTACTTTTGTTTAGTTTAATCATTTTTTTATCGCGAAAATCCAAGAAACAATCATTTGCCCGACCGGATTCGCCACGATACATTTTTGAATTTAATATTTTACTTTATTCCAAAATCTATCCCAGTCCAGAGCCTGTAATTACGCGGAGGGGGACATCGATTAAGGCCGCAATATTCTACGCAGAGCTTTTCGAACCCATTAAAGAACTAATTTTGGATTTAGATGACGATTCGTAGTGTGTTTTGCAAAGTAAAGAGTTGTTAAAAAGTACAAGTGCAGTTAAAAATCTTGTTTTTATTAAGGTTAATTTCAGTTTTTTACCGGACATAATATCCTCGTTAGAGAGTAGAAATTTAAGTTTAATAGACTCAATTAGTATTGTTGAATCTTTATCCGCTAAATGTAACAACATTCCCGGTAATGTAGCAGGTCAAGTAAGGAACAAACTTTATGTAACTGTAAAACAGAATGAAGGATTTAAATACTTAACTGCGGTAAAAAGCATTTATGAAGGTAAACCATCCAACGAAGTTATATCTTGGCCTTATACTTTGCTACCTAAGTTGCAGTATTGTCCGATTACATCGGTAGATGTTGAAAGAAGCTTCTCTTTGTATAAACATATTTTTACTGATAGAAGACATTCCTCTTTAGTTGAAAATTTTGAGAAATATTTATTAATAAATGCCTTTTATACAATTTCAGGTTAAAAAATTGTTTACTTTTATTTTTTTTTGTTTGTTTTTTGCATTTTGTTTTTAAATAAACATTTTTTTTAGAACCCAGTGTGTTACTGTAATAAATTAAGAAATATTGCATACGAGTGTGCATATTTGGTCAAAAAATGCATATAACTGCAAACAAGGCATATTTTGGCTAAATTTAAGTGCGTATATTCCGCCCCTTAGTGATAACTAATGTAGGTACCTTGCATAGCTAACGTTTCAGCTCATGGAGTTTATTAAAGTAATTTGCTATGACAGCTGAAGTAAAAGTAGAAAGGCGACTTTATGTGACAGTAAATCATCATGGATGTCCCTTATATAACTGTGATAATTTAGTTGTGGTTATTCAACTTTTAATTATGGTATATAATTAAATTATTTTTACAGTGTACGCATAAGGCTATTATAATATCATTTATAGTATCATCATGTAAGCATGTAAGAGCACGAATCAAGTTATATACTTACCTATGTGGTATGTGGGTATCGAACGTAGAATAAGATGTAGAGGGTGCATGGTTAAAATACAACTTAATTTTAAACAATTTACAACAATAAATAAACTCATTTAAGTCTCAACATGCCCTCTATCTTTCTATCTAAAGATATATTAAGACCCTAGAAATTATTTTTCGGATCGGCCTTATTGGATAAAAGAAAGCTTTGAACCACTAATTTATTCCAGAATTATTCGCATGAAAGGGGTCACAAATAATTATATTGTGTATGATGTTAATAAAGATCATTACAAAATGGATTAGCCACGGTGACGAGACAAATTCGGAAGATAATCCGGTAACGAAGCGTTCCCGGGCTTTATTATTCCGGCCCTTGACGTCCCTCGAGTATTGTACCTTTTTGTGAACAGGCGTTATCCCTTGTTATTTGCGTTTATTAAATTGGGCAGGTTTATACGAGGGAAGCTTTAAATGAAAATAATGGTGTATATTTTGTGCTTCTTTTATTACTGATGAAAACCTTTGATGTGACAGGGTATTTCCCCGTTCTATAAAATCACCACCTCAACTGTTATTACTGATGTACGGTATTAATGGTCACTATACAGAATTTCTGTTATTATATTATAGCTTCTATACAGGGTGCCACAAATTCGAGTGCATGCATGGGGATCTCGGTTATTATAAGAGACACAGGGTCGGTTAAATTATGGCGAAGTTGTACATTTTGGTGCTTAACAAAATGTAACTTCGAGAATTGAAAAATTCCCGGTATTTCGGAAGATCTTCGAAAAAAAATTAATTCTTGCAAAAACTTTTTTATTGTTTCCTGAGCTTATTTCAAAAGAAATTGCAAAATAAATGACACCTTGTCATTGCCACCTTTTCTCCACTATAAGATTGCGTTGTCAAATTGAAAATCTGACGTTTCGTTCTTTTTGGATTTTTTATTTTATTTTTAGTTACCTCTTGACTTCCTTAAGTCAATACCCAGTAAACACAAGGAGAACATTCACATTCTTAGAATGTTCTCTAATATGTCCATAAAGTGTTAAACATTCTAAGTATATTCAGAGCACGCATATTCTTTTCATGATATTCTTTGAATATTCTAGAAATGTTCAAATTAAATGTACTTTCGCAGTATATAAATAGAATATCCTTGGAACTATTCTTGTGGAATATTCTTGGAATATTTCTATTAGAATATTCTTTATACATCTATTGCATGAATATTCTTATTTATAATGTTCTTAGAATGTTCTAGGAATGTTCAAAATAAATATACTTTCATAGTATCTAAATAGCATATCCTTGGAAATGTCCTTGCGGAATATTCTTGGAATATTTCTATTAGCATATATTCCATAAACGAATAAATCAGGCCTCTTGCCTAAATCGCGTAACGCATCCTGATTTAAATTTGCCGCGCAAAATGTGTCAATGTTAATTTTAGCTAATCTTACGACGCAATTACGGGAATGTATTTTTTTCTTGTTTTTTTTTGTGTAATCGTGCTCCCTTACAAGTCGGGAACTAACAACGGAGTTACCATTTGAATTTGGCGCGTAACTTATTTCAACGTATGTCATTTTCATTTTGACAGTATGACGTTCTCCAATGCCACCATTTTGGTTTGTTTTGTTTGGCGTGTTGGGCGTGGAACCTGTGTGCTTCGTGATTTTGCTGGGAAACGTCGATTTCCGAATTTCTTGTTAAATTGAATAGATTGCGAAATTTTTGTGAATTGGTTTAAAGCGACTTAAGGGGTAAGTTTAAAAGCTAAAAATATATATGCATGATCTTTCTAAAAATACAATTTTACCCACTGTTTCCATATTCGCCTGTTTTCTCTTGTTAAAATGTATGTTTTTAAAGTGCCAAGCATACATTGACAATACCCAGAAGCAAATAATGGGTAAAAAAAAACCATCTACACACCTAACCTAAATTTGAGTAAGTCCGGTTTTACAGCAGTTTCACCAGAAGTCGTAGGGTTATCAATCGAGATAACCATTTCCTCGGACTTAGAATTTGTAATGCTTAAAATATGAGCTATGGTGATGTGATATGAAAGAGGCATTGACCCTGTCGACTCTTATATTTGTTTACTTGATAACCTTTAAGTGCTCCAATGATCCTCTCACTCCCTCAGTGTGTCAATATTTTCCTAAAAGTTTTGTTTACCATCCACTCTTGTTCTACTCTACTGATGAAAACTTGTGAGTGCTACAAAATTATCTTTATTTTTAATATTTTTAGATGCAGTTAAGATGCACTTCCATCAGGCAATGGAATATGATGTAATTACAGTTTAAAGTTGTGGCTTGTAAAAGCGAAGGAAAGAAAAATGAGGAAGTCAAAATTACCTGACGATTAGTTTGTCGGCACAATGCCAGAACCACAAGTGAAATGAAGTTGAAATGTCACTTAATATAATCATTAGTGAATATAATTTTTTGTTACCTATCTCACTAAACCCTTGCGGTAAGTTACTCATGTGTGAATCAATCAGATAGATACTTTTAAATGCTGGCATCTGACAAGGTAATATTAACAACTGTATTGCAAGTCACCACAACCGTTAAATAAACTTTTATAAATTTACTTGTTATTCTAATTGGTGTTTGCTGTACCTAAGTTAGCATTAGTTAGGTACTATGTAGTAGACTTGCAAACAAAACCACGATTAGGGGAAGATTTGCTGTTTGCAACATACTTGCAGGAAACTTGATGCAAGGAAAGTTGCAAACTTAATACAACCTTACCTTGCTTAGTGGGATTGAAAGCTTCAATGTCATTTGTCTCAATTTTAAAAATAAATATGTTTTTACCTTATTTCGTTGTATTTTTATAGCTGCTTTAATTACAAAAAAAAAAGATTTATCATTTAACTCATATGTGCTAAAGAATGTTATAGTTAATGTACCTAAACTTTATTGTATTTTAATATATTTTTTGTGTTCTTATAACTAATCGATTCTTCTCACATTCCGCCTGTATCGCGTTCCATGTTATTTGGGATCGTTAACACTCTGTAGCACATCTGAGGAATGCTCTTATTAAAACATAAGCCTAAATATTCATAGACTATTCTATGAATATTCCTGATTCTTCCCCAGAATATTGCCCTTAAAATGCAGTAGGAATATTTTTGTTCCTGTAAGGATCCCTACGGGTTCTGAGGGATGTTCCTAGAATATTCTTTGGTAAGTTCATTAAAACATTATCTCGTACATATGAGGAATATGCCAGGAATTTCTCCAAAAAATATGATAAGCGCTTACTAAGAATATACGATTTTATATTGATGTGTAGTGGATCCAAACAGATCGCGTTACTTTTGTAATAAATTAAATACTCTGTATAAGTGTAATCATTTTATTTAGTTTAATAAAATGGTGGGCGAGTGTTTGCCTCTTCCGACGCGTTGTCTATGAAGGTTTTTTACAAACATAAAACATAATCTTATTCTCTGCCTAAAAACTAACTCCAACTGTTTTCCACTTCAAAAAAGGTCTCGGGTCACACGCTTATCGCGTCTCAAGTGTTACTGTTAATGTCTTTCAATAACTCGACCCTGTGGGTTCTTTACGTAATAATTTTTAAGTGACAAAATATAATCACCTAATAAATACAAAACTGTACATCCCGCCCACCTTGAAAGAGTAATTTCAATGATATAGGTTACAAGATGTATACCAACATACAAATATAAAATTAATGTATAAAGAAAATGTAAACATAAAGTAAAAAATAAAATAGAGTCCTTTAGTCCATCTCAATCGGTAAAACACTTATTTTAGTAACCGCACGTTTAAAAACTCCCGTCTTAGTTTTTACGGACACTACGCGGATGACATTGTCTTTTCCGGGATGAACTTTAATGATTCTGCCTAATGACCATTGCTGAGGGGGAAGGTTTTCCTCACGTAAAAGCACTAGGGATCCGATCTTGATAGGTGACCCCTTGTTGCGTCCACACTTTGCTCTTGACTGCAAAGATGTTAAGTATTCGGATGACCATCGTCTCCAGAAATGCTGAACTAATTGCTGAAGACGTTCGTACAGAACCAATCTGTTAGTAGGTACCTCGGTGACATCTCGCTGTGGAATGGAGGTAAGTAGGTCGCCAATTAGGAAATGGCTAGGGGTTAGGACATGAAGATCATCGGGATCATTGGATAATGGGGTCAGAGGTCGAGAATTTAAAATAGCCTCTACCTGACACAATACTGTATAAAGAGATTCATAAGATAAGTAAGCCTCTTTTAAGACTCTGGTTAAGTGAAATTTGGTAGACTTTACCGCAGCCTCCCAAAGACCTCCAAATGAAGGTGATCGTGGTGGTATAAAATGCCACTTAATATCGTTTTCGAGTAGAAATGTTGATATTTTATGACCCTTTGAAACGTCCTGTAAGAATTTACTAAGTTTTTGTAGTGCAAAGTTAGCTCCTACAAAATTTTTTCCGTTATCAGAGTAAATATTTTTGCATAGTCCTCTTCGAGAGACAAATCGCTTTAATGCATTTAAAAATGAATCGGTACTTAGATCTCCAACGAGCTCAATATGAATAGCTCGTGTAACAAAACAAATGAAAATACAAATGTAAGCCTTTATTATCTTGCGAGAACGTAGTTTACCATCCTTTATCATTATAGGACCAGCAAAATCGCAGCCTACAGTTAAAAATGGACGTGAAGGCATTAGTCTTGATTGAGGAAGATCACCCATCATCGGAGTGCTCACATAAGGTTTAGATTTGAAACAAACAAGACATTGATTGATAGCACGCTTTACTGCATTTTTGCCATGAATAATCCAATATTTATTTCGCAAAATTACCAAAAGAGCTTGAGTTGCTGCATGTAAGTTTCGTTTGTGCTCATGCTCAATTAGAAGTCCAGTAAAATCATGATAAGGAGGTAATAAAATTGGATGTTTCATATCAGGAGTCAAGGTCGAGTGTCGAATTCTTCCACCCACGCGTAATATACCCTGCTCGTCAATAAATGGATTCAATGAAAACAGTTTACTGTCCCTAGAAATTTGTTTGTGTTTCCGCAAATCGTTAATTTCTTTGGAATATTCATAATATTGAACCATTTTTATTAAAGTGTTTAATGATTGATCTAACTCATTTTGAGATATTTCCGCAAAAATTCTGCTGGTTTTATGTTTTGTTTTAATATTTAGCATAAATCTTAATATATATGCAAAAATTCGAAGCAGTTTATTGAAATTTGAATATCTTCTAAAAATATCCTGATCCTGATAAGTTGTGTTAGTCATAAACGATAGTTGAATTGTCCGTTTTCTGTCCGGTATGTTGTCAATATTAATTTGATCTAAAACGGGCCAGAAGTTTTCATGTTTTGTCAGAAATTCTGGTCCGTGCCACCACAAGTGACAATCAAGTAATTGTTGCGGATTTAATCCGCGGGAAAGTACGTCTGCTGAATTTTCTTTGGAGCCAACGTGTCTCCATTGGAATTTGTCAGTCAATTCATGTATTTGTGTTACCCTGTTAGCTACAAAGGTATTCCAGTTACTCGGTTCACCCGCGATCCACGACAGTGCAATAGTGGAATCGCACCAAAAAAATTTATTTTTTATGTCAATTTCGAGAGACCTTTCTACATTTTTTGCCAAGCACGCTAAAAGTAGAGCCCCACAAAGTTCCAACCGAGGCAATGAGATTGTTTTTAAAGGAGCAACTCGACCTTTAGCGCATAATAACTTTGAATGACGTAACCCGTTAATATCTGTCGTAACTAAATATATACAAGAACCGTACGCGGCTTCGCTTGCGTCGCAAAAACCATGCAATTCTATAGTTATATAATTTGGAGTGACTACTTGACGCGGTATTTTTATTTTGTCAAGGATTGGTAGTTGTTCAAAAAATGAAGTCCAAAGCGTATAAATATCTAAGGGCACCGATTCGTCCCAGCCTAACTTACACTGCCAAAGACGTTGCATAATTATTTTTGCACGTACAGTAATCGGGCCTGCCAGACCTAAAGGGTCAAATATTTTTGCGATAACCGATAAAATCTGACGTTTTGTTACCGTTGCGTAGTTCTCAAAGTTAATTGAATAACCTAAAGTATCTTTATTTGGTTGCCAAAATAATCCAAGTGTTTTGCGAGTTTTATCTTCAGATAAATCATAATTTTCTAACTGACCCTGATCGCAATCAGCTAACACTTCCGGCTTGTTCGAATAAAATTTTCGTAATGGAAAGCATGCACCATTTAGAATCTGAATTATTTGGTTTTTTAATGTGATAGCATTTTTAACAGAGTCGGATCCAGTTAGCAAATCATCAACATAAAAACAATTCAAAATTGCGTTACTAGCATTCTGCAAATTTTTAGCGTTATCAATAGCGGCTTGATTTAAAGATCTAATCGCTAAAAATGAAGCAGGTGCAATTCCATATGTTACAGTGTTTAAAGTATAAAACTTAAGATCCTCATTCGGACTTGAACGCCATACAATACGCTGCAAATGTCGATCACATTCCCTTAATTGGACCTGTCGATACATTTTTTCAATGTCCCCGGTAAAAACTACATTATGAAGTCTAAAGTTTAAAATAATAGTTAATAAATCTGGTTGTATGACAGGACCCGTCATTAGGATGTCGTTTAAAGACACTCCGCTATCGCTTTTTGCCGAAGCATCATACACGACGCGTAATTTTGTTGTAGTACTGTCAACCTTGACAACACCGTGATGTGGTAAGTAATATGTCGTGTCAATCGTGTCTATATTCGAACTGATTTGTGACATATGTCCCAATTTTTCATATTCCGACATAAAATTAATATAATCGCGTTTTAAATTTTCGTCCCTTTGTAATCTTCTTTCGAGACTGTAAAATCGATTGATAGCTGCATTTTTCGAATCACCCAATTCGAAAGAATTATTTGATAAGGGTAAACTTACTTCAAAACGACCTTGCGATACGCGTCTATAGTTTTCAGTGAAATGTTTTTCGCATGCCAAATCTTGTGGTAAAATGTCCCGTTTTTTAGTGTCGCAATTTTCTACAGTCCAAAATTTTTCGATTTGCCTATGCAACTCATTATTTGTTATTGAAAGGTTACAAATGGTGGAGTCATTATTTTTATATGATGCATTGTAATCAAAAAATAAGGTTCCTGCAAAAATCCAACCCAGTTTAGTTTTGTTTAAGATTAGTTTGCCTTTGCCCAATTTAATTTGTCCTACACATAGTATGTCATAGAATATGTTTACTCCTAACAAAACATCTACAGGGCGCGATAAATTAAAATTTTTATCGGCAAATTCAATATTGTTTGGTAGGTCTATGTTAGACAAGTCAAAAGAGGTTTGCGGAAGATTTTCGGTAATTTTGTTTACAATTAAAAATGAATCTTTCATTTGATATTTTTCGCTGACAGAATAAAATGTGGCGTCAACCTTTTTTGAAATTTTGCTAAGAGAGTTATTTATCCCAGCCACGGGAATACTAAAATTTTTAGTTTTTAGATTGAGTTGCCTAGCCAATGAATCGGTAATAAAATTACTTTGAGATGCACTGTCTAGAATGGCCCTAGCTTCTATTATTTTTCCATTGCAATCTAAAATTTTAATCATGGCTGTTGCCAAAAGTATTTGTTTGTTGTTTCCAGTCGATAAACAATGCATTGTTATGTTTTGATTAGAAAAATCTTGGATCTTGGAAGTTGAGGCATCATTTGAGGTTTGTTTATTTTCTCGACTAATTTCCGTTGAGAGTAAAGTTTGAGTATTATGGGTACTTTGTGACCCGCCATGGGATTTGTTATTATTGTCGCGATCGACAATGTTTGGGTTATTAACAGAGCTATTGACGCCGACAACGTTACCGCTGTTATTAAAGAATAAATGTAATAATGAATTATGTTTTCGACCGCAGTTTTTACAGCCTGCTGAATTGCAGGAATTGTGATCATGAAAAGGTCTTAGACAGTTGATGCATAGTTTATGTTTTTTAATTTCTGTGTAAAGATCCCTTTTCGGCATTGTATGTATTTTTTCGCATTGAAAGTTTAAATGATTTTTATGACAAAAGGCACAAGAAATCTTTCCTGTCGTCACGTGTGTTAGAATTTTGTTGTGTTGTTGTCCTCTGTCTGTCTTATTTTTGCTTTCCAGGGTTTCTAAGAAATTGCAACGCTTGGTTAGAAATTCCGTTAGTTGAGAAACCGTAGGAAAGTCAATTCCTTGTTTATTTAAATGTTCCTCCCATTCCCGTTTAGTTACAATGTCAAGTTTGTTACCCAATATGTATATGAGAAGTGTATCCCACATATCTATGGGCTGCCCAAGTGCCTTTAACGCACGTAAATTTTTGTTGAAATTATCCAATAAATTTCTTAGTTGAGAATGTGACTCGTTTTTCATTGTGAAACCATCCAAAATATGTTTTATGTGAGTGTGTACAATCAATCTCTTGTTTTCAAACCTATCCCTTAACATATCCCAAGCAATTTGATAGTTTTGATTTGAAATTTCAAGTGACTGAATTAAATGAGCAGCTTCGCCTTTCAGGCATGATTTTAAGTACCAGAATTTTTGTACATCATTTAACTGCGCATTTGAATGTACTAAAGAATTAAAAATGTCATAGAATGTCATCCATTGACTGTAGGCCCCATAAAATTCTGGTAAGCTAATCGGTGGTAATCTTACCGGACCTTGTAAATTAACATTTGTATTTCCAATTGCATTATTAACACTAAAAATGCTTGCACCAGGATTTGGTGGTGTATCTTGCGTTTTTAAAAAATCTGAAAGCATTTTCTTGGCTTGACCGATAGCCTTAAAGAATTTTGATTCGAAATCATCTCGCTCGGCGTCCTGAGAAATATTTCCCGATAAGTATTCAATTTCGGTTTGGATGTCATTAAATTGATCCAAAAGAAACGTTGTTCTCTCTACGCGAGCACTAACTTCTTCATAATTTCCCGAAAAAGATTCAAAATTATCTAGGTATGTAATAAATCTAGTTAATTGGGATTTGACTTGTCCCCGTTTTAACTTTAATTTGGCTAACATATCAGCTAAATCGAGTGCATTGTTAGTATTTTCAGAAGCCATATTTTTTTTTTAAATCTCTAAACACACTAAAGTATCAGATAATGCAATTGAATATGTAAAGGAAATGGTAAAAAGGAATATTGACGACTTACCAATCGACGCTATTTTCCTTGGTTGTGGTTTTCTTTCAGCTGTGTTGCCAAACAAACTGTTGTAGGTATTTGGTTTTCCGACTGTGTTGCCGAAAAGTCCCTTTGACGACCGTTTTGTCGCACTTGTATATTAGCTTTCCCGGTTGTGTTGCCGAACAAAGCCGTTTTTACCGACCGTTTTGCCGATTTAACTATCCAGGCTCGAAGGACCAATGTTGTGTAGTGGATCCAAACAGATCGCGTTACTTTTGTAATAAATTAAATACTCTGTATAAGTGTAATCATTTTATTTAGTTTAATAAAATGGTGGGCGAGTGTTTGCCTCTTCCGACGCGTTGTCTATGAAGGTTTTTTACAAACATAAAACATAATCTTATTATCTGCCTAAAAACTAACTCCAACTGTTTTCCACTTCAAAAAAGGTCTCGGGTCACACGCTTATCGCGTCTCAAGTGTTACTGTTAATGTCTTTCAATAACTCGACCCTGTGGGTTCTTTACGTAATAATTTTTAAGTGACAAAATATAATCACCTAATAAATACAAAACTGTACACATATTCCAAGCACATTCATATCACGTGAAAACACCTTGCGGTAATCTAACTATAGCATGTTCTATGAATGTGCATAGACCTTTTATAGAATACTCTTAGAATGTTCCAACCTACTAGAGTAATGTTCTTAGCATGTGCTATGAAGGTGTTTGTGTTTAGTGGGTATGATGTCGCAACCATCCAAAAAAATTATAAGTTTTATGAAATAACACCTTAAAATGTATGAATCACCCATCTCTGTCTAACACATAGTTTCATTCATAAATCCATCTTCATTCAGCACATTATTCTTATGGAAATGGGATAGTCAAGTAAATTAATTGTTAAAAAAAAACATAAAAAAATAAATAAAAATATATCAGGTCACCGTTGGAAACAACAAAACAAAGCAATGCAGTTGCCTTAGCAACCCCAATATCAGTGGCGTGTTTACCATGGAAGCTAGGGAAGCACAGCTTCCCCTAAACGATTTACTTAAAAAAAGAAATAATCCAATACAATCCTACTAGAACTTACAATTAATTTTTAAAATTGTCCTAAATTTTATTTGTTAATCGGGCGAATCCCACCGCATTTTCATAAAGCACCCTTGATCAAAGAACTCCAAATATGCTATCTTGCCTCGATGACCACTCCACGGTGATGCCTGATTGATTTCGAGACATACCGACGCGCCATTGGCGCCGCGCTGCCTCCCGCGGATTGCGGGAAGCGATTGGAAAGCAGCGTATTGCCGTATATTGTTTTACTGCATCGAACAAATTAAAGTGGCGCGTGTTTAGGCGAAATTTAAAACAGTGCATAAATATGGGGAAAAGTACGCTGTTTTTAAATAGATAATTATTTTAATTATGGATCCTGTTGCTGGTTTTAGTTCGGCTGAAAGTGAAAATAGACTTTTGTGTGAGTGTATTGTGTGTCAGATAGTGGTAAAAGGATTTTCCACTTATATTTTTGAGGAAAAAAAAACAAATTATTTCCAATGGTAGGCCCATACTCTATCTATTCCTAATTTAACAAAAAAAACTAAACTTTATATTAGACATTTTCAAAAAGAATCATATAAAACTTGTGAATGGCTTACTGGTTGTGAAAATAAGGGGACCCGGAAATTCGAAATATCATCCCCGATGGGGAAAAAATATCAAATTTTGTTATTAAAATATTTAAAAATATATTTCAAATTGATGCACTTCATATGCGTAATAATTTGTCAAGATTTACCCAAAAAAGGGCGTGGCACCCCAAAAATTTTCGCCTGCAAGACTAAGCGCCTGCGCCGCAAGAAAGAGCGCCTTCAGCGCAAGACACCAGATAATTATCAATTTTGATTTATTGAAACTTGTATTTATTTGAGATTTTCATTTGATGAAAAAAGAGATATGATAAAAATGTATTATCAATGCAGCAGAAATTCAGTTCGTGTTTTAGAAGTTTATTTTGAAACTTACCCTAAGAGGCCCCAACCAAGCAAGCATTTCATTTATTCGACAGCTAGTTGCTAATTTATCCGAATATGGTTCATTTTCCAAAAAACGAGGAAAATATGGAAGCAGAACAACAGAGGAAGAGGTTGCTATTGTTTTAAACCAGATTTGTAATTTTAACCATATGTTGCGTATGTCCGGGTGTTCCACCTAAGGAGGTAATCGGCTATATCTCGGAAAGTAATAACACTAGGACTTTGGGAAAAAATATGCATGGATAAAAGCGGCCAAGAGAAATTGCTGGAAATTATTTTCAAGTTCGAAAATTGACCGCTAGGGGGCGTAAGAGAACTTTCAAAATAGAAATGCCGATTTTCTCTTGATTTTTCTTAATAAAAATATGTTAAAAATATACGCATTGTATGGTCCATAAAATTATGCAACTTTATGTTAGGAATCGTTTTTTTCTATTTTCAATAATAAAGTGGTGGGAGAAAGTCAAACTTTTTTTCTTTCAGACGCTGATATCTCTGCTTTGGATAAACCGATTTTATTCAACTTGGTCTTGAAAAAAAGCCCTTCTTTTTCTCTACACGTAGATCTGTTAACTAAACAATATTGATTCTGATGGTGGCCACAAGATGGCGTTTTTCCGTAATTTCTCAATGAATAAGGATTTTCTCAAAAAAATCAAATGTTATGATACGACTTTTTCATCATATTTTATTTTAGGCTTATAAAGTTAAATAGTGGAATAAGAAATCCAGGTCCGTATCTAAAATAAAAAAGTTGATGATGGTCGGTCGAACCCGAAACGTCGGATTAAAAAACTAACCCCATCAGCTTGTAGAGGAGGAAAAGTTACTATAGAGAACTGAAAACCGCAACGTAATATCTTTTGTTAAACTAGAGAAATTAGGGATATAATAATAATAATTAATATGGAAAAATAAGCCATTTTTTAAAACATTAATTAATCAATTAAATCTCTAGTTTAACAAACGATATCACGTTGCGGTTTTCAGTTCCTTGTAGTAACTTTTCCTCCTCTACAAGCTGATGGGGTTAGTTTTCTAATCCGACGTTTCGCATTCGAGCGACCATCATCAACTTTTTTATTTTAAATACGGACCTGGATTTTTTATTCTACTATTTAATAGCCTTTATAAGCCTAAAATGAAATATGATAAAAAAGTCATATCATAACATTTGATTTTTTTGAGAAAATCCTTATTCATTGAGGAATTACGGAAAAACGCCATCTAGTGGCCACCATCAGAATCAATATGGTATAGTTAATAGATTAACGTGTAGGGGAAAAGAAGGGCATTTTTTCAAGATCAAGTTGAATAAAATCGGTTTATCCAAAGCAGAGATATCAGCGTTTGAAAGAAAAAAGTTTGACCTTCTCCCACCACTCTATTATTGAATAGCAAAAAACGATTCCTAACATAAAGTTGCATAATTATATGAAGAATGCAATGCTTATATTTCTAATATATTTTTATTAAGAAAAATCAAGAGAAAATCGGCATTTCTATTTTGAAAATTCTCTTACGCCCCCTAGCGGTCACTTTTCGAACTTGAAAATAATTTCCAGCAATTTCTCCTGGCCGCTTTTATCGATATATATTTTTTCCCAAAGTCCTATTGTTATTACTTTCTGAGATATAGCCGATTACCTCCTTAGGTGGAACACCCGGTACGTATCGTATCACAGTATAACGGGAGTGATCGGTATCGAACCAACTAACTAAATTGTAAAATGTGATTTTTTTTTAAATTTTAAAACAAATATTTTAGGTAAACAATAATCCCTCTGTTTCCACCCGCCAGATTGCCGCAGAGGCAAATAATAATCGGACCATGAACAAAACAAAATCCTGGAGAATCTTAAAGAACAATAATTTTAAACCATTCAAAATGCATGCGAGTCAAACACTACATCCAGTGGATCCCGAAAGAAGGCTAGCATATTGCTTATGGTTGCGCGACCAGATTACACGCAACGGGGATGCATTCTTGAACAATATTGTTTAGTCCGATGAAACAAAATTTACCAATTGTGGCATATTTAATCGTCACAACGAACATATTTGGGGCATCGAAAATCCTGGAGAAAATCGGGAAATCCGCCCACAAGTTCGATTCAGCATAAATGTTTGGGCTGGAATATTGGGCGATCGCATTTTAGGGCCCTATTTATTTGAAGGGAATTTAACTTCTGCTGGATATTTATACTTTTTAAATACTCATTTTCAAGAGTACCTACCTCATGGATTTCCCTCTAGCCACTTTACGAAACCTGTGGTTTCAACAGGTTGATGCTCCTGGGCATAACAACAGGATTGTCCGCCAATTCCTCTAAGAGGAATTTCCAGAGCGCTGGATAGGAAATGGAGGTTTTGTAGAATGTCCAGCGAGATCTCCAGATCTCACACCATTGGATTTTTATTTGTGGGGTACTCTTAAAGATTTAATTTACAAGCGGCCTGTAGAGAAGAACTAAGAAACAGAAGGGGGCGTTTACAGGGCAGTTAAATAAATTAAAACAAAAATAAGCGACTGTATTAGAGCAAATGGTAATATTTTCGAAGACTTGCGCCGAAATTGATGTAAAATTTTTTATTTATAATTTTAACTTTGCATGTAAAAATGACATCTTTTATGACTTTACATCAAAACTGAACTGGTGTTTTATTTATTAATAAATAAAACACAATTTGTTGATATTTTCAAAACACGTCGTTATTTCGAAAACTACTGATATTAGGAACAAAGAATGTTTTACAAAAAGTGTAACTAATTTAAAGAATAACTATAAATGAAAAAATATACAAGGTGTTACATTTAAAAATATAAAATTCGTTCGAATTCCAGAGACACTAAAAAGCTGGCAACAACGCCAATATCGTCATTCGGTGCGTTAGATCCTCTTACATAACTATACCAAATTTGTTTTAAAACGGCCAATAACTTGTGATGTTATTAAGCCGTTTCCAGACTTTATACACACACTGTATAAAAAGGGTCCGATTTAAAAAATTAAAATGTTTGCTTTTATGTGTGACATGTGACACCTACAGTCAGTGTTGGCAAAACCCATAAATACTTAATAAAATAAATAAGACCTTCTTGAAATAATGGAAATAAACAAAATAATTAAATATACAAACATAGATTGTGTTAACGACCAAATCATTCATAGCAGCACTAATTTTTTCAATGCTTTGAATCTGGGTAGTTTATAATCACAATATAGTCCCTTTTGCACAAGACATACCTCTTCCTATCTCTGCTCAATACTTTTTAGCTCTCCTTATACATTTTGATTGTATCCAACCATTGTTTAAGGTTTGAAACGTTTTCACCATTTCTCAACATTCTTTTGTACAAAAAAAAAAACTTAATATCTGGATCTCCTATATTTACTGTGTCAGCTAGTGTTAGTGTCGTCACCAGCCCTCGCAAGTGTTTTTTTTAGTGCAGCGTTTTATCTCCCTCCGATAGACATTTATAACCCCCTTTGTAATACAGGGTGTCCCAGCCGAGAGTGACCCATTTTAAATGCTTATAACTTTTATACCAGTTATGTTAGCCACCTGCGGTTTACGCCATTCCTTTTCTCTTGGCCTAAAGTTTTTTCTAGTTGGTACCAAATTTTGTCTACAATTATACAGTGGGAGTAAAAAAATTGCCTTTTTTCGACATTAAAATTTTCAACTATTTTTAATGGAACACCCTGTATATTGCAACGCCATAATTAGGAGTCGTGTCCAAGGTATCCATATACCAATAAACATCGGACTTATAACTTGAAGTTTTAGCAGCAAAAAATTAAAATAGTAGTTTGGGTATTTTAGCAAACGTATTTTTTATTAGCATATTTACAACTATACAGGATCTTAGACGTGGTGGATGAGTCATGCGATGCCTGTCATTAATAAAGAAATAAATATAAATCTAAAAAAACTGCTGTTACAGCAAAAAATTAAAATACAAATCGAGCTATATTTTTTTAAAACTAAAATAGGTATAGGTACTTATCATCTACCTTTGTACTAGGTATCCATAGTAAACAATTGTCACTGTCAGAGTAAAATATCAAATTAAGTTAACATAAAAACATAAATTTTAAAGAAAATGATTTATTCATTAGTTGAAAAAGCAAAAACAGTAATCTTTTATACCGAAACCCGATCAATAATAACGACACAAAGAAGATTTAGAACTAGATTCCAGAAAAATCCGCCAAGCAAAAACGTTATTAAAAAATGGCATCAAAATTTTTCAATACATGGATACTTGGAGGTCAAGAGACCAAAAAGGAATTTGTTTAATCCTGAATATTTAGACAGACTTTTAGCGGTCCATGAGATTATTGCAATTAATAATCAGAAAATATCTCTTAGGAAAATGGCGGCTGCATTAAATTTATCTAAAAGTGAGTGCGAGAGATGTGTTAAATGTTTAAAATTATTCCCTTATAAGCTTCAAACATTTCAAAAGCTTCGTCAGGAGGACTACCAAAAGAGATTGTTTACTTGCGAAACTCTTTTGGACTTGTTTAGAGTTAACCCAAATACGCTGTTAATTATGTCTGATGAGGCGAGTTTCCACATAGATGGTAGATGTAACAAGCACAATTGTAGGATTTGGGCATCAGAGAATCCAAGAGCATTTAACGAGTTCCAGCGAGATACTCCAAAGGTAACAGTTTGGTGCGCCATCTCTGCTGAAAAAATATATGGACCATTTTTTTTCAATGAGCCAACGATAACAGGAACTGTATATACTGATATGTTGGAAAATTTCTTTTATCCACAGTTAATACAGGAGGATATCTTGGATGAGGTCTACTTTCAGCAAGATGGTGCTCCACCTCATTATTCTTTAATAGCAAGAGCATCACTAGATATGACATTTGGGGCAAAATGGATAGGAAGAGCTGGTCCTATAGAATGGGCACCGTACTCTCCTGACTTGACAGTTCCAGACTTTTTTCTCTGGGGTTATGTCAACGATAGGTGCTACAACCCCCTTCCACATAATTTGGATGATCTTAAGAGGAATATGCGTGCAGTAATTGAAGCAATTCCCCAAGATATGTTACACAATTCATTCAACCATTTAATGGTCCTACTTCATAAATGCGTAGAACAGAACGGTCAACATATACAGCAGTTTTTTTAGATTTATATTTATTTCTTTATTAATGTATAGTTGTAAATATGCTAATAAATAATACGTTTGCTAAAATACCCAAACTACTATTTTAATTTTTTGCTGCTAAAACTTTAAGTTAGTAGCTAGGAATTGACAGTTCTGGACCAGTGGTGCTAGTGGTGCGTTTTATGACCTAACCCAGGTGGTGCAGGTGGTGCTGTTTATGACCTAACCCAGGTGGTGCAGGTGGTGCTGTTTATGACCTAACCCGAGTGGTTCGGTGGTGCTGTTTATGACCTAACGCGGGTGCTTTCGTAAGGCGGCTTCTTATCTAACCCTAATTTGAACCTGAATATTTATGAACTAACCCGAGATAAAACCCGACTTTTTACGACCTAACCCGGGTGCTTTCGTGAGGCGGCTTCTTATCTAACCCTAATTTGAACCTGAATATTTATGAACTAACCCGAGATAAAACCCGACTTTTTACGACCTAACCCAAGTGCTTTCGTGAGGCGGCTTCTTATCTAACCCTAATTTGAACCTGAATATTTATGATCTGACCCGAGATAAAACCCGACTTTTTATGATTTAACCTTAGTGAAACGCCGCTGTTAAAGCAGGATAATTAAATCCCAATTTTTATAAGCCATCCTTAAACCCGACTTTTTACGATCCGACCTGAGCCATCCTTAAACCAGACTTTTTATGATTTAACCTTAGTTGAAACGCCGCTGTTAAAGCGGTATAGTAAAAAACATGATTTATATTTTCTAACTTAGTGAAACGCCGCTGGTGGATGGCAAAGCGAAATAAAACCCTAATTTATATGGTCTAACAAGATAAGTATAATAAGGCGGCACATTATTTGTCACCGCAATAATTATTTATACCTAAATGACCCTCTCAAACCCTCTGCCGACTCGATTTAAAAAGAAAGGGGCATAAAACTTTATTTATTATTCCGAAGGACCCTCATTAAAATTCAGTAGCATATCTAATAATTGTTTTCAATTTTGCACCACTTATAAAAAATACAATAAAATAATTACCATCTAGAACCATTAACTAGCGATTTCTTTGTACTGGAAATGGATAAATTATAGGACTATCTTGTAATGAGAACAGAGTAGACAATAAATAAAACTTAAATACGTATATGGCTCTATATATCATTCGACCTTTACTTAAAATACCAACTAGGTATAGGTACTATACAACTTGTGTTCGCCATCAGGTAAAAGCCCTCATAATGCTTTTATAAAAATTCTTTATAATATCATAATATAAGTAAATAGGGTACAATTTCAGGAAAAAAGTAAAAAAAAAATTAATTCACAGTGTAAAATTGTAGTTAAATGGATTGTAAATACGAAATAATATAAAAAGCTACCTTTTGTTTGCGATGATGTATGCACAATAACTCTATATTATTCGGCCCTTAAACTGAAAATACCCACTAGATAGGTATCATAAGCTGTATTTGTCATCAGGTAGAACCCCCAATAAAATTATGAATATTAGGCGTAGGCAACAAAGTAGCAATCTTAACTTATTTTCATCACGAGCATAAAAATATGGGGTTGTTAAATATTTTACAACCTTAATTCTCAATGGCAACAATAAGCAAATCACGTTGGTTTTTTAATTTATTATTAAATTCGTTTGAATAATACTTATTAATCTGGCTAACTTAAGAAACTGACAATATAACGACCATCCAAAAAAATCATAATACATTACTGGGTGTGAAAGCAATTGCGCTGCAAAATATAGTGTATACCGACTCTGAGGTAGTTAATTAAAATCCCAATTAGCACTAAAAAAAAAATCAATTAGATATTTACTTTAGATATTTTAATAAAAAAATTCAATATTATTAGCGTCACCTACGCATAGGGTTAAAAAGTATGAGAAACTTTGCGAATATCATTTTCCATAGTTCTCTCCACCACCACATCGATGTCACATTTCAATATTCTCGCCAACATTTAACTTTTGAAATTAGCATAATAACAAATCCTTTACAATGAATTAAACAAACGCATACATAATTTTAAAATCTTATAATAAGAATATATGCTAAAATTATAATGCGTAACAGCTCCAAAATCTAACAAGTTTCAACTAGTCGAATGACCTCAGTTTACATTTGTGGAGAATACCCAACTCTCAAATCATAAAAAATGGTCAAACTTTGTCGGTAAATACCCTTCTATGGTGCAGGGGAAGGACAGGTAACTCGAGATGCTTATAAAGAAACGTTAAAGAACATTATTTACTTATTTCTAGACTCTTAAAAATTAGATGCAATCGAACAATAAATGTTTTCATCATGTATATTTATCAGTAACACATTACTTTCGACATACGTAAATTCAAATTGATAATTACTTGCCTTAGTACTTTTTTAGAAGCTTGAATCATTGCATATAACCGTCTGAGGATACCCAAACTTCCCCTAACATATTTCTCCGTAACCGGGGAAAAAGAGGTAAAAAAGCAATATAACAGCTCCAAGTGTCTTTGCGAACAACCGGCAATAAAATAGAGTATTTCAGTTTTTAATTTTTCGTAAATAAAAGTTGGTTAGATTAATAGTCTCTGTGAATATAATAACATAACCAAAGTGATATGGCGTAAATTTAGGAGTACAGTATAAATTATGCCTCTATTAAAATATACCGCAATAACTAAATACCAAAGGATTTTTGATATTTTGAATATATTTGATGCTCATAGCATTATCACATTTCCAAAGGCTCTAAATTTTAGAAAAATGTTCTAATAGAATATGTCTATCAATATAAAGTAAAGGTATTGTTAGGTTTTTTTAAAAAAATACGACCTACAACAGTCTCTGCTACAGCATGGCTGACTCTGTAGAAATTTCTGTGAAACCATAATAATTATATCAATAATCGAGTCGTCCTTATGATAATATTTTCTTCCAATATCCGACTCCACTATCCATAAAAGTTATGTTAGAAAATTCATAATTGAGCGCATTGTAATTTTTAAAAAGAAATTCACTTCACACACAAAGATGAAGCCAATCGATTCATGAAAATAATGCAAGTCAGTATGTGTATGTTATGGCTAACTGTTTAAATGTCTATTCCTTCCACGTTTGTCGGAAGAAATACTTTTCTTTATACTAGTATTTTAGTTGAAAATAAGATTGTAAATCGTGTACAAAACAACCGTCCCTTATGGATTTGAACGAAAATCGTAGATTTGACTATTTTCATGAAAAATAAATCTAAGTACGGAATAATGCAGGAGAGAGACCTATTTCTCTTACATATTTAATTTCTTTGATAGTAAGAACTAATCTTTTTATTTTACAAAGGTAAAAAAAGCTAAGATCGGCGTTGTCAGTCAGGTATAAGAACTGATTTAACACGATGGTTTTTGTACAAACGTTCACATACAATTGTATGATTTTTAACCGATTATGTCGGAAAAATGACGTTTTATAGATTAGATATTTAGACGAAGAGGTAGCCTTCTCAATAAAGTATTGATTATTGTCCTGATAGCTAGACAACACTTTTTATGTTAGTCAAAAAAAAATTTTTTTCGAACGCTATTACAGGTTTTATCGTTAACTAACAAACATTAAGAGCGAAAAATTACCGTGCAAGATGAAATGTATAGGTTCACTTCATTTTTACATTATTTTACAACTGGCAATCGGATTAAAAACAAGATCGAATAAAAAACAACTTATGACATTTGCACGAAAAATGTTTTTCGGACTATTTAGGTTACCGGCCGCATTACGTGTGAAATACTACATTTTTCGGCCTTATAACATAATTTACTATTTTAGCGTTAAAATAGGGGAAATGATGTATCGAAATGGGTACTTTTTTTGTCGGTCACGAGATCATAGTTCCTTTTAAAATAAACTCTAATATTTACAACACAAATTATCCTTTAAGCCACATTAGTTTAAAACACGTCTGTCGCTTTCTCTCTATATTGAGTTTGGTTAAAGTATAGCGTAGTATATATTTAGATGAATTTCGTAAATGTTGGCTACTTTCAAAACTGAAAAAGCCGCCCTTTGCAATAAATATCTCATAGAGTTAGGTACCCTGAAGATTAAGGGTATTTAAGTGGATAATCATATACGAATTCAAAGATTTTGTCTATTTTAATGGATTAACAAACAATACCTATAGGATAACTTTACTGATAAAAAAAAAAGAAGAAAAATCCATAAAGTCTAGGCTCACATGAAATTCCATAATGAGAGGGTTGAGTCTTGTTTGACAAATCCTGATTTTTAATTTGACGTTGACAACGGTACAATTTCTTAGCATTTATCATAAGAGGCGTATATTTTTGCGGCTTAGATCTACCAGTTTATCCACGTTCCATTTATTGATAGTGCTTTAGTAATTTTACTTTCCAATTATTTTTTACCAAAACGCGTAGTTGAAACAGTGCCTATATCAGACGATATAATAAATTTTAAGGATTAATTTGCTTACAAATACACTTCAATTTATTTAGGCCAAAGCAGCCAGACATATACTGGAACTACGAAAACCCTATTACAATTTGGTTACCTAGAGAAAATTTTGTAAAAAACATAGCTTTCTACACGAATGCTTGCACATTATGCGCCTATCCTTGTAAGATGGCTGGCGACGTCAATGTAAGCATTGACATAATGACGCAAGATATAGATAGGTACTAGAATATTCAAGATTTCTATTAACGATACACTTCAGCATACATGCGAGATGTCATTAATGTCTACGGAAGGGTACAGACATACCAGCTATTTTTACACAGGTTCCATAGACTTGGACGCTTCATGTTTAGAAATATTTGATGTGGTCTTGAGGAGTTCCGTATTGAAGCACCAAACCTACCTACCAAATAATTGACGAAATATGGGATATCATAAAATATGCCCCCCCATCGAACTAAATGATCCTATAAACCAGCTTCACAGACCGTAATTTGTGCTGCTAACATGATTAATACGCAATATAACAAGATTAAGAAACAAAATTTTAAACAAATATATTGGATATATAATTAGCTGTTTTGCTTTGTTTTTTTAACTAATTTAAACTAGCTCTTTATCACACGAAAATAATTAAATAATTTACGGTTACAGAACAATAATTATTTTAAAAAGCTGTATAACTAAATATATTATGTTATTAGGAATATTCTGTCTAAAGTAACAGCGGATCTTAGTCGAAAATGAGATTATTGATTGTTGAATTCGTTAGGTATGAAATAAAATTAGAGATTTCGTCTATTTTTTCACGTTTAAAAAGAATACCTCTATTTAGCTAAAAATGAAACGATTACAGTGGTAGATTAATTCACTTTACCAAGCATGTAAACTACTAATTTTGCAATAAATATCTTCTATATTTCTAGGTAGGTTTACTCGAAAATGTTGGGCTATTTTCATTAAAAATCCCGATACGAAATTGAAAAATTTACCTATTTTTGTCGGTTTACAAAGTGATAGTGAAATATTGGTTTGATCAAAGAACAATAATTATTTTAAAAATGTTGTATAATTAACTAAATGTCGGTGTTATAAGGCAGGCAAGAAGTTATTTATCTGAATCTTATTTGTACCAATAGCGTTTATATACAAATGCTAGTGGTTTTCAAAAATTGATATCTCGGAAATTATTAGGTTTAGACTTATAATACGCTTATTAAAAAATAATGACTACTTTATGCAAAATTCAAAAATATTATAAGATGTAGGGTATCCCAGTAACTTAACCAAAGATTTTCGGTCTTCGTAAAGCTTTATACGTTTCTTCAGCGTACCAAATATTCACTTTTTTTAAATATTGACATCGGGTTAGGATTCTGAACATAGGATTAACATCACTCCAATAGTGAACATGTTGCGTTGTCACAGTTCCATTCGTCGAAAAGTAAACAAAACCGTTTGAGCTACGTGGGGAATAAATAAAGTTGGCTTGTTGAAAAATTTTAATATTTATTAAGGTAAAAGACTATAAATATATCGATACAACACTTTGGCATTTCTAACACTACAAACATTAATATCTAAAATATGATATTTACAACCATCAACATCTCCCTTCTCTAATTTTGGTACATCGATGTTGTCTTCTAAGTTTATAATATATGGTGCCCTGCAGTTTAATTCTGACAATGTTTTAACTAAAAATTCCTCTTTGACACGTCCTTTAACGTAAATGATGTCTACGTCTATCAGATTGTTGGATATGATATTATGTAGCTCCTTGTAATCGGTATTACCATAATTATAAAGGATACCATGGTGATTTCCAAATAGATATTTGACTTGTTTCTTGCAAGCCTTAGTTAAGGTGTCGAATGGTTTAACTGGTTTAAAAAAGTAACTTTTCATACTATTCCCGTCGTAAATAGCCAATTCTTTGGCGCAAAATTCAGGTATGTTAAATCCTTGAATATCGACTACAACGAACTTCATTGTCTAAAGGCTCAAATCAAACTGATTACTGTTTTTTTTTGTTGTTTTATAGTCTACTATCTACCTACATAAAAAAAAAAACAAGTATATTTTCATATTTTTTATCGCTCTTAAGTTCGATTTCAAAAGCACACTCCCACTTTTTGATAATTTCACAGTCTAAGCACATAGATCTTATATTTTTATTTACGATCAATTCATCTTTATTCGCCAATCGTCTCAAACGAGTCTGCTTTTGAAAGTAATATAGCCATAGTATTCAGAAAATATTAATGATATCGGAGCCTAAAACATCCTTGACACTAAAAAAAAAATCGTCGTGTTTCCTCACAAAACCCATCATCTTGTCTATTTAGCTTGCTTTCCTATTGTTTAGCAGGTTAAATAAAATTATTATTTCGCTCTTTTTGTCTGTACTGAATCGTTAGGGGAATACGATTCTAGTCCTATAAGAGAGACAGTTAAAATTTATGTAAGCAATCAGAAATCCTACACTATGAGCTACTTAGTTAAAATTTCATATTTCCTTCCTGGCTCAGGCAAAATTTGTGTTGTGTCTGTCAAAATTTATAAAATACGAAAAAAAAATGCTAGATGCATTTTTATCATGACTTTCTATCTAATACCATCTTATTTCAAGGTATAATTCGGTTGTCAAAATGAGAATCTAAAAAATCCTCGTGTTTCCTCACAAAACCCATCATCTTGCCTATTTAGCTTGCTTTTCTATTGTTTAGCAGGTTAAATAAAATTATTATTTCGCTCTTTTTGTCTGTACTGAATCGTTAGGGGGATACGTTTCTAGTTCTATAAGAGAGACAGTTAAAATTTATGTAAGCAATCAGAAATCCTACACTATGAGCTACTTAGTTAAAATTTCATATTTCCTTCCTGGGTCAGGCAAAATTTGTGATGTGTCGATCAAAATTTATAAAAATACGAAAAAAATGCTGGATGCATTTTTAGCGTGACTTTCTATTTAATACCATCTTATTTCAAGGTATAATTCGGTTGTCAAAATGAGAATAAAATAATTTTCCCATGGTTTATGTCATCTTAAAAAAGTCAAAAGGTTATATTCTGTAGAGGGTCAGATACATTCAAATTTAAAAATTTTCTCCAAGAAGAATTTTAAGATAGTATTATAGTAAATAAAAATTCTATACCTCCAATATTTCTTGGAAACATATCGTGTTCTAGCGACATAACCCAAAAGTACCTCTATTCAGAAACGCATCGTACTTTTCTTGTCAAACTTGACTTTGTTGTAATGTTGTATGCAGAGCACTTTGAAAACAAAAATTAGATTAGAAACCGCCGCCTCTTAAGGTATACTTTTTTAGGTCTTACATAGGGTACACTGGTGTACAGAACAAATGTCATCTTTAATTGTCTCATTGTCCCATCCATTACATACATTATTATAATCTTAAAGCACCTGTTACCAGCATTATCTGTTTTTATGGTTTTCATAAAACATAGCGATTACCGATGAAAATTAAACGAAAACTTAATAAATAACTTTTTTTTCAACTGAAATAGACTGATTTTTCGATGGAAAAATGTTACTTATAACTAAAAATGAATATAAGACATATACGCAATGATATTTAGAATAAATCAATCTTTTCTAAAATTACTATGAAATATTCACAAAATCGTTTCGTTATAACCAAAGTAGCAAGGCTTGCAGATTTCGTATAGAGTTCAAACGCGATACTGAGATGATCTTTTTTTTATATTTTTGTAGGATAATTCACCACTACGTTGTACTTGAGAAAGGACTTTCTTGAAAAATCCTCAAATTTCTCTGCAATTTTGTTCCTTCTAGAGTTAAATTCACACAGAAAACCCCGTATTCTTATCTTTCAGGTTGGTATATTAAAAAGGGCTTATTAGTATGGTTTAGAAAACAAGCAATATTAATTAACGGATGTTTTTTTGTCGTATGAAGAGTTGAAATTTTTTTTTGACGCGCCCCCCTCAGGTTAGTTCAGGTTTCTCAAACACTTGAGAAACCTGAACTAACCTGAGGGGGGCGCGTCAAACCTGAAACCGATTGCAAGGAGCACTAACCTTAGTACATGCAATCAAACCTGAGCTACCCTGAAAGATTATGATGAAACCCGACTCTCTGCATCGCAACCATTGGAGTGGAAAAAAAAAATTTCAACTCTTCATACGACAAAAAAACATCCGTTAATTAATATTGCTTGTTTTCTAAACCATACTAATAAGCCCTTTTTAATATACCAACCTGAAAGATAAGAATACGGGGTTTTCTGTGTGAATTTAACTCTAGAAGGAACAAAATTGCAGAGAAATTTGAGGATTTTTCAAGAAAGTCCTCTCTCAAGTACAACGTAGTGGTGAATTATCCTACAAAAATATAAAAAAAAGATCATCTCAGTATCGCGTTTGAACTCTATACGAAATCTGCAAGCCTTGCTACTTTGGTTATAACGAAACGATTTTGTGAATATTTCATAGTAATTTTAGAAAAGATTGATTTATTCTAAATATCATTGCGTATATGTCTTATATTCATTTTTAGTTATAAGTAACATTTTTCCATCGAAAAATCAGTCTATTTCAGTTGAAAAAAAAGTTATTTATTAAGTTTTCGTTTAATTTTCATCGGTAATCGCTATGTTTTATGAAAACCATAAAAACAGATAATGCTGGTAACAGGTGCTTTAAGATTATAATAATGTATGTAATGGATGGGACAATGAGACAATTAAAGATGACATTTGTTCTGTACACCAGTGTACCCTATGTAAGACCTAAAAAAGTATACCTTAAGAGGCGGCGGTTTCTAATCTAATTTTTGTTTTCAAAGTGCTCTGCATACAACATTACAACAAAGTCAAGTTTGACAAGAAAAGTACGATGCGTTTCTGAATAGAGGTACTTTTGGGTTATGTCGCTAGAACACGATATGTTTCCAAGAAATATTGGAGGTATAGAATTTTTATTTACTATAATACTATCTTAAAATTCTTCTTGGAGAAAATTTTTAAATTTGAATGTATCTGACCCTCTACAGAATATAACCTTTTGACTTTTTTAAGATGACATAAACCATGGGAAAATTATTTTATTCTCATTTTGACAACCGAATTATACCTTGAAATAAGATGGTATTAAATAGAAAGTCACGCTAAAAATGCATCCAGCATTTTTTTCGTATTTTTATAAATTTTGATCGACACATCACAAATTTTGCCTGACCCAGGAAGGAAATATGAAATTTTAACTAAGTAGCTCATAGTGTAGGATTTCTGATTGCTTACATAAATTTTAACTGTCTCTCTTATAGAACTAGAAACGTATCCCCCTAACGATTCAGTACAGACAAAAAGAGCGAAATAATAATTTTATTTAACCTGCTAAACAATAGAAAAGCAAGCTAAATAGGCAAGATGATGGGTTTTGTGAGGAAACACGAGGATTTTTTAGATTCTCATTTTGACAACCGAATTATACCTTGAAATAAGATGGTATTAGATAGAAAGTCATGATAAAAATGCATCTAGCATTTTTTTTTCGTATTTTATAAATTTTGACAGACACAACACAAATTTTGCCTGAGCCAGGAAGGAAATATGAAATTTTAACTAAGTAGCTCATAGTGTAGGATTTCTGATTGCTTACATAAATTTTAACTGTCTCTCTTATAGGACTAGAATCGTATTCCCCTAACGATTCAGTACAGACAAAAAGAGCGAAATAATAATTTTATTTAACCTGCTAAACAATAGGAAAGCAAGCTAAATAGACAAGATGATGGGTTTTGTGAGGAAACACGACGATTTTTTTTTTAGTGTCAAGGATGTTTTAGGCTCCGATATCATTAATATTTTCTGAATACTATGGCTATATTACTTTCAAAAGCAGACTCGTTTGAGACGATTGGCGAATAAAGATGAATTGATCGTAAATAAAAATATAAGATCTATGTGCTTAGACTGTGAAATTATCAAAAAGTGGGAGTGTGCTTTTGAAATCGAACTTAAGAGCGATACAAAATATGAAAATATACTTGTTTTTTTTTTTTTATGTAGGTAAATAGTAGACTATAAAACAACAAAAAAAAAACAGTAATCAGTTTGATTTGAGCCTTCAGACAATGAAGTTCGTTGTAGTCGATATTCAAGGATTTAACATACCTGAATTTTGCGCCAAAGAATTGGCTATTTACGATGGGAATAGTATGAAAAGTTACTTTTTTAAACCAGTTAAACCATTCGACACCTTAACTAAGGCTTGCAAGAAACAAGTCAAATATCTATTTGGAAATCACCATGGTATCCTTTATAATTATGGTAATACCGATTACAAGGAGCTACATAATATCATATCCAACAATCTGATAGACGTAGACATCATTTACGTTAAAAGACGTGTCAAAGAGGAATTTTTAGTTAAAACATTTTCAGAATTAAACTGCAGGGCACCATATATTATAAACTTAGAAGACAACATTGATGTACCAAAATTAGAGAAGGGAGATGTTGATGGTTGTAAATATCATATTTTAGATATTAATGTTTGTAGTGTTAGAAATGCCAAAGTGTTGTATCGATATATTTATAGTCTTTTACCTTAATAAATATTAAAATTTTTCAACAAGCCAACTTTATTTATTCCCCACGTAGCTCAAACGGTTTTGTTTACTTTTCGACGAATGGAACTGTGACAACGCAACATGTTCACTATTGGAGTGATGTTAATCCTATGTTCAGAATCCTAACCCGATGTCAATATTTAAAAAAAGTGAATGTTTGGTACGCTGAAGAAACGTATAAAGCTTTACGAAGACCGAAAATCTTTGGTTAAGTTACTGGGATACCCTACATCTTATAATTTGAATTTTGCATAAAGTAGTCATTATTTTTTAATAAGCGTATTATAAGTCTAAACCTAATAATTTCCGAGATATCAATTTTTGAAAACCACTAGCATTTGTATATAAACGCTATTGGTACAAATAAGATTCAGATAAATAACTTCTTGCCTGCCTTATAACACCGACATTTAGTTAATTATACAACATTTTTAAAATAATTATTGTTCTTTGATCAAACCAATATTTCACTATCACTTTGTAAACCGACAAAAATAGGTAAATTTTTCAATTTCGTATCGGGATTTTTAATGAAAATAGCCCAACATTTTCGAGTAAACCTACCTAGAAATATAGAAGATATTTATTGCAAAATTAGTAGTTTACATGCTTGGTAAAGTGAATTAATCTACCACTGTAATCGTTTCATTTTTAGCTAAATAGAGGTATTCTTTTTAAACGTGAAAAAATAGACGAAATCTCTAATTTTATTTCATACCTAACGAATTCAACAATCAATTATCTCATTTTCGACTAAGATCCGCTGTTACTTTAGACAGAATATTCCTAATAACATAATATATTTAGTTATACAGCTTTTTAAAATAATTATTGTTCTGTAACCGTAAATTATTTAATTATTTTCGTGTGATAAAGAGCTAGTTTAAATTAGTTAAAAAAACAAAGCAAAACAGCTAATTATATATCCAATATATTTGTTTAAAATTTTGTTTCTTAATCTTGTTATATTGCGTATTAATCATGTTAGCAGCACAAATTACGGTGTGTGAAGCTGGTTTATAGGATCATTTAGTTCGATGGGGGGGCATATTTTATGATATCCCATATTTCGTCAATTATTTGGTAGGTAGGTTTGGTGCTTCAATACGGAACTCCTCAAGACCACATCAAATATTTCTAAACATGAAGCGTCCAAGTCTATGGAACCTGTGTAAAAATAGCTGGTATGTCTGTACCCTTCCGTAGACATTAATGACATCTCGCATGTATGCTGAAGTGTATCGTTAATAGAAATCTTGAATATTCTAGTACCTATCTATATCTTGCGTCATTATGTCAATGCTTACATTGACGTCGCCAGCCATCTTACAAGGATAGGCGCATAATGTGCAAGCATTTGTGTAGAAAGCTATGTTTTTTACAAAATTTTCTCTAGGTAACCAAATTGTAATAGGGTTTTCGTAGTTCCAGTATATGTCTGGCTGCTTTGGCCTAAATAAATTGAAGTGTATTTGTAAGCAAATTAATCCTTAAAATTTATTATATCGTCTGATATAGGCACTGTTTCAACTACGCGTTTTGGTAAAAAAGAATTGGAAAGTAAAATTACTAAAGCACTATCAATAAATGGAACGTGGATAAACTGGTAGATCTAAGCCGCAAAAATATACGCCTCTTATGATAAATGCTAAGAAATTGTACCGTTGTCAACGTCAAATTAAAAATCAGGATTTGTCAAACAAGACTCAACCCTCTCATTATGGAATTTCATGTGAGCCTAGACTTTATGGATTTTTCTTCTTTTTTTTTTATCAGTAAAGTTATCCTATAGGTATTGTTTGTTAATCCATTAAAATAGACAAAATCTTTGAATTCGTATATGATTATCCACTTAAATACCCTTAATCTTCAGGGTACCTAACTCTATGAGATATTTATTGCAAAGGGCGGCTTTTTCAGTTTTGAAAGTAGCCAACATTTACGAAATTCATCTAAATATATACTACGCTATACTTTAACCAAACTCAATATAGAGAGAAAGCGACAGACGTGTTTTAAACTAATGTGGCTTAAAGGATAATTTGTGTTGTAAATATTAGAGTTTATTTTAAAAGGAACTATGATCTCGTGACCGACAAAAAAAAGTACCCATTTCGATACATCATTTCCCCTATTTTAACGCTAAAATAGTAAATTATGTTATAAGGCCGAAAAATGTAGTATTTCACACGTAATGCGGCCGGTAACCTAAATAGTCCGAAAAACATTTTTCGTGCAAATGTCATAAGTTGTTTTTTATTCGATCTTGTTTTTAATCCGATTGCCAGTTGTAAAATAATGTAAAAATGAAGTGAACCTATACATTTCATCTTGCACGGTAATTTTTCGCTCTTAATGTTTGTTAGTTAACGATAAAACCTGTAATAGCGTTCGAAAAAAATTTTTTTTGACTAACATAAAAAGTGTTGTCTAGCTATCAGGACAATAATCAATACTTTATTGAGAAGGCTACCTCTTCGTCTAAATATCTAATCTATAAAACGTCATTTTTCCGACATAATCGGTTAAAAATCATACAATTGTATGTGAACGTTTGTACAAAAACCATCGTGTTAAATCAGTTCTTATACCTGACTGACAACGCCGATCTTTAGCTTTTTTTACCTTTGTAAAATAAAAAGATTAGTTCTTACTATCAAAGAAATTAAATATGTAAGAGAAATAGGTTTCTCTCCTGCATTATTCCGTACTTAGATTTATTTTTCATGAAAATAGTCAAATCTACGATTTTCGTTCAAATCCATAAGGGACGGTTGTTTTGTACACGATTTACAATCTTATTTTCAACTAAAATACTAGTATAAAGAAAAGTATTTCTTCCGACAAACGTGGAAGGAATAGACATTTAAACAGTTAGCCATAACATACACATACTGACTTGCATTATTTTCATGAATCGATTGGCTTCATCTTTGTGTGTGAAGTGAATTTCTTTTTAAAAATTACAATGCGCTCAATTATGAATTTTCTAACATAACTTTTATGGATAGTGGAGTCGGATATTGGAAGAAAATATTATCATAAGGACGACTCGATTATTGATATAATTATTATGGTTTCACAGAAATTTCTACAGAGTCAGCCATGCTGTAGCAGAGACTGTTGTAGGTCGTATTTTTTTAAAAAAACCTAACAATACCTTTACTTTATATTGATAGACATATTCTATTAGAACATTTTTCTAAAATTTAGAGCCTTTGGAAATGTGATAATGCTATGAGCATCAAATATATTCAAAATATCAAAAATCCTTTGGTAGTTAGTTATTGCGGTATATTTTAATAGAGGCATAATTTATACTGTACTCCTAAATTTACGCCATATCACTTTGGTTATGTTATTATATTCACAGAGACTATTAATCTAACCAACTTTTATTTACGAAAAATTAAAAACTGAAATACTCTATTTTATTGCCGGTTGTTCGCAAAGACACTTGGAGCTGTTATTTTGCTTTTTTACCTCTTTTTCCCCGGTTACGGAGAAATATGTTAGGGGAAGTTTGGGTATCCTCAGACGGTTATATGCAATGATTCAAGCTTCTAAAAAAGTACTAAGGCAAGTAATTATGAATTTGAATTTACGTATGTCGAAAGTAATGTGTTACTGATAAATATACATGATGAAAACATTTATTGTTCGATTGCATCTAATTTTTAAGAGTCTAGAAATAAGTAAATAATGTTCTTTAACGTTTCTTTATAAGCATCTCGAGTTACCTGTCCTTCCCCTGCACCATAGAAGGGTATTTACCGACAAAGTTTGACCATTTTTTATGATTTGAGAGTTGGGTATTCTCCACAAATGTAAACTGAGGTCATTCGACTAGTTGAAACTTGTTAGATTTTGGAGCTGTTACGCATTATAATTTTAGCATATATTCTTATTATAAGATTTTAAAATTATGTATGCGTTTGTTTAATTCATTGTAAAGGATTTGTTATTATGCTAATTTTAAAAGTTAAATGTTGGCGAGAATATTGAAATGTGACATCGATGTGGTGGTGGAGAGAACTATGGAAAATGATATTCGCAAAGTTTCTCATACTTTTTAACCCTATGCGTAGGTGACGCTAATAATATTGAATTTTTTTATTAAAATATCTAAAGTAAATATCTAATTGATTTTTTTTTAGTGCTAATTGGGATTTTAATTAACTACCTCAGAGTCGGTATACACTATATTTTGCAGCGCAATTGCTTTCACACCCAGTAATGTATTATGATTTTTTTGGATGGTCGTTATATTGTCAGTTTCTTAAGTTAGCCAGATTAATAAGTATTATTCAAACGAATTTAATAATAAATTAAAAAACCAACGTGATTTGCTTATTGTTGCCATTGAGAATTAAGGTTGTAAAATATTTAACAACCCCATATTTTTATGCTCGTGTTGAAAATAAGTTAAGATTGCTACTTTGTTGCCTACGCCTAATATTCATAATTTTATTGGGGGTTCTACCTGATGACAAATACAGCTTATGATACCTATCTAGTGGGTATTTTCAGTTTAAGGGCCGAATAATATAGAGTTATTGTGCATACATCATCGCAAACAAAAGGTAGCTTTTTATATTATTTCGTATTTACAATCCATTTAACTACAATTTTACACTGTGAATTAATTTTTTTTTTACTTTTTTCCTGAAATTGTACCCTATTTACTTATATTATGATATTATAAAGAATTTTTATAAAAGCATTATGAGGGCTTTTACCTGATGGCGAACACAAGTTGTATAGTACCTATACCTAGTTGGTATTTTAAGTAAAGGTCGAATGATATATAGAGCCATATACGTATTTAAGTTTTATTTATTGTCTACTCTGTTCTCATTACAAGATAGTCCTATAATTTATCCATTTCCAGTACAAAGAAATCGCTAGTTAATGGTTCTAGATGGTAATTATTTTATTGTATTTTTTATAAGTGGTGCAAAATTGAAAACAATTATTAGATATGCTACTGAATTTTAATGAGGGTCCTTCGGAATAATAAATAAAGTTTTATGCCCCTTTCTTTTTAAATCGAGTCGGCAGAGGGTTTGAGAGGGTCATTTAGGTATAAATAATTATTGCGGTGACAAATAATGTGCCGCCTTATTATACTTATCTTGTTAGACCATATAAATTAGGGTTTTATTTCGCTTTGCCATCCACCAGCGGCGTTTCACTAAGTTAGAAAATATAAATCATGTTTTTTACTATACCGCTTTAACAGCGGCGTTTCAACTAAGGTTAAATCATAAAAAGTCTGGTTTAAGGATGGCTCAGGTCGGATCGTAAAAAGTCGGGTTTAAGGATGGCTTATAAAAATTGGGATTTAATTATCCTGCTTTAACAGCGGCGTTTCACTAAGGTTAAATCATAAAAAGTCGGGTTTTATCTCGGGTCAGATCATAAATATTCAGGTTCAAATTAGGGTTAGATAAGAAGCCGCCTCACGAAAGCACTTGGGTTAGGTCGTAAAAAGTCGGGTTTTATCTCGGGTTAGTTCATAAATATTCCGGTTCAAATTAGGGTTAGATAAGAAGCCGCCTCACGAAAGCACCCGGGTTAGGTCGTAAAAAGTCGGGTTTTATCTCGGGTTAGTTCATAAATATTCAGGTTCAAATTAGGGTTAGATAAGAAGCCGCCTTACGAAAGCACCCGGGTTAGGTCATAAACAGCACCACCGAACCACTCGGGTTAGGTCATAAACAGCACCACCTGCACCACCTGGGTTAGGTCATAAACAGCACCACCTGCACCACCTGGGTTAGGTCATAAAACGCACCACTAGCACCACTGGTCCAGAACTGTCAATTCCTAGCTACTCAAGTTATAAGTCCGATGTTTATTGGTATATGGATACCTTGGACACGACTCCTCATTATGGCGTTGCAATATACAGGGTGTTCCATTAAAAATAGTTGAAAATTTTAATGTCGAAAAAAGGCAATTTTTTTACTCCCACTGTATAATTGTAGACAAAATTTGGTACCAACTAGAAAAAACTTTAGGCCAAGAGAAAAGGAATGGCGTAAACCGCAGGTGGCTAACACAACTGGTATAAAAGTTATAAGCATTTAAAATGGGTCACTCTCGGCTGGGACACCCTGTATAACAATATAATTTGGTCATTGATTTCAACAATCACTTCTGATTTTAATATTTCTAATATTGGTACCTGATTATATATATATCTTTATTCTCACTATTCTCTTCGAATTAACCTCAATTCAGCTTCCACCTTGCGGCGGGTACCGCGGTTGTGTTTGAGCACAGGTTATATTCAATTACTTTATAACCACTTTTTAAATAATTTTTTAAAAGAATTTTATTAAAAATCTCATAATCTTTCAAAATGTTAATTTTTTACCAGTTTTCTAAAATATGGGGCATAATTTTTTACAACTAAATTTTAACAGCTAAACTCTCATTATTAAAATAAAAAAAAAACCTTTCTCCTTCAGATGTTATAAATCAATTTATTGCCTTATCCAAAATGTTGCTTCACTAATCCAAATTTCACAATTTATTTAAAACTTCATTTATATCTCAATTTCAATACAATTAACCAAGTCTTCAACCTTTACATGTATCATCTTACGAGTTGTACTCATTAATTTAAGACAACTTACATTTCTGCTAAACTCGATGTTAGGTAAGTCCTTCTCAAACTAAATTGTATATTCATTGTTCGTTCTCAACTTTGTACTATTCTTTTAGTATCCCCTGATGATGATTGCTTAAGCACTTGCAATATGTCGGGAGCTTATAATTTACGATAATCATTAAACTGTGGAGTAAAACTGCATTGTTTCATTTCCATAAAACGTGACTAACAATAATTATTCTACATTCTGTTTTTTGAATGCGAACGCGCTGACTCATAAAACAAAAAAGTTACAGGCTCTTAAAAGTGGGACAATCTAAAATGACAACACTGTACACTAGTGTACAGGTTAGTTTTATAGCTTTTATTTTTGTTTTTTTTTGGTTTTAGGTAAGGTTTTTAGTATTATTTAAAAAATTTCACCATAAATATATTAGCCTGTAATTAAATGAAAAACGTCTTCTAAAAGCAGCACTTGACCCGAGGTATGTGTTCGTTCCTACTGGGTTCCCGCATCGCGTCGACATTTGACAGTTGATTGACAGCTCCAAGCCACCGCCGGCGGATCCACACTGACGTCGGTTTCCGCTGTCGTTTTGTTGTTTGTAGAAAAAAGGTCAATATTCGTAAGTATGCAAAAATAAAAATTGAAATCTGGGACAGATGAAATAATAATGATACACAAATAATCATTAAGTATTTAAGTCTTAAATTGTCCTAAACTAACTACACTAAACGTGTAATTTATTTTGAGCAACAAAGATTTATTATTAGCAATAACTTATTTGTGAAAGAAAGTAAGAAAAATGTGGTCAATAAAAATTCACAATCACATTCTCACCTTTTTTATTTGATTTTGGATTAGGTACACCTTCTATAATTGTTTGATATAAACATTATGTATTAGTACTATACAGGGTGTTACAAATTCGAGTACAGGGATCTCTGAAACTATAAGAGATACAAAGTCGGTAATGGGGGCAAGAAATATGGTGCTCAACAAAACGCCGCTGAAAAAATTTAAAAGCTCCGAATACGAAACGAAAATTAGCAAATTTGTTTTAATTTTTTGCGGATTACATTTGTTGAAATAGTTTTAAACAAATGTCACATTTCCATTGCCACAAGGAAATAACACTATCATAAATTTAGTTTAGTAAGAATTTTATAGGATATTTCTCTATAAAACCTCTTAATCGTATCAGATTTGAACGACGATATAGATGACTCAAAAACGGAAATAATCAAAAATTTTATTCAATTTTTTGCTTTGGAGCAGCGCAACAAGGTCAGAAATTCGTATAATGGTATATTAGATTTAGTCATCTTCAACGTCAGTTGCAATATTTTGTAAGTGAAAATAGAGTCCTTGAACGTTATCCGGTCAATTCCTAAGAATAACAAAAAATCAAGATTCCCAGTAACTGTACATCAGCCGAGGTATAACTTTAGGAAAGCCAATTTCCCATTTCTATACGAAATGATCTTGAGCGCGGATTGGTCTAATTTATATGGAATACAAGATGTTAATACAGCATGCCAAAACTTTTACAGGAAATTGTACCGAATAGTCGATGAATGTGTCCCAAAGTCTATTGTTCGTAAAAGAACCTTCCCAGTATAGCATATATAAGAAATAATTAGTCACTTATAACGTATAAGGGCAAAAAAGTCCACTTCCCAATTGCAGTGGCAACAATATAGGGGATTGCGCGCGGAAGCTAAGAGAATAATTGATGTCGCTTATCTTATAGGAAATACGCTGTCAAGGCAGAATATTCCATTGTTAATGATCCTATATCCTTTTGGTTATAAACTTTAAAAACGGATCAACCTCTCTGCCTGAGGTCTTTACGGATAGTAACTCTCAACTCTCAGATCCGGGTCACCCTGGACTATTTACCGGAAAGTACTGTCAGAAAAGGATTAAAAAATCGAAAAACAAACCTACATGTGGACCAGATAGGGTGCCTTGTTTCATAGCTAGAGACTGTGCTGATGCTCTCTCAAAACCATTGTCATATATTTTTAATCAAACTCTTAAAAGTAGCGTCTCCAGATAAATGGAAGGAGGCAAGAGTAACCCCAGTTTTCAAAAATGGTGATGTAAGTGATATATCCAACTATAGACCTGTTTCAATATTATCTCCATTTGCAAAGGTTTTTGAGATGTCACTATACGAATGCATCTTTAACCAAGTAAAACAATATATTTCGCTTCAACAGCACGGTTTCTATATACACCAATCGCAGCTCAGTAAGCCTAGCATGCTTCACTCAATACTGGGGACATGGCCTAGATAATCGAAATTAAGTCGACACACTATACACAGACTTCTCTTAGGCCTTCGATCGGGTAGATCACTCGATCTTACTGCGGAAACTAGATCGGCTGGAGTTTAGTGGACCACTCAATTCTTATCTAAAAGATCGTCGGCAATATGTTGAACTCCGAGGTTACACATCTGCTATTTTTAAAGCTACAAGTGGGGCCCCACGGGGTAGTAACCTCGCTCCCCTCTTATTCTATATATTTAATAATGACATAACTACTAATATTTCTAGCAATATTCTTCTTGTCGCAGAAGACCTAAAACTATTCAAGGTAATCCATCATCTAGCGGACTGCGTTTCCCTTCAAAACGATCTAACTAGGTTGCAGTACTGGTGCACAAATAATAATTTACCCTTAAATGTTAACAAGTGCTTTACCATGACTTTTACAAATAAAGCGGATTCTATTCGATTTGGATATACGATTGACAATAATGATATAGATAGAAGCCATGCTTTTAAAGACCTTGGGATACGGTTCGATCCTAAGCTCTCCTTCGCCTCTCGCATAAACCTTACCTGCAGCAGTGCCATGAAAATGTTGGGTAATATATTCAATGCAATTCAAATAAATTTCTAAATGTGCAGATGCTCAAGACGCTTTATTTTAGTTTTGCTCGTTCCAAGCTTGAATATGGAGCAGTTATATGGAGCCCAATATTCGATAAATACGTAAATCAGCTAGAAAGAGTTCAAAGAAAGTTTCTGAAATATCTCAATGGAGTGTTCCCACCCAGAGGTGTCGACCAAGGCATTTTATTATCAAAATTTTAAATACTATCTCTGGGTGATCGCAGGAATTACTTACTTGTCCTTCAATCCTGTCAGAAATTAACTTTCATGTTCCATACCGCAATGTGAGAAATCCCCCCCCCCCCCGTATTGCATTTACCCGCTCCCTCCACAAACTTTTTAATCAAAACACCACTCTTTCAATCAATGCGGCTTTTCAATGGCACCTGCCATGACGTTGATGTGTACGGCCTATTTGCAGCGCAGCGCAGCGTAAAAACCAAATATCTACTGATACACTCAGCGCAAGATAATGTAGCTGTGCTTGAACTGGTTTGGTCATGTTGTATATTGTTTTACATTGTTTTATTATCACATTATTATTGTGATTCACGTTGAGTGTCCTATTAAAAGTTCTGGCGAACTAAAAAAGATAGCTTTTTCAAATTCGGTGTGCCGCCTTAATACCCGAAACCAATGGCAACATTGGAATTTCAAATGGAACACCCTATATATTATTGCATTTTTGAATTCTACGCAAAATTGTAAGAAACTTTTGTTAATATTTCTCTATACTTATCTCTTGCCGTTTTTGAAAAAAAAAATAATTAATAATTTTTGATAGAAAATCACCGTTTCAATTAAGTTCAGTATTTTCGTGCGTAAACGAGCTAGCTATTTGAAATTTTCACACGGGTTAGATAATACATGTGTTTAAGAATTTCATATGAAATATTGGCGATACTTTATACAGGGTATCTCAAAAATGTATATTTTTTAAAGCAATTTAGAAATAATAAAAAAAGTGTTTTTTTAAATGCAACTCCCCGTATTTCATTGTAACATCAGATAGGCAAATAACTTACCTACAACATTGCCATACATCTTCCTATACCAATCTCCCTCCGTTTTTTAAATACAAGCGGAGAAAAATAAATCCCTATTTTCAAGAACTACCCATAAGAAATATACCCGCTTAACCAATGATTTAGCTAGGTAGGCCATGGCAAGTTTTTTGTTTTAACTCGTCTTGACGACTATTTGACATGGCAAACAATTTTTAAATTAAGCATATGATAACGAAATGTACCTATTTATTTTATAGCATTAAGCATACAAAAATTAATAAACAAACAAATACGTTATCGTTAATTTAACACAAAAATACAGAAATTAATAATTAAAATGTTTAAAATGTCCACCATTTGCATTTAGGCATTCGTTCAAACACGTCACTTGATTTGTCGTAGTTGCCCTTCGTATTTCTTCAGGAGCTAACTCTTCAAAAGCTCGACGTACCCGGTTTTCCAAATCTTGGCGATTTTCTATTGGGGTTCCTACATTCACCCGTTCTTTCATAGTTCCCCAAAGATATGAATCTAGGGGAGTAAGATCTGGGGACCGAGGGGGCCAGTCCCACGGTCCCAAGCGTCTTATCCACCTATCTTCGAACATTCCGTTTAACTCTTGACTCACCCCGTTGCTACAATGAGCAGGAGTTCCATCTAATTGGTACCAGCAAGACATAATTAATTGTAGTGACAACCCATCCAGAAACTCACTAACTGTCATTCTTAAAATGTCCAAATACTTATCCGAATTTAGATTTTCTTCGTAGATACAATAAGCAAATTTATTATCCATCAATAAGCAAAAAACGTTAAAACCAAATTGAAATTGAAACCCCCGTTCTTTAACAAATTTCGGATTTTCAACTGCCCAAAAATGATTATTTCGTCGGTTGAATATTCCCTCCCTCGTAAATTTCGATTCATCTGTCCAAATGATTTTGCTTAAAAATAATGGGTCTTCTTGAAATCTAATTAAAACCATTTCACAAAATTCAACACGCCTCTGGGCATCTCCTGGTAAAAGAGCTTGTTGGGTGATAAATTTAAATGGATAAATTTTATGTTTGGCTAAAATGCGTTGAATAGTTGAATATGAAAGTCCTAAATCTATTTTTGCATTTCGAATTGATCCGTGGGGATAAACATTAAAATGCGCAAGAACATTTATTTCATTATCTTCATTTTCAGTTTGGGGTTTTGCGTATTTTCGAGGTTTTCTAATTACACCCTGATTTTTAAAATTTACTTCATATCTGAAATATCAACACAAAACAAATAGGTTTTTAAGATAATCTAAGAAGGGTATAAAAATATTAAAATAGTTACCTTCTAAATTTTTTTTCGTTCATGGGAGGTAAATGGGGATATAATTCATTAAATCTTCTACAGGTTCTTGAAATTACTTTGTTGCACTCCCCGTGCATGTAAAACAAATTTAAAATATCAAGATGTGAATATTCATTTACATTTGCCATTTTTTACGTCATTGTTATCATATGCCTAATTTAAAAATTGTTTGCCATGTCAAATAGTCGTCAAGACGAGTTAAAACAAAAAACTTGCCATGGCCTACCTAGCTAAATCATTGGTTAAGCGGGTATATTTCTTATGGGTAGTTCTTGAAAATAGGGATTTATTTTTCTCCGCTTGTATTTAAAAAACGGAGGGAGATAGGTATAGGAAGATGTATGCCAATGTTGTAGGTAAGTTATTTGCCTATTTGATGTTACAATGAAATACATAAAAAAAAAACATTTTTTTTATTATTTCTAAATTGCTTTAAAAAATATACATTTTTGAGATACCCTGTATAAAGTTTCGCCAATATTTCATATGAAATTCTTAAACACATGTATTATCTAACCCGTGTGAAAATTTCAAATAGCTAGCTCGTTTACGCACGAAAATACTCAACTTTATTGAAACGGTGGTTTTCTATCAAAAATTATTAATTATTTTTTTTTTCAAAAACGGCAAGAGATAAGTATAGGGAAATATTAACAAAAGTTTCTTACAATTTTGCGTAGAATTCAAAAATGCAATAATATATAGAGTGTTCCGTTTGAAATTCCAATGTTGCCATTGGTTTCGGGTAGAACTGGCAACGCAGCAACTGTGAAAATATTTTTAAAAGATAGACTATGTCCTATTAAGGCGGCACACCGAATTTGAAAAAGCTATCTTTTTTAGTTCGCCAGAACTTTTAATAGGACACTCAACGTGAATCACCCTGTATTATTAATAATTTATATCTTGTATTAAGTCACATTTTCTCATAATTGGAATTACTTTTCTGTTAGGCAATAAACTATATTATTATTATTATTATTATTATTAAAAACTATAAATCTGTTTATTACTTTCTACCAAAGTAGATTTGTAAACTAAATTTATAAAAAAATATGGTAAGCCTTTTATACAACATAGTATACTTATACTAGTAATTATGCCACTACTTAGGTATATATTACATTTTACAAATGCGTTTTGGTTAGATTGAATAACTATTTTTTTTAGTTAAAAGTAAGGTACTAACCATATTGTGAATTTTACTAAATCCTTTTGTGACTTTTAATAATTATTTATTACATGAACAGGTAACTATAAAAAGTTGATTTAACGAAAAATTACTATATTTGTACTATATAAAACCCGTATTTTACTAAAAGAATATAGCAGAAGCTACTAAATAATTTGCAGGAATAGTCAAAGCTGCGCCGTGCGCCTTCGTCACATTCACAGTTATGCCATCAACGGGGTCGTATACTTTATCCAAAGTCAGTCTGATGTCTTTTCAGTTTTCAATATTAAAACTGTTCTTTTATATCAGTATTCAATTGAAAGCCAGTAACTCTCTTGACAGCTAGTTTGCAAATGTAGTTTGAACCAAGCAATTTTCAATGTCAAAGAAAAAAATAACAAGCCATTCATGAATATTATAATATTTTTCTTAGTACTTAAGAAATAATATTTATGGAAAAATAATTGACATCAAAATAAAAGGGACTTTCACTGTTATTAAACAAGAAAAATAAAAAATTAACTAACCCTAATTTTTCTCCCACACTTACGAAAACTTTGGCAACTTGGTGACGGACCGCCGAGGCCCGCTCGCAGGTTAAAGAGCGAACTGTTTGGTTTGAGCGGGACAATTAATATAGCAGCATTTTTATGCAAATCTATAGGCTGTAGACAAGAACAGAAAATGGTTTCAGGTTCTATCAATTGAGTTATTACTTATCAGCTCTTAAATCACTTGAAGTTTGAGGTGTTCGATATTGGGAATCGGACAGTGGCGTGACTGGTCGAAACGATTTACGTAATTTACTCAACTTGGGTTTACAAGAATTTATACCGTAATTGGGACTGTAACCGATCATTCCATAAAGCGCAAACGAATAAATCAATAACTCAGAACGGTTGACAATACTACAAGGGATTTTATTCGGCCAACTATTTACAACTTTTACTAGGATAATATAATGCCAACTGTAGAACTGGTTCGTGATAAATTGCGAGGTTACGCTGATTATTATTACCAATCTTTAGACACATTGCGTGGTGTTTTGTTAAGTTGTGGCTTTAAACATAAAAAATTTTATAATCATTCGATTATATAAATATATATAAGTTATAATGGAATATCGTCGTATTATTGAACTACGACAGGACTAGGTGCGTAAAACAAAGAAGTACCATGAAGCCGATAAAAGTGTAATACACTGATAAAATTAATTATTTGAGTTAAAAAAATTTACCGTTGACTCAAATAAATATTTGTTTCCAATTAGCCAAACAAATATGTATTTGAAAAATACCAAGGGATTATTTGCCTCAATTGGTATCATCTGATAACATCAACACTAAGAAAGAAGATATTCTAACATTTAGCAGAAATAAAAATATGAATAATCCTGAAAGGGCTCCAGTAAAAAAGGAATTAATTAAGATTATCAAAAGTCGAAACTTTAAAAATGAATATGTGATTGATACTCTACAGCTTGTAAGAAACTGGCTAAATGAAAATATTCCCAATAGGTGGATAGGTAGAGGTGGTCCAGTAAACTGGCCAGCTCGATCGCCTAATCTAAATCCTTTAGATTATTATCTGTGGGGCAATATGTGCAATATAGAAGAGCTTATAAGACGAATTCATGCAGCTGGAAATCGAATTAAAGAAAACCGGTTCGAAATTCTTCGTACTACTTAAAATAATAGGAAACGGTCCAGACTGTGTATTCAACAAAATGGAAACTTATGTGAACATTTACTCAAGTAAATGAGTGTTGTTGTTAACTTTAAAAAAATTCATAATTTTAATTTGATCCTTGTTTGCTAAACAATGTTATCGTTAAGGATTTTTTTTTCGGAAATGGTGCATCTGAGCGAAGTACATCAAGAGTACCTTTTTTTGCCAGAAAGCCCTTAGCTTTCATAATTCCAGAAAAAAAAAGAAGAACATTAACTTAGAAAAAAGTTACTTTTGTTTTTGTTCCTTAGCCCCCCCAAATGTTACGCCTATGATTAAATGTTGATAGTTTTGATTTTAGATCTGGATTCAGCATGTAAAAGTTACTAAAATGCCAAAAATGTCTATGTTCAACTGTTTGGGAATAATCTAAAAAATACCGTCTTCATTGATTCTCTATTAGGGGCCCGTAGCTCCTTTAGGGGGCAATTTCCGATACTTGTTTATTAAAAAAATAAGTATTATTTTCCGATGCAGATTCCACTGTTTTCCATTGGCCACCTAATTTCGGGACACGCTGTATATCTAACCAAATCTAGATTAAAATTGTGTCAAATTTTTATTATGACATCATATGCCAAATTGATGAATATTAAAATAGGTTGGCAAATACAAATTTATTCTTGTTCCTTACAGAATTAACAAAGTAAGAATATAGAGAAAATCAAATTTATAGAAATTCCAGTCCGTTGTCCGTTCCTGGCTTCCCTAGCTATGTACAAGAATGATTCCAGTATCAGTTTCTTAGTCCATAGTACAAAGTTACAAAATGTCATTAAAATATACAGGGTTGCCTAAAAGTTATAATCGGAAATGCAAATCTTCGTCTTTGGGGGCCGATATCCTTGGTAGAATGGATATTAGGAAAAATGATTATATGAACGACTATACTTCGATACCAAAATAATTGGCAGTGACTGATTTTTACCGGGGTGTACAAGACGTAAGGGGAACGCCAATTCCAGGGGCGTGTCATTTTAAACAATATTAATTCAAAAAATATATGAATTTTTGTTTGTTATTAAAATATATTCACATTTACTGTAATAAATATAATATTATAAATTAAACTGAAAAATAAATTAAGCTTCTACACTTGGTGTTCTAATGAAGTAATTAGAGAAACTAAATTACGCAGGTATTAAATTCAAAAAAAAACCTAAACCTAAATTATAAATGTTTATAAATTTCCTAACTATTGTTACCTAATGAACACAATTGATAATAATTTGACAAATTATATTCTACGCCGACATAAAAAAGTGTTATATCGGCATAAAGTTTTAATTTAATAATCAGAGTTTTAAAAATGGAAGTTAAGGAAGGGACTGTAACTTCAACTCCGACGATATCGTCGTAGAATTTCTTGTTAAATTTAAGTTTAGGAGACTTATTGTACCCCCCACGAACCTGCTCCACTGAAACATAGTTACAATTTTAGACAACATGAACGAGCCTGACCTAAACGGAAACAAATATTTTTCTTCGTTTTACGAATAATAACTTAAATAGGTTAAATTTTAAGGTTAACATGCTTTATTTATGTGGATGTACTTACATATTAAAAATAGTACAGGTCAATAATATTTTTTTACTTTATGCGAAATGTGTCAATATTTGTATTATGCTATTGTACTTTTTACTATATATATTAAATAAAAAATGATTTTAAATTAGTATAGTCAAGAACTAAAAAATGTATAAATCAGTTATTTTAGTATTTTTTGTTTTCGCATCTCTGGTTGGGGCATGTGTTAATGATATAAATGTTAACGTTTGCGGAGGCGGTAAGAAAGAATTTTTTATTATAATTTTTTTTCCTAACATTGATATTTTTCGACAAATATAAACTATAAATAAAAATTTTACTTAACGTCTATAGACTTTTACTAAGTTTAACTGTACCGGGTGATCTGTTATATTTTGACCACCCACCTAACTCACTCATTTGAAGAGATATCAAAAAGACTTTAAGCACTAAAGTTGTAGGATCTGTCGAAACAAATAAATATCAAAAATGGCAAATATTTTACAATTTAATGTTTTCTTAAATGGAACACGGTGTATATTATACGCTCTTCTGGTGGTAAATTTTATTTTGGTTTCAAATATATAAGGTTTGTATGGTCTATTTTAAAAGTTGAGTTAATAATTACAATTTTAATAAATAACATAAGTAGGCCTAAACAAAATAATAATGGCCTATTGAATATGCTGCAATTGTTTATATTTTACGCATCTGTCAAATCATTTACATTTCTTCACAAAAATAAGGTATTCGGAAGAAGAAAAGTTTAAAATCTTTGAGATTTACTTAAAAAACAATAAAAATAAATACAACTCGATATTTACAATTTGGTGCACACCACAAAATCATTAAAGAGAAAAAAAAGAACGGTGATCATAAACAAGGAGGAAGAATTGGAAATTCTTCTCTATTTTCAAGGTAACATATAATCGTTAGATTTCAATGTCCCTAAAAAATCCCCTGAATTCTATACGCGAAACCATGGCAGATTTAGACAAATCATATTAGAAAGTCTTTAAAACTTAAAAAAAAATATAACATGCATCCATATAAATTCCATAGACACCAAAACTTAAGTGAACGCGACAAAGAAAGAAAGCTTAATTTATGTAGGGATATTTTAGCCAGACTAGAACAAGATGGGTAGTTATTTTCAAACATTTTATGGACTGATGAATCCACTTTTTGCACATCGGGATCACCCATTAGAAAAAATTTGCATTTTTGGGCTGATGTTAATCCACACAAATTCCTGGAAACAAAAAGATCTGGAAGGCGTTCCTTACATGTATGGTGCGGTATATTAAGTGACAAGATTATTGGTCCAATATTTCTTGAGAACAATCTGACAGGAGCAAGATATATGGAACTTTTAAATGCTGTAGAAAATCGTGTAGATGAGTTACCTTTAAACGTGGCTAACTCCATAATTTGGCAACATGATGGCGCACCTCCGCAGAACGTTGCCATGTTACTGAACGGTTAAATGCCAATTTCGAAGTTTGGATTGGGAGATATTGTGGTATATTCTGGTCGCCTAACAGTCCCGATTTAACACCACTTGACACGTTTGTTTGGGTTGGAACTTTGAAAAATAAAATATATTTTAAAAACAGCGATAATATATTAGAAATTTAAGCACGAGTGATCCACGAAATAAATAATATTAATACTAACCATCCCGATTGGATAACTGCGGCAATTAATAAATTAAAAACGGGGTATCAAAAATGTATTGATGCAAACGGGTGTCTATTCGAGCATTTATTGTAAATGGATTGTTATTTTGTTGCTTTTATTAGGTAATACATTGTTTTACACTAAAATATTTTAAATATGTGTTTATCATCCACTAGTAGTATCTGCAAATTGGGACATAGGTAAAGTTTGTCGGCTTCTGTGCCTTCTGTCTTTTGTTGATATTCATATTAAATTTCATTACTTTTTTTTCTATATTTTAGTAGTATCTACATACTATTTTTAACAGGAATAGTTTACCTGGAGACAACTTATATCTAGTAGACAAACAAAAACGTAATAACAGTTGCCGCACATTTAATACGCCATTATTATTATTTTCTTCATGCCTACTAATGTTATTTATTAAAATTGTAATTATTAACACAACCCTTTAAGATAGACCATATAAGGTGTTCCATTTAAGAAAACATGAAATTGTAAAATATTTGCCATTTTTGATGTTCATCACTTTGGGATTTTTTTTCTACGACAAATTATGTGTTATTTTGACCTCCCCCATATATGCCCCCGAAAGTATTCCATTTACTTATTGGACACTCTGTATATTATTCAATATTTGAGAAACCCCTGCTTAAGAATGTTTTTATAAAGTTGCGAAACCCTTATTATTAAATAAATCCAGATGTCAAGTATCGTTTTTTGCAACAACAAAAGTTTATATTGTATACTTAATGCGAAACAAAAACCGATGCACGTCATACCCTTCGAGTGACGTCAGTTATCAACAGTGTTGCCAGCTTGTAACCAAAATATCCGATTGAGGGAATTACAGTATTTTTTTATAAAAACAAGATAAATACACAAAAATTTCCCATAATTTATATATTTGTTTACTGCATAATATCTTTTACCATCAACTTTAGTAGATCTAACACTTTTTTTATTTTCATCTTGCGAAGATCGACCAATGGTACCATTCTGAAAAATCCATGTTTTATCCAGGAAAACGAATTGGTAGAAGAATGCTTCTTTTTCTTTAATATATTCTTTCAAAAATACCAGTCGCTTGAAAGCTACATCGGAAAGTTCCATAAGCCCTCGCCTCAGTTCATTTTTTTACCATCCGAAGCCTCTTTTCTTGAAGAGGTTTCTTAAAGAGTTAAGACAACCATCAAACAGTTCTCTTTCTAGACATTAACATACTCTTTAAATTTACTTCTCTGTACTGCTGTCCAGGGTTACAATATATGTATAATATATTAACAATACAATAACATTATTGTTAAGTTCTTCCTGAAAATAGCTTCTAGCTATTAGCTCTTTGCACCGACTATTTAAATGCTTCGGCATTTTTCACCAATAGTAAACAACGTAATCGACAGAGATATGTATGTGCACTTTTGTTCCTTTTAATAGAACAGTTTTTAATGATATTTATGAAAATATCTGGACTTTCTGTTAAAAAATAGACTGACAGCAACACGGAACCACGAACAATTAAGGTTAGTTTTGCATGAAACGTCAAAAAAGGGCAACGAACGAGCTGGCGCCACCGCACCGTTTACAATTGTGTTGCTATCGGCTAATAAAATTCAAATTATATTAATTTTTACAAGCTTAAATAAACTAAATATTTCCTATAAGTGGATTCGTATCAAAGAAGAATACTTTAAGTTTGTAGTAAATTAAATATCGCATAAAGTTTTAATACTTTTTGCCCAAATTTAATTTTCTCGTGTTTTCTTAAAAAACTTACAATTATCAGCTGATTGATGACGTGAATCGGTTTTTGTTTTGCATGAACCATACCTACTAAATTCATTTTATGGCAAATTACTGGCAATGCATATGTTTTAGTATATTATCTTTAAAGTTACAATAAATATGAATAACCTAAACAACTAAGCTAAGTATGTTAATATTTGATATGTTATTGTATTTTATTATACATTGTATTAATGTAAAAACAAATTGTTTGAAATTACATGTTACTTTTAGAAAAGCAAATCATTGGTACAAATTTTTCTTTATTTTTTACGTCAGCGGCGTTCTTTTCTAAACCACCAAATACACGCAGAAATGCAGTTACAAATTGCACTATGTGTGGGGCGGGCTTTAAACGCAAGTATCACATTTGATTTATAGTATAGTTGTTCCAAGCTTAATTTGATGACATAAAAAAGCGTTAAACTCCAGACCATAGGCGTCGCTTCTACCAAATAATTAAAATGCGGATCGCTGCAAATTCTTAATATGATTAAATAGTATATAGTATAGCTTGTTCATTATAGTTTATATCGATAAAAGGTTTATACCCGTGACTTCGTCTGCAGAGAATATTTTTTCGGTAAGAAAAATGCTTATTTTGCTGAAAACAATTTAAAAAAATTGTCTTTGTCCAGCTAGGATTGCGAGGAGGTACTATCGGTTTTCCTTGCCAAGAAAGGGGCGGGTACTATCTTACTTGGAATATACAGTTAGTTGTTAGAATTCACTATATATATTTTAACAACAAATTGATCGCATCAGCAGAATCACAGTAAACATTCTGTAATATAACAAGTTTTTAAGATACGTGTTAAACGAACATAATTAATTTAAAATTCATAAACAATTTAATAACTGGAATCGTCAGAACCTTTAGAAGTAAAATCATTTCCAGGTTAGATTACTACTGGCGCTACAGATGGTTAAACAGAATATCCATTTTCTGTTTTTATAACATGAGCTATGCAATTTTTCCATACATCGCTATTCACTTCGTTATTACCTGCCGAATATTATCAAGGACAACTACGCTTAAAGTTGGAGGTTGATTATTGAGTGATATTCTTTGCTGACAAGAGCAACACATTAGGTACAAAGCCATCTTTACTTCCGGCAAGATAACGCGTTTTCCTCTCGAACACGGTATACCAAAAGTACAATTTGTACTGTCTACCCAACCATACTTAACAACATCATAAGTATCAAACCAAGTTTTATTTAAATAAATTATACTTTTATCGAATTCATAGTACTCCTTTACTTTGCGCAAATAGTCCTCTCGTGTTCAATGATACGCGGGGACTACATTATAATCATAAGATTATCTGATTTTTTATGTTTAAGGCCACATTTGAACAAAACATCAAGCAATGTTGTTGTAACCTCGCAATTTATCACGAACCAGTTCTAAAGTTGGCACTATATTTTCCTCGTAAAAGTTGTAAATAGTTCGCAGAATTAAATCTCTTGTAGTATTGTCAGCCGTTTTGAATTTTTGATTTATTGGTGCGCGCTTTATGGAATGACCGGTTACAGTTCCCATAATAATAACGTTATAAACTCTTATAAAACCCAAGTTGTGTTAATTCATTACAAGTACATTATTGTACAAAGCGTATTTTCAGTATTTCTCGAATTTTCTTTTTTAAACACGCATACATATTTAAAATAATGTGTTGACATTGAACATGTAAATCTTTGTTTCTTAATTCCGGACTTATTTCGCTTTCGATGACCGGCTCTGGCACCGACTCATTATATTCCTGCGATTATTTACCTCATCCATTATAAAAGCGGGATGATTTTCACCTGATTATTCAGCGATAATCTCCCGCTCTCCGGTGAAAATCACCCTTGCCAAAAGTGAAAATCTCACCCGTCAGAAATCCAGCGATAATCTCCCGCTCTCCGGTGAAAATCACCCTTGTCAAAAGTGAAAATCTCACCCGTCAGAAATCGTTAGTTTTTTATTTGGTAAATAATCTTCAAAATACATTTCGGGATTGGGAAATAATCAGAAAATCATTCTCAGATTTTTTGCCATTAGGAAATCGCTCTCGGGCAAGCCCTCGAGCGATTTCCACGGCAAAAAATCTTCGGAATGATTTTCGATAATTTCCCTATCCCTTAATATATTACTACAGATTATTTACCTTGACCTTCTGTTTCAAATTGTCGCCAAAAAGTCATACTGATATAATAAAATATAGGTAACAAGTAAAAACTGACATCAAACTGACTTTGGAAAAAGTATAAATAAAATGTGTTAGCAACATTGACCTTGCTGTTGTAAGTAAATATTTATCACATATCGTATACAACTTTTCACTTAATTTTTTTAATTTTTTATGTAAATGTTAACTTATTTTATAAATCACATTTTCCAGTGACCTCACAAAAAAACATGCTATACTCATTTCTGCAGTAACTTTTACTTTGTATAAAAGGTAATATTACTGTTTGTGGCTCGTCTTGAATAGGTTTAACTTTTATACTTTATTTATTTTCATTCTCCTACTTTTTCAAAATAAGTACTTTTAAATATCAATTTAACATAACCATAATAATAAGAAATAACTATTTCACAACTTGGCTTTCGAAAAGTGAAATAGTACTATGAATTATTTAAGCTAGAAGCTACAGCGTCTGAAAACATTTTTCAGATCTTTTAGTATATCGATGGCCTAGTTCTAATACCCCGTATCTCAAATTAAGCCTTTTTACAGGAATGACATAAAACTACCTGTTTTTACTTGTGTACCGCTTGAAATTATTTTTTTAATTTTTAGCAGATGTAGGTGAAGGGATACTTAAGTTCTTTTAAAAATAATGGGCTATTTCTTACTTTTTACGGTTAGCGCGTAGATACGGGCTATTGAAATCTAAGGTTTCTTAAAAAATTATGATACAGGTAATTGAAAACAGTTAAATACAAAATATTTATATTTTAATTGAACGTGTTTTTTATTTTAATTTTAAAATATGGTTTATATAAATATGGGTAAGAAAAAATGTAAATGGCATGTTAACAAAAGTACTTTGTAAGAACATTAAAACTAGTAGTTTGATCAATGCTTTTGCCTATTCTTTTGGTAAATTTTCATAAAAACTATGACAGTCTCATGGCAAAAGAGAGTTTAATTCTTGCAAGTTATTAAATTTGTCCCGCTTGATCTTTAATCTCTGCTTATGCAGTTGGGGATAGTTATTAAGGGTTTCAAAACTTTTTACATTAATTCGTGCGGGGATGGCGTTATAATCGTCGCTAAAATTTAGTTTATACAGTATCTTTTTTTCTTTTAAATCGTATAATAATACGCGAAGATCAGTTACAGTTGGATCTTTTGCCATTTTTCCTGGACGGATACTTTTATAGGCAATCGAAGATGGATCTTTTACGAAGTTTTTAAAAAATGTGTGTTCTACTTGAATGGCCTTAAATGGAAAAGGTTTCGATCTGGCTTTTTCAGTCAGCTTGACAAACTTGTTTGGCAGGTATATTTTTTTATTTTTATTTTCATTTCAATAAGGTGATGGACACTGTCACATTCCATCTGTGTGTGCCCTTTTTCCAAGTACTTCTGTAATATACTTTGTCTTGTTTTGATACTTAATTTTAATAAGGCATTTGACAATGTGGAAATTCTGTTTTGGTAACAGCATCCATCAAAGCAGAGAATTACGGGCAGGGTTTTGTTGGGACAATGACGTTCAATGTGACTAATTATCAAAAAATCGTGGCTTTGCAAGTTGTATACTGTAAAATTATGAACAGTTAACAACTTTTGTAATAAATGGCACTTGCATTTAATTGCGAGCATGTTTTTACAGCTTGAAGATCCATTGTAAATGAAAAGTTTTGAAAATTAATGGCATCTTCCTTATCTCCCGATTTTTCATCACGTGCTAAATTTTTCCTTTGAATGTGGGTGGAATAAGTTTGTTCGTCAATATTACCCACTTCATAAGAACTGCAAATGTCACAGTAATCTTTTTTTGGTTTATAAATGCTTAAATTTAAGTCACAAAATATTTGGTCAAATATAGTAGCGGACAACTTCATTTCTTTTTGGATACTATCACAATATCTTACATACTCTTGAAACAACTGGGATTCTGATTGAAATACAGTTTCCAAATAAAGCTTTTTGGTGTCCTTCCGGCAATAATGCGATGGCATTTTTGGAAGGCTGTTAAACCACGAGATGAGTATGTCCCTTTTCTCTTTGTGGCTACCTTTCTGTCTACTAATTTCTGGCATATTTGTTAAACCGGCATCCAGTCCATGTTTTGTTTTTTTCAACCAGTCATGAACCATATCTTCTTTAAGATCAAACGTAGACAAAAACAGTTTCTTGCAAACTCTTTTTTTCACATTATTTTCATTTCCTTAATAGTACCAATAAGTACCATTTCTACGCGATTGCTCTTTACCCTTTAATGACCTGTTTGTAGAAGTATATTCTATGTTACTTGTTATATAAACTCGTTGTTGCTCCCCAATCCATTTTGTTTCAAAGGCCATCAAACATAATTTTTCTTTCTTGCTCCGTAAACGTATCGCAAAAATGTTTTGATGATTTCTGGCAGGCTTTTCAAATACCTAGATTCCCCATTTTTCTGCTTGGCCTCTTGACACCATAAGTGATTTCTTTATTTTTATTTCTTTCATAGCCAATATAATCAGTTCCGTACATTTTGTGGGTTTTTGTTTTAATTTTAGTCAACTGTTCTTTGTTTGCATGCCTTTTCCTTTTTCTACTTTGTATGTTTTCATCTACAACCTCATGTTCTGAAAATTCTTGTGATGATACATCTTCTACAGCTTCATAATCTATGTCCTTCCCGTTTTTATTTTTAGCTTTTAATTCTGCCGGGGATAAAATTAAATTAGTTTGCAAGATGTTCTTCATTAATACTTTAGATTGCGTAGAACTGGGAATATTTCCGTCAATTCCACTTGTACCATAATACGGATTTGATCCAGGGATGTTCTAGTAATTATTTTTCACCTTTAGATTTGGAGATGAGGAGGTTTGAATTTCCTTTTTTTTTCTGTGTCTGATATTACTTCGAATTCCAAGTTTGCGAAGTTTTTATCAGCCTGTACATTCGGAGGTGCATCAATTAATATGATTTCACATTCTAAGTTGGTGGAGATTTTATCAGCCGATATGGTTGTTGCAGCATCAGATATGATTTCAAAGTCCGAGTTGTTGAAATATGTTGTTCACCCTTCCGTACAGCGAGAGGTATATTATTATTAGATTCTGATATGATTTGGAAGCCCCAGTCGGTTAAGTTTTGTTCGGTCTCTACAATCGGAAGTTCATCAGATATGATTTCAAACTCCAAGTTGCTACAGCTGTGATTAGTCTCTACAGTTGAAAGTAAAGGTAAGTTAGACCCTAGAACAAACTGGCTACTTTTCTCGCAGTTAGGTTCCGATTTTAGGTTAAGGTCATTTGTAGAGATTGCAACGTCACTTGCATGTAGATATTCATTGTTACATTTGCTAGTGTTGTCATTTAGTCTTTCGATATTATTGATAATTATTGGAGGTTGCGTAATTAAAATCAGCTCTTCATTATTTGCACCAAGAGTCGTAGCCAATATTTTTATAGTTCGTGAACTCATCTAAAAAAATAAAACGTGGTTATGGTTTATAAAAACTAAAATGAGGGATTCATTGGACTGCCTGGTGAAACAAAGTATTCTGCAATATTAGATAATGGTGTATTTTTTTCTAAATATAGGCTTCAGTAAGGTGATCCGTGCCGCCCCCGAACTACTTTAAATTGATTACGAGTGCATGGCTTAAAATTTTTGAATTTCGCGGGCATTGCTGCATTGCAATACCAGTGGTTGGTACAAATTTTAGAAAAAAACAGTTTCAAGTGCATTTTTTTTAAATTGATAAACAAGTTTCATAACACCTTTTAAAATTGTACTTTAATATGATTTTTTTAACAATAATACCAATTAAATGTTTTTTAGAATGCACATTTCATTGCATAATATATGTAACCGACTATCCTGCACTAAAAATTAATCGTGCCAGGCTTTTGATTAACTTTAAATAATACAATAAAAAACATATTATTATAATTTATTTAATTTGTAGAAACTTATCTTTTTTAACTGCAATACACCAATACACCGTATCGTGTCCATCTTGAATAAAACTTCCACTTGTTTCAAGGGCAATACCCCGTATCGTAAGTTCTATCTTCTTTACCATTTTTGTAGTTAAATAAGTTCGTAGAATATTTTTTATTTTGCCCAAGATACTTCTAGTACTATAATGCGTAGAAATAAAATAGATACACTTACCGTGGAAGTCACTTTCCGCAAACAAAACACAAATAAACTAGATAGACGTTGAGGTTATGGCGGGTAATGGACGAATGTCAGATACAGGTTATTTTATACGGGCTATTAGATTATATTGATTTTTAAATATTTCCTTAAAAGTTAGAGATACGGGATTTTGGCAACAGTAAGAAAAAGATCTCAAGGTAAAACCTTGAGATCTTTTTCTTACTGTTGCAAAGCAACAGAAATCTCAAAATCGTAAATATGTCAGATACGGGGTATTAGAACTAGGCCATCGATATGCAACTTAAAAACTAGAGTACTCATTCGTTTCTCTAAAGATAATGAAATTAACAACTTTAAAAGGACAATGTAGTTGTATAGCAAACGTTACTACTTATAATAATAGACCGAAAAAATTTTCTAACAATTAATTATCGTATAATTACAGGTAGGTGATTAATTGCATTTTTATTTGTGATTCTATCAGGTTACAAAAACAAAAACATCCAAACTTTTACCTATAAAATATATTAAAAATCAATAAGTTTTATATAAACTTAAGTCTAGTTTGTATAAACGGGAATCGCCAATTTCGTTATCATTGGTGAATATTATACTCTGTTGATTAATGAGAGGAATAAAATGTGAATTTGCAATGACAGGATCCATTAAGCAGGGTGGTCAACTTAAAGGTTGCATTGTAAATTTAAGGTAAATTGCAATAATAGTTTTTTAAAATTCCGTAATTTAGACCTACACACGCCGAATCGGTCTTAAATTAGGGTCACCCTAATTTGCATACAAAAGAAAGACGAGTTTGGTAAATGAAAGGAAGGTGATAATACTTGATTATAGGCAGATAATTGAGATAATAATTATTCTAATATTAAGTAGATAAAAACTTAATATATAGAAGTAAGAATAATATAAAAATAGATAAATTGGAATAAATATTAATATTTATAAAAAAAATCTACTATGTACAATACAACAACTTAATATTTAAATTAGTCATCATGTTCCGAGTAGAAATCTAAAGGTTAGTTGCTTTCCTTCGCCGGACTCATCCCCATACGCGTTTCGCTGTATAACAACTCGTCAGTGGAGCTATAGAATCCGACGAAAGAATGCAACACTAAAGAGTCTACTTGACCCTGAAAGATGAATGAATAATAGCAGATGTAGCCTTTAAGCGACATCTCGTGACAATCAAATGCATCACCTGGCCCGTCTAACAAGAATCAGTCAGAAACGGAGAAGAAAACTCCTGCAAAAACCCGGCGAGTCGGTATTCTCACAGGAGTCGCCGCCAGGAGCGCAGCATTAAAAGCCAATCTGGTATACGGACCGAGTACCAACAATTAGAAATCTAAAGGTTAGTTGCTTTCCTTGATTTGATTTTGATTTGATTTGATTGCCACGAGATGTCGCTTAAAGACTGCATCTGCCATTATTCATGTTTCGAGTAGTCCGATGAACTATCGTCGTTGGGGTCCAGAGAAATAATAAGGGGCTCTACAGTGTTCTTTAGCATGTAATCAGCTTCTCACATTATTTCTTCTATTTCACGCACTTACTGCATTTTGCACGATCCACTGTCTTTATTCCCTCTTGCATGCGTTTCTAACGTCTCTCATTTTAAAAGTGGTGTTATGCCTTGCTACAAACCCTTTTACTTGCGCCCACACCAATTCTATGAGGTTTAATTCACAGTGATATGGCGGAGGGCGAAGTACCGTTATATTTCGTTTTGAAGCGATTTCGCCGACAAAAAATGTTGTGCAACGAGGTTTATTCAACTTTAAAATCCCTAGTAGCTCCTTTTTCAGCATATCTTTATGAAATGGCTCCTTATTTACAGTAAGCCATGATGTCATTTTTTTTCCAAGAAGACGTTGGTATTTCTTCGAATTTTCTTGAGTGGTAGCTGGCATTATCTATAACTATAATAGACCCAGGACAAATAAGATCTAGCATTTGTTGGAAGTATTCTTCAAAGACATCAGCGTCCTTGTCTTGATGATAGTCTCCAGTCTGTTTTGATTTAAATGCTAGTAAGCCGCCATCGACAAATCCATTTTTGCTACCAATGTGAGTAACTATCAATCTTTTACCTTTTCCCGAAGGGGTTTTTATTCCAGTGGACCATCCTTCCATGAAAGCTTGCCCCGCGTTTTTATGTGTTTATCCTGCCATACCTTGCCAACGGTATATCCTTCATTTAACCAAGTTTCGTCCATATAATAGATATTTCTGTTTTCCCTTCGAAACTGTCTAACTGTCCTCAAATATCGTCGACGCCAGCAGATCATTTTGTCTTTCTCTATTAAAAGTAATTTTCTCTTTTTAATTTTTTCATAACAAAAATTAATTCCTTCAAAGTTTTCCATAGTTTTTTCTTACCCATGGGTGGAATGAAATCATCCTTTTCATTTCAGACATTATTTTGTGCAAGTTAGGTATTTCTTTTTTTAAGTAAAACGAGTGTATGATTCTTCTGATGGCAGTCTTTTCATCTCATTTATTACAGTTTCTTTTTTCTTTGACTGTCCGACTCCAGTCATATTCAAACACATTTCAACTGTTTTTGCTCCGAATGTTATATTAAATAATAGTTGGACTACGCCTATGGAATACGGCGAAGAGCACTGGGTTTTATATTTTATAGTTCAGTAATGATTTATTACTTTCTCGCTTTAAGAAATAGACTATATATTTTACTTAAACGAATATACTGGTAATTTGTTATACTATTTGTTAAACTGCAGGAGCTCATTCAAATCCAGTTTTCTGTGTTGGATAGTAGAGGTTCTGTTCAAATTCTGCCAGTATGTTAACTACGATTGCTCCGAGGACTTTAAAATTTTCTATAAACTGAGTGTCCGTGTAAATACATAGGGACAGTATTTTCAGCATATAACTCGTTCTTTTGTTTATGCTGTACAACTTCTGGTACTAAGATTTCGAATATTTGTTCAAGACTTTCCAGATGAGCTGGAGCTGCTAGAGTTTAAAAGCTGATCCTACTCTGTTAAATAATTTGTCAATACTTTTGAAAACCGTAATTAACTATAGTTCGCCACACGGTTCTAGAGCTACAATGCCTGAAGGGGCAAAAAAGATTTTGTTTTTTTTTAGTTATATTAGTCTTAAATTGCGTAAAATATGAAAACAAATACCTACTGATTAATTTACAATTACTGCCCTAGCTTGACTATGAACAACTTTACCTTTTATATATTTATTCATTTTACAAACATCAACGTTTAAGTGTGATTAATGCCTGTAAAATTTCTGAAGGTGTCTAGATTTGCTTTGTATCCCCACTAATTCAATTTCATATATGATAAATAGAGACCCTTAGTAAGGGACAGAAATCCCCGCTGATTGCTTGATTTCGTCGTGGGTTGCCAAATTTACCAAAACACATTATCCTCACCGCTAGAAGAATATAATAAATTATATTAAGCGATTGTAATTTGCAATGTGAAGGGGACAAATCAACGGGATATATGTTACAGGGTATAAAATATACAGGGATATGCATACATCTAATTGTTGTAAGTAATATATTTGAATTACATACAAATTAACATTTTCTGGAAATCTAAAGCGAGAAGTATGGCAACAAGTAGAGTTTTTTGTTCGGATTCCTTTCGTAGCTCACCAGCCGTGTGGCGAACTTTAAATATCATGTAATAATTAACTTTTCTACATATAGAAATTTGTACTTGCCATAACTATAGGGTTATGCTCCCTTCTAATTTTTAGTGAACTAACTCTTTTTTCTGTTATTTTTAGTTTCAACAAAACCAAAACAATAAAGTCAGCTGATGAGCTGCGCGTGCGATAACTAAAAATCCGGAATCGATTCTATCAAAAAGCTCGAACTGCTTTTATAGTTCATGAACGGTTACGAATAGGTTCGAATTATAACCAAAACGCTTAAATTTCCGTTCGGAATCGGTTCTAACTGGTTCTAACTGAACCAAAACAGAAATATCTCGATACGCATATGGGGGCGGTCCTAAAACGGTTCCAAGTTTAAATCAAAGCTGATATTTGCTATAAAACATCGTTAATTTCCAAATTAGAATTAACCCGAGTTATTTAATTAAACCGTGTGTTCGAAAAATTTCCTCTTGGCGTATATCCAAACACAACAAATTAATGATTTAAGAAACATTTGATTTTTCAAGTTTCTTTTAAAATAGAGGTGTTTTATTTTAATATTAACATTGAAAATGTTTATATTATCGCACAGGCACGTTAGTATGAGTACGGAATTCAACGAAATTCTTGTGTTGCATTTGTCCCATACGTCACACCGAGTTAAAATGATCAACAAGCGGAACTACGCGAACCGCCGCAGCCGAGCTGGTGGCCCGATGATGGACGAATGACGACGGGATCAGATCAAGTCGAGAGTAAACGTATGGTTTCGTTGGAGCAGTCAGCGGGTGCGGCTGGCGTTCGCGATCGAGCGTAGCAATCGGCCGTCGCCACAGGGTGGTTTGGCTGGCGCGGCTGGAGCAGCGCGCGTCAGATCATATTCGTATTTCGTAGTGAAAGCGCCTATCTATGATTTATAATGAACGCCGATAACATTAGTTGCATGCTGTTGTTGGAGGAAGAAGAGGAGATGTTAGCCCAGATTCCTCCATTTCGACAAACGTCATATTAACACTTGAATTTATACTATACCATATTTAAATCAAAGCTGCAGCATACCAAGTAAACAAATCAATTTGATTACAAAGAATCAAAACATTTTAAAATTGCATAATTAGTTGGTTTATCCGAAAAAAATATCAAAATTAGAAAAAAGTCAGTGGCGTACATTTTTTTGTCAATAATATCCGTTGAAGTGTTCCCTGGGATGCCACTGGACTTAATAAATTTAATATAGTTAGGGCTAATTAGGCCTCTTATCATTATGAATGACGGTACCAAATTTCAATAAAATCGGGAAAAGGATATTTACAAAAATAATAAAAAAACGACTTTTTTAAAAAAACTTTAACACCCTGTACATCAAAAACGGGGTAACTCCGGACACATGTTCAGGTTAGTACTTCTGAAACACCCTGTATACATTCAAATACAACGGTCAAAAACACAAATATTTATATCAAAATATGGATAACAAACAATAACACCAAACGATACAATGCAATAATGCGAAAATCACCGGTAGACTGAATACTCATAGTTGTATAAAGGGGGGTACTTTTGTACCTCCTTTATCAAACAGTCGTCGGCAATTGCCGAAAATGGTGGCATTTTGCTGAGCGATCGCGGCTGGACTGGTCTTTCTAGCAGTCCGAACGCAGCCGCTGCAATCGACGGCGAACGCTGTGTCGCCAAGCTGCGGCAGAGTGAGACCGTGTACATACAAGTCGCATTAAACCAGTACCGAGCTGGAGCTACCAATCGCGAATGTCGGCCGCGGCCGCTGACTACTCCAGCGAAACCATACCTTAAAGGCGCGTTAGAGTTTATAACCTTTATTTTACTATTTTTTATATTATGAATCAATGAAACTTATATCAACTACCTAAATATTACATTCAATGAGTTTTCGCAGATCTCAAATCTCACAATAGTCACAAGCATTGCACTCTGCTTTGGCATTTTCAATGTCCTCCCCGGTTGCATCTTTGTAAAGGACTGTAAATTTTTTTTAAAGATTCTTGTTGTCCTACCAACTCCAGCCTAAAATGTTGCTGCGAAACTGACAACATCAATTACCTGGCTGTCACCAAGAAAGTCAGTTATTGGGAAGCATTTATTCGTTGCAGAGAAGTTGGAATGGATTTGGCTACAATAACTTCCCAGGAGCAACAAAATGCATTGACGACATACCTAAAAACAGTCACAAAAACCGGTAAAATAAAACAATTTTGTTGTATATTTAAAAGCAAATTTGGTTTTGGGGCAGTAGTTTTGGCACGTAAATAATTCTGCTTGATATTTATTAATTATGTTTTTCTTTCTAGTTGGAAATGCGGGAGGAGTCTGGATAGGTGGCCTTAAATGGATAGGCACCACTGACTTTTATTGGGCAAAGACTGGAGAGCCCGTTTTATATACCGCTTTTTTGCCTGGACAACCAAATTTTTTCGATACACAACTATGCTTGATGTGGTTAATTTCTGATGCTGGAAATTTATACGGATGGAATAACTGGAATTGCAACGATAACTTGGCGTACGTCTGTCAAACTCGCAGACATTGCATTTAGAACAAAGTATTTGTCTATTTTATACGTTTCATTAATATATAATTATTACAATAAGTATCTATTCCTATAAAATATTATTATAATAGTAACTAATTTAATATTGCATTTTTATTTATATCTAAGAGTCAACAATACGTCATTATTTGATTTTGTAATAAAAGTTATAGATTACTGCTCTGGGACAATCTGAGATCGCTCTCAAAAAGATTTACATGAACTTGACAGCTCCCGCCCGGAGTTTTACAAATTTGTTGCTCTGAAATCATTTAGCGAGTGCTCTCAGTTGATCTAAAAAAATTGACGGAGCAGTGAGGCAGAGCCTGCGCAATGGCGACCTGGCATTATTGTGTATTATCCTACTCTACTATAAGGCCTTAAGTAACTTACTTTCTTCACGACCTCCTCCTTAGGGCAGCAATCGTTTCTTCCGCAGAGTCCTCGATGCCTACATCATACGATCATCGATCTTTAACGCAATAATTTAAAAGGGAGCGCTTATTGATTTCATTGTATAGCTTTAGTAAATTAATTTTGCGGTTATTAAATCTACTATCAAAATTTAAACAACTAGTCACTTCAAAACACTATTTATTAAAAGAATATGTACGGGAGCCACCAATTTTTACATGCAATTCTTAACTATTAAAACTTCACTACTACCAAAGAAAATTAAAAAAAAAAAATTATCTTTGCTACTACTAAGACAAGGAATCTTTCATCGACACTTACTTAACCCTTTCAGTCATATTGTCCATTACAGTGGACATTCATTTTCTAAGCATTCTATTAATTAATTTTCCACTGCAATCGCTCAAGTCATTTTGGCAATTCCTCTGGACACCCATTAAAGACCTATGTAAAGTATGTGCTGCCATCTAGTATTAAATATACAAATATATATATATAAATAGCAAACTTATCATTGGGCGGCATTCCGTATGACAGTTTCACACAAGTAATAACGGTCTTATTAAAAGTCTTAAAAATTCATAAAAAACTATTTAGTTACGCAGTTTTTTGGTAATATCGGTAAGTAATTATGATATTTTAATTTATTATAATAAAAAATATTTAAAAAATGATGTTGTGGGCCTTGCATGTCCGTTTGAAATATGATGTCCATTATAATGGACAAAATGACTACGGATGCTGATTTTCTTAAAAAAATTTCAGATACGATCGAAATGGAAAATTTGCCATCTAAAAGCAGAAAATAAAAATGGGAACCTCCGTTGACCGATGAAGAACTTTTAGAGTATCTAATGAAAGATGACGATTCTGTTATTCTGGGATTATCAGACGATGAGGACGAGAATACCGAAATATCTGAGTTCTTAAAAACTTGCGACGACAATGCTGTTGAATAAAATGTACCCGAAAATCATGCAGAAGAAGATCAAGGAAGTCCAACAGAAGCTACTAATTTTCAAGCACTACTAACAGAAATAGAAGAGGAAGGAAATGGACTAGAGAATGAAGAGAATACAAATAAAAATAGTTTAGAACCAGGCGCGTCGAAGGATAAACAAAAATAATTTTTTGATATTTTTAATTTGACAAGCAAGAAAGACATTGAATGAAACATGAAGATTACATACATTTTCCGAGACCCGAATCTATAGCAATGTACAACGCAAACATGGGGGGCGTAGATAAGCTTGATTTTTTGTTGAGTATTTATAGATCCTACAGACGTTCCAAAAAATGGACTGTCCGGATGATAACTCACGCTATAGACATGGCAATCGCAAACTCATGGATTGAATATAAGATGCAGAAACAATAGGTGTCCAAGCAAGCAAAATTATGGATTTATGGGATTTCAGACAAAATATTGCGCAATACCTAATTTTCCATAGAGATCCACTAAAAAGGGGAAGACCATCAGGAGAACCTGAACGAAAAATTACTCCCAGTAAAAAGGTTAAAACTGAAGAAAGGCCATTTGCAGAAAAAAAGTACGACACATTTGGTCATTTTCCACAAATTGATGCTAAGAAAGAAAGCACAAATGTAAAATGGAGAAATGCAAGGGAAAATCGAGAACTTTCTGCATAAAATGTAACGTACACTTGTGCCTCGTAAATGGAAGAAACTGTTTCCTTAACTGTTCCTATTGTTTAGCGATTTTTGTGTTTTTCAGTTAAGGTATATTAAATATTTGTGATTTTTTTTTCTTTCTAAAGTCACCATGTCCACCTTGATGGACATGCCATATGTCATAAAATAAGTGACATATCAAAAAATTAATATTACCAAAAATCATTAAAAAAATCAAAGATAATATGTGCCAAATTTTAAAATTTTCCGTTTACCACAAAAAGTTGGTGACTGAAAGGGTTAAATTGCGCTTAGTCATTATTTTCGCCTTTCGTTTAGTAAATTCTAAAGTTCACCGAGTCACGTCAAAATGTAAAACGTTTTATTATCAACTATGAAATCCGAACTGAATCTACGCGAATTCTTGAACTACCCGCAAGTATAACTATATTCGTGAATTTTTATTACTTAACCGAAAACTATTACTGATGACCGATCCGACTCAGTAATTTCTCCAGTTCACCGTTTAGACCGAACTTCTTGACTCAACTCACTCGACTGTTTAGACTGAACTTCTCGACTCGAATCGCTTGACTTGACTGACTTGACTCGACTTGACCGACTGAACTGTCTGTTTTTGACTTATTTTTTCAAGCAAAAACTCTACGTTTAAATATATTATGGTACTGTAGTGGGTAGCGCAAATTTTTCACACGTGCCCCAGATTTTAGTGGTGCCGTGTGATTGTTTTGCAGCCGACACGAAACTTGAATAAAATCAGTTCCTTTTACACTAAAATAAATTTTAAATTATTTGTCCGAAGTTCAAAAAACCATATTTCTATTTCATTCTGAGACCTGTCTAAAGATACCAGAATGGAAGAAATTATTTTGTTATTAAAATCGATATTCTTTTTCCCGTGTAGAACTGAAATAAAACTTGGTTTTAAGTTTCATGCAGGATCGTGTGCAAATCCTTGAGCTGTACAATCAATTCTTTGAGGGAGGAGCCATTTTTGTTTTCCTAATAGGCGAAATCTCTCATTTATCCAGTGGTAAGCGGTAGCAACCGATCGACCTAAGTAAACTTGGCAAGTGAATAAAATAATTTATAATTATTATTTTTCTTCAATTAAAAAAATTTCATTTTATTCTGTGAATTCAAAAGAAAATGTGTTGTTCTGTTTTAAGATTAACATTTTATTTAACTTAAATAATTTTCAGAATTCTTTTAGTTCGGATATTCGTTTAAAGATGTTTTAACAGTCTTATTTATTTAAACTCGTACACCTCCTTTTTCTGTCTTATAATTTTAATTTGATGTAGGATTTTTACAATAACTGGTTTATTTTTGAAAAAAGAATTATTTAGTTTTAAAAAATTTTACTTTTCAATCCCAATTAAAATTTTCTCCAAAGGCTTTCATTAAAAAAAAAATTATTCAACAAAAATTTAATTTTTTTTTTAATTATTTATTTTCATAAATTTTAATTCACTTTAAAAAAAATGTATACCTTTCAACCTCCTTATTTAAAAACTTTTTCCAAAGGCTTTTATTGAAAAGAAAAATTATTTAAAAAAATTTTGTTTTTTAACATTTAATTTTCATAAATTTTAATTTATTTTCGTTTTCAAACTTCTAAATAACATTTTCTTCCCAAAAATTTTCATTCAGTTTAAAAAATTTAATTTAATTTATTTTTGTGGAAAAGCTTTTCACGTTCATAAATATTAATTTATTTACGGTTCAAACCTTTAAATAATATTTTTTCCCACAAGTTTTTATTTCGTTTGTTTTTTAAAAAAAATATTTTATTTTATTTTTGTGGAAAACATATTTATTTACGTCCCAAACTTTTAAATAACGTTGTTTTTCAGTTTTTATTGGAAAAAGAAATATTTAAGAAAATTTAGTTTTTTAAAAATTATCTATTTTCATAAATTTCAATTTATTTCCGTTTCAAACTTCTAAATAAGATTTTCTTTCCAAAAGTTGTTATTTCGTTTAAAAAAATGTTTTATTTTATTTTTGTGGAAAAGATATTTACTTTGATAAATTTTTAATTTATTTACAACTCTTTTTATTTTTCCCGCCTAAAAAACATATGTATATTTATTTATTTATTTTGGAAGGATTATTATTTAAATATATATACAGCGTGTAACAGAAGTATGGAACGCTTTAAATATCTTTAATACCGTTTATCCGATTTAGCTAAAATTCGGTATCCGGTATATAAGAGGTTATCGCGGAGCTGCTAGTGACATTTGTAATGTTGCCAAATTTACAGTTTTTTAGCAATTTAAAATAATACAATATTTTTGGATTCTACATAAAATCACAATTATTTATTAGTAACTGCATTATAAGTCTAAACTTAATAGTTTCTGAGATATCGAGTATTGAAAAATGACATTTTTGAATTTTGACACCTTCTAGCTTTCTAACGGTACGTCTTAGAGCAAAACGGCTTGCATGTCCCTATCTTACTTTTCTACTATCTTTCTAAAAGTGTCAACTTCTGGTTAAACCGGATGTAGCTCAAAATCCGGAAATATAGTACTTCCGGTTTAACCGGAAGTTGGAACTTTTGGAAAGATAATAAAAAAGTAAGATAGGGGCATGTAAGCCGTTTTGCTATATGGCGTATCGTTAGAAAGCAAGACGCTGTCAAAATTCAAAAATATCATTTCTCAAAACTCGATATCTCAAAAACTATTAAGTTTAGACTTATAATGCACTTATTAAAAAATAATTGTAATTTTATGTAGAATTCAAAAATATTATAATACAGGGTGGCGCACCCTATACGACGTACAGCTTCTAAAACAGCGAATTGTTGAAGCTGTTCAAATAATTTTCATTGAAGAAATTCGAAGAAGTTTTGACCACATTCGTTTACAGCTAGAAAAATGTGTTGAATATGGAGGGGGGGTGTTTGAATAGCAAATTATAAAATTATTATTTGTTGTTATTTTAAGACTTTGTTGTGATATTTCCGGGGTCATTTCATTTGTGAAATTCAAAATACATATTTCTGGTAACACCACAAATCAGTTTTTGAAATGTTTTGATGCCCCTCAGTAAGATTTAAAGTCATTAATAATGTATGTATTTCGACCGCTAATGCTATCCAAAAAAAATTTTCATTTACCTCTAAAATTTGAAAAAACTAAAAAAATCAAAGATTTATTTTAAATCTCGGATTTAAATTACAAACGTTATTCTAAATAGGTTTTCTAATTGGCATTTTGGTCAAAAATGAAAAATAAAGGTAGTTTACTCTTGGAGAAAAATCATGTTTTTGAAGTTTTCTCGAACCCTGTATAAAAAATCAAAACTTTCTCTTCCTGAATTGCATTTCTTTTACAAGCAAAACTTTTTATTAAGAATGACTTTTTCCCGAAAAATGAAATTTTTCCTCCATTTCTGCTATTGTAAACCCTATCCGTGGACAAGTCTGTATGTGATATATTAGGTATTATACAGTGTGTACATTATTTAATAATCTAAAAACATTTCGTAAAAATTCTCGGACACGTATATAATAATTTTTAATTGCGCATATTTTGACATATAAATTTATTATACAGGGTAACTCATGCATGACATTATCGACGATATTTTTAAATGGGACCCCCTATATTTTAGTTTAGATCTGTAATCTCCAAGAACAGCTGATTTCAAAAACATAACACACTTAGGGCCTAAAATTGATAGTTTCGTAGCTACAGGGAAGAACAAATAATTTTATTTAAGATACGTTTTTTTAAGTAGGCTTATTTGCTGTTATGTAACTATGGTATTTAGGTAATGATAGTATGCTGTAATTATATTGAATTTTTCTAGTAAGTTTAGTAGAAGTAATAAAATTAATTTTAATATTTAGTTACTATGCGTTTATCTCCACACAAAGAATAGAAATTCTTATGATGATTGGATATGGTAATAGGATTCGTACCCAACAAGAAGTTTATTGCATTTTGTTCAATGCTAAGTACCCAGAAAGACCAATCAATAGATAAACTGTGAGTAAACTTGAAACAAAATTTCGAGAAACAGGTTCTGTGGAATATCTTCCCAGGAAAGGCCGTCCAGCTATTCCGGATGATAAAAATTGAAAAAATTGGCATAAATCATGAGGCGGCTACTATGACCGTTCATAACCTATTAACGGTAGAAAAATGGCACCCGTTTAAAATCCGATGGTTCATGAGTTGAATGAAAATGATCCAGATCCACTGAACTTCTTCTTGTGGGGTCACCTGAGAAATGTTGTTTATAAAATAAGACCTGCCAATACTGACGATTTAAAAAATCGAATAACAACAGAATGCAGGAATATTTCAGAAGAAACCATAATAAAAGTCCAACAAGAGTTTATTGATCGCTTGGGGTACCGCCAGGCACAAGAAGGAGGATAATTTCAACACTTAATTAAATAGCTTATTTAATTTTTTTTTATTTTTTTAAATTTAAAATAAGTAAGGTAAGGTGGGGCAAGTGCAACTTTGGGGCAAGAGCATCTATTTCCTTTGTAAATTCATAAGGCATTAAATGCTTCATTTTCTTGGCACCCTTACTTTCGTTGTACTCTTAGCAACAGCGCATTCTAGAATTTAACGCGCCAAATGCATCTGCATTCAGTCTGTTGACAACGAACGTGCCGTGCTGTGTTTTTGCTACTGTGGTGAGTAAACAAATAATATATTGGCGGTAAGTGTTTGTGTGCATAAATTCTAAATAGCTGGTAGAAAAAAATCTCATATGAAACCTATATGTAATGGAATAACAGCATATATAATTGATTTGGATTTGCTTGCTGGATTTTAAGTTATGTTCGGGGTCGCACTTGCCCCATGAAAATACGCGACTGGGGCAAGTGCGACTTTTACCGGTGGGGTAAGTGCGTTCTTGTGGGCGCACTTGCCCCTTGTGGATTTTTTTTCAAAAATAAAGATAAGAAAACGGAAAGTATGCCATGGGGCAGAAGTCATAACAAGCCAAAAGGTATTGCAACGACTAAACGAAAAAAGACCAATTGTTACCAAAGTCCAAAAATAAAAAAAAATAAACCTAATCATCAAACCGAATCAGTATCCGTCAGTATCCGATGATTATGACGAACTTCCGTTGATTCACATAAAACAAAAACTGGTTAATGAAAAGAGGAAGCCACCAAGACAACCCAAGAAGAAGAAAAACTTCAAACGGATTTATCATCAGAAGAAGACGAATCCGTTGGTGAACTTTTAACTGAAAGCGAAGATAACTTGGAGAGCTTTGACGATTTTGAGCAAGAAGAACAAGACTTACAAAATACATCAAAAAACATAAAATACATGATTATCAATGACTGGGTCCTAGTTAAATTTTCCGGGAAGAAAATAATTAAATATTATGTGGGTCAAGTAACTATATAATATGTCTGATTGCGAGATTACTGTAAATTTTGCCAGAAAAAGTATTTTTTTCAAGAGAAACTCTATGTTTATTTTCCCTGTTGTCCAAGATTGTTGGCCGGTTTCTAAGAATGACATTATTTCAGTCTTACCTAACCCGAAAATTAGTCGCAGAGGTGAAATAAGCTTTGAAGTATCATTTGATATGTACAATATCCAGTAAATAGGGGTTTGAAAAAATACTTTTTATCTACCTTAGAAGATTAGTTTTAGAATAATATGTTTTTGCACTAACTGTATTATTTAAAGTTTACCTTAATATATTTTTTTTAGACAAAATAAAAAGTTTTTAAAAATTTATTTTTTGTGTCTACTCTTTACCCCTGATACCAAAGTATTTAACTTGCAAAAAATTAAAGATAATCCAGATTTGTAAAAAGTTTTAGAAAATTATGCATAAAAGCTAAGTGCTCTTGCCCCGTGAATTAATTTAATATACTTAGATGGACCCGTGATCTACAAAGACGCACTTGCCCCATCACAAGGGGCAAGTGCGTTTTCACGACTAAACATTTTTTAAAATTTATAAAAATTTAAATTTTGCTCGTTTTTAATTGATATTAAGTGGTTAGCTAGAAAACCCCCACAACGGATCAAGAAAAAAAAATGAAATTAAATGGCACAAAAATAGCTTTTTTATTAACTCGTACAGCGTTACTTATGTATTTTGGGGATGCACTTGCCCCACCTTACCTTACTTAAAAAGAAAATATTTTTTTTACCCTCTGTAGTTACGAAACTATCAATTTTAGGCCCTAAGTGTGTTATGTTTTTGAAATCAGCTGTTCTTGGAAATTACAGATCTGAACTAAAATATATAGGAGTTTCCATTTAAAAGAATCGTCGATAATGACATATCTACTACATGAGTTACCCTGTATAATAAATTTATAAGTCAAAATATGCTCAATTAAAAATTATTATATACGTGAGGATTTTTACGAAATATTTTTAGATTATTAAATAATGAATTTGTTCCTTACTTTATGTACACACTGTATATACCATATTTAAAAATAGTTAAGGTTTGTTGAAGTTTTTTATAAATTTGTTGAATGAAACCTTATTCAATAAATTCTGTACAATGGGGCATGTGTACATTTAGTAGACTTAGTTAATACCAAACCCTAAAGTCCCAACTGGGTAGAAATTTTGAAAAATATAATTAAACATATTTTTTTATACCTGTTTTTTGTTGTTTTTTTTTGCGTAATAATATTCTAATAATAAAATAACATTATATTAATAGTAGGAGTAAAGTTGCTTACTTCTCGAAAACAAAGTTCTTGTTCCCCAAAGAACTAATTTAAATAAAAATAGTTATCGCGCCCATAAGAAGCCGTGTATTTGTAGCATCACCTGGAACACTTACGCCGCTTGCGGTGAATTCGTAAAGCTGAATTACCGATGCTTATTTGAGCCAGCAACCAATGCATTGCGATTGGCCTCCTAACCTCAAGTTCTCCATAGTAGAAACAGTATAAAGCCACAGTACACAGACTTATCCTTGGTCTATGAGTAAAGCTTCGAGCAACGAGCTAAGCAGCGCTTCACGCGGTAATCCATGTATACTTTTTCCAAAGTCAGTTGATGAATAAAAAATTCGATAAAAAAGCTTCGACCGGGCTTCAAAGAGACCGGCATCATAATCGGGGTTGTCAGTTCTTTTTTTAAAAATTCTTTAAGTTTATTATTATTATTAATAGTGTTCTTTTATATCAGTATTTAATTGATTTTTTTAGTACCTACTTCAGGAATATTATTTATACAAAAATAATTTAAATCAAACTAAAAAGGAATTTTACTGTTATTAAACAAAAAAAATAAACAATTTACAATCCCTTATGTTCCTCCCATACTTACGAAAACTTTGTAGAACTGGCAACACCCTGGCGATAGACCGTCGACGCCCACACGCAATTAAAAGCACGTTTAAAGTGCGAACTATTTTTTCCGGATGGGAAAATGAATAGAGCAACATATAAATACAAATTTATATGCTATAGACAAGAACAGCAAATAGTTAAAGGTTCTTCCAATTGGGTGATCCCTTATCAGCTTTAAAATCAGTTGATGTTTGAGGTATGCGATATTGGGAATCGGACAGCGGCGTGACTGGCTGAAATGATTTACTGTAATTTACATATTTCATTTTCTGCTATAACTGTGTGGTTTTAGATAAGTAAGTTTTTACTTGGTACCTATATTTTATTATATCAGTATGGCTTTTTGGCGACAATTGGAAACATAAGGTCAAGGTGAATTATCACAGTAATATGAGTCGCCATCGATAGCGAAATAAGTCCGGAATTAAGAAACAAAGATTTACATGCTCAATGTCAACGCATTATTTTAACACAACTTGACTGTAACCGGTGATTCCATAAAGCGTAAACCAATAAATCAAAAACTAAATCAGAAATTCAAAACGGCCGACACTACAAAAAGGGATTTTATTTTTCGAATTATTAACAACTTTTACGAGAATAATATAGTGTTAACTTTAGAACTGGTTCGTGATAAATTGCGAGGTTACCCTGATTATAAGTACCAATCTTTAGAAACATTGCGTGGTGTTTTATTAAAATGTGGCTTTAAACATAAAAAATTAGATAATCTAATGGTTATAATGGAATCACCGCGTATCATTGAACTACGACAGGACTATTTGCGCAAAATAAAGGAGTAACATGAATCCGATAAAAGTATAATTTATTCAGACGAAACGAAAAACGCGTTATCATGCCGGAAGTAAAGATGGCTTTGTACCTAATGTGTTGCTCTTGTCAGCAAAAAATATCACTCAATAATCAATCTCCAACTTTAAGCGCAGTTTTCCTTGATAATATTCGGCAGGTAATAACGAAATGAGTAGCGATGTATGGAAAAATTGCGTAGCTCATGTTATAAAAATAGAAAATGGATATTCTGTTTCACCGCCTATAGAGCCAGTAGTAATCCAACCTGTAAACGATTCTACTTCTGAAAGTTCTGACGATTCCAGTAATTAATTTGTTTATTAATTTTAAATTAATTATGTTCGTTCAACATGTATCTTAACATAGTACCTGCCCCAATCCTTTCCTGGCAAGGAAAACTCATACCTCCTCGCGGTCCTGGCTGGACAAACACATTTTGTTTTATTTTCTTCTGGCAAAATAAGTTAATTTTTTTTTACTGAAAGACCATTTTAAAAATATTAAATTCATGTGTTCTTTGCAGGCAAAGTCACGGGTACAAACCTCTTATCGATATTAACTATATTTTTAAATTGTTTCTGGCAATAATAGCATTTGTCTTTACAAAAAAGATCATTTTAAAAATATTCTCTGCAGGCGAAGTCACGGGTACAAACCTTTTATCGATATAAACTATAATGAACAAGCTGTAATATATAGTATTTAATCATAAAATCCGCATATTAATTATTTGGTAGAAGCGACGCTTATGGTCACCAGTTTAATGCTCTTTTATGTCATGTAATTAAGCTTGGAACAACTATAATAGTTAGGGTTGAGCATTTATGCAAGTTGCATATTTTGCATGTTTATCATATTTTATGCAATAATTTGAATTTTTGCATATTTTTTGAAAACTGGTTTACGTATGCTTATTTTAAGTTATTTTATTATACTAAGTACAGAATCGCTATTACCAAGTAATAAATAATAGAGTTTGGAACAAAGATATCACCTTAATTATACTAACAGGTATTATATTGATGGTGTTTAACAATTTACGATCCCTAATCCCTCGATTATTCTTTAAAGGTAGGATGGGCTTTAATTTAATTTTTAAATAATGTAATATAATAAAGTAATAATTTTAATTGTTTTCTTCGAATTCCAAGGCAAGATTAAGCATTTCAAGGAAATGACAAGTAAACTATATGGTTAGTTTTGTGTTTAGTACGGGTTAGACCGAGGGTTAGTCAAGTGTGAAAAAAGTTGCTAAAAAGGGCTTTTCCGAACTTAAGTGTAAAAGATGCCTAAAATAAGCAGTGTTTCCATTTAGATAAAACCTTACAAATAATTGTATCTCGATATGGATAAAGTTTACTGTACAGTCTGCGGAAAAATTGTATGTATTTTTTCTGTTATTTGTAGAATAGGTTAATATAAAAAACACTTTTCCAAACTGAGAAACTAATCCATTACAAGAAATTAATATGATTTGATAAAAAACCATAAATCTCTTGTCATAAATATTCTATAAGAAGTTGAAATAAATGATTTGATTACTCTCTTTGTTGAAACTAATTTAATACTTGACTCACGATCGCTACGTAAAGGTTCTCTTGACTCAAGAACTAAAATACACGATATTTAACGAGCCCAATCAGCCAATCATTTCTCTTCAGACAAACAAACTATTTTCGTCTGTGTTGAGCAAACCTAACTTTTGCTCAATTTGGTTGCAGGTTGCATGCGAGAAGAAATCTCAAATCGAGCAACATGTGAAAACAGCTTCCTGTTTAGACTTTTATTTTTCACTGTAACTATCTGATATTTTGCAACAATATCCGTCGCCGGGGAAACACAACTGACAGTGAGAGTCGTGAAAAAATTGTATTTTTTTGATTTTTTTAACTTGTGTGTCATGTTATACTTACAGTTCTCATTTTAATGTTCCTAAATAAAAATTATTAACATTACTTTGTGTACATTTGTACTCGATTCATCAATCCCTCAAAGCCATTGATCTGGAAAAGCCCAGGCCAAACACTTCCCATGCCACTAAATTACGAAAAATAAAAGTCTCTGGCGAGAAGGTGCAAATATCTTTGTCCAAATGTCGAAGTGTTTTGCAGAAAAATGATGGATTTATTTTTTTCACAAAAGTAGCTAGGGTACTGTCTGGTGATTTTGTAGATAATTTTGAAGTAGATCCAAATATACTAGTTAACTTAAAATATGCTCCAATTACTTCTGTTGACGTAGAAAGAAGTTTTTCTGTATACAAATATATTATGTACTTGAATAGAAGGCATATATTTTTAATTGAAAATTTTGAAAAATATTTAGTTGTTTATTGTTTTCATAACATTATATAGTTACGAAGCTTAGTACATAAACATGTATGTATTCAGAAATTAATGTAATGACGCCTACTCTTTTTTTTTTAAATATAGTACTTTCATTTTCCAACAATGTGTTTCATTACAAATTTATTTTGCATATTCTTGCAACCCATGTGCATATTTTGGTAAAAATACTTGCATATATATGTGCATATTTCCTCCTTTTTGGTATGCATATTTGCTCAAGCCTAAATAATAGTAATGATGGCATAGTGAGCCTCGCCCTTTTTATTACATGACGTGAAGTTTTTACCCTAAATCCACTATGACGTTCGGGGTTAAAAGGATGATTGAAAAAGTGTTGCTGTTATTCGCTGGCAGTTTGATAAGGTACCAATTGATGTAGATAAACAATATAATATAATATCTGTTGTCAGTTTGACACCGGGTCGGCACTGCCGACCATGCCTCCCCTCAAAAGCCGTCACTGTGTACACCTAAAAATAAAACAATTATTTTAACAACTGATATTACTTTATTGTCTATAATGTGAAAACAAAAACAGTGTATACATCGCATAGATTTATAAAATAAATCTTATACATAATATTACTAAGTTTTAAGTAGTTTTTATATAGCTCTTTAAGAACTTTGATAAATAATATTAAAAATCACATTGCTGCAAAGTTAAAGACCGGCTAAAAATTCAAAGCAAAAATCCTAGCAAAAATCCTTAAAAACGCTTTAACAATATTTACCGTGAATTTTTAACCTGTAAAGTCCCACTAAATCAGTGCCCAAAAATTTGCCTAGAACATCTGAATTATAGATTCGTGGGAAATGGCTATCATTCTAGCTCGTTGTCGTTGTATACTATTGCCTTTGGAGGCCTTATAACTAATTTTTAAATCGTAATTTAATTAGAATGATTGCAGTTGATATTTACGTTAAAAATGCACTGATTTGAGGGGCCCAAGATTACTAAATCATCTAGATCTCATTTAATAGCCTTAAATCTACTTGTCATTGCAAGGTATTCCTTAAAATTAAGAAATGCAAGTGGTACGCTATAGGCATAACTGGGTCAAAAGTCAAGTTCGGCAGACCTAACCAAAAAGTTACTTGCTGTATCTATTCTGCGATTCTTTAGAATTGGAATTTTCTCGGGTTATAATTTATTATACCTAAATTGTATAAATAATTTCACACTTTCCACAAATTAAAGTTTATATTTAAAACCTGAACATGCTTGGCAACACTGTTGCTTCTTCAAGGGAGTACCAAAAAGTGTGCTGCTGTCTTATTTAATATGGTATCATTACTGTTAAAAATTATTTATTTGCTGCCTACAAGGAATACGACACAATGGCGACAAATAAATCCTACCTGAAAAGTTCAGTGTTTTATACTTTCATTCAAAACGTGACCGTACAAAGGCGATAGTTGTAGGCACCTTTTCCTAAGCAAGGTGTCTCAGACAAAATGTAGGTACCTACATCAAAATGTTTACGAAATTTGTATTTTCCAAAGTAATTAAAAATAATCGAAAAATAGCTTTTAACTGTCTCGGATATTGTGAACGTAAGATTGGATAAACGCTAATATTTTACATAACGAATCTGGGGTTTCGTTGTGTGGCATCAATAAAATTAGAGGACATAAGTATAAGACGCTCCCCTAACTATTGACAGTCCCTTTTGAAAATTTTGCATTAATGCAACTGATTAAAAGAAAACAATTATTACAAATGGCTCAAAAACAACGGTTTGTTGTAGTACTGGGACTATATAACAAAAAAAAATTGCAGAATTAATTTACAATTTCATTAGAAAGTCCATTGACGTGCGTGTATATAGTACATGGTTATGGTTTCTAAAAAATAAAATCCCAGGCATATTATATCAAATCAGGATAGGTTTTAGAAAATAATACAAAATATAGAATACACAGACAGCAAGGTAACTTTGAAGAAAAATCTATGAACTATGCCTAATGTGTCCAGACTATCTAACACTAAGAACTTATAGTATATAAAGTATTATAGGTTTTTGCAGTCAAATTAATTATTGTAGACAATTATAATATTTGAAATGGCATAATGAAAATTAAGATCCAGCATTTATTATAAAAAAAATGTTTTTAGCAACTTTTGTAACAAGAGTAGTTTACAATGTATAGTTACAACGCAGTTTTTTTTTTAATAGACAACATGCTTTAAAGGAAAATAGAGAAGTACATATTGATTAAAATATTGATTTTGAAAAATTCGTACGCCGCAGACTAAAAAATTAATCTTTCATTTCAAATTATGGGTTTTATTGGATTTCAAAAATTGATAAATACCCTTAAACAAATGTTCTAAAAATATCCCTCAACAAAAATACTATATCAGAAGTAATTTTGTATGCAGCTTCAAAACACTTATACTATTTTGAGATAATTGAAAAAACGTTCTTTAAGCATGGTCTACAAAAAGTTATTTTTAAAAGCCCATCCCCACTCTGAAATGCACAATAGTAAATATCCATTTTGGTATGATTTTTATTACTCTTTTGTACCTATCTTCAGGGTTGTTTACCAAGGTTGACGAGATACGATATGATGAAAGTCACAAACCTAACTGCTTCAGGGAAAAGAATTATTAACCAAATCAACCAAGAAATAGAAAAGGAAAAGAAAAACAGAAAGAAAGGGAAAAATATAAACAAAATGAAAAGAAGAATTTCCATTGCATATGGCAACCTTGCTATTGCATGCATTAACAGTTTTTTAAAATATCGTACGCCGTATATTCACACTTGCACTTCTGCATATGGTTCAAGAGAAAAGTGAGCACCTGGGCCTAAAAATTAACTTAAAGAAGACCAAGTTTATGGTGGTTAGCAAAAATAACATCCCCGCCACCCCTTTATACCTAAACGGCATTCTAGTAGAGGAAGTCACTAAATTTAAATACCTGGGCTGCCTCGTTACCAACAAATGGGATCCAGAAGTCGAGATCAGAAGCAGAATTGAACAAGCTCGATCAACCTTCCTTAAACTTAAAAAATTCCTAACAAATAATGATCTCAGCTTTCAACTCAGATACAGAATGGTTAAGTGCTATGTCTGGTCCGTCCTGTTGTATGGTGTCGAAGCCTGGACTCTTAAAGTAACCTCGATAAACAGATTGGAGGCATTTGAAATGTGGACTCTTAGAAGAATGTTTAGGATCCCTTGGACAGATCTGGTAAGAAATGAAGAAGTCCTTAGAAGAGCCGGTCTGACCAGCCGTGAACTATTCGACGCCATTAAGAAGAGAAAGACTTCCTATCTGGGTCACATCCTGCGTGGTCCTCGTTACGAATTCCAACGTCTTATCCTCCAAGGAAAAATCGAAGGAAGAAGGGGAATAGGAAGAAAAAAACTTTCATGGCTCAGGAACATTCGACAATGGACAGGAATACACGACTTTATGTCTCTCCAAAATGCTGCTCTAAATAGAGAAATCTGACAGGATGTAAATAGACGGTCGCCTACGCAGGAATCTGCTTGGCACTTTAAGAAGAAGAAGAAGAAAATATCGGAATCTTGGGTAAAATGCACCCTCTAGAAGACGCAATCTGAACTAGCAGCAACTGAAAGTGTTTTTCTTTTAATAATTGCGATATTGTTTTTCAACCAAGCACAGAATAATTAAGCTTGGATAATGGATAAAGAAGATATTTATTCGCTGCATTCTTACCAGTCGTAATTGAGAATTTCTGCGCAAAACTGGAATTGTCGGACTATTATTCAAAATATTTTTAAATTAATTTCTCCAACAGAAGAAATATCATTTAAAGCGGAAACATCAAATGCTGATACTATTCAGAAAATCCGGTGAAAGATAAGAAAATGAGTATCGTCTATTTTAATCCATGAAAGCTTCAACTTTATGGAGACTTTTATATGTTAAGAAGTTGTCTGGCAGTAAAATACAATGTGAATGTTAGTAATTTGTCAAAAACTACTCCATCTCTTAAATGAAGTGTTGGTTATACACTGAAAAAGTCCAAAGTAATTCATACTTAAAGCACCAGATGAGAAGTGGTTAAGTTTAATAGTTGGTATTTTCGATGTATCCTGAAGGGATGACTTCATTCTTTTAAATTTGGAAGACTTAGAAGATAATGGTCGTTTTTTGGTGGTTGCAAAATTATATAGAAAATAGGTCCGTTTAATCCGTGCAGTTTTTATATTGAATATATTAATCTAAGACTTCTAGAACGTAAACATATCCTGAAGGATATCTTGAACAATCTCTATGTTGGTCGAAGGCAGAGGGGATTTGTTTACTCTTAATATACATGGAGGTTGGCTTTCTTCAACTGTAACTGAAGGCTAAATCGATCAAAGAATTGGTAAGCAGAATGATTAAGGTTACTCGTAAATTGTTCAGTCATTTAAGAATAGAAAACAATCCCAGAAAGCATTGTAATTGGAGATCAAAACAAATTTTGACCTGGTCAACTACAAATCTAGAGAATAAAGTGTTTGCAAAGGGATTGCATTTTACAATAATTACAATTTAAGATATCGTTTCTCGTTCGCTCATGTATAAAAATAAAGTTCCTAAAAATGTTGACTTGCTTTTCATTTTCGGAGACGAAAAATATCGTTCATTACACGCACATAAATGCTATTCCTATACAAACGCCGAGATGACTGATATGCATTTCGTTTATGGACTTGCTGATGGCAATTCAAGCGATTGAATATTAGATAGAAAAACCTTCCAAAGTATTTATCAACGTCTTCATGAAACAGGCACATTGAAACGAAGTGAGGGACCAGGAAGGCCAATAACAGTAATAACGGTAAAAGTGGAAGAAAATGTGCTGGACATGATGGAGGAAGATCCAGGTACTTCTAGAAGAAAAATTGTAAATATTTTGAATATAAGTAATGGAACTGTTAGGAAAATCCTTAGTGATTATGTGTTGTACCCATACCATATTCAGGCACTTTCTCCTGCTGATTTTCCTCCACGGATTGTATTCTATCAATGGCTTTTGCACACATTAGTTCAAATCCCTCAACTACTGACGCTGATTATTTTTACCGATGAATCGAATTTCTCAAGAAATGCAATAAGGAATTTTCACAACAACCATGTGTGGGCTGAAGAAAATCCACATAAGAAACCAAGAAATTTTGAATGTCACGAAAAAAAGGACAGGTCATTCATGAACATTATAACAATTTCTTTAGTACTTAAAAAATATTACTTATACAAAAATAATTGAAATCAAAATAAAAGGGATGTTTACTGTCGTTAAACAAATAATAAATTAAAAATAACATACCCTTACGTTCCTTCTACCATTACGCAAACTTTGTACAGCTGGCAACACCCTGGAGATAGAACGTCGAGGCCCACTCGCAATTTAAAGAGCGAACTTTTTTGTAATAACAGTTTTCTGTCAATTGAATTATCCCTTAGCAGCTTTAAAATCACTTAATGTTTGAGGTCTGCGATATTGTGACTCGAGCAGTGTCGTGAATGGTTGAAACGATTTGCTGCAATTTACATAATATTTGATTTTGTGCTATGTGTTTTTGGACAAGTAAGTTTTTACTTGGTACCTATATTTTATTATATCAGTATGGCTTTTTGGCGACCATTTGAAAGTCAAGATCTGAAAGTTCTTACGATTCCAGTCATTAAATTGTTTATTTATTTTAAATTAATTATACTCGTTTAACACGTATCTTAAAAACTTGTTATATAACAGAACGTTTACTGTGATTCTGCTAATCCGATCAATTTGTTGTTAGAATATATAATATAGTGAATTCTAACTACTGTAAATTCCAACTAACATAGTACCCGCCATTTTAAAAATATTCTCTGCAGGCGAAGTCACGGGTACAAACCTTTTATCGATATAAACTATAATGAACAAAAGTAACATATAATATTTAATTATATTAAAAGTTTACAACCATCCGCATTTTAATTATTTGGAAGAAGCGACGCCGATTTTAGGTCATCAAATTAGACTTGGAACAACTATACCTTAGTTTCTAGAGGATGTACCATTGGCAACCAGAAATGCAATGTGGTTTATGCACGATGATGCACCAGCGCAATTTAGTGTGGTTGCTCGTGAGTTTTTAACAGTAACTTACGGAGACCGCTGGATTGATCGAGGAGGACCTCACTTATGGCCTGCTCGATCCCCGGACTTAAACCCCCTGGATTATTTCCTATGGGGTCATCTAAAGTCAGAAGTTCATTCTACTCCAGCGAAGAATGTGGATGAATTAAGAAACTGGATAATTGCTGGGTGTGACTCAATAAGAAACGACCCTTGTGTTCTTGAAAGATGAGGAGAAGATTGCATTCTTGCATCCTAGCTGGAGGTAGTAATTTTCAACAGTTCTTGTAGATTAAGAACTTCATGTAATTTTTGGTAATAAAATGTTGGTATTGGCGAGAGTTCTCACGCCCTGTATCATATTCAAACAAGGCGGCTTTTCAAAAATCATCTAAAACAAACTATTCTTAGAATAGTCCAGGGAATAGCCCCTTTAATTTTGGCCGTATGTTTTAAACACCCTGTATAACCCAAACTAACCTACAGTTGATGCAAAACAAAAACTGATGCACGTCATCAGTCAGCTTGTAAACCCGTAAGAGAACACGAGGAGTATTAAAACTTTATGCGATATTGAATTTACTACAAACTTAAAGTATTCTTCTTTGATACGAACCCACTTATAGCAAATATTTTGTTTATTTAAGCTTGTAAAAATTAATATTATTTGAATATTAATAGCCGATAGTTGGCAACTCAACTGTTTTGTTGGCTTGGTTTGACGTTTCATGCAAAACTAACCTTAATTGTTCGTGGTTCCGTGTTGCTGTCCGGCTACTTTTTAACAAAAACTCCAGACCTTTTTATAAATGGCATTAAAAAACTGTTCTATTAAGAGAAACAAAAGTGCACTTACATATCTCTGTCGATTACGTTGTTTACTATTTGTGAAAAATGCCGAAGCATTTAAGTAGTCGATGCAAAGATCTGATAGCTTCTCTCAGAAGCCTATTGTTACCCTTGACAGCAGTACAGAGAAGTAAATTTTAAGAGTATGTTAAAGTCTAGATATTTTATTTCTACTTTACTAATTTTTAGCGTGTAGCAGCTGCCCTAAATTTGAATATCTCCACTGTAAGCGCATATTCAACAACAGTTAAGGAGAATAAATGATTAGAATCACCTTAAAATAAACGTTCTAATTCAAAGAGAGTTGTAAATGTGTTAAGATTGGATATAAGTTCTATCCGTGACACTATTTATTTATGGAATGTACGGAACAAGTAACTTATGTTATTATTATATTATTTAAAAATTATAACATTTTACATCGGTTATTCATAAGCTGTAACTTTTTTAAGAACATCATGTAACTTTGACAACTTTCAGTAAGAAATTAAAAGACATATTCAGAGAACTGTTTGATGGTTGTCTCAACTCTTTAAGAAGCCTCTTCAAGAAAATAGGCCTCGTATGGTAAAAAGATGAACTGAGGCGAGGGCTTATGGAGCTTTCCCATGTAGCTTTCAAACGAATGGTATTTTTGAATGAATATATGTAAAAAAAGAAACATTTTTGTACCAATTCATTTTCTTGGATGAAACATAGATATGGTACCATTGGTCGATCTTGGCAAGATGAAAATAAAAGAAGTGTTAGATCTACTAAAGTTGATGGTAAAAGGTATTATGCAGTAAACAAATATGTATATAAACTATGAGAAATTTTTGTATATTTATTTTGTTATTATGAAAAAAAAATGTGTAATTCCCTCACTTGGATATTTTGGTTACAAGCTGGCAACACCGTCGATAACTGACGTCACTCAAAGGGTATGACGTGCATCGGTTTTTGTTTCGTTAATCATCAAGATTATCTGACTTGGCCCTTTTGCATTTTATACCTTTTTTAAAACAAATTAATAAATTTCATATCGGAAAATATGGTTGTCACAAGATAATTTGTGTTGTGTAACAATGGATCTTAAAAATTGTAGTAATTAGTGGCCGGTCTGTTATAGCTTTAAGCTAAAACCTATAATACTTTTCTGACTTCACTACACGCATATTATAAAACTGACTAAACTTTGACAATATATATCTACACATGCCAAAAAACTATGTTGAGTACACATATAATATGTACTATTTCATAACACATGCATTAAAAATATGACTTTTCGATGCCGAAGGAGCGGGTCGAAAGTTCAGTTTTCGACTCTAGGGTCCGACATGAAAAACAGCTGATTTTTAGTGCATTCCACGATGAGTTTCTCGTTGACACGTATAGACCTTTTCATTTTTGTAAAAACCGAATGGCCATCCTTGTCTAATCTAAGCTATTCTCAACATTTACTATTATAGGAGTAAATAAAAATATTATTAACAAGAGATAAAAATATTTATAACAAGAGATAAAAATAAAACAGGTCATGCGCGCGCCCCTGATTGTGTCAATTTATTGAAATTTTGTATTTGGTCATTTTGAGGGACGCTAAATCGATTTCTGATATTAGATTCGAAATAAAATAATCGCTTTACTCTTTAAATTATGACTTTCAATCCTCTATAGAACCCTACGCCAATGAGCATATAAATAAAATTCTAGCAATATAAAGGTGCATTCAATAGAAAGAGAGAACCGAGTTTGCGTTTGAAATTTTCGAAAGTATTTTATCCTTACAAATAAACTTTAATGGAATACACAGAATTGTGAGGCATCTCAAGTCATATTTTCAATGAATGTGTTATGAAAAATTGTATGCGCAACTCGGGGCAACTCAACGATTTTACTCGTTGACTTTCGCCCCTTGTTGCATGCGCAATATACTATTTACTATTACTTTTAAACTAAATAATTATATTATTTATTTATTTAAACGATATATTTTATTATTTAACAATAATTATCTAATTTTACCTACATAACTAGTCACTTTAAGTATTTGACTAAAATATCGATATCACTAAAATATAAAATATTTCTAAACTTATTGCACGTACTTAGCAAATTTTTGAGCGATTGAAGTTAAATCTCTAATTTTTTTAAGGGTATTTTTTAGTAATTTTATACAAAAAGGGCACAAGACTAAGTTCTATATTAAAATAATAGGTAAGGGGCAAGTGTAGGTATTCCTCCGTGCCCTGTTCTATAACTGTTATACAAACTAGCTGCGCATAGGGCATCGTATAGTTATAAAAAAATGCAGCCTTCATACAAATATATTTGGTTTCTTAAAAAAATCTCATATAGTTGTCAAAATTGTCTTAAAATGCACTTTAAGTTTAACAATAAGCAGGCACTATTTTAAAAAAGACAATATCAATTTTTGTAGTATTTTTCCAGGGGAAATATCATATTTTATAAAATGTGTATACCGGGAATCCCAACTCTATTTATAAACGAAATATCTTCTTTTCTGTTCATCATACACAAGAGAAATAGTTCATGGTTTAAAACACTACTTTTACTGGATGTAGCTACATGTAAGTATCTATATAGGTTGCCTTAAAAATACAATTCTTAATATCAACTTTACTTTTTTAAATAGGACAACCTATATTTTATGTCAAATATTGCTTCATTCAATCAATTCTCTATCAAATATTTATACTATGTGCTATGTCTAATGCTGTCCGTATTCGAAATAATGATTAAATTAAATTAAATTATAGATAAACAATAATTACCTATTACTATAGCAAATTAGTGACATTGTGATAGTATATTACATACGGAGGTGGGAAGTGTTTCATTACTGTCGAGAGACTTATGGTTCATGCAATACAAAAACCGATGCAAGTACCATCAATCAGCTGATAATTATTGTAAGTCCGTAAGAAAACACGAGGAAATTAAATTTGGGCAAAAAGTATTTAAACTTTATTTAGTACAAACTTAAAGTATTCTTCTTTGATACGAACCCACTTATACCAAATATTTTGCTTATTTAAGCTTGTAAAAATTAATATAATTTGAATTTTATTGGCCGACAGTTAGCAACACAATTGTAAACGGTGCGGTGGCGCCAGCTCGTTCGTTGACTTTGTTTAACGTTTCATGCTAAACTAACCTTAATTGTTCGTGGTCCCGTGTTGCTCTGCGTCTACTTTTTAACAAAAACTCCAGATCTTTTCATAAATAGCATTAAAAAACTAGTCTATTAAGAGAAACAAAAGTGCACATATCTCTGTCGATTACGTTGTTTACTATTTATGAAAAATGCCGAAGCATTTAAATAGCCGGTGCAAAGAGCTAATAGCTAGAGGCTATTTTTAGGGAGAACTTAACAACAATGGCCTATTGTTAACCTGGACAGCAGTACAGAGAAGTGAATTTAAAGAGTATGTTAAGGTAATAATAAGGTATGTTATTTCTATTTTACTAATTTTTAGCCTGTAGCAGTTGCCTAAAATTTGAATATCTCCACTGTAAGCGCAATTTCAAGAACAGTTAAGGAAAATAAATTATTAGAATCACCTTAAAACAAACGTTCTAATTCAAAGAGAGTTGTAAATGTGTGAAGATTGGATATAAGTTCTATCCGTGACACTATTTATGGAATGTATGAAACAGGTAAATATATAATTTAAAAATTATAATATTTTACATCGGTTATTCATAAGCTGTAACTTTTTTTAGAACATCATGCAACTTTGACAACTTTAAGTTCAAAATTAAAAGACAGAAAACTGTTTAATGGTTGTCTTAACTCTTTGAGAAGCCTCTTCAAGAAAATAGGCGTCGGATGGTAAAAAGATTAACTGAGGCGAGGGCTTATGGAACTTTCCCAATTAGCTTTCAAGCGAGTGATGTTTTTGAAAGAATATATTAAAAAAAAAGAAGCATTCTTGTACCAATTCGTTTCATTGGATGAAACATGGATTTTTCAGAATTGTACCATTGGTCGATCTTGGCAAGATGAAAATAAAAAAGTGGTATGGTGGATTTATACAGACAAATAACATTAAATAAAAATAAAAAATGAAAGAATATGTGAAGATGGAGCTGCGCATGCCAGATCTGATTTGATTGTCAGTTTTTTGGGTTTTTGTGGTTAGAGTTCTAGAATATTATTAACTTTTGTTTTCCTTGGTATTATTGGATTTGAAAGCGTTTATTTTCTTGAATTTCAACTTCTAACATTTGCAAAAATGCCTAGAAGCCGATGTGTTGACACTGTTGACAGTGACTTATTTTGTTCTTATTCTATTTGCTGTATAAATGGTAACAAACTCCGCTTATTTTATTTCTTATTTGTCTGTATAAATCCAGCATTAGATCTGCCAAAGTTGGTAAAAGGTATTATGCAGTAAACAAATATATAAACTATGGGAAATTTTTGTGTATTTATCTTGTTTTATGAAAAAAAAAACTGTAATTCCCTCACTCGGATATTTTAGTTACAAGCTGACAACACTGTCCATAATTGACGTCACTCGAAGGGCATGACATGCATCGGTTTTTGTTTTGCACATTATAGTTATATGAGGCGCGGAGCGCCAAGGTTAACCGAAAAATCTCGAGACATATGAAATTTCCTAAAGAGGTTTGTATATAATTTTATTTACAGCCATCAACATATTGTAACAGTAATAAAATTTACGTTTTTAAAACATAAAAATTGCAGACGTTATTTTTGAAAAATTTAAATGTTTGCTAGAAGACAAACTTTCCTCCTGTGGGCGTGAAGTGAAAGTTAAAAAAAGGGACATTTTCCAACTTTTAAAAAGTAAGAAATGTAAACATTACATAAATGCAAATAATAGTACCCATCAAGATGGCAAATTTCATTTTTTGGATATGGGTTCCATGTCACTAAACAATATATTATTTTTTGAATGCGTATGTAGTGTCAAAAATGTCGCAAAACATAAAAAAAAAATGAGAAATCTGAGTTTGCTGCTACTCCACCAGAAACCCGGGAAGCAACAAAAATAGTAGAAAAAGATCTTCTGCCAACAAGAAGATGTCCGAGATATGACAAGGCATAATATAACAGTTTTAAAGAATGGTGTACGAAAAACAAAGTTCAAAATCCTGGCTCTGAAGCTTATTTTAGCGAAAATGTCAAGACAAAGAAGATATCAACGCTTTGGTCAGTATATATGGTCAGTATATTCAATGCTGAAGACCAGTCTATTAAGCTGGACTTATAAACTCGATAAGTTGGCGAGGTTGAAGTTATGTCCAAGTTGGTGAGGTTCGATATTTGACAGTCCAGAATATGGCATTTATAAAGTCAGTTCAAAAGTTCGAAAAGTTGTTATTTGATTGGTTTAAATTTTTGTCCAATAGAATGATACAGAATATTGACATTAAGTTGTAGATAAATAAACAATAAATTAGTGTCATCATTCTCTATACTGTCTATTTTTGGTTTTCCAATTTCTGGCACAAAACACAATACTAAGCTTATACCAAACAGAAAATCCAAATACAAATGACGGAAGGGCGACGTAAACAATGAAGAGCGCAAACGCGACAAATAAAAGACATTTGACATTTCGCTGTAACCACATGACTTTAAAATAGCGTCTTCATTGGTCGAAACGAACCTCTCTAACTCCGAACATAAAAATTGGTTATCTCGAACTACATGGGAACTTTTCGAAACTTACGAACTTTGCACGAACTGAGTTTATAAATTGAACTGAGTGTTCCCTTTAGTTTAAATTGAACTCTTATTTCCAACGCCAACTGAACCTAACCTTAAAAAAGCAAAACCAAGGATACAAGCCGAAAAAATCAAACACACTGTCTTACGGAAAATATTGAAACTTTTTTGGAACAAGCACCCATGAAATTTCTTGTTTAAAAGGTATTTTAGGCTAGAAGGTTGACAATTTCTATATTAACTTGTTATTTTATATATTTCTAGACTTAAGGTTACTTCAAATAAATGTAGTTTTTTAAACCAAGAACTGTTTCTCTTGAAACTTTTTTTTATATCATAAACAGAAAAGAAGATATTTCGCGTATAAATAGAGTTGGGACACCCTGTACACCTAACTTGCAGCGGTGATCTAAATAAAATAAAATACTTCTTTATATTTAGGTTAGGTTTATATAATATAGTGCCCGTTAAACACAGTTAATTTCTCTTCAAAACGGAGTGTAAAGATTCGTATGAAACCAGGCTGTCCCAAATATTTTAACTTCAAAGGTTGAATCAAATAATGTTAAACATTTCATTTATACTTACATGATATCCCAGCGAAAACGATCAACCTCAAATAACTCGAAAATAGTTCATGTTTAACATACATATTTGTAGAGAAAGACATATTTTGCAGCATTTGCATTGACCAAGGTTATTTCACTCGTTCACCCAGTGACGCCTTTACTGCCTAATACTTTTAACAGATAAATACTTTTGTGCCAAAATTTAATTTGTATAGTAAATAATATATTTTCTTACAGTGGGTCATATAAATTCTAATAGTTTTAAAGGGTACCGGTTTCAAACGGAAACACGTTCTTAGTTCTATTACCCCATCTTTTATTAAACAAAAAATATAAAAAAATTTTTCATAATAATAAATTGATAATAGTAATAAGAAGTTTTGTAGTTAGATGTGTTGTCGAAGCCTAGTTTTTAACACCTCACTCTTTCAAGAATGGCGATTGATTATTATTCTTCATATCAAACTCAACATGTGTGCTAGAGGAACTCCTCGCAATTTCAATAATATTCATTCAGGACGATTATTAACTCATAACTGTGTCGTTAAATTGTATCAAACATGTGATATTGGTTCAGTTGCTGACCAGAACGTGACGATCATAAACCCACATAAGAAAGGGGCTGTTGAGGCTAAATCCCTACCAAATCCAAACCGGAAACTGTGGGTAATATCTGATGTCTCTAGCAGCAGTTTCTATAAAATTCTTAAGCACAATCAATTTCATCCTTAAGGGATACGATTGCTAAATGACGACAATTTTGAGCGCCAATGTAAAATTTTGAATGGTTAAACCCAACAGCCTTATGGTGGCCTGATAGTGCGGAGTATTTAGATTGACTCGAGATGCGATAGATCCTGCAATAACAAAAATATTAGAAAACGATGAAAAGCTTTTAAAAGAACACCCCCCTATTTTATTACATCCGTTAGACCATTAAAGGATATCTATCGATGGATTGGTCACCCAATCTGAATTTTTTGAAGTATGAAGTTAAATTCGTTTCGCGTAAACCCTTAACGCAAATCCTGCAAAATAAATCCCCCTTTGTAAATGTATATACGTGTTTTTGCATTCTCCATAGAAACAAATTGTTTCAAATTATTGAGGTGGATAGTTTTCATTGGGCACCCTATTTAAACAATATTGCACGTTAGATCCTTTGAAATATTGGTTCATACGATTCCTAAAATAGATAGATCACCTTTAACAAATTTTCCAAAAATAATCCTAAACAAAAAAAGTAGGTAGGTACATCACAAATAATTTTATAAGTATGCAGCTTCAATGCACTTAAAACTATTAGAATTGTTTTTTTAAAGCGAGGTTCCAAACAAATTTATTTTTAAAAGTCACTTGTTTTGCACACTCATAGAATAGATACCCAATAGTGTAAATCGATTTTGCTATATTTTTTATTAATGACTCATTTTGTTAAGAAAACTTTTAAATCCACTATGGTATCTCGAAATTAGCAATTATTATAGTAGTAGTAGTATTTATTTTTATGATAATTTTTATTGTGTGTCAGTTAAGTGGCTCTTAAAAATTGTAATGTAGGTAATTTAATTATATTTTAACTTATGCTAGATGGAAGACCTAATAATCTTTGCTGTTTTCTAAATGATATCTACATCAATAAAGAACTACCTGAATAATGCGTCTACATGATAATCTATAAAATACAGGGAAAGTGTAAAGTAAAGGCAAAATAAATAGGTTGCAATTTTATAAAAATAATAATAAAATGTGGACAACGTATTAATTTAAAAAAATGTCCACAACAATATTTTGGCTGCTTGATAATAGTCTATAATAATGCCGTACAAGTTAAAAAGATAGTTGAATCTGTTTTGGTTCGAATGGAGAAACACAATGAAAAAGTCTTTCTTTCAAAACAGAGGTTTCAAATGTAATTTTTATAAAATTATTTGTATTTATAAAAATCGTCTGCTCACGGAAACTCGGAACGCTATGTAATGAAGACCGAGACTTGAATATATATAAGTTAAAAAGATCGACATGCGTTGTACAACCATATTTTTTATATTTGCGCACCCACATAGGGCGGGTTAATATAAGTAACAGAAAAAACTTTTACTGCAAAAGTTGCGTAATTGTTCCCGTATTATCTTTTGGACACCAACAAATTTCTGCAAACGAAATCTCATTAAATAATACGTTTTTTATGATTAAGGTTCTGTAATTCCTGATGAATACGTAAGTGACGAAGAAGTTGCACTCTGCATCTGACGCGTCATCACGATATGTACAGGGTTATTTTTTATATTTGCGTACCCACCACAGGGTTAATATAAGTGACAGAAAAATACTTTAAATACAGAAGTTGCATAATTGTTCCCGTGTTATCTTTTGGACTACAAAAAAACCTTAGGTGCATTGCAAAGTTGAAAAACATTTGCAAGTTTTCTTTTTTGACATGAAACACCCTATATATTTTCCACCAGGACGAAAGATTTCTTTCGTTTCCCCTGATTTCCAAAATGTATAATATGTCAACATTTAGTTCAGCCGTTTTTGAAATATTTCAGTTTACAATTTTGATAAATTGAATTGATGATGATCGAGATGTTACGCTACTTCAACGTGACATTTGTCGCTTTACTTTAAATTCAAATTTATATTTTATAATGTATGGTATTAAGTGAAGTAACTAAACTGTAAAGTTTCTGTAAGATCCGCCAGGAATGACACATTTTCTAATATTTTGTCTGTATCGAGCATAAACATTTCTTGTTCAATCCTTTGTCTCAACCCTTGTATATTCTGAGGTCTGTTATAATAAATTCGATTTTTTAGAAATCACCACAGAAAAATATCTAACCGACTACCGACAGGGATATTAGCCGGCCATTCCTCACTGAATGTGTCAATTTAACGTCAAGTGACAAATACGTTAGGACAACTCGATTACCATCACTTCAATTTATCAAAATTGTAAACTGAAATATTCCAAAAACGGCTAAAATAAATGTTTTTACATGTTATATATTTTTGAAATCAGAGGAAGGAGATCTTTCGTCCTGGTGAAAAATATACACCTTATACATTTAAAAAACGAAAACTTCCAAATGTTTTTCAATTTTGCGATGCGCCTAAGGTTTTATTGAAGTCCAAAAGATAACACGGGAACAATTATGCAACCTCTGTATTTAAAGTATTTTTCTGTCACTTATATTAACCCTGTGGTGGGTACGCAAATATAAAAAATAACCCTGTACATATCGTGACGACGCGTCAGATGCAGAGTGCAACTTCTTCGTCACTTACGTATTCATCAGGAATTACAGATCCTTAATCATAAAAAACGTATATTATTTAATGAGATATTGTTTGCAGAAATTTGTTGGTGTAAAAATTTACAAAAACTGACTTAAGTATCTTTTTAACTTGTATGGTAGATACATACCAAATGTGGTGAGCTGCAATTCAAGCCATAGGCAATGTTTGCATTCACTTAGTGTACTTTTATGGAATACTATTGAATAGTTTTAAAACTCTCTTGATGATCATTACATTACTTACTACATGTTTTGAATAATAGATATATTTTTATAATAAATTTACTATAAAATAAAGTAACAAAAATCTGGGAAACAAAATATAAGTTACAGTAACAAAGAAATATATTAAGACTATAAATATAAATTAAATCATCTTAGTTTCCTAATAAATTTAAAGTGTTATCCATATATAGTTTTCTGGAAATTTTAACTTTTCAAGAAAATATTGAAATATGATTTATTATCGAAAGAATATATTCAGTTTTATTCCTAATCCTATCAAGTAAAAGGAAAACTGGCCTAAAATATGAAATGATTTCAAAGATAGGATTCCTAAAAAGTTAAAAAAAAAGTATAATTTTCGGTTGGAAATTAATCAAAATAGCTGATGTAGTTGTAAATTGCGTACATAGTGCCGGGCAAAATTATTAATTTTGAAAAGCACTAGGATCGGTTTAATGATTAATAAAGAAGTTTGATTTTGCTCTTACTAACAGAAACAGGACATTCAACGTGCAGGCTTTTTGTAAAATTTGTTCTACTTAATTTAAATATATTCTCATTAAGTAGATTTTGAAAAGATTATAAAAGAATCGACGGAGGTATGTTTGTGGCAAAAAGTGTCTTGTGTGTAATGCATTGTCTATCTAATTAAAAAAAAGTCACTTAAAAGTAGACTTTTTATGAAAGCTAGGCTTTACTTTCGTCCAGGAATGTATTTACTCTTTTTTTCAGTATCAGCGTATCATTAATATATTTAGAAATTTTAATATAATAAATATAGGGTAAAGTGGTCCAGAGTGGGAATTTCCCTCTGCACGCATCCTTCATTATTATGATGGTAAAGCCACAGGTAAAGCTATGCTTGAGTGTAGATACTTTGTTTATATTAACGCTTAGCAATCACTTTGTGTTGTATCGATTTATGTGGTGATATTTGAAATTCAGCTAAGTGGTAGGCTAAAAATTTTGGTTGACAATGATTAATTCCTTGAAATTTACATTTTTTAAGAAGTTTTGGGTATGAATATCTTAGACATTTATAACCTCAATGTTGTTTATATCCATTGATGCCTAGTCCTACCACTTTGATAAAATACTGATAATTTTTATTTCAATGCATGATGGTCCATAGGGAGAAAATATATTACAGTCCAACTGGGATATGATAATACATGCTGAAAATTTGCATTATTTGCAGATTTGAATATGCTGAGACATCCAAGATCACAGCTATAATCAGTTTTTGAAAAAAGCAAAGATTCTCTTGAAAAGTATGAAAAGTCTATGCGTGAAAGATATCACAAATCAAATGACTTTGATAAATACTGCTAAAAAGCACGATGTTAGTAAATCAGCTTTACATCAAGAAGTTTCGAGCCATTGATGAAAACAATCATAATAACGTTGAATTGGGATGAAGCTACAATTAAAGAGGAATAGCTTTTAAGCAATTATCTAATTGAAGCTAGTGAAATGTGTTGGCTTATCCGTATTAAATACTCGAGAGTTAGTTTACAGTTAATTGCTAATGATAAAACAATACCTCAATCTTGGCACGAGAAGAAAACTGCTGGAGTGGAATCGGTGAATATTTTCAGGAAAGACACACTGCGATAACGCTTCGCAAACCAGAAACAACCAGGATAGAGCAACCTGCTTCAATGAGCAAAATGTGAACACATTCTTTCATAATTTCAGAAATGTCATAATAACCATATATTCAAATGTGATGAGACAGGTGTCATCAATGTGCATAATCACGAAAAGGTACTGGCTAATATTAAACAGAAACAAATCGGAAAAGTGCTAAACGAGGGACATTGATAACAATGTGCTCCGCAAAATGCGCTAATGGAACATAATATGTACCGCCTTACTTCACATTTCCACGACAAATATTCAAGCCTTTCATGCTTACTGGAGCTCCTCTAGGATCAGACGATGCAACCTATACCAAGGGTTGCATGACAGGTGAAAATTTTATTAAGTATATAGAGCATCAATATGCTTTTATTCCCTTGAATACCCAAATATTTTCCAGAGAGTTACTGACAGACCTAAAGAAAATGAAGATGGCAATGGTAACGAAGGCACCATTGAATTGACGGAAATGTTCAGAATGAAAAAAACAATAAAGGTATAGAAGAACCACAACATATCAGTCCCATATTCCAAGTCCATCTCAAACAATAGTAACTCCACAGGAACTCAGGCCCCATGATGAAGCTGCTCCTAGGAAGAAACTTAGGAAAGTGAGAAAAAAGCTACAATCAGCGATAATAAAAGATACACCCATAAAAGAAGCCATAGTGGAACAGCATAAAGAAAGAATGATGAAAAAAGCAATTGCAGAGGAAAACAAAGCAGGAAGTTAAAAAAGTGAAACGTGAAGTTTTTAATCAGGATATTAGCTTAAGCAGTGATGATAGTGAAGACATGTGGAAAGGGGTACAATATTTCTTCTTTGAAGGATATTTTGTGGCTGATAATTTGTATTCCCGGATGAACACGACGAGGATACCTTAGTGGTAGAAGATACTGTGTTACAGCTGCCCCTTTCTTACATTTCTGGAAGTACGACATGTGCTGCGTTTTCGCTAAAAAATCCCATTACAGACCACTATGAATCCCATTATGGACCATATAGTAGTTCATACTGGAACAAGTGGTATACCTATAGTGGGATTCATTAAATAAAATGTAAAATACCTTAATAATTAGTTTGAATTAGTATTAGTTTGTTTCCTTACATGCATACCTTTGTTTATATATGTTCATTATTAATAAAAGTATTTTACAAGATGAATAACATTTTTTTTTTAATGTGTCCCACTATGAACCACTTTACCTTATTATAAGTCCAACCGATGTTTTAAGGGATGCTGATAGAATTAATTACACTACAGAGGGTACGATAACTTGCTGGAGGAATCCCTTTGAAAAACATCATGTAAAGAATGTGTATAAGAATTAAATGCTTTAATATTCACCAGTAAAGAGGCAAAGTCAAATAAATAAAAATATGTACTGTAGAAGTGTAGAGATATTCTAATCGGAATCGAACTTAAATCTCGATTAAGATATTTTTTAGACTTTTTAGTACCTAAGAATAATCATAAGTTCTTATGTATCATAACGAAATTAACAGCCACTAGTTTTACCCTGGTTTAAACAGGCTTCACCAAAATAGGTTTTAGACGCCATCATATGAACTATTTCTTTGTCAAATTTAACAGCTGATGGGCCTTGGACTGGTATCTAGAAGTCTGGCATCAATAGGCGGTAGATTTTGGAGTGAGGCTGTGGCTATTGGTGGTGGAAGGCCTAGGCACTCCGGTTGAATCTGAAACACAAACATTTAAATTTTTTTTCCAATCTTCCAAAGAGGCTTTTAACATGTATAGACAGTGATTGTCCTCCTTAAGAAATCGAAAATAATATTATCATAACCAACGCCTTGGTATGGGTTTCGGTGGCCTGGCGCAATGACTCCCCTGTGACGACTTCGAAGGAGAAGATAATATTTCGCTCGCACAACTATTTCCTAACATTGTAATATGAATAATATCAGTATTATTGGTAAACTAACATAAGATTTTAAAAAAAGTCCTTACCGTGAAATTAATCACGCATGTCGTGAATTATTACTATTGAAAGGAAATTCTAATATCCAATTCTGGGGAAAAGTTAAACTGTTCGCGGACAGCGTCTACAAACAGTTCAATGAGAACCCGACTACTCCAGAACGACGTCTATCGTGCACCACATACAGAATATCCGCAATATTCATTAGAACGAAGTAAAAAAAGGCGATATTAAATTCATTAAACCTAAAAAGCTCCGGACTTCGACTGTATAAAGATAATACCGTTAAAGAACTTGTCCAACAATGTGATATCGGATGTAGTAAACATCGCACAGGTTATTATCGAAAAGGCCTTTTTACCCAGGTTTGGAAGACAGCCAAAGTGGTTCTATTTCTTAAACCTAAACAAGATCAAACATTGAATTCTGTGCTGTGCAAATATGGAAGGTGAGAAGATAGAACCACTATAGGCAAAAGCAAAAATCCCCGATATTTTAAGGGCGCACATATAGATAAGTTACCTCTCCAATGGGTCTCGAACAAAAAAGCGTGGATGACAGCAGGCATCATGAGAACATGGCTTCACAGATTTTATACCAAGATAAAGAAGCAGAATAGAAGAGTGGCATTGTTTCATTGTTTCTGGATAATGCAATGTCTTATCCCGAAATTGCACTGGATAATGTCAAACTTATTTTTCTTCCACCCAATACTATCTCACATTGCCAACCTTTGGACCAAGGCATTATTCAGAATTTTAAAATGCTCTAGAGAAGCTGCCTTATCAAGAGGCTTTTAACATGTATAGACAGTGATTGTCCTTCTTAAGAAATCGAAAATAATATTATCATAACCAACGCCTTGGTATGGGTTTCGGTGGCCTGGCTCAATTTCTCCCCAGTGACGACTTCGAAGGAGAAGATAATATTTCGCTCGCACAACTGTTTCCTAACATTAAGGACACATTTGTGAACTTGAAATAATTTGCCTCTATTGATAACGATTTGCCAACAGAAAGTGCAGAATTGAATATCATCGAGTGTATTAAAGGGATCCAAGAAACGGATGAAACTACTCCCAACTCTGAGACAGAGGAAGAGAAACCTGAACTTGCTCCAGTGTGAAAAATATCAAGTCTATCCGAAGCCTGCGCAAGTTTAAGAGACTTAGAAAGCTTTTTTAATAATGTTAACGATTTTAACAAATTTACAAATATTTCTCAATTGCTATTAAAATGTGAATCTGAATTTTATAAATATAAAATAAAAAATATGAAGCAACCATTAATTTCTGATTATTTTAAAAAATAAGAATTTCAAAGCAAACATACAGTACATTGTATAATATACAGTATGTCCACGGATAGACATCCCCATAGGAATAATGGACCAAAAATTTCGTTTTTCGACAAAAAGTCATTCTTGATAAAAAGTTCTGCATCTCGAAGAAATGTAGCCTACGAGGAGATTTTTTGATTTTTTTATACAGGGTACCCAAAAAATAAAAAAACATGAAATACCATCAAGAATAAATTAACTTTACTTATCGTTTTAAAGTAAAATCGCAAATAAAAAAAGGTTTTAAATCATATTCAGTGCTTACATAATAAACGTATTAAATAAAAACATTGCACAACAAAAAGAACTGCATTGCAAAGCAAGAACTATTATTTATTCAAATACGCCTCCCCCGTTTTCGACGCATTGTTCAAATTGCCTTCTAATGTGATCATAACTTCTTCTTACCTCCTCGAGGGAAATCATTTGTACTGACTGTAAAATCCTCTGTTTCAAAATATCAACATTACATTCAATGGGTTGCTGAAAAGTTAATTGCTTTAAACGGCCCCAAAGGTACGCGTCTGAAATCGTGAGGTCAGGACTCCTTGCAGGCCACATAACTGGACCGTACCGGCCAATCCATCGATTTCCAAATTTCATATTAAGCCACTCTGTAACTTCGCGTGCACAATGCGCTGGGCACCCATCTTGCTGAAAGTACATTTGTCCCCTGTACTGCAATGGCAGCTCATCTAACTTATCCGAAAAAAAGGTTTGTAGCATTTCCATGTATAAATTCCTATTGCACGTGTTCTCAAAAAAAAACGGACCTATTATTCCAAAATACGAAATTCCACACCATACATTAACTTTTTTAAAATATTGGCGATGGGCAGGAATTCTAAATTGGGGATTTTCTGTGCTCCAGTATCGTACGTGCTGGGAAGCCACTGTACCATTTGTTGAAAAAGTCGATTCATCAGTGAATAAAATAAGTTTGTGAAATTGGTTATTTTCATTTAAAATTTTGTCCCCTACCCATAAACAAAAATCCAGTCGTTTCGCATGGTCTCCATCTTCTAAAGCATGATTAAAATGCGGTTTGAATGGGTGAAACTTATTTTGTTTTAAAATTATTTGAATTTGACTTTTTTGGACAATAAGCAAATGTTGAGCTCGTTTCCTTAGTGAGACAAGTGGGTTCTCCTCAACAGATTGTAAGACCACAACGGTAGCTGCATCATCCTCATCAAACAGTTTCTTCTTCCTTTTTAAGTTTTCCACCGACCCCGTGTGTTTGAATTTCTTGATTAATTGTCTAATTGCATACGTCGAAACATAAACTCCAGGAAACTTTTCTAAAAACCTTTCTTGTACATAATTGTAAGAGTTTACACCGGTACCATAACACTGGACCAAAAATATTTTTTGTTCAACGGACAGCATATTTCTTTTAATATTTTAAAATGAAATTTTTGACAACTTCATAACATTACAATAATATCATGACGTTTTATCAGATTTTTATAGGATACCTGCATTAGGTGGGATAGGTAAAAAAGGTAAAACTAGAGATTGTTCAGTAAAAATAATACACGTATTAATATGATGCTGGAGTAGAGAAAATCCCCAACTCAGAATTGAATATGATTTAAAACCTTTTTTTATTTGCGGTTTTACTTTAAAACGATAAGTAAAGTTAATTTATTCTTGATGGTATTTCATGTTTTTTTATTTTTTGGGTACCCTGTATAAAAAAATCAAAAAATCTCCTCGTAGGCTACATTTCTTCGAGATGCAGAACTTTTTATCAAGAATGACTTTTTGTCGAAAAACGAAATTTTTGGTCCATTAGTCCTATGGGGATGTCTATCCGTGGACATACTGTATACAGGGTGGCGCATCGAAAACGAAACAAAGTCATTAACTGGCAGCTCAGTTTTTTTTTGGAAAAACGCTCAGACCCGTCGATTTTGTTTTCGAGGGAGACACAAAATTGGCAAAAAGTCACGTTAACACGTGCAGCCCCCAGGGCGGGGGTGGCACCTTCCCTTAAATGTTGGAACATCAACCTATTCACAATGTACCACCGATCATTCTGATTTTCAATTATGGCTGTTAATGCAGGATCTATGGCGTCTTGCAGTAATTCCAAATACATTTCGCCGGTCAAATTTCCAGGTAAGAAAAAAGGACCAACTAAATAATCGCCAAAAATACCAGCGCAAACATTTAATTTTTGTGACTGCTATGTGTGTACCTCACGATAAATTCTGGGATTAGAATCGGACCAATATCGGCAGTAATGACGATTTACTACGCCATTTAAGAAAAAGGAACATTCGTCGGAAAAGCAAGTGTTGAATAGAAAATGTTCATCGTTTATAATTCGTTCACTCATATCTCCACAAAATTGTAATCGCCGATCAAAATCGTCTTCATTAAGTTCTTGTACAAGGTGAATTTTATACGGATGAAAACTATGGGCCTTTAGAATCCGTTGGATACTACGTCGACTAACACCACACACAGTATCCAATTTGCGGGTACTTAACGTAGGATCTACATAAACTTGCCCTAAAACCCAAACTTCCATTCCTTTGTTCCTTATGGGATTTTCAATGTTGCGTTTTTTATTGGCGACTGATCCAGTTTCCCGAAATGTAGCTACAAGTTCTAGAACATATTTTCGATGCACGTTACTGTTCTCATGTCGCTAATTAAATATTTGTGCTGTTCTATTAGCGCACTGATTATTTATTAAAGCGTTAAAAGGTATTTTAACAACAAAGTTTGGTCGAATCAATCGCAAATTATGTACTAAATTCCTATTTAAAATAAGTACAAGACATTCCCTTCTTATCTTTCTTCAAGAAACAACTTTTTCTGCCCCAAAAAACGCTCCAATCGCTATTTTCAACACCAAAATGATAAACAAACCATGGGCGTAGTGAAGAAAAGCATTTACTTATTAAGTAAATGCTTTTACTCAAATTTATTCTGAAAGTAGTACAAACTAATCTGATGTACAGGGTCTTCCAACGAGGACTGAACAGGGGCTCATTTTTGAGCTTCCTTGTATTTAAAGAAAAATCCAAAATAGCCAATCGATGTAGGTACTTTTTCCTGCAGAATTCAAAAATGAAACAAAAATTTATTTGAACCAGAAACAAAAGAGTTACGCTATGGATAAGGTGTTTTTTAAATGGAACAGAGCTTTTTTTATACGATTTTTGGAACGAGTGATTTTTTTTTTGTCCGTTATGATTAAAATATTTAATATTGTGACAGCTATTTTTATTAAATTTTAATGTTTTATCCAGTATAATTTAACTTTAACCTGTCTGAAACATACACTAGGTAATAAAGGTATAATCACCTTTGAATCCTTCAAAGTCAAAAAATTTGACAAATTGCCGAAATGAAATATTCATTAGATGAGAAATTGCAGATTGTTATCTTGTTCTACAAATGCCAAGAAAATGCAAGAGAAGCAAGGAGAAGATTATTTGCAAATTTTCACAGAAATATATCCGTCAATACTATTCTAAGGATAAAGAACCTATTTGAGGAAAATAAAACATTACATGACAGAAAAAGAAATCCAACTCTATACTAATTAAAAAAAAAAACATTAATAATTTAATTGTTCAATGTGACCTCCGTTGTTCTCAAAATATGTGCGATAACCTCTTTGTAGCCTTTCCAAACTTGCTGTTATACTGTGATTTTCCTGGTTAAGGCGATTTATTTCATTCACAATTTTCTGCATGATCCCTTCAATATCGTGGTTTCGCTGCTTGTATACCACGTTCTTTAAATGGCCCCAAAGAAATGTGTCTAATATTGACAAATCGGTATTATTGGGTGGCCAAGCATAGGTTCCATTTCTACCAATCCATTCTTCATGGCGTCCGTTTAAATATTGAGTAACCTCACGCACGGCATGCGGAGGGGCCCCATCATGTTGCCAAATTAAATTTTGATGTTCTTCCAATGGTAAATCTTCCAAAAAGTTCTCAATTTCGTTTTCTAAGAACTCGTAGTATCTCTGTCCATTTAAAGTCCTGTTAAAAAATATTGGTCCCAAAATTCTATTATTTTTTATGCCACACCAAACATGGATTGAAGTCCTTCCTTGAAATTTAATTGTCTGAAATTTTCTTGGATTTCCAACGGCCCAGTGATGATTATTATGTCTATTGAAAAACCCCGATGTTGTGAATGTGGCTTCGTCAGTCCATAAGATATTTCTGAATAAATTAGGGTCTTCGTTTTCTTTCCGAATCACAATTTGGGAAACAAATTGGAAGCGAAGTTCTTTTTGTGCCGGTGTTAGATGTTGAAGTGGAAGGATATGATAAGACTTAAATTTATGATTTCTTAAAGTCCTGTGAACAGTTCCTTGGGTAACTCTTCTGCGTCTTACACCGCCGCCGTATTGAACGTCCCGAACTGCGTCCGAAATTGATTTGGTTGGATTCAGTCGAAAATAATTCACAATGGCACGGTCTCGATTTCTATTCCTTTCTGGATTTCTTTTTCTGTCATGTAATGTTTTATTTTCCTCAAATAGGTTCTTTATCCTTAGAATAGTATTGACGGATATATTTCTGTGAAAATTTGCAATAAATCTTCTCCTTGCTTCTCTTGCATTTTCTTGGCATTTGTAGAACAAGATAATAATCTGCAATCTCTCATCTAATGAATATTTCATTTCGGCAATATTATAGTAAATTTGTCAAATTTTTTGACTTTGAAGGATTCAAAGGTGATTATACCTTTATTACCTAGTGTATGTTTCAAACAGGTTAAAGTTAAATTATACTGGATAAAACATTAAAATTTAATAAAAATAGCTGTCACAATATTAAATATTTTAATCAGAACGGGCAAAAAAAAAATCACTCGTTCCAAAAATCGTATAAAAAAAGCTATGTTCCCATTTAAAAAACACCTTATCCATAGCGTAACTCTTTTGTTTCTGGTTCAAATAAATTTTTGTTTCATTTTTGAATTCTGCAGGAAATAGTACATCGATTGGCTATTTTGGATTTTTCTTTAAATACAAGGAAGCTCAGAAATGAGCCCCTGTTCAGTCCTCGTTGGAAGGCCCTGTACCTATTAAAGTCTACTTTAAGCTTTAAATCAATGAATCTCCAAAACTACTGAACTGAAGTGCATGAATTTTACATCATTATAAAGGGAATTGAAAGACCTTTAAAATGAGGTATCACTCCACCTCCATTTCCATTTAAGATTTTAGGGGTGGTGCCACCCCGCCCAAGGGGCTGTACGTGTTAACGTGATTTTTTGCCAATTTTGTGTCCCCCTCGAAAACAAAATCGACGGGTCTGAGCGTTTTTCCAAAAAAGAACTGAGCTGCCAGTAAATGACTCTGTTTCGTTTTCGATGCGCCACCCTGTATGTTAGTATGCACGTGCAGTATATACTACATATCGATAAATTGGTTTCATCTCATTTAATCTTAGTCTGATAAATTTAAACAAAAATATTTAAAATTATTTACATATACAGTGACCGGCAAAGAGTCGCAACATATAGGAAAAAATTTTATTAGCGGAATATCGAAAATTCTTTTCTGGGGGATCGGATGTGCATGTCCCATAACCTTAAAATCGATTTTGGCATACGTTACGTGACCACTGGTATGGCGGGAAAGTTGAAGAAACGAATATGAAATCATCAGAAATCAGATTAGTTGATGAAATATCGAAAAAATTCCAAGAATAAAAAGTGTTTAGAATTTTATTAGAACCTTGAAATGTTTGGGATATCTATTTAAAAAAACATAAAATCGAATTTTTTTGTAAATATTTTTTTACCGAATAAAAAATTTCCATATTTTTCCTTTCTAATAGCTTCATTAAAGTAAAACTGACTTCTGTTGAACACAACTAGAAATATTCTTTTGTTTTTCTGACAATCTGGAGCAATAACTCAAAAAATTCGTTTAGACTTAGATGCCAGCTGTTGCCACAGTCTATTTCTAATAACCTTATCGATATTTTTTATATCGAAATAATCTGTGATGTTAAGAAATCCTTAAATTTGTTAATCCAAAACAAATTTTATTTATAACCGTAAAACAGAATTTTGAATTTCGCATATAAACTTAAAAAAAAAATAAAAATTAATAAAATTAAAATTATTTTATTGAGTCAAATAAACAACAATTTATACATATACAAAACAAAAGATTGACAAAGTAGGCGTTGAAATTAAAACAAGACACTTCTTATAGGAATCTGCCATTTTGTTCTACATAAATGTATTATTATTTTGACAACTTTATGGTATTTCTGTATTTTCGCTTTGTGAAGTATTTTATTAACTCTTTCTACTTAAATATTAAGTTTTGTATTTGAAATGCCTCCATCACTATCTCTCGCAGAAAAATAGAACTTATTTTAATTTTTGGCAGTAGCAATATTCTGTGAAAGGCACCCTGATAAAACTTTGCATTACTCTACAGTTACGCGATCGTTGACGAAATTTAAGGAGACTGGTAGTGTAGAAAATCAGTACAAACTACCTCACGAGAAAACGTTGACTAATGATGAAAATGCTTTGGATGTACTTACTACTTACAGTTTCAGAAACACCGCAAGTGGCAGTTAGTCATATTTCGGAGGTGACAAATATCGAAGAGCGATCGGTACGAAGAATATTAAAGAAAAACAAGTTTTTCCCGTACAAACCGAAATTTGTGCAAGTTTTACAAGATCGAGACTATGATGCGCGTTTTGACTTTTGTGCGTGGTTTCACGGTATGGTCGAAGAAAACTTTAATTTTCCAAGGACAATTTTATTTTCACATGAAGCTACTTTTACTTCTAACGGCACCGTGAGATCGCAAAATTGTAGGTACTGGGCCGCTGAAAACCCAGGATTTGTTATTCAGTGTAAAGATCAGTATAGTTTTAAAGTAAATGTGTGGTGCGGAATTTTAGATACGAAAATTGTGGGACCCTTTTTCTACGTGGTAATTTAAATACTACTAGGTAATTATTATTATTACAGAATGAACTGTCAGGCTTCCTAGATAATTTTCCATTAATACAAAGAAGGCATCTGTACTTTCAGCAAGGTGGCGCTAGTGTTCACTCCACTATTGAAGTAAGGAACTGGTTAAATGAGGAGTTTGGCAATCAGTGGATAGGCCGATTCGCAGAAAATCCCTGGCCCGCCAGATCCCCTGACCTTTCACCCTTAGACTTTTTTTTGTGGGGGTACTTAAAAAACCAGGTTTACAAAAAGCGGCCCTTTAGAAATGTTGAACATTTGGAACAAATTATTAGAAACTGTGTAGACCTAATAACTCCCGAAATGCTCAGAAATGTTTCAAAAGAAATGGTATCTCGAACAATATTATGTATGGAGCGAAATGGCGGTCATACCGAGTTTTAATACTCGGTTAAATTTTTTAATTTAAGTTAATTTTGGTGTTATTAGTATTAATAAAATTATTTAGAACTTATTACTAATATTACTCAAATTGTTGTTTATTTGACTCAATAAAATAATTTTAATTTTATTAATTTTTAGATTTTTTTTAAGTTTATCTGCGAAATTCAAAATTCTGTTTTACGGTTATAAATAAAATTTGTTTTGAATTAATGAATATAAGGATTTCTTAACATCACAGATTATTTCCATATAAAAATATCGATAAGGTTATTCGAAGAAATAGACTATTGCAACAGCTGGCATCCAAGTGTAAACAAATCTTTTGAATTATTGCTCCAAATTGTCAGAAAAACAAAAGAATATATCTAGTTGTGTTCAACAGAAATCAGTTTTACTTTAATGGAGCTATTTATTAGAAAGGAAAAATATGGAAATTTTTAATTCGGTAAAAAAATATTCACAAAAAAAATTCGATTTTATGTTTTTTCAAGTAGATATCCCAAACATTGTACGTAAGGTTCGAAAGGAATTCTAAACACTTTTTATTCTTGGAATTTTTTTGATATTTCATCAACTAATCTGATTTCTGATGATTTCATATTCGTTTCTTCAACTTTCCCGCCATACCAGTGGTCACGTGACGTATGTCAAAATCGATTTTAATGTTATGGGACATGCACATCCGATCTTCCAGAAAAGATTTTTCGATATTCCGCTAATTAAATTTTTCCCATATGTTGCGAACTCTTTGCCGGTCACTGTATGTAGATACTTATTAATAAACAAACACTGTAAAATGCAGACCAGTTGTTTTAATTTTTTTATTTCATACTGTATTGTAAAACACACCTTTACATATTTGAATTTAGTCCAGAAAATAAGGTTTTACAGTAATAAGTCCGGTAAAAAATTTTTACCGGACTAGTCCTGTAAAATTTCTTTACCGGACTGAAATTTGTAAGTTTTAGTTTAATCAATGTCAAACACACAATGTTTCCACCAGTAAATATAAGCACTTGTCAAATATACGACGCAGAATAAAACTTCATTATAATTTCAAAACATAATTATAATTTTCAACACAACAGTATGAAATAAAATATTGTACGTCATTCGTCCGGCAAATCCTTTACAGTATTCGTTTCAAAATTCCAGACTTGGCTCCTTCGTCGCCTCGTCTCGTAGCATTTCACTCATACTGTAAAAGTTGATTTACCGGACTTATAACGTAAATATCTATTCTATTAACTGACCACCCCTGTTAATCGACCAACATTTGATTCCCAGAGGGTGGTCGCTATTAAGAGATTTTACTGTACCTACTTAATAATTTGACTATCTGAATGTTTACCGTTGATGTTTCTGAAAATACACAATTTTGAAATTGGTTTACTTTTGTGGATATCAACTTTATTATATGCCTGCCGTCAGTATCCCACCTATTATACTTTAACTTAAGCTGTAAACCACTTTTGGCCAATAATTAAAGTAATATACTTACCAATGGAGGTTGCTGTTGAAGACCCTGTCCTTGACCCTGATGTGGTGGCAGTCCTAAAGGTGGCCCTGGATGACCTGACATGTAATATCCTGTGGGAGAGACTGGCGGGCTAGGATATAACGGCCAATAGAAGATTGGAGCATGTAAGAACTGGCCTGTCGACAAGGAAGATGGCGCGAAAGGGATCGGAGCAAAACCAGCTGGCGTGTACTTCAAACCAGTGGGAGGTGGCAGCCCTATTAGATACAAAATATTTGTTATAAAATACATATTTTTTAATTTAAATGAATCCATACTTATTGAACTAACTAGTAACAAACACATGAAAAAATATTAATTACAATGCGATTTATTTACAGGTTGCCAGTTCTTTGATATCTCGTAAGCTATCATGTATAATTAGAAAATTACTTAAATCCTTCTTTATTTTAATAATATTCTTACGCGTTTCGGCTATAAGATTATCCTCAGGGCTAGTGGTAGATTAGGACGAAACAATATCAACATCATGCAAGACCAATGATACGCAAACATGTTATTTAGGGATTTAAACTTATCAAACAGTTTAAAAAAAATTAATATAACGAATCAAACTATCTAATTACAAAACAAATTAAAACTTTCTATCAAAGGCAAATATGTCATTTTGATATTTGATGTTTTAATCCATAACTGATGCGTGTGCGTACCATATTGTCTCATGTTGATATTTTTCGTTCTAACCTCCTGCTCACCCTGAGGATGATATTTTGATCGAAACGCGTAGGAATAATATTAATTCTACGATTCTTATTTATGCCCTACTTAACGTGTCTTTACGACTTTATTACTTTATTGAAACGTTATATACAGGGTATTCCATACTCGATGGTACGTTAGAAGTATCTGGAGAACGAAAAGAAAAATAATTTTGAAATTTTCACTACGGCCATGCTCTCTAGCTTTTAAAAATAATTTCGCGGTTGCAGTGGTGCCAGATCTATTGATAACTGACATCAACTTTGGAATTTTAAATAGGACACCCTGTAGTTTATTTTATTTTTAGATTCTACGAAGCAATCTAGGTTTTCTTTGTATAGGATATTTTTCCATTTCTCTTGCCGTTTCTTAAATATTAACTACTTTGTGTCTTTTTTTACCGAAACTATGTTAATTAAAACTTCAATGTTTTCGTCTCCAGATGTCAAATCAAGGTAATATTTTAACATCATTTAGTCAACATGTGGTACTTTAATTTTGGCAACATGGGATCGCCGACTTCTATACAGAGTCCCTAAAAATTAATTGCAATTGAGATTTTATAAATTTGATCAAAAGTCACTTTTCTTAAATGAAACACCTTGTATATTATTGAAGTGTTGAATAGAGTGGACCAATTAAATTTGACATGACATGTCTCACTTTTTAATTTGGGTTTGCTTATGTCAGATTAAAATAGCAAAAATGAAGAATAATAGTTATTCAAATGCGGATATTTTAAATTTGTTTTATATTCACGGCGAGTGTCAAAGAATTGTTTCAAGAACCTGCAGAAGATTTAACGCTCTTTTTCCGAATCTGCCGCCAATCAATCCACGTTAATGTCTCAGATTTGAAGGTAATTTATTAAATTTTGGAAATGTACAGGCTCCAAGATATCAATTTCACCCTGTTACTGAAAACGAAGAAAGTTAAATTAACGTTTTGGCGTATTTTCATGCCTATCCGCATGTTTCAATAACAAGTGCCAAAAATGATTTAGGAATAAACCGAACATCAATATGGAGAATTTTACATAACCATAATATACATGGCTACAAACTAATTACATTACAGGCTTTACAAGCAGGTGATCCTCCAAAACGTGTAGATCTTTGCGAAATGTTATTAACTCGAACACAGGAGGATCCAGATTTTCTGAAAATAATTATTTGGACTGATGAAGCAAAATTCTCACGCGAAGGAATCTTTAACCGTCAAAATAATCACTATTGTTCTGCAGAAAATCCACACGTTATAAAAAAAGAGGTTACCAACAAAGTTTTAGTTTTAATGTATTTTGTTTGTTGATGGATAGGCAATTGTCAATCTATATTTGTGATGAAAATTTAACATCTGCAAAATATCTCGAGATTCTAAGAACGACCGTATCTGACTTTTTAGATAATCTACCGCTTATAGATTTGAGAAATTGTTGGTATCAACAAAATTAGATAGGGCTCCTGCTCATTGTACCCATGAAGTTTCCGCGGAACTGTATGATATGTTTGAAGATAGGTGGATAAGACGTGGAGGACCATGAAATTGACCACCGCGATCTCCAGATCTTAATCCTGTAGACTTTTTCTGTGGGGTAGGATTATAAAACACCAGTAAATCTAGACAATCGGGTAAGGCGCGCTTTTGAAGAACTTGATCCATTACAAATTCAAAGAGCTACTACTGGTCATGTGATGACATGTATTAACGATTGCTTACATGAAAATGGTCAGCACTTTAAACATCTGACGTATTAGATGAGAATTCCAAAAGTTTTAATTTACTGACAAAATCGGTTATTTTCAGAACAACAATTTATTATGAAAGGAAATTTGTTTTGATCCTGGCACACTTATCGATTTAGATCTTTAATGTCTAGTTCTCGAGTATGAATAGTAATTATTCATAAAATGGCTTATAAATCGAGAGCGGTTCAAAATAGGTAGAGGAACACTCTATATGAAAAAAATTCAATTGGTCCACTCTATTCAACACTTCAATAATATACAGGGTGTTCCATTTTAAAAAAGTGACTTTTGATCAAATTTATAAAATTTGAATTGCAATTAATTTTTAGGACACTCTGTATAGAAGTCGGCGATCCCATGTTGCCAAAATTAAAATACCACATGTTGACTAAATGATGTTAAAATGTTACGTTGATTTGACATCTGGAGACGAAAATATTGAAGTTTTAATTCACATAGTTTCGGTAAAAAAAAGACACAACATAATTAATATTTAAGAAACGGCAAGAGAAATGGAAAAATATCCTATACAAAAAAAACCTAGATTACTTCGTAGAATCTAAAAATAAAATAAACTACAGGGTGTCCCATTTAAAATTCCAAAGTTGGTGTCAGTTATCAATAGATCTGGCACCACTGCAACCGCGAAATTATTTTTAAAAGCTAGAGCGCAGCCTCTATTACCGTAGTGAAATTTTCAAAATTATTTTTCTTTTCGTTCTCCAGATACTTCTAACGTACCATCGAGTATGGAATACCCTGTATAATAAAACACACAAGGACTGCTCCACTATTTGACATAGTTAATCGATGCTGATGATAAGAGCTTATGCCCTCGAAACATTGAATAACAATAAAATAAAGATATTAAATGGTGAAGCAGACTTTGTGGCTTTTATTTCATAAGATATATACTTCACTTTGAGATGTGTAGTATTTTTATAAAATTAAAGCGGTTTAGTCAAAGTCTGACAAAATAATCGTATTTTACTTAAAAATTGGCTGTGAAGACGCGTTAAAGATTTAAAAAATAAGATAGTTAGGTATGGCAGATTTTCAAAAATACAGTATAATTTTTCAAAATATCTCAAAAACCCAAAGAGCCAAGAGGAAAAAATGGGGTTACATTAACAAAGAAGACAGAAGAAAATATTTAATTTAATAAAATATAATTTAAGCTGTCCCGCTTCTGCGAAACACGTCGTATAGCTGAAAATATTTTTAAAATATTATGCCGTTTAGCAAGCAACTCATTTTTATGTAAAAAGTTTTGTCTTGATCTATGATAGCTTAGGAGGTATCAAATTACGAACTAAATGGACACCCTTTCAATTATCAGTCATATTGCTTAACTTTAGGACACACTGTACATATGTTTAAGTGGTTTTCTATTGTTTTTAAGTATTGTTGTTTCGTCGTTGTTAACTGTTTTCAATATCTAAGTATAGGGAAGGAAAATTAGATACGGCAAGATCGCAACCTGCTGCTTTTTTAGCATTATTAAGAACAAATTATTTATCACAAATTTAAAATAAGAAACATTTTAGTAACTAAATAATAGATCAATACCATTTGTTCATCTGTGGCGTAAAAAATATTTTGTTGTTCAATGTTAATTTATGATTTTACCTTTTTTCATAAGAAAAATATAAAATCCTGTAAAAATAAGAACACCTTGTATAGAAACCGCAGTACGTTTTAATATCACACGAAATTTAAATCAAAAATAAGGAGGTGCAGGGTAGGGTCTTCCAACGAGGACTGAACAGGGGCTCATTTTTGAGCTTCCTTGTATTTAAAGAAAAATCCAAAATAGCCAATCGATGTACTTTTTCCTGCAGAATTCAAAAATGAAACCAAAAATTTATTTGAACCAGAAACAAAAGGGTAACGCTATGGATAAGGTGTTTTTTAAATGGAACATAGCTTTTTTTATACGATTTTTGGAACGAGTGATTTTTTTTTTGTCCGTTCTGATTAAAATATTTAATATTGTGACAGCTATTTTTATTAAATTTTAATGTTTTATCCAGTATAATTTAACTTTAACCTGTTTGAAACATACACTAGGTAATAAAGGTATAATCACCTTTGAATCCTTCAAAGTCAAAAAATTTGACAAATTTACTATAATATTGCCGAAATGAAATATTCATTAGATTAGAGATTGCAGATTGTTATCTTGTTCTACAAATGCCAAGAAAATGCAAGAGAAGCAAGGAGAAGATTTATTGCAAATTTTCACAGAAATATATCCGTCAATACTATTCTAAGGATAAAGAACCTATTTGAGGAAAATAAAACATTACATGACAGAAAAAGAAATCCAGAAAGGAATAGAAATCGAGACCGTGCCATTGTGAATTATTTTCGACTGAATCCAACCAAATCAATTTCGGACGCAGTTCGGGACGTTCAATACGGCGGCGGTATAAGACGCAGAAGAGTTACCCAAGGAACTGTTCACAGGACTTTAAGAAATCATAAATTTAAGTCTTATCATATCCTTCCACTTCAACATCTAACACCGGCACAAAAAGAACTTCGCTTCCAATTTGTTTCCCAAATTGTGATTCGGAAAGAAAACGAAGACCCTAATTTATTCAGAAATATCTTATGGACTGACGAAGCCACATTCACAACATCGGGGGTTTTCAATAGACATAATAATCATCACTGGGCCGTTGGAAATCCAAGAAAATTTCAGACAATTAAATTTCAAGGAAGGACTTCAATCCATGTTTGGTGTGGCATAAAAAATAATAGAATTTTGGGACCAATATTTTTTAACGGGACTTTAAATGGACAGAGATACTACGAGTTCTTAGAAAACGAAATTGAGAACTTTTTGGAAGATTTACCATTGGAAGAATATCAAAATTTAATTTGGCAACATGATGGGGCCCCTCCGCATGCCGTGCGTGAGGTTACTCAATATTTAAACGGACGCCATGAAGAATGGATTGGTAGAAATGGAACCTATGCTTGGCCACCCAATAGTCCCGATTTGTCAATATTAGACAAATTTCTTTGGGGCCATTTAAAGAACGTGGTATACAAGCAGCGAAACCACGATATTGAAGAGATCATGCAGAAAATTGTGAATGAAATAAATCGCCTTAACCAGGAAAATCACAGTATAACAGCAAGTTTGGAAAGGCTACAAAGAGGTTATCGCACATGTTTCGAGAACAACGGAGGTCACATTGAACAATTAAATTATTAATGTTTTTTTTTTTTAAATTAGTATAATGTTTTATTTTCCTCAAATAGGTTCTTTATCCTTAGAATAGTATTGACGGATATATTTCTGTGAAAATTTGCAATAAATCTTCTCCTTGCTTCTCTTGCATTTTCTTGGCATTTGTAGAACAAGATAACAATCTGCAATCTCTCATCTAATGATTATTTACCTCATCCATTATAAAAGCGGGTTGATTTTCACCTGATTATTTAGCGATAATCTCCCGCTCTCCGGTGAAAATCACCCTTGTCAAAAGTGAAAATCTCACCCGTCAGAAATCGTTAGTAATCTCCCGCTCTCCGGTGAAAATCACCCTTGTCAAAAGTGAAAATCTCACCCGTCAGAAATCGTTAGTTTTTTATTTGGTAAATAATCTTCAAAATACATTTCGGGATTGGGAAATAATCAGAAAATCATTCTCAGATTTTTTGCCGTGGAAATCGCTCGAGGGCTTGCCCGAGAGCGATTTCCTAATAATTCGGGATGATTTTCGATAATTTCCCTATCCCTTAATATATTACTACAGAATATTTCATTTCGGCATTATTATAGTAAATTTGTCAAATTTTTTGACTTTGAAGGATTCAAAGGTGATTATACCTTTATTACCTAGTGTATGTTTCAAACAGGTTAAAGTTAAATTATACTGGATAAAACATTAAAATTTAATAAAAATAGCTGTCACAATATTAAATATTTTAATCAGAACGGACAAAAAAAAATCACTCGTTCCAAAAATCGTATAAAAAAAGCTATGTTCCATTTAAAAAACACCTTATCCATAGCGTAACTCTTTTGTTTCTGGTTCAAATAAATTTTTGGTTTCATTTTTGAATTCTCCAGGAAAAAGTACATCGATTGGCTATTTTGGATTTTTCTTTAAATACAAGGAAGCTCAAAAATGAGCCCCTGTTCAGTCCTCGTTGAAAGACCCTGTACACTGTACATACAGGGTGTCAATTTGAAAAGTTTCAACGCGCATATCTGGACAGTTACAAAATAAGGCTCTGCACACCACCACCATTTTAAAATCAGAAACAGCACCACCCCCTTTGTTATATCTGCTCAAAGATCTCATCAGCAGTATCTATATAGGTGTTTAGATGCAGAAGAAAAAATTGAATTGCTCGATTTGATTCCTATTTGATGCCGTACCTAACACAATTACATACTTGATAATTTTCTAAATACTAAAATAAGACAAAAATCATTAAATATTGCCAATTTGAGAGTGTAGTGAACGTGTTTAACCCCAGAAAACTACGTTTTGTATGAGTATTCTTTATGACTATCTAAAATTTTATTTAATTTGCTGTGGTAGTTTGGGATCAATAAATTGAAAACTCAAAAAACAAGTATTGCAGCCGTGAAAAAAAAATCATAAGAAACCATCTAAAAGCATTCGTTTACCACCACGGTATTATGTGAAAATTATGGTAAGGGGTCTAGATATACTAAAAATCTAATATTATTTATCTGTTTTATACAGGGTATTCAAAACAAGGTTTCAAAAATGATTGGTTTAACTCCTGGAATTGCCTTACCAAATACCATTCGTGCTCAGATTTTGGACCAGATATAGACCAGGCAAGTATTTTGTTTATATAGCAGATTTTAACTTCATTTAGGGCCAGACCCCTGTTCCCTAGGGAGCATGAAGAAGGTGAATTCCTACGAAATTTGGGCGTGGTCCCAAAAATGTTTTGCTAGCGGCGCTTTAGCTCCGCAGTCTGCGCCCCTACGATAGCTCGCCCCCCCCCCCGCAAAAAAATGCTGGCTACGCCACTAGTAATTAGAGCCGCGGTGACAAAAATGCCTTGGAACTGCCAAACAGATGAGAAGCACGTTTTTGTATAGCTCGAGTGTCGTTCTCGAAATCCGTGTTGTCGAGTAGGGGTCTGGCGCTCGGCGGTGAGCGGCTATAATATTTTTCCAAATTTTGACCAGCGGTTTAAAAAAACATTTCCCAAACGGATGAAAATTACTGGAGGGCATCTAGGCAACCCCCCAATTACCGGAAAAATATTTTCATCCGATTTGATTCCATCCACCGCAAGCACTGATGTCGTTGTCATGTTGACCTACCCGGCACGTTACTGTCTACTTCATTTAGGCCGTGTTTCCACGAGCCACTTTTTGAAGTTGATATGGACTACAAAAAGTGGTTCGTATGTAGTCGTCCCGACCACTTCAGTGGTTCGACCCAGCCACATTTTGCAGTTATGCTAACTAAAAAAGCTAAAAAAGAAACGTGTCCGTGTCAAATGGTTCCATCTCGAAAACTGCCCAGATGACGACAAGAAAAAGTGGTCGCCTTGCACGTGGCCCGTGGAACAAGGGTCGCGTTGCAGTTGGCTTGTGGTCAGTGGACGGGCTCGGCGACTTACGGCGACAGATTGTGGTCGATATAACGCTCATGGAAAAAGGACTAAACTTTTTACATTGCCGTAAATGGAACTGCAAGCTGGCGACAGTAGACCACAGACGAACCACTTTTGTAGTCGATATCAACTTCAAAAAGTGGCCCGCGGAAACAGGGCCTTAGAAGTTAATAATTGTATTGGTAATAGGTTTAATTTACATTGGATTTTGTGTCGATTTAGACATCTTATATACAGGGTGTTTCAGAAGTACGGAACGTAACCTAAGAGGGTGATTCCTTATAATATTCTAAGAGAAAAAGTTCATATGCACATGTGTCCGGAGTTGCCCGTTTTTGATATACAGGGTGTTACAATTTATTAAACAAAATCGTTTTTTTATAATTTTTTAAAATATCCTTTCTTCGATTTTATTAAAATCTGTTGCCGCTATTTATAATTATAAGGGGCTTAATTAGTCCTAACTAGATTAAATTTATTAAGTCCAGTGGCGTCCCTGGCAGCACATTAACCAATATTATTGACAAAAAAATATATGTATAAGTAAATATTGAGTTATTTAAAAAAAGTTATTTGAAAAAGTTGTTTCTTTTAAGTAGTTGTATACACAGTTGAAAAAAAAGTATCACCTTAGAAATCGCCCTGTATAATAAAGTGGTTTTTATTTTTTCTCTCTAAAACGGACCAAGATACGAAAACAATTCAAGGAACAAAAAAATTGTACTATTAGTTGGTAAATCCGAAAAAAATATATCAAAATTAGAAAAAGGTCAGTGGCGTACATTTTTTTCTAAATAATATTCGTTAAGGTGCTCCCCGGGACGCCACTGGACATAATAAATTTAATCTAGTTAGGGCTAATTGAGTCCCTTATCATTATGAATAACGGTACCAAATTTCAATGAAATCGCGAAAAGGATATTTAAAAAAATTATAAAAACCTATTTTTTTTTTTTTTTTTTTTTTTAACCCTGTATATCAAAAACGGGGCAACTCCGGACACATGTTTCTGTTATCATATTATAAGGAATCACTCCCTTAAGTTAAGTACCGTACTTCTGAAATACCCTGTATATTGTTGTTGTTATTCCTAAAACAGTCATTATTTATTTCAGATCTTTTTAGTAGAAAATAGTTGCTGTATATACAAATAAACTAAATATTTGCATTTATGTATTTTTATTTGTTTTATTTTGTTCCAGGTACAGGGTTATCCAACCAAGACTAGACAAGGCGATTTTTTGACTTTTCCTGTACTTTTATAAAAAAACTGAAATAGCCATCTTAAGTCATTTTCTCCCGCGAATTCGAATATCTTCAGCAAGAAACAATTGAACATCAAACAAAAGTACTAGGGGTCACTTTGATATTTTTTTAAATGGGATGCCGTATTTTTAATGAGCTTATCCGATTTCTCATATAAATTTTGATCTAAAATGTTGGATTTTTAATTTTTTTTTTTTAATTTTTACGGTAGACGAACATTTTCCGAATTTAAAACTGAAGAAAAAAGGCGTTTTTGAATTAAAAATCCAACCATTTAGATCAAAATTTATATGAGAAATCGGATAAGCTCATTAAAAATACGGCATCCCATTTAAAAAAATATCAAAGTGACCCCTAGTACTTTTGTTTGATGTTCAATTGTTTTTTGCTGAAGATATTCGAATTCGCGGGAGAAAATGACTTAAGATGGCTATTTCAGTTTTTTTATAAAAGTACAGGAAAAGTCAAAAAATCGCCTTGTCTAGTCTTGGTTGGATAACCCTGTACATATCATTGTCAAATTAACGTGTGCTGTATGGTCTGTAAAATAAGTTTTTGAGGATAATGAAACGCATGTTAATTTGATACTTGCAATAAAATTATTTACTTTACATAATTTAAATTGCCCGCCTCAAGAATTTTGTTCTCATTCCATCCACCGCTGTCGCTACCAATTATTTAAACCAAGTATTGTGGGTTGTCGCTCTATAGGGCCTGTGTGGCTAGGGCTGAGTTTAATAGAAACAACGGTTTGTTTTGTATTGAAAATTAGAACCTGGTGCTTTCAAATTAACCAAATAATTTTTCATTGAAGCGTGTTTTCTGTACAAATTTCACTCGTTCTAGTATAGTAAATAAACTAAAAAATTATCAATTTTATGGAAGTAGTCCATCTCACAGTGGAGTAATATTTTAAGTGAGGAATGAAACACAAAGTCTGCTCCACTAATTTAATAAATAGGTTCAGATTAACATCCCAAACATGTTTCAAAGGTATAAACCTTCATCTTCAGTGGGTAATTATTAAGATGTTGTTATTTATGAAGAGACCTATGACATTGTTACATTTTTTTTTTTTTTTATATAAACTAATGTTGCAGAAATTTTTTTTAAGAAACCATATGTAACTTTAATTAGGTAAATAATACATATTAAAATTAAAGTAAAATTAACTGAATAAAATGAATTTAAATGAATTTAGTTTTATTTTAAACTTGTTGAAAAACCCAAATTTTACTGGGAAATTGTAATAGGGTACGACCATCATGGTGGAGTATGGACTCCCAGTAAAATTTGGGTTTTTCAACAAGTTTAAAATAAAACTAAATTCATTTAAATTCATTTTATTCAGTTAATTTTACTTTAATTTTAATATGTATTATTTACCTAATTAAAGTTACATATGGTTTCTTAAAAAAATTTCTGCAACATTAGTTTATATAAAAAAAAAAAAAAAAAATGTAACAATGTCATTGGTCTCTTCATAAATAACAACATCTTAATAATTACCCACTGAAGATGAAGGTTTATACCTTTGAAACATGTTTGGGATGTTAATCTGAACCTATTTATTAAATTAGTGGAGCAGACTTTGTGTTTCATTCCTCACTTAAAAAATTATCGGTAATTTTAAAGCTCTCCCCCGAAAATAAATCAAGCAATTCAATTTTTCCTTATACAGTTAAATAATACTCAATGAGATGATTTGAGGTATGTACATCAAAAAGGGTGGTGCAATTTGAAATTTTAAAGTGGTGGTGTTTTTTGTGGGCGCATCAGGTGGCATCACCCCTTGATTAAAGTATAGTGGTTTTAGTTCCCCTTACTTATATACCAATTACGCCAAACTGTATTTTCGAAACTTTTGAAGACTTCTGACACCCGTCAGTCAAATTGAGATGTTGCCATTCTCTAATTTTGGTTCCCAATATCAATATAAGTTAAATGAACGTCACCAATGACATTAACTACTATGCTTTTGTATACCCTCCATAAATTCATGCATGTATAAAAATGTTTAAAATAATCCACAGTTAAACCATTTTAAGAAGTTATGAGATATATACTTTACATGAGCGATGTGCAGGGGTCAGTGGACGAAATTATCAGCACGTTTAAAGTGCATACCTCAAAAAAGTAGTTTATGGTTTGTTGATTTTCAAAAAAAAAATAGTTTTGTTTCAAATGTTCGACTAGATTTTGGACAGGGTGGTCCACGTAAGATGGCCCAGTATTTTTTCTCGGAAACTGTAAAGAGTTATAAAAACAAGTTGAAAGGAAAAATTAATCGATTGTAAAGAGATTTTTATATTATTATTTTTTTATGTATACAGGATAAGTCGTTTAACTGGAGTTGATACCAACTTTTTTTTAAATAGAATACCCTATATCTTGAAATACTTTTGGATTTTACATGAGACAACAATTATTTTTTATAGGTGCACTATAAGTCTACTCTTAATAGTTTCCAAAATATCGACCTTTGAAAAATTACATTTTTGAACTTTGACAGCTCCTAGCTATCTAACGGTACGTGTTAAAGCAAAACGGCTTACATGTCCCTATCATACTTTTTTATTATCTTCCTAAAAATGTCACTTTCAGGTTAAATCGGAAGTACTATATTTCCGGCTCTCGAGTTACATCCGGTTTATATATTATGTAAACTGATTTGCTTTAAGGCGTCCGGTTAGAAAGCTAAAAGCTGTCAAAGTTCAAAAATGTTATTTTTCAAAAGTCGACATCTCGAAAACCATTAAGTTAAGACTTATTAAATAATAATTAAAAAATAATTGTTATTTTATGTAAAATCCAAAAGTGTTGTAAGATATAGGGTGTTCTATTTAAAAAACGGAAGTTGGTGTCAACTCCAGCCAAACGACTTATACATAAAAATATAATAAAACAAAAATCTCTTTAAAATCAATTAATTTTTCTATTGAACTTTTTTTTATAACTCTTACAGTTTCCGAGCAGAGGTACAGGGTCATCTTACGTGGACCACCCTGTACGGTATGGTAAACATTGGCTACAACTAAAACACCACAAGGTTTGTTCTACGAAAAAGAAATTAGTAAAAGATGTTCAGAATACCTACAAATCTTAAAATTAAAAGTTTGTTAAATTTTCTGCACCATTTTATGATATGAACAATGGAAATATATCATGTGATTCTACAATTGAATTGGCAAAGGTTTGCTAAAAACTACGTGCAAATAATTTTGAAGGAAGGTTATAAGAAGTTATATTCGAAAATGCACACCAGAAAGATCCAACTACTAAAATTAGGTCCTCCGATTACGTTTGTGCGTTAATCTACAAAAATTTAATTTTTCTAGTTAATTAAAAAATTTAAATCATGACCTTTATTTAAATAAACTACTTTTTATCAGGTATACACACATACATATTATATACAAAGGAAATGTGGAATAATTGCATTTCTTTATTTCTACTTATTCGAAAATAGCTTTTCTTATAAAAGTATATTCGTGGGTGACCTGGCAATACCTCCTATCTGCCATTTTTAGCGAAAATGAGTCAATGATGGATTTGAAATCGACGTATATTTAAGCATAGTCCTGCAAAATATCCTAACGTTAAAAAAATCGTAAGTATTATTAAACGCGAGTTGTAATTTCTCCCACCTAAATGATTATGAAAAATATTGATGCAACAAGTCCTATCTCGTCAGTTAGCATGGTGCCGCTCTATGAGACATAACATTCGTTAATCACTGTTCCCTTTTGTATCGGAAAAAGTATACTTTTTCGTAAGTTTTTGCGATTCTTTAAGTTACATTATATTTATAAGACATATATACGCAGTACTAAATACGGTTAATAAATTAAAATGACAATAGAATAGTAAAATACCCTAATTTAATTTTTTCTTTTAGATAGGAGAAATTGCATTTAATTTTGCAAAGTAAAAATACAGTTAGGAGATATTATTGTGTGGGTTTACCTGCTCCTTGCCCCATACTCGAAAGAACTTTTAAGGTAAAAAGTATATTATTTTCTTTTAGATACCACTATTTTGTTAAACTATTAAAAAAATTATAAATGAACCTAAAGTAATTTGAAAAAAAAATAGTAGACTATAGCCTGAACTCTATTTTTGCCCAAATTGTTTTATAATAATATTAAACAATAAAAAAAACAGTCGTTTGTTTTCAGATTTTAGTTAACATGGCGTCCAACAGAACTTTACGAATGCTCTCCATGGTTTCACCACAAGAAAATAAAGTAAATGTAGAAAAAAACACTGCAAATAGAAAAGACGAAGAGAATGAAACCCAGATAATTAAAAATTGTCACGAGGAAAGTGATATTTTAGATTTAGAGAATGTACCGATTGTATATTTGTTTGACGACGTTATGGCGGAAACTAATGTCAATATTTCATCCATAAACTTAATAGAAGAATTAAATACCCTTGAGTCCTTATCTCAAATCAACAATGACGACTGCGAAACCGAACACTCCTTACTAAATGATAATGTGATATTTATTAGTACAAGCAATGACGCTTGCGATGAAGGATCTCTTTTAAAGAATAATAATGAGTGTAATAGATTTGACTCAGTGAATATTTCTCCTCTAAATGATAGCATTATAACAAGCGAAAAAATGATTTTAAATACCAAACAAAATAAAGAACCAAAGCCCCTTGTTTCTTACGAATTGTCTAGTGAAAGTGAAGACGAAAATTATGAGCCTTCAGATGTCGGCCTTAATAGTTCTGGTGGTAGTAGCGAATTTGCAAAGGAAACAGTGCAAATTCAAGGAGATGATATATATAATGAAAATCAAACAGAAGGTGTGAGAAAACGAAAACGAAAACCTGATAAAAATGATTGGGCGAGAAATAAAAATAAAACGCTTAGAATGAAGGGTAAAGCGTATTTGGGATTTACTAACAAAAGTGGTGAAAAAATTAAGCAAAATTGTCCGAGAGGGGCAAGAAGTTTAAAAAATACGTGTACTTCAAAGAAATGTAGAAACTCTAAAGTAAGGTATTGTCACGAATTTACTCGAGAATGTAGAGAACAGATATTTAAAATGTTTTGGGACATGACTTGGGACCAAAGAAAAGTGTTTATAGCATCCCATGTATTTAAAACACCAACTTTTAAAAAGACCAAGGAACACTCAAGACGAATTGGCACTTATACTTATCACCTGAATGATGGAAATGAAAACTTGCAAGTGTGTCGTTCCATGTTCATCAATACATTAGATATCGGTTACAAAACAATTCAGCACTGGATAGACAATAGTTCATACGGTATGGCTGTAGACTCTTCAGCGCGCATTTCGACCAAAGAAATTGTAAAGAAAAGATACGCTGAGAACTACAAATATTTAGATGACTTTTTTGCAAGTCTTCCAAAACTTCCTTCACACTACTGTCGTCGTGATACTACTAAGTTGTATTTGGAGTACACTTTTCAAAATATGAACCAATTGTACGGACTTTATGTAAATGGATTTTGTAAGGATAGTAACTTAACTCCAATAGGCCGCAACGTTTTCTCAAAAACATTTAAAGAGAAGAACTTGTCACTATATACTCCCAAAAAAGATCAGTGTAATGTATGTTTTTCTTTTAAATATGGAAATATTACAGAAGAAGTGTACAGAGCTCACATAAAAAGAAAAGATGATGCTAGGGAAGCTAAAATTAATGACAAATTGAAGGCAGAAAAAGGAGAACTCATAGTATTGACAATAGACTTGCAAGCTGTTAAGTTGTGTCCCTATCTTCCGGCCAACAAAATATATTTTAAAACCAAGCTATGTTGCCACAACTTCACCGTGTATGACTTAAAATCTCGGGATGTCATGTGTTATTGGTTTTCTGAAAATGACAATAATCTCTTAAAGGCGTCTACATTCACTTCATGCATTATAAACTATTTAGAAGACAATTGCGTAACTCCATTAAAAACTCCTGTTGTCATGTATTCTGATGGTTGCGGTTACCAAAACCGCAATAATGTACTGGCCAATGCGTTGCTAAATTTTGCAATTGAACACAAACTTACAATCTTTCAGAAATTCCTCGAACCGGGCCATACTCAAATGGAGTGTGACTCGGTTCACAGTGTAATTGAAAGACAGCTGAAATTCAGAGAAATTTACTTGCCTAGTGATTATGTATCGGTGACAAAGGAGGCTCGAAAAACGCCGGCTCCATATGAAACTAAAATATTGGACTACTCATTTTTCAAGGATTACTCCTCGTCCCAGCATTTGAGGTACTCTTCAATAAGACCAGGAAGAAAACCTGCTGACCCAGTCATAAATAATATTAAATGTATTAGATATGATCCGAGTGGTGAAATAGAAGTTAAACTCGACTATAATGAAGACTACATTCAGCTTCCTTGCAGACCCAAAGTTATGCTATTACAAAGTCGTCCGAAAATTAAGGCAGATAAGTGGCATCATCTGCAAGAACTCAAATCTGTTCTCCCAAAAGACACTCATGCATTTTATGATAGTATTTTACATGATTGAATATTTAATTACTTTCTTTCTTTTTTTGTTTGTATGTTCTACTAAACATAAAAACATTCACCACGGTTTTAGTAAGTGCTACAAAGTTTAATTTTAGAGTTCTTCTCTACGTTCTTAACTATTATTTTAGTTTTTTTTGGTTTTTATAATAAATTTTTTTTTAATTCTCTTATTTTGTTAAGCTGCATTTTCTCCTATCTGCTAGTTTTCTATCTACAATATGTCCTAAGAGTTAAATTTTAAAAGCAATACCTCCTATCTAAAATAAAAACAATCATAATACAAAAATTTCATAATGGGTGCCAAAACCCAGTAAACCTTCTTTATTTAATAGATAATTATTTAAAACAGAAACAATAAACCATATTTTTATACTTCCTGAAAGTTTTTTGTCTCTCCCTTAAAAAGTGGATTAACTCACTTAGGAGGTATTGCCAGGTCACCCGCGATATATACGGTACAACCCTGCGGTTAATGTTAAGGTTAATAAAGGTCAAACTTTGCACGAAGTTCTATCAAAGAGTAGCACAGGTTGTGCTACTCTTTGGTTCTATATTAAGAGGTCCACAGCAAATTGTATACTATATACCAGGTGTCTGGTAAGTATAAGGCACTATCTCGAAGATACAGAGCCCTAAAGAGGTACCAAGCGACTTACCTTTTCGGTTCTAACTTTTGAACCGACATGTATAATTTAATGAAATTATAATATTTTTTGTGGGCCACAAAGATTCGAAAAACCATACTACAGTAGATGTTTTATAACAACCTAACTAAGAATTCGCATTATAATAATATTTGTCATTATTGCATCTCATTAATGCTCACATGAATCTAACTTATGGATAAGCACTCGGAACTTGTGTGGATGTTAAAGTCTAGATATTTTATTTCTACTTTACTAATTTTTAGCGTGTGGCAGCTGCCCTAAATTTGAATATCTCCACTGTAAGCGCAAATTCAACAACAGTTAAGGAAAATAAACACTTACTGAAATAAAAAGTGATATTTTCGTGTGTTTTTTTTCTATCTGAATCTGAACAAAATAAGATAAATAAAGATTTTTCTACTTTTCTCGAAAACGAATCGACCGATTTTAAAAAATCAAACGTCAAAATAAAGCACTTTAAAATACCTTTTAAACAAGCTATTACTTGATACCCCTTGTCATTTAAAATTTTTAAGGGGATGACCCCGGGGGCAGAGGGTAAAAGGGGGTGAAGTAGTTTTTGGTTAAAAACTTGTCCCCTTTGGCAAATCTTTTGACGTGTCTCGGCGTTTTTTCTTTTAATCAGTGGTTTTCGATAAATCCGTGGTGGGAAGTTTTCAAATGAACACCCTGTATATATCTTGTTTTTATGAAAAAAAACTGTGTGATTCCCTCACTCGGATATTTTAGTTACAAGCTGGCAACACTATCGATAACTGACGTCACTCGAAGGATATGACGTGCATCGGTTTTTGTTTTGCATCAACTATACAGGGTGTCCCATAACTAATGGTACACAGTAAAACTGCAGATTTCTGGGGTAAAAATATTGCGATTTGGCCAAACTTAGCTTAGTTCAAAAGTTGATAATAACCGAGATACAGGGTGTTCAAGTGAAAATTTTATTTTCGATTTTCCTAATTAACTTTTTTCTTAACTAATATTTTAACATAAAATTTTGTGATTGGGGGTTTTTCGGGGCTAGAAATTTAAATTTGGTAAGAATTTTAATGTAGATTGTAGAGGGCGCTCTCTGCGGCACTCTAGGTACATACAAACAAGTGTAACTTTTTTGCGCCTTAGTGTATTTATGTTTTTATTAAAAATATCAATTTTCTCACTAATTTTACAAAAAAAAAGTGTATTTTGTAAATGTCGCGCTTTGAAACTTCATTTCTGTCAAGCTCCCTTGTGATTTGTCAGCATTGTGGGTGTTTTTAAAGAGTTTTTAAAGAAATTGTTATTAAAAGTTAAGTTAAAAATGCCACGATATACTTTGTTTTCTAACGAAGAAATGCGAGACATGGTATGCTTATACGCATAAGAAAATTTTAACGGACGCAGAGCCACATCGACGATATTTGGAAATGTATCCAAATCGAAGGCAGCCAGATTTTAAAATTTTTAGAAACCTTTACGACAGACTGAGAGAAACAGGATTGTTGCGTCCCAAACGTAATAATGGGGGACGTCCAAAGATTATTACACCCGAGCAGGAAGAGGAAATACTAGTTCGCGTGGCTGAAAACCCGGAAATTAGCACAAGACGTATGGCTGCAGTTACTCCAGTAAGTAAGTCATCCGTTTCTTAAGTTTTTAGCCAAGAGGGGCTTTATCCATACCACATTACGCCTGTTCAGAATTTATTGGATGTTGATCTTCCAGCCAGACTGGAATTTGCCCATTTCTGTCGTACACAGCAAAACGCTAACCCATTGTTTCTGAATACAGTTTTATTTACCGATGAAGCGACTTTCACACGAAGAGGTGTCTTCAATTTTAGAAATAAACATGCGTGGAATTTAGAAAATCCCCATTTAGTAACCATACGCCATTTCCAGCACGAGTTTAAAATAAATGTTTGGTGTGGACTTATTGACAATTACATGTTGGGTCCAGTCGAGCTACCACCCAATATAAACGGACAGCTCTATCTTAATTTTTTGCAAAATCAGCACTGTTTGGATAACCTACCGTTAAAGCTAAGAAGATATATGTTTTTTATGCAAGATGGTGCCCCGCCACACTTTTCCAGGCTTGTCAGAGACTACTTAAATACAACATTTCCTAACCGCTGGATAGGTCGTGGAAGCGAAATGCCTTGGCCTGCCCGAAGCCCCGATTTCAACCCCCTTGATATTTGTGTATGGGAATACATAAAATCACTTGTTTATGAAGAAACGATCAACACTCGGGAACAAGTATGACAAAAAATTGAGAATGCGGCGCAATCGTTTCAAAACGAACATATTAGTTAAAATCAGGCGGTCGCTCAATAAGCGGGTAGCCCAATGCATTGAAATTAATCACTTTGAGCAATTATTGTCAAAAATTGATCTTTTCTTTTATTGATATATTTTGTATTTATTTATGTAGAAATAAAATTTTTATTTAATTTATTAATATTTTCATTCGTGGCCGTTTAATTTCTTAGTAGTCTGGAGTTTTCATAATTTTTAGAATATTAATAAATTAATAATATTTTAAAATATCTAGGTTGAGTTAGAACTACTGTTATAATCTGAATTATTTGTAATTAAATTCTGTTATCAATAATGTAAAAATTAATTTTTAACACAATAATGTGTTATTTAAATATGTATTTTAAAATGCGCACCGGACAATTGTAAATGTATAAATCTCGAAAACTGTTACTCGGAACGACATTTACAAAGTAAGAACACCTTTTTTGCGTAAAATTAATGAGAAAATTGATACTTTTAATAAAAACATAAATACACTAAGGCGCAAAAAAGTTACACTTGTTTCTATGTACCTAGAGTGCTGCAGAGAGCGCCCTCTACAATCTACATTAAAATTCTTAACAAATTTAAATTTCTCGCCCCGAAAAACCCCCAATCACAAAATTTTATGTTAAAATATTGGTTAAAAAAAAAGTTAATTAGGAAAATCGAAAATAAAATTTTCACTTGAACATTACTATCATCAACTTTTGAACTAAGCTAAGTTTGGCCAAATCGCAATATTTTTCCCCAAGAAATCTGCAGTTTTACTATGTACCATTAGTTATGGGACACCCTGTATATACAATGCATTAGGTGTTTAAAACATATTTATTTTCTTTCTGTCCGACACTATTTAATTGTATTTACTCTTAAATAAAGATAACTTATTATTATTATTAAATCAGTTTTCAACTCTGTAAAATGACACCTGTCAGCATTTTGCCAAGTCCGTTCCTGACTTCCCTGACGATGTAAAACATCTACTGTAGTATGGTTTTATGAGTCTTTATGACCCACAAAAAATATTAAAATTTCATTAAATTATACACATGTCGGTTATAGCCGAAAAGATAAGTCGTTGGGTACCCCTTTGGGGCTCCGTATCTCCGTTAATGGTGGCCTGAAAACGAAATATTGAATATTAATTATGTCAACGAAGAAAAAGTGGCAATGGAAATGTGCCACTTGCTTTAAATTATTTTAACAAATGTAATCAGGACAAAATCAAAACGAATTTGCTAATTTTCGTGTTTTTTCCGATATCTCCGAGGGAACTTTCAAATTTTTTCAGAGGCGTTTTGTTCAGCATGATATTTTTTCGGAACTTGGTTCCCATTTAACCGACGTTGTATCTCTTATAGTTTCAGAGATACCCGTACTTAAATACGCGTACTTAAGCCCCGAATTTGTGCCACCGTGTATAGAGATTGAGAAAAATACCAATAATAGAAGTTGTATTTAACGATCTACTGACTTTAATTATTTATTTGTTTTTCTACGGTTACGGCGCATTTTTTGCCCTAAAATGATCTTCTAAAGCCGTTGCGCCCCCTTGCGGCAATTTCCGAAACTTAAAATTATTTTTAATGAATTTCGATTGGCAATTTTTATAATAGTAGCTTTTTTTCTCGTTTCCGGACACCCTATATGTCGTAGGAACATATTTAGGATTTTCAAAATTTATAAAATTTTCAATCATCCAATTGATATTTTTACACGTAAAAAAAGCTATTTTCCAAAACCCTTATAAAAATATAGAAAAAACAGCATTCCTTTGCACATGCACATTAAGACATTTTCTTTATTATTTTAGTTATTCTTGTAATGTGAGTTATGTTTGATGATGGTGTTATTCCTCATTAAGATATTACACGTCAGATATCTTTTATAACACATTAGATTAGGATTTGTATGATATTATTTTGTTGCAAGTTAGTATCCTGAAAAAAACCCAAATACATTTTTAAATGGATACGTAAAACCATTTTGGAAACGTATAAATACTTTAGAAATGTGTTTCTCTTTTAATATATTTTAAAGCATCAATCAAACTTTAAATCAAATTTTTATCAATCTTTCCAACTAGCGCCAATGAGGAAAAACTACTTGCACAATTTTCCTCGATCTTTGCCACGATGTCTCACATATCAGTCGTCAATTAAGATTATGCATGGTGAGTTATTTAGAGTGTTACAAGGTGATATCTCAAAAACGATTTGAAACATTTCCAGGAAATTTTGGTGATATACGGAGATCCTGAACTAGTGTGGCTGGAGAGGTGTCCTAATAACCCGAAATCTCACATAGCCATTAAGAGGCTTGAAACCAGAAGTCGTACTGGCAGACTGGTTAGTTCGAAAGTTAACTTAATCAGATGAAAATAAGGTAGTTGGCGTTTCAGGAACGGTAGAACCATTAACATAACACTCCACGAAGAGCACGGAGAGGATTTTAAAAATCGCGTTACATTTTGCAATTTGGTGACAAGGAAATAACAATTTTTTTTATGATAAGGCACAACACTGCAGGATTACTCCTTTAGGGAGCTCTACAAGCGGTGCGTGTGTGCAGGAAACAATTCACGTTGGTCTTGAATCTTTAAAAATTATATTTGTTGGGGACACGGCCTCAGGAGTGTTGACGTTTTCTAAATGAAACAATTCTTAAACAGTGTTGTTCGAGGGACACTAAGCTGAACTACGTACTGTGGGCTGCAGTGGCTCGTCGTGTATTTCTACCGTACAACCTCAGTTGTACACTTGCCATAAAAATATTTGTAAAATAGACTCAAGTCGCCAACCCGCCTTCGATGATCAAGGCTTTCCAGATTGTTTGTCGGAATATGGTCACCGATCAAACGAATGGCTCTTCTTTGAATGGAATCTAGTACTCTCAGGGTATGTTTAGGAGCAGAGCCCCAAATATGCGAACAGGAGTACTGAGCGATGGACGTATTTGGGCTTTATAGAGCATCAAAAGTTGTTGGGGTGTATAGAGGTTCTCTGTTCGGAAAAGTACTCCAAGCCTCTGCGAGGCTGCCTCAGCAATGGCCGCAGCGTGACTATGCCAAGACATATGACTATCCAAATTAACGCCCAATAAATGAATTGATAAAGCCAAAATTTCTTCCAGATCTTTGTTGAGATGTGAGACCTCTTGCTGCCTATAGAGATGTGCATTAGCAGCCGATGTCCGAGCATCCAAAGTAAAAGATGAAACAAGTGTGCTGTCATCAGCGAAGCTATATATGAGATTTTTAGTTTTTTTCAAAAGATCATTAATGTATAGTAAGAAAAGGGTGGGCGACAATATAGAACCTTGAGGGACTCCGGCGTTAATGTTAAATGTGTCTGAAAGAAATCCGTCCATCGCCACTCGCAGAGAACGGTCTTTAAGAAAACTTGAGTCATGAACAAAATTGAACCGGCATTCCGTATGCTCTCACTTTAGTTAGGAACCCCTCACGTCATACTCGGTCAAAAGCCTTGGACATGTCCAGGGCTACCGCCCGAGACCTTCCATGATGTTCTATTGACTTAAATTTGGACATTGAGTTAGATCTTTATCTTTTACTCCTCTTCTTTATCGTACTTCTGTTCAGAACAACTTCTTGGGTAGGTTTGGGTGCTGACAATTTTATTGTGTTTGCTGCTTTGTTGATTGTATGCTAATATGGTAATGCTTTTCTTATTTTCCTAATGATATTTTTATAATTGTCTAGAGCAGCTTGTTTTTCTTAAAGTGGGAGCCAGTCGCGTGGAAGTCTATATGTAGCTTGGTGTGGTGCGTGAGTGTGTGACTGAGTAATAAGTACATTGTTCGAAACGTCCAGCCGTGAGTAATATTTTGTAATTATTTTGTCAAGAAATTCGTCTAATGTCTCCATGTGCATATGGCGTTCCGGAGGGTTGGGGACTTTTAGTATGATAAGTAGGATGGCAAAAACTAAACATCCCCGAAAAAAAACAGCTTTATATGATTTTGTTCCCAGCATAGCATATAAAATTCTGTAAGTGCACTGACCTATTAGTAGTTCTACTGGAATCTACTCGGAACCCGTTGCTTTTTTCGTTTTCCCCCAATGTATTGCATGCAAAACTTCTGATTTCCCAATATCTCGTCCTTTATCCTGATATAATGTGCCCGACTTATTTCGCCCCAAATATTTATTCGAAGTTTTTACGATTTCTTCTTCATCTATAATAGTCTTGCCTGTGGAATCTGGTAATACATTTGGAGTTTTACTATTGTACAGCCCAGCTATTTCTTTAACTCTCTTGAACATGTTGAACATATCATGTTTGCTGTCTGATTCTTCTATTTTCTGGCACCTATCCTTCATCCACACTTCCTTGGCAGCACATATTTACATTTACATACGTTTTATCTCTTATTTTTTTTCCGTCATCCACCATTGTTTTTGGGTCTGGAGTTTGTTATATCATGTCTTTCCATTAGTGTCAAAACAGTCCCTAAATGTTGTCCAGATTTTGTTGACGTTATTGCTTGTTTTCAATTATTTTATATGGCTGTTTAATTCTGCTTGCATTTGATACCTATATGAAAACAGGAGGATCGATCGAGCTGATCCGGTTAACGGATTTAATCCCCAAGTGGAGTTTGATAAAGCACAAAATGATGGCGACTGCATCTACAATATTAGATGATAGGAAAGACTAAATCCCATTTGCTTGCTTTATTAGTCAAACGTGAAATGTTAGAGTGAGCGGAAGGTGAACAGCTGACAAATTAATTAAAATTAAATTTTTTTACCTAATAAATTATAATTCCATACCAGGTAAGCACATCAAAAAAATGGTTATAGTACACATAGATATGTATTTTCTACGTAAATTAGAATCCGAAGTTACTCCCCCCACTACAATATAGAGGGGGGGGGGGAATTAATATCAAACACATGGTAAAATATGCCTCTCCCCCCATATCCCTATTAACTGGCCCACAATTCATGAAACTACATACCTGTTTTCGAGACATCACCTTGTGTCACTTTGAAAAACGGTGCGATAGTGACTTTAATTGATTTAAATCGATATCATTTCTTAATTTGAGATGAGCCAAAAAAAATTGCTGCCATCCCAACCAAAGTTTTGTGTTTTATAGAGTTAACTATGTATTATTTTCATGTGTCTTTGTTTTAAAACGGCTTTCAATTAAAAAAAAAATGTATCATCGCTTCTTATAAAATAAAAGAAACATGCTGCTCCACTGTAGAGGAAAACACGCATGCTTGCCATGTTCTTCCCCTGGGTGCAATCCAGATAACATAATTATTAACAGTATCTTTTAGAGCAAAACTTTAAGATGTGCTATCAGATATCCGACTGAATACCGTAACGAAAATCAATGATACTTACAAGGAAAATACAATGACAATGTGTTAATAGGTACATATTATCTAAAAGTAACTTAAGACTAATAGTAAGTAAATAAAAAGACTCACCACAAGGTAGCAGAGTATTTAAAACCACCGATCCACCACACCTATTTCGACGGTAGCAGCAGACACCACGAACGATATAGTCCTTAACCATTGGGATTCACCAAATAGTCAACTATAGCCCATAAATGGTACGGGACATTGCTCATTTTTATTTCTTTCTTTTTATTTTACGCAGCTTTGTTCATAGTAAGCCCTTTAGACACAGATTTCAAATATTTTATGTTGCCATTAGATTCTTAATGGGCATAGCCATCCATATATTTGTCAAATTTTAAGAAGAGAAAAGGCCAAGTGTTAAACGCAATCACCATTTACCAGGGGAGCTTACACGTTTATATCACCGACATAATGCCACCTATGTCATTCTAGGAAACAATCCTGTTTTAAGGGGTCTGTTTCTTGGAACAAGACCGGGTGACAATAAAATCGTTGGACAGAACCCTGCTTCATTATCGTTCACTAGAGGAATTATTTGAAATTTGAGTACTAAATATGGTCAAGGAAGATGCAAATTTTCCATTGAAAATATTATGAATTTCACTTTCGGTTTAACCAGAAATGAGGTTAGGGCTCGTATTTTAAATTACACCCTGTAAGTATATTAGTGTACTGTATGTATATGGTTTTAGGTTCTTGAATAGAGCTCTGAATATCCTTTCCAATCATATATCATAAATTGTAATTTGTATTTAAAATATCGGCGTAAGATACGATTTCCTGAAATTCAAAATGGTGATATGTTACCCACCTTGTTTGAGAAATATGCTTTAATACCGTACGAGCAAATATTATAGTTATTTTTAAATTAATTAATTTAAAATAATGCTAAATACGCCAGATGACAGACAGAAAGGAAGTTGTACATGACGTATCAGTTTTGAACAGATTTAAAATTCGCAGCGATCATAGAATGGTTCGAGCATGCATACGACCTTACGTATCACCCTCTGAAGTTTCGTACCGTAGTTAGGAAACACCCTGTATTTTTCTATCAACTTGATATTGAGTAAGTCTCACATTGACTTTCATGTTCTTTACTGCTATTTTTCTAACAATGTACTATCCTTTCATCCTTTCTAGTATCCGCTGAGGATGAACGTTCAAACGTTCGAAACATGTAAGGAACTAAAATTTTTTTCATATATTAAACTGAGGAGGAAGACTGGATTGTTTTATTTACATTATATTTTAACTCCACTGCAAGTATAAAGTTTTTCTTCAACTTCAGAATAATTTTTGCTCGCAAAGTATAAATTAAATCCACAAATAAAAACATATTTTTCTACGACGTAAAATATTATGCTTATTTGGATAAAACTTCCAACAGTTTCTATACGCAGTTTAAAATCAGAAAAACTAACGAAATTCACTTTTATAGTTCCTATTTAAAAATATTTTTCTCCCACCCCGCAAAAACGGTCTAAAAGTCTTCACACACAGTTAAAAATGGTATAACCGACAAAAGTAACCAATTATTATAATTTCTTTTTAAGAATTATTTATCTCTCTCGAATTGAGACAAAAAGTGTACAGGATTCAAAAACATGTCTAGTTATAGACATTATTGTAAGCCGAAAAATAAGTTTTGAAAATAACGATATGCAAATTAGGTTCCTTAGAACAGATCTCCTAGAACTCCTCATCGAAGAGAGTAGCCTTCCTTTTTGTAGGTTTACGACAAATGAGTAATGTATCATACTTTATCATACCGTGCATAATTTTAAGAGAAATTTTTCAGTCATATTTTATTTGGCAACAATAACAACAAAATTACGATCTTATAAACTGTTGTCTTTAAATTTCTTAAAATTGGATAAAGTGTAATATATTTCCAGATAACTAACTCAAGGTAGTATATCAATGTATTTTTAAATTTGGTGCTTTTCATTGAAAATCTTGGAGAAAAATCAGCTTGAAAATTGCTCAAATCAAATAAAGAAACCATCCCATGAAACACTAAAAGAACATTTTACCTATTTTTTATTAAGAATTAAAAGAAAATATTTGTATTTTACAACGCTGCTAAAGATAAAACCTTACATCAAGAAATCCTCTTCTACGCCGCCATTTTAAATACAAATTAATGCCAACTTGTGAAATGTCACTGGAAAGGGTATATAAAGCTCCATTCAGAAATCTAAAAATATTTACAGGGTGTCGTTTAAAATACGCTATCTAACCTCACTTCCGGGTAAACCGGTTAAACTGGAAGTAGTGCTATTCTAAATATTTTTGATGGAAAATCTACCTGAACCAGATTAACTACCAAATTTTCAATTTCCTTAATTGGACGATCATAAAGTGAGTTCTGTCCAAAGATTTCATTGTCGCCAGATATTGCGTAGAGATTCTTTTCTGTGTTTCTTGGAAAAACCTAAGTTTCACGATATCAGAGATATTACCATAAGAACCTACCCCGGTGAGTGGTGGTTGAACAATCGACATACCTATTTACTCGTGTTAGTCGTATGTCGAATAAAATATTATACTGGGTGTGCATTTTTTTTAAATTTAATTTTACAAAAAAATATATTATAAGATTTAATACCTACCTGTTATACCCTACACCTAATTGATAAGTTTATTATTAAATCTGTCTAATCTTACTGCAAGAAGAATCCGTATATAAAAATGAGCAAAGTCCCATTCAGCAAAAAAGGAAAAACTAACAACAAACCCAAAGCATTATTGTGACAAAACATTTATTAATAAAGTGTCAATTAATATTAGAACATAATATTTAATAATGGAGTAAATAAAGTAGCTGCAAACAGTACAAGAAACAACAGGTGACAAGTAGTGATCAATAAGATTGAATTATTTACTTTTTGGGTGTTACGTGAAGGACGGAAATCAAATTAGCCAAAAAATATTTAGTTGAAAAAACGTGCATTATTAATACTTTAACCAACTACACACGATAAATAAGTATATTGCTGCTTAATATTTAAAACTTGGTGAATGCAATTGTAACAACATGTGCAAAGTTTTCTAATATGTGTATTGAGTAGTAAAATGACTGGAATTAAATATTTTGACAGGTCTCACAAAATAAAAGAGACCCAAAGGTAATAACAGGGACTTAAAGTTTTTTTTGCCTTTATTTGTAGCTACATCTACCAAATTCGTTGTTTTAAACACATTAATCTTTAATAATTTTTCTTAGATTTTTATATACTCGCACAATTCTTAAATGCATGATTCTCATTTATTTGCAATTTTCAAACCTGAACAAAGTACGATAAACAGTTTGTAAATTTTATTGCTTCACCAACGTATTTTTGATAATGTGGCCAAAATGATTTCCAACTCTCACCAACGAAACTATTACCTTCGCTAGACAATGAATAAGGCTTTGGTGAGAGTGAGTTAGCATGCCCAAGGTGACCTCGATGGTAATGTTAGTAGTGTAATGATAATATGCTTCTAATACAGACCTTAATAAAATATTTAAGAGCTTCGTATTGAATTAGGTAATTAATGAAGCGACTCAATTTGTCCAGTATTAAAAGAACGAAATCCAAATTATTATTATTTTTAAGATTCAGCCTTTGCAGCAGTTGTTATGTAGAATTTGTTATTTAGATTAAGAACAACATGTACTGTATATTATTGTACATAGGGTCGTTTCCTTTTGTTTTGGATTTATAATTTAAGTTTCTAAACAAATATCTTGATGGTTCTGAACGAAATCAAATAGTGAACAGGTCAATGAAAAGTAATATGTTCTACGTCAATGCATTGAAGCACTAAATTTGTATGTCTAAAAAGACACAATTAAAAATATCGTATATTTTAGGTAAATAATACACATTTATTATTTATCTAAATATATTTTTTTATGCCTTATGTCATTTTATATTTAAATGCCAAAACTAAATGGATTTGTATTTTTATTTAAGTGCGTGATTCTCTGCTCTACAACACAGTTCAAATAAACCGTTTATTTTTATTAAAGCCTGTTCTTAGTTAGTTTCCTCCCACTCTGCACCATTCAACACCCTAAAAATGGCTGCTGTTTTAGCACATTAATCCAACCACTACCGTACAAACTATAATATCACGTTTCTTACCTTGCCAACGAAAATAACAAATAAAAAAATAGAATCAAATTACCAATGTTGTACAAAGCAATTGTCATTATTGTAAAAGATAATAATTATATTTGAAAAAATGGCAAGTCAAAAATGATTATAAAAATTAGATATTATAAAGCCAAATTAACGTCAGGGTATCAACGTCTATATGAAGGTACAGGGTATTTTCTCATTAATACACCTCTTCCCCACATTATTTATTTGAAGAGCAACCAAAAATGTTTAAAGAGAAAAAGGTTATATTTTCTTAATGAATCTTTTTCTGAGAGATGTATAGGATCCTGTGAATTTATACCCTGGGCTCCCAGATTTAAACCCAATGGATTTCTTCTTCTGGGGCTATCTTAACTTAACAAGTTTATGTAACAATTAAATTAAATTCGTTTCCAAGGAAACTTTTTGCGTTTGTTTCCCAGGCATACTTTGATAATATTAAAAATGAGGAGAAATGAATCGGTAGTAATTCCTAGCATGAAAATGTTTAAAGGCTATTTTCTCCAAAAGTATTCATTATATCATGATAAATAAGGATATTTTTTGAAGATATTTGAATGGCCTTTTATTGTGAGCTATTAAAATTTATAAACAACTTTAAACAAAAAAGTTTATGGGCATTATCTTAATGATAAGGGCCACCAAGGCGTTTTGGCGTTAAAAGGTTTGTCCAATTTTGAGCAAAAATACATAAGAACAGTAGTAATAGGTGTGCCAAGTCGATTTTAAAAAACAAATTTTGACACCTTGGAATTTCAATATTTTTAGGTTCTTGAAAAAATATTATATGAACTTGTACTATTCTTTTTCGAGCAGAATTACCCCTTAAGTTTTTTGCTTATAATTTCCGGATACGCTGTATAGTATAGTAAGGTCCATTTGTACACACACAGTAAACTTTGTGTTTTAAATACCAAATCTTAAACTCAGGCGAAAATACACAACTTCTGAATTTAAACTTTTTTGATTGCTCATCAAATAAATAGTGTTAGAGGTAATATCTGTAAATTAAATATTATCTTCCGAGATGAGTAGTGTAAAAAAATTCATAATATGTAGTTTTATTATTTAATGTTTAATTATATTTAAAAGAAAGCTGGAAGTATGTAAGATGAAATTTTAAAGGGTTAGTCCCAAAAAGCTTTAACTGTTGATCTAAAGTCGAAAAAAATATAAATTTTGAAGGTTAATAATATACAGGGTGATCCACTGGATAGCCGGCGGCTATATCTCAAAAATTGTGGTCACAAATCGTCAGGAAAAAAAAAGTTAAACAGGCAAAGAAAAATTACTGGAAATGATTTTTAAAGTTGTCCAATTACCGCTGGAGAGCGTAACAGTGAAAATAAAATTAAAAATTGTTTTAAAAATTGCCCCATTAAGGTACTCTCTTGATAACGGGAATGGACAGTACGTTCTTCCTTCGTAGCTCCTATAATCAGGGTGGGAGAAGCTGGTAGCACCTCATCTTTACCAGAACTGTATCCTTCACACGTTGTATCCGATTTTATTTAACTTAGGCTTATTTAACAGAGAATTTCATACTTATTAAAAGACGTAGTAATGGCCGTTAATTCGTATTTTGAGTGCTTTGTATAAAAGTTTTCGTTTTTCGTAATTTTCTTAAAAAAAAACTAAATGGTTTTTCTATAAAAGTTTGAGTTTCGAGTTATTTTCAAATACCTCTTTTCTCTACAAAAAAAAAATATTATTAGTCCTTTAAAACTTAGATGAACGCAATTGTAACAACATGGGTAAAGTTTTCTAATATATGTGTTAAGTAGTAAAATGACTGGAATCAGAAATTTTTACACGTCCGGCAAAATAAAGGAAACCTAAAGATAATAACAGAGACTCAAAGGTTTTCCTGCCTTTATTTGTAGCTTTTACCAAATTCGTTGTTATAAACAGATTAAATATCAACAATTTCCTTAATTCTCCGAATTTTATGAACTTGCATAATCATCGAATGTATGAGTCTCATTTTTCTCTAGTCTCATAACTGAACAAAATACGATAGACACTTTGTAGATTGTATTGGTTCACCACCGTATTTTTATAATGTGGCCAAAATAATTTCCAACTCTCACCAGCGAAACTATTGCCTTCGTTGGACAATGAATATAAGGCTTTGGTAAGAGTGCATGCCCAGGGTGACCTCGATGGTAATGTTACTAGTGTAATAATATGTTTCTCTTCTAACACAAACTTTAATAAAAAAAAACAAGAGCTTTGTATTGAATTATGTAATCAATAAAACGTCCCAATTTGCTGATTATTAAAACAACGAAATCCAAATTATTATGATTAATTATTGTAGTAATTTTTGCATTGGCAATCACTTTTAGTAATGAAACGAATTTGCTACCACTACAACTTTTCTATTAGCGTAAGACCACTAAAAATAAAAACAGCAATACTTATTTTGTATTAAACTATTTTTAACATTTAGCTTCGTCAATTTTATTATTTATGTTCAAATTTAGTTAAATAAATATATCCAGGTAATGATTTTTATGCGTCTTGACTAAATACACCGTCTCATTTAGTTCTTCTAAAAACATTTACAGAAACTGAAACTTTTACGAATACGAAATCGCTAAAATCAGTTTTAAATAAGCGTTTCTCTTTAAACTAGCCTACATTTAATAAAATCGGATTTAAGATGTGAAAGATACAGTACATTTAAAAATAAATTATCTACCAGCTTTGCCATCCTTATTACCAAGATACAACACAAAAGCTTAAGACCAAACTGCCGCAAAAGTGTATAAGCTTTCAATTCCCATCATCGATATAGTACCCTAATGAGGCACTTTTTAATGATTGAAGTTTTTAACTTTGTCTACGCAGTAACGGCCTCTAGCGACAATTCTACAACTTTCAAAACAATTGCTTCTTTCTTTACTAGTTCACCTATAAAAAAATTTATTATCCATACTTTTTGAGATATAGCTCCCTTAGTAAACTAATATAGAGTAGTTCATACCGAAATATGCTTTGTCCATTTTCTTGTATAAAAAAATAAGTTTCCCTATATGACACCAACGTTAATATTTTCCCCTTTCCTTCAATTCATTCCACAATATCCCCTCAAAAACACATTCATACACACACACCACCATGCACGCCCAAAGTTAGGTGCTAGTCATATTCACCACAGTCGAATTCAAAATCTAGCGAAAGCTTAGAAACATTGCATTCCAAGGCTTAACAATCTAATATCCTTACTACCTTTTTTAGTACCCACAATTTTGTAATGATTAAAAAAGAAAAGTACCACAAGATATCCTGCTGTATAAAAACCATTTTAAATTATCATATTTTAAAATGTTTTATTTTGCTACAGGTACGTTTTTTAATCCATTGCCAAAACTGATGGCTACCAAAAAGAGAACACATCTATAAACTAAATAAACTAAAAAAACCCAATATATATAAATTAAAGAGTAAAAAAATTAATAATGATTATTACACCATGATTTGTACAAAATAGTCATAAAAATATATAACTCTTACACTGCTACGTTAAAAATGATATACTATAAAAAAGCAACAATTTAAAGTGGTGAGAGTTTTATAATTCAATAAAAAAATTGATTTATAATTAAATAAAACAACCCCACTTTTGATTATCGTTTTTCATTCCAAAGTCCCTTGTCCCTTTCTATTGACGAAAAACACTGACATACAGAAAGGTTGAATATAAGCCAATTTTATACAGAATTACCTAAGAAACTAGATATTTTATTACTTATCAAATTAATATATTTAAAAATACTAGAAATTGTATTTTAAGTACAATGTAAAAATTAATGTCGAGTTTTTTAGGTAAACCCTGTACGGAGTGGCCCACGTAAGCATACCCTGTACCTTATCTCAAAATCTGTAAGAGTTATGAAAAAATGTTCATAAGAAAAGTTCCTTGATTGTTAATGAAAATTAGTTTATTACATTTTAACAGTCGTTTGGTTTGGGTTGACACCAACTTTTACTTTTTAAATCGAAAAAGTACGCTAATATTTTTACATTTTTGTATTTCACGCTTCTTTAGGTATTTTTTTCCTTAATAATTATATTGCAAACTTCTGAACTGATTTTGAGTAATTTTATTTGTCTTAATTTTTTAAAAATTCGCAATTTTTACATAACAACAATTTGCAAGCGTTAACTTAAATTGAATTACCGCGACGTTACAGACTACTCACCAAACAATTAAATTGACAATATTTCATCTGCCTGTTATCAGTTAGTAACACATAGTTAAAAGTGCTACTTTCCAAATATCAATATCGTAATTTGTTTAATGAGCATAACGAAAATAAGGATGTGGCATTTTTTAACTAATTTTAAAAACTCAAAGTGCTTTCCAATAAATAAATAAAAGTCGCTAATAAACTCATTAAGAGAATTTGTAATAGGTATCAGAGAAATAGATAACTACGAAAACAATATTCAATCCTTGATAGGGCGTACGATATCATACCAGCGGCCTGCCCACGAGGCCCAGACATAAAGCCGTCAGATTTATTTTTGGAAAACTTTAAAGGATAATCTGTGTATAAAGCCGATGTCTAAATGTAAACAAATAAGTTTCAAAAATAAAGAGAAATTAGAAAAATAAGTAAAAGTAATGCTAAAAGTATTTGTTTGATTATAAGATTGGTTTTGTCGTGTTGACGTTGCTATTTTCTTTTTTAATAAATGTTGTTTTGCCAATAATCCCTATAGCTAGGAAATGAAGACTAGCAAATGATCAATATTTTCTTGTTTTATGATTAAGAACCTAAGCTGGAATTTAGTTGCATAACCCAATTAAAACTAGTTACAACTAGTGAAAACTAGAATAGTAAGTATACAGTGAGAACGTACAGGTTGGAACAAATTCACTTAAAATTCCTGTGTCAATTTTTTATTTTTGTTGTGCATTTTTTGAAGCATATTTTATGTATACAGGTTGTCGCACAAACAAGTTATGACGGTTTACTGTATTTTTTTTTAAGGATACCTGTATTTTATAGTATTCTTTTAGATTCTGCATAAATTTCTAAACAAATTTCATGAAATACGCCATATACTTAAATTGAGCGAGAAGTTCGATATTCGGATTATAACAGATTATCTTTTTTTAATATTACTTAAATCATTACCACTGTTGTAAATAAAGCCTTTGGTTGTTAGGTTGTCACACTGACAGTGAGGTTGTCCCCTGATTTGAGTACTTTTGCCTCAAGTCAAAGTGTCTGGCAAAACTTATTTTGATAGTCTCCTAATTTTAAAAAATGGTACGTTTAAGTGAAAGAGAGCGAATAGAAATATTAATAATGATTGGTTATGGAGAATGCGCACCCAAATGGAAGTTTGCGAACTCTTCAATAACAGGTACCCTCGCAGAGAACCGATATCTCGATCTACTGTCAGTAAAATAGAAAAAAAAAATATACAGATTTAAGTCACGTTAGGAACAATTATACGAAAGGTCGACCTGCGGTATTAGAAGATAAACAATTAAATGTCTTATTGTCGATTCAAGAAGACCACCATAAGGCGAGTAGTACCATTGCTTTGAAAAATCATATATGCAAAACATTCATCCTAAAGTATTTAGACAAAAATAAATTCCATCCTTAGAAACTCCAATTGGTTCATAAACTCAATGAAGATGATCTAAACAGAAGAGTCCAAATTCCACCGTTTTCGAAACGAATTGTATTTTCGGATGAGGCAATGTTTTGTTTGAATGGAAGTGTAAACAAACAAAACTGTCGGTATTTGGCGACAAAAAATTACGCTGGATTATGGAATGTCAAATCCTCAAAAAGTTAATGTTTGGGCCGGCATTGTTGAAAATAGAAATTTGGGACCCTTATTTATTGACGGAGATTTGACGGGTGAAACATATTTAGAATTTTGAGAAAATAATCTAGTACCGTGCCTTACCACATTATACCCTAATCCAGAAGATCCTGATGCACCGAACAACTTTTTATGGTATCAGCAAGACGGAGCTCCGGCCTACTACACCCGCCGTGTGCGTGAGTACTTTAATACAGTTTTTCCCGAACCATGAATTGTCCGAGGAGGTCCAATTGAATGGCCGGCCAGATCTCCAGATTTAACCTACTTACATTTTTTTTGTGGGGTTATCTTAAGTAAGGTATATGTTAACTGACCAAACAATATTGAAGATTTAAAGGACATAATAAGAGGCGCAATAAGATTGATAGAACCTTACGTCGTTAATAACGTTCTGCAAGAATTTAAAGATCGTCTCGGGTACTGTCAGACTGTTGGTGGAGGTCATGTCCAACATTTGATAAAGTGACTTTTAGTTTCATTTGAATTTTCTTTTCTTTTCGCTAATAAATAATGTGTTGTTGTTTTAAGTTAAAACGCAGTTTTCTCGCAACGGCTAATCTTAAGTATATAATATACTTCATGAAATATGTTTAGAATTTTATGCAGAATCCAAAAAATTAAGCAAACCGTCATAACTTGTTTTTGGGAAAACCTGTATACATGAAATAAGCTTCAAAAAATTCACAACAAAAATAAAAAATTCCCGGATCCGAGCGGTTTTTTCTAAAAAAACACATGCATTTTAAAAGACTTTGTTCCAACCTTTAAGTTCTCACTGTATAATATGTACAATATTTTAAGAATATTCCAGGAAAGTTCCAAATTCGCCTTACGAGCATTTAAAATATATTTACTTATACTATAATATTTAGGAGTGTTTATTGTAAATTCGTGTAAACTAGTAAGTATTTAGGTTAAATCAATATTTTAAATATTAGTTTAAAGGCGAATGTGGAACTTGTTAGCATCTTTTCTTTAATTTAAGTTTAACTCACGTAGTTAGTTTTTTTTAATCCTTCTTAAGTAGGTTAATAAAACATTGCTTATTTTATATTCTAATTTTTACTAGTTGACACTAGTTATACCAAATGTATTTAGTCAAAACTAATTTTAATTAGGAAAAACCGGTTTTAACTGAGTTCGAGCTTTAACACTAACATACATATTATTATTATGCTCAAAAGCAAAAAGAATTAAAAGATGAAGCAAAACATATTCCCATTCAAAAAATACAAAACACTTATGTTTAAAAATTAGTAGGCTTGGCTATGCGCTTTCAACACTCTGTACCGTTATTTGACATCAAGTGTATGATATATCGTAAATTTAACTTATTATTAAGTAGGTAGCTTGTATCGTCGGCGACGCATTAACTAAATTAAAATTGCAAATCATTGTTTTATAAAAAATGTGAATTTTTAGAAAATATAGAAATCCTAAATTCACTTAGGAAACGGCCCAGAATCCTATAATATATTTATGTAAAAAATTATTTGCCAATAATCAGCATTTCTAACAAACATGCGTCCATAACTCTTACAATCTCCGAGATAATATGTCATTTTACGTGGGCTCCCTGTAACTGGATGCAAACATATCGTTTCGACTAATATCATTATTTACTTAAGCATTTCATTGGTGTAAATGCAATGGCATAATATTTTAGTAAATAATGATAAAGTCAGGAAATTTTTGTCGCCCACTATAATAATAACAAACACCGAATAAGTTGCCTGTGACCAAATGGGAAATATAACCTCAATCCACAAAGGTTTTTTACGTTACGACAACAATAAAGATAACCCTTAATCCGTTAGTTGGCAAAATGTTTGTTATGACAGTAAGCATATCTTAGGAATTTTAGTTTTACAGGCCAATTCATATTTGTCAAAAATACCTGTCGCAAAAAAAGAACAGTTTTAGTTGGGCTAGTACGAAAATGTCTTTTGCCGCACTAATAGTGGAATTCAAATATTACTTTATGTGATATTTTTTAATCTAACGAAGTAAGTTTAATTTTAGAGCAATACCGACACTTATTTGAGAAAGTTGTAGCTTGCCAATTGTCAAGGTTTTAGATAACATTTTAATAATGTAAATTTCTGGCATGGTAATGAATCTGAATCCAATATATGGTCTGTTAAAAACCTTGCTACTATATTTGCTGTATTATACTGGATACCTGGTGTATGAGATATCGAAACCAGAAGCTTTCTGCTATTAAGTTTTAATTTTTAAATTACACCATAGGTGGTCGGCCAGCTAGTCAAGTCGATTTTGTCACTTTTAACATCTGGACTAACTTACTAAATTTTTATTTCGAACGCTATTAATAGATAGTTTATAATTCTTACTTTTTGATTGAATTTTTGATTAAGGCTCTTGACCTTGTATACTTTTGAATTTGTTATTTTCCTATTATAATGCGTTTAAAAATGTAAAAGTCACTATTTCCGTTAAAACTCAATTTTTTCAAATATATGGCCTATTAGAAGTATCTCGAGAACTAAATGAGATGTTGTTTTTAAAATTTAGCTGTGGCTGCAAGAGGTGTTTTTTTATGTTTCTAAAATATTTTGGATGATGCGGTGCTACCAGATTATGCTGAAAGTGATAGTAACTTCGGATTTCTAAATGAATTATCTATTTTACAGTGTGTGTATCAGCCAAATGGAATAAATTCGATAATAAATACATGGGAGCGTGTCCGAAAAAATGCTCGGACACGTCGATTAGTATTTCTAGTTGCGCATTTTTTTCAGTAAAAACTTTTGATACAGGGTGTGTCATGTAACAGTGGAAAATACTAACTTTATTATTTTAAATGCAACACCCTGTACATTATTCAATTTTTGGATTCTTCAGAAAATTTTAGACATATTTCATGTATCCTATACCTATCTTCAACTGTTTCGGAAATATTAAGTGTTTTCAGATTTATTGCAAATATTAACAACACACTAAAAAACTAATAGGTAATACTGTTTATTTCTTGATATTGTAAAAAACAAAAAAAAAATTAATGTAGGAGATGTTGAAAATTGATGTTAAAATGTTTTTACTGATATGAAATAAAAAAAAAAAGGTATAAATAGTTTGGTTTACTTTTGTTTAAAACGCCTGATCATAGCAAATTGTTGTCTGTCTGCATGACAGTAGTTGTCAGTGTTATAGTCGTTTGAATTTCATTAACTGCATATCAGAAAAATGGTTTATTTAACATGCACAAAATAACAATTCTACAGATGATTGGTTATGGAGATTAAACACGCACACAAATGGAAGTTGCTCACTTATTACATGAAAAATTTCCAAATTGGCCGCCTATAACTCAAGGGACAATTAGTAAAATAGAAAAGCAGTTTCGCCAGCTTGGACATGTAGGTAAAGCAGATAAAAAAAAGTAGCTGCCAATGCAATAAGTGATAATACCAAATTGGATATTATGCTCGAGTTTCAGAAAAACCCCTATACTTCTAGTCGAAAAACAGCCCCAATGTTCGATGTTTGCCATTCATCGATTATTCGAACATTACAAGAAAATAAAATGTATCCCTATAAAATGATACCTACTCATGAGCTCATGGAAGACGATTTTGATAAGAGAACGTATTATTGTGAACAAATGATGGCAATGCTAAATAACAATGTAATCCAATTTAAACATGTTTTGCTTTCTGATGAGTGCATCTTTACACTTCACGATCATGCTAATTGTCAGAATTGCCGCTATTGGTCTAGAGAAAATCCTCACTGGACGAGAGAAGAACATACGCAATATCCTGAAAAGGTTTTTTGGGCAGGAATTGTTGGAGATCATATCATAGGTCCCTTTTTCATTAATGGCAATTTAAATGGCGACAATTATTTAGCACTGCTCCAAAATAATGTCTTGCCAACTTTGACAAACTTATATCCTGATCCAGCAAACTCACAACTTCCAGCGAATATGATATGGGTTCAGCAAGATGAAGCACCGCCCCATTACCAAATCAATGTCCGGCAGTACCTCAACCGAGTATTTCCATATCGGTGGATAGGGAGGCGTGGATCGATGGAATAGCCAGCACGATCCCCTGATCTGACGCCATTAGACTTCTTCTTATAGGGTTATGTCAAAAATATTGTATAGAAAACTAAATCTCTCGACTTAGCTGATTTAAGAAGACGAATAACGCTTGCGATTAGATTGGTCACGCCTGAGATGTTCAGTAAGGTTGGAAGAAATTTCTATTTAAGATTAGGATGTTGCCAAGACGTTCGCGGCGAGCATTTTCAACATCTCCTACATTAATGTTTTTTTTTCTTTATGAAGAAATAAACAGTATTACTTATTAGTCTTTTAGTGTGTTGTTGAAAACACTTAATATTTCCGAAACAATTAAAGATAGGTATAGGATATTGTACATGAAATATGTCTAGAATTTTCTGAAAAATCCAAAAATTGAATAATATATAGGGTGTTGCATTTAAAATAAAAAAGTTAGTATTGGCCACTGTTACGTGACACACCCTGTATAAAAAGTTTTATTTAAAAAAATGCGCAATTAGAAATACCAATCGACGTGTCCGAGCCTTTTTTCGGACACGCCCCTATGTATTTATTATCGAATTTATTCCATTTGGCTGATACACACTGTATATTATTTAATTGTACGAATCTCCATTAATTTCTTAACAACTTTTCTTATTATTTCCTTAAACCTATCTAGCATTATTTTCGAGATATTAATAAATTTTCATTTTCTTTTCCGAAAAACATTATCTCGACCAATGCGGATATTTTTGAACTCCAAGATACCAAAGCGCTGAAATTTAGAGAGAAGTTAAGCAATACCCAAAAGCTCTTACGCTATGGCCAAAGCTTAGTGCAATATGCCTAGGATGGTAAAAAAATACAGGTATTTTAGGATACTTAAGAAAATGTAGATTTTTTCAAATGAAACACGCTGTATATTATAAACGATTTCAAACACTGCTGAAATTTGTTCTACATTTATGTATAATATACCTACTAGGCAAGTTTCTGAGTTAGAAGCATTTAATTAAAAAAGTTCCTTGGACAAGTTATTACCATTCTTGTCTGTATACCATGCACAGTCATATGTCAAGATGACCCGACCTGAATCCATTAGATTATTGCCTATTAGGTATATTTAAAGAGAAAATTTAGAATTCAAGGAACTTAGTGTTACATTTGAAAAAACTACTTTTAGAAATTTTTTTAAGTAACCCAAATACCTGTATTTTTAGACCGCCCTGTATGTTGCAACCGAGATTTCGCCAAAGCGTAAGAAGCCTTAGGGTATTGCCTAACTTCTAACACAATTTCAGTGCATGGGTGTGCCAGAGTTTAAGAATATCAGCATTTCGAAAAAAAAAAACTAAGATAAATTAATATATCAGACACAAATGAAAAATAAAGGTGTGCGGCATCAACTTATTTGTAAAAACAGATTATTTCCAATGTTGCTAGTAAAAATAAATTAGTTTTGGTAGAGAAGAGATTTCTTTGATTTCATAACTTCCGTAAAAGAAAAAGTAACAAATTTATCCGAACAATTTCCCCCACTTTCTGAGTCAAAAAGTAAGAATTTTACGCTATCCACAATACTCTAGAGCAGTGTTTCTCAAACCATCTTTCGCGGAACCCTGGCCTTCCGTAAAGACCACTTAAGGGTTCCGCGAGACTTTGATGCTCTTTGTTTCATAAAAATTAAAAAGGTAAAGTAAAACAATAAGAATTAACGCCTCCAAAGTAAACAAGTGGTCAAGGTGCCCTGCTCTATAATTTTCATTGCTTTTTGTAATTTTATAAACGGACTTGTTTTAATCCAAAAATTACGCAAGATACGAAAAACCAGGATATTTTTATTATTAATTATTCATAAAAAAGTTTCTTCGATAATTTGTATTGTATAATTGTAATGCGGAAATTATGCCAGAAAAGATAAAAAGAGGGCTTTAATTTATTTTGAAACAAGTATATTTATCATGACTTTCTTCTTACATACAGTGTCACCATTAAAGTCCGCACCATATGGAACTTTTTTTTATTAATGAGGTTAGTTAAAATTAAATTTGAGCAATCGTTTTTGCTTCAAATTAGACTAAAAATTATATAATCAAATGTCACCATCTGTCATTCGGTATCTGTCAAAAATTACATTTTAATCAAAAAATGCTGAAAAATGGCATTGTTTTACCGAATTTCAAAAAATTTTATAAGAAAAAGTTGTTTCTAGTACAATTATTGGCCTAAATACAGAGTTTCAGTTTTCTAGCTCAAAGTTGATTTTTTTGCCATTTTTTCTATATAACTTTTTTTTTATTTAATGTAAGTTCGCTTAATGGATATTAAACTATTTGCTTATACCATACTCAATATTTTATTTAGTTTGTATGAGCTTTTTTTTACTAGAATGCCATTTTTTTTCGAAATTTAAAATTGGAGGCAAAAAAATTTGACAGAGGAGGTGCAAAGTTATCCTAATTTAAAAATTTTAACAGATAGACGTCAGATATTCCATTTTTTTGATAGTACATACACCTAAGAAGTTTAAAAAACTTATAATAAAATTCCCAGATATCAGATTAGTTCAAAATTTAGACACATTTTCTTTTTATCCACAATAAAATATCAAGGCAATTTTGAATTTTATAAGTAGGCTATGGAAAAAAAAACGAATTAGAGTGCCGAATAAATAAAAGAAATGTCATAAATTTGAATATTTTCGCAAGTTATAGTTTTCAGTGTTATCACCAATGTTGTCCATTCAAGAAAAAATAGAAATTGTCTTAATTTGTGGAGAGAATATGCCTCACTGGCAAGTATCTGCCATTTTTAATGAGAGGCATCCAGAAAAAAATTTGCAGCATAGCACTGTTTCAAGAATAATGTCAAAATTTAGAGAAACTGGATCTGTTCAAAATAATTTTAAGAAACCTCACGCGGCAAGTAAATACGATGAAGCAGCACAACTTGATGTTTGTTTAACTGTTATTGACCACGGTCAAACTAGTGTAACCAAGATAAGTAATTCAACAGGGTGCAAGAGGGAAAGCGTTAGAAAAATTCTTCAGAAAAATCGATTTCGGGCATATAAACCCATGTTTATAAACACATTAAAAGAACGCGATTTTGATATCCGACTTGATTTTTCGTTTTGGTATCAGGGACAATATGAGAAGAATATTCTTTTTCCATACAAGATATTATGGACAGATGAAGCCACTTTCTCTTCGAATGGTACCGTGAGCTCACAAAATTGCCGATGGTGGTCCCAAGAAAATCCTAACTTCACAATTGAATGTCGCGACCAGTATCATTTTAAAACCAATGTTTGGTGTGGAATTTTGAAAGATGAGCTTATTGGACCATACTTCTTTAGAGTAAACTTAACTGGTGAAAGGTACCTGAATTTTCTTGATAACAAGATTACCGAAGTTTTGGATAACATGCCCTTACACCATAGACATAACTTATGGTATCAGCTTGATGGTGCACCCATACATCAAACTGTAGCAGTGAAAGAACGCATAAACCAATTATTTCAAAACAGAGTTATAGGGCGTGATAGAGAATGTCACTGGCCACCCAGGTCGCCTGACATAACCCCACTAGACTTTTTTCTGTGGGGTTATCTTAAGCAGAAAGTTTATAAGAATCGACCGTTTAGAAATATCGAGCATTTGGAACAAACGATAAGACAGTGTTGTGCCGATATAAGACCAAGCTTTTTACAAAATGCTGTCAAAGACGTTTATAGACGGACGGTTGTTTGTATAGAGCGAGAAGGACGTCACACTGAAATGTGAAATTTATATTGCTTTTGTGTTACCTATTTAAAATGATTAAAGTTCCTTTTTGTTCCTTTTAATAATAATGATAGTTTTAAGTATAAAATAAAATTTTTATCAAATATTTAGATGTATTTGTCATTTGAAAAACGAAACATCTGACGTCTATCTGTTAAAATTTTTAAATTAGGATAACTTTGCACCACCTGTGTCAAATTTTTTTGCCTCTAATTTTAAATTTCGAAAAAAAATGGCATTCTAGTAAAAAAAAGCTCATACAAACTAAATAAAATATTGAGTATGGTATAAGCAAATAGTTTAATATCCATTAAGCGAACTTTTATTAAATAAAAAAAAAGTTAATTAGAAAAATGGCAAAAAAATCAACTTTGAGCTAGAAAACTGAAACTTTGTATTTAGGCCAAGAATTGTACTAGAAACAACTTTTTCTAATAAAATTTTTTGAAATTCGGTAAAACAATGCCATTTTTCAGCATTTTTTGATTAAAATGTAATTTTTGACAGATACCGAATGACAGATGGTGACATTTGATTATATAATTTTTAGTCTAATTTGAAGCAAAAACGATTGCCGAAATTTAATTTTAACTAACCTCATTAATAAAAAAAAGTTCCATATGGTGCGGACTTTAATGGTGACACTGTATTTCGATTCGGTTCGAAAAAATCAATTTGCTATTTTTCGTAATTTTGACTAGATCTTGGAAGCTATGGGAATTACAGCAATATGTCAAGATACCTTTTTTTTTCTAACCAGTATTTTTAAAGATTTATTTTAAAAAAATTTTGATTATTTTTGAATATATTGAAGTAAACAAATATAATTTGTCATTTTTGTTGTAAACTGCCACAGAAAATCGATTTATAGAAAATAATCGGTTGCAGTAAACTCATATTTTCTATTAAAATAGACCAGGGGTTTCACATTAAAAGGGTACCACTTATCAAAAAGATTGACAAACGCTGCTCTAGAGTAGATTAAAAAAGTAGAGACAAACGGAGCCTTCCAGTACTCAGAGTGAATCACAAGAACAAAAAAAATATAAATTTAAAATCAAAACTTGATAGCAAAAATTCGAATTTTGTATTGGTATCTTATGCAGAAAATTAGTGCATAAGGCCAAGCCACTATTTACGACTCTCGGTATAGGAACTATAAAATAGACTTTCACTGGACCATAATGGTAAAAATTTTAAATTAATCCCCAATCAAACCATAAAATAAATTATATACCTTCACGAAAAAAATCAACAATATGAATTGGCATTCTTGGTTCTACATATTTTATTTTTCATTGATGATAATTATTAATCAAGTAACAATGAAGAATAATCTGGAATGTTTAAAAATCACAACTTTGTTAGATCAAATTGACGGCATCAGTCTTTTAGAACAAGCCAACACCTTGCAAAACATACCATATCCAGAGGTAGAGAAAATTTTGTAAAAATAGTGCTTGTAAAAGTTGATTAGGTACCTAACTTTAATAACTCATCTATAACACTAAATGTACAAAAAATTCCATCTCAAACTTTTAAATATCAAATTTCAATATATTATACCTTCTCCATCCCGTAAAAAGTAACCCCTTTGGGAGCCGCCATGATGTTTTTGTACAATAACAACACTAATATTGTTAAGTCTGCATCAATTTTTAATCTCAAAATATACGGGGTGTCATATTTGTAATGGATCATTGGAAATACTAAAGATCAAATAAGGCAGGTTGATCCAAATGTGCTATAATAAAATGTTGCTGGTGAATGTAATAAATTAATTTTATTCGTTTTAAACTTAAACTTATATATTAAAATCAAATGGTAAAATTATGTTTTATAAAATAAAAAATATGTAAGTATTTTTATGCTTTCTCCTCGAAGAGGACGAGATAAATTCTTGTGGTATCCATAAATATTTCGACTCAAAAATCATGACTCAGATCTTTAATATTTCCAGTTTCTCATTAGTAATGGGGAACAAGAGAAGTACTGGTTCTTACCTATGTTACTTGTATGCATAGATCGCGGTTTCATAGTTTTTCAAAAAGCTTTTTCGGAATTTCTATCTTATAGGGTAGCCAAAAATATTAAAACATATTTTTGAGCAAGGGCAGTACGAATTGAAAAAATGAAACCCAGGGATTTTTTAAGATTGCCCTTTTGATTGCAAATAAACTTTACCAATGCAATCCACTCCACCATCTTCGAACGATGCCACTATTTTTGTTTACAGAATTTATTTGTAAATGTATGTAGACAAACTTTAAAAAGATTATATTTAATTGATTTTAAGACAAAAAATTCAAAAAAGCACGCGTCCTCGGCAACTCTTTTTTCCAGATACAGGTGGTACATCTTTTAAATGCATTTTCTAAAGAGTACGAGCTAATTGACCATGTGCATAAACAAAATTTTAGGCTTGATAACTTTTTTATTTCTGGTCCGATTTTAGTGTTTATGTAAGGTTAGTTGTTCTGTATGTACAAGTATCAGTTTTAACGTGTCCTTTACAAATTTTAAGTAACATTGGTTAATCGACATATTATCCAAGGAGAATCGAAGTGATGTTTTTTTTTTAATCTAATTTCAAAATGTGCCAATTTAAAAAAGTTGATATTTTTCAATTTAAATTAGTCGCAGTGTATAAATTTATTTTGAACGCCCTGTAGCATCTAACTGAAATTTCGTTAAATGTTTTTATCATCCCAATAGAACGCTTGTACCAAATATGAGTATTCCACCTTCAGAAACAATGGCGGAACTGTCAATTTTTTATAAGAGTAAAAACTAATATTTTTTTAGAAAAATTAAAATATTAGAACAACTACTAGGTTTAGGTTTATAATATAATTAACAAAGAAGTTAAAGAATTTTATGCAGAATCTAAAAATAAATTAAAAAATAGGGTGTTCCATTTAGAAAAACGTATGGTATATTCGCCAAGCTTTTTTAAACCACCCTGTATAGTCAATAATAATTTTAAACTGTGCATCTTAACATTCTCTAAAACTTTTGCATTTAACGTTTTTTGGTAATTCCCGAAACAAATGAGATAATGAACTTTACTCTATGGTTGACTCACCCTGTATATAGCGAATAACCAATATTATTTAAAATTTGTAAAAGGCACGCTAAAACTGATAGTTGTACCTACAGTTTTCTAAAAAAATCACTAAAATCGGCCTCAAAATAACAAAGTTATCAAACCTAAAACTTAATCAAAATTTTGTAATGACCGTTTTCATTGCACATGAGTGAAGATATTTAAAGACTCCATCTTGTAAATATAAAATATGTTCAATCCAACCGTGATGTGGGCCACTTTCTTAAGAAAAAAATGGCACGCCACTGATTTTTTTATTTTTTATTTGAAAGCTTTGTCGGTACGGGCAAATAAAAATACACAAAAATGTCTCTTAATAAAATTTGAAATTGCACAGAAGTCCAAAAAAAATTATTACGATATCTTAAAAAATTGCGTATGTAGCCTGCAATGCATAATAATATTCTGATAAGGTTAATTTCTTACATCGACGCTCATGGTTGGAGTGAGAAATTGAATACTTGCGAAATGTACTGTTTAAATATATATTAGTGCGTGCTAAGATTTAATTATTGGGCTTTTACTGTTCAGAAAATACAATAAATAGTACATTATACACCTAGGGACTAAAGTGGTATTTTAAATCCCGAGACAAAAAGTTTATAGTACGACCAACGGGAGGGCTATAATTTGTCAAGGGATTTAAAAACACTTTGGTCCTGAGGTGTACCTATATACTATTTTACGTACTTTAGGATAGGTAAAACGTTAAAAAAAAAATTAAATGCCACTAAACGGTAGATACTCTATTTCTAACAAATCATCGAAGCGGCTGATGTTACCATATCAAGGACCAAATGACAAGTTATGACAAGTAACTAAGTAAAACAAAAGTCACTCGATAAATATTAGTCAAACACGCTACATCCACTGAAAGACGTTTATCGCGATGGAACAAATCGAAAAGGCAGCTCAAGAGGCTGTAGGCCAATTATTACCAAGAAAATCTGGAGAACAATATAAAAAACAGTTATCTGAGTATATCAAATGGTGCAAAGAACGGAACGTAGAAGAATTTACAGAAGAAAAGGTACTATTAGCATATTTCTTAGAAAAGTGAAAAAAGCTTAAAGCATCGTCACTGTGGAGTGTATATTCGATGATAAAAGCCACAATTGCAACAGACATGGGCGCCGACATTAGCAAATTCTGCAAACTAACCGCTTTCTTGAAACGACAAAATGAGGGCTACAAACCAAAAAAGTCGAAGACACTCGATGTTGACAACATTAAAGAGTTCCTGGAAAAAGCACCCGACCATGAATTTTTGGGGCAAAAGGTAAGATACACATTTTTTTTCAACCGATATTTTGTCCCAGTCTATACCTATATCTATGTTATTTAGACGCTTTTTGGAAAATAAAGTAGGTACCTATTAATTTTATTTATACTTTGTTCCAGGTAGTTCTAGTCATGGGCGTGTCAGGAGCCTGTCGAGGCAAGGAGCTCTGCCAGCTTGACAAAACCGATGTCCTAGACTATGAAACGTTCTTTTTGGTCAATTTACGAGATACCAAGACAGAAAAAGACCGATCTTTTGTTATAAAACGGTCAAAGGAAAACTCCACAGATATAGTACGATTGGTGAAGAAGTATATTGCCTTAAGATCTCCATCAATGCAAGGCCATACAAGATTTTTCGTTGGGTACAGAAATGGAAAATGCACGTCTCAGCCAATGGGAAAGAATACGATTGGACAACTGCCAACCAAGATTGCCGAATATTTAAAGCTTCCAGATGCAAAATTGTACACTGGTCATTGTTTTAGAAGGACGTCAGCATCGCTACTAGCCGACTCTGGAGTAACGATAGATCAGCTTAAAAGACATGGCGGCTGGAAGAGTAGCACCGTCGCTGAGGGATATGTGGAAAATTCCTTATACCAGAAAAAAAGTATGGCAGATCAACTTTTTACTGGTACTTCCACCGAAACGTCTTCAGATATTTCGATTCCTATTGTACAAAATGAAACACCAACGACATCGTCGGTGCCACCGACGACGACAACGGCTACAATTTTCAAAAACACTTTAATTAATAAAAATAACAGCTGCAATAATGATAATTTACCTTTTTTTCACTTGGCTAATTGCAGTGGGGTAAACATAACTGTTAATGTTAATAGAAATTAAGTTATTTTTTATAGTTTAATATTGTTCTAAACACGTTACACTTTTGTCGCATCCATGTCATGTTATATTTTCTAATAAAATTATTGAAAATAAATTTCGAAATTTAGCTTTTATTGCAAAGAAATTTACTTTAAATCCCTAGGGATTTAAAGTACCACTTTTTTCCCTGGAGATAGGGATTTAAAGGGTACTTTAAATCCCTAAAGTACATAAAAAAATTAATTTTACTTGATTTTTTAACACCCTGCATCTGCATTATATGAACTTTTTGTCTTATAACCAATAAATAATTAATTTCTTAAAACTTGTGTATTAATGTTTATATAGGGGTTTTTTACTTAAAATCATCCAAGGATTATAGGACCCTCAAGGACCAGCATTCAACTGTGAAGCAAGCTGTAGAGATTGCAAAAATATGTCTGTTAAGCAAATAATGCTGAAAATGTCTTTCGTTGAAAAATTACAAGGACCGTAACAAGCATTCTTACCACTACTAAAAATAATATGTAGTATTACATGGGTCTACGTAAAAACAACGTTGTCAGGCGTTAGTTTGACAAACCACAATAATTAATTGTGGATTTACCTTTGTGCTATGGTTTACATATACAAAAAAACCGAAGTACTTTGTCAAACCTAAAATAAATAAAAATAAAATCTCTATGTTTGAGCTTTGTCTTAGGCACCTAATTTCTAATCGGTAGACTAGATACTAAACTATAAAAGTAGCTGTCGTTTGTAGCTGCAGAATTGTTATCCTAGCCTAAATTTACTAACTTTAAAGCCAGAATTACCGACATATTTCTTACGTCTTTTACGCAAATTCATTTAAATTAAGTGATGGAAACAATATTATTTTCCCTTCCCAAATTTAACATGTACAGATTTCAACTGTCATATAATAAAGATGAAATCCACCTAAATTCCATATTATACGATCGGTTTCAAATTAATGGAATATTCAAAAAGTAGGTCAAATGAATATGAAAGGTTTAAAAAAAAATTTGACCTACTTACTTCTTTGAATATTCCATAAATTTTAAATGGAGTATTGATTTCGCAAAAACGCAGTTCATAAATATGTTCAAGTGGAAAAGTTATTGAACAAATTTGCAATTGTTTTGAGTCCCTACATAAAAAGTAAATTGGCTCTTTAATTCGTTTCGTTATTATAAAAGACTATAAAAAATATATTTTTAATATATGCGTCGAATTTATCTGTCATTATTAAGGCACCTATTTTATAAAGCAGACATTTGGAAAACCATCTAATTTGAGAGCTACCTATCCTAAAGAAATATATACAAAATTTGAATCCATCTTAAAATACATTGCACAAAAATTATGGTCTCTGCGTAAAACTGGATTAAAATTAATTACTATACTCCACGTCCAAAATTTCTGTAATTTTCACTTATCATTAGCATCTAGAGATCTCCGGGTTATGCGACGGCATTTAAGCTGGATTTATAAACTCGAAAAGTTGGTGAGGTTGAAGTTATGGTCAAGTTGTGATGTTAGATATTCCGAATTCCGAGCATAAAAATTGATTATCTCGAACTACCCGTGAAGTTTTCGAACCTTACATGATCTTTACATGAATAACATCAATGAGTGTATAAATGGAACTGAGTGTTCCCTTTAGTTTAAATTGAACTCCTATTTCCAACACCAACTGAACCTCAACCTCGCCAACTTTTCGAGTTTATAAATCCAGCTATGGATTTTTGCAAGGTCTAACAAATTTTAGTGGAAAAGGTCGTCGTCTTATAGGTTCAGGTTTTGAGAAATGATTAAATAAATTTAATTTATACAAAATTATACGACGTTCCGACGAAATTTCATCATTTACTATTGTCTGAAATGCACACGTCAGTGGAATTCATTCCCCTGAAGTCGCACAGCCCGGAGCTCTCTATATGCTAGTGATGAGTTACTGACAGAAATTTTGAATTTGGAGTCAGTATTTACAGGGTGTTTTTTAATAAGTATCCGATATTTCACAGCACAATTCCTTAATTATTTTTAAATTAAAAAGTTCATATAAAGATGTTAACAAAAAATGCTTCATTTTCATTACGGCGACATTGACTTACGCCGTTTCTATAATTAAGTTTACAGTCCTCTTATTAAACTTTTTGATATCTTGTGTTTTTTTGGTACGTGTCATCATTTTCGAATTATTTTCCCAGATATCTATTTATATGCATGATAAACGAAAAAATATCAAGAGACAAAAAAGTTGTATTTTTAGCTGCTTAACCCGAAAACAATATAAAATCTTTAAAAAAGTCACTGCTAACTTACCGTCTTATCACAACGAACAACACTGTCAAACTTCACCAAAATCGGCAGAAGGATGTTTGAGATACTAATAGTATTTTAACTCCCTGTATCTTGGAAACGAAGCAACTTTTTATATGAACTTTTTATCTTTGAAATAATTGGGGAATTGTCCTGTGAAATATCGGACACTTATTAAAAAACACCTTGTATTTTACCCAATCTTCTGAAAATCTATAATTTTTTCCGCAACGTGTATATAAAATGTTTCAAAGTGGAATGTAATGGTATTGGTTGTGTTCAATACAACATATCGCTCAAGTAGCGCTACATCACGTCGGGTGGTCCTCACTCTCACTCACAGTAGTGGAAATGAGAATCATCCGATTTGAAGTAGCACTACTAAAGCGCTATGACGAACGCGATCATCGTTTTAATCTATGACAATGTCACATCAACGTTTCAAACTTAATAGCAATTCAAAAATACCTTATGAGTAATCAACGTTACTAATTAAAAATAGCGAAAATTTACAAAAACCATAATTAATATATAAACTTGATAAAGCTGATTTAAGTACGCCATGCGAAAAACTAGAAGCGCATTTTTAAAATTGTTTACGATATGTACAAATCAAAAATATAAAAAATAATTTACAGCTAAACTACACTAAGTTTCGAAAAACGCCCAATAGTGGTCAATAAATGGAAATTTTTTAATATTAAATTCTCTTCGAGTTGACGCATAATTAAAATAAAAAAAAAATGTATTTATAAACGCAATATTATTTGATATATTCCAGCATTAACACTATTTTGTTTCTCTAAATTTACTCCTACCTATTGACAAGTATAAAAGATACTAAAGTTAATGTTGTTTGTGTAAGTTGTAGTAAGTTTATTCGTTTGTCATTAACATGTCCACAATAGTGGTAGTAATTTTATATGGAGCCTAATTTAAATTAACCATCGTCATTCTTTCAAAGATGTTAGGTTAAAAGCCTACAATTTGGACCGCGTCAACCCTTCATATTTTCGAGTATTTCTTTAATAAAAGTATTGCCGTTCTATTTTAATATAAATTGGAATAATATCAGATGAGAAGGAGTAATAGGAGGATATCCTAGTTATTTAGTTCATATTCCTGATTTTTTACAATCTTTTCAAATGAGAGACAACATTGCTTTAGATTTCCTAACATCTGAACGAACCTAAACCTACTATAAAAATTGTCTGATAATTGACTTTAATGACCTTCTTTGACTTATTACGTTTGTTAGCAAGGACAATAATATGACATAAACTGCCATATAATATATTTCATTAATTAAGTCCCAAATTAGCAATGTACTGTACAATAGCCACATAGCTTTCATACCAACAATGGCACAGCCCCATTTACTTCAAGCCAGAGTCACATGACTTGGTTGGCGTTTAGTGTGCAAATTATGCAAAACAAGTTGTTTACCTTTCGGTTGTCCTAATTGATTTGCATTTTTTATCCGGTTTTTATTAATATCTAACAGAAAGTTTAAGTGAAATTATTGCTAAGAACCCCTACGAAATACTAGTGATTATTTTTGTTGCCAATTTTTTTTAATATCATTAATGAACTGATAAATCAAGTGAATGCCTGCCGCCTGTTTACCGTTCTCTTAAAATGACGCAGAATTTTGGATGTTTTTTATTTAAACGATGTGTTTTTCTTATTCTCTAGCCCTTTGTGATGCGGCGTTGCCAGGTGTCACTTCGCGGTTTGTAGTAAAGGGGCTGTGACAATGGTATCCTCAGAAGCTATCTTATGGTTAGCGTTAACAGAACATTTCTAATTTGGGCCTTACAAGGATATAGTACTCGCCCAATAATAGAACTATGCCATTTACTTGTGACTGGTGCCGTATTAGTAATATATTTTCGTTGATTTGTCAGTGATTAAAAACGCTTCGACCCATGTAATCCTACATATTAGGATAGAAATGCTGATACACAGGTAAAGCATTTGCAGTGACCGCACTTGATGCCGTCGTAGGGACATACGCCCTCTTAGCGGCAGAAACCACCGGCTCTTGAAAAGCATCCCCATAGCTACGCTTCATAGCTACGTGAGACATCATAGGCATCATGCCCGCCTGTGCGGATTGCGTTTGGAGCAAATGGGGAGAATAATGAGCAGCAGTCGGCAAAGGAGTTCTCGAGGGCATAGTGAGCGGGAGCCGTGGAGGTAGAACTAAATACGGATGTGGAGGGAATAAATGATGGGGTAGGAACTGCATTTGGGACGAGACCTGGGGCGGGGGAGCTTTAGCGGCACTACCAGGCGACAAGGGACCGGGGGCTCCGCCTAGCATAGCGAAATTATGCTGCGCAGCGAGATTATGCTGAGCGATCTGTCCCATGAGTATCATTTCGTTTTGCACCTGAGCTTGGCTTTGGCGGGCCAGTAGGCTCTGTTGCGCAATGAGTTGCGCCTGCTGTTGCGCGTGAAGCAGGGCGGGGTCCCAAAGGGGTGATTGAGCGGGAGGGGGTACATGAGTGGGCGGCAACGGTAACATACCGGTATTGAGAAGAGCGCCGGGTGCCGAGGCGGTTACTTTTGGGGATGTCGGGGCGGGCAGACCTGAAACAAAAGGAAAAACGGTCAACAAAGGTTAGTGAATATATATATACCGGGTGTTGCATCGTCGAGCGGGACATAGGAAATCCCATGTAATTTTAAATGGGGTCAATTATTGGCTTCCCTAATTATTTTAGAGAAAAATTCTATTTAGGTTTATTAAAGAGCACTAAAACCCACATTCGAAAGAATAACTTTAGATATTTTTGATGAGCCCGTTTACGGGTTATCGCCGATTTCTTTTTAACTATTTATCCTTTTTATGGCCCCGTATTTGCGGGCACCAGTCAAGGTAAAAGATGACTGTCAAATAAAGTTGTCATTTTGAAATGTGTGCTTTATTGTTATAAAAACTCGTACATCGAAAATATTAAAGGTGTATTTATGAGTACAAATTAATCTGAATAAAACTAAAATAAAGTATCCAATTACAAGGTTAATTATGACATTTTACATGTTTCAATATTTTACTAATTAATAGGTAGGTACTATTAAATTGTTAGAACTTTAGGATTTAAGAAGATGTTCAAATATTCCTCCATTGACTGCTAGACAATAACCGAGGCGATCATAAAATTCTCTTCTTACATTCGCTAGTTGGTAAACTGAAATTCTATTGCATTCGGCAGAAATAGTATTTTTTAACTCGTCTAGATTTGGGTATTTTTTATCTTTGTATATCCTGTTTTTTAAATGGCCCCAGAGAAAGAAATCATTTGGCGATAAATCAGGAGACCTGGCTGGCCAATTTACTGTATGATTTAAGCCAATAACATTTCCATTAAAAGCACGGTTTAAATATTCCCGGACAGCCAGGGTACTATGTGCCGGGCAGCCATCCATTTGGTACCAAACTTCCTGATTTTCCCTGGCGGCATCATGTAAAGTAAGTAAAATATGATCTTCAAGTAGTTCCAAAAAATATTCTGCATTTAAATTTCGTGTAAGAAATAATGGCCCGATAATATTTTCTCCGAAAATCCCAGCCCATACATTAACTTTTTGTGGATATTGCGTCCTTGTTTCCACAAACCTGTGTTGGTTTTCTTTGCTCCAATATCGATAATTTTGAACATTGGGTTCATTGTTTAAGGTAAATGTGCATTCGTCAGTGAAACAAATGTTTTTTAAAAATTCCCTATCCATGTTTGCTCTTTCCATCATACCAAAACAAAACTCCTGTCGTCGTATTTCGTCCCTATCTCTTAGCTCTTGGTGCTTTTCATATTTGTATGAATAATATTTATGTCGTTTCAAAGGTCGTAACGCTGTGGTGTGATCTAATCCTATGTCATCCTCAAGTTTCCTTGTGCTGATCTTCCCATCATTTTCTTCCACGCACAATAAAACTTGCAAGTCCCTATCATTTCTTGCATCTCTTCTTTGTTCCTGCCTTTCTTCACATCTGCAGTTATTTATTACAGTGCCTTTTGTTTCAAATTTCTTGATAGTCCTTTCGACTGTAGATTTTGCAGGTATCGGTCTATTCGGATACAGAGCAGCAAACATGTCTGACACATTTTGATAACTATTTCCTTGATAATACCATTTAATCATCAATATTTTTTCTTCAGAAGTATAATTCATGGCTAATATTTTCGATGTACGAGTTTTTATAACAATAAAGCATACATTTCAAAATGACAACTTTATTTGACAGTCATCTTTTACCTTGACTGGTGCCCGCAAATACGGGGCCATAAAAAGGAGAAATAGTTAAAAAGAAATCGGCGATAACCCGTAAACGGGCTCATCAAAAATATCTAAAGTTATTCTTTTGAATGTGGGTTTTAGTGCTCTTTAATAAACCTAAATAGAATTTTTCTCTAAAATAATTAGGGAAGCCAATAATTGACCCCATTTAAAATTACATGGGATTTCCTATGTCCCGCTCGACGATGCAACACCCGGTATATCAAAAATAGCAGTGAGAATCAGATTTTTTATTTGGATAATTACCTCCAGTAAGAACCAGGTTCATGTCCTCTCCCGAACACTGGAATACTTCGATATAGCGCTGTTTCTTTCCGAAAATCATATATCGATGGTGTTTCTGTTGGGCTGTTATAAACGCTGATTGCTCAGAATCCATTTGGATAAAAGCTTCACCGCTAGGTTGACCCTATAAATTTAAAATATATTGTGGGTTATTTTTGATATCCAGATAGGTTAGAGGTTTCCTGCCCGATTTAGTATTTAAATTGCCGGCCAATTGGACGTGATACCTGATGGCGTTTTCGGATTTAGGCTGAGCGCGCACTACAATTTTTAATCGCGGGATTCTATACAGCACGGACTTTAGAATCGCGGTAAGGCGCACTACGATTTTAATCGCGCAAATTGTTTCAGCATCACTTTAAAATAACGATAACCTATGTTGTTACTCACGATATTATATCCCATATGTGCGCGCAGCGCAACACATTCTTATGTATCATATTCCTGCGACAAGTGCGACAAAATTATCATGTTATTGAAAATTGTATTGTGCGTTTCGCCTTACCCATGTTGTTATTGTCATTATTCATGATATCTTTTTTCGTATGTGCGCAAAGTTAAAGTATCACATGTCTGCGACAAAATTATCGCGCGATTAAAATTTTTTTACATCCCGACTTTAGAATCGCGGTGATCTATGTTGTTACTCACGATATCTTTTACCGTATGTGCACGCAACGCACCATATTTCTATATATCATATTTCTGCGACAATATTATCACGCTATTAAAAATTGTAGTGCGCGGCTCGCCTTACCTATGTTGTTATTCATGATATCTCTTTCCGCATGTGCGCGCAGCGCAACACACTTACTTATTACGTATCGCATGTTTGGGACAAAATTATCGTGAGATTAAAATTTTTAGTGCGGGGTCAGCCTTCGGCTGAGCGCGCAATACGATTTCTAAGCACTCAAATATTTTACAGCCAGACTTTTGAATCGCGATGACCTATGTTGTCACTCACGATATTTTTTCCCGGATGTGCGACAAAATTATCACGACATTAACAACTGCAGTAAGCGGTTCGCCTTACCTATGTTATTACCTATAATACCCTTTTCCGTTTGTGCGCGCAGTGCAATACATTTACTTATATTATGTGTCACATGTTTGTGGCATAATTATCGCGCATTTAAAAAGTTCAGTGCGCGGTCAGCCTTGGGCTGAGGGCACAATACGATTTCTAAGCGCGCAAGTTTATTACAGCTTGACTTTAAAATCGCGGTAACCCGACATTTTTTCCTGCTGCGCACAACACATTTCTGCGATTAAAAATCGTAGAAGGCGGTCAGCCAATCTGAGGGGACTGATAGCGGACTAGAAAGATATGGTTTTAACATACGGAATTTGCTAAGTTTTGAAGAGTAAAATACCTACTTAGTGTTTCTTAACAAAACGTGTTTGGCTCCTTATTAGTACCTACCCCCCACCTCCTTAAATATTTAGTTATTTAATATGTATACAGTGTGTATCAGCCAAATGGAATAAATTCGATAATAAATAAATAGGGGCGTGTCCGAAAAAACGCTCGGACACGTCGATTGATATTTCCAGTTGCGCATTTTTTTCAATAAAAACTTCTTATACAGGGTGTGTCATGTAACAGTGACCAATACTAACTTTCTTATTTTAAATACAGCATCCTGTATATTATTCAATGTTTGGATTCTACAGAAAATTTTAGACATATTTCATGTACAATATCCTATACCTATCTTCAACTGTTTCGGAAATATTAAGTGCTTTCAGATTTATTGCAAAAATTAACAACACACTAAAAAACTAATAAGTAATACTGTTGATTTCTTGATAATGTAAAAGACTAAAAAAAAAAACATTGATGTAGGAGATGTTGAAAATTGATGTTAAAATGTTTTTACTGATATGAAATAAAAAGAAGGTATAAATAGTTTTGTTTACTTTTGTTTAAAACGCCTGACCTAAGCAAGTCTGCATGACAGTAGTTGTCAGTGTTATAGTCGTTTTACTGCATATCAGAAACATGGTTTATTTAACAGAAATGCACAAAATAACAATTCTACAGATGATTGGTTATGGAGCTAAAACACGGACACAAATGGAAGTTGCTCGCTTATTTCATGAAAAATTTCCAAATTTGCCGCCTATAACTCAAGGGACAATTAGTAAAATAGAAAAGCAGTTTCGCCAGCTTGGACATGTAAAGCAGATAAAAAAAAAGTAGCTGCCAATGCAATAAGTCATGATACCATATTAGATATTATGCTTGAGTTTCAGGAAAACCCACATACTTCTAGTCGAAAAACAGCCCCAATGTTCGATGTTTGCCATTCATCGATTATTCGAACATTACAAGAAAATAAAATGTGTCCCTATAAAATGATACCTGCTCATGAGCTCATCGAAGACGATTTTGATAGGAGAACGTATTTTTGTGAACAAATGATGGCTATTGTTTGATAACAATGTGATCTAATTAGAACATGTTTTATTTTCTGATAAGTGCACCTTTGCACTTCACGGTCATGCTAATCGTCAGAATTGCCGCTATTGGTCTAGGGAAAATCCTCACTGGATGAGAGAAGAACATACGCAATATCCTGAAAAGGTTAATGTTTGGGCAGGAATTGTTTGGAGATCATATCATAGGTCTCTTTTTCATTAATGGCAATTTAAATGGCGATAATTATTTAGCACTGCTCCAAAATAATGTCTTGCTAACTTTGAAAAACTTATATTCTGATCCAGCAAACCCACAACTTCCAGCGAATATGATATGGTTTCAGCAAGATGGAGCACCGCCCCATTACCAAATCAATGTCCGGCAGCACCTCAACCGAGTATTTCCAAATGGGTGGACAGGGAGGCGTGGATCGATGGAATGGCCAGCACGATCCCCTGATGTGACACCATTAGACTTCTTCTTATGGGGTTATGTCAAAAATATTGTATACAAACTAAACCCCTCGACTTAGCTGACTTAAGAAGACGAATAACGCTTGCGATTAGATCGGTCACGCCTAAGATGTTCAGTAACGTTAGAAGAAATTTCTATTTAAGATTAGGATGTTGCCAAGACGTTCGCGGCGAGCATTTTCAACATCTCCTACATTAAATTTTTTTTTTGTTTTTTACATTATGAAGAAATAAACAGTATTACTTATTAGTTTATTAGTGTGTTGTTAATTTTTGCAATAAATCTGAAAACACTTAATATTTCCAAAACAGTTGAAGATAGGTATAGGATATTGTACATGAAATATATCTAAAATTTTCTAAAGAATCCAAAAATTGAATAATATACAGCGTGTTGTATTTAAAATAGGAAAGTTAGTATTGGCCACTGTTACATGACACACCCTGTATAAGAAGTCTTTATTGAAAAGAATGCGCAACTAGAACTATCAATCGACGTGTCCGAGCGTTTTTTCGGACACCCCCCCATGTACTTATTATCGAATTTATTCCATTTGGCTGATACACACTGTATAGTAGTTTAGGGTAGATAAGTACTAGTGCGAAATATGAAAGTGTTCGTATAGTATGTATAGTTCGTGTAGTATTCGGAATAGTATATTGTGTATCTAGTTTTCTCGGACGAGGATGCAAATGCAAATGCAAGCGTCTGAGGACGAGAATGTGATTTTCCTACGAGGTGCACATACCATTCTTTCTGCGATCGAAAAGGAAATAGAATAAATTGCAAGATTGTATGTATGATGTGAATAAACCAAATTTTGTAGGATAATAAAATATTCCCAGCCTAGGCAGGGAATATAATATTCCAGCACAATTATATTATTGTCTAGCAACGGTTAACAATACTGGAATATTGACTTTTGTGGTGTTAAAACAGGCCAGAAATGATGATCGCAGAATAGTAGATTCTGTAACTCGTGGTTCCTCACGCTCGCTACGCTCGCGTTCGGAATCTTCCACTCGGATCGAATTTTCATTCTAACCGAGTAGCAGACTATATTTTCTCCACGACCAAAAAGTACGAATAAAAACAAATAAAATCTGTACAAAGCAATTAAGTTATTTATTCGCAATATTCGTAATTTCAGGTGGAGTATTATCCAGTTCCATATCTGATTCATCCGATTTTTCACTCATTTTTTGACTTGCACTAAAATTTGTCTAAAAATAATTATTACAACGCGGCCATTTTTATCTGACACTGACAGTTTCGAAACTCATGGCAACCTATGTCGTTTAGATCAATTACAGAATATTCATTTCGTATCTTGTTATGGAATGAAAATACACGCAAAACGCATAAGAAGCAAGTGTTTCAGAATAAATATTCCAACTCAAGAGCGAGAATTTTTACATTCTATTATCAAAAATGATTTTGGAATTATTGCATTCAGTAATGGTCGTGGAAAAAAGACATTCCGGTATAATTTCAATTATTTATATGTATTGATTTTAAACTAACCTGTGCATTATACACCATATGTACTCCCTGATAAACAATATTCTTAGCGAAATCCCCCAGGAAATCCAAGATATGCTCGACTTGCGACTCGTACGGCAGTCCACGAAGCCTGATGCAGTCCTTTCGTGTGCCGGATGTGATCACGTGCTGAGGAAGGAGCGGGTAGTTGGCCAGGGGTATTGGTGGTATTGGCGTTGAAGGTGGGTCCGTCATCATTGATCGGTTTAAGACCTAAAAATATATTAAAAAAAAATTGGTCAGCAGATAAGACGTTTCCTTAAATCTATCATTGATATGGAAGGGGTAGATTATAATATTGTTGACAGTCGTTAAACCGTTTAGTGATATTTATAGTCAAAAATCAGCTTGTCGTGTTAAAAATGAGTTACTCTTAACGCTGGCCATTTGTTGGTGGCCTGACCTCAACAGTTGCTGAGACCTCAAAACAGGGTTGAAAAAAAATCAAGATTTTTTTGAAAAACATCAAAAATTGCAATTTTTTTTTAATCAAGATCTTTTTCATTTCTTCGATTTCTTTTTCTATTTTTATTTTTATCTATTCCCACCGTTCTTCAAATTTTAATGCAGATAGTTCCTGTCGAAAAACGCTCAAAGCTGCAAATTCCTGTCAGAACAAGAAAACCCTCCACTATTTATATAAAGATACGTCCGCCCTAACTCGCAGTATTTGATAATTGGCCGTCTAATAAGCAGCGCGACGCGTGATTTCTGCTGTAAATTTCTAAAGGTTACCTAAAAATCTACAAATAGTGTAACAATGTCAACTCTTCATAGAAGTGGAAGGAAAAAAGACCCCATTTGGATACATTTTATAGAAAAATCTAACAGAGAACGAATTTTTAATAATTTGCTAAATTTTTGCCTTAACTTTAAATTTAAATATTGTCTTTTTTTTAGGTTGAGGGTACTTCTGGCGTGAATGCGTCACCAAACTCACAGGAGTCACAGGAACCATGTACTTCACAACAAACTTTAGTCACTTTCCAGTCTTTCCACTACAGATTGTAAGAAAAGGAAAGTACTGTCAGAATCAGAAACAAGGTCAGCAAGTTCTAGTTCTGGATCTTTGTCATCTTTTGTCATACGCACTAGCAAATCTACTAAAGAGAAAATTAACAAACCGATTGCCAGAGCCCCTGACGCTAAAAACAGCAGTTTTAACTGTATGGAGCAACCGGAAGTAAGAAAAGATGTCGCTCTTTTACGGCCTGGATACATACAACCCTCTCGATATGATGTTTCTAATAAATTGCTTGATAAAATTTATAATGAATAAAAAACCAAATGCTTTCAAAACTTGTCGGGAGCATGTGTGTGTCTGCACTTGACGGATGGTCAAATGTACATAACGAACCGATAATCTGTGCAATGGTTACAACAGATTATGGATTTACCGTCTTAGTAGATACTCTAGATACTTCTGGGAATCCATATACTTCTGTATATTTAACAGAAATTGCAACAGCACTCATAAATAAGCTTAAAACCGAATATGACTGTACAGTATGTAGTTTTGTCACAGATAATGCAGCTAATATGGCTGCAATGCGACATCAAATAAAAACATCTACTGAATTGAACCTTATTACATTTGGTTGAGCTGCACATATTTTAAATTTACTATGTAAGGATTTGGAAACCGCTGATATTGAATACTTCAGTAACAACAATTTTGCCTTTGCAGCATATGCCAAAGAAGGAAGCAAAAAACTGGTTTTGCCAAATGATGTCAGATGGAATTCGCTTGCCGACTGTTTAAAAGATTTCGTTAAGTTATAGCCCATACTTTTCAAAATTGCCGAAGAGAACAAAAACGATATTGGACAAGAGGAAAAATTTCCAACATTCACTTAAAAAGATTAATCGATCAATACTTAAGCCTATCTCTAGCGCAATAGATAGACTACAAAGAAACAGTACCAGTCTTTCAGATGTTGTGGAAGAATTTAAAATATTAGAAACTCATTTTGACAAAACGGACATAACTTTAAATCAACTGCAAAAATTTAAGAGGCATTATGAACAGTGTATAACCCAATATCATTTGCTGGCATATCTTCTTAATTCAACAAAAACTCAGCAAACACTAACAGAAAGTGAAAAAAATGTTGCTTTAAAAGCTGTTAAAGAATTAGGTCCAAATAGTGGTTTACTACCACTCATAGTCATTAGTTTCTTGCCAGATCAGAACCTTACCCTGATAAAAAAAACCCATAGATTGATAGAAGTCGAAACAAAATATAACCATTATTGATTTAAATCCTTTTAACCCTGCCTCAAAATGACGACAGACTGTTACTGGGAGATAGGGGAAAGTTTGTACTAAACAAGCAAACACAGTACTTAAGGCTGAGCGCGACTACGATATTTCATCGCGCGATGCTTTACAGCGCGACTTTAAAATTGCGGTAACTTATGTTGTTACTCACGATATCTTTCCCGCATGTGCATGCAATGCCTTACATTTCTATGCATCACATTTCTGATGCGACAAAATTATTACGCGGTTAAAAATCGTAGCGCTCAGCCTAAAGTTCTGAAAAAATTAGTATCAAGCATTACCTACTAGAAAAGTACAATTGAAGATATTGTTGACAGTACCGGAAACAATATTAACACTATATCAACGGTTTGCTTTTTTCTTCTGCCAGAACCATCCCCAGATGCGTTTGGCTGTATTACAGCCTCACTGACGAGCTGTAATACAGTGAAAGGAGCCATCTGGCTTCATTCTCTGTTTAATATAATAGCACTGGCCGACACGATTTTTTTAACACAGTTATTTTCACAATGCTAATATCTTTCTAATAAAAGAAAAAATATTCATAAAGCCCTAATACGTATGACTTTTTAATGGGCTCATTAGACCCGTTTATATTGGCAGGTAGTACATTTTATGAGGGGTCATTTAAAAGAAGTGGATTTTAAAACAAAAAGATAACCTAAAATGGATTATTTATAACATTAAACTTATTCTCTTATTCGGTCTTCTTTTGAGTTTTAAATTGAGTGATATTGTGTAGTTAAGAAAGTTTTTTCAACGACGAAAACAAGTGAAAAGCACCGCAGTTGCAAAATTTCTCATGACAAGTTAATCCAACTAAAATTAAGTTCGATAATTTCTTAAACGTGAAATTTTAAGGGTTTTAAGTTTTAACTAAATAAAATAATATAAACGAAAACTCCACATCAACCATATCATATTTAAATGGTAATCATCAGGTTTTGATTAATATCATTAACTAAATCTTCTTGCTTTAACTAATAAATATAAAATATAAAATAATTTAAAAATGTGCTTATCTACAAATCCACAACGTTGAGTAAACTCAAGTTAGTCTTCAACCAAAAAATTTCACTTGATATTATAATCTTAAAAGTTGTACTCATTAATTTGAGGCAACTATTAAAACTTAAACTATACTCGATTTAGTTCCCCTGAGGATGACTTATATATATGGTCGAAACATGTAGGGACAATCGCTGAAATATATAATTTAAAATATATTATTTGTAAAGGAAGACAGAAGTATTGTTTTAATTTACAAGTTTTGTTATATTTGTGGAAAATTTCTTGTGAAGTCACAAGACAGACCATTTTCTGAAAATGTGAAAAACCCCATTTTATGTATTTTGGTGTTTTAACCGGAGATCAAGCCGAGCAGTGAGCTCTCCATGTGCGCTGTGTCAGCTGTAGCGTGGTGCAGTGAATGAAAGGGAAGAGATGAAGGACGATTGCTATTTTTGCAAGATAAAAACTGAAGGTTATTCCAAAAATAAAGCACAAAACGGACCATCCGAATTTGTCTTCTGCCAAAAGACCTGTACCTCACAATGCAGACTTAAAAGTAGCGACTGCGCCTTTAGATTCGCAAAATATTGTTTTGGGAGATAGTAACGCATCATCAGGCAGCTCCGAAGAACAGTGTACCGACCCCACTTTAACTCCAGGAGTTCCGGCGAGCCACATTTGATTGTTCAAAGTGAGTTCAATGATTTAGTACGTCATTTGGGGATGTCAAAGCAATAGTTCGAATTTCTTTGTTCTCGTCTTAAGGAAGTTACTAGCCAAAGAAATTAAAATTGGGACTTTTAGGAAAAGAAATGCTACGTTTCTGTAATTTACAATATGGAAAATTCAACCGGGATCTAACATGTTAAGTATGTGCTCCTTGTAGAATCAAAAAATGTCCTTTCGCCTCCTCTTCACACTAAACTCGGACTAATGGAAAACTTTGTGAAAGCTTATGAATAAAGAGGGGAAGGATTTAAATACCTAGTGGCGTCAAATTAAAAGAAGGCATATTTATTGGGCCACAAAGTAGAAATTTGCTGGATGATGTTAATTTTATAGAATAGCTCACCACGCAACAACTCAGAGCTTGGAACTCATTTGTAAGTGTAGTGAGGGGATTGTTAGGCAACAATATGGATGCAAACTACGAACAACTATTGAAGAGGAAAGAAAAATCCAAAATTTTTCACAAATATTTAATATTTTGCTCTACGCGTTTCGGTTTCTTAAACCATTTTCAAGAGCTGTCTAAAAAGTTTATTTATATAATAATCTCAATTCAAAATCAAAATTATTAGGTATTACTTACATCAATCACAAACTTTACATTAAGGGCACAAACAAGTTCACAATGGCAAACACAGATTAACTAACTATATAAAATTGATCAGACCCAAAAAAAACATTTAAAAAATGAAATAAAATATACCGAACCAGAGTGACATCTAGGTTGCACAAAAGGAGGTACGATTATTTAAACAAACGTTCACTACTTAAACTCATTCACAATTCTCGCTGCTTCTCTATAGTGGGCGTTGACAGGATCGTTCAAACACTCAATCTAATTATTAATCTCTAATTTGGCTATTTCTATATTTTATAAAAAATTCAGCTTATAGCCTTTATTCGCATTATGTAGCATTTTAAAGTTGTCTTTAGTATTAAAATTATGTAAATTCCCTCTTAAATGTAGGCCAAAAGCTGATCTCTTGTCATTAGGCGATTTCTGATTTTAAATTCTTTAAACAACCACATCAAATTTACAAAAGAAACAGAATCTGAATGTTGTCTGAATTTTTTAGATTTAACAATAAAGAGGGTGAATAACCTTTTTGAGTATGCTATTTATCGGAAAAACACACATACAGACAATGTTATACCGGCTCTCAAATCATTGTTTAGCTCATAAAATGACAGCATTTAACTCTTTGATCCATCGTTTGTTCACCATCTCACTCTTACCTTTGAAATTTGAGAGGGAAAAGAACATCATCTTTCGATACAAGATATCATTAATCAATAATTCAATAAAAATAGAATAGAAAAAAAATTATGGCATGCTTTGGAAGGTGTTGACTGACCCCTTGGATAAGACCATAACATCTTTTTAACCTCCTATATAAGACTAACATTTTTAGGCGCTGTTTCTCTGAGGATGGGTAATGTATTGAAGTCCTTTAACAACAAATTTAAAATAGCTTACAAATCAGTAAACAATTTACATAGCTTATTCTCGAGAGTAAAGGATTCAATTAACGTGCTTGACAAAAGTGTGGTATATTTGTTGTCCTGTAACTCACGCACAGCTAAAAGTATGCTGGTCAGACAGGACGTAGTTGTAATATTAGAATAAAAGAACATTTAAACTCTCAGAAATCGCCTAATGACAAGAGATCAGCTTTTGGCCTACATTTAAGAGAGAATTTACATAATTTTAATACTAAGGACAACTTTAAAATGATACATGCGAATAAGGGCCATAAGCTGAATTTTTTAGAAAATATAGAAATAGCCAAATTAGAGAACAATAATCAGATTGAGTGTTTGAACGATCCTGTCAACGCCCACTATAGAGAAGCAGCGAGAATTGTGAATGAGTTTAAGTAGTGAATGTTTGTTTAAATAATCGTACCTCCTTTTGTGCAACCTAGATGTCATTCTGGTTCGGTATATTTTGTTTTATTCTTTAAATGTTTTTTTGGGTTTGATCAATTTTATATAGTTAGTTAATCTGTGTTTGCCATTGTGAACTTGTTTGTGTCCTTAATGTAAAGTTTGTGATTATATTATGTAAGTAATACCTAATAATCTTGATTTTAAAATGAGATTATTATATAAATGAACTTTTTAGACAGCTCTTGAAAATGGTTAAGAAACCGAAACGCATAGAGCAAAATATTAAATATTTGTGAAGAATTTTGGATTTTTCTTTCCTCTTCAATATGAATAATCTTCACTCCGGAGATATCTATGATTCAATTACGAACAACTAGTTAATGAACTTTTAGACTCCTACAAATCGCTTGGTTGCCGAATTTGGGCGCTGTCAGAGATGAGCAAGGTGAAACGTTCCATCAAGATCCGGTACCAAGGATCACGGGATCCAGCCATGATGGGATATTACTGTTGATTTTTGAAGAGAGAAGATCTGACCCCCATAAAAGGAAAAAAATGAAGTAGTGTGTTTGAAATAAATATTTTTGATGTTTGCGTTTTTCATAGATGTTAACTTAATATAAACTATAGATATAGTCGATATCACGGTTAAAAACCTTGTAAAATCATTTTTTCAATAAATATTAAATGGTGTCGTTCTACATAAGGCTTGTCTAACGTAACAAGAAAATCTTGTGTTACAACTTTCTTTGGCCATTTTCGTATTCAGATAACTTTAACTTTTAAAGTTTCTTTATTACTCCAAATCAATAATTTAGGTTCATTCTACTAAAATACGATATTCAGCTTTATGTTACCACAACAAAAAAAAATTGTCGCCCAGTGTAATTATTGCAATTTACCTGCTGAACTTCGGCAGTCGTCGACCTGAACAATTCGATGTACCGCGACCCGATTACCTCCCGATGTTTAGCGAGGGCTTTCGGTGCATCTGATTCGTCCGCAAATAAGACGAATGCGTCGCCAGTGGCTCGCCCGTCTGGCCTTCGAACGAAGAGCACCCCGTCTACGCCGTCCATGACCATACATGGTTGGTCGCCTGATGCGAAAAAGTCGAGCTAAAAAAGAACAAATATTTAATAAAAGTTCATAATCAAATAAAAAGAAAATAAGGTAGGTATAGTTGATGCAAAATAAAAACCCACGAACGTCAACAATCAGCTGATAATTGTAAATCCGTAAGAAAACACGAGGCAATTAAATTTGGGTAAAAAATATTAAAACTTTATGCGATATTGAATTTACTACAAACTTAAAGTATTCTTCTTTGATACAAACCTACTTATAGCAAATATTTTGTTTACTTAAACTTGTAAAAATTAATATAGTTTGAATTTTAATGACCGATAGTTGGCAACACAACTGTAAACGATGCGGTGGCGCCAGCTCGCTCGTTGGCTTGGTTTGACGTTTCATGCAAAACTAACTTTATTTTTTTTTTTATTCTTATTTATTTATTTATTACTCACCTCGAAACAGATAAATCTGGTAATGTAATAAAATATATACAGTATGTCCACAGATGGGGTTTACAACAGGACAAATGGACTAAAAATTGAAAGACACGAAAAAAAGTCACTCTTAATAAACGTTTTTGCTTGTCTAGAAAATACGATTCATCATAAGAACTTCAATTTTTTTAAATACAGGGTGGGTAAAAACTGCAAAAATGTTATTTTGCTTAAGAGTAAACATACTTTATTTTAAAAGATACGAAAAAAAGTCACTCTTAATAAACGTTTTTACTTGAATAATGAATAGGTGATACTTGTTGTCAATGCCTTTATTTAATGAAGTAATAATTATAATAATTATAATAATACGAACATTTTTATTAACATGAAAAGAATACGATAACGATTTCATAATTCAAAAGCTCCACCCCCATACTCGACACATTTTTCTAATTGCTTTCTCAAATAAGTGGAATAATTTCTGATTTCTTCCTGAGATATCGATTGGACAGCCTGGATAATTCTGCCCTTCAGCACTTCAATATCATTTGGTACTGCGGTACATAAACATATCCGCCAAGGTTAAGTCGGGGCTTCTTGGGGGCCACAAAACTGGGCCATCCCTGCCAATCCACCTTGGACCAAATCTGCGGTCAAGCCATTCTCTAACCTCACGAGCGAAATGGGCTGAACAGCCATCTTGCTAAAAATACATATTTTGTCGAAAATTTAATGGTCGATTTTCGAGTTCATCATTGAAAAATGTATCCAGCATTTTTAAATATGATAATATATTGCACGTGTTATCAAAAAAATATGACTCTATGATGCCATGGATGGATATCGCTCACCACACGTTCACTTTTGTGAAATATTGTCTTCTCGTCATAATCCTGAATTCGGGATTTTCTAAAGACCAGTACCTAACGCGCTGGGTTGCAACGGTTCCATTGGTAGAAAGAAAATGTACTTTCATCAGAAAACATGATACATTTATAAAAATCAACATTTCCACTTAAAATGTTGTCTCCTATCCACAAGCAAAAATCAAGTCGTTCGCGTCACATCCCTCTTCCAATCTTTGATTAAAGTGCGGTTTGCTTTAAGGATCTTCTGAATTTGACTTTTTTACAACTTCCAACTGAGTAACACGATTTCTAAGGGACGTCATAGGATTTTCTTCAACAGATTGAAGAACTAAGACTGTAGCAGCATCATCATGGTCGTATTTCTTCTTTTTTTTGAGATCCAAAACCGAACCATTTCTCTGGAACTTTTTTATTAACTTGCAGATTGTCATCCTAGTTATTGGGATTCCTACAAATTTCTCGGTAAATTGTTCCATGACGTAGCGGTATGAAACTTGACCATCCCCATAACATTGTATTATAAAAACTCTTTGTTCAGTAGATAGCATTTCTACTTAAATAATAACTTCATTAAATAAAGACATTGACAACAAGTACCTATCACCTTAAGTGTCATTATTATTTTAACTAGGTTTACCAGTCAGAGGTGTGCCAGTCAGAGGTGTGCCAGCGAATACTTTTTGGGAAATAATTTTTACATAGGTAAACCTTTTAATGAATTGTTCTACTTCGGTTTGTTGTGTAGAAAACACAATCATTAAGAGTGGATTTTTTTCGTATCTTTAAAAATAAAGTATGTTTACTCTTAAGCAAAATAACATTTTTGCAGTTTTTACCCACCCTGTATAAAAAATTGAAGTTTCTTATGGTAAATCGTATTTTCTAGACACGCAAAAACGTTTATTAAGAGTGACTTTTTTTCGTATCTTTCAAAATAAAGTATGTTTACTCTTAAGCAAAATAACATTTTTGCAGTTTTTACCCACCCTGTATAAAAAAATTAAAGTTTCTTATGATGAATCGTATTTTCTAGACAAGCAAAAACGTTTATTAGGAGTGACTTTTTTTCGTATCTTTCAAAATAAAGTATGTTTACTCTTAAGCAAAATAACATTTTTGCAGTTTTTACCCACCCTGTATAAAAAATTGAAGTTTCTTATGGTAAATCGTATTTTCTAGACACGCAAAAACGTTTATTAAGAGTGACTTTTTTTCGTATCTTTCAAAATAAAGTATGTTTACTCTTAGGCAAAATAACATTTTTGCAGTTTTTACCCACCCTGTATAAAAAATTGAAGTTTCTTATAGTAAATCGTATTTTCTAGACAAGCAAAAACGTTTATTAAGAGTGACTTTTTTTCGTATCTTTCAAAATAAAGTATGTTTACTCTTAAGCAAAATAACATTTTTGCAGTTTTTACCCACCCTGTATAAAAAAATTGAAGTTTCTTATGGTGAATCGTATTTTCTAGACAAGCAAAAACGTTTATTAAGAGTGACTTTTTTTCGTATCTTTCAAAATAAAATATGTTTACTCCTAAGCAAAATAACATTTTTGCAGTTTTTACCCACCCTGTATAAAAAAATTGAAGATTCTTATGGTGAATCGTATTTTCTAGACAAGCAAAACCGTTTATTAAGAGTGACTTTTTTTCGTATCTTTCAATTTTTAGCCCATTTGTCCTCTTGTAAACCCCATCCGTGGACATACTGTATATAATAACAATAAATTTTTAACAAATGCCTTAAATGGTAAAAGTAATAGTTAAAATTCTAATGTTTAATTGTTCGTGGTTCATCTATTTTTTAACAAGAACTCCAGATCTTTTTATAAATAGCATTAGAAAACTATTCTATTAAGAGAAACAAAGGTGCACATACATATCTCTGTCGATTACGTTGTTTACTATTTGTGAAAAATACCGAAGCATTTAAATACTCGGTGTAAAGAGCTAATAGATTGTCAAAGAAGCTATTTTCAGGAAGAACTTAACAACAATGGCCTAATGTTATCCTTAACAGCAGTACAGAGAAGTAAATTTAAAGAATATGTTAAGGTCTAGATACTTTGAACAACTATACCAAAAGGTAGGATCATGTTTGTTTCTTGAGTCGGTCATTTCTACTTTACTAATTTTAAGCGTGTAGCCCTAATTTTGAATATCTCCACTGTAAGCGCAATTTCAACAATAGTTAGGGAAAATAAATTATTAGAATCACCTTAAAACAAACGTTCTAATTCAAAGAGAGTTGTAAATGTGTGAAGATTGGATATAAGTTCTATCCATGACACTATTTATGGAATGTACGAAACAAGTAAGTAGTATAATTTAAAAATTATAATGTTTTACATCGGTTATTCATAAGCTGTAACTTTTTTTAGAACATCATGTAACTTTGACAACTTTAAGTTATAAATTAAAAGACAGAGAACTGTTTGATGGTTGTCCTAACTCTTTAAAAAGCCTCTTCAAGAAAATAGGCTTCGGATGGTAAACAGGTGAACTAAGGCGAGGGCTTATGGAACTTTCCCATGTAGCTTTCAAACGGTTGGTATTATTGAAATAACATATTAAAGAAAAAGAAGTATTCTTGTACCAATTCGTTTTCTTGGATGAAACATGGATTTTTCAGAATAGTACCATTAGTCGATCCTGGCAAGATAAAAATAAAAGAAGTGTTAGATCTACTAAAGTTGATGGTCAAAGGTATTATGCAGTAAACAAATATATAAACTATGGGAAATTTTTGTATATTTATCTTGTTTTTATGAAAAAGAAAAATTGTATCATTCCCTCACTCGAATATTTTGGTTACAAGCAACACTCTCGATAACTGACGTCACTCGAAGGGAATGACGTGCATCGGTTTTTGTTTTGCAAACAGTATAGATAGGTACTCAATTTTTTTTTATATAAAGGGTGTTAAAATTGCAACATATATTTTAACGATCGACTCCTGTGTGGTCATGTGACACATATGTTATACACCCTTTTTTTTAAATCGAACGTCTTTTGAATTCCTCAAAAACCCTAAAACCAGACGACACTGCTCGACTTACAATGCTACCAACTATTTTTTTTTAGTTTGGCGTATTGTGCTCACGCTAGTTTGGTCTTACACCCATTCAGTTATCCCAGATCTTTCACTAGTTTGTGTAGGTCAGCTGGGGAGAGTGTCGAAATATCCTCTGGTTCTAGCCTTGGTTACCCGAGTTTTTATTGCCTTTTCCGATTCAATGACTCGCGGTGGCAGATAATCTGCTGTACCGTTTCACTTCCTCGCTCGCATAAGCTGCAGTTTACGTCTCCGTTGCATACGGTGCTGGTGCTTCTTAACGGCTATGTGTCCTCATAGAATTCCTGTGATAATTCTCAACTGATTTCTGCTCATTTTAGAAGTCGCTGTCTCGTTAATTTCAAGTCTGGGTCCCCAATGAAAGATTTGTAATGATTTAATCCCTCTCTGTTGTTCCAGTATATAGATTTTGTGTTCATTCCTTGTCCATCGTCTTATGACATCTCGTACTGTACACCTTGGGACTCCGAGTGCCGGCTCTGAACCTATCAATGTTGTTACCGAATCCTTTCTTGCAAGTCGTCAGCCTTTTCGTTTCCTGTAACATCTTAATGTCCCATTGTAGTATTACTTTGTTAGCTTTTGCCAGGGCCACTATAGCTCCTCTTGGCATTCCCGTACCAGTCTTGATGTCACCTTGTTGCATGTTAGCGCTTTAAAGGCTGCTTGGCTGTCGAAGTATATGTGGATCTACTTATTAAGATAAGCACTCCTATTGTTTTCATACGCCCGCTATACTCGTAGAATGGCTATTAATTGGAGCACCGTGGCAGACTTACCCAGGGGGAAATAAGCATATTTCTTCGGTCTTATTCCGTGTATCCCTGCTACGGTACCGTCTGTGGTTTCTGAGCCGCCTGTGTACCAGATTATTGCCGCAGTGTCGCCTAGAAGTGCGTGTTCAGTTCTACGCCTCCAGAAAGTGACGTAGAATTCTGTACTCTGTATAGTCCCATTCTTGCCTCTCCTTTAATTTTATTGCTACCGACTAGTATTACACACCGCATCCCCAGGAACATTCTCCTCAAAGTTCGCTTATGTAGATGTTTTCTAGTCGACGTTAAAATTTTGTTGTAAGTAGAATTTTTTGTTTGAAATTCACATCATATTAGAAGCGAAACCCTAAACATTGATGAAAAGAGATTATGACAACTTCAACAGCAATTTTTTAATCATTAGTTATAGATTACTCACTCCTGAGGTGACTTTTATTCGGGGTCGTGAAAATAAGAACTACATAATATAACAATCTTTATACAGGAGGGGGAAATTCAAACCGCAGGATTGTCAATTTATAAAAAAAGGTAATTATTCGCGAAGTAACAATATTGCTCTGCCAATGAAGGGCCCCCAAAAATGTGGAGGCCCCGGCCGGGGCTGAGCCCCGAGTGCCCGGTCATAAATCCGGCCCTGCGTGGCGCTCGAGTAGCACTACTTCACATCGGGTGGTTCTCATTCCTACTTGCTGAGCGATAGCGAATACTGTGGGAGTAAGACCTACCCGATATGATGGAGGGCTATCTTGTGATGAACTCGACCACTATTATATTTGTCTTTTATTTCCCATAACTTTTGTTTAGGTTGGTTAACTTACTACTTGTTGCGCGGAGCAGTCATAGGGCAAGCCGCGCATGCGCACTATGACCGCCGCGCCCCTGCTTAGGAACGCCAGTGCTTCGCAGCTACTGCCACCAGCTACGGACAGGAAATCCTCGCCTGTGGCTCTGTAGACTTCGATGTATCTTTGGCCTATGTGGTGTTTGTGTCTTTTTAACGCTATATCACGGTGCTCCTGAGATACGAATCTGACTAGCGCTTCTCCGTTTCGTCGCCCCAAATTTGAAAGGCAAAGGGCTACTCCGCCCCTAAAACAAAGTTAAAAGTTACTTAATAACATTGAAGAATACCTTTAAGAGTTAAGAAGTTTCTAATTAACTTAAATACTAAAATACTGTCAATTATTGTAAAAAGCATAAATAAACTAACAAGATCCTGAAAGAATTATTTCGATACCTATATCTTTGAAGCTTAACGTATATTTTATCTTATTTTGATGAGATATACGCATGCGCAATTTAAATTTTCATTGCGTTACGTTAGACGTAAAGATACGGCTTCCTAAGTGTAACCAGAAATGCGGTATAATTGTCCCGATATAAGCCGACGACACCCGACCACCTGCACGGGAGTATTAAGAGAAAACCCCGAAAAATAGGAAACATAGTAAAATGAGTAAAAACAAACGAATCTGCTATCCAGAAGAGACATTTTTAATTCTAAACAAACTAACCTGACTTTTTCTTATTCTTTGGTTTTTGTTGGGTTAAAGGAAAATATTGGGAGTCAACAATCAACTAATCAAAATGTAAACAAAAACGACATACCTTGACCTTGCCGTCATAAAACGCATAGGGTTAACGTCAGGCTGGTACGTGTGTTTGTGTCGCCTAATGTCACCTTATATGTCTATTCTTTAGTAACTTTCTTTTTACTTGGTGGGACCATAGAATAGAATTATTTCTATGGGTGGGTCTTATGTCTTCAACGGTGCTACGATGAGCACCACAGAAGAGTGAAATTTAAGACCGCTTAGATAAAACAAAAATAAACAAACAGGTTGACCCCAACCTTGATGACACAGATCAGAGTTAGCCGTATGGCGTATGGCACTCGTGCAATTAGGCAATCCAAACCACGTGATATTTGCTCACCACGGTCATATTGGAATCACAACGTGCTTCCAATATGGCCGTTATTGTTGTTCAATATGTGTTTTTCCTGTTATTTACATTTAATAACCCTTAAAGTTGGTGATGTTAACTGACTGAAATGTGGCTTGTGTGTTTATATTGGATGTTAATTAGGTGTTTCGTGATTTTAGGTACCTACAGAAGATGAGCATTATTGGAAATACTTTACTCTTGAGGACAATGAATCGGATCTTTCTATCAAGGGAATGCCATCAGTGTCTAATGTGGATATTGTTTCATATTTAGTGCTGAGCCACAATTATTACACCAAGGAAGAAATGAAAGCTTTTAAGAGTCTACAATCCTATAAATATTTTGAGGCAGGATTTGTTATTAAAGTGGGCACAAAGTTAGGTCAGGTTTTCTTTATTTTGGTTGGAAAGGTATGCCATTTTATTTTCTGTTTTTTTGACACTATTTAATTAAGGTCTTGTTCTAGGTCAAACATTCCCAGAGAGCTAATTTAAAACCCTTATAGATGTGTAGACAATAAAACTATTTACAGGGATGGAAGTAAATGCACGGCTCACTGTTTATGCATGGCAGGAAACAGTGAAGTTTGTAGTCATGTTGGAGCTATACTGTTTACTGCACAGTATGCCCACAAAATTAGGGAGGTTACAACTTGTATAGATATAAAGTCTGCCTGGTCAAGACCATCCACGGTGAATGTTTCTATTGTTCCAGAGTGGCATGGACATTGGAAAGACCACTGTACAAGAAGTAAAAGAAATTCTAGCAATGCTAAAGAGAGTTGAGGAGCTTGGTTACAGCTCTGCACTAATGAGAATTGTGGAGCCTTTAGCTTCCAAAATATCGGCCACAACTGTTGAAAATTTACCTTTGGTGTTAGACATATATCAAGAGGGTTATTTATCAAATTTTTTCCTGATGAAAAGTTTATTAAAAAGAATTGTGTAATTGCGATTGAATGGTTTCAGAATTAAACACTCAGACTACTTGGTAAAAAACCAACACTTTCCAAAAAAACAGTTTTAAACAAACACATAGAAACCGTTAGACAAGAAAGCTGCGCTTATATGCCGTTAGAAAGCGGACCAAACGGTCTAACCAACAATTTAATCAATTTGGCGGCTAATAGATTTTTAGGATTTTGAAGCGCACAGGACTCGACTGCAAACTAACCATTGAATCCGTGTATACTTGCCACATATTTGCCTTTCACCGTCATATTGAATTATTGTTCGTTGAAAGTTTTTGAGTTCAGGGTATGGAGGGCTTTAAGGAAGGAGGCCGATCGCAATACATCGATTCCGGTCCCACTTTTGCATCGGTGATTCAGCTTCAAAAACTGCCGCCAGGATCGCATTGTTCCATTAGCGGTGCAAATATCATGGGTTCTTATGGGAGAATTAACTGTTTTATCGAAATTAGTTAATTTAAACAGTCTACAGACCTAGATATATATGTGTGAAAGGCGGGTTCGGGATACTCCATAGATACATAATTCTAGCATGTAAAGGGGTGTATTGCATTCTAAGACACTGTATTATTATTACCAGGAGGATTAATTTTTTCTAATACTGGCGGTCTTTCTAGCCACTCAAACAACTCTTTATTTGGAAAGGAAATAATTACACAATCTGCACGTTACTACCTATATATACATTTTTTATTTAAATTCAAACTAAAAATAAATTAACATATGTTCATTATAGGTAGTACGTACACCTTTTAACAGACCTGAGAAGAAGAAGATTCTTAACTTATTTATTTCCCAACTAACTTTACAAAAGATTATAAATGGGGATTTTAAAATTAAATTGAAAAGACTCTGAATTCTATTAATGGTACCATCAGGTAGTTTAGTTTCGTAGAAATGCAAGATGTCCTCTTCTGGAAAGTGCAACGAACAAACAGCATCCTTTACACCGAATATTTTGTCTGCTCTAGGAATAATTATTCGCCACTTAATGTTTCAGGATCCTAATAAGAAAATATTATTAATAAACAATATTGTAAACCTTTTGTGGTTTTTGCCTACCTTAGGGGCTTGAAAGAGACTAGGATTTTTCTCACCACGATTTTTCCTGAGCTTTCTATCAGACGAATATCCAGTTTTACACCCCTGCGCGAAGCAAACGCCACTTGTAAAACATTGTACGCCACTCATTGTTTATATTAATAACGCAAAAAAATGATTCCAAAGCTTATTTTAAGATATTCGGAAAAAATACCGCACTCACCTATCAAAACCTGCAAAAAATAGCCGCTAAGCGTGCAGTGGCGCCCTCGACGGTAAAACCAGCGAATTAACGAAAACCAGGGACGTAAATTCAAAATTCGGCCATTTTCGATCGGCCTCCTTCCTTAAAGCCCTCCATAGTTCAGGGGAACGAATTCAATATGGCCGTGGGGGGCAAATAGGGAATTGGACACATCGTTGGACTGCCTAATTGCCTATTGGTGATGGGAGCTTTAAATAGCGTCACCTGTTTTAACCATATATATAGGCACAAAACTGGAAACCTCCAGGATCGAAGAAATTGCATCGAATCACTGTTCATAAATTATAATAGCCCCATTTATTGATTTATAAGTATCATTAGAAAGTACTATAAACGTCAAAATTTCGTTATCCAAGTTTTTTGAAAATATAGTGGGACGAGAAATAAAACGCCTAAGAATAGTTTTTTTTCTTATAGTTAAATGCACGTCTCATAAAACTTTTAATATATAAGACCCTATACTATATTATTTTTTTACATTTACCAATGCAAAAAACTTTCAAAATATTACCATTTTAAATTAATCATATATGTATGTAAAATGTGCAAAAGCGAATATATTGTTATTAAAATCTGCAAATATCAAATTTAAATTACCCGCGCTCCGTTTTATGACATTTCTTTGCTCTGATTGTGGCAGTCTGGCAGAAGGCACGATACACATTATGTGTATCGTGGCAGAAGGCAGAACGCATTGGTGTTCTGTTGTTGGCGCTGGCTGGCAGTCGACCATTGGGCAAAAGTGAAAAGTTTATGGTGATTTAGTTTTTATATATTTTGTGTTATAAAGGGATATAATAATATATGTATCAGATTATCGAGTTCGAGGAAAATGACGGCGCGGGTGTAGCCATTGTACACTCAAACTGGGTGACGCCCCGAAAAAAAAGAGGTATTTTTGCCGCCATTAAAGGATAATTGGAAAACAATTTCGTGTTTATAACTCAAAGTCATTGAACATTTATTTTATTGAAAATATATCAGAATATTATGTAGAATATTGGTCACTAGATGATATTGTATCAAAAATGATGATACTTCCTACTTACAACTGATGATAAGTTAGTGTCTTTTCCAATTCTCCATACACATGAAAGTTGTAATATTTAATTTATCATTAAAAGGATTTTGTACATAAAATATACATATGTATTTTTGTTACCCCTGTTATGTATTATGTACTATCTTAGGAATAAGTTTTTAGTAAATGTTCGTTATATTGATACAGGATGTTTAAAAAAATCATAGAGTTAGGAAATAATTTAAGGGCATAGTAAGGTGTTAAAATATATTTCAATCATTTTCTGGAAAACGGAGTGCTTATTTTACAGCCTATAATTGCAAAAAGTTTCTTTCACACCTAAGTCAGTTCGGAAATGTGCAGTTTTGAATACCGCTGAAAAAAAATTATGACGTTTATTAACGTTTTCTGCACCTACAAAGACGTCTTAAGATGACGTATTTTTTACGTCAAAAAAGACGTCATTGGTCTGTGACTTACACACGTCTTTTTAACGTTTAATTTACGTAATTTATGACGTCACATGATCAATAATCGACGTCTTAAATACGTCACCTTGCTACCTGGGGTGGGCTGCAGCAATTCATTGTTTAAGCTGCAAGAGACAAATATGGAAATTGTGATGCGTTATACTCGGGCTAGATTAATTCATGATTCGAGGTATCAAAACTTGACCTTTCAGTTGTTCTAGCTTACGATGATTAACTTAACGACTATAGATTTAATCTGTCCTAAAGTTGGAGTATCCTCATTTTCACGCACCTGTATGAGGAGAATAAACTCTGAACAAAGATAACAGATCCCGCCGATCAACGATTGCGCGGATAGCAAATCCAGTTATGTGGTCCATGACGACGGGACGTGCATGAGGTACCTACCTACTAATAGCAATGGGACGAAGTTACCGGGCCAAATCGGCACGAGCGCGAATTCAGAACTTTCCGTGATCTTTCGATCGGTGATTTACCCTCGACATATGGGTTTTTAGAGCACTCTTTATGACTTATTCCAACTCAAAATAAATTACACATGGTAGTGAGTTAAAATAATGCACGTCTGGGTCAAAACGGCACTTTAAAGTTAATTAGTAAGTTTTTCCAATCCAAAAACTGAGTTCGGGTAACTCATAAAATGGGTACAAATTGAGGGATTGAGGTCATCACAAATGTGTTTAAAATGTTGATAAAAAAATCTCTGTCTTTGTTGAGGCGAACCAAAAGAAGCTGTTTTATTGTAGCGTTTTTAAATAATTTGTGATAATTCGTAGGCTCAGATTGAACAACACCGAAACGTGCGTTAAAGTAGCTCTAATTCTGCAACCCACGACATCGGTAAATCCATTTTTGTTACTGCGGACACGAAAATTTTGACGTTATGAACTAAGACTTTGTTTTGACTCTTTGAAATCTCATAATTTTGATTAGATCCATATGGTTTTAGCACCGGCCAAGAACCACCGTTTCGACTGTATGCATTAGATTAGCAACTTAGTTCTCTAGTAAATACTAGCAATCTCTAGCTTCTAGCTCCTGCTTGACTGCCATGCATTAGTGCCACTGCCACTAGCCTAGATATCTTCCTATTTCCTACTATCCTTAAACTATCAAAAAACACCAAAGATCAAATTAATGTGTGTGTGTTAAGTCAATGGCTCTGGTTGAAACCAAATGGCCAATAATGCTAAAAACCTGCAGATTTGAACTCTCTAGTTCTCATTATTACAGGTCAAGCACATATGCCTTTTTGCTTTTATTCAGGAAAATGAACTTTATTAAATATAGATAGTGCAATAATTTACGTATTATGGTGTGACAATAACAAATGAATATGTCAAATTAATATATTCTAAAAATAGTTGTAAAAATATAAGATTAAATATATTTATGTAATAAACATTGTGTTTCAATAAACCACAACATTTATTCGATATATTGAAAATATACATAATCACTGCAACACTACAAATAACTTTAAATATAAAAGATACATGCACTAAAATATTAAATAAATATTTAAACATATACTTTTATATTGCGAGTATGTTGACAATTATTACAACAACATACAATATTGGGTGCTACTATGGTAAAGTCCGTTCACAGATTTAAGAGAATAACTACCTGCCTTTAGTTATCACCCATCATAAAATTCTTTGTTGAAAGGGTTTCAAGGATCATAGAGATAATGATTTTATTATCCAGGTAGGGACCGTACTTGGCCGTAATTAGTTTACAAAGGCTTATAAATATTGGAAAAAAATAAATAAACAAATCAGTGATTATCCAAATATGTGGCGTCCGCGGATTGGTGAATCTAGTATAGAACAGCCGAAGGAGGTACAGGTACAACCACAGTGCGGAAATGAAAATGGAAGAAGACACTTATCTTTAGATTCTAAAGAGATTACAAAAAATGTATATATACAACTCTCGTAGAACGTAAAAAGTTGAGTAAAATGGAATGTATTGAAGAAACAGCCACATTGACTAAAATTTCGGAAAAAACAGTATGGAAAATTGTGAATACTATCACCGAAGGGAAAAGAAGGAAAGATTCTGGGACTTGCAAAAAATTAGATCACAGCGATGAAGATTTAGTACGACACAAAATGTATAAGATGTATGAAGAGCATACGGTACCAACACTGGATAATTTACTGAAAATACTTGAGATAGATAACACGGATATCAATTGCGGTAGGACAACGCTGTGGAAGTGTCTTCAACGAATCGGCTTTACATTTAAAAAAGTCGATAAACGGCAAGTTATCATGGAATCGCAACGACTTAAGGCATGGCGATTCGAATATTTGACAAGAATCGCTCAGTACAGAAGTAAGAACAGACCTACTTAGATGAAACCTGGTTTGATAACCATGATACCCCATCAAAAGGTTAGGTTGATTCTAGTGACAGGTGTAGAACAAAGGCACCATCAAACAGAGGAAAAAGAATAACCTAAGTACATGCAGGGCCCGAAGATGGTTGGGTACCAAATGCACTTTCATTGGCAGCCAAGAATATAAATGACTCCTGTTTGGATTACCATAACGATACCACAGCGGAGTTATTTGAGGATTGGTTCGTAAATAAGCTAATTCCTAATGTTTCTCCAGTGTGATTGTTACGGACAACGCAAGTTACCACAGTAGACAGTTAAACAAGCACCCTTGTTCAAAAGATACGAAAATGGCAATACAGGAATTTATGTATCAGAATGAAATATATTTGTATGAAAGTTACACTAAAAGAGAGTTACTTGATGTGCTTAAATTTGTGAACCTAGAAAAGGAGTACTACTGCGACAGCTACGCTAAAAGTAAGGGGCATACAGTGCTAAGGCTTCCGCCGTATCACTGTATATTCAATCCCATAGAACACATATGGCATCAATTCAAATCTGCCGTTAGACGTGATAATGTATCACCCCCTATAAACGCTAGTGTACTGGATATTATTACTACTGAAGTGGACAAAGTGCCTGTGAGTAGCTGGAAAAATTGTGTTTCGCATATTAAAACTGTTGAAAATTCATACATTTAAATTGGGAATATTACAGAAAGATTTATTATTAACATAGGTGTTGATAGTGACAGTGAAAATGAATTAAATGAGTAAACTCAAGTTGCATTAATTAATTATAATATGTAATTATAATATATTCTATCTAAAATTGTTTATTTGTGTCAAATCATTCATGCTTGAAATACAATTCAGTGCGAGCCTGTGTAGACCCCAGTCTAGTTTTAAACAGGCGTCAACACGAATCGGTAAGTTATTCTCTTAAATCTGTGAACGGACTTTACTTAGTCCCTTAAATTTTCTGATCATGCGCACTCGTAAATGTTACCAAAGAGTAGCTTAGAGCTGCTCTTTGATGTTACTGTATAGGACTTACTTTGCAACATTAAGCCCCCTAAAGAATTTAGCAATGTCTTGATCACTACTTTGCCACGGCAATCCTCTTGCTCTCACTACGCAGTTGGGGTCAATTTCATCGCCTTTTGATCTGAAACAAAAAAAAAGTTGAACTCAACGGCCTAATGTTACCTTTCAGTGACGCCTATGTGATGCATAAAAATGACGTCTAAGTGACGTCAAAACATGAAAGAACGTTGTAAAATATGGCACCTAAAGATATGTAATCATGGTTGCGTAAGCGTTAAGTAACGTAAGCCGAAAGAAAAATAAACATGTGATTAGCAAGAGAGTCATTCACAGTATAGGTACATAATAAAAGCTTAAGTCGTGGCTCGTACCTCGAAAGTAGCATGAGTGATACTGTTCGAGGTACCTATGTTGAGCGGACTCGGATCGTGCATTCATTAGTAGTAAAAATGGTTTTGGTAGAATTATTAAGGCATATTATATATTGTCTTTTCTTTTAATTGGGCCCTGTAAAGTCTGGAACTTTCATCTCCTCTAGGGATGTCAGACCTCCCGATTTAGGCGGGAGCCTTCAGATTTCACATGTAACCTTTTAAACAAAGTCATCAATCTCCCGATTTTCATTTAAGCCTCCCGCATCTTCCCGCGTTAATTATATTAAGTGAAATGTGAAAGCGTCTAGAAACCAGAGATGTCACTATAGCAATAATTAAAGTAAATTATGTAACAGCTTAAAACATTTATAATGAGGTCATTTGATCAAACCTCAAATTACACTTTTTACCTATTTTTTATGAATCATTTATAAAGTATGGTCAGCCCCAGAAATTTGAAGTCAATTCGATAAGTAGTTTTCGAAATATACGAGATTAACATGAAATAAAACGCTCGCGAGGCGGTGACGTCATTACCTCCCACAGTTCGTCCGCTTCGAACTTGTGCAACGGTATTTCTATGTAAATACAAGGGAGATGCGCTTACTGTTTCTATCTTCAGTTAAAGCAGAAGTTATTTATTATTATTACTACTTTTAATAGTGACAAGTAGGAAATGCTAGTCTAGACTATACTTTCTCTAACACTATTTTGGAAGGAAGAAAAAGATAATATTAAAAATTATTTTTTTCTCTTCTGTGGATGTCAACTCCGTTATCCAGCAAAGGTAAAAAGGGCGATGTTAGCGATGTAAATGGCCACCTGTCTTCTTAGTCGTAAAGTAACCGCGGCAGCCAGCGCGACCCGACTTGTTATACGAGATAGTGACGTCATACAGCGGTTTCCGCGAGTCGATGCTCGTAAACTATTTTGAAGACTTTAGAGCTGTCAGAAAATTAAAATTTTTTGCTGTTGGCACTAATCTGAAATAACCTAAACTGCTGGTACTTTAAAACGCATAAGGGAAAATTGTAGTCTATACTTGAAATTAAATATCTCAGGAAATATTAAAATATTCTTGCCTATAGTCTATTTCCGAAAGGCGTAGAGTAATAAAAGCTCATTAGGTACGCAAAGGGACTACAGAGTGACCCAACGAATATATAACCACTTTTCTTAATTTGGCATTGACTTCATTGCAAAATTCTTTCTTTTCATCAAGTGCAGGTAGTACCACCCAGGTTTGGGTCAATTTATGGGTTTTGCCTATTATCCATTCACAAACACTGAAAATGGTGTGTGTGACAAAGGCGTGCCGGTAGGATATTCGTAAAAAGGAAAGAATTTTATTTTAACAGAATAAAAATAAGACATTATGTGCATAGTATTAGCTACACTTATTTTTTATTAAACATTTAAAAAAATACATTATACAGAAATTAAATTATACTCGTAAAAAGGAAAGAAAGAATTTTATTTTAACAGAATAAAATTTAGGCATTTTGTACATAGTTTTAGGTACACTTATTTTTTATTAAATATTATAAAAAAAATACAAAATACAAAAAATATATTATACAGAAATTAAATTATAAAAAATCATAATATTCTTCGTCATCTGAGGAACTGTCATCTCCTCTCGACGTTATAATTAACGGATCGACGATCCGATCGATCAGGTGGTCAAGATCCCACATTTTCTCCTCTTCTTTAATGACATGATGGACTGCTTTTCGCCAGTTCTCTGGTGTCACTTCCTTAATGGCTTAATCGAACAGTAGCTTAACGTCTTTCATTTTGAATGTCGTGTTGTGTCTTGCTACAAATCCTTTCACTTGCGCCCATATAAGTTCTATAGGATTTAGTTCGCAATCATATGGCGGTGTGAGCAGCACAGCTACACTATGTTTTTCTGCTATATCTTCCACGGCATATTTCATATAACGATCAAATTATCTTCTAATTTAATACTTTTGATGGTTAACCAGTTGATAATTTCTTGTTTTTTCCAAGATAAAGTTGGAGTCTTCTCTGTGCGTCGTGAATGATAGCTTGCGTTATCCATAACTACTACTGAATCAGCTGGAAGATATTTTATCATTTCACCACAGTCAGTCCTCAAAAACATTCGAATTCATGTCCTCGTGGTAATCTCTCGTATTGAACGACTGAAAGGTTAGCAAACCTTCTTTTAAAAATCCCTCTTTGCTTCCAATATGGACGATTATTAGTCTCTTCCCTTTACCTGAAGGCACTTTAATACCCGTTGACAGGCCTTCCATGAAAGCTTGGCGAGCACTGGTTATATTTTTGTCTTGCTACAATTTTAGTACTATATAACCTTAATTAATCCACGTCTCATCAAGATAAAAGATTTTCTTCTGCTCTTTTCTGTACTGCTTTATACTTCTCAAGTATTTTAGTCGCCAGCAAACAATTTCATCGCTTTCCAGTAAAAGTGATTTACGGTTATGCCTTTCCCAGACAAAATCCATATTTTTTAAAGTGGTCCATAAAAGTTTTCTAGTTATAAACGGAATACTGTCATCCTGGCCAAGCTCCATTATTAGAATCTTATCTAGGGTGGGTATTTCTTTTTTAAAATAAAAATAGTGAACTTTTCTTCGAACTACAATTTTGGTGTCTTCATCAAGGACTTTTACTGGTCTGCCTGGACTTTTCTTGGGAGGTTCCACTTGACCTGCTGTCTTTCTCTCCCGCAATATTTAAAAACGGTGGACCTTCCAACTCCAGTCATTCGGGAACATCGGTCGACAGTTTCTTGTACAGTAAAATTCGGATAATCGTATTTTATGCAATCATGTACATTTAAAATAATAACTTTTTCACTCACTGATAGTGGAGAATTATTGGAACATCTTTTTGTTGGTGTGAATGTCGCCATTTTATTACTACTCTTATAATACTGTGAACAGCAAATACTGATGCGTTATAATGCACAAAATTTACCTGCGCCTATGACCGACACCGAAATTGAGCCGAACTGGACGGAGTTTCCCATTTTATTACTCTATACCTATCTGAAATAGACTATAGTCGAGTATGTTTCTTAAAATAAAAATTTTATTGTTTTTAACTATAATTATTTTTCTGCCTGAAAAACTAGATTCATCAACAAAAATGGGCGTGGCACCCAAAAATTTTTCGTTTCCGGGAGCCCTCCTCTTTCTTACCCACCCTCCCGCTTTTTCATTTTAAAAATACGGCCACCCTAATCTCCTCCACTATTTTTTTTAAATCGCTCTGTCGTTTTCGCGATATTTCTACTCTATAGACAAAAGTGCATTTTATATAAATGAATAAAAGTAGAGACTTGATGTTCACTCCACTTTGGCATACCTAATTAATAAAGAAAACGTAACTGTTACAACCTATATGTATATAGGTACATAACATTCTCGCACAAAATCCGCACAGCAACTAATGAACATAAATATTGAATGAAGTTAGCTGATACTTGATGGATATCCATATTAAATTTATAGAATGAAACACTTGTTTCTAGATTTCCACTAACTCTTATTTAAAATTTGTTGACAATTCTTTCGCCAACACTGTGGCTTCTTCAGATGTTTATAACCGAATAAATATAACACAAAAGTATACTACACAACCCTAAGTGCCTAATTAGAAATTATATATAGGTACAATATAATTAATAAATAAGATTTAATAACGGGGTTCTTGTTATTAATGAAAAATATTTAATAACGGGGAATTCCCCAGATCCATTCATTCAGTAGTAAATTTGCATTTTTATATATATTTATTTTCATCGATTCCAATAAATATGATCTCTTCCCTTTGTTGTCTAAGTGTAAAATTTTAAAATTGTCATTGAAATTGTGGTTTTCGCTCAATACATGTTTGGCATAATTAGAATTTTCTCTTTTCTTTAAAAACCTAACTTTATGTTCCTCTATTCTATTCTGGAATGACCTACCCGTTTGGCCAATATAAAATTTTGAACAGAACCGCAATTTAATTGATAAACTCCTGATTTATTTTGTTTTTTAGTTTTTGATTTATTATTTTTAATGTATTTACCAAGTGTTTATTAGTTTTAAAAGCTATTTTTGAAACTCTTTTCTTAAAAAAAGTAGTAACTTTGGTTGTGACTTTACCTGTGAATGTTAAAGTCTGGAAATTATTTTCTTTACGTTTATTGACGGGGAATACTAAGTCTATTGTTTTTTTATACTGCCTAATTTTTCAATTAAAGATACGTTATTTCCATTATTTTAAAAATTTCGAGTTATATGTCGAAATTTTAACCCGTAGCAGGTAAGGTCACTTTATTGAGACGTAACTGGTGAGGTGGGATTTGACAAACCCCAATTAAAATTAGCGGTTTTGAGGAAGACATATCTATAAAAATTATTTTTTAATTATTTTGTTTGAGTTTAATGTCTTAAAAGATTTGTATGAAATAAAAAATAAATCTAAATTTTTACAGAATTTTCTTTTCTTGTAGAATACATTAAACATTGTAAAGTTATAGAGTAGGAATAAACATTTTTAATTAAAACTAGTTAATACACACATAGGAAATTTACTTTTCTAATAACTTAAGAATATAACTAAAGAAGTCTGTAACAAACTATGGCAAACAATATTGTAGCACGTTTAATAAAAAAAAAATATATTTTTATTAAGACCTTATTGGGCACAATCCACACGACGACTTACACTGCAGGTACCACAAATAGGAATACTGCAATCAGCGCAAGTGAACCTTGTCTTCCTATCTTTGCCCCTGGGACATTTACCACACCTAACTTGTTTTTCCAGAGGTTGTTGGTTTCTGATACCAATGTTTTTTTTGAGGATACGTGCTATATTCAGCCGCAAATCGCGGAGAACGTGACTGTTGAGCAACCTTAGGTTTAGTTGAGGATCCACAAGTTCTCTAGCTAAAGATTTAATGTAATCAATCCTTCTTTGTGTGGGATTTTCAGAAAAACTAGAAAATATGACATAAGCATTGACGAGACTAATATTGAGTAGAGTATAGAAAATTGCCAGAGGCTAACGGTTACTTCGTCGACTTGTAGGTAGAGTATACGGTGCACTTTTCATCTAAAGCATCCACGCCACCTTTGGTTCCATTATAAAATACAATTATTTCCGGTTTTCCAGTTTCTGGATCAGTACGATTATCATGGTGCATGGAGGAAATTGCAAGAACAACTTTATTTTGCTTTGGTACGAAGGATACTAAAGTAAGGTCATTAATGAAACCATAAAGTGCTGACTTCTCTTCTGTTTTTTTACCAGGTAGGAATTGCGGTGGTACTTCTCCCTTATTTTTCTTAACGTACCAACATAGGTTAGTTTCATTTCCTTTAGTTTCAGTGCCAGCGGTATAGATGAAAACCAGTTATCGGCGGTGACATTTCGGTGTGTTCCTCTAATGGGGGCAGCTAAGCGTATTACAGATTGAGTAGGCTTTGCCAATTTTTTTTCATTATTAGAAAGGGTATGTCCATCGCTGTCCTTGCCAGAATAAATATAGGCGTTCAAAAGGTAATGAGTCTTTGCATCGTTCAATACCATGATTTTTATTCCGTATTTGCGGGGCTTGTTTGGTATGTACATTCTAAATTTGCAACGCCCTCGAAATCCAACAACCATTTCATCTATGCAAGCATATTCACAAATAGAGTAAGATTTTTGGCAATTTTTTATAAAATTATTAAACACCCAAGATATTGCAGCGGTAGCATCAGTTTTTTTTATCTTTCGTCCCTGTCCAAAGCATTGTCAAAGCGACGGCAAGAGATAATAACCAGTACCAGTACGTCCGGTGCCATCTGTCGCAAATAGTGCTTTAAGATCTTCATGATTTGACTTGAAAACTGAAGAATATATCAAGATCCCCAGAAACGCTCTAAAATCAACAATGTCGATATCTCTGTAGTCATGTCGATCAGGATTAGAAAGCTTCTGTCGCACCAGTGATAATTTTTCGTTTGTTCGTAGAATGAGTTCGTTCTATATTTCTTCAGTAAATAGAAGTTCCCAAGAAGAAAGCTGAGTACAATATTTGCCCAGTTGTTTTGCAGGACCAATGATGCCTGGAAGATGTGTAATTATGTTATGCTGTCTTGTGCGAACGTTTGGGTTTGGAGGTTTTACAAACTATTTAAATTTGTTTTTTCCATAAAATGTTTTGGCACTCACTTTCCTTCTTTTAGTATTAGATGGGGTATCTTCATCATCTGAAGGCAACTCGTCTAGATCGGATTTAGATAGCTCTTGCTTGGACTCGCTCTCATGGTCACTATGAAAGTTTGGGTCAACAACGTCCCCTTCATCGCCACTATAATCACTCTCCAACTCGTCGTAAACATTTGTAGCCCACTCCTCAAAACGTGGGTCATCTGTTTTCATTTTACTATTAGAAGACGTAGATGCCATAATTTACACCGGAAAATAAAAAGTAACGTATTTAGTGAGATGGGGTTTGACACACCTCAAATTGAAGCTTCACGAAAATAAGACGAAAATCCGAATTTATTTCAGCGTATCTGTACCGCCCAGGTACTGACGGTCAACTGAGCGAAAGCTACAGAAGCTCAGAAGCAGGGGCCGATATCCCACTCCTCCTAACAGCGCAGCAAACCTTTTAAGTTTTTATGGGGTTTGACAAACCCCGGCTCACCAGCTACGGGTTAAAGTAAAATTTCGTGTGATAAGACGAAATTTGAAAATTTCGAGATATATCACGAAATTTCAAAATTTCGAATTATAACAAATTTTAAAAATTTCGAGTTATATGTCGAAATTTTAATAGATATTTACGTTATAAGTCCGGTAAATCAACTTTTACAGTATGAGTGAAATGTTTCGAGACGAGGCGACGAAGGAGCCGAGTCTGGAATTTTGAAACAAATACTGTAAAGGATTTGCCGGACGAATGACGTACAATATTTTATTTCATACTGTTCTGTTGAAAATTATAATTATGTTTTGAAATTATAATGAAGTTTTATTCTGCGTCGTATATTTATTTGAAAAGTGCTTATATTTACTGGTGGAAACATTGTATGTTTGACATTGATTAAACTAAAACTTAGAAATTTCAGTCCGATAAAGAAATTTTACAGGACTAGTCCGGTAAAAAATTTTTACCGGACTTATTGCTGTAAAACCTTATTTTCTGGACTAAATTCAAATATGTAAAGGTGTGTTTTACAATACAGTATGAAATAAATAAAATTTCGTGTTATAACTCGACATTTTAAAGTAAAATTTCGTGTAATAAGACGAAACTTTAAAGTAAATTTTGAAGTAAAGTCTTATTGCACGAAATTTTAAAATTTCGACTTATAACACGAAATCATTAGAATTTCGTCTTATAACACGAAATTGTAGTAAGTGAAATTTCATGTTATACGACGAAATTTTATTTTATTATTTATGTGGCCCAAATTTTAGAAAATAGGTCAACTAAGAAAACATATTTTCCCCAGTGATGTCAGTTTGGAAGTTATTTCAGAAAAACTAAATTTCTTGAATGGCAACAATGCATTTTTAGAAATTTTAATACACCTCGTCATTCGTAAAAAAAACCTTTATGTTTCGAAACAATCAAAGAGAAGTCTTTGTAGAAGTTATACGTCAGGGTGTTCTGTTAATATATATTTTAACGCATCTCACACTTTCAAAACAAGTTAATAAACCAATCGACGCTTTTCGCAATAAATTTGAAGACAAGAGACGAGCAAGAACTAAATGATAAACAAAAAAGCATACTTCCTTATTCCGGTGAATGGCCGCAAAATAGCCGAAGTTACAATAAACCCTGTTCTATTCGGCTTTCCTATAATAGGAAAATCATATTGAAACTCGTTAGCTTATTTAAGCGTGTCTTATCAATAAACAAAACTAAGCTGATAATAGAAAAATAAATATTACATAACAGCAGTAATAATACCAGATAAAGCTTAACAAAACACCCAATAAAGACTATGATTTGATCTTAAGCAGTGGCGCAGTCAATCAAAATAATTGTTTAAAAGGATAAACTCAGTTCCTGGCCAACTAAACACGAAGTGAGTATTTCGCGTTCGTAATAGAGACCGTTTAGAATAACCAAAGTTTACAGAATATAATTTATTCTATAAACTTTGGAGTTTATTCTGTAAACTTTGGAATAACTAAAAGCTACTTCAAAACCTAACAGTTTTAAAATATAACAACAAGGTTCTCTAAAGTTTAAAAGAAAGTCATAAAATATTCAAGATAAATAATATTAAGAATAATGGTACAGTTTTCTACACTGGTGGCTTCTGTATAAGGGCTGCCGAGCTGCAGAACCACCAAACTTTTAAACCAAAACCATCCGTTAATACCGGTTAATACATTTTAAATCGTAATATAATTATAATTTCGATATCGATGAACTATACTAATTCTACACAAAGTATACAACCGAGTATGGCGCAATAAGCCGTAGGCACGATCAAGCCATCCCCTATTCCTATTCTATGCATCCGCCGAGTACTGATAGTGCCACAGAACTTAAAAGAGGTTTACAGCAGTAAACAGTAAACAGCGAAGTGAGCCAAACATATACGGCTGGGTTTCTTACAAAAGGCAGATTATATTGGGTTCAGTGCTGGTATAGCAGATTTTAAAGGAATATCAACTGTATTCTTACCACATACAGAGTGTTCAAGCGTTATAACCTTCCATATGATGTTTACCGATGAAGCGTATTTTTTTCGAAAGTCAATTATGAACTTTCATAACAATCACATCTGAGCTGAAGAAAATCTCCATGCGGTTATAGAAAATAATTATCAACAACAGTTTTCCATGAATCTTTGGGTTGTATTGTGGGCGATTATCCCATTGTAAAGTCTGTTCAGAGATATAAGTAAGTGACTAACTGATCCATATTAGGAAAGACCCAGGCCAGCTGTAAAATTGATATATGGCCAAACAGGTCCGTATTTTGCTTAGAATTTAATCATGGTTTGTAATAAAAATAAGTAAGACATTAAATAATATTTTATTTATGTTTAAATGTGAAATTACAACTTATTTTATTATTAAGAATTATATTTGTGAATACAAAAATATACAAATTATTCGGTACTTATCATGCATGTAGTTTTGGATTGTTGCTTTTGTGTTATTTGAGGAGGGAGTCTTGGTCAACTGCCTACTATCAGGGGCGTAGGCACAAATAATGACGGAGGGGGCACAATATCATTTGCCGCCCCCCCCCCCAAAAAAAAAAAACAACCACCAACATAAATGACGTTCTGAAGGAATTCAAAAAATTACACACGGATACCCGGTGTTTGTTTGGAACATTTCAAACCTTGGCAAACATGCTAATTGTGATTCCTGCGTCATCAGCTAGTGCAGAAAGGTCTTTTTCAATGCTGAGGCGAGTCAAGACATTTCTCCGCACAACGATGACATCAGAAAGATTGAATCATTTATGTATTTTGCACGCCTATAAAGAAGAGGCGCAAAATTTGAATTTAGATACAATTATCGATAAGTTTATCAAGTTCAATGACTATCGAACCTCTGTTTTCGGGAAGTAGATAATTGATGCTATTATTTTCTGATTCGTGGTTCATGATTACGTTTGTCCTTACTTCCATATGTTAATTTCCCAATAAATTGTTGCCATACAGTACTATTGTTTATTACGTTCAGATGTTTGAATTCTTCATTTGTACCTACCACATTTCGTACCTATATAGCGTGTGCATGGACAATATATATATATATATGAAATATTTATGTGAAATGTCCCCCCCCCCCCAATGAAAAACCGTGCCTACGCCCCTGCCTACTATGGTACATAGCTTAGCTTGCACTGTCCATTACAATTACGCTATTCGGAGGTATATTTGGAATTAGCTTGTTTTTAAACCAATCTTGAAATAAATCATTAGTGGTGTCCTCATGGTAATCCAGAGAAGAATCTTTAAATGTTTTTTTGCAGACAGAGAAAGTCCATTTGGAATTCATCCGTCTTTAGATCCAGCATGCAAAATCGTAATTCGTTTACCTCTTTTTGATGGCGCGCTTGTTTTACACTTTCCGCTTGAGTCAACCCAACCCTTTTCCGGGGTATCATATGTGTCGAACCAGGTTTCATCCAAGTAAATAATCGGCCTTTGCTGATCTCTGTAAATCCTAATTTTTTGAAGATATTCGGATCGCCATTCCCGAATTCTACTGGATTCCATTAAAACTTGTCTTTTGTTAATTTTGTTTTAAATCTAAAACCCATGCGTTGGATACACTTCCATAACGTTGTTCTGCCACATTTAACGCTTTGTTCCTCGTATAACTTATAAACTTTACGCCATATTATATCTTGATCACTTCCATCTACCTTCGAGAAAATGCCAGTATCGTTTCTTTTTTTCCTCGCTAAAATGGGATTATTCACAATTCTCCATACAGTTGATGTTGGAATTTTTGTTAATGTGGCCGTTTCTTCTAACGCTGCTTGCTTGCTAACCGCACGTTCAATGAGAGTTGAATAAACACTGTTTATAACTTCCTTAGTTTCGACAGAAAAGTGTTTTCTGCTTCTCGATGAAGTTATCTCCTGAGATACATTGGGCTCCCACATATTTGTATACACATATATACATGACTCACACACGATGAAGCAAACGCTGTATTACACACGAAGTAAGAATAATTACTAAGCTTAAATCCAACTAGAGTGGCTATATATACCTACAGTCTTTAGAACATAATTTGTTTTATGGGATTAACCCTCTCATTTTGAATCAGGTAAAAATCGGTTTAAAATCATCAAACTATTACTTTAATAATGAAATTACGTCTTCCGGATTTGTAGTTTAGGTACTTTAAGACATTTTTAAGTACGGAACATAATTTACCTGCCTTTATTCATTCATTCATGGTTTGTTTATGGCCACCCTTGGATAATCCTATTGAAAGGCAAAGTGTAACTTTCTTATATCTCTGGACAAGCTTTACCTAATTTTTTACCACCGAGAATTAATGGTCAAGAGTATCGTAATTTTTTTGGAATTTGTGTTACCTGAACTATTGAAAAATGTCCCACTGCCAGTAAGAGGAGCAATGTGGCTCATGCACGATTGGGCCCCAGCTCACTTTAGCATAGTAGCACTTCAATTTCTGGATGCAACTTATAGAGAAAAGTGGATCGGTCGCGCAGGTCCACGGTGATGGCCACACAGGTCACCGGATTTAAATCCCTTATATTTTTTTCTTTTGGGGCCTTTAGTGCCTCGTTTATAAAGCTCTGTCAGTCAACACTGAAGAATAATTAATCCAACGGATACGGGTTTCATGTAATCAGACATACGCCGGGAATATTTCAACGTGTTCGGCAATCGATGTTAAGACGAGGTAATGCTTGCAATGAAGTTAAAGGAAGACATTTTTAGCAACTATTGTAAGTTTCGAGTTACTTATTGTTAAATGTTTTTGTACTAAAAAAAATAGCGTTCCATTTGTTTGAGGGTGGTCTTAAGAAAGTATTTTTCTCTCGATTTTTCTTGTTTTTTTTTTTTTTTAATTTCCGGTGTTACCACTGTGCACGCCAATGACAAAATGAACAAACAATTTTTAGCTTAAAACAGGGTTGATAAAAGTCATGACTTTTTGATTTTTTAGAAAAATTTACCAGCTTTTACAAATATTATTATTTTTAAATATTTCTAACTGCTTATATTTTGTTTTGTTAATGTTAACAAATGTTTTTAGGCAGGAAAAGTACAGATACGAAGCAAAACTGGAGAAGTTTTAACATGCAAATTTCATTCGCGTAGTTTTTGCAAGTTTGCGCCTTTGTCGAAGCTTGTATTAACGTGAAAATTTCGTCCGCTCAGTATTGCAAGTTAGCCGCTTTGCCGAAACTTGTAATAACTGGCAAAAAACGCCCGGCTATATAACCGATACGCACTTATTTTAGTTATCAGTAATATTTTTGCTTTAGGGGTTAATCTATCAAAACATTTGAACTCATGACAAGCCGGGGCAGAAAGGAATTCAGTGTTTGGCAGCATTTTATAAAAAAGAAAGTGGTGGGCAAACTAGGTTGTAGATCAGTATATAAAAAGTGTGGTAAAGAATTGCAAGGTCTAGTGGACAGACTAAAAAGTCACTGAGAAACCTGCAAAAGTGAAACTAGTGATATCAGCAGTGGTCTTGAAACTCTGCATGGTGATTGTCAGTCACAGCCTGGAACTAGCCAGAGTAAAATTATCCAGTTGGCAAAGAAACAGAAAAGCGATAACTGTGAAAAGAGAAGTGTGGGTGGACGTGAAAATAGTGGAAGTAGCGGTCATTTGGATTCTTTTGTTGTGCGAACTGGACAAGATAAGAAAAAATAATTGGACAGACAAATAGCCAAAGCCGTTTACGCAACAAATTGCAGTTTTAGAGCTATAGAAAATAAAGAGGTTCGAAAGGCCATAGAAAGGCTAAGACCTGGTTACCTTCCACCATCTAGATTTCAGTTATCATCAACGCTCTTGAATGAAATATTTGAAGAAGAAAAATCTAATTGTTTTACCAAGTTATCTGGACAATCTGTTTGCATGTCCTTAGAGGGATGGTTTAATATACATAGTGAACCGATAATCTGTGTCGTTTTGACTGCAGAGGATGGAAACAGTGTTCTTTTAGAAAGCATAGATACATCTGGTAATCCCCATACAGCTGACTATCTTGCAGAATTGGCTATTAACTTAATAAATAATTGCAAAAATGAATATAACTGTAAAGTTACCAGTATTGTTACAGATAATGCGAGCAACATGGTCAGTATGAAGAAAAAAATTACCGAGTCGTCCAATTACCCTATAATTACATATGGTTGTTCGGCACACTTACTTAGTTTGCTCTCCAAAGATTTAGAAGTATCGCAGATAAAAGAACATATAGTACATATTGTGAAATACTTCAGAAATACCCATTTGCCAAATGCTTGGTATAAAAAAAAAGGGGGCAAGAAATTGGTTACCTCAGAATGTTCCATGGAATACACTTTCAGATTGTCTTGATATCTATGTAAATGAGTGGCCAAAATTGTTATTAATATGTGAAGAGCATAAAGATCAAATGTCCAGTGATTTTTAAAAAAGTTTTAGATATCTGTATTAAAAGGATGGCTGAAGATTTTCTACAGTTGCTAAAACCAATTTCTATAGCACTGGACGCAATGCAACAAAAAAGTGCATTTTTATCTCAAGCAGTTTACATATGGAAAAAGTTACTGGCTATTTTTGACAGTTTTGAATTTGAAGAAGAAAGAAGCTTGCGTCAATATCAATTATTTAAGAACAGATATGTTCAAGCTCTAACCCTCTTTCACTTTTTGGCGTATATTTTGGATACTACAATAAACAAAAAAGAATATCCATTACTAGCTGAAGAGAAGAGAGATGCTCTACACATTGTTTCCAAATATTTTGCAGACACAGGATTATTACCATTACTAATTAAGTTGGAAGCTAAGTCGGACCCTTTTCACAAAACTCTGTTTTCAGAGGAAATAATCAAAAATGTAACAGCAGTACAGTGGTGGAGATCTCAAGAAGATGTTGCAGAAATTAAGCAAGTGCTCCCTTTAGTAATTTCTGTTTTGTGTGCCTGTGCATCGTCTACTGATATCGAAAGGATGTTTTCTACTTATGGATTCGTACATTCAGATATAAGAAACAGACTTGGCAGTGACAGAGCAGCTAAACTAGTATTTCTATTTAAGCATTATAACACTTAGGTTTTTTTATAGTATTTTTTTTTTGTTTAAATTAAGTATTTTTTTGTATTAAAAAGGTTTTTTTTGTTTTAATTTTTTAATTTTTTTAAAGTTTTATTTTTGTAATAACCAGCTGTTCTCTTCGATTATTATAATAAAATAATAAATAACACCACATAAAAATGCGTCTGGGTTTTATTTTTTGTATGAACAAATACATTTTAAGTGTTAAAAATTTAAAACTCTTTTTTAAATTAATCATGGTTAAAAAAAAATGTTACTGATTAAAATCATGATTTTAAGCGTGATTTTATTCAATTGATTTTAATCATCTTAACCCTGGCTTAAAAGATTCATTTGTATTCATTAAAAACCGTCACCAAGTTTCAACGTCATATTAGCTTGCATATTCTTGCTATTTAGAATTTTTTTTTAAATATTTCAACACCCTGTAAAAAAACAATTTTTTATTATGTTGTGCCAGGGATATGCAATAAAGTGATTTTTATGTTTTTTTCTCAAAAAAGAAACAAGATACGAAAAAAATGCTAAAAATAAAAAAATTGTATTTTTAGTTGCCTAATGCGAAAAAAATACAAAAATTGAAAAAAAATCAGTGGCGCACATCTTTCTTGTCAAAAATCTTAGTTAAGGTGCCGGGACGCCACTGGATTTAAACATTTTAATCTAGTTACGGCTAAATTATCCTCTTACTATCCTAAATTACAGTGCCAAATTTCAACAAAATCGGCTGAAGGATTATCAAGATATTTACGAAAAAACGATTTTTTTTTAAAGTTTGACACCCTGTATCTTGAAAACGAAGCATTATCGGACCTATGTTTTTATAAACTTTTCGTCTTAGAATCACTCCCTCCTAAGGTTGGCCACGTACTTAAAAGCACCCTATACAGGGTGTTATTTAATAGGTGTCCGATATTTTACGGGACGATTCTTCAGTTATTTATAAAGTGAAAAATGTATACAGAGCTGCCCAGAAGTCCGGAATAAAATTAATATAGCCTTGACCTGTAACTTTTGGGGAAAATGCTTGGACACGTCAATTTAGTTTTATATATGCTGACATTTTGACGTTATTCGTTTGTTCTTTTATAGACATTTGTTAAAGATATGACGACATCGATATTTTTTTTTTAAATAGAAACATACAGCTTGTGATAAATCATTTGAAAGCTAATATCTCGTACGGTATGCTCATAAATTTTGGCGCGATTCTGTCAAGCTATTTCAAAATGGCGACTGTTAAAAGTTTTAAAAAAATTCCTATTTAAATAAGCGGAAATGATAAATCATTGATATTTTTTTTACCTCTCAAGGTAAGAAATCTTCATTGTTTCACGTTCTGACATTTTGTGATATTGTGACCTAACAATAGTTATGGTTTACCTATTTGTTATTTATTTTGTCAAAAAAAGTAAAAATGTAACGAAGCAGAACGAAACCCAACAAAAAGGTAATTTAACGTGGCAAATGCTGGAAATGTCCTCCACCCTCTACTTGGCACCCAGACGATGGTAAAATCCGTCTACGGAATTTCGAATGGCTACAGCCGGTTTGTTATGTGTCTCCAATCTAATTTTGTTTTTCAAATCTTCAATATTATTTGGCCTATTTTGGTAAACCTTTTCTTTTAAATATCCTCAAAGAAAATAGTCTAGAGGCGTTAAGTCTGGGGACCTCGATGACCATTTAATTGTACCACGTCGTCCAATCCAGCGACCTGGAAATATCTGATCTAAATCTATCAAAATAAATAACAAATAAACCATAACTGTTGTTAAGTCACGATGTCACAAAATGTCAGAACGTGAAACAATGAAGATTTCTTACCTTGAAAGGTAAAAAAAACATCGATGATTTATCATTTCCGCTTATTTAAATAGGAATTTTTTTAAAACTTTTAACAGTCGCCATTTTGAAATAGCTTGACAGAATCGCGCCAAAATTTAGGAGCATACTGTACGGGATATTAGCTTACAAATGATGTATCACAAGCTGCATGTTTCCATTAAAAAAAAAAGATCGATGTCGTCATATCTTTGACAAATGGCTATAAAAAAAACAAACGAATAACGTCAAAATGTGAGCTTATATAAACTAATTGACGTGTCCCGAGCATTTTCGCTATATTAATTTTATTCCGGACTTCTGGGCAGCCCTGTATAAGCATGGGTCCGCAAGTCCTTCATTTTTGAGATACAGGGTGTTAAAAATTACATACAGCAAGGAGGTGGACATTTCCAACATTTATTGTGATTTTGATTTAGTTTTATATCTGGTGTTTCGTTGTTTATTGTTGTTTAAAAATTACCATTCGAAATGTTTCTATGTTGATTAAAAAAAAAATTTTTAAAATTCTTTTACTTTTTGACAAACACTTGCATGGATTAATTGAAATCAAAATATCTCGAAAATGGCCGCTTGTAGCGACTTTTGACAAGCATACCATTTTCACATAAAAATGAGAGGAATCGATTTTTCTCTAGAAAATGTGATACATATACATGCACGAAAAAGTTGGGACTCCCCAAGAGAATAAGACCTGTAGGTAGCGCCCCCTACAATTAAGGGCCAAACTAAAATCAAATTTGAATTTGTCATATTAAAAAATCCCCAAATACCAATTTTCGTCCAAATATAGACATTATTTCAAAAAGTATTTACGAGAAACAAAAATAAAACTAAATTTTTTACACCCTGTATCTCAAAAATGAAGGGCTTGCAGACCCATGCTTATATGAACTTTTCACCTTATAAATAACTGAGGAATCGTCCTGTAAAATATCGGACACTTATTAAATAACACCCTGTATAGACTGTAATAATTTTAGAAATGGGATAGATAATTTGACAAAACCCATAAAGCTACCTACATAATTTATCATTTTCTGTGCCAATGAAGGCTAATTACAGCGCCTATGTTAGCGCACACTCAATTATAATATACTGCTATACTCATCTTATTTTTTTAAACCCTATGCGTTGTTGGGGCGATCTACTCGCAGTTCGACACTACTGATCTGAGGGTATTATCTTTATTTTAAATAAATCTAAGGCATTATTAATGGGTTTCAAAATATTTTAGAATTATTTACATTATTTGATAGTGATAAGCTGATGTTAGCGTAATTAGTGCTCTATAACGAAATACCGATAATGTTTCGATAAGGGGTTAATGCTTGTGCATTGTTTTGTCCTGATTTATTTATTCTGTAATTCAATTTGTTGATTTTTCAACCTTGTTAAATCTTGAGAGGAACTTCTGAGACTAAAATTAAGATACATTTTTACTGTTTCAGAAAACACTATACCTAAGCCATTATACAGGGTGTCAAGAAATGGCGATGGCAACATCAACAAAAAGTTTATATTAAAATAGGTATGCAGGCTAGTGCTAGAAATCAAACTCGAATAATTCGAATATTCAAATACTCAGCGAATATTTTTCTTTAAAATTATTCATGTGTTCGATTATTCGAGTATTCAAGTATTTGAATATTCGATCAATTGCATATTTAAATGTTTTAATATTCGAGTATTCATTTATCAAATATTTTTACTTTAAAATTAGTTAATGTTACGTGCACCAGCCTTTAATAGTATATTATTAACCAAGGTTTAGACAGCCATCATTATTGCCCGAGCGGCAAGTTTATTGGAGTTAGGATTTAAGACGCGAGGGCTATAAGCTGTCTAAACCGTGGTTAATATAATATTTTTTCCACTACTACAAACTTTTATAAGACATTTATCTTTATAGTATTAATAATTATAAAAAATTGTAGGTAGGTATAAGTATATTTTTTAATCAAGTTACCTGCGCTTTGGAATTGGCAAAATATTTTGTTGTTTTGTCAGGTGGCTTTGTCAATGTCAATTTTTGTTCATTTATGTCATCAGATTTCACGAGTTTTCCGTTTTTTTAAATGAGCGAAGAAAATGTTAGTGATATTATTATGTGTACACCTCCAGAATTAAGGATGGAAGCAGAAAAAATATTGATTGTACTATTGTGCCGATAAAAAACTGGGACAAGAGATTTACAAAAACTAGGTAAGAAATACATATCTCCTAGACTATAAAAGGTGTCTAGAGCTGAAAAGGTAAAAACATCCAAAATTTAAAAAGTCACCTCGGTTACATAATGGAACGTTTTGTATTTTGCGATACGGGGTGGTTAAATTTTCGAGACATTCTATAATATGCATAAAGTAAATTTATTAGATTTTTTTTCAAGTCAAATATTTAATAAATTATTATATTTACCATTACCACAAAATAATAAATAAAGCTAATACAGGTAATAAAATAGTTTTATTAAAAAGAAAAAAATTGCAAACACAAAGTTTGTCAAAACAACACAAAATTAATATTTGGTCATAGAACCATTTCTGTTTATTACTTCTTGAAGCCTTTGTGGCATACTTAAAACTAGGGGTCTGCATAATTCGCCAGTTATTTCATCCCAAGCTTGATTTATCCTGTGGCGTAATTCATCCCTGTTCCTAGGTCGAAAATCATGTTTATACATAGATTTGACCATGGCACCCCAAATGTTTTCTATCGGATTCAAATCGGGACTCTTCGAAGCCCAGGGAAGAACTGCTATGTTATTTTCTTGGAGAAAATTTTGTACAATGCGTGCTGTGTGTATTGGAGAATTATCATGCTGAAATGTGTAATTTTGACCGTATATAGCGTTTACCGATGGTATCATCACTTCGTTTAGTATATTAACGTATACTGCTGCAGTTAGTCTTCCTTCGACGATTTGGCAAAGTCCTGGTCCTCTAGCGCTAATCCAGCCCCAAACATTTATGGAGAAACGCCCACTTTGGTTGGTTTTGTGGGTGTATCTCTCATCATAGCGCATGCCGGAAGGCCTATACACCCGAATTCTCCCATTATTGCATGACTGAAAAGTTTTCTCGTCAGAAAATATAACTGTTTCCCATAAGTTTATTTGATTAATATATTCATGTGCAAATTCTAACCTGCCCTGTCTATTTATTTCCGTTAAAAAAATTTTATTGGCAGCACAACGGCTTCGTATATCGGAATTTCGAACCCTGTCTCTAGCGGTATTTACAGAACCTGGAAAATTCGTCTCTTCTTTTGCCTTGATTGCAGTTTCGAAGGGATGATCCCTTAGGTAGTTAACCAGTCTTCTATCATGATCATCAGTAGAAATTTTAGGGGGACCAGAACCTGCATTCCTAATAATAGCCCCATGTCTTGCTATTTTTTGTTTTGCCAATAGCACGGTATTCTTGCTAACTCCCAGTTCGTCTGCAATATCCCTAATATTAACACTATCTCGCAACCGACTATAAATAATTGCCTTTTGCTGGGGGGTTAATTGTGGCATATTTACAAATAATATATGATTGTATGTTTGACGAGTCAATCATAAAGTGACAATCTTTATTGAAATGCAAATTTTCATGACATTTTACTGGTACCAGGATTGATGTAAAATTATTCCTAATAGTCTAGGAGAAAATAGAAAAATTTCCTGTCCCAGTTTTTTATCGGCACGATGGTACCTATCGATATTTTACAATATCAGGCGTCTCTAATAATCTAATATGTATTGATAATTATCTGGTTGCCTAACCACAAGAAATGATGTTTATGAATTCATGTTGTAGAATCAAAAAATCAAGTTACCTGCGTTCAAATAGATTCTTGAAGATCGGTCAATAATGGATTTCAATGCCTTATTATTGACCATGGTCAATAATAACTTATAAGGTAGAGAAAAACGATTTCTGGCGATGTTATAGGTTAGTAGTGGAAAAAAAAATTTATTATACAGCATGGGCAAAAAGAATGGAACACTTCCAATATTTTTATAACCATGTATATTTTCGAAAAACGCTCGGACCCCTCGATTTTATTTAGCATTTTTACAAATTTTGAGAATTTTTAGTATTATACAGGATTGCCCAAGAAGTCGGGGCACACGTCAACTTTAATTTTTTAAATGAAATACCCCAAATTTTATTCGATTTTTAAATTCTACTTAAAATTCTGAATATTTTTCATGTAACATACCCTATTTCAATATTCAGCTGTTTTCGATATATCACAATCTAGACAATAATTATTAACAAAATTTAAGTGGTAGGTTTATTAGGTAAAAACAACAGCTTTTAAATCTGATTATAAAAAGTAGAGTACTTAATTAAATGCTCAAATTGATGGCCATTGACAAATTGGCAGTATCCTAAACGTAAAACAAATTCGTTTTGAACGTTCCCAATAACCCGTTCAGGAATTTGTCGAATTTCATGTTGTATTATCAGTTTAAATGTCTCTAATCCGATGGCTTGTTCTTGTACACTCTTTCTTTCAAATATCCCCACAAAAAGAAATCTAGGGGTGTTAAATCGGGCGAGCGAGCTGGCCATTCTATTTCTCCCCTTCTACCTATCCATCTATGTTGGAGAACCTCGTTTAGGTATTCTCGTAACCGTGCGGCGTAATGGGGCGGTGCACCGTCTTGTTGTAGCCAAATGATTCTTTCAGGACTATCTTGTTCATCGTGATCTGGATATAGGCCAGCTAAAGCAGAAACTAATTCAAACTGTAAAAACTCCAAATACCTCTCTCCGTTTAACGTTTCTTCGAAAAAGAAAGGTCCTAGTATTCCGTTCGTAAAATTCCGGTCCATACGTTTAGCTTCTGTGGGTGCTGTGTATGGGCCTCTTGCATCCAGTGAGGATTCTCTGTCGACCAATACCTACAATTATGTCGGTTGACTGTATCATTAAGGCAGAATGTAGCCTCATCAGTAAATAAAATATTCTGCAAGAAATTTTCGTCATTATTGCAGATGTTTTGCATATTCTCGCAAAACTGAAGGCGTCTATTGAAATCATCCCCATTTAGTTCGTGGACAAGACAAATTTTGTAAGGATGATATTTTTCCTTATGAAGAATATTGTGTACAGATTTATAACCAATATTTTGAATCTGACCCACTTAACGAGTGCTGGACGACAGTAAAACATTTAATCTAGTTTCAACACAAATTTTGGGACGGGCACTTTTAGTTCATTGCGCACAGATCCAGTTTCTGTCAGTTTTAAAACTATCTTACTTACTGTAGACCCTGATATCGGCGTTCGCTCTCGATGAACATTATTAAAAAGTTCACATACTTCAAATGTAGATCTCTTTCTATTGCCATAGCCAACCATTATGAGGATTTCTATGCGCTCTCTTTCACTTAAAAGTGCATTTTACATAAAACGTGTCGTTCTAACAATACAACGTAACTTTTTTTGGCAATACTGTCACTTAAAATAAAATGACACTGGCGAAAAAGTACAATAATGTGCTTGGTTACCAGGGTTACTACAATAAAGGTAATAAATTTCCGTATTTTCTTCCCTATTCATTAATTCCATGAAAATAAATTGCCATCATTATTGTTTAAATTGTAATATATCAAAAACAGCTGAATATCGAAATAGGGTATGTTACATCAAAAATATTCAGAATTTTAAGAATTCAAAAATCGAATAAAATTTGGGGTATTTTATTTTAAAAATTAAAGTTGACGTTGACTTCTTGAGCAGTCCTGTATAATACTAAAAATTCACAAAATTTGTAAAAATGATAAACAAAATCGACGGGTCCGAGCGTTTTTCGAAAATATACATGGTTATAAAAATATTGGGGGTGTTCCATTCTTTCTGCCCACGCTATATAATCTACTATACCTGTGTTCAAAAAGTCCCGGACCGGTCAATTATTTAGAAAATGGCGCACAATATAAAAAAACTTCCGGTATAAAAGTTGTGGGCCCTAAAAAAATCTATGAAACTAGGACACCTGTAATTATACAGGGTGCCTCAAACAGTCATGGTAAACAAAACTTTAATTTTTTTAAATTATATATACCTATATAAATATCTTATAATACTTTTGGATTCTACATAAAATATCAATTATTTTTTAATAGACACACTATAAGTCTAAACTTAATAGTTTCTGAGTTATCGACTTTCGAAAAATTACATTTTTGAACTTTGACAGCTTCTAGCTCTCTAACGGTATATCTTAGAGCAAAACGGCTTACATGTCCCATCTTACTTTTTTATTATCTTACCAGAAGTGTAATCTTCCGGTTAAACCAACCGGATGTAACTCGATAACCGGAAATATAGTACTTCCGGTTTGACCCAAAATTGATATTTTTGGTGAAATTTGGCAGTGTTGTTCGCTGTGATAAGACGTTAAGTTGGCACTAGCTAGATAATAATTATGAGTTCCAGTGGCGTCCCGGGGGGGGGGGGCCTCACGAATAATATTGACAAGGAAAATGCCGAAAATGTATGCCACTGACTTGCTTAAAAATTGTTTTCGAGTTAAGCAGTAAAAAATACAACTTTCTTTTGTCTCTTGACATATTTTCGTATCTTATTTCGTTTTCGAGAAAAAAAATAAAAACCACTTCATTGCATGTCGAAAAATTGATAAAATAAAATCAAGTTAACTAGACTTAACCCCGCTCGACTTCTTTCTGTGGGGACACTTAAAGAACAAAGTCTACGTTAACCGTCCAAATGACTTACAATCTTTAAAAGTCAGAATTATAAAATAATTTTTTTGTATAATACATCTTCCTATACCTGAAAATTTTAGAAATAGTAGACTTTCGGGTGTAATACCACGAGTGCTTTAAAATTACCGATAATTTTTTACGAAAGCGTGTTTTCTTTAATTTCACGAGTCCGAAGGACGAGTGAAATTTGTAAAGAAAACACGTATAAGTGAAAAATTATCCGGTTAGTTTTAAAGCACGCATGGTATTTAAAGGATTATTTACCTCATCCATTATAAAAGCGGGTTGATTTTCACCTGATTATTTAGCGATAATCTCCCGCTCTCCGGTGAAAATCACCCTTGTCAAAAGTGAAAATCTCACCCGTCAGAAATCCAGCGATAATCTCCCGCTCTCCGGTGAAAATCACCCTTGTCAAAAGTGAAAATCTCACCCGTCAGAAATCGTTAGTTTCTTATTTGGTAAATAATCTTCAAAATACATTTCGGGATTGGGAAATAATCAGAAAATCATTCTCAGATTTTTTGCCATTAGGAAATCGCTCTCGGGCAAGCCCTCGAGCGATTTCCACGGCAAAAAATCTTCGGAATGATTTTCGATAATTTCCCTATCCCTTAATATATTACTACAGAATATTTCACGAATCCAAAATAGTATATTATGTTACAAGGACGAAAAATGCAGTATTTCGAAATAAATTTTTCGTCCGTATAACATACGTTATTTTTTATCCGATTGTGTTTTTGCTCGGATTATAAAATAATGTAAAAATTAAGAAAACCAATATATTTCATCTTGCATTGTAATTTTTTGTCCCTTGAATGTTTGAACAATGAAACCTGTAATATGCGTATCCATGGATCTAACAAATAATTAAATTAATATTATCAACTGACGTTTTATCAATCAGGCGATAGTTTTAACTAATCTTTCGTGTTCTGCTAGTTTTAAAACCTGAAAAACACAATTAAAAATGGAAATAGACGATGATCTTATAGAAGGTACACCACCTGACATTCAAGAAACTGCCAAGGAAGTAATGTTACATTTGTTGCCACAAAAATCTAAGGAAATATATGAAAGAGCTTATAAAAAATTTATGGATTACCGGCAAGAAAAAAATATACAGTCGTTCTCCGAAAACGTCTTCTTGGTCTATATGGCGGAATTATCGAAAACTATGAAGTCATCTACTCTGTGGTCGCAGTATTCTATGCTACGTGCAGTGGTAAATGTAAAACAGAATATTGATATATCTAAATACATGAGATTACGAGCATTGTTGAAACAAAAAAGTGTTGGATATTGTCCAAAGAAATCAAGGATCCTAACTAGAGAAGAGGTTCACAAATTCCTTTGCCATGCTCCAGATGACAAATACTTAATGTTGAAGGTAAATGTAACTATATAATAGTATTTTAAATTTCTGACTAACAATTTTCTTAATTACAGGTTGCTTTTATTTTTGGAATCGCGGGCGCATGTCGTCGAGAAGAACTGGCTCATATGAAAATTGATGACATACAAGATTTGGGAACGGCTTTGTTAATAAAAATTCCCTATAATAAAACAAACAAACCGAGATCATTTACGGTGACTGGAGAATATCTAAAGTATTATAGAAATTATCTGGCTTTACGTCCAACAAATATGAGTGATGGGCGATTTTTTGTGTCTTATCGCAATGGAAAATGCCATAAGCAAGTTGTCGGTATACACAAATTTGGCTCTATACCTCAGGAAATAGCATCTTACTTAAAACTGCCGAATGCCAAGGAATTCACGGGACATTGTTTCAGAAGAACATCGGCCACATTACTTGTAGATGCGGGAGCAGACATAACATCTCTAAAACGGCATGGAGGCTGGAAGTCTTCGGGAGTAGCCGAGGGCTACATAGATGATTCCTTAAGTAATAAGTTAGAGCTGACCAAGAAAATATTCAACATTCCACAATCTGACCTGCAGTCAGTCTCGACTCAGGTGTCGCAATCCGTCTCCCAATCGAGTTCAACATTGGAGAATAATATCATAACGGAGACCAAAAATAATAACACATCCTCAAAATCAAATTTACATCACCCCGTTCTTGTTCAAAATTGTTCTAATTGTACATTTAATATAAATATTGTAAATAATTGAATAAAATAAACTGTTGAAAATATTTTAGCGTCCGACAAAATGTTTTTCGGACTAGGACGACAAAGGTTGCCTAGCTACCAGCGCAATAATCAATACCTTATTGAAAAGGTTACCTTTTCGTCCAAATATCTGATCTATAAAACGTCATTTTTTGACACAATCGGATAAAAACATTCATTTTGTCAACTTTGAAATAATAAATAGAAATTTGTCAACAAAGTGACACTGACAAGTGGTATTTTCGTTTTGGTGTTTTCGATTTTGTATATCCGCTGTAAGTTTTTGAAAATACCACCGTCCTTTTGGGATTTTTTATACGTGAGTGGAATATTCGAGGAAAACTGAAAATTACAATTTTTTAAAACGGGTTTTATTTTTTTTAGGTTAAAAAATTTTTGAATATTTCATCGCAAAGCGCTTTTTAAAAGACGAAAAATGTACATTTTCAATTTTAAAACTTTTTCTATAGAGTGTGCAAAAAATTCAAATTTCTCTTTATTTTTTTTTTAATCGAAATATTTTATAGGAAATGTATTTTTTAACATCCGTATTGGGTCTATTCGATTCCGCCGTCATTTTGGAACAACCTGCATTACAAGCAAATTAAAAGTTTTCCGCAAATATTACAGATATTTAAGTTTTTGTGCCGCAAAAACTGCCACAAAATTATGAATATTCGAGTTCCTAAACAATATAAAATAAAAAGGGTCATGATCGAAACATGTGGTGAAGCTTATATTTTTGATAAACGTTAAGGTGTCAGAAATTGTTTATTTAATTTAATTTTTCCAATAATATTAGATTGTGCTGTTTAAAAAATGTGATATACTGGGTTAATTGAACATAGGAAATCCCATGTAAATTTTGAAGTGGCTAAATATTGACTCCCTTGTACATTTTAGAGAAAAATTGTGTTATAATTTTTTGAAAAGGCCGATATAATAAACATATGTGCCAGGTTTAAATAAATTTTAATAAGCCAATCCTAACTTATTCAATTAAATGTGATGGCAAAATTACGAAAGCAAATTATTATTTGGCAAAACGAAAAGTAGCGTCAGTGACAACATTTTCATTGAAGGCGCTTTAATTATAGCTAAATATGAGCTATTCCATTAAGGAAAAAGTAACTATGATTAAGTGGTATTATACAGGCAACAGTTTAAGACCAGTGTCTGAAATGTTTCCAGTTCAATTCCCTGATAAGCCTATCCCTTCTATTTCATTATTTAAACTTATCATTAGTGAATTTGAGTTCAAAGGCACTGTAATAAATAACTGTAAATACTCAACTCAGAATGTCAATAGAGCTGAAGAAAGGGATAATAGAGATCTTGAAATTTTACTGCACGTGGAGGAAAATAAAATGATTAGCACGAGGATTCTTGGGCAATCCGTAGGAAAGCATCAAACCACAACGCTGTGCACCTTAGAAAAACATAAATATTTTCCTTACAAGTATGAAAAATATCAAGAGCTACGGCAAGGTGATGAAGAACGAAGAATGGTATTCTGTTTTGAGGTAATGAAAAGATCAAATAATAATAGGAATTTTTTAAGAAATATTTGTTTTGCCGATGAATATATGTACATTCACATTCAACAACGAACCAAATGGTTAAAATTCCGGTATTGGAGCCAAGAAAATGAACATCGTCTTATTCATACTCGGACGCAATATCCACAAAAAATAAATGTTTGGGCAGGAATTGCAGGGCATCATATTATTGGACCATTTTTTTATGGAAGGCAACCTTACAGCAGTAACCTATTTGGACTAGAATACCACACTAGAAGAAGTTGTACGCGAAAATCAGGAGATCTGGTATTAAATGGATAGTTGTCCTGTCCATAATTCACTCATGGTTAGGGAATACTTGCAAAATATTTTTAACGGAAATATTATTGGCCCGCGGCATGTAATCCTTTGGCCAGCCAGGTCTCCTAACCTTTCACCAAACCACTTCTTTTTGAGGGGTCACTTATTTTAAAATTTATTTATATTTTTATTATTTATATTTATTTGGCACATAGGTTTATTATATCGGCCTCTTCAAAAAATTATAATACAATTTGTCTTCAAAATTGACAGGGGAGCCAATATTTAGCTACCTCAAAATTTACATGGGATTTCCTATGTTCAAAGCCACGCATCACCCGGTGTGCAATAACTTTTTTTTAATCAGACCCTACAAGAAAAAGTTAAAAAATAGGTATGCCTAGATTTGACCTGAAGATTGGCGTAATATCAGTAAGTAAATATTTTAATAAATCACAATAACATCCACGTGGAATAAAAACATATTGCATCAAAATTATAGCAACTCACTCAGCAATAAAATATGTAACACAACTCTTCAAAAATGCTTATCCAAACATTGTTCACACAACAACTATAGCACAAGAATATCACAGTTATATTAAATCGTGTTTTTCAAAACTACTGCTCAATCACCCACTATTTCGAATTTTTAGAGCCGAATTTGAATGATCTAAATTTAAAACTAAAGTACAAGAAATGTGACCAAAGATAAACTGGCGGTAAAAAAAGACCTTTGCCCTGTCTTCGTTCCGCTTGTACCGGACGGAATACTAAGAGAGAGACGCGAAATAAACTTAAGAGCTGATATCGGCACGTTATCGGTTTAGTGGGGCAACAAATGTCAAATAGTATTGGTTTTGGTTTCGATGGCAGATAAGAGATTTGATTTGCTTTGTACACAGTGTGAATAAAAACTGATGTTTATGGTGGGTTTTTTCCTGAAAGAATTTCATATCTGCGGTTTTAAGGTTATTTTCTTCAAGAATCGTGATATCTGTACTTCTGCACATTTGTTATTTTATGACTGACTCTGATTACCTCTTATCGGACGACAAATAGGCAAGTGTGATTCATTTATCATTGTTTTCGTATGGTGAGAATTCCGATGATGGAACAGTTATGGCTAACTCCGCCGAACTGGTCTAAAATGACTTCATTATCTGATGCGAACTTATTACCTCCTTAACACTTTGAGTGCGGAAAGCGCACATGTGCGTCCAATCCCTCTTCGCCGGTGGCGTCGGACGCACATGAGCGCTTTCGTGTCGTGAGATTTCTATACGCCAGTACAAATTTCGCCGTAGAGCTAGAGCCACGTTTCTTGGTACGCCGGTAGAAAGAGATTCAAAATTACAAATTTTGTTTTTCGTTTTAAGTTTGCAGCTTTAATTTTTTTTCTGGAGATGGACGAAAATCAAGCCGGCCCATCAGGTGTAAAACGGCGTAAAATAGAAGTAAGGAATAAAAATAAGCTGACAGATGATGAATTACGTAAATTGCTATACAATTCAGATAGTGAAGAAGAAATTCAAAGTAGTGACGATGATATGGATAATTATTGTGAGTATATATTTACTCACCCTGTAAGGAGCATTTTCGCATGAATTATTTTTGTCTTCTCAAAAATTGCATTTGTAAAATAAATTATAATTTGTAAATTAGAGCTTTAGTGCATAAATGATGAGAGTTTAGTTTAGTGCATAAATGAGAAGTAATTTACAGGAAAAAGTAGGGGAGAGAAGGGACATTTGATTAGAGGGGTACATGGTTTTTGAATAGGTACATATAATTTTGCTGCTTGTTTTGCCAAATTGCTTTATTTAGTGAGGCATTTTTTAGTATTTTAATGTTTTAGATAATTTATCGTCTAACGAAATTGAAGAAGATTATCAAGATAATAATCTTTCTGAAGAATTAGTTTTGGGAATGTTTGGGACCTGGCAGGAGATGCGAAATGACAAATTTGCCCTTTTTAAAGGAGAATAAATTATTAGTAGACCTTCCCGAAAATGGAGATCCGTATTCTTATTTTAGCTTATTATTCGATGATGGACTTATGTCTGAGATAGTTGCCCAAACTAATATTTATGCTGTGGAAGTACTTTCTTACAGCCAGTCCACAAGATGCCGGATTGTAGATTGGAAAGAGTTGACTATCGAAGAGTTTCGAATCTTTCTTGGACTAACTTTTCATATGGGTACCATTAAATTAAACCATCTTCAGGATTATTGGAAAAAGCATAGACTTTTTAACCTAACCTGTTTTTCTAATTACATGAGCCGTGATCGCTATCAGTTAATACTTCGTTGCCTTCATTTTGCGACGAACCCTGGAGAACAAGAACAGCAAGTGGATCGCATATACAAGATACGACCTATAATTGAACATTTCAATAATAAAATGAAGCAAATATATTATCCAGGAAAGAACTTGTCCTTAGACGAATCTATGATGCTCTGGAAAGGTCGACTTGTTTTTAGGCAATATATACAAAATAAGCGCCATAAGTATGGACTAAAGTTGTATATGTTAACCGAACCAAATGGTTTGATTTTGAATTTTGATTTATATACAGGACAACTTGATGAAATTGGAGGCAAAAATCATGCAGAAAAAGTTGTATTGCATCTGATGCAGGACAAACTCAATCAAGACCATGCAATTTATATGGATAATTACTATAATAGTAACCAGTTGACAAAGAAACTCTTGGAGGAAAAAACATATTGCACAGGTACACTACGTGCAGATAGAAAGGGTGCCCCTAAAGTTGTTGTGACTGCAAAATTAAAAAAAAGGTATTATACTAATAAAAACAATAATAAATAATATTAACAAAGTTATAACCATTTCAGGTGAATATAAAGCAAAATATTGTGATGGCGTAATGATTGGCAAATGGAAAGATAAGAGGGACGTTGCATACATTTCCACTGAATTTAAAAATTAAATGATAATGACACAGAATCGTAGAGGACAACAAAAGGAAAAACCATTACCTATTGTTAAATATAACGAAAATATGGGTGGTGTTGATCGTCAAGACCAGTTCATGGCTTATTACCCCATTTTAAGAAAAAACAGTGCGGTGGTATAAGAAACTTGGAGTGCATATATTTCAACTTCTTCTCTTGAACTTCTATATCTTATACACCAACAAAAAAATTTCCTTGTATGATTTTCGCTTATCAGTACTAGAGCGACTTCTTCCTGAAGATGCGGATAAAAATATAACTAAACCCAAGTTGTTTGAGCGTGTTATTACGAAAATTGGTAAAACAAATGAAAATGGAAAAACACTTCGAAAAAAATGCAGAGTTTGTGGCAAAAAAAAAATAAGAAGAGATACTATTTATGAATGTAAACTATGTCCCGAACAACCTGGTTTGTGCTTGGGAGCATGTTTTACAAAATTGCACAAATAAAAATATCAAAAGTAATACCAAATTTTTGTATTCACTTTTAAAAATATTTTAATAAGTTTTTGTTTATTTTGGGTGTGATTTTCTTCGTTTGTTCTATTTTTATATTGTTTTTATGCGTTATATTGTTTATAATAAAGAGTTTACGTAAAATAATGTAGTTTTTTGTTACAAAAAATTATGATAATAAAGGGATTCCATGTAAATAGGCGGGAAGCGCACATGTGCGTCTTAAAAAAAAAACTAGGAGAAAACATAAAAACATGATTTTAGTTTAAAAAATAAATTAAAAAAAAATTGATTTTTTCATAATATTTTTATTTTTTGTTTTTAATGTCTCCGCCCACAGGTAGTGCTTGCTTTTTTAGCCCGCAGCGAAAGTGTTAAAAGGACTAAATTAAACATTTCTCTAACAGTGAAAAAATACTCAAAACGATTAATTTATAACTTGTACGAGTATAATATAAAAAAAAAATTTTTTAGTACTTCTAAATAAAAATTAATTATTTTAAAATTTAGAATACTTTTGTCCACAACTCTGGCCTCCCCCCCACTGGTTTAAATCCTGGGTACGCCCTTGATGTCAGGCTTATTTAATCAACGCAACACTCATCACTCACTGGGCTGCAGAGAACCCAAGAGCCCACTATTTTATAACGGGTCACTAAATGGACGACGATATCATGAGTTCCTTCAAGGCGAAATTAAAGGCTTTTAGACGAATTATCACTGAGAAGAATATCTAAATTTTGGCAGCAAGATGAAGCTTTTCCGCATGGGCTGCCCTCCGTGAAGTCGTTAATTTTTTAAACCAATACCATAATGAATGGATGGGATGTATTGGAACCATTTTTTGGTCACCCAATAGCCCTAATTTATATATATTTCATTGAGATCATCCAACATCCAAAGAACGTGACATACCAACAAAGAAACAAAAATATTAGATAATAAGATAGAAGATAATAAGAGATCATGAAAAAAATTGTTACTGAAATAAAAGTCTGACTGAACTGAAATGACATTATAACATTAAGTTTAGACAGGCTACAAAGAGGACACCGATGTTGCTTTGAGAACATCTAAATTATTATTAGTTCTGTTTTATTAGTTTATTGTTATTAGTATTGTTAATAAATAAATTATTATTGACAAAATTATTATTATAATAAATGTGTCAAATTTTTCTTGATCACAGAAAAGGATTATCTAGGGGCTACTGACTTTGAAGGAATTACTAAACTGATTATACCTGCATACCTGCATCACCTATGAAACTAGTAAATTAAGCAGGTAGGAATAAAATTATTAAGGATAAAATATTAAAAATAATAAACAGCTTTTGCGATAGTAAAAATTTTAGGGTGTAATACCCACGAGTGCATATAATAATGTTCTGGTAAATTTTAAGGACGAATGATATCCGATAGATAATGTCCAGAATAAAAAAGTTATAGTCTCTTGCTTAATATGAGAGAGTAATAAATCATTATTGAACTATAAAACCTAGTGATCTTCACCGTATTCCATAGGCGTAGTCCAATTATTATTTCATAAACATTCGGAGTAGCAAAAATAGTTGAAATGTGTTCGAATATGACTGGAGTCGGACAGTCAACAATATACCGACTTGTGCACGAGGATAAACGCGTCCCCATCAGGTGACCAAAGAGAAGTACAGGAAAAAAAAAAACTGTAATAAATGAGGATGAAAAGACTGCCATTAGAAGAATCATACACTTGTTTTACTTAAAAAAAGAAATACCTACCTTGGACAAAATAATGTCTGAAATGATAAAGGATGATTTTATTCCACCCATGGGTAAGAAGAAATTATGGAAAATTTTGAAGGAAATGCATTTTTGTTATGAAAAAATTCCAAACAGAAAATCACTTTTAATAGAGAAAAACGAAATCATCTGCTGGCGACGACGATATTTGAGGGCAGTTAGACAGTTTCGAAGGGAAAACAGGAATATCTATTATATGAACGAAACTTGGTTAAATGAAGGATATACCATTGGTAAAATGTGGCAGGATAAACATATAAAATGCGCGAGGCAAGCTTTCATGGAAGGATGGTCCACTGGAATAAAACCACCCGCGGGAAAAGGTAAAAGATTAATAATTATTCACATTGGCTTACTAGCATTTAAATTAAAACGGCCTGGAGACTATCATGAAGACATGAATGCCGATGTCTTTGAAGAATACTTCCAGCAAATGCTAGATCTTATTCCTCCTGGGTTTGTTACAGTCATGGATAATGCAAGCTACCACTCAAGAAATTCCGAAAAAATACCAACGTCTTCTTGGAAAAAAAAATGACATCATTCATTGGCTTACTGTAAATAAGAAGCCATTTCATAAGGATATGCTGAAAACGAGCAACTGGAGATTGTAAAGTTGAATAAACCTCTTTGTACAAAACTTGTTGTCGAGGAAATCGCTTCAAAACGAAATATAACGGTACTCCGCCTTCCGCTATATCACTGTGAATGAAATCCTATAGAATTGGTGTAGGCGCATGTACGAGGGTTTGTAGTAAGGCATAACACCACTTTTAAAATGAGAGACGTTGGAAACCTCTTGCATAAGGGAATAAAGACAGTGGATTGTGAAAAATGGAGTACGTGCGTCGAACATGTGATTGAAACTGATTGGTACTGATAAAATTCCTGGGGTAACTCACACAAAATATCTTGGTGTACTGGTTGACCAGTTTTTAAAGTGGGGCCAACATATTAACTATATTTCTAATAAAATACGTAAGCTTCTACACAAATTCTATATATTAAGAGAATTCCTAAATGAAAAAACATTGGTGATGGTTTATAGAGCTTTTGTGGAGTCGCTAATACGATACGGGATAATTGTTTGGGGTGGTACGTACGCCACAATACTTAATAAGTTAAATATAACACAAAAATATATTCTTAAAATTATATTAAAAAAAAATAAAAGATTTACCACCAACTCATTGTTTTCGGAAGATACTGTAAATATTAGAAATTTATGTATTAATTGTATATGCAATTTTGTATATCGATGTAAGTCAAAACTAAAACGTGTTGATCACAATATTGAAGCAAGGACTAAATCTAATAATAAACTTAAATTGCCAAAAAATCTAACAAATGCAAATAAAAAGTTTATAGATTACTTAGCACCAAAATCATTTAATTTACTCCCCAAGAACATAACATCAGTAACAAACATAAAAACCTTTAGTAAACGGTGTAATCAATATGTTTACCGAAATATAGAAAAGTTTTTAATATTTTTTGATTGAGTCATTTAATCATTGAGGATTGTACGCGTGTTTCAGTAATGTGTGTCACATAGAGGTACATTTTAAGTAAATAAATATTAAAAAAAAAAATATATACATATATAAAATAGGTACTATAAACATAAGTCTACTTTTAGATCTCGACACAGACGGGTGTTTCGCACCTAGGTGTCTATTATTTAGTTTTGCTACTGATACCAAACCAATTATGTAAATATATTATTTAAGAGTAATATGTAAATGTATGTAAATAAATATACAAATAAAAAAAAAAAAAAACAGAAGAAAGAATGTGGGAAGCTGATAACATGCTAGAAAACACTGTAGTGCCCCTTAACATTTCTCTGGACCCAAACGACGATAGTTCATCGGACTACTCGGAACATGATGACTAAAATTTAAAAATTAGGTTGTTGTATTGTGCATAGTAGTTTTTTTTATAAACAATAATATTTATTTTAATTTATCTATTTTCATATTATTCTTATTTCTATATAAGTTTTTATCTACTTAACTTAATATTAGAATAATTAATATCTCAGCTATCTGTCTATCTCTATAATAATTATAATCAAGTATAATAATAATAATAATAATAATAAATCGACTTTTATTGGCAAATATATAACAAATAATACAATATATTTCAAAAAATCAGATGCCTATAGGGCGAAGTTTAGCTGTAGCCTGCAGGATACAGCTATTCTTACACTTAACCCTAATTCTTACACTTAACCCTATATATATAATTATATAAATATTAGTATAATTATTAATATACTTTTTATTCTGATTTTTATTCTGATAAACTACCTGAAGTAACGCCGCTGTCACCTTAATTTTATTCACGCGTCCCCAAAATATCAATTACTTTAACATTAGAAGATCACTTTGCCTGACACACATGTCAGATCAAACCACGTGATATTATTGTTTTCAGCCACGTGGAGCATCTGCTTACGTTGAAGTCTAACAGGCCACTGGTTTGTTTATGGCGCTACAGTGCTCTAGTCTAGGAGGTCAACCACTCACATGTGGTCACGTGGACACTCTTGACCAACCAACAGAGGTCGCATCCGCCTAGGTTAGCGTCCATACTTGTATACTGCCAGTAAGAAAATTGAAGAACCGGTTGAAGCATTAAATGATATTGCCCTTTGTCGGTTAAAATATCACAGAACCTCATTTACATATTCTTGTAGCCGCAAACCTATTGAAACTACCGAATAACGGTTAATTAAATTTAATATTATTTAGTGTAAAATATAGCACGTCTTTATGTTTGCAGAAGACTTGATGTTTTCCGAGAATTAGAATACTGCGGAATAAAATATAGTTTATTACTTCGATACTTTGATTATTAGAAACGTATCTCCCAAATAACAGAAATGGTACAAACTTCATTATGATTGACAGCTACCTACTAAGGAATTATCGCTGTAATTCTTGCGAAAGACCACACCTCTTAAGGTTTTTTTATATACATAAATATTTACCATAATAATAGACATCATAAAATGGGATTTTTTTAAAATCATAACAAGAATCGGGTGTACCATTTAAAATATTCGACATTTATAGCGTAAGTCTTTTGTTTTTGGTTCAATTGTTTTATTGATATGAAAAAAATAAATCGATTGGATGTTTTGAATTTTTTCAGAAAGCAAAGGCAAAGTCAAAAATAAGCCCTTGTTTATTCCTTGAACCCTGTATAAGATAGTTTCTTATTCAAGGAATGTAATAAAAATCTAAAGGTATTATAAAAAAAATACACACATTATGACAGTGGCGAAGTCCAAACCAGGAAAAATATACCGAATGTTAGTACTATCGAAAATCTATGCAATAAATAAAACTCAAACTTTCCCATACAAACAATAAAGATTTTATTAAATAAAAAGAAGAAAGGGGGGTTTACGCTTGTTCTTAAATGTTCAAATTTAATAGAGACTTTACATTATTTAAAATTGTAAATGATTAAAAAAAGGGTCTTTCCGGGCGCAAGGGTTTACGATAAAAAAATTAGGTATAACCTACTTAGATTCTAGAACCTTTTATCTTCCACGATGTACTGAATTATAAAAACTGTTACCTCTCGCCAAGATAGCTTTACATTAAGGTTAAACAGAGAATAAAGCCAGATGACTCCATCTCGTGGTGCTGGCAAATAACACCAATTCTTACGCATACCTGCGCCCTCTGACATGGACTTACAAAGTCACAAATATCAGAGGATCTCCTGCAATGACGGCACGTCACAATTGCAGGACTCCTCGCTAGGCGGCGCTATGCCCGAGCTGGGCGTCATGTCGGTTTACTAACCGAAATTAAGAAAATATCAAGGGCTTGCTTATTCCTTCTGCCAAAACCATCCCCAGACGCGTTTCGCTGTATTACAGCTCGTCAGTGAGGCTATGGGTTGGCCAGCTCGGGCATAGCGAGAACTCCTGTAATTGTGACGTGCTGTCTTTGCAGGAGATCCTCTAATATTTGTGACTTTGTAAGTCCATGTCAGAGGGCGCAGGTATGTTCAAGAATTGGTGTTCTTCACCAGCACCACGAGATGGAGCCATCTCGCTTCATTCTCTGTTTCATTCCGCTTTTTCTGTTTTAAAACAGACACCTATGATTTTTCCTTTTGTCAGAACCCATAGCCTCACTGACAAGTAAGGGCCGAATGGCAGGAAAAACTCAAAATCTGCCGAAAAAAGCAAAACAAACCAAGCCCCTAAAAATAACCAAAAAGAAAATTACCCACTGAATCCCCACAAAACAACAAACCAAAAACAAAAGGAATTAAAGGAGCTAACCTCCAAACGGGGGGTGAGACCTCGTGGTCTTTTGGCAAAAAATAGCCTAACAGCAAGGCACAACCTTCCTTTCTGAAGGTATTTTTAAAAAGCAAGCTTAAAGGCCACGAGAACTCCGAAGAACCCCCTCTCCTCCAACAACCAGCTGACTAAGTGTTACCAACCCAACCTAAACCAAAAAAAAAAAGAAAGAGAACAGAGACACACTACAAAAGATCAAAACGATACACATAAATTAAATAATGAAATAAGGAAAATAATTCCAAACAACTGTTTATACATAAAACTGCATAAATACAAAAAAGGGAAGAATGGGCATTCTGAGACTGAAACGGAAATACGTGGTCAATCTACTTGCAGCGCCTTGTGCAATTAACCAACAGAAAAGCGAACGCACTACTTCTAACCCCACATATTTTGACTTATTTTCTGTAAACAAAGATGACACAATTTAGTGAACAATGTTTAAACCAAATAGCTATATAAGATGCACTTTGTGGAAATGTGACCGTAAGAATCAAAGGTAAGTCTAACATTCCCACAAGGTCAATAGTGGCAATTTTAAAATTGCTACAACATTAGAGACACCTGGAACATTGTTTATAATATTATCTGTGATATTATGTTGATTCTATAATAACATTAATAGTTGTACCAAACAAATAAAACGTTGCTAAACAAGTGACAATATTAAAATTGCCCTTAGGTCACCGTGTAGACCTTTCCAATATACAATAATGAGGCTTTATTAAAATATATCGCAGGTAGCCAAAAGACAAGACGATATACTTTAAGATTTACCTTACATCTGATATTTCTTACCAATATTTTTTCTTTTTAATTTGATTTATTTTGCTCACTATATAGATTACGCTCATTTTATGATTATCTTCATTTTTGCAGTATATCAAAACACTTGAGAGACTTGGTTATCAATAATCAAATTAACGTCGCATTAAGGGCAAATAAATGACACAAAGTAAGCGCCGACTACCTACTTCATGAAAACTACAATTATTATATCATGTATTATGTAAGTCTTGGAGAGTAGTAAAAAAAAATAGCAAGTTGCATCACTTTCCAAAAACAAATTTACAGGTCATTTTTTATTTATGCAAATACCTACACAAAAGACATTAATAAATGCCTCAAAATGTAAAACCTCCAATTTCCATGTCACTGGTTTGTTAACTATAGAAATAATCGAGAAAAATTGCCATTAAATATTTATTGATTTTGAACTTTTACGACAAGTTTTGAAAAATCTGGTAAAATTTACAGTTTAATTTTGTTTCTTTTCTGATGTAGTTGTAGGAAACTACAGCGATGGTCGTGCAGCTTTGAAACCTACTTCCCTCCTGTTCTCGAGGGTGGAGAATATGAAAAAACCAATTAAGGTTCCCCACATCCCCGTCCCCCCTTGGCATGGGCGAAAACCACCCTCTTCTCGGTTTTCTCGGAATAACTGAGATTGAGATGGGGGAAAATGCTGAATTGATTGTGTTCTCGATGCAAGAGATGAGTGCGAAGGGCTGCTACCAACAACCCCCTCCCCATGGTGAAAACCACCCCCTTTTCCGCGTTTTCTTGGGATAATTCGGTTTGAGACGGGGGAAATTGGAAAATTATTAGTGTTTTAAGGCAAAAGATTAGTAACGAACGAGGGATGTGGGGTGATCCAGTTATCTCGAGAGGTATAAAGGTCAACAAAACTTACTGAGAAATAAATGCGTACACGAAAGAATTTAATTATAAACACGAGCCGCATCTTGATATTTATTCTGAAAGTTACTTGAGTTGGTTGAAACCATGGGCTGTGTATACTTTGATTTGAAGCAGCTGGACCACTGGAAGTAGGGTAAATGCGGCAGGAGAGACGCCGCATTTGTCGTATTCCCCCAAATACGTAATAAGTTAGGCAACCAAGCATAGACAAGGGATATACACCTGTGATGAGAGCTCATCCATTAATGCATTATCAGTTCAGCGGGAGTGTTTATTTTTAAAAATATCGCTTATCATTCTGATATTTACGAATCTAAGTATACATTTTTCATATAAAGTTTTAAGTACGGTTTTAATAAGTGTGATAATTTAAAACTTGGTCGCCTTATTTTATGTTTGCAAATTTTTCCGGTATTTTGGGGTTATTGTTTATACGTGTTATGATATTATATTTTCTAGCGTTCACAGCCGATGACCTTGTTAAGCAGGCGCATCTCTTCCAACAAAAAGGACAGCTGCCGCATTATCACTAAGGAGAGACGCCGCATGCTATTTTGCCAATTTGACACGCAAATATATCTGAGCTTTGGACCGGATCAGGTCCAGGAAGCTGAAGATAATATAAATTCAGACCTAGATAATATAAGAAAACTAGCGGCGTTACACAATTTAAAACTAAACCCTAATAAGTCATACCTTATGGTTTTTGGTAATAATAATCTGAGACAAAATCTCTTAGGAAATTTTACCATAAAAATTGATAACAAAAAACTTGAAATTGTCAACACTATAAAGAACCTTGGAGTACATTTCGACCCCAATTTAAAATTCAGCCTACATGTTAACCACTTAGTTCAGCGCTCTTTTTCAGTTCTTAAGACACTGTATTCCCATAGGCATGTCTTGTGCAATCCGCTAAAAAAACTACTTACTGACTCACTCGTACTTTCGCATTTCAATTACTGTGACTCTATATGGACCTTTCCTTGATAAATTTCAGCAAAATCGTATTCAGAAAATTCAAAATTACTGTGCGCGCTTCATTTTCGGCCTCCGTAAATACGACCACATATCAGCTAAAATAATTGAGTTGAAATGGCTCACTATGAAACAAAGAAGACGGGTGCACTTCTATTGCTTTGTCCACAAGATTACTGAAACCAAATACCCAGCAAAATTATATAACCGGCTAACCCATCGCAGCTCCCTCCATAATGCTCAAACTAGATCAAGACACTACATGCACATTCCCCGTCACAGCTCAGCATTCTTTCAAAAATCATTCTCTTATCGTGCTCCAAAATGTTTTAATAGTGTCATAGTTAAGTTTGCAGACTTATCACAATCTAGTTTTAAGTATAAAATTAAAAATTATGTAAGAAACGAAGCAAACTTCTAAGTTTGCTAGAGGACTACCCTCATAAACAGCAGGTATAGGTATATAATTTTAATTCTTATAAATATTTTACATTAATTCTATATTGTACTCTCTAGTTATATCAAGTTATTTAGTATTTTATATACATAAGTACTTATTTTGCCCATACATATTAGGTTAAATGCCAGGAGTAGCTACTACAGCTAAATTTTCGCCTTCTCTGTATGTGTTTCTAATAAAGACGATTTATTATTATTATTATTATTATTATTATTATTATTATGTTATTGTTTCTCCACGAGTTTTACTATATTAAAATTACATTTTTTATTCAAAAAATGCCAAGAAAATATGAAAGAAAAGCAAATGCACGCCCAAGGGCCCAGTGGACCGAAGAACAATTGCAAGAAGCAATTAACAATCCGGTGAAATATCCGAAAGAAAAGCTCATAGGAGTTATCGTGTGCCACCAAAAACCCTTGTAAGCAGAATGACTAGTGGTAAATTTGGCAAAGGGAGCCTTAGACCAGAAGGTAAACTTTACTTCCGAAATGCCTTATGAAGGCATAATAAATATTGTTTTTAAAGGTGTCCTAGGGCATGAAAACGAAAAAAGGTTGGTTGCTCACATCCTATGGCTGGCAGCAGCTGGATTTGCTTCTGACAGAAATACAGTTCGACAGCTTGCTTACAACTTTGCAGAGAAACTAAAATTGAAACATACATTTTCAGCCAATGGCAGCATGACAGGTTATGCTTGGCTTTGATCATTTTTGGAAAAAAACCCCGAATTGTCATTGTCAAGAGCTCGAGGAGTGGACAGAGAAAAAACTTCAAAATTCTTTTAACTTTTAAAGGACACCTTAAATGAAAATGATCTGTTGAATAAACCGTCTTATATTTTTAATATGGACGAGACAGGTATCTAACCCATAAACAAACCTGGCAAAGTTCTAACAATGAAAGGTGCAAAAGATGTTCACCTTTTAACGTCTAAAGAGCGAGGAGAAAATGTGACTGCTGTTAAGTGCCGCAGTGCGGATGGCAAGTTATTCTGCCCACGTTCATTTTTAAAGGTGTTCATCAAAAGGCTGAGTTTTCAGATGGATTGCCAGCCGGGTCCAAAGTTTACATGAACAAAAAGTCATCCTTCATAAACTCGGAATAAGACTGTAGAAGTACACTGGACAAGTAACCCTAATTACGCTTTGACAATAGCTCCATTTGTGGAGCTCTTTGGACCAAATGTGCCAGATAATTTGGAAAGGCCCGTTGATTTATTTTCGGAAGATTTGTTGAACAAAATTGTATTTAAAACTAACCTCTATGCGGTACAAAAACACGGTCGAATAACTAAACCTACAAATCTGGGGGAAGTTAATTGCTTTATAGCTCTAAACCTTCTAATGGGAATCAAAAATATGCCAAGTTATCGAGACTTTTGGTCATCTAAACTTGAACTTAGAGACCATTATGTATCCTCAAGCATGTCCCGTGATCGATTTGGATGGCTGCTTACTCACCTTCATGTGAATAATAATTCTTTAGAACCAAATAGAGACGATCCAGGTTACGATAAGTTGTATAAAGTAAGACCAATGCTAGAAGAACTTTCACTAACCTTTAAAAATTCATATTTACCTGGTAAGAAGCAATCTATTGATGAGTCTATGATCAAGTTCAAGTGTAGAAGTTGTTTACGCCAATATATGCCTATGAAACCTATCAAAAGGAGCTACAAGGAGTCGGGTACGGGTCGATTCTACGGGATATGTTTCGCAATTTCAAATTTACACCGGGAAAGTAAAAGACGTCAGGGAACAGAACTTAGGCCGAAGAGTAATAAACAATTTGACAAGGGACCTAGTTGGAAAGTATTATGAAGTATATTTTGATAATTTTTTTAATTCAGTGGAATTACAAAATGACTTGTTGAAAGATGGAATCTACGGATGTGGAACGGCAAGAAAGGACCGGAAAGGTTTACCAAATGATTTCAAGGACAAAAAAAAGTTGAAAAGAGGCGATTCCGATTGGAGGTTGAGCAAAGAAGGAGTTTGTGCACTACAGTGGATGGATAAAAAACATATATTTTTTTTAAGCAACTTTCACAATCCACAAGAGGAGGACTTTGTTCGCAGAAAACAAAAAGATGGAAGATCGGAAGGGGTAAAATGCAAGAAGCTAGTACAAGACTATAATATGCACATGGGTTATGTAGATAAGTCAGATATGCTTAAGTCTTGTTATGAACTAGACAAGAAATCGAGAAAGTGGTGGCATCGAATAATGTATAATCTTGAAAATTAATTTAAAAAGAGCAGAGCGCTTTCGGCCTTAGGCCATCTTCAGTGCTTCCTAAAAAGCGAGGAAAATCCAATTTGTAAAAAATTTATTTGAAAATGTCGTTGTTAGAAGTTTAGTATAAATTTGTGTGAAAACAGTTGAGTTTTACCTATTTTATTTGTCGAAAATTTGTTTCTAGAAATAATATAAAATGTATTTTTTGTTTTTAACTCACTTTGTCAGGAAACAGGAAACTTCATTGACAAAATTAACTTTTTTCTCGAGTGAGCCATCAACAGCACAATGTAAAAAACTTATTATGTAAAAACAATTAACAAGTAAATTTGTAAAAGACGAACAACTGGGACAAAACACTTTCTAAATTTCGGTTAATAAACCATCGTTTTCCTTTGCTTTTTCTATATTTTTCTTTCTCCACGTTGAGCGTGGTCTTGAGTCGAAATTTAATGGTTATTTAAATTAAAAGATTAAATTTGTCTTGTCATCGAAATGACATTGTTGACGTTGTTAAGAGTAAAAACCGGGCAATTTGAAAATTGTTAAGGTTGGAGAATATTGAAATTTTAAATGTTAATTCAGAAGGCGTCTGTGTAAGGGAATGTAACTTCTGCTTAGATTGTTTAAGTACACAAGTTAATCTAAACAGAAGTTACATCCCATCTTATCCCGGGATCCCGGGATTTATCGTACAAATCTCGAAAATCCCGGGATTATGAAAACCTTTCGGGATTGACTTCCCTAACGCGAGCGGTACTAGATTATTCAGTATACTACGTGTGCCTATATTATTTTGCTTATACATAAGTGTGTTTATTTGCATTATTATACCAGAAGCGACTATAGACTTTATCGATAAATTTAACAAATTATTTGATATTTTAAATTCTTCAGAGATCGATCATCCAAATAAATTTTTTCTTGCTTTTCCGAGCTTTGGTTATCAGATAGATTCTTCGAAGAGATGATGTTTTTAAAACACATGAAATCATAAAATATCAAGGATGTAACCTCCAAATATAAATTTATTAAATGCCAATTAATTAACAATTAACAGCTTTCTAAGGCAGGTCAAAAATATCTAAAAACAAGGAAAGTTAATCAAGACAGTTTAAAAAATTATTTCGGAAATGTTAGACAGCAAGGTGGCAATTCACTTAACCCAACACCCATTCAGTTTAAAAGGGCTTTTAGGAAGTTGTTTTGCCAAAGTTTTTCCATTCCAAACATATAAATTGTGAGGACGACTTAGGTGTTCTTCTAACACAATTAAAACGTACACATTGTGTTGTTTATGAAACAGAAAAAAATTCTCGGCTTGTCAAGCAATGACTACAGGAATGAAAACATGACAACACAAGATTCGTTTATTTATGTTTGTCACTATTTAATAAGTAAAGCTTTACAAATTCATGTATTTGATACTTGTATCCAAGTTTCATAAGAGTCTCAGGATCTAGCCAAAAATAAAATATTTTTACAATTGAAAGATTATGGCTACATTGTAAAAAAAATTGTAGGGAAAAATATATTAATTATATTTATAAATTAGAAAATATATTTGTAACATTTTTTGATGATGTTTCGAAGAATGAAGGAATTTCCAATTTTTTTCTTAACTTTAATAAAAGTACTTTTATTGATCCACGTAAAAACTTTCCCACAATATATTTTGTTAAACTATATATGTTAGATTAAAGATATTCTATACTTTAAAATTTGCAAATCGTAAGGGTGTCTCTGAAAGGTGCGGAAAAAAGCTATCACAAATTCCTAAGGCTTAAATATGACGATCTAACCCAACTTACCTCAGTCCAAAAGTAGATGATTTCGAAGATACAGAGTGTCAAAAGTTCAATTTGGTTCTAGTTTTTCATACATAATTATTTTAATAATCGGTGCATTATCGCAACATTTGGCTAGGGGGGGGTTTGTGGTGTGAAAAATTAAAATCTGCTCTCATTTTTATTGTAAAATTTAGAGGGCGCCACCTGCGGTACCTTGCACATATTTAAAGCGGAATAACTTTTTTTGAGCCACCCTGTATTTATCATTTTAAAAAAAAATTCTTATTCTCCAACGTCTTCTGCCTAAAAAAAGTATACCTACGTGGTAAGAGTTGATTTGAGCAGCCGTTTTTGAGATATCTGGATTTAATAAATTCACTTCGTGTATGGCCAGGTCTAAATTATTGTAATTGTAAAAATTTTAATTTTTCACCCTACAAAACTCCCCCTAGCGGAATATTGTGACAATACACCAATTATTAAAAAAAATATTTATGAAAAACTAGAAACAAATTCAACTTTTGACACTCTGTATCTACAAAACCATCCACTTTTGGACTGAGGTAAGTTGGGTTAGATCGTCATACTTAAGCCTCAGGAATTTGTGGTAGCACTTTTTCCGCACCTTTTAGAGACACCCTGTATATAGTTAAATAAAAACAGATAAAACCAAGCGAAAAGTAAAAATATGTCATTAATTTGTAATATGTATATTAACATTAATTAGTAATTAACTAAGGAAATAAATAAGTAATCTCGTTGTCAATCAATTCAATACAATTTGATTTAAAATGTATGTAGTATGTTGCAGTAGCGTCTTTAGGGGGGGGGGGGGGTCTGGGAACTCCCCCCCCCCCCTTGTGAACATGAAACAATATTTCGAATTTTCCAGATCGATTTCATTTTAATTCATCATAAACCCAAAAAAGACGATATACACTATCGGACAAAAGTAGAGCAACACTTTCGAAAAATGAAAGAAATCTCGATTTTATAATATTAAATGCATGATATCATATTTAAATACATCATGTCTTAAATATCAAAGTAGGCTTCTGTTATCGGCGACAACAGCTTTTTCCAACAATCAAAACAGATGAACTGATATTGACGTAAACTTTCAAATACAGTATTGTAATGCGTCAAAAGTAAAGCAACATTTTAATATTTTCCTAAAAAAGAAAGGTTTTATTAAAAGTAAAGGTTAAAGTATTTTTGCAGAGTTTATTTTATGTTTGATTAATATTTCTGTACTGTAATAATCATGCCAAGAGGTATTCCAATTTCGAAAGAATTAAAGCAGAGAGTAGTGAATGCACACTTGGAAGGTACAATACAAGCCACAATTTCAAAACGGCTGCTCTCATTTTTATTGTAAAATTTAGAGGGCGCCACCTGCGGTACCTTGCACATATTTAAAGCGGAATAACTTTTTTTGAGCCACCCTGTATTTATCTTTTAAAAAAAAATTCTTATTCTCCAACGTCTTCTGCCTAAAAAAGGTATACCTACGTGGTAAGAGTTGATTTGAGCAGCCGTTTTTGAGATATCTGGATTTAATAAATTCACTTCGTGTATGGCCAGGTCTAAATTATTGTAATTGTAAAAATTTTAATTTTTCACCCTACAAAACTCCCCCTAGCGGAATATTGTGACAATACACCAATTATTAAAAAAAATATTTATGAAAAACTAGAAACAAATTCAACTTTTGACACTCTGTATCTACAAAACCATCCACTTTTGGACTGAGGTAAGTTGGGTTAGATCGTCATACTTAAGCCTCAGGAATTTGTGGTAGCACTTTTTCCGCACCTTTTAGAGACACCCTGTATATAGTTAAATAAAAACAGATAAAACCAAGCGAAAAGTAAAAATATGTCATTAATTTGTAATATGTATATTAACATTAATTAGTAATTAACTAAGGAAATAAATAAGTAATCTCGTTGTCAATCAATTCAATACAATTTAATTTAAAATGTATGTAGTATGTTGCAGTAGCGTCTTAAGGGGGGGGGGGGGGTCCGGGAACTCCCCCCCCCCCCTTGTGAACATGAAACAATATTTCGAATTTTCCAGATCGATTTCATTTTAATTCATCATAAACCCAAAAAAGACGATATACACTATCGGACAAAAGTAGAGCAACACTTTCGAAAAATGAAAGAAATCTCGATTTTATAATATTAAATGCATGATCTCGTATTTAAATACATCGTGTCTTAAATATCAAAGTAGGCTTCTGTTATCGGCGACAACAGCTTTTTCCAACAATCAAAACAGATGAACTGATATTGACGTAAACTTTCAAATACAGTATTGTAATGCGTCAAAAGTAAAGCAACATTTTAATATTTTCCTAAAAAAGAAAGGTTTTAGTAAAAGTAAAGCTTAAAGTATTTTTGCAGAGTTTATTTTATGTTTGATTAATATTTCTGTACTGTAATAATCATGCCAAGAGGTATTCCAATTTCGAAAGAATTAAAGCAGAGAGTAGTGAATGCACACTTGGAAGGTACAATACAAGCCACAAATTCAAAACGGCTTGTTTTACCAAGATACAGCTTATCCAAAATAATTTCAAGTTACATTCAAAGGGGACATTTAGAGAATCTACCGAAATCGGGAAGACCGAAAAAAACAACAATTTGGATAGACAGACGCATTAAAAGGATTTCTCAAAACGATCCTTGGATGTCTGCACCTAGATTTTTGCTGAAATTCCCGAAATTATGGTTAGTCCACGGACAGTTCAAAGAAGGTTGATAGACGCAAAGTAATTTAGTAGACGCCCGGCTAAAAAGCCCCTTATTTCGGCAAGAAATAGAGTAGCTAGGCTTGAATTTGCACGTCGACATTTAAATTGGCTAGTAGACGAGTGGAAAAAAGTTTTGTTTAGCGATGAAACGCGTTATAAAAATTTCAATTCTGATGGAATGAAGCGTGTAAGACGGCCAATCAACACAAGGTTTAATCCCAAATACGTTACACCTACAGTTAAGCATGGCAAAGGCAATGTTTTTCTATGGGGTTGTTTCTCATGGAATGGGGTGGGTCCTTTAAACTTCATTAATGACACCATGAATCGATTTGTCTATAGAGATATAATGCAAAATGTAATGTTGCTTTATGCAGAGTGGAAAATGCCGTTGCGTTTTATTTTCCAACAGGATAATGATCCAAAACACTCTTCACGAATTGTTCAAGAGTGGTTTCAAGAAAATAAAGTTCGGGTTTTGCAGTGGCCGGCACAATCCCCAGACCTTAACCGCATTGAAAATCTATGGGAAGAAGTTGAACGTGGAATTCGTACACAATTATTTTCAAATAAACAATCATTGGTAAATAAAATCAATGAAGTTTGGACAAACCTTCCCGAAAATACTGTTTAAAAATTGATTGCCTCAATGCCGCGACGTTGTCGGCAAGTAACAAAAAATAATGGATATTATATTAACTATTACCATAATACTTCTAGCTATTGTAATTATTAAATGTGCTTAATGGTTTTTTATCGTAATATGTAAAATAAAATACTGTTGACACAATTTGTTGCTTTACTTTTGTCGCACTTCATTTTGTCGATTTTTATAATTATAAATATTTCTCTACCTTCATTTTGTTTAAAGTGTACCAAAATATTGTGAAAAATTACTAATATTGTGGGGATAATATTTCAATAAAATAAGCTGGGGATCACAATCATATAATTAATTTTTTAAACTCAAAGAAATAAAAGCACTTTGTTGCTCTACTTTTGTCCAATAGTGTAGGTATGGCATTATTGAGGTATTGATCCTGGACTGTGACATATACAGGGTGTCTCTAAAAGCTCTGTACCAAATCTAAGCACATATTCCTGAGGCCAAAATAAGGCGATTTTAAAGCTACTTACCTTAGTCCGAAATTGCTCCGTTTCCGAGATACAGGGTGGTAAAGTTAAAAAATAAAAATCGGATTTTTTAAAATTAGTGAACATTTTCTAACATATTACTTTAAAACTTGGTACCCGGGGGTTTTTTGGGATGCGAAACCCGAATCCGGACACCTTTTCACTGTGGCGCTTCACGATGCCCTTCTTATGGTTTAGAATGGCCATAACTTTTTTATGAGTGTAGTTTTTTCCTTTTTTTGTTAAGAAACTAATTTTTTGAACATTTTGAAACAAAAAAGGTACTATTGTGAAAATCCGCTAAAGTAAGCCGTTTTTGAGATATTTCGGTTTTTAGTGTTCGATGCCGCACCGGAATATTTAAATTATTCTGAATAAAATATGTTTGCTATTATCTTTGAGGATGAAATGTGGTCAGAGAATTAGCAGTGGAAAATGTATTTTTTTTATATACTTTTTTGGAGTGTCACATCAAAAAATCCTCGGATTTTTTACCTGTTTGATAAACAACTTTAAAATTTTTTTGCAACAGACTATTTAAATGTAAACATTTTTCGTATTTTAAGAATTTTCGCTATCAGTCTATGTTATTTACAGTAAGTGTTTCCATAAGAATTTGCCAATGCGAAAATAAATAAGGTGTTTGAAACGTGTTAGTTAAATTTTAAATTGACTGTAAAGATGGGTGAAGGATACAGTTCTGCAGAAATTGTGAAGGAAATGGCCGCGAAAGTGTTAGGGTATACAGGGAAAGATCATTGGCAATTTCATTATTGGTCCTGTCATTTTACCGCCACGACTAAATGGGGGGATTATTTAGAACATTTACAAAATACGCTGCCACATTTATTAGAAGATTTGCCATTACAACTTCGACGAGATATGTGGTTTATGCATGACGGTGCTCCACCACATTTAAGTTTAAATATCCGCAATTTGCATCGACAGTATCCAAACAGATGGATCGGTAGAGGAAATGACGCTCCTGTAAAGTGGCCGCAACGCTCACCGGATATGACTCCGTTGGATTATTTTTTATGGGGGTCTTTAAAAACGATGGTATACTCCAAACCGATTAATAATGAAGAGGAATTGTGGGGAAGAATTCAAAATGCAGTCAACATATTAAAGAACGATGCGGAATTGATGCAAATAGTAAATTTAAACTTTTTATGTCGTATTAATCTTTGTACTTATGTTAACGGAGGTCATTTTGAACAATTACTAAAAGTTTATGCTAATTAAATTTACTTTTAAAATAAAATTGTTTCTCATTTAATTAAAAAAAAAGTCCATACTTAAATTCTTCCTGCAAGACTTGCTGTAACTAACCCAAGTGAAACATTTTTTCCTGCCGAAAATTTACTAATAGCGAAATTTTTAATTCAAAATAACTTAAATATTCCGATGCGGCATCGAACACTAAAAACCGAAATATCTCAAAAACGGCTTACTTTAGCGGATTTTCCCAAGAGTACCTTTTTTGTTTCAAAATGTAAAAAAAATTAGTCCTTGACAAAAAAGGAAAAAATAACAGTGATAAAAAAGTTATGGCCATTCTAAACCATAAGAAGTGCATTGTGAAGCGCCCTCTAATGGCCACAGTGAAAAGGTGTCGTAATCGGGTTTTGCATCCCAAAAAAAAACCTTGGGTACCAAGTTTTAGAGTAATACGTTAAAAAATGTTCATTAATTTTAAAAAATTTTTATTTTTTAACTTTACCACCCTGTATCTCGGAAACGGAGCAATTTCGGACTAAGGTAAGTTGCTTTAAATCGCCTTATTTTGGCCTCAGGAATATGTGTAAGACGTTTGTTTAGTGTTTTCTAATTCAGAAGGTAAAATAATATACGTTATACCTTCAAAAAACTAAAATTCCAAAGAAGGGCGTGACATCAAAAAATTTTTGCCTGTGACGAATTGTTTAAGGAAATAAGAAATTTGGACCCCCCCCCCCCGTATTACAATCCTAAATACGCCACTAGTATGTTCTCATTATAATAATAAATTCAATGTTTTGTAACCCATTGGTGCGGATAATCTTTTGGTAAGATAAGCCGAATATAAAAATGCATTGATGCGGCCAGCACATGTTCAGGAAATCTACTATCAATAATTAGTAGGGGAGAACTATCGATAGTTTAGACTATCAAAGTACATCGATAGTTTTTACTTACAATCAATGGTATTCGATAGTCGACTCTAGCGCCCATTACCAGTAAGAAGTAAGGTTAGGTTAGAGGAATCACCGGCAATGTTGGGTATCTACCTACCTTTTTGTTTTCTACATGTAGAAAACCTTTTTCTACGTTTCGACGGTAGAAAACGTAGAAAAGGTAGAATAATATAACTGTCAAAAAATGTGAGGTTATGTGTGGTCGTTGTTGACAGTTTTGACGTTGTTTTTATGTCATTTTGTTTTTTCAAGCGTTCTCTAATCAAAGTTTCAAAGAGATTCACACGTAACTTACCTAGGTAGAATACCTTATGTTTTCGACGCACGTCGAAAACCAGTTTTCTACTGTATTCTACCAAGGTAAACTACCTAAAGTTTTCTACTGACCCAACCCTAGGAATCACTTATCAGCAGAGTTGGGTATCTACCTACATACAATTTTGTTTTCGACACGTAGAAAAAGCGTTTTTTTTGAAATTTAACGTTTTTGACATAAACATAAAAAAGGTGCATGTAAGATTTTTCTTCTGTATTCTATACATTACCTAAAGTTTTCTACTGAGTCAACCCTGGGAATCAACATAGGGTTGTCTACCCATAGGTAAATTACCTAAAAACTTCTCAAGAAACATAGCCTTATTTAAAATACAGAAAAAAACGCATACATATACTCTGCGCCAGCTACCAGTTCAATGATGGCCGACGACATATTATTACTATGTCATTTTTAGTAACATTCTTTCTACAAACTTACATTTGGTCAGGACCGGAGTTACATATTTACCAATTATAAATAATTTTTGTGCTATCACAAAGCGAATCTCGATAAATAAATGGGAGGTAGGTGTCTAAAAATGTAAATAAAAAGTAAACATACCTACCACACTAAACCAAAAGTAATATTTTTTTTTAATCATGTTATTTAAGGGGTACTTATATTAAAAACCTAAATGTGCTAAATACAATCAAAAATAACAGAGCAGGAGGTGAGACTGTTGAAGACATGTACTTTTTTGTGTTCGTGACATTCAAAATATAGTTGACGACTAAAAGTCGTCCTACAGGATACATATAGGTATATGGCAGATTAAAGAGAGAAAAAGCAAAATTAGAACAAAACAGCAAAATTAGCACTCTAAAAAAACTAAATTCAAAAGTATTTTAAAAGCTATATATGTTTATCTCGGCACGATAATCTCGTTTAAACTCATAATTTTCTCTCCAAAACATGAATGCCAATAAAATTAATTAACTTTTAGGTGGAATACATAATGGTTACCAAAGTATGTTTACTTACTTTTCAATAAAAAGATAAACTTTCAGATCCACAAAGTCCAATGAATAAATAATAATATATTAGCAAAATGTCTAATAAGCACAAAATAAACGATATAATGGAAAAAAAACTATCTAGAAACACAGAAAATACACAAAAATATTCCTAAAAACAAACTTTTATTTGATCGTGATAAGTCAAAATCGGAACGTGCGGTGACGAGACGGCTCAGAGTGCTCAGACAGATTTATAAATCAGCTGTAAATTTTGAATGTGTTCAAATGAAAAAGGAATACACAGACGGATTGTAGACTGACGGAGAGAGATATCGGTGCAAAGGCGTAAGAAAAAGATGCATATCTACACGACACTCTTAGTGAGGTGCAGCAGGTATCTCACCTGTTGAAGCTTTTCCGGCGGAACGGATTATGTGCGGTATATTTATCTTCGTCGCGCACTTGTAAATATATGGTCATTCATATATCCATCTCTCATTAACGCAGCAATTGCCAGTGTTCGTGAGATGATTTTTGAATTAAGGGACTTTTAAATCACAGGTTGGCAAATATGTTTGAAATATGGCGTTGGACGCCAATAAACTTAAAACAGAATTACCTTAATTTATCCTTCACCATTTTGAACGGAGTATTAGTGTTTGGTACAGCTAAAAGTGGCCTAGAGCGCAAACCTTTTTTTATTCCGGTTTTTATCGAACACCTTATCTGAGCTCAACTTAATGTGTAATTAAGATTCAGTGTTCAGCTTTAGTGTTGGGTAAGCTATTTCCACATTGTACGTTTTTCTTGAGCCTCATGATCGTGTTTTCTTTTAGCGAAAAGACATACTAAAATATTTCAATAAAGTCATATCCGTCCACCAAAAATACTGTTTTTATTTGGCTGGTTACTGGCAGGGACGTAGACAGGGGGGGGCCAAGGGGGGCCACGGCCCCCCCACTGCCCCCCCCCCCAATCCTAATGACCCTACCTATGTTATCCTTATTTTTTATTTTCTATATAAATAAATTAAATTTTAAATTTTGAAAAAGAAAATAACATAGAGGTTAAAAATATATTTCAACTATTAAGTTTTTTAGACAAATATAAGATTGTATTTGCCAAAATGCATAAGATAGTTTTAATTGCCGTTGTTGTTCCTGTGTCAAGTGCTTCTTGTGAAAGAACATTTTCTTGTTTAAGAATTATTAAAAACTATTTAAGGAATAGAATGGGCAATGACCGACTGACACATCTTGCCATTCTATCTGTCGAGAAATCAATCGTAAAAAAAATAGACCTTGACAAAGTAATAGATATATTCGCCGAAAAGAAGAGAAGAATAGACCTAACTTATTAATAACGTAAAACGTTATATTGTATATACTAACATAAGTTTAAGTAGTGGTTTTCCAAATTTGCGTTTAAATGCTTTTAAAAAAGCACTTCATATGTTTTTAGATTTGTATCTAAAATGTTTTCGTATATTAAATCCGTTTATTTTTAATTTTTTTTTTGTTAAAAAAAACAATTTTGAGGTACAGTTGTTTTCATAAAAAAGTGAACGTGAAAAGTGAAAGTACAAAGAGGTTAGGTTAAATGTCACAGTGTCATAAGAATTACATTAAAACCTGTCAACGCACATAACCTTTTTGTACCACTTTTTTATGAACTAAACTGTATATATGTACTTACTGCGTTGAGGTTTTTTTAAAAAAAATTTAGTACAAAATTGCACTATATGACCCCCAAAAACAAATTTGGATGTGCCCCAACTAGCCCCCCCAAAATAAACACTCTGTCTACGTCCCTGGTTACTGGTAAGAACCTAAAAACAAGATCTGTTACATCTGGCGCTCAATAATGTGGACCGGCGAATAAAAATTAACGATTCGAGGGATAGGTACACCCAACGAGTCGATGGGTACACCAAGGATCACCCTAACGGAAGAAAATGCACGAAGATATGACTTGCGAAGAAGAGAGAAGCCTAGAGTATAACCTCATTTTTTTTTAAAGTTTATAACAGTATTTTTTATAATTTCGACTGTCGAAAACATTAAACGTCGAAACACGTTTTCTACATGTCGAAAACAAAAATGTAAGTAGATACCCAACCAACTCTGGGAGTAAACACATAGTTTCTTTTTAACTCACACATAATCAGTGTTATGTTTCATTATTCCGGACAAAAAGCATGCCATGAAATGGAAAACCAAGTTGAAACTGAGGGTAAAAAGTGACCTTATTCAATATATAATGTTTTAAGTTTAAAATGTGAATTTTCATCATTCGGTGAACAAATTAAATTAAAAAACGATGGCAACCCCAAAAATGTTTTTAAATTAAAAAGAACAAAATCAAAATCCGTGGTGTGCACTGTTTCGGGCTCTTCAAAAGCATTATCATTTCATATGAGCATACCTACAGTCAACTAAAACTTAATTTATTTGGTAAACAAAACATTCACCTACATGACTATTCGAGCTAAGAGAAAATACTCGATATTAATTTGATTGGCTAAAAAATTCAACTCATTATATTGGTTCAAAGATCGAGGTATATGACCATAACTACTATCCTGTATCGAATGCAACCAATTACGCACTATTAAAAAATATAAAATAAAATATATAGGTACTTACAATATTCCAGGTTCTAGCATCAAGTTTACAGTCTCAAGGAGTTCAAATCTGTGCCCTGTAAAAAAATACACAAGTTATATTATAATTGTATTTCCAATCGAATAGGTATTTAAAGCGACGAAAATATTTCGATAGAACTTATTCTTTATACAACCTTTACACTGACCTTTTAACGTTGAGATTGTAGGTTAAGTCATAATTCAAAAACGAGTAAAGATATTTGAATATTGGAGTTTGTTATAGGTGCATACAATAGGATTTTAATTTTGATACAGATTGAAGATTCTTAAAATGAGTCGTCAAAACAATTACAGATACTAGATAAAACAAGCTTAATGCTAAAATGCTATTATTATATTAAGTATAGGACGAGTGACTGTACAGGGTTATCCAACCAAGACTAGACAAGGCGATTTTTTGACTTTTACTGTACTTTTATAAAAAAACTGAAATAGCCATCTTAAGTCATTTTCTCCCGCGAATTCGAATATCTTCAGCAAAAAACAATTGAACATCAAACAAAAGTACTAGGGGTCACTTTGATATTTTTTTAAATGGGATGCCGTATTTTTAATGAGCTTATCCGATTTCTCATATAAATTTTGATCTAAAATGTTGGATTTTTAATTTATTTATTTTTTTTTTTTTTTTATTTTTAACATTTTCCGAATTTAAAACTGAAGAAAAAAGGCGTTTTTGAATTAAAAATCCAACATTTTAGATCAAAATTTATATGAGAAATCGGATAAGCTCATTAAAAATACGGCATCCCATTTAAAAAAATATCAAAGTGACCCCTAGTACTTTTGTTTGATGTTCAATTGTTTTTTGCTGAAGATATTCGAATTCGCGGGAGAAAATGACTTAAGATGGCTATTTCAGTTTTTTTATAAAAGTACAGGAAAAGTCAAAAAATCGCCTTGTCTAGTCTTGGTTGGATAACCCTGTACTTTTTTACTTTTTAAGTACCTAGTTATATTTTTATTTTATTTCTGCTGCTAAATTTGTATCGCCATTGAAGTTATAAATACCCATAATAATGTATGTGAATAAACATATAAGTCGAGAGGAATATACTATACAAACTTTAAGAGTGAATTGTAAACATAAAAATAATTTTAAAAAATTCGTACATTGTTATCCGACTTTATTTTAAGTTACAGCGTCATTACAAGATTTTGAATAATACAACATCTTGTAACTTTGTAAAATTATTTTTATGTAGGTATACAATACACTTTAGGACTTACCCTGTATTTATTTTGGTATATTAGGTAATATAATACTAAATATTCATTTAAGTCGAACATACGATATACTTGCCATGCATAATAAATAAATATACAGGGTGATTCAAAAGTACTTCGACAAACTTCGGGAGGTAATTGCCGGCAATATTTCAAGATGAAAAGTTCTTATAAACAGTGGTCCCTGGCGACTTCGTTACGGAGATACAGGGTGTTGAAATGGTAATAATTTTTAAATAACTCCTTAACGAGTAATTTTTTTTTTATGAAATTTGGTGAATTAAATAAGCATCTCAGGACACTTATTTTCAAAGTAAAACACATTCGTAAATTTAACCAGTGGCGTCGGTACAAAATGTGGCTATCATATTTTTTGTGAAAACTATGCCTAACCTAACCACACCACTGACTTATTTGATTTTAACTTTTTTTTTATTCCCCATTCAATTACAACAAAAAAGTTCACGTGTGTTATTTTGCTACGAGGGCCAGTTTAATGTCAAATGATTATTTTATTTGACTATACACAAATATTAAAAAATATGTTTTAAATTCAAAGATTTATTATCTAAGGGGTAAGGTATAACATTTAATTTAATTATAATTAAATAAGTGCGTTGCAAAAATTAAATGATTTTTAAATAAATTGTTCAAAATGTCCACCTTCAGCCAAGATGCAGGCATCTAATCTCCTTTGCATGGAATCTCGTACGCGTGCTAAGATATCTGGTCTGTTTCTTATTGCCTCAAAACCATCGATTATTCGGTTTCTTAGCACTTCTGCATTTTCGACTGGCGTCTTGTAAACGATTGACTTCAAATGTCCCCACAAATAAAAATCAAGAGGATTTAAATCTGGGGACCTTGGTGGCCACGGTTGATTTCCTTCCTCAACTCCCCTACCTATCCATCGATTTGGATCAATTTGATTAAGATGGGTCCTGGCCACTATGCTGAAATGGGCGGGAGCTCCGTCATGCATAAACCATATACGTCTTCGAGTTTCTAAGGGCACATCATCCAGTAAGGGAGGAAGTTCATTTTCCAAAAAATGTCGGTACGTCTCGCCATTAAGCCGAAGTGGAAGAAAAAAAGGTCCTATTAAGTAATCGCCAACTATTCCCCCCCACACGTTTAATGAGAATTGGTATTGAAAATTTCGTTCACTAACGGCGTGGGGATTTTCCAAAGACCAGATATGGTTATTGTGAAAGTTTGTAATCGCACTCTGAGAAAAATTTGCCTCGTCCGTAAAAAGTACATAATTTAAAAATTGGGGATTTTCAGCAAATTTTTCCAAAAACCACTGACACAAATTAATGCGCTGAGGAAAGTCCCTGGGTAAAAGAGCTTGTACCCTTTGAATATGGTACGGATACAACTGCTCATCGTGCAGAATTCTCCAAACTGTGGCTTGAGTGGAATTGAGAGCATCAGCAATTATTCGAGTGCTTGTATCTGGATTTTCCACTACAGCATTTAAAACAGCTTCTTCTAATTCTGGAGTTCGGGCTGTTCGCGGTCTTCCAGGAATGTCACGTGACCTCGCAAAACTCCCTGTTTCAGCTAAACGTCGGTGAAGATTTGAAAATGTTTCAGCAGCAGGCAGTACTCTGTTAGGATATCGCTCTTGATAGATTCGTCTAGCTGCTCGTGCATTTCCATCGGCAAGGCCATATACAAAATGCATGTCAGCTAAATGCGCATTATTTCTTAAGTAATCCATACCTTTTAAACAATACTATTAATATTCAATGAAAATGACAAAACTGAGAAATAAACCACATAAGCAACTAACTGTCAAATATGTTTTAATTCACGACAAATGCATTTCCAAAGCCGCCTTATCAAAATACAAAATATCAAAAAAGTATTTCCAAAGCCGCCTTGTCAAAATAGAAAATATTAGAAAATAACAAACTATTCATACTAATAAATAAATATGCATGTCACTGAGAACATGTTATACTTAAATAGGCATCCTCAGATGCCTTCCTTTGGCATATACCTACATATTTGTTTATTGTAAGTATGTATAGATCTTAGTTAATATACTTAAATTAATATTTGAGTGTTTGATCAATTATTTAAAACATATTTTTTAATATTTGTGTATAGTCAAATAAAATAATCATTTGACATTAAACTGGCCCTCGTAGCAAAATAACACACGTGAACTTTTTTGTTGTAATTGAATGGGGGATTCATAAAAAAAAAGTTAAAATCAAATAAGTCAGTGGTGTGGTTAGGTTAGGCATAGTTTCCACAAAAAATATGATAGCCACATTTTGTACCGACGCCACTGGTTAAATTTACGAATGTGTTTTACTTTGAAAATAAGTGTCCTGAGATGCTTATTTAATTCACCAAATTTCATAAAAAAAAAATTACTCGTTAAGGAGTTATTTAAAAATTATTACCATTCCTTCTAACATTTCAACACCCTGTATCTCCGTAACGAAGTCGCCAGGGACCACTGTTTATAAGAACTTTTCATCTTGAAATATTGCCGGCAATTACCTCCCGAAGTTTGTCGAAGTACTTTTGAATCACCCTGTATATAAATAAATAGGCATTCCAAACTTTTTATTTTTGGATTAATTATATATTTTTTATGGAAATAAAAATAATTAATTTAATAATCAGCCAATTTTATTTAAATAAAGAAATATTTGTATTTTAACTTAAATATACGAAATAGTTTAATCAAAAGTATCGATATTTTATAACAAGTCATAGATGTAGACAAAAAAATATTTATTTGTTATAAATGTATGATTCAATTGGGTCAAACCTCATTTTATGGTCTATAAATATTACTTTAATTCTCATAAATTGAGAAATATTTTTCCCAAACAAATAAAAACCATGCTCTAAGTATATCCACACTTAATTAAAAAATCATAACTGCTATAAATGTGTAAATGTTTTTGTTAAACATATTATTTTAAAAGTAGCAATTACATTTTTATATTAATTTAAATACATATGTTGGCTCTCTATAGCAAATACATATTTACTTGACGGAACCTAACATTTATTTAATTCAATAGATTTTTTTCGTGTATATCTTTTTGCATAGAAATAAAATAATTCATCATACGTCTTGTTTAATAAAAATATTAGAATAGTAGACCAGAAAGAAATTTGGGCGTGGTCATACACCCCCAACTGCCGACCCTGGCTGCCAACCAACGAGCCGCCACTGGGTGAACAACCAAGAGAGACAGACAGGTTTTACGTTAAAATATTGATATTTGTATTCATTTAAAAGTTAGGATAAGAAAAATGAAAATATCTGTAAGATGAAAATGTTTAATGTATAAAAAATTACCTAATAAATGTGTTTACGGAACTCTTTGTTTTATTTCACTATATACAGTGTGTCCGCTTAAGTTCTGTACACATATGGGAAACTTTTTTAATATTAATTTTACGAAAAAAGTTACTCCTTATAAAAAGTTCTGCTTACAGAAAAAATAATATTAGAATATTCAAACTTAAGATAGAATGTACAGGATGATCAAAAAGTAAAAAGATCAAAACGAGAAAGTACCCTTAATTTTAATTTTAGAGCAAAATGGAATAAGAAAATGTTGATTGGTATTAAAAACTATATATGTTTCTACTCTTATAGTAGACTATTATTGAAAATAAACTTAAAAATTTAAATCTTAATTCTTAATGGCATGTCTATTATCTTGCCACCATTTCCCACCTGAATTTAAATTTTAACTGTCAGCTGTGTTATTTGTCTGAAACATCAGTTTGAATATCTAATTAGACGAATATGCCGTTGAAATTGAGTATGCAAGATATAATTGAAATTAATTTTACAGCAAAATGGAATAAGAGAATGTTGATTGGCATTAAAAATTATATCTGCTTCTACCCTTAGTAGACTATTATTATTTTTTGAAATGATTTATAATTAATAATTGTATTTATTATGCAATTCAAGCTAATAAACATTTATCAATTATTTTTATTCAAAACGTAACCTTTGATTATTTAACCCTGTTTTGTAGTAATTGTATGACACATTTAAATAATTGATAGAAACATGATAATTTATTTTGGAAAAATACAATTATAATAATAAACATTAAAAAAATATGAATTTAAATAAAAATATTCATTAACTTTCCCTCACTGTACATTTGCCTCGACATATCCTCCCTCCATTTCAATACATTTAGCCGTTCTTGCAGAAAATTCTCTTAAAACATTTCTAATCATGACAGGAGTTATATTTGTAATTGTCTCTCTAATTACCCTCTCCAAATGGTCAACATTTTAAAATTGCCTTTGTAGGTATACACTCTGTTTTAAGTAGCCCCACAAGAAATAATCAAGGGGGCTCAAGTCCGGAGACCTAGCGGGCCAAAAAAGGTCAGAATATCTATCGATAACTTTTCCATTAAGAAGGGTATTTAAGTATTGTCTTACATTCCTCGTACTGTGGAATGGTGCACCATCTTGTTGGTACCATATCCGTAATCTTTCGGGTATATGAAGTCCATGAATAAAATTAAACAAATAATTATTAAAAACATGCAAGTAACGTTCACCAATTAAATTTTGTCGAAAAAAAAGGTCCTATTATTCTATTTTTGTAAATTCCTCACCACACATTTGTTTTAAATGAGTACTGATCACGTATCTGTATAGTGAAATTTGGATTAACGTCACTCCACCAACGAAAATTTTTTGAACTTACAGTCCCGTTCGACGTAAAGGTTGCTTCGTCGGTAAAAATTATATCCCTTGTCATAAAAGGGTTATCTTCTAACTCTCCTTGTATTAAAAAACCAAATTCTAAGCGTCGCTCAAAATCACCTGGCTTCAAGGTATGTATAAATTTTGGTTTGTAAGGCCGAAATTTGTTTTCATTTAATATTTTTGAAATCGTAGTTTTCCCTACATCATTTGGTAATGTTGTTGACCTTTTCGCAATGATTTTTTAGGATCTTCCGCTACAGACAACATTACTTGGTTCACAGTTTCATTATTTGCAAACCTTGGTCTACGTTTCTTATTGTAGTTATTTTCCACACTTCCAAAGGTCTTGAATTTAGTTACTATGTTCCCTACTGTTGTAAAAGAAATAATTTTATTAGGATATGTGTAGTGAAAAATTTCGACAGTTTCCTGAGACGTTTTGTAATTTTCACCAACAATTAAAATTATTTCAATTTTATCTTGCATACTCAATTTCAACGGCATATTCATCTAATTAGATATTCAAACTGATGTTTCAGACAAATAACATAGCTGACAGTTAAAATTCAAATTCAGGTGGGAAATAGTGGCAAGATAACAGACATGCCATTAAGAATTATTAAGATTTAAATTTTTAAGTTTATTATCAATAAGAGTCTACTAAGAGTAGCAACAGATATAATTTTTAATGTCAATCAACATTTTCTCATTGGATTTTGCTCTAAAATTAAAATTAAGGGTACTTTTCTCGTAGGTCAATTTTGATTTTTTTACTTTTTGATCATCCTGTACATACTATCTCAAGTTTGAATAGTCTAATATTATTTTTTCAGTAAGCAGAACTTTTTATAAGGAGTAACTTTTTTTCGTAAAATTAATATTAGAAAAGTTTCCCATATGTACCGAACTTAAGCGGACACATTGTAGGTATACAATGGCATAAAGACAAAAAATATTGGTAGTTATGGAAACATAAAATTCTAAAGAGTTCGCAAACAAGAACATACAACTTTACCGTTGTGCCGAACTTTAAGGAAATAACATACACGACGTAATAAACAGGTCATATGACATTGTATGACGATCACAGTCAGAGTTTCAGTAATGTTCAACTTGCTTGTGTTGACTGTTACTTATTACATTAACAACACACATTTGATCTCTTTACTCTTGTGTTGGCTGCCAACAATGGCTTTGTGGTTTGTGCGAAAAAAGGCTCTTCTAATCCATATTATGAATGCTACAGGTTAGTAACTCCGGGTGTCAATTAACGACATTATTGTATAAAGCACTACAGAGTTATGTTAAAAGATATTTCAATCAAATATGGGTTACTGCCACGGCTGAGCGGGATTTTAATTTTCACTTAAAAACCAAATTAATATCACATCCGGTTTTACCGGAAGTTACGCCATTTTATTTTTTAAAAATGATGTACATGTTTTTTTTATTGTCCAATCGAATTCTTCTTAAAATTGCCTTTTCAACGACATAGAACAAAGTGACATTTACTTTTAAAATAGCGGCTTTTGAGCCATTTTACAATATTCAAAATGGCGTCTATAAAACAACGTATGCATTTGATACGGAAAAAGTAGTAATAAAATCTGTTAAATTTTGCCCTTTCATAATTCTTTAAGCATTGATTTTTACATTTCTTTCTTCAGTTTTTGAGGAAATATAATTTTTGATTTTTAAGAAAAATCTTATTTTCAACCCTGAATTACACGATTTTTTCAAATGATAATGACCTACTTTTCATTATCTAATATGAAAGGCTAAAGTATCCTTAATCATCTAAAGCCATTTTGGAAATTCTTTTTGCTTCAGTTTTAAATTTGTTTTAATAAAAATTTGATTAAATTAATTAACAATGGAATGGATGTAACAATAGGTAAACACAGTAAACAGTAAAATAATAACTAAATAAATGAATAATGCAGACAATTTAACCATAAATCAAATGCTCAAAACGACCACCATTTGGTCATGGCACAAGTTTATTCTTTCGACATTTTCTCGCCAAACATTTTCTAAATTAGTTAAATTATTGATATTCCTCTCTTCGAATTCTCGCTATTAGGTCGTCTGATGACGTCGCTGCAGTGGCGTACACTTCTGATTTCACATATCCCCATATAAAAAAGTCCGGTGATTTAGCAGGCCATTTTATTGGCCCGTTTGTCCTAATCCATCTATCGCCAAACATTTCATTTAAAAAGTTTACGGTAATCCTTGAGTTATGCGCAGGGGCGCTGGAAATAAATTTCGTTTATTGCATTTAAAGGTAAGCTGTCCACAAATTCTTCTGACGGTATTTTGAAGAATATTTAAATATTGAACAGAATTCAGATGATCAAAAAAGAATACTTAACCAATGATTCTCGTTCCCATTATTCCCATCCAGACATGTACACCAAAACGCTCCTGAAAAGCGATCTCTAAGTAGGAACTTTGAACCGCCGAAAACCGTGTATTATTCCTATTAAACATACCCATGTTACACGTGGCGACATCTCGGACTGACTGGACTCTGACGGAAAGAAAAGGGACAAACATCTTTCTTTTATACCCATGTTTGTAAATCTTGCCTCATCGGAAAAGATTATGTTTCGATGGAAACCGTTATTGCCATTGTTCTCCCCTAGAAACCAATTGCTGTATTGTAGTCTTCGGACAGGGTCGTTTTCTCCCAAATGGCGGTGAACCTGGTATTAAAAAGGCTTAAAGCCATGCTTTTCTAATATTGTTCTTACGCTTTCGTGGCTAGTATTACATTGTTGTCCTATTTCTCGCAAGGAAGATGTGGAATCTATAGCAATGTAAGCCAATACATTTCTTTCAGCTTCCTCATCTACAACAAAGTTCTCATCGTCCTCTTGATCATTGTTTCTTTCTGATTTTAACTTTTTTTTCTAGCAATGAGAACTCATTTAAACTAGGCGATTCACGATCCGGATAGCGCTCTCTGTACAATGTTTCTGCTCGACGGGCATTTTTGTGACTTTCTCCGTAAACAATTAACATATCAATTTGTTCTTCTCGTGTAAACTTAGTAATTTTATTGTTATTTGACTGAACTATGCTTTAAACTCACACCCAAAAGCATGAAAAACAACAAACATTTTATTACAAAATAACATACTCTGATAATGACGTTTTGATTCACTATTTTCTTTTCCAAAGCCCACTTATAGCGAATTCCATTGGTAAAAAAGTGCGGAACGCCTGGAAAATTTGAAAACCACTGGTAATTTCAGTATAAGTATTTGTACACCATTGGGAAACCGGTGCAAAAAGTGTTGCACCGAGTGCAATCAGTTCCGCACTGGCTCTTGGAGACCGTGCTGCACCGAAACTGGATGAAAATGTCAAAAAATACAGTGTTTTGATTTTTTCAATCTTTAAAATTCTATTTTGTCTCAAATTTTGTTCAGTGGTAAGTAAAATCATTGAGGATTAACGAGTATTATCATCAACTTTGTTGGAAAAATGCACTCAAGGTCTAATTTGAAAACCATTGGTACTCAAATAGTGCAACACTTTTTGTGCACTGGTGCAGTTTTACTGGCATACCGGTGCCGTACTTCTTTTACCAATGGAATTCGCTATTAGGTGGAAATGAGTTATTCTGTTTTTATTAAAAAGTGCAGCCATTTCTCTTATTGCTTTAAACTGAAGCAAAAAGTATTCTGATTTCCAAAATGGCTTTAGATGGTTAAGAAAACTTTAGCCTTTCATATTAAATAATGAAAAGTATATCAGATAATTTGAAAAAATTACGTAAGCTAGGGTTGAAGATACGATTTTCCTTAAAAATAAAAAATTATATTTATTCAAAAATTGAAGGAAAAAATTTAAATGTCGGTGCTCAAAGAATTACGACAGGGCCCAATATAACAGATTTTATTACCATTTTTCCCGTATCAATTGCATGCGTTGTTTTATAGACGCCATTTTGAATTTTGTAAAATGGCTCATAGGTCGCCATTTTGAAAGTAAATCTCACTTTGTTGTATGTCGTTGACAAGGTAATTTTAAGAAGAATTCGACTGGACAGTAAAAAATACTGCTTGTCATTTAAAAAAAATAAAATGGCGTAACTTCTGGTAAAACAGGAATTGATATTAATTTGGTTGTCAGGTAAAAATTAAGATCCCGTTTAAACATGCAAGTAACCAAAATTTGATTAAAATATCGTTTAACATGACGCTGTGGTGCTTTGTACAGGGTGTTTTTTTTTTCGTTGATATTATAGGGTATAGGCTAAACGGTAAGAGATACAAAAAAAAACTAAGATATTATGTGTCCCGTTATCTTTTTTATGGCGCAATCAGATCTACGCTAACTAGATTGGTTTAGAAGATATAGGTTGATTCTCAAAATCGGCGGTTTTTATTATCTCTTATGACTCGGTTATTTATGGAGATAAAAAAAAAACTTTCACTACGAGAGTTTTATAATTTTTACGTAGAATCCAGTGGCGTATGGGACACCCTGTATCTGGGTATCTCAAAAAATTGATTTTTTCCGGCGATTGAAAAAAATATATTATTATAACACTTAGTATTTTGCTTTGTTCTAAATAGCTAAAATACCAAAAAATAATTTTTTTTTAGTTGGTCATGGATTGAATTTTTTAAGCGTTTGTTTTTGTTTGTTCACATGTCATAAAATTCATCAACAATTAAGTATTGATTTTGACACTTGTTAATGAAATATTTTCGATTATATTTTTTTAAAAAAGGAGTCCAAAGTGAATATTTCTTAAAACTATGAAAAATTAAACATGTTTGCTATATTGAGAGTTATAAAAATAAAGACGTAGCTTTAGACCTATATATTTTGAGCGTTACACGGGACGACGACAGCAAGAAAAACAAATATTTCAAAGAGTATATCACAATTTCAGTAAATATGGATCATTTGGAAAACCAAGAGGTAAGATTTACAATAAGGAAAATAGAGAAAGAGATGAAATAAATACATTAGCTTGTGTTGCTGCTGATCCGACGGTATCTAGCCGTAATATTGATAAAGATATTGGCACATGTAAATTTAAAGTTTTAAAAACGTTAAGAAAGCAAGTATAAACCGTATAAAATAAGAAAGGTTCATAACTTGCATCCTGGAGATGAAGAGCGGCGTTTAAAACTTTGTCATTGGTATTTACAACTGATTAATCGGAATCCCAATTTTTTTCAAAATATAATATGGACTGACGAGGCTTTTATATCTAGCGAGGGAATTTTTAATCGATATTGGTCAAACAAATCTTCATCAGACTGTCGCCAGGGTATAACAAGAACGGTTTGGGTTCCATGTATGGGTTGCGCTATATCAGAACAGGGTCCTTAACTACAGGATTTTTAATGAAAATTTGAATGCTGAAGGATACATCCAAATTTTGGAAGAATGTGTAGTAATCGATTTGAATTACATGCCATTAGCTGCAAAAAAAAATGTTTATTTACAACAAGATGGTGCTCCAGCATATAATAGCCATATAGTAAGGCACTTACTAACTGCCAATTTAGGCGAAAATTGGCTTGCCCGGATTCCCCCGACCTGACACCACTCGACTTTTATTTTTGAGGATTTATCAAAAATGAAATATATAAAACCCGAAGTAATACTATAGAAGAACTTAGAGCAAGTTTTATTAATAGCATTGGAAGAGTGCCAAATATTCACATCTATAACGCGACTCCTTCAGTTACAAGCCGAGTCCAAAAATGCCTCGAGCAGAATGGAAGATAATTTGAGGACATTTCGTGATTAAGCACCTATGCTAATTGTTATATACAGGGTGAGGATTTTAAAGTGTTACAACGCAATATCTGAAAAACGGCTATAAATATTTTAGTCAAATTTTGGGACGTGGATAGGGAGGTTGGGGGACAAATTTTAAAATATTTTTGATATTTACCCCCCCTCCAGATTTGATGTGGCTAGTGACAAATTTGAAATGTCAAATGGAAAGGTATTTTTTTTTTTTGATAATTCGATTCCTCGTCAATAACTACGTAAGTGAGCAGAAAATTGTTACATTTGCTCTACTAGTTGCTTAGTTACGAATTTTTCAATAAATAAAATAGGAATACTTAAAAATGATAATTCCTTAAAAAATCTAACGACGATCATGCTTCAAAAGGTGTTCGAAATGACCCCCATCCATTTCTAAACATTTTGCAATTCTTTTTTGACATGAGTTGCGCACGCGAGTTAACATTTGAGGCGTTACTAAATTACATGCTTGTTGAATACGATCTTTCATGTTTTCTGGTGTGGTCGGTGGTGTAGCCATAACTTTCTCTTTTATAAATCCCCACAAGAAAAAATCTAATGGGGTTAAATCTGGTGACCTTGCAGGCCAATTTACAGGACCACCACGACCAATCCATCTGTTTCCAAACATTTCATTTAGTGTATCTCGAGCTTGTCGGGCAAAATGTGGCGGAGCACCATCTTGCTGAAACCATAGTTCTTGTTGATTTCCATTATTATTCAGAAGTTGTGGCAAATCGGTTTGTAAAAAATTATTATACATTTCTCCATTTAGGTGACGGTCAAAAAAATGTGGTCCAATGACTCTATCTCCGACTATGCCACACCAGGTATTAACCGACCAAGGATGTTGGTTTGGCAGAAATCTCATCCAGTGAGGATTTTGAGGTGCCCAATAGTGTAAATTGTGCCGGTTGACCTTAAATTAAGAAAAGCAAAATTGATTGAATCAGTATAAAATTAAAAATAAATCTAAATGTATGTGAATATTCTCTAAACACCCGTTAACGGGTGTTTAGATATGTATTTATTTATGTACACCCATCAAGTAGTGGATTACATATTTTTGATTATTAAAAGTTACATTAATCCATATTGATTTAAATAATTACCTGACCACAATTGGTAAATGTAGCTTCGTCAGAAAATACTATCTTTCTTAAAAATGCATTGTTTTCGTGAATTAAAGTTTGTAACCACGTACAAAATGTAATCCTATTTTGAAAGTCTTGGCCATACAATTCCTGATGAATAGTTATGTGGTAAGGGTGAAAATTGTGCTTGTGTAAAATAGCCAGTACCGATTTTTGGCACATTCCTGAATCACGAGCAAGTTCCCTTGAACCAACATGAGGATTTACAGCTATTACACCCAACACTCCAACGGCCATATCGTCATTAGTTTTTGTTTGTCTTCTAACTCTGTTCTTATTTTTTAGGATTCCCGTGCTGCGGCCTCGATCTTCTAATCGCTTAAATGCCATATGAGATTTTTGAATGGCGGGAAACCTAACAGTCCACAATTGCGCCGCTTCCCGGTAGTTTTTTCTACATTCTCCCAGAATTAACAACATGTCTATTTCAATGTCATAAGATTGTTCCATAATTGCACTGAATAATGAACTTTATCAGATTATCACTACTTGTCAAAGTCAAAAGTGGTTTCCTAGGATACAACATAATTAAAGGTTTGGATAAACAATAATCATAGGTGTCATGATTTAAAATGTGTAGTTTTAAGTATTCCTATTTTATTTATTGAAAAATTCGTAACTAAGCAACTAGTAGAGCAAATGTAACAATTTTCTGCTCACTTACGTAGTTATTGACGAGGAATCGAATTATCAAAAAAAAAAAATACCTTTCCATTTGACATTTCAAATTTGTCACTAGCCACATCAAATCTGGAGGGGGGGTAAATATCAAAAATATTTTAAAATTTGTCCCCCAACCTCCCTATCCACGTCCCAAAATTTGACTAAAATATTTATAGCCGTTTTTCAGATATTGCGTTGTAACACTTTAAAATCCTCACCCTGTATAAGCATATGAAATAATTGTTGAGTTGTTATTATAAATTTTTGTTTGTTTTTGTAGTTGTTGTTGTTTTAGTTTATCAATGTTTTAATATTCCTGTTAACTGGGTTTTTAATATACCTATAATAAAATTATAAAATAAAAGAATAATGATTCAATCCATGGCCAACTAAAAAAATGTTTGTTTCTTGGTATTTTAGCTACACTCAGTTCCAAAAAAAGTGACGCACCTAATTTTTGTTGCAACTTTGGAGCTTTGTCATTTCTGAACGAATGGACCGATTTTTATTATCTTTCCATTTGTTGGTAGGTAATTCCGTTAACTTTAAGAAAAAAATAAACTGGTAGACATTTTTTCAAAGCCCCCTGGATGATAGTGGAAAAACTCAAGCCATGTTATTTTCTTAATTTTTGACTCACCCTGTGCGTTAATCAAGGAAATGTATAGAGAGCGCTTACACTCTATATGAAAGTCGCTTCTTTTACGAGCATTTCGATTTTTTGTTCATTAATTTATCTCTAGAATTGTCCGAATTACAGTTTTTTTGAGAAACCTTGCATATTACCAACTTTATGAATTTATCGAGAAACAGTTTTTAACAGATACGAATTTTAAAAACATTTTTATTAAACACAAAATTATAAACTAGGATAACTGCTTAATACCGTGTATTGCCTCCCCTAGCAACTCTAAGAGCTTCTAATCTACGCGGCATACTAGAAATTAGGTTTTTTATCGTTTCCATTGGTATACGATTCCATTCTTCCACTAATGCATATGCTAATTCTGCGAGATTTTCAGCAGGCCTCTGGCGAGAACGTACCTTTCTCCCAAGTTTGTCCCACAAATGTTCTATATGGTTCATATCGGGGCTTCTGGCAGGCCACTGTAATGTGGTGATATCCGTAGCTTCTAAGAAGTTTCGAACAATTGCTGTGGTATGTGGTCGGGCATTATCCTGCATCAATATAAAATTATTGCCCACTAACTTTGCATGAGGTAAGACATACTGCTGTAAAATGTCAATATAGATTAGCGTTATCATCGACTGCCTCAATGGAAAAACATGGAGGGGTGTCTTTCCATTCATTGAAATCCCTCCCACACCATAACCGACCCACCATTATAACTTTCACATTCTGTTATTAAATTCTGATTAAACCCTTCACCTGTCCTTCTCCATACTCTTTTCCTTCCATCCACCATGTTAAGTCAAAACCGTGATTCATCCGTAAACAAGACATTCGACCATTCACGAATATTCCATTGTCCATAATTTTCAACGAAGTTTCTTCTAGCAGCACGATGTTGTGGCAATAATTTGGGACCTTTTGCAGGTCTCCTAGCTTTCAAATTAACTTCGTTTAGACGTCGACATAACGTTTGCTTACTTATCGTAACACCCCGAATTTGGCGAAGATCTTGCTAAACATTTACTGCAGTATTTGATCGATCACGTAATATCCTCAATCTCAAGAAGCGATCATCTCTTGGAGAAGCTTCTCGAGGGCGACTAGAACTAGTGTTGTAAATGGAAATATTTCCGTTGGAAATATTTCCATGGAAATGGAAATATTGGAAATTTCCGAACTTGTCTCGGAAATATTGGAAATATTGAGAATATTGGAAATATTTAAAAAAATATTTAAAACTTGTTCTAAATGATTCAAAACAAATGTTTATTATATCTTTTATATTTTGTAACCCTATACTAATAATACAGTTTTCACAAACACATATGAATATCTCCAGCTCGACGATTCTCCGATTTATTGGCAACGGCAACATTGGATTTCTACCTGGAAAGCGGGTAAGCCCCGAGCGCATCGGATAATATGTTAAAGCAAGCACATGAGTGCCGCAGTCCGCAGTGCGTTTTAAGAGTAGATTTTTATACAGTATATGTTGTGTAAAGTATATTTTGTAAGTTTTTAAAGTATATTTTTGATTCTTTGATAGTGTCGATGGTTAGTGAGTTTTAAAATGGGGAAAACAAAAGACATTGTTTGGAAGTATTGCATTTCTAAAGGTAACAATATTTACCAGTGCATGTATTGCAGTAAAACGTTCTTTAAAAATGCGTCCAGGATGAAGGCACATCTAAGTAAAGTTTGTAAAGGCTGTCCCAAGCAAGTAAAAAAAAAATTTATGCAAAATGACGAAGAAAACGGCTCATCAAGCGACAACGAATGTGTTTTGGTAAATGAAAGCATTTTGAGTGATAATTCCACTGTTGTTGCCTCTGAATCAGAACGCTCAGTATCAGAAATACTACCACCAGTACCGTCAACCTCAAGTTTTACAGCTACTTGTAGTACTAGTACTATTAACAGTTCCAGTATTGACATTGATGTCGAAATGCCGCCCACGAAACCATCTACTTCCGATGTTGTGAATGAAATGAAGAAACCTGCTACTTCTTTAATGAAACCTACTACTTCTTTAATGAAACCTGCTACTTCTGGAAGTGTTTTGGCATTTGCTGACCGAATTTCCAAAAAAAATCAAGTAAGTACCGTAGATTATTGCTAAAAAATATCGTTGTTTAATATTTAATAAAATAGGAATACAAAAAAATGTGGGAGTTGTAAGCACACCCTGTATACAGAATGAGGATATTGAGGATCTATTTATGAATTAAAAAGCAGGATTAGAATTTCACTGACTTAAATAGAAAGATATGCGGAATACAGATACTATACTACTACCTTTTTTTTTACAGGAAAAAATCGAAAACCAACTAGCTCGTGCAATATACGCCAGTTACTGTCCATTGTCCATCCTTGATAACGCCGAATGGCTTAAGCTCTTTAAGATGATTCGTCCAAGTTTTGTACTACCAAGTAGATATAAACTGTCGAATACAAAGTTGGATGCAGCGTTTAATGAAGTAAAGGAGAGGGTTGAAACTACAATTAATGAAAGTGAAATTCTAGGTCTACAAAGCGACGGGTGGAGCAACATACGAAACCAAGGAGTCATAAATTGTATAATCACTACACCATCACCTCTACTGGAAGCTTCTATTGAAACTAAGTTGCAAAGACACACTGCACAGTATATATCTGAAGAAATGGGGAAGATAATTGAAAAATACGGACCAAACAAATTCTTAGGTTACGTTTCAGATAATGCAAAAAATATGCAACTTGCTGGAACCATACTAAACGAAAAATATGATATCATTCCATATGGTTGCCTTTCCCACGGTCTTAATTTGTTATGTAATGATTTGCTTAAAATTAATACTATGTCGGCTCTAATTGACAAAGTTACAGATATTGCAAAAGAGATCAAGAAAAAACAAATTCTTTATGAACTTTTACGAACAAAGCAAAAAGAAAACAAAAATGTAGAGCCAAATGCAGGTGCCATTTACTTGCCTGTAAAAACTCGCTGGTCTTCAATTTTGACCAGTTTAAAAAGTGTGTACAGCACTAGGCTCAGTTTACAAGGAGTTGCAGTTAGCCAAGAAGCAACACAAATGATTGATAAATATGTTAAGCAGTGGATATTAGATGACGAAGTATTTTGGGGTCAAATTTCCAACCTAATTAACATTTTTCAACCTATTTGCAAATGGTTAAAAATTGTAGAAGGAGATTATGGCACTATTCACTTTGCTGTAAAAGCATTTCATGATATTAAAAGGGTGGTTCAGAACAACCTTGCATTGTCCCCACTTAACGACAGAGAGAAAACTGAATTGTTGGAGTTTGTTGACAAAAGAGAAAAATTTGTTATTAAACCCATACATTATGCTGCAGAATTACTAGATCCAAAATCACAAGGTTCTGAACTTGATGAAACACAAATTCTTTCAGCAATAGAATGCATACTTAACATAGCAAGAAATAAACTCAATATAAAAGAGCAAGAAATAATAGATGAAATAGCAAATTACCGTTGTAGAAGTGGTAAATTGTTTGGCAATAATTTTATATGGAAAAGTAGTTTTCATAACCCAGTCTCCTGGTGGAAAGGACTTTGTTCTTCATCTTCTTTATCAAAAGTAGCGTCACGAATTTTGATGATGCCAGCATCTTCAGCAGCCACTGAGCGCAGTTTTAGCGTTTATAGTCACATTCATTCTAAAAAGAGAAACAGGCTTACTAATGATAGAGCGGCTAAACTGCTCTACGTATCCCACAATGAAAACTTGCTAAATAAAATTGAAAAGGGCGATAGGTCAATTTTTATTTCCGACACTGACACTAGTGACACTGTTAAAGATTTTGAAGAAGTTGACTGGCATGAAGAAGACCCTAATGCCGAAGATAATATTGAGGATGATGACGACAGCGATGAAGATATGCCTCTTGCTCGACTTGTTTGTAAAAAATAATTATTTTTTTTTACAAATTTGACCCTATTTCTATTTTTTTGATGTTTACCATTTATTTGTGTTCATGTATAAGAAGCGTTCTATTTTTTGTTGTTATTTTTTAAATAAATATTTAGTTTTTTCTTATTTTTTTTAGTCTTTAATTTGTTTCCAATATTTCCATATATTTCCAATGTTTCAGGAAATATTTCCGGAAATATTTCCAAACATATATTTCGGGAAATTTTACAACACTAACTAGAACCAACCCTTCGAGCAGTGTTTGTTCGTACTTGTGGATTGCTCTACGAGCAGTTGCTTCATGGACACCCGCTGCACGAGCGGCGTAACGTTTACTACGCCCATCGTTAACTAAAGTAACTAATGCTGCTACTTGTTCTGAACTTATTTGAGGCATTTTATGTAATTTTAGCCACTAAAACTTTTATATTGACATTGATATGGAGTAATTGCCATTGCAAGGGCAATTGTTTTTTTTTAAGGCAATGTGACCCTACAATAAATTACATTTGTGGGATAAACGTAAGGTTTCAGCAAAAAAGCTGTAATTCGGACAATAGTTTTAGAGATAAATTAATGAACAAAAAATCAAAATGCTCGTAAAAGAAGCGACTTTCATATAGAGTGTAAGCGCTTTCTATAGATTTACTTGATTAACGCACAGGGTGAGTCAAAAGTGAAGAAAATAACATGGCACTATCATCCAGGGGGCTTTGAAAAAATGTCTACCAGTTTATTTTTTTCTTAAAGGTAACGGAATTACCTACCAACAAATGGAAAGATAATAAAAATCGGTCCATTCGTTCAGAAATGACAAAGCTTCAAAGTTGCAACAAAAATTAGGTGCGTCACTTTTTTTGGATCTGAGTGTATTTAGAACAAAGCAAAATATTAAGTGTTATATACTGTTGTAATCGCAAGAAAAAATTCAATTTTTTGAGATACCCAGATAGAATAGATAAGAAAATGCTAGTTTTGGTAATACCTCAAAAATTAACACATCTAAATTTTTTGTTAATATTCCACTAGATTCTATGTAAAAAGTCACAAAACTTTCGTATTGAAAGTTTCTTTTTATCTCCATTAATAACCGAGTCACAAAATTGTATATAGTTTATAATTTCTGTGACCGAGTCATAAGAGATAATAAAAACCGCCGATTTTGATAATCACCCTGTATCTTCTAAACCAATCTAGTTAGCGTAGATCTGATTGTGCCATTAAACTAAACACTAAAAAAGAGAACGAGCCACATATTTTAGTTTTTAGGATTGTATCTCTTACCATTTAGCCTATACCCTATAATATCAACGAAAAAAAAACACCCTGTACAATGATTTCCTTGATACCCGGTATATCTTAGTTACTAAAATAGTTTATTTATTTTTGAATCTATACTTCTATTTACTTCTTTTAGGTTTTTCAGAGACCTGTTAATTTTAATGTTCTATTGAAATAATATAGGTAGTAGTTTTGTACAAAAGTTGTTGCGATTGTTATTTACCCCAAAAAAAAACAGCTTTATAAAAAGTATAATTTATTAGGTGTTAAAGTAACCCCGGAGTCAAGGTGAAACCAAAATATATTTTTTTATTCGCAAACGGAAGCCAAGGGCGGTTTTACGAGGGGGGGTAATAGGGTAATTACCCCCCCCCCCCCATGAATTTAGAATTTTAAGCATCATCATTGAAAAAAAGGGCGTGGCACCAAAAACATTTTCGCCTGCGGCGCTATTTCCTTTCCGCACCCCCCCCCCCTTCTACTTATTTTCTGGTTACTTCAGGTTAATAAGAGCTTTTCTATTTATTACTGCATGCTTGTTTAAAAAACAATGTACCTATCTAAATGCATAGGTAATTGATATTTGATACCATTTAAAAAAAAAAATTGGGATCTGAAATTACACCCTCCCCCCCTTGTTGAAAAGCTAAAACCGCCCTTGACGAAAGCAATTGCAAAAATGTCCTTTTTAGGGTTTGTACCCAAGGGTTCAATTGTTACAACCAAATGTACAACCAATAATTTTGTTATTTCATAAATAAATAATGAGCTCAAAATCCTTAAAAGTTGTTCACAGTAGCTCCGGATTATGGTACACTATAAGTATGTATAGTTTATTGGAAAAATGTAACTATTAAAAATGCGTTGTTTTCAACTACATAATTTTCAAAAAATCTACAAAAACTTACGTAGAAATAGAAATTCACACACTATAGGTACTTTATATGCATAAATATATAACAATGCGGGAAATAAACCGAAACATTAACAAATAAAAGCTGTCAATCGGACAAGCGTAATGTTGTAAAACGTGGTTCAATAAACTTGCTGATTCTTGTAAAATTTGCAGCGCTGGCGTTGCAAAAGGGAAGTTAAACAAAATTATACTCTATTGAAATGAAAATTAATACTGCATAAAGTAATAAATATACAGGGCGTTTGCAAATATCGTCAAGACATCGATTCAAATATAATACGATTTTCAAAGATTCAAAGTTTACATAATATGAATTTATTATTTATACTCTGATAAATTTGTCACTCTATACACCACACAATAGTACTTACAGGGTGCTCCACTCTAAATAACCCCCCCCCCCCCCCCCCCGTACAAAAGTTGTTGGGTGCAATGTAAAGTTTGTTATGAAATAGCTTTAATACACAGGGTGTTAAAAATTTGAGGCTATGTACAGGAATATCTGGATCTCTGAAACTATAAGGGCTCAACAAAAAGCTGCTAAAAAATTTCAAAGTTCCGAATAACTTCAGCGATATCCGAAATAATACGAAAATTAGCAAATTCGTTTTAATTTTTTCTTGATTGCATACAAATAATTTCAAACAAAAGTCACATTTCCATTGCCAATTTTCCGACGTTTCATTTTCGGGCCACCATGATCAACTTTATTTTTTCGAATACGGACCTGGAATTTAAATTGAATATTTTTGATTCTCATACCCCTTAAACCTAATATTTGATGTCTTCTGAAGGCCATTGGGACGTTTCGCTTATTGAAAATACAACAGCAAGGTTTTTAAATCTTTTACAAATACTGCCCTGTTGATCACAGTGTTTGTTTGAAATTGAGCAGATGCGGTATACAGGGTGTTTCAGAAGCACGGTATGTAACTTTAGGGGGTGATTCCTTATAATATTCTAAGAAAAAACGTTCATATAAACATGTGTACGGAGTTGCCCCGTTATTGATATACAGGGTGTTAAAATTTTTATAATTTATTCAAATATCCTTTTCCCGATTTTATTGAAATTTGGTACCCTTATTCATAATGAAAAATGGCTTAATTAGCCCTAAACTAGATTAAATTTATTAAGTCCAGTGGCGTCCCGGAGAGCACCTTAACGAATATTGAACTAACTTCTAGTACACCTTCTTTATTCCCTGAATTGTTTTCGTGTCTGACTAAATGAATACCCTGTATAATATTAATTAATAATTAGGGAGCGCTAACCTGACTATTATAGTTCATTACAGAGAATATAATACAAACTTAGAATACTATTAACTGAAACAATAATTAATTAAAATAATAATTTCACAATAAAGTTCACAAACTTTTAAAAAAATCATTCTTCCAGAATCGATTTTGTTAGTTTGTTTTTAAACTTTTTTATGACTTGGACGTCTTTAAGAAACGTTGGTAATTGATTATCAATATTAGCTCCTTCATGTAAAGTTGATCGTTTACCAAAAATGAAGAGAAAGGGGAAATTAAAGCCATAAATATGGAGTTTTAAGCAGCGTATTATAGATGTGCGTACAACTTTTCTGAATATGATTTTTTCATTATAATCTTAAGTTTTATTAAAAGAAACTACAGAATTATAATTAATTTATAAACGTGAAAAGAATAAGAACGCTAACGCTTGTACACATTCATCTTAAAAATCGAAATTAGAATGCTACGATCAACAATCAGCACACGCCTGACGCCTCTCAAGTGCACAACACGCCACAATTGGTTATGTGGAACCTGAGTCAATCAAATTACTTTGTCAGGTCCGCTGCCTTAAAGGTAGTTGTGCCGACCTGTTGCCAGGTTTGGATAATTAGATTAAATTATAATTTATGAAGTTATTCCATGACTGAAATCATAATTATTTGTTCATTACATAATAGATTGATCTGATAAAAATTTAAATAATTTTGTCACATTTTAATATTTTTGCATAGTAAAATAATAATTATATCCCTAGTGTATAAACAAATATTTAGATGTTCTTTATTGAAATGTGTGCTAAAGTGTTTTTCAGTCTAGAAAGAAGTTAGTTGAGGTTAGACTTTTATGCCATGTGTCACTTTCTAGTAACCTTTATTTTAGGCGTACGTTTATGTTGATTTAGGACCGGATGCAATATTTTTTTTATATATTACTGAAAATGCTATGAGGTCTGTTAAAATCACTTTAAACTTTAAGTACGCCACTGACCTATTCTAATGTTTATAGTTTTTTTCGGATTTACCAAATTCTAGTACACCTTCTTTGTACCCTGAATTGTTTTCGTGTCTTGCTTCGTTTTCGAGAGAAAAAATAACAACCACTTTATTGCATGTAAAAAAAATACATAATAATAATATGCATTTCAAAGTTAATTAAAACATTTAAATTAAAAATAAAATTATTTTTTTAAATATTGATACAAAAAAAAATGCCACAGTTAATCAAAGCAAATGTTGAAAATGGCCACCTTCTGATAAAACACACGATTGCAATCGTCTCACCATTGATTCTCTTACACGTTCAAAAATGCCTGCATTATTTCGTATCACATTGCAACTTTCAATAATTCGAATTCTTAAGTCATTTTCATCTAGTACGGGCGTTTTGTATACAAAAGACTTTAGGTGACCCCATAAATAATAGTCTAGAGAATTCAAGTCGGGACTGCGAGCTGGCCAACCTTGGGGACCTGCGCGTCCTATCCAGCAATTAGGAAGTGTTGTCGAGGTATTGACGAGCAACTAGGCCAAAAAGAGCTGGAGCGCCGTCGTGCATGAACCACATATTAGTTCTTATTTGTAGAGGTTCGTCTTCTAACAGAACGTCAAGTTTTTCAGATAGAGACTGCGTATAGGAGTTTCCATTCAATCGAGGTGGTAAAAAGTATGGTCCAATAAAATAGTCGTCAATGATCCCTGCCTATACATTCACCGAAAACTGTTGCTGAAAGCGACCTTCTCTAATTTTATGAGGATTATCTCCGCCCAAAAATGTTCGTTATGAAAATTCATAACGGCTTCTCTTGAAAAAGAGGCCTCATCAGCAACCACCTACTAAAATCAAACCTTGGTTGAAAATCACGGAGAAGAAGAGCTTGCTCACGTTGATTATGGTATGGGTATAGTTAATAAAGATGCAAAACCCTTCAAACAGTTGATGCACTTGAAGTTGCACTGCTACCTTCCTGGCACTAGTTAAAGGATCATCTTCTATCTCTAGAAATATAGCCTCTTCTAACTCAGGCGTGATTACTTTTGCAGATCTGCCAGGAAGTTTCGCACTACGTTTAAAACTCCCAGTCTCACTAAATCTTGCATGGAACTGTCTAAATGTTTTGGCACATGGCAGTACCCTGTTTGGATGACGTCCCTGATAAACTGGCCAAGCTTCTTCAGCATTTCTATTTGCTAGGCCATAATTGAAATGCACCTGGGCCATTTCAGCGTTAGTAAAGTTATTCATTTTTGACTTGTTATTGACAAAACAAGTAAACTAGACATCAAAACTTACCTTTACCACCGTATACAAACAAGACAAGTAGAACCACTCAACGTCGGGCCTTTGATGTCTCGGGATCTAAAGCGGTTTGCCGACGCACCGGCTGGTCGGGGTATGCATCGAAATACGGGGTCGGCATAGGGAGTAATGACATGTAATGATATCGTGGCAGGGAGCGCGTCAGCTACCGGGGTTATATTCAAAGTACATTCTTTCTAACATATTATAATATATTAATAACATTGATGATTAACAATTGATTAAAATTGAATTATACTTAAATATATAGAAAGCGGGAGTATGTTATTATTACATTAAATCAAATTTTTTATGTAGTTTATTTTTTTCCTCTATTACCTTATTATTTTTATTAGTTTTTATCTATGAGGTTTAACATTTATTCAGGGCATATTTTATAAGTTGTCTGAAATAAAACTCAGATGCATATTGAGAATAATTATAGTTCTAACGACATAATAATATAACAAAATAACGATACTACGCATACTTTTATATAATATTTAATACTATTTTAAAAAAATAAAAAATCTAAATAGCTATAGGTACCTAGGTAGTACAAATACTTTTATAAAATACTTAATTAAAAATCTTGAAAGCTTATTAACTATTTTATATTTAAGTTAACTGCTCTATATTCTAAAATTTAAACATTTTAGAGGATACAGGGTGAATTGTTTTCATGAAAACAATATAAAATGGTATAGTTAAGAAAATAACTAGGTATAGTATTAGCTGCTGAAACATAAATATAAGAATAAATTGGCATGATAATAAACAGTCTTAATTTTTTTAATTGTTTCAAATTATGAAAGGAAAGCTTTCAGAACGAGTTTTTTTCGAATAAATTCTTGTATTATTAACTAGGTATATTGTTACGACAGAAAAATTTATAATTTTTTAAATTATCAGAGAGTAATTTTAATGGGTTCAAGGTGAAGAAAATTATTTTATTTTTTTATTAAAATGAATTAAATAATGCTATTCCAACTTTGTATACTATGTGAAAAAATGCTAGTATTAATTAATGCGAAAATGCCTATGTATCTATAAGTTTTGCAAAATTTTAAGTTTAGGATTTCGTTTAGACATTTTTTTAGTATTGATATCTCTATTAGCCAATTTAGCACTCTAGTATACAATGACAAGAAATAGTCATAGGAAAAATGTTCACACGGATGAAAAAAGTAATGGTTTTAAATTTATTTTTGAATGCTTGACCTTTAGTTTGCAAAACACAGTGGCTTCCATTTGTAAGGCATTCGAATTAACAAAGTTAGTGCATACGTCACAAGAGTGCTGCGCCAAACATTTTTTTTAAATATATCCTGTGACGTATACAAGTGCATTTTCCTCATCGCTTTCAATATTCCTATAGTCGGTGGTAAAAACCTTCAAAGGAATATGGTTAGATGAAGGGAATACCATTAAGTATTTACATTGCTCTACGAGGTCGGGAGTAAGAGTAATTAAAACTTCGTTGATGTCCTTCATACAATTTGCTCCGTCAGCCTGATCAAAGTATCTAATGGCAAATAATTTTTTAAAAGCACGAGCGAACTGAATAGGTGTGGGATTTTGTAGCATTGCCTCAGCAATTTGGGACCTGTCGAAAAAAATTTTCCAAACAATCTTAATTTAGGTTTCTGGTCAATAAAAATGTATATCCCTTACTTTTTAATATTTCCCACAAAACCAGAATACCTTTAATTGTTGACCTCCAACCAAATACAAACTTCATCTAATTAGTTAGGTACAACTTTTCCTTCGACACTAATGACTGTAAGATTCTTAAACAAAGTATCCATTTCTTTTAAAAAGGCTATCTGTTTTTCTGTAGCCATGAAAGCATTAAAACGACTTAAATTACTTGAATTTAATAAATCAAAAAGATCGTTCGTGTTTTGTATAAATGAAGCTGTTTTTGCATCAAGCGGTAGAATTTTTAAATCGATGCAGGTACTCAAAGCCACTGCCACTGAGCGGCTGAAAACCTGGGTGGCAAGCTTAACTTTCATTTTTTGAAAATTGTTGAGGTATATATGATCGTTAGTTAACCTTGGTGCTAATCTTAAACTCCTTTACCTTATCATAGTGGTACATAGTATCTAGATATGTTTTTATTGTTTGCCCTGTTTGTAACCTACAAGAAGATCTAAAACTACCAAAACTCTTCGGAAAGGAACTGCAAATATCCCAGGAGGTGAAATATCTAGGAATGACCCTAGATGCAAAACTAACCTGGAACTCCATTATGCAGAATATCATTAATAATAGTAAAATGGCACTCATGGCCACCAAAAGAGCTGTAGGGAAAAATTTGGGACTCAATCCACGCATGGTACACTGGTTGTACACGACAGTGGTTAGACCAATGATCACATACAGATCAGTGGTTTGGTGGACCAAAACCGACCAAAGAAAAGCAGAACTGGAGTTGACAAAAATCCAGAGACTTGCATGCCTTTGTATTACAAGTGCTATGAGAAGCACTCCAACAGCGGCTATGGAAACCCTACTAAATCTTCCACCCCTTGGCATACTTATCAAGGCGGAAGCTAGAATGGGGGCGTATAGACTGACCTGTAATAGCACCTGGCAATCCGGTTCTGTAATCGGACATACCAGGATTACAAACATAATCGCGAACTCATTATTGGAGATGAGCAGTGATTCAATGACCCCAACCACTAACTTCCACAAACCACACAAAACCCAGATACACTGGAGCATTAGGTCAAAGGAAGAAGCAGAACAGTCGGGTGGACTAGTATGGTACACCGACGGATCCAAGATGAAAGGAGGTGCGGGCGCGGGAATTCATGGGGCTGTTCCTAAGCATAACACTAGCGTGCCACTGGGGATACATGCCACAGTCTTCCAAGCAGAAGTACATGCTATTGAGGTATGCCTGCGTGAGAACCTGAGGAGGGGCTACAGAGGTAGAAACATCTCAATTTTCACGGATAGTCAGGCAGCAATAAAAGCTCTAGCATATAATCAGATCAATTCAAAGTTGGTCTGGAACTGTCTTCAATGTCTTCAAGACCTGGCTAGCAGCAATGTCGTAACACTTGCTTGGGTGCCGGGGCACAAAGGCATAGAGGGCAATGAAAAAGCAGACGCTTTGGCCAGGCAGGAATCAATTACTGCCTTCATGGGGCCGGAACCGGTTTTTGGGGTTCCAAAAGCCTCGGCAAGAAGATGCGTGACTGGGTGGGTGAAGCGACAACATCGGTCATATTGGAACCACATTTCGGGGCTAAGACACAGCAAATCAATGCTGGATAACCCCTCAGAGGCAATGACCTCTGAAATCCTAAAACTAAATCGAAACAAGCTTAGAATCGTGACAGGCCTCATAACCGGTCATAGTACTCTAAGGAAACACATGCACACCATGGGCATATATAACGACGAACCCATATGCAGGCTTTGCAATGAGGAGGAGGAAACAGCCTACCACATTATCAAAGAGTGTTACGCACTGACACGCTGGAGAACAACCCACCTGGAGAGTCAAATCCCCCAGGGGGTATCCCCTGAAAAAACTCTGAAAAGGGGGTTGCTCAGCCTAATAAGGGTGACTAACCTCTTTTAATGAGAAATCGAGCAACAAGCGTCACAATAAGTCTCTTTAGGCTGCGGTGTAGAGGTAGTAATAACTTTGGCTTGCTGCCTGTATTAATCATCATCATCATCATCAACCTACAAACATATATTATTATTTGAAAAAATTATTTCGTGTAAATTTTAGAAGATGAGGTACATCAAACAAATAGACAATTTTTTTCCATCGGCGAAAAAGAAGGGATTTTCTTCGGTCATTTTCAGATCGATTTTGAACAATTTTACAAAATTGGATCCTTGATCCGATACCACCCCTAAAACATTTAAACCCACAGAATCCAAAGTCCTGTACATATTTTAGTGTAACACCCATCAACAGAACAGTATATAAGAGGAGGCATTTTAACACGACGACCACAAATAACAAGTTAAGCAACGACAATTAATAATAAATAAAAAATATCAAATCTACGCTGTAAAAAATTAGTAATTTTTAGACCCACTGTGTATAAAGCGCTTAAAATAGTTCGTTTGGGATGACTAGCTCTACCCGACGCGCTCTGTATCGTCAACTAACCAACTACTTACTGGCGGAAGGGCGGGGTGCGGGCCGAACGACGGCACGCCGGATTTCATCTCGATCGAGAGTGGTTCTACTTGTCTTTGTTCGTATACGGTGCCTTTACCTCATATTTTAACTAACTTTGAAATACATAGGTATTTTTTTTGTACACGCAATAAAGTGGATATTATTTTTTCTCTCGAAAACGAAGCAAGATACGAAAACAATTCTGGGAATAAGAAAAGTTGTAGTATTAGTTGGTAAATTCAAAAAATATATAAAAATTTTAAAAAATTCAGTAGCGTACATTTTTTGTCAATAATATTCGTTAAGGTGCTCCCCGGGACGCCACTAGACTTAATAAATTTAATCTAGTTCTAATTAAGCCCATTATCATTATGAAGATCGGTACCAAATTTCAATAAAATCGGGAAAAGGATATTTAAAAACATTATAAAAAAAATATTTTTTTTTTAACTTTAACACCCTGTATATCAAAAACGGGCAACTCCGGACATGTTTATATAACCTTGGTCCCTTAGAATATCATAAGGAATCACCCCCTTAAGTTACGTACCGTACTTCTGAAATAATAGTATAATAGTATCGAGAATAGTATAATAGGAAGTTAAAATATTTTTTGTCTTCAAAATATTTATTCAATAATAATAAATATGGGTAAGAGATGGGTAAGAGAAATAGATCTTCTGCGTCAAGATCAAGTTATAACTCTTTCACGTAACTGGGCCTAGTTTTCAACAGGGCCATTTTATTGCACTTTGCTTTTTAGTGCACTCCTGTTTATTTTATACATCCTTGCTGTTTCAAAGGTTGGAATTTAGTAATATGATAAATATGGGTCAACACCAAAATTACGTCAGTGTAATTTCGTCCCCAATTATTAGTTCCTTACTTAATTAAGTTTATCTAACATCTACCTGTTTTTGTCCTGATTTTCACCAGGCTAGTATTTGCAAAAAATCTAAAAACTTTGCTGCTGCATTTTTAAGAAACGAGATGTACGAATGGCATTCAGAAGACATCAAATAGTAGGAGGGAATCAGAAATATGCAATTTATATTCTAGGTCCGTATTCTAAAAAATTAAGTTGATCATGGTGGCCCGAAAAGGAAACCTCAGAATTGAAAAATTAGAAAACCTTGTATAAAAACATCTCGTAAACTCTTATAAATAGTACTCAAGTACTCATATAACCCAGATGCAACTATCTACAAAAAATATTGCTTCGATTAAAATCAATAAAGAAACTGTAGCGTATTTATTGCGACCATACAAGAGCAACCAAATTAGAAAAAATAATTGATATATTGGCAACACCGCCACAGATTTACGCAATAATTTGAAACTACATAAATAATAAAGAGGGGCACTTATTTCGGGTAAAAAATATAGGATGTCCCATTTAAAAAATTATATTTTATATTCAAAGTTTTTCCTTATCTGTAATAGTATATGAGATATCGAAGAATTACACACTAAATGAACACCCAGTATAATATTAATTCATAATCTAATATCAAATGTGGTCTAGCCTAGGCTAATTAATTAGGGAGCGCTGAACTGTGGCGCAACCAGAAGAAATCAAGTTCGGGGGGGGCGGGGGGGACATAGCACCGCAGACGAAAAAACTTTGGGTGCCACACCCTTTTTCAATGATGGTTTTCAAGTTCAAGTAAGAAAAATAAAAAACACAACAGAAAAATCACAAAAACAGCCAGGCTCGTTTCAATTTTTTTTGGTAATGATGAGTTAACATTTCTTGTAAACAGATAGTTAGGGGAGAGTTGCCGGGCTGCAGCTGCAGCCCCCCCCCCCCTCTGGTTGCGCCGCTGAACATTTTAATATGTTTTTTAATTGTTTATTCCTAACTGACTATTGTAGTTCATTACAGACAATATAATACAAACTTAGAATACTATTAACTGAAACAATAATTAATTAAAATAATAATTTCACAATAAAGTTCACAAACTTTTAAAAAAAAATCATTCTTCCAGAATTGATTTTGTTAGTTTGTTTTTAAACTTTTTTATAACTTGGAGGTCTATCAATATTAGCTCCTTCATGTAAAGTTGATCGTTTACCAAAATTTGATCTGATTTGGATAGTTTGGAAATCATTACATTGTCTTGTATTATGTTGATAAATGCAAACTGATTCTAATAATTTTATATTTGAATTTTTTATTTTTAAGTTTACTGTTTGCATTAATATATTAATTTTTAATTTATGCAAATGATAAGGTCTAGAGTCCGCCGCACGAAGCTAGCACTACGACGTAGGTATGAAGAAAAAGGGGAAGTTAAAGCCATAAATATGGAGTTTTAAGCAGCGTGTGATAGGTGTGCGTACAACTTTCCTGAATATGATTTTTTTATTATAAACTTAATAATAACATATCGTTATGCCCATATCAGAGTTTGAAAAAATTGCATTGATGTCCTACCTAAAGAAAGCCGAAATCAAAAAAATATGAAAAGGTACTTCGCATTTGACATTAAACTGTCTACATAACTGTATTATCAGAAAAGAAAACGGCAGTGGCGTACATATTTTTTGCTCCGCTTAAAAAGTATTACACCCTGTATCTCAAAAATAAAGCGGTTGCGGACCTATGTTGATAGAAACTATTTGTCTCGTTTTTGGGTAAGGAATCTACACACGAGCGATGTCACATATTTTTTGAAACACACTGTATATAAAACACTATATATTTAATTTTCTATTACTATTTTTTATGTTTATGTAATTTTTTGTTGTATAGTTGTTTCTTTCAAGTTTAATTAAAAATTATTGAATAAATTATAATTTTTTTTATTTTTGTTATTATCTGATATACGCTCGTAGAAAAAATTTTGTTCCTAACACGTGCGCAAAGTGCTTTTTCCGCACGCAAAATCTTATCCGAACTACGCTTGTTAGGAAAATAACTATTTTCTAATTTTGTTTCATAAGAAATCTATTACGATACCGTTTTCAGTATCGAAACAGATCTATTACGATACCGTTTTTTTATTTTTTAAAAGTTGGCATTGGTAATATTTAAATGTTTTATTCAGTTGACGTCTGACGTTTCCTGTTATTGTGATCCATGAGAAAAGAAAGTTTTCGGGATTTCTCTGGTAAAAGTTGATTTATCGTTTTATTAGCAATATCCCTTAACTCAGGGGGAGTTGAACTTAGATTATCATGCTCCATATTTTTTTCATTATAATTATGAACAACTCTATGAAATATTAAAAAACAAATTTCGTGACAATGACACAAAGAAAATATTATTTATTGTCAAGGCTACTATGATAAAAGTAAATTTATAGTATTACCAACATAGAATTTAGACATACAAATTTACAAAATTTGAAGGGTTGATTTTCTTTTAAAATATGTATTTTCTTATTGAAAAAAATACAAAATAGAAAAAATAGTATAAAGTACGTGTTTTATAAAGAAGTTAGAGCACTTGTCCCGTTAAAAAACTCGCCGCAAGCGGCTTGTTTTTTAACATGGACGCGTGCTATAAGATGATGCTTTATAAAACATGTACTTTAATATACTATTTTAACAGGTTTGTACAAAAAAATATTCTAAATATAATCCTAAAAATTTAATTGATTTTGAATACTTGATAATTTGGTTGTTAAAAATTAATTTTTAAATAAGTTCTTTATTTGAAATGTTCTTACGTATAAGCATATAAGAGGATTTGTTAAGATTTAGAGTTAATTTATATGAAAAAAAATATTTAAATCATACTTTATATCATTTTTCAGTGGGAAAATATTATTTTTTGGATAATATATTGCAGTCGTATCATCTGCAAATAGTTTAATATTCCCTTTTAAATTCAAATTTGCTATCGAATTTATGTAAATTAAAAAGAGAATCGGCCCTAATACTAAGTTTGGAAATTGCTGGTTTAAGCCTTAGTATAGCCAATAATTTTAATATTACCTGCCAAATGCACACACAATTAACTACGTATGCTTGTAAAACACAAATATCGCTGACTAACAGACTTGAGAACCTTTTTCCAATAAAAAATTATAAGATTCACAATAAAAATAACATACAGGAAAACTACATCCAGACCCACTGCACTTTGTCGAAAATAAAATAATATAACTTAAAATAATAAATCCGTATCGCGTATACCTGAAGTAATATTTTATTTTTTAATGAGGTTAAAAATAAAACAATGAAGTTTTAATTTTAGTTTGTTTAACTAAGCCTTATCAAAACAATAAAATATTTAAAACAATTACTGATTGTTCAGTTTGGTTTATACCGGGCTGGCTTTTCAACATGCAAATGTGAGGCAAAATGCTAATAAGAGCTGCAGCACTGCCTAAAACAGTGGCGCAACCAAGGGCGGCTGCTGGGCTACAGCCCCCCCCCCCCTAAGCGAGCGTAGCTCGGGTCGTCTAACTACCTGTTTACAAGAAACGTTGACTCATCACTACACTGATAAAACTGTGCTCCCTTAAACAAATAATCTGATTTATTTGGTGAATAATTATTGGTAAAATAATAATAATAAAAATAAATGTGATTTTAATTAACTAAGTTTTATTTAACTGAAATAAATGAAAGTATTTCGTTTTATTTGTAAAATTATTTGACTGTTGGTGGATTTGTGTCAAATCTTTCAAACAAATATCTTACCAAAAAACCACTAAAATAACAAAATCTAAAGAACTAATTATTTAATCGAACTAATTTCAATAGAGAACTATTTAAATGTCTAGGTCATTTAAACTAAATAATTATGTATTTATTTACATTAAATCCTTAATATAAAACAACCAAATATTTACAAATAACTAATTATTTAATCGAAGTACATTTCAAGTTAAGAACTAAATACCTTTAACTCTAATCTAAATCATTCAATGCTGAACTTTTTAAACAATTTGGTCATCCAAACTAATAATTAAGTATTTAAATGAACTCCTGTCGCCTACTTTGGGCTTTGAGTAATTTGATTGGTTATACAAAAGTGGCCTGATAAATCATCATAGCGTTTTTGGTTATTGGTGTTCGATTTTGTCTTGTAGAAATTTATGAGTGAGAGTGAAATCTTCTTTGTTAGTGGTTCCAGTAAAAATTAAAACGAAGATATGCGGAATAAACGTAATATGAATAATTATTTAGAAGATTGGGGATATCGAGGAGTATATCCCATATGTTAGATACTTTTCAAGGGAGGAAACTATATTTGAATATTTTAGTTACGCATGATACGAGTTAAAAAAATAAGATAAGAGGCAAAGAAAAGATACTTGTAACACCTAATTTGAAATTTTGAACACAAGATCTTTCTAGAAGAATGTAGCTAGGTATTTATAAATCATAGCTACATAGGTGTATTTTTTTAAATCGTGTTACAAATAAGACAGTTTTTCTCAATTTTCACCATATTTCAATACCTATCAAACCTTCTAACGTAAAAAATATAATATAATTATTATATTATTAATAATTACTGTACCTAATATTTGCAAATTTGCCTTTATTTATTTATAGTTATTAACTTCTCTATAATGGTTGGTTTATACAGCAAAATAACATAACATAAAAATAAAATGAGAGTTGAATCTACAGATCTGTCATAAGACGTTTATAGAACCACATAACATAACATAACATAAAAATAAGAAATAAAATAAGAGATAACTTTTAACTTTTATGTTATTTTTATGTAAAGATAGTTGTGCGCGTGCGCCTAATTTGTCATAACCTTTATTTTCGGCAAAAATCTGTTTTTCCTGTTGGTTTGCCTTATTATTTGAACACTATAAACAATTTTATAAGGTTTGTGATTATTATGGTATAGGTACTGATTAAACCATATTCAGTAGCAACAGGGGATTTAATCTGCTTATTTCTTATTTTTATGTGACGTCTGTATAAACACGTACTTGGATAAAATAAAAACTGATTTGAATGAAGTTTCTGATCTACTGAAAGTTAAAAAAAGGTATTTAAACCAAATAAAATTATACTTGGTCTAAATAAATATAAAAGACAAGTTAAACAATTATGTACTTGAATAAAGAAACAACGACTTTGATGTAAATTACCGGTTTATTTAAATCCAATCACTTAAATTGTTTAATTAAATAACGTTGTTGTTACAGCAAATACATGTAAAACAAGAGTAAAATAAATATATACTTGATAAAATATAATAAATATCAATCAATTAAACATTGTGTTAACTTAGCTTTTAACCTATTTACTTTAAGTCATTGAAGCGGCTTATTTAAGTTAGATTAGTGTTCAGGAAATAAATATTTGCTTCAATTTTGTATTTAGTGAATAATTTCAAATAAAAAGTAATTTGTATCAAATCAGATAATACTAATTGAGGCAAATAATCCCCTGGTATTTTTCAATACATATTTGTTTGGCTAATAGGAAACAAATATTTATTTGAGTCAATGAAAAATTTTTTTAATTTAAATAATTAATTTTATCAGTGTACAGGGTTATCCAACCAAGACTAGACAAGGCGATTTTTTGACTTTTCCTGTACTTTTATAAAAAAACTGAAATAGCCATCTTAAGTCATTTTCTCCCGCGAATTCGAATATCTTCAGCAAAAAACAATTGAACATCAAACAAAAGTACTAGGGGTCACTTTGATATTTTTTTAAATGGGATGCCGTATTTTTAATGAGCTTATCCGATTTCTCATATAAATTTTGATCTAAAATGTTAAAAAAAAAAAAAAAAAATCTTACGGTAGACGAACATTTTCCGAATTTAAAACTGAAGAAAAAAGGCGTTTTTGAATTAAAAATCCAACATTTTAGATCAAAATTTATATGAGAAATCGGATAAGCTCATTAAAAATACGGCATCCCATTTAAAAAAAATATCAAAGTGACCCCTAGTACTTTTGTTTGATGTTCAATTGTTTTTTGCTGAAGATATTCGAATTCGCGGGAGAAAATGACTTAAGATGGCTATTTCAGTTTTTTTATAAAAGTACAGGAAAAGTCAAAAAATCGCCTTGTCCAGTCTTGGTTGGATAACCCTGTACCTAAGATATGTGAAGTTGCACAAAAATTGAAAGGCTGCTTTTGTGATTTTCTGTTGTGTTTTTTATTTTTCTTACGCCATTTTTTTTTTCGCCCCCCCCCCCAACTTATTTTCTTGTTGTGCCACTGGCCTAAAATAATTATCATACGTAAAACCACAAGAGCTTTTTTTTATCGGATAAACTTTTATTTTTTACGAAAACTAGATTGCTTAGAAATTTAACGAGAACAAACGAAATGATAAAAACGCGACAGCGAAGCTGGAGCGTTTTTATTTATTACCGTTTGTTCGAGTTTAAATTGCTAAAAAGTGATCTAGTTTGAGTTTAAAAAATAAAAGTTTATCCGATCTTAAAAAAAATGAAGTGATCTTTAACTAGAGAAATTCACGATTTTTGGCATGAATAGATACTAAAACAAAATAATAAGTACTTCACTAAAAAAATGTTTGACAGCATCAAATTAATTTGTAACAATATGTCAGGTTGCCGAGCAATGAAAAAGAAAAGCTACTCGATTTTGAGCGGGAGAGGTTTTTACCATTTAATTTTTAGCTGGAGAGGGTTTTATCGCGACTATTCCACTCATCATAATTTGAACCAATCAAAATGTAGCAATTTTAGATTTTACCTGTTTTTAATCGGAAAAACCACTACCTTCATAATTTTGCCGACCCCACTGACCAATCAGAATTTCAGAAAATAGCTAGCAACATAGTTTTTAATCGGCAAAATTTTGTTACCTTAGTTACATTCACTGTTAAGATTGGTAATTAATGACTGACAGTAGATTGTCACTGTTACTTTTGAAAGGTTGTAATCTCACGTAAATTTATTTATTTTTACCAAAGTATGTGTGAAACCATTCGTTTCGGTCAAAGATTAATCAGTGAAATAAAATCTGCCGTCGAAAAAGTAATTCCAACAAATACCATAAAAACCAGATCGTCGATATGGAACCAATTTCTAGATTTTTGTAAAGAGCGTAATTATGAATTTGTTTCGACTACAACTATAAATGATATAGCCACAATTTTGGAAGACTGGGCATTTAATATGAAAAGAAAAAACGGCGAAGACTATAAGGAAACTTGCGTAAAGTCTATCTGGAATACTACAGCCAAAATGGTACAGGAAAAATATAGTTATTCGTTTGATCCCTTTAGTGACATACGCTTCAAAAAAGCACGCGATGCACGTAATACTAAGAGAATAATTTTACAAGAAGATCTGACCAAACAAAAAGTAAAGGAATTAGGCATACAAGACATATATAACATGGCCTTACTTTGGGATGAAGAAACTCCAGACGGATTACAAAAAAAAAATTTCCACATATGCGCTTTTGAGCTTGCGTGGAGAGGAAACGAGGCCGCTTATTGCAAGATTCATTATTTTAAATAAGAATTCAATATTATGGGCAACTTTACTGGTAGAATACAATATAATCCGATTTTTACTAAAACTACACAGGGTGAATCTAAAAGCTGTGCTAGCAGCAAGTGGTTAGTAGGAAACAAAATTAATAGAAATTTTTGTCCAGTAAGGTTATTTAAAAAACTTTTGACTAAGCGACCTCACCAAATAACAACGGACAGGTTATTTTTAACCCCCAATCCTAACTGACACAAGGGCCCTTGGTTTATGAACATACCATTAGGAATTAATTCCCTTGCAAAATGGACCAAAATTTCAGCTGAGAAGACTGGACTCGATACAAAGAGAAATAAAATAACTAATCACTTAAATCGCTCCTCTGCGGTATCAGTTCTTACAAAAAAGGAGTAAGTGAACAACAGTTAATAAAGTTAACTGGTCATGCAAGTTCTCACTCTCTTAAACCCTATCTCCAGATGGATCCAAAACATCATTCCGATTTAATAAATTGCATGAGAAATAACGAGCAACTGCCATCTTGTAGTGTACCAATAAGTAGTATTAATGCTATTGTAGAGTCCCCAAACCTTGCTATAAATGTCTCCAACCAAAACGAGAACGCGAATAAAAATGGGATTATATATATATCAAAGCTGCACATTTAATATTGTTAATAATTATAAGTAGTTTTTATGTTTTCATTTTCCTATCTTCTTTTGGAATAAAATTAATTTATAATTCACCCATATATACCTAGTTTTAATATTATTCGTGAAATAATCTTGACGAGTACCACTCAAGAAAAAAATTTTTAGGTCAAATTTTCCTCTTTTATATTCAAGTTTGTTGCTTTTTGGCAATTTCGCTCGTGACCTTTTCCAAACCACTCGCCTAACGGCTCGTGGTTTTGTAACAAAAATGTCAATCGCGAAATTGCCAAGCAACAAACTTTCATAACAATCGGAAAATTTTGCCGGCAAAATTTTCTCTCTTGTGGTATTATATACGATAAAAAAGGATTCAAATGTCCAATGGACATTTTATTGTAGGAGTAAATTTATTATTTTATTATTTTAATCGATTTTTATTAATTAATTAAATTGTTTATTCCCAACTAACTATTACAGTTCATTACAGGGAATATAATGCAAACGTAGGATACTATTAACTGAAATAATAGATAAAATAATATTAAAGTAATAATTTTACAATAAAGTATCTATTTCACAAACTTTTAACAAAATCATTCTTCCAGAATTATCTTTTTTAGTTTATTATTAAATTTTTTATTACTTGAATATCTTTAAGAAACGTATTAATTCCTTCATGTAAAATTGATCGTTTACCAAAATTCGATCTGGTAATTTGGAAATTGTTATATTGTCTTGTATAATGTTGGTGAACGTTAATTGATTTTAATAATTTTATTTTTGAATTTTTTTATTTTAAGTTTATTGTCTGTGCTAATATACTAATTTTTAATTTACACAAATGCTTGGCGTCTAGATATCTTCTCGGTCTATATAAATTTAATGCTGGTTCTAAAAAGGGTAAGTTGTGTATACATTTAATTGCCTTATTTTGCAATTTTTGTAAATTAACGTTCTACAATATTTATTTTTAATACTTTTGTATGTACGATATGTTGTCGCTCTTGAAAAGCACCGTCATGCGCGTCATTCCATCGTTCGCAGCCGAAACCCGACAAAAGCAAACAACGAGGAGCGACAATATGACATTTGGCGAAATCATTGGAGTGGGAGGTAATACGACTAACTGTGATAAGTTTAAGCCGGCCGTGTTTCAGCCGTTAGTCCGGTAGTCGATGATTTATCGTTATCGAGTTTAGTTGTCATTTTTGTTGAAAGAAGTGTATTGTTTAACTGTTTGTTTTTGTGAATGCTGTACTATTGTAAACCTATGCCTGGTAATACATGTGCGTTTCGAGGGTGTCACTCAAAAGAAGGTCAATGAATAAGCATGTATGCATTTCTAAAGGATCCTGAATAGCAAGTACATTTGCACCGCTTTATAGGATTGTTGATTAAAAATGTAAGGAAAGGTAACCAAACTGCTGTTCAATTTTAAAAAGAAATAAAGGGATACATAAGAAAATAACTGTTTTTCTACTTCTATATTAGTAAGAACCTACTTACGCACTACTTTATCCGTAAAACTCTAATTACACACACTATATTATTAGAAGCCAAGTCGCGCGTAAAAGCAGTTACGTAATACAGAATGACTAACGTATGACAAGACAAAAATACCTTTATCCAAAATCAAAAGCTGAAAAATCAATTATTTTAAAACTCAAAAAAACATAGACTACTTACAAACATACCAGACGAACAATTCGGATTCAGGCCTCACCACAACACAGTACAGACAGTGGCGAGGGTCCTGACTGATGTTAAAAATAAATTCAATAATAAACAGAACACTGTTTTGTTATCATTTGACATCAGCAGGGCCTTTGACACAGTATGGCATCAAGGAACTTTATTTAAACTCATGACAATACACAACTTTCCTACTTACTTAATAACATTAATAGAGACGTACCTACATAACAGAACATTTTTCGTTAGGGTAGAGGGTGCGTTGTCCGCGCAGAGAGTCGTTAATGCGGGATTCCCTCAGGGAACCGTGTTGTCTCCAGTATTATACAACATGTATACGGCCGATTTCCCGACGTACCCCCTAACCATATTTGCGTTGTACGCAGATGACGCATTAATCTACGCGCAGTCGTTTTATGCGGAAGCCGCTAAGCGACAGGTGGTGTCGCACATCAACATTCTAGACCGTTATTTCAAGAAGTGGAAAATAGCGGTCACACCAAATAAAACGGTTTGCGCAACCCTAACGAAGAAATTTACCAACAACAAGATCTTTATACCACTAAAAATTGACAACAAACCAATACAGCCACAAAGACGACTGAAATACCTTGGCATCACCATAGACGAGAGGCTTTCCTTTAAGCCCCAAATTAGAGAAGTCCTCAAAAAAGGCTTTGCAGCGATGCAAAGCCTATACTCAATCATATCCAAAAACTCCCACCTATCCCCATCAAACAAGCTTCTCGTCTACAAACAAATGATACGACCGATACTAACTTACGGAGCACCTGTATGGTATAGCATTTCAAATGCTCGACAGCAAAGGCTGCTAAGATTTGAAAATAAGGTCCTCCGGTGTGTGAAGTCATCGGATAGACACGTCAGGATCGCGGACTTACTTACACCATATGGCGGCGATAAACTACATTACTGAACATATAAGAGACATTTTGAACGATTTCGATACATACAAATTACAATACTCACCATTAACTAGACACATAACAGACAGACGTGCAGACAACGAGGCGGACGCAAAACATAAACCTCTTTACTACAGACTTCCTATATACAACCTTCCACTGGCCAACAAACAACAAACTCTCCAATAAAACGACAAACAAACAAAATACAAAATTAAAATTTATCTACATCAACATACATTTTATTAAATAACGGACAAACAAAAACAAATTAAATTATTTCACACGCACGGACAAACATACAATAGACCAACTAAAGTCTGTGCGTTTTAAGAAGTCCGATATCGGATTAAATCACCAAGGGATGTTATCGCTTTTAAAACAGTAAGTCGGTTAAGTTACAATATCTTCGCACCTTCGCTATACTTGATCACACCGAACATCCCACTGGTTTACTGTATTCTATTAGTGGGCGAAATCAGAGGTTTCAAAACAAAATTATCTTAGAATTACGCGTTGAGCATAAATAATAATTAAATAGATAATTAAATTATTTTGCTATTATTATAGTTAAATCTATATAATAATCGCTATTTTCCAAGAACCAATTAAAATTTGCTCAAGTGCGGGATGGTTAAATATGTTAAAGATTTTGTCAGGTATATACTTTTCAGGTAATGACATTATTTTGGGATTATTATAATTATTAAATTTAATTATTTATTATTATATTATTATTAATTATTAAAATTAATTAATGCAGAGGAAGACTACTTTTAGTAGTACCTATCTACAAGTAGGTACGTTCTGTCGCAAGACTACAAAATCGGTTCTTTTTAGAACCAAAACTTTATAAAAAAGAATTCGTAAAACTAATTTGTCTGAATACTACAAAAGCTAAAAAATTATTATTTTTCTATACCTAAACTAATTTTTTATTTACTTTAAATTATTTTATTTAGAAAATGTAATTCATCAACATCCAAAATTACCTTCAATATAATTTATTGTTTGAGAGCCACCGACATAATGCTCAAGATGTTTTATGGCTTAGCGGACTTCTTAAAACGCACAGACTTTATAAATTATTCAATATAAGAAAATGACACAAGAAAAGTACGCACTAAGGCTGGAGACTCGCCGATCTCTCACCGAGATCAGCGAAAATCCAGCCTGAAATGCACACCCACTAACACCGACAACGCCAGTGAGAGAAGACTCTGACTGGACTATACGCAACGACCCGCCCCCAATTTAAGGAAGCTCTCCGCCGTACCTGGCGGTTGGGCAGAGGTCATTTGCTACCGCATTCAGATTGCCTGCTACGGACGGACATAAAACAACGTACCTTAATCAATTTTACTGTTTTTTTTTTTAGCTTTTCCCAGAATGCTTGCCATTGGTGTTCCAATTCATTTCATCATATATTCTCTGCAAACTGTATCAATTATACTGCTTTGGGGTAACACATTCTGTACAACACCCGGTAAGGCAATGCCGTGACGCGAGTTCGCAAAAGAAGTGCAGACAGCGTTAAGTATAGTTTTAAGCTAGGTTAAGACTATTTAGAAGTAAGTTAACATTATAACGAATAGGAAATAAACGACTTTAAAAGCGACTTTAAAAGTGCTGAGTTACTTTGTTACTACAATGTGTAACCGATCCCGACCTTACAGCCAGAGCTCTAGTGCGAGTTCAGACAGTGATAGTGCTCGTTATCGCAGTATTAAATTTCGAAAAGCAGAGGCAATAAGTTATTCAAGGAAACGTCCAGAATCACAGATCGTGAATGAACGACAAAAACGTTTGTCTACGCGTTCCCCTTCTGCCTCCCCAAGAACCCTTGAACCTGAAACGACAGAAGAAAGGTTCAAAAGGTTAGAAAACATGATCAAAAACCTAAGCCGGCAAACTCGTTTGGTAGAATCCAGACAGAAAGCACTTAGGGTAAATGTTCACAGTGATTGCATCTCGAAATTTTCACCAGATAATAGCAATTTGACGGCACAACAGTGGCTATCAAAAATTGAAAAGCTAAAGCTATTAAACCAATGGGACAACATAACGACTATTTACCACATGCAATCCAGACTTGTAAGCATGGCGAGAAATTGGTTTTATAGCTTACTGAATTATAATTCGACTTGAAAAGAGTGGAAAGGTAAAAAGAAGTTTTCCTGACCGATTACGCGACTCTTCTTCAAACGAACCATGCTAAATAGACGCAAAGATCCTGAAGAAAACGATGAAAAAATACATTTTTCAACCTTTACTAACCTTAAAGAAACAAATTTATCTACTGCAGTAGTGCTGAAGACGAACCACACTACTTGTCTGTGAAAAACGCACTATTTCTCGAACAACTTATTGAAATAATACGAATAGCAAACAGACACGGCACTATTGGAAACGTGAATTTAACTCGATAATACAAAGGACAGCGTTCGATGAGAAATAATGTAACAAATTACATCGCCGCATGTTTGGGCTGTATGTATAGTAAAAAGCCTTCTGGGAAAGTACCTGGTCGTTGACAGTAGTTTACACCGTATAGAAAATAAGGAAATACCGATGGACATTATCCACTTGGATCACTTGGACTCGTTTGTAAAGAGTGCACAAAAAATAGTTGCTTAATAGTGGGCGTCGATGCTTTCCCCAAGTTTGTTTTCCTCAAAGCAGCGCCTAATATAAAAACGACACCTGTGATACATTTCCTTGATGAGATTATAAATATGTTCGGAGTACCACGTCGATTGATTTGTGATAGAGAAACTGCTTTCACCAGTAAGCATTTCACTGATTATTGTTTTGGTTTTGGTATTAAACGAGTACTATGCGCTACGGCTACCCCTCGAGCCAACGGGCAAGTAGATCGGACTCATTTTCTCTTGAAGATGGTGTACCACAGGGGGCCGTCCTAAGTACTACACTATTCAACCTAGCTATAAACGATATTAGTAAGTTTATCCGGTCACCTGTCAAACATGCACTTTACGCTGATGACCTAGTTCTTTACTGCACAGGAAAAGTTACCGCAACCTCTTGCAATTTACTCCAAAATACAGTAGACGATCTCCTCAATTGGTCAAGACAAACTGGATTCAACTTCTCTAGCTCAAAATCCAAAGTCATCAGATTCAGCCGCTCGAGACAACACTACACGCCAAATATATTATTAAACGGAACCCCCTTACAAGTCGTAGATAAATACAAATTCCTTGGCCTAATTTTAGACAGCAGACTCTCCTGGAGACAACATATCTTGGAACTTAAAGCAGAATGCCTTAAAAGAATAAACATACTAAAAGCACTTGGGCACCACCAGTGGGGAGCCCAGGAACCTATGCTACTTAGGATTTACAGAACACTAATTCGATCTAAGCTAGACTACGGCAGCTCAGTCTATATGTCAGCCAACAAAACAATCCTAAAAAGCCTTAACACTGTCCATAACACAGCGCTTCGAATCTGCCTGGGAGCCTTTAAATCCAGCCCTACCAACTCACTATACTGCGAAGCCAATGAATTACCGCTATCCTTGAGAAGGGAACAACTTCTCCTATCTTACTCCACCAGAGTGGCAGCCAACCCAAGGAACCCAGTCTATTCTACTTTATATACCAACCACATCCCAGACACAAACAAACGTCCCGATTCTGTTCCAAAAATTCTCAGAGATCTTCTGGACAACCTCGATTTAACTAAAACGACACCGAATATCCCCTCACACTTACCTCCCTGGACAAAAGCGATACCGCAGATTAATACAGATCTTTCAAAATACAATAAATCGGACACCGCAAAACCTATACTTAAGCAATCCTTCCTAGAGCTCATCAGGACCAAGTTTCCAGGAAACGGGATCTATACGGACGCATCCAAAAATGATAATGGGGTCAGTTGCGCAGTCACAACAACTACTTCAACCATAGCTAGTTACCGCCTACCTAGCCACTGTAGTATACACACCGGAGAACTATACGGAATCCTTATGGCGCTTAAATCAATAGAAGAGGCAAACAAAACCGCAACTGTCTGCACCGACTCCCTCGCGTCAATTCACTCCATAAATAACTTATATACAAACAACCCCTTAGCTCAAAGAATCCACGAAACTTGCCAACATCTATCATTAAAAAACGTTCAAACCTCCATAGTCTGGACGCCATCTCACGTTGGCATTCCGGGCAACGAAAAAGCCGATCAAAGCGCCAAGGAAGCTCTGATCTCAGAACTTCCAGCCGAACAAGTACAGCTACAAAAAGACATCAAAAACTACTTTAACAGCATCACTACAAGAAAGTGGGAGAACATTTGGACTCAGTCAAACACCAAGCTCTCGCTTATACAACCTTCCGTCTCCTACTTTGATCTCCCACCCATGACAAGAAAAGACAGTGTAGTCATCCGTAGACTAAGAATCGGGCATACACGTGCAACGCATGGTTACCTAATGGATGCCGGAAACCCGCCCCTCTGCGAACAGTGTAACGTTCTCCTTACAGTCAGCCATATCCTCACCGAATGCCCACAACACGCCCAAAGCAGGTACGCAAACCAATTCAGTGCAAACCTGAAAGAAAACCTCAGCAAACCTGACAAGCTCGGAAACACCATAAGATTCTTAAAAGACATTAATATGTATAACTTTATCTGAAACTGTTTAATATATACTGTTACTAGGTGCCAATGGCCAAAGAAGCCGAGGCACAATAAACTAATAAATAAATAAATAACCTTAAAGAAACAAATTTATCTACTGCAGTAGTGCTGAAGACGAACCACACTACTTGTCTGTGAAAAACGCACTATTTCTCGAACAACTTATTGAAATAATACGAATAGCAAACAGACACGGCACTATTGGAAACGTGAATTTAACTCGATAATACAAAGGACAGCGTTCGATGAGAAATAATGTAACAAATTACATCGCCGCATGTTTGGGCTGTATGTATAGTAAAAAGCCTTCTGGGAAAGTACCTGGTCGTTTACAGTAGTTTACACCGTATAGAAAATAAGGAAATACCGATGGACATTATCCACTTGGATCACTTGGACTCGTTTGTAAAGAGTGCACAAAAAATAGTTGCTTAATAGTGGGCGTCGATGCTTTCCCCAAGTTTGTTTTCCTCAAAGCAGCGCCTAATATAAAAACGACACCTGTGATACATTTCCTTGATGAGATTATAAATATGTTCGGAGTACCACGTCGATTGATTTGTGATAGAGAAACTGCTTTCACCAGTAAGCATTTCACTGATTATTGTTTTGGTTTTGGTATTAAACGAGTACTATGCGCTACGGCTACCCCTCGAGCCAACGGGCAAGTAGATCGGGTAAACAGAGTAATCTTATCATCGTTAATGACGAGTGTAGATGACGATCTTCACTGGGATAAAGCCTTGACCAAAGTTAGATGAGCATTAACACGGCGCGGGCGGTGAGCTCTGTGACGGGAAAGTCACCATACGAGGTGTTTTTCGGTTATCAGTCACGTGGTGTTAATGACGCCTTTCTAACCACTGAGGTTTGCGGTGATGAACGTATTGACATCCCTTCTATGAGAACTGAAGTGTCCAAGCGAATTGCTGAACGTCAGCTAAAGCAAAAACAATTGTACGACAAGCGGCATGTCGAGCTAAAGAAATACGTTCTAGGACAACAGGTCCTGGTCCATCGAATAAAGTGTTCAAATGATGGACAGAGTAAGAAACTCGAACTAGGGATGGGCAAAAAACATCGATGTTTCATCTCCAACATCGATGCTTTTGACATCGATGTTTTAGTTTCGATGTTTATTTTAAACATCGCAACATTGAAATAAAATCTCAACTCAACCTCCGAACGGTGTAGTATCAAATCTCAGGGCAATTCTAAAGATGGCGCTACCTCTCAACTCAACCTCCGAACGATGTAGTACCAACTAATATAAAATATACATACAAATTAAAAAATAGTCACATAATATACGTTGTCCTTATATAGTGACTGGCATAAAGTACGAAGGCGTAGAAAGGCCACCCGAAAGAAATAAACATTTTGTGTAATATTCCGACTTTATTCTCGGAATTCCGACTTTTATCTCGGAATTCCGACTTTAATCTCGGAATTCCGACTTTAATCTAGGAATTCCGAGATTAAAATATTTTTTTCTTTCGGGTGGCCTTTCTACGCCTTCGTAATAAAGTTGGACACATATGGAAAAAAAATGTATTGATGGAGTATTGAAAACCTTTTTATGCCGATTATCTCTGCATAATGGAAAACCTAAAAATTTATTTTGACATTTGTCACGTGACTACTCGCTTGGCGGAAAAATAGAAAAAAATATATTGTTTCACGAGAAGTGGTACCTATTATATGACGAGATATCGAAAAAAATTATTTCAAAAAAGTGTTTAGATTTTAATTTTATGCCCGTCCGCAAAGTTTGTAGTAAGAATTCAAAAAATATATTTTTTAAATTTTTTGAAAAAAATATATTCAATATTAGTTTCATATTTTCAAATATTTTTAATTAAAATGTGTTAAGTGATCGAAAGCCAATGTATTAATCTCTTGAATGTTTATAATTAGTTGTCAGAGGGGCTGAACACACTCAAGTACAGGGTCTTTGATTATATTTACGTGAACTCTAGAGCAATTGTTAACAATTATTGTTTCCATGGTTTGCTTGACAAGTTTATCAACCTTCTTTTCGATTTATTTATATTTTAAGCTAAGATATGTCAAAAATGGCTCACCCAAATGTCATCAACATATATATATTTGGAATCACGGAAAAAAGATCTTTCATTTTAGCGCATAATATACAGGGTGTTCCATTTAAAAAACTTGAAGTTGCCTATATTTTTTCATTTTCCGATGCGACTTTGTTTTTTCTGATAACTTCAAAAGATAATAGAAGAAAAACCCTGGAACTTTTGTATATAAGATTTTTTTCCATCTCTAATAATAAAGGCTCTAGAGTTCACGTAAATATAATCAAAGACCCTGTACATCCATGGAAAGAAGCTAAATTTTAAGATTAAACAAATTAAAACTTTAAGAAACAATACAAATATTTAACTAATAGATTCGTACCTTGGTTTTCGATCATTTAACACATTTTCATTAAATTCGTGGCAATGTGAAAATAATATTGGGTATGTTTTCAAAAAATGTAAAACAAAATATTTTTCGAAGTTTTGCTTCGAACTTTGCGAGCAGGCATACAATTAAAATCTTTTCTTAAATTACTTTTTTCGATATCTCGTCATCTAATACCACTTCTTATGAAAAACATTTTTTTTTCAATTTTCCCGTCAAACGAGTAGTCGTGTGACAAATGTCAAAATGAGTTTTTAGGTTATCCATTATGCAGAGATAATCGGCATAAAAAGATTTTTCAATATTCCATCAATAATTTTTTTTCCATATGTGTCCCAACTTTATGCCAGTCACTATATAAGGACAAAATAAAGGACATAGGCTGAATTTTTTAGAAAATATAGAAATAGCCAAATTAGAGATTAATAATCAGATTGACTGGATGAACGATCCTGTCAACGCCCACTAGAGAGAAGCAGTGAGAATTGTGAATAAGTTTAAATAGTGATTGTCTGGTTCCGTATATTTTGTTTTATTTTTTTAAATGTTTTTTGGGTTTATTCCGTTGATCAATTTTATATAGTTAGTAAACCTGTGTTCGCCATTGTGAGCTTGTTTGTATCCTTAACGTAAAGTTTGTGATTATATTATGTAAGTAATACCTAATAATTTTGATTTTGAATTGAGATTGTTTAAGAAACCGAAACGCGTAGAGCAAGATATTAAATATTTGTAAAGAATTTTGGATTTTTCTTTCCTCTTCAACCTAAGAAAAGAACACCCTGTATCTGGTAGAAATTATAACCATTTAGGCGAGAAGCTAATTTGCTATCGGGATTGTGTTAATGTATCAGATTTCTTTCACAGTCCTGTTAATCTTTAAGAGTATTTATGGGTTGTTTGGGATACCCTAAAAAGGCCCTTGTTTTAGAAATATTACGAGGGCAGTTTTTCATTTTAATTATTCTTTTCATAAATGCGTTTATAACGAGTGATTTTTAATTATTTTGCTTAAGGGAGGCCATGCATTTTAAAAGCATCATGGCCGTACTGCGTAGATAATTCACCTCACTTTTATTGAACCAATCAAAACGCTCATTTTCATAGCAACCACCTTGGTAACGGTCGTCTTACCCGATAAGACTACCGCTAGCTCGAAAAGACGCTTTCGAAAAGACGCTTGTAGCTTTTTTACTTAAATAAAAAATTAGTAACACCTCTAACTTGTATATTTACCTTTATCAGACGGCCTTCATTTTTATGTTCAGTAAATTATCCAATAAAATACACCTCTAGAGGCGGTTTCTTATCTTCATACCTTCGTTTTTCCCTCGAAACTCGATTTTCCAAGAAAATTTTCACTCAATGTAATTTTTACTTATAATCAAAGATAAGACCCTCGAGCTAAAGCTCTCGGGATCATATTAGATTATAAGTAAAAATTACATTTCGTAAAAATTTGTCAGAAAATCGATTTCTTGTTAAAAACATCGGTATTACCGATAAGACGACTCCTCTATCGGTATATTACTGTTGATAAGATGACATGATTGTTTTATGACATTTACGTCTTATTTGAATTTGTGTATTTGTAAAGTTTAAAAATTGGAGAAATTTTGTAATTTTTGCAGTTATTTGAAGGTAGGTTACTATTGCTTTAACTAATATTTCTCCGGAGAGTCGTCTTTTGACTATTATAAAGTGCTATTTGCAGGATATGATTTAATTTTTTATTATTTTTTTTTTTCAGCGTATCAAGTTTTGGTGAAGCTTTGTTGCCGGATTGAAAGTTCTACAGTAAAAATGTTTAGTGAAGCACAAAAAATTTTTATTGTTGAAAGTTTTTTTAGAAATGGAAACAAAATAGGCATGACTGCTTTGATGAATTTCGAACCGAGTTTCCTGATGTTGCGGTGACCTTTCATAATTTTCGTACTGGGTCACAATACCTAATTGATAAATTTCGTCAGACTGGTTCTGTTCAACTTAAAAAAGAGGCTGGAAGACCAACGAAACGATCGAATGAGGTTATTGAAGAAGCGCGACAAATTATGGAAAATAATCCTTCAACTTCTATTAGGCATTTATCTCAACAAATTCAGCAAACGGATTTATGCTACAGTACATGTCAAACACTTTTGAAAAAGGATCTGCATCTATACCCTTATCGTGTTACGGCTATTCATGAACTCCTTCCCAATGACGTTCCCCAAAGACTTAATTTTTGTGAATGGTTTTTAAACAATTTTCAAGAAGAAAATAGTGGTGCTTTTGAAAAAACATTTTTTACCGATGAGGCTTATTTTTATTTATCAGGCTATGTTAATTCACAAAATATGCGAATGTGGAATACGCAAAATCCGCATGTTTTTGTAGAAAGACCTCTTCATCCTCAAAAAGGTGGTGTGTGGGCAGCAATTAGTTCTAGAAGAATAGTAGGCCCAATTTACTTTGATGGCACAATTACAGCTGAGAGATATCGGATCGAAATTCTGACAACATTTATTAATAAGCTTCACGATGATGAATTGCGGGAAGGTTACTTCCAACAAGATGGCGCTACACCTCATGTAACCAGAGAAAATTTAAATTTTTTAAGTGAATTTTTTGAAAACAGAGTTATAAGCCGAAATACGCAACAAATATGGCCACCTCGTTCCTGCGATTTAACACCCTGCGATTTCTTTTTGTGGCCTTTTATAAAAAACTCCATTTATCGAACACCAATTGAGGATATAAATGATCTTAAACGAAGGATTTCAGAAAAAATTGCCGAAATTAATAATTCTCCAAACGTATTGGTTAATGTGTCTCTGAGGGTAAGAAGAAACATCAGAAGGTGTCTAGAAGTAGGAGGCGGCCATATAAAGTAGGCTTTCAAAGTAAGATAGCTCAGGATTTTATATTACATACCGTCAAAAAACATTATTTTAGGTTTTCAACGTGACAACGCTGCTTTCTTGCAAATTCGCCCTGATTTAATCTACGCGCTACTGCTACACTATGTATACTGGGTCACAGCCGCCCTTGAGCAAAATAATTAATAATCACTCGTTATACCAGACGAGCGATTGTACATGTAACATGTACATGTTTTTTGAAACACCCTGTATAGCCACTATGATTTATTTTTTACTTAAGCATCCTTATAAGAAGAAAAAAATGATCACTTACCCTCCATAATTAGGCGCTGCACAATATTCACCATATCTTTGGCTTCTTTCTTGTAGAACTCATTCTCACATTCGGGCTTTATTTGAAGTACTAAGCTAGATGTTAAGGAAAAACAATAAACAAACACAAACACAATTTTAGCGTCACATCTCTAAAGTGCGACCTCATTCTAGGTCTCAAATTTCTAAAATCAGCAAAGTCAAGTTAGAGACTTGGCGTGACCGTGAGCAGCCAATAAAAGTATACAGGGTATGTTATATTAATGGACCGTAAGCCCTAAAGCAACTGAATAGATTAAAATAGGTGTGTGTATAGGTTATAAAAATATAAAATCTTAAGCCTTGAATGATAACCGAGCTAACTATAAAACAATAAAAAACAAATCTAATTTTTTATTAATAAATTAGTGTTTGTTTTTATGAAATTGTCTAGAATTTATTCTATGTACCTAGGCAACGTGTCGCAAACTGATTATGATATTAAAAGTCATTTAGAATTCCCTTCTTGTTCAAAGATAGTGTCGCATTTAGATTAAAATATGTACAGGGTGTTTTGCAATTCACACCGTCAGAATTTGCTACCGAAAGAAACAATTGCATAAAGGGTTCATATTTTAATGGAACACCGTATATATTATTTATTTATTAAATAGAGCTTAAAATTGCCTTTTCCAAAATATATAACTTGCCTATAGTTGGAATATTGCCAATAAAAGATCAAAAAATAATAAATTTATTATATTATGAAATAAATCACAGGGGCCATGATAATAATCGCAATTTTAATTACAGGGATAATAATAATTTAAATGTTTGCAAATGTTCTATATGCCAACCATTATTGTTTAGACACTTTGTGTAATAATTTCCTATTTTATCGATAGCATTCACAATAAAATGGGGATTTTCCTTTATAATTTTAAATCGTAACTCTTCTAACGATGCACTTCGTTCTTTATAATCTTTGTTTTTCACGTAACCCCAAAAGAAAAATCAAAAATTGACAAATCATGATCATACAATGCCGCCATATCTATCGATATCGATTGTGGAGAAAATTACGGACAACCAAGATTTTATGGGGTGGAGTACCATCTTGCTGCCAGATTATCTCGTGATACTGACGAATAGGTTAATTTTACAAATAATTTTCTTTCGTTCTTAAGGAACTCTAAATATCTTTCATCATTTAAATAAAATTCGTAAAAAATAGGACCTATAACTTTAGTGTTGGAGTCAGAATCAATCATAAAAGGTACAATGCCGTAGGTGACGGCGGCGGCGGAGGGAAAACTGTAGTTAAAAATGTCTGTCGTCACTCATTTGGTGGCGAAATATACAACAGTGTTGCCAGGTGAAAAAAATACAAATCGCTAGAGGTTAATTGCAAACTATTATTTCCAAGAGTTATAAACATACACTAATAGCCAAGTGCACCGACATGCTTTAACTCTAGTAATACATAACCCGAGAGTTAAATTTAACTCGTGATTAATTTTAATTTCAGTGCACCGCGCTTAAGTTACCTAATCCGAGGTTAATATAATTTTATCATGACAACACCGCAAAATTTAGGGAAATTTCTAGTTTAGTGTAGTCGGAACGCTGTGTTGCCCGTACCTAACCTATATTATATAAGGATTACAGCCTTTTGAAAAAAGTACCAAAAAAAGATTAGATATATTTATTACATCAATACAAGAACATAAAATTAAGTTTTAAGACAAATAAAATGACATTTAGGCTAAAATAGGATAAACTTTATACTTAACTGCAATGTTATAACCACAATTGAAGTATTTATTAAAAGTATAAAACAGGTTACCTACTTATCAAAAACTTCCTTATCCTATCTTTGAATTGTTTTCGTTGTACATTTGTTTTCCTATTGCCCAATGTGGGGAAAGAAACTAAAGTAATTTGAAGGTCGAAAATAGGTTGATAGGGTTTTTCTGTCCAACAGGTTAAAACGAAGTGAAATAAATATAGACCTATTTTACGTCTAAATGTGGAAAGTGAGACCAACCTTTTGACCTAAATAGGAGCAATAAGACAACGCTTGTGACTATTGTGAGATTTGAGATCTGCGAAAACCCATAGATTTGAATGTAATATTTAGGTAGTTGATATAAGTTTTATTGATTCATAATATATAAAAAATAGTAAAATAAAGGTTATAAACTCTAACGCGCCTTTAACTCTCGACTTGGTCTGATCCCGTCGTCCTTCGTCCCTTGACTCCCCTCTCCGTCATCATCGGGCCACCGGCTCGATGGTGGCGGTCCGCGTAGTTCCGCTTGTGGATCATTTTAATTCGGTGTCGTTAGACTGTGTGACGTATGGGACAAATGCAACACAAGAATTTCGTTGAATTCCGTACCCATACTAACGTGCCCGTGTGATAATATAAACATTTTCAATGTTAAAATGGAGTTCGACTTAGAGATATTTGGAATGGCCGCTTATTATAACTTCAACAATAAAGTGATATAATTAAGTTTTATCATTTTTCTGGACCGATATTTGGATGCGAGAGAAATGTGTTTGTGAATTATGGCGATGATACTTCTAAAAACAAAACGCGCCCTTAAAATATGCGTTTTTCTATGTATTATTACGATAATATTAAATATTTTTACCATTCACCTAAAAACAGAGCGTCTTCATTATAAACATTATATGTACCTAAAGTTTTAAAAAAACTTTCGTTGACGAAAGATATCGTAGTCTAATGGATTTTCCACTCACCTTATGTAATTCTTAAAATTTTAATTATTGTTTTTTTATAGTTGTTGATAAACAGGAAAACTAATAATTATTAAATATAGCCGTTTTAATATTTATAACTTTAAAGTTATTTTGCCCTTTACTATTAACTATAAAGCAATGTTAGCCTTTGAGGTCAATCAGAAAGTTATGAAGTAGCTCAATTTCTAACCACAAAAGGTCTATAATTTTGGGAACAATTTATATGGCAAAATTTACCAAAATATTACTTGTTTCTAAAACTACATGGTCAGTAAATTATTTGGACTTTTTTTAGGCAATAATTAGGTAATGTTTACCTAGCGTAATAGCCAAAAAATTCCTTAATTATAAATACATATATTAAGTAACAATTAAATAAATTATGACACTTAATCATATTCCTTATTAGGATTAAATATTTTTAATGTCTCAAAGAGGTAATTTATTTGTAATTTTTAACTATACTACGATCCCAAAATAATTGGCAAAACTGTTCTTATCACCATTGACGGTGTGCGGAGAAAATAATTAACATCGATTCACACACTTTCAACTGAAATAAAAGCATTTAAAATCGCTTGGGAAGATTGTGCAATAAGAAGTCGTTACATGTTGCCAGGTTTTAAAATATTTCATTTAAATTCTCATAAAATGTACCAAAATCAGCATGCCATTAAGGGCCTTTACACCCTACGGTACTTGGTATACTCAATTTGGCAATGCAGGTAAGAAAACCCCATGTCTAAAGGCGCTCGCACGCTTTCTTATCGCCTCTAACCAACGTTCAGTGTCGTAGACAAGTTTCAATAAAGAGGATATTGGCAATTGAGTTTTATTATTTTGGTGGTTATTCAAAACAGCAAATATTATAATTCAGGCGAGTTCTTCAAGTGATAGTAACCAACAAGTTACAAAACGACGTCATTTAAAACCTAGGGAGCGTAGAATTGTAAAAAATGTGTATAAGGGAATTCTAGAACTTTGTGCCACATTGACTAAGACACCATGCCATACTATTTATAGAACTATCAAGGACAATAAAAGATTTTTATTGATCAGCAAACAAAGTTAGCCATTCGTCGGAAAGTGCACATAACGCCTTTATCAATGGACTGTCCACTGGATTGAAAGCTCCTTCAGAAAAGGGCCGTCGGTTAATTATAACCCACATCGGGAGTGATTCTGGTTTTCTTGAAGGTGGGTTAAACGTGTTTGAATCTCGTAAAACCGGTGATTATCATGAGGATATGAACTCAGGAGTGTTTGAAGATTGGTTTAAATCCATCTTACCGTGGATTGAACGTGGGTCGGTAATCGTGATGGATAATGTACCATACCACAGCCAGGGTGGAAGCTTTGCTAACTTCTGCGTGAGAAAAGGAAAGATTGTTGACTGGCTCGAAGATAAAAATATTGCATTTGGCGAAAAAATGCTAAAAGTGCAGTTGCTCGATCTTGCAAGACTTCACAAAAAAAATATACGAAATATGTAGTGGATGAAATGGCTCGTGAACGAGGTGTTACAATATTACGTTTACCGCCTTACCATTGTAAACTAAATCTAATCGAGCTTATATGGGCACAGATAAAAGGCGAAATGGCGCGTGAAAATAAAACTTTTAAATTAAAAGATGTTAAAGAACTGTTAAAAACGGCAATAGCGAATGTACAAGCGGCAGATTGGCATAAGTGCGCATTACATGTCGAGGGCGTAGAAAAAAAAGTGGGACTTAGATGTACGCGTTGAAGTCATGGTAGAATCGATTATTATAAACCCTGCAGATGACAGCAGTAGCGACAGTAATGAAATGTTTTCATCGTCAGATAATGAATAATAGCTGTAATGGTAATATTGAATTTAAAATTGTAACGTATTGTCATTATAACACTTTTTAATGTCGGCGTGGAATATAATTTGTCAAATTATTATCAATTAGTGTTCATTAGGTAACAATAGTTAGGAAATTTATAAACATTTATAATTTAGGTTTAGGTTTTGCCCTTAATCCACTATTATATGTTTCTATTATTATGTAGTATAATAAAAACATTATGAAAATAACATATACCGTTGCTTTATTATTCTTTTTGGATGTTATACCTGCGTAATTTAGTTTTTCTAATTACTTCATTAGATCACCGAATGTAAAAGCTCAATTTATTTTTCAGTTTAATTTATAATATTATATTTATTATAGTAAATGTAAATATATTACAATAATAAACAAAAAAATCATATATTTTTTGAATTATTATTGTTTAAAATGACAGGCCTCTGGAATTGGGGTTCCCCTTACGACTTGCACACCCCGGTGAAAATGAGTCACTGCCAATTATTTTGGTACCGGAATATAGGTAAATTAAACTAAAAGTAGATTTCCCTATATCAAATTATTTAAGTTGTAGATATCCAAATTTTGACTTAGATTTTACAGTTCGAATCTTTTGTGACTTTAAAGAAAACATTTAAGTCAGAAATAAGCAAATATTTGCCAATTTAAGATTATTTTCCTTCCGTTCTGGTCTACATTATTTAATATGTTTGTTGGGTAGACGACCCGAGCTATGGTCGCTCGGAGGGGGCTGCAGCCCGGTAGCCCCTCCCCTTGGTTGAGCCACTGCACATACCTACTACCTAACGTTATTTTGACTTATAGTTGTGTAAGTACAAACCAAATCTTAAATTTTTTTAAGTACCTATTTGAAATATTAAAAATTGGTAAGTTTTTTGAAATAATCTAAAAAATATCAGAAAATTAACTTTTACGAACAGTTTTTACCAATCACCAGATTATTCATAACATCACCAGCTCTGGTGAAAAACCTGGCAACACTGATGCAAATTCGGTCCACTTGAGACGCGACGTCTAGAGACTCAACAATCTCTCCGTCGGTCATCTACGTCATTGTACCTTTCATGATTGACTCTGACTCTTACCTCACTGCACCTTGTGATAATCAACATATCCACGATTTAAACCAGAACATTTTAAACTGCAACCTTAACAGAACCAGCAACAGACTTCCTCTGTTCAGAACTCGCCAAGCATAATTTATTGCCTCTCATATTTACCTCTCTAATGTCGATAGCTAATTGGCTAAATGGCCCTGTTGTCGAACTGTAAATATTTGTTTAGGTACGTTGGCTGTCTAAAATCGTGAAAAATCAGGACAAGGTCGGCTTCCAGGACCCAAGACCCAAAAAACCTAAACCCGTCCTAGGTAAATCAGGACGGTTGGTCACCTTACTGCACCTGCTTAGTGGAAAATTGCAGCAATCATCATGTTCCCAAAATCTAGCAATGGCATGTCTTCTCTTATAGAACTGTTTCACTTTTACTACTTATCTTAAAATGATCTGAGGCGCTACTAATTAAGAGACTACAGCCACTGGTAGCAAATAATAACCTAATGCTGAAGTTTCCACGGACTCATTTCGTCAAACCTCTTACTACTTATCTTAATAATTTTAACGTATTAAATATGTTTTTCTCTCCTGTCGACTTCAACTCCGTTACCCAGCAACAGGCAACGGAAAAGGGGCTATGTGCATGGCCATCTGTCTTCTTAGTCGTAAACAACGGCAGTGAGCGCGACCCGACCTACTATAGGACTTAGTGACGTCACACAGCGGTTTCCGCAAGTCCATGTTCGTAAATTATTTTAAAGGCTTTAGAGGCGTCAGAAAATTAAAATATTTTTGCAGTTCGCACTAAAATTACAAAATCTTTCAGAAAACATATTAAAAAAAATGCAAAATAACCCCATTCGCATTTACGCACTGCCACGGACTAAAAAACTGCAGTAAAGTAGTGAACGCATGAAGTATTCTTGCCAGGTTTCTTAAAAGATAAATGCTCTTTATCAAGCTACCTGCGGCATATTCGACACTGTTTTCAATACTCAAATCTCAAACCAAATGCATCCTCAGGGTTTAGGTTCTCGATCTCGCGAAGACCGAAGGTCCTATTGGTTCATTTAGCCTCGTTCAGGGTAAGCTTTGAAGGAAATATTTTATGTTTAATGTATAGAGTATAAATGAACTAGCTAAGCATTATGGGTGGAATAACTTGACTATCATAAGACTGGTGGTAAGTCCACTAAGGAGAATGGCTTGTCGATGGTATGAAAGCCAAGATAAGCTAAACGCTAAATGAAAAATAAAAAAAACTCCTAATAACACAACTTTAAAAGCCGTTACAATTTGGTAAACTACTTAGAGAATCCGCCATATATAGATGAGTCGTCTCCAGAACAAGACTTAAGCGAATATTGTTTCCTCATGTTAGAAAGATTAAAAGCTTTGACAATTGACATATGCTTCACTCCACAATTATTCGTTGATTTCTCGACCGCAATAAAATTTAAATGACAACCCTCAGTCGTAATCCCAACCATAAATAACTTGCCTGACAAATATCTATTGTGTTGGCACCGGACCTTTCGAAAGGGTACAGGTCCTGATTACCTACTAATTTCAATAGTTTAGGTTAGCTATTTTCAACAAAACAACAAATATAAAATAATAGGTAAGTATCTTTATTTTAATCATGTAATTAAATAGCTATTAATATTTATACAAAAATACTAATCTACAATATTATAATAATACAATATTTAACTTAACCTACTCTATATTTAGCTCTGTTTCACTATCACTATCGTCACTATATTAGTTTAGGCATAGATGATATTATAATATTGTAGATTAGTATTTTTGTATAAATATTAATACCTATTTAATTGCATGATTAAAATAAAGATACTTACCTATTATTTTATATTTGTTGTTTTGTTGAAAATAGCTAACCTAAACTATTGAAAATAGTAGGTAATCAGGACCTGTACCCTTTCAAAAGGCACTTATTTATGGCTGGGTTTAAATTTTATTGCGGTCGGGAAATCAACGAATTATTGTGGAATGGAGCATACCAGAGAAATACTTATTCGATGTTATCGATTAACGGAAAAACAAATCGATAGAACGAGAGCTTCAAGGTTTGTCATCACAGGAGAACTTTATTCCAGCACCATAAAGCCGTCAATAATACTAAAGGATAAATTGGTTAGAATCAGACGTACCCCAATTGGAGTGGACATGGTGAAAATAGTGCACCCGTGACTATTGCGAACAAAGTTTCGTGTTTTAATTGCAAAGGTTCTCAGTATATAAAGTTTTGTCCAAAACCAATAATGGAATGTGTTAAATGTAGACGTGTAGGTCATCGACAACATCAGTGTGCTCAAAATGTGGCTGTAACGTCAGATATACCAACAAAACATTACAAAACTAAGGAAGTATAGAAAAGTACTAAAAACTTAAAGTATTCTTCTTTCATACGAACCCACTTATAGCAAATATTTTTTTAATTTAATTTAATTTTATTGACTGACAGTTGGCATAAGAATTGTTGGTGAGGTGGCGCCAGGTCGTTCGTTGGCCTGTTTTGACCTAAGCCTAACCTTTATTGTTCTGTGATTTTGACGTTTTGTTTACGTTTCGTATTGTTATGCGTATATTTTTTAACAAAGAATCTAGATCTTTTCATAAATAGTATTAAAAAACTGTTCTTTTAAGAACAACAAAGGTGAACATACATATCTCTGTCGATTACGTTGTTTACTATTTGTGAAAAATGCCGAAGCATTTAAATAGCCGGTGCAAGGAGCTTATAGCCTCTCTAATAAGCTATTTTCAGAAATAACTTAACAATAATGGCCCATTGTTACCCTTGACAGCAGTTAGAGAAGTAACTTTAAAGAGTATATTAAGGTTTACATATTTTATTTCTACTTCACTAGTTTTTAGCGTGTAGCAGCTGCCCTATATTTAAATATCTCTAGTGTAAGCGCAGTTTCGATGTATTTGTATTATTCAAAATGTATAATGTTTTGCTTAAGCTCTAATCTTTTTTGAACATCATGTAACTTCGACTACTTTAATTAAGAAATTAAAAGACAGACAACTGTTTGATGGCTGTCCTAACCCATTAAGAAGTCTGTTAGGTCTTATATTATAGGCTTCGGATGGGAAAAAGATGAACCGATGCGAGGGCTTATGGAAATTTCCCATGTAGCTTTCGAACGATTGGTACTTTTGAAAGAATAATTTTGTGTGTTTATTTTTGTAAATTTGTCTTGTTTTTATTAAAAAAATATGCAGTGTGTTTCCCTTACTCGGTTATTTTGGTTACAAGCTGGCAACACTACTGATAACGACAACTGACGTCACTCGACGGGTATGACGTGCTACGGAAATTGGGTTCAAAATTTTTGAAAATAAGAAATTAAGCAAAAATTAAATCAGTAACACCAAATCAAAAACTTTCAGCTATTACTATCGAAAGATATCCCTGAGAACATAAGAGTAATAATTTAAAGAAATAGTCCATTCTCGAAGTGGAGTTGAAAAATAGGGAAATGGGGAAAGAAAGTCAAAAAGTATTTCTCCACTAATTTAATAGTGAGCTATCAAAGGCTCAATTTTAAAAATAAAACGTCTCTACATGTTTCGAAGGTAGTAACCTTCATCTTCAGGAGACCAAAGTAGTGCTGCAGGTATTATTAGCAGTAGAGAGAAAACTGTTGGTGGAAAATGACGTTGATGGAGCTTTTTTTAAAAAATATTTTGAAAAGATATTAAAAAATTGAATGCAATCAGCATACTAAAATTGTAAATGAAAGTGAAATGTTATATTTAATTCAAAGTTTCTGAAAAGACACTGTCAATTTGTGGTCGAATTTAAAAAGGGAAGAAATTCGTCATTTGAAAGTCATAAGTCAGAATATATAAAAATAATCTTTTGGACATTCTAGGTCATATTAGAGAAAGATTTTTGTTAGCGTTTTATGAGAAATTATAATGATGAAATTTCATTTCTAAAATTAATTATTGGAGACCTAAGGTCCCGTCAACTTGTGTTATGTTCGTCCAATTATGTAGGAAAAACAATAGAATTAGATTTAAAAGAAAATTATTAAAAACAGATCTTATATTTTAAATACCCTTAAAGACTAAAATAGGGAGACGAACACAGTTAAAATGAAAACGTGAAAACGTGTTCACTGTCGTTTTATAGTCGACCGTTGACAGCTGAATATGACCTAGAATGTCCAAAAGATTCTTTTCATATAATATCCTGACTTATGACTTTCAAATGACGAATTTCTTCCCTTTTTAAATTCGACCACAAATTGACAGTGTCTTTTCAGAAACTTTGAATTAAATATAACATTTCACTTTCATTTACAATTTTAGTATGCTGATTGCATTCAATTTTTTAATATCTTTTCAAAATATTTTTCAAAAAAAGCTCCATCAACGTCATTTTCCACCAACAGTTTTCTCTCTACTGCTAATAATAACTTCAGCACTACTTTGGTCTCCTGAAGATGAAGGTTACTACCTTCGAAACATGTAGAGACGTTTTATTTTTAAAATTGAGCCCTTGATAGCTCACTATTAAATTAGTGGAGAAAGACTTTTTGACTTTCTTTCCCCTTTTCCCTATAAGAGTAATAAATAAGGAAAAATCCATCAGATCTAACTCATCGACTACCCATTAACACGTCGTCATCTTCAGAGCTGATTCCGTTTATTATTTATTTTAAAGACTTTTAAACATTGTTTAAGTTGAGGTTGGACAGCAAAATATCAAAATAGCACATTAAAAATAAATAATATACAGTAATTTTAACTTTTATGTAATTTTTATGTGAAGAATCGAAATACAGGGTGTCCAAAATACGGTGGGCCACTATTGCTATATCCGAAACGGTAAGAATTACGAGGTCGTTTAAATTAGAGAAAAGTTGCCTTTTTTAGTGATAATTTATAATGTGCTTACAGCGTTGCCAAATAGTTTTTAGTTCTAGAGATAATAAAGGAAATGTAAAAATTCCTCAAATTTCTTTCTCCAAATACCTCGAAAACCACTGATTTTATCAAAAATTGTTTAATACAAAAAAGTTATGGTTTTCCATTCTCTACCAAGCGCACTTAACGTTTTCTTAAAATGACGTTTGACGTTTAAGATATTGCTATCAACTCAGTTATTTTAAATACAGACCTGGACTTTTTTTTTCATATCTCGAAAGAGCATCCAATTTGCAATTCAACGGTATAGACACAAGTATATTTTCTAATGTTTCGAGACGTAAAATGCATCATCAACATTTTTTTTTTATAACGCCCTTAATACGGTTCTGCCCTTTGGTGTTTATAGTGAGAACATATCAGATCTTAATTATAGTGTAACAATTGAAATTGATAAGACTTAAAACGGATTTAAAATAATTGAAAATGTTTTTTTTTAATAAAGTTTAAAAAAATGCAGACGCAGGTTTCACTAAGGGAAGTAGAAAAAGAAACCGGTGTCACAAAAATGTCAACTAAAAAAATATTACGTCGAAACAAATTTAGGCACTATCGCTGTCGAAAAATGCAGCACTTAAGACCGGCTGATCATCTAGGAAGACGTATTTTTTGCCGATGGATTTTGAGACGGCGAAGAGAAGATCCTGATATCTGCAAGAAAATCTTGTGGTCCGACGAAAGCAGATTTTGCAACAACGGGTGGTTCAATCAAAATATCCATTACCACTGGACCCAACAAAATGAGCATTTCTACCGCGAGACTGCTTTTCAGGAAAGATTCGGCATAAGTGTATGGCTGGGGGTACTAGGTACAAAAGTAGTGGGTCCCTTCTTTTTTGACGAACATTTGAATGGCGCAATGCATCTTAATTTCTTAACAGGCACTTTTCAAGATCTTTAAGACGACCTTCCTCTCGACGTAACAAGAAATTTCCTGTACTTTCAACAGGATGGCGCGCCAGCACATCAAGCCCGCCGTTGTACAAGATTTTTAAACAACTTTAAACCCAACCATTGGATTGGCAACAACGGACCCATAAACTGGCCAGCGCGCTCACCAGATTGGATTATGGATTTTTCAATATGGGGTTTGATCAAGGATCAGGTGTACCATAACACACCTCGTGATTTAAATGACTTAACTGAAAGAAGTCAACAGGCTTGTAACAAAATTACAGCTACAACAATACGAAGAATTCAAAGAAAGGCTATTTACAAAGCGCAAAAGTGCTTACAAAATAATGGTCATTTCCAACACTTGGATTAGTTGTTTTTATAATTTTTTTTTAGGTTTCTGAAGCAGTTTCTTAGAATTCAAGTTTAGTAAAATTGTTGAAATTTGGATCGTTATGGACTCGTATTAATTAATTTTTAAACTTTATTAAAAAAACATTTTCAATTATTTTAAATCGGTATTAAGTCATATCAATATCAATTGTGACACTATAATTGAGATCTGATATGTTCTCACTATAAACACCAAAGGGCAGAACCGTATTAAGGGCGTTTATAAGAAATAATGTTGATGATGCATTTTACGTCTCGAAACATCAGAAAATATACTTGTGTCATATACCGTTGAATAGCAAATTGGATGCTCTTTCGAGATATGGAAAAAAGAATGCAGGTCCGTATTTAAAATAACTGAGTTGGTAGCAATATCTTAAACGTCAAGCATCATTTTAAGAAAACGTTAAGTGCGTTTGGTAGAGAATGGAAAACCATAACTTTTTTGTATTAAACAATTTTTGATACATTCAGTGGTTCTCGAGGTATTTGGGAAAAAAATGTGAGGAATTTTCACATTTCCTTTAGTATCTCTAGAACTAAAAACTATTTGGCAACGCTGTAAGCACATTAAAATTATCACTAAAAGAGGCAACTTTTCTCTAATTTAAACGACCTCGTAACTCTTACCGTTTCGGATATAGTAATAGTGGCCCACCGTATTTTGGACACCCTGTATACAGTGTCACCATTAAAGTCCGCACCATATGGAACTTTTTTTATTAATGAGGTTAGTTAAAATTAAATTTCGGCAATCGTTTTTGCTTCAAATTAGACTAAAAATTATATAATCAAATGTCACCATCTGTCATTCGGTATCTGTCAAAAATTACATTTTAATCAAAAAATGCTGAAAAATGGCATTGTTTTACCGAATTTCAAAAAATTTTATTAGAAAAAGTTGTTTCTAGTACAATTCTTGGCCTAAATACAAAGTTTCAGTTTTCTAGCTCAAAGTTGATTTTTTTTGCCATTTTTTCTAATAAACTTTTTTTTTATTTAATGTAAGTTCGCTTAATGGATATTAAACTATTTGCTTATACCATACTCAATATTTTATTTAGTTTGTATGAGCTTTTTTTTACTAGAATGCCATTTTTTTTCGAAATTTAAAATTAGAGGCAAAAAAATTTGACACAGGTGGTGCAAAGTTATCCTAATTTAAAAATTTTAACAGATAGACGTCAGATGTTTCGTTTTTCAAATGACAAATACATCTAAATATTTGATAAAAATTTTATTTTATACTTAAAACTATCATTATTATTAAAAGGAACAAAAAGGAACTTTAATCATTTTAAATAGGTAACACAAAAGCAATATAAATTTCACATTTCAGTGTGACGTCCTTCTCGCTCTATACAAACACCCGTCCGTCTATAAACGTCTTTGACAGCATTTTGTAAAAAGCTTGGTCTTATATCGGCACAACACTGTCTTATCGTTTGTTCCAAATGCTCGATATTTCTAAACGGTCGATTCTTATAAACTTTCTGCTTAAGATAACCCCACAGAAAAAAGTCTAGTGGGGTTATGTCAGGCGACCTGGGTGGCCAGTGACATTCTCTATCACGCCCTATAACTCTGTTTTGAAATAATTGGTTTATGCGTTCTTTCACTGCTACAGTTTGATGTATGGGTGCACCATCAAGCTGATACCATAAGTTATGTCTATGGTGTAAGGGCATGTTATCCAAAACTTCGGTAATCTCGTTATCAAGAAAATTCAGGTACCTTTCACCAGTTAAGTTTACTCTAAAGAAGTATGGTCCAATAAGCTCATCTTTCAAAATTCCACACCAAACATTGGTTTTAAAATGATACTGGTCGCGACATTCAATTGTGAAGTTAGGATTTTCTTGGGACCATCATCGGCAATTTTGTGAGCTCACGGTACCATTCGAAGAGAAAGTGGCTTCATCTTTCCATAATATCTTGTATGGAAAAAGAATATTCTCCTCATTTGTCCCTGATACCAAAACGAAAAATCAAGTCGGATATCAAAATCGCGTTCTTTTAATGTGTATATAAACTTGGGTTTATATGCCCGAAATCGATTTTTCTGAAGAATTTTTCTAACGCTTTCCCTCTTGCACCCTGTTGAATCACTCATCTTGGTTACACTAGTTTGACCGTGGTCAATAACAGTTAAACAAACATCAAGTTGTGCTGCTTCATCGTATTTACTTGCCGCGTGAGGTTTCTTAAAATTATTTTGAACAGATCCAGTTTCTCTAAATTTTGACATTATTCTTGAAACAGTGCTATGCTGCAAATTTTTTTCTGGATGCCTCTCATTAAAAATGGCAGATACTTGCCGGTGAGGCATATTCTCTCCACAAATTAAGACAATTTCTATTTTTTCTTGAATGGACACATTGGTGATAACACTGAAAACTATAACTTGCGAAAATATTCAAATTTATGACATTTCTTTTATTTATTCGGCACTCTAATTCGTTTTTTTTTCCATAGCCTACTTATAAAATTCAAAATTGCCTTGATATTTTATTGTGGATAAAAAGAAAATGTGTCTAAATTTTGAACTAATCTGATATCTGGGAATTTTATTATAAGTTTTTTAAACTTCTTAGGGGTATGTACTATCAAAAAAATGGAATATCTGACGTCTATCTGTTAAAATTTTTAAATTAGGATAACTTTGCACCACCTGTGTCAAATTTTTTTGCCTCTAATTTTAAATTTCGAAAAAAAATGGCATTCTAGTAAAAAAAAGCTCATACAAACTAAATAAAATATTGAGTATGGTATAAGCAAATAGTTTAATATCCATTAAGCGAACTTACATTAAATAAAAAAAAAGTTAATTAGAAAAAATGGCAAAAAAATCAACTTTGAGCTAGAAAACTGAAACTTTGTATTTAGGCCAAGAATTGTACTAGAAGCAACTTTTTCTAATAAAATTTTTTGATATTCGGTAAAACAATGCCATTTTTCAGCATTTTTTGATTAAAATGTAATTTTTGACAGATACCGAATGACAGATGGTGACATTTGATTATATAATTTTTAGCCTAATTTGAAGCAAAAACGATTGCCGAAATTTAATTTTAACTAACCTCATTAATAAAAAAAAGTTCCATATGGTGCGGACTTTAATGGTGACACTGTATAACCTTTGGCAGATGTATTTTCTGTTAGGCTGCCCTTTTATTTAATTTGAAATGTTGTTTTCATTATAGACACTGTATAAATAAACGATTTGGTAAGTTTTGTTAACATTTTGGCGCTGATTAAACAATAGTCAATAAAAAATAAGGTATTGGATCTGCTCATTTTAATTTAATGTGATGTTGTATGATTGTTTATAAGATTGAAAATTTTTCATACCCTTAAATATTTCAATAGAGAAATGCAAACTAATAAGGACAAGAACCGCAGTAAAATTACACAAGTTTTGTTCAACTGTAAAGAACACTTTCTTCCAGTGTCAGTTTTAAATTATTCGTCAATATTTTCAAACTTTCTTTCAGTGTAGGTACCAATTAGGAGAAACGTCAATGTCGTCAATACGTCGGTAAAAATCTGGCGACACGAATATCAAAGGGGCCGGGGGCCGACGGCTTGTGTCGCTTCTGTTTCGTTTAGTTTTCTGGGCTTGTATACAGGGTGTGTCAACAAGTTGTTCGCTTTCGATAGCGCCTAAACTGCAAGAGATATAAGAAAAAGGTGTATATAAGAGTTATAGGGTTTGCAATGGAGCATAACGTAAAAATATTTTGCGTTATACAGGATGGCTCAAAATATTGGTACTACATAAAAATTATTTTTTTTAAATGAAATTTTTTCTCTTTCTAATTCCGCTAGAAAAAATCTGTACAGTCATATTTACTTTTTTGAATTTGATTGCGACGTTGTCAAGTAAATAATTATTTCCTGGTATTTTATGATTTTTATTTGACTTATTTAAAAAATCATAGTTGCTTATGGAATCAATAGAATTAAACAAACTTTTTACCATAAGTACCTTAAAGTACTTGGTACGTAACCATATCACTATTTGTTTTATTTATTATAGGGGTGTTCGTGTTGACTTGGCTAATTTCGCTAATTTAAATATGCAATATGTCAATTTTTTTAAATGGAACACCCTGTATTTTTTTAACTGATAAGGTGTATTTTTCAAATGCCTTTATTTTTTGTTAAATATGTCATGTATATGTATAGGTGGACCATGTAATTCCGTTTTTGCGTCTCCGTCAACTCGCAGACCGGCCATTTCTACTTTGGCAATTTTATGTTTAAACAAAGTTGTTTGGAATTATTTTCTTTATTTCGTTATTTAATTTAGGTTCTGGTAAAAGCCCAGACTCTCGTATCGTTTGGATCTTTTGTAGTGTGCCTCTGTTCTCTTCTTTTTTTTGTTGGTGTTAAGTTAAGTTGGCAACACTGAGTCAGCTGATTTTTGTTGAAGGAGAAGGGGGTTTGTCTTCAGAGTTCTTTGGGCCTTTAATTTTACTTTCTGAAAATACCTTCAGAAAAGAAGGTCGAGCCCGTCGCTGTTGGGCCATTTTTTTTAAAGACCACGAGGTCTCCCCCCCCCCCCTTTTAGGGGCTTGGGCTGTTATTGGGTTTTCACCATAGGTAAGGTTAAGGAACCACCTGAGCTCTAACCGGGGACATTGAGCCTACGAGCCACCTTAGGAGTGCTTCCAAGGGTTTTTGATCAAGCTGAAGTCTACCTGCCCAGCTGAAGGAGCTGCCGCAGCAGAAGCGAGCAGGCTGGTATAGTCGGCCAGACCTTTTGATAAAACAATAACTTCGTTGCGTATAATTCATCCATATAATTTCATAACTTCAATTGCCCGAAATCAATTTAAATGCTCTTTTAATAGAAATTAATTTAATCTACCCTTTTAAAATTTAATTAAAGAAATTTTTTTAATGTAAGGCTATCCTGGCAAGAGGTAACACTCTTATAACCATACTTCCTTGAAAGATTTAAAAGGTTCTAGAATCCTCGTAAGTTATACCCTATTTTATTTAAAATCCTTGCGTCCGGAAAGGCTGTCTTTTCATTCATTCCTTTTTAGTCAATACTAAATTTAAATTTTCTCTTAACATATAAACTTAACAAACCTTTTTGTTATCGAGTAACTTTTTTATTTAATAAAATCTTTATTGTTGGTGTGGGAAAACTTTGGTTTTATTTAGTGCATAGATTTTTCAATAGAACTGATATACGGTATATTTTTCCTGGTTTGGACTTCGATCAAACCAGGTGGCGCCCAAGGCAAACCAAAGACGAAGGGAAGGTGTAAGTATATGGACCACGACCTAGTGCCTCCACATAAAGAGCTACCGTCAGTAGATAGTAACAACCTGTTGTCCATGACAAAAGGTTGCCATTGTCACGCTAAGATTCTCAGATTAATATTTTATTGTCAAACTTTTATTTAAAACCTTCAAAAAGGCGGCTATAATTATTTTAGAATAATGACGTTTATTGAAATCCATTAGTTTCAATTCTTTTATTCGTTGCATTGACAACTGGCTACTTGATATTTTGATATATTTGAATAATAGGGGAAATGGCTAATTTTAAAATAAAAATGAGGTCTTTTGGTGTTAGTTCGGCTGTTAGTAGTAGAAAAAATTCTATATATACCTCGGTTGAGAAGGCCATTACTGACCTCGCACATTATATCCCTCGGTTCTACGCGACTCAGGTTATAAAAGTGCTCGGTCAATAATGACTCACTTCTCACCCTAGGTATATGCCTAATATACTGTTTTTTCATAATGAGAAATTACAAAAAATCTTTCATGCAACAGAAGGCAAAACAGCTTGTTTTTGCACACTATACCATAAAAAGCATGCTCGAGTTAACAAAGCAGTTAACAAAAATGTGTTTTTAAAAAAAACTTTATTCAACAGTGGTTACAATTAGACTCGTCTTACTTAATATTGTGATTACTTATATTTATATACATTTTAGATGCTGACATCGCATGAGAATAAAATATAGAAAATCTAAGAATTGAGATACGAGATTCTGTGAATCCTTTAGCAGACAATTCTTACGAGAATATAACACTCGTTACACAGATTCAAAAATAGTTATTTAGAGGAAAAACGAACAAAATACCACTAACCTTTTTTTTATTTCTTCTGCTTTTAGTCTGACCCTGTCCACCCACTTACATATTTAGGTTTTGCAATCTCGCCGTCTCGTTATAGTAATTAATTTGGATTCTAATCTTCTTCAATTTTTTTTTTCATAAACCTAAATACACTTTTTTATTGACAAGTAAACGCCAACGCCTCCGACGAAACAAAATTCTGATTTGAAATGCGACACTTCAGTCAGTCCAACGCCAACTACCTGTACCAACAAGCATGCATAAAGCAAAGCCACACCACCGCGATTTTTAATGCCCATTTATTTTAAGCGGCAACCATTTTTATGAGTTATTGTATATGGTTTATCACCGCGTCCCTGCCACTGCTACAAACAGGCTGAAATACGTGTATGATAAGCAACGAACTTTCTTATCACTTTTAAAGTTTTGTGCGAATTCGCAGGTGAAACGTACATATTATTATATACATACATAATAATATGTAGGTATGTAGATATATTATTATTATAAGCATATCGAAGTTAGGAAATGTCCGCCTATCATAGACATATGCGAGGAAGGTTCGTAATTTCATTTTTTAAGTCCAAATTATGAATATCATAGTAACTTTAACTATAAGATATCTTCTAAGGATACCTATACTATTGCAAGTATACCTATTATTGTCATAAAAGTGGCATCACTAGAAGAACTTTAATCATTTGCTTATTTGCGCCCAACGCCTGGTTCTCAGCACTTCGTACTATCGCCACGACACTTTCCCATTCCTTTTTTATATCGTTTTGTCGCAAATAATTGTAAATTCGTAAGAAAACACGAGAAAATTAAGTTTGGGCAAAAAATATTAAAACTTCATGCGATATTGAATTTACAACAAACTTAAAGTATTATTCTTTGATACGAACCCACTTATAGCAAATATGTTGTTTATTTAAGCTTGTAAAAGTTATTATAATTTGAATTTCATTGTCCGACACTCCGACAGTTGGCAACAGAACTGTGAACTGCGGTGGCGCCAGCTCGTTCGTTGGCTTGGTTTGACGATTTATGCAAAACTAACTTTAATTGTTCTGTGGTTCCGTGTTGCTGAGCGTCTATTTTTTTAACAAAAACTCCAGATCATAATAGCATTAAAAAATTGTTCTATTAAGAGAAAAAAAAAGTGCACATACATATCTCTGTCGATTACGTTGTTTACAATTTGTGAAAAATGCCGGAGTATTTAAATAGCCGGTGCAAAGAACTAATAGCTTCTCTAAGAAACTATTTTCAGGAAAACTTAACACCAATGGCCCATTGTTACCCTTCACAGCAGTACAGAGAAGTACGTTTAAAAAGTATGTTAAGGTCTAGATATTTTATTTCTACTTTACTAATTTTTAGTGTGTAGCAGCTGCCCTACATTTAAATATCTCCACTGTAAGCGCAATTTCAAAAATAGGTAAGGAAAATAAATTATTAGAATCGCCTTAAAGCAAACGGTCTAATTAAAAGAAAGTTGTAAATATGTGAATATTGGATATACGTTCTATCAGTGACACTATTTATGGAATGTACAAAACAAGTAAGTTTTATTATTTAAAAAGTATAATATTTTATATTTAAAATTACAAACATTACAAAATAGAGTTTTACGCATAATAACGGACGCACAAGGACATGTACCGACAGACGTAGAAAATTTTAAAAAATACCATATGCGAGCAAGTACATCCACGGGCCGCCTTATTTTACATACACACAGACACATACACTCATTACCAAACTTAAAAGATAAATTCCCTAAAGGCTAAAATATTACCTACCAAAACAGAAAAAAATGCAAAGAAAATCAAAACTTTTCAAGATTGTTATCGACAAGATATCTACAGCAAAATACAAGTGCAAAAGACTAACGTTTGGCTCAAGAAAATTGATTATAAAAAAACTTGCCAAAAATCATTTAGTAAATTGAAATAAGTTTTAATTCATTGATGTTGCATTTTTCTTCAAAGGATAATGTAGATCAAATTAAAACATCAATTAACTGTCGAAAAGTTTGGACCACCTCACTACGCTAGTGGCTAGTGATATCATTGCCCTTAAGTATAAAACCTCCCAAGTTACGACACTGCTTTTAGAATACAGCATCTTCAAAACCTCGTCGGCGACCCGTCCCCTCAGGCCATCTGGCAAATTCTAACGGTACCTCTATTATAGCAAAGTACTTCGCGGAAATACTTGCCTTACAGCGAAGCATGGGGCAGGTGTCTCGCGCAAGAATTTTACAGAATGGGTCACAGATGGCGTGCGGGGCTTACATTTGATCTCAATGGCAAATTAAATATGGTATGTGTTTTGGTTGTTATAGTTATGGCATTTGAACTTTGAAGTGGTTATTTTTATAACTCCTGAGGCGCGCGGTCATGTGAAGCATGAATATAGAAATATAATTTTTTAAGATTTGTTGGGGTAAGCGTAGTGTTGTAAAATTTCCCGAAATATATGTTTGGAAATATTTCCGGAAATATTTCCTGAAACATTGGAAATATATGGAAATATTGGAAACAAATTAAAGACTAAAAAAAATAAGAAAAAACTAAATATTTATTTAAAAAATAACAACAAAAAATAGAACGCTTCTTATACATGAACACAAATAAATGGTAAACATCAAAAAAATAGAAATAGGGTCAAATTTGTAAAAAAAAATAATTATTTTTTACAAACAAGTCGAGCAAGAGGCATATCTTCATCGCTGTCGTCATCATCCTCAATATTATCTTCGGCATTAGGGTCTTCTTCATGCCAGTCAACTTCTTCAAAATCTTTAACAGTGTCACTAGTGTCAGTGTCGGAAATAAAAATTGACCTATCGCCCTTTTCAATTTTATTTAGCAAGTTTTCATTGTGGGATACGTAGAGCAGTTTAGCCGCTCTATCATTAGTAAGCCTGTTTCTCTTTTTAGAATGAATGTGACTATAAACGCTAAAACTGCGCTCAGTGGCTGCTGAAGATGCTGGCATCATCAAAATTCGTGACGCTACTTTTGATAAAGAAGATGAAGAACAAAGTCCTTTCCACCAGGAGACTGGGTTATGAAAACTACTTTTCCATATAAAATTATTGCCAAACAATTTACCACTTCTACAACGGTAATTTGCTATTTCATCTATTATTTCTTGCTCTTTTATATTGAGTTTATTTCTTGCTATGTTAAGTATGCATTCTATTGCTGAAAGAATTTGTGTTTCATCAAGTTCAGAACCTTGTGATTTTGGATCTAGTAATTCTGCAGCATAATGTATGGGTTTAATAACAAATTTTTCTCTTTTGTCAACAAACTCCAACAATTCAGTTTTCTCTCTGTCGTTAAGTGGGGACAATGCAAGGTTGTTCTGAACCACCCTTTTAATATCATGAAATGCTTTTACAGCAAAGTGAATAGTGCCATAATCTCCTTCTACAATTTTTAACCATTTGCAAATAGGTTGAAAAATGTTAATTAGGTTGGAAATTTGACCCCAAAATACTTCGTCATCTAATATCCACTGCTTAACATATTTATCAATCATTTGTGTTGCTTCTTGGCTAACTGCAACTCCTTGTAAACTGAGCCTAGTGCTGTACACACTTTTTAAACTGGTCAAAATTGAAGACCAGCGAGTTTTTACAGGCAAGTGAATGGCACCTGCATTTGGCTCTACATTTTTGTTTTCTTTTTGCTTTGTTCGTAAAAGTTCATAAAGAATTTGTTTTTTCTTGATCTCTTTTGCAATATCTGTAACTTTGTCAATTAGAGCCGACATAGTATTAATTTTAAGCAAATCATTACATAACAAATTAAGACCGTGGGAAAGGCAACCATATGGAATGATATCATATTTTTCGTTTAGTATGGTTCCAGCAAGTTGCATATTTTTTGCATTATCTGAAACGTAACCTAAGAATTTGTTTGGTCCGTATTTTTCAATTATCTTCCCCATTTCTTCAGCTATATACTGTGCAGTGTGTCTTTGCAACTTAGTTTCAATAGAAGCTTCCAGTAGAGGTGATGGTGTAGTGATTATACAATTTATGACTCCTTGGTTTCGTATGTTGCTCCACCCGTCGCTTTGTAGACCTAGAATTTCACTTTCATTAATTGTAGTTTCAACCCTCTCCTTTACTTCATTAAACGCTGCATCCAACTTTGTATTCGACAGTTTATATCTACTTGGTAGTACAAAACTTGGACGAATCATCTTAAAGAGCTTAAGCCATTCGGCGTTATCAAGGATGGACAATGGACAGTAACTGGCGTATATTGCACGAGCTAGTTGGTTTTCGATTTTTTCCTGTAAAAAAAAGGTAGTAGTATAGTATCTGTATTCCGCATATCTTTCTATTTAAGTCAGTGAAATTCTAATCCTGCTTTTTAATTCATAAATAGATCCTCAATATCCTCATTCTGTATACAGGGTGTGCTTACAACTCCCACATTTTTTTGTATTCCTATTTTATTAAATATTAAACAACGATATTTTTTAGCAATAATCTACGGTACTTACTTGATTTTTTTTGGAAATTCGGTCAGCAAATGCCAAAACACTTCCAGAAGTAGCAGGTTTCATTAAAGAAGTAGTAGGTTTCATTAAAGAAGTAGCAGGTTTCTTCATTTCATTCACAACATCGGAAGTAGATGGTTTCGTGGGCGGCATTTCGACATCAATGTCAATACTGGAACTGTTAATAGTACTAGTACTACAAGTAGCTGTAAAACTTGAGGTTGACGGTACTGGTGGTAGTATTTCTGATACTGAGCGTTCTGATTCAGAGGCAACAACAGTGGAATTATCACTCAAAATGCTTTCATTTACCAAAACACATTCGTTGTCGCTTGATGAGCCGTTTTCTTCGTCATTTTGCATAAATTTTTTTTTTACTTGCTTGGGACAGCCTTTACAAACTTTACTTAGATGTGCCTTCATCCTGGACGCATTTTTAAAGAACGTTTTACTGCAATACATGCACTGGTAAATATTGTTACCTTTAGAAATGCAATACTTCCAAACAATGTCTTTTGTTTTCCCCATTTTAAAACTCACTAACCATCGACACTATCAAAGAATCAAAAATATACTTTAAAAACTTACAAAATATACTTTACACAACATATACTGTATAAAAATCTACTCTTAAAACGCACTGCGGACTGCGGCACTCATGTGCTTGCTTTAACATATTATCCGATGCGCTCGGGGCTTACCCGCTTTCCAGGTAGAAATCCAATGTTGCCGTTGCCAATAAATCGGAGAATCGTCGAGCTGGAGATATTCATATGTGTTTGTGAAAACTGTATTATTAGTATAGGGTTACAAAATATAAAAGATATAATAAACATTTGTTTTGAATCATTTAGAACAAGTTTTAAATATTTTTTTAAATATTTCCAATATTCTCAATATTTCCAATATTTCCGAGACAAGTTCGGAAATTTCCAATATTTCCATTTACAACACTAGGTAAGCGTAAGCCTAAGAAAATTAATATTCTTTTTTCTACATCTCTATTAGATGCTCTAGTAAACTAGCTGTATTCTGTATTGTTTTATTATTACCACCGGTTATTTCACAGAAAAATAAAGGTTAGTTAGGCAAAGGCAATCACTTCCTCTATTTATATTAAACGTTACAAACATTGCGGACTAAATACCTATGTGATTGGATTGGTAACCTTTTCTTTCAAATCTATAGACATGCACCCTAAATAAGGTAAACCAGCACCAAACTTTAGAAGGCCTTTCTCACTAATATTTTTTTAATTTTGTTTTAAGCTGTCTGGCAGATGGTTCAAAAACTTGACTGTCCAATAGCCAGGACCGTCCTGACACCTCTTAATGCGCCAGTAGTAGAGTACTATATTTATTCTTGATCGGGTGTCGTACTCTTCCTATATTCCGTCTTCCGTCTTGTATGCAGGACATCCTCTAGAATGTACAATGATGGTACTGTCAGTATCTTCAGGGAAATAAATGCTTCCCTGCAATCATCCCTGTAGCCCAGAGGGAATTAAAACAAGCTTAAATCCGAGAAAAACACCAGAATTCGACTTAATCCCTTGCAAAAGTTTGAAATAGCTAGGTAGGTACCTAGAAAGAATATGGTCATGAGCACATGCCTTAATAATGTAGCCTTTAGATTGAGACATGTACCTGCTCGTTGGAAGTAATAATGTTACCAAAAACGGGTAAATCACCTACCACCTCTTATAGGCCTATCTCCCTTCTACCAGTTATTTCAAAATTATTTGAGAATTTTTATTTATTTATCGTATGGCATTTTAGACACAGTAATCTTAAAAGCTAATTAATTTACATATAAGTCAATAGAACAAACTTTAGGAGTTCACAAACAAATATCAAGTTGGTTAATGTAATCTATTGACCCAGCGGATACCAGCAGGAAGTCTTCAGGTCTACCGGTGTAGGATCTTGTGGGACATTCCTCTGTGATGTGTTTAATCGTTTGGTATTCTTCTCCGCAGTCGCAGTAGGGTGATGGTTGTTTGCCCCATTTGTGTAGGAGGTATGCGCATCTGCCATGTTGCGTTCTAATTCTGTTGAGTGTGGACCAGGTTCTGCGTGGTAGGTCAAACCCTGGCGGCTTTTGGCTGATGCAGGGCATATTATTGCCTTGTTGAGTGGTCCATTCTTGAGTCCATGCATTAGTCAGGTTGAACTCCTCTTGTATTGCTGCACTTGCCGTTTTAGTCGGTGGATTTCTGGATCGAAGACGATTGTGGTTAGCGTCCTCAGTATTTTGATGTATTGGCAGATTTCTATTTTCCATGATCTTTTTGTACTCTCGTGTAAGGGCATTTATCCGTCGCAGCTTTGGGGGCTGGATATGACTCAATACTGGGAGCCACTGCGTGGGGGTCGACTTAATGACACCAGCGATCATTCTCATGGTGTTATTCAGTTGGGCGTCCACCTTCTTTACGTGCGGACTGTTGAGCCAAACTGGGGCACAGTATTCAGCTGTCGAGTAGACAAGTCCTAGTGCGGAGCAACGTAGGGTGGAAGCCGATGCACCCCAGATGGTACCACATAGTTTCTGGATTATGTTATTCCTGGTTTTTAATTTCTCGGCGGTTTTAGTTAGGTGTTCTTTAAATGATAGTGTTCTGTCGAGAGTCACTCCCAGGTATTTCGGTGTATTGTTATGGGTGAGTTTGGTACCTTCAAATCGTATGTTAAGCTCTTCTCTGGCTAGTTTGTTATTGAGATGGAAGCAGCTGACCTCTGTTTTGGAAGCATTAGGTTGGAGTCTCCATTTGCGGAAGTATTTACCCATTGTCTCCAGGTCTGCTGTAGGATTTCCTCAGATAGTTTGATTGAGTTACATCTTGTTGCAAGCACCCAGTCGTCGACGTAACCGAACTTATTTGACCTTGTTTCCGGCATGTCCGCTATATATAAACTGAAGAGGAGCGGAGCGAGCACTGATCCCTGTGGCAAGCCGTTATTAAGTTTCTTTGGTGAGCTGATGTCAGTGCCCATTATAACCTGAAACGTCCGATCACCAAGCATGTTCGATATCAATTGGGTTATTCGTTTGCAGGGTATTTTTCTGAGAAGTTTGCAGAGCATTCCCTCCTTCCATACGGTGTCATACGCTGCTGAGAGGTCGATGAATGCAGCTGAGGTTTTAAGTTTTCGTAGAAATCCCGCTTCGATATAGGTGGTAAGTGACAGGACCTGGTCTGCACAACATCGTTTTGGCCGAAAGCCCGCCTGCTCAACTGGTATTGTCTCCAGGATCTCTGAGCTAATTCTATTGTGGACAAGTCTCTCCAGTAGTTTATAGGATACAGACAGTAGAGCGATTGGCCTGTAGCTTTTTGGACTATCGTCAGGTTTACCTGGTTTCAGTAAGGCTATTACCTTAGAGCGTTTGAATTCTGGTGGGACGTTGCCAGATTGCATAATGTCCGTGAAGAACTTGGCCAGCCAGTATCTGGTGTACTTGCCGCAATTGATTAGGAACTCTGGGTGGATGTTGTCGAATCCTGGGGCCTTTCCCGCCGTGGCATCATCCAGAGCCTTTGAAACTTCCTCGGTAGAAAAGGGGCGAGAGTGTTCCGTTTCCGTGGCTTCGGCTTTTAGGGCTTTAAGTTCTCTTTTTATCTGTATGGTGTGTTCTCTGTCCTTCGGTGCTCTGGATGTTGCCACTATGTGAGAGGCTACTTTATTTGGGCTTACGCCTTTTGGTTGTCGATGATTTGGTGCTCCGCCTCCTAGCTTCCTTAGCATTGACCAAGCCTGTCTGCTCGATGTTTGAAAGTTGAGGCTTTCGACAGTTTCGGTCCACTTTTGTTGGCGTGCAGCATTCAGGCTGTGGACCAGTTCATCCGCTATTTCCTGGTCCCCGGTTTCAAGGAAGTTTTGGTACAGAGTCTCACTGTTATTATTTGAGAAGCCACTACTTAAAAGACACGCAGCCACTGATAGAAAATAATAACCTAATTCCGGCCTTTCAGTTCGGATTTAGGCAGAAACATTCAATGATTGCAGCAAGCTGAGATAGAACATCAGGTCATTTCGATTTCTGTGCATGTTCCGTAAGGGCATTGCCAAATGTAGTTTTATATATTTAGAACAGGGCACAGAAATGTGCCGTAGAAAATTAGAGCAATGATAAAATTAGCAAAAATCTTGCTAGAAAATTGCAAAATAAGCATTGAGTTTGTAATTAGGTACAAGTGTTTTCAAGTTATTAGGTCTGTTCCAACCATCAGTCTCTGACAGTTTCAAACTGTCAAATACAATCAACCAGTTGTAGGATTTAACAAGGCATCCTGTCCTTGGGTTTGAATGCAATATTCATCTGGTAGACTCTATTTCTAATTAAAAACTAGCCCTGGACCGCAGGTTGGAACAAGCCTAATAAGTTTCCCTTTGTAAACAAAAACACGTCAAATAAAGATTTTATTTAACTGGAGTGTGACACAACGTCTCATTTTTCCACAACATAACCTCGAAGTCTCTAGTAAAAAGTTGATTTGATTGACAGTTCGTGTCGTCGAGTTGTGTTGTTAAACAGCTTTTGTGTTACCGTTTACATTTCTTTTTCTGCAAATTTTGATTGTGTGTGTGAAGTGTGATAATTTAGTGACGATGCCTAGGCACAACAGAATATTTTGTATTATTTGCAACAGGCGTAAAAACCTGAACAAAGATTTATCGTTCCACAGGTATGTACCCAGACGGGATGTTTCTTTCTTTCTTTCATTTAACTTACTTCCGTTAATTTCGCGAGGAATCAATAATTAGGTAGTCCATTTCCTAAACATTATAATTTCCTCTGCTGCTGTTGATATCAGTATAGGTACACTGAAAAAATAGAGGGCTTTGGCCCAAAGTCCCCAACGCTCTTGGGTTGCTTTTGAGCGTCACTTCTTGTAGACAAGAGAAATATTTTGCTGTAAGCAAATGTTATTTGAATTAAGAAAATTTATATTGGAACAAGAGAAATGGTTCTCTTGAAACAAAAACGAATTTCTCTTGGATGTTTTTTACTCCAGACAAAATCCAAAGCTCTTGTCTTAAAATCGCGGAAATTAAGCATTACATTCAAGAGATAAATGCTTAGGATTCATATCTAAAGCTCTTGCTTCAAAATCCTAGGCGCTGTTGGGAAAAAAACGCGTGATTTTAAGAAGTGAAGTTTTATTTAGCGCAAGAGAAAAAGGAAAAAGTTCAGATTTTCAGTCCGCCGCTCTTGATCCAAGAACAACAATCCTCACTACAACTCACAATTTAGTACGATGCGACACTGACAGTGCAAAATATACAGAACAATGGCGCCGGTGAAAGAATTTTTAGACCAGTTCCATCTGGGCCAATTGCTAAAACGATAACGTTTATTTGAAAATGTAGACTATACCGGGTGATGCACCGCCAGACTGGCCGAAGGAAATCCCATGTAAATATTGCTACCTTCAAATATTGGCTCTCCTAATAATTTTACAGCAAAATTGGATTGGACTCTTTTGAAGTCTAATACAATTCTGCTGTAAAACTATAAGGGAAGCCCAATTTACATGGGATTTTCCGAGGGATTTTCTATGGTCATCAGTTAGGCGGTTTGTGTTGTGAAGTCGTTTTTTTATACAAAATATGTATAAACAATTTCTATTTTTGTTATAAATTCGTTTTCTAAATATCAGTTTTTTCGTTTTATGGTATCTTTTTTAAAATTAAAAAAAATTGCCTGAGGCCAAAACGTAGTAAACTACCCTCTTGGAACAAGAACAATTTTTTTTAAGCCAAGTCCAAAAGCTCTCGGCGCTAGATATTTAATGATATTGGACCCAGAGAAAGATTTTAAATTAAAACCAATGCCGTATTTGGAACAAGAATAATTCTTTTAAGCCAAGCCCGAAAGCTCTTAGTACTAAATATTTAAAGCTATTGGATCAAGAGGAAGATCTTAATTAAGTCAAGAACAAATTTGATTTGGTTGTTCCTAGAACAAGAGAGATTTCGCTATTGAACCAATAGAATGGGCTATCCTCATAAGAAAAAATCCGTTTTATTAATATATTTACCTACGTTCCTTTTCTTTTCTCAATCGAAATATACAAAATCTTAAACAAACCAAGAACTATAATGTTTGTTTACAAATTGCTGTCTTGTTATCAAAGTCAAATATGACTAAAAAGCAGCATAACTCATTTTTTTCCCCGTAAAGACAAAAGTCTATTTATCTTTTCTCGCGCATGCGTTTACTTTGGTTAAATGAGCAAGGTGTCATATAGTAATGAGTTGAACGATTTTGAGGCAGGCAGAAATATACGAAGGGCGGGTAGTGGTAGGCAACGCAAGCAAGTAAGTAATTATTGATGACCGGTTTCTTGTCCTTAAAACTCTCATTTGACTTCAGTACAGGCGAATAATCAACTTAGAGAGGTCCGAGGTAAACATATTAGTTATTGGACCGTTCATCACAGATTACAAGAGGACCTAAATTATTCCCACGTTATAGAGTAGCAAGATTACAGTTTGCTCGTGAACATGTAAATTACTGAGTACGTTCAGCCCCCGGCCTAGTTATGAAAGAGGTTCCCTAATGATTTAATCAGGAATATAACGGAAGGCCTGTATACTAAATTAGTATTTATTGATAGAGGATCGCTGACCGCACAGCGTTATATTGAGGAGGTTCTAGAAAATCTTGTAGTTCCATTTGCTCCATTTATCAGCGATGATTTTATCTTGATGTGATGTAAGATAATGCCCGACCACATTTAGCAATGCGTGTAACTAAATATTTGATAGAAGTTGGGATTAAAAAAATGAACTGGCCAGCATGTTCTCCGGATTTAAACTCTTTAGAGCATGTGTGCGGACATGCTTCTAAGACACGGTATAGGTCGAGAAGTAGTACCAGCGGCATTAAACGATCTTTATTCGGCACTTCAAAAAGAATGGAGGAATATTCCGCAAGACGATATTGGCGGAGTCATTGATGGTAGCTATATGAACTGACGTGTAATTAGGGCTTGAGGAGGCAATATAAAGTATCGAGGCATTGCATTGTATTGTATTGTATTGTATTGCATTGTATTTGCAAATTGTTTACTTTTATAAATATTCCAACAAGAGTGCCATTTTATATTTAGTAAGAATTTTTTTAGTTATGCAATGATCTGTCGTTTCCTAAACTCATTTTTTTTTAGCCAACTAACCATCATGGAACTGTTTTGGCATATGTGTTCAAATTTAAACAAACAACAAACATTCTTGTTCTGAGTATCGAAATAGGATATCTTATGAGCCTGGTTGTGCTATCTGAGTACCTTTTAATGAGAGCACTGTGTAGATACCTACAGTTTGATAGACAAATTTGTGGCTACGACGTATCGGTAAGGGTATACACAAAATGGGCGTGCTACACGGATATGTTTTAAATGCAATAAAAATATGAAATTATAATTCGGCATGAACCAAAAACAGCTTCACGATTGATTCATTGATAATGATTTTTTAGTTTTGGTCGTATTAAGACGCATGAATTAAAGTTTTGCCACACAACGTCGACGTATTTATAAAAACTCAATAACGTATGTCCGTTGTATCACTACTCGAGTGACACGCACAAATATAGATCTGTTGTTTTTGCAAGCGGCACTTAACCCGTGTCAACTAATTAAAGTAAAAAGTGCCACCTTTTCCCTTTAATAGTGTACTATATTGTTATATTTCTATGCCTTTTCAATATCAAAATTAATAGAATAAAAAGACATTTTAAATAATGATGAAATTACATTAAAATACTGTTCGTTTCTTAAATGTATAATTATTTATTTTTATTGAATACATTTAATTTCAGGGTTTCTTTGCGGAACAGATATTACGTTATAATTAAGTAACGTTATGTGGCAAGATCGTAAACTTCTGAACGTTATTTGTCCGCATTCTTTCAGTAGCTACAGATAGATGTGTCGACGTATATGTATACTAACCCAACTATGAGTTTTGTTCTAGTTTTTTACACAAAAGAATGCTACGAATGGTTTTTAAAATTAACCTCTACGTTAAAAAGGATACAGTCTAACATCTCTGCCACACTAGTAGGTATTTCTTCTCGATTTAAAAACCCCGCCACTTCTTTCCTTAGATCTTGAAACGAATTATAGTAATCGGGTAATTCGAACTCTTTCCGCCAGGCTTCGGGATGGAGACACTGTCGAACAGAAAGCTGTCCGTCTGTTACCATCCTGAAAAGTGAGAATATTTATTTATTTTTATTTTATTTAACATGCTTTATTGTCAAGAATACATTCATATTATAGACAAAGCAACTAATGCTAAATTTAAGTCTAAAACGTTATCAGAGTTTAAAAAATAGAGAAACCACAAAAAATATTGCAATAAAGATCAAATCAAACTTTATCGCGATAATACTTTTCCAGACTGTAATATGCCTTTTCAGCCAAAAGGTTCTGTTGTAACGCACATAATCCAAAGATCTACACTCCACACTCAAATGATTTACAACTTTAGGCTTTCGTAAATTAGAGAACGCTTGTCAGAGTTGATCTAGGAATTGGAAGCCGAAGGTTAGAAATTTGCCTAGCACTGTATACATTTTAAGTATTAGTATTTGAGTATATTTTATGCAATAAAGATACGGTTTTGAAAATACCAAACTTCCTAAATAATAGCTGATAATGGACCCTGGAAAATACAGAGTGACAAGAAGCGCATAATGCCTGTAACTTTTGAATTACTTCGTATACGAAAAAGTGACCTTTATGAAAGTTGTTAAGTAAATTATTCCCCACATTTCTACCTGCATGAATTTTTTCTGTCATTTCTGGTTTGGTTGCCATAGAGACCAACTTACTTTTTTTAAATAAAGCACCCTTCATAATATGATTGCATAATATTTAGATTCTACTGGGAAAAAAAAATTTTGTATTTCAAATTTTTATTTATTTAAAATTGTAACAAAGTTAATAAATAAATAGCCTAGAAAATTGAACAACCGACTTTTAAAGATTCTAAGTCATTTGAACGATTTACGTAGACTCTGTTCTTTAAGTGTCCCCAAGAAGAAGTCGAGCGGGGTTAAGTCCGGGGATCGCGCTGGCCAGTCAATAGCACCTCTTCTGCCTATCCAACGTCCTGGAGATTGTTCGCTTATGTATTGTCTAACATTTGCCGCATAATGCTCAGGTGCTCCATCTTGCTGGAACCATAACTATTCGTTTATGCCATTATTTACACCCGGTAAAACCATTCTGCAAGAAGAAATTAGGTGATTCCTGAGGAGGTCCAGATATTTTTCGCCATTCAAATTACCATCTATGAAAAGGGCCCACAATATGTCTACCAACTATGCCCCCAAACATTAACTTTTTCGGGCCTCCGAGTATCACCTTCCTGGAACCAGTGAGTATTCTCAGCAGACCAATAATGATAATTGTGTCTATTAACAATGCCATTTAAATGGAAAGTAGCTTCATCAGAGAAAATGATATTTGTTGCGAAGTTATTATCGTTATTGCATCTTTCCATCATCAGCTCACAAAATTCAGCTCTTCTATCAAAATCGTCTCCGCTTAACTCGTGCACCAACTTTATCTTGTAGGAATGCAACTTCTCCTGCTAAACAAATTTTTCACTGACTGATGAGACACATTAAAATCCATTGCCATTGGCCTGGATGATTGTGTTGGATTTTCAAGTATTGAGAGCATGATATCCAAAGATTTGTCTCCCCTGGTTGCTGTTTTAGGTCGACCTGATCCAGCGGCTTCCCTAACACTGCCTGTTTCTCGAAATTTCTTTACCACTCGACACACCGTTGACTGATTTATTGGAGGCCTATTTGGATATAATTCATTGAAAAGTTGACAAACCTGATATTGCGATCTCTTCATATTTCCGTAACCGCTCATTATTAAAATTTCATCTCGTTGTTTCTCATTCAGGTGAACCATAGTGTAAACAAATTAGAGATCAGCCAATAGAAAATGGAACAGCAACTCAAAATTGACACCTCTTAGATCACTGTCATGAAAACACCTTGACTCAACTGGTAAGTATTAGGTAGGAATAATTATAATTAGTTTTTCATCTTTGAGCTGTCATTATCTCGGAAACGCTTGCAGATAGGTGAAAATTTGAAATACAAAAATTGAGTTTTCCCTGTAGATTCCAAATATGCAATCATATGCAGGGTGTTCCATTTAAAAAAAGTAAGTTAGTCTTTATGGCAACCAAACCAGAAATGACAGAAAACATTCATGCAGGTAGAAATATTTGCCACTCTTTAGTATAAAATATGAACATTTATGAGTTTCATATCACAACTGTCTCAAATAGAAAGTATAGTAAAGTTGACATTACACCGTTGACATTTGGAATTTGACAAATTTACATATTTTCGGGAAGAGGCAAAGTACAAATTACCTGCATCCCAAATTGCTATACTATTTTAAGTAAGTATAAATACCTGTTGTGTAGTGGATCCAAACAGATCGCGTTACTTTTGTAATAAATTAAAAACTCTGTATAAGTGTAATCATTTTATTTAGTTTAATAAAATGGTGGGCGAGTGTTTGCCTCTTCCGACGCGTTGTCTATGAAGGTTTTTTACAAACATAAAACATAATCTTATTCTCTGCCTAAAAACTAACTTCAACTGTTTTCCACTTAAGAAAAAGGTCTCGGGTCACACGCTTATCGCGTCTCAAGTGTCACTGTTAATGTCTTTCAATAACTCGACCCTGTGGGTTCTTTACGTAATAATTTTTAAGTGACAAAATATAATCACCTAATAAATACAAAACTGTACATCCCGCCCACCTTGAAAGAGTAATTTCAATGATATAGGTTACAAGATGTATACCAACATACAAATATAAAATTAATGTATAAAGAAAATGTAAACATAAAGTAAAAAATAAAATAGAGTCCTTTAGTCCATCTCAATCGGTAAAACACTTATTTTAGTAACCGCACGTTTAAAAACTCCCGTCTTAGTTTTTACGGACACTACGCGGATGACATTGTCTTTTCCGGGATGAACTTTAATGATTCTGCCTAATGACCATTGCTGAGGGGGAAGGTTTTCCTCACGTAAAAGCACTAGGGATCCGATCTTGATAGGTGGCCCCTTGTTGCGTCCACACTTTGCTCTTGACTGCAAAGATGTTAAGTATTCGGATGACCATCGTCTCCAGAAATGCTGAACTAATTGCTGAAGACGTTCGTACAGAACCAATCTGTTAGTAGGTACCTCGGTGACATCTCGCTGTGGAATGGAGGTAAGTAGGTCGCCAATTAGGAAATGGCTAGGGGTTAGGACATGAAGATCATCGGGATCATTGGATAATGGGGTCAGAGGTCGAGAATTTAAAATAGCCTCTACCTGACACAATACTGTATAAAGAGATTCATAAGATAAGTAAGCCTCTTTTAAGACTCTGGTTAAGTGAAATTTGGTAGACTTTACCGCAGCCTCCCAAAGACCTCCAAATGAAGGTGATCGTGGTGGTATAAAATGCCACTTAATATCGTTTTCGAGTAGAAATGTTGATATTTTATGACCCTTTGAAACGTCCTGTAAGAATTTACTAAGTTTTTGTAGTGCAAAGTTAGCTCCTACAAAATTTTTTCCGTTATCAGAGTAAATATTTTTGCATAGTCCTCTTCGAGAGACAAATCGCTTTAATGCATTTAAAAATGAATCGGTACTTAGATCTCCAACGAGCTCAATATGAATAGCTCGTCTAACAAAACAAATGAAAATACAAATGTAAGCCTTTATTATCTTGCGAGAACGTAGTTTACCATCCTTTATCATTATAGGACCAGCAAAATCGCAGCCTACAGTTAAAAATGGACGTGAAGGCATTAGTCTTGATTGAGGAAGATCACCCATCATCGGAATGCTCACATAAGGTTTAGATTTGAAACAAACAAGACATTGATTGATAGCACGCTTTACTGCATTTTTGCCATGAATAATCCAATATTTATTTCGCAAAATTACCAAAAGAGCTTGAGTTGCTGCATGTAAGTTTCGTTTGTGCTCATGCTCAATTAGAAGTCTAGTAAAATCATGATAAGGAGGTAATAAAATTGGATGTTTCATATCAGGAGTCAAGGTCGAGTGTCGAATTCTTCCACCCACGCGTAATATACCCTGCTCGTCAAAAAATGGATTCAATGAAAACAGTTTACTGTCCCTAGAAATTTGTTTGTGTTTCCGCAAATCGTTAATTTCTTTGGAATATTCATAATATTGAACCATTTTTATTAAAGTGTTTAATGATTGATCTAACTCATTTTGAGATATTTCCGCAAAAATTCTGCTGGTTTTATGTTTTGTTTTAATATTTAGCATAAATCTTAATATATATGCAAAAATTCGAAGCAGTTTATTGAAATTTGAATATCTTCTAAAAATATCCTGATCCTGATAAGTTGTGTTAGTCATAAACGATAGTTGAATTGTCCGTTTTCTGTCCGGTATGTTGTCAATATTAATTTGATCTAAAACGGGCCAGAAGTTTTCATGTTTTGTCAGAAATTCTGGTCCGTGCCACCACAAGTGACAATCAAGTAATTGTTGCGGATTTAATCTGCGGGAAAGTACGTCTGCTGAATTTTCTTTGGAGCCAACGTGTCTCCATTGGAATTTGTCAGTCAATTCATGTATTTGTGTTACCCTGTTAGCTACAAAGGTATTCCAGTTACTCGGTTCACCCGCGATCCACGACAGTGCAATAGTGGAATCGCACCAAAAAAATTTATTTTTTATGTCAATTTCGAGAGACCTTTCTACATTTTTTGCCAAGCACGCTAAAAGTAGAGCCCCACAAAGTTCCAACCGAGGCAATGAGATTGTTTTTAAAGGAGCAACTCGACCTTTAGCGCATAATAACTTTGAATGACGTAACCCGTTAATATCTGTCGTAACTAAATATATACAAGAACCGTACGCGGCTTCGCTTGCGTCGCAAAAACCATGCAATTCTATAGTTATATAATTTGGAGTGACTACTTGACGCGGTATTTTTATTTTGTCAAGGATTGGTAGTTGTTCAAAAAATGAAGTCCAAAGCGTATAAATATCTAAGGGCACCGATTCGTCCCAGCCTAACTTACACTGCCAAAGACGTTGCATAATTATTTTTGCACGTACAGTAATCGGGCCTGCCAGACCTAAAGGGTCAAATATTTTTGCGATAACCGATAAAATCTGACGTTTTGTTACCGTTGCGTAGTTCTCAAAGTTAATTGAATAACCTAAAGTATCTTTATTTGGTTGCCAAAATAATCCAAGTGTTTTGCGAGTTTTATCTTCAGATAAATCATAATTTTCTAACTGACCCTGATCGCAATCAGCTAACACTTCCGGCTTGTTCGAATAAAATTTTCGTAATGGAAAGCATGCACCATTTAGAATCTGAATTATTTGGTTTTTTAATGTGATAGCATTTTTAACAGAGTCGGATCCAGTTAGCAAATCATCAACATAAAAACAATTCAAAATTGCGTTACTAGCATTCTGCAAATTTTTAGCGTTATCAATAGCGGCTTGATTTAAAGATCTAATCGCTAAAAATGAAGCAGGTGCAGTTCCATATGTTACAGTGTTTAAAGTATAAAACTTAAGATCCTCATTCGGACTTGAACGCCATACAATACGCTGCAAATGTCGATCACATTCCCTTAATTGGACCTGTCGATACATTTTTTCAATGTCCCCGGTAAAAACTACATTATGAAGTCTAAAGTTTAAAATAATAGTTAATAAATCTGGTTGTATGACAGGACCCGTCATTAGGATGTCGTTTAAAGACACTCCGCTATCGCTTTTTGCCGAAGCATCATACACGACGCGTAATTTTGTTGTAGTACTGTCAACCTTGACAACACCGTGATGTGGTAAGTAATATGTCGTGTCAATCGTGTCTATATTCGAACTGATTTGTGACATATGTCCCAATTTTTCATATTCCGACATAAAATTAATATAATCGCGTTTTAAATTTTCGTCCCTTTGTAATCTTCTTTCGAGACTGTAAAATCGATTGATAGCTGCATTTTTCGAATCACCCAATTCGAAAGAATTATTTGATAAGGGTAAACTTACTTCAAAACGACCTTGCGATACGCGTCTATAGTTTTCAGTGAAATGTTTTTCGCATGCCAAATCTTGTGGTAAAATGTCCCGTTTCTTAGTGTCGCAATTTTCTACAGTCCAAAATTTTTCGATTTGCCTATGCAACTCATTATTTGTTATTGAAAGGTTACAAATGGTGGAGTCATTATTTTTATATGATGCATTGTAATCAAAAAATAAGGTTCCTGCAAAAATCCAACCCAGTTTAGTTTTGTTTAAGATTAGTTTGCCTTTGCCCAATTTAATTTGTCCTACACATAGTATGTCATAGAATATGTTTACTCCTAACAAAACATCTACAGGGCGCGACAAATTAAAATTTTTATCGGCAAATTCAATATAGTTTGGTAGGTCTATGTTAGACAAGTCAAAAGAGGTTTGCGGAAGATTTTCGGTAATTTTGTTTACAATTAAAAATGAATCTTTCATTTGATATTTTTCGCTGACAGAATAAAATGTGGCGTCAACCTTTTTTGAAATTTTGCTAAGAGAGTTATTTATCCCAGCCACGGGAATACTAAAATTTTTAGTTTTTAGATTGAGTTGCCTAGCCAATGAATCGGTAATAAAATTACTTTGAGATGCACTGTCTAGAATGGCCCTAGCTTCTATTATTTTTCCATTGCAATCTAAAATTTTAATCATGGCTGTTGCCAAAAGTATTTGTTTGTTGTTTCCAGTCGATAAACAATGCATTGTTATGTTTTGATTAGAAAAATCTTGGATCTTGGAAGTTGAGGCATCATTTGAGGTTTGTTTATTTTCTCGACTAATTTCCGTTGAGAGTAAAGTTTGAGTATTATGGGTACTTTGTGACCCGCCATGAGATTTGTTATTATTGTCGCGATCGACAGTGTTTGGGTTATTAACAGAGCTATTGACGCCGACAACGTTACCGCTGTTATTAAAGAATAAATGTAATAATGAATTATGTTGTCGACCGCAGTTTTTACAGCCTGCTGAATTGCAGGAATTGTGATCATGAAAAGGTCTTAGACAGTTGATGCATAGTTTATGTTTTTTAATTTCTGTGTAAAGATCCCTTTTCGGCATTGTATGTATTTTTTCGCATTGAAAGTTTAAATGATTTTTATGACAAAAGGCACAAGAAATCTTTCCTGTCGTCACGTGTGTTAGAATTTTGTTGTGTTGTTGTCCTCTGTCTGTCTTATTTTTGCTTTCCAGGGTTTCTAAGAAATTGCAACGCTTGGTTAGAAATTCCGTTAGTTGAGAAACCGTAGGAAAGTCAATTCCTTGTTTATTTAAATGTTCCTCCCATTCCCGTTTAGTTACAATGTCAAGTTTGTTACCCAATATGTATATGAGAAGTGTATCCCACATATCTATGGGCTGCCCAAGTGCCTTTAACGCACGTAAATTTTTGTTGAAATTATCCAATAAATTTCTTAGTTGAGAATGTGACTCGTTTTTCATTGTGAAACCATCCAAAATATGTTTTAAATGAGTGTGTACAATCAATCTCTTGTTTTCAAACCTATCCCTTAACATATCCCAAGCAATTTGATAGTTTTGATTTGAAATTTCAAGTGACTGAATTAAATGAGCAGCTTCGCCTTTCAGGCATGATTTTAAGTACCAGAATTTTTGTACATCATTTAACTGCGCATTTGAATGTACTAAAGAATTAAAAATGTCATAGAATGTCATCCATTGACTGTAGGCCCCATAAAATTCTGGTAAGCTAATCGGTGGTAATCTTACCGGACCTTGTAAATTAACATTTGTATTTCCAATTGCATTATTAACACTAAAAATGCTTGCACCAGGATTTGGTGGTGTATCTTGCGTTCTTAAAAAATCTGAAAGCATTTTCTTGGCTTGACCGATAGCCTAAAGAATTTTGATTCGAAATCATCTCGCTCGGCGTCCTGAGAAATATTTCCCGATAAGTATTCAATTTCGGTTTGGATGTCATTAAATTGATCCAAAAGAAACGTTGTTCTCTCTACGCGAGCACTAACTTCTTCATAATTTCCCGAAAAAGATTCAAAATTATCTAGGTAGGTAATAAATCTAGTTAATTGGGATTTGACTTGTCCCCGTTTTAACTTTAATTTGGCTAACATATCAGCTAAATCGAGTGCATTGTTAGTATTTTCAGAAGCCATATTTTTTTTTAAATCTCTAAACACACTAAAGTATCAGATAATGCAATTGAATATGTAAAGGAAATGGTAAAAAGGAATATTGACGACTTACCAATCGACGCTATTTTCCTTGGTTGTGGTTTTCTTTCAGCTGTGTTGCCAAACAAACTGTTGTAGGTATTTGGTTTTCCGACTGTGTTGCCGAAAAGTCCCTTTGACGACCGTTTTGTCGCACTTGTATATTAGCTTTCCCGGTTGTGTTGCCGAACAAAGCCGTTTTTACCGACCGTTTTGCCGATTTAACTATCCAGGCTCGAAGGACCAATGTTGTGTAGTGGATCTAAACAGATCGCGTTACTTTTGTAATAAATTAAAAACTCTGTATAAGTGTAATCATTTTATTTAGTTTAATAAAATGGTGGGCGAGTGTTTGCCTCTTCCGACGCGTTGTCTATGAAGGTTTTTTACAAACATAAAACATAATCTTATTCTCTGCCTAAAAACTAACTTCAACTGTTTTCCACTTAAGAAAAAGGTCTCGGGTCACACGCTTATCGCGTCTCAAGTGTCACTGTTAATGTCTTTCAATAACTCGACCCTGTGGGTTCTTTACGTAATAATTTTTAAGTGACAAAATTTAATCACCTAATAAATACAAAGCTGTACAATACCTAATAATACATTTAAAAGTATTGACGACAATGGTTTGGATTTATTAACAAGAAAAAATTATTAAATATATCAAGAATAATCTGTACCTACCCTAATTTCCCTAAAAAAGAGGCTTACCAACAACAAAACAAACATTTTTTGTAGCATTTCAAGCCTATAAAAAATTTTGCTTAAAATGGGTTTTAAATATATTAATAAAAGGTAAACCTTAATGGAATCTCAACGCTTACGGGAAGGACGTCATAAATATTTAACGGCTATTAAACAAGATAGAGCAGAAAATCGACTAATTATCTACTTTCACCAAACATGGCTCGATACACATGACACTGCAAGAAAAGGATGGGATGATTTTTCAAAACAGGAAGTCAAACCAAAGCTCCTTCAAATAAAGGAAAAAGGATAACAATAATTTACGCTGGTTCACAAAATGGATTTGTTCCGAACTGTCTGTTGCTTTCAGCTAAAAACAGCAGATTCTTCTCTAGATAACAACAGAAAATGAGCGCCTTCCTCCCTACCATTGTGTATTTAATCCAATCGAACTAACATGGCACTAAGTAAAATCAAATATTAGAAGGAATAATAATTTCCCACACTAAATACACTTGTAATAGAATTAATAAAAAAAAACATAGTAAGTAACATATCTGCAGACAGTTGGAAAACTGTATAAAACCTGTAATTAATTAAGGTGGAAAACTCTTATATGGATATAAGTACTAATGTTGAACCCTTAATAATATGAATAAAACAATGCAGTCTTCCTCCACAGTTTAATGATTGTAATACAATTCTAAGTTGTTTCGAGTACTTAAGTACTCATCTTCAGGGGATACTAAAAGGACAGTACAAATTTGAGAATAAAATGAATATAAATTGAAGATTAAGAAGGACTTACCCAACATCGAGTTTAACATAAAAGTGAGTTGTCTCAAATTAATGAGTACAACTCAAAGGCTGAAGACTTGATGTATGTATTTAAATATAGGTGAAGTTTAGATTAAGTTTTGAAATTTAGAATAGTAGAAGACATTTTAGAGAAGATTATAAGTCTTTAATGTAATAATAAATGAGTTTAGAGAGAGTGCATAGTGAGTGGGCAGTGATTTTTCTAAAATATTAATATTACATTACTTACGATGACCTCCATTTAAAAAAAGGTCAACGCGTCGCAGTATAATACCTCCCGGGTGACGTGAAAATTTATTCATGTTTAAACGAAATTTACCTTTTCAGGGCACCCACTTCCACCTGGATTTTTGTCTCTATTTCAAATACCTATCTAGTAAATATTTTTCGAAAATATATAATAGTCCATATATATTTATTTCTTTTAAAAGGGGATAATTTTAACATTTTTTGTAAAATTAATCATTTTTCGCATAGATGACGGAAAACCAATTTCTGTAAATGCGCCATTACGGATTGTTGTCAAATATTACTGGTACTTGTTTGATTTTGTAAGTTTATTTTTTATTTCTGTAAAGAATTGTTCAACATGTCACAAAATAATAAATATGAAAATTATGAAAACACGATATGTATGTTTGTTTTATCCAGGCTAATGACAGCCTCGGAGCTGTATCTTAATAGGTAAGTTTTAAAATCATTTGTTAGCTACCATTAATATTCATAACAAAAATAAAAAAGTTTTAATCATTATTATTCTCTATTATTAGCTTTTCGTTACATATTTAAATTTTTCGTAGATATCCAGAAAGATAACAACTTGATAAAAGAATATATTAAAAAATTCAAGCCAATCTCAGTGAGCACGGATCTTTTAAAAACCCAAGTCCAACAACAAGGAAAACAGGGAAGAAGAAGAAATAAATGTTTTGGCCTCTGTCACGGTACAACCATCTATATCACGCAGAAAAGTGTATGATCAAGTTGGGATTCAAAAATCAAGAACGCAATTAATATTAAAAAAATATAAATTGAAACCATACAAGTATCATCTCATCCAACATTTGCATCCCGGTGACGTAGAACGTAGGATAGTTTTTTGCAACTGGTACCTACAAATGTTGCAGAAAACGCATAGTATTTTGAAAGAAGGATGATATGGTCCGACGAAGCTTATTTTACGAGTTCTGGTATCTTAAACCGAAACAATTGAAGGTACTGGTCCCAAAAGAACCAACACGTAATATTTCGACGAGAACGTCGGGGTCGGTTTGGATTTACCGTGTCATGCTTTATTTTTGTAAGGAAAATTAAATATTTTATGTATGAAGGAAATTTAACCGGAAATACACACCTACATATAATGCGAGATGCACTAATGGAAATATTAGAGAATGCTTCTTTGGCCGATTTAAATAATATTTATTACCAGCAAGATGGCGCTCCGAGTCACAATTCTCATATAGTAAGAGAATATTTAGCAACCACCTTTCCCGATAAATGGATTGGTACCAATGGACATGTCAGGTGGCCTCCAAGATTACCTGATCTTTCTGTGTTGGATTTTCTTTTATGAGGGGATATAGAAAGCAGAGCCGGAACTAGAGTTAAAGGGGCCCCGGGGCAAGACTAAGTTTGGGGCCCTATTTCTCTATTGAGTTTGTCAACTCAATTTTTTCCAATTTTTGTAAAAAAATCTAACACTTCTAACTATAAACTTTTTTTTCTAATCGCAAGATTTGTACAGAATCTTATAGGTTTAGAGGTAATTTTATTAAACAGATTTTTCGCAATATAGCTTTTATTATTCTAAATAAATAAATTAATCAGTAAACAAATTTTCACATAACGAAAAACAATGAGACAGCGCTAAAAATACTTGCACTTCGAAAAAAATTTTCTATTTTTGTCCTTCGCTCAGGGGGCCCTCCGAACCCGGGGGCCCCGGGGCTTTGCCCCGGTTGCCCCATTGTAGTTCCGGCCCTGATAGAAAGAAAACAGTTATATAAGAGACAATACCACAATATTGGTCAACTTCGAGAAGCTACCCATTAAACCTTTAGGCTTTGCAGGAAAGGCCAATTATTTTATTAAATGCATTGCGAAGAATTCAAACGGTGTGTCGAAAGTGTTTAGAACACAACGGAGCCCAATTCGAGCAATTTTTGTAATTTAATAAAATAATATATATTTGTTTTATTGTTAGTTTAAAGTAGTGATCGACCGATATGACTTTTTTAGCCGATACCGATAATCGGCCGATACCGATAATGTCTTGGCCGATAACGATATATATCGGCATATCGGCCTTTTTTAATTGATAACATTATTAATGTCTAAAATCTGAATATTCTGTAATATAATTTATAATTCTTTAACGTTCAATTTAAAATCACAAAAATAAAAACAAAAATTGCACTTTGGCAACACAGCAATAGGCGGTAATTTATGTGGCTCAGCGCCAAGTCATTGGTGAATCCCCTTAATTTGAATTTCTCGGTGAATCCCGTGCGTTTATTGCCGTGCATTCAGTATTGCATTCTTAAAGCAGATCGTTTTAAGTTCGATTATTTCTTGGCGTAATTTAGTTAATCTTTAACAAAGACATAATATTAATAGTTAATAATAATCCTATTGGAGTTTGGTGGAGTGCAAATTAGCGAAATGGATGGAGAAAGTAAGCAGATAAGAAATCCACCGCAAAATGTAAATTGTGTGACATAACCATTTCATTAGGGGGAGTGGGAAAATCGGCGAATACCTCAAACATGAAATACCATTTAGAGAAAAAACATCCTCAAGAATATTATAAATTGAAAGGGACTGATTCAAGCTCAGGTTAGTACTAAATTTTTATTTTCCAGTTCACGTTATAAAAATATTTACCAACAATAGGACCTGCTCATTCAGGATTATATTATTATATAGGATTGAGGGGCAAACCACCCAGGAATTTTTTGCTAAAAATCTAGGGGTTTATTTTATTAGGAATTTAGGGAATTTTAAGGGAATTTGTGTAAAAAAATTACTGAAAAAATCTGAAGAATTAAGTAATTTGTTGGGAATTTGGGGAAATTAAAGGAATTTGTGTAGGAGGGGGGACATTTTTCTTTTTCATCACTTTAAATCGTTTCATTAACAATTAACACCTACGATATGATTTTATTTAAAAACAAATCTCCCCGTTTATTTCAACGTTTTGACTTTTGATCACCCTGAGTCTATTTTCTTTTAGAAACGGCTGGACCTTCTAGTAGTTCTAGTAGTACTTCTAACTCTAACTCTAAGCTATTGCAAGTCTCACTGGCTGACTCTTTCAAGCAAATGCAAAAGTGGGACATTAATTCATCCAGAGCGAAGGAGTTTCACTACCTTATAGGTGAAATGATATGTTTAGATAATCAGCCATTCAGCATTGTATCAGATGATGGCTTTACTCGGCTACTAAAGAAAGCTATTCCAAATTATGAAATTCCTTCTGACAAATACTTCAGCTCAAGATGTAAAGCACAAGTGACTCAAAAAATTTCAAATATGTTGGGAAAAGCATCTTTTACTACAGATATTTGGACGTGCAAATATACAAACAGTTCTTTTTTGTCTCTCACAATCCATTTTTTTGAAAAAACATGTTTAAGTTTAAATCAGAGATCCCATTTTTCACTTGCCTGCAATAAGTTCCCAGGATCTCATACAGGAGACGCCATAGCTGAAGCATTTAATTCTTTGTTAGAAGAATGGAATATAAAAAGGGAACATATTCACTTAGTATTAGCAGACAATGCTGCCAATATGAGGAATGGTTTTGTTAAGGCAAAAGTAAATTATGAAGCATGCTTCATTCATTCTTTACAACTTGTAATACAGGATGCTATACAAAGTCAACGTTCAGTCAGTGATTTAATAGCAAGATCAAGAAAAATCGTTTCGCATTTTAATCACTCTCAAACTGCTTGCGATAAACTAAGTAAACTACAAGAACAACTAAACCTTCCCAAACACAAACTTTTCCAAGATGTACAAACACGTTGGAATTCTTCATTTTATCTACTCTCTCACCTACTTGAACAAAAACAAGCAGTAAATTTATATATTTTGGATCATGGGACTCTTACTGACTTGACATTTTCCGAATGGGAATTAGTTGGAAGCATTTTAAATTTGTTAAAGCCATTTCAAGACATAACAAAAATTACAAGTTCTTCAGACTGCTGCATATCTAAAGTCATTCCATTTGTTTCGACTATCACTGCCTATCTTAACAAAGAAAACGCTAATTTTGCAGGAGTAGGTACAATGAAAGAAGAATTGAAAAACAGCTTGAATAAACGGTTTTAGAATATATTTATAAAGAAACATTATACCATCGCGACTTTCTTGGATCCTCGCTTCAAAGACAATTTTTTTACAAAAGACCGTGATTTTATATGCGAATACATAACTACAAATCTAAAGTCCCAAATAAAAGAAAACAATACATCTGTAGAACATTCCAGTTCCCCTGACATTTCGGATTACATTCAAGACCATACAATAAATGAAACTATAGATTCTATAGAAATTGATAGTGATGACAACGAACCACTTGCTAAGTATGTTCGAACTTCTGAACCTGAGACTAGTCGAACATCTGGCCAAAATCTGTTTTGGGAAATCTACGAAGAATTTGCCGGAGAAGGGATGAGCTCCACAAAAACAAAAACCATTCCAACAACATCTTCTTGTGACACAAAATCATCTTCTAGGGCATCCATTTGTGAAGAAGTGAATGCTGAAATTACAGAATATAAGAAACATCCTCTTCTTGAAAGAAAAGCGAATCCCATTTCTTGGTGGCAAGAAAAACTAGAAGTTCTACCATTATTATATTATCAAGCTCTTATATATTTATCTGCACCAGTTGGCAGTGTTGCAAGTGAGCAAATGTTTTCAGAAGCTGGAACCGTAAATTCGGCGAAAAGGAATCGGCTGAATCCAGAAACAACCGAGAAACTAATATTTTTACATGATAATTTGCCTAAACTACATTATTCATATTAAATGCCTATTTCATGTTATATCTACCATAATTTCTTAAGATTAACTTATTTGAAATATTACTTTAAATTTAAATGTAAAAAAAAAAATGTTTTAAGCTGCTATGGTTGTTTTTATACATCGGCCGATATAGCCGATATATATTTACATCTATCGGCCGATACCGATAATCGGCTCTCGGCCGATATAGCCGATATATCGGTATCGGGATCGGTATCGGTCGATCACTAGTTTAAAGTTATCTAATAATATATAGATGTATAATAAAAATAATGTTGTTAATTTTGTTTCTTATTTGCGGGCATAGTCTTCTATACGAAAAATGATTAATTCTACAAAAAATGTTAAAATTATCCCTTCTTATAAGAGGTATAAGACATATAAAAAAAACATAAGTTCTGGTCATAACTCAAAAACAAAACTTTTCAGAAAAAAACTCTATAATAACCCCTTTTTACTTTATTAATAAGGTATCAAATAATCGAGATACAGGGGAGCGTCAAAAATGACAAATAATCAAAATCGCTTTGTATGTCAGAAACTGAGAGGGCTATGAAACTTTTGGTTGGAGCAGTAAAAGTTTCATAAAATAATAGAACAGTTAGCCGCAAACTCCATCTTTCTATATTTTATAATAAGGGAGCTGGTATATGAAAAGCCACGAAAACTGGATACCCTGTTGACGAAAAAAACTGTTTTATACAAAATCACATCATACAACTGGAAATATACCTTTTGTTTGTGAAGGTATGTGATTACGTTAGGAATTTCACACAAAGTTAAATATACAGCTTCTGTTGCATCAATAAAAGCATAAAATAGCGACTGGACATGTGTGATTTCTAATATACACGTTTATTTAACCGGAACTTTATAAAATATAAAGATGTGTAATAGTTTTAGGAATTTCTCGCCTTATGTAGTCCATGATAAAATATCAAACCTCGTTGGGCCCTTTTTTGCCTAAACGTTCTTGATACAGGTAAAAGAACGAGTTACCCGTTTTTAAATTATGGATGTTAAAGACGTTTACTGTGAGCTGGTGTAAGTTAAATGTATCCTGGACAGGAATCGAAGGAAGAGAAAGATATTGCATTTATTTAATACATATCTTTCCAACCGATGGATCGTTTCGGTATAACTCTTGAATTGAATCCATCTCGTGAAAAACTTCTTCGCTCTTCTTTGATGTAATATCTTTTCAGCAACAGCAACCCTTCTTGCAACATCGTTTAAAGACTTCCATTTAATCTTGTTGCTTCCAAAAGATAAATTAAATTTTTCTCGAAGAATTCGTCTATAAATACTGTATTTTACAGAACATTTTGGGTATTTTTCAAGCAGAAGTTGTTGCAATTTCTTGATATCTAGTTAAATATTGGTAGTCGCGGTTAGTGTAATGAGCACGTTTAACAGGAAAAGATCTAATATGATCTTCTATCAATCTTATGACTTCTCCAGGTATGGCATTTCCAGAAGTTTGTTTTCCTCGTATGTCTATAGGAGATTTTCGGACGGAGCTGATACCGTCTAACAGTCTATTTTAGAAACCACTTATGTCCGGGACTAAAATAATTGACAATTTCAATTATTATGAACTGTAAGCAAAGCAAGCAGCGGACTTGTGTGATTTCTCTCTAGAGATGTTGATTTTTGGTAAAAACCCCACATGCCCAAAATGTGTGAGATTTCTAAAATATGTGATTCATTTGTCAAGCGTTCCTCTTCACTATAATAATTATGATAACTCGGTTCGATCCCTTATTTATTTAAAACTTCCGCCTTTCGTTCTTATTACAAAATTAAACTCATTTCCCTTCATGTCACCTCCTGTAAATTGGCGAGGCTGAAGATGAGAGCCACTGCTCTCGAAACATGTTCCTTTTAATACCAACAAAGCTATGGTTACATTAAATTAGTGGAGCAGACCTTGTGTCTCATCTATTCATCAATATTCACCCCACTTTAAGATAAATAAACTTTCTTCAACTTTTCAGTATTCGCAGATAAAGGAAATTAACAGATCTCTGTCATTGATATCGAATACAAATTTACAACAATTAATTCTTTACTCTTCAGCGTACTCTTACCCTCTGTTGTTTTAGTGGAATTTTACACGAAATTGTGTATATTTTTAATTTTACCTTGTATGTTAAAATGAAGTTCCACCAAATTTAGGCTAAATCTCTTCAATTTCCAAAACCTTGTAGGTACCGTCCGAGCAAAAATTTTTATCATTAAAGAAAGTGTGCTTTGCATCTTAGGCCGTACTGCTTAGCGGTAGAGCTTAATACCTGTTGGGCGTCAGTAAACACCAGCATTATCAATCAATCCGTTATTCCGTCATCTTTAACATTCGTTACAAGTAATTTGATTGTGAGTGGCAATAAAATCAGCGTTTGTGCATGGACGATTTTCGCGAAAATTTTCCTACCGTTGCTCTTACTATTGGGTACTTTTATCATTGCCTGAGAAGAACCGTGGTTCTGTTTAGTGAAGCAAGTAAAAAAGAAGCTGTAAGAACGTCTGGAAAAACAGAAAGAACTTGTTGCAAACGTTCGTGAAATAATGCAAAATATGGCAACAAAATGTGTAAGACGCCTATCACAAGAAATGGGAAGATCTTATGAAACATTCTTAGAAAACAGTTAAATTTGTTTCCTTATAAAGCAGGGTTGAAAAAAATCACGATTTTTTTGAAAAACATTAAAAATAGCTATTTTTTTGAAAAAAATCAAGATTTTTTTTTTTCTACTTTTATTTTTATCTATTTTTTCCTATAAATAAGTTGCTATTTTTAACACGTTTTTGATTTTATTCCCATCGTTTTTCAAATTTTAATGAAGATAGTTCCTGTCGAGAAACGCTCAGAGCTGCAAATTCCTGTCAGAACAAGAAAAGCCTCCACTGTTTATATAAAGATGCGTCCGCCCTAACTCGCAGCATTTCATAATTGGCCGTCTGATAAGCAGCGCGACGCGTTAGTCCTGCTGTAAATTTCTAAAGGTTACCTAAAAATCTGCAAACAGTGTAACAATGTCAACTCTTCATAGAAGTGGAAGGAAAAAAGACCCTATCTGGATACATTTTATAGAAAAAAGGTAATAAAACTAAAGGAAAATTAGAGAATAGAGCTATATACATTTCGAACGGACATACATAATTTAAATTTGCGACACAGGAGTATACTTACTATACCTAAACATAAAAAAGAAATTTTTAAGCGATCCTTCACGTATAATATTGCAACGTCCACGGATTTAATGGATGATCCAAATTTTGCTGCATCGTGCAGTACATTTAAAAGAAATTATAGAAAAACATTATTTAGTAGACAGAGCGTTCAGCATTAGGCGCAATTAATCAGGAAATTTGACTTATAATGTGAATATCTGATCTACATTACCGTAGGGAGAATTGTATTATTGATTCAATTATTGTTTATTAGTATTTTCATTTTCATTTATGCTATAAGTGTGATTCATTGACTTTTTTTTTTCTCTCCATTTTTCTAATTTAATTTTTTTTTTTTATGTTTATAATAGATATAATTGAGTAAGTTAACATAAACTAGCATAAGGAAGTTTCTGGCTGTTGAGGAAGAATCGGTACATTGTTACCTATCAACAGACCTTTATTTACCGAATTACCGTATTGCTTATAAATTGTATATTGAATATTATGGTAAATAAAAATTGTTTATTATTATTATTATTATTTATTATTTATTATATGCAAAAAAATGTAGACATGAAATGCAAGGTCTTGTCGAACGGATGAAAGTTCACTGGCAAAAGTGTAGTGAAAGTGAAGTACCTACAGAACTACAGATTATGAAGTTTGTTAGGTTAGGGCCGTTAGGCGTTAGACGAAGTTGCTCAGGATTTTACACAAAAAATAAAATTTCAAATTCAACGCCCTAGTTATCTCAGAAGTCAGAAACGAATTTTTAATAATTTGTTAAATTTTCCCTTTAACTATAAATTTAAATATTGTCTTTTTTTAGGTTGAGGGTACTTCTAGCGTGAATGCGCCACCAAACTCACAGGAGTCACAGGAACCATGTACTTCACAACAAACTTTAGAGTCACTTTCCAGTCTTTCCACTCCAGAATGTAAGAAAAGGAAAGTAGTGTCAGAATCAGAAACAAGGTCAGCAAGTTCTAGTTATGGATCATTGACATCTTTTGTCATACGCACTAGTAAAGCTACTAAAAAGGAAATTGACAAACAGGTTGTTAGAGCCCTCTACGTTACAAGAGCAGTTTTAACTGTATGAATCAACCGGAAGTAAGAAAAGCTATCGCTCTGTTACGGCCTGGATACATACCACCCACTCGATATGATGTATGATGTTTTAAATAAATTGCTTGATATAATTATAATGAAGAAAAACCCAAATGCTTTCAAAACTTGTCGGGAACATGTGTGTGTCTGTCACTTGACGGGTGGTCAAATGTCCATAACGAACCGATAATCTATGCAACGGTTACAACACAATATGGATTTACCGTCTTAGTAGATACTCTAGATACTTCTGGGAATCCACGCACACTTCTGTATATTTAACAGAAATTGCAGCAGCACTCACAAATAAACTTAAAACCGAATATGACTGTACAGTGTACAGTATGTAGTTTTGGAGAATGGCAGATGTAGCTTTCAAGCGACACCTCTTGGCAATCAAATGCATCACCTGGCCCGTCCGACAAGAATCAGTCAGAAACGGAGAAGGAAACTCCTGCAAAGACCAGACGAACCGGTCCTTATTGCAGGAGTCGCCGCAGGGTGCGCAGCATTAAGAGCCATTTCGATTAAAGAACCGAGTACCAACAATTGTAGAATTAAAGAAGGGAAGAAGGAAAGCAACCTTTAAATTCTACAATTGTTGGTACTCGGTCTAATTTTGCTACTAGTTTTGCCAAATGATGTCAGATAGAATTCGCTTGCCGACTGTTTAGTAGGTTTCGTTAAGTCATGGCCCATACTTTTCAAAATTGCTGAAGAAAACAAAAACGAAATTGACAATATTATAAGAGGAAATATCTCCAAAATTCACTTAAAAAGATTAGTCGAAGATTACCTAACAATACTTAAGCCTATCTCTATCGCAATAGATAGACTACAAAAAAACAGTGCCAGTCTTTCAGGTGTTGTGGAAGAATTTAAAATATTAGAAACTTATTTTGACAAAACGGACATAACTTTGTTGGCATATCTTCTTGACTCAAGAAAAACTCAGCAAACACTAAGAGAGAGTGAAAAAAATGTTGCTTTAAAAGCTGTTAAAGAATTAGATGCGTGGTTTACTACCACTCATAGTCAAGTTTCTTGCCAGATCAGAACTTTTCACTGATGTTATGTTTCATGTTCAGAATGTAAAATCCATAGATTGGTGGAAGTCGCAACAAAATATACCCATTATTCAAAAAGAGTTCTTCATAATTAGACAATTACTTTGTGCTGCTCCTTCCGCATCAGTCGAGAGAATTTTCCCAACATTTGGTTTAGTCCATTCCAAACTCAGAAAGCAACCATGAACGGAAAAAGCTGCAAAATTATTTTTTTTGTACAAGCACTACAATTAACTAAAATAAACATTATTTAGGTACAGTGGTTTTATTTTTTTGATATAATAAACCATTAATTAAAACTTATTGGAAAAAAATGATTTATTAGACCTGACATTTTTTTTCTGATAAAGCCTGCGGTTCCACCTCACCGGTTATGTGAATTCTCAGACTACACGCATGTGGACTAGTGAAAATCTTCATTTTTTTTTGTCCACATTGCACCCTCAAAAAATTGGTGTCTGGTTGGCTGCTTCCCGGAGAAGAATTGTTAGTCCTATTTTTTCCATGGCACAGTTACAGCACAGCGGTATAGGGACAATATTTTGAATCCATTTGTGGAACAATTCCTTGACGATGAACTACGTTCTTGTTATTTCCAACAGGACGGTGCAACCGCCCATACATCCGCCGAAACTATTAACTTCTTACGCAATTTTTTCGACGACAGATTGACCAGCTTTCGAACATAAATTCCCATCCAGATCACCTTGTTTAACGGTTATGTAGCGCCCACCTTCTATCCTCAAATGGGTACTTACTCTTTTAGGACCTCATTCCGTGAAGGCGACTACAAAAATCCTCAACGTGGTTCGCAGTACCAGTGTGTTATACCAAATATGTACCGGGACATTTTTTTAAGTGTCTCACCCGATTGGCGATTTTCCTGCCGACTATCATAAAAAACAAAATACATATTTCTGAATGATTTTCGATAAGGAAGCCGAATTTAATGTCAAAAAATACATAGATTTACAAATTTGACAGATGAGGCGCCATTTTGAATTTTCTTAAATGGCAACCCCCATAAATAACCACACGATTGAATTGCATTTGGCGGTCCAATTCTAAAACTATATAGTTGTTGACACTTATTTTCAGCCGTTTCGGAAATACGGGGGTTCCTAATTTGCCTCCATCGATTTTGTCTTTTAAGTGTCTCACCCCTTTAATAAATAGACCTTTTAAGCTGAACACCTTAATTCTTTTCACAGTAACATAATTTCCCGTGAGCAAGCGATCTGCGCTATAGTTAAATCCGACAGATGTCAAAAAGTGACAGAGACGACGCCATTTTGAATTTTTTTAAATGGCAACCCTCATAAATAACCACACGATTGAAATGCATTTGGCGATCCGATTCTAAAAGTATATAGCTGTTGATACTTATTATCAGCCGTTTCGGAAATACGGGGGTTCCTAATTTGCCTCCATCGATTTTGTCTTTTAAGTGTCTCACCCCTTTAATAAATAGACATTCTAAGCTGAACACCTTAATTCTTTTCACAGTAACATAATTTCCCGTGAGCAAGCGATCTACGCTATAGTCAAGTCCGACAGATAGGACGCTATTTTAAATTTTCTTAAATGGCAACCCTCATAAGTAACCATACAATTGAATTGCATTTGGCGATCCAACTCTGTGTAGTTATTTACAAGGGTTGTCATTTAAAATAATTCAAAATGGCGGCGTATCTGTTCAGCTTAAAAGTTCTATTTATTAAAGGGGTGAGACACTTAAAAGACAAAATCTGAAGGCTAAAAATAAATATCAACAACTATATAGTTTTAGAATCGGATTGCCAAATGCAATTGAATCGTCTAGTTATTTATGAGGGTTGCCATTTAAAAAAATTCAAAATGGCGTCGTCTCTGTCACTTTTTGACATCTGTCGGATTTGACTATAGCGCAGATCGCTTGCTCACGGCAAATTATGTCACTGTGAAAAAAATTAAGGTGTTCAGCTTAGAAGGTCTATTTATTAAAGGGGTGAGACACTTAAAAGACAAAATCGATGGAGGCAAATTAGGAACCCCCGTATTTCCGTAACGGCTGAAAATAAGTATCAACAACTAGGTATATACTTTTAGAATCGGATCGCCAAATGTAATTGAATCGTCTAGTTATTTATGAGAGTTGCCATTTAAGAAAATTCAAAATGGCGCCTCATCTGTCAAATTTGTAAATATATGTATATTTTGACATTAAATTCGGCTTCCCTATCGAAAATCATTGAGAAATGTGTTATTTGTTTTTTATGATAGTCAGCAGAAAATCGCCAATCGGGTGAGACACTTAAAAAAATGTCCCTGTACATTCAAGTTGTAGTTAAATCAAAATACATAGTTTATATTTTTCTTTTAAAGGGAGCAATATAATATTGTTAAAGCGAGCAATATTTAATCGTAAAGTAAATGAGTTTACTTCTAATTTCTAACAGTAAAACCACAAGGTCACTATCAGTTTCACTTATTTATTAAATTATCAAATTTCTATCTATTTTTAACATTAAAATTTAAATTCACAACAAAATTTCTTTACTTACTTATTTAAATGACAAATAATCCTAACGTCGACACTGACTTTTAAAAATGCGGTAACTTTACGCTTTATTCAATCAAACTTTTCGCGTTACCGTGCCAAGTCAAGAAATAAAGGTTTTCTACCGCCGCGACGATACTTTACTATCTCCGTGTGACTTCGGGTCAACGCACTTTCAACTTCCGAACTGAACTTTTCACCACTACACTTGACTAACGGCACGGCAACTTTCAACGGCCGACGGTACTAACTTTGTAGGTATTTAAACATTACGACGGTTAAAAATGAACTAACTTTTCCTCTAGCAATCCCGACTATTTATAGGGGAAAATTGATCAAAACAACACCTGCAAATGCTCGCAGATGATTACACAAGTGTTCCAGTTTCTGGAATCTCTTTGTCGGTACGAGAAAAACAAAATATTTCGGCTTTTTCCAAAGGCAATTGTCTTAATTTATTTGACGGTTATTGGAAAATAGTTGCAGCTGGACGGCAGATGTTCTGCAGGTGTACTTGCTGACAACAACGCGATCCGTCCCCATTCCGCGATATATCCAGATAAAACTAGTTTAAGTCAGAATTTTGACCAATCAGGAATCGTACTACCGCGTCTTCTCCGAGGTGGGTGTGAGATTATTTAAACTTTAGCACCGATTTCAGCAGTTTCTCGCGTACGGTACCTTTAGCTCGGCCAAAGAAATAGTCGTAAATGAAAAGTGAAGTGAAAAATAAATTAAAATTTTATTTAATTTTAATTTATTCTGTTTGAAGAAATATTTCTGTTTATTTGTGATGTGTTCTGTTATATTTTATTTATTTAATTTATCCGAAAATATTTAGCATATTTCAATTCTTTGTACTTTATTTAAGGTTATTCTGGTAAAACTTGGAAGTCCAATTTAATTTTAAAAATTTTCAAAAAGGTTTGTTGGTTGATTTTGAAATTATTTTAATTTTCAATATTTTTTCCCAAAACTTATTTTATATAAAATATCTCCTCCTCGCGCAGAATATAAATTTATTATTTTCTTTTTTAATTTAAATAATAATAAAAACACATTTTTTATTTTTAAAACAACCAAAAGTTTTCGCGAGTTTTATTTAGTTATAATATTTTTTAAATGCCGTTCACCACCGTTATAAATTACTTCATTTTTCCTCATTTGAAGAACACCAGTGTAAATTTATGCTTGAAAATGCTGGCCAATTTCAGCAATTTCTATATTTCTTATTTTTCTTTTTCTATATTCTTACTTTGTTAATTTTGTAAACAAAAATAAATTTGTATTTGTTCACTTATTCTAATATTCATCAGTTTGGCAAAGCATACCATAATATGAATTTAGCATAATTCTAACCTAGATTTGGTTAGATATATCATCCCCTTATAATTGTGATTTAAACTAAGCTCTCTTGGATGAAAATAATTTTTGCTCGCACGAACAATGGTTTAAACACGTACACACAAAATTACTTACCTAAAACCTTGATTATGTGGATCCAGGTGTAACGACGCACAGTAGGCGTCGAACTCGGCTAGGGCGTCTTCAAGCCGCCTTCCTGCCGTCCGCACCAGCTCGTCCGTGAGGGTGGACTCGGCCTGAAGTTGCTCGCCTAGGAGAACATTCCCGTTGGCATCGCCAACTCCATTTTGACTAGGGATACCGACGGGTCGGACGGGGTACTGTTGTACTCCTACGATCTGTAAACAAAAAAATAACTCCTTATTCAACTATTTTTAAGTGAGGAATATAATTACTAAACCCACGGTGGTTGGCGTATTAGACGTTTATGGAGAACTAAATGAAAATTTGGCAGCCGGGATAAACGACCATGGTCTACAGTTTAAAAATATTTTTGACCATGCGGTGTTGCCGCTTCTACTCTAAACCGGTAACAGCATCGCTATTTTAAATAGAACACCCCGTATATTCTTCAATTTTCGAATTCCGCATATAATTGTGAGCAACTTCTCCTAATATTTCCCTATACTTATCTGTAGCCGTTTTTTAGGAATACATTAATTTCAATCTTTTTTTACGAAAAAAGGACTTCCAATAAATTTTAATATCTCCCTCCTTATTAAACAATTTTGAGCTGAAATTCGGGTCACACCTGAACAATGCATCTAGGCATTTGTCTTTTGGTCACATCTTACTTTAAGTATACAGGGCAGTACAGAAATTAATTTATGTCGGTAACTTACAAAAATGCCAGAAAAATTATTTTTTTAAATGGAACACCCTGTATAATAATACGGATCTGCAAAGCCAATAAAACTAGTTTTGAGAATATGTATACTTTACCCAATACCTAACTTCAAGTTTTCGATTTTATGCGAATATTACGTTTTTATAAATTTTAAAATATGATGAAAAATATAAAAAGATGCCCATACCTGTTAAAATAAACTGCTAATGCTTCATCCGAATTTTCGTTAAAGAATTTTGCATTCGCAGCTATAATTAAGAAAAAACTGCTAAAACGAAACTGAATAGAAATAAAGAACAGAAAATGGATAACCTATTCTGACAGTAAATAAAGATTTTTTCAGATAACAAGTCATCTTCTGTTTTCCTAAATACCCGTCATGGCCTACAAAATAAAAATTAAATTTATTGAAAATTATAAATTTTGAGCTTCACATTGAAAACAGCTATAAAGCATTATATATTTTTGAAAAGCTTGTGATAAACTGAATCATAATAGCTAAAAATATATAGGGTGTCCCATTTAAAAAAAAAATTTTATTTTAGAAAAGTTTGCTCTTTTTCTCGAAAACAATTAAACAGAAAAAATCTGACCAAGCCACTGGATTCTACGTGAAAAAAACTAACAAGTTCACTTTTTACCTTTTTGATAATTTGCAAGCGTACTTAACCGATCCGAGAGGTGTCCCAAAATGCAAAATCACCCCCCCCCCCCGTATTTAAAAAACTAAGGGGACTATGAAAATTCTGTTTGTGGCATCGTTTGTTTCTCAAAAAAGTAACACTGTGCCGCGAAAACCGCAACCTTCTATCTTTACTAATATAACGCAGATAACCCGTAAAACATACGAAAACTGGACACCCTGTACATAATGAGCCGATAATCTGTGTCGTTTTGACTGCAGAGGATGGAAACAGTATTATTTTAGAAAGCATAGATACATCTGGTCATCCCTATACAGCTGACTATGTGGCCGAATTGGCTATTAACTCAATAAATAAGTGCAAAAATGAATATAACTGTAAAGTTACCAGTGTTGTTAGGTACAGATAATGCGAGCAACATGGTCAGTATGAAGAAAAAAATTTCCGAGTCGTCCAATTACCCTATAATTACATAAGGTTGTTCGGCACACTTACTTAGTTTGCTCTCCAAAGATTTAGAAGCATCGCAGATAAAAGAACATATTTATTATAGTACATATTGTGAAATACTTCAGAAATACCCATTTGCCAAATGCTTGGTATAAAGAAAAAGGGGGCAAGAAATTGGTCTTACCTCAGGATGTTCGATGGAATACACTTTCACATTGTCTTGAGATCTATGTAAATGAGTGGCCAAAATTGTTATTAATATGTGAAGAGCATTAAAATCAAATTGATCCAGTGACTTTTAAAAAAGTTTCAGATATCTGTATTAAAAGGATGGCTGAAGATTTTCTACAGTTGCTAAAACCAATTTCTTTAGCACTGGATGCAATGCAACAAAAAGGTGCTTTTTTATCTCGAGCAGTTTACATATGGAAAAAGTTACTGGCTATTTTTGACAGTTTTGAATTTAAAGAAGAAAGAAGCTTGCGTCAATATCAATTATTTAAGAACAGATATGTTTAAGCTCTAACCCCCTTTCACTTTTTGGCGTATATTTTGGATCCTACAATAAACAAAGAAGAATATCCATTACTAGCTGAAGAAAAGAGAGATGATCTACACATCGTTTCCAAATATTTTGCAGACATAGGATTATTACCATTACTAATTAAGTTGGAAGCTAAGTCGGACCCTTTTCACAAAACTCTGTTTTCAGAGGAAATAATCAAAAATGTAACAGCAGTACAGTGGTGGAGATCTCAAGAAGATGTTTCAGAAATTAAGCAAGTGCTCCCTATAGTAATTTCTGTTTTGTGTGCCTGTGCATCGTCTGCTGATATTGAAAGGATGTTTTCTAATATAGATTCGTACATTCAGATATAAGAAACACACTTGGCAGTGACAAAGCAGCTAAACTAGTATTTCTATTTAAGCATTATAACACTTAGGTTTTTTTAATTTTTTTTTTGTTTAAATTAAGTATTTTTTTGTATTAAAAAGGTTTTTTTAGTTTTAATTTTTTTAAAGTTTTATTTTTGTAATAACCTTCGATTATTATAATAAAATAATAAATAACACCAAATAAAAATGCGTCTGGGTTTTATTTTTTGTATGAACAAATACATTTTAAGTGTTAAAATTTTAAAACCCTTTTTTAAATTAATCATGATTTAAAAAAAAATCATACTGATTAAAATCATGATTTTAATCGTGATTTGAATCAATTGATTTTAATCATCTCAACCCTGGTATAAGCAGGCCCGCCGAAATTACTCCCCGGGCCTCGATTATCTCTCGACGACCCTGTGTATAAGTATGATGCGTTCCATAACAAATAGATAACAAGCGACTAATAAAAACAAAAATATCCATACTTTAATGGAAAAGTAAACTGATGAAGTAGTGGTACATGATTTTAAATGTTTTCTAATTATAAACACCAATTATTTATAGAAAATAACATAATTAATTAACTTAATTATTTGAAGTGCGTACAGCCTATTAAATTGTTAGTTCAAGAAAATTACATTTTTATCGAAGGCCTTCGATGACGTTTATCTCCTAAAAATTGTCGTTCGGAATTTTTTTAACGAGTTACACCAATTACAACACATAATAATTATACCCCGTGTCCCCGTGTTGGATTTTAATGTTAACTAAGTACACATATTTATATAGGTCATTATAAGTCAACAAAATAATATTATTCTAAGCAAGCAATTAGATGGTATTGAATGGTATTGAATCGTAAAATCGTAAAAATACATTGTAGTACTTTTTAAATACATAGCTCATATTTAAAATCGTAGGGGCAAACAGTTATTAGAATGTAGGTATGTTAGAAAAATTAGACAACTTCGTGACAAAGTGGCTGACACGGAAATAAAATTATTTGTTGATTTCAAGGCTAAAAATATTCTCAATAAAGTGGAAAACCATGTGAAAAACCAGACAGACATACAAACATTTACATACATGACATATACCTACAGGTACAAATACATACGCCTCAAAATATAAGTATATATTTTATTTGACAGCTGCTCTGTTACTTTTGTTTCAAATTCTTAAGTATTTACCTATTATATATTATTATTATTATTAACCAACGTTGACATACGCTCGCGCTTCCAGCGAAAACATCGTATCATAATGCCAATTTTATTAAAATGTGGACTATAAGCTGCCGTACACAGTAGACAATATAATTGGCTTAATTTACAAGAAACTGTTGTTTTTTTATTTTTTTTAATAATAGGTTATTAAATCCGCTGAAAGCATTCCTCTAGGCCAGCTATACTCTAAGTGTGTTCCGCGGAACCCTAGGGTTCCGCGATACCTCTGTAGGGGTTCCTCAAGAATTTAGAAAAAAAATCAAAGCACCTCTCTCTGGTCGAACGTTTTGACTCCGCGGCCGCTCGTAGGTATATTTATTTATTTATTTGTATTTGTATAAACATGTGTTACAATAGCTGGTACAATATCTCATAAGTTTGGTATCAACATGTATACTTGTATACTTGTGAGCGCGCAGTCCCTTTGATAAAAGCCGCCTCTGAATTGTTTACAACGCAATTTTTATATTTCTCTTTTTATTTTTGCTTTTTGTTTATCAAAGGCGCCGACTCGAGTATTTTCGAGAATATTCGAGATCGAGTCTAGGACTAAGTATAAAAGCGGCGATCGCGCGTCGCGCCTCGTCAGTCAGTTGACGATTAGCGTTCGGAGCGATAAGTTCCTACCTACCTACTTACAAGCTCGCTAGCGAGAAACTAGTGTTCATTATTCTACTGCCTGCTGTATTCTGTTGTCTCAGTTTTATACATTTCTTCATTGTACTAAACTTAGTCTCTTATACGCAGTAACGATTGTGCATTATTTAGACCCCACCATCCTGACGTGTAACATTATAAATAAAGAAGAATGGAACGTTGGCTTAAAGGTGTTAAACGTGTTGCAACAACATCTTCTAATGACGCTGAATGTTCAAAAGCAGTACGCGCGGAGAATATAGCAATCACCGATCCAGACGATGATGCCACGACGTCATGCTCGACGGTTTCAAAGACGAAAAAAAGGAAGTATGATGAATCATATATCAGTTTCGGATTTGTTGATTCCAACGGCTCACCTCTCTGCATGCTATGTAGTAAACTGCTTCCTAATAGTTCCATGGCACCTGCCAAATTGCGCCGACATTTACAAACTGTACACCCCGAGTCTAAAGACAAGAATAAAGAATTTTTTGTTCGTAAAAAAGATCAGTTATTGGAAAGTCAAAAAAATATGATGCATGTAACAAAAACTATCAACGAAAAGGCCACGGAGGAATCATATTTAGTTAGCTATCGCATTGCACAAGCAGGTGAAGCGCACACTATCGCTGAGAATTTAATAAAGCCATGTGTATTAGACATAACAAAATGTATGCTCGATGAAAAATCTGCAAAGCATCTTTCTACTGTGCCGCTATCAAACGATACTGTTTCACGGCGAATCCATGATCTGGCAAGCTACGTCAAACAAGAACTAGTTACACGTCTACAAAAAACACGATTCGCCTTGCAAATGGACGAGTCAACTAATGTCGCTAGTTTGGCTATCTTGCTGGTTATCGTGAGATATCCATATGAAAGTTCTTTTGAAGAAGACATGCTTATGTGTTCACCGCTGCTCACAAACACTACCGGGGAAGAAATTTTTAATAAAATAAATATATTTCTTGAAGAAAATAATCTCAGTTGGAACAATTGCATTGACATTTGTACAGATGGGGCCAAGGCGATGACAGGTAAAACAGCAGGAGCAGTGTCACGAATAAAAAATAAAGCGCCTAAGTGTAGTTCCAGCCATTGTATTCTGCATAGACAAGCACTTGCGATGAAGCAAATGCCGTCAAATCTAAAATTAGTTATGGATAAAGCGGTAAAAATAATTAATTTTATCAAATCACGACCACTACAATCCCGATTGTTCTCATTATTGTGTGAAGATTATGGCAGCAAACATAAAACACTGCTGCTCCATACGGAAGTGCGATGGCTGTCTCGGGGTAAAACTTTAACAAGGCTATTTGAACTTAGAGCCGAGTTACAAATGTTTCTTTCAGCAGATACTTCTTTTAATTTGAAGGACCGTTTGTATGATAAAACTTGGTTGTTCCGATTGTCTTTTATGGCGGATATCTTTCAAAAACTGAACGAATTGAATTTATCATTGCAAGGTAAACAGAAAACAGTGTTTCAGGCCAATAATAAAATAACTGCCTTCAAAAGAAAATTAGATTTTTGGATTATTTGCGTTGGTAAGAAAGAAATAGAAAGCTTTACGTCACTCAGTGAGTTTGTTAGCGATAACGACTCAGAAATGTTTCAAGATGATGTGTTTGAAGAATTGGTCCAATATCTCAGTTCGATGCGCGCATCTTTTGAAAAGTATTTTCCCGAAGAACAGAATACAAAAATGAAACTGAATTCATGGATTCATAATCCTTTTTTACCCAACTTGGAAAAGCCCGAAAGTATGTCGAACGAGATATATGAATCTCTTTTAGAAATGTCATCAGACACAAGTATGGAGTCACTGTTCAAAACGACGCCTCTCAACGATTTTTGGTGCAGAATCCGTGATGAATATCCAATGCTTGGCAAAATGGCTCTGAATATTCTTCTCCCGTTCCCAACAACATATTTGTGCGAAACAGGATTCTCAACCTATGCAGCCACGAAAACAAAATATCGCAATAGACTGGACGTCGAACCTGATATGAGACTTCAACTGTCTTCTATCAAACCTGATATCAACCAATTGATGAAAAATAAAAAACAGTTTCATACCTCCCATTAGTTAGATTTTTTCTTTTTTAATATCTTCTATTATTGTACTTGCCATGTGGTAAAGTAAGTAATAATTAGTAACTGTTACATTGTACTTTTATTATGCTTATTAATAAAGAATACGCTTTTAAAAACTATTGTTTTATTGTAGGGTTCCATCAAGTATTTTGCTTCCCAAAAGGGTTCCGTCACCAAAAAAGTTTGAGAACCGCTGCTCTAGGCATTCCTGTTTAAAATTTCACAAACTTCGTTGACAGAGAAGCAATAGCAATAGGTAAGAAATGTAAATGCATTTCGTTACTTACCATTACTATTCAATTTTTACGCTTTTTAAAAGTTATAGAGTAATTCACCACAAAATTTCTAAATGCTTTATGCTTTAGGGCTTAATACCAAACTACACGACATTTTACTATTCCCTATCTGCCTAAAAACAATAATTAAACAAAGGACTAAAACGACTTCAACAGTTCAACACAATTCCGATGAGAGCCCCTCCCGTTTTATTATTTTTTACGCGCCCGGCATTGACAAAGGATATTGCCGCTCCAGCTTGCCGCCCCCGAGTTGCCGACACGGACAAAGACAACGGAGGCTAATAATACGGTGATAATACTAATAAATCAATTGCAAAAAAGTCTATATATTCTTATTTATTTTTCAATTCAATGGATAGACCAATAGACCAAATTTAAATACTTACATCAGGTGCTTTGATTGTGGCCAAGCTGCGGCGTTAGTCAAAACAGCAAAGTAAATATAATATATAATATTTTTTGTGTTCCTCTGTTTATTTGGGGGGGGGGGAGGTCATGACCCCCCCATGACCCTCCCCCTGGATCCGCGCTTGTTCAAGGCTACTATGATAAATAATTTGATTGTATTACCAACATAAAATTTAGGCTTAAAAATTTTAAAAAATTGTATGTTTTACTTTCCTTTTAAATATGGATTTATTTATTGAAAAAAATGCTAAAATAGAGAAACTAGTATAAAGCACACGTTTTATAAAGCTATAAGTGCACTTGTCCGTTATGAAACTCGCCGCAAGCGGCTCGTTTTCTAACATGGACGCGTGCGCTAAAATAAGCTTTATAAAACTTGTACTTTAATATGCTATTTTAAAATCAAGCATAATATATTATTTAGACGTGAAACGAAAAAAATTGAAATAGATTTTTTATTGGGACAATGCTGAATTCTATCATTTATAAGTGCCCATAGTTCGCATGGGTGGATCATATTATTATTAAAGTAGTATCAAAGTAATCATTGAAACAGACATAACAATATATTAAGTTGAATAGTTGAATTTATTGTCTAACAAGCTTGTCGCGTGAATAGAAAAGGAAAATACATACTTAGGCAAAGTTCATTTTACGAAAAATGGTTTTAGACTTAATGACTGCAATAAAATGGGTGCTAAATGCGATCGTAAATTTCCAGTAATTGTTGTCGGGGCCGGAATATAATGATTATAAGGTAAAGAAATTTTTAAATGTTTTTATTGTTTATTAAATAGAAATTCCCTAGTGCAGGTAAAAACACATTTTGTGGTAGAATTTGTTTTTCTTATTTTGAAAACGTAAATGTCAGTCTTTATTGTTAACGGGACGTGTTCAGATGTATTGAAGAACTTTACGAAATATTATACCATCCGTGGGAAAATATTTATGGAACTTCTTGTAGTCTTCCGATGAAGAAAATGCATATATTTCTGACCGGTATATTATTAGCTTATAACGTCTTAGTTACGCGGGAATTATAAGGGTCATAACTCCCTTGGGATATTAAGAAAAATTTGACATAAAATCAAACGATTGACATCTAATGTCAATTTGATTGTCATCTATTGAAACATTTATTCCACTTTAAAAATGAACATAATGTTATGATTGTAAAAAAGAGATATAAAAAATTAAAATTGGATTTTTACCATTTTGACTAGAAGTGAAGTATTTATGTTACAATTACATTGTTTTAGCTGATTAGATGATATTACAGCTCAAAGATACTTCACTTCACCATGCTGGCGTGCAGGGAAAAAAATCTCAATCAAATTTAATTTTTTATACTTATCTCTTTTTTACAATCATAACATTATGTTCATTTTCTACCCCCTTTAACCTAAAAAAAAAAAAATTGTTAGCCAATCCTTCAAGCATGGTTGGATGAAGCATCTTTGAGCACCTATCTACATCTTTTTCCTCTAATTAGCTACAACCTACATAATTGCTTCACCACCTGCTCATTGGCTTCAAATTAATAAATTCCAACCTTAAAATAGTATAATTTCATTTCATTTTTTTTATCTCCTAAGAATGTGTTATTCAAGTCTAACCCAGTATTTTGCTGACCACACCCTAGACACGGTTAGATGAAGCATCTTTGAGCACCTCACTTAAATTAATCTCCTCTAAATAGCTACAAATAACATAATTGCTTCATCACCTGTCTCAGTGGCTGCAAACTGGAAATCCCCTTATTCAAAGATACCTTGACCAAAATTTCGAATATTACATCTCATTCAATCTTGAACATTCATTAGAACCTACAATTTTCAATTTTAACATACTTTTGATCGTCACTTATGCAAGATAGAGCCGTCGTAATCGACTACTGTATCCCTGATGATGGACATTTCTATGTCCGAAACATGTAGGATATAAACATATACATTGAAATACATATTGTGGAGGTGGACTGCCTTTGTTTTATTTGATTATATCAACTCCACTGTAATGGACTACTTCTTCAAATAATATGTTTATTTTTTTCTCGTCGGATATACCAGGACGACCACTTTTAACACTATCTTTAATAGTACGGAAAGTTCTCCACTTACTTGCTACCCTAGACATTGTTGATTGGCCAATAGGCGGGCGATTTGGGTATTTTTCAATAAACATATCGCGGACTTCCCTATGACTTCTACTTTTATCTCCACAACCCAACATATTCAAAATTTCAATGCGCTCATCTTCGGCGAGGCGTATTTTGATGAAATATCAGCAGAGCAAAATTCAAATTTGATTAACATTCACTGTCATTTTTTGACGTCTCAAACTTAAATAAGTAATTGTGATAATCAAAAGATTATGACTTAAGTTCAGAACGTTGCTATGTCAAGAAACATACCAATGGTGCATACCAGCATTAAAGTGTTAATATTTTGTAAACGGCTGAAGATAAGTATGGGGCATGATTAATGAAAAATGTCTAGAATTGATTGTAGAATATAAAAATGTAAAAATATACAATATGTTTTATTTAAAAAATTAAGGTTGCCACATGTAGAACTTTTATGATCTACCCTGTACAATATCTTTAAAAAAAAATCAATTTCAAAAACATAAATTTGACGGGTCCGAGCGATTTTTGATTAAATGGGCGGTTTTCCATATAAAATGCTAATTCGTTTCTTTATCATAACCCTGTATAACATATCATACGAGGATCATTACCTACTTGCTTTCCTTAGTTCGACCCTTTCCTGCACCTTTATACTATACGTATCTGTTGCCGGGGGATTTGTTGTGAAAAGAGCTATACCACCTTTACTTATAATCTCTATCAAACAAAATTAATGCGTGTATGAACTCCTCGAGCGCGACAAGCTCTTACGATAATAAATTCACCATTTTATATCTGCATGATTCAGTGATAACTTTAATACATACTACTCTAATTAGGATCCACCCATGCAAACTGTATGTATGTCCACTTATAAATGGCATTCGGCATTACCCAATAAAAAAAAAACTATACTTCCTTTTTCGCTTTAGTTCAGGTTAATTTAGGTTAGGTTAGGTTAGAACTAAAACTGGTAACCGACTTCCTGACAGGCCATGGCACTTAGAGGTAAAATACCATCTCAAACAAATGGAAAGGATTAGCTGAGGAGGAAAGAACAGGTTTTGATCAATTTAAGCAGACAATTTCGCGGAACACATGCGCATAAAAAGTACTAACCAACCAACAGCTAACTTATCTTGAGGAAGTACTATCAACGCCTGAAGATATAAATAAATTCGCCCCCGGAAAATTTCCAACTTTGCAAAAAGTAAAACCAACGCACAGTATCCATAAAATATTTCTTTACGTCAAAGGGCTAAAAAGAGTCAAATTAAATACAATACGATCAGGTATTTTTAAGTCTAAGCGATGTATATGTTAAAAACGAATATAGTCGTGATTATAATAAAATCAGGCAATTAAGGTTCCATTAATGTGTGCAGATAATGGTTCTCCATTTTTAATAATTACGCCTTAAGTTGTAGAGGCACAGCCGGGAGCACAGCTTAAAAGTCTCATGTTTATTTACACACAAGTTGACTATGTAAATTTGTTTAAATAATTTAAACTATAAAAAAATGGTTTTAAATGAATAGAACCGGTTCTTTTGATTGCAACAGTTAAATATTTTAACAAAATAAATAATATTAATGGTATTTTTAATATCCACGGATTTAATTTGTTTACATGATGAAATAAACGTATTTTGCAGGTCGTAGATGCCATGTGGCATTTTTTGTAGGTACAACCTTCGAACTCGGAAACTAAAATGGACGAATATTGTAAATGGTCACTAGATCCGAAAATGACTAACCAATGATAGCCGCCATTGCGATCACATTTTCGCATGACAACACTGATTCCAAGTTTTGAGTATGGTTGCAGCAGGAACTGTCAATCTACGAACATATATATTTTATACCTAACCCTAATTATGTATTATTTTATTCTCGGTTTATCATCGCGTGCTTGCGTTCTGTTCTGTATTTATTTATTATAAGTATTTTCTGAATTTCTTTTGGACAATTTTGTGATTTTGATTTTATGTATTTGTCCCTCCTATTAATTCCCCAATGGACTATGTTGCCAAATGCGCCTTGCTCGCCCAAAACATCTACACAATATCAAAATTCCTTGAAATGACTGTACAACGCTTAACCAAAAATAAGGCGATCTAGGCAAACTTACCTACACTATCGGACAAAAGTAAAGCAACACTTTCGAAAAATTAAAGAAATCTCGATTTTGTAATATTAAATGCATGATATCGTATTTAAATACATCGTGTCTTAAATATCAAAGTAGGCTGCTGTTATCGGCGGCAACAGCTTTTTCCAACAATCAAAACAAATGAACTGATATTAACGTAAACTTTCAAATACAGTATTGTAATGCGTCAAAAGTAAAGCAACATTTTAATATTTTCCTAAAAAACAAAGGTTTTAGTGAAAGTAAAGGTTAAAATATTTTTGCAGAGTTTATTTTGTGTTTAATTAATATTTCTGTGCTGGATTAATCATGCCAAGAGTTTTTTTTTCGAAAGAATTAAAGCAGAGAGTAGTAGTAATGCACACTTGGAAGGTACAACACAAGTCACAATTTTAAGACGGTTTGTTATACCAAGATACAGCGTATCCAAAATAATTTCAAGTTACATTCAAATGGGACATTTTGACATTTAGAGAATCTACCGAAATCTGGAAGGCCGAGAAGAAAAACAATTTGAACAGACAGACGCATTAAAAGAATTTCTCAAAACGATCCTTGGATGTCTGCACCTAGAATTATTGCTGAAATTCCCGAAATTATGGTTAGTCCACGGACAGTTCAAAGAAGGTTGATAGATGCAAAGTTATTTAGTATAGACACCCGGCTAAAAAGCCCCTTTGTTCAGCAAGAAATAGAGTGGCTAGGCTTGAATTTGCACGTCGACATTTACATTGGACAGTAGACGAGTGGAAAAAGTTTTATTTAGCGATGAAAACGCGTTAAAAAATTTTCAATTCTGATGGAATGAAGCGTGTAAGACGGCCAATCAACACAAGGTTTAATCCCAAATACGTTACACTCACAGTTAAACATGGCACAGGCAGTGTTTTTCTATGGGGTTGTTTCTCATGAAATGGGGTGGGTCCTTTAAACTTTATTAATGACACCATGGATCGATTTGTCTATAGAGATATAATGCAAAATGTAATGTTGCCTTATGCAGAGTGGGAAATGCCGTTGCGTTTTATTTTCCAACAGGATAACAATCCAAAACACTCTTCACAAATTGTTCAAGAGTGGTTTCAAGAAAATAACGTTCGGGTCTTGCAGATGCCGGCACAATCCCCAGACCTTAACCCCATTGAAAATCTATGGGAAAAAGTTGAACGTGGAATTCGTACACAATTATTTCCAAATAAACAATCATTGGCAAATAAAGTCAATGAAGTTTGGACAAATCTTCCCGAAAATACTGTTCAAAAATTGATTGCCTCAATGCCACGACGTTGTCGGCAAGTAATAAAAAATAATGAACATTCTATTAACTACTAACATAATATTGAAGAGGGGTTGCTTTTTCCTGACCTGAACTAACCTGAAATAACCTGAACCATCCTCAGACGCGTTTCGCTGTATAACAGCTCATCAGTGAGGCTATGGGTTCCTTTTACCTGGGCGCCTTTTACCTGCCTTTCACCTAGAGGCGCTACCGCTTTTACCTAGGGTTTTAACCTAGGGCCGACCACCAGTACTACTTAAGAGGTACATAGAGTCACCCACCAGTACTACCTAGGGTGCACCTGAAGCCGAGTAACCAGCAAATCACCTACAGCCATTGGTTGATCGGCAACGTAACCGGCCAGTGTATTTCTTGTAAGGTTTTTATTATTTTTTTTTGGTGTAGCAAATATTTTTTTTTTAGTGTAACCGGTGTGATCACTACCGCAGGGCTGGTATATAATTTATATTGAATTCATTTTCTTAGGCGTCAAACCCAATTAGTAATTTTGTTTTAATAAATGTAACTAGTGCGTTTGTAAAATTTCTTGGTTTTATTTAAAAATTTAATTTTAAATAAAAGCGTAGCAAGCCAAAATTTGCTACGCTTTTATTTGCCCAAAGATTTATTATAAAAAAAAAGAATTTAATTTTAATGAATATTAACAAAAAAAAAAGTACTGCCAACGAAGTTCAGCCGAGGGTGAGAGGTCTTGAGGGAGCGAGCAATTGCCCTAGCTTAAATGCCGAAAAGTAGGGGGGGTAAAAAGGAGCGCCACCGTTTTGTAGCCAGGCCAAAACGGAAGCCTCCGCGATCTCGGTGGGACCTCACTCTCCACTGAACTTAATGATAAAAAAAAAGCAAATTACGGTTGGCGTGCTGTGGGACGTCTCAAATAAAACCAAGAAATTTTACAAACACACTAGTTACATTTATTTTCCTAGTAAAAAAATGTTGGGGTTTGACGCCCAGAAAAGATTAATTCAGGTGAATTTACAGTATATAACAAAACCCACAAATATATATATAAACCCTGCGGCGGTGACCACAACTGTTGCACCTTCATAAATTGATCAATGACCATAAAAAAAACCAAAGTTTAAAACCCTACAACCAATTTACACTCAACGCCTCTACCGCTGCCTAGCGAGGACTCCTGCAATTGTGACGTTCTGTCTTTGCAGGTTTTCCTCTGATATTTGTGGCTTGATAAGTCCATGTCAGAGGGCGCAGGTATGCTTAGAAATTGGTGTTATTTACCAGCACCACGAGATAGAGCCATCTGGCTTCATTCTCTGTATCACTAACATAATACTTTTAGCTATTGTAATTATTAAATGTGTTTAATGCTTTTCTATCGTAATATGTAAAATAAAATACTGTTAACACAATTTGTTGCTTTACTTTTGTCGCACTACATTTCGTCGATTTTTATAATAATTATAAATATTTCTCTACCTTCATTTTGTTTAAAGTGTACCAAAATATTGTAAAATATTACTAATATTGTGGGGATAATATTTCATTAAAATTAGCTGGGGATCACAATAATATCATCAATTTTTTAAATTCCAAAAAATAAAAGCACTTTGTTGCTCTACTTTTGTCCAATAGTGTATGTGCAATGTCTTGCCGCTACAGGGCGCTAAAGTTCTCAAATTAATATCGTGTTTTCGGAATAATTTCTAAACGCCTTTATCAATTTTCACTAATTTTGGGACTAAGAATTACTACTATCGATAGCGTGTTTTGACGTAAACGCGACCTTTTTTTAATGCCTGGAAATTTAAAAATAGCGCGTGGTTCGTAAATAAAAGTTTGTATTTTTGTTACCCCCTGCACAAATTACTTCAATTGTTTCCCTGACACTAGCTGACTTCATTTGGAAACTTTTCTGTCTCTTGTAACATTTTCGCCAGACATACAGTCTCTCTTCCAAAAAATTATTTACGATACCTTGTAATTCATCATTGTTGTTTATTCGAAATGAAAAAACATGAAAGTCTTATTTCTAATAAATACCTACTAGTTTAATTCTTGTCAAATGTTCGAAATGTTCACCGTGTTTCTGAATACATAAATTAATTCGTTTCAAAAAATTGTACTTTGGGCATCGTGTCGGGCTTGTTTTTAAAATAATCTGCAGCATTGATAATTCTTTGCAATAACTCATCTTTCGTATCGATGGGGGAAGCATACACTTTTGATTTAAGAGCGCCCCACAAGAAATAGTCTAGAGGCGTTAAATCGGGAGACCTTACTGGCCAATTAATGGGTGCATCGTTGCCTCTTCCGGTCCATCTATTAGGATATGTTTCATTTCAAAATCATTGAACATTAATACTAAAGTGGAGTGGAGCCCCGTCGCGCATAAACCACATTTCGGTACGAAGTTGAAAGATCATTCAATAAATCGGGTAAAGTATTTCGCAAGAAGAGTAGATAGTTATCGCTATTTAACTGATTTGGGATTACAGCTGGTCCAATTTAATTATAAATTCTAAATTAATGCTAAAAATGTTTCTCCCTAATGGCATGAGCATTTTCATCGCTATACACATGTTCGTTATGTTCATTTCTAATTCCCGATCTCGTGAACGCAGATTCGCCCGCAAATAAAATTTTCTTATGAAAGGTTGCGTTTGGTATTCGCATTGATTCGATAAAACGGCAAAACGTCAGCCGACTTTCAGGATCCATTGGCAAAAGATTTTACACCTGTTGCACATGATACGGATGGAGTAACTACTCTCGTAGAATGTTATTAATGGTATTTTTGGAAACCGCCAATTCGAACCCCAAGCGTCTACAGCTTAATTTAGGATCAGCTTCAAATATGTTTAAAACTACCTCTTCAAGCTCCTAAGTCCTAGTTGTACGTTGGCGTCCTCGATTAACATTATTCCCATTAAAACTACCCGTTTCAGTAAGTAGTCTCTCAATACTCGTGAAAGCTTGATGGTTCGGAATTCTGCGGTCTCGATATTTGTTACGATATACTCTGACACTCATACGTCCATTTCTCTCACATAATCCATATTCTAGAGGCATGTTAACCTTCTCAGCGCTAGAATAATGTTCCATTTTAAAGGACCAATAATTATTCAATTTACAATAAACTCGACTCCGCCCAACACCAATAACAAGTAAACACTCTCGGTATGTTATATTTATTTTACTGTTGCCTAGCAACCAAACAAAAATAGTATATTATTAACCAAGGTTTAGACAGCCATCATTATTGCCCGAACGGCAAGTTTAAATCACGAGAAGCGGAGCGACGAGGGATTAAGGATGCGAGGGCTATAAGCTGTCTAAACCGTGGTTAATATAATATTTTTTCCACTGCTACAAACTTTTATAAGACATTTATCTTTATAGTATTAATAATTATAAAAAATTATAGGTAGGTATAAGTATATTTTTTAATCAAGTTACCTGCGCTTTGGAATTGGCAAAATATTTTGTTGTTTTTTCAGGTGGCTTTGTTAATGTCAATTTTTATTCATTTATGTCATCAGATTTCACGAGTTTTCCGTTTTTTTAAAAAATGAGCGAAGAAAATGTTAGTGATATTATTATGTGTACACCTCCAAAATTAAGGATGGAAGCAGAAAAAATGTTGATTGTATCGATATTTTACAATATCAAGTAATCTAATATGTATTGATAATTATCTTACATCTACCATGGTCAATAATAACTTATAAGGTAGAGAAAAACGATTTCTAGCGTTAATAATCGGTCAATAATGACGATGTTATAGGTTAGTAGTGGAAAATAGTATATTATTAACCAAAGTTTAGACAGCCATCATTATTGCCCGAGCGGCTATAAGCTGTCTAAACCGTGGTTAATATAATATTTTTTTTCCACTACTAACCTATAACATCGCCATTATTGACCGATTATTAACGCTAGAAATCGTTTTTCTCTACCTTATAAGTCATTATTGACCATGGTCAATAATAAGCCATTGAAATCCATTATTGACCGATCTTTGACCTTAACCGAATTTTGTTTGAACGCAGGTAACTTAATTTTTTAATTCTACAACATCAATTCATTGTGGTTAGGCAACCAGATAATTATCAATACATATTAGATTACTTGATATTGTAAAATATCGATAAAATCAACATTTTTTCTGCTTCCATCCTTAATTCGGGAGGTGTACACATAATATTATCACTAACATTTTCTTCGCTCATTTTTTAAAAAAACGCAAAACTCGTGAAATCTGATGACACTTATGAACACAAATTGACATTGACAAAGCCACCTGACAAAACAACAAAATATTTTGCCAATTCCAAAGCGCAAGTAACTTGATTAAAAAATATACTTATACCTACCTATATTTTTTTATAATTATTAATACTATAAAGATAAATCTCATATAAAAGTTTGTAGTAGTGGAAAAAATAATATATTAACCACGGTTTAGACAGCTTATTATAGCCCTCGCGTCTTAAATCCCTCGTCGCTTCGCTCCTCGTGATTTAAACTCGCCGCTCGGGCAATAATGATGGCTGTCTAAACCTTGGTTAATAATATACTATTCCACTACTACAAACTTTTATAAGACATTTATCTTTATAGTATTAATAATTATAAAAAATTATAGGTAGGTATAAGACAAGTATATTTTTTAATCAAGTTGACTGCGCTTTGGAATTGGCAAAATATTTTGTTGTTTTGTCAGGTGGCTTTGTTAATGTCAATTTTTGTTCATTTATGTCATCAGATTTCACGAGTTTTCCGTTTTTTTAAAAAATGAGCGAAGAAAATGTTAGTGATATTATTATGTGTACACCTCCAGAACTAAGGATGGAAGCAGAAAAAATGTTGATTGTATCGATATTTTACAATATCAAGCATCTCTAATAATCTAATATGTATTGATAATTATCTGGTTGCCTAACCACAAGAAATGATGTTTATAAATTCATGTTGTAGAACAAAAAATCAAGTTACCTGCGTTCAAATAGATTCTTGAAGATCGGTCAATAATGGATTTCAATGCCTTATATTGACCATGGCCGCTCGGAGACGAAACGTCATTTTGTAGAGGAGAAAAAGTTGCAACGACAAAGTGTAATTTATTTTTAAATAGCTATTCAAATAAGCTCAGGAAAAAAATAAAAACGATTTTGCAAAATTTCGGTTTTTTTCGAATAATATCGGAAGTATTCGGAATTTTAAAACTTTTAAAGCGACATTTTACTCAGCACCGAATTGCACAACTTTGCCCCCATTTAACCGTTTCTCTAACTCCTATGGTTTCCGAGATTCCAATGCTCGTATGTCGAATTTGTAACACCCTGTATAGGGTGTTCAATTTAAAAAATTTTACTTTATGACACCCTACTTTTTGGGCGCACCCTGTATTCAAAATATTTTTAAAATGTGCCACATATCAAACCATACCTTAATACTAAAGCTTATTATCGACAAATCTTATCTTCATAGGCATAAAATTACTCCGCGCAATCGTTGACTCACCCGGTACAGTCAATTCAAGAACACCCTGTATATTCCCATAAGATTCAACTTTTCCTATTAAAATCCTTGCGTCTAGAAAAGCTAAGTTTTTACTTAATTCATAATTTCATTAATAACTTTAATTTTTCAAATTTCACGAATTTAAATAAAAAATATATTCAACGCCGCAGCCAAAGCATATTTTCAATTAATACCAACTGACAATGCAAATCGCTTGGCCTATTTGTCAAAAGAAAATACAATTTGCTAGTTTAAGGCACGCTTGATGACTCCTAACTGTACTAAATTATGCGTTTGCATTTTTTTGCATATTAACATCATAGGCCGTTCGATCCGCCTCTGGCTACAATAAATAATAAATGTAGGTATAGAAAATAACTAAAGAAAACTGAAATGTAGGCAAAAGGTACAGTTACGAACCCATGCAAATAACGTTTTACAGTTTGACGGGAATATAGGCAGAAGGTGGCTATTGAATATACTGTATAATAGATCATTTTCTTTGTGGTAATTTATTATTATCGTGCGAGCAAAAATTGTTATCATCAAAGTGTGCTTTACATTTAAGGCCGTACTACTTAGCGGTCGAGCTTAATACCACTAATACCAATAATAGGTGTCAGTAAATGCAAGCATTATCAATCAGGCAGTTATTCCGTCACCTTTAACAGTCGTTACAAGTAAAGTCAGTCTATCTATCTTACAAACTCATTATAAATACTAATCCCTTCCGTCATAATAACCTATTGTGTAAGGTGTAAAATTCGGCTACCTGATCTGGGGACTCTAGGTACGGATCTATTTAAAAACTTTTATATTATTATATTTTCTCAGTAATCCTCTTAGTATAATTAGGGTAAAATAAAATAGGTTTATTTTAGTTATTTAAATATGCTGATTTTTGGTTTTAAAATAAGTTAGATGTTTGTATTGGTTTAGACAAGAAGTTATTGTGTTGTTGCTAATTAAACGTGATGTCTAAGAATGTTTCATCCGTGGGAAGAAACCAGAACGCCAAGTGGATCTACGGGTCGTGACAAAAACCAATTGAAGCGTGAAATTTTATCAGTTGCACAAAAAAAGTAATCTTCGACGTTTACACCACCCTTCTTGAACGTGGGTTTTCAAAATTTGGTGCAGTGAAGCAGACCAGTGAGCACAGTGTGGTTTGTTGTAAATAAACCTATGGCGGAGAGAAGAAAGAGGAAAGACTCTTTTACTTTTAAGAGACTTGACGTGACGGATGTCGATATAATTAGAAGAAAAATATATGCCATGTACAGGGAACAAATGATCCCCACTTTAAAAATCTTATTGCAAAATTTAAGAAAATATGATACAGGAATAGAGTGTTGTCGTGAGACTCTAAGGAAATGTATTTTAAGAAACGGTTTTAAAACGAAAAAAATTAACAAACGACAAATAATTATGGAATCGGCCCAGTTAAAAAGATGGAGGATGGAATACCTAATTGAAATGAATTGAACAGACTTGGATAATAGGAAAATAGTGGTTGCCGTTTTTGTAGACCTCAAGAAAGCGTTTGACGTCGTTAAGTTTGATGTTTTATTAAATAAGTTAAAAAACCTAGGCTTTAGAGGAGTTATGTATCAGTTGATTAAAACTTATTTGTTGGGTAGGAAACAGTATGTTAAAATGGAAAATATCATCAGTAATAGTGAAACCAATGAATGTGGGGTGCCACAGGGTTCAGTTCTCGGACCCTTGCTGTACTCTCTTTACGTCTTAAGTTTAAGCTCCGCAGGTCTTAAAGCACGGTATTACACATTTGCTGATGATACGGTTCTGTTATACAGTTCTGAAGGCGAGGAGAGGCTCCAGTCCGCTCCAGCATTCTATAAATTCAGACTTAGAACGATATGCAGATTGGTTGCTAAATAATAAACTGAAAATCAACATTTCAAAGACTAAATTCATGATATTTAGGCAAAAAAATAGAGCTCTAGAAATTCCTACCATCAAAATAAAGAACGAAGAAATCGAGAAAGTTTCAGTAATAAAATATCTAGGTTTATATTTGGATGAACATTTAAATTGGAAGGATCATATGTCATGTAACCAACAAAATTACGCCGATGGTGGGGGCGATATTTAGATGCCGTAACTATTTAACACAGACCAGTAAAATGAACATATACAATGCATATTTCCTATCTCGTTTTAGATATCTAGTCCCAGTTTGGGGCAACTGCGGTGTTGTCGAATTTCAAAAAATGCAGATAATGCAAAACAAAATTTTGAAAGTTTTATTCAATAATTATCATCGTCTAACTCACACGGATGATTTATATAGGGATTTAGGTGTCATGAAATTGAACCAGGTACGGGAACTGGAACAATGCAAATATATATTCAAAGTATTACATAAAAAGCAAAAATCAAACACTACGATAAGATTCTTGGAGAATGTACATAACCATTACACTCGAGCTCATGATAGCATTTTTCTGGAGAACGTCAGAACAAACAAAGGAATATTCAACCCCATTTCTCAGGCTTCTGATAGTTATAATAAATTACCAATAAATATTAGAGAAGTAAATAATGTAAAAAAATTTAATATGATGTTAAAAGAGTATCTAAATGACATCGCCACATAATTTAGGTCATATTTTATAAGTTGTTGTTTCCATGTTGATGTATATTTTTTTCTTTCTTAGTATTGACATATTTCGTTTTCTTTGTTTATCCTCGTTACCAGTGTTTTATACACTGTTTAGAGGGTTTAGATAGTGCTAAGTTTATTGTATTTACTCCTTACTTGAATAAACGATTTTCCAAAAAAAAAAAAAGTCCATGGATATAGACAGGATGGAAGGGATATTATTTATTTGGATGAGAGGTGGTATGACACACACGAAGTTCCAGATAAAGGTTGGGTAGATTTATCGGATCAATGCAAGAACCAAAGCTCCATCAAATAAAGGTAAGCGTATGACAATAATTCATGCTGGGACAAAAAACGGATTTATACCAAACACTTTGGCCTTATCAGCCAAAAATATAAAGGACTCCCTTGTTGATTATTACGATGATACTACGGCAGAACTATTTAAAGACCGGTTTAAAAACAAATTATTACCAAATATACCACCAAATAGTGTGATAGTGATGGATAATGCGAGCTACCACAGTCGTAGGTTAAATAAAGTTCCATGTGCCAATGACACAAAAGTTATCATCCAGGACTATATGATGGAAAATAATATGTATTTTGAGGAAAACTATATACACAAAAAAGCAAGTGCTTGAAATTTTAAAATGATTGTCAATCAAAAACCAATATTATTGCGACACTTTGGCGAAAGAAATGGGTCACACCGTGTTAAGACTTCCTCCTTATCATTGCATGTTCAACCCAATTGAACATATATGGCACCAGCTGAAAGCATCGGTATGGAGGAATAATGTTTCGCCAACCTTAAATTCTTCTGTGACAGCTTTAGTACAGTCAGAGATGCAAAATATTCCAAACAAAAGCTGAGAAAATTGTGTGGCGCATGTTCAAAAAGCAGAAAAATCGTACGTAAATATAGATCTGTTGCCCAGAGAAAGAATTATTGGGAACTTGGATGACGACAGTGACAGTGAAACTGACTTGGGTTAAAATGTAATAATTATTTTTCTGACACGGTACCTTTCTGTAGGTATATGTATATTTTGCTTTAATTAATAACCGTCCTATATGTTATAATTTTAATTGTATTATATCTTATATACCTACTGTTATATTATTATTTTATTATTACTACTTATTATTATAACTTATTATTAAATTACGTTTAAAATATGTTTTTGCGTTTTCTTTTTAACATAAAAAATCAGGGAGATCCTTTTGTTGCATACAGGTAGATAAAAAAAAATATTTTTTTCCACGCTTTTTGTTGGGGAAACGATTGCTCAAATGCGATAAAAAAAATAATGAAATTAAATGCAACCAATGTTTTCGGAATCAATACTACTTTTTGTCTAGATAATATAACTGCATTTCAAATATTCCATTAGCAACACAATTTCTCAACGGTCAGAGAAACAGAGAAACAAAATGCGTTTAATGTTTTCAGAACGAATAATATTATCATCCAGACAAACAACGCATAAAATGCAAATATTATCCTAAAACAGCGGCCTGTCGCCACGGTTATTTAAGCAAAAAAGTGTTCTCAACACAATTCAGTGTTAAAACGTCTATTTTAGAAGTTGTAAAAACATATATTCTTTGTATCATGCTTTGCCGCTAAGAGATCAAGCTCACCGCAATACAGAAGACGAGAAAATACCAATTGGTCCTAAGAAAACATGGCAGAACAGTAAATAGCCAATTAGAAAACAACGCGCGAAATATGTTACCTTGTGATTGGTCAGTCTGACAGCGGGGCGTGATTTTCTAGCGACAAAGTAAGTTGACAATTCCTCGACAGAGACTGCAAGTTAAACCCTTTAAAGGTAAACATGTACGTTAAAATTAACGTGGGTCATCGTCATTCGGACATGACAGTTATTGCATCAGCTTAACAAAAAGCACCAAGTAGTAAATCTAGTAATGTTATAAAAGTTGTCCTGTACTAAAGTTAGTAATTAAAGTTAATAATTAATCATGTATTAAAGTGTTATCTTGTAAACAAGTGCCGAATTGGATGAATAAACGCCAAATTAAATGTGATCTAACTGTTTAATTCACTTAGCCAATATATAAAAGGAACCAGTGAAATAACCCTAACCCGAGGAATATTCAAAGCCTCGGCGTTTAATGAGTTAAAAATACAACTTGATTCCCACACTTTTAAATATATTATCTTAAAGCAGTGCAACCTTTTATTCTATCAGCAACGAGTGCGTCCCTGCTTTCATTCGATCACCCGCTGGGTCTCATCGGTATTAAGGATTAGCATTTATATTGAGTATGTAAGATAGATGGACGGGCTTTAATTTCATTCATGGCTAATTTATCCAATTTTTTGAATAATTCACGCAATGGGTTTAACGGAAGAGCAGAAAAAATTCCCGGTTGAAGCATATTTTCGAAACGGGGTTAGAGTAAATGGCGAGTGCCAATACAATCAGCGCTTGTGCACGGACGATTTTCGCGGAAACTTGCCTGGGAAGAACCGTGGCTCTGTTTAGGGAAATAGGTTCTATATATCATAAAAAAAAAGCTGAAAGACCATCTGTAACAACAGAAAAACTTGTTGCAAACGCTCGTGACATAATGCGAGATACGCGAACAAATTATGTTACTCGACTGTCTCAAGAAGTGGGAAGATCTTATGGAACATGCAGGACTATTTTTTAAAAAACAGTTAAATTTGTTTTTCCTTATAAAGTGTCAGTCAACTAACCTGAACTAACCCAAAACTTATTGGAATGAAATGGTTTATTAGACTTGACATTTTTTTCTGATGAAGCCTGGTTTCACCTCACCGGTTGTGTGAATTCTCAGAATACCCGCATTTTTTTGTAAAGCCCACATTGCACCCACAACACAAAAAATTGGTTAAAAAAAAACAAAATTAGCAAAAATAACTAATGAACCTTTTAACAAAAGCTGTAGAGGGCAAAAAACTCTACAAGATAAAATATTAAAATACAGGGTGTTCCATTTGAAAAAAAAAGAGTAAATTAATTTTAAAATGTGAAAAGTTGACACGTCTGTAGAGCACACCCTGTACAAAATATCGAATGTTCTGAGGGTCTTAAGTCTTAAACTAGTCTTTATCTTTGATACCCTTGAGAATGTTTCGAATGTCTTGAGTTAATTCAATTATATTTCAAATTTTAAGGTGCCAAAAGTTTTTTCTTTCAAAAAAGAATATTTTTAAATAACTTGGCAACATTGCAAAATAATTTAAAGTTTGCCACGATACGCGGAATATCGAGGGGAATTTAATAGTGAAAAAATAATCAGAGCGTTCTATTTAAAAAAAAATCTTGTTTCTCTTTGTTGAGCCACCCTATAGAGACAAAAATAATTTTACGTGATAACTCACTTACTGTCCTTCAACTTTTATATTAACATTTTTTGTGTATTATAAATACATACTTTGCCACACTAAACGGTCACCCTGTATAATGGCGTCTATCTATATCTCATTAACATATCTACTATTGTTTCTAAAGAAAACATTCACAAATGCCGCGATTTCTTGAATTTAAGTGAGTATAATCTGTTGCAACAAAATAGATAGGTATTATAAAATATACATTCTTCTCGTGCGCCGCTGGTACCACTCCGTGCAGCTTGTCCCCGACCGCGGCCATTTTTACGACGGCAAGGCCTTTCTCGGCCACCATAATAAGAATGGTTACGTAACCGGTTGGTTAACGATGGTTTAGCCGTCGCGCAACAGGTTCTTGTTTCTTGGCTTTTCGTAATGAAAGTACCGCAATCCCGGCAAATACTTTTTCTACATTTCCGATTGATGTTTGATGGTGGATTTCCTTTGAAGAAACAATGGTATTTTAGCATTTAGAATTGTTTATCGGCTGTTGCAGTATCGTTGGTTGTAATGCATTTTCGTTTTTTTTACTAAATGGGAAATAAGACACGAGATAACAGTCACAATAATTACACTAGTCAAGAAATCAAAAAAAAAAATATGCGGCTGATGTTATATAGTGGCTGTACGGGGGGGGGGGGGGGGGGGGGGGGCACCACGTATCGATTTTAAGTTATAGAATGTATCAGATAATTTTATTTTATACAAACATTTATATCTAATATTTATACATAAGTTTAAACCAACAAAAAAAATCAAGATATTTTAAGGATAACACACTGAAAAAAAGGAACTTTTGCCCCAAGGAAATCTGCCATTCCCTCAAAGGAATGGGGCCTTTGGATAGGTCCAAATGAATGAAGGGTTTGAAGCAAATAACGTCCTTTCTTTGAGATCATTTCATTGTTTGTCTTTGTCACAAAGAAACTTGAATTTAGAAGACGATCTTCATTATATGTCCTCAAATGCCGTGCTTTTACCAATAACTCAGTACTGACTTGGATCAAAGGCTTAATAAGTAATTTGAAATGAAGGAAAGGGGGATTAAAGCAAAATCTTAGGTTCTTGCCTCAACAACTTAGCAATTTAACCCAAAGAGTATGTTCTTTTATTTTGTTATGTTTATGTTTGTTATTTTCTTATTATAAATTAATTAGTATTTGGTTGAAACAATTTTTGGATTTCTTGTTCTAAATCTATGGGCATTTGAGTCAAAACCCGAATTTCTTCAGCTGAAATTCTTTGATTTTGGAAAAATTACCCACGTAAATTAAAAAAAAAACTACAATTGTTACTAAAAAACATATATTATTTATGGATAAATAACAAAAAACTGAATACTCATATACTGAACAGTATAAATAAAGCTTATAAGTCACAATTTCTTATTCGAGTTTATTTGGCAAACTGAGAATTGATAATATAACATTTAATAATCTTTATTCCTTATCTTTATCGTGTATCAGGTGTACTTTCTGCCGTGATTATTTGTCTACAGAGTTTTCTATAAGAGAAGCAAAAAAAAAATTAATGTAGGGGTTGTGGGGTTTCATCTGAACCGCCAGAAAATTTAAAAAAATTAAACAAAAGACTATCTAAAAGCTAAGAAAAATAAACAAATTAGGTTTCCTGATGGAACGCCCTGTATATTTTTAATTTTTATAAAAGATCTTTCTTTCCTAATTCCAAAAATATATAGTATATTAGCTCAACCCGTTGTTGAGATATGAACCATTAAAAAGCTCTATTCGTTCTAGTTTAATACATCTAGAATACCTTGGAAAACAGAAGCCACATAATACTGAAGCATTTAAATAATTTCTAGGTGTTGAAAAATAAATTCAACAAGCTTCAATTTCTGTAGAATGCCTTAAAAAACAAAAATGTTAATGTTTTATTAAGCAAAGAAGCAATACCAAATATTAATATTGATAAAACGACGAAATAATGAGGGGTCTAAGACTCTTCATGAGTATAATGAGCCAATTGTATTAAATTCATCTAAAAAAAAATTAGTTTGGGCTAAATTTTGACACTTAATTGTATACCTAAATTTTTTATCAATAATTCTTTTTATAATTTAAAATATCAGGAAAAATTAATTTACTGCTAAAAGATAAAAAATTAGTACCTTTCTGTGTGCAAATAAAAAATTGGCATCATAATATAAAAACAGATAAAAAAAATAATTAATCTCGATATTATAACATATTATGTTAAGATATTAGGTAGGTAGGTATAGGTACTTACATTATTATTTCCTAAGTTATGGTTTTCTTCAAGTGTTTTAATTCCCCTCACAAGTCTTAACTTCTCCCCAACATTATCAGCTAGAAAGTCAATCTGTTCGGGAGTTAACAATTTAAGGATTTCGGGATCATCAATTCTTTGTTCTGTTAACAATTACAATAGGAATTTTAAAAATCGTGTATTCCTATTGGTTTTCAGGTTAAACCTAACTGCACCGTGGTGCTGATATAGGTAGCGGTAAGGTGAGACTAAAAAAAAGGTAGAAACACAGCGGGGTTCAAACTTTGCACCTCCAACCGATAACCCACCCGAAGCTATACACGCTAGGCCAACAAATCACATACCCAAAATTCAAAACAGCGAAATGACATCAAAACAAAATGTACGCGGTCTTACTTTAACGCTTCCTGCTGATATCTGTCAAGAAATAAGGAGGATTGTGCGGACATGACTTGTTGACATGTAGGTTTCGGCTCAAATGCACGGGGATTTATTTAACATTATGATGCTTTTGTGTTAAAGTCTTAAGACATATTGACAAAATACTTTGTACGTTGAAATAAAGTTATGAAGAAGGATTTAGCCAAAAGGATCGAGAGTTTGCCTCAAATGCATCAGCTATTTTAGTCGAATGCCAAAGAATTTGCAACAAACTATCTTTCTTTAAACTAAAAGAATCATTTCCAAATGAATAATGAATGAATAATCAATGTTTGTCGGTGTACTTTAGCGCAAAGCCGTGGAATTTCTAGCAATACCAATGAATTTTGACGAAAGACATGAATTGAAGATTTATTTTGCCTAAATGCCTTTACGTTGCCTTAAAGTAATTAAATATTTGCCAAATGAATGGATTCTTTTGCCCTTAGAATACTATTTTTATCAGTGCAGGATTTACTTACAAAAATACACATGAAAATACATTAATAGTAAGTCTTTTGTACATAACTTTCTTGCAAATGCTGACTTTCGTTTATATTCCTGATCGCTTTCTCTCATAAGAAACGAATAATAATCCCCCATCATTTAAAAGAACTCCACGCAGCTAATTCCACTTTACTTAATTTTTGATCAAACTGTTGATCCCTTAGCATTTTTCAAACTTGTGGTTCAACAAATATTACTTCCTTAAGCTTAGTATCACTTAGTTTAGGAAAAATTTGTTTAAGGTATTTAAACGCATCTTCTTCTTTATCTAATGATTTAACGAAATTTTTCATCAATCCCAGTTTAATGTGTAAAGGAGGTAACAGAACTTTTTTGGGGTCAACAAAAGGTATATTCTTTACGTAAGCTTGACCTGGAATATATTGATCTCTTGGAAGCCATTCTTTTACTCGGTAATGGCTCTGTGTTGCTCTACCATCCCAAAGACAAAGAAAACAGCAATACTTCGTAAATCCACCCTGAAGCCCTCGTAATAGTCCTATGGCTTTGAGGTCACCACATATTTGCCACTTATACGTATCACAGCTTATTGCATTTAGATTAAGTGACATACATCCGTATACCACATATATAGCAAAAACTATCCGCGGGGTTAACACAGCCACGTCTTTGTACTTTAGACATTTTTGTACTGTCACATACGTCGGTTCACAGATGTGATACTACGTTTACAGGCGTCAACTAACTTTATTTAACACAAAGATAACACTAATATAAGGCTCTTACTATTGGCTTGTTCGCACACTTCGCTTCTCTATCTAATAATGACCACTACTCGTGCTAAACCAATACTGATGATCCGACGGGCGGCCAGCTGCTTTTATAGCCGTTCCGTCACTCTCGTATTTTCTAGAAATATCGGGTATCGGATGTTCGAGAAGCGACTGCATAATTCTTGTATACAGGGGCCATCTATAAGTAGATTCGGCTACGGGGTAAAGTGAAATTTGGAATTTGTTTTTAAATGGGTATTTCCGTTATTTTAAGTCTTCGTGGTTGAGGTGTCATAACTAAACACCCCCACGCGGTGTTGCCAGATTGTGCACTATTTCCCTGACTTAGGGAAAACGTAAATTTGGCAACGTCGCGCTCCGATAATATTACAAATTACTTTTTAAGATAATGTGATTAAAATACTCACTAATATTTGATGAAAAAAACCATAACACAAAAATCTTACGTTTTAAGACGTTTTTACCATCATTTTCGCATTTAAAGACCAAAAACTAACAAAAAACTGCCTTTTACACTACAGTTGCAAATTGGCTGTAAACTAGTGTTATTAGTTTTGAGCATATACCTACTATACAGGGTGGCCGATTAATGCGAGGAAGTCCAATATCTCCGTTGTTGATAGAAATATCGAAAATTATTAAATATACAGTGTGTCCGCTTAAGTTCCTATCTACAGGGTTCCCTATGAGATGCAAAAAAATTTTAAATGTAGAAGTTGTGGGGTTTCATCTGAACCGCCAGAAAATTTCAAAAAAAATAGACAAGTGACGTCCTAAAAGCTAAGAAAAATTTGAAAATTATTTCTTTTAATGAAACACCCTGTACATTTTACTATTTTTCTGAATGATCTTTCATTCCTGATTCCAAAAATATATAGTTTGTCTATATTTGCATGAACCGTCATTAAATTATTTTCGATTCGTTATTGTAAGCGCCACCATACAATAATAAAAATTATGAGTAGAGTGCCTTGGAAAACAATTGTATGGCACAATTTAGTTTTCAATAAGGAACTACTGTCAATGTAAGAATCTATAGTATAGAAGAAAAAACATTCGCATATTTTTTAAAATGGGTTATTCTACTGAAGAAAAATCAGATATGATCCATTTATTCTATAAGCATGCTAATAATGGACCAAGAACTCAACGCCAATACCGTATTACCTATCCAGGAAGACCCACGCTATGCGTTGACACAATAAGATACGTAGTGCGGCAATTTGAGTTGAGACACAGTCTCGAACGTAAGAGAAGGACATTTACAAGAAATTTTGAAGAAGATTTAGATGTCTTACTCTTTTTTGAAGGTAAATTTTAAATTCCTTTTTTATGGGTAAAATACTTTGGTTATTTTTTATAGAAATGCCTGAACGGTCCATTCCTGATGCTGCAATTTATTTTAATAAATCATGGGGGAAAATTCATGATGAAGAAAAATATCATCCTTTTAAGTTTTTGCCAGTCCAAGGGCTAACCGAAAATAATATCCAGCAGAGATTAGAATTTTGTGTCAATATTACTAGAAGACTAGATGGAAATGCAGATTTTCTAAATAAAATAATTTTCACGGACGAAGCCACATTTACCACAAGTGGAATGTTTAATCGCAAGAATAAACACTTTTGGTCGTCAACAAATCCGCACAAAATCCAAGAAGTAAAAATTCAAGGTCGCAGTAGCGTAAATGTGTGGTGCGGTCTGTTTGCTGGCAGAATTACTGGTCCAATCATTTTCCGAGGAAGCTTAATAGGTGCACGGTATCTGGAAAATGATATAGAACATCTTTTAGAGGCACTTCCCATTTATGATTATAATAGTCTAATTTGGCAGCAAGATGGCGCACCGGCCCATAATGTCATACCTGTCCCCAATTACCTTAATGACAGATATAATTTATGGATAGGAAGAAGGGGTCTTATTCCATGGCCAGCCAACAGCCCCGACCTTTCACCCCTGGACATATTTTTGTGGGGCTATTTAAAAAATCGGATTTATTATAATAGGACGCGAAATATCAAAATTCTCGAAGATAGAATTCGTGATGAAATCCGAGTTTTAAATAGGGATCATCCGAATTTTATAGTAGATACAATTAATAGCAAATTGAGGACAAATATTCAGAAATGTATCAGAAATGGAGGAGGTTATATTGAGAACCAGTAAAATACACTCGTATATTACAGCTATTAGTTAATTTAGTTTATTTATTTATTTGTTTGTATTTTGTTTGAAAGACTACAATGGTTGATTTATATTTTTAATACAGAATGTTTATAACCTCTTTAATCTTATTTTTAAATTGACTGTTCCCTATTAAAAACTAAACACTGTCGGGCAATAATTATTGTTTTCCAAGGCACTCTACTCATAATTTTTATTACTGTATGGTGCCGCTTACAATAACGAATCGAAAATAATTTAATGACGGTTCATGCAAATATAGACAAACTATATATTTTTGAAATCAGGAATGAAAGATCTTTCAGAAATATAGAAAATATACAGGGTGTTTTATTAAAAAAAAAACAATTTTAAAATTTTTCTTAGCTTTCAGAACGTCACTTGTCTATTTTTTTTTTAATTTTCTGGCGGTTCAGATAAAACCCCACAACCTCTACATTTAAAGTTTTTTTGTATCTCTTATAGGGAACCTTGTAGATATGACCGAAAATATCTCTGAAAACCCTGTAACATATGGGAAACTTTTTTAATATTAATTTTACGAAAAGAAGTTACTCTTTATAAAAGGTTCTGCTTACTGAAAAAATAATATTAGACTATTCAAACTTGAGATAGTATGTACAGGATGATCAAAAAGTAAAAAAATCAAAATTGACCTACGAGAAAAGTTCTATTATATTTATTATTATACTACTACGAGTACAATTTAGAAAAAATATATTTTATTAAATGTTCAAACTGTTTTCCCTGTACAGCTTGACAGTGTGCTAATTTAAAAAAAAAATTTCAATTGTGTTGTAAATCATTTCTGGCGTTATTAATTCAAATTCGTCCAAAATTAGACGCTGCAAATCGGCCGAATCTTGACGTTTTGTGGTATAAACTCTGGTCTTCAAGTGTCCCCATAAAAAGTAGTCGTTAGGCAACAAATCAGGGGACCTAGGTGGCCACTCGATTGTACCCCCTCTAATTCTTTATAAATTAAATTAAATTTATTAACCCTTAGAACCTGATTCTACAGGGTTATTTTTTTAAGGTACAGACCAATGTACCCTTTACACATCCGCTGTTTCCATCAACCTAACTTTCTTTTTCCCTCAATCTTCAGATTACAACTACTGTGTGCGTCTGGCTGTAAGGCCTTTCAGCCAAATGCCATTGAAAAAAATCATTTGTGAATTTACATGTTAAAACATGTAAACATTGATATTTTATTTTTCCTTGCTACAAGAAATGCCACCAAAAAAAATAAAATATTGTAAAATTGTGATATTGCATATCTGCATTGGTATGTATCGAAATAATGAAACCATGTCTATAAAACCATTGTTTACCATAATATCTCCAATTGAAGGCCAATGTTTTCTTTTCGGTCATTGACATTTAATTTGCAACGTTCCGCTCGATTGGCAAAAACTAAATCCCCAAAAATATATTAAAATTGTTATTTGATATAGACATAGTTTGTTCCATCTTCGCAAATAGTTGCGCAGAAGACCAAGGAAAGGTTAAAATTATTTATTTTACCATCTACCGGAGGCAGAAAAGGGACAGGAGTGAGGCAATTTAATAATTGCGTTTATTCTACTTTTACTAAATTTAGTTCTTGTAATCCTCTTATTTATATTTTTTTAATTTATGTAGATGATAGATATTGGCCCACCCGACATCGCCCGGTGAAATACCATCGCATCGGCTTAGGTGGCGTGAAGTTGCTCTTTGAGCTAACGTTTCGTCACTGTGCCGATGTCTCCGGTTTCCAGGGTGGGAAATATACAAAAAATGCTATGATGATGTGTTGTAACCCTATGTTTCCACATGTGTATATAAGTTTATATGTATAGGTACAATACTTTATTTTTAGTAAGAATACGTCATTCAACCTTATTTTTATAGATACCTAATTATCTTAGATATTATACCAGACGATAGTAAAACGGCGACAGACCCTTCTATTGTAAGTTTATTATTATCTCTTCTAAATTTTAATTACTGTTTATTTAAAAACCTTTTCAAACAGAACAGACTAATTTCTATGATAGACGCCAGGTATCGAAATATTTAACCATAACAAAACTTTCCATTTTAGAGAAATTACTCATTTTATTAAATTAGTTTATTGTATCACATTGTAAACTTTGCAAATGGGCTTTATCACTCTTTGTTAAAAACATATTCTTGTTAAATAACAAGAAAGCTTTATTTGATTTGCTTTGAGTTGATTTAAGACCGCCCATTTTCAAAGGCACGCCCAAATTAGTCCTTAGGTTAGCTCTTAGAAATTTGAGAAGAGAGGTTACTTCTGAACATTTGTAAGAACAACTTGTGCTCCCAAAATATTTTAAAATCGTATTTCTTACAAATAAACGAAAGTGTTTTCTTTTTCTTCGTATAAAAGAGTTAGTTTTATTTCTTAGTTTAAAACTTAAGGTTCTTGTGAATTTAGTCACAACGCTCGTGGCTAGATCCACAACATTGGTGGCAGCGGAAAACTTTTCGGATTTTTGAAGGAGCGCCAAGACGCAGCAAATATCCAAGAAGTCTCAGAGAAGGAAGCAAGAAAGTCCAGAGGCAATTTGAAGGTGCGCCAAGACGCAGCAAAGACCCCAAGGAAACAGAAATCAACTGAATTAGTTTGAAGGAGCGCCAAGACGCAGCAGACTTTTACAGCCGGAAGTCGACCCTAGTTCACAACCATCTGCAGATTCCCGACGCGGAGTACGAATCCAGGTTAGCCAAGGCTTTGGAAAATCGGAGACGTAGTGCAGGATGAACAAGTAAGTCCCTTCTTTGTTTTCTGTGTGACGCTATTTTCTTTGTAACCTTTTTTAGTGTTAGGTTAAGGATAGGTATTTGATTTCAACATAAAAATATATTTTTCTTTTGTGATACTGCAAATAACAAATTATTATTATAAAAAATTATCAAATCAACTAAAATTATACTGACAAATTATCAATTTATTATTATTACATTAAGTTAAGTAATCAAAAAAAAAAAAAAATGAGTGATAAAAATGCATTTGACGTTTTAAACCAAATAGACTCTTTTGATGGGCATGGCGATACAAATTCACTAAATTTCTTTCTTAAAAGTTGTGACGCTATGATGAAAATTGTTAAGGAAACAGAAAAAAATAAGTTAGCTGAGTTAATTTTTGCAATGAAATTAAAAGGGAAAGCACAAGAAGTAACTCAATATCACGAATTTGAAAACTGGGAAACAATAAAAGACTTTTTACTTGAACATTTTACAGATAAGAGACCTCCTTCACATTTTTTAAATTTATTAATGAACATTAAACAAAACTATAGGGAAAGTATAAAAGAATACGGAGAGCGTATTCAAGCTCTTTTTAATAAGTACAAAGAAACTTGTAATTTAAATCATAACTTAAATGAAGCTAAAGTGCTTATAAATAGTTTACAGTCTGTGTTAGTAAGCAATTTTAGAAAGGGTTTACATGACGAAAAAGTGCAGATGCGAATAATAGCAGAAAACACCGTCGATTTAGATAGGGCAATCTCAGTGGCAATAGAACTCGAACTTGAGCAAAATGATAAATATAAAACTAGTCAAAATTTTAGAAATATTAATGTCACACAAAATCGCCCAAGTAGAAATCAAAATGTTATGACCCCCCAAAGTCAAAGCTCGTGTATGTTTTGTCACAAAAATAATCATTTTACATCACAGTGTAGACAACTTTACCGCTTCGAAAATAATCAAAATAATAGTAATTTTAATTCAAATAATAATCATCAAAATTTCTATTCACAACAAAGAAAATTTAGTAATTCTGGAATACATAACAACCGCCGTGATTATTTTAGGGAAAATAATTCTTATACGCCAAATAATAATATGAGTCGTTCAATTCCAAATAATAATAGCAATTATCCTCGCAATTATAATAATCAACAAAATTATAATAATCGTAGTTCTAATAATCATAATGACCACAGGCATCGATTTTCTAATCAACAAAATTTTTCTTTTGAGAACGCCAATTATCAAAAATACCCCATGCAACAAAGAACTTTTAACGAACAAAATCATTCACATCAATATCACCCCAATCAACAAAATTCTAGTGAATCTTTTATTCCACAAGTACAAACTGTTCAAGCACAAATGTCAACCCAAAACAATCCCGTCAATTCTACCACACTAACTAGCGCGCCTCGCGAAAATTGTTCGGGAAACGAATTGTAAACCATAGCCGCGAACAGCCGACAATGGTTTCTTATAATAGCTGTTCAAAAAATAATAATAATACATTTTATTCTCCAGATACGCCTAATAAAAATATTTTGAATAATAACATAAAATCAAATATTTCGTGCAAAACAATTTTACTTTCCGAAAACCATAAACAACTAGATATAATTGAAATAAATACTTCTGATACAAATAATTCTACAGTGCAACTTTTATTAGATACGGGTGCCGATGTCTCTCTTTTAAAAGCAGGTAAATTAAAGGACCACTCCATTATAAATAAAGAAATAATCGTAGAATTAAAAGGTATTAGCGAACAACCAATTTACACCTTAGGTACCTGTTGTATTTTAATCAAATTAGAAAACAATAAAACCGTAACACATTCATTTCACATTGTTTCGGATAATTTACCAATCAAAAACGACGGTCTTTTAGGGCGTGACTTTTTGCAAAAATATAGAGCCAAAATCGATTATGAAAAAGAAACGTTGTTCTTTAATGGTAATTATTTTAAAATTTTACCATCCGAACCGTGTAAAATTTTTATTCCTGCGCGATGCGAAACAATAATTCCTGCATTAGCAAATATTTCAAATACTGAGGGAATAGTAGAATTAAAACAAATTTCTGATAAACTTTATTTAGGGTCTACTTTAACAAAAGTGAAAAACCATAAATGTTTTGTCAGTATTCTAAATATTTCGGACGAAACTTTAACAATAGCAATGCCAAGAGTTAATATTGAACCATTTATTTCTAATGATTATAATGTTATCGAAACAAATAATATTAATCATATCGAACGTTTAAATAAATTAAGAAACGCTATTAATCTTGAAGGCTTAAATACTGAAGAAACTACCTCATTATTGGAAACTTGTAGTCAGTTTAGCGACATTTTTTATTTAGAAGGTGATAAACTCTCTCACACAAACACAGTTAAACACAATATACAAACAGATTCCGCCAAAGGACCAATTAACATTAGACCTTATAGATTACCATTTAAACATCGCGAAGTAATAAAAAATCAGACCGATCAAATGTTAAAAGATGATATAATTTCACCTTCTTGTAGCCCATGGAATAGTCCTCTATTAGTTGTACCTAAAAAAACCGATCCGTCGGGCGAACCAAAATATCGCGTATGTGTAGATTTCAGAAAAATTAACGATATTACGATAGGTACAGATGCGTTTCCCCTCCCTAACATTACAGATATTCTTGATCAACTCGGAAAAGCTAATTATTTTACTACCCTAGACTTGGCTAATGGTTTTCACCAAGTACCAATGGATGAAAAAGATAAATTAAAAACTGCATTTAGCACTTCAACCGGACATTACGTATACAATCGAATGCCATTCGGATTAAAGGGGGCTCCTGCAACCTTTCAACGATTAATGAATGCGGTTTTAAGCGGTCTTAATGGTTTAAAATGTTTCATTTATTTAGACGATGTAGTAATTTATGCCAATAATTTAACAGAACATAACCAGAGATTAACCGAAATATTTCAAAGATTTAGGCAACATAACTTAAAAATTCAACCATCAAAATGCTCATTTTTACGTAAAGAATGTTTATATTTAGGACATATTATCACAGAGGACGGCATTAAACCCGATCCTGCAAAAGTAGAATGCGTCTCAAAATTTCCTCAACCCAAAAATTCAAAAGATATAAAATCATTTTTAGGTTTAGTTGGCTACTATAGGAAATTTATTCAAGATTTCGCAAAAATCGCTAAACCTCTTACCAAACTATTAAAAAAAGATGAAAAATTTATATGGGATAACGAATGCAGTATTTCATTTCAAACACTCAAACAAAGTATAATCTCGCCACCTGTACTTCAATACCCCGATTTTTCTAAAGAATTCATAATTACTACAGACGCTAGTAATTATGCAATAGGCGCCATTTTGTCCCAGGGTAAAATTAACAGTGATCGACCAATAGCATTCGCCAGTAGAACATTAAATGCGGCTGAACAAAATTACTCGACCACTGAAAAGGAGTTAGCAGCAATAGTCTGGGCAGTAAAGCATTTTCGGCCATATGTATTCGGCACTAAATTTAAAATAGTCACAGATCACAAACCGTTACTTTATGTTTTTAACATAAAAGACCCAGGCTCGCGACTTACACGTTTTAGATTAAAATTAGAAGAATATAACTATGAAGTAATTTATAAGGCCGGAAAGAAAAATACAAACGCCGACGCATTAAGTAGAACAATTAATATTGTTAACAGAAACCTAATTACGGATTATACCGAATTTCAAAGTTATCTTAAAAATCATATTGTTTTAAACTCTAAAATAAAAGAAAAAAATACGACATATTTTCAAACCAATGAAACAGACCCAATAGTATTATTTTTACCCAAAAATTTTGACAAAGAAAAATTTAAAGTCTTAGAAAATAACCAACAAGTAAAAATTTTTTTTGAATGCTTTAATAAAAATACCGAACTTAATATCCCGTCTGCTCTCCATTATCAGGAACTCAATATGTTTTTGCTAATCGATAATGAAAATACTTTTAGTGACGCTAATTATGAAAACATCTGGTCCTGCTTAATTGACCTCAGAAATATTGTAAGTAACACTAAAACTAAACTTTCAATAATTAAACACCACTATAATCCGTTAATCAAATGGGAAATAATCTACCCAATGCTTAGATACCTTTTCGCAAATATAGATGTCGAAATAACAATATACAATAATAATTTAATAAACCCTACCGAGTCAAATAAAACCACTATTCTAGAAGAATACCATAATTCTCCGTTAGCAGGTCACCAAGGAGTATCTCGTACATATAAAAAACTCGCACAATTATACAACTGGAGAGGTATGAAAAAAGACGTAAAAAGGTTTATAAAAAAATGCAAATTTTGTCAAAAAAATAAATTATCGCGAAAAACTAAAATGCCAATGGTAATAACTACTACCGCATCTAAACCTTTTGAAAGGTGTTTTCTTGACGTAGTCGGTCCTTTACCTGAAACGGAATCGGGCAATAAATACATACTTACCTTCCAGGATGACTTAACAAAATATAACATTAACATTCCAATGATAAATCAAGAATCACTTACTGTAGCAGATCATTTTGTAAAAAATATAATTTGTCTCTATGGAATACCGGAAATATTAATTACCGATCAAGGAACAAATTTTTTAAGTGAACTTTTTAAAAATATGTGTAAAATGCTAAAAATAAAAAAAATTCAAACAACTAGTTATCATCCAGAATCAAATGGGGCATTAGAGAGGTCTCATAGGGTTTTGGAGGAATATTTGCGACATTTCATATCAGATACGCAACAAGATTGGGATAACTGGATTCCATTTGCTACATTTACCTATAATACAACTACACACACAGCCACAAAATTTTCACCTTTTGAACTTTTATTCGGTTTTAGTCCTACTTTACCAACGTCAATTAATCAACCTTTAAAAATGTCTTATACATATGATGACTTTATAGAAAATCTAAAACAAAAAATGCAGTATTCCAGGCAAATTGCCAGAGAAAATTTACTTCACAGTAAACATATTTCAAAAAATAATTACGACAAACATAGTTTTCCCAGAAATTTCACAATAGGAGATAAGGTACTACTATATGATGAGTCTGTCCGTAGAGGCAGAAGTAAAAAACTTTCCTCATTATGGATAGGACCATATATAATTTCAGATAAAATTTCTGACCTAAATTATGTTATTCAAAAAGGAAAAAATAAACAAACAATTCATGCAAACAGATTAAAGCACTTTTATGACTAAAAAAAAAAAAAATATATTTTTATAAAACAAGATAAAAAAAATAAAAAGAAAAAAAAAAATAATAAAAAAAAAAATGTCTAACAATACTTTTTCTCTTTTCAGATTTGTCCTTTTCATTAATATTTTCGTTTTAACGATGGCTCAACCTGAGTTTAACGTAACGTACTATGACCACAACCCTGGCATCCATTTTGAGAAATTGGGAGAAATGCGGCTTTACAACAACAAGTGGAAAATAATAACTTTTGTAAATATAGATAATCTTAGCGATAAGTTTTTAAGCTTAAATAATTATTATAGGAAAACTTTAGATTTGTGCGGCCACGAAAATGCACAATATCACTATTACATATGTGAATCTTTTATAAAACACTCTAAGTATAGTCTACAAAAAATTGATAGAGAATTACAAGTTTTGCATGAGCTAATAGGGCATAAAATTGTTGCTAGAAACAAAAGAGGATGGTTTGATATAATAGGTAAAGCTACAAAAGTTTTATTTGGAGTTCTAGATAGTGACGACGCAAAGTATTACGACCAAAAAATTTCGGAATTTTCAAAAGATGAATCCTCGGTACTTCATCTATTAAAAGAACAAACAAAAATAGTACAATCCACCCTAGTGAATTTTAACAATACCATAGGCACCTTAGACTTTAATGAAAGCATCCTAAAGGGCAATATAGAAAAAATTGGTAAACAATTAAACAAAAACCAAAAAGATATACAATTCTTAACGTTAAAAACAGTATTGGAAGATCATGTAGTAGTAACAAATATAATCCTAAATCAATTACAACTAGAAATTATGTCACTCACTAACGCAATCCTTGTTTCAAAGAAAGGTATACTACACCCTGCTATTATCACACCTGTTCAATTAACAAAAGAATTAAGACAAGTAACTGAATCTCTACCTCATGGGCTGGAATTCCCCGCACCTTTAGATTTAGCAAATGCAAATATGTTCCTAAATATAGTTGAGTTACAAGTTTTCTTTGAAAATAAACGTTTAGTATATATTATAAATATACCACTAGTAGAAACACAATTATTTTACTTATATAAAATAACACCATTTCCCAAACTAATAGCATTAAACGAATTTATTTTGATCCACCCTTCATCTAAATTTATAGCAATTGACGAAAGCAAACAACAGTTTATACAAATTTCAGATATCGAATACACTTCTTGTCTTAAATTACTAGAAAATAAAATTATTTGTAAGCAACAAAAACCTGTATCTCTTGCCCATCTCGTAGACAATTGTGAGATAAAATTGTTACAAGGTACAAGTAAAATACCAGAAAATTGCGATAAACGCATTGTTATGTCAGATAGAGGAATTTTTATTCAATTATTAACAAGCAACACTTGGTTATTTGCAGTACCTCAAACAGAAACTTTAACTATTTCTTGTGTAAATAAAAATAAACCGATGGATTTAATGTTAAAAAATTGTGGTAGCGTCACACTAGCGAAACAATGTAAGGCCTACAGTCCATCGGCAATGTTGGTGCCCCACGACAACACATATCAGTCCGAGATGTATAGTGAAATTGTTCCATCAGTTGATATAAGTGATGAGTGTTGTGAAAAAGGTAAAACAAACCAAATGAATTTTTCTGAAATTTTGTTAAGTGAAAACTATAAAATCTTAAGTAAACACATACCAGAATTAAATATTGCTAGTCATAAGCTGGACGACATAGAAAGGCTGGCAGATAACATTCAAAAAAAGAAAGAAATTTCTCATTACACAACTTTTACTTCAACTCTAGCATATATTTTAGCAATAATTACTGTTTTGTTTATAGTTTATAAGATATATAAAAAATGTTGCTGTCCAAAAAATAAAAATTCATGTTGTGGCATAATACCAAATTTTTGCATTAGAGTCAATCAAAATGTAGAACCATCTTTCGCCGACGATAGATATGTAACACGTTATGTTCATAGAAATAGAACCTCGGAGAATATAAACAATGCTGACGATTCAGAGGAAGAAAGTATTGCTTTACAAGTTCATCCACGTAAAAGCATTGGTTATACACCCACGAGGCGACCAACCAAACAAATTTAAAATGTATAATATCTATATAGGATAAAAATACTGATTTTATATATCGCCATTTATTTTTAAGTGCATTAAATTAGTAACGAGTAACTAGGTATATTAATTTAAATAGCTTTATTGATCTTATCAACATGTAGCTTAGTCAAGAACCATATTATTAGGGTTATTAACGAAATAATTTAGTTTAAATTTCATTATTGTATTTAAGTCAAGTTTTGAGATTTTACTCCATTTAGATTACATAAAATCTCTCATTAAGGTGGGAGGTGTTGTAACCCTATGTTTCCACATGTGTATATAAGTTTATATGTATAGGTACAATACTTTATTTTTAGTAAGAATACGTCATTCAACCTTATTTTTATAGATACCTAATTATCTTAGATATTATACCAGACGATAGTAAAACGGCGACAGACCCTTCTATTGTAAGTTTATTATTATCTCTTCTAAATTTTAATTACTGTTTATTTAAAAACCTTTTCAAACAGAACAGACTAATTTCTATGATAGACGCCAGGTATCGAAATATTTAACCATAACAAAACTTTCCATTTTAGAGAAATTACTCATTTTATTAAATTAGTTTATTGTATCACATTGTAAACTTTGCAAATGGGCTTTATCACTCTTTGTTAAAAACATATTCTTGTTAAATAACAAGAAAGCTTTATTTGATTTGCTTTGAGTTGATTTAAGACCGCCCATTTTCAAAGGCACGCCCAAATTAGTCCTTAGGTTAGCTCTTAGAAATTTGAGAAGAGAGGTTACTTCTGAACATTTGTAAGAACAACTTGTGCTCCCAAAATATTTTAAAATCGTATTTCTTACAAATAAACGAAAGTGTTTTCTTTTTCTTCGTATAAAAGAGTTAGTTTTATTTCTTAGTTTAAAACTTAAGGTTCTTGTGAATTTAGTCACAACGCTCGTGGCTAGATCCACAACAGATGGTTCCAAGATTAAAATGCCCCGGAGTTAAACTCGCCACCCGATCGGATCTCCGGGTGGGACTGGTCCTGGCACCTCATCAAGCTAAATTATCCCAACATCCACCATTTTCAATAGCCAGGCGGGTCCTTCGAACTATATTCAAAATGGAAATGATGCGACAACTGAAGTTGTTAAAAGACAGAAGATTAGCAACTTCCAAATTGACTAACTTGAACATCAATGCAGTCCATCAACATCTACAATCTACCAAACCTCATGTACTCGCACTAATCGAAACAAAGGTCAGATCATCGATTGTAGTAATTTTAAAATTGCCACTATAGACTTTGTGGGGAATGTAGACTTACCTTTGATTCTTTTCTTACAGTCACAAAGTGCATCTTTTATAGATATTTAGTCCAAAAATTGTTTTATTAGGTTGTATCATCTTTGTTTACAGAACGTTAGTCAGAGTATGGGGCAAACGCACTACTTCTGGTTTTCTGTGGTTTAATGGCGCCAGGCGCCGCACAAAGGTTGACCATGTATTTCTGTTTTTTTCTCCGTCAAGTCGCAGAACACCCATTATTATTACTTTTGACAATTTTATGTTTAAACAAAGTTGTTTGGAATTATTTTCTTCATTTCGTTATTTAATTTAGGTTCTGGTAAAAGCCCAGACTCTCGTGCCTTCTTTTTTTTTGGGTTATGTTTATGTTGGCAAAACTTTGTGGCAGCTGATTGTTGAAGGAGAAGGGGGTTCTTCAGAGTTCTCGTGGCCTTTGATTTTACTTGCTTAAAATCCTTAGCCAAGAAGGTGACGCCTGTCGCCGTTAGGCCATTTTTGTCAAAGATCACGAAGTCTCACTTCGTTTTTGTTGGTTTCGGCTGATTTGCCGTTTTCCTGCCGTTTGGCATTTAAATAGGTTAGAGAACCAAATGTGATTTTAAAAGCCACACGATAGCCTTGAGCAACCAGGTTTCTTCATGACTGTCAAGCTTTCTTAAATACCGTTCTCTGCGAGTGCCGATGGACGGATTTCTTTCAGGCACATTTAACATCAAGCTGGAGTCCCTCAGGGTTTAATATTGTCGTCCACCTTCTTTTTACTACACATTAACGATCTTTTGGAAAAAACTAAAAATTCTGTATATAGCTTCGCTGATGACAGCACACTTGTTTCATCTCTTACTTTGGATGCTCGAACATCTACTGCCAATGCACATCTCTATAGGCAGCAAGAGGTCTTACATGTCAACAAAGACCTGAAAGAAATTCTGTCTTGGGGGTGATAGTAACCAAGTAAAATTTAACGTTAAAAAAACCCCAGGCGGCAGTTGTTCTAAAAAAGTTAATGTTGAAGAACCGGATGTAGTCATGGCGGGACTGTTTAAAAATTCTTTTATCTGGAGATCTTAGGCCGTAGGTATTCCCCAACGAGTATAATCTCCAAAGATTCAAGGCCAACGTGAATCATTTCCTTCGCACACGCACCGCTAGCAGAGCGCCATAAAGGATTAATCCTGCAGTGATGTGCCTCATCATAAAAAAAACTGAAAAAAAAAACATTAAGCGACGAAATACGACTATGGCAATATAAACCGCGTGAGAATTAAAAATTGAGATAATGACAATGACATAATTGTAACCAAAAATTTAAAGTACAAAAATAAAACCCTCAAAAAGGATTGACTAATATCAGTAGGTACAGTGACGGAAATGAAATTTCGTACACTGAGGTTAACATTTTATGCCATTTTTGAATATTTTGGTAAACTGGGCTTTTTACAATTATCTCAACTCTACACTAATAAAAATGGTATCCTAAGGGCAAAAGAATCCATTCATTTGGCAAATAAATATTGATTCAATATAAGGAAACTATATTTATTTTAAATGCGTCTCCCTTCGGCTAAAATATCTGAGGCATTTAGCTGTAATACTCGATTCTTTTGACATTTAATTACTTTAAGGCAACGTAAAGGCATTTAGGCAAAGAAAATCTTCAATTCATGTTTTTCTGTCAAAATTTATTGGTATTGCTAAAAATTCCACGGTTTTGCGCTAACTAAGGTACACTGACAAACATGGATTATTTTAGGCAAGCGAATCCATTCATTTGGAAATTATTCTTTTAGTTTAGAGAAAGATAGTTTGCTGCAAATTCTTTGGCATTCGACTAAAATAGCTGATGCACTTGAGGCAAACTCTCGATTCTTTTGGCTAAATCATTCTTCATAACTTTATTTCAAAGTACAAAGTATTTTGTCAATATGTCTTAGGACTTTAACACGAAAGCATCATAATGTTGAATAAATCCCCGTGCATTTGAGCCAAAACCTACATGTCAACAGGTCATATCTGCACAATCCTCCTTATTTCTTGACAGGTATCGGTAGGAAGCGTTAAAGTGACACCGCGTACATTTTGTTTTGATGTCATTTCGCTGTTTTGAATTTTGGGTAAGTGATTTGTTGGCCTAGCGTGTATAGCTTCGGGTGGGTTATCGGTTGGAGGTGCAAAGTTTAAACCCCGCTGTGTTTCTACCTTTTTTTTAGTCTTACTTTACCGCTACCTATACCAGCACCACGGCGCAGTTAGGTTTAACCTTAAATTCGTAATTCCTAGTAAAATCTTTATTATTTTATTTTGTTAACAGAACAAAGAAGTGATGATCCCGAAATCCTTAAATTGTTAACTCTCGAACAGATTGACTTTCTTGCTGATAATATTGGGAACAAGTTAAGACTTGTAAGAGGAATTAAAGCACTTGAAGAAAACCATAACTTAGGAAATAATAATGTTAAGTACCTATACCTACCTACCTAATATCTTAACATAATATGTTATAATATCGACAATAATTATTTTGTATCTATTTTTATATTATAATGCCAATTTTTTATTTGCACACAGAAAGGTAGGTACTTATTTTTTATCTTTTAGCAGTACATTAATTTTTCCTGAAATTTCAGATTATAAAAAGAATTATTGATAAAAAATGTAGGTTGTAAGTGTCAAAATTTAGCCCAAACTAATGTTTTTTTAGATGAATTTAATACAATTGTCTCATTATACAGGGTGTCTCAAGAGTCTTAGCCCCCTCAATATTTCGTCGTTTTATCAATTTTGTTTTAATCAAATTTTTTAGATCTTTTTTTGAGTATATATAAAAAAAATAGATACTGATTGTGACTTCTAAGCTTTATTTATACTGTTTAGTATATGGGTATTCAGTTTTTTGTTTTTTTATCAATAAATAATATATGTTTTTTAGTAACAATTGTAGTTTTTTTAATTTACGTGGGTAATTTTTCCAAAATCAAAATAAATATTTCAGCTGAAGAAATTCGAGTTTTGACTCAAATTCCCATAGATTTAGAACAAGAAATTCGAGTTTTGATATAAATAACGAAATTCTTTCAATCAAACGCTATTGGATTTGAAATAAGAAATCCAGGTTTTGTTCCAAACATCTTAATTATTTCATACAAATTCCAATAGATTTAGAATAAAAGAACATACTCTTTGGGTTAAATTCCTAAGTTGTTGTGACAAGAACCTAAGATTTTGCTTTAAACCCGCTTTCCTTCATTTCAACTTACTTAAGCCTTTGATGCAAGTCAGTACTTAGTTTTGGTAAAAGCACGGCATTTGAGGACATATAATGAAGACCTTATCTAAATTCATGTTTCTTTGTGACAAAGACAAACAATGAAATGATCTCAAAGAAAGGACGTATTTGCTTCAAACCCTTCATTCATTTGGACCTATCCAAAGTCCCCATTCCTTTGAGGGAATGGCAGATTTCCTTGGGGCAAAGGTTCCTTTTTTCAGTATATACCTTGCGTTTCTTATTTCAGTAATGATAGAAAAAAGGCTATATATATAAAATTATTTATTCGAAGAAAGTATTCCTAGATAGTTGAACAAGTTGGGAAACCAAGAAGCACTATACAAAGCCTCAGAACTAAATGCGAAAATACAGGATCATTGGATAGAAGGACTGGAAGTGGCAGAAAAAAATTTTTAAACGAAAATCAAGATAATAATATACAATACATGACTTCAAAATTAAATATAAAACAGATTATTTAAATATTAAAAAAAACATTGGTTTAATATTTTAAAGCGGCACCATTTTCTTCCACTAATAAGTTTAAACGTCTGGGCATTGAAGCCACCAGCATTTGGGCGTGATGAAAATTGTAGGTATTCCAGGTTTCTTCAATTTTATTCCACAAATCATCACTGTTTTGAGGATGGAATTCATTATTCTTGTTAATTTCTTTCATGATATTTCCACAAACGTTTTGGATTGGATTGATATCAGGGCTTCTTGAGGGCCAAGGTAACAATGAAACTGTGTTTTCCCGTATCCAGTCCGAAACTCTCCTTGCTGTATGGACGAGGCAGTTGTCATGCTGGTATATAAAATTTTCTTGTTGAAATATATTGTTTACCGATGCCAACATAACAATTTGAAGGATGTGTATATAAGCTTGAGTATTAAATCTTCCTCGACTTCGGTAGCATATTCCTAGCCCTCTGGAAGTCATATACCCCCATACATTAATTGAAAATCTTCCACTTGTTTAACATGTTGGGTATATCTTTCTTCGTACCGTGTATTTGGCGGCCCATACACTCTAATCCACCCATTATAATAAGACTTAAAAGTCTTCTCGTCGGTAAATACTACCTTTTCCCAAAAATCCATACCTTGCGGTAAATATTCCAGCGAATTGCTGTTTATTAATATCGGTCAAAAACGGTTTTTTAGCAGCTACCTTATTTCTCAATTCCGAATTTTTCCTTATACAATTTCTCGCCGTTCTTACTGTCCCAGGAAAATTAGTTTGGTTGTGTGCTTCTACAGCCGTCTGAAATGGATTGTTTCGCAAAAAATCTATTAGATTATTATCTTGATTTTCCTTTGAAATTTTTCTTCTTCCACTTCCAGCCCTTCTTTCCAATGATCCTATATTTTCCCATTTAGTTGTGAGGCTTTGTATAGTGCTTCTTGGTTTCGCAAATTGCTTAGCTATTCTTCGTAGGAAACACCCGTCTTCGAATAAAGCAATTAATCTCGCCTTCTCGAGTTGATTCATGTTCACAAAATTTGTTAAAATGAAATAATATAATTTTCAAATCTGATTACACCGATAACAATTTGTCAAAAAGTGAAGTGCATTTCCAGGTGATCTAGGTATACAAAAGCCGACATCACATCAGGAAAAGATAAGTGTACGAAATTTTATTTCCGTCACTGTACGTAATTTCGTATTACCGAATTTAGCCGAAGGCCATAGGAAAGAAGCATAGAACTACAGTAATAGAAAGAAATATTCTTGCTATTGTGTTATGGAGTTGTCCAGGTATCCGTCTCCGTCATTACTGTCAAAGTGTCAGATTGCTGGACTAGCTAATGGCATTCCACTGAAATGTCAAAAATAACTTTCGAAAACGTTTTTTCGATTTTAGATAAGAACCATAACATATTTTTAGAGCCTAGTGAAAGTGATTGCATCTATCAAGACTCGGTTTTCAAAAACATTAGAAACAATTCGCCAATTAGTTTTAAACCACCAAATTGCTGTCGATCTCCTTTAAAAGTTCTTAAAGAACACCATCTTTATGAAGCACCCAATAAAGAAGAGTTAACTCTTCCTGATAAAAGATCTTCGCAACATAGTATTGATCGCCTAAGTGACTGTGAAATGTTGCTAGCTGGAATTCATCAAATTTGTAATAAATACGTATTTAGAGAAGCTACGTCGGAGATTTTTAATTCTTTTAAAATTCGAAGGAAGGCGGCCGAAGTTGTAGTAAACTTCTTGGTATCAGTCAGAAACAAAAGAGTTTTTAGAGAGTTAAAAGAAAAAGTTAAAAATATTGGTCGCAGAGATCCCAAGAACTTGCTTAAAATTGTTAACTTCGCACATTCAGAGATGTATGACAACAAAATTTGGACAGTGGTGTTTAGACTTAGCGGAGAAAGTTTTCCACCAAAAATAGTCTACAAATTCATATTCATTTATAAATTAAATAACTTTCACCATCCACTCTGTTGGGCGAGAAGAAGTGAGATCAAAATGTACAAGGAATGGCATGAGTTTTGTGTTTATAGGTAAGAAACTGTTAAATATTAGATAGATAGCTCCAGGTGAGTCTTTAAGGCCTACTTTGTTAAATCTATTTATATCTGGCGTTGAAGTTTTTTTCTTTTATCGCGGTACTCATAATTTAAGCATTGCTGATGTTAATGATGTATTAGTTCTTTGGTATGCCGACAGTCTGGTAATGCTTGGCTCTTTTTTTGTTATTGTTTTTTTTTTTAAACGGTTTATTCAAGCTTCATAACTTGCAATCTATATAGTAATATATTTATACAATTTCAATAATGTTTATATTCGTATTACATAATATTAGTGTCTATAGTAACCATTATGAACACTTGAAGACCGGTGAGGTCCTAGTCAATACATCTAGTATTGGTATCAGAGGCCGCAGTTTAGTTCTAAAGAAAATCAATGTAGGGAACAGTAGAAAATAGTAATTCTCTATGAGAAGTAGCTATTACTATTCTGCCTTTATCTAAATTGATAGCCAAGTGGTCTATAAGGTCCATAGTACCACTAAGTGTGCTACTATTTCTTAAAAATCCATATTGGATTGGAATTGATCCGTGAGGGAGTATTGGTCGATAAAACGAAGCATTCGTGTTTTAATGATATGTTTAAGATGTTCTTCTGAGTCTAAGCCAAAAATTATGGTTTCCAATAGCCGTGGTAGAAAATACGAAGGTGGTTTCCCGTTTATTATGGATTGAGTTTAGAGATTGCTCGGAAGTTTAATTATGTGGACGTTAAGTTTTCTTCGTCGGACTGTTTTACAAATATGAAATATTCATGTGCGAGAGCCATATAGGTAAAACGCCATAGTTTTTGCAAGTGTGAAATTTTATAAGAAAAAATGCAATATAATCAAATCGTTTATTTTTTGCAAGAAAGTTACTCTTATACTTTATGTGGCAAAAAATAATTTAGGACATTACTTCAAAAAAATAGAAATTTAGAAATTAAAATATCACAAGTTTAAAAAGGATGCCATACATATTACATATTATTTTAAGATTTTTTTTTGCGTACTATTTCCCTCCCACAATTATTGCAATGGGAGAAGTACATATTTTCTGGGCATTCTGAAACAGTAAATACCTTGTTCAAATTTAACGGTTAAACACATTGTCATATCATATAAGCCATATCATCGCTCCTCATTTTGGAGGATAGATGCCATACAGTTAAAATATCACTCAGTATAAACAATGATACAAAAACATTTTTTAATCATGTTAAAAACAAGCTGAACAAAACATTAAAACTTTAACTTATCTCCGCTGTACTTATGGCATTCACTAAAACAGAATATGCTCAAAATTTTCATCGAATAAATTACGCAGAAAAAAATATTTCTTAACAGTACGTAACGCACTTAAGGGCAGGCACTGACTCGTTACGACGACAGCGTCGATAAGTAGTTATTTCCAGTATAAAGTATAGGACTATCTCTTTCGTATCGCGAGATAAGGAATGTGTGGCGTCTCTCCTCATATGGCATCTCTCCCACTTTTACCCTACGTGCTAAGTAGGCATAAAGACTTGTTTTAACGCACCATTTCAAAGATTTGCATCAAAATACTATTTTCACTACCCCCGTTTTTTTTTCAGTGTGCTGAAAATTAATATTTTTTCTGAATAGTACACCATAACTATAGCTTTATAAAGTAAATAAATATGTTAATAGCATAACTGTTTGTTTTACTGTTTATCAGTCTTTATAACGCGCTGCATTGAGGCTTTCCATAATAATTATATGCTTCCTAACATATTTATTTTAATTCCTACAAAGTGCCAAGGCAAGACAAATGCACATGTTTTTCAAGTCTACTATAAACATTCGAAACCACGAATTTTGTATGCTGTATAGAAAATGATAGAAGGAAACCAGGCGACAAAGAGCACCTGTTACGGAGTTAGGAACAACTATTATTACTTACGGAATGCTGGAAACTAAACTTTAATTCGAAATTTCAATCTGCATATCTACACCCCAAAATTCACAAGTCCTGAAATTTTCTTAATTATTGCGGTGTATTGTTTCTACAACATCTTCTTTTATTTCATATTAAACTAAGATTTACTACAATTGTTTTTTTTTACTGATCAATCCCTATTCAAACAAATTAATTTAAATAAGTTTAGAGCCGGATCTGACGTACACGCGAACTGCGCAGACGCAAAGCTTCCGCCAAACGCCGCATACTGGGAACCTTTCTGTAACACGGTGAATATATTGCCTATATATAAGGGGTATGCCGACTATATTATCATCAAATATCCCTTGATCGCTGGCCATGACAGGTGGGTGGAGCTTCAAATAAATTCGAATTAAGTGTAAAATGTACACTTTTGCATCTGCTGTGACTTTATCAGGGGTATAGGTATGTAGATCTTTTTGAGAAAATCCAATTCTCATTTTAAGTCTTTACTATTACCGAGAAATACTTCCTCTTCAGACTAGTCTAATTATAGACAAGAAACCGGCGTTGTTCATTATTTTATTTTGAAAGCAGATTTCAATTTTCTGATTAAGATTCTGATGATGTGTAGGATAAACAAAGACTTCTGAAAAGCCGTGTCAACTGTCAAATAGACCTCCTTAATGCGTTATTAATATACAATGAATATAACAACTTTTTTTGTATTAAGTTTCCCTTGTTTTTATTAGGCTCTATAAATTATTATCTTTTGGCCTACAGATGCTACTTTTTCGGAGCTAGACACGTAACTGTTCCAATAGAAATAGTTTCAGGCCGAGACATAACATCTTTTTTACCCATTTAGCCTAAATATCCTTCGTCTTAAGGGAAAGAAGCTGGTAATGCCAGCTGTAAAATTGAAATATGGCCGAAAAGGTCCGTATTTTGCTTAGAATTTAATCATGGTTTGTAATAAAAATAAGTAAGACATTAAATAATATTTTATTTATGTTTAAATGTAAAATTACTAGTTATTTGCTTATCAAAAATTATATTTATGATTACTAAAATATACAAATTATTCGGTACTTATAATAATTATTCACTTAATATATCAATATCACTATCGCTATTATCATCTGTTCTAATTATTATTTGTGCTATATTGTTTATATGGATATAGGATTTTTCCACTTTTTCAACATGTGTAACAGAATTTGCCCAACTTTGAGAAGGGATGTTAAAAATTTCAGTTTCTAAGCTCAAGTACACTGGAGTTAATAGTAGAGCAAATATTGTTACGACGAATGGCAGATTTCAGTTGGTGCCAAACATGTTCGATGGGATTAAATTACAATGGTATGGTGGAAGCCTTAAAACTGTATGCCCTAGATTTTTTGAATAATTATCACAGAAGTGTTCTATTCGTAGTTTTAAACTTTGTAAAACCTTAATTAATTTGAAGAAGTAGTCCATACTTGCAGTGGAGTGTAGGTAATAAATTAAAACAACACTTCTGTCTTCCTCCACAAATAATATATATTTTTGAAAAAATTTTTTTTAACGATTGTCCCTACATGTTTCGACCATATATATAGTCATCTTCAGGGGAACTATATCGAGTGTGAAATTGGATCCAATAGTTGTCTCAAATTAATGAGTACAACGTTTTATGTTATAGCAAGTGAAATTTGTGTAGTTGAAGACTAACTTGAGGCAACTCAGAGTTGTGGATATGTAAGTAAGCACATTTTAGTTATTTTAAAAAAAAAATTTTATGTTGATAAAAGTCAGAAAATTTAGTTGTATTTAATGAGCATGGTGTGAAAATAAATTTTAATAATTAATATATTTAAATTATAACATGGTTTATGTGGAGAAACCAAAAAGAAAAGAAAGAAAACATTTTTTTGGTTATTTTATAAAAATATGAAATTTCATGTTCTTAGAATACTCTTATGAAAAAATAAATAAAGTAGAATGGGGGCTCAAAAATATATATTATTTGTGGAGGAAGACAGAAGTGTTGCCTTAATTAATTGCCTTTTGGTGTAATCTTCCTGAAAATAAATGTCATTATCATACATATAGTTTTGGATTGTTGCTTTTGTGTCATTTGAGGAGGGAGTCTTGGTCAACTGCCTACTATGGTAGCTTGCATTGTCCATTACAATTACGCTATTCGGAGGTATATTTGGAATTAGCTTGTTTTGAAACCAATCTTCAAATAAATCAGCAGTAATGTCCTCATGTTAATCCAGAGAAGAATCTTTAATGTTTTTCGCATATAGAGAAAGTCCATTTGGAATCCATCAGTCTTTAGATCCAGCATGCACAATCGTAATTCGTTTACCTCTTTTTGATGACGCGCTTGTTTTACACTTGCCGCTTGAGACAACCCAACCTTTTCCGGGGTATCATATGTGTCGAACCAGGTTTCATCCAAGTAAATAATAGGCCTTTGCTGATCTCTGTAAATCCTAATTTTTTGTAAATATTCGGATCGCCATTCCCGAATTCTACTGGATTCCATTACAACTTCTCTTTGTTAATTTTTTTTAAATCATACGCTTCCATAACGTTGTTCTGCCACATTTACCGCCGGTTTCATCTTTTTCAAGCCTCTTAATTAAATTATCTAATGGAGGTACGCTTTGTTCCTCGAATAACTTGTAAATTTTACGCCGTATTATATGTTCATCACTTCCATCTACCTTCGAGAAAATGCCAGTATCGGTTCTTTTTTTCCTCGCTAAAATGTGATTATTCACAATTTTCCATACAGTTGATGTTGGAATTTTTGTTAATGTGGCCGTTTCTTCTAACGCTGCTTGCTTGCTGACCGCACGTTCAATGAGAGTTGAATAAACATTGTTTATAACTTCCTTAGTTTCCACGAAAAATTGTTTTCTGCTTTTCGACGGGGTTATCTCCTGAGATACATTGGGCTCGCACATATTTTCCATGACTCACACACGAATAAACAAACGCTGTATTACACACGAAGTAAGAATAATTACTAAGCTTAAAACTAACTAGAGTGACTATACAGGGTGTAATTTAATTGAGTGCCGATACTTAAGGGTGATAATCTATGAATGATTCTAAGATAAAAAGTTCATATGGACATATGTCCTAAACCTCTTCATTTTTGAGCTACAGGGTGTTAACATTTTAAGAAAAATATAACCTTTTTATATAAATCACTCTTAGATATTTTTATGAAATTTTGTACATACCTTTTAATCAATAAGGAGCATTTTTTGACCTAACAGATTTATAAAAATTTTTACCAGTGACGTCCGTACGGGGTTTGAACTGAATATTTTTAAAGAAAAAATGGATACGCCACTGCTTTTTCTAAAAACGAAACTTACTTTTGAAATTCTCATTTATTTTAAAGCAAATTTCGTTTATAGACTTACTTTTGTACGACGCACCGTTTTCGCGTAAAAAATAAAAACAAAAAAAAATAAAAAATTTTATTTCAAAAATCGCGATTAATTTAAAAGGAAAAATTCCAAACCTTAAATCGAAAGCGAAATGACAAGAGAAGATAAACAGAATAAAGAACCCACATTATTTACAGTAGTTGTTCGAAGTGTCGTCCACCCACACGTATGCAAGCATGGACTCTTCTTCCCATAGACTGACGCACATTTTCGAAGATTTCCGGGGTGTTTCTTATGGTTTGGCAGCATACTAATATACGATTTCGTAACTCTTCTTCGGTATGAATCGGCACTTGGTACACTAAGCTTTTCAGATGCCCCCAGAAAAAATAGTCTAAACTGTTAAGGTCCGGAGATCTAGGTGGCCATGGCTGCGTTCCTCCGCGACCTATCCACCGATTGCGATAGGTGTGATTTAAAAATTCACGCACTCGTAAGCTAAAATGTGGAGGCGCACCATCGTGCATTAGCCACATCTGGTTTCTTAATAATAATGGAAGGTCTTCAAGCATTGGCGGCAGATCTTCTTCAAGAAAGTGTAAATATGATTGTCCATCAAGTCTTCTTGGGAGAAAAAATGGGCCTATCAAATAATCATCAATAATGCCAGCCCAAACATTTATTGAGAACTGTTCTTGATGATTTGATTCTACAATTGCATAAGGGTTTTCATCCGCCCATAAATGGTTATTATGGAAATTTCTTATTGAGTTTCGAGAAAAATTAGCTTCGTCGGTAAAAAGCATGTGCCTGTCAAATAACGGATTTTCCATCAGGTTTTGAAGAAACCACACACAGAAATTAATGCGCATCGGGAAATCTCTAGGGAGTAATGCCTGGACTCTTTGAATGTGATATGGGTATAATAAATTTTCGATGAGAATTTTCCAAACAAGAAAATGTGAAACATTAAATGTTGCCGCGATTTTCCTCGTGCTACTTAAAGTTCCGGTCTCGTGGAGACGTCTATGAATCCTAGAAAATGTTCTCGGATCGGGTACTACGCGATTTGGATACCGCTCTTGGTATATCCGCCTGGCTTCGTATGCATTACCGTCTGCAAGCCCATAAATAAAATGCATGTCAGTTAATTCACTGTTTGTAAAATTTACCATTCTTTTATTATAATTTAACGTCTTACTGTAATAATAATTATTTAATAATGCAAAATCAATGCCAGGCCTTTTGTCATTATGAAAAGAAACGTCAAAATTGATGTAGCTTTACCCAGCCTACTGATTTTTATTTGATTTGCTTTAAGAGGGCATTTAATATGGTTACCGTTTTTTTCTTTTCAAACGTTCAGTTGAATGTCACTGGTGAGTAGAAAATAAATTGTTGTCCCAAAAAAAGTGTTTCCACTCATGGTGGGTGCCAACCAAATTCAACAAAATAAATAAAAGCAGTCTCAATGAACCGAAGAAAAAAATGTTTTTTTTGTTTTTATTTTTTTACGCGAAAACGGTGCGTCGTACAAAAGTAAGTCCATAAACGAAATTTGCTTTAAAATAAATGGGAATTTCAAAAGTAAGTTTCGTTTTTAGAAAAAGCAGTGGCGTATCCATTTTTTCTTTAAAAATATTCAGTTCAAACCCCGTACGGACGTCACTGGTAAAAATTTTTATAAATCTGTTAGGTCAAAAAATGCTCCTTATTGATTAAAAGGTATGTACAAAATTTCATAAAAATATCTAAGAGTGATTTATATAAAAAGGTTATATTTTTCTTAAAATGTTAACACCCTGTAGCTCAAAAATGAAGAGGTTTAGGACATATGTCCATATGAACTTTTTATCTTAGAATCATTCATAGATTATCACCCTTAAGTATCGGCACTCAATTAAATTACACCCTGTATATACAGTCTTTAGAACATAATTTGTTTTATGGGATTAACCCTCTCATTTTGAATCAGGTAAAAATCGGTTTAAAATCACCAAACTATACTTTAATAATGAAATTACGTCTTCCGGATTTGCAGTTTACTTTAGGACATTTTTAAGTACGGAACATAATTTACCTGCATTTATTCATTCATTCATTCATTCATTGTTTGTTTATGGCCACCCTTGGATAATCCCATTCAAAGGCAAAGTGTAACTTTCTTATATCTTTGGACAGGGTTTTTTTAACTGCAATAGTTTTCACATTACTATAACAACTAATAAATAACCAAACAATAATAAAAGGCATTCAAAATTGCCAAACGTGAATACTAAAGTGATAAATATTAACAATAATATATTATATTTAATTAGGTTTCACTGAAAAAAAAAATAATTTGATGAAATAATTATTAGTCTATCGATATTAAACAATTTTCCGGGTCCTTACCTTGAAAATGCTTCTAATAACATTATGTATAAATGTAGAATTTTTTGTGAGCTATTAAATCTTGATGAAGGTTGTTTCGGAAATGTTGTGTACAATATTTACTGCATAATGATATGCTGACGTGCTTCTGGTATGGTCTATCCATTTTAAAAGGAGAAAGATAACAGAAAAACATTAACAAAAATATAGCTTACACCGAAAAATGTTAGTATATTGCCACCGAATAAGTATGGGTGGTTCATCGTATTACTTGTACTTCATGCTATGTCTCAAATACTTAGTATTTTACTCTCTTTAGGACTAAAAAAGGTATTTCTCTACAAAATTTTGGTCGCAGGCAGGTACAGTGACGGAAATAAAATTTCGTACACTTATTTTTTCCTGATGTGATGTCGGCCTTTGTATACCTAGATCACCTGGAAATGCAGTTCACTTTTTGACAAATTGTCATCAGTGTCATCAGATTTGAAAATTATATTATTTCATTTTAACAAATTTTGTGAACATCATCAACTTAAGAAGGCGAGATTAATTGCTTTATTCGAAGACGGTGTTTCTCTACGAAGAATAGCTGAGCAATTTGGGAAACCAAGAAGCACTATACAAAGCCTCAGAACTAAATGGGAAAATACAGGATCATTGGAAAGAAGGGCTGGAAGTGGCAGAAAAAAAATTTCAAACGAAAATTAAGATAATGATCTAATAGATTTTTTGCGAAACAATCCATTTCAGACGGCTGTAGAAGCACACAACCATCCATTTTCCATTTTAAAATCTTTATTTTCCTATTTCTCTTATAATATTAAGCCTATGTCTAAGTATCTAGCTAAAACTAACTAAAACTAACATGTTTTGGGCGCATATGAGCCGTAAGCATACGGCTCAAAATGCGCCCAAGAAACCGAGCAAGCTCGGCGGCCGATATTTTGGCCTAAGGACACTCTTAATATTTGAATCTCTAGCGCATTTCACTCGCGTCCCGGCAGTGCCTTAACGGGTTTTTATTACCCCGAGGGGTGTAATCGTCAAGTTCGCAAAAAGTTTCGATGAATTGACTTGGAAAACCAATGGCAAGCATTCTGGGAAAAGCTCAAAAAAAAAACCCAGTAAAATTGATTCAGGTACTGAAATTTTGTGCCCGCCCGCAGCAGGCAATCGCAATGCAGTGGAAATGACCATTCAACCGCCATGCACGGCGGAGAGAGGCCTTTTATTCGGTGGGTGTGTCTAGTGTGTGGCCCAGTGTCGAGTCTCCTCCCACTGGCGTCGTCATTGTTTGTGAGTGTGCACTCCTATACTGGGCGCTCTCCGATCCCAGTGCGAAATCAGGGGGCTCCCAGCACAGGAATGCACTTTGTTTATTATTATGTCATGTTAAAATAATTTAATTGTCTGTTGTATGTTCGTCTACTCATGTGGAAAATTTATTTATTAAATAATGAATCTTCAAAGTATTATTCTGTCATTTTTGTTTGTTTGTCTTTTTACCGTCGATTTTGATTTTCATTAGCCAGTGGGAGATTGTAGATGGGTAGTCTGTAGTAAAGCGGTTTATGTTTATTGTTGGCGTCATTGTCTGCTCGTCTGTCTGTTATATTTCTTGTCAGTGGTGAGTACTGTAGTTGGTATGTGTAAAAGTCGTTTGATATGTCACGTATGTGTTCTGTTATGTAATTTATCGCCGCCATATGGTGCAAGTCCGCGATCGTGACGTATCTGTCAGATGACGTCACACACCGGAGGACCTTATTCTCAAACCTCAGCAGCCGTTGCTGCTGAGTGTTTGAAACACTACACCATACAGGGGCTCCGTAAGTCAGTATAGGTCTAATAATTTGTCGATAGATGAGTAGCTTATTGGATGGGGATAGGTGGGATTTTTTGGATATAATAGAATATAGGCTTTGCATGGCAGCAAAGCCCTTTTTAAGGATATCAGAGATATGTGCATTAAAGGAAAGCCGCTCATCTATTGTTATGCCAAGATATTTTAGTCTGCGTTGAGGCTGTATCGGTATATTGTTGATTTTAAGTGGAACAAAAATTTTATTGTTGGTGAATTTCTTAGTTAGGGTTGCACAAACCGTTTTAGTAGGATTTACCGCTATTTTCCACTGTTTAAAATAGGGATCCAAGATGTTTACATGCGATTGCACCTGTCGCTTAGCGGCTTCCGCGTAAAACGATTGTGCATAGATTAATGCGTCGTCCGCGTACAACGCAAGTTTGGTGAGGGGATACCTCGGGAAATCGGCTGTGTACAAGCTGTATAGGAGTGGAGACAGCACAGTTCCCTAAGGGACCCCCGCATTAACTACTCTAGGCGCGGACAGCGCACCCTCTACCCTAACAAAGAAAGTCCTGTTATGTAGGTATGTCTGTAGTAAAGTTATTATATAAGTAGGGAAGTTATGTATTGTTAGTAATTTAAATAATAGTCCTTGGTGCCATACAGTGTCGAAGGCCCTGCTGATGTCAAGTGATAGCAGAACAGTGTTCTGCTGTACATTGAATTTATTTTTAACATCAGTCAGGACTCTCGTCACTGTCTGTACTGTATTATGGTGAGGCCTGAATCCAAATTGTTCGTCTGGTATATTTGTTAGTAGTCGGTGTTGTTTAAGTTTTAGTACAATTGATTTCTCAGCTATTTTTGAAAGTGTATTCGTCAAAGCGATCGGTCTGTAGGAGTCTGGCTGTTTGGCGTTCTTGTTAGGTTTAAGTACTGGAATGATTATAGCCTCTCTCCACCGTTTTGGAAAATGTTGAAGAATAAACATTGAATTTATAATATACAATATTAGGGAGCCCATCAGGCCCAGGGGCTTTTCGCAACCAAACTAATTTTCCTGGGACAGTAAGAACGGCGAGAAATCGTATAAGGAAAAGTTCGGAATTGAGAAATAGGTAGCTGCTAAAAAACCGTTTTTGACCGATATTAATAAGGAGCAAACAATGGGGGTTGCGCTGGAATATTTACCGCAAGGTATGGATTTTTGGGAAAAGGTAGTATTTACCGACGAGAAGACTTTTCAGTCTTATTATAACGGGCAGATACACGGTACGAAGAAAGATATACCCAACATGTTAAAACAAGTGGAAGATTTTCAGTTAATGTATGGGCGTATATGACTTCCAGAGGGCTAGGAATATGCCACTGAATTGGAGGAAGATTTAATACTCAAGCTTATATACACATCCTTTAAAATGTTATATTGCCATCGGTAAACAATATATTTCAACAAGAAAATTTTATATACCAGCATGACAACTGCCCCGTCCATACAGCAAGGAGAATTTTGGACTGGATACGGAAAAATATTAACATTTCATTGTTACCTTGGCCCTCAAGAAGCCCTGATATAAATCCAATCGAAAACGTTTGGGGATATATCGTGAAAGAGATTAACAAGAACAATGATTTCCATCCTCAAAACAGTGATGATTTGTGGAATAAAATTGAAGAAACCTGGAATACCTACAATTTTCATCACGCCCAAATGCTGGTGGCATCAATGCCCAGACGTTTAAAGTTATTAGTGGAAAAAATGGTGCCGCTTTAAAATATTAAACCAATGTTTTTTTTTTGAATATTTGAATAATCTGTTTTATATTTAATTTTGAAGTCATGTATTGTATATTATTATCTTGATTATCGTTTAAAATTTTTCTTCTGCCACTTCCAGCCCTTCTATCCAATGATCCTGTATTTTCCCATTTAGTTCTTAGGCTTTGTATAGTGCTTCTTGGTTTCCCAAATTGCTCAACTATCTAGAAATACTTTCTTCGAATAAATAAATAATTTTTTGTACAACTGCCATTAAAACTGACACTTTTAATGACAATCAACAGTGTTAAAATTATTATCTTGATTTTCGTTTGAAATTTTTCTTCTGTCACTTCCAGCCCTTCTATCCAATGATCCTGTATTTTCCCATTTAGTTCTTAGGCTTTGTATAGTGCTTCTTGGTTTCCCAAATTGCTCAACTCTCTAGAAATACTTTCTTCGAATAAATAAATAATTTTTTGTACAACTGCCATTAAAACTGACACTTTTAATGACAATCAACAGTGTTAAAAGTGATTGTTTACGTGGAAGCGTGTTAAAAATATTTTTAACACTACATTTTCTTATGATGAAATCAAATAAAATTATAATAATAATTTTAGGAAGTGCAAATTTTTATTATCAATGTTTAACAATCATTACTTACTCGATTACTTATGAACATTAATATTAATTGTACAACTAGAACAATTGCTAACATTAATGCCTTGCGACTTTAGGGAGCTTCGCAACACATTACTAGAATCCCCAGTAGGTACCATCATAACTAGTAGAAACCAGAAGTACAATATTGTATGATGACGTTCCAAAATCTGCTGAGTTGTTAGAGGTTGGGAGAATTTTTTCCGCAATGGCATTTTTATAAGCAATGGAATGATCAACATAGCCCTCGGCTACCGTCGTAGACTTCCATCCACCATGTTTTTTTATCTCCGTAATATTGTTAGTAACCATAGCGTTGGCAACGTTTGTCATTCACAACAACCTTGTGATTATTTGAATATTAAAATGCATTTTGAAGTTTAATGTCATTCCGAATTCGGGCGTAGGAAATTTCGGCCCCGGCCAGGTAGCAGCCCGAATTTGACAGGAACTTTCGGCCCCGGGATGGAAGGGTCATGTTTTTATTACAGGCATTTTCGGCCCCAATGGTCTAACGTTATAACATTTTAATTTTTTTATGATCTTTTGTGTTTTGAATCATTTATAAAATGAAAATGCAACTAACCTGAACTAACTCAATTTTTGACCTGCAACTCGGCTAATGAGGTTTTATAGACTTATATTGGTTAAACAGCGCTAACACGGCATCTAATCCACCTTTTTGGTGCCAATTCGCCTTTTTCAAGTTCACCAGGGAATATTATTATTAATTGTTTGCCCCTTTTATAGACTTATATTGGTTAAACAGCGCTAACACGGCATCTAATCCACCTTTTTGGTTCAATTCGCATTACCTGCAATGTTTGGGGCCGAAATTTCTTGCAAGATTACTTCACCTAAAATTTCTAGCAGGTACCTTACCCAATATGGGGCCGAAAGTTCCGCCGCCCCCAAATTCCCCTATTTTATTATCGAAATAGGGCAGTTATACAAAAAACATTGTATGATATTTGTGTTAAAAGTAATTTTATTTTGTTCGTGAAATTGTTCAATTCGCTCCGCTCATTTCACAAACTTTTTAACTCACAAAATAAAACATCACTTTTAACACTCACATGATGAATAACTATTATATATAGTCTTTTTTCTATCATTACTGAAATAAGAAACGCAAGAGATAATTGTAAAAAGCCCAGTTTACCAAAATATTCAAAAATGGCATAAAATGTTAACCTCAGTCCTCAGTGTATGAATGTATACGAAATTTTATTTCCGTCACTGTACTGCTAAAAATATTTTTAACGTGGTACCAATATATGAGTATGTTACAATAAATTTCTGTTGTCTTATAATGTACTTCGATACTTCAGCAATTTTGATATTTTCTTCTCCATTTCCTTCTCTTAACCCTGTCAAAAGATATTTAAATTGCACACATTTTTTTTGATGGTCCATGTCAACTTCTTCAGGATAATTTTCAGAGAATTTTGTAGCTATATAACAATTGATTATCTGATAGATGACACAATAAATCGAATAATACAAATATATTGAAAATATGCTTATAACCGATAATTGCAACAAAAAGCTATCCAAAATCACAAAAACCTTTTTTTAACTACAATTAGAATGAATTTCAGCTTCTTCTCCTTCATCTACGTTTCTTTTTCTTAAATTTAATTGCGTATTTGTCAAAAAAGCTAAATTATTTTTAATTCGTTTTTTATGTATTGTGTTTGCTAACAATTTCTGAATATCATAATGACATAATAAACATGATGATTAGAAAATTGGGCATAGTTTCTATTATGCTCTTTCCGGTAGTATCGAGCACTAGACATTTAGTTCAGTAATATTGTGCAATTAATTTTTAAGTTTCAGATATGGTTTTTAATACTTTTTGAAAGCGATTTGGAGGTCAATTTTTACATTCTTTTTTGATTTTCTTCGAGATTAATTCAGTAATACCAAGTAACAAAAAATCTTCTTCAAACTACAAAAAGTAATGGAGTGAAGGTTTGAATTATTTGTAAGAAAAGCTGGATTCACGTCCATGTTGTAATTATACCGGCAGGTCGTGATATATCCGCAGATGATAACTTAAATCGAAATTATTAAAAATAGGGCTGGATTCCGCTGGATTATGATATTTGGCACCTTAGCTAGCCTAATTAATAACTATTGCCTGTTAGAGATAAGGGGCCATGGTTTAAGATTTAAAAATCTTTTTTGTCTTTACAAATTACAATTTTATTTTTATTCTTAGTTGTATCAATCTTTTAGAAAGGATCTATATGTAAAGACGCCTTCGAGAAAATGTCACAACCTTGATCAAAATACAAATATTTTTATTTTCATTTTAGATGTTCTGCATGCAAAACTACACCAAAATACAGATTTAAGAGTCTAACAACTAAAGAAAAGCGAAAAAAGAGCAAGCAACATTTATCTTGGATAAATGAAATGTACTGAACTTACTGACTCATTTAAGTATTATTTTATGTTAGACTGTTGTTCATTATGTGGTTTTTCATATCTTAAAACAGTTAAATACAATAATATATTTGAGAATTATACCGATATACTAAAATAATTTTATTTTTTCAAGCTTAATGCTTAATGCCAGAATTAACATGAACAGGATCACTGGTAAAAAACTTGAACTTATTAATTTTGTCGAGGAGCATGGTATTGATGTGCTTTTGGTCCAGGAAACATGGCTCAGGGGTCAAAGATTCACATTTCCAAATTACAATGTGCACAGAAATGATAGGTCGAATAGACCTAGTGGTGGAACTATGATCACAGTAAAAAAGCACATTTTTGCCCAAACAGTGCCAGGTCCCGATTGTGTCCACATTGAAGGGACCTATGTAGTAATGAACATGAAAAATGGTAAGCGCATGTACCTGGGTTCGGTTTACTGTAGCCCTGCGGTAGCCCAGTTTTAATGGCAACTGTTTGCAGAAAATATTTGATAACAAGACTTTAATAGAGGGGGGGGGGAAGGGGGGAGATCTTATTAATCATTCTGATATTTTTAATTTCCACATTATTCCACCGGAGACTCACACTCACTTCTTTGCGCGTGGGCTGCCGGAGATTCTGGACATCTTTGTGATGAAGAATGCAGAGCAAATATCTCAGCCAGTAGTGCTGAACGAACTCACCTTGGATCACCTCCCGGTCGTAATTAAGCTTGGAGATCCTCGCGAGAGGGGGAGAGCTTTCCACACTTAAACAAGCACCAACTGGTTGCGTTACAAAACTTTAATGCAAGAAATGGAACCGCTCCCACCCTTGCGAGGACCGCAGCAAATAGACCAAGCACTCGAAAAACTGACTGACAACATTAACGCGGCTCTGACTAGCGCTTCCATCACGAGGATGTCTCAATTTTCGAGGTTCGGGTCCATTCCTTAGGATTTGAAGGCTGCTATCAGGGAAAAAATAGGGTTAAAAACAGAGCGTACCGGACTTGAGAACCACGAATAAAAGCTGAAGCCAACAGACTAAATAAAATCATTAAACAGCGAGTAGGTAAACGTCAATCCTCTCTATGGAAAAGCAGGATAAGGGATCTCAATATAGAAGACGGTAGCATTTTACAAAATGACAAGGGTTCTGACGAGAGGCTCTAAGAAACCGGTGTCTTTCGTCAGAACCCTTGGACACGAGATAATAACGCATTGCAAGCAAAAGGTTGAACTGTTCGCAGTAAGGCTCTGCGAACAGTTCAGAGAAAACCCATCCGCCGAGCCAGAGAGAGATGAAAGGGCCACCAGGACGGTACAGATATATCATGGTATAAATCATCTTGCTCAAATGTTTCAAATGTTACGACAGATGAGGTAAAAGGCAATATTGCAAACTTAAATGTCAAAAAGGCCCCGGGATTCGATGGTATTAAAAATGCTGCATTGCGCAATCTGCCAAACAACATCATCAGTTATATAGTAAACCTTTCACAGATAATATTCGAAGAAGGCTACTATGCGTGTGTAAGATATGTAAAAGGTATTTAAATTGTGCAACTTTTTTCTAATTTAACCAACATTGTTATTCCTACCGTTTCCAAGATTCCAATGCTATCCCATTCTTATCTTGGACACACTGTATATTTTCTGTTATGTTCCATAATTTTATGGTATTATCCAAATTAATAGATATTCATGAAAAATACCCAACAATGCTATATTTATAGAAATGCGTATAATTTTGGGAATCATATTAGATTTTAATATCATAGGACACAAACACACAGTAGTCTTTAAATGCAGGTTATGTAGGAAAGTACAAGGACAGTTGGTTTTAACTAATAATTAAATTCAATTTAGTTTTTATAGTTTAATTGGATATTTTCATTTAGGTATAATATAGTTAAAAATAAATTATGCAAATAGAACTTAACAGAAATATTTAAATAATGTTTATTAATAGGTATAACATTATACAGGGTGTAACATAAAGGTTGGGAATAAATTAAACGGTGGATTCCTTAGTCAAAAATAATAGAAATTTTTCATATAAGGATATGCTCTACGGGATTTCGTTTCCAAGTTACAGGGTGTTGAATTTTTCTTAAAAATTTAGTTTAGGTTTAATATCTTTTGAACGCTGGCAGATAACAAAACGAAATTTTAGCAGTAACTTCACTTGATAATGCCCTAGGAGAAGTAAAAAAATTGTCTTCCTGGGATACTCAGTGGCGTGCATACGGATATTGCCGTAGGGTTTTTTAATGAAAAATGTGGTACGCCACTGGTAGAATTATTTTTTTGTTAAAATTTATGAGTTTTCCTTTTATTCTAAACAAAATTCCCCTCTTGCGTTTTCTTTGTATCTCTTGCCATTTTCCCGTAATTAAACATTTTGCAAATATCAGTTTTCAGCAATTTCAGTATGATCAAGGCTTAGGTATATCCATACCATGTACAAAAAGCATAATAGCTCGTAAACCGCCACTCTAACCAAAAACTTGCATTCTTTGTATTTAGTCTAGAATCTCAAGATCTATTAAAATTTGTCAAAAAAATGCTGTGTTGCCGCTTAAGAAACTAAGCAATCTGGCCACAACTCGTTTATTTTTTTCACATATTTTTCTTAGTTGGACTAATTCCAAAAACATTCCTTAAGAAACTATTTGTTGATCTATCTCTAGCCTATGTCAAGTTATAAAAAAAAGTAACCCTGTAGAAGCAGGTTTTAAAGGTAAATGAAATAAATTTAATTTATAAAGAATTATATGAAAATTTCATCATTTATTATTTTTTGAAATGCCCACGCCACTGGAATTCATTCCCCTGACGTCGCACAACCCTCTCTATATGCTAGTTATGAGTCACTGACTTGAAATTTGGACTTGAAGTATAGTCAAGTTTCTGACCTACAAACATTTATTTACTTGAAAGAGTTAATTCCGTACGGTTTTTAGTCAGTATGCCATGCAAAAATTTATGAGTACTGTTAGAGTTTACAAAAAGAACATTATTTAAAGAAAATATAAAAAAATTTTATTTGATTTCGAACTTTGATAAAACAATTTTTTCAAAAAACTGAAAACTAAGAATACTTTTTGTAAGATTAATAGTTTCATATTTTTAAAAGTTGTTTATACTACGATTATGATATGGCAAAGATAAGCAAAACTATTTTCTTAAAAATCTCAGACCAAAATAGTTTACTAGAGTGCAGGGATCGCAATCTAGTATACTTTTTCCAAAGTCAGTTTGATGACATAAAAAAGCTTCGACCGGGCTTCAAAGAGACCGGCATCATAATCGGGGTTGTCAGATCTTTTTTTAAAATTTGTTTAAGTTTTTATTATTAAAAGTGTTCTTTTATATCAGTATTTAATTGATAGTCCGTAACTCTCTTTCAAAGCTAGTTTGCAAATGTACTTTGAACCAAGAAATTTTTAATGTCAAAGAAAGAAGGAACAAGCCATTCATGAATATTATAATAATTTTTTTAGTACTTCAGGAATATTATTTATACAAAAATAATTTAAATAAAACTAAAAGAATTTTACTGATATTAAACAAAAAAAAATAAACAAATAACAATCCCTTATGTTCCTCCCACACTTACGAAAACTTTGTAAAACTGGCAATACCCTGGCGATAGACCGTCGACACCCACACGCAATTTAAAGCACATTTAAAGTGCGAACTATTTTTTCAGGATGGGAAAATTAATAGAGCAGCATATAAATACAAATTTATATATTATAGACAAGAACAGCAAACAGTTAAAGGTTATCCCAATTGGGTGATCCCTTATCAGCTTTAAAATCACTTGATGTTTGAGATATGCGATATTTGGAATCGGACAGCGGCGTGACTGGTTGAAACGATCGACTGTATTTTACATATTTTATTTTCTGTATGGCTTTTGGCGACAATTTGAAACATAAGGTCAAGTTAAATTATCAGAGGAATATGAGGCGGTGCCAGAGTCGGCCATCGATAGCGAAATAAGTCCGGAATTAAGAAACAAAAATTTGCATACTCAATGTCAGCGCATTATTTTAAATATGTACGCGTGTTTAAAAAAAGAAAATCCGGGAAAACCTAAAAATGCGCTTTGCACAAGAATGTACTTGTAATGAATTAACACAACTTGGGTTTTATAAGAATTTATAACGTAATTAATTTCGGGACTGTAACCGGTCATTCCAAAGCGTAAACAAATAAATCAAAAACTAAATCAAAAATTCAAAACGGCTGACAATACTACAAGGGATAATATAGTGCCAACTTTAGAACTGGTTCGTGATAAATTACGGGGTTACCCTGATTATAAGTACCAATCTTTAGAAACATGTTGCGTGGTGTTTTATTAAAATGTGGCTTTAAACATAAAAAATTAGATAATCTAATGGTTATAATGGAATCCCCGCGGATCATTGAACTACGACAGGACTATTTGCGCAAAATAAAGGAGTAACATGAATCCGATAAAAGTATAATTTGTTCAGACGAGACGAAAATCGCGTTATCATGCCGGAAGCAAAGATAGCTTTGTACCTAATGTGTTTGCTCTTGTCAGCAAAAAATATCAGGTACAGAACGTTTACTGTGATTCTGCTGACGCGATCCACAATTTGTTGTTAAAATAACTGTATATTCCAACTAACATAGTACCAGCCCCAATCCGTTCTTGGCAAGGAAAACTCATACCTCCTCGCGGTCCTGGCTGGACAAAGACAATTTTTTTTAATTGTTTTAGGCAAAATGAGCATATTTTTTTTACCGAAAGACCATTTTAAAAATAATAAATTTATGTGTTCTCTGCAGGCGAAGTCACGGGTACAAACCTTTTATCGATATAAAATCTCATGAAAAAGCTGTAATATATACTATTTAATCATATTAAAAATTTTCAACAATCCGCATTTTAATCATTTGGTACACATGGTCACCAGTTTAATGCTTTTTAATGTCATCAAAAATTAAGCTTGGAACAACTATACCTATATTTAACTTACATAGGATATTAAGGCTGGCCTCAACTTCTTCGTATTTTTGCGGGCCAAAACCCATTAAAAGTAATTGTAGAGTAGATTTTTATTTATTAAATGCTTAGTATAAAAAGTACGCCGCATTTTAATTGAAACCATTACAACATACTAAAAGTGAATTAATTGAAATGTAAGTCAATAGGAACCCATGTTATCTAAGTACATATTTTGTTTAATCATTTGAAATTCGCGCTTAACTTCACATCTCATAAAACTATAATTTATAAAAAGCTCTGCATAATAAAAAAAAAAACACATGAAAAGAAGTTTTAAATTAAAATCAATTTGCATTTTAAAAATTACGTATTTTTAGATTTGTCTACATTTCTTATCCGTTATTTACTTTAGAAGTGGGTAAGATAACAAAGTTTTGATAAATCATTATTAACATAATATTTGTGTAAATTATCATTACATGCTGATTATAACAGGTAAAGGTACCTGCTTGACTTAACTGCAAAAGAGTCTTTTTTTTATAAATGTTAAAACAGTTGAGAAAATTATCAATTTCCTTAAATTTGTAAAATAATTAGATAGGTAAATATATTTATAACTTTGTCCACAAAGCGCCAATAACTTTATTAGTTTTGTTTATAATCAAGCACAGCAGAAAAACTCCTTTATGGCGCTCTGCGTGCGGCGCGTCTGCTAGAAAAGCGATTCACGTTGGGTCTTTGGAGTGATGGTATTATCCAGAAAAAAAAATCTTTGAACAGTGTCGTTTAGGGACACTAAGCTGAAACACATGCAGGTGGACGATAGTGATTTGTCGTGTACACCGCCGTACCGCTCTGGGTGGAATCAAGCCCGCAATATCAATTTATCACGAAATTATCTCAAGACACGAACCTGTTTTCGCGGATAAAGCCAAAAAATGGTTGTTTATTGGATAGAATTCTGCCTGAGTATGTTTAGCAGTGGACCCAAATGTATGAGTAAGAAGTATTGAAGCGATGCACTGGCCAAATTTGGGCTTTCTAGAGGGTGAGGTGTCTAGGTTATGGGTCCGATTTCCGGACTTGCATTGCCTATATTTTATTTTTGTAACAAGATGTTTCGATTAACTATAGTATCTCTAAGTAGTTATTTTTCTAATAGAAACAATTTTAGAGATAGTTAATATACAGTGCGCGTCCAAAGCGCCTCCCCTGTTAACTTTTGAATAATAAATGTGGCAATAATGAAATTTTGACACTTTTAATAATACGTAAAATACATTTTTTATTACAAATTATTGACCCAGTTTTCAAAGATGGCGACAGGGCGCCATCTCTCCCTCGTTTTTTAGGGTGGAGAAAACGAAAAAAATAGTCAAAATTTTCCCCCCGAAACCATCCTTTTTCGCAATATTTTCGTGGTATTGCGTGTTTGGAGGAGGGGAGGGGGACTTTAGACGCGCACTGCAATCGAGACGTCGCGTCGGCGTCGTGTAACATAATAAAATTAAGATAATAGTAGAGTCAAAAGGTTAGCTATAAAAGATTGAGAAATTTGACACTTAAACTTGCACGAAATGCCAAAAAAGTTCATATGAATGGTGTAGTGATGGAAAATAATCCGCGAAAACCTGGAACACCTTATCATCTCTTGATATAAAACGCAGGAATAATGCCGTTATCCCCGAATATTTATCGAATGCCAATGGTATAAATAACTATTTTGTTTCGGTATTTAATGGCAATGGTTACGATGAGCTTATCTCGCACTATGATGGGTTGAATGTGGTTACTGGAAATAAGACGAGTTTAAGTCCTACAACAGTACAAGAGGTGGGCAGGGCACACACAATAAGATTAGATCCTTACATCCTACTTGACCCACATTGTGAATGTTTGCTTGAAGAGTGGTCATTTTCCGAATGCCTGGACGGAGTCTTTGATTCGACCAATTCCTAAGATTGCCGTACCGGAGTCCTATGGTGACCTCCGCCCGGTGAGTCTGCTGCCGGTGATGTCAAAAGTGTTGAAAAGAATCATTTACGGTCAGATTAGTGGCTTCGTAAGTGACTTAGGAATCATTCGAAATAATCAGTCAGGATTTAGAACGGGACATAACACGTCGGCTACCCTTTCTAGTGTCTTGGATGGAATCGTTGGAGACCTTGATTCGGGTGTCCATCATGGTTTTGCTTGATTTTTCTAAGGCGTTCGATACCATAAATCATAGATTATTGTGTGCTAAATTGAGATATTATGGATTTTCGGACGTTGCCTTGAGGCTTATTAAATCGTATTGGGCAGGGAGAACTCAAAGAGTGTCTGGGGGTGATTCCGTTTCATTATTGCAGCCTGTGATGTCAGGAGTGCCGCAGAGATCAATATTGGGCCCTTTGCTGTTCATTATGTGTACTGCAGACATCTTAACCTCTATTAGAACATGCTCATTCATATAAGGCATATGCCAGTGATACTCAACTTCAGTATGGTTTTTATCCGTACGAGTATCATGCTGCGGAGTTTATTGTGAATGGGGAACTTGCTGATATATATAAGAACTCGAGTAGGCATAATTTAGTACTTAGCCCGAAAAAGTCGACGGTAGTAGTATTTGGGGGTACGAGGGCTAATACAATGAGAATAATATTAATATAAATGGTATTAGGATACCTGTGAAGCGGTCAGCCAAATCGCTTAATCTGATTATTGATAATCAGCTAAAATTTACTGCACGAACATATTACTAAAAAAATCATTTTTTAAATTGAAAATTTTATATTCCAGTAGACACATACACTCCAGGAAGCTTAGCAGAATACTTGTCGAGTGACTAGTCTTGTCCAATTTTAATTATTGTAACTACGTGTAAGGACCATTTTTAAGTATGTGTGAACAACGGAAGATTTAAAAAGTTCAAAACTCTTGTGTGCGATTTATTTGCGGATTGAGTAAGTATGATCATAGCTCTCTTGGCTTGATATGCCGCATAGAAGGCAACTTCGTTTCGGGTTTTTATCAAGTTTTTTTTTATCAAGAAGTATCTCAGTGGTTGGGACACACTTCATATTTTTGTCGTGACCCAGTAGGAAAATAAAGTAACAAGGTTGAAATCAATCTTAGGGGATATAATGTAATGTAATACTAAGCCAAGAGGCAACGTCGCATTCGTGCTAAAGTACTATGTTTTACTTCAACCACTAAATGCAATAAATAGAAAAAAATATATTAATTTCAAAGGCAACATAAATGGCAACACCGCATATCAAAGTGGTGGCATCGTCGTACAAATAATATACGTTCAAATTAAATTCTATAATGTAAACAAAGACTGTCTGCTTTTAAAATAATATTCTCTAAAACTATCAAATAACATTAGCACCAACGTGCGTAGTAACAAGCAAAGATTCTGATTGGCCGATCGATAGTGGCCTGATGGATGGACGTTGCCATTTTGGTTTTGACGTGTTAACATTTGATTGGGCAAGGTGTTTGGATAGGGTTAATATATGTTCTGAAATGTAAACAAAGCAGTGTCATGCGAGAATCTAAAGAGAGTGAATCGCCGCTCCGTGAAGGGAGAAAAGCCTTCACGTTAAAAAGTTGCTATTTGTAGTCAAAAGTGTTCTAACTAACATGTCTTGTTAGTAAAGTGTCAGGTGGCAATCTAAAGAGATTAGATCGTCGCTCCGTGAGTGGATAAAGCCATCACGTTAAAAAGTTGTTAAAAGTTGTTAAGTGTTTACAAAAGTGGTTTACATAACATGTCTTGTTAGTAATGTTGTAGTCAATGCTAGGGTGAAGAGAGGAGGAATGTTATTAGTCGTTTAATAAAGAAATAATGCAGTAAAATTCACAAGAGATTTTATTTTGCAATTTTTCAACAAGTTTGAACCAGTCGACTTGTGGAGATACAGGTTAAAGTTTTGTGTACCTCATTGTTACAAACGTGAGTCCGCACACTCAGTAAATTGCTTGTAACTCTCAATAATATTCATACTGTGAATAAGTACGCGTCATAGAGAATTATTGGATATACCAAGACACGCGACTGCTTTGTTTCGAAGAGGCTTTACCTATCAAGCGGCACATTTTTATAACAAGTTGTCGAGGCATCTCAAGGACGAAGCCTCTTTACAACGATTTAAAGGGATGTATAGGTAATTCTTACTACAGCAGCAGTTAAATCAATATTCTAGATAGAATATGTGATGGCTGACTGTCTGCTTGCTTCAACTGTTATATTTATTACTTGAGTATCTCTGATCTGAACCTAGGGACTGGTTCTTAGCCTATTATCTATTAGTTTTTAATATGTTAGGACTTGGAGTCTGTGAACCTGTATAAGGTTCTTGACGGTAGTCATGAATAAGTTTTTTTTTCGATTTTATTTTTAGGTGTTTTGCCCAACTGTTGTCTATTCCTTGATGTGTCCTTTCTCTTCTCTTTTTTGTACCAAGAGCACCTTGTTTAATTGATGTATCATTGCAAATAATTACTGAAGTTACAGATTTATTATGTATACAAGATTTATTGTAGACGTTGATATGATAAATCTTTTTCACTCGCTTAGAGGTTAAGTGTAAGAATAGCCAATGGCTAAACTTCGCCTTTATTGTCAGTGTTCTATTTTCCTTATTCTGAAATATGCTGTTATTTATGGAGTGAATTAACAATAATTTATTATTATTATATTATATTATTATTATTAAAATCTGATCGTATTGTGTCATCCCGTTTTTTCACTTTGGTGTTAAGATGTAAACCCCATTTTATATAATTCTATATACCTTAAGGAAGCAAAATTGGCTGGTCGTCTTACATTTTAGCAACCTAGTGCAAACGAGAATTTTTTAGAAGGTATTCTCGAGCTGGTAATAATGTAAGTTCGAGAAGTACCTTCCAGTTATACATTTCTATGTTTAAGATTTGATACAAGAAAAATGAACAATTTTATATAAAAGAAATCTGTGTTAACACGTAGGTAAGCAACTGAAGTTTGTTCTTTTGAATAATTATCCTAAAGAATTAAAATAGTGGAACACACTTTGTGTGTTCTAATTTTTTTTAATTTACTTGTTTAATCACTTTTTGATATTATTTGTCTTTTTTACATTAGATAAATACAATATATTTGGCATACAAGCTATACGGTTGGTCAACTTATCTCGAAAACGACGCACTAAATCAGGTCTAACTAAGATTACCTGTGAAAAGAAAGTTGAGGATTTATAATTTGACATAAAAAAAATAGTATAAAAGTCAATAGGCCAAAAGTTAGGTACATTTTAACTCAGCCCTCTCCTATATCTGACGCTACTTTTAAATTGTCGACAATTTAACGACAACAGTTTGATTCTGCCTATAAAGTTTACTCGAATACCCGAATTTTAAGTTCAATCTTTATTGATTTCGAAAATATTAAAAAAAAAAAACATCTTCAGTGTCTATTCTTTGCGAAGCTGTATAGTATTTGTAGAATTATATCGTTGATCTTTAGACTGCAATAAAACGCTCATTATCCCTTTGACCATAAAATAAATAAGGAAATCCCAAATTTTAAAACCTTTTCGAGTAGAGCCGGACCAGGTACAAATTCAATTCATATCTATGCCTGATGCATATACCGGGTGTTGCATCGTCGAGCGGGACATAGGAAATCCCATGTAATTTTAAATGGGGTCAATTATTGGCTTCCCTAATTATTTTAGAGAAAAATTCTATTTAGGTTTATTAAAGAACACTAAAACCCACATTCAAAAGAATAACTTTAGATATTTTTGATGAGCCCGTTTACGGGTTATCGCCGATTTCTTTTTAACTATTTCTCCTTTTTATGGCCCCGTATTTGCGGGCACCAGTCAAGGTAAAAGATGACTGTCAAATAAAGTTGTCATTTTGAAATGTGTGATTTATTGTTATAAAAACTCGTACATCGAAAATATTAAAGGTGTATTTATGAGTACAAATTAATCTGAATAAAACTAAAATAAAGTATCCAATTACAAGGTTAATTATGACATTTTACATGTTTCAATATTTTACTAATTAATAGGTAGGTACTATTAAATTGTTAGAACTTTAGGATTTAAGAAGATGTTAAAATATTCCTCAAAATGACAACTTTATTTGACAGTCATCTTTTACCTTGACTGGTGCCCGCAAATACGGGGCCATAAAAAGGAGAAATAGTTAAAAAGAAATCGGCGATAACCCGTAAACGGGCTCATCAAAAATATCTAAAGTTATTCTTTTGAATGTGGGTTTTAGTGCTCTTTAATAAACCTAAATAGAATTTTTCTCTAAAATAATTAGGGAAGCCAATAATTGACCCCATTTAAAATTACATGGGATTTCCTATGTCCCGCTCGACGATGCAACACCCGATATAAATACAAACTGATTTTTAATAATTTTAGTCTTCAGTGGTTTTCCGGCGAGTAATTTTTATTTGGGCTTATTAGTGGTAGAATGTGGCGTCCTTGGAATTGTGCTGATAGGGGCGCATCTTCAAGTGTCAATTTTAAAAGAAAGCATTTATCTACCGATGCCAAACTAATAATTAAAAATGTGTATCAATCTTTGTTGAGTAGAAATTTTAATTCGATGGATGCTTTAGCAGAGACGTCTACTTTGACAAAAACTCCTTTATCTTCGGTAAGAGACATAGTACCTACTTAAACCTGTTAATCCTAGAAAAAATCGGAGTGATTTTGGCACATTTAGAAGCATTGACGAAAATGACATGGATTTATTAAGAAGAAAGATTTACCAAATGTATGAGGCACAAACTGTACCCACTTTGATTTCCCTCAAAGAGCGGCTGATTAAAGACGAAACAAATATCTCTTGTAGCCTTTAAAGTCTTAGGAAAATATTGCATAAAATGGGTTTTAAATACCGAAGCATTAATAAAAGACAAACCTTAATGGAATCTCAACGTTTACGGGAATGGAGACTTAAATATTTATATATTATTTTCAATTATCATTAATTGTTATCATTATTTTACATTTATTATAGATACCTAAAACTAAAAATACCTGTTTATTTATTTTAAATTATAAAAATAAATCATGTGGTGTAGGTACATTTTCAAGCCGACCCTGATCCCATTTATTCAGCTTTGAAGAGGTTAAGGCGTATACAATAGGATTTAATCAGGTAGATTATTTATGGCAGTAAGAGTCAACGGTATAATTCTGCAAATATTATACCTCGGTTATGGGGTATATAGGACAAAATGCTACATGACCTTCGCAGTCTATTTTGGCCCAATTTAGCCGATCTCTAACCATACCTTTTAGGACACCCGGTAGGCTACTACACAAATAATGTGTTACCTATAGAAATTTGCTAAGAACTTTGACTTGTCACATGACCACCCATTTTTATAAAGCAACTGACTGTTCAAAGTCAAACATGAATATTTTTATCATATACTCTTCCCGGAACACAATTTTTCAAATAATCATGATAAACTTAATAATACGCTTTTTATTTCAAAACATAATTACTTATCATTACTGATGTAAATTTTAACCTTTAAATTGTATTCTCGTATGATTCAAGTTGCCTAATTTTTGTTGTACGAATAATATACAAATTACAAATGAATTTATCTATTTAAAATGCATTATGTATTTAAAAAAATTTCACAACACCTTCCATTAAGAAACTAATTAGCTGTAGTTGTAATTTATTTTAAATTCTGTCACTTTTCTTGGTTCAGGACTAAAATGTTGCTTCTTATATTATCATGATGGGTTAAAAAAAAAATGTTATGCGCCAGGTATACGATATAGAAGTACAGTGTACAGTGGTATCAATAAAGTTCGCATCATAGGGCGAACTTTTTGAATTATGTTATACAGGGTGTCCGGAAAATACGTGTACAACGTTTAATGCCAGACTACATAGGAAAAGGTCGATTTAAGCCAAGTTAATTATATCCGGAATAGCTTTGTTTAGCCGGGAGACGGCGTCAACAATTTTAAATTTTTATTATTTTCTCCCAAATATCCTAAAAACGAGCAAATTGATTTTAGTGATTTTTCAGCAAAACGGCGGCCATTTTGCAGAAATGCTTAAATATAGTTCGCCACACGGCTCGTGGGCTACGAAAGGATTTTAAGGAATGTGGACAAACATTGTTGCCATAAATGTTTAAATTTCCATAAAATATTAATTTGTATGTAATTCAAATATATTACATAAAACAATTAGACGTAAGCCTATCCCTGTATATCGTAGGTATACACCCTGTAAAATACAGGGTGTTTCAGAAGTACGGTACGTAACTTAAGGGAGTGATCCTTTATGATATTCTAAGAGAAAAAGTTCATTTGAACATGTGTCCGGAGTTGCCCGTTTTTGATATACAGGGTATTAAAGTTTTTTTTTTTTTAATCGGTTTTTTATCTTTTTTTTTAAATATCCTGTGTATTAACCGTTACATTTTTTTTTGTATCGTTATTTTAAAAAATTATTTTATTTTTAATTTAAATGTTTTAATTAACTTTAAAATACATAAGTAGGTATTTTTTGTAACATGCAATAAAAAGGTTTCTATTTTTTCTCTCCAAAACGAAGCACAAGTTGTATTATTAGTTGGTAAAAAAATATCAAAATTAGAAAAAAGTCAGTGGCGTACATTTTTTTCTCAATAATATTTGTTAAGGTGCTATCCGGGACGCCAGAGGACTTAATAAATTTAATCTAGTTAGGGCTAATTAAGCCCCTTGTCATTATGAATAACGGTATCAGATTTCAATAAAATCAGGAAAAGGATATTTACAAAAATTATAATAAACCGATTCTTTTTGTTAACTTTAATACTCTGTATATCAAAAACGAGGCAACTCCGAACACATGTTCATATGAACTTTTTCTCTTAGAATATTAAAGGAATCACCCCCTTAGGTTACGTACCGTACTTCTAAAATACCCTGTTATCCCCTTACATGCAAATTATAACGCTTACTATAATTTATTATTATATTTGGCAACCCACGTCTAATACAGCGCGGATTCCTGGGCCACAAATTATTACCTGGGTCTTAATAATTGTTTTGTCTCTTTCTAGTGAATATAATTTTAAATTAGTGGGAATGTGCTTATCATCGTGAAATCTTATGAAAATTTACAGGCATTGGCGGAATTTACAATTATATTATTTATTTTATAATTTTTTTTAATTTTAATTTTAATTTTAATTAAATAAATGAATAAGTGCAGGCAAATTATGGTCCGTACTTAAAAATGTCTTAAAGTAAACCGCAAATCCGAAAGACGTAATTTCATTATTAAAGTAATAGTTTGGTGATTTTAAACCGATTTTTACCTGCTTCAAAATGAGAGGGTTAAAAACAAACATATTCTAAAGACTGTATATATAGCCACTCTAGCTAGTTTTAAGATTAGTAATTATTCTTACTTCGTGTGTAATACAGCGTTTGTTTAATCGTGTGTGAGTCATGGAAATATGTGCGAGCCCAATGTATCTCAGGAGATAACCCCGTCGAAAAGCAGAAAACACTTTTCTGTGGAAACTAAGGAAGTTATAAACAATGATTATTCAACTCTCATTGAACGTGCGGTCAGCAAGCAAGCAGCGTTAGAAGAAACGGCCACATTAAAAAAATTCCAACATGTATGGAAAATTGTGAATAATCCTATTTTAACGAGGAAAAAAAGAACCGATACTGGCATTTTCTCGAAGGTAGATGGAAGTGATCAAGATATAATACGGCGTAAAATTTACAAGTTATACGCGGAACAAAGCGTGCCTACATTAGATAATTTAATTGAGAGGCTTGAAAAAGATGAAACCGGCGTTAAATGTGGCAGAACAACGTTATGGAAGTGTATCCAACACATTGGTTTTAGATTTAAAAAAAATAAAAAAAGAGAAGTTTTAATGGAATCCACTAAATTCGGGAATGACGATCCGAATATCTACAAAAAATTAGGATTTACAGAGATCAGCAAAGGCCGATTATTTACTTGGATGAAACCTGGTTCGACACATATGATACCCCGGAAAAGGGTTGGGTTGACTCAAGCGGCAAGTGTAAAACAAGCGCGCCATCAAAAAGAGGTAAACGAATTACGATTTTGCATGCTGGATCTAAAGACGGATGAATTCCAAATGGACTTTCTCTGTCTGCAAAAAACATTTAAAGATTCTTTTCTGGATTAGGTACCATGAGGACACCACTAATGATTTATTTGAAGATTGGTTTAAAAACAAGCTAATTCCAAATATACCTCCGAAGAGCGTAATTGTAATGGACAATGCAAGCTACCATAGTAGGCAGTTGACCAAGACTCCCTCCTCAAATGACACAAAAGCAACAATCCAAAACTACATGTATGATAATGACATTTATTTTTAGGAAGATTACACCAAAAGGCAATTAATTGAGATTTTACAAAGTTTAAAACTACAAAAGGAATATTTCTGTGATAATTATGCAAAAAATCTAGGGCATACAGTTTTAAGGCTTCCACCATACCATTGTATATTTAATCCCATAGAACATGTTTGGCACCAACTGAAATCTGTCATTCGTCGTAATAATATTTGCCCTACTATATTAACTCCAGTGTACTTGAGCTTATAGAAACTGAAGTTTTTAACATCCCTTCACAAAGTTGGGCAAATTCTGTTACACATGTTGAAAAAGTGGAAAAATCCTATATCCATATATAAACAATATAGCACAAATAATAATAAGAACATCTGATGATAGCGATAGTGATATTGATATATTAAGTGAATAATTATTATAAGTAACGAATAATTTGTAGATTTTTGTAATCATAAATATAATTTTTAATAATAAAATAACTTGTAATTTCACATTTAAACATAAATAAAATATTATTTAATGTCTTACTTATTTTTATTACAAACCATGATTAAATTCTAAGCAAAATACGGACCTGTTCGGCCATATTTCAACTTTACAGCTGGCCCGGGTCCTTCCTGATAGGGATCAGTTAGTCACTTTCTTATATCTCTGAACAGACTTTAGCTGTTTGTAAAATCGATACATATATAAAATGCAAAGTTATCCATAGTTAAGTTAGGGATGTAATTGGCAATGTTGACTAACTTTTTTAAGTTTGCTTAATCCCTTTAGAGTTATTTACATGCATCAGATGTTTTTTAAAAATTCTACTAACGCAGAAAATTTAATTTGGAAAGATAAGTGCAAAATATCCCAGACATTGTGGATACAAGTTACCTCGGATGCCCCGAACACTATCCGAATACGAAAGCCAGCAACACTATTCAACCATTCGATAAAATCACCTAAACAGCCGATCGAAGCAATTATAGTAGTATTTATTGTTGATTTTACCAATCAAGAAGAAAAAACTTGCGAACCTGTTACATATAGGTAACTAACTATATTCCACTGAAATATGTAAATTTCTTAATTAAGACTTAAATAAAAATTTTATAATAAGACACAGTTTAATAAACAAGTTTTTAGTTTCAGATATACTTTATTATTAACAACATTGTAACCGACGTAGTTATTATACAAGGTTTTTTCAAATGTCGCAAATAAGCTCATAATCGCTATTCTGTATACGGCCAACTCAATGAAAAATTAAGGATAAAGACACTTTATATGTCAAAGAATAAATGGATAAAGTCTGTGCGTTTTAAGAAGTCCGCTAAGCCATAAAACCTCTTGAGCATTAAGTCGGTGGCTCTCAAACAATAAATTATATTGAAGGTAATTTTGGATGTTGATGAATTACATTTTCTAAATAAAATAATTTAAAGTAAATAAAAAATTAGTTTAGGTAAAGAAAAATAATAATTTTTTAGCTTTTGTAGTATTCATTCAGACAAATTAGTTTTACGAATTCTTTGTTATAAAGTTTTGGTTCTAAAAAGAACCGATTTTGTAGTCCTGCGACAGAACGTACCTACTTGTAGATAGGTACTACTAAAAGTAGTCTTCCTCTGCATTTGAAATTTCACCCATGCTTTCAGACTCATCAGAATCAACATCATCGTCATCATCATCATCATTCGTAATAATTAACGGTCTTACTTCGTCTATAACCTTTTCTGTCTCATAAGATTCAAAAATAATTTTTTCTGTGTGTTCAATGCATTTCCGCCATTCTTCTTTGCCCGCTTGGCTAAGCGCCTCCTCCCATAACTTTATAACGCTAGGCTTACCGATATTTTTACAGGCATGTTTGTCATAATAGTTCTTGCTAATACCCCATACCAATTCAATTGCGTTGTAATGACAATGGTAGGGCGGCAATCTCAAAACTTAATGTCCATATTTGAGGGCTAATTCGTCAACAACATACTTTTTTTTAAATGACTGCTCTTTACACTTGCTTAAAAGTTCACTTTTTAAATATAAATTTTTATGGTTTATGTTTTTCTTTGACAACCACTCTTTTATTTCTTCCTTTTTCCAGCTGCTTGTAGGGAATTTCTCTTCGAGTCTCGTATGGTAAGAGGCATTGTCTAAAACAATTAAGGAAGGTTTTTCTAAACTTTTTAAAAGTTTTTCCTCGAACCAATGCTCAAAAATTTCAGCATCCATATTGCCGTGATAATCATCAGTTTTTTTTGTTGATGAAAATATCAAACTGGCATTTAAAACAAAACCTTCTTCATTACCAGCATGTAATATAATATACCTTTTTCCATTACTTGCACGGGTACTTGAATAACAATGCTTTGAGTCATCCTGCCAAAACGTTTTTGTTGAAGTTCCGTTTGCAAATACCCATGTTTCGTCAAGAAAAACAACTTGTCTTGACAATTCCGATTTTTTGTTGTTTAAATAATCCCTTAAAAATTGCCATCTTTTCGAAACAACATTGGACAGCTCGCAAAGCAGTTTTCTGTTGTTCGTTTTTTTATATTTGAAACCCATATGTTTTAAGATGATGGACAAACTGTTAGTTCCAATATCGCAAAGTTTTCTCTGCTTTATCTTTTCAAGAATAGCTTTGAGGGTAACATATTCCTTGGCTTTATACATTTCATAAACAATATTCCTAATAGAGAGTTTTATCCCTTGGGATAAATCCAAGGTTTTTGATTTCGCCCAGTAATAGAATACAGTTAACCAGTGGGATGTTCGGTGTGATCAAGTATAGCGAAGGTGCGAAGATATTGTAACTTAACCTACTTACTGTTTTAAAAGCGATAACATCCCTTGGTGATTTAATCCGATATCGGACTTCTTAAAACGCACAGACTTTAACAAAAGATTCATTCTTGTTTCGTACACTCGCGTTTCGTACACATCAAAAATTGACCGGAAATATTCTTGTTTCATACACTGAATAAATTAACCCATTTTCGTCTTCTCATTTCGTACACCGACCATTGTAATGGTCTGGTTACCTGGTAACATAGGTAATATCAAAATATATACACTTTGTTACTTTGTTTTCTATCACTTTATTATATTAAATTAATCCTATGGACAGGGTTGTATTTGTATTTTTTTTTTGTTTTCTTATACATATAAACATTAAAATAAGCTACCTAATCAAATTTTACAATATATATTAAACGATTTAATGTCTAACGAATTTCCATTTTTTTAAGTAAATATTCGCTCAATATTTTGCTTAAGCGGCTGTCCAAATCACTGTATTTCTTAGAACGTTTCGGTGTAGATATGTGTAGGTCGCATCGCTGCTGTACAATATCGTAGTAATGCATTTCTTCTGTAAGTACTTCGAAGAGTTCAAATATATTAGGGTGACACTTGCCAATGCGTCTGTTCAGTCTATTATGCCAGCCTTCGACGGAGTTTATAGTACGGTGTCGCTCATTATAGCATATCCATAACAACTCGTTTTTCGCGTAAACAGCAGGAATGATACGTGTTGCATCTGGAGTACTTCCCAAATGTACGTGTATGGTGTAGAGTTGATCGAAAAGGGGGCAACAACTTTAAAATGTCCCATCCATAAAAAATTCTGACGAGTGTGTAAGCAAGTGTCCTCCATTGCTCGCAAAAATTAGTATTCGGTCTTCTTGGCCATCGTCTACTAATAAATAAGATATCATTGTTTTAGTCAAGATAACGTCTTCCCGCTTTTTTGGCAGAACATCTATGCCTAGAGCCCTATGCCATTCTCTGTAGAATCGATCTGTAACGCAGGAAGATTCAGGAATATTAACTACAAAATCGAACCGAGCGTCTTTTGCAACCATCATTTCTTGCCTAAGATCTGTGGTATTGGAAGCAGTTCTTCGCGAGCACGTTTCTTGACCTGTTGCAAGCATAAGTCAACTTCATTTTTCGCTATGGCAGGAACACATGTGTGGCGTGTGGCTTGATTTTGTTTGGATATACTTGTAGTCCTTGCAGGTTGTCAACCAGGGCACGGTCTCTTGGTGCACATTTACAGTATGTTGTTGGTATATGTACGTGTCATTGTATACCGATGTCCTGAATACAAAATGGCTAGTGTCCCTCTTTTCGTTTCAATTACTTGAATATCCATGATGAAAAATATCGGTGTCGCAGTAGTACGCAATATGATCAGATGAGAGCTTTTACAATAATATCAAAAACAAATTCAACACCCGTTATATATACCATACCGATTATTGCATCCTTTGATGAAAATTATTATAGGAAGTTTTTCTTTCCTAATTACTAAAGTTAGTAGGTACCTGGCACCTGTAAATTCCAGTAACCCTCAATAAATAATAATTATATTTTGTGGCAATAATCTGTTAACGACAACGAAATTTACGTTAGTACACTGTTAGAAATCCTGGACATGAGAATCAAAAAAATTTATAGTCAATTAAAATAAATCAAATTTAACCTAAAATGTAAAATTATTTTAATTCTTTTGTGTTCAGTAAAAATTAGATTTTAAGAAGTAACTTTTCTGGAAGTCGTTTTAACATAACAGCTAATAACTAATATTAACATGCACTATTAAAATGAATCAAATTCTAGTAACTTTGATTAAGCCTATATAATTGTCAACATCTTTTCTAGTTAAGATTTTACACTAAAAGATATTTAATATAATATATTTTTCTCAGTTGTTTTAACATAAAATAATAGTAATATTCATTTTAATAACAACGCAGTGTGTCAAATCAACATTTTAGTAATAATCGAATATGCTGCTAAGAACTATTTAGTAGTAAAATCTACATTTAAAAGGAGTAAATATATTATCTATATATTTATCCAGCTAATCAAAGAAAACGCGCGAATTGTCTGTCTTCGACTTCCGCCGACGCCGTCTCTCCCACCCTCTGGTGAAGTCTAGACCAAGACATTTTCTACGAGTGTTTGACGTGTTCGGACGGGAAAGATTTTTAATAATTGCAGTGTTTGAGTATACCTACGTGTTCACCCGGTTGAAATATTTAAACTGACGGTCATAGGTGAGTATTGCTTTATTTATTATCTTATTAAAATTCATTTTTCCTTATAATAGCTTGACGCCACACTACTTTTATCATAACAGAGATCCCCATAGAGGCCCTTCTTATCGTGGACACCCTGTACTATAGGTACAGATAGGTAAGAGAATATTTTTGTTTAAAACAATACATTTTTTAATTCTTTTAAGTTTTCTAAGACTAGATTATGTCTCATTTATTTTTAATATATTTAATTGTTAAAAATATTTTAATGGCGTTCTCATTTCAAAAACTGATGAATTGACTTTTTCAGCAGCAAAGTTTAAAAGGAAAGGCATGGTTTAGTTGAGTTAATAAGTGTGAAGAAATTTTTCAAAAACTAAAACTACCTGTAAATATAATTAATAATACAACTTTTCTAAACAATAATTAAACCTACTGTTTTGGTTTATTTAAAGTGATGTTTTTAAGTATTTATCTTAACTTATGCCTTAAAATCGAAATAAATCACGTATGAAAGTTATATTTATTCAGGACGAGCTGTTAATATGATTAAAATAAACAGTAAAATATACTTGTATGATAAATTAAAGTTAACTGCAGAGTTGTCTCAACGTAACTTTTCAAAATTAGTTAAGGTGATTTTTTTGTGCAGTAACTTTAGCAATACGATTTATAAAATAAGTTAATATTAACATAAATAATGTGTTAAATTAACTAATTAAGTTGTAATTTTTACTGCAGAATAAAATCAGATTAATGTTAAAATAGTAACATATTTCATTAGTTACTGATTGACTTAAGCGGTTTCAGTTAAGTTAACAAAAAAACGGGAGTGGACTTTCTGGGACATAAAAAAAAGTTAAAATTGATTATTTTCTTTTAACAGTGTAAGAACATCTAATATTTTTAAATTCTTTTAATACCATTATTAAATAATTATTATGAAAGTGCCTACCTATTAAGGTAAATAAATACCTATACGTTACCTGGTATGCTTCATTCCACAATTATTCGTTGATTTCTCGACCGCAATAAAATTTAAATGACAACCCTCAGTCGTAATCCCAACCATAAATAACTTGTCGGACAAATATCTATTGTGTATAGGCACCAAACCTTTTAAAAGGGTACAGGTCCTGATTGCCTACTAATTTGAATAGTTTAGGTTAGCTATTTTTAACAAAACAACAAATATAAAATAATAGGTAAGTTTCTTTATTTTAATCATGTAATTAAATAGCTATTAATATTTATACAAAAATACTAATCTACAATATTAAAATAATACAATATTTAACTTAACCTACTCTATATTTAGCTCTGTTTCACTATCACTATCGTCACTATATTAGTTTAGGCATAGATGATATTATAATATTGCAGATTAGTATTTTTGTATAAATATTAATACCTATCTATTTAATTACATGATTAAAATAAGGATACTTGCCTGTTATTTTATATTTGTTGTTTTGTTGACAATAGCTAACCTAAACTATTGAAATTAGCAGGTAATTAGGACCTGTACCCTTTCAAAAGGCACTTATTTATGGCTGGGTTTAAATTTTATTGCAGTCGGGAAATCAACGAATTATTGTGGAATGGAGCATACCAACACACTTATGGCCATCACAATGGTCGGTGTACAAAACGAGAAGCCGAAAATGGATTAATTTGTTCGGTGTACTAAACGAGAATATTTCAGGTAAATCTTTGAAGTGTACGAAACAAGATTTCACCATACCTAACAAAACGTTTTTTTTATCTCTCCAAAATCAAATTGGCGCTTACACCGTTGTTCAAGCATACCATTCAATTATTGTGAAATCAGTAACTGCACCTGACAAAGTATATTATGCAAAAAGAAGACTTTAGGATATTTCCTTTTTAAATTATTCTTAATGATCCCATTTTTTAATGTGTTATTAAAAACGCATAGAAATTTATCTATGGAAATCTTTTATTCACACTTAAGCTTAAAATGTGTCAATTATTATTTTATTTTTGTATAATTACCTATGGCTGGTTTAAACAAAAAAGCAACTTATGGTATAATTCGCAAACTGTTAGAAACCCTGGCCGGGTTAATCAAAAAATCTCATAGTCAATTTGAATGGATTAAAACTAACTTAAAATAGAAAGTTATTTTAACTCTGTTATGTTTAGTAAAAATGAATTTTTAGGAACTAACTTTTTAAGAGTCGTTTTAACATAATAGTGAGTTAAAATTAACAGGCAACAACTTTGTCAATTGATCCCTCTTTGAGTTATAAATTTGCCCAAAAAAAGATTTAATACGAAATATTTTTGAAAGTTCTTTCAACATAAAATAAAAGTAATATTTACTGTGATAACTACTTGTATATGGATTGTATAAAATCAACATATTAGTAATAGTAAAATATGCTTCTATTAACTATTTGGTTAGTAAAATTTGCATTTCTAGAGAGTAAATCTAAATAATTTTTTAAGTTAATCAAAAAACGCGCGTGTCCCTACCACCCAGTGTCTTCCGTCCGCCGTCTTGTCTACCCTGCAGCCAGGAGGAACAGACAGACATTTTTATCATATTTTGGCCGGTGGATATTCTTCAGTGAATCTTTTAGTTTTGAATATTTTAACGTACATTTGTGGTAAGTATCTAATATTTATTTATTGTATTTTAAAATACGTACTTATTGTTTAGATTTGTTATTTCTCTATATTAGGTACTTACTAAATGATATGTAGATTAGCGGCAAAAGTAGGTATTTATAAATACTTTTAAACGCATCAAATGAATAATGAATTTATGGATTTAAATGTATTTCTTGAATTTACATATATATTTAAATGTTATTAAATTACATTTAAATTCCATGTATGTACCTATTCCTTTCTATTTATGTGTATTTAGTATTTACTTGTATTTCTTTCTATTCATTTGTATTTAATTGTACTCAGTTGTATTGAATTGTATTTGTATTCATTTGTATTTCTATGTATTCATTTGTATTCATATGTGCATATATTTATATAAATACATTTCGATAATTCCCACACCTATTTAAGGAGTGTCGCGCCCCTAGGTAGGTAGGTGTGTAGGTAACTGTTTTTTTAACAATTTTTAAATCCTTAAGATTTGTAAATTAAAAATGTTTCTTGTGTTATAACGGAATATATGTTACAAAAAATTAGTTCAATTAGTTATAAGGTAGATGCTACAAATTAAAACTGCACTACGCATATTAACAATTACAGAATATTTGTTCAACAAAAATATAGTTTCTAAGATAAGTTGAATATTCCAAAATATACATTTTTCTTAATGCAAACAGAATATTTCCTCAATGTGTATTGTATACCTATATTATAGTTTTAAGATAATATGGTAAATAATATTAAATACCATTATATCACCAACATTATTTTTTATTGCATCACGAATATCATTTTAATTGGTAAAATCTTAAACAAAAAATTTAGAGATTAATTAATATTAATCAATGATAATAAAATTGGCGATTCGCGTTTATATAAACTAGACTTAAGTTTATATATAACTTTAATATATTTTATAGTTAAAAGTTTGGAAGTTTTTGTTTTGGTAACCTGATGGAATCACAAATAAAAATGCAAATAACCTACCTTCAATTTTACTATAATTAATTGTCAGAAATTTTTTTTTGGTTTATTATAAGAAGTAGTAATTTTTGCTATAAAACTATATTGCATTACAATTGGTATACCTTTTAAAATTGTATTTCCATTTTATCATTTTTGGAGAAATAAACGAGTAGATACTATAATAGTTATTTAAGTTATACAGGGTGTTAGTGAATAAGTGCGACAAACTTCAGGGGGTGATTCTACATGAAAAAATAATGATAGTTTGCTATATAACTTTTGTCCGCAAATGCTTTGATTTCCGAGATACAGGGTGTTAAAGTTTTTATTAAAAAGTGACGATTTATTTATTGCTCTGAAACCCATCGAGATATGCAAATGAAATTTGAAAAATGAAGAAACTCTAATAATTTGACATTTCGTTGAAATATTCGTATTTAACAGAATGTTGACAGTAGCCTAATAGATAGAAAATACGCGTTAAGATGTTTTATTTTTTTGCATGAAAACGGCGCCCAATACGAAAAAAAGGCAAGAGAGATTTTTTGTCACAAATTGAATAAGAAATTCAAAAATTGTTTTTAGTTTGATATATCTCAGTGGCGTATCATTTTTTTCTTTAAAAAAATTGAGATTATTACCCTTATGCGCGCCAATGATAGACATAAAATTCTTAATTGCAGGTCAGAAAATGCGCAATAACTACCTCTTAAAACCTACCAAATTTCATTTGCATATCTCGATGGGTTTCAGAGCAATAAATAAATCGTCACTTTTTAATAAAAACTTTAACACCCTGTATCTCGGAAATCAAAGCATTTGCGGACAAAAGTTATATAGCAAACTATCATTATTTTTTCATGTAGAATCACCCCCTGAAGTTTGTCGCACTTATTGACTAACACCCTGTATAAAAAGATCTGAAAATATTTTTAGATGTTTTAGTTCTTCCTTCTGCTTAAATAATTCATAGTGCTTTTTCACTTTTCTAAATTCAAATTGTGAAATGGTCCATTTTCTTCTCAACAATTAAACTTATTATTTTGGGTATGTTAAACTGATATTTAAAAGAACTCATTTCGGATGAGTACGAAAATCAAAATAAATAACGTATAAAAGTTAAATAGATTCAAGGCGAGCTGAAAATATTAAAAGATAGTAATATTAACCTTTTTACAAAGTAAAAGTTACTGCAGAAATAAGTATCGCATGCAGTCAGTTAACATGCTTTTTTGTTAAATCATTTGAAAAATGTGATTTATAAAATTTACATAAATAAAGTGTTAAATTAACCAAGTTATTTTTACTGTAAAATAATGTCAAATTAATGCTAAAATTATGACATATTTTATCAGTTACTATTTGACTTAAACGTTATGAGTTAAATTGACAAAAAAGAACGGGAGTGGGCCTCCTGGTACTTTAAAAAAATGTTAAATTTGGTTGTTCTCTTCTAACAGTAAATAATATGTAGATATCAAGTAAATTATGTTGGCTTTAATTTTCGTATATTATGCTGTTGAAATGATTTTAATTTTTTAGAGGTACCTATTTGTTATTTTGTTATGAGTTCCTTAAGGATTAGTCCCAAGAATCATTTTCTTTTCTATTAAATATCTTTGTTATTAATAAAATAATTATTAAAAAAAATTAATATAGGTATGCACGCCTATGCTGCCAGCGTCATAGCGACTCTTTTTACCGCCCTGCCTCCTCAGATGTTGTAGCTTTAGCATTAGTGGTTTATTTGGTTCTGTCAATTTTTTAAAAATGCATTTACTCATTGTCTATGTCTTTTTCTATTTTTCTTACAGTTAAAGGTGGCAATTAAAAATATCTTTTCTGGCAAAACCAGGGTTGACAAATATCATGATATTTATATAAATATCAAATATCGGATATATATCCGATATATATCCGATATATATCTGATATATATCAAATAATTTTTTTCAGCCAAAACAGATAAAATCATACTTATAGTAGAGCCAAGTAAAATCAAGGAAGTAGATATTTGAGTAAATATTTTTATTAAAACATAAATATTATTTCTAAACAGAACAAGCCTCGGAACAAGCATAAAAGCTAACAAAATAATAATAACAGATATTCACCTAGACAACAGATATTTACCTAGGGTGAATGCGTACAACAAAAAACAATCCCGAAAAAAAAATAATATAAATAACCATCCTAAATCAGCCTTATCAATGGTAAGTCATCGTCAGAATCGATGGAACGTCCCGGTAATTCTTCTGGTACAGTTCCTGCCCAAATCCAATCAATGTTTTCTTTTTTATTTGTTTCTATTTGATTAGAGTATTTAAATAAAAACGTTAATTTTCCAGCTATTTCATTTTCAAGCCTATTGCGTAGTTTCGATTGCACGAGTCCAAATGATGAAAAGGTTCTCTCAATGGACGCGGTAGACGCAACTGCAGTAAGCAGTTGTTCACATAAAGCCAGGAAGTCTTTTTTATTTGGCCAATCTTCATCCTCAATAACAATTCCTTTCCAGCACACCATAGGAACTGTATTTTTAAACTAAGATCCTGGCTAAGACTAGCTTTATGATGCCCTATAGACTCGCCTATAAGTGATGATAATATTTTCATCTTCATGTTGCTCAGTCTGAGTTCCTGAACATTTAACATAATGATCATTTAAACGTTTTGGTATGCCTTGCATTTCTTTCTTACACATTTTGCCCATTTTCCACTGTTTCCAACCTTTTTTGTTTCTTCAAAATATTTCCAAATATTTAGCTTACGTTTTGGCATTTTAAATTTAAAAACAGATTAACGTTGTAATAAAAAAACCACACACGATGCACAGTTGCATCGACGAACGCTTCAGTAATGAGAAATAATAATGAAATAAATAGGGGATTCCTAGAAGCGAGCCCGAAACAAATTCGAAGAATTAAATATGTACCAAGCCAGGTAAATTACTAAATAGTGTTACCAACCGTAATACCAACCTAAACCATACAAAATTTGGCGGTAAATTAAAATTTATTTTTTAATAATAAATATCATGATATATATCGAGCTATAAATATCATTGATATATATCGTGATATATATAATGATATATATCAGTGATATATATCATGCCAACCCTGGGCAAAACCGGTCATCAAACAAAAATCTTTCAAGAGATAAAAAAGCTTCTAGATGTATACATTTAGTTAACAAAAATACATGGGTTGTCATAACTTTGATGACAGAAAAAGTCAGATGGAATCAGCATATTAGTTTTATAGGTACACTACAGGTTAGTTCAGGTAACGTCCACGTAAGATGACCCAGTACCTTTCCTCGCAAAGTGTAAGAGTTATGAAAAACAGTTCAATAGAAAAATTAATTGATTGTAAAGAAATTTTTATTTTATTATATTTTTATGTACTTATACAGTGTAAGTCGTTTGGCTGGAGTTGGTATCAACTCTAGCCAAGCGACTTACCCTATATATACATGAAAATATAATAAAATAAAAATCTATTTAGAACCAATTAATTTTCGAAAAAAACGACCTAAGTTGAGGTCAGGAATCTGCCATCAAACGCTGTACAAGTATTGTTCGGATACCAGATACCATAATATGCAGAATGAGAATGACAAAAAAGTCCCGCATAGTGACTGTAACTTTAAGAAAGTGACCTTTAAGAAAGTTGTTCAGTAAATTATTCTCCATATTTCTACCTGCATCAATTTCTTCTGTCATTTCTGGATTGGTTGCCATAGAGACCAACTTACTTTTTTAAATGGAAGACCCTGCATATGATTGCATATATGGATTCTACTGGGAAAAAAATTAATTTTTTGTACTTCAAATTTTTATTTATTTAAAATTGTAACAAACTTTACAATAACAAAATAAATAGCCTAGAAAATTGAACAACTTAACATCGGAATATTAAACAAGTGAAACATTTTCAGTGGATCAGGTGCTCAAAATGACCACCATTTTCTGCTAAGGAGAGCGCCAGTCGATCCCTGAACCCGTCTACAACGTTTAAAAGGAAGTCCTCTGGAATGGCCCGAATTTCAGCACTAATTCTGACTTTCAAAGATTCTAAGTCATTTGGACGGTTAATATAGACTTTGTTCTTTAAGTGTCCCCACAAAAAGAAGTCGAGCGAGGTGAAGTCCGGGGATCGCACTGGCCAGTTAATAGCACCTCTTCTGCCTATCCAAAGTCCTGGAAATTGTTCGCTTATGTATTGTCTAACGTTTGCTGCATAATGCGCAGGTGCTCCATCTTGCTGGAATCATACCTGTTCATTTATGCCATTATTTACACCCGGTAAAACCATTCTGCTAGAAGGAATTATGTGATTCCTGAGGAGGTCCAGACATTTTCGCCATTCAAATTACCATCTATTGTCTAACGTTTGCCGCATAATGCGCATGTGCTCCATCTTGCTGGAACCATACCAGTTCGTTTATGCCATTATTTACACCCGGTAAAACCATTCTGCATGAAGGAATTATGTGGTTCCTGAGGAGGTCCAGATATTTTTCGCCATTCAAATCACCGTCTATGAAAAAAGGTCCCACAATATGTCTACCAACTATGCCTGTCCAAACTTTTTCGGGCCTGTAATTATGACCTTCCTGGAACCAGTGAGTATTCTCAGCAGACCAATAACGATAATTGTGTCTATTAACAATGCTATTTAAATGGAAAGTAGCTTCATCCGAGAAAATAATATTTGTTGCGAAGTTATTATCGTTATTGCATATTTCCATCATCAGCTCTTCTATCAAAATCGTCATCGTTTAACTCGTGCACCAATTCTATCTTGTAGGGATGCAACTTCTCCTGCTTAAACAAATATTTCACTGACTAATGAGACAGATTAAAATCCATTGCCACTGGCCTGGATAATTGTGTTGGATTTTCATGTACCTATTGAGAGCATGATATCCAAAGCTTTGTCTCCCCTGGTTGCTGTTTTAGGTCGACCTGATCTAGCGGCTTTCCTAACACTGCCTGTTTCTCGAAATTCCTTTACCACTCGACTTACCGTTGACTGATTGATTGGAGGCCTATTTGGATATAATTCATTGGAAAGTTGACAAACCTGATCTTGCGATCCCTTCATATTTCCGTAACCGCTCATTATTAAAATTTCAACTCGTTGTTTCTCATTCAGATGAACCATAGTGTAAACAAATTTAAAATCGGACAACAGAAAATTAAAGAGGAACTCAAAATTGACACCTCTAAGGTCGCTGTCATGAAAACACCTTGACTCAACTGGTGGGTATTAGGTAGGAATAATTATAATTAGGAAGTTTTTCATTTTTGAGCTGTCATTATTAGGTAGGAATAATTTTATTTTAATTAGAAAGTTTTTCATTTTTGAGCTGTCATTATCTCGGAAACGCTTACAGAGGTGAAAATTTGAAATATAAGAAATTTAGAGTTTTCTCAGTAGAATCCAAATATGCAATCATATGCAACCAACCAGAAATGACAGCAAAAATTGATGCAGGTAGAAATGTGGAGAATGATTTACTGAACAACTTTCATAAAAGTCACTTTTTTGTATACGAGGTAATTCAAAAGTTACAGGCATTATGCACGACTTTTTTGCCACTCTATATATTAACTTATTGGGAATTATCATCGGTGAATGCGCTTTAAAGTACAAGAAGATTAGTATGCCGCCTTTATGGGCACAAACAAGACAATATATCAAATGTACCTTTATGACCTTTTATTTATGTTGTTGTATTTTTTGCTAATATTTTCTACCATATTTAAGAATCGCGTGCCCATCAGAGTGCGCCTAATTGGCGCAAAGATAGGATAGGAAGCGTTTGTAGGCATTCATTTTCTAAATCACAACCCAAACCTAATTAAGACGCAGCTACCATAGAACAAATGGGTAATTAAAATTTGAAATGGCAGGTAGCTTCGTACGAAATGTATGGTATTAATGGTATTTGCTTTTCGAATACTCCATATGACTTGCATTTTACAAAGTCTGCTATAAGTATAATTAAGTTTATTTTGGCGAACGAACAAGAAACAATGACAGATAAACTAACGTTTCCATTCAGGGTTAAAATTGTGTGTGTTGTGACAAACTTATAAAAGATAGTATATTAAAGTACAGGTTTTATAACGCATCATTTTAGCGCATAGCATGTTACAAACGAGTTTTCTAACGGAACAAGTGCGCTGTGCCATGTACTTTAAACTATTCTTTCTATTTTGAAATATCTCGAGAGAATTCAACCTTGAAGGAAAATATTATTTATCCAACACTTTGATATAAACTGAACATTATTAGTTCGATTCTAGACTAATAAAGTAGCTTATAACACACACGTGGGTTATAACCATAACTCACTAGTGGGTTATGATTATAACTCACTGGTGGGTTGTGGTAAAATATGCATTCATATGAGGCTTTGTCATAACTGTCTCTTGACTTGTATTATTGTAATAATAAATGAACACGCAAGGTTCGCCTCTTTTTGAATTTCGGCTGAAGTTTCTTCCATATTTTGAAAAACTACCCTCGAGGATCGCAAAAATAATAATTTTATCCAATACATGACAGTTATGACTGTCATTATCAATGTCACTTTAGACAAGTAAACTATCAAATAACACACTAGTGAGTTAAGGATTATAACTCACGCAGGCACATCTTCTTTCACAAAAGTCGATAAATGCTTTTTAAGGTTTTGTCATAACTATTTTTTGACTTGTAGGGAATAATAAATAAACACGCCAGGTCAGCCTCTTTTTGAATTTCGGCTGAAGTTTCTTCCATATTTTGAAAAACTACCCTCAAAAATAGCAAAATAATAATTTCTTTTACTGCCTTCAAATTTTGGTTGTTAATCAATTCCATAACAACTAAAATCACCTTTGCCTACTTTTACGTATCAAATTTGTCATTCAAAAATATGTCAATTAAAATATAATACAGGGTTTTCCAGTTTACGTTGGAACAATATAATTTTCTATTTTTTAATAACATCTATCAAGTGTTGGATAAAATTTTGTATGGCACTCGTGTGTTAAGTCATATAAGTCACTTTGGGAATTAGCCCTCTCGGCCTACGGCCTCAAGTGCTAACCATTTCCCAGCGTGACTTATACACTGCGTCCATAAAGTCTTGCACAAATTCATTTAAAATTCAGGGGCTTACTTTTTTTAAAAACGCTCGGGCACGTCAATTAGTACTTTTGTTTGCGCATTTTTTAACGTAAAATGTTTTTATACAGGGTGTCGCACGTATGAGATATGAGGTCATCAAGGATTTTTTTTAATGGAACACCCTGTATATTATATCAATTTTGAATTCTATGATGAACACTTAACACCTCTGGAAATCACGGTTTCCGAAATATTGACGTTTGAAAATTTATTTTAAACACATTTATTGTTAATATTAATGTTAACAAATAATTTTTCTTGCTAGTTAGTGAGAAGCTCAATAGGTATATTGTTTCAATGTTATTATTTCAATGTTAGTTATTTAAAAATAAAGCTATGTGGTACTTAATTGTAGCTAAAATTATTTGGTAGTATAGTACTTTACTCGCATATAATGACTGTTAGGTATTCACTTGGATGATTTATGAGACTCGCCTACGGCTCGTGTCATAAACATCATCCGCGTGAATAACAGTCATCATTATATGCTTGTTGAATAATGTACTATTAAACCTGACATGAGAAAGCCTTTTTATTTATGCTCCATTGCACAATTATTCGTTGATTTCTCGACCGCAATAAAATTTAAATGACAACCCTCAGTCGTAATCCCAACCATAAATAAGTTGCCTGGCAAATATCTATTGTGTAGGCACCGGACCTTTTGAAAGGGTACAGGTCCTGATTACCTACTAATTTTAATAGTTTAGGTTAGCTATTTTCAACAAAACAACAAATTTAAAATAATAGGTAAGTAGGTATCTTTATTTTAATAATGTAATTAAATAGCTATTAATATTTAATTAATCATAAAGAACGTTTACTGTACCCTTTTAGAAAAAGGGTATGACCGGAGTGCAAGTTTAAGTGAAACGAGTATTTTTACCAAAGTTGCATTAACGACAGTAAAAGATATAATGACCAAACCCATCCATCCAATAATTAATAGTAACGTAAGGCCCTTAATAATTAGTTTAGGCATAGATGAAGACGATAGTGATAGTGAAACAGAGCTAAATATGGAGTAGGTTAAGTTAAATATTGTATTATTATAATATTGTATATTAGTATTTTTGTATAAATATTACCTAATCCTAATAGCTATTTAATTACATGATTAAAATAAAGATCCTTACCAATTATGTTATATTTGTTGTTTTGTTGAAAATAGCTAACCTAAACTATTGAAATTAGTAGGTACCTAATCAGGACCTGTACCCTTTCAAAAGGCACTTATTTATGGCTGGGTTTAAATTTTATTGCGGTCGGGAAATCAACGAATTATTGTGGAATGGAGCATACCGCTTTGTTTCGTATGTGCATACTTGACTAGAAACGAAAAATTGTTTAGAGCGTACAAACGCAAATATCCTACTACTGTGTAGGTACCTATGTTGTGTTGCCCACTTATGATCATTTTCTTGGCAATTTTATATGAGCATTATTAGAAGGCTTTTAATCATTTAATTAGTTTGAAAACTGCCGGTTGGATGATTTTAAATATCAGAAATTTACTAAAATATTTACTTTTAGGCTACAGTTCCTTTTAAAGTAATGACTGCCTATATTTACCTATATTTAGGTGAGTTTATCCGTGGACAAACCGAACAACTAGAAGTATTAACTTCCTTGTCCCTGTTGTTAATTTTTGCACTAATTTAAACATTACAACTCTTAATTGATGGTAATTTTCTAAATAAATTTCTAGCCGGCACGTCACGCCTCTGACAACGAACACCGCGCCGACATGCTGAAATTCTAAACCCGCATTTATTTTTAAACGAAACAGGAGTAACTCGAACACTACTGGTTAAATTTAATACACACCAATTATTAAGTTAAGCTGATTGGTGAACTTATTTATATTCCTCTGATTGGCGCGGTCTAATTAAAACGTACTTAGACATTTTTGCAGGCAACTGAATTAAGTACAGATAATTAAAATTAATATTTTTCCAAGAAACGTTAAGGTTCGCCTTATCACTTCGTAGGGCACTGCGAGATGTCGCTAGGCGCTACATTTCGCCGTTGGTCATTAATATGGAAGAAATAATATTATAAAATGAAAGATATACTTAAGTACGAGCAACGGCGACGGCTCGGGACAAAAACATTGACAAAATATATGAGTATTTAAAAAAAATCCCTTAACCTTTCACCGGCTTATTTGAGTAAAACAATCGAATTAAAATACATAGGTATACTTTTTCCAAAGTCAGTTTGAAAACATAACAAAGCTTCGACCGAGCTTTAAAGGGACCGGCATCATAATCGAGGTCGTCAGATCCTTTTTAAAAAACTCTTTTTTAAGTTTTTATTATTAAAAGTGTTTCTTTATATCAGTAGGTATTTAGGTAATTGATAGTCTGTAACTCTCTTTGAAATCTAGTTTGCAAATGTACTTTGAACCAAGAAATTTTTGACGTCAAAGAAAGAAGGAACAAGCTATTCATGAATAATATAATAATTTCTTTAGTACTTCAGAAATATTATTTATACAAAAATAATTTAAATCAAACTAAAAAGGAATTTTACTGTTGTTAAACAAAAAAAATAAACAAATAACAATCTCTTATGTTCCTCCTACACTTACTAACACTTTCTAGAACTGGCAACACCCTGGCGCTAGACCGTCGACGCCCACACGCATTTTTTCCGGATGGAAAAATTAATAGAGCAGAATATAAATACAAATTTATATGCTATAGACAAGAACAGCAAACAGTTGAAGGTTTTCCCAATAGATTGATCCCTTAACAGCTTTAAAATCACTTGATGTTTGAGGTATGCGATATTGGGATCGGACAGCGGCGTGACTGGTTAAAACGATTTACTGTAATTTACATATTTTATTTTCTGCTATAACTGTGTGGTCTTAGACAAGTAAGTTTTTACTTGGTACCTATTTTATTATATCAGTATGACTTTTTGGCGACAATTTGAAACATAAGGTCAAGGTGAATCATCACAGGAATATGAGTTGGTTCATCGAAAGCGAAATAAGTCCGGAATTAAGAAACATAGATTTACATGCTCAATGTCAACGCATTATTTTAAATATGTACGCGTGTTTAAAAAAAGAAAATCCGGGAAAACCTGAAAATGCGCTTTGTACAAGAATGTACTTGTAATGAATTAACACAACTTGGGTTTTATAAGAATTTATAACGTAATTAATTTGGGGACTGTAACCGGTCATTCCATAAAGCGTAAACCAATAAATCAAAAATTCAAAACGGCTGACAATACTACAAGGGATTTTATTCTGCGAACTATTTACAACTTTTACGAGGATAATACTGTGCCAACTTTAGAACTGGTTCGTAATAAATTGCGAGGTTAGATACCCTGATTATAAGTACCAATATTTAAAAACATCGCGTGGTGTTTTATTAAAATGTGGCTTTAAACATAAAAAATTAGATAATCTATTGGTTATAATGGAATCCCCGCGTATCATTGAACTACGACAGTACTATTTGCGCAAAATAAAGGAATAACATGAATCCGATAAAAGTATAATTTATTCAGACGAAACTTGGTTCGATACTTATGATGTTAAGTATGGTGGTTGGGTAGATAGTACAGATTATACTTTTGGTACACCGTGTTCTAGAGGACAACGAGTTATCATGCCGGAAGTAAAGATGGCTTTGTACCTAATGTGTTGCTCTAATCAGCAAAGAATATCACTCAATAATCAGTCTTCAACTTTAAGAGCAGTTGTCCTTGATAGGTAATATTCGGCAGGTAATAACGAAATGAATAGCGATGCATGGAAAAACTGAGTAGCTCATGTTTTAAAGACAGAAAATGGATATTATTCTGTTTCACTGCCTATAGCGCCAGTAGTAATCCAACCTGGAAACGATTCTACTTCTGAAAGTTCTGATGATTCCTGTCATTAATTTCTTTATGAATTTTAAATTAATTATGTTCGTTCAACATGTATCTTAAAAACTTGTTATATTAAGTACAGAAAGTTTACTGTGATTACTGATTCTGCTGACCGGATCCGCAATTTGTTGTTAAAATAACTGTATATTCCAACTAACATAGTACCTGCCGCAATCCGTTCTTGGCAAGGAAAACTCATACCTCGTCGCGGTCCTGGCTGGATAAAGACGATTCTTTTCAATTGTTTTCGGCAAAATGAGCATTTTTTTACCGAAAGACCATTTTAAAAATATTAAATTTATGTGTTCTTTGCAGGCGAAGTCACGGGTAAAACCTCTTATTGATATTAACTATATTTTTAAATTGTTTTTGGCAAAATTGGCATTTTTCTTTACAGAAAGACCATTTTAAAAATATTCTCTGCAGGCGAAGTCACGGGTACAAACCTCGATATAAACTATAATGAACAAGCTGTAATATATACTATTTAAATTTTATTTATTTAATCATATTAAAAATTTTCAACAATCCGCATTTTAATTATTTGATAGAGGCGACGCCGACGTCTATGGTCACCAGTTTAATGCTTTTTTATGTCATCAAATTAAGCTTGGAACAACTATACCTACTTTTTAATATACAGCATATTCCTATATGGTAACAGTAAATAAAATGAAAGCCTGTTCTCACCTGCATACCCAAAAAAAAAAAACTTGATGGTAGCTCACAATAATTGTCTTTCTTTAAACTTTTGATAAGGGGCAGTGTTGTCCGAAGCACAAAGGCCAACCATTTTAGTACATTTTTTTGCCGTATAAGGATGTCTTGGATATACATATAGTAACTACAGGCTTTGTGAGAATGACCAAAGGCGGAACACGTAAGACATTGTTTGCACAGGCTATGCCCACAATGTTTTCTCATTTCAAGCGCAAAGCTATTGAGTTTATTTATCGATCCAATTGCAGGTCTTGGTAACTAGTAAAGATAGAGCCTTGCGGTTTTTACATTACTTCTTCGTGAAACAAAAGATGCCGCAAACAGAATTGTCCTAACTTTTTTAACTTTGAAGGTGCAGGGTGTTTTCAAAAATGTTTGCTTTTTGACCACCTGTACTTCAGTTAGCCATTAACTTAGGTATCGAAAAATTGAAAACTGTTTCTGAGAGAGTATTTTATGTAGAATTCAGTGGCGTGCTTACTTTTTTTCTGGGATTCTTATTTTTGAAGATTTAAAGCAAACATATGATTTTTTAAATGGGACACCCTGTATATTTTTCTCTTCTTTGATTGGGTGTAAATAAAACAATCCAGTCTTCCTCCACAATTCAATATAGGTACGTCAAATGTATATAGCGTGTTCCCTACATGTATCGAACGTTTAGTCGTTCATCCTCAAGAGATACTAACATTCAGTTGAGTGAAATTTTAATGTATGGCTCTGTCTCAAATTAATGAGTACAACTCAACAAAACTGAGGAATATAAAATTGAAGACATAGTGTAATAATTAGTCATATTATTATGTATGTTAACATATTAATTACAGGAAAATTCTTAATTAAGAAAGATAATTTGAGAAAGGATACTGACAATAACATTATTTGAGAACATTTTTTTATAAAATGTTTCTTAGATTATCAAAAAGATTTTGAAAAGTAGTAAGAGGAATTGGAGTCAATTGTCTTGTAGATATGGGGCTATGTCCCATAGTATTAAGTATAGCTGAAAACTTTTAATTTTTAAAAGAGAAAAAAGTAGATGGTTATAAGCAATGTTGATATAATATTTGCAGAATTATACCGTTGACTCTTACTGCCATAAATAATCTACCTGATTAAATCCTATTGTATACGCCTCAACCTCTTCAAAGCTGAATAAATGGGACCAGGGTCGGCTTGAAAATGTACCTACACCACATGATTTATTTTTATAATTTAAAATAAATAGACAGGTATTTTTAGTTTTAGGTACCTATAATAACAAGTACAATAAAAACTAATTAAATTCTTAAAAACTATTGACAATTTATTCAAAATTTAACTCTGTATCACTATCACTATCTTCATCTAAGCCTAAACTTATAATTAAGGGTTGAACATTTGTAATCACAATTGTAAGAATTTTCCACCTTAAGTACATGCTGCACACAGTTTTTCCAGCTGTCTGCAGAAATTTTTCTGACCTCGTTTTTAATTAATTCTACTACAGACGCATTTAATGTAGGAGAAATAATATTTCTCCTAATATTGGATTTTAATTGGTGCCATATTAGCTCAATAGGATTGAATATACAATAGTATGGAGGAAGACGCAACACTGTATGTCCATTTTCTGCTTCAAGTTTGTCACACTCGTTTTCCTTATTTATTTTAAAAGCTTTTAATACTTCTAGCAGTTCTCGTTTTTTGTAAATTTCTTCAAAATATAAATCATTTTTAATCATAAAATTTTGAATTTCTGCTTTTGTATTATTAGAATTGGAAATGATTTTTGCTTGCCGACTATGATAACTAGCATTGTCCATTACAATGACGCTATTTTCAGGTATATTTTTAAGGAGTTTATGTTTAAACCAATCTTCAAAAAGTTGTGCGTCGGTATCTTGATGGTAATCAAAAGAAGAATCTGCTATGTTTTTAGCTGAAAGCAACAGACAATTTGGAACAAACCCGTTCTTTGAACCAGCATGTAATATTGTGATTCTTTTGCCTTTATTTGATGGTGCCTTGGTTTGACAATTTTTTGAAGAATCATCCCAACCTTTTCTTGGAGTGTCATGGGTATCGAACCATGTTTCGTCAAGGTAAATAATTGGACGATTCTTTTCTCTAAATTGTTTAACAGCTGTTAAATATTTAAGTCTCCATTCCCGTAAACGTTGAGATTACATTAATGTTTGTCTTTTATTAATGCTTCGGTATTTAAAACCCATTTTATGCAATATTTTCCTAAGACTTGAAAGGCTACAAGAGATATTTGTTTCGTCTTTAATCAGCCGCTCTTTGAGGGAAATCAAAGTGGGTACAGTTTGTGCCTCATACATTTGGTAAATCTTTCTTCTTAATAAATCCATGTCATTTTCGTCAATGCTTCTAAATGTGCCAAAATCACTCCGATTTTTTCTAGGATTAACAGGTTTAAGTACTATGTCTCTTACCGAAGATAAAGGAGTTTTTGTCAAAGTAGACGTCTCTGCTAAAGCATCCATCGAATTAAAATTTCTACTCAACAAAGATTGATACACATTTTTAATTATTAGTTTGGCATCGGTAGATAAATGCTTTCTTTAAAAAATGACACTTGAAGATGCCCTCGTATCAGCACAATTCCAAGGACGCCACATTCTACCACTAATAAGCCCAAATAAAAAATACTCGCCGGAAAACCACTAGACTAAAATTATTAAAAATCAGTTTGTATTTATATATGCATCAGGCATAGGTATAAATTGAATTTGTACCTGGTCCGGCTCTACTCGAAAAGGTTTTAAAATTTGGGATTTCCTTATTTATTTTATGGTCAAAGGGATAATGAGGGTTTTATTGCAGTCTAAAGATCAACGATATAATTCTACAAATACTATACCTATAACCTGCCCTAACCACAACCGTGTTATTTAAGCAGGTTATCCTTGGATCCATTTTGAGAAAAAAAACTTCTTTTGAACATATATGTCCCAATAATCTTAACTGTTGAACTACGTGGTAGTGCTAAAGTTTTAGGAAAAAAATATTTTTTTTATGATAACTTTGGTATGACCCTATATATTTTTGTGAAACGAAGTACGCCTCTTCTATGCATCCTGCTGTACAACATGATTTTTTATTCTTGTCAATGGCGTTTGTGCGGGATTTGCACTGAATCATTTTAAAGAGAAAAGTGATACGCCGCTTCTTTTTCTTAAAGTAAAAATTATTTTTGAAATCCTCATTCCTTTCTGAGCAAATCTGGTGTCTTCATTTTGTTTCGTTTGACGTATGGGGTTCGCATAAAAAAGTAAAATTCATTCATTTGCATATCGCTAGACCACTTACGAGAAAAAACAATTTATGTAACTTTAAACAATAATTTATTTAAGAGAATCATTTTTGAACGGTGAGATTATGAAATTATAGTAATCTAAATACATTTTGGAATGCTAACACAAAATTACCCTGAACGCACAAAGAAATAAATTAAATCATTATGTTGAAAATGTCCACCTCCTGTAAATATGCAAGCCTCTGCTCTTTTTCTCATGGACTCGCGTACTTTTTGGAAAATGCCGGGACTGTTTCTAATAGTTTCGCAAGAAACTATGATGCGAAATGACCCCACAGGAAGTAATCTAAACTACTGAGGTCAGGAGACCTAGGTGCAGTGTTGCCACCCTCGCTTGTAACAAATTCGGTAGATGCTTCGCAGAAAATCGGTAGATTTCGACATTTTTCGGTAGAATTTTAAAATAGTGTATTATTTACTGCAAGTGCAACTGGTAGTTAACATAATTATATATTTATCTGTGGCCAACGTTTAATTTCAAATACTGTGGTAAACACAAGGATTTATTTTTGAAATAAAACACAATTGCATAATATTATATACAAATAAACTTTTATTTAAAAATACAAAATACTTGGGCATACAAACCTAATTTTTCACTCTAAGCTATTCTTATTTCTATATTTTAAAATTAATCTGCATAAGAAGGTTTTCCTTTTAAATTTGAATCAGTCATTTTTGCAACTAGAGTTTTTTCAACAATGAAATTATGGCACACATTTTTGTCCATATATTGTTTTGTATAAATCAAACCAGAAATTGTTGTCGCTTCCAGACGATTTCTCTGTTTTGTTTTCAACAAATTACAAATTGAAAAAACTCTTTCGCAATTTGCTGATGAATGTGGTAAGCATAGGAGATTTTCAACAAAATTGCACAATGTCGGATATGCTCGAGTTTCATCTCCTAATATTATTTCTCCAACGGATTGCCAAAATGACTCTACATCATCGCTGAAACTCTGCATTTCTTTACAATTTCGCAATAATCTCCATTCAAAATCTAATTTTTGTATTTCATTTTTATTAATGAAATGGGGAAATGACATAGAAACATCAGCTATGGATGAAATATCTCCTTGTTTAACTTTTTTCGGATCTATAATACCCAGTTTTTGTAAAATATTGTCGTTTAAAGGAAATCTTGATCTTATTTGTGTACAGGCTTCAATATAAAAATCTAAACAACGCAGCTTAAATGTTTCAATTTGAAAGGGGGTTAAGTTTTTAGAATTTTGTATAGTGGCAGCTACATTTGCTCCAAAATACATATTTTCAATAGCTAAAAAGTTTTGGGGATTTTTAAACTCAACATTGGCCATTGGTGTTTTTATGATATAATCTCTTTTAAGAAAACAATCAAAAAATGCTCGTAGCACACCGGTTACTTTTTCATATAAAAGATGTATTTTTGGGGATTCAGACTGCATTTCTCGATTTAGTTGGTTGAAAAATGGCAGAACATAATCCAAAAACTGAAAATATAATTTGTTTTGTAGATCTTGTAATTTTTGCAAGATACTTTCCGCTATTACAACGTCGTTTTTGTTACTTACTATATCAATAAAATATAACCTTAAATGTTCGTATTGCTCTAATATTCTTTTAACAATACTTTCGAGAGATAACCATCGTGTTTGGGATGGATGGAGCAATTTATGGACTTTAACATTACTAAAATTTTGGAATTCTATATATTCAAATTTTCTTTTTGGGCTACTATTAAAGTAACTGTGAATATCTCTCGCTAAATTTTCTAAATGTGCGGGTAACTTAAGGCAAGCACTAGATGCACACAAATGAAACGAATGACAGATGCATTTCATGACAAATAATTCAGGGATATCATTTTTTAATAGTTTCATAACTGAGTGATGTGCGCCAAACATCACATTTGCCCCATCTGAAGCAAATCCAATTAAGTTTTGTTTGTAGGGTATTTCATATTTAATAAAATTTTCAATCAACAAATTGTAAATTGACTGAGCTGAAGCATCTGTAACTTTTATCAACTTAAAAAAACTATCTTTTACAAAATGTTCTGTCACATACCTGACAACAATGCAAAGATGCTTTTGTGTCGACAGATCAGTAGATTCGTCGATTATTACTGAAAATTTTTTACTTCGTAAATTTTTGCAAATGTCATTGAAATTTTCATCACCAATAACATTGTTGATCACGGCTGTCGTCTTGGTCCTTGCACAAGCCAGACTTTTTGCAATTTTTGAATCCGGAAATGCTGAAGCACACAACTGAGGCAAATGATCCATTAACATTATCGGTAAATTGTGTTCTGCCACAAGAGCACATAGTCTGATTTCAGCTGCAACAATAAAATTCAATTAGTTTTAATTATGTACTAAGCAATCAATAAAAAAGAATACCTTCTTTAACATTGTAATCCAGAGTAACTTGTGCTGACGCTGACGTTTCAACGACAAATTTGCTAATGGACTGTTGACCTCGTTGAAGTTTAATTTTTTCTAAATGAAATTTTGAAATTCCATGTTTTTAAGGGCATCTTTTCCGCTGGAAATATTTAGATCTTTATCGCAGCTGCGACATTTGGCATAATTTTCTCCTTTACGACTTTTCATAAGCCAGCTTTTAAATTCAGGTTTCTCTTCCCATGCAGTTTTATAGGTTTGAGCATATTTTCTCATTTTCTTATTCTTTGAAAAGGAAGTTGAAGGTTCCTCCTTATCACTTGAATCACTAGCACCAGATAAATCCATTGCAATTTCTAAAAGTACGTTCATTTAATTAATATTTTTAATTTCCAAAAATGAATGAATAGTAGGTAATTAAAAAATATATATATTTAACTAAAAAATCACACCTACCTTTAAATAGTTTGCGACTATAATCAGATTATATAAAACAAATTTGGGTTACACTGTTAGGTACACGATTTTATTTTGTCACAAAAGAAACAAATAATTATAAATGAGGTTTAATGTAGTGTAAGTAAAATTGTAATTTCGTCCCTTTTATAAGTTTACGTCGGGGATTCACCGCGGGATTTCACATGAAAGAGTGTCGGAGGCGGAGGTTTACAGCAGCGGGATTTCAAATAAAAGCGGTAATCCCCGAGAGTTGAAATCAATGTCGTGCCATCTCGTGTGTTCTTATAAGACTAGACGTTCTATTTTCTATTGTTCTATAGTATTAATGTTGCCTACCATTGATAGGCAACCTTTAATACAAACAAGAAACAAGTTTAAATTGAAAAGTGTAGTTAATGTTTAGCCATCTCGTGTGTTCTAATAGGACTAGGGCGTTCTCTTGTTCTCTAGTCTCTAGTAGACTCTAGTATACTCAACTAAGTTGACAATGACATGTTGGCAACAACTTAAATCGTAAAATTAGGTATAATTCAATGTGCTTTCGGTAGATCGGTAAATTGAGGTGAAAATCGGTAGATCTACCGAAAAATCGGTAGGAGAGGCAACACTGGTCAGGAGACCTAGGTGGCCATGCCTATGGTCCTCCGCGACCTATCCAGCGATTATAAATGCTCGCGCGCTACAGCACTGAAGTGCGCTGGCGCCCCGTCGTGCATAAACCACAGTCGATTTCTTACTAAAATGGGAACATCATCATCATCATCATCATCCAGCCGTTATCTTGTCCACTGTTGGACATAGGCCTCCCGTAACATTGCCCAATTTCTTCGGTCTTGGGCCGCTTGTATCCAATTTGTCTCGACTCGCTTTAAGTCGTCTGTCCACCTAGTTGGTGGCCGCCCTCGATTTCGGTACGCTTCTTCTCTTGGCCTCCATTCAACAATCTTCCTTGTCCACCGTCCATCGGACATTCTTGCCACGTGGCCGGCCCAGTTCCAATTTAGGTGATTTATCCTCGTTACGGCATCGGCCACGCCGGTACGTTGCCTTATTATGTTGTTGGCAATCCGGTCTCGCAATGACACTCCCAACATCGCTCTCTCCATCTTTCTTTGTGCTATTTTGATTTTATTTCGAGATTGTTTAGTAAGTGTCAGTGTTTCAGCACCGTAGGTCAGAACCGGGAGAACACATTGGTCAAAGACCTTGCGTTTCAGGCATACCGGAATGTTGGATGTAAAGATGTGTTTCAGTTTTCCATAAGCAGCCCAGGTCAAACCAATTCTCCTGTTAAGTTCGTGTGTTTGGTTGTCTCTATTTACTTTTATTTCATGACCCAGGTATTGATAAGAGGAAACCTGCTCTATTGGGGTACTGTTCAACGCAATGCAATTGCTCAATACAAGGTTTGTCATATCTTTAGTTTTGGACAGGTTCATTTCCAACATTCTACATGCATCGTCTATTCTGTCGGTAATTAAGACTATGTCGTCCGCAAATCGCAGATGACTCAACTGCTCTTCATCAATATTGATACTGGATAAGTCCCAGTTGATCCGTCTGCATACACAGTTAAAAATTTTGCCGGTGTGAAACGATGTTCCTAAACGGTGTACGAAATTTAAACCAAATGGTGTTAAATTTAACACCGCATCAGTTGGTTAAAAGTAAAAACGTAATTTACCACCATGCGGTGTAAATATTTTAAGTTCACACTGAAAAGAAATTTGATTTCACCCCCTTATACGAGTTAAATAGAATAATTATATGGAGAGAAAATGAAGTTGTCACATTGCTGGTTTTTTCCTTGATACTTTTTAATACAAGGAAATTGGTGGATTATTAATTATTTATTTCGCGCTACTGTACCATTAAAATGTTTGATTTTATAGTTATGTTGCATAACAATAATAAAAGAAAATGTTTCCAGTAAATTTAGTGTTTTAAAAACTAATCACAAAGAATTGTCAACTACTCTTTGGTGTTGTTTCAATTAAAATATATTATTGGCAACGTCGCAATCTTCTCTCCTGTCTCTGAGTGGATTGAGTAGAGCAGCACGAGCGGGAAGAATGTGCGGTGCGCCTTGCCCATCTACGTCGTTCTGTTTTAACGTGTTTAATTCCATTCCATGCGGACTTGTTTAAGTGTTCTGTGTTCTGTCCATTGTTTGAGAAACAATGAGTGTTTTTATTAAAGTTGAATATAACAACATACAAAAATATATTTCATTAAACAGGGAGGAAGCAACCTATCATGAATTTATTACTCAAGGTGAGTTGATATGATTTTATTTATACAGGTACCTACTACCTAGGTACAGTTAATAATTTTTTGGTTTATGTTTTATTATTACTAGGTATAGATATATAGGTACCTAAAGCACCTATATTTTTTTTCTTTTTTAAAATAACTACCGCCTAAACCACAGGGCATATTTTTCTTGCGGAATATATGGGGAATTTTAAACTATTTTTCTGGTGTTAATTATACTCCATTTGAAGTGTAAAAAAAAAGTAGCCTTTTCTGTTATCATTTTTGTGGCGTTGTTCAGTTAGTTTTAGAAGGTTTTTACCTACACACATTAGACATTAGGTACTAAATGTGTACAATGTTTTAAAGAACTTAAGTAATATAATTAGGTACTTATTTGATTATATTGGCCAACTTTTCAGTTTTTTTTTCATTTGTAGCACTAAAAAAATTCTTGCAAGAACCACCAGATAGTATTGAGTTTTTTAAAGTTTCTGACAATGCAGGCTGCCTGATTGAACCTGAAGATTTCAAAACTTTTATACAAGAGGTTGAAAAGGGATTTTTATTCAGATTGCTGGATTTGCGATCAGACTATAATAGAGAACCTGCAATAACTGGATGTTTAAAAGGTAATTACATATATTTTTGTATTATCATCTTTCGAACAACTATGGTTTTAGCTCGGGTTTTAGTTAGGTTAGTTCCCGTAAGTTTCCCTTAAATGTTATTAAAAATAATGTAATAAATTTTACTAAGGCCAATTCAAAATGGTACCTACCTAGGTACTTGTTTGTCATTAAAAGCCTTGTTTAAGTTTTGTATATAAATTGTATATCGTTGCAAAATATAGTACAGCATTATGATGCTCATCAATAAAATTTGATTGATTAAATATTTTTTTTAATAGTGTTTTTAGTGGGAACTAAATTATGGTGTAAATTCCAGGTAAAAAGTGAGAAATGTTAGAATGAAGCCAGACTTAGAGCGAAATGTACAAAGATCTTAAAAGTCACCAATGTTGTCTTTTTGCATCAAGCCCACAACATGGTATATTATATTGACTATATTGGATACCAAAACACAGTTACGATTTTTTAAACAAGTTTTTGTGCTATTTTGTACCTATTTTTGTTATAAAATATTTTTGTAATAAAATAAAGTAAGTCTTGTTTAACAGTTTTTTTTTTACAAATCTCAGATTAGTACCACTGGGGTGGGATACTTATTAGAAATAAAGTTTGAGATTCAGAAAAAAATGGAATTTTCAAGCATTTTACACTTTCTTCTTAATAATTTAATGGAAAAACTAGTAGGTACCTAGGTACTTAGTTATAAAGTACCGATCAAGATTTTTTATTTCATTTTCGTAAAATATTTTTCAAAAATAAAATAGATACCATTTTCATGATAAGATTTAAATCGCTTTTGGTGTAGAATGACTTTTTTATGGAGTAAAGTTGAGTCTCTGGTAAATTTAATTTAACACTATATGGTGTGAAACATGGTTTTTTATGGTGTAAATTTGACCCCTTATCAAATTTATAATAACACCATATAGTGTTAAACATCATATAATTTGGCGTGGAATGAATTTTTTATGGAGTTAAATTGAGTCCCTGGTAAATTAGATTTAACACTATATGGTGTGAAACATGGTTTTTTATGGTGTAAATTTGACCCCTTATTAAACATTTATAATAACACTATATAGTGTTAAACATAACAAAATTTGGTGTAGAATTGTTTTTTTATGGAGTAAAGTTGATTCCCTGTTAACACCAAATAGTTGTTAAAACGAATGCATCATGGTGTAAAAGTTACTACATTTTGATTAAATTAGTAGTCTATTTTAATCCCATCTAGGTGTAAGTTTTACTTTTCTGTAGGTGTACGAGTTTAACACCATTTAACACCGTTTTGGTTTGTATCGATATAGACCACTTTTGGTGTTCATTTGGTGTTAAAATAGTCACGAAATTTTAAACAGTGTACGGACTCCAGAAGGGTCGTAAAAAGCTTGGGTGAGATCGTATCTCCCTGTCTGACTCCTCTTCCTATTTGGAATCTGTTGGTGTCGGCATGTGCTCTGACGTTAGCTGTGGCTGTTTCATATATATGTTTTATCAGTGAGATGTATCTGTGGTCGATTCTACATTCCGCCAAGGCTCTCAGCATTTTGTCGTGATGGATGGCATCAAAAGCCTTCTGAACGAATTAAGAGAACTCAACAAAACTATTTCCTCAGCAATCAGAAAAGACCTACGACAACATAACACCAGGGAAGTACAGTCAGTGATTGAAACAAATAAGAGTCTGAAGGTACTAAGGAAAAATCTCAGCCCAGGCTCAAAAAACATAACGACGCTGAGGAATACAGAAGGCAGAGTCACTACGAATAAAGAGGAAATATTACAGATTCTAGAGGAGTTCTATAGGGAGCTCTATAGACGACCCGGACACCGCATCAAAACCATTCCATATGTGCAAAATGAAGGCTCCGAAGACATACCAGATATAACAATATCTGAGATTGATAGTGCTCTACGCCAAATGAAGAACAATAGAGCACCAGGAGATGACGGGGTGATGATAGAGGCGATCAAGGCAGGCGGAAGATGTGTCCTGCAGACTCTTAGCCGACTCTTCACGGAGTGCCTGCTCAAAGGAACAACCCCGGAGCTATGGCACAATGCTGTTATCATCGTTCTACACAAAAAAGGTGACAACACTGACTTGAACAATTACCGCCCAATCAGTCTTCTCTCTCATGTCTATAAACTCTTTACCAGAGTAATTACCAATCGCTTAGGCCCCAAACTTGATTTTTATCAACCGAGAGAACAGGCGGGATTTCGAAAGGGCTTTGGAACAAATGACCATCTTCTGGTAATGAAAATATTGATCGAGAAAAATGGGAACATCTTCTATCAAAGCTGGCAATTCTTCTTCAAAAAACAGCCGGTAATTATGCCCATTCAACCTCTCGTGAAGAACATAGGGTCCAATTAAATAATCACCTCATCCAGCCCACACGTTAATGGAAAACTACTTCTGGTGACGGGATTCCAAGATTGCATGTGGGTTTTCTTCAGCCCAAAAGTGATTAATAATGCGTCCATTTTGAGAAAAAAACTTATAAGGAAAAAGTAACTATGATTAAGTGGTATTATACAGGAAACAGTTTAAGAGCAGTGTCTGAAATGTTTTCAGTTCAATTCCCTGATAAGCCTATCCCTTCCATATAATTAATTAAACTTATCATAATAGCAAATAATAATAGGGATTTTTCCAGAAATATTCTACTGATGAATGTACATTCACCCTTAACAACGAACCAAATGTTCAAAATTGCCGGTATTGGAGCCAAGCCAAGCCAAAATGGACCCAAGAATAACCTTCTTAAATATTAGCATGTTATTAAGAAACACCCTGTATATATTTTACGTACTGAGGAAGACTGATTGTTTTACTTACATTAGGTACTTAGCCTCCACTGAAATTATAGACAATTTCTTCAAATTCTAATTCTACTGGAGATAGAAATTGACAAGAATTTGAGAGGAAATCATGCAGGACCGGGTTGGTCTTATTTAAATCGCATTTACGCCTTTAAAATAGTCGAGACATTTTTTAAACTTAAAGAAAATTTGTACGGCAATGGAAATTTTGTTTTCCAATTTAAAAAATTTGTTGATAATTATATAAGGTATGATTTAAATAAAACCCTCCCCTTCCTGCATGATTTCCTATCAAATTCTTGTCCATTTCTGTCTGCAGCTGAATTCGAATTATCTCCGTTAACATTTTGCTGCCTAGGTACTCAATGCCTTAAAAAATATTAAATACATAAACGATCTTATATAGTACTTACAACTTATATACATACATATTACTTTCTAAAAATCTGTTAGCCGAGCAAGTGCATTGGCACCGCAGTTGCAAAAGTACCACTACCTTGATAAAGAGAACAATAAAATACCGTTGTATTTAGTAACTTTTGAAAATACCATAGCGATATCAAGCGATGTAGCAGGTACGTTTGTTTAAAATAGAAAGTGTACAGCGGCAGTGCAGTAAAATAACTAACCGCCGGAGGGCAGTGGCGGATCTAGCTAGAGGGGTTAAAGCCCCCCCCCCCCCCCCCCAGTGCCCGCAGATTTACACTAGATAATATGAATTATTCTTAATGTACACATACTTTACAAGAGTGTTTTTTGGAATATCCCCGTGCAAATTGAATTCTTGTCATTTAGAAACAAAGGGCTAAACAACCGAAATTCCGAAATGGTATACCTATACAGGGTGTTACATAATTGAAGGTCTTAACCCTCGGATCATTTTAAGATAAAAAATTGATATCAATAAGTTTGGGATACTGCTGAAGATCTAATAAAAAACGGGTTTTCCTTAATATTTTTGAGATCGCTTTAGACATCAATTTGAATTTTAGTGGGTACTAACTAGACATAAAAACATATTTTTTCATAAAACAGATTTGCTCTACTTCTACCAGTGGCGTCTGCGCTGACATGTATTTTAATATTTTTAACGAAAAAAATGACACGCCACTGTTTTCCTTCCAAATAAATATTATTATTAAAGTTGCGCTTTATCACTTAGCCAAACTGGTCCCTAGACTTTTCTTCGTGTGACCAACGGTTTTTTTTTAAATGCTTTATTTAATAAATATTTTACAATTTAATAACACAATTAAATCTTAATCTACCCTAAACAGTGCTTGAAGCACTGGCCTCGAGTACATAACTAAATTATTATTCAGTCATAGGACTTATACGCTGCACAAGGTATTACATCTTTTTATCCTAAATAAATCACAGTTCCCTGTGAGCAGAGACACCCATTTAGGGGATGGGACTATTCGCCGTCGCCGTTTCGCCGTCGCGACAATTCGCCGGCAGCCGATTCGCCGTGGGCCGTTTCGCCGTCAAATAGAATATAAGTCTATAATTATTACAATTTTTTTATATCTAGCATATACCGAATTGGACCCAAAAAGGTGGATTAGATGCCGTGTTAGCGCTGTTTAACCAATATAAGTCTATAATTATTACAATTTTTTTATATCTAGCATATACCGAATTGGACCCAAAAAGGTGGATTAGATGCCGTGTTAGCGCTGTTTAACCAATATAAGTCTATAATTATTACAATTTTTTTATATCTAGCATATACCGAATTGGACCCAAAAAGGTGGATTAGATTAGAAACGGCGACGGCTGAACGTACTGACTTGCCTATGTAGGTATATTTTTATCAAACAATTTTGTTAAAATTTAGCAATATATATTATAACCTTTTTTACGTATTTTATTAATTTCTATTTGACGGCGAAACGGCCCACGGCGAATCGGCTGCCGGCGAATTGTCGCGACGGCGAAACGGCGACGGCGAAACGGCGACGGCTAAATGTCCTAGACCCACCCATTTATCCTGTGTTTATTCCTAAATCTAACAACCAAATTATAGCTAGCTAATTTTATAGGGAATTTTTAGATTTTTTACAAATGTTTTATTGATGACAGTTTGCTTAATTGAAAGGGGTAAGTTATTATAGGTATCTGAAGCCTGAGAGAGTGGATTATTTATGCCTATGTTAGTTCTTACAATGGTTTGGTGAATATTGTCATGTCGTCTTGTCGGATAATCATTCACGTCATTGTTGACTCTTAAAGTTGAATTCGATTTTTGCTGTTTGTGTAGTATTTTGAATATTAACTTACATTGTTCAAACTCAAGAATATTTTTTAATTTAGAAATATAAAAGAAATAAATGACATTTATTTGCATATCGCTATACCCATATCAGAGTTGCATAAATTTTAAATGAAGCTGAAATCAAAAAATTATCAAAGGGTACTTCACATTAGACATTGAACTGCCCACATAATTGCGCAAGGAAAGAGCAGTGGCGTACATAGTCTTTGTTCTGCTTAGAAATTATTATAGCTCCCTGTAGGTATTTCAAAACACCAATATTTATATCAACTATTGTCTTAAAACAACAGGATTAAGACCCTCATGGATCAAAATATGTGGTTATAAATTTTTAAAAATAAAAAATGTTTTTATGCGTACGTACTTATTACTAATTACTAAATAATAGTTACCATAGGATATAAAAGTCTAGCCTAGAGGCTTTGGTTACCACAAATTATAAAATTGAAACTAAAAGAAAATATTGCAAAGGACAAGCAAATGAATGCATTTTATTTTTTAAATCGAAAACATTATACCATTATACCGGACGAAAAAAGGCCGAGAAGCCATTTTTATAAGAAGATGGAGGGCAATAATTACCGTGCGAGCAAAAATTATTATCATCAAAGTGTGCTTTGCATCTAAGGTCATACTGCTTAGCAGTAATAATAGTAATACCTGTTGAGTGTCAGTAAATACCAACATCCAATTTCTGCGTGTTTCGAACGGGGTTAGGGTGTGTTAGGCTTGTGCATTGACGATTTTCGCGAAAATTTCCTAAGGTCGCTTTTACTGCTGAGGATTTTTTTCATTACCTGAGAAGAATCTTGGCTCTGTTTAGGGAAACAGGTTCTATACAAAAATAAAAAAAGGAGCTGGAAGGCCATTTGTAGGAACAGAAGAACTTGTTGCAAATGTTCGTAAAATAATGCAAAATACGGCAACAAAATGTTTAAGACGCCTGTCTTAAGAAGTGGGAAGATCTTATGGGACATGCAGGAGTATTCTTAAAAACCAGTTAAATTTATTTCCATATAAAGTGCAAAGGTTCCAAGAAATACAAGCTGCAGATTTTGAAAGACGCAGGAATTACTGTTTGACCCAAAATTTATTGAAAAGAAATGATTTATTAGACTTGACATTTTTTTCTGACGAATGCAGGTTCCATCTCACCGGTTATGTGAATTCTCAGAAAACACGCATGTGGAGTAGTAAAAATTCCCATTTCTTTGTAGTAGAGTCCACATCGCACAATTGGTGTCTGGTTGACTGCTCCTCGAAGAAGAATTGTTGGTCCTATTTTTTTTCTATGACACAGTTACAGTACAGTGGTTTAGAGACAATAATTTGAATCCATTTGTGAAGTAATTACTTGACGATGAACTACGTTTTGGTTATTTTCAATCGGACGGTGCAAACGCCAATAATATACATCCGCCGAAACTAATAACTACTTTCGCAATTCTTTTGACAGATTGTATATATGTATATATTGTAAGTATAAACTGTATAAAATAAGAAAGGTTCATAACTTACATCCTGGAGATGAAGAGCGTCGTTTAGAATTTTGTCATTGGTATTTGCAACAGCTTAATCGGAATTAAGAACGTTAAAACTGTGTCAAAGCGATTGTAACTTAGTAGAATTAAAATGGTGTATTCCGTAGAAGAAAGGGTGGGAATGATAAAATTATTTTTTAGAAATAACGACTCTGCGCGAGTAACAGCGGCTTTATTTAATGAACGACATCCTGAAAAAAATGTATCCGCTGCTTACGTTGTGCAACTGGTTGCCAAATTTGACGCTACTGGTTCAGTCGGAAACAAAAAGAAGGTGTATGAAAGAGACGAAGCGAGGGAAGTGGCTGTCGTAGGTCAAGTAGCAATGTATCCGACCCTTAGTATTAGGAAATTGTCCGATGTATCTGGTGTTTCACGCACAACAATCATGAGAATCCTTAAACAACATAAGTTCCATCCTTTTAAGATACGACTGGTTCAGGAACTGAATGAGGATGATTTCGATCGCCGACTCCAGTTCTGTGAAGTGGTCAGTGCAATTATTAACAATAATCCTAACTACATGTTCAATATCTGTTTCTCGGATGAGTGTTCATTTTACCTTAATGGCATTGTAAACAAGCATAACTGTCGGTATTGGTCAGATGAAAATCCAAGATTATTTCGTGAAGTGCATACTCAGCATCCCCAAAAGTTAAATGTTTGGGCGGGTATTTATAGAAATCACATAACCGGCCCTTTTTTTATACCCGGTAATCTCACTGGCCAAATTTATTTAGAACTATTAGAGAACGCTGTTTATCCAGCCCTCGTTCAAGTACTGGAGAATGAAGAAGACCATGTAACGATCATTTTTCAACAAGATGGCGCACCACCTCATTTCGCTCAACCTGTGCGTCAGTTCTTAGATGAAAATTTTCCTCAGGCCTGGATTGGAAGAAGGGGACATATTGAGTGGCCACCCAGATCACCTGATCTGGCTCCACTGGACATTTTTCTATGGGATCACCTGAAATCTAAGATTTACGCTACCCAGCCTGAGTCACTGGATGATTTGCGAATTCGGATCATTAATGAATGCCGTCAAATTACACCAAAAATGTTGAGTAATGTACGTGAACGTTTTGAGCAAAATTTATTTTACTGCATGGAAGTGAATGGTGGCCATTTTCAGCATTTAATAAACTAATCACAAAAGTAAGTAGTCTTCCACTATTTTAGCTGTCATTTCGTTAAAGATGAAAATTTTGAAGCGAAATTTTAGGGTCAGATAGTACTCGATAAGATCTTCAAAATGAGGTATCGCACCCCTTATCCCTATTCAAAATCAAACGCATTTTAGTTTTGAAAGTGCCACTTTCCCGCACTAGTACGGGAAAGTAAAATTATGCAAATTTTGACCTTATTAGATAGTTTTTTTCCCTCGGAAGTTATAACTATTGTTACAATAGGTAAATAAGTATTTATGAAATAGTCCATTTAATAAAATCTACCTCTTTTTAGCCTTTTGATCTATTTTTAATTTTTTGAAAATATAAAATAATGAAGATATTTTTATATAACCCTGTACATTTCTTTAAAGTCATGTCACAAAAAAACTATTAAACCAACCTGTGACGAGTGGTTTGATATCATTTGCTATGATAACCAAGGCGTGTCATTGTTACTAAAACGTCAAAGTTTTTCAAGGCGTTTTTGAAGTAACAGTATACAATCTTTTTCGAAATTAAACCGAATCAAAGCAATATTTAATGGATTCATCCGACGAAGAACTTCCCGAAGCCATTTTGAAGACTGCAGATAAAGTAAATTCCGAGCTGTTACCTGCCAAATCCAGACTAAAGTATGAAAAGCAATACGAACATTTTGTTACATGGTGTAAGGAGAACGGGGCGAAAACCTATAAGGAAGAGGTATTCCTGGCGTATTTTTCAGACCTAAGTAAGGTTTTGAAATCTAATACATTATGGTCCCGCTATTCGATGGTAAAAAATCTAGTAAAAATAAAACACAATTTGGATATAGGGAACTTCCAAAGTTAACGTCGTTTCTCAAACAAAAAAATTGTTGTGAAAATTTCTGATTCCAAAAATCATTCGTCAAGATCCATTTGTTTTATCTGAAGAAATAAATAATGGAACCTATTTGATGCTGTACAGAAAGTACGCAAATTTACGACCGCCTACCACTTCGCAACGCCGCTTTTTTATTAATTACTTATAAGAAAGAAAAATGCTCAGTTCAATGCGTTGGCGTAAACACTTTTGGTAAGATGCCAGCAGAGATTGCTGCATATTTGCGCCTACCTAACCCGAAACGTTATACAGGACACAGTTTTAGACGTTCTTCGGCAACGTTCCTAGCAGACTCAGGTGAAGGGATAACCAACCTAAAACGCCTCGGTGGCTGGAAGTCTACTACTGTCACTGAGGGCTATTTGGAGGACTCCGAGAATCAGAAGAAGAACATATCGAGTAAAATTCTGTCATCTACACATGACTTACAACCGTTACCGTCATCGTCATCTTTATGCGACCTGCAACCGATGCCATCCCCATCGACGTCATATTTATGCACTTACCAGTTAACACCAAGTAACTCCACTGGACCGGCAATTTTAAATAATTTACAGAATGCAACAAATTGTGTTTTTAATATTAACATTCATAATAATTAGTAGCTTTTAGTTAAAGTTTTGTATATACTAAATGTTGAAATAAAATAATTTTTGAAAAATAAGTAGGTATACTTTTTTGTATATACGGTCGTAGAAAAAATAATGTTCCTAACTCATGCGTAAAGTGTCTTTCCTGCCCTTGACCGAACTCCGCTCCGCGTCGTTCGGGTCAACTGCAGTCCCATGCGGAACAGTATCACTTTCCGCACTTGTTAGGAAAATAACTATTTTCTCTACCAAAATTGACAAAAAAATGGTTTTACAGAAATTGGGGAAAAACGAATTTCTTCTTTAATTTCACCTTTTATCTCAGATATAAAGCGGTTGCAGACCTATGTTCATATAAAGAATTCTCCTCAAAATCATTCAAGGATTATCATCCTTTAGAATATTCAGAATTCAATTATGAAACACCCCGTATATTGGTATCGAAGATTATATTGGATAAAAATCCGAGTAAATATATTCTATATCACAAATTCCTTGACAAATTCATAATTTGCCTTAGTATTTTCTAATATTAACCCTGGTCACGTCATATAAAAAAATTGAAAAATGTTTGCTCGTGTCACTTAATCGCGACATGATCTCTTGATCTCATATTTTAAAAGTTCTCTCCCAACTTTGTTTCAACAGAATTGGAAATGTTACAATATATGATGGTTTTAGAACCAAACCCAACAGAAACCGTGTTTCCAAAGTGACATTTACTTATAATTATTATATTAATATAACTGTCCTATTACGCTCTTAGCCTGCAGCAGGTTATGAAGTGTTATAAGCTCTCGATGAATAAAGGTACATTTTTAATTAATTTATTATCATATAACATTCCACATTCTATTTGCAGCAGGTGAAACTTATTAACCACTAATGAGCAACCATTTTCTAATGATTTTGTGAATTTGGGTCTTTAAACCCAAACAAGGCTTTTAATTAAAAGGTTTTAAGAGTAGAAGAGATTGTTATTATGGGTAGACTAATAATTATCCATTAATAGGTGATTGCCCCTGTATTCTAATAAAATGTTGCATATTAAAGTACATATTTTGCGAGTTATTGTGTAATCCACAAGATTTCATAGTCATAAATTCACCCTCATTTCGTATGCTTATCTATATTTTACACTATTTATTTAGCTTATTCTGTTTGCCATATGCAGTCGGCACGGTGGATCCTTGCTAGTGCGTCATGGATCAAGCGACAACGTGATGCTACACATCTTTATTGTTGACCGCTGCCTTTATTTGCTTTGGCCAAATATAAATTGTTTACTGTATTTCCATAGGTTACATGGTTCAAAATATGTCAGTTGCAATAAAAGGATTTTTCTACCACAAAATATATTTATTTGCTTCTGTTATTTCGGTTACTAATCGTCACATTTGATCTGCGTAGCAGCATATGCGGTTTTACTGCTACATCTTAGTACGATAGCTACTTACTTCATCAAATCAGCTACACATTCTACATCACTACTAACAAACAATAATATCGGGATACAATACCTACTACATTCTTACACCTTCGATAATTTATCGCATAAATTCCACGAATTTCCGACTGCTTTTTACAAAAGATAAACGGGACTCGAGTCGGGATATAATAATTACATTATTACATCTTCGAGATTTTACTCCGCGAATTGACCGACTAATTTCATGGCTTGGATACCATAAAATCCACGAACTCGCGTAAATACCGCAAGTGAGACAGTCTGCTTATTACAAGGGCTTGATCGAATCTGAATTGTTAAAACATGTTGAGTCTTATTTGTGACATATCATCCATCTTTCTCGTACACACAGTAGCATTCTGTCATGCTGTTTCAATTAACACGTAAGTATATCTAGTTGCCTAACAATAAACCCTTACGCTCTAACACTTCGGTTCATGGACGGCCGCTCGTTTGTGATGCACATAAGATGCCGTCTTCCGCGAAGCTCGATGAAATCTTGCTTTTTTCGCTTTTTTGCTTGCTTTATTTCGGCGAATATTCTCGGAAATTATTCTGGGCGGTTAAAACTACGTTTTAGAATTTAACTGAAGTTAACTGACTTTTTTTTTACTTGTTTCCATATGAATTTGTAGTTTCAATGCACCGAAGATAAATTAAAACATTGGAGATTGTAGGACGTTGCCGTACTTTCTTTACTTTGAATTGATACTTGTTTTTGTTATTAAATCATGCAACTAGATAACTGAACCTTTCCCTAATATTTATTTATTATAGCCTTAAAACTGAATAAAAACATAATAGAGCGTCTCCGGGATTGCGCAACAACGCATTTAAGCCAGAACGACACAAGCGCCATAATACACGAAAACGTTGATTGATACAGTCTTCAATTAATGACGAAAATGAGTTACGAGTACAGGGCGATGAAATTAAATTATTAATTATTAAATATCGCAAAAACTGGTCTTGTTTATTTTGCAAGGACTGACCCGAATGAGTCCTTGCATGTTCGATTGAATCATAAGTCAATTCCATTGGTTCGAAACATAAAATTTTTGGGAGTCTACTTGGATCCTATGTTAAACTGGGAATATCACATTTCAAAGCTACAGGCAAAACTATGTAGTGCTTGTGCGTTGTTAAGGAGGATTCGTGACATTTTGTCGACTCAGACTATCAGATTGTTTTACTTTGGATGCATCCAGTCCATTATAAATTATGGCATTATATTTTGGGGCTCGTCAAGAGACGCCAATAAGATATTTAAGGTACAAAAGCGCATCATCAGATGTATTCTGCGTCTTTCTCCGAGAGCCTCTTGTCGTGAAAGATTTGGGGAGCTGGGTTTTCTGACGGTTCCGTCCTTGTACTTTCTGGGTTTGGTGATGTTTGTGAAAAAGCACTCGGAGCTGTTTGTAACAAATCAACAGCTACATTCTGATACCATGTCAATCGTGACGAGGAGGAGGTCTGATCTTGAAATACCCTTGCACAATTCTACTTTTTACGAAAGGGGTCCTTATTACAGAGCAATAAAGGCATTTAGATCGTTGCCGTATGATATAAGACATATTGCTAATCCCATTAAGTTTAAGAGGGCAGTAGTTTCATATCTGCACAAGAGTTGTTTTTATTCATTTGATTTTTAAAAGCAAGAAAGAATTAACAAGAATATACAGAATGATTGAGTGAATGGCTTTTATCATTGAGTTTTAATTTGTAGTCAAAACGTATGTGCAAGTATGTATAAATTTTATTGGTGTGAATGGAAACATTTTAAAAGACGTTTTAATGCTTTTTTATTTTTTTTCTTATTTTATTGTTTTAATATTTCATTCTGATAATTACTACAGTTCATACTTCTGTAAGTAGGTAAACTTTTAGAGTCGGACAATTTTAATAAGGGCTACTGCCATATCAATTGTGTGACGTTGCCATGTCTTTTGTTAGATTTTGTAGGCAATAAAGGATATTATTATTATTATTATTATTATTATTATTATTATTATTATTATTATTATAAATCGACTTAAAATTTGCGCAAGCGCAAAATGTCCGAATGACAGCAGCCATGTTTGACACTAGCGCCAGTCGCCCATAAACCGTGAGTGAGATAACTTAAAAGCATTTTTCTTCTGCGAAAATAATAAATATGCCACGTTTTATAGGAATGGCGCTTATGCCTTTTACAACCTATTTTTGTGGGCGCTTGATGGCAAACAGATCGGTTTTAAGAAGAGCAAAAAATAATCAAACAATAAAGAAAAGAATTTAGGTCTTGCATATGTGTCTGGAGATTTGGTTCCAAGTAAGCATATGCAGCAAAATCCATGTAAAGGAAAATCTGCCTCAATCAATGTAATACATTTACCGAACAAGAACGACATTACAATTTTGACTTTTTCTGGAATTTAGGCTGCAGTAATAAGCAAAAAAGATTTTTGCTCTATATCATTGTTGCTAATCTAAAAGAGCAAAAGCAAGAAACATCACAATGGAGTACAATCTTATGAAAGAAAATATTTCTCGGCGTGTTTGTAAGCAATTTTTGTTGGCTACACTATCTATTAAGGTGAGACTTCTAAGAACAGTTATTGAAAACACAACATATTAAAAATTCCCAGAGCCTGATCTAAAAGAAAAACATAACCCCACAACAAGACTACTGACGATTTTACTATAAATTTAGGGAAATTATTAGTTCTCTGCCAGCAGTACCTTCAAACTATTGTCGAATTCGCTTTTCAAAACCTATTTACCAGAGGACGTAAAAAGTTTAAATAATTTGTATAGAATGTCTCTTATTTCGCAAAAAAAAAATAGCTTATCCAAAAAGGGCACCTTTTTACAGCAATTTAAAGATTATGTAATATGGGAATTCACGTCCCTATAAAAGATAAGTGCTCAAGGTGTGAAAAATTTAAAAATTGATTTGAAGAAATGAAAGCAGAATTGGAAATTAAAACTTACGAAGATCATATATCAAAGACAAGGATACGGTTAAGGCAATGTTTCTGAAAGATCAGAAAATGTCGGCGGAGAAAGAGGCACATTTAGTTATTAGTTTTGACTTACAAAAAGTGTTGGCTACTCCACATGAGGATAATATGCTTATTGGTTTTTCTAGAAAATATGCTGTAGAGAACTTATCTATATATGAATCAACCTCTAAAAAAGGCTCTTGTTATGTATGGGAAGAAAAGGATGCCAAAGGGGGTAGTAATGAAATATGTACCAACGTGTATTATTATTTAAAGGATGTTGAGAATTATAAAAAAGTGTTGATGTATTGGGACAACTGTAGTGGTAAAAAAAAACGTTTTCTATTCTCAGTGATTCGGTACTTCTTAAATGAATCAAAATACGTGGAGAAAATATTAGTAACATATTTAATAGCAGATCACACTTACATGCATGTCGACTTATACACTACCTGCTGTAATAGAAAAATATGTTAAAAACAAGTTGACGCCCAGTCCGATGGACCAAGTACTTTAAGAAATGTTAGAATAAACCTAGAGCCATACACTGTAATTAAGCAACATTTTCCCAATTTTCTTAATTTTAAGTGCCTACCATAAAAAAAAGGACCCAAAATTAAAATTTCGGAACTAGAAAAGGCCACATTTTCTAAATATAATGACAATACTAAAAAAGAGTATAATTTTAATGACGCCATCGAAAGTTATGTGCACTTTAAATTAAAAACTGGTTCCGCAAAACCAGCATATTCGAGTGAGATTGCAATTAGCACTAAAAAGTACAATGATTTAATAAAATTATGTGAAAATCATGTTATAAAATCAAAATATCACATAGAATATTCATCTCTTAAACATTCAGGATCTGAGCATGATGGGCTAAACGAGACTGATATTGAAGATGAAGACTTAAATACTCAATTCTTCAAAACTTCTTTACTGCCTTATAATTCATAAGTTTTCTAAATATGACGACGAGTCGTTCGGATATTTTTTTAGTTATTTAGTTTAGTAAACGCTTTTCTTACTACGATAGTTTTTAAGTTTTATATTTTTCTACGTATTAATAGAAACTCAAACGTCCACCACTGTTGTAAGATTTATCCTAAATTATCGGCTTGCTCTATTGTTACAATTTTCTGACCCCATTGTAAAAGATAAAGTTACGGGTGTGTCGATATATACAATGTTAAAACTACCTGTATTGTAACTGAAAAGATATACTTTCAGTCTAAAAATAATATGTCCACACTGTAACCAAAAATTTGTATTTTGCATTTATAATAAGGGATACTTGCTGTCAGGCAATAGGAAGCACACACAGTATAAAATAGCTCGCCTTAATTGCTCTAGAGAATTAAAACTATTCAGTTAAAAACCTTTTGAGACAGAGGTTCATTGAATATAGAACCTCAAGACGACTTGTATTACATTTATTAATTTGGTTATAGTCAGAGGGTCATAATATTTTATGGTTCCCCTTATTCCACATTGTTAGTTGATATTGTTACAAAGCGTACTTTTGTACCTGCCGAATTTTATGATACACTTAACAAAATTTTGGTACTTTTCCAACCATAGTCCTAAAGCCCAAAATACAGGGAACAAACCGCATGGATAACAGAAAGCAGCAGTGGGATTCATTTTACTGTTTAATAGTTTCTCATTGGTAGCTACAGAAAATCAAGAAATTAAAAAAGATAATCCTACAATACCTGTATAAATAGTAGACGACATGATAAAACGATCTTTTAATTTGATTTGAAAAACGCTAAAGCCGCATAAATAAGGTGACTAACAATCCTGATTTACCCAGGACGGGTTTAGGTTTTTTGAGTATTGTTTTGGGAGCCGACCTTGTCCTGATTTGTCCTGATTTTTTAAAGTTATCCTGATTTTTCCATATTTTAGACGTCTCACGTACCTTAAGAAATTTTTACAGTAAATGCGCACTGTGAGTGATGTAACTAAAAAGTATCTTCCATAGAAAAATTATTTTCTTGCCCGGCCATTTTGTCTTGTTTTTCAGTTTTGAAAAGTTATGACCTTACGCATGAATGACAAATTACAAATATCAAAAAAAGAAAACGACAATAATGCAAATTATAAAAATCGAAGATATTAAAATGAATCAATCAAGAACAGTTAAGAACGAGATCTTACACATTTCAAATTATCAATATATGTATTACACAATATGACAAGATAAGAAAATAGGTTACATTGCATATTATGACGAGATAGAATTTATTGATGGTTGTTGATGATAGTAAATTAGCAAATCACAATATCAAAGTTTTATATAGAACGTTTTGATTTGATTAAAAAAAAATAAAAAGGCAACAATGGCAATTAGACCTAAAAATAGCAAAAATTCGTGAAAAAAATTACAAAAGAGAATTAATTTACTGGAAAAATCTAACAGTACAAAGTGGCAAGTCCTGATAGGTACCGATTAACTTCTTGGTTCAACACCAATTCTCTTCAAACAATATAAAAACTTAACAATAACAAAAAATTTTCCAATTTTAAATTCCATGAAAGAATTAAAAACCTCTCCGACACAAACTTTGAGGAGGCTGAAATAGATTTGTTAAACATGGGCCCAAAATATTGTATAAAAACACCTCTGTCTGATAAAGATATTCTACACTACGCGGTAGAACTAGATGTCATCATAGAACAAATCTCTAACGATTTCAATTTAAAAAAGACTATCAGAAACGATATTTACAATACTCTATACCATACAAAGAAAAATCTCTCTAAAATCAATTTTTCAGTCCCCTCATCCTTAATAGAACACTTAAAAACCTCAAATTAAAAATAAAAACCGAAACTTGATTATAACTAAGGCAGATAAGGCCAATTGTTTAGTTATTTTTAAAAAATTGGACTATCTATCTACGGTTGAAAGTTTTTTACAGGATAACAATTTCAGAATCTTAACAGACAATCCTCATGATAGGTTCATCAGAAAAACAACTAGATTTTTAAAACATTTTAGTGAATTTTTGGAAGATAAGGCACCAAGAAACATAATTTTCAGCAATCCCTCCTTGCCACGTTTATACGGATTACTCAAGATCCACAAAACTGATATCCCTGTCAGACCAGTGGCACACGGAAAAAAGAAAATACTCGTTTTAATACTATTAGTTTCAGATTAAGACTAAGTTAGCTTTGTATATACTCAAGAATATATCATTTTAAAAAGAGAATGGGAAATTCTTGTACAACCTGATTTAAATTAATTATATATATCTTCATCATAACATCATAGGTAACTTAGCTGGAATATGATGAGTTTTTTAAAAGAAGTATTTGGTTTCATTATTTTGAAGATAGTAACAGACTATTTTTTAAAAGCAAAGCGACATTTTGTTATTTTGAAAGCATATTATACTAAAATTGAGCATTTATAGTTTTAAACTGTAAATATCTACCCTTCAAAATACACATATCATATGTTTATTTTGAACATATTGGAATATTCAGTTTGAGGCACTCATATTGCTAATATTAAAATACCATAAATTCAAATAAAGCCTGTAATAAGAAAGTTATGATTCTTGGAATTAGACGGCCTTAGACTGTTACATTATTTTCCGACGTTTCACAAACGATTCCACGTGGCATCTTCAATGATTGTAACTATAAGGGATTAGAGCACTGAATGAATGAATCGATTTGGTAGACATTGAAATAATTCAGTCAGTTATCTAATCAGCCATATAGAGTAAAAAAATCCCTACAAATGCCAAGTGCAATCGTTATTGGCGAAACGTCGAAAATTTATGGAACACACAAAAATTCCGTGGGTTTTCAACTGAAACAAGTTTAAACAAATACTGAGGCGTGAAGACATGACCCACCGAAACCATGGAACACAATAACTGGATTGTCTCGCGATTCGCGCCCGCGATGCTCTTCGGGAAAATTTCGGTTGCTTTCGTAGTACGACGAAAATCGTAAAGCTAGAAACAAGTATTTTGGGTTATTAAAACTATCATATTTAGATTATACTTTCAAATAGCAGCTCAAATTGAGTATTTCAAAATTTTATACCAAATGGTTACGATGCCTTGTTTGGAGAATATAATACTTAATTTTGAAGCTACTAATCTTTGTTTTAAAACTAACTTTTAATCACAGTAAAAATGTATCAAACCTTGAAGTACAGAAATAAACGAATCATACAGAAATTTGCAAATATGTGTTTTAAAGTAACTTTCTTAAAGTGAAAATATATATTGAAGATATGAAAATCTTGTTTTAAATATTTTTAAATGTTTAACTTAAACTTGTTTCCTTCAATTAAGATTTTCTAGTTTAAATATAAGCAAAAATATCTGAAAATATCAAAATGTTCTGTTTGAAAATATGTTTTTTTCTGTGTAGGTTTTACTAACACTCCCATATCCAACCCTTCTACTTTTACACTCAATCTTATAAAATCCATGACAAATTTTAAACCTAAATACACAATACTTAACACTCTAGATTTGGTCAATAACCTCAAAGATTTAAATTTACCTCAAAATTTTCTACTTGTCTCCTTTGACGTGACAAACCTATTCACGACTGTCCCTAAGTCGGAAGCAGTGGATATTGTTGGAAATCTCTTGAGATCAAAAAACTTGGATGAGGATTTGGTAATCAACACTCTAACTTTACTTAATTTTTGTTTATCCCAAAATTATTTTTGCTTCAATAACAAATTTTACCAACAACCAGACGGACTTGCCATGGAAAGTTGTTTATCTGCCTTTTTAGCAGATGTCTTTGTGGATTCTTTGGAAAACAATCCTGAGATCCTCCAATGGTACAGGTATGTAGATGATTGCTTGTGTTTTTTGAATTGTAACAACGAAGGAGCCCTAGAATTACTCAACAAACTTAATAATATACACCCCAATATATCTTTCACACTTGGAACAGAAAACAACAAAACAATCAATTTTCTAAACATCGCCATACAAAAATCCATAAATAACTTACAATTTCAAATCTACAGAAAGCCCACCCAAACAGACCATGTCATCCCTTACAATTCAAATCACCCTCAACAACACAAAGTAGCATCGTTTCATTGTTACATAAATAGATTACTTAATATTCCCATGACAAAAGAAAACTAAATACTAAAACAAATAGTTTTCAACAATAACTACGACCCAAGTATGATAGATTCCTTGATTTCAAGAAGAAAATGCAGGAGAATTAGGATTGAGATAAACCCTCTCGCCACTATAAAGGATAAAAAATACGTTGCTATACTTTGCCTTGATGAAAACACTAATTCTAATATTAAACAAATACTTACACAATCGATCCCAAATCTCAGTGTTTCCTTTAAAACTAAAAATAGTCTAGCAACACACATTGTAAATTCCAAAGATAAAATTGAACATCTTTCAAAGAGTGGTATCTATAAATTGAATTGTAATTCTTGCAATAGTACCTTTATTGGTCGTACTTGTGGACCCCTAAAGACCCGTATAAAAGAACACCTTTCGAGATCCTCTTCTGCTTTTGGTCAACACCTCAGAATTTCTAATCATGATTTCAGTCCTTCCTCTAATTCAAAGATTATTCAAGACATACCTTCCAAACATTTCAATACACTCAATTTTATGGAGGACATAGAGATCAATAAGGAATTACTAGACAATTGTATTTGTTTAAACACACAAGTTAACCTAAACAGAAGTTACATTCCCTTACATAGACGCCTTCTAAATTAACTTTTTTAAAATTTGAATTATCTTCCAACCTTAACAATTTTTAAATAGCCCGCTCTCTATTCTCAACAACGTCAACAATGTCATTTTAATGTCAGGATAGATTTATTCTTTTTAATTTAAATAACCATCAAATTCCGACTCGAGACCACGTTTTCACGTGAACGAAAAATGGAAAAGAAAGGGGAAAAATGATGGTATCTGATTCAAATTTAGAAAAGTGGTTCGTCCCAGTTGTTCGTCATTTACAATTTTACGTGTTAATTGTTTTTATGTAATGAATTTTTACATTGTGGCGTTGATGACACACTCAATGAAGAAAAGTTTTTTATCAATGAAGTTTAATGTTTTCTGACTAAGTGAGTAAAAACCGAAATACATTTTATATTATTTCTCAGAAAATTTTTCAACAAGAAATAGGCAACATCCAACTATTTTCACACATCTTTATAGTTAATTTTCGAAGAACGACATTTTTCAATAAATATTTCTATAAATTGGATTTTCCTCGCTTTTTAGGAAGCACTGAAGATGGGCCTATGGCCGACAGCGCTATGCTAATTATTAAATTTCAAAGATTATACAGTTAATACACAAAACGATTGTTGTTTTCCCTCTTAATTCAAAAAAGTGTACACAGTTGGTATGGTTTAAACTTGCCTTGGAGTTTAATAACAAGTTTTGAAAGCGGGCCTACGTCCGAATAGTTACGTACCTCTACCAACGTACCAACTTAATTACGAGAATAACAGTAGAAACTGCTTTTTTACTCATTTAGAATGCCTGTTTATTTCAATTTCGGGTTTAATTAATAGAAAATATAACAGATATTTTGGGGTTTCCATCTACCTAACATTAGAACACGCTAAAGCGTTTTTGATGACTTTTTAAACGGTTTTGTAAAATTCCGTAAGGCGCAGTATTATTTCAAGTGAAAAGAAATTTGTAGATGTAATACTACGATTTACCACTCGCTTTAAATCATAAACAAGGTTTGGTCATGGTAAAAGGGAGATAGTAAACTCGGCCGGTAGATACCCCAAGTACATGATATATTGCCCCCATGTGGTTCATTAAAAATATCAGCAACCAAAAATTATCGGTATTATAACAGTTTCTACTTTGCATTATGAAGGGGTTAGTTAGAGGTATTTGTTTTCATTGCGTTTGGGAAACACGTGTTCTAATAATCAAAGTTATAAACTAGTGTTTTATCCCGCAGTATTCTAATTCTCGGAAAACATCAAGTCTTGTGTAAACATAAAAACGTGCTATATTCTAAACTAAATAATATTAAATTTGCGTCTACGAAAACCGTTGATCGGTAGCTTTGCAATAGATTTGCGGCTTCGAGAATATGTGAATTTGGTTCTGTGATGTTTTAGCCGACAAAGGGCAATATCATTTAATGCTTCAATCTCCCTACTGGCAGTAAACAAGTGTGACTGCTAACGTGGGCGGGCGCGACCTTCGTTGGTTGGTCAAGAGTGTTTACGTGACCATCAAAACAAATGTTGAATATGGTCACCTTCTGATAAAACACACGATTGCAATCGTCTCACCATTGATTACACGTTCAAAAATGCCTGCATTATTTCGTATCGCATTGCATCTTTCAATAGTTGGAATTGTTAAGTCGTTCTTATCTACTAGTACAGGCATCTTGTATACAAGAGACTTTAGGTGACCCCATAAATAATAATCTAGAGTCAAGAGTCTGGAGGATTCAAGTCGGAAGTGTTGTCGAGGTATTGACGAGCAACTAGGCTAAAATGAGCTGGGGCGCCGGCCGTCGGGCATAAATCACATATTAGTTCTTATTTGTAGAGGAACGTCTTCCAACAGAACGTCAAGTTCTTGAGATAAAAACTGCTTATAGGAGTTTCCATTCAATCGCGGTGGTAAAAAGCATGGTTCAATAAGATGGTCGCCAATAATCCATGCCCATACATTCACCGAAAATTGTTGCTGAAAACGACCATCTCTAATTTTATGAGGGTTATCGTCCGCTCAAAAATGTTCGTTTAAAAATTCATACTGGCTTCTCTTGAACAAGAGGCCTCATCGGTAAATAAAATGGTAAAAAGTTGTTGTTATGTGCTACTGTATGCAGTAACCACCTACTAAAATCAAACCTTGGCTGAAAATCACGGGGAAGCAGAGCTTGCACACGTTGAATATGGTATGGGTATAGTTGATAAAGATGCAAAACCCTCCAAACAGTTGATGCACTGGTTGAAGGATCATCTTCTTTCTTTCGAAGTATAGCCTCTTCTAACTCAGGCGCGGTTACTGTTGCAGGTCTGCCAAGAAGTTCCGTACTACGTTTAAAACTCCCAGTCTCACTCAATCTTGCATGGAGCTGTCTAAATGTTTTGGCACATGGCAGTACTCTGTTTGGATAAGGTTCCTAATAAATTCGCCAAGCTTCTTCAGCATTTTTATTTGCTAGGCCATAATTGAAATGCATCTGGGCCATTTCAGCGTTAGTAAAGTTATTCATTCTTAACTTGTTATTGACAAAACAGATAAATTAGACATCAAAACTTACCTTTACCTCATATTTTAATTAACTTTGAAATACATAGGTATTTTTTTTGTACATGCAATAAAGTGGTTTTTATATTTTCTCTCGAAAACGAAGCAAGATACGAAACGAATTTAGGGAACAAAAAAGTTGTATTATTATTTGGTAAATCCGAAAAAAAAAAATTAGAAAAAAGTCTGTGGCGCACATTCTTTTGTCAATAATATTCGTTAAGGTGCTCCCCGGGCCGCCACTGGACTAGTTAGGGCTAATCAAGCCCCTTATCACTATGAATAACTGTAAAAAATGTCAATAAAATCGGGAAAAGGATATTTAAAAAAATGATAAAAAAGCAATTTTTTTTAAAAAACTTTAACACTTTAAAAACAGGCAACTCCGGACATATGTTGATATAAACTTTTTGTCTTAGAATATCATAAGGAATCACCCCCTTAAGTTACGTATCGTACTTCTGAAACACCCTGTATATTGTTTTTTCTTTTTTTTATTGTCTAAAGATTTAAACCATTACAAAAATTCAGCACTGAAAATAGGGTTTTATTTTCTACATCTTTAAGGGGGCTATCTCATCCCTTTATGTATTTAAAAAAATGGGCGCCAAACTAAACGTAATTATTTGGTGATAACAATGATTATTCGTGTATCGATCTAATAAAATCGAATCGCTTATCTATGGTTTTAATATATACCTACCAAATGCATCCTCTAATAATATAAAATAAAAGCAAACAACCCACTGCAGTTTTTGCATTTTAATTTTTTTGAAATTACCTGTCCACACTCCGTTTTTAATTTAAACTGTAGGTACTAAAGTAATTTATTAATTATCATGGCTTGTTAATCCATCCAATCATTTTTGATTTAGTGGATGAAGACGATAATATGGACTGCAATTTCATTCATTCAAACTTCTGCCGCATAAACAAAGTGTGGGTTACTAAAATAGTTGCGTCGTCTTCATCCAGTTTTCGATATAATTGCTCAGAGATCTCACCACTAGTTCGAAATCAAGGGTATGAAACTTTTGATTGGGCGCCCGCCAACTTTGGGCAAGGGGAAATTTCCACCCGGTTCCGCCGGGGAAGTAAAGTGTTGATTGTTGATTGATGCTGTCGTACCAGACAAAACTCAACTTGAGTGCTGCTATATCTATCTAGTGATAAGCGTGGCTCAATGGTGCGCGTCTTTACTACTCTAAGAACCTGATTTGAAACTAGCACTGGGTTTAACGAATTTAGCTAATTGTCAGTTACGATTTTATTATTGTCATTTGTCAGTTGTCACCATATTTGTTCGGGAGAAATTTTCTGATTTTTTAATATTTTATTTTTACTAAAATTGTTGCAACTTTTAGGAGTCCTGCAGCCCTGTGATTTTTAGTACAAGAATTTCCACGATTAATGTGTATACTTTTATTAATAATTTAAGTATTTAGTAAGTACTCCTACTTAGCGGCTAGTATTTCCTATATATCTGCTTCAGCGCTTTCATATTAACAATAGTTTTCTAAAATGTCTGGCCTTCCAGCTGCTGCTTCTATCTTACAAAAAAAAATAAAAATTAGCGGCAAGTATCCCTTGTGTCAAAGTTCTTATGATCTAAAAGCGAAAAATAAGAAATTTTATGTTTTCCCAAAAGATCCTGTCACAATATTTGCTTGGAAATCTGCATGCAAGACAAGCCTGAGCAAAAATTGTACCAACTTCTATGTTTGCGAGGATAATTTTTGTACTTATGATTTCAACATATTGAATGCTCCTTTCCCATTAAAATTTGGTTGTTATCCTAAGGCATCCTTTAAATTTCAACTTGAGACAAAGTACAACTATTAAATTAAATTATCAAACCTCTCATGTTATTTCCTGCTTAAGTTCCTGACACATTTATGTCTAATGTCTGTGAAAAAACTCCAAATGCAGTTGAGGATGTAACTGAACCTATAATTTGTGGCCCACCCATAAATATTATCCAAAATGAAGCTGTTGCAGGGTCATCGACAGAAAACATGCTTACTGCTGAGCCCTCATGTTATGAAACTAATGAGAGCTCAAAGAATATTTCTAGTTGCTCTAAAATGGACACTAATTATTTTGATGATTACCCATTTTTATTGGACAAACGCTCAGGCATTCTTACTAAAGCTGGGCTCTCAAAATCCGATTTAAAACCTGTGCACACTGCCAATCTTAGCGTCAACTTTAATAAAAATTCTGGTTATTTATTGTTGATCATGCATTGTTTCTTAACGGAAAATGTAATTAACTCATATTCAGCCCTATGATCAAACACACAAGGTAACTCTAGACGCTATCTAGCCGTTTTTAAACCACAGTGAAAAATTAAAAAGTAGGCTTTTTTCGGTTGTTGTCATGACAACGGTACGTTAAAAGTTAACTTGTGTGTTAGATCATAGGGCTGATTGTATAAGACTATATATTATGTAAAGAGTATTATATAGTACTCATTTTTTTTTTATTTCAGGAAACTGGTATTGACCAATCTGCGTATGCTTAGCAGAGTGAAACTAGGCGACAGCTACCTAAAATGACGTACAGCTGACTAGAAATGTATAATTTTGTAATATGTTTGTACATATACGAATGCTGCACTAAAATGAAACTCATATACACTATCGTGATACTGAACAATACTAAAAAAATATACCTGACGCAAGTCTAGATGCACATCTTGCTGTTAATTGCACAACCCTTGGCTTACTCGGCGCATGGCCTGAAGCCCTTACCACAGAAATTATTAATTATTACCTATTGTTGAAACTATTTTAAAATATTTACTTTGGGTGCCTTTTTATTTATAACAATTAATTTATTCCGCTAATATATAAGTTAGTTTTATAGATTTTTTTATTATGATTCATTATTTGAATTCTTTAATTTTTAGTACTTTTTGGATATTTTTGCCCTCCTCAGGACGCATTTTAATTCATTTTTCTTGATACAATCAACAAAAATGTAATTAAATGTTTTTTTCTGGTAAAAATAACTGTAATACTAAAAATTAAGAAATTTCAAATTTCCCGCTTTGTTTTTACCCTCCTCCCCCGCTCTCGCCCACAGAAATTTATTTCGACAGCCACCAGCGCATTTTCGTTGTTCTGTGGACACCCTCCAATGGCGGTCTAAAACTGTCGTTTGAAATGTAATTATGTTGTATCTCTCTTTACATGGGAACCGCTCTTCTTAAGTTTTTGATTTCTGGACGTCTATTCTTGAAAGCAAGCGAAGGGAGTGGTCCCTGGGAGCTCTCGGGGAGTGTCTCTCATCTGATCTCCCCGACAGCAAAACGCCGTATTTTTGAAACACCGAACGCGCCGGGGAATATCAGGGAGGGAGCAAAATCGGGGAACAGCGTTGCCAGGTTGGTTAGCCAATGGCATTGCTGCAAATTTTGTCATTCCACATAACCTCATTCTTTTGTTTCGTTTTTTTTTTTATTTTAATTTGTATTTGGGAACGGATTTAGGGATTCATTAAAATGGAATTTAAGTCGATGCAATTGAGTTCTAAACAGAAAGAGGTTTTAGTGGATTTTGTGTACGCGCGGCCCGATATGTATAATATCCACCTGAACTAACCGAACAAATGTTCTGTCAGATAACTGAATTGCATTTGTTTGGGGAAAAACATCCCTCCCAATAGTCAGTTCTTCCACCGCTGCTTCAACATCCTCGTTAAAAATCTCATTCCACAGCATTAAATTAAAATTTTCCATATCTATTTTAGATAATTCACCTCACTTTTATTGAACCAATCAAAACGCTCATTTTCATAGCAACCACCTTGGTAACGGTCGTCTTACCCGATAAGACTACCGCTAGCTCGAAAAGACGCTTTCGAAAAGACGCTTGTAGCTTTTTTACTTAAATAAAAAATTAGTAACACCTCTAACTTGTATATTTACCTTTATCAGACGGCCTTCATTTTTATGTTCAGTAAATTATCCAATAAAATACACCTCTAGAGGCGGTTTCTTATCTTCATACCTTCGTTTTTCACTCGAAAATCGATTTTCCAAGAAAATTTTCACTCAATGTAATTTTTACTTATAATCAAAGATAAGACCCTCGAGCTAAAGCTCTCGGGATCATATCAGATTATAAGTAAAAATTACATTTCGTAAAAATTTGTCAGAAAATCGATTTCTTGTTAAAAACATCGGTATTACCGATAAGACGCCTCCTCTATCGGTGTATTACTGTTGATATTTAACCATTAGCTCACTTTTCATACAAAAATAATATAACAAATAGGTACAACCAAACCAGTGGGAAAGTTAAGCTGCGAACAAATTAGACCTTGAGGGTTTAATTAATGAATTTGCAATGTGTAGAGCGAGAAAAAAAATATTTTGGGGTTTAATAAATTTAAGTTTAGTTTTGTTTTAAACTGATTTTATTATAATTTGCAACTACGTTAATAACTAATTATTGGACTTGATTTAAATTTAAAGCTATTTTAAAGTTTTGTTTTTCGTTGATGAAAAGAAATATCTTCTTAAGTTATATGTAAAGTAAATAAGAAAGAAGCTCGTTGTTTTATTTTTGTTTAGTATTTGGGATTTGTGTCCGAACGGGGGGGCCTTCTTATATATTTTGCGTTGGGGCCAAAAAATTCTAGTTACGCCACTGAACCAAACACAACACAATTTTAGGTTAGGTTTCCTGCTTCTCTCGGTCACGAGTAGGAGAACTTCAAGTTCTCTTGGGAGTGACTCCCTCCCTTAATATTTTTTCAAGAATACAGTGTTTTGTGTTTTACATTTTTAAGAAAACCACGCCCACTTCTCTCGCAAGTTCTACTCCCTGCAATTCAAGAATAAGGGTCCTAAATAGAACAGCAAACGAAGAAGTGCAGTCAAATACATAATATGACTACGCTAGAAGCGCTGTATGCTGTATTTTAATATCAGTTTGTGTAAAAGTAATATACGTAACATTGTAAAAGCAATAATAAATTTTACCGTGCACACAGATTCCCGGCGCACAGCGAAAGGTTCGCCACTCGCCAGCGTCGGAGCCGTAGGTGTAGCCAGCTGCCGACCGGACGGGCCGGAAATATTTTTAAATATTCGATTTGTAAGCGATTAGCATAAACTCAAAAACCAAAAAAGCGATGGAAATAGAACCAAATCTTAAGAAGAATCTAAAAGTTAAAGGAACAAAGAACCTTTCTGTTTACTTTGTTTGTTTTTAGTAAAAATAGTAATGTACGGATATGTTAAAATTTTACATAGCGATATATTTGCGACAAAGCAATTAAAAAAAAAATTAAAACTAGAAGAACGTTAAGTAATCATTTAGGTTTTAAATATTTTTTACGAAATGGTTGTCTTTAGAATAATACCTGAGTTTCATCCATATAAACATGCGGCTTTCTGCGGATCTCCTAATTAATCATTTATCATATTATAGTCCGTTTCGTTGCAGTTGATAGCTCATATCGAGGGTTGAAGCCATAAAACAACCGTAAACCATAGACGTTGGTAATTAGAATATTATTATTATTATAATAGTAATTACCTACTATGCCCTATTTAATAAGAAAATTGGCCTGTGTCCATTGTTAAATATACATTAGGAATATTAGGGTTAAAGTAGGTACAACAGGAGTAATTAGTAATTAAATTTACCTATTTTTGCCTGCTTTAGGAAATTATTACGCCATTTGATGTGCGTTTGTCAAACTATGTTTTTAGTGTATTTTGCTCCGTTTACCACCTTATCATTGTGAGCTAAATCCTATAGAATTAATATGGGCTCAAGTAAAAGGATATGTTGCTAGAAATAACAAAACTTTTAAAATGCAAGAAGTGCGACAACTCTTGCTTAATTCTTTAGCAAATGTGTCATCAGAAAATTGGCAAAACGCCATAAAACATGTTATAGTAGGGGAACAAAAAATGTGGAAACTTGACAACGTAATTGACACAACTATGGAAATTAAGCCTTTGGTAATAAGCGTATGACATGATGACTCTTCAGATTTTTCTGAGGACGATTTTATCGAGTTATAATTTATAATATTGTCAATATTTTTTGATCTGTAAATAAATTAGTTTTCTTGTAAAACATTGTATTTATTCTAGAATAAATCAATCAATGGTTATAATTTACCAAAATTTATAAAATCCTAAAATCTATTATATTTAAATAAAATAATAAGCGGTTAGATTATATTAAAACCCAACTCTCCGACCATGGTGGGCCGTTTTAATCATTATCCTTTCATTTCATTTTATGGCTCTATTGTTACTTTATCTGTTACCGGGTGGAATAGGTCAAAATTTCTTCATCCTTATGCTAGATGTACGTAAAAAGACCATTTTATAGGTAAAATATTTTAGGCCACCCGAGCCTTGTTTTGAATCTTTAATGAGGGTATCGAGCTATCAACGGCAACGAAACGGACTTTAGGACGAAAACCCTAACTTATAACGTACAAATAATTTTTAACCTTCTACCATTTGCTATACGGGGTGTTAGGTTGTTAGAGTGGCGCAGACTTTTGGTATGTCCAGACAATATGAAGTAGTTCTATAAGGACCATTGTGATACCACACATGTCCGCGGAACCTATTCAAATCAGCTCCCTGATGGCTAGTGCGATGTACAGCGCAGAAGAATCTTGGCAGCTCACTTAAACCAGCCACTACTGTTAGTAAACCTAGTAAGTCAACCCAGTTGCAAGCTGCTTACTTCCTCCAGATCACTGAAGAATAGTTCCCCAAGGCATTAAGCCTTCTTCTTGCAAGGGTTGGGCATTCACACAAGAAGTGTTCAATAATTTTCTGCTCTTCTTCGTCTCTGCAACTTTTGCAGAAGTCGTTAGGTAGTGTTTGCATACGTTTGGCGTATCTTCTAAAAAGACAGCGTCCGGTAACCACATTTCATATTTCTTAGGTCCTTATGACTGTGTTATAATAACGCTGCGGTTTTTCTGTTATCAAGTAGGGGTCATAATTACTTGAAGATGCTACAGACTGTTGGCCCTGTCCATCCGTTTATTGCAAGTTGTTTGGCTGTGCGATCTATCTCCTCCTTGATCGATCCCATCAGTGGTCTAGCCACGGTATTCTCTGCTTGATCGGCAGACTCATTACCATCTATGTTGTGATGACCAGGAATCCAACACAGAGTGACTTGATGCTGGGCACCAAGTATGCAGATTGTTGCGACAGCGCCTTACTAGTTTTGATTTAATCTTGTTGGAACAAATTGCCTTTATAGCTGCTTGACTAGGGTATCCGGTAAGTACCTTCATATTTCTCGGAAGCATACAGAGGAGGTCAAAATAACCCTATAGTTTGTAATAGATAAAAAATTCCTAAAGTACCCTTTAACGGAGACGCAGAGCCCCAGCGATTTACGTTTTTGAACTTTTGAACCAACTTATATAATTCAATGAAATTTTAATATAGGCCATAAAGAGTCATTAGACGGACATACCCTATTTCGATATTCAGCCGTTTGCGATATATCACAATCTAAACAATAATAATTAACAAAATTTAAGTGGTAGGTTTATGGTTAGGTAAAAACAACAGCTTTTAAATCTGACTATAAAAAGTAGAGTACTTAATTAAATGTTCAAATTGATGGCCATTGACAATTTGGCAGTCTCCTAAACGTAAAACAAATTCGTTTTGAACGTTCCCAATAACCCGTTCAGGAATTGTATAATACTATGTTGTATAATACTAATCTCATGTTGTATAATACTAAAAATTCTCAAAATTTGTAAAAATGATAAATAAAATCGACGGGTCCGAGCGCTTTTTGAAAATATACATGGTTATAAAAATATTGGGGGTGTTTCTTTTTGCCCACGCTGTATACCATTTTATTACTTTTTGAATTTTAAACTACCTTAAAATAACACAGTGTAACATCAGTAAAATATATTGTGTCCAAGTGTCCGTCATATAAATAGTTCGTAAGCTTACCTTAAAACATAATGTTTTTGTGGCTTGTTTACTTTTATTTGATCACCCAGACCCTCAAACGTGCATGACCTTCTCATAAAGGTCAAGACGTCGTTCCAGGCGAGGGTTCCGACTTCCTCCGATGGAATCAACACCTTCCCAAAGAAAAAATGCCGGTGTCAATGGGCAACAGTTGTTTCATCATTCAATTTTATTTTTTAATGTTTATTAGCCCTTTCGCCCCCCGATTAGTCAAAGTTAATTATTCCGCCAGTGCCTTGATTTCTTGCCTTTTTTTGTAATGCTAGTCCTAACTATTTAGAGTAAAGTTTCTGTTAGGTGTTGACAGTGCAGGGGGCATGTATTGTATGCAAGCCAAATATCGTACCTATATTTATTTACGTTGAGTATTTGTATTTCGTCCACTATATATATTTATCGCATGAAAGAGATTATCAGTGGAGATGAAAGAGTGCTTTTTTGCGACTAAAAAGTATTATTTGGCCCTGAAGATGATACAGACCTTATCGCGAAACGCGGGCTGTTAATTTTAACGCAATCTAAACTCTAAAGGCTGTCCAGAAAATTAGTAATATGGAAAGATTAAATTAAATCGAAACTTGTTTGAAAACTATATTAGTTTAAATTTATTGTGAAATAAATAAATAGTTGTTTATACTATTATATGGTTCAGCATGTAATACTTGTTTACAAAAACTAGATCGACCACAGTATAAAGCCCTTAGGGTTTGTTTAGGAGCTATATGAGATCATCGCCTATAGAAGCATTGCTGGTTGAAGCCAGAGAACCACCCCTGTGTCTCCGTAGAGAAGCACTTAGTGCTAAATTTCTATTCAAGCACAGATTCTTTGATACAGATCTACTCAGTAGCATAGCTAGGCTTAGTAACTATGATCTAACAAATAAGTATTTGCAGCACAAAAACTCTCCTCCACTTTGTGACCGTTTCCGGACTTCAAATCAAATTTTAAATACAATCCCATCGTTTTGCACTTCGAATTATGAGAACTATAGTAATATCCAAGAAGTTAGTATTAGATTTCCTCCCTTTACTGATAACAAAATACATAATGAACATATTCAAAAAACTGAACTTTCACTGTAGGTACAACAAATCCATGTTAATTTTTACCGATGCTTCCAAAACTTCGGATGGTAATGGAGCAGCTTTCTATATACTGCAAATAAAGGGTGAATTTAAATTTAAAATTGACAAACGATGTAGTATCTTTACTGCAGAGGCTTTGGCAATTCGCGAAGCCCTTAACTTTACTCTAGAATCCTCCAATCAAGAATTTGTCATTCTTACTGACTCAATGTCGGTCCTTAAAGCCTTGGGTGAGATTAAACCTTGGATATATAAAACTAACCCCGAAATATGGAATATTAGAAAACTGTTGCGACGAAATACACTGCGCAAAAAGCATATTTCATTGGTCAAAGCTCATACTGGTTTGAGCGGTAATGAGCATGCTGATTGAAATGATCTCTCTTTAGATGATGCTTATGTCTGCTTAAAATCTTTTACAAGAGATAAATGAGACAGTCAAACTACTGCAAATCATCACCTACAAGGTATTCGCTACTTGTTGAAAATATCCTCGAAAATATCCCTAACAATTACTGACATAAAAACCTAACTGTTTCAAGACGCTTCATTACCACAATTATTCGCCTAAAATTGGGACACACATGCTACCCAGCACATCTAATAAGATACGTATTTTACCCTTTGATAAATGTGACTTGTGTCAAGTTAGTTGCGATCTAGAACATGTCTCTTTCGAATGCAGAAAATATTCTGCTTATATCAGCATACTTTACAACTACCTAATACAGGTGTGTAAACTTGAATGTCCCTTTAATATCCTTTACCTCTTGTCCTTACAGAATAGAAAAGTATATAAGGTTCTTGTTGAGTACTTACATAACGTTAAAATAGAATTATAAGGTTAAAACATTAGAATTACTATCCATGACTTTCCCTTATATGTGTTTCTCCCCCTTTTAAGTGGTCCTATTGTTTTTCTAATATATAAGTCGCCCTGACAAACCCCAGTGGCGTGAAGCGTGTGTCCCTGTTTATGTGTTTACTTCTTCTCCATATCATTAATATTTTACTGTGCGACTGGCTGTATGATTTTTCAGCCAAATGTCAATTAAAAAAAAAAAGTCACATCACTCATATCGGTAACATTTATTAAATAATTTTCCGATCAAACTTTTATTATTAAGAAATCAGAATTCATTCAACGGTTTGCCAAATGAATCCAAAAATCAAGCAAGAGAGTGAAATGTAACACCTCTTTTAAAAATCAAAAGACGAAGGATACTGAAGCGCTTTTAAACGAGCTACCGAAATATGAGGGAATTTCCAATTCGGCATCGTGCTTCAGAGTTAATGTGTATTTAAATATTTTAACTGCTCAAACGAAAACATTCAAAGCTTCTGCGTTCTCAGTCCTAAGTAATATATTCAAAATCTTACAACTGGATAAACAGCTTTTCTAGTCGAACTAATAAAACAGGAAGCAGCAAAACGGGCTAATAAATATCATAATGACTTGACAGTGGATCTCTATGCGCAATCAATTATTGCTGTAAAAAGCTAGTTGAAATTAGAAATTTGGAAAATTCATATTATTAAAGAACTTGCAGAATTATAATTTATACCTCGATTTATACATTTTAAAAGTCTAGCTTTGCTAGAGGCAATATTAACAGCTTGCATGCTAACTCTTCCAGTTACAAGGTTACAACCGCAACAACTGCAAGAAGCTTTCCTAAATTACAACTTATTAAAAATTATCTAACAACCTCTATCGGACTTAACAATATTGTCCATATATAGAAGAAGAAGAATTTGAGAAATTACGATCTTCTTCTCTTCTTCATTGATTATATAATATCTTATGAATGTTCGTCGAAAAATACACAAGAAAAGTAGCTATAGAAAGATCATTTTTTTATTTTATTAAGTCGGCAGCGAATACAAAATCAAAAAGAAGAATGGTTAATAATTAATTGCAGGCAGTCAAGCATGCTGCAATAGAAAAAAATGTTCAGAAGTAACGGTTTCGTTGGTTGTGTTTTATGCATGTACTATTAACTAATATTCCTCTTTTCTTAATTTCCAATAGAGACTTTGTGTATACGTGTATTTTCATTTATTTACTGAATAAAAGTCCCTTAAAAAATTCGAATACAGTGTCCACTCAGTGTAGCAGCTCCGCCACTGATACTTAAGGTCGCGCTTGGTGAATTTATGCAGTCAATAAGACCTTAATTTTCATTAATATTTGGGTTATTTGCATAAATACCACCACGGGCGTTGTTAATCATCGATCCACATTTAAATAGATGCTTACATGTTAATTCTTACCTTATTCTGAATAACATCCACAATCACATATATAAGCAGAACGATCTCTTGTTCGTCAGAGCCCATAAGAGTGCCCTGCAGCCCTGCCGTGGCAATATACAGGATGCAAATATGATGGGGCCCCGCCATATTCAGTCCCTTGATACTCATTTGGAAATTTCGCGCTCTTTTTCAAACCTTGTACAACCACATCATAAACAAACGCTATCGGCAGCCATGTTGCCACGTGAGAATGTCCACAACAACCTGTCGGATCCGGGCCAGTACCCGTTAGGTCAGGAAAACTTATTTTCTTAATGTTGATTGAAGTCTCTATTAATATCCAGGTGAGATTTGTTGTTTGATTTCGAGTTGGTATCTTATCAGTACAGTCTCCTTAAAATTTAAAATCACAGATACGCGTATAACTTAACCTAAGTTCGACACCTTGTACGAAAACACTGCGAATTTTAGGGTTGTCCTGTTTCTATCACAAGTTTAGACCTGAGGAGCACTAAAACGTGTAAAAAGCGCTTCGTGGCCCCTTTAAAATTCACTTGAGACGATAATTTATTCTTGTAATAGGTATAATATATCCAATTTCCACCAGTGTTTTACTTGATTCCACGCGCACAAACACACACCGAACGATCAACAGGTAAATCGAGAAGTCGCGTCGCGAGCACAAAAAAGTTTTTCAATTTTTTTCACAGCCTTCTTGGCAATACTTGAAAATATCGTTTTATATGGGTTCAAGCGTACAGTGTTTTTCCGTTTTAGTTGGCCATGCACTGTAATTCAGGTATTTCGTGTTGTATACCTATTTCACCGGGGGTCGACTGATGGAGTTAGACTGGTTCTCTTACCTGGCCGGGCCGACCAATGAGAGTCGAGTACGAGGGAACGCAAGGTAACTGTACCTATTCGTACTGCATATTCTATAGTTATATAATTAGACGACTTTGTAAAGGTAGCGGAGTATACAAGGTGCGTTTAATTTCTGGTGAATTGCAAGCTCGTAGGGGCTTTCGCAGAGAGGGATATTTTAATGACCCCCCGTATGTAACAATTCACCGGTAGCCAAATCCAGGTGGTAGGTTGGCCCTTTGAATATCAATATAAAAACGATCGCAACGCGATTTGATCTTGTTGGCTTTTTATTTTGGAAGATAAAGAGTATACTTACAGGGTGTTTCAAAAAAACATGTCACATCGCTCGTGTGGTTATTTCTTACCCAAAAATAAGACAAATAGTCTATTAACATTGATCCGAAGCCGCTGTAATTCTGAGATACAGGGTGTTAAAAATTAAAAAACAAAAACGTTTTTTCCTTAATATTTTTGAGACAGCTTTAGATATCATTTCGATTTTTTGCAGATACTAACTAGGCATAGAAACACATCTATTTCATAAAAAATGTTTGCTCTACTTCTATCTGTGACGCTCGCGACATTTCTTTTGATATTTTTGACGAAAAAAATTATACGCCACTGTTTTTCTTCAAAATAAATACTATTTTTAAAATTGCGCTTTATAACTTGCAAGAAGGGTCCTTAGACTTTTCTGTGTGTGACCAACGGTTTTCGATTAAAAAAATAAAGGACATTTAGGTTATATCATATCGATACAGAGTTTGATAAAATTGCATTTACCTCCTAAAGAAAGTCAAAACCAAAAAAGTATCAAAAGGTACTTCTCATTAGGCATTAAACGGCTTACATAACTGTGTTTAAAAGAGAAAGCGGCAGAGGCGTACACATTTTTGCTCTGCTTAAAAATTGCAACATACATATTTTTGAATGGGACACCCTATATCTTACAATATTTTTGGATTCTACATAAAATTACAATTATTTTTTAATAATGGCATTATTAATCTAAACTGAATAGTTTCCAAGATATCGACTTTTAAAAAATGGTATTTTTGGACTTTGACAGCTTCTAGCTCTCTAACGGTACGCCTTAGAGCAAAACGGCTTACATATCCCTATCTTACTTTTTTATTATCTCCCCAAAAGTGCCAACTTACGGTTAAACCGGAAGTACTATACTGGCTGTTGCATCGTCGAGCGGGACATAGGAAATCCCATGTAATTTTAAATGGGGTCAATTATTGGCTTCCCTAATTATTTTAGAGAAAAATTCTATTTAGGTTTATTAAAGAGCACTAAAACCCACATTCAAAAGAATAACTTTAGATATTTTTGATGAGCCCGTTTACGGGTTATCGCCGATTTCTTTTTAACTATTTCTCCTTTTTATGGCCCCGTATTTGCGGGCACCAGTCAAGGTAAAAGATGACTGTCAAATAAAGTTGTCATTTTGAAATGTGTGCTTTATTGTTATAAAAACTCGTACATCGAAAATATTAGCCATGAATTACACTTCTGAAGAAAAAATATTGATGATTAAATGGTATTATCAAGGAAATAGTTATAGACATGTTTGCTGCTCTGTATCCGAATAGACCGATACCTGCAAAATCTACAGTCGAAAGGACTATCAAGAAATTTGAGACAAAAGGCACTGTAATAAATAACTGCAGATGTGAAGAAAGGCAGGAACAAAGAAGAGATGCAAGAAATGATAGGGACTTGCAAGTTTTATTGTGCGTGGAAGAAAATGAAAAAAAGATCAGCACAAGGAAACTTGAGGATGACATAGGATTAGATGACACCACAGCGTTACGAGCTTTGAAACGACATAAATATTATTCATACAAATATGAAAAGCACCAAGAGCTAAGAGATAGGGACGAAATACGACGACAGGAGTTTTGTTTTGGTATGATGGAAAGAGCAAACATGGATAGGGAATTTTTAAAAAACATTTGTTTCACTGACAAATGCACATTTACCTTAAACAATGAACCCAATGTTCAAAATTATCGATATTGGAGCAAAGAAAACCAACACAGGTTTGTGGAAACAAGGACGCAATATCCACAAAAAGTTAATGTTTGGGCTGGGATTTTCGGAGAAAATATTATCGGGCCATTATTTCTTACACGAAATTTAAATGCAGAATATTTTTTGGAACTACTAAAAAACAGGATATACAAAGATAAAAAATACCCAAATCTAGACGAGTTAAAAAATGCTATTTCTGCCGAATGCAATAGAATTTCAGTTTACCAACTAGCGAATGTAAGAAGAGAATTTTATGATCGCCTCGGTTATTGTCTAGCAGTCAATGGAGGAATATTTGAACATCTTAAATCCTAAAGTTCTAACAATTTAATAGTACCTACCCATTAATTAGTAAAATATTGAAACATGTAAAATGTCATAATTAACCTTGTAATTGGATACTTTATTTTAGTTTTATTCAGATTAGATAAATACACCTTTAATATTTTCGATGTACGAGTTTTTATAACAATAAAGCACACATTTCAAAATGACAACTTTATTTGACAGTCATCTTTTACCTTGACTGGTGCCCGCAAATACCGGGCCATAAAAAGGAGAAATAGTTAAAAAGAAATCGGCGATAACCCGTAAACGGGCCCATCAAAAATATCTAAAGTTATTCTTTTGAATGTGGGTTTTAGCGCTCTTTAATAAACCTAAATAGAATTTTTCTCTAAAATAATTAGGGAAGCCAATAATTGACCCCATTTAAAATTACATGGGATTTCCTATGTCCCGCTTGACGATGCAACACCCGGTATATCCGGCTGTCGAGTTACATCCGGTTTAACCGGAAGGTGACACTTTTGGAAACAAATGATTATCTTGAAAAAACAGTTGCGCACCAGTATATAAATTTTATTTATATTTTATATATTTATATCATAAATTATTTTTTTAACTTACCCTGTACATACAGGGTGTCCATTTTTCAATGTAATTGCCTAGTAGGTATCTAGGTAACTAGTAAAGATAGAGGCTGGCGGTTTTTACATTACTGCTATTTTTTTATGAAACAAGAGACGCAACAAACAGAATTGTCATAGCTTTCGTAGCTTTTATGCTACAGGGTGTTCTCAAAAATGTTTGCCTTTTGACCACCCCTGGTATTTCGGTTATCTTTCAACTTATTAAAAAATTGGAAACTGTTTCTAAGAGATTTTTTTAAGCAGAATTCATTGGCGTGTTTTTTTCCTGGGTGTCTTACTTTTCAAGATTTAAAGCAAATATATGACTTTTTAAATAGAACACCCTCTATATTTTTCTATTATTTGATTGGGCTATTTTTAAGCTTTTCAAATATATATAACAGTTGATAGCTACTATTAGCAATAGAGACACAAATTGAAAAATTTAGAAAATTTGGGAAGTATAGGTCATGAAACCAGTGGCGTAATTAGGAGAGGGAGGGGGGAGGTTCCAATTTTCTTTCTTTCTTAAAAAATGCGTCGCAGGTAAAAATTCTTTGGTGCCAAGCCCTTTTTTGGAATGTCAAAACTTCTACGTTTCGATAGCCCGTCCCGAAGAAACGTAAAAATAAAGAAATTTTTAAATATAAACGGCAATATTTGTATTTTAAATATTAGTTTTGTGAAGGTATCCATACCGTATATTATTTTACCCCCTGAAGTAGAAAACACGAAACAAACAATAAAATTCAACAATTGCAACAACCAGTGGCGGATTTAGAGGGGGGCACGGGGGCACGTGCCCCCCCTGTCATAATAATTTCACGAACCAACCTAAGCGCAACACCCAAAATTCCAAACACAGCGACAAAAAATTGTACAGTACAAGTGTCAATAATTTTTTAAGAGAATCCGCCTTAAGAACACAACTTCTAAGTTCAAAAATTGGGGAAATTTTACCAGCACAAAAAGCAGTAAAGGCTAAAAAAATTTGCGAAACTAGATGGGTTGAGAGGCACGATGGAATTCTACATTTTTTAGAAATATTCCCTGCAGTAGTGTGCGCACTGGATGAGATAAGTAGTAGCAGTTCACATGCCTCAAGTAAAGCCCAGTCACTATCCGCCGCAATTTGTAAATTTGAATTTTTGTTAAGCCTTTAAATTTTAAGGAAATTTTTGTCCATTACACTTCCACTTTCAATCCAGTTGCAGAGCTCCAGCCTTGACTACAGCAAAGGCATGTTAATGATTAATGCAGTGAAATCTGCGTTAAACAGAATTCGAGAAAATTTTGATGAAACGAAAAGTATTTATTTAAACACTACAATACACTACAGAACAAAGTTCCAAATGGTATATTCTAAAAAAAAAAGAGTAAACAAGAACTAACAGTACTTACTTAAAAAATGAGTTAAACAAAAAAAAAAAAAAACAATTCACACAATTAACAATAATTCAGAGAATCATAGTCTTCCTTTTTTTGCCTCATGGGCCTAGCAGTAAGTAAAACCCCCACCAAGTATTCCAAATCCCTCAAACGGCCCTATCGTCAATAAAATGTCCAATTTTGTTTTTAAAAGAAAGCGTGGAACAATTGATATTAAAATCGCGTGGCACAAACAGGTTAAAATTGCCCATTATACGATTTGCAGGGCTATTCCTTCCGATGTCAGTACGGCTCTGATTCACAGAAAACAAATCGGCCTGTCTCGTCAAACGACATGGTACTCTAAAGTTATAAGCAAAAACAAAAGTTCCGAGCAAACCATCAAGTTGTTTGATTTTATGGCCGAATACCAGCGTGAGCCTTATTCTGCGTATTTCCAGGCTATCCAACCCTACAAGGCTCAAGCGATCCCTATAAGAAAGCGTAGAACGATCAATCCTCAGTCTATACAACAGAAAGTTTATGAACCCCGATTGCACCCGCTCAATCCGTTTAATGTGGACCTGATATAGAGGAGCCCAGACCACACAACAACATTCTTCGAGAAAATTTTGATGAAACGAAAAGTATTGCTCAAAAAATGGACGTTAAAATTCGGATTCCTAGAATCACCGCTTTTCAACAAAACCGTGCTAATGCTCGCTTGACTGATCCTGAGGACTCTTTTCGAGTTAATACATATTTGCCCTACCTGGATTTCCTTATTTCCGAGCTAGATGTCCGCTTTGACAAGAAAAATAATATTGTTATTTCGCAGTTACAAAAAGTAGTTCCCAAATATTATTTTGAATCTAACTTTCCCGATCAAGAAATTGTTGATGCCGCCCAAAAATATGAATGCGACTTACCCTCAAGTATATAGACGCCCTTCGTGGAGAATTAGTTTTATGGAAAGAGCTTTGGATAAGCAAACCGCAAAAAGTTGATATTCCAATGGAAGCTTTCAAATTTTCTTCTATGTTTCCTAACATACAGTGCATCTTAAGAATTCTTTGTGTTTTACCAATCACAACTGCAACTGCTGAAAGGTCTTTTAGCGCTTTAAAAAGAATAAAGACATTTTTGAGGTGAACTATGGGCCAGGAGAGGTTAAATGGCCTGAGTATGCTGCATATTAACAGAGATATTGGAGTAGATCCTGAAGAGGTTTTAAATATATTTATAAACAAGCATCCTCGAAGACTATATACAATTAGAATTTATTTAAACTCTTTATTCTAGGTTTATAATAATTTAGTAAATAACCCCTTTAAAAATGAAACTCTCTGGGAGGAACTTATATCTAATGTGTGCCCAGAGGTGCAACTACGGAGGGGGGGGCTTAGCCCCCCAATTTGCTCATTAGCTCCCTCAAACAAAATTACAATATTTGCATTATTTTATTTCTTTCCATCATGGCCGACGACATTGCGACGACAAAATTTCACCCTCTAAATTTAATATTGTTGAAAAATCAATTTATTTCTAAGGAAGGAAGATTAAAAATATTTATTCAAAGTATGTGTAGCAATAATAAAAGGGTTAAAAAATTGTTTTAGGTAGGTACGTTAAATATAAGAAAAATCGTAAGGCACTAATCGATTAGGTAATTATTATTTCTACAATTTTTTAGGCCATTAAAAAATTAAAAGTAGACTTTCTAGATTTTGTTTAATAAACCAAAAAAGGGCGTGGCATCCAAAAAAAAAATTGCCTGCGGCGCATTTTTTCCAGAAAGCCAAAAAGAAAGCAAGATAATAAGTCACACTAGTTGCGCCTCTGTGTGCCCCCCCTGTCGATTTTTTCTGGATCCGCCACTGGCAACAACTGCGGGAATTTGAGTTTATGATGAATTGAAATGTACGAAGGCGTAGATCGAAATTTTAATAATGTCGTGTTAAAAGTCGAAATTTAAAGAAATTTTTATTTTAATATTTAATGTGGCCCTTATACGCATTTGTAGAAATGATATCGATCTGGAAAATTTCAAATAATGTTTCATGTTGTTTGTTGCAAATTAATGAATGTAATTTTGAGCTTTCTCTACTATCGACCCCACGGGGGGGGGGGGGATACAGACCCCCGGACCTCCCCCCCCCTAAATACGCCACTGCATGAAACCATTAAAACAAACAAAAGAACATCTATCTGGCATGACTATTTGTCAAAATGTATAGGCTAAAATAACGTTTTGTTAAAATACATGTCACCATTTCATCGACTACATATTTTTTGAATGTATAGTGGCTAGTACCAATAGTTCCCTTTTTAAGAAATCTAATGGGAATTCTATTTGTCTTAAACTTAGCCATTCTGTTATTTCACTTTTACGCCACGTACCTACTTGTCGGTAATTTTTCCATCAACCTAGAGTGATGACTTGCATTATCCAATACAATTATTGCATCTTTTGGTATAAGATCCAACATTTGCTCGAACCATTCTTCAAAGACATCGGCATTTATTGGCGAAAATGTAGTAGGTAGGCATATGAAAATTTTGAAAAATACGACATATTAGTTTGCTTTATAGAGTGCGATGAAAGTAGGTAAGTTTATACAATCTTGTAATTTAAATATCTACCTTATATAGTTGCTACTTTCATAGATATTCAGAGAGAATGTTACTTGATAGCCCAATCAAGTAACATTTTCGAGTTTCAAAATTAATTTAATTAATAATTAATCATTTATAAAGCAATAAAGCCAGGACCTAAATGAAATATAATAAAGAGAATCGCGAAAGGGACAAAATACACGTTAGGTATGGCTTTTGTAGAGACACTAGAAGTTCGTGCAAAGTCATAGAAAAATATCTGGAAGTGATAAAATCTTGTGTCTATAAAATTATTAAATAAATATCATTTTGAACCCTATGAAGTAAAGATTGTGCGCCATTTACGTACTGGGAGTGCTGTGTGGATGACTTATTTTTTGCAACTGTATCCAAATCGTTTACTAGTCGACAGGTAGTTTGCTACAAAAGTAATATGGTCTGACAAATTTTATTTTATGAGTTCCGCACAGGCATTATCAATCGCCATAATAAAATATATGGGTCCCCAGTTGTAAATGTAATATCAGTATATTTTTACATAATATTTACTCTGGCAGTCATGACATATTCTTTTGTTTCTTTTAGTGCGTGCACGCACTAGGCGACCGTGGCCGCGCATATTACAATGCATTAACTTGATATGGCATACGCGCACTAGACAACAGCGGCCCGTTGGCCGCGCGGCCAGCGACATCCCGACTGCAACACGGCGGCTCAGGTGCCGCCGCGCCGCGGCCAATGAAATACATACAGTGTTATGAGAGGTAGCGCACTTGGCCGCGCGACTGGCGTCTTTCGCAGCTTCAGTTTCAGTATGATGTTGTTAGGCAGACATGCAAAATGTCTACAAAAATGGATACCGAATTATTTATTATGGAGATCGAAAAAAGACCAGCGATTTGGGAGTTACTTAAGTGATGAATACACCGACATTCGTGTATAATTAAAAAAATTTTCTTCATATGTTGTCGAAGATCTTGATAAAATGTATTAAACATCCCCTTTAGTCGTCGACAATCGAATAGAGGATGTACCCGAATTCTTTTTTTATTCCTCGATTTTCTTTTTCGCGATAGGTACCAAACAACAGCTACTTGCACAGCGTCCATTTCTACACTGAGTAAACTTATCCCCGCGAATGGCAAATATTGCCAATTTGCTTATTTGCTGGTCGCGCGGCCATGGTCGCCTAGGGCGCGCACGCACTTAATGGTTTCATGGCCAAAACTCTCCTAATTTTCTAAATTTTGATTTGTGCGTGTATTGTTATACAGTAAAATCTCTCAATCGGTTAGCAGGGGTGATCGGTTAATAGAAAAAAATTAAAATAACTGGTCTGCATTTTACAGTGGTTGTTTATTAATCAGTATCTACATAATATATGTAATTATTTTTGTTTAAATTTGCCAGAACTAAAATTAAATAAGATGAAGCCAATTTACCAATATGTACCTATAAACTGCACGTGCATACTAACATATATATTATACCGTCGCTGACAATGCAAAGGGGCGAAAGCGCCATTTTTTTTCCGTTTTGGAGTTATGTCTACCAAGTGATAACATTTATTGGTATCTAAGACCTGGCAAAGTGGCGAACGTCCATCTGTAGCCGTTTTTAGTATACAGCAATATCGTCTACAGGCGAGAACGACATTAAGTAATTACAGGGGCGCGTTCATAGTTTTCACCAAATTGGTAAATATTACCCAGGTAAAATTTAACCGACGTCCATCCAATTGCTATCTACGAAACAAAAAGATCTACTCACTGTGAACGGCTCGGGCATGCGCCGAGAGCAACCCGAACAAACGTCAAACTTGTCAAATTATGTTTTGCAATTTTGAAATGCGACAGCAACAAAACTCTTTTGAGCAAATTGTGGGTATCTTTTAAAATCGACATTCTCAAAAAGTTTTGGCGCGCCCAAAAAACTTTTATTTTAAAAACAACCTAACTTTTAACTTTACCATAAACAATAAACAATACATTTGCGCATGCCGGACAAACTTTATCCGTCTCCCCACTTGGTTAAAAAGTTGTTTCGTTCGGTAAAAGTTATCCACAACCGTGAACGAGTATAAATGTTACCCGGTACAACCGTGAACGAATTTTCCTATCGCCGTGTGCAATCGGTGCGCACCCGACGAACGTCCGACGTCAATCGTGAATGAGCCCCAGGATTAGACAAAGGGGCGAAAAACCAAGAACGGAGTTTCGCCTATTTTTCAGATCTCACAAGAGTTATATTGGCTGTTACGCCTATACTAATTTATTCCACCACCCATTTCTTTTTATTGATATTATGAGTGTGTTAAGAAAAAAAAAAAAGTATAGTTGGCAAAGAAAATTAGAAAAAATAAGAGAAAAGCTGCGCATACTTTAAGAACAGAAGGAAAGGTTTATGTTAGTTCTGTGGCAAAAAAAAGTATGCCTGCCAAATATATGAAAACTCGTTGTAAAAAAAAAGTAAATGCAAAGTTACAGAGTGTGACAACTTTGACGAGGAGGAAAGACAAAAAATTTACGATGCTTTTTATAGTACAAAGAGTTTACAGCTACAAAGAGAATTTCTGGTAAGACATGTTCAATTAGAAGACATTAGAAGAAAAAGAACAACAGCCTAGATTTCTCGCAGAACAAGAACGTTAAAATATACGCTTCCAAATGCAGGAAGTACAATACCTGTATGCTGAATTATGTTTCTAAATACACTGGGTATTTCGGAGAAGACCTTGAGGACGGCGTTGAGTAAATTGACTAAAGAGGGAATTGTAGCGTCGAATAAGCGTAAAGGACGATATAAAAAGTTAGAAGAAAAAGATTAACAACTAAGACACTCTATAGTTGAGCATATACAAAAATTTCCACGAATGGAATCACATTTTTGTAGAAAATCGACTAGTAGGGAATATCTACATTCAGACGTAACAAGGAAAAGAATGTATGACCTGTATACGGAAGAAAATGCCGAAAAGGGAAAGATGTGCAGTTACCAAACTTATCGACAAATATTTTGATCTCTTAATCTTTCATTCCACCATCCTAAGAAGGATCAGTGTACCCTCTGCATGTTGTTCACGAAAGGCGATGCAGAAAAGAAAAAGAAGCTTGAGAGTACGTTTTCTATACATGCAGCTAAAAAGAATGCAGTAAGGAAGATGAAGGAAAAATGCAAAGAAGTATCAAAAAGTTATAGGATAACATTGTGACTTCCGCAGTTTTTAACGTTCAACAGGTGATTCAACATCTCATTAACAACGAAAGTGCTATTTTTTACCGGTGCCGTTTATCAGCATTTAATTTTACTATTTATAACATCGGTGATGAAAACTGTATATGCTTTTTATGGGACGAAACAATCAGTTAACGCGGTGCAAATGAAATTTCGACCTGTGTAGCAAGATATCTTCCTGAATTAGACGATCGTGGACTTCGCGAGGTAAACTTTTTTTCAGATGGTTGCGGCGCGCGGCGGCCAGAACCGCAACACCATTGTTTTCACTATGCTGCTGCATACAATAACAAATGCAAAAAGCCTTAGAAAAATCCATTTATATTTTTTTTGAAACCAACCACGGCCTAAACGAAGGCAATTCGGCCTATAGCTCAGTATCGACAGCTATGTCTTTGGCCGACGACATCTTTGTACCTGCTCAGCTACCACCTGTCCTAAAACTGGCTAGAAGTCATTTACCATACACTGTAATCAACATGAATGTTAAAGATCTCTCCGAGAAAATTCGAATTAAGCCTGTTAGAAAAAAGACTTGAAAAAACTTTCTCGTGATAAGTATATATAATGATCTTGTGAGTTTATGCTCAGGTCTTACGTCGGCGTCGGTTGTAAAAGATCCAATTTTTCAAAACTATTTCAAAGATCTTCCACATAAATGAAAAGCCTAAATTTTTCACTTAAAGTAAAAGTATCGAAAGTCTTTAAATTAGCATTTACTTTTTTGTTGCCATATTTTAGTACCTACTATCGAAGTTTGCTTGTGTGCTTATACACGTTAATATGTTTTTGAGTTTTAGGAGTTGTTGTTCTTTAATTCTTTAGCTTTTACTTAAACTAGTTCTTAGGGTTACAGAAAACGACTGTTCCAAGGAACTGCACTGGAGTACTGTGTTTCTCTATGGGTAGTTGTATACTTGTTGTATAACTTTGTTTTTCATAGTTTTCTTGTTGTTAGAAGCAGTTAGTGTGTCAAGGCCAGGTCATAACTTTGTGTTTAATAAAGATATGTCTACCTATTAAACACAAAAAAATGTCGGTTACTGTGTTTTCCTTGGGACAGTCGAAATAGGTCGTTATCAGTTGTACTGACAGAAAAATGATTTTCAATGGTGTTTACCAATATTTTTTATAAATCTACCTTTTATTACGAATAAAATACCCAAGAGAACATACATTTTTTATTTAATCCGAATTTTAGTATAAAAGAACAGGCGAACGTATATCATTCATATCGTTCAAAAAAACTGACCAATAGGCGAACCTTTATTTGGTACTATTTTAGGGGTAATAACTCATAAGTATTCAAATTCTATGTATGTATTTCGTAGGCATGTGTCTTGACCTACCTAACACTTATTATAGTAAAATAATTATTAAACTATTAAAAAAATTATCGTGTTCCAAATAGGACATATTTTCTTTAAAGCGCCCTCCTGTAAAATTAATAACTTGGCGCTTTCGCCCCTTTGTCTTATCTGCGACGATACAATGTACTATATGTTTGCTTTGAATTTCTTATTTTTTAATATAATCAGACACTAATGATTGCTTCATATTTTTTATTTTATTTTAATAAAATTCAGGTTCACTTTAACTTGCACAGGCTTCAGATAGGCTTGATATTTTCGACACTGGAACAAGTTCAGGTTCCTCTTCCTCTGTCGCAGAGTTGGGAGTAGTTTCATCCGTTTCTTGCATCTCTTCAATACACGTCAATTCTGCACTTTCTGTTGGCAAATCAATAGAGGCGAATTGTTTCAAGTTCACAAATGTATCCTTAATGTTAGGAAACAGTTGTGCTTCTTCGAAGTCGTCAATATTATTTGTATTACACATAAATCCGGCTTTCATAAAGCATTTTTTTATTGTCACTGGGGACAAATTGCGCCAGGCCACTGAAACCCATATCAAGGCTTTGGTTATGGTAATATTATGTTCAATTTCTTGAAAAGGACAACCACTGTCTAAACATGTTAAAAGCCTCTTAATAAGGTAGCTTCTGTAGAGCATTTTAAAATTCTGAATAATGCCTTGGTCCAAAAGTTGGCGATGTGAGCAGTAACGTCTTCGATATTGATATCGGCTGATTTGCCACATATTTTCTTGAAGGTAATATCGTGCCGATGACGGAATTTTTCTAACCATCCATTTGATGCCTTGAAGTTATCTAGTCCTAGATATTGAGCAGATTCGAGGGCTTCTGCTTGAATTATGGGCCCGGATATTGGTAAGTGCTTGATTTGCGCCGTACAAAACCAGTTAAAAACAACTTGGTGCACTGCCAGTCGTTCGGTTTTGGTAAATTTTCTTTTTTGTTCACCGTTGCCACCTTTTTTCTAACTTCTGGTTTATTTTGAAATAACATAATCACTTGGGTCTTACCCACCTTAAACTTCTCAGCTAATTTCCTGGTACTTAAACCAGTTTTTTCACTTTCCTCGATTATTTCAATTTTTCCGCTTAAAAAAAAAATTCCTTCTTCCCGCCATCTTCAAATATTCACGTTAATCCTAAAACACATAAAAACTGGTCAAATCAAAACTAATGTTAACAACCGATTTATCAGCCTTTAAAGCAAGCTGAATGGATTGGCCTGCAATAAAGTAATTAGTGTACGCACCTATATTTCTTAAGAATTGTCGTGTCGGGTTTTACTGCCCTTAATTAGTGCCCTTAAACAGTGTAGTAAGTGGGAAATATTGAATAACAATTGTATAATAACCGATAAAGCAGAAATATCCAGCTTGTTCGCAGATCATTTCACAAACATCTCAGTAAAAAATAAATTTCCGAGGTTGGAGTTGCCATATGTCAGGCCAGTACAGCAGAGCTTTTTCCTCACACCTTTAACATTGAACGAGTTGCATAATATTATATATTCTCTAAACAATACTAACTCTACCGGAGTGGATGAAATGCCGCTTAAACTTTTAAAGAAAGGCTGTCAATCCTTAATGAACATAGTTCTGGAACTGATTAATGGTTCTTTTGAAACATTCGCTGTTCCGGATCAACTCAAATTGTCCAAGATTTTACCAATATATAAAAAAGGTCCGCAATCCGATATTTCAAATGATCGTCCTATATCATTGGTCAACGTTATTACGAAAATAATGGAAAAGGCTGTCTACAATAGATTAATAAATTTTTTTTCCGCTAACAATATCCTAACGGCTTGTCAACACGGATTTAGGTCAGAACATTCCACAGAGAGTGCTGTTCGGGACATCTTGGGGGAGGTCTATGATGTGATAAACAGGGGAAGGTCTTGCGTAGCAATTGTATGTGATCTGTCGAAGGCATTCGACATGGTGGATCATGGCATTTTGCTGCACAAGCTAGAGAAGTATGGTATAAGGGGTGACATACACAGATGGTTTGGGTCGTATCTGGAAAACAGACAACAATTCGTATCAATTAGAGAAAATAATCAGACATACAATTCCGATGCCAATAAAGTTTTAGCTGGGGTTCCACAGGGATCAGTTTTGGGACCCTTATTGTTTAATATCTATGTTAACGATCTGCCACAACATGTCTCTGCCAGAACTGTTATGTATGCTGACGACACCACTTGCATTCTGAGTGATGTGGATGCTAATGTGCTTTTATTAAAAACTAAAATCGCGGTCGAACAACTAAATAAATGGTTTATGTCAAACAAACTTTTATTAAACTTAGACAAAACTAATATCATGGTATTTAACGGAAGATCTCTTTGCCTTAACAACAAAATAAGTATAAATACAGTAGTAATCAATGTAATTAATGAAGCTAGAATATTGGGGTTAATAGTTGATTCTTCACTAAAATTTGAACAGCACATATACAAACTTAATAAAAAACTAAATTCTGCCTGTTATTCGATTAGATGTTTGTCGGGAGTAATATCACTCAAATCACTAAAGACGGTTTACTATGGATATTTTCACAGCTTAATGACCTATGCCATTCAGTTCTGGGGCAATGCTGTTACTAATCAGATTATTTTTAAAACTCAGAAACGGTGTTTACGGATTATGCTAAAGCTCGGACCCAGAGCATCTTGCCGAGACTATTTTAAACAACACAAAATCTTAACAATAATCTCCTGCTACATATCTGATGTAATATATAATAATAATGGTACATAAAAATAAGGGAGATATGTTATCCACTAAAAAAAGTACCAATTATGGCTTAAGAAAGGATTTATTAAGACCAAACTTCCCAAACTCGACTAAATATATTAATATCCCATTTTATAAGGGTCCTGTTTTATACAATTTACTACCCGAAACCCTGAAAAGTCTGAGTAATAATAAGTTTAAAAGAAAGCTTAAGAAGCTATTATTGGAAAACGTATTCTATAGTTTGGACGAGTTTCTAACTTTTCTAACATAACTGATACGGCATTTTGATTTTTTCGACTATTGTTTTTGGTGCTTCATTATTGTGTAACCGTTTGTGTGTAAAAGTATGTTAACAAGTAATTCCAGATATAGCTATTTATAGATAGAATATTTTTATTTTATTTACCTAACTATGTATACTATGTCAATGTCTAAAGCTACATGCAAAAGGGACAATAAAAATTTTGAGTTTGAGTTTGAATTTGAAAAAAAAAATGGAGGGTGTTTTCAGCATTAACGCTTGCTAAAAATTCCGATGATGAGTGGCGTTTAACAGATGGGTCGGTAAAGAGGAGTATAAAATAATGAGATTTCCATTTTTAAATATGAGGAATTCATAACCGGTCGTTTAAAGCAGATGGTCACTTTATAGGCGGTCACAAACAGGGGTTTTACTGTAGTAACTATCAACTATTATATATTTTTGAAAATAACCATATAAGAGAAAAATTTACAGGGTGTCTCATTTAAGAAATCATATGTTTGCCATAAATCTCGAAAAGTAAAACACCCAGAAAAGAAGAAAGCACGCCACTTAATTCTGCTTAAAAAACTCTCTTAGCAACAATTCAATTTTTTAATCAGTTAAAAGATAATCGAAATACAGGGGGTGGTCAAAAAGCAAACATTTTCGAAAACACCCTGTACACAAAGTAGCGTAGTAATGTAAATACCGCAAGTCTCTATCTTTACTAGTTACGGAGGTACCCGGCAATTACATCAAAAAATAGATAACTGTAATACATTAAATCAGTTATAAGGGTTTGATCTAAGATTAGAATAGTTTTATTTAAGTTATGACAACCCATGCTAAATTTTCATATTATAAACAAAAGGAAGTATGAACAAACTTAAACGTGGCAAATCATAAATTTGTTAATAACATTGGTAAATGAACATTGTACAACAATGGCAGAAACGAACTAATGATAAAGTATCATTTTCTTTTACAATTTTGAAATTCATTTATTAAAAATAACAGACGCTTCCAAGCTTAAAACTTTGACTGATTCGGTTTATCAAAAGCTTTATTTCGCGTTGCCGTCAGCGATAAACTAATCAATCATATACCCATATTGCCATGCAGCACCTCCCAAAATATTAAGTTTGTATATGGAAAAGTATCTATAAGTATATACTGTCATTGAACTTTGATGGCATCACTATAAAGACAACGAAATAGGCACGGAAAAAAAAATTAGTTTGAAGTAATGTAAGTAATGTAAAAAAGTACTTCCCAACATATTTCGTTTGACTTAATGACTGCAATAAAACTCCTCATAAACTCGACTTTCGCTTTCGCAGAGACGTATTAACCCACATTCATTTTTAATGCCAGTTTATAATAACAATAGATAGGTACATTACTTGATTTGTTATCAAAAATAATAAACTGCCTAATTAAGGTTTTCTAGAAACAACTTAATTATTAGGATATTTCTCAAAACTTTTTAGTTACAGGTGCCTATTTAAATATAGCTTATATAAATAGTAAACATAATATTCGAAATAGATTAGTACCTATCTATTTTACTTTGAAACAATGTGCAACAGGTTAATATTAAAAGTATGTGGAGACCTCGGGAATCTTCAGCTAATGCAATATTTAGCTACCCTAAACATTCCAGGAAGCATTTATCTTCTGGCGCCAAAGTGATCGTAAAAAATATATGTGAATCGTTATTAAAGAGTGGCCACCCTAAAGTAATTGCCATTACAAATACCAGTGAAATGACGAAAGTTCCATTATCGACGGTACGAGATATTATGCTAAAAGGACATTTTAAAAGAAAAGTTCGCAAAAATACCGAAAAAATGAAGTGCGTAGATGATTGTGACAAAGATGTTATTCGCAGGAAAATATACCAAATGTATGGAGAGAATGTTGTGCCCACATTAGATTCTTTAAAAACACGGTTAACAACTGACGATACAACGATATCGTAGCAGGACAAGTCTTGACCGCGTTTTGCAAGAGATGGGATTTAAGTATAAGGCAATAAACAAGAGACAAATTATTATGGAGTCCGAAAGATTAAGAAAAATGAGAGTTCTGTACCTTAGGGAAATAAAAAAGTTTAGATCCGATAAACGCTCAATAGTTTATCTGGATGAAACGTGGTTTGACACTCATGAGACTGTCAAAAAGGGATGGGTTGATTTAACTGAAAAATGCCAAAATAAAGTCCTTTCAAATAAAGGAAAACAATAATGGATGGATCCCTAATTGTTTATTACTGTCGGCAAAAAATATAAAGGATTCTGGACATCATGAAGATACCAACGCCGCTCTTTTTCAAAGCTTGTTTAAAGACAGTTCGCTTTCTAATGTACCATAACACAGTGGTATTGTGATGGGCAATGCAAGCTACCACAGCCGGCATCTGGAAAAAGTACCGAATGCATCGAGCACAAAATCCGTAATAAAGAAGTTCATGTTAAAAAATCACTTGTACTCCGAGGAAACGTATAGTAAAAACAGCTGTTAGAAGTGTTAAAGTCATTTAGTATTAAAAAAAAATATGTGTGTGATAAAATGGCGGAAGAAATGGGTCACACTGTGTTGCGACTGCCACCCTATTATTTTTTTTTTCAACATATTGGTTTATTCCAGTATAATAATTACAAGATTATAAAGTTTATATATAGAAATACTCAAATACCAAAACAACTCCTAAGCAATACTTTAAGAATTGGTATCGGAGGCACGGCAATAGTTATTAAAAGGCAATTGTTTAGGTGTAATGCAATTTTATTTCTTTTTTAAATGAATTGAAGGTTACTTCATTTTTTAAAGTTTGAGGAAGAGTATTAAAAATCTTCGAAGCTTCGCTTATCGGATTATAGAGAGATTTGTTTGTTCTAGCAGTACCTAATTGTAATTGTATATCATTGCTTGCTCTTGTGTCATATAAATGAATCTCGTTGACATAGACAATGGTAGTATTTGTTTTTAGCAAATTTTTTGTTATTTTAAACATTAGTTTAGATTGCTCAATCTTGAGTATCTGAGCGATGGGTGAAATATGCAGCATATTATATAAATCTTCTGTGTGCGTCCGATAATCCAATCTAAATAGTGCTTTTAACGCCTTATTCTGGAGGATTTGTATTTCTTCAAAATTTATTTTACCACAGGTACCCCATATAGGCAAAAGATATCTTAATTCTAAGAGGATATAAGCATTGTAAATTTTATACTTGGCGTTATTTGTTAAAAAAATCTCTGCATTTAAATAGAGCGCCAATCAGAGGAATAATCTTACTTTTTATACATATATTGTATATGTGCACTCCAGTTTAGATTTTCCTCCAGCATAAGGCCCAAATACTTGACTGACTGAACTTTCTCCAATATTACATCATTTATTCTTATTTCTAAATTATTAATTTTTTTATTTTTTTGCTTAAATATCATATATTTGGTTTTATCCAAATTAATCTTAAGATTTTGAGTTAAAGTCCATTTATAATATTTTAGTAAGTCGTCATTAATCAGCATGTCGAGCTGTTCAGCACTATCTCCACAGTAAGTTAGTATTGTGTCATCAGCGAAAGTGTAATACCTTGCATCCAGTCCCAGGACACTCAAGCTTAAGACAAACAGGGAATAGAGGAGCAGCCCCAGAACCGATCCTTGGGGTACTCCGCTATTATTCACCGCCACTTCACTATCAACGTTGTCCATACTAACATATTGCTTTCTATCACATAAATAAGTCCTAATTAATTCAAGTGGCACACCCCTAATCCCCATCATTTCCAGTTTTCTCAAGAGAACATTGTGACTAACAACATCAAATGCTTTTCGCAGATCAACAAACACAGCAATGACCACATAACCCTTATCTAACTTAGTTGTAAGATGGTCCATAAAGTCTAACGTTGCACTAAGGGTACTACTATTTTTTAAAAATCCATACTGGAAGCTATTGGTATGAGCACATTCATCAATAAAGGAAATCATTCGACTTTTTATCACCTTTTCAACTATCTTGGAGAAAATGCTTATCAGAGATATCGGTCTATAATTAGACATCTGTGACTTAGATCCAGACTTATAAATGGCGCAAATCTAAACCATCTTTAGCTCATCAGGGAACCTGCAACTAATTAAAATATTATTTATTAAAAAACTAACCAAATCCTTGATAATAAATTCTTTAATATTAAGCATGTCCTTTACCGTAACCCCATCATGACCAGGCGCAGCATTGCGCTTAAGACCAGATATTATATCGCCAATCTCCTTGGCATCAGTTTTTAAGAATAAATTTCTGTCACACTCTACTTCCGCAAACATGTTATCGACATTGAGATTATTTTTCTTTCCCGGTCAACCTCCTCTATTATTCCGGATCCCACCTCAGAGAAATAAATATTGCTCTCTGGGATTATTTCCTGCTCTATCCCATTTGTGTTTAAAATACGCATTTTTTTGGATTCTAATTTTGTTATTTAATATATTTTTAAGACTTTTAAATTTTTTGACAACATTTTCATTGTTAGGAAACTTTTTATATTGCTTATAGGTTTTGTTTTTTTTTCTTTTAGTAACTTAAAATATAGCAGGTGTCATCCAGCTATTATTTTGGTGATATTTTATTTTTTTAACACTTTGCGATTTAATTTTGGCATCAGAGATTAGCGATATCAAATCCCGAAACCCCGACAATTTTGCATTGCATTTCTAACCCTATTGAACACATGTGGCATCAAATTAAATCGAAAATGAGAACTGAAAATAGCACACTTACTCTTAGTGGCAGTGTAACAGAGCTAATAAAGACAGTTTTCGGTAAAATTCCAGATGAAAGTTGGAGAAATTCGGTTAACCATGTCTTAAAAATTGAAGACTCTTATATAACTAACTACACAACAAAACGAAATGCGTCCTCTTATTATAAATACGAATGATAGTGATAGCGAGACTGAATTAGGAATAGATTAAAACGTTTTATAATTACAATTAAACCTTCTGTGTATATATTATGTAAATATGTATATTTTTTTAAGTTTTTTAAATTAATATTGTTATTATTACTTTTACCCAAACGCGTGCGAAAAGTTGCCCTTTTTGCAAATTTTTCATACTTATTTTGTACTAATAAATTAATATACCTACATATAATACAAGTAATGGTAAAAATAAACATAATAAACATTGCTACTATAAGGTATTACTATGGCTTTTCATTTAACTACAAAATCCGTTCCTGTGCAAAGCAGTACCCCTTATTTCATTTCATTTCAGTAATATAAACAGTGATACCAGCTGGGGCCAGGTAGATTTCGCTGGTTGGCAGGCTCATCGCCAGTTTTATATGGGTAATTTTACCAAGAAATTCTTTAAAAACGTAGGTTTAGCAATCGAACAGGTAACGGGGTTTCTTTGGGTGTTTACAATATAATAAAACTATTATTGCAGTTATTAGGTCAAGCGAAATATGTTCGGATGGACTTTACCTCGCAGTAAGTTTCTTCCAGACAGTCGTTAATATGTACTTAGTAGAAAGGAGTGTAAGACAATATGAAGACTGGGGGAATCCGGTATTGATGGTAAAGTTATCTGAAAGAAACCTGTCCATCAGCTGATAGCTAATGGTTGTGATTGTGATTGTTGCTAAATCAAGGCATAACAATATAAAAACCAGAGAAGAAATAAATACATTTTGTTCTTTCAATAAAATTAGATTGTATTTATAGCAAATGTGGTTTCTCTTACATTTTTCTTAATGGCTACTAATATAGCAAAAAAACGAATATTTTAGTATACAGGTATTCGTATTCTTAATAAGAAAATTTAAACCAATGAAGCATAAAATATATTTGAATAATTTCCCAGAAAACTGTGTAATTAATATAAATACGGTCAATTAACATTAAAATTCCCATAAATGGTAGCTTTACACTAATAATGTGATCACTTAATAATCAATCAACATGTTATCCTAATGTAGCTTTCCCCAATATAATTATAAAGGAAGCAATAATACATATTTGCAGGTAGAACTAATTTATATTCTGTAGACTAGTACTGTAAGTATTTAAATCGAGTTCTTAAAGGTCCATTAACTCACATTAAATACAAGAATATTATACGGGGTGTTTTATAATAGCTGGCTAAAAATGCAGAATGTAATTACTTGAATAAATTTAGAACTAAAGTTTATTCTAGTATATTGTCAGCTAACTCCGCAAACTAAAGACGATACCTTTAACCACAGCACACTACTTGTTTCATCCATTACTTGGGATGATCGAACAACGACTGCCAATTAGGGATGCAAGATGTTTTCGATAGATTGAAAACATCGGTTACATCGGATCAAAACATCGATGGATTTTGACTCGATGTTTTTTGATATCGATAATAGGCTAGATTAGATCAATGTATAAAAACATCGATGTTTTTGAAATTACATTGATTTTTTTTTAATTAATAAGGTTAGGTTAGGTTAGAGACGCAGATTTCTGTTCCAGACAATCTCACGTAGTCCTATAAGGGCCGTTGTGATACCACACATGTTCCGCAGAACCTAGCAGCATCAGCTCCTGATGGCTAGTGCGACGTACAACGCAGAAGAATCTTGGCAGCTCACTCAAACTAGCCACTACTGTTAATAAACTTAGTAAATCGACCCAGTTGTAAGCTGCTTACTTCCTCCAACTTTTTTACTTTTGGCATTCTTTTCATATCTTGCTTCATTCTTGAGGAAAAACATAAAAATGATTTTATAGAAATCAAAAAAAAATTTTGTGTTTTATAAATAATTAAAAACTGTTTCTGTTGTTGTCCATGGACATGGAATAAAGTGATTTCTATTTATGATTAAGCGATTAAAATAAAACTTATTATTTCAACGCCCTGTAAAAAAAAAACAATTTTTTATTATGTTGTCCGAGAGACATGCAATAATAGCTATTTATGCCATCAGTTACGAAATGCCTAATTTTGTGTAACGCGTGAGATTTTTGCGGAACGAACGAAGTGAGTTTCGCAAAAACTCACAAGTTACACAAAATTTCATTTCGTAACGTATTGCATACAAGATTTTTTCTAATTTTGAAGAAAGTAATAAAAAAATAAAATTTAATATAATTGATAAAAATTTGGAAAACATAAATTTAGTTTTTCTAATTTTGACATATAACTGATGGCATAAATAGCTATTGTTGCTGTTACTTCATGTTAGTTGTCAGTTTGACATTTTGTAAAAAAGTCTAGACGGAAGGTTTTTATCGAGATTGATATATTTTTAGTTTTATTTTTAAAAAATGAGTCATTGAAGTTCTACGTGGTGTGATGAGAAGAAAATTAAACATGTTAATGAGAAAGTTTTACTTGCATATTTTGAGGGTAAGAAAGATCTAAAAGTTTCCACATTATGGACACTTTACTCAATGTTAAGGTCTGAACTAAATCTGAAAAGGAATATTGATATTAAAAAATATACAAATTTGGTAGCATATATTAAAAGGCAAGCGGACGGGTACAGTGCTAAAAAGTCAAAAGTTTTTATTAAAAAAGATTTTGCCAAATTTTTATTGGAAGCTGATGACAAAGAATACTTAATGGCTAAGGTTGCAATGATAATTGGAATGGCAGGAGCATGCAGAAAAGCAGAATTAACATTTCTTCCAGTTGAAAATGTTATAGACGAAGGAAGCCATTTTCGTGTTGATATCCCACCTTCAAAAACAAAAGTTATACGGCAGTGTGCAATTACCACTGGAGACATTGAAAATACGAATCTTGTTGAAATATTAAGAAAATATATTAAGTTGCGTCCCCAGATTCTTAAACACAACAGATTTTTTGTAAAATATGCGAATGGAAAATGTACCAGAAATCCTGTGGGAATTAACACATTTAGCAGTCTGCCAAAAGTTATTGCACAATTTCTTGGTCTTTCAAATCCTGTTCTATATACTGGCCACTGCTTCAGAAGAAGCTCTGCCACTTTCCTAGCAGACAGTGGCGCTGATCTTTTAAAATTAAAGAGGCACGGAGGTTGGAAATCTAGCTCTGTTGCGGAGGGATATGTTAAAAATTCCATGAATAATAAAAAACTTATAGCGCAAGAAATATTTGGTGAAACATCTAATGCAATGTGCGTCGCTTCCCAAATAACAGCAAGTTCGAGCAATGAAAAAAATATGTCGTCGGGAATTAATTTGAATAATTGCAATAATTGTGTTATCAATATTTATAATAATTAATTAATTTATAATTTATGTTTTTAACTTGTATTATAACAGTTTAATAAATACATTTTTCGTCACCAATTGCATAAAATTTTACTTCATGCAACTAGTTACAAAAAGTAAGACATTTCATAATGTCAATCAGTTTTAAAAAGTGTCACTTTATATGTCAAAATTAGAAAAAGTGAGTTTTATGTTTTTCTCAATAAAGAAGCAAGATACGAAAAAAATGCTTAAAATAAACATGTAGTAGTTTTACTTGTCTAATGTTAAAAAAATACAAAAATTGCAAAAAAGTCAGTGGCGCAGATTCTTCTTGTGCAAAATCTTAGTTAAGGTGCCTTCCGGGAAACCGCTGGGCTTAAAAAATTTAATCTAGTAAGGGTTAAATTAGCCCCTCACTACCCTAAATAACACTGGCAAAGTTTCGACAAGGCGGCTAAAGGAATATTAAGATGTCATCAGAGTTTGATAAAATAGCATTTATCTCCTAAACAAAGCCGAAATCAAAAAATTATGAAAATGTACACTTTGCATTAGCCAATAAAAAGCCTACATAAAAGTGTTATCAAAAGAGAAAACGGCAGTGGCGTACATATTTTTTGTTCCTGTTACAAATTGTAACACTCTGTAACTCAAAAATGAAGGGCTTGCGGACCCATGTTTATATATGAACTTTTCACCTTATAAATAACTTAGAAATCGTCCTGTAAAATATCGGACACGTATTAAATAACACCCTGTATATAGCTACTGACGCAGCTGCTCTCAAGTCTGGATGTTCCTGCAGGATTTTTACTGCTTTACCTACTGCCGTAACTTCTGCTTGAAAAATGCTGCAATAGTTTGGAAGTCCATATGACCTCGGTATTTTCATTCTATTAGAGAAGATACCAACTCCCACTGCGACGTCCATTTTTGAACCGTCTGCGTCTGTGAAAATCGAGTTATCCATCTCCATTGATAACTGATTACCCTCCCACACTTCCCTCCCCAAAGTATGTTAATGGGACGATGTAATCCGTCGGCTCTCACAAATTTTGGATTGAATATGTCCTTAGTATACTGCTGTGCCCGCAGTTAATTCGTTCCAGCATTTCAACTGTTTTAGTCGTAGAGCACTTTTTGCAGCCATACTTTTCCCATGAATGTCCACGGGCAGCAGATAAATATTTTGCAATAAAAAATATGTACAGGATTTCCCATTTTCGACACTTTTATAGGGTATCTCCGTAATTGTTAGTGCTATCAAAAAAGTAATATAGGTGTCATGTGCTCTTCTTGGGTCAAACTTAAAATGGTAAAATTAAAATTTGAAAATTTTCGCTCGCTTAAGAGATACGGGGGAGAATCGAGAAATTAACTATTTCAAAATTCCCTATATTCTCTTAGTTAAAAGAGATACAGAAAAATATCTTATACAAAAGTTTCTTTATAATGATTGTTGAATAATCTGCCGTTTTCAGAATAAGTACATGGGGTCAGGTAAAGAAGTTATCGGACCTAACCTCATTATTTTTAAATGGAACACCCTGTATATTTGAATCTAAAAAGACATCATTTTAAATTATCTTTCAAATATATAACACACCATGGATTATATTGGTTTCCTAGGCGATTTATTTAAACTTTATTACTTTAAACCACAGTAGCCCATGAAACAAAAGCTAATATCCGAGAAACAACTATGTTGACATTCTAGTTATTAACATTTGACGTCAATTTTATTTTTACATAATATTCGTTTATGAAAATGACTTATCAACGTTTGGAAAATTTTATATGATATCAGTATATATTGAAAGTGGAAAAAACGAAGAAATGGCTCAAAATTTATATTTTGTTCGCTATCCGGAAAGACGGCAACCATTTAAGGACATATTCCGAAGACTGGATGATTTAAAAACATACGGCTCTTTTACGATGCCGAGATCAAAAACTTATAATATAGAAAACAAGGAAAATAAAGAAGTAAGCGTGTTAGGATTTGTCGAGGCCAATTAATCAGGTAATAATATTATCCTGTGATAGCTCAACTTTTATTGAAGTGAAAGCTTCTTTAGGCGCGTTTAGCACTTTTAGTGGGTATTGAATGAGACTGAGCCGTCAGATTCGGCTATGCAACGCTCATGATGCAGTCGGGGAAAAAAGCAAGATACTAAAATATGACCAAATACTTACATAGTGTATTTGCTTTTTATGGATCGATTGCTTTATCGTCTTGAATTTGAGATTTGCTGATGTTAGATTGTGAAAGGTCAATAGAGAATCTCTTCTTGGTGAGGTTTTCACTTCTGTCTTGTGGTCTTAAGCACACATTCTAATTTTATTCCCTAAAATCACTTTGTACTTTTAGGAACAAGAATCTACGTCCGTCAGAAACATAGAAACTGAAACTGGAATTACAAAATCTAAGGCGCAAAGAATTTTTACGTCCAATAAATATTTTCCCTATGTTGTTAAAATTACCCATTATTTGCATCCTGGTGATGATGTGAGACGATTGGAATTTTGTCACTGGTTTTTAAATAAATCTAACGAGGATCGTTCTTTTCACCAAAAAATAATTTGGTCAGATGAATGTCGAATTACAAGTTGCGATATTCATAACCAACATAATGAAAGACATTGGAACTCCACAAATCCTCACATGGTCGATTTGGTGTAAATATAAGTTGTTTCTTGTTTCAAAACAATATCGCTTTTTTGAAAAAAATTTAATTGCAGATAGATATCTGGACATACTCCAATCAAGCTTTTTCGATATCCTTGATGATGTTCCTTTAAATGAAGTAATAGAGTTCAACAAGATGGGGCCCCTACCCATAACGCTCTTCGAATAAGAGAATATTTAAATAATCACTTTAGAAACCGTTGGATAGGAACACATGGACCTAAAAGGTGGCCACCACGATCTCCGGATCTAACACCTCCAGATTTTTTCTTTGGGGAGTGTTGGAAAATAAAATTTATAAAGAAGTCATTTTAACCCGAGAACAACTTGATCAAAGAATTCATTAGGCCTTTGCAGAAATAAAACCATTACACATGATAAATGCCTTAAAATCCGGTCGAAAAAGATGTCAATAGTGCATTAAAAACAACGGAGGAGCTTTCGAACATTTGCGATGATTCCCGTTATTTTTTACCTTAATCTGAATCTTTTATTTCGTTTCAAAGTAATAAAGTTTAAATAAATTGCCTAGGAAACCAATATCATCCATGATGTGTTATATATTTAAAAAGGGAATTAAAAATGATATCTCTTTAGATAAAACTATACAGGGTGTTTTATTAAAAAAAAATGAGGTTAGGTCCGATAACTTTTTTACCTGACCCCGTATGCTTAATCTGAAAATAACGGATTATTCAAAAATCATTATAAAGAAACTTTTGTATAAAACATTTTTCTGTATCTCTTTTAACTAAGAAAATATAGGGTAATTTAATTTTGAAATTGTCAATTTTTTGATTTTCCCCCTCTTAAGCGAGCGAAAATTTTGAAATTTTGATTTTACCATTTTAAGTTTGACTTAAAAAGAGCACATTACACCTACATTACTTTTTTGATAGCACTAACGATTATAAAAGTGTCGAAAATGGGACACCCGTACGTCAATAAATTCAATATACTGGGTGTTATTTAAGTACGTGACCAAACTTCAAGGGGTGATTCTTTGAGTAATTCTAAGACGAAAAGTTGATGCAATCATATACCCCGTAATGCTTCGTTTTCAAGATACAGGGTGTCAAACTATTTAAAAGAAATAGTTTTTTCGTAAATGTCTTAATAATCCTTTAGCCGATTTTGTTGAAATTTGGCAGTGTTATTTAGGGTAATAAGGGGCTATCTAGAGCTTTCTAGATTCAATATTTTAAGTCCAGTGACGTCCCGGAAGGCACCTTAACTGAAATTTTTGACAAAAAATATGCATTGGGTAAAGATGAATAATTTCCTTAAAATAGATAAATCAAATAGGTCTACAAAATGCAAATCTGTGGAAAGTATGTTAAATGATCCATCTAAAAATATAAGATATTATAGCTGAAGATTTATGCGATGAAATTGACAACGTTGCACCCTAGATTTCCCCTGAAATGAACGTGTTAATTGTCATTTAATACCTATTTACAAATAACCTCATCTATCTGTTTCCAAATTTAGTGATTGCCGTACGAATTTTTTTAACATGACTGTGGCTATGGCCAGCGGGGAAAGAAGCTTTTCAAAACTTAAAATAATTAAAATTATTTGAGATCAACAATGGGACAAGAATGGCTTTCATTAGATATACCAATGAATATTTTTTTGAACCACCTTGTATGCAGATAAACGTACATGTTATATCCCTTTTTATGTTGTTAATATAGTTCTTCTAGATTTTTTATTTTATTTTTCCGTCATTGGACTAAATTAGTAACTAATCAATTCTATATGTATTAGTAGTATTTCAAAAATGATATAATTTGTCAAAAGAGTATGCCAAAAGGATTTCGTATAACTCCGTACAAAAAAATTAATTGATTAGGTAGTAAGATTGAAGATTACAATAAACTCCTAAATTTAAACATTTCTATATAAACCTGTCAGCTCTTTGGTAAACCCGAAAACGAAAATATTGGTTCACCTATGCCGACCGCGCCGTATTTTTTTATTGCGTCTAGTAATCCCAATAAGCAGTCTACAAACTCAATTAATAATCCTGAAGACCAATATTATTATAATGGTATCCGTTGCTTCGCATCCGAAAAGACGACAACTCTGGACGTGCATTCGGCAAAGCCCGGCGGCCGCTTAACGAAGAAGGATCCCCGCTTTGAAAACCGGGATCCATCGAGAGATCGAATTATTAACATTACCTCGGACTTTTATTGCGTAGCTATAATTTTCTTTGATAAGACGAGAGCTTTGAATATTTCTATCCTGTCATATCTTTTGCACTGAATATCCTTCGTTGAGCCGGGTTTCGTCTAAATAAAAAATGTTCTTTTTTCACTTCTATATATCTACCAATATCCCTTTGATACTGCCGTCTCCAAAAAATAATATCTTGCCTATTCAGTAAGATCGCCATTCGTTTGTGTTTTTCCCAAGAAAAATATGTAAGTTATAGTTGATACAAAACAAAAACCGATGCACGTCATACCCTTCGAGTGACGTCAGTTATCGACAGTGTTGCCAGCTTGTAAACAAAATATCCGAGTGAGTTTTTCCTTCATAAAGACTAGATAAATATACAAAAAGTTCCAATAGTTCATTTATTTGTTTACTGCATAATACCTTTTACCATCAACTTTAGTAGATCTAGCACCTCTTTAAATTTCATCTTGCCAAGATCGACCAAGGGTACCATTCCGAAAAATTCATGTTTTATTCAAGAAAACGAATTGGTACAATAATGCTTCTTTTTCTTTAATATATTCTTTCAAAAATACCAGTCGTTTGAAAGCTACATGGGAAAGTTCCATAAGCCCTCGCCTCAGTTCATCTTTTTACCATTCGAGGCCTATTTTCTTAAAGGGGCTTCTTAAAGAGTTAAGACAGTCATCAAACAGTTCTCTGCCTTTTAATTTATAACTTAAAGTTGTCAAAGTTACATGATGTTCTAAAAATAGTTACAGCTTATGAATAACCGATGTAAAATATTATCATTTTTAAATAATACAACTAACTTGTGTCGTACATTCCATAAATAGTGTCACGGATAGAACTTATATCCAATCTTCACACATTTACAACTCTCTTTGAATTAGAACGTTTGTTTTAAGGTAATTCTAATGATTTATTTTCTTTAACTGTTGTTTAAATTGCGATTACAGTGGAGATATTCAAATTTAGGGCAGCTGCTACACGCTAAAAATTAACAATAGGCCGTTGTTGTTAAGTTCTTAGACAAGCTATTACCTCTTTGCACCGACTATTTAAATGCCTCGGCATTTTTCACAAATAGTAAACAACGTAATCGACAGAGATATGTATGTGCACTTTTGTTTTTCTTAATAGAACAGTTTTTTTAATGCTATTTATGAAAATATCTGGATTTTTTATTAAAAATAGACGCACAGCAATACGGAACCACGAACAATAATTAAGGTTAGTTTTGCATGAAACGTCAAACCAAGCATAACGAACGAGCTGGCGCCACCGCATCGTTTACAGCTGTGTTGCCAACTATCGGCCAATGAAATTCAAATTATATTAATTTTTACAAGCTTAAATAAACAAAATATTTGCTATAATTGGGTTCGTATCAAAGAATAATTTAACGTGAATACTATACGTGTGGTTGCCACGAGATGTAGCCACGTGTTGCAACTCTCATCTGTATAAGAATACTTTAAGTTTGTAGTAAATTCAATATCGTGTAAAGTTTTAATGATTTTTGCCAAAATTTAATTTTCTCGTGTTTTCTTACGGATTTACAATTATCAGCTAATGACGTGCACCGGTTTTTGTTTTGAATCAACTGTATGTAAAATTTGCTACCATTTTTTTCTTCCTAGGTTGGGTAAATTAAATTCTCATCTTTTCTTATAACATTCAAAATTTTATCCAATGTTGGGACCTCGATATTAAAGTAAAAATTACGAACTATGAAATCGTTCCAGATTGTGTCCCGTCATGTTGGCACATGCTGATACTAGGTCTCGAACATTACTAGAGGGTGTTGGTGTACAAGTACGTCATGTACAGTTAACGACATATAAATTCATACATTCCACCCATACATAACCCAATTACAACAAAATTGGGTAAAACGGGTTTCTCACCTTGCTGCTTATATCTGGATAGAACACCAGCTATATACATAGCTGTAAATAATTGTATGTATGATTTTTTACCATAACTAATAATGGATATTTCTAAATATTTTTGTCTTTAAATTACAGCCGCGAAATTATAAAATTATAAAACAATACCAGGAAAACTACAAAAGTATAAAGCCAAAAAGGGTAAATTTATTAACAAACAACAAACAAAATACTAATATTTAATTGCTGCGCCATTGGATTCTAACACTAATCGTAAACTTCTTGGCATTGACAAAATAAATAATACTTCTGGTGTAATCCGGAGTTAGCCCTTCCCAAATTTCTTCTATTTTATCAAATAACTCTATTTCATTCTATGGTTTAAAATTTATTTTATATATTTCTTTTACCATCAATCCCCAAACATTTTCAATTGGATTTAAATCAAGACTTCTTGAGCACCAAGGCAGACATGTTACGTTGTTTTCTCTAAACCAGTTACCTACATTTCTTGCAGTATGCACAGGGCAGTTATCCTGCTGAAATATAAAGTTATTTCCTTCAAAAACTATCGCGGCAGAAGGAAGAAAAACATTTTCCAAAATCTGAAGATATATATCCACCAATATTCCAGCATACACCTGCACCGTGAACACTTATCCATGTCCACACATTAACCGAGAAACGTCCACTGGTTTGCTTTTTTTGAGTATACTTCTCATCATATCGGGAATTTGGTGGTCTATATACTCGAATCCTTCCATTATATGTAGAGTGAAAAGTTTTCTCATCGGAAAAGATAACATTTTGCCAAAAAAAATAATTTTCTGGTAAATATTGCATAGCAAAACCAATTCTTTGTTCCTTATCACTATTTTTTAAAAACGGTTTGGATGCAGCTGCTCGATTTCTTAATTCGGAACATTGTCTTACTCGGCGTTGCGCAGTTCTAGATGAAGCCGGCAACCCTGTTCTGTGCATAGCGGATACTGCAGTTTTAAATGGATTGCGCCTTAAATACTCTACCAAATTTCGGTCTTCTTCATTTAATAATTTTCTATTATTTAAACCTGACCCAACAGACCTTTCAAGTGTTTGATGATAGCGCCATTTTTTTACAATTCCTTGAACAGTACTTCTAGGTACTTTAAAATGATCAGATATTCTTCCATAAAACCACCCTACTTCTTCTAAACATATTATTCTTACTTTTTCAATAATACTTAAATGAGGCATTTCTTCAATCAAACAAGATGATGACAATACTTTGACAGATATCATGATAACAATTAACACGTTACAAATTTAATAAAGGTAAAACAAGTTGCATTTACAGTGTCACAGTTTACTGTACGAAATTAAATGTCGTCAACTGTACATTTAAAACTATTGTCTGTGCTTTTACGTCAAGCACACCCTTACAAAAACACTGGGAAATAATTATTCACCATTTCTATTTTAGACCCAAAAGCTGTCGATTACACGTTGAAAACTAAACTAAGTAAGTTGGAAATATTCTACCATGAAATAAAGAACCTATGTGATTCAAGACCACGTGTCACGCCTATGGTTTATTGCGATTTTACGACTAATGACCCTTCGATGTGCTGTCAACCATTAAGAAATAGAGTATATATTATTAATAAACATATGGGGTCACAATGACCATCATAATAATAATATGATTTTATGGTTCAAATTACTAATGTCCTGTTAGTAATAACAGCTACATAACTTCCACGACAACAATTGTTCCAACAATGCATCCTTAGTAGTAGTAGTTATCCTGTAGTTAAAGTTAACGGGATGTTTATAATAATACAGTAAAACCTCTGTTTGCGACCGCCTCTAAAAGTGACCACCTGCGTTAAACGACCGGTTATGGATTCCCAATAGTTAAAAATGGAAATCCCATTATTTTATACTTCTCTTTACCACCCCATCTGTTAAACGACCGCGGGCACTCATCATCGGAATTTTTAGAAAATATTAATGCTGAAAACACCGTCCATTAGGGGCAGTAAAATCCGACACGACAATTTGTTTCAAGATAGTGGCAACGGTGAACAAAAAAGAAAATTTCCCAAAACCGAAGGACTGGCAGTGGACCAATAAGTGGTTTTTAACTGGTTTTGTAAGACGCGAAACAAGCAATTACCAATATCCGGGCCCATAATTCAAGCAAAAGCCCTCGAATCTGCTTAATGTCTAGGACTAGATAACTTCAAGGCATCAAACGAATGGTTAGAAAAATTCCGTCGTCGGCACGATATTACTTTCAAGAAAATATGTGGCGAATCAGCCGATATCAATATCGAAGACGTAACTGCTTGAAAAGAAAGGCTATTTACCATTTTAAAGGATCATGCCCCAAGGGACGTACTTAATGCAGATGAGACAGCAGGGGCGTCGCGATGGTACCAAGAATGGGGGGGGGGGGGGGGGTGAGAACCATGAAAATGCCGACTTATGACAAAAATTTGCCGAGTATAAATTTGTTTATAATGACATTACTTATTTAGAAAGGTCGGAAAATGTGGGTTACATGGACTATGTACAATTAGGATAGCGAAGGATAGAAAAGACAAAATCTGATTTTCGAGAGTTTTATTAACAAGCAATAGCAATTACTGTTCAATTAATAATCAGCTCAACATGAAGGGAACACGGAACGTAAAAATTACAATCAGATCAATGATTAAATACGAAGTCAACTCAAATTTTCACTCTGCGGTGTTTCAAGAAGGACCATTGTTTGACAACTTCATGAAGATCAATTTGGTCAACTTTATCTTTCGATGAAAAAAGTAGCATCATGGAATTTAATCGATCATCTTCCATCGTTGTACGTAAATGGTTGGCTATTATTTTTAATTTACTAAACGACCATTCACATGAAGCTGAAGTAACTGGCGCAGTCAAGACGTAACATATTAATTTGTACGAAATTGGTAAGACATTTTTCAATGCCACTTTTGAGGTGTCATTGAAATTTTCACATTCTTTACATGAATCAAAAAGGATTTGGGTTTCCGCAAGCAAACATTCCGGTTCTGATTTGAAGTATTCCGGTTCCAATTGTTGGATGGATTCCATTAATTTAATTGTAACGTTACTTTTGTCAACTGGGATTCTGAAAGTTTCCTGAATAGGTTTGAACACTGACAAAGCTGATTGTAAATGATTTCCAATAAAAGTGGTGAAAACTTGGAATACAATTTTGAACTCTTTTCGATAAAACACAAGAAATCGAAATCGACAGCAGTTCTTGGATTTGCATCGTATTTTTTAGGGATGCGTCGTGTTCTATGGTGTCTTTTGAAATCATTTTCAGGACAAATCAATATTTTTTTCGCAAATGAAACTGAACTTTGTATCAATGCATTAATTTCGTCATCGTTATGGTTCATCTGTTGAAGTGAGGCTGATGTACTTTGAATCAACAGTATAGCATCAATGGGCAATCGAGTCGGCGTTTCTGATTGAATGCTTTCGGTGAGCTCCTCATGACATCTGCCCCATAACATCTGTGCGCGCGAGAAATGAATGACCCAATCCTAACTTTAGTAACTCACTACTATATATTTTGGGAAATGAATTTTTCCGAATCCGTAAAAGTTTTTCTCCAACTTCGAGTTATCTGAAAACTCGTACTAACTATTGGTCATTGGATACTTCGAAATGCCGACTTCCGAAAAGTTTGGGGGGGTGAGACCCACCCCCCCCCCTCGCGACGCCCCTGTGAGACAGGTCTCTACTATCGTGCATTGCCAACAAAAACATATGCATTGAAAGATGCAAGTGCAAAAAAGCAAAACAATGATTTACAATTTTATTATGTTCTGTGCAAACATGGAAGGTGAGAAGGAAGAACCACTTATAATAGGCAAGAGCAAAAATCCTAGATGTTTTAAGGGCTAACATATCGATTACCTCTCCAATGGGTCTCGAACAAAGAAGCGTGGATGATAGCAGACATCATGACAACATGGCTTCACCGATGTCATACCAAGATGAAGAAGCAGAATAGAAGAGTGGTATTGTTTGTCGATATTTACAGAAAATTACGCTGGATAATGTCAAACTTATTTTTCTTCCACCCAATCCTACATCACATTGCCAACCTTTGGACCAAGGCATTATTCACAATTTTAAAATGCTCTACAGAAGCTACATTATTAAGAGGCTTTAACCAACTATATACAGTGGTTGGTTATCCTCTTCAAGAAATCAAAAATAATATTACCATAACCATCGCCTTGATATGGGTTTTGGTGTCCTGGCGCAATTTGTCCCCAGTGACAATAAAAAAATGCTTATGAAAGTCCGATTCATGTGTAATACAGATAATATTGACAACTTCAACGAAGAAGATAATATTTTGCTCGCACAACTGTTTCCTAGCATTAAGGACATATTTGTGAACTTGAAACAATTTGCCTCTATTGATAAAGTGCAGAATTGACTATCATCGAGTGTATTGAAAGGATCCAAGAAACAGATTAAAGTTCTCCCAACTCTGAAACAGAGGAAGAGGAACCTAAACTTGCGCCAGTGTCCAAAATATCAAGCCTATCTGAAGCCTCCCCAAGTTTGAGAGACTTTCTCGATTGCTATTAAAATGTGAATCTGAACTTTATTAAATTAAAATAGAAAATATGAAGAAATCATTCATTTCTGATTATTTTAAAAAATAACAATTTCAAAGCAAACATAGAGTACAGGGTGTCCCAACGATAGAGTAAAGTAAGTTTTCGCTTAACTGATAATCTTTGTGACAAAATCGTATCCGCCATAAGGTAAGGTAGAAAAATGCGCACATTTTAAAAATATTGGAAATTATACAGGGTGTGCCACAAAAGTAGGACAGCAAAAAGTAAGATTTTTTTAAATGGAACACCCTATATTTGCTTGTATTTTTGGGTTCTATGTATTAATCCAAACGTTTTTGGTCATATATGACATGAGCTGAAATTTGATAGTTTTTGAGAAATTTCGAAATAACGATGAAAATCAGAATTATCATGGTGTTGATAAATGGACAGTTTCTCCGTCAATTCATAATTGCAAACTTCAATATTTGGTAGGAGGAAGGACTGGTTACTATGTTAATATTTAGTATGCGCAATATTTGCATTTGTTCTACAGGGTGTTTATTATAAGCGTCCAAATTCGCACATCTTCAAACTAGGAAATCTCAATTTTTTTAAATGGAACACCCCGTATATTTTAATTTCGTTTTATTCAGATTTAAACAGCCTTTTATTTTTGCTAAATATGTCCTATGCCTATCTTTAATAGTTATCGAGAAATTTCGATTTTTTCAAATTGCTACACGTTATATTCTATACCAGAGCATTGTTGGATCGCGATAGCCATGAAAAACAATAGCTAAGGTAAACAATTCATGTGCCAAAATGAAACGCTTAATAATAATTGTCGTGAATTAAAACCTTGTCTTGCTTTTTTCGTCTTCATTTCGTTAATTTTCTATTGAGCATGGATTATCCTGTAAATGAGTTGATTGATATGATCTATGTGTTAGGCGAAGCTGAGAGAAACCCTTTGTTGGCTCAGCGAATTTACAGAGTGAAATATCCTGAACGTCGGATGCCCACTGCTAACGGTTTTCGAAATGTGATGGAGAGATTTGATTCCAGCGGTAGGGTTAAATACTCTAAACGTGTAGTTGTTAACAAAAACGCAGCCAACGTAGAAAAAGAATTAGAAATATTATTGAATATTCAAGAAACTCCTCAGGTGAGTAGTAGGACGTTAGCGACATTATGTGATTCCTCCAAATCAACTGTGAACCGAACAACAAACAAGTATAAATATCATCCATACCACATAGAGCTTCATCAAGAATGGCGAGAAGGAGATTTTGAAAGACGAATTCAATTTTGTAATATTATTCAACAACTGCAGTTAAATAACAATTTTTTGACCAATGTTTTGTTTTCTGATGAGACGACGTTTAGAAGTAATGGAGCTGTAAATCGGCATAATATGCATTATTATGCCACTGAAAATCCATTCTGGCTACGGGAAGTTCAAAATCAAGGTCACTGGTCAATAAATGTATGGTGTAGTATCCTTCATAACCAAATTATTGGTCCCCATTTTTTTAATGAACCTTTATCGGGCCGCAGCTACTTACTTCTCTTACGTGAAGAATTGCCTCAGTTACTTGAGGATGTTAATTTAGGCGTACGGCAAAATATGTGGCTGCAACATGATGGTGCACCTCCACATTTCCATCGTGAAGTCCGGGATTTCTTGAACAGACAATACCCAGAAAAATGGATTGGGCGTGGAGGCTTTATTTCGTGGCCACCACGGTCATGTGATTTAACACCGTTAGACTTCTTCCTATGGGGTTACATAAAAGGTCGGGTATATGTCAATAAACCAACCACCAGGGAAGATATGAAGAACAGAATTAGAGAAGTTTGTCGAACAGTGACACCTCCTATGTTGTCGGAAGTGAGACACAACCTACAAAAAAGATTAAATACGTGTATTCAACACGAAGACCATATTTTTGAACATTTATTGAGACGTAATGTTGAATAAAAATTTAAAATTCTGGACTATAAGCATTTTATTTTGGCACATGAATAATTGTTTTTCATGGCTATCGCGATCCAACAATGCTCTGGTATAGAATATAACGTGTAGCAATTTGAAAAAATCGAAATTTCTCGATAACTATTAAAGATAGGCATAGGACATATTTAGCAAAAATTAAAGGCTGTTTAAATCTGAATAAAACGAAATTAAAATATACGGGGTGTTCCATTTAAAAAAATTGAGATTTCCTAGTTTGAAGATGTGCGAATTTGGACGGTTATAATAAACACCCTGTAGAACAAATGCAAATATTGCGCATACTAAATATTAATATAGTAACCAGTCCTTCCTCCTACCAAATATTAAAGTTTGCAATTATGAATTGACGGAGAAACTGTCCATTTATCAACACCATGATAATTATAATTTTCATCGTTATTTCGAAATTTCTCAAAAACTATCAAATTTCAGCTCATGTCATATATGACCAAAAACGTTTGTATTAATACATAGAACCCAAAAATACAAGCAAATATAGGGTGTTCCATTTAAAAAAATCTTACTTTTTGCTGTCCTAATTTTGTGGCACACCCTATATAATTTCCAATATTTTTAAAATGTGCGCATTTTTCTACCTTGCCTTATGGCGGATACGATTTTGTCACAAAGATTATCAGTTAAGCGAAAACTTACTTTACTCTATCGTTGGGACACCCTGTACATTGTATTATATAATATGTTAGTATGCACGTGCAGTATATACACACTAGTAAATTGGCTTCATCTCATTTAGTTCTGATAAATTTAAACAAAAATATTTAAAATTATTTACATACAGACTGTCCACGGATAGGGTTTACAATAGCACAAATGGATGAAAAATTTCATTTTTCGGGAAAAAGTCATTCTTGATAAAAAGTTTTGCTTGTAAAAAATAATGCAATTCACGAAGAGAAAATTTTGATTTTTTATAAAGGGTCCGAAAAACTTCAAAAACAAGATTTTTCTCCAAGAGTAAACTACCTTTATTTTTCATTTTTGAACAAAATGCCAATTAGAAAACTTATTTAGAATAAGGTTTGTAATTTAAATCCGAGATTTAAAATAAATCTTTGATTTTTTTAGTTTTTTCAATTTTTAGAGGTACTAAATGAAAATTTTGCTGCTCAATAAAAATATTAATATAAAATTTTATTAAACTCTATTTTCATAATGGGTGGTGTGTATCTTATTTTAAAATTTTAAATGCATTCCTACCATCTTTTGTAAAAACAAGGATTTTTTTACCTTTTTATTACTTTGCTTTACGTATGGGGCAAATTTGAAATTGTCAAATAGAATTTGAAGTGTTTTGAAAATGTTGACCATAGAACAAAAGGTTTATTTAGTTCAACGTTACGGTGCGGGCGAATGTTCTTACAACTTTGTGATAGAGAAATTTAATCAAAGATATCCTAACGTTTACGTCTCAAAAATGGGACTTCATAAATTATTAAGAAAATTTCAGCGAACTGGTTCAGTTTCCAATTAAAAAAAAAAAAACTGATCAGAATGACACAGCTTCCCTAATCGTATTGCAGTCTGTTGCTGACAATCCTACCCTTTCATTAAGAAACCGAGCTCAAGAACTTGATGTAGTAAAAAAATCTCACATTCGGAATATTTTAAAGGCAAACAAAATATTCCAATTTAAGCCAACTTTTAATCAAACGTTGGAAAAAGAAAGACAAAATTGTAAGTGGAAACAGTAATTTTCATAAATTTATCACGTTCTCCGATGAATCGACATTTTCAACAAACAGGAAAGTGTCTTCTGCGCATATTAGATACTGGAGCAAAAATAATCCCCGTTTTAGAATTCCTGCTAGAAGACAATATTACAAAGAAGTAAATGTCTGGTGTGCGATTTCACATTATGGCATTATTGGCCCATACTTTTTTGAAAACACGTCTAACCGTAGGAGGTGCCTTGAAATGTTGAAAACATTCTTTTCTGACAACCTAGAAGAATTGCTTCTCCAATTTAGGAACGAAATGTACTTTCAACAAGATGGATGCACTGCGCATTTCGCAATTGAAGTAAGGGGATGGCTTGATAATACATTTGGCCACAGATGGATTGGTCGGAATGGTCCGGTTCCGTGGCCCCCAAGGAGTCCCGTATTAACTATTTCAGATGTCTATCTTTGGGGGCGCCTCAAACAATTAGTGTACCTACTCCCGTCCAATTGAGAACGACGTACAGCTTCTAAAATAGCGAAATGTTGAAGCTGTTCAAACAATTTCCATTGAAGAAATTCGAAGAAGTTTTTACCACATTCGTTTACAGCTGGAAAAATGTGTTGAATATGAAGGGGAGTGTTGGAAGTGCAAATTATAAAATTATTATTTGTTGTTATTTTAAGACTTTGTTGTGATATTCCGGGGTTATTTCATTGTGAAATTCGAAATACATATTTCTGGTAACACCACAAATCAGTTTTTGAAATTTTTTGATGCCCCTCTGTAAGATATAAAGTCATTCATAATGTATGTATTTCGACCGCTAATGCTATCCAAAAAAAATTTTTATTTACCTCTAAAACTTGAAAAAACTAAAAAAATCAAAGATTTATTTTAAATGTCGGATTTAAATTACAAACGTTATTCTAAATAAGTTTTCTAATTGGCATTTTGGTCAAAAATGAAAAATAAAAATAGTTTACTATTGGAGAAAAATCATGTTTTTGAAGTTTTTTCGACCCCTGTATAAAAAATCAAAATTTTCTCTTCGTGAATTACATTTTTATTACAAGCACAACTTTTTCATCCATTTGTGCTATTGTAAACCCTATCCGTGAACAGTCTGTATATGTAGATACTTATTAACAAACAAACACTGTAAAATGCAGACCAGTTCTTTTAATTTCTCTCTATCAACCGACCAACATTTGATTCCCTAAGATTGGTCGCTATTGAGAGATTTTACTGTAGGTACAGGGTCTTCCAACGAGGACTGAACAGGGGCTCATTTTTGAGCTTCCTTGTATTTAAAGAAAAATCCAAAATAGCCAATCGATGTACTTTTTCCTGCAGAATTCAAAAATGAAACCAAAAATTTATTTGAACCAGAAACGAAAGAGTTACGCTATGGATAAGGTGTTTTTTAAATGGAACATAGCTTTTTTCATACGATTTTTGGAACGAGTGATTTTTTTTTTGTCCGTTCTGATTAAAATATTTAATATTGTGACAGCTATTTTTATTAAATTTTAATGTTTTATCCAGTATAATTTAACTTTAACCTGTTTGAAACATACACTAGGTAATAAAGGTATAATCACCTTTGAATCCTTCAAAGTCAAAAAATTTGACAAATTTACTATAATATTGCCGAAATGAAATATTCATTAGATGAGAGATTGCAGATTGTTATCTTGTTCTACAAATGCCAAGAAAATGCAAGAGAAGCAAGGATAAGATTTATTGCAAATTTTCACAGAAATATATGCGTCAATACTATTCTAAGGATAAAAAACCTATTTGAGGAAAATAAAACATTACATGACAGAAAAAGAAACCCAGAAAGGAATAGAAATCGAGACCGTGCCATTGTGAATTATTTTCGACTGAATCCAACCAAATAAATTTCGGACGCAGTTCGGGACGTTCAATACGGCGGCGGTGTAAGACGCAGAAGAGTTACCCAAGGAACTGTTCACAGGACTTTAAGAAATCATAAATTTAAGTCTTATCATATCCTTTCACTTCAACATCTAACACCGGCACAAAAAGAACTTCGCTTCCAATTTGTTTCCCAAATTGTGATTCGGAACGAAAACGAAGACCCTAATTTATTCAGAAATATCTTATGGACTGACGAAGCCACATTCACAACATCGGGGGTTTTCAATAGACATAATAATCATCACTGGGCCGCTGGAAATCCAAGAAAATTTCAGACAATAAAATTTCAAGGAAGGACTTCAATCCATGTTTGGTGTGGCATAAAAAATAATAGAATTTTGGGACCAATATTTTTAACGGCACTTTAAATGGACAGAGATACTACGAGTTCTTAGAAAACGAAATTGAGAACTTTTTGGAAGACTTACCATTGGAAGAATATCAAAATTTAATTTGGCAACATGATGGGGCCCCTCCGCATGCCGTGCGTGAGGTTACTCAATATTTAAACGGACGCCATGAAGAATGGATTGGTAGAAATGGAACCTATGCTTGGCCACCCAATAGTCCCGATTTGTCAATATTAGACACATTTCTTTGGGGCCATTTAAAGAACGTGGTATACAAGCAGCGAAACCACGATATTGCAGAGATCATGCAGAAAATTGTGAATGAAATAAATCGCCTTAACCAGGAAAATCACAGTATAACAGCAAGTTTGGAAAGGCTACAAAGAGGTTATCGCACATGTTTCGAGAACAACGGAGGTCACATTGAACAATTAAATTATTAATGTTTTTTTTTTTAAATTAGTATAGAGTTGGATTTCTTTTTCTGTCATGTAATGTTTTATTTTCCTCAAATAGGTTTTTTATCCTTAGAATAGTATTGACGGATATATTTCTGTAAAAATTTGCAATAAATCTTCTCCTTGCTTCTCTTGCATTTTCTTGGCATTTGTAGAACAAGATAACAATCTGCAATCTCTCATCTAATGAATATTTCATTTCGGCAATATTATAGTAAATTTGTCAAATTTTTTGACTTTGAAGGATTCAAAGGTGATTATACCTTTATTACCTAGTGTATGTTTCAAACAGGTTAAAGTTAAATTATACTGGATAAAACATTAAAATTTAATAAAAATAGCTGTCACAATATTAAATATTTTAATCAGAACGGACAAAAAAAAATCACTCGTTCCAAAAATCGTATAAAAAAAGCTATGTTCCATTTAAAAAACACCTTATCCATAGCGTAACTCTTTTGTTTCTGGTTCAAATAAATTTTTGGTTTCATTTTTGAATTCTGCAGGAAAAAGTACATCGATTGGCTATTTTGGATTTTTCTTTAAATACAAGGAAGCTCAAAAATGAACCCCTGTTCAGTCCTCGTTGGAAGACCCTGTACATATTATAACAAGGACAATGCTTCCTCCCCTTTTCCACCCGCAATAGTTTTCGATAGTCAATTTTTTGTCACACGCACGACTAATGAAAGTAAAACGAAATTCTTATTTGTAGAAATAATATTGAGGTAAATTTTAACTGAAATTTGAAAGTCATAAGCGGCTTAAAAATTAAAATTCATGGGAGTCATGAACAATACAAATAAAGTCTAAAAATGGATCAGGTTCAAGGCGAATCTACTCCGAGGGAACAATGTTAATAAGTATGCGCATTGTTTAAACTTAACAAACAACTGCTTATAGTTAAGTCTGTTTAAATGGTAGAAAATACGACAATTTATACGCGCACCCTTTATTATAAGGCAATAAATAAAGAGGTTAAATAGTATTCAAGCATTCAATAAAATTCATCATCAATAGGGAACTTGCATAAAAATTAAAATGGGAAAATAGTACTAAAAAAACATAAGATAACAATATAACGAAACATACATTACACAAAGCAACTGTTATTTAATTCCATCTCTAAATAATTATTTGTGTAACTAGTGTAAAAAGTGTATACTTGTTGCACGATGCATGAAGTTTGCAGCTCGAGACGAAGGCGAGAGCAACAAATATGCTTTTTGCGCGTGTAGCACACAACATTTTTTCTACGATCGAATTAAATTTGTTTTTATTTCAAATTGTATTAAAGAGTATTCCACAATACAAGAAATATTCTATCTTAGAATAGTTTTAACAATAACATGAAAACAGTTTAAACTAAAATTATTTTTATAAAACTAGTCGTTTCCTTTTTTTGAGTTAATTTTAATTTTAATGTCGCAGTTAGAGGAATTTACTATGGTGTCTATGGTGATAGACAAACTTCATGCTCCTACAATGCCAAATACTGCAACTATCTATATACAGGGTGTCCCACCGGGAACCGCTTCGATCTAAAGTATGTCCACGGATGGGGTTTACAAGAGGACAAATGGACTAAAAATTAAAAGGTACGAAAAAAAGTCACTCTTAATAAACATTTTTGTTTGTCTAGAAAATACGATTCACCATAAGAAACTTCAATTTTTTTATACAGGGTGGGTAAAAACTGCAAAAATGTTATTTTGCTTAACAGTAAACATACTTTATTTTGAAAGATACAAAAAAAGTCACCTTAATAAACGTTTTTGCTTGTCTAGAAAATACGATTCATCATAAGAAACTTCAATTTTTTTTATACAGGGTGAGTAAAAACTGCAAAAATGTAATTTTGCTTAAGAGTAAACATACTTTATTTTGAAAGATACGAAAAAAAGTCACTCTTAATAAACGTTTTTGCTTGAATAATGAATAGGTGATACTTGTTGTCAATGTCTTTATTTATTGAAGTAATTATAATAATAATAATAATAATACGAACATTTTTATTAACATAAAAAGAATACGATAACGATTTCATAATTCAAAAGCTCACCCCCATACTCGACACATTTTTCTAATTGCTTTCTCTAATAAGTGAAAGAATTTCTGATTTCTTCCTGAGATATCGATTTGACAGCCTGGATAATTCTGCCCTTCAGCACTTCAATATCATTTGGTACTGCGGTAGCGAAAACAATTTGTTTTAAACGGCCCCATAAAAACATATTCGCCAAGGTTAAGTCGGGGCTTCTTGGGGGCCACAAAACTGGGCCATTCCTGCCAATCCACCTTGGACCAAATCTGCGGTCAAGCCATTCTCTAACCTCACAAGCGAAATGGGCTGGAAAACCATCTTGCTGAAAATACATATTTTGTCGAAAATTTAATGGTAGATTTTCGAGTTCATCATTGAAAAATGTATCCAGCATTTCTAAATATGATAATCTATTGAACGAGTTATCAAAAAAATATGGCCCTATGATGCCATGGATGGATATCGCGCACCACACGTTCACTTTTGTGAAATATTGTCTTCTCGTCATAATTCTGAATTCGGGATTTTCTAAAGACCAGTACCTAACGTGCTGGGTTGCAATGGTTCCATTGGTAGAAAATGTACTTTCATCAGAAAACATGATACATTTATAAAAATCAACATTTCCACTTTAAATTTTGTCTCCTATCCACAAGCAAAAATCAAGTCGTTTCGCGTCATCTCCCTCTTCCAATCTTTGACTAAAGTGCGGTTTATACGGATACAATTTATTTGCTTTAAAAATCTTCTGAATTTGACTTTTTTTCACAACTTCCAACTGAGTAACACGGTTTCTAAGGGACGTCATAGGATTTTCTTCAACAGATTGAAGAACTAAGACTGTAGCAGCATCATCATGGTCGTATTTCTTCTTTTTTTTTTGAGATCCAAAACCGAACCAGTTCTCTGGAACTTTTTTATTAACTTGCAGATTGTCATCCTAGTTATTGGGATTCCTACAAATTTCTCGGTCAATTGTTCCATGCCGTAGCGGTATGAAACTTGACCACCCCATAACATTGTATTATAAAAACTCTTTGTTCAGTAGATAGCATTTCTACTTAAATAATAACTTCATTAAATAAAGACATTGACAACAAGTACCTATCACCTTAAGCGTCATTATTATTTTAACTAGGTTCAAAAGTCAGAGGTGTGCCAGCGAATACTTTTTGGGAAATAATTTTTACATAGGTAAACCTTTTAATGAATTGTTCTACTTCGGTTTGTTGTGTAGAAAACACATTCATTAAGAGTGACTTTTTCTCATTTCTTTCAAAATAAAGTATGTTTAGTCTTAGGCAAAATAACATTTTTGCACTTTTTACCCACCCTGTATAAAAAAATTGAAGTTTCTTATGGTGAATTGTATTTTCCAGACAAGCAAAAACGTTTATTAAGAGTGACTTTTTTTCGTATCTTTCGATTTTTGGTCCATTTGTCCTCTTTAAACCCCATCCGTGGACATACTGTATAATATGGAGAACTAAACATAGAAATTTTTGAAAATTTGACAGTATGCTGGTGTTACTGGGGGCAACCCGGCTACAATATTTTCAATAGGGTGACACTTCCGGTTATACCGGAAGTAGGTGTCAACTTGCTTATTACGAAAAAAGGTTATTCTTTATAAAAAGTTCTGCTTAATGCGCAAATAATATTGACATATCAAAACTTAAGATATCATGTTCAGGGCGGCAAAAAAAATAGAATAGCAAATAGAAACACAGAATTACGTTAAGAGGGAAGTACCCTCAATTTTTATTTTAGAGAAAATCGGTATAAGAAAACTTTACTAAGGACTACAAAACGTGGTCAGGTACAATTTTTCGTTGAAATATTTTAATTTACAGAGTACTATCAAAAAGCCTTTGGAAAATATTTTTTTTATTTTATTTCTTTAACACTTACCTGCAACAATTTTGCAACAACTATGTGCAATACTCTAGTAACGAATATTGACATGTCAGTCAAAAATCATTTACTATTTGTCGACTTATTAACAAGAGTGTTTCCGAGTTTTTCGTTAGTTTCGTCATGGTTGTAATAGTTAGAGCCGCGGTAACAAAAATGCCTTGGAACTCCCAAACGGATGAGAAGCACGTTTTTGTATAGTTCGATTGTCGTTCTCGAAATTCGGGTTGTCGAGTAGGGGTCTGGCGCTCGGCGGTGAGCGGCTATAATATTTTTTCCAACATTTCCCAAGCCGATGAAAATTACTGGAGGGCATCTAGGCAACCCCCCAATTTACCGCAAAAATATTTTCATCCGATTTGATCCTTGCCGTAACCTTCAGTACAATTAAATGGACCCAAACTCCGAAATTAAAAAAAAAATCAGCCGCATGCATGCAACCGGACTAAAATTAATCGTTATTATAAATGTTGTTAAAAAAAAGTTTTCATCCAAAATGAGCCTGGCTAAACTATGCCAAATAACAAAGAACCTCGCCAGCACGCGTGATTTTGATCCCGGAGTTCTCCGTAAATTTTCTGCGAGATTTAGATGGAAGTTTCGTAAACTTATTTGTCTCTGGTTTAAAAATATAAAAAAAAATTAATGCTCCCGAGAGGCGGTAAAATGTTGAGTGACTATTCAATGGTAAGTAAAAATTTTCATGCATGTTCTGGAAGATCTGGTCTTAGCCGCAATAAATTTGGATGAAAATAATTTTTCGATGTTCTGTAGGTGTCAAAGAACCTGTGTGCAAATTTTCAGCCATGTTGAAATTACTTTATCAAATTTTGCCCATTTGAATTTTGAAAAACTGTTATAAAGCGATAGCGACACATGGAGCAAAAAATTTTTTTTACATAATATTCTCAGGCACGAACTCTAGCTCCCTGCCCAATTTCAAGTTTAAATGAGCAAATTTTTTTTCCCCCGCTTTTTTCCATTTTTTTTTAGCTCCTAGAAGCAGCGCCGGATTAAAGGTTTCGTAGGCCCTAGGCACCAGTGGTGAATTTTAAATTTTAATTCTGGGAGGTTCACTAACGGGTTGTGAAAAAAAATGCGCTGCAGGCGAAAATTTTTTGGGTGCCACGCCCTAATTTTACCAAGAAATTACAAAATTTACAAATTAAGTGGTTTCCTAAACATTTCTATGCGTTTGAAAAGCCCAAGGGATGCCCATGCCCTGATAAAGTCGCTGACGTCGCTGTTTTTACAGATAAAGTTAAAAACATCATATTTAATATATGGCCAAAAGTTGTTAATTAAAAAAAAAACTTACAAAATAATTTACAAATTTTTGCATTTTATTGAACAAAACTAACTTTTTGCCATCGAATATAATTGCGTAGGATAAATAATATATATAATATAATGTAAGTATATGTAATATGTTATAAGGTTTTTTGTATCACATTGTAGTTTGTCTCTGTGTCTGTGAACTCTTTTTCTTATTGTAGAATACAGTATTGATCCTTTTTTTGTGTCTATTTTTATTATATTTTATGATCGTAGGCCCTTCGCGTTTCGCAGGCCCTAGGCAAGTGCCTAATGTGCCTTATGGATAACCCGGGCCTGCCTAGAAGAGCTTTTTGCAAAGATCAAATCGGATGAAAATATTTTTCCGGTAATTGGGGGGTTGCCTAGATGCCCTCCAGTAATTTTCATCCGTTTGGGAAATGTTTTTTTAAACCGCTGGTCAAAATTTGGAAAAATATTACAGCCGCTCACCGCCGAGCGCCAGACCCCTACTCGACAACACGGATTTCGAGAACGACACTCGAACTATACAAGAACGTGCTTCTCATCCGTTTGGGAGTTCCAAGGCACTTTTGTCGCCGCGGCTCTAACTATAAAGTTAACGCTGCAGGAGAAAATAGAAATTGTACTTATCGTCGGAGATCACTATTAACCTATTAGGGAAGCCGCACTCATATTTAATATTAGACACCCTGACAAAATGGTATGTAGCGCCACTATAGCAAACGTAATGAATAAATTTAAAGCTACTGGTTCCGTCGAAAATGTATTTAAGAAACAATACAACAAATGGTTCACAACAGAAGAAAAGCAACTCAATGTACCTAATGCAAGCGGTTATCGAAGACTCGAAAATTTTTTTAAGAAAATTGTCAAAAACTATTCCAGTTGACGTCAAAGAGTCTACTGCTAGTAATATTTTAAAAAGAAATAAATTTCATCCATATAAACCGAAATACATTCACCCGCTTCTTCCTACAGATTTTGAATCCCGTTTCCTATTTTGCGCTTGGTTCCAAGGCGAGTGTGAAGTTGATCCTTTTTTTGTGAGAAAAATAGTATTTACAGATGAAGCCATGTTTACTTCCAACGGCGTGGTATGCTCCCAAAATTGTTGGTAGTGAAGTGACAACAATCCAAATTTTATAATCGAATGCCCTAGTCGATATTCATTTAACACTTTATTGGGGAGTTGGGCATACCTATCCTTATTAGTTTAGGTTAGTTAGTCCGTCGTGCATATTGTGTTTCGAATTAATAGGCAACAAATTTATATATTGAGACTTTGTTAAATTCAAATAAATAATTCTATGTTTTTGAAATACGGTGTCTCATTTTCGACAGTTTTATAGGGTATCTCCGTAATTGTTAGTGCTATTAAAGAAGTAATAGAGGTGTCATGTGCTCTTTTTGGGTCAAACTTAAAATGATAAAATCAAAATTTGAAAATTATCGCTCGCTTAAGAGATACGGGGGAAAATCAAAAAATTGACAATTTCAAAATTACCCTATATTTTCTTAGCTAAAAATATACAGAATAATGTTTTACACAAAAGTTTCTTTATTATGATTGTTGAATAATCTGCAGTTTTCAAAATAAGGATACGGCGTCAGGTAAAAAAGTTATCGGACCTAACCTCATTTTTTTTAAATGGAACATCCTGTATATTTTAATCTAAAAAGATGTTATTTTAAATTCTCTTTTTAAGTATCTAACACCATAAATGATATTGGTTTCCTAGGCGATTTATTTAAACTTTATTACTTTAAACCACAGTAGACCATGAAACAAAAGCTAATATCCGAGAAACAACTATGTTGACATTGTAGTTGTTATTAACATTTAACGTCAATTTTATTTTTACATATTCGTTTTTAAAAATGGCTTAACAACATTTTGAAAAATTTGATATATCAGTTTATATTGAAAGTGGAAAAAACGAAGAAATGGCGCAAAATTTATATCTTGTTCGCTATCCGGAAAGACGGCAACCATTTAAGGACATATTCCGACGACTGGAACATAATTTAAAAACATACGGCTCTTTTACGATGCCGGGATCAAAAACTTATAATAAAAAAAAAACAAGGAAAATGAAGAAATAAGCGTGTTAGGATTTGTCGAGGCCAATTAATCACGTAATATATCCCGTGATAGCTTTGAATAGTAGTAGCTTAACTTTTATTGAAGTGAAAACTTCTTTAGGCGCGTTTAGCACTTTTAGTGGGTACTGAATGAGACTGAGCCGTCAGATTCGGCTATGCAACGCTCAAGATGCAGTCGGGGAAAAAGCCAGATACTAAAATATGACCAAATGCATAGTGTATTTGCTTTTTATGGATCGATTCTTTTATCGTCTTGAATTTGAGATTTGCCGATGTTAGAATGTAAAAGGTTAATAAAGAATCTCGTCTTGGTGAGGCTTTCACTTCTGTCTTGTGGTCTTAAGCACACATCCTAATTTTTCACTTTGTAATTTTAGAAAAAAAAATCTACGTCCGTCAGAAACGTAGAAACTGAAACTGGAATTACAAAATCTAAGGCGCAAAGAATTTTGACCTCTAATAAATATTTTCTCTATGTTGTTAAAATTACCTACCCAATATTTGCATTCTGGTGATGTGAGACAATTGGAATTTTGTCACTGGTTTTTAAACCAAAAAATAATTTGGTCAGATAAATCTCGAATTACAAGTTGCGGTATTCATAACCGACATAATGAAAGATATTGGAACTCCACAAATCCCCACATGGTACGACCTGTTCGCCAACAAGGTCGATTTGGGATAAATATAAGTTGTTTTCTGTTTCAAACCAAACTGGTGTATCGCTTCTTTGAAGAAAATTTAAATGCAGATAGATATCTGGACATACTCCAATCAAACCTTTTCGATATTCTTAATGATGTTCCTTTAAATGAAATAATAGAGATTTACTTTCAACAAGATGGCGCCCCAACCCAAAACGCTCTTCGAATAAGAGAGTATTTAAATACTCACTTTAGAAACCGTTGGATAGGAACACATGGACCTATAAGGTGGCCACCACGATCTCCGGATCTAACACCTCCAGATTTTTTTCTTTGGGGTGTGTTGGAAAATAAAATTTATAAAGAAGTAATTTAACCCGAGAACAACTTGATCAAAGAATTCATAAGATCTTTGCAGAAATAAAACATTACACATCATGAATGCCTTAAAATCCGTTCGAAAAAGATGTCAAGAGTGCATTAAAAACAACGGAGGAGCTTTCGAACATTTACGATGATTCCCGTTATTTTTTACCTTAATCTGAATCTTTTATTTCGTTTCAAAGTAATAAAGTTTAAATAAATCGCCTAGGAAACCAATATCATCCATGGTGTGTTATATGTTTGAGAAGAGAATTTAAAATACTATCTTTTTAGATTAAAATATACAGGGTGTTTCATTTAAAAAAATGAGGTTAGGTCCGATAACTTTTTTACCTGACCCCGAATACTTTCTGAAAGGGCAGACTATTCAACAATCATTATAAAGAAACTTTTGTAAAAAAAACATTTTTCTGTATGTCTTTTAACTAAGACAATATAGCGTAATTTTAAAATTGTCAATTTTTTTATTTTCCCCCTTATCTCTTAAGCGAGCGAAAATTTTCAAATTTTGATTTTACCATTTTAAGTTTGACCCAAAAAGAGCACTAACAATTACGGAGATACCCTATAAAAGTGCGAAAATAGGACACCCTGTACACGGTAAGAATATTATGTCTGGTTTCAAAATGGTTGCATTTTGCAACCAGAAGTAATGTATTGTCTGAAAAAAAACTATTATTAATGTTTTTAATTAAAAGCATATATAGTTTTTTTTTTCGACAACTACCTGATCAATAAATTACTACTAAACAACTACAATTTATTCATGAAGAAAAAATTGTATAATGCGTCTCGACCAAATGACACTAATTATTATTCTTATATAAACGATGTAAAAATGTTAAAACACGTCATATAACAATCGCATGAGGATTGGGGGTCAGGTCAAGATTCAAAGTGTCCCTCATAAATACAATAGAATTATATTATGCATGCCTAATAATATATCTAGTTATTTATGTCAAGAAAATGAAACGTATATAAACGAAATTAAAAAAGAAAACATTCTACAAGCTAATAGACTTTTTAATATGGGAGAGTATACGGAGAGCTCAATCAAAGTCGTTGTTACTTTTTTTCTTGATAGGGTCGACACTGTACAGGGTGAGGAATAAAAGTAAGTTTACGCCCTTATTTAAGTTGTTAAGTAATTTTTACATTTTTGTTATTGCCCTGGGATGAACTTATTTTTTTGGGATTTTAGGCGAGAGTAGACAGAAATAAATGCACTAAAAGGATAAACATTTTAATAATTTGATTTATTAATGATTGTTAATATTAAATTGATGAGAAATTATGACAATAGAATCTTTATATTCCTTTCGTTTAGCGGTAAACATTAAATTGCTTTATTTTGAAGCAACATAGTCACTTGAGTCTTACCCACTTTAAAATTTTCAGCCAATTTCCTGGTACTTAAACCAGTTTTTTCATTTTCCTCGGTTATTTTAATATTTTCGTTTAAAGAAAGACATTTCCTTTTTCCCGCCATTTTCAAATATTTACGTTAGTCCCAAAACACAGAAAAATTGTTCAAAACTAAACTAATGTCGAAAACTACAGACCAATTAGTTTGTTGCCATCTTTCTCAAAGATCCTGGAAAGAGTGATGTATGACCGCATTATGGAATTCTTGAGATAGGGCACAGCATTCTTAATGAGGTTTAACATGCCTATTTAAAGGGAAGGTCAACACAAACGGTCATTTTTCAGTTTACCAAAAAAAAATTAAGAGCTCTAGAACGTGGCGAGATCCCCTTAGGTTTATTTCTTGATCTGTCTAATGCATACGACACTTTAAACTTTGATATCTTGCTTAAAAAATTAAATCTGTATGGCATAAGAGGTATAGCGTTAAGGTGGATTACATGATATCTCTCTAACAGATATCAGAAAGTAACTTTAGGTCAAGGTTCAAAGCGAGTCTTCTCAAATCAGACTGAAATAAAATTAGGCATACCACAGGGAAGTGTTATTGGACTTCTCTTGTTTATTATCTATATTATAAATGATATAACTGAACTATAGGCTGTCCACAAGGACTCTACTATAACCAACTATGCCGATGACACTAATCTTTTAATAACAGCATCAAGTTTACCTGTTCTAATTGACAGATCAAAATTATTGATGGCTGAAGCATCTAAATGGTTAACCAAAAATAAGCTAATATTGAATAATGACAAAACAAACATCATTATTTCCAAGACAAAAAGATCAAGGCTTCCAGAACCGGCCACCATAAGTGTAAATGGTAACAATGTAAAACTAGAGTCAACTACTAGGTTTTTGGGAATGGTATTAGATTGTTGTCTCTTGTGGGATCACCACATTGAATGCACTGTAATTAAGTTGAATAGAATATGTTATACTTTCCGAGTACTGTCGAAATATGTCGACACTGAAGTAAAAAAGATGATTTATCATGCAGATTTCGAATCGCATCTTAGATATGAAATCGTTCTTTTTGGAAACAGTGGTGACGTGGAAAGACTATTTATCTGCCAAAAGAGGACGTTAAGAACACTGTTTAATATTGGCCCAGGACAAACCTGAAGAGGAAAATTTAAAGGGAACAAAACATAGGTATCGTAACTATAGATCCGACACGCCATTCATAAATGCTATAAAATTGTGATGCCAAAGTCGTTTAGTGGCGAGACTGGCGAGACGCTGTGAAGAGCTAGGTGGGGCCAAGAGTGGGGATTACGCCGACTTTACATATGCATGCGACAAAACTCTAGGAAAACAACATCCGCCATACCGAGTATTGTCGAGTCGATGCGGATGGCCACGAAAATGATGAAATCTGGGCGGATCCGTTATTGCTGCGTTGCCATACTGCAGATTTTTTACAATGTTTTAGGCAATGTTATATATTTCCCACATCATGTTAATTTAGTTAATCATAGAAGTTAATACTTTTAACAGAGTAAGTCTGGCAAACCAAGTGGAGGGGAGCAGCTTGTATGTTGATTTACTTTACACTGGAATACAATGATGACATCACGTTTATTTGTTATTGTTCGGTCTAAAGGTCGATTTATAAAACTTTTCGTCGCTGTTCCCGTTCGTTGTCACTGCTCCCGCTCGTCGCCGCCGTTGGATAGGTATTCATAAAAAAGTCTGACTACGAACTGCGCCGCAATAAGAAAAGAAGGTTTGAGGTTAGAAAAACAAAGTAAAGAATTGTATTTTCTTTTAAAAAGCGTGATGTAAGTACCTTATTATATGATATTAATGTTCTTTTTGTAGTAAAATCCACAAAACAGCAAAACACTCTAAGTACTCTAACCCTAAAATCGCTTCCTTCAAAACTTCAAACCATATGGTCGAAAATTTCTTTCTTCCCATTGGCCAGAAGTGGGAACGACGAACGACCAAGGTCAGCGGGAACGACGCGATTTAAAAATTGGCCAATTCAGAACTACCAACGGGAGCGGTGGCGGCTTTTCTGAACGTATACGCTGTTTCCCCTTAGGTTAAATTGCGACGGGAACGGCGGCGACGAGCGGGAACAGCGACGAAAAGTTTTATGAATCGGCCTTTATAGTTAGGATGTCTATGGAACAAAATCCTTATGTTCGCTGCTGTTTACATACAAGAATGTATTCTATTTTTTTTTTGTAAAAACAGAATATTATTTGGAGGAAATGAGTCTCAGGTTGCTTATCCCACAAGAACCATGAATTATAGACATAGGTTAGCGTTATACGAGAAGGGGGCATATTATAATTGTATCCGTTTTTTTAATAGTTTACCCACCCGAATAAAACAAGTAAATAATATTCGGGCGATTAAGAAAATAATTTTTAAAACTCTTCTTGATATTGAACCATATTCAATAGAAGAATACTGTAGAAAAATTGTAAATTATTAATAATTTTGCTTTTATCCTGACACTATTTCATTTAATGTACATGCATATAATTGTGAAATAAAGATTATTATTATTATTATTATTGTTAACAATACAAACAGTAATTAGTGTAGGTACCTATATCTCTTAAGAATTGTCGAGTCGGGTTTTACTGCCCCCAATGAAGGGTGCTTTTAGCATTATTGTGTACTAAACTTTCCGATGATGAGTGCCCGCGGTCGTTTAACGCAGGTGGTCACTTTATAGAGGCGATCGCAAACAGACGTTTTACTGTATAAATAAATTTTCGTTCGTAACATTTTTATTGTATTTGCATTGATTTAATAATACACGCATTGTTAATATTTTTGTTGATGTCTTGTACGGGTGTCCAAATAAGGAAGGACGCAGGCTATATCTCAGGAACTATTCGCCCCTGCGCGTGCAAAGAGAGACATGTCCCAAATTGTTGATTTGAGATATTTAAGGTTGAATATTTTGCATAATTTAAGTTGAATTTATTAGGGTTTAAAATGAGTGTAAGCACTTATTATTGATTAGAAATGTGTTTATTAATTATTAAGGAATAAAAGTTTCACATATTTTAACAACAATTTTAAGTACTTTACAAAAAAAAGCACAACATATCTCCGTAGGCACAAAAAAAATCAAGATAACTCATATAGCACTAATCTTCATCGGATACAATTTCATCTACATCTGGAAGTGCATCTCTTATATTTGCTTCAGTTGGTAGGTTTTTATAGAATTCGTGAAAAACTTCACTAATAAAAGGTAATAACTCGATAAGATTCTTTTTTTTCTCTTGAGATATGCAATTTGGGTATTTACATTTTGGGATTTCTTGAGGTGGTAATTTTTGGCCTCTCCTAAGGATGGTCATTGACTTAAAAGCCTCATTTTCATCAAGACTATTTTTATAACTGAACTTTCCATAAGTTTTATCATACCGTAACCACTTGACGTCTTTCCAAACAAAACGGTTACCGTAGTCGTCAAATTTTTTGAGGGCAAAAGTATTTTTCAATAAACTTGCAAAGTCATGAAAATCATTTTTATTCATTTCATTTACCTTAAACGGCTCCCTTTTTCCACACATCCTTACCAACTGGTACCAATCTCGTGGGTGCTCAATTGGGGCTTCGTACTTTTTTTTTTCTTCTCTATGATTGAGTGATCACTGTCACACTCCATTCTAGTGTGACCTGGAATTAAAAATTTATGGTCAACCAGTGATATGTTAGATTGCTGCATTAATAGTATGAACATTACAACCATATGGGAATTTTTGTTCTGGCCTCCGCATGTATCGGAATATAGTATCACATGTTCAATGGAGGGAGGTAAGTAGTTTAAAAGCTCTTTGTAGAGACAAGAAGCGATTTGATTTCCTCCTCTACCAGATATTGTCTCATGCCACATACAACAAGTGGTTTTATTATTTGTACATTCATGCATGGTTAGATTGTAAGTCCACAATTGCCTCTTATAAAAGGCAACTGAAGTACTTAAATTTGGAGTTGGGAGACACTGCTGCAAATCGAATGTGTAAACCAGTTTTGACTGATCTGTTTTAGCTTCCTCTTTATCTTTATTTTTAGCTCTGTATGCATCTTCTGCTTCTTTTTGATGTGTGCTCAAATTATTTTTTAACCTTTGTGTCTCGTCTTCTCTTCTTTCATTTGATATTAAACTATGATATCTGTCACACTGCTGGCAAGTATCTTTACTATACTTCTTAATTGATATATTCATGGTGTGGTATACAGATTCATAGAGTTTCCTACTAACAGGGTCTTGCGGGGCGATCCAAATTTTATATTCCTCGTACATCCTTGTAAGTGTATAATAGGATGGCAAAAATCGCCTGTCTCCGACTTTTTCCCTGCAATAATGACTTTCGTAACTAGGAATGGACAAAATGTGTTCTTTAATCAAATTTATTCTTTCAGGACTTGTTTTATTAGCCGGTTCATGATGCCCCCTCTTGTCATCTTCTGTTATTCCTGTAATGTTGGATTTGTTAATTACGGCTTGAATAAACTTATTCGATAAATCAAGAGTTTTTTTAAAACAACCTTTACAAATTTGAACAAGCGACCCATTGATTTTCAAATTGTACCTGTAATTATATTGCCGTGCTTTTTTACGATTTACTATTCCAGATTTCTTATTTTCTCTTAAAATAAGACTTGAAGTGTAGGAAACTCGCTTATTAAACTTTTGTATGCTCCAGTACTCATTAAAAATTTGTATTCGGTCGCTATGACTAAGTTTATTTTTACAGCCCCTTCGACAGTCTTCTAGATCTCGACACTTTCGTCCACGCATTAACTTTCCTTTTAGAGAAAAGTATTCCTTTCCTGAAATTTTAGCCATTGTTCTTTGTGTTCTTGCTGCTCTTGTATCACCCTTTATTGGTTTTCTACCTCTCTTGCGTGTAAAGTTTTCTTGAGGTGTTACTCTACCTACAGTTTGATTATCTAACCCAGTGGCTTTTGGCGCTGAAACTCCGTAATCTGGATCTAAATTAACGTCAATTTTATTTTCATTTGCATTTTTTCTTTTCAATATTCTTAGTCTTACTGTACTTAAAGTTTGATTGTCTGAGTCTGTAGACTCGGACTCTGAAATTCTGTAATCGGGATCTAAATCAGTATCGTCGATATCACTTTCCTGCACATTATTTTCTTCTTTTCTTTCTAATATCGTCTGTCCGATAACTGTACTTAAAATTTCATTTTCTGAGCCTGCGAATTCCGACTCTAAAACAACGTTATCAGAATCTAAATTATAATCAACAATTTCACTGTCGCGATTCCTTTTCATCACATCTTGACGTAAAAGATTTTTATGAGAGGAAGCTAAAACAAAAATAGTATTTCAAGCGATTTTATCAATAATTTTTACGATATTACCAACTTACTGTAACTACACGAAGCGGCACAGTAGTCGATCTGGTTATCTGTTGGAGTACAGTGTGATGTAGCGATTGATCCTAAACTTCTTTCTAAAAAAACAAGGTTCAAATCAAAATATTACCTAAAATTAACAAAACTTTATTATTATTATTTATTTCCAAGATACTTGATACTTGCAGCATGCACTTTCAGTTTTGTTCATAAATCCTACCTTTTGAAGTCAGATGATGTTGATCTTCGTTTCTTTCCTCGAAAAGAATACCATCCTTATCAACTAAATACGAACATGTTGAAACAGTAAAACCTATAACCAATTATATTTTTAAGGACAATGTTTAAATATTTGCGAAATTTAGTGTGCAGTACCGTGGCATTATAACACAAATTTTCTAAATTTAAATATTTTAAGTTAATCTGCCATTTAGCCATCAAAATAAAAGAAAATACCCAATTTAATAAGATCACTTCTTAATACACGCCCTAATGTGCATAGTCTACAAATGTTTTTACGATAAGTATATAGGTACCCTAAATTAATATAGTGAAACACGAGACAAGTTTAAAACAATAGTGTTAATAGAGACATCTCCCTGATTTTATTATTAACAACTATTAATTCCGTTACTAGGATAAATTGGAATATTTATAATTTTACCTAAAAACACAAAAACATTACTTACCAGTTCCTACACCAGCTTGTTTTCTTAAATCGGCAAGAAATTTCATTCTTGTGGAAGACATAACCTCAATAATATCCTAATAATAAATAATAGAACAGAGTTTATTCTCCCGCCACAATAATATTTAACGTTTTAATCCACCTGACTATAAATTAACACCTTACATGATATTTACTATTTAACCACAAACTTAAGCAAACAGAGAAGCACACCAAAGCGTACAGTATACAAGCTCTGACAAGTTTTGTGAAATTGAAGACAACTTTAAGAACATTTAGTGCTGAACGAGTTAAGTCAAGTTGGCTCAATCTGTACAATCCAAATATAAGTGTATATAGATTTATCTAAATTTAACTCTAAAAACACATTTGGAAATGAAATATATCCTTTTGTACTTATAAGATAAAACACACAAAGACATATTTTTGAGATGTCACCAATTGCACAATTAAAGAATGACAATTTTAAAGATCGGTTTCAAGGTTATCTCAAATGGCACTTTTTTGGAGTTGTCTCTCTTTGCACGCGCAGGGGCGTATTAGTCCCAGAGCTTTCAGGTAAAAATTATTTGTACAAAATAGGCCATAAAAAATTGCTGGACATAATTTTTAAGTTTGGTATTCGTCCGCTAGGGAGCGCAACGAACACTCGAAAACATAATTCTGTGCTTTGACATTACTCTTCAAATAAGGGGTGGGGGAAGGTTCAAACATGCTATTACCAAATGTTATACAACTTCTTTGTTTTTTAACCGATTTCAATGATTTTGGAATCATTTAAAAGAGCTTTTCCTCTTTAATAAAATTCATAGTAAAAAGAACAAAATTAAATGATTTTGTCGCCGCTAGGGGGCGCTATTTCAAGAAGTCGACGATTTTCTCATTTTCCCAGGAAATTTCAAACGTAATGAGGTATTTTTTTACATTTAGATGGAAAGAGGATACAAAGATAAGGAATTTAGTGAAAACCGCAAATTGTTATCTTAATCCTATCCCAAGATATACAAGATATACAAGATATACAAGAATATTTTGGGAAAAAACTGTTTGCCCCCCCATGAATTTAGAATTTTAAGCATCATCATTGAAAAAAAGGGTGTGGCACCCAAACATTTTTCGCCTGCGCCGCTATTTTTTCTTCTGTCCCCCCCCCCCTCCTACTTATTTTCTGGTTACTTCAGGTTAATAAGAGCTTTTCAATTTATTCCTGCATGCTTGTTTAAAAAAAATTACCTATCTAAATGTATATAATTAATACCATTTTTTAAAAAAAATTGGGATTTGAAATTACCCTCCCCATGTTGAAAAGCTAAAACCGCCCTTGAGATCAACCGTGTATAACATCTTAAGAGACCACGGGTTTGTGCAAAAATTGAATATTTTGTTGTGAAAAATAAATATTAAACACTAAATATTTAAGTAATAAAGTATTTATGCAACAAGTGCGTAAAGTAACCTTTTTTTATAATTATTATAGCATGAGGCAATCCCATGAATGAAAAAAGGTACTTTACACATGAGTTTCGAACAAGTTTTTTTGTGTAATAAAATTTTATTATTATTTTAGGATGCATCCATGCAAACATTTGTGGACGGACGAAGCAACGTTCACCAACAAATCCTCACTGGATGCGAGAGGTTCAATACCAGGGTCGGTGGTCTGTTAACGTCTGGTGAGGGATAATAGGGGGAAGAATTATTGGACCATTTATATTTGGCGAGCCCCTCAATGGAAATACTTATTTACATTTTTTACAAAACAACTTACCTGCGTTGCTCCAAAACATTCCCCTCCTTATTCGTGATACGATGTTTTTCCAGCACGCGACGGACGTCCTGTGCATTTCTCCCTAAACGTGCGAAACTATTTGGATATGATCTTCCCGGATAGGTGGATTGATCGGGGCAGCTTATTTCCTTGGCCACCACGATCCCCCGACTTAACTTGTTTGGATTTTTATTTATGGGGCAGACTAAAAGACATCGTATATCAAACAAGGCCCACCACAAGGGAAGATATGATCGTACGGATCAGAAATGAAATTAGAAGCATATCTATTGCCGAAGTGGAAGCCGCTGTTAATGTAACGGAACGAAAAGTGCGAGATTCTATTAAATGTGATGGTGGACATTTTGAACACCTTGAAAGGCATTAGCTGATTTATTTTTTTTACATATTTTATTTTAGTCCCAAATCTTGTGTTTAATTTTGTTTTATGTTAAATTTGGTACTGTCATTGTCTCGTAGCCGTCTGGCCAATCTTGTAAAGGTTTTGTTATTATATCGTCTCTGTCCAGGATACCTCATCACGTATATTATTGATGCTATTGTTGAGTTCTGGTAGCATCCAAAATAAACGGCTAGCATATTAAATATTATTTCATTGAGAATTCTCATTATTTTAAGCTTAATTGCAATACCACAACAATGACAAAGAATGGCGTCGGATAAATAAGCCTAAGTGACAACTACAGGTGTTTTGTTCAATTTTTGCATTTCCAGGCCTACTTACCCAAAACGCAAGACAAAAAGTTTTTCCCCAAAATATTCTTGTATATCTTGTATATCTTGGGATAGGATTAAGATATCGACTTGCGGTTTTCACTAAATTCCTTATCTTTGTATCCTCTTTCCATCCAAATGTAAAAAAATACCTCATTACATTTGAAATTTCATAAGAAAATGAGAAAATTGTCGACTTCTTGAAATAGCGTCCCCTAGCGGCGACAAAATCATTTAATTTTGTTATTTTCACTATGAATTTTATTAAACAGGAAAAGCTCTTTTAAATGATGCCAAAATCGTTGAAATCGGTTAAAAAACAAAGAAGTTTTGTATGACATTTGTTAATAGCATATTTGAATCTTCCCCGCCCCTTATTTGAAGAGTAATGGCAAAAAGTTCTAAACTAAATTTTTTCATAATCTCATCAAGATTTCAAATATTGTGTTTTTGAGATACCTTTAGTATGTCTTTTTGGAGATAAGCACAGAATTATGTTTTCGAGTGTTCGTTGCGGCCCCTAGCAGACGACTACCAAACTTAAGAATTATTTCCAGCTATTTTTTATGGCTTATTTTGTACAAAAAATTTTTACCTGAAAGCTCTAGTTCCTGAGATATAGCCGGCGTATCCTTTCTTATTTGGACACCCGGTACAATGTTTTAATTTTTATAAATCAATTTTTGACCCCTTTTTTGCGAAACTTAAATTTCTGTGATATTTATTAATGCCCAGTTTAAAAAGAAAAATCCTGAGCGCTTTATTATTTACCAAATTTCTCAAAATTTGAGCATGGTCCTAAGAACTTGTTGCCTGCGGCGCCTACCCACATGCGCAAGGCACAACCCGCCACTGCAAAAAAAGCTTTACCAAAATGAAGCAAACATAAATATCAGCCGTTCCAACTTTCACAAAGACGTTTCCACAATGGGCATTCAATACGGCAAAAAAGACGAAACACAAGTGATAATGGAATCACAAAGAACGCGGAGTTGAAGATTTAATTACCTTCAGCAAATTGAGAAATATAGATCAGAAAACAGATCTATATTTTACCTGGATAAAACATGGTTTGACACACACGACACTGTGTCCAAAGGATTGGTCAAATCTAGTTGAGAGTGCCAGACAAAAGCACCTGCGAATAAAGGAAAAATAATTCCAATAATTTACGCTGGATAGGAAGATCATTGGGTTCCAAGCTGCTGGCTGTATTCTTTTAACTACTTTGGATCGATTTAGCTAAGCTGAAGTGAACTGATTTGTGATATTTCGTATAAATATCACTTCCCCCTCAATTTCTCCGAAAGTTAACTGAACCATTGGATCCATTCAGGTTCAGTTGAATGTTTTGCTGTAGAGCCTGGAGAGGTTAGATTATTAATTTTGGATGTTGTTTGTTTGGAAACAAAAATATATAATTGTTTGACCTTGATTCACTTTACTGATTTTTAAAATCGAATCGATCCAATTCAAGTTTTCGATAAAATACGACTGCTGTCTGCCAATAGTATTAAGGATTCGAACTATGGACTACCATGAAAACACAAATGCGGAACTTTTTGAAAACTGGTTTAAAAATTACCATTTAAAAAAATATTTTTATTATTAAATTCTTTATTTAGCACAGCTAATCAACAATTTTACAATTTTACATTTACAAATTACATTAATTACTAATTATCAAATATTAACAACTATAAATACAAACATTTCAAACGACAATTATTAGAAACACTCCGGCACAAGACAGATTTAAAGAAAACCCAGTTCAGCTAAGTACACATCACAAAATAAAACGTAAAAAAAAAAATTATGCCGAGAAACGTACTCACATCCAATCCTCACAGTCACTGCAATACATTACATTTTTCTAAAAGTCATAATTTTAGCCTTCTCTTAAAAATTTGGAGTGAGTTTACATCCTTTAGGTCTCGTGGTAATCCATTAAAAATGTCAAGACCCTTAAAAAACAGAGAATTTTGGCTCATCTTCTTACTTCTTGGTGCAATATAGAAGTTACTCTGTTGCCTTCTATTATGGCCGTGCACATTATGCGCGTAGGCGAGTTTATTTATTAAATTAGTGAACGCACAACCAATTTTAATTTTAGAAATAAAAACGAACAATAATAATTTCAAATAATCTAAAACTGGCAGCCATCACAAACACTGGTGCATAAGTCAGTTTAGATATTACATAATAAAATTAGCATGTGCTTTAAATGTTAACTTTTCATCCACTATTACACCCAGATATTCAATTTTGTTTACTGATTGAATTGTATCTTTTCCTATTGTTATAGATAAATTACTAAAGATGAAATGTCTTCCAATTCTGTCATTGTCAATTAAAATAACCTGACTCTTGGTTGCATTAATACTACAAAGACTTTTACAAGTGAATTTATAAATTCTAACTCTACATTGATTTCTACAATTAATTATTTTCCTGAAGCATACACTAGAGTATCATCCGCAAACAAGTGGACATCCACAACCCTCCCCCCCCCCCTATATCATAAATACACAACACAAAAAGCAACGGTCCCAAAATACTCCCTTGTGATACCATGACTAGAGGACAGTGTTGCCTCTCCTACCGATTTTTCGGTAGATCTACCGATTTTCACCTCAATTTACCGATCTACCGAAAGCACATTGAATTATACCTAATTTTACGATTTAAGTTGTTGTCAACATGTCATTGTCAACTTAGTTGAGTATACTAGAGTCTACTAGAGACTAGAGAACAAGAGAACGCCCTAGTCCTATTAGAACACACGAGATGGCTAAACATTAACTACACTTTTCAATTTAAACTTGTTTCTTGTTTGTATTAAAGGTTGCCTATCAATGGTAGGCAACATTAATACTATAGAACAATAGAAAATAGAACGTCTAGTCTTATAAGAACACACGAGATGGCACGACATTGATTTCAACTCTCGGGGATTACCGCTTTTATTTGAAATCCCGCTGCTGTAAACCTCCGACACTCTTTCATGTGAAATCCCGCGGTGAATCCCCGACGTAAACTTATAAAAGGGACGAAATTACAATTTTACTTACACTACATTAAACCTCATTTATAATTATTTGTTTCTTTTGTGACAAAATAAAATCGTGTACCTACCTAACAGTGTAACCCAAATTTGTTTTATATAATCTGATTATAGTCGCAAACTATTTAAAGGTAGGTGTGATTTTTTAGTTAAATATATATATTTTTTAATTACCTACTATTCATTCATTTTTGGAAATTAAAAATATTAATTAAATGAACGTACTTTTAGAAATTGCAATGGATTTATCTGGTGCTAGTGATTCAAGTGATAAGGAGGAACCTTCAACTTCCTTTTCAAAGAATAAGAAAATGAGAAAATATGCTCAAACCTATAAAACTGCATGGGAAGAGAAACCTGAATTTAAAAGCTGGCTTATGAAAAGTCGTAAAGGAGAAAATTATGCCAAATGTCGCAGCTGCGATAAAGATCTAAATATTTCCAGCGGAAAAGATGCCCTAATAAAACATGGAATTTCAAAATTTCATTTAGAAAAAATTAAACTTCAACGAGGTCAACAGTCCATTAGCAAATTTGTCGTTGAAACGTCAGCGTCAGCACAAGTTACTCTGGATTACAATGTTAAAGAAGGTATTCTTTTTTATTGATTGCTTAGTACATAATTAAAACTAATTGAATTTTATTGTTGCAGCTGAAATCAGACTATGTGCTCTTGTGGCAGAACACAATTTACCGATAATGTTAATGGATCATTTGCCTCAGTTGTGTGCTTCAGCATTTCCGGATTCAAAAATTGCAAAAAGTCTGGCTTGTGCAAGGACCAAGACGACAGCCGTGATCAACAATGTTATTGGTGATGAAAATTTCAATGACATTTGCAAAAATTTACGAAGTAAAAAATTTTCAGTAATAATCGACGAATCTACTGATCTGTCGACTCAAAAGCATCTTTGCATTGTTGTCAGGTATGTGACAGAACATTTTGTAAAAGATAGTTTTTTTAAGTTGATAAAAGTTACAGATGCTTCAGCTCAGTCAATTTACAATTTGTTGATTGAAAATTTTATTAAATATGAAATACCCTACAAACAAAACTTAATTGGATTTGCTTCAGATGGGGCAAATGTGATGTTTGGCGCACATCACTCAGTTATGAAACTATTAAAAAATGATATCCCTGAATTATTTGTCATGAAATGCATCTGTCATTCGTTTCATTTGTGTGCATCTAGTGCTTGCCTTAAGTTACCCGCACATTTAGAAAATTTAGCGAGAGATATTCACAGTTACTTTAATAGTAGCCCAAAAAGAAAATTTGAATATATAGAATTCCAAAATTTTAGTAATGTTAAAGTCCATAAATTGCTCCATCCATCCCAAACACGATGGTTATCTCTCGAAAGTGTTGTTAAAAGAATATTAGAGCAATACGAACCTTTAAGGTTATATTTTATTGATATAGTAAGTAACAAAAACGACGTTGTAATAGCGGAAAGTATCTTGCAAAAATTACAAGATCTACAAAACAAATTATATTTTCAGTTTTTGGATTATGTTCTGCCATTTTTCAACCAACTAAATCGAGAAATGCAGTCTGAATCCCCAAAAATACATCTTTTATATGAAAAAGTAACCGTGTGCTACAAGCATTTTTTGATTGTTTTCTTAAAAGAGATTATATCATAAAAACACCAATGGCCAATGTTGAGTTTAAAAATCCCCAAAACTTTTTAGCTATTGAAAATATGTATTTTCGAGCAAATGTAGCTGCCACTATACAAAATTCTAAAAACTTAACCCCCTTTCAAATTGAAACATTTAAGCTGCGTTGTTTAGATTTTTATATTGAAGCCTGTACACAAATAAGACCAAGATTTCCTTTAAACGACAATATTTTACAAAAACTGGGTATTATATATATACTATGTCATTTCCCCATTTCATTAATAAAAATGAAATACAAAAATTAGATTTTGAATGGAGATTATTGCGAAATTGTAAAGAAATGCAGAGTTTCAGCGATGATGTAGAGTCATTTTGGCAATCCGTTGGAGAAATAATATTAGGAGATGAAACTCGAGCATATCCGACATTGTGCAATTTTGTTGAAAATCTCCTATGCTTACCACATTCATCAGCAAATTGCGAAAGAGTTTTTTCAATTTGTAATTTGTTGAAAACAAAACAGAGAAATCGTCTGGAAGCGACAACAATTTCTGGTTTGATTTATACAAAACAATATATGGACAAAAATGTGTGCCATAATTTCATTGTTGAAAAAACTCTAGTTGCAAAAATGACTGATTCAAATTTAAAAGGAAAACCTTCTTATGCAGATTAATTTTAAAATATAGAAATAAGAATAGCTTAGAGTGAAAAATTAGGTTTGTATGCCCAAGTATTTTGTATTTTTAAATAAAAGTTTATTTGTACATAATATTATGCAATTCTGTTTTATTTCAAAAATAAATCCTTGTGTTTACCACAGTATTTGAAATTAAACGTTGGCCACAGATAAATATATAATTATGTTAACTACCAGTTGCACTTGCAGTAAATAATACACTATTTTAAAATTCTACCGAAAAATGTCGAAATCTACCGATTTTCTGCGAAGCATCTACCGAATTTGTTACAAGCGAGGGTGGCAACACTGCTAGAGGAACTGGTCTGAATATGGGCTATTTACTTAATATGGGCCCCCCGTCTATCTCCAAACCAAGTAACGCCATCTGCCAGGTGGAGGCGTAAACTTACACTTGCACGTTAATAATACCTATTTTACCGACTCCCGGCGTGATCTGACGTGTTGATGTTAAACGGTTGTGATTAATTTGTTCCGCTATTTCCCATAACTTTTTGACGTAAGTTTAATTAGTGTAATTTTTATATTTGTTGATATTATTTCGTGATTGCTTATGCTGTATGTGATAGAGGGAAGGTTTAACATTGTATTTCAGCACTCAATCTCATTCTAAAAATAGCAGGATTTTCCTAACCTATAATTTTTAGTGAATTGTACTTAGTGCAATATGGGCCTCTTTAGTGTGTTGAATATGGGCTGGGGCCCATATTCGGACCAAAGTATTATATGAACTTTTCTTGTAGGTAATCATGTCCTCGCCAAGCAGAGATCGAAAATTTGTGAATAGAAACTTAAGAAAAAAATGGAACTCTCAAATTATGGAACAAGCTATAGATTCTGTCAATAATGGACTAATGGGCTTGAAATCTGCCTCAAAAACGTTTCATGTGCCAAAATCTACATTGCAAAGGTTGGCAAGGGAAGCAAAAGCTAGCAACCTTCCTACTAGCAACATTGTCGGCACCAAACTGGGCCGAAAAACAGTTCTTGGAAATGACTTAGAAAAAGAATTGATCGCTTATATTCTTGAAATGGAAGCACAGTTTTATGGCTTAACAAAAAGAGACCTATGCAGAATGGCTTACATACTCGCAATTAGAAATAATGTAAAGAATCCCTTTAAAAATGGAATCGCCGGTCGCAGTTGGTTGGACGCTTTTCTAAAGCGGCATAAGGTACAACTGTCGATGCGTAGACCAACTGGCACTTCTTTCGCACGGGCTCTAGGATTTAACAAGGAGAATGTCACCAAATTTTTTAACAATCTTGCGGTACTGTATGAAAAACACAATTTTGGACCACACAGAGTGTTCAACGTGGACGAAAGTGGTCTTTCTGTTGTTCCAAGTAAGTTGCCTAGAGTTATTGCAAGGAAAGGAAAACGCCAGGTGGCCTCAATAACATCAGCTGAGCGGGGTCCACTAGTTACTCTAGTTGCACCAATGAGTTTCGTTTTTTTTATCGTTCCTCCCATGCTTATTTTTCCGAGAAAAAACAGAAACGATCAGCTTATGCGTGGTGCACCACCCAGATCTATCTACGCAGTTCACCCTAGTGGATGGATTCAGCAAAATCTATTTACCACGTGGTTCAATCACTTTATTCAATTTGTGAAGTCAACTAAAAAGTTTCCAGTGTTGCTTATATTGGATGGGCATTATAGTCATACCAGGAATTTGGACATAATACAACTAGCAAGGGAAAATCACGTCTATATCGTATCCCTTCCTCCACACTCAACTCATAAACTTCAGCCGCTTGACAAGACATTTATGGGGCCCCTTAAAGCCTACTACAGTGAGGAAATCAGGACTTGGTTAAGAATAAACAACAGATCCGTAATACAGTTTGATCTGGCTGAACTACTTGGCAATGCGCTGTTGAAATGCCAGACAACAGAGTTAGCTGTTAATAGATTTACAGTGACTGGAATCTGTCCATTAAATAAATTTGTTTTCACGGATGCTGATTTTATTGCCGAGAAAATTGAAGCCGAAAAATCATGTAGTTCAGGCTCAGAAACTCAGCTACAAGAACAACGATCTCAATCCACCATTACTGCTGTTCATTTAGGACCCACACAAAAGGGTTAAAAAAATCTGGTTTCACAACCATGTTGCTCAAAAGATCTAAATTCCCAACCAAACGATTCCGAAGATCTGGATCCCCAACCAGGTTGTTACAAATATCCGAATCCCCAACCAGGTTATTCAAAAGACCAGGACCTCCAACCAGGTTGTTTGAAAGATTCTATACCTGCAGCAATGATGGAATCAAGGCGTGTAGAATCTGATGATTGTTCGAGAACCTTTGTCACTGCATTTGACATTTCACCTGTACCACTGATTAAAAAGCGAGTGACTACAAGGGGACGAAAGTCTTCCAAATCCCAAATTATAACTTCATCTCCTTACAAATCAGACCTCGAAATATCAATCGATAAATTAAGCAAAACAAAAAATGGAAAGAGAAAGAGAAGACTAGTTCCAGTAGAATCGAGTGAAAGGCAGAAGAAAATCAAAAAAACAACAAAAGTTAAAGACAAAGAATCAACTTCGGAAGAGGATGAAGAACAGGAATTTGCGCCTGCACACGATGACCTTAATATTGATCAAATTGGACAATTTGCCCCTGAAAACAATGACGCAATATGCCTATTTTGCGATCAACACTTTTCTCAAGACACTAGGGGAGAACTCTGGGTTCAGTCTTGTGTCTTTTATGGGCACTTGAGCAGTGCTCCGGGGCGGAGAAGGATGCCTACGTGTGCGATTTTTGCCGTTAGTTTTGAAAAACCTAACACTTTTGTTTATTTTTTTCCTCTGAAAGGATTTTTTTTTATTTTGTGGAGTGTTTAGTGTTTACTTATTTATCGTTGTAATATAAAAGTTTTTATCATATTATTTGAGGGGGCTCATATTATATACCCTCCGGCCAAATGTTAAAAATGTGCACTTTTTTATGTAAATTTCTTTTATAGATGCATTATACGTTTTTGAGAAAAGTTAATTTTGGGGTTTGATTACTAAGTCTTTACAGTGTACATAAAGCTTTTTACTTATCTTCAGCAAAAAAAAATTAAAAAGTTATTCCAAAAAAATAAAATGGGGGCCATATTAGGACCAGTTCCTCTATTTACTTGCTCATTTGAACATATCCCATTAATTTTTACTCTTTGCTTCCTAGTTTTTAAGTAATTTCCAATACAAGTCCTACGCACTCCAATATTATATAGCTTTATTAATCAAACATGGCGATCTATAGTTTCAAAAGCCCGTTGCAGATCAAAAAAAAACATATAGTAATACTTAAGTTTACCTTCTATATCACACCTCCATTCATCCAATACACATTGCAAAGCTGTATCGCAATTATGTTTTTTTCCCGAAACCTGACTGTGTATTTGATAATAGATTGTTACTATTAACAAAATTTAGAAGCTGGTTATAAAGACATTTCTCAAGTATTTTCTGAATAGAAGAGAACATATTTATTGGACGATAGTTTGATGCTTGTATAGACTTTTCCTTTTGTGGAGACTCAATTCTGACGGAACAACACCTTGTTCCAGAGAGGAATTTATCAAGTTTTTCAACGGGTCTTCTATAAAGCCAAAAATATTTTTAATCAATGAAATATCTAGCTCATCTATCTATACTTTTATTTTTAAGTCAAAATATAATCTCCCTAAGTTCGCTTTTATCTATTAATTCAAAATCGGAAAACAGAGTTACTGGGTTTACCTCAACATTCGAGTCCCCATATCCCCAACAATAGTGTAATTATAATGGATAACGCAAGTTATCACATCCGCCTGCTATATACAGGGTGTCCTACTAAGGTTGGCAAGGTAAGATATTATGAAAGCCATAACCCTAACGGCTTCGGGGGAAAAAAAATGTATTGACTAAATCGACCAAAAAAAATTGCTGGAAAATATTTTTAAGTTTCCAAAATGGCAGCTATGAGCACAGTTACTAAGATATATCTAAAAAGTCAAATTTTATCAGATAATCGCCATGTAAAGGTACTGTTTTAATGACGGAAATAAAAGTTCGTTGATATTTGCGGAGACTTGTCTCTACGACTTTTTTTGTATCTTCGAAAGGATGGGTGAGACAAGCGTGTGGAAAAAACACTTTTTAAATTGCCGTATCTTCCATATGCTTTACCCAAATTTACTCAGCTTACGCTCTTTTGATAGACACTTTTACACTTGTTAAAGCCTGTTTACATTAGGTGCAAAAAATGTCATGCAAAGTATTGCTTCTGCAAAGAATTGCATTGCGTAACCGTTTACACATCATGCAAGTAAAGGATGCAAGCATTTTAATAACCAGTTGTACTAATTACTGAGCACGTTTGGAAATAACGTAATATATATGTTTACCTTGGCTTGGAAATGTTCTCCATCCTCTACTTGGCATGCTCCCAGACGATGGTAAAATCTGTCGACGGAATTTCGAATGGCTTCAGCTGGTCTGTTATGTGTCTCCAATCTAATTTTGTTTTTCAAATCTTCAATATTATTTGGCCTATTTTGGTAAACTTTTTCTTTTAATATCCCCAAAGAAAATAGTCTAGAGGCGTTAAGTCTGGGGACCTCGGTGGCTATTCAATCGTTCAATCCAGCGACCTGGAAATATCTGATCTAAATATCTTCTCACATTAACACCAAAATGCGGGGGAGCACCATCTTGCTGAAACCAAATTCTTTTATTAGGTATATCTGGATCTACTTCGTTGGGAAAAATTACAGCTAGAGCAGTCCTCAACTCGAAGGTTTAGAAATCCAGGTACCGTTCAGCTGTGAGGTTTCCTCCCAAAAAGAATGGCCCTAAAATTCGGTTATTAATGATATCTGCCCATACATTACTTTCTGGGGCCGCTGAGTATGCGCTTTAAATATCCATCGTGGATTTTCTTGACTCCAGAAACGATAATTATGTCTGTTAACCACCCCGTTTAAATAGAAAGTAGCTTTATCCGAAAATAATATGTTCTTTGGAAACCTATTATTCTCGTCATACCGTCTCATCATTTCTTCGCAAAATTGCAAACGCCTATCATAGTCATCTTCTAAAAGCTCTTGGACAAGACATACTTTATAAGATTATAAGGGTGGTATTTTTCTGCTTTCAAAAATTTTCCAATAGTACCTCTAGATGTATCATGAATCAATGGATGAATTGATTTTTTTATGTTGGTACCTGTGATTTCACACAAAAATTGCATGCCATGTGACATAAAAATAGCGCGTGTTCTAATTTGATGCAATGCAAAGAAAATTGCAACAGCTGATTGCAAAGTCGCAAATGCGCATGCCTACAGGCAATTTTTTATTGCATTGCACGTGCAATTTTCTAATGTAAACAGGCTTTTAAAAAACCGACATTGATTGTGGTCGCTAGTGCATACCGCGTCTTCTAGGTGGCGCTGTTTGAACAAGATTTAGTTTTTTCAAAATGACGACAAAAACGCGACGTCTGTAGTAGAAACACTTAATTACATTGCAATAAATAACTTAACCCACTCATTTCCGAACATTACGATTGCATTGCGCTTATTATAAACCATTCCAGTTTCTGTAGCTACAGCCCAGAGGTCATTCTCTAAATTAAAGTTTATTAAATATTATTTACGATCTAGAATGGGCCAAGAGCGGTTAGAAAATCTTGCTATCATTTCTATACAGTCTGACTTTTTAAAGCAACTTGAAATGGAAAATCTTGTTAATGAATTTGCAAAAAGTAAAGCTAGAATAGTCCAAGACCTCTCCATAATGTATCAAGATCATGTATTATCTGTTTCAAAACAATCGCTATTTTATTTCTTTATTTCTTTTTAATATTTCGAATTAATGTTTTGTACCTTTGATACTGTTTTTGTTTTGTTACTGTTGTTTCGTATTCTATTAATATTTCTTGTATACTTCTACCTTACCAATACAACCTATCAAAAAGACTATGCACTTGCGTGTGCGTGTGCGTCATTGTCAATTTATTTTAGTATTAACCATAGGTTTCTTGATGCTTTTTCAACTTCAAGTTTTTGTTTGTCATAAGACTACTTTGATGTTTTAGTTTAAACACAATTCGATAATAGTTTATGTAATGATTTAAATAAATCGATTTTTCTTGTAAACTATTGGCCCAATTACTTTTTACAAGAATACTTTAATACTTCGTCGGAATTATGTGTAAAAAAATTGGGATTAAATAAACTAAGAGACACCCCCCCCCCCCCCTAGTTAAGTTAGCATTTATTAACATTAGTTCGTGTGTTAAAACTTACACAGGTACCTAAAGCGGTTGCAAATATATAAAATAGAATCTAGCCTTTAGACCTTCGAACGGCCATAGGTTCCTTTAAGGACATACATTCATATGAACTGTGGAATATCCTCTTGAAATATACGAACGAAGTTTTCGGACACCCTGTATAACTGCCATATTAGAATATTGCAGTAATATGCCATATTGGTGATATACAGGGTGTTTCCTAACTACGGTACGAAACTTCAGAGGGTGATACGTAAGGTCGTTTTAAGAAAAAAAGTTCCTATGAACTATGTCCGGAGTCCGGAGTTGCTTCGTTTCTGAGAAACACGCATATTCCAGGGATGATCTAAAGTCACCGTAAAACATATGCGAGGATCATTCCATCCATATCCAAAATATATCTATGGCATATACTATAATTCATACGCATTTAGAATAAGATATGCCAAAAATATATGCTAGGAATATATTTAATAACTTCAAAATGCGAATTTCACACCACAGATTGGGTCACCTATAACCACAAATACCGATTAAAAATTTTGCTTGTAAAATAACGTAGGTAATTTTATTTTAATTTATTAATTTTATTTGAAATTGATACAAATGAACAATACTAAAAAAATGTCCAGGTAGAATTAACTATACTGAATATAAATATGGTGTATGTATAAATTCCCCTAAAAAGCAACAAACTTAACTGTCTAAGACTGTAATTCAAAATAATATATAACAAAGAGTAACCCAACCCAACTAATAAAAGGCGAAAGTGAGCGTTTCCGCCTGTTCTAATTTTTTATGCGCATGTGCTAGGCGGCCATTTTACAAGCATTATTCGCAGCTAAGTTCACAGCATTCGTAATCTGTCAAATCGTTTGTTTACTTCTAGAAAACCACACGAACTTATGTTTTTCTGCAGTTAGTGCAGTTTAAAGTGAAAAGAGTGATTTGTTTTTCTTGGTTTTTTACAATTCAAACGGGATTTCTTTTAATTTTAATGTCGAGAGTAAAGAAGCAGAAAGGTGGCATATCGTGTGCTTATCCCGAGCGCCCTTCTAAACCCGGCGAAGGAATATCATTTTTTAGATTTGCTAAGGATATCGCAGGTCCTATATTATAAACAAATATTGTGCTTTTGGAAACATAAAATGTATGTGGATTTATTAGGTGTTTGTAAATAAAGTTTTATTCTAAAAACGAAATAAGCAGAAACAGAATTCATCATTAACTATAATATATAACTATAATAGGTAATAGGTAATAGAAAAATGCTGAATAGCTTTTAAAATGTCAATTTTGTAGTAACCAGTGGCGTAGCTACCGGGGTGGCATTGCCACCCGGCGTTAAGTCACAATGGGCGCCGCGTCGCAGTCGCGTCCCAATCTGATTATTACGTCAAGTGATTTTTATATACATATTATACATTTTACTCTTACCCCTTACCTTAATTTAATTACATGCATATTGCGCTAAACAAAAAAGTCGGATTTTTAAGTCAAACAAATAATCATAATTAAGACCAGGCGTCGCGACCTGTGTAAATTGGTGACAAACAGTACCGCTAAAAGCGCCTATTTTGTTTAAAAAATGCCGGTAAAGGTGGACCGCGTTTGATCGGCATTTTTTGTGCCGAAAACGATGTTTAAATAGGCGGTAAGTATTGAACAATTTTATTATATTATATTCTCTCACATTTCTGTGTGGTTTTGTCTTGTATTAAGGTTTAAAGTAAATGCGGATGAAAATATTTTGATAGGATAGTTTTAACTTAACGAAAATAATTTTTTATTGTGGTCCTCTGGCGAAGGCTTCGATATCGATGGGGTAAATACATATTATATATTTTTGAATTACATATTAGAGAAAATGGGACTTTTCTTTAATGCAGGGTGTTTACTAAGTGGGTGTTTTTTACTTTTTCAAATATCATTTTTGAAATAACTCAAAAATAATAATAATGGAGCTATAAGGCGACAAAATTAAAATTTTAATTTAATTTTTTACAGTCTCTTGAAAAAATCAATATTTTTTTTATCCGGGGGCTTTTTGACAAAAGAAATAAAAAATTAAAATACGTTTTCAATTTGAAGGTGAGAATGTGAGTGACTGCTCTCGGCTACATACGGTGTACATTTAAAACTAATTAACCGTAACTTTTTTGCTCTTTGGTGTTTTAGGATTTTTGATTTAAATATCGCTTCTCCTATCTTTTTAAACCGAAAAAAGTTTTCTTTTTTAATGCGTCTCAGAGTGGCCGTTTCTGGGATAATTCGACGTCAATGTTAAATAGTCACAATTTATTGCAGGGCCCTGCCTGAAAATCTAAGTTAAAAAAAATAGTATTTAAAAAAGTTTTTTTTTGCTGGGTTCTTTACACATCAAAAGAAGCATCACGTTAGGCAACTAACTTTTACTTAACTTAGTTATTTTGAATTATTTGGATTTTTTTTGTTCTTTCTGTAAGACGTTCGTCGTTCGTTGTTTTAGATCGGCCCAAAATGGAAAAAAATAAAGGGTAGAAGAAATTGAGTGGTTGGGCGAACTTAAAAAGGAAGCAAGAACAAGAAATGAAAAAAGCGAAGTTGCCGAAAATCAGTGCTTATTTTCCGACTACTTCAAAACCAGATCGGAAAGTGATGGAAGCGGATCCTTCCTGTGAGGAAATTCCAACATTAATACAAGAGGAAGAAGAGGAAGAGGAGGAGGAGGAAGTTGAGGTAAACGATGAAAAAATTTTTAAAGCATGTGAAGTTTTCAAGCAACTGACAAACGAAAATGGTTCTCGTTCCGCTGATAAAGATTTAATAATATTTTAGATATTGCGTCATTCCAGTTAAAAAATCGACTTTCTGCTATTCAAAATGTTGTTGATACGTTTAAATTCCTCGAGCCCTTATTTCTGGCCACTGCTACTGACGCTAAGTTCACAAACAGTCTGAAATGCTAAGAAATAAATACGACGATGACTTAACTGACAATTTTGCCACCGAAATTGTCACTTTTCGCTCAGCTTTTCGTAAAAATTTAAATGAATGTTCAACAATAGAAGAGTTGGTTGATTTTATATTTTGTAAAAATCATACCAGTTCATCCAACTTTCCAGATGTGTGTACCGCACTATTAATATTTTTAACTCTTCCGGTAACTTCCGCTTCTGCCGAGAGATCGTTTTCTAAACTGCTTAAGTTATTATTAAATAGGAAATGTTATTTTTTAGTGAATATTAGTACGCTAAGTTAAGAGAGGTTATGACTTTTTTGTTAGAATTTAAGTCCTGATTTTTGTACTTTCTCTAAATAAAAATATTATATGACTTGACTTGACTCTGAATTTTATTATTATGCGACTATAAATATTACAGAAATCAGAGTCAAATTAAAATATAATACCTAGTTATACAGTATGTCCCCGGATGGCGTTTACAAGAGGACAAATGGACCAAAAAAAAAATTACTTGAACAGAAGATTTTTCTCTACGCCTAAGGCGCCACAGTAACTCTTGCCAACCGGCGCCGTCAAGTCTAGCTACGCCACTGGTAGTAACACTTGGTTTATGCTATATTAGTTACCTGCAATTAGTAGCAAAACTCTTGGCTGGTTTTAAATTAAACCTAGGTGTTAGAAAATAAAATAGTATGTACCTACCCCGGTGGTACCTACTTTTTATTTAAAACCTGGTCTTATATGGTTAACTGTAAATAAAATAAAAGGTTGTCCTCATTTCTACCCAAAATAAACCACCTGATAGCTCACAATTATTGTCCAACAATTTAATTAAATCTTTTAAAATCTAATTAAGTATGTTTTTTTAGAACTAAGGCCTGGCTTGCCGCTTGTAACAGAGAAGATTTGCTGTATAAGGATATCTTGGATATACATAATAACTACAGGCTTTGTGAGAAACATTTTGATGAGAAGTAAATGACCAAAGGTGGAACACGTAAGACTTTGCTTGCACAAGCTTTGCCCACAATGTTTTCTCAGCGCAAAGCTATTAAAGATAGTTTATCCGTGGAACGCTCCATCAAAAATTATTGGTCTTTTAAGTTAGTTTTTATTTAATCTTTACTTCTAGGTTTTCACATATGCCTTAGATTGATGGAAAAATAATTGTCCTTTAGTATACCAAGACATCGGTCAATTCAGATAAAATGATGCTAAATTATTACATTTATCTGCAATTTTAAGGTTTTTTTGACTATAGGTTCCTCATCAGTAAAATCTTTGACTTGCCTGGAGACAAGTAGGTAGGTATAGTTTATCCAAGTTATCCATTGTGTGATGTTGCAAGTGAGTATTATTATATAATATAAAATAATTAATAGGTAACATTTATTAAACAAGACTTTACCAATACAATACAAAGAAAGAGAATTAAATATAAAATTAACAAATTGGCAAGCTTTTAGCTGATTTACTGATGAATACAATCAAATAAAAATGCAAAAGATAATGATGCTTGTCATTTTAAAGAAATCCAAGATTTTGTGTACAAATTAGAATTCTTTATAGGCAGGGTCGGGGTGTACCACAAAACTGGACATAGGAAATCCTATGTAAATTTTGCTACCCTCAAATATTGGCTCGACGATAAATTTTACTGTGAAGCTGTGAACCTCCATCATCCAATGCGGATTTTCTGTTGCCCAATAACGACAATTTTTTCTGTCCACATTACCAATCAAAGAGAACGTAGCTTCATCGGAAAAATAATATTTTATACTAAATTATTATCTTCACTCAGCTTCAGCTTTGTCTGCAGGACTCGAACGCCTTTTCTCATAATTCATAGTAAGCTTCGAAATCGATTAGGAACAGAAAATGCCGCGAAACTTGTAACCGTATTTAAACAGCTTAATTCAAATCAAGAGAAGAGTTTAGTAGAAGGACTAGGAGAATTATTGTTTAGTTTTTAGTTTGTTTGTCTTTTGTTACATTTATAAGGCGCTTTTTTTTTTTTTTTTTTTTTTTATGATAAGGCACAGCACTACAGGATAAATCCTTTATGGCGCTCTAGGAGCGGTGCGTGTGCGCAGGAAACGATTCACGTTGGTCTTGAATCTTTGGAGACTATACTCGTTGGGGAAGACGATCTCAGGGAGGTCGTTCCAGAGTGATGACGTTCTCCAGATGAAAGAATTTTGAAACAGTGTCGTTCGAGGGACACTAAGCTGAACCACGTACTGGTGGGCTGCAGTGGCTCGTCGTGTATTTCTACCATGCACCGCTCTGGGTGGTATTAAGCGGGCAACCTCAGTTGAACACTTGCCATGAAAATATTTGTAAAATAGACTCAAGTCGCCAACCTGCCTTCGATGTTCAAGGCTTTCCAGGTTGTTTGTCAGACTATGGTCACCGATCAAGCGAATGGCTCTTCTTTGAATGGAATCTAGCAATCTCAGGGTATGTTTAGGAGCAGAGCCCCAAATATGCGAACAGTACTCCAGTGATGGTCGAATTTGGGCTTTATAGAGCATCAAAAGTTGTTGGGGTGTATAGAGGTTCTTTGTTCGGAAAAGTACTCCAAGCTTTTGCGAGGCTGCCTTAGCAATCACCGCAACGTGGCCATGCCAAGACATATGACTATCCAGATTAACGCCCAATAAATGAATTGATGAAGCCAAGGGAATTGAGTGTCCCGCCATAACTATATCCGGTTCTTCAACATTAACTTTTTTAGAAAAAACTGCCGCCTGGGTCTTTTTAGCGTTAAATTCTACTTGGTTACTGTCACCCCAAGACAAAATTTCTTCCAGGTCTTTGTTGAGATGTGAGACCTCTTGCTGCCTATAGAGATGTGCATTAGCAGCCGATGTCCGAGCATCCAAATTAAAAGTTGAAACAAGTGTGCTGTCATCAGCGAAGCTATATATAGGATTTTTAGTTTTTTCCAAAAGATCGTTAATGTATAGTAAGAAAAGGGTGGGCGACAATATAGAACCTTGAGGGACTCCGGCGTTGATGTTAAATGTGTCTGAAAGACATCCGTCCATCGCCACTCGCAGAGAACGGTCTTTAAGAAAGCTCGACAGCCATGAACAAAATTGAACCGGCATTCCGTATGCTCTCACTTTAGTTAGGAGCCCCTCATGCCATACTCGGTCAAAAGCCTTGGAAATATCCAGTGCTACCGCCCGGGACTCCCCATGGTGTTCTATTGCGTTGTTCCAAACATGAGTAACATAAGCGAGAAGGTCTCCTGTTGATCTAGACTTACGGAATCCATACTGGCGGTCACTAATAATGTTGAAGCCTTCCAGGTATTTTAGTAATTTTTCGTTGATATGTTTACACTTTTTATTTGGTTGTGTTATTGGAACACGGTACACAGACTGTAGGTAGGTAGATAAACTAAGACCTAGAGCCAGTCCTAAACGTGTTTTGATAATAATCTACTTTTAATATTAAATGTTAGATATAAATAGTGCTATTTTTGTTTTTAATTTAATATTTTTTGTTTTAACAGATTTTATGTGATTTTCAGTAAAGCTCGACAAACTTAAAAAAAACACTGTAAGTGTTTTAAACATGTTTAAAACAAATATTTTAAACATTTTGTTTTAAACATAACCCTGCAAAATTTACATGAGATTTCCTGGCGGTGCACCGCCCGGTATATAATCGTCCTCACTAAAATTTAAAATGATTTTGAATCATAAAAGTCCTGACCCCGTAAATTTGGTTTTAAATGAAGTTTAACTTTTTTTACTTTTGCTGCAGGCATAACCTGCGTTGACAGTGGGCCACCCTGTAAATCTGTTTTCTTTTTAATTTTAGGCTTATCTATGACCCCACAACCACAACTGCCAAGTTTAAGTAAAAATTTAGACGAGCTGACCTTAGAAATTGGAGGTAAGTTTTGGGCTAAAGTCATAACGATGTCACTAATGAATCAAATGTCATAAACAGGTTGTAAAAAAAAATTGAAAAACATGGAAATATGTTTTATTAGGTAGTGGTCTAATTACTTCTAGTATTTATTTTTTAGATTCCAGTTTGATACGAGATCAAAAGGATCGAGGCAGTATATCATATCTCATCTATTATCCCTGTCAACCAGTACTCAACCATCAATTCTTTTGAGTTCTAAAATTCCAAGAAAAGGAAAAGTAAGGGAGCAAGTAAAGGCACTAAGAATCCCAACCAAATTATACTTTAAATTATTCTTATTTATGTTAAGTAAAGTACCTGGTTATCTGCATATTATTTATTGTAATAACCTTTACTAAAATCTATTTTTACAGATTTTGTACAGTGAATGTATAGTAAATTATTATTATTATGCACTCTGTATGTATTATTTTTTTAATAAAAATTGCATCTTTAGGATCAACGAGGCAGCAGGCGTTTCTAGATCCAGGGCTATTCAAGCCATCTGTTCTGCAGGATTTTGGATCTTAAAGCGATACTTTTTGTGCTCCTTTAGCTTGCTTTAGTTTGATTTGGTTTCCGGGGCCACAGAAAGCCACATCGTGGGATTTTTTCGTCAAAGTTGTTCGCTGTTTGAAGTTAAGTCGGGTCACTAAGACCGGGAAGGGCGGACCATAGGAGCACTCACCACCGTTGGAACCCCCTATTTCAATTTTAAAGACCCTACAGCTCCCTTAGGGTCTTTCTTCTTTCCTCTTCTTTTCTTATCTTCCTCTACTTCCCTTCAGATCTTCTGATCTGATTGATCTTGTGACGTTTTTTTTTGGGACATCATCCTTTGGACGTCTTCTTGATTGGACGCCTTTTGTCGTACCCGGCAAGACCTTCTGACCTTCTATCACGGTCTATTACCGTCACCATCCTATCGGTGTACAGATAAGTTTTATTAGATTTAAATACTAACCCCCATATATTTTCTTTATTTTTTTTTGAATAAAGCCAGCATATTAATTTTAATTATTTTTGTTGTTTTATTTATGCAGCTCCCCCTGTGGTTTGCTTTATCTATTTCTTTTTTTTCTACCTAAGTTGAGAAGTCCAGCTGAGAGTGAGGTCCCAGCACCATCTTGGAGGTTTCCGTTTTGGCCTGGCTGCAAAACGGTGGCGCCCTATTTAAAACCCCCCCCTTACTCTCTGGCAATAGAGCTAGGGCTTTTGCACGCGGTCCCTCAGCCTCTCACCTCAGCTTGGCTTCGTTTTGGCTTCACTTAAATTTCTTTTAATTTAATTTAAAATAAATTTTCTAATGAAAAAAAAAATAAATAAAAAAAATAAAAATAATAATAATAACTTTTTTTATAACAGCGAAAGACGCGTTGCAATTTTGGCATACATTAAAGTAAAATACACTTGTAAGAGTTTTCTATTATTTCTCTCATGACTTTATTGGGCATTGAACTACTAAGATCCAATTTATGAAAGTTCTGTTTATGTTAGCTATAAGATAACTTCTAAGAATATCATTTTTGGAACAATTGTTGCCATGGAAGTTATGTGGCTGTTATCACTGTCAGCACATTATTGTAATAGGGCTCAAATTATCAATGTCCAATTAGTGACAATAGCTCAGAAGTGACGGTAGTAGAGCAAAATACATAGTACTCATATATCCTATAGGTATATCAGAAATTCTTTTCTCCACGACCATTACTGAATGCAATAATTCCAAAATCATTTTTGATAATAGAATGTAAAAATTCTCGCTCTTGAGTTGGAATATTTATTCTGAAACACTTGCTTCTTATGCGTTTTTCGTGTATTTTTATTCCATAACAAGATACGGAATGAATATTCTGTAATTGATCTAAACGACATAGGTTGCCATGAATTTCGAAACTGTCAGTGTCAGATAAAAATGGCCGCGTTGTAATAATTATTTTCAGACAAATTTTAGTGCAAGTCAAAAAATGAGTGAAAAATCGGATGAATCAGATATGGAACTGCATAATACTCCACCTGAAATTACGAATATTGCGAATAAATAACTTAATTGCTTTGTACAGATTTTATTTGTTTTTATTCGTACTTTTTAGTCGCGAAGAAAATATAGTCTGCTACTCGGTTAGAATGAAAATTCGATACTCGTGGTTCCTCACGCTCGCTACGCACGCGTTAGGAATCTTCCACTCGGATCGAGTTTTCATTCCAACCTCGTTACAGAATCTACTATTAACCCACTGGTCCAAATTGTCAATGTCCTGGCAGTGATACCAGTCAACTTCACACATAATTTGGAAAATACACCATTTATTTTTAAATTTATACTATGCTTACTTGAGCTTTTCAGTTTTTGTCTAGAGTGAAACGACGGAGATTGCTATTTAACACATACATTTACTATTAATAAGAAGTTTAATTAATGCTTCGCCTGACAATATCTTTCTGGTGCACCGGACAATCAAGTTCGGCAGCTTAAAATGTTCAATTATAAAATTATCAAAACAGTGATAAACATTTTTCTTTCCGTGTACATAGAGCAAAATAAGAAATATGATATTTTTTACTGTGTGGCAAGTATTCTCAAAGTCATAGAATTTGGGTACACAAAACTTCAAAGAGGCCGACAAAGCTTTCGCCTCTTATTAGTTGTGTTACTCTTTTGTCTATAATTCGATCATTTTTTAAAGTACAGAAACAATTATTAGCCTAAAACAAACAAAATATCTTGAACTTCTTAAGTGAAAATGGTAATTTATGGACTTTCTATTTCGTTGACTTGACGTGTAATTTTTATTTTCCTTAATCCTAAAAAAAAACAATACAATATACCTAACGACAAAAATGAACATACCTAGGTACCATAGACATATAATATTTTTATATGTCTATGCTAGGTACTCTAATTCCGTATCTCCCTGACTATAATCACAATTCAGTTTTTAATAGAAATTTTACCACGAACTTGTCCTATTGTCTATAAGAAAACTTACCTTTTTACCAAATTTAAAAGCAAAACTAACGTATTAAACACACAAAAACGAACAGAAAACAAATAAATGCACACAGGCGCGTTTCACGGAAATATGTATCATGGGATATATTCACGGAAAGGCCGAAATGTCAATTGTCAATTCACATATTTTAGGGAGTGATTGGTGCATGGTCCAACCGTGCTGGTAAATTAATGCATTTTTTCATAGCCCGCCGACTGGAACTTTAACTTTTTTATCTCTTTGCCGCAAAATCAACTATAAACGTTATAATCTGTTTCACTTTAGTTTGAAATTTCATAGTTCTCTAATTTGCCTGCCTAAAATAAAAAATAGGTAAGTATGTCGACTCAGAACATAAATATGTTATATAATAATATGTGATCGAGCACTGGGTTAATTCCCTAGTGTACAATAATTTTTACTGCGTGGCCAATAAGGTTGCTTACTGATTCGTTAGTTTTCTGCTACCTTTGATTAAAACACACTTGTGTTTTTATTCCTTATAATGCAGGTTATGGTATGATGTTACAAGGATTACGCTAATACGCTAGTTGACACTTAACCTTCACATTAATAACTGCTTTATAGCATTGTTTCCCTAACTATCACTTGAAAGTACATCACAAATCGCTAGCTGCTTAATTCTACTTAAAAAGAAAACATTAATTGTCCAAAAAAGACCTTAAGAACGTGTAGCGCACGTAACAGCACTTGCTTCACCGAGCCATCTTGAAATACTGCTGGCTTCACCCTTGCGCCGTGCTTCTTGTCTTTCTCAACCGGCGCGCGATGCGATCCAACCTATTTTTCGTTCAATCAGGAGCTCGCATCCCAATAATGACGTTATAACTGCGTGACAAATTATAACCTTTATGTAATTTACAACCCAAAAATAGCAGATTAAAATCGCACGCACACATCATTTACCAACCTATTCTCTATGAGGTGTTGATACACGTTTCCCCAACAATATGATTTATTATTATCTGCAGAATATGTGAAGAGACTATTCTGCTAATATTATGCATTGAATATGGTTTTTGGATATGGGATATTGCATAGTGTTACCATCATTAGCAAATCTACTGATTATTCTGTATACTGTACTAATTACGTAAATAGGTCAACAAGCAAAATAAACCTTGGTCGTCGTGACCGAAACCGACAAAACGCAACCAGCAGCCAGGCCAGAGATATTTGTTGTTTGTAATGTTTCCATTACTTTGCAGTTTTGTTTTTGACTTGCTTATGTATGTAATGTAGAGAGAATATTTTCATGTAAATCTTATGAAACCACATCAACGAAATAAACTTTCCGCTGCCAGTATTGTTGGACACTTTCACAGTAAAAATTATCTAAAAAGCAGAAATCAAAATTGCTACAATGTAAGCTTTCCTAGAGATATTTCAGATCTGCAAAATAATGATATGTACAAAAAAAAAGAATGAGGATTTAACGGATTCTGATTAATTTATTTTAAAATTTTTTGGTTACTTTTTAGACTGTGTGATTGAGTTATATATTTTTAAGTTTGAGTTCCTAATAGTTTGTTAGATTTTGTTTCGTGTCGAATAAATATGTTTCTTCCTTAAATCATTTTTTATTACTTTCTCATATTTATTTATTTATTTATTTATTTATTTATTTATCGTTTATTATCCAACAGGTAGAAAACCTACCTAATGATAAGATAATTTATCAGTAAATGCCACAACATAGTATTAAAGTAATTAATATACCTAAATTAAGCTAAGAATCAAACCAATCAAACTAAACCAAAAGGTATCTACTTAAAACTAAATACTCAACAAACTGAGCATTATTAGTACATGACAATTTCATTCATTATAAATGTGTGTATATATAGACTAGTTTTAAAAAAGGAAAAACAAGAAATTTTTGTAATGGTTTGACAATGTTACAGTATAGTAGTAACAATAAGTGGAAATTAAACAACTCGACGCAAAGTAAGGCGTGCTGCTGTTTTCTTAAATGTATCGAGGGTATTGCCAAAGATATCAAGATCTGAACCAGCCCCAATGTTGTTGAAGTTGTTACAAGCCTGATATAATGGTGCTTTTTTCTCAACATTTGTATATGGTACATTAAGGTAGAACTGATCATGCTGTCTAGAGCGATATGCCGGAATATTAAAATTAATCTGCTGAAGTAATTTAGGGCAGTTTATTAGATTATTAGTTAGCTTAAATAGAAATATCAAAGAGAAATATTTTCGATTATCCTCCAAGGAACTCATATCAAAGCGCTCGAGCAGAGTGACGTGGTTAAAACCCCTGACTGGGTAGTAACCATCCATCTTGAGGCACAGAAACTTCAAGAATCTTCTCTGTACATACTCCAATTTGTCTATATGGATTTTGTAATTTGGAGACCATATTAAAGATGCATAATCCAATTTCGATTTTACAAGGGCAGTGTATAAAACTTTTAAACAGGTCACATCGTGAAATGATTTAGCGGAGCGCATTAGAAAACCTAGAGCTCTTAAAGCTGATTGGGTTGTGTCTTGAATGTGTTGGGAAAACGACATTTTTTTATCCATATATACACCCAAATCCTTAATACCATCACACCTCTCCAAATCCATCCCATCTAATCTATAGTGGAAGTTAAAGTCATCGGGTTTTAAAGAAAATGTTACCTGTTTACATTTACCTATGTTTAGGGGTAGTTTGTTCCTCATACACCACTCGCATATCGTGTCTAAATCCTTTTGAAGTTCAATGCAGTCCCTGGGATCTGAAATTTGGCGAAATATCTTGAAGTCATCGGCAAAGAGCAGCCTCTCACTCGTTATGTTTGTTGTAATGTCATTAATAAATATTGAGAAAATAAGCGGAGCCAGGTTACTGCCCTGCGGTGCTCCACTTGTAGCGACGAATATGTCCGATCTGTAGCCCGAATACTCAACAAATTGATGTCGATCTGCTAAATAGGATTTAAAAAACTGAACCAAGCCCTCGTCAAAGCCCAACTCCCGCATTTTTCTTAGCGTTATGCCATGGTCCAATCTGTCAAACGCCTTAGAGAAGTCTGTGAAGATCGCATCCACCTGATTCCTATCATGAAACGATTGATAAATGAATTGTGTGAAACATGCTAAATTTGTCACTGTAGATCGTTGCTGATAAAAACCATGTTGCTCTGAGGAAATTAGATTTTTGATTTGATAGAAAATGCGCTCGTATACAGACATCTCGAAGACTTTAGCAAAGTTCGAAAGCAATGCAATCGGTCGATAGTTAGTAATAAGATTGGACTGACCTGACTTTAATATGGGGCATATACGTGCTATCTTCCACAAATCTGGAAACTTGTAGGTTCTGAGAGACAGATTGAATAAAAAGCAGAGCGGCTTAGCCAGGACATGGGCAGAATCTTTAATGATAAATGCTGGAATCTGGTCTACACCAGAGGTTAATTTGGGCTTTATTCCTTTAAGAGACTTGAGCACCTCCTCCTCGTTTAAGCATTTTAATGATATATTCTGACATATTCCGGGTTCTGGGTTAGGAGCTTCATAGTCATCATTGGCAGGTGAAAACACACTCTTAAAGTATCTGGAGAACGACCGCACAATACTCTCGGGTGAGTCCAGCTCAGTCTCGCCATCCAGCATGGAACACGGAATTCGTGATTTCCTTTTTTTATTTTGAATAAATTTCCAAAAGTTTTTTGGATCATCTTTGATAGAGTTTTGAATTGAATTTATGTAATTTCTGTAAGTCTTGTTTGTTAGCTGTTTTGTATATGACCTAGCCATGTTAAATCTTTCGTAATAATATTCCAAATGGGTGGATTTCCACTTTTTATGCAATGCTGACTTTTCTTTTATACTTTGAATTAAATCCCTTGTGTACCAGGCTGGATAGGAGTACCCCGATTTTCTCAACCTCAGGATGGGAACTGAACGATCAAACACATCTGTTAGCTTGGAGTAAAAACATTCAACTGCTGCATCAATATCTTGTAAAAGATAAAGATGCTCCCAATCAATATCCAATATTAAATTATAAAGAAGAGCAAAGTTGGCCTTACCAAAATTGTACCTTTTATTTGAGGTTGTAATAGGAAAATTTTTTTGAGATAAGCGACCTGCGACATGCAATGATATTTGAAGGGCCGGGTGATAGGCATCCTCCAGAACCAGTGGTGATGTTTCCCTGGAGACTTCACATGGAACATTAGTTATAACAAGATCAAGCATGCTATTAAATCTATTTGAGACATTATTTTGTTGTGTGAGATTAAATAGGGTCAAAAATTCATGCAAAGTTGAGAGTTTAGTATTTAAATTAATATTATGACTTACCTCCAATGGCTGAAAATGTGTATTAAAGTCCCCAATCACGACAGTATTGCTATTATGGAGGTATGTTAATGACTCAAAGCATTCAAACACTTGGACATATCGCTCTATGACAGTACTTGGTTGAATATAGATTGCAAAGAAATAATATGGTTGATGATTAAGAAATATTTTACATCCGACAACATCAACGCTTGGAACTAACCTTTGAAAGCAAGATAGATCAAGTTGACAGCACTTAAAATCATTCCGCACAGCTAGCAGCACACCTCCCCCTCTCGTAACTTCAAGTGCATTGAGGTCTCTGTCCTTTCGGAACACGGTATAGTTGTCATGGAAAAGTTCTCCATTATGCACACTGCTCTGCAGCCAGGTTTCAGACAATGACACAATGCTGTACTCTGCACTTGATACTGAAGTATAAAACTCTTGAATCTTTGTGTTTAGTCCTCTCACATTTTGATAGACCATGGTTATCAAGCGATGTTCGTCGATGTCGCCAGAAGGCTTCTGAGCTGAGTTCAATAGTTTTTTGGGACAGTGTTGACAATCTTAGGAGCACCATTATGGTACTTTATCCTAAGGTTCTGTTCCCCTGCGCTTAAACGTTCAGATAGTTTTTTCTTGGCTTCTCTGTAATCTTGAAGTTGTTTTGGAGTCTTGTCGGTGCTAACGTTTATGGATTTGTATTGGTCGAATTGTTTTAGTTTGTTTGCATTGCGTATAATATCTCTTACTATTTCTTCAGACTTAAAGATTATCCTTATAGGTCTTGGTTTGTTTTCGTGTTGGCGTCCAAGACGGTGTATTCTAGTTGTGTCTCTGGTAAGGGCCAGTGCAGGACAAATATCGTTGATGAGTTTGATGGTGTTATTAATATCCTGATCTGTGTTGTCCTGCATTCCGAAAATAATAATGTTTTTCTTCCTATTTTCTCGATCATAAAATTCCTCTAACAGGTCAGTCCCAGTATTGCTGTTCCTGAGAGGTCCCACCGAGCCCCCGACATCCTGATCTTGTTTCTGTGGCTGTTCGGGATAGGTTTCTTTAAATTCCGTAAATTGAACTTGGAGGGCGGTTAAATGATCTTTAAATTCATTGAGGTCTTTGGTCAGGCTAGGCACCTTCCAGAATCCAGTTTCACAATCTTCACAGAGAAATATCAGCTTCCTTTTGCTTTTAAGTTGCATACATCTAACTTCTGAGGGAGTAAGATCACCGCATGTCGAGCAAAGGAGAGTTTTGCAGCTGTCACATGGGAAGACTTCACCTTTTTTAGAGCAACTTGCACATTTTTTATCCATACTATATCAGAATATCTCCGGCTCTGTCCAAAAATCCAGAAAACACACCAATAATTCGCGAATTTGCCTGGACTATCAATCTCAAGATAACAATATGCTTCATACACTGTTTGTTTATCATTCAAAGTATACAAAAAAGAGTTTGTTTACTTGATGTTGTCCTATTGTTTTCACTTCAAAATGGTTTAATTTCAAAACTATGATGCATATAATTACGCTATTTACACACTACAATGAATGCACAACAATACACAACTGGTGCAAAAATGAGAATTTTTTAATGGCTATAAATCACTGAAAATTCAACTGGAAAGCAGAGCTAAAATACACGATACTTTTGATTTATGCTTGGTTTTTTTTTTTTTTTTTTTTCTATATATTCTGAGCGTCTACTGATTTCTACTGATTTTCTTGACAGCAAACTACTGATGAAAATATATTTGACCTGGCAACACTGATTGCATACATTCATGGTATATTCCAAGAGTATTGCCATGTATATTGAAAAATAAGATGTATCAGACATATTCCAGGAACATCGGGAGCCGTCTGGGAGTGGACCTACCCGCTTTTAATAAGAGAAACCGGATTTCTGTGCAAAATAATGCTAAACAAGTCGCATTATTAATATTGTACTTAGGTCACCGTGTAAACATTTCAGTTATATAACGTGGCTTTATTAAAATAGATCGCGGGTAGCCAAAAGTCAAGATGATATACTTTGAGATTTACTTTACATAACTCTAAGATTTTCAGAAATTCAATATTTACTGCGACGTGACATTTACGGCGTGCGAGATGTGGGCCTTTCTTTTTTTAAATCCTATTTAATGAATAGGTATCAACGGGTTTGTGTATAGCATCATTGAATTCAGGAAAAAGATTCTCCGTTTTCTCAAATAGGGCCTTGATAACATCAGGCGTGCCTCAAGGATCTATTCTCGGCCCCTTATTATTTCTTATTTTTTCGAATGATTCGAATGATGATTGACTGGTGTAAACTTAATAGGCTAAAACTAAATAATGAGAAAACAGTACTCCTTTATTTTAGGAACCTTACAACTCCTACAAGTTCCCTGTATGTTTCTCAAAATGGACGATCGATTCCACAAATGTGTAAAACAAAATTTTTAGGGTTGATTATGAGGATAATCTATCTTGGAGGGAACATATAAATAGCATCGAAGGAAGAATAAATACCTCCTATTACGTTATCAGATTTATATTTTATATTGTAGACTTTTTTGACGTTATAATGTTTCATACCTTGAAATTATATACAATAAATGAAATTGAATTGAATTGAACTAGAAATATCCCTAGTGCTTAAATTGGCGAAATTTGTTCGAGGTCACGAATATTTTGAAAATTATCCCGACCCGTAGCTATGCGAGAATTGCATTGATTATATTTTTTCTATTATCTTCTAGATTTCTATGACAAATTTAATGAGCTAAAAAACTGTAATAACTATTGATTAACAGTCCTGCGAAGAATTTGTGATTAGATGTTGGGACTAGCGCTGGGCGATATAGAAAATCTAATATCGAATATATCCATAATATAGGCTGTTTAGATTTTGTTTAATATATACCTGCCTAAAATCCATTCCTTTTAAAGTCGGTTTGAAAGCTCTTAATAATATTTTACAAAAAGATGTGTCCTTAATTTCAACCATCATTTTTCTTATTGTAGATAGTTCGTTTAGAGAAAAGAAGGATTTCGTGACCAATGGCGTATATGTGGCATCATAGAGAATTATTTTTTTCCGTCCTCTTATTTGGGCTCCTCGACTATTTTTTTCTTTTGTCATTTTCTTTATGAAGCTCTTTCAAAACCCTGAACACAGTGCGCGAGGAAGGTTTCCTTAAAGTGCCACATATTTCTGCAGCATCCAATGTGGGTAATTCAGAATTTAGTTCCGGAATTCCACGGTATACCTACGTTTTTAACTATTATTCGTTCTTTTAATGTTAATTGATGTTTTTTTGCAGACGGACTACTAGTTGAAGGTTACATTTTACTCAATTGAAAGCAGTTAACAACTAAATAAAGTTGAATAACTATATATTTACACAAAACAGTACCTATCTATGTGAACAACCCATATAAGTACTACGAAAATTGAAAAAAACTCACAAAATCTAGCCATAAAATAAAAATAAACAGTAATTAATCAAGTATGCAGGGACGCGCCGTCTATGTGGGCAATATCGTGCGGCGCACCACGGCGCCAAGGCCTTAATGGCGCCAGGCATTCAACACAAATTGACATAAAACTAAAAAACAATATCTATGAATACCGGTGGTGAAAATACATTTACCACCAACACCGACCGCCGGCGCCGGCGCCGGTCGGCGACCAGTACCAGTGGTGAAATTTTACTACTCCTCTTCTGCGTGCGCTGGTTTAAACTTGCAAAATTTTGCGCGTTCGTAATCGATGTAGCAGGTTAATTTTTCATTCTTGTCTTGATAAGCGCATAAGACGTATAGAGTGCCTTATTTGCTATTACGTTATTACGTATCTACCGCAACTGTGAAAAATAATTACACATAAGTGAGGAATGAAACACAAAGTCTGCTGCACTAATTTAATAAAAAAGTTCAGATCAACATCCCAAACATGTTTCGAAGGTATAAACCTTCATCTTCAGTGGGTAATTAATAAGATGTTATTTATGAAGAGACCAATGACATTGTTAAATTTATTTAAACCAATGTTGCAGAAAAATTTTTTAAAAAGGCAAAATGCCATTTTGGTACGACTCCACCATGATGGTCGTACCCCATTACAATTTCCCAGTAAAATTTGGGTTTTTCAACAAATTTAAAATAAAACTAAATTCATTTTAAACTAACTTCAATTGGTTAATCTTACTTTAATTTTAATATGTGTTAGTTACCTAATTAAATCTACATATGCCTTTTTAAAAAAATTTTTCTGCAACATTGGTTTAAATAAATTTAACAATGTCATTGGTCTCTTCATAAATAACATCTTATTAATTACCCACTGAAGATGAAGGTTTATACCTTCGAAACATGTTTGGGATGTTGATCTGAACTTTTTTATTAAATTAGTGGAGCAGACTTTGTGTTTCATTCCTCACTTAAAATATTACTCCACTGTGAGATGGACTACTTCCATAAAATTACACATAAGGTAAGTAAGTGATTAAGTAAATTAATTAACAGGGATGCAAATCATTGTTTTTCTTTTTAATAACTTTTGTTTATGAAACAAATAAGGCTTAGTGTTTAATATTTTTTATTTATTTTATTTAGATGGCCAAAGAAGAAAAAAAGAAATTGTCTAGTTATCAAAACTTGCTTAACAAGCGAAAACGGGAGGAAGACTTGGAGAAAACCAATTTCAAAATTAGTAACTTTTCTCGAAAGACCACACAAGACACTACTTCTGATAACAATGATTTTCTACATTCAACAAAATCAAACTTGCCATCAGAATTAGAAAAGCAAGCCAATGTGGATAAAGATCCAAAAGAATTAGAGCCTGATACGTTTCAGTCAATGTCGGTACCATCATCTTCGAGTAAGCAAGACAAATTATCCGAAAAAGCGCCCCTTTCTAACGATCTAGGTCTTAAGCCGAGTGTATTGTCTCCAATCCAAGTGCAAGAACTTGTCGAAAAGGGTCCAATGCATTATCAAAATAAAACTATGTATCCTAAAGACAAAAGTGGACGTAAATCTTCCAATATATATTTAACTTGAATTTTGTTAAATGGTAAAAAGGTTCAGCGTCATTAGTTGCTATATTCTATTGAAAAAAATGCAGTTTTCTGCTTCTGCTGTAAAATATTCAATGAACCCAACCCCAACAATCCATGGACTTTTAAAAACACTGAATTAAGTAACCAAGACGGTTTCAATGATTGGCATCATTTAAACGAACATTTGAAAATCCACGAAAAAAGTAAATCACATTTTCAAAATTTGCGTGTCTGGTCAGATTTACTAGAAAGAGTAAAAACTATTCGAACCCTTGATTCGCAAAATTGATTAAAAAATGAAACTAAACATTGGTGCAATGTCATTGAAAGGATAATTTATACTATTCAATTTTTGGCTGAACAAAACTTGGCTTTTCGTGGTCCTATTAACAAATTATTTGAAAGAAATAATGGAAATTTTTTAAAATGTATAGAAATTATAGCAAAATTTCATCCAGTCATGTCTGCACATATTAATAGATCTCAAAAAAATATTCCACTTTACCTTGGAGATAAAATTTAAAACGAAACCATTAAATTAATAGGTGACAATATAAGAAGTAATGTAAATGAAACAATGCAGTCTTCCTCCACAGTTTAATGTTAAAATAAATTTTACGTTCCCAACATGTTTCGAATGCTTAGGCATTCATCATCAGGGGATACTAACATCCAGTTTAAAAGCGATGTAGGTTGTCTCAAATTAATGAGTACAACTTATAATGTGATATAATAATATGTGAAAGTTGAAGACTTGGTATGAACTAGTTAGTTGTGTTGAAATTAATGTATAGTTAAAATTTTGAGTGAAATGTGAAATTTGAATAGATGAAGAAGCATTTTAATGAGATAATAAATTAATTTAAAGCATATGAAGGAAATAGGTTTCATTTTATATTAAGTATATTGATATTAAATTTGTTAAACTTATGTGTTCAACCAAATTTAAAAATTAAAATTTAGAAAATTAAAAAAATTTTTAAATCATATTGTTATAGTTAGAGCCGCGGCGACAAAAATGCCTTGGAACTCCCAAACGGATGAGAAGCACGTTCTTATATAGTATCCGTGTTGTCGAGTAGGGGTCCGGCGCTCGGCGGCTATAATATTTTTTCCAAATTTTGACCAGCGCAGCGGTTTAAAAAAACATTTCCCAAACGGATGAAAATAACTGGAGGGCATCTAGGCAACCCCCCAATTACTGGAAAAATATTTTCATTCGATTTGATCTTTGCAAAGAGCTCTTCCAGGAGCTAAAAAAAAATGGAAAAAAGGGGGGGAAAAAATTTGCTCATTTAAACTTGAAATTGGGCAGGGAGCTAGAGTCTGAGAATATGTAAAAAAATTTTTTTTGCTCCATGTGTCGCCATCGCTTTATAACAGTTTTTCAAAATTTAAATGGGCAAAATTTGATAAAGTAATTCTAACATGGATAAAAATTTGCAAACAGGTTCTTTGACACCTACAGAACATCGAAAAATTATTTTCATCCAAATTTATTGCGGCCAAGACCAGATCTTCCAGAACATGCATGAAAATTTTTACTTACCATTGAATAGTTACTCAACATTTTACCGCCTCTCGCGAGCATTTAATTTTTTTTTATATTTTTAAACCAGAGACAAATAAGTTTACGAAACTTCCATCTAAATCTCGCAGAAAATTTACGGAAAACTCCGGAATCAAAATCACGCGTGCTGGCGAGGTTTTTTGTTATTTGGCATAGTTTAGCCAGGCTCATTTTGGATGAAAACTTTTTTTTTAATAACATAAATAATAACGATTCATTTTAGTCCGGTTGCATGCATGCGACTGATTTTTTTTTTAATTTCGGAGTTTGAGTCCATTTAATTGTACTGGAGGTTACGGCAAGGATCAAATCGGATGAAAATATTTTTCCCGTAATTGGGGGGCTGCCTAGATGCCCTCCAGTAATTTTCATCCATTTGGGAAATGTTTTTTTAAACCGCTGGTCAAAATTTGGAAAAAATATTATAGCCGCTCAACGCCGAGCACCAGACACTCGAACTATACAAAAACGTGCTTCTCATCCGTTTGGGAGTTCCAAGGCATTTTTGTCACCGCGGCTCTAACTATTATGTCTTAGCTGACATGATGGTATGGGGATATACCCCATATTTTAAATTGTATATGAATTTTCAGCATTTTGGTCAAATTTTATATTAGAAAGTTAATGAAAATTTTTTAAAGTTTTAAATAAATTAAATATAACCTGTGCTACAACACGACCGCAGTACCCGCCTGCAACGTGGAAGTTGAAGTGAGGTTAATATGAATTTAATTTAATTAAATATGGGGTATATACCCATACCATCATGTCAGCTAAGACATAACAATATGGTTTAAAAAAATTTTTAATTTTCTAAATTTTAATTTTTAAATTTGGTTGAACACCTAAGTTTAACAAATTTAATATCAATATAATATAAAGTAAAACCTTTTTCCTTCATATGCTTTAAATTAATTTATTATTTCATTAAAATGCTTCTTCATCTATTCAAATTTCACATTTCACTCAAAATTTTAACTATACATTAATTTCAACACAAATAACTAGTTCATACCAAGTCTTCAACTTTCACATATTATTATATCACACTATAAGTTGTACTCATTAATTTGAAACAACCTACATCGCTTTTAAACTGGATGTTAGTATCCCCTGATGATGAATGCTTAAGCATTCGAAACATGTTGGGAACTTAAAATTTATTTTAACATTAAACTGTGGAGGAAGACTGCATTGTTTCATTTACATTACATTGACTCCACTGTAAGTATGGACTACTTTTTCAACTATAAGAAATATTATTTTAAACGAAGTTAAAGAAGCAAAGTATTTTTCTATATTACTTGATTGAACTCCTGATGTGAGCCGCCAGGAGCAGATTTCTGTTTGCTTAAGATACGTTAATTTAAAAAACAATAAATTTAGTGTCGAAGAACGTTTTTTAACATTTCGCCCTATAAGTGATACAACAGGTGAAGGTTTAACCAACTTTTTACTAAGAACTTTGGAGAATTATGGTTTAGACATTTATAGGTATTATGCGCGGCCAAGGTTATGATAATGGTTTAAATATGATGGGTAAACATCAAGGTGTACAAAAAAGAATTTTAGATATTAATCCACGAGCAATGTTTGTACCTCGTTGTAATCACAGTTTGAACCTTTTCATAAACGATACTGTGAAATCCAATATTTCTGTATACATTTTTTTTCAGCTGTTCAAGAATTATATAATTTCTTTCTGCCTCAACTAGTCGGTGGTCTGTTTTAAAAACTAACATTTCAAGTCTGACATTAAAGCCTTTGTCAGATACTAGATGGTCTAGCAGAATTAATGCAATAACCCCTCTAAAATTTCAGTTGGGCGAAATTTACGATGCTCTTTATGAAGTTTTATCCGGAAATAATTTTGACAATACTACAAAACATCTAGCTACCTCCCTAGGTAAAGAAATTAAAAATTATGAGTTTGTGTGTATGGTAGTCTTGTGGTACAAGATTCTAAGTAAAGTGGATGTTGTTACTAAGATTCTGCAATCAAAAACATTTAACATTTCCCAGGCTTGCGAAAGTTTAAATAACCTCAATGAATTTGTAAAACAATATCGATCTGACAAAGGCTTCAGTGACTTATTAGAAGATGCAAAGAACTAGCTTCTTGCTTAGAAGTTGATGCAAAATTAATATCCGCAGAAATTTTAAGGCCACGAAAGATTAAAAAACAATTTTCTTACGAAGGTGACGACCAGCCGATTGAAAATCAAGAAATGAAATTTAAAGTAAATTGCTTTTTCGGAATGCTGGACATTACTCTTTCATCCGTACATAAAAGATTTAAACTATTATCGTGTCATCCTCATGTTTTTAATTTTTTGTGGAATGTTGAGGATTTCGGCAAACATTCTGACCAAGATCAATTTAATTTTTGTAAAAAACTGGAAGAAGCCTTAACTGACAAAGATCGAAACGAGAAAGATATAGACGGAACAGAACTTTTACACGAATTACAATTTCAAAATGGCGACAAAAACGCGACATCTGTAGTAGAAACACTTAATTACATTGCAATAAATAACCTAACCCACTCATTTCCAAACATTATGATTGCCTTGCGCATATTATAAACCATTCCAGTTTCTGTAGAACTACAGCCGAGAGGTCATTCTCTAAATTAAAGTTGATTAAAAATTATTTACGATCTAGAATGGGCAAGAGCAAATGATAGCAAGATTTTCTTGCTATCATTTCTATAGAGTCTGACTTTCTAAAGCAACTTAAAATGGAAAATCTTGTTAATGAATTTGCAAAAAATAAAGCTAGAAAAGTCCAATTTTTGTAAGACCTCTCCATCATGTATCATGATCATGTATTATCTGTTTCAAAGCAATCGCTATTTTATTTCTTTATTTTTTTTTAATATTTTGAATTAATGTTTTGTAACTCTGATACTGTTTTTGTTTTGTTACTGTTGTTTCGTATTATATTTATATTTTTTGTGTACTTTCTGTTTGTCACAAATAAATATAGACATTGTAAAGTAAAAGTATAGTTTTCTTCAAAAATTTCAACGATCAACTATGAGAGAAGGGTGGTAATTTTAGCTCAATATTATAATATTGGTTAAAAGCGCCTATCATTATTTCGCACGACGGCGCCGAAAATACTTGGCGCGTCCCTGTCTGTATGTTGACTCATTTATCTGATCAGAATCCCAGTATCGGAATCGTCGTGCTGTTTTAAATGCATTTAGCTGATCGCGGCTTGAATGACAACGTCGCTTCTTAAGTTCACTGTAATTGTAGCGGCAAAGATCAGAAACATTAACTTGTGCAATATTTCTATTCTGCCGCTTTATAGTTTTAGTGATCGGTATTAAATAAGTCACTAACAGAATTTATGGACGTTGGGTATAAGTGGTGAATAAAATGAAAAATAAAATGGTATCATTCGAAAACGGCACTAAAAACATACTATTACACCGTAAATGTAATCGGCAACACTGTTACGTCATCTGGGCTGACTGACTGAGGAGAGCAACAACAAATTTGCACAAAACCCGAGAAAATTATGATTTAATTCATTTTCTTTTAGTGGTTTAATTATTTTTATGAATTTTTCTTAAAATAAAAACTTTTCTTTTTTAAAATTTTTAATCATTGTACCTACTTATTTGTCCCTACAATTCATATCCCCCCCCCCCATTCGCTCTCTTATCTTGACCCCCCCCCCCCCGCTTGGTCCATTTGCTAGCGATGCCCTTGGCTTTATGGCCTACATAAAATATTAAAATTTAATTAAATCACATGTCGGTTCAAAAGCTAGAGCCGAAAAGGTAAGTCGTTGGATTTACCCCTTTGGGGCTGTGTATCTCCGCTATGGGGCACTTTAGGTACTTGTTTAATAGGGGAAAGGGGAAAGAAAGTGAAAAAGCCTTTCTCCACTTATTTAATAGTAAGCTATTAAAGACTCAATTTTAAAAATAAAACGTCTCTACATGTTTGAAGGTAGTAACCTTCATCTTCAGAAGACAAAAACAGTGCTGCAGTTAGTATTAGCAGTAGAGAGAAAACTGTTGGTGGAAAGTGACGCTGATGGAGCTTTTTAAAAAAAATTTTATAGAGACGTTTTATTTTTAAAATTGATCCTTTGATAGCTCACTATTAAATCAGTGGAGAAAGACTTTTTGACTTTTTCCCCTTTCCCCTATATTTCAACTCCACTTCGAGAATGGACTATTTCTTTAAATTATTTGTTTAATGACAAATTAGGGTTATCTTAAACACCCCCCCCCCCCACTCTTATGCGCTCCCGAGAGTATGCCACATATTTGCCGAACACCCCTGCAAAAAGTATTTCAAATACCCTACGTGAATATGCATGAAAAATGAAAAAGTTAAGGGGGTGGGATATTATTGCGATTTCAACCATATTTTTTTCGACTACAAGGATTTTCTATAAAGACCTATATTTTTGTCGTATAATCAATAAAATAGCGAAACATGTTTATCTTTTAACTACATCCGGGGGCACAGTGTAGAGCACGTTCAGAGATATAAGAAAGTGACTAGTTGATCCCTATTAGGAAAGACCCGGGCCAGCTGTAAAATTGAGATATTATGGCCGAACAGGTCCGTATTTTGCTTAGAATTTATTCATGGTTTGTAATAAAAATAAGTAAGACATTAAATAATATTTTATTTATGTTTAAATGTGAAATTACAAGTTATTTTATTATTAAAAGTTATATTTATGATTACAAAAATATACAAATTATTCGGTACTAATAATCATTATTCACTTAATATATCAATATCACTATCGCTATCATCATCTGTTATGATTATTATTTGTGCTCTATTGTTTGTATGAATATAGGATTTTTCCACTTTTTCAACATGTGTAACAGAACTTTGTGAAGGGATGTTAAAAACTTCAGTTTCTATAAGCTCAAGTACACTGCAGTTAATAGTAGGGCAAATATTGTTACGACGAATGGCAGATTTCAGTTGGTGCCAAACATGTTCGATGGGATTAAATATACAATGGTATGGTGGAAGCCTTAAAACTGTATGCCCTAGATTTTGTGCATAATTATCACAGAAGTATTCCTTTTGTAGTTTTAAACTTTGTAAAACCTCAATTATTAATTGGCTTTTGGTGTAATCTTCCTGAAAATAAATGTCATTATCATACTTTTACTTTTGGATTGTTGCTTGGGTGTCATTTGAGGAGGGAGTCTTAGTTAACTGCCTACTATGGTAGCTTGCATTGTCCATTACAATTACGCTATTCGGAGGTATATTTGGAATTAGCTTGTTTTTAAACCAATCTTAAAATAAATCAGCAGTGGTCTCCTCATGGTAATCCAAAGAAGAATCTTTAATGTTTTTTGCAGACAGAGAAAGTCCTTTTGGAATCCATCCGTCTTTAGATCCAGCATGCAAAATAGTAATTCTTTTACCTCTTTTTGATGGCGCGCTTGTTTTACACTTGCCGCTTGAGTCAACCCAACCCTTTTCCGGGGTATCATATGTGTCAAACCAGGTTTCATCTAAGTAAATAATCGGCCTTTGCTGATCTCTGTAAATCCTAATTTATTGTAGATATTCGGATCGCCATTCCCGAATTCTACTGGATTCCATTAAAACTTGTCTTTTGTTAATTTTTTTATATCTAAAACCCATGTGTTGGATACACTTCAATAACGTTGTTCTGTCACATTTAACGCCGGTTTCATCTTTTCCAAGCCTCTTAATGAAATTATCCAATGTAGGCACGCTTCTTATCTACCTTCGAGCAAATGCCAGTATCGGTTCTTTTTTTCCTCGTTAAAATAGGATTATTCACAATTTTCCATACATGTTGGAATTTTTGTTAATGTGGCCGTTTCTTCTAACGCTGCTTGCTTGCTGACCGCACGTTCAATGAGAGTTGAATAATCATTGTTTATAACTTCCTTAGTTTCCACAGAAAAGTGTTTTCTGCTTTTCGACGGGGTTATCTCCTGAGATACATTGGGCTCGCACATATTTTCCATGACTCACACACGATTAAACAAACGCTGTATTATACACGAAGTAAGAATAATCACTAAGCTTAAAACTAACTAGAGTGGCTATATGTACAGGGTGTCCAGTTTTCGTATGTTTTACGGGTTATCTGCGTTATTAGTAAAGATAGAATGTTGCGGTTTTCGCGGCACTGTGTTACTTTTTGAGAAACAAACGATGCCACAAACAGAATTTTCATAGCCCCTTAGTTTTTTAGATACGGGGTGTTTTTGAAAATTTTACATTTTAGGACACCCGTATCTCGGTTACGCTGCAACTTATCAAAAAGGTATAAAATAAACTTATTAGTTTTTTTTACGTAGAATCCAGTGGCTTGGTCAGATTTTTCTTATGTTTAATTGTTTTCGAGAAAAAGAGCAAACTTGCATTTTTTTTAAATTGAACACCCTATATATTTTTAGCTAATATGATTCAGTTTATCACAGGCTTTTTAAAAGTATATAATACTTTATAGCTGTTTTCAATGTGAAGCTCAAAATTTACATTTTTCAACAAATTTACATTTTTTTTAACGGCACACCGTATAAATCCTAATTGTCACAAGCTTCTCACAAATATAAAACACTAATTTTAAAAATATATACCTATAACAATAACTTTTATAAATACAAATAACAATTAACTCAGTTGTGTTATACGTTCAAAAATTAAAAGCTACAATTATTTGATGATTTAGGAAACTGTCTCATAAATATTGCTCAAACAGTTCTCCATTATGCCTAAGACATGTTTCACACATTGTTCTGATTCACCTCGGTGCATTTAAAATAATAAAAGGTCGTGCCTGTAACTGTAACTACCTAAAGGCTCTTTCAGTGGCTTAATCTGCCATCGTTTGGTACTGGACGGTATAAATTTAATTTTTTAGGTAGCCCCACAAAAAAAAATCCAAAACCGTTAAGTCGGGTGACCTAGGTGGCCATCTTACAGGTCCATGTGTTCCAATCCAGCGGCCAGGAAAATTATTGTTAAGATATGCTCTTACAATTTAAGCACTTTGAGCGGGAGCTTCGTCCTGTTGCAAATATAAGCTATTAAGATGAGCTAGGGGCACATTCTCTACTATTTCGGGCACAATGTTTTCCAAAATTTCTATATATTTATCTGCAGTAAGACCGCCTTCAAATATGTTATATAAAATTTTACTTCCCAGTATCAAGCATGAAACGCTAAACCCAAATCTACCTTGCCGTTCCCGTGGAAATATAACATGTTGATTTTCCTGGCACCAAAACCTAGTATTTTGCAGATTAAATATACCGGCACTGGTAAAATGACTCTCATCAGACCATATAATCGTTCTTTCAAAATGATTTTCTCTGTTTACATTTTGTAAATACAAATCACAAAACTCTACGCGGCGCACTGCGTTACCGAGATGTAAGTTTTGTACGACATGACATTTGTATGGCTTAAACGTGTGCTTTTTTAGAATAGTTTGAACCCTTGATTTTGTAACACCGACAGAACCCTTCACTGTTCTACAAGAACTACTTTGATTTGTTTCAATTGAAACCAAAACGTTTACTTGATCAATGTCCTGGTTTTCCTTATTGTAAATACTAGGTCGGGGTTTGGAAAATGAACCGACTTCAATTAAGTTTGATTTTATTTTTAAAAAAATTCTTTTATCCCGCTGTCTTCTTTCTGGGAATCTGCGAATATTAGGTACGTTTTTATAATTTTTAAAATATGATGAAAAATATAAAAAGATGCCCATACCTGTTAAAATAAGCTTCTAATGCTTCATCTGAATTTTCGTTACACTGAATATAACAAACGAACATATCGTACTTTTCATAATTCTCGAATTTTGCATTCGCAGCCATAATTAAGAAAAAACTGCTATTTATCGAAACTGAATAGAAATAAAGAACAGAAAATGGATAACCTATTCTGACAGTAAATAAAGATTTTTTTCAGATAACAAGCCTGTCATCTTTTGTTTTCCTAAATACCATGGCCTACTAAAAAAAAAATTTTAATTTGTTAAAAAATGTAAATTTTGAGCTTTACATTGAAAACAGCTATAAAGTATTATATATTTTTGAAAAACTTTGATGAACTAAATCATAATAGCTAAAAATATATAGGGTGTCCCATTTAAAAAAATACAAGTTTGCTCTTTTCTCGAAAACAATTAAACATAGAAAAAATCTGACTAAGCCACTGGATACTACGTGAAAAAAAACTAATAAGTTTATTTTTACCTTTTTGATAAGTTGCAGCGTAACCGAGATACGGAGGGTGTCCCAAAATGCAAAATTTTCAAAATCACCCCGTATCGAAAAAACTAAGAGGGCTATGAAAATTCTGTTGTTGGCATCGTTTGTTTCTCAAAAAAGTAACACAGTGCCGCGAAAACCGCAACCTTCTATCTTTACTAATAACGCAGATAACCCGTAAAACATACGACAACTAGACACCCTGTACAGTCTTTAGAACATAATTTGTTTTATGGGATTAACCCTCTCATTTTGAATCAGGTAAAAATCGGTTTAAAATCACCAAACTGTTACTTTAATAATGAAACTACGTCTTCCGGATTTGCAGTTTACTTTAAGACATTTTTAGGTACGGACCATAATTTACCTGCATTTATTCATTCATTCATTGTTTGTTTATGGCTACCCTTGGATAATGCCATTCAAAGGCAAAGTGTAACTTTCTTATATCTCTGGACAGGCTTTACCTATATTTTTGCCATACAATAGTTTATGTAATTAACTGAGTATTGATACTACATTGATAACACACCCTAAATAACTATACCAAATAATAAATAAAAACTTACACATCTAATCAAAATATTTATTGCGAGAAGAAAGAAAGAAAGTTAGACTCCTCGGCGACGTAGCTGTATTTTCGGTAAATTTTCTAAAAAACAATCAAGGTTGCGATTTCAAGAAGCAGAATGAAGAATGAAGACACAGAGGGGACTATACTATGAAGAGTTGGCGTGGCCGGCTGACAAGATAGAGAGGACGGCAACGACCGCACGGCCGTTCGTTGAACTCTACGCCAGCCCTGGTACACAGTGTCGCAACATGTGGGATTGATCGATATTACATTGGTGTAAAACTGCGAATCAAACTGATAACTTTATAGGTTAATTTTGCTGGTGGCAATGGTGAAGGAAAAATTATTGCACCGCGTTTTCTACAAAAATAAATTTAAGGACTAACTTCGGTTCGCCTCTTTCTTGGAATTTAAAACTTAGGCAAATCTGATACCTATATTGTGCATGCAGTAACTTCTAAAATAAAATAGTCAAAAACAAAGCTGAATTTATACAAACCAACCAGGAAAATGAATATACAGAATGTGGGGAAATTCTGAAGGGGATATTTTACATATGAAACAGAGGCGGCGCCAGCTAGGGTGGATTGTCGAATACGCTAGCCCAACTAGCATCAAAAATACAGAAACTGTCGCTAATTGTCACTGCTACTATCTTTAGGTAAAATATTGGTAATTGACACCAAATAACTTACTATAAAGCTTAAACTTTGACTAAGGCAGAAAAATTGATGGACTTGCCAGTGATCGGCCACCGTGGCCGACTACTGGCAAAATTTAAAAAATTTGTTTTGTCTATATATTCCTTTGCCATCATGCACTATGATTAGGAGTGATGATCGATTAAACGATTGTTTTTCGATTAATCGATTATAATATTCCATAATCCTAGTGAGCAGCCTTCGAATTCTCCTGTTGGAATAAACTATCTAATATACCTACATATAAACATAATATAATATTATGCTTTCTTTTCTTGAAGAAAAAACAGTAATACCTATAATGTTAATATAAAATTTGTGCCCCGTATTATGTTTTCTGTTTGCTCGAATTTTTGAAAGAAAACAAAGTAATAAAAGAACCAGGCTAACCAAGTGAGGCAAATATAAAAAATTTAACAAAAAATTAAATCATAATGATATAGAGTGTGCAAGTACAAAAAATGGATAATTTGTTTTTACAATTTCTTCATTTATATTTTTTTCAACATCAAAATTTGCAGAAAAGAAACTTCCTTTTTAGCAATTTTGAACAGATTATATTATAAATAAATTACAAAATTCAAGAAGATATATTGTTCTCCCAAAAGTTAGAAATACTGCATAATATAATTATTATGTTTGAAGGTTAGGGACTGTTTTGGACTTCCATTGCCTTTATTTATTTTGATCACAACGTTTAAACTGGTAAAAGTCTCCAGTCGTCTTCAGATGAATAGTATTCAATTATTTTTTACTTTGATTGTTTGCTATAAGATAAGTAAGGTTTCCACGTGGTCACCTCGGACCTAGATCTTGCTCGGAGATTTTTAGTTGTTGGGCGGGGGGAGCTAAGCAAGATCAATTAATCAATTAATTGATTATTAACAGATTAATCGATTGTTTCTTAATAAATCATTTGTTTTTTAATTAATCGATTGTTTTTCGATTAATCGATTTAATCGAAATAATCGATTATTTTTAACAATCGACAATCGATTGTGAAAATTCATAATCGCCCAGACCTAACCATGATGTATCAAAAACGTACGTATCGGTAGTCGGCGGGGTCTAAAATAAATGATAAAGTCCCTAGGAGATATTAAAGTTAGTGGCCGACTACTGGCACAGTCATAAATTGATGATGGTGCTAGTACTCGGCCAGAAGATTTTTTTGGTTATAAAAGCACTTTAATCTAACGAAAAAATGCTTTCTTTACAATATAGACGATGCCACGCCAGGACATGCAGGTCAAAAATAAAGTTCCATAAATATTCTCAAGAGTCCCTAGAAAAACCTTTAGATTTTATGAGAAATAGAGCTAAAATTCGAGAAACTTGCCGAAACTATGGTATACCACGTGCAACTCTGCAGGACCGGCTCGCAGGTCGTGTCGCAAGCAATAAGCCTCGATGAATGGGCACCAGTTCCATATATAAGCACATAAGTAGACATCAATAATCTTATATGCAATAGAGTCAATGTCCACCTCCCCAACCGATGCTTTTAAAAAATATCCTAAATACCAAGTCAATTTCAAGAACAAAACGTCCGAAAGCTAGACCCTTCCACAAGTGTCATTTCGTCCAATGTTTGGAGAACGTATTACAGGGAGAATAATAGAGTCGAAAAGCGACATGGTTAATAATACTTATAAAGAAAAAAGAAAGACCCAACGAACTAAGCGAGATTTTAGAAAAATGCTTTGAAAGGAATATTATGCTAAATGTGAAGATGAACTAGATAGCGATGCAGAAGCAGAAGGTGATAAGATTGTGGGATGTGACTAGTGTCCCAGGTGGTTTCTAGATTGTGTGTCTAGATTTAGAAGTAGTAGAATTTAAATAATGGATCCATAATATCCTATGCTGATGACACAGCTGCTATCTTTTCTAAAAATTTTGTCAAGAGGTAAAAGATAATACAATAAATGGAATTTATAAAATAAAAGACTGGCTTGATACTTTTAAATTATCCCTTACCGTTAAAAAAACAAATTATATAGCCTTTTCATTAAGTGAAGCTTCTCGTCCCGCATTTGAACATATTACAATTGATAATTTAGATAACTTAATTAAAGAGGTTCCATCGACAAGATACCTAGGAATCATTGTTGATAAACACTTGAAATGAGACCAGCATGTTCTTCACTTGGCAGAAAATGTAAGAAAACTAATCTATAAATTTTACATCCTAAGAGATATCTTGAGTGAGAAACTACTAATTGCAGTTTATAAAGCTCTTGTCGAGTCCCTAATAGGGTATGGCATAGTTGTGTGGGGTGGTCTGTACAATAATGCTCTAAAACCCTTAAATTTGGCACAAAATTATGTTCTTAAGGTACTTTATAAAAAAAATAGACGTTTCTCAACACAACTTCTTTACACCAGAGATGTATTTATTGTGCGATCTGTGTATGTTCTTGAGGTGTGTTCGTTTGTTTATAAAAATCACAATTTGAAAAATTACATTTTTCATCCGTATCATACTAGAGGCAAGGCTGATAGAAAAATTATCATACCGAATAGCAACACTAATATCAATCTTCGATTTGTGATTTGTCAATTATTTGGCGCCAAAGATTTTTAATCTGATACCATTAAACATAAAGAATGTCACTAGAATTAAATCGTTTAAGATAAAATGCAAAGCATATATTTTTGAAAATATGGAAAGTTTTATGACACTTTTTCAGAGGTAAAACTAAAAAAAAAAAACTAGTCCAGATCGAATTAAAGTTTTTCTTCTCTTTTTTTTGAGTATTGTTTTGTTTCTTTTCTTAGTTATTCCTTTCTAAGCACATACAGATGTTCTCATCTAGGTGCTACTTTCCGGTATAACATTGATCCTTAATATTATACATTAATGCTTTAAATATAAAAATATGCTACATAAACGTAGTGGGTATAATAATAGTTTACACTTATTTATAAGCGATTTTTGCGAACACTCTTTTAACTTTATCTATACTTTTAAAAAATGTCCTTGCATATTTTATGTATTCTTAGTAGGTAGGTACATTTAAGTGTTTTTTTTTTATATTTTTAAAAACATAATTTCTGTGTTCTTTTTATAATATGTTTTCCCCTTTTTATCGACAAAATAAAAAAATGCAAGCACGGGCCTGTGCTAAGTAACCATTAATATATGACGGTCGACTTCTGGTATAGGCATGGCCGACTACTAAACAATAAGTGGCCGACTTCTGAAAAAACTGATATTTTTCAGAAAAACTTAAAAATAAAATATTTATGTACTTTCTCGAGTATTTATATCTTTTTCAATGGCTTATTTAATGTTTATACTTGACAAGGACACATACATATATTATTATTTCAAGTATTAAAATGAACAGATGTATTTAAAAAACAAAAATAGAATAATCAAAAAAGGTCAGGCCGACTACTATATAGCGCAATCACCCTATTTCTTTTTAGTGGACGACACCCAGCAGAAAAATTTGGAGTGGGCAGAAAAAATGTGCATTATGTCGGGTAATATACAGAGTTTTGTATAATTTAGATTTCTTGCATCTGTGAAATTCAAAATGAAATTGTTTTGGATATTTGAAATTCAAACTAAAATTAAAAATGATAGGAATAAAAGTCTGTCTAAACCACAAGCAATTTAATAAAGAAGGGGGAGAGGAGATCTTTACACGACAGTAACTGATCTAGGACATGTTTCGACCTTAGGGAAGGCAGTGGCGGCTCGTGCGTTGCCAGTCAGGGCAGGGGCGTGTCACTAAAATACGAGAGTACAAGCAATTTGTGGGCAGTTTCTTTTTTCTATGTGGGCAGTTCATATCAGGGTGGCGGGAGGGTTTGACATTTCTGCTAGTAACTTTTGCTTTTCTTATATTATATAATCGAATATTTTTAATGAGTTTTAACGATTTAATTGGATATGTAATTAATATAAGTTCATACTATGAGCAATTTCGGTTAAAATCTTACAAAACCACTATACATCTAGTGTTTTTTTTTTGCCGCACTGATTTCTTGTATGACAATAAAGACAGTTTCTTTTGGTCTGATATACGGCGCGTTAGTGTTTCTTTCCACGAATGTTTCTTTAAAAATTACTTTAATTACATCTTGGAGTCAATTAGTGGTGTTTTTTGGTAAGTTTATAGTGATATCTAAGTTTGTAGTTTATTTTTTCGGGAGGAAATAACTTCCTTGGGGTATTTTTTAGCTGAAGCTTCCTGGTCAACCATGCTTTGGGATTGATTTGAACAGGTATTGTAAGTATATATCAGATTCACAACTTTAAAATAATCATCTTTTGAAGTGTGTCTGGGTAAAAAGGGTATTAATTAGTTCCTTCCTTATTTTTCAAAACTGGTGAGTCACTATTCTGTTTACCTACCTCCATGCTTGCAGTTAAGTTATGAATATTTTTATATACACCTACACGACACCATTCCTTATGTTTAACACCTCGTAGAAACCTTTATTTTTCTGTGGCTTGTAGTTTCTAATAACTGGTAGCTGTGTAATAGAGTCAGCCACTAACTAAAAAAAATACATACTTATGGATACCTATTTTACTTACGTTCTTACTGCATTGTCCCCTAAAAAACACAATTTTAGAAAAAGTGTTCGTGTTTGGTATAAATACTATTAAATTCGTCTGTGTCTAGGTACAGAACAAACGGTTTGTAAGTTTACTTACGTTCAGTTCTATAGGTTCGGTTTACTTTCAAAAATACAGTTTAATCTGAGGATGAACTGTTAAACTGGAGAACGAAGGTAACTAGAACCTATATACCTGGGCATAAATGAGTTAATAAAACAAATACATTTTATAAATTAAAATTCAATATATGTAGGAAAAATAACATACCTATTTTATTTTTTCCATGGATTAATTTGCAAGTATGGAGATATGTATACAGTATTCACTGAAATATGTTCCTTTCATTGTGTTGTAGGTACTTGTTTTCTTACAGTGTATGGGATTATACAGTAGAATATACAGTATACAGTGTTCTCGAATGTAGTTGACAAGAGGAAAAAACTCTATATTATTGGTTTAACATTGAATAGTTATATTCCGCTTGTATTCGTCTCGGGGAGGGTACATATTTAATACCAGCATTACTACATTGTACCTGCCATGCAATTTAACTAGCCAATGTTTCTCTCCTCACACTTAATAGGGAAAATAAATAAGTTTTTGTACCTATTATAACTGCATTTTATATCTTAGTTGAAAATACTGATTTTTTTTTCTGTTTTAGTTTAACCACACTCCTAGGCCTCGTTAGCTGTAGTTATGAGTGAGAAAATCATATTTCTTAAGAATATCATGACTTTAGTGTTGAATATTGAATTTTTTAAATCCTATGTAAGTATATCTTCTTAATTTAAATAGTCTAAATAAATATATCTTGACCATATTTTGTTTTATTATGATAATTCTTTCACTAGGCATTGTTTCATTATTATAAACTTAAACAATAATAAAAATAACTAATGTTTAATCAATTTTAAGGTTTTGATTCAATTCGGTTGTAATATTACTGTATAATAATTGTATTTCAGAAGATATATTTTAAATGGGTTAGAAATTTTCACAAGCTTACATTTACTTTATTAAGCGAACAACTTGTATATTCCAGCCAAACATATATCTTTTGAAATCCAACTGTAATGTTACAATCAAATCGAATCAAAACTTAAATTGATTTAATAATTATTATAATGTAATTTCAAATATTCCCGCGCATTCTATCAGTCGGTATGTCAGATTTCTATAATAGCGATAATGTCATCATGACATTATCGGCAAAATAATACTCTATTATGCCGGCCAAATGAGTCATGCAGTTGGTTCCAGTGAACTATAACAACTAGAACGGCCTCGACCGTAGTACACGGCTTGCACGAGAGGATAGCCTGCCTAGGGAACTCCAATGTCGCCAAAGCAATTCAATCATTGGTGGCGTCAGAAATAGGCGCATGTCGGTCGGAAATGTCAAACAAGATATTATGTTTTATGTTACGTAACGGATTGAAACATTATATTGCTTAACTCAACTAAATAATGCTGTAACTAATAAATATAGACTTTATTGGTTAAACAGGCGCTAACACGGCATCTAATCCACCTTTTTGGTTCCAATTCGCCTTTTTCAAGTTCACCGGCCAATTATTTACCAGCCCTTTTTGAGTCGATCTACTTTGAAAAAAAGTAAAGGAGTTATATAAAAACTAAAAAAAAGTCATAAGAAAACTAAAAATGTCATTAAGAAAAAGTGCCCGAAACGGGAATCGATCCTGGGCCTATGGAATCATACACAAATGCTATATCCACAGGAACACTCAATTGCTTACAAACTTCAGTTAATCTAGTAACCGTAGAATAAAAATACAAATTTAAAAACAGCTGATCGAATAACTTTGGCAACATTGGAGTTCCCTAGGCAGACTATCCTCATCTACGGCTTGCTAAACTGTGTCAGGGGCAACAGACAGAGATAGCCGTATTGAAATGTTTTAAATATCTTAAATAAAAATGCTTGTGTGTTAGGAGGTTCAGACTGAGGTTAAAGCTCAAAGTGATCTCATGGACATTGATGTACAGGGTCTTCCAACGAGGACGGAACAGGGGCTCATTTTTGAGCTTCCTTGTATTTAAAGAAAAATCCAAAATAGCCAATCGATGTACTTTTTCCTGCATAATTCAAAAATGAAACCAAAAATTTATTTGAACCAGAAACAAAAGAGTTGCACTATGGATAAGGTGTTTTTTAAATGGAACATAGCTTTTTTTATACGATTTTTGGAACGAGTGATTTTTTTTTTCGTTCTGATTAAAATATTTAATATTGTGACAGCTATTTTTATTAAATTTTAATGTTTTATCCAGTATAATTTAACTTTAACCTGTTTGAAACATACACTAGGTAATAAAGGTATAATCACCTTTGAATCCTTCAAAGTCAAAAAATTTGACAAATTTCCCAGCCAGCACAAACATCCATGGGAGGTCTGGCAATGTTCTGTCTACTGCCACACTGCTACATAATACTGATATGTTGCGAGCACTAAACTATTACATTACTGAAGAATAAAAAAACTTAAAAAACATCAAACTGCAATATTTCGGAAGAACTTCCCAGTAACTTACCTAATAGTTCGCAATTACACTTCCCTTGAAAATAGCAATGAAAACTCCAAGAGATATCTAATTTTAACATTAAACTATATTACATTGCAACGTATCTTCCAATTCTATATCCCCTATAGGCTAAAAGCTCCATGTAACATAACTGGTACCAAGTTAGTATTTATGCTTGCGATGTAAACGTGGTTATAGCTAGCGACATTATTGTAGGATAATAAATCCGAACGTGCCTGGAAAGTCTCTGCCACATTATAAAAACGAAGAGAACACATGCTCTCCTCACTTCACTAAGCGCAAACCTAACCCCATTTTTGAATGGATGTAGTGTTTTGTGTCTTGGTCGGTCTAACCGCTTTTTTCTTTTTTAACGGCCCTTTTTTGGTTTCTGGTTTCTGTGAATGTTAGTTTATTTGATTTGATTTAGTGGTAAGTATTAATAAATTTTATTACTATGTATAAATCAGCAAGACACGTTTCTGCTCGTCACAGAAGGCGATTAAAACAACATATTTTAAGTGAATTTTCATCAAACAGGTTTACGATAAAAAAAGGCAATAAGTTGGTACCAGAGACGGTACAAACTTCTAACCTGGCGAATCTTAATGACGGCGTTAATGTTAATATACCTGGATGTAGCACCAAAAGTGTCCCCAACCGCGATTTCTCCTATGAAACCAGTTCAGAAATTAGTAGTAACGACAATAACTGTGATAATTTGGATTTTGATGATTTTTTATTTGATCGTGACCAAGTAGATGATGATGCTGTTTACTATTTAACTAACGAGTTAAAAGATTGGGTTTTGGAGTGCAAGGTACCACAATCTCATGTGACCAAGTTATTGGGAATTCTTAGACGACATAAAGTCAATGTACCGCAGGATGCCCGGACATTATTACATACACAAAGAGATGTTCAAGTTGTAAGCATTTCTCCAGGCATCTATAGCCACGTTGGAATAAAAAATCAACTTTTGAAATATTTTGAAGTTTTGCCAAAGGGCTTTAAAATGCCTTCTGTTATAAAATTAAATATAAATATAGATGGCTTGCCATTATGCAAAAGTTCAGGGAGTCAGTTTTGGCCCATAATAGCTTGGTTAGCTGACCCCATTTTTGAAGGGGTTTTTGAATCAGATATTTTTGTTATTGGGGTATATCATGGCAACACCAAACCACATTCATCTAATGAGTTTTTAAATCAGTTTTGCCAAGAGTTTTTGAAAATTAATGACACCGGTATTTTATATCAAAACCATAAAATATATATAGAAATTAATGCCATAATCTGTGATGCACCCGCTCGGGCATTTGTATCTTGTACCAAGAGTCATACAGGTTATCACAGTTGTGCAAAATGTATACAGGAAGGTGATTATATACAAAATAGAATGACCTTTCCTGAAGTTGATAGTCATCTTCGAACTGATGATTCCTTTAGGACTAAAGCAGATGAGGAGCATCATACAGGACTTTCCTTATTGGAAAATCTGAACATTGGAATGGTTTCTCAAATTCCTATCGATTACATGCATCTAGTTTGCCTTGGGGTGACTAAACGATTATTACAGTTTTGGCACAAGGGTAAACAAGATGTGAGAATACCAAATCTTCTTTTTGAAAATCTTTCCGAGTTAATTTTATCTTTTAAACAAAATATAACATCAGATTTTGCTCGAAAGCCAAGATCACTATTAGATAGTGATAGATTTAAGGCAACTGAATTCAGGCAGTTTTTACTATATACAGGGGTTGTTGCATTAAAAAATATTTTACCTGAAGAAAAGTACAATAATTTTTTACTTCTTTCATGTGCTGTAAGAATTCTTATCACTCCAACCTTATGTCATAAATTAAATGACTGTGCCCAAAATTTATTAATTAATTTTGTTATGACTTTTGGTGAAATCTATGGTCGACAGTACATTACATACAATATTCACAACCTTCTTCATTTATGTAATGATGTTAAAAAGTTTGGGTGTCTAGATAATTTTAGTGCTTTTCCCCCTGAAAGTTATATGTTTCAAATTAAACAAAAAATTTGCATTAGATCTGGTAAACCCTTACAGCAACTTATAAAAAGGCTTAGCGAACAAAATGTAAAACTTAAAGAAAGTACTGATGTTAAAAATATTTCTTCTCATAAGAACTACATGGAAATAAAATTTAAAAGATTTACTTTATCTAATAAACATCCAAATAACTACTGCATGTTAAAAAATGGTCAGCTCTTAGGAGTTTCAGATATTATAAAGCAGGATAATAAGATAAGTCTTATAAAAGGCAATATTCTAAACCCAAAAGGTAGTTTTTTTACTGAACCACTTGATTCCAGTACTTTGGGAATATATTTATGTGTTTTGGAGGATTCTATTAGTTCAGTTACATTCAATGACATTTTTTGTAAAATTATTGTGCTGCCCTACCAAGATGTTTTGGTAGCCATGCCTTTAGCACATTCATTAGAAACTGGGCGTTAGATTTTAACTTATAAATATTTAGGAGGTATATTTTTTTTAAAATCGGTTTTCTATTATATTATTTTACATGATAGATATAGATTTTAAAATACTTATCTAAATAGCTTACCTTTTTTTTAAACATTGCCAAATTTTAAAATTAAATTACATCATGAATTTAAAAGTTCTGAATATAATAATAAAACAAGATTAGTGTAGTACAGGGTGTTTCACTATAAATGGACCCCCCTTTAACTTTTTTATTCGATGGAATTAGAAAAAATGGTAAATACAAAAGTTGTAGGGTATAACGTAAAGTTTTTCTTGAAATAGTTAGTTAATTGTTAAATATATACAGGGTCTTGCAGAAAGGCGTAGCAAACAAAAATATTGTTTTTTCTTATGGAACACCCTGTATTTTATTACATTTTTCAATTCTACATAAAATTACAATCATTTTTTAAAAGGTGCACTATAAGTCTAAACCTACATGTCCCTATCTTCCTTTTTCATTATCTTTCCAAAAGTGTCAACTTCCGGTTAATCCGGAAGTACTATATTTCAGCTTTTGCGTTACATCCGGATTAACCGGAAGTTGACACTTTTGGAAAGATAATGAAAAAGTAAGATTATTATTTATTATTATTATTATTATTATTATTTTGCAATAAAGGCGGTCAATGCCGATAAGTTTATGGCTTTAGTAATTTATTTTAAGTTATTTTTGTTGATTCTAATAGGGACAATAGAATAGTGCACCTTTTAAAAAATGATTGTAATTTTATGTAGAATTGAAAAACGTAATAAAATACAGGGTGTTCCATAAGAAAAAACAATATTTTTGTTTGCTACGCCTTTCTGCAAGCCCATGTATATATTTAAACTATTTCATGAAAGACTTTACATTATCCCCTACAACTTTTGTATTTACGATTTTTTCTATTCCATCGAATAAAAATGTTAAAGGGGGGGTCCATTTATAGTGAAACACCCTGCACCTACCACAATATTTTTTTAAATTTTACTTTTATCATGTTTTTTTTTGTTTCTTTGTTTAAGTAAATTTTAAAGTCAAAGTCAAAATATGCAAATGCAGAAACATATATCATAAAGAAACATCATAAGAACTGTAAATTATATGATCCCTTTATGTGTTATTGCATATACTTAAACTTTTAAAGTGTTTTATAATTCCAAGCATTTTTTCCCTACAGTTGTTTTTTTAAATGCCTCCATGAAAGACTTTAGGTTAATTTTTTCGAAATGAGTTCCTGGTTTTTGTTTTTTTTTAGCAATGGATTTTGCAGTGGTGAAATTTACTTCCGTAGTTGAAGATAATAGTGAGGTCGTGGTTTCAGAGGTGCCATCATCATGGCTCAATGAAGACAATACACGTTGTAAATGGCCGCCAGAAAAATATGCGGCCATTTATATTTCCAAGAAATTCACACCACAAGAAGACTGGGTGGAATACCCAGTTGAGGTGGAACGTTTTTGTGGTAATAACTGTGTTTAACATGTTAGTAAATATTTGCAGAAATAAAAAAAAACCTTGTATAGTTGAAGAAAAGTTTTCCAATACAAAAGTAGAAATTTTTTAAGATAATTTAGTGGGTAATATAAAACTTTTTTACATGATGTATACCCTTATAGTTAGTACCTACCTCTGTAAGACACTTACGTTAATTGATCTGATGATTTTTATAATACCTATTACTATTAAAACGCATATGTTTTTTTTAAGGAACACTAGCAGAGGCTAGGGACGTTGCCAAAGGCAAAGAAGACAATAAAGTTGGCAGAGGACATAGAGTGGCAAAGCCCACTGACTACTTTTCTCCTGCAGAGGAGGAGGAGAAGGCAAGGGCAAAAGATAAAAAAATAAATTTTAAAAAAGGTTGGTTATAGTAGAAACATTTAAAATAGCCCATTTGTTATTTACATGTCATAAAACTTGTGTCTTAAGCGTAATTAAAAAGTTTATCTTGTTTAAAGGAAATTAATTATTAAAATATAAACTTGCAAAAAGATGCGTTTTATACACAGTATTAATTACCTAATATAATATGCATGCGGTTTATTCCTAAAGCAGTAGTTTTTTAATTTACTTATGTATAATATAGTTCCTACAATGATTCCAAAAAATTTTAGATGTTGCACCGGCTTCTTTCTTAAGTTTAATGACAGATTCATCATTAGACCATATTCAGTCAAACGAGACCTCCTTACAGCTATTGGATTATCCAGTGGATATCAACCAAATTGAAACAAATCAAGTTGAAGACCCTATTATAGTAGATGAGGAAGCAGGTAGTAGTAAAGGTACTTATCTATTATTGTATTTACAACAAAAGTTAAATTATGCTCTGTGCTTCCAGCGTCAAGGATTGACTGTGCATAACAGCATAAATGTGCTTAAACCATTACTATAATAGGAATAATTTAATCTAACCCCCCTTACCGCAATTACTTTTATTTTTTAGGTAGTTTCGGATCACACTCTCTTGTTCTGGGTATGTATATTTCCGTATTTAAAAAGCTCATACAGTTAGATAAAAAAAAGTTTCCATAAATGCATGCCCATATTTTAAGAAGGGTTGATAAAGGATTAAAGCAATGTTTCATTTTTTTTGTTTTAGAAAAAGATCTTACATCCCTACACGCTAAATTAGACAAAGTGCTAAGCTTTATAGTCGATCTCAAAATTGATGTAGCAGATTTACGGCAAAGACTTCCAGAGACTGTCAAAAAAGAAGACATATTATTGGAGTTCTCCAAAGCGATACCATTTAAAACATTGGCAGAACTGGAAGCACTCAATAATGACATGGGTGACGAAGAGGAACGAAAAAGTTTTGTAAGTTTAATAATATTTTTAAAGTGCAAGCAAAAATTATTATTATCGAAGTGTACTTTGCATCTAAGGACGTAAAATGCGATAGAAGTTGATTCCTGTTGGGTGTCAGGAAATACCAGCATTATCAATCATGCCCTACGTTTTTCAGTCTAAGCCCTCGGGGATGAAAACAATTTTTGCTCAGATGATATAATTACCTATCAGTATCTCATATTTCCAAAAAAAAAATTAATTTAGATCGGTTAAATTGCGGAGAAAATTACAACTTAGTTTATCAAGTAACCTTTATTTGTTGTGGTTTAACTCTGTCTAATATTTGATTTTAGATAAAATTCGTGAAATCAGTAGGGGGCAATGATGGAAAAGACTTCACATATCGCTGTTTAAAAACAATCCTAACTGACTCCCTCGCAGAGACATGCTCCTGGACGGGAAGAAAGAATAATTTCGAAATTGGGCAACTGCAACTTTTCAAAATATTGTTTCGTAAGTACCTAAGTCCTACACTTATTAACAGTAAATTAAAACATAAGTAGAAGACACTCGCAGTATTTCATCTAAAGAAAGTTAATCAACTATTCTGAATTTTTAGGAGTAATCAATCAGAAAACTGCAGTGTCACAAAAAGAATTTGAGAATTATGTGGCCGAGTGGCTAAGACATGCCAAACAAAGAAAAGAAAGGCTTTTAAAGAAAAAATGATATGGAGGACACATATAGGGATTCTGAGGCATAGTGTCGATAATAAGCAATATTTGATAAAATAGAAAAGTTTTTTGTAAATATTTTATTGTTTTATTTCTGGTAAAAATGTTTATATTTATAAAGCAAAAATAATCAAATTATTGATCAGAAAACGAACGGATTCGAACTCTGACCTTGTAATTGAATATCTCTGGTATGTTTTATTGCAATGTAAAAGGATATTATTATAAAACATACTTCCTAGGAATTCATTGCAAGCATCTCTCCATTTTACATCCCTAGTACATTTCAAGCTGCTTTTATTTCTATGAAGGTCACATTGTGAGGTTCTGTAAGGTATTAGGCAATGTTTCATCGAAACTTCCCTGGGTAGTATAATCAAAGGCTTCCTGAAGCGGACATTCGGAAGTACCTGCTACCTTCTGGGTTCATTAAAAGAACATTGCCTTGGAGGTTTAAACTCCCAGTGTTACTCTTATTTACATCGCAATAATGTTGCTGTGCTGGCTGGGTTACTATAATATTGCCGAAATGAAATATTCATTAGATGAGAGATTGCAGATTGTTATCTTGTTCTACAAATGCCAAGAAAATGCAAGAGAAGCAAGGAGAAGATTTATTGCAAATTTTCACAGAAATATATCCGTCAATACTATTCTAAGGATAAAGAACCTATTTGAGGAAAATAAAACATTACATGACAGAAAAAGAAATCAAACTCTATACTAATTAAAAAAAAAACATTAATAATTTAATTGTTCAATGTGACCTCCGTTGTTCTCGAAACATGTGCGATAACCTCTTTGTGGCCTTGCCAAACTTGCTGTTATACTGTGATTTTCCTGGTTAAGGCGATTTATTTCATTCACAATTTTCTGCATGATCTCTTCAATATCGTGGTTTCGCTGCTTGTATACCACGTTCTTTAAATGGCCCCAAAGAAATGTGTCTAATATTGACAAATCGGGACTATTGGGTGGCCAAGCATAGGTTCCATTTCTACCAATCCATTCTTCATGGCGTCCGTTTAAATATTGAGTAACCTCATGCACGGCATGCGGAGGGGCCCCATCATGTTGCCAAATTAAATTTTGATATTCTTCCAATGGTAAATCTTCCAAAAAGTTCTCAATTTCGTTTTCTAAGAACTCGTAGTATCTCTGTCCATTTAAAGTCCCGTTAAAAAATATTGGTCCCAAAATTCTATTATTTTTTATGCCACACCAAACATGGATTGAAGTCCTTCCTTGAAATTTAATTGTCTGAAATTTTCTTGGATTTCCAGCGGCCCAGTGATGATTATTATGTCTATTGAAAACCCCCGATGTTGTGAATGTGGCTTCGTCAGTCCATAAGATATTTCTGAATAAATTAGGGTCTTCGTTTTCTTTCCGAATCACAATTTGGGAAACAAATTGGAAGCGAAGTTCTTTTTGTGCCGGTGTTAGATGTTGAAGTGGAAGGAGACTTAAATTTGGGTTGTAATATTGCACCTGACAACTTAGTTTTTTATTTTGCCCATCCATGTAAATCCACAATAAATGTGCATTGTATGTTGGGCACATGTCATATGGTAAAATTGGCAAGAAATGCACTTGCAGAAAAAAATTTAAATTCAGATTCAAGCAAAATTAGTTGGGCGTTTATTAAAGCTTTAGATCAAATTCAAAATGCAGAACAACTAAGCTTAGCTAATTCACTTACTGGTCATCATGTAAACTACAAAAATAAAATAATGAATGTACGAATGTACGATTAGCTGCACAAACGCTAAGTAGTGGTGCAGCAGATGCTATTGAGTATTTGGAAAAATGCGGAGCTAGCGATTTTAAAGAAAGTTTTGCTACTGTGAAGTTTCTACGAATAATAGATAGAATTTTAACAGATTAAATTGTAGGAATCCATATGGAAAAGGCTTTAAAGCACCTATTAGGTCAAGTACCTTAACTTATTTTGAAGAAGTATTTTCAAAAACAAAAAAGTATTTGGAAACTTTGAAAATTGAAAATATACCATTATTAAGCCACATGCGCAAAACCTCTGCCGTAGGTTTTATTCTAACAATGGAAAGCACACTGGGGTTGGTAAAAGATTTGTTTTTACTTGAGGAAAATTCCCTAAAGTACTTTTTGCCATACAAGTGTTCCCAGGACCACTTAGAACTTTTTTCTCCTGCATTAGATCCAGGGGTGGCTGGAACAACAATCCAAATACTCAGCAGTTAAAATGGGCACTAAAGCAATTACTGTACAGGAATTCAATATCTTCTAGTGTCAGTGCAAATTGCTCCAATTTTGAAAAATATTGCACTCCTGCTTTTGAGTTCCGTTCTGAGGGTAGGGAGACGCAAGATTGTTCAGGCAGTAAAAGTGACGACCTTGAACAAATTGCAACTTATGTTCAGTGCTTAGCGGAAAGAAAATTAAGCGACTTTCAAGAAAACATATTTTATATATCTGGATGCATAGTCCGTAATTTAATAACAGAAAGTACATGCCATCACTGCATTAAAATTTTAATAAATAGAGAAACAAACAAATCTCACGATCATTTGTACAGTGCACCCCCCCGAACCGTATAAAAGATTTACAAATATTGTGTCTCATGGTGGTTTGATATTTCCATCGACAATTGTGTACAAAATTGTACATTTCGCAGAAAGACAGTTTCGGCTCATCGAAAAGAAAGAGAAGCTTTTACAAAATAAACTAAATATTAGAAAACTAGTGGTAAATACGGCTTTAAATTATTTTGCTGCAAATGCTAATATGTTTGTACCAAAGCGTCCTGTAACTGAAGAATTCTTCAGTGAAGAGTGGCATGAAATTCAGTTAGTAAGAAAAGTTCTTCAAACATTTTTGACTTGCAGAATGCATCACCACTCTAAACTGATGAACCTAAAGTTACATGGAAACGCAGCCACAGTAAGACAAAAAATGACAAAACTTGTTTTATTTAAAAACTGTTAATTTCGTTTTTTTCCAAGATGTGAAATTTGTGCATGCTATTTACTGTAGGTATAGTATTTAATGTTTATGTTAATTTGAGTTTTTAATATTGTAGAAATTTTATTTTTTTATATTTGTCACTACCTAAATAAAAAAGATAAAATAATTTTTATTTATGTTTTTCTTTATATATCTTCCAAATTTATTCCGTTAGTTACTTAAAAAAAAAAGAAACATTTTTCTGTAGGAGTTTACAACAATATACAATTTTTATAGAAAACGAATAATAATTTATTTTAACAAAAAAGAAATGGTGTTGTCAATTTCTTGTCCTTGCATTTTATTTAATCTTAAAAGTATAAACAGTTTGTAATATATTTTAAAATCAGTTTAGATACAATTATACATAAATGATTATTCTACTATATTACGGAGCAATTTCTTAATATTTAATTTAAAATAAACTAAAAATTCGTAAAAGTTAACAATATTTCGTACTTTCCCCATTAAGCGCTACAAGTTAAAAAGAGACAGGTATCCGTCACAACTGCCTAGATTTCTATTTGCCTCACTTTTGTCGATTAGCGGGTCCTTTCCAGTTAGTATAGAGTTCACTGGTTGGTTCATAGATGGCCCATGCTTCGAGACTTTAACATTGTTGTAACATTTCTCTAACCTTTATTGTTCTGTGAGTCAGGGTCGGCAGTTCGGTATAGGCGTGGATCCAGGGAAAAATGTTAGGAAGGGTTAAGGAGCGCGGCAGGTGAAAATGTGTGGAGACCACGCCGAAATTTCGGTTTTGCCTACTATTCTAATATTTGCATTGAACAAATGTATGATAAATTATTTAATTTCACTTTCAACTTCATTTTTTTGTCTATGCAGGTTTGAGAAAATGTAAATCAAATATTCTTTATTCATGATAATATTATGTAGTATCATATTCTTTAGGGGGGGTCATGACCCGGTATATATGTTTATTTCTTTAGATAAGATAAGTATAGGTACTAATAAAATAAATATACAGTTATGTGATATTTTAATGAGTTTTAGATTCTAAAGCGCGTTAAAATCTTTAGACACGAAAGACCTCGCTAATTTGACACAGATTGTGAGTGAACATGACAATAATTTATAGCTGGTTCTCTACGTTAAGAAATATTATTGATAGCATTGAGAGCAGGTTTTCCAACAAATACCTAGGTACTTATCATACACATAAAAATGTTTTTTGTTTATCAAATAAAAATTTTTTTAAATTGTACAGCCGCACGACGGATTTTAATTTTTTCCTTTTTGATTTGAAAATAAAATGCATGTTTATGTTATTACTAGGCAAAATAGGGTAAGAAGTCTATTAAATGAAACCCTACTTTTTAAGGGACAGTAAAACTGAACTGCCTGTTTTTAAGATAACTAAAATGATTGTTATTCGTATCATGTAATATGTAAATATATCCTTTGCATTAAATCGTTTTATTATTTTTTTTTGGGTAATGATGATATCTGGAGAAAGTCACAAATAATAGGTACTGTTAAGATCGTGAATTTATTATTGTAATCTTTCTTCCACTTTAGTATTATATGTAATCTTTGGTAATATATAATACTATTAAGTCTGCCACCTCCAGGTTTGGTCTGCAGAGTCCATGATTGAGTGCTCAGGCTCCAGGCTACCAGTTATACGTCAATTGCCTCAGATAAAGTAATATTTAACACTTAGGTAACAAAGCAAATTCCGACGTACTCATTTGATTAAATTGTAATTTTACAATATTTTTATTATTTATATGTTTAATGTTAACCCGAGGCACTTTTTCCTCATATTTTTATAATCCTTGGAAGGCACAAATCCATTCGTATGTCGAAACAGTATATGAAAAAATATCACTTTTTTTAAAATCCTAAATAGAGCAATGCTCTTGCCAGTTTTTAGAAACCATTTGGCCTGTATCATGGTTACCTATTTTTATATAATTATTATTGAAACTATATTATTGATAATTTTAACACAACATTCAAAATGCTTTGAAAGTGATACGCCACTGCTAATTGAACCTCGTAGTAGCCTGCCCATGCTATCGTCCTCTTATAAACAGTGAGTTGTAGGCTCGGCGCAAAAGTACGTATATGAATGAGGTGCGTGGTCTATCTTTGCTTTATCGTCATTGGATGAGACCACAACTGAATGATGGAAAATTCCGAGCTCTTTTGCGATTTCGAATCGATTCCGGGGATGTAAGTTTGGAAAAACACGTTCTCAATCATTCGAAAAATGCCCAATACATGAGTCCAGATATTCAGAATGAAATAATTACGTAACTCAACGGGCAATGAAAGACTCAGTGCACTCGCCGTACTGTCAATTCATGGAAACTTATAGGTATCGATCCGAATGAGGTTCTCGAGATTATGGCAGCAAAGAAATCGCAAAAGTTAAAATTTCAAATTTTGTCTCCTGGAATTGACGCTTTTGTTTGACAATTGATATGTATTTGCGTGAGTGACAATTAAAATTACAGTGACGATATTGATAACAATAAAGCAGTTTTTCACTAATGAGTCCAACTTTGATTACAAATATCCATGCAAGACCCCCTCAAACATTTGCGCCCCCCCCACCCAAAAAAAATTATAACTACGTTTTGGGCCCCCCCCCCCAACCAAATTTCTGGCTACGGGCCTGCCCTGGCCTCCTTATATCATTTTCTATGCAACATACGACGAAAGTTGCAAGAAAATTACTTTTTTTTAAGATTAAAAGTAAGTCAGAACGGAGGTTTTAAATATTTATAGTAGATTTGATAAACGTGCTTTTTTCTTGCCTTGGCACCTTGTAGGAGAGGAAATAAATATGTTATCATATAATTGTGACAAGCCTTAATGCAGCGCATTATAAAAACTATAAAATAGTGAAACAAACGATTATGCTATTAATATATTTATTTATAATATAAAACTACAGTTAAGGTTTTAGTAGAAAAAATGTTAATGTTCAGCACAGTAAAATAGCAACCGTATTAACGAAACAAATAATATTAATGCATAATTAGATTTACTGTGAATTATTTTGTTAGGGTGGCAAGAGAAAGGCATTTTTAAAATATTTCACTACTAGACATTCAATAACCAATGTGCGTGAATAAGGATGGTATCCATACACTGGCACCAGGGTTGATAAAAATCATGATTTTTTTGATTTTTTAAAAATCGATATGACCTTTATATATATTACCATAATCGTGCATTTGACTTGAAAACTGCATATATTTCTGAAATAAAACGTTGCTAAATGATTACAGATGTCTTTTTATTTACGCCGATTTTTTATTCCTTTAATGTAATATACCAGGGCAGTAGTAAGTGATATTTTTATGTTATAAATAAAAAAGTTTTAAAATTGATTGATTTTCATTTAATTATGCAATCCTGAATGACATTCCGATGGGGTATTTATATGGGTATTTTTATCAATGCGATATGGGGTGAATGCTGTTGGAAGGTTTAAGATTTGTTAATAAATTGAGATCGATAATAATATATCCCTATAACCACACTTAAGGTTCTTTGTTTTACCTAGTTACTGTTGCGGACGGCTATTGCAAGATGGCCTAAGCGTATTTTCTTAAATTTTCAGTATTGGAACGGCGGTGTTGCCGTTTCGACAATTTTTATGTTGAATAAGGGGAAATATTGGTTTGGCAACGCCATTAGTACTGGTTTGTCGATAAAATGGTGAGTGCATTATAAACGCTAGATTTACCGCCATTTTGTCGTCATCGTCACACTTAGGTTTGTTAATAAATTGGTGAAGGCAATATTTGCTGATGGGGGTTTCTGGTTGCATAAGTTCAGGTAGTACCCAGATAGCGGGAGTGTGCGTGAACGTAATTATAGATGACGTCTGAAAATACTGTTTGCCAAAAGGACATAATGACATGTATTGTATGTATTGTTTGGTGAATACCTATATATTTTTGGTAATAAATTTGTTTGATGTACTTAACTGTTTTGTTTCTTTATCGGGGCTGTTTTCTGCGATAGAGAGGCCAACAGGGTCTGTTCCTGGGGGAACAGGGTCTGTTCCTGGGGGAACAGGGTCTGTTCCTAGGGGAACAGGGTCTGTTCCTGGGGGAACAGGGTCTGTTCATCGGGTCTGTTCCAGGGGGAACAGGTCTGTTCCGGGGGAACAGGGTCTGTTGGACAGGGTTCATAATACGTTTAATCTGATTCCACACGGAACAGTTTATATTACAATACTTTTTTTGTTAAATCTGATGTCTTTGTTTTTAATAATCGGCTAAAAGACTTGACGCTTCGACTAATTACTGATTTTTAGTTTATACTATCCATCTATAAGAGACGTTGCAGCCCTTTCGGGGTAAATGATTGTAAAATAATATTGAAAGCTGATGCTTGTGTTGCATAGCAGATAGGTGAATGCACAAGATTGTTAATATTTTCCTACGCTTATAATATTTATTTTTATGTGAAACACTGGTTGCCTAACTTCAGGTAGTACTCAGATATCAATTAGTTTGTTTTACTAAGTATATGTGTATGGTTTGCCCTAATTTTGTACATTAGAAAACACCTCCATAACCCCACTTAAGGACCTTTTGTTCCAGCAATCTAATCAGATGTGCCCCCGTGGTTTCACATTGTCAAACATTGTTTAGCAGTTTTAATCTATATGCTCTCGTAGCGTATTTTGCAAGGCTTTGAGGTTCGGCCCCAGAGGATTATGGTTCAAATCCCACCGAGGACAAAAACTTTTTTTCTGTTATTATTATATTTTAAAATATTTTAACTGATTTACAACGTCATACCTACCATCGCGGTACACAAGATATGAAAAGCAGGTGGCGCTACAGGTCTCAAGATAACAGGTACGTACATCTCTCCCCGTTAGGTGGCACCCCTACAATGATATTACTATATAATCGGGGTAACACGTGATCTGGGTTCCGTTGGGACAAAAGTTAGGTTAGAATAATGTGTGGGGGTCAGGTGGCGGCAGTGGAGGGTTCCACACAGGTCAATAGGGCCCTATATTACCGGCATCGGATACCCTCGGGCGATCATCGGGTAACCATCGGGTGACCGCCGCTCGGGGTCGCTGACCTGCCTGAGCTAGCCTCGCGAATTATGCATAGGGTCTCGCGGTATCGCCTTCGATCATCATGCGCGCTCAACGCCTGTTGTGGAGGCTTCCTCCGCCGCGGGTCTGGGGCTCGCGCCTCCGCGGGTACTTGGGTTCCATGGGGAATGCTGTTAGGTTAGAATCTTCAAATAATGGGGCCCCCTGGTAATACCGGGGGGGGGGGCCACTTAGGTTAATACGGATCCTGTATCTACTGCGAGTAGTTATGACATCAGACACTAGGTGGCGATAGTAGCTGGGTCCACTTAGGTTAAGAGAGGATGGTGGCTTCCAGGAAAAGTGCCACGCCCTAAAATGGCCCGAAAAATGCAGATTTCAGGGCAATGTTATTTCTTATGGAGTTTTGAGTTGAAACATATGTAGCTTATCTACTCAGCTTTTACAAATTTTATTATTTTTAAATATTTCTAACTGCTTATGTTTTGTTTCGTTAAGTAAACAAATATTTTAGGCAGGAATAGTACAGATACGAAGCAAAACTGGAGAAGTTTTAACATGCAAATTTCGTTCGCGTAGTTTTTGCAAGTTTGCGCCTTTGTCGAAACTTGTAATAACGTGAAAATTTCGTCCGCGCAGTATTGCAAGTTTGCCGCTTTGTCGAAACTTGTAATAACTGGCAGAAAACGCCCGGCTATATAAACGATACGCACTTATTTTAGTTATCAGTAATATTTTTGCTTTAGGGGTTAATATATCAAATGGAACTAGCCAGAGTGAAATTATCCAGTTGGCAAAGAAACAGAAAAGCGATAACTGTGAAAAGGGAAGTGTAGGTGGACGTGAAAATAGTGGAAGTAGCGGTCATTTGGATTCTTTTGTTGTGCGAACTGGACAAGATAAGAAAAAAGAATTGGACACAAAAATAGCCAAAGCCGTTTACGCAACAAATTGCAGTTTTAGAGCTATAGAAAATAAAGATGTTTGAAAGGCCATAGAAATGCTAAGACCTGGTTACTTTATCATCAACGCTCTTCAATGAAATATTTGAAGAAAAATCTGATTGTTTTAACAAGTTATCTGGACAATCTGTTTGCATGTCCTTAGATGGATGGTCCAATATACATAATGAGCCGATAATCTGTGTCGTTTTGACTGCAGAGGATGACAACAGTGTTCTTTTAGAAAGCATAGATACATCTGGTCATCCCCATACAGCTGACTATCTTGCCGAATTGGCTATTAACTCAATAAATAAGTGCAAAAATTAATATAACTGTAAAGTTACCAGTATTGTTACAGATAATGCGAGCAACATGGTCAGTATGAAGAAAAAAATTACCGAGTCGTCCAATTACCCTATAATTACATATGGTTGTTCGGCACACTTACTTAGTTTGCTCTCCAAAGATTTAGAAGCATCGCAGATAAAAGAACATATAGTACATATTGTGAAATACTTCAGAAATACCCATTTGCCAAATGCTTGGTATAAAGAAAAAGGGGGCGAGAAATTGGTCTTACCTCAGGATGTTCGATGGAATACACTTTCAGATTGTCTTGAGATCTATGTAAATGACTGGCCAAAATTGTTATTATTATGTGAAGAGCATAAAGATCGAATTGATCCAGTGATTTTTAAAAAAGTTTCAGATATCTGTATTAAAAGGATGGCTGAAGATTTTCTACAGTTGCTAAAACCAATTTCTATAGCACTGGATGGCAACAAAAAGGTGCATTTTTATCTCAAGCAGTTTACATATGGAAAAAGTTACTGGCTATTTTTGACACTTTTGAATTTGAAGAAGAAAGAAGCTTGCGTCAATATCAATTATTTAAGAACAGATATGTTCAAGCTCTAACCCCCTTTCACTTTTTGGCGTATATTTTGGATCCTACAATAAACAAAGAAGAATATCCATTACTAGCTGAAGAAAAGAGAGATGCTCTACACATTGTTTCCAAATATTTTGCAGACACAGGATTATTACCATTACTAATTAAGTTGGAAGCTAAGTCGGACCCTTTTCACAAAACTATGTTTTCAGAGGAAATAATCAAAAATGTAACAGTAGTACAGTGGTGGAGATCTCAAGAAGATGTTTCAGAAATTAAGCAAGTGCTCCCTATAGTAATTTCTGTTATGTGTGCCTGTGCATTGAAGGATGTTTTCTACTTATGGATTCGTACATTCAGATATAAGAAACAGACTTGGCAGTGACAAAGCAGCTAAACTAGTATTTCTATTTAAGCATTATAACACTTAGGTTTTTTTATATTTTTTTTTTGTTTAAATTAAGTATTTTTTTTGTATTAAAAAGGTTTTTTTAGTTTTAATTTTTTAATTTTTTTAAAGTTTTATTTTTGTAATAACCAGCTGTTCTCTTCGATTATTATAATAAAATAATAAATAACACCACATAAAAATGCGTCTGGGTTTTATTTTTTGTATGACAAATACATTTTAAGTGTTAAAATTTTAAAACTCTTTTTTAAATAATCATGATTTTTTTTTTAAATCATACTGATTAAAACCATGATTTTAATCGTGATTTTAATCATCTCAACCCTGACTGGCACTGGAAAGTAAATATGCAACCATGACTGTAGTATTACAAAGTAGGTACAAATATATTTATAAGTTAATTATGTCCTGATATCTGCTTGGAATTGCTATTACAAATATGCAAGAATTTAGGAAATATTGCAAAAGAAGTAAAACATTTTGAGAAATTAAAAAAAAGATATTAGGTACTTATTATTACTGGTATTCAGTGGCGGATTTAAGGAAAAAAGTCCAGGCGGCGATTTCCTAAGAGGGGCCCACATCGAGCCATTAAGTATAGCATCAGACAAGTAGCGACACTTGGCGTCAAGGACAACTGACAAAAATACTTTCAAATAATGGACGTTCAATTGTATGGCGCTAGAGTGAACCATTTTTCGAAAAAGTTAGTCAACATCTTTGTATCTTAGGTTTGAAAGTGGTTCATGCTTTTATGCTATAAAATGCAAAATATGCTTCTATGTTATGTTTTTTTGATGTTGTAATAATGAAAACTGTTCTATGTACATTACACAAACGATAAGTGAGAATATTTTGAGTTAGTCAAATCTCTTGCTACAGTAGATTTTACATTCTACTTGAGAATGTGGAGTACAAGCTTTTCTGCTGGAAGGGCCGGGGCCCTTTGACCATTCTTTCGGGGGGCCCAGGCGGCTAATGTCCATTTAGCCATTCCTTAAATCCGCCACTGCTGGTATTATAACAGGGTTTTCATTTCAAAACGAACCAACCCAAATATCTCTTTATTTTGAGGGAAGTAACATTTGAAGGGAAACATCAATTTTAATATTAACATTTAATAGAATTTTATTATTGACACCTCCAGGCAACCTCACTTTGAAATGTCACATGGTACTACCATGTCGTACTGCGGTCAATCTGCAAACACGTCTTTATATGGGTACATATTATTTAAGTATCTACATTGCATTTTAGGCGAAACATTAAAATGATCTAGCTTTGGCAAGCAACAATGTTTAGGAAAGCGTTTTTTACTATAAAAAGATATCCCACGCAAGACTTTAGATCCTTTGATCGTCGGATTAAATCAAATCTCTTACAACATAATCTGAACTGTTAGTCCAGGTTAGTTTACCACTAAAAGCAATGTAAACTCCATTCCACAATAATTCGTTGATTTCTCGACCGCAATAAAATTGAAATGACAACCCTCAGTCGTAATCCCAACCATAAATAAGTTGCCTGACAAATATCTATTGTGTAGGCACCGGACCGTTTGAAAGGGTACAGGTCCTGATTACCTACTAATTTCAATAGTTTAGGTTAGCTATTTTCAACAAAACAACAAATATAAAATAATAGGTAAGTATCTTTATTTTAATCATGTAATTAAATAGCTTAATTAAAACTTGCACTCCGGTCATACCCTTTTTCTAAAAGGGTACAGTAAACGTTCTTTATGATGTTTTTGGCATCAAGTGATAAATGTTTTTTCTTCGTTGCACCATAACTTCTGGAAGCAATATTATCTGAAGTTTCACACAGATCTGACATATTTTGGATGCTCGATAACACACACGAAAATACCTTTAACGCACAGCTTGACAAACACCAATAAACGACTGATGAACTAAGATGAAAAGACTCTGCTTTATATTGAACACCTGCAATTTGCCATTAACCTACCTAATATACCAATATAATAACATAATTAATAGTAACGCAAGGTCCTTAATAGGTAATTAGTTTAGGCATAGATGATATTATAATATTGTAGATTAGTATTTTTGTATAAATATTAACAGCTATTTAATTACATGATTAAAATAAAGATACTTACCTATTATTTTATATTTGTTGTTTTGTTGAAAATAGCTAACCTAAACTATTGAAATGAGTAGGTAATCACCTGTACCCTTTCAAAAGGCACTTATTTATGGCTGGGTTTAAATTTTATTGCGGTCGGGAAATCAACGAATTATTGTGGAATGGAGTATAACAGATTTGCTTTTTTTAATTTGCCATAAGGCAGTAAACAAGTTGGACACAAATAACATGTTATTATCACTAATTTAAACTGTGTCCAGTTTCAAATTGGATATATTTTTGTAAAGTACTTAAACGTTATGGTAGGTATACCTACAAACAAACAGCTTAAATATTTCAAAAAAAAAAAAACACTTACCTAAATAAATACATTATTGTGTTGAAAGCAAGGTAAATGCTATGCGGGGATACAATTTTAAGATTATTTTAAGTACCTAGCCTAGGCGTACTTACCTGAAGAACTGAATTTGGGTCGTTGGCTTGCAAAGCAACACCATACACTTGTTTTTCATCACAAACTTACACTGAAAGGAACTGTACTATAATCTAAATAAACCTAAACTATTTATAAAAGTCTAATCTAGTAATAAGTTTTTAATGAAACTTCCACAAAGTACAAGAAATAACTAAAAACCACTCAAAATAACGCTAAGAAATGTCACAAAAAACACTCTAAATACTGTGTAAATAAAGAATTAAGTGACGACCGACTTTCGACAATACAAACGTTAAATATCAAAAAATCGTAGAAATCCGACGTACTGCGCATGAGCCACAGTTCCGAAAAATCTCGCATGCCGGGGACATTTCTAGATCGGTCGGCAATTAGCTTTGCTTTTCTACTGGTGGGAGTTCAGTGGTTATAGTATTCGGGTCATTGGTTTATATATGAATAAAGAGACACTTAGAATAATATATTTAGCTAAGTTTCAGTCCGGTTTAAAATATGGCATACTTTTATGGGATGTGATAATATGACACGGAATGTTTTTGTGGCTGAAGAGAGGTTAATTAGAATTCTAGCAAACAAAAAATATTTGCAGACATGTAGAACCGTATTTAAGAGCTTAGGTATAATAACAGTTTATAGTGTGTACACTTTTGAATGCCTGATGTTTTTCTTTAAAAACAAAGGCTATTTTAATGCAAGTTATCAGCATAAGTATAACATTAGAAGGACAAATCTAACTGCCCTTTCCACAAACTTACACTCACTGAAAAATGTCCTCCATACATGTGCATTAAATCTTAAATCGTGAAATACGCTCCCAGAAAGAATTCAAAAAACTAAATCCCAAAAATTGTTTAACAAAAAAATAAAGCAATTATTCATAGATTTAGAACCCTATAGTTTAAGTGAATATTGTAATTTGTAAACTTGTATTATATATTTTGTGACGTATAATTTCAGTTTGTATGACTTATTTTATATACGGTATGTCCGTGGATGCGGTTAACAAGAAGACAAATGGACCAAAAATTGAAAGATACGAAAAAGTCAATCTTGATAAAAAAAAGTTGATTTTCGAAAATATAGGAATTACGATCAGAAAATTGATTCTTATTATACAAAAAATGCAAAAACTTAAAATCAAACAAGAGCAAACAGTCATTTTTTGGACTTTTAACGTGAAATGATAAAATAAGAAACTTGCTCCAAATTTAGTCCTAACCCTGATTACGAACTTACTGAAGGAAATTGGAATTTATGAAATTAAAAAAAAATTTAAACATTTTTGCAAGTCCGCATTTTACTACTTTTACTTGATTATTACCTTTACATTAAGACATTAATAAAAATAAATTTACAATGGACGAAACATAGTACACAATAGTCATAGTTCAAAAACCCCTTCCAGCATATTCAACACACTTTTCCAACTGCTTCCTGCTGTGATCAAAACTGGCTTGAATCTCTTCAACTGATAATGATTCCACTGCTCGTCTAATTCTTAGTTTTAAATTTTCGACATTACTATCCATTGGTTGCGCAAAAGTAAGCTGCTTTATACGGCCTCAAAGGAAAGAACCGGCAAATGTCAGATCGGGGCTTCTTGGGGGCCATAAAACTGGTCCATTTCTTCCTATCCATCTCACACCGAATTTTCTGTGTGCAGGGCACCAATCGTGTTGAAAGTACATTGCGTTGCGATAATCCAGGGGCAGCTCTTTAAGATCATCGCAAAAGAATGTATCTAGTAATTGCAAATAGCTCGCTCTCTTACAAGTACATTCGAAAAAATAAGGCCCAATGATACCGTAATATGAAATAGCACACCACACATTGACTTTTTTAAAGTACTGACGTCTTGCGGGAATTCTAAATTCAGGATTCTCTTTACTCCAATATCTGACATGTTGAGAAGCAACAGTTCCGTTGGTTGAAAATGTTGATTCATCAGAAAACATTATAAGCTTGTGAAAATTTCTATTGACGTTACAAATCTCATTTCCAACCCATTAACAAAAATCTAACCTTTTAGTTTCATTCCCAGCCTCCAGGTTTGGTTGAAATAAGGCTTGTAAGGGTAAAGTTCATTATATTTTAAAAGTTTTTGAATGGTAGATCTTCTTCTTTCGAAACGTACACGCCAGGAAATTTGCGTTGGAATTCCTCCACTACGTAGCGATAAAAGCACTGACCATTTCCATATATTTTTTCCATTGCACTATAAAAACTCTTTGTTCTACGGTCAGCATTTTCGAGAATATTTATTTTGACACTGACACTAACAACTACAACAACAGGTAATAATGTACAGGGTGTCCAGTTTTCGTATGTTTTACGGGTTATCTGCGTTATTAGTAAAGATAGAAGGTTGCGGTTTTCGCGGCACTGGGTTACTTTTTTGAGAAACAAACGATGCCACAAACAGAATTTTCATAGCCCCCTTAGTTTTTTTTAGATACGGGGTGTGTTTTTGAAAATTTTGCATTTCGGTTACGCTTAAACTTATCAAAAAGGTAAAAAATAAACTTGTTAGTTTTTTCACGTAGAATCCAGTGGCCTGGTCAGATTTTATCTATGTTTAATGGTTTTCGAGAAAAAAACCAAACTTGCATTTTTTTTAAATGGGACACCCTATATATTTTTAGCTATTATGATTCAGTTTATCACAAGCTTTTTAAAAATATATAATACTTTATAGCTGTTTTCAATGTGAAACTCAAAATTTACATTTTTCAACAAATTTACATTTTTTTAAACGGCACACCGTATAAATTTTAAGATTAAACAATTGTCACAAGCTTCTCACAAATATAAAACACTAATTTTAAAAATATATACCTATAACAACAACTTTTATAAATATAAATAACAATTAACACAGTTGTGTTATACTTTCAAAAATTAAAAGCTACAATTATTTGATAATTTAGGAAACTGTCTCATAAATATTGCTCAAACTGTTGTCCATTATGCCTAAGACATGTTTCACACATTGTTCTGATTCGCCTCAGTGCATTTAAAATAATAAAAGGCCGTGCCTGTAACTCCCTAAGGGCTCTTTTAGTGGCTTCTCTTAAATCTGCCATCGTTTGGTACTGGACGGTATAAATTTTATTTTTTAGGTAGCCCCACAAAAAAAAATCCAAAACCTGGCCATCTTACAGGTCCATGTGTTCCAATCCAGCGGCCAGGAAAATTATTGTTAAGATATGATCTTACAGTTTCAGCATTGTGAGCGGGAGCTCTGTCCTGTTGCAAATATAAGCTATTAAGATGAGCTAGGGGCACATTCTCTACAATTTCGGGCACAATGTTTTCCAAAATTTCTAAATATTTATTTGCAGTAAGACCGCCTTCAAATATATTATATAAAATTTTACTTCCCAGTATGAAGCATGAAACGCTAAACACAAAAAGCTTCCTTGCCGTTCCCGTGGACTTCGATTAAGTTTGATTTTATTTTTAAAAATATTCTTTTTTCCACTACTAACCTATAACATCGTCATTATTGACCGATTATTAACGCTAGAAATCGTTTTTCTCTACCTTATAAGTCATTATTGACCATGGTCAATAATAAGCCATTGAAATCCATTATTGACCGATCTTTGACCTTAACCGAATTTTGTTTGAACGCACGTAACTTGATTATTTAATTCTACAACATCAATTCATTGTGGTTAGGCAACCAGATAATTATCAATACATATTAGATTACTTGATATTGTAAAATATCGATACAATCAACATTTTTTCTGCTTCCATCCTTAATTCGGGAGGTGTACACATAATATTATCACTAACATTTTCTTCGCTCATTTAAAAAAAAAACGCAAAACTCGTGAAATCTGATGACACAAATGAACACAAATTGACATTGACAAAGCCACCTGACAAAACAACAAAATATTTTGCCAATTCCAAAGCGCAGGTAACTTGATTAAAAAATATACTTATTCCTACCTATAATTTTTTATAATTATTATTAATACTATAAAGATAAATGTCATATAAAAGTTTGTAGTAGTGGAAAAAATAATATATTAACCACGGTTTAGAGAGCTTATTATAGCCCTCGCGTCTTAAATCCCTCGTCGCTTCGCTCCTCGTGATTTAAACTCGCCGCTCGGGCAATAATGATGGCTGTCTAAACCTTGGTTAATAATATACTATTATCCGGCTGTCTTCTTTCTGGGAATCTGCGAATAATACGTTTTTATAAATTTTAAAATATGATGAAAAATATAAAAAGATGCCCATACCTGTTAAAATAAACTTCTAATGCCTCATCCGAGTTTTCGTTACACTAAATATAAGAAACGAACATATCGTACTTTTCATAATTCTCGAATTTTGCATTCGCAGCCATAATTAAGAAAAAACTGCTATTTATCGAAACTGAACAGAAATAAAGAACAGAAAATGGATAACCTATTCTGACAGTAAATAAAGATTTTTTCAGATAACAAGCCTGTCATATTTTGTTTTCCTAAATACCCGTCATGGCCTACTAAAAAAAAATTTAAATTTGTTGAAAAATGTAACTTTTGAGCTTCACATTGAAAACAGCTATAAAGTATTATATATTTTTAAATAGCTTGTGATAAACTGAATCATAATAGCTAAAAATATATAGTGTCCCATTTAGAAAAATGCAAGTTTGCTCTTTTTCTCGAAAACAATTAAACATAGAAAAAATCTGACTAAGCCACTGGATTCTACGAAAAAAACTAACAAGTTCATTTTTTAACTTTTTTGATAAGTTGCAGCGTAACCGAGATATGGGGATAGTGACCCAAAATGCGAAATTTTCAAAATCACCCCGTATCTAAAAAACTAAGGGGGCTATGAAAATTCTGTTGATGACATCGTTTGTTTATCAAAAAAGTAACACAGTGCCGCGAAAACCGCAACCTTCTATCTTTACTAATAACGCAGATAACCCGTAAAACATACGAAAACTGAACACCCTGTACAGGTATAAAAGTCCTAATATGAAAGTAGTAAAATGCGGACTTGCAAAAATATTTTTGTTTTAATTTCATAAATTCCAATTTTCTTCAGTAAGTTCGGAATCAGGGTTAGGACTAAATTTGGAGCAAGTTTTTTATTTATTATTTTACGTTAAAAGTCCAAAAAAATGACTGTTTGCTCCTGTTTGATTTTATGTTTTTTAATTTTTGAGACGCCCTGTATAATAAGAATCAATTTTCTCATCGTAATTCCTATTTTTTCAACAAGCAAATTTTTTAATCAAGAATGACTTTTTTTCGTATCTTTCAATTTTTGGTCCATTTGTCCTCCTGTTAACCGCATCCGCGGAGATACTGTATGTAAGCAATCTGAAAAGGAAATTAGTAAATAAATAAAAATAAAATTATCAATTTATTTTTTATTTTACTTAACCGGAATGAAATTGGACCAATTGGTAAAATTACTAATAAAATATAGATTAACTCTGAACTAGTTTTATTTTATATTTCTTGTTTTAAAATAATTAAAATTGATTAATTGCCTTAATTTCTTAGAGAAATTTATTTGAAAATTTTGTAGTAGTTACATTTTAAAATTCTGAGAACACGATCGCGTAATTTTAACATGATTGGCTCGAAACAACAGAAAGCAAGAATTTTCTTGATGAAAGGTCAGAATTGATAAAGGAAATTGTCCCCTTGCCCCGTATAAATCTGATCTGATCTTTGAGATCGGATCGATCCCATACACGTTGTCAATCGGACAGGGGTAATACTTCTGAAGCCCCCACGCTTCCTAAATACCCTATTGGTCTCATAAGCCCTCCTGAGGATCCGACGCGATCGCCTCTCTATGTTCATAAGCCCAAAAACCGTGGAATTCGATCAAAATACTGACAAATGTGTCACCTTGACCGCAAGTAAGTAAATCTGTCAAAGTAATTTTTTCTGGATCTTTTGGTCGCACCATATCAAAAAGTTCATCTTTGACGTCTTGGAATGGCACTGGTTGTTCCGAGCCGTGGGCTTTCATTTGGTCTTGAATTGCCCTAAAAAAAATTAAATGATTTTTCTTCTTTTTTTTTTTAATATACCTATACCACAGCTTCCTTTACTTCCAAGCTATGAAGGACAAAGTCTGACAACGTGGCAGGTAGACCGATGATTCGCTATTTTTGTTTGTGCTCTTGTGCTTGTGATTGTGAAGTGCATCGAAAGTCTTGACGCATACGTTGTTTGTTATTTTCCCGAGTTTTAGTTATCAATGTTATCATTATAGGAAAATCTTAAGGTTAGTTCCAATGTTTGTTTAACTGGCAAAATGTTTTTATTTGCGTACGGCAAGGTTTAAAAAAGGGACGATTGAACTACCCCAATATATTTAAAAAATGATTTGAAGTTAAACTAGCTAAAGAAATTTGTGACTTGGCTTGATATATGGCATAACGATCCAGAGGGGGTGAGTTTAACTAGGGACACTTATGATGCTATTAAACGTAGTAGGTACCAGTACCACAGTTCTAATAGAAATTATAGAATACTTATTTATCCATTTTGAAATAAAATACATTTTAGCTGGTAAATTTCAAACAGATACCCTTAAAAAAAGATTTGGCCGATATAGGAACCTTTCTGGTTGTAACTGTCATGTCTCATTTAAACAGATCCTCGAATCAGAAAAAAAAAATTAGACTTCACAGTATTGTAAAGTCAGGGTTAAAAAATTTACAGGGTTAAAATCAAATACTCTCTGTTAAGCATGATATTGAAAGTACAGAAATATTAGTTTCCTTACATATTTCAATCGGATTATCTTAATGATTACCAGTTGGATGAGTCTGTTTAAATGTATAGGTATATGTATTATATAGCCCATTCTATCTACAAAAATAGGAAATTAAAACGCATGGATTGCAAAATCCTTATTATAAATAAAACAATGCAGTCTTCCTCCACAGTTTAATAATTAAACTGTGGAGGAAGATTGCATTGTTTTATTTATATTACATTGAATCCACTGAAAGTATGGACTATTTTTTCAACTTTGAAAACCTTATTGTTCAAGTCATAGCTAGGTTTAAATGTGGGGGATGAATATTTTGATTCTTTGCAAAGGGGGGGGGGGTTATGTCTTGCTACCAATGAAGTAAATATTATGTTCTTTCATATATTTGCAGCTTTTCAGTTTATTATAGCTACTAAAGAACTTAAGCTTAAATTTTTGAATCGGCAAAATCACCAAGTTCTTTTAGCTAAACTAGGTTTGGCTAGTTTAGAAGGTGGTAGCTTTCTGATACCACTTAATGAGACATGTCCCTGTGGAGAAAGCTATCGAAAAATGTTTTATAACGTAGCACTTACTCTTAGCACCAAAATACATCATTAAAAAAAAAGAAAGCTTTCCACTTTAAAATAGGTTTTAAAATCACTAATTTTTTTAAGTTAATTTAAATTTCCTATTATATTCTTGTTAGGTACTTATTAGTCATATCTATACTGAAGTAAAATGCAAAAAGTTCAATAAATAATTTGAAATAAACCGCCTAAACGGGCGAATCTGCACGGAAGTTGCGTTAGTTACTTATTAAAAATCGGTCTACTTCTGACAGGATTTGCGACGTTGCCTTTCTTACTTCACGGCTTGGAAATGTAGGGGGCTATGGCACAAGTCGAAAGGACCCTGGATCTTCTATCTCTGTTGTTTCTTCAAGATATTCAGGGTAATAGCCATATAGTACTAATACATACAGGGTCGTTGATATGTATGGAAATGGTCGATTACTTCTTAAAGTAAAAAAGCTAACAAAAAATAGTCAAGACAAAAGTTTTATGGTTTTGTAAAGTCTATTAAAATTAAAATTTAAATCGGCTACCGGATTTAATTTACAGGGTAAATCACTTTATTTTATTAAAAAGGTGCAATGAACTATCTTACTTGAATATAGAAAGAAGTATGGAATATTATTTTTTCTAACTATTTCTTTTGTGTCAATATTTTAGATCATCAGGGACAAATAGTTGATACAAAAATTTCCCAAAAGTCTACAGTAGAGTTCATCAAGACCACGTGCAGACCTGTTACTTAGAGGGGTATCAATGAATTCTTTCGAACTATAGATAATATCTCATGGGATTTTATTGAACTTGAGGGAATGAACTCTTAAAGGATGCAGTTTCCAGAAAAAAACATTTACCAAGCGGTCAGACCATCCAAATTAGGTAAGCTGGTATTCAAATGACCTTAAGCGAATGAGAGAGACCTTACTGCTTGTGAGTGGGGTGTGCAAGAGGGATGAGAGGGCAAATGGGTACTATAAAGATCTAAAAAAACAGTACAAAGCTGCTATAAAAGAAGGAAAGAGAGCTTCAACTGATAAAGCAATTAGCTCATCAAGAAATCCCACTAAATCAATGTGGAATATTATCAATGAATGAATGAATAAATCAACGCAGAAATGAGGATAAGGAACTGAAATGCTCTTTAAGTCCCGAGCAGTTCCAACTCTTTTTTCACAGGCATTGCTGAGAAGCTCCTTAAAGAACTCCCAATAAATAACTTTGATCCTCTTTTGCACCTATCTGGAAAAAATATAACCTGTGATAAATTTAGCTTTAAGGAAGTTAGTTATAATGATGTTCGAGAGATTCTAAATAGTTAGAAAACTAAAAAAAGCTGTGATATTTATGGATTAAGTGTACATACCATTTTGTCAATTAAGAATCAAATCATCATACCAATAACAAAGTTAATTAATCTGTGTATATCTGAACAAATGTTTCCATCTCGTCTTAAAAAGCTGTAGTTTCTCCAATTTTCAAAAAGAAAGATAAAGACTGTAAATAACTGTAGGCCTATCTCCTTGCTTCCCATTGTCTCTAAAATCTTTGAAAAAGTAATAGAAACTCAAATTATAAATTTTTTTGAATCGAATGATCTATTTTCTGAGTGTCAGTTTGGATTTAGACAGGGCTTGAGCTTTTGCATAACATCATGGATGGCTATGAGGACCGGCTCTATCTATCTGCCCTGTTCTGCGATCTCAGCAAGGCGTTCGATTGTATGTCTCATGAGTTATTACTTCAAAAGCTTAATTATTATAAATTTGATGAGAGGAGTATATTAAACTCATTTCTAGTTACTTGTGGTATCGCTGGCAGGCAGTGAAGGCCCATGGACAGTTTTCTGCCCCAGCTAGTATAAATGTGGGTGTCCCACAAAGCTCTGTGTTGGAACCTTCCTAATCTTTATTAATGGTCTTCCCCAGGAAAACCAAACGCGTAAGTTTGTGCTCTTTGCTGATGATACTACGGTCTTGGAGGTACTGGAGAAACTGAAGCAGGAGCCCATGAAAGCCTAAGTGAGGCTAAACAGCAAGTTAAGATTTGGTTCCTGTCAAACAGGCTTCTGTTAAACTAAGAGAAAACGCAAAAGATGACTTTTACCCTAAGAAATACTATGCTTACTGATGAAACATCTCCAGTAAAATTTCTTGGCGTCCTCTTGGATAAGACATTAAAGTGGGATGCACATGTTGCAAGTGTGTGCAGGAGGCTTGGCAGTAGTGTGTTTTTGTTGCGTAATCTGTATGGCTGTGTATCTGATGCCACCATGAGAACAGCCTACTTTGGTGTTTTTCACAGTGTCATTTGGTATGGTGTGCTTGTATGGGGAGGATCCTCTCATTCGCAACGGGTTTTTGGCTTACATAGAAAAGCCATCAGGATTATGTCTGGGCTAGGTTATAGGGAAGACTGCCGAAGCGCTTTTATTAAGTTGGGCATACTCACTCTTCCTTCATTATATATCCTCAAAAACCTTCCTTTTATCAAGCAAAATGATAGCCTTCTGACACATCAGGATCTACATGGTCATGACACCACAGACAGTACCAACTATATCCCAATGTATGGGCGCTTGAGAGAGAGCCAAAGCAGACCAGAATTTACTGCAGTTGACCTATTTAACAAACTGCCTCATTTAATTAAAGAAAAGCCTGTAAAGGCATTTAAACTTCGTGTAAAAAAATGTTTAATAAAAAAGTCCTTTTATGATGTAGACGAGTTTCTTAATTGTCAGTTTTAATTTAAATTGTTTTTAATTTTGTGTAAGTTGAATTGCGTCCATCTTGCACCTTAGTACATCAAGTTCTACCTATGTCTTGTAATACATTAATATTAAGTGGAAACTATTTTATTGAGTGTAAACAATATTTGACGAGTGTAAACAAATTTTTGTATTTGACACAATAAACCATTTGAATTTGAATTTGAATAATAACACCTATAACTAAATTAGAAGCAACATTACTACATGAACGACGAGCAAATTGGCACTCTCTATAGTCGCGAGCTCCCGAGCTATTCGTTCTTGTAGAAAGGTCTTAAATCATTTCAAAACTAGTATTTATTTTTAAATGTATCCCTACCTGAAAAAGTAGTTTAACGTAAACGCATCCAAATATCCACATCCCTTGATATCCAATATCTTAAATAAAAAGGCAAGTCCTTGTGGCTCTGCTCTGTTCTCCAATGCTAACACTAAATCTAGATAAGTCTTGTAGTCCATCTCTCCTCCATAAGTAAGGCAAGTCTGAAACACCCGGTCTAAAAAAGGTTGTGTTAGGGTGCCAGAACCATAGCCTGCCAGTTCAGACTTGCTAAGCATTCCATTATGATCCCTATCGAGATTAAGATAGTGGCCTAAAGAGAAAAAAATAAATGTATAAACAAATACAAAAATAATTAAACTACTAATCTATAGCGTTAGTTTAAGTTTAAAGCATAAAAAAAATGGTAAATTATATACCTAGGTTGAGAAGTGAGCTATTAACAATACAGGGTGTGAAAAAAAAGTTCGTATGAATGTAGGTCCTTAAACGTCTTATAAGGAAGCAATGCTCGTCCAAAGGTGACCTCCAAAGACTAGTTTCTATTTTAATACTTTGCAACCGCTTGAGTGCTTGAGGTATGGGTGTGCGTCTTAGCCACATATGCAGGGTGTTATTTAATAAGTGTCCGATATTTTACAGGACGATTCCTCAATTATTTATAAGGTGAAAAGTTTATATAAGCATGAGTCCGCAAGCCCTTCATTTTTGAGATACAGTGTGTTAAAAATTTACTTTTATGTTTGTTTTTCGTAACTAATTTTTGAAATAATGTCTATATATGGACGAAAATTGGTATTCGGGGATTTTTTAATATGAAAAATTCAAATTTGATCTTAGTTTGGCCCTTGATTGTAGGGGCGCCACCATGTATCACATTTTCTAGAAGAAAAATCGATTCCTCTATCATTTTTACGTGAAAATGGTATGCTTGTCAAAAGTCGCTACAAGCAGCCGTTTTCGAGATATTTTGATTTAAATAAATCGATGCATGTGTTTGTCAAAAAGTGAAACAATTTGAAAAACTTTTTTTTTAATCAACATGAAAACATTTTAAACGGTAATTTTTAAACAATAAACAACGAAACACTAAAACTAAATCAAAATCACAATAAATGTTGGAAATGTCCACCTCCTTGCTGTATGCACGCATCCAATCTTCTTCTCATTGATTCGCGCACTCTTTCGAAAATTCCTGGAGTATTTTGAAACGTTCTACAAGAGTTAATTATTCGATTTTTTAATTCTTCTTCATTTTGGATGAGTATCTGGCAAACTAAGGATTTTAGTTGTCCCCAAAGAAAAAAATCCAAACTGTTAAGGTCTGGTGACCTAGGGGGCCATGGTTGAGGCCCTTCCCGACCTATCCAACGGTTACCGAAAGTACGATCTAAAAATTCTCGCGCTAGGATGCTAAAATGTGCCGGTGCATAGTCATGCATAAGCCACATTTCATTTCGTAGCCTAAGCGGCACATCTTCCAGTAAAATAGGCAAATCTTCTTCAAGAAAATTACGATATCTCTTTCCGTTTAATCTTCCTGGAATAAAGAATGGGCCTATTAATCTCCAAGGGTTCCTGCCCACACGTTAAGAGAGAACTGTTCTTGGAAATGTGATTCCTGTATCGCATGGGGGTTTTCCTCTGACCACAAATGATTGTTGTGAAAATTGCGTATAGCGTTGCGTGAGAAATTTGCTTCGTCGGTAACCAGGATTTGCTTTCTAAATAAAATATTTTGAATAAAGCATTGGAGAAACCAACGACAAAAGTTGATAGGTAATGGAAAATCACGAGGGAGGCGTGCCTGAAGTTCTTGAATTTTCCATACTAGAATATGAGAAATGTTAGTAACGTCAGCGCTATTTTTCTGGTGCTTGTTTCCGGGTGTTCTCGTACCAGATTAAGAACTGCTTCCTCGGTTTCTTGGGTTCTTACCGTCCGATGTACACCCGACAGATGAGTAGCTTTCTCAATCCTTCCTGTTTCCCTCAACCGAGCGTGGATTTTTGAAAACGTTTTTGAAGTAGGAGTTGTGCGGTTCGGATAACGCTCCTGATACAAACGTTTAGCCTCATATGCATTTCCGTTAGCAAGTCCGTATGTAAAATGTATGTCAGCATACTCGGCATTGGTAAAGTTTACCATTTTTTAACAAACAATTACAAAAATAATAAATAAAACTATTTTCCACTACTAACCTATAACATTGCCATTATTGACCGATTATTAACGTTAGAAATCGTTTTTCTCTACCTTTTAAGTTATTATTGGCCATGGTCAATAATAAGGCATTGAAATCCATTATTGACCGATCTTCAAGAATCTATTTGAACGCAGGTAACTTGATTTTTTGATTCTACAACATGAATTCATAAACATGAATAACCTGAAAGGTGATTTCTTGTGGTTAGGCAACCAGATAATTATCAATACATATTAAATTATTAGAGATGCTTGATATTGTAAAATATCGATATAATCAACATTTTTTCTGCTTCCATCCCTAATTCTGGAGGTGTACACATAATAATATCACTAACATTTTCTTCGCTCATTTTTTAAATAAACGAAAAACTCGTGAAATCTGATGACATAAATGAACAAAAATTGACATTAACAAAGCCACCTGACAAACGAACAAAATATTTTACCAATTCCAAAGCACAGGTAACTTGATTAAAAAATATACTACTTATACCTACCTATAATTTTTTATAATTATTAATACTATAGAGATAAATGTATTCTAAAAGTTTGTAGTAGTGGAAAACATATTATATTAACCACGGTTTAGACAGCTTATAGCCCTCGCGTCTTAAATCCCTCGTCGCTCCGCTCCTCGTGATTTGCCGCTCGGGCAATAATGATGGCTGTCTAAACCTTTATTTTTGACATTACACAAAATAAACATTGGAATATACTTACTAGCCTACTTGATACTTTTATTTTAAAGTTTTTAAAATTGTTTGACAAACACATGCATCGATTTATTTAAATCAAAATATGTCAAAAACGGCTGCTTGTAGCGACTTTTGACAATCATACCATTTTCACGTAAAAATGATAGAGGAATCGATTTTTCTTCTAGAAAATGTGATACATACATGCACGAAAAAGTTGTGCGACTCCTCAAAAGAGAAAAATAAGTGTAGGTGGCGCCTCCTACAATTAAGGGCCAAACTAAGATCAAATTTGAATTTCTCATATTAAGAAATCCCCAAATACCATTTTTTGTCCAAATATAGACATTATTTCAAAAATTATTTACGAAAAACAAAAATAAAAATAAATTCTTAACACCTTGTATCTCAAAAATGGAGGGCGGACCCGTGCTTATATGAACTTTTCACCTTATAAATAACTGAGGAATCGTCCTGTAAAATATCGGACACTTATTAAATAACACCCTGTATATAACCAATATATTGCTAATACCGTGTTAGAGTCCGCCCAAGTTCAAAAAGGTACAGCCACGTGCATGGCAATGCGCGACGGTGTGAGGTCAAAATCAGTAGCGGAGATACGAAAGTTTTTAAGACAATTAATGACTTGTTTATTTTCGTTTTTTTTTTTGATAAAAATATGCGGGTATGGTATGGGTATAATAAACATATATGGGTAACTAACGATTTAAATACACTGAAAATCAAAAATGCAACATTTCTGTTTATAAAGGTTTTTAAAAAACATATCTCTTAAAACATAGATCATGTTATCGAAGAAATTAAAAAAAAACTAGAAAATATTTTCTAAGCGCATAGGCGTGCCAAGATCCCCCTTTTTTTATTAATGATGAGATTTTTCTACAGTGTACATTAAAAAAATGAAACAAAAATTGAAAATAAACATTTTTTATATATACTTTATATATAATTAAATATACATATAACAATGGTAATAAATGTAAACAATAAAGTCTTAAAAACCAAGACCCTCATCTAGCCTTGATGTTTCTCGGCCTCCATTAAACTCCATGCCTCTATCTTTCATTTTTTGTCAGATTCCTAAAAATCATAATAAGAATATGATTACTGCTTATTCTCTATATTTGTAAGGTATAAATAAAAAACTTAGTTATTTAATACTTGCCTCTAACCGTAGGTGATCGTTTTTCTATAGCGAAAGACTCGTAAATAATATTTTTTATATCATAAATATTTCCAGGACTCGGTACGAGCTTATGAGAAGGTATTTTTTTTGTTGGCGTTTGAAAAGATGTAGTGGCCACATTGGCACGTACTTTCTGCCCTTCTTTTCTAATTCGTTGCAAAGTATTTTTTCCGATGCCAGTTGCTGCTAAATCCCGTTCTCTAAAATATGGAAAAAACGATATTTATATACATATAACACGAATTAAATTTAAAATACAACTGTTAAAATTTATAGATTACATAACGATTAACAACCACATTGTAAACAAATTTTGTAAGTAAAGACATAGCTAATTAAAGTTGAAATGATACTCATTATTGCAAAAAGTGTAACATTTGGGTAAAGGAAAAACATAGGTACTTAGACGATAGATAAATAGTAAAAAAAAAATATTTGCCGATCTTGTTCCATATTAATTTTTAAAATGTAATATTCAATGTTCAAGTAATATTAAATGTAATATTCTTTGCACTAACCTGCACTTTTTTAAAGGAATTTGCATTCCTTCGCTTGCTTCTTTCTCCATAAATCTAGAGATATTGTCTATTATTTCCCGCACTTGACTATTTAGAAGCTTCCCTCGTCTGCCAATTGTCTTTGGCGCCGTTCAAATCCAAAATAATATTATTTTCTAAACAGAACGTAACCACAGTTCACACACCACCTTACACAATATATCACTTCTACGCTAATATTAATACTTCTGCCACCCTCTAACAATGTTACGGCACTGAATCGCTTCAGATGATGCTGCATCGTGGCCGTCGCTAGGCAACTAACGTAAATAAACCACTGCGCAATTTTAGTGGCCGCCATTTAATGTACCCATTTGAACTTGGGCGAACTCTACAGCAATGTCCCCAGCATGCGGCGTTTTCCGGAAACGTTGTGTCTGCGCAGTTCGCGTGTACGTCAGGTCCGGCTTTAAACTTATTTAACTTAATTTGTTTGAATGGATATTGATTTATGAAAAAAAAGCAGTTATATAGTAAATCTTGGTATAATACGAAATATAAGAAGATGTAAAGAATTAATTTTCTCGAAGAAGCAATACACCGCAAAAAATTATGCAAATTTCAGGACTTGCGAATTTTGGGATGTAGATATGGAAATGGAAATTTCGATTTACAATTTAGTTTCTGTCATAGTTCCGTAAGCAATAATGGTTGTTCTTAAAACCGTAACAGGCACCCTTGTCGCCTGGTCTCTATCTATTATTTTCTATACAAGATACGACGACAGTAGCACAAAAATTACTAATTTTTAACAGATTAAAAGCAGAAAAAATAGTCCATACTTTTAGTGGAGCCAATTTAATGTAAATGAAACAACGCAGTCTTCCTCCACAGTTTAATGTTTAAAGTAAATTTTAAGCTCCCGACATGTTTCCAGCGCTTAAGCACTCATCATCAGGGGATACTAACATCGAGTTTAACAGAAATGTAGGTTGTCTCAAATTAATGAGTACAACTCGTAGGCTGATACATGTAAAGGTTGAAGACTTGGTGCACGAACTGGTTAATTGTATTGAAATTGGGGTGTTTCAATAAAAACTCCCAGGCCAATTATTTCGAAAACTATAAGTGACATGTAAATTCTGCAAACGCCAGTTTTTAGCCCCTATGATTAGCTTCACAACTCTGTAAAAAATGTGTTTAAATAATACAAGATGTGGGTGGCACCATGGTGCAAAGAATTTTTTCGATGACAGGAACTTTTAAATGTTGTGGTTCTTAAAGATAATTAATTTTTGATCAAATTATGTCTCATACAAATTTTTGATAAATCCAACATGAACGGAGCTATTTGGGGTTAAGTTTTTTATTAAAATAATTTTAACGAGTATATTAATTATAAATATTTTTAATATCCTTTAGCAGATTTTAATTTAATTTTGGTAATGATAATTTTAGTGATAAAACGCTCGTGTAGCGCTAAATTATTACGTCCAGTGACGTCTCAGAGGACGCCTTAACAAATAATACTGGCAAAAAATAAAACGCCACTGAGTTTTTGGTAATTTTTATATTTTTTTTCGGATTAAGCAACTAAAAATATTTTTTATTGTCTGTTAAATTGTTTTCATATCTTGCTTCGTTTTCGAGAAATAAAAATAAAAACAATTTTATTGCATATGCATTAAGAAACAAAACCATAAATTATCAATACGTTGTATTTTTTGTTGTTTAAAAGCAAAGTTAAAACATTAAAGCATAATAAAATAAAATTAAAAGATGTTTTAAATTTTATGAAAAAACTGATAAGAAATTATACAAAATTATTAATGAAAATTAGACCAATACCAAAAACTAACTAATGGGGTCGAATGAGGTGTTCAAAATTATTGCCGTTTCCATACACACACATAGCAAATCGATATAATAATTCGGTTTTGCAAACTCTCAATAGTGTATTTCGATTAATAGCGGCTATAGTAGCATACATTTTGTTGTACAGGTCAGCCATGTCTTCTATTGGTTCCTTGTAGATTTCATTTTGTAAGTAGCCCCATAAACAAAAGTCCATCGGGGTGAGATCAGGGGACCTTGCTGGCCATCTAAGATCCTTATTTGTGCTGATCACTTTTCCTGGAAACGTCACATTTAGATGATTCATAACGATATTGCTATTGTGTGCTGGGGCACCGTCTTGATGAAACCACATAGTATTTACGTCAATTCCTACATTTTGTAACAGCAAAGGGAGATCGTTTTGCAGAAATTGTAAATAACGAACTGAAGTTAAATGTTCATGGTACAAACATTTACCCCAAATCGTGTTTGAAATTTAGTCTGTCGCATCCAGTTAGGATTTTCCCGGGACCAGTAGCGACAATTATGTCTGTTAATTACTCCATTATTGTGAAACCGGGATTCGTCACTCTACATAATTTGGTTTAATAAATTTGGATTTTCTTCAAAAAGAATATGAAAATGTGCCAATGCCAATGACGTTTGTGGGCTATTTTCTACTGTTTATAGGACTATAGCTACATTTACGTCATTCGTAACCCTCTTCCTTCTTGAAACCTTTCCCTTTTTAAAGCTACCATATGTAGCTAAGTTGGTACACAAAGCTACAAAAGAGTTGCGATCGGGCGTTGGTATATCTGGAAAACGAGCTCGATAGCAGCGCACAGCTTCTGAAGCATTTTGATGGCATTCTCCATAAACTAAAACCGTGTTCAATTTGTCTTGATTTGGTGAACCATTTCTATTTTAAAAATGTAGAAATTGCAAATTCTGACACTGACACTGAGTGTTAATAATGTTAATTATTTAATGATTTTTGTTTTCCAGAGATATGCATTTTTATTTCTCGAAAACGAAGCAAGATATGAAAACAATTTAACAGACAATAAAAGGATATTTTTAGTTGCTTAATCCGAATAAAATATAAAAATTACCAAAAACTCAGTGGCGTCTTATTTTTTGCCAATATTATTTGTTAAGGCGTCCCCTGAGCGTCACTGGACGTAATAATTTAGCGCTACACGAGCGTTTTATTACTAAAATTATCATTACCAAAATTAAATTAAAATCTGCTAAAGGATATTAAAAATATTTATAATTAAAATACTCGTTAAAATTATTTTAATAAAAAACTTAACCCCAAATATCTCCGTTCATGTTGGATTTATCAAAAATTTTTATGAGACATAATTTGATCAAAAATTAATTATCTTTAAGAACCACAACATTTAAAAGTTCCTGTAATCGAAAAAATTTTTTGCACCATGGCGCCACCTACATCTTGTATTATTTAAACACATTTTTTACACAGTTACACAAGCCAATCACAGAGGCTAAAAACTGGCTTATACAGAATTTACATGTCACTTATAGTTTTCGAAATAATTGGCTTGATTGATTAAATTGTGAAATTAATGAAGAAACATTTTTGATAAGACAATAAAGTGATTCTATTAATTTTAATTAAGTAAGGGCGAGTACCGCGGTTGTGATTTAGCACATGTTATATCAAATTATTTTATAACCAATTTTTCAAATCTTTTAAAATTTAAAAATTTTAAATAATCCTTTCAAAACTAATATACCATAATGCTAATATTCTACAAATGTTCTAAAATATGGGGCATAGCCCCATACCACCATGTCAGCTAAGACTAATTTCATTAAAATGATATAATTTCAATTTTTAAACAGCTAAACTCACTTAATTAAAATTAATAAAATATAAAATAAAACCTTTTTCCGTCATACGTTATACGGATTTAACTTACAGCTACGGAGGCTCGTCTCCGCATTGATCAGTAGGGCACACTATGAACACACATTAATAATTAAAAGTTCTATAAATAAAATAAATGTAAAAAACAGAAACAACAAGTGCACACACACCAGACGCACAAATTATACTTCTTAGGGATCAGAAAACCAAAAATTACTGACGGAATGCAGAATGTCGTTAGAGATATCAACCTTCGTGAAATTAAAAAAAAAACTGTAAACAAACTATCGAGTTAAAGGAAGTTGGAGTGGATTTATGAAACTATTATTGTAATTATGATTGTTAATTTTTAAAGAGCTTGATAGCTGAGATAATTACAGTAAGAGGTGGTCCTCTGTTCATTAAGGTTTTGAGGGCCGCAAGATTGGGAAACGGCGATCTCTAGGTTTTCTAAAGTATCCAATCTTTTTTCTTTATTGAGATTGTGTAATACTTTAAAGTTTGAATGCAAATAACCGTTTAAAAATTAATAAAAAATATGTATTTTTTAAAAACTTATTTTACATTATTTAAAGTTGGTTTTGTTGGACAGACCTCGCTGAATTTTAATTATTGTAAAAAAAAAATATTAAATGCGGTCCTGATTCAACAAACGTATACCTAGAATAAAAGTAAACTAGAAAGTGGAACATGCCACAAAAGTTTAACCTCTACTAACCTCTTTCTAAAATGAAAACGACTATATATACTTAATGGTTTTATGTAAAGATAGACCTACCATAGATCCTTAGAGCGGATGGTGCACTAAACCAATTTTGTTCTTGAAGATCTTTGCTGAGCTCTGCATCCCTCAGCTCTAACAGATCATCCAGGAAGGAGCAAGCTAAAATGTCTAAAATCCGCACCTTAAACAATAACAAATTAATATTAGTTTTTTTTAACAAGCGCAGAGAAAGAATTTTTCAGCAACTGCTTGGGAAAACAAATTTTCAAAATTGGATTTTCTACACACTGGTAGAAAATAGCTGTTTACCTCACAAGTGCGAAAAGTGATACTTTTCTGCACGCGACTTTTCCAAACGACACCAAGCGGAGTTCGGTCGGCAGTCGGGTGCAGCAAAGACGCGTCGTAGGTAAAGTACTTCCCAACATATTTCGTTTGGCTTAATGACTGCAATAAAACCCCTCATAAACTCGGCTTTCACTTTCGCAAAGACGTATTAACCCACATTTATTTTTAATGCCAGTTTATAATAACAATAGATAGGTACATCACTTGATTTGTTGTCAAAATTAATAATGTGTCTAATTAAGGTTTTCTAGAAACAACTTAATTATTACGATATTTCTTAAAACTTTTTAGTTACAGGTACCTGTTTATATAGCTTATATAAATAGTAAACATAATATTCGAAATAGATTAGTACCTATCTATTTTACTTTGAAACAGTGTGCAACAAGTTAATATTAAAAGAATGTGGAGACCTTGGGAATCTTCAGCTAATGCGATATCTAGCTACCCTAAACATTCCAGGAAGCATTTATCTTCTGACGCCAAAGTGATCGTGAAAAATGTAAGAGAATCGTTATTGAAGAGCGGCCACCCTAAAGTAATTGTCATTAAAAATACCAGTGAAATGACGAAAGTTCCATTATCGACGGTACGAGATATTATGCTAAAAGAACATTAAAAAAAAAAGTTCGCAAAGATACCGGAAAAATGAAGGGCGTAGATGATTGTGAAAAAGATGTTATTCGCAGGAAAATATACCAAATGTATCGAGAAAATGTTGTGCCTACGTTAGATTCTTCAAAAACACGGTTAAAAACTGACGACACAACGATATCATGTAGCAGGACAAGTCTTCACCGCGCTTTGCAAGAGATGGGATTTAAGTATACGACAATAAACAAGAGACAAAATTATGGAGTCCGAAAAATTAAGAAAATAGAGCTAATAAAAAAAGTTTTCGGTGAAATTCCAGATGAAAGTTGGAAAAATTCGGTAAACCATGTCTTAAAAATTAAAGACTCTTATATAACTACACAACAAAACGAAATACATCCTCTTATTATAAATGTGGATGATAGTGATAGCGAGACTGAATTAGGAATAGATTAAAACGTTTTATAATTACAATTAAACCTTTTGTGTATATATGCAAATATATTTTTTTAAGTAGGTATATTAATTATTGTTATTATTACTTTTACCTAAATGTGTGCGAAAAGTTGCCCTTTTCCGCACGCAAACTTTTCACACTTGTTTTGTACTTATAATAAATTAATATACATATAATACAAGTAATGGTAAAAATAAACATAATAATGGCTTTTCATTTAACTACAAAATCCGTTACTATGCAAAGCAATACCCCTTATTTCATTACATTTCAGTAATATACAGTGATGCCAGCTGGGGCCAGGTAGATTTCGCTGGTTGGCACGCTCATCGACAGATTTATATGGGTAATTTTACCAAGAAATTCTTTAAAAACGTAGGTTTGGCAATCGAACGGGGTTTCTTTGGGTGTTTACAATTATATAAAACTATTATTGCAGTTACTAGGTCAAACGAAATATGTTCGGATAGACTTTACAACCAAAAAAACTATAGCTACGCAATAGAAGTCTGATGTAATGTTAATAATTTGACCTCTCGATGGATCCTGGTTTTTAAAGCGGGGATCCTTCTTCGTTTAGCGGTCGGGCGATGCCGAATCCACGTCCAGTGTTGTCGTCTTACCGGCTGCGTAGCAACGAGTATCATTATAATATTACTATAGTCTTCTAGGCATTATTAATTGAATTGTCCGATATTTTACAGGACGATTCCTCAGTTATTTATAAGGTGAAAAGTTCATATAAGCATTTTTGAGATACAGGGTGTTACAAATTTTAACAGGAATAAAACATATGTACGCTACTGCCGTTTTCTCTTTTGATAACACTGTTATGTAGGCACTTTTTGATTTCGGCTTTGTTTAGGAGATAAATGCTATTTTATCAAATTCTGATATAAGTATAGCGATATGCAAATAAATGCCATTTATTTCTTTATTTTTCTTTTTGTCGAGACCATTTTCGTGACGTCACTGTTATTAATAATTACATGTTTGGTTTATTTTATATAGAATATCTTTTATTTGTAGCTATAAATTATTTCTACTGTTTCGATATCAATTTTTGTCAGAATGTGTTCACATTATTGGTTATGATTAAGTTTAAACAACTTTTAAATTTTTCTTTATAAGCTTTTTTGTTATTTATATAGGCATTCATAAATAACAACAATATTTGGTTTTAAATGACCTTTACTGCTTTTTTGGTATAATTTTATAAAAAATACATACATTCATTAAATTCTGAAATTTAGTGAATACATAATATTTTAGAGTGAATTAGCTCAAAAAGCAATAAAACGTCTTTAAAAACCTCAAATATTGTTTAAACAGTAAACCAGTGGTTTGAAAATGAGTTATCTGAACTTCCCACCATCTGCCATAAATTTCCTACTGTAGCGCTCGGGGTGGACTGGTGGTCAACTTGAATCTTTGTTTCGCTGGTTTTCTACATATTTTGCATTTCTACCCTCTTATCTGTTTTGCGACGTCGCCTGATGGGCTAAAGTCAACCCAGATTGGCACAGAGTTTTGAGACAAATACAACTTGTTGGGCGAATGCGCATATAAAAAAAGAATCACGCGGGAAGCCTCAGTGTCGCTTCTCCTTGGTCGCTTTTTTCTGACCCTACCGTATAATTTTTTTTGTTGCTAAGACAACGCTGCAAAATAAGAGCATTTGGTTGGCTAAAATAAAAAGTGTAAAATTTTCAGTGTAATACCGGCATAACTTTTGCGTAGCGATGTGCGTTAAAGTCAACTATCGAGAGTTGGTAAAAACTATCGATGTTTCGTAGAAAGAATATTTTTCATTGTTCTGCTTACCTTGATTAATATTAGAAATTCCACATTATCGAGAAATAACCAATGAGCCCAAAGCCATGGCTACTTTAAAAAAAACACTTACCCTGCTCGCTCTAACCACATCCAGAAAAAACAAAAACTTCCGCACCGCAGTGCATACATAAAAACTATGAAATGACTTTTCAAGACCATCTAATTGACATAAAGTAGGCAGCAGCTCTGTTATGTAATTTTCCAACTCTGTTTCAGTTAAGTAACCTAAAAAAATATTGTAGTTTTATATTTTACATTATACCAGCCAACAAAGTAGTTCCCAAAACTAAAAATTTAGTAAAAGTATTTTTTGACATTAACCGGAACTAATTCAAAGCATGTTCTTAGAATTTTTCTACTATCTAAAGGTCCGTAGAGACTTGCAACAAAACATCGAACGACAGCAACGTAATCTCACAACGCAATTACATGGCGAAAATCGCAACATCACCACGTTCCATCAGTTGTCGATTTCTGTTGTCACATGAAAGGAATGTTGCATGGTGAAGCCACATCCACAATGTAACAACATAACACACATAATGCAACAAAAACTCATTCCAACACAAAAAATTTGTTGGAATATGTTATGTTGTGTTGCATTATGTTGGGGTTGCGGGTTGCGGTTCAACAAAAGTTATTGTATGTTGCGCGAATCCGTTTCTAGCGGTAAAGATCAAAGGTGAAATATGAAAAAATATGAAATATTTGTTATACTTTTTCCAAAGTCAGTTTTATGAATAAAAAAATCGATAAAAAAGCTTCGACCGGGCTTCAAAGGGACCGGTATCATTTGTTGTTGTTGTTGTCAGATCTTTTTTTAAAAATTCTTTAAGTTTTTATTATTAAAAGTGTTCTTTTATATCAGTATTTAATTGATAGTCAATAACTTTCTTGTAAACTAGTTTGCAAATCTACTTTGAACCAAGAAATTTCCAATGTCAAAGGAAAAAAGAACAAGCCATTCATGAATATTATAATAACTTTTTTATTACTTCAGAAATAGTATTTATACAAAAATAATTTAAATCGAACTAAAAGGAATTTCACTGTTGTTAAACAAAAAAAATAAACAATTAACAAACCCTTATGTTCCTCCGACACTTACGAAAACTTTGTAGAACTGGCAACACCCTAGCGATAGATCGTCAAGGCTCACCCGCAATTTAAAGTGCGAAATGAGACTCCGAGTGAGAAAATTAATAGAGCAGCACATAAATACAAATTTATATGCTGTAGACAAGAATAGCAAATAGTTAAAGGTTCGCCAATTGGGTGATCCCTTATCAGCTTTAAAATCAATTGATGCTTCAGGTAGGCGATATTGAAAATCGGACAGTGGCGTGGCTGGTTGAAACGATTTACTGTAATTTACATATTTCATTTTCACCACAACTGTGTGGTTTTAGACAAGTAAGTTTTTTTGTTACCTATATTTTATTATATCAGTATGACTTTTTGGCGACAATTTGAAACAGAAGATCAAGGTGAATTATCGCAGGAATATAATGACTCGATGCCAGAGTCGGCCTTCGAAAGCGAAATAAGTCCGGAATTAAGAAACAAAGATTTACATGTTCAATGTCAACGCATTATTTTAAATATGTACGTGTGTTTAAAAAAGAAAATCCGGGAAATACTGAAATCACGCTTTGTACAAGATTGTACTTGTAACAAATTAACACAACTTGGGTTTTATAAGAATTTATAACGTTATTAATTTGGGGACTGTAACCGGTCATTCCATAAAGCGCACACCAATAAATCAAATATTCAAAACGGCTGACAATACTATAAGGGATTTTATTCTGCGAACTATTTACAACTTCTACAAGGATAATATAGTGCCAACTTTAGAACTGGTTCGTGATAAATTGCGAGGTTACAACAACATTGCGTGATGTTTTATTAAAATGTGGCTTTAAACATAAAAAAATTAGATAATCTAATGGTTATAATGGAATCCCGGCGCATCATTGAACTATTTGCGCAAAATAAAGGAGTACTATGAATTCGATAAAAGTATAATTTATTTAAATGAAACTGGGTTTGATACTTATGATGTTGTTAAGTATGGTTGGGTAGACAGTACAAATTGTACTTTTGGTACACCGTGTTCGAGAGGAAAACGCGTTATCTTGCCGGAAGTAAAGATGGCTTTGTACCTAATGTGTTGCTCTTGTCAGCAAAGAATATCACTCAATAATCAACCTCCAACTTTAGGCGCAGTTTGTTGTCCTTGATAATATTCGGCAGGTAATAACGAAGTGAATAGCGATGTATGGAAAAATTGCGAAGCTCATGTTATTAAAATAAAAAATGGATATTCTGTTTCACCACTTATAGTGCTAGTAGTAATCTAACCTGGAAATGATTCTACTTCTGAAAGTTCTGGCGATTCCAGTCATTAAATTGTTTATGAATTTTAAATTAATTATGTTCGTTTAACACGTACAGTTGAGTTCAATGAAGTGTTGTACAGCGGTTGTGCTTTGTGAACCTGCCTATCATTTCTAAAGTTCGATAAAGTGTTGTACAAGAATGTAGTAAACAATGGTTGTAAAGTAAAATGAGATAACATTAGTGAAAAATAGCAAATCAAATACATATAAAGGTTTATGTTGCAAAATAATTTGTTAATGAACTTACATATTTATTTACAAATTAATATAAAAATTCCTTAATATTTAGTAATGGCACCATCTCCCTCTAACACTTTATTAAGGCGACGAGGTATAGATAAATAAAGATTTCTTGTTAATTCTGGATCATCGCTTAGTTCATCCCAGAGCAATTCAATTGCATTTACGAGGCTGTCTCTATTCTCAGGTTTAAAGTTGATATTATACAATTTTTTCGACATTAGGCCCCAAATATTTTCAATTATATTAAGGTCGGGGCTCTTGGCAGGCCATAACATTGTCTCTATATTATTATTTTCAAACCATTCTCTGACAATTCTTGCATTATGCACAGGACAATTGTCTTGTTGAAAAATAAAGTTATTGCCAGGAAACTGTAGAGATACGCTAGGTAGCATTACATTTTCTAGTATATTTATATAGTTAACTGCATTAAACCGGTCACGCTCATTAAGAGCCCAACATACTCCAAGTCCGTGAATACTTAACCATGCCCACACGTTTACTGAAAAGCGTCCAGATCTATCGTAGTTAGCTACATATTCTTCATCGAATCTAGTGTTACGTGGACGATACACCCTGATATGCCCGTTAACAGTTGATTGGAATACTTTTTCGTCTGTGAAGACCACTCTATCCCAATTTTCTTGCATCATGTTATTTAGGGAAAAAATAATTCTAGCCTGTTTATGTTCATCCGTTAGCTTCATTTTTTTGGCTGCAACACAATTTTTTAAAATAGAATTTTTTATTCTGCGGCATGCCGTAATTCTTGACCCTGGAAAATTTGTTTGCTCTATAGCAGTCCGTGCTATTTGGAATGGGTTGTCCTGTAAATATTGAATTAGGGCATTATCCTGATCTTCCGTAGAAATTCTTGTTTTTCCCGCTGCCTTCTTCTTTTCTAAAGTCCCATCCCTTTCCCACCTATGTTTTATTTTTATAACTGTATTTTTGCTTGTATGCATTATATGAGCAACGTCTCTAATAGGTACCCCATCTTGTATATAAGCAATAATTTTTGCTCTCTGAACCAAATTTAATTGAGGCATATTGACTTCTATTATGACTTTGATTGATAGCGAATGTCAGGTAAAAAAATACCAACCTATTTCATCAAGCCTTATTTACAAGATGTTAGAATCGGTGTACAACACTTCATTGAACTCAACTGTACCTTAAAAACTTGTTATATTACAGAACGTTTACTGTGGTTCTGCTGATGCGATCAATTTGTTGTTAAAATATATAAAGTGAATTCTAACTACTAACTGTATATTCCAAGTAAGATAGTACCCGCCCCTTTCTTGGCGAGGAAAACTGATAGTACCTCCTCGCGGTCCTGGCTGGGCAATGACAATTTTTTTAAATTGTTTTCGGCAAAATAAGCATTTTTCTTACGGAAAGACCATTCTAAACATATTCAATGCATGTGTTCTTTTCAGGTGATGTCACGGGTACAAACCGCTTATCGATATTAACTATATTTTTAAATTGTTTTTGGCAAAATTAGCATTTTTCTTTACAGAAAGACCATTTTAAGGATATTCTCTGCAAGCGAAGTCACGGGTACAAACCTTTTATCGATATAAACTATAATGAACAAGCTATATTATATACTATTTAATCATATTAAAAATTTACAGCAATCGCATTTTAATTATTTGGTAGAAGCGACGCCTATGGTCAGGAGTTTAACGCTTTTTTATGTCATCAAATTAGGCTTGGAACAACTATAACATTGCTTTCGATGTAGACGGAATGTTAAGAGTTGAGGCTTGTTATATATATACGTTGCGACAAGTTGCTGAATGTTGCTCCAGTGTGGACGTACCTTAACGTTCGATGTTGCCACTTGTGGCAATTTTAAAATTGCCACACCAGACAGTCATCTTTTACCTTGACTGGTGCCCGCAAATACGGAGCCATAAAAAGGAGAAATAGTTAAAAAGAAATCGGCGATAACCCGTAAACGGGCTCATCAAAAATATCTAAAGTTATTCTTTTGAATGTGGGTTTTAGTGCTCTTTAATAAACCTAAATAGAATTTTTCTCTAAAATAATTAGGGAAGCCAATAATTGACCCCATTTAAAATTACATGGGATTTCCTATGTCCCGCTCGACGATGCAACACCCGGTATGTATTTGTAGGGACGCCTAAAACAGTTAACTTATGCCAATCCACTGTCAAATGATAAAAGATCATTTTAAAACAAAGAATTAAACAAGGTGTAGGAGCAATATCCCCAGAAGAAGTGCGGAGGAGTTATGATTATCTTATAGCCCAACTGGAAAAATGCGTCCTTCATGGTGAAGCGGTGTTTAAATAATTATTGTTATGCTATCCGATTTTGGTCAATTTTTATGATTTATGCCTTAAATTATAATCATGTATGTATTGGTTTATGTTTATCGTATTTTGTTAAATGTTTTATTTTGATATTTCGAAGTAATTTGAAATAAATAATTATATATTCTTTGCTCCGTTGTTAACATTGTAAACTAATAAAATCTTTAAAAGTTACTGACAATAACTTTGTGTCAGTTTTCTGTGCTGACAATGACGTTTTGCTCAACACTGTAATAATTTATTTCTGAGGTACCTACTCAAAGGTAATATTTAAAGGTATACAAAATCAAAGGTACAGGGTGTCCCATTTTCGACACTTTTATAGGGTATCTCCGTAATTGTTAGTGCTATCAAAAAAGTAATATAGGTGTCATGTCCTCTTCTTGGGTCAAACTTAAAATGGTAAAATCAAAATTTGAAAATTTTCGCTCGCTTAAGAGATACGGGGGAAAATCAAAAAATTGACAATTTCAAAATTACCCTATATTTTCTTAGTTAAAAGAGATACAGAAAAATGTTTTATACAAAAGAGTCTTTATAATGATTGTGGAATAATCTGCCGTTTCCAGAATAAGTATACGGAGTCAGGTAAAAAAGTTATAGGACCTAACCTCATTTTTTTAAAATGGAATACCCTTTATATTTTAATCTAAAAAGATTTTAAATTCTCTTTTCAAATATATAACACACCATGGATGATATTATAGATTAAGGTAAAAAATAACGAGAATCATCGCAAATGTTCGAAAGCTCCTCCGTTGTTTTCAATGCATTCTTGACAACTTTTTCGAGCGGATTTTAAGGCATTCATGATGTGTAATGGCTTTATTTCTGCAAAGGCCTCAAGACTTCTTTATAAATTTTATATTCCAACACTCCCCGAAGAAAAAAATCTGGAGGTGTTAGATCCGGAGATCGTGGTGGCCACCTTATAGGTCCATGTGTTCCTATTCAAGAACGATCCTCGTTAGATTTATTTAAAAACCAGTGACAAAATTCCAATCGTCTCACATCATCACCAGGATGCAAATATTGGGTAATTTTAACAACATAGGGAAAATATTTATTGAACGTCAAAATTCTTTGTGCCTTAGATTTTGCAATTCCAGTTTCAGTTTCTACGCTTCTGACGGACGTAGATTTTTCTTTCTAAAATTACAAAGTGCCTTTAGAGAATAAAATTAGGATGTGTGTTTAAGACCCACAAGACAGAAGTAAAAACCTCACCAAGACGAGATTCTCTATTAACCTTTCACAATCTAACATCCGCAAATCTCAAATTCAAGACGATAAAAGAATCGATCCATAAAAAGCAAATGCACTATGCATTTGGTCATATTTTAGTATCTGGCTTTTTTCCCCGACTGCATCATGAGCGTTGCATAGCCGAATCTGACGGCTCAGTCTCATTCAATACACACTAAAAGTGCTAAACGCACCTAAAAAAGTTTTCACTTCAATAAAAATTGAGCTACTACATCGTAAAAGAGCCGTATGCTTTTAAATTATGTTCCAGTAGTCGGAATATGTCCTTAAATGGTTGCCGTCTTTCCGGATAGCGAACAAAATATAAATTTTGCGTCATTTCTTCGTTTTTCCACTTTCAATATAAACTGATATCAAATCAAATTTATCAAAATGTTGATAAGTCATCTTCACAGACGAATATGTAAAAATAAAATTGACGTTAAATGTTAATAACAACTAGAATATCAACATAGTTGTTTCTCGGATATTAGCTTTTGTTTCATGGCCTACTGTGGTTTAAAGTACATAATAAAGTTTAAATAAGTCGCCTAGGAAACCAATATCATCCATGGTGAGTTATATATTTGAAAAGAGAATTTAAAATGCTATGTTTTAAGACTAAAATACACAGGGTGTTCCATTTTAAAAAATGAGGTTAAGTCCGATAACTTTTTTACCTAACCCCGTATAATTTTTCTGAAAAGGGCAGATTATTCAACAATCATTATAAATAAACTTTTGTACAAAACATTTTTCTGTATCTCTTTTAACTAAGAAAATATAGGGTAATTTTGAAATTGTCAATTTTTTGATTTTCCCCCGTATATCTTAAGCAAGCGAAAATATTCAAATTTTGATTTTACTATTTCAAGTTTGACCCAAAAAGAGCACATAACACCTATATTACTTTTTTGATAGCACTAACAATTACGGAGATACCCTATAAAAGTATCGAAAATGGGACACCATACCTACCAAACTTCCAGTGAAATGCAAATTTAAAACAAAACTATTATTATTATTATTATCCAAACTCGATGAAAACCAATATCTTAGATTATGATTTGAAACAATTCTCTTAAATAGCATTTTGCTAAAAACTTTAGAATAAGGGTACTTTACTCTTGTAAAAAATTTGAATTTTTAAACTTTTTGGACACCCTGTATACAATATTTTATTTTTCATTGACAATCGTATTTTTTTAACAAGCAAAAACTTTTATAAAGAATGACTTTCCCTCGAAAAATGAAACTTCTGGTCCGTTTGCCCTCTTGTCTAACACAGCGCCGGACATACTGTACATGATATTTATAAAAAATTTAAAATAAAATACACACATGTACGTTAAAAATTGAAAATCTTACAACGGTGGCAACGAAACGTATAAAAAGCATTGATTTATTAGGATGGGTTTTAATTTTAGAATTTTTGACAAATTGGTTAAGGCTTTCGCGGCCAGTTGATGAACTGGTGTAGTCCTGATTCGGGTCTAAAGGCCGTCGTCGGTTGGAATTGCTTCCTAACGTTTTGCTAGCACGAGTGGCGAGCTTCTTCAGAGGTCCTTCCATCTCCGGTGCTGGAAGACGACGGCCTTTAGACCCGAATCAGAACTACACCAGTTTTAGAATTTTTGTTTATTTTTTATTAATTTTTGTTACGTACATATTACAGATTTTTGGTTGTAATTGGTCACCAAAAATAAACAAGAATAAATATTAGAACTTTATACAGTAAGCTCAAAAAGGTTGGAATAAATTCATTTAAAATTCAGGTGATTATTTTCTGGAAAAACGCTTGGTCGATTATTATTTTTAATAATAAGAAATGTGTATACAGGTTCTCTCGAGAAGAACATAATATGCCGTCAACATTAATTTTTTTAAATAGAACACCCTGTATATTATATTATTTTTAAATTCTACGATACATTCTGAACACTTTTTGTATAACATGCCATATCTCCAAAATCAACGGTTTTCGATATATTGACATTTTAATATTTTTCTGAAAAAATGCTGAGATCCATGGAAATTTAGTTTTAATTGCGCATTTCTTTATTATTATTGTAACCTGTTACCTAAATTAATTTATTTTGACACAGACATTTACTTCTTCTCAAAAATTCTTCAAATTGTGTAGATCTATCTAACTTCAAGTAATTCTGTAAAAATGGCGCGGTTAAGTGAAAAAGATAGGATAGAGGTACTGATGATGCTTGGCTATGGAGATAGGATGCGAACCCAAACAGAAGTGTGTGAGTTATTTAACAATAAGTACCTAAACCGAGCACCAATATCTCAATCTGTTGTTGGTAAAATTGTAAAAAAATTTAGGGATTTGGGGCATGTTAGAGACAATTATATTCAAGGTCGACCTAGGATTTCAGAAGATGTGCAGTTAAATGACTTCTTAGCTGTCCAAAAAAAACACCATAGTGTTACTCGCGGTATTGCCACGGAAAATAATATTTGTCAAGCAACCGTATTGAATTATTTACACAAAAATAAATGGCATCCCTATAAGGTACAGTTGGTTCATGAACTTAATGAACATGACCCGGATAGAAGAACAGAATTTTGCGAAATAATGATGAACAGATACATTGAAGATCCTCAAATTTTAAAAAGAATTGTGTTCTCTGATGAAGCAACGTTTACTCTAAATGGGTATGTGAATCGCCAAAATTGTCGATATTGGGCCAAGGAAAATCCGCACTGGATCATGGAGTCCCACACACAATACCCGCAAAAAGTTAATGTTTGGGCTGGAATTGTTGATAACCGGATTTTAGGTCCCTTCTTTTTTGATGGTACGTTAAATGACGAACTGTATCTAGAATTTTTAGAATTTGAGTTAATACCGGCACTTGCTGTACTCTATCCAAATCCAGATGAGCCAGACATTCCCAACAATAACTTATGGTACCAGCAAGACGGAGCACCAGCCCATTACACACGCCCGGTGCGCGAGTACTTGGATACAGTCTTTCCTGGCAAGTGGATGGGTCGACGGGGTCCAATAGATTGGCCGGCAAGGTCACCCCGCTAGATTTTTTTCTGTGGAGCTATTTAAAATCTAAAGTATAGTTTAACAGGCCTAACAATATTGATGAACTTAAAGCTCGAATAAGGCATGAGGTTAGATTAATAGAGCCCTAGGTAATCCATAACGTTTTGGAATAATTCAAAGATCAACTTGCATATTACCAGGAAGTTGGTGGCAGTCAATTTCAACATTTATTAAAATTTAATTTAATATAGTCTATGTAAATACTAAATACAGGGTCGTTGGTATGTATGGAAACGGTCGATTATTTCTTAAAGTATAACAGCTAGCAAAAAATATTTAAGACAAAAGTTTTAGGGTTTATTGAAGTCTATTAGAATTAAAAAAATATATATACAGGATGAGTCGAAAAGCCGTAGAGAAACAAGGTTACTTTTTTTTTTAATGGAACACCCTATATCTTAGAATATTTTTGAATTCTACATAAAATTACAATTATTTTTTAATAGGTGTATTACAAGTCTAAACCTAATAGTTTCCGAGATATCGACTTTTGAAAAATATCATTTTTGAATTTTGACACATTCTAGCTTTCTAATGTTATGTCAAAGAGCAAAATGGCTTCCATGTCCGTATCTTACTTTTTTATTATCTTCTCAAAAAGTATCAACTTCCGGTTAAACCGGAAGTACTATATTTCCCGCTTTTGAGTTACATCCGGTTTAACCGGAAGTTGACACCAGTAGGAAGATAACAAAAAACTAAAATAGGGATATGTAAGCCGTTTTACTCTAAGACGTACCGTTAGAAAGCTAGAGGCTGTCAAAGTTGAAAAATGTAATTTTTCAATAGTCGATATCTCGGAAACTATTAGGTTTAGACTTATAATGTATTTATCATAATTGTAATTTAATGCTAAATCCAAAAATATTCTAAGACAGAGGGTGTTCCATTCAAAAAAAGGTAACTTTGTTTTCCTACGGCTTTCTGACTCATCCTGTATACTTATTCTTTTAAAATTTTTAGACTTTAAAAACCCCTAAAACTTTTGTCTTAATTATTTTTTGCTAGCTGTTTTACTTTAGGAAATAATCGACCGTTTCCATACATACCAACGACCCTGTATTATAGACTAAATAGATGTAAAGAGTTCATTTTTAATTGTAGTTTCGTACCAGAAAAAATGTCAATATATCGAAAACCGTAAATTTTTGAGATATCGTATGTTATACAAAAAGTGTTTAGAATGTATCGTACAATTTAAAAATAATATAATATACAGGGTGTTCTATTTAAAAAAATTAATGTTGACGGTGTATGTTCTTCTTGAGACAACCTGTATACACATTTCTTATGTCAAAAAATTCGCAATTAAAAATAATAATCGACATGTCCAAGCGTTTTTCCAGAAAATAATTACCTGAATTTTAAACGAATTTATTCCAACCTTTTTGAGCTCATTGTATATGGGATATGTATCATATATTATTATATCCGATATTTTCATGTTTATATAAATATCATGATATTTACCAACCTTGCTTTGTCAATGAGATTTATGTATATTGGATAATAAGGCATATTATGAATTTGAATCAAATTAGTTCAGGTTACTTGCAAGTACTAAAATGCCTTCGTTTTTTACTAACCTAACTCCCACTTCCGGTTAGTCCATATTCTACCTTGCCCTTTCTAAAAATATTTTTTTCAGACGCCTATGCGACCCATGGTTACTTACCTTGTCCAGTACTGTCATAAACCGACAGTCCCACTCTAGTTTGATCCAACCATACATTTCTCATAACATAATTAAAAAGAGAAATAATTGACACTCTTCCTTGAGGATCTCCTTGTTGTAGTTTAGCAAAAACGCTGGATTTAAAATAGGGCTTGACTTTAAGGCCAGCTAACTGAGCTACTTTCTGTAAGAAAAGCAAATAAGCTGTCAAAAACGAATTTTGATTGAAACTTCACAACGGGGTTGCATGCACTACCTCAAAGTTTAAATAATAGTACATTAATAACCAAGGTTTAGACAGCCATCATTATTGCCCGAGCGGCAAGTTTAAATCACGAGGAGCGAAGCGACGAGGGATTTAAGACGCGAGGGCTATAAGCTGTCTAAACCGTGGTTAATATAATATTTTTTCCACTACTACAAACTTTTATAAGACATTTATCTTTATAGTATTATTAATTATAAAAAATAATAGGTAGGTATAAGTATATTTTTTAATCAAGTTACCTGCGCTTTGGAATTGGCAAAATATTTTGTTGGTTTGTCAGGTGGCTTTGTTAATGTCAATTTTTGTTCATTTATGTCATCAGATTTCACGAATTTTCCGTTTTTTTAAAAATTAACAAAGAAAATGTTAGTGATATTATTATCTGTACACCTCCAGAATTAAGGACGGAAGCAGAAAAAATGTTGATTGTATCGATATTTTACCATTTTGTATTGATAATTATCTGGTTGCCTAACTGTTTAAAATATTTATGAGTTCATGTTGTAGAATTAAAAAATCAAGTTAACTGCGTTCAAATAGATTCTTGAAGATCGGTCAATAATGGATTTCAATGCTTTATTATTGACCATGGTCAATAATAACTTATAAGGTAGAGAAAAACGATTTCTAACGTTAATAATCGGTCAATAATGGCGATGTTATAGGTTAGTAGTGGAAAAAATACCTTATTTTTATTTGTGATATTAAGCACAAAATTTACGTTTTATTCAAAAATATACATTTTTTGTTAGTAGGCCATGATGGGTATTTAAAAAAAGAAAAGAACACGGTCATTTATGTCATATTAAAAACTTCTTTAGTTTCTGTCAGAGTATTCAGGTTCTGTAAGTTGTTTTAAAATATCTAATTAATAGTAAAAAATCAGTTTGTCCTAATTATGGCAGATGATGTAAACTTTGAAAATAATGAAAAATTACGACATGCTCGTTTGTTATGTTCATTGTAATGAAAATGCAGATGAAGGATTAGAAGTGTATTTCAATAGGTAAATATACGCCTTTTTGTAGTATCTCTATGAAGATTTATGAAATTTCTTAAATTACTTGTAGATATCCCGAAAGAAGACAGCCGGATAAAAGGATGAAATAAAATTTAATTGAACACGGTTCATTTTCTAAACATCGACCTAAAATCTAGAACAAGGAAAACCGGTACTGATGAAATAAATGTTTTAGCTTCAATTGAAACAAATCCTATTAGTTCTTGCAGAACGTTTGAAGGTTCGGTCGGAGTAGTTACGTCAAGAATTCAAACAATCCTAAAAAACACAATTTTAAGCCATATAAATTCCACCTAGTAGAAAACCTATATCCTGGTGATGCACAGCGCCGTATAGAGTTCTGTAATTGGTATTTACAAAATATCAACAAGGAAAATAATTTTGAAAGAACCGTTATACGATCCGATGAGGCTCATTTTACCAGTGCTGGTATATTTAATTGGCACAATACGAGATTTTGGTCTAAGGAAAATCAGCATGTAATATTTCCACTCGAACGGCAAGGCAGGTTTGGCTTTAACGTTTCATGTTTTATACTAGGAAGCAAAATAATTTATAATATATTTGAAGGCAGCCTTAATGCAAATAAATATTTGGAAATTCTGGAAAACGTTGTGCCGGAAATAATAGAAGACGTGCCCTTAACGGGTCTCAATAACTCGCATCTGCAACAAGATGGAGCACCCGCTCACAATGCGCTAATTATCAGGGCCTACTTAAACAATAATTTCACAGGCCACTGGATTGGAAGTAATGGACTTGTAAGATGGTCACCAAGATCAACCGTTTTGTCGGTTTTGGAATTCTTGTTGGGATACCTTGAAAATAAAATTTATTCCATTCAATACCAACCAATCGCAGATTTAAGAAATGCCACTGAAAGAGCATTTAGGGAGTTACAAACGTGGCCTTTTATTATATCAAATTTATTAAGGCGAATAAGAACTATGTGTGAAACATGTCTAAGGCATAATGGAGAACAATTTGAGCAATATTTATGAGAAAATTCTATAAATTGTCAGCTTTTGTTTCTAATGTTTTACGTAGTAAAACACAACTCGATTTATGCATTGTTATTATTTTTACTGAAATATAACTGCTTATGTATGTGTATGCCCTTGCAGAAACGGGTGATGCTTCTGATTTGCTTAGGATGCAAAACCTACTTAGCAAAAACATCTGACTTAATCAACATGATAGAATCAATAAGAAATGAAATTATGAAATTAAGGAATGACATTGCTGACATTAAGAAAAGCTCAGACACTCAATTTGGCATGGGAGCTACGTACTCTGCCGCACTAAAGGAACAGCATTTGCCTATGCAAGACCACTCAATAATTATAAAATCACCAGAAGGTCAAAACCGTGAAACAACCCTAAAAACTATTAAAACCAAAATGAATCCAGCCGAAATTAAAGTTGGGATTAAAAGCATAAAAAACGCTAAAAATGGAAATGTTATTGTTAAATGCCCCACAAAATCAGAGATGGAAAAATTCAAGAGAATGGCCACACAAAACCTGGGACGAACTTACTCGGTCAAGGAAACTACGAAAAACGCTCCTAAAATAAATTGTTGGATATGTTGGAAGTGACGAATTGGAGGAGGTGGAGCAGACAATACGCAAACAAAACACATGGATCAAACAGGAAGATGGCGAAATACGGCAACATAATGGTGCATCTGGCAAGACTGTAAGATCTGTAACGATACACTTGGCTTGATTGAGAAAATAAGACTTTTCTGTGATAGCTGTACAGGTCAAAACAAAAATTCCTACATAGTTCACGCATTTATGTTTTGGCTTAAAAATAAGTCTCCAAAAGGTCTGTCCGAAATCTCAATCACTTTTCCAGTCCGCGGACATAGCTTCATGGCTGCTGATCGTTGTTTTGGGAGAATGGAGAAGTTGCTTAGGAAAAATACTGATATAATTTCTAAAGAGGAATACATTAAAGTTTATTCAGAAGTCGGACAAGTGAAACTTTTAGAAAACGACTGGAAAATTTATAATGTAAAAGAACTAGAGAAAGTGTACAATAAGCTTAAGGGCATTGCTGAAATAAAAATAATTTTTATCACAAAAAGTAGCAAAAATCAACGAAATCCTAAGATTGAAGTGAATTCACATCTGTATTATCGGTTTGCACCTGGAAATAAATCGGGTCAGATGATGCTGAAGAAAGGAAAAGACGATGACAACCTGGTTCTTAACATAATAGAACCCAGAAACTCTTTACCAGATAAGAAGAAACCTAGTCTTAGGAAGCTCTTGAAAGAGCTGTTTGGTGAAAATTCGATGTCACGAGCAGATCTAAAATAGTATAAAGATTTACTGATTTTTGGTAATGCAGATACAGAAGCAGAAGCGGCAAGGAAGGAGATGACGGCGAACAGGATGTGCCATGTGACTGTTTAGATGAAGAAGCTGCTCTTCATATATAAATATTTTATGTTTCTCTTGTTTTTTTTTGTTTTTGTTATCTATGTTGAATTTTCATAATAAAAATATGTTTTGTGTTCCAGTTTTATAATAAAAATATGTTTTCTAGCGTTTAATTTTTTTTTGTTTATAATTTTTAAAGCTTTGCTATCAAAACCATCTATACTTAGATTAATTTTCAATTTTTTTCAATAACTATTGACATTTGAAAAAAAATTTCAAATTGCATCAAACTACTTCTCTAAAACACTACAAATAAACTTTTTTTGCTGTCTCTATGTATTAAGGAGAACCGCACAGCACACCAAGATACCTTGCATGGGTTACCTCAGCAATATTGTTGTTATCAATAGTGATACTTGTGAAATCAGGTTTACCAGCCCTTGGCAAGGAGAATGCAATATAATTTGTTTTACCTAAGTTAAGCGATAGTTTATAAGTTTCCAGCCAATTTTTAACTTTTCTGAAACCTTTTACTGCTTTACTTTTAGCTTCCTCCCAATCGTTGCCCGAAAAAATTAAGGCTGTGTCGTCAGCATAAGATATAATTGTGCCTTCTATGTTTTCTGTCAAAAGGGCATTAAGATAAGTGATAAAGAGGATCGGACCTAATACTGTACCCTGAGGCACGCCAATTTTGATCACCTGCTGCTCACTTAATGTGTTATTGATTTTAACCATTTGTGGCCTATCTTGTAGGTAGTTTATAAAGAGGTTAAGTACAGTTCCTCTCACACCGTAATGTGACCGCACATTTAAAAGTTGTTTAGGTGGCACCATGTCAAAGGCTTTAGCAAGATCAATAAATATTCCTAGGCATTTTGTACCTAAGTTTAAATTTTTTGTCACCTCCGACGTGAATCCATACAAGGCATGCTCAGTACTGGATCCCTCCAGAAACCCAAACTGATTCTCAGACAAAACATCGTGTTTTGTAAAGAATTTTACTAGGCGTTGTTTCACGCATTTCTCAAATATCTTTGCAAATTGAGTAATCAGGCTAATAGGTCGATAATTTTTTATTTTTGAATGTTCTCTGCTTTTATAGATTGGACAAATTATAGAAGTCTTAAAGTTCTGTGGAACCAGACCGGTCCTAGAGAGGTGTTAATTATATGTTTTAGTGGAACTAAAATGTGTTGGTGTGTATTTTTAATTATATTTGCTGTGATATGATCAAATCCAGGAGAGCTATTGCTTTTCAGAGATGATATGTGTCCAATTAGTTCATTGACGCTTACTGCGATATAGATACATGGATTCTGACAGTCCGGTTTTTATTTGACAAGGTTTGTTAGGTGCAGGAATTTAACCTTTAGTAAAAAGTGCAATCAATATGTATATAGAAATAATAATAATAATAATAAAATTTATTTCCTCAATTTATAAATGTACCTACAGAAATTCAACAAGTACAATAATTGAAGAATACGTCAAACGAGAAAATTTTACAGAAAAGTTGACAGAACAGTTTAAAACTACAAATTTATCTTAAGTCTAAATAAACTACAATACATCATCATCATCATCATCATCATCATCATCATGTATTTCCAATACATTCTATGTGAAAAGTCAGTCATTTTATAACATGTTTTGGCAATAAGAAAATCTTTCAGTCTTTTTTGAAAAACTGAGACATTAGGAGCCGATTTAATATTTTCACTCAGATGATTCAAAAATCTGAACCCATTAAAATAAAAGCACTTTTGGAAAGCTGTCGTGCGTTGTGGGGGAGGTATTGGCTCATTGCAAGATCTTGTGTTGTGAGTATGAACGACCTGTACGCCGTCAAAGATTTCCCTGTTTTTATACACATACATGCATACTGGAGTGTACTGGAGTGTACTAGGAATGTAGCAATAGAGAATCTCAGCACTGAGGGATGTATTGAGATGAGTAGTGTTACTTTAAAACAACTGAATATGGTAGTTATAGTGGTATATAGACCTCCCTCAGGTAACTTTGAGGTCTTTCTTGCCATGCTGGAGACGGCACTAGCATCTTTGGGTGCTGGCAGGGACGTTGTTCTGGCGGGTGATTTCAATGTCAAGTTTGAGACTGGTCATGTGGACTGTCTTATGCTGTGCGATCTTCTTAGGACGTATGGCCTCAGGCAGACAATATGTGAATGGACCAGAGGGCGGGCTTGCTTGGACAATGTCTTTGTCAGCATGGGGGAGCAGGGTCTCTCTGCCAAAAATATCAATTTAAACCTCTCTGATCACTTAGGTCAGATGATTCATTTCAATGTTCAAATAAAACAAAAATTTCCACAAACAACCTCTTTTCGACCGATTACTCAGCACGGTTTATTTAGTTTCTTTAATATTCTGAATGACTCACCATGGAGTTATGTCACTGACGTTGCAATAAGTATAGAGGCTAAATTTGGCATCTTGACAAATATTCTTACGGAAGCTTTTCTGCAGTCTTTTCCCCAAAAAACGTATACTGTGAGAGCTAATGCAGCAAATGGTGTCGAATGGTTCAATAACAATCTGAGGGCTATGCGGCAACATCTACATTTACTCTACGAAGTAAGTAAGCAATACGGTAGGTTCACAGATATGATTGAATATAAAAACTTTAAAAAAAGGTATAGAGTTGCTATTGAACAAGCAAAAAAAGAGGCAAATGATAGAATAATTAACACATCCCGAAATCCTGTTGGGAGCGCATGGAAAATTGTTAATGCACAGAGGGGTAAGCTAAAAAAGAACAACCTAAACACTGACATTTTACCAGATGATTTCAATCACTTTTTTACAAGTATAGCACACAATTTAATAAATAACATTACTCCTACTCAGTATGATCCCTTAAAAAATCTAATAAACCTAAACTATCCTAAAAATATATTTCAATTTAAAGAAGTAACTTACATTCAGGTAAGGGATATAATTAATAACTTAAAAGACAAAAACAGTTATGATATATATAATATGAATACCAGAGTAATTAAACATATCAAAGATATCCTAATAATCCCATTAACGAAATTAATAAATCAATGTCTCCGAGAGAGTATTTTTCCTTCTGTTCTTAAAAATGCCATAGTATCGCCAATCTTTAAGAAAGGAGATGTGAATGACGTTTCGAACTATCGTCCAATATCACTCTTACCTATCCTTTCTAAAATTTTTGAAAAGTGCTTGGCTAATCAGATAACGCAGTTCTTTGAAGAAAATGCCATTTTTTCACCTAGTCAATTTGGGTTTAGAAGGGGAAAGAGTACAGTGTTGGGTATTCTCGATCTCTTGTGTAATATAATGAATTCTTTTGACAATCTTCAATATAATGCTGTGCTATTCTGCGACCTGAGCAAGGCTTTCGACTGTGTCTCCCATGGACTTCTGCTTGACAAGCTAGGAGCCTATGGATTTCACCCAAATGGTATCAGCCTCATGAGATCATATCTTGCTGACCGCAAGCAGGTGGTGAGGGTTGGTGGGGTGGCGTCGGCGATGAGGGTGTTAGATATTGGTGTGCCGCAGGGCTCAATATTGGGCCCTCTGTTGTTTCTCATTTTTATAAATGACTTACCTGCAGGGGAACCTGATGCCCGATATACCCTCTTTGCTGACGACACTACACTTTCCGTTGCTGGGGAATCACTTATGGAGGTGGAGCGGGGACTATTGGGGGCACAGTCGAGAGCTGCCGAGTGGTTTGACGCAAATGGTCTTCTTCTTAATAGAGAGAAGACGCATAGAGTTGTATTTACTTTGAGAGACATTGACAATATCAATGACAACCCTCAGTGTGCTCATTTTCTGGGCGTTGATTTAGATCCTAAATTAAAATGGGATCATCATATAGCAAATGTTGCAAAGAGACTCAGCAGCAGTGTATTTGTAATACGCAGTCTTAATGGGTGTGTGTCTGAGGTCACACTAAAAATGGTATATTTTGCTACATTTCACTCAATCATGACTTACGCTTTACTTGCGTGGGGTGGCGCTGCACAGGCTGGTAGAATCTTCGGCCTTCAGAGAAGGGCTGTTAGGCTGATTGCTGGTCTCGGATGGAGACAAGACTGCAGACAGGCTTTCATAGAATTAAAAATACTTACCTTCCCATCGAACTACATAATGGAATGCCTGCTGCATGTCAGAAAAAAGGAGGCTTCATATACTACCCATCAGGATATTCATGATCATAATACAAGGGGTAAAGGGGCACTGGTGCCTATATTTTGTAGATTGAATAAATGCCAAAGTCGTCCTGAGTTTTCGGCTGTTAAAATGTTTAACAGGCTACCGTCTTTAATTAAACAGCTACCAATCGACAAATTTAAAAATGAGGTCAAAGCACTGCTTGTCTCGAAAGCCTTCTACAGTGTTGATGAATATTTTAAATGTAATTTTTAAATTCTACTTTCTAAAATAGCTTATAAGTTTTAACAAATTTAAGTGTTTATATATTTTTAACTTTTGTATCTATGGAGAGTGTCTATGTGAGTTAAAATCTTTAAATGTGGTCTGTTGTTTAATGACTGTATTTAAGGTGTACTTTAGTGTATTGACAGTTATATAAAATTTTATTGTATTGACTGTATTTTAAGTAATTTTTTCTTTTTTTTAAGTCTTTCTTTAGTGCAGTTTAACTGCTGATTACTTTGACTTGTGTACATCTATACGATTTTAACATTAATAAATAATAAATAAAATAAAAAATAAAATAAAAATACCTCCAAGACATAAACCGAGAATACAGTCAAGACTCTGTTATCCCTAAAAGTAGATCTACACGATTCAGTTCTTTTAAGCTTGAATAAGATGCGCACGGCATACTTTTGCAGCAGAAAAACCCTCTGTATTTGGGCACAATTACCCCAGCAAAGTATTCCATACCTTAAGTGACTGTGAAAGTTGGAATAATAAAGAGCCATTAACGTTGTATAGCCACATTGTTCAGCCATTATACTAAGCCCATAACAGGATGATCTAAGTTTGGTGCACAGAGAGTTTACCTGATTGCTCCATTGAAGCTTATGGTCAATCTCAATCCCTAACATTTTAGTTGTTTCACTAGGTTTAATTGGGTGCCCTGAATCGTCAAGCAAACTAAATGTCGATACTTGCTGCCTCGATATAGTAAAACACAAGAGCATTGTTTTGTCTGTATTTAGTTTTGAGAAGTTTTTCTCAGACCAGGTGAGAACTCTATTAAGGACTTCCTCACATTTCACCTTAAGGTTGGAATAACTGCAAGATGTGATGAGGATATTAGTATCATCAGCATAACAAAAAAACTTGCACATCATCCTCCGCAATGTAGGAGATTAGGTCGTTGGCATAGATATTATAAAACAGGGGGCCCAGAATAGAGCCCTGTGGAACACCCTGAGAAATTAATTCAGTTTCACTATTGACCCCATTCAGAGAGACAAAATGATGACGAATTACAAGGTATGATTCTAGCAGCTGGTAGGGGATACCTCTTATGCCATATCTATCCAGCTTACTTAAAAGGACTCTATGATTTACCGAGTCAAAGGCTTTGGAGAAATCTATAAAAAGACCACATACATCATACATGCACACCCCTATCTAATGAGGATATAATTGACTTTACGAAGGACGATAGAGCAGTCTCTGTACTAGCATTTTTAGTGCAGCCATGTTGAGACCCTGATAGAATTCTGTTGGCATAGAAGTTGGTTCTTAATAGCCAGTTCCATAACCTTAGAGACACTAGAAAGGAGACTAATAGGTTGGTAATTAGAATAGCTTTCCACATCCCCCTTCTTATGTATTGGAGTGATGCATGCAAATATGGAAAAATTTGCAGTAATGTTTTAATTGGCTCGATCTTCAATGACGGTTGATACGTTTGTGCAATGTGCGTTGCATTATAAAACAGAATTTGTTAAGTTTATATAAAATTATTGATAGAATTAAGTTGCTGATTTAATATTGACATATACAGGTGTTTTGCACCTAGGTGTCTATTTGTACTTTTGAATATACATACAAGTTGAAAAATTACATATTATATTTAAGGATACCATGTACTGTTGAAATAAATTTTGTTTGTTGTTGTTTGTTAGTTTATTAGATTAAGGAGTCCAAAATATATTTCTTCTGCAGTAATTATCTTACCAGTAATAGTTTTTTTAACTACCCCTTATGGCCTACTAACAAAAAATGTGTATTTTGTAATAAAACGTAAATTTCGTGCTTAATATTACAAATAAAAATAAGGTATTATATATTTCTGAGAAGCTTGTGATAAACTAAATTATATTAATAAAAAATAAATATGACCCATTTAAAAAAAAAAGCAAGTTTGTTTTTTTTTTCTCGGAAACTATTGAGCATAGAAAGAATCTGAGAATCAGGGAAACTCATCCTGAATTTTTTACCTTACAAATTTAAAATCATAAAATTATAGGGTGTCACATTTCAAAAATATGTTATCTCATAAAAACTTTTGGGTTAGTAAAATATGTTTAAAACATGCGTCTGGGCCTCCCCTACTATAATATAGATAAATAGATACATAGACCACCCTGTATATGAAACTTTTTCCAGTCCTATAGGTTCTTATTTTGGGGACACCCAACTGAATGGTCGATGGTGTTTAAAGTGCAGAAAATTGTCCTAGACTTCGTATAAAATAACAATAGCATATAGACAAAGTTAGTAAACTTGTTGTTGATACTTCACTCAATTACCTGAAAATCATTGTAGGTTATTAGCTGTTCATCAGGAGAACTTTGATGTTGATCTAATAAAACCCATAAATCATTTAATTCATTTCTATCAAGAAGTGATAAACTTTTCCTTTTCAAAAGGTTTGATCTACTTTCTTCCCTTAATTTTTGACGCAATGGTTCAGACTCATTTGGTATCCTATTAAAAAATTTAGGTAATCCGTTGCTTTGGGATGGGGATTTGCCCCATTGCCGCAGTAACTCTTGAAAATGCTCATCTTCTTTTCTTAAGGACTCTTCCGAGGTTACTGGTTTCTCTTCTAAAATAATAAGTATGTAGGTACCTAATTCCTAATTAACCTTGTTTTTATTATTAATCTGGGACTTAAATTTTATTATAAACTTACCATTTAACTTTTCAATTTTTGCCTTTAAAACTGCTTTCAAATTCAAATCCATGTTACATGAATTTTTTCACAAAAAAAAAAAGTTTACAATCCCATTATTTCGTTTAAAAATACGGAAAAAACAAAAAGTTAAAAATATTGTAGTTTCTAGTAAAAATATTAAGGTTAGAATCCGAAATGGGAACCGGGAGTAAATCTGACCGCCGCACAGTGGGACCAAATCACAAAGTACATACAGTATAATATAATATGATATGATGGAATTTAAAAATTTTTGAAATTCCATGTTCAATAAAAAAGCAAAATAAAAAAATAAAAACGTTAGGTCAAGATTGAGTTCTGGTTTTATTTGAAATGGTAATATTTGTTGTAAAATAGTTAGATGTGATTATGGACAGGATATAGGATGGGTAGATTAAAATTTATAAATTAATCTTATGTTATTATTTTAATTTTTAATAATAAAAACATTTTCCTCAGGTTCAAAGTATGCCCAGAAAATCCCTCCCCACCCCCCCCTCCCCAGTCAGCACTTTTTTGTTTTTCAAATAAAACAAACACATTTTTTAAAGTAAGTACCCAGTAAGTAATGTAGGTAAAGTCAAATCTGGTCTTATATGGCGGGTCCAAAGGTCACCGATTATATGAATCAATTCGAAAATTCCAGAGCTCATCAAAATGTTGTAAATAAAAACCAATATGGCCATATATGGACAGCTGATTTTCCATAAAATTGAATGTTAATAGGTTAACCGTTAACTTGAAACTATCAGTCATAATAAAAATGAAGGTTCTCGTTCCAAAATTAATTTCTCAGGGGTGCGTTCGTATTATTGCAGACGGTTAACACAATAGTTTTACATTTAACAAATTTAATAACCAAAATGATGGTGGAAAATTAGATAAACAATATACAGTAAAACCCCTGACTAGCGACCACCAAAAATGTCGATGAAATGTTAAATAAATTAAACAAATTTTAGTTTATTTCAGCAGATAATAATAAATTAAATATAAAAAAAAAATCAAATTACACATTGGCTAAATTTTTGTTGTGTAATATCAGGTTAAAAAAATATTTCCAATTTAATAGGTTACCTACTTCAAAAGTCAACGAGAAAAAGCTACTAGAGCCGGTGAGATATCAAATCCCAAATTTATTTTACACGTATTTTGCCCCTGTTAAGCCAATAAGCGCCCCGCTAAAAATAAGTGGGAGAAAGAAACGTATAAAGTCTAAACCGGTCTCAAAATGCGGGTCCAAAGGTCACGGATCATATAAATCAATTCGAAAATTCCACAGCTTATATCAAAATGCTGTTTTCTAAAGAAATGTTTAATGGGGCCATAGACGTGCCGTCGCAATTCGTAATATAATAATTCATAGTAAACTTTGTGATCGGTGGCGAGCCAAAATTTTATGTCGCGTGCCATTGGTTCGCCATCCCTGTAAATAGTATACCTTAAATGTATTTATTAAAAACGACAATAATAAACAGTGTAATTTATTTTAACAATTTTACTACTAAAACCTAAAAATTCAATGGCATTTAGTCTGATAAACTATTTCGAAAATGAAAGAAAAAGTGGAAACTGGCCAACCAATATGCAGGAAACCGTAGCGAAAGCACTGGGAATTAGTTTAAGGACTGTGCAGAATAATGTGCATGAAAGAAAGCATAATATAATACCGAAGAATATTAAAAAATGTAAACAAAGAAAACCGTTTATAAACTAATTATAGACTAAAAACTGTCATCGTCACTTATAAAATCTGAAAAGTCCTCGTCGTCCGAGTCGTCTTCGAATGGAGCAATTATCATTGGCGCTACTTCGACATCTAGTACTTGTTCTGTATGTTCCACTGATTTCTTCCAGTACTCTTGTGTAATATGATCCAAAGAATCTTGCCAAACTATTTGTACTTGGTCGGATTTAAGACCATCACCTACATGTTTTTCATAATAAGACTTTGTTCCGGCCCATATTAATTCTATTGCGTTAAACTGGCAATGATATGGCGGCAGTCGTAGAACCTCATGGCCATATTCACGCAATATTTCATCTACCGCGTATATTCTTGGTTTTTTAAGAGACTTTGCCATTGATAGGAGTTCCGATTTAAGCATATTTGGTGAAGGATTTTGATTGTGTTTTTCAAGCCACTCATAAATATCATTTTTCCTCCAAGATGAAGTAGGCTGTTTATTTAAAATTCTTGAATGCTATGATGCATTATCTAATACGATTAAAGACGGATAATCCAAATTTGGTATCAATTGAACTTTTAACCATTTTTCAAACATTTCGCAATTCATATTATCATGATAGTCAGCACTTTTTGATGTTGAAGAAAAAATTAAGCTTGCACCTGGAACATATCCTGTTACAGAACCAGCATGTAAAATAATGAACCGCTTTCCCGTGCCACATCCCTTTTTCCTTTTCACGCTTTTCACAGAATCGTCTTGCCAAGATTTTGAACCACTTCCATTTGAAAATATCCACGTGTCGTCTAAAAATACCACTTTTCTAAATTTCGATTTGTAATTCTCCGTATAATTTTTTAAAAACTGAACACGCTGACTCACTATCTGTGGCTGCTCACATAAAAATCTTCGGTTACAGTCTTTTTTATAGCGAAAACCTAACTTTTTTATTAATTTTGATAGCGCTTCAAGTCCAATTTCCAAAACACCCCGAATTTTTAATGTTTCTTGTAAAACTGGAAGAGTTACATTGGTTTTTGATCTGTATAAATCGTAAATCACATTTCGAACTCCCATTTTAATATTTTCGCTTAAATCCTCAGTCTTTGGCTTTCTTCGTTTACATTTTTTAGTATTCTTGGGTATTATGTTATGTTTTTTTTCATGCGCAATTATCTGCACAGCCCTTAAACTAATTCCCAGTGCTTTGGCTGCCGTTTCCTGAATATTGGTTGGCGAATGTCCACTTTTTCTTGCATTTTCGAAATAGCTTATCAGATTAAGTACCATTTTTTTTGCTTGGGGATGCAAAAACCCAGAAAATGTTTTCATTTTGTCACAAACTGTCAAAGTCACAAAACTGACATCTTTAAATTAATCAAGACGAAGGTGGCAGGTACTTGGGCAGGTACAAACTTTTGTGAATCGTTGAATATTAAATAAAATACCTATCCTTTTCTTTCATGCCAAAATTGCACAAGTCTGTCATATTTGTCTGACGGATTTTATTTGGTTAGTATGATTAAACGCAATAAAAGAAAAGAAAAATTGAAAGTATGTCTTTGCTAAATCGTAAACCCGCCAGATAAGACCAGATTTGACTAACGAAAAACTTAAATTTATATAAAATTAAAAAAATATCTTACTGCACGGCGTTGCCACTCGTACATCGTTAGTGAAACGGCAGATTTAACAATGTTTTCGACTTTTGATGATTTTCAGGGACTACAAAATATGAATCCGGGATCCGGGGCAACACAGTTATTTCCGGGATAATTCTCGAAAATCCCGGCCATGTGGCAACCCTACCAGCCACAAAGGCAAGTGATCAATAAGGTGTGACAATGAGCTGAGAAAGGAGCAGAAGTGGAAGTCCAAATGTCAGAATAAAGAGCTAGTAAACTTACGGAACAGAACCTAAAGTGACCTTTTATGAAAGAAAAATATAAAATGGAAATGGATATATCAAGAAAAGGATCCGAGGTAAAACTCGTAAAATTAGAAGGGGAGAAGGAGCAAACAATTAAAGGGCTTAAAAATGAAAAAAAGCTTGTGCAAGTGTTATACCCCGCGGCTTGGTGGTAGTAGCAGGCAACGAAAGGAAGCGGTTTGCAAAGCGTGGTATACGGTAAAGTAGTTTGAGGCCTACTGTATCGCAGTGCTTAAGGTTATTCGAGTTCCTTGAGATAAGTAAAAACTCTACAAAAGGGTTTTCAATAATATTCTATTTCCAATCTAAGTCAAAAGAAAATTATGGTAACAGCAAATCACAATGTTAAATATGGCAGATTTCAGGAATTATTCAAAGTCACTGACAAAATACAATTAGAACATATGGTTCAATACGAAATATGCATAAAAAATGGGTTAATTCAACTTTTACTTACAACAGTAAATCACAATTATGTAAGCTAGCATTTCTCTCTCACACTCGATGTTTCTTTGTTTATTCGCTCTGTACAAGCTGGGTTATTAACCCACACTTGAACGTTTAGAGCTGAAATATAGGTCGTTGAGCTCTACTTTCACGTAAAGAATCCCTTTTTCTAAGAATTTGCTAAAGATTTAGAGAAGTTTCGCTTGCGAATGTTTGAGTTCATTTTCACTCTAAAGTTTGAAAGTTTATGAGAAGAGCTTCACTATAAATAGTAACCTCGAACTGAGTATGTTTTTGGTAATTAAACTGTTTTTAAAATACTGTAATTCTAACTTTAATTTATTTGGTTAACCCGGGGTCTTAACCTTTATAAAAAGAATATTTAGAATCGTTCTCTCGGGGACTTGGTTACTAAACTTTTGCGAGAAGCGGTGTACGTTTTTACTAATTTTGACTTAGGTCGCGGCACTATACTTGGATATAACTTTAATAAAACTGTCTCTTACTTTTTGATACTTTGCCTGTACTGTGTGACGTAGATAGGTGCTCTTTGGTTTTCAATTATTTTGTAGGGAGCTGAACTGCACTAAACTGAACTTTCTACTTTGAACTGCACTGACTTCTTCTGAACTGAAGTGAAGTGTACTGAAGTGTATTGTACTGAAGTGTCTTTTTCTAGGCGAGTTAGCGTTTTTATATCTTTTCTAAATTTGCGTAGGTGTAAAATGGGAATCTTGACCATCCCATCCGAGTAAGTAAGGGAGATTTTTAAGTCAAACTCCGCCTTCAAGAGGTGGATTGAAGTGTCCGTTCTATTTGATTTATGTGATATGCGATCATCAGTTACGCGTTCTTTTCTAAGAATGTAATGTGAAATCTAATAAAATTTTATGTAAAGCGATTAATTTTTATGACCGTCTTCCGTTTTAAGCTTCTATTTCAGAGTTGAGTAACCTTGGTTCGAGATAATCTCATTTTTTGTGGGAAGGCATTAGAATACTTCAACTTCTTGGTGGTTTGATTTATCCAATGAAAATTTAATATATTTGGAAATAGTAGGATTCTGGGTTGTCTTTAGCTATTAGAAATATTTTGTGGGCGTGGAGAGATATGGGCACTGATATGTAATTGCCATTTTTTCTGGACGCTTGTGGCAGGCGAATAACGTGATGCTAATAACCTTTTGAAAAGATGAACTGGTATTATTTTACTTTGATAATATGGATTATTTTTCATTGATTTAGGTATCTTATTTAAATAGTATATTATATTAACCAAGGTTTAGACAGCCATCATTATTGCCCGAGCGGCAAGTTTAAATCACGAGGAGCGGAGCGACGAGGGATTTAAGACGCGAGGGCTATAAGCTGTCTAAACCGTGGTTAGTATAATATTTTTTCCACTACTACAAACTTTTATAAGACATTTATCTTTATAGTATTATTAATAATTATAAAAAATGATAGGTAGGTATAAGTATATTTTTTAATCAAGTTACCTGCGCTTTGGAATTGGCAAAATATTTTGTTGTTTTGTCAGGTGGCTTTGTCAATGTCAATTTTTGTTCATTTATGTCATCAGATTTCACGAGTTTTCCGTTTTTTTTTAAAATAAGCGAAGAAAATGTTAGTGATATTATTATGTGTACACCTCCAGAATTAAGGATGGAACCAGAAAAAATATTGATTGTATCGATATTTTACAATATCAAGTAATCTAATATGTATTGATAATTATCTGGTTGCCTAACCACATTCATGTTTATGAATTCATGTTGTAGAATCAAAAAATCAAGTTACCTGCCTTCAAATAGATTCTTGAAGATCGGTCAATAATGGATTTTTTCCACTACTAACCTATAACATCGCCATTATTGACCGATTATTAACGTTAGAAATCGTTTTTCTCTACCTTATAAGTTATTATTGACCATGGTCAATAATAATTAAGGCATTGAAATCCATTATTGACCGATCTTCAAGATCAAGAATCAATTTGAAGGCAGGTAACTTGATTTTTTGATTCAACAACATGAATCCATAAACAAGAATGTGGTTAGGCAACCAGATAATAAAATTATCAATACATATTAGATTACTTGATATTGTAAAATATCGATACAATCAACATTTTTTCTGCTTCCATCCTTAATTCTGGAGGTGTACACATAATAATATCACTACCATTTTCTTCGCTCATTTCTTAAAAAAACGGAAAACTCGTGAAATCTGATGACATAAATGAACAAAAATTGACATTAACAAAGCCACCTGACAAAACAACAAAATATTTTGTCAATTCCAAAGCGCAGGTAACTTGATTAAAAAATATACCTATACCTCTACCTATCATTTTTCATAATTAATAATACCTACTATAAAGATAAATGTCTTATAAAAGTTTGTAGTAGTGGAAAAAATATTATATTAACCACGGTTTAGACAGCTTATAGCCCTCGCGTCTTAAATCCCTCGTCGCTCCGCTCCTCGTGATTTAAACTTGCCGCTCGGGCAATAATGATGGCTGTCTAAACCTTGGTTAACAATATACTATCAATGCCTTATTATTGACCATGGTCAATAATAACTTATAAGGTAGAGAAAAACGATTTCTAACGTTAATAATCGGTCAATAATGGCGATGTTATAGGTTAGTAGTGGAAAAACATTTTTATTTAGAAATACATCAGGACTTCGCAGTCCGTCACACAAGAAGTTTTGCAATTAGAAAACTTTGAGATTCTACTTCTAAATCATTGATAAAACAAAATTCGTACGTAATATAATATAATTATTTTTTATATTATTTTATTAATAATTTCAAGAAAGTTTCAAAGTTTCATATTATTGAATATTGAATAGTAAACCCTTATTATTTTTATTTTGTTTTTTAAGAGTTTTGATTTCGGGTTTGTAATAAGCTAACTGAAAGACTCCTATTGGATTTTCTTCGAACGAATCCAATCATTTTTGGATAAATGTCAGCCAAATTGGATCCGCCATAATGTTTTTAAGAGTTTTGATTATTTGTAATCAATAAATTCGACAAGGTTTTTCTGTATTTCATCCCAGTGTGCCCCCTCTTGGACTAAACAGGAGCGAAGACCGAAGCAACAATCATAAAAAAGAGATAGGAAATACCAACATTTCAGGAAGTGTCTAAAGGTTGGAAATTATTATAACTATAGTTTTGCCTCCGAAACGGCTGAAACCTCATGGAGTTTGAAATTTATAAGAAATTGTTTTATATAGTTCAGGTTTCTTATTTACGTATATTGCTTTAATCTTAATATAACTTTAGAAACTACTAAATCTCTAGAAAACTTCCTTATAATGTGTCCTAATTGGAGCCACACATAAATTTCTGAAACAGTTGACAGTTGTGTTTTGTGTTGTATGACAGTTATAAGGACCTTGCGCCACAACAGCTTTTTAAAAATATTTTTTCAGTTTATTTATTTTTTTAATGTTTGTGAAAATTATATGATTTTATTTTATGGAACAAGATTGAATGATACTGTATAAAATGAAGACAAATTAATAAAAAGTGCAAAATAATAGACAGGAATGAGCAAATCCAGAATAAAAATGAAAGGAGGTTAGGAATGCGGGCAATCGCCCAAAGGAGTACTGAAAGCAAGTATGTAAACTATTTACATTATTTATCAAACTTATGGAAAATGCTTAAATACCCCGGGGGTTGCTCATATTTAAATCAAATGCCTAGATTACTTTTATCTTAAGCTATTTTGTGCAGTCTTTAAAGGAGGTTTCTGTCTTCCATAGATTTATACAATATACCTACATTCCAAAAAATTTGTTTCGAATCAAATCTAATAATTTATTTATCATACAAATATAAGGCAGCCAACCATACCGGATTCTGCGGGACAGTTTCGCAATAGCAGTTTTAATCTCGCATTGTAATAAATTAAACAGTCGGGCAATATGTCCTGCGTTCCTTACAATATCACAAAGATTTAGAAAATCCTGTTCTACGCACTAGTAGGTGCCTTCTCTGTTGCCTGTGGTGAACGCACCCACCGAGAATACGTTCGTTGATCGGCATTGGAAAAAAAGGTCACTAAAGTTGAAACATTACTTGCAATGCTAATTATAATTAATCTAAAATCAGTTGAAGCACGGACACTCTCGCCCCCGATTTCCAAGAATGCCCCGCGTTGAGTATTGCCATGCCATACAAATATACCCCCTGCACCAAATAATTTTACCTTTATGAAAGCATTTCAAAGAATTCAGCCTATAACAACTTTTCAGGTTTGATGGACAAAATATCTGTTAGCAAAAAATTAAATACTGCTATTAGGTAGGTATAAGGTGGTATAGGTACTAAGATTTTTGAAAAAATAATATTTGGTAGCCTAAAATTTTCTTGGAACAACAACAAATACTGTAATATCCAAATTAGTTATAATGTCTTTGGTAATATCTGACTGTCATTAAGGATAAATCGAATTTAGGTGCAATATTGCAATATATCAAGCTATGGCTAAGATTATTGATTCTCACTAAATAACAGTAACAAACAAACATTGGGCGTGTGTTTGGGGCTCTCAAAGGCCTTTCACAGTGTAGATTATGAGAAGTTGTTGACTTGTTTGGAATTTGAGGCAATGCATTAGATTTAATTAAACCATATTTATTTATTTATTTATTTATTTATTTGTTCAATGTATCAACAACTTTTTATAAAGCCAATCATAGATACAGTTATAACTTAGTCTAAATTCCTATAAATATATATACATCAATATACTGAGTACACAGTTTAAATCCTACTAATCAATTACTGTAATTGTCTATGCAGTTCGCTTTTTATCTGTCTTTTTAACTGCCGACCAGTTATATTTAAAAAATCAATAGCAACACCATAATTATTAAAATGCGCACAGAGCCTTACAAGTGGAGAATTTTTATAAAGGTTAGTCCTGGGTGCATGAATATAAAATAAACCTGTAGCTCTGCTGCTAATACGTCCTATTCTAAATGAAAGTTGTTGCAAAAACTCCTTATTATCAATATTATTCATAATTATCCCACAGAGAAAGAGCATACCTGCTTCAATACGCCTTTGCTGCAAGCTAGGAAAATTAAACAAAGTACATAAGAGTTTCCGATCTGTTCCTCTTTGTGGGTACACTGAGAAAGCCTTGTAATGCAAGAATTTCAAGAACCTTCTCTGCACAACCTCCAAACTGTATATTTTATTGACATATTGAGGATCCCAGATGATACATGCATATTGAAGCTTTGCAACCACCAATGATTTATACAATGCCATTATTGTATTGATATTTTTAAAATATTTACAAGTTCTTATCATGAATCCAAGAATTTTTACAGCACTAGCAGTTACATGTTCGATGTGCCCATTGAAATTTAATTTGGGATCAAAATAAACTCCAAGGTCCCTGTGCAAATCCGTTCTTTTCAAGGGCATATTATTTATGGAATAATTAAATAGAATTTTGTGTGTTTTACATGTAAAGGACATTACTGCGCATTTATTTATGTTTATATTCAAATTGTGCTCTCTACACCAACGAACAACCGCTTCCAAATCTTCCTGCAGAGCCATTGCATCTGTTTCACTTCTAATCGCATGAAAAACCTTATAGTCGTCAGCAAAGATCAGACCTTTGGAGAAATTGAGATTTTCGCCGATATTATTAATCACCAATAAAAACAGAAGTGGGCCAAGGTTAGAGCCCTGGGGCACCCCTGCTTCAGGTGTAAATTTATGAGACTTATAACCTTTAAGCTCAACAAACAAACTTCTTTCATGTAAATATGATGACAACAAAGATATAATATTCTGATCTATAGAAAAATTTTGAAGAGCTTCTATGATTTCACCAAAGTCCACCCTGTCAAACGCTTTCTCCATATCGTTAAAAATTACATTAACCTGATAACCCTCTTTTGGGGATTCCTGAATATACTGCGTAAAGTTTACTAAATTTGTAACAGTTGAACGTTGGGGCAGAAAACCATGTTGTTGATCCGAAATTCTACACCTTATTTCACTGTATATTCGATTAAAAAGGATAAGTTCAAATATTTTCGAACAAGCCGAGGTAATACTGATAGACCTGTAATTATGAATATCATTTTTATCGCCGCTCTTAAATATTGGAATAACCTTGCTTTCTTTTCACTTGGTCGGATAAATACCTTGTTTCAAACATAGATTAAAAATATAAATTAGAGGCTTTACAAATGAATCCATACAACCCTTTATAGCATAGGCAGGCACATTATCAGTTGCTACTGATCTATTTACTTTTAATGTTTTAATCGCCTCCTTAATCTCAAGCTCGGTTATTTCCAAAAATCCAAAACTATCATAGGCAGTAAAAATTCTTGTATTCTGCTGGTCAACGTCATTATATGTGGAGTTGAAATAATCAGCAAAGGCATTCACTACATTTTGCACACCGCTTACCTCATGATTATTCAAAAGCATATTCTCTGGAATGTCAGAGCTACGCTTTTGACTATTCACGAAATGCCAAAACATTTTTGGATTTGTTTTCATTTCATCCTGCACATGTTGTTGGTATGAACGGTATGCTGTAGTACTTTGAGCTTTTACTATCTGCCTGTACTCCTTAAATTTCAACTCCCACCGGTTTTGACCGGTCCTTCTAAACTTTTTCCTATACCTATCCTTTCTTTTTATATTTTTAATGATATCACTATTATACCAAACTGGATATCTCCTTTTAGAATGCCTAGTCTTTGGAATACAAACATATCTGGCTGATAGAACACAACAGGTAGTGGATGAGCAGTAGGAAGGTCTCAGGACCATTATTGTACAACAAGGTGGAAATAGAAAATAAAGAACCTCAGGGGTCGATACCCAAACATTTTATATACAAACAATATGGTTAATGTTTCCAGCGAAGCAGCTGTACAGGGTGTCCATTTTTCGATGTAATTGCAGGGTATCTCGGTAACTAGTAAAGATAGAAACTTGCGGTTTTTACATTACTTACGCTACTTTTTCGTGAAACAAAAGATGCCGCGAACAGAAATGTCATAGCTTTTTTAGTTTTTAATCTACAGGGTGTTTTTGAAAATGTTGCCTTTTCGACCACCCCCTGTATTTCGGTTACCATTACTTATCAAAAAGTTCAAAAGTGTTTCTAAGACAGTTTTTTAAGTAGAATTCAGTGGCGTGCTTATTCTTTTCTGGGTGTCTTACTTTTTGAGATTTAAGGCAAACATATGATTTTTTAAATGAAACACCCTTGTATATTATTCTCTTATTTCATTGCTTTTCAAAAATATATAATAGTTGATAGTTACTATTAACAATAAACGCACAAATCGAAAAATTTAGAAAATTAGGGTAGTAGGCTATAAAACCATTGAAACCATCGAAACAAACAAAAGAATATGTCATTACTGATAAAAGTAAGTCGTCGCACAGCATTCCAAGTACGTAAAGGGTGCACAATCTTTACTTCTTAGGGTTTCAAATTATATTTATTTAATAATTTGTTAGACAAGATTTTATTTAGTGCTGGCAACTAAAAACGATTTTTCGGTTAACCGGTTTTCGGTTAACCGCAATTTTTACCCAAACCGAAAACCGGTTAATCGATTTTCGGTTAATCGATTTTCAGTTAATGATTTTTGGTTAACCGGTTTTCGGTTAACCGGTTTTCGGTTTTTCGCTTAACCGGTTTTTGGTTACCTAGTATTCGGTTAACCGAAAACCGGATACTTACCAGAAGGTGACTGAAGTCGGGAATTAAAAGTATTAAAACAAAACTCCATAAATTAATGAGAAAACTATAAAACAAACACTATTATTGTTATTTAAAAAACATAAATAAACTCAACATAAAATGTAATACAATAGAAACTTAAATAAGATTTAAAATAAAACTTAAACTCAACTCAAGCTAGCTCTAAGCAAGTGTTTTGTTTATTAATTATTTTATATTTTAAAAATAGTTAAATAATATTTATACTTATAAAAATATCCCTAGTCCAACAAATAGTAAAATAGTAACCTAAACCTTAAACCACTTGATCAATCTACTAGAAAGAGTTCGGTTAACCGAAAGCCGATTAATCGAAAATAGATTAACCGAATAATCGGTTTTTTTATAAACCGATTAATCGGTTTGATTTTTTTCGGTTTTTGCCAGCACTAATTTTATTCCTCTATATCTATTTCTATGACTTTACACAAACTTCTAATGTCTCAACAAAAGTCATAATGTTCATTTCGTTTCTTTCGCGATTCTCTTTTATTATATTTGATTTAGGACATTTAGGTCTTGGTTTTATAAATGATCGATTCCTAATTAAATTAATTTTAAAATTTGAAAATGTTATTTGATTGGGCTGCCTTCTCTCTGGATATCTATGAAAAAAATAAATCTTATAAGTTACGATATTTAAATTACAAGATTGTAAGTTTACCTATTTTCATGGCACTCTATAAAACAAACTTAACATTTAAAACTTTCATACTAAGTACTACATTTGTACATTTTCGCCTTTTTTTTTTAATTTTGTGCAATAATGACATGTATTTTAACAAAACGTTATTTTTACCTATACATTTCGACAAATAGACATGTCAGATGTTCTTTTGTTCATTTCAATGGTTTCATGGCCGATTCTACCCTAATTTTCTAAATTCTTTGTTTTGTGCGCTTATTGTTAATAGTAACTATCGACTATTATATATTTTTGAAAAGCTTAAAAATAGCTCAATCAAATAAGAGAGAAATATACAGGGTGTCCCATTTAAAAAAAACATATGTTCGCTTTAAATCTCGAAAAGTAAGGCACCCAGGAAAAGAAGTAAGTACGCCACTGAATTCTACTTAAAAACCCTCTCAGAAACAGTTTTCAATTTTTTAATAAGTTGAAGTGTAACCGAAATACAGGCGGTGGGCGGGAAGGCAACATTTTCGGAAACACCTTGTAGCTTAAAAACTAAGAAAGCTGTGACAATTCTGTTTGCGGCATCTTTTGTTTCACGAAAAAGTAGCGGAAGTAATGTAAAAACCGCAAGTCTCTATCTTCACTAGTTACCGAGATACCCTGCAATTACATCGAAAAATGGACACCCTGTACTTTACACAGATTATACTACAATCAGATTAGGGTTACTCTTGAAGTTTTGATATTAAGTGTAGAGAGAGTGATGAATGCTTTAAATGGATAGTTTTCAGATAATAACTGGCGCTTCTCCATGTATTGATGACACAGTGTAGTATTTCTTTGGTAATAAAACACTGAATGATATCAGTTTTGAATATAGTGAGTTTGTTGATAGTGTCATATCTTTTATGGTGAGTGTGGATAGGCAATTAGATTGGGGGGGAGGGGGCACATTGGTGGTGGTGCCTCTAGGATTGTCTGGTTTTGCTATGCAGATATATCTCACAAATTGGCATTCGCTAATATTAGTTTGTGTGCTAGGACGCACACCAGTACCTCAAGTGGTTGCAAAGAAATAATAGAAACTAGTCTTAGGAGGTCACCGTTAGATAGCCATAGCTTCCTTATAAGACATTTATTAAGGACCTACATTCATATGATCTTTTTTTAATGTTTTCTTTTGTAGAATATCCCCTTGAAATATACAAACATAATTTCCGGACATTCTGTATAAATAAAAAGAATAAACTAAATATTTCAAAAATGTCTGAAGTCCAAAGTGATTTTAGACAAGTAAAGTACAATAATATATTTTTAGAAGAAAGAGAATTTTAAGACTTATGAAAATATTTTATAATATATTATTATTTAAAAAATATGTGGATTGGTTAAAGTACAGGGTGTCCAGTTTTCGATGGTTTTACGGGGTATCTCCGTTATTAGTAAAGATAGGAAGATACGGTTTTCGCAGCACTGTGCTACTTTGTTGTGAAACAAATGAGGCCGCAATCAGAATTTTTCTAGTCCTCCTTGTTTTTGATATACGGGATGTTTTTGAAAATTCGACATTTTGGGACCTCCCCCCCCATATTTAGGTTACCCTGTAGCTTATCAAAGCGAAAACAAATGTTCTTTTTGTAGTTTCTTACGTAAAATCCAGAGACTTACTCAGATTTTTTCTATGTTCAATAGTTTCCGAGGAAAAAAACAAAGTTGCTTTTTTTTTAAATGGGTCACCCTATATATTTTTTAATAATATAATTTAGTTTATAACAAGCTTCTCAGAAATATATAATAGCTTATTTTTATTTTTAATATTAAGCACGAAATTTACGTTTTATTAAAAAATATACATTCTTGTTAGTAGGCCATGAGGGGTATTTAAAAAAAGAAAAGAACACAGTCATGTATGTCATATTAAAAACTTCTTTACTTTCTGTCAGAGTATTCAGGTTCTGTAAGTTGTTTTAAAATATCTAATTAATAGTAAAAAATTTTTGTTTCTTCTAATTATGGCAGAAAATGTAAAATTTGAAAATAATGAAAAATACGACATGCTCGTTTGTTATGTCCATTGTAATGAAAATGCCGATAAAGCATTAGAATAAGTGTATTTCAATATGTAAATATACTCTTTGTAGTTATTCTATGAAGATTTATTAAATTTCTTAAATTACTTGTAGATATGCCGAAAGACGACTAACGGATAAAAGAATTTTTCTAAGGATGAAATCAAATTTAATTGAATACATAGTTCATTTTTTAAACCTCGGTCTAAAATTTACAACAAGGAAAAACGCGAGACTGATGAAATAAATGTTTTAGCTTCAATTGAAACAAATCCAACTAGTTCTTGCAGTTGAAGGTTCGGTCGGAGTAGTTATCAAGAGTTCAAACAATCATAAAGAAATTTTAAGCCATATTATAAATTCCACCTAGTACAAAACTTACATCCTGGTATTCCTGGTGATGCACAGCGCCGTATAGAGTTCTGTCATGGGTATTTACAAAATATCAACAGGGAAAATGATTTTGAAAGAACCGTTATATGGTCCGATGAGGCTCATTTTACCAGTACAGGTATATTTAATCAGCACAATACGAGGTTTTGGCCTCAAGAAAGTCAGCATGTAATACTTTCACTCGAACGGCAAGGCAGGTTTGGCTTTAACGTTTCATGTTTTATACTAGGAAGCAAGATAATTTATATTATATTTGAAGGCAGCCTTAATGCAAATAAATATTTGGAATTTCTGGGAAACGTTGTGCCGGAAATAATAGAAGACGTGCCCTCACGATGCGCTAATTAACAGGGCCTACTCAAACAATAATTTCCCAGGCCACTGGATTGGAACTAATGGACCTGTAAGATGGCCACCAAAGTCACCCGACTTGTCGGTTTTGGATTTCTTCTTGTGGGGATATCTTGAAAATAAAATTTATTCTATTCAATACCAAACAATTGCAGATTTAAGAAATGCTACTGAAAGAGCGTTTAGGGAGTCTAGACGATTTGTCAGTGATATTTGTTTTTTACATGGCATTGTCTGTGGTCGCATTGACTGTCCTGAAATTATGAGTCAAATTAATTTCAATGTTGTGGTCAGGCGCAATCGCCATACTAATATTTTCAGAGTACCATTTCACTCCACTAATTATGGCAGTAATGAATCACTGACCAGAATTATCAGGCAGGCAAATGCAGTAGTTTTGGATTATGGTATATGCATATTTAGTTCCAGGCTAGTCAGTCTTAAAAATGTATTAAGTGCTGTGATTTAGTATTAGTTTGCTTTACCTAAATTGATTAGTTGCATTATGCAACATTGTCAGTTTGATATAGTTTGTTTTATGTTGACTGTAAAAAAGTTTTGTAACGGATTTTTTGCCGTAAATAAATAAATAAATAAATAGTTTTTTTAAATACCCGTCAGGACCTACTAACAAAAAATGTATATTTTTTAATAAAACGTACATTTCGTGCCCAATATTAACAATAAAAATAAGGTATTATATATTTCTGAGAAACTTGTTATAAACTAAATTATATTATTAAAAAATATATAGGGTGACCCCTTAAAACAAAGCAAGTTTGTTTTTTTTTCTCAGGAACTATTGAACGTAGAAAAATCTGAGGACGTCACTGGATTCTACGTAAAAAACTATAAAAGGAACATTTGTTTTATCTTTGATAAGCTACAGGGTAACCTAAGTATGGGGGGTGTCCCAGAATGTAAAATTTTCAAAATATCAAAAACAAGGAGAACTAGAAAAATTCTGATTGCGGCATCCTTTGTTTCACAGAGAAGTAGCACAGTGCTGCGAAAACCGTATCCTTATTATCTTTACTAGTAACGGAGATACCCCATAAAACCATCGAAAACTGGACACCCTGTACCCATGCGAGTTACTGAACTGTTTTTTTCTTATAACATATAATTAGGTGTCTACTGGGTTTAAAGTCGTGACATTCTGCAAAGATTATTTTAAGGAGTTTGACATCATGACAGTTCCATCTCTTAATTTTTTTATCAATACTAATGCTAGTTAAAAAAAATCCTGAACGTTTCGCACTTAACCATGAACTCTATACTCCGGAAATAAACATTATTACTAGAGGCAGGAATGAATTAAGGGTGCCAGCTCATAGCTCATCTTTCTTCAGGGTTAGACCCTCATATATGACAAATCGTACATATCGCTTGTTGCCTGACGCTATAAATGATGAAAATAATATTAAAACTTTCAGAAAGTCAGTTATACAGTATATAAATTCTTCACTCGTCACTTTGTGACGTGGCCATGTTTCTATGTCGGTAATAAAGAATTTTAAATAAAAATAAAATATTCAGGCGATTTAGGAGTCCTACAACTTTGATTTACGAAGTTTTTTTTCTGCCTCCAATACCCTGTACATGAAAAATATGAGAGTTAATTATTTTAACAAATAATGTAATTGTTTTAACCTTTTTTTATTTGCAGAATGAGATGATTTACCCAGAGTCATGGCAGAATTTTTGCCGCTATGCGATCTGCTATTCAATGTAGTATCGTTGGCTGCATACTTCTGCGATCTTGTGTTCGACTTACTGGTAGTCTACGCCTTGTATGAACGTGGATTAACCATACTATTTGCCCAGTGCCTCAGTGCTATTGTCCTAACCATGCTAGTCTCGCAAATTGTATCTTTAAAATGGTAAGTTTTGAAGACTTTATGTGGCATTGATTTTTTTTATTTTTAATGAGTACCTATTATACAGGGTGTCCGCTTATTAATGCTACACAGCAAAACCACAAATCATTCAAATCTAAGTGCGCTTTATTGTTAAGAGATATTAATCTTGTTCAGAAAGCTTTCTTAAAACAAAATAATATAATATAATATAAAATAATACAATCGATTAAATGCTAATAGGAAATATAGTCAATTGGTCAATATTATATAAAACAAATAAATCTACTTCAGCAAACCAACAACAATAAATTTCATAGATGCGAGGTTGACGTCTTTAATTTCTTTAATTAAAATAAACAGACCAATAATTTGAAGAAGTAGTCCACGCTTTCAGTTAAGTTGATAATATGAAGTAAAGTAGACACAGTCTTCCTCCACAAGCTAGTGAAGGAAGACTGGGTGTACTTTACTTTAGAACAATAATTGTACAACTAATAAAACAAGAAACATTTAACGGTATAAACAAAATTTAATAGAGAATGAGTAAAATTCTAAACATCTAAAAAAACATAATCAAGAACAAAAATAAATGCACAGCGGAATAGAACCATTAGAAACACTTTACAACCAAAGCACTACAGACTGGTGACTAGAAATTGTCATTATAGAACTCCTGAAGACTAGTAAGGTCTTGTAACAAGTTGTCTTTTTAAAGATCTTTTAAGAGCTTTAGTATCTAAGATGAGTTTGTACGTTAGGGGTTTACGATTATATATTTTGATGTTTTCAAATATTAAAGAATTTCTTGTGAGAGCTGTCCTTGGAATAGGAGTATATCATTACGGTTACGCTTGTTATAAATTGATTATATGGCTGATTCTAATGACACCATTAATTTGAAAACCCTTCTATTGTCTTTCGATTTGTCGGTTCTTCGACTGGGGTGACCTCATGCTCAGAGACTCTTATTGACTATTTCTGCATTAACTTTCTTGAAAATGCTCTCGGCGACTGTTCTGTTTTATCCTCAGGACTGTCGGGTCACAATGCAATTAATGTAAGGATCAATGTTGTGAAAAAAAGGAGGCGGAGACAGTTTAGGTTTGGCAGAATTTATGGTTCCTCAAACTTTAAAAGGTTTAAAACACATTGCGACAGAACGGATTGGCAATTAGTGGGAAGCTCAGTTGAACCTTTGCAATGCTTCAATGACCTGCTCATGAAATGTTTTACTAAATCTTTTCCTAAACAAAAAATTAAAATTAAATCAAAAAGACTCTGGATAACATCTGGCATGCGTGTGTCTTCAAAAAACCTCAGATCTCTTCACTATATAAGAAAGTTTACAACAAACCCTAATTTTCAAGCTAATTTTAATAGATATAGAAAAATTTACAGACGGGTGATTAGTGTTGCTAAACAAAAATACTATCAGCGAAGGGTGGAAGAAGCCCATAGTAAGGCAAAGGAAAGCTGGGATATCGTGAATGATCTCAGGGGTATAACCAAAACAAACAATCCTGTAATCACAACTACAAATGATAACCTAAATGATTATTATTGTTCCATAGCAGACCGACTAACGGAGCATTTGCCATCTTCAGAGAATCCACTCTCTTATATGAGTGCTGCTTCAGTTCCGGATTCTTTCTACTTGCGTGCCACAGATATTTTTGAAATTAAGTCTACCTTGAGGTTGATTAAGGATAAAAAATCGTCTGGTTATGATGAGGTATCTATAGGAGTCTTGGAGAGCTTGTCGGAGCGGGCACAGCGGGTTTTGGTAAATGCAATCAATGACTCTTTTGACAGGGGTTCATTCCCATCGTGTTTGAAGATGGCGATGGTGATCCCTTTATATAAGGGGGGAGCTACTGATGATCCCGGCAGCACTCGTCCAGTGTCAATTCTACCGTCGTTGGCGAAGCTTATTGAGAGGCTTGTTAAGACTCGAATGCAGGATTGAGAGTCTATGAGAGTCTATGAGAGCATAAAAATGTACAATCATCTACCTGCAAATGTCAAAAAAATAAGGCCGTTCGTATCGTTCAGGAGGGCCGTCTCCACTATCTTGGTGGATTGGGCATTTTATTCTCTTGAGGAATACTATGGTATATATGTAGTGTGATTTGGTTTGAGGTTGCATTTTTATTATCGTTGGAATAATCTGATTTACTGTACTGTCTGCTTGCGATGTGTGATGCTTTCCTTTTTCTTTTCTTTTATGGTGATTCTTTACCTCTTTTAAATTTTCAGAACTAAATTTTAAAATATATTACAGCCTCACTATGTATTTATTCGTATGTTATGTTTTTTTTTACTTATTGTATTTACCCGTATTCTTTATATTTTTTGTAATTTTATATTTATTTTAACGTGTTATCAAGTTAAATTAGATTTTGTCTTGTAGTGAATATTTAAATTTTTAAACTATAGAAATAGTTTGTAACACACTGTGTAGGCACTTTACTTTCTATTTAATTTTAAGTTAGCTTTGTCAAAAAATAGTCTTATTTATGACAATAAAGCATTTTTGATCGATTGATTGATTGATAAATGTTGCTAATTATATAATTATATTGTTTGTGAATTAGGCAAACAATTTCTAAAATGAAAATACCTATAACTGTTCAAACTTTTTTCCTCAACAAGAAGTGGTTTACCCTGTTCTCTTGAATTTACACCACAAATATATCTTCGAGCCCTCTTTTGTAAAAATCAATGGTTTAATGTGTAATTTCCCATTAACTAGTTTTTGAGATATCTGCACTTTTTGTAATTATTCGGTACATGGCGATGAAATAAGCCCTATAGAGTTTTTACCTTTGCTCCTGGACTAAAAACTGTGTGATATCACATAACATAAGAATTAGCAATTCTCAAAAAATATTTTTAAACTTGTCATAAAATGTACAGGGTGGTCACAATTCAAGGTACATTGTGAAAAAAATTAAACATTTAAAACTTTCTTATTCTAATTGGAACACCCTGTATAATTTTATAAATTTGGTGACAAATTAATTGCTCTTTAAAATGAGTATACACTGTTCTATCCTTTTATCGAAAATAGCATTTTTTCAAGTGTGTGAAAAATTTTATTTATTCTTTGGTTTCTGTGATTAAATTACCTAAACTCTGAAGAACTATTTTGACACTGATTAACTCATTTGATAGACGATTAAAACAATCAGGGTTTTGAATGTGCCAATGTCATAATAAATTTGTAGATTGTGGCACATTGGAAACCATGATTATTTTAATCGTCTATCAAATGAGTTAAGCAGTGTCAAAAGTACCGACACTAAGAATTTCAAGTATGGGACTTGGTCGATTCGGGTATTTGTCCTGATGCGCGTAATTTAATTTTGTCATATTCAATTTAAAAGATATTCACTTGAAAACTCGAGCATGACATTTTTCAGAAGCAGAATAATCGACACATTGACACGCATAATATGCATAAAATAATTCAGTATCATAAGCGTTGATTGGAAGACCATGGATTGTACTGTCTTTCAACTAACGTGAAGGCTATTAGTATATTATTTATTTGTCGTATTAACCAACACTAGAAATTATTGCCACCAGCAATTTTTCTTCTTAGACATCAGTGTGCTGTATAAAATATGTACATTATTTGTTTTCATAGCACACTTAATAAAATAGAATTTTTTGATTAAATTACATTTTTTAAGGAAAGCCGTTGATATATGTATAGAACAGTTTTTACCTATACTTACTAATTTTAGAGAACAATTCATTTGTCACCAAATAAATAAGAAATATCCCAACAGGATGTTCCATTTAATATAAGAAAGTTTTTAATAATAATAATAATACTTTTTTATTTCAAATTATGCTGTACAAAAGTGAGATAAAATGAAATGACGTCACAAGATGGAATAGGTTGACCATTCCTTGTCTAAAAAATCTACTAATGAATAGGGTTTAGTCTCTATTAACACTTTTTTTTAATGTTTTTTTTTCCATTTTGATATACTAGTAATAGCTTTTAAATTATTTGGCATTTTGTTGTAGAGCCTGATACACATGTAATAAGGACTTTTTCCTGTAACAGTTAAGCGGTGACGAGGATACAATAAGTTATTTATTCTTGTGTAATTACCATGAGCATTCACAATTTTAAACTTATTCCTATTTCTAAATAAAAACATCAAACATTCAAAAATAACTTCTCGACAAGAATCCAGAAAGTTCATTTTATTGATTGCCCTTATTGTTCTTTTTGTATTACAAGAACTCTCTGTAGCTCAGAGCTACTTCCCCAAAACAGTATGCCATATCTCAAAACAGATTCAAAATTTGCATGGTATAGAATTTTTAGGGTATTTAAGTTCATATAATTAGCCACCACTTTTATTCCGTAACCTATACTGCCAAGTTTGAGGCAGAAACTGTTTATATGATTGCCCCATGACAAAAATTCTTCTATAGTACACCTAAAAACTTTGCATTTTTTTCCAAAACAAAACCTTTGTCACCTAAAGTGATTTTATTAGGTTTTTCTAATTTATTTTGTTTAGTCCTGAAAAGAATTAGGTTAGTTTTTTTCCTCATTTAAAATTAATTTGTTTTGGGAAAACCAGTTACTGGTCATAACAAAAGCAGTTTCTGCATTGGTTATAATATTCTGGGTATTTGATCCTGAAACAAGGAGATTTCGTGTCATCTGCATAGTTTGTTATTGAAAAATTGTTCTCGATGCTACCAAGATCATTTAAAAATATAATGAATAGTAGAGGCCCTAGTAAACTCCCCTGAGCTATACCAATACTGTTTTTTTGTAGGTCACATTTATTTTAATTTTTCTGTTACAATCCTGAAACACTACTCTTTGCTGTCTATCTTAAAGATAGGACCTTATCCATGCATGTGAATTTCCCCTAATACAATATCTATTCAGTTTGTACAATAATAAGTCTCTGTCTATACAATCATAGGCTTTGCTTAGGTCCATAAAAATGCCTATAGCCAGGTTTTTATTTTCTAGTTAATCTAAAATAGCGTTCATGAACTGAAAAATGGCAGTTGTGGTGGACCTTCCTGTTAAATAGCCGTGCTGTGTATGCGAGAATAGCTGACATTTATTCATGAAATTAATCAATCGAAAGTACATGTTTTGCATTGAACCTTAAATTATGACCACACTGTACATATTATGCTAAGTTTGAGGATTTTTTGAAATTTGCTGATCTTTTTGCTATAAAATAGTAAAAAATGTATAGATTATAAAAAGTGTAAATATCTCAAAAAGTAGTAGACTTGGGCAAAATACATGTTCCTAATTTGCCTTTATCGACTTTGTCTTTTGAGTGTCTCACCTCATTCCCCGTAATTCCGAAACGGCTGAAAATAAATATTAACAACTATAGGTTATTGAAATCGGATCGCCAAATGCAATTTACTTGTGCGGGTATTTATAAGGGGTGCCATTAAAAAAAAATCCAAGATGGCGTTATATCTGTCACTTTTTGACATCTATCGGATTTGATTATAGCGTAGATAGCTTAGTAACGGGAAGTTATGTTACTGTGAAAAAAATGGAGTTTTCAGCTCAAAAGGTCTATTTATGAAAGGGGTGAGACACTTAGAAGACAATGACATGAAGGTCAATAATTGGAAACTCCCGTATTTTCCAAACGGCTGAAAATAAATATTAATAACTATAGGTTTTTGAAATCGGATTGCCAAGTGCAATTTAATCGTCTGATTATTTATTAGGGTTGCCATTTAAAAAAAATCAAGATGGCGTCATATCTGTCACTTTTTGACATCTGTCGGATTTCATTATAGCGTAAATAACTTGGCCACGGGAAATTATGTCACTGTGAAAGGGATTGGGGTGTTCGGCTTAGAAGGTCTATTTATTAAAGGGGTGAGCTACTTAAAAGACAAAATCGATGAAGGGAAATTAGGAACCCCCGTATTTCCGAAACGGCTGAAAATAAATATCAACGACTATAGGTTTTGAAATCGAATCGCCAAGTGCAATTTACTCGTCTGATTATTTATGAGGGTTGCCATTTAAAAAAATTCAAGATGGCGTCGTATCTGTCAAATTCGTGAACCTATATATTTGTTGACATTAAATTTGGCTTCCTTATCGAGAATCATTGAGAAATATATAATTTGTTTTTTATTATAGTCATTAGGAAAATCGCCAATCGGGTGAGACACTTAAAAAATGTCCCTGTACAACCGTATGCCATCAGCAAGTTCGTAAATGAAATACATCTCGGCGTTCGTACTGGGTGTCCCACTAAGAATGGCTGCCGGCCGTATCTCAGAAAGTGTTAGTCGTATGGCTTGCGGAAAAAAAATATATTAGGTAAAGTGATCATGAGAAATTGCTATGAATCACGAAGTTTTCTTAAAAGTCGCCTAGTTAAGGTATCCCGAAAATAACATTTTTGTATATTTCGAAGATTTATTAATAAAATTCACCTATAGAACGTGTTCGTCACTTTTCAAATAAAGTGGTGGGGGAACGTTGAACATTATTTGTAATAAATGGTGATAACTCCGGTCTGGCTTAACATAATTTAGTAAACTTAGTCTTGTGAAAAAGGGCTTTTCTTACTCTATATATCACCTTATGAACTACGGCAATATGTGTTTTACACTAGGCGCTAGCGGGCGCTGTCTTACAACTTCACAAACATTGCGCGTTTTTTCCATAATTGAAAATATAATAGTATATTCAATATTACCTGATTACAAGGATGATTAAAAGTCTAAGAAGTCGGCGAAAACCGCAAGTTAATATCTATTTTCAATCCGGAGATATCAACAACAATAATCATAATTACGGAACATTATGATTTTATTTTCAAGTTGCCAGTGTAAAGGTTTTTTTAAGAGTCAAATAGGCCTTGGAAAAACAAAATTTGAAGGTACGTATGTTTTAAGCAAATATATCGTTACGACAATATCTATCCCATAGATAAAAATCTAGGCATGTCAAGTCAGGTGATCTAAAATAGAAATTACCACTTTCATTAACAGTATCACAATGTATCATATAATATTACCTGGCAGGCCACGGAAATATACTCCCTCTTCCTATCCACCTTGCAGGAAATGTGTCGTCAAGAAATTGACGAACATTTGCCGCAAAATGTGCAGGACATCCATCGTGTTGGAAAACCATAGTTCTGCGAATATCCAAGGGCACATATTCGAGAAGAATTGCGAGTTCGTAATTTAAAAAATGTAAATATCTTTGCCCGGTAAGCGACTCATTAAATACAAACGGTCCAATTATTCTGTCAAAATGCCGCACCAGACATTGACACTCCATCTTCCTTGATGCTGCACCTCCCGCATCCAATGGGGATTATCCCGCGACCAATAATGCATATTATGGCGGTTTACTCCTCCATTACTATGGAAAGTTGCTTCATCAGTCCACAAAATTCTGGAGAGGAGATTTCTATCTTCCAGTATCATATTGAGCAACCAATAGCAATGATCCAATCTTCTATCATAATCTTGCGGGGTCAAAGCCTGGTGAAGCACAATATGGTAGGGATGTAGCCTAAAGAAAAACAAAATACTTATTACATTGACTTGAAAACTATGAAGAGAAATATTGGCATTATTCTAAAATATTTAAGAGTTATAACATATAGATATAATTACTTACCTTTCTTTTAATCAAATCGTATGCACAGTAGAGCGAGTAACACCCAAGTCTCTAACAATTAATCTAATACTAGTTTGTGGATTAAATTCCACATATGCCAAAACATTTACAATGTTTTCCTCGGTTCGACCTCGTCGGCGTCTGCGATATACAGGGCGACGAATACTTCCAGTAGTACGAAAACGGCTAGCTAAACGATTAAACATTCTACTGTCGTATCGGCGCCTTTGAGGGTATCGTACTGCGTAAACCCGTTCAGCAATTGTTGCATTTCCCAAACATTCAAAATACACCGCAATGATGTCAACCGCTTCTTCAAGTAACAGAGGCATTTTGAAAATCAAATACGACACAACACTGTTGGCACGACAAAAATTTTGACGTAATAATGAAAGGTGACACGCGTGCACAGTTTCAATTCATATTTTGTTTTTCCAAGGCCTATTTGACTCTTAAAGAAACCTTTACAATGGCAACTTGAAAATAAAATCATAATGTTCCGTATTTATGATTATTGTTGGTGATATCTCCGGATTGAAAATAGATATTAACTTGCGGTTTTCGCTGACTTCTTAGACTTTTAATCATCCTTGTAATCAGGTAAAATTGAATATACTATTATATTTACAATTATGGAAAAAACGCGCTATGTTTGTGAAGTTGTAAGACAGCGCCCCCTAGCGCCTAGTGTAAAGCCGTAGTTCATAAGATGATACATAGAGCGAGAAAAGCCCTTTTTAACAAAACTAAGTTTACTAAATTATGTTAAGCCAGACCGGAGTTATCAGCATTTATTACAAATAATAGCTCCGTTCGCACAGCAATCACGGACTAGGCAGCACGCTTCCGATTGGTTTGAAACGGTTTACAAACTATAATTGAGCTATCTGATTGGCGCTGACCAGTTTGTGATTGCTGTGCGAACAGAGCTAATGTTCAACCTTCCCCCACCACTTTATTTGAAAAGTGACGAACACGTTCTATAGGTGAATTTTGAGGAACTAGGCGACTTTTGAGGAAACTTCGTAATTCATATTTACCGTTACTGTTGCGCCCTCTAGCGCCAGTCTGAGAAACTTGAAAATAATTTCCAGCAATTTCTCATGACCACTTTACCCAATATATTTTTTTTCCGCAAGCCATACGACTAACACTTTCTGAGATACGGCCGACAGCCATTCTTAGTGGGACACCCGGTACAGCGATTCATGATAGAGGACATCACTAACAAAAGTTTCACTATTAAGGACAGACAATACACGTCAAACAACAGAACGTCAATCAGTCTCAGCAAATTCGACACATACAAAATGATCAATTACGAGACCTGTTCAAATAAAAATCACGTTTAAACTGATTTGCTTTAACGATAATGCATTTAAAAAAAATGCATATTCGGTAAACTCAGTGTAGTACGCCATACTTTTATTTCGGCTACATTAATAATTTGAAAAATATTGAAATTTGTTCTTGCCCTGTACCTTCGAAACAAAGCGACTTCTCAAAAATCATCAAAGGACAAAATATTCTTAGAATAGTCCAGGGAATAACCCCTTCAGTTTTTGCCGTATGTTTAATAAATACCCTGTTTATTTTGGCGTGATAAATATTATCTTAACATCCAATGGTCCAAATCTACTATGTTCTTTAAATAGTATCTGGGCCAATACCCTTTTGTAAATTTGCTTCATATTTTTATACACAACTACTTTTTTTCAGGTATCTTTCGAAAAAGCCCTCAAGTTGGAACTGTATAGTAGTGGTGGGGCTGCACTGCGTCCAAATGGGCGTGCTCTGGCGATACGCCCGACTTTTAGTACCTGTTCAACTGTTAACTGTCAAACAAGAAGTCAGAGATCTCTGTATATTAAGACTGGTGCATGGGTTTTTGCAAGCGGCGCCCATGTTACTTTTACAACTTAGTTTATTAGCCGATACGTCCAATTCTCACGGTGTGCCCACCGACTTAATAACAGTCTCGGCGTCGCTGTCATTGTTTTCAGTATGCTGGGCCTTGGCTTCTTTTAGTAAACATGTACAAAGTGTGGATAGACTAGTATTAACTTGGTTGGGTGTGGTGTTTCAGCTTTTGTGGCGAGCAGGAACCGTTACTTCCAGAGCGTTGGCATTGTCAGCTTATGCTGCTACGTATCGTTCTTATATATTTTTGGTAAGTATTTTATAGGAAATTTCAGAAAAATATATTTTGCAGTACAGGGTGTCTACTTTTCGACACTTTTGACGGGTATCTCCGTTATTAGTACAGATAGAATGATGCGGTTTTCGCAAACCTGTGCCACTTTTTTGTGAAACAAACGATGCCCTAAACGGATGTATCATGGCCATCTTGGTTTATGAGATACAGGGCGAAATTGAAAACGGTGCATTTTCAGACACCCCTTGTATTTCAGTTATCTTATACCCTATCGAAAATATAAAAAGGGGGTGTTATACAGTTTTTTACGTATAATTCAGTGGCGTAGTTAGTATTTTTCCAGGTATCCCCATTTTTGAGAAATATACCAAAGTTGTGTTTTTTTTAAATGGAACACCCTGCATATTTATTCTTAGTTACATTCTGCTTACTGAGAGCTTTCCAAAAATATATAATAGTTGGCACTTTGTTTTACCAGGACGGTTGAAATTTATATTTTTTAAATAACTTTAAAGCTTTAAATTGACAGTAGGCCTTGGATTTGGTTTTAATAAAAATAAATTATTGACGATACAATACACCATGAATATTACCTTATAGTTTGATTTAAAATTTTTAAAGTTTTTTAATACTTACAATAGTAAAAAGTAGTTTTCTAAATAAACAAAAACATCTACTATGGCCTTGACTTATCCAGGCTATAAAACAAAAGTTTCATAATGGCGTTTAGCTCTTGTCATGCAGAATCGTATTTATGTCATTAGAGTTTAAAAAGTTACTAATAATTTATTTATTGTGTTATTGTTAAATTTTAACGATGGCCCAAAAGTATGAGAATTATGAAAAATACGATATGCTGGTATGCTTTATACAAAGCCATGAAAACCCCCATGCAGCTGCCGATTTATATTTCAATAGGTAGGTATATTATTATTTGCGATCGAAAATTTCGACAACGACCATATTTATAGTTATGCGGAGTGTTTGTTTAAGCAGCTTCTTATTATTATCATCATCATTTTATAGATATCCTGAAAGAAGGCAGCCATTTCCAGACAAATTTTCCATTCTAAAGAAAAATTAAATTGAACATGGAACCTTTACACAGCCTCGGCCTAAAACATACAATAAGGAAAATAGAGAAAAAGATGAAGTAAATGTTTTGGCTTATGCGACCGTTACTCCTTCAACTTCCTGCAGAAATATAGAAAAGGAAATTGGTATAGATAAAAGTCGGTCACAAAAATGTTTAAGAAAATATAAATTCCATCCATACAAGTTTAAAATTGTGCAAAATTTACATCCTGGAGATGCAGATCGGCGATTAATCTTCTGTCATTTGTATACAGAACAAATCCGGACCAATGCCAATTTTGGAAGATTGGTAATCTGGTCCGATGAGAGCCACATTTCTAGTGCCGGAATTTTTAACCAACATAATACAAGACATTGGTCTGAAGAAAATCAACATGTTATTTTCGAAAGGGAGCAGCAAGGGCGCTTTGGATTTGGTGTTTCTTGCTTCATATTAGGTAATCAAATAACTTACCGTATTTATGAGGGAGGTCTTACGGCAAATAAATATCTGGAAATCTTGGAAGACGTTATACCCGACTTATTAGAAATCGTTCCCCTTGCCCAGTTATATGCTATACATTTCAAACAAGACGGTGCGCCGAGTCATAACTCTCACGTAGTAAGGGCTTTTCTACAAAATAATTTTCCACAAAGATGGATAGGCACAAATGGAGCTGTAAGATGGCCACCACGATCGCCTGATCTATCGGAGTTGGACTTCTTTCTGTGGGGGTTTTTGCAGAGCAAGATATACAAGACCAGGCACAGAACTGTAGAGGAACTTCGACAGGCTACCCATTTAGCATTTCAATTTCTACAAGACCATCCAATAATAATTTTAAACGCCTTGAGACGAATTACAGAAATGTGCCAGCTTTGTATTAGGGAGAATGGCAACCATTTTCAACAATATTTATAAATAAAAAGTATGTATTTAATACCACAATTTCATTGTTCTAGTGAAACCAAATCCAAGGCCTACTGTCAATTTAAAGCTTGTTATTTAAAAAATATAAATTTGAACCATCCTGGTAAAACAAAGTGCCAACTATTATATATTTTTGGAAAGCTCTCAGTAAGCAGAATGGAACTAAGAATAAATATACAGGGTGTTCCATTTAAAAAAACACAACTTTGGTATATTTCTCAAAATTAGGGATACCTGGAAAAATACTAACTAGGTACGCCATTGAATTCTGCGTAAAAAACTTTATAACACCCCCTTTTTATATTTTCGATAGGGTATAAGACAACTGAAATACAAGGGGTGTCTGAAAATGCACCCTTTTCAATTTTGCCCTGTATCTTATAAACGATTATATTTCGTTATCTATACCCAGAACCCCCGAATTTTGTCACTGACTCATTTAATAGCAACCACGCAGCAAATATGAAGCGGCAGAATAAAAATATTGCACAAGTAAATTTTTTTATGCATATAACAATGTTTTCCGCTACAAATACATTGAACTTAAAAGCCAATGTTGTCATACAAGCCGGAATCAGCTAAATGCATTTAAAATAGCTCGGCGATCGCGAAGACAACAAATGTGGCAACTCACACAGGCCGAGTTCACAACTTCAAAGATTTGAAAATAAGTTTTCGCACTGCTTGATTAATTTGTGTTTTCATTATTGACTTATGGATAGATTTTGTGAGTTTTTTCATTTTTTGTAGTATAGGTATGCGTCGTTTACACCTACCGGGTGATGCATGGCTTAGTTAAACATAGGAAATCTCATGTAAATTTTGAGGTGGCTAAATATTGGCTCCTCTGTCTATTTTAGAGAAAAATTGTAAATTATATTGTAATTTTTTGAAGAGGCCGATATAATAAACCCATGTGCCAAGTTTGAATAAACTTTAATAGGCCAATCCTAACTTATTCAATTAAATGTCATGGCAAGATTACAAAATTTTCATAGTTTAGATAATGAATGGTTTTAAAATACAAAATAGAATAATGCCACAGAATGCAACTCGAACAACAATTAACACAGCATCTATCATTGATCATGTGATAACAAATAAAAGTTTAACTTGTAACATAAAACTGCAAGATCACCACCTCTCAGATCACAAAATAATGTATATAGAAGTAAAGAAGAATATATGTTATATATATATTATATTCTCTTTTTTATTAAAGCAGCGTTATTATTTAATAATATAGATTAAGTTACTAACTTTAAACACTTATATTTAACACTAATTCACACTTCCGATGTTTTCTTTATTTTAGTAAAGTTGAGAAATTTCTATAATGGTCACGTTGCCTAACGGTATTTAATCCATTTATAGATCATTTTTTCTTTGGGCAAGCTTGATGCGCTAGATTAAATTACAAAGAAAAGCAATATTGGTTGACCATCGTTTAAAGATTTCCACATTAATAGACAAATTTGCCTCATTTAATGAACTAAATCAATGTTAATTGCAGGGAAAGTATATTTTCAGACGTAATATCTCAAACCGTATAAAGAAAAAAGAAATAATAAAAGAAAGAAATATAAAGAAAAAAGAAATAATAAAAAAACAGTATCTTGTGGAGCAAGCCTGGCTGGATACAATAAAAGTAAAAATGGAAAAATGTAAAATAGAAACTTTTCAACAACTTGCACACATAATCAACACCACTAAAGAGGAATGTACAAAAGAGAAATCACTTAAAATAAAACAAAATAACTACTGGATCACAAAAGAATATCTGACTAGACTAAAAGAAAAAGACAAACTATACATTAGATGGAAGAGAATACAAAACGAACAAAGTGAAAAAGAATATAAAAAAGCTAGAAATACACTAAACAATCTAAGAAAAAGACTACAAAAAACATACGCAGAAATGAAATTTGAGCAAGTCAAGGGAGACTCTAAGAAAACCTGGGCAGTAATAGACGAAATATGCAACCGTAACAGAAGCAAACAAAAAAATATAAACAAAATAAAAAACGAAAAAGGAAAATCAATAGAAAAAAGTAAAGATATAGCAACAGAGTTTAACAGACATTTTGCAAAAGTAGGGGAAGCACTGCCAAAAAAAATAAAACATAATCAACAAACACAGGTTATTGAGGAAGAAAATGCACAAAGCATAAACCTAGAGCCAACAAACATAAAGGAGATAACAGCCAAAATAAATGAACTGAAAAATAACTGCGCCCCAGGCACAGACAAAATTACAAAAAAAGACTTACTAATACTGATCAATATTATCGGACCCACTTTTGTCAAGCTGACAAATAACATACTGCAAACCGGAAACTATCCCACAGAACTAAAAACAGCTAAAATCATACCAATCTACAAAAAAGGAACACATGAAGACATGAACAACTACAGGCCAATTTCACTAATAAGCACCTTCTCAAAAGTTATAGAAAAAATTATCAAGGAAAGACTAGTAACATTCATAGAAGCAACATTTAAGTTTGATCATCAACAATATGGATTTCAAAAAAAAAGTAGCACCCAAGGGGCAACAGTGGACCTACTAGAACATATAACGAGTGAAATGGACAAAAACAAATATGTACTAGCAGTATTTGTTGATCTACAGAAGGCATTTGACACAGTGAATATTGAACTTTTGATGAACAAGCTATACAAAATGGGCTTTCGAGGTACATGCCATAGACTACTGAAAACATACTCAAGCGGTAGAAAACAATACACTGCAATAAATGGTGAACATAGCGAAGAACAGATACTAAATACAGGTGTCCCACAGGGATCTGTTCTCGGACCACTGTTATACTTGTTATACGTGCACAATCTGAAATTCACCAACCTGACAGCAAAATATTTCAAATTTGCAGATGACACAGTGCTAATATATTCTGGAGAAAGTGAAAAACAACTTGAAGAAACTGTCAATAGTGATCTAGTAAAGTATTTTAACTGGCTGTGTTACAATAAACTTTCTTTAAACGTCCAGAAAAAGTATTTATGGTTATTAGGCAGAAAAGTAAACCACCGTGCAATCCCCAGATCAAAATTAATGAAACAAATATCAAAAGAGTTACTGAATATAAATACCTTGGACTAACTATCACAGATAATCTATCCTGGAAAAAACACGTTAATGGTGTGATAAACAAAATAGTTCCTATGTTGGGCTCTATTAGAAGATGTGCTCACCAACTCAATAAAAAATCTGGACAGCTTCTCTACAACAGTTTTATAGAGCTACATATGCGATACCTAATGCCCTGCTGGGGAAATACATGTACTAGACAGTTGAATCAGCTCCAAAGACTACAAACAAAGCGATTAAAGTGATATTCGGGATGAATTACTACACGCCCAGTGAGGAAATATATAAAAAAGTGACATACCTGAAAATAAATCAATTGAAAGTATTTGAACAAACCAAACTAATACATGATATACAAAATAATAAACTTAAAACCAGTGTAAAACTACAAAATAACAGACAATTCTACACATACAACACAAGAACAAACCATGAATTAAGAAATTCATATGCTAGAACTAAAAAGGGACAGGATATAGAAGTATACAGGAATATAATAGGATTCCACAAAGAATACTCCATGGAAATACCAAGAAATTGACGTGCAATATTAAGAAATATATAAAGGAAAATAGAGTATAGACATTTAAGTGGCAGGACAAAGAAATATAAACTACATTTTTTTGCCTTTCGGAATAACTTTATTTGAATGTTAATAATTATACCATACAATTTGTAGGCCTTGGTGCCAGTTTTATTGTAAACTGTTTTGAGGTCAATAATAAATTATTAATAAAAAAAAAAAAAAAAAATACAACAAACACAAGCAAATTATTATTTGGCGTTGACAAAACGAAAACTAGCGTCAGTGGCAACATTTTCATTGAAGGCGCTTTAATTATAACTAAATATGAGCTATTCCATTAAGGAAAAAGTAACTATGATTAAGTGGTATTATACAGGAAACAGTTTAAGAGCAGTGTCTGAAATGTTTTCAGTGTTACGTACTTTAAGAAAACATAATTATTTTCCTTATAAGTATGAAATAATAGGGATTTTTTGAGGAATATTTGTTTTACCGATGAATGTACGTTAACCCTCAACAACGAACCAAATGTTCAAAATTGCCGGTATTGGAGCCAAGAAAATTAACATTGTCTTGTTCATACTCGAACGCAATATCCACAAAAAATAAATGTTTGGGCGGGGATTGTAGGACATCACATTATTGGACCATTTTTTTATGGAAGGCAACCTTACAGCAGTAACCTATTTGGACTTACTACAAAATCGAATTGAGCCCGCACTAGAAGAAGTTTTACGCGAAAATCAGGAGATCTGGTATCAAATGGATGATTGTCCTGCCCATAATTCTCTCATGGTTAGGGAATACATGTAAAATATTTTTAACGGAAATATTATTGATCCACTGCATCTACTCCTTTGGCCAGCCAGGTCTCCTGACCTTTCCCCAAAGGGCTTCTTTCTGTGGGGTCACCTAAAGAATTTTATTTATAAAGATGTAAATTTTGAAATTCTAGACCAGCTAAAAACTGTATTTCGTTAGAATCAATATTAACTCAGTAATGTTAGAAATTAATTTTATGATCAGTTAGGATATTGTTTAGTTGTTAATGGAGGGTTGTTTGAACATTTAATTAATTAATGTTTTTGTGAAAATCTGTAGTATTAGGTATGTTTTGTTAAATTAAAGGCTTAGTAAGAAAAACATAATGATGTCTTTTATTTTGGATGTGTGATTGCTGGATTGGTGAAACAAAAATATGTTTTTAATGTGAAATAATATTTATTCGTTATGTCCAGCTTTACGTCAATTTTTGACAATAGTGCCATAGAAATTATTTGCTGGTGCTTGCAGTATTACCTAAACTATGAAAATTTCGTAATTTTGCGATCACATTTAATTAAATAAGTTAGGATTGGCTTATTAAAATTTATTCAAACTTGACACATGGGTTTATTATATCGGCCTCTTCAAGAAATTGCAACACAAATTTTCTCTAAAATGTAGAGGGGAGCCAATGTTTAGCCACCTCAAAATTTACATGGGATTTCCTATGTTCAATTAAGCCATGTATATTGTTTTGTGTAAATATATAGTTTTTAAACTTTGTTTAGTGTTGTTAACTGATTTTAATTGAGTAGTCTATGGATATTGACGAACCTTCAACTAGTTGTCCGTCTACAAAAAAAAATCTGAATTAACAGTAAAACCACGAATAATAGTTAAAACATATACCATGGATATCGGGAACGAAATCCTGAACTAACCATATTGGATGCTGTAGAAATATGTGGCACTTTAACGAAACTTTCCTCGCTCACTGTGTTCAGGGTTTTGAAAGGTCTTCCTTAAGAAAATGACGAGGAGCTCAGACAACAGGACGGAAAAAATATAATTCTGGATGATGCCACAAAATACGCCATTCGTCGCAAAATCCATGGATTTTTTTCCTAAATGAAATATCCACAATAAAATAAATGATGGCTGAAATTAAGAAGGGCCCACACCTTTACTTAAAATATCATTAAGAATTTTTAAACGAATTTTAAAAGAAATGAATTTTGGATATATTAAACGATATCGAAAAGGCCTACTACTAATGAAATTATTGTAAGGCGGGAAAATATTTGGAAAAAATACGAGAGTTTCGGGAAAAGGGGAAAAATTGTATAAGACCGACAAAACATGGCTCAATGGGCAGACAGTTAAGAAGGTATGGCAAGATCTAATATTAAAAGTTCAAAGCAGGCATTTATGGATGGATTTTTGCATCAACTAAGAAATCCTAGTGGAAGAGGTCGTCGTCTCATAGATATCAGGTTTTAAGGGTTAATCAAATAAATTTAATTTATAAAAAATTGTATGACGTTCCGACGAAATTTCATCATTTATTATTTTTTAAAATGCACATGCCACTGGAATTCATTCCCTTGACGGCACACAACCCGGAGCTCTCTATATGCTAGTGATGAGTTACTGACAGAAATTTTGGACTTTGAGTAATATACAATACTGCTAAGAAAATAGTTTTTGAATTTTTTTTTGCAATGTTGTTTTCATGGTGACACATTGAACTCGCGCGAACCTGAACTTTCCTTTTGTCCCATATTATGCCCTATGAATGAGTCCAATGTGTCACTATCGCGAAATATGGATATAATCGATTATGTACAGGGTGATTGTTTATATTTTACTAGATGGATATCTCGGTTAATGTTCGTCTTACAAATAAGTTTAAATTAGCAATTTTGAAGTATTTTTAATGGGTATTCAGAATCCGTTCTCAGAAAAAAACAAAAAAGCATCAGAAGCTTAAACATTTCAAGTTACCTGGTATTTTTTAAATGAAACACCCTGTATTTTATATTTTTAGTCCATGCTGATTTGTTCTTATCAAAGTAGCCATGTATATTAAAACAAGGAAATTTATTGCTTTGACAGTTATTTAACTTCCATTTCATTTAAGAGTTGTCTTAAATTTTGAAGATACAATGATGAATTCTGAGACAGAAAAAGTTAATATTGTGTTAGTTTTAATAAAAAGTAATCAAAATCAACACTTGGCGCGTCAAGAATATGGACGAATTTATCGTAACATTCTTCATTTCAAACGAGTGAAATAAATTACATTTTTTAGAAAGTCCAATAAAATCCATACGGGATTGTAGTCGAGACATGCGTTAAATTAATTTATAAATAACCGTCAAATTTCGGTTTGAAACCACGTTTTCACGTGGAACGAAAATAAAAAGGAAAAAAGAAAAATATTAATCATTGATTGAAATTTTAAAAAGTGGTTTGGCCCATATATTTGTCGTTTACAATTTTACATAGTAATTGTTTTATAAATCAGTTTTTGCATTGGGGGGGGGGGGGGGGGGTTGATGTCCCACTTAGATAAAAATATTTTTTATTGATAAAGTGCTCCTGTTTCCTGACAAGGAGGCACTGATGATGGCCTATCGCCAAAAGCGCTCTGCTCTATAGTAATTTTTAGAAGATTATATATACATTTAATACACAAAAAAGATTGTTTCTCTCTCTTAATTCAAAAATTGTACACAGCCCTACCTTGTCAATTGAATTAAACTAAATTTCTTTGTTTCATTATCCATGGCTACTTTGATAAAAAAAAAACAAATCAGCGTGGTCGTATAGCCTTCCACTGCTGCGTATATATTTGAACTCAGGAAAACGATATCTAGCGACTAAAAATATAAAATAGAGGGTGTTTCATTTAAGGAAATACCAAGTACATTGAAAATTTTAAGTTTCAGATGCTTTTTTGTTTTTTTCTGAGAACGGATTCTGAATACCCATTAAAAATACTTCAAAATTGCTAATTTAAACTTATTTTTAAGACCAACATTAACCAAGATATCCATCAAGTAAAATATAAACAATCACCCTGTACAAGTATGTGGAGGACTTCAAAGAATCGAAGCAGCAAGAAATACCACAAACTCCTTTCATGCGACCAATTATGGGTATTTATGCGTATATAAGCCATATAAAGCCACGTTGGTCTCATACTACTAATAGGCCAGTTTTTTAAATATTCGATATTTCTGCCCCTAAGTGTAGAATGTTTAGAGGGAACCATTTACTACCGCATATTTCGCACAAATAATAAGTAATTAACATAATATTTCAGTTTATGAATTTTGTACTGAAGAATAAAGTAAACACATCTCTGGAATGTATAAAAATATCAGGCTCTCCTTATGTATTTAATCAAAATAATATTAAAATGATAACTTGATAACCTATCATTTTATTGATAATCTAACTAGTGATGTAAACAGAAAAAAAACATAAGGGTTTGTTTTTTTTTTTCCAAAAAAATTGTTTTTTGTCAGAAACATTGTTTATTATAATAGATAACGGAGGTATTTAAATACAAACACGAAACACATAATAAATATTAAAAAAAAAACATACATGAGTAAAGTCTATACGAACTCAGTGTAAACAGCAAAAAATCAAATTTGGATTGACAGCCGGCATCTCCTTTGAATATTTCGGCATAGGCGTGCGACGCGACGGTAGAAATGGAAAAATGTTGAATTAATTATATTTTTCTTAAATATACATAGATATAATAAATATTATTTTAAACAACGTTTGCTTGATTGCTAGCATAATTGGGTTTTATTAAACGTACCTTTTTTATGTCAGTATATGATTTTTTCTACAACCGAGCGAAAAGTATAAATCAAAAGTCACTATCTGAATCCGCAGAGCTGGAATCTGTATTTGGCGTTATTATTATGGGGTCAATAGCCGGTAAAATACAATATTCGCTCTCCTTTTCGATAACATGACGGACACAGTTCATCCAAATGCCACTCGCGTTTACTTCATCAATTACTGTCCTTATATTTCCTAGTACAAAGTCACTGTTAGTTGGCGATTGATTATATTTTCTAAGTTTTTTCTTGATGGCAGCCCACATCATCTCGATAGGATTAAATATGCAGTAATAGGGGGAAGTCGTAAAATAGTATGACCATGTGCTTCGCATAATTTGTCAATGACATATTCTTTCGTAAAGTTATATTTTTTAATAACTTCCAACAACACTTTTTTTTGTCGCCTTTTGAGGAATTTTCACATTTTTGCTCTCCATGAATTTGAGAATATCGTCCTTTTTAGTAGTGCTATTGGGAATTTTGCTATGAAGGCGGGAATGGTACGATGCATTGTCCATTACAATAACGGAATTTAAGGGAATATTCGGCAGCAATTGTTCGTTAAACCACTTTTCAAATAGACTGGCGGTCATGTCTTCATGATAATCAGCCGAAGAGTGCTTAATATTTTTGGCAGACAATAATAAAGCATTGGGTACAAAGCCCTTATCACTTCCTGCATGCAGTATAATCACTCGTTTGCCGCGAGAACAAGGTCCGTTTAATTTGCAATTACTGCTATCATCTACCCAACCATACTCGACTACGTCGTGTGTATCGAACCACGTTTCATCTAAATACACTATTTCCCTTTTTTCTTGGCGGTATTCCCGAATTTTGCGTAAATATTCTTGTCGGTGAGCAACTATGCGATGCGATTCCATGATAACCATTCTTTTATCCAGTTTTTTATATTTAAAACCGCAATTAAGTAAGATATTACGCAAAGTGTCGAGAGATTTGTATTCATAATACTGGTAATCCGATAATTTATCTCGAATCATTTCTAACGTCGGGACTTTGCTGTCTTTGTAAAATTGATATACCACTCGGCGTATAACTTCTTTGGAAGCATTATCAATTTTTTTTAGCTTTTGGTCGGACCTTTTTCGCTTTAAAGAATGGTCAATGATATCTCCTACCTTAATCCCTTTATAAACTGTAGAGCGTGGAACTTTAGTAAGCTCACAAACTCTTTTTACTATTTCATTTTCTGAGGCTTCATGGTTTTCGCTTTTCAACCATGTATAAATATTTAAAATAATTCTTTGTGTCTGAATATGTAAGTCTTTATTACGAAATTCTAAAGGCTCTGCAACGGCATTGGTTTTGGAATTTTCAGATTCCGATTCACCATCAGAAATATCGAAAGGTCTCCAGAACGCCATTTTGATTAGCTCAATATTGGCTTCCAAGAACAACAACAAAGTTATGTAATAAAAACAGAGGTAAAATACACACACCAACAACAATCACAAAAACAACAACAAAGTATAAAGGTTATACTGACAAAACTAACAAAACGAAATTGTTAAAACACGTAAACTGAAACAACGAGTTATGGCACTCCACTGATTATCATTTAAAAATCATACGATATAGAATTCGGACCCTTGGCCGGCCCGTCCACAATTGAAACCAAGCAGGGGATGACAAATCTTTTATCTTCGTCTCTTCCACGTTATTTGCGACGGACTAGCCTATCTCCCTCTGACAAATATTGATCAGAGTATCGATCGTTGAACGGGGCGGGCTTTTCGATTTCGGAAGAAATTTAGCAGGGACCAATGAAATGCGCTAGTTTTCTAATACCGCCCACATTTTGTCGTGACATACTTATCAAGTCCACGTTGACTATTTACGAGGAGCGGTCAATGAGGATTTGTATTTTTATTTCATGCAAATCAATGCAAATCTATGAGATATTGATCGTACCCCAATTTCCTAGCCGTTTACACTGACTTCGTATAGACTTTATCTATCTATAAATATTAAAACAAAAACACGTCAACTTAAATAGTTTTTTTGTAAGAAAAAAAACAAGGCATGTGAACATAAATCACCTATAAAAAACCACTGAAATTACATTCAGAAATCAGAATCAATCTCAAATTCTTCTGGCCCTTCCGACGTGTCAGTGTCGTGGAGAGAAAAATTATGCATATTCGTCGAAAAAGGGTATTCCCCGGAAATAGCCGCGGCACAGGACGGCAGAAGACGCTTTAATCTAGTTTGCTTTGTCGTAGATTTCGCACATTAAAATAAATGGCTGCTACTGAAGTTGCGCAGTGGTTTATTTACGTTCGTTGTCTAGCGACGGCCACGATGTAGCGTCATCTGAAGCGATTCAGTGTCGTAACATTATTAGAAGGTGGCAGAAGTATATAATTTAAAAAAAACATGACGTTTTTTAAAACGTTTTTTTTCAAATGTGAAAAAAAAACGTTTTTTTTTACATCACTAAATCTAACCATATACTCTGTTTCTAGGTCTTAGCTCTCCATTGGGCGTGCATGTTTCTTTGGCTGCTAAGTCCTCGTAGTCCTTTTCACGGCCAGCGAGGGCGCAAATTGGGAGTCTGCGCCCTTATAGCTGCCATCTACGTGTTAGCCTACATAAATCTTCAAGCGAAACCCCATGGGAGGACTATGACCATCTTTTACGTGGTTATGTTACTGGAAAATTGTTTGTTGGTGGGTGCTTGGGCTGCAGCTTTGTGGTATGTTAGGCCGGAACGTTGGGAAATGGGTGAGTGTCGTACGTTTATTATTTTAAATAGTTTTCATTGTTTGGTTGCTAAAGTGCTTGTGTCCTTTTAAAAGCACAGTGGTCGGATGAACTATACAAATTGCTTTAAAACATGTTTATTAATTAATTCAAAACTTAATGTTTTACTAACAATTTGTAGTTTACATCTACATTTATTAGTGCGTCAAGAATATAATAAAATATGTTCAAGGATCATCAAAAGTATCCCAAACATTAGTAAGTTATAAGTTTTTTTTAGGGATGCGGGATCATACCAATTTATTGAAGAAAACCCTTTTCTTTCCTTGCCGACTTCGGTTTATTTTATAACCGTCTTCGGGGATCTACGAGCAGACAAATAATAATGAAAAATTGTTTGTTTTGTTTTTTAAATAGGTATAGTACAAAGTGGAGACAAAACTTTCAATTATTTTACCATAATCATACTGTGTTTTATATTGCCTGACAGCAAGTAATAATAATAATTATAATAAACTTCTTTATTTCAAATTGTCAAACAACAGAACAACATGAAAAGAAATGACGTCATAATCACCAAGGATGCAATAACACACATAAATATTAATACTATATCTACATACAAAAGTCACTCAAGCGGCAAGGTTTCAAATCAATAAGCTTTTTTTTTAATTTCGTTTTTAAACACTTTTTCTGTATTAATTTTTTAAATTTTGTTTGGCAAGGCATTAAAGAGTTTTACACACATATAATGGGGCGTTTTCTTCATGAGTGTAAGCCGGTGTATTGGATAGTTAACGTCCATTGTTCTTTTCCTATAATTATGAGTTGCTTCTAAATCAAAAAATGCTTTATGCTTAAAGAAAAACATTAAACATTCATAAATATAAATAGCATACACTGTCATTATTCTCAAACTTTTAAAAGCAGTTCTACAGGTTTTGTTATATTCCAGTTTTTTGACAATTCGTATAACCCGCTTGAGCCACAAAAATATCATGCACTGAGCCGTGTTTCCCCCAAAAAATAATTCCATATTTTAATAATGATTCAAAGTTGGCGAAACACATAATCCTTACAGCTTCCTCCTTTATATACCTCCCAACAACAGTTATTTACATGCCCTGACCAATCGAAGCATTCATCAATGTGAACACCGAGACATTTTACAGTTTATAAATATGTATGTCTTGATTATCTATTTCGATAGTTGAGGGTCGCTCAGTCATGGACTGTTTAGTTCTAAAAAGTACTATGTTTGTTTTGCAAGTACGGCACTATTCTGCGTCTGTTCAGAAAAACGGCTACATAAATTTAATCTGATGATCGGGTTACTTATGAAAAATTATGCAGTCTGTGATATGGCATCTGAATATACTGGATGTAAAATGTTAGTTTTAAGGTTCAACTAATGTAAAATCTTATGATGTATTAGGCTAGCTAGTGTCATGTGGTGAGTGACACCCATTCAGTGCGCGTTGCGTAAAGATTAGTTAGTGCGGAGTTGATAACATCGAGTTATCAGAAAGTCATTAATGTGAAACGAAATATCAAATGTCGGGAGATAGTGTAAATTAAGTTAAGAAGGTTAAGAGCTCCAACATGTGTTTGGACTTAAGGTTTATTGTCGAATAACGGTAGTAATAACAGGATGCATTCGAGTTCAGTAGTTTGTGTAGATAACCATGTGTTCGTATTGATTGTTAAGGTTGTAGTTGAAGCACGAGTGCTCCAACGGGGAGGAGAATGTTGAGAACACGCTGAGTGTTAAAGCAAAGTACGCCACTGATGGCATTCTTGGAAGTCTAATTGATGTATATAGTGTATATATAATGCTTATGTAGCTATCGCACGATGCAATAACAAACGCTGTGCTGTCTGCGTTTTTTATTAGTTCATCTCTTTTCCTCACGTATACGTAAATATCCAAGATTCATCATAAAACCCACATAGTAACAGCGCGGCATTGTTGTCACATGTAATCAGGCGCTTCACCAAAAATAATCACCTACCAAGCTGCGTGAGGAAGGGAGACAGACGCGAGAAGGGATGAGGCAACGCAGCCTCCAGACGGTCGCCAAGCAGAGTTTGGCTAAACGCATAAAATATAAGTTTATCAAGGGGACTGTTCCCCGAAAGTTCGGCGGTGCATGTCGCACGACTGCTTTTAAAAAGTAAAGCACGTCACCGAGTGGAAATTGTCCACATTTCTTGTACTATGTAGTTAAAGTCAACAAAAACAAAGTTCAACAAGTTAATACAATGTGAAAGTATTGAGTATTATGGAAACGTATCTGTGAATGCAATTTGAAGTGTAACTAGTAATTTGATGTAGTGTATTCTCAGATAGTGGGAAGTTATTAAGTGAATATTGTAAATAAAACGTTAGTGCTACCTTACGAATAAAATGCTGTTGGAATTAAATACAGTGTTTTATTAAATCGACAGATCTACACCAGAGCCAGCTACTCAGCCTACGGATACACAGTAATAACAAAATAAGTATTAAAGGCTGAACCATAGTTGCTCTTAAAACAAGATTAAAGAAATGCTTAACTTTAATTACAAGGTCATGTAAATTTGAGCTACCAATAATTAAATTAGCATCGTCTGCGTATTTAAAAATTATCTGGCAATTTTCATGCATTACAGAAACCAAGTCATTGACAAATATAACAAAAAGAAGCGGGCCCAGAATGCTTCTCTGTGCTATTCCAACTTCATTATTTGATACCTGTGATCTACCAGTTTCTCTCTCCTTTGTAATTGTCACAGTTGTCTTTGATCGCAAATACAGGGTGATTCAGGAGGAAATGTCAATATTTTAGGTACGTATTCGAGGACCCAAAATAAACATAATAGTTCCTATAAACATGGATCCTATTCCCGGATGTTATCGAAATACAAGGGTAAACAATATTCAAATTCAAATTTTTATTACATTATTTATAACAAGTAGGCTAGGTTTTGTGGTTTTCAAAAATGGGGTCGCTCTATGAATGGATGCGGGTATGTTTCTTATAGTTGCTGCTGCATTTATTATTCGATCGCATCTCTAGTGTTTATTTCACTTGAATATACCAATGATTTAAACCGCCCCCAAGAGGATTAAGGTCTGGCGATCTAGCTAGCCAATTATGCGGACCACCTCGACCAATCCACCGGTTTGGAAAGTTGTTAATGTTAAAACTACAGAATTGCATCCTTAACGCAAAATTACCATCTTACAAGTGTTGAACTCGTTGTACAAACAATTAATGTGAAGATCACTCCAAGCAGACGATTGTGTAATTTGATAAGTATCAGCAATTCGCCTTGTACTTAAGCTTGGATCATTTTCGACGGCGTTAAGGATATCCTCTTCTAGTTGAACATCAAGTCCCGATTGCCGTTCAGATACAGTTCTCGCACTTGGAAACATACCAGATTCTCCAGCAGTAATAAAAACTTGTTGAAAAGCCCTTCTATCTGGTACTCTCCATTTCGGAAATCGGCGCTGGTACTCGGCGACTGCAAGATTTGAGCTCTCGTTGCAGAAGCCATTAACATATATCATATCAGCATATTCACGATGCCGCAGGCATAATGAAATGAATCTAATGTTTAAATTGATAGATACATACAAACGTTCAACACGATTTGACAGTGACAAATCTTATTCTTATTAATACCTAATGGGATTACTATTGCTAAGCAACAGTGCAAAGGCAACAAAACATACTTTTTGAAAACTATAAAACAAATATAAAACCTAGCCTATTTGTTACAAATTATTTAATAAAAATTTTAATTTTAATATTGTTTACCCCTATATTTCGGTAACGGTCGGGAATAGGACCCATGTTTATAGGAAGTTTTATGTTTATTTTGGGTCTCCGAATACGTACCTAAAATATTGATATTTCCTCCTGAACTACCCTGTATATGGTATGAACCATTTCTTTACATTTCCCCGGACTCTATACATATCAAGTATCTTTCGATCTAGACAATCATACGCCTTGGATAAATCAAGAAACATCCCTAGTGCAAACTCACCCCTCAATGCGTTTTATTATTGAATGAAAAAATTGAAGAATAGCAGTCTGTGTGGACTTTCCCTGAATAAAGAAAGCCATGTTGACACTCATTAAACAGTTTAAATTATTTCATAAAACTGATTATTCTTTTGCTCATGGCTAATTGAAATAATTTCGAAAAACTTGGCAACAAACTAATAGGCCTATAATTGTCTAGGTTTTCGGGATCTCCTTTTTTATACAATGGTTTAATGTGTGTTATTTTTAGATTTTCCGAGAAAATGCCTACCTCAAATTAGTTATTTATAATATTTGCTAATACTTCTTTTAATTTACAAACTGACAATTTCACAATACTAGTCGGGACTTGATCAATACCACTTGACTGCCATGCTTGTTTTTGATGGTTTGGGCTAATGTAATGTGTTATTTCTCGGGCTACGTAGCGAGAAATTAAAGTATCAAACTTAGAGACTGAGCCATAATAAAGTGATTCGTAGTTCGATTCTAATTTAAATAAGTTTGAAAGCCTGCCAGAGCGCCTTTAATTTGACACTTTAAGTTATACGGAGAAATCTTATAGCATTAGCAGTCGTCGCTACTCCGGCCTGTTCTTCAAGTAGACTTAAATTCTAACTAGAATGGTATACAGCATCACCCGCTTACGCCACGGATTTATCGATCTCGAGCGACACGAAACAGGAACATTTTAGAGTCAAAGTGAGATTAAACTCGTTTTACGCATCAAACGGGTGACGCTCCTGTACCATTCACGTTTCAATTTAATTCTACTTCCTGTCGTCGGGCCGTCTAATTTAGGAACACGCTGAAGTGTTGCGCTGCCGTTTTTGACTGATAAAAATCTTAATTTTCAATATTTTCTCGTCTTTTCTGAATATTCCTGGTTCATCCGGATCGGAAGGACCATTTAGTATTTTTTATTTTATTTATTTATTTATTTAAACAAATAAAGCGGCTGCGGACCTGTTATATTTATATTAACTGTTAGTCTTAAAATCATGCACAGATTAGTCCCCTTCAATATTGGCATTTCATTGTACCCCTGTTTAAGTGTAAAAAAATGAATGACAGGCATTTGGCGCATTGTTGCTATAGTTATATTTTAATTAATCGTTAATTATTATAAAAGGTTTTTGAACTTGTGTTGAATTTTAAATTTAGGTTTTTTTCGGAAAGGCTCCGTCAGACAAAAAGCGGGCAGCCTGTCGCGGTGCGCTGTTGTATTAGGCCGCTCTCAGACGAAGCACAAGTTATTAATTATACTTAATGCAAAACAAAAACCTATGCACGTCATACCCTTCGAGTGACGTCAGTCATCGACAGTGTTGCGAGCTTGTAACTAAAATATCCGAGTGAGGGAATTACACAGTTTTTTTCTTTCATAAAAACAAGATAAATATACAAAAGGTTCCCATAGTTTATATATTTGTTTACTGCATAATACCTTTTACCGTCAACTTTGTAGATCTAACACTTCTTTTATTTTCATCTTGCCAAGATCGACCAATAGTACCATTCTGAAAAATCCATGTTTCATCCAAGAAATCGAATTAGTACAAGGATGCTTCTTTTTCTTAAATATATTTTCTCAAAAATACCAATCGCTTGAAAGCTACATGGGAAAGTTTCATGAGCCCTCGCCTCGGTTCATCTTTTTTCCTTCCGAAGCCTATTTTCTTTAAGAGGCTTCTTAAAGAGTTAAGGCAACCATCAAACAGTTCTCTGTCTTTTGATTTCTAACTTAAAGTTGTCAAAGTTACATGATGTTCTAAAAAAAGTTTTCACACATTTACAACTCTCTTTGAATTAGAACGTTTGTTTTAAGGTAATTCTAATATTTCCTTAAGTGTTGTTGAAATTGCGCTTACAGTGGAGATATTCAAATTTAGGGCAGATGCTACACACTAAAAGTTAGTAAAGTAGAAATAAAATATCTAGACCTTAACATGCTCTTTAAATTTACTTCCCTGTACTGCTGTCAAGGGTAACAATAGGCCATTGTTATTAAGTTCTTCCTGAAAATAGCTTCATAGAGAAGCTATTAGGTCTTTGCACCGACTATTTAAATGCTTCGGCATTTTTCACAAATAGTAAACAACGTAATCGACAGAGATATGTATGTACACTTTTGTTTCTCTTAAAATAACATTTTTTTATGCTATTTATGAAAAGATCTGGAGTTTTTGTTAAAAAATAGACGGACAACAACACGGAACCACGAACAATTAAGATTCGTTTTAGTTTTGCATGAAACGTCAAACAAAGCCAACGAACGAGCTGCCGCCACCGCACCGTTTACAGTTGTGTTGCCAGCTATCGGCCAATAAAATTCAAATTATATTAATTTTTACAAGCTTAAATAAACAAAATATTTGCTGTAAGTGGGTTCGTATCAAAGAAGAATACTTTAAGCTTGTAGTAAGTTCAATATCGCATAATACTTTTAGTTTTAATACTTTTTGCCCAAATTTAATTTCCTCGTGTTTTCTTACGGATTAGCAATTATCAGCTGATTGATGACGTACATCGGTTTTTGTTTTGCATCAACTGTAGTCAATTAGTATAAAAAAATGCCCGCTTCAATATAGTTGTTAAAATAATGTTCTTTTATTTTACAGTTCCAATTTTGACTGTCTCTCTTTTTTTCCTCGGCATCGGCTTCATGCTTCTTTACTATCGGTTTTTTCACGTTCGTCGCCTGGTGGAAAAACCAGCAGCTACCTATACGGCACCGGGAGGGGTGTTCAACTGCCGATTTGGGGGCTACACAGGACCTACTGCGGCGGCAGCCCTTTACAGAAAGAAAAAGAAACCTACTACCTTCATACCTCCACCTTCAAATGGGACGGCTTTGAACGGTACTCCTTTGGGGCCCATGGCGATGCCTTTTTGGAGGCGACCGATACCTTCTAGTAGTGAGAATGAAGGTTTGTAAACTGATTCATTCACTGTGTTTAAAAAGTCCTGGACCATACCGATAATAAAAAAAATTTCAAATAAAGGTTATACCGGGTGGTGCACCGCCGGACTAGCCATAGGAAATTTCATATACATTTTTTCTACCCTCAAATATTGGTTCCCCTATTAATTCTACATCAAAATTATATTAAACTTTTTGAAGGTCCTTTACAGTGTGTATCAGCCAAATGGAATAAATTCGAATATTTCACTCATGTATAAATTTTCCCATAAGAAACGTTAAAAATAAAAAAATATCAGCGGATATACAACGTTGCCTAGACAACGTTGTATATCCAACACACAACAATCGAACCTATTTGACGAGACAGTTTTTTTTTTTACCTTTTTACTGCGAACGTGATCGTTATTGTTATGAGTTCTCTTCGGGAAATTCATTGCTTTTGAAAAACAAACCCTCTTATTATTCAATCAATAATTAGTTAATATTTTTCAATTGTTTGTTGCTATTTGTTAAGTTTTTTTATAAAATAAAAAAAAAATTGTTATTGGATTTCAGTTACAGTTTTAATTATGTTATATGAAATTGAAAATTGTATGACAAAAAAAAATTTTTATATATATTTCATTCTAGAAATATTCTCCCTAAATACCGCTCGTGCATAAAAATTAACCAGATAATTTTCATTCAAGCTTGTTATACTAATTCCACTCGTTCTTCGAACTCGTGGAATTATAAATAACAAGCTTTCATGAAAATTATCGGTAATTTTTAAGCACTCGTGGTATTACCCCCGATAATAAATACATGGGGGTGTGTCCGAAAAAACGCTCGAACACGTCGATTGGTATTTCTAGTTGCGCATTTTTTCCAATAAAAACTTTTTATACAGGGTGTGTTATGTAACAGTGGCCAATACTAACTTTCTTATTTTAAATGAAACACCCTATATATTATTCAATTTTTGGATTCTTCAAATAATTTTAGACATATTTCATGTACAATATCCTATACCTATCTGCAACTGTTTCGAAAATATTAAGTGTTTTCAGATTTATTGCAAAAATTAACAACACACTAGAAAACTAATAAGTAATACTGTTTATTTCTTGATAATGTAAAAAACAAAAAAAAACATTAATGTAGGAGATGTTTAAAATGCTCGCCGCGAATGTCTTGGCAGCATCCTAATCTTAAATAGAAATTGTTTCTAACGTTACTGAACATCTCAGGCGTGTCCGACCTAATCGCAAGCGTCATTTAATCACCTTTCCACCAAAATTAAAACTTTGAATCCCACAACTCTATTTCGTAAAACGGTAAGGAAACACCTGTTAACTAGGGCATATTATGGTTTACACGAATATTTTTCCTCCAGCTTGATTGACTAGAGATTCTGTTAGTCGGGAGGTTTCGGGAACAAGTGAGCGATCTGCCTCTTACTTTCTTTCCAGGGCGTGTTATTCTCTTGAGGAGTTTTTTTAATGACAGCTTGACAGTGGTTAGTGTATTTATTGTATAAATTTTGATTATCTGTCAGCTGTGTTGTTTATGCCTTTATTTGTTCAATTGTTTAATACTGTGTTATATATTTTAGTTATTTTATGTGCTTTGTCAACAAAATTTTATATTTTTATGACAATAAAGCTATTTTTAATTGAATTGAAATTAAATATTCGTCTTCTTAAGTCAGCTAAGTCGAGGGGTTTAGTTTTGTATACAATATTTTTGACATAACCCCATAAGAAGAAGTCTAATGGTGTCAGATCAGGGGATCGTGCTGGCCATTCCATCGATCCACGCCTCCCTATCCACCGATTTGGAAATACTCGGTTGAGGTAGTGCCGGACATTAATTTGGTAATGGGGCGGTGCTCCATCTTGCTGAAACCATATCATATTCGCTGGAAGTTGTGGGTTTGCTGGATCAGGATATAAGTTTGTCAAAGTTGGCAAGACATTATTTTGGAGCAGTGCTAAATAATTATCGCCATGTAAATTGCCATTAATGAAAAAGGGACCTATGATATGATCTCCAACAAACAACTAACCTGAAGAATCCAAAAATTGTATAATATACAGGGTGTTGCATTTAAAATAAGAAAGTTAGTATTGGTCACTGTTACATGACACACCCTGTATAAAAAGTTTGTATTGAAAAAAATGCGCAACTAGAAATACCAATCGACGTGTCCGAGCGTTTTTTCGGACACGCCCCCATGTATTTATTATCGAATTTATTCCATTTGGCTGATACACACTGTATCTAATCTTAAATATTAAAGTGACAGTCTTCAAAATAAACCACGATGTCAGTGTCAATATTCTTTTTTTGCAAGACGATTGTCTGCATGAGTCTCTGGCCTTGGCCCGACAAATATATCTCACTGCACGTTTCTGCAGGACAAACAACACTGACTAGAAACCCCCCAAAATGCAACTCCATAATATCTGAGATGAGATTCTATTAGCGCGTGGTGAACTGATTTTACAATATATGAACCAAGTTCATGGGCTACTACTTTGACGGCAAAACATCCCGAAGCCAATTTGGTGCCCTGATATGTTTTTCAAATTTAACACCACTATCAATGACAAGGGTAAGAAACTTTGTACTAGGATAATTCTCAAGTTGTGGGTCACCAATGACCAAGCCCTCCATAGCACACTTAAAACTAATTACATTTTGTTTTTCGACGTCAGAGACAGCAAGTTCAAATCACACCATTTCTTGAACATAAGAGCATTGTCATAGTATTGTAGTATCGTCAGCGAAAAGTGTGAACTCTGTCCCAATGTCGAATTTTAATATATAAAAGAAAGAGAACGGGTCCAGGCACTGAACCCAGTCAATCACATGAATCTCAGAATAAACAGAACCCTTAAAAACTCTCCGACTTCTGCCCCCAAGATAGAATTTCCTCTGAAGCCATAGCAACCGCATCTCATGACTCACGCAGTCAAAGGCCTTTGATAAGTCACAACCACTAATGGCCGTACACACTCTCCAAGAGACGAAATATAGCATCATTGGTATTTTTATTCCGTTTGAATCCTAACTGACATAATTAAGTCGTTATTCTCAGTAAATGATATTTAGTGTTTTTTTTTAATCATCTTTTCAATTATCTTTGAGAGGGTCGATCCCAGTTGGTTTCTTCTGTTCTGCTAACCCTGATGATGGTCTATTGAGACCGAAACTCGTTGACTATTTTATTAATAAAGAAGGTTGAAGAACACCCCCGAGTTTTATTATAGTTTCGCCTTTACGAGCAAGCTAATCGATATGGAAATAGTCCTGGGTCTGGTTCGGTAACTTGACCGGATGTCCGGCACAATGCAGGTCCGTTCCATCTCTAATTATTATGTTTTAAAGCGGATATCATCCCTTTTCGATGAGGGGCTAGAAAATAATACATCTTTACTTTTGCATTTGTTTACTTTTCCTTATTATTTTCACCCTGAATCAATTCCATTTAAAAAACTGAAAGTTTTGAGTCGCTTTGGTCAATGAAGCAACTGAAAGTTGTCCATTATTTCAAAAAATGTTACGTTTTATAAACTAGAAATATTTTTCTTTAGATCTAGACTAACTAGTTATTTTTATTTTAGGTAGTAGTGTTGGATCTAGAGTAAATATCCATCAAAAACTTCAAGAAAAGAAGCAGAAGCAATTAGCCGAATTGAAGATTATAGAAGAAGAAATAAAGCAAGGTAATATTTATTTATTTATTTCACAACATGGATATATGCATAGAGACATCTGTTTCGTTAGTTATTATTATAAAATTCAAATTAAGTTAAATTAAAGACCAAATCTTTTTTATGAAAAAAAAATGTTTTTATGCCTATTTAGAACCGACTAAAATTCAAGATATAACTAAGGCGGTCTCAAACATATTAAGAAAAAAACCGTTTTATTTTCAATTTTCAACGTTGTATTTCAAGAATAAAGCTGTTGCGGACCTATATTTATATACCGGGTGACGCATGGCTTAGTTGAGCATAGGAAATTCCATATAAATTTTCAGGTGACTAAATATTGGCTTCCGTGTACATTTTAGAGAAAAATTGTATTATAATTTTTTGAATAAATAATAATAATATACCCATGTGCCAAGTTTGAATAAATTTTAATAAGCCAATCCTAACTTATTCAATTAAATGTAATGGCAAAATTACGAAATTTTCATAGTTTAGGTCTTAGGTAATACAGTAAACACCAGCAAATAATTTCTATGGCGCTATTGTCAAAAATTGACGTAAGGCTGGACATAACGAATAATAGTACATTATTCAACAAGCATATAATGAAGACTATTATTCACGCGGATGATGCTTATGACACGAGCCGTAAACGAGTCATAAATCATTCAAGTGAATAACAGCGATTATATGCGAGTAGAATACTATACTTTGTCCAGGACTACCAAGTAATTTTAGCTACGATTAAGTACCACATATCTTTATTTTTAAATAACTAACATTGAATTAATGAAACATAAAAACGAAACCCTGTTAATGGAATCCATTTATAGAGGAATACTGCATCATCCGTGAGGATAGTTTAACAACTAAGCTCCGCGTTGTATTTGACGCATCAATGAAATCGAACAGTGATTATTCCCTAAATGATATAATGCTTAAAGGAAGGACAGTTCAGCCTGAGCTTTTTGATATCTTGTGCCGTTTTAGGATTAATGAATTTGTTCTCACTGCCGACATAGAAAAAATGTTTCGGCAGATTAGAATAAATCCTAGTCAAACATTTATGCAAAATATTTTGTGGCGTGCCAGCCCAACAGAAAAATTAAAATGTTTGGAACTACAGACAGTAACATATGGAACAAATAGCGAATGAAAGTGAGAGAAAGAGAGTGAAACAATATATTGAACTTCTCACTAACTAGCAAGAAAAATTTTTTGTTAACATTAATATTAATGTTTGTATTTGCACAGTGTGTTAAGTTAGACGTAGGAATCGAACTTAAAACTACATTGATATTTTAGAACAACTAACCTTTTGACGTTTCAAATTAAAATTAAAAACCGAAGCGCAATTATCAAAATAAAAACAAGGTGCCATGGTGTTGCCATAGCAACAAGCGCTGCGACTTGACGTTCATGGCATGCTCTGTTTTTTATTGTACGGACAAAATCCTATTGAAATCATATGGTTTCATTATACACTTTGTATAATGAATATTATACGCTGGTGTATATTGGATATTATTATTATTAAGGAAACACATGTATAATGATCATGTTATATAGTAGTCGTGGACAAAGATTATTTCACATTAAAACACATTTTTGTTTCACCAATCCGGCAATCACACATCCAAAGTAAAAGACACCATTATGTTTTTCTTACTAACCCTTTAATTTAACATAACATACCTATAACTACAGATTTTCACAAAAACATTAATTAATTAAATGTTCAAACAATCCTCCATTATATCCTCCAATAAGCTAAACAATATCCTACCCGATCATAAAATTCATTTCGAACATTACTGAGTTAATATTGAGAAATTCTGTCAGATTCTAACGAAATACTGTTTTTTAGCTGGTCTACGTTTTCAAATATTACATCTTTATAAATAAAATTGTTTAAGTGGCGCCACAGAAAGAAGTCGCTTGGCGAAAGGTCAGGAGACCTGGCTGGCCAAAGGATTAGATGCCGTAGGCCAATAATATTTCCAATATATTTTCCAAGTATTCCGTAACCATGAGAGACTTATAGGCAGGACAATTATCCATTTGATACCAGATCTCCTAATTTTTGCGCGTACAACTTCTTCAGTGCGGGTTCAATTCGATTTGGTAGTAAGTCCAAATAGGTTACTGCTGTAAGGTTGCCTTCCATAAAAAATGGTCCAATAATGTGATGTCGCACAATTCCCGCCCAAACAATTATTTTTTGTGGATATTGCGTCCAAGTATGAACAAGACTATGTTCATTTTCTTGGCTCCAATATCGGCAATTTTGAACATTTGATTCATTATTGAGGATACATTCATCGGTAAAACAAATATTTCTCAAGAAATCCTTATTATTATTTGCTCTTTCCATTACCTCAAAACAGAATACCATTCTCCGTTCTTCATCACCTTACCATAGCTCATGATATTTTTCATACTTGTAAGGAAAATATTTAAGTTTATTTAAAGTGCGCAACACTATGGTTTCATGTTTACCTACAGCTTGCCCAAGAATCCTCGTGCTAATCATTTTATTTTCCTCCACGTGCAGTAAAATATCAAGATCTTTATTATCTCTTTATTCAGTTCTATTGACATTCTGAGTTGAGCATTTACAGTTATTTATTACAGTGCCTTTGGACTCAAATTTACTAATGATAAGTTTAATTAATGAAATGGAAGAGATAGGTTTATCAAGAAATTGAACTGAAAACATTTCAGTCATTGCTCTTAAACTGTTTCCTGTATAATACCACTTAATCATAGTTACTTTTTCCTTAATGGAATAGCTCATATTTAGCTATAATTAAAGCGCCTTCAATGAAAATGTTGTCACTGACGCTACTTTTCGTTTTGTCAATGCCAAATAATAATTTGCTGGTGTTTGCTGTATTACCTAAACTGTGAAAATTTCGTCATTTTGCCATCACATTTAATTGAATAACTTAGGATTGGCTTATTAAAATGTATTCAAACTTGGCACTGGGTTCATTATATCGGCCTCTTCGAAAATTTATAACACAGTTTTTCTCTAATATGTACAGGCTGGCCAATATTTAGCCACGTCAAAATTTACATGGGGTTTCCTATGTTCAACTAAGCCATGCATCACCCGGTATATGAACTTAAATTTATTAAGGAATAACACCCTTGAGTTTGGCCACATACTTAATTAACATATATTTAAGATATGCAAAGAAATAACTATTTTTCCAACATTTCAAGCAGAAATTACCCCTTAAGATTAAGGTGTGAGGTTGTTAGTTTTAAATAAATAAATAAGATCTTTATTCAGAAGGTACAAAGTTGCTTAAGGCACAAACAAAATCAATATTGTGCGTTTTCTGAAATGGCGAAGTTCATCCGTTTACTGACATAAAGGTTGTTCTTACACTTACACTAACCTGATCCAAAATTTAATAATTATTTATTAGTTATAACAATTAAGCAAATTTCTTAATTTGAGTCTTAGTCGCCTATTTTTAAATTAAGTGTTAAATTATTATAATTTTTAACAGGCAAGTTGGTTGGGCCAGAGAGTGCAGACTTTGACGATCGTCAACCAATCCCTCGTGCCAAAAAGCACGTGGAACCTCAGCTGCTAAGTTTAGCATCACTTAATAATTTAGCCAGTTATGGAGTTAATTTAAATAGAAGGCCTCCACCCCGAGCGCCAAGAAATAGGTAAGTTTTTTTGTAAATTAAGGGGCTAGATCAGATCTTTGAACACGCACCAGTATTCGCCAACGCATCGCTCGCAGAGCAGAGTTAAGGCCGATTCGCATTATAGGGACGCTCACGCTCAAGTCGTACTCCTTTGATTTTGCTCAGTATTCACATAGCGAGGGACGCTGACCATCAAGGCTGGCATAAGTCACACTTTGATTTTAGTTGTGTTCACATACAACACTTTCATCGTATTAAAAAACTTTTCAATTACCGAATTGGCGATGATGGCTATATCATTAGATGAGAAAGAAAAAGGCAAATTAAAAACTACAGGTAAACCGAAAATGTGGGTAAAGTCTGTTCAGAGATATAAGAAAGTAACTAACTGATCCCTATTAGGTAAGACCCGAGCCAGCTGTAAAATTGAAATATGGCCGAACAGGTCCGCATTTTGCTTAGAATTTGATAATGGTTTGTAATAAAAATAAGTAAGACATTAAATAATATTTTATTTATGTTTAGATGTGAAATTACAAATTATTTTGTTAATTAAAATTATATTTATGATTACAAAAATATACAAATTATTCGGTACTTATAATAATTATTCACTTAATATATTAATATCACTATCGCTATCATCATCTGTTCTAATTATTATTTGTGCTATATTGTTTATATGCATGTTTCCACTTTTTCAACATGTGTAACAGAATTTGCTCAACTTTGTGAAGGGAAGTTAAAAACTTCAGTTTCTATAAGCTTAAGTACGCTGGAGTTAATAGTAGGGCAAATATTGTTACGACGAATGGCAGATTTCAGTTGGTGCCAAACATGTTTGATGGGATTAAATAAACAATGGTATGGCGGAAGCATGTAGTTTTGGATTGTTGCTTTTGTGTCATTTGAGGAGGGAGTCTTGGTCAACTGCCTACTATGGTAGCTTGCATGGTCCATTACAATTACGCTATTCGGAGGTATATTTGGAATTAGCTTGTTTTTAAACCAATCTTCAAATAGATCAGCAGTGGTGTCATCATGGTAATCCAGAGAAGAATCTTTGATGTTTTTTGCAGACAGAGAAAGTCCATTTGGAATCCATCCGTCTTTAGATCCAGCATGCAAAATCGTAATTCGTTTACCTCTTTTTGATGGCGCGCTTGTTTTACACATGCCGCTTGAGTCAACCCAACCCTTTTCCGGGGTATCAGATGTGTCGAACCAGGTTTCATCCAAGTAAATAATCGGCCTTTGCTGATCTCTGTAAATCCTAATTTTTTGTAGATATTCGGATCGCCATTCCCGAATTCTACTGGATTCCATTAAAACTTGTCTTTTGTTAATTTTTTTAAATTTAAAACCCATGTGTTGGATACTCTTCCATAACGTTGTTCTACCACATTTAACGCCGGTTTTAGCTTTTTCAAGCCTCTTAATTAAATTATCTAATTTAGGCACGCTTTGTTCCTCGTATAACTTGTAAATTTTACGCCGTAATTTATCTTGATCACTTCCACCTACCTTGGAGAGAATGCTAGTATCGGTTATTTTTTTCCTCGCTAAAATGGGATTATTCACAATTTTTCATAGAGTTGATGTTGGAATTTTTGTTAATGTGGCCGTTTCTTCTAACGCTGCTTGCTTGCTGACCGCACGTTCAATGAGAGTTGAATAAACATTGTTTATAACTTCCTTAGTTTCCACAGAAAAGTGTTTTCTGCTTTTCGACGGGGTTATATCCTGAGATACATTGGGCTCGCACATATTTTTCATGACTCACACACGATTAAACAAACGCTGTATTACACACGAAGTAAGAATAATTACTAAGCTTAAAACTAACTAGAGTGGCTATAATATACAGTCTTTAGAACATAATTTGTTTTATGGGATTAATTCTCTCATTTTGAATCAGGTAAAAATCTCTATTACTTTAATAATGAAATTACGTCTTCCGGATTTGCAGTTTACTTTAAGACATTTTTAAGTACGGACCATAATTTACCTGCATTTATTCATTCATTCATTGTTTATGGCAATCATTGGATAATCCCATTCAAAGGCAAAGTGTAACTTTCTTATATTTCTGGACAGGCTTTAACAAAAATTTAAATTTACCTTCTTTATAAGCCACAGAGCCACGCGAATAACACAAATACAATTTGTATAGCACGCATAAAAATAAAAAAAATCCTTGGGATATACTACTAAATCTGGGAAGTACTTACTAGATTGTATTTCCAAATCCCTTTAACTAGCACACCAGTTTAAAAATGTAAATCATGTACTCAATAGGGAACTTGCATGACAATTAAATTTGAAAAATAATACTCTAAAGTGTAAGGTGACATCATCAAAAAACCCATAATTCACAAGAAAAATAACTTTTTAATACCCTCAGTTGAATAATACAGGGTGTTTTGTAATTTAATGTCAATAATTAAGGGGGCGATTTTTGTGTTCATTTTAAAAAGAAAACTTCATATGAACGTATGTCCTAAACGTCTTTATTTTTGATATACAGGGGGGTAAAGTTTTCAAAAATAAATAGTTTTTTAATAATATCTGTAATACCACTTCAGATATTTTAATGAAATTTGGCAGACATGTACTATGTATCAAGATGCATTATTTACCGTACAACAATTTTTTTTATTTCCACCAATGGCGTTCGTACGGAATTTCACCTGCCTATTTTGGCAGACAATAATGTAACACTACTGATTTCTCGTAAAAATAAATTTATTCCTAAAATCCCCAATCATTTCTAAACAAATTTGATCTCTTGAATTTTTTCAATCCGATGCACGGTTTTCGCTTAAAAAAAATAAAAACCTTTTCTCTGCATGATCATAACAATATCGTTAATATGACAATATCACCATGCACAGAAATAGATTTTATTTCTTAGATCAAGTTTGCTTAGAAATGAATAAGGATCGTCTGTTAATAAATCAACAACAACCTTTGTGAAAAAAAAAAGAATATACATAGAAACTAGATAAGTTGTTGAAAATGCCCTCCACCTTGAAGGATACACGCTTCAGCTCTTTTCCTCATATTGTCGCGCACTCTTTGAAGTATACCTTCAGTATTTCTTATTAAATCGAAGGAAGCTCTTATACGATCTTCCAGCTATTCTAAAGTGTTTACTGGGGTGCGGTAAACCAGACTTTTAAGATGCCATCATAAGAAAAAGTCCAAACTATTTAAATCTGGGGACCTAGGCGGCCATGGTTGAGGTCCGCCACGACCAACCCATCGGTTATTAAATGTTTGGTTTAAATATTCTCTTGCTACAACACTAAAGTGAGCGGGCGCACCATCATGCATGAACCATATTCTGTTTCTTATTAAAATTGGTACTTTTTCTAGCATCATGGGCAAATCCTCCTCTAGAAACCGGCGATAATTATGGCCATTTATTCTTTCTGGCAGGAAAAAAGGTCCAATTAAATAATTTCCAACAATTCCACCCCAGGCATTTACCGAAAACTGTTCTTGCTGGTTATATTCTACAACTGCGTGGGGGTTTTCGTCGGCCCAAATATGGTTATTGTGAAAATTTCTGATTGCGTTTCTGGAAAAGTTAGCTTCATCTGTAAACATTATTTCATGGTCAAACAAGGGATTATGCGCAATTTTGTCCAAAAACCACTGACAAAAATTAACACGCAAGGGAAAGTCTCGGGGAAGTAACGCTTGGACCCGCTGAATATGATACGGCTACAATAAAAAATCGTGCAAAGTTTTCCAAACCAGGACGTGCGAGATATTCAGATTATGTCCAATTTTTCTAGTACTTATTTCAGGATTATTATCAATATAATTTAAAATTGCTTCTTCAATTTCTGGAGTTCTTACAGTCCGATGGGATCCTTTTAATTGATTATTTGCCATAAAAGAACCTGTTTCAGTCAACCTTCTATGTACATTTGCAAATGTTCGCCTATCTGGTATGACTCCATTAGGGAACCGCTCTTGATACAATCGCCTAGCTTCCGGCGAACTGCCATCAGCCAAACCATACATGTAATGCATATCTGCCAACTCCTCATTAGTAAACCCGACCATTATCTTTCAAAATAACAATACTCGGATATTTTAAACACCAAATTAATAAGACACGAAAAACCGAATTTAAATATTGATAAACTGTCAAACAAAATAATGACAACAGCCCTGACAACAGAATTAATAACTCTTACAGACACAGCCTACTACAATAATAATTTTTGAGATGCTTATTCATTTCTTAGCAAACTTGATCTAAGAAATAAAATCTATTTCTGTGCATGGTGATATTGTCATATTAACGATATTGTTATGATCATGCAGAGAAAAGGTTTTTATTTTTTTTAAGCGAAAACCGTGCATCGGATTGAAAAAATTTAAGAGATCAAATTTGTTTAGAAATGATTGGGGATTTTAGGAATAAATTTATTTTTACGAGAAATCAGTAGCGTTACATTAATGTCTGCCAAAATAGACAGGTGAAATTCCGTACGAACGCCACTGGTGGAAATAAAAAAAATTGTTGTTCGGTAAATAATGCATCTTGATACATAGTACATGTCTGCCAAATTTCATTAAAATATCTAAAGTGGTATTACAGATATTATTAAAAAACTATTCATTTTTGAAAACTTTACCACCCTGTATATCAAAAATAAAGACGTTTAGGACATACGTTCATATGAAGTTTTCTTTTTAAAATGAACACAAAAATCGCCCCCTTAATTATTGACATTCAATTACAAAACACCCTGTATAAGCTATTAAGGGCTACGGTTGTGGACGGTACATAGCAGAAAAAAATTGTGAGTTTAATTATAGTCCAATAGATTTCAAGTTTGGAATGGTACAGGGTCACCATTAATCTCCGCACCATATGGAACTTTTTATTATTAATGAGGTTAGTTCAAAATAAATAACGGCAATCGTTGTTGCTTCAAATTAGACTAAAAATTATATATTCAAGTGTCACCATTTTTCTCAAATATTGCTGAAAAATGGCATTGTTTAACCGAATTCCAAAGAATGTTATTAGAAAAAGTTGTTTCTAGTCTAATTTTAGGCCTATGTACAAAGTTTCAGATGTCTAGCGCAAAGTTGAATTTTTTGCCATTTTTTCGAATTAACATGTTTTTTTTATAATGTAAGTTGACTTAATGAATATTAAACTATTTGCTTATACCATACTTAATATTTTATTTAGTTTGTATGCTTATTTTTTTACTAGAATGGCATTTTTTTTTCGAAATATAAAATTAGAGGCAAAAAAATTTGACACGGGTGGTGCAAAGTTATCAAAATTTAACAATTTTAACAGATATACGTCAGATGTTCCACTTTTTCTGATAGTAAATACACGTACAAAGTTGAAAAAATTTATAACAAAATTCGCAGCTATCAGATTAGTTTACAATTTAAACGCATTTTCTTGTTATCCACAATAAAATATCAAGGCAATTTCGAATTCTATAAGTAGGCTATGGAAAAAAAAAGGAATTAGAGTGCCGAATAAATAAAAGAAATGTCATAAGTTGGAATATTTTTGCAAGTTATAGTTTTCACTGTTATCAACCAATGTTGTCCATTCAAGAAAAAATAGATTGTCTTAATTTGTGGAGAAAATATGCCTCACCGGCAAGTATCTGACATTTTTAATGAGAGGCGCATCCAGAAAGAAATTTGCAGCATAGCACTGTTTCAAGAATAATGTCAAAGTTTAGAGAAACTGGATCTGTTTAAAATAATTTTTAAAAACCTTACGCAGCAAGTAAATACGATGAAGAAGCACAATTTGATGTTTGTTAAAGTGTTATTAACCACGGCCAAACTAGTATAACCAAGATAAGTGATTCAACAGGGACAAGAGGGAAAGTGTTAGAAATATTCTTTAGAAAAATCGATTTTGGCCATATAAACCCAAGTTGATAAACACATTGAAAGAACGCGATTTTGATATCCGTCTAGATTTTTCGTTTTGGTATCAGGGTCAATACGAGGAGAACATTCTTTTTCTATACAAGATCTTATGGACAGATGAAGCCACTTCCTCTTCAAATGGTACCGTGAGCTCTCAAGATTGCCGATGGTGGTCCCAAGAAAATCCCAACTTCACAATTGAATGTCGCGACCAGTATCATTTTAAAACCAATGTATGGTGTAGGATTCTGAAAGATCAGCTTATTGGACCATACTTCTTTAGAGTAAACTTAACTGGTGTAAGATACCTGACTTTTCTTAATCATGAGATTGCCGAAGTTTTGGATAACATGCCCTTACACAATAGACATAACTTATGGTATCAGCTTGATGGTGCACCCATACATCAAACTGCAGCAGTGAAAGAACGCATAAACCAATTATTTCAAAACAGAGTTATAGGGCGTGATAGAGAATGTTACTGGCCACCCAGATAGCCTGACATAACACCACTAGACTTTTTCCTGTGGGGGGTTATCTTAAACAGAAAGTTTATAAGAATCGACCGTTTAGAAATATCGAGCATTTGGAACAAACGATCAGACAGTGTTGTGCCGACGACTGTTTGTATAGAGCGAGAAGGACGTCACACTGAAATGTGAAATTTTTTGTTCCTTTGAATAATAATGTTAGTTATATTAAATTATATTTAGTATAAAATAAATTTTTTATCGAATATTTAGATGTATTTGTCATTTAAAAAATGGAACATCTGACGTCTATCTGTTAGAATTGTTAAATTATGATAACTTTGCACCACCCGTGTCAAATTTTTTGCCTCTAATTTTATATTTCGAAAAAAAATGGCATTCTAGTAAAAAAATAAGCATACAATCTAAATAAAATATTGAGTATGGTATAAGCAAATAGTTTAATATCCATTAAGTCAACTTACATTATAAAAAAAACATGACTATGTTAATTCGAAAAAATGGCAAAAAATTTAACTTTGCGCTAAACATCTCAAACTTTGTACCTAGGCCTAAAATTATACTAGAAACAACTTTTTCTTATAACATTTTTTGAAATTCGGTTAAACAATGCCATTTTTTAGCATTTATTGACAAAAATGTAATTTTTGACAGATACCGAATGACAGATGGTGACAATTGAATATATAATTTTTAGTCTAATTTAAAGCAAAAACGATTGCCGTTATTTAATTTGAACTAACCTTACCTTATTAATAATAAAAAGTTCCATATGGTGCGGAGTTTAATGGTGAATATAGGTAAATATAAATGTACGCCGATGCGTTGTCACTTTTTTTTTAGACGAGCTAGGGTCGACCTACTCAGTTTTTTTTTCATAAACTATTAAAAAAACGTTCTGCCGCGGCATGGCTATTACCATTTTCTTTACAGCCAAACTAAACAATTTTTTTTTTTATTTAAATGCTAAAGTCATTTTCCCTCCGTTTTTAAAATACATAATAGCCAGTTTGTTCTCAAAGATACTTAATATTCTACGAGTGTCACAAAATTTCGATTTTCAGCTTGGATGTTAAATCCTAGTGTGTAATGTAAATAGACAGAAATTGATTATAATTGGTAGGTTAGTTAGGGAAGATATTTTGGTACGGTCAATGAAACCCCATGGTTAGTTTTCAAATCTATATTTTATGTATAAATGAATATCATAATGTATATTTTTTCCATAATAATGTGATATCATATTCCACTCAAATTATGCAGGTTGGTGGGCAAACTTGATCAAGGTAATTTTCATGCAGAACACGATGGGCAGGGTCCCGGTTCGATCCGAGTGAGAGTTCACCCCTAAAAAGCCAAAAACACCCTTTTTAGGGGTGTTTTCGAACAAATAATTGCCTAGAGACTCGCGGGTATTGCGTCAGTGGTTTGGGGGTTCTGTTTAAAATGTTATTAATCTTTAAATGCATGTGATTATTATTTGTATATCAGGTTATTGTTCTAAGACAGATAATGTAAAAGAAGCGCAGGTAAAAAATAAAAGTATGCGGAAAGCAAAGCTTTTAGTTTTAAAGTAAATAAAAGTTTTAAAGAAAATTTATATTTTCTGATGTATACTTACTTGCTAACGTAGCTATTTTTCTAGCCAAGGATGTCGATAACAAAGACATCAAATTAATTCTGCCTATCACTGTTTTATTTTAAAAGAATATCGTGTTACAGGACACCCGAACTGCTTCTGACCCCGCGTTATCTGTACTATGACTGCGTTGGGGGCAACGGGGTGACAAACGGTCCTACTCCCCCCGAGCCTAGCGAGATGGTGGGTGTAAACACGGGCGTCCCGCACCATTCTGTTGGTTCCGATTTAGAAAGCCAGGTGTCGCTGCCGAGGTCGTATACGTTACCTAGAGAATTTAAATATTATAGAAGGTAAGAGTCTAATAAAATTAGTTTTAGTGATTGACTAGTGTTTTTAGCTAGTCATGGAAATTATTTATTTTAGTTCGATTAATACTAAATTCAAATACAAATACAAATACAAATGGTTTATTTCCATAACTGACATAAATAAAACATGTTTTGGAATTGTCATATGCCTACAGTACAGTCTTTTCCAATAATTTGTTTATTAAAAACCGCTTTGCTTTGGGCCCAAATTAATTCATTAGCGTTGAAAATGCAGTGGTAGGGCGGCAATCTCAAAACTTGATGACCCATAGTACAAATTAATTCATCCACGGCATATCCTAATTTTGCTTTGTATTGTTTTACTATTTGTAGCAATTCGGGTTTGAGTGCGTTTTCCATAAAATTGATATTTTTGCTTTATAGCCAGGAAATGATATCAGCTTTTCTCGTTGAAGCATTTGGCACATTTTCGCTGAGCCGTGAATGGTACTTTGCATTGTCCATAACAAGAAGCGAGGGTTTTTCGAGCCGAGGTAAAAGCTGTTCTTCCAACCATTTTTCAAACAATGTAGAGTTCATGTTGTCATGATAGTCGGCGCTTTTATTTTTTGTAGAAAAAACTGTCCCATCTATAAAGCCATCTTTGATGCCAGCATGCAAAACTATTTATCTTTTGTAATGCCGCCTGATTGTTGTTTTTATTTAAAACTGATTTGATGTTGTCATCATGCCATGTTCTGATGTCGCTACCATTTTGAAATATCCATGTTTCGTCTATAAAAACCACATCTAACGGAGTTTCTGATAACTAGTTGTTACAGTTCGAAAATTGCATTTCATAAGTTTGATTATCTCTGTTAAGTTTTCGCTTTTAAATTGTTAACATACATATGTAGACTCTCACCTTAAACATTAATTACTAATTAAGTTACCTGTAATAGCCAACATTTTCATTATGTTTAGTTTCAAACCTTTGTTGGAATGTTTTGTATCTTGCAAGACATAGCCAAGTGGATTGATTTCTTCTGTTCATCGTTTAATACTACTTGCAGATAGGTTTGATTTTAAATCTTTCTTTTAGTTAATTGGTAATTGGTAATTTATAACTATTTAACCTAGTATTTAAGTTGTAGGTTAATTGTCTCGGCTGTTGTAAATCAGCTGATTTAAGAAAATCGATAATAGGTCAGTGTCAGACTGACAGTTTCTGGGCATTTTCACAGCCACGTCTGGTTAATTTTTGCTTGGTCGCGTGAGTCGACTTCGGTCGCCGTTAGTTTTTTATGTTATGAAAAGAGGTTAGTTTCCGTAGATAGGGTTGACTAATTTTTGTCATTGTTTTGTTTTGGTAACTATGTACGTTGGAGAAAAATAAGAATCGTCCCTTTCGACCATGGACACTGAAAGTTAAAGCACGTTTGTGGAAATATCTCCCCAAGTTTAGTTTTTTTGGGCCGTGCGGGCTAATGTAGTGCCGATAAAGCATCCACAAATGCTTTAAAAAGGGTATGGCTTTGTAGTTTGCCTTTTCCTTTGGGCGGAATGCCGATTTAAAATGCTTTAATGAACTTCCAACAGCGGTCATAGACGCCATTTCGTAAATTGAAACCCTCGTCAGTTATTTGAGGCTTTTTTGGTAGGGGCTAAAAGTCCGAGTACAAACTGGAGTACTAGTTTACTTTTGTTGGAAATGCCTGGACGCGGGACGTGCCAGTTGCCGTGTACTATTGGAATTCTTGGATACTAGCTGTGTAGCAGTATCCACGTTAGCTGTTTCAGGGACCATGTGTGTGTGTGTGAAGATTAAGTCTTCATGAACCATGGGTAGCACGTAAAGTTGCAGCTATGTATCATTACCCTGTTTTCATTTTTTCTTTAAAAAGTAGTCAAGTTAAAATCTTAATATTTTGCATTTGCTTATTGTTTGATATACAGTGTTTTGATAAAGTTTTGCGCCCATGTTATGTACAGAGCTTGTGCAATGTAAACGTGTAGCGTATGTCGACATAGCGTTAAGACGTCACAAGAGTCTAGTAGTTCAGAACGTTAGGTAGTCTGTTACAACTACTTTTGTTGTAAATATAGTTACAATTTATTATTATAAAGTAAATATTTTTGTTTCCCGGCTAAAGGCTATTTGTTTCTTCTGAATTTAACACTTGTAACTTTGATATTTTAACTTATCTATGACCGAGTGGCTAGTATGCTTATTGAGTAACCACAGGTACTCGTAAGATATTGTATTATACTCTAACAGAGATTTTATGGTAAATTTAGTTAGTTGTGAGAGGTTCTTGCACAGACCTTGCGGAAATTCCTAGTTTGAGGCAATGTCCTGGATGTAGGTATATGTGGCTGCCAGATCAGACTGAACAGTCATTTTTACAGTGTAGGTCTGACAGTTGCCGTCTTGTGCAAGACCCTGTCAAACAGGGTTTGACTTTTTGCTTTCTTTTATCGATAACTTTATAAATTTAAACCTTCAGAAATTTCATTGTCAAACCTAGTACTATAATTTTAATATTTCATTTCACTTATTTATCTTTTAGCTTTAAGTATCTATTGTCCACCAAAGTAAGAAGAGCTTGCATTTATAAAACCAAGTAACCAAGGGCTTAACACCACCTTAAGAATAAATATTTGTATTGGCCTCTGCGAAAATTTGGCTTTTATTTTAAATAGAGTGACTTTGAGGGCTTGAGTGAATGAGAGCTTATAAGAAGCTAGTGTATACCGATGGTGACATAAGTTTTTTTTTTCCTAGTTTGTTTTTTTCCGAGGCCAAACACTAGAACCTTTAAAGGCTTTTAAGTAAAATAAAACTAAGGTGGCGCCTTCAGGATTTGACTTTAACTTACTTATATAAGAGTGCTAAACCTCTCAATCTAGAGACAAAATAGCGAACCTACCCTGAGTTGAGCTAGCTTAGGGGTGTCTGAAGAACATCCTCCAGGGCGTAGGGTTACCAGAGTAAGGGTGGATAGGTTGCCTTGTCGCAGTTTATTTTGGGTTATCCTAAGGTGAATACTGGCACCTGATTATTGTTTAGGGCGTAATTTGGTTTTTTATAACACTTAGTAATTGTTTGTGTTTTTTTTTTGTATATTGTCTCAAGAATTTTATACGTTTTGAAGCAATATCCGGTTTCTCCATAATGTAGCGCCTGCCACTGTCCCTTTTAAATTTAAATCCCAAATGCCTTAACAAATGGCCTAATGTGGAGTTGCTTAGGTCAATAATTTGTTTGGCATGCAATTCCTCTTTTAGCTTTTGCCGTGTGACATACTTATGCGTGGCAGTCATATTGTAAACTACGTTCCTTATTTAAGTTTTCCTTGCCTCAGTTAAATCCCTTGTTTTTGGGGCACGCTTTTCTCTTATAGCCTAAAAAGGAAATTGAATATTATGACTACATGTTCTTTTATTACTTTATAATTGAATATAAATACTTATAATAAATTACAATCCTTATACAGTATGTCCACGGATGGGGTTTACAAGAGGACAATTGGACTAAAAATTGAAAGATACGAAAAAAAGTCACTCCTAACAAACGTTTTTGCTTGTCTAGAAAATACGACTCATAATAAGAAACTTCAATTTTTCATACAGGGTGGGTAAAAACTGCATTATTATTATAATTACTTCATTAAATAAAGACATTGACACCAAGTATCACCTATTCATTATTCAAGTAAAAACGTTTATTAAGAGTGACTTTTTTTCGTATCTTTCAAAATAAAGTATGTTTACTTTTAAGCAAAATAACATTTTTGCAGTTTTTACCCACCCTGTATAAAAAAATTGTAGTTTCTTATTATGAGTCGCATTTTCTAGACAAGCAAAAACGTTTATTAAGGGTACTTTTTTCGTATCTTTCAATTTTTAGTCCATTTGTCCTCTTGTAAACCCCATCCGTGGACATACTGTACAGGGTTATCCAACCAAGACTGGACATGGCGATTTTTTAACTTTTCCTGTACTTTTATAAAAAAACTGAAATAGCCATCTTAAGTCATTTTCTCCCGCGAATTCGAATATCTTCAGCAAAAAACAATTGAACATCAAACAAAAGTACTAGGGGTCACTTTGATATTTTTTTAAATGGGATGCCGTATTTTTAATGAGCTTATCCGATTTCTCATATAAATTTTGATCTAAAATGTTGGATTTTTAATTCAAAAACGCCTTTTTTCTTCAGTTTTAAATTCGGAAAATGTTCGTCTACCGTAAGATTAATACCTGATAGATGGATACCCGTTTCACCTGTTCACCCTTTAACCTGCTTTAAAGCGTCCGTCAGTTAGACAAAATAATCAAGTTTCAAATTTCTATATATTTTTCACGAATTAATTACAAATTTAGTAGTTTTTGCAAATCTATTATTGCTTACGTATAAAAAAAGTATGACATATTAGAAAAAACTATAAACTAAAGTGAATAACTTTAATCTCAATAATATAATAATTGTTCTATGTGTCCTCCATTATTTTCAAAACATGACCGATGCCCCCTTTTCAATCTCTCCAAAGAATCTCTTACAATATTTTGGTCCTGGTTAAGTCTATTAATTTCATTTATAATTTTTTGCTGAATGTCCTCCAGACTTCTGTTGGGTCGTTGATAAACTACATTTTTTAAATGACCCCATAAAAATGTATCCATTGGCGTGATATCGGGGCTATTTGGTGGCCAATGAATTGTTCCGTTACGGCCAATCCACTGATTGTAACGCTCGTTTAGGTATGTTACCACTTCTCGAACTGCATGAGGCGGAGCACCATCCTGCTGCCAAATGATATTGTTGTAGGCTTGCAATGGCAACCTTTTCAAGAAATCCTCGATATCGTTATGAAGAAAATGGAGGTATCTTTGGCCTGTTAAAGAGCCACGATAAAATAGTGGTCCAATAATTCGATTTTCTAACATCCCACACCAAACATTAAGTGAGCTCCATCCTTGAAACTTTATTATTTCATATCTATGAGGGTTAACTGCTGCCCAGTATCTTGTATTTTTCCGATTGTATACCCCCGATGTTGTAAATGACGCTTCGTCACTCCATAGAATTTTATTATATAAATTATAATCTTCGTCTTGCTCTCTCATCAGCATTGAAGCAACAAATCGAAATCGCAGTTCTTTTTGAAGCTGTGTTAAGTATTAAACGGGAAGGATGCAATATGGTTTTAGACCACATTTTTTTAAAGTTCTGTGAACTGTTCCATAGCTTACTCTCCGGAGCCCTGGACCATACCTTACTTCTCGTACCGCTTGCGGAATAGAACTCTTCGGATTTATAGTAAAATATTGAACAATAGCTCGATCCCTTATATTCCGTCTTTTCATCTTTCTTGGCTTATCTTTCAATGTCTTACTTTCTTCAAATAGGGTCTTAATTCTGAGAATTGTATCCACTAAAATGTGTCTCTGGAAACTCTCAAAAAATGTTCTTTGTGTTTGTCGAGCATTCTCTCCACTTTTGTAATATAATTTTATTACATTTAGCCGTTCTTCTAAAGAATATTTCATTATTTGTAATTAATTCGTGAAAAATATATAGAAATTTGAAACTTGATTATTTTGTCTAACTGACGGACGCTTTAAAGCAGGTTAAAGGGTGAACAGGTGAAACGGGTATCCATCTATCAGGTATTAATCTTACGGTAGACGAACATTTTCCGAATTTAAAACTGAAGAAAAAAGGCGTTTTTGAATTAAAAATCCAACATTTTAGATCAAAATTTATATGAGAAATCGGATAAGCTCATTAAAAATACGGCATCCCATTTAAAAAAATATCAAAGTGACCCCTAGTACTTTTGTTTGATGTTCAATTGTTTTTTGCTGAAGATATTCGAATTCGCGGGAGAAAATGACTTAAGATGGCTATTTCAGTTTTTTTATAAAAGTACAGGAAAAGTCAAAAAATCGCCTTGTCTAGTCTTGGTTGGATAACCCTGTACTTATATTATATAATATAAAAATCGCATAATTTTTTGGTCCATAAACGTCTTATACGCCATCCACTGTGGGACAACCTGTATTCATAGGTGAATAAATTTTAAACCACTTACCCTGGGAGAGATTTCTGTTGTATATTCCTTTCGGATCCTGGCTACAGTTTTGTCACTAATCTTACAGGCTGCTGAAGTGCATTTCACAGCTGAAGTTGGCTGAAGGCTATTTTCTTTTTGAAAAGGAGGGTATTGGCTGTGTGCACGTAGAAATATAAGTGAAATAATTTAGTGGTGTATTGCGTGCATAATGTATTCAAAAAGGAAGAGCTTGTTACAATCGTAGCAGAGCGCTTTCGGCTTTCGCCATCTTCATTTCCACTGCTATTCGTTAGTACTTAATACACACTATCTTCAAAATTTGCATACTCTATCTTAAAACTTAAAACTTGGGAACTCTGCATTTAGTCTCTTACATGTGAGTCAAAATTCATTAAAACTAATTAAAACACATAAATGGACGAAAAAACAATTGCACTTTGAAACCACGTTAAAAAAATGTAACGTGCTGTCCAAATATTTTAATTATTTTTTTGTCCATTTATGTGTTTTAATTAGTTTTAATGAATTTTGACTCACATGTTCTTACATTGTCTCTTGACTAAATGCAGAGTTCCCAAGTTTTAAGTTTTAAAGACAGAGTATGCAAATTTTGAAGATAGTGTGTATTAAGTATGTACTGACGAATAGCACTGAAGATGGCGAAAGCCGAAAGCGCTCTGCTACGATTGTAACAAACTCTTTCTTTTTGAATAAATTATGCACGCAATACACCACTAAATTATTTCACTTATTTTCTTTTTATTTTGAAAATACTCCAAAACGTTTTAAAATAATTTTCTGTGTCACAGCGTTAAACATTTTGCACCAAATATTCGAAGTCAAATGTCGAATAAACCCCAAAATTACTGACCCGTACCTGAATTTTTGGGTACCTGGGAGAAGGTTCTTGTGTTCCGCTTTAATTCGTCACACCTGACGAAGAGAGGCAATAATTAAGGGTCGGTACTTGCTAATTTCATGCCTATGTTTAGAAGAAAGAAAGATGATTAAAAGATGTAGCTTTCTCTGTTGCAGGTTTTATTGCCCTTTCGGTCTTTTTAAATAATCTCTACTATAGTTATTCTTTTACTAATATTAAAATAATATTACGCACCAAACTCACTGTGGCTCATTTTCAGACAACGCATGGGCCGACCAATTCAGCCAATAGCATCCACCAACAGCAGCGACGGTGACGTGGACAGTGCAGATGACGAGACAGACAGTAACCCCCCGCCCCCCACGATCGTTAGACCATTAAGAAGGCCTTACAGACACGAAACACAGTTGTGACCAACGTGGAAGTTAGTTGTTATTTTTGTAGAAAGTGAATGTTCCTCGTTTTTTTTTTTCTGTTATGGTATGCAGGTTTCTGGGTTAGGAATAGGGATTGTTTTGTTTAAAAAAAATGTATGCAATGTTTGTATGAATAATCCAAAAGTAGTTCTGATACATGTCGTACGCAAACAGAATTAAATATTGCTGCCAAAATATACAGTGTGTGTATAAAGTCTGGAAACGGCTTAATAACATCACAATTTATTGACCGATTTAAACCAAATTTGGTACAGTGATGTAAGAGGATCTGACGCACCGAATGACGATATTGGCGTTGTTGCCAGCTTTTTAGTTTGTCTGGAATTCGAACGAATTTTATATTTTTAAATGTAACACCCTGTATATTTTTTTATTTATAGGTTTTACTTTAAATTTGTTACACTTTTTGTATAACGTACTTTGTTCTTAATATCAGTAGTTTTCGAAATAACGAGTACAATTTAGAAAAAATATATTTTTTATATTAAATGTTCAAATTGTTTTCCCTGTACAGCTTGAAAGTGTGCTAATTGAAAATAAAATTTTTCAATTTCTGGCATTATTAATTCAAATTCGTCCAAAATTCGACGCTGCAAATTGGCCAAATCTTGAGGTTTTATGGTATAAACTCTGTTCTTCAAGTGTCCCCATAAAAAATAGTCGTTAGGCGACAAATCATAGGACCTAGGTGGCCACTCGATTGTACCCCTCTACCGATCGACCTATTCGGAAAAGTGTTGTTCAAAAATTCGCGCATGTTTCGACCAAAATGGGGAGGAGCTCCGTCCTGTTGGAAGAATGTACTTGCATAATTTGGACCCATCAAATTTCGTATAATAGGCACTATTTGCGTTTCCAAGAGCTCAAGGTAAAGTTGTGATGTCAAATTTCCATCAATAAAAAATGGACCGATCTTGTGGTTACCCACAAGCTCAGCCCACACATTCAATTTTCCAGGGCGTTGTGTATGACCTTCTCTTATCCAGTGGGGATTCTCATTTGCCCAAAACCTACAGTTGTGTCTATTGACTTTACCATTTAACATAAATTTGAAAAACTAGTTATTTTGGTCAAACCTTGACATCATAATATCACAAAACTCAATTCTTCGCTCATAATCATCATTTATTAAAACATTATGGACGGATTTGAAGCAGACGTCACTTACTTGAGAAATCTTTCTTAATGAAGAAACAGGGGTTTCAACAACATGTTGTAAAATTTCTAAACTTTTCTCTTCATCCACTACTGCTAGTCGTCCTGATCGTCGCCTATCTCTACAATTTCCAGTTTCTTCGAACCGTCGGACAGCTTTTAGAACAGTTGCTTTTGAAATTGTATTTCGGTTTGGAAATGCGTCATTAAATAGATTTTTAACCTCTTCGTAAGACCTGACCCTATCGCCATATCCTCTTATCATAAGAATTGTAAATCTTTCACTTTCAGTTAAAGATATTTTTGAATGTAAAAATGACAACTTTTATGACTTTACATCAAAACTGAACTTATTTATTAATAAATAAAACACAATTTGTTGATATTTTCAAAACACGTCGTTACTTCGAAAACTACTGATATTAGGAACAAAGTATGTTATACCAAAAGTGTAACACATTTAAAGTAGAAACTATAAATGAAAAAATATACAGGGTGTTACATTTAAAAATATAAAATTCGTTCGAATTCCAAACAAACTAAAAAGCTGACAACAACGCCAATATCGTCATTCGGTGCGTCAGATCCTCTTACACAACTGTACCAAATTTAGTTTAAATCGGCCAATAAATTAAATTTGAATTTGAATTTGACAACTTCAGTAAAGTATCATTTACAAAAAAATTGTTTGGGTACTATTAAGAAAAAAATCTTTTACTCTCTTACTTAGCTGATCATACTCAATATGACAATAGTTACTTGTATTGCAAGTGTGATGTGCAGCCTATGTAGGCTCGTACGACTGTTTCGAGATACATAAGAATTAAATTAATGGAGCCTAACTGTGTTTGGTATTCTATTAAATTTCTGTTTCGAATGACCATCTTCACTCACCTTAAGTCTGAACGATAAACGATGCGTGCCGACCGGCTTTCATCCAGGTATCAGCTTTTGAACACTTTATTTCGTTTTCCCTGTCATCACCCGATTCTTACACACGGAGGATAAGGACAATGCGTTTTGTATCTCGTTGTTTTTCGTTGTCTGTCTGGAACTACCAGGCACTACCTTTTACAGGCACGTAGGCACCTCTCGCTCATGAGTGGAATTCGTACCAATTTTGTGAGTATACAAAATTACAAACAAGTCTAATGTGCGAGAAATGACATGAAACATAATCACAATCAATCTCATTCAAACCGGTATTTACTCTGTAAAAAAAGTAACAATGCACAGATGACATAGAGCTTATCACTACAAACTGGATTCCGATCATCCAAGATAGACATGAAAATTGATGTGCAGCAGTGGACGAGAATGCCAAAACGTATTTAGAGTTACCTCTCTCGAATTTGGTCAGAATTTCTTTGCATTATTCAACAGAATTTTCTTCCTCATCTGATAAGTTGTGAGATATTCATCAGGAGGCAACCTTCCCGACTCGATAATCGTGCATCTGTAATGCTACTTCAAGTTTTTTATAAAGGTCGCCCACTTCTTCAGTGAACGCGGAAGGAGCGAGGTTCTAAAAGGCCTGTGGTATACGCTTATTAATTTGAACCTCAGTTTTAAAATTCAAAATCATTGCGCAAAAATGCTTCCTTTTTCAATTTTATTATGCAAAGGAGGACGAAGGCCGGTAACTTAACACCCCTTCACTGAAAACACGTGGAACCACATCTCATAAAGTTCGTCTATCTATCTTACAAACTCATTATAAATGCTAATCCCTTACCGTCATAATAACCTATTGTGTGAGGTGTAAAATTCGGCCACCTGATCTGGGGACTTCAGATACGGATCTATTTAAAAACTATTATATTATTATATTTTCTCAATAATTCTCTTAAAATAATTAGGGTAAAATAAAATAGGTTTATTTTAGTTATTTAAATATGCCGATTTTTGGTTTTAAAATTCAGTTTTAAATGTTTGTATTGGTTTAGACAAGAAGTTGTTTGTTACCAATTAAACGTGATATCTAAGAATGTTTCTCCGTGGGAAGAAACCAGTACACCAAGTGGATCTACGGGTCGTAATAAATACCAATTAAAGCGTAATATTTTATCAGTTAACACAAAAAAAGTAATCTTCGACGTTTACACCACCCTTCTTAAACGTGGTTTTTCAAAATTTGGTGCAGTGAAGGAAGCGGCAGCTTTGACACGCATGCCAGTGAGCACAGTGTGGTTTGTTGTAAATAAACCTATAGTGGAGAGAAGAAAGAGGAAAGACTCTTTTACTTTTAAGAAACTGGACGCGACGGATGTCGATATAATTTGTAGAAAAATATATGCCATGTACAGAGAACAAATGATCTCCACTTTAAAAGCCCTATTGCAAAGATTAAAAAAAAAAGACACAAGAATGGATTGTTGTCGCGAGACTCTAAGGAATGTATTTTAAGAAACGGTTTTAAAATGAAAAAAATTAACAAACGACAAGTAATTATGGAATCGGCCCAGTTAAAAAGGTGGAGGATGGAATACCTAATTGCAGTCCATGGATATAGACAGGATGGGAGGGATATTATTTATTTGGACGAGACGGTGGTATGACACACACGAAGTTCCAGATAAAGGTTGGGTAGATTTATCGAGTCAATGCAGAACCAAAGCTCCATTAAATAAAGGTAAGCGTATAACAATAATTCATGCTGGGACAAAAACGGATTTATACCAAACCCTTTGGTCTTATCAGCCAAAAATATAAAAGACTCCCTTGTTGATTATCACGATGATACTACGGCAGAACTATTTGAAGACTGGTTTAAAAACAAATTATTACCAAATATACCACTAATTAGTGCGATAGTGATGGATAATGCGAGCTACCACAGTCGTAGGTTAAATAAAGTTCCGTGTTCCAATAACACAAAAGTTACCCTCCAGGACTATATGATGGAAAATAATATGTATTTTGAGGAAAATTGCACAAAAAAGGAATTGCTCGAAATTTTAAAATCATTTTCAATAAAAAAGCAATATTATTGTGGCACTTTGGCGGCAGAAATGGGTCATACATTTTATTCTATCAGCAACGAGTGCGTCCCTGCTTTCATTCGATAACCCGCTAAGTCTTATCGGCACTAGGGATACGCATTTATACTGAGTTTGTAAGATAGATAGACAGACTTTACCGTGTTAGGTTTACGTGAAAATTTTCATAATGTCCTTATTACGCGTCTAGAACTTTGTGAGAAGTGGCAGATAGCAAAACGCGCACTAGCGATATTTTTTGCTATGTTAAAGTCTTGCCAAACACTTCTCACATGTGAAAAACAACCTTAGATAGAGGAAAAGAGTTACAAAGGCAAGACACATAAGCATATCACACATGTAATATACAAGATACTAAGGAACGAAATTAGTGACTCTGCCACGCACAAAGCGATCGGAGTTAGCCATCTGAAATTTTTACATGTCATTATGTCAGTAAACCGCTACGCCCGTCGTTTATGTAGCGCCATGTAATACAACGGCAGACCGCTTTCTGTCTGGCGGAGCGTGTAAAAAGAAGTTCGAACACATTTCACTCATTATTAAATTGAAGAGAGTGTAAATACCGGTGTCCAAGGGCCAGAAAAAAAAATTTTGTGTAAAAAGTGACTTGCCAATAACATTTTATCGCATTTACATACGAAAATGTTTGATGGGTGAATTGAAAATGTATAACGACTGGCCTGTTTGGCAATATCCCATATTTTGTGTTGAAGCTCCGGTAAAAAAGTTTCGTTTATTTCAAATACATTTGTACATTCTGTTCAACAAAAGCGTATCCGTGATTATTTATTTGTTATAAGAAATTCACAAATTACTTCAAACGGATAGACGTTTCAGACAATCTACTAATTACACAAATCCCACACATTCACCAAACCACAGAACGTATAAATTCCCATGTGACTGGAGCGTTTCCGGCATAGTTTCCTCCAGTGTTTCTGCGTGTTTCTCGGTAAGAGGGTCCCTATTCTCAAGTTCAGGGGAAGGCAAATTTGTTTTGAGAAAAGAGGAACAATCACATGCTCATAGCGATTAAATTCCGTATTCTTGGATGCCACAAGTGATGGCGTTCGCGATGTTTAACAACTGACACTGAGGGCAGATGGTCTATTAGCCGGAAGATTAAAAGTAGAGGTGGGCTTATAAGTTATTTTGAAATCACCGGTATACCGGTGACTGTTATTTTAGATTAACTGTTATTTTAAACAGTTACCAGTTATTTTCAATAAATTTAGTTTTAAGGTGTTGCTGGTCGAATAAACGATTTTTTCTATTATTTAAATATTTTATGAAAATATTATTATTATAAAATATACAGAGAACTAAGAAACAATAAAAAAAATATTTTGTGATTTAAAACAACGTTTGAAATCGCACAGTTTAAAAATGTTTACATATTACATACCTAATGCACTATCTCCATATATTCTATATAATTTATCTCATTTCTTTAAACTTAAAGCTTAAACACAAAAACAAACAATAAACAACGCCACACTCTTCGACAAAACAAGCAACATCAACAGGCGTCGATCCGGTCGATCGTAGGGGAATTACAGAATTAAACCCTAATAACACCACCGTCCTGAACCACAGATGTGCCGACATTGTAATAATATGTGGTCAGATTAGGTTCAAATACTTGATGGCGCGATTAAAGTACATCGATGTTTTCGCCGTTTAAAATAACTCCGAACGCATACCGCAAACGGCGATATGAAATAACATATAACATAATATTAAAACATCAAAAAATATCAAATACCAGTGAAATATATTAGCGGTTATTTGTCTACCAGTTATTTAAAAGAACCGTATGCGGTGTAATACCATGCAGGCAACGTGTCACCGTCGCGGCGCGCTCTTGGCTCGATGCAAAAGCGCCAATAACTGGTAACTGCTTCAGACAATATTGGATCACCGGTAGCGACAGTTATTTCTCAATAACCGGTTATTTTTAACCGTGAAAGTTATATCGTCACACCTCTAATTAAAAGGAGTCACTAGCTCGATTACATGTATGGTTAAATCATTGGTTAATCTAAAATCTTGCCGAAACGGTTCCTTAGTTAAATAAAACGCATCTTGCCACCAAATCATTAAATAATTTGGGCAATGACAAATACTTCATTAAAATTTAATTTAAACTTCTTGCTAAAGTATTTAAAAATTTTAAACACAGATTATTAATTTTTTTTTAGGATTAGTTCTGAGAAATACCATTTGCGCCTGGTTCCCTCAATATTTTACCCATTCTACTACTAGTTACCAGAATAAGTTTTCTTGAATTTTGAGGGGCAAGGGTCATTCATAACCTTTCCAGAATAAATAAAATAGGATTTCACGAGAATTACATGCTGCCTTCTCTCGAAGGGATCATTTTCCCGACTGGACATATCTTTTCCAAATTAAGAGAAGTTACTGTGACTACGTTCCGAGGAAACGCGTTTTCCCAACTCTTGATGAAGGTGAATAGTCATTTTCATTTTCAAGATTACAATTAAACTTCAATTTAAAAACTTCCACAGTGACATCTAAACTATCTACTATTTAAACTATTTACAATACATAATTTAGTAAAAATACAAGTTTTCCCATGGATTCATTCTATTCCTACTACGCTAGCGTAGCCAGACAGGCTGTTAGCTGATGGTTCTAAAAGGAATTTTGGAAGTCTGCGTTTTTGCCAAGTTGCAGAAACTTTGGACCGGTTACCGAGTGATCCAAAGAGGGATTCAGTTTTTATTAAAGGTCAAGCCATCGAAAAACCTTTGAAGAATACGACTTAGGTTAGATTTTTGCATATCACTTTATCACTTCTCTTGATATGATAATGCGAGAATTACCGAATAGAGGTCCTGCCAGCTCTAAATTCGCCTGTTTAATCGTCGCTCTGTTTTTTTCTCGAGATTCGGCAGGTCCTCGACGTTTTCGCTTTCATTGAACCGTTTTGCCCACTACTTCACAAAACTGTTAAGACTTTTTAATACCATTTGCTGCATCAATCTTTTGGATACATGCACAAAAGTACTGCCTCTAAGCGTTTGATGTAGGTGACACTCATTTTGTTTTGGCGTTGATCCCCAAGTCGCATACATCACGCCATAGATACCCCACGTCTGTATGCGAGAAATGGAAATGTTCAGATATAGTTCCCTTTCACGCTATCCGCGACGCCGATGTAACGTACTAATATTTTACGCCGTACGCCACGTTAACAAATACTTGGCGTAAAAATTGGATACCAGTGTCTTAACTTCTTTGCCCTGTGAGGGCACTTGCAAACGGTGCGATTGCGACGCGATTTTCCGTTATACGTCAAAAATAAATAGAGGTTTCCGATAGATTTTCACACGATGCGAACGCGACAAAAAAAAATAGATAGCGGAACACTGACGGTCAAATATTGGCCGTCATTTTGCCGTGCCACAAAAAAAAAACAAAGGCACGGTTCTAGACATGCCACTTTTTACGCTGTAGTTCCACGGTTGCCATACGCTTTGTGTTCCCAGCTTCAGTAGCAGTAGACCTTGGTAATGGCTGCAAAATTAAAATTTAAATACCCCTTGTGCAACCTTTTCCCCATTTAACCAAAGTTGTATGTCTTACCATACCTTAGACATACCGTATACATTTATGTAGCAGATCAAAATAACAAGTCTCGTAAAAAGCTCAATTAAATTTCCTACACATTTTTAAAGCATCAAGATTGTAATCCACAAGACCTAACACTAAGACATAAATAATATAAACAAACAGATAATAATAAACGAGGAGTACTGAAAACATGTGTATATCATAAAACCAAAGAGTAACCCATTGGGCGGTATACAGAAAGATAAAATTAATATACCTATAACTTTTTTCTGTTACAGATACATTTTTAAAGTTGATTAAAATTGTATTTGGCCTTACTTGCTGATGACATCACCAAAGTCGAAAGTTTGTTCAAGTTACAGTCAGTTACGGTGGTTCTTTACCCGTGCGTCATTACTTCCACGTGACTAAAACCATATGAATCTAATTAATATAACCAGATTCAAACGGTCAAAACAAAGTCTACGTTCATTAACGTCTAAATTTCGTGGCTAGCGTTCGGACTTAATAATTAACAACGGCAAACCCGCAAGCAGCAAAAGTAACACGTAAACGTTTACGTGCGCATGCTCAGTCTGCAAATTTCGATACGCATCATATTCCGCACGTTTGCGTGTCACGTAGAGTGACGGTTCTTCACGGACCCCGTATACGTGACATGAACCGAGACGTGTAGGGCCGAGTCCTCCCGAATAGCTGCGAGAGGTACCGAAGATCAAATTTGCCGGGTCGATTGTCTAGACCTGGCCAATCAGAAGATACCAATGGCAGGCTGTCATTTTCACTTGTGTGTGGTCGGTACGCGTCGGTCAAGGTTTTTGCGCGTCGGTGCCGTAATTCTTATTTAAAGGAGCTCCCGTACTTATTTCTTTGCGTAAAATGACGTATGAAAAGAAGAATCGTATACGTTTACGTGTTTGCGATTGTGCCTGGCCGTTGTTCTCTAATAATAATAACAAATATCCATAATTACTTACCGCCACGAAAGTACGATAAAAATACCTCTGAAAAGAACAGTTTATAGAATTAAATTAAATTGCAAGACACAGAAACGTTTAAAAACAAAATAAAGTTGACGGATCAAAACGATGTCCTTGAAATCAATGGACAACTCTCTAAATATCTTTTTCTTCCACCACCTGTATTTTTATTAAAACTCCCAGTGTCACATAATCTTGCATGTAGCGTTCTAAATGTTTTAGCACATGCGATTACTCTGTTAAAGTCTGTGCGTTTTAAGAAGTCCGATATCGGATTAAATCACCAAGGGATGTTATCGCTTTTAAAACAGTAAGTCGGTTAAGTTACAATATCTTCGCACCTTCGCTATACTTGATCACACCGAACATCCCACTGGTTTACTGTATTCTATTAGTGGGCGAAATCAGAGGTTTCAAAACAAAATTATCTTAGACTTACGCGTTGAGCATAAATAATAATTAAATAGATAATTAAATTATTTTGCTATTATTATAGTTAAATCTATATAATAATCGCTATTTTCCAAGAACCAATTAAAATTTGCTCAAGTGCGGGATGGTTAAATATGTTAAAGATTTTGTCAGGTATATACTTTTCCGATAATGACATTATTTTGGGATTAATATAATTAAATCTCCATAATAATTACTATTTTCCAAGAAATAATTAAAATTTGCTGAAGTGAGGGATGGTATGTTCTACTTTATTTTAAATAAGTAGTTGTGCTTTTCACTTTTAGTTTGTTTCTCATTGTGTGTGAATTAAAATCAGTTATTAAGCAAAGTTATGGAAAATGTTCAGCAAGGTGGCACATCGCCTAGAAGGCATTTATCTCCAGGTGAACGCCGTTTGGTATTACAAGTGGAACGTTATTTTACTTTAGAAAAAGATAACTCGGGCCCGTTAGAGTCTGTTTTGGCAGTGCAAAAACGAACGTCTGATGCTTGCGGCATTTCAGAGAAGACCTTAAGAAGACTTCGAAAAAAGAGTGAAGAGGATTTGGACAGTCCATATAAAAGGGTTCGACTCCATTCAAAAACCTTGGATTTATCCCAAGGGATAAAACTCTCTATTAGGAATATTGTTTATGATATGTATAAAGCCAAGGAATATGTTACCCTCAAAGCTATTCTTGAAAAGATAAAGCAGAAAAAACTTTGCGATATTGGAACTAACAGTTTGTCCATCATCTTAAGACATATGGGTTTCAAATATAAAAAAACGAACAACAGAAAACTGCTTTGCGAGCTGTCCAATGTTGTTTCGAAAAGATGGCAATTTTTAAGGGATTATTTAAACAACAAAAAATCGGAATTGTCAAGACAAGTTGTTTTTCTTGACGAAACATGGGTATTTGCAAACGGAACTTCAACAAAAACGTCTTGGCAGGATGACTCAAAGCATTGTTATTCAAGTACCCGTGCAAGTAATGAAAAAAGGTATATTATATTACATGCTGGTAATGAAGAAGGTTTTGTTTTAAATGCCAGTTTGATATTTTCATCAACAAAAAAAACTGATGATTATCACGGCAATATGGATGCTATTATGACAAACATGCCTGTAAAAATATCGGTAAGCCTAGCGTTATAAAGTTATGGGAGGAGGCGCTTAGCCAAGCGGGCAAAGAAGAATGGCGGAAATGTATTGAACACACAGAAAAAATTATTTTTGAATCTTATGAGACAGAACAGGTTATAGACGAAGTAAGACCGTTAATTATAACGAATGATGATGATGATGACGATGATGTTGATTCTGATGATTCTGAAAGCATGGGTGAAATTTCAAATGCAGAGGAAGACTACTTTTAGTAGTACCTATCTACAAGTAGATACGTTCTGTCGCAAGACTACAAAATCGGTTCTTTTTAGAACCAAAACTTTATAAAAAAGAATTCGTAAAACTAATTCGTCTGAATACTACAAAAGCTAAAAAATTATTATTTTTCTTTCCCTAAACTAATTTTTTATTTACTTTAAATTATTTTATTTAGAAAATGTAATTCATCAACATCCAAAATTACCTTCAATATAATTTATTGTTTGAGAGCCACCGACATAATGCTCAAGAGGTTTTATGGCTTAGCGGACTTCTTAAAACGCACAGACTTTAGGATATCTAGCACGTTACTTTGAATTTGTGACGTATTGCGCAACCTCGGATACGCTCTATTATGTTTTATTCACTTTTAGGGCTATAATAAATAAAGAGTTTTAAATCACTGGACCCTTGATTCATAACGCACCGGCACCTGTATACAGGGTGTTTCCTAACTACGGTACGAAACTTCAGAGGGTGATATGTAAGGTCGTGTTAAGAAAAAAAGTTCCTATGAACATATGTACGGAGTTGCTTCGTTTCTGAGATACAGGGCGTTGAAGTTTAAAAAAAAAGGTCATAAATATCCTTAAACCGATTTGGTTGAAATTTGGCTCAGTTATTTGAGGTAATAAGGCGCTTATTTAGCCCTAACTAGATTGAAATTATTAGGTCCAGTGGCGTCTCAGTGGGCACCACAGCCAATTATTATTGGGAAGAAAAAGTACGCCACTGCCTTTTTGTTAATTTTTTTTATTTGTTCAGATTCTCTTCTTCTTTCGGTGCCATGTCAGGTCCCCCTGACGTTGGCAATTACATTGGCGAGTTGTTCGCGGTTTTCAGCTAATCTGAACAGTTGTTCGGCACTGCGTATTCCTGTCCAATCGCGAATGTTCTTCAGCCTTGACATCTGTTTCCTTCCAATTCCACGGCTGCCCTCTATTTTGCCCTTCATTATAAGTTGAAGCACCCTGTATCGGTCACCTCTGAGGACGTGTCCCAGGTATGATATCTTCCTGATCTTTATTGTGTCTGCTTCGTTGGTCTGCCTAGCGGTCCATGGTATTCGGAGCATTCTTCTATGCAACCACATCTTAAACGCTTCCAGGCGATTGATTGTTGCAGCCTTTAGAGTCCAGGTTTCAGCCCCATACAACAACACTGACCAAATATAACATTTTATCATTCTTTGACGTAATCTTAGGTTTAGGTTGTCGTTAGAGAAGAATGTTTTCATTTTCAGAAAAGTCGTGCGAGCGGTCTCAATTCTGCACTTAATCTCCTTATCTGGGTCTAGCTGTTCCGTGATATAGCAACCAAGGTATTTGAATTGAGTGACCCTCTCAATGTCTTGTTGTTCTATCTGCAGGGAAGCATCGGCGTGTGGTTGGCGACTGAATATCATAAATTTTGTCTTAGTGACATTCATTTTCAGACCCATTTCTCTTCCTGTCGTGTTTACACAATCCAACAATTCTTGAAGGCCCTGAATACTGTCGCACAGGATGGCTGTGTCGTCAGCAGATCGAATATTGTTAATCAATTCTCCATTGATTTTTATTCCTAAGTCTTTATCTTGCAAAGCCTGTTTAAAGATTATATCCGAGTAGATGTTGAACAATAGAGGGGACATAATGCATCCCTGCCTGACGCCTCGTTGGATGCTACATTCATCGGTCAATCTTCCATCAATTCGGGCCACTGCCTTCTGCTTCCAATACAAGTTCTCTATAATTCTCAGATCTCTACCATCGATTCCCACGGTTCTTAATATGTTTAATAGTGTTCCATGTTGTACCCTGTCGAAAGCTTTTTCGTAATCTATGAAACATACATAAATGTCCTTGCGCTGGTCGCGGCACTTTTGGAGAAGTATGTTTAGGGCAAAAAGTGCCTCCCGGGTGCCTAGTGCATTCCTGAGGCCGAACTGAGTCTCATCCAGATCCTCCTCGCACCGGCCTCTGACCCTTCCATGTATTATGCGAAGAAAAACCTTCAATGTATGACTCATCAGGCTAATTAATCTGTATTCATCGCACCTCTTTGCCCGCTGTTTTTTCGGGAGTGCTATAAAAACGGATTTCAGCCATTCCTCGGGTATTTCACCAGTAGTATAAACATCATTAAAAAGCTGAACCAGAGAACCGATGTGGTCTTCGTGGATCATTTGTAAGAGCTCTGTTGGGATGTTGTCTGGGCCAGTAGCTTTCTTGGTTTTGGCTATTTTTATGGCATGGAGGACTTCGGATTTTAAAATTTTTGGGCCATCATCTTGATTTACATTATCTTGTTTGTTTGGTCTGTTGTCTTCAAACAATTCAGTCACATATTTACACCATACTTTAAGGATTTCTTTTTCATCAATTCATTGTACAGATTAAGCAACTACAAATACAACCTTTTGGTCTCTTGTGTTTTTTTCATATCTGGCTTCGTTTGCGAGAAAAAAAAATTAAAATCACTTTAACTCATTCTAAAAGCTATCCATGAACAACATAAAATAACAACCAAAAATAGAAAATAAACAATTTCGCCCTTACAGTAAATGAGCAAAATGTCCACCTTCTGATAAAATGCACGACTGCAATCGAGTTGTCATTGATTGTCTGACACGTTCAAAAATACCTGGAGTATTACTTATGACATTGCAATTGTCAATTATCCGATTCCTCAAGTCATTCACATCTAGTACAGGAGTTTTATAAACAAGACCCTTCAGATGACCCCATAAATAGAAATCTAGAGGATTAATATCAGGACTGCGAGCTGTCCAATTTTGATGTCCTGCACGTAGGTGATGTCGCAAAAAGTCCGAGTGGCTAATTAGGTAGTTACCAATAATTCCTATCCAAACGTTGAGCGAAGATTGTTGCTGAAAATGGCTTTCTCTTATTACGTTATTACGTGGGGGATTTTCGTCGGCCCAAAAATGGTCATTGTGAAAGTTCATACTAGCATTTCGTGAAAAATTGGCCTCGTCCGTAACTAAAATATTTGGTAAAAATTATTATTGTGTGTTATCCTATGAATCAACCACCTGCAAAATATTAATCTTGGGTGAAAATCCCGAGGCAGTAAAGCTTTTACCCGCTGTATGTGATATGGGTACAGGAGGTTTCTTTTTAGAACTTTCCAAACGGTTTTCGGGTTGACTTCAAGCTGCCGTGCAATCTTCCTGGTACTATTTGAAGGATCTTCTTCTATCGCATCAAGTATAGCTTCTTCTAGTTCAGGCGTTGTTACAGTTTCTGGTCTCCCACCACCTATATTTGTGTTAAAACTCCCAGTGTCACATAATCTTGCATGTAGCGTTCTAAATGTTTTAGCACATGGGATTACTCTGTTAGGATATCTGTCCTGGTAAATTCTCCGTGCTTCTTCCACATTTCCATTTGCTAACATTTCCATTTGCTAATCCATAAATAAAGTGCATGCCGGCCATTTCAGCGTTAGTAAAATTGTTCATGATGGAATCACTGCTAATTAACAATTTTACTGATAATATGACGATACTATCACTGTCAGCTGCTCTCCAAAGCAGGTAGGTAGGTACTTCATTTGGCCTTGACAATAATTTGTTATAAATAGCAGATGTGGTAAGCCAAAAATGTGATAATAAAAGTAAACCTATTGAAACCAGTCGTGCATTTTATCAGAAGGTGGACATTTTGCTCATTTACTGTAAGGTCGAAATTGTTTATTTTCTATTTTTGGTTGTTATTTTATGTTGTTCATGGATAGCTTTTAGAATGAGTTAAAGTGATTTTAATTTTTTTTCTCGCAAACGAAGCCAGATATGAAAAAAACATAGGTGACCAAAAAGTTGTATTTGTAGTTGCTTAATCTGAACAAATAAAAAAACTAAAAAAAAAAGGCAGTGGCGTACTTTTTCTTCTCAATAATAATTGGCTGTGGTGCCCACTGAGACGCCACTGGACCTAATCATTTCAATCTAGTTAAAGCTAAATCAGCGTCTTATTACTTTAAATAACTGAACCAAATTTCAACCAAATCGGTTTAAGGATATTTATGACCGTTTTTTTTTAAACTTCAACGCCCTGTATCTCAGAAACGAAGCAATCCGGACATATGTTCATAGGAACTTTTTTTCTTAAAACGAGCTTACGTAGTTTCGTACAGTAGTTAGGAAACACCCTGTATAAATTTGACATGTAAAGAGCTACATTTAGTTAATTTATTTTTGATATAATATTGCTTAATTTATAACGGTATGAGGAACAGAACAAAAACAGATAGCTACACATTAGATACACTTAGTTGAATAAGATACACGTATACCGATATCAAAGCAAAATTAAGAAAAGGTAAGAATATCCTTGAAACATATCTCAAATGTTTGAACAAATTGCCGTTTACGTTTAAACATTTAACTGATTTGTTACTTAGTTTTCTTACCGCCCTTAAAAATTTTATCAGGTAACAGTGCCAAGTTTTAACAGGGCCATTTTTATACACTTTATTTTTTATTGCACCCCATAGAAAATATCTTTATTCTCAAAATAGTTGTTATTGTTTCAATTGTGTCGACAATTGTTTCCATAGACATTATCCGACGAATGGCGCTATCCGTAGATGAAAGGACGTTAGTATAGGTAATCGTATTTTTGGCATTTTATTTTTTTATTGACTCACCGGTTTATATTCAATCAGATCCAGCAAGTTAATTGATATCTTACCCTAATGTTATTTAATATGTTTTTAAACTATTTACACAATTTACCAGGGCTCACAAAAATCCCTACAGTAGCCGGGATTCGAACCCACCTACCGATTGCCGGGTGTGCAAATGTACTAAAACTGCGACGAGAATACGCTCTTGTTGAACAGTTTGTATAATAAACTTACATACTTCTAATAGGTACGATTTTCTCGGTTTTTGTCTTTTGGCACTTACCTACATTTTCCAATTATAATAAAATTAGGACTTAATGTAAAGAATTTGATCTGTATATTTGTAAAAAGCCATTATACCATTTAGGTGGTCAGGACTGAAAAATATAAGCCTGTTGATGAGACAATAATAGAAATTTACTAATGAACTATTTATATCGTATTTAATGGAAGAAAAGAACTACCTATGCATTGTTTTTTTTTAGAAAGGTGTGTTTAGACCTTCAAATAATTTAAATCAAGCATTTCCGAGATCTCTAAATATTTTTTTTAATAAAGTACAGTTCTGTTTATAAAAAAGTAGGACACATTTTGATGTAAACCTGCCTATGGGGCACTACATTTCCAAAAAAAAGTGATACAATACTTGCAATGCAGTAGATTGATTTTTAAAATGAAATCTAGTTTTTGCAAAACTGTTTTAATCTCAATAAGCTAAACCAGCTACATCCTAAAGTTTATAGGTCTAAAGTTTACCTCGTACATTTTTTTCGTCGGTATACTCACACATTCTTCACTATATTGATGTCAGGACTTTTTAAAGGCTACAAGAGATTTTCTGTCTTGTTCTGCTGAAACCATTATTTTACTATTCCTGCGGTATGAACTGTGCAATTGTATTGTTGAAATATGAAATTATAAGCGGGAAACTGTTTTGAAACCCTTGGTAATATAACATTTTCCAAAATGTTCCTGTAACTCAGCGCTGTAAACCTTTCATATGTTACCCAACAAACTCCCAGACTTTGATAGCTGAGCCAAGCCCACGCATTCACTGAAAATCTTCCAGATTTTTATGAATTATTGATGTATTGCTCATCAGATCTAGTTCTGCGAGATCTATTGACTCTAATATGACCGTTAAATGACGACTGGAAAGCTTTTTCATCAGTGAAAATTACCCTGTTCCAGTCTTCCCGCGATGTATTATTAAGTGCAAAGATAATTCTTGCTTGTTTATGTTCCCGATTTAAAATTATTTTGGGCTTTTACCGCTACCTGGAATACACACGAGCGTTATCTTCTTGTGTGGTAGTCCTTGTTTTTCTCGTTGACTTTTTCTTATCTAATGCTACTTCCATCAATGGTTTATTTTCTCAACTGTATTTTAATTTACATACATTACTTGCGCGTCATCTCTCACAGGCATGACATCTTGCACATAGGCAATAATTTAAGCCCTTTGAACGGTGTTCAGCTGTGGCATTCTATTTTTTGTCATACGATTTGCACATTTACAAAAATCAGTTGACAAAAATAAGTGATGTTGCCTCGGGAATTGTCAAAGAGACATCTCATGACAATTTCGAAGACCGGTGGTTTACACCATACTACAGCATGTATATTATAGATTTATGAACATAACTGTACATGTTTTGCAAATTTCCAAAGTCCTGGAATTGTGGTGTTTGTTTTTCAATATTATAATAGCATTACTTTAACAGTAACAAAAACAAACTTTTTACATAGATTTACAGAACAGTAGTTTATTTTCCAAAATTTGCTCCAATTAATGTTTTGAGGTTTCTGAAATACTTGATTTATTTGCGCAAGCTGGTTTGTACCAGTGTAAACTTAAGTGGTTGTGCAAAACTCTGCCAGTTATACTTGAGCCAATTGGATTTACTGATTTGTGCAAATAGCTTAAGTATAAATTGACGTGTACAGGGTGATTCGCCATAATGTCCCATCCCTTTAACTTTTTTATTTTTCATGATAGGTAGAAATTAAAAATGTTAGCATGTAGAGTATTTAAAATACTTTTTGAAGGGGTGTCCACAAATTTCCTTCATATACAGGATATCGCATAAAGTTTATTTCCCTAAATGGGACACCCTATATGTTTCCAATTTTCGGATTCTACCTAAAATTCTAAACGTATTTCATGTAACATACGTTATACTTTCTTAACCCAACGATTTTCACAATATTCACATTTAAAAGGAGAAATATTTCCATTAATTTGATATGTACCTACCTGCGCGTTACCTGCTTCACTTGTGACGTTTTATATTAGAGGACAAGAGTTCACTCCCTTTAGTTAAAATGCCATATTCGAAAAGAAAACTACAGGTTTTAATTTCATACGTTAAGAATAGAAATATTTTCTGCTTTAAATGTGAATATTTTTTAATTTTTTTTTCTCACCAGCATGAAAAATAAACAAGTTAAGAGGGTGAGACATTATGGTGATCACCCTGTACATCATCTGAAGCCTACAAACAATAAGTGGTTTTCCACTAATCGACAAATATTTATTAATTTTTATACCATGTATTATTTAACGTACATATTATATTTAATTTATTTTTGTAAATCTTTTATAATTTTATAATAAAATTTTAACGTTATCATTTTGTTTTAATTTGGGAGACTACTATTCCGAATCAAGGTTTCATACCGGTGCAGCTAAGAGCTGCGGCACTGCCTAAAATAATTATTATTCTATTTTTTAATTTTAAATCAACATTCTAAAAGAATGTGTATTTTTAATACTTTTGTATTAACCTCCCTAATAAAACTCAGCGGCAGTAAGGAAATTTGGCCTTGAGCTGGCCAATCAGAGTGCCATACTTTTTTGAGATTCGTACTTCACTTGTTCGCGCCGGGTGGATGTATTCTTGAACCGACATTACTATTTTTGATGGTTTACCATATAAGAATAGTTTATCCAGGAATAATTTTGTTAATTTCAAAATACACCCTTAAAAATATTTTTACTAGGTCTTACAGTGAGAACATCTAACATGGAATAAATTCTGTAATCACTTTGGTAGTTTTTCTAAAAATCGCTCGGACACGTGAACTATAACTAACCTGAGCTATTATTTCATACTGCGCATTTTATGAACTAAAATTAAGTAGGAAAAATAAAAAACAAAGCAAAATCCTCAAGAAAATCACAAAAACAATCAGTCTTGTTTCGTGGGGGCCAGATTTGTATGATTTTACCTATCTTAAATAGTGATATGAGTTAACAATTCTTCTAAACAGGTAGTTAGATAAACTAAACATTAAAAAAATATATATAATTTTGCTTTAGTGTTTATTGTTAGTTTTATTCCTGATATGTCGAATATCATTCAAGAGAATATTGGGTCTGGCAAATGTTTCTCATTTTTATTCTGCTATGTGGCAATTTTGCGCATGACATTCTTGCTGGTAAGGTTTTGTCGTAAAAAATGTCAGTTGCGAAATTGCCTAGCAAAAAACTTTCATAGCAGCAATCAAAAATTTTGCCATAAGCCTTAAAGCTTCGGGAAAAAAATTATTGACTAAATCAATCAAAAGAAATTGCTGGAAAACATTTTCAAGTTGCCAAAATGGCCGCTAGCAGGGGGCACAGTTACTAGGATATATCTAAAAAGTTAAATTTTAACAGAGAATTGGTATGTTAAGGTACTGTTTTAATGTCCGAAATAAAAAATTTGTTCATTTTTGCGAAAACTTATATAGGTGGGGGGGGGAGCTTGTGGAAAAAATATTTTTTAAATTGCTGTAAAGATACATATGAAAGACTGTATGCTTTCATTCGTCAGTGTGGTACATTGGTGAAGTAACAACAAATGCAAAATTAAATTTCTTAAATCCGAGAGAAGACATTCAGACTGAAACGTCAATTTATTTGTTATGGACGGGTCACACTTTTAGGAAGTGGGCTATATAATTTATAAAGAATGGAGAGAAATCAAATAGAAAAACTATTTAAAGACTTCAGAAAAGCATAAAATTTTGTGTGCAATGTATGCTTCTTTGAAAGTTAATGCAACAATTTATTACCGCCAAAACTCAAAGGCTGATAGATAAAGCCAAAATCTTCGTAGTTTTGCGTTAAGTTATAGTTTTTGCTTTTAAATATTACAAAATGGCGTTCACGCATTTAGAACATTGCGATATGTTAGAAGCGTATCTTGGTTGCAGAAAAAATAGTGTACTAGCACTCGAGCAATAGGGTCAAATGTATCCTGAACGTGAGCAACCAGACAGAAGGTATTTTCTAAGACTGTATAGAAAATTTAGAAGTAACAAAAAAGTTTTTCCACTACTAACCTATAACATCGCCATTATTGACCGATTATTAACTTTAGAAATCATTTTTCTCCACGACCATTACTGAATGCAATAATTCCAAAATCATTTTTGATAATAGAATATAGAATGTAAAAATTCTCGCTCTTGAGTTGGAATATTTATACTGAAACACTTGCTTCTTATGCGTTTTGCATGTATTTTCATTCCATAACAAGATACGGAATGAATATTCTGTAATTGATCTAAACGACATAGGTTGCCATGAAATTCGAAACTGTCAGTGTCAGATAAAAATGGCCGCGTTGTAATAATTATTTTCAGACAAATTTTAGTGCAAGTCAAGAAATGAGTGAAAAATCGGATGAATCAGATATGGAACTGGATAATACTCCACCTGAAATTACGAATATTGCGAATAAATAACTTAATTGCTTTGTACAGATTTTATTTGTTTTTATTCGTACTTTTTGGTCGTGGAGAAAATATAGTCTGCTACTCGGTTAGAATGAAAATTCGATACTCGTGGTTCCTCACGCTCGCGTTCGGAATCTTCCACTCGGATCGAATTTTCATTCCAACCTCGTTACAGAATCTACTATTCTCTACCTTATAAGTTATTATTGACCATGGTCAATAATAAGGCATTGAAATCCATTATTGACCGATCTTCAAGAATCTATTTGAACGCAGGTAACTTGATTTTTTGATTCTACAACATGAATTCATTAACATGAATAGGTAACCTGAAAGGTGATTTCTTGTGGTTAGGCAACCAGATAATTATCAATACATATTAGATTATTAGAGATGCTTGATATTGTAAAATATCGATACAATCAACATTTTTTCTGCTTCCATCCTTAATTCTGGAGGTGTACACATAATAATATCACTAACATTTTCTTCGCTCATTTTTAAAAAAAAAAACGGAAAACTCGTGAAATCTTATGACATAAATGAACAAAAATTGACATTAACAAAGCCACCTGACAAGACAACAAAATATTTTGTCAATTCCAAAGCGCAGGTAACTATGATTAAAAAATATACTTATAAATAAATAAATAAATAAATAACTGTTTATTATTTACCCATGCATTCACAGCATTACAATATATAAAAAAAATTGGAAATAAAATTATTATTATACTATAAATACGAGCAAATAAATGACCATCATTTTAGACTTCTGCACTCGGCAGATTCTGTTATTAACATGAGGCCAAAAACTTAAATAATATAATACTTTATGTCATTAATGCGCTGCTATATATCCCGAAGATACCTACTAGATTTACTAGTGATAGGAAGAAAAAAGAAAAAAAAAGAAACAGAAAAGAGATAAATGAAGATTTTCCACTACTTATAATCTCTGGCCATGACATTGGTTGTCAAACAAGGTGTTATTTAATTTATTTTTAAAGGAATTACATGACATATTGACTTGAGCCAAATCCAGATCTAATGAATTAATCAATAAGGCAACATTATATGAAAAAGATCTTTTAAAAAACTCATGTTTATGTTTAGGAATGTTTGTGTTTTTTCTACGTAAATTTAAGTGATGAACATCTGTACGAAAAGTAATTTTATTATAGAGGTAGGGAGGAGAACGAAATTTTAAAATCTTGTAGTATATAGAGGCAAGTTGCATGCAGTTTACGCCTATTAACCATGTTAAGCCAATAGAGGTCTTCAAGCTTATGTGATATTCTGTTACGTCGGCGAATTCCAAATATTAAACGTAAACAATTATTTTGGACTTTCTGTATTCTGTGCACATCAGCAGTATCCAAACAAGGACCATAAACATTATCGCAATGGTTAAAATGCGATAAAACTAAAGAGTCACACAATCATTTTTTAAGAAATACTTATACCTACCTATAATTTTTTATAATTATTAATACTATAAAGATAAATGTCTTATAAAAGTTTGTAGTAGTGGAAAAAATATTATATTAACCACGGTTTAGACAGCTTATAGCCGCTCGGGCAATAATGATCGCTGTCTAAACCTTGGTTAATAATATACTATTTTATAAAGGCAAGGACTAAGAAACAGTTTATAATAAGTGAACAAGTAGAAGTAAATGTATTGGCATATTTTGAAGCGCACAAAAATAATTCAACTAGAGATTTGGTAAGAGACAGTGGTTTCAGTTTATTTACAATTTGGAGGATTTTAAAAAAATATAAGTTTGTACCTTATAAGTACCGACCAGTGCAAACATAAACAATACCTATACAACCTGGTGACACTGAAAGAAGACTCATTTTTTGACAATGGTTACAAGACATGTTTAGGCAAAATCCTAACTTTTTAAAGAAAATTTTATGGAGCGATGAAGCGAACTTTTCCAATAGAGGTATGTTTAATCGTAAAAACATGCACTATTATTGGTCTAGAACAAATTTATATAATTGGTTCCCAGAAATCCGCAAGTAAGATTTAGCATTAATGTTTGGTGTGGTCTCATAGGCAGCCAAATTATTGGGCCAATTTTTTATGAAGGTACTCTGACCGGCAGGGGATGCGTTAATATGTTGTCAGAATTACTAGAAGAATATTTAGATGATGTGAACTTAGAGGACCGTAACCAAATTTATTTTCAACAAGATGAAGCTCCTCCTCATCAGTATCACGAAGCGTTAATATTGTTAGAAAGGCTTTTCAGAGATAGGTGGATGGCAACAAATGGTCCGATACGTTGGCCCCCAAGGTCTCCTGACGTAACTCCATTAGACTTTTACTTCTGGGGGTATGTCAAGGACGAAGTCCTTAAAACGAGATATGCGAATCTGGTCGAACTTCAAGACATTAGACGCATTATAGCATCCATCGATGGCAGAACAGTTTTAAAAGCTACAAAACGTGTATTAAAAATGCCCGCAAATGAATTAAACAAAACGGTGATGTGTTTGAACATTTAATATAGTTATTTTTTATTTCTTCCGTTAAAAATAAAATCGAGTTTAATTTCTGAAATAAATTCGTTTTTGTTTTCATGGCAGTCTCGATGAAAACGCCAAAGGCAAACAATTTTTTATTTCCAAGGCTGTGTTGATGTTTTTTTTTTAATTTTAGGCCAATATTGCATATAAACTTTTTTATTCCGTATACGATTTGCAAACGTTTCGGTAAAAAATATACAGGGTGTGCCATTTAAAAAAAATACATTTTCCTCATTTATTCAGAAACGTTATGTCCAATTGTTTTTCTGCTTTCACCATTTTAACTAACAGAAAAAATGCTACTACTTTGCTAATTTAACCGACTTTGTATCTCCAATAATAAAAAAGTTAGCAATGGTGCGCACTTAATTTGGTACACCCTGTATAAGTCCAAAATAGTATATCTGACAATAATTTTGTAACATTCCGGCATCTTGTAAAAGCCGACCAATTCAAGAGTCTTTTCCTTTTTAGGAGATTCAAACGTTAATCAGAGTAGTGAATGGAAAGGGTCGCATATTTTTGTAAAATGAAACCGCAGTCTTGAGTCATTGATTTTTATTTTTCAAAGATCTATAGAAGTCAATTTTGAATAGATTAGTGGAGAATCCAACATCTTCCAATTCCAATAAAATAATACCGTTTAACATTTGTAAATCGTTGATGTGTATGACAGGTCAAATACTATGTTGTTAGGCAGGGACGCGCCAAGTATTTTCGACGCCGTCGTGCGAAATAATGATAGGCGCCTTTAACCAATATTATAATATTGAGCTAGAATTACCACCCTTCTTCATAGTTGATCGTTGAAATTTTTGAAGAAAACTCTATACTTCTCAGTACTAATGATTATATTTATTTGTGACAAACAAAAAGTACACACAAAATATTATTAGAATTCAAAACAACAGTAACAAAACAAAAACAGTATCAAAGTTACAAAACATTAACTCAAAATATTAAAAAAAATAAAGAAATAAAATAGCGATTGTTTTGAAACAGATAATACATGATCATGATACTTGATGGAGAGGTCTTACAAAAATTGGACTTTTTTAGCTTTACTTTTTGCAAATTCATTAACAAGATTTTCAATTTCAAGTTGTTTTAAAAAGTCAGACTCTATAGAAATGATAGCAAGATTTTCTAACCGCTCTTGGCCAATTCTAAATCGTAAATAATTTTTAATCAACTTTAATTTAAAGAATGACCTCTCGGCTGTAGCTACAGAAATTGGAATGGTTAATAATATGCGAAATGCAATCGTAATGTTTGGAAATGAGTGGGTTAGGTTATTTATTGCAATGTAATTAAGTGTTTCTACTACAGTCGTCGCGTTTTTGTCGCCGTTTTGCAGAAAATCGTGTAGAAGTTCTGTTCCGTCTTTATCTTACTTGTTTCGATCTTTGTCACTTAAGGTTTCTTCCAGTTTATTACAAAAATTAAATTGATCTTGCCGAAATCCTCAAGATTCCACAAAAAATTAAAAACATCAGAATGACACGATAATAGTGTAAATCTTTCATGTACGGATGAAAGAGGAATGTCTAGCATTCCGAAAAAGCAATTTACTTTAAATTTCATTTCCCAATTTTCAATCGGCTGGTCGTCACCTTCGTAAGAAAATTGTTTTTTAATTTTTCGTGACCTTAAAATTTCTGCGGATATAAATTTTCCATCAACTTCTAAGCAAGAAGCTAGTTCCTTGACATCTACTAATAAGTCACTGAAGCCTTTGTCACATCGAGATTGTTTTAAAAATTCATTGAGGTTATTTAAACTTTCGCAAGCCTAGGAAATATTAAATGTTTTTGATTACAGAATCTTAGTAACAACATTCACTTTACTTAGAATCTTGTAATTTTCGGATAAAATTTCATGAGGAGCATCGTAAATTTCGCTCAACTGAAATCTTAGAGAGGTTATTGCCAGTTAAAATGAAACTGTGTTCGTCTCCCTATTTTAATCTTTAAGGGTATATAAAATATAGGATCTGTTTTTTAATAATTTTATTTTAAATCAAATTCTATTGTTTTCCCTACATAATGGGACGAACATAACTGAAGGTGACGGGACCTTAGGTCTCCAATAACTAATTTTACAAATGAAATTTCAACATTATAATTTCTCATAAAACAAATCACAAACAAAAATCTTTCTCTAACAAGACCTAGAATGTCCAAAAGATCCTTTTTATATATCCTGACTTACGATTTTCAAATAACGAATATCTTCCCTTTTTAAATTCGACCACAGATTGACAGTGTCTTTTCAGAAACTTTAAATTAAATATAACATTACACTTTCAATTCCAATTTTAGCATGCTGATTACATTCAATTATTAATATCTTGTCAAAATATTTTTAAATAAAAAAAGCTCCATCAACGTCATTTTCCACCAACAGTTTTCTCTCTACTGCTAATAATAACTGCAGCACTACTTTGGTCTCCTGAAGATGAAGGTTACTACCTTCGAAACATGTAGAGACAATTTAATTTTAAAATTGAGCCTTTAATAGCTCACTATTAAATTAGTGGAGAAAGACTTTTTGACTTTTTTTTCCCCTTTCCCTATATTACAACTTCACTTCGAGAATGGACTATTTCTTTAAATTAATATATAATTTTATTCCTTATTTGGAAAGCGCTAAAAAACATAGATATATTTCACCGAACTTTTAATTTAATTAAGTAGGGTGGACAACTTGTATATTTTAAGTAAATTGCAATGATAGTTTTTAAAAATTCCGTATTTCAGACCTACACACAGTGATATGGCGGAAGGCGAAGTACCGTTATATTTCGTTTTGAAGCGATTTCGCCGACAACACATTTCGTACAAAGAGGTTTATTCAACTTTACAATCTCCAGTAGCTCTTTTTTCAGCATATCATTATGAAATGGCGTCTTATTTACAGTAAGCTTGTAAATGATGTACTTTTTCTTCCAAGAAGATGTTGGTATTTTTTCGGATTTGCTTGAGTGGTAGCTGGCAATATCCATTACTATAACAGACCCAGGAGGAATAAGATATAGCATTTGATGGAAGTATTCTTCAAAGACATCAGCATTCATATCTTTTTGATAGTCTTCAATCCATTTTGATCTAAATGCTAGTAAGCCGCCATCGACAACTCCATTTTTGCTACCAATGTGAGTAATTATTAATCTTTTACCTTTTCCCGAGGGTGCTTTTATTATTCCAGTGGACCATCATCATCACATTCAACCCACAGCTGTCCACTCCTGGATATAGGTCTCTCTCATCTGTTTCCATGTCTCCCTGTCCTGTGCCACATTCAACCAATATTTGCCTGCCACTAGTGCCACTTTCCTGATGTCGTCCATGCACCCATCGTTTCTGCGGGCGTCCTACACTACGTTTAGTCTGTCTGGGCCTCCACGCTGTTACTCTATAGGCCCATCTGTCCCTATCCAATCTGGCCAAGTGACCGGCCCACTGCCATTTCATCTTAGCCACCTCTTTTATTATATCAGTAACTTTAGTTTGTGTTCTGATATTTTCATTTCTAATCCTGTCACGAAGTGATATGCCTAACATGCATCTTTCCATTGCTCGTTGTGTTGTTAAAAGCTTGTTTGCAAATGTTTTTGTTAGGCTAATTGTTTCCAATCCATATGTTTGCACTGGCAGTACACATGTATTATACACTTTTCGTTTTAGATTTATAGGGATCATGTTGTTTTTTAAAATGTGCCCTAGTTTGCCGAAAGCTGCCCATGTCAATCTTATGCGCCTTTTGATTTCTGCGTGTTGGTTTTCTTTTCCTAATTTAATATTGTGACCTAAGTATACGTATTCAGTTACGCATTCTATGTTGTTATTTTGTATGTATATGTTGGTATCTTCGGTGCTCATTATTTTAGTTTTGTTGTTATTCATGTTTAGTCCAACGTTCGTAGAACGTTGGACAGTGGACCATCCTTCCATATATATATATATATGCCGCCTCGGTGGCTGAAGTGGGTAAAGCGCCGGAAACGGCGTGAGCCTGCTTTCGCGCTGCTCGAGTCGAGCAGGTTCGAATCCCGCTACAGTACGCTCAAATAAAAAAAAGTACTGGGTTTGGTTGTTGTATGTGTGAGTGCAGGTACTTCTGACTAACGATTTATCGGAATCGAAACCGCAGGGTCATGCTCCTATAGCAGCGGGTATTTAACCCGAGACTTGCCTCGGTTGCGGGCAGTGTGGGCGGGCTGTTGTAGGAGTGGGATTCTGTGGGGGGATCAGGATGGTGCTTGGTTGGAAAGCGACTGCGCGTGGTTCGGATCCCACGATAAACAGTAGGTCCCGTCTGGCTGACATTACCCAGACGTAAAATTACCGTGGGCGGGCCAGTATAACGAATAACTAGGGGATACAATAAGTCTGTAAAAGGCTGCGGTGTCAGGACGTAAGTGCCGACCTAGTTATTTAAGAGTAATCAATCAATCAAATCCTTCCATATAAGCTTACCTCGCGGTTTTTATATGTTTATCCTGCCAAATTTTACCAACGGTATAATCTTCATTTAATCAAGTTTCGTCTATATAATAGATATTCCTGTTTTCCCTTCGAAACTGTCTAACTGCCCTCAAATATCGTCGTCGCCCGCAGATTATTTCGTCTTTCTCTATTAAAAGTTTGTAATGAAATAACCTTTGTCTATACTTTAGGCTTTAATTAACAGAATTGAATACATAAAAGAAATACTATGTCAGTAAGTGACAATATACCAAAAGTACAAGTACCATACAATTAAGGTGAACAATACAAACTTATACAGGAGGGACTATAATTATAGCACATTCTCCCCTGGTTTATTTTATTCATAATCTTTAAAATATGCAGGAGGATTGCGTTTTCTCAGCGAGTGACGAATAATTTTGTTAGCCTTTTCTTCCTGGATCTGGATAGTCTGATCATGGGAATTAGTTGCACTGTCTTCATTATTTTCATCATCTTGAATACTAGGTCCAACAGGATCTAAGTTATTTGGCATTGAACTAGAAGTAGTTTCTGTATTGAATAATAGATTAGTTTCAGCTTCAGAATCAGTATCAGGAATTGTAGTATTTTGATTAGAGTTTATTAAGCTTAAATCTCCTCTTGGGGCGAGATGTTTTATAGAAACCGTTGACTCTTTTCCATTCTTATGTCGGATTAATGCATATTCAGGGTTTGCCTCTACCAATTCCACTTCATCGACGAGAGGGTCATTTTTACTTTGCCGTACATATTTTTTAAGAAAAACTGTTGTTGAAGGAATTAGCCAAGAGGGTATTGAGGTGCCGCTGGTTGATCGTCTTTGATAATTAAACATTCTTTCATGCGGCGTGCAGTTGGTTGATGTACACAGTAAGGAACGGGTAGAATGTAATGCGTCATGTAAAACAAGTTCCCACTGAGTCACCTTTAGATTTCTAGATTTTAGTGCTAAATTAACAGCCTTCCAAATTATACCATTGTATCTTTCTACTTGCCCATTGCCTTCTGGGTTGTATGGTGTAGTACGACTATGAGCTATTCCACGTGATTGAAGATATGATATTATTTCTCGGGACATAAAAGAAGTTCCTCGATCGGAGTGAATATATGCTGGCATACCAAAAATAGTAAATAGAAGATCTAGGCATCCTATGACTGTGGAACTAGTCATATCTGAACAAGGAAAAGCAAAAGGAAACCTAGAGTATTCATCTACTATCGTTAACAGATATTTATGATTAGTAGAGCTAGTTAAAGGTCCTTTAAAATCAATATTAAGACGCTCAAATGCGGAGGTAGCTTTAATTAGATGTCCCATTGAATTTTTACAAAATTTTGGCTTCATCTCAGCACATATCGGGCATGCTGTAGTCATTTTCTTGACATCTTCCATAGAAAATGGTAAGTTGCGAGTTCGAACAAAATGGTACATTCTTGTAATACCAGGATGGCAGAGGGACTGATGAAGTTCATATAGTTTAGTATTTGTACTAGCTCCACAAATTCTGGATAAAGCATCAGCAACTATATTTTCTTTTCCAGGTCTATAAACAATATCGTAGTTGTAGCAAGATAACTCTAAACGCCATCGTAATATTTTTTCATTCTTAATTTTACTGGATTGTTTAGTATCAAACATAAAAGATACAGCTTCTTGGTCAGTGCTGAAGTTGACTTTTGTCTAGAAAGTTTAGGTTTCATGCATACCTTTGCAAAATGTCCTAGTTTTTGACAGTTACTGCAGGTAACATTCCTGGCTGGGCATATGCTGCGTGGATGTCTAGTATTTCCACAAAAATAACAACGCTGAGAGGAGGCAGCTGCAGATGTATATTGTATTTGTGATTCATTGGGGATTTCTTTTAAATTAACTGTATTTATTGAATTGTGGCTAAAATAGACGCTTGATTGTTTCCGAGCTTCTTCTAAAGAACGTGATTGTATAATTACTTCTTCTAAATTTAGTTTATTACTTTCTAATAAACGCTGACGGATTTCATTAACTAACAGTCCACCTATGAAAGCATCGCGAATAAAATCATTTTTATTTTGTTCTGCAGTTACTAATTTAAAATCACAATTTTTGCTTAGTAGTTTTAGAGCTTGAATATATTGATCAATACTTTCTGTGGGCTGTTGCTTTCTTGTAGATAATAGGTGTCTAGCAAATACCTCATTAACATGTTTCACATATAGATCTTCTAAAATCTTTGTAGCTTGTTCAAACTTCTCACATTCGCTAATATGTTCGTAGACGGTATGAGACACAAAATTAGTAAGAAGCCTTAGTTTTGCACTATCATCAAGTTTATTTTCTTTATCGCTTGCTTCTAAAAAATTTTTAAAAGTCTTGAACCAGTGTTTCCATTCTTTAGCCGCTGAGTCTTCATGTGGATCTGCTTCAAATCGTTCAGGCCTCAAAAACTTGTCCATTTATATTTCTGTTAATTAAATTGTAATGAAATAACCTTTGTCTATACTTTAGGCTTTAATTAACAGAATTGAATACATAAAAGAAATACTATGTCAGTAAGTGACAATATACCAAAAGTACAAGTACCATACAATTAAGGTGAACAATACAAACTTATACAGGAGGGACTATAATTATAGCACAAAGTTATTTTCTGTTTTGAATTTTTTCATAACAAAAATTCATTACTTTTCAAGTTTTCAATAGTTTCTTCTTACCCATGGGTGGAATGAAATCATGCTTTTTCATTTCAGACATTATTTTGTCCAGGGTATGTATTTCTTTTTTTAAGTAAAACGAGTGTATGTTTCTTCTGATGGCAGTCTTTTCATCCTTAATTATTACAGTTTCTTTTCTTCCTGTACTTCTCTTTGGTGACCTAATGGGGCCGCGTTTATTCTTGTGCACAAGTCGGTATATTGTTGATTGTCCGGCTCCAGTCATATTCGAACACATTTTGACTATTTTTGCAACTCCGAATGTTATATGAAATAATATATGGACTACGCTTATGGAATACGGCGAAGACTATTGGGTTTTATAGTTCAATAATGATTTATTACTATCTCGCATTAAGCAACATACTAAAATGATTAGTCAGATATTTGTGTTGGCCACTTTTAGTTGGATCACCTTGTACTTATTTACGTACTTTTAAAATGTGTAATAAAATGCTTTATATTAATTCTTATTTTGCTATCTATTTAAAAGGCCCGAATTACAAAAAAAAATAAAAAATTTGGTATGGGGGCGCTATTTTTAGGACTTTGCCCGGGGCGGCTTAAAGTCTAGCGATGGCCCTGGTTATTGCATCAATTCTGTTAGATCAACTAGTATCTGACAAAGGCTTTAATGTCAGACTTGAAATGTTACTTTTCAAAACAGACCACCGATTGGTTGAGGCAGAAAAAAAATTATATAATTCTTGAACAGTTGAAAAAAAATTATACTAGAAATATTGGATTTCACAGCATCGTTTATGACAAGGTTCAAACTGTGGTTACAATAAGGTACAAACATTGCTCGTGGATTAATGTCTAAAATTCTTTTTTGTACACCTTGATGTTTACCCTTCATATTTGAACCATTATCATAACCTTGGCCGCGCATATTATAAATGTCTAAACCATAATTCTCCAAAGTTTTTAGTAAAAAGTTGGTTAAACCTTCACCTGTTGTATCACTTAAAGGACGAAATGTTAAAAAACGTTCTTTCACACTAAATTTATTGTTTTTTAAATTAAAGTACCTTAAGCAAACAGAAATCTGCTCCTGGCGGCTCACATCAGGAGTACAATCAACTAATATAGAAAAATACTTTGGTTCTTTAACTTCGCTTAAAATATTATTTCTTATATTGTCACCTATTAATTTAATGGTTTCGTTTTGAATTTTATCTCTAAGGTAAAGTGGAATATTTTTTTTAGATCTATTAATATGTGCAGACATGACTGGATCAAATTTTGCTATTATTTCTATACATTTTAAAAAATTTCCATTATTTCTTTCAAATAATTTGTTACCAGGACCACGAAAAGCCAAGTTTTGTTCAGCCAAAAATTGAATAGTATAAATTATATTCTTTCAATAACTGCGCCAATGTTTAGTTTCATTTTTTAATAAATTTTGCATTTCCGAATCAACGGTTCGATTAGTTTTTAATCTTTCTAGTAAATCTGACCAGACACGTAAATTTTGAAAATGAGATTTACTTTTTTCGTGGATTTTCAAATGTTCGTTTAAATGATGCCAATCATTGAAACCGTGTCTTGGTTACTTAATTTAGTGTTTTTAAAAGTCAATGGATTGTTGGGGTTGGGATCATTGAATATTTTACAGCAGAAGCAGAAAACTGCATTTTTTTCAATAGAAATGACGCTGAACCTTTTCACCATTTAACAAAATTCGAGTAAAATATATATCGGAAAACTTACGTCCACTTTTGTCTTTAGGATACATAGTTTTATTTTGATAATGCATTGGACATTTTTCGACAAGTTCTTGCACCTAGATTGGAGACAATACACTCGGCCAAAGACCTGCATCGTTAGAAAGGGGCGCTTCTTCGGATAATTCGTCTTGTTTACTCGAACATGATGGTACCGACATCGACTAAAACGTATCAGGATCTAATTCTTTTGGACCTTCATCCTCATTAGCTTGCTTTTCTAATTCTGATGGCAAGTCTGATTTTGTTGAATGTAGAAAATCACTGTTATCAGAAGTAGTGTCTTGTGTGGTCTTTCGAAAAAAGTTACTAATTTTAAAATTGGTTTTCTCCAAGTCTTCCTTTTCGCTTGTTAAGCACGTTTTGGTAACCTTTTTTTCTTCTCTGGCCATCTAAATAAAATAAATAAAAAATATTAAACACTAAGCCTTATTTGTTTCATAAACAAAAGTTATTAAAAAGAAAAACAATTATTTGCATCCCTGTTAATTAATTTACTTAATCACTTACTTACATTATTTGTAATTATTTTTCACAATAATTGCGGTAGATACGTAATAGCAAATAAGGCACTCTATACGTCTTATGCGCTCATCAAGAGAAGAATGAAAAATTAACCTGCTACATTGATTACGAGCACGCAAGATTTTGCAAGTTTAAACCAGCGCGCCGAACGCACGCGGATTTTCGCGCCCCCACAGGAAGAGTAGTAAAATTTCACTACTGGTACTGGTCGCCGACTGGCGGTCGGTGTTGGTGGATAATGCATTTTCACCACCGGTATTCATCGATAATTTTTTTTAGTTTTATAATAATTTGTGTTGAAGACCTGGCGCCGTCGTGCGCCGCACGACCTTGCCCATGTGGACGGCGCGGCGCGTCCCTGCTGTTAGGACAGAAACCGTGCAAGTGTGCAACGGCTATGCGTCGACAAACAAAAATTTATCAATCGGACATTGGCCACGCACCGCTTTCATTCGTACGTTGTTGGGAGAAAAAAACTGCATTAATAACGTTAAGTATTTCTAAAACGTTCTATATTTCTACATTTTGACACTTCTCTCGACAATAATAATTTACAAACTAACAACTTAAAACTACATTTTAAATACTTTATAAGGCACAATAATACAGATACATACACTGAGTAGCATATCTAAACTAAAAGGTACAGGAATAACAGAAAATGTCCATTTTGTTCTAAAAATTTCAAATAATAGCGGATGTATAGCTGTTACTTTTAATGGGTAAATGTCTGGATATGAAACAACTCAGTAAACACAAAATTTTCATTTAAAGTCGCCCAAGTAAGTTTTAAACCAGTAGTAATGCACACTGCTATTACAGATTTGACAAATGGCGTCTACAGTCAAGTTGCTTAACGGGACGAACATAATGCAAAAGTTATAAGTTAAATAAAGAAAGAAAATGCAGTGGCTTTCAGGGGCGGCAGTACCTAATATTTTCGTTTCGTAATTTTTGAAATCGGTTTTACAAACAATTCTCCTGACACCAATTACGGCTTTGGCGCTTAGATGGACTAAATTACTTAATTATTCATCATCCTTAATTTAACATTAATTAGCCAGATTCTATAAGGTCATTTAAATAGCACCCAATTTATTTACGGTTATTGCTTTAATGTGTATCTGCTTTGATTTTGCATTTCTTGTGAACGTGAAACAACAAACCCGTTTTGACTTTAGGCGCCTGCATGGTTACCCAGCATAATAATTTTTATTTATTATTAGTAACCATTGGTGACCTTTTAATAAGAGCTGCAAAGCTGCAGCACTGCCTAGAATAATTATTATTCTATTTTTTATATTAATGTGCTCTAATCTGTACCATTAATCGTTGCCGCATCAAAAGATCTTTCACATCCGAAACCTCAACGTCGTCCCTAATAAAACTCAGTAGCAAATGTGGCCTTGAGCTGGCCAATCAGAGTGCCACAATTTCCTGAGATTTGTCCTGCACTTGCTGGCGTCGGGTGGATGTATTCTTGAACCGAGATTACTTATGTTTGATGGTTTACCATATACAAATAGTTTATCCAGGAATAATTTCAGGGGGGCAGTACCTGTCAAACAGACACCAGACAGTATGTTATATTATTAATCTACATCAATTTGCATTTTAATTATTCTGTTTGGCCATTCTGAAAAATTGAGGGTAATACACGCAACGACATGGAAAACCAAGTTGAAACTAAGGTAAAAAGAGATCTTATATTTTAAGCTTAAAAAGCGGATTTTCGTCATTGGATGAATAAATTAAATTAAAAAACGATGATCGACCGACCTCTAAAATGTTGAATTTAATTAACACGAGAAAGATCCAAGGCGAATAATAGGTAGTTTTCAGAAAAATGCTTTCAAAATAATTCATGGCTTACGGGTAGTGAATGATAGTATGCAGCTATTAGAGCTTTTTTATTAGCTAATCATATTATTTTTAAAAGTAGTGCGAACTATTTCGGGCTCTCCAAAAGCATATTTCCAAGGAGCATATACTTCAGTCAACTAAAACGTGATTTATTTTATTTAGTAAACAAAGCATCTATTCGACCCGATTATCACCCATATCTATGTCAAATGAGCGAGTATTTTCGTGTCTAAACTTATTGTTGTAATACAATTTACCAGGAACGACCGTCAAGTTTGTCACAATAATTGGAGTACATTGTTGGTCGGAACCGAATCTATCCGATTAGCCGCGGCATGTGGATAAGCATTAGGACCCTAGTATGAATGCAGCTTACAGCGCGGCAGTGAGCGGAAAAATGAACGGGCAAAGATTGCAGGTAGGGCGTTAAGATTCGACAAGATATGTTTCCACTGGTCTCTATATTTAATTTATTGTAGTAAACATTTACCAAACCTGTATACATATTAATGAACTGCATCACCTCTAAGGGTGTCAGCGATGTAGTCGTCCAGTCCCGTAATTCGATAAGGGGCACGTGTTACTAGCAATGAAAATGTTGTGTTTACTGATTAGTAGATTTTGTGTTATTTTAAGTAAGAATTTAACCTAAAACCCAAGATTTCTCAAAATATTCGTTTTCTGACTTCCCTGTTTCTTTCAACTACTCTAAAAAATGTATATTATGTTAAGGGCGAAATCCACAGGTTGTGCATAATTAAATCTGCCCAAGCAGCGTCGACTTAGCCACAAAGCCTCTGGGCAGAATTCGCAAAACTACGAGGCGCTGAAGCGGCGGTGGACGACATAGAATGACTTTATTCATTTGCGAATTTTGCCCAACTTCAACTGGGCATTGCCGACTTTAATTGTTGATGTGATGTTAATCGTTAATTTAAAATGTCTTAATAATTGCTCTGCATAAATCCACCTTAATACCCAGTGGTTCAATGAATGACGTTCAAGTCACACTTACCTCCTTGCGTGGTAAGTAATTACACTTAGTGGTTATGTAGAGGGATAAATAATATGTATATTAAAATAGATGTAAGATTTGCATACTTTATTAAATCTTATAAAATTAAGTTGGAATAGTACTATTATGGGAAAGGTACTGTCATGCCAAAATAAATAAAGCACTGCCTGTATATTGTATAGGCACCGAAAAAAGAAAATTGATGATGATTAAAGAACAAGATTCAAGATATCAAGCCACACGCGCGTAAGCACGGGACATTACGACGCGAAGGAATGGAACGGCACACTCCAGGAGCAGCCTTCTCCACAAAGGTTCAAAAGTATTTCTTAGGCCAAGCGAAAATTGAAACGCAGGCGGCAAAAGGAAGGCAGCACAGCATAGCACAGGCTTCTGTATTTCATATATTTAACATAGACGAGCGAAAATTGCGACACAGCGCAGCGCAGTAGACATTGGTCACGTAGCACTTGTGTCACGCAGTGTCCGAGACCGTTTTCTGCGCCACGTGCGAAAAAATAAATTGTACCTTTGTACCTATTTGTTTGCCCAAGTGTTTTCTAGTTTCTTAGTTAAACTTTTTACGAATGTGCGATAACGAAAAAGTAATAAGAGGCGGTAAGAAGTCATGAACTTTATATGACACAAACCACTCCGACTCAATGATCTACTAGGAGTCGAAGTTTAAGGACGAAATATGGAGCAGGATTGCTAAGGACCTCAATTTTCAACATTTCTAGTAAATAATGGGCTTCCGAATCTGAATCGGGATTCAGATCTAGTAGACATACTTATTTTACTAAAAACTGTCCATGTACGACTGAATAGACTGTGGCATCAATATTGCGGACTAGCCCGAGTCACGCATTGCGCTCGTGTTGTGCTGCCCTGCGTCTCAACATTCGCTTGGCCTTACTGTGCTAGAGGTGTTCCAATTGGGGCAGAAGTTTGGAGTGGCGCGTTATATTTTAAAAATCTGAGAGGTTTTGCTTTTGACGTGGCACTCCACTAATCAATAAATATTCTGCGCGCGAGTGCAAGTTTATTTCAGGTTAGTTAGAGGCAATGGTCGATAATACGTGTTTGGAGGGGAATTATGTACTTGCATGAGGGTTTAGTGACGACAAAGGAAGTGATATGACCGGGGGAGCGCTATAACAATCCTTGGGGGTTGGCCCAACCCCCCCCCCCAAGAGATGTTTTTATCACTCAACTTCTCTCCCGTTCAAATCCTGTCTTAAAGTCGGGCAAAGTTCGCGAATAAACGACACAAGTCGACTTCGCCTCCTCTAGCTCGCAGTGTTAACACTGTCCATTATAGGCGGGAACAACCTGCTAATTTTTATGAATTTTGCCTCTGAACTTTGTGCAGGTTAGTTCAGGTGGAAGTCAATGCAATGCTAATTCTGCACACCCTTCGCACTTCCCGTAACATACAATTTATATACATTTGCACCCAAAACGTTCAACATAAAATCAGATAATTCAGGTTTATACACCATCAGTATAGGTTGGATATCTTGGTATTGTTTCCAATTGTTCCTCGGTTTCACAGAAACAGTTTTAATGGAAGAACAAACTTTAGCAAAAAATAAACGAAAACTTACCCTCTTGTTTAACCCATTGACGAATTTAGTCTTCCCCTACCAAAATAAAGTAGGTACACATTTTGTCACAATTTAAAAAAAAAAACCTCTCTCAGTTTACATAACCTCCATAAAAGTAAGATAGTATATTAAACATAAATACACATTTAGATATTGCTCGTAATCTATAAAATAAATTCGCAAGCCGAAATATTCGTCCTATTGTAATCATCAGCTCTACACGTTAATTTAAATAACACAATATTTTAACTATATAGTTTCATCATAAAAAGGTCGTGGGTCATCTAAGTACGATTTAAGAATCCATTACATGGTGCACCTAAGACTAACGTTAAATATCAATAGAGGGATTTTAAGCCACCGAAATGTTTAGCAGTTAAATTTGACGTATGGGGCGAAAAATCTAACCAATCAAAGTAAATTCTAAACAGACATCGGGTAATCGAAAGCAATCAGACTAACGAACTAGCACGATCCGATCTGTAATAAAGGCAACCTAATATACATATGGACGCGACCTCTCTTCGATTCCACCTTTAAAGGTCGATTTATAAAACTTTTCGCCACCGCTCCCGCTCGTCGCCACTGTTCTAATGGTGTTTATAAAACCCGAACTGCACCGTTGTAAATTCGCGAGAGCAGTAACCTATTTTTAGGTTAGAATATTAACTTTCTTTAAAGAAGTGGATAATGTGACCAGTATTTAATATTATTTTTAATTACGAGTTAAGTTGGGCCCCGTCTATTGTCTGTAAATGCTGAAATCGTATGAATATGGAAAATATTTCTATGTTTGTATCATATGTGTCAAACTTCTTTCTTCCCATTGGCTAAAGCACGAACGACGAACAACGCAAGGTCAGCGAGTTAAAAATAAGTCATGTTGGAATTACGAACGGAAGCTGTGGCGGCTTTTATAAATGGATACATTATTTCCCTTTAGGTTAAGCTGCGACGGAAACGGTGACAACGATCGGCAGCGGTGGCGAAAAGTTTTATAAATCGACCTTTACGCAACTGTTAGGGCGTATACCAACAAGAACTAACCAAAATTTAACTTAACGGCTAAAGATTATTTAAACAGCGCTCGTGTCAACTAAGTGTGGGTATTTAAAACCCTCGAGCTTACGGTTGTGGCAAATATAGAGTCGTACCATTCTATCAAATTTATTTTTAACGGGTTAGATTTCCGTCCCATACATCCAATTTAACTGCTGACTGCAACGTTAAGCGCTGAAAATTTCGGTTGGTTATAAACTCTCTATTATGTATGTAAAAGATATTCCAGATCCCTAAAATATTATGTACAATTGCGACGCTACTAGGCACCTTCGGTAGAATACAACCCGCCGTTTATTTTATTACACTATTATCAATAAATATGAATAAGCTTTAATTGAAGACTGGTGTTTTGTTGTGTTGGACATAAACCGAAGGTGTAGTTGGTCTAATGAATGAGAAATTACACTCACAAGCATAGAGGTTTACACATAAGTTTTCTTTAGAACAATCGTAGAGAAAACTGGCAAGATGAAAGATAAAGATGAAACACTTTTTTCTCAGAGTGTGTTCGATCCCGCTACGATCGTTTTCGCAATCTACCCATTCTCTCTTCCATTCGGTTAGTGACAGAGCTGTCATCGGCGCGCGTCCGTTGTTCTCCGAGCGCACCGATGAAGATCACCGACAAATGTGCAAGGTCGGACCGACGCGATGATGCGATTAACAGTAAGAAGATTGTTTTTTCATTGATATGTTGTTTTTCTTGGTGATTAATGTTAAAAAGCAAATTGAAGTGCTTAAATTGAACCTGAAATAACCATTATAAAGGAAAAGTGTATCAAGTTAAAAAGTGCTGTAGTCTGAAAATCAATAAAGACAAACAAAATCAAGGACAGAACCTAGAGACAGAGTAGTACAGAACGCCACAATCACCACAAATAAAATGAATGGCAGGACAATCGCTGCTGTTGGGTCCTTCAAAATATAAAGAAATTAAAAAACGTATCGCAAAATAAGAAGATAAAGTCTGTGCGTTTTAAGAAGTCCGATATCGGATTAAATCACCAAGGGATGTTATCGCTTTTAAAACAGTAAGTCGGTTAAGTTACAATATCTTCGCACCTTCGCTATACTTGATCACACCGAACATCCCCCTGGTTTACTGTATTCTACTACTGGGCGCAATCAGAGGTTTCAAAACAAAATTATCTTATAATTACGCGTTGAGCATAAATAATAATTAAATAGATAATTAAATTATTTTGCTATTATTATAGTTAAATCTATATAACTCTCTATTAGGAATATTGTTTATGATATGGATAAAGCCAAGGAATATGTTACCCTCAAAGCTATTCTTGAAAAGATAAAGCAGAAAAAACTTTGCGATATTGGAACTAACAGTTTGTCCATCATCTTAAAACATATGGGTTTCAAATATAAAAAAAACGAACAACAGAAAACTGCGTTGTGAGCTGTCCAATGTTGTTTCGAAAAGATGGCAATTTTTAAGGGATTATTTAAACAACAAAAAATCGGAATTGTCAAGACAAGTTGTTTTTCTTGACGAAACATGGGTATTTGCAAACGGAACTTCAACAAAAACGTCTTGGCAGGATGACTCAAAGCATTGTTATTCAAGTACCCGTGCAAGTAATGGAAAAAGGTATATTATATTACATGCTGGTATAGAAGAAGGTTTTGTTTTAAATGCCAGTTTGATATTTTTATCAACAAAAAAAACTGATGATTATCACGGCAATATGGATGCTGAAATTTTTGAGCATTGGTTCGAAGAAAAAATTTTAAAAAGTTTAGAAAAACCTTCCTTAATTGTTTTAGACAATGCCTCTTACCATACGAGACTCGAAGAGAAATTCCCTACAAGCAGCTGGAAAAAGGAAGAAATAAAAGAGTGGTTGTCAAAGAAAAACATAAACCATGAAAATTTATATTTAAAAAGTGAACTTTTAAGCAAGTGTAAAGAGCAGTCATTTAAAAAAAAGTATGTTGTTGACGAATTAGCCCTCAAATATGGACATCAGGTTTTGAGATTGCCGCCCTACCATTGTCATTACAACGCAATCGAATTGGTATGGGGTATTAGCAAGAACTATTATGACAAACATGCCTGTAAAAATATCGGTAAGCCTAGCGTTATAAAGTTATGGGAGGAGGCGCTTAGCCAAGCGGGCAAAGAAGAATGGCGGAAATGCATTGAACACACAGAAAAAACTATTTTTGAATCTTATGAGACAGAACAGGTTATAGACGAAGTAAGACCGTTAATTATTACGAATGATGATGATGACGATGATGTTGATTTTGATGAGTCTGAAAGCATGGGTGAAATTTCAAATGCAGAGGAAGACTACTTTTAGTAGTACCTATCTACAAGTAGGTACGTTCTGTCGCAAGACTACAAAATCGGTTCTTTTTAGAACCAAAACTTTATAAAAAAGAATTCGTAAAACTAATTTGTCTGAATACTACAAAAGCTAAAAAATTATTATTTTTCTTTACCTAAACTAATTTTTTATTTACTTTAAATTATTTTATTTAGAAAATGTAATTCATCAACATCCACAATTACCTTCAATATAATTTATTGTTTGAGAGCCACCGACATAATGCTGAAGAGGTTTTATGGCTTAGCGGACTTCTTAAAACGCACAGACTTTAACAGTGTATCATTCAATTATCAAACCAATTCTGTCATAGGAAGAGTGCCTGCGAGACATAGACTTTGAGAAAGCAGAATGAGAACCGGCAAAGATTGCAGAGAAAAATTATATTAGACCAACAACAGACAACACCACACAGCAATACCGAACCAGAACGGACAGAGAATTAGAGGAACTATACACCCATCAGATAAAGTTAAAATAGTAAAATCAGAAAGCTTAGGTTTGTATCGGAAGAGATCCCAGAGGGAAAAAAGCTAATTGGAAGGCCTAGGATGCACTATAAGAATATACCATCCAATGAATTCTGTCCCATCAAACAATCCATATTAATGGGTGTATTTTAGACACGCACAGACCAGCCGGGCCTATGCGTGCTAGCTTTCTTTCCACTCATGCGCGAAGTATTGCCACTTTTAATGCTCTATTTTGGGGATCGAATCTGTCTACGGTCACTTATGAGTAAAGACAGGATTTTATGCATTTTTCATATATATGCATTTTTTGCATATTTTGTGATTTTAAGGAAAGAACTATAGCATATCTAAAAATGTTTTGGGATTTCTGTGTTCTTTTCTTACGTTTTATGGTCGCATGCCGCCGTGTCGCCTGTGCTATCGGGGTCTGAAGATAAGAGGGCAATAAATAGGCTAACTAATAAAGTAATAAACTAATAAAATAAACTATTATTCTTGATAATGATCGGAAAACTCACAGAAGAAGAACCTGGAAAAGCTTACCTTATAGCCATAAAAGAAGTGGAAAAAACAAACAACCTCACAGTTACACGTTTTATTCAAGAAACCTTAACACATTTCATTTTGCCGAATTCAGTTCCTACAGATAAAATTCTTGTCCTGTATATGATAAAGGCAGGACAGAATTTAAAAATATTTTTTTTGAAAATTTGATTCATGTAACTTGCCTAGCTCACGGATTAAATAGGGTTGCGGAAACTATTAGAGTTTCCTTTCCGTTGGTCAATGACCTAATAGCAGATGTAAAAAAGATATTCATAAAGGCCACATTAAGAGTATAATTTTACAAGGAGAATCTTCCCGGAGTACCATTACCACCTGAGCCTGTCGTGACCAGATGGGGCACCTGGATTCGTGCGGCAATATTTTATGCAGATATTTTCCAAAAATTGAGACTTAATTTCACAAATGTCTGGTGATGATTCACAGTGCATCCTAAAATCTAAAGAAGTATTTCAAAGTGCTAAAGTGGAACAACAGTTAATGTATATTAAGTGTAACTATGCATTTATAGCAGACAGTATTTTGCAACTAGAGGAATTGCGTACAAGTCTACAAGAGTCGATGGATATAATAGAAACATGTGTACAAAATTGCAAACAAATACGAGGTGAGGTAGGAAAAACAGTAGTGGCAAAATTAGAAAATTTAATAGAAAAAGCACAGGTTTAAAGATTTTAAGGCAAGTCGTAAACATAATGTTAGGGAAAACTGTAAATAATTTAGCTATTGAACCTGCCTTAGTTCCGAAATTACAATTTTACCCTATAACTTTAGTAGATGTAGAAAGATCGGGTGCGTTTTATAATTTTTCAAATTAATATCAGTATACCTAAGTTTGATATAAAAAACTGTATTAGGTGTCAACTGATTTAATAAAGTATATTATAACTTGAATTTATCTTCATTCAATACTTAGTCCCCTAATTAAATGAAAATTTTATTTAGAATATCAAAATAAATGTTTTATTAACGCATATTTATTGCATATTTACGTCTTTTCTGCATATATCCTGCATAAATTTTAAAAAATATGTGCATATATATGCCCCTTGCCCATATTCTTAAGGTTTTTGGTTGCATATAATCCGGTCTTTACTTATGAGTTTTGAAAGTTGGGTCTGCATCACTTTCATGTGGAATTTTAAAACTTACTGGGATTCATTTCCACTATTTTTAGTGATTTTTATAAGACGTTTTAACAAACTGTCATAGATCAAACTCTGACTAAAACCGCCAAAACGTACCGATTTTGCGCTATATACTTCACATTTAAAATTGTGAGAATAGTACCTAAAAATAGCTAGTGATAAAAAAGTTGATTCAGATTTAAGACTCGAGGACGATTATTTATAATACAACATTGGGTTGGGTGCTTTTATTCTTACTCCCGTCAGTTTAAATATAAGTTAGACCAGTTTTAAGTTGAAATCTCCTTTAAGAATCTGATGTATATGTTCATACTCAACAAGGATGTATTTGGGGGCTCTTGCAGATATATTTATTTATGAAGTGCCGCGATTCTGCAGTTTGACCAAGGGTGACTGTAAAACCTTCACAGTCTACCTTTGTAGTAAGAAATTATTTATTAATAAAACAGTCAACGTAGGAAGGAATACAATATTTCGAATTAATTACTAACAATCAAATATGGTGCTAAATTAATAAATACATTTACTCAGTTTATCAAGATTGTGTTTACTAATTATTATTCATACAAAATATTAAATACAAAACGACCCACAAAATAATAAACCGAATATGCTGAATTTAAAAAGTTTTAATGCACTTTATTAAAGAAAATCCTTCGGCCATGCCAAGGATCTGTTTTCCTTATGTTTAACAAACGTTCAACATCATTCTGCTAATATGAAAGTTAATATTACACTGAAACAATAAAAACTCAGTCGCTGTCATAGAGTTTATCGTCTTCTTCAAACATCGTTTTATCTAAATCCGGTATCATTGTATAGCGAGGCGGCGTCCTCCAGTAATTACTTGAAGACCTAAATGCATAATAAGAATTTAAATGTTGGGGTTCAAAATTAAATCGGCACTATTGCTAACTTTGTCAATACACCAGTCAGGAAAAAAAACCGGACAAATCAGATTTGATTTTAAATATCTCTGGTAATTAATGAATATTTCGTTAAATTGTAGATGCATCTATCAAGATTTTTACCCGTTTCTCGACTCGAAAAATGGTATGTGAGCTATTATATCGGTGAAAACCAATAATATAGGTCGACACACCAGTCTGTGGCTACGGGAACCAGTGAATCGGTAGGGGCAAGGGAATCATGGGCGTGCTACACCGATATGTTTTAAATGCAATAAAAATAGGAAATTATATTTAGGCATAAAAAAAAAACAGCCTTATGCGCCACGGCGCCGGCGCCGACGTATTTATAAGAACTAAATAGCTTTCGTCCGTTTTATTACTACTTCCCTGACACACGCTGTCAAAATATCGATCGGATGTGGCACGCGGCGCTGGTCAACCAATCAAAATTAAGAACTGAAACGTGTTTCCCTTCATTGTACAGGGTGTCCAGTTTTCGATGTTTTTACGGAGTATCTCCGTTATTAGTAAAGATAGAAGAATACGGTTTTCGCAGCTGTGCTACTTTCTTGTGAAATAAAAGATGCCGCAATCAGAATTTTTCTAGTCCTCCATGTTTTTGAAAAATTTACATTTTGGGACCTTTCCCCCCCCCCCCCCCCCCCATTTTCAGGTTACCCTATAGCTTATTAAAGAGAAAACAAATGTTCTTTTTGTAGTTTTGTACGTAGAATCCAGTGGCGTATTCAGATTTTATCTACGTTTAATAGTTTCCGAGACAAAAAACAAATTCTTTTTTTTTTGAAATGGGTCACCCTATATATTTTTTAATAATATAATTTAGTTTATAACAAGCTTGTCAGAAATATATACATTATTGGACAAAAGTAGAGCAACAAAGTGCTTTTATTTCTTCGAGTTTAAAAAATTAATTATATGATTGTGATCCCCAGCTAATTTTAATGAAATATTATCCCCACAATATTGGTAATTTTTCACAATATTTTGGTACACTTTAAACAAAATGAAGGTAGACAAATATTTATAATTATAAAAATCGACTAAATGAAGGGCGACAAAAGTAAAGCAACAAATTGTGTCAACAGTATTTAATTTTACATATTACGATAAAAAACCATTAAGCACATTTAATAATTACATAAGCTAGAAGTTTTATGTTAATAGTTAATAGAATATCCATTATTTTTTATTACTTGCCGACAACGTCGCGGCATTGAGGCAACCAATTTTTAAACAGTATTTTTTTATTTACCAATGATTGTTTATTTGGAAATAATTGTGTACGAATTCCACGTTCAACTTCTTCCCATAGATTTTCAATGGGGTTAAGGTCTGGGGATTGTGCCGGCCACTGCAAAGCCCGAACGTTATTTTCTTGAAACCACTCTTGAACAATTCGTGGAAAGTGTTTTGGATCATTATCCTGTTGGAAAATAAAACGCAACGGCATTTCCCACTCTGCATAAGGCAACATTACATTTTGCATTATATCTCTATAGACAAATCGATTCATGGTGTCATTAATGAAGTTTAAAGGACCCACCCCATTCCATGAGAAACAACCCCATAGAAAAACACTGCCTTTGCCATGTTTAACTGTGGGTGTAACGTATTTGGGATTAAACCTTGTGTTGATTGGGTCTTACACGCTTCATTCCATCAGAATTGAAATTTTTATAACGCGTTTCTTCGCTAAACAAAACTCTTTTCCACTCGTCTACTGTCCAATTTAAATGTCGACGAGCAAATTCAAGCCTAGCTACTCTATTTCTTGCCGAAATAAGGGGCCTTTTAGCCGGGCGTCTACTAAATAACTTTGCGTCTATCAACCTTCTTTGAACTGTCCGTGGACTAACCATAATTTCGGGAATTTCAGCAAAAATCTAGGTGCAGACATCCAAGGATCGTTTTGCGAAATCCTTTTAATGCGTCTGTCTGTCCAAATTGTTGTTTTTTTCGGCCTTCCCGATTTCGGTAGATTCTCTAAATGTCCCCTTTGAATGTAACTTGAAATTATTTTGGAGACGCTGTATCTTGGTAAAACAAGCCGTCTTGAAATTGTGGCTTGTATTGTACCTTCCAAGTGTGCATTCACTACTCTCTGCTTTAATTCTTTCGAAATTGGAATACCTCTTGGCATGATTAATACAGTACAGAAATATTAATTAAACATAAAATAAACTCTGCAAAAATACTTTAACCTTTTAACTTTTACTAAAACCTTTCTTTTTTAGGAAAATATTAAAATGTTGCTTTACTTTTGACGCATTACAATACTGTATTTACGTCACGACGTAAGTTTACGTCAATATCAGTTCATTTGTTTTGATTGTTGGAAAAAGCTGTTGTCGCCGATAACAGAAGCCTACTTTGATATTTAAGACACGATGTATTTAAATACGATATCATGCATTTAATATTATAAAATCGAGATTTCTTTCATTTTTCGAAAGTGTTGCTCTACTTTTGCACGATAGTGTAATACGTTACGTTTTATTAAAAAATATACATTTTTTGTTAGTAGGCCGTCACGGGTATTTAAAAAAAATAAAGAACACAGTCATGTATGTCATATTAAAAACTTCTTTAGTTTCTGTCAGAGTATTCAGGTTCTCTAAGTTGTCTTAAAATATCTAATTAATAGTAAAAAATCAGTTTGTCCTAATTATGGCAAAAAATGTAAACTTTGAAAATAATGAAAAATACGACATGCTCGTTTGTTATGTCATGTCCATTGTAATGAAAATGCAGATGAAGCATTAGAAGTGTATTGCAATGGGTAAATATACGCCTTTTTGTAGTATCCCTATGAGGATTTATTAAATTTCTTATAGATATTCCGAAAGACGACAGCTGGATAAAAGAATTTTTCTAAGGATGAAATCAAATTTAATTGAACACGGTTCATTTTCTAAACCTCAGCCTAAAATCTACAAGGAAACCCGCGAAACTGATAAAATCAATGTTTTAGCTTTAATTGAAACAAATCCAACTAGTTCGTGCAGAACGGTTAATGGTTCGGTGGAAGTAGTTAAATCAAAAGTTCAAACAATCCTAAAAAAACACAATTTTAAGCCATATAAATTCCACCTAGTACAAAACTGACATCCTGGTGATGCACAGCGCCATATAGAGTTCCGTAATTGGTATTTACAAAATATCAACAGGGAAAATAATTTTATAAGAACCGTTATATGGTCCGATGAGGCTCATTTTACCAGTGCTGGTAGATTTAATCGGCACAATACGAGGTTTTGGTCTCAAGAAAATCAGCATGTAATATTTCCACTCGAACGGCAAGGCAGGTTTGGCTTTAACGTTTCATGTTTTATACTAGGAAGAAAAATAATTTACAATATATTTGAAGGCAGCTTTAATGCAAATAAATGTTTGGAAATTCTGGAAAACATTGTGCCGGAAATAATAGAAGACGTGCCCTTAGCGGGTCTCAATAACTTGCATCTGCAACAAGATGGAGCACCCGCTCGCAATGCACTAATTATCAGGGCCTAATTAAACAATAATTTCCCAGGTCACTGGATTGGAACTAATGGACCTGTAAGATGGCCACCAAGGGCACCCGACTTGTCGGTTTTGGATTTCTTCTTGTGAGAATAGCTTGAAAATAAAATTTATTCTATTTAATACCAAACAATTGCAGATTTAAAAAATGCCACTGAAAGAGCATTATTTTAAATTCATTAAGGCGAATAAGAACAATGTGTGAAACATGTCTAAGGCATAATGGAGAACAATTTGAGCAATATTTATGAGAAAGTTCTATAAACTTTCAGCTTTTGTTTCTAATGTTTTACGTAGTTTAACAGACATTTTGCAAAAGTAGGGGAAGCACTGGCAAAAAAAATAAAACATAATCAACAAACACAGGTTATTGAGGAAGAAAATGCACAAAGCATAAACCTAGAGCCAACAAACATAAAGGAGATAACAGCCAAAATAAATGAACTGAAAAATAACTGCGCCCCAGGCACAGACAAAATTACAAAAAAAGACTTACTAATACTGATCAATATCAACGGACCCACTTTTGTCAAGCTGACAAATAACATACTGCAAACCGGAAACTATCTCACAGAACTAAAAACAGCTAAAATCATACCAATCTACAAAAAAGGAACACATGAAGACATGAACAACTACAGGCCAATTTCACTAATAAGCACCTTCTCAAAAGTTATAGAAAAAATTATCAAGGAAAGACTAGTAACATTCATAGAAGCAACATTTAAGATTGATCATCAACAATATGGATTTCAAAAAAAAAGTAGTACCCAAGGGGCAACAGTGGACCTACTAGAACATATAACGAGTGAAATGGACAAAAACAAATATGTACTAGCAGTATTTGTTGATCTACAGAAGGCATTTGACACAGTGAATATTGAACTTTTGATGAACAAGCTATACAAAATGGGCTTTCGAGGTACATGCCATAGACTACTGAAAACATACTCAAGCGGTAGAAAACACTACACTGCAATAAATGGTGAACATAGCGAAGAACAGATACTAAATACAGGTGTCCCACAGGGATCTGTTCTCGGACCACTGTTATACTTGTTATACGTGCACAATCTGAAATTCACCAACCTGACAGCAAAATATTTCAAATTTGCAGATGACACAGTGCTAATATATTCTGGAGAAAGTGAAAAACAACTTGAAGAAACTGTCAATAGTGATCTAGTAAAGTACTTTAACTGGCTGTGTTACAATAAACTTTCTTTAAACGTCCAGAAAACAGTATTTATGGTTATAAGCCAGAAAAGTAAACCACCGTGCAATCCCCAAATCAAAATTAATGAAACAAATATCAAAAGAGTTACTGAATATAAATACCTTGGACTAACTATCACAGATAATCTATCCTGGAAAAACCACATAAATGGTGTGATAAACAAAATAGTTCCTATGTTGGGCTCTATTAGAAGATGTGCTCACCAACTCAATAAAAAATCTGGACAGCTTCTCTACAACAGTTTTATAGAGCCACATATGCGATACCTAATGCCCTGCTGGGGAAATACATGTACTAGACAGTTGAATCAGCTCCAAAGACTACAAAACAAAGCGATTAAAGTGATATTCGGGATGAATTACTACACGCCCAGTGAAGAAATATATAAAAAAGTGACATACCTAAAAATAAATCAATTGAAAGTATTTGAACAAACCAAACTAATACATGATATACAAAATAATAAACTTAAAACCAGTGTAAAACTACAAAATAACAGACAATTCTACACATACAACACAAGAACAAACCATGAATTAAGAAATTCATATGCTAGAACTAAAAAGGGACAGGACTCACCAATATATAGAAGTATACAGGAATATAATAGGATTCCACAAAGAATACTCCATGGAAATACCAAGAAACTGACGTGCAATATTAAGAAATATATAAAGGAAAATAGAGTATAGACATTTAAGTGGCAGGATAAAGAAATATAAACTACATTTTTTTGCCTTTCGGAATAACTTTATTTGAATGTTAATAATTATACCATACAATTTGTAGGCCTCGGTGCCAGTTTTATTGTAAACTGTTTTGAGGTCAATAATAAATTATTATTAAAAAAAAAAAAAAAAAAAAAAGTAAAACACAACTCGATTTATGCATTGTTATTATTTTTACTGAAATATAACTGCTAAAATAGATTAAGGAGTCCAAAATATATTTCTTCTGCAGTAATTATCATACCAGTAATAGCTTTTTTAAATACCCGTCATGACCTACTAACAAAAAATGTATATTTTTTTTAACAAAACGTAAATCTCGTGCTCAACATTAAAAATAAAAACAAGGTATTGTATATGTCTGAGAAGCTTGTTATAAAATAAATTATATTATTAAAAAATACGTAAGGTGACCCAATTAAAAAAAAAGCAAATTTGTTTTTTTCTCGAAAAATATTGAACGTAGATAAAATCTGAGTACGTCACTGGATTCTACGTAAAAAATCTACAAAAAGAACATTTGTTATCTATTTGATAAGCTACAGGGTAACCTAAATATGGGGGGGTGTCCCAAAATTTAAAATTTTTAAAAACATCCCGTATATCAAAAACAAGAAGGACTACAAAAATTCTGATTGCGGCATCTTTTGTTTCACAAAAAGGTAGCACAGTGCTGCGGAAACCGTATCCTTCTATTTTTACTAATACCGGAGATACCCCGTAAAACCATCGAAAACTGGACACTCTGTACACTATGTTGCCATATTTCGATGCCATTTCAATATCAACATTAATAAAATAAGAAATTTTAAATAACGTTAAGTTAAGTAATTGAAATTATAATAAAATAATCATTTATAATAATTTTAATAATGTATCATTATTTATTTTCAATGAATACATTCAAACTCAAGGTTTCCTTGGTGACAAATGTTAACTTATAATTAAGTATAAGGGTATGTGGCAACATCGTAAACCCCTGAACGTTTTTTTGCTCGCATTCTTTCGGTAGCCACAGACTTGTGTGTCAAGCTATACTTTCTTTCCTAAAGTTTTAATCACCCTGTGGATAAAGTAAACGAAACTATAATATTCCAGTGTACTGTACTGTAGATTTTACTCCTTTTGAGAAGTAACTTTTTAAGGAAACCCTTTTGATTTTATCATATCTACGGGGAAAAAATAATATGAAGACATCGGCGCCCGGTAATGTGATATATTGTCTAGGAACAAGCGTTTTAATTCGTAAATAGTCGGTATCAAGCTTAAAATGTTGCGTAGACATGCGCGCAGGGACCCAATTTTTGAAAACCAGGGAGGGCCAGGAAGTAGAACAACCGAGAGAACGTTGGCGTGGTTTCACTAAAAATTAATATGGCGATAGAACTGGGTAATTTAAGAGTTTAAATCAACTTAGAAGAAAACGTGTTCTCTCACTTTGACTTTAAAATGTTCCTGTCTTATGTCGTTCGAGATCGATAAATCCGTAGCGTAAGCAGACTTATACAGTGTGTGTACAAAGTCTAGGAACGGCTTAATAACATCACAACTTATTGGCCGATTTAAACCAAATATGGTACAGTTGTAAGAGGATCTGACGCACCGAATGACGATATTGGCGTTGTTGCCAGCTTTTTAGTTTGTCTGGAATTCGAACGAATTTTATATCTTTAAATGCAACACCCCGTATATTTTTTCATTTATAGTTTTTACTTAATATTTGTTACACTTTTGGTATAACATACTTTGTTCCTAATATCAGTAGTTTTCGAAATATCGACGTGTTTTAAAAATATCAACAAATTGTGTTTTATTTATTAATAAATCAAACACCAGTTGAGTTTTGATGTAAAGTCATTAAAGCTGTCATTTTTACATGCAAAAGTGAAAGAATTACAATTCTTATGATGAGAGGATATGGCGATAGGGTCAGGTCTTACGAAGAGGTAAAAAATCTATTTAATGACGCATTTCCAAACCGAAATCCAATTTTAAAAGCAACTATTCTAAAAACCGTCCGACGGTTCGAAGAAACTGGAAATTGTAGAGATAGCCGACGATCAGGACGACCAGCAGTAGTAGATGAAGAGAAAAGTTTAGAATTTTACAACATGTTGTTGAAACCCCTGTTTCTTTATTAAGAAAAATTTCTCAAGTAAGTGACGTCTGCTTCAAATTCGTCCATAATGTTTTAATAAAACATAAATATCACCCTTTCAAAATACATGTAGTTCAAGAGTTATCAGAAGATGATTATGAAATTGCAGACTGATTTAGACTCATTGTCTGCTTAGAGTAAAATTAATTGTATGGACTTTAATGTAAATGAGCGAAGAATTGAACTTTGTGATATTATGATGTCAAGATTTGACCAAAATAACCAGTTTTTCAAATTCATAGTATTTTCGGACGAAGCAACATTTATGTTAAATGATAGTCAATAGACACAACCGTAGGTTTCGGGCAAATGAAAATCCCCACTGAATGAGAGAAGGTCATACACAACGCCCTGGAAAATTAAATGTGTGGGCTGGGCTTCTGGGTAACCACAAGATCGGTCCATTTTTTATTGATGGAAATTTGACATCACAACTTTACCTTGAGCTCTTGGAAACGCAAATAGTGCCTACTATACGAAATGTGATGGGTCCAAATTATGCAAGTACATTCTTCCAACAGGACGGAGCTTCTTCCCATTTTGGTCGAAACGTGCGCGAATTTTTGAACAACACTTTTCCGAATGGTGGATCGGTAGAGGGGGTACAATCGAGTGGCCACCTAGGTCCCCTGATTTGTCGCCTAACGATTACTTTTTATGGGAACACTTGAAGAACGGAGTTTATACCACAAAACTTCAAGATTTGGCCGATTTGCAGCGTCGAATTTTGGACGAAATTGAATTAATAACGCCAGAAATGGTTAACAACACAATTGAAAAATTTTATTTTCAATTATATAAAAATATATTTGTCTAAATTGTACTCGTTATTTCAAAAACTTATAATATTAGGAACAAAGTATGTTATACCAAAAGTGTAGCAAATTTAAAGTAAAAACTATAAACCAATAAATATACAGGGTGTTACATTTAAAAATATAAAATTCGTTTGAATTCCAGACAAACTAAGAAGCTGGCAACAACGCCAATATCGCCATTCGGTGCGTCAGATCCTCTTACACAACTGTGCCAAATTTGGTTTAAATCGGCCAATAAATTGTGATGTTATTAGGCCGTTTCCAGACTTTATACACACACTGTATATCATTCTAAGTCTACACCTACCTTTTTAATTTCGTGGGATCAATAACTTCGAATACTTCTAGTAGGTCTGGGCTTTGGGCGTGTCGGCAGAACAGTGTGTTTTTAATTCTCTCTCCAGCCGCTAACATTATAATTTGTTTTTTTCTCGCGTATTCCCCTAAAAATATACAAAAATAGTTGTAAACAGGAACAAAAACTTTCCAGGGTTTCAAATAGATCAACCGTCGGTATAACTGCTCTCCAGTGGCGGCTAGTCAGGGGCGAAGCGCCGCCCGTCTGCCTTTTGTTATAAAACGAAATATTAATACCATAGTTTATACAGATGCAAAAAATACAATAAATTAATATTAATACAACTTTGGAACATATTTTTTTAATATAAACTCTGAAATAGTACTAGTATATTTCACTGTCTCCAAGTCTTTAATATTCAATTGTTAATAATAATCGCATCTTGAACTCGTTTTTCTCTGGCCTCGACTTTCTAGTAATAGTCGCCGGAATGGCTGGTCCACGTTATGTGCACGCGAACGTAGGCTGGAGTCATGACTACTGGCCCGGACGTTTTTCGGGAATATTAATACCGTGCGAGCAAAAGTTATTATCGTCAAAGTGTGCTTTGCATCTAAGATAGTACTGCTTAGCGGTAGAGCTTAATGCCTGTTGGGTGTCAGTAAACACTAGCATTATGAATCAATCAGTTATTCCGTCTTCTTTAACAGTCGTTACAAGTAATTTGATTCATCACTAAAGGGCGGAATATATGCACTTAAATTCAGCCAAAATATGCGCATATATATGCCTCGTTTGTCTTTAAAATATGCAGTTATATGCACTTTTTTTGACCAAATATGCATACTGGTATGCAATATTTCTTAATTTATTATAGTAAAATAGGGCAACGAAACACACTGGGTTCTAAAAAAGATGTTTATTAAAAAAAAAATGCAAAAAAAAACAAAGAAAAATAAAAGTAAACAATTTTTTAACCCGAAATTGTATAAAAGGCATTTATTCCTAAATATTTTTCAATATTTTGAACTAAAAAGGATTGTCTTCTATCAGTAAAAATATTTTACAAAGAGAAGCTTCTGTCAACATCTACTGATGTAATCTGACAATACTGCAACTTAGGTAGTAAAGTATAAGGCCAAGATACAACTTCGTTGGATGGTTTACCTTCATAAGTGCTTTTTACTACAGTTAAGTATTCAAATCCTTCATTCTTTTTTACAGTTACATCCAATTTGTTCCTTACTTGACCTCCTACTTTACCGAGAATGTTGTTACATTTAGCGGAAAAAGTTTCGACAATACTAATTAAGTCTCTTAAAACTTAAATTTCTACTCTCTAACGAGGATATTATGTCCGGTATAAAACTGAAATTAACCTTAATAAAAACAAGATCTTTAAATACACTTAAACTTTTTAACAACTCTTTACTTTGCACAACATACTGCGAATCGTCATCTAAATCCAAAACTAGTTCTTTAATGGCTTCGAAATGTTCTGCGTAGAATATTGCGGCCTTAATTCATGTTCCCCACCGGGTAATTACAGGTTCTGGAGGTAAACTAACTCCTGGTAATATTTCCTTATACATCTGCACTCTTGGAGGTGCTTTTAGAAACACTGCCACAAGCATCTGTGCTTTCATCAACAATAATGTAAAAATTTTTATCGCCCAGTGAAGCTCTAATTTCTTCTAAATGGTTTCGTATACTAAATGGACATTCTTCTTTCTAAGCGTGGATTTGTCAAGAATGGTTTGTCGACAATATTTTTGCAAAACTCCTCTAAATTGCGGATTTTGCAATTTCTTTAAGGGTATGTTTGCTGCGATCAAAGCCTTGCATAATTCTCCTTGAAAATTTTCCTTTTCAGATTTCAATTTTTCTCTAACATTTTAAAATGTGTTTTTTACACACAGCTGAACTGGCTCAGATTTCATTTTTTGTAGCTTTGATTTATGCAGCGGTATTTTCAAATGTTGATCGATTTGGAACTTCTTTTCACAAACAATAATTTTTGCACAAGCTTTGCAGAAGACTTTTTCTCCACTAAACTCTAACTCTGGGAAATTTTTAATCCACGAAGACGTTTTCGCCACCTTAGACATTTTGAACACAAATTTGAAATAACTAGTTTTAAACTGGAAATACTGAAATCTTCGACAAACTAAAACAGAAGTACATGTTACAACCCGATGTAAATACAGCTTGTTAAGCAGGTAGTAATAAGGCATTATTAAATGACAATAAATAACCCCTAACATACCTGCAAACCCCGGAAACCCCCAATAAATACCTTGTGCATAACCAAAATGTAAATATTAATTATACTTATCTTCAGATTGAAAAATCCCGGAAATAAGTGCCGTACTAGACATTAAACCTATGAGTCTACGAGTTTTCATGACCGGGCGTTTTCAGTTTTTTGATAACGCCGAAAACATAAAAATATGCGCATAAAATAATAATTTGGGACAAATATGCATTTTATTATAAAATTAACAAAATATGCAAAAAATGCATATATATGCACTTTGCATATATTCCGCCTTTTATTCATTACTAATTTATCGGGTTAGAGCAAATGGTGAGTGGCAATGCAATCAGCGTTTGTGCATGGATGATTTTCTCGAAACTTTTCCTAACGTCGGCGTCGCTTTTACTGCTGGGGAATTTTATCATTGCCTGAGAAGAACCGTGGGTCTGTTCAGGGAAATAGGTTCTATACAGCATAAAAAAGAAGCTGAACCGTCTGTAAGAACAGAATAACTTGTTGCAAACGTTCGTGAAATAATGCCAAATACGCCAGCAAAATGTTTGTCTCAAGAAGTGGGAAGATCTAATAACTAACCAACCTTAACTTTAATAAATAACGATTTGCTTTAATTCAGAACCTTCAAATAAAGTTTACAGATATGTAAACTGCGCTTTAAAGCATCAGTTTATTTTGAGAGTTATTTAAAATTTGTATTTGTAAGAGATTAAGATCATTTCGGTAACAATAAACACTCTGGCGACTGTTTAAAATTGCAGACTGATTTAGACTCATTGTCTGCTTAGAGTAAAATTAATTGTATGGACTTTAATGTAAACAAATATAAAATTTTAACAGTTTCAAGAAAAAAGAATAATTTGGTATTTGATAATAGAATTAATGATGAATCCTCGGATAGATTAGACAAAACGAAGGACCCTGGTGTCTACATTGACAAGAAGCTTAGATTCGATAACCACATAATACAGGGTGTCCCAGCCGAGAGTGACCCATTTTAAATGCTTATAACTTTTATACCAGTTATGTTAGCCACCTGCGGTTTACGCCATTCCTTTTCTCTTGGCCTAAAGTTTTTTCTAGTTGGTACCAAATTTTGTCTACAATTATACAGTGGGAGTAAAAAAAATTGCCTTTTTTCGACATTAAAATTTTCAACTATTTTTAATGGAACACCCTGTATATTGCAACGCCATAATTAGGAGTCGTGTCCAAGGTATCCATATACCAATAAACATCGGACTTATAACTTGAAGTTTTAGCAGCAAAAAATTAAAATAGTAGTTTGGGTATTTTAGCAAACGTATTTTTTATTAGCATATTTACAACTATACAGGATCTTAGACGTGGTGGATGAGTCATGCGATGCCTGTCATTAATAAAACAATTGTCATTGTCAGAGTAAAATATCAAATTAAGTTAACATAAAAACATAAATTTTAAAGAAAATGATTTATTCATTAGTTGAAAAAGCAAAAACAGTAATCTTTTATACCGAAACCCGATCAATAATAACGACACAAAGAAGATTTAGAACTAGATTCCAGAAAAATCCGCCAAGCAAAAACGTTATTAAGAAATGGCATCAAAATTTTTCAATACATGGATACTTGGAGGTCAAGAGACCAAAAAGGAATTTGTTTAATCCTGAATATTTAGACAGACTTTTAGCGGTCCATGAGATTATTGCAATTAATATAATCAGAAAATATCTCTTAGGAAAATGGCGGCTGCATTAAATTTATCTAAAAGTGAGTGCGAGAGATGTGTTAAATGTTTAAAATTATTCCCTTATAAGCTTCAAACATTTCAAAAGCTTCGTCAGGAGGACTACCAAAAGAGATTGTTTACTTGCGAAACTCTTTTGGACTTGTTTAGAGTTAACCCAAATACGCTGTTAATTATGTCTGATGAGGCGAGTTTCCACATAGATGGTAGATGTAACAACCACAATTGTAGGATTTGGGCATCAGAGAATCCAAGAGCATTTAACGAGTTCCAGCGAGATACTCCAAAGGTAACAGTTAGGTGCGCCATCTCTGCTGAAAAAATATATGGACCATTTTTTTTCAATAAGCCAACGATAACAGGAACTGTATATACTGATATGTTGGAAAATTTCTTTTATCCACAGTTAATACAGGAGGGTATCTTGGATGAGGTCTACTTTCAGCAAGATGGTGCTCCACCTCATTATTCTTTAATAGCAAGAGCATCACTAGATATGACATTTGGGGCAAAATGGATAGGAAGAGCTGGCCCTATAGAATGGGCACCGTACTCTCCTGACTTGACAGTTCCAGACTTTTTTCTCTGGGGTTATGTCAAGGATAGGTGCTACACCCCCTTCCACATAATTTGGATGATCTTAAGAGGAATATTCGTGCAGTAATTGAAGCAATTCCCCAAGATATGTTATACAATTCATTCAACCATTTAATGGTCCTACTTCATAAATGCGTAGAACAGAACGGTCAACATATACAGCAGTTTTTTTAGATTTATATTTATTTCTTTATTAATGTATAGTTGTAAATATGCTAATAAAAAATACGTTTGCTAAAATACCCAAACTACTATTTTAATTTTTTGCTGCTAAAACTTCAAGTTATAAGTCCGATGTTTATTGGTATATGGATACCTTGGACACGACTCCTAATTATGGCGTTGCAATATACAGGGTGTTCCATTAAAAATAGTTGAAAATTTTAATGTCGAAAAAAGGCAATTTTTTTACTCCCACTGTATAATTGTAGACAAAATTTGGTACCAACTAGAAAAAACTTTAGGCCAAGAGAAAAGGAATGGCGTAAACCGCAGGTGGCTAACATAACTGGTATAAAAGTTATAAGCATTTAAAATGGGTCACTCTCGGCTGGGACACCCTGTATATAAATAGGGGTTTTAAGTTGTTTGTTTACTGGAATATGCTAGTCCTGTATGGTCTCTTTATTATAACGTTTATATTGAATTGTTAGAGAAAGTTCAGCGTAGGTTTATTAGATGTATTGCCTTTAAATTGGGTATACCGGTTGATAACATTAACTACAGAGATATAGAAAGGTCATTAAATTTACAATCCTTGCAGGTTAGACAAACCCAGTTTAACATAATGACACTGTTCAAGATTGTTAACAATATCATAAAGTGTCCTGAGCTGCTTAGTCAGATGTCATGCAGAGGACGATGCGCGATCATGAATTATTCTTTGTTCAATTTCATCGCACCAATTATGGTATGTTTGGTTCTTTGACGAGATTATGCAGGCAAGTCAATAATTACTGCGATGACATGGATTTCTTTTATACTACGTTGAACTTCTTTAAATTAGCACTTAAGAGATCGGACTGGTAAATGTAATTGTTCCAAGATTGTATCGGAGTTTTGAACTTCCTGTGTAACTTGTTTCATGTATACTGCCTTTTTATTTTATTTAAATGTAGTAATTGTAAATTAGTTGTTTTATAAAAGTATTCCCTATTTTGAATCATGGGAAACCGTTAAATAAATTATTATTATTAATTCGTCATTAGGGTAACGGTTCTATTTTCCTGCATTTTTATCTTTTTAGACGATATTTCATGTATCATTGGTAAGATTAGTATCTAATTAGAATACATATTCAGTATTCATATTAATTTAATTAAAATTACAGTTTTTATTACAAAATGTAAGCCAAGATAAGTACAAGCACCTACAAGATCTTGGATCCGGAATTATATCAGCGAATCAACTAGCTGCAGAAAAAAACGGAAAAAGATTCTGTGGTGACAAAAAGTTAGAATATTTGTAAAGAAGTGTTTATATTTTGATTTTTAAAAGGCGAAAATGTCTAAAGAAATACTAATGGATGCGCTATAGTTCTTAAGGCTATATTACAGGGAGACTTAAATAATCAGTCTTGCAAAAAAAGGAAAAGGGTGAGGAAATTGATTTCTCGCAGGGATAAATTAGGTGCTTCAAGTAACCTAATAAAATAATTACCCGATGAAGATCAAGCGGCCTATAAAAATCACCTTAAAATAACTAGGTAAAGTCCATCCGAACATATTTCGTTTGACCTAATAACTGCAATAATAGTTTTATTAAATTGTAAACACTCAAAGAAACCCCGTTACCTGTTCGATTGCCAAGCCTACGTTTTTAAAGAATTTCTTGGTAAAATTACCCATATAAAACTGTCGATGAGCGTGTCAACCAGCAAAATCTACCTGTCCCCAGCTAGCATCACTGTTTATGTTACTGGGATGAAATGAAATAAGGGGTATACTCCGACATAAGGTAAATGGTCATGACCTGACCTGCTTTATAACGATCGGGCGACTTTACCCACCATAAACTAATTAAGGGCTGGTTTGTAAGCGTTTCTAAGTATTAGGGAGGTATTTTATTTTTATTTTTAATAATGTACGTATTTAAGGTATAATTAATTATACCTGTCGACACATTAGAAATTGTCGAATTATTAATAAATCATTTGAACTGTGTCATTCAACGGTGTTCAGTGGTTTTATTAATATTAGTAATTTTTAAAATGTTCAGACCAGCAATACACGATAAATTTTCTATATCTAAATCTTCCTACTCCTAGACCGGAATGATTTATTTGTCAAGATAGAAGGACAAGTAGGTATAAAGTATAAAGGGATTAGTTAGTCATGACCATTTACCTTGTGTCGGAGTTTACTGCTTTGCACAGGAACGAATTTTGTAGTTAAATGAAAAGCCATAGTAATACCTAATAATAGCAATGTTTATTATGTTTATTTTTACCATTACTTGTATTAGGTGTATATTAATTTATTATAAGTACAAAACAAGTGTGAAAAGTTTGCGTGCGGAAAAGGGCAACTTTTCGCACGCATTTAGGTAAAAGTAATAATAACAATTAATAAACCTACTTCAAAAAATATATTTACATATATACACAGAAGGTTTAATTGTAATTATAAAACGTTTTAATTTATTCCTAATTCAGTCTCGCTATCACTATCATCCACATTTATAATTAGAGAATGGATTTTCAGTTTTCATTTTTGATTTAATTTGATGCCACATGTGTTCAATAGGGTTAAAAATGCAATAATAGGGTGGCAGTCGCAACACAGTGTGAACCATTTCTTCCGCCATTTTATCACACACATACTCTTTTTTAATACTAAATGCCTTTAACACTTCTAACAGCTGTTTTTTACTATACGTTTTCTCGAAGTACAAGTAATTTTTTAACATGAACTGCTTTATTGCGGATTTTGTGCTCGATGCATTCGGTACTTTTTCCAGTTGCCGGCTGTGGTAGCTTGCATTGTCCATCACAATAACACTGTGTTCTTGTACATTTGAAAGCAAACTGTCTTTAAAGCAGCTTTCAAAAAGAGCGGCGTTGGTATCTTCATGATAGTCTAGACTTGAATCCTTTATATTTTTTGCCGACAGTAATAAACAATTAGGGATACATCCATTCTCCCAACCTGCATCAATTATTGTTATTCGTTTTCCTTTATTTAAAGGGGCTGTATTTTGGCATTTTTCAGTTAAATCAACCCATCCCTTTTTAACAGTCTCACGAGTGTCAAACCACGTTTCATCCAGATAAACTATTTAACGTTTTTCGGATCTAAACTTTTTTATTTCTCAGTTTATTAATTTTGATAAAAAATTAAGTAATGCACAGTTGTGTGCATAAAAAATTCGTACAGCAGTTATAGGCTATTGTAAGTCAGGCTTTTCAATCTTAGGATATGTTCCGTATATATAATATTTTCACCAGCTTCTTGGTTTGATGTCCCGAATATATAAGTTCCTGAAAAAGTGTCAATTTTTGGGACATGGTTTGTCTGAAAGTGGTAATTTATCTGCCACCAAAACTACCGACGAAAAACATCGGTTAGTTCAGGTTAGTTCAGGTGATAGTGATTAACAAGAAAGAAGTTAATTTTTTAGTTTTAAATAGTAGGTAATCTGTTTACTTTTAGCAATTTTGATGGAGTTGTAATAAGAAACAAAGTACATAATTAAAAAATCTGGCTTTATTTAAACATTTAAGAATACATATAACGTATAAGCACATCCTCGTGGGATGCATCAAGTTTATTTCCCAATAAAATAAAAATAAACACATTGTAGATATTGGAAAAAAGTATAGTCCTAATCATTAATACAGGTGTTGCTTGGAAAATATAAAATTAAATAAAAATGCATAATTATCATGTGACCTCATTAATTTATATAAGACACTCAACGCTTAAAATGCTTGCCTAAATACAAATGTAGGAAAGACTATGAGCAAGTGAATGTCGATCTTGCTCTTATATTTCCAAGTCCATTGAGAGCATGCAGAAATGAATTACATACTTTATTTCATTAAATCCTGTTTCTTCCTAGCTCAACACATATTCTGTTTCTTTTATTTCTACCCATAATAAGCCTCTCTCTCATTACTTCTAAAATTGGCTCCACATTCCAGAATGCAGAATTTCAGTAAAATCTCAAGGATAAATTAATATGCTTACCAATAGGTCCTCTAACATTATCCTCATCTTCACTTTCTTCTTCGCTGAAAAGTAGCAGTTCCTCAAAGAATAAAGCAGCCTGATTTCGAATATCCATTACCTAAACTTAGGATTGTTGAAAACGAAATTATTTAGAAAAATGACGTTATGTCTGCTGTCTGCTCAAACAAAACTGATGTTCCGTGTCCCACAAATAACCGAATTTTCAAGTAACCATAACACAGCCAGTATACAACCGCTTGTTACCGACTGGTGAGCAAAAGTCGATATACGGAACATATCCTTAATAATTAATCCTCTTATTGACTTTGACAAGTAGTGTCAAAATTCAAACAATTTTTTCAGTAAACGAGCTTTTAACATTTTTCTAGTGCAAATAGTGCAATGCCTCAGCTAGATAATTTAAAAAGAGCTCAAATAATTGTTTATTTACAAGATGGTATGCCCATAAGAAATATAGCCCATATTATAAATGTGAATAAGAAGACCGTGCAATCGAGGGTAACGTGAATAGGAAAAAGCCAACTGGGAGACCCAAAATAAGTACCCAAGAACAAGATAATGCACTTTTGCGGTATTTGGAGGGCAATCCCTTTGAAGTAGCGCGGAATGCTATTCGACTTACAGCATATTCTGCATCAAGATCGACAGCAAGTCACAGATCTAAAAAATCGCACCTAAAAAGCTATGCTGCTGCCAAAAAGTTAATCCTGGGAAATAAACATAAACAGGCAAGAGTTATTTTCGCTTTAAATACCATTTTACGCGAAAACTGGAATACCTATTGTAGTATTTACCGATAAGAAAGTTTTCCAGTCATGCTTTACAGGAAATATAAGAGTGTACAGACCTAGAGGAAAAAGATTTAATGAAGAAATTGTTCATAATTCAGAAAAATCCGGTAGATTTTCGGTAAATGTTTGGGCTTGGTTAAGCTTTCGAGGATTGGGCGTGTGCTGGATTGTTAATGAAAGATTTAACGCTATTACGTATAGGAACATTTTGGAAAATATTATATTATCTAGTATTTCAGAACATTTTCCCGATCAAAATTTTATTTACCAACAAGATAGTTGCCCGGTCCACAATGCAGCAATCATAACAGAATGGTTTGAACGGCAAAATATAGAGCGACTAATGTGGCCCGCCAAAAGTCCCAATATTAATATTTTGGAAAATGTTTGGGGTCTTATGACTAAAAAAATCTACAAAGTTAACTTCCGACCAAACACAAGGGATGAGCTGATAAATTTCATAGAAGAAACGTGGGACGAACTAGCCAATGACATCAACCTGATAAGAAATCTTTATGCTTCGATACCAAATAGACTAAACAAAATAATAGAAAATAATGGCGCTATGACCAAATATTAATATAGCTTTGATAAATTTTTGTTATTGAGTTAATTGTTATAATGTTATGTATTATATTTATTTCATTTTTTTAATAATAAATTATCATTTCGATACTTCAGGACAAAATGTAGCATGATTTTTTTTTTAATATAATAGATGTAACATACGTGTACTACTTTTTATTGAAATCTAGAACATCATAGACAGGTTTACACCATACAAACCTTGTACGACTTTTTTATGCACACAACTGTGCTAGTGTACATACCTATCTATTGTTATTATAAACTGGCATTAAAAATTAATGTGGGTTAATACGTTTCTGCTAAAGCGAAAGCCGAGTTTATGAGGGGTTTTAGTGGAGTCATTAAGCCAAACAAAATATGTTGGGAAGTACTTTACTAACAATTTTAATACTTAGTTGCAAATGGTAAAAGATTCAATCCGGAATGGCAGTTTCCCAGTGAGATGCCTTGATGGAAACACAACTGCAGGTGTATGCAAGCGAGTGTACGAGATGAAGCTTGTTGACTAGCTCCGTGTAATCGACGCATTACGGTACTTATTATATAGTTGACCGGTCTTCAACTTTACTCGCCCACATATTGGCGAGTAAACTATCCGGATAGTTTACACGCTGCCTTGATTACACAGAGCTAGTTTACTGGCAGCTAGTAGAATAGCGCGCTAGCAGCGTGTAAACTAGCTCCGTGTAATCGACCCTCCACGCTATACAAAGCCACACGCCAAGTAGGACCAATTACTGGTGATGAATGGCGAGTTACTGAGGAAATCCTCTTTTTATCCATATTCCGTAAGTGAATTGCCTTTACTTGTAAATAATTTGCCAGTGAAATAAAAGTCCATCACACCATAGTGGCACGAAAGTGCACGCAAATCTCGTTAAAATTGGTTAAACCGAAAAAAAAAACATAAAATCGGTCTTAAGTCAGAAAAATTATACCCAATTTATTGCCCATAACAATATAATGCCACTCTGACAATAGCCTTAAACTATACCCAAATGTTAATAGAATTTGTAAGACTTTTGAACTTATACGATGTTAGGCTGTCAGCTGTGTACTGGAGCTGCTTTGTCAGTGATTGCGTGCCACCAACATAATGTAAAATATGATTGACCATCTCATACTTACTCTGACACCATTCAGGTGGAACAGTCTTTTGATAATCAGCATCATCAGAATCGTAACAGTCTGTCGTGGGTAGTCGCGGTAACTTGGTTCTCAAATAAATAGGCGGATTTTTAGCCTGCTCTTCCAACTTTCTCTGCCGTTGCGCTTGCATTTCTTGAATTCTCTTTTTATCTTCCGCTCGTTTCTTTTCCAACTCTAATTTTTGTTTTTGTGAATACTCTTCACGTTCCCGTTCACGTTGCTTTAATTTTTCGTCCTTTTGTTTTTGTACCTGTGAACATAGAACGTAAATACTTAACTAAACGATAAATTAGGCCTGGTTAGTACATACACAATTATTACCGTCATTACTGATACAGCAAACATATGCCTAAGAGAAGTATGTAGTTATATATTATAAATTTCAAGTTCAATTTAGATTTTAATTGTGTTAATTGTATCGTCGGGCGGGACATATCAATTCCCATGTAAATTTGGAAGTGGTCAAATATTGACGTCCCTACTCATTTTAGAAAAAAAAATCTATTAAGGGTTATTGATGAGCGGTAAGAGCTGCACTCAAAGGACAAACTTTAGCCCTTTGCGGCCAACCAGTTGCTGTGGAACTTTGTAATTGAGGGGGTTAGACCTAAAAGGGTTCAAGTGCACCCTTTATAAAAAAAGAGTTAAGCACATATCTCCATAGTTAAAAGCTGTTAGTATTTAGTCGTAAAAAGTTTTAAGTAAAATTTGCTTCATTAGTGCCATCCATTTCAATTTCATTTCAAAGTAAATGGATTTAAAAGCACTTGAATCGTTTTACCACTGATATTTTCTTGTTATTCTTTTCTTTCTATGATCGGAGTGCCTAAATTGTTGCCAATTCAAAGTCGATTTTGAAATTTTTCGGTACCCACTTTGGAATTTTTTGTTGGATTAATTGAAACAACCGTTTGTAGGTTTTCTGACTTTTATCTGGAAGCAATGCAAAACCAACAGGAATGATATTGCTTTCCAGGGATGTGCTGCCGATATCTGCACGAATTGTGTAAAGTTGGTGGAATTGTGGGCTGCAGCTTTTAAAAGTATCATTTCCAAAGAAATCTGAACAGTCCATCATAGTTTGTTGGGCAGTGGGGGAGGCAAATACCAAAATTTTGTCCATGCGGCTGTCGTCTATAAGCAAAAATGCTTTCGATATCTGTTCAGGGACAGAAACATCCTCCCGTTTTTTGAATGTCGTAGCACCCAGTACCTTATTTCTTGCAGTATATAGCAAATATTTAACACTGGAAAATGCAGGAAGGCTACTAACAAACTCCAATCCAGCATCCCTAAGGAAAATTTGTGTAACTGGCGCTACTTCTCTTGTTCTCTTTTTAGATATATATAAATAGACACTTAAATCAGCGTCGGCAACATTAGGGACACACTGATGAATAGCTCGTCGCACAGTTTCGTTTTTGAGGAAGTAGTTACACTACCAGAACAGGATTCTTTATTCTTGCAGATCCAAAAAACCGTCGAATTTTTGATCTCCCTTTTAAAGTAGTATTGGTAGCCAGATTCCAATAAAATATTGTACCACCTTTTGTACTTTTAATGATTTGATACTCCATGGCAAAAGCGAAAATAGTAAAACCAATCACCAGTAAAATGAACTGTGTTACCTAATGTTACCAAAAAATATTGGCCTGTATTTTATACTATAAGTTTGGTTCCTTAATTAACCGTCTCCCTGAAATGTATAGTAATTATAGTCTTTTTGCATGCATAATGAGGTTTTAATACACCCTCTACACTCTAAGGAAACGGATTAAAATTATTCTATTTATAATAGGTAATATAGGTAAAAAGGGGTCAAGTAAGAAATCGAAGGGTTCATAGAAAGGTATGAAAATAATTGCGGGGTGAAATAAGAATAGTTTTACGTTTAGCAGGTAGAGTATCTAAGTAAGAAGTCCCCAACTAAGAAGACACCATTTCCTTGACGTTAACGTTAATATTTAATAAAAGTAATTAAACATTCATATCCACCAAAAAAACACCATTAAATAAAAAAATACCTCTAATTGTTTAAGTTTTTCTGCTTCGAGTAACTTTCGTTGCTGTTGGGCTTTGAGCTGCTTCTCTTCATTTAATTTTCTCTTAGCCTCTGTCTGCGCTATCAACATCGCTTCCTTTTTCTTGTGGGCTTGATCCCGTTCCAGTAGCTTTTTATGTCGTTCCTGAGTTTCTTTTTGCGCGCTCTAACAAAAAATTTTAAGTAGTTAGTAAAACTGCCCATTATCAAAAATAAAAATAATTCTATCGTTCAAGAAAAGTTAATAAAAAGTTTAAAATCATATTAAAATCACGAATGTTTTTTGTACGTGCCTGTATCGGAATTTTAAAATTAGCCAATTAAAGAAACGTAGCGTGTTGTTAATTAAAGAAAATCTTAAAATAACTATTTTGCGACTAAATAAAACATTTGTTTTTTACTGAATTGAGACCTTTTAGCATTTATTCGTAATTACCATACATTTTAATATTAGTCAAATATGGTATTTGACTCATGTATAAGTACAATAATTAAGTATGTAACCAAACTCAAGGGGCAAATTTTATTTATTTAAAATTATTGAAAATAATAAATATTTAAGAATAGTTTTATAAAAAGGTGCAAGTATTTAATTAACGCAACTTACTTGATGTTAGATATATTAAAATTATGAAAAAGATTGATTATATAATTTATTCACAATAATATTAAATGCTTTTCAAATCAGTAATAATATACAGGGTATTTCATTTAAAAAAAAATCGACTTTTACACATTTTTTCAAGTAACCAAAATAATTGGATTTTTAGACCACCCTGTATATTGCAGCTAAGCTCTGGCCATAGCATAAAAGGTCTCCGGGTATTCCCTAACTACCTACCGACTTTAAGTGACTTAGCATCTCAAAGTTTAAAAATATCAACATCTAGGTATTGCAAGTCATGTTTTTCGGGAAAAAAATGAAAAATAATTAATATCTCAAAGTCGGCAAGAGATAGGTATAGGGAAGTGGCAAGGAAACGTGTTAAGCAACTACTAGCGATTGCAAGAATAGGTTAATATACAGGGGTGTTCCATTTAAAATATCAAAGTTGCTACTACTAACAAACCAAATTTTTGGATCATTCCATTGACTGGTTCAGGTTAGTCGTGAATCAGTATTTTTATTTTATTAGTATTTTTACAGATTTTTTAATGTACTTTTTGTTAACGATGTTAATACTTCGTTAGTCTTTTGATGGAATAAATACATAAATATAAAATACCTTTACGCCTAGCAGAGTCTCGGTGCTGGAAGAATTCTGAGTTTGTAATATTCTCGATATTTTTGATGTACTGCTACTACTTGGTAGAAATCTGGAGCCTAGAGGTGTAAACATTTTAGCCTAAAACGTTTAAAAATAATTTAGTTCACAGCTGATTAAAAAATTTTGTATACAGTACGTTTTTTAAAACCCGGATCATTCCATGTGTTAAAACTTTCAACCCTATGCTAGAGCCCGTTCTACTGAAGCAATTCAGCTGAAACTTGGAACAAGAAAAGTTTAAGGTCTCTGGTTTGGGAAAAATACGAGCGCAAATGCTATAAAACAATTAAAGAAGAGAAATACAAGTATACAGCGAAATAAGTTACAGGTATTTCAGAATAACGCATTAACACAAAACAGTAAACGCTCATAGATAGGCCGCCAACCGTTTTATACACAACAACTTAAAGACACCGAAACTATCAGAGTTTTACACAAACATAATAACTAACTATTACAAACGCACAGACTTGTTTGAAGATTAGAGACAATGATGAATCATGAATGATAGACGTGTTTTGGACTTTCATTGTCAGTCGTCTTCAGGTGAATATTGAACAAGTTACAAAGCTACAAGAGTATTTAACTAGGGGGTAGCAGAACAGTGCCGTCATGTGTTACTGTATGATCTTAATCTAAGCTTACATTTGCTTAACAAGGGTTTCCAAATAGGGTTTACTAAACCAGTCAGGATTCTGGGATATGACAGCTGCTTTTTTGAATTTTCTCTTTCGTTGGCGTTCTTCCTTGCTTCTGACCATAACATTTCGTAAAAATTCTCGGACACGTATATAATAATTTTTAATTGCGCATATTTTGACTTATAAATTTATTATACATGGTAACTCATGTAGTAGATATTATGACATTATCGACAATTTTTTTAAATGGAAACCCCTATATTTTAGATCTATAATCTCCAAGAACAGATTATTTCAAAAACATAACACACTTAGGGCCTAAAATTGATAGTTTCGTAGCTACAGGGTAAAAAAAAAATATTGTTCAAAAGTATTTTTAATTTAAAAAAATTGAAAAAAGCTATTTAATTAAGTGTTGAAACTGTCCTCCTTCTTGTGCCTGGCAGTACCCCAAGGGATCAATAAACTCTTGTTGTGGACTTTTGTTATGGTTTCTTCTGAAATATTCCTGCATTCTGATGTTATTCGATTTTTTAAATCGTCAATATTGGCAGGTCTTATTTTAAAAACAACATTTTTTAGGTGACCCCACAAGAAGAGGTCCAGTGGTGTAAGGTCTGGAGACCTAGGCGGTCATTCAATAGGCCCACGTTTTCCAATCCACCTGTTCGGCAAAACTTGATCGACGTAATGGCGCACTACTGCTGCATAATGTGGAGATGCGCCGTCTTGTTGGTACCACAAATTTTTATCTAGAATTTCAGGATTATTTCTACTCGGATATAAGTTAACTAGCGTAGGGATAAGAAACTCTTGAAGAACCTGAAGGTAATTTAGCCCGTTTACATTGTTGTCAAAAAAATGACCCAATAATTTTATTTTTCACTATACCCGCGTAGATTTACCACACTTTCGGCTTTCGGTAGGCTGAACCGATACATTGGCTTCCAGCGACACCCAACGTAGTTTGCCCGCGATTGGCCGCCTTGCCAGCGTTTGAACCTATATGGATGCTCGCTGTCCTGGTTGGGTTGATACGTGTGGTTGCCACGAGATGTAGCCACGTGCTGCAACTCTCATTTGGTTATTTGCATTTCTGTGTGAAAACACTTTGAGGTCCCTTACCTTTTCGTCAGACCCGGAGCCTTGCTGAGGAGCCGTAAACGGCGAAACGCGTCCAAGGATTGGGTCTGACGGAAAGGATAAGGGACAATTCTATGCACGAACTTATTATAAGTTTGTGTTTTTTGAATTCTCGGCTTTCGGTAGGCTGAACCGACACATTGGCTTCCAGCGACACCCAACGTAGTTTGCCCGCGATTGGCCGCCTTGCCAGCGTTTGAACCTATATGGATGCTCGCTGTCCTGGTTGGGTTGATACGTGTGGTTGCCACGAGATGTAGCCACGTGCTGCAACTCTCATTTGGTTATTTGCATTTCTGTGTGAAAACACTTTGAGGTCCCTTACCTTTTCGTCAGACCCGGAGCCTTGCTGAGGAGCCGTAAACGGCGAAACGCGTCCAAGGATTGGGTCTGACGGAAAGGATAAGGGACAATTCTATGCACGAACTTATTATAAGTTTGTGTTTTTTGAATTCTCGGCTTTCGGTAGGCTGAACCGATACATTGGCTTCCAGCGACACCCAACGTAGTTTGCCCGCGATGGGCCGCCTTGCCAGCGTTTGAACCTATATGGATTCTCGCTGTCCTGGTACTCCTGGTGGGTTGATACGTGTGGTTGCCACGAGATGTAGCCACGTGCTGCAACTCTCATTTGGTTATTTGCATTTCTGTGTGAAAACACTTTGAGGTCCCTTACCTTTTCGTCAGACCCGGAGCCTTGCTGAGGAGCCGTAAACGGCGAAACGCGTCCAAGGATTGGGTCTGACGGAAAGGATAAGGGACAATTCTATGCACGAACTTATTATAAGTTTGTGTTTTTTAAAATATAGGGGTTTCCTTTTAAAAAAATCGTCCATAATGTCATATCTACTACATAAGTTACCTACCCCGTATAATGAATTTATATGTCAAAATATATATATTATATACGTGTTTGGAACTTAATACTGTTCGAATGTTGTATTGTTGTCCTAATCTTCGAATTTTTTCGGAGATTCCTTTGCCATATGGCACATTTATGGTAGGTTCAGCTTCGACGGCATCCTTCTATCTTCGTGTGATTCTGACGCTTCTTGATGGCCTGTTCTACTAGTCTCGTGGGACAGCCATTTGTGCGAAGGTCGTGACGTCGTTGAGTTCTTGTAAAAGAGCTTCCTGGGAGTTGCAGAGAGTGTATGTCCTGTCTATGAGTGTCTTTACTATTCCATGTTTGGTGCTATTTGAACGAAATTTAAGTGAAACCTCACAAGATATGAACATAAACATTCTACCTGCAGATAAGAAAAGTGCGATCGCGACCAAAAAATCGAAGAAGTCTTGCAAAAAGGAAACTACCAGAGCATTCCAAAGAACCCCGCTACCACCAATGACGGAAGAATATACCGTACACTCAAGAAGCACGAACTATATATTCCAGATAGAAACCCCCACATTTATACGGTTTACCTAAAATACACAAGCACAACATGCCTCTACGACCCATTACAAGTTCCAGAAATTCTCCAACATACGAACTGTCCACATTTCTGCTCCCAATCCTACAACCACTACTAGAACATAGCACATCATTTGTGAAAAACTCGCAACATTTCGTTGAGATTATAAGTGGAAAGAAAATACAACTAGATGATCGATTTGTCAGCTTCGATGTCGAGAGTCTCTACACAAACGTCCCAGTTAAGGATACACTTTCATCCAAAAGAAACTTGGGGAGGACAAAACCGTTGAGGAACGAACATCGCTACCCATCAACGTCATAATGGATCTACTGAAATGCCGCCTTAATAATTCCTACATCCAAGAAAAAGATAGATTTTACAGCCAATCGGACGGACTACAAATGGGATCATCCCTATCTCCAGTAATCGCTAATATTTACATGGAATGGTTTGAAAATCCGGCAGTTGAAAATGCAAAAATTAAACTGCGTTACGTAAACGACACATTTAATATTTCTAATGGAGGCGATGACAAACTCAAGCTTTTCTACATCACAACTTGGCACCAACAATCAAGTTTACCATAAAGAAAGAAGAAAGTAACAAACTGCCGTTTCTAGGCGTCATTGTACAGAAAAACAGCGATACCATCCAAACATCGGAATACAGGGAGCAAACCCACACAGGTCAATACCTTAATTATGCCTTAAATCATATCCCAGAATCCTGACTGCTTCAGTAAAACCCTTTTTAGACATAAGAAATATTTGGAAACCCTTGTTAAGTAAATGTAAGCTTAGATTAAGACCATAAGACCATACAGTAACACATGACGGCACCTATCTTGGTCATGCTCTGCTACCCCCTAGGTAGTATAAATACTCTTGTAGCTTCGTACCTTGTTTAATATTCACCTGAAGACGACTGGAGATGTTTACCAGTTGAAACTTTGTAAGAAAAATAAATACTGACAATGGAAGTCCAAAACACGAACTTATAAAACAATCCCACGTAAGTTCTAAACCAGACGCTACGTACAAGCTTCCTAAAGACTGGCTCTCTTTATCGCAGCAACAACTGTAAAGAGGCACAAAAAGTAGCCGGGAGACAGTAAAATTAAACCAAAACTAAGGAAACCCAAGGCAACTGGCACAACGCGAACGAAATAAACACATACGCACACACACACACTTCAATTCAAAGCTGAATAAGTAAGAGACGACTGAAAAGAAGTGAAACGACTAAGACAGGACTTAAATAGTCAAGGAAGATCCCAAAGGAAATATAAGTATTTTAAAGTAAAGAATCTTCAAGCACTTTCGCCTAAAGATTATTTCCTTAGAATGCAGTTTGGTGAACAGCGGACGGAAAAAATTTGCAAAGATCAAAAAACTATAACAAATAAACAATTATTCTAGAATGAAAGTACTTTCTAAACAAATGCGACACTCAACAAACAAAATACAATAATAATATTTCGTAATATTGTACCACCAAACGAAAATAGGTTGGTACTTTAAAGATATAAAAAAAATACAATAAAAAAAAATAAAGGGAGTAAACGTAAAGCATTAAGCACCAACAAAAACAGAGAAAATACACACTAATGCGGAAAATGTAACTTCACTTATTTCTATTAGGTTGTCATCCTGGTTTCACGCAAAAGTTCACGGAAAAATGGAAACATGAGAATTTTGTGAGGTTAAAGTTGCTGCTTTACCTTAGAAAATTTCTGCAAGAATGTAATTACTTACTGCAGAACACAATGTTTATCCAACTAGTTCATTAAAGCATCATTAAATTAAATCAATCTGAATTAATAATAATAATAATAATCTTTATTTATATAATCCAGAGAAATACAATTTCTATATGGATTCAGCCTTTGAGTACAATATAGCATTTAAAATTAACCAAAACTATCGACAGTTAAAGGTTCGACTATTGATAGATAGTCAGTTCTCCACTACTACTACAGCCTACGTTTTATTACGTAGAAACGACACACACCCGATGTAGAAGGAGTATCTCCTAACCATCTTTGATGAAAATGTAGAAGATAAATAGCAATTACAACAAAAAGATAATTACCCACGCATATCCTATTTGACTATCTTAATTTCCAATATTTTACAGTAAAAAAGTAATAAGGAATGGTATAGTTAGAATCAACTAAGAAAAGGCCACCGCGTCATTATCGATCTCGAGCGACACGAGACGGAAATAGTTTAGGTCAAAGTGAGATAGAACACATTTTACGTTTTCATGCAGCTGACGCGGTGGCTTTTTCTTAAGGCGCCCATACACACTGCAACATACGGTGATGCATGCGGCGATTCTATCGTTTCCAGACTCATGCTGCATAGCGTGTGGACTGGAGTCGAAATATTTGCATCAGTTGCAGCAAGCTGCGCCGCGGCATCTAGTCTCGTACTGGATGGTGAGCAGAGATGCGCAATTAGTGACGCAGCTGCAGGTTTCAGTGGGTGTGAGCTTGAATCGATGCAAGATCAATGTAGTTCAGTTTTCCCCCTTATAAATCCTCTATCTATAACTCAGTCTAAGTTCAGTGAAGCATAGTTTGAGTTTTAAAACGGAAATGGAAGAAAGAAGCATTGCTGGATGTTTCAGTGTGTATGGGCGCTTTTATTTGATTTGAACTCCAACACATGAAGACAATTTTTTTCTATATATACAGGGTGCCCAAGATAAGGAGGGCCTCTATGGGGATCTCGGAGACTTTATTAAATGGAGAAAAAGTTGTTCAATTAAGGGACTAATAATATGACACATCAAAAGTTTTGGTAAGATGTTTCAGTTTTGAGTTTTTAAAGAAAAACGGAAATTTTGGACTTTTAATTTTATTTTTTTCCTGCGTTAATATTAAAGGCAGAGCAAAACTGACAAAACCTTCTCACGGGAACTATTAATGAACTTAAAGATTGTATCACAATCACAACCAAAAGGCTTCAAACGTAATTAAACAAAAATGAGGTACATCATTAAATTAAGAAAAAAAAATGCTCTTAAAATTTGACAATATAAAATCAGGGCCGTATTAGAAAAAATAAAGTTGATGGCGATTGACTGGAAACGAAACGCCATAAAAAAAAATTGTGATGCAATCTGTAATATAAATAAATAACAATAAAATATATTGGCTTACTAAAGGTATTAGGATTTCATAAAAAAACTTGAGGTGTCTTCACACCATAAGAAAATAGGCATCCAGTGTCGCATTTCATCGTATTTTTGCAAATACAAGAAATTATATAGGCAGGTAATAACAGAAAATATCCCTCAAAATCAGGACCCAATTTCCTTTCTGCACTTTAGCGTTGAGGAGGGTCTGGTATTGTCTGATACAGACCTATTTGAGCTGTTGGAGGCTGTTCAAGAGATCAATTGCAGGAATGCAAGTGCATCTGGTTTGGGCAATATATCAATAAAAATCATAGAAAACCTGCCACACAATGCATTGCACTGTTTTGTTCAATCAAAGAAACTTATAGCTGCGCAATAGAAGTGGAATCTTTATGAGCGGCTTAAATCCGCGAGAGGCCGCTTTACAGCTTTAATAAACAGACGATTTTGCATCGAATTTGAATTGGCGCGTCCCGTGGTGAGCTCGATCGATAGCTACGTTGCCAATAATTGTATACTTTCTTAAAAGGTGGCAACGAAAATTTAGAATTGAAAGGTTTTGCACTTTTATTAGCTTAATCTTAATAATAAGAGCTAGAATTGGCTAGTCAGTAAAACAATACACTTAATACAACCACGCGAAACTACATTTTAAATTTTCTCATCGGATCTGGCGAGGCGCGAAGGATCACTAATCTATTTCACAACGTTAAAACCTGCTGTGGCGCAATGGTTAGGGTGGCGAAGATAGTCATCGTTTTGCCAGTCGCGAGTTCGATTCTACTTCCGAGTATTTTTTTTTATTATTTTTTGTTGCTTTAAATATTTTGTAACTTTATTTCTACTATAATATTGGTGGATTTATAGATTAATAGTATATAGCGCGCCATAGCTTTATTACTTGCGAGTGAAATGCTGTAGTTTTTCTACGATCATGAACTCATTTTCAAAAATATATTTATCACAAAAAAACTGTACCTACTTGTGAGAGTGAGCAAAACAGTCCAGTTAACTTGGCAAGAAAATGCCTTATAACACACGCGTGTTGAAAAGTGTATTTGAAATCTAGGAGTCAATCTATGTATAAGATTTGAACAGATGCATATGGTGCACATATTTTCTTTCCATTACACAATATTAAACATTTTAAAGATATGAAAGCTTTTGTATAAATATGTACAATGATAATGTTTATAAAAATCATGTTAAAAAATAATGTTTACTGAGCTGTATATCCTGTACATATCTAGAAATTAAAAGAAATTTGTAGGTACATAAGTGTTTAGGAACTTTTATACATTATTTTCTTTTTTTAAGGTCACCCTGTATAACAGGGTACGTTAATAGGGTGTTCGTCTTTGATAGCACCCAAACTACAAGGGATACAAAAAAAAATGTATATGAAAGCTGTTGGGTTTAGCAAAAGGCATAACGCAAAAATATTTAACAGCATACTGAGCGGCCAAAAAATAAATTACATACTTAAACATATTTTTTTTAATGAAACACCCTGTATATTTTTTAGTTGTTCGATTCAGTAAAGAAAGACCTTTATACCTATCCGTCTATTCGGTTTTAAATTTTCTTGTGGCGTTGCCAAATAATTATTTTTGTATCGGGAATTTTCAGCGACTCGATAAAAAAAATCATAACGTGGGGCATTCAGCTTAGTTTAACAAAAGTTTTACCATTAGTACCTTAAGATACGCGGTACATACCCATAATACTGTTTTTAAGGTTTATGATATAGGGTGTACAGGATGGTCCACGTAAGACGACGCAATACCTTTTCTCGGAAACCGTAAGGGTTATAAAAAAAAGTTAATAAAAAAATTAATTGATTGTAAAGAAATTTTTATTATTATATTTTTGTGTATACAGGGTAAGTCGCTTTTCTGGAGTTGATATCAACGTTCGATCTTTAAATAGAAAACCCTATATCTTACAATACTTCTGGATTTTACATAAAATATTAATCATTTTTTAATAATTGCACCATAAGTCTAAACCTTATAATCTTCGAGATATAGACTTTTAAAAAATGACATTTTTGAACTTTGACAGCTTAACGGTACATCTTAGACCAAACCGACCTACATGGCCCTTTCTTACTTTTTTTATTATCTTCCTAAAAATATTAATTTCAGGTTAAACCGAAAGTACTATATTGCCGGATTTCGAGTTACATCTGGTTTAACCAGAAGTTTACACTTTTGGAAAGATAATAAAAGAGGAAGATAAGGATATGTAAGACGTTTTCACCTACGATGTACCGTTAGAAAGCTATAGAAGCTGTCAAAGTTCAAAAATGTCAGTCGATATCTCGGAAACTATTAAGTTTAAACTTATAGTGCACTTATTAAAAAATATTTGTTATTTTATGTAGCATCAAAAAGTATTGTAAAATATAGGGTGCTCTATTTAAAAAACCAAAGGTTGGTACCAACTCAGGCCAAATGACTTACCCTGTATACATAAAAATATAATAAAATGAAAATGTTTGTACAATCAATTAACTTTTTAATTGAACCTTTTTTTATAACTATTACAGTTTCCGAGAAATGGTAGTGGGTCATCTTACATGGACCACCCTGTACATGGCGACTTGACAAATTCGGTAATTGAAATATTATGTGTTATTTCGATTTTCTTAAATGGAACACCCCACCCCGTATTTGTTTAACTGAAGGGGTTTATCTTTTAAATACCTTAATCTTTTATGAAATATGTCACTATCTAAATCTAGTTTTTGAAATAATTTATCCTATGCTTCGCAAAATGGGTAATGTGTGATTATTTTATTGAAAAGAACTAAAAGAAATTAATTAAGAAATTTTCTCTTGTAGTAGGAGCCGCTTTATACACTATTTCTATCACATTGTCCCATAAAAAAAAATGTAGCTTAATAAAGTCGGAAGATCTTGCTGCCTTTACAATGATCATTAAAACTAAAGTAATATTTCATTAAACTGCGTTAAAACGTCCTTATTGCTGATGTCTTACTGCTTGACTGTAATGAGCTATAAGAAATGAAGATAAACCTCACCAGTCGAATTTCTATTAAAAAATGTGGCCCAGTATTATGGAAAAAGGGTTAACAGATCCATTTCTCCATAACCATAACATTCTCGAAAAACTGAGTCGCTGAACATTTCTTAAATATCAGGAAAACACACTTGGCAACGTCGCAAGCGAATTTAAAAATCAAAAGACGAATATAGAGGCATTTCTTTACCTTACCTATTCAAATAAGTAAATAATATACAGGGCGTTTCATTAAAAAATACATATTCTTATTTAGTATTTTTTTAGACCACTCAGTACATATGCGGTATACTATATTTTTACGTTTCACATGCCTTTTGGTAAAACCAACAACTCTTATATAACATTTTTTTTTGTATCTTATTTTAATTTGGTTATACTTATCGCTTATTATTCGAATTTTGTATTCTACCTAAAATTCTAAACGTATTTCATGTACCACACGTTATACCCTAACCAAACGAAAAACCGTTTGTTAAGGTAAATGTTAATATTATATTAATTAAAAATATATAAATATATTGAAAAGCCTTTGGTTAAGGTGTAACGCATGTTATATGAAATACGATTACCATTTTAGGTAGAATTCATAAATTGGATAATATATTTAGGAAAATATAACTTTATGCTATATCCTATGTATGAAGCAACTAAGGGGATTTGTGGACACCCCTGCAAAAATTATTTCAAATACCCTACACGCTAAAAAATTGTACCTAGCATAAAAAATAAAAAAATTAAGAAGGTGTGACATTATGGTGAATCAAACTGTACCTAATTGTAAAAAACAGTATATTAAATTTTTTATCAGAAAGTTTTTTTTACTTATCTACCAATAATAAATATCAGGTTAATTAAAAATGACGAACCGTTTTAACTTTTTTCCCTTGTTGTTTAGGACCTATGACCAAAAAGGTTTAGTAATTCATATTTTTCTGTCGAAACTAAATACGACTCTAATTAAAACAAATTATTTCAATGTTAGGTCATTTTGTGGCAACAAGGAAGATTTCAATTTTTTTGTTCTGGTCGTTTTAGACCTATGACAAAAAACGTTTATTACGTACGTCTTGGTGCTGTAAAATAAAATAATTTCGGCAGATACAAAAAAAAAGTGTAAAGATTGTTAGATTTACAAACGGATATTTTTTGAACCACCTTATATGCAGATAAACGTACATTTTATATCCCTTTTTATGTTGTTAATACAGTTTTTCTAGAATTTTTATTTTGTTTTTCCGCCACTGGACTAAATTAATAACTAGTCAGTTTTATAAGTTTAGTATTAATAGTACATGTTTCAAAAATGCTAGAATTCGTCAAGAGAGTATGCCAAAAGATTTCGTATAAGTTTAAAGGAATATCGGGGAAATATATTTCGTGAACACTTTGTACAAAAAAATCGATTAAAGTAGGAGTTTATTGTAACTCCTAGATTTAATCATTTTTATATTAACCTCAGCTCTTTGGTAAACCCAAAAATGAAAACACTGGTTCACGCCGGCCGCGCCGTATTGCTTTATTGGGTTTAGTAATCTCAATAACCAGTCTACAAAATTCAATTATTAATCCTAAAGACTATATTACATCGCACCCGGAAAGACGACAACTCTGAACGTGCATTCGGCAAAGCCAGACCGTTTAACGAAGAAGGATCCCCGTTTTGAAAACCGGGATCCATCGAGAGATCGAATTATTAACATTACGTCGGTTTTCTATTGCGTAGCTATAAGTTCCTTTGGTTCAATGCAGAAGTGAAAGTTAGAATGAAATGTTACCCAGACTGTTTGCAGACTGCATTGGTGATTCCAACACATAAGGGTGGCAACGCGGATTGTCCCTCAGACTTCTGCCCCGTCTCTTTACTGCCCACTGTGTCAAAAGTCATTGAAAGGATTGTTAAAAAGCGTATAGTTGCACATTTGAATGCACACAAACTATTGAGCTCCTATCAGTTTGGATTTCAGGAGTCTAGGGGCACGGGGGATGCAATGTTTTCATTCTTTGATAGCATTTATTGTAGCTTGAATGACTGTGGCATCGTGGCCGCCTTGTTTTGCGACTTCTCAAAGGCATTTGACAGTGTAAAATACAATATCCTCTTAAAGAAGTTGCAGTGCTACGGTTTCAGTGGAATGTGCTATAACTGGATATATTCATATGATATAAATCGTCATCAACTTGTTAGTTTTAACGGAAGCGCGTCCCGCCCGTCCCTGTGGAGTACCGCAGGGCTCTGTTTTGGGTCCAATTCTATTTCTCTTATATATTAATGACTTGACTACTATTAATTTCAGCGGTACGTTTATGTTATTCGCGGATGACACCACCATTGTGTGGCGGAAAGAGTGAGGGAGAATTAAAGGAGACAATTTCAAGTACACTAAAGAACTGGTGTGATTCAAATCTACTTACATTCAATTTTCCTAAAACAAGTATACTGACTTTTAAATTTAATTTCAACAATCTTTACATCTCGGGCACACATATTGAAAATAGGTGGGATACAAAGTTTCTGGGCGTTTATATTGACAGTAGTTTAAAATTTGTCAACCACATTACCGATTGGAATAAAAAAATTGCTAGAGGCTGCTCTGCTGTTAGGATTGTCTTAAATGAACTGTTGAATGAATTGTTATAGTAAAAACAGCATATTTTTCATTTGTTGAACCACACCTGACCTATGGGATTGCTTTTTGGGGCCACTGCAGTCAACAGCGATTTAATTCTACTTTTATTCTACAAAAAAGAGCTAATCGCTACATGTGTAAGGTTGGACCTCGAGAGCACTGCAGACCACTATTTGCTAGACTTACAATTTTCCCTTTAACGTGCCTCTTTATACTCTCGAGACGGTATGTCTTATACACAAAAAGTAGTTTGGTTTCACTATGGAAGGTGCACACAATACAAGGCAAAATATTGATCTGTCACTCCCGATTCCTAAAACTAACTACACTGTTTTTTACAAAAGTTAAAAAACTTACAACCTCAATCTATATGAAGAGTTGAATCTTTCAAAATTTTTAAAAAGAAGATTAAAAGTCTACTTGTCAATAAAGCATATTATAGCCTGCAGGAGTACTACAATAGCGATTTATAGATTGGTTGAGTGCATTGGTTTTGTACTGTATGCATAGGAATCGAGACCTCTTTATTTTTTTTCTTTGATATATTGTTTAAATATTTTATGTTAGTATGTTCAGATATAATAATAATTGTTGACCTAGCGTGAATAATCAAATTTTAATATGTACTCTCATTTTTTGTTTCATATTATTATTATTAAATAATAAGCTAGATTAGGGTTGACCTTGTCGATGAGAGTTTTGTATTCTTTGGACAATAAAAAATATTTGATTTGATTTGAAAAAAAAAACTAACAGTCCAAAATTTCCGTTCTTTTTTAATAACTCAAGACTTAAACATCTTTCCAAAACTTTTGGTGTATTATATTTATGAGTCCCTTAATTGCACAACCTTTTCTCCATTTAATCAAAGTTGTATTTCTTACCATAACCGAGATCCCTATAGAGGCATTCCTTATCTTGGGCACCTTAATATAGTCACATTTACCTTCTCCTTTACCTTTGAGGGCGTGTCCCTATTTCTTATGTTTGCAGACAATTTCCTGGGAATTTCACTGCCATTCTGCAACTTTTCAAAAGCCTCCACTTTTTTTTTCAGAGTAGTTTTCTCGTATGGACTAAACACCTCCTTGCCAGCTTTAGTGGGCGCTTTTTTAGGCGGGGTTTTCTTGTCCTAAGGAAATATTACATACAAATAATTGCTCAGGAAGATTTAAATGAAACTATACAAAGGTCCAACAGAAATCAGCCCAACTGTAATATGGCTAAATGTCACTTGGTAGAAAAAAAAAGACATTTATAAGTGACAACATTACACTAAGTGTATATGGACATTTAACAACGCCAAAAACGTTAATCCATATTATCATTTAAGAAATCTGATGCTGAGTAGTAACTTTTTTGGATAAGGGAGCTCTTAAGTTTAGTTTTCAAAATATTGAGGTCCGTTACTCTAACTCTGTAAGGTATTTTGTTAAATAGTAGTTTTCCAACATACTCGCTGGATTTTTCAAATTCCATTAGCTTGTGCTTAACTATTAATAAGTGATTTGCACTTCTAGTTGAGTATGAATGAAAAGAAGAGTTACGTTGATATTTGTTCTCGTTGCTCCTTATAAACATTATCGACTTATATATATAAATACAAGGAAATGTCATAATTTTTTGGCTATTGAAAATCGGTCTGCAGCTATTGGTAGGCTTTAGGTTAAATATAAGTGTTCTGATTCGTTTTTGGTCTACAAACTTTCTGTTGGACTCAACTGCACGTCCCCACAATATGATGGTGTAATTTAAATGGCAATACATACAGTGAATAGTAAACATTTATAAGAGCTTCCTTCTCGATTATATTTTTCAACTGTAAGATAGCAAAGTATGCTGAACTAATTTTATATAAACATACACAAGAAATATACATGCTTCGGAAGTCTGAATGAGAAGAATGTTTATACTGGGCGAGTTATTTCTACACCCACAGTTAATACACACTGCTTTTTGGACATTTAGGATCAGATTATTTCTGTCACACCAGTCTTGAAGTCTTTAATCACACTTTCAATTAGCAAATTAAATTTCTTGCGAAAAAAATAAACTTCTATATACAGGGTGTTTCCTAACTACGGTACGAAACTTCAGAGGGTGATACGTAGGGTCGTTTTAAGAAAAAAAGTTCCTATACATGTCCGGAGTTGCTTCGTTTCTGAGATACAGGGCGTTGAAGTTTAAAAAAAAACTGTCATAAATATCCTTAAACCAATTTGGTTCAGTTATTTGAATAATTAGATTGAAATTATTAGGTCCAGTGGCGTCTCAGTGGGCACCACAGCCAATTATTATTGAGAAAAAAAAGTACGCCACTGCCTTATTTTTTAGTTTTTTTTATTTGTTAACCTTGGGTGAAAATCCCGAGGCAGTAGAGCTTGGACCCGCTGTATGTGATATGGGTACAGAAGGTTTCTTTTTAAAACTTTCCAAACGGTTTCTGGGCTGACTTCAAGCTGCAGTGCAATCTTCCTGGTACTATTTGAAGGATCTTCTTCTATCGCATCAAGTATAGCTTCTTCTAGTTCAGGCGTTGTTTGTTTCAGAGTATGTTGTTGATGGAATCACTGCAAATTGAGAACTCTGATTTTTACTGATATGACAATACTATCACTGTCAGGTGCTCTCCAAAGCAGGTAGGTAGGTACTTCATTTGGCCTTGGCAATAATTTGTTATAAATAGCAGATGTGGTAAGCCAAAAATGTGATAATAAAAGTAAACCTATTGAAACCAGTCGTGCATTTTATCAGAATATGGACATTTTGCTCATTTACTGTAAGGCCAAAATTGTTTATTTTTTATTTTTGGCTGTTATTTTATGTTGTCCATGGATAGCTTTTAGAATGAGTTAAAGTGATTTTCATTTTTTTTCTCGCAAACGAAGCCAGATACGAAAAAAACACAAGAGACCAAAAAGTTGTATTTGTAGTTCCTTAATCTGAACAAATAAAAAACAAAAAAAAAGGCAGTGGCGTACCTTTTCTTCCCAATAATAATTGGCTGTGGTGCCCACTGAGACGCCACTGAACCTAATAATTTCAATCTAGTTAGGGCTAAATAAGCGCTTTATTACTTCAAATAACTGAACCAAATTTTAACCAAATCGGTTTAAGGATATTTATGCCCGTTTTTTTTAAACTTCAACGCCCTGTATTTCAGAAACAAAACAACTCCGGACATATGTTCATAGGAACTTTTTTTCTTAAAAACGACCTTACGTATCACCTTCTGAAGTTTCGTACCGTAGTTAGGAAACACCCTGTATATACTAATTTGACCAACTATGCTTTAATCATAGTGAATCGAAATTAAAAAAAAAAAAGAAAACCCTCCTACTTTCAAAATAAGTTCCCTAACTTACCTCAACTGAATCATCATCGGTAAACATGTTCTCAATGGATTTTTTGTCGAATAGGTTAAACTGCGGTTTATCGAGAATAACAGTAGAATTAGCTGTAGGTTCCATAGTTATTGTGGCGTTTAAAGGAGGCATCTGCCGATTGTTACTAGAGCCAGAGGAGGGTGGAACCTCGGTTACATAAGTGGAGTTTAGAAGCGGTGGCTGATTTTTTCCTAGTGGTGCACCTAATTATTTTAAGATAATAGTATATAAGATAATGAACAAGGGTGGTTCGATTATAAGTAACTTGGTTCGCATACTAAGAGAGGGCTACAGCGACATCTGTACGTGGTTCTGACACCAGTTCATTATTTGGTAATTGCTTAAGAACAAGCGTTTCGAGTGAAAGTGAAAAATAGATAATATTGAAATGTATGATACAATGATTATTTTGTTACATTGAATTTTAAAGTATAATCTATCTTTAGGTATTGGCGCAGCCATCTATGGATAACTCTGCATACTGCAGTTAATATCGATTCTTTAAGTTTGTATATATGAAGAGACCAACTGTAAATTTGCCGTTCTATAACATAGATTGGTAGAGTTTCTTTAATATAGATTATCGATTTCTTACATTTAATTTAGTTTATATTGTCTCCGTGAATAGAAAAAGGCTCTAGTCAGAGAGGTTGATTTTTTGACTTCACTTTTGGTTTTGTCCTGATACAGCAAATATCGTTGGCCAGTTGGTAGTTTATTTAAGTTCTTGACGGACATTGGTGAGAACCAGATATAGGGTAAACCTGACTGGACCATTCACAAGGAAACCGACAGATCCAGGCTCTACAGAACTGATTACTGACAGAATATCCCAGGAAGCTGATTTCGAGGAAAGCAGGTAAACAAGCAAACCTGAGGCTGGCATAAGCTCATCTGATGTCATTGTTCCAATCAATCACTGTCACAAGCATTCAAGTCTAATCAAGTCCTGACGTCTCCATTGCTGAAGTTCTATGCATGGAACGCCTTATCGAGACAACTGCCAGGTGAAGAGGACTGAATCTTGGACACACTTCATGGAAGACAATGCAGAGCTAAGTATTTGTCAGTCAGAAGGATAACTTTGTAAAGACCAGCAAGACCGTTGCTGTTTCTTCGGAAATCAGTAACGACAATCATTGTTAAGCAAATTTAGTTTAATAAACTACCAAGTGTTTGTAAAATTTTGTATTATTTCTGGTAGGATGGCGCCCTAAAAAATTTGTCAGATAATAAGACAAACCCACACCTAACAAAAAAAAGTCTTCTTGGCCGAGGCAACTCAACATCATTAGAATGATTATCAAAAACATTACAGGAGAAAGAGCGAAGCAAATTTATGAGCGAGTTGCACCTACATTGGGTGACGGATGTCCTTCCTACGATATCTCGAGACTTTGGGTCAATCAATTTATGCAAGGCAGAGCAATCCTCGAGGACGAGAGGACTAGTGAAAGCATAGGCATCGTAACTATAGATCCGACACGCCATTCATAAATGCTATAAAATTGTGATGCCAAAATCGTTTGTGGGCGAGACGCTGTGAGGAGCTAGGTGGGGATTACGCTGACTTTACATATGCATGCGACAAAACTCCAGGAAAACAACATCCGCTTTGCCGAGTATTGTCGAGTCGATGCGGGTGGCCACGAAAATGATGAAATCTGGGCGGATCCGTTATTGCTGCGTTGCCATACTACAGATTTTTTACAAGGTTTTAGGCAATGTTATATATTTCCCACATCATGTTAATCTAGTTAATCATAGAAGTTAATACTTTTAACAGAGTAAACCCAGAAAACTACGTTTTCTGTGGCGGTAAGTCTGGCAAACCAAGTGGAGGGGAGCAGCTTGTATGTTGATTTACTTTACACTGGAATAGAATGATGACATCACGTTTATTTGTTATTGTTCGGTCTAATAGTTACGATGTCTATGAGTGAAAGTGATTGTTAACATCGGACTTTAATCTGTAAATTCAAAAATTTCCTGACGGGACAAAAACTTAATAAAGGCTTAATAAAGAAGTCATTCAGGAGCTCAACGGCTATTTTGAAGGCTTTGAAGAAAATCACCTCAGGGAAGAAGTCGAGAACCTGGAGATACATTGGGTCAAATGCGTTTAGGGGTATTTGTAAAGGGGAAGCGAAGTCATACGTTAAGCTCCATTAGGAGGGACAATCTATGGGCGTGCTATTTTTGTCTACATATTCTTTAAATGTTTTGGTTAGGGATGGTTAAAACAGGGATTTTTTAATAACAGGTATAACCTGTTCCAGTTTTAAAAAATACCTGTTTTAGTTCCTAGCTGTTCCAAAACGTAATTGTACCTACTTGTTTCGCACTGGCGACTGACGCTGTTCTCATCCTGTTGCATTGCGATCATGCGGTGTCCGTTGTTCCAGACAAGGTTGCCGGTTGTCGCGTTAATAGCAGAGAAGCGTTTAGAGTATAATTAAAATATTTGCTTTTAGGGACTCCGCTGTTTTCTATTTGTTTTCATGTTGTTGTATTTACTATTTATGTTTTATACGTCGTACGTAGTAAATCGTGTTATGTCGACCGTCTATATTAATGTCGCCGATTTAAGTAACTAAGTAAGTACAACAGTTTTTTTCCCAAATAAAATTTATAATGAGTTTAATAAAAAGTTTAACAACGCGAAATAAAAGTAGCTCAGTGTAAAATTTTTTTACAGTCATCGATAAGACAAATGCACAGTGTAATATGTGCAAATTGCAAATATCTTACAAATCTTCGATAACAATCTTAAAAAACACCATTCTTCTGAATTCTTTGGCCAACGAATGCCTTCAAATGGCATGCATCCACTCCCCTGCTCCCACCGGCCCATTCTTCTTTTTTTTTTTGTATAGGTTAGAGTGTTATGAAATCGAAAGCACTTTAAAGAACATACTATTTAAATGGGCTGTACAATTCTGCGCTTATATTATATAAGCGCAGAAGTACCGGTTTTTACATAATCGCGGTACAGTCAAATTTTGTCATAAAGTCATTATTTGACAAACAAATGATTTTTGATTTGATTTGATTCAATTTGATTTTTGGGTAATTAGGTATACTATATTTAGTTATTTATTATAAATTTTGAGAAATTTAAGTTCCTATACTTGCTACTTTTCGTTAATATTTCTATTGTGTAGGTACTAATGTGTACTAATACTATGGACTCAATCCAAACACTTTTATTTTATATTTATTTAATTGTTTTGTTATGAAAAGTAATAAATATGTTTCTATTTTTTTGTATTTTCTAAAAAAATAACGAACATCGACAACACCGCGCGGGCCCATCCACGGGTTCTCGATAATGCACCGAGCGCCGCAGCAGACGAGGTAAAAGATCCGACTCGCAAAACAGAAACAGATAAGATGTTATCCGACGGCTGCAACAGAACAGTACAGGTGGAGCGGCAACAAGTAAACGAGACGACTGCGAACCGTGATCGCAGTTAGTTAACTGTTTCATCAGAACAGGAAAACCTATCGATTCATACCTGTTTCAACCTGTTCCATATTAAAACCTATTTAAAAAAAAAACAGATCTTGTTCCAAAGCGTCATCTCTAGTTTTGGTAGACAGAGACTAAAACCACGGCGTATATGTAGCAAATTAAAGTAAGATTGTTGTCTTTTATATTGAACCAAGTTACTTATCGGAACACCCTCTTACGAATCAAATCGAACTAAATTTTTAATTAATAATTTGACATTCCTTGAGGAGAGATACAACCCAGAAAACCATTCAAAATGCCAGTTTTTTAGGTATTTTGTCCACGCGTGTGATGATCAATATCGTCCGCTTTAACGCTATATTTTGTTTTTCAATATACTTTTTCAATGGCTGGTAAATAATACTTTTATTATTGATTTATTTTCGATTATATGATTTTATTTTATATTATAGATGGAATGAAACAATATAGGACATCCTATGTAAAATTTAAGGTGGTCATATACCGGGAGGTTTACCGCCAGATTGGCCATTGGAAAACATATGTAAATTTTGCTACCCTCAAATATTGGCTCCCCTGTAAATTTTAATTCAAATTTTTTTTTGAAAATTTCATTCTTTTCTAATAAGCCAATTAAAATTTATTTATTTATTTCGTTTTAAGTACTAGTTTATTAAATTAGTACAATCATTATTGTTTCTTGCATCCAAAATAACTTTTGAAAATATACTCGTCGAAAATGCCAAACAGTCAAGTTGCTTATAAAAATTTCAAGGACAATAATGCTTAAGGAGTACTGTTATTATTATTAATACGTTTTTGTAGACATACCAACGGTGGAACGAGCATCTTCATAAACTGTTTTAGCTGTAGTGTCTACTTCAATTTCCCGTGTAATAGATCTAGATCTTTTTTTATCATTGGCATCTTCATCTGTTGAGCTTGACCTGTTAAAAAAATGTTTCATTATTAAATAGCAAGTTTAGGTTACTTATACAGGGTGATTCACGTTGAGTGTCCTATTAAAACTTCTGGCGAACTAAAAAAGATAGCTTTTTCAAATTCGGTATGCCGCCTTAATAGGACATAGTCTATCTTTTAAAAATATTTTCACAGTTGCTGCGTTGCCAGTTCTACCCGAAACCAATGGCAACATTGGAGTTTCAAATGGAACACCCTATATATTATTGCATTTTTGAATTCTACGCAAAATTGTAAGAAACTTTTGTTAATATTTCCCTATACTTATCTCTTGCCGTTTTTGAAAAAAAAAAATAATTAATAATTTTTGATAGAAAACCACCGTTTCAATAGTTGAGTATTTTCGTGCGTAAACGAGCTAGCTATTTGAAATTTTCACACGGGTTAGATAATACATGTGTTTAAGAATTTCATATGAAATATTGGCGATACTTTATACAGGGTATCTCAAAAATGTATATTTTTTAAAGCAATTTAGAAATAATAAAAAAAATGTTTTTTTAAATGCAACTCCCCGTATTTCATTGTAACATCAAATAGGCAAATAACTTACCTACAACATTGCCATACATCTTCCTATACCTATCTCCCTCCGTTTTTTAAATACAAGCGGAGAAAAATAAATCCCTATTTTCAAGAACTACCCATAAGAAATATACCCGCTTAACCAATGATTTAGCTAGGTAGGCCATGGCAAGTTTTTTGTTTTAACTCGTCTTGACGACTATTTGACATGGCAAACAATTTTTAAATTAAGCATATGATAACGAAATGTATCTATTTATTTTATAGCATTAAGCATACAAAAATTAATAAATGCTTGTATTTAAAAAACGGAGGGAGATAGGTATAGGAAGATGTATGGCAATGTTGTAGGTAAGTTATTTGCCTATTTGATGTTACAATGAAATACGGGGAGTTGCATTTAAAAAAACATTTTTTTTATTATTTCTAAATTGCTTTAAAAAATATACATTTTTGAGATACCCTGTATAAAGTATCGCCAATATTTCATATGAAATTCTTAAACACATGTATTATCTAACCCGTGTGAAAATTTCAAATAGCTAGCTCGTTTACGCACGAAAACACTCAACTTTATTGAAACGGTGGTTTTCTATCAAAAATTATTAATTATTTTTTTTTTCAAAAACGGCAAGACATAAGTATAGGGAAATATTAACAAAAGTTTCTTACAATTTTGCGTAGAATTCAAAAATGCAATAATATAAAGGGTTTTCCATTTGAAATTCCAATGTTGCCATTGGTTTCGGGTAGAACTGGCAACGCAGCAGCTGTGAAAATATTTTTAAAATATAGACTATGTCCTATTAAGGCGGCACACCGAATTTGAAAAAGCTATCTTTTTTAGTTCGCCAGAACTTTTAATAGGACACTCAACGTGAATCACCCATAAAAAAGGAATGTCCATAGAAACATGTTTATGCCGAACTTCACCCTAGGTTGTTATCTACATGTTGTTAAACCTCACTACAGATCAGTGGCGTCTCGTAAGGTAGAGCCACAGTGCCATGTCCCTACCTGTCCTACTACCTACAAGTTATATTCTTATTTTTAAAGTAGTATTAGCAAAGTAAATTTAAACTGGAACGCAGTCCGTTGCGCTTTATCGCAGCGATTATGTCTAAATCGGTAACGCCACAGTGCAGTGACCTATGGACAAAAATGTAAATATTGACCCTTCATTATAGGTGTAATTACCAGGAAATCCGGTAATAAATAGTCCAGATAAGAGTTTTCAAGAAATATTAATTAGAACTATCATGTATCGCCCCAGTTTTATGGCTCGGAAGGAAAGGTAACTTGCAGGTAGTGTATTACATATTTTGTCAGTTGCAATGCTTGAGCTGTGAACAGTATTTCTGGAAAAGTGTTATATTTGTGGTACTTTGGCAATGGAGAACGTTAATACAGGTGTGTTAACTTTATAAAACTATTATACTGACATTAGTAATTCACCCCTACAAATTTTTACCTACGTTAAGTTAGAAGAGTGTAAATCCTTATTCTATTGTATGATGATTCAGACTTCTGTAAGCTTTTAAAAAAAAGTATATCTGCAATTTTTTGCTATTTTGTAGCTAATATTATGTGGATTCTGGCAAAAGTTCTCACTTTTGCAAATCTCTGCAAACTTTTGAGAAAATATTATTTTTCAGGGTCGGGTCGAGATCTTACGCATGGTGACTGTTTTGAAGTGGGTGGCGGCAACTGGTGAAGCCAAATTCAGTGCTGTAAAACAATTAATTATGAACTTTTATAGTGTCCTAAATCCCGACGAACCAAAACTTGTAAATTTTAATAAATTCGTGTGTGCTACCTTGAAATCTAAGTGGCTAAAGTGTTCGCGTTCAAAATCCTATTTTTTAAAGAAAGCAGCTGGTTTTCTGGCCTCAAAAGTGAATGTACCTGAAGAGTTAATAGCTTCTCCGAGTACCAGCTCGAAAGTTTCAGTTAAAGGTTAGAGAATAAATGTGTTTTGTTTTATATGTAGGCTAATAGCCAACACATTGGTGGTAAATAAATTAAATCGTAATATCAATTTGTTTTCGAGTTCTGATGTTTGTCCCACGTCCCCATAAGATCGCTGCACTGTGTAACGTAGCTTTCGCGCCTAGCCGACATTCATAAATCATAGACAACGGTCTTGTATAATAGAAGGTACCGAACTCTTCTTGGGCCAAACGGCGAAGGCCCCAACCAATGGAAATCTTTCAAAGTCACTTGCTGCAGCGGGCGCCGACAGCTTTATCATATCTCACGTAGTCTCACGTGGTTTATTTATTTATTTTTTTTATAAGGCACAGCACTGCAGGATGAATCTTTTATGGCGCTCTGGGAGCGGTGCGTGTGCGCAGGAAACGATTCACGTTGGTCTTGAATCTTTGAAGATTATACTCGTTGGGGAACACGATCTCAGGAGTTTAATTGTTAAATAAATAAAATAGAGTGTTTAATTAATATTGTGATTCGTTGCCAGGATCGGACTGACAAATGTAAAATACGAATTTAAAAAAAAAATAAGCAAAGGCAATTTATTATTGTGAGAAAGTAATACCGCCATTACATTTTGAGGGTAGGAGGGTTTAAAAATCGCTAAAAAAATCCAGATATTTAAAAAAATAAAGTTGATGTTGGCCGCTTGGAGACGAAACGTCGGATCTTTAGTTTAATAACGTCATTTAGAGGAAAAAAAGTTGCAATGACAAAGTGTCATTTATTTTTAAATAGCTATTCAAATGAGCTCAGAAAAAAATAAAAACGATTTTGCAAAATTTCGGTTTTTTTCGAATAATATCGGAAGTGTCCGGAATTTTAAAACTTTTAAAGCGGCATTTTAATCAGCACCGAATTGCACAACTTTGCCCCCATTTAACCGTTTCCCTAACTCCTATGGTTTCCGAGATTCCAATGCTCGTATGTCGAATTTGTAACACCCTGTATAAGCTCTGAAGATATTAGTGATGAAAAATAAATATCTACCCGTTACTTAGTAACGGGTATTTCCCCAATACCCAAAGTACCCATTCCCTGATATTTAAAATACCCGTTACTTTTGTAAATATTTATATTCATAGAAATACTGCCGCTTATCGCGTTCGCGATATTGAGATGTTCGGCAATCTGCATCGGCTCGCAGTGTCGGTCGTCGGCGTCGGTACAAATTTGTTTTGGTTGGTAGTTATTAATTATAAACATCATACTATAGACACATATTATACTTAGGTAGTTATTTATTTTGTTTGTTGTGTTATAAATGTGTTACTTTTACCCTCTTATCGTGTTAAGTAATAAATGAAGAGAAAAAAAAATGTATTAGCATTATTACCATCTAATACAGGGATGCACATACCGCAGCCCGCTCTCGATATTTATGCGACCCGCCAACGAATTTTAAAAGCGATATTTATGCGGCCTGCCAACGAATTTTAAAAGTATTCAACTCGCCGCGCTCCGGTCTAAGCATATTGTTACGAGACTAGAAATCTGTCGCATCAACTAGATTACTTTAATTCGCGAAACACGTCGGTAGTATCCCCGAACAAAGTGGAAGGTTCTCGATATTTGGTAACTCGTATAAATACGACGCATCGCCAGCTACCGGGGCAGTTAAGTTTTAACTACGGACAAGCGAACGTTATACTGATTGAGAACTGTAATCTTTGACGAGTAGATATTTCGTCGTTCGAACTTGGCTTCTACCTACGTAACAATATAATATGAATTTTGATATGGATAAACCAGGCTCCAGTAAGAAACGTAGTCGTAAGGTTGAAGATGAAAATCGACAGTTTCAAGATATTTGTACCGAAAAATACTTTTTTATTTCATCGCATAACAAAATTGTCTGTTTAATATGCAAGAGTAGTGTTTCTATTCCGAAGGAATATAATGTAAAAAAGCACTATGAATCCCAGCATCCTACTTTTACCAAATTAACTACCGAAAATCGAACACAAAGAATTTCCACTTTCCACGGGAACTAATAGGCCAGCAAGCTATGTTTACAAAACCAATTCAAGATGCTGAAACAGCTACTGAAGTTAGCTTTGAAATATCTCGAATAGCGAAAACTTGTCGGCCTTTTAAAGATGGTGGGTTTGTTAAGCAATGTTTAGATATCGCCGCAAAAAAAAATTGTCCGGAAAATGTAAAGAAGTTTGAAAAAAATCAGTTAAATCGGATGACTGTTCAAAAAAGAATTACCGCATTAGCAGCTAATATAGAAGAGCAATTAGCTACGAAATCGAGAAGTTTTGAGTATTTTTCTATAGCACTCGACGAATCTACAGATATAAGTTCCACTGCTCAACTCTTAATATTTTTACGAGGTGTAACGCAAAACTTTGAAGTGAGTGAAGAACTGATTGGTATGAGTTCTTTGACAAGTCAAACCAAGGGGAGTGACATGCTCAAAGCTCTTCTGGAAAAATGTTCTATAATGGATTTGGATTTAACAAAAATATCTAGAATTACGACTGACGGAGCACCTTCAATGGTTGGAAGTACATCTGGGATAGTAACTATGTTAAAAAAATATGTACAAACTAAAAACATAAATACCAAGGAATTAATGCAGTTTCATTGCATTATGCATCAAGAGGCCTCTGTTCAAAATTATTGGGATTTAAAAATGTGATGAAAGTTGTAGTACCTACTGTAAACTTTATAAAATCACGAGGTCTCAGTCACCGACAATTCAAACAATTTCTCGAGGATATTGAAAGCGAATATGGTGATCTCCTGTTTTACACTGAAGTAAGGTGGCTAAGTCGTGGGTTGACACTACAGCGGTTTCTTAACTTGATTGAAGAAATCCAATTATTTCTGGCGGAAAAGAAAAACGACGTCCCCGAATTCGACAACCCTGATTGGCTGTGTGACTTAGTGTTTCTTGTAGACATCACAAATCACTTGAATGTCTTAAATACGCGACTCCAAGGCAAAGATCAATTGACTTCGCAGTTATACTCTCAAATTGAGTATTTTCAGGACACAAATCAATTCAGCCAATTACAGCCATTTTCCGAACTACAAAAAAATTATGGAGAAAGTCAATAAAACTGACGTCAATTTCGCTCATGTTGAAAAAATTGATATTTTGATACAAGCTTTTCAAAATCGTTTTGTAGACTTCAAAAAACTTAAACTTCAGCAATCCTTTCAACATTTCACCCGAAAATGCGCCGGAATCAATGTAGCTGGAATTAATAGACATGCAAAATGATGATAGTTTACGAAACAAATTTAATGAAGGTAATTTACTCAACTTCTACCGTTGCGTTGATAAAAACGCTTATAAAGAGTTGCGAATAAATGCATTGAAATGCGCAAGCTTATTTGGATCGATGTATATTTGTGAACAAACGTTTTCAGTGATGAAACTAAACAAAACGAAAAACCCAGACCGCCTGGCAAATAAAAATTTGGAAGCAATTTTACGTGTGGCGACAAGTAATGTGGAGCCAAATATAAAAAAAAAACTTGTTAGTTCAATGCAATGTCATGCATCAAAATAATAAAACATGAAATATTACATTGTAATGATTAGATTACCATACGATTACATAATTACAACAAACATTTTTGAAGGTTCTTTTATTTTTATCATTGTATTTCATACTATTTAGAAATAAAATTTTTTGTGTTAATAAGTATTGCTTGTAGTGGCCCGTCCTTGGCTTATATTTTTCCCGAGTGGCCCCTGTTCCCTATAAGTATGTGCATCCCTGATCTAATACTTATCAGAATTACATATCGAGCGAATATACCCGTAAGGTAGATTAGGTACGAATACCAATATTACTATTACTCATTTTATTCTCATGTGAAAAGATACTAAAAAGTATCTAACTAATAAATCTACACGAAAGTAAAAGTAACAGTAACGGGTATAAAGTAACCGGTACTGATATTAAAAGTAACTACCCATAACAGATATTTAAAAGTAACGGAAGTTTACACCACTAGAGATATTATTATGTCATAATTTAAAAACTTTAAAAATAGATACTTCCAAATCATTTATAATTCCGTGAGGAAGTGTTGGTTATTTTATTTATAGTTTCGACACTGCTGCCTTTACCTCTTTCAAATTACCGATGTTTGCCTCGGTGTCAGTATTTGTACTGATTAGAGGTCAGAAATAAATGTTACTAAATAATTTTACAAGTTTTTACCTGTTTCTTTTTCCTTTCCCTTGATTTCCTGGCTTAGGAACAGGCTTAAGACATTTTGTTTTAGAACCATCATTGGCTTTTTTATTGTTACTAGTAGCATCCACCCCTTTTGCCATTTTCTCAGTAACTTTTTTAGTAGGTTTTCTTGGTTCTAAGGCATAAAACATCTAAATTTAAAATTGTGTTTTAATATATCTACTCACGCACTAAATAAAAGTATAACGGAAAATCTTCTCAATAACAGGGTGGCGCATCGATGCCAGGTAAATGTGAAACGCGATATGTAACACAAAGCATCTTAAAGACAAATATCCTAGAAACGTAAAATCTTTCCGTTTCTAATTCTTTTGAAATCGGTTTTAGATGAAAAAAAAATAACTTGGGGCATTGACGAGATGCTGGCACATTGTAAATCACAAAACGATTTACAGTAACTTCCCGTTAAGGACTACGACTACGGACGCGAATGCATCGATATGAGAAAATAGTCGGCACCATGGTACATATTTGTACTATTGAGTCGGCACTACTCAGAACTTTCAATATGGAAAAAAAACGTTTGTTCTTTAAAGGAAGGGAGATTCTGCAAATAAATAGGGTTGTTGTTTAGTTAGTTAGGCAGGTACCTAAATACTGCGAATTTTTCAGTTACTTGTTTTTATTGACATAATATTACAGTAATAATAAATTAATTATATTTAGTAGAATTGAGTTATATATTTATGAATAAACAAATTAATGTCAATTTAATTTAAAGATATAATAATATATGTACGTACTCAAGTTACAAAGTTACAGTTTATTGCATTGTTAAATTTTGTTTTGATTTTAGTCCTTGTTAAATTTTGTTTTGATTTTAGTCCCAACAAAAACTATGAAAGTATGTATGTCAATATTGAAGGGGGTTAATCCGTGTACGATTTTAAGACCAAAAGTTTTTATAAACTCCGTTTAACCGTTTTGCTTTGTTATTATAATACACGGCGATAAAAGTTTTGTTTTAAAAAATTGTTTTTTTTTTAATATCTCAGAAACTACATTAGATATTTTTATAAAATTATAAAACTTGGTGGGTGCAAACTATCGTTTGTGTAAAAATCAAATTTTAAGTTTTAACCGGTAGCGTCCTAATTAGTTTGTAGGTAAATTAAATTTATTGATTATTTTAGGTGATTTAAATGATACGTCTTTTTGAAACAAAAATAATTTTATTAAAAGTGTAATAAAAAATATCTCTTGCCTTTATTTCGTATCCTACAGTGAAGGAATAAAGAAAAACAATTATCTATACGTAAAAGATAACGTATTCTTACACCTTTTTACATTTTTTCTTGATATAATTTTTTAACGACTAGATAACTAATACCCATTTCTGACTAAATTTGTTATTGATTTTAATAGACTGTTAACAAACTAATAACATTTTTCTACAACTAAAAAAATTAAATAAGTTGTTGAAAATACCCTCCACCTCCATGGGTACATGCTTTAGCTCTTGTTCTCATATTAGTGCGCAATCTTTGAAGAATGCTTTTAATATTCCTTATTACATCACGAGAAGCTCTTATGCGATTTCTCAGTTCTTCTACAGACTGGATAGTGCCGTAAAAGTTCTAAGATGCCCCCATAAGAAAAAGTCCAAACTGCTTAAATCTGGAAACCTCGAGGGCCAATGCTGGGGTTTACCACGACCTACACATAGTTATGAAATGTTTAACTTAAATATTTTCTTGCTTTTGACTGAACTATCATACATGAACCACATTCTATATTTATAATTATAATTGGCGGTTCTTCAGGCAATATGGGCAAATCATCCTCTAGAAACCGGTCATGGTCATTTAGACTTTTAGACTTTCTGGCAAAAAAAAGGGCCAATTAAGTGGTTTTCAACAATTCCAACCCAGACATTTAACGAAAATTGCTCTCGATGGCCAAATTCCACAATAACATGCGGGTCTACTGTCCAAACATGAATATTGTGGAAATTTCTGACAGCGTCTCTTGAGAAGTTTCGCCTATGAACATTATTTCACAGTCAAACACCGGATTTTGCAAAATATTCTTCAACCATTGAGAAACAAAGATTCGCAGGAAAAAATCTCAAGGAAGTAAGGTGTTGTCTTGTTGAATGTGGTACGGGTGTAAAAGATAATAGTAAGGAATTATACAAACTAGAATGTGCGAGATGTGCAAGTTATTTCCAATTTCTAGTTCTGAATTTTTATCAATTAAACTTAAAACTGCTTCTTCAATTTCTGGAGTTTTTGTAGTGTTGAAAAAACACCGATCCTAAAGCATTGCTGTTCGAAAACATCTATGTTTTTTTTTTAATTAAGATTTTAGTAACATTTATTTTAAAAAGCATTTTTTCTATTTTTATGTACCTACAAATGCAAGACCAGTCATACAATATAAAATGCAGTGGCACACTCTACGTTGTTGTTTAATATTATTAAATTGAATGATCTCTTTTCTAAGTATTAGGGGTAAGAAAAAATATGCCAAGTCAGTAAAGAGTGTACGACTCTGTGTGTGAATCTGGGGACTTTAGTTTCTAAACTAGATAATCAATATAGTCTCAACTACAATAATGTAATATCACTGTCAAAAAATCTGCTGGTAAATTTGGTCGATTTGAATAGATTTTCAAAGCAAACTGTAAACCTATTTTCCCTTACTTTTGCAAATAGTTGAGATTTTATTTCGATACATTGATGTTTAAAATAAACCAGTATCTCTGAGTACAAACTGGCTATTATAAGTGACAATGGCGAGAGTTGTGAACATACTTTTATCCTTTTTACTAAAAATCAGCTGTTTTATAAAATTTGTACAGGGTTTTCGTTTATATTTAGACCCGTATCTAGAGCGAAAACAATTAGAGATGGAAAAAAAACTTTAAATACGAAAGTTTTAGAATTTTTACTGAATCATCAGAATCTCAGCAAAAAAATTTTAAAAGATGATTACAATGCCGAGAAAAATAAGCAACTTATGTTTTTTTAAATGGAACACCCTGTATATATTTTATTAAAATTATAGATATTTATTTCCTGGTTCCAAAAATATATAGTTTGTCTATATTAGCTCAAACCGTTTTTAAGATATTAGCAATGAAAATTTTAAGAAGTTGCATTTATTTTAGTTTATAAGTCTAAAATGCCTTGAAAATCAAATGGCCTACATTGTGGATGCTTCTCTTACTATTAAAATACCATTTAGGAGGCGTTGAAAAATAAATGCAACAAGTTTAATTCCATTCGATATCTATTAATTTGTAGTTTGCTACCAAAATTTTTATTTAATCATTGAGTATTAATATTTTAGTAACAATAATAATTAATTAAAATAAAAATTTTACTTTTATGATTGTTATTTAAATTTTAAAAGAAAATTAATACAATGTTAAAAAGAAAAATAATTAAACATAAACAAAAAATTACTGATTTTCAACGTAACTTCCTTGATTTATTATACATTTTTGAATATTTCCTAATAATTTATGATTTATTGAGTTCATAATGGACCCTCGATAGTCTCTATTTAGCACAAAAATGTCTTCTTGAATTCTTTGTTTCAAAACTTGAATGTTCTCTGGCCTATTGTAATAAACTTTGTTTTTTAAATAGCCCCAAAGAAAAATATCCAGCACCGTCAAATCGGGGCTGTTTGCCGGCCACATTATTGGCCCGTTTCGTCCAATCCACAAATTATATTTTTCATTTAAATACCTTGTAACAAGGGCAACATTGTGGGCTGGTGCACCGTCCTGCTGCCAGGTAAGCGTAGCCTGTTGGTTGAGATGCAGCTTTTCTAAAAAGTTTTCAATCTCATTCTCAAGAAATTCCAAATATCTTAGGCCAATTAAAGTCCTATTATAAATTATTGGACCAATGACTTTATTTCCTATAATGCCGCACCAAACATTTATAGACCTACGGCCCTGAATTCTAACAGGCTGAATTTTGTGGGGATTAGAAGTGCCCAAAAATGTTTATTTTTTCGATTAAACATACCAGCTGTGAATTTTATTTTTTACGGTGAATAAAATTTTGTTTAAAAGATTTCCATCAATTTCACGCCTTCTTGAAATATTCAAACAAAACTTTAACCGCTGTCTCTTGTGACCTTCTGTTAATTTTTGGACTGGTAAAAATTTATAAGGATAATAACAGTATTTTTTTTTTAATTTCGTGAATTTTTGATTAAGATTTGTTAAAATGGCCCGCCGCCTCTGGTACAAAATATCCAGGATTTTCTGCAATACAAAAGTAATTATAGTAGGATTTAATAATAAGTATAAATAATGGTAATAATCACCTTAATAGAACAGCAAGACATTCAAGTCTAATTCCTCATGCCTCATTGCTGTCCTCTTTTTTCTTTCTAAGCTTTTGGTCTCTTTAAATTTTTTTACAACATATAATAATATAATATAATAGTGCTTTTGGAAGGTAAAAATCTATTGGGAAATAACCTGTGGTATTCATTACGAGTTGTAAATGAATTTCTATTATTTGAATAATATAGACGGATAACATCGAATTTTTCTGCTGCAGAATATCCCATTCTAATATTATAAATACGAAGAAAAATGTGAGCTTATTACAAGCAAACAAGTAATCAATGCCAAAAATGTCGTAATAACATTTGTTTTCCATGGCTTCCTAGACGTAATAATTGCAATAAGAAGAGGCCGGCAGACTTTATCATTTGATTTTCAAGGCATTCTAGACTTATAAACGAAAATGAATACACCTTTTTAAAATTTTGATTGCTAATATCTTAAAAACGGTTGGAGCTAATATAGACAAACTATATATTTTTGGAATCAGGAAATAAATACCTATAATTTTAATAAAATAGATACAGGGTTTAAAATTAAATTTAAAAAAACATAAGTAGCTTATTTTCTTCGGCATTGTAATAATTTTTTTGCTAAGATTCTGATGATTCAGTAAAAATTCTAAAACTTTCGTATTTAAAGTTTTTTTCTATCTCTTATGGTTTTCGCTCTAGATAGGGGTCTAAATATAAGTGAAAACCCTGTACATTCTTCTCACAGAAAATTAAACCAAAACCTGCAACATGTAGGCATTGACAAACCCTATGATACTGCTAATTCTGGAAGCATTATTAAACACGTTTTAAGCTGCAAACACGACGAACCACCGAAAATTACATTTTCCAAAATCCCCGAGTCCGTCCGCATATAGTTGGCTCCGCCTTCCAGCGTGAAACGTGCGATTGCGTCTCGCCTCGAAATCCGCAAGAGGTCGGTAGTCGACGGCCGCATTATAAAAACGGAGGGAAAATGATTTAGATATATTTAAAAACATTTTTATAAAATTTGTTCAGTTTGGTTGTAAAGAAAATAGCATTGCCGCCGCGGAACGTTTTTTTTTTTATTTTTTTTAGTAGTTTATGAAAAAAAAACTGAGTATGTCGGCCCTAGGTCGTCTAAAAAAAAAGTGACAACGCATCGGCGTACATTAATATTTACCTATATACCATTCCAAATTTGAAATTAATTGGACTATAAATAAACTTACAATTCATTTTCTGCTATGTACCGTCCACAACCGTAGCCCTTAAGACGGAAATTATATCACCTAACTGAATTAATTGCAACGTAAAAGGGTTCCCGCTAGTTAATGGCACAGCCAAATCACAGATTACGTATGTAAAAAATATTTGTATTTAACCAACTTGCCGTAATTTGCCAAAATATTACAACAACCGAGATATAGGGTATCAAAGATGGGTGAGAAAGGAGGTGTTCTCCCCAAATCAAGAATTAGACTACGACAGCTAACAACGCAGAAATTAACTTGAACCCAGATGTAAAATATTTGGACCTCCACATTGACAAAAGACGTTATATTAAATGTAAGGCCATTATTTCTGTGATGTGTTAATTTTGCCCAAAAATGTTATCACCAAGGCCCGAATGAAGAGGATAATAATTATTCATTCAGCATTATTTTTTTAATGTTCTTTAATGAATTTTAAAAATAATTTTTATTTACAGTGGAGGTAAAAGAAATTCATACCTGAAAGTGGCTCTTCTTCAGATTTATTGTTAGTGCTAGCATCAGTCGATTCTTCTTGCATTTTTGGTGCCTTTTTAATTGTTTTTGTTCGTGCACTTCTGGTTTCTGGTTCATTTCGACTTTCATCGTCGACTTTTTTATCTTAAAGGTAAAAGAAAATATTTGTATAATAGATATTTATGTTATAAGGATCATAATAACGATCATTATGGTACTAGCCGTGAGTATTATTGGACGAGGCGATTGTTTATGATCCGAATTTCATACAATATTTTATATTCCGACGATTTTTGTGTTTTTTTTTTATGAATTTTAAGTTTTCGTCAGTAAACTAATAGCTTGATTTTAATAAAACCAGGTAACTATAGAAATATTTGTTTGTATTGTCATTGTCAGAATTGAATTTTTAATTTTAACGTTTATATAATATAATATGGATAATTTGCCATCAGAAATCAAAGAATTGGCCAATAAAGCAGTTGTTGGTTTGTTGCCCGAAAAGTCTAAAGGCATATATGAAAAAACTTATGCCAATTACAAAACTTGGTGTTCCCAGAAAAAGGTTGTCAATATCGTACACGAAAAGGTACTTTTGGCATATTTCAAGGAAGAATCAATGAAGAAAAAGTCTTCGAGTTTATGGAGTTATTACTCTATGTTAAGGAGTACACTATTACTTAAGAAAAACGTCGACATAAGTAAGTTCAATCAATTGATAGCTTTTTTAAAACGAAAATCTGATTCTTACACACCCAAAAAATCCAGGATTTTGACTAAAGAAAATATTGCTTTTTACAAGAGGAAGACAACGAAACATACTATATATATATGTTTGAATAAACTTTTTTATTATTATTATTATTATTAAAAGTGCCAATGATAATAGGTATAAGTGGAGCATGTCGAAGAGTTGAGTTAAAAAACTTAAGGATAGAAGATGTACACGATGAGGGGGTTGTTTTTCGAATTTTCATACCTAGTACAAAAACCAACGTTCCCCGAGAATTTTACGTAACGCCTGGCGATGTCGAAGGAATAAATATGGTGCAGCTTGTTCGGACCTATGTAGCAATGAGACCCCCCGATGCCGAAGTTTCTCGTTTTTTTCTATCATTTAGAAACAACAAATGTACAAAGCAACCAGTGAGTATCCATACTTTCGGAAATATGTGCAAAACGATCGCTGCTTTTTTAAAGTTACCCCATTCCGCCGAATACACAGGTCACTGTTTCCGTAGGTCTTCAGCTTCACTGCTGGCTGATTCAGGAGTCGATCTTCACACTATTAAACGCCATGGTGGCTGGAAAAGTGACACAGTTGCTGAAGGATATATAGAGAACTCTTGCGAAAACAAGAAAATAATTTCAGCAGCCATTCTCGGGAAGAAATTATCATCGAGTGTTTCATCGACTGTCGTTCCCTCAGAAGAAACAGAAACCATAGAAATTAAAAATCACAACAATGCAATAATTTCAACTCCTATGTCCAACATCAATTTAACGAATTGTAATAATGTTACTTTTAATTTTAATCATTAAATTTTGTTCCATTTTGTTTTAAATAAATTTTTTCATTATTGCGTCTATTTTTCATTATAGTACTCAGTCCTATAAAGTATGTCATTTTGACACTGAAAATGAAATCCATAATAATGTCATTATGACACGTCGGAATATAAACAATAAAACATGCTTAAAATGCACAGATTTTTCGTTTCAATCAATAATAAAGTAATAGAAAATTATACCATCAACTTCATCTTCTTTGTTATTATTATTACTACTAGTATCAGTTGATTCTTCTTGCACTTTTGTTCCCTTTTTAATTGTTCTTGTTCGTGTACTCCTAACTTCTTGTGGCGTCTCTTCTGGTTCGCTTTCAGCATCCTTTTTACCTAAACGATAAAAAAACGAAAATATTTATAAAACATATCAAAAGCATTTACTTATCTTTTAAGGGAAACAAACACTAATAGCTCGTTTACAGGTTTTTTTCTCAAATCGGTGAATCGCATGATCTGAATGCCCATAAAAAAATATTTCAAAATTGCTAATTTTTACTTTTTTGTAAGACTAATATTAACCTAAATATCCATTGAGTAAAATATAAAGAATCACCCTGTACGGGGTGTCCATTTTTCGATGTAATTGCAGGGTATCTCGGTAACTAGTAAAGATAGAGACTTGCGGTTTTTACATTACTTCGCTACTTTTTCGTAAAACAAAAGATGCCGCAGACAGAATTGTCACAGCTTTTTTAGTTTTTAAGCTACAGGGTGTTTTTGAAAATGTTTGAAAACTGTTTCTAAGAGAGTTTTTTAAGTAGAATTCAATAGCGTGCTTACTTTTTTTTCTGGGAGTCTTTATTTTCGAGATTTAAAGCAAACATATGATTTTTTAAATGGGGCACCCTGTATATTTGTCTCTTATTTGATTGGGCTATTTTAAAGCTTTTCAAAAATATCTAACAGCCGATAGTTGTTACTAATAACGATAAACGCACAAAATGAGAAAATTTAGAAAAGTAGGGTAGTTTAGTCCATGAAACCATTGGAACAAACAAAAGAATATCTATCCGACATGTCTATTTGTCAAAATGTATAGACAAAAATAACGTTTTGTTAAAATAGTTGTTATTATTTCACTAAAGTTTAAAAAAAAATGGCGAGAATGTAATAGTATGAAAATTTTTAAAAATACATGTTAAGTTTGCTTTATAGAGTGCCATGAAAACAGGTACACTTACAATCTTGTAATTTAAATATCTAACTTATAAGAGTTAGATATCCAGAGAGCAGTGGCATGTATACATTGAAAGCACAAATGCATTGCCTACCCTGACGTTTTGATATTTTTTTATTTTCCCATTTAATTTTAATTCCGATAATATAAATTATAATTCGATTAAAAAGCATAATGAAAATTTAAAAAGTTTGTTTTAGGCGCCAATTAAAATATTAATTATATCATAGAAAAACATCACAGTCTAACACTTATATAACGCTACGTATATTAAACGGAATAATATTCACCGCCATGGCCTCCAGCGACCGCAATCCGCTTACATTAAAAAGTATCCCATAACAAATTAAAGGCATGCATTTAGACCGTCAATACTGGATTTATATGCAAGCGAAAAGCAGTGCTTAAAAAAAAATAGCTAAATGAAACGATACATAAAAAGAAGAGACGAGCCACAAGCCATGCGACGACTTACGACTCCCACTGATTTGACTGGATTCACCGTTGCCAAAATGTGCTTTCATTAATTAATAAATTAATATTCTGATAGAGATCGTCTTTACCCTTTAGTAATTGGATAGAAAGCGTTTATCTCTAAATTAAGTTACAGTACATCGGGCATCCCTAAATTTATTAATATTTGGGCATTAATAATTTAATAATGCCATGCATATTAGTTACCAATTATTTCAGTTTTCCTACAAATTTCTAGCCCTCTTCTTGTGTGAGATCGGGAGTTCACGCGCCGCACTTTTAATAATTGTTTTGAAAGCTTATTAGTAACTTTTTTTAGTAATTTACCTATACAAGAGGGATTGTTGTTTTGTTTGTAAGTTAGTTTTGTTGGTTAGAAAGACTTTTTGAATAGTTTTATTGTTTTTTATTGTGGAGTGCCAGTGCGATGACAGTGTAAACTGTCTGGTGAAACTTAATAACAGTAAGGCCTTTACAAGTATGACATTTAACGCAAAACAGAGCAGTGGTTTGCAGCTATTTATGCCCTAGTTTACGTTTCCATAAGACATTCGTAAAAGTACCTACCATATTGGTAAGTACTATTAGTTTTATTTTTTTGCCTAACGCCTACATTTTTTGGAGCCTTAAAAAAACGTTTTGGACGTGGCACCTGAATAAAAATTTCGGGCTTTCTCCTTCTTTGATATTTTCGATTCTGTTGCCTACCCTATTTTAAATTTAAAGGCAGCCCAATCAAGTAACATTTTCAAAATTAAAAATTAATTTAATTAAGAATCGATAATTTATAAAGGCAAAACATAAATCATATATAATAAAGGGAATCGCGAAAGGGACAAATGACCGTTATGGCTTTTGCATAGACACTAGAAGTTCGTGCAAAGTCATAGAAAAATGTCTCGGAGTAATAAAATCTTGTCTAAAAAATTATTAATTAAATGCCATTTGAAGCCCTAAGAAGTAAAGATAGTACACCCTTTACGTACTGGGAATGCTGTGCGACGACTTACTTTTAGAAGTACTGACATATTTTGTTTGTTTCATTGGTTTTATAGCCTACTACCGTAATTTTCTAAATTTTTCGATTTGTGCGCTTATTGTTAATAATAACTATCAACTATTATATATTTTTGAAAAGCTTAAAAATATCCCAATCAAATAAAATAAAAATATACAGGGTGTCTCATTTAAAAAATCATATGTTTGATTTAAATCTCGAAAAGTAAGACTCCCAAAATAAAAGTAAGCACGCCACTGAATTCTACTTAAAAAACTATCTTAAAAACTTCCTTCAATTTTTTAATAAGTTAAAAGATAACCAAAATACAGGGCGTGGTCAAAAAGCAAACATTTTCGAAAACACCCTGTAGCTTAAAAACTAAGAAAGTTATGACAATCTTGGTTGCGGCATCTTTTGTTACACGAAAAAGTAGCGCAGTAATGCAAAAACCGCAAGTCTCTATCTTTACTGGTTACCGAGATACCTTGCAATTACATCGAAAAATAGACACCCTGTACACTATTTTTTCTACAGCTCTCATTAACTAACTTTGTACGACTCTAAATATTTTTTCTACGAGAGTAAGGAAAATAAAATTTTCTGTAGCGTGTGGTATGGTCAAGGTATTCAATGTTGAAAATAATGATTAAGCTGAAAAATATCGACATGAGCAGCCATTTCAAGCTAATAGGTCAAAAAAATCGAAAATTTTAAGTTCAAATGATATAGAGTTTTTAACCAATGCTTGTGATGACGTCAACCTTCTTATTAAAGTAGTCGCAATTATTGAAATAGTAGGACCGTGTAGGCGACACCAATTTGTTAATAAACGTTCAAGAGGAAAACTCTACGACTTTGTTCAAAATACCCGACAATAAAAGGCACACCAGTAGAAGTCTTGTGATTACTGGAGAGAGACTCAAATAAAGTAAGAAAATATGCTTCATTACGACCCAAATATACTCGTCACCAAAGATGTTTCTCCAGTATCCATTTTTAAATCTTTAAATATAAACAGCATGTACAAGAGGTACTGCGAGCAAGTACCTCAAAAGCAATGCCGTGGCGTAAATGAGATTCTAGTCGTAGCCACATCCAAATCGTTAGGTATTATTTTAATTGCATAACGCTTTGCCGAATTTTTTTTTGTTTAAGCATGATTTATGATTGTGGGATTTGGTGTATCTCACTATCGAAAAATTACATATAAATATAACGATTTTAGTTTTAGAAATGTTTAGTGACAAACAATTTATATCACACCAGTTTAATCTTTTTTAAATCATAGTCTACATTGTTCTATAAGATATACTTAAATCTTTATATCGCGATTGGACATTAAAGCATGTTTTGATAGGATCATAGTATCATTGGCAAAAAGAGTAAGTTTATCATTTATTTTAACAGCTGTTAATTAATATACAGGGTCCTGCAACAGTGCGTCGGGCTTTCATAGCTCCTAAACGAATTAAGTTAGAAATTTCTTTCATATGCGGGCTTATACTGTATCATAGAGTGTATTTCAGGAAAATATTTTGCATATACAGGGTTGCCCAAAAAAGTGTGGTAACAATGTTGAATTTTTTTAAATGGGACACCCTGTATTTTCTTGCATATTTTGGTTTGTATTATTATCCTTTATAAATATCTATAATTTTATGCAACTTGCCTTGGTAGTTTAAGAGCAATAAATTAAAAACTAAGATAAAAAAAAAATTTAGCAGCTCTGAAGAAAAACCAAAAAAAAAAAAAATCTGAAAACATTTTTGGTAATCACGGCACTGTACAGAAATAATGACAAGGAGTCCAGAGATACGATGAATTAAAGAATCTTCATCAATTTTATACAGGGTGTTCTAAATAAGGTTTCAAAAATGAGTCATTAAAAACTAATTTTTCTCAAATTTTTCAAATGGAACACCCTGTATATTTTCAACTAATATAACGTAGAATTCATGAACAAATATTTTTTGTAATACAAACATGTAGGTTATTTCCAGCCGTTTACGAAATAATTGCAAATTTCGTAAATTCTGTTGTGTAAAAATGTAAAAAGAACGTTTATTTTATCAATTAAACATATTATATGCCTAAACTAATATTATAAACTACAATAAATGTTCAAAATGTCTTCCATTTTGATCTGTACATAAATTAATACGCTCTTGAAAAGATCTATTTACTTCCCTTAACATTTCAGATACTATCAAACACGTCTCTAATTCTTTGCTGCATATTAATGGTAGTTGTCGGCGGATTATTATAAACAATTTGCTTTACATGTCCCCATAAAAAAAAGTCAAGCTTTGTTAGATCCGCGATCTAGCAGGCCAGTGTGTAGGTCCGTTTCTACCGATCCATTAGTTGAGAAAGGTATCATCAAGGTAATTTCTTACATCCCGTGAAAAATGCGCCAGAGCTCCGCCTTGCTGAAACCACATAATATTTCTAATATATGGAGCAACGTATGCCAGTAAACCTGGTAAATCATTTCGTAAAAAGTTTAAATACATGGGCCCATTAAGATGACCATTAAAAAAGTATGGACCTATCACAGTATCACCAATAATTCCGCCCCACACATTCAAAGACCACTGGTGCTGCTGATCGATTTGTCTCATATATCGCGGACTTTCTGGAATGGAATAATAGTGAAAGTTATGCCTATTTACACAACCGGTGTTATGAAATGCATAGGATCTTCTTGAAATTTCATTCTTGTCCAGGCACAGAATTCCAGTCGATTTTGAAAATCTCTATCGCTAAGAGCTTGGCGGAATTGAATGTGGTAGGCATGAAAACGATGCTTTTTTAAAATTCGTTGTACAGATCTTTCGCTGATATCTACTGCTTTCCCTATTTTATTTTGGCTTATGTGTGGATCTTCAGTAACCGTTAATAATACTTTTAATTCTTTTTCCTCGTTGGTGACAGGTCTTGTTCTTTCTTCTATTGTGTACACGACATTTCCAGTTTCAACAAATAATAATAATCTTTTAAAACTTTTTCCGTCAGGCTGCCTTCTCTCTGGATAACGTGACGCGCAAACAATACTTGCTAACAAGCAATTTTCTTCGCTCTCGCCAAGTGCAAAAATCATATCAACTAACTCCTCTTTACTAAAATTCATTTTAATATCTTATACTTAAGCACCAAGTACTATTAGCCTTAAATGACAACGTTTTTGAATTAATTAAACTTGTCAAATTCTAATAAAAATGGAATCCCTATCGTATTTCAAAGCCTACCAAGATTTTTATGCGTAACGTTTACTAATACATTCTTTTGCTGTTATTTGAACGGAAATGTTAAGGGAAGTAAATAGATCTTTTCAAGAGCGTATTAATTTATGCACAGATCAAAATAGAAGACATTTTGAACATTTATTGTGGTTTATAATATTAGTTTAGGCATATAATATGATTAATTGATAAAATAAACGTTGTTTTTACATTTTTACACAACAGAATTTACGAAATTTGCAATTATTTCGTAAACGGCTGAAAATAACCTACTCTATTGCAAAAAATATTTGTTTAAGAATTCTACGTTACATTAGTTGAAAATATACATTTGAAAAATTTGAGAAAAATGAGTTTTTAATGACTCATTTTTGAAACCTTATTTAGAACACCCTGTATAAAATTGATGAAAACTCTTCAATTCATCGTATCTCTGGACTCCTTGTCATTATTTCTGTACAATGCCGTGATTACCAAAAATGTTTTCAGATTTTTTTTTTTGGGTTTTCTTCAGAGCTGCTAAATTTTTTTATCTTAGTTTTTAATTTATTGCTCTTAAACTACCGAAGCAAATTGCCACCAAAGTTTTAGGTTAGTTAAATATAGTTCAAAGTGTACGAGATCCACAAAAAATAATATCTAATTGATTTGTGATGGGCTACATGCTTGGTGAAATGGATATTCCATAGTAGAGGAAATTAAAGTAGTACTTGTTAGGTTTCACAATATATTTCAGTTTCCTGACACGTGTTTCAACCCTTGCGGGCCATTATCAAAGGCATTATAAGAAGGACAGTTGAAAATTCTACATGTCATTAAAATAAAAATAAAAATTGACAGATGAGATAGGTTATTTTGGTCCTTAATTAACAGGTATTGGCCAAAGGTACAACTAAATTACAGGTGTGATTATAGAGGTATTTACATCTAAGTAATAAAATTAAGAAAATGATACTGTGTATAATAATTACGGTTTTTTTCGTTGGTAATTATAGACAGTGTTTATTGCATATTTATCTTAAGTAATTAGGCTATTAAGTATTAGATTAGCACCTGAAGGTATTTCAATTTGATTGTTAACAACATTACATCGATTTATAATAAATAACCACTCAATATGCAACAAAATAAAACCAATATACAGGGTGTCCGGATAAGGATACGGAGCGGCCATATCTCGGAAACGATACGTCCCACAGATCTGAAAAAAAAGCTCTCATCATAAAAACTGCCAAGAGAAATTCATTCAAAATAATTTTAAGTTTCGGAAATTGCCGCAAGAGGGCGTAACGGCTTATTTATTTTTTAAAGTTCATTTTACGGCAAAAAATGCCACTTAACCGTAGAAACGCAAATAAATAATTAAAATCAGTAGATTGTTTACTACAACTTTTGTTATTGTTATTTTTTTGAATCTCGCCTAATAAAGGAGTGGGGGAAGCCTTTAGGACATTTTTCAAAAACTGTCATTATGTCGTTATCCTTCAATGGATTTTCTATAACTTGGACTTGTTTGAAAGGGAATTCCTTGGAGTTTAAATAAATGATTCAGGAATTGTCACAAGTTTCCTGATACAATTTTAAGATGGCGCTGTTATTCAATCTAACTTATTTTTTTATTTTTCTCGGTATTTGCAAATTGGATGGTATAATTTTTTTCGGTAGTAATAGGAGACAATTTGCATAGGGAACGATTAGTCCAAACCGCAAATCGATATCACCAGGGGTTTAAAAGTTATTTTGATTTTTCTTTAAAAAATGATACAGTTTCCATTTACCGGTACCCGGTATACCCCTAATAAGCAAGATAACAACTAATTTCATGGCCTGCTGTTTAATAAACTATAAAATTTATAATAAAAGTTTAACAAGTCAAAGAAACATCAATAACACTGAATAAAATATGAATATTATGATATGAGATTATGAAAAAGTGCACAAATCTTAAATCTAGAAACAATTAGCAATTTAGCAAGACAACAATAATTACAAATGTTTAAAATATTTTCCGTCACTTCCTAAGCTCTTAGTTATTCTTCTTTCAGTGAAAAACACGCTTGCCTCTTGCCTCAATTTCAGCCGTGGATAAGCTTCGAACGGCATTTCATATCCTTTCCATCATGTTTTCGCCTAAATTACAGGTTCCAAGTTGGCCATGGAAAAAAACAAATTAATAATTTATTGTGACAAGCTGTTGATGAGTTTTAAACGTCAAGCATCTTATAATATTAAGCATTGTTTTTTACATTTATATTGCATTTTTCTACAAACAGTATGCCGTTTACTAACGCAGAAGCGTATGATATGTTGAATATGTATTTTCAATCTCTTGAAAATGCTGTAATAGCGTCGCGAGAGTATGCAATGCGATTTCCACAAAGAAGACACTATTCTCGAGAAGTATTCTCAAGATTAGCTCGACGATTAAGAGAAACTGGTAATGTGCAGCCCATTCAACGACCCTTACGCATTCGTAGGACACGTAATGAGGTAAATATTATCAACGTTTTGGCTTACGTTCAATACGATCCCACTTTAAGCACCAGCAAAATTTCCCTTGCTTCGGGGGTTCCAAAAACAAATGTCCACGAGATTTTACAAACTAATAGTATGCACCCTTACCACATCGTTTTACACCAGGCATTGAACGATACTGATTATGATCGTCGATTGGATTTCTGTCACTGGCTATTAAATATGATTAGGGAAAATCCAAATTTTCTTTCACGGATATTATGGACAGTCGAGGCCACTTTCACTAACGCTGGGGGTGTGAATTTGCATAATATGCACTATTGGTCTGAGCAAAACCCTCATTGGATGAGGCAAGTAGATTTTCAAAACCGCTGGAGTTTAAATGTTTGGTGCGGGATCTTGGAAGGAAAAATTATCTGTCCCCATTTTTTTGACCAAACCCTTAATGGAGCAAGATTTTTAGATTTCTTGGCCACTTTCCTTCCACCTCTTTTGGAAGAAGTCTCCTTACAAACGAGAACAAACATGTGGATCCAACTTGATGGTTGTCCGGCGCATTACTATCGTAACGTACGCCAATACCTAGAAGAGCAATTTGCGCATCGTGTAATTGGAAGAGGAAGCTTGTTTCCCTGGCCGGCTCGTTCACCGGATCTTACTTGTCTTGATTTTTACCTATGGGGTAGGTTAAAAGATCTGGTTTTCCAAGAGAGACCAACAACAAGGGAAAACATGATGGTAAGGATAACAAATGCCGTTAGAAACTTATCCACGGCTGAAATTGAGGCAGCCGTATTATCAACTAACAGAAGAATAATTAAGTGCTTACAAAATGACGGAAAACATTTTGAACATTTGTAATTATTATTGTTGTCTCGCTAAATTGCTAATAAAATTGTTTCTAGTTCTAAGATTTGTGCACTTTTTCATAGTCTAAGTCTCATAATAGGATATTATCATAATATTCATATTTTATTCAGTGTTATTGATGTTTCTTTGACTCGTTAAACTTTTATTATAAATTTTATAGTTTATTAAACAGTAGGCCATGAAATTAGTTGTTATCTTGCTTATTAGGGGTATACCGGGTACCGGTAAATGGAAACTGTATCATTTTTAAAAGAAAAATCAAAATAACTTTTAAACCCCTGGTGATATCGATTTGCGGTTTGGACTAATCGTTCCCTATGCAAATTGTCTCCTATTACTACCGAAAAAAAATATACCATCCAATTTGCAAATACCGAGAAAAATAAAAAAATAAGTTAGATTGAATAACAGCGCCATCTTAAAATTGTATCAGGAAACTTGTGACAATTCCTGAATCATTTATTTAAACTCCAAGGAATTCCCTTTCAAACAAGTCCAAGTTATAGAAAATCCGTTGAAGGATAACGACATAATGACAGTTTTTGAAAAATGTCCTAAAGGCTTCCCCCACTCCTTTATTAGGCGAGATTCAAAAAAATAACAATAACAAAAGTTGTACTAAACAATCTACTGATTTTAATTATTTATTTGCTTTTCTACGGTTAAGTGGCATTTTTTGCCGTAAAATGAACTTTAAAAAATAAATAAGCCGTTACGCCCTCTTGCGGCAATTTCCGAAACTTAAAATTATTTTGAATGAATTTCTCTTGGCAGTTTTTATGATGAGAGCTTTTTTTTCAGATCTTTGGGACGTATCGTTTCCGAGATATGGCCGCTCCGTATCCTTATCCGGACACCCTGTATATTCAACACAAGGGTAGAAAACTCAACCTATTAGAGACATTAGCAATCAAAAAAGCTTTAAAAAATCGATGTAATGTTGTTAACAATCAAATTGAAATACCTTCAGGTGCTAATCTAATACTTAATAGCCTAATTACTTAAGATAAATATGCAATAAACACTGTCTATAATTACCAACGAAAAAACCCATAATTATTAATTATTATACACAGTATAATTTTCTTAATTTTATTACTTAGATGTAAATACCTCTATAATCACACCTGTAATTTAGTTGTACAGGGTTATCCAACCAAGACTAGACAAGGCGATTTTTTGACTTTTCCTGTACTTTTATAAAAAAACTGAAATAGCCATCTTAAGTCATTTTCTCCCGCGAATTCGAATATCTTCAGCAAAAAACAATTGAACATCAAACAAAAGTACTAGGGGTCACTTTGATATTTTTTTAAATGGGATGCCGTATTTTTAATGAGCTAATCCGATTTCTCATATAAATTTTGATCTAAAATGTTGGATTTTTAATTCAAAAACGCCTTTTTTCTTCAGTTTTAAATTCGGAAAATGTTTTTTTTTTTTTTTTTTTTAAATTAAAAATCCAACATTTTAGATCAAAATTTATATGAGAAATCGGATAAGCTCATTAAAAATACGGCATCCCATTTAAAAAAATATCAAAGTGACCCCTAGTAATTTTGTTTGATGTTCAATTGTTTTTTGCTGAAGATATTCGAATTCGCGGGAGAAAATGACTTAAGATGGCTATTTCAGTTTTTTTATAAAAGTACAGGAAAAGTCAAAAAATCGCCTTGTCTAGTCTTGGTTGGATAACCCTGTACCTTTGGCCAATACCTGTTAATTAAGGACAAAAATAACCCATAATCTGTCATTTTTTATTTTAATGACATGTAGAATTTTCAACTGTCTTTCTTATAATGCCGTTGATAATGGCCCGCAAGGGTTAAAACACGTGTCAGGAAACTGAAATATATTGTGAAATATAACAAGTACTACTTTAATTTCCTCTACTATATTTATTATGTGTTCCAGAACTGTAACAGTTTCAACAATCGAAAGTTTTACAATACTTGCGGGGATCTCATCGTCACCGCTACTGTATTTGTTTTTTAATTTGTGCCCTATATTTAATAGTTCATTACTAGTTATAGGTTGCAAATACATTGATTGGTCATTATCTGGTATATTACATTTAAAAGGGGTTACAGTTTTATGTCTCATCATTTCTGGAATTATATTTAACAGATGACTATTAAAATCATTTACTAACTTATGAGGATTTTCAGCAAAATGTGGTTCATTTATTTTAAATTTATTATTTACTTCATTACCAATGTCTCATAAGCATTTATTTTTATTGTCCGAGGTATTAACCTTTATTTTAACTTTTTTTGATTTTTCCTCTTTTAGAAGCTTGCCATACCCTTTTTTGGTTTAATTATAAACAGGCCTATATAAGTTATTATTTCTTGATAATACCAATATGTAACCAACCTTTTTCTACACTATATAACATTGCTACTGCTTTGTGATATTTATTTGTTTTCATACACCAAAGTTTTAGGTTAGTTAAATATAGTTCAAAGAGTACGAGATCCACAAAAAATAATATCTAATTGATTTGTGATGGGCACATGCTTGGTGAAATGGATATTCCATGGTAGAGGAAATTAAAGTCGTACTCGTTATATTTCACAATTTAATTCAGTTTCCTGACACGTGTTTCAACCCTTGCGGATCATTATCAAAGGCATATAAGACAATACTAAATTCTACAAGTCATTAAAATAAAAAATGACAGATGATGGGTTGTTTTGGTCCTTAATTTACAGGTATTGGCCAAAGGTACAACTAAATTACAGGTGTGATTACAGAGGTATTTACATCTAAGTAATAAAATTAAGAAAACGATATTGTGTATATAATTATGGGTTTTTTCGTTCGTAATTATTATTGACAGTGTTTATTGCATATTTATCTTAAGTTATTAGTAGTATTGGGAAAAATCGTATTATTTTAATAATCGGATTATCAGGTTATGAATGATTTCAATAATCGCATTATAATTCGAATTATATATCATTCATAAAAGACAATCGAATATGGGCGGTCACCGCCAACAAGAACAAGTGCTACCAATCGCCGATTATTGTCCCCGACAGTAGCGCGCTGTTGCTATTAGATTATTATTTTCTTTATTACTCCAGTTTTCTTTAAAAGTTTAAAATATAATAACCCAAATAAATCAATTGTACCTAAATAATGAGACTCGGCACTAAAAAAAGGATCAGCTCTTTGAAACTATTTTAATAAAGTCGGAGCGACAGAGCGATTGTGAAAAGAGCCAGAATTCGCTAGATTGAGCGAGCTATGGCAACGCCGGTTAAGGCCTGGCAGATCGCAGAACGATTTTGGGTGATTGAATTGCGAACATTGAGATTCTCATCATTCGAATCAAATAATTCGAATTATATTTTCATAATCGGATGATAATGATTATTTGAAAAATCGGATTGTCGATTATTTTTAATTAATTAATTAAGTATTAGATTGGCACCTGAAGGTATTTCAATTTGATTATTAACATTACATCGATTTTTTAAGGCTTTTTTGATTGCTAATGTTTCTAATAGGTTGAGTTTTCTACCCTTGTGTTGAGTATAAATCGGTTTTATTTTGTTGGATATTGAGTGGTTATTTATTATACAGTGGTCCGCTATTCCTGTTTTATTTTGTTTTTTCAAAATGGATGTTTTATGTTCTTTAAGCCTAGTTTTAAAGTTTCTACCTGTTTGACCTATATAGATTGCATCACATTCATCACATCAAACGCGAAATACAGTTCAATCAGATATACAGGTCACACAAGTCAAAAAATCTCCAAAAAACTGAAAAACCATAAACTTATCCCCATACAAGTCAATAAAAATAACCTAGGTAAATACATAGCTAATTCAAAAATTGAAAATAAAGACAAATTAACACATAGCGGGGTCTACCAAATACAATGTGATGACTGTGATGCAATCTATATAGGTCAAACAGGTAGAAACTTTAAAATTAGGCTTAAAGAACATAAAACATCCATTTAAAAAAAAAACAAAATAAAACAGGAATAGTGGACCACTGTATAATAAATAACCACTCAATATCCAACAAAATAAAACCGATATATACTCAACACAAGGGTAGAAAACTCAACCTATTAGAAACGTTAGCAATCAAAAAAGCCTTAAAAAATCGATGTAACGTTTTTAATAATCAAATTGAAATATCTTCAGGTGCCAATCTAATACTTAATAGCCTAATAACTTAAGATAAATATGCAATTAACACTGTCAATTACGAAAAAAAAAAAACCATAATTATATACACAACATAATTTTCTTAATTTTATTACTTAGATGTAAATACCAATATATAATAATATATAACAAGTACGACTTTAATTTCCTCTACCATAAAAATAATATCGTTGAAAATGGTTTTCTTATTATTTGCAAATATCTTTTAAATTCTGTATCCAATTCGAACGAGAAAAAGAAGGAATGCCCGCGCTGCCTCTTTTGATAAACAAAGACGCAGCATGGAAGATGCGACTGTTACTTGCCGGATCTTAGACTATAAGGAAAAAACTTTTTTTTCGTACCTTTTCTAAGTGTTTTGGTCCTCGTACTTCTAGTTTCCTCCACTTCATCGCTTTCGGTATTTTTTTCTTTCTTCTTATTTCTAGTTTTTGTTCTGGTGCTCCTAGTGCTGTCATTGTCGGTCTCGGTGCCACTGTCTTCTTCTGCTTGAACCTTCTTCGTTTTAGTTCGAGTACTGCACAGAAAAAAAAAACAATAATTCTTATTATTGCATTCTAAAATCGCCAAACCACGATAGTATTTGCACTTTAGTTACGCGGACGTAGTATATAGACCTTGTATGCTAAATGTTGATGTATGGCGTGTTCAATTGATTCAGATTAATGCGTCTAAATTAGGAAGCGTGAAAGGGGAGTGTCTGCGAAATTAAATGGTTACGAAAGAAGAGTCCTTCATTCTGTAGTTCTCTACAATACTATAATCACTAAAGGGTGTCCCGACTATTTATACGATGACATTAAGTGACATGCACAATTTGGAATATCGCTACAAATATACTATAACTACCTCGGCGCACACGTCTAGTAATTTGGAGAAATTATTTAGTCATAAGGTGGCAAAATTCTATAATAAAATACCCCTCCACATAAAGCAACTTACTCGCATAAGTTTTAAAATAGGAGTTAAAAAGTCATAAAACTTATTATCTAACTTATACTTGTTATAATTAAGTTATACAGGGTGGTCCTTAATGAATGCGCAATATGGTAAACACGGATTCTACGCATGAAAAAAATAGGTTTGAGCTAAACATGCCTTAGAAAAATGTTGGTCGTTAATGAGAGTTAAATTTTAATTTCTAAATTAATTTTTTTTCATAGCCCAAGCTGTTTTTCAGATATAAACATGGAAATTTGTAATTGGTGTAAAGGGCGAGTAACATAAATTTCATTAAAACAATCCGTTTCCGGGATATTTGCAATTTGTTGGATATTTTGTTGCATATGGAAATCCTCGCCCAGAAAAACAATTTGCAACCAACGAAGTAATCTATGGTATCAACAGACCCTTATGAGCCTGCAACATATTCTTTGCGCATTGACGTGGTAAAGTAGAGACATTAGTTATAGACAAAATAATAATCGCCAATACTTCCCTATTACCGCTGTAAGCTTTAAGCCGGCGTCCCATGCATACGATTTCCGACGTCCGATATCCGAAAACAATTTGGTATTCGTACGAAAATATTTTCCATATCCCATGGATCCGTTGTCGTGTCTAAAATCTCTATTAAGAGTGTCAAAAAGAAGAATACATTTTTCATTAACTTAACTTTACTTAACTAAGTACTTGGTTTAAGATAGTTTACAGTTTTCTGTAGTTTAAGTATCACAATAGAACTAGAACAGGCTTCTTTTTGATATTATGCCACCGAAATTAATAATGAATAAACATGTTAAACAAACAATAAACCGAGAAAAGTGTGGTTAAAAATCATCAGACATCGGACAAAAGTTAAGCTAAATTTAACTCGTACGATGCATCGTAGATTGTTAAAAATATTCGGATGAAATTTGCCGCCAAAATTTTCCACCAATGAGAGTACTGTCGGATCATCGTACCGTCGGAAATCGTATGCATGGGACGCCGGCTTTACTAGACGGCTGCGTCCTAATCAAATTCAAGCAGGTTTCAGCGCTTGCTGACTGCGTACACTGACGCCAGTCTACCGTGCGCATTGTTGCGCAGATCCTAACAAACCACTTCCAAATGAATAACGTGTATTTGATATCAGCGAACATGCGCAACGTTTAACTCACCGTTCGTTATGAGTCGCGCACTATTGTAACAAACCGTAGCTTAAGCCTGACGCATAGGGCGAACAAAAACACCTGACCGATGAGTGCCCATGAATTAATAGGATTGGTCAGCCAATCACGAGGTGACAGCCGCAGGTGTATTTTGGGCTGGTATTGATGTGGATCAAAGTCAAGTTGATGACAATTTGAGAGCTTGAAAGTCTGAAGTATGAAGATCAATTAAGAAAAATGAAAGAAAACTAACGATAACTGGCGCTTGTAATTAACAACGATTGACAATTGAATAAAATTAAGGTTCGATTTACAAACTTCTTAATTGGCGTTAATTCAATGTTTATTAATATACAAATGTAAACAGTGCGAGTTTTCAGATATTTGTATAACTAGCACATCAAATTTTTTAAAACATTTCCGCAAGTAATATCCTAATAGCGTTTCTTAGTATAACTGATATAAGTTGGAAAGAAAAAGAAATACTTATCTTCTGCAGATATAGAAACATCCCCTAGTCCTAGTGACAGTAAAAACCCCATGAAACAGACAACATTATTTAATTCAATATAAGGCAATATATAAACCAACTAGAAAAGCTTTGATAAAAACTAGTTAGTAAGATTTTTTGTCAAAACAACTTTTCTAATGGATTTTAATTTTGATGTATGTACTAATGCAGACATTTGGTCTCCCAAAAAAAGAAGTTTCCTGGGGGTAGCATGCCACTGCATTGGCTTGCAGAAGGTTTTCCAGAGGGTATTTATTTGACAAAATTGCCGAAATGCTCGAACATATCCATTAACAGTTCAATTTAGACCCCAGTAAAATTACATCTATAATTACGGATAATGGATCTAATTTTGTTAAATCAAATCAAATAAAAATAAAAAAAATCCTTTATTGTCTTAAGAATATCTATCTTCTTGACAAAGGTATACTATACAAAGGTAACGAGGTGATAACAAACAGAACACAAGAGTACAACAACAATAAATGAAATGAGACATTGTTAAATCGTTAAAGTCAATACAATATTAAATTAATAAACATATTAGAAAACAAGTAGTTAAGAATAATAATTCAAAATTTAAATAGTCGAGCTAGCCTACGTGATCATCTTTTATCTCAACACGTCGTCAAAATACTCATAAAGAGTGTAATGTACTTTTTTTAGTAATAGTGTTTTGGTTAGTCTCCTAAACCTCCCCAGGCACTGTTGCTTTCTCAAATGAAGTGGTAAGTGATTAAAGATTTTTTAATTAGGCTGGATCGTGGAATTGGTAAGTTTAGAAGATATGATTGACGTGTATTATAATGAGTGGAGACAGGTCACTTTGATATTTTTTAAACATTAAGCAAACAGTTAATATAATAAATATACAACAAAGAGGTAAAATTGCGTTATTAAGAAACAAAGGACGACAAGAACCTTAGCACCACACAGATATCTGACTGCCCTTTTTTGCAACACAAACCCAGATTGGAACAAAGCACAAGATCCCCAAAAACGAATACCATAACGAAGATGAGATTCAATCAGAGCATAATATGAGTCTTTTGCCAAAGGAAACCCCAGATTGTTTGAGATAATCCTAATGGCATAGCAACCAGAAGATATCTTTAGACACAAATCTACTATGTGGTTCTCAAATTTAAGATTGGTGTCCATGTACAGTTCCAAAAATTTACTAACATTAGGCATAGAGATCGCCTCGTCCTCCAGATAAACATTATCCAGACCACAGCGAAATCCCAATATGTGAGCCTGTGAAATATTAAAGGATAGCAAATTCGCATAGCACCACTTCTTGATTTTGCACAAATCATTCTGTACATTCATAAAAAGCCTATCGGCAACCGTGTCATGCCAAAGGATGGTCGTGTCATCGGAGAATATGGTAAACGTCCCCGCTATATCAAGAAGGGGCATATTGTTAATATAAATAAGGAAAAGGAGAGGGCCAAGTACGGATCCCTGAGGAACGCCTATATCTAGGCTCAATTCTCCAGAGCTACTGTTATTAAAGACAACCGTCTGAACACGACTCGCCAAATACTATCGAAACCACTCCAAGGCAACACCTCTAAATCCATAAGCCTCCAACTTCCACAGCAGTATTCTGTGATTCACGCAGTCAAAAGCTTTTAATAAGTCACAGAACACCGCTGCAGCAGACTCTCCAGGGTTTAAGGAGACATATAGTCGTTCGAGGAACCCGAAGATGGCATCGCTCGTACTCCTCTCAGCCTGAAATCCAAACTGTTGCATACTCATAAGGTTGTGTATATTCAAAAAAGCAATAATTCTAGACTTAACAAGCTCTTCCACTATTTTGGACAAAGTGGGGGTCAGTGCAATAGGTCGAAAGTTAGAGGGATTATCACGGTCACCGCTCTTAAAAAGCGAAACAACCACGGCCCTCTTAAGGCAAGAAGGAAAAGTACCAGTTAGGAAGGAGGAATTTATTGCCTCAGCCAAGGCCATCAATGCGTCGGCTGGTAGTGCCAGAAAAATCCTTAAGGACATCTCATCCCAACCAGAAGCACTCCTGTTATTTACTTGGCTAAATATGCCTCTAATTTCCTCAACGCAAGTAGACAGGAGAAAAAATATATCAGAAACGGATAAATGTCCTAAGTAAGATTTAGGATCAGTCCCAGAAGAGATCCCTCGAGCTAAACAGTCAGGAACTGTGTAATAAAAAGAATTAATGTCATTTGCATTAAGAGTACTAGCCATAGGAGCGATGTTATTTTTTCCCCTTAACTTATTGACAATTTTCCATGATTCTTTTGTTTTATTGGTTAAATGTGCTATTCTTCCCTGAAAAAACATTTTCTTAGAAAGCTTTAAAGTATTTCTATAAATTCTACGATACTTATTGAAATAGTTCAACGAATTATCACAAGTTAAAGCTTTCTGTGAATATGGCATTCAGCTAACCATATAATCAAGCAGCAGACGATGATGATGTGTTGGAGGGCGTTGAGGAAGTCCTTATACCACTAAATACTAAAACAGATAAGAAAGATTTTGTTTTGCCAAGGCATATAAGGTGTGCAAGTCATACCTTAAATCTGTTAGCTACCACCGATTTACACAACGCTCTTTATGCCAACACTGGAAAATAATGCAAAAATGCAATATTATATGAGCAAAAGCTGGAAGACCTGAAGGTGCTGAGGTGATACAACAAGTATTAGGTCACATCACATGTCCTATCCATCTATTACTAGATGGAATTATTTTTTTATATCAGTTTCACAGATATTACAAAATACAGACAAACAAAAAAATTATTTGACAAATTAGATTTAAAGAATTATGCTTTTAAATAAACTCAGAACTTGGCAGAATATTGCACAATGCTTAAACCAATTGCAAAAACTTCGAATTTTTTACAAGGTGAACCTAATAGGTACTTTGGTTATGTACTACTCAGCTTAATTAATGTAAAGCTTTATAAAGTGCAAGCAGAGACCAAAAAAAAATGCTAGCTGGTGTATTGGAAGAAATTAATTCATTGCTATTGTTGCAGCAGCAACACTTCCCTTGATTAAACTTCGTCGGTTACCCGTTTTTAAGGAAACTAATCCAGGTACTGATGTTAAAGTTGTACAAAAGGCTTTTATTAACATCGTCACGAAAATAATTTCAATCCAGGACGTAGGCGATATTGATTAAGAAAGTGATACCTTTGAACCTAAGGAAATATGTCAGATTTTTTCGACTTTAACGAATCAACATTAACGCAATCAATTTTACCCGCAACGGCTACAACTGATTCTGATGCTAACCAAAGAGACATTTCTTTAAAAAATAAAATTGAATTAGAATTTTTTGGATGACAAAAGGCACCACATTACTATGTTAGAAGATTATCCAATCATTAAACCAATACCCCTAAGATTCAACACCTCTCTCTCTCTCACCGCAAAGAGATTCTATTCTAGTTCTGTCTACAAAGTCATTATTAACACAGCTTTGGTTAAAATAAACGAAAAATTCATCTGCAACGAATATTTAATGAAGGATGCCGCTTGTTTGGACCCGAAAAACTTCAATGAAATCAACAAAAAAGGGATTCCTAATGACGCACTAAAGTCTCTCGCATCAATTGCAAATGTCGATCGAAAATTGCTGTAAAAAAAAATGGAATCTTTTGCTAATCGTTTTAATGAACTGTCTAAAACTCTTTGGGATTAGCACGTTTTACCTAGGCAGTATAAGCAAGACAGGAATGACTCAGATTCTCAAAGTGAGGAAGAAGACGACGAAGATGTCTTAGACCAAACAGCAAAGAACTCAATGTGTTTTTCCAGAAGTGGTTTGGACATCTGACAAAGTTGCATACCATGTGCATGTAAACTTTTATCACAATATAACATGCATATCAGCATGTACACCACCTTATATGTTGCATATTGTGCAATTCTCACAATTTCGTTCACGCAAGCGACTTGTGAAAGACGATTTTCAGCGTTGAAGCGCATTAAAACGAGACTTCGCTCTCTACTGGGGCAAGAACTGTTGGATTCGTTGATTATATTAAACACAGAATCGGATATAATTAAGGATGACGAGAACAGCAACTTTTACGATCGAGTTATTAACAACTTAGCTGAGAGATCTCCTCTTTAAAAAAAAATTGTGATTGGCTAGCATATTTGTTATATTATTGGAATATAATTGGAACTGTACTTAGGTATCTAATAATATATATCGTTGATAATTAATAATTTGTATATTTCATTGTTTTCCGATAGTATCCCATCTACCATTATCCAGTCTCGGGCCCCGGGCTTGTGGGGAGCCACCCGGGCCCTTCCGGCCCAGTCCGACCCTGAGGTAGCTTAAATACTTAAATGTTAAGTAGCTTGTAGCTAGCCACTTTTTTCCAGGCTTGCCCAGCTCTGCTTACGGTATAATTATGATATCATAATCGGAAAGTAGATTAAATTTGCATTGGATCGATAATTAAAAATACTTACATTTCTCTTTATTTTAACATTCCGTGTGATTTTGTGAAGAATTCGATGTGCAATATAAAATACATGTTGATTAGTTCAGGCTAGATCCAGCTTAAATCTAGCATGGAAAATAATAAATAAATCGAATATTCAAGAAACTTACCTTCTTGTTATTTTTTCTTGTTGTGGTTGACTCTTTTCAGATTTAGACTCGTCTAATAAATTAATGGTGGATATAGTTGGATCTTGAACAACTACATCTGAATCTCTGGCCACCTTCCTTCCCGTAGTTCTTGTACTTCTTACTGATCCTCTATCTGTTTTCACTTCTTTAACCTTCTTTTTAGCAGGTATCCAACTGGGTGCCGGCATGTCATCCCGTTCAATTTTGATCGCAGAAACACTGGAGGTCGATACTATTGAGCTGATTGTATCTGATTCGCTTACCATGGATAGTTTTTCTTTTTTAATCTACAAATTAGTATTTGAAACAAAATGTGTGTGTAGTTGTAGGCTATTTTATTAACCGGGTAACATAGGTAGAAAATTATGCTTAAATTGCTTTTCGCCAAACAAAAGACAAATTCTATTTTTAAGTCAAATTATTACTTATCTGTCAAGGATTTGAAATGGTGTATTGTCACATGGCTGATTGCTTATCTAATCAGTAAAAGCAGAAAGGGTGTTTCATTTGAAAAAATATAGACATTTTTTTTGTAGAAACCAAAATACCTGTATTCTTAGACCACCCTGTATATTGCAACTAAAATTTGGTTATAGTGTAAAAAAACCTCCGGGTACTGCCGAACTGTAAACCAAATTTCAGTGCGTTAGTATCTCAGAGATCGAAAATATCAGTATTCGTTGCAGGCCGTTGAATACATGAAAATTAATTAATGTCCTCGAAACGGCAACAGTATTTTTTTTTGGGGGGAGGAGGTAAAAAAATCTTCTACAGACGCCCGATCTTTCGTGATCGGGTGTGTCGGATTCGCTTCTTCTAGGAATACGTCAACTGACTAAAAAATTTCCTCCTACGGACACAATCGTGGACCTCTTTGAAACTGCTTTATGGTACTACATCAAAGAGGGTGTCTTTTGCTCCTTTGGTGGTGATAGGCCGGATTCTTTGTTGTAACGTAAGTGTTTCTTTTATGGGTCTCTTTGTTGGGGCCCGGTAACAACAGGCGTCGGTGTCGCTTAAATCGACACGATTTAGATAGGCCTCGAAATGCTCATGTCATGAGAGAAGCTGGGTGAGGTAGAAATCGACCTCACCATGACTCCTATTTATGCAGGGTCATATTATCTATCAGTCGTTTGGTCCAACCTGCAGTTTCTTCTTCGTTTTCCCATTTTTCCTGCCATCTATCTGCCACGATATCATATGCCCTTGCTTTCAGCTCCTTACCTTCTTTCACTCGTATGCGTTCTTTACCGAGCAAATGGGGGGGGGGGGGGGGGGGGAGGGAGGGAGGGAGAGAGAGAGAGAGAGAGAGAGAGAGAGAGAGAGAGAGAGAGAGAGAGAGAGAGAGAGAGAGAGAGAGAGAGAGAGAGAGAGAGAGAGAGAGAGAGAGAGAGAGGGGGGGGCGGCTCTCGCTAACACCAATAGGGGCTTGGTTAATATTGTCCTGAAGGCGCGCGTGATGCGTATTGCCGCTCTTCTTTGTACCTTTAGACACATTTTCCTATGCACGTTTCTTGTCTTGCTTTTACCCACATGACAGCTCCATAATATAGCATTATGGATTGGGCAACGGAGGAAAGAATTTTTCAGTTGTTCTCCCCAGGTCCTTCTATATTCGGCATTATTCTTGCAACAGAGTTTAGAGCCTTATTCCCCCTCTTAGCCGTTCTATGGATATGCTCTTTCATCGTCGTTTCTATTTAAGTATACCCCTAAATATTTTGTGGATTCTTAGCTCCGTATTTCGAATCCTTCCACCGTTAGGTTTGTCTTTCTCCCCGAGATTAGTAGCACTGCTTCGGTTTTTTTGCGGTGCGAGTCTTAGTGTTTTCCTTTTAACCCATTCCGTGATGCAGAAGATTGCATAATTTGCCTTGGCTTCAAGTAGTTCAGTTTCTTGCTTCTACCAAGACTCTGACGTCATTGGCATACCCAATCAGTGTCACACCCTCTGGCAACCCCAGCCGCAATACCTCGTCATAATAGATACTTCACGAGGTAGGCCCCAATACCAATCCCTGCGGAACACCGTACGTTACTTGCACTTTTTCATTTTTCCCGACAAATAGGGGCCTGTCTTTGAGGTAGCTAGCAATCATATTGTATAGAGATATGCCGCAATGTTTCTCTTCCTTAGGTTATCTATCATTTCCGCCCAGGGTGCTGAGTTAAATGCATTTTTTACGTCTAACGTTATTATGACACATAGGCCTCGTCTATATTCTTGGTCTATACTATAGCCTTTTTGCAACCTCCTTGACCTTCTTTAGGACGCTAATTGTGGATTTCCCTTTTTGGAGTCTGAATTGAAATTCCGACAAACCTCCGGTTATGTCTATCTCCCCCTTCAATCTTCCCAACAGCAGTTGTTCCAGGAATTTTCCGAGTACTTTCAGAATGCATATGGGTCTGTACGATTTTTCGACTCGCCCAGGTTTATTATATTTCTGTATTTGCAGGTCTTGCAGCTTTCCACGCCTCTGGAAAGTATCCAGATAGAAGGATGTTGTTCATAAGCTGCAGGCATGCGTGCATGCATATGACTTTTAGTGATTGCTTTGACTATTCCTGGCGGAAACATGTCTGGGCCTGGGACGTTTTTGTCCATGATTTTATCTATAGCCTGCGTCATATCCCTTACAGTAAAAACTGGAATGTCGTTTGTGTGTACGTTTATTTTTTCCCAGGCTTGATGTACTGGAAATAGTGTGTCTGCAATCTGTACTTGTTCTTTATCAGTCATATTAGTCGATGGTCTGATTTTTAGTTGTTTGGTAACTACTTGAAATCCTCTGCCCCAGATGTCTTGAGTCCACGACCTTTTTCCACGCGTACATTATTGCCGTAAGTATAGCTGTGTCGTGGCACATTTTTTTCTTTGCCTCATCTAGGCCTTTATTTGCTCTGGTCAGAAGCCGCTTGCTCTGGGTACTTTCTTGCATAAGATTCTTATTATATTCGTAAAGGCTTCTGCCTTTAGCACGACGTTACTTCCCATTTGTAGCCGTTTGTCTCTGTTATTAATTCTACAGCCATCATCTGTTACGTTGTCCTAGTATTTTTTTACCTCATGCTTAATCGTAAAGCTGATGCACTTATGGCAGCTCAGCCTTTCTGTTTCCAGGACTGTCCAGTTTTGAATTTGACTAGCGATTCTTTTAGTACCAAAGGTTATGTCGATATGGGATTCCCTTTTTCCTCTAGTAAATGTTGGGGCTCCACCTTCATTGATAATAATTATGTCCTCAGCAGCTACCCATTCAGTAAGTATTTTCTCTTTTTCATCTTCTACTCGGAAATCCCAATAATTTCCTTTCTGTGTCTTTTCATATCCATCCTAAGGAGTTCAATAGTAGCTGTACGTAATCACAGAGGGTATCTCTATCCAGACAAAACCATCACCTGTTCCTGTAGCTTCTGTGTTTCCAGTATAGATTGCTGTGTCCAGTCTGTTGTCAGTTAGCCATTTAGTACTATATTAGCATTGTACTCTTCAGCTGTACTATGGAGATTAATTAATGTCTTCAAAAGGGTAACAGATAGGTATAGGGAAATAATAAAGAAAGTTGTTAAGAAAGTACTAGAGGGGGTAAAAAAGGTTAATATATGCAGAAGACAAATTATAAATTCCTATTATGGTTTTTTAAATTAAAATATTTTGTGCAAGTTATATTTATATTCCTTATAATATCATATCATATATCAATTAATTATATCATTATCGAGTTATTATTACATGTCAGTTTTTAGAATATTTATCGGTTAAGCATGTTGCATATTTTAATCAAATTTAGGTGAGTATATTTCGCCCTCTACTTATATTTACCTTGACAAGGAACTCATTAACTAGACGTACACTTTAACTATATTCTGACCAGTATAAGAGCCATATTATAAATTGTCCCTTATGATCTAATAAATAAATAATTTATACCTTAGCTTGTAAATTGTCTTCAGTATTTTCAGCCAAGACGGTTTTCTTTTTACGACCCCTTTTTGTAAGAGGGACATTTTCTTGATCTGACTCGTCATTTGCTAAAATGAATAATTCTTTATTATGTTTAGTTAGTTCTACAGGGTGTTTCATAATAATGATATTAATACACTCAAAGACAAAACTATCGAATATCAAAAAAAACTTGCCATAAATATGTTTAATGTTTGTGTATAGGGACATTATTTTAAGTGTCTCAACCGATTGGCGACTATTATAATATGACTGACTATAATAAAAAACAAATTACATATTTCACAATGAATTTCGACAAGGAAGCCAAATTTAATGTCAAAAAATATATAGTTTCACAAATTTGACAGATACGATGCCATTTTGAATTTTTTTTAAATGGCAACCCTCATAAATAATCGCACGAGTAAATTGCATTTGGCGGTCCGATTTAAAAAACCTATAGTTGTTGATATTTATTTTCAGCCGTTTCGGAAATACGGGGGTTTTAAGGGTCTCACCCCTTTAATAAATAGACCTTCTAAGCTGAACACTTAAGTTTTTTTTACAGTTACATAATCTCCCGTGACCAAGCTATTTACGCTATAATCAAATCCGATAGATGTCCAAAAGTGACACATACGACGCCATTTTGAATTTTTTTTTAAAAGGTCTATTTATTAAAAGGGTGAGACACACACATACATGGCGTCGAATCTGTCACTTTTTGACAATCTGTCGAATTTGATTATAGCCTAAATAGCTTGATCACGGGAAATTATGTCACTGTGAAAAGAATTGGGGTTTTCAGCTTAAAAGGGCTCTTTATTAAAAGGGCGAGACATTTAAGAGACAAAATCAATAAAGGCAAAATAGGCACCCCCGTATTTCCGAAATGGTTGAAAATAAATATTAACAACTATAGGTTTTTGAAATCGGATCGCCAAGTGCAATTTACTCGTGTGGTTATTAATGAGGGTTGCCATTTAAAAAAATTCAAGATGGCGTCGTATCTGTCACTTTTCGTCATCTGTCGGATTTGATTATAGCGTAAATAGCTTGGTCACGGAAAATTATGTAACTGTGAAAGAAATTGGGGTGTTCGGCTTAGAATCTCTATTTATTAAAGGGGTAAGACACTTAAAGGACAAAATCGATAAAGGCAAATTAGGAACCCTCGTATATGATTGTTCGCTAAGATAATGCAAGTCAAAACAACTCGAGAAACAACTCTTTCTCCATATTTATATTTTTATGAGCTTTCGATTTTTAAGTAACCGTAAAAAATTTGTTTTTGCATTCCCTTCCTCCAAAAACATTTATCAAAGCTGGCCAGTTGGTTTAAACCAGTGCCAAAAAAGTCATATTCCTCCAAAAACATTTTTTAGTTATATATTACAGGGCATGTAAAATATAAAAGCAAGAATTAAGTTCTGCAAATTATTTTGTTTTATTTTCCCGTACTATTAATTGAATCCACATTGCCAAGGTAAAGCGTCGCAATACGTCTTGAATGGAATTAAACGTGCTAGATAGAGATGCAATTATAAAGTAATATTTAAGTGTTATTGTTTCAGGTTTTAGTTGACATTGTTTTGGTGTTTTGGTTTGTCATTTTAATTCGTTTTTATCCATTTTTGTGCCTTGAAGCTTTATTTAATATTAAAAACAGTCCTTTTCAGAGCTATTTCTATCGCGTTGCCGGTAAGTATTTTAGACATTTGTAATTATTTATTCGTTTTAAATATTCTTCTAACCTCTATTTTTATAAATAACCCTTCTTAACATTTTATTGTATTTATAGGAAAATATGAGTGAACAAGTTATGGACCATGATTATTGTGCTGAAGCACCTTTTTTACCTAAACAAGGTTATTGTCTCATGCAAGGAAATAAAGTCGCCCAGCAGTTTGTTCAAAATGTTTTCAAATATTTTGTAGAAAAGCACCCTGAGTTGCCTCCGACCACGGTTAGTAGTAGTAGTAATTGAGGTTTTTCTCGCAACATGTCATACGTTTGCTTTTCTTACAAGAGAGAAATTCCAATAGTTTAATCAATGATAAACATCATGACAAGTTTAGGACAGTTGACAAATTTCACTCCTACTTTACACGGGATTGCAGGAGCAGTATTCACATTCCTGGCTTTCGGCTTAGAGCATTCAAAAAGTTTTTAATCACTGGCTCCTGTTCAAAAAAAATAGTAAATATAAACAGATTCAAATGTGAAATTAAATCCTATCTCACATGCAATTGCTTTTATTCCATTGATAAGTATTTCGGTCCTTCATGAATCTTGCGACTCATATGTGTGTTAGGTATGTCTGATGTAACATACACTAAAGTGTATGTTCTTTCCATTTTCATTTATTATGTTATGTATTTATATAGACTAGTTTTAAAATTTTAATAATAGTTTGACAATGTTAATATTTACTTTGTAAATCTGTGTAACAATAAATAAATAAATAAACTGAAAAAAAATGTTGACTCAAAGTGCTATTTCACCTAATGACTGAAAAAATACGCATACGAAAAAATGACAGTAGTGCACCACTTGTTTTATAAAAAATTATCAGAAGACTTTGTTTGCAAGCCACTTGGTGGAGCACTCTCACTTTTCTAAATAAAGTATGTGGTTTTATATCCTATTAACACATACTAAAATTGAAAATAATCTTAAGTTCTTTCAGAGATAGTATAAAATAAAAACACCTAGTAGCAAAAAAATGTGGCCGTTGCGGGCATACGTTCAGATAAACTTTTCTCCTAAAAATATCATGAGAAGTCACCTCGAAATATTACTAGGTCATTAAGGAATACCCTGTATATTTAAAAAAATTGTTTTCATTATTATGGAAATTAACATATTTTATTACAATTTTTAAGTCCGGTTCTGACCATAAACAGCTGCTCGCCATTATTTGCTGCCAATATTATTCTTACTAAAAATTAAATAGCTGAAATATGACTGTTGTCATATGACATGTCGGCCATCTTGCAGGTTTACTGGCTGAACCAAGTTTAATACCGTGTTACAGAAATGTCCCCAGCATGTGTACGTCAGGTCCGGCTTTAAAATTATTTAACTAAATGTGCTGAAATAGCTATGATTTATAAAAAAAAACAACTATAATAAATCTTGGTATAATATGAAATATAAGATGTAAGGAATCAATTTTCTCGAAGAAGCTATGCGCTGCCAAAAATTATGAAAATTGCAGGACTTGCGTATTTTGGGACGTAAATGCAAAAATTGAAATTTCGAATTACAATTTAGTTTCTGGCAGAGTTCCGTAAGTAATATTGGTTGCTCTTAACACCATAACAGGTGCCCCTTGTCGCCTGGTCTCTTTTTCTATACAACATACGACGAAAATTGCAAGAAAACTACTTTTTTTTTAAGATTAAAAGTAAGTCAGAACCGAGGTCAGAACGGAGGTTTTAAATGTTAATAGTAGACTTGATAAATATGTGCATTTGTCTTGCCTTGGCACTTTGTAGGACAGAAAATAAATATGTTATCATATAATTGTGAAAAGCCCAAATCGGCGCATTATAAAAACTATAAAAGAATGAAACAAACAATTATGATGTTAATATATTTATTTATATAATAAACTACAGTTAAGGTTTTAGTAGAAAAAATGTTAATGTTCAGCACACTAAATAAAACAAAAGAGGGGTAACAAAAGTAGTATTTGGACGTATTATGTAATCTTTAAACAAAAATAAAGGTTTTTCCGTTGAAATATGGAGACAACAGTAAAATAGCAGCCGTATTGACGAAACACATAATATTAATGCATAATTAGATATACTGTAAATTATTTTGCTAGGGTGGCAAGAGAGAAGCATTTTCAAAAATATTTCACTACTAGACATTCAATTACCAATGTGCGCCGTGAATAAGGATGGTATCCATACATTGGCACTGGAAATGTCTTTATATGGGTACATACAGGGCCGTCGCAAGAGCCCCGGCAAGGGGCAACCGTCCGGGGCGGCCGTTGAACCAATTTCTGTATGGAAGTTTGAGATGAGCCTATAAATGACCCACATCAAAGTTGACATTTTCTTTGCTGTTATGGATACCATTATCCAATCTCTAGAGGAAAAATGTAACCTTTTAGAAGTCCATTCTGTTCCCATTTTCCAGGCTTGCATATTATATGTATATACAGGGTGATCACACTAAAAGTGGCCAAGGCAAATATCTTGCTTAACTTTAGAAATGCGAAGAAACGCTTGACATAAAAGTTTTTTGAACAATTAGAATGCGTAAACAAAAAAAAATTTAATATCAAATAAAGATATTGCAAAAATTATTATTTATTTTTTTTTAAATTTTAAATAGAACATATATAATTTTATTCCAAATTTGGAAAGCGCTAAAAAACATATATTTCACCGAACTTACACAATGTTTCAATTAAAATAAGCAAAAAATTGGTGATTTGCGTGTTCGTATGTCTATACTCTATTGCTTAATGCAAGAGAGTAATGAAATGTAAATTTGCAATGACAGGACCTATTAAGTAGGGTGGACAACTTAGGTAGCATTGTATATTTTAAGTAAATTGCAATGATAGTTTTTAAATTCCGTATTTCAGACCTACACACCCCGAACCCCGAATCGGTTCTAAATTAGGGTCACCCTAATTTGCATACGAAAGAAGGGCGAGTTTGGTCAATGAAAGTATTGTAACAGCGGAGTTACTACAGGTAGTTTATTAGAATTATAGAGATAGGTAGATAATAAAACTTATATAAAAGTAAGAATAATATAAAAATAGATAAATTGGAATAAATATTAATATTTATAAAAAAATCTACTATGTACAATACAACAACTGAATTTTTATATTTTAGTCATCATGTTCCAAGTAGTCCGATGAACTATCGTTGATGGTGTTTAGAGAATTAATAAGGGGCTCTACGGTGCTTTCTAGCATGTTATCAGCTTCCCAGACTCTTTCTTCTATTTCAATCACATGTTCGACGCATTTACTCCATTTTTCACAATCCACTGTCTTTATTCCCTCCTGCAAAAGGTTTCCAACGTCTCTCATTTTAAAAGTGGTGTTATGCCTTGCTACAAACCCTTCTACTTGTACCCACACCAATTCTAGGGGGTTTAATTCACAGTGATATGGAGGAAAGCGAAGTACCGTTATATTTCGTTTTGAAGCGATTTCGCCGACAACAAATTTCGTACAAAGAGGTTTATTGAACTTTACAATCTCCAGTAGCTCCTTTTTCAGCATATCATTATGAAATGGCGTCTTATTTACAGTAAGCTAGTAAATGATGTACTTTTTCTTCCAAGATGTTGGTATTTTTTCGGATTTACTTGAGTGGTAGCTGGCAATATCCATGACTATAACAGACCCAAGAGGAATAAGATCTAGCATTTGATGGAAGTATTCTTCAAAGACATCAGCATTCATGTCTTTCTGATAGTCTCCAGTCCATTTTGATCTAAATGCTAGTAAGCCGCCATCGACAACTCCATTTTTGCTACCAATGTGAGTAATTATTAATCTTTTACCTTTTCCCGAGGGTGCTTTTATTCCAGTGGACCATCCTTCCATATAAGCTTACCTCACAGATCACCCAGTGCTTCGCCAAGGTCATCATAAAAACTCAAATGAAAATGAAAACGATGTTGCCAGCAAGTATCAAAGACGTACGGACCCACAGGAATCCAATTTAGCAGACATAATAAACTCTTCCTCCAGACGTGAAAAACCTCGCGGAACCATTAGGGGGACAGGTGGCTCCACCTCGGCTATCTCTGCTGCGAGCGATCGTAAATGGTACTATATTGGAAATTTATCCTCAGATTGTAGTGATGAGCAGATCAAAAAGCACCTAACTACAAATAACATCTCGGTGCTCAGCTGTGAAAAACTGGGAGGTCGACAGGATCACAGAGCCTCATTTAAGATCTCTACAAGCCCCCAGTATGAGGACGCAGTCATGGACAGTACAATCTGGCCAGTCAATGTTGTTGTAAAGCCATTTATCTTCCGCAGTGGGGGACGCAATACTGGACAGGCACACCCTCAGAACTTTCGACGGGGGGGCCCAGGTCAGGGGGGATTTCGCCGATATCAGAGAGCTCAATGAACTGGAATGTAATAAAAACCGCCTCACTGTTATATATCAAAATGTACGAGGTTTAAACTCTAAGTTAAGTGAATTTTCTAATAGTGTGTGGGCTACATCAGATGAATATGAGATAGTTGTTTTGAGCGAGACATGGTTGCACAATAGCGTAAGTAATAGTGAGCTTTTTCCGAATATGTTCCATGTCTTCAGGAAAGATCGTAATTACGACAACACTTGTAAGTCTAGAGGGGGCGGGGTACTTGTAGCCATTAAGAATCAATACGACGCTCAAATAATTGAAACAAATTTAAAGGATGAGAATATAGATCTTCTGTGCATTAAGCTCAGCTTAACGAAATACAATTATATATATATATTTGCTGTTTATGTCGCACCTACCTGTGCCCTGCGATCGTACGAAGATCTATATGACTTCCTTGAAAGACAGCAATACCTGTTTAACTCAGACTTTATTATCATAGGCGACTTAAACTTAACATATTTAAAACAAAACTATGATACTGGCAAAACAGATAAATTCATAGATGGTTTTGTACAATTTCTCAATTTTTTTGATATAAAACAGTTTAATCACATAGCAAACAGTATGGATCGCCTATTGGACGTCGCAATTTCGAGATCAAACTGTCGTGTCCTTCGCAATGAGTGTGGGCTAGTGTCGGAGGACAAGCATCATCCAGCTTTAAAGATATATATCTCTGTAACCAACTCTCAGACAAAAGAGCTTAACCCCACCCCTTCCTCTTTTAATTTTAATTTTAGAAAGGCTGATTATTTATCTCTGTACTATAGCTTTTATAAAACAGACTGGGCGTACCTCGAAACCCATACCAATGTAAATGAGGCGGTTAATGATTTCTATAATAAAATATACAAAATATTCAATGAACATATCCCTAAAACCAAACAAAACACAAAAAAATACCCCACTTGGTTCAACATATCAATTATAAATAAACTTAAATTTAAAGAAAAACTGAGAAAAAAATACAATAGAAATAAAAACAATGCAATATATAATCAACTGAAAAAAGTTCGAGCAGAACTAAAACGTGACATTAGAGCTGCAGAATTGACCTATCTGAATACAATACAAAATAACATTGGTATGGATTCGCGCTCGTTTTGGTCCTTCATTAACAATAAAAGGGGTTCCCTTCATATTCCTAATAGAATGTATTTAAATGATATTGAATATCAAGGAGGTAGGGATATCTGTAATGCATTTGCAGAGTATTTTAATAGTGTATACACACAAGATCCCCAAAACAATTTAAATCCGAATATTACAGAGAACGTTACCTCTTTGCCGGTAATACTGAATACCGTTGGGATTGAGGATGTTTTGGAATCCTTAAATGATCTAGAAAACGGTAAAGCAATTGGACCAGATGGTATTCCATCGTTTATATTCAAGGGCTTTCAAGATATTATAGCACAGCCATTATTAACCATATTTAATTTAAGTCTCAGGACTGGCATGTTTCCTGATCAATGGAAGAAGGCCAAAATATGCCCAATTCTTAAAAAAGGTGATAAAACAGATATTACCAATTATCGTCCAATTGCAGTACTGTCAACTCCCGCTAAGATTTTCGAATCAATTATTTTTAAGTACACTTACTCATCCGTGCGACACAATATATCAATGTATCAACACGGATTTATGAAGCAAAGATCAACCACAAGTAATCTATTGTCAATAACTCAGTATATATCGGATGTTTTGAATAGGCGTGGCCAGGTGGATGTTGTCTATGCGGACTTCGAGAAAGCTTTCGATAAAATAAATTTTGTAATACTACTCGACAAACTAGATAAAGAGTTTGGTTTTCATCCTAACTTGACAAATTTTCTGCAAACATATCTTTATGATCGTCAGCACATAGTATCCATAAAAGGCTATATGTCATATCCATTCAATCCAACCTCAGGCATACCGCAGGGATCTAACCTGGGTCCACTGTTGTTCCTAATGTACATAAACAGTGTTACTGAGGTTGTAAAGAATGCTTCATGCCTGCTGTTCGCGGATGACTTGAAAATCTATTGTGAAATCGAAACCTTGCAAGATTGCATAACTTTGCAGTCCGATATAGACGGCGTTACCATGTGGTCATTGGAAAATAAACTTCATTTCAATGGTAAAAAATGTGTGTGTCTTACCTATACTAGGAAACCAAGCCCTATACAATTTAAGTATACAATCAATAACTCTACACTTTCCCGAGTAACGCAAATAAAAGATTTAGGTGTTGTTTTTGATTCCAAATTATTTTTCAATGTTCATGTAGCAGATGTGGCAACTAGGGCTTGTAGAATGTATGGTTTCATAGTAAGAAACACCAAAGACTTTAGAAACCTCCAGTGCATCAGGCAGTTGTACTTCTCATTTGTCAGGACCATATTAGAGTATGCATGTATAATTTGGAGCCCATATTATGAATGTCACAAGTACTCTATAGAAAGGGTACAAAATAAAATGGCCCGATACCTTTATTTCAAAGAGGTGGGCATCTATGATTTTTCTATATCCTCATCAACACTCTGTAATAGATATGGTTTCGAATCTCTAACAAAACGTAGAGAGGTAGCATGCATGCTCTATTTGCACAAAGCAGTGAATGGACATTTAAACGATACTGCATTTCTGGGAAATTTAAATTTCAATGCTCCAATCCACAATACCAGAAACCCAGTATCTTTTTACATACCTGATGTAGCCCACAATAACCGCCAACTAGGATCACCATTGCATAATATTTGTAGAATTTTTAATCGTATACCACAGGATAATGTGGATTTATTCTATATGAAATACAATCACTTTAAAGCAGTGATTAGGGAAATACTCTAAAGACTTTACTATGTACTGTACCTACTACTTGTACTTTATAATAGGATTTATTCTTGTATTAGATCTGTTAAGTACAAATAAATAAATAAAATAAAATAAACCTCGCGCTTTTTATATGTTTATCCTGTCATATTTTACCAACGGTATAAAGTTTCGTCTATATAATAGATATTCCTGTTTTCCCTTTGAAACTGTCTAGCTGCCCTCAAATATCGTCGTCGCCAGCAGATTATTCCGTCTTTCTCTATTAAAAGTGATTTTCTGTTTTGAATTTTTTCATAACAAAAATCCAAGTTCTCAATCAATAGTTTCTTCTTACCCATGGGTGAAATGAAATCATGCTTTTTCATTTCAGACATTATTTTGTCCCAGGTATGTATTTCTTTTTTTAAGTAAAACGAGTGTATGTTTCTTCCAGGGTTGCTGATTTTTTTGATATAAATAAAAAAAAATCGATTTTTTTGATTTAAATCGGATTTTTTTGATTTAAATCGGATTTTTTTATTTAAATTCCAAAATATTTATTCAAATAAATTTAAATTCAAATTTTTTTCAGGTCAACATAAAATATTTAATATCTAAAATCTATAATAAACTTTTATACTCCATAACATATTATAATCAACTTATACGTGCTGAAATAAAACAAAATAACTAAAAACCAAAAAAAAAAAACAAAGCCGCGTTGCAAATAAAACTTAACGGTTAAAGCATTTTAGCAAAAACACAAGTTTGGCAGATTTTTGCGTTCCTAACTTGTTACGCAGTTTACTATGTACTAAATTAAAAGCTGAAAACATTCGTTCTACTCCTGCCGAAGATGAAATTGCTGTATGTAGTTGTTTCATTATTTCCATTTCTACTTCAGTTACACAACCTTTTAAATTATGGACTGCTGTCCACCAATCAATTATTTCTGTAGTTTTTAAAATTTGTTCAGATAATAATAGTGTATTAAATGGAGCTGCTTTAGCGTGTAACTCTATTATAATTTGCAATAAATTAGTGTTTTTCAAGTTCCTGTAGTGAATGTTGACAAATTCTAACGCCAAATCTTTTTCTTCTTTACATAGCTGATCTTGAGGCATTTTTGGGTTAAGCAAATAGGCAAGAAAGTGTGCTGGTGTCATCACTTGCTGATATCTTTTTATGACCATTTGATGCTCGGCTAAATTTAAAACGTCAGTTTCGTCATATTGCTGTAACAATTTTTTCCAGACTAAAACACAGTCACTTAAAAAACATTTGTCACTCTGTGTTTTGTCCAAAGCAATAGCTATGGGTTTAAGTTTGTCTAGTAAACTTTCAGCTGTTCTTTTAATGCCAATATTCTGAACTTTTATTCGGATGTTATCATCAATCTCATGGTATTTGTCCACTACTTCCATTACCTTTGGCCAATTTTTTAAATAACTTTCAATTGACTGACACATGGTATTCCATCGTACTTCCATAGGCATGATTAATGATGTTCCTTTTGCCTCAGTATATACTGCCCTTGCAAAATGATTATTACGGAAATATTTAATTATTTGAATAACATGCGAGGATGCTTCTGGTATGTCAAAATCTTTTGCCAAAAGATTTAATATATGTGCCGAACATCCGTAAGTAATAATCGGTACTACATCGGCATTATCATTTTCATCATTTTCGTTGTCTTGGTTTTGTAGCTGCTGTCTCATTTTTGACATATTTGCAGCATTATCCGAGACTACACTACCAACTTTGCATTCATAAGTAGATTCCACTTCTTTAATACATTTTGATGTCACATCTTTTAAATAGTCTGCTGTGTGTCGGTTTCCAGATGTGTCGATGGTATCGGTTAATACTGTGTGTCCATCCTTGGTTGTTACACATGCACATACTATTGGTTCATTACGAATATTTGACCATCCCTCAATACTTAAAGAAACGGTTTGTCCTTCTAGCAGATTCTTACACTTAATCTTTTCCTGCTCATAAACAATATCTAACAAGGGACCACCAATACCTTCACGTGTAGGTGGTTTATACCCGGGCCTTAACATAGCTACCAGCTTAACAAATTCCTGGTTTTCGACATGACGAAAGGGTGAATTTGTGGCATACAAATACCTTGCCACTTGAAGATCTAATTTTTGTTTTTCTTCATTAGATGTCTTGATAACAAAATCTTCCAGTTTTGTCTTTTTTGTAATGTGTTTGTAAACTATTGGTTGCTGTTGCTGACTTGTTGAGGTGCTTGGTTGTTGGTTTTGTGCATCTGCAAAAAAATAATAGATATACTAAATAAATATATGAACATTATTGTGCAAATATTTAACCAATATTAAAAAACAATAAAAAGAAAGTGACAGTTTAAGCGAAAATAAATGAATAGCAGCTAAAACACTTTTTCCAAGGCTGTTAAAAAAAACAAACATTATTGTGCAATTTTAGACAAATAATAATAGTCATTATTCACCAGTGTTGAATAATATCCATTATTCAACAGTTTGTGACCAATCACAAAGCATTATTTTTATTATTCAACAGTTTCATAAACCAATCAGAATGCTCTGATTGAAAACATGACAAAACTGTCATAAGTCTTAAAAATTAAATGTCAAATGGACGTGTCAAATTCGACCGCATATAAATCTGACGTATTTTTTGACCGATATAAAAATTTAAAAAATTGGAATGTGCAAATATTTATTTAAGCCGTGGAAAAAGTATAATATTCTACTTGCGGTAACGACTATTATTTACTCGGATGATTTGCAACATTCGCCTGCGGCTCGTGACACAAATTTAATCCTCGTAAATAATAACTGTCATTACCGCTCATTGAATAATATACTATTAAAACTACGGTGTAAACTTACCTTGGTTTAATATTTCAATTTCATCCTTATTTTGAATGGATTTACCACATCTTTCTAGATGTTTTTTCATTCTTGCCACCAAACCCTGCATTTCTGACCCACACTTTTTACATATTGCACGTAAAAATTTACCACTTTCACTTTTTTTCTCGTTGTAAATTATCCAAATATTGTCTCTCTTTCTACCAGACATTCTTTCGTAAAGTATAAAACTCGGTATACTATAAAATAAAGTATTAGAGATTGAACATCAAATTTAAATACCAAGTCCAGACAAAAATGCCAAAAAGTAGTCTAACTAAACTAAATAGACTTCTCTTTGTTTTTCTACTAGGGGAATCCCAACAAACTCAAGGTAAACAAAAATGCGCAAGGCATAATACCGCGTTATTCGTCGCTCAGCGAGAACCAAAATCAATGGCGTAGGTCAGTTTTACAATTATTAACAACTGATTTAAATCAATGACTTTTAATAAAAAAATCATGTGATTTAAATCGTTGATTTAAATCACGCGATTTAAATCAGAGCAACCCTGGTTTCTTCTGATGGCAGTCTTTTCATCCTTAATTATTACAGTTTCTTTTCTTCCTGTACTTCTCTTTGGTGACCTAATGGGGCCGCGTTTATTCTCGTGCACAAGTCGGTATATTGTTGATTGTCCGGCTCTAGTCATATTCGAACACTACTGGGTTTTATAGTTCAATAATGATTTATTACTCTCTCGCCTTAAGCAACATACTATAATGATTAGTCAGATATTTGTGTTGGCCACTTTTAGTTGGATCACCTTGTACTTATCTACGTACTTTTAAAATGTGTAATAAAATGTTTTATATTAATTTATATTTTGCTATCTATTTAAAAACCCCGAATTACAAAAAAAAATTAAGAAAATTGGTATGGGGGCGCTATTTTTAGGACTTTGCCCGGGGCGGCTTAAAGTCTAGGGACGGCCCTGGGTACATAGGTACATATTATTTAAGACTCTACATTGCATTTTAGGCGAAAAATTAAAATGATCTAGCTTTGACAAGCAACAATGTTAAGGAAAGCGTTTTTTACTATGAAAAGATATCCCATGCAAGACTTTAGATCCCTTGATCCTCTGAGTAAATCAAATCTCATACAACATAATCTGAACTGTTAGTCCAGGTTAGTTTACCACTAAAAGTAATGTAACAGATTTGCTTCCTATAATTTGCCAAAAATCAGTAAATAAATAACATTATTATCCCTAGTTTAAACTGTCCAGTTTCAAATTGGATATATTTTTGTAAAGTACTTGAACGTTATGGTAGGTATACCTACGAACAGCTTAAATATTCCAAAAAAAAACACTTATCAAAATAAATACATGATTGTGTTGAAAGCAAGGTAAATGCTATGCGGGGATACAATTTTAAAATTATTTTAAGTAGCTTAGGTACTTACCTGAAGAACTGAATTTGGGTCGTTGGCTTGCAAAACAAAACACTTGTTTTTCATCACAAACTTACACTAAAAGGTACTGCACTATAATCTAAATAAACCTAAACTATTTATAAAAGTCTAATCTAGTAACAAGTTTTTAACGAAAGTTCCACAAGGTACAATAAATAACTAAAAATCATTAAAAGCAACGCTAAGAAATCTCACAATAAAAACGCCAAATACTGTGTAAATAAAGAATTAAGTGACAACCGGCTCTGGACAATATAAACGTTAAATATCAAAAAATCGTAGGAATCCGACGTACTGCGCATGAGCCAAAGTTCCGAAAAATCACGCATGCCGGGGACATTTTTAGATCGGTCGGGAATTAGCTTTGTTTTTCTACTGGTGGGAGTTCAGTGATCTAACCCCACCATAATCTACAAACTGTGTTCGATCCTCCAGGTATGCTTTGAAAAATCATAAGGTATCTGAAAATTCAAAAGTTTCAAGTATCTGCAGCAAAATGGTGTGATCATTATGTACCTGTTATATATTATTAATTTATTTTCCTGACTCAATACAAAAAAATATGGCTATTTTAATTTCGTTTTTCATAAATATAGCAATGCACTCAAAAATGAATTATTTGGTCCACAATAATTTTCCTACCTATGAAAGTATAATCCATTAGCATCTAAACTACTCAACTTTTTAATATTTCTTAATAACAGAGTCAGGAGGCAATCGGCCTACAATTTAAAATGATTTTAAATTATACAGAGTCTCCCAAATAGTCGAGGGATATCAAATATACTTTTTTTTTAAACGGAACACCCAATATCTTACATTACTCTTAAATTCTACATAAAATAGCAATTATTTTTTAATAAGTGCATTATATGTCTAAACCTAATAACTTCCGAGACATCGACTTTTGAAAAATGGCATTTTTAAACTTTGACAGCTTCTAGCTTCTTAACGGTATGTCTTAGAGCAAAACGGCTTACATGCCCCTATCTTACTTTGTTATTATCTTCCTAAAAATACAAACTTCCGGTTAAACCGGAAGTACAATATTTCGCGCTTTCGAGTCATATCCGGTTTAACAAAAGTTTACATTTTTGGGGAGATAATAAAAAAGTAAGGACATGCAAGCCGTTTTGCTCTAAGACGTACCCTTAGAAAGCAAGAAGCTGTCAAAGTTCAAAAATGTCTTTCTTTAAAACTCGATATCTCAGAAACTATTAAGTTTAGACTTATAATGCACTTACTAAAAAATAATTGTTATTTTATGTAGAATCCAAAAACATTGTAAGATCTATAGGGTGTTCCGTTTAAAAAAATATAATTCTGCTATGGATCTTTTTTCTGGGACATCCGGTATATTTCAAAATAATTTTAAACTGTAGGCCTAATATCTCCCTATGACCCTGTTTTTGAAAAATATTAAAGAGATGATATGAAATCCTGCGTTGAAAGTGGGCCACCCAGTATACATATTGGTAAATTGGCTTCATCTCATTTAATTTTAGTTCTGATAAATTTAAACAAAAATATTTAAAATTATTTACATATATGTAGATACCTATTAATAAACAAACACTGTAAAATGCAGACCAGTTGTTTTAACTTTTCTCTATTAACTGACCACCCCTGTTAACCGACCAACATTTGATTCCCCGAGGGTGGTCGCTATTGAGAGATTTTACTGTATATACATATACCTCAGTTGAGAAAGCTGTTATATACCTCGCATATTATATCCTTCGGCGCTTCGCGCCTCAGGATATATAAGCGCTCGATATATGATAGCCACTTCTCAACCTAGGTATATAATGTTCACACCAAGAAAAAATGATGTCAACATCGTTTTGTAAGGCTCTCATATCGAATGAAGATGAGATCTGTCTAAATGGCTTTAAGTCATCAGCAAACAAGCAATTCGATGATAATAGGTGTGCAAGGTCGTTAATAAACAAGCTAAATAAAAGGGGGCCCAAGTGAGAACCTTGGGGAACCCCTGATGTTGTCTTAAAAGGGTCAGAAAGGAAGCCATCCACCTTCACCTGTTGCTCCCTGTCGTACAGGTAAGACACAATTGTAACAGCATAAAATATTCCATTTAGATATTTTAATATTCTAAAATACTTAATTTGCTAAACAAAGAAGCTTTTAAGAAACAGCTGTATCCACATATTGCATCATTTAAGAGTATAAAGAATATTGCTAAAAATAAACAAAGAATCTATGAAACCAAAGATTTTCAACCAACCGTATTGTCTTTGTCAATGTAAAAGTGGATAGATTTCTGAGAACCTAAACAAAGAATTGTTCAAACGTTTGAATCATATATTTTAATATAAAAATAGATAAAACTCTAATTTCTAAGACTGCAATTTGTGACCTAAGCTTTTCAAACATTGTACAAAATATTTTAGATCTGTTTATTTTCCTACATAACGACTAAAGCCCGAAAACGAAGTAAAACGTATTAACTACGTTGTAGTTTGTTTTTTTAAACATTTCTAACTTTCTTTTTAGATATTTAGTATTATGTATTAATCCTTTTTATATAAACTTAATTTTTTTAAAGAGAATACAGAAGAAATTAAAATTTAATATATTCTTCCCGTGGATTAGATGAGCCATCTTACGGCTAAACAGTTAATCACATGAGGGCGGGATTTTAGTCGTTAAGACAGAGGGGCGCATAAAGCTCTAATTGGCGACACAATATTATTTTGGAGATGCGAAAACCACCCTTATTAAAGCGTGAGAAGTACAATTGGCTTTTAAGAAATAATATGTATGTTATAATATTTCGGGGGTGTATCCCTAAGGTTAGGAGTTAAATTCACAGAGTCACTAAGTTTAGTTACGAAGTTTTTCTTAAGCTATCCAGTTGGCTTAGTTAGTGCTCTCTTTAGTGAAGTGACCCTCCTTAAAATCAAACTAAATTTCTCTATTTTTTTATTTTTTTCTGTTAAAGTTTTGGTAAGAAGTCAAAAATATTTTCTATTGTCAAAGGGCCAAACACCCTGGGCAAAATTTGATTAATTTATTTTAATCAGGAACTTCGATTAAAAATTAATTTCATTAATTTTTCCTAGTTTCGGGGTTTATCCATAAAAACGTAAACTCATGTCAGTGAATCAGGTTAACACTTAGTAACTCATAGTTGGGAAAAAGTCTCTGGAAATTCTCTTTCTCTTTTAGATATAAGATTTATTATAAATATCTTAAGTTTTATCTTTGTAAAGTTCTCTTATCTAATTTTCTTTTGCAAATAAATTTTAAGTGTTTTGGGAAGAGAAGTTATCTTATTGAAAATAAATCTTGTTTCTCCCAACTATAATAAACAAAGGGTCACTTGGCAAAAGAGTTTACGATTCGCGCGAACATCGCGTACGCGAATCGTTGTGTCAGCTGCCTTTCAACATCAGAGGTTGCCACAATAAAAACTAGCTGTTGCCGAGTAAGGTCCAGTTTGGTAAGTGTATAAGAAATACATACTAAAATTACTAATTCATTGCTGAGATATCTTCAAGAACCTACAAGACATCGTTTAAACATCCAGATTCTACAAGTGTTTTTGCCAGATATAAATGCGATCTTTTTATAGTTTAGATATTAATTAGGCGATGCGGAATTTAAGACTTGAAGACTTCTGTCATACCGCTACCAAAATTGTGTTGATTTAAATCTCTAGAATAATTCCGTACCGCCACACAATCCACGATAGCAGTTGATCAGACACTCCAAGACTTGAGAGTTTAGATATAAGAATGGTGTGGTCAACTTGATTGAATATCGAAATATGACTGGATTCATTTTCTATCAAGAGGTGGGCTTTTAGTTCCCAGCAAGGACCCGATGGAAGCTGCAAAAATACTAGACTCGGAGTTTAATATTATGCACGGTACTTCGCTCGCTAAAGATTAGAAACTTTTTAAGTCTCTAGCTAATCAAACCATGGCTAAACTGAAAAAAGATACAAACGTACCCTACGAGGTTGTTTATTGTTTAAGTCGCACCAGGACTTACCTACGATGACGAGATCTTAATCAAAAAATTAGTTTTCAAAACTGCAAAAAAAGGCTACAAAAAAAAATTAATAGTTTTTTTTATAGTTTTATTGAAGACATTCTTCTTTGATTTGTCGTTTTTTTTTTTAATTATGTCGGGTGACCTTGGTGGCCATCTTACAGGTCCATTAGTTCCAATCCAGTGGCCTGGGAAATTATTGTTTAAGTAGGCCCTAATAATTAGCGCATTGTGAGCGGGTGCTCCATCTTGTTGCAGATGCAAGTTATTGAGACCCGCTAAGGGCACGTCTTCTATTATTTCCGGCACAACGTTTTCCAGGATTTACAAATATTTATTTGCATTAAGGGTGCCTTCAAATATATTGTAAATAATTTTGCTTTCTAGTGTAAAACATGAAACGTTAAAGCCAAACCTGCCTTGCCGTTCAAGTGAAAATATTACATGCTTTCCCGAGACCAAAACCTCGTATTGTGCCGATTAAATATACCGGCACTGGTAACATGAGCCTCATCGTTTTTTAGGATTGTTTGAACTCTTGATTTAACTACTTCCACCGAACCATTAACCGTTTTGCAAGAACTAGTTGGATTTGTTTCAATTAAAGCTAAAACATTGATTTCATCAGTGTCGCGGTTTTCCTTGTAGATTTTAGGCTGAGGTTTAGAAAATGAACCGTGTTCAATTAAATTTTATTTCATCCTTAGAAAAATTCTTTTATCCAGCTGTCGTCTTTTGGGATATCCAAAAGTAATTTAAGAAATTTAATAAATATTCATAGAGATACTACAAAAAGGCGTATATTTACCTATTGAAATACACTTCCAATGCTTCATCTGAATTTTCATTACAATGGACATAACAAACGAGCATGCCGTATTTTTCATTGTTTTCAACGTTTACATTTTCTGCCATAATTAGGACAAACTGATTTTTTACTATCAACTAGATATTTTAAAACAACTTAGAGAACCTGAATACTCTGACAGAAATTAAAAAAGTTTTTAATATTTATTTAAATACCCATCATGGCCTACTAAGAAAAATGTATATTTTTTAATAAAACGTAAATTTCGTGCTTAATATTAAAAATTAAAATAAGGTATTATATATTTCTGAGAAGCTTGTGATAAACTAAATTTATATTAGGCCTATATAGGGTGACCCATTTAAAAAAAAGCAGAAGTTTGTTTTTTTCTCGGAAACTCTTGAACGTAGAAAAAAATCTGAGTACGTCACTGGATTCTGGGTTACCCTCTACTATACTTGATTAATACATCCTTAAGTACCGGCAAGTTCCCTAATAAATTAAAAACAAGTGTAATAATTCCGATATCAAAGGTGTCAAAACCAAATAACATGAGTGATTTTCGCCCGATAAATCTTCTACCAGTTATTGACAAAGTGCTTGAAATCGTAGTGTGCGACCAGTTACGAGAGTACCTTGAAAAAAATGGGCTATTATACAAGGGACAGTCTGGGTTTAGGAAAAAATACTCCTGCGAGTCTGCACTGCAATATGTGTGTGCGGTATTGAGACAAAATATAAATGAATCAAAGATTACCTTAAGTGTTTTTGTCGATTTGAAACGCGCCTTTGAAACTATTGACAGAGACATTTTAATAAACAAGTTGACTTTGTATGGGTTAAAAGATTGTGCGTTGGACTGGATTAAGGACTTTTTATCAGATAGGTATCATCAAACCAAAGTTAATAATAAAATATCTACAAAGAGAGACAGCAGTTGGGGTGTACCGCAGGGGAGCGTTTTGGGGCCACTTCTATTTATTGTCTATGTTAACGATCTGCAGGAGGGACTAACGAACTCATTTGTTAATTTATTTGCGGATGACACCCTAATTTCTGTCTCTGGTAAAGATTTTAATCAGGTAGCTACAACAATAAATAATGAATTAGGAATATTATACGAATGGTTGTGTCAAAATAAGTTAAAATTAAATAATTTGAAAACAAAATGCATGGTTGTTGGATCTAGGGTAGACTGTCAAAGATTTAAAAATATAGGCCTTTTTTTAAACATAAATGGTGTTGTAATTGATTTTGTTTCTGAAATTAAGTATTTGGGGGTTATATTGGATCCACAATTGTGCTTCACTAATCATGTGGACTATATGTGTCGGAAAATTGGTAAAAAAATAGGGTTTTTTAATCGAGTATCGACCTGTTTGTCTCAGTGGACTAGGAAGTTGGTGTATAATACCATTATATTGCCACACTTTTCATATGCATGTTCTTTATTAATTTCTTGCACTAAGGAGGAAATTCAAAGACTTCAGGTACTACAAAATAAGGCAATGCGCATCCTACTAAAATGTGATAAATATACCCCAATTAATGATATGTTGCGGTCACTGAGATGGTTGAACATTGAGCAGTGCGTGAAAAGAGCGAATCTGATATTAATTTATAAGATTGAGCATAAATTACAGCCCGATTATTTGCAATCGTACCTGGAAAAAAGATCAAATCATTATGAATACAACATTAGGTCAAATGAACAATATACTATATCCAGGGTAAAGACAACCTCTTTGCAAAAAACTCTTTTTTACGATGGGATTCGCTATTTTAACGATCTGCCCGATAATATTAAGAGAGCACCAAGCCTAAGAATCTTTAACAGAAACCTTTTGTTATACTTAAGGAACTGAGGTGTGTACTATTAAGAATGTTATTTTTGTTATCTGGTTTAAGTAGCCAAGTGCTAAATAAAGGATATATTTATTTATTTATTTATACGTAGAAAACTACAAAAACAACATTTATTTCCTCTTTGATAAGTTACACGGTAACCTAGATATGGGGGGTGTCCCAAAATGTAAAATTTTCAAAAACATCCCGTATATCAAAAACAAGGAGAAATAGAAAAATTCTGATTGCGGCATTTTTTGTTACACAAAACACAGCACAGTGTTGCAAAAACCGTATCCTTCTATCTTTACTAACAACTGAGATACCCGTACAACCATCGAAAACTGGACACCCTGTACATACAATATTATGTATATCTCAGTGCTAGCTTCACAAAAACAGAATTTAACAGAGAAGTTAGCTAATTAACGAGCCCTTATTTTTATGAAAAGTAATGAAGCGTTTTAATATTATTTGATGTTAAAAAATTTTTTTACAACGGGTTGTTTCATCAAATTCATATAAAACATAGATTAAAGCCAAAATAGCTTATAAACAAATAAAAGTATGTTACAAAAGTTATATTGTATAATACGGGCCCCGTTCCAAATAGCTGCGAAAAATTTCAAGAGATTAGTCCCAAGAGTGCATTTACGGGAGGAGGGGGATGACGGGGGTAATTACCCCCTTATGACTTTTTGATTTTTACACTAGCAAAAAGCAATTTCTTTGTGCATGCATGCTTGTTGTCCGTGCCCAGATAATATGATGAAATTTGCTGATAATCGTTAGATTTTAAATTATGGGGTGTTAAAAACTTATTTTTATTTGTGCTATTTGTTTTTAAAAATAACTAGGTGAAATATGGTACACGGAACGATTTTTGTAGTTCCCATACATTTAAAGTCTATGCTCCCATAAATTCAATTTTACATTAACTTTTATGCTTAAAATTAGCTGAAGATGAACCTACCTTAAAACTTTTTGTAGGTAGACCTCTATTTGTTTGCTAATTTCAAAGCAAAAATAACATGTTTAATAAGAAGAAATATACAGGGTGTTTCAGAAGTACGGTACGTAACTTAAGGGGGAGATTATTATGATATTCTAAGAGAAAAAGTTCATACAAACATGTGTCCGGAGTTGCCCCGTTCTTGATATACAGGGTGCTAAAGTTTAAAAAAAAAATCGGTTGCAATCGTACGTTTTATCAGAAAGTGGCCATTTTCAACATTTGCTTTGATTAACTGTTGCATTTTTTTTGTATCATTACTTAAAAAAATTATTTTATTTTTTAATTTAAATGTTTTAATTAACTTTGAAATACATATTATGTAGGTTTTTTGTACATGCAATAAAGTGGTTTTTATTTATTTTCTGGAAAACAAAGCAAGATACGGAAACAATTCGGGCAACAAAAAAACTTGTATTATTGGTTGGTAAATCCGAAAAAAAAATATCAAAATTAGAAAAAAGTCAGTGGCGTACATTTTTTTTGTCAATAATATTCGTTTAGGTGCTTCCCGGGACGCCACTGGAATTTAATCTAGTTAGGGCTAATTAAGCCCCTTATCATTATGAATAACGGTACCAAATTTGAATAAAATCGGGAAAAGGATATTTAAAAGAATTATGAAAAACCGATTTTTTTAAAAAAACTTTAACACCCCTTATATCAAAAACGGGGCGCAACTCCGGACATACATATGTTCATAAGAACTTTTTCTCTTAGAATATCATAGGGAATCACCCCCTTAGGTTACGTACCGTATTTCTGGAACACCCTGTACAAAATTAAATCTAAAGTTTAAAACATTCCAGTTAAAATTCAAAACATCGTTTAAAATCATGTGGCAAGCAGTCGATAACCGCTGAAGCTCCTCACGCGATGACGTCACTAAACCACGCCCCGTCTGCGCGATATCCTAGCTTTAGCTTATTCTACCATGAGATATAGTGTATCTCTTCTGAACAGGATTTTTAAAATATATTTTTGCACAATATTCAAGCAGCATAGACTATTCTCATACAGACCCCCCAGGGATACTTGGACAGGTAATTCTATGTGACAAAATAAAGGTAGTACCTAAGTCATTTAATTCATTGAAATGGTAACTTGATTTTTCACACCCATTAGAAAAACTGATTTAAAAAATGAAAATGTTTAATGGTAATTTGTGACTAAAAGGTGAAGTTTATTGCCGCGGATGAGGAGTAACTTTTTCTTTGGTAATATGTGCCAAAAGAAAAAAGGTAGGCGAAAAATAAAATATGACTTAGTAGAGCAACGTTTTTGTAACAGTGATAGAAATCACTAAGTTAAGTCTCTGTGCCGAACATCGATTTGATTGGTAAAGAAATTGACTGCTGTATATTAAAAATAAGAAAGAAAAGAATTGAAGTTTAATGGGCTGTTACTCAGAAAATATTGACATTTCAAGTTTTTGTTAGATGACTTAGGTACCACCTTTATTTTGTCACATAGAATCGCCTAAATATCCAAACACATGTTCCTAACACCCTGTATATATATCACTAAAATGTTCTTTATGGTTCAAATATTTGATGTAACAGTTGACGCATAAATATTCCAAAAAATATATTGGAAATGTCAAAGGCCTAAAAATAACCGTAATACAGTAATACCCTTAATACTGAATATCTAAAAAGTTTAATTAATAATGAAAATTAAAAACACTCCATGGAGAGAATTAGCTGCTTCAAGCCAGCAGCTTAACACAATTTAGGACTTACTTTTTAATAGATAATTTGAGGGGAGATAATCCAACAAGTTTTTACATTAAACTATAGTCGATTTGTAGCGATGGACCGGTTATAAATATTCCTAATTGGTATTTACCAATCGCGTTGTAGCGACTGTGGTTATAACTTTTCGGTGATGTCTGACGTCACCACCAAGCCCTTCAATACGTCATTAGCTGTCATTTCTTGGACCGGTAATAACCTTGCTGCTGAGGTGTTTTTTATTCTCCGTCTCTTTTTATTTGTGGTTGTGTCTTTTTTGCCGTTATGTTTTGTTGTTGTTTTTAAGATGAAAAAATATCAGTTCTATTAATTATGAAGGAAATGATTACACTATAGAGGTTTTAATGGCTTAATAATTAAATAGGGTTACAACTAGAAGTTAAATTTACAAACAAATTTGGGAATTGACATTTATAACCGGTAATAACTTTTCTTCGTTCGAGCGGTTCTTGAGCGGCGTGACGTAATAAGTCAAAAAGGGCAAATTCAGGGTTAACCAAAGGTATAACCGCGGTTAATACCGGTCCATCGCTACAAATCGATTTATGTCACTTTTTTCAAGGTGCATTAATTTTGACCAGGAGTTTATTATGATATTAAATTATACTTACACTCAGAACAACCATTCTCCTGACGTACTGCTTTCAAATTTCCTGTTCTAGCTGCTTTCTGCATCCTTTGAAAGCAGGCTTCTCTTCTCTAAAAACAATACAAGTATGTTAATAATGTATCTACAGTGTATAGAAAACAAAAAAAAAATTGTGTTGGCTAATTTATGCCATATACTAGTATAAAAAGTAGGTATACTACATAAGGCTATGCCTCTTCCATTGTGCCAATGCATCTTTTAACAAACACAGGATTTTATAAAGCATTGTTTAAAATAAAGACAAAAAGCCTAGCACAAAGTTGACTTTATTAAGTAATAGGCCAACTAGTAATAACTAAAATAGCATTACGTGCGCAACGATCAGTATTAAAATCGTTCCAGTTCCAATAACAATACAGAAAAAATACATCTCGGTAAAAAAAATTGCTCTACCTTCTCCAGATCTTTAGCAAATGCTTCATGTTCTTCCTGCAATTTCTTGAAACCACAATTAAGCTCATCCTTGCACTCGATAAATTTGCTTCGGCATATATTTGATTGTATCATAATATTGCATAAGAAAATCTTTTATAATACGAAAACAAAACTGCCACAACACTTTTTGGTTTTCACTTCAAAAAGACTAAAACTTACAAATGGCGGTTATAAAACGGTAGAGAAACTGACGTAAAACGTCAAAATCAAATGTTGTTTGAATTTCACGCATGCGTAGTATTACCAAGGGAAGATAGCACCAAATGAATTCTTGGGCCAATACCGCATTCTCTTTCTGTGCTCTTTCAAGCCTCTTTCTCACAAGACTCCAAAACTTACAGGACCTCTATTCTCTAAGCTAAGGGAACCGACGAAGTTGACTATTAAATTAATTTACATCATCATCATATCATATATTATCATATCTTATGTTCACGTTTATATATAATTATCAAAGCACTTCTCATAATCATCATAATATGATCCCGTTCTCAACTTCTCATAAAAGTCTTGATGAAAATGAATAGTTATTTCACTTCTAAAATAGAGGTATAAACAACAGATTACGTAGAAGGGGCCACAAGGGACATTGCCATAAAAAATTTGAGGTTTATTTTACATCTACTCCTAACTTTATGCTAATCCTTTAGTTTGACATTGACATTTTAATTTTCAACTTACTTAATTAATTTTATTTGCATTGATTTTTTTTATTGTTAAAACAAGACTAATGGAAGATATAGAGTGGAATATAGTTAATGAAGGGCAACTTCTAGACGCTATGGTGGGCCACAAGCCCGTAGGTAAGAGCCAATATTATAGTTTTTATATTAAAATTTAACCTCAATGTTTGTGTTAGGTGTAAACAAATATTTTCAAATGGCCCTAATTTGCGATAAATTCGCGGACAACTTACACAAGGACGTAGATCCACAAAAAATTTGGGCACACCTTGAAACTATGTATAATCTTGAGGCCTTGGATGAAAATGAGTCTATTCCATTTCCTAATAATGAAAAAGAGTTTTCTTTACCCGAATCAGAATTTGGCATTTTACTAAATAAAAGAGAAGACGAAGAGAAGAAAGGTGGAAATGAAACACCAAAGATGCCTAAAGAAGTTAAAAAGGAGGATAAAATCCCAATTAAAAATTCTAAAGATAGCACACCTAGAAGAGACAGTAAAGAAGGAAAAGACATCAGTAAAACACTAGGTAACAGCAAAAAGGAAGTGAAGAAGGAGCCAGAGAAAGGAGGTAAACAGCCTTCTAAAAATAGAATCTCAGTCACGCCAAAGGAAGAGAAGGTGAAGGCCAAAAATGAAGAGACTCCAAAAGTTACAAAGCGGACAAGGGGTAAGTTGAATACATTATGTTACACCCAGTATAAAGTTGTGTTGTTATAATTTGTTAACCACTTATGTTGTGTGAAAAATTACACTGCATATTGTAAAATGTAACTATACATATTGCAGGTAATCTGAAGCTTTAACCACACATACTTAATGCTCTTTATTAAATTGCACATTCCATATAAACATAATGTATGTAACTTTAATAACTATTGACGTCCTCATTTAATGTATCCAACCTGGTAAGGTTACAGAAAAATTCTTTAAATGATTTAGGTTTACAAATAATAAAAATATAAATACTTCCAGTTTTTCCTAGGATAAATCTTGTCTTTTCATTCAGCATCAAAAAGGTCGAAATACCTATTTCAATTAATAATTGGTTTTTATTCCTTAAATATTTAATATACAAATACAATACCTGCAAATTCAAATAATCTTTATTTCAAATTGGATTAAAATAAACTACAGGAGATTTCCTAAACATATTAAAATACAAGAGAAATAGCCTAAAAATAGAAATAACTGTCACACTAAACAATCATTTGTTTACCTATTGTATGTCATTTTTACATTAAATACTTCAAAGTCATGGTCCAACGGATGATGTAAGCATATTAGGTACCAGTCTCAAGGCTAGGCAAAAACATCGCTCATTGAATATGGTTCCAACTCGATCAATAAGTTTCTAACACTGTTTTAAACAAATATAAAGCTTACCAACACTGTGTAGAGATTGCCCAACCTTCGGCTGCCAGACTGCTACTATGTGCAGTCAGACACGAACGCGCGCATTCCTACGTAGGGCAACGTGGCTTGGCCGCATGAAAGAAAACACTACCACATAATATCCCTTGAACCAGTGGGTTACCATACCACCGACGCTATCTGTGGGACGGGACCCACGACAAGCTGAATTTATTAACCAATTTCTAACTGGAAACATCTCACAAAAAGTAGTTTCATTATAATGCAACCCAGGTATAAATAGGGGGACTCAAAACTTCTTTATTTAAATTTTTTATTTTTCTTTAATTTTTGTTATTCTATTTAGGGCAGGGTTGATAAAAATCATGATTTTTTTGATTTTTTAAAAAAATTTACCAGCTTTTACAAATATTATTATTTTTAACTATTTCTAACTGCTTATATTTTGTTTTGTTAAGTAAACAAATATTTTTAGGCAGGAATAGTACAGATGCGAAGCAAAACTGGAGAAGTTTTAACATGCAAATTTTGTTCGCGTAGTTTTTGCAAGTTTGCGTCTTTGTCGAAACTTGTATTAACGTGAAAATTTCGTCCGCGCAGTATTGCAAGTTTGCCGCTTTGTCGAAACTTGTAATAACTGGCAGAAAACGCCCGGCTATATAAACGATACGCACTTATTTTAGTTATCAGTAATATTTTTGCTTTAGGGGTTAATCTATCAAAACATTTAAACTCATGACAAGCCGGGGCAGAAAGGAATTTAGTGTTTGACAGCATTTTATAAAAAAGAAAGTGGTGGGCAAACTAGGTTGTGGAGCAGTATGTAAAAAGTGTGGTAAAGAATTGCAAGGTCTAGTGGACATACCAAAAAGTCATTGGGAAACCTGCAAAAGTGAAACTAGTGATATCAGCAGTAATCTTGAAACTCTGCATGGTGATTGTCAGTCACAGCCTGGAACTAGCCAGAGTGAAATTATCCCGTTGGCAAAGAAACAGAAAAGCGATAACTGTGAAAGGGAAGTGTAGGTGGACGTCAAAATAGTGGAAGTAGCGGTCATTTAGATTCTTTTGTTGTGCGAACTGGACAAGATAAGAAAAAAGAATTGGACAGACAAATAGCCAAAGCCGTTTACGCAACAAATTGCAGTTTTAGAGCTATAGAAAATAAAGAGGTTCGAAAGGCCATAGAAATGCTAAGACCTGGTTACCTTCCACCATCTAGATTTCAGTTATCATCAACGCTCTTGAATGAAATATTTGAAGAAGAAAAATCTAATTGTTTTAACAAGTTATCTGGACAATCTGTTTGCATGTCCTTAGATGGATGGTCCAATATACATAATGAGCCGATAATCTGTGTCGTTTTGACTGCAGAGGATGGAAACAGTGTTCTTTTAGAAAGCATAGATACATCTGGTCATCCCCATATAGCTGACTATCTTGCCGAATTGGCTATTAACTCAATAAATAAGTGCAAAAATGATTAGAAGCATCGCAGATAAAATTATGAGTACATATTGTGAAATACTTCAGAAATACCCATTTGCCAAATGCTTGGTATAAAGAAAAAGGGGGCAATAAATTGGTCTTACCTCAGGATGTTCAATGGAGTACACTTTCAGATTGTCTTAAGAGCTATGTAAATGAGTTGCCAAAATTGTTATTAATATGTGAAGAGCATAAAGATCAATTTGATCCAGTGGTTTTTAAAAAAGTTTCAGATATCTGTATTAAAAGGATGGCTGAAGATTTTCTACAGTTGCTAAAACCAATTTCTATAGCACTGGATGCAATGCAACAAAAAGGTGCATTTTTATCTCAAGCAGTTTACATATGGAAAAAGTTACTGGCTATTTTTGACAGTTCTGAATTTGAAGAATAAAGAAGCTTGCGTCAATATCAATTATTTAAGAACAGATATGTTCAAGCTCTAACCCCCTTTCACTTTTTGGCGTATATTTTGGATCCTACAATAAACAAAGAAGAATATCCATTATTAGCTGAAAAAAAGAGAGATGCTCTACACATTGTTTCCAAATATTTTGCAGACACAGGATTATTACCATTCCTAATTAAGTTGAAAGCTAAGTCGGACCCTTTTCACAAAACTCTGTTTTCAGAGGAAATAATAAAAAATGTAACAGCAGTACAGTGGTGGAGATCTCAAGAAGTTGTTTCAGAAATTAAGCAAGTGCTCCCTATAGTAATTTGTGTTTTGTGTGCCTGTGCATAGTCTGCTGATATCGAAAGGATATTTTCTACTTATGGATTCGTACATTCAGATATAAGAAACAGACTTGGCAGTGACAAAGCAGCTAAACTAGTATTTCTATTTAAGCATTATAACACTTAGGTTTTTTTATATATTTTTTTTTGTTTAAATTAAGTATTTTTTTGTATTAAAATAGTATATTAAAGTACATGTTTTATAAAGCATAATCTTATAGCACGCGTCCATGTTAAAAACGAGCCGCTTGCGGCGAGTTTTTTAACGGGACAAGTGCTCTAACTGCTTTATAAAACACGTACTTTATACTATATTTTCTATTTTGTCTTTTGTTCAATAAGAAAATACATATTTAAAAAGAAAATCAACCCTTCAAATTTTGTAAATTTGTATGTCTAAATTCTATGTTGGTAATACTATAAATTTACTTTTATCATAGTAGCCTTGACAATAAATAATATTTTCTATGTGTCATTGTCACGAAATTTGTGTTTTAATATTTCATAAAGTTGTTCATAATTATAATTTAAAAAATATGGAGCATGATAATCTAAGTTCAACTCCCCATGAGTTAAGGGATATTGCTAATAAAACGATAAATCAACTTTTACCAGAGAAATCCCGAAAACTTTCTTTTCTCATGGATCACAATAACAGGAAACGTCAGACGTCAACAGAATAAAACATTTAAATATTACTCTCATGTATTTACTTCAAATAAACCGCCATTCAATCTCCGGAAATATATCTATCTCTTTTTATATCAGGAATATAAAAGGCATTAGGATGCGCGTACAGAGTTAGTTGTTTGATGTTGTTTGTCTGTCACCGAGCGCTCGTGTCCATTGTTCCTTACCGTTTTCCGTGTGCCTCTCATAAATGTAAATCTGTTAAATGCTGTGATATTAGATAATAAACAAGTGACCAACAGTTCAAGAGTTTTATTAAAAACATAAGCAGCAAATATAACAATTACCAATGCCAACTTTTAAAAAATAAAAAAACGGTATCGTAATAGATCTGTTTCGATACTGAAAACGGTATCGTAATAGATTTCTTATGAAACAAAATTAGAAAAATGTTTTTTTAGTTTTAATTTTTTAATTTCTTTAAAGTTTTATTTTTGTAATAACCAGCTGTTATCTTCGATTATTATAATAAAATAATAAATAACACCACATAAAAATGCGTCTGGGTTTTATTTATTGTATGAACAAATACACATAAAATCATGATTTTAATCGTGATTTTAATCAATTGATTTTAATCATCTCAACCCTGATTTAGGTAAATATATACTTTACCTTATTTTGTCTACAAAATGGCTCAAACTATTGTTGATGATGTAGTCGAAGAGCTATTGCTCAGTGATATTGAACCCGTGATAGTTGATGTTGATAATTATAAAAGCGGCATTGATATCCAAAAAAAAGTATTTAATGTTTTGAACCTTAATATTAGAAGTATAAAGCAAAATTTTGATAATCTTTTAACGTTTTTAGAAGCATTTAATTGTTATTACTGTGATATTATTTTACTGAGTGAGCGTTGGAGAGTTGAAAGTACTGCAAATTTTGATATCCCTGGTTATATTAGCCACTACAACTTTGCTAATTTTAACATCTAAAAAACGGTGCAATAGTTGGTGGAATCCCACAGCAAATTGTAACAAGACAAACTAAAACTCGCATTAAAGGATAAGAGTAATATTATGCAACTTAAAGATTCCCAACAATTTGACCCTGTATGTTTTTAATCACTGATATTGAGAAAGGTTTCTCTGATAAGGACATTGTTAAAGAACTCATTCACCTAAATAGTCAAATTGAACTTGAGCTTGGCTACGCAGTAAAGCTGGATTTATAAACTCGAAAAGTTGGTGAAGTTGAAGTTATGGTCAAGTTGTGAGGTTAGATATTCCGAATTCCGAGCATAAAAATTGATTATCTCGAACTACCCGGGAAGTTTTTGAACCTTACATGAGCTTTACTGGAACAACATGAAGGAGTGTATAAATAGAACCGAGTGTTCCCTTTAGTTTAAATTAAACTCCTATTTCCAACACCAACTGAACCTCAACCTCGCCAACTTTTCGAGTTTATAAATCCAGCTTAAAGGATAAGATTAAAGTGATAATAAGACGTCAATGTCGTAACCAAAACAAAGAAAATTGGATCTTGCAAGCACCCCCCAATATTGCTAAATGGTTCCTTAAAAAAGAAAAAATAAATTTTGATTTAGTAAAAGTATTTGTACAGGAACATTTAAATTTAGCTTTATGTTTCCATTGTTGTAGTTTTGGGCATGTCTCTAAGCATTGTAATGAAAAGCAATGTTGCCATAAATGCAGTGGCGCACATGCTGCAACATTCTGCACGAGACACTAACTGCCTAGTGTCTCGTGCAGTAATATATATAGTGTATATAAAAGAGAACTAGAAAGATACAGGAATCAGGTAAACTACACTTATGATTTTTTATAACTTCAGATGAAGATAAAACTGAAAAACAGCAAACAACCAAAAACGGCCAACTAAAAGTAAGCATAATTCATCAAGACATGCAATCAATTGGAAATTCAATTGATAAGCTGAATAATATGTTACAAGACCATCCAGAATTTAAAAACTGTGTGTAACTGAACATTGGAAGTCAGAAATACAGTTACGTAAACAGGCAATCAGTAACTTTAAATTATACTCTATGTTTTGTCGAGAAGAAGATCAGCATGGTGGAACAGCAATATACATTAGACAAAACACAAAGTGCAAAGTGAGAACTAAACAAGTTATCTGTCAGTGGCACGTTTGAATGCGCTGCGGTCGAGTGCCAGTTAGGTAAAATAAGTGCTGTGGTTGTAACTATACAGTGCGTCCATAAAGTCTTGCACAAATTCATTTAAAATTCAGGTATTTACTTTTTAAAAACGCTCGGACACGTCAATTAGTACTTTTGTTTGCGCATTTTTTAACGTAAAATGTTTTTATACAGGGTGTCGCACGTATGAGGTATGAGGTCATCAATAAATGTGTTTAAAATAAATTTTCAAACGTCAATATTTCGGAAACCGTGATTTCCAGAGGTGTTAAGTGTTTATCATAGAATTCAAAATTGATATAATATACAGGGTGTTCCATTAAAAAAAATCCTTGATGACCTCATACCTCATACGTGCGACACCCTGTATAAAAACATTTTACGTTAAAAAATGCGCAAACAAAAGTACTAATTGACGTGTCCGAGCGTTTTTAAAAAAAGTAAGCCCCTGAATTTTAAATAAATTTGTGCAAGACTTTATGGACGCAGTGTATATAGACCTTCCACTGGAAATATGAAAGTATTCTTGGATAAGCTTGAACAAATTTTAGCTAGCATTTTTAATGAAAAAGTACCTATTTTTATTTAGGTGATTTTAACGTTGAAATGATAAAGGAAAACAAATCTAGAACAGAACTTTTATCATTAATGTCTTCTTTTGACTTTCAACCAAAAATACTGGAAAACACTAGAATAACTAGTAAGACGTCTAGTTGTATTGACAATATATTTACAAATTTTGATCAAGTAGAAACTTTAGTATTTGAAAATAGACCATACAGCGCAGAAAGTTATTTTTGAAACGAAATATCAAAAGGTACATCTACAGGCGTTTCTTTCGAGACGAGAACAAGAATGAATTTCTGCACTGTTTGAGTGAGCAGCATTGGTTGAATGTTTATGCGGTTGAAAGAAAGAATGTTGATGAGCAGTGGTGTGCATTTATGAATAACTATAAATATGTTCCAACAGATTTTCCCTCTAAAGCTATGTTCGAGAACAAAAATTCCAAAAATATTTCAGAATAGGGAAATTACTGATTGTAAACGTGAATTGGACTTGTTATTTATTAACATTATCAAGACAGCATCAAAATTTTAATAATCAATATAAAGAAAAGAAAAAGAATATGATATACTTTTAAACGAATCTCGTAAAAACCATTATGCCAATAGAGTAAATAATTCGGATAACGAGATGAAATGCATGTAGACGATTTGTAAAGAAATTGCAGGAAACGCTAACAACAACTCGGACATAGAAATCGAGGGAAATCCTGAAACAATAGCAAATAATTTTAAGGAGTATCTAATATCTGTAATACCCGATCGAATTAAAAATCTGTCTAGTGTTCCCTTTAACTGTAACATTGCCAGAAACGATCAGTCAATGTTTCTAAGCCCAGTGACAACTAATGAACTATGCGAAATAGCGAATAACATAAAAATAAACATAGTTCCGGCACCGTCCAAATATAAGAAGTCCGATCACTTCTTTGAAGTATTGAAAACGCCGGCGGTGACCTCGAATCGCACCGAGAACCGCCTACGAGGGAGATACGGGAGTCATTCAGTAGGAACGGTGGCTTGGCCGCTTGAATATTTTTATACGAGGGAGTTGTGGTAATAAATACTTAACACAAATCGTACCGAAAGTATAGTTGCAGTCAAGCAAATATTTGACGCGTGACACTTCCATCTTGTCATATTTGTCCAATACTAGGTTATTTCGATTTCACCAACTTTATTACAGCTGATACTTAGTCAGGGCCGGGCTGACGAATATTGTTATTTATAAACCTTTGCAGAAAATGATTGCTGGGAAATTGGTCTAAGAATATGAATTATAATATAAATAAATTTGTTTTGATAAATTCTGTGCATTGTAATGGTGGGATTCAGGATTGCCCATTAATATCACAGGTCTTAACAAAAGCAATCTTAGTAGTGTATAACGTTTAAATTAATAAATAAAATGCGGATCTGCAGCCCATATGATTTGACCAAATCGACGAGAAGGTAACTCGGTTTATGTATGTATATCTCTTTTTAATCATATAAAAAGATAAAGATACAAATACTTCGAGTGGGTGGTAATTATTATAATATAAATTAGCCATTAGTAACTTTTATATTATGAGTGGCCTGCCGTATTTGACACCCATGACAATATGGAAGTGTCACGCGTCAAATATTTGCTTGACCCCAACTATTGCTACTTTAGGAACGATTTTTTTCACTTTCGATACGATTTGTTTACTTTCGGGTCTACTATTGTTACTTTCGGGACGATTTTGGGTTTCTATGTAAACGGCTTTGACAATAACATGAACATTACACTATATTATGACAGCGCTTGTCACGTATTATATATTTTTTTTAACATACGAAACAACTACAGAAAAAATATTGTACGTAACACGATCCAAAAGTGAACTCGCAGGATTTCAGGACTCGCCTACGGCTCGCCCTGGAGTTCCTACTTATTCCGTAAAATATTGCTTTCGGAACTTTGTTACGTAAATTACTATTATTTAAATATACCTGTTTGACAGCATAATCAATACATACATGAAAATTCATAGTTAATAGTATATTAAAGTACATGTTTTATAAAGCATCATCTTATAGCACGCGTCCATGTTAAAAAACGAGCCGCTTGCGGCGAGTTTTTTAACGGGACAAGTGCTTTAACTGCTTTATAAAACACGTACTTTATACTATTTTTTCTATTTTGTATTTTTTTCAATAAGAAAATACATATTTAAAAAGAAAATCAACCCTTCAAATTTTGTAAATTTGTGTGTCTAAATTCTATGTTGGTAATACTCTAAATTTCTTTTTATCATAGTAGCCTTGACAATAAATAATATTTTCTTTGTGTCATTGTCACGAAATTTGTGATTTAATATTTCATAGAGTTGTTCATAATTATAATTAAAAAAATATGGAGCATGATAATCTAAGTTTAACTCCCCCTGAGTTAAGGGATATTGCTAATAAAACGATAAATCAACTTTTACCAGAGAAATCCCGAAAACTTTCTTTTCTCATGGATAACAATAACAGGAAACGTCAGACGTCAACAGAATAAAACATTTAAATATAACCAATGCCAACTTTTAAAAAATAAAATTCGGAGTTCGAAATGGATATATTTCGAACTCGCTAGCGCGTTCGAAATATCTATTTTTCGAGACAAAATTAGAAAAAATAAATTAACGAAACGTCGGCATGGTGTGTAATATGTCCCACTAAATCTACTTTGCATCTTACTCAAAGAAAGTAAACAATCCTTTTTACTTACCTTATTGGATCTTTAGGGCACCGAAATAACGAAAAACAATTATCAGCACAACAATAAGAAAAACTCTCAAGGTGATTCGCCTCCATCATAAGTAAGCTAATATTATACTAATTATAACGTGGCAGCATACGAAAACTCTTCGCCGAGAGCGCTGTGGATTAAAGTATGCACTTGCAAAAACTAATCCCCAGCCGAACACCGCTTGAGCGTTGACTCGCTGGGCGCGGGGTAGGGCGTCGGCAGGGGAGAAATTTACAGCGGCAAGAGCAAGTGAGCGGACTTCTTATATTTGGTTCCGGTTTCGACGAAATTCCTACTGGTATTGTTAAAATCTCTATTAGGGTATGTAAAGATGTTCTATGTTATATAATAAACAACTCCTTTAAATACAGTATATTTCCTGAAAATTTAAAAATAGCACCAATAAAACCACTTTTGAAAGAGGGTAATCCAGAACTAAGGGATAATTACAGGCCCATTAGTTTATTAACAGGTTTTTCAAAATTGTTTGAGATGGCAATGTGTTCAAGATTAATACATTTTCTGACAAGCTGTAATACTTATATTTAGTAAAAGTCAACATGGATATTTAAATGGACGATCCACCCAAACTGCAATTTTTCAATTTATTCAAACAGTTCTGAAACACCTTGAAGATGATAATGTAGCTGTAGGAATGTTTTTGGATTTATCTAAAGCATATGACTGCTTGGATAGAGATACCTTGATTGGGAAGCTTGTAAAGTATGGGATAAGAGGGAACGCTCATGAGTGGATAAAGGGATACCTTAGTAACAGAAGACAAAAAGTCTGTATTCTGAAGAATGGAAAATCTTGCAACTCTAAAATATTATATAACAGTGTAGGTATAGCACAGGGTAGTGTTTTGGGGCCTATTCTATTTATTATTTTCATCAATGATTTAAATAATCTAATTTAAGCTAATCAAGATATGGTTAATTACGCCGACGATACTAATTTACTTTTAGGGGGCAAAAGTATTAATCAACTTGTCATTAAGTGCAGAAACCTTCTTAACAGGGTCGCACAGTGGTTTACAGAAAACAAACTTATCCTAAATAAAAATAAAACCAATATAATTCTAGTTAGAACAAAAGCGTCAAAGGTGGAGTCCACAAAACTTTTGGGAATACAGATTAATGAATTTCTAGATTGGTCGTTTCATATCAAATGTCTTTCACAGAAACTAAATGCTATTTGCTATGGTATTCGTGTTACTGGTAAATACATAAATAAAAAAAAACTTTGAAAATGTTATATTTTGCTAATTTCGAATCCTGTTTGAGATATGGGATAATGTTTTGGGGAAGGGATAGTCAAATTCAAAGTATATTTGTAATTTAGAAGCGATTAGTTAGAATCGTTGAAAAATTAGATTTCAATGTATCGTGTCGGTCTGTTTTTAAAAAATTTGGAATATTGACGGTATATGCATTGTACATTTATGAGTGTTTAATGTTCCTCTTTAAAAACAAAAATTGTTTTCAAGCACCAGCTAGTCATCATCACCAGACAAGAACTTTAAATATCAATTATCCCATACACTGGCTAGGTCTTACTGAAAAGTCACCCAATTATATGTGCTTAAAACTATTCAACAAACTACCAGAGAGAATAAAAAGAATAAGCAACAATTTAAGAAAGAAATTAAAAAGACTTTAGTAAAGTTGGAGCCCTATACTCTGAATGACTTTTTAGATATCTAATTCTTTAGGATTTTTCTTTTATATGACGTCATTCCATTTTGTGTTTATAATTTTATGTAAATTTTGTAACATGAACTGAAATAAAGAAATTAAGTAAGTAAGTAAATAAATATTATAACAAATAATAAAAGATGCAACAAGTGAAAATACAGGTTAAGATAATAAAAATATTGACATACTAAATAAGGATAATACTCTATTCTCCGACAACAAGACAATGGCAGCCTACTGCAATGAATTCTTTGCTACAGTAGGTATAAAAATGGCAGAAAAAATTAAAAAACCAAATGAACCAAACACAATGAGATTGAGCAACCTAAAATCAATGTATCTTAAACCTATTAGTGAAAATGAGATTATTAAACACATTCATTCTTTAAAAAACGGTAGTGCACCGGGCGAGGATGGAATTTCGGCTCAGTTAATTAAAAACACTCATATGTACATATTAAAACCCCTAGTACACATAATCAATTTAATTTTTAAGACTGGCATAATCCCCAAATACTTCAAATCCTCAATTGTGACCCCCATTTTTAAGTCAGGTGATAGGAAACACATCACGAACTATCGACCAATAAGTGTTATAAATAACTTTAGTAAAATTCTCGAAAAAGCTCTAAAGGAAAGACTTATAAATTTTTTTGACTCTAACAACATTCTGTCACGCAAACAATATGGGTTTATAAAACGCATGAGTACCAGTGATGCGATGCATCGGATCGTGTCTGAAATAACTTCCAACATAAATGAGGGAAAAAAAACTCCGGCTATCTTCCTTGATCTTGCAAAGGCATTTGACACGGTGCCGCATGATGCCTTGCTAAATATGGTGTTCGTGGTCCCGTGTTAGATGGTTTCAAGTCTTATTTGAGCGATAGGCAACAGGTTGTTAGGATCAATGATGCCCGAACTGTTACTATAGGGATACCACAGGGAACAGTCTTGGGACCTATACCGTTTATTACATATATAAACCCACTTCTTAACGAAGTAGAAAAGGGTGGAACAATGCTGTCCTATGCAGATGATACTGTTTTGGTCTTCAATGGTGATTCCTGGGATGGGGTGAAAAATACTGCTGAGAAGGGCCTGAGATTGGTAAAAAATTGGTTCTACTCTTTCCAGGTATCACTTAATCTAAAAAAAGCGAATTTCATTGCCTTTTCACCAACCGAAAAAAATAGAGCTCATTATAGTGAATTGCATGTAGGCGAGAGTGCGATACAGAAGACCAAACTTACAAAATACCTGGGAATCATTATAATAATAATACACTGTATTCATATTCATAATACACACAATACATTACATTACACTGATATAATATATAAAATTTGTGCAGTTCTATAGCTTCTTGAATGTTTTACAAAAGTGTAGTGTAGAGGTACCTAGATGTATAAAAACATCTGTATGTACCGAGTCCCTAATATATTATAATACATATCAGATTTAAGTTTTTTTTTATCAGTCAATTGTATGAAATGACAATCCTTTCCAATTCCAATTAACATAAAACAAAATACTTCCATAAAATAGTATTTATATGAAAAACCGTTTAAATGTTTGCTGATTTTGAAAAATCTTTTAAAACGTTTATATTCGTGCAACTATTAAATTATTTCACTAGGTAGTAAATTGTATAATTTTGGGCCAAAATAATTTATATACCCAAGATTAAGGTTATTGTGACTTATTGGCAGTTGTATTTGTTTGTCCAGTCTGGTTCGTGTATTGTTAGTATGATTACTAACATGTTTTAAGTTTGAATGAGTATGTATGTATGTGCAGATTGTCGATATATAACTTGATCTAATATTGCAAATGTTTTTGTTGAAAAGCAACTGTGTAGGCTATAATCTGTTCTGTCCATATATAAACTTGAGGATATACTTCTGAATTATGTTCAATTTGTATAAGCTATTGTTATAGAGTCCCCCCACACTAAAATGCCGTATCTTATAATAGAGTCAGCAATTGATTTATAAACTAAAATTAGTGTCTTTTTGTTTAAGATTCCTCTTAGCAAATAGAACTTATGAATAAGCTTACGTATTTTGCCTGAAATGTAATCAATATGCGGTTGCCATTTAAGAAATTTGTCAATGACAATACCAAGGTGTTTTACGGAAGATGTTTCTTTAATAGTTTGATCATCAACAGTAATGCTATTATACATTGGTCTATTTGCGCTGGTAAGTGAGAAAGCTATATAATTGGTTTTTGATAGGTTTAAAGTTAATTTGTATGTCTGTAGCCAGTTTCTTACTTTCGTTAAACTATGTGTTGTCTTATTCTTTACCTCTTCCCAGCTATCTCCCGATACAATAATGGCCGTATCATCAGCATATGAGATCGCTAAACTATCGATAGGTAATTGTAACAATGAATTTATATAGATTATAAAATAGGTCCCAAAACTCCCTGTGGTATGCCAATTTTCATTTGTTGTTTATCGCTTAATACGTTATTTAGTCTAACCATTTGGTATCTTTCAGTCAAATAGCTCTTAAACAACTCTATGACTATTCCTCTGACTCCATAGTTTTGAAGAATATTCAAAAGCTTATCGTTAAAAATGTAGTTATACACTTCTTGTTTTTATTTAAGTTGTTAACAATTTCTGTTACTAAAGTGTGCATGGCGTCCGCTGTACTGCACCCCTCAAGAAATCCAAATGGGTTTCCCGATAAAACATGATTCTTCTTCAAAAAGTTAACTAACCTATCCTTAATACATTTTTCGAGGAGCTTTGCAAAATTAATAATCAAACTTATCGGCCGCTAGTTATTTATAGAAGTTTTGGAACCTGACTTATAAATAGGTGTTATTATTGAGGTTTTGAATTCAGAAGGTACTATTCCCTTTTTAAGCATTAAATTTAATATGTAAAGTAGGGGTTTCATTATTTCTTGATGCGTTTGTTTTATCATATTTGCCCTAATGGTGTCATAACCTGAACTACTATTATTTTTTAAAGTTGATATATATTTTATTAGTTCGTTGTTTGTTATCGGATTTAAATAAATAGAATTAGGTATGGAATGATCCAGGTGACATGATATTTGTGGTGAAGGAATAGCCTTCTCCATTTGAACTCCGACATTAATGTAATGGTTGTTACAGTAGTTAGCCATTTCAAGCAAATTTGCAAAACTTTCGTTATTATTACTCTTTATATTTATATTTTGTTTCGTGACTCTATTATTTTCGTAAGTTGCGTCTCTGATTATACTATAAAGCCTTTTTATATCGTTTTGATTATCTTTAATTTGATTCATGTAATAGTAATTTTTTTGTTTATGTATTAACTTATTTAAATTATTTCAATATGCTCTGAATTCTTGATCTAAGTAATTGAGCGTTATAATTTTAAAAGTTTTTTTGCATTTTGTCCCTCGTTTTAATTCAGGTGATAATGCCTTCACTGATCCAATATTTTATTTTATTATGCTTTTTTGCTTTAATGGTATATATTTCAGTAGCATTAGATAATAATTCATTATAATTTTTGAGAAAGATCTTGGTTGCATTTTCGGCACACTCCTCACTCATCACAACTGACCAGTCAAATTATTGTAAAATATGTTTTAATTTAAGAATGTTTACTTTGGTTTTAGTAATAGTTTCGTGATGTCTTGTATTCTCTCGCATTATATTTTCTTGATTTATAAAGAGCATAACCGGGCTATGATCAGTTATGTCTTCTTCCACAATATAAGAGCTCGCGTATAATTTGTTTGACTTTAGTTTCTGATTTACAAATATGTGGTCTAAGCATGTTTTTGAAACAGGCCTTGTAATTGAGTTAATATATGACTGAAAACCCAAAACACTCATCGTAGAAAGGTAACTGGCAGTGTGATCATCATTTTTATCTAATATATTTATATCACAGTATAACGGAACTATACAGTAGCGACACGAGCTGTGGGTCCCTTTGATCTCCAGGGGTCAGTTTCAGTGACAGAAGGATGACGGTATTGTCCTCTATTACACTGAGAAAACATATGAAATTTTATGTTGAAATCGCTTTTACACTGAAAAAAAGTCAATTTAAAGCACATCTGCTCCTTATTTTTTCTTGGGAATCCATCGAAAATCAGCAAAAGTTCGGCACAAACACTTCAAGCACCTTTAAATACTTAAACGCACGATAAAAACCAATAAATTACAAAAACTAAACAAACTACAATCCACACAAGCTTTGTTTACCTTTCTGACTGACTTATTTGTCACTAAAAAGATGGCCGATACGCGCATTGCGCAGAGAATCTTGGGTCTGTCTAAATCGCCTCGTGTCGCTACTGTATAGTTCCGTTATACTGTGATTTATATTAATATCCCCAGTAAAAATTTCGAAATTGGTTAAAGTCTAGGTTTCTAAGTAAGTATGTAGGTCATTAATAAAGTCAATTTTTGAGATGGGTGGAGGCTTATATATTGCTGTCAAACCAAAGGTAATATTGTTCATTTTAAAATTTAATCTACTGAGAGTTGCTCCTGAGTTAATCAATTGTACGTATGATAAGTCAACATCGATATGGCGTTTTACTAATATTATCAAACCATCATTCTTGTTATAACTCGCTTGATTACATAATATTTGATTGTCTGGTATATTACAGTTTTCAATAGAATCAATTTGAAAGGTTTCACTTAGTATAATGATGTCTATGTAGTCTAATTTATACGATTCTAAAAATGTAAGTAGATTGTCAATATTCTTTTTAAAACTCCTAATATTTAAATGTATCAAACTAAGAAAACATTCATTTTTGCTTGTTTTTATTTTTTCAATATTTTTTAGGTTCATTATTTCACCTTGCACACCCTCATCTTTGTTTATATGTTCCAGTATGTCATCTTAAAAGTTAAGCACCATTTAATTGCGAATTATAGTCTATTTTATTTTTTAAGAGTCCTATATGGTACTTAAGGGATGGACAGTTTTGGTCTAATGATGAATGATGTGCTATGTTGTAGCTTATAATTCTTATTAGCCATAATACAGTTAATACATTTTTTTATCTCACTTACACACTCCACAGTACGATGATTATAGACGGCCACTTGAAGTGGAACTATCATATTAACAAAATTGTGATGAGTTTGAGGAGACTACTGCATAAATTCTACATCCTGCTAGAATTCTTGAATGAGAAACTTCTGGTATGTCTGTATAAATCACTCGTCGAATCTCTACTTAGATATGGAATATAGGTCTGGGGTTGGATGTACAAGACTATGTTACGGCCTTTACAGATTATTAAAAACTATATTTTAAAAATCATATTTAAAAAGCCTAAACTCTATCATACCTCATTACTCTATTCTGAATGTTAGATGTCTCTATATTTTAACTGTTAGTAAATTTATGTTAAAAATCAATAACCTGTCCATAACCCACAACTTAAATACTAGAAACAGACTCAAAAGAAACTTATCTCTGCCAAGAAACAAAACAACATTAAGTTTGAAATCAATAGTATACTTGGTTCCCAAAATTTATAACTTCTTGCCTGTGAACATTCGTGAAATAAAAGCACATAGGCAGTTTAATAAAAAATATTCTCAGTATATCTTTTCTAATTACAAGAATTTATACAGTAAATTGTTTTAGTATAATTGAACACACCTATTTCATTATAGCAGGTATTCCAGCCTGAAACAACTGGCGATATATTCAATATTGGTATTTTAATTGTTAGTACCTACACTATAGGCCTTATTCCATCTCTAGATTATGTTTTGTCTCTATATATTTCGTTTATTAGTTACTACGAAACACATACGGGTATTTTAATACCTAGGTGTTTTCTTTTTTCTTACTTGATATGTAGTAATTGCTGCTGGCTATTGTATTTTTATAATGTATTATTATGTATGTATTATCATTATTAAAATAAAGGTATTATTATTAAAAATAAATAAATAAAGATCTGTTTACACGTTATTCATAAGGAACATGAGGGGGGTTTATTTGTGGTCGATTTTGATGGGGTAGTATTATAGTAGAAATTATTTTCTGATATTTCAAATAATCAAATATTATGTTGGCTATTTGCTTTCTGATAGATGTGCTTCCTGTTCCTACTACTACTAACACTGCTAATTAAAAAAACTGGCTATTAAATTATTTTTGCTTACAGGTAGTTTAAAGCCAAATGATGATTCTGGATCCAGTGGGAAATCTAGTCCAATTACAGTAACTCCTGCTGGTGGAAAACGGAGGCGAATGTAAAAGATTTATAAATTGCAAAATAGACTCATGATTCCATCTTTCACAGCTTTGGCTTTTAGCCAATTAATTGTGAAATGTGCATTGCTGGCCTTGGACATCTGTAGGGCAATATAAAAGTAGAATTAATAGCTGGTTGTTGAAAAAGCCGGTTTTATCAGACCAAAGTATCCTTAGATGCTTAGAAAATAGTTTATTAACGTTTTATTTTGAGCAGTTTAGGATTTGATAGGATTGGTCATTCTTATCTGCATTTTCTATCTAAATTGTTCAATGCAAAAAATTGACAATTTTTTTTAACTGTTAAAAAAGATATGTCTGCATAAATCTGTTTTTAATAACTGCCGTTTCACATGGGAAGTAAGTTGGCGCCAATTATTTCAATGACAAGGGATGGTCAGAAAGTATAATGGGAGAGCCGACAGTATGGAATTTATAACGTCAACGCAATTTGGTAAAAAATCTCCCAAACTGAATTTTGGTCATGGGAGGTCAGGATAGCTATCAAGGTAGTACCCCCTTTGCCTCGCCCAACATGTTTTTTTTATGAACAAAGGACTGTTATAGGTTAGGTGAGTTTAAGTTGTAGAAACGATTATTACTTTAGGAGAAAATACACTTGGGTGGAAAGTTTTCGGTGTGTCACCCTGTATAATGTTAAAATCTATCGCATAATTATTTATTTTATCATTCAAATCAATCAAATCAAATCAAAATATCTCTTTAATCAGAAAATTGCAGTCTTACAGTAAAACCGAGAATGGAAAGATGCGGGGTCACAATATACAGGGTGTCTCTAAAAGGTCTGTACAAAATCTTAGCACATATTCCTGAGGCCAAAATAAGGCGATTTAAAGCAACTTACCTTAGTCCGAAATTGCTCCGTTTCCGAGATACAGGGTGGTAAAGTTAAAAAATAAAAATAGAATTTCTTAAAATTAATGAACATTTTTTAACGTATTACTTTAAATCTTGGTACCCGGGGTTTTTTTGGGATGGGAAACCCGAATACGGACACCTTTTCACTGTGGCCATTAGAGGGCGCTTTACAATGCACTTCTTATGGTTTAGAATGGCCATAACTTTTTTATCAGTGGTTTTTTCCTTTTTTTGTTAATGAACTAATTTTTTAAACATTTTGAAACAAAAAAGGTACTTTTGTGAAAATCCGCTAAAGTAAGCCGTTTTTGAGATATTTCGGTTTTTAGTGTTCGATGCCGCACCGGATTATTTAAATTAAACAAACTAACCTGACTAGACACTTTGTTATACAATGACTGAGGTTCGCGATTTTTCTAGCCGCAAGAAGAAAAGTCTTATAGAGTCACACACACACAGTCTTCTAGGGTACGAATGATAGTGTACCCATTGTGTACATAACGTTCCCGATCCCCATCCCATCCACAGTAAGCATTCATAGATGTACCTGCATGGGAGAGTTAAAATACGCAAGTCAATAAAACCCTGCCTTACATAGTCACGGTAACCAAGCCCAGCAATAATGCGCGCGGCCCTTCTCTGCCAGAAAAATATTGTATTTGCATGATACGAGTGACCCCATGCCAGAATCACATACACTGAAATGGACTGAAATACTGCGTGATAAGTTTGCAGCAACTAAGCCTGCGGAAGCATAAGTGAGACTTTCCTAGGTATATACTTTTTGGCAGACGCTTTGCGGTGTGATTTGCATCTAATTCAAATTTCAGTGCCGGATCTAAAACAACTTCCAAGAACTTCGCCTCTCGTGTATTGTCACTCTCCAGCCCTCTCAGCGTAAAATACAAGCTGATTGTCTTATCGTTGTTCAGTGTCAGCTTATTGCTTCTGAACCACTCAACAAGACCATCCATAGGCGCAGTAACCATTGCATCCAGAGTATCGACATCATCGCCTCATCTCCACCCAGAGCTGTGAAAGATACTTTAGAAATGTAACCAGTTACTTTGTAGATACTTTTGCACAAATGTATCTAGATACCTAATAGGAATAGTTACTTTTCCACAAAAGGTAACTTAGTTCTAAGTTACTTGGTTAAAGTAACTAGTTATTGTATCTAAGATACTTTAAAAAGTAACTAAGATACTTTTAAATTAACTAAGATACTCTAAAAGTAACTAAGATACTTTTAAAATAAAAAAAGTTCCTGTAAACCTATGTCCGAAATGATCTAATTTTGACATACAAAGGGCGTTGAAATACAAAGGGTGTTGAAATTTTTAAGCAGAACAAAAAATAAGAACGCCACTGCCTTTTTCCTTTTTGATCGCACATTTATGTAGATAGTTTAAATCACTTTTTTGGGCCACCCTGTATATGCGAAAATATTTTGCTGAAATACATCCCACACAGTATAAGCAAGCATAAGAATGGAATTCCTAACTTAATTCGTATAGGAGCTATGGAAGCCTGACGAGTGTTGCAGGACCCTGTACAAAGGATTTTAAAATATTAACAAAAATCGATTTATTTTAAAGAACTTTAACACCCTTTATCTTTAAATTGGAGCATTCGCGGACATAGGTTTATAAAAACTTTTTTTCTTATTTTTTCATGTAGAATCGCCTCCTGAAGTTTGGCATACGAATTTCCGGACACCTTGTATACAGGGTGTGTACGAAGTCGGTTAAATTGAGGCAAAGTTGAGTAATTCTGGGCCCAATAATATGCCGCCAAAAAATCAAAAATAAATACTTTAGAGGCTTTCAAAATATTTGTAAAAATCTAAAATTTTACGTTTTGGTTTTTATTTTTTCCTGACTTTGTTCGAGGGGATGTCCAAAAATAAATTTCACGTTCTTATTGTTAGTTTTTATTCTCTACAATCAGGTCTATAATGCGATGTTTCGTCTTTGGGTCACCATCATCAACTTAATTTTTGTAAATACGGGCCTGGATTTTTTTTGTTTAAATTATGAGAAAGGAACGTAATCTACGTTCCGCAGTATACAACACTTACTGGTTTCTCGAGGGTTTGTTCCTTAAATTGACCATCCTCATTAAAATAGCCCTAGTACCTACGTTCCTGTAATTTCCGTTTGTTTCAAAAAATTTAGTTTAATTTGATTAAAAGTTATAATTTAGTCCCTCTTTCATAATTTAAACAAAAAATTCCAGGCCCGTATTTAAAAAAATTCAGCTGATGATGGTGATCCCAAAACGAAACATCGCATTAAAGATCTAATGATGTCATCTTGTAGAGAATAAAAATATCAATGAGAAAGTCAAATTTATTTTTAGACATTTCTTCCAACAAAATCAGGAAAAAATAAAAACCGAAACGGAAAATTTTAGATTTTTCAAAATATTTTAAAAGTCCCTGTATTTATTTTTGATTTCTTTGCGGCATATTATTGAGCCCCTAATTACTCAACATTGCCCCAATTTATCTGACTTTGGATCTCTTACAGTTTCCGAACTCTCAATGGTGAGAAACGAATTTGTTACACCATGTATACCTCCTAGCCTCCTACAGCTACTTACCATAAAAAAGTAGATCACATAAGACAAACCAGGCGAACTCCACGTGTGCATTTTTGGTTCATCAAACCACCCAAAGTATCTTAGATAAAAGTATCTTAGATAAAAGTATCTAAGATACTTTTAAAGTATCTTAAGTTACTTTCAAAGTAACTAGTTACTCATAAAAAGTAACTAGATACAAGATACTTTTCAAAAGTAACGAAGTTATAGTTAATTTTGGCATAATTAAAAAAGTATCTTAGTTACTAAGTAACTAGTTACTTTAAGTATCTAGATACTGAAAAGTATCTTTTTTTTTAAGTTACTCATAGCTCTGTCTCCACCAATGAAGTGTCATTAGCAAAAAGGATGATCTTCGAACCAGGCGCGGCATTATTAATATCGTTGACATAAATAAGGAAGAGCAGCGGCCCCAAGACATCCCTGTGGCACTCCATGACTAATCTCTGCCCAGTCCGAAGAACCACCATTACACACCGTCCTTTGCATCCTGTTTGTTAAGTAACTGCTTAGTAAATTTATACTCATTTGTTTAATCCCATAAAATCTTAGCTTACGAGCAAGAACATAAAGCTGCTCCTTCAACAAAGGCTCGCCACAGTAGGAATCAGCGATAGAATAGTTGTTCATATTATTGTCGTTAGGGCCCTTTTTATGTATGGGAATGACCTTCGCCGGAAAATTTCCTGCTTTGATGCACGAGTTAAATAACTTTGTCATTGGAACAATGCCTGTGTGCATAAGAAAAGTAACAATCCAGTTGTTAGCAAAAACTCACGGAATATTTAATGAAGTAACCGCAAATCATCAAAATGACCTATGTAAAAAGTATTTCTTGCAATTCATCCTTAATTTATATATTTTCCTTTGGCGACGAAAACCGAATAGTTGTTTTAGTAAAGTAAGCTCCAGCTAAATTAATCACTAGTTCTATCGGATTCGGACCTCGCTTCACAGGGCATTTATTAACAGGTCGAGAAACCCTTAGTGTGGTCAGCTAATAATAATTAAACAAGATAAATTTGTAAACTAACCTGCACCACTTATTTTACACCACATCAGTTATAACCATTGGCAATACAAGTATTGGAGTAGGTACTACACAAAGTACACAACACAAATTAAAGCTGAAACATTTTAAGATTAAACTTATATGCACCTAATACGTTTAGTGCCGATGTCATGAAAGGTGAATAAGAATTTATACAATTGCAACGCGTATTATTAAGTAATTCGTTTTTCTTTATCTAACCCAAATCTTTTGCAATAGTATATTTCACTGAACGGTTCGAGTGTATTTGTCTCCTTTTAACTTCGAAGCGCGTATGTTTCTTTCCGTCTTCAATTCAATGCATTTATATGGTTTATTTTCAGCCATGTATGTAATATTGACATTCCTGTCTTTTTAGAAATTTGAAAATGTCACATTTCTGTCTTTTTACTTCCGATCCACATTTTCCATCCTAGGACGGAAAATGCGTTTCCATCCTAATACATTTCAAGCCTCATTTTCTTGCCCGGTATTTTTGAGTAGGTCTTATAAAAACGGGGTAAAATAAGAACACAGGAACTATCCGATTCTTTATTTATTCATATTTTTATTTATACACGTTAATTGTTAAATTGGCATTGTTATTTATTACAGAAATTTTCAAACCCTCTTGAAGTTGAGTTTGATTTGAAATTCGTATTTCTTGCGATGCAGCTTCACTTGAAATACTTGGTAAATCAACAGTTTTAGAGGAAGATGATAACATTTTAGCAGTCTTTCGTTTGTTCTCTAGTGAGGATTCTACATATCCCTCCGCAACTGCACTCGATTTCCATCCGCCGAGTCTTTTTAGCTGCAAAACATCAGCTCCATTATCAACCAATAAAGTAGCGGCTGTTCGTCGAAAAGCATGACCCGTGAAAGACCCTACATTTGGAAGTTTCAAGAAAGTAGCTATCTTGTGAGGACTCGCGATTGAATGATATCCAATAGCCTGATTATGCAATTTTCCATTTCTCCATTGGACGAAAAACCTGTCATTTTGAATGTTGTTTCGCAAAGTCACATATTTCTGAAAGACGTCAATCCAATTTGGGTCACTTATGATGAAGGATCTATTTATATATGTCTTCGTATCAGGGATTTCGATGACGACCTTTTCTTGCAAAACATTAACATGGGAAATTTTCATTTTTACTAGTTCATCACTCCTGCATGCTCCCGAGACTCCAACAATAAGCGCAATCTTCATACACAACAATTCTTCAGGTGCTTTAACCAAAAAATCTCTGATGTTTTCTCTTGAAAAAACACTTGACTTTTTAGGCCGAAAGCCTACACTTTTTCGCTTCAAAAAAGCCACAAGTTTTGAATGCTTGGAAATGTCGACCTTTTCTCTAAGTTTCAGTATACTTTTTATCATACTGTAGGTAGCCCATAAAGTGGAAGATTTTTTTTCTTTAGAGATCTCACCAAAATAGACCAACAAAACGGTCTCTGATGTAACATTGGTTGTTCCTCTGCTGCTGCACCACGCCTGGAATGTATTAAAAGTTTTCTCATAACGTAGCTTACTTTTTGTGGCTAGCAGACTTTCTTCAATCTTATCCGCTGCTTCTTTGAAATCAGGCGGAGTACAGCTAATTAACTCGTCGTCACTATCGGAGAACATCTTTAATCTGTATTCTTTTTCTTAAAAAAACGCTGACTTTCAAAAAATTTTAAGCGACTACTGCTGTCAACCACAGCTGTCAACTGGTGACAACGACTAACAATGGAAATGAAAGGTAATAACCGGTGCGACAAAATTTATTATTTCAAAAAAGTCTATCGTGTAAAATCATGAATATTACTATAAATATTACTTGAATCATAAATTCATGGCTGAAAATAAAATAGTATACAATCCTCGACGAAAAATTTCATTGCGGCCTACGTAATATACTATTTCTACTGCCATATAAACCTATGAGATCAATTTAATATATGGCCAAGCCTCGAGCAAGCACAGGAATAATTATTGGTGCTTCGCTTAGCTCGATCCTTTATTGGGGGAAGTTTTCGTATGAAAATACACTTCTTTAGGATAATTATATAAATAAATTAGATTAGAAATTATTAGGTGGGTTATTGACCAAATTACCTTATGGACTAGCCGCGCATGGCAGGTAACAATTGTTGCTAGCGCCAAACTAAAAGGTGGCACTATTATTAATTTTTAATTGGCACATGCCTACTTTAAAATTAGTATCACTTTGACACGCATTTGCAAGTTGCTTAGAGTCAGGAAAGTTAAATATTGGTAGTAACGAACTCACGACCTATAATCTCATCGAACAGATCGACTATGATAATCGTTCGTTAATAAGCACCCCTTGTTGATTAGGGGTGGCAAACATAGGGTGTCTTAAAGCCGCCACTTAAGCACAAAGCACATACCTAGGTGTATACGGTTGCAAGCAAGTAGAGCATTGGAGGAATTTGGTAATTATGCAGTATGCCGTTTCCTCTCATTTTTAGAATTTTTAAAAACTGCAGGCTTATGTAAATATATTGGTAATGTGATGCGGATTGAGAATTCCAAAGCGAATATTAAAAAGCGGTAACCATGTTCCAATTCACCTGGTGAAATTGAGACATGAAACACTTTTTTTTTATGAAAAATTGAAACAAATAAAAATAATTTTTTTTTAAATAAATAGCGTCTTAACAGGTTAGTAAAAAAAGTTTTTAAAAATTTGCAAAGTTGACAGAAAACGGTATACTGCATAATTACCAGGAATTTTACTACAAAGGAAACAAATGGAGCCCTAAAGCCGGTGCCATACTTCAGTCAAGCTACAACCGTAGACGAGCAGAAGTACCACCAGTACGAGTGGCGTGGTGAACTCTCTTCAGAGCGACATTGGAGCACTGCTGCAGCAAGCTTCATATGCGCCCTCGTTTAAGAAATTTATCTTAGCCAGAGACATACGATGCATCCCCGGCTTGCCCCTTTCGCAGTCTTGCTCGAGTGAGTACGCAGCTTAATCTCCCCTGATCAAAATGGGGTCATTTTGTCAAACCTAATTTCTAGGAAGCATTTATAAGGTATGGTCAGCCCTGAAAATTTGAAGACAATCCGATAAGTAGTTTTCGAAATATACGAGATCAAAATCAAATAAAAGGCTCGCGAGGCGGTGACTTCATTACCTCCCACACTCGTCCGCTTTGCACTTGAGCAAAGGTCTTTCTGTGAATATACAAGGGAGATGCGCTTACGTAAGTAGGAGTCCATACCAGTTCTAGACTATACTTTCTCTAACAATATTTTAGAAAAGAAAAAGAGATTATTAAAAATTATTTTATTCTCTCCTGTCGATATCAACTCCGTTGCCCAGCAACGGAGGAATGGCGATGTGCATGGCCACCTGTCTTCTTTATCGTAAACAACGGCAGCGAGCGGGACCAGACTTTCTATCGGAGATAGTGACGTCACACAGCGGTTTCCGTGAGTCGATGTTCGTAAATTATTTTAAGGGCTTTAGGAGCGTCAGAAAATTAGAACTTTTTGCAGTTCGCACTAAAATTACAAAATCTTTCAGAAAATGTAATAAAAAAAATGCTAAATAACCCATTCTATGACCCGGGTTTTTACCAAATCGCGATGACATATGACTTCCATACATACCATCTGCTCTTAGACTGGTATGAGAAAGAACCATACTCGACTGATAATACATGCACATGCACATGTGAAACGACACGACCTATATTGTGATATTTTATTACGTAAAATCTACAGTAACTTTATGTGAATTTTTAAGACTTAACATATGCATTGTATGTGTATGTCGTTTCTAGGCAAAACAACCTCTTACCTTTAGAACGCTTCTAATCAAATAAAATAAAATTGTCAATTTAGGTTGTATGCATCAGAACGAACACAGATCTTTTTTTGTAGTCTAACGTAATTTTTATAGATTGACTGAAAATAATGTATTATATTATAGGTAATTAATTAGGCAACCAGGGTAAATGTCTTTTTAATTTATTGTTTTTATAATTTTAATTTGTAATATATAATCATAAACATTTCCTGTGTTTTTATAAAATAAAATTGCGCTTGATTTGAAAGTGTTGAAATGATGAGTGATCAAAACTGCCATTTCTAGTGATTGAATTTTGTGTTTTCTTCTACAAGCCAGAGTTAATATATACAGTGTGCCCAAGATAAGGAGGGCCTCTATGGGGATCTCGGTTATGGTAAGAGCTACAACTTTGATTAAATGGGGAAAAAGTTGCGCAATCAGAGGACTAATAATATGGCATAAAAAAAGTTTTAGTAATATTTGTAAGTTTTGAGATATTAAATAAAAACTGATATTTTGGATTTTTGATTTTATTTTTCTTTGGCGTTATTATTAAAGTTAGAGCAAAACTGACAAAACTCTCTCACAGCAACTTGTTATGAACTTAAAGATTACATCGCAATTTTTTTTATACGACGTTTCGTTTCCAAGCAAACACCATCAACTTCATTTTTTCTAATACGGCCCTGATCTCTTATTGTCAAATTTTGAGAGCATTTTTTATTCTTAATTCAATGATGTACCAGACAATGTTGTTTAATTACGTTTCGAGCCTTTTTAACCATCTTTATGAAATTTTCAGGGTCCGGACCTGGATCCTAGAGTGTTGCATATGCTTTTTCAGCTTTTTTAATTAAACCTTACGATACTATTTAAAAAAAAATAAAAACTTCCTGGGTTTATTTTCTTTTTGAAACATCACAAATAGCTACGCTGTTGCAAACTAAGTATTGTTCTTTTCCCAAATTAGCGAAGTAGGCATTGAAAAAAAAAATGAGTAGGTATGGTGTCAGACAATTTGGCATTACTTCAGTTGAACTAAATATGGCAGGTTATTATTCAAATGAAGAAAAATTTGATATGTTATCATGTTTTATTTTAAGCGGAGAAAATTGTAATGTAGCGGAGCGGATGTATTTGGACAAATATCCGGAAAGGAGACAACCAGCTAAACGGACTTACAGTAAGTTAGTAACTAACCTTAAAGAACACGGTGCATTTAAAAAACCCATGGTCTCCCGAAAAAAAAATAGTAACCAGGAAAAGGTTTTCAGCGTATTATTAGCTGTTACTGAAAACCCTGGAGTATCAACTAGAGAAATTGATGAAAATGTAGGCGTAGCGAAATCAACTGCTAAATTTATTTTAAACAAACAAAAATTTCACCCATATAAATACAGAATTTGTCAAGGACTGAGGCCAGGTGATGCAGAAAGACGTCGATCATTCTGCGAATGGTACACCAGAAAATGCCACGAAAACATAAATTTTCCTTACCAGATAATTTGGTCTGATGAAAGCATGGTAAATCGAAACGGGATCTTTAACAGAAAAAATGTACATTACTGGTCTAAGGAAAATCCACGTGTATTCAAAGAATCAAGACACCAATACCGTTTCGGATTTAATATGTGGGCTGGAATTTTGGGAACAAGAATAATAGGACCTTTTTTCTATCAACATAATTTAACATCTGAGCATTACCTGAATTTACTCCAAAATGACTTAGAGGAGGCTCTGGATAATTTACCTCTGGCAGAACAACGCGACACTTGGTTCCAGCAGGATGGTGCACCTGCACATAATTCAAGGGTAGTTAGAGAGTACATTTCAGCAAGATTTCCAGAAAAAAGTATCAGCACTTATTCTGTAACACCCTGGCCGGCGCGTTCCCCAGATTTAACCCCGCTTGATTTTTTCCTTTGGGGATATATCGAGAATTGTGTTTATAAGCAGAATTTTGAAACAGAAGAAGAGCTTAGACAACTAGTGCTTGCAGCCTTTCACAGCGTAACGCCACAAATGTTAACTAATGTCCTAAATAATACAGTTTTAAGATCCTATTTATGTTTGGAGAACGACGGAAATCACTTTGAACACCTTTGAAAATTAATTTTTAATGAGTTAATGTTAGTTTTATTTCAATTAATTAAAGTTTAATTATTATGGGTTCGGAATCAGTATTTTACAATGTTAAGTAAATAATTAAAAATCTATTATGTAATTTTATTATTTTTTTTTAAATTCATAATGAAACTAAAAAGATTACGTTGTTACCTTCTACATCCATCATTTTCATTTTTTTAATTAAAAAAGCTGAAAAAGCATATGCAACACTCTAGGATCCAGGTCCGGACCCTGAAAATTTCATAAAGATGGTTAAAAAGGCTCGAAACGTAATTAAACAACATTGTCTGGTACATCATTGAATTAAGAATAAAAAATGCTCTCAAAATTTGACAATAAGAAATCAGGGCCGTATTAGAAAAAATGAAGTTGATGGTGTTTGCTTGGAAACGAAACGTCGTATAAAAAAAATTGCGATGTAATCTTTAAGTTCATAACAAGTTGCTGTGAGAGAGTTTTGTCAGTTTTGCTCTAACTTTACTAATAACGCCAAAGAAAAATAAAATCAAAAATCCAAAATATCAGTTTTTATTTAATATCTCAAAACTTACAAATATTACTAAAACTTTTTTTATGCCATATTATTAGTCCTCTGATTGCGCAACTTTTTCCCCATTTAATCAAAGTTGTAGCTCTTACCATAACCGAGATCCCCATAGAGGCCCTCCTTATCTTGGGCACCCTGTAGACTGATTCATGTAGATGGCGTATTAGACGTTTATGGCGAACCAGTCAACAGGACGATTCAAAAATTTGTTTTCTCGCATAAAAAGAGATGTACAGGGTGTCTAGTTTTCGACACTTTTGAAGGGTATCTCCGTTATTAGTACCACAGCTTCCTTTACTTCCAAGCTATGAAGGACAAAGTCTGGCAACGTTGCAGGTAGACCGATGATTCGCTATTTTTGTTTGTGCTCTTGTGCTTGTGATTGTGAAGTGTATCGACAAGTCTTGACGCATACGTTGTTTGTTATTTTCCCGAGTTTTAGTTATCAATGTTATCATTATAGGAAAATCTTAAGGTTAGTTCCAATGTTTGTTTAACTGGCAAAATGTTTTTATTTGCGTACAGCAAGGTTTATAAAAGGGACGATTGAACTACCCCAATATATTTAAAAAATGATTTGAAGGTAAACTAGCTAAAGAAATTTGTGACTTGGCTTGATATATGGCATAACGATCCAGAGGGGGTGAGTTTAACTAGGGACACTTATGATGCTATTAAACGTAGTAGGTACCAGTACCACAGTTCTAATAGAAATTATAGAATACTCATTTATCCATTTTGAAATAAAATACATTTTAGCTGGTAAATTTCAAACAGATACCCTTGAAAAAAGATTTGGCCGATATAGGAACCTTTCTGGTTGTAACTGTCATGTATTATTTAAACAGATCCTCGAATCAGAAAAAAAAATTAGACTTCAAAGTATTGTAAAGTCAGGGTTAAAAAATTTTACAGTGTTAAAATCAAATACTCTTGAAGCATGATATTGAAAGTACAGAAATATTAGAGTTTCCTTACATATTTCAATCGGATTATCTTAAGGATTACCAGTTGGATGAGTCTGTTTAAATGTATAGGTATATGTATTATATAGCCTATTCTATCTACAAAAATAGGAAATTAAAATGTATGGATTGCAAAAACCTTATTATAAATAAAACAATGCAGTCTTCCTCCACAATTTAATAATTAAACTATTTTTTCAACTTTGAAAACCTTATTGTTCGAGTCATAGGTTTAAATGTGGGGGATGAATATTTTGATTATTTGTCTTGCTACCAATGAAGTAAATATTATGTACTTTCATATATTTACAGCTTTTCAGTTTATTATAGCTACTAAAGAACTTAAGCTTAAATTTTTACACCGTGTTCGAGAGGAAAACGCGTTATTATTCTCCATGCCGGAAGTAAAGATGGCTTTGTACCTAATGTGTTGCTTTTGTCAGCAAAGAATATCACTCAATAATCAATCTCCAACTTTAAGCGCAGTTGTCCTTGATAATATTCGGCAGGTAATAACGAAATGAGTAGCGATTTATGGAAAAATTGCGTAGCTTATGGTTTAAAAACAGAAAGCGGATATTCTGTTTCACCACCTATAGCGCCAGTAGTAAACCAACCTGGAAACGATTCTACATCTGAAAGTTCCGACTATTCCAGTCAATAAATTGTTTATGAATTTTAAATTAATTGTTCGTTCAACACGTATCTTAAAATCTTGTTATATTACAGAACGTTTACTGTGATTCTGCTGATGCGATCAATTTGTTGTTAAAATATATATAGTGAATTCTAACTACTAACTGTATATTCCAACTACCATAGTACCTGCCCCTATCCATTCTTGGCAAGCAAAACTCATATCTCCTCGCGGTCCTGGCTGGACAAAGACAATTTTTTTAAATTGTCTGGCAAAATGAGCATTTTTTTACCGAAAGACCACTTTAAAAATATTAAATTCATCTGTTCATTGCAGGCGAAGTCACGGGTACAAACCTCTTATCGATATTAACTATATTTTTAAGTTGTTTTTGGCAAAATTAGCATTTTTCTGTACAGAAAGACGCATTTTAATTATTTGGTAGAAGCGACGTCTTGGTCAGGAGTTAAATGTTTTTTTATGTCATCAAATTAAGCTTAGAACAACTATACTGAAGATTGATTTCAAACTTTTTAAGTTTTTTAATACAATAGTAAAAAGTCGTTTTCTCTTATATTATTGTTACGTATAGTAATGGAATAAACGAAAACATCTACTAGTAGGCCGCGACTTATCCAGGCTACAAATCAAAAGTTTCATAATGGCGTTTAGCTCTCGTTAGAATTGTATTCAGATTATACTTTGAAAAGTTACTGATAATTTGTGTATTAAGTGTTATTGTTCAATTTTAACGATGGCCCAAAAGTATGAGAATTATGAAAAATACGATATGCTGCATGCTTTATACAAAGCCATGAAAACCCCCATGAAGCTGCCGATTTATATTTCAATAGGTAGGTATGCAAGAATATCATACATTATTATTTGTGATCTAAAATTTCTATAACGACCATGTTTATAGTTATACGGAGTGTTTGTTTTAGTAGCATATTATTATCAATATTCTATAGATATTCTGAAAGAAGGCAGGTGTTTCTTGCTTCATATTAGGTAATCAAATAACTTACCGGATTTTGAGGGAGGTCTTACGGAAATGGATATCTGGAAATTTTGTAAGATGTTATACCAGAGTTGTTAGAAATCGTTCCCCTTGTCCAGCTAAATATTATACATTTCCAGCAAGACGGTGCGCCGTCATAACTCTCACGTAATAAGGCCTTTTCTAAAAAATAATTTTCCACAAAGATGAATAGGCATAAATGCGATCGCAGGCATAAATGGAGCCGTAAGATGGCCACCGCGATCGCCCGATCTATCGGTGTTGGACTTCTTTTTGTGGGGGTTCTTGCAAAGCAAGATATACCAAGACCCGGCAGTGAACTGTAAAGGAACTTCGAAGGGCTACCCATTTAGTATTTCAATTTCTACAAAACCATCCAGTAATCATTTTAAACGCCTCGAGACGAATTACAGAAATGTGCCAGCTTTGTATTAGGGAGAATGGCAACCATTTTCAACAATATCTATAAATAAAAATACCCCGTTCTTGTATTTTCGATAAGGTATAAGATAACTGAAATACGTTTCACCAGTATTGAAAATTGTGTGAAAATGCACAATTTTCAATTTCCCTGTATCTCAAAAACCAAGAGGGCTATCCGTTTACGGCATCGTTTGTTTTACAAAAAAGTTGCACAGGTTTGCGAAAACCGCATCATTCTATCTGTATTAATAACGGAGATACCCTTCAAAAATGTCGAAAACTAGACACTCCTGTACTGTACATACCCAGCTAAAATATGTTTGACAGTGCGGTGTGCCGCTTCTAGCAGAAAGTAGTATCAACATTGATATTTTAAATTGAATTTTTACTGTAGTTTCTTAACAACGTTCCTTATTATTTCTATGCTGATATTTTTAAACTCCGAGATACTAAGGCACTGAAATTTGGTTGAGAGTTAGGCAATACCCCGAGGCTTTTTACGCTATGGCCAAAGTATAGTTGCAATATACAGTGGTCAAAATATACAGGCATTTTAGTAGATTTTTTTTAAATGCAACACCTCGACCCACACTGATTTGAGAAGCTGCTAAAGTTCGCTATTCATTAATCATAAAACGATTATAGGGGGCGATTTAGATGTCAAACATTTGGTTTGGGGATGCAGATATACCCACTAGAGATGTGCCCAATATAAGTTCTTTGAAATCCTAAATTACCACATTTTCCCGCCTCACATGCTCGGGCGTGGTTTTCCGGATATCTTGAACATTTTTGTGATAAAAAAAAAAACTGTGTACGGATATCACGGTCAATAGTCATTTGTGATCTTAGTTCAGATCATATATCGGTTGTTGTGGAAGTGGGAAAGAGGCAGGAATTTTGTATCTCGGACCTATACAAACTGGCCGAGATACAACAATCTCAAGAAATGTAGAACCGCTACGACCTACGACTGCTTAACTCGGCTGACATCGACAACGCGGTGATTAAGATCACAAGTGACAGGCTTCTGTCACGAAGATGACCGAGTATTCGAAATTCAGCGCTTTGACAGACGAAATAAAACTATGCATCAGAATTAAAAATCGTTTGAAAAACAGAACTTATCGAACTGGGGACCTCCGCATCAAAGCTGAGCCAAATCGTGAGGCTGAAGCAATAAGACAAATCCTCAGTCAACGTCAATCAGACCTGTGGGACGACAAGGTTCAGAGTTTAGCCATTGAGGATTGAGGACAATTAAATATACAAAATGGCCCGAACTCTGACCAAAGGCGCAAAAAGCCGATGTCTTACTTACAAAACCAAGAAACAGGTCTGTGTTTAACGGACGCCAAGGATAAAACTGAAGAAAAGCTCAGCGAGCAATTTAGCGAAAATCTCACTACGGTTCAGGTTAGTTAGAGATGAGAGGGTCTCTAGAACGGTCGGTATTTACAAAACATCCTGCTCAAAACTTTCCTGAAGTAACTTTACATGAAATTAAATCTCTAATTAGTACTCCCATAATAGACTACCCATTTTATATTATTAATAAATTCCCTACGAGATAACTAAATAGGTTGTTCTCTGTGGGATTATCTTCTGTAGTCTTTGGGATTTAGGTAAATTGATTGATTAGGCGCCTGTCACAAATAAATTTTAAATTAATAATTTCGTGGAACGTCATTTTTCTACGAGAAGTTTGTTAGTTTTCATCAATAATTATTTAATTTTTTTGCTTTGAGACATTATTTCAACATCCGTTTGAACTTTCATGGATTACTCAGTCCAACAACGTGTGTTTTGTATAGAAACTTACATAAGAAGCAATTCGATAGAAGAAGTTAGGCGTGCATTCCGGCGTCAGTTTAATAACAACAATAGGGGTCACGCGCCAAATCGTAAAACTGTTAAGTTATGGGTTTGTCATTGGCGTGAAAATGGTTCTGTACAAAATTTGAAGAAGCCTGGACGTCGAAGACCAGTTCGTACACCAGAAAATATTGAACGAGTTAGAATTGCGTTTACGAGAAGTCCTAAAAGGTCTGCTAATCGACAAACCCTTATCCTAGGAATATCGAAGGAAAGCTTAGATCGAATTCTTCAAAGGGATTTAAAATTTCATCCCTATAAATACCAAATGGCACAGCACCTTAGCAATCAAGATAAAGAAGCAAGGTTAGCATTTTGTCAAGAATTTTTGGATTTACATCAAGGAGCAATTCACAGTCTCCTAATGACCGACGAAACAAATTTTTATTTGAACGGCATGGTCAATAAACAGAATTTTAGATACTAGTCAAATGAAAATCCTCGTGAAATCTTTACACAGAACCTCCATAATCCAAAAATTGTTGTGTGGTGTGGAGTAGGATCTTTTGGTATTATTGGCCCTTATTTTTTTGAGGATAAAAATAACCGCGCTGTAACAGTAACATCCGAGCGCTACGTTAATATGCTAGAGACATTTCTCACTCCAGAATTAAATAGACGAGGATTACTAAACAATGCCTTACTATTCCAACAAGATGGGGCAACAGCTCATACCGCCAGAAACTCAATGAGGGTCCTGCGAGAAATGTTTAATGGCCGACTCATTTCTCGATTCGGAGATTTGCCTTGGCCTTCGAGGTCCCCCGACTTAACGGCACCCGATTTTTTCCTGTGGGGATATTTAAAAGCCAAAGTGTTTGCGAGTCGTCCAGGTACAATCGAGGAACTGAAAGTCAAAATTCGTGAAGAAGTTGAAGGAATAGACGAAGGTTTGCTACGCCGTGTAATGAACCACTTTTTATCTAATATTGGAAAATGTGTTGAAGTTGGTGGAGGTCATTTAGAAGACGTGATTTTTAAAATTTAGAATTAAATTAGCCAAATATTTATAAGTTATCATAAATCCCAAAGAGTTAGCTGTAATTTAGTAAAATAAAAAGTTTGTTTTAACTAAAAAAATTTTAATTCAAATATTAAAATGGGTAGTCTATTATGGGGAACCCTGTATAAGCGGCGGGTTTCGACGGAATAAAAAATGGGGCGTTGCGAAACCTACCCGACAGAGTTTTGGGAAATATAGCAAGCTTATCCGAGGTTATTATCAAAGAAGGCCATTTTCCGTGCGCCTAGATATACATAAAAATTATCTTAGTTCACAAGAAGAGGCGCTGTTGAGTTACAGACGACCTATCAGCTTGCTATCAAGTTTAGGCAAGATTGCAGAAAAATTGATTTTGTTTTTACGCACAATGGTTTACCTAACGAACAGTTCGGGTTCCAGTGTAATAATTTAGGTTCCTCATCTAACTAATGAGTAATAAAATCCATGCTTTGCTATTGAACTCTGTATATTCTTTGTTCATTCAACTACAATTTCCTGTTGTACTTTTATCAGATATTAGAAGTCAGCAAGTTGACCGTATGCTGATTCGTAGTTTACTTTACTATTATTAAATGATGCATAATTTATTGTGTTAGTATTATAAGGGTGTCTTCGTACCATATTACACCTCTCCGGAATTTCTTAAATAATTTTCTTTTAATTAAAATGAAAATTGTGAACGACAGTACATCGCAAATCACCAAAAGCTTCAATAGAAGGGCGCACACGGGAGCGGTCTTCTTTGACGTTAGCAAAACTTTCGTTAAGGTCTGGCACGACGGCCTTCCATTAAAATTAATAAGAATCGGTGCTTCAAATTACTTCGTGGAGGTCGTGGGTCCTTTTTAGAGAATAGAGATTTGATCAAAGACTGAATTGAAGGCTCAATTTAATCAACAGAGTTAAGCTCGCTCTGGGTCAGTTAAGTTCACTGGCGGAGTAGATTTACTACCAGAACTAAAGTAGACCTCTATAAAGTCTTGGTCAGGCCAATTTTGACTTATGGTGCGCTATCATAGTGCAACATAAGCAGAGCGGAGCTGAATAAGTTTTAGGTGATTCAAAATAGAGCATTGAAAATGATCGCAGGTGCGCCAAGATATACTATTAATAGAGTATTACATAATGATTTTAGAATACAGACATTAAACGAATATTTCTTAAAAATTATAAGACTATTAGAGACGATACTAATAACAATAAAGAGATAAATAAGAGTCATAGAAGTCCTATTATCCTTTATTTTAATATATTCCTACACGTTTCAAAGCCACCTTTGGGACGGTCTTAACGCGCTAAGCAATGCATTTTTAAGGCAATGGCAAACTGTCACCGATTTGTAAGTGGCTTAGCCAAATTTTTAAACAAATAAAAACATTACTAATACAAACATTGTTATATCGAATATATGTTACTTTTGATAAGAAATATCCTGGAAAAACTATCAAAATCGCGTCGCGGCAATGTCACACGACTCTACGGTACCTACATTAAGAAGTCAGCAGAGCGATACAAAATGTAAGAGGTAAAAGATTTTTTTCTTTTACTTAGCTGCAGATAAGAAACTTTTATTCTTGTTGTGAATTTTCTTCTCGTTTCTTTAGTTGCTTTCTATTCTTTAAACAGAAGCCTCCTTTGCTCCTCCTTAGCTGTATATTCTATCATTTGATACCAGTAGTTCAGGTGAATATTTGGCTAAACTATGTTTTTTACTATGTCTGGTTCCTATTTTGTATTTTGATTGATTCATGTATAGACCTGCTTTAAATGATTTTTATTTATGTTAACTTTTACTGATTTTTTATTTTGGTGCAATATATTTCGTTGTATGCCATATGCTCTTACATAAAATTTTTATATTAACAAAGTGTACCTACACAGTATCTTATTTAAATTTAAATTTGAACTTATTATTTAATATATTTTGTTAGAGCTTTGTCAACAAAAATTATATATTTTTGAGTTTTAGACCCTTGCCCATAATTTGTACCATTATTTAATATAAGTACTTGTTTATGTTGTAAATATCTATTGCTAAGGCCATTCGCAGACTACAAAAAGTACGTTAATAACGAGACGCCAGAAAGAGTACTTTTGTTAGTACTGCGTACAGATTGAAAAACGAAATTACTAATATAAGGAAAACTATTTCTTTAGAAGAAAGAAAACTATATTATTAATTTACTTTTACAGTCTGTACGCAGTGCCAACAAAAATACTTTTTCTGAGGTCTCATTATTAACGTACTTTTTGCAGTCTGCACTGAGCTAACCTATATTAACTAATAATACAAAGAATTATGGGCGAGAGTCTCAAAAAATCATAACAATTCAACAAATCCTCTTACTGGCAAGGGGGACTAGGTATAATTTTTGTTTATTCAATGGTTTTAATTTCTAGAAAGAGGTTACCGTATTTTATCTGCACACCCTCAATAAAAAAATTAAATTAAAAATAAATTATACATTTGGAAATGAAAAAAAGTAATACATATTGTCAAATTCATTTACTTTTACCCAACTAAAGCCGAAGGCTACTTTAAGACAGTGTGATTTTCGATTGGCATGATTTCACAGCATTATTGTGAGCAGAAAGAGAAACCAAAAACAGTCTAAAATATTTGACATTGACGCATTTGCTTCAAACCGTAAATGTCATTTAAAATTTTCAAACGTCGGAAAATGACATTATTTGTCCAAATATCAACAAATGTCATAAGAAATTATTTGTATTTACATGCACATTTTAGATCCAAAGTTTGGTGCGAAATTTAAAAATTTTTTTTTTCATATTTTGCCAATTAATAACACTATATACAGGGTGTTTCATTAAGATCGGCCACCGGCTATATCTCGGAAACTGCTGGGCATAGAAATTCAGCAAAAAAAATTGATTACTAAAGTGGCCATGAAAAAATCCTGGAAATAACTTCTAAGTACCGCATTTCGCCGCAAGGGGGCACCATTGAAAAGTAAATTTTAAAATTTTAGATATCTCCGAAACTTCCACGTTAAGGTATACCTTTGATAACACCGTTAAAAGGCTTGGACAATACTTTTACCTATCGTATTCGGTGGTTCATGATAGTTCTCAATAAAAATGCTAGAGGATGCAATTTGCAATAATAACAGATTTTCTTATTTTATTCCGAATACCTAAATCATACGGTATAATTATGATATCATAATCGAAAAGTAGATGAAATTTGCTAGAAAAACGTAAAAACCGCAGTTCGATACCTCCGTTCGTTTCAAAGTTATTGCCAAAAGAGTAATTTTTAAAACTTTAAACGAAGAAGCGATTGTTTTTATAGTTTCGTGGTCAAGCATTCCACGACAAAAAATATTTTTATACTTTATGGTTGTGTAGGTTTGCCACTCATTATTCCAATGGCCCAGAAACCACTCTAGAATTAATGGTATAATTATGGAAAACGTGTAATTTAGGCGTAACTCTAATGATATGGTGTTTTAAAAAATAAATCTAGATTGCTGCGAAATAAAATCGGAAGGTTTCCATGGAGATAAACAAATGGGAATAGTTGTCAACTGATTTCATTTTGTAAGGGGTTGTGTTGACAAAAGTTTCTCCTTATTTTTTTTAATTTCTTGATAAAAAATTGTGATACATGCCCTTCAAAAATGGCTTATACCAATGCCGAGGCTTACGATAGGCTTGCCGTATACTTTGAATGTTTTAAAAATGCGGCTATAGCGGAACGCGAATATGCTGCCAGATATCCTAAACGAAGGGCACTATGGTAGAAGAGTATTTCGGCGACTGGCAATATGTTTAAGGCAAGCGGGAAGTCTACGATGCATTCCCGATCCTATCAGAAGACGTTCAGTAAAAGAAAAAAGCATAAGAGAAATTTCGTTAGACCTAGGCATAAGCTGCACTGCAGTGTTCCGAATTTTAAGGAATTTTAAGCTGCATCCCTATCATGTAGTTTTACATCAGGCCCTATCAGAAACTGATTTTGACAGATTCGACTATTGCTATTGCCTAAGAGAGCCTAAGTTTTATGGACTGATGAAGCCACTGTCAGTAGCTGTGGCAGAGTTAATTTCCATAATATGCACTATTGGTCACAAACAAATCCTCAGTGGATGCGCGAAGTGGATCACCAAAACAGGTGGAGTGTAAACATGTGGTGCGGAGTGTTAGGACACAAAGCTATCGGACCGTTTATTTTTAATGCTCATCTAAATGGCGAATCTTATTAAAAATTTTACAAAATGACCTGCCTATCCTTTTAGAAGATGTTCCTATTGGTCTAAGAACATCCATGTGGTATCAACATGATGGATGCCCGGCACACTTTTCGCAAAGGGTCCGTGATTTTTTGAATGTTAGATATTTAAATCACTGGATTGGAAGGGGTAGTTTGTTTGGGTGGCCACCTAGATCCCCGAATCTAACTGTGTTAGATTTTTACTTGTGGGGACGAATAAAATACATTGTTTATAAAACGCGACCAACACACGAGACAACATACTGTTTTATGGCCCGTTGGTCTTGAAACACGCTTCAAATTTTGTCTTTTACATTATTTGGACTAGTCCTAAGCCTAGATAAAGTGTGAAGGAAGGCACGGAATATGACAAATCAAAACCCGTTATTACTAAATAAACCTACACACTACACACCTACGACACTATAAAAACAATCGTCTTCATTTAAAGTTTTAAAAATTATTCTTTTGGCAATAACTTTTAAAAGAACGGAGGTATCGAGCTGCAGTTTTTACGTTTTTTCTAGGAAACTTCATCTACTTTCCGATTATGATATTATAATTATACCGTATGATTTAAGTTTTCGGAATAAAATCAAAAAATCTGTTATTATTGCAAATTGCACCCTCTAGCATCTTTATTGACAACTATCATGGACCACTGAATACGATAGTTAAAAGTACTTACATTTCTCTTCCAACCAATCTTTAGTTTGCCAAAATCGGATAAGTCGTTTATAAGTTACAGCGATTTAAATGATTACACTTTCAACAGCTTCCCCACTCTTATTAAAGTCGGTACGCCAATGAGCCTAGGATCAATATGATGCATAATTGTCCAAGCTTTTTAATGGTGTTATCAAAGGTAAACCTTAACGTGGAATTTTCGGAGATATCTAAACTTTTAAAATTTACTTTTCAATTGTGCCCCCTTGCGGCAAGATGTGGAACTTAAAAGTTATTTCCAGGATTTCCTCATGGCCACTTTAGTAATGATTTTTTTTCCTGAATTTCTATGCCCAGTAGTTTCCGAGATATAGCCGGTGGCTGACCTTAATGAAACACCCTGTATATAATTTAGTTCACACAAACTGCTTGCACTTCACCGACTACGAAGACACCGAGTAATGACTCCACTGCACGCAATTTTTGTAATGTATTATACTGAAAATAGATTTTATCGCGCCGCATGAAAGTGATCTGCGAATGAGACGCGAAATATCGCAAACGGAAAATCGCACCGCCTGAAAGTGCCCTAACACTTGTTTGCAGTTGTGAGATATAATTATCGTTCTAAGCGACAAAAGAATGCATGCTTCGATTCCTTTACGTCGGTCCTAAAATACTTATCATAAAAATCCAAAACTACATTTTCGACTTTGAATCCAAATTTTTGGTAAATAAATATAGCTGGATTGTTAATAGATACATGGAGGGTAATATCTCTTCCTAAACTGGTCTGAAAATGAATAATAAAAAATATTAGTGCAATGTTTACAAAACCTGTCGGCAATTTATTTAGCATGCGAGAATTAGTCGTCTTATTTCTACACATTGTTATTTTAAATCCTTATAATTACTTATTACCTGTATTAAATGGTAGATCATAAATTTGGCTATCCCACAATTTCGCCAATCAGGTCGCGTAAAAACGAAAGAAATGTAGTTTTCCGTATGTTTTACATCGGGTACTAAAAAGGCAAAGCCTACGATCAGTCTTTTGTACAGGGTAACACAACTAAAATCTGGGTACTGAAGAGATTCGGTCACTAAAAATAAAAAAATATTCGTTTAGTTTATGTTTCAATAAAATGCAACATCGAGAAATGTAAATTTTTCATTATTATTGACTTTACGAAATCCCACTTTAAAAAATAAAATATATCATTGTTAGCATACAGTGTGTGTATAAAGTCTGGAAACGGCTTAATAACATCACAATTTATTGGCCGATTTAAACCAAATTTGATACAGTTGTGTAAGAGGATCTGACGCACCGAATGACGATATTGGCGTTGTTGCCAGCTTTTTGGTTTGTCTGGAATTCGAAAGCATTTTATATTTTTAAACGTAACACCCTGTATACTTTTTCATTTATATTTTTTACTTTAAATTTGTTACACTTTTGGTATAACATACTTTATTCCTAATATAGTACTTTTCGAAATAACGACGTGTTTTGAAAATATCAACAAATTGTGTTTTATTTGTTAATAAATAAAACACCAGTCCAGCAAAAATGCCTTTAACTGAAAGTGAAAGAATTACAATTCTTATGATGAGAGGATATGGCGATAGGGTTAGGTATTTCGAAGAGGTTAATAATCTATTAATGACGCATTTCCAAACCGAAATCCAAGTTCAAAACTGTTCTAAAAACTGTCCGACGGTTTGAAGAAACTGGAAATTGTAGAGATAGGCGACGATCAGGACGACCAGCAGTAGTAGATGAAGAGAGAAGTTTAGAAATTTTACAACATGTTGTTGAAACCCCTGTTTCTTCATTAAGAAAAATTTCTCAAGTAAGTGACGTCTGCTTCAAATCCGTCCATAATGTTTTAATAAAACATAAATATCACCCTTTCAAAATACATGTAGTTCAGGAGTTATCAGAAGACGATTATGAGCGAAGAATTGAATTTTGTGATATTATGATGTCAAGGTTTGACCAAAATAACCAGTTTTTCAAATATATTTTCGGACGAAGCAACATTTATGTTAAATGGTAAAGTCAATAGACACAACTGTAGGTTTTGGGCAAATGAAAATCCCCACTGGATGAGAGAAGGTCATACACAACGCCCTGGAAAATTGATTGTGTTGGCTGGGCTTCTGGGTAACCACAAAATCGGTTCATTTTTTATTGATGGAAATTTGACATCACAACTTTACCTTGAGCTCCTGGAAACGCAAATAGTGCCTACTATACGAAATGTGATGGGTCCAATATATGCAAGTACATTCTTCCAACAGGACGGAGCTCCTCCCCATTTTGGTCGAAACGTGCGCGAGTTTCTGAACAACACTTTTCCGAATAGGTGTATCGGTAGAGAAATAATAGTAAATTAATGAAATAATAGTAAATTAATGTGAAAACACTAAAAACACTAGTAAATGGTACTGATAGGACATTTACTCATAAAAGTATTACTTTTTCATTTGGGGGGACCCAGTTAATTGCAGGTAGCGAACAGGAGATTGCGGAAAATTTTAATACTTTCTTTATTTCAAGTATTGTTGAGATCAGAAGTACAATTCCAACATCGAACCCATGGTCACCAAGTTTAATGCCTGGGATTGATAGTAAATTTTCGGAATTTAGCTCTTTGTCTATGAATGATTAAAAAAAAATAGTAAACTCACTGGAAAACAAATACAATAATCAGGATATATTGAATATGAAATTTCTTAAAAGCTCATTTGATGTACTTGGTCATATATTCTTAAAATTTATTAATACTTCATTGTTGAAGGGTGAATTTCCAAATGAACTAAAAACTAGCTTAATAACTCCTATACCTAAAGTAGCGAACAGTGCTGCTTGCTCCAATTATCGACCAATAAATACACTACCTGCAGTTGAAAAAATATTGGAACTTGCACTGTATAACCAACTTTATGCTTACTTCAGCTCAAATAACTTATTATATATTAATCAATCAGAGTTTAGGAGTAAACATTCTTGTGAGTCAGCAATTCAGCTGACCGTCTCCACTTGGAATGAGCTCATTGATCAGGGCTATTTCGTCTCGGCAGTTTTCCTAGATTTTCGCCGTGCATTTGAGACAGTTGCCCGTGACATTTTGTTGCAAAAACTTAGATATTATGGCATCGGAGGTACAGTACTAAATTGGCTACAAGATTTTTTGACGGATAGATATCAGATAACTAAAATAAATAATGTGAAGTCGAGTAGAATGCTAAATCAATTCGGGGTACCTCAGGGTAGTGTACTAGGACCCTTATTGTTTGTTATATATATATAAATGATATAAGTCACTTTGTCAATCCGAATTTCTTAAATATATTTGCTGATGATTCGCTTATATCTTGCAGCGATAAAAATCTAAATATAGCAATAAGAAAAACTCAGAGGGAATTAAAGAGAATTTAGCAATACCTAAATATAAACAAACTAAAACTTAATGTTGATAAAACTAAAGCTATGATCCTAACCACTAAGTACAAATATTCTCAAATAAATACAGATAACTTAGATATATCTGTATATGGTTCCAGAATTGAAATTGTTACGAAATTTAAGTATTTGGGGTTTTATATTGATAACTTATTGACTTATAGAAATCACTTTGAATACATTAAAAAAAAAATTGGCACCAAACTATTTTTCTTTTCTAGAATCGCAGGGAATCTCTCAATGAATTCCAGACTGCTTGTATATCAAACCATAATACAGCCTCACTTTCATTACTGTTCTAGCCTTCTTTACCTTCTAGATAATAATTGTAAAGCATCGTTGCAAAAATTACAAAATCGTGGCATGAGAATTATACTTCGCTGTAATCGATACACCCCAATTTATTTAATGTTACAGTGCCTTGAATGGCGTTCAGTTAAACTCTCACTAAAGTATTCCACTATGGTTTTCATTTTTAAAATTTTGCATAATCTCCTACCCTCTTATTTAAGTCAAACCATTGCCCGGGTCAATGAGATTCACAATCATTACAAGACATAGTACAAATATATATATTAGGAAAACAAGCCTTAAAAGGACTGAATTCTCTATTCTTTAAGTGTATTAATGAATATAATGGATTACCTACTAGGGTAAAAGAAAGTAGCAGCCTCGCTGTTTATAAACACACATTAGCTATTTACCTAAAATGAACTCATTTCTATTTTATTGTGATTAAGTTAGATAATCCATTGTTGTTTGTATTTTTTATTTCTATTTTATGTAAGATAATTTATTATTATTGTATTATTAGGATGTATTTACCTATTCCGAAATATATATTATTAGAGGGGGTACAATCGAGTGGCCACCTAGGTCCCCTGATTTGTCGCCTAACGACTACTTTTTATGGGGACACTTGAAGAACAGAGTTTATACCACAAAACCTCAAGATTTAGCCGATTTGCAGCGTCGAATTTTGGACGAATTTGAATTAATAACGCCAGAAATGATTTACACCACAATTGAAAAATTTTATTTTCAATTAGCACACTGTCAAGCTGTACAGGGAAAACAGTTTGAACATTTAATATAAAGAATATATTTTTTCTAAATTGAGGGGGTCAGTGGAAAAGTAGTACAAGTAACATTTTTCAATTATGGGAGATAAGTGCACCACAAGTTAGTTAAAGTGTATATCTGTTTAGAAAAAAAATGGTACAAGTGCTATTCCAACATCTTAGCGCCATCTATAAATCAGTAGCTCAAGCTCAACTCTTAAAAGCTCTTTTCGTTTGGGAAAAAGTAGTACAGGTGCACTTATACCATTTTTCTATTTAGTAAATTAGTAAAACGTGCTTTCATGTTAGGATACGTTGAGGTGTTTTGCCAGTGACTAAAGTGACTTTAAAATAATAATCTTGGTATTTTATACTAAAATGGAGAATGGTGAGTACGTTTTAATAGCTAATTTGCGGTTACATGTTCGTGTATCGCTTGTAGAAGATCTTCCGAGGTGGCGTCTTGTTTATTAAATTTTGTTCAACAACTGCCAAAGTCAACAAAAAAATATTATAGCCTTCAGTGACTCATGCGGGGGCCAAAATAAGAATAAAAATGGATTAAAATTTTGGATGTTCGTTGTTCAAAATTTTGACATACAATCTGTGGACCACAAGTTCTTAGAGCCGGGGCACACTTAAATGGAGTGCGATGAAGACTTTGCATTAATTGAGAAGCACAAGCGCCACGTTGAGTACGTATACGTACCTAAGTACCTAGTGAATAGAATAGAGCCATTAAAGAGAGTTGCAAGACATTTTCGGTAACACAAATGACATCGGCAGACTTTTTCTCATTTTCGGAGCTTGAAGGTATAACTTCCATTGTTCGCAATGACAAAGAAAAAAGGAAGATTGCCTGGAGACAAATTAGATGGATAAGAGTTGAAAAAGATCAACCATTTACAATGAAATTTAAAGACACGCTAAGTAAATCTTTCGAATTTTATGAAGCAGACTGGGCCCTAAAAAGAAAAGGAAGACCAGCAGCAGAAAAACTTTGCCTATTGTATAATGAGGCACCAAAAATTAAATTCCCAAAATGGCAAAATCTTCAAGAGCTGTTGCAGTTTGTGCCTCCGGTGTACCACACTTTCTACAAAAATCTGTCACATCAACTAAAAACTAAATCAAAAGCAGGTGCTGGCAGTATAGAAGAGAAAAATGACATGACGAAGCCATGAAAGTGACAGGATTATTTAAGAGTCTGATGAAGATTAGTCAGGGTGTCATTATGTACTTTTTTTTACTTCTTTAAATCAGAATTTTTAAATAAAGTATGTTTTATGTCACTTATACTTGTTTTACTCCAAATCATCATGTATGGAAAAGTGGTACAAGTGAGAAAACTTAATTTTTTCAGAAAAATGCAATTTTTTTTAAACCCAAGTATACAATTCCAAATTATATTAGAATTTTTTAAATAGATATACGTAGCCATTCTTGGACTTACTTTTACTAGGATTTTACTAATAGTCATTAACTTTGACCTTTAGTTACTCTAAATCATGTTAATGTTACTTGTACCACTTTTCCACTGACCCCCTCAATTGTACTCGTTATTTCGAAAACTACTGATATTAGCAACAAAGTATATTATACCAAAAGTGTAACAAATTTAAAGTAAAAACTATAAATGAAAAAATATACAGGGTGTTACATTTAAAAATATAAAATTCGTTCGAATTCCAGACAAACTAAAAAGCTGGCAACAACACCAATATCGTCATTCGGTGCGTCAGATACTCTTACACAACTGTACCAAATTTAGTTTAAATCGGCCAATAAATTGTGATGTTATTAAGTCTGGAAACATTTATTAAACCATTTTATTTTTTTATAGGAACAAAGATAAATTTACTATAATTAATTATCATAATTTTAAAGCTAAAATTTTTGAAATTATTTTATTCGAAAATATTTCTGATTCATTGAGAAATATATTAGTGCTCAACAACATGGTTTTGTTCATGAAAAGTCAACAGTATCGAATCTTTTGTCCTTTTCCAACGTTATATCAAATGCTATTAACAACAAACTACAGCTAGACACAATATACACAGGTTGCACAAAGGCGTTCGATAAGGTTGACCATCAGATTCTGCTGAACAAGCTACATCGCTATAATTTTTCAAATCATGCTATCACATTTATTAGGTGATATTTAATCGATAGAACGCAGAGTGATAGTCGGAAAAACTTTATTAAAAGAAATAATTCCAACCTCTGGAGTCGCGCAAAGTAGCAATTTTGGTCCTCTTTTATTTATTCTTTTTATAAGTGACCTACCTGATGTATTACGGTATTCCGAATGAAAAGGCTGCGATGATCTGCAGAGAGATATTGCATCTGTGCAAGAGTGGTTTAGAGAAAATAAAGTATTTCTTAACATAGACAAATGTGCGGTAATGACACTCAAATGAAAGTTAAATTATATTCACCATGTGTACTTCTTGGATGGAAATTTAGTTTCTCGCATAAACGAATGTAAAGATCTAGGAATATATATTCACAGCACTTTTTACTTTATTAACCATCTAAATTATATAACATCAAAAGCGTTCAGCATTATGGGTTTCATAATGCGAAACTCTAGGGATTTTCTATACACAACTATAATCAAGCTATACAATAGTCTGGTTCGTCCTCTATTAGAATAATAATAATAATAATAATAAAAAAGTTTATTCAAATATTTTGTATACATATTTAAAATTAATATATAATTTTTTAAATGAACTAATTAAATATCAATTCAGAACTCATGAAGTAAAAACTTGTTTTGAGTTATATGTCAAAATAATATTTATTTATATTTGTTGTTAAGAATATATTTTATAAATCAAGTACAACTAGAAAATATATAAGACGAATAAGACAGTATTTTAATTGTATATTTTACATCACTATAATATATTCATATATAAAGATAATATTATATATAGTATACATTGTATACATTGATTCATTCTATTCACCATATTATATTTATTATTTATTATTTATTACTCATATATTCAATATTTATTAATGACATCTTGAAATATTTCTCTTGGATTAGATAATATCCAATTTTTAATTTTATTTCTATATTTATTTAATGATTTAATTATTTTAATTGACTTTGGTAGCATATCAAAAATATATGGATTGATGTTTAAAAAATGTTTGTGTCCTATTGTTTTGTTTACTCTATTTTTATATGCAATAGTGTTTTTATGACGAGTTTCATGTGTATGATTAATATAATTAATTTTATTTTTGTTTTTAAAAATATACATTAACATGTTATAAGAAAATATTTGTTTAATGTCCATTTTTTTACTATCTTTATATAGTAAATCAGAAGAATATAGGTAGTCTTTTTCATAAATAATTTTCAAAATGTATTTTTGAATTGTTTCAATTTTATTAATATAATTCTTATTTATACCTCCCCATCCTAGTATTCCATAATTTAAATGGGTTTGTACTAAAGAATAATATAATATTTCTAATTCTTTTATATTTAAAAATTGTTTAAGGTGTTTAAATTTTGGTATAAGAATTCTTAGTTTTTTGATAATGTAGTTACTATGTAAATCCCATTTTAAATGTTTATCAAAAATGATTCCAAGATATTTAATATTTTCAGCTTCCTTTATACTAATATTATTATTGCATATTATTGAACCAATATTTGGAAGTTTATGTTTATATGAAGTAAATGGAATGTACGTTGTTTTGTTATAATTTATAGTTAATAAGTTTTTATTAAACCAGTTCCTTATTTTTATAAAATCTTTTTTAATAGTGTTTTTTAAAATATTCCAATTTGGGCCTTTATAAAAAATTACTGTGTCATCAGCAAAACTATGTATTTTTCCTTGACAGTCTAAATTAAATATATCATTTAGATAAATATTAAAAAGTATTGGTCCTAGGACTGTACCTTGTGGTACTCCATAATTAAATATTTTTGGTGAACTAATATTTTCACCAATTTTAACATGATGTACTCTGTTATATAAATAATTTTTAAATAAAGTTAATATTTGACCACGAAATCCAATTTTTTCTAATTTGTTAATAAGAATTTTATGACTTACAGTATCAAAGGCTTTAGCTAAATCTAAAAATATGCATATACTGTTCATTTTATTATCTATCGAGTTATATATTTGATTTGTTAGATGACAAATTGCATCTTGTGTAGATTTATTTTTTTGAAATCCATATTGTTTGTCTGATAAGATTTTATTATAATTTAAAAAATTTTCTAATCTATTTTTAAAAATTTTTTCAAAAACTTTTGCTAATGAATAAACATCCATAATTTGGAATCCTGTTACAAACAGTGGCATTGCCCAAATTAAAAGTAAGGTCGTTTTAGGAAAAAAAGTTCCTATGAATATATGTCCGGAGTTGCTTCGTTTCTGAGATACAGGGCGTTGAAGTTTAAAAAAAAACCGGTCATAAATATCCTTAAACCGATTTGGTTGAAATTTGGTTCAGTTATTTCAAGTAATAAGGCGCTTATTTAGCCCTAACTAGATTGAAATTATAAGGTCCAGTGGCATCTCAGTGGGCACCACAGCCAATTATTATTGAGAAGAAAAAGTACGCCACTGCCTTTTTTTTTAGTTTTTTTATTTGTTAACATTAATCTTGGGTGAAAATCCCGAGGCAGTAGAGCTTGGACCCGCTGTATGTGATTTGGGTACAGGAGGTTTCTTTTTAGAACTTTCCAAACGGTTTCTGGGCTGACTTCAAGCTGCAGTGCAATCTTCCTCGTACTATTTGAAGAATCTTCTTCTATCGCATCAAGTATAGCTTCTTCTAGTTCAGGCGTTGTTACAGTTTCTGGTCTTCCACCACCTGTATTTTTATTAAAACTCCCAGTCTTGCATGTAGCGTTCTAAATGTTTTAGCACATAGGATTACTCTGTTAGGATATCTGTCCTGGTAAATTCTCCGTGCTTCTTCCGCATTTCCATTTGCTAATCCATAAATAAAGTGCATTCCAGCCATTTCAGCGTTAGTAAAATTGTTCATGATGGAATCACTGCTAATTGACAACTCTGAATTTTACTAATAATATGACAATACTATCACTGTCAGCTGCTCTCCAAAACAGGTAGGTAGGCACTTCATTTGGCCTTGGCAATAATTTGTTATAAATAGCAGATGTGGTAAGCCAAAAACGTGATAATAAAAATAAACCTATTGAAACCAGCCGTGCATTTTATCAGAAGGTGGGCATTTTGCTCATTTACTGTAAGGTCGAAATTGTTTATTTTTGGTTGTTATTTTATGTTGTCCATGGATAGCTTTTAGAAGGAGTTAAAGTGATTTTTATTTTTTTTGTCGCAAACGAAGCCAGATATGAAAAAAACACAAGAGACCAAGGAGTTGTATTTGTAGTTGCTTGATCTGAACAAATAAAAAAACTATAAAAAAGGCAGTGGCGTACTTTTTCCTCCCAATAATAATTGGCTGTGGTGCCCACTGAGACGCCTCTGGACCTAATAATTGCAATGTAGTTGGGGCTAAATAAGCGCTTTATAACTTCAAGTAACTGAACCAAATCGGTTTAAGGATATTTATGACCGTTTTTTTTGTTAAACTTCAACGCCCTGTATATCAGAAACGAAGCAACTCCGGACATATGTTCATAGGAACTTTTTTTCTTAAAATGACCTTACGTATCACCCTCTGAAGTTTCGTACCGTAGTTAGGAAACACCCTGTATATACTTCCGACAGCATAAAATACACTGCGCAACTTATTTAACGCATAACAAAATATTTGCCTTAATTTTGATGTTATGTATTTTCCAAAGTTGTGGTTCGTTTTTAATAATTTCTTTTTCTAATTGTAGGTTCTTTTCCTGCCTTTATTGTTTTGCTTAAAAAAGAACTTTGGTATTATACCGGGTGTTATAAAAATGTTGTTTTTTTATGGAAATTCAAAACACCCTGTGGGAGTTACTAGCCATTGCAAGTTATCGCAATTATAGCCAAATGGAGGTCTCATATTTCCTTTACATTTTCTTTTTTGGTTCATTTGTTTATCTTTGTTGTTTAATGAAATACACAATTTCTAGTTCAACGTATTTTTGTTGACCTAAAATGCATTTATCGGAAAAGTAGCAGGCTATGATATGAAAGATTACACAGGAACGTCATAAAGTGAAATGTAACAAAAGCGTTATCAGGTTTGATTCTTCATTTTATCACTTTTTAGTTTAATTTGCATACTTCTATTGTCAATTTCTAATTTTATTAAGTGTAATTAAAAAAAAAATGGTCCAAAACGCACGTGTAAGAAGAAATGTTTCGCCTGGAATGTGCTGGAGCCACAGCACTTATGGAAGAAGGCTTACCACAATTTCAAGTGGCCCAACGATATAGAGTGATACAATCTGCTATCTCCAGAGCATTGGCATGATTTCGGGAGACTGGTGTTAATCAAAGAAGACCTGGACAAAGACGAGCAAGGGTGACAACGGATGACCAAGATCGCTTTTTGCGAATACAGGCATTAGGAAGTCGGTTTGTTACAAGCACGCAGAATATCGGTATAATTACCGTATTAGTCAAGATACAGTGCGTAGAAGGTTGGCAGAAAGCAGTATTACTCCCTATCGAGCCGCAACTGGTCCCCTCCTAACCGTAAACCATAGAAGGCAGCGTCTTCAATTTGCCCAGGAGCACCAAAATTGGGGAGCTCGTGAATGGGGAATGTATTGTTTAGCGATGAGTCAAGGTTTTGTCTTTTTAGTGATGACCGCCGCCGCGCGCCGTGGGAGAGTGTATCGACGTCCTGGCGAGAGATATGCTCAATGCAACATTGTCGGAACAGTAAGCTATGAAGGAGGATCTGTTATGGTCTCGGGTGGCATTAGTTTGGATGATCGCACGGATTTAGTTGTGATTCAGGGAGGCCCTTTGACAGCTGACCTATACATATCAGACATTTTAGAACCCCATGTGGTACCATATGCCCCATTTACTAAGAACAATTTTTTACTCATGCACGCCCACACCTGGCAAGAGTGGTACAAAATTCTCTCCAAAAAACAGAAATTTTAACTTTGCCTTGGTCGGCAAGAAGCCCTGACATTAATCCTATTGAGCATTCATGGGATAACATGGGTTGACATGTTAGAGCCTTGCTTCCTCCTCCTAGAAACTTAAATGACCTGTCATTTAGGCTTATGGAAATATGGAATCACATCAGATTAATCAAGACGAAATCAGAAATCTGATTTTAAGTGTGCCAAGAAGATGCGAAGCAGTAATTAGAGCAAGGGGAGGCAATACCCGCTACTAAATGTTGTTATTAATTTATTTTTTCCTTGTTTTTTTTGTGCTATGCTTTGTGGATTCAATATAATTAATTAATACCAGATGCTGATTCTTTATTTACTTTAAATTTTGTTTTTTTATTGCTGTTGCATTAATTCAAGAATTTTGTTCATTTTGTATTTTTAACTAAAAATTTTTTTATTAAAGACAAGTTGAAGTAAAAATTGTGTATTTCATGAAAAAATTGAGATAAATATTTGGCTATAATTGCGATAACTTGCAATGGCTAGTAAATTCCTCAGGGTGTTTTGAATTTCCATAAAAAAACACAACACTTTTATAACACCCGGTATAATACCAAAGTTCTTTTTTTAAGCAAAACAATAAAGGCAGTGATATGCTTAAGAAAAAAAACCTACAAATAGAAAAAGAAATCACTAAAAACGAACCACAACTTTGGAAAATACATAACATCAAAATTGAGGCAAATATTTCGTTATGCGTTAAATAAGTCGCGCAGTGTATATTCCCAACGCATCTCTTATAAACTGCTAGAATCTTATGAAGTAGAAACTCTCTTATATAGACAGCAGATCCAATGCCTTTATTTGTTTATCATCATTTATCTGTAGCATTAATGGTCAGCAAGGGAGTACCTCAAGGGTCGATATTGGGACCGCTGTTATTTTTACTTTATACCTTCGATATGGAAAACTTTGTAGTAGCTTGCGACATGCAGAAATATGCTGACGATACGCAGTTGCGTATCAGTTTTGCTCCAACCGATGCGGCGACCGCTGTTGAAGAGATGAACCGATGTCTCCGTAGTGTTTATGAATATTCCACTGTGAACGGACTAAAATTAAACCCGTCTAAATCGGTTGTTATGTTCTTCGGGCCAAATAGGGAATGGGCAAATGAAAATTTGGGGTTCACTATGTCCGATGTAATTATCCCCGCAGTAAAAGAATATAAAAATCTGGGAGTTCTATTGGACAGCAATCTTAGATTTAAAAGTCATATCGGTAAAGTAGTTTAAAAGGCAATTATCTCTCTTCGGAATTTATATAAAAATAGGCAAATATTGAGTATATCTTTAAAAAGGCGATTGTGCGAGTCTCTTGTGCTCTCGCAATGTAACTATGCAGATATCGTTTATGGCCCATGCCTTGATGTTCAGTCCAAAGGCAGATTGCAACGAATTCAAAATTCATGTATTCGCTTTATTTACAACCTTAGGCTGAGGGATCATGTAACACGCAAATTACGTGATTTACGATGGCTGAGCATGCGGGACAGGCTAAAATTACATCTGGTCTGTTTTTTGCACAGATTGCTCGAAAACGAAACTCCTCGATACCTAAGGGGAAAGTTGACATTTCGCTCCGCCACTCACAACCGCGAGACTCGCCACAATGACCTAATGAATTTACCGCGTCACCGAATAGCTCTATATGAGCGTTGCTTTTCTTGTGTGATTCCCAGATTGTTTAACTCTGAAATTCGAAATAAGTTTTCAAATATCGGTTATATATCGTTTAAGCGGAAATTCAGAAATTCTTTGTTTGATAAATACCTCGATTAATACTAAAGACGATTTTCCTAATGAAGCGTCATACTAGCAGTTTGGTAAACACCATAGTTCAAAGTACAATAAAATTGTTCTTTTCTTAAACAGTTGATCATTCATACACTTATAGTTCAGGATTCCTTGGTTGGTTTGCAGATTAATTGTTTATACAGTATACTTCCTATTTTAGTCAAATATTTACCTATTATAATTGTAAAATTGTATTGTATATGCTCGGTTAAGTAAACAGCATTGCTGCCTTTCGCCGAGCTAAAAAATAAAGACGTTTTTATCTATCTATCTATCTATCTATATCCTTAATGGTATTAAGTTAAGGAACTGCTGTTTATTAAATAATGTATATGTACCAAATGTCAGTTTAAGGCGAGATAGGCTATTTGTGTAGAATGGGCACTTACCACTTGCTAATATGCTAGATCTATACAACAGACTATATATCAAATACCCCAACTTCGATATTTTCCATACAACTGCCACAGAAATTAAAAAGCTGTGCATAGATCTCTCATAGTGCTCAGTGCTAATACTAATACTTATTTAGTTTAGTTTAATTATTTTTAGCACATAAGTTTACACCAACTTTAAATGTTATAAGCAAGTATTTTTGTACATGTTGTTTGTAAAGTTTTGAATAAATGAAAATAATTATAACACCAGGCAAGGGATCTAAATTATCCAATACATAAGTTGGCATTGTCAGAAAAGAATCCATACTACAATACATGTGAATTAATATGTATAATAAATTGAATACCGCAATACTTGCACATATTTTGTTTTATTACAAAAATATGTTCAGCCGCATCAAAAAATAACATATGCAAGATGTTACATCTTAAATATCACTACTTATTTTTTTATAAATAATTAAATTTCGCGCACCCGTCCGAATATTCAAAATGAGGTATGACGCGGAAACGTGTGTGACGTCATAAAGTGTGCTTGGCAGGGAACGACAAACTGCAGCGCCTTGACAGCTAACCTTTATTGTTCTGTGCTTGACAGTCTTGACACGTAGATTAAACAAAATTGGATTGGCGAGTTTGTTTACATTTTGTGCGTTTTAAAAAGCCCCAATAATGGATATACTCTGTTGCTTAATGCCAGAGAGTAATAAAATGTAAACTTGCAATGACAGAACTTATTAAGCAGGGTAGACAACTTAAATGTTGCATTGTAAATTTCAGGTGAATTACAATGTTAATTTTTAAAAATTCCGTATTTCAGACCTACACACCCCGAATCGGCCCTAAACTAGGGTCACCCTAATTTGCATACAACTTGTGTGGTGAATAAAATTAAGGTGACAGCGACGCTACTTCATTAATTATTCTAACATTAAGTAGATACAAATTCATATAGAAGTAAGAATAATATGAAAATAGGTAAATTGGAATAAATATTAATATTTATAAAAAAAATCTACTATGTACCAGGTGTTCCACCTAAGGAGGTAATCGGCTATATCTCAGAAAGTAATAACACTAGCACTTTGGGAAAAAATATATATCAATAAAAGCGGCAAAGAGAAATTGCTGGAAATTATTTTCAAGTTCGAAAAATGACCGCTAGGAGGCGTAATGCGGATTTTCTCTTGATTTTTCTTAATAAAAATATGTTAAAAATATAAGCATTGTTATTATTCATAAAATTATGCAACTTTATGTTAGGAATCGTTTTTTTTTCTATTTTCAATAATAAAGTGGTGGGAGAAGGTCAAACTTTTTTTCTTCCGCTGATATCTCTGCTTTTGATAAACCGATTTTATTCAACTTGGTCTTGAAAAAAAGCCCTTCTTTTCCTCTACACGTAGATCTATTAACTATACCATATTGATTCTGATGGTGGCCACTAGATGGCGTTTTTCCGTAATTCCTCAATGAATAAGGATTTTCTCAAAAAAATCAAATGTTATGATATGACTTTTTCATCATATTTGATTTTAGGCTTATAAAGGCTATTAAATAGTGGAATAAAAAATCCAGGATCGTATTTAAAATAAAAAAGTTGATGATGGTCGCTCGAATCCGAAACGTCGGAATAAAAAACTAACCCCATCAGCTTGTAGAGGAGGAAAAGTTACTATAAGGAACTGAAAACCGCAACGTGATATATTTTGTTAAACTAGATAAATTAGGGATAATAATAATTATTATGGAAAAATAGACCATTTTTTAAAACATTAATTAATCAATTAAATCTCTAGTTTAACAAAAGATATCACGTTGCGGTTTTTAGTTCCTTATAGTAACTTTTCCTCTTCTACAAGCTAATGGGGTTAGTTTTTTAATCCGACGTTTCGGATTCGAGCGACCATCATCAGCTTTTTATTTTAAATGCGGACCTGGATTTTTTATTCCACTATTTAATAGCCTTTATAAGCCTAAAATAAAATATGATGAAAAAGTCATATCATAACATTTGATTTTTTTGAGAAAATCCTTATTCATTGAGGAATTAAGGAAAAACGCCATCTAGTGGCCACCATCAGAATCAATATGGTATAGTTAATAGATCTACGTGTAGAGTAAAAGAAGGGCTTTTTTTCAAGACCAAGTTGAATAAAATCGGTTTATCAAAAGCAGAGATATCAGCGTTTGAAAGAAAAAAAGTTTGACCTTCTCCCACCACTTTAATATTGAAAATAGAAAAAAACGATTCCTAACATAAAGTTGCATACTTTTATGAAGAATAGAATGCTTATATTTTTAACATATTTTTATTAAGAAAAATCAAGAGAAAATCGGCATTTCTATTTTGAAAGTTCTCTTACGGCCCCCTAGCGGTCATTTTTCGAACTTGAAAATAATTTCCAGCAATTTCTCTTGGCCGCTTTTATCGATATATATTTTTTCCCAAAGTCCTAGTGTTATTACTCTCTGAGATATAGCCGATTACCTCCTTAGGTGGAACACCCGGTACAATACAACTTAATTTTTAAATTTTAGTCATCATGTTCCGAGTAGTTCGATGAACTATCGTCGTTGGGGTCCAGAGAAATGTTAAGGGGCTCTACAGTGTTTTCTAGCATGTTTCAGCTTCCCACATTTTTTTTTCTATTTCAATCACATGTTCCTTCACTTACTCCATTTTTCACAATCCACTGTCTTTTCCAACGACTCTAATTTTAAAAGAGGTGTTATGCCTTGCTACAAACCCTCTTATTTGCGCCCACACCAATTCTATAGGATTTAATTCACAGTGATATGGCGGAAGGCGAAGTACCGTTATATTTCGTTTTGAAGCGATTTCGTCGACAACAAATTTCGTACGAAGAGGTTCATTCAACTTTACAATCTCCTGTAGCTTCTTTTTCAGCATATCTTTATGAAATGGCTTCTTATTTACAGTAAGCCAATGAATGATGTCATTCTTTTTTCAAGAAGACGTTGGTATTTTTTCGGATTTTCTTGAGTGGTAGCTGGCATTATCCATGAATATAACAGACCCAGGAGGAATAAGAACTCATTTGCTGGAAGTATTCTTCAAAGAAATCAGCGTTCGTGTCTTCATCATAGTCTCCAGTCCGTTTTGATTCAAATGCTAGTAAGCCGCCATCGACAAATCCATTTTTGCTAGCAATGTGAGTAATTATTAATCTTTCACCTTTTCCCAAGGGTGCTTTTATTCCAGTGGACCCTTCCATGAAAGCTTGCCTCCCTTTTTTGCTGCTTTTTATATGTTTATCCTGCCATATTTTACCAACGGTATATCCTTCATGTAATCAAGTTTTGTCCATATGATATTCCTGTTTTCCCTTCGAAACTGTCTAGCTGCCCTCAAATATCGTCGTCGCCAGCAGATGATTTCGTCTTTCTCTATTAAAAGTGATTTTCTGTTTTGAATTTTTTGATAACAAAAAGTCATTTCCTTCAAAGTTTTCCATAGTTTCTTCTTACCCATGGGTGGAATAAAATCATCCTTTTTCATTTCAGACATTATTTTGTCCAAGGTAGGTATTTCTTCTTTTTTAAATAAAACGAGTGTATGATTCTTCTGATGACAGTATTTTCATCCCCATTTATTATAGTTTCTTTTCTTGCTTTACTTCTCTTTGGTGACCTGATGGGGCCGCGTTTATCCTCGTGCATAAGTCGGTATATTGTTGACTGTCCGACTTCAGTCATATTCGAACACATTTAAACTATTTTTGCAACTCCGAATGTTAAATTTTGGTGGCGAAGAGCGTTGAACACATTGAGAATAATAATTTTATCATTTTTAGAAAGCACAGTTTTACTAATCCGTTCTTCAGCAACAAATTCAGAAACACTAGTCATTTTCAAGAACGAAGTTTTCCAACAACTGCCGAAAAGTAACTAAACATTTCAAATTTTTGAAACAGTGAGGCACAGGTAGGTAAACTACCTGTACTTCTACCTACCCGATCTCAGGACCCCTGACAATAATCATAGGTACAATAATAATAATTGGTCTACACATATGGAATACGGCGAAGACCACTGGGTTTTATAGTTCAATAATGATTTATTACTCTCTCGCATTAAGCAACAGACTTATAGTAAATAATCATTTAAATAAAAACCAATATTCAAAAGATTTTTGTACTACGAACTTATTTACTTTAGGTTTTATGGATATTTCATTTTTATAACATGTATTATGGTTATGGTCTTTAAACTGTACAAAGTTTATGTTTTAAATATTATAAATGTAAATTTGTTTAACATTTATCTTTTTTGTTTCTGAATATAATTCCTTTGAAGGATAAAGATAGGCCTTATTAAATATAATTTTCAAAAATATTTTTGGTAATTCTTCTAATTTTTTCACTAAAGTTCTATTTATTCCTCCCCAACCTAAAATTCCATTATTTAAATAAGTTTTAATTAATGCATAATACAGGGTGGGCCAACAAGGGCGCGTCGGTCACTAGATGCTAAACTGTTGAACTTATGAGAAAATTTTCTTAATAAAACTTATAACGTTTCGCCTCTGCTATAACCTAAAATTATTTTCAAGTATACAGGGTGTCTCAAAAAGGAGTAATACCAAAAACTATATTTTTCTTAAATGGAATACTCTACATCTTAGAATATTTTTGAATTTTACATGAAATAGCCATTATTTTTTAATAAGTGCATTATAAGTCTAAACCTAATAATTTCCGAGATATCGACTTTTGAAAAATTAGTTTTGAACTTTGACAGCATCTAGATTTCTAACGGTGCGTCTTAGAGTAAAACGGGTTACATGTCCCTATCTTAGTTTCTTATTCTCTTCCTAAAAGTGTCAACTTCCGGTTAAAACCGGATGTAACATAAAGGCCGGAAATACAGTACTTCCGGTTTAACCGGAAGTTAATGTTTTTGGGAAGATAATAAAAAAGTAAGATAGGGACATGTAAGCAGTTTTACTCAAAGACGTACCGTTAGAAGCCTAGAGCTGTCAAATTTTAAAAAATGTCAACAAAAGTCGATATCTCGGAAATTATTAGGTTTAGACTTATAATGCACCTATTAAAAAATAATGGCTATTTCATGTAAAATTCAAAAATATTCTAAGATGTAGGGTATTCCATTTAACAAAAATATAGTTTTTGGTATTATTCTTTTTTGAGACACCCTGTATTCTTAAAAATAATTTTAGGTTATAGCAGAGGCGAAACGTTTTAAGTTTTATTAAGAAAATTTTCCCATAAGTTCAACGGTTTAGCAACTATTGACCGACGCGCCCTTGTTGGCCTACCCTGTATAATACTTCTAGTCTTATATCCAGAAAATAATGTTTTTAAAAATCGATAGTAAATTTCTTAGTTTTTTAACCAAATGTTCTACTTGAAAATTCCAATTTAATTAACTGTCAAAAATTATTCCTAAATATTTTACATGATTAACTTTTAAAATTTGAACGTTATCGCTTATATTGATACTATTCATATTTAGCGGTACATTATTTTTTAGGTTTAAAGTAAAAGGAAGATAATTCGTTTTATTATTAGTTATTTATATTACTAGTACGTAATGAGCTTCATAACAGTAACGAGCGGGGAATATTGGTACGACGAGGTCGTAGACCGAGTCGTAGTAACCACACGAGTGCTGTAATGAGCCTTACCGTACGTGTGATATACAACATTTTATATAAGACCCAGAATTTTGGTTTTTTATGATTTTTTATGTATTCAAAATGGTTTTCATATTTATGCAGTGACATTACACAAAAAGTGACAGTGACTGACGAAACAAAAAAAATCATAGTTTGATTAAAAATGAGTAATGTAATAAGTTCATTACATCACTGAGTAATGAGTTCATTACATCACTCACTCAGTACGATAATATAGTACCTATATTACATTACGCCAACAGGCTAAAATGGGTTATGTAATTAGCTCTTTTCGTGTGGGTCTTATATAAAATTAATTAAATTATTATCAAACCAATTTTTTATAATTTTAAAATCTTTTTTAATTTCCTTTTTTTAAATTATCCCAATTTGTATCGATATAAAAAATAGCAGTATCATCTCAAAAACTATGAATTTTCCCATCGCAATTTATACTAAATAAATCATTATAAATAAAAAATATTAAAAAATATTGGTCCTAAAATTGTCCCTTGAGGAATAGCATATTTAAATACTTTCGAATAGCTTTCTTCTTTATCTATTTTAACATAAGTTGGTTTATCTTTAAGATGGTTTTAAGTTAATTCTAATTGCTTTCCTTTAAATCCAATATTTTCATTTTCTTTTTAATAGTAAATTATGGCTAACCGTATGAAAGGCTTTTGCTAAATCCAGAAAAGTGCAAATACAAAGTGGTTTATTATCTAATTAAATATACTGGAAAAAGTTATAAAAGTTGTTTACATTATTCCAAAACTGCTTTGTTATGAATTTGCAGCAAGCATCGGCCAAGTTAATAAAATAGTAAAATAATATTAGATGATAAAGTACTTTTTTACAATACAATAATTAAAAAGTTGTCCATGTTGTAAACTTACAGTCAATTCCAGGCCAGAAAAACTGGTTGCATAAACTGTTAATGGCAGGAATGTGCTCAGGTTGAACGTAAGTATAGTCAATGGGTGCCCGAAGTGGTAGAACATACCCAGGGTTATTTTTATTCGCTACTATTTGGAGTTCTGCCATTAATTTTAACCTAAAAATAAAAGAAATTAATGTCGCATTCTTATTTCAGCTTGGTTATGAGTAGAGGGTGTCGGTTAATATTTAGACCACTATTCACCAGAGAAGATTTCTTTTTCGTGAATTACAACCTTTAGGGCTGCTGTAAAGAATTTGGTTTCATTTCCAGATTACGTTTTGACGACCAGGTGTTACTTTTTGTTTTAGACCGTTCGTTAAATTAGGAACTTAGTTAAAATCGAAGACATAGTCCATACTTTCAGTGGAGTCAAAGTAATATGTAAATGAAACAATGCAGTCTTTCTTCACAGTTTAATTGTAAAAACAAATAAATAGTTCCCTATATGTTTCGAACGCTTAAACGTTCATCCTCAGGGGATACTAAAAAGGATAGTACAAAGTTAGGAACGATCAATAAATATAAAATAAAAGTTTAACTGGGACTTACCTAACATCGAGTTGAGCGAAACTGTTAATGTAAGTAGTCTCAAATTAATGAGTACAACTTAGCAGACCTAGTGTACTAACTGGTCATATTAACATAATAATTGTATAACGAGTCGAATATAAGTGAAGTTTCAATTATTATAAATGTGAAATTTTAATTAGTGAAGAAACATTATAGATAAAAGATAATAAATTGAGTTATAACATTATTGAAGGAGAAAGATTTTTTTTTTTTAAGTTTTAAAAAAATTTTATTTTAAGAGATATTGATTTAATTGTTGAATTTTTTTTTTATATTAGTGTTGTTAACTAACATGTAGATATGGGGGCTATGCCCCATATTTTTGAAAAAGAATGAAGTTTTTCATTTTTAGGAATCCTATCATCATCAGAACCTTAGCAAAAAATTTACAAAAAACGTTGCTTATTTTTTCCGATATTGTGATCGTCTTTTGTTAATTTTTTGCAAAGACACTAATTTCTGGTAGAAGCGACCTTATTGAAAATATTTTAGCTGGGTAGAGCATGTCCGTGTGTCCAAAAAGCCAATTTTTTTAGCGTTCCATTGACTGGTTCGCCATAAACGTCTAATACGTTCCATCCATCATGAATGTATGTTCGGTGTTCGTCTTCAATGGGACCAAAATTACAGGGATACAAAAAAAAGTTGCATATAAAACTGGTAGGTTTACCAAAAATGCAAAAATAGTTTACAGTATACTGAGTGACCACAAAAAAGTTATTAAAGTCTATCTCTAATGATGCGAAGTAATAAATCAATCAAAGCCTTCTTCTCCATGGGCGTGCAAGATTTCTCGGCATGTATAGATTTAAATAGGCCTGAACTTTTAAATGTGTGCAAAATTAGTACAAGTATCGACAATAAATTCAACTTTTGTCGTCAAGTATATATTTTAAGCTTAAAATTATGTACCGGGTGTCCCACTAAGAATGGCTGTCGGCCGTATCTCAGAAAGTGTTAGTAGTATGGCTTGCGAAAAAAAAAATATATTGGGTAAAGTGGTCATGAGAAATTGCTGAAAATTATTTTCAAGTTTCTCAGACTGGCGCTAGAGGGCGCAACAGTAACGGTAAATATGAATCACGAAGTTTCCTTAAAAGTCGCCTAGTTAAGGTATCGCGAAAATAACATTTTTGTATATTTCCAAGATTTATTAATAAAATTCACCTATAGAACGTGTTCGTCACTTTTCAAATAAAGTGGTGGGGGAAGGTTGAACATTATTTGTAATAAATGCTGATAACTCCGGTCTGGCGTAACATAATTTAGTAAACTTAGTTTTGTTAGAAAGGGCTTTTCTCACTCTATATATCATCTTATGAACTACGGCAACATCTGTTTTACACTAGGCGCTAGGGGGCGCTGTCTTACAACTTCACAAACATTCCGCGTTTTTTCCATAATAATTGTAGATATAATAGTAGATTCAATTTTACCTGATTACAAGGATGATTAAAAGTCTAAGAAGTCAGCGAAAACCGCAAGTTAATATCTATTTTCAATCCGGAGATATCAACAACAATAATCATAATTACGGAACATTAGTAGTAGTTGCCATAGTAAAGGTTTTTTTAAGAGTCAAATTGGAAAAACAAAATATGAATTGAAACTGTGCACGCGTGTCACCTTTCATTATTACGTCAAAATTTTTGTGGTGCCAACAGTGTTGTGTCGTATTTGATTTTCAAAATGCCTCTGTTACTTGAAGAAGCGGTTGACATCATTGCGGTGTATTTTGAATGTTTGGGAAATGCAACAATTGCTGAACGGATTTACGCAGTACGATACCCTCAAAGGCACCGATACGACAGTAGAATGTTTAATCGTTTAGCTAGCCGTTTTCGTACTACTGGGAGTATTCGTCGCCCTATATATCGCAGACGCCGCCGAGGTCGAACCGAGGAAAACATTGTAAATGTTTTGGCATATGTGGAATTTAATCCACAAATTAGTATTAGATTAATTGTTAAGAGTCTTGGGCGTTACTCGCTCTACTGTGCATAGGATTTTATTAGAAGAAAGGTAAGTAATTATAACTCTTAAATAGTTTAGAATAATGCCAATATTTCTCTTAATAGTTTTCAAGTCAATGTAATAAGTATTTTGTTTTTCTTTAGGCTACATCCCTACCATATTGTGCTCCACCAGGCTTTGACCCCGCAAGATTATGATAGAAGATTGGATCATTGCTATTGGTTGCTCAATATGATATTGGAAGATAGAAATCTCCTCTCCAGAATTTTGTGGACTGATGAAGCTACTTTCGATAGTAATGGAGGAGTAAACCGCCATAATATGCATTATTGGTCGCAGGATAATCCCCATTGGATGCGGGAGGTGCAGCATCAAGGAAGATGGAGTGTCAATGTCTGGTGCGGCATTTTGGGTGGCAGAATAATTGGACCGTTTGTATTTAATGAGTCGCTTACTGGGCAAAGATATTTACATTTTTTAAATCACGAACTCCCAATTCTTCTCGAAGATGTGCCCTTGGATATTCGCAGAACTATGGTTTTCCAACACGATGGATGTCCTGCACATTTTGCGGCAAACGTTCGTCAATCTCTTGACGACACATTTCCTGCAAGGTAGATAGGAAGAGGGAGTATATTACCGTGGCCTGCCAGGTAATATTATACGATATATTGTGATACTGTTAATGAAAGTGGTAATTTCTATTTTAGATCACCTGACTTAACATGCCTAGATTTTTATCTATGGGGGAGATTGAAGGATCTTGTTTTCGTTACCAGACCCACCACAAGGGGAAACATGATAGAAAGGATAATGGACAGCAGCCGCCGTATCCCTATGACAGAGGTGGAAACTGCAGTATTATCAACCAGGGCGAGATTGGAGTCGTGTATACAGAACGATGGGCGACAATTTGAACATTTAGGACGCCTATTATTTATCAGCATTTATTACAAATAATGTTCAACCTTCCCCCACCACTTTATTTGAAAAGTGACGACCACGTTCTATAGGTGAACAAAAATGTTATTTTCGGGATACCTTAACTAGGCGACTTTTGAGGAAACTTCGTGATTCATATTTACCGTTACTGTTGCGCCCTCTAGCGCCAGTCTGAGAAACTTGAAAATAATTTCCAGCAATTTCTCATGACCACTTTACCTAATATATTTTTTTTCCGCAAGCCATACGACTAACACTTTCTGGGATACGGCCGACAGCCATTCTTAGTGGGACACCCGGTACAGCCGTACCATTTACCTGGAGTTTTAGAAAGCAATTTTATTAAAGCTAATTAAAGTCTAGGTACTTGTTTCGTTTCTGCTCTAATCATTTTATTCCTTCTTTTTTGTACCGTATCCAGGTTACCCGTTTGCTAAATATGTGGTTATTTTGCCTTTATGGGTGCCCCTATTGGAATAATACACCTATTTATATCTATACATACCTACCTTGGGGGATTGGTTCTCAGTGAAACTAGTCAAAGTGTGTGTGTTGTATTGGATAATGCAAGTTATCACTCTAGGCTGACGGGAAAATTACCGAGAAGTGCGTGGCGCAAAAGTGAAATAACAGAATGGCTAAGTTTAAGACAAATAGAATTTCCATTAGATTCCTTAAAAAAAGAACTATTGGCACTAGCCAATTTACAGAAAAATGAATTCAAAAAATACGTAGTCGATGAAATAGCATACGAGGAATATCTGTGCTCAGACTCCCTCCTTACCACTGCGAATTAAACCCGATCGAATTTATATGGGCTCAAATAAAGACAGATGTCGCCAGAAAAAAACACGACTTATAAAATTGTGGATTTAAAAAGACCCTTTAATGAAGCTATGGGTAAAATCAGTGCGGAAAAGTGAAAAAGTGTATCGATCATGTGAAGAAGCCAAAATGTGGCAGGTACAATGACGATAATCTTTGCTTTATCGTCATTGGGCAGGTAGATGTAATAATCGACGGAATAGTTGAACCGCTAATTATAAACGATGTACATAAAAGTTCATCTTCCGAATCGGACTATGATTAAGCCATAACGACAAAGTATTATTCGATTTTTGAAAATGCTTTGTTTGTTTGTAAGATCTTGTTTTTGTAATTATATTATGTAAAAAAGTACTGTGTATATAAATACCTACGAATATAATATAATAGGATAATAGGCATGTTTAAGATTTTTAATTTGACAACTTCCCCAATACACGCTCCTGGCTAAGGGATTTTCCAAATAAAAATGGTAAATCTTCAAATATAACAATAACTTGCAATAAATTCAAGGTGGACCTACTTAAAGAATGCTCATTATTTAAATCCTTTAATGTAAACACAATACATTTTAAGGAATGGTGTTGAAATTGTTCTTGATACCCCGGTATGCGTTTTGCATATTTAATGAGCATTTAAGGCGCCATTTAAAGATATACTATAAATATAAGTTAAATGTATATTTTCTGGCTATTGGATTCAGTAAAGAATTTTTTTGTTTTTTAATTTTCTGGCGACGTTGTCAAGTAATTAATCTTCTTATATTTTTAAGGAATTTTAAGTGACACACGTTTAAAAAATCATATCTATCTGTCCATTCAACTTAGGCTAACAAAATGTATACCAACCATAAGTAACTTAAGATACGTCCCACATAAAGTCTGTTAAGAGATATAAGAAAGTGACTAACTGATCCCTATTAGGAAAGACCCGGGCCAGCTGTAAAATTGAAATATGGCCGAACAGGTCCGTATTTTGCTTAGAATTTAATCATGGTTTGTAATAAAAATAAGTAAGACATTAAATAATATTTTATTTATCTTTAAATGTGAAATTACAAGTTATTTTATTATTAAAAATTATATTTATGATTACAAAAATATTCAAATTATTCGGTACTTATAATAATTATTCACTTAATATATCAATATCACTATCGCTATCATCATCTGTTCTAATTATTATTTGTGCTATATTGCTATGTGGGTATAGGATTTTTCAACATGTGTAACAGAATTTGCCCAACTTTGTGAAGGGATGTTAAAAACTTCAGTTTCTATAAGCTCAAGTACACTGGAGTTAATAGTAGTAGTAGTAGTAGTGGTGGACGGGGAGGCTTTGACGCCAAGCAAGTAGGCCATTTTTGACCCTTTTTGCCAACCCCGTTTTAACGTCTGGGTAATGTCAGCCAGACGGGACCTACAGTTTAACGTGGGTTCCGAACCACAATAGAACCGACAGATGTTATTCTCGGCACAGTATTTTACGGTCTTGTTATTATTAACGTCTCTTTGCTCACCACAAACCTCGACGAGCCGGCCCTTAAACGTCCTTGTGTGCAGCTAAGAGAGTTATGTATGTCGCGGGGACCCTCGAACCATCCGGAACAGCATCAGACCCGTGCACTCGAGACTCCGCCGCCAATTCTCTGGTCAAGGTTTTTACCTCGACCATACGAATATCAGGCAGTGTCCGAGATACATCATCCGCACCACTGTCATCCTTCATTTGGCTCAAGGGTCCCTCCCTCGACAACATGCCGTTTCTAGATTACCTACTAGACTAGAGTGCCGTTGAGAATTTGTCGGTGTGTGTTGCATACGCAACACTACGTAGTATGGTGACCTGGGCCCTGCAAACTGAAAAAAGTCTGCTGGGCCAGCCCGGGCTTGAACCAGGTACCTGTAGCATGGGAAGCGAGATCGCTGCCACGCGACCAGGCCGTCACCGAGTTAATAGTAGGGCTAATATTGTTACGACGAATGGCAGATTTCAGTTGGTGCCAAACATGTTCGATGAGATTAAATATACAATGGTATGGTAGAAGCCTTAAAACTGTATGCCCTAGATTTTTTGTATAATTACCACAGAAGTATTCCTTTTGTAGTTTTAAACTTTGTAAAACCTCAATTAATTGGCCTTTTGGTGTAATCTTTCTGAAAATAAATGTTATTATCATACATGTAGTTTTGGATTGTTGCTTTTGTGTCATTTGAGGAGGGTGTCTTGGTCAAATGCCTACTATGGTAGCTTGCATTGTCCATTACAATTACGCTATTCGGAGGTATAATTGGAATTAGCTTGTTTTTAAACTAATCTTCAAATAAATCAGCAGTGGTGCCCTCATAGTAATCCAGAGAAGAATGTTTAATGTTTTTTTGCAGACAGAGAAAGTCCATTTGGTATCCATCCGTCTTTAGATCCAGCATGCAAAATCGTAATTCGTTTACCTCTTTTTGATGGCGCGCTTGTTTTTCACTTGCCGCTTGAGTCAACCCAACCCTTTTCCGGGGTATCATATGTGTCGAACCAAGTTTCATCCAAGTAAATAATCGGCCTTTGCTGATCTCTGTAAATCCTAATTTTTTGTAGATATTCGGATCGCCATTCGATCGCCATTCCCGAATTCTACTGGATTCCATTAAAACTTGTCTTTTGTTAATTTTTTTAATCTAAAACCCATGTGTTGGATACACTTCCATAACGTTGTTCTGCTACATTTAACGCCGGTTTCATCTTTTTCAAGCCTCTTAATTAAATTATCTAATGTAGGCACGCTTTGTTCCTCGTATAACTTCTAAATTTTACGCCGTAATTTATCTTGATCACTTTCATCTACCTTCGAGAAAATGCCAGTATCGGTTTTTTTTTCCTTGCTAAAATGTGATTATTCACAATTTTCCATACAGTTGATGTTGGAATTTTTGTTAATGTGGCCGTTTCTTCTAACGCTGCTTGCTTGCTGACCGCACGTTCAATGAGAGTTGAATAAACATTGTTTATAACTTCCTTAGTTTCCACAGAAAAGTATTTTCTGCTTTTCGAAGGGGTTATCTCCTGAGATACATTGGGCTGGCACATATTTTCCATGACTCACACACGATTAAACAAACGCTGTATTACACACGAAGTAAGAATAATTACTAAGCTTAAAACTAACTGGAGTGGCTATAATATACAGTCTTTAGAACATAATTTGTTCTATGGGGTTAACATTTTCATTTTGAATCAGCTAAAAATCGGTTTAAAATCACCAAACTATTACTTTAATAATGAAATTACGTCTTCCGGATTTGCAGTTTACTTTAAGACATTTTTAAGTACGGACCATAATTTACCTGCATTTATTCATTCATTCATAGTTTGTTTATGGCCACCCTTGGATAATCCCATTCAAAGGCAAAGTGTAACTTTCTTATATCTCTTGACAGGCTTTACCCATACTACGGTTTTTTAAGATTATTATAAATCAATACATCTGCCTTATTAACACAAATTCGATCGGGAAGTTAGTAACGGCTACTCTGACATTGTAAAATTCTTACCAATTTGGAAACGTTCCAGTATCTCTTCTAATATAGGGTTTTAAGTACACTGCACTGTAAGGAGAGAGAATCATTTCCTTTCGAATCCCACCAGTAAGCTTAACGGCCATTTTTTGCATTTTCAATCGTGTAATATCTAAATAGTAAGAAGCATGTCATTCTTGATACAGCGATCATGAAAAAAATTACAAATTTATTTATTATTAAAGCTGTACAGTAGCGGGCGCTATTGGTCGAAAGCAATCCGCCGTTTATAGCCGCATTTTACTACAAGATGACCGCGGATCATTTAGTATTCCATTAAAATGTATACAATTTGACAATTGAGCATTATGTTATAAAGTTAGATAACAAGACGGCAACGATCTTGTGCACGGAAGTGTACAGTTTTAATAATTGTCCAGTTCTTAGAACACTGTATTTTTGATAGGAGGCGGTGCATAAAGAGCAGGGTGATTCATCGTAATACCTCACCTCCTTACCTTTTTTATTTTTCGTGCTAGATAAAAATAAAAATATTAGCATTTACAGTATTTGGAATGCTTTTGCAGGGGTGTTCACAAATTCTCTTGGTTGCTTCATATACAGGATACAGATACAAAATGAAATCCCTTCCATAAACTTTGCATCAGCTAAAACTTTGGATATTTTAAAAGGCTTAAAAAAGGATTCTAGTCCTGGGCCTGACCAAATTCCTGCTGTTTTTCTTGCAAATTGTGTCGAAACTCTTAGTGTTCCCATCTCAACTGCTCATACTATTTTGCCGAAATTTGGTACGTTGGCATAGCTTTATGGGGCAAAAAAACCCATGTCACAATTCTGATTAATATCAGTCCATGGGCATAGAACCTGGGTTTTTCACTAATTGCTTGTTTCAGATTTCTATGCCAATGGAACAAGAGGGGTTTGGGCACAAAATTCAGATGAACCAACTCATTTGCTACAAAAAAGGTACTCTTGATAAGACTCGATTCCTCTGACGGTTTTCGAGAAATTTGCATTTTATTACTTAACACGTAGTAGTTTTTACCACGTAGTACTTGGGTTTTATAGAATTTTTCTGTTTTTGATTTCTACGCCAATGGAAGATAAGAGCTTTAAGTTTAAAATTTAGATTAAACCAACTTATTTACTACAAAAAACCTCTTGAACAGTTTTCTTATCATCTGCTTTTGTTCGCACGGTATGTACAACACGACCTTAGACCTCACAAACGATTGTTATTGTTGGTATTATTAGTTTCATCTGACAACATAAGATTATTGCCAAATTTGTAACATTTAATATTGCTGCTAACGTTCAATCATTTTATCTGCTTGCATTAATTATTAGAAAACTTTAATTGTCGTGAATTATCATGGCGGTGCAATACACTAATGCAGAATATACCGATATGATATTGGTATTTGGGTATTGCCAAGGAAATGGTCGAGAATGTGTCAGAGTCTACTCCGAAAGGTTTCCAAATCGTCGTATACCAAGCCACCCAACGTTTGCTGCTGTTGAAAGACGCCTGCGGGAAAACGGTCAACTTACTCCTAAAGCCATTGACAATGGAAGACAGCGTTTTGTAAGGGTTCCTGAAGTCGAGGAAGACATTTTAGAACGTGTTGCAGAAGATCCAGAAATAAGCACCAGGAGGCTAGGTAGGGAAATAGGAGTGTTCAAAGATATTGTTCATGAAGTACTTCAAGAACAATGTAGAGTAACTCAAAAAAAAAACACAAAGTCACGGTCTCAAGTTCTAATTTTTGTATTTGTTACGCGTTTCACCCTAATCGGGCATCATCAGACCTTATTACTATGGTCCACATAAAGTATTAAAATGAAAATATATAAAAACGTAGACTCGACATCTTCACAACACATTAAAAACACCACTTTTTTTTGAGTTACTCTACATTACTAAATTCAGGTCTCTTTGTGAACCATGGACGGATTCTTTGAATTACTTCAAGAACAGTTGCTATATCCATACCATAAGATGCCAGTTCAAGATCTTTTACCTACTGATCCTGACATGCGCCTGGTTTTTAGTCGGCTTGTTCATAGGCAGAGAGAAAAGAATCCCAACTTTGCCAACAATATTTTGTTTACCGATAAAGTATATTTCACAAGAAGAGGGATTACAAATTTTCATAATGAACATGTTTATGCGGGTGAAAATCCACATGCTATCAAGGTAAAACATGTTCAAAATGAGTTTAAAATTAGTGTGTGGGCTGGAATAATTGGTAATCACATTGTTGGTCCTGTCATTATTCCACAAAGATTAACCGGGGAAATTTATTTGCAACATCTACAAAATACGCTGCCAGATTTGCTAGAAGATTTACCTTTACAACTTCGGAGAGATATGTGGCTAATGCACGATGGAGCTACACCACATTTTGCATTAAATGTTAGAAACTTTTTGAATCAGCAGTACCCGAATAAATGGATTGGTAGAGGTAATGCCCCTGTAAATTGGCCACCACGATCTCCGGACTTAAATCCATTGGATTATCTCTTATGGGGGCATCTTAAGACAGTGGTTTACAGGACAACTCCAGATAACGCAGAACCACTATGGCAACGTATTCAAGATGCAATAAATATTCTTAAGGGCGATGAACAAGTTCTGCAAAGAGTGTGTTTTAATTTAAAAACCCAGGTTCTACGCCCATGGACTGATATTAATTAGAATTGTGGCATGGGTTTTTTTGCCCCATAAAGCTATGCCAACGTAACAAATTTCGGCAAAATAGTATGAGCCGTTTTTGAATTAATCCAGAAAAACGATTAAAAAATTGTCACTTCAGCGCCGTCTAGCGCCCAAACTAAGCAACTTTGTACTAAGGTAAGTTTACTTAAATCGGCTAATTTTGGTCTGAAGAATATGTGGTAGGTTTTTGTAAATACCTTTTACAGACACCCTGCATAAAAAGGGTGATAAAACATAATCCCGAAAACTACAGGCCAATTAGTTCCACCTGCTGCCTTTGTAAGGCTTATGGAAAACCTTTTTGCTGAACAATGGAATTATACAGGGCCTAAATAGCAGGACTAGGAAATAGACTCTGGAGCATCCGTTGATGTAATATACTGAGATTATAAAAAGGTATTTGATAAGGTTCCTATAGAAAGCCTGCTATACAAGCTTGAACACTTCGGAGTTCGTGGAAAACTGCTACAGTGGATAGCCCGCTTTCTTAGAAATAGGTCATATGCAGTCAGGACCAATAATGTCATATCTACAAGTCACCGAGTCCACAGTGGCGTACCGAAGGGCTCAGTCCTGGGTTCCCTTGTCTTCATTGCATACGTCAGTAATGAAATTACCTCATCAATTGCGTATGACACAAAAGTATTTTGCAATTCAAATAACAATGCACAACTATAAAAGGACTTGGAAAGAATATCGGAGGGGACCGACAATTGGATACTTAGACAATAGTCAAGTCCGGGCAGTACAACAACAAAAAGACCTAGAAGTACTCATATCACACGATCTCATGATTTAAGCTTTCTCCAACACCACTGTGGATATGATGACGAGACTATAGAAAGTGGCAAAAAAGTCGCGCAATGCCTGTAACTTTTTATTTACCTCGTATACGAAAAAATTACCTTTATGAAAGTTGTTCAGTGAATCATTCCCCACATTTCTACCTACATGAATATTTTCTGTCATTTTTGGTTTGGTTGCCATAGAGACTAACTTCCTTTTTTTAAATGGATCACCCTGCATATGATTGCATACTTGGATTCTCTGGATTGTTTGTATTTTAAATCTTTATTTATTTAAAATTGTAACAAACTTTATAATAACAAAATAAATAGCCTAGAATATTAAACAACTTAACATCGGAATAATAAACAAGTGAAAGCTTTTCAGTGGGAAGGTGTTCAAAATGACCACCACTTTCTGCTAAGCAGAGCGCCAGTCGATCCCTGAACCCGTCTACAACGTTTAAAAGAAAGTCCTCTGGAATGGCCCGAACTTCAGCACTAATTCTGACTTTTAAAGATTCATTTTATTTGGACGGTTAACGTAGACTTTGTTCTTTAAGTGTCCCCACAAAAAGAAGTCTAGCGGGGTTAAGTCCGGGGATCGCGCTGGCCAGTCAATAGCACCTCGTCTGCCTATCCAACGTCCTCGAAATTGTTCGCTCATGTATTGCCTAACATTTGCCGCATAATGCTGGAACCACACCTGTTCGTTAATGCCATTATTTACACCCGGTAAAACCATTCTGCAAGAAGGAATTATGTGATTCTTGAGGAGGTCCAGATATTCTTCGTCACTCAAATTACCATCTATGAAAAAGGTCCCACAATATGTTTACCAACTATGCCCGCCCAAACATTAACTTTTTCGGGCCTCTGAGTATGATCTTCCGGGAACCAGTGAGTATTCTCAGCAGACCAAAACCGATAATTGTGTCTATTAACAATGCCATTTAAATGGAAAGTAGCTTCATCCGAGAAGAAAATGATATTTGTTGCGAAGTGATTATCGTTATTGCATCTTTTCATCATCAGCACACAAAATTCAGCTCTTCTATCAAAATCGTCTTCGTTTAACTCGTGCACCAACTTCATCTTTTAGGGATGCAACTTCTCCTGCTGAAACAAATTTTTCACTGACTGATGAGACACATTAAAATCCATTGCCATTGGCCTGGATGATTGTGTTGGATTTTTATGTATTGAGAGCATGATATCCAAAGCTTTGTCACCCCCGGTTGCTGTTTTAGGTCGACCTGATCTAGCGGCTTCCCTAACACAGCCTGTTTCTCGAAATTTCTTTACCACTCGACACACCGTTGACTGATTTATTGGAGGCCTATTTGGATATAATTCATTGAAAAGTTAACAAACCTGATCTTACGATCTCTTCATATTTCCGTAACCGCTCATTATTAAAATTTCAACTCGTTATTTCTCATTCAGATGAACCATAGTGTAAACAAATTAGAAATCAGACAACAGAATATTAAACAAAACATCAACGAAGCGGGGACGGAAGATTACATCCTTATCGAAGAACTTATCAAAAATACTGAAACAGCATGACCTGAGACATGGAATGAAAAGTGGCATATTTTAAAAATATTTTACATTATACAGGGTGGCTCAAAAAAGTGAGGCAAACTAACTTCTATTTTTTAAAATGGAACTCCCTGTATATTATTGGCCCAAAAGATGACCATAGAGCTACTGATCATTTTAATTTAGGGTTATGTGGATTTGTTTTTGGTCGTTTAAGAAATAATTACGATTTTATCTAAAAAATTGCCTAAGTTTAGTAACCATTCACAAATTACTAGAAGCAACTGAATGAAATAGTACACTCAAAAATAATATTGTAGAATGTTGCCCATTTTTACAATAAAAAATATTTGCGTTCAGTACATTTATTATACAGGGTGAGCACATTATGCAAAACATTAGAATTATCTCTTTTTAAATGGAACACCCTGTATATTTTTTGATTTTTAGAAAGCCCTTTTGATATTCTTTCTACTGATACCATATTTTATACCTCTTAGAGTTTACCGTATTTTAGATATTTAGATATTAACTTTAAAAGCCAATATTTTGCTACTTTTTTGGAAAATCTAGCGGTAACCTTTTAGAAGTTTGCATTTATTATACATGACTTCGATTCCTAAATGCAATAATTTGAATAACCTAGCATTATATGGCATTTCTTTCTGCGATAAAGAAACTAAATGTTATTAATTAACAGATTTATTAAGACTGTAGTACTAATGTAGATAAAACTTAAAATTAATATAAAACAGTGAAATACAATGCAAATTTAAGAAAACGAATGGGTTGACACAACAAAACTAAGCAAATCCTTATTAGGCAAGAAATCAAAATTTATTGTCTGGCTCTAATAATATGTTCAAAGGTTTTTCTGTGTTCTTGAATGCATAAATGTAGCCTTCGAACAAAATTTTGCTGGACATCTTGTAGAGTTCCTATTCTAATATTTCTAAATGCCTCTCGTATACGATCTTTCATATCGTCTCGGTTTGTAGGAGGTATGGCATATACTTGTTCTTTAACGTATCCCCAGAGATAGAAATCAAGGGATGTTAAATCAGCGGACCTAGGAGGAGGCCAAGCGATTGGTCCACCACGTCCCATTCACTGATTACCTCTCCAATGATTTAAAAATTGTCTAACCGGCTCATAATAATGAGGGGGAGCGCCGTCTTGCTGAAACCAGAAGTTTTGGAGAGTGTCGGCATCTATATTTTGAAGCCAAATAGGTAGAATATGATTAAGAAAATTTAAATAAACTTGTCCCGTCAAACGCTCTTCAAAGAAATATGGCCCAATAATGTAAGGCCCTAATATTCCTCCCCAGACATTAACCGACCAGCGATTTTGGTTATACAGGGTGTTAGTGAATAAGTGCGACAAACTTCAGGGGGTGATTCTACATGAAAAAATAATGATAGTTTGCTAAAGTCTGTGCGTTTTAAGAAGTCCGATATCGGATTAAATCACCAAGGGATGTTATCGCTTTTAAAACAGTAAGTCGGTTAAGTTACAATATCTTCGCACCTTCGCTATACTTGATCACACCGAACATCCCACTGGTTTACTGTATTCTATTACTTGGCGAAATCAGCGGTTTCAAAACAAAATTATCTTAGAATTACGCCTTGAGCATAAATAATAATTAAATGGATAATTAAATTATTTTGCTATTATTATAGTTAAATCTATATGTATATAGACATCAAGTTTTGAGATTGCCGCCCTACCATTGTCATTACAACGCAATTGAATTGGTATGGGGTATTAGCAAGAACTATTATGACAAACATGCCTGTAAAAATATCGGTAAGCCTAGCGTTATAAAGTTATGGGAGGAGGCGCTTAGCCAAGCGGGCAAAGAAGAATGGCGGAAATGCATTGAACACACAGAAAAAAATATTTTTGAATCTTATGAGACAGAACAGGTTATAGACGAAGTAAGACCGTTAATTATTACGAATGATGATGATGATGACGATGATGTTGATTCTGATGAGTCTGAAAGCATGGGTAAAATTTCAAATGCAGAGGAAGACTATACTTTTAGTAGTACCTATCTACAAGTAGGTACGTTCTGTCGCAAGACTACAAAATCGGTTCTTTTAGAACCAAAACTTTATAAAAAAGAATTCGTAAAACTAATTTGTCTGAATACTACAAAAGCTAAAAAATTATTATTTTTCTTTACCTAAACTAATTTTTTATTTACTTTAAATTATTTTATTTAGAAAATGTAATTCATCAAAATCCAAAATTACCTTCAATAAAATTTATTGTTTGAGAGCCACCGACATAATGCTCAAGAGGTTTTATGGCTTAGCGGACTTCTTAAAACGCACAGACTTTATATAACTTTTGTCCGCAAATGCTTTGATTTCCGAGATACAGGGTGTTAAAGTTTTTATTAAAAAGTGACGATTTATTTATTGCTCTGAAACCCATCGAGATATGCAAATGAAATTTGGTAGGTTTTAAGAGGTAGTTATTGCGCATTTTCTGACATGCAATTAAGAATTTTATGTTTATCATTGGCGCGCATAAGGGTAATAATCTCAATTTTTTTTAAAGAAAAAAATGATACGCCACTAAGATATATCAAACTAAAAACAATTTTTGAATTTCTCATTCAATTTGTGACAAAAAATCTCTCTTGCCTTTTTTTCGTATTGGGCGCCGTTTTTATGCAAAAAAATAAAACATCTTAACGCGTATTTTTCATCTCTTTAATACATTAATAAAAACTATCTAATACAATAACATTAAACCAGAACAATAACAGAAAATAACACTAATAAATAAATAGGCGCAAAGCTACAACAAATGTTGAAAATGACCTCCCTCAGACGTGATACAAGATTCAACTCTTCGCCTCATTGATTGTCGTATTCGCGCAAATATTCCTGGTGTATTTCTTATTGTCCCACAGCCGGCTATAATTCGATTCCTCAGGTCTTCAACATTTTCGACGGGAGTGGAATAAACTAACGACTTAAGAAAACCCCAAATGCAAAAATCTAGAGAATTTAAATCCGGCGATCGAGCAGGCCAATTTTTCGTACCTCCCCTACCTATCCAACGATTTGGATATACTGTATCTAAGTGATTACGTACATTAATGCTAAAATGAGCTGGTGCGCCATCATGCATGAACCAGAAGTGTTGTCTCAGCTGTAGAGGGATTTCTTCTAAAAGAGCAGGTAGCTCTCCCTGTAGGAAATTAAGGTAAGAGTCGTGTAAGTCGTTGTGGGAGGAAATATGGACCGACTAAATCATCAATTACCCCAAGCCATACATTTACTGAAAACTGATACTGAAAATGAGCTTCACAGATTCCATGTGGATTTTCCTCAGCCCATAAGTGATTGTTATGGAAATTTCGTATACACTGTCGTCCAAAATTAGCCTCGTAAGTAAACAAAACGCCATTTAAAAAATTAGGAATTTGAGCGATTTGATGAAGAATCCAATGGCAAAAAACTAGGCGCGGGAAAAAGTCTCTAGGTAGTAGAGCTTGCACACGTTGAATGTGAAACGGATACAATTGCTGTTCTTTAAGAATTTTAAATACAGTGAAGTTGCTTACATTCAATATGTTGGCAATTTTTCGAGTACTTGTTTCAGGTGACTCCGCAATTAACTCGAGAACTGCTTCCTCTAGTTGCACAGTTCGTACTTCTCGAGGGCGTCCGCAGTAAGCCGTTTGTTTCTTAAATGTACCATTTTCGCGCAAACGTTGGTGCAGACGAGCAAATATTATGTGATGGGGTACTCTACGTCCTGGATACAACTCAGCATACAATCGTCGAGCTTGCCGACCATTTCCATTACTTCGACCATAGACAAAATGCATGTCTGACAATTCCGCATTTGTATAATTTTCCAGTATTTTCGATAAAAGAAAAATGAAGAAACTCTAATAATTTGACATTTCGTTGAAATATTCGTATTTAACAGAATGTCACCTGTTTCTAAAAATCTATGCAACAGCTTGTCGAAAGCCACTGGTCTCGGCTTTCTCTCAGTATCTGAATATCTTTTACCATACACTCGACTCGCTAGAAGGCAATGTCTTGCACATTTTCCCAATTTTGTGAAAGTTAGTACCTAATTTTCGCAACTGAACAAATATTAAATAGTTGTATTCGGCTGTCATAGTGACAATCTAAACAAACAAAAAATCATGGCAACTGGATTATGAACAAAAATAAAATGAAGTAAACAAAAACTAGCAAAAGTCTAGACTTTTACAGTTAATATCCAAATATCTAAAATACGGTAAACTCTAAGAGGTATCAAATTTGGTATCAGTAGAAAGGATATCATAAGGGCTTTCTAACAATCAGAAAAATATACAGGGTGCTCCATTTAAAAAAAAAGAGAGAATTTTAATATTTTGATAATGTGATCACATTCTAAACTATTAAAAATAAATTCACATAACCCTGTATTAAAATGATTAATAGTTCTATGGCCATTTTTTGGGCCAATAATATACAGGGTATTCCATTTAAAAAAATAGAAGTTTAGTTCGCCTCACATTTTCTCAGGCTTTTTCTTAAAAAAAAAATTACGCCAAAAGAAGCAAAAATAACTAATGAACCTTTTAACAAAAGTTGTAGAGGGCAAAAAACTCTACAAGATAAAATACTAAAATACAGGGTTTTCCGTTTGAAAAAAAAAGAGTAAATTAATTTTAAAATGTGAAAAGTTGACACGTTTGTAGAGCACACCCTGTACAAAATATGGAATGTTCTAAGGGTCTTACGTCTTGTATTAGTTTTTATCTTTGATACCCTCTAGAATGTTCCAAATGTCTTGAGTTAATTCAATTATATTTCAAATTCTAAGGTAACAAGTTTTTTCTTCCAAAAAAGAACGTTTTTAAATAACATGGCAACATTGCAAAATAATTAAAAACTATATTTGCCAAGATACGCGGAATATCAAGGGGAATTTAAAAGTGCAAAAATATACAGGGTGTTCTATTTAAAAAAAAATATTGTACCTCTTTGTTGAGCCACCCTATAGAGTCAAAAATAATTTTACGTTACAACTCACTTACTGTCCTTCAACTTTTATATTAACATTTTTTGTGTATTATAAATACAAACAGAGCTACTCTACTTTGCCACACTAAACGGCCACCCTGTATGTAAAAACGAAATGGACTTATTAAGAATTAAATTAATACATTATATGTGAGCTGTGATGGAGCTACTAGAACCCAAAAACTATGATACTGAGCAAGAGTTATAACACGACTAGTACAACCCGTAAAGCTGTAAACTCATCAGTCCCAGACGCTTTTTACTCCTACCGATGATAATAATAATAATATTAATAATAATAATTTTTAAGAGAACAAAAAGGCGTCTGAGAACGAAACTGAAAAGCAAGAACTTGTTCAAAGCAATTAACACCTACGCCTGCTCAGTTCTGTCCTACTCATTCGGCATAGTAGACTGGAGCGTGACTGACATCGAAGGACTACAGCGCAAAATCAGAACTCAACTTACCAAAGCACTCAAACATCACCCAAGAAGTGCGGTAGAGCGGACTACTTTACCACGACATAAGGCGGAAGAGGTCCGGCAGACATTGGAAAAATAATGGATCAACAAATAACCAACTTAAGGGAGTACTTCCGCAATAAAGTCCGAACTTCAGACCTACACCATGCTATTTGCGAAGCAGACCACTCCACTCCTCTAAGATTGAGGGATCAGAATGTCCCACAACACCACAAAACCAATGAAGAAAAGCTACAGATATGGAAGGAAAAACCTCTGCACGGACGACGCCTGAACCCAGGATCACGTCGCCAGTCTTGCGTCGAACTACTGGCACATCTCTGGACAGAGGTTTCCTGAAACGGAGGGATTTCTACTGGCAATCCAGGATCAGGTCATACCAACTAGAAACTACCTAAAATACATAATTAGAGACGACTCAGTACAGGCAGATAAATGCAGATATGGATGCCAAACGGCAGAAACGATTTAACTCATCACGGGTCGATGCCAGGTGTTTTCTGCAACAGAATACAAGGAGAGGCATGATGCAGTGGCCAAGATCCTACACTAGGAGTTAGCGGTGAAACTACAGCTTGTCCAAAACGAGAAGATCCCATGTTATAAATATACACCACAGACAATCTTAGAAAGCAACTTCTATAAGATGTATTGGGATCGGACTATTCTTACTGATCAGACGGTGGCCTACAACAGACCGGACCTTGTAGTGGTAGGCAAGAGGGCCAGGAAAACGACTCTGATAGATATAGCTAAACCAAATAATAACAACCTTCTAGTGAAGCATGCTGAGAAGATAGCGAAGTATCGAGACCTCCAGGAGCAAATAAGAACACAGTGGAATATGGACAGCATCGAAACCATGCCGATTATTTTTTCAACAAGAGGAATAATCACAAACAAGCTTCTGGAAAACCTTAGAACACTAGACTTACCTCAGGATCTCTACGAGGATATGCAGAAAGCAGTGCTACTTTTAACAAGCCGAACAGTTAAAAAGTATATGGGTAATCAAAGAAGAACCCCATGGGCCCAATAACACGGAAAGGGCCCCCACAGAGCTCAATCCTTTTGATATCGGTGATATCTGGGATGAGTGAATGTTCCCCGTAGAGGGAGTGCATGACAGACCTGTCAGAAAATCAATAATAATAATAATAATAAATAGTGTAACCTACAACAAATACAAAATGAGTCCCAATACCAAGCCCCTGGTGACACCAGAAGCGTTGGAGCAAGGTAAATAAATTTTCACTACCTCAACTCTTTCACAGAAATAAGAAACCACATAAGGACCAGCTCTCCAAAGCTATAATGCTTTAGTTTTCGCAGCAATATTCCATGGTTCACACAATCAAAAGTTGTCAAGAAGTTGCATTGCCGTAACAACCTCACCAATATTTTTTATGTTTAGGTAAACGTTGTACTTCAAGGAGAAAAACAGCGTCGTTAGTACTCCTGCCAGGGAAAAAACGATACTGGACAGAATAAAGTATCTTGTGGCTCTCAAGAAACACTATAATTATTTTTCTAACAAGTTTTGAAAGCGTCCATGACTAGGGAAATTTGTAGACACCCCTGCAAAAAGTATTTCAAATACCCTACATGCTAATATTCTTTATTTTTACCTAGAACGAAAAATAAACAAATTAAGGGGTTGGGACATTTTGGCGTATCACCCTGTACAACTAATTTCATATATTAGCAAATTAGTTGTGTTTCATGCAACAAATTATACAGTGTGTACCCGAATGAGATGTCGCACTTAATAAACTTATTAAATTTTGATTTTTCAATTAAAAGTCATCACTCAGTCACGATAAAGTATACAGCATGTTCCAAACTTTTAGAATGTGAAATTAACCTTAAATAAAGCGCTCTTATTTCTAAGATTTATGAAAAAATGCATTTAACAAACTTGTTGTCAAGTCAAGTCAAGTCAAAAACAAAGCCCAAAGACGAATTTGGAATTTAAAAACTTAAAAATGATTATTTGTCAATAAAAGTAAGAAATTATTGATTAGACTGGTCTAAAAATGAATTCGTTCTGTGAATATAGACGTTTATCAGTCCGCTTTTAATAGGACAAGCAACAGGACGGGACAGCACCTTAAAGATTTATATGAAAAAAAATTATTTTTCCGAAAATTAACAAAAATACCCATAATAAAATATATACAGGGTGGCTGGGAAAATGTGGTAAATATCTTGGAATCAGATAGAACATGAAGAAATAAGATGGCACGTTCTTATAAAAATTTTTTAACAGGCCCTTCCTACGGAGATGCAGTTGATGCGAAACAAAAACCGATGCACGTCATCAACCAGCTGATAATTGTAAACCCGTAAGAAAACACGAGGAAATTAAATTTGGGCAAAAAGTATTAAAACATTATGCGATATTGAATTTATTACAAACTTAAAGTATTCTTCTTTGATACGAACCCACTTATAGCAAATATTTTATTTATTTAAGCTTGTAAAAATTAATATACCTAATTTTAATTTTATTTGCCGATAGTTGGCAACATAACTGTAAACAATGGTGGTGGCGCCAGCTCGTTCGTTAGCTTGGTTTGACGTTTTATGCAAAACTAACCTTAATTATCATTACCAAAATTAAATTAAAATCTGCTAAAGGATATTAAAAATATTTATAATTAAAATACTCGTTAAAATTATTTTATTAAAAAACTTAACCCCAAATATCTCCGTTCATGTTGGATTCATCAAAAAATTTTATGAGACATAATTTGATCAAAAATTAATTATCTTTAAGAACCACAACATTTAAAAGTTCCTGTCATCGAAAAAATTCTTTGCACCATGGCGCCACCTACATCTTGTATTATTTAAACACATTTTTTACACAGTTGTGAAGCCAATCATAGAGGCTAAATACTGGCGTTTACAGAACTTACATGTCACTTATAGTTTTCGAAATAATTGGCCTGGGAGTTTTTATTGAAACACCCTGTATTAAGTACTTTGAAAGTTATTCAAGAAAACCCGATTTCCAGCAGCGTCCTTCAGGGAGGGCCTGTAAGAAAAATTTTTATAGGAACTTGTCATCTTATTTTCTCATGTTCTATCTGAATCCTAGAGATCGCCCACATTTTCCCGGACACCCTATATATTTGAAACCAGTAGAACGAGTTCTAACGATAACAAAAATAAAATACAGTGTTTCATTTAAAAATATGTAATAGTCTTAGATAACGCCAGCTATCATTCAAGGTTATTAGAGAAACTACCTACGACTTCTTAAAAAAAAAAGGATATTATAAATTGGCTGTCTGAGAAAAATATACCCTTTAAGGACAACATGTTAAAAAAAAGAGCTTTAAAAGTAGTGCTAGAAAATACGTCAAGTTTTAAAACAGGCGTGAAAAGCATGGTATTGTTTTACTTCGACTGTCGCCCTACCATGGTGAATTAAATCCAATTGAATTGATATGGGCCCAAACGAAAGGCTATGCGGCAAGAAATAACACGACACTTAAAATAAAAGATACGTGAGTTATTGAAATATTCAGTAACCCAAAATTTGTATTTTGCATTCATAATGTGTGTTACTTGCTGCCTGCCAATAGGAAACATAGTAAAGTACTTCCCAACATATTTCGTATGGCTTAATAACTGCAATAAAACCCCTCATAAACTTGGCTTTCGCTTTCGCAGAGACGTATAAACCCACATTTATTTTAATGCCAGTTTATAATAACAATAGATAGGTACATTACTTGATTTGTTATCAAAATTAGTAAACTGTCTAATTAAGGTTTCCTAGAAACAACTTAATTATTAGGATATTTCTCAAAACTTTATAGTTACAGGTACCTGTTTATACAGCTTATATAAATAGTAAACATAATATTCGAAATAGATTAGTACCTATCTGTTTTACTTTGAAACAGTGTGCAACAAGTTAATATTAAAAGTATGTGGAGACCTTGGGAATCTAACCCTACCCTAAACATTTCAGGAAGCATTTATCTTTTGATGCCAAAGTGATCGTGAAAAGTGTATGTGACTCGCTATTAAAGAGCGGCCACCCTAAAGTAATTGCCATTAAAAATACCAGTGAAATGATGAAAGTTCCATTATCGACGGTACGAGATATTATGCTAAAAGGACATTTTAAAAGAAAAGTTCGCAAAGATACCGGAAAAATGAAGTGCGTAGATGATTGTGACAAAGATGTTATTCGCAGGAAAATATACCAAATGTATCGAGAAAATGTTGTGCCCACATTAGATGCTCTAAAAACACGGTTAACAACTAACGATACAACGATATCATGTAGCAGGACAAGTCTTCACCGCGCTTTGCAAGAGACGGGATTTAAGTATAAAACAATAAACAAGAGACATATTATTAACTATCATGAAGATACCAAGCCGCTCTTTTTGAAAGCTGGTTTAAAGACAGCTTGCTTTCAAATGTACCAGAACACAGTGTTATTGTGATGGACAATGCAAGCTACCACACACTTCACACTTGTTTTGTACTTATAATAAATTAATATACATATAATACAAGTAATGGTAAAAATAAACATAATAAACATTGCTACTATAAGGTATTACTATGACTTTTCATTTAACTACAAAATCCGTTCGAATGCAAAGCAGTACCCCTTATTTCATTTCATTTCAGTAATATAAACAGTGATGCCAGCTGGGGCCAGGTAGATTTCGCTGGTTGGCATGCTCATCGACAGTTTTATATGGTTAATTTTACCAAGAAATTCTTTAAAAACGTAGGTTTGGCAATCGAACAGGTAACGGGGTTTCTTTGGGTGTTTACAATATAATAAAACAATTATTGCAGTTATTAGGTCAAACGAAATATGTTCGGATGGACTTTATAAATACATTGATTCCAAAAACTTAGATATAAGAGTGCATACATACTTTATTTAGGATTAATTTCATATTTTTCATAACACCCTGTATACCTATAACGCGCCCAATGATTATAAGATAAGCAAAACTTTTTATCAAAAGGCCCTTTCCTCGCAGACCCAAAAATAAGCAAGTTTAAGAGAGTTCGTTACCCCTTCTGGAAACACACTGTGTATCAGTGTTTCAAATTATAATGGCCCATATACTTGTCAAAATAGATAGTTAATAAAAAAAAACACAGCTCGAAGTCACTGCCTCAAGATCATTTATTACTCAACCAATAAAAAAACTAAGGCTAAATGTTTTGTCATTTCTGGCATCCCCAGGCCTAAAAAAGTTACTTGACATTGTAGTTCGGTCCTATCTTACCAAATAAAACACTAAAAATAAAGTAAAAACTAAAGACAAACGAAACAACCACACATAATCTGGCAAAACGATCTGACAGTGTAGAAAGGTTGATTTATAAAACTTTTCGTCACCGCTCCCGCTCGTCACCACCGTTCTAAGCGCACAGCGGGCGCTCTCAGCCTAAATATATAAGTGTGCCGACAACATCCTAAGCACTGAACGGAGAACGGTTTTTTTGCGCGCTCATGCTCGAAGTGAACGAAACCTTATTTATTAACTTCAAAGAATTTCTTATCGAGAACGCCTGCTGTATGGTTCTAAGGATATTTATAAAACACGAACTGCATTGTTGCATATTCGCGAGAGCAGAAAAAGGGGATATTATGACCAGTATTTAATATTATTCTGTAATTATTTAATACGTTAAGCCCTGTCGAAATCGCAGGAAACAGGCGCGGTCCGTGAGGTTTTTTTTACTGCTGGGGCAAATCTTGTGGACAAAAATAAATTTCCAAACTAACCTGCACCGCCTATTTTCCGCAGCAGCCAGCGAAAGCCATTGTTAATACAAGTACTCGAACAGGTACTATGAGTATTAAGTAGTACAAGCCCAAACATCTTAAATTTAAACCAATAAGCACCAGTAAGTAAAATACCGCTGTTATTAAATATAACAGAAATGTATGCAAATACAATGAGTATTATTAGGCAATTCGTTTTTCTTTGTCTAGCCCAAATGTTTTACACTACTATATTGTTTCACCGCGCGGTTCGAGTGTATTTACATAGAACCGGCACCCAACCCGAAAACCGGCGATGTCACCGAACACCCGAGAGCACAAGATTTTAATTTGCGGGCCGTCGACGATTTCGTACTAATTCTCTCATTAACTTCCGTAAAGCGCGTATGTTTTTTTATATAGTTTTCTACTGCCATATAAACCTGAAGCGAATTTAAAATCCGGCCGAGCCCGCGGCATAAGCACAGGAATAATAATTATTGCTGCTTCGCTTAGCTCGATTCTTTATTGGATTATAAACAAACGAACACACTTCAAGAACATACAAGGATCGTACATTAAATACATCTCTGGTGTAAAGAAGTTGTGTTGAGAAACGTCTATTTTTTTTATAAAGTACCCTAAGAATATAATTTTGTGCTAAATTTAAGGGTTTTAGAGCATTATTGTACAGACCACCCCACACAACTATGCCATACCCTATTAAGGACTCGACAAGAGCTTTATGAACTGCAATTAGTAGTTTCTTACTCATGATATCTCTTAGGATGTAAAAATTATAGATTAGTTTTCTTACATTTTTTGCCAAGTGGAGAACATGCTGATTTCAAGTGTTTATCAACAATGATCCCTAGGTATCTTGTCGATGGAACCTCTTCAATTAAGTCATCTAAATTATCAATTGTAATATGTTCAAATGCGGGACGAGAAGCTTCACTTAATGAAAAGGCTATATAATTTGTTTTTTTAACGTTAAGGGATAATTTAAAAGTATCAAGCCAGTATTTTATTTTATAAATTCAATCTATTGTATTATCTTTTACCTCTTGCCAAGATTTTCCAGAAGAGATAGCAGCTGTGTCATCAGCATAGGATATTATGGATACATTATTTAAATTAAAAAAAATATATATATAAATTATTATTATTAAATATATATATAAATTTGATATTTAAAAAAATTAATATTATTTATTAATAAATAAATAATTTTAATTATGACAACTTGTACTTGTTCGCAACTTTGTAATACATTTTATTAATTAACCTCCATGAGAATCAGTTGTTTAATTATATTAATTTCTTTATTAAATGCATTCCAGGGCAATGGCAGATTGAAAAGTCTTTAAAAAAATGCGTCGAAAACAGTGAATTTATGTAAATAAGGTTATAAGTACAGTTGCATTATGTTGTCTGTTGGCGGCTTTTTGTTAATTCTATTGTCAATTATTGTTAAAAGTAGGTGATTCACCCTCCTTTCCTACCTCCAAAGTGAAAATTATTTTGGAATTTAAAGTATTAACAAGCTCTTTGATCACTACCATTCCAGATGATACAAATTTCGTCTACATATCTTTTACAAGCTATAAGTAAAGTATTAACAAGCTCTTTGATCACTACCATTCCAGATGATACAAATTTCGTCTACATATCTTTTACAAGCTATAAGTAAAGTATTAACAAGCTCTTTGATCACTACCATTCCAGATGATACAAATTTCGTCTACATATCTTTTACAAGCTATAAGTAAGTTCAAAAATTTGCCCCTTCCCATAATCATTCCCTCTATACTGTTAATAAAAACCGCACTTAGAAAAGGGGGAGGGACAAGAACCTATTGCTAAACCTGTTGTTTGTGTAGAAAAGTGGTTTTAGGCCTGATGAATGTTGATTAGTTGAGTAAAATTATCTTGAGACCCTTGAGCTGTTTTTTTTTTTTATTAAATTAAAACAGGTATCTTGAAGATTATGGGCAGTTTCTTTGAAAGAAGAAAGCTGAACGTTAAGATAATATTTGTTTAATGGGAGGTAGTGATGGTCTATTAAAATAAACAAACAACGAAATATTTTTGAATGTTCAAACTTTACCTTGGCACAAAATTTACGAACATCGAAGGTTAAAATTTTGACATTTGCTTATATTTAACTTGACAAAGGCCTCACTAACTTGATATCCAGTTCAACTGTCTTCTAGCCATAATACGGGTCCATACTCAATATTACCATATATTTCTAGATTCTAACTTACTGTTTAACGAGGTATTATAGTGACACATAACATCCAACAACCTCTGTGGTTGTTTCAAACTGGCATGTTTGACAGGTTTAGGATTCTCAAATTCGGGTATTTCATAACTGTCATTTACCGCAGGAATTGGATCCTCCGTTAAAGATAGAGAGGAACTTGGTGCTAATTTAATAAGCCTAAAATTTTGTTCACTTGTTAATAAAGAAATAATTGAATTTTATTGGTGAGTACAGGCGGTTAATCCGTACAAAGATAGTCGGGGTTCTACTTACTTACTTTTTAGAATTATTGTCGGTAAAATTTGGTAGCATTATCTTTCTTTTGGCAATCTTTGGCTTCTGAAAATATAAATAAAATAATTATTTACACCAGATCTCCAAGGTGTGGTATTTTTTTGAAAGATTTTTTCACATCAGATTATCAATGTCCTGTCCATAACAACTACATAACTACCATGACAACAATAATTATTTCAACAATATTTATTTTATTTTTATTTATCTATTTCTACATTACAGATCAAGTAATCCAAATAGTATATATACATTACTTAGAACTAATTTGTATGATATAAAAGAACATTTTGCAAAATAGGGATAAACAGGACAGATAAAATACGCCCATAAAAGTCGGGAACATCGGAACTGCAATTGTTTGCACAGTGTGAACAATGAGTAATATTAGGCCACTGTAGGTAGCAATAAATTGAGTTTTTTTTTTAACGTTATCAATAAACAATTAAACTCTGTGTTAAAGGGGATATATCTATTTAGGTTTTGCATGATTTGGTTCACGACACCGTTTCTGCCAACATCAGCTCGGCTGCCAATATCTGAAAATACGTCAGTAAGTCGCGTATTGCGCGGAGGAACGTGATAATTAACTAATGCTAGAAGTTAGCGCAGTCTATGCTGTTTGTAATTATTTTATACCCAAACACTATGGACAACAAGATTCTACGTTTCGCCAGACTGTCCATGTTTAAGATTGTCAATCGCTGATGGTAAGATAAACCACTCTTATCTATTCCGAGCTTATACAATAAGAAGTTTGCAAATTTTGACTGGGCGCGTTCAATTCGCTTTATATGGATTTTGACACAACAGTACTCCAAGTGGCTTCGTACCGAGGAGTAGTAAAGAGACTTTAAGACTTCAGTGTTTGAAAATTCCCAGCAACGCCTCATTATAAACCCTGCCATTCTAAAGGATTTTGATAAAATATTGTTGATGTGTTCGTTAAATCTCAGCTCAGAATCGAAAATTACACCCAAGTCATTTATCAAATTTACTCGAGGAATAGGGGACTTTGAGGTGAAAGAGAAGTGTATTATTAGTGTTTTCTTCCTTGTAAATGATATGACTTTACACTTTGAGGAATTTAGTTCCATATTATTTTCTGTAAACCAATCCATTATTTTATCCAGATCATGCATCAATTTTGTGCAGTCATCCTCATCTGCGACTCTTTGGAATATTTTTAAATCGTCCGCGTATAAAAAAAATCGGCAGTTCTTGAGTAAATCCGTAAGGTCATTTATGAAGACTAAAAATAAGATCGGGTCTAAGTGTGACCCTTGGGGTACGCCCGACGTAGCATCAATCTCTTTAGAAAGGACGCTATTTATTTTGATAGTTTGGGTACGATTGCGCAAGTAACTTGAAATCTATGACAACAGAGGGTCTCCTATACCATACAATCTCAGCTTGCTCACTAGAATATTGTGATCTACTCAGTCAAAGGTTTTTTTGAAATCGAGATATATGGCGTCGACTTGAGCTCCTATATCAATCGCGGTAGACAAATATTGCGAAAAAATACATAAATTAGTTTGGCAAAAGCGACCAGGTAGGAATCCGTGCTGATATTTAGAGATATCATATACACCTAATTTATAGGATAATTTTATAAACCGAATTTGCGACACGCACATAGTTTGAAACTCTTATTTCGTTGTTACCACAAAAAACTAGCTGATGTAATATTACAACAACACAATGCTCTTATAAAATGTAGCTTAAAATTAAAAACAAGTAAGCCAATGCCTCTTTACTGCACCTACCGGGAATACAGGTATTTTAATACGGAATTTTTTAACACAGGTCTTTCTCATGTCCCATTTAATAGCATATACTATTTAGCCGATATTAATGACAAGGTAGAATTAGTTATTGCATTCATTTTGAACATCTTTGATATACATGCACCAACTCGTACTGCACGTATTGCGAAGAGGAAGGCACCATGGGTCACACAAAACATAAAATATACGACATCACTTAGAAACAAAGTTTAAGAAAAATAGAAATGCGCCGAACTGGGAGTACTACCGACAATATCATAATTTTGTTACTGCGGCGATCGATAGGAAGAAAAAGGCGTATTTAGAATATAGAATTCGACTAAACGATCCCAAGGACAACTGGAAGTTACTGAGGGATATGAATGTGTAAGCAAAGGAAGAAAGCGTCAGTTCCGATTGAATCGGGGAGTGCGGACCAGGTTAACGATTATCACTTATAATCTCCCTAGCAGCAGAATTATTACCGATAATTTTTTTCAAGGTCACGAATGTTTTTGTTATCAACAAAAACATGAGTGAAACCGAGAAAAAAATTATCGGAAATTAATTCTGCTGCGTGGGAGATTCGGTAAGAAAATTTCATAAATTGGAGTTTCTTTTAATATGATAAGAAGATGAAACCTACGACCTATTCTGCGTAGATGTCAATTTTTTTCTGGGTAAAATTTGACACTTAGGTATACTACTACGACTTAATTTTAATTTAAATCTCAAGTCATTTCGAAGTGACAGGTGAGACAAACCAGCAAGTAACAATCAGTTTTTTAGTCGTCCATAGCAAATTTAGCATCAATATTAAAAGATTGGGCTTTCAACATGAAAAAACAAAATTCTGAAGATTACAAAGAAAACTTTATTAAACTAATGTGGAATTCCACAGCGAAACAGCTTCAAGAATATTATTTTACCACATATAAAATTAAGTTTGATCCATTTAAAGATATAGAGTTTTTGGAAGCTAGAGCTGCAAGAGATACAGAACGTCGTAAATTGCAGATGGATGTTTCCAAACGAAAGAAAAGTTCTTCAGCATTATCGACTGCTGATTATAGTAAAATGGTGCATTTATGGGATGAAGATACACCTGAAGGTTTTCAAAAAAAGTTTTTCTTTATTGTTGCTCATGAGCTCGCATGGAGAGGCGGTGAAGGAGTAAACTGCTGCATTCATTACTTTATTAAAGAAATGGATAAAGGATACTCTACTGGCCGGATTGAATATAACCCTGTTTTTTCAAAAACTCCTTAAGGAGGGTCTAAAAAACTTGCAGATAGCAAGTTCCTTATAAACAATGTTTCTTATCCTAAAATGTGCCCCGTAAAATTATTTAAGAAGTTGATGGAAAAACGTAGTATGTGTTTAATAACAACAGACCGTATTTTAACACCAAATTTAAAATGGAAGGTGTCCAACAAATGGTACAAAAATTCTCCAATAGGCAAAAACACAATCTCTCCATGGTTCAAACAGTCAGCAGCAAAGATTGGGTTCGACACTAAAAGAACAAAAGTGACAAATCATTCAGCCAGAGCCACAGCAGTCACTAGCCTAGCACAGTCTGGAGTTGAAGAACAACAACTCATTAAAATAACAGGCCATTCCAGTAGTCAATCTATTAAGCCTTACCTACAAATGAATAGTTATCACCACCAAAAGATTATTGAGTCTATGCGGCAAATTCAGGCAAGTGAAACTACAACGTCTGCCTTTGTAGAGCAATCGAATAATGCCAGTATTTCCGACACTTCTTCCAGAGTTGTCTACATGCAACAACTGCGTGTTTATACAAAAAATAAGTCATAATTTTAAAGTTTTATGTTAAATCACTTTAATAAGAAGTGTTATACTAATTAGGCAATAAAAAATTAATCTATTATGAATGTTTTAGCTTTTCTTTCCTGCTTTCCTTCTGAAATATACATTGTTGAACATAATACATAATTTTCTTTCTTTTTTTTTTCTTTCTTATTGTAATTTTTTTGCTAAAATGCTACGAAAACATATTTCCGGCGGCTTTAGTTAATTGTAACTAATTAGAGTTTTAGAAATGAAGTTCATTTTAGCCGTTAGTAACTCATTTTTATTACTAAAATGTGAGAAACATTAAATAACAAATTTGTTATCTGAAATCCAATGTCTTTATAGTTTTAAAATCAAATAGAACTTTAAAAAACATATTTCCGATGAGTTTAGTTTAATATGACGCACTGTATTTTTACAATAGAAGTTGATTTTACTTGTTAGTAACTAAGGTTTATTACTAAAATTTCAGGAACATTAAAAACATTAATTCGCTTTCAACCATAACATCTGAAATTACATGTCTACATAGTTTCAAATGAAACTTAAAAAAACATATTTCCGATGAGTTTAGTTAAATATGACGCACTATATTTTTACAATAGAAGTTCATTTTACTTATTAGTAACTAAGGTTTATTACTAAAATTTCAGGAACATTAAAAACATTAATTCATTTTCAACCATAACATCTGATATTACATGTCTACATAGTTTCAAATAAAATTTAAAAAAAACATATTTCCGATGAGTTTAGTTAAATATGACGCACTATATTTTTACAATAGAAGTTGATTTTACTTGTTAGTAATCAAGGTTTATTACTAAAATTTCAGGAACATTAAAAACATTAATTCGTTTTCAACCATAACATCTGAAATTACATGTCTACATAGTTTCAAATGAAACTTAAAAAAACATATTTCCGATGAGTTTAGTTAAATATGACGCACTATATTTTTCCAATAGAAGTTGATTTTACTTGTTAATAACTAAGGTTTATTACTAAAATTTCAGGAACATTAAAAACATTAATTCGCTTTTAACCATAACATTACATATATTTGTTAAAACACAGACAATTTTTAATGATAGAATCACTAAGCTTCTCGCCTATTAAAAAAGATGCAGGGCAAGAATTTCATTATATTTCAAATATTTTCAAAATATTTGATGTGTCTCTTTTAGCCCCGGTGTTCGATATGTAAAGCAAATTGGTTAGTATCAATAAAAATTATAAGTTAGCAACAAAATGTATTTTGATTTTATTCTAAGTGAGTTTTGCCAATAGATATAAAGCACTTCATTTTTGACAGAAAAATAATCACTTATTAATTCCATTAAATTAATAGGAACTAACAAAATTATCGGGAGTAATACCACGAGTGCTTAAAAATTACCGATAATTTTCATGAAAGCTTGTTATTTATAATTCCACGAGTTCGAAGAACGAGTGGAATTAGTATAACAAGCTTGAATGAAAATTATCTGGTTAATTTTTATGCACGAGCGGTATTTAGGGAGAATATTTCTAGAATGAAATATAATTTTTTCTTTGTCTATTTGTTCATTAAGTGCATGACCAAATCGGTTCATTTTGACTTTTTTAATAATAACAATACAAACAAACAGGTATCTACGATACAGTATTTCGCCCGACCAAACCTGACTGTTGTCAAACTGCTTTACAATGCTGCACCTAAGGCAACTCTTCTTGAATAATTGACGAATAATATGTAAAGCCTTTGATGGCTCAAGTGTTAAGGAGTTGCGTTTCGCCAGGACGACCCGGGTTCAAACCCGGGTTGGGGTTTTTTTTTTTTTTTAGGTAAATAATATTTATATTTTTTCATTTATGCCATAATTATATCTTTGTCGTTATCTGTTGAGAGGGTTTGTTTTTCAAAAGCAATGAATTTCCCGAAGGGAACTCATAACAATAACGATCACGTTCGCAGTAAAAAGGTAAAAAAAAACTGTCTCGTCAAATAGGTTCGATTGTTGTGTGTTGGATATACAACGTTGTCTAGGCAACGTTGTATATCCGCTGATATTTTTTTATTTTTAACGTTTCTTATGCAACGTTGTATATCCGCTGATATTTTTTTATTTTTAACGTTTCTTATGGGAAAATTTATACATGAGTGAAATATTCGCGATAATCTCCCGTTGCTATAAGCAACGTAAACAAAAAGAAGCCTTCTAATTGGTTGAAAATAAATTTATGAAATTTTCTTATAAACATTCCTTAGGTCGATCCGGATCAGATTATTTTGGACTTTTACTTAAATAACAAAAAAGAAAATGTTACTGAATTGTATTTCAAAATGGCCACTTTGGATGAAATTGAAGACGCATTGTCCTCAATAAAATCGAGGGCTGTGGGGCATGATGAAATAGGTGTCGATATGCTACTGCGTTGCTGTCCTGTTATTATACCAATTATTGCGCACTTGGTGAACTACAGTATAGAAACGGTGACTTTTCCAGAAATATGGAAAATTTCTTGCGTAATTTCGTTGCCTAGGGTTAAAGACCCTAGTGAGCTAAAAGATTTGCGTCCGGTAAGCATCTTACCAACCCAAATTAGAGACTATATGGGTCAGTGCAGTATTCTGCCAACCATGCAGTCTGGATTTAGAAAAAATTATAGTTGCACTACCGCTCTGCTAAAAGTTACAAACGATATATTTGAGGCAACGGAAAGGGGTCAGCTCACTTTGTTGCACCAACTAGATTATACCAAAGCATTTGACAAGCTCAATCACACCCTCTTTGTAGCAATTCTTAAATATCTCGATTTCCAGAACAATACATGTAACCTTGTTAGGAGCTACTTAGAAAGCAGGAGACAAATGGTTGTTCTAAATGGAAAAACATCGGGGTCGAGGCAGTGGCGTAGCCACGGGGGGGGGGGCGATCCCCCCCCCCCCCGCCCTGGCGCCCCTTTACTACTTAAGAAATAATTCTTAAAAACAAGATCGGTCCTATTTTATTTTTAGTAAAGAAGGGCGATGGGAATAAACTTAATAAAGCTGGTTTTGAGAGCGTCCCATCACATTAAATTTATTTTTTTTTATATAGCGGATTTTAACTTTATTTGGGGTCAGACCCCTGTTCCCTAGGGAGCATAAAGAAGGTGAATTCCTACGAAATTTGGGCGTGGTCCCAAAAATTTTTTGCCTGCGACGCTTAAGCTCCGCGATTTGCGCCCCTCCGATAGTTCGCCCCCCCAACATATAACAAAAAGAGGATAGGACCCAGGATGGAGCCCTGCAGGCCACCCTGCTTTATGGCTATAGTCTTAGAGTAACACTGTTTTATAGTTTGCCTTACCCCCACAGTCTGTTTCCGGTTGCTAAGGTATGACTTAATAAGTTTGATGCATATGCCATGGATTCCAAAACGTTAAATTTAAATATTAGCGACTGATGGTCTACTGTGTGAAAGGCCTTGAAGAAGTCAAAAAACAGCCCCGATACCTGTTGCTACTATGAAAGTAATTGTTTGAAATGTTGCAAGTTGCGTTGATTTATTCGGTAAAAATCCAAACTGTGACTGAGACAAGAGCCTATTGGAAATTGTTGACAGAACACCACGTCTGTACGCCGTAAGTAAGTGAGTATTGCCTGGTAAAGGTTTGTCTGGGTCCATATATGTCTACTATGTCTGTTTAACAGTGGTGAGATGACACCCAACTGTTGACTTGCCCTTTTCATACACTTTTCTCCATTGATATTTTAAGCCTAAGCCATCCTCTTGTCGAGGGAGAGCTCCAGGCTTTTAATATCATTCACCCAGTGATCTCTGGCGTTATTTACAAGCCGCCTGGCGGTTGGAACGACTTCGAAAAGAAGATGGCTTGAGTTTTGGCATCATTCAAACGAATCGTTTATTTAACCAAATTTGAAGAAGATTTATGTGTCTTTGGAGTCTACAAATCACTAACCATGGCTATCTGGAGTAGGCGGTTATCGCCGTATCGTCTGCAAATAAGTATAACCGAGCTTGCCCTATCTGGGTATATAAGCAGTGTAAATTGCACCGGTGCAAGAGGGGAGTCCTGCGGCACCCCGGTCCTGATATGCCTCACTGTTGATAGGGCATTTTCTGTCGATACAGCGAATAACCTCTAGGAGAGAAATTACTACCTTTATTAGATCATTTGGCTCTTATTAATTATAGTAGCCAGACCTTATCAAATAACTTGCTCGGTAAGCCGGAAATTGCCCATTTAAATAGCAATTCTAATTAAAATAAAAACATTAAACAATTAAAAACTTAGTAATTGTATGGGTGCTCCGCATTTATTACAAATGTAATGTAGGTTGTCTTGACAAGGAAAAAAATTTCCACTTATTTATTCAGTATTTGTTACATGGTTACACAATGTGTGAGTGGGATATTTAGAGTAATTTCTTTTGACAGACAAATTATCGCGATAATTTTTGCAACTATAGACGTAACCACGGTAACAAATAATAGAAGACACCCGTATTCAATTGTTAAAATATTAATTTTAACAAGTGAATGAAATTCTCTTTAAAATTATCTTGTTAATTAACATATTAATAATTTGGACCTTTTTTTCCGGTTCTTCCTCTTCAACACTTTTCTCAAAATTAACATTCCCCTTATTTGAAAGGTCAACTGTTTGAGTTAAGTCTTCATCTTGAATGTATTCCATTAATAGGTTTTTAAATAACTCCCCGTCAGAAACACCCCTCTTCTCGTTTCTTAGTTTTGCTTTTTGTTTTTCCATTGTCATAACATTATCTGAAACAATATTACGGTACATTTTGGTCAACATTGCTCTGTGTTGTAGTAAGAATACTTTTTGATAATGGAAAATAAATAATAGATCACAAGAATACAGAGTGGAGAATAATAACAATTGCTTCACCTCCTGATTTTGCGCATTGTCTCTCTTACGGCAAAAAGGTTATAACAGTATTTTTTCTGTGACGGGAAAAAAGTCTGACATGTTCCTTTTACTATTTATATTTTTTCAATATTAAATCGTCGTTTTTCCCGTCACAGAAAAAAGTAGTGTATTATACGCAGGAAAAATATTAGATTTTAGCTCTCGGTTTTTTGTCTCCCTCCGCTTTGCTTGCTTCCCTTGTATAATAAATAACTATTTTAACAGAACCTACAATTATCTACTCATAAAACGTATTTTTTGGTTTTCCCTATTTCTGATATGTGACGTCGCTAGGGTTGCCAGGTGCCCCGCTTTAGGCGGGATTGACACGCGTTTGTTGCTACGCGTCTCGCCAAACCTCCTAAATGCCCCCGCTTTTTGAATTCGAGCACAAATTGCCCCGATCTTTAGAGCATACAGCAACACTGCAACTCGAAGACAAAGAAGTAAAATTTCTTATTCACTTTTACTTCGCAAATCTGGCAACCCTAGACGTCCCCCTATATTGGCTACCCAGTTTTATTTAGAATTTAGATGATAAGTCATTAATTAAGACAAGCATTAGACAGTCACTAAGTCTGAAGAAAATTAAATTCTAATTTTCATGTTTTGTTTTTTTATATTCCAGGTCAAGGAAGAAAATGCAAGATATTCTTAAGAATTCTTATATTCATTTAATATACCGTGGGTCCACGGATGAAGTTGACAAGAGGAAAAACACTCTAATATTGGTTTTATGGCAAAAAGGCATTCTTTATAAAAAAAAAATACTGCTTGTCAGGGTACAGGGTGTCCAGTTTTCGATGGTTTTACGGGGTATCTCGGTTATTAGTAAAGATAGAAAGACACGGTTTTCGCAGCACTTTGCTACTTTTTTGTGAAACAAAAGATGCTGCAATCAGAATTTTTCTAGTCCTTGTTTTTGATATACGGGATGTTTTTGAAAATTTTACATTTTGGGACACCCTCTCATGTTTAGGTTACCCTGTAGCTTATCAAAGAGAAAACTAATGTTCCTTTTGTAGTTTCTTACGTAGAATCCAGTAAGGTACTCAGATTTTTTCTACGTTTAACAGTTACCGAGAAAAAAAAAACTTTTTTTTTAAAGGGTTAACGGGTCACCCTATATATTTTTTAATAATATAATTTAGTTTATAACAAGCTTCTCAAAATATATAATACCTTATTTTTATCTTTAATATTAAACACGACATTTACGTTTTATTAAAAGATATACATTTTTTGTTAGTAGGCCTTGACGGGTATTTAAAAAAAACTATTACTGGTATGATAATTACTGCAGAAGAAATATATTGTGGACTCCTTAATCTAATAAGCAGTTATATTTCAGTAAAAATAATAACAATGCATAAATCGAGTTGTGTTTTACTACGTAAAACATTAGAAACAAAAGCTGAGAATTTATAGAACTTTCTCATAAATATTGCTCAAATCTCCATTATGCCTTAGACATGTTTCTTATTCGCCTTAATGAATTTAAAATAATAAAAGGTCGCGTTTGTAACTCCCTAAATGCTCTTTCAGTGGCATTTCTTAAATCTGCAATTGTTTGGTATTGAATAGAATACATTTTATTTTCAAGGTATCCCCACAAGAAGAAATCCAAAACCGATAAGTCGGGTGACCTTGGTGGCCATCTTACAGGTCCATTAGTTCCAATCCAATGGCCTGGGAAATTATTGTTTAATGAGGCCCTGATAATTAGCGCATTATGAGCGGGTGCTCCATCTTGTTGCAGATGCAAGTTATTGAGACCCGCTAAGGGCACGTCTTCTATTATTTCCGGCACAACGTTTTCCAGAATTTCCAAACATTTATTTGCATTAAAGCTGCCTTCAAATATATTGTAAATTATTTTGCTTCCTAGTATAAAACATGAAACGTTAAAGCCGAATCTGCCTTGCCGTTCGAGTGGAAATATTACATGCCGATTTTCCTGAGACCAAAACCTCGTATTGTGCCGATTAAATATACCAGCACTGGTAAAATGAGCCTCATCGGACCATATAACGGTTTCTTTCAAAATTATTTTCCCAGCTTATGTCTTGAATTACAGAACTCTATACGGCGCTGTGCATCACCAGGATGTAAGTTTTGTACTAGGTCGAATTTATATGGCTTAAAATTGTATTTTTTTAGGATTGTTTGAACTCTTGATTTAACTACTCCGACCGAACCTTCAACAGTTCTGCAAGAACTAGTTGGATTTGTTTCAATAATTGAAGCTAAAACATTTATTTCATCAGTCTCGCGGTTTTCCTTGTTGTAGATTTTAGGTCGAGGTTTAGAAAATGAATAGTGTTCAATTAAATTTGATTTCATCCTTAGAGAAATTCTTTTATCCGGCTGTCGTCTTTCGAGATATCTACAAGTAATTTAAGAAATTTATTAAATCTTCATAAAGATACTACAAGAAGGCGTACATTTACCTATTGAAATACACTTCTAATGCTTCATCTGCATTTTCATTACAATGGACGTAACAAACGAGCATGTCGTATTTTTCATTATTTTCAAAGTTTACATTTTCTGCCATAATTAGGACAAACTGATTTTTTACCATTAATTAGATAAGTATTTTAAAACAACTTAGAGAACCTGAATACTCTGACACAAACTAAAGAAGTTTTTAATATGACATAAATGACTGTGTTCTTTTTTTTTGTTTAATTCCCGTCATGGCCTACAATCAAAAAATGTATATTTTTTAATAAAACGTAAATTTCGTGTTTTTCATTATTTTCAAAGTTTACATTTTCTGCCATAATTAGGACAAACTGATTTTTTACCATTAATTAGATAAGTATTTTAAAACAACTTAGAGAACCTGAATACTCTGACAGAAACTAAAGAAGTTTTTAATATGACATAAATGACTGTGTTCTTTTTTTTTTTAATTCCTGTCATGGCCTACAATCAAAAAATGTATATTTTTTAATAAAACGTAAATTTCGTGTAAAATTAAAAATAAAAATAAAGTATTATATATTTCTGAGAAGCTTGTTATAAACAAAATTATATTATTAAAAAATATATAGGGTGACCCATTCAACAAAAAGCAAGTTTTTTTTTTCTCGGAAACTATTGAACGTAGAAAAAAATCTGAGGACGTCGCTGGATTCTACGTAAAAAAATACAAAAAGAACATTTGTTTTCTCTTTGATAAGCTACAGGGTAACCTAAATATAGAGAGTGTCCCAAAATGTAAAATTTTCAAAAACATCCCGTATATCAAAAACAAGGAGGACTAAAAAAATTCTGATTGCGGCATCTTTTGTTTCACAAAAAAATAGCACAGTGCTGCGAAAACCGTGTCCTTCTATCTTTACTAATAACGGAGATACCCCGTAAAACAATTGAAGACAGGACACCCTGTACAGGATGTTTTGTTTTCATATACCAGCTTCCTTATTATAAAAGGTAGAAAGATGGGGTTTGCGGCTCACGGTTCAATTATTTTATAAAACTTTCATTGTCGCAAACAAAACTTTCGTAGCCCTCTCAGTTTCTGACATACAGGGCGATTTTGAAAATTTGTCATTTTTGACGCTCCCCTGTATCTCGATTATTTGATAACTTATCAATAAGGTGAAAATGGGTTATTATAGAGTTTTTTTATATAGAATTCAGTGGCGTGGTTAGTTTTTTTTCCAATTCCCATGGGTAAAAAGTAACTATGAAAAAACTTTGAAGGAAATTAATTTTTGTTATGAAAAAATTCAAAACAGAAAATCACTTTTAATAGAGGAAGATGGAAATCATCTGCTGGCGACGACGATATTTGAGGGCAGTTAGACAGTTTCGAAGGGAAAACAGGAATATCTATTATATGGAACTCACAATCATTTTTGTAAAGCATTAAAAATGCAAAAGTTTTAAGTTTTTGTGTGTTCCGGAGAAATATGTCTCTTTTTTCCATGCTATGCTAACAAAAACAAAAACTTTTAAAAATTTTTGAATAGTTGCCATAGTTTATTCGGTTTTTGGGTTTTTGGATCATAATGGAAATTAGTACGCAACTGGATGGGAAGACAAAATTCAAGTGCTGCCAGAAACTGAAAGACACTCAAAACTACTTTTGTATATCATGTCACAACATTTACCATAGATCATGCCAGGACCAAGTAAAGTCCCTTCAAGTGATTGAGGGACATAAAATATTGTGTTCTGACTTGATTGTTAAAGCTTGAATCGAATCCCGAGGAATGTAACGAAAGTGAAAGACTGAATGGGATTATATTAGAACTTAAGGCTAAACTACAACAACAAGATGCATACATAACCAGGTTAAAGAGGGACTTTTCGGTATTTGCCCCTGTTAAGCCAATAAGCGCCCCGCTAAAAATAAGTGGGAGAAAGAAACGTATAAAGTCTAAACCGGTCTCAAAATGCGGGTCCAAAGATCACGGATCATATTAATCAATTCGAAAATTCCACAGCTTATATCAAAATGCTGTGAGACTATGTAGGTATCAATATACCCGGAGAAAAGATACATGAAGATAGCCAGATATAATATTATTATTTTTGCAAAAATTATGTACATAATAGTACAGGGGTGGCGAATCTTTATGTATTAACGTGCATTTTTTCTAAAGAAATGTTTAATGAGGCCATAGACGTGCCGTCGCAATTCGTAATATAATTCATAGTAAACTTTGTGATCGGTGGCGAGCCAAAATTTTATGTCGCGTGCCATTGGTTCGCCATCCCTGTAAATAGTATACCTTAAATGTATTTATTAAAAGCGACAATAATAAACAGTGTAATTTATTTTAACAATTTTACTACTAAAACCTAAAAATTCAATGGCATTTAGTCTGATAAACTATTTCGAAAATGAAAGAAAAAGTGGAAATTGGCCAACCAATATGCAGGAAACCGTAGCGAAAGCACTGGGAATTAGTTTAAGGACTGTGCAGAATAATGTGCATGAAAGAAAGCATAATATAATACCGAAGAATACTAAAAAATGTAAACACAGAAAACCGTTTATAAACTAATTATAGACTAAAAACTGTCATCGTCACTTATAAAATCTGAAAAGTCCTCGTCGTCTGAGTTGTCTTCGAATGGAGCAATTATCATTGGCGCTACTTCGACATCTAGTACTTGTTCTCGATCCCACCAATCCCTTATTAATATTTCTGTATGTTCCACTGATTTCTTCCAGTACTTGTGTGTAATATGATCCAAAGAATCTTGCCAAACTATTTGTACTTGGTCGGATTTAAGACCATCACCTACATGTTTTTCATAATAAGACTTTGCCCCGGCCCATATTAATTATATTGCGTTAAACTGGCAATGATATGGCGGCAGTCGTAGAACCTCATGGCCATATTCACGCAATATTTCATCTACCGCGTATATTCTTGGTTTTTTAAGAGACTTTGCCATTGATATGAGTTCCGATTTAAGCATATTTGGTGAAGGATTTTGGTTGTGTTTTTCAAGCCACTCATAAATATCATTTTTCCTCCAAGATGAAGTAGGCTGTTTATTTAAAATTCTTGAATGATATGATGCATTATCTTATACAATTAAAGACGGAGAATCCAAATTTGGTATCAATTGAACTTTTAACCATTTTTCAAACATTTCGCAATTCATATTATCATGATAGTCAGCACTTTTTGATGTTGAAGAAAAAATTAAGCTTGCACCTGGAACATATCCTGTTACAGAACCAGCATGTAAAATAATGAACCGCCTTCCCGTGCCACATCCCTTTTTCCTTTTCACGCTTTTCACAGAATCATCTTGCCAAGATTTTTAACCACTTCCATTTGAAAATATCCACGTTTCGTCTAAAAATACCACTTTTCTAAATTTCGATTTGTAATTCTCCGTATAATTTTTTAAAAACTGAACACGCTGACTTACTATCTGTGGCTGCTCACATAAAAATCTTCGGTTACAGTCTTTTTTATAGCGAAAACCTAACTTTTTTATTAATTTTGACAGCGCTTCAAGTCCAATTTCCAAAACACCCCGAATTTTTAATGTTTCTTGTAAAACTGGAAGAGTTACATTGGTTTTTGATCTGTATAAATCGTAAATCACATTTCGAACTCCCATTTTAATATTTTCGCTTAAATCCTCAGTCTTTGGCTTTCTTCGTTTACATCTTTTAGTATTCTTGGGTATTATGTTATGTTTTTTTTCATGCGCAATTCTCTGCACAGCCCTTAAACTAATTCCCAGTGCTTTGGCTGCTATTTCCTGAATATTGGTTGGCGAATTTCCACTTTTTCTTGCATTTTCGAAATAGCTTATCAGATTAAGTACCATTTTTTTTGCTTGGGGATGCAAAACCCAGAAAATTTTTTCATTTTGTCACAAACTGTCAAAGTCACAAAACTGACATCTTTAAATCAAGACGACGGTGGCAGGTACTTGGGCAGGTACAAACTTTTGTGAATCGCTATAAATTAAATACCTATCCTTTTCTTTCATGCCAAAATTGCATAAGTCTGTCATATTTGTCTGACGGATTTTATTTGGTTAGTATGATTAAACGCAATAAAAGAAAAGAAAAATTGAAAGTATGTCTTTGTTAAATCGTAAACCCGCCAGATAAGACCAGATTTGACTATAGCAAAAATATCTGCTTCATCTCAGACTTCACCAACAAAAAATATGGCGAATAATGCATATATTCTGCCTATAGTCTTTTATCAATCTACTCTAGACCTAATTCGATTCATGGAGGCATTTTGATTATGGTGCATGACAATAAAAATAATATATACATATCCTGCCATGAGCTCGATCATTTGATTATCGAAGGTCAATTTCAGTTCTCAATAATTTATTCAAAATCAAATAATTTATATTTTGTATGTCTTTACCGTCCTCCATCATCGAATACAACTGCCTTTCTAATTAATCTTGATTCATTGATGTGCCAATTTAAAAACAATACAAAGGTGTTGCTGGCAGGAGATTTTAACATAAACTTTATTGATGACGGATGCACATCAAGTCTGAAACTAAAAAATCTTCCCCAGTCACACAACATAAGTATGCATGTGAACGGTCTAACACGTATTTCTAGACAAACTGGTACCTGCATTGACTATATATATTCTAATTTTATGAGAGAATACCAGTGGCGCAACTAGAAAATAAGTTCAGGGGGGGGTTGGGGAAAAAATAGCGGCGCAGGCGAAAAATTTTTGGGTGCCACGCCCTTGACAGACCGGACCCCCTTAATGAATTTTATGTTAACTTGACAAGCATTTTTAATAAGACATTTCCTATTAAACCCTTAAACATTAAATATAAGAAATCGTGGGTCACTAAAGGGCTAAAAATATCATCTAAAAACCTTAGATCCTTGCACTACATAAGAAAATTCACAACGAGTGAATTTTTCTGGAACTACTTCCGCTGTTACAGAAGGATTTACAGATTTGATTCGGACGGCGAAGCAGTCTTATTACGATGGTAGATTGAGTGAGTCGAATAATACACAAAAGGAGAGTTGGGCGATTAACAGGGAGCTCACCGGATCGCATAATCGTATGTAATATCTTTCCCACGTCTCGATTAAAAATTCCTTTAGTCTTTTTCCCACTGATGTATCTGAGCTTCGTATGGTAATCTCTGGCATTAAAAATAGAACATCCACAGGCGAGGATGGGATTTCTGTGAAGATAATTGAATCCCTACCAAATTTCTGTCTTCAAATTCTAACTGACCTAATAAATAATTCTTGGTCGTCTGGTACATTCCCCTCACATTTAAAGAGAGCAAAAGTTGTGCCCCTATATAAGGGGGGCGACGCTGAGCAGATTTTTAATTTTCGACCCATTTCTCTACTCTCTACGACTCTACGTTGTCGAAGATCATTGAGAGGCTGGTCAAGGGAAGGATGGTGTCATTCCTGAAGAGCAAGTCCATTATGAACAACAGACAATTCGGTTTTCATGCCGACAAGAACACAGGAGATGCAATTTTTCAGTTTCTTGAAATGGTTTATCGATCTGTCAATATTGGGGGGGGGGGGGGGCTACCGCGGCGGTGTTCTGTGACTTATCCAAGGCTTTTGACTGTGTTAGTCACGGGATACTGCTGCGTAAACTTCAAGAGTATGGATTTAGAGAAGTCGCATTAAGGTGGTTCCAGTCGTCTCTTGGTGGTCGGAGTCAGCGAGTGTTTGATAGATAGATAGATAGATAGATAGATATTTATTTGTGTCATTAATCAATAAAAATTTTACACACGTCAAATAAGTTTACAATACAAAATGATACAACCTAGTAGTAAAAAAAAATTACAGATTAAAAAAAAAAAAAAAAAACGAACAAACAAACCATAAGAACATCAGTACACATTACATATCAACACACTAATAATGGCTTAGATCTGCCCTAAAAAATTCATCGATTGAATAAAAACTTTCATTTATTAATATGTACTTTATTTTGTTTTTAAATTGTAAAAATGATAAGCATTTTAGGTGCAAAGGTACCTTGTTAAATAATCGAGGGGCATAAAAGTTAACTTCTTGTTAGGCGTATGAAATCAGGTGCTATCAGAGAGGCATGTCTTGTATTATAGTTATGTATGTTACAATGTTGATCAAACAGACTCTGCCTTTCATGAATCCATAGCAGGCACCGGAAAATATATATTGATGGTAGTGTCATGATTTTTAGAATAGTGAAATGGTTTTTGACATCTGCACGGAAAGGTAAACCCTTTATTATTCGGATGGCCTTTCTCTGAAGGCTGAAAAGTTTGCTAGAATGCGGAGAGTGTCCCCAAGCTAGAATCCCGTATGATAAGTGGGAATGAAAAAGACTGAAATAAGCGGTCATACATGTTACATAATTGGCAACCGGCTGTAAACTTCTCAAGAGAAACAAATTTTTTGATAACTTGTTTGATACAAACTGAATGTGTTTATCCCATAACAATTTTGGATCCATACATATTCCCAAGAATTTCACAGCAGGTCGATCCTCATCCAACTGTCGTTGGGTAAATATGATGTTCTCAGTTATTGTCTCAATAAGACATAGTTGGTTAGCCTCAAACCACAGCAAGGCTCTCGATTGCGCCTCATGCATGACAAGTTCAAGGTTGGTTAAATCAATATTTGTATTGGCCAAGGTTGTGTCGTCAGCATACAACACAAAGTCGGTGGAGGGATCGCTGGCCGGAAGATCATTAATATAGATTATGAAAAGGACAGGCCCCAACACCGAGCCCTGCGGCACACCCACACCAACAACATCGGGTTCTGATAGGCGATTATTATAATAAACACTCTGAATTCTGCCACTCAAGTAAGTACGAATAAGTGACAAACCTGAGGGACTGAAACCGTAGTGTCCAAGCTTAGATATAAGTATGTCATGTGAGACGCAATCAAATGCCTTGCTAAGGTCGCAAAAGGTGACCGCAGCAAAGTTTGTTGGGTCATCTGCTTCGCAGAGTAGAGGGATTGATTGTGGCGTACCACAGGGTTCTGTATTGGGACCTATTCTCTTTCTGCTTTATATAAATGACCTAGTTCACGTTAATATTCGGGGGACGTTCACTCTTTTTGCGGATGATACGACAATCTTATGGCACGCGGAGGTAGTTGATCGGCTGAGCGAACAGATTTCGGATGATATGTTGAAAGTGAGGAAGTGGTTTGACTCTAACCTTCTTACACTAAACATGGACAAGACCCACACAGTTGGATTTAAATGTGGGCTAGATCCTGTTCAAATTAAAAGTGACTCCCTTATTGTTTCCGTCAATAGCGCGAAGTTTCTTGGAATAGGATTGGATATGAATTTAAAATTCGATAATCATGTTCTGTATCTGAGTGGGAGACTGGCTTCGGCGTGTTTTGCAGTTCGGACGGTTGTTAGAGAATTAGGTATGTCGACTGCAAGAGGTGTTTACTATGCACTGGTTGAATCGGTAATTCGATATGAGGTCGCATTTTGTGGGCTATGTAATCAGGGACTGTTCAGAACAATATTTATTTTGCAAAAACGTGCAGTGAGATATTTATGTAAAGCTAGACCCAGGGACTCCTGCAGACCATTGTTCATATTCCAAAAAATTTTAACCCTAACCTCCCTTTTCATATTGGCGACAATCAGCCTTGTCTTTAAAAACAAATATAGGCTTTTGAAGACGACACCTAATCATCATACGCGACAGACCCACGACTTACCATTACCCATAGCAACCTCCACCTTTACTAAAAGATCCTTGATATATCAAAGTCGAAAAATATTTAATCACCTTCCTACCAAAATTAAAACTTTGAATTCCATAACTCTATTTCGTAGAACGGTAAGGAAACACCTGTTAACTAAGGCATATTATAGTTTACACGAATATTATTCCTCCAGCTTGATTGACTGGAGATTCTGTTTGTCGGGAGGTTTCGGGAACAAGTGAGAGATCTGCCTCTTACTTTCTTACCAGGGCGTGTTATTCTCTTAAGGAGTTTTTTAATGACAGCTTGGCTTGACCAGTGGTTAGTGTATTTATTGTATACATTTTGATTATCTGTCAGCTGTGTTGTTTATGCTTTTATTTGTTCAATTGTTTAATGCTGTGTTATATATTTTAGTTATTTTATGTGCTTTGTCAACAAAATTTTATATTTTTATGACAATAAAGCTATTTTGAAAATGGACGAAACTTGGTTAAATGAAGGACATATTGTTGGTAAAATATGCCAGGATAAACCTATACAAAGCGCGAGGCACGCTTTCATAGAAGGATGTAAATAAGAAATCATTTAATAAAGATATGCTGAAAAAGAAGTTACTGGAGATTGTAAAGTTGAATAAACCTCTTTGTACCAAATTTATTGTCGAGGAAATCGCTTCAAAATGAAATATAACGGTACTTCATCTTCCGCCATATCACTGTGAATTAACCCCATAGAATTGGTGTGGGCGCAAGTAAAAGGGTTTGTAACAGAGCATAACACCACTTTTAAAATAAGATACGTTGGAAACCTCTTACAAGAGGGAATAAAGACTACTCGGAACGTGATGACTAAAATTTAAAAATTAAGTTGTTGCATTTTCATAGTAGATTTTTTTTTATAAATATTAATATTTATTCCAATTCATCTATTATCATATTATTCTTACTTCTATTGAATTGAATTGAATTGAATATCAAATCAAATCGAAAATCTCTTTAATCAAAACATTGCAGTCTTACAGAAAAACCGACAATTGAAAGACGCGGCGTCACAATATATAATACAGTAACACTGTAAAACAATATAATACTCCCTAATTACTAACATTGAATTGAGAGACAAATGTTACATTTAATGTATAAGTTTTTATCTACTTAATATTAGAATAATTAATATCTCAATTATCTGCCTATCTCTATAATAATTATAATCAAGTATAATTATTATTATTATTATCATCAGATCCCGTGCCTATGCAGCGATTGTATTGCTAAAACAACTTAAGGTGCATATTCAGTGAACCGCGTGGTCCGACTTGGGAATTTGCCGCGAAGGAGGATAAGTCAGTGTTATTGAACAATCAGGCAACATGGCTATTCCTAGATTCGTCGCCGCGCCGCGAGACATAATATAATTTACGGCTCCGAGCGGCGAGTGGCGGTCAGGACTGGCTAGATAAATCGCAGTGTTGCCAAATCGCTTTAGATAGTTCGGGTTTTAGGTATTTTTTGTCAAAAACTCGGTTTGACGTTTTTTCACATTAAAAAAAAGGTATAAAATTAATTGAAATTGTAGATAGTTGAGGAAATACTTTCAAAAAAGACTGTATGGGAACATTTTCTCAGCTTCACCTATATTTATCGTTTTAAAAAAATATATATTTTTTTTTTAATTCAAGACCATATAGTCATACAGCACCAAATTGCGAATCTAAATTCAAAATTTTAACAAATTCTATTCAATAGTTTTCTTGTAGTTTGTCAAACCTTTTCACCTTAATGGAGGTCACTGATAAGAGCTCTTAATGTAAAACTTACAGACATTTTGGTAAGTCGTTACTAACTTTTTTTTTTTGGTTCTATTAGTAGGAAGTAAGTAAGTTGATCTATTTTTAATTTGGTTGTATTTATTTGTTTATACATCGCATTGCTTTCGCTTTAATTTTCTTCTATTTCTTGACAAACACTTCTTAAAATTAAAATAACTATTTACCTAACGTTAATCTATTTCGAATACCAGGGCAATAGCAGTTTCATTTGGTCAGTTTGTCTTTCTGACCAATAAAAAGTTTTAGTCACACATTGAGGAGGTCTAAATACCCTTGACTTCGTTTTAATTTCTTTGTTGAAAATTTTCTGTTGGCCACAGGATGATTGGGGCTAAAGGAAACACATTAATGCATATGCATATGCAAATACACGTACTGATACTATTCAACATTTATTCCTCCTTCAATCATATATTAATTGGTAGTTCTTAGTATTAAAAAAAAAAACTTTCAGTTTTTTAGGATAACTGGGCCCAACAATTGTCCAGCAAGTCACAGGAAATTAACAAAACAATTTTATCAGCACCTCAAATGAAAATACAGCAACTGAAGGCATTTCATACCAATGCGATCAGAAACAATTCTAATAAACCATCTGTAGTAACGCCGCTGTCACCTTAATTTCATTCACCAAGCTCGTCTTCCGATTGTATGTAAATTAGGGTGACCCTAATTTAAGACCCATTCGGGGTGGTTTTGAAATTTTTAAAAACTATCATTGCAATTTACCTGTAATTGACAATGCAACCTTTAAGTTGTCCACCCTGCTTAATGGTCCTGTCCTTGCAAATTTACATTTTATTACTCTCTCGCATTAAGCAATAGAGTATAAAACTATTGATGCAGGCGAAAAAACAACAAACTAGCATTATTTTCGCCTCTCTACAGAAGGGTTTTATCCGAGGTTTGACCGGTTTAATGCTACAGGAAATCGACGCATGTCAAATTAAAATTGTGAGAAATAATTAATCGGCTATTATTTTTCATATTTAAATATATTTAAGTATATTTAAATACTTTTCAATACATTTGAATATATTTAAATACATTTGAATATATTATATTATAAAAAGGTGTACAAATTCTGGCGAGTGACCTACCCCTTAATACAAACTGACCACATAGATTTCACCTTGTTATCCGAGTTTGATTTTGAGATTTCTAGCTGAACCTCGACATGATTAACCAAATGGCTAATCTGTTCTTACATTCTGTTACATGAAAGTCATTATACATCTGTTGTTTATTTTTATCATTTTTTTTATTGATTAACTTAAGTGGAAAATGGTGCTCAAAAATATTTTTAAACATTCTCATGAATTCAGACCATTGCTAATTTACATCTTTTTTTTTAACTACAACTACACCATTTCCTAATCTTGTTTTATCAAATTGCACAAAAAAATAACTGAATATGTTTACAATTTTATTACCCCTGTTTACTTTTACTCTGCTTGACCCTATATAATTTCTGAATTTTGCAAGTAAAGACCAGTGTCACTGAATAATCTTCTCAACTTTATAGAATCGGCGATTAAACAATAATACATTAATCTCTAAAATAATGGGGCTTAGAGTCAAAATCATACTTACACACATTAGAAAGGACTGAAGGCGTAATTTTGGGATACATAAGGGTCCACCAGGCAGGCTTATTAAAGACAGTCTTGCCTCCTGATAAAAACAGATAACTACTATAATGAGACAGTCTTCCTGAAACTGTCCCGACCCATTTCTTTTTTCGTTGTTTTTCATTCGGAAACAGCACATTCCAATTTCTGTCTATGAAGGCTACTATGTGGTTTCTCCAATGAAAAAATCCATTCCTTGACAAACCTGAACTTTTGGTGTGAAGGTGGTAGAGGGTCAAAACGATTGCTTGTAACCTGTTAAGTAATCATCAAAATTACTTAGCCACCGTGACTTTAAAAAGTGATTCATTGTCATTAGGTATGTTAAGTAAATATTATTTTAGTTTACTTAGGTATATTAGAGGCATTAAAAAAAAAATGAATGAGTCTCAATTTTGTGTAAGCTGGCGTTAAGTACAACACTAAAAACTGTAAACATACGCAAGTGATTAAATTACAAAACTATAATTTTCTTAAAAAATGATATATTCTTACCATGATAATCTATTTCTCATGAACTTTTCGCTGTCCGTTTCAGAACATTCCTGGCAAGTAAAACTAAAAAATAAGTCTCCCTGCAAACCGCCCGGTACGGTACCCCTTTTAAGGCATTGAATATGAACGCTTTCGTAACAGATTGAACACTTGAGCCCCTCATCAAGACAAGGCTTTAACGTGTCTTGGCAGTATTTACATGTTTTTTGACTTAATAGTTCTTCCATAACAATATTTTTTAAGTACTACTCTTGATCAAAGATCCGCAAAACGTAAACATAAATAATAAGGTTAGAGTTTTGAGAATTAAAGCACTTCTCTCGATGTATCATTGGCACTTCAACAAAATTCTCTTCAAATAAGTTTTTGCTACGCCTGCTGCAGAGTGACAGCGGGACTGTGCCTTTCGTCTGAGGCCTGCAACCACGAACGTAGGAACGTAGGAACTACAACCCTACAACAGGGTTGCCATTTTCACCCTGGACATCTTCAATACTTATGTTTTAGTTAATTAATTTTTTTCTTACATTTTTTGTTTTCAAAATATGCGTAGGTATGTTTTTGATAGAAAATACAAAATTTTTGCTTTTTGGTCTCTATGTGTATTTAATATGATTTATAAAGTATGACTTTTTATCCATTTTCTAATAAAATTTCATGCATGACATATAAATGGTACATATACAGTTAAAAATGTTCACTATTTGACCGGTAATTAACCAAATTGTTGAATTTATCGGTTAAAAACCGGACACGATAATATACATTTAAATTGAAACTCAAAAATAGTTATTTCCAAAATCCTTACAAAATTAGAATATATATCGTGTTTAAAAAAATGGTAAACAAATAAATATAATTGAAAAGGGGTTTGCTTTTTCCTTCTGTCAGAACCATCCCCAGACGCGTTTCGCTGTATAACAGCCCATCAGTGAGGCTATGGATTCTGACAAAAGGAAAAACATCTGGTATTGGTAGTCAGCTCCCTTGAGCTTTTACTTCTTTTAAATTTGTTGGTGCTTATATATTCTTCTACTATACTGAAATTTCTTTGTTGCGATGATCTTCTATATAAGTATTGTTCTCTTTTCTTCATTGATTTGCTTGCTTATTTTCGCTATTTTGTTCCGTGTTGTTGTTTTTTTCTTTTTTGGTGTTGTACATCAGCTTTTTGTTTTGGTACTTTTCATGACCTTTTTTGTTGTTTCTCTATTGTTTTTATTATAATAAATAATATTTGCAACAACTTTCTTGTTTCGGTAATTATTTCATGCAGATTATTAGAAATTATGAATTTAAGAAAAATTATATACTTAACTATATAATTTCTTGCACTCACTGCGTTAGAGTAAATGCATTCATACCTTTTCCTCACGATCAGTCCCAAACAACACACTAAACACTAAACACACGAAAAACAAAACGAGGCGTTTCAACTGAACAACCACTACTTAATCCACTTAATTTTTAAATAGAATTCTTTGTTGAACTGCCTTTTATAGATTTTGAGTTTTCGCCGCAATCTCAATATTTATAAAGGAGCCGCCACTGAATTTGGACCTAGCTCACGAGTAGAATTCAAATATCGGCAATCGATAGTGACTTTTAAAAAGGAAAATGTGTAGTAATCTTCGAAAATCAAATTATAACCAAAATCTACCAATACTAAATGAGTACTACCCAAAGAGGTCTTTGGTACCTAACCTTTATTGTTCTGTGTTTGGTACTACCAAAGAAACTTATAGCTATATAAGTTTCTTCGGTACTACATAGACGAGGGGTAAGTACTTTTGGTTCCTATATGTTCGCACTATGGTTTGAAGGTGTCCAGCCCAATGGCGATATTGATTATCGTAACCAGCTCACCTAGGATGGCCACTAATGGACAGATAAAATATACAAAACTCGACATTATTTTTCAATTAAATTGTATTTTCTTTTTTGAGGGAGAAAAGTACAGTACAAAACAACCCTTTCAAATTAAACTACCTAAAGTTGTTAGTTCAGGTTAGTTGTTCATTGGGGAACTACATCTCCCCAACGGGCGCCTCGTAAGGACACAAGTTAACAGATGTTAGTATTAACTTAAAATATCTCATAATGGTAATATTCAGGCTAGATCTTACATGTGGCGCCATCTTCACGACTAATAACAAACTTGGAGAATTGAACACTCTGGCACCGGTGCAAAAAAGAAGACACCTCCAACAACCTTAGGCTAAAGCGGCCCTTACACGAACAGGAATGTTGGCAATCTTTCTTTGGGTCAATAATAATAATATATCATACAATAAATATGTGCATTGTGCATAATATTTGGTTTGAGAAGTTTTTATGTAGGGTGTTGGAGTTCCTACATTTTTTGTGTTTAATTTATATTTTTGGAGATTTAAATATGGTTCGGCCGTGCCAAATCTGTAAAAAATTGGACTGTTTAAGTCCTGGGGCAATTTTTCACAGGTAAGTAAGTTTAAAAGCAAAAATATAAAATAACACCCGGTGTTGCAATTTTTCTGACACAATAAAGATAGCGATTTGGGTCTTCGTCGCACCCATTAGAAATTTTAAACAATAATAATTGATCGTGCGCGGGACGTTTATGAATGGAATTCTCAGTCTATATTGTTTTTAAGTCTATGGGTTAAAATGAATTAAATTTAATGAATGAATGAATTTAACGTTTAAAAACCAACTAAAGTTGACAGATCAAAACGATGACTTTTACATCAATGGACAACTCTTCGACGTATTGCGCGACCCGGAGACATTTTACTTATTATGTTTTTATTCACTTTTAACGCTATAATCAATAAAGATTAAGTGTAGTACGTTGTCTCTTGACCGTTTATCCATGACGCACCGCGGCAAAGAACCACCGTTTTGACTTTATGGAAGCACGCACCGTCGTGAACTTTCCCTTTTTTGAAAAAGTGTCAGGATTATGGTACCCAAACATCAGGAAATGGCACTCTTACCTCAGTAAACTTGGCAACTTGCAATAGGGTGAGGTTGAACAAATTAGAGACAAGCTAGTTTTGGCTGATATCGGTACATAGTGACTTGTACTATAACATAGCAAAAGTCCCATTTGATAAAAGTATGACAAGTAAGATAAAAATGGCGGCCATCTTGATTTTTTTCATTTTTTGTAATAATTTCAGTAAATTGATTTTTTATAAAAAAAACATGAAGAGTACTTTTTTGTTTAGAAATAAAAAAATATATACTAAAGCATTAATAGTATATTATTAACCAAGGTTTAGACAGCCATCATTATTGCCCGAGCGGCAAGTTTAAATCACGAGGAGCGGAGCGACGACGGATTTAAGACGCGAGGGCTATAAGCTGTCTAAACCGTGCTTAATATAATATTTTTCCACTACTACAAACTTTTATAAGACATTTATCTTTATAGTATTAATAATTATAAAAAATTATAGGTAGGTATAAGTATATTTTTTAATCAAGTTACCTGCCCTTTGGAATTGGCAAAATGTTTTGTTGTTTTGTCGGTTGGCTTTGTTAATGTCAATTTTTGTTCATTTATGTCATCAGATTTCACGAGTTTTCCGTTTTTTTAAAAAATGAGCGAAGAAAATGTTAGTGATATTATTATGTGTACACCTCCTAAATTAAGGATGGAAGCAGGAAAAATGTTGATTTTATCGATATTTTAAAACAGCATCTGTAATAATCTAATATGTATATTGATAATTATCTAGTTGCCTAACCACAAGAAATCACCTTTATGAATTCATGCTGTAGAATCAAAAAATCAAGTTACCTGCGTTCAAATAGATTCTTGAAGATCGGTCAATAATGGATTTTTTCCACTACTAACCTATAACATCGCCATTATTGACCGATTATTATTAACGCTAGAAATCGTTTTTCTCTACCTTATAAGTCATTATTGACCATGGTCAATAATAAGCCATTGAAATCCATTATTGACCGATCTTTGACCTTAACCGAATTTTGTTTGAACGCAGGTAACTTGATTTTTTAATTCTACAACATCAATTCATTGTGGTTAGGCAACCAGATAATTATCAATACATATTAGATTACTTGATATTGTAAAATATCGATACAATCAACATTTTTTCTGCTTCCATCCTTAATTCGGGAGGTGTACACATAATATTATCACTAACATTTTCTTCGCTCATTTTTTTAAAAAACGCAAAACTCGTGAAATCTGATGACACAAATGAACACAAATTGACATTGACAAAGCCACCTGACAAAACAACAAAATATTTTGCCAATTCCAAAGCGCAGGTAACTTGATTAAAAAATATACTTATACCTACCTATAATTTTTTATAATTATTAATACTATAAAGATAAATCTCATATAAAAGTTTGTAGTAGTGGAAAAAATAATATATTAACCACGGTTTAGACAGCTTATTATAGCCCTCGCGTCTTAAATCCCTCGTCGCTTCGCTCCTCGTGATTTAAACTCGCCGCTCGGGCAATATAATGATGGCTGTCTAAACCTTGGTTAATAATATACTATTTTCCACTACTAACCTATAACATCGCCATTATTGACCGATTATTAACGTTAGAAATCGTTTTTCTCTACCTTATAAGTTATTATTGACCATGGTCAATAATAAGGCATTGAAATCCATTATTGACCGATCTTCAAGAATCTATTTGAAGGCAGGTAACTTGATTTTTTGATTCTATAACATGAATTCATAAACATGAATGTGGTAAGGCAACCAGATAATTATCAATACATATTAGATTACTTGATATTGTAAAATATCGATACAATCAACATTTTTCTGCTTCCATCCTTAATTCTGGAAGTGTACAAATAATAATATCACTAACATGTTCTTCGCTCATTTTTTAAAAAAACGGAAAACTCGTGAAATCTGATGACATAAATGAACAAAAATTGACATTAGCAAAGCCACCTGACAAAACAACAAAATATTTTGCCAATTCCAAAGCGCAGGTAACTTGATTAAAAAATATACTTTATACCTACCTATAATTTTTTATAATTATTAATACTATAAAGATAAATGTCATATAAAAGTTTGTAGTAGTGGAAAAAATAATATATTAACCACGGTTTAGACAGCTTATTATAGCCCTCGCGTCTTAAATCCCTCGTCGCTTCGCTCCTCGTGATTTAAACTCGCCGCTCGGGCAATAATGATGGCTGTCTAAACCTTGGTTAATGATATACTATTTTCCACTACTAACCTATAACATCGCCATTATTGACCGATTATTAACGCTAGAAATCGTTTTTCTCTACCTTATAAGTCATTATTGAACATTGTCAATAATAAGCCATTGAAATCCATTATTGACCGATCTTTGACCTTAACCGAATTTTGTTTGAACGCAGGTAACTTGATTTTTAATTCTACAACATCAATTCATTGTGGTTAGGCAACCAGATAATTATCAATACATATTAGATTACTTGATATTGTAAAATATCGATACAATCAACATTTTTTCTGCTTCCATCCTTAATTCGGGAGGTGTACACATAATATTATCACTAACATTTTCTTCGCTCATTTTTTAAAAAAACGGAAAACTCGTGAAATCTGATGACATAAATGAACAAAAATCGACATTATCAAAGCCACCTGACAAAACAACAAAATATTTTGCCAATTCCAAAGCGCAGGTAACTTGATTAAAAAATATACTTATACCTACCTATTATTTTTTATAATTATTAATACTATAAAGATAAATGTCTTATAAAAGTTTGTAGTAGTGGAAAAAATATTATATTAACCACGGTTTAGACGGCTTATAGCCCTCGCGTCTTAAATCCCTCGTCGCTCCGCTCCTCGTGATTTAAACTTGCCGCTCGGGCAATAATGATGGCTGTCTAAACCTTGGTTAATAATATACTATCAATGCCATATTATTGACCATGGTCAATAATAACTTATAAGGTAGAGAAAAACGATTTCTAACGTTAATAATCGGTCAATAATGGCGATAGGTTAGTAGTGGAAAAAAGTTTTTTATTATATACAGGGTGTTATGGAAATGACTTATTATATTTTAAGGGGCCACTCCTGAGGTGGTCTAGAGTTACACTTGATAGTTTTTTTTTCTAAAATCGCAAGTATTTTGAATTTTGTAAAATACCTTAAAACCGGACTATGTGCGCCTTCCATGATAGTTCAATGCCCCTGAACACATGTGTTTTTGACAAGACAAACTGCTGGAATGGTAATTGTTTAGTTTAGTGCAATTAATGTTGAATTTTGTGCTAAAATTTCGTATATAGACTAATTGAGGGTAGCTGATCACAATTTTCCTTTTGCGTTTTTACGGCAAATGCACTGGTTTTGAGAAAAAAAAATGTTAAAGTTTTTCACTTACAGGTTAGGGTATTCTTTTGTAAGGATGTCTTCAATTTCCTAGATTTTATGGTTTTCCCTTCAAAATATGTGATAAAACTTTCACCAAACTATCTGTTCATAAAATAAGAACAACATTTTAGCAAAAAAACAATGGAAAAGGCACAAATTTAATTAAATTCGTTGTTAATACGCCGACAAAGTAGAACCGTCTCTTTTCAGATTCATTGCACTCACGTTGCCAGATTGTTCTTCTTTTTCTTGTAATTATTAATGGCTTCCATCCAGGAGAATGATATGCTAGCTCGAGCCAATAGGATTCATTCAATTAATAAAAATGAATTGTAAAGTATAGGCAATTTATAATACACTAACAATCTGACAACATGGGTTTTGCAGTTTGCTTCTGCTTTTTTGGCCAGCTGTCAGTGAGCTGTCTCCCGTCTTTCCAGAACGTAAAGTTTTCTGTTCGCTTACAAGTTATCCCGTTTTTCAGAGTTTCCTTGTGGCATATTTCGTTTATTTCAACTCAGAAGTGTATACTATGACTCCGACAAGTAATATTTTATTGGAAATATCAACATTTTAGGATTACATGCAAAATAACATACCGGTGAGTTAGAAAAACTTTAACATTTTTTTTCTCAAAACCAGTGCATTTGCCGCCTAAACGCAAAAGGAAAATTGTGATCAGCTACCCTTAATTAGCCTATATATGAAATTTTAGCGAAAAATTCAACATTTCCACTAAAGTAAACAATTACCCAAATCAGCTGTTTGGGTCATTGGCGCGTAGGTGTTTTGGACCTAAATTTTTGAAGGCATTTTTCTCGAATTTCTAGCTTCGAGCGCCATTTATAGCAATTTTTCCCCAATTCGTCTCGACCTATATATTTACGGGTTAAAAAATAATAAGTCATTTCCATAACACCCTGTATAAACCACAAAATAATTTCTTATTTCAAAAGTTATTAAATTTTCAAAAATAGAAGTGAAGAGGTATTTACCAACGAATTAAACACATGTATTTAGGTGCATAACAATTTATTAAAAACGTTATCCGTTCTAGTTGATATTTGCTAATTTATTTAAAATACCAAAGATAATTTGCTACGCCACTGTGTAACCAAGGCAACAACATGTGCATAACAAGGTACGGTGACAAGGTTGTAAAGGGCTACGCACACAACTTTACATAAGCGCATAGCATAGACGCATAACAAATTTGACCAATCACAGGCCGGGTTCGAGCGGCCATATTGGATGAACTTGGCCTGTAATTGGTCAAATTTGTTATGCGTCTACGCTATGCGCTTATGTAAAGTTGTGTGCGATGGGCTTTACTATGCTAATATGTTAGTCTTATAGATCACTTGTAAGCGAAAAGACGCGTGCATTTTTGATTATTGTGCATTGGATACGACGAAACACATATTTCGACTAAAGGCCAACTGCAAAAATTACGTTCAAAGAAAAGCCGTGTAATTGATCTTATCAATCTAGATACTGCAATTCCTTGCACACAGGAAGAATTTTTAAGAAACAGTGAAAATAAGAAAAAATTTATTGACCTGCTCAAGAACTTTTTTCATGAAAAAGGAGTAACTGTTTATCAGGCTGAAAGAGATGCAGATGTCTTAGTTTGCTTGACAGCTATAGAGCTATGCTCTAAACATGAGTGTCTGTGACCCTAGTTTCGGAAGATACTGATATAATGGTTTTGGCACTACACCATTGCAACCAAGACAACTTTTATTTGCTTCGTCCTGGCAAAGCTGGAACATAATATGATAGATTTACAAATATATCGAAACTACAAAATTGCCTTGGTCCAGTTAAAGACAAAATTTTGTTTTTGCATGCAGTTTCGGGATGTGACACAACATCGTTTCTGTTTGGCAAAAGCAAAAAAGCATGAATGTCTACTTTAAAGAAGAATCCTCAATTGTTTGAAGCGCTAACTTCATTTTATATGAAAGACAATTTAAAACCAGATATTTTTAAATCCGGCGTCGAGTTTCTTCTGAAATTGTATAATGTAAAAAAATGCAAAAGTTTAGACGAACTTCGGTACTTCATGTATCATAGAATAACTTCCAGGCAGGGACTGTCAAGCCAATTTAATCTAGCGGTGTTGCTTCCTACCGAAAAATCTGCAGAACAACATTTACTGAGAGTTTATTATCAGGTAAACCCATAACACGCATTTAAAAATTTAAAACTAATTTTATTCCTAAATTTTTAAGGTACAAGAATGGCTGGGTAATCACATGGATCCTACCGCTTGGGGATGGATAAAAAGTGACAATGGTGACCCAATTCCCGTCAGGACAAAACAAGAAATAGCACCCCCAGATCTACCTACTAAAGCAAGTATTTTGTAACTGCAAAGAAAGTGCGTGTGGACGGAATTGTTCATGTAAAAAGTTAGGCATTAGGTGTTCCCCAAAGTGTGGCCAGTGCTGTGGAATTACTTGTACTAATGCTATTTTTGAAGTAGACGATGAAGAAATAACAGACATTTTGTAAAAAGTAAATAAAATTTACTTATAAAAGGAAAATATGTTACTTAATACAAAATTTTAATTTATTATTAACATATCATTATTTTAAAAAGCTGTAACTTTTTTATCTTTTGAGCTACAAGTATATTTTTTTTACTCAAAGATGCGCCTTTTTAAGCTCTAAAAATTAGGTATTTACTTAATTTTTGGTAAATACATAAATAAAAAAGTTATTCCATAAAAATTAAAAAAAAACAAGATGGCGGACATTATTTTCATATTTGTCATAGTGGGATCGAATGGGACTTTTACTGTGTTAATCTGGAGGCTCTTTTCTACACAATAAAAAAAAATAGCTTGTCTCTAATTTGTTCTATCCCAACATCCATATTTCCTGGCCTATCTTCTATCTATCTATCCTCGTGCACAAGTCGAACACATTTTTTTTGCAACTCCGAATGTAGAATTTTGGTGGCGAAGAGCGTTGAACACATTAGGAATAATAATTTTATCATTTTTAGAAAGCACAGTTTTACTAATCCGTTTTCAGCAACAAATCTAGAAAGACTAGCCATTTTTAAAAACGAAGTTTCCCAACAACTGCCGGAAAGTAACTAAACATTTCAAATATTTGAAACAGTGAGGCACAGGTAGGTAAACTACCTGTGCCTTTACCTACCCGATCTCGGGACCCCTGACAATATTCATAGGTACAATAATAATTATTAAACTACATCTATGGAATATTGCGAAGACCACTGGGTTTTATAGTTCAATAATGATTTATTACTCTCTCGCATTAAGCAACAGACTATACTTGTTACAATCTTTAAATAAGCTTCTAATGATTTGTTATTATTATTTCTTATTTAATATTTATGCATTTAAAACTTAATCTGTCAGTGACCCATTTAAAACCAATCACCAAATCTAGGAAGCGGCAGAGTAAATATTGTACAAGTAAAGTTCTTTTCACAAAAAATGGTTCTGATTTCATGACTGCAATAAAATAGGTGCTAAGTGTGGTCGTGAAAACCCTTAAATTTACAGTATTTGTTGTCGAGGCCGAATAATTATAATGATTCCTTAATTTAGATGAGGATAGGAACAGCCGAACAGAACTAGATGTAAAACAACATTATTATACATACAAATATATACTTGTTACAATCTTTAAATAAGCTTCTAATGATTTGTTATTATTATTTCTTATTTAATATTTATGCATTTAAAACTTAATCTAATATATATAAATACAGGGTGTTTCAATAAAAACTCCCAGGCCAATTATTTCGAAAACTATAAGTGACATGTGAATTCTGTAAACGCCAGCTTTTAGCCTCTATGATTGGCTTCACAACTGTGTAAAAAATGTGTTTAAATAATACAAGATGTAGGTGGCGCCATGGTGCAAAGAATTTTTTCGATGACAGGAACTTTTAAATGTTGTAGCTCTTAAAGATAATTAATTTTTGATCAAATTATGTCTCATACAAATTTTTGATAAATCCAACATGAACGGAGATATTTGGGGTTAAGTTTTTTATTAAAATAATTTTAACGAGTATTTTAATTATAAATATTTTTAATATCCTTTAGCGGATTTTAATTTAATTTTGGTAATGATAATTTTAGTGATAAAACGCTCGTGTAGCGCTAAATTATTACGGTCAGTGACGTCTCAGAGGGGACGCCTTAACAAATAATATTGGCAAAAAATAAGACGCCACTGAGTTTTTGCTAATTTATATATTTTTTTCGGATTAAGCAACTAAAAATATTCTTTTATTGTCTGTTAAATTGTTTTCATATCTTGCTTCGTTTTCGAGAAATAAAAATAAAAACAATTTTATTGCATATGCATTATGAAACAAAATCATAAATTATCAATACGTTGTATTTTTTGTTGTTTAAAAGCAAAGTTAAAACATTAAAGCATAATAAAATAAAATTAAAAGATGTTTTAAATTTTATGAAAGAACTGATGAGAAATTATACAAAATTATTAATGAAAATTAGAACAATACTAAAAACTAACTAATGGGGTCGAATGAGGTGTTCAAAATTATTGCCGTTTTCATACACACACATAGCAAATCGATATAATAATTCGGTTCTGCAAACTCTCAATAGTGTATTTCGATTAATAGCGGCTATAGCAGCATACATTTTGTTGTACAGGTCAGCCATGTCTTCTATTGGTTCCTTGTAGATTTCACTTTGTAAGTAGCCCCATAAATAAAAGTCCATCGAAGTGAGATCAGGGGACTTTGCTGGCCATCTAAGATCCCCATTTGTGCTGATCACTTTTCCTGGAAACGTCACATTTAGATGATTCATAACGATATTGCTATTGTGTGCTGGGGCACCGTCTTGATGAAACAACATTAATATATTAATATACATAAATACTGACGTCAATTCCTACATTTTGTAACAGCAAAGGGAGACCGTTTTGCAGAAATTGTAAATAACGAACTGAAGTTAAATGTTCATGGTACAAATAGGGCCCGATTATGTAACCATTTACAATACCAAACATTTACCCCAAATCGTGTTTGAAATTTAGTCTGTCGCATCCAGTTAGGATTTTCCCGGGACCAGTAGCGACAATTATGTCTGTTAATTACTCCATTATTGTGAAACCGGGATTCGTCACTCCACTTAATTTGGTTTAATAAATTTGGATTTTCTTCAAAAAGAATATGAAAATGTGCCAAAAAGTTTAATCTGCGTTGGTAATCTTCTGGTTGTAGATGATGAACTAAATGAATCTTGTACGGAAAAACCCCATTTCCTTTTAGGATTCTGCGACACGAACTTACTGTAATATTAGTCTCATCTTTTAATTTTTGTAATGACGTTTGTGGGCTATTTTCTACTGTTTGTAGGACTATAGCTACATTTTCGTCATTCGTAACCCTCTTCCTTCTTGAAACCTTTCCCTTTTTAAAGCTACCATATGTAGCTAAGTTGGTACACAAAGCTACAAAAGATTTGCGATCGGGTGTTGGTCTATCTGGAAAACGAGCTCGATAGCAGCGCACAGCTTCTGAAGCATTTTGATGGCATTGTCCATAGATTGCTGATGAGTATTTTAGTTCGAAACGTTTAACAAAAAATAAGTGTGATATGTCGTTGGAATCAGAATAAAAGTACAGTTTAAAATGAGTAAAATAAAATTTTTAAACTATTTGAAAAATAAAGTTGATGACGGTTGCGAAAGAACAAAACGTCGAATTAAAAATTTAATCGAAACTTATTGTAGAGAATAAAAAGTGGTAATGAAAATGTAAACTTTATTTTGACATATCTCTTCAAACAGAATCAGAAAACAATAAGAACCATATCGCAAAAATTCGGTGTTCCCCGAGTATCTTCGGAATTTTTAAATTTGAAAACATTACGCTTCAGAGTTCAGTAATGCGCAACTTTTCTCTAATCTGTATGTCCGATGGTTTACGAGATCCCTGTAGAGTGCATTCTTATCTCGGACACCCTGTATACCACAAGTAAATAAATATCAATATAGGTAGGGTAGGTATACAACTAGTATGTTTTATTTAAATAAATATAATTTGTAAAAGAAAGACAACTTAAAATACATACTGCTTACATAAAGCTCTTAAGAATACACTTTTTCTTAAATTACTGGCTTCCCTCTGAATCTCTTCATTATTATTGGAATTTATTTCCAGCATGCCCATCACTTGAATTGCACATTTTCGTCGTTGAAATTCACCTCTGCGATTGTGCACGTGAATCAAATATTCCAAAATATTGGTGTCCCAAAAGCAATGGTAGTACGCGTCTACTGCATCGTAACATGTGTGTGTACATTTTTGTGCTAGATATATAAAAAAAAAATTATAAGACAAATTAAAAAAAAAAACACAACGTTGGGACGTTAGTAGAAAAATTCTATGAAATACTATAAGTACCCAAGGCCCAAAAATTCTGTCAGTGACCCATTTAAAACCAATCACTAAATCTAGGAAGCGGCAGAATAAATATTGTACAAGTAAAGTTCTTTTCACAAAAAATGGTTCTGATTTCATGACTGCAATAAAATAGGTGCTAAGTGTGGTCGTGAAAACCCTTAAATTTACAGTATTTGTTGTCGGGGCCGGATAATTATAATGATTCCTTAATTTAGATGAGGATAGGAACAGCCGAACAGAACTAGATGTAAAACAACATTATTATACATACAAATAAATATAAGTAGGTTAATAAAATTAATAAATATAATTTAGTAATTAAATAAAAAATATAATTTAGTAATTAAAAATATTATTAATAAAATTAATAAATATAATTTAGTAATTAAAAATTCCCGTGGGGTTTGCTGGATACCCTATCGGGCGCCTCCCCAGGTGGCGGATAGGGGAACGCTTCCCAGATATGGGTGGTACCGACGAAATCAAATAGTCGGGGCGGACCAAAATCCAGCACCGATGAAAGGCAGCAGTTTCATCAAAATCAGACTCTTGGCACGAGAGGAACCTCGAAGTGGCAGAATACTGAAAACTGGAGAGCGGAGCTATAGTAGCAGAATGGTCTCCACACTGCGGTGCAGAAAGGAAACGGAACTCTTACTGCACTATCATTTCCAAAAAATCTTAATGGCTGACGAAAACAGAGTAACGACCCTCAGTCCGGGGCACCTCTTAAATGAGGAGAGGGTGCTAAGAATCCCCCCGTCGTCGTCCATTAATCAAAATAACAAGATCAGACTGTACAACAAGACAATACGCATTGCGACATGGAACATACGCAGTCTCTTCATGGCAGGGAAACTTGCGAATGTGGAGAAAGAAATGAACAGGATCAACATCGATATTTTGGGTCTCAGCGAAGTCAGATGGCCCGGAACGGGTAAACTGAAAACCAACAACGGATATATTTACTATTCTGGAGGAGCTGATAATGTTCATAAATACGGAACGGCTATACTCGTCAGGGACGAGATTGAGGCGGCCGTTGTAGACTATATACCTCTCAATGATCGAGTCATACTGATGAAGCTTCAGACGACCCACCGTATTATGAACGTCATACAATTATACGCGCCAACCAATGATAAGTCAGATGCAGATATAGAGGAATTTTACAGCAAAGTGGACGAAGTGATGAAACTTACAAAAAAGGGTGAAATCACGATAGTCATGGGAGATCTAAATGCTAAAGTTGGATGTGGTGCAGATGGCGAGGCCGTCGGAGCTTTCGGTCTCGGGGAGAGAAACTCGAGAGGTGATCGGCTTGTGCAGTTTTGTAATGAGTACAATCTTCTCATCTTCAATACTTTCTTTAAACAACATCCCAGACGCTTATATACCTGGGTGTCACCTGCAGACAACCAGGAAAGAATAATACGGAACCAAATAGATTACATAATGACTGGCCTTGAAATGAAAAAGTATGTTAAAGCAGTAAAAACCTATCCCGGAACAGATGTAAGTAGCGATCACAACCCGGTCGTTATGGACTTCAGAATGAAGCGCTTCACAAAGTTAAAACACAACACTTTAAAAAAACAAATAGATCTGGAGAAGCTTAAAGATATAGAATTCCAAACAAGAATGGGACTAAAACTTGAAAGGGACTTAGAAGAAGTTGCCACGCTAGAACAACTAGACATAGAAGATACTTGGAATGAAATAAAGAATATCATAGTGAAGGTTCAGGAACAGGACATTGGGTTCAAGGAAAACAAAAAGAGAAAGGAGTGGATGACAGAGGAAATTCTGGAACTCATGACGGAGAGAAGGAAGTGCAAGGGAATACCGCTGAAGTACAAGGAGTTGAACAGGACCGTGAGGAGGAAGTGTAGAGAAGCAAGGGAAATGTATCTGTCCGAGAAATGCCGAGAAATTGAATTACTACAGCAAAAGCATGATTCTTTCAATGTACATAAGAAGGTAAAAGAGCTCACAGGACTAGGGATAGGTAGGAATCCTCAGAGATGCCAATAACGAGATCATAACTGGAATCGAGGAAAAATTAAAAAGATGGAAGAACTACGTAGAGGAACTGTTCGATGATGACCGGCCGGAGTTCCCCACGGAGGTGGATGATGACAGAGAGAGGGGACCTACTATTACAAAAAGCGAAGTCATACACGCAATAAAAATTCAGAAAAACAGAAAAGCCACAGGATCAGATAGAGTACATGCAGAGGTTCTTAAAACTATCGCAAACCAAGAAGGCAATGGCCTAGAGCTTATACTTGAGCTATTCAACACCATCTACAGGGCAGGAAAAATCCCGTCCGACTGGCTCAAGTCTACCTTCGTGACGATTCCAAAGAAGCCAAACTCCTCTCAGTGTGATGACTACCGCATGATTAGTCTGATGTCCCATATCCTCAAAGTATTCCTAAGAATAATCCATACGCGGATTTATAAGAAATGCGAAGAACAAATAAGTGCCACTCAATTCGGATTTCAGAGTGGACTCGGTACTCGAGAGGCTCTCTTCTCCCTGAACGTGTTAACACAGAGATGTAGGGACATGAACATAGATGTATACGCTTGCTTTATAGATTATCGTAAAGCATTCGATTGCGTTAGGCATCAGAAGTTGCTAGAGATATTGTCAGCAACCGGGATTGACAAAAGAGACATTACAATCATAGCACAGCTCTACTGGAACCAGACTGCGGAGGTGAGAGTAGACAGGGACACTTCGGACGCCGTGTCAATAAGGAGGGGAGTACGGCAGGGGTGCATTTTGTCTCCGCTCCTGTTTAACATTTACTCGGAAGCCATTTTCAGAGAGGCTCTATTGGAGGATATGGGAGGTGTTAAAGTGAATGGAGTCCGCATCACTAATATAAGATACGCAGATAACACCGTGGTTCTGGCCGATAACAAATCGGACTTACAAGAAATGATGGACCGGATTACACAACACAGTGAACGATTCGAACTACACCTGAACATTTCCAAGACCAAATTGATCGTTTTCTCCAAGGCACATATTATCGAATCGATTTTGATCAATGGCAGAAGTATCGAACAAGTCTCATCCTTCAAATATCTTGGCACCATAATCAACTCGCTGTGCGACCCCAAGCGGGAGATACGTTCTAGAATTGAGCAAGCCAGGAAAATTTTCACCAGAATGAAACAGTTTTTCACCAGTCTTGATTTGAGCTTGGAGCTCAGAATGCGCATGGTCAGGTGCTATATTTTCAGTGTACTGCTCTATGGCTGTGAAGGCTGGACTCTCGATCCGATGACTGAGAGAAGGATTGAGGCCTTTGAGATGTATGTGTATCGCCGTATGCTTCGTATCTCATGGATTCACCGAGTTACAAATGAAGACGTTCTAAGACGAATGAAAAAGTCGAAAGAGTTATTAACCACCCTTAAAGAGAGGAAAACAAGATACATAGGCCACATCATGAGAGGTGAAAGATATGAATTGCTAAGGCTGATAATTGAGGGAAAGGTCCATGGGAGAAGATCTGTTGGAAGACGTCAGAACTCATGGTTGAAGGACCTGAGAAGATGGTTTGGGTGCACTTCGACTGAGATATTTCGAGCTGCTGTATCCAGGACAATGTTAGCCATATGGATCGCCAACCTTCGTGAGGAGAGGGCGTGATAAGAAGAAGAAGAATTAAAAATTTATATTATTTCAGTTTTTTTCATTAATTAAATGAATTTATTATTATAGGGTACGGAGTATACGAGTATCATTACTTGTATTCTCTAGTCCGACCCATTACTTCACCTTTTTAGTTTGCTTATTTATTGCCAGAGGACTGGGATCGACCTTTACTTTCATTGCAGTCATTAAATCAAAACTATCTTTCGTAAAAAGAACTTTACCTGAATGTTTTTTACATACAGCGTGTTCAGAAAAGTTCTAGACATGAGAATTTTCTTTATTGTTGATTTTACGAAAAAAAATTATTCTTTATAAAAAGTTCTGCTTGATGCGCAGATACTATTGACATATCAAAACTTAAGATATCATGTACAGGGCGGCAAAAAAATTTAGAAACACAGAATTACGTTAAGCGGAAAGTACCCTCAATTTTCATTTTAGCAAATTGTTATAAGAAAACTTTACTAAGGACTACAAAACGTGGCAAGATACAATTTTTCGTTGAAATATTTTAATTTACAGGGTACCGTCAAAACGCCTTTGGAAAATATTTTTTTATTTTATTTCTTTAACAGTTACCTGCAACAATTTTGCAACAACTATGTGCAATACTATAGTAACGAATATTGACATGTTAGTCAAAAATCATTTACTATTTTTCGACTTATTAACAAGAGTTTTTCGTTAGTTTCGTCATGGTTGTAAAGTTAACGCTGCAGGAGAAAATAGAAATTGTACTTATCGTCGGAGATCACTATAAACCTACTAGGGAAGCCGCACTCATATTTAATACTAGACACCTTGACAAAATGGTATGTAGCGCCACTATAGCAAACGTAATGAATAAATTTAAAGCTATGGTTCCGTCAAAAATGTATTTAAGAAACAACACAACAAATGGTCCACAACAGAAGAAAAGCAACTCAATGTAATGCAACTGGTTATCGAAGACCCGAAAATTTCTTTAAGAAGATTGTCAAAAACTATTTCACTTGACGTCAAAAAGTCTACTGCTAGTAATATTTTAAAAATAAATAAATTTCATCCATATAAACCGAAATATACTCACACGCTTCTTCCTAGAGATTTTGAATCCCGTTTCCTATTTTGCGCGTGGTTCCAAGGCAAGTGTGAAGTTGATCCTTTTTTTGCAAGAAAAATATTATTTACAGATGAAGCCATGTTTACTTCCAACGGCGTGGTATGCTTCCAAAATTGTCGGTGGTGGAGTGACAACAATCCAAATTTTATAATCGAATGCCGTAGTCAACATTCATTTAAAACCGGATCGTTGGACCATACTTTTTCCGACAAAATATAAATGCTGCCATTTACCTGGACTTCTTAAGGAACCAGTTGTCTCAATTTCTTGACGAACTGTCACTAAATATAAGACGTACAATTTGGTATCAACATGATGGAGCCCCATGCCATAGTACTAACACAGTAACTGGGTATTTTAATGAAGTATTTCCGCACCGTTGGATAGGCAGACGTTCAAATATTTCTTGGCCAGCCAGGTCGCCTGACATCACACCCCTGGACTTCTTTTTATGGGGCCGATTAAAAGAAATAATGTATGGGCATAGACCTTTTCAGGATAGTGACCATCTTGAAGCAGTAATAACAAACTGTGTCCAAGAAATCACTCCCAATATGATACGGGCGACAGTAAGAGAAATTACAAGGCGTACTATAGTTTGCATGGAAAAAGAAGGGGGGCATGTGGAGACATAATTTTTCACTTTAAACTATCTGTTTTAAGATCAATTTTATGACGTAATTGCTAAAATATTGTTTATTATCCACATTCAGAATTTATTTTTGCTCTAAGGAAATTAAATGTTTTTAATATTCCTCATAGGTAGATAGGTTGATTTTAGAACATGAAATAATCTCGCATTATTTTTTTTAGTGATCGGCCGATACGAACTTTTTTTGCCAATACCGATAATCGGCCGATACCGATATAATATCGGTATCGGCACCACATTTTTAAAAGATCTGTTACTATGAATGTATAGTGCTCCCGCGTTGCTGCAATCGTTGTTTAGTTCTTGGATCAAATTAGTACATTGTATATTGCTACTTCGGATATCGATCGTGTCGTGCAATATTTTGATTTTTTGCAATACCTAGTAATTTTAATGTCATTTTAAGTTAACTACAACTTGTACTTGTTGTTTAGTTTCGTTAAAAAAGTATTGTTTTCATTGACCAACATATGCCTTATTTAATTTTGTCATATGCCTAATAACCTAAAATTAATAAGATTAATGTTAGAAATAATTTAGTTGTTTTGTGAAAAAAAAAAATGTTAAAAATGGGTTTTCACTTACAATTAACAAAATAGTTAATCTTAAATATGCCGAAATTTATCGGCAATATATTGCCGATACCGATTATCGGCGAAATTTGCCGATATGCCGATACGATACCGATGCACCGATATTTATATCGGTATCGGCCGATCACTAATTTTTTTACGTAATTGGTTTCCAACAAGAGGTAATGAATGCTCAACGTGTTTTTGATGGTACCCTATAAATTAAAATATTTCAACGAAAAATTATATCTGACCACGTTTTGTAGTCCTTAGTCAAGTTTTCTTATAACAATTTGCTCTAAAATAAAAATTGAGGGTATTTTTTTGCCGCCCTGTACATGATATCCTAAGTTTTTATATGTCAATATTATTTGCGCATCAAGCAGAACTTTTTATAAAGAATAACTTTTTTTCGTAAAATCAACAATAAAGAAAATTCCCATATGTCTAGAACTTTTCTGGACACGCTGTATACCGGGCATTGCATCGTCGAGCGGGACATAGGAAATCCCATGTAATTTTAAATGGGGTCAATTATTGGCTTCCCTAATTATTTTGGAGAAAAATTCTATTTAGGTTTATTAAAGAGCACTAAAACCCACATTCAAAAGAATAACTTTAGATATTTTTGATAAGCCCGTTTACGGGTTATCGCCGATTTCTTTTTACCTATTTCTCCTTTTTATGGCCCCGCATTTGCGGGCACCAGTCAAGGTAAAATATGACTGTCAAATAAAGTTGTCATTTTGAAATGTGTGCTTTATTGTTATAAAAACTCGTACATCGAAAATATTAGCCATGAATTACACTTCTGAAGAAAAAATATTGATGATTAAATGGTATTATCAAGGAAATAGTTATCAAAATGTGTCAGACATGTTTGCTGCTCTGTATCCGAATAGACCGATACCTGCAAAATCTACAGTCGAAAGGACTATCAAGAAATTTGAGACAAAAGACACTGTAATAAATAACTGCAGATGTGAAGAAAGGCAGGAACAAAGAAGAGATGCAAGAATTATTAATTACCTATTAATTAGTAAAATATTGAAACATGTAAAATGTCATAATTAACCTTGTAATTGGATACTTTATTTTAGTTTTATTCAGATTAATTTGTACTCATAAATACACCTTTAATATTTTCGATGTACGAGTTTTTATAACAATAAAGCACACATTTCAAAATGACAACTTTATTTGACAGTCATCTTTTACCTTGACTGGTACCCGCAAATACGGGGCCATAAAAAGGAGAAATAGTTAAAAAGAAATCGGCGATAACCCGTAAACGGGCTCATCAAAAATATCTAAAGTTATTCTTTTGAATGTGGGTTTTAGTGCTCTTTAATAAACCTAAATAGAATTTTTCTCCAAAATAATTAGGGAAGCCAATAATTGACCCCATTTAAAATTACATGGGATTTCCTATGTCCCGCTCGACGATGCAACACCCGGTATAATAAACTTTACCGATACAATTATAGTGAACTTAATAGGCGACGTTGTCATGTAAGCCGCAATCACCTAATGCATTTAAAATAGCACGGCGATTCCGAAACTGGAATTCTGATCGCGGAGAAAATAAATGTGGCAACACACAGAGACCGAATTCACAACTTCAAAGATTTGAAAATAAGCGTGTCGGCAGGGGTTTCGCACTGCTTGATTAATTTGTGTTTTTATTATTACTTTATCGATGGACCTTGTTAGTTTTTCTCAGTTCTCGTAGTATATGGGTCGGTCACATATGAAGGGTGCCTCTAAAAGGTGCAGAAAAAATGCTACCACAAATTCCTGAGGCTTAAATATGACGATCTAACCCAACTTACCTCAGTCCAAAAGTAGATGATTTCGGAGATGCAGAGTGTCAAAAGTTCAATTTGGTTTAAGTTTTTCAAAAATAATTTTTTTAATAATTGGTGTTGTTAATGCATTTTAATTAAAGACAAAACAGTAAGATTTTAGAGGACTAGACGTGGCAACAGTGTATAAGTTAGCTCAGCGCGAGAACGAGACTTTTCTTTCTACTTCTTCGACAACCAGCCGAGCCGTACAGACAGTGTTACCATCAGCCTATGTTTGTACATATTTTTGTAATAAATAAAGCAGTTTTAAAAGTGTTTACAGTCCACTAATTATTCGAACCAACAGGTGTATTGTTACAATATTCGGCTAGGGGGGTTTGTGGGGTGAAAAATTAAAATTTGCTCTTATTTTTATTGTAAAATTTAGAGGGCACCACCTGCAGTACCTTGCAAACATTTAAAACGAAATAACTTTCGTCCAACGTGTTTAATCTAAAAAAGGTATACGGGGTAAGAGTTAATTTGAGCAGCCGTTTTTGAGATATCTGGATTTGAAAAATTTACTTTGTGTATGGCCAACTCTAAATTATTGTAATAATTGAACACAATTTAAAGCGAAGGCGTTGAATTACAACAACTGTCACTAAAAACTGACCGGTGCCAAATCGAATCTAAAGAATAATTTAAACATACATTTGAATTGTCAAACAATTTTGAAATTTCCTTTCGTCATGGCCGTACAGTATATCAACGAACAAATGACCGATATGTTATTGGGTCTTGGATATTGTCAAGGAAATGGTTTAGAATTTTGCAGAGTATAGAGTGAAAGTTTTCCGAATCGTCGCTAATACTACAGTATTAGCTGCCAAACTTAACAAAAAAGCATTTGCTCATAAATATTTACCTTCTTTATAGTTTTGTTAAAGTTCTCACTAATACTACCATTGGGTCCTCCAGACCCCGATATATCCGTAACTCGCGTAAGTAAAAAAACAGCGAAACACTTGTAGTCCGCCTTACGGTTCTGTGGCTATGTAAGGAACGCGAATAAAAAAAAGACCAACGTACCGGGTCTGCTAAGTTTACCAATAAATTTTAAATAAAAAAAACCTAATTTTATGATGATTAGACCGCGTATGAATTTCTCCGCCCACGCATTTCCCGGCGGCCGCTTCTAGTCGATGAAATAATTGTTGTGGATATGAATAAAATAATGCATAAAAAATGTGTGTTCCACTGCGGTTTTTTTTTACCTATTGCCACTGAGAGTGGACAGTGGTGTGGCTTAATTATTAAAATAAAAGGAAGTAAATTTAGTTTATTAACTTATAAAATATTTATATGAAACAAGGCCCCGCACGCTTATGCCGCTACAGTTAAACCTGACTTTTTCATGCCTTTTACCCCCGTCTCATTAGCCGTCGTAGCCACAGACTCGTAAGGCGGACTATACAGCTTTTCAAAGTCTACTGAGCAACTGAGCATCTTAAACTTTAAACATACACGGGAATGCAACTCTCAACTGCGTTTGGGTAAGGAAGAGTGGAGTTCAGGGATATGCCTTGGGTCTCTCAGACCCCGCTTATAGTAGTTAAGGGTTAAATGTTTTGGATCATGCGCCAATTTTAATGAAGAATAAAACTACACTTATCAGATTTGTTCAAAAATAAAATGAAGCCACTATTACCAGGACGGGTGGAAGCCGAACAGTAGGGAGGGGGGCAATCCCCCTTTCCCCTCCGTGACTACGCCACTGTTAATAGCCATAGCCATACTACTCTCATAGAACGTGAAAAGTTTAGTAAAATGGAATGTATTGAAGAAACAGCCATATTGACTAAAATTTCGGAAAAAACAGTACGGAAAATTGTGAATAAACCCATCACCAAAACGAAAAGAAGGAAAGATTCTGGGACTTGCAGAAAATTAGATCGCAGCGATGAATATTTAGACCGACGCAAAATTTATTTAAAGATGTATGAAGAGCATACGGTACCAACACTGGATAATTTACTGAAAATACTTGAGATAGATAACACGGATATCAACTGCGGTAGGACAACGCTGTGGAAGTGTCTTCAACGAATCGGCTTTAAATTTAAAAAAGTCGATAAACGGCAAATTTTCATGGAATCGCAACGACTTAAAGCATGGCGATTTGAATATTTGACAAAAATCGCTCAGTACAGAAGTGAGAACAGACCTATTATATACTTAGATGAAACCTTGTTTGATGCCCATGATACCCCATCAATAGGTTGGGTTGATTCTAGTGACAGGTGTAGAACAAAGGCACCATCAAACAGAGGAAAAAGAATGACCATAGTACATGCAGGGTCCGAAGATGGTTGGGTACCAAATGCACTTTCATTGGCAGCCAAGAATATTAATGACTCCTGTTTGGATTACTATAACGATACCACAGTGGAGTTATTTGAGGATTGGTTCGTAAATAAGTTAATTTCTAATGTTTCTTCAAACAGTGTGATTGTTATGGACAACGCAAGTTACCACAGTAGACAGTTAAACAAGCACCCTTGTTTAAAAGATACGAAAATGGCAATACAGGAATTTATGTATCAGAATGATATATATTTTCATGAAAGTTACACTAAAAGAGAGTTACTTGATGTGCTTAAATTTTTGAACCTGGAAAAGGAGTACTATTGCGACAGCTACGCTAAAAGTAAGGGGCATACAGTGCTAAGGCTTCCGCCGTATCACTGTATATTCGATCCCATAGAACACATATGGCATCAATTAAAATCTGCCGTTAGACGTAATAATGTGTCACCCACTATAAACGCTAGTGTACTGGATATTAGTATTACTGAAGTGGACAAAGTACCTGTGAGTAGCTGGAAAAATTGTGTTCCGCATATTAAAACTGTTAAAAATTCATACATTCAAATTGGGAATATTACAGAAAGATTTATTATTAACATAGGTGTTGTTAGTGACAGTGAAAATGAATTAAATGAGTAAACCGTAGTTGCATTGATTAATTATAATATATAATTATAATATATTCTATCTAAAATTGTTTGTTATTTGTCATCCATGCTTGAAATACAATTTTGTGCGGGCCTGTGTAGACCCCAGTCTGGTTTTAAACAGGCGTCAACACGAGTCGGTAAGTCATTCTCTTAAATCTGTGAACGGACTGTACACGCGAGTTGAAACTACCTATATTTTTTATACAACCATACTGGCAAGCAAAAAAAGGTAATTTAAGAAGTTGCAAATAATTGTGATGATTTGCCGTTTTCGAGATGCGAGTTTAATTTCCCGTTTATTTTTTCGAAGAACCTGACCTGCAACAAATGCTGATAATTTTTAAAAGCGGCACAGGCCCGACGAGTATATTTCAGTGTATACGGCAACGTGGATATAGTTGAATCGTTTATTTCAGAAAGGGACTAACTAACATTTTCGGCCATTTTCAGTTTTTTAGCTCATTACATTCTTCTAAGATATATGTACCTTTTGGTGCAAAAAGGGACCATCTTCCGTAAATACAATGTCAGTAAATTCTATCTAATTTCAGGCATTTATTTGAGAAAGGTACCAAGTGACATCGGCTAGTCCCTTTCTCATATAAATGGTTACTAGCGCTACCGAACTTTATGTTCGCATGAGCTGTCAAGTAGAATAAACCTATAAATTTTGTAATATAATAATAAATATTAATATAATAATATAATATAATATATAATATATATATATTATAAAATTACTATAATATAATATAATAATAAATATTAACCTATTTCATATTTCAATGATAACGTCAAGCCGATTCCTTAAAAAAATTTCATTTATTTCAGAAAGGTACTAACTGCATTTTTTCAATTTTCTTTTTTTTTCCGTCATTATCAAAAAAATTCATGGTTTGCCATAAAAAAATATCTAAACAACTCCGTCTTAAAGTACTTATGTCAAAAAAATAGAATTATCATATTTTTCTAAACTGTCAATAAGTTTTTACTCATTTTCTCAAAAGTAACAAAATGTTCGATAGTACCTTTCTGAAATAAACGATTCAGTTATTGTACAAACGTAATGATGTGATGATTCGATGCGTGAGCCATAGCAATGACGAAGAGTCAGACTAACCACGCGTCTTGTACGATACGGCCAAATATACAGGGTGTTATTTAAGTACGTGACCAAACTTCAAGGGGTGATTTTAAGACGAAAAGCTTATATAAACATAGGTCCGGTAAGGCTTCGTTTTCAAGATACAGGGTGTCAAACTTTAAAAAAAAATAGTTTTTTTCATAAATATCTTAATAATCCGTTAGCCGATTTTGTTGAAATTTGGCAGTGTTATTCCGGGTAGTTAGGAGCTAATTTAGCCCTAACTAAATTAAAATTTTTAAGTCCAGTGGCGTCCTGGAAGGCCCCTTAACTAATATTCTTGACAAAAAAAATTTGCGCTACTGATTTTTTTGCAATTTTTGGATATTTTTCGCATTAGGCAACTAAAACTCCAATTTTTTTATTTTTAGCATTTTTCGTATCTTGCTTCGTTTTTTAGAAAAAACATAAAAATCACTATGGTACAACATAATAAAAAATTGTTTTTTTTTACAGCGTGTTAAAATATTTAAAAAAATTCTAAGTAACAAGAAGACGCAAACTAATATGACGTTAAAACCTGGTAACAGTTTTTAATGAATACAAACGAATCTTTTAAGCTAAAAATTGTTTGTTTCATTTTGCTAGTGGCGTGCACAGTGGCAACGCTGGAGATTAAAAAAAAGATACAAACAAGAAAAACGCTTTATTAAAACCACTTTCAAACAAATGGTACGCTATTTTTTTTAGTAAAAAAAAACGTTTAACAATAAGTAACACGAAACTTACAATAGTTACTGAAAATGTCCACCTTCAACTCTAATGCAAGCGTCGATTGCCGAACACGTTGAAATATTCCCGTCGTATGTCTTATCTGATCACATGAAACCCGTATCCGTTGAATTAATTCGTCTTCAATGTTGACTGGACTTTTATAAACGAGGCACTTTAAATGCCCCCAAAGGAAAAAATCTACGGGATTTAAATCCGGTGACCTGGGTGGCCATGACTGTGGACCTGCGCGACCGATCCACTTTTCTCCATAAGTTGCATCCAGAAATTGATGTGCTACTATGCTAAAGTGAGGTGGCGCCCCAACGTGCATGAGCCACATTACCCCTCTTACTAGCAGTGGGACATTGTCTAATAGTTCAGGTAATACAAATTCCAAAAAATGACCATACTCTTGATCAATTAATCTCGGTGGTAAAAAATGAGGCCCAATGAGATAATCACCCACAATACCAACCCAAACATTCACGAAAAACTGTTGTTGATAATTATTTTCTATAACCGCATGCGGATTTTCTTCAGCCCAGATATGATTGTTATAAAAGTTCATAATTGAAATTCGGGAAAAACACGCTTCATCGGTAAACATAATATGGGATAGAAAGGTCGGAGATGCTACCTGTTGTTGCAAAAACCAAATAAAATAAACAACCCGCTGATATTGTAATATATAGGGTGTTCCATTTAAAAAAAAATTATTTTAAATTGCTAAAAAACTGTAAATTTGGCAACATTGTAAATGTCACTAGCAGCTCCGCGATAACCTCTTATATACGGATACCGAATTTTAGCTAAATCGGACAAACGGTATTAAAGATATTTAAAGCGTTCAATACTTCTGTTTCTGTTACACGCTGTATGCGAGTTTTAACATGTTGCAGATTTTTTATTAAGGACTTACATGTGGAAAAAATCATGCATAAAGTTCCAATTCTAACAGCGATAAATATATTACTGCAAACATTTCGAAAACGAAAGCCGAATAGAAAAATCTCCAACATGTTAAAACTCGCATATAGACTTGCCTTTCAATATCCTTTTAACCAAAGCTAAATAATTTACCAGTTTTCTCGAAATTTTTTCACAGCTGTGCGCAAGAAACCCCATTTAATTTACATTGCTCTATGTTCGGTTGCGTGCCGGTCAGGGCTTACGGTGATGGACTCTTAACTTACGTTTAAGTTTCAATCTACAGTTTTTAATTTAAAAATTATGTTTTGTTCAGTGTGATGGTCATGTCAGTACTAATCATTTAAATATATCCAAATGTGACCATTAAATTGAAAGCGACATTGTACCTACAACTGGCTATCACATTATCACTTGGAAGCGAGGCTTTTTTACCTGGATGTTACATTTTACACTTGGAGACCAAGTAACTAACCTATGTTGTCTGTACTTCTACCAATCACCCAATTGCTATCCACTTTCTGTGTAAAGATACGGAAAAACCTTAATATCTCAAAATGATAGCGAGATACATAGGGCAAACCTAATATTTTCTGAAAGAGTACACTTTAACCTGTCAACGGCAAAATAATATACAGGGTGTTGTATTCAAGAAATTCAATTAAAATATAATTGAAAATAGACATGTTTGAACAAATATTTTGGAACCCTATACAGGGTGTCCCATAACTAATGGTACACAGTAAAACTGCAGATTTCTTGGGTAAAAATATTACGATTTGGCCAAACTTAGCTTAGTTCAAAAGTTGATAATAACCGAGATACAGGATGTTCAAGTGAAAGTTTTATTCTCGATTTTCCTAATTAACTTTTTTTTAACCAATATTTTAACATAAAATTTTGTGATTGGGGGTTTTTCCGGGCGAGAAATTTAAATTTGTTAAGAATTTTAATGTAGATTGTAGAGGGCGCTCTCTGCGGCACTCTAGGTAGGTACATAGAAACAAGTGTAACTTTTTTGCGCCTTAGTGTATTTATGTTTTTATTAAAAATATCAATTTTCTCATTAATTTTACGCAAAACGAGATTTATACATTTACAATTGTCCAGTGCGCATTTTAAAATACATATTTAAATAACACATTATTGTGTTAAAAATTAATTATTACATTATTGATAACAGAATTTAATTACAAATAATTCAGATTATAACAGTAGTTCTAACTTAACCTAGATATTTTAAAATATTATTAATTTATTAATATTCTAAAAATTATGAAAACTCCAGACTACTAAGAAATAAAACGGCCACGAATGAAAATATTAATAATTTAAATAAAAACTTTATTTCTACATAAATAAATACAAAATATATCAATAAAAGAAAATATCAATTTTTGACAATAATTTCAAAGTGATTGCCGTTAACTTCAATGCATTTGGCTACCCGCTTATTGAACGACCGCCTGATTTTAAATAATAAGTGTTCGTTTTGAAACGATTGCGCCGCACTCTCAATTCTTTGCCATAGTTGTTCCCGAGTGTTGATCGTTTCTTCATAAACAAGTGATTTCATGTATCCCCAATATCACCATACACAAAAATCAAGGGGGTTGAAATCGGGGCTTCGGGCAGGCAAAAGGCATTTCGCTTCCACGACCTATCCAGCGGTTAGGAAATGTTGTAATTAAGTAGTCTCTGACAAGCCTGTAAAAGTGTGGCGGGGCACCATCTTGCATAAAAAACATATATCTTCTTAGCTCTAACGGTAGGGTATCCAAACAGTCGGTCAGCTGATTTTGCAAAAAATTAAGATAGAGCTGTCCGTTTAAATTGGGTGGTAGCTCGACTGGACCCAACATGTAATTGCCAATAAGTCCACACCAAACATTTATTTTAAACTCATGCTGGAAATGGCGTTCGGTTACTAAATGGGGATTTTCTAAATTCCACGCATGTTTATTTTTAAAATTGAAGACACCTCTTCGTGTGAAAGTCGATTCATCGGTGAATAAGACTATATTCAGAAACATTGGGTTAGCGTTTTGCTGGGTACGACAGAAATGGGCAAATTCTAGTCTGGCTGAAAGATCAATATCCAATAAATTCTGAACAGGCGTAAAGTGGTATGGATAAAGCCCCTCTTGGTTAAAAACTCTAGTAAAGGACGACTTACTTACTGGAGTAACTGCAGCCATACGTCTTGTGCTAATTTCCGGGTTCTCAGCGACGCGAACTAGTATTTCCTCTTCCTGCTCGGGTGTAATAATCTTTGGACGTCCCCCATTATTACGTTTGGGACGCAACGATCCTGTTTCTCCCAGTCTGTCGTAAAGGTTTCTAAAAATTTCAAAATCTGGCTGCCTTCGATTTGGATACATTTCCAAATATCGTCGATGTGCTCTGCGTCCGTTAAAATTTTCTTGTGTGTATAAGCATACCATGTCTCGCATTTCTTCGTTAGAAAACAAATTATGTCGTGGCATTTTTAACTTAACTTTTAATAACAATTTCTTTAAAAACTCTTTAAAAACACCCACAATGCTAACAAATTACAAGGGAGTTGGACAGAAATGAAGTTTCAAAGCGCTTTGATTGCATTTATTTTTATCAAAGCCTACTTTAAAAAAATTCACACTTGCAAATCAAAATTTAAAAGGATGCATTAGAAATTGTAAATGTATAAATCTCGAAAACCGTTACTCGGAGCGACATTTACAAAGTACACCTTTTTTGCGTAAAATTAGTGAGAAAATTGATATTTTTAATAAGAACATAAATACACTAAGGCGCAAAAAAGTTACACTTGTTTCTATGTACCTACCTAGAGTGCCGCAGAGAGCACCCCCTACATTAAAATTCTTAACAAATTTAAATTTCTCGCCCCGAAAAACCCCCCATCACAAAATTTTATGTTAATTGGTTAAAAAAAGTTAATTAGGAAAATCGAAAATAAAATTTTCACTTGAACACACCCTGTATCTCGGTTATTATCAACTTTTAAACTAAGCTAAGTTTGGCCAAATCGCAATATTCTTACCCCAGAAATCTGCAGTTTTACTGTGTACCATTAGTTATGGGACACCCTGTATAATAAAATCGAAAAGTGAAGATAGTTTAGGATAAACTAGGCCAGCATTCGATCCACATACCAATTAAAAGTTGAAGTCAGAACCCATAGAGGCTTCATACGCCATATAAAAATGTAGGGTATTCCATTTAACAAAAATGTAATTTTTGGTATTGCTCTTTTTTGAGACACCCTGTATACTTAAAAATAATTTTGGATTGTCGCAGAGATGAAACGTCAAAAGCTTTATTAAGAGAATGTTCTCATAAGTACAACGGTTTAGCAACTATTGACCGAGGCGCCCTTGTTGGCCTACCCTGAATATATCGATAAATGGAATCGAATGATATATCGATATGACGATAAAAGATATATGTATGATAACAATGTATTTTTTAAATTCAAGATCCGGGGAATCCCATGTTTTACTGTATGTAACCATAAACGGGCAAGGTCAAACCAGTAAGTTTGGTGGAAGGCCCAGGAAAGAAATGCGGAACAAGGTTCAAAATTTCAGCAAGCAAAATATAAAGATAAACCGCAAACTTCTTAAAATACTTTTTCTACCGACCACTGGATTTGGCGCTTATAATATAATGTTCTTTGTAGCGATATATCGAAGAACAATTTTATCGATATATCGGCAATAAAATATCGATTAAAGTAGATCGATATTTTACAGAAATATATCGATAAATCCAACTTATCGATATACCGTTGTCGTCCCTAGTGATTACGGTGAAACAATATTGTAGATTGTCACTGACAGTTTTTATTTTTTTTTTAGTAGATTTGGTTAGTATTTTTGGCAAACAAACATTTGTTGGAAAACAAATTATTAAGCGCCTACTATAGTAGACACTGATGCCTCTATCCTTTATTGTTGCTCCTAAAATTATTTGCAACTTCTTAAGTGACCTAAATTGTTTGCTAGCCAATGTACTTTATTATTAAAATTTGCAATGGCAGCTATACCGGGTGATGCATGGCTTAGTTGAACATAGGAAATCCCATGTAAATTGATCATAAAATTCGTTTTTAACATTACTGACTTTATATTGAGAAATTCTGTCACATTCTAACGAAATACGGTTTTTTATGTGGTCTAGATTTTTAAACTTTACATCTTTATAAATAAAATTTTTTAAGTGACCCCACAGAAATAAGTCGTTTGGCGAAAGGTTAGGAGACCTGGATGGCATAAGAATTAGATGCCGTGGGCCAATAATATTTCCGTTGAAAATATTTTGCGAGTATTCCCTAACCATGAGAGAATTATGGGCAGAACAACCATCCATTTGATACCAGATTTCCTGATTTTCGCGTACAACTTCTTCTAGTGTCGTTTCTTGGTGGTCGGAGTCAGCGAGTGTTTGTGGGTCATCTGCTTCGCAGAGTAGAGGGATTGATTGTGACGTACCACAGGGTTCTGTATTGGGACCTATTCTATTTCTGCTTTATATAAATGACCTAGTTCATGTTAATATTCGGGGGACGTTCACTCTTTTTGCGGATGATACGACAATCTTATGGCACGCGGAGGCAGTTTGATCGGCTGAGCGAACAGATTTCGGATGATATGTTGAAAGTGAGGAAGTGGTTTGACTCTAACCTTCTTACACTAAACATGAACAAGACCCACACAGTTGGATTTAGATGTGGAGTAGATCCTGTTCAAATTAGAAGTGACTCCCTTATTGTTTCCGTCAATAGCGCGAAGTTTCTTGGAATAAGATTGGATATGAATTTAAAATTCGATAATCATGTTCTGCATCTGAGTGGGAGACTGGCTTCGGCGTGTTTTGCAGTTTGGACGGTTGTTAGAGAATTAGGTATGTCGACTGCAAGAGGTGTTTACTATGCACTGGTTGAATTGGTAATTCGATATGGGGTCGCATTTTGGGGGCTATGTAATCAGGGACTGTTCGAAACAATGTTGTTTATTTTGCAAAAACGTGCAGTGAGATATTTATGTAAAGCTAGACCCAGGGACTCCTGCAGACCATTGTTCATATCCCAAAAAATATTAACCTTAACCTCTCTTTTCATATTGGCCTTGTCTTTAAAAACAAAAATAGGCTTTTAAAGACGAAACCTAATCATCATACGCGACAGACCCACGACTTACCATTACCCATACCAACCTCTACCTTTACTAAAATATCCTTGATATATCAAAGTCGGAAAATATTTAATCACCTCCTTATCGAAATTAAAACTTTTAATTCCATAACTTTATTTTGTAGAACGGTAAGGAAACACCTGTTAACTAGGGCATAATATAGTTTACACGAATATTTTTCCTCCAGCTTGATTGACTAGAGATTCTGTTTGTCGGGAGGTTTCGGGAACAAGTGAGAGATCTGCCTCTTACTTTCTTACCAGGGCGTGTTATTCTCTTGAGGAGTTTTTTAATGGCAGCTTGGCTTGACCAGTGGTTAGTGTATTTATTGTATACATTTTGATTATCTGTCAGCTGTGTTGTTTATGCTTTTATTTGTTCAATTGTTTCATGCTGTGTTATATATTTTAGTTATTTTATGTGCTTTGTCAACAAAATTTTATATTTTTATGACAATAAAGCTATTGTGAATTTGAATTAAGTGTGGGTTCAATTCGATTTTGTAGTAAGTCCAAATAGGTTACTGCTGTAAGGTTGCCTTCCATAAAAAAAATGGTCCAATAATGTGATGTTTAGGAGAATTACATTTTTGGCCATGGTTTTTATATATAAGTTATTAAATGGTCTTCTCCCATCTTACCTTGGTGGATTTATTGCCCATAACAGTGATGTACATAATTACCCTACTAGAAATAGAAATGATTTTTATATCAAGAGGACTAATTCCAGGAGAGCTATGAATTCTTTATTTTTCAAAGGTCTTAAAGAGTACAATGATCTACCGAGATATGTCAAGGAGTGTACATCGATTAATAGTTTTAAAAGAGAGCTTAGGACATTTTTTAGAAGTTAAGATACCGGCGTGACGAGCTATCGTTGTTGCCTTTTTTGGTTTTTTCTTTTCTTTCTTTTTTTTAATTTTTATATTTGTAGAGTTAAGGTTAGTTTAGTTTAATTTATTATTTGTATTATACTATGTTAGCTAATTTGTATTAGGCTTGCCTATTGAAATAATCAAAGGAAAACGAAACGATGTCCTACAATTTTCGCCCAAACACTTATTTTTTGTGGATATTGCGTCCGAGTATGTTTATTTTCTTGCCTCCAATACCGGCAATTTTGAACATTTGGTCGTTGTTGAGGGTGAATGTAATGTACATTCATCGGCAAAACAAATATTTCTCAAAATATCCCTATTATTATTTGCTCTCTCCATTACCTCAAAACAGAATACCATTCTCCGATCTTCATCACCTTGCCGTAGCTCTTGATGTTTTTTAAACTTATAAGGGAAATATTTATTTTTTTTTTTTCAAAGTGCGCAACACTGTGGTTTGATGTTTTCCTACGGCTTACCGAAGAATCCTCGTGCTAATAATTTTATTTTCCTCCACGTGCAGTAAAATATCAAGATCTCTATTATCCCTTTCTTTAGCTCTATTGACATTCTGAGTTGAGCATTTACAGTTATTTATTACAGTACCTATGAACTCAAATTTACTAATGATAAGTTCAATTCATGAAATGGAAGGGATATGCTTTTCAGGGAATTAAACTGAATCAAATTTCAGACTTTGCTCTTAAACTGTTTCCTGTATCATACACTTAATCATAGTTACTTTTTCCTTAATGGAATAGCTCATATTTAGCTATAATTAAAGCGCATTCAATGAAAATGTTGTCACACTTTTCGTTTTGTCAATGCTAAATAATAATTACATTAAATTATGAAAATTTCGGAATATTGCCATCACATTTAATTGAATACGTTAAGATTGGCTTATTAAAATTTATTCAAACTTGGCACATGGGTTTATTATTTCGGCCTCTTCAAAAAATTATAATACAATTTTTCTCTAAAATGTGTTGGGGAGCCAATATTTAGCCACCTCAAGATTTACATGGGATTTCCTATGTTCAACTAAGCCATGAATCAACCGGTATACAAGATATTGTAAACTTGATGGCCCATGACAAGTATCTAGAAAACGAATAAAAGTATCTTTATCGTTCATTAGATGTTACTTTTCATGCAATTAAATTATTAAATGCTTTGCAAAGGTAGCTTTCTAATAAGTATGCGTATGTTATCACGACACTTACCTAATATCCTAAACGCCAAAGCATAATCAGGCTCTTCTAAGAACTGGCAAAGTACAGCCGCTTGAGTATAACATCCTAAAGACTGGCAACATTTAATCATTCGTCGGAAGACGTGATCATCGTATCGAACTGGTATATTGAAATAATCGTTACAAATTATCAGCGACTTGAGATAGAACGAGAGGGAAATTTTGTGGTTGCCATTAGCTAAAATTAAAATAATAGTAAAGCCGACAACACACAACTAAGTGCTACGTTGACAACTGACAAAATACCAACATTTATACAGGGTGTTATATAGTCACGTAGATATTTAAAAGAATGATACTGCTCGTCAAAATAGAAAAAAAAAATACTTATATTAAACATGCGGTCAAAAAGACGTAATTTTTGTTATACAGGGTGAGTCAACCATAGAGTAAAGTTCATTATCTCATTTTTTCGGGAATTACCAAAAAACGTTAAATATAAAAGTTTAAGAGAATCTTAAGGTACAGGGTTATCCAACCAAGACTAGACAAGGCGATTTTTTGACTTTTCCTGTACTTTTATAAAAAAACTGAAATAGCCATCTTAAGTCATTTTCTCCCGCGAATTCGAATATCTTCAGCAAAAAACAATTGAACATCAAACAAAAGTACTAGGGGTCACTTTGATATTTTTTTAAATGGGATGCCGTATTTTTAATGAGCTTATCCGATTTCTCATATAAATTTTGATCTAAAATGTTGGATTTTTAATTCAAAAACGCCTTTTTTCTTCAGTTTTAAATTCGGAAAATGTTCGTCTATCGTAAGATTAATACCTGATAGATGGATACCCGTTTCACCTGTTCACCCTTTAACCTGCTTTAAAGCGTCCGTCAGTTAGACAAAATAATGAAGTTTCAAATTTCTATATATTTTTCACGAATTAATTACAAATTTAGTAGTTTTTGCAAATCTATTATTGCTTACGTATAAAAAAAGTATGACATATTAGAAAAAACTATAAACTAAAGTGAATAACTTTAATCTCAATAATATAATTGTTCTATGTGTCCTCCATTATTTTCAAAACATGACCGATGCCCCCTTTTCAATCTCTCCAAAGAATCTCTTACAATATTTTGGTCCTGGTTAAGTCTATTAATTTCATTTATAATTTTTTGCTGAATGTCCTCCAGACTTCTGTTGGGTCGTTGATAAACTACATTTTTTAAATGACCCCATAAAAATGTATCCATTGGCGTGATATCGGGGCTATTTGGTGGCCAATGAATTGTTCCGTTACGGCCAATCCACTGATTGTAACGCACGTTTAGGTATGTTACCACTTCTCGAACTGCATGAGGCGGAGCACCATCCTGCTGCCAAATGATATTGTTGTAGGCTTGCAATGGCAACCTTTCCAAGAAATCCTCGATATCGTTATGAAGAAAATGGAGGTATCTTTGGCCTGTTAAAGAGCCACGATAAAATAGTGGTCCAATAATTCGATTTTCTAACATCCCACACCAAACATTAAGTGAGCTCCAACCTTGAAACTTTATCATTTCATATCTATGAGGGTTAACTGCTGCCCAGTATCTTGTATTTTTCCGATTGTATACCCCCGATGTTGTAAATGACGCTTCGTCACTCCATAGAATTTTATTATATAAATTATAATCTTCGTCTTGCTCTCTCATCAGCATTGAAGCAACAAATCGAAATCGCAGTTCTTTTTGAAGCTGTGTTAAGTATTGAACGGGAAGGATGCAATATGGTTTTAGACCACATTTTTTTAAAGTTCTGTGAACTGTTCCATAGCTTACTCTCCGGAGCCCTGGACCATACCTTACTTCTCGTACCGCTTGCGGAATAGAACTCTTCGGATTTATAGTAAAATATTGAACAATAGCTCGATCCCTTATATTCCGTCTTTTCATCTTTCTTGGCTTATCTTTCAATGTCTTACTCTCTTCAAATAGGGTCTTAATTCTGAGAATTGTATCCACTGAAATGTGTCTCTGGAAACTCTCAAAAAATGTTCTTTGTGTTTGTCGAGCATTCTCTCCACTTTTGTAATATAATTTTATTACATTTAGCCGTTCTTCTAAAGAATATTTCATTATTTGTAATTAATTCGTGAAAAATATATAGAAATTTGAAACTTGATTATTTTGTCTAACTGACGGACGCTTTAAAGCAGGTTAAAGGGTGAACAGGTGAAACGGGTATCCATCTATCAGGTATTAATCTTACGGTAGACGAACATTTTCCGAATTTAAAACTGAAGAAAAAAGGCGTTTTTGAATTAAAAATCCAACATTTTAGATCAAAATTTATATGAGAAATCGGATAAGCTCATTAAAAATACGGCATCCCATTTAAAAAAATATCAGTACTTATCGTATCTAGTACTTTTGTTTGATGTTCAATTATTTTTTGCTGAAGATATTCGAATTCGCGGGAGAAAATGACTTAAGATGGCTATTTCAGTTTTTTTATAAAAGTACAGGAAAAGTCAAAAAATCGCCTTGTCTAGTCTTGGTTGGATAACCCTGTACACAGTTTAAAATTATTTTTGAGGATTCAAGGTGGTTCAAAAAAGCGTGGCGAACATAAGTGTTTTTAAATGGAACACCCTACTTTTTAATTTATTTTTAGATTCTGCATGAAATTCTATAACTTTTTTGTTAATAGTGTTATACACGGTGTCCCATAATATAAGAATGCACACTACAGGGATCTCGTAAACCACAGGAGATACAGAGATGGTTAGATTAGAGAAAAGTTGCGCTTTGCTAAACCCTTCAAAGTCACGATTCGAAATCTAAAAAAATTTGATTACTTCCGAAGATATTTGGGAAAAACCGAATTTTCCCGATTTCGTTTTTATTTTTTTCTGGCTATTTAAAAAGATATGACAAAATAAATTTCACATTCTCATTGCCACTTTTTCTGCTCTACAAGCCGGCGTTCTTAGATTTTCAATACGACGTTTCGTTTCTTCGCAACCATCATTAACTTCATTTTTTTAAATAGTCGAAAAATTTTGTGTTCTCCCTAAAAAATTCTAACTTTAATTCTAAATCCCACGACATATCGTTTCTTACATTTATCCGACGTTTTGGACGAAAAAATCATCATCAATATTATTTGATGATTATTACGAAGGAACGAAACGTCGGATCAAAAATTTAATTGCGTTATCATGTAGAGGAGAAAAAATTACATAGGAATGTGGTTTTTATTTTGACCTGTCTTCTTTTGTGAAATCAGAAAAAAATTATTTGCCAAAATTTATGTTTAAAATTTCAAGAATGCGTAGATTTTTTCTGATTCTACTGTAAGAGATAGATTAAAATAAATTTTACATTTTTATTGTCTTGTTCTCCTCTAGAGCATGACGTCATTCAATTCTTGATTCTACGTTTTGGCTTTTCTCGACCATTATCAACTTTTTTTAAAATAATCCCAAAATTTTAAGCTTTAAATATTATTAGGGCAAGTAAGCAAAATGTTATTATCAAATAATTAATTGTGAGTTATTCCAGTTACAGCGTCTTGAAATAGTAGGCTTTAAAACGCATTTGTTTAAATAAATCATTGCGATCTGTCAGTATTGCCGATAAATCGAAATTTTTACGGAAAGAAGTAGATTTAGTTCGGAAATTACCGATTGAATTTAAACTTTTTCTTATCTTGTGATAGTGTGTGTTTTTTAATGATGGCACATTTTTCAAATGAAGAAAAATCGGACATGTTATGTTGTTATATTGAAAGCCATAAAAATTGTTTCTACGCTGAAAGGCAATATTTGCTCAAATATCCAGAGCGACGCCAACCTAATATATCATTTTTCAAAAGACTTCTCACAAACCTAAGGGAATATGGCGCATTACAAAAACCAGTGTCGCATAGAGAAAAGACGAACGATCTAGAAGAAACATTAACCGTTTTGTTGGCTGTACAAGAAGAAGATACTATGGGATTAAGATCAATCGAAAAAGAGCACAATGTTCCTAAGTCCAATGCTCAAAGGATACTTCACAAGGAAGGTTTTCGTCCATTTAAATTCCGGATTTGTCATAGTTTAGTACCTGGTGATCAACAGCGCAGAATGATTTTCTGCGAGTGGCTGACTAGAATGTGTGATGAAAATTGTGAATTTCCAAGAACTATTCTTTGGCCAGACGAAAGTTATTTTTGTAACAATGGAATTTTTAATCGATACAATCGACATTATTGGGCAAAGCATAATGAACATCGTGTACGACCATTGAGGCACCAGCAACGCTTTGGGTTTAATGTGTGGTGTGGTATTTTAGGAACAAGTATTATCGGACCAATAATTTATGAAGGTACTTTAAATGCAGAAAGATATTTCCAGTTCTTGAATAACGATATTGAAGATTTTCTTGATAACATTCCTCTGGCAGAAAACAACAGTATTTGGTTTCAGCAAGATGGAGCACCTCCCCGTATTTCTCGAAACAACATTGAATATCTAACAGAACGTTTCCAGAACAAAGTAATCGCCACTAATGGCCCCATAAGATGGCCTGCACGATCTCCAGACATGACTCCGTTGGATTTTTTCTTGTGGGGCTTTCTCAACGATGAAGTCTACTGGAAAACGTACGAAAATGTAGAACAACTTAGAGCCAAGGTTCAAGCCGCTATTGCAAGGATAACTCCAATGATGCTAGGAAACGTAATAAATGAAATTGTTTACCGTTGCTACGTTTGTTTAGAGAATGAGGGAGGACTTTTTGAACATATGATTAAATAAGATTGTTTCAATGAACATTTTGTAGCGTAAAAATAAAATATTTTGTTTTTTGATAATAACATTTTGCTTACTTGCCCTAATAATAGTTAAAGCTTAAAATTTTGGGATTATTTTAAAAAAAAGTTGATAATGGTCGAGAAAAGCCAAAACGTAGAATCAAGAACTGAATGACGTCATGCTGTAGAGGAGAAAAAGACAATAAAAATGTAAAATTTATTTTAATCCATCTCTTACAGTATAATCAGAAAAAAATCTACGCATTCTTGAAATTTTAAACATAAATTTAAGCAATTAATTTTTTTCTGATTTCACAAAAGAATACAGGTCAAAATAAAAACCACATTCCTATGTAATTTTTTCTCCTCTACATGATAACGTAATTAAATTTTTGATCCGACGTTTCGTTCCTTCGTAATAATCATCAAATAATAGTGATGATGATTTTTTCGCCCAAAACGTCGGATAAATGTAAGAAACGATATGTTGTGGGATTTAAAATTAAAGTTAGAATTTTTTAGGGAGAACACAAAATTTTTCGACTATTTAAAATATTTATTTATTTATTTATTTATTTCAAAATAGGCAAGCCTAATATGTAACATCAGGAAATTTACAATATAAAATATAAATTTGTTGAAAGTTCTTAGATTATAAACATTCAATAAATGGCCATATACATAACTTTACTACACCAACACAATAAAGACAGATAAAGATACAGTTAAACACATAGACAAATAGTTAAACAATCGTTCTGAGTAAATTTCTTTTAAAAAGTTCAACACTAGAACTCTGTTTTACCTCATTAGGAAGATTGTTGTAGCTAACTAATCCTCTGAAAAATAAATTGTTCATTGTACTTTTAAAAGTTGTCCTTGGTACATAGAAATTATTATTTGTTTTTGTAGGATAGTTATGAACCTCATTAGTCCGAATTAAAAAAATGAAGTTAATGATGGTTGCGAAGAAACGAAACGTCGTATTGAAAATCTAAGAACGCCGGATGGTAGAGCAGAGAAAGTGGCAATGAGAATGTGAAATTTATTTTGTCATATCTCTTAAAATAGAGTCAGAAAAAAATTAAAACGAAATCGGGAAAATTCGGTTTTTCCCAAATATCTTCGAAAGCAATCGGATTTTTTTAGATTTCGAATCGGGTGAAGGGTTTAGTAAAGCGCAACTTTTCTCTAATTTAACCATCTCTGTATCTCCTGTGGTTTACGAGATCCCTGTGTGCATTTTTATATGGGACACCGTGTATACCTAAACCTAGTAGTTGTTCTAATATTTTAATTTTTCTAGAAAAATATTAGTTTTTACTCTTATAAAAAAAAATATGTAACGAAATTTGAGTTAGATGCTACAGGGCGTTCAAAATAAATTTATACATTTCGACTAATTTAAATTGAAAAATATCAACTTTTTTAAATGGCACACCCTGTATATTATTATTTTTTCTGATAGGTGTTATAAAACTCTTCAACTTTCACTAAGTTTATCTTATACCTATTTTTAATAGTTTGCTATTTATTTTGATTTTTCTCATTTCTATCCTTGTTTTTATTACACTAACAGGACTAACGCTATAAAATAAGTTGGCCATGACAAAACAAAAATTTAGGCATTGTTAAATTTTAAAATGTCAATTGGGCAAGTAATAATAGTTTAATTTATTGTCGTAAGTGACGTACCTATAAAAACAAAATAGTTATGGATTTTTCTAAAAATGAATTAATTGACATTATTTTTATACTGGGCGAGGCGGAAAAAAGTTGTCTTTTGGCAGTAAGGATTTACGGTGCGAAGTACCCTAATAGACAATCTTTTCACTGCATAATGGAACGGTTTGATAATAATGGTAGCGTTGAATATAAGAAACGAAAAGTGGTAAACCGGAATGAGGAAAAAGAAATTAAGATTTTACTTCATGTTAAAGATATTCCGCAGGTCAGTAGCCGTCACTCAGCTAACTTATGTGACACAATCCAATCTACCGCTAATCGCACCATGAGAAAATTCAAATATCATCCCTTCCATGTAGAACTACACCAAGAACTTCTAGACCGTGATTTTAAACAACGAGTAAAGTTTTATACCATCATAAATGAAGCTATAGAGGCCGATCTGAATTTGTCCAAATTAATGTTTTCTGTTGAAGCTACGTTACGCAGTAATGGAGCAGTTAACCGCCATAATATGCACTATAACGACAGTTAATCCATTCTGGGTCCAGAAAATTCAAAATGAAAACTATTGGTCGCTTAATGTATGGTGTGGAATCAAAAATCTTCCAAGCTATTGATCCATATTTTTTTCGCAAACCACTTAACGGGCATAGATATTTAAACTTTTTGCAAAATGAATTACCACAGCTTCTTGAAGACGTTGATGACATTGACAGGGAACAAATGTGGATTGAACAAGACGGAATTCCTGCCAGCGGCGGATTCAGTGGGGGGGCGAATGGGGTTTCGCCCCCCCCCCCCCCCCCGAGCCTTAATCGCGGCTTAAGTCGCAAAGCCGATATACGACATACGCTTTCTGAGACCAGAAATTCCAGAGAAATAAATATAAGGAAAGGCTTATAGTCAGTCAACTTTACATACTTAATTATTAATATAATATAAAACAAGCTAATACCTAATATAAACAAATCTATTGTTATGTATTAGGTATTATTGCTTTTAAAAATTAACCAATCTCAACATTGTGTTACCGCGGTATATATATATGTATTGTATTGATAACTGCCGAGTGCCGATGCCGCCGGAATGGATCAAAGGAGCAGGATCCGCGTATTTTTAACTTGCCGAATACTGAGAAACACTGCAAATTCCAGCCCGCCGGGAACCCCCGGCCACCCGTGGAAGAGTAAAACACGTAAACAGGCGTTACTCGCGTTAGTAAAGCTGTTGGCACTTTTATTTCTTAATTGTAGCTCTATTATTTTATTAAATTGTTGGTGTCGAGTGAGTGAGTTATTGTTTGGATGTGAAGTTTCACAATTACCTCATAATGAGTGCTAATGAAAATAAAAAAGGAAAGGCAGGGGCAATTGACAGGTTTTTTAAACGAATGAAAAATTTTGAAAATAAGCATGATGGTAGTGAACCAGTTGAAACTGTAAGTAGATTTTAATTGTTTTTATACAGTGTGTCTACGTAAGCTCGAATCGCATGGAAAACTTTCTTATTATTAATTTTAAGAAAAAAGTTATTTTTCATTAAACGTTTGTTTCTGCATAGTCTAAAAGTTAAAATGAAAGTCAATGTCAAAATTTTGCAGTCGTATGTCGTATGCGAGGTTTTTCAAAAAATATGAATTTGATATATGATTGACGATAAGCTCGAGCAGTGGCGGCTCGTCGTATAAAGCAACTGAGGCCGGGCCTCACATGTAAAATTAATAAATTATTTATTTAAATATAAAACGTTTTTTAACTAATTTCCAATCATTAAAAGTATCAAAACAATAGAACATTGAATTACCATCAAAGTTCAACATATTATCTTTTAAATTTAGCGCGCACCCCATCCAACATTAATTTTAAAAACTGAAATCGTTGCCAGACCGCATAAAAAGAAAATTGTAACCCCAAAAACTTGAGCTTCCTTTACGTCACAAATCGCTTATAAGACGCTATGCTCTCCAACCCGGCACCTCCACCGCTTTAATCGCGCACAAGAGGAAAAATAGCCAAATTTTGCAGGCGAGTGAGGCCCACTTATTTGGGCCTATATCGTATTATTTTTACAGTAGCTTGCAATGGCTTGCATGTTGCCAAATGTTGATTGAACAAGGACACTTATTGACTTATTTACTTATTATTTAAATGTTTTATTTTTCAAAACATAAAAAAATAAGTTAGAAATGATTGATAAATGTTTTCATTGTTCTATAAGATATTATTAATAAATATGCAATTAAATACCAATAACAAAAAAGTAAAAAACAGATAAAAATTAAAGATTACAGGTGGGTGCCTAGTGCCTATTTGAAACTTGGCAATGTTTTATTGTTAACAGGCTCATCTATCTTTTCTTCTCGTAGGATCAGGTGTCGGCTTATTAGGTTTAATTAGATCGTTGGAAAAGCCCTTTGCCGTTAGGTTACGAGTTACGACGCGTGCCATTCGTTTGTGATTGTTAACCTATCGTGATTTTAGATTTTCGAGGCGGGTCTGCGGGTTAAAGTACTGACTGGCATAAGGCCATTAGTTTTTATGGTGTTAATGTAAACATATTGATGCTTAGAATTTAAATAGGGCATAGTTTTAGACATTTTGAGGGGTACCGTTAGAAGCGGCAGTTTTTGTTAGACATTCGTCGGGTACGCCTTAAGATTTGTATTTGTCGATGTTTGAGCCTATTCGTACATAAGTAAGTTGACTATTAAACTATATCACTGATATATTTCGTTTTTTCTGGAGTAGTTCTTACAAGAGCAAAATAGAGACACAATAGCAGATGCACTGAGAGAAATTGACCCTGACCTTGCAAATTGAATATTTTTCTCGTGAAACCTAGTATTTCAAAATAATTATATTGCTGGTTGAATTCCTAACTATTCATTTTAAGCCAATGACCTTGACATCGCGAAAAATTTTCGCCTGCGGCGCTATTTTCTAGCCTTATCCCCTTATACACCCACGAGCCGCCACTGAGCTCGAGTCGCCCCCCCCTCAGCAAAATCCTGGATCCGCTACTGGTTCCTGCTCATTACCATCGGAAAGTTCAGGAATTTTCAACAATTATTACCCACAACAAAAACGAATCGATCATCATTAAATAGCTCTAACTAACTGGAAACATAAACTAACAAAATTATTTGACACAAAACATCAAAAAAGTTAGCCAACTACTATTTTTTTAATTCTGTTATTTGGTTGGCATCGACGGATATTTCCGCCAATAACTAGAAAACGACGATAGATATAGAAAAAAAAATCAGAAAAGAACGGGAGGTCAAAATATGATACCAGTATTTATACGGGCGATCCCAAAAAAAAGTTCAGGAGAGTGAAAGTGTTGGTACTGCAAAAATTTAACACTCTGTATACTGCCTCTGACAATTTAGACATTTTATTGTAGAGATTCCAAAAACTAATCAAGTGTATCAAATTTAAATTAATTATCTCTGAAAACATGGGAGAAATATGAAAAAAACTAAAAAAATTTTGACACCCTGTATACCAAGAACGAAGTCCTTTTGCCCGCATGGTTATAATAATTTTTTTCCTATTTTGACGAGGACTCCCTTAAATATCTACGCGACATTCATTAACACCCATATATTTTTGTAATATGCCGCCAAATGTACCGGGTGTTCCACCTAAGGAGGTAATCGGCTATATCTCAGAAAGTAATAACACTAGGACTTTGGGAAAAAATATATATCGATAAAAAAGCGGCCAAGAGAAATTGCTGGAAATTATTTTCAAGTTCGAAAATTGACCGCTAGGGGGCGTAAGACAAGCTTCAAAATATAAATGCCGATTTTCTCTTGATTTTTCTTAATAATAATATGTTAAAAATATAAGCATTGTATTCTTTATAAAATTATGCAACTTTATGTTAGAAATAGTTTTTTTGTATTTTCAATAATAAAGTGGTGGGAGAAGGTCAAACTTTTTTTCTTTCAAACGCTGATATCTCTGCTTTGGATAAACCGATTTTATTCAACTTGGTCTTGAAAAAAGCCCTTCTTTTCCTCTACACGTAGATCTATTAACTATACCATATTGATTCTTATGGTGGCCACTAGATGGCGTTTTTCCGTAATTCCTCACTGAATAAGGATTTTCTCAAAAAAATCAAACGTTATGATATGACTTTTTCATCATATTTTATTTTAGGCTTATAAATGCTATTGTGTGTGTGTGTTAAGTCAATGGCTCTGGTTGAAAAAGGCTATTAAATAGTGGAATAAAAAATCCAGGTCCGTATTTAAAATAAAAAAGGATGATGGTCGCTCGAATCCGAAACGTCGGATTAAAAAACTAACCCCATCAGCTTGTAGAGGAGGAAAAGTTACTATAAGGAACTAAAAACCGCCACGTGATATATATATACCGGGTGTTTCTCAAAAGGCGCTCACCCCTATAACTTTCTTGTATTTATAGATATTAAAATGAAATTTTAGAATTGTGTATAAGAGATGAGTCTGCATTTATTGCCATAATTTTTGATTTGTTAGCACTTCCGGTTTAACCAGAAGTGACCTTGACTTTGGTATTTTAAATGGGACACCCTGTATATTTTTACTTATTTAGATTCAGCATGATATTCTGAGTAAAATGACATCCTATTTGTCATTTTTTGACGTGTTATAACATTTTTATTCTCATATTTTGTATTGAATGTAGAGGGCCATAAATCAATTAAATAGGTTAATTTTTAGTCAAGTAGTTTACGAAAAATAAAATTGTGTCATATTATTTGACTTTCTAAGTTTCACAAGCGTTTAAAGAATCAAATGACGTTTACTACATTTTTCCAAATGGAACGATAGTGGTTCACTAGGGTATTTGAAACGAGCATTTTTTTTCCCAACAATTTGATACCATACACTAGTGTGCTGTTTTAAAATTAACACGAACAAATTTGCCTTAAATCCCAATCACATTTTTAAAAGCGTTATGTATTATTATTGCCGCCCTGTCCTTTCTAAAGAAAAGAAATATTAAGGCGGCTTTGAAAAACAATTGAATTGAATATCAAAACCAATATGGCTCCAATTAAAAGTTGTTCAAATGTCATTCGTTCATAAAACTTAGATTGTAAATCAGATAAAATGGTTAATTTTACTAGAAATTAACAAATTGATATGCTTTTAATTTTTGGAGAGACCAGAAAAAATTATTCTGAGGCCGCAAGATTGTATGCAGAGAGATTTCCAGGTCGTGGACTTCCAATCCGGCATTATTTTTCAAAACTGGAACAAAAAATGCGTACAGAACCCAATGAGGATGCGGTCAATAACTATGTTGTAAGTGAAGAGAAAGAAATTGACGTACTATCATTAGTTAACATAAATATTACTGCCTAAGTCAGAGAAATTGCTGTTGAATGTGATATTAGTAGCTCGTCAGTATGGAGGATATCACATAAATACAAATATCATGTATACAAATACCAGATTCATCAACATCTCTATCAAAATGACCATGTCAGAAGGCTTGAATACTGTAACTGGTTTTTACAAAGACATCAACAAGATCCAACATTTCCGTCGAAAATTCTTTATTCGGATGAGAGCCGATTCACAAATTTGGGCATGTTTAATAGAAACAACAAGCGTTATTGGTCACAAGATAACCTGCATTTAATGGAAGAAGGCAATTTTCAGGAGCGATTTCGATTCAATCGCTGGTCAGGTATCATTGAAGATAGAATTGTGGGACCAATTATTTTTGATGGTCACCTTACCGGCGAAAGGTATTTAGGTTTCCTGCAAGTAGAAATAGAACAATTTCTTGAAAATTTGTCTGTAGTTGAACAAATGGCTATTATTTTTCAACAAGACAGGGCTCCACCACATAATTCTCGTGCTGTTAGGGAATACCTTCATAACACGTATGGGGAAAATTGGATTGGCACTAACGGACGGATAAGAAAGCCAGCAAGGTATTAAGCTTTTTGCTAGATATGTCTATTTATCCTTTAACATTTTTATTTTCTAAATTAGATCCCCGACCTAACTCCGTTGAACTTTTTTGCATGGGAAACCCTCAAAAATAAAGTCTACAACGTTCCACCAGTCACCCGTGCAGAACTTGAAAATAAAGTAAGAACAGCAATTCAAGAAATGAATGTAAACCAGTTGAGAAATGTAATGAGGGCAACTGTCGAAAAAGTGGAAAATTGTTATTATCAACAGGAAGGACATTTCGAAAATTTAGAGCGATGATAATTGGTATTATAATTAAAGTCCTGGATTGATTTATTAATAATGATAAACAATTACTACCTACTATTAGTTGTTTGTTGAGAATGAATTAGTTAACTATTTAGCTCTTTTAGTTTAGTTTTAATTAAGCCTAGTTGCCTAGATCAATTTCTTAACAGCTGCCTAAGTTTTAAAATAGCATAGGAGTGTGTGGTATCAATTTGTTGGGAAAAAAATGCTTGTTTCAAATATCCTAGTGAACCACTATCGTTCAATTTGGAAAAATTGAGTAAACGTCATTTCATTTTTTGAACGCTTGTGAAACTTAGAAAGTCAATTAATATGACATAATTTTATTTTTCGTAAACTATTTGACTATAAAGTAACCTATTTAATTGATTCATGGCGCTCTAGATTCAATATGAAAATAAGAATGAAAATGTTATAACACGTCAAAAAATGACAAGTGGGATGTCATTTTACTCAGAATATCATGCTGAATCCAAATAAGTAAAAATATACAGGGTGCCCCATTTAAAATACCAAAGTCAAGGTCACTTCCGGTTAAACCGGAAGTGCTAACAAATCAAAAATTATGCCAATAAATGCAGACTCATCTCTTATGCACAATTCCAAAATTTCATTTTAATATCTATAAATACAAAAAAGTTATAGGCGTGAGCGTCTTTTGAGAAACACTCGGTATATATAGTTCATAAGGATGTTCATAGAATTAATATAGGACATGCGAGAAGAAAACGTGTTGAAACCCAAGTCAATTACAATTAAAATCAAAATCTGGAGACAATACTAAAAACATTGTATATGGACGTAGAAACACACAAATTAAAATAAAATCAAAATTTTGATGTTCACATTTTGAAAATTCGTTACTTAATTTGAAATTATGGAATTATTTAGCGGGAAATCATGACTTGCGTGTATCCATTATATATATATATATATATATTTGTTAAACTAGAGAAATTAGGGATAATAATAATTGATATGGAAAAATAGGCCATTTTTTAAAACATTAATTAATCAATAAAATCTCTGGTTTAACAAAAGATATTACGTTGCGGTTTTCAGTTCCTTATAGTAACTTTTCCTCCTCTACAAGCTGATGGGGTTAGTTTTTTAATCCGACGTTTCGGATTCGAGCGACCATCATCCTTTTTTATTTTAAATACGGACCTGGATTTTTTATTCCACTATTTAATAGCCTTTTTCAACCAGAGCCATTGACTTAACACACACACACAATAGCCTTTATAAGCCTAAAATAAAATATGATGAAAAAGTCATATCATAACATTTGATTTTTTTGAGAAAATCCTTATTCATCTAGTGGCCACCATCAGAATCAATATGGTATAGTTAATAGATCTACGTGTAGAGGAAAAGAAGGGCTTTTTGTCAAGACCAAGTTGAATAAAATCGGTGTATCCAAAGCAGAGATATCAACGTTTGAAAGAAAAAAAGTTTGACCTTCTCCCACCACTTTATTATTGAAAATAGAAAAAAACGATTCCTAACATAAAGTTGCATAATTTTATGAAGAATACAATGCTTATATTTTTAACATATTTTTATTAAGAAAAATCAAGAGAAAATCGGCATTTCTATTTTGAAAGTTCTCTTACTAGCGGTAATTTTTCGAACTTGAAAATAATTTCCAGCAATTTCTCTTGGCCGCTTTTATCGATATATATTTTTTCCCAAAGTCCTAGTGTTATTACTTTCTGAAATATAGCCGATTACCTCCTTAGGTGAAACACCCGGTATAGGGTGATTGTTTATATTTTACTAGATGGATATCTCGGTTAATGTTCGTCTTACAAATAAGTTTAAATAAGCAATTTTGAAGTATTTTTAATGGGTATTCAGAATCTGTTCTCAGAAAAAAACAGAAAAGCATCAGAAACTTAAAATGTTCAAGTTACCTGGTATTTTTTAAATGGAACACCCTGTATTTTATATTTTTAGTCGCTAGATATCGTTCTTCTGAGTTCAAATATATATAAGTTATTATGGTTATTTTTGTTAATTTTCGAAAAAATAGACTTTTTCGTATAAATCTAAGGCAGCGGTGGAAGCCTATACGACCATGCTAATTTGTTTTTATCAAAGTAGTCATGAATAATGAAACAAAGAAATTTATTTCTTTGACAGTTATTTAAGTTCCATTTAATTTAAGAGTTGTCTTAAATTCTGAAGATACAATGATATATTCTGAGACAGAAAAAGTTAATATTGTGTCAGTTTTAATAAAAAGTAATCAAAATCAATACTTAACGCGTCAAGAATATGGACGAATTTATCGTAACATTTTTCATTTCAGACTAGTGAAATAAATTAAATTTTTTAGAAAATCCAATAAAATCCATACGGGATTGTAGTCGAGACATGCATCAAATTAATTTATAAATAACCGTCAAATTTCGATTTGAAACCACGTTTTCACGTGGAACGAAAATAAAAAGGAAAAAAGAAAAATGTTAATCATTAATTGAAATTTTAAAAAGTGGTTCGTCCTATATATTGGTCGTTTACAATTTTACGTGTTAATTGTTTTATAAATCAGTTTTTGCATTGGGGGGTTGATGGCCCACTTAGAGAAAAAATATTTTTTATTAATGAAGTGTTCCTGCTTCCTGACAAAGAAGCACTGATGATGGCCTAAGGCCAAAAGTGCTCTGCTCTATAATAATTTTTAGAAGATTATATATACACTTAATACACAAAAACGATTGTTTCTCTCTTTTAATTCAAAAAGTGTACACAGCCCTACCTTATCAATTGAATTAAACTAAATTTCTTTCTTTCATTATCCATGGCTACTTTGATAAAAACAAATCAGCGTGGTCGTATAGCCTTCCACTGCTGCCTTAGATTTATACGAAAGTCAAATTTTTTTGAAAATTAACAAAAATAACATAATAACCTATATATATTTGAACTCAGAAGAACGATATCTAGCTACTAAAAATATAAAATACAGGGTGTTTCATTTAAAAAATACCAGATAACTTGAAAATTTTAAGTTTTTGATGCTGTTTTGTTTTTTCCGAGAACGGATTCTGAATACCCATTAAAAATACTTCAAAATTGCTAATTTAAACTTATTTGTAAGACCAACATTAACCGAGATATCCATCTAGTAAAATATAAACAATCACCCTGTACGTTATTGGTTGTTTATAAATACGGGTTGCCATTTATTTAAAATAATTTAGTATGACGTTGTATCTGTCAAAATTGACAGTTTATTTATCATTTTTTTAACCTGTAATTTGGTTTCTTTACGAAGAACCAAATGAGTGTTTCATTCGTTTATTTAATGTCGCTGGTAACAAATCCACCATATAGTTAAGAAACTTAGTCTTAATGTGGCTTAAACTTACACCGCCTGGCGTAAAAACGCAACAATATTTAGTCAGACCGTTACGTCAGTGACTAAGACCTGTTATAATCATAAATGAGAAAATTATACAGGGTGGTAATTAAGTATGTACAGGGTGTCTACTTTTCGACACTTTTGACGGGTATCTCCGTTATTAGTACAGATAGAATGATGCGGTTTTCGCAAACCTGTGCCACTTTTTTGTGAAACAAACGATGCCCTAAACGGATGTATCATGGCCATCTTGGTTTATGAGATACAGGGCGAAATTGAAAACGGTGCATTTTCAGACACCCCTTGTATTTCAGTTATCTTGTACCCTATCGAAAATATAAAAAGGGGGTGTTATACAGTTTCTTACGTAGAATTCAGTGGCGTAGTTCGTATTTTTCTAGGCATCCCCATTTTTGAGAAATATACCAAAGTTGTGTTTTTTTAAATGGAACACCCTGTATATTTATTCTTAGTTGCATTCTGCTTACTGAGAGCTTTCCAACAATATATAATAGTTGGCACTTTGTTTTACCAGGATGGTTCAAATTTATATTTTTTAAATAAGAAGCTTTAAATTGACAGTAGGCCTTGGATTTGGTTTTAATAAAAATAAATTATTGACGATAAAATACACCATGAATATTAACTTATAGTTTGATTTAAAATTTTTAAAGTTTTTTAATACTTACAATAGTAAAAAGTAGTTTTCTAAATAAACAAAAACATCTACTATGGCCTTGACTTATCCGGGCTATAAAACAAAAGTTTCATAATGGCGTTTAGCTCTTGTCATGCAGAATTGTATTTATGCCATTAGAGTTTAAAAAGTTACTGATAATTTATTTATTAAGTGTTATTATTAAATTTTAACGATGGCCCAAAAGTATGAGAATTATGAAAAATACGATATGCTGGTATGCTTTATACAAAGTCATGAAAACCTCCATGCAGCTGCCGATTTATATTTCAATAGGTAGGTATATTATTATTTGCGATCGAAAATTTCTACAACGACCATGTTTATAGTTATGCGGAGTGTTTGTTTAAGCAGCTTCTTATTATTATCATCATCATTTTATAGATATCCTGAAAGAAGGCAGCCATTTCCAGATAAATTTTCCATTCTAAAGAAAAATTTAATTTAACATAAAACCTGTACACAGCCTCGGCCTAAAACATACAATAAGGAAAATAGAGAAAAAGATGAAGTAAATGTTTTGGCTTATGCAACCGTTACTCCTTCAACTTCCTGCAGAAATATAGAAAAGGAAATTGGTATAGATAAAAGTCGGTCACAAAAAATTTTAAGAAAATATAAATACCTTCCATATAAATTTAAAATTGTGCAAAATTTACATCCTGGAGATGCAGATCGGCGATTAATCTTCTGTCATTGGTATACAGAACAAATCCGGACCAATGCCAATTTTGGAAGATTGGTAATCTGGTCCGATGAGAGCCACATTTCTAGTGACGGAATTTTTAACCGACATAATACAAGACATTGGTCTGAAGAAAATCAACATGTTATTTTCGAAAGGGAGCAGCAAGGGCGCTTTGGATTTGGTGTTTCTTGCTTCATATTAGGTAATCAAATAACTTACCGTATTTATGAGGGAGGTCTTACGGCAAATAGATATCTGAAAATCTTGGAAGACGTTATACCCGAGTTATTAGAAATCGTTCCCCTTGCCCAATTATATGTTGTACATTTCCAACAAGACGGTGCGCCGAGTCATAACTCTCACGTAGTAAGGGCTTTTCTACAAAATAATTTTCCACAAAGATGGATAGGCACAAATGGAGCTGTAAGATGGCCACCACGATCGTCCGATCTATCGGTGTTGGACTTCTTTCTGTGGGTTTTTTTTTCATAGCAAGAGATACAAGACCAGGCACAGAACTGTAGAGGAACTTCGACAGGCTACCCATTTAGCATTTCAATTTCTACAAGACCATCCAATAATAATTTTAAACGCCTTGAGACGAATTACAGAAATGTGTCAGCTTTGTATTAGGGAGAATGGCAACCATTTTCAACAATATTTATAAATAAAAAGTATGTATTTAATACCACAATTTTATTGTTCTAGTGAAACCAAATCCAAGGCCTACTGTCAATTTAAAGCTTGTTATTTAAAAAATATAAATTTGAACCATCCTGGTAAAACAAAGTGCCAACTATTATATATTTTTGGAAAGCTCTCAGTAAGCAGAATGCAACTAAGAATAAATATACAGGGTGTTCCATTTAAAAAAACACAACTTTGGTATATTTCTCAAAATTAGGGATACCTGGAAAAATACTAACTACGCTACTGAATTCTGCGTAAAAAACTGTATTTGTTATATAATACAGGTTTTTTTATTAGCGCCTAGGTTGTGAGACCCGTATGCGCTGTATCAAATTTTTATTTATCTTTATATCTTTTTTTTTTTTTAGGGGCTAAGCTATTTTCTATATTAAATGCCCAATGTAATATATTTAAACTTAAACTAAATTAAACTTAGAAGGGAAAAGAGTAAATAAGATACATTACCATTATACAAAGCAGATCTAAAAATGTCAGATTAGAGTATAACACCCCCTTTTTATATTTTCGATGGGGTATAAGATAACTGAAATACAAGGGGTGTCTGAAAATGCACCCTTTTCAATTTCGCCCTGTATCTCATAAACCAAGTTGGCCATGATACATCCGTTTTGGGCATCGTTTGTTTCACAAAAAAGTGGCACAGGTTTGCGAAAACCGAATCATTCTATCTGTACTAATAACAGAGATACCCGTCAAAAGTGTCGAAAAGTAGACACCCTGTACATATTCTCAAAACTCAACTATGGTAAAACGTTAGGATTGCAAATTGTCTCTAGCACAGGTCAATAAATTAATCTATAGCTCTTTTGCTTCAGATAACTAATATAGATATTGCTTAAAATAAAAACCATATACACAACTTACCAAAATCTATATCTCCCATAAGCCTCAGCCATGGAATGTTTGTAGGATATTCTTTTAGGGCATGAGTCAGTATTTCCGATAACATTTCAGAGGCAGTTCCGATATTGTAGGAGTTTGCACTGAAAAATTATCAACATATTGACGGTTCAGCCAAGAATGCACAAAGAAATTCTAAATTTAAAGCCACACTTTTAAAGTACGTATATATTAAAAGTATATACAGGGTGATTTAAGACGATGGCATATTAGACGTTTATGACAAACCAGTCAACGGAATAATCCAAAAATTTGGTTTCTTGCATAGAAGGACATGCTCTATCCAGCTAAAATATTTTTGATAATACGGTGTTGCCGCTTCTACTAGAAAGTAGTAGCAACTTTGATATTTTAAATGAAATACCCTGTATATTAACTTATTTTTACAGTTTGTAGTAGCTTGTCAACATATTTTTTTATTATTTCCCTATACCTATTCGTTGCCGTTTTCGAGATATCAGTCAATTTCCATTTTTTTTTTCGAAAAAAAATAACCTGCGATATGCTGATATGTTTATACTTTGAGTTACTAAGGCACCGAAATTCATTTCGGAGATGAGCAATACCGGGAGTTTTCCTACGCCATGGCCAAATCTTAATGTCAATGTACAGGGTCGTCTAAAAAGGCAGTTATTTTGGTTAGTTGAAAAAATGCCTAAATGTACATTTTTACTGACTTGAAGAGATGCTGAAATTTGTTGTGCATTTACGTATACCATACATATACACAACTAGTCAAATTTCTGACTTATAAGCGTATATCTGCAAAAGTTCATTGAAAAAGATATTCCCGTTCGGTTTTGAGTCAGTGTATCATTCAGTGTCATATTATGTCAAGTCACTGGTATTATCGAAATTGGCCTCCGAGATCACCTGATCTTAATACATTAGTTTTTTATCTGTGGGTAAATAACCAGTTGAAGAGTCGCTCCATTAGGTCAATTGAGCATTTCAACATCTACATCCAAATAAAATTTGATCTGGCAGGACGAATGCAGGCAGCAAGCGCATTTTGAATTTCTTCCTTAAACATAACCTATACAGCCCACAGGTAAAAAACGAATGTATTAAGAACAGGTGATCTCGGAGGCCACTTCCGATAATACGAGTGACTTGACATATGAGACTGCATGGCACACTGACTCAAAACCGAACGGGAATATCTTTTTCAAGGAACTATTGCAGATAAACGCTAATAAATCAGAAATTTGATTAGTTACGTATAGATATTATGGTATACATAAATGCACAATACATTTCAGCATCTTTTCAAATCAGTAAAAATATACAGGGTGTTTCATTTGAAAAAAATGTACTTTAAGACATTTTTTTAACTAACCAAAATAATTGCATTTCTGAATGACACCAAGATTTAGCCATGGCGTAATAAGTCTTCGGGTATTGCCCCACTTTAAACCAAATTTCAGTGCCTTAGTAACTAAAAGTTTCAAAATATCAGCATTTATCTCAAGTCATGTTTTTCGAAAAAAAAAATGGAAATTGACTAATATCTCGAAAACGGTAACGGATAGGTATAGGGAACTAATAAGAAAATATGTTCACAAGCTATTACAGATTGTAAAAATAAGATAATATACATTGTATTCCATTTAAGACATTAAAGTTGCTACTATTTTCTAGTAGAAGCGGCAACACCGTATTATCGAAAATATTTTAGCAGGATAGAGCATGTTCCAGATACCCCATTTTTGGATCATTCCGTTGACTGTATCGCCATAAACGTCTAATACGCCATCGTCGTGAATCACCCTGTATATATATATTACAAGTATTAACCACCTCTTTATTTTAATTTTGTAAACCAGTAAAACGTATTATTATAATAAAAATATTAAATGCTTTATAAATAGTTATAGAAATACATGCAATTTTTTATTTTGATCACCACGTGGGACTAAATTCGATAAACATGGAGACAGGTATATAAAACTTAAAATCAATACCGCTTCGACCTTTTTAAAACCACAAATTAAAAATTTATTTTTTTATAAATAACTGTCTATTTTCTAAACCTACTTGCTCACGACTCCTGGCCATAAATTCATATAATCCACTTGCAACTCCAAGTTGGGCTCGTCCTTAAAAATATTGTACAACTTCGCCAGTAAAGATATGACCACCGTCAGACACCAGGAGTCTTTTAGCCTCAAAAATATCGATAATAAGCTACTTTTGATGTTGCTGATATCGTGATAACCAGCTGTACCTCTTTTCGACTGAGATGGATTAGGTGCGAAAACTGGCAATACTGTAAACAAATTTCAACAAATATTAACATTAATAGTAATGCTTGCATTCACACACTGTGCTAAGTTAAATGTAGGAATCGAAATTAAATCTGCATTAACATCTTGGAAGACTTCATATGTTCTGCCTCTTCCAAAAGTTAACTACCCAAATGAGCTGAAAGATTTAAGACCGTTCAGCATATTGCCTACCCTCTCTAAGGTCATTGAAAGGATCATGGAGAGCCAAGTGATAGAGTACATTGCCCGTCAAGAAATATTGGCTGCCGTCCAGTCTGGTTTCCGCAGGGGCTATAGTTGCACGACTGCCCTATTAAAGGTAACAGATGATATTCTGGAAGCCTCGGACCGTGGCTATTTGACAGCGCTGGTTCTCTTGGACTACTCAAAGGCCTATGACAGTCTGAATCATGATCTTCTGTTGGGCATACTTAATTATCTCGGCTTTGATGATGATTCACAACTTCTTATCAAGGAGTATCTCACTGGTAGATGTCAAATGGTCAGGCTTAGTGGTAACTTGTCAAATCCTGTGAGAGTCCCATGCGGTGTACCTCAGGGCTCAATACTGGGCCCCTTATTCTTTTCGCTATATACATCTTAACTTATTACTTATTTGAGGTATTCAACTGCACACTTTTACGCTGATGATACACAACTATACCTTTCGTTTAAGCCAGATATAATTTTGGAGGCTAATGACAAATTGACGCATGATCTGGATGTCCTTAAGAAGGCCTCGGAAGCACACTGCTTGAAGATAAATCCTACTAAGTCGCAAGTGCTGCTCTTTGGTCGAACACAAAATCGCAACCAGAGTCAGAATCTCCTTCAAGTTAGTTTAAATAATGAAACTTTGAGCACATGCACAACAGCAAAGAATCTGGGGCTGCTATTAGATACTGATCTAAGATTTTCTGGACATATAAATAATTGTATCAGAAGGGCGTTTACTAATCTGAAGTTAATTTTCGGTCAGCGAGCACTACTCAATGAAAATCTTAGAAAAGTGTTGTGCGACTCCATTGTTCTATCGCATTTTAATTATTGTGATGTGCTATACGGTCCCTGTCTTTTAGATGGTGATATCAAAAGAATACAGCTTATTCAGAATGCATGTGTGCGTTTGATAGGAGGTATTCGCGGTCGTGAGAGAGGTGTGAGTGCAAAGCTACGTGACATTCATTGGTTAAGAATGAACGAGAGACGTATGCTACATAGTTTGGTCTTATTCAATAAGATAATTTTAAAGTCCCTGTATTGGAAAGTCTGGACACGAGCGGACGTTCACGCGATTGGTTGGCCTCGAGCTAAGAAATTAATGGCGGCTCCAATAAGAGAAGCGCAGATAAGACTTATTCGCAGCTAAGTTCACAGCATTCGCAATCTGTCAAATCGTTTGTTTACTTTTAGAAAACCAAACGAATCTTTTTTTTTTCTGCAGTTTAAAGTGAAAAGTGATTTGGTTTTGGTTATTTACAATTTAGAAAGGATTTCTTTTCATTTTAATGTCGGGAGTAAAGAAGCAGAAAGGTGGCATATCGGGAGCTTACCCCGAACGCCCTTCTAAAACCGGCGAAGGAATATCATTTTTTAGATTTGCTATGGAGATCACAGGTATGTAGGTACCTATATTATAAACAAATATTGTGCTTTTGGAAACATAACATGTATGTGGATTTATTTACTAATTCTTGAATCGTCTACTAATTTTAATATATTTAATAATTAAATTATAGAAGACACAAGTACTACTGTAATGCTCTTTTAATAAATATAAGCTTATAAATTAATCAATTATAATATTAAAAAATAAATAAATTGTCTTATCATAACTGAAATTTAATTCAAACTGCTATTACAAACCACCCCATCCGCGATGGTGCTAAAAGTTATACCTCGCATATGAATGAATTTTTTGATGGTGTCCAGTTCTTTCGGCCAACATTAATTATCCATCTCTCACGTCTGTTCTCATCCGAGGGAAATGAGGCCATATAACATTTTCTCCCATGATTGGTATAATTTTTGCAACCGGGATAGCTGCATGTTTGCATTTTTAAAACACATGACATAACATGACAGGAGAGACTGACACCGCGCGCACGCCCGGGCGCCATTAATTTCTTAAAAGGAGGAAATAGAAAAGGACACAGAGTTCTCTTTCTTACACACGGGCTATATAGCTCGTGTCCAGACTTTCCAATACAGGGACTTTAGATAATTTGTAATAGGTGTCCTGATTATCTGTACGATAAGGTCAAATTCAGATATGGCGTTCGCAATTTAGAAATTAGACATAAATTTACTATAACACCACCTGCACATCTCACTACTATGTATGAACGCTCCTTCACGTATCAGGTCTCGAAAATCTACAATAAAGTGCCTATCGATTTTAAAAACGTCTCTGGTTATAAGTTTAAATTATTTGTAAAACAAAATATCGAGAATTTCCTCTAAACTCGCACTAGTTATCTCGCTGCCCACCTATGTGATACTAATGTGTTTTACTTTAGATCGCTATCATATAAGTCTAAGTCTTGTGAATCGCCCATAAACTACCCCTATATATTATTGTGTAATGATGATTATAAATTCCATATTTTTAAACTACGTTCTCTGTTATACATATGTTAAAACTCTCTTGATTGAGATAGGAAGCCAAGCTTCAACTCCGCCAATTGTAATATTACATTGTAAATTACAATAAAGACATGTTTATTTATTATTTATTTATTTATTTATTTATCTTGATTACTATTTGTAGTAGATATGGCTTCATTATGTGTACAGGGTGTTCCTAAGTAATCTAAAATATTTCAAGTAGCTATTCCTCGAAGCTCTATATATAAAAAAATCTTCATATCAACATAGGTTCAAAAGTGTTACTAAAATACAGGGTGTTAAAATTTTAATCGCTTCATCAGGGGCGTGCGTACAGGCAATGCTCTCCATATATTGTTTGTAATCCCCATTTAATACCCGGCATTATCCTGTCGATTGGAATTTTTTAAGTTGCAGCTAGTTTAAGAGAAAAATGCTATTTTGTGAAAAATGTATTGAAAACAATAAGATCACGTATGATCAACACCTCTCTAAGTATATAGAACTTTCGAATTAGCTTCCTAATGTTGCCAGTTACTCTCGAGACATGTTCCTGCCATTTTAGGTGTTTGTCAATTGTAACACCAAGGTATTTAGTACTATTCACCTCACCTATTTCAGACTCGAAACCCTCTATTACAATACCAGAAAAGTCGGGGCGATAAGCAGCTGTAAAGGAAATAGGTTGATGTTCTAACAGGATGGTGCCCCACCACATTACGCATTACGTGTTCGACAATATTTAGATCAGACGTTTCCAGGTCGATGGATTGGTATAGTGCGTTTAGTGAGTGAATGCGCATTTGTCATTAACCGATTATGGTCAAAATTAGTCTAGAATAAAATAGACAGCGGTTCTCAAACCATTTCTACTAATTTTAGATATATGGGCCGTAATTAAAATTTCCATTACAATTATTTATTTAATTATTTTTTATTTCATAACTATGTAAATAATAATAATAATAATAATAATTAGAAATTTTATTACATAAAATGTACATTTAATCGTCAATATCACTATCAGCACTGTTGTCACTGTCACTATCAGAAGTTATAATAATTGGCCTTATTTCATCAATGACCTGCTCCAAGTCAAAAGTATCTTGAATCGATTTTTCCACGTGGTCAATACATTTTGACCAAGTCTCTGGTCCAATTTGTTTTAAAGCCTCATTCCATAAATTTAAAATGCTTTCTTCGTTCGTCGTTTGACATGCATGCCTGTCATAGTAGTTTTTGCAAATTCCCCACACTAATTCAGTACCATTAAATTCACAATTGTATGGGGGCAGACGTAAGACTTCGTGACCGTATTTCCCCGCGAGGGAGTCCACTATGTAAGACTTATCCTTACCAGCAGTGTGTACTTTAATTTCGGATAACAAATCTGCCTTCAAAAATATATGGTTGTTTTTTATTTCTCTGGTGTTTAGCCAGTTCCTCATTTCATCTTTGGTGGAACTATTGTTTGGTATTTTTTCAGAAACTCGTGAGTGATATGAAGCATTGTCTAAAATAATGATCGAGGGTTCTTCTAGTGATTTTAGCACATATTCTTCAAACCAGTTCTCGAATATCGTCATATTGTCATGATAGTCCTCCACTTTCTTCGATGAAGTAAAAACTAAACTTGCATGTGGCAAAAATCCTTCTCGACTTCCGGCGTATATTACGACATATCGTTTTCCATTCCCGGATGAAACCCTTGAATAGCAGTATACAGGCGCCAGGTAATATTTAATTTATGCATCCTTAATCCGATATGAGAAATCACTCAATGGACGGACTATAGAAAAGGTGCCATTGAATGGCCCCCAAGATCGCCAGATTTATCAACTTTGGATTTCCTTCTGTGGGGTCCCTTAAAAAGCAAAATCTATGCTACTCAGCCAACATCGTTAGAAGATTTGCGACAAAGAATTGTGAATGAGTGCCTTCAAATTACTCCTCAAATATTGCAAAATGTGCGGCAACGTTTTGAGCAAAATCCTTATTACTGCATGGAGAGTCATGGTGGTCATTTCCAACATTTATTTGGCACTTAGTTCATTTTTCATTTTTACATTACTTTGCTGCCAAATGTATTGATCTCCACTAATTATGATGTATTAGAGTTTTATTTAAGCTTTAAATCAATAAATCTCCAAAACTACTGAACTGAAGTACATGAAAATCGACGGGTCTGAGCGTTTTTCCAAAAAAGAACTGAGCTGCCAGTAAATGACTCTGTTTCGTTTTCGATGCGACACCCTGTATGTATACAGGGTGTTATTTAAGAAGTGTCCGATATTTTACAGGACGATTCCTCAGTTATTTATAAGGTTCATAAAGTTCATATTAGCATGGGTCCGCAAGCCCTTCCTTTTTAAGATACAGGGTGTTAAAAATTTATTTTTATTTTTGTTTTTCGTAAATACTTTTTGAAATAATGTCTATATTTGGACAAAAAATGGTATTTGGGGATTTCTTAATATGAGAAATTCAAATTTGATCTTAGTTTGGCCCTTAATTGTAGGAGGCGCCACCTACACTTATTTTTCTCTTTTGAGGAGTCACACAACTTTTTCGTGCATGTATGTATCTCATTTTCTAGAAGAAAAATCGATTCCTCTGTCATTTTTACGTGAAAATGGTATGCTTGTCAAAAGTCGCTACTTTTGATATTTTGATTTAAATTAATCGATGCATTAGTTTGTCAAAAAGGTAATTAATTTTAAAAACTTAAAAATAAAAGTATCAATTAGTTTATTTTGTATCATGTCAAGAATAATATCTTGACGCATAGTTAAATAGTTTAATTTATTATTATTGTGATTATTTGTTAAAAAATGGTAAACTTTACCAATGCTGAGTATGCTGACATACATTTACCATACGGACTTGCTAACGGAAATGCATATGAGGCTGAACGTTTGTATCAGGAGCGTTATCCGAACCGCACAACTCCTAGTTCAAAATCGTTTTCAAAAATTCACGCTCGGTTAAGCGAAACAGGAAGGTTTAAGAAAGCTACTCATCTGTGTCTGGGTGCACATCGGAGGGTAAGAACCCAAGAAACCGAGGAAGCAGTTCTTAATCTGGTAGGAGAACACCCGGAAACAAGAACCAGAAAAATAGCGCTGACGTTAAACATTACTCATGTTCTAGTATGTAAAATTTTAATTGATAATTTGTTATATCCCTACCACATTCAAAGAGTTCAGATCAGTTCGTGATTTTCCATTACGTATCAACTTCTGTCGTTGGTTTCTCCAATGCCTTATTCAAAATCCTTTATTTAAGAATCAAATCCTGTTTATCGACGAAGCAAATTTCTCACGCAACGCTATACGCAATTTTCACAACAATCATTTGTGGTCAGAGGAAACCTCCCATGCGATACAGGAATCACATTTCCAAGAACAGTTCTCTCTTAACGTGTGGGCAGGAATCTTTGGAGATTATTTAATAGACACATTATTTATTCCAGGAAGATTAAACGGAGAGAGATATCGTCATTTTCTTGAAGAATATTTGCCTATTTTACTGGAAGATGTGCCGCTTAGACTACGAAATGAAATGTGGTTTATGCATGACGGTGCTCCGGCACATTTTAGCATCCTAGCGCGAGAATTTTTAGATCGTACTTTCGGTAACCGTTGGGTAGGTCGGGGAGAGCCTCAACCATGGCCCCCTAGGTCACCAGACCTTAACAGTTTGGAGTTTTTTCTTTGGGGACATCTAAAATCCTTAGTTTACCAGACACCCATCCAAAATAAAGAAGAATTAAGAAATCGAATAATTAACTCTTGTAATACTTCAGGAATTTTCCAAAGAGTGCGCGAATCAATGAGAAGAAGATTGGATGCGTGCATACAGCAAGGAGGTGGACATTTCCAACATTTATTGTGATTTGGATTTAGTTTTATATCTAGTGTTTCGTTGTTTAAAAATTACCGTTTGAAATGTTTCTCTATTGATTAAAAAAAAAATTTTAAAATTCTTTTACTTTTTGACAAACACATGCATCGATTAATTTAAATCAAAACTATCTCGAAAACGGCTGCTTGTAGCGATTGTTGACAAGCACACCATTTTCACGTAATAATGATAGAGGAATCGATTTTTTTTCTAGAAAATGTGATACATACATGCACGAAAAAATTGCGACTCCCAAAAGAGAAAAAGACCTGTAGGTGGCGCCCCCTACAATTAAGGGCAAAACTAGGATCAAATTTGAATTTCTCATATTAAAAAATCACCAAATACCAATTTTCGTCTGAATAAAGACATTATTTCAAAAATTATTTACGAAAAACAAAAATAAAAATAAATTTGTAACACCCTGTATCTCACAAGTAAAGGGCTTGCGGACCCATATTTATATGAACTTTTCACCTTATAAATAACTGAGGAATCGTGGTGTAAAATATTGGACACTTACTAAATAACACCCTGTATAATAAATAGAAGGGGCCCAATGACAGTTCCCTGTGGGATCTTCACAGTTGAGGGGTCACTTTAAATATCTTGTATTTTCACAATTTGTTTTCTTTTCTCAAGGTAGCTCCTGAATACCTCAAGTACCGTACCCCTTACTCCGTATGTTGACAAGACTGCTAACAGTAAGTCGTGGGGCACGGTATACTCCGACACAAGGTAAATGGTCATGACTTTACCTGCTTTATAACGATCGGGCGACTTTACCCACCATAAAGCAATTAAGGGCTGGTTTGTAAGCGTTTCTAAGTAACAGGGAGGCATTTTATTTTTATTTTGATAATGTACGTATTTAAGGTATAATTAATTATACCTGTCGACACATTAGAAATTGTCGAATTATTATTAAATCATTTGAACTGTGTCATTCAACGGTGTTCAGTGGTGTCATTAATATTAGTAATTTTTAAAATGTTCAGACCGTGGGTTAAAAGCTGTGAATCCGACGACGAAATTGAAGACAAAAACAAGCAAAAAACAAAGTGCCATTTACAGATGTGCTGCAAGAGGATTGTTTTGCGAGTATATCAAATTTATATTTTTTTTAGTTTTGATATGAAAGAACATATTACACTTCTTATGGATTCCGGACAGATTTTTTTAAAATGTTCGTATGTAATTTTGGAAGTCGAAATAAGCATTTTCTTTCATTGGACCGACCTTGTAGCCACACAGAGTGATACAAAAATATCAGGTCAAAATCTTACGGAAAATATTTGTCTGCAGGTCTTCTAAAAACGTCAGAGGGCATAGAAGCTGCCATTAAGAGGGCAGTGGAGTGAACCGGCATTCCAAGGTCTACCTTGCGTCGGTTCCTTGACCAAGACAATTCACTAGAGAGGAAGGACATATCTGACAAAAGCACATTGAAAGTGTTTGGAAATGGTGATGCAGAGTTGATTCGCGGGAAAGTGTATGCGATGTATGAGCCTAAGCAGATTCCGTCACTGGATTCTTTGCGAGAAAAGTTATTACCAAATGGTCGATTTGCTGCTAGTCGCGAAACGTTACGCCGATTCCTGCACAGAATTGGATATCGATTTAAAAAAATTGACAAGCGCATTTGCATTAAAGAGACCCAACGGTTAGTGGAATGGAGACAAAAATATTTAACCGAAATTCATCAGTTCCGCGCAGAAAACCGAAATATATACTATTCAGATGAGACTGTGTTCGACACCCATGATAATATATTTGGGTGGATCTAGGCAAGACATAAAAAACTATAGGCCAATAACCATTGTCTGTGCAGTTTCAAAAATATTTGAGATGATTATCTTTGATATGCTTTTTACTGAGGTCAGGGGTAAAATTACCTTGAACCAACATGGTTTCTTGCCAAAAAGATCCACGTTTACGAATCTGACCATTTTCTCACAATTCATTCATGAAGCATTAAATAAAAAGTCACAGGTTGATGTTGTTTACACAGATCTTGAAAAGGCTTTCGACAAGGTGGAGCATGGCATAATTTTGGATAGCCTGGAGGATATGGATGTGCCCCAGTATATAGTTAATCTAGTTTATTCATATTTGGGTACTGACCAAAGTAAACGGTATCAGTATGTTGAAATTAAGGGCTGTAAATCGGTGGTTTTCACCAGCACATCGGGTATTCCACAGGGGTCAAACCTGGGTCCGCTTTTGTTTTTATTTGCATTTAACAAAGTATTGTCAAAAGTAAAAAATGTTGGATCACTGGGTTTTGCTGATGATTTTAAACTATTTTTTGAAATTACGTCAATTACGGACTGTGCAGTACTTCAGGCAGAAATATCTGTTGTTGCTGCAATGTGTATTGAAAATAGTTTTAAACTGAACCTAGATAAATGTGTGTGCATGTCATTCACACGTAATAAAAACCCTATCGCTTACGATTATTCTGTGGGTAATGAAAAACTAAAAAGGGTGTCTGAGCAAAAAGATTTGGGAGTTATTTTTGATCGTGCTTTGTCTTTTACAGGACATATTTTGTCAAAGATTTCTAGTGCTCAGAAAGTATCAGGTTTCATTGCAAGAAACACAAAATGTTTTAGTACTGACGTTAGTTTAGCCCTCTTTGACAGTCTCGTTTTGCCCATCTTAGAATATGGCAATATAATATGGTCACCCCAATACCACAATTGGGTTGAAATTATAGAAAATGTGCAGCGAAAATTTTTAAAATGTATGTACTACAGAAAGTTTGGAGTGTATCCTCAGCGTGGTTGTAGTAATGAATATTTGTGGGTGTTTTTAAAAGACTTTCACTGGGGAAACGGCGAATAAAAATACTTTTATGCACAATGTATAAGATTTTAACCAATAATATTGACTGCCCGGGTATTTTGGAACAGCTTCCTTTTTCTGTTAACCGAATGAACTCAAGGAATAGAAATATTTTTTATTTAGCCTACCCTAGAACCAATCTTTATAAGCGTTCACCCATCTATCACATATGTGATATGTTTAACCTTTACGCCTCAGATGTAAATATAGATACTATTAGCCTTAAAGCATTTAAAACAACAATTGATAAAAAACTGTACTAATCCTAAGGTTGTGTTTATTTTATGTTAACATTGGCTTGTTTTGCTAGGATTGTATAATATACAACAATTATAATGTACAATAGGTTATCTGTATTATAGTATAATAAGTCAGTATCTGTAATTGGCTCTGCTGTTGATACTTTGAATAAATAAATAAATAAATAAATAAAAAAAGCATGGCAAGATTCTTCATCAAAGTGCATTATAAATGTACCTGCTTCTCGAGGAAAAAGAATATCCATCTGACACTGTGGCTCGAGGGATGGCTAGGTACCGAACGCTTTGCTACTTTCAGCAAAAAACATTAAGGACTGATCGTTAGACTACCATCAGGACATGACAAGTGGGCTTTTTGGAAATTGGATGAAAAATTCTCTTCTTCTAAATATTCCACCAGGCAGTGTAGTCGTTTATGATAATGCTAGTTATCACAGCACCTTAGCTGACAAAATACCAACCATAAGCAGCAAAAAAGAGGTACTGCAAGAGTTCCTTAGCCAACGTGGCCTCTGTTTTAAAGATAATTATACAAAAAAAAAGACTAGTTGAAGTACCTACCAAAAACCAAATCGTATGATAAAATATATTGCGTAGATGAGGCTATAAAAGCATCCGGTAACATACCACTTAGATTGCCCCCCTACCATTGCGATCATATAGAAATGATATAGTCCGAATTAAAAAACAAAGTTAGACGCAATAGTGTAAACCCAAAAATGTCCGCTAATGTAAATGAAGTAATTAAAACTTAGTGTGAATTAATACCAGAAAGCAGTTGGAGAGCATGCGTTAATCATGTACTTGAAGTCGAAAATAAATAAAATAAAAAATTTTGGGAAAACATAAAACCTTTAATTATATCAGTGGATGATAGTGATAGTACAGATTCAAACTATTGAGATGACTTATTTTATTCATACGATTTTATACAGGGTGTTCTACGTAGAAGTTCCGCATTTTCAACCCGGTAATTACACAGATGTCGAGAAAGCTTTTGCCATTCGTTTTTAAACCAGAAAAAATTTATTCCGATATCTCAAAAACTAAAGAAAATAAAGGGGGGAGGAACTTCTACGTATGACACCATGTATAATAAAAATTATATATTACGGCTTACAACTTTCACGTTGTGTTTATTTTATGTTAACATTGGCTTGTTTTGCTAGGATTGTATAATATACAACAATTATAATGTACAATAGGTTATCTGTATTATAGTATAATAAGTCAGTATATGTAATTGGCTCTGCTGTTGATACTTTGAATAAATAAATAAATAAATAAATAAAAAAAGGATGGCAAGATTCTTCATCAAAGTGCATTTTAAATGTACCTGCTTCTCGAGGAAAAAGAATATCCATCTTACACTGTGGCTCGAGGGATGGCTAGGTGCCGAACGCTTTGCTACTTTCAGCAAAAAACATTAAGGACTGATCGTTAGACTACCATCAGGACATGACAAGTGGGCTTTTTGGAAATTGGATGAAAAATTCTCTTCTTCTAAATATTCCACCAGGCAGTGTAGTCGTTTATGATAATGCTAGTTATCACAGCACCTTAGCTGACAAAATACCAACCATAAGCAGCAAAAAAGAGGTACTGCAAGAGTTCCTTAGCCAACGTGGCCTCTGTTTTAAAGATAATTATACAAGAAAAAAAAAATAGTTAAAGTACCTACCAAAAACCAAATCGTATGATAAAATATATTGCGTAGATGAGGCTATAAAAGCATCCGGTAACATACCACTTAGATTGCCCCCCTACCATTGCGATCATATAGAAATGATATAGTCCGAATTAAAAAACAAAGTTAGACGCAATAGTGTAAACCCAAAAATGTCCGCTAATGTAAATGAAGTAATTAAAACTTAGTGTGAATTAATACCAGAAAGCAGTTGGAGAGCATGCGTTAATCACGTACTTGAAGTCGAAAATAAATAAAATAAAAAATTTTGGGAAAACATAAAACCTTTAATTATATCAGTGGATGATAGTGATAGTACAGATTCAAACTATTGAGATGACTTATTTTATTCATACGACTTTATACAGGGTGTTCTACGTAGAAGTTCCGCATTTTCAACCCGGTAATTACACAGATGTCAAGAAAGCTTTTGCCATTCGTTTTTAAACCAGAAAAAATTTATTCCGATATCTCAAAAACTAAAGAAAATAAAGGGGGGAGGAACTTCTACGTATGACACCATGTATAATAAAAATTATATATTACGGCTTACAACTTTCACGCATATTAATGATTTACGTCAAAGTCAGCAATAGACAATACACTTTTGTACATATACAAGCATTGTTTCAATCTTCCTACTACCACCCTAGACCGGAATTATTTATTTGTCAAGATAGAGGGACAAGTAGGTATAAAGTATAAAGGGATTAGTTAGTCATCTGTCGGAGAATATCAAAAGCCTTCGCAAGGTCCAAGAAGACAGTCAGGCATTTCTTGCCACTATCAATGTTATCGGTGATATTTTTAGTTTTGTTTTAATATTCTTACCTGATATATTTTTATGTATTATAAGCTTTTATGTTTTAATTTATTTGTAAGTTTTATGTCTAATGCTATAGCAAAACAAACAATAAACGGTTCTTGATTTGAACTAGAGGAACACATTCTTCATGTAGTAGAAGACGCACTCCAGTACATGTATTATTATAGAGTACCGAGTATACGAGTATCATTACTTGTATTCTTTAGTTCGACCCTTTACTGCACCTTTATTGTTTGCTTACCTATTGCTGGAGGATTGAGATCGACCATTTATTTCTATTGCAGCCATTAAATCAAAACCATTTTTTGTGAAAAGAACCTTACAAGAAAGATAGCTGTCAATGTACAGGTCGTGCTAAAACAGTAAGGGAAAACCTGCTATACCTTTATCATATACAGCGTGTTCAAGCTCTTTTGCTACGCGACTTGTCGTTCTCCAGATGAAAGAATTTTGAAACAGTGTTGTTCGAGGGACACTAAGCTGAACCACGTGCTGATGGGCTGCAGTGGCTCGTCGTGTATTTCTACCATGCACCGCTCTGGGTGGTATCAAACGGGCAACCTCAGTTGAGCACTTGCCATGAAAATATTTGTAAAATAGACTCAAGTCGCCAACCCGCCTTCGATGTTCAAGGCTTTCCAGGTTGTTTGCCAGACTGTGGTCACCGATCAAGCGAATGGTTTTTCTTTGAATGGAATCTAGCAATCTCAGGGTATGTTTAGGAGCAGAGCCCCAAATATGCGAACAGTCCTCCAGCGATGGTCGAATTTGGGCTTTATAGAGCATCAAAAGTTGTTGGGGTGTATAGAGGTTCTTAGTTCGGAAAAGTACTCCAAGTTTCTGCGAGGCTGCCTTAGCAATGGCCGCAACGTGACTATGCCAAGACATATGACTCTCCAAATTAACGCCCAATAAATGAATTGATGAAGCCAAGGAAATTGAGTGCCCCGCTATAACTATATCCGGTCTTTTTTTTCTTGCTGCCTATAGAGATGTGCATTGGCAGCCGATGTCCGAGCACCCAAAGTAAAAGATGAAACAAGTGTCCTGTCATCAGCAAAGCTATAATAATATATAGGATTTCTAGTTTTTTCCAAAAGATCGTTAATGTATAGTAAGAAGAGGGTGGGCGACAATATAGAACCTTGAGGGACTCCGGCGTTGATGTTAAATGTGCCTGAAAGAAATCCGTTCGTCGCCACTCGCAGAGAACGATCTTTAAGAAAGCTCGACAGCCATAAACAAAATTGAACCGGCATTCCGTATGCTCTCACTTTAGTTACGAGCCCCTCATGCCATACTCGGTCAAAAGCCTTGGAAATGTCCAGTGCTACCGCCCGGGACTCCCCATGATGTTCTATTGCGTTGTTCCAAATGTGAGTAACATAAGCGAGAAGGTCTCCTGTTGATCTAGACTTACGGAATCCATACTGGCGGTCACTAATAATGTTGAAGCCTTCCAGGTATTTTAATAGTTTTTCGTTGATAGCCTTGTCTATAACTTTTGGTATAACTGAAAGCAATGCGACTGGACGATAGTTGTTTGGCAAGGTCTTCTTGCCTTTTTTGGGTGTTGGAGATTGACCCTGTAGATAACAGTGGGGCCAGTTGGAATTGAGATTTTAATTGTCATTGTCAATATAGTTTTGAAATAAATAGTTTTTGAACAGTAAATGTAATTTGAGCTATCGAAATATATAGAAATAGTTAATAGAAACCACATTTAGTGGTCCTTCGAGCCAGATCTTCGTGAATCACCTTTCAAGCATTTCCTTAATCTACATACATTTTCTTTCTCTGATAGGTCGAGTATTTTTGTTGTGTATTGTAATCTTTAACATTTCCGGAGAAAAAAGGTAATTCTTTATCTATAGTTCGTCTTAACAGGATTTTCTCAAGTTTGTCTTCATATCTAGTTTTTCCTGCATCAACTGAAATGTCTAGTTCTTTATCAAGCCGACTAGTAGCTATTGATTAAAGGTAATTTTCTTGGTTTCTAAATTTATTTTCATTTTTGTTTAACCAGCAATTAACTTTTTGTATATCTTTCTCCTCATTTATAGACTCTAAATAATTGTGGCAATTTACCTCTGTAATTTTTTCTAATTGAACTCCCAATTCACTATTTATAGAGGAACCAGTTTCACTTAATTTCAGTTTTAATTCCATTTCTATAGTTTTCTTCTGTCGCTGAAATATTTCTTCTTCTAAAGCTTGTATAGCCTTTTTTGGATTATACAACTATCCAAAATTTTTAAAAACGGTCAAATCAGTTATCGAAAAATGTCTTTATTGTAGAATTAGAAGAGCAAAACCACGGATACCAGAAATGGCACAACTTCCAGCAGAAAGAGTCACCAAACCATTGAGACCATTCTATTTTTGTGGAGTAGATTATTTTGGCCCAATGCCCAATAAATGGAAAAATTGGAAGAAGGAGAGAAAAAAGATATGGTGTATTATTCACCTGTTTATCAATTCGTGCAATACACATTGAAATGGCTGAATCTTTAACTACAGACTCTGCCATTTTAGCTATACGAAGATTTATTGCAAGAAGAGGGCAGCCACACATCATATGGAGTGATAATGGTACAAACTTAACTTCAGCAAATAAAGAATTAAAAAATGAGTTGAAAAATGTAGATAAAAATATTATTAAAGAAAAATTATTAGCTACTCAGATTATTTGGAAATTTTTACCACCCGCCAGTCCTCATATGGAAGGCGCATGGGAACGTATGGTGAGAAGCGTCAAAGAAACTTTAAAAATTATATTAAAATAACAGTGTCCCAGGCCTGAAGTATTAGAGACGCTCTTGGTGGAAGCAGAAAATATCATTAATAGCCGTCCATTAACGTATGTATGTATGGACAGCAGCTTGCGGAAAACTTTCGGAAAAGATGGGTAAAAGAGTATATACCAACTCTAATAACTCGGAGCAAATGGCTGCAGGAAAAGGCAAACATTAAAAGTGGTGACCTAGTTGTCATTACAGATAATAGTTTACCCAGAAAAAACTGGCCGCTGGGCAAGATTGTGAATATATATCCTGCAAAAGATGGGAAAATACAGATTGTAGATGTAAAAACCAAATATGGAACCTACAAGAGACCTGTTAATAATAATAATATAATAGTTTTTAAACAGTAAATGTAATTTGAGCTATCAAAATATATAGAAATAGTTAATAGAAACCACATTTAGCTAAATATTATCTATTTATCAATTAGGTTATTAGTCAATTATTATCTACAGGGTCAATCTCCAACATTGGGAATGGGCTGGACTCGCGCAGTTTTCCAGGAAGAATGTAATATTCCTTTCGCCTAAATTGGTGTCGGTAGATTAAGGAAAGACATTTAAATATTCCAAGTTTCTCGGATAATATTCTATTCACGGATGAGGCAAATTTCTCAAGAGATGGCATTTCAGGAAAATCCGCACGCCATATTGGAAGCAAGGCATCAGGTAAAATTTTGCGTTAATTGTGGGCTGGAATTATTGGGAATCATCTCATTTGTCTAGATTTTCTTCCAAATCGACTGAACTGAATTTTTATCACCATTTAATTATTAATGTGTTACCTGAACTTCTAGAAGACTTCTTGAGACGTTCTTAATGGTTTATGCATAATGGGGCACCTCCTCATTTTGCTTTAAATGTTCGGAAGTACCTTAATACTGCATTTCCAGATCGAGGGATAGGGCAAGGGGGCCGCAACGTTGGTCACCGTGGTCCCCAGACTACTTGTATTTTTATTTTCGGGGATATCTGAAGTAGCTAGTATACACTACTCCAATTACGACAATAATAGAACTGCAGAATCGAATAATACAGTCTTGTAACATTATTCGTAATACCCCCGGAGTTTTAAGGCGATAAGTAGAAAGTTGCATAAAGCATTGCCTGCACGCACGCACCTAATGGAGCGGTTAAATTTTTGTATACACTTAAACGTCTGATAAGCAGTGTAATTCTTGAAAGTTTGATAAAAATAAAACATTTCTTTTACATTTCCTACAGTAGAATTTGTTTATTTACTTTTTTCCTCTTTCTTTTCGGTTCATTGCTTTCGTATTTTAAGTGTTTTTTAATTACCCTATTTTTGGGAACACATGAGATAAAACATTTGGTTACTTTCAAGTTTTAAACTTAGCCAATGTTAGACGTGATGAATCCTTCTGGGTTTACAAAGATACGTTACACAGATAATTATTAGTAACAATAATTAATTGATATTATATATTGTAACGCCATTATAATCAATAAATATTTCAAATTTTCCTATATTATGTTTTATTGTTGATTAAAATTTCTAAAAGCTTTATCGATAAAGATATTTCTTTCAGACAATAAAGCATATTTTGACTTTGACTTTCTCTTAGTTTTGTCCTAATTCCTCTTCTTATAATATATGTTCATATTAGTTTTACCCGTCGAAGCTAGTTTTTAAGGTCAACGAAATAATATAAACTTTACTATACCGAAAATACCCAAAACAATACATTTTTTCTCTTATGATGACCAACTTCTTGAATTTTGGAACGAACGTGTAAAGCTGGATTTATGGCGTTGGAAATAAGAGTTCAATTTAAACTAAAGGGAACATTCAGTTTAATTTATAAACTCAGTTCGTGCAAAGTTCGTAAGTTTCGAAAAGTTCCCGTGTAGTTCGAGATAACCAATTTTTATGTTCACAGTTCGAGAGGTTCGTTTCGACCAATGAAGACGCTATTTTAAAGTCATGTGGTTACAGCGAAATGTCAAATGTCTTTTATTTGTCGCGTTTGCGCTCTTTGTTGTTTACGTCGCCCTTCCGTCATTTGCATTTAGATTTTCTGTTTGTCGAAGAAGTTGGAAAACCAGAAATCGTTAGTATGGAGAATGATGACACTAATTTATTGTTACTCGAGTTAATCCAAAATTATGAATTTATCTACAACTTAGGCCATAGAGATTATAAAAATACCAAGAAGAAAGAACAAATTTAATGTCAGATGTCAGTATTCTGTAACATTCTATTGGATAAAAATTTCCACCAATCAAACAACAACTTCTCGAACTTCGCTACTGACCTTATAAATGCCATATTCTGGATTGTCGAATATCGAACCTCACCAACTTGAACATAATTCCAACCTCGCCAACTTTTCGAGTTTATAAATCCAGCTTAAAAGTTTCAAAATTTTATTTGTATTGGTTAGATGTCAGTCCCGTCAAAACCGCTAAAAATGTCAGTGGCTTAAAAACTCCCTAATTTTTTGATCAATTTGTTTATTCTAATAAGTTGTACCCACTGTTAAAAGAAAACATCTACTTTATGAATCACTCATGCTTACCTATATCCCACAAATTTTTCGAAAACTTCTTACTTCCCTTATTCTTCACTATTTCGTGGCAGGCCAGCGCCACTGCCGATATTGTGTCGAATGTAGCCCATCGGTTCTCGTAACCCATTAAGAACTCCCAACGTCCCAAGTTCAGCAAACAGATGGCGCACGATTCGACAATTTCCGTGCGAGGCAGAACCGAATCGTTGGTCCGTAAACACATCTCGCAGGCGTTTGCTAGGGCTATCTTATCTGTAGAAATGAAAAATGTAGATAAGTATTCTGTTTTATTCATAGAGTGAGTTTTTGAAACTCAGGTACTTAACCCCCCTTAAATATGTTATATTATTCGGGTTCTTGAAGGTATTTTTACGTCAGGATTTTATCCTTCGACATCTGTTACTTATTGCGTACGGTTTAGGTATTGTCGTTTATAGAAATTTTGATATCGGCTCTTGCCTTAATTAATTTTGGTTCGTGCGTTTTAGTTTAAAAGTTTTTGTCTCTACTATGGATTTGGATTTGGACCAACAGGGAGCCAGTCTTTTGGTAGTTTATATGTCATGTCTTGTCTAGATCTCGTATGTGAGTCTGTGATTAGTGGGTTTGTCGATACGTCTGTGCGTCGGTAATAGTCTTTAATAATTTATCGTCTGCATTTGAAAGTCACGGTGGATGTATATCTGGGTACGTCCGCGATAGTTTTTAACACCTTGTTTTGAATTACCTGGAACTTATTAAGCTCCGTCTTGCTTATGTTACACCACGAAGGTGCACCATAAGTGAGAACCGGCCCGACCAATACCTTATAGAGGTTGACCTTAGTCCTATTTGAAAGTCTACTCCGCCTGTGAAGCAGGGGGTAGATAAAGCCTAATTGACGCAATGCAAGCTTTACTCTATTAATTGAATTGAGCCTCCAGTTAAGCCCTTGGTCAAATATAAGTCCCAGGTATTTCACCTCCTGGCACCAGTTCACTTGGACTCCATTAACCCGAATCCTTGTTTCAGGCCTGCGAACGGTGCTTTTTGAAAAAAAGATGACTTTCGTCTTGGCGGGATTCAACCGAATCTTCCAAGCCGAAAGCCATTTTTCCAGCTCGATTACGTGACGCTGCATCCGACTATTTGGTCGGTGTGCGGGAGACGGATATATTCACGAGGATGGAGAAAGGGTTTAATGCGGAAAGCGGACGATTCCACGTGTTTATATGTATTATTGGTTGCCTCCTTGTAGCGATTTTACCTGTTACGCTCAGCTGTTAATTGCTTCAAATTGTACTGCCACAAGCGCGGCAACCGGACGGATCGGCACTGTTTATTTAGATAACATGTTTGTGTTATAAGACAGGTAGACTGTAGAATATTTTATTTTTGTTCAACTTGCGAATAGGTTTTTGTTAATTTCTTTTTCTGGGATAATATACAGTAACAAAATAAAGAAAGCGGTTAACTGCGGGAGCTGTATGAACCCGGGAATCGCGTTTACCGTAGTAGGGTTAAGTGCGGGAACCGCACGCTTCCGCGTAGCGTTTCTTTAGCAGCACGGTAGGAACTATTATTCGAATCAGGTGCCGCAGTGAAAGGGTTAAAGACATAACCTAAAAACGCGATTACTGTTTGATAAAAAGTATCTTTTAATGCGCCCTCTAATGTACACAAATAGTAGGTAAAGTCTGTGCGTTTTAAGAAGTCCGATATCGGATTAAATCACCAAGGGATGTTATCGCTTTTAAAACAGTAAGTCGGTTAAGTTACAATATCTTCGCACCTTCGCTATACTTGATCACACCGAACATCCCACTGGTTTACTGTATTCTATTACTGGGCGAAATCAGAGGTTTCAAAACAAAATTATCTTAGAATTACGCGTTGAGCATAAATAATAATTAAATAGATAATTAAATTATTTTGCTATTATTATAGTTAAATCTATATAATAATCGCTAGTTTCCAAGAACCAATTAAAATTTGCTCAAGTGCGGGATGGTTAAATATGTTAAAGATTTTGTCAGGTATATACTTTTCCGATAATGACATTATTTTGGGATTATTATAATTAAATCTTAATAATAATTACTATTTTCCAAGAAATAATTAAAATTTGCTGAAGTGCGGGATGGTATGTTCTACTTTATTTTAAATAAGTAGTTGTGCTTTTAACTTTTAGTTTGTTTCTCATTGTGTGTGAATTAAAATCAGTTCTTAAGCAAAGTTATGGAAAATGTTCAGCAAGGTGGCACATCGCCTAGAAGGCATTGATCTCCAGGTGAACGCCGTTTGGTATTACAAGTGGAACGTTATTTTACTTTAGAAAAAGATAACTCGGGCCCGTTAGAGTCTGTTTTGGCAGTGCAAAAACGAACGTCTGATGCTTGCGGCATTTCAGAGAAGACCTTAAGAAGACTTCGAAAAAAGAGTGAAGAGGATTTGGACAGACCATATAAAAGGGTTCGACTCCATTCAAAAGCCTTGGATTTATCCCAAGGGATAAAACTCTCTATTAGGAATATTGTTTATGATATGTATAAAGCCAAGGAATATGTTACCCTCAAAGCTATTCTTGAAAAGATAAAGCAGAAAAAACTTTGCGATATTGGAACTAACAGTTTGTCCATCATCTTAAAACATATGGGTTTCAAATATAAAAAAACGAACAACAGAAAACTGCTTTGCGAGCTGTCCAATGTTGTTTCGAAAAGATGGCAATTTTTAAGGGATTATTTAAACAACAAAAAACGGAATTGTCAAGACAAGTTGTTTTTCTTGACGAAACATGGGTATTTGCAAACGGAACTTCAACAAAAACGTCTTGGCAGGATGACTTAAAGCATTGTTATTCAAGTACCGGTGCAACTAATGGAAAAAGGTATATTATATTACATGCTGGTAATGAAGAAGGTTTTGTTTTAAATGCCAGTTTGATATTTTCATCAACAAAAAAAACTGATGATTATCACGGCAATATGGATGCTGAAATTTTTGAGCATTGGTTCGAGGAAAAACTTTTTAAAAGTTTAGAAAAACCTTCCTTAATTGTTTTAGACAATGCCTCTTACCATACGAGACTCGAAGAGAAATTCCCTACAAGCAGCTGGAAAAAGGAAGAAATAAAAGAGTGGTTGTCAAAGAAAAACATAAACCATGAAAATTTATATTTAAAAAGTGAACTTTTAAGCAAGTGTAAAGAGCAGTCATTTAAAAAAAAAGTATGTTGTTGACGAATTAGCCCTCAAATATGGACATCAAGTTTTGAGATTGCCGCCCTACCATTGTCATTACAACGCAATTGAATTGGTATGGGGTATTAGCAAGAACTATTATGACAAACATGCCTGTAAAAATATCGGTAAGCCTAGCGTTATAAAGTTATGGGAGAAGGCGCTTAGCCAAGCGGGCAAAGAAGAATGGCGGAAATGCATTGAACACACAGAAAAAATTATTTTTGAATCTTATGAGACAGAACAGGTTATAGACGAAGTAAGACCGTTAATTATTACGAATGATGATGATGATGACGATGATGTTGATTCTGATGAGTCTGAAAGCATGGGTGAAATTTCAAATGCAGAGGAAGACTACTTTAAGTAGTACCTATCTACAAGTAGGTACGTTCTGTCGCAAGACTACAAAATCGGTTCTTTTTAGAACCAAAACTTTATAAAAAAGAATTCGTAAAACTAATTTGTCTGAATACTACAAAAGCTAAAAAATTATTATTTTTCTTTACCTAAACTAATTTTTTATTTACTTTAAATTATTTTATTTAGAAAATGTAATTCGTCAACATCCAAAATTACCTTCAATATAATTTATTGTTTGAGAGCCACCGACATAATGCTCAAGAGGTTTTATGGCTTAGCGGACTTCTTAAAACGCACAGACTTTAGACGAGATAATGCCAAGTTTTCTGACGTTTACAAGGCGTATAAAATTCTTCGACTTTTTTAAATGCAATATTTGAGCCAGGCAAAAGCAAATTTAAAGAACTAAAATAGTTTGGGTAACTGTACAGAATTAGTTTAAAAGTCGGGAGACAACAATATCACATATTATTCAAATTTAAATTCAAATGGTTTATAGTGTCAAATACAAAAATTTGTTTACACTCGTCAAATATTGTTTACACTCAATAAAATAGTTTACACTTAATACAATACAAGACATAGATAGAACCTGATGTACTAAGGTGCAAGATGAACGCAATTCAAGTTACACAAAATTAAAAACAATTAAAATTAAAACTGACAATTAAGGAACTCGTCTACGTTATAAAAGGACTTTTTTATTAAAACATTTTTTCCATGAAATTAAAATGCCATAATCCTGATGACTTTTCTTTGTAAGCCGAAAACCCGCTGCGAATGAGAGGATCCTCCCCATACGAGCACAGCATACGACATGACTCTGTGAAAAACACCAAAGTAGGCTGTTCCCATGGTGGCATCAGATACACAGCCATACAGATTACGCAACAAAAACACGACACTACTGCCAAGCCTCCTGCACACACTTGCAACATGTGTAGCATAGTATTTCTTAGGGTAAAAGTCATCTTTTGCGTTTTCTCTTGGTTCAACAGAAGCCTGTTAGGAACCAGTTTTTAACTTGCTGTTTAGCCTCACTTAGGCTTGCATGGGCTCCTGTTTCAGTTTCTCCAGTTGTAAAGACCGTAATATCATCAGCAAAGAGCACAAACTTATCCGTTTGGTTTTCCAGGGGAAGATCATTAATAAAGATTAGGAAGAGAACTGGTCCCAACACAGAGCCTTGTGCGACACCCACATTTATACCAGCTAGGACAGAAAACTATCCATGTAACTAGAAACTACTATTACTCCTACCAGATGTGAATCTTACGCTTCCAACGGTGACCCAATTTACAGAATTTATAAGGTGAGAGTGGGGGCCAGCACCGTACTTTGTTAACCTTCGTCTTCGTTCGTTTATTGGTATTTTTTAGTGTGTCGTCGAATGTTGAACTTTTGGGTGCGTAAAACGTATACCATGGAATTCGGGAACGAAATTTGGAAACCATTGAATGCTGCAGAAACATGTGACACTTCAACAAAACTTTCCTCGCGCACTGTTTTCAGTGTTTTGAAAGGTCTTCATAAAAAAAAATGACGAAAAAGAAAATAGTCGAGGACCCTAAACAAGAGCCCGGACAAAAAAATCCTGGATGATGCCACAAAATACGCCATTCGTCGCCAAATCCATGGATTATTTTTCTTAAATAAAATATCAACAATGAACATGTCACTGGAATTAGTTTCTCTGACGTTGCACAACCCGGAGGTCTCTATATGTTAGTGATGAGTCACTGACAGAAATTTTGGACTTGGAGTATAGGACCGGTGTTGTCCGACAAGGACTCAAGGTCTCTCCGTAGAAGGAAAAAAGCAATCCTTGTAGTCTTCTTAATGGTGACAATTGTTTTTCCAGGCGATTTCCTCTGGTACGTGTGACTTCTTTTGTTGAAAATACTGACTATGCCGTCGCTTTTCTTATTAGATTCAAAAGGGAAGATAACTTTGCAGCACACAAGGACATACACAGTCATAACACCAGACATACAAATAAGTTGATACCCTGTTATTATCGGCTTGGACGGTGCTAAAATTGCCCCTTGGTCTAAAACTATACAGGGTCGTGGGTATGTATGAAAACGGTCGATTATTTCTTAAAGTACAGCAGCTAGCAAAAAATATTTAAGACAAAAGTTTTAGGGTTTTTTATAGCCTATTAGAATTTTTAAAGTTAAGTATACAGGATGAGCCAGAAAGCCGTAGAGAAATAAAGTTACATTTTTTCAATGAAATACCCTACATATATCTTAGAATATTTTTGGATTTTGCATAAAATTACAATTACTTTTTATTAAGTGCATTATACGTCTAAACCTAATAGTTTCCGAGATATTGAGTTGTGAAAAATGACATTTTTGAATTTTGACAGCTTCTAGCTTTCTAACGGTACGTCTTAGAGTAAAACGGCTTAGATGCCCCTATCTTAGTTTTTACCTCTCTTTCTGAAAGTGTCAACTTCCGGTTAAATCGGATGTAGCTTAGAAGCTGGAAATATAGTACTTCCGGTTTAACCGGAAGTTGGTATTTTCGGGAAGATAATAAAAAAGTAAGATAGGGACATGTAAGCCGTTTTACTTTATAGCGTACCGTTAGAAAACTAGAAGCTGTCAAAGTTCAAAAATGTCATTTTTCAAAAGTCGATATCTCGGAAGCTATTAGGGTTAGACTTATAACGCACTTAATGAAACGTTTTTATGTAAAATCCAAAAATATTCTAAGATATAGGGTGTTCCATTAAAAAAGAGGTAACTTTATTCCTCTACGGCTTTCTGACTCATCCTGTATACTTATCTTTTTTTAATTCTTATAGGCTTTACAAAACCATAAAACTTTTGTCCTAAATATTTTTTGCTAGCTATTTTACTTTAAGAAATAATCGACTGTTTCCATACATACCAACGACCCTGTATAATAAATTGCCAAAAATCCTAAAACGAACTTTAAAAAATAAAATAAAAACAATCTTAACAACACAAATTAGCCGTGCCGGTTATTTCAACTAACCTTGTATAATAAGTTATTGTTATACCTATGTTCTAGTTTGTTCCGGACATGCCTTAAAGAAAGGTACCAATTCATATCCAACGTCGTGACAAGAGTGTTTCACAGATTGATTACCAAATCCCCGTTTTAGATATACACTATCGGACAAAAGTAGAGCAACACTTTCGAAAAATGAAAGAAATCTCGATTTTATAATATTAAATGCATGATATCGTATTTAAATACATCGTGTCTTAAATATCAAAGTAGGCTTCTGTTATCGGCGACAACAGCTTTTTCCAACAATCAAAACAAATGAACTGATATTGACGTAAACTTTCAAATACAGTATTGTAATGCGTCAAAAGTAAAGCAACATTTTAATATTTTCCTAAAAAAGAAAGATTTTAGTAAAACTAAAGGTTAAAGTATTTTTGCAGAGTTTATTTTATGTTTAATTAATATTTCTGTACTGTATTAATCATGCCAAGAGGTATTCCAATTTCGAAAGAATTAAAGCAGAGAGTAGTGAATGCACACTTGGAAAGTACAATACAAGCCACAATTTCAAGACTGCTTGTTTTACCAAGATACAGCCTATCCAAAATAATTTCAAGTTACATTCAAAAAGAAAATTTAGAGATACTACCGAAATCGGGAAGGCCGAAAAAAACAACAATTTGGACAGACAGACGCATTCCAAGGATTTCTCAAAACGATCCTTGGATGTCTGCACCTAGATTTTTGCTGAAATTCCCGAAATTATGGTTAGTCCACGGACAGTTCAAAGAAGGTTGATAGACGCAAAGGTATTTAGTAGACGCCCGGCTAAGAAGCCCCTTATTGCGGCAAGAAATAGAGTAGCTAGGCTTGAATTTGCACGTCGACATTTAAATTGAACAGTAGACGAGTGGAAAAAAGTTTTGTTTAGCGATGAAACGCGTTATCAAAATTTCAATTCTAATGGAATGAAGCGTGTAAGACGGCCAATCAACACAAGGTTTAATCCCAAATACGTTACACCCACAGTTAAACATGGCAAAGGCAGTGCTTTTCTTTGGGGTTGTTTCTCATGGAATGAGGTGGGTCCTTTAAACTTCATTAATGACACCATGAATCGATTTGTCTATAGAGATATAATGCAAAATGTAATGTTGCCTTATGCAGAGTGGGAAATGCCGTTGCGTTTTATTTTCCAACAGGATAATGATCCAAAACACTCTTCACGAATTGTTCAAGAGTGGTTTCAAGAAAATAACGTTCGGGTTTTGCAGTGGCCGGCACAATCCCCAGACCTTAACCCCATTGAAAATCTATGGGAAGAAGTTGAACGTGGAATTCGTACACAATTATTTCCAAATAAACAATCATTGGTAAATGAAATCAATGAAGTTTGGACAAACCTTCCCGAAAATACTGTTTAAAAATTGATTGCCTCAATGCCGCGACGTTGTGGGCAAGTAATAAAAAATAATGGATATTCTATTAACTATTAACATAATACTTCTAGCTATTGTAATTATTAAATGTGCTTAATGGTTTTTTATCGTAATATGTAAAATAAAATACTGTTGACACAATTTGTTGCTTTACTTTTGTCGCACTTCATTTTGTCGATTTTTATAATTATAAATATTTCTCGACCTTCATTTTGTTTAAAGTGTACCAAAATATTGTGAAAATTTACTAATATTGTGGGGATAATATTCCATTAAAATTAGCTGGGGATCACATACATAAAATTAAGGTAAAAACTTACCAACATTACTTCGAGGCCATTCTTCCATTAGCTGCGTTATTTGTATAAGCAACACCTCCCAATTTACCATCTTAAATAACTTGGTAACGTTGCCTGAAGCAGACTTCAGCTCCTTATCTAAGACTAGCAGCAGTTCCAGCGCAAGGTTCCAATTTTTGTTCAGTAGTTGTTCCTTGGATTTGGCCAATAGAACATATGCATAGTCTTGTAGAAACCCTAATCAATGAATAAACCATATACGGAGTCGTTTACGGTGACGAGACTAGTAGATATTTTTTTTAAATTCTGGTATTCGATATAAGAGATGCTGATCTTTTTAATGGAAATATTTTAGCGTCTCTACGACTTCCGGATATACTGGAAGTTGGACTAAACATTGTTATTATTAATAGACCCTATGTGTATATCTTTAGTAATTTTTAAATTTATTATAAAAATACAAGTAACTGAAAAGGGGAAGTAGAAAGATAGATCGACACTTATAAATGATAAAATAATTAAAATAGTGTGTACTAAAGAAAGGACAAATACAAATAAAAAAGGACATTATTGACCTTAAACACCAATTTTTTTTATACAAAATTTAATAAAATATTGTTGACATTCGTTAGGCATATAAATATTGAGAATCACACAAAGTTATTATCTGTTACAGGGTGTTTCATTAAAAATACGACAAATCAGGATGAGCTTCCCTGCTTAAAAGTCTAAAAAAAAGTTCCTATTGACCTATGTCCGGAAATGCTTCGCTTCGGAGATACAGGGTGTTAAAGTTTTATTTTTATTTTTGTTTTTTCTAAATAATTTTGAAGTAATAACGCTATTTGAACTAAAATTGGTATCTAGGGATTGTTTAAAATACAAAATTCGAATTTGATGTTAGTATGGTTCCCACACGTAGAGGGCACCATCTACATATTTATACAGTGTGTCCACGGATAGAGTTCGGAAGAGGAAAAACTTTTTTATTTGTGGGTTTAGAAGAAAAAGTTATTCTTTATAAAAACGTCTGCTTGTGTTGAAACTACAATTTCGAATACCAAATTTACGATTAGTATGCAGGGTACATCAAAAATAACATTTTTAATTATTTTGATTTCGTTTTTTTTTGAAATTATATGAAAATATTTTCAAAACCGTGATTTATTACACCAATTGTGCAAAAAAGTCTTATAAACATTTTTCTCAAAGTGGTTAATTTCATCATTTAAACGAAATCCAAAAAACTAAAAATGTTGTTTGTGACTAACCATGTTTTAAAACGTTTTTTTTTTGCAGACTTAGAAGAAAAAGTCACTCTTTATAAAAACGTCTGCTTGTGTTGAAACTACAATTTCGAATACCAAATTTACGATTACTATACAGGGTTAGCCAGAAACAAAATTTTTAGCTTTTTGGATTTCGTTTAAAATAAATTTACGTAAACTATTGTTGCTTTCCTACTTAGAATATAATTTTATATCTGGCCGAATAACGATTTAGTTGTAAGAAAACTATTTCTTATTTGTATTTTTATTATTACATGTCATAGGTATTTCTTCATTTTATTTAATCATAAATTATAAAATATTAAAATAAATAACGTTCTATTCGAACGTGGTACCACCGAGTTCAGCGCATAGTTCAACTCGATATCTGAATTCCCGATAACAATTCCTAATTTGCTGTATTGGGATATTTGCAATGATTTCTCTTATTTTTTTCTTTCAAGAGATCTAGGTTATTATTGAAATTGGTTTTATACACATGTTCCTTCAGATATCCCCACAAATGAAAGTCCATAATTGTGAGATCGGGACTCCTAGGTGGCCACTCATTTGGACCATACCTTCCAAACCATTTATTCCCAAACTGATGATTTAGCCAATCACGAACAATTATCGTGGAATGAGCGGGACAGCCGTCTTGTTGGAAATGTAATTTTATTCGATCAGCTAAAGGTATATCTTGCAAATGATCATAAAAAAAAGTGTTCAGAAGATGCAAATAAGTGTGTTGATTTAAATTGTTTTCAATAAAATATGGTCCAATGATTCCATTGTAAGTAATAGCATACCACACATTAACTTTTTGTGAATACTGTCTTCTAGAGCGGATACGAAAATTAGGATTGTCGCGGCTTCAATAGCGACAGTTTTGCGAACTAACTACCCCGTTTGTGGTAAACGTTGCCTCGTCCGAGAAAATAATATTATTAACAAAACTTCTTTGTCTAAGGATATGTTCCCCTCCCCTATCAACAAACAAAAATCCAAACGCTTCATGTCGTCCAGAAAATGATTAAATTTAGGTTTGTACGGACGAATTTTATTGAATCTTAATATTTTTTCTACTAAAGATTTACTCACATTACCAATTTAAGAAGATCTTTTTCTTAAAGACAGTTTGGGAAAATTTCTAACTGAATCCATTGTCATTACAGTTACAGCACCATCTTCATCATACTTTTTTTTCTCCCTTTTTTATTTAAAACACTACCAGTTCTCATGAATTTTATTATAATTTTTTTAAACCCTTGTCCGTGAGAGAAACAGCAGGCCATATCTCATGGAAATCTCGAAGAACTGCCATACTTATAGCTTTTTTCATGTCCTAAACCATAACTTCGCACAATATAAATTCTTTGTTCTAACGTTAGCATTTTCTAATTTCACTATTATACAGATTTATGAGAAAATTATGACGCAAATATCAACAATTTGAAAGATGCAAAGTAACTAAAACATTTCATTTATTTAGAACAGGCTACTTGATATTTTATTATTTTAATAGTAGCTTTGAAATTAACCACTTTGAGAAAAATGTTTATTAGACTTTTTTTGCACAATTGGTGTAATAAATCATGGTTTTGAAAATATTTTCATATAATTTCAAAAAAAAATCGAAATCAAAATATTTAAAAATGTTATTTTTGATGTACCCTGTATACTAATCGTAAATTTGGTATTCGAAATTGGAGTTTCAACACAAGCAGACGTTTTTATAAAGAATAACTTTTTCTTCTAAACCCACAAATAAAAAAGTTTTTCCTCTTCCGAACTCTATCCGTGGACCTGGACACACTGTATTTCTACTCTTTTGAGAAGTCATACCTTTTTTATACGTGCTTGTATTACATTCTTAAGCAAAAAATAGATTTCTCTATCATTTTTACGTGAAAAAGGCATACTTGGTGGTTCTCGAGAAAAAGAATAATAAAAAAATAAATGACATTTATTTGCATATCGCTAAGCCCATATTAGAGTTAGATAAACGTCAAAATCAAAAAAGTATCAAAAGGCACTTCACGATAGCTATTAAACAGACTACATAACAGTGTTATCAAAGGAGAAAACAGCAGTGACGTACATGTTTTTTGTTCCGCTTAAAAATTTTAACACACTGTATCTCCGAAACGAAACATTTCCGGGCATAGGTTTATAGGAACTCTTCATATTTTTAGGCAGGGAAACTCATCCTGAATTTTTTCGCAAGATGAAGAAACACCCTGTATGTCAAACTTAAAAGCTTACGCCCATTCAAATAAACAGGGTCCTGCAATAGTGCGTCAGACATCAGTAGCTTCTATACCAATTAAGTTAGGAATTTCGCTCGAACGCAAACCTACACTGTATATATGAGCGTATTTCGAGAAAATATTTTCGCACATACAGAATGGTCCATAAAAGTATGACGACAATCGAAATCTCAGAAATGTGATCCGATTCAATATCCCTCCCCACAGAACCTCAAATTTCAGAAGTTCATTCGCATTTCTGACAGTTGATTTCATGAATAACTTTGTCCACCTAGTGATGAGCTATTCAGAGTGCTTGATTTTAGAATGTGTATATGATTATCTTCACTTTTAGCAATCATATTTTAAGGGAGGGAAAATATATCTAATATTAATTATAATTATTTATTTTTTGTGAGCGGTTATTGGCCTACTACCAATATTGGCACCAACAATGATGCTTTTTGACCCTTCTTAGTTTTGTGCCTCTGTGCGCTATACCCAATAATTTGGATTCTTATTGTTATTGTTGGTATATTAAAATAAAAGAACTTGCCTACTGACCTTTTATAGAATAATAAATTAAAAAAATTGCGTTAACACTAAATTCGTTTTATGAGAAATGTTTTTTTGTTAGTTCTTTTAGATTCAATCTTAAATTAGATGAGCTATGTACAGGTAGCATGGAAGAACTCCTAGAGAATGCCACCTTTTATGCAATGCTACGATCATTTTTCTTTTTCTTTTTGCTACTTTAGTAATTTAGCTGCATAATAAATGTTTTTCTACCTTATTCTAATGCTTTTATATAATTATTGTTTCGATGAAAAGAAACTTTTTTATAAGACTTGACAGCGTCCCAGTGCTTTTTGTTTTTAAATGTCATACTGTAAAGCTCTTTACAGGTTAAATTAATATTTATTTTAATCTTAAGCTTTGCTTTTAAATGGTCTGTAGCTGCGATCGCTCCAGGCGGAATCGCAGAGAGAAAAAACTGTCATTCAAACCGTATATTGAAAAATCAAATTTGTATTAGAGTAAAACCTCTATTTGCAACCGCCTCGATAAAGTGACCACCTGCGTTAACGAGCGGTTATGAATTCCCCATATTTAAAAATGGAAATCTCATTATTTTATACTCCTCTTTACCGACCCATCTGTTAAACAACCCCGGGCACTCATAATCGCAATCAGGCGGATTCGGTTAATTTACTTTAAAGGCTGATAAATCGGTTATTAACATTAGTTTTGCTTTGAACAGTTCTTGAGTGTTTTGGAACTAACGTGAATATTTAAAGATGACCGGAAAAAGAATATGTCTTTCTTTAAGGGAAAAAATTGAAATAATCGAGGAAAGTGAAAAAACTGGCTGAAAAATTTAAAGTGGGTAAGACCAAAGTGACTATGTTGCTTCACAATAAAGAAGAAGTTAGAAATCTAATAACGACTAACTAAATATATAACGATTTGCCAACAGAAAGTGCAGTATTGACTGTCATCGAATGTATGAAGAGATCCTAGAAACGGATGAAACTACTCCCAATTATGAGACAGAGGAAGAGGAACCTGAACTTGCTCCAGTGTCGAAAATATCAAGCCTATCTAAAGCCTGTGCAAGTTTAGGAGACTTGAAAAGTTTTTTAATAATGTTAACAATTTTGACAAGTCTACAAATATTTCTCAATTGCTATTAAAATGTGAATCTGTCTTTTATAAAAATAAAATAAAAAATATGAAGCAGTATGCACGTGCAATATATACATATTGGTAAATTGGCTTCATCTCATTTAATTTTAGTTCTGATAAATTTAAACAAATATATTTAAAATTATTTACATATACAGTGTGTGTATAAAGTCTGGAACCGGCTTAATAACATCACAATTCATGGGCCGATTTAAACCAAATTTGGTACAGTTGTGTAAGAGGATCTGACGCACCGAATGACGATATTGGCGTTGTTGCCAGCTTTTTAGTTTTTCTGGAATTGGAACGAATTTTATATTTTTAAATGTAACACCCTATATATTTTTTCATTTATAGTTTTTACTTTAAATTTGTTACACTTTTGGTTTAACATACTTTGTTCCTAATATCAGTAGTTTTCGAAATAACGGGTACAATTTAGAAAAAATATATTTTTTTATATTAAATATTCAAACTGTTTTCCCTGTACAGCTTGACAGTGTGCTAATTGAAAATAAAATTTTTGAATTGTGTTGTAAATCATTTCTGGCATTATTAATTCAAATTCGTCCAACATTCGACGCTGCAAATCGGCCACATCTTGAGGTTTTGTGGTATAAACTCTGTTCTTCAAGTATCCCCATAAAAAGTAGTCGTTAGACGACAAATCGGGGGACCTAGGTGGCCACTCGATTGTACCCCCTCTACCGATTCACCTAATCGGAAAAGTGTTGTTCAAAAATTCGCGCAGGTTTCGACCAAAATGGCGAGGAGCTCCGTCCTGTTGGAAGAATGTACTTACATAATTTGGACCCATCACATTTCGTATAGTAGGCACTATTTGCGTTTCCAAGAGCTCAAGGTAAAGTTGTGATGTCAAATTTCCATCAATAAAAAATGGACCGATCTTGTGGTTACCCAGAAGCCCAGCCCACACATTTAATTTTCCAGGTCGTTGTGTGGGGATTTTCTTATGCCCATAACCTACAGTTGTGTCTATTGACTTTACCATTTAACATAAATGTCGCTTCGTCCGAAAATACTATAAATTTGAAAAACTGGTTATTTTGGTCAAACCTTGACATCATAACATCACAAATTCAATTCTTCGCTCATAATCATCTTCTGATAACTCTTCAACTATATGTATTTTGAAAGGGTGATATTTATGTTTTATTAAAACATTATGGACGGATTTGAAGCAGACGTCACTTACTTGAGAAATTTTTCTTAATGAAGAAACAGGGGTTTCAACAACATGTTGTAAAATTTCTAAACTTTTCTCTTTATCTACTACTGCTGGTCGTCCTGATCGTCGCCTATCTCTACAATTTCCAGTTTCTTCGAACCGTCGGACAGTTTTTAGAACAGTTGCTTTTGAAATAAGATTTCGGTTTGGAGATGCGTCATTTTAACCTCTTCGTAAGACCTGACCTTATCGCCATATCCTCTTTTCATAAGAATTGTAATTTTTTCACTTTCAGTTAGGAGACATTTTTGCATGTAAAAATGGCAGCATTTATAACTTTACGTCAAAACTGAACTGGTGTTTTATTTATTAATAGATAAAACATAATTCGTTGATATTTTCAAAACACGTCGTTATTTCGAAAACTACTGATATTAGGAACAAAGTATGTTATACCAAAAGTGTAGCAAATTTAAAGGTAATTTTCCAGTTTATCGGCTTATGCGAAAAATGGCGTACAATGAAAAACGTTTCTTGCAATATGTAGCACGTACTTTCTAAACGACAAATCCGCGAGCAGAAAGCCATTTTTTTAATTGGAAATATAAAAAAAAAGTGAAAATAGTCTACCGAAAAGCACAGTGCGAGTGACAAGTGAGATTATGTTTCTCTAGCTGTTAGTCACTCGACAAAAATTGTAATAATTATATACTTATATTGGTTAAACAGCGCTAACACGGCATCTAATCCACCTTTTTGGTTCCAATTCGGTATATGCTACATAAATCAACAAGAGTTTTTCATTTTTTTTTCATTTTTGTCACAAGCGGGAACCCTATTTTCACATTTTTTTTTTTATATTCGCAATTGAAAAAATGGTTTTCCGCTCGCGGATTTGTCGTTTAGAAAGTACGTGCTACATATTGCAAGAAACGTTTTTCATTTTACGCCATTTTTCGCATAAGCCGATAAACTGGAGTGGTACCAATTTAAAGTAAAAACTATAAATGAAAAATATACAGGGTGTTACATTTAAAATTATAAAATTCGTTCGAATTCCAGACAAACTAAAAAGCTAGCAACAACGCCAATATCGTCATTCGGTGCGTCAGATCCTCTTACACATATATACCAAATTTGGTTTAAATTGGCCAATAAATTATGATGTTATTAAGCCGTTTCCAGACTTTATACACACACTGTATGTAGGTACTTTTTAAATTTTATTTTTAATTTCCCGACGGTGGTCGCTATTCAGAGATTTTACTGTACTTTCAAAAAATGTATAATTTCTTCCATGTCTTCTGGATAACTGATCCCGCAGGTAAAGCCCATGATTTGTCAAGTATTAATGGATAAGTCAGTTACGAACTCCATACCTAAATCAAAACTAAAAGGGCTTTTTAGAGAAAAAATATTTAATTTTGAAAATAAATTATTTTCTGAAAAATCATATTTTAAATAAAGATTTCAATTGGCCCATTATGAGGAAATTTTTTTAAAAGATTTGTCCCTATCGACTAGATTCTTAGATATTTTAAAAAACAAACGTCTTTGTTCAGTTTGGAAAGAAATTGAGCATTTATAAAATTCAGGACAATGGGTGTCTTGGAATAGGTCTTCGCAGGACTCTTAAATTCAAGCCTTAAATCCAGGATATCTGGGCTACCCTACTTTGTTGCTCTGTACCAAAATGACTGTCGACCAGCGTTACTACAGGAATTTTGTTATAAAAAACAGGGTCCTGCATATCTCCCATATTCCTATAACTGATATTAATTAAGTTAGGATTTAATATTTTGCAGACTTTAGCTGTATCCCTGGTGCCAAGTTCAGAAAAATATTTTTGACTATAGGTACAGGGTGTTCCCAAAAAGGCTTGACGCCATAATGATATATTTTTTTAGATTACATGCCATGTATTTTGTTGCTTACTGCCTCTTATGGTTACCTACATACCCCAACAATTTTATTGAAATCGGTTCAGTAATATCAGCGAAATAAAAAACTAAATAAAATCAGTGTGATGAGATAAAAATGTGCAAGGGCTCCAATTGGCAATAAGAAAAATAAAGTGATTTAAAGTTTGACCCTACATTTTGGACTGGATTAACGAAACTGTTAGACCGTATTTAATAAGCACCTACCTCGTATAATTATTTTTCCGCCAATGTTACTGAACCGATTTGAATAAAATTCTAGATCAATTACAACCGAATGAGATATTTGCCTAAAGCCGCTTCTGTAAAAACGGGATGCCATATCAAAATATCCGACATACAATACTGATAATACAAAAAAATTAAAATTAAATCTCGACTCTTTTAGGTGAGTCAGAGTTAGAGAGCAATCTCCTCGAAAAGAGTCATTTATCCCTTATCTCTAGTATAGTTGTTCCAAGCCTAAATTGATAACCTAAAAAAGCATTAAACTCCTGACCATAGGCGTCGCTCTATCAAATAACTAAAATGCGGTATTGTAAATTATTATATATTACAGCTTGTTAATTAAAGTTTATATCGATAAGAGGTTTGTACCTGTTACTTGGCCTGCAGAGAGCACATGCCTTTAATATTTTTAAAATGGTCTATCGGTAAAAAAAAAGCTCATTTTGACAAAAACAATTGAAAAAATTGTCTTTGTCCAGCAAAGGACCACAAGGAGGTATCAGTTTTCCTTGCCAGGAAAGTTGTATTATACAGTTAGTAGTTAGAATTCACTATATACATTTTAACAACAAATTGATCGCAGCAGAATCACAGTATATTGTAAAGCTTCGCTCAGTAATAGAATACAGTAAACCAGTGGGATGTTCGGTGTGATCAAGTATAGCGAAGGTGCGAAGATATTGTAACTTAACCGACTTACTGTTTTAAAAGCGATAACATCCCTTGGTGATTTAATCCGATATCGGACTTCTTAAAACGCACAGACTTTATATGAATTGTCCCACTCAAGCAAAATAATTCGCTCTTTAAGCTGCGAGCGGGCCTCGACGGTCTGTTCCCAGGGTGTTGCCAGTTCTACAAAGTTTTCGTAAATGTGGGAGGAACATAAGGGTTTGTTAATTTTTTAGTTTTTTTGTTTAACAACAGTAAAAATCCCTTTTATTTTGTTGTCATTTATTTTTGTATAAATAATATTTCTTAAGTACTAAAAAAATTATTATGATACTTCATGAATAGCTTGTTATTTTTTTCTTCGACATTGAAAATTTCTTGGTTCAAAGTACATTTGTAAACTAGCTTTCAAGAGAGTTACTGACTATCAATTGAATACTGATATAAAAGAATATTTTTAATAATAAAAAGTGAAAAGAACTTTTGAAAAAAGATCTGACAACCCCGATTATGATGCCGGTCCCTTAGCCCGTTAGAAGCTTTTTTATGTTAACAGACTGGTTTTGGATAAAGTATACCCATAAGAGGCATCCAAATAAGCAACAAAATATATGGCATGTAATCTAAAACCAATATATCATCATCAAACTATTTTGGGACATCCTGAATAAACAATTTTTTTTCCTAAAATGCGTTTTATCATAGAGGTAAAGTTTGCAAAATATTAAATCCTAACTTAAATAGAACACGGGTCGGTGAGATGTAGTATACCCTACAAACCTCTAGGAAGTCCCTTAATAACGCTCTGCAAAGGTATCGGCAATTCCCACTGCGGATTGATATCCCAAACTGTTGTTCCCAGGTTCATCATTGCTATTTTCATCAGCAAATCTTTAATTTCCTTCCAATCATATATACCTATAAGGTGTCTTTCGAGCTGTCTTAGTTCCATTCTGGGTTTTCCTGTAGAAAAACAAAATCACGCTTGTTGATGATACACAAAGTTACATAATCTTTTTTTCTGAACAGGATGACATTTAACTACATGAATTTTTAGTTTAATAATTAGTACACCAGTTCCAAAATAGGCTTCTATCATGTAAATCTTGGGCTCAATTTTGAAACATATTCTTCTTAAGATTACAATGCCAAGAAAAATTCACCAGAACTGCTTAACAAATTTCGACAATCAAAGAATGATTGCTGTTCAGGCTAACCTAAACTGGATAGAATTATTTCAAAAGGCTTAGACATTCGATTTCCATTTGCTGACCATATTTGACCAAGGTAGTTTTTGAAATTTCTGTATATTACCGGGTGATGCATGGTTTAGTTGAACATAGGAAATCCTATGTAAATTTTGAGGTGGCTAAATATTGGCTCGCCTATACATTTTAGAGAAAAATTGTATGATAATTTCTTGAAGAGGCCGATATAATATACCCATGTGCCAAGTTTGAATAAATTATAATATGCCAATCCTAACTTATTTAATTATTTGGGATTGACAAAAAGTAGCGTCAGTGACAATATTCTCATTGAAGGAGCTTTAATTATGAGCTATTCCATTAAGGAAAAAGTATCAATGATTAAGTGGTATTATACAGGAAACAGTTTAAGAGCAGTGCCTAAAATGTTTCAGTTCAATTTCCTGATAAGCCTATCCTTTCCATTTCATTAACAGGGCCGGATTAGCGATTGTTGAGGCCCTAGGCTAAAAATTACTTAGGGCCCCTCCTCCTCTCCCTATCCAGAACATTCAGCATATTTTATGGTACCTAGGGTAGAAATTTTTTTTTGATAAAGTAAAATGTGAAACAAAAATTGATAGGTTCAAAGGTGTTTATTAAAATAATATCTTGATTAAAAAAAATTTTACTCCAAAAAAATACATAAAAAATCAAGGAATATCTAAAAAAAAAATAACCTAAAACATTTTCGCTAAAAAAAAGAATATATTATGTAATTAGGTGTTAGGTGGTGGTGTGTACGTGTGTACTCAAATAAATGCTCGTTTCCGTGATTTTAGGATTGCAAAACTCTCAATAATATTTTCGGTAGGAATTTTATTGAGAATATCGTGTTCTATAGCCAATAAAGAAAGTTGATTAGTTTTTTCATCACCTAATGAATTTCTTTTATAACTTTTTACCCTTTCTAAGGTAGAAAATGATCTCTCCCCACTACAGTTAGTTACTGCCATGGATAAAAATATCCTTAATGCAATATCTACGTTTGGAAAACTACAAGTTAATTTTTTTTGTCTTATAAACTTTAACATTTCCCTTGGATTGCTAATTCCCGAATTAATTTCTGAAATGAAATATTTAAAGCGAATACATTCGGCTCCTAAACTTTGGTCTAAATCGTTTGGATAGTGCTCCTGGAGCAAATTTGCTTGTAGTATAATATTCTTATCTGAATAATTTTCTAAATATAAAAACCCAAACTTATTTGAAACGTTAAGATAAGCAGTTTGTCGACTCTTGAGTTCCGCAAGAATGTTATCGATTATAACATAGAAAGTATTTATGAGCATATTATCTCTACCACTGAATTTAACTTCACCCTCTTTATTGTCGTCAAATTGTAGTTTTCTGCTTTTTTTTTCTTTTATTATCGGATTTATATGTGGAACAGTTTGTAAGTTCATTGCCACATTTTTCGTAATATGCAAAACGTTCGCGTTATTGTGAAACATGTCTAATAAGAGCATCATACAATTTGACTGCTAAAGAAACATCGATTTCAGTAGCTTGTAATGACTTGCTAACCTTATTGAACTCTGTTAAAATATCGTCCCATAATTTTAACAAAATCCCAACTTCCAATTCTTCGAACCGATTTTTAATTCCTTTTGCTTGAACTTTTGTACTATTTGGCTGTGTAATATCATTTTCGATTACTGCTAATGACTCTTTAAACGCAGAAAACCCTAAAATAATTGCTTTACAGGAATCCGCGCGAGCAGACCATCGAGTAACAGATAATTTTTTTGGAACGAGAGCATTGGGAATTTTATTGAGTTCTTCTGTCATTATTTGCCACCTATGTGTGGAAGCTGAAAAAAAATTATATATTTCTTCCAAGAACATAAAAAATGAAGTGGCCATATTACAACACTCAGCTGCACAAGTTCCTACCAAATTAAGAGAGTGGGCCGCACAGGGGACAAATAAGGCTAGAGGATTCCTTTTTTTAATGAGAGCTTGCAATCCTGAATATTGACCGGACATATTATTGGCATTGTCATAAGACTGCCCCCTACATTCTTGAATATTTAACTGTAACTCGTCTAATATCTTAAGAACCGCAGTTTCCATGTCAACTGCCTTATGGCCAGTATTACTAATAAAGGTAATAAAACGTTCTATAGGAGAGCCATCACATATGACATATCTAAGAATAAAAGTAAGCTGGTCCAGGTGACTAACATCAGGCGTTGAATCCACGGAAATAGAAAAATATTTCGCCGATCTGGCTTCACTACTAATAAAATTACGAACGTGCTTTGATAAAACTCCAATAAACTCGTCACAAATAGAAGATGATAAATATGAGACATTACCGCGTCCCGGATTTCCATATTTTTGTAAGTGATTGTCCAAGAATGGATCAAATTGAGCTATTAACTCTAAAAGTCCTAAATAATTGCCGTTGTCATTTCTCCCAAACTTCTCTGTGGTACCCCTGAATGCCATACCTCGACTTGCTAAAAATTTAATTGTAGACAATACACGATGGAGAATTTTTATCCAGTAGTTTTTTTCCTCTAAATATTGTTTTTCAATTTCTGTATCTATTTTGCCTAAAGTATTGGAACGAGTTAGAAATATTTTTGTGTTATTTAAATGTTCTTGCGAAGCCTCGTGCTTTTCAATTCTAATAATATTTTTCCAGTCATTAAATCCTTTAACAAAAGATTTTTCACGATCCTTGCTAAACAACATACACGGCAAACAGAAAACTGAATTCTTCGACACAGAATATAAGAGCCACTCTCGCCGAACTTCCTCACCATTTCGAAGTTTGGAAAAAAATATTTTTTTAGATGCGTAGCGTGATTGTAGGCCTTCATACACTCTCTTTGAGTTTTCAAAATCAAAACTGTTTAAATCCTGTATTATCGGATTTTTTATTAGTGAGTCAATCGTCTCTGAGTTAATGTTAACTGATATTTTTGCAGGATCGCCAAAATCACTATCACTTGTATCAACTTCGTCAGTGTCATTCTCATTTTTTTTTCATTTTCATTAGCGGTGAGCAAAGAATCTAAAAACAAAATATGCGCTTGCTTTTGATTTAAAACATAGAATAAAATAAATACCGGAGTTCAGAATTTTTTACGAAAAACAAAGAAGCCTATGGTTGGTTGTTGGTTTAGAATAAAAAAAGAATGTCAGAAGAAATAAATGGAACCTTTATGTTATATACAGTGTGTACACTGGATTCTACGTGAAAATATCTATATCTAGGTATAGCAGTTTTCACCTTTTTTCTATCTTACAGGGTGTCCGAAATATGAATAATATGATAGCACCCCAAAAAGGGCAAAATTTTTACTTGACCCTGTATCTCGGGTGTCTCGGGACCGAAACAAGGTGGCATACTTAATTCTGTTTGCGGCATTCAAAGTTTCGTAAAAAGCTGATACAGGGTCGCAGAAACCGCAAAGCTCTATCTCTGCTGGTTACCGAGAAACCCTGTGATGATTACAAGCAATTTGGGATACAGTATACAGTGTACACACTGTATATGATAAATTATAAATAGGTACCTTCCAAATTTGTTCTTGAAGTTCCTGGTAAAGCATCATGTGACAAATGAATTAAATTAGAGTTCTGTGACTGCCCACTATCAATATGTGGTTTTTTAAAAAACGTGTCTATTTTTGGCACATTTTCTATAGCTTCCGCCTGCCTTACAGCTTTTTCTTTAGCTATTTTACGTTTTTTTGCCCCACTTGGATTTGGATAGTTATTCATTTTAGTCACACACACACAGTCAGTATCACTACGTCTACACTATGCACTAATTTTGTTTTTTAATACAAAATACTTTTGTGATTATATAACGTTTTAATTTTAACGAACGAACATATCTTAACCTAAAAAATGCGTGTGGATTTTAGTGATTTTACTTTACTAGACGGAATGACGCACGCAGCGCAAGCTCGGGTATTCTTCGGGGATGCACCGGATCCAGCGCAGTGTGCAGTAGCGTCCGTCGGTCGGTCTATCTTAAATCGCGATAAAAACTGACATTAGCATTAGCGGGTCGTGCCGTGCCGCGGCCAGATTTAGTATAAATAATGATAATTATTATTATTATTTTTGTTATTATTACATCATGGTCAACGTATTATAGTAAATAGATGTTGTATACCGTTTAACTTTTTTTTATTTGAGAGTAAAGGGCCCCCGCAAGTCGAGGGCCCCTAGGCTATAGCCTATCTAGCCTATTGGATAATCCGGCCCTGTTCATTAATCAAACTTATCATTAGTAAATTTGAGTCTAAAGGCACTGTAATAAATAACTGTAAATGCTGAACTCAGAATGTCAATGAAATTGAAGAAAGGGATAATAGAGATCGTGATATTTTACTGCACGTGTAGGAAAATAAAATGATTAGCACGAGGATTCTTGGGCAAGCAGTAGGAGAACATCAAAACACAGTATTGCGCACTTTAAACAAACATAAATATTTTCCTTACAAGTATGAAAAACATCAAGAGCTACGGCAAGGTGATGAAGAACGGATGAAGGCCTGATCGAGCCCCAACATGTCTACTTTACTACTGTCTATCAGTTTTTGCAAATATCTATATTTGTCTACATTAAAACTAACCTAAGTTTGGTCAAATCGCAGCTGAGAACTCTGCAGTTTTAATGTGTACCATTAACTATGTTTATTATATTGTAATAACTTGTATGGCTATGCCAACGTATTATTATTATCATAATTTAATAACACCGATTTTCAACAAGTCAAAATCGATTAATATTATTTTGTCAAACTGCCAGCCGCCTTGTGATGAACTGAACCGCCTAAACCATACTGTAATATTGAAATGGAAAGAACGATCTGATATCGCTCAAGCGTTTGACCGACTGTAGCCCCAGGGCATGGAATAAAAGAAAAATATTTGCCACAACAAATGAGCAAAAATCTTCAAGCATGGTCTGTCTCTAATCTCAAGAAAATTTGGGCCTATGTACCACAGAGCAGTGTCCTTGGACCTGTTCTCAACCTGCTATACACCAACGATACTCCACAAGGCGAATGAGTAGCTACAACATTTGTTGGCGATACCGCTTTTCTTGCCACTGGTCCAGACATTTAAACAGCCACAAGTCAATTACAAGCAGCCACCAACAATGTCATGATCTAGACAAAGAAATGGCGCATCAACTTCAAAGTCGTCCAAACATTCCAGAACAAAGTACTTCGCAGCATCGGTAATGCTCCACGGTACATTATTAAGGAAGACAACTATTGCGACTTGAAAGATGTCGAAGTAATATCACTACTCGGTTCTTGTGCCTATAGGTCAGCACGAATTTCGTAACTTTTTTGGATTTTTTGAAAAGCTTACCTTAAATGAAGGAGTTTAGACACCAAAAAAGCTTCTGGTTCTGACGAAATTCCAGTCATCGTAATTAAGACCTGCGCTGATGAATTGACACCGGTATTTTGTAGGCTTTTTAACTTATCTCACAATAAAGGAATATTTCCTTCTTGCTGGAAAACTGCGTGAGTCCAGCCCATACTTACCGGAAAAAGGTAAGAAGACCTTATCAAACAACTATCGTCCAGTCGGATTGCTTTCGGTTATATCAAAACTCATGGAGTAGGCTACCAACGAAAAATTATTAAACTACCTGAAAGGCTTCAACATTATCAGTGACCGCCAGTATGGATTCCGTAAGTCTAGTTTAATAGGAGACCTTCTCGCTTATGTTACTTACGTTTGGAACAACGCAATAGAACATCATGGTGAGTCACGGGCGGTAGCACTGGACATTTCCAAAGCCTTTGACCGAGTATGGCATGAGGGGCTCGTAACTAAAGTGAGAGCATACGGAATGCCGGTTCAATTTTGTGCATGGCTGTCGAGCTTTTTTAAAGACTGTTCTCTGCGAGTGGCGATGGACGGATTACTTTCAGACACATTTAACATCAACGCCGGAGTCCCTCAAGGTTCTATATTGTCGCCCACACTCTTTTTACTATACATTAACGATCTTTCGGAAAAAACTGAAAATCCTATATATAACTTCGCTGATGACAGCACACTTGTTTCATCTTTTACTTTGGATGCTCGGACATCGGCTGCCAATGCACATCTCTATAGGCAGCAAGAGGTCTCACATCTCAACAAAGACCTGGAAGAAATTCTGTCTTGGGGTGATAGTGACTAAGTAGAATTTAACGCGGAAAAAACTCAGGCGGCAGTTTTTTCTAAAAAAGTTAATGTTGAAGAACCGGATAGTCATGGCGGGACACTCGATTCCCTTGGCTTCATCAGTTCATTTATTGGGCGTCAGTCAATTTGGATAGTCATATGTCTTGACATAGTCACGTTGCGGCCATTGCTAAGGCAGCCTCGCAGACGTTTGGAATACTTTCCCGAACTAAGAACTTATATACACCCCAACATTTTTTGATGCTCCATAAAGCCCAAATTCGACCATCGCTGGAGTAGTGTTCGCATATCTGGGGCTCTGCTCCTAAACATACCTTGAGATGGCTAGATTCCGTTTAAAGAAGAGCCATTCGCTTGATCGGTGCCAACACTGTAAGTAATCTTTTCTTTTATAATAGAAGTTTTAAGAGAGTTTTCGCATTGAAATAGTTTGAAATCTATTGTTATTTCCGAAACGAATTTTTCAATTTTTGGCGAAGAAACTGCCTCGTCCAATGATTTTTTTCTTGTAATCTATTCTATACACCCTTAGCTTTCGATTAAAATTTCAAAAATTGCTAAAAACGAACTCGTACTAGGAGCTCTAAGCGTGAAATATATTACATGAACAAAGTGTTCTGATCTACTGAACAGCTATAATACGATCCCAAAATAATTGGCAAAACTGTTCTTATTACCATTGACGGTGTGCGGAGAAAATAATTAACATCGATTCACACACTTTTAACTGAAATAAAAGCATTCAAAACCGCTTGGGAAGATTGTGCATTAATAAGTCGATACATGTTGCCAGGTTTTAAAATATTTCATTTACATTCTCATAAAATGTACCAAAATCGGCATATCATTAAGGGTCTTTTCACCCTAAGGTACCTGTTATACTTAATTTGGCAACGCAGGTAGGAAAAACCCATGTCTAACGGCGCTCGCATGTTTTCTTATCGCCCCTAACCAACGTTCAGTGTCGCAGATAAGTTTCAATCAAGAGGATATTAGCAGTTCAGTTTAATTATTTTGGTGGTTATTCAAAACAGCAAATATTATAATGCAGGCGAGTTCTTCAAGTGATAGTAACCAACAAGTTACACAACGACGTCATTTAAAACCTGGGGAGCGTACAATGGTAAAAAATGCGTATGAGGGAATTCTAAGTACACATAGTGGAATATCATTTACTGATGCAGCAGAACTTTGTGCCACATTGACTAAGACATCTTGCCGTACTGTTTATAGAACTATCAAGGACAACAGGAATACTACAGTGTTCGATCAGAACGAAACAAGAGGACGGAAAAAGATTTTTATTGATCAACAAACAAAGATAGCCATTCGTCGGAAAGTGCATGCATTTTTTTTTTCGAAATGAACTTCCGAATTAAAAAAAAAATTTCTGCCGAAATTAAAAGGGATGAAAAGATGCAAAAAATTTCACGAAGAGTTCTAATGCGTACACTACGAGAATTAAATTTTCGATTCCTAAAACGAAATCGCAAAAGTCTTCTGGTGGAAAAGGAAGAAATAGTATTGTGGCGTAGAAAGTATCTAGAAGAAATACAACAATATCGCTGTGCAGGGAAAAGAATTTACTTTACGGACGAGACATGGTTAAATGAAGGACATAGTGTAAATTACATTTGGCAAGATCTCAACATTAACGTAACGCCTTTATCAATGGACTGTCCACTGGATTGAAAGCTCCTTCAGGAAAAGGTCGTCGGTTAATTATAACCCACATCGGGAGTGGTTCTGGTTTTCTTGAAGGTGGGTTAAACGTGTTTGAATCTCGTAAAACCGGTGATTATCATGAGGATATGAACTCGGGAGTGTTTGAAGATTGGTTTAAATCCATCTTACCGCGTATTGAACGTGGGTCGGTAATCGTGCGTGATGGATAATGCACCATACCACAGCAGTCGGGTGGAAGCTTTGCCAACTTCTGCGTGGCGAAAAGGAAATAGTGTTGACTGGCTCGAAAAAAAACTATTGCATTTGGCGAAAAAATGCTAAAGTGTAGTTGCTCGATCTTGAAAGACTTCACAAAAAAAATATACGAAATATGTAGTGGATGAAATGGCTCGTGAACGAGGTGTTACAATATTACGTTTACCGCCTTACCATTGTGAACTAAATCCAATCGAGCTTATATGGGCACAGATAAAAGGCGAAGTGGCGGGTAAAAATAAAACTTTTAAATTAAAAGATGTTAAAGAACTGTTAAAAACGGCAATAACGAATGTACAAGCAGCAGATTGGCATGAGTGCGTATTACATGTCGAGGGCGTAGAAAAAAAAAAATGTGGGACTAAGATGTACCCGTTAAAGTCATGGTAGAACCTATTATTATAAATCCTGCAGATGACAGCAGTAGCGCCATAAATGAAATGTTTTCATCGTCAGATAGTGAAGAATCGCTGTAATGGTAATAATGAATTTAAAATTGTAACGTATTGTCATTATAACACTTTTTAATGTCGGCGTGGAATATAATTTGTCAAATTATTATCAATTAGTGTTCATTAGGTAACAATAGTTAGGAAACTTATATTATATTTTTCAGTTTAATTTATAATACTATATTTATTATAGTAAATGTAAATATATTATAATAATAAACAAAAAATTCTTATATTTTTTGAATTATTATTGTTTAAAATGACACGCCTCTGGAATTGGCGTTTCTCTTACGTCTTGCACACCTCGGTAAAAATGAGTCACTGCCAATTATATTGTTAGATACATTAATCTAGTAACAATTAACTATCAACACCCATTGTTTTAGGCAAAAGAAGAAATATTGAAACTAATTGGTAAACCATTATTGTTATTATTATATTAGCGACAAAATTTACTTACTTTTTTTATTAGGTACAATGGCGCTTGCCTCAGACTTAAACAGACTCTCTGGGATGGACATTACACTTTCTTTTTTTGTAATATATTCCAATTCAGCTTTCTCAAAAATCTTATTCAAAACATTACTCGATTGAATTTTTTCCAAAAGATCAGGTATTTCTTCTTTAATAATCACTTCAAAGAGATAGGTTTTTATCAACTTTTTGTTTTCCTCTCGATGTTGATTCCAATTAATTTGAACCGCCTAGAATATTTAAATTAGTTAGTAGGTTATTTCATGCTAAGATAAAGTATCATTCTTAAGATTTTATCAAAAGCAGGCAAGGTAACAGTAATCATTCACATAGTTACTGCATTTTTATATTATTGAATCCTTAAGCGTTTAGCCGGTACAAGATTAACAAAAATTTAGAAGGGATGTTTTATCAAAAAATTACAATATTATACAACTGATGAATGCTTTAATTATTTAAAGTGAATTATATCAAAAAACAGCTAGTCCGAACATACACGTATTAGATAATTTTGACATGTGGGAATTAGGCTGATTTTAAAGATGTGACAATATACCGGGCGATGCATGGCTTAGTTAAACATAGATAAACCCATGTAAATTTGAGGTGGCTAAATATTGGCTCCCCAATACATTTTAGAGAAAAATTGTATTATAATGTTTTGAAGAGGCCGATATAATAAACCCATGTGCCAAGTTTGAATAAATTTTAAAAAGCCAATCTTAACTTATTCAATTAAATGTGATGGCAAAATTACGAAATTTTCATAGTTTAGGTAATACAGCAAATACCAGTAAATTATTATTTGGCATCGACAAAACGAAAAGTAGCGTCAGTGACAACATTTTCATTGAAGGCGCTTCAACTATAGCTAAATATGAGCTATTCCATTAAGGAAAAAGTAACTGTGATTAAGTGGTATTATACAGGAAATAGTTTAAGAGCAGTGTCTGAAATGTTTTCAGTTCAATTCCCTGATAGGCCTATCCCTTCCATTTCATCAATTGAACTTATCATTAGTAAATTTTAGTCCAAAGGCACTGTAATAAATAACTGTAAATGCTCAACTCAGAATGTCAATAGAGCTGAACAAAGGGATAATAAAGATCTTGATATTTTACTGCACGTGGAGGAAAATAAAATGATTAGCACGAGGATTCTTGGGCAAGCTGTAGGTAAACATGAAACCATAGTGTTGCGCACTTTAAAAAAACATAAATATTTTCCTTATAAGTATGAAAAACATCAAGAGCTACGGCAAGGTGATGAAGAACGGAGAATGGTATTCTGTTTTGAGGTAATGGAAAGAGCAAATAATAATAGGGTTTTTTTGATAAATATTTGTTTTACCGATGAATGTACATTCATCCTCAACAACGAACCAAATGTTCAAAATTGCCGATATTGGAACCAAGAAAATGAACATCGTCTTGTTCATACCCGAACGCAATATCCACAAAAAATAAATGTTTGGGCAGGAATTGTAGGGCATCACATTATTGGACCATTTTTTATGGAAGGCAACTTTGCCGTAAGCAGTAACCTATTTGATCTTACTACAAAGTCGAATCAAATCCGCACCAGAAGAAGGTGTACGCGATAATCAGGAGATCTGGTATCAAATGGATGGTTGTCCTACCCATAATTTTCTCATGGTTAGGGACTACTTGCAAAATATTTTTATCGGAAATATTATTGGCCCACGGCATGTAATCCTTTGGCCAGCCAGGTCTCCTGACCTTTCAAATTCAAATAAGCTTTATTGCCAGAAGATCCAAAGACTTATTGACAAAACAATACTAATAATATTAAATTACAATTAAAATCACAGTATCTTATCATTATTGAAAAATTTTACAAAATAAAATAAATATATATTAGGGCATGAACATACAACATTAAAAACAAAACAAGCCCAGGCAAGCCTTCTTAATTATAGAAAACAGGAACCAGGAAGATCCAGCACATAAGAAGTACATTATCAATTATTAAATTAAGTCATTTATATAAAATATAATTCGAATTCAAGCATACTTTATTCTTGAAGAATGTTGTGGTTCTCATCAACAAAGTTATCAAAGTTAATCTAATTTATTAAGTATTGGTACGCCCGTAAAGAATACAATGTAAAATAATAGTCATATATATATATCCAATCAAGGAAAATACCCCAATATCAGTTACATTTAGAACGTTGGAGGAAAAACATAAATTATTAAAGAAAAGAAGAGAAATAGGTAAAATTTCTGGTGATAAATGCAATCTCCCGAATAAGAGCCCAATTTACATCAATGAGGACATGTCAAGAGAAACCAGGGAACTTTTCGCGGCTGCACGCACATTACGTGATAGTGGATATAGATACGTCTGGGCGAAAGATGGTAGAATTTTTGCAAAAAAAAACAGAAAACGACAATCTAATGCGATTAAAAACATTGGACGATGTTGAGTTTGCGAAACAAGGTAATTAATAACCCAGTCCCTACCTATACTTTAATAGATATTTGAATAAGGCTTTCTTTTTGCTGCTTAATGGATCTTAATTCCTTGCTCGATGATCATAATGATGACTATGGCAAGGTTATTGAATGTGATAATTTGGATAATGTTGATTGTTTTAAGACAGCTGTCAATAAGTTAAATATTTTACATGTCAATATTAGAAGCTTAAATAAAAATTTTGATGATCTTGCTTTATTTATGGAATCATTTTGCGGAGATTTCGATGTAATTGTACTGTCAGAAACTAATATTATTGCTAGTAAATCTTCCTTTAGTCTTAAAGGATATGATATTTTTTATAATGAAAGTAAAAAAAATAAATGTGATGGCTCTGTTATTTACTGCAAGTCTTCATTGATTAGGGGAGACAACATTATTCAAATTAACAATAACAAATTTCTGCGTATTACTCTTGTAAAAAATGGTGTTACTGTGGGTATTGTATCGCACTACAGATCTCCATCACTCAACCCTAATGATTACGTCTTATTACTATCTGATTTGTTTAGTCAGAATTATTTCACTACTTCTGAAATTGAATTGTTTGTTGGTGATACCAACATTAATTTACTTGATTCTCGGTCTGCTATTGTTAATGAGTACTTAAATTGTTTTAATAGCTTTGGTTATCTTTCTAAGGTGAACAAGCCCACAAGAGTAACTAGTCTTAGTAGTACTTGTATTGATCACATTTTTATGAAATGCAACAAACGTTTTAGTAATGGTCTTGTAATATTGAATAGCTCTGTTTCAGATCATAAACCTTTATTGTTTAATGTTGATTTAGGTCACAAAATAGATGGCAGTCAAAATAGTAAAGTAAATCGAATCATAAAAAATGTAACCTAAATCATTTAAGTAGGTGCCTTAAAGTGGAAAGCTGGCAAACAGTCTTATCTAATCCGGATCCTAACATTGCGTCAAATAATTTTATGGAAGTTTTGCAGAATCATATTGATGCTGCAACTACTCTCAAATACGTATCTAATAAGAAAGTACTTCTTAAACCATGGATTACCCCTGCTATACTTGCCTCAATCAGGAATAGAGATCGTTTACACAAACTTTGTGTTATCAACCGAGATGACAATATTGCGATGGTAAATTATAAAAATTATCGTGACCAATTGAGTAAAATAATAAAACAAACTAAATCAACATATTTTAAACAAAAACTAAATGCTGTAAATAATGATCCTAGAAAGACCTGGAATATAATTAAGCAAGTGACAAATGATAATATTACTGATTCTGGCATTGTTGCTCTGAAGAACATTGATAACCAGGAAATGACCGATCAGCTAGCTATTGCTGAGGAGTTGTGTGGTTTCTTTAGTTCTATTGGTGCCAAATTAGCTAGTAAAATAAACAAACCAACAAATGTACCTCCTTTCTTACTGAAGGAGACCCAGTCTCCTTGTTCAATGTATCTGTACCCTATTACTGATGAAGAAATTGTGGATTCTATAAATTTATTGAAAAACTCTTCCTCAACCGAGAATTTTTGCATATCCAATTCCATTGTAAAATCTAACTATAAATGTTTAGTCAAACCACTGGTACATATTGTGAATCAGATCTTTGATGAGGGTGTTTTTCCCGAGATCTTCAAGAATGCTATAATATTACCATTGCACAAAGGAGGAGATAAAACCAATATTAATAACTATCGGCCAATTGCTCTTACTAACCCCATTTGTAAAATCATTGAAAAATGCTTAAAGAAAAGGCTGTGCAACTTTTTAAACACAAATAAATTATTATCTGAGTCACAATATGGATTCAGGGAAGGAATGGGTACTGAATCTGCTTTACATGAAGTGTCTGATTATATTGTAAATTGTTTTAATACTAATTATAAGCCACTTGCCATTTTTCTTGACCTCTCAAAGGCCTTCGATACTGTGGATCATCATATTCTATTACACAAATTGGAAATGATTGGGATAAGGGGGAAGGTTCTTCAACTGATTCAGTCTTATCTAAATAATAGAACTCAGAAAGTAAGAGTTGGTTCAGTGTGTAGTTCCTTTGGTGGGGTAAAATGTGGTGTTCCGCAGGGTACAGTGCTTGGTCCGATTTCATTTTCTATATATATTAATAGCTTAGCAAATGCAATACCAAATGTTAAAACTGTATGTTTCGCTGATGATACAGTTCTGCTACTTAAGGGATCATCGTGGCAGGATGTCTTTGAGAAGGCTGAGAGGGCGGCTTACTATGTAAAGATTTGGATGGATTATAACTTTTTAACGCTAAATGTAAACAAAACTAATTTTATGTGCTTCTCAATGAATAAAACTGGTCTACCTAATAACAATGTAATTAGAGTTCATTCTGATATTTGTGACCTTTCTCAGAATTGTGCATGTGCTGGTATAATTGAATCAGTGGAAAGTATAAAATATTTGGGTGTTTGTTTTGATCAGTTTTTGAAATGGAATGCTCATGCAGAATATGTGAAAAATAAATTAAGAAAGCTTGTTTATAAGTTCTATGAGTTACGTAATATTTTAAGTAAAGAGGTTATAATTACTGTATATAAATCATTGGCAGAATCCTGTCTTCACTACGGGATAATCTGTTGGGGTTCGGCTCATAAAAATGTGTTGGATAATGTTGGTATTGCACAGAAATATATATTAAAGATAATTTTCTTCAAACAAAGACGTTTTTCCTCTGAACTTTTATTTCATCAGTGTGGTGTATTTACGATTACTCAATTATATATAAAGAATGCTCTAAGATTTGCTCTCACTAGAAATATTTATCATAATTACGTAAGACATGACATAATGACAAGAGCAATTGCTAATCGTAATTTATTGATACCTAATACACGGTTTGATGCCACTCAAAGATCATTTTCCTATGTGGCTCCGAAAATCTTGAACATATTGCCAGAGCAGTTCAAAAGAAAAAAATTTCAGTACATTAAAAAAGACCTAAATAAATGGATAACAAGTAACACCCAAATAATTAAGACCATTGTTAAGTTTTTATAACTTAGAATAAGTTAATCTGGAATTAAATTTACTTTGTAATCAAATAAATGGTTAGTACTTATAGGGACTCTGTAATAATTTTGTAATTTGGATTTTGTAATAATAATTATATTGGATTTGTGATTTGTTAGTTGGTTGGGTGTTATAGTAGGAGCATGCACACTAGGGTGGTCCTTATTTATAACAAAAAAAATATTTTTGCAAAATTCCTAAGTCTCACCCCTTAAAGCTTTTCCAAATGGACCAAAAAATAAATGTGGAAAATTTCAGCTCAATCGGATAATTGTAAGTCGTGCCTCAATGACCTCCTTTTACGGGATTTTTTATCAAAATTTTTAAATAAATAATTATTTATAAACAGGTATCATTTAATAAATATGTATATAACATTAAAATATATTATAATAAATAAACCAGAAGATTCATAAAAAATTAGAAAATTTCAAAAATTTACTTTATGAAGTATCTACTTTTGGCAAAAGAGACTGTTTGCTACAGCTAGGAAAATTCTTACGATAATCTTTTACTACTTGCAAAAGAAACTGCTTCTGGTCTTCTTTTTTTGTAAGAACACTGTTAAACTCTTCCATGAGTTTAACTCCCCTTTCTGCGGTATCATTGACTACTTGAAGATTTTGTACAAGCAACGATCCCTCTTTGAAATCTTGTAGGAATTCCCATGAGGCTGGATTTTCTTGTAGAAACTGACAGGAAATCTTAAAACGTTTGAAAAAATTTAATGTATGTTTAGAAGCAAAATATTGTAGCGGATGATTTACTAAGGTAGGGATATCCTTCTCTGAAATAATTAGACGCTTAACAGGAAAGGAACAATCATCTTTATTCAACTGCGTCGCTTTTACTAGCTCGATTTTAGTTTCCAAAGGGATGCTTTTGTCGAAAAATGCCAAGGCCATTAGCTCATCGGAAAGATACCATAGATGACCACAAAATTTTGATATGGCTCTTCTGGATAAAACCTCATGCGTGTCTTTATAAAGATATAAACCTTTCAGAAACTTCAAGTCCTGAAGTGGTGCCATAGCAGCTACTGGGCAACAAAACCATACATTTATGTACAAACGAATGATGAAGATGCAAACATCTTTAATGCCGTTTTTTTCATATGATGTCATTTGGAACTGACTTCTAAACAAAAAGATCTTCAAACAATAAATAGCTTTAGCCATCCATCTCGCATGGTGGAATGCACCTGGAATTCTAAATAATATTTTTTTTTTTCAGTTGACCACCCAAAAAAATAATTGCCAGCTCTAATAATTCCTTGTAGTCTTTCCTGGGATGATGTAATTCTAGCTGATCAAGGCAAAATTTTAAAATGCTTTCTTGGTCGTCGCTGATAATGTCGGATACATTTTTGTCTTGAACGCCGGCCTCATACAGTTGAAGATCCAATTGTGACCATGCTTGTTGAAAGCGTCTAAAAATAGCTACATCAGGACCAGATGATGTACTAACACACACCTCAAATGCACATTTTAATACCAACTCATATATATGATGACGGCAAGGTAGATATAGTAGATCCTTTTCTAATTTTTGTTCCAAAAGAACACAAGCTCCATTGAGTCGACCGGTGTTTGAAGCTGTAGTATCGCAGCAAACGGCCTGGACGTTGTCTGATATTTGGTACTGGTGAGGTTGTCTCACGGGAATTGAAGCTTTTTGCCAAAAAATTACCGTTTCATCTATAGTTAACTTGGCGCTTTCACGAATTGGTAAGTTCACACAACGCATGTTGAAAAAGAACACTTGCAGCACTTGTCTGTTGGATGGTAACTTACTACCAGTAATTTGCGATATATCACTGCCTATTAAGAATATATTTGTTCGTAATTTTCGCTTGCACGCCATTTTCATGCGTTAATGCGATCCGGTGACCATAAGAACACTACTAACACGTAACGAAAGACAACAACAAATTAAGGCAAAGCGCAGACGGTGACGCAACTGTTTCTCCAACTACTTCTCGACAAGTACCGACTTGTAAGCGTCCTGCGTCTAATAATTATAATATTAATTTTCTATTTTTAGAAGTAGGGGAACGTAGTTGCATTTTATGCCTTTATGTAGAAATATGAAATTGGCCATAGTTTTTTAAATTTTGGCGTTCGTGAGGCACGGTTTGCGGTTGTCCAATTCAATTCCAATTTCGCTGACTTTTATTTTGCCATGAAAGGAAACAATTTATGGAGTGAGACCATTAAATTTCAAAACTTCGTAAATAAGGACCACCCTAATGCACACACAGACTTAAGTCCATAGTGCATGCACTACATTATAATATAATAAATTTAAATTTAATTTGTATACATCTTGTAAAGTGAAATTGAAAATTTAATTTAATTTAAATTTAATAATCTAATATTTGATTGTAATCATCATTGTTAATAATAATAAATAATAAATATCAACTATATATATATATAAACAATTGCCACAATTCAAGCACACAATACTAACACACAAAAGAAATTAACAAGGTGTCACAGGTTGGAACTTAATTATATATCCGAACATGTTTTGGGAAGACTGAAGAAAGATCAAATTAAATTTGAAATCACAGTGTCACACTAAACATAAAATGATTTAGAGCACATATCTACACATAAGATATAAAATAATGGATCAGTGAGAAGAATAAAAATAACATTGAAGAGCTAAGGTGATCATGAAATATTTTTAATTTTTATTTTTATTAATATTATTTGCTTGATAATCCAGGGACTAGAACCTGTCCTCATAAAACTCCAGAAGGGAATAGTATGGTTTATTACTAAGTAGCTTTTTTATGGATCTTTTAAATGTCCTAATGTCCAGTATCAGTCTTATGCTACAGGTATATGATTATAGAGTTTAATACTTTCAAAAATTAAAGAGTTCTTTGTGGACGCTGTCCTGGGAATAGGAAGAGGTATATCAGTACTGTTGCGCGTATTATATGTATTGTTAATTGTATAATTTTTGTATTTTTTGTGAATAAGGCAAACTGTCTCTAATATAAATAGGCCCACAACCGTTAAAATTTTTTCCTTGATGAAAAGTGGCTTACAATGATCTCTTGAGTTTGCACTACAAAGGTATCTCAGAGCTCTTTTCTGTAAAATTAGTATAGACCCCAATGACTCTTGACTGCAAAAGCCCCAAAATGCGATTCCATATTGGAGATGGCTTTCAAGCAAAGAAAAATAAACAGTTCGCCCCATGGGTTTTCCCAGTTCGTTTGTGACGACTCTCACCGCAAAACAACCCGCCGACGCCACTCTTCCATTCAATGCAAGAATGTGATCCCTAAACTTAAGTTTGTCATCAATTAAAACCCCCAAAAACCTTGCAACATTTGCGTTCCTTACAAAATTATTTTCTAAAACCAATTCTGAAAAGGAAAATTTAAATGTAAAAATGCTGGTCTTGCTGACATTAAAACACAAAAGATTTCGCCAAACGACTTCTTTCTGTGGGGTCACTTTAAAAATTTTATTTATAAAGATGTAAAATTTCAAAATCTAGAGCAGCCAAGAAACTGTATTTTGTTAGAATGTGACAGAATTTCTCAATATCAACTTAGTAATGTTAAAAATGAATTTAATGATCGGTTAGGATATTGTTTAGCTGTTAATGGAGGGTTGTTTGAGCATTTAATTAATAAATGTTTTTGTGAAAGTCTGTAGTCTTAGGTATGTTATGTTAAATTAAAGGCTTAGTAAGAAAAACATAATGGTGTCTTTTTATTTTGGAAGTGTGATTGCCGGATTGGTGAAACGAAAATGTGTTTTTAATGTGAAATAATCTTTACTCGTTATGTCCAGCTTTACGTCAATTTTTGACAATAGCGTCATAGAAATTATTTGCTGGTGTTTGCTGTATTTAGGTAATACTATGAAATACTATAAAAATTGCGTAATTTTGCCATCGTAATTATCACATTTAATTGAATAAGTTAGGATTGGCACATTCAAATTTATTCAAACTTAGCACATGTGTTTGTTATATCGGCCTCTTCAAAAAATTATAATTCAATTTTTCTCTAAGGGAGACAATATTTAGCCACCTCAAGATTTACATGGGATTTCCTATGTTCAACTAAGTCATACATCACCCGGTCTAGGGTGTTCCATTAAGAAAAACCCTTAAGTTACCATTTTTTTCATTTTGCGATCGTCTTTTGTTTTTCTGGTTGACATAATAAAAATGTTCAAGAAATCCTGCAACTTTTGTATACAGTGAGGACATAAAGTCTGGAAAACTACCTTTTGCAAGTAAACGAAGCACCTGAATAAAAAACGCTCGGACACGTCGATTTTATTTAATTGTCTTCTATCTTCTAAGATTTTTGAGATATATACAGGGCGCTTCAAGAAAGCTGGGCAGCTGTTAACTTCTTTTTTTTTTAATGGAACACCCTGTATATTATTACATTTTTGGATTCTACGGACAATTCTAAGTATATTTTATATAGAATGTCCTATACCTAAATTCAATTGTTTTTAAAATAAAACACACCTTACTAGTTTACTGAATTTTTAATGACAATAACTTAAATGACACATTTTAACGTAACAAATGCTGAAACTGTTGTCGGTTAACTTCCTGGCAATATCCTAACCGATCGATGAACTCTTGTTGCACGTTTCGAATGAAAAAAGGTGGGATTTGTCGAATTTCATCTCTTATACGATTTTTCAGCGCATCGATATTAGGAGGTCTGTTGAAATAAACTTTGGTTTTTAAGTATCCCCACAGAAAAAAATCTAGGGGAGTCAAATCCGGAGACCTGGCCTGCCATTCTACGGGGCCACGACGTCATATCCACCTGTTAGGAAATATCTCATTGAGATACTGCCGAACAGTAAGCGCGTAGTGAGGTGGTGCTCCATCTTGTTGAAACCACATAGTTGGGGTTGGTATATCAGGCTTATTACCTGGATACAGTTGAAGTAAGGCAGGAATCAACTCTAGTTGCAGAAAGTCAAGATAAATTTCGCCGTTTAAGTTAACGTCGAAAAAATACGGACCTATAATCCTGTCTTGAAATATTCCAGCCCAAACATTGATTTTTTCGGGATGTTGCGTATGAGCCACTTGAGCCCAATGAGTATTCTCTGTGGACCAGTATCTACAGTTTTGTCGGTTGACAGTACCATTAAGAAAAAAGGTAGCTTCATCGGAAAATAAAATATTTCTACAAAAAAATGGATCCAGGTTGCATATTTTCGCAAAACTGAATTCGGCGGTCATAGTCGTCTTCATTTAATTCATGTATTAATCTTATTTTGTATGGATGATACTTTGCCTTTTTTAAAATATTTTTTACCGATGTTTGACCAATGGACAAATCTGATGCTGCTTGACTTGTAGGTAAATGTGGATTTTCGTTATAACTGAGTAAAACATCTAATTTCTTATTATCATCTGGTTTCGGCCTACCTGTCCTGGGAAGATCTTTTACACAACCATGTTCAAGGAATTTATTGACAATTTTGCTGACTGTAGATATCGTAATTTCTTGTCCGCGCTCTGGATATGTGTTATTAAAAAGTTCACAAACTTCGCCCAAATGTCTTTGGCGATCTCCCCAGCCAAACATCATCAGAATTTCCATTCTTTCTCGCTCTGAGAGCATTTTTAATAACTTGACAGTAACAGAACTGTCCTACAGTATGTTAAAAATTGGCACAGTTGTCATAGTGACAACGAGTCAAAGTGACATCAAGTTACTACAATTCTCCTAGATTTTACGTTGTATCATGGTTTTTCTCTTAATGAAAAAATGTATAAATTCAACTGGCAATATTTTAAAAACAATTGAATTTAGGTATAGGACATCCTATATGAAATATACTTAGAATTGTCCATAGAATCCAAAAATGCAATAATATACAGGGTGTTCCATTAAAAAAAAAGAAGTTAACAGCTGCCCAGCTTTCTTGAAGCACCCTGTATATATCTCAGAAATCTTAGAAGATAGAAGACAATTAAATAAAATCGACGTGTCCGAGCGTTTTTTATTCAGGTGCTTCGTTTACTTGCAAAAGGTAGTTTTTCAGACTTTATGTCCTCACTGTATATCTTTTTTCTAATCAAATCTAAAGAAATCAGATTTTCAAAGGGGTGACAAATTATAAGGAAAACCCCCTGTACATAATTTAAATATATAACGGTTTTACTTTAAATAGGTAACGTAACAAATAACTTCATACCCAAATCAATGCGTCTATACTCTTCACATTATTCAGAGCGAATTCGTTTAAAAACTTCTTATCCAAAATGCACCTGACATGGTTCAATGCTTTAACTTTATACAGTAAATCTCTGGCGACAGTGAAGGCCCCACTTGACAAGGCACCTTGTATATCAAGTTCCAAATTTATTCTATGCGCAAGTGGTATCTCTTTTTGAAGGTTGTCTTGTTGCAGAATTGTTGTCATGCCCTAAAAAAAAAATCACTTACCAAGATCATAAAATAGTGGCTCATCCTTATAACTAAAGGGCGGAATATATGCACTTAAATTCAGCCAAAATATGCGCATATACATATATGCCTTTAAAATATGCAGTTATATGCATTTTTTGACCAAATATGCATACTGGTATGGGTAACATTCAGAAACTTCGTATAATAAAGAATTAGACATTATACAAACTATAGCCTTAAACAACGGCTATCCAACAACATTCATAAACAAAATACTAAAGAAAAAACTCAGACAAAAAACACAAAAACTACTCTGCCGAGGACGTCCCCTTCCATCAAACGCGAAATACAGTTCAATCAGATATACAGGTCATACAAGCCATAAAAATCTCCAAAAAACTCAAAAACCATAAACTTATCCCCATACATAGCTAATTCAAAAATTAAAAATAAAGACAAATTAACACATAGCGGGGTCTACCAAATACAATGTGAAGACTGTGATGTAATCTATATGGGTCAAACAGGTAGAAACTTTAAAACTAGGCTTAAAGAACATGAACCATCCATTTTAAAAAAACAAAATAAAACAGGAATAGCGGACCACTGTATAATAAATAATCACTCAATATCCAACAAAATAAAACCGATATAATATATTCAACACAAGGGTAGAAAACTCAACCTATAAGAAACATTAGCAATAAAAAAAGCCTTAAAAAATCGATGTAATGTTGTTAACAATCAAATTGAAATACCTTCAGGTGCCAATCTAATACTTAATAGCCTAATAACTTAAGATAAATATGCAATAAACACTGTCAACAATTACCAACGAAAAAACCCATAATTATTATACACAATATCATTTTCTTAATTTTATTACTTAGATATAAATACCTCTATAATCACACCTGTAACTTAGTTGTACCTTTGGCCAATACCTGTAAATTAAGGACCAAAATAACCTATCATCTGTCAATTTTTATTTTAATGGCATGTAGAATTTATTATTGTCTCATAATGCTTTTGATAATGACCCGCAAGGGTTGAAACACGTGTCAGGAAACTAAAATATATTGTGAAATATAACAAGTACTACTTTAATTTCCCCATTTCACCAAGCATGTAGCCCATCACATATCAATTAAAATTTGATACTGTCAACTGGGGCAGATTTTTTTTTTGTATTTTTGGTCTATGATAATGTTACCAAATCTTGCTTAGTTTCGCTGTAAGTTTTGATTTTTAAATGAGACACCGCGTAAAGTAGAAAGGTTTGTTTAGGTTAAATTAACATTTGTTTTATCAATTTCAAAAAATACTTTTTTTTTGTCTTGCCCTGTATGGAGACTAGATTGAAGAGATGAAATTATTTTCAAAGGTTCTTTTTAATATTTACTCTTAGAATATTGGTCAAACTTTAAATTTCTCGGTATTTCTAATTTTTTTCAAATCATTCAAAAAAAATTATGCCAAAATTCGTTTAGTTCTCAGAAATTATATATTATCAGAAAAACAAAACGAACGAAGAAATAATTTTACATGTTTTATTGTCCGCGATTGAAAGCCCGCCAATGCCGCTATCTGCAAGGGGCAAGAAAGTTAGTGTTTCCGAACGATCAGTTAGAAGACTTTTTAAAGCAAATAGTAGTAGTGTGACCCTTTTTGCCGACCCTGTTTTAACGTTTGGGTAATGCCAGCCTATTTTTGATGATAACGTGGGGTTATGTACACGTTTTTGAAATAAGAGGGAAACAACAATCGTTTTGTGTATTAAGTGTATAATCTTCAAATTTTTAATAATTAGCAGAGCGCTTTCGGCCATAGGCCATCTTCAGTGCTTCTTAGTCAGGAAACAGGAAACTTCATTGTGGTTTCGAGTCGAAAAAAACATTTTTTTTGTCGACCAGAAACCACATTCTCACGTGGAACGAAAAATGGAAAAGAAAAAATAATGACCATAGATTGAAATTTAAGAAAGTGGTTCGTTCCAGTTGTTCGTCATTTACAATTTTGTAATTGTTTTTATGTAATGAGTTTTTACATCGTGGCGTTGATGACCCACTTAATGAAGAAAAGTTTCTAATCAATGAAGTTTCCTGACTAAGAAGTATAGTATAGTACATTAAAAGTAAAAAGGTGGTTAAATGAACATTTCTCCAATCGCTGGACCGGAAGATTTTTTACGCATTCATGGCCTGCTAGATCGCCAGAACTTAGACCATTAGACTTTTTCTTGTGGGGGCATCTTAAAAATAAGGTGTATAAACATCGACCTTTCGAAAACATAGATCATTCGGAAACTGTAATAACGGAATGCGTTCAATGAATTCCACCTACCTTTTTAAGAACTGTTCGAAGGGAAATGAACATAAGAAGAATAGACTGTATTGAAAACGGTGGTAGACACATTGAAGTTTAAAAGAAAAGGTGTTTCCCGTACATTGTTGTTACACTCTGACTATCTCTTTGCTATTATTTTTTTAAATGTATCCTAATAAAAATGTAAAGTAAATTACAAGGGCCTTGAACATATTGTCTAATATTAATTTTGGTTTAAACCTAGTTGCTTCAAAAATAAAATGAATTTTGGCATAATTCTTTTGAATGGTTTAAGACAAATTATAAATAACGAAAAATTTAAAGTCTGAACAATATTATAAAAGTAAACGTTAAAAAGAACTTTTGAAAATAATTTGATCTCTTCAGGGTAAGACAAAAAATAAGTATTCTTTTTAGTTTTTTGAGTAGAAGGTCGTGACTTCGTATTTGAACATAACCTTTAATTCTAAACAACTTTCACAAATGAAAATTATTGTTAGTTAAATCTCCCTGGTATGCATTACAGTTTTTTCAATTTTAATGAGCGTTTTTTTAGTTTAAGGAGACGCAGGAACCTGTTCAACATAATAAAGACTATTTGATTTTAATGAATTGATAAAAAAAAAACTATTACATGGCATAAAACAAATAACAAAACTTAGAACAGAAACAGGTACAGAAGTTACAAACAAATATAATCTGTTAAACATGGCAAAGGACTACTACAAGAAACTATGTACAGGGTTATCCAACCAAGACTAGACAAGGCGATTTTTTGACTTTTCCTGTACTTTTATAAAAAAACTGAAATAGCCATCTTAAGTCATTTTCTCCCGCGAATTCGAATATCTTCAGCAAAAAACAATTGAACATCAAACAAAAGTACTAGGGGTCACTTTGATATTTTTTTAAATGGGATGCCGTATTTTTAATGAGCTTATCCGATTTCTCATATAAATTTTGATCTAAAATGTTGGATTTTTAATTCAAAAACGCCTTTTTTCTTCAGTTTTAAATTCGGAAAATGTTCGTCTACCGTAAGATTAATACCTGATAGATGGATACCCGTTTCACCTGTTCACCCTTTAACCTGCTTTAAAGCGTCCGTCAGTTAGACAAAATAATCAAGTTTCAAATTTCTATATATTTTTCACGAATTAATTACAAATAATGAAATATTCTTTAGAAGAACGGCTAAATGTAATAAAATTATATTACAAAAGTGGAGAGAATGCTCGACAAACACAAAGAACATTTTTTGAGAGTTTCCAGAGACACATTTCAGTGGATACAATTCTCAGAATTAAGACCCTATTTGAAGAAAGTAAGACATTGAAAGATAAGCCAAGAAAGATGAAAAGACGGAATATAAGGGATCGAGCTATTGTTCAATATTTTACTATAAATCCGAAGAGTTCTATTCCGCAAGCGGTACGAGAAGTAAGGTATGGTCCAGGGCTCCGGAGAGTAAGCTATGGAACAGTTCACAAAACTTTAAAAAAATGTGGTCTAAAACCATATTGCATCCTTCCCGTTCAATACTTAACACAGCTTCAAAAAGAACTGCGATTTCGATTTGTTGCTTCAATGCTGATAAGAGAGCAAGACGAAGATTATAATTTATATAATAAAATTCTATGGAGTGACGAAGCGTCATTTACAACATCGGGGGTATACAATCGGAAAAATACAAGATACTGGGCAGCAGTTAACCCTCATAGATATGAAATGATAAAGTTTCAAGGTTGGAGCTCACTTAATGTTTGGTGTGGGATGTTAGAAAATCGAATTATTGGACCACTATTTTATCGTGGCTCTTTAACAGGCCAAAGATACCTCCATTTTCTTCATAACGATATCGAGGATTTCTTGGAAAGGTTGCCATTGCAAGCCTACAACAATATCATTTGGCAGCAGGATGGTGCTCCGCCTCATGCAGTTCGAGAAGTGGTAACATACCTAAACGAGCGTTACAATCAGTGGATTGGCCGTAACGGAACAATTCATTGGCCACCAAATAGCCCCCATATCACGCCAATGGATACATTTTTATGGGGTCATTTAAAAAATGTAGTTTATCAACGACCCAACAGAAGTCTGGAGGATATTCAGCAAAAAATTATAAATGAAATTAATATACTTAACCAGGACCAAAATATTGTAAGAGATTCTTTGGAGAGATTGAAAAGGGGGCATCGGTCATGTTTTGAAAATAATGGAGGACACATAGAACAATTATATTATTGAGATTAAAGTTATTCACTTTAGTTTATAGTTTTTTCTAATATGTCATACTTTTTTTATACGTAAGCAATAATAGATTTGCAAAAACTACTAAATTTGTAATTAATTCGTGAAAAATATATAGAAATTTGAAACTTGATTATTTTGTCTAACTGACGGACGCTTTAAAGCAGGTTAAAGGGTGAACAGGTGAAACGGGTATCCATCTATCAGGTATTAATCTTACGGTAGACGAACATTTTCCGAATTTAAAACTGAAGAAAAAAGGCGTTTTTGAATTAAAAATCCAACATTTTAGATCAAAATTTATATGAGAAATCGGATAAGGTCATTAAAAATACGGCATCTCATTTAAAAAAATATCAAAGTGACCCCTAGTACTTTTGTTTGATGTTCAATTGTTTTTTGCTGAAGATATTCGAATTCGCGGGAGAAAATGACTTAAGATGGCTATTTCAGTTTTTTTATAAAAGTACAGGAAAAGTCAAAAAATCGCCTTGTCCAGTCTTGGTTGGATAACCCTGTACCTTCTCAGAAGAAATTCCAGACATAACAACTCATGTTATTATTAATAAATAAGATAAATATTTGGGAGTTTTAAAAAAATAATAACTTTGGCTCCGAATCTCAAAAACAAAATAACTTACAGTTTGTCTACATACTTAAAACCACATATATTTACTCGTATAGTCATATTCAATTGGTAAATTTTGAGAAAGTAGATTTAAACATTAGACATTCTATTTATTTAATTAACCTATGCACTGCCAACTCTTAATAACATGGAAAGTTCTAAAATGTACAAAAAGCAAAAAATAATTCTATTAATTAGAAATTGATTTTTTAATTACCTACCGTATATTGATTAACAATAGAATTGTTTAGCTGTTCCAGTAGAGTCTTTTTCAGCACATCCACAGACGGGTCACATGCTCTTACATATACATCCAACACAATTTTATCAAAGGCAGCAAAACCATTTTGTTCCTTAATAAGATTGTAAAAATTTTGACATTTAGTGAAATGCTGTTTTGCAGATTCGTAGTCCTCGCCGTAGAAGAAAAATGTGCCCAAATCGTAGCATATTTGTGCGCAAAATTCTTCTCTGAAATAACACAAAATAGAAGGGCATACAATACAGCACGGACAAAAATATCATATTACATATTTTGAAATAAGGACTACCAATGTGTAGGTATATTTTTGCCTCGCCTACTTTTATACGAATACGAAATAATACAATAGATTAATAACTAAAGCATATACAGGGTGGCGCACCCTATACGACGCGGTCGTTTAATGGAAAAGGGCTGAATCCTTAAAATTTCTTTTTATTGGGTAAATGCAGGAACTTTGGGGGTACAATTTAAAATTATTTTAAAACATACCGGATGTCCCAAAAAAAAGATCCATATCAAAGTTATATTTTTTTAAATGGAACACCGTATATTTTATGACATTTTTGGATTCTAAGGACCAAACTAGGATAAGTTACTGTCATCTTCCCTATACCTAACTCTTTTAGTTTCTGAGATATTTTAGAATATGTAGAATTGCATAGTATATTTTAAAATTTAATATCTACTAGACACATTAATTTTGAAAATTCATATGAAACTCCAATTATCAGCTAAGTAAATGAGTTTCGTAAGTTAATAAAGTTTTGGTCAAAAAGATATACAGGGGGTTCAAAAAGTAATGTTTAATTTTAATTACATAGAAATCAGGTTAACTTCTTTATTTTAAATGGAACACCCTGTATATTATTGCGGCAAATAATGGCAAATTAAGTTGTCTTTCCAAATGTATTGGGGTTCCCTATATCTATCTTTAATAGTTTTTTAGTTTTTAAATAATTTATTTTTAAAAGTACATCAGTTAAGACATTTTAACACAATTAGGCTGGCGCGACAGGGTCGTTGTTACCTACAATGAATTTTTGTATTAATATTGGTTAAGTTAAATTATATTATACATTAAAAAGATTTGCGATACCTACCTTTAATAGTTTTTCCATTTTTTAAATTTAATAATGAGAATTTACTTTCATATTTTTATTCAAAACTTTTTTTAAAATATCAGGGTGGCTTTGAAACAGCGGCCATATTCGTTTATAATTCAATTGTCTATTTTGTTATGTGCGTGAAAATAAAGTGTTATTAAATTATTACAATGAAGACTTATCCTATTCAAGAAAGAACTGATATGATATTGGTAGCTGGTGAGTGCGAAGAAAACTGCTTTTTGGCATCAAGGCTTTACGCTCAAAAGTTTCCCGAGCGAAACCATCCAAACAGAGCCGTATTTAAAAGACTTCTAGAAACATTTCGAAGAACTGGTAGTGTCGCTTACGAAAAGGTAAACAGGCGAAAACCCATGTTGGGAAATGAAGAAAATGAATTTCTTGTGATTGGCTCTGCTATTGAAAACCCCCATATAAGCCAACGGAAAATTTTTCAAGAAACAAATATAAGCAGACGAAGTATCTCTAGAATATTTGAAAAACATAAATTTTACCCATACCACATTCAACTGCACCAAGCACTATACGAAACGGATTTTCACCGAAGACTTGAATTTTGTTTATGGGTTCTTGACAGTCAAGGAGAGGAGGAAAACTTCTTTGACTATGTTTTATTTTCCGATGAATCGACTTTTCATAACAACGGGCTAGTCAATAGACACAACTTTCACTACTATAGCGACTGCAATCCCAATTTTTTTCGTACTCTCGATCGCCAACATAGATGGTCAGTTAACGCTTGGGGTGGAATTGTGGGATCACATGTAATAGGTCCATACTTTTTTGATGGCACTTTAAACGGTATCAAATTTCGAAGATTTTTGTGTCAAGATTTACCTCTACTATTGGAAAATGTGCCATTAGAAACAAGAGAGAGAATGTGGCTACAGTTAGATGGGGCGCCTGCGCATTTTCAAAGAGATGTGCGGCAATATCTAAATGCACATTTTCCTAACAAATGGATAGGGAGAGGCGGCCCACAAAACTGGCCGGCAAGGTCACCAGATCTAACTTGTCTGGATTTCTTTCTGTGGGGATATGTCAAAAATATTGTTTATGATATCCCGCCAACAACTCCAGAAAATATGAAAGAACGGATAATAGCTGCCTTTCAAACATTAACTCCTGAGATGCTAATTAAAGTTAAATTGTCCTTTGAAAAGAGAGTCCTATGGTGTATTGAAAAGAATAGGCAACATTTTGAGCACTTACTTTAATTTATATTTTTTATACATTAGTGAATTCTACATAGATTAGTCAAAAATATTGTTATAATGTTAAAAAATTCGTTAGTTAAATAAATAATGTTTAAAAACTAGAAAACAGTTTAAGTTAGATATAGGAAACCATAATACATTTTGAAAGACAACTTAATTTGGCATTATTTGCCGCAATAATATACAGGGTGTTCCATTTAAAATAAAGAAGTTAACCTGATTTCTATGTAATTAAAATGAAACATTACTTTTTGAACCCCCTGTATATCTTTTTGACCAAAACTTTATTAACTTACGAAATTCATTAACTTAGCTGATAATTGGAGTTTCATATGAATTTTCAAAATTAATGTGTCTAGTAGATATTAAATTTTAAAATATACTGTGCAATTCTACATATTCTAAAATATCTCAGAAACTAAAAGAGTTAGGTATAGGGAAGATGACAGTAACTTATCCTAGTTTGGTCCTTAGAATCCAAAAATGTCATAAAATATAGGGTGTTCCATTTAAAAAAATATAACTTTGATATGGATCTTTTTTTTGGGACATCCGGTATGTTTCAAAATAATTTTAAATTGTACCCCCAAAGTTCCTGCATTTACCCAATAAAAAGAAATTTTAAGGATTCAGCCGTTTTCCATTAAACGACCGCGTCGTATAGGGTGCGCCACCCTGTATAAAAAAGTAACAATAAAATTACATAACTATGGTTCATGCATGGGCAAAAAGTATTAAAACTTTATGCGATATTAAATTTACTACAAACTTAAAGTATTCTTCTTTGATACAAACCCACTTATAGCAAATACTTTGTTTATTTAAGCTTGTAAATATTATTTATTGACCGATAGTTGGCAACACAATTGTAAACGGCGCGGTGGCGCCAGCTCGTTCGTTGGCTTTGTTTGACGTTTCATGAAAAACTAACCTTAATTGTTCGTGGTTCTGTGTTGCTGTCCGGCTACTTTTTAACAAAAACTCCAGATCTTTTCATAAATAGCATTAAAAAACTGTTCTATTAAGAGAAATAAAAGTGCACATACATATCTCTGTCGATTACGTTGTTTACTATTTGTGAAAAATGCCGAAGCATTTAAATAGTGGGTGCAAAGAGCTAATAGCTAGAACATATTATCAGGAAGAACTTAAGGACAATGGTCTATTGTTACCCTGAACAGCAGTACAGAGAAGTAAATTTAGAGAGTATGTTAAGGTCTAGATATTTTATTTCTACTTTACTAATTTTTAGCGAGTAGCAGCTGCCCTAAATTAAAATATCTCCACTGTAAGCGCAATTTCAACAACAGTTAAGGAAAATAAATTATTAAAACCACCTTAAAACAAACGTTCTAATTTAAAGAGAGTTGTAAATGTGTGAAGATTGGATATAAGTTCTATCCGTGACACTATTTATGGAATGTACAAAACAAGTTGTATTATTTAAAAATTATAATATTTTACATCGGTTATTCATAAGCTGTAACTTTTTTTAGAACATCATTTTAGAACATCATGTAACTTTGACAACTTTAAGTTAGAAATAAAAAAAAGAGAACTGTTTGATGGTTGTCTTAACTCTTTAAGAAGCAGTATTAAGAGTCGTACAGCCGATATTTACAATTGTTTAAATTATTTTGAATATGATATTGTTGCGTTGACCGAAACATGGCTTGATTCCACGGTAAACGATATCGAAGTCTGCCCTAACAATTTTAATCTGTTTCGTCGTCATAGAGAGTTTGCAGCTGCTGGTTGTGGTCGCGGCGGTGGTGTGTTGCTGGCGGTAAGTGAACGATTTTTTTGTGAGCCTCTTAATTTGGATCAGGTTGTCGTGAATATATCGAGATTAATTGATTTAGTGGGAGTTAAGGTATCTTGTGATAGAAAAAGCTTATATATTTTATTGTTGTATTTACCACCGAATCTAGGAATTGATGAATATCATAGATTGTTTGAATTTTTATCTTCATTAGATTTTTTAAATAACGCTGACACACTCATTTTAGGAGATTTTAATATTACTAATTACGCAAATTTTTTCATACGTAATGAAAGATCAGATAATTTTGTAAATGCTATAAATAACTTCTTTAATCTGACACGACTAAATCAGTTTAACTATGTCTTAAATACTGATGGCAGACTGTTAGATCTTGTCGTTTTTAAATAAATAAATAAATAAATAAATAGCCATTTATTTCCGACAGGCCGGAGCCCACTTACAGGAAACTCAAACAAATTAATCGAATTATAAACAAAAATCTTACAAAAGTAATGACCTTGCTATACTTAAAATCTAATAACAAAAAGTAAGAAACTAAAGCTAAGTTAGCAGGAACCAATGACTACTAATGAGGATAGCCGGACATATTGCGCAAGTGTTTTAATATGGTTGGGAGGCTGTCATGAAATATGTCGGAGAGGGCTGAGATACGATTGAAGTTGTGGCACATTTTGTGAATGGGACCTTGAGGCAAAATGGCACTGTAGTGTCAGTGAGTCGGATATCATTCTCACTAGGATCGACGACCCTCACCCTCCTTTATCGATTTTATTTCCCTACAGCATCAGTATTAACTCTAATGCTCTCATCCCTAAAAAACAGGCAGGTCAGTATAATTTTCGTCGAGCTGATTACCCGGTTATGTACGAGTTACTGCTGGATATTGATTGGTCTTTTCTGAACCACTTGGCCGATGTTGACCATTGTTGTAAACTATTTTACGATAAAATTTATAATGTATTTGAGATTTGTGTCCCGAAGTTCGGCGTATTGAATTGTCGTACCTACCCCCCATGGTTTACGATTAACATTAAACGCGATATCCGACTTAAGACCATTGAATGGCGGAAATATAAGCGAACTGGCGACGGTTTAGCTTATGAAAATTTCTCTCGATTAAGGCGTCAAATTAAGACTGAAATTGACGAATCGTATAGGGTGTATATGCTTGGAATCGAGCATAGCGTAAATCAGGATCCTAACAAATTCTGGGCGTTTGTTGACTCTAGAAGGGGCTCTGTGGGAGTTGCTCGTGGAATGCATTTTGACAACACTACGCTACAGAATTCTGAAGATATTGTCAATGCGTTTGCTAATTTCTTTGGTCGCTCATTTCTGGTATCTTCTGGCTCCTCCACAGATGATGATGTGTCGAATATATCCACATCTACTATTAATATTACCAGTTTTAATGAGACTGAAGTTTTTCAACGTCCTGCGTTTGTCATCAGAGACTGCGCGGGAGTCTTCGCACGTCCTCTATCAATCATATTTAACAAGTGCCTTAATCTATGTAAAATGCCAAACATCTGGAAATGCTCCAAGGTTTGTCCAGTCTTCAAAAAAGATGATAAAACTGATATCTCCAACTATAGACCAATTTCAATAATTTCAAATTTTTCCAAAGTTTTCGAGTTACTGTTACATGGCGTTATCTTTTCAAATGTTAAAAATTCTATATGTCCTGCTCAGCATGGATTCCTTAAGGGTCGATCGACAACCACTAATCTAATGTGTATTACTCAGTTCGTGGCAGAGGCAATTGACCAGCGCCGCCAAACAGACGTTATATATACTGACTTCTCTAAAGCTTTCGATCGGCTTGATCACACCATTCTATTGCAGAAACTTTAAACTTTTGGATTTTCAGACCCATTACTGTTATTCTTTAAATCATACCTGGAGGATCGACAACAGTTTGTGGCTTATGGTGGTGTTAGATCCACAGATTATATTGCTACTTCTGGAGTACCCCAAGGCTCTATTCTGGGACCACTATTTTTCACGCTGTTTATTAATGATATTGTCGATAAACTCTCAGTTCATTGTCTGCTTTATGCTGACGATTTAAAGTTATTTTCTGCAGTCTCTAATGAGGCTGACTGCCAGGTCCTACAGCGTAATCTGGATATTTTAAACGACTGGTGTATTGAAAACAGATTGAGTTTGAATGCCTCAAAATGTAATGTTATGACGTTCACGAAAAAAAATTTCCCTCTTTTGTTTGGCTATAACATCAATGGTAAAACTTTAAAGCGACCCGAAGTGTTTAAGGATTTGGGGGTCGTCTTTGACAGTGAGTTGTCTTTTATTCCTCACATTGAACATACCGTCTCCGCTGCATATAAATTACTTGGTTTCGTTTTACGCACAACAAAAGATTTTCAAAATACGGTTCCACTTAAAACTTTATTTTTTTCTTTCGTTTTATCTAAGCTGGAGTACGCATCACTTATTTGGTCTCCTTATTATAATATCCACATAAATTCTATAGAGTCGGTGCAGAGGCGATTTGCTAAGGCTCTATGGTTCAGAGTCGATGGTGTCTATCCGATTCAGGGTTTTCCCCATGAACAGCTGCTGCAAAGATTTTCGCTTATAAATTTGGATAGAAGACGTGATTACCTATCTCAGTCGTTTTTGAGGAAGCTTGTCAGCGGTCATATTGTCTGTGAGGAGTTGTTGTCTAAACTAAATTTTAGGGTTCCTACTTTAAATTCTCGCAACACAGATACTTTCTACCTACCACCGTTCCGTACCAACGTTTTTAAGTTTGCACCTATTAACTCGATGTGCGGCTGCTATAACTCCAATGCTAATGCCTTCGACATTTTTGCCTGCAGGTTGAGCGCAATCAAGAGTCACTTTTATCGATGACTGACTTTTTGATGTTTAATTTTCCTTTTTCTTTATGATTTTGTTCTGTATAAATCTTTTGTGTAATATTGTGTAATAAATCATATTTGTGTAGTTATGTAAGTAAATTAGGTAGTTTGTAAGTTTTGTTCGTACCTACCTGTTTTGTAATTGGGTAACTGTTAAACAGTGTATGTATAAATAAATAAATAAATAAAATAGGCTTGGGATGGTAAGAAGATTAACTGAGGCGAGGGCTTATGGAACTTTCCCATGTAGCTTTCAAACGACTGGTATTTTTCAAAGAATATATTAAAGAAAAAGAATCATGCTTGTACCAATTCGGTTTCTTAGATGAAACATATATTTTTCAAAATGGTACCATTGTTCGATCTTGGCAAGATGAAAATAAAAGAAGTGTTAGATCTACTAAAGTTGATGATAAAAGGAATTATGCAGTAAAGAAATATATAAACTATGGGAAATTATTGTATATTTATCTTGATTTTATGAAAAAAAACCTGTGTACTTTCCTCACTCGGATATTTTGGTTACAAGCTGGCAACACTGTCAACAACTGACGTCACTTGAAGGGTATGACGAGCATCAACTATATACATATATTGTTAACCACAGCTTAGCGCCTGATGACTTCAACAACTTTTTTACAGCAATTGCGGAAAAAATAGTAAAAAAATATCCCATACAAAAATATAAATCCTCTTGATAATCTGAAGGACTTTTTACCTCCTTCTTCTTTACAAATGTAACTTTTAATGAAGTAACAGATATAATTGATACGCTAAAAAATAAACCTAGTCGAGATATATATGGTCTAAATATCAAACTAATAAAGACCAAAGACAAAAATTGTATATTTAGCACCCCTCACCAAACTTATAAATGGCTGTATTAAAAAAAAAACGTTTTTCCAGATTTTTTAAAAATAGTCACTGTTACTCCTATTTTCAAGGGGGGTGACCCTTCGCTACCAGAAAACTACAGGCCCACTTTCACTCTTGCCCATTATCTCGAAGATATTTGAACAGTATATGGCGATCAGAATAGTGGAGTTTTTGAGAGAAATAATCTGTTTTCAGAGGACCAATTTTGATTCAGGAAGGGGCGGAATACTGTTCTCGGTATCCTGGATCTTGTCTCGGGCATATTAGAGTCCTTCCATAAAATGGAATACCACTCTGCCTTGTTCTGCGACTTCAGCAACCTTTGGCTGCGTTGATTATGATATCCTTCTGCAGAAACTAAAATACTATAATTTCAGTTAGAATAGTATCGACTTGCTTAAGTCATATTTGACGCATAGATGTCAATCTGTGGTGGCTGCTGGGGTGGCTTCAGCGGGGAGTGGGATCAGTGTTGGGGTTCTACAGGGCTCGGTTCTAGGGCCTATACTATTTTTAACTTATATAAACGGTTTCCTCATCTTGCTTGACCCTGAGGGATATACCCGACAGTGTCTTTTGCAGCTGACACTATAGAAGAATCGATAGAGGGGTCCATAGCGGCGCAGGACAGGGCTGAAACCTAGTTCTGCTCCAACAGACTCCTGTTACAGGCTGATAAAACTAACAGGGGAACTTTCTCCATGAGAGAAATAGATGTCAACGATTCTGAGGTTCGATTTTTGGGGGTTCTTCTTGACCCAAAATTGCAGTAGGACAAACATATAGATGCCCTGGAAAAAAACTAAATAAAAGCCTCTATGTTCTCTGAGGTATTTCTCGATCTTTCAGTTGCACATGGCGTACGCGACTCTCGTCTGGGGACACTCGGCGGCGGCACATAGAGTATTTGCCCTCCAAAGGAAAGCAATTAGAATAATCTCTGGTTTGGAATACAAGGACGATTCTAGAGATGCGTTTATCAATCTCAGGGTGCTGACTATTCCTTGCCTATATATGTATGAATGTCTGATGTATGTCAAGCGGAGTGCGGGACTGTATCGGTCTCACCAGGATATTCATGGCTATAATACTTATCGAAAGCCTTGCTGAAATCGGTGTACACGGCATCGACCTGCTTCTGACTATCCATAGCCAAACAAACATTCTGAGAAAAACACAACAAATTTGTCTCCAAGGATCTTTTGGGAAAGAAGCCATGTTGCTGTTCAATAATAATATTCTTTACAGTAGAGAAGATTTTTTTATAAACAATTTTTTCAAGAATTTTTGCAAATATACTGATTTTACTAATTGGACGATAATTGGACACACTACTTCTGTCCCCACTCTTAAATATAGGTATTACATAGGATGCCGTCCATTTTAGAGGAAAGCATCCTTCCCGTAAAGACAAATTATAAATAAGATGAAGTGGCTTGGTGAGATGGCGTACACAATATTTTATAAATAAAGGTGGTACTCCATCGGGCCCAGCGCTTTTTTTTTATGTCCAATGTTTCTATAAGTTCACTTATTTCATTTTCCGAAACCAAAATATTGTCCTTTGCAGCTTCACTTATAGGATAAGATAGCTTTTGTCTAGTATTAGCTGTCAAGTACACACTTTTAAAAAATGTAGCAAACAGGTTACTAACACTCTTCCCGTCCTCAGCAAGCGAGTCGCCATAATGAAGAACCCGAGGGATTGAAGCACTTGACCTTTTTTTATTGGACACATAGTTCCAAAATTGTTTACTATTATTTAAAATCTCTAACTCTACGCTCTTAATATACAAGTTAAAATCACTATTTATTAATTGTTTAGATCTTCGCCTTAAGCGGGAAAACATTTGGTATGAAATTTGATCTCCATATTTTTTGTATTTTTTATAATGTTTATTTTTTTCTAAAATTGTCTTAATAGTTTCTGTTTTAAAATATATCGGATACCTGCCCCTAACTCTGAAAGGTGGTATATGTTTTTCAATAAGTTTATTTAGTTCAGCATAGAATAATTCAATCATAGTATTCAGAGGTTTGTTAAGCAAAATGTCCTCCCATCTTATGGCGGCCAAGCTAGTGTTAATAACATTGTAATTTGCTTTCCTAAAATTAAAAATTGTGCGACTTTGGTGGGTAAGAGACCGAGTTACAGAAATTTTAATTGAAAATTCCAAAGATGGATGATGCTGGTCCTCATCAACCAGATAATTATCCGAGCACATAATATTAGTGATTAAATTTTTGTTGCACAAAATTAGGTCTAATATTTTACTATTAACATTTAATACATTATTAAACTGCATTAATTCGAAATACGAGAATGCGTCGACCATAGAGGAAGACCTTTCATCTGCTTGCGTAGAATGCAAATAATTTTCTTTATTTATAAAAATCCAATTTATATTTGATAAATTAAAGTCCCCCACTATAGTCACGGTCTTCTCTAAAAAGACACGTTCAAGTGTACTTATATAAATTATTTATAAATGCCATAAAGGCGTAAGTGTCACCTGGCGGAATATATATGCAACATATATACATCCTTTCGCCACCATTATTTTCTATTGAAATCCAGATATCCTCGGCATCAGATTCCAGCTCACAACACCTTCTCGCTTGCAACTCCCTTTTCACTGCCACGAGCACGCCACCTACGTCCTTCTTAAGGGACGCTGTCGTTTCCCGGTCACGCCGGAAAACATCATACCTATTACTAAATAACTCTGAAGACAAAACGCCACCCCTCAACCAAGTTTCCGTTGCACAAATAATATCAAAATCTGTAGAGACGACACCGTGAAAAAAGTTATTTGTTTTAGTTCTCAAACCCCGCACGTTCTGGTAGAAAACTTGGAGATATTCAGCCATTTTACAGGTAGGATGGTATTACCTAGATACTGGTATTTAGAATATCACATTCTCTGAATATCATCCTTACTTTTTATCAGCATTACTCGCGAGGTATCACTTTTCCTGACAAAAATATTTCCATTCTTGGTCCAGAAAAATCTCTAACCTCTAGCCTTTGCTTGTGCTCTAACCTCTTTGTAAAGCATTTTGTTATTCATTGTTAGGTGCTCATTAATATACAGATGATTGGTCAATCCATCTATCTTCATGATTTGAAAACTATTTTTTAAGCGTCCACCGGATTTGCCGTCCTTACAAGTTAAAATCAGTTAAGAAGTGGCTACCGCGTCACACGCTTGAAGACGTAAAACGTGTTCTATCTCACTTTGACTTAAAAATGTTCTTGCCTCATATCGCTCGAGATCAATTGATTGATGAATCCAAGTCCAAGCCCAGACATCCATCTCACAGACCTCCCCTGCAGGCCGAATATTCGCCTCACGTCCGCCGAATGCCCCCATGCAAATAGCATAAGCAATGTGTGATTAAAATATTGCAAAATAAGATGTACGAAGCACCTCAGCTAAGACGCTATGCGAGATATTGCGGAGGACATTTAGGCCTTTTGTGAGTTTTTTTTGCTAGTTGGTCAACATGGAGACTGGGATCCGGGGTTATTCCGAGGAACTTTATCTCTGTTATATCTTTGGCATGTAACACATGTATGGTTTTTCACACATAAGTTTGTTTCAGAGGAACCACATTTGAGCCCTATCCTGTACTCCCCTGGATCCCTGCAGTGTCTCTTCCACAGACCCACCAGAGAGGGAAATCGTCGTTCCATCAGCAAAGAGCAGCAGCAAGTGTCTCGGAATTTGGGAGATCGTTTATATATATTAGAAACAAAATAGGCCCTAGAATAGAGCCATGCGGAACCGCTACCATGATATGACTCTTTGCTGACCTCACAGCGGCCACCTCCACCACCATCTGAAAAGTCGTAGCGTTGCAGCTTCCGCAGGAGGATATCATGATCGGCATAATCAAAAGCCTTACTGAGGTCGCAAAATGACACCGTACTGTAATGCATGTCATGAAAGGAATTCAAAATATCAGATACTAGATCCAGAGTTGCATGGACCGTGCTCTTGTTTTCCCTGACCCCAAACCGTAAAAATATTATTTGTTTCAAAGAATTCTGTGACGGGTGGCCATGCACTTCTCCAAAATTTTGGAAATTACGGGAAGAAGAGATATGGGCCTGTAATTCTCAGTCAGGGACGGATCATTCTTTTTAAAAATAGGCCTAACAAGAGAAAGCATCAAGCAATCCGGGGAAATATCTTCTCTGACACAAAGGTTTATTAATTTTGTCAATGGAATTATAAAATGGTTCTTAATGGGCTTAATAAGCTTTACATTAAGTTCATATAAATTCCTGCTAGGCTTATTTTTTAGATGGTTAATTAGGTCCTTTACTTCAACGAAAGTTACCTTCCTGAAGTCAAGCTATGTGGCTATTATCACAAAATATTGCTAATTTGGGCCAAAGCGAGCATAAAGACCAAATGAAAATTACTTCTATAAAAATTCAGTTATTGTGTCTGGTAAGTGACATTATTCGGTTGAATGTTTGTTAAATCTTGGTTGGCTTTTCTATTAATATGTTATATTGTAGGTTCTAGAATAATTCAAAAATAGGTCACTATACACGAAGTTCAAAATTTCTGTCAGTGACTCATCACTAGCATATAGAGAGCTCCGGATTGTGCAACGTCAAGGGAATGAATTCCAGTGTCGTGTGCATTTCAAAAATTAATAAATGATGAAATTTCGTGGGAACATCATATAATTTTTTATAAATAAAATTTATTTTCTTCGGCTTACGAAGAAAAGCCATCAGGATTATGTCTGGGCTAGGTTATAGGAAGGACTACCAAAGCGCTTTTATAAAGTTGGGCATACTTACTCTTCGCCCATTATATATCCTTTAAAACCTTCTTTTTATAATGAAAAATGATAGCCTCTCGACATATCAGAATGTACATGATCATGACACCAGAAACAGTATCAACTATATCGCAATGTATTGCCGCTTGGGAAACATCCAAAACAGACCAGAATTTATTGCAGTTAAGCTATTTAACAAACTGCCTCATTTAATTAAAGAAAAATCTATAAAGGCATTTAAATATCATGTAAAGAAATTTTTATTAAAAAAGTCTTTCTATAGTGTAGACAAGCTCTTTAATTGTCAGTTTATTTTTGTTTTAATTATTTTTAATTTTGTGTAACTTGAATGGCGTCCATCTTGCACCTTAGTACATTAGATTCTAACGATGTCTTGTAACACGTAACGTCATAATTAATATTAAGTGTAAACTATTTTATTGAGCGTAAAGAATATTTGACGAGTGTAAACAAAACTCTTGTATTTTGACATAATAAATCATTTGAATACTACGAAAACTGAAAACAACTCACAAAATCTATCGATAAATATATATTAAAAACAAAAATTTATCAAGTAGTGTTAAAACCTTGCCAGTACGCTTATTTTGAAATCTTTGAAGTTGTGAATTCGGTCTCTGTGAGTTGTCAAATTTATTTTCTCCGCGATCAGAATCACCGTGCTATTTTAAATGCATTCGGCTTATTGGGGCTTGTATGACGTCGCCTCTTAACTTCACTGTTATTGTAGTGGCACAGTTTATTATATGCATACAAAAATATTTCCTTATACAATATTTTCATTATGCCGCTTCCTAGATTTGGTGATTGGTATTAAATGAGTCACTGACAGAAATTGTGGACTTTATGTATATCCTTTAAAATGCCTAATTTCCATCTGAGACTTTCGTATATATATGAAGCAAATTGCATTAAAATAAACTAAAAATAAATAAAATACAACCCCGGGTGGTTGAGGATCAAATAAAAACAGAGGATTTTTTTTTTATTTTAATTGAAAACGCAACTTCTTGCTAAAAGATTGATATTATAATAGTAAATAAAAAATAAATACTTTTCAAGCAAACTTCTAGTGTTTTTACTATTTAAATAACATTTTTAAAAGAAATATTTTTTTACCTTGATACTTTCTTCCCTTTACTCCATTCAAACTCAATACTATCGTTGGTTTCTGTAGGCATCTTGAAACATTCAAAGGTTAACAAGAAAGGAATCGCCTCCCATTGCAAAGCGTCCGTCAGAAAGGTAACTGTCTTTTTGATATTGTCGGGACAACAAATTATATTCTCGTCGGCTGGAGACATTTCATTCATTCTACGAAACAAAAAAGATTTTAATTAAATTTACAAAACATCAATACTAAAGAAAATAATGTTTGGTAAAATATTTTATTATAATCGATAAAGCTGGTTAAAATTCAACTCCATCGGCGGCGTGCTAGACTTGTTTACTGCTTTGATTTGATTAATTTAGCATTATCTTTTAGTCTAGCGAATGCCACGCTCTGTTGTTGTTTCCTCCCCAAGCTGGCGGGCTCCAAGTTCCGGCATACCGACGGCGCTTACATTATGCAAGTTTTACTTGCGCGAGTACTTGATTATAAGAAGTATTTGATCAATGTAAACTGTGTTTCAAGTATAGTTTTTCCAAAGTCAGTTTGATGACATGAAAAAGCTTCGACCGGGCTTCAAAGGGACCGGCATCATAATCGGGGTTGTCAATCTTTTTTTAAAAATTCTTTAAGTTTTCATTATTAAAAGTGTTCTTTTATATCAGTATTTAATTGATAGTCAGTAACTCTCTTTGAAAGCGAGTTTGCAAATGTACTTTGAATCAAGAAATTTTCAATGTCAAGGAAAGAAGGAAAAAGTCATCATGAATATTATAATAATTTTTTAGAACTTCAGAAATATTATTTATACAAAAATAATTTAAATTAAACTAAAAGGGAGTTTCACTGTTGTTAAACAAAAAAAAAATTAACAATTAACAAACCCTTATGTTCCTCCTACACTTACGAAAACTTTAGAGAATTGGCAACACCCTGGCGATAGACCGTTGAGACCCAGACGCAATCTAAACTCAAACTCAAACTCAAAAGTGCTTTATTATCACAAGACATAATCTTGTTGACAAAGCTAGGTTGTGTGTGTCCTGAAAGTACTCTTCCAAGGAATAATAGGCTTTTCTCAATAAGAGATCCTTCACCATTGCTCTAAATATTCTTTTAGACCTAACGGCTCTTATATTCAGAGGCAAGTAATTAAATATTTTTTTTGAATTATATACAAGTGAACTTTTCACCAAAGTAGAGTGCGGGATTGGTAACTCCATGTTTTGTGTTTGCCTGGTGGCATAGCCAGAGCATAGTATCTTGTTGTCTGTACTAGACTTATGTTTCTCAAACATTAGACATACTGTCTCGAGAATAAATAGGAACGAACATAAGGGTTAGAATTCTGTGACTTAAACAGTGGCCGACAGGAGTCACGGTAACCTGCTCCAACTATATACCGAATGGCCCTCTTCTGCAAAACAAAGACCGAATTCAACATCCCACGAGTACAATTTCCCCAGAAGGAAATCCCATATCTTAAGTGCGATTCTATCACAGAAAAGTAAACCATTCTTGATACAGAGGCATCTAACTCCCTAGAAATAATCCTCAAGGCATAGCAACCTTTAGCTAAATTGCTGCAGAGATTAAGGATATGTTCGTGGAACGACAGCTTATTGTCAATATATAAGCCTAAGAATTTAGAATACAGGGAATTGTTAATATTTTGATTTTCTATTGAAATTTTATTGAGAGAGCACTTAAATGACAGAACATTCGTTTTTTTAATGTTAAAAGACAATAAGTTTAAGTCACACCACGTTTTCACCTTGAGGATGTCATTACTAATAATCTCGTTCAGTCGATCCCGATCCCTGTCATGCCACAATATTGTGGTGTCGTCTGCGAACATGGTAAATTTACCTTGGATTTTGAAGGATGCAAGGTCATTAATATAGAGTAAAAACAAAATGGGGCTTAGTACTGACCCCTGAGGCACTCCACAATCAATGCACGCCTCATCGGACATTTCACCATTTATCGAAACTACCTGTTTTCGCCTCGAAAGATAAGACTCAAACCACCTCAGCGATACATCCCTAAAACCATAATGGTCGAGCTTTCGCAGCAGAATCCCGTGACTGACACAGTCAAAGGCCTTGGACAAGTCACAGAACACCGCCGCGGCAGCGTCCCCATCATTAAGACGCAAGTACAGTCGCTCAAGAAAAGCGAACATTGCATCAGAGGTACTCTTACCGTTCTGAAACCCGAATTGAGCTGAAGATAATATTCTATTTCGCTCCAAAAAAGACAACACTCTAGTCTTCACTAGTCTCTCAATGATCTTAGACAAGGTAGGTAAAAGCGAGATCGGACGATAGTTAGAGGGATCATCAGATGCTCCTCCCTTATGAATAGGGACAACAACAGCAAACTTTAGACAGTCAGGAAACAAGCCATGAATGAAGGAAAAGTTAACAGCCTCAGCCAACGCTTCTATAGCAGATGTAGGAATGTAGGTAGATGCTGGAAGATCCTAATAGACATTTTATCCCAGCCTGACGCATTCTTATTTTTAATTTCACTAAAAACTGTTTTTAATTCGTTTGCGTCAGTAGGCCCAAAGAAGAAGGTACATTTTATAGGTGCATCTGGCATATATTTTAAGGGATCACTTGTTACCTGAATGCTCTGAGACAGTTTCGACGCTATGGAGCAGTAAAATTCATTAAGTTTATTACACTCGGGAGCAGGAGCTCCAATTGCACTATTTCGTTTGCCTCTCATTTCATTGACGATCAACCAAGTATCCTTTTGTTTGTTGTTGGAATTTATTATTCGTCTCCTGTAATGCATTTGTTTACCAATTGTAATCGTTTTTCTATATATGCTTCTGTACTTTAGGAAAAAGGAGAAAAAGGTGCTACCAGCTTTAACAAATTTTCTGATATAGTGTAAAGAGCGAAGGTTCCTGGATGATACTTTCAGCCCCTTAGTTATCCAGGGCTTTTGGCTCCTGCGCTTTAGCTTCCTGCGTGGAAAGGATTTCACAAATGCACCATGCATAACAGAGTGTAAGACCTCCAGAGGTTCCCCACTGTTTAGACAATTATGCCAGTTAATAGTTGCGCAACTTTGTTCGAATTTTCGAAAATTTTTCGTTGAGTAAATACGCCCACAATATTCATCCTCCCGTACCTCCTCCCTGTCAAAAGTGCGAACTATTTTTTCCGAGTGGGAAAATTAATAAAGCAGCATATAAATACAAATATATATGCTGTAGACAAGAACAGCAAATTAGAACTGGTTCGTGATAAATTGCGAGGTTACCCTGATTATAAGTATCAATCTTTAGAAACATTGCGTGGTGTTTTGTTAAAATGTGGTTTAAACATAAAAAATTAGATAATCTAATGGTTATAATGGAATCCCCGCGTATCATTGAACTACGACAGGACTATTTGCGCAAAGTAAAGGAGTACCATGAATCCGTTAAAAGTATAATTTATTTAGATGAAGCTTGGTTCGATACTCTGGGTCTATGATACTCATGATATTGTTAAGTATAGTAGACAGTACAAATTGTACTTGGTAGAAAAACGCGTAATTATTCTTTATGCCGGAAGTAAAGATGGTTTTGTACCTATTGTGTTGCTCTTGCCAGCAAAGAATATCACTCAATAATCAATCTCCAACTTTAAGCGCAGTTGTCCTTGATTTTCGGCAGGTTATAGCGAAATGAGTAGCGATGTATATGTCCGGTCATTAATTTGTTTATGAATTTTAAATTAATTATGTTCGTTCAACACACATCTTAAAAACTTGTTATATTACAGAACATTTACTGTGATTCTGCTGATGCGATCAATTTGTTGTTAAAATATCTATAGTGAATTCTAACTACTAACTTTATATTTCAACTAACATAGGAGCTGCCCCTATCCTTTCTTGGCAAGGAAAACTCATACCTCCTGGCGGTCCTTGCTAGACAAGGGCAATTTTTTAACTTGTTTTCGGCAAAATGAGCATTTTTTTTACCGAAAGATCATTTTAAAAATAATAAATGCATGTGTTCTTTGCAGGCGAAGTCACGGGTTCAAACCTCTTATCAATATTAATATTATTTTTTAAATTGCTTTGACAAAATTAGCATTTTTTTTTTTTACAGAAAGACCATTTTAAAAATTTTCTCTACCGGCGAAGTCACGGGCACAAACAACCTCTTATCGATATTAACTATATTTTTTAACTTGCTTTGGCAAAATTAGCATTTTTTTTACAGAAAGACTATTTTAAAAATATTCTTTGAAGGCGAAGTCACGTATATCGATAAAAGGCAACCTTTTATCGATATATACTATAATGAACAAGCTGTAATATATACTATTTAATCATATTAAAAATTCACAACAAACCGCATTTTAATTATTTGGTAGAAGCGACGCCTATAATCAGGAGTTTAGTTTAGAGTTTTTTTAAGTCATCAAATTAGGCTTGAAACAACTATACCATCCACACTCTGGCCCGTATATTATCCCTTTGATCCGCGACTAAAAACCGACATGGAATGGAGACAGAGGCGATGCGAGACGCCACGAGGAAAGGCCAATGAAGCAACTACACTCTCGTGCTCGCTAAGTCTCCCGTGGTCTCGGCGAGAGTGTGGAGCAGTGTCGCCAACCTCCAAAAGTTAAATTGTGCTTCGTATTGTGGAAAAAGGTGCGATTTTTACAGCATTAAAAATTCTAAAAATTAATAATTTTCTTTAAAATATACAGGGTGTTTTAGAAGTATGGTACGTTGATATTCTAAGGGAAAAAGTTTATATAAACATGTGTCCGGAGTTGCCTTGTTTTTGATATAAAGGGTGTTTTTTAGGAAAAATCGGTTTTTTATAATTTTCTTAAATATCCTTTTTCCGATTTTATTGAAATTTGCTACCGTTATTCATAATGATAAGGGACTTACTTAGCAGTAACTAGATTAAATTTTTAAGTCCAGTGGCGTCCCGGCGAGCAACTTAACGAATATTATTGACAAGAGAATGTACGCAACTGACTTTCCTAATTTTCTTTTTTTTTTTGGATTTACCAACTCATAATACAACTTTTTTTGTTTCTTGAATTGTTTTCGTATCTTGCTTCGTTTTCGAGAGAAAACATAAGAACCACTTTATTGCATGTACAAAAAGAATACCTATGTATTTCAAAGTTAATTAAAATATGAGGTAAAGGTAAGTTTCGATGTCTAATTTACCTGTTTTGTTAATAACAAGTCAAAAATGAATAACTTTACTAACGCTTAAATGGCCCAGATGCATTTTAATTATGGTCTAGCAAATGAAAGTGCTGAAGTAGCTCGACGAATTTATCAGGAACGTTATCCAAACAGAGTACTGCCATGTGCCAAAATATTTAGAGAGCTCCATGCCAGATTGAGTGAGACTGGAAATTTTAAACGTAGAACGGAACTTCCTGACAGACCTGCAACAGTAACCACGCCCGAGCTAGAAGAGGCTATACTTTAAGAGATAGAAGATGATCCTTTAACTAGTGTCAGAAAGGTAGCAGTGCAACTTCAAACAAGTGCATCGACTGTTTGGAGGGTTTTGCATCTTTATCAACTATACCCATACCATATTCAACGTGTGCTAGCTTTAGACTATTAAAAAGGGTTTGCTTTTTCCTTTTGTCAGAACCATCCTCAGACGCGTTTCGCTGTATAACAGCTCATCAGTGAGGCTACGGGTTCTGATAAAAGGATAAAGCATGGGTGTCTATTTTGAAACAGAAAAATCGGTATGATACAGAGAATGAGCCATCTGGCTTCATTCTCTGTATCATTTAGACTATTAATTATGGGGTCACCTAAAGCTTCTTGTATACAAGACGCCTGTACTAGATGAAAACGACTTAAGAATTCGAATTATTAAAAGTTGCAATGCGATACGAGATAATGGAGGCATTTTTGAACGTGTAAGAGAATCAATGGTGAGACGATTGCAATCGTGCGTTATATCAGAAGGTGGCCATTTTTAACATTTGCTTTGAATAACTGTTGCATTTTTTTTTGTATCATCATTTAAAAAAATTATTTTATTTTTAATTTAAATGTTTTAATTAATTTTGAAATACATAGGTATTTTTTTTGTGCATGCAACAAAGTGGTTTTTATTTTTTCTCTCGGAAACGAGGCAAGATACAAAAACAATTCGAGGAACAAAAAAGTTGTATAATTGGCTGGTACATCCAAAAAAAATATCAAAATTAGAAAAAGTCAGTGGCGTGCATTTTCTTGTCGATAATATTCGTTAAGGTGCTCTCCGGGACGCCACTGGATTTAATAAATTTAATATAGTTAGGGCTAATTAAGCCCCTTATCATTATTAGTAACGGGACCAAATTTCAATAAAATCGGGAGAAGGATATTTAAAAAAATTATAAAAAACCGATTTCTCCTAAAAAAAACTTTAACGCCTTTAAAACAATATCAAAAACGAAGCAACTTCAAACACATACTCATATTAACTTCTTCTCTTAGAATCTATTAAAAAATCTCCCTCTTAAGCTAAATTTATTTATTTTATTTATTTGTAAAATATACGGGCACAACCCATTATAATATCAATACCACTGAAATTAAATTAAAAGGCTATTGAAATATCTAAATACTAACTTGACAAAAGTAAGTTTACGATGGTATCGACGAAATTATACAACTATAAACAATTGACAATTACCTTTTTTTTAAGAGAACTGAGGGAATTAGAAAATATATCCAACTCATTGTGGTGGTTGAGAAAACGCATGGCCCGTATCAGGGGCGCATGTGAACCATAGTTGGTACTGTGATGACCAATATGAAATAGTTCAAAATTTCTAAGGGACCTTATGGGAACATTCAGAGCTATAGAATTTAACAAAGCCGGACATATAGTATAACCCCTAACTATCTTTGTAACAAAGCTAACATCAAACATTATTCTTACCTCTAATCTCACTATAATCATGATCAACAATCAGTATATTCAATTTATAAGCACAGTCTAAGAAATCTATTTTGAACCTTCTCCAAGCTATATTTATGAACTTCGTAAAACGGAGACCACACCACCGTAGAGTATTCCATTATGGACCGCACTAGGACACAGTAAAGTAAAACTAAAGACGTAATTGAGAAATCACTACAATTCCTCTGAACAAAGCCCAACATCTTTGAAGCTTTGGTGACAACAGCACTGATTTGATCAGTAAATGATAGTCGGCAGTCTAAAATTACTCCGAGATCCTTAATATTGTCAACCCTATCCACTACTAAACCACCAATGCTATAATCACCGTTAACCCTTCTTAATCCTCTATAGAAACTAATAACATGACATTTTTCTACATTTAATTGCAAACCATTTGTCTCAGCCCACAACACAAATCTGTTAATGTCGTGCTGTAAGGAATCCAGATCGTAAATACTAGTAATAATCTTATATATCTTGACATCGTCAGCAAACATTAAAAACATGCTTTCAATTATGTATTCTTTAATATCGTTTACAAATAGGTTAAAGAGAAGAGGCGAGCAGTGGGCACCCTGTGGTACCCCCGATACAGCCACAAATCCCTTAGAGAAAAAGTTTCCAATTTTTACTTTAAATATACGATTTTTTAAATAACTTCCCAGCCATTTAACTAGAGCTGGGCTAAACCCCACAGCTGACAGCTTTGCAAGCAATAGTCTATGATCGACTCTGTCAAAGGCCTTAGAGAAGTCAGTATAGACAGAATCCATTTGAGCACCCGCCTCCAAGGCATCCAACAGTTCCGATTCATAGACTACTAGGTTTGTGGTTGTTGATTTACCCTTAGAGAAACCATGTTGTTGATCTATGATTATCTCCTTACAGCACCACGAAAGTTGATCGCACACCAAAGAATCAAATAGCTTAGGTATGCAAGACTGATTACAGACACTACGATAATTGTCTATGCTATTTTTATCGCCCGATTTATGAATGGGGACAAGAAAGCTTTCCTTCCAGAGTGTCGGGAATTCCCCCACTTCAAGTGATTTATTAAATACAAGAGTAAGAACGTCAGTTAGGGTGGACTGAATGAGAAAGACTCTGCTGCTGCTGTCTTCTATGACCTTTCTAAAGCTTTTGATTGTGTCAATCACCGGATACTGCTCAGTAAATTGGAAGTTTACGGCTTTATAGGAAACGCTCTGGACTGGTTCAGATCCTACTTAACAGGAAGAAGTCAGAGGGTTTCATTGTCGGGATGTATGTCTAAACAAGCGAATGTTGACTGTGGCGTTCCGCAGGGTTCTGTGTTGGGCCCTTTATTGTTTTTTATTATATATTAACGACTTGGCAGATATAAATATAACCGGCAACTTTACTCTTTTTGCGGATGACGCTACTGTATTTTGGCACAATAAGGATGTGCTACAACTTAACAGGGATATTAATGATGACTTATCTAAAATTAAGCAGTGGTGTGACTCAAATAAACTGACATGTAATGTTTCTAAGACTGGAGTGATGTCATTTAAGTGTGTCTTGAATGACGTATTTCTGGACAATAATGTTGTAAGTAATCTGCAAGAAAATAAATTTCTGGGGATATATATAGATAGCAAATTGAAATTTGAGGGCCATATTAAACATTTAAACTCGAAATTATCATCTGGTTGTTACGCACTCAGAGTAGTGTCTAGCAAGCTCGATAGGGAGATTGCAAGAAAGGCTTACTTTGCTTTGATTGAGTCCCATTTACGCTATGGGATTTGCTTCTGGGGTGCATGCGCAAAACAATTATTTAACAGTGTGTTCTTGATACAGAAGCGAGCTGTGAGGTTTTTAAGCGGAGCTAATTATAGAGACTCCTGTAGTCCTTTGTTCTTGTTGCACAAAATTTTGACTTTGACGTCGATATTTATATTGGAGTCAGCATGCCTGATGCACAAGAAGCATCAGGATGATATAGGGAGACAATCTGTATATGGCACGAGAAGTGTATACAACATTTCTCTGCCTCGTCCTACCTCATCCCAAACCCATAAATCCATATTTTTTGGTAGTAAAAAGATATTTAATCATTTGCCTTTACAAGTGAGGCAGATGAGAAATGAAAGGGGATTTCGAAAGAGTTTAAAGGGGCTGCTGGTTGTGAGACCTTATTACGATTTATCGGAGTTTTTTGAGGAAAACTTTGATTGATTTTGGGTATGATGGAGTCTTTGAGCAGACGTTTATTCTGTGCGCATTGAATATGCATTAAGATGTCTTATATATATATGTTTTTTTTTTTTTTTTTTTTGGTGTGCTAAATGTATGTTCGTTTATTTTTTCTGAATCTGTTTTAAAATAATGTTCCTTTTAAGACCTGTATTTAATGTGTTTTATACTTTTACTCTAATTAATAACGGTGATGTAGTGGTATATATGATTTTTTGTATAGCTTTATCAATAAGAATTGTTTTGTTCTTTGGATAATAAAGCATAATTGACTTTGACTTTGACTTTGACGCAGCGTTTCAACAAATAGTTAGGTATTTCATCAGGGCCTGCCGAAAGTTTGTCCGGCAAGTGACTGATTTTATCAAATACTTCAGCCACTAGTATTGGGCGGTAGGTAGCATTACATTCAAAGTTTAAGCTATAGTTGGGCGTAGGAACATTGCTTTTAACAAATACACTCGAAAAATATTTTTTAAATAGATTAGCTATAAATTCAAATTCAAATTCAAATTCAAAATTCTCTTTATTCAAAAAAAGTAGGCTACAAACTTATTAAGTTTTACCTAAGTTTAGTGAGAAAGCGTCAAAATTCATAAAAGGTAAAAATTCTTTACGGGACCAACCGCATGACCTATGACTAACATAAAATAAAATACTAAAATAAAATAGGTACATACTAACAGAACCATTAAAACAGTTCAGGATTAGCCCAAGTAATTAAATTTAGGTTTTAACACATTAAAAAAAAAAAAAAAAATACATAAATACATTTAAAATGCAACTGCAAAAACACTGCAACAAGCACAAACATTTAGTTAAAAATGGTATTTTAGTAATTTAAAAATTCTTCCACCGTATAAGGTTCTATTTGTATTAAAAGATTAGAAACGTTTTTTTTGTAAACTTTAAAATTAGTTTCAGTCTTTATTTGATCGTTTAGCTTATTGAAAAATTTCACACAAGAATAAGCAGGTCCCCTCTCAGTGTTTGCTAGTCTATGCACGGGGATGTTGTAGCCTACCCAGCGCGTGCCAAACCCATGTCGTACCTCAAACTCACAAAATTTGTGTTTATTCTGTTATCTTGCCCATTAGTAGCTGATGTATCGCCCAAGGTCATGGCCGATGGTAATCCAAAGGAAACCCGTTTACTATTAATGAAGGACCAAAAGCTACGAGGGTTATTATTTATATTCTGTTCGGCCCTTTGAAGGTACTGGGAATAGCATCTTGCTGTCAATGTTTTACATTCGGACCTTAAGGTCACAAAGGAAGTATAGTAATGGTATTGTCCAGTTTCTTTAAATTTCTGATGAATGGTTTTCTTTTTAATAATTAATTTTTTTAAAGCAGGACTAAACCATCTTGGGAAATTTGACGAAACGCTGCGCCTGCGCGGGACATACATCCGTACACCATGGTACAAAATATCATACATTAATTCCGTAGCTTGATCAATATCAGATAACGGGCCCAGAATGCCCCTCCAGTCGACCGATGCAAAATAATCATTTATAGCTCTAAAGTTAGTATTTTTATCTATAAATATCGTACTTCTGAATAATTGCTGACCACGAATTTGAATTTCCCTAAAACTCTTTCTAAAACAGGAGCCCTTTTGAAATAATACGCATATTTAAGTAAGTTTTCACAAGCGCCACAAATCACGGTCTTTTGTAGTATTGTGCTAGATTAAAATAATTGCATTAGTTTGGGTATTATTGCTCGAACTATTAAGTTTAGGCACAGAATCTGATAATGTCAATTACAACAAAAAATAAAGAATTCTTGTTAAGAAAATATAACTTTGATTTACTGTGAAAACAATGCAAAACAATGCTTTAGAACTTAAAAGTAGAACTCATTCATTACTTAAGTCCTTGTCTTGTTTTTAAAATAAGTAAGTTATGCACAGTGCAGTGTATCTTTAGTGTCTCAGAGGTCATGGATGAAATGAAAAGACATAATAGAGGTCATTTGCAATCCTACAACTCTTTATGGGTTTGTGATCTGACAATAAATTATTACATAAACGGTAAGTGGTTCTTAAAAAAAAACTGTCACAGAGTAATGTTACTAATAAATGCCCTTTTGTAATGTTAGCTCTCTGGAGAAAAATTAAAAGCAAAATTTTGAGAACTTTTGTAGCTATATGTATTGTTTATTTTATTTAGATTTTGAATTAAAATGAAAGTAAGTAAAACCAAGATATGTATACTTATATGTAAAAAAAACTTGTAATGTAATAGGTAAATACATAGTATTGAATCCTATGCACTATTATGGGTTGAGCAATGAAAACGGAACAAGCCTGATTTTTCATATTTATCGTCACATTTAAAAAAATCACTCAGACGAGTTTTGTTTTCAATTGGAAAACCTTTAGCTAATATTTTCAAACCAATAACTTGAACTTCCCAGCAGGGGTGGGCAACACTCTTAAAAGTTTAAATTGAATCAGTGGTCCAGTGATACCTCAGTTTATAGGTCCCTAGATTCTCTATTTAATGCTGCCTCGTTTTTTAAATTAAGTTCAGTAGTTTGAGAAAAAAAGTATAGAAGGTTAAAAAAGCGTCAGTTAAGATAGAGCTTAAAATATCACAACTAGTTTTATTTTAAGGAACTTTTGGAAGTGTAGATTTAAAAATATTAGCAAAAGGTCTCCATCTTAAAAATAAAATTGATGTATGAGGGTCTGAGGTGTACCCTGTATAAAGTCATTATGGGTACCTACCTACCTACTTTATTATTATGGGTAAGCAACAGTAAGTGGTAAAACCAATTAAAAAAAAAGTTTCATACCCATATCTCTGTTGCCAATTTGAAGTAACTCTATGCATCGAAGTACTTAGCAACCACCTGTGAAATAATAGAAGAGCAAATAAAAACTGAGGGGACGCAGTTTTAGTGTCAGCTTGCTCAATATTCGGAATTTCCATGATAGTTTTTTCCTCACTTGTGAAATACATGAGATCTTGAAGAAGACTTATTTGAGTCTTGAAAGGAAGAGACCTTATTTGGGCTAAAAAATAACATATAGTTCACAATTTTACTTTCTTGCCATAATCTACCATGGTCCACATTGGACACATAACAGAACTAATAAAAAAATGATCTAAGAAATACTTATTTTGGCTTTTGGGTACAGATTCTTTATATATACACACCTAAATTCCAATGTAAATATGCAGCCACTTTGAGTGACAATATTTTCATGGCAATATTCTTAGAAGGATGTTTAAGTTTAATCTCGCTTTCACCATCTACAGTAATGGTCTCCAGGCTTTCCGATTCAATTCTATTTCTCAACGTCATTGCAATAGCATCATAAAATTTGGTTATCAGGTCAATTGGAGAAGGATCTAAAACGAATTCCAAACTAAAGTTTTAAAATACTTAAGGCATAAAATTATAGTACCTGGATTGGGGGTTTGCAAATGCTTTAGAAGCAAATCTTTATCAAGCAAAAACTCAAACCCTAGAACCGTTAAGGGAGAAATGGGAACTGTCCCAGGTCTTAAAAGGTCCATGTCCATATTTAATACCTATTTTAATTTTTTTATTAGGTCTTCCTTAGACTAAACAAGCCTACAATGTTTGTACACATCTCTGGTTTGTAGAACTCATTTTTCCTAAAAAGTAAGGTTAGGTTAGGAGGAAGTAGCGGGTGAAGTTAGGCAGTTCTTGATTAGTGGCCACCACAGATGAAGAAATCAACATTGGTTGTGGCGCTGACTACCACAACTGTAGACCCACTTCCATGCCCACTTGTATAGCTTCAGTAACTTGCAACGAACTTAAACTTAACTTACTTAACTCCAATCGTCAGTTTAACCGCCAAGTCATCAATCCTCAGAATAAACAACCCTTAAAGTAAACCGTACCTATCTGACTGAACATTATGACGTTCCTTAAGTTAACCAGAGACCGAAGTCTTGGTTTTCCGGTTCCGTTCCGTAATCTTCCAGCTTTTAAAATCTGATTCCGGATTGCAATGTCAACGAAGCAATTTTTAAACTGGAGTAGTAAGAGTGAGTAGTTGCGAATAAGAAGAGACAAATATTGCAAATCAAATTCTGGTGCGGTTTACCAAGTTCTGCGTGAGACCGTGAGACCCCCGTAAGAATTAAATTCCCAAAGTACGCAGGCTTTAAAATTACATCATTGTCAAAGCGTCGACTTTAATTCGGAATCGAAATTCGGCCCGATTAGATTATGAAACGCGGTTGATCAAAAATTCGGTGTCAAACTGATATTTACCGAACGGAAAACTTTGGTTAACTTAGGGAACGTTACCTAAATATTGTCATAGTATCTTTGACAGTTGTAGCTGTCAATGTCAAATTCAAATTATCCACTCCGAATCCGAAAGGACGCTAAAACGGTTTTATTTGTATAAAGTTAAGATATAAAATAGACGAAATTTTTATTTTTACTTGTATATTTTATTTTACAAAGAGAATAATGAAAGGAGCTAAAAACAAGAAGAAACAGCAAAGCATTGAGGAACCAATTGAAGAGCCTGAACTCTCTGACGAAGAAGATGTTTACCTTTCTGAGGATGAGGGAACTAGAATAGATGGAATTTATATCCCGCCACCCCAAAAACCTACATTATCATTTGATCCCACAGGACCTCGTTTACTTATCACGAAAATTACGAATAATTTTTTCAAAAGTTATGCAGAGGATCAAGTCTTGGGTCCCTTTCATAAAGTAAGTGCTTGTACAAAGTTTAAATTTCAAATTTAAAACTCCAGTGGTAAGGGTACAGTGTGTAATATACGTACTATCTTTGTTATAATAATTACATTGTATGTTTCTGCTTTATTTTAGTGTTTCAATGCAATAGTTGGCCCAAACGGAAGTGGAAAAAGCAATGTTATTGACTCCCTCCTTTTTGTGTTTGGGTACAGAGCAACAAAAATTCGTTGCAAGAAAGTTTCAGTGCTTTTGCACAATTCAGAACACTACAGAAATGTACGGTCTTGTACTGTTGGAATTCATTTTGCTCTTATAGTAGACAAAGTAAGCCAAAGTGTTTTAACAATGACTTGAATGAAAATAAATACTTGTAAAACAACGTCATTGATTGCTGAAAATGTAGTTTTTGATTTGATCATATTTTTTAGGAAGGTGATAATTATGATATCGTCCCAGGCAGTGAATTTGTGGTATCTAGGACTGCAAATAAAGATAATTCCTCATATTATGAGTTAAATGGGAAACGTGTACAGTTTAAAGATGTAGCAGTGATACTAAAAGGTCATGGAATTGATTTAGATCATAATAGGTTTTTAATTCTACAGGTAAGGGCAGTGTACTCATATTGAATTTAAGTTTAAGTACTATTCGGAATCAACACAGACGATTTAAGATAATATAAGGTCAATTACATATTTTTTACTGCTTTAACCCAGTAGTCATAGCTGCTTCTACCTTAATCAACTGCTTAAAATAACTTGTACAATTCTGCTTAGATTTTCTGTTTGGTGCCAAACAAATCACCTAGTTAACACAAATAAAACACATTACATGGCATTTTACAAAAAGCGACAGGTCCCTGATTTAAACTTAAAATTAAATAATAATTCTATTACAAGAGTAAAACAATGTAAGTTTGTGGGTCTTCACATAGTCTCACAATTAAAGTGGACAGAGCCCATGTAGACAATGTTGCTGCAAAACCAAGCTCGGCTTATTATGCCATTGTCAACTTAAAAACCTTTATAAACCCCAAACAACTATTAAATATATATTATGCTTTGGCCTACAGCCACTTAAGCTTTCTTGTGCTTTACTGGGGATAAACAACAGAACTTCAAAGATTATTTATTCTTCAAAAACGGATTATTCGTAAAATCTACTGCCTAAGACCACTTGAGTCATGCACAGAAACCTTTCGACAGCATAAAATTCTCACATTTCCTGGTATTTTGATTTTTAATGTACTGATGTTTGTTAAAAAACACTTCTACAAGTTTTAATATACTTCAGATATACATGACTGTAACACTAGAAACTGAAATAAAACCTATATCTTAGGCTACAAAACATCATCATATCGGAAGAGCCCTTTCTACTTTTGCAGCCGATTATATAATGCACTACCAGAATCCTTTTAGAGAAATTTCTCAAGTAAAAAGGTTTAAAAAAAATGTAAAGTGCTATCTTCCTGAAAACAATTTTTAGGACATAGGTGTGAATACCATAACATTATCCTCTAAAAGCCTTATGAGACCAATCACTTTAGATCACCCATTGTTGAATTCTTGACGTCAGCTGTTTTCATTGTAAATTTATATGGCTGTATATTTAATAAATAAAATAAATAAATATGGGTTCCATTAAAAAAAAAATCAAAAATATTTATTAGGCCCAATTTAATGGTGATGTATTATGTGTAATATACAACAATTCAATGTAGAATACTTAAATTTTAATATATCCTGGTAAAAATGCAGGACCATATTTTTCCTAATTGATTTAAAGTTTGCAGAGTAGGATATTTTTTTTGTAATTTTTCACTAATATAACTACTGGTAACCTTAATCCCATAATACACCATATTCCCACTTAAGTGTCAAATTATTATTTTCCTGATATCAAGATTGCTATAGTAAAGTTGAAATTTGCAGTTTGGGTAGGTTGTCCTGGCAAATATACTTGCTCATGGGTATTTAAGATAGTGCATACATATTCAAAAATTATTAAGGTAAATATTTTCGAAATGCTACCCAAGAAGCTAATTGGTCTATAATATTCCTTTTATTTATTCACAAGTTTGGGTTTGGTTTGGTTTCCCAAAAGGCAGGGGTTCCTCAGCCTGTCCTATTTACAATATTTTTTAAATTAGCTTATACTAATAAGTGTCTTGAGGTTATAACTTCAATACGCTTACTGCATATGGCAAGAGGTTGATGACTCTTTATTGTAAAACAATTTAAAATTTGTTTACAAAGGTGGGGCGTGGCTTATTTTAATAGCGACCAAATTACAAATACTATATAGAGGTCTAGAGGACCAATAAATTCTAACTAACAATTTTTTTAATTTTGAATTTAAACGTAGGTACACTGAACAATTTAAAATTACATAGCAACAAAAATTCCATCCTATGACAAGGTATGGAATATATATCCCTAAACCGTATGTTCCCAGTGAATATCTCCTTTTACTACTATTAGTTTAGTCAAGTAAAGAGGCTGATCAAATCTTAAAGTTGTATGAATGAGACAACCGAGGTGAGCATACGTCTGTGGGCCATATAACATTGGTAAATTTCAACAACATGCTGACTCTTCTAGATAAGCCTTTTACAAATTTGACACAGGAGTTTTGTAATTTTTGTACTCTATACTTGTTATATGCAGTGAGGAATGGCCCATAAACATCAAGGTAATTTGGTATTGAAAGAATCAAGCTTTTAGTTAATATTTTTTTTGTCTTGCAAGGAAGTGTATTTCCAAAGAAAATTATAGCTACGCAATAAAATCCGATGTAATGCTAATAATTCGACCTCTCGATGGATCCCGGTTTTCAAAACGCGGATCCTTCTTCGTTAAGCGGCCGGGCTTTGCCGAATGCATGTCCAGAATTGTCGTCTTTGTGGGTGCAAAGCAATGGTTACCATTATAATAGTATTAGTCTTCGGAATTATTAATTGAATTTGTAGACTGCGTATTGGGATTACTAGACCCAATAAAACAATACGGCGCGGCCGGCATAGGTGAACCAATATTTTCATTTTCAGGTTTAACTAGAAATTTTAATGCTTCATTTCCTGTTGTTAAAATAAAGAATAGGGCGAAGAAACACTGGTTAACAGGTTAACTAAAGCTATAAAGATATCTGCTAGGAATATGCGAGCTTTGGAAGTTCTTTTCTGATAATGCTTTTTTGATAACTTATTTTAACCAATACTGAGCAATTTACAGAGGGGTGGTAAAGCTGGCAAAAAAAACTTACTATAATCAAAGGCTGGAGAACTCGAAAAATATTTCTAAAGAGACATGGTCTATTTATTTATTTATTTTTTTTTATTTTTTTTTGTTGATGAGTTAAGACGGGATGTAAGAGACAATATGCAGTTCAATCCTACTCTCTCCCCCAATGAGCTAAATGATTTTTACTGTTCTGTTGGTGGCAATCTATCAGCTAAGATAAATCCACCAACTAATCCGTTAAATTATCTTTCTAAGAGGTCTGTCACCGAAACATTTTTTCTGCACCCAACTGATGTACAAGAATTAAAATCAGTCTTTTCTACTATAAAAAACAGGAATGCATCAGGATGGGATGACATGTCAGTTAAGATTTTTTGTGAGTTATCTGACATTGCTCTTTTGTCCTTGGCTGACGCAATTAATCACTCCTTTGTAAATGGATGCTTTCCGGGTTTTCTGAAAAAAGCAATTGTAATTCCGTTACATAAGGGAGGGGAGGATAACACTCTTTCCAATTTTAGACCAATATCTCTTTAACCTACATTATCCAAAATAATTGAAAAACTGGTTAAAGGTAGAGTCATGTCCTTTCTGTTGAGGTATAATATACTTAATGTTAACCAATTCGGCTTTCAGAACGAGAAGTGTACAAACGATGCCATTTTTGCATTCTTGGAGCGCTTGTATATCAACTTAAATGACAATGCTATCGCTGGCGCGGTGTTCTGTGACCTGACAAAGGCATTTGATGGCGTCAGTCACAGTATACTGCTACAGAAACTTGAGTTGTATGGTTTTAGGGGTGTATGCTTAAGGTGGTTTGAGTCCTATCTTTCAGCAAGGACTCAGGTGGCTTCTCTTGTGGGCCAGAGGTCTGATATTGGTGGTGTGGTATGTGGAGTGCCCCAGAGGTCAGTTCTTGGACCAATTTTGTTCCTTTTATTTATTAATGACTTACCTACCCTGGATATTAGAGGCAAATTTACACTCTTTGCTGACGACACCACTATTCTTTGGCACGGGACTGATTCGGAATCTCTAAATCAGCTGATTACTGCAGATTTAATAAAGATTAAGGACTGGTTTGATAATAATTTGTTGACCTTCAATATTAAGAAGACAAATCTTTTGATATTTAAATGTACCTTGAATGACATCCAGCTTGGGACATTAAATATTAACAACCTAGATAGTGTTAGATTCTTGGGCGTTCATGTTGATAGGGCACTAACTTTTGCAACACACATTGAAAAGCTTACTGCAAAATTGTCCTCTGGTTCTTATGCCTTAAGATCTGTGGCAAAGGAACTAGACTCATCTGCTAGTAGAATGGTCTATTTTGCTCTCATTGAGTCTCACCTAAGGTATGGGGTTCCTTTTTGGGGCAGCTGCAGTGAGTATTTGTTTAATTCGGTGTTTGTCTTGCAAAAGAGAGTGAGGAAGAGATTCTTGTAGGCCCTTTTTTATAAGAGAGGGTATAATGACCCTTCCATGTCTATATATAGCAGAAAGTGCATACCTGATCTTTAGGAAGTATAAACACACCATTACTGAGGGTCCATATAATACTCGACAAATTTACAACATCCCTCTACCGATTCCAGCAACAAGCCAGATAAAAAAGTAATTTATTTATAATGACAAGAGAATGTTCAATCATCTTCCGGTGAATATAAGATGTATTTAGAATATATCTGAATTTGGGAGGGAGACCAAGAGATTGCTTGTACGGACGGCCTATTATACTGTTACTAAGTATTTTGAGGATCAGTTGACATTAAGTGAGTGAGTTAGGATTTTTTACATCTAAATGTCATTAAAATTTCTGTTTTTTTTTATTGACTAGGATATGTATTGTGATGACATTTGTTTCGGTGATTCATTTTAGAGTTGTTTTTTTATTAGTTGCTTAAGTGTTTTAAGATTTTTAACTATTTTATTTGTTATCGTTGAGTCTGGTCTTATCTTAGATTAAGTATTTCATTTTTAATTAGTTATAGTTCAGCTTTGTCAATGAATACCATGTATTTTGGACATTGAAGCATGTTTTGAATTTGAAATACCAAAGAGCTGACAGGTTGATAAGTATAAAAATGTTTAAATTTATTAGTTTTATTGTAATCTTCAATTTTACTACCTCAATCAATTTTTTTGTACAGAGTATTCTCAAAATATATTCCTTTAAGCTTATACGAAATCTTTTGGCATACTCTTGACAAATTATATCATTTTTGAAATACTACTAATACTTGTAAAATTGATTAGTTATTAATTTAGTCCAATGACGGAAAAATAAAATAAAAAGTTTAAAAGAACTGTATTAACAACATAAAAACTGTCAAAATTATGTTATTTTACGGCTCCTAGATGTGAGTAGTAAACGTTTTTGGTCATAGGTCTAAAACGACCAGAACAGAAAAATTGAAATATTATTTTGTTGCCACAAAATGACCTTTTTTTTTTTATTTTACTTTTTTACGGTTCGTCGGCGTATCTGAGGCCATCTAGAACCGGTCATCGACCGTACGGTTTTTAATCGTGCGGTCTACCGACTGGGGAGTGTGAAACGGCACCTTCATCCTACGAGATATCCGATCTCATCCGGCCTGTCCGGCGTGAATATGATGGTTTAGATGTCGATTCATTTTACACTCTTCCCTAAGACAAGAGCACGCGGTGTTTCCCAAGCGGTCACCCATCCAAGTACTAGCCGCGCTAGACACCGCTTAACTTCGGTGATCTGACGGGAACCGGTGCTTTAGGTGTCGCTAGGCCCTTGCCACAAAATGACCTAACATTCAAAAAATGTGTTGGAAATTTTAATTAGAGTCGTATTTAGTTTCGATAGAAAAGTACGAGTTACTAAACCTTTTTGGTCACAGGTCGTAAACAACAAGGGAAAAAAGTTAAAACATCGCGTCATTTTTATTTAACGTATTATTTACTATTGGTAGATAAGTAAAAAAAAACTTTATAATAAAAAATTTAAATTACTGCTTTTTACAATTAGGTACAGGGTAATTCGCCATAATGTACCACCTTCTTAACTTTTTTATTTTTCATCCTAGGTACAAATAAAATTTTTTAACTTGTAGGCTATTTGAAATACTTTTTGCAGGGTTCTCTATAAATTTCCTTAGTCACTTCATATACAAGACATCGTATAAAGTTATATTTTCTTAAATACATTATCAAATCTTTGAATTCTACCTAAAAGTGTAATCATATTTCATGTAACATACCTTATACTTTAACCCAACGATTTTCAAAATATTCACATTAGAAAGGGAGAAAAATTCCTTTCAGTCGGTAAATCGCAAATAAATTTTACCAGGTGCATCAAAATATTCACATTTACCTTAACCAACGATTTTTCGTTTGGTTAAGGCCGTTAAGATATAACGTGTGCTACATGAAATACGTTTAGAATTTTAGATAGAATACAAAAATTGGATAATATAACCAAATTAAAATGGGATACCAAAACAATCTAAAAACCAAAATGCGGATATAAAGGTCTTTCTTTACTAAATCAAATAACTAAAAAAATATACCGGGTGTTTCATTTGAAAAAGAATATGTTTCTATAATTTTTTTTGGCCCACTAATAAGTATGCTGTTAAATAATTTTGCGGTATGCCTTTGGTAAACCCAACAGTTTTTATACATAATTTGGGTGCTATCAAAGAAGAACGCCTTACTGACGCACCTTGTTATACAGGGTGACCTTGAAAAAAGTACAATAATGCATAGTATCAAACGATAAAGGATATCAAAAGAATGTAATAATGTTCCTGTACACTTATGTACAAATTTCTTTTGTTTTCGAGATAGGTACAGAATATTGATGAATTTAAAAAAATATATTAATTTTTTAATTCTCTTCCTACTAAGTAGAGGGAATTGAACCAAAATTGGTATATAATATCTTCCTACAGGCTGCTATATTGTGTAAAAGAAAGCAAAATAAATAGTTTTGCTACGAAATTGGCACCATATGCATCTATTCAAATCTCAGATTGATTCCTAGATTTGAAAAGTACTTTTCAAATACACTTTTTAATATGCGTGTGATATAAAGCATTTTCTTGCCAAGTTAACTAGCCTATTTTGCTCACTTTCACCGGTGGTCGTAGGTAAAGTTTTTTGTGATAAATAAATTCTTAAAAATGAGTTCATGATCGCAGAAAAACTATAGTATTTTACTTGCAAGCAATAAAGCTGTACCATGCTAATAAAATAATATACTGTTAATCCACCAATATTATAGTAGAAATAAATTTACAAAAAATAATAAAAAAAAAACACTGGGCAGTAGAAACGAACTCGCGACTAGTAGAAACATTTATCTAACAGACACTTTTAAACTTGTTTATTTACCTATTTTGTTATAATGCCAACTTTATACTTATGATTACCCTAGGGCTTAGTGCCCCTACACATCTAAGAAAATCGTACAGTTACACAAAACTTCCTAAGATAAATCAAAAACAGTTTTGGGCGTATACGGACCGTAAGCATACGGCCCGAAATACGCCCAAAGAACCGGGCCAGAAGCCCGGCGGCCGTTGGAATGGCCTAGGTATAATTTTAGACATTTAAGTTGCGAGAATTATTACACACGCGTTCCGGCGGTGCCTTACCGGTGTTCTACAAGGCTTGCGTTGCTCCATGGAGCTTAAAACAGACGCCGCCCTAACCATTGCGCCACAAGTACATTTCAATAAAATGAAATAGACTAGTGATCCTTTTCGCCCCCAGATCCGGTGAGAGAATTTAAAACCTGGTTCCGTGTGGCTGTATTAAGTGTCTTGTATCACTGGCTTTAGCCCTTATTATTAAGATTAACGCAAAGACATTAGAACTATAATGTCTTTGGATTAACCTAATAAAAGATATAATAACTTTTTTATTTAGTTGTTTAATCTTTATTTCACAATTACATTGATAGGCACAAATGTGGAGCGAACAAAGCAAAATAAAACGTAGTCAAAAAAAGAGTTAACAAAGAAAACAAGAATCCCTAATTTCCGAAATAATCACCAATAGAATATGGTTCCTTAAGAAATCCCTTTAATCCTTTTTTGAATAATCGTTCATTTAGAGTATCCTTAATTGTGGTATTTAATTTATTATACATTTTAATGCACATGTAGTATGTTTTTTTTTCTAAGGGTGCCAAATTATGTATTGGATAATTTATACCCCGTGTTCGTGTGTTAAAATTATGATAATTAATTATATTAAATTTATCTTTGTTCTAATAAAAAAATGAATTTATTTCATAATATATAATATAGTCCATAAATGGTTAGCATTTTTTTGGCTTTTAAAGTGCCCCCCCCCCCCCCCCCCGGTAACCATGTTGATTTTCGGAAAAAGATTATATTCGTTCATGAAACTCATAAGTCGATCACACATAACTAGCTCAAACAACTTTGAAAAACTCGGAAGAAGGCTTATGGGCCGATAGTTGTTCATACTCTCTGAATCCCCTTTGTTTTTGTACAATGGTTTAATTAACGTTAACGCCAATCAGTGGCGGCTCTTATATAGGAGCACTTGAGCACGTGCCTCCCTAAGATTCAGCCCCACATCGACAAATATTGACTATAAATTACATATTTAGTTTACAATACAATGTCTGTTACAAAGCAATTCTAACATGATTTTATAAGCTCCCTAACCAATTATCGTTTCGCTAACTAAATATTTTGTAGCAGGTCTCTAATCCCGAATGCTTATCGCAGGAAAAATATGCTTCGTGGCTATCACTACTTGATATGGACGGTTCGCTTCCCGTAATAAATGCACCTTGTCGTCCCCATCTCTTTTTAGCGCACGGCTCTAAATGGGCTTTCATTCCTCTCAAATGAGCACGCTTTTGCTGTGCTGCATGCCGGCGCCTTGTTTTCGGATGGTTTTTGAGAGATCGTTTCATGTTTCATATGTTTTGCTGATCCGTGTAGCGCGTCATAGCTTGTGTATGTGATGCAGTGTTGCCAGACCTTCTGTTTTAACAGGAGATCTCTCGCTTTTGCCCTCAGTCCTGTTATTCTTTTACTTCTATTGTGCTAATGAAGCTACATAATGCATAAATGTATACAAAAATATCAGAACTAAGAATAAAAACATTTTTAAGGAGTACTATGAATCAAGAGAGACTTTCTGCCCTGGCAATGTTGTCGATAGAGAAATAAATGTTGCAAGGTATTCCTAACTTTAATGACTTAGTTACTGAGAAATTTGCTAAACTTAAAGACAGATTAATGCATTTTTTGTTTAGACACTGTGTTTAATCAGTTCTGTTTTTTAAAAATATTTTTAGTTTTTTTATGTTGTCGTTGTTGACTTTTCTAGTTAGTGCTTCCAAAGTATGCTGTATATTGGTAAGTTTTCAATTTAAATTTATATTTTGTTTTATTAACATATCTACGTACAAAAAGAACATAAAAATTAGGAAAGCTTTTTACTCGTAAATTTGACACTTAACCACGGCAGATTGTTATATCTGCCGTGACTTACCTACACAATACCTTGTGGTTGGAACGGAGAAGTGAAATAAAAGGAAGGGGTAGTGGTGGGCGGAGATATGCGCAAATTTTTCGTTTTTTTTTGCCATGCCTGATGCTTGTGAACCTCCACAAACTTTCGTCACGAGCCGCCACTGACGCCAATATATGCTGGTCGGGAAAAACACCTTCCCTAAGTGAATTATTTATTATGTGTGTTAACACTTTACAATTTTTTTTAATATATTCAGAATACAGGAATAAGTTAGTTTCAACTGAACGATGATTAAGAAATCCATGTTGCTCGATATTTATCAAGTTTTTAACGTCAAAATGTATAAAGTCCTTTATAACTCCTTCAAATATTTTTGATAAAATTGGTAGTTTTGAAATAGGCCTATTTTCAATATACTTTATGTTTTTCGAGGTTAAAACGCTTAATACCAATATTCTGGGGCCAGAAATTTGGATCATATAATACTTGTTACCTTGACATTGGGACAATCACCAGGAATCTCTTTCTCTCCATTTCAAGGAAGGAATTAGATTCATGTTTAGTGCGGTGTCATAAAATTTTTGTTTCTTCGAACTTTTAGTTTTAATTTTTTTTTCTAGGGAGAAGTAGAACAGATTGCTATGATGAAGTGCAAAGCAGACAAAGATGGGGAGTCTGGCATGCTTGAATATCTAGAGGATATTATTGGAACATCAAGGTATAAGGTAAGTAATGTAACTTTTCCCGTTAAGAGTTTTAGGAAAGGATTTGTAAATTTTATTTGCAATAAAAAAAGCCCTATTTATTTTTCTTTTAATTCAGAAACCTTTGGAGCAAGTTCATGAACGAGTAGAAATTTTAGCAGAGCGTAGAACAGAAAAATTAAATAGGCTAAAACTAGTTGAAAACGAAATGGAAGAACTTAGGGGACCAATGGAGGAGGCAGTTGGCTTTCTGAAAACTGAAAATACAATCATTATAAGCAAAAACTTTCTTTTTCAAAAATCAATGTAAGTAGTGTATATCTTTCTAGTAGCATGATGACGTCATATTGATGTAGCTTTTCCGGCATCTATTGCATAGAAATTACCTTAGGCATGAAATAACATAACACATACAGTCCAAACGGTCGTTCTTTTTCGGCGCGTCTTTACTTCCACGTGACTAAAACCATATGAATCTAAACCAAATGACGAGGTTCAAAAAGTCAAAATAAAGTCTAAGCTCATAAACGCGTTCGGACTTAATAATAATAACAAATATCCACAATTACTTACCGCCAACACGAAAGTACGATAAAAATGGCTCCGCAAACAGTTTATAGGATTAAATTAGATTGCAGGGCACAGAAATGTTAAAAAAGAAATTAAAGTTGACAGATCGAAACGATGACTTTGACATCAATATACAACTCTCCAAATATCCTTTGTCTCTGTCTAGCACATTACTTTCAATTCGAAACGTATTGCGCAACCCCGGAGACGCTCTATCATGTTTTTATTAACTTTTAACGCTATAATAAATAAAGATGGGGTGTTGTAAATCACGTTGTCTCTTGATCGTTTATCCATGACGCATCGGCAAAGAACGACCGTTCGGACTGTAACTGTGCGCTTTTTTAGAATGTAATAAATTCGTCACAAATAAAACACAGAACAAACGACACAGTAAACGAAGCTTAAAGATATTTGACCATAATGATTAGTGCATAACCTCAAAAATATTCAATTGACCACCCCTGTTAAAATTACTTAGTTAACCAAGAGGTTTAAAAAAATCCCACGAAACATCATAATTAAAATATCTTAGTTTATCTATTTATGGATTTAGCTAGAAGTAGATTAAAATAAAATAAATTGATAAAAAAGATAGAGATATTTGAAAATCTATATTAGTAGATTAAAGATTAGCTTATTGTGTTTTTTAAGGAAACAACCCAATAACCCAATCGGTTTGGTTTTATAGAAGGTTTTAGCACAACCGACGCTATGCATAGGTTGATTAAAGAGGTTGTTAGCAACTTAAACAATAAAATAAAGTGCCTCGCTGTATTTTGGGACCTTGCAAAAGCGTTTGATACTGTTCTGCATGACAAACAAATAATAAATGTACTTGGCAATTATGGAATAAGGGGAATTGCTGATCATTTGATTCAAAGCTACATTTCAGATAGATACCAAATGGTAAAACTAAATAAATTTATTAGTAAAAAACACAAAATTATGATTGGCGTTCTACGGGGTTTTACAAGGAACTGTGCTGGGGCCACTACTATTTATTATTTACATAAATTCCTGATTGAAATTGAACATAGATGGTTTGACGATCTCATATGCCGGTGACACGGCCATTTGCTGTTCTGGTGAAAACTAAAACTAAGGATGTGTTGACGCCACCTTTATTTGCTAACGCCAAACATAAATTGTTTACTGTATTTCTCATAGGTTGCGTGGTTCAAAATATGTCAGTTGAAATAAAAGACTTTTTTCTCACACAAAATATATCTATTTACTTTTGGTATTTTATTTACTCATCTTCACATCCGTTTTTGTAGCAGCAAATGCTTTTTAATTTTACAACTTAGTATGGCAACTACTTACTGCATTAAAACAGCTATACATTTTTACATCACTAAACAAACAATAATATCGGGATACACTACTGTATTCTTAAAACTTTCAAAAATTTATCGTATATACGAACTTGAGACTGACACTTTTTGACTTTCTTTCCCCTTTCTCCTATATTTCAACTCCACTTCGAGAATGGACTATTTCTTTAAATTAATAATGTTAAAGTTTAGAGAAACTGGATCTGTTCAAAATAATTTTAAAAAACCTCACGCAGCAAGTAAATACGATGAAGAAGCACAATTTGATGTTTGTTTAAGTGTTATTGACCACGGTCAACCTAGTATAACCAGGATAAATGATTCAACAGGGTACAAGAGGGAAAGTGTCGGATAGATTCTTCAGAAAAATCGATTTCGGCCATATAAACCCAAGTTTATAAACACATTGAAAGAACGCGATTTTGATATTCGTCTAGATTTTGCGTTTTGGTATCAGGGTCAATACACGGAGAATATTCTTTTTCCATACAAGATCTTATGGACAGGTGAAGCTACTTTCTCTTCGAATGGTACCGTGAGCTCACAAAACTGCCGATGGTGGTCCCAAGAAAATCCCAACTTCACAATTGAATGTCGCGACCAGTATCATTTTAAAACCAATGTATGGTGTGGGATTCTGAAAGATCAGCTTATTGGACCATACTTCTTTAGAGTAAACTTAACTGGTGTAAGGTACCTGACTTTTCTTGATAATGAGATGCCGAACTTTTGGATAACATGCCCTTACACAATAGACATAACTTATGGTATCAGTTTGATGGTGCAGCCATACATCAAACTGCAGCAGTGAAAGAACGCATAAACCAATTATTTCAAAACAGAGTTATAGGGCGTGATAGAGAATGTTACTGGCCACCCAGATCGCCTGACATAACACCACTAGACTTTTTCCTGTGGGGTTATCTTAAACAGAAAGTTTATAAGAATCGACCGTTTAGAAATATCGAGCATTTGGAACAAACGATCAGACAGTGTTGTGCCGATATAAAACCAAGTTTTTTACAAAACGCTGTCAAAGACGTTTATAGACGGGCGACTGTTTGTATAGAGCGAGAGGACGTCACACTGAAATGTGAAATTTTTTGTTCCTTTGAATAATAATTTTAGTTATATTAAATGATATTTAGTATAAAATAAAATTTGTATCAAATATTTAGATGTATTTGTGATTTGAAAAATGGAACATCTGACGTCTATCTGTTAAAATTGTTAAATTTTGATAACTTTGCACCACCCGTGTCAAATTTGTTTGCCTCTAATTTTAAATTTCGAAAAAAAATGCCATTCTAGTAAGAAAATAAGCATAGAAAGTTACAAACTAAACAAAATATTGAGTATGGTAAAAGCAAATATTTTATTGTCCATTAAGTCAACTTACATTATAAAAAAAAACATGTTAATTCGAAGAAATGGTAAAAAATTCAACTTTACGCTAGACATCTGAAACTTTGTACATGGGCCTAAAATTATACTAGGAACAACTTTTTCTTATAACATTTTTTGAAATTCGGTTGAACAATGCAATTTTTCAGCATTTTTTGCCAAAAATGTCATTTTTGACAGATACCGAATGACAGATGGGGACAATTGAATATATAATTTTTAGTCTAATTTAAAGCAAAAACAATTGTCGTTATTTAACTTAAACTAACCTCATTAATAATAAAAAGTTCCATATGGTGCGGAGTTTAATGGTGACACTGTATATAAGGCATTTGTGGAATGTTTCGTACAGACGTGCATAATATTAATATAATATTTAAAGGTAAATTAACAATCCCACGGCATAATTTACAACTCTGCAAACGCTCATTTTCATACAATATCGCGAGTATAATGAATGCATTTTCTGAAGAAACACTGAGTATGTCAAAATTAAATTTTAAAAAATTTGTCTTACATAACTTTATTCGGCTAAAGATATTAAATATATTCAGCTTGGCCTTAGATTAGATTTATTTCCTGATGTTTTAATTAAGGTTTATTTCTCCAACTAGTTTTAGCTATGGGTTAGTTGAACAGACGGCCTGTGTAGTCTATATCGACCGAACTGAACCTCGCCCATATAAATATATTACCATTGTATTTTAAAAAGATGTGTAAATAAAGACCTTTATTATTATTATTATTATTACTTGGCATGCTCCCAGACGATGGTAAAATCCGTCGACGGAATTTTGAATGGCTTCAGCCGGTATGTTATGTGTCTCCAATCTAATTTTGTTTTTTCAATATTCAATATTATTTGGCCTAGTTTGGTAAACTTGTTCTTTTAAATATCCCCAAAGAAAATAGTCTAGAGGCGTTAAGTCTGGGGACCTCGGTGGACATTCAATTGTACCACGTCGTCCAATCCAGCGACCTGGAAATATCTGATCTAAATATCTTCTCACATTGACACCAAAATGCGGGGGAGCACCATCTTGCTGAAACCAAATTGTTTCATTAGGTATATCTGGATCTACTTCGTTGGGAAAAATTACAGCTAGAGCAGGCCTCAACTGGAAGGTTAAGAAATCCAGGTACCGTTCAGCTGTGAGGATTCCTTCCAAAAAGAATGGCCCTAAAATTCGGTTATTAATGAGACCTGCCCATACATTTCCTTTCTGGGGCCGCTGAGTATGCGCTTCAAATATCCGACGTGGATTTTCTTGACTCCAGAAACGATAATTATGTCTGTTAACCACCCCGTTTAAATAAAAAGTAGCTTCATCCGAAAATAATATGTTCTGTGGAAACCTATTATTCTCGTCACACCGTCTCATCATTTCTTCGCAAAATTGCAAACGCCTATCATAGTCATCTTCTAAAAGCTCTTGGACAAGACATACTTTATAAGGGTGGTATTTTTCTGCTTTCAAAAATCATCCATTAGTACCTCTAGATGTATCATGATTTTGAGCCAATGAAACTGTTGACACATGCGGATTATCCTGCAGAGATAATGCAATATCCAATTTTTCATCGTCGCCTAAAACACGTGGCCGTCCATTCCTAGGCAAATCCTTTACTGTGCCATGTTCATCAAATTTGTGGGATATTTTACTAAAAGTGCCCTGTGAAATTTGATTTTCCGGATATTTAGCATTAAATAAAGTGCACACTTCACTTTGACTTTTTATTTTATCTTCACATCCTAACAATATCAAGACTTCGATACGCTACCTTTCCGACAAAACCATTTTTGTTTAGAAAATTGTAAAATAATACTTCGGAAATACGTAAATTAATTTTACAAGTTCACAATGTCACAAAATGTCAGAACGTGAAACAATGAAGATTTCTTACCTTGAAAGGTAAAAAAAACATCCATGATTTATCATTTCCGCTTATTTAAATAGGGATTTCTTTTAAACTTTTAACAGTCGCCATTTTGAAATAACTTGACAGAATCGCGTCAAAATTTATGAGCATACTGTACGAGATATTAACTTTTAAATGATGTATCACAAGCTGTATGTTTCCATTAAAAAAAAAGATCGATGTCGTTATATCTTTGACAAATGTCTATAAAAAAATAAACGAATAACGTCACAATGTGAGCATATATAAAACTGAATTGACGTGTCCGAGCATTTTCCCCAAAAGTTACAGGTTAAGGCTATATTAATTTTATTCCGGACTTCTAGGCAGCCCTGTATATAACTTATATTGGTCCTAAGGTTGATAATATGTTGTTAAACTATATTTAAAAGGTAAGAAGCAGGAAAAGGTTTATTAACCTATGCGGGGAAATTTATTTTTTAAAATTATAAACGAATTGAAGGGTTTTTTGGACGCTATACTGATATTGTGCATGAATTTTCGCTGGAATGTTTTTTTCTTCTCGACTGTTTTTGATTGTTTTTAATGTTTTTATTGTTTAATACTTTACTTACCTTTAACTTTACTGTTTTAATACTTTAATACTTTTGATTATTTTAGACATACCTTAAGAACATCTTGACGCATTAGCTAGGCGCCTTTTATCTAAAGTTAGTTATCTAATTAAGTACTCAGTTTTTTAAGTAAAAATGCCGTAACTAATGTATTGAGTTAAATTAAATATCTATGATTTACGGTAGTTAAATTCACTAATTGTTGTTTTCTTCAGCAAAGACATAAAATCCAAAGTGGAAGTAGAGGAACGCAGTCGCGACGAAGTTTTAGAAGTCCAAAAAACCTTTGTGGAAAAATTAAAAGCCCTTGAAGAACAAAAAAGGGAACACTCTGAGATTCAAGACAAAGAAGCTAAGGTATATGAAAATCTTAAAAAGAAGAAGGACAGTGTTAAGGAAGCTTTTGACAATGCTAATAAAAAAGATATACAGTTGCAAGAGAACATGACGAATAAAAATAAAACTAGAAAAAAAACTAAAGAACAAATTGCTGAGGAGAAGAAGAAATTAGTAAAACTTGAAAGTGTACCTGAGGAAAGTGAGAAGGTAAGTAAAATATAGCACGATAAGATTTCTAGATTATCAATATTTAGGATATTTTCTAAATTTTTCAACAATATGTTACTGGACATTATATTGTCACGAGGGGCACCGGGGGCTTGATTAAAAGATAGTCATCATAATTATTGCAGCTTTTTATTAATAATAAAAACACTAAAAACAATTAAACTAAAGGATTAACCCAGTCCTACCTTAAAATTCCCTTGCCGTCACGGGGTGAAGTGCCTCGAGGCGTCGGTTCTATTAGGGGGCTACTTCGCTGGCTACTTTCAGGCTTCCGACCCTCTTGACGTTCAAACGCTAAGTTCCTCCCGACTCCGTAGCCGGCCAACACGCACGGCCGCTGCACCCCACTTCCGCCCTGCCTTGGGCTCTCTTAACATGCAGAGCCAGTGCCGTGCGTGTAGCAAAAAAGTACCTCGTGACAATATTACGCAACTTAGCCCCCAATTTTATCGAGGCAATGCTCTATTCGTTCACGAGGTCCCAATGGTATTGAATAAAATTTATTTTTGTTCCTGTAGCTTTTTATAGTGTAAAAAATGTCAACATCAAGAGCAAACACAAAAAATATCCGTTTCTCAGACCTTAAGATTGTATGTCTTTTAATTGCAGAATATTAAAGAGTACGAGGCGAAACGGGTTAAAACGATAGCAGAGAAAGAAAGGTACGACGCTGAGAAAGAAGCTCTTCTCAAGAATATTCAGAGAGAAACTAAGGGATTGCAAGTAGAAAAGGAAGAAATTCAAAAAGAACTTGCCGTGCTGAAAGAAGCTGTGGATAAGACAAAATCTGCTGTAAGTTACTATTACATTAAGGTTATTAAACATTCCAAAAAAAACTGGAAAATTTTATGTTACAATTTTCGTGAATATTTATTTTATCCTTAGTTCAATTTAGCTGAAACTGAATTAAAAGTTTGTATAAGCAATGAAGAAAATGAGAAAAATAAGCTGGAAAACCTAGAGAAACTTGCGGTTACATCTAAAGCTACGATAGAAGAAAGAACGAAGCAAGTGGCTGAATTAAAGAAGAAAATTCCCGCTACAGAGAAGATATTGAACGAAGCTAACGTCGAGTTGCTTCAGATAAAACAAGAGGAGGCCACTACCATCAATTCAATCAGGTAAATACTGGTTTTGTATTTTGATAAACTCGACTTTGAGACTATCACTTCTGTTATTTAAACTAAAGAGGCGCCGAGTATTCGGTTTGCCGATTATTCGGCCACTTTTAAACAAAGGCCGAATATTCGTTATTCGGTAAGTAGAGCTGATATATTCGGCGAATTTTCGGCAGAAATATTCGGCCAAGCATTAGTCGCTTTGCCGACAAGATAAACTAAAAGTAAGGAAAAAAAAATGATATCTAAATAAAAAATATTCTTAAAAATATACATTTATTTTAAATAAATGTGTAATATTTTTACAACGGCGGTAAAGAAGTTATAATATGAAACAGTTAGTATTTAAAATTTATCTTAGGTAAATTATGGTGAAGAAAAAGCAAACGTTCTGCGTGTGTCGCTAAGAATCTGCTTCTTTTTGCTTCATATATGTTACCCGCCTCTGAAAATGATTGTTCCCTATTTTGGATTTGGATACAGTGCTTTATAGTCCTTTCACCATTGGATTAGGTTTATATTTAACTATTTTTCGAGCTATTACTAATATATCAATTATAATTCGGTGTGACTTCCGAGCACTATTTATAACGAGCTGTAGGGTATGCAGAAAACACGGTGTGTGTACTAGCTGTATGTCCTTAATGTCCTTTACAATATTGGCCGCCTTATCACGGACAACATTGTGAATATTTTTTTTCTCAATTTTACAATTGTTAAACAAGTGCTCCTACATTTCGCCTATAGCAGAGGCAGTATGGCTTCCCGGGAAGTGCTTCCAGTTTAAAAGGACGTGCTTATACTGGTAATCTAGATTTATAAAATGTCCTGTAAGACTTATAAAGCTTACAATATTATGACTGCAGGTCCAAATATCAGATGTTACAGTCTTCTTAACCATGTTTCATATTACTTGCTTACATCTTTCATAAATGTCAGAAATTATATTGTCAGAAAAAAAAACATCTACTAGGCATTTCATACCTTGGCTGTAGTTGGGATATAAGTCCATTAAAACCGGTATCAGTCACTAGGCTAAACGGCTAATTATCTAAGGCAATTATTTCGCCGATGGCATAATGTATTTTTGTTGCCCTTGAATCGGCAATGGAGTACTTATTTCTTCAAGGGTTTTTTGTTAAGCTACGTTAGTTTCCCTAACATGCGTCTTCTGCAGGCGGCAACTGATACTGAATTGATCTGAATCTTATATTCACCGGGATGCTTGTGTTTTAGATGGTTAACCATAGAACTATTAGTCGCCGCTTTTCCCACACTACCACGCGATATTTTATTTTAAGAACTCGCGTCTTTAAAAGTAAACAACTCCTCACGACAGATAATTCACAACAACTTTTTAAGTTCAAAAAGCGCTGTCAAATAAATTCCGTCATTCCAACTTTTAATGGCGTAAAACCCTAATAAAAAATATATACAACCAACAATATACATGACATCTTGACCGAATATTCGTTATTCGGCTAATGGCCTAAACCACTAGTCGGCGTACCTCTAATTTAAACCTCACCTTACAGTTTTTATTTTTTGCACTTTGATGTCATAGGTTAGTGTCTTTAGTACCTATGCAATTTTTTAAGCTTTATGAGGGTGGTATTGGTTTCGACGTTCCTTTTTTTTACGTTACATCGGCGGATTCTCTCATTACTCATTTATTTCCAAATGTGTACCGGGTGTTCCACCTAAGGAGGTAATCGGCTATATCTCAGAAAGTAATAACACTAGGACTTCGGGAAAAAATATTTATCGATAAAAGCGGCCAAGAGAAATTGCTGGAAATTATTTTCAAGTTCGAAAAATGACCGCTAGGGGGCATAAGAGAACTTTCAAAATAGAAATGCCGATTTTCTCTTGATTTTTCTTAATAAAAATATGTTAAAAATATAAGCATTGTATTCTTCATAAAATTATGCAACTTTACGTTAGGAATCGTTGTTTTCTATTTTCAATAATAAAGTGGTGGGAGAAGGTCAAACTTTTTTTCTTTCAAACGCTGATATCTCTGCTTTGGATAAACCGATTTTATTCAACTTGGTCTTGAAAAAAAGCCCTTGTTTTCCTCTACACGTAGATCTATTAACTATACCATATTGATTCTGATGGTGGCCACTAGATGGCGTTTTTCCGTAATTCCTCAATAAATTAGGATTTTCTCAAAAAAATCAAATGTTATGATATGACTTTTTCATCATATTTTATTTTAGGCTTATAAAGGCTATTAAATAGTGGAATAAAAAATCCAGGTCCGTATTTAAAATAAAAAAGTTGGTGATGGTCGCTCGAATCCGAAACGTCGGATTAAAAAACTAACCCCATCAGCTTGTAGAGGAGGAAAAGTTACTATAAGGAACTGAAAACTGCAACGTGATATCTTTTGTTTTAATTGATTAATTAATGTTTTAAACAGTGGTCTATTTTTCCATATTAATTATTATTATCCCTAATTTCTTTAATTTAACAAAAGATATCACGTTGCGGTTTTCAGTTCGTTTTTTAATCCGACGTTTCGGATTCGAGCGACCATCATCAACTTTTTTATTTTAAATACGTACCTGGATTTTTTATTTCACTATTTAATAGCCTTTATAAGCCTAAAATAAAATATGATGAAAAAGTCATTTCATAACATTCGATTTTTTTGAGAAAATCCTTATTCATTGAGGAGTTACGGAAAAACGCCATCTAGTGGCCACCATCAGAATCAATATGGTATAGTTAATAGATCTACGTGTAGAGGAAAAGAAGGGCTTTTTTTCAAGACCATGTTGAATAAAATCGGTTTATGGAAAGCAGAGATATCAGCGTTTCAAAGAAAAAAAGTTTGACCTTCTCCCACCACTTTATTATTGAAATTAGAAAAAAACGATTCCTAACATAAAGTTGCATAATTTTATGAAGAATACAATGCTTATATTTTTAACATATTTTTACTAGGAAAAATCAAGAGAAAATCTGCATTTCTATTTTAAAAGTTCTCTTACGCCCCCTAGCGGTCATTTTTCGAACTTGAAAATAATTTCCAGCAATTTCTCTTGGCCGCTTTTATCGATATATATTTTTTTCCAAAGTCCTAGTGTTATTACTTTCTGAGATATAGCCGATTACCTCCTTTGGTGGAACACCCGGTACATTTTTACAGGGTGATACAACAGGAGATAGTAGACTTGGAACGAGATATTTATGATTAATTCCTTATAATAAAACATCCACGGGTAAAGTGATATAGCGTGATCCAAGCAAAAATTTATTTTGGAAAATTGGCGATGATTTGAACTGGAATTTGAGATTTAATAATAGACTTGTTACCAACAATGACGATAAAGCAAAGATAGACCACGCATCTCATTCATATACGTACTTTTGCGCCGAGCCTACAACTCATTGTTTATTAAGGGGACGATAGCACGGGCAGCCTACTACGAGGTTCAATTAGCAGTGGCGTATCACTTTCAAAGCATTTTAAATGTTGTGTTAAAATTATCAATAATATAATTTCAATAATAATTACATAAAAATAGGTAACCAGGATACAGGCCAAATGGTTTCTAAAAACTGGCAAGAGCATTGCTGTATTTAGGATTAAAATAAAAAGTGATATTTTTTATATACTGTGTCGACATACGAATAAATTTGTGCCTTCCAAAGATTATAAAAATATGAGGAAAAAGTGCCTCAGGATAACATTAAACATATAAATAATAAAAATATTGTAAAATTACATATTAATCAAATGAGTACGTCGGAATTTGCTTTGTTACCTAAGTGTTAAATAATACTTCATCTATGGCAATTGACGTTAAACTCGTAGGCTGGAGCCTGAGGGCTCAATCATGGACTCTGCAGACCAAACCTGGAGGTGGCAGCCTTAATAGTATTACATATTACTAAAGATTACATATAATACTAAAGTGGAAGAAATATTACAACAATAAATTCACAGTCTTAACAGTACCTATTATTTGTGACTTTCTCCAGATTTCATCGTTAACCAAAAAAAAAAAATAATAAAACGATTTAATGCAAATGATATATTTGCATATTACATGATACAACAATGCTATGCAATAACAAACATTTCAGTTATCTTAAAAACAGGCAGTTCAGTTTTACTGTCCCTTAAAAAGTAAGGTTTTATTTAATAAACTTCTTACCCTATTTTGTCTAGGATTTTATAAATTTTTTGAGATTTTCTAGTAAATGCGAATATTAAAATAAGTTTTTAATATAAGTTTAATTAACTTTGAAGTATGGCCATCTACTGGGGTGTCTTCATATACCGGGTGTTGCATCGTCGAGCGGGACATAGGAAATCCCATGTAATTTTAAATGGGGTCAATTATTGGCTTCCCTAATTATTTTAGAGAAAAATTCTATTTAGGTTTATTAAAGAGCACTAAAACCCACATTCAAAAGAATAACTTTAGATATTTTTGATGAGCCCGTTTACGGGTTATCGCCGATTTCTTTTTAACTATTTCTCCTTTTTATGGCCCCGTATTTGCGGGCACCAGTCAAGGTGAAAGATGACTGTCAAATAAAGTTGTACCTTATTAATTAGTAAAATATTGAAACATGTAAAATGTCATAATTAACTTTGTAATTGGATACTTTATTTTAGTTTTATTCAGATTAATTTGTACTCATAAATACACCTTTAATATTTTCGATGTACGAGTTTTTATAACAATAAAGCACACATTTCAAAATGACAACTTTATTTGACAGTCATCTTTTACCTTGACTGGTGCCCGCAAATACGGGGCCATAAAAAGGAGAAATAGTTAAAAAGAAATCGGCGATAACCCGTAAACATGCTCATCAAAAATATCTAAAGTTATTCTTTTGAATGTGGGTTTTAGTGCTCTTTAATAAACCTAAATAGAATTTTTCTCTAAAATAATTAGGGAAGCCAATAATTGACCCCATTTAAAATTACATGGGATTTCCTATGTCCCGCTCGACGATGCAACACCCGGTAGATGATTAATGAAACATTGAGAACACGTCAATGGTTGGTTATCGAGACCTAAATAACTATATTTGATTTCTGGTAAAACATAGAGGAACAAATAAAAAACTGCTAATTATTTTTTTTTTAATTTCGGCCTTTTTACGTAATTTTATTTTACCTTTTCTGTGGAAACGTTACTTGAGACAGTTTTCCTCTGCTTCCAATGCTTGTTGAGGAAAGTGAAGCCCTATTAGTTGGGTCTTTTAAAATTTTTAGAAATTGATCCTCAGTTTCTGAAGCAGTCAATGTATTAAAAGAATTCGAAGAATTCGTCCATTTTTCCCAAAGAGACCTGTTATTAAATATATTTTTAACAAAGGACACAAAGTCTCGGCCTCAAATAATATTTGAGGCCGAGACTTTGTGTCCTTTGTTAAAAATGTATTAAAAGAAGTTTCAATATCTAATGCTGTTATTGGCTTTGATAGCGTCGCCACACTAGCAGTTCTGTTCAAATCGCAATATTTATAATAGCCCTGTTAAAATTAAATTAATATGCTGTTTAACATCGACATTAAAAAAATACCTTCATGAACCGCTACTGTTGGTCGAATTATTAATGAAAGGTTTATGTCCTAAATACTTACTTGTGAAAAGAGAATCAAGGCACTGAATCGGTTATTTTGCAAACCTGACACTGTCTCACCATACTGTAATATTATAATTATCTCACAAAACTATAAAACACAATACTCTCACCACTAAATTATTTCATAAAGCCAAAAATGCTTTATAATAATTATAATGTCAAAATTGTAACATTTCATTTTCTGATTTTCGCTTGCTACCGCTAGGAGGCAGACGTTGCCACATTTTGCGGACTCTACACCAGTGTCGAATATTCCGAATTATATAGCTACTGTTCTAACTGTAAAGTTAATTTTGACTGCCAGCCAACAGGTTTTCTTAAAACCGGCATTATGCGCGACCATAGCACTAGTATATACCAAATAGTTACTAATTGAATCAATTTTAGCCGAAATAAAACCCAAAAGGAGCAAGTTTTGGATTCATCGGCAACAGTGTATAAGTATTTTCACCGTGGAACTCGCATGGAACCTGGCGGACTTTTGCATTTGACGTCTTGTCTGCTTGTTATGATTAAAGAGCGTGCAGCGTCTATCTTTGCTTTATCGTCATTGGTTACCAATATTTTTCTTGTATTTTTTTCTATGGTTTTCAATAGATTTCAATAATCTAGATAAGCTGTTAAAATGTCAGCTTCCTAAGTATATCCAATTCTTAGATATTTATTTTTAAAGAATGGAGTTCGCCGACTCATGACGTCATTTTGCATAAACACCACAGCGCGAGGGTCGGCAAACGTGAACGAATTTTGAGTTTGCTAATTGGTACACAGTAGTCAGTATCCATTATAATCCATTTGAAGGAGGTGTTTGTTTCCAATGTAGATGATTGTTATTATTATTATTATTATTATTTAGAGAATTTGTAGTTGAGATCAAAAGTCCAGCAACCGAAAAATCATGTTTAAATTACATAGATTCAGATGTAAATATTAAAAAATGCTCATATCAAATTCAAATACAAATGTATCTCGGTAAAAGAATGCGTCGAATTTTTGTCATGTCTCAGCCGGATTTTAAAAAATCAGAATAACTTACAATAAAATCTTGCATTTTTGATGAAAACTTGTTAAATCTGCAATAAAACAACTACAATTACAAACAATGAATTTTGGGTGAACATTTTTATAAATAAAATATTTGAAATTATTATTTTTGTTTATTTACTACATATTAATTACTTTACAAACTATTTGCACAATTGAATCTAAATATTGAACCAAACTTTAATGAAACGTAGCATGTGGTTGAAGAATAGCGAATCCCCTCTTCTACAAATTACTTTTTCTACATGTATTCTTAAGCTTGCAATCCTTTTTGATTCCTTAACTTGTGCTTAGAATTTTTTCGGCTGGATGAGACAGATTGATTAATATTGGCTGCAAGTTGGTCTTCGAGATGCTTAAAGCCTTTGTCGGCAATTACCTGGGCCCTGGATTTAATTTATTTAAAAATGTCGATTCCTCTACTATCATTTTGTCAGTACTTCTACCACCAGAACCAGAAGAAATATAAGAAATTAAACCATTAGGTGTACATGCTATTACGTATTTCATGGTGTTATAACCTTTGTATTCTGACCATGAAAGGGACTGTATAGTATCGGTTCACTTGGTTCTTGTATTGAGATTTAAAAACATGGAATAAGAAGTTTGTTTTAAACCTCAGATAATGATTTAAAGTGAACATATATGTAAATAATTTTAAATATTTTTGTTTAAATTTATCAGAACTAAAATTAAATGAGATGAGGCCATTTTACCATATGTATATACTGCACTTGCATACTAACATATATGTTATACAATGTACTGTATATTTGCTTTGAACTTCTTATTTTTTAAAATAATCAGAATTTAATGATTGCCTCATATTTTTTATTTTATTTTTATAAAATTCAGATTCACATTTTAATTGCAATTGAGAAATATTTGTAGACTTGTTAAAATTGTTAACATTATTAAAAAAGTTTTCTAAGTCTGTCAAACTTGCGTAGGGTTCCGATAGGCTTAATATTTTCGACACTGGAGCAAGTTCAGGTTCGTCTTCCCCTGTCCCAGAATTGGGAGTTGTTTCATCCGTTTTTTGGATCTCTTCAATACACTCGATGATAGTCAATTCTGCACATTCTGTTGGCAAATCGTTATCAATAGAGGCAAATTGTTTCCAGTTCACAAATGTGTCCTTAATGTTAGGAAACAGTTGTGCGAGCGGAATATTATCTTCTTCGAAGTCGTCAATGTTATCTGTATTACACATAATAATAATAAACACTCTTTATTTCAAAATTACATTATATAACATAAAATGAAATAGTGTCAGATATTCTAGGCAAAATTTACGCTACAAATTTGAGATTTTTACAAAATACTCATCGATATTATGTGGTTCAATATCTTTCAGTAATTTAAACACGTTTATTTTTACCTTTTTAATGTTGTCACAAGTTTAAATGTATCTTGGAAGACTATTGTATAGTTTAATACAGTTATAATAAGCACCACTTTCGTACAATGTCAGCTTATGTTTAGGGAAAGTATAGTTCATCGTTCTTGTTGGATATTTATTTTGTGATTCACTATATGTAAATAAGGATCTGTTTTTAAAAAAGAATAAAACACATTCCTGTATATAAACTGCAGGGACAGTAAGAAGATGGTTCTCTTTAAATTTACCTCTACAACCTTTCTCTGATATTGAGACCCAATATTGTTCCTACTGCTCTTTTTTGACATATAAACAATCGTTCACCGTCCCTACATTTCCCATACAAAATAATTCCGTATCTGACGTGTGACTCGAAATTTGCATAGTAGACCATTTTACATATTTGCCTATCCAGATATCTAACTAAAATGCGTAAAGTGTAACATTCCCTATTCATTTGAAGAAATAGTCCATCCTCAAAGTGGAGTTGAAATATAGGGAAAGAAAAGAAAGTCAAAAAGTCTTCCTCCACTAATTTAATAAGAGCAATCAGAGGCTCAGTTTTATGAAAGTGCGTCTACATGTTTCGAAGGTAGTAACCTTCATCTTCAGGAGACAAAAAATAGTGCTGAAGTTAATATTAGCAGTATAGAGAAAATTGTAGGTGGAAGGTGACGTTGATGGAGCTTTAAAAATTTGTTTGAAAATGTGTCACGTAGTGAATGTAATCAACAACATAGAAATTTTGTTAATAGAGGTAATAAATTCAAAGATAATTGTGAAATTTAGAAGGTTATAAAGAAATACATGTTCTTCTTATTCAGGTTCAAGTAAGGATACATAAAGAAGACTGTCGAATCATAATACGGTTACCCATTATCCGCTCAAAAATTTTTGAAAATGATAGGAGCAAACTAATAGGACGGTAATTTTCGGCCTTTGTTTCATCGCCTTTTTTAAATATAGGGACTACTATGGCTAGTTTTAGTTGCAGGAAATAATCCTTACTTTAGTGTATGATTTACTGTGTAAACGAGGGGGTCCACAATTGGTTCAATCATATACTTGATTAAAGAAGTTGAAATTTCATCATGTCCACTACTAAATTTGTTTTTTAGATTATTGACTATATTTAGGATTTCTTGTGAGTCTGAAAATTTTATGGGAATGGTCTCGGGGCATCGCTCTATTTTAGCAGAGTATGGCCTATTTTCTAGCTGAGTTAACAAATTGGGAGCTGCGGTGGACCAATAAGTGTTAAAATCGTTTACAACTTGTAACAAGTTGCACTTTGTATGTATTTCGCATTTCTTCTTTGTACCCTGAATCTCACTAACTACTTCCCACGCACATTTTGATTTATTCTCAGATGTACTTAATTTGTTCACATAATGTCTTTTTTTAAAGTATTTTAATAACTCACCGTACTGTTTCTTTTTCTCACCAGAAAGAGTTCTGTATGCCCTATTATGATTTTTTAACATATACAAAAAATCTAATTGATTTTTACAGTCTCTGATAACTGGTGTTTTTTTATAATGGAAAACAGCTTTTAAAATCATTTAATATTAACCTCATAAATTCGTTCCATTGTTCATTTATTAACGGTGCTTGAAACGCATATAATATAGTCTTCCGATTTTGAGCTGCTATTTTTTTTTAACTTTTTTTTTATTAGGGTCGCAAAAATTCCTTTTTTTCACTTCCTTTATTTGTGACAATAAGTGTTAGTTTTTGTGCAGTATGATCCGAAATGTGAGAATGTAGAACCTCAGCATGCAGTTCTTCATAAAAATTTGTTAACATATTGTCAATACATGTTTGACTATTGGATGTAATTCTGGTGTATTCATTTATGACATTGTAACGAAACCTCATACCTACGCCCATGGTGGCGCAGTGGACCGTTGTAGTCCTGCGTCGACTTTAAATCGCGTATTTGCCTACCGATATAATTGGGTTATATTGTATTTACCGCGGGTAAAACCCTACCTTTTTCTGCGAGGAATGAGATCTCGTTTTGTCGTGGTCGAAACGTAAAAACCATTTCTCGTACCCTTCACCAGAGGAACTTTACGAACCTCAAGGTTTTATCCACGCTTGTGATATTTAAATCAGAGTTGCGGTGCACCTGGTCGTGTATAGGTAAGACTCCATTTTTTACTCCAACCTAAGTTCTTGTTTTTCTCCGTGTATAGTTTTGTGGTGAAGATACCAGAAGAGAGGATAATAAAGGTCGATAAACACTCCCAACCTTGTGTTTTTGTATAACGTAAACCAGGCCAACCCATTTAGCTGTCGAGAGTCTCGTAACAACATGTTTAACATTGTATGATTTTAGTAATGATATAACATTTTTTTGTTACTAGATAGGAAGTCTAAGTTAAAATCGCCTGCCAGAACAATTACCTCTTTCCCAGTCAAACACATTGACAACATTACTTCTGACTTTTCTAAAAAAATATTTAAATCACCAGATGGTGTCCGATAAATTGAAATTACGATTACTTTTTTGTTTTTGCACTTTAATTCACAACCGCAGCACTCAATTTGTCCCTCTATACGTATAGCATTTATATCGGGTCTGTCTTTACAAGATAATATGTTGTCTACATAAATGGCACAACCTCCATGTCTATTCTCTTGCTCTCGGCAGAAGCTGGTCACTAACTTAAATCCTTGTATACCATAGTTCGCAAGCTGTTTCGTAGTTTTCCAGTATTCTGTGACACATAACACGTTGCAGTCTAAGTTTTCTTTAAGTAGATCTTCAATTAAGTCTACAGAGTTTCCGATCGATTGCACATTTTGGTGGATGATAATCACTGCATTTTTCTGTGTCTGATGGACATCCTTGGATTCTACCTCTGTCCTAAAAAATTGTCCGGCTTTCATAAAGAATTTTTTTATTGCCACTAGGGACAAATTGCGCCACTAACTAACCGAAACCCATATCAAGGCGTTGGTTATGGTAATATTTATTTAATAATTCACGGGCTGTAGCCCATTTCTACAAAAAAAATTTTAAGTAACAGGACTTAAAACTAAGTAAAGTTAAAATTACGAGAGTAATAATTTAAAATAGCTAAAATATAACATATTATAAACATATTAGGTACATCTCAACATAAAGTTTTTTAAAAAAACAAAAATATTATACAATAATTGATAATAATAATTACAAAATTGAAACCATATTATAGAGTAGTAGTAATATTCAGTCTCAGATGTCTTTGAAATTCCGAACTCAGTAACCGAAAGATGCCAATCTCAGCATTCGGGGCATGCAAGAATAATAAGCGTAGTTTGTTCTATGAAACGGCAAATGAAACAATATTTCGGATCTTGTGGTTCTAATAGAAACATGTAGATTGATTTTCGAAAGTAGGTAGGGGCAGTCAGTTCTGTTATTGAAGAGGTTGTAAATAAACATAAGGTCTCTATGCTGACGTCTAGCTGCAAGGGATATCAAGTTTAGTTGGGTCTGCAAGATCTGGTAATCGGGTGCAAGACTGCTCTTAAAGGACATATAACGTAAGAACTTGTGCTGTACACTTTCAAGGCTACGAATATGGTTAGCATAAGGAGACCATACACTAGAGCAGTACTCCAGGCAGGGTCTGACTAAAGCACAGTACAACAATTTAATGGAGTTTGCGGTCCGAAAAGCATGAGTAGCTCTCTTTATGAAACCCAGCATCTGCAAGGATTTGCTGACATGTGGGACGAAAGAGAGAAAACTGTCAAGAGTGACACCCAAATCCTTAACTGTGTCCTTGGATTCTAGTTGAACCCCATTGAGGTGATACGGAAATCTTACAGGATTTTTGAGGCGAAAAAAACGCATAACATGACATTTACCAACATTCAAGTCCATTCCATTATGCTTACACCACGTGCCAAGGGCATCAAGCTGAGCCTGCAGGTGTGAGGCATCATTTATTGAGGATACCTTGGCGTAGATTTTCAAATCGTCCGCAAACAACAGACCATCACAGGATAGGGATCTCATTATGCCATTAATAAAAACATTAAACAATAGGGGACCCAGATGGGATCCCTGGGGTACGCCAGATGTTACCTCAATCTCGGTCGATATGAAACCCTTCACACGCACTGTCTGGACTCGACCACCAAGATAGCATTGAAGCCACTGCAATAGCAACTCATGCAAACCTAGGGCCCTCAACCTGTGAACAAGAAGCTCATGATTCACCCTGTCGAATGCCTTGGAAAAATCAGTATAAATACAGTCAACCTGACATCCCACCTCCAAGGCACCCGACAGAAAGTCAACAAAGGACACCAGGTTGAGCTCAGTCGATCTTCCCGCCCGAAATCCAAACTGCTCATCGATGATGAGACCCGACAGCATGGGAGTCAAGAAACCAGTAACAAAATTCTCAAACAACTTAGGTATGGTACTTAAAATGGAAATTGGTCGATAATTCTGAACGTTGTTTTTTATGCCTGATTTATAAATAGGGGTGATGTTAGTTTCCAGCAATCTGGAAACCGACCAGTCGATAGAGACTTATTAAATATGTAATGCAAAGGACGCGCCAAGACAAAACTGCAGCCCTTGAGGAGAACAGGCGGTAGTCCATCAGGACCAGGACCCTTATTTACGCCAAAGACGCCAGTCCTTCATATACTTGAGAAATAGGAATGTGAAGACACGAGATATTCAAAACATCCTCCGTAGAGGAAATGTTAGATGTGACACAGGCAGTTGTGGAATATACCGACGAAAAATATTTGGCAAAAAGGTTCGCAATCCCCGGCCCGCCATAAGCAGAGACACCGTCCAGAGACATTCCCTGTGCGTAATGATAGTTAAGTAGAATGGACAAAGTGACTATAACAATTCTTAGACAATTCCTTACATCTTGATCTCAATGCCGAAAATTCCACATAATCACCGGGTGCACGAGTCCGCTTGAACTGTTTGTGTGCAGCTTTTTTTTAGAACAATAAGATTTTTGAGTTCAGGAAAAACCCAACTAGGAAACTTATCAGATGCATACCGTTTAACAGGGACAAATAGCTCAACTGCTGTATACATTACATTATAGAACGAGTTAACCATTTCATCCAAGGACTGAATGCTAAACAAGGCGTCCCAGTCTATATCACCAAAATATTGGTTCATAGTAACCAAGTCTGCGTCCCTAAAATTATAGTAATACCCATCAGCCATGAGTTTGGTGTAGTTAGTGTGTGATCTGAGTTCCACCAATGTATTCAGTGGCGGATGATATTCATCAATAGGCAATAATACATCATCTGAGACTGAAACCGTATTATGGAGATTATGTGAAAGAATTAAATCAAGGATCACGCCATTAGAGTTCGTTATATTATTAATTTGAAAGTATATTATTTTCAATTTCTTAAAGAGGACAACCACTGTCTATACAGGTTAAAAGCCTCTTAATAAGGTAGCTTCTGTAGAGCATTTTAGAATTCCAAAGGTTGGCAATGTGAGGTTGTATTGGGTGGAAGAAAAATAAGTTTGAGATTATCCAGTGTAATTCTGGGATGAGACGTTGCATTGTTCAGAAATATTACCACTTTTCTATTCTGCTTCTTCATGTTGGTATCAAATCTGTGAAACCATTTTGTCATGATGTCTGCTGTCATCCACGCTTTTTTGTTCGATACCCATTGGAAAGGTAACTTGCCGATTTGTGCTCCCTTAAACATCGCTTTTGCTTTTGCCTAATATAAGTGGTTCTTGCTTCTTACCTTCCATATTTATAAATAAAGAATTGTAAATCATTGTTTTGCTGTTCTTTTTTTCCAGTACACTTGTCATCTTTTAATGCATATGTTTTTGTTGGCAATGCATGGGGCATAATCCTTTAAAATGGTCAATAGCCTTTCTTTCCAAGTAGTTACGTGTTCGATATTGATATCGGCTGATTCGCCACATATTTTCTTGAAGGTAATATCGTGCCGACGACGGAATTTTCTAAACCATCGATTTGATGCGTTGAAGTTGTATAGTTCTAGACATTGAGCAGATTCGAGGGCTTTTGCTTGAATTATGGGCCCGGATATTGGTAAGTGTTTCTTTCGCGCCTTACAAAACCAGTTAAAAACAATTTGGTCCACTGTCAGTCCTTCGGTTTTCAGAAATTTTCTTTTTTGTTCACCGTTGCCACCTTCTTGAAACAAATTTCTAACTTCTGCTTTATTTTGAAGCAACATAGTCACTTGGGTCTTACTATTGTTCACTTTCCTCGATTATTTCAATTTTCTCGCCTAAAGAAAGACATTTTCTTTTTTCCGCCATCCTCATATATTCGCGTTAGTCCCAAAACATAGAAAAACTTCAAATCAAAACTAATGTTAACAACCGATTTATCAGCCTTTAAAGCAAATTGAATGGACCCGCCTGCAATAAAGTAATTAGTGAATGTACCTATATTTCTTAAGAATTGTCGGGTCTGGTTTTACTGCCTTAATGGAAGGTGTTTTTAGCATTCATATTTACTAAAAATTCCAATGATGAGTGCCCGCGGTCGTTAAACAGATGGGTCGGTAAAGAGGAGTATAAAGTAATGGGATTTCCAATATAGAGGCGATCGCAAACAGAGATTTTACAAATTACAAATACGGGACCTGTTGAAAATTTCAACAGTTTGCTTCGTTTCGTATTGTAGCCGCTATAAGCGGCAAGGGGCCGGTTAGTCAAATTCGTGGAACCTTTATTTCCATCACTGCGGTAGACTGTCCAGTTTGCTAGGTACGGTGTTGCCAAATGTCTCTTTATGGCTGTGATATAGTGTTACTCTGAAGTGATAGTTTTGGAGTCGATGTTTTTAATTAAGTTTGAATATCTAGAATCTATTCTGAAGTCTGTAACTGCGCTGAGTATTGCCAATATGCTATTTTTACACTTAGTTTGCATAAAATTATAGAAATGTAGTTTAGGATCAATTTTAAATTGAACTTCTTTTTAATATTCTTTCCAGGTCAGCGAGAGCAGCCCTGGAAGAGGGAAAAAGCTCTATGCAAGCATGTAGGTCGAGCGGAAGGGTTTTGGATTCACTGATGCAGGCTAAACGGCAAGGAAAGTGTCCTGGACTATTTGGGAGACTGGTAAGATTTATTGGATCATCCCTTTATGTCCACATCCTCGTTTAATTATTTGAACTTTCTGTGCTATGCATAGCAGGGGGACAACGTAAAAAATGCAATCTGTAACAATGCTCTCAAATTAGTAAAATATCGAAAATTATTAAAATATAATTAAGATATGAAGCAATAGTTTAAATATACAGGGTGTGTATTGTATAGCATTGGAATCTTGGAAACGGTAGGAATTAGAATGTTGGTTAAATTAGAAAAAAGTTGCACAATTTAAATACCTTTTACATGGTGTTTGCAAAATTAAACTATCTTTAACCGATTTCGATATTTAAAAAAAAAATTTTTTTTTGCTGTATTATTTTTTATTTAATGTTGCATTATTTTAACAGATATAAAAAAATGAAAAATACTTTTTCATTGTCACTTTTTAAGCTGAACAAGATAGCGTTTACAGATTTTCAGTACGACGTTTCGTTTTCGAAAAAACATCCTCAACTTTCTTTTTTTAAATACGGTCCTGTTTTTTTTTTTTAATCGAAGGCTATTTTGAACTCTAAAATAACTGATCCATCACTTGAACAAATTTTCAGCTTTTTCTCTATCATAGATTTTTATTATGTAACGAATGAAATCCTCATATCATAAGACCGTACAATAAACATAGTGGGCTTTGAAACAAACGTTCGTCTTTCTTGACAACTTACTTCTGTCATAAATACAAAATTTAATTAGGTACGAGGTCTTTCACTTCGTTTAAAAATGGTTGTACATTTCTCTTTTGAGGAAAAGTTTGATATGTTAGAGTGTCACATTTTATGCCATAGAAATACTCGAGAAGCTGAGCAAATGTATTTAAATAATTACCCAGAGAAATTACAACTAAATAAAAAGATGTTTGGAAGAATTGTTGCCAATTTATTGCAGTATGGGTCATTTAATAAAGCAGTTGTTACTAGAAACAAACCATGTAATGAGGAAATTCAAAATAATGTGGCATTAGCTGTAACGAAAGACCCTACAACATCAGTTAGAAACATTAAGAAAGGAAGTGGAACGCCAAAATCTACGGCACATTTTATTTTGCGTAAGAACAAATATCACCCGTACAAATTTCGAATCTGCCAAGGACTAAAACCGGGAGACGACATAAGGCGAAGGGTATTTTGCGAATGGTACACTAGGCAATGTCAAAACGACGAAAATTTCGTCAATAAAATTTTATTTTCTGATGAAAGTATGATAACCAATAACGGAATCTGTAACAGAAGAAATACGCATTATTGGTCCACAGAAAATCCACGGTTGTACAAAATGGCTAGACACCAACATCGTTTTGGTTTCAACATGTGGGTAGGAATTTTGGGAACAAAGATAATTGAGCCAATTTTTTACCACGGAACACTAAATTCGGAGCGGTATCGAAATTTACTGCAGCATAATTTGGAAGAATGGTTCGATAACAACTTACCACTAGCAGAAATCAATAACTTTTGGTTTCAACAACAGATAGATTTCCTGACAGATGGATAGGTACGCGTTCAGCTGTTTCTTGGCCTGTACGATCGCCTGATCTAACTCCTTTGGACTTTTATCTCTGGTGGTACATCAAAAACTATGTGCACCAACGTAATTTTCAAATGGTGGAAGAATTGCGTCAACTGGTTTTAGAAGCATTTCAAACGATTACCCCAGATGTACTTAACAATGTTTTGAATTCCACAGTTAGACCTATGCTAAGAAAATAATGGCCATTTGTTTGAACACTGTTTGTAATTGAGTTCTAATTTGGTATTATGTTAATAAATGTTTTTCGAGCATTCAGTGCCGAACTATGGAGATTTTTCTTGAATATTTTTAAACGATAGCTAAAAAGCTGAAATTATGTTTAAACCAATGCAAGTGGTACATCAGTTATTTTAGAGTTCAAAATAGCCTTTGATTAAAAAAAAAACACAGGACCGTATTTAAAAAAAGAAAGTTGAGGATGTTTTTTCGAAAACGAAACGTCGCGTCGTACTGAAAATCTGTAAACGCTATCTTATTCAGCTTAAAAAGTGACAATGAAAAAGTATTTTTCATTTTTTTATATCTGTTAAAATAATGCAACAAATAAATAAAAAATAATACAGCAAAAAATAATTTTTTTAAAAAATATCGAAATCGGTTAAAGATAGTTTAATTTTGCAAACACCATGTAAAAGGTATTTAAATTGTGCAACTTTTTCCTAATTTAACCAACTTTGTAATTCCTACCGTTTCCAAGATTCCAATGCTATCCCATTCTTATCTTGGACACACTGTATGTACAAATTACAAAAACAAAAACTTATTAAATCAGAATCTTAGTCCTAATATTTAGAAGAGAAGAAATTTCAATTTGGAAACAATTTGTATGCCTTTGATATTACCATAAACAGGAATGTTCAGTTCAGTTCCATTGATGGTGATTGATATTAAACAAACATTTGATTAAATATACTGCCTGCTTTGTTTATTAGTGACTAATATACACTGAAACACACTTGCACACTTGGCTAACAATAGGAATTAGGACTTGTAAAAGAACGTTCTTGTAAAAGAAAGATACTGTAACATTTCAAAAAATGTTATAAGGAACGCCTAATATTACCAAAATAAAATATTTATGTCCAAGGCAAAAAACAAAACTAAGGTCACCTTGAAAAATGTTAAAAACAAACCTGTATTATTGAAAATTGAAAAACTAATCATGATAATTTGTCTTCCAAGCAAATTATCATCAATTTAGTAAAACCAAATCACGGCGTGCAAAGACATTAAACAAGGGGAAGTAGACTATACTCGCATTCAGCGAACAAATTATTCTTTTACAATTTCTCTTACAAATGTAAACGAAATTATAAACACTATAAAACACTTTAAAAATCGTAGATCTGTTAGAAAGGATGAAGTTCCAGTCTCAATTTTTAAAAGGGTAGGGCACATTATACGGACACGACTTACACATATCATTACTCTTGCATTCTGCACAGGGGTCTACACACGTATACTACTGCAATAATTTAGACACGGACTTGTTAGGTGCAGTCGACAAAAAGAAAAACATTTAAATAACAAAGAAGAAAATATCAATAATTTAAAATTGTATGTCATCTTGTTTTTTTCTTTACGTAAGTGACTGTTCTATCACTAAATAACTTTACTTTTAGGGAGACTTGGGTGCAATAGACGCAAAATACGATGTAGCAGTGTCGACAGCTTGTGGTCCCCTGGACAATATTGTAGTTGACACAGTAGATTGTGCGCAGTGGTGCATCGAGTTTTTGAAGAAACATGATATTGGTAGGGGTGTTTTTATAGCACTGGAAAAGCAAGAACATTTGAGACAGCAAGCTAATTCGACGATACAGACGTAAGTACTCTATATTTCTATTTTTGGTTAGATTACAAATAAGTTCACTTATTCACTTAATTTGGTTCATATGAATCAATATGGTGAAATATATTTAAAATAATAATAAATATAGAATAAATTTATTACTTTCCATCTACACAATATAAACTACAATTAAATAATAAGTAATAAGTAATTCATACATACAGAAAATAAAATTTCATTCATAAAACGTCAGGCGCGGCTGAGGCAAGGTCACAGATTGTCTCGGCCACGAACGCAGGCGTCTTAGCCTACGTTCGTACGAACAAATCGTATACCGGTGGTTTCTGCGCCTACTACGGAAAAAGCGAGTACAACGACTTTAAGATGTGAAGTTAATGTATAATGAATAGGCTTGTTACCGATATTTTTTTTTTGGTAATTTTTTTATGGTGTTCAATAGAATTCAATAATCTAGATAAGCTGTTATAAATTTCAACTCTCTAAGTGTATCCAATCCTTAGATATTCTGTTAAAGATTGGATTTTAGTAAAAACCACTTCGCCGACTCGTGACGTCATTCTGAATAAACACCACGGCGCGCGGGTCGTCAAACGCGAACGAGTTTGAGTTTGCTACACATTAGTCAGTAATTCATTATAATCCATCTGAAGGAGGTGTTTGTTTCCAATGTACATAATTGTTATTATTATTATTTAGAGAATTTGTAGTTGAGATTAAAAGTCCAGAAACCGAGAAATCATGTTTAAATTACATAGATTCAGATGGAAATATTTAAAAATGCTTATATAAAATTTAAATACAAATGTATCTCAGTAAAAGAATGTGTCGAATTATTGTCATGTCGCATCCGGATTATAGAAAGTCATACAATAAAATATTGCATTTTTGATAAAAAACGTGTTAAATCTGTTATAAAACATCTACAAGGGCAAACAATGAATTTTGGGGGAACATTTTTTTAAATACAATATAGTAAATTATTATTTTTGTTTATTTCCCTACATATTAATTACTTTACAAACTATTTGCGCTATCAAATTAAATATTTAACCAAAGTTAAATGAAGCGTAGCATGTAGTTGAAGAATAACTAATCCCTGTATTCTTTTTAAGATTGCGATCCTTTTTGATTCCTTTTGCTTAGAATTTTTTTGGCTAGATAAGACAGATGATGGTCTAACAAGTTGATTAATATTGGCTGCAAGTTGGTCTTCGAGACGTTTAAAGCCTCTGCCGCCAATTACCTGGGCCCCTGGATTTAATTTATTTAAAAATGTCGATTCCTCGATTATCATTTTGTCAGTACTTCTACCACCAAAACCAGAAGAAATATAAGAAATGAAACCATTAGGTATACATGCTATTATGTATTTCCACCATGATCGGTTCACTTAGTTTTTGTATTGAGATTTCAAAACAGGGAATAGGAAGTTTTTTGAACCTCAGATAATGATTTAAAGTGAACAAGTGGATAAAGCTAACCTGCTAGTAAAGATACTGTTTTTTTGAATAATATTACATACTTTGGCAACTTTTACACTAAAGTCGTCGGCTAATATTCTGTAGGATAATTTTAGTTTGATCTTTTTTAGGATTAAAAAAATATCCGATCTATTCAATTTACATTTTTCGGCTAGCATATTATGAAGAAAAATGTTCTCTTTTGTATTTCTTCTGAAATGTCTATATGTTTTCTACTATCGGAATCTAAATCTCACGAGCACGAGTTCTGATAAAATAAATGTTATTGTAGAACCGTTACTACTACAAACTGAATCGAAAACCTTTTCCTTAAAAGGATATTTTCTCTTTTTTTCCCATTTTTGACAGCGGCAAATCTTCACTTGTACACTGGACCGCTTTGCTGCGAAGTTCACTTGAATACTCATATCACAAAACAGTTGACAGACCCATATGTTTAGACTTTGGTTCGATTTTCATCCCATTTTCCTGCTCGATGTCCATATTCTCAATCTCAATAGAAATATCTGAAAATTCAGGAAGAAACAAGTTATTAATCAGGGATTTCTGTTCTCTTTCTTGGGAAAACCGTGATATTGAGCGATGGCGTTTGGTTGAGGTACATATGTTTCTTTTTTTGTTTTCTGTCATACCTCCTTACTTTACTTACTGGCGCAACGTTATGAGTATTGCTGCAAATCGTAACTGTTGCATTGTCATTCCAACGTACAACAGAAATTTTTGATTCAGTATCATATGCAGAGGCAAACGAGCCACGTTCTTTTTTCATAATTAATTTTAAGCTTTCTAGTGGACACTTATTAGTTCTGTTTTCACGTATGGTCTCTGTGGCAAAAAACCCTTTTCTTTTCAAATGAACAAAAAGCTTATACGATAAAAAATAATTATCAAAAAAGACTTGATGGAAAAATAGTCTTTCTATCACAGACAACAAACCGATGACAACGTCACCACCAAGTCCTAGATCGGAATATTTTTTGCCTTGCGCGCCTGCATAGGGAGCAAAAGAAAATAAATAGCCATCCAATGAACAAAGGCACCAAATTTTAAAGCCAAAACGTACCGGTTTTCCTTTGATAAACATTTTGCATGAATGTCGACCAAAGTACGGCACCATTTGTTCATCTATAGGTAAATTGAAAGAAAAAATACCCCACTGTAGATTTTTTTTGTTAATAATATCAAAAAAAGGTCTTACTTTTGAAAATGTATCATCTTTATCCAATTTGTCATTGTCCGATAAATGTATATTCTGTTTTATAGCTTGAAATCGATTTCTACTCATGCACTTTGTCTTCTTCAGTTGACCAATAACATGGAATGTTTTGTAACGTGGGATAACCAGAAAATAAAAGTATGCCAATAAAATTTAAAAGATCTTCTTTTGATAATTGAAAATCGTGTCGGTTGTTATCCGCGGCGTATTTTATTGTGAAACCGACGAAAAAGACGAGATTGACGACCTCATCATCAAAAAAGAGTAAAAATATTTCTAATGGCGTCTTACCAAAAAGCTCATTTTTTATTTTCTCCTTGTCGTGTAACTCATTTGAAACAGCGAAATGTGTATATTCGATCTGTCCTTGAATCCATTTAGGTGTGGGTAAAACATCACAAGATGATGACGGGGTCATCAATCGGCTTTTTTTTAGCAGCTAGGGTTTCTGCATCTGATGAGTCCCAGTGATACTCTCTTTCATTTTTATTTCTATCAGGCGGTGTATGTATCTGCATTTCAAAACTTCCCACAATATCCGTGGGATTGGACATCTCTGGAAAACTAGTTTCCTCATCTATATCTTCTTCATCCGTTAATGTGTCGACAATAGGGGGTATATACACCGCATCTATTATTCCTGAAATTTTAAAATAAACATAAATATATTATATATAATATTATATAACCTAATATATATTCTCATAACCATACTGTATAATTTTTACTTACCGTTTTCGTCATTTTCAAGTTCATCCACAATTTTTTCCAGCTTAGCTTCTAACTGCTGTTGAGTTAAAAACTTTTTAGAAAACATGCTTAACCATCAAACTTAAAACGTACATCTAACTAGCATAAATAGCGAAAGAAGACTGTCCGCCTGGTAGCCTGGCCCGTCAGCAAAATATAATAAAACACGTTAAAGCATGCAAATATTTGTCACATTTTACTTCCATTAATACCAGTGATGCGTTTTCGCACCAATGGTTTTTCTCAACATAGAAAACTCCGATTTATTTTCGATTACCGATTACAATTGCGTTTATCAAAATCTACACTCAAATAAATTATGATAAATGTAAAATAGTTTACTTTTTATTTTTTTAAATGTTTTTTTTAGCGATCAAAAAAATTAAGAATTACCAACAATTTTTTATAATATTTTGAATTAAACCAGTTTATAAAAGCCATAAAGCTGTTTTATGTTTTTTTTTATTTTACAGTGGCAAGTCAAATACTTGTTTTATGCATAACTGACGGTAAAAAAAAATTCTAAACTACCAAAAAAAAAATAATTTGTACCATGGTGCGTTTATGCACCACTGGGACGAAATGGGTTAAAAAATATGTTTCAAACCTGTATAGGTATTATTGTTATTTCTTTTAGTAACAGAGCGCAGAGGGGAGGTACTGCCTCCCCTGACGGGCCGCCCTGATAACGTCCTTTGTAGTCAATTTTTGTAATTGTTAAGTAATGGTGACAACTCTGCTAATAAACTTTTGTTTCTGTCTAGCACGTTCCTTTGAATTCGAGATGAATTGCGCAAGTCAGGAACCGCTCTATTATGTTTTTATTCACTTTTAACGCTACAATAAATAAAGATGGGGAGTTGTAAATCACGTTGTCTATTGATCGTTAATCCGTGACGCACAAGTACATTCACATTACTGATTAGGTCAACGCTGTATTTATAATTCATTGTTTCGACCCTAATCTAGCATTATGTACTGTTATATTGCAGTAATGTTTTGTATTTTATAGGCCTGAGAATGTTCATCGTTTGTACGACCTCATAAAAGTCAAAGATGATAGACTAAAAACGGTTTTCTACTATGCATTGAGGGACACATTAGTGGCCAACGACTTGGATCAAGCATCCAGGATAGCCTATGGTGCTAGAAGATATAGGGTTGTTACCCTAAAAGGAGACCTCATCGAAACAACAGGTATATTTTATATCAAACAACTCATTTTGTTGGACTCTTTATTTTATTTTCCATCACAACATTTTGGTATCTACAACGATCTAAGAATGCCTACGGTTAATGAGGCTATTGTCGGGTCTAATGGGAAGTATCTGGTGTGTTTTGGCCATAAATCTGATGGACAACAGTCAAGACACAAAGTGCCTTAACCGAAAAACCTCTAAACTTACTTATGTGACGGTCATGGCTAAACGATTTTTACTTTATCTGTATACTTACTTCAAGTAGTATTTTTAACGTTTTAAAATTATATGTTGTATGTATGCTTTTTGTTACCATTTCGTAACGGATTGAAAAGTAAACATTAAACAAAAAAAAAATTAAATATCAGTGTACCTAAGTTAAATTTTTATATTTTTAAGGTACAATGAGTGGTGGAGGCAAACGCATGTCAAAAGGCAGAATGGGCCAATCTGTGGCAACATCTGAAGTCGATCCCAGGGAACTGCAAAGAATGGAGGGCCAATTGGAAACGATGGAAAGTCGAGTGCGAGAGTTAAGACAGAGACAGTCGGCGTTGGAGACTCAAATGAATGAATTGCAGCCCCAATTAAGACGGATGAAAATTGACTTTGAGAAATTTACTCAAGAATTACAGGTAAAAAGCATTAAAATATATCTATAAGTTGTTGGAAAGTTTCGATACGGCTTTATAACCAGGAAGCTACGTTTTTAAAATTAACGATATTTTTTATGGCATTTAACATTCATTAAACTGTTCTTAAAATTTGACAGCTTCTAGCTTTCTAACGGTACATCTTACAGCAAAACGGCTTATACGTCTCTATCTTACTTTTTTATTATCTTCCCAAAAGAGTGTACCGTTAGAAAGCTAGAAGCTGTCAAAGAGACCAGCTAAAAAACGGCATTTCGTTAAAATGTGACTATTTGTTATGTCTAGCTTTACGTCAATTTTTGACAATAGCGTCATAGAAATTATTTGTTGGCGTTTGTTGTGTTATCTAAACTATGAAAATTTCGTAATTTTGCCGTCACATTTAATTGAATAAGTTAGGGTTGGCTTATTAAAATTTATTCAAACTTGGCACATGGGCCTCTTTATTAAATTATAATACAATTTTTCTCTCAAATGTACAGGGCAGCCAATATTTAGCCACCTCAAAATTTACGTGGGATTTCCTATGTTCAACTAAGCCATCACCCATCACTCGGTATAATATATAATAGAATAAGGCGCCAAAACTTTGCCGACAAAAACTTTTCAATCAAAACACACGAACCAAAATTAATTAAGGCAAGAGCCGATATCAAAATTACTACAAACGAGAATATTTAAACAGTTTACAATCAATAATAAATGTCAAAAGATAAATTCCTGACGTAAGAATACATTGAAGAACCTGAAAAATAATAAGTGTTCGATTTTTAGTTATGGGGTAATGTGTTATAAGGCCGTTTTCATTCTTAATTACTTTTATACAGGGTGGCGTATCGAAAACGAAACAGAGACATTTACTGGCAGCTCAGGTCTTTTTTGGAAAAACGCTCAGACCCGTCGATTTTGTTTTCGAGGGGGACACAAAATTGGCAAAAGATCACGTTAACACCCTGGGCGGGGGTGGCACCACCCCAAAAATCTTAAATGGAAATGGGGGTCGAGTGATACCTTATTTTAAAGGCCTTTCATTTCCCTTTATAATGATGTAAAATTCATGTACTTCAGTTCAGTAGTTTTGGAGATTTATTGATTTAAAGCTTAAAGTAGACTTTAATAGGTACATTAGATTAGTTTGTACTATTTTCAGAAGAAATTTGAGTAAAAGCATTTACTTAATAAGTAAATGCTTTTCTTCACTACGCCCATGGTTTGTTTATCATTTTGGTGTTGAAAATAGCGATTGGAGCGTTTTTTGTGGCAAAAAAAGTTGTTTCTTGAAGAAAGATAAGAAGGGAATGTCTCGTACTTATTTTAAATAGGAATTTAGTACATAGTTTGCGATTGATTCGACCAAACTTTGTTGTTAAAATACCTTTTAACGCTTTATACATAAATTAACCATGGTATATTCCACGGCAGAAAGGGTTGAAATTATCGAAATATTTTTCGGAAATAATTAGTGCGCTAATAGAACAGCACAAATATTTAATGAGCGACATGAGAACAGTAACGTGCATCCAAAATATGTTCTAGAACTTGTAGCTAAATTTCGGGAAACTGGATCAGCGCCAATAAAAAACGCAACATTGAAAATCCCATAAGGAACGAAGCAATGGAAGTGGGGGTTTTAGGGCAAGTTTATGTAGATCCTACGTTAAGTACCCGCCAATTGGATACTGTGTGTGGTGTTAGTCGACGTAGTATCCAACGGATTCTAAAGGCCCATAGTTTTCATCCGTATAAAATTCATCTTGTACAAGAACTTAATGAAGACGATTTTGATCGGCGATTACAATTTTGTGAAGATATGAGTGAACGAATTATAAACGATGAACATTTTCTATTCAACACTTGCTTTTCCGACGAATGTTCCTTTTTCTTAAATGGCGTAGTAAATCGTCATAACTGCCGTTATTGGTCCGATTCTAATCCCAGAATTTATCGTGAGGTACACACACAGCAGCCACAAAAATTAAATGTTTGTGCTGGTATTTTTGGCGATAATTTAGTTGGTCCTTTTTTCTCACCTGGAAATTTAACCGGTAAAATGTATTTGGAATTACTGCAAGACGCCATAGATCCTGCATTAACGGCCATAATTGAAAATCAGAATGATCGGCGGTACATTGCGAATATGTTGATGTTCCAACAGGATGGTGCCCCATCACATTACGCATTACGTGTTCGACAATATTTAGATCAGACGTTTCCCGGTCGATGAATTGGTAGAAGAGGTGCCATTGAATGGCCCCCAAGATCGCCAGATTTATCACCTTTGGATTTCTTTCTGTGGGGTCACTTAAAAAGGAAAATCTATTCTACTCAGCCAACATCGTTAGAAGATTTGCAACAAAGAATTGTGAATGAATGCCTTTAAATTACTCCTCAAATATTGCAAAATGTGCTGCAACGTTTTGAGCAAAATCTTTATTACTGCATGGAGAGTCATGGTGGTCATTTCCAACATTTAGTTGGCTGACGGGTCAGTTCATTTTTCATTTTTACACTACTTTGCTGCCAAATGTTTTGATCTCCACTGATGATGATGTATTAGAGTTTTATTTAAGCTTTAAATCAATAAATCTCCAAAACTACTGAACTGAAGTATGTACATACATGAATTTTACATCATTATAATGCGAATTGCAGGACCTTTAAAATAAGGTATCACTCGACCCCCCTTCCATTTAAGATTTTAGGGGTGGTGCCACCCCCGCCCAGGGGGCTGCACGTGTTAACGTGATTTTTTGCCAATTTTGTGTCCTCCTCGAAAACAAAATCGACGGGTCTGAGCGTTTTTCCAAAAAGAACTGAGTAGTAACCAGTAAATGACTCTGTTTCGTTTTCGATGCGCCACCCTGTATAAATAAAATAATGCAATCTTCCTCCACAGTTTAATGATTGACATAAATTTTAAGTTCCCGAGCTGTTTCGAGTACTTAAGTACTCATCTTCGGGGGATACCAACATCGAGTTAATGAGTACAACTCATAGAATAGTACATGTGAAGGTTAAAGACTTGGTGTATGACCTTCACTTGTACTATCCTATGAGTTGTACTCATTAATTTAAGACAACTTACTTTTATGTTAATTTCGATGTTGGTATTCCCTGAAGATGACTACTTAAGTACTCGAAACATGTCGGGAACTTAGAATTTATGTCAATCATTAAACTGTGGAGAAAGACTGCATTCTTTTATTTTTATTACATTGACTCCACTGAAAGTATGGACTATTTTTTTAACTTTAATTACTTCTGTTTTAGAGTTTGCAACAGCAGCAGCCCAACTTGGCGAGGCAAATTAGGGAGCAGGAGGCCCGTTCAAAGAACACAAAAGCGGACGCTGGCCAAGTGCAAAAATTAACGGCCATCGTCGAGAAAAGAAAACAAGAGTATGAAGCTGCTGCTGAAGCAGCAGGTAAGAAAGTTTTGGGATATATTTTCCGGATACCGGCCAAAATTTTGTATACCCATTTTGGATAATACTAAGTTATTTTGATAAATAGCCATTTATTTCCGACAGGCCGGAGCCCACTTACAGGAAACTCAAACAAATTAATCGAATTATAAACAAAAATCTTACAAAAGTAATGACCTTGCTATACTTAAAATCTAATAACAAAAAGTAAGAAACTAAAGCTAAGTTAACAGGAACCAATGACTACTAATGAGGATAGCCGGACATATTGCGCAAGTGTTTTAATATGGTTGGGAGGCTGTCATGAAATATGTCGGAGAGGGCTGAGATACGATTGAAGTTGTGGCACATTTTGTGAATGGGACCTTGAGGCAAAATATTGGATCTCGCGAATGCAAGGAAAAATGTAGGCCGATGTCGGGCACCTGTGCGGGGAACATGAAGCGATAGTTGCTCCAGTAGAAATGGGCAATCGATTTTAGAGTTAAGAAGTTTATGGAGTATCGATAGTGACTGTGAGTCGCGACGTACTGTTAAGGGCAACTCACCAAACCTAGCGAGGATGTGGCCATGCTCGAAACCCCGTTGCGGGTAGATACCATCCTCTCTAAACATAAGATACTTTAGGAATCGCCTTTGGACGGACTCCACAGATTGATTATGGCAATTGTAAATGGGGGACCATATGATTGAGCAATAATCCAACTTTGACCTCACATAGGAGTAATACAAGAGTTTAAATGTAGATACATCAGAAAAATGCTTGCAGTTTCGCAAGACAAAGCCCAAGGTTCTAGAGGCGCTAGAAACCATTTGATCAATATGTGGAATAAAGGAGAACCTCTCATCGAAAACGACTCCGAGATCCCTTATGGTGGTGAGTCTGTTCAGTGTGGATCCGTTTATAGAATAATTGAATTGAAATGGAGTTTTTGTCCGAGTGTAAGAAACGACGTTACATTTAGAGATGTTGAGATTCAGTCTGTTATCCAGGCACCACTGGTTAAGAACATCGAGGCTGTCGCGGAGGGATACACAATCCGCGACAGCGTCGATGCGGTTAAATATTTTGAGGTCATCTGCATAGGCGAGTCTGTTGCAGTCAAGCGTCGAGACAAGATCGTTTATAATAATGTTGAAAAGAAGTGGCCCCAGGTTAGAACCCTGGGGGACACCCGACGTAGGTACAAACAAGTCCGACCTAAACCCCTCAAACTCAACAAACTGAGTACGATCCAGAAGGTAGGATTGTAATAGTGAGACAAGCCTGTTAGAAAAACCGAACTGGTCAGACGCCTTATGGAGTAGAATGTGGTGGTCAATTTGGTCAAAGGCTTTACTAAAGTCCGTGTAAATGACATCGACTTGGCTCCTCTTGTTAATGGCGTCACAGACGTAAACGGAAAACGAACAAAGATTAGTCATACACGATCTTTCGGAAAAAAAACCGTGTTGATATATAGAGAGTCGGTTTCGAATTTTGAAAAACAGGGACTTTTGCAAGATGATCTCAAATACCTTGGAGAAGTTACATAGGATTGAGATACCTCGATAGTTTTCAATATGAGATGGATCGTCCTTTTTAAAGATGGGACAAACTTTGGCAACCTTCCATATTTCTGGAAATACGCCATTGTTCAATGACAGGTTAAAGATATGACAAAGAGGAGCGCTCATGACAAAGGAACAGTCTTTCACCAGAAAGCTGGGAATACCATCGGGGCCAGACGTAGCTTTATTTTTTAGCGTTTTGCAGGCCGAAATAACGTCCTCGGATGTAACACTGGGTATACCGATTATCTCATATTGGTCTGCTGGATTAAAAGGCTCAAGATTTTGATATCTGCTATACAGGGTGTTTCCTGAGTACGATCCGTAACTTCAAGGTGTAATTCGTTACGATATTTTAAGAAAAGTTTCTTTAAAATGTGTCTGGAGGCGCTTACATTGTGGATGTAACCCAGAGTGTTAGAAATTGCAAAAAGAAAAAATATTTTTTTTATTCATTTTGACCGCTCATTTGTTTCTCAAAATTAACTGCAATACTTTAAGTTGCTAATGAGCGGAATTTTTAGGGTAAAGTTAATTTCTATCTGCAGCCAGTGGCGTATATTATTTAATGTCCAACATGTTTTTAGGAGTTTTACAAGTAAATGTGGACAGACTTACCAAAGAAATCAAAGATAAAAGTACTGGAAAGATTAGAGCAGTCGAGAAACACATTAAAGATTGCACGAAAATTATTGAGCAGTGTAAAACAGAAATAGCTAAAATGAAAGTGGCCGTCAAAACTGCTGAAAGGTAACTAGCATTTTCTAATAGTAAATTAAGCTTTTAATCGTAGCAAGAGCACATAAATAATTATTTAGGATTGATCGGATAGTATCGGCCTTTAAATCTATTTTTTATAAATAAATATGTTCAATGCATTTTTCTTATATAGCTACTATCTTATTTTCTATACCATATTTGATACCTCGTAGAGTTTACCGCATTTTAGATAATTTTTATGTTAACTGTAAAAGTCTACACTTCTGCTATTTATCAATTTTTATTTATTTTATTTTATTTTTGTTCATAATCGAATTGCCATGATTTTTTTTTGTTTAAATTATCACTATGACAGCCGAATACAATTATTTAATATTTGTTCAGTTGCGAAAATTAGGTACTAACTTTCACAAAATGTCGAATTTTACCACTTTGGGAATGGTAAATATAACTTTTATATTGGGAGAATGTGCAAGAAATTGCCTTCTAGCGTATCAAGTGTATGCTGAAAGTACCGGGTGTCCCACTAAGAATGGATGTTGGCCGTATCTCAGAAAGTGTTAGTTATATGGCTTGCGGAAAAAAAATATATTAGGTAAAGTGGTCATGAGAAATTGTTGGAAATTATTTTCAAGTTTCTCAGACTGGCGCTAGAGGGCGCAACAGTAAGGTATCCCGAAAATAACATTTTGGTATATTTCGAAGATTTATTAATAAAATTCACCTATAGAACGTGTTCGTCACTTTTCAAATAAAGTGGTGGGGGAAGGTTGAACATTATTTGTAATAAATGCTGATAACTCCGGTCTGGCTTAACATAATTTAGTAAACTTAGTTTTGTTAAAAATGGCTTTTCTCACTCTATATATCATCTTATGAACTACGGCAATATGTGTTTTACACTAGGCGCTAGGGGGCGCTGTCTTACAACTTCACAAACATTGCGCGTTTTTTCCATAATTGTAAATATAATAGTATATTTAATTTTACCTGATTACAAGGATGATTAAAAGTCTAAGAAGTTAGCGAAAACCGCAAGTTAATATCTATGTTCAATCCGGAGATATCAACAACAATAATCCTAATTACGGAACATTATGATTTTATTTTCAAGTTGCCATTGTAAAGGTTTTTTTAAGAGTCAAATAGGCCTTGGAAAAACAAAATATGAAGGTACGTATGTTTCAAGCATATATATCGTTACGACAATAATTCTCAGTGGCGCCCTAAATGTTTAAATTGTCGCCCATCGTTCTGTATACACGACTTCAATCTCTCCCTGGTTGATAATACTGCAGTTTCCACCTCTGCCATAGGGATACGGCGGCTGCTGTCCATTATCCTTTATATCATGTTTTTCCTTGTGGTGGGTCTGGTAACGAAAACAAGATCCTTCAATCTCCCCCACAAATAAAAATCTAGGCATTATTTAACAGTATCACAATATATCCTATAATATTACCTGGCAGGCCACGGAAATATACTCCCTCTTCCTATCCACCTTGCAGGAAATGTGTCGTCAAGAAATTGACGAACGTTTGCTGCAAAATGTGCAGGACATCCATCGTGTTGGAAAACCATAGTTCTGCGAATATCCAAGGGCACATCTTCGAGAAGAATTGGGAGTTCGTAATTTAAAAAATGTAAATATCTTTGCCCAGTAAGCGACTCATTAAATACAAACGGCCCAATTATTCTGCCACCCAAAATGCCGCACCAGACATTGACACTCCATCTTCCTTGATGCTGCACCTCCCGCATCCAATGGGGATTATCCCGCGACCAATAATGCATATTATGGCGGTTTGCTCCTCCATTACTATGGAAAGTAGCTTCATCAGTCCACAAAATTCTGGAGAGGAGATTTCTATCTTCCAATATCATATTGAGCAACCAATAGCAATGATCCAATCTTCTATCATAATCTTGCGGGGTCAAAGCCTGGTGGAGCACAATATGGTAGGGATGTAGCCTAAAGAAAAACAAAATACTTATTACATTGACTTGAAAACTATTAAGAGAAATATTGGCATTATTCTAAACTATTTAAAAGTTATAACATATAGTTATAATTACTTACCTTTCTTCTAATAAAATCCTATGCACAGTAGAGCGAGTAACGCCCAAGACTCTAACAATTAATCTAATACTAATTTGTGGATTAAATTCCACATATGCCAAAACATTTACAATGTTTTCCTCGGTTCGACCTCGGCGGCGTCTGCGATATACAGTATACAGGCCGACGAATACTTCCAGTAGTACGAAAACGGCTAGCTAAACGATTAAACATTCTACTGTCGTATCGGCGCCTTTGAGGGTATCGTACTGCCTAAACCCGTTCAGCAATTGTTGCATTTCCCAAACATTCAAAATACACCGCAATGATGTCAACCGCTTCTTCAAGTAACAGAGGCATTTTGAAAATCAAATACGACACAACACTGTTGGCACGACAAAAATTTTGACGTAATAATGAAAAGTGACACGCGTGCACAATTTCAATTCATATTTTGTTTTTCCAAGGCCCATTTGACTCTTAAAAAACCTTTACAATGGCAACTTGAAAATGAAATCATAATGTTCCGTAATTATGATTATTGTTGTTGATATCTCCGGATTGAAAATAGATATTAACTTGCGGTTTTCGCTGACTTCTTAGACTTTTAAACATCCTTGTAATCAGGTAAAATTGAATATACTATTATATTTACAATTACGGAAAAAACGCGCAATGTTTGTGAAGTTGTAAGACAGCGCCCCCTAGCGCCTAGTGTAAAACACATATTGCCGTAGTTCATAAGATGATATATAGAGTGAGAAAAGCCCTTTTTAACAAAACTAAGTTTACTAAATTATGTTAAGCCAGACCGGAGTTATCAGCATTTATTACAAATAATGTTCAACCTTCCCCCACCACTTTATTTGAAAAGTGACGAACACGTTCTATAGGTGAATTTTATTAATAAATCTTCGAAATATACAAAAATGTTATTTTCGGGATACCTTAACTAGGCGACTTTTGAGGAAACTTCATATTTACCGTACATGTGAAGGTTGAAGACTTGGTGTATAACCATATATATATTTTCTATATACTTTGTCAAGTACAAACATTTAAAAAGCATGCTTATAGAAAATGTATTGTACAGTCACTCTGACTACTTTGAACTCATGTAACATCTACTAACTACCTATGATCACTGACATCAGCTGCCACACAAAAGTGCAAACCAATTAGTATTCTTAATGATTGTGTGTACAAATGAATCTTGTGTTATGAACGATTGTTGTTAGAGTGACTGGCTCTGAGGGGGGCGTTTTCTCGGATTGGATGAGTGTGAGGGCTGGCGTTCCGCAGGGTAGTGTCTTGGGGCCTATTCTCTTCCTACTCTATAAATGATCTTCCTCTGGCTGTTAGGGGTGGTCACGTGACTCTGTTTGCCGACGATACATCTGCAGTGGCTTCTGGGGGCGACTGGGAGGACCTTTAAGAAAGGGCAAACCAGTGTGTCGGAGATTGCTGAATGATGCAGAGTAAACTGGTTGTTCTTGAATTGCAGTAAGACAAAGTTCGTGGTGTTTACTCCAGTTCGGGTTGCATAGAAGCCTTCTAATCAAGAACAAGACTTGCAGCCTGCACTAACAACAGACCACTACTTCCCTTGGTATTACTATTGCTTACCATCTCTCATGGGGTGACCACATTGATACATTGTGCACCAAATCGTCCAAGGACTATGCAGTCTTGCAATTGAGGGATTTGGTTAATATTGGAACCTTGAGGGTGTTTTACTATGGCACAATACAGTCTATTCTGGTGTATGGGATTCTGGCTTGGGGGAATTCCAGCCACACTGGTAGAATTCTTCTTGGCCAGAAGCGTATAATCTGAAACATATTTAGACTCAGTTTCAGACAACCCTGTCGCGACACTTTTAAATCACAAAAAATACTAACGGTGGTAAATTTGTATATACTGCAGAGTGCTTGCTATGTTTTCAAGCGGCACCGCAACGACTTACAAAGAGTTGGCGACATAAGTCACTACACAACCAGAAATTCGGATTTACTCTTATGTTCCTGGTTGCAGGTTGGGTCAAGTACAGGATGGGCCCGAAATAACCTCTCTTAAGATTTACTATCATTTTGCCTGCTAATGTGAAGCTGTTAATTGTCCACCATAAATTTAAGGCCAATGTAAAGACCATTTTAGTACAAAATCCCTTTTATAGCGTAGGTGAATTTTTTGGATGTGTTTTGTAATTTTATAATTTCATAACAGGATATCTATTGTGTACTTTCTTTACTAATTTCCAAAACTAGTGTATTCTGTAGAAACGTTTTTATTTTACTTTATTGATTTCAGAAAATACTGTACTATAGGCATATGACAATTCCAAAACATGTTTTATTCATGTCAGTTATGGAAATAAACCATTTGTATTAATAAGACAGATCTTTCCACATTTTCCATAGGGTGCTTTTAAAGTTTTCAATGCCATTTATTCGTTTTCTCCTAGCGACTAGTTAACACCCCCCTATCAGAGACTGAATGTAAAAAAAGAACTAGGTATAATAATAACTATTGGCATAAATAACGGATACCCGAAAAAAATTATAGACAACGTACTAAAGAGAAACTAGGACAAAAACACAAAAAAATGTCTACTAAGGACACCCCAATTCAATAAATCCCAAATATTGTTCAATTGGATATACCGGCAACACAAGCGAAAAAATAGGTAAAAGTTAAAATAATTTAACATCACCCCGATACAGGTCAATAAAAACAATAGGTGGACATCTATGTCATGCTAAAATAGAAACAAAAGGCAAACTTTCACGAAGTGAGATTATCAAATAAATTGCGATAACTGCGATGCTGTCCATATTGACCAAACAGGCAGAAATTTTAACATTAGGCTTAAAGAGCATAAAACTTTTATTCTAAAAAGCAAACACTTGTATCAGAAGACCATTCAATTTTAAATAAAATAAAACCGATCCATATTCAGATCAAAAGTAAAAAATTGAACCTTCTGGAGTTACTCACAATTAAAAAAGCAATAAAAACTTGTAATGTTGTTAACAATCAAATTGAAATACCTTCAAACCCTATAATTAACAGCATAATAAAATAATATTTATTTATTTATTTTATTTATTTATTTATTTATTTATTTAACAATGATGATTACAATCAAATATTAGATTATTAAATTTAAATTAAATTAAATTTTCAATTTCACTTTACAAGATGTATACAAATAAAATTTAAATTTATTATATTATAATGTAGTGCATGCACTATGGACTTAAGTCTGTGTGTGCATGCTCCTACTATAACAACCAACCAACCAACAAATCACAAATCCAATATAATTATTATTACAAAATCCAAATTACAAAATTATTACAGAGTCCCTATAAGTACTAACCATTTATTTGATTACAAAGTAAATTTAATTCCAGATTAACTTATTCTAACTTATAAAAACTTAACAATGGTCTTAATTATTTGGGTGTTACTTGTTATCCATTTATTTAAGTCTTTTTTAATATACTGAAATTTTTTTCTTTTGAACTGCTCTGGCAATATGTTCAAGATTTTCGGAGCCACATAGGAAAATGATCTTTGAGTGGCATCAAACCGTGTATTAGGTATCAATAAATTACGATTAGCAATTGCTCTTGTCATTATGTCATGTCTTACGTAATTATGATAAATATTTCTAGTGAGAGCAAATCTTAGAACATTCTTTATATATAATTGAGTAATCGTAAATACACCACACTGATAAAATAAAAGTTCAGAGGAAAAACGTCTTGGTTTGAAGAAAATTATCTTTAATATATATTTCTGCGCAATACCAACATTATCCAACACATTTTTATGAGCCGAACCCCAACAGATTATCCCGTAGTGAAGACAGGATTCTGCCAATGATTTATATACAGTAATTATAACCTCTTTACTTAAAATATTACGTAACTCATAGAACTTATAAACAAGCTTTCTTAATTTATTTTTCACATATTCTGCATGAGCATTCCATTTCAAAAACTGATCAAAACAAACACCCAAATATTTTATACTTTCCACTGATTCAATTATACCAGCACATGCACAATTCTGAGAAAGGTCACAAATATCAGAATGAACTCTAATTACATTGTTGTTAGGTAGACCAGTTTTATTCATTGAAAAGCACATAAAATTAGTTTTGTTTACATTTAGCGTTAAAAAGTTATAATCCATCCAAATCTTTACATAGTAAGCCGCCCTCTCAGCCTTCTCAAAGACATCCTGCCACGATGATCCCTTAAGTAGCAGAACTGTATCATCAGCGAAACATACAGTTTTAACATTTGGTATTGCATTTGCTAAGCTATTAATATATATAGAAAATAAAATCGGACCAAGCACTGTACCCTGCGGAACACCACACTCTACCCCACCAAAGGAACTACACACTGAACCAACTCTTACTTTCTGAGTTCTATTATTTAGATAAGACTGAATCAGTTGAAGAACCTTCCCCCTGATCCCAATCATTTCCAATTTGTGTAATAGAATATGATGATCCACAGTGTCGAAGGCCTTTGAGAGGTCAAGAAAAATGGCAAGTGGCTTATAATTAGTATTAAAACAATTTACAATATAATTAGACACTTCATGTAAAGCAGATTCAGTACCCATTCCTTCCCTGAATCCATATTGTGACTCAGATAATAATTTATTTGTGTTTAAAAAGTTGCACAGCCTTTTCTTTAAGCATTTTTCAATGATTTTACAAATGGGGTTAGTAAGAGCAATTGGCCGATAGTTATTAATATTGGTTTTATCTCCTCCTTTGTGCAATGGTAATATTATAGCATTCTTGAAGATCTCGGGAAAAACACCCTCATCAAAGATCTGATTCACAATATGTACCAGTGGTTTGACTAAACATTTATAGTTAGATTTTACAATGGAATTGGATATGCAAAAATTCTCGGTTGAGAAAGAGTTTTTCAATAAATTTATAGAATCCACAATTTCTTCATCAGTAATAGGGTACAGATACATTGAGCAAGGAGACTGGGTCTCCTTCAGTAAGAAAGGAGGTACATTTGTTGGTTTGTTTATTTTACTAGCTAATTTGGCACCAATAGAACAAAAGAAACCACACAACTCCTCAGCAATAGCTAGCTGATCGGTCATTTCCTGGTTATCAATGTTCTTCAGAGCAACAATGCCAGAATCAGTAATATTATCATTTGTCACTTGCTTAATTATATTCCAGGTCTTTCTAGGATCATTATTTACAGCATTTAGTTTTTGTTTAAAATATGTTGATTTAGTTTGTTTTATTATTTTACTCAATTGGTCACGATAATTTTTATAATTTACCATCGCAATATTGTCATCTCGGTTGATAACACAAAGTTTGTGTAAACGATCTCTATTCCTGATTGAGGCAAGTATAGCAGGGGTAATCCATGGTTTAAGAAGTACTTTCTTATTAGATACGTATTTGAGAGTAGTTGCAGCATCAATATGATTCTGCAAAACTTCCATAAAATTATTTGACGCAATGTTAGGATCCGGATTAGATAAGACTGTTTGCCAGCTTTCCACTTTAAGGCACCTACTTAAATGATTTAGGTTACATTTTTTTATGATTCGATTTACTTTACTATTTTGACTGCCATCTATTTTGTGACCTAAATCAACATTAAACAATAAAGGTTTATGATCTGAAACAGAGCTATTCAATATTACAAGACTATTACTAAAACGTTTGTTGCATTTCATAAAAATGTGATCAATACAAGTACTACTAAGACTAGTTACTCTTGTGGGCTTGTTCACCTTAGAAAGATAACCAAAGCTATTAAAACAATTTAAGTACTCATTAACAATAGCAGACCGAGAATCAAGTAAATTAATGTTGGTATCACCAACAAACAATTCAATTTCAGAAGTAGTGAAATAATTCTGACTAAACAAATCAGATAGCAATAAGACGTAATCATTAGGGTTGAGTGATGGAGATCTGTAGTGCGATACAATACCCACAGTAACACCATTTTTTACAAGAGTAATACGCAGAAATTTGTTATTGTTAATTTGAATAATGTTGTCTCCTCTAATCAACGAAGACTTGCAGTAAATAACAGAGCCATCACATTTATTGTTTTTACTTTCATTATAAAAAATATCATATTCTTTAAGACTAAAGGAAGATTTACTAGCAATAATATTAGTTTCTGACAGTACAATTACATCAAAATCTCCGCATAATGATTCCATAAATAAAGCAAGATCATCAAAATTTTTATTTAAGCTTCTAATATTGACATGTAAAATATTTAACTTATTGACAGCTGTCTTAAAACAATCAACATTATCCAAATTATCACATTCAATAACCTTGCCATAGTCATCATTATGATCATCGAGCAAGGAATTAAGATCCATTAAGCAGCAAAAAGAAAGCCTTATTCAAATATCTATTAAAGTATAGGTAGGGACTAGGTTATCAATTACTTTGCTTCGCAAACTCAACATCGTCCAATGATTTTAATCGCATTAGATTGTCGTTTTCTGTTTTTTTTGCAAAAATTCTACCATCTTTCGCCCAGACGTATCTATATCCACTATCACGTAATGTGCGTGCAGCCGCGAAAAGTTCCCTGGTTTCTCTTGACATGTCCTCATTGATGTAAATTGGGCTCTTATCCGGGAGATTGCATTTATCACCAGAAATTTTACCTATTTCTCTTCTTTTCTTTAATAATTTATGTTTTTCCTCCAACGTTCTAAATGTAACTGATATTGGTGTATTTTCCTTGATTGGATTTAGCAGTCTCACATGAACATTTTCTATCTCCATCTCTGGATCAATGAATTTAAGTACCTTTTTTACTTTTTTAATTACTTCCTCCGGCTCGGTTTTTGCTTCATTAATTGTACTTTTTATGCCCATTATAATGACATTTTTTTGCCTATTTTCATTTTCTTTAGTTTCATAGTGACCCTTTAGTTTATTTAACTCACTTTTTATTTCCTGATTTTCTTTTTTTAGTAACCGTATTTCATTGCCAAACTTAACATTGTTTTCCTTTTGAATTTCGTATTGCTCAGCGTAGAATTTTAAATCATACCGCAGATCCCGAACCTCTTCTTTAAGACCCCTAATGCAATCCATAATATCATCATTACTACAATTGCAACTTTTACCATTGGCAATCTCTGAAGAATTCAGTGATCTACGTACACGGTTTTCAACGACAGTCTTACAATCAACACAGAAGAATTTATTGTTTAGACCTCTTAGCACTTCTAGATCTACTTCGGTAAGACCAACGCATTCCGCGTGCAACCATTTCTTGCATTTCTCACATTGGACAGATGCTTGAGTCTTAGTAACATTGGCATCACATTTACCACACTTATAAATCTTGGGTCTAACCATTTTGCTAATTTACAGCAAATAGCTGCACTTTACATATGGAATGGACTATACCTCAAATGATTTAAATTTATGTTATTTTTTTCTACCAATGCACATTAAAATTTCTTATCGGCAACACAATGGAATGTCCTATCTCTACCAAATTGTTGAAATATTTATCTGTTGTTGGGATGCATAATCTATTAATTTAGCATCATAAAGATCATTAGAATCCGTAAAAACTTACTCAAGTTGCGCCTTTTTCAGTAACACTACGTTGTGCAAAAACTGATAAATTATGATCAACTCAATCCACTTATAAATCAGAAAACTAGGGGAGCAGAAACGCAAACCTTGTTTACTCTTACTTACATGTTACTGGTAACTGGTAAATATGCAGAAACATTTTTTAGTTCCATGTATAGAAATAAGGGGGAAACAACACAATTTACCCATCCACTCTAACCCCTAATTTTAATTAGTCTATCACCTATTTATACCTTACATTAGAGTTTATATAAATAAATACCTTTGTAACAATATTCATAACTGAGTCTTTGTACTCCTTTGAAAATAAAACACGCGTGTCAGGTAACTGAATAGAAAATTGTAAAACACAACCACTAATTTCAACCCATAATATAAATAATTCACTTAGGATTCAACAGTATTATACACAAAATGTACAAAATCTTCATGAAAAACATTTAAACTTGCAATAAAAAAAATGTCTTTAAACATAGGAATTCTATTCACTTATATACTGAATACCTGGATGTTATCAATCCTAGTAGTGCAATTATTGGTTTGAATACATTATTTTCTTCTTTTTACTGTGTAATATACCGGGTCCGCCAACGAAGCAGGGACGGAAGATTACATCCTTATCGAAGAACTTATCAAAATTACTGAAACAGCATAAGGTCTGGAATTAACAGTGGCATATTTTAAAAATATTTTACATTATACAGGGTGGCTCAAAAAAGTGAGGCGAACTAAACTTCTAGTTTTTTAAATGCAACACCCTGTATATTATTGGCCCGCTGCTGATCATTTTAATATAGGGTTATGTAGATTTATTTTTAGTAGTTTAAGAAATAATTACGATTTTATCAAAAAAAATTGCCTAAGTTTAGTAACCATTTCCAAATTACTAAAAGCACCTGAATGAAATAGTACCCTAAAAAATAATATTTTAGAATGTTGCCCATCTTTACAATAAAAAAATATTTGCGTTCAGCACATTTATTATACAGGGTGATCACATTATGCAAAATATTAAAATTGTCATATACGGTATATTTTAATCTAATTTTAAATTCTCTTTTTAAATATATAACACACCATGGATAATATTGGTTTCCTAGGCGATTTATTTAAATATTATTACTTTGAAACGAAATAAAAGATTCAGATTAAGGTAAAAAATAACGGGTATCATCGCAAATGTTCAAAAGCTCCTTCGTTGTTTTCAATGCACTCTTGACATCTTTTTCGAACGGATTTTAAGGCATTAATGATGTGTAATGGTTTTATTTCTGCAAAGGCCTCATGAATTCTTTGATCAAGTTGTTCTCCGGTTAAAATGACTTCTTTATAAATTTTATTTTCCAACACTCCCCAAAGAAAAAAATTTGGAGGTGTTAGATCCGGAGATCGTGGTGGCCACCTAATAGGTCCATGTGTTCCTATCCAACGGTTTCTAAAGTAAGTATGTAAATACTCTTTTATTCGAAGAGCGTTATGGGTAGGGGCGCCATCTTGTTGAAAGTAAAGCTCTATTACTTCATTTAAAGGAACATCATCAAGGATATCGAAAAGGTTTGATTGGAGTATGTCCAGATATCTATCTGCATTTAAATTTTCTTCAAAAAAGCGATACACCAGTTTATTTTGAAACAAAAAAACAACTTATATTTACCCCAAATCGACCTTGTTGGCGAACAGGTCGTACCATGTGGGCATTTGTGGAGTTCCAATGTCTTTCATTATGTCGGTTATGAATACCGCAACTTGTAATTCGACATTCATCTGACCAAATTATTTTTTGGTAAAAAGAACGATCCTCGTTAGATTTATTTAAAAACCAGTGACAAAATTCCAATCGTCTCACATTATCACCAAGATGCAAATAATGGGTAATTTTAACAACATAGGGAAAATATTTATTGGACGTCAAAATTCTTTGCGCCTTACATTTTGTAATTCCAGTTTCAGTTTCTACGTTTTTGACGGACGTAGATTTTTGTTCCTAAAATTACAAAGTGATTTTAGAGAATAAAATTGGGATGTGTGCTTGAGACCACAAGACAGAAGTGAAAACCTCACCAAGACGAGATTCTCTATTACCCTTTCACAATCTAACATACGCAAATCTCAAATTCAAGACGATAAAAGAATCGATCCATAAAAAGAAAATACACTATGCATTTGGTATTTGGTCATATTTTGGTATCTTGCTTTTTTCCCCGACTGCATCATGGGCGTTGCATAGCCGAATCTGACGGGTCAGTCTCATTCAATGCCCACTGAAAGTGCTAAACGCGCCTAAAGAAGTTTTCACTTCAATAAAAGTTGAGCTACTACTATTCAAAGCTATCACAGGATATATTACCTGATTATTGGCCTCGACAAATCCTAACACGCTTATTTCTTCATTTTCCTTGTTTTCTTTATTATAAGTTTTTATTCTCGGCATCGTAAAAGAGCCGTACGTTTTTAAATTATGTCCCAGTCGTCGGAATATGTCCTTAAATGGTTGCCGTCTTTCCGGATAGCGAGCAAAATATAAATTTTGCGCCATTTCTTCGTTTTTTCCACTTTCAATATAAACTGATATCAGTTTCACAAACGAATATGTAAAAATAAAATTGACGTTAAATGTTAATAACGACTAGTATGTCAACATAGTTATTTCTCGTATATTAGCTTTTGTTTCATGGCCTACTGTGGTATAAAGTAATAAAGTTTAAATAAATCGCCTAGGAAAGCAATATCGTCCATGGTGTGTTATATATTTGAAAAGATAATTTAAAAGGCTATCTTTTTAGATTAAAATATACAGAGTGTTCCATTTAAAAAAAATGAGGTTAGGTGCGATAACTTTTTTACCTGACCCCGTATGCTTATTCTGAAAACGGCAGATTAGTCAACATTCATTATTAAGAAACTTTTGTATAAAACATTTTTCTGTATCTCTTTTAACTAAGAAAATATAGGGTAATTTTGAAATTGTCAATTTTTTTATTTTCCGTAACTCTTAAGCGAGCAAAAATTTTAAAATTTTGAATTTACCATTTTAAGTTTGACCCAAAAAGAGCACATGACACCTATATTACTTTTTTGATAGCGCTAACAATACTTACGGAGATACCCTATAAAAGTGTCGAAATGGGGACACCCTGTACATTATTTAAATATGTAAATGTAACCTATGTACTAACGAAATATGTACGTAATGTTATATGTATTAACAATTTAAAGAATAAAAATTTAACTAAAAATTAAACATTAATTTTTTTCTGAAACGGTGATAAAATTTGTAATTTTTGTCTGTTTCTTATTTTTAAATGCTGCATCTTGCGCTTGAATTCTTAATTCCTGCAAGAAGACGATTCGATGTTCGGGAACCTTATTTTGAGTTGCCCAAACAATACATGTGTTAAAAGCTGACACTGCATCATCATCTTTTCTAAACACGGAATTTCGGAAATATTGTCGGAATTGTCATCAGAATCGAAATCTTTCGAAGTGGTTACTTTTGTAAAATCAGTTCTGACACAAGACTCTTATACCCTTAATATCGCAAAACAAAATGATTGAATGAGGCAACGTGGGCGACATGTTGACGCGCTGTAGGTCTTTTCCTGTCAGCGTTCGGATTACCGAGGCGGCGTTCGGACTATCGCATCACGAGATTGCGTTCGGATTAGCGTAGTTCGGATTAGTGTGAGTTCGGATTATCGAGGTTGCACTGTATTTAATATTTGTTCAGTTGCGAAAATTAGGTACTAACTTTCACAAAATGTCGAATTTTACCACTTTGGAAATGGTAAATATAACTTTTATATAGGGAGAATGTGCAAGAAATTGCCTTCTAGCGGGTCGAGTGTCAGCTGAAAGATATCCAGATATTGAGAGAAAGCCGAGACCCAGAGGCCTTTAAGAAGCTGTTGCATAGATTTTTAGAAACAGAAAACGTTGCGTACAAAAAAAGGATAGTAATCAATGAACCCGTTGTTAATGAAGAAAATGAATTAAGGGTCCTATTAGCAGTACAGGAAAACCATAACGTAAGTCAAACTGACATTTTTCAGGGAACCGGTGTTAAGGAAACCAGCGTGCGACAGATTTTGAAAAAGAACTTTATGAAGATGATTTCTTAAGAAGAGTTACATTTTCTAATTGGATTCTTAATAAAATTAGAGAATTACCAGATATGTTATCAAAAGTTCTCTTTAGTGACGAGCCTACATTTAAAAAGAACGGAATCGGAAATAGACATAATGTACAATAATGTACATCATTATGCTACTGAAAATCCACATTGGGTTCGACATGTAGATAACCAAAATCGCTAGTCGGTTAATGTCTGGGGAGGAATATTAGGGCCTTACATTATTGGGCCATATTTCTTTGAAGGACGTTTGACGGGACAAGTTTATTTAAATTTTCTTAATCATGATATACCCATTTTGCTTTAAAATATAGATGCCGACACTCTCCAAAACTTCTGGTCTCAACAAGACGGCGCTTCCCCTTATTATGAGCCTGTTAGATAATTTTTAAATCATTGGCGAGGTAATCAGTGAATTGGACGTGGTGGACCAATCGCTTGGTCTCCTAGGTCCCCTGATTTAACACGCCTTGATTTTTACCTCTGGGGATTCGTTAAAGAACAAGTATATGCCATACCTTTTTCAAACCGAGACAATATGAAAGATCGTATACAAGAGGCATCAGAAATATAAGAATACGAACTCTACAAGATGTCCAGGAAAATTTCGTTCGAAGGTTACATTTATGCATTTAAGAACAGAGAAAAACCTTTGAATGTATTATTAGTTTTGTTGTGTCAACCCATTTGTTTTCTGAAATTCACTGTTTTATACTCATTTTAAGTTTTATCCACATGTCTTGATAAATCTGTTAATTGATAACATTTAGTTTTTTTATTGCAGAAAGAAATGCCATTTAATGCTAGGTTATTAAAATTATTGCATTAAGAAATTGAAGTCATGCATAATAGATGCAAACCTTTAAAAGGTTACCGCTGGATTTTCCAAAAATTTTGCTTTTAAAGTTAATATCCAAATATCTAAAATACGGTAAACTCTAAGAGGTTTTAAATTTGATATCAGTAGAAAGGATATCAATAGAACTTTCTAAAAATCAAAAAATATACAGGGTGTTCCATTTAAAAAAGGAGAGAATTTTAATATTTTGCATAATGTGATCACTCTGTATAATAAATGTACTGAATGTAAATATTTTTTGTTGTAAAGATGGGCAACATTCTAAAATATTATGTTTGAGTGTATTATTTTATTCAGTTGCTTTTAGTAATTTGAAAATGGTTACTAAACTTAGGCAATTTTTTAGATAGAATCGTAATTATTTCTTAAACTACTAAAAATAAATCCACATAACCCTATAATAAAATTATGAGCAGCTCTATGACCATCTTCTGGGCCAATAATATACATTTTTTTTTTTTAATTAAAAAAAATAAAAGTTTTGTTTGCCTCACTTTTTTGAGTATAATGTAAAATATTTTTAAAATATGCCACTTTTAATTTTAGCCCTTATGCTGTTTCAGTATTTTTGATAAGTTCTTCGATAAGGATGTAATCTTCCGTCCCCGCTTCGTTGGCGAACCCGGTATAACTTTATTTGTCTGTCGAACATCGAATTTGTAACACTATGTACAAGAATAAATTTTATTTATTTTTAGAAATTACAATTCAACAAAGGAAAACATAGCCCGTATGGAACAAGACGTCGAGGACATGGAAAATAACCTTCGTGCCATGAAACAAGAACGGGAGGAGATTGAGGCGGACGCTAAAAAACTGTTGACTTGTGTCGAAAACATCACCGAGCAGCTGGCGGAAAGAGAGAAAGTTTATCTAGAGGCTCAAAAAGTAGTGGAAAAAATAACAAAGGAAGTAAATCAACTTAAATCGGATAAGATTGACGTAGATGAAAAACTCAAAAGTCACCAGAAGAAACTTAGGGAATTTAATGGCACAATCAATGCGTGGGAAACAAAGTTGAGCCACCTCAAACTACAAGACATTCCGAACGAATCTATTGAAGAATTAAGAAAATTTACCGATGAAGACTTAGATAAAAGAAGCGTTGAAAGCGTGGAAAAAGAATTGCGAACGGCAGAAAATCATTTGAACGCGGCCAAACCTAACCTTTTGGCAATCCAGGTATGCATAGTTGTAATTTTTAATTCATATTCATATAAAAAACTGTTTCGTTTTTTGTTTGTCTTTACAACGCCGTAGATCATACGCTCTTCCTAGACCTAACACGATTCACTCATTCACTGGCGACGTGCGTTATTAAAGTCGGCTTCCACTTAACTAGGCGCGTTATGAATTTATCATAGAGAAAGTTATATAGTGTTGTCTTGCTCAAACCAAGGTTAAAACGGCATTATAAAGATATCCGTAATATAAACGCGATAAACTTATTGGTTATTTATGAATCGGAGAGAGAAGCACATTAATTAATTTTCAGTAATTATCAAAGTATGTTGAACACTCCCGTATTGCATAATGTAGTGAATAAGCTCCCTAGTTTTGACAAATCTGTCATTCATTAAAAATATTGTGACATAAAATGACGAATATAAATCGGTTTGCAGGTTTTTTGCATCCCCAGGCGAAAGAAATGGTTCTCAATTTAATAGATTATTTTAAAAATTAACAGGAGAAGGCTACTAAAACCGGCGAGTTTTAAAATTCCAAGTATATTAAAGAGAAAGTCTCGGAAGCACTAAAACTAAGTTTAAGATCAATACAGAGGATTGTTCATGAAAGTAGTAGAAGTATACCAATGAAGAAAACGCAATGACGATCAAGGAAAACGAAGAGTGAAACTTTACAGGAAGGTAAAAAAATGGATGTAAGGAATATTATATGCATCACAAGTTGATATAACGCTTTCAGTTTTGAAAGATGCTTTGAAGGAACGAGGTATTTTTAAAATAGGTCTCGGGTCATTGTCAGCGCCAAAGACATTACGTCAGCGCTAATAAAAAAAACTTGGGATTTCGTTATAGAAAGGACTGCAACAGAAGATATTTGTGTGAATTACCAAGAATTGCAAGTGAACGAGTCAAATTTTTGAAAAAATATGTTGAAAATTATCAATCAAAGTTTAGAAAAGTAGTTTTTTTAGATGAAACTTGGGTATTTTCGAATGGAAGTGGGTCTAAATCATGGCAAGACGACTCAGTGAAATCAGTAAAACGAAAAAGAGGTTGTGGTTCGGAAAATCGTTACATTATATTAAATGCTGGCTCATCTACTGGTTTTATAAAGAAAGCGAGTTTAATTTTTTCCTCTAAATCAAAGAGCGCCGATTACCACGATAACATGAATTGTGAGCTTTTTGAAAAGTGGGCTATAGAAAAGCTGATACCAAATTTGGATGAACCATCCCTAATTGTACTATACAATGCATCTTATCATTCTCGGGTAATAAATAAACTGCCAAATTCATCCTGGAAAAAAGACGTCTTTCAGTGGTTAGTTCAGAAAAATGAGAATCCATCACCTGATCTATTAAAATCTGAACGGATAATAAAAGCGAAAACTATTAAAAAACAAAAAATATATGTCGATGAAATTTTCCGAGAACACGGTTTTGAGGTTTTGCGGTTACCACCATTGCAAATTTAATGCCATAGAGCTAATTTGGGCAGGCGCAAAATCGTTCGATGAAAAAAATGTTGGTAATGGTCTAAGTTCAGATAAGGTAGAAGAAGTTTGGAAAAACTCCCTAGCACACATTACGGGGGACTACTGGAGGAAAGCTGTAGAATATACAGAAAAAATTATCCTGGGCTGGTAGAACAGAGAAAAAGTATTGGATGTTCAAGTGGAACCACTTATTATTTTAAATGCGGAAGATAGTGAAAGTACTAATGAAGATGAATTTGACGAATCAGAATTTGAAGAGTTTTGAAGCTGTGTTTATTTTATATTTTTTTTTATTTTTCAATCTCTATTTTAAATTCTGTAATAATAGTTCAATTAGAAAAATGCCTCACATAAATTACTGGCCCATGGTGGCCTTAAAGTTATTTTAGGTACTTCTTATATTTTATCTTGACCAGACCCAGAGAGGATTTTTTTTGCCTTTTCTTCATTGGTATACTTCTACTACTTTCATGGACAATCCTCTGTGTAGGTCTTAAACTTAGTTTAAGAACTTCCAAGACTTTCTGTGTAATAGATTGGGGATTTGATAACTCGCCGGTTTTAGTAGCTTTTTCTTGTTAATTTTTGAAGTAACCTATTAAATGGGAACATTTTTTTAGCCTGATATCACAGAACAAAAATTTAGCCAATGTGTAATTTAATTGGAATTTTTTTGATATTTAATATATTATCTGCTGAAATAAACTAAAATTTGTTTAATTTATTTAACATTCTATTCACATTGTTTCTTTAAATTACAAATGATAAAAAAACTATAATTATTAAAAAGATATATTCAAAATTCATATTACATGCAACCTTTTGCAACAATACGAATGCACCTTAATTTCATCATTATCCATGACGAGTTTGAATTTTGCCATAAAAACAATTGCAACTGAAAAGTTTTCGCGTGTTTTGGGACTAACGTGAATTTTTGAAATTGACGGAAAAAAGAGAATATCTTTCTTTAGATAAAATTAAAATAATTTTTATTTGTACTACTACCTAGCTTAGTGCGTCGTGTATATACACACATCGCCAAAATTCTTGGACCCCCTTAAGTTTGTCAAAATGAGACACTATTAATATAAGTTAAGAAGTGTATAACAAAGTACATTTAATTTGGTTATGTATCCAATGCAAATTGTCTGAATTAAAATTTATTTGAACAAGAAAAAAAAAATACAAAGGAAAAATAGTGCATAATTAGATCATTACGAGAATTTTAAATCTAGAAGAAAACCACTTTAGAGCGAAATCAGAATTAATTAATATTCGGTGTGTCCTCCCCTGTTCTGTAGTAAGGTGTTAACTCGTCTGTGCATGGAAACAATAAGCGCGTTAATGGTATCCATTGGGATGTTGTTCCATTCTTCTTGGGCCGCGAGTGTGAGTTCCTGGAGGGTGATAGGAGGATTAATTCTATTTGAGATTGCTCGTCCAACGAAATCCCACATACGTTCAATGGGATTCATGTCTGGCGAATTGGCTGGCCACGGTAATCTTTCAATATTCTCATTCTCTAGTGCATTTTGTACTCCTCTCGTGCGATGCGGCCTAGCATTGTCATCCATGAAAATGAAATTGGCTCCAATTTCATTTTAGAGAGGAGAAATAATAGGTTCAATAATGTTTCGAACATATCTATCCCCTGTCATAGTGCCTGGAATGGGAATAAGCTGCGTACGACGACCATGCATTATGCCTCCCCAAAACATTACTGTTCCTCCTTGATATGGAACGACTTTGGCAAAAGATAGTCTTTCTGGTCGCCCTGTCCCTCTCCAAACTCTGTGTCGCCGACTATCACTAACTAAACCAAATCTGGTTTCGTCCGAAAAAACGACATTGCGCCACTGAGCTAAAAGCCAGTGTCTGTGTTCCTGTGCCCACTGTAGACGAGCGGCTATATGTCTAGGAAGTAACCTAGGTACTCTTAATGGTCTCCTAGATCGCAAATTGGCTCTAGTAAGTCTTCGCTGTATTGTGGTACTGGAAATGAATCGACCATACGTTCTTCTAAAATGTGTTCGAACAGCTGAGATTGATATGGTTCGATTCCGACGTACATAACCTGCTACATACCGATCTTCTCTTGCATTAGGTACCCTAGGACGCCCAGATCCACGTATCCAGTCAACGCTGTTAGTTTCCTGATACAAACGCACTATTCGGATAACTGAAGCGCGGGGAATCCCTAGTCTATCCGCGATTCGATGATTCGGCAGACCCTCATCATGCAAAGCCACTATTCTTGCTCTATTGAATACTGAAATTCTATTGCCAGACATAATTGCAAAGAAAAACTCAACAATTATTTCAACACGCTAAATCAATATGAACCACTTTTTAAACATTGGTATCTAAAATTGTGGGAAATTGTTCTTGTCAACATTTTTAGATGCCTAGCAACGGTGAAATAAATAAAGATTAAATGTACAAAAAAGCAGCCAAGATTAATATTTCGTTTTGAAATTTACAAGGGGGGTCCAAGAATTTTGGCGATGTGTGTAGTATTTTATATATTTTTTGTTTTTGTGACTTGTCTAAACATATTGTATGTATATGTGTACCAATAAATTATTTGTATTTGCAATAATATATACATTAGTTTAGTTGAGATAAATGTACACAAAAACATTCAAAATTATATACAATGTAAAATGCAGACCAGTTCTGTGTTTTAATTTTTCTCTATTAAACAACCACCCCTATTTACCGACCAACATTTGATTCCCGAGGATGGTCGCCAGTCAGAGGTGTTACTGTATATTGTTTATCTAATTTTCTACCATAATTTTAGTTATTAAATTTTTTAAATATAAAATTATTGTGTCGACCGTGTGCAACAATACGAACGCACCCCTGAGAAATTAATTTTGGAACGAGACCCCCGTCACCCGTCATTTTTATTATGACTGATAGTTTCAAATTAATTGTTTTCCTATTAGCATTCAATTTTATGGATTATTTACCTCATCCATTATAAAAGCGGGTTGATTTTCACCTAATTATTCAGCGATAATCTCCCGCTCTCCGGTGAAAATCACCCTTGTCAAAAGTGAAAATCTCACCCGTCAGAAATCGTTAGTAATCTCCCGCTCTCCGGTGAAAATCACCCTTGTCAAAAGTGAAAATCTCACCCGTCAGAAATCGTTAGTTTTTTATTTGGTAAATAATCTTCAAAATACATTTCGGGATTGGGAAATAATCAGAAAATCATTCTCAGATTTTTTGCCATTAGGAAATCGCTCTCGGGCAAGCCCTCGAGCGATTTCCACGGCAAAAAATATTCTGGATGATTTTCGATAATTTCCCTATCCCTTAATATATTACTACAGAAAATCAGCTGTCCATATACCGCCATATTGGTTTTTATATTTTGAAACCTACTGATTTGATTCGGAGATCATATGCGCCTAGTTAAGTGGAAGCCGACTGTATTGTATCATTCTCATCTCAACATGATAAAGAGAAGGACAGAGTGAGATCCTACGGGTGTTTCACACATATCTTCCGACGTGTTTGATTACACAAAAATTTGATTTAGGCGCAACGCGTTAAACCGATCAGGTTTGGATTATGGGGTCAAATAGCCAATTAACTCTTTAGAATAAGGTAATACATAATGGTCTTCACGGTGCACGCTGACTTATGGTCTACTACAGATTGAGTGGTTATTTCTACTTTCCCGAATATTAGGTTCCTGCGATCCACACAGCACGGATGTAAAAGTGTTAACAGAAACTTGGAAAGTTTTTAGTACCGACTTATTTAAATTAAATAATTATGATGTAATTTATAATAATGGAGATTTCAATAAAAGTAACGGTATTATAGTGCATGTGAAAAATAAAAACAATTACTCTTTTGAAATTATCTCTTTGGGAAAGATAAGAGTAATTTTCCTAAAACTATCAATTGGAAAAGAAAAAATTAATATAATAAGTATACCGGGTGTTGGTTGCATCGTCGAGCGGGACATAGGAAATCCCATGTAATTTTAAATTGGGTCAATTATTGGCTTCCCTAATTATTTTAGAGAAAAATTCTATTTAGGTTTATTAAAGAGCACTAAAACCCACATTCAAAAGAATAATTTTAGATATTTTCAATGAGCCCGTTTACGGGTTATCGCCGATTTCTTTTTAACTATTTCTCCTTTTTATGGCCCCGTATTTGCGGGCACCAGTCAAGGTAAAAGATGACTGTCAAATAAAGTTGTCATTTTGAAATGTGTGCTTTATTGTTATAAAAACTCGTACATCGAAAATATTAGCCATGAATTACACTTCTGAAGAAAAAATATTGATGATTAAATGGTATTATCAAGGAAATAGTTATCAAAATGTGTCAGACATGTTTGCTGCTCTGTATCCGAATAGACCGATACCTGCAAAATCTACAGTCGAAAGGACTATCAAGAAATTTGAGACAAAAGGCACTGTAATAAATAACTGCAGATGTGAAGAAAGGCAGGAACAAAGAAGAGATGCAAGAATTATTAATTACCTATTAATTAGTAAAATATTGAAACATGTAAAATGTCATAATTAACCTTGTAATTGGATACTTTATTTTAGTTTTATTCAGATTAATTTGTACTCATAAATACACCTTTAATATTTTCGATGTACGAGTTTTTATAACAATAAAGCACACATTTCAAAATGACAACTTTATTTGACAGTCATCTTTTACCTTGACTGGTGCCCGCAAATACGGGGCCATAAAAAGGAGAAATAGTTAAAAAGAAATCGGCGATAACCCGTAAACGGGCTCATCAAAAATATCTAAAGTTATTCTTTTGAATGTGGGTTTTAGTGCTCTTTAATAAACCTAAATAGAATTTTTCTCTAAAATAATTAGGGAAGCCAATAATTGACCCCATTTAAAATTACATGGGATTTCCTATGTCCCGCTCGACGATGCAACACCCGGTATACACTAAACAGGGCTGCCCAGAAGTCCAGAATAAAATTAATATAGCCTTAACCTGTAACTTTCGGGGAAAATGCTCGGACACGTCAATTTAGTTTTATATATGCTCACATTTTGACGTTATTCGTTTGTTTTTTTTTATAGACATTTGTCAAAGATATGACGACATCGATCTTTTTTTAAATGGAAACATACAGCTTGTGATACATCATTTGAAAGCTAATATCTCGTACAGTATGCTCATAAATTTTGACGCGATTCTGTCAAGCTATTTCAAAATGGCGACTGTTAAAAGTTTAAAAAGAATTCCTATTTAAATAAGCGGAAATGATAAATCATTGATGTTTTTTCTACCTTTCAAGGTAAGAAATCTTCATTGTTTAACATTCTGACATTTTGTGACATTGTGACTTAACAATAGTTATGGTTTATTTGTTATTTATTTTGTCAAAAAAAAAAAAAAATGTAACGAAGCAAAACAAAATACAACAAAAAGGTGGTTTAACGTGGCAAATGCTAGAAATGTCCCTCTACTTAGCATGCTCCCAGACGATGGTAAAATCCGTCGACGGAATTTCGAATGGCTTCAGCCGGTATGTTATGTGTCTCCAATCTAATTTTGTTTTTCAAATCTTCAATATTATTTGGCCTATTTTGGTAAACTTTTTCTTTTAAATATCCCCAAAGAAAATAGTCTAGAGGCGTTAAGTCTGGGGACCTCGGTGGCCATTCAATTGTACCACGTCGTCCAATCCAGCGACCTGGAAATATCTGATCACATTGATACCAAAATGCGGGGGAGCAGCATCTTGCTAAAACCAAATTGTTTTATTAGGTATATCTGGATCTACTTCGTTGGAAAAAATTACAGCTGGAGCAGGCCTCAACTCGAAGGTTAAGAAATCCAGGTACCGTTCAGCTGTGAGGTTTTCTTCCAAAAAGAATGGCCCTTAAATTCGGTTATTAATGATACCTGCCCATACATTTACTTTCTGGGGCCGCTGGGTATGCCCTTCAAATATTCATCGTGGGTTTTCTTGACTCCAGAAACGATAATTATGTCGGTTAACCACCCCGTTTAAATAGAAAGTAGTCATAATAAATAAAATAAAATCATAATTTTGAGCCAATGAAACTGTTGAAACATGCGGATTATCCTGCAGAGATAATGCAATATCCAATTTTTCTTCGTCGCCTAAAACACGTGGCCGTCCATTCCTAGGCAAGTCCTTTACTGTGTCATGTTCATCAAATTTGTGGAATATTTTACTAACAGTGCCCTGTGAAATTTGATTTTCCGAATATTTAGCATTAAATAAAGTGCACACTTCACTTTGACTCCTTATTTTATCTCCACATCCTAACAATATCAAGACTTCGATACGCTGCCTTTCCGACGAAGCCATTTTTGTTTAGAAAATTCTAAAATAATACTTGGGATATACCTAAATTAATTTAACAAGTTCACAATGTCACAAAATGTCAGAACGTGAAACAACGAAGATTTCTTACCTTGAAAGGTAAAAAAAAACATCAATGATTTATCATTTCCGCTTATTTAAATAGGAATTTTTTTTATACTTTTAACAGTCGCCATTTTGAAATAGCTTGACAGAATCGCGTCAAAATTTATGAGCATACTGTACGAGATATTAGCTTTCAAAGGATTTATCACAAGCTGTATATTTCCGTTTAAAAAAAAGATCGATGTCGTCATATCTTTGACAAATGTCTATAAAAAAACAAACGAATAACGTCAAAATGTGAGCATGTATAAAACTAAATTGACGTGTCCGAGCATTTTCCCCAAAAGTTACAGGTTAAGGCTATATTAATTTTATTCCGGACTTGTGGGCAGCCCTGTATAAACCTCCCCCACTAAGATGCTTTTGAATTTACTATAAATTTAAAGAATTTTTTTGATAATCTTAAATAATATACTTGTAAAAATGGAACAGTAATTCTAGTAGGTGATATAAATATTGACACTTCTCCAAAATCTAAAGATAGTAATGAGTATTTAAACTTGTTAAGTGAATATAATTTTACATCATTTATAAATAAAAATACGAGAGAAATAAAAGAACATACCTTTTGTATTGATCATATCTTTGTAAAAACAAATGAAAATTCAGATAATTTTAAATCAATAATCTTTTAATATCAAATAACAGATCGTTCCCCAATAATTTTACAAAAAAGACTTATTAGTAATAATGGTAATAAAGAACCTTTATTAACGTATAAAAATTATGTTAATTACTATAAATTAAAAGAAAATATGGCAAAAACAGATTGGGCAAATTTCTATTCTTATTCTGAAATGAATGACTTATCTAATAATTTAATAAAAGAAATTCAAAATAATGTACAGAAATGTACAACTCAAATTAAAATAAAAAGAAAAAAGAATGAATTAGTAGTGGCTTACTAAATTCTATTAAGACAAAAAACGAGCTCTATAAAAAATTACAGAAAAATAAAAATGTTTGGGAATAATTTTTGACAGTAAATTAAATTGGAATTTTCGATTAAAAAATTAAGAAGTATATTACCAATTTTTTAAAGCATTAAAAAATTTCTGGATAAAGCATCTAGGGACATTATATTATGCATTAGTAAAACTCATTTAAATTACGGAATTTTAGGTTGGAGTAGAATAAACGGAACCTTAGTTAAAAAATTAGAGTATTACAAAAAAATTTTTGAAAATCATATTTAATAAGGACCATATCCTCCAAAAGAATTATATTCAGAAACAAAAAGATAAACGTTACACAAATTTATATTTATCATATTTTAATATATATTTTTAAAAATAAAAACCTTATACAATTTAAAGATCATAACCATAATACTTGTTATAAAAATGAAATATCCATAAAACCTAAAATTAATAAGTCCATGGGACAAAATTTTTTTAAATATTTATGCTTTCATTTAAATGATTATTTACCAACAAATATTAAAAAAATTATTTCATTAAAAAAATATAAAGTTTAAATAAAAACATTAATATTGGAAACAAGCGCTTTAAAAATATTTTTGGAAATGCTATAACTAATTGATGCTATTTAATATTATTGTGAATCAATTATATAATTAATCTTTTTCAGAAATTTAATAATTTATCATCAAGAAAGAAGCGGTTATGGTACACTTGCAACTTTTTATAGAAATATTCTTAAATATTCAAAATTTTAAATACTTTTAAATGAATAAGATTTGCCCGTAAGAATCACGTCTTCTGAGGAATTTATTAATAAGTTTATTGAAAAATAACATATTAACATGCATATTATATTGTAACTATTTGAAATAAACTTATTATTATTATTATCATTATTAAATGTTATTGAGGGTACAGTCTGTTGTTACGTGCAAACACTACGCGTTATCCGTAAGGGGGAAGCGAAGCCATAGGTTAAACTCCTTCAACAGGGACAATCCATGTAGTTGTTATCTTTGTCTACATATTCTTTAAATAGTTTTGGTAGACACAGACTAAAACAAGGACCCATACTCGCCTATCAGGTAGACGAGATGTACGAGAATATCAAATCCAAATTGAGCCAAACAAAAACCCCAAACAGTCCGGAAAGTAATGATGCGCAAAGCCTCGATAATTCTCTGACCAAGCTCTTCTACACTGTTTGATCTGCCTCTAACATTATTCAACACTTTCGAGAATAGATAGCCCCAATAAAAGTAATTAAAAGGGGACATATCGGGGCTTCGCGCTGGCCATTTAATTAGCCCAAAACTGCCAATCTACGATTCTGGAAACGTGACATCATAAATTTGGTGACCGCTGCTGCACTGGAGCTTCATCGTTTTGGAAAACTATCCTGCCATTTTGATCAGCATTCCCCATCGCTACAGTAACGTGATGCTCGAACAGTTCTAAATATTTTTCAGTAAATAGATTACACCCTGTGTCCAAGAATTCCAGGCCAAACGTTTCACTTTCTGCCTGGTTTCATTAATTATGTAAGAACCCTTCCTGCGGTCATATTCTTGTATTTTGATTGTTGACTGTACCATGTCAACAGAAAGTACTTTTATCTGAAAATAATATTTTATTTGTTTTGGTTTGGTCATTTTGTTTTGAAGCAACTAGTCCTGGATTTTTTGGAAACTTCAGCAAACTGAGTAAGACTAGTTATTGGATTATTTTCAGTGGCCAAACGTACTTCTATTTTGAAGGCTTCGTGTACTACAGTTACTGTGAGTGTACTGTTGTTCTGGACGGGACTCGACGATCAGGATTAGATGCGACATATTATCGGCCACTTCTTGTTCCGACACTCCTTCGAAGCTTAAGATAATTAAATACGTTCCTCTGTAGTGTAAATTAATATTTTGAAGAGATTTTGGACACTTTCGACGATTTGTAAATTATATTGTGAAAATTACAGTACGACACCTCTACCGGCTTTGAAGTGGGCAGACAAAGGTTATAAGATGCACTAAAAGAAGATAAAGTTTTGCTAAACCAACTTTTGTAGAGCGAGAAAGGGTTTCTCGTGGAGCACTTCTATTTTTTTTTATATAAGATAATCAATTTTTCATCAGAGCCACAACATCATACTACTTTTATAGCTTCTAAATACATAATTATAATAAAATCAAAAACAACTGTAAGAACAAGACAATATAATCACTAAAAAAAAATACATACATTAGTCATTAGGTAAAAGTAGTTTTTAGGTTCCCATCAGTTGCTATATCGATCAACTGTTTAATACTGTTAGGGTTAGGGATTGATACCTCTGTTTATACAGGATTTCCAAAGCTGTATTTTTTTTTACTGGGCTTCAATTTTGTCATAAAGTGCAAGTGCCATCACAGATAGTCCCTGAAGTAAAATGTTGCATTCATTGAGGCTCAAAAATATATCTGCAAGAAAGACCAAACGTTGTAACCACTTATACAAAATACGATTTTTACTGCTTTATCCAAAACGTTTTTAAAACTAGGTGGAATTTTTTTACTGCTAATACTTCTCTATGAATAACACAGTGACTACTTTCGATTTCCGGAACGATATTTTTAACGCGCGGAATAAACCCAGAGTATTTGCCAGTGATTGCTTTGTAACGTCGCTGCAGATATTAATGCATTTGTTCCAATTAAGCTCATTTTCCAGTACTGCAAGCCCTTCCACGTCTGTTGATTCATTGAGCTATAATGTGTACCATTTTATGAACTCTTCTACGTACGGTATCATTTATTTGAAAGTGGCAACATCTTGATATTATTACTAAACTTTCGCCAATCATGGTTTCAACAACATCTATTATGCATACATAAGAGTTTCGGCAATTTTATGCGCTTTACATGCTTTATCATTAGTGCTACCGACTAGAGAGGATAAGTTCTTTTTACTTTTATTCATTTCCGTTAACCGACGTTGCACTTTTTACTTAAATGGCAAGGTCAACAAACAAAACTGTCGTTATTGGAGCGACCTCAATCCTCACATTATTAGAGGGGCATACGCAATACCCTCAAAAAATAAATGTTTGGGCGGGTATATTAGGCAATAGTATCATCGGTCCCCTCTTTATCAATGGAAATCTAAATGGTGAAATTTATGCAGAAATGTTAGACACAGCTATAGAACCTCTTATAATTCGTGAGGTGGAAAATCAAAGGGACGCCAATGGAAATGTTGCTCTAGAAGAACATTTGCTCCACTTCCAACAGGACGGAGCGCCTCCGCATTATGTACGCCCAGTAAGCGAGTGGTTGGATAATCATTACCCAGAGCAGTGGATTGGTAGGAGGGGGCCCATAGAATGGCCACCTAGGTCACCAGATCTGACACCGCAGGATTTTTTCTTATGGGGTCACTTGAAATCCGTTGTATTTGAAACTCAACCAGATTCCATTGAATAATTACAACAAAGAATTGTACAGGAGTGTAGAGCTATTTCACCTAAAACTCTTGAAAACGTCCGAAACCAGTTTGAATACCGGCTGTTCTTGTGCTTGGAGAAGAATGGAACCCATTTTGAACAATTCATAAAGTAGGAAAGGTGAGGTTTCCAGTATTTCATTATCATTATCGTAATTTTTCAAGGAGTTGCATTATTTAAATGTTTATTTAGATACATTTCATTAATTTGTGAGGTTAATAATCACAATTTTGAAAAAAACCTTAATACAGTTTATGTAGAATTTTACACAAAATGGCAAAAGAAATAGGGGTTGCCATTTAAAATTTTAGGGGTAGGTGCCCTGGGGGTCAGGGGGTTGAAAGTAACACGACAACAAATGCCTTAAAAAATTTCCCCCTTGATATATCAATTGACGTGTTTCGCCAAATTTTAATACTATCATTGGTAGAGGCAATATTACATGCTGTTCGTTTTCAAATTGTCACCCTGTATATTCTAACAGTATTTATAGTACAGTCTTCGAAAAGTTTGCATAAATCATTCATACTTAATTCAGCCTGTGTGGCAACATGTGAACAGTTCATTAGTTTCAAAATTTTCTTCCTCTACTACTTTCCGAAGTATCTTGGTCAGGTGCTTCAATCTGTTGTTCTATCTACAAGAATACATTACTTAATCAAAAAAAGACCTTTAACCTAAATCAACACTGTGTCCACCTCATAATACAACCAATCCTACTACACTACCTACAATCTATAATTATACACCTACCTGATAGTTTGCTCGTTTGCATTTCTGAACTCTCGTCTGTTAACTTTGGGTCTGAGTTGCTTCCTTTGTATTAAAGTACCCCATATTTTAATTAGGCATGCAGTCATGGTTGTCTTTGTTTGCTAATTCTGCCGGAGCTGCTAAAAATGTTCACGTCAGATCATCTTATTAGGTTAGTAGGGCAAATTATTCCACACTTTAATTGGCTGTCACTTAAAGGGCCCCTTTTTAAAGCTCTTATTCACATTTCACGCCGTTCTTGTGGGAGTCGATTAAGATTTTCTCCAGCGTTTGAAGAACTGCAGGCATTTTAAAAGATCCTACATTGTCCCTATTTCCCCCATTTACCACTGAACAAAAGGACGGGCACTTTAATTATTAGCACAACGACCAGAGATATTAAATTAGGGTCAAGATTCAAGGCAAACTGCAAAGAAAACTTGAAATTATGACTTAAACGCTTGTGTTTATTTACTTTGTTTGTCCTCCAAGCAAAGTGGCCGCCGACCCTGCGACGTCATATGAAAATGATCAACGGGGATGTATGTCACCTTTAAACTTAAAAGTTACCAATACAATTATTAATGCCTAAAAGGCGAAGTCTAGCTCGACAAAGTTAGCTACTTAATATCTAGTTGTGCGTAGGAAAGCGATGTTTCTTAAATTTGAAAGAATCAGCCCATCCAGGTATACAAAACTTTATTGCACACAGGAAAGAACTTTGAAATGTTCAAAAAATGACAAAAACGACACGAAAAATGAAGTAGACAGTATTTTCTGACATTACTGGTCTCGTCGTATCACCGGCACGTCGCGGGTGGCGGGTCGATCGACATGACATCAGCGCTTGCGGTGGATGGAATTGTCCAAACATATTTTGGCGGGCTCACATTTATGAAAACTCCTTATAGGTATGCTCTATTTAACTGCAAACAAACGGCTGACACCCTGCACCTAGATATGGGTCACTAAAGTATTATAATATGAGAGGGTGGAAGTATCTGTAGAGTCAAAAGTTATGAGATTATGGGGGTTTTAATCGGGGTGGCATTTGACTGCGTGAGTCACCGGATACTCCTGCTGAAGCTCCTCATATACGGATTTAGGGGGAGTGGTTTCGATCCTACCTGGAGAATAGGACTCAAAAAGTTTTATGTGGGCCATTTGCATCTGACAGTGAAATGATAAAGTGTGGTATTCCGCAGGGTTCGGTGCTGGGGCCAGTGTTGTTCCTGGTATATATTAACGACCTGGCCCTTGTGGACATAAGGGGCAAATTTACACTGTTTGCGGACGATACTACCATTCTGTGGCATAGTGACAATACTCACTCCTTGGTGGAGATGGTGTCGTCTTTACCAAAGGTGAAAGAATGGTTCGACTGTAATGAACTAACTCTGAATGTTAACAAAACCAACATTGTGGGTTTTAAGTGTAATGTCAGTGGAATGAGCATTGGAGATTGCTCACTGCTGGACTTGTCTAGTGCAAGGTTTTTGGGTTTCAACATAAACCGTGACTTACAGTTTGGGACACATATAGCTGCATTAAACAGGAAGATTGCCTCGGGCTGCTATGCAGTGAGGAGGGTTGTGACGGAGTTGGGCGTCAACACGGCTAAGAGCGTATATTATACTCTTATTGAGGCTCGCCTTAGGTACGGCATTGCCTTGGCATTGCCTTCTGGGGAATGTGTGGTTAGGGTCTGTTTGATACTGTATTTGTATTACCAAAACGGGCCCTTCGGTCTCTCTATCACATAGGACATCGTGAATCATGTAAGCCATTCTTTGTTTTGGATTCTTACTCCGGTGTCTCTTTTTATATTGGAGACTGTTAGTCATTAAAAGATTTTTTTTTTGGCTTCGAGCATTGCTAATCGTAAGATATATTTTCGTATACCGGGTGTTGCATCGTCGAGCGGGACATAGGAAATCCCATGTAATTTTAAATGGGGTCAATTATTGGCTTCCCTAATTATTTTAGAGAAAAATTCTATTTAGGTTTATTAAAGAGCACTAAAACCCACATTCAAAAAAATAACTTTAGATATTTTTGATGAGCCCGTTTACGGGTTATCGCCGATTTCTTTTTAACTATTTCTCCTTTTTATGGCCCCGTATTTGCGGGCACCAGTCAAGGTAAAAGATGACTGTCAAATAAAGTTGTCATTTTGAAATGTGTGCTTTATTGTTATAAAAACTCGTACATCGAAAATATTAAAGGTGTATTTATGAGTACAAATTAATCTGAATAAAACTAAAATAAAGTATCCAATTACAAGGTTAATTATGACATTTTACATGTTTCAATATTTTACTAATTAATAGGTAGGTACTTGTTGAGAACACGCTGAGTGTTAAAGCAAAGTACGCCCACTGATGGCATTCTTGGAAGTCTAATTGATGTATATAGTGTATATATAACGCTTATGTAGCTATCGCACGATGCAATAACAAACGCTGTGCTGTCTGCGTTTTTTATTAGTTCATCTCTTTTCCTCACGTATACGTAAATATCCAAGATTCATCATAAAACCCACATAGTAACAGCGCGGCATTGTTGTCATATGTAATCAGGCGCTTCACCAAAAATAATCACCTACCAAGCTGCGTGAGGAAGGGAGACAGACGCGAGAAGGGATGAGGCAACGCAGCCTCCAGACGGTCGCCAAGCAGAGTTTGGCTAAACGCATAAAATATAAGTTTATCAAGGGGACTGTTCCCCGAAAGTTCGGCGGTGCATGTCGCACGACTGCTTTTAAAAAGAAAAGCACGTCACCGAGTGGAAATTGTCCACATTTCTTGTACTATGTAGTTAAAGTTAACAAAAACAAAGTTCAACAAGTTAATACAATGTGAAAGTATTGAGTATTATGGAAACGTATGTGTGAATGCAATTTGAAGTGTAACTAGTAATTTGATGTAGTGTATTCTCAGATAGTGGGAAGTTATTAAGTGAATATTGTAAATAAAACGTTAGTGCTACCTTACGAATAAAATGCTGTTGGAATTAAATACAGTGTTTTATTAAATCGACAGATCTACACCAGAGCCAGCTACTCAGCCTACGGATACACAGTAATAACAAAATAAGTATTAAAGGCTGAACCATAGTTGCTTTTAAAACAGTACTATTAAATTGTTAGAACTTTAGGATTTAAGAAGATGTTCAAATATTCCTCAAAATGTCAACTTTATTTGACAGTCATCTTTTACCTTGACTGGTGCCCGCAAATACGGGGCCATAAAAAGGAGAAATAGTTAAAAAGAAATCGGCGATAACCCGTAAACGGGCTCATCAAAAATATCTAAAGTTATTCTTTTGAATGTGGGTTTTAGTGCTCTTTAATAAACCTAAATAGAATTTTTCTCTAAAATAATTAGGGAAGCCAATAATTGACCCCATTTAAAATTACATGGGATTTCCTATGTCCCGCTTGACGATGCAACACCCGGTATGGTAGTAGAAAAGAGAGTATTTTAAATATACTGGACGATTGTAACTTTTTTTTTAGGATTATCGGAAAAAGCAAGGTTTGTATACGGAAAGGGCAAAAGAACTAGAAGAGATAACAGCCAAGCGATCAGAGATGCGTAAAGTTTATGACAACTTAAGAAGTAGGAGAAAAGACGAGTTTCTGACAGGTACGTTTTATTCATTAGTTTTATGTCCGTAGAAATCATATTTAAATGTACAGGTCGTGCATTTTAGCTTGAGCTCTGAGATGTGTAGATGATAGAAAAGTAGAGTCGGTGTACGACAGAGATACGTAAGTGTACGACAGCTATACCTATCTACATGTCTACTTCGCACGGGAAAGTCAGAGCTCGTGATATATTGGAAAACAACAAACTTAAAATAAATTCGTGTACAGAGTTGTCCCTTATCCTTCCGTCAGACCCAATCCTTGGACGCGTTTCGCCGTCTACGGCCCATCGGCAAGGCTCCGGGTCTGACGAAAAGGTAAGGGACCTCAAAAAGTGCTTTTCCCAGAGAATTGCAATTAAACAGATGATAGTTGCAGCACGTGGCTACATCTCGTGGCTTACGAACAGTGTCGACCTGTATTTCCTTACAATTCCCTTAAAATATAATTTAGGGCTCAGTATTTGTTTCATTTTCAAAGTATTTTTAATTGTCAATTTGGCCTCGTAATGTATGCAATAGAATTTCCGGGCGAAAATATTTTTAGTAACTCTTTATCAGTGAGTTGTAGTAGCGTATTACTGACTTCCAATCAATTTTTAAAAATTATATGCTACGATTTTTTTTTCTAAAACAAACGTAATGATTGTCTAATTATAAAAAAAAGTTTGCCTTAAAAATTATCAAAATTAAATCTAATTCACAACCACAAAACAGTCGACTGCTGCCCAATCTGAACAGCGGAATCTAAAGCAACTCTAGGGCAGTGTCATGTTTTCAGGTAAAAGTCATATTTAGGGTGTTGTTGCATTGCGAATCAGAGTAGAGTTGCTAATGCATTACGCTATCTAATACCAGCGATAAGTTTGGATTCATTTGAAGGTTACAGTATAACCTGAGGATTCGCCAATAGCTGGTGTCCATTTTTCACCAGTTAAACTGAAGATTGAAGTTAACCATTACCTATAATACCCGGCAGTGGGGTCATATAGGCTTTTCGGTGTCATTTCCTTTCATCAGATCCTGGCGTCACTGACGAGCCCTGATAGTAAATGAAATTAGATACTCTAAGAGAGAGCGCCCACCAAAGATGCGCACTTCAAGTGAAGAGATATGAGGTGCTCATGAGGTTGGTATGAGGTGCAGCGTACTATGCTTTTATATGCAATGACGCAAACAGAAGCCGCGCGGCGGCTGTGCAAAAGAAGCGGTTTACCCCTTGATAATTATTTTAGTGTTTAGAATTTTAATAAAAAGGCGTGATGATCAACAATTTAATATTGAATTCGTTCAGCATGTAGAATCATGTAGAATGCTAAAAGATCTTTATAATCGGACGATGACATTTTGACAATGACAATTAACCCTTGCTCTTCTACGCACTGCATGCAATTCGTATACTGTTTTGGTATGCGCGTACTTCAAGCACACATGACGTGCGTATCAGGTGTGCCTCACGGACACTTCACCTCAAGCAATTCACTGCTCTGGTGGGCGCCCTCCCTAACACTTGTCGGATTATTGAAATTCGATCTAAATTTTGTTAAGGATCAATCTTAAATTATGGAATTACCATTTACAACCCACTACCAAAAAACGTCGTAAACGGTATAAAACAATTTAAAATTAAGGTAAAAAAAAAATTCTGGAATGTTATTATTATTAAAAGTTCTGAATCACTAGTTCTTAATCTAATTGCATCATATTTTTTTTGTATTAAACTTATTGTTCCTATTCCCTGTAATAATCTGTAAAAGTAAGTTGGTTAATTTAATAAAAAAATTATTTTTAGGTTATAATATAATCAAATTAAAACTAAAAGAAATGTATCAAATGATAACACTGGGTGGTGATGCAGAATTCGAAATGGTTGACACGTATGATCCATTTACCGAGGGAATTCAATTTAAGTAAGTTTTTTTTTTACAGAAAAAAATCTGTAGGAAGTCCACAGTCTTAAGCTAATATACCGGGTGTCAGGCCATTGTTTAAGTTTTTTAACTAAGAGACGGGGTGGGTAAATGGCCATTTAGTAACCTTTTTCCAACTAGTGATCATGGTTTGGTTACAGAGAATTTTTACGAACTCCCGCAAAAAAATTAGTTTTAGTATATTATAAAACATTGATATTTTATAACGTATTTAATAATTAATTTTAAATTTATTTCTTAAAACAAATGTCACAATTTAAAGTATACAGACTTTTTGTATTAATTTTGTTTTAACTCTTTGGTAAATTCGTAAAGTGCGACAAGCTTAAAGATACCGTCAGACAGAAAGCCAGCTGCAGACTTTTACATGTTATTATGTCAGTAGATCGCTGCGGCAGCCCGTTGTTTATGTAGCAGGGTTGGTATACTGCCATGTAATACACCAGTAGACCGCAGTCCGCTTTCAGCCTCTCTCTCATAATATTTTGATCCTTAAACGATTTGATTCCGTTTCAACATTACAATTTTGTTTTGGCATTGCAAATGTTACCCCGCTACGCCCTTTAAGGTTAGAAAGAAAATACAGACACAACTGAAAACATAAACAAATGTCGTTAAAGATATATAAAGGGAACATGTAACTTAAAGGTAATTTGTAATATGTAATCTACGACCTCAATGAGGACAAGTTCTCTAACAGGTCAATTGTACAAGCAATGTTACCCTTTGAGGTTAATCAGAAAGTTATGAAGTAGCTCAATTTTTAACCACAAAAGGTCTATAACTTTGGGAATAATTTATATGACAAAATTATCCAAAATATTACTTGTTTCTAAAACTACATGGTCAGTAAATTATTTGGACTTTTTTTAGGCAATAATTAGGTAATGTTTACCTAGCGTAATAGCCAAAAAATTCCTTAATTATGAATACATATATTTTTTTTTTTTTTTTTTTATGATAAGGCACAGCACTACAGGATAAATCCTTTATGGCGCTCTAGGAGCGGTGCGTGTGCGCAGGAAACGATTCACGTTGGTCTTGAATCTTTGGAGACTATACTCGTTGGGGAAGACGATCTCAGGGAGGTCGTTCCAGAGTGATGACGTTCTCCAGATGAAAGAATTTTGAAACAGTGTCGTTCGAGGGACACTAAGCTGAACCACGTATTGGTGGGCTGCAGTGGCTCGTCGTGTATTTCTACCATGCACCGCTCTGGGTGGTATTAAGCGGGCAACCTCAGTTGAACACTTGCCATGAAAATATTTGTAAAATAGACTCAAGTCGCCAACCTGCCTTCGATGTTCAAGGCTTTCCAGGTTGTTTGTCAGACTATGGTCACCGATCAAGCGAATGGCTCTTCTTTGAATGGAATCTAGCAATCTCAGGGTATGTTTAGGAGCAGAGCCCCAAATATGCGAACAGTACTCCAGTGATGGTCGAATTTGGGCTTTATAGAGCATCAAAAGTTGTTGGGGTGTATAGAGGTTCTTTGTTCGGAAAAGTACTCCAAGTTTTTGCGAGGCTGCCTTAGCAATGGCCGCAACGTGGCCATGCCAAGACATATGACTATCCAGATTAACGCCCAATAAATGAATTGATGAAGCCAAGGGAATTGTGTGTCCCGCCATAACTATATCCGGTTCTTCAACATTAACTTTTTTAGAAAAAACTGCCGCCTGGGTCTTTTTAGCGTTAAATTCTACTTGGTTACTGTCACCCCAAGACAAAATTTCTTCCAGGTCTTTGTTGAGATGTGAGACCTCTTGCTGCCTATAGAGATGTGCATTAGCAGCCGATGTCCGAGCATCCAAAGTAAAAGTTGAAACAAGTGTGCTGTCATCAGCGAAGCTATATATAGGATTTTTAGTTTTTTCCAAAAGATCGTTAATGTATAGTAAGAAAAGGGTGGGCGACAATATAGAGCCTTGAGGGACTCCGGCGTTGATGTTAAATGTGTCTGAAAGAAATCCGTCCATTGCCACTCGCAGAGAGCGGTCTTTAAGAAAGCTCGACAGCCATGAACAAAATTGAACCGGCATTCCGTATGCTCTCACTTTAGTTAGGAGCCCCTCATGCCATACTCGGTCAAAAGCCTTGGAAATATCCAGTGCTACCGCCCGGGACTCCCCATGGTGTTCTATTGCGTTGTTCCAAACATGAGTAACATAAGCGAGAAGGTCTCCTGTTGATCTAGACTTACGGAATCCATACTGGCGGTCACTAATAATGTTGAAGCCTTCCAGGTATTTTAGTAATTTTTCGTTGATAGCCTTCTCCATAACTTTTGATATAACCGAGAGCAATGCGACTGGACGATAGTGGTTTGGCAAGGTCTTCTTGCCTTTTTTGGGTATGGGCTGGACTCTCGCAGTTTTCCAGCAAGAAGGAAATATTCCTTTTTTGTAGGATAAGTTAAAAAGCCTACAAAATACCGGTGTCAGTTCGTCAGCGCATTTCTTAATTACAATGACTGGAATATCGTCAGGACCAGAAGCCTTTTTAGTGTCGAGACTCCTCAAGATTCGCTTAACATGGCGGTGGCGAAAGACAATCTCGGGCATTCTCGATTCTACAGGGGTAATGTTCGGTGGAGTACTTCCCTGAAAATTTACCGTTGAATGTGAAGAGAATAGTTCCGCCAGTAAGTTTGCTTTTTCCTGTGCTTTGGTCGCAATGGTGCCATCAGAACGTGTTAGAGGTGGAATTAATGACTTGGTAAAGTTCTGACTGACGGCCTTAGCTACCGACCAAAATGATTTTGAGCCGCTAGGACATTCAAGAAGTTTGTCTCTGATCCTCTGGTTGTGTGCTTCTTTGCTTTGGTTTATCGTTTGCTTGCATTGGTTTCGAGCGTTAACAAAGATGGTACGATTTTCGGCGGTAGGATTTTTACGCCATTGTCGGTAGAAATAATTTTTTGATTTAACAGCTCGTTCGCAATTTTTGGTAAACCAAGGCTTGCCGTTAGAAGGGCACTTTTTTGAGAAAGGGATGAAGGCTTCCATACCAGTAAGGATAACCTCCGATATTTCTGTTGCACAGATGGATGGATCATCAGAGGTAAAACAAACGTCCCGCCAAGGAAAGGTTCGAAAATGGTCCCTTAGGTCCTCCCACTTAGCTGATGTATAATGCCATATCTTGCGTGGTTTAGACGTTCCTAACGGCGGCTTCACGGTGACAGTGTACAAGTCGGGGTTTGAAGTTAAGAAAAGATCCAACAAACTAGCAAAATCACCATCTCGGTCTGGAATCCGAGTTGGTTCACCCACCAGCTGGGTGAGGCCAGAGCTGATGGCAAAGGATTCGGCTTCACGACCTTGTTCGTCAGTCATGTTTGAGTATTTGAGCCAGTTGACATTATGAATGTTGAAGTCGCCAAGGATGACAACTTCGGAATTGGGATGGTGGGTTTGCAAAAAGTCGATAGTATTAGCAAGAGAGGAGAACAAGTCTCTATAATGGGTATCGCTTGGCGGCCGGTAAAGGCAGCAGATGAATTTAGTAATTCTCTGCGTTGATATTTTAAACCACATTACATCAAAGTCGTAACAATTAAGTAAATTATGTCTTAATCATATTCCTTATTAGGATTGAATATTTTTAATGTCTGAAAGAGGTAATTTATTTGTAATTTTTAACTAGGTAAATTAAACTAAAAGTAGATTTCCCTATAACAAATTATTTAAGTTGTAGATATCCAAATTTTGACTTAGATTTTAGAGTTCGAATCTTTTGTGACTTGTGGCATAAATAAGCAAATATTTGCCAATTTAGGATTATTTTCCTTCCGTTCTGGTCTACATAACTTAATATGTTTGTTGGGGCTCCTTTAGGTGTAGTCAAATTCAACCCCGCCGACCTATCACCCAAAACCTTCTACCCCCCCACCCCCTCCCCTTCCAGACTCCATAGAAACAGCAGATCATTGCTGTAAATGGTGAGAGGCAGGCAAGCCTAGGGGAGGTAAGCGGAGATCAGAGCTCCAGATAGCTCTGGCCACCGATAACTCCTTCAAGGTATGCTCATCATCTATTCTGCGCCGGCATACTCCGGCTGTGTATTTGACTGTCGGGAATAAAAAATGTGCGCTGCTATTCATCAGATGCGTTATCTCTTTGGGCTATTGTACGCAGGCCCGGATTTACCATGCAGGCACAGTAGGCAGTTGCCTCGGGCGGCAAGAATTGAAAGGCGGCAAATTTTGAGATAAAATTAAATAAAAGATAAAAAAGGTGCATTTCATTTATTGAAAAACTTTCCGAACCAAATTTATTCCACCATTGAAAAAGTTTCGTAGGGCGGGGGGCGGCAATTTTCGCAGCTGCCTAGGGGCGGAAAATTTCTAAATCCGGGCCTGATTGTACGAAAGAGTAACCCAATGACTTTTGAAATTATTTAAATGAATTTTCTTATCTCTTAAATCTTTAAGCATTAAGGATTATACTTTATTAGACCTTATAATCTTAAAATATCGCCAGTAATCAGTACCACAGAAGTTGACCTAAGTATTTTTAAATCAACCTGTATGGGCGGATAAGTATTATTTTTAATACAAATTTTTATTTTCAGTGTAAGACCCCCGAGGAAAACTTGGAAAAAGATCTCGAATCTGTCAGGAGGCGAAAAGACATTGTCTTCCTTGGCTTTGGTGTTTGCATTGCATTACTACAAGCCGTCTCCTTTATATGTCATGGATGAAATCGATGCCGCTTTAGATTTTAAGAATGTTTCTATCGTCGGTAATTACATAAAGGTAAATATCTTATAATAAAGTGACGGGTAGAAATATTGCCTCATTATATAGGAACCCTTTCCTTAAAACCTAAAAAAGCTGTATCTGCATTCTGCATCTTTAAAAAACCGAAGTAGCCTTATTTTTGAAGGTGTTTGGGTTGCAAGAGTTTTAAAGAAATATATCTAAATTTTTATGGTGTTCAAAAATTGTTGGTATAAATAATTTAAATTCACTCCAAAATATGATCGCAGGGCTCACAAGGTCTCGAGGGAACACGGTACATACGTACATTCATTGTCTTACTTCCTCGCGGTTTTCCTGCTCTTGGAAAATTTAATTTTGCGATTTACCTCAAAATATTGTTCATATATTGATATAAACTAAATATTTCCTCCCAGAATTTAATATTAGTATTTGGATTAAAATATTATGCCCTCAAAATTGCTGAACTACCTCATGAAGGTAGTAGGCTCTTTTCTGGAGAATAGAGGTTTTGCAGTCTCGTCGGAGAAAGCTTACCTCTCTCCCAACATTGATTAATTTGAGACAACTTACATTAACAGTTTCGCTCAACTCGATGTTAGTATCCCCTGAGGATGAACGCTTAAGCGTTCGAAATATGTAGATAAGTATTTATTTGTTTTTACAATTATTAAACTGTGGAGGAAGACTGCATTGTTTCATTTACATTACTTTGACTCCACTGGAAGTATGGACTATTTCTTCAATTTTAAAACATTTTTTTTTCGAACTGATTTAATAAAAATTCAAAATATTCAAAAAAAAAAAATTCGTATAAACGACCTGCTGGCCTAGGTGAAATTAATGGGGGAGTGTTGAGAAACGTTATTTAGTTGGTATCGAAACCGATATCGTACTTAGTTTTGGGTTTGCCATTTACTTCAGGCGAATTTCCACTATGCCTTAGAAAATCTAAGTGTAACCCTGTCTATAAAAACAAAGGTTCAGATTTGTGCATGGATAACTACCTAGCGATCTTCTTGTTTTCTAAATAAATGTCAGAATGGTAGAAATTCTTGATTGGCAGGAATGCGTTATAGGGGGCTATGAATGATATATACAGTGTTGTCGGATTTGGGTCGAACTTTTGGGATGGTCGATCATAGTTTGTTACTGTCAATACATTTCTGCGCCAGTCAGCCTTAAGATTTGCATGTTTGGCAAAATAGCTCTCCTCCAAACTCAATTTTTTTTAATTACTTAAAAAAACCTGAACAATTTTTTTAGGAACGGACGAAAAATGCTCAATTCGTAATTATTTCGCTTCGCTCGAATATGTTTGAGCTGTGCGATAACCTTGTGGGCATCTTTAAAACTGATAATACAACCAAAACAATTACTATTAACCCTACGATATATGACAAGCAACCGGAGCAACCCATTACACAAACTGCACAGGATAAAAGTAAGTTTATGTATTTAATTATTTATACTCAATCGACTTACAATAGTATATTACTTATATTTTTATTTTCATTCGACGCAAGGCCAATGGCGTACGAAAAAATTTTGATAATGGCTATTATATTGGTGAAGTTTTAGACAGTTGGAAAACTGTATAGTCAGGAAAGTATTTAATAAACTGAAATGTGGACTAAATAAAAGAAAACTGTAATAAAAAATTGAATGCTAATTTAAGTCCCTCTTTTTTGCTTTCCCTCCGTTTGAAAAAAAAAAGTTATCACACACACTCAATTAGTGATGTAAAATGTTTCAGCAATTATTTATTTATTAAATATGCAGCCATATAAACTTACAATGTAAACTACTGACAACGTCAAAAATTCAACAATGAGAGATCTAAAGTGATACGTCATAAGGCGTTTAGAGGATAATGTTATGGTATTCCCGTATGTCGTAAAAATTGTTTCCAAGAAGATAGCAGTTAACTTTTATACTTGAGAAATTTATCTTTATAAATTTAGGGATTCTGGTAGTGCATTATATAATCTGCTGCAAAAACAGAACGGGCTTTTTCGATATGAAGATGTTTTGTAACCTGAAATAAAATTTTATTTGAGTTTCTAGTGTTACGGTCATGTATGTCGTATGTCTGAAATATATTGAAACTTGTAGGAGTGTTTTTTAACAAACATCAGTGCTTAATGAGTAGATTTTACGAATAATTCTTTTTTGAAGAATAAAAATAATCTTTGAAGTTCCGTTGTTTATCCCCAGTAAAGCACAAGAAAGCTTAAATGGCTGTAGGCCAAAGCATAATATATATATATAATAATTGTTTGGGGTTTATAAAGATTTTTAAGTTGACAATGACATAGTAAGTAGAGTTTAGTTTCGTAGCAACATTGCCTACATGGGCTGTCCACTTTAATTGTGAGTCTATGTGAAGACCCAGAAACTTGCATTGTTCTACTCTTGTAATAGAATTATTATTTAATTTTAAGTTTAAATCAGGAACCTGTCGCTCTTTGTACAATACCATGTAATGGGTTTTATTTGTGTTAACAACTTGGTGATTTGTTTGGCACCAAGCAGAATTGTATAAGTTATTTTAAGTAGTTGATTAAATGTAGAAGCAGATATGACTACTGTTGCATCATCTGCATATAAAGTTAGCTTTGCAGAGCTGATATTTGATACTGAATAATTTTCCAAATCGTTAATAAATATTTTGCGATTAGAGAGAAATGATTCCAGCCAGTCAGAGATATTACCACGTATTTCCAGAACATGCAACTTTCTGAGTAAGATGGCAGTGTCGATGCAGTCAAACGCTCGAGTTAAATCGAAAAATAGAGCTATAGTATAGTAATTATAATCTATCGTTTTATAAATATATTCCAAGAGATCGTAGGCAGCTGTGCTAGTAGAGAAGTTTTTTCGAAACCCGTGTTGTGCAGAAGTTAATAATCTTTCTCTTAAGAGAAACGACCCAATGCGGCTGGTAACCACTTTTTTAAAACGTTTAGAGAAGGAAGTAAGCCCTGTTATGGTTCTGTATTTTCAGCTGACTCTGGGTCGCGTTTGTCGCGAGTGGTTTCACCCGGTTTTAGAGCATCGGGAAAAATACCTGTAGTAATGGAGAGACTGAAAATGTAAGAAAGGGGATAGTTCGCATATTTCCAGATAGCAATCAAAGCAAAAATGGGAACGTCGTCTAGACTACTACATGTCTTTTTATTTTTAAAGTTTAGCAGAAATGAAAAAAGTTCGTCCATATCAGCTGATCTCAAGTGTTGGTACAGTTGTGAACTTGGCTTGAGCCGAAAGATTGTAAAATTAGGCTTTCTATGCTGGAAACAAAGAATGAACACTACTCATCATTTATGTTAAGACTTTTAACATTGTTACGTTTTTTCGCGACCTAAATGATTTATACAACTTACCATATTATTTTAGTATTGAAATTAGAATTTATTATCTTTTGATTGAAAAAATTGCTTTTTTTCTAGTTTTATTTTGTCTGTAAACGATTTTTTTGCATATTTACATTGTTCGTTAGTTTCATTAGTATTTAGAGTTTTGTGAAGCCAATACAGATTTCTTAGATGTTCACTTTCTTATAATATGGCAATATTTACCCAATTGATGCCAGAGGGGTTTGTTTTAATTTTGATGTTTAGTATAGGACAAGTAAGGTCCAAACATTATTTAAAATTTTGCCAAAAATAGTTTCAGGCCTCAATAACATCGTTTTTTTTTTGTACAATTCACTTAAATCCAGAACCGAGAGCTGGAGGTTGAGATTAAATATATTATTTTTTGAGAATGAACGGTTGTAGAGAAAAATATTAAGAATATTACTAGGTATTATGATCGGCAATGTTTGCCTCAAAATTATTTGCTTTAATGTTCTTACAGTTTGTGATAACGTAATCAATAGCCTAAGGTGTCTGAGGCTCAACTTCTCGGATTGGTTCAAGTGGTAGTATAGAAGATAGATTAGAGCTGCAAAGAAGATCCATAAGAATCTTCCTCAGCTTTAACTGAGTCTCCTAGAATGTTTATATTGAGATCCCCACAGATTATTACAATTTCATACTCCCTGGTAATCCTGCATAGCATGGAATTCAGGGAATTAATAAAAATATTAAATTAATTTAAAATTGTGCTTTTACCAGAGTGGTATACTGTAATGAGTGCTATTTTCTTGTTACATAATTTAAAGAAAATGCCAACACATTCACATACAAATTTCGCTGTGTAGCTATTTACATTTGTGGGTTTCCAGTCTTGATTCTTAATGCAGAATATTGTAGCTCCACCATGAATGCTGTTTTTCCGGCAGTAGGTAGCAGCCAGATCGTAATTGTGTATAGTAGTGACTAAATATTGGTCTTGAGTCAGCCAGTGTTCAGTGATACATAAACAGTTGGGCATTTCACTTTGTGTGAGGATTTCAAGGTGTGATATTTTGTTACTGAGACACTGCACATTTACATGTATTGCTTTCCAGATCTGTACTTCATTGGTTCTTGCTATGTGAGATGTATTGCTGTTAATTATTTTAATTCGCTTGTTAACAGAGTGTTCTAATACTTGTGCACATTTTTTGATATTTCGGGAAGGTATAATAATTTGATTAATCAATCCCTTAAAATAATATATATTGATAATTTTTATACTATCCAGTCCAATTCCAGACGATGAAGTAATCCATAACCGTCAAACAAAGTGATCTGGGTGGGAATTCAATGTCTATTCGAAAATTGATCAATCTGTCGTCGAAAAAATTGCGTAAGTAGTTAATAGTTTCGGTGGATGTATGGGCGGTTGCACCGTCCTGTTAAAAATAACCAAAACGTTGTTCATTGTTTAGTAATTGCTCCACAAATGGATTCAAAATATTGTCGCTGTGCCGTAACTGTGTCATGGAAAAAAGTAGGACCAACAATTTCTTCTTCGGAAAACAGCCAACCAGACATCAATTTTTTGAGGGTGAAATGGGGATTTTCACTGCTCCTTATGCGTGTAGTCTAAGAATTCACATAACCGGTGAGGTGAAAATAGGCTACATCAGAAGAAAATGTCAAGTCTAATAAATCATTTTTTTTTTAACAAATATTGGGTAAACCACTGACAGTAATTTCTGCGTCTTTCAAAATCTGCAGATCGTATTTCTTGGAATACTTGCACTTTATAAGGAAATAAATTTAACTGTTGTATGTTCCATAAAATCTTCTCACTTCTTGAGACAGGCGTCTACACAGTACACACACGTTGTTGGGGTATTTTGCATTGTTTCACGAACGTTTTCAACAGTGGCGTGTCCAGACTTTAACATAATGGGAAGCTGTAATCAGGGCCGACGAAAGGGTTGCGCCGAAGGCGTTGTTTCTTGCGCCGCAGGCGAAAATTTTTGGGGTGCCACGCCCTTTTTTGGGTAAATCTTGACAAATTATTACGCATATGAAGTGCATCAATTTAAAATATATTTTTAAATATTTTAATAACAAAAAATTTGAAATTTTTTCCCCATCGGGGATGATATTTCGAATTTCCAGGTCCCCTTCAAAAACTCGGGCCCGGGAGGATTCCCCCACCCTCCCTCGACGGCCCTGGCTGTAACGGAAAAATGAGAAATGCGGAGCCACGACTTGGAATAATTTGTTTTTTTTCCTCAAAAATATAAGTGGAAAATCCTTTTACCACTATCTGACACACAATACACTCATACAAAAGTCTATTTTCACTTTCAGCCGAACTTGAACTAGCAACATGATCCATAATTAAAATAATAATCTGTTTGAAAACAGCGTACTTTTCCCAATATTAATGCACGGTTTTAAATTTCGTCTACACACGCGCCAGTCTAATTTGTTCCATGCAGTAAAACAATATACGGCAATACGCTGCTTTTCAATAGCTTCTCGCTTGCGATCCGCGGCGCGGCGCGTCGGTATGTCTCGAAATCAATCGGGCATCACCGTGAAGAATAGAGTTCTCTGATCAGGGTGCTTTATGAAAATGCGGTCGGATTCGCCCGATTTACAAATAAAATTTAGGACAATTTTAAAAATTAATTGTAAGTTCTAGTAGGATTGTATTGGATTATTTATTTTTTTAAGTAAATCGTTTAGGGGAAGCTGTGCTTCCCTAGCTTCCATGGTAAACACGCCACTGGTTTTCAACAAGTTATTTTGTTCTTGCAGATGGTCTTTCAGCTCCTATGTTGTATGGAAACTGTTTCCCTCAACAGAGCCACCGTGCTTCTTAGGCAATGATAAAAATCCCCAGCAGTAAATGCGACGTTAGGAAAATTTTCGCGAAAATCGTCCATCCACAAACGCTGATTGCATTGCTACTTACCATTTACTCTAACCCCGTTTCGAGAATACGCTTCAACCATGAATTTTTTGTGCTGTTCCGTAAAACCCATTACGTGAAAAATTCAAGAAATTGGATAAATTAGCCATGAATCAAATTACTTGTAACTACTGTTAAAGATGACGAAATAACTGATTGATTGGTAATACTGGTATTTACTGACACCCAACGGGTATTAAGCTCTACCGCTAAGCAGTACGGCCTTAGATGCAAAGCACACTTTGAGAATAATTTTTGCTCGCACGGTACTTATTCAAGTAGGTACATATATGTCCTGATTTGTTGCACAGGATCAATTTTCGTGTTCCGTCAAGGAACACCAGAGAGCAGTCTCTCTTCGCTGTCGATTTTCATAGGTATAACTATGGAAAATCATCTCCAATTCCTAGAATTCTTAAAAACGGCAATAAGATTGTGTGTGACTTTTTTAACTGTTCTTGTGCTTCTTTTAAACGAAGGGTATCCCAGCTTTCGCTATAATTGTTATTGTTTTCAATAATTGTACAACTTTGTAACTACTGTTTGATTATTACTAGATTATTGTTAAGACCGTCTTGTAAAACTTATATGGGGTTTTGCCCGTTAATAAATAAATAAATAAATACCGGGTGGGATCCCATAGCATCAGTGGCGTGCAGTGCCATTTAATTAAAATAGGGTAGGCAACAGAATTAAAAATGTCAAAGAAGGAGAAAGCCCGAAATTTTTATTCAGGTGCCACGACCAAAACGTTATTTTTAAGCCTCCAATAAATGTAGGCGTTAGGCAAAAAAATAAAACTAATTGTACTTACCAATATGGTAGGTACTTTCACGAATATCTTACGAAAACGTAAACTAGGCTAGCTACAAACAACTGCTCTGTTTAGCGTTAAATGTCATACTTGTAAAGGGCTTACTATTAATAAGTTTCACCAGACAGTTTACACTGTCATCGCACTGGCACTCCATAATAAAAAACACTTCTTAAACTATTTAAAAAATCTTTCTAACCAACAATACTAACTCACAAACAAAACAACAATCCCTCTTGTATAGGTACTAATAAGCTTTCAAAACAATTATTAAAAGTGCGGCGCGTGAAATCCCGATCTCACACAAAAAAAGGGTACAGGAATTTATAGGAAAACTGAAATTATTGGTAATTAATAGCGGGCCGGTGCGGTGCCGGCATTGTCTTATCGGGTTTCAGTTTTTTACAAAATTGCATCGCATTATTAAGTTATTAATGCTCAAATATTAATAAATTTAGGGATGCCCATGTACTGTAACTTAATTTAGAGATAAACGCTTTCTAACCAATTACTAAAGGGTAAAAACGATGTCTATCAGAATATTAATTAATGAAAGCACATTATGGCAACGGTGAATCCAGTCAAATTCACTCATCGTTCCTTCGGCGTCGGTGGGAGCCGTAAGTCGTCGCGTGGCTTCTGGCTCGTCTCTTTTCTTTTTATGTATCGTTTCATTTAGCTGTCTTTTTTTAAGCACTGCTTTTCGCTTGCATATAAATCCAGTATTGACGGTCTAAATGCATGCCTTTGATTTGTTATGGGATGCTTTTTAATGTAAGCGGATTGCGGTCGCAGGAGGCCAGGGCGGTGAATATTATTCTGTTTAATATACGTAGAGTTATATGAGTGTTAGACCTATGATATAATTAATATTTTAATTGACGCTTAAAACAAACTTTTTAAATTTTAATTATGCTTTTTAATCGAATTATAATTTATATTATCGGAATTAAAATTAAATGGGAAAATAAAACAAATATCAAAACGTCAGGGTCGGCAATGCATTTGTGCTTTCATTGTATGCACGCCACTGCATAGCATCTAAACTAATGAACTTTTTGACATTTTTCAAAAACAGAGATATAGGGAGGCATTAAGGCTTACACACACCGACGCGGCCACGGCCACGGTAGCAATGGCGGCCGCGGTGGCGATCATATTAGCGGTCGGGCGTATTCACACCAAAGCGGTGAGTGGAGCTGTAAGGTAGTTGCCGTTTACAGATTTTATGTATACGAAAACATATTTTTAAACCTCCAGGTTCCATTTTTATTTATATTATTTGTTATTATGATAGACGATGTTGAAGAAAAGACTTTGTTACTATTAGCTCTTTGTTCCACACTTTGTGTTTAGCCCTTATATTTTTATAATTTGGATGGGATATAATTTAACATTTTCTATTGATAATTCTATTATATTATTTGCCATTATTACTGTCACTTTTGGCAGTCAAAGTTGACACATTGTATTTGACCGTCACCGCGTATCAGAACGCTGCCCTAGGCCGCTTGATCTAGACCAATCCTGCCCGCCCTGGTATGATTTCATTAATTTATTTCTATGTGTTTAGATTGGCCGTGGCCGTGGCCGCGTCGGTGTGTGGAAGCCTTTAGGCCTACAATTTAAAATTATTTTGAATTATACAGGGTCTCGCAAATAGTCGGGGCATATCAAACATACTTTTTTTTAAATGGAACCCCCCTCCAGGTATATTATGGTATTTGGATTGCTTGATCAGTTCTAAGAATATTATGTATGACATATCCTATGTTTAAATTTAATATTTTTTGAGTTATTAACGATTTTTCAAAAATTTGGTGTTTTATAACACTTAATAATAATAATAATAAGTTTATTTAAAATAGTTACAATATAATAAACATGTTAATATGATATTCTTGAATAAACTTATTCATAAATTCCCCAAAAGACACATGCTTGTTAGGGACAAATTTTATTTATTTAAAAGTATTTAAAATTATAAATGCTTAAGAATATTTCTATAAAAAGTTGTAAGTATTCAATAAACGCTACTTTCTTGATGATAGATTAATAAATTTCTAAAAAGGATTAATTATATAATTGATTCACAATAATATTAAATAGCATTAATTAGTTATAAGCATTTCCAAAAATATTTTTAAAGCTCTTGTTTCCAATATAAATGTTTTAATTTCAATTTTATATTTTTTTAATGAAATAATTTTTTTAATATTTGTTGGTAAATAATCGTTTAAATAAAATCATAAATATTTAAAAGTTTTTTGTCCCACGGACTATAATATATACTTTAGGTTTTATGGATATTTCATTTTTATAACGCGTGTTATGGTTATGGTCTTTAAATTGTATAATGTTTTTATTTTTAAAAATATTATAGATGTCAATTTGTCTAACGTTCATCTCTTTAGTTTCTGCATATAATTCTTTTAAAGGATAAAGGTAGTCCTTATTATTCTTCTAATTTTTAACCAAAGTTCCGTTTATTCCTCCCCAACCTAAAATTCCGTAATTTAAATGAGTTTTGACTAATGCATAGTATAATATTTCTAGATGTTTTATATTCAGAAATTGTTTAATGCTTTTAAAAATTGGTAATAAACTTCTTAATTTTGTAATCAAATATTCCAATTTCATTTACTGTCAAAAATTATTCCTAAATATTTTACATGATTAACTTTTAAAATTTGAATGTCATCGCTTATATTGATGCTATTTATATTTTGTGGTACATTAATTAGGTTTAAAGTAAAAGGAAGATAATTTGTTTTATTAAAATTAATTGTTAATAAATTAGTATCAAACCAATTTTTTATAATTTTAAAATCTTTTTTAATTTTCTTATTTAAATTGTCCCAATTTGTATCGCTATAAAAAATAGCAGTATCATCTGCAAAACTATGAATTTTCCCATCGCAATTTATACTAAATAAATCATTAATATAAATATTAAAAAATAATAGTTCTAAAAACATGCACCTGTCGGTACTACAGAGAAACAGTAATACATGAAATTTGGGTTATGGAATATGATTGTTAAGTAGCGACAAAAGCAAACTTTAAAAAATAAAAGTATTTACCGTAGCCTTTTCAAATGACTTTCGAAATGTAACAATTTTAAAAACTTAGAAAGTCCTAAATGTCTGTTATTTCAAATACAACCCCTATGATTTTTAATGCCTAATCGAAAGACATGTTTAATGCAATTTTAATTATACTAGGGATACTTATACCTATCTTATACGGTTTCCCCTAAAATTAGTGATCGACCGATACCGATACCGATACCGATCGAGAGCCGATTATCGGTATCGGCCGATAGATGTAAATATATATCGGCTATATCGGCCGATGTATAAAAACAACCATAGCAGCTTAAAACATTTTTTTTATATTTAAATTTAAAGTAATATTTCAAATAAGTTAATCTTAAGAAATTATGGTAGATATAACATGAAATAGGCATTTAATATGAATAATGTAGTTTAGGCAAATTATCATGTAAAAATATTAGTTTCCTTTTCGCCGAATTTACGGTTCCAGCTTCTGAAAACATTTGCTCACTTGCAACACTGCCAACTGGTGCAGATAAATATATAAGAGCTTGATTATATAATAATGGTAGAACTTCTCGTTTTTCTTGCCACCAAGAAATGGGATTCGCTTTTCTTTCAAGAAGAGGATGTTTCTTATATTCTGTAATTTCAGCATTCACTTCTTCACAAATGGATGCCTTAGAAGATGATTTTGTGTCACAAGAAGATGTTGTTGGAATGGTTTTTGTTTTTGTGAAGCTCATCCCTTCTTCGGCAAATTCTTCGTAGATTTCCCAAAACAGATTTTTTCCAGATGTTCGACTTGTCTCAGGTTCAGAAGTTCGAACATACTTAGCAAGTGGTTCGTTGTCATCACTATCAATTTCTATAGAATCTATAGTTTCATTTATTGTATGGTCTTGAATGTAATCCGAAATGTCAGGGGAACTGGAATGTTCTACAGATGTATTGTTTTCTTTTATTTGGGACTTTAGATTTGTAGTTATGTATTCGCATATAAAATCACGGTCTTTTGTAAAAAAATTGTCTTTGAAGCGAGGATCCAAGAAAGTCGCGATGGTATAATGTTTTTTTATAAATATATTCTGAAATCGTTTATTCAAGCTGTTTTTCAATTCTTCTTTCATTGTTTTCTTTGTTAAGATAGGCAGTGATAGTCGAAACAAATGGAATGACTTCAGATATGCAGCAGTCTGAAGAACTTGTAATTTTTGTTATGTCTTCAAATGGCTTTAACAAATTTAAAATGCTTCCAACTAATTCCCATTCGGAAAATGTCAAGTCTGTAAGAGTCCCATGATCCAAAATATATAAATTTACTGCTTGTTTTTGTTCAAGTAGGCGAGAGAGTAGATAAAATGAGGAATTCCAACGTGTTTGTACATCTTGGAAAAGTTTGTGTTTGGGAAGGTTTAGTTCTTGTAGTTTACTTAGTTTATCGCAAGCAGTTTGAGAGTGATTAAAATGCGAAACGATTTTTCTTGATCTTGCTATTAAATCACTGACTGAACGTTGACTTTGTATAGCATCCTGTATTACAAGTTGTAAAGAATGAATGAAGCATGCTTCATAATTTACTTTTGCCTTAACAAAACCATTCCTCATATTGGCAGCATTGTCTGCTAATACTAAGTGAATATGTTCCCTTTTTATATTCCATTCTTGTAACAAAGAATTAAATGCTTCAGCTATGGCGTCTCCTGTATGAGATCCTGGGAACTTCTTGCAGGCCAGTGAAAAATAGGATCTCTGATTTAAACTTAAACATGTTTTTTCAAAAAAATGGATTGTGAGAGACAAAAAAGAACTGTTTGTATATTTGCACGTCTAAATATCTGTAGTAAAAGATGCTTTTCCCAACATATTTGAAATTTTTTGAGTCACTTGTGCTTTACATCTTGAGTAAATATCTGGTACAACTTTTTCTCTGAAGTATTTGTCAGAAGGAATTTCATAATTTGGAATAGCTTTCTTTAGTAGCCGAGTAAAGCCATCATCTGATACATGGCTGATTATCTAAACATATCATTTCACCTATAAGGTAGTGAAACTCCTTCGCTCTGGATGAATTAATGTCCCACTTTTGCATTTGCTTGAAAGAGTCAGCCAGTGAGACTTGCAATAGCTTAGAGTTAGAGTTAGAAGTACTACTAGAACTACTAGAAGGTCCAGCCGTTTCTAAAAAAAATAGACTCAGGGTGATCAAAAGTCAAAACGTTGAAATAAACGGGGAAATTTGTTTTTAAATAAAATCATATCGTAGGTGTTAATTGTTAATGAAACGATTTAAAGTGATGAAAAAGAAAAATGTCCCTCCTCCTACACAAATTCCTTTAATTTCCCCAAATTCCCAACAAATTACTTAATTCTTCAGATTTTTTCAGTAATTTTTTTACACAAATTCCCTTAAAATTCCCTAAATTCCTAATAAAATAAATCCCTAGATTTTTAGCAAAAAATTCCTGGGTGGTTTGCCCCTCAATCCTATATAATAATATAATCCTGAATGAGCAGGTCCTATTGCTGGTAAATATTTTTATAACGTGAACTGGAAAATAAAAATTTAGTACTAACCTGAGCTTGAATCAGTCCCTTTCAATTTATAATATTCTTGAGGATGTTTTTTCTCTAAATGGTATTTCATGTTTGAGGTATACGCCGATTTTCCCACTCCCCCTAATGAAATGGTTATGTCCCACAATTTACATTTTGCGGTGGATTTCTTATCTGCTGGGGATAATTTATTCTTTATGAAATATTTCCAATAAATACTTTTTCCATCCATTTCGCTACTTTGCACTCCACCAAACTCCAATAGGATTATTATTAACTATTAATATTATGTCTTTGTTAAAGATTAACTAAATTACGCCAAGAAATAATCGAACTTAAAACGATCTGCTTTAAGAATGCAATACTGAATGCACGGGAATAAACGCACGGGATTCACCGAGAAATTCAAATTAAGGGGATTCACCAATGACTTGGCGCTGAGCCACATAAATTACCGCCAATTGCTGTGTTGCCAAAGTGCAATTTTTATTTTTGTGATTTTAAATTGAACGTTAAAGAATTATAAATTATATTACAGAATATTCAGATTTTAGACATTAATAATGTTATCAATTAAAAAAGGCCGATATGCCGATATATATCGTTATCGGCCAAGACATTATCGGTATCGGCCGATTATCGGTATCGGCTAAAAAAGTCATATCGGTCGATCACTACCTAAAATAGCGAATTTTCCTTTTTCACATAAAATTAATGCTAATTTTCTTATAGGGTGCCTTGGATGCCGCACCGTGTCTGTACAACGCTCTTTTTCTAGAGTACCATGGACGCCAAATTTATGGAATTGTTCATTTTATTACTAATAAGTCATTCCAAGTGACTTAATAATTTTTTTGTAAATTAAGTTATTCTTTAGAGGAGAAAAATTAAAATTCAAAGAAAAAGGATCCAATTAAATCATGTCCTATTATTCCCGCCCACACATTTATTGCTCATCTTCTCTGGTTTTCCACTGGATTTTTATTTATTATCGTAGTAGTGGAAATTATACCTATTTTCACAGCCCGTATTGTGAAAAGTGCAGTCGAAAAATTGTGAAAAAATAACAACGAAGAAGTTCAAATCTTCCTCCAGTTTTCCCAGTGCCTATTCACAAGATTATATTGTTAATCTTCTGGATATAAATTTTGATGTAATTGATGATTACTATGTAATAAGGATGACATTTCTGTTGCCTTCAAATTTTTGAAATTATGAGTCTACTGATGTTAAAATTTTTGTTAATACTTCTATAACTAGTATTGGGATTTTCCACAACGGCATGAAGAACAGTGATTTGATTTGCTTCATTATTATTTGCAGGTTTTACTAATAGTCTTTTATTATACTCGGCGTTCCCCGTAGTTTTAAATCTTTGTAAAAGTCTGTGAAACACTCCGGTCGGGACGCTCTCGGTCGAGGTATCTCGCAGCATACGTTCTTTCTGCTAAAATACAATTTTGTTTGCATTCGGAATCATGCTAATTTTTTCTTCTAAAGAAAAACTTTTCACTTTTAAAATTATTTTTAATAATTAAAAATAATTTGTTTAATTTACGAACACTTTAGTCACTTAGAATGACTTAATAGTAATAAAATGAATAATTGTCATGGATTTGTCTTCTATCACACTCTAGAAAAAGAGCGTTGTACGGACATGGTGCGGCATCCAAGGCAAACAAAATTAGCAGTACGTTTATGTGTTAAAGGAAAAATTAGCTCTTTTAGGGGAAACTGTAAAAGATAGGTAAAGGTAACTCTAGTATAATTAAAAATGCCTTTCGATTAGGCATAAAAAATAATAGGGGTTGTATTTAAAATAACATACTTTTATGACTTTTCAAGTGTTTAAAATTGTTACATTTAGAGAGTCATTTCAAAAGGCTACTGTAAATATTTTGATTTTTTTAAAGTATGCTTTTGTCGCTACTTAACAATCATATTCCATAACCCAAATTTCATGTATTACTGTTTCTCTGTACTACCGACAGGTGCATGTTTTTCAAGTGTTATAAATAAAGGGCGGAATATATGCACTTAAATTCAGCCAAAATATGTGCATATGTATGCCTTGTTTGCCTTTAAAATATGCAGTTATATGTATTTTTTTTGACCAAATATACATACTGGTATGCAATATTTCTTAATTTATTATAGTAAAATAGGGTAAAGAAACACACTGGATTCTAAAAAAGATGTTTATTTAAAAAAATATGCAAGAAAAAACAAAGAAAAATAAAACTAAACGTCTAACTCTGGGAAATGTTTAATCCACGAAGACGTTTTCGCCACCTTAGACATTTTGAACACAAATTTAAAATCACTAGTTTCACACTGAAAATACTAAAATCTTTCGACAATCTAAAACAAGTACGTATTACAACCCGATATAAATACAGTTTGTTAAGCAGGTAATAATAAGGCATTATTAAATGACAATAAATAACCCCTAACAATATACCTGCAAACCCCGGAAGCCCTCGATAAATACCTTGTGTATAACCAAAATGTAATGTAAATATTAATTATTATACAGTGTGTCAATTTGAAAACTTCCCACCCTTACTATCTTTCTCACAGTTAAAAATATGAAAAATCGGAAAGACACGTCAATTTCATTTATAAGGGGGACACATTAAATGAATAGTTTTAGCCTTCTTGTTTCAACCCACTAGAAGGGGTAGATGTCACCCTTAGAATCTTATATGGGAATGGGGGTCAAGTGGCACATCGTTTTAAAGGGCGTTCAATTCTCTTTTCAGTGGTATACTACTTTGTTGCTTTTTGTCCAGAGGTGTCCGAGTAATCGCGTTTCAAAGTTGCAGAAACAATTAAGCTTGCCTGCATTGAGATTTTGGTTTTCAGGTTAGTGTTTACACAAAAATTATTGCATTGGGTCTCCTTGTAGTACAAATGATTAGAAGATTAGGCTCACTACTCTTAAGGCAATTTCGAAAAAATGGCATTTGCTCCCTTACTATTAGACATGCACCACTTTTATCAAGAATAAAATTTTCTGAGAAATCGGTAATCAAAAACTTTCCCATATGTTGCATACTTTTTTGGACACACTGTATATGCACTTTGCATAATATATTCCGCCCTTTAGATATAAAATACCAAATTATTGACAAATCGTTAATAACTCAAAAATGATTAAATTTAAACATAGGATATGTTATACAAAATATTCTTAGAATTGATCAAGCAATCCAAAAATATTATAATATACCTAGAGGGTGTTCCATTTAAAAAAAAAAAGGATTTTTTGTAACTCTGTTTTTGAAAAATATCAAAAAGTTGAGTTGTCTAGATGCTATGGAATCCTGCGTTGAGAGTGGGCCACCCTATATATTTTTAAATATGTTTTTTATCAAATTATCTATGATTGGGTCATGTCCCGTAAAAAATAAAAAAGATAAATTGGTTATCTGAAGGTATTTGGAATGAAATTTTGCACCACCTGAGTTTATAAATTGAACTGCGTGTTTCTTTAGTTTAAATTTGACTGTAATTTCAACTGACAACTGAACCTCAACTTTGTGAACTTTTTGTGTTTATAAATCCAGTGTTAAAAACGTCAAATCCAACCCAACTACTGTCTTTTTAAAGTGATTCATCCTGTTGGATCAAATACTCTTACTATGTCACAGCACAGGAAGGATATATTCCAGCGTGAATTTACATATGACGCTGTAAAATATTTCAATAATTTTAGTTTTTATTTTACATATTATGCCTCTTTGCAGTATTTCGAATGAAAACCAAGATAGCGTTGGTGGAATGTCAAGGTTTAATTGGGAATTAGATGGTTCTTCTATGCCAATCTTTAATCTTGGGCTTAAATACTTGTTGAGTAGTTCTATCATTTTTACATTATGCTTCTTTTTTAGGAATTATTGCGAGTGTCACTAATGCAATAGTTGCGTTAAAATTAAAAACTTATTTTAATAATTCTGAAGGACAATAGTGGACAGATTATATTTTGTTAATTTAAACTAAAACGGTTAATGTTGAGTAGCTGATATAAGTTAGCTAGACTTCACCCTTTAAGAGTTGTAATTTCTTATATTCTTCATAAAGAAATTGTTATTATAGTAATTGGTATTTCTTTTCTTTGTTTTTTTAGATCAAGAGTTTGACGCATTACTTGGAGAAAGAATATCAGATAATGCAAGCAACAGAGATAGTAATCAACAATACGATGTATCACGACTAAACGGAGAAATTCCAGAATTGTCAAACAGGAATCACATCATCTCGGATTCTGCAGGTAATTTGATAGTTTAAATCGTTAGTAATGTAATAACTCTACCTGAGACGAAAATTTTATTTAAAATCAAAAAACAATCCAAAAGCATTTTTTTAGCCATTGTACTGTTTGATAAAAAAAATTGATTTACCTAAATAAGTTAAAAAAATTATTTTCTAAAGCCAAGATAGTCTAAATCGGATTTTTAGGGCATTAAGTGATCCGGTTGTGAACGATACATAGCAGAAAATTAATTATTCGTTTATTTATAGTCCAGTGGATTTCAAATTTGGAATGATATAATATAGGTAGATATAAATGTACGCCGATGCGTTGTCACTTTTTTTTTGAACGACCTAGGGTCGACGTTCTTACTTTTTTTTTATAAACTATTAAAAAAATTTAAAAAACGTTCCGCAGCTGCATGGCTATTACCATTTTCTTTACAGCCAAACTAAACAAATTTCTTTAAAAAAAATTTTAAATGTGTAAATCATTTTCCCTCCGTTTTTAAAATACGGCCGTCGACTACCGACCTCTTACGGATTTCGAGGCAAAACTTAACGCAATAGCACGTTTTACGCTGGAAGGCGGAGCCAGCTGTGTGCGGACGGCCTCGGAGAGTTCGGAGCGTTTATTAATTACTTGATGCTGAAACTTAAAATGTAATTTTCGGTTGTTGCTTAAAAACGTGTTTAATAATAAGTTTGATTATGCTTTCAGAATCCGCAGTATTAGGGTTTATCAGTGAGAACAATATATTAATTTTATAAAAGAGCTGAGTTTTAGTAAAAACGATAAAAGTATGTTCACATATATGATAGTGGCAACCTTTTGTCATGGACAAGAGGTTGTCATTATCAGCTGACGGTAGCTCTTAATGTGGAGGCACTAGGTCGTGGTCCGTTATACTTATACCTTCCCTTCGTCGTTGGCTTGCCTTGGGCGCCACCTGGTTTAACAGAAGTCCAAACCAGGAAAAATATACCGAATGTTAGTACTATTGAAAATCTATGCAATAAATAAAACTCAAATTTTCCCACACAAACAATAAAGACGTTATTAAATAAAAAAAAGAGGGTTTACGCTTGTTATGAAATGTTCAAATTTAATAAAGACTTTACTTTATTTAAAATTGTAAATGATTAAAAAAAATGCCTTACCGGCCGCAAGGGTTTACGATAAAAAGATTAGGTGTAACCAGAGCTGTCGCAATTACTCTTAAAAAGTAATTCAATTACTAAAAAGTAATTGAACACGATTTTTCTATTATTTTAATTCAATTACCGACAGCTCTGGGTATAACCTACTAAGATTCTAGAACCTTTAAAAGTTAAAAGTGTTACCTCTTGCTAAGATAGCCTTACATTACGATTAAACCCGAAAGTACTAAATCCTAAAAGGGTTTCTACTAAAATTGATTTGAGTTATTATGAATATACTGGCCAACGATTCCTCCACGCTTCAGCTGCGGTCGCTACTTTAGCTGAGCCTCCTGACGTTAATTTAGTTTTATCAAGTTTGATAACCGTATGTGGCAGCTCGTGACTCGAAGTCGCTCGTTAAGGCTCGTTCCTTCGTGAAAGCGCCGAAAACCCAACAAACAAACTCACCAACAAAGCCCCTAAAAATAATAAAAAAATAATTTCCCACCGAAGCCCAGCGAGAACAACAACCAAAAAAAAAAAAAGGAATAAAAGGAGCTTTCCTCCAAAAGGGGGGTGAGACCTCGTGGTCTTTTGGCAAAACGGCCACGAGAACTTCGAATATTCTCCAACAACCAGCTGACTAAGTGTTGCCAACCCAACCTAACCCAAAAAAAAAGAGGAGAACAAAGACACTACAAAAGATCAACCAGAACATAAATTAAATAATTAAACAAAGAAAATAATTCCAAACAACTCTGTTTTTACATAAAATTGCCAATAGTGAAAAACGGGCGTTCTGCGACTTGACGGAGACTGAAACGTAAATACATGGCCAACCTACTTGCAGCGCCTTGTGCAATCGACCAACAGAAAAGTGAACGCACTACTTCTAACCCCACATCTTTAGACTAATTTTCTGTAAACTATGGAGGGCTTTAAGGAGGAGGCCGATCGCAATACATCGATTCCGGTCCCACTTTTGCATCGGTAATTCAGCTTCAAAAATTGCCGCCAGGATCGCATTGTTCCATTAACGGTGCAAATTTCATGGGTTCTTATGGGAGAATTAACTGTTTTATCGAAATTAGTTAATTTAAACAGTCTACAGACCGAGATATGTGTGAGAGGCGGGTGCGGGATACTCCCTACATACATAATTCTAGCATGTAAAAGGGTGTATTGCATTCTAAGACACTGTATTATTATTAGCAGGAGGATTAATTTTTTCAAATTCTGGTCTTTCTAGACACTCAAACAACTTTTTATTTGGAAAGGAAATAATTACACAATCTGCACGTTACTATATACATTTTTTATTTAAATTCAAACTAAAAATAAATTAACAAATATGTTTATTATAGGTAGTACGTACACCTTTTAACAGACCTGAAAAGAAGAAGATTCTTAACTTATTTATTTCCCAACTAACTTTACAAAAGATTATAAATGGGGATTTTAAAATTAAATTTAAAAGAATTCTATTAATGGTACCATCAGGTAGTTTAGTTTTGTAAAAACGCAAAATGTCCTCTTCTGGAAAGTGATTCCAAAGCTAAGCGTGCAGTGGCGCCCTCAACGGCCAACCAGCGAAGTAACGAAAAACAGGGACGTAAATTTAAAATTCGGCCATTTTCGATCGGCCTCCTTCCTTAAAGCCCTCCATACTGTAAACAAAGATGACACAATTTAATAAACAAGTTTTTGAACAAAATAACTATACAGGGTTAGGAGAAATTACCAGAACGGTCCATTATTTCAAAAGATATACGAGTTAGCAAAAAATGTCTTTTATAAAAGTTGTAAGGCTTTTAAAAATCTACATATCTGTAATAAATTCGAATATACAGGTACGCCCAAAAAGTTGTGGAGAGTCAAAGTTATATTTTTTTTAATAGAACACCCCGTATATTATTACTTATTTTGATGGTCCAGTCAATTTTAAACATTTTCTATTAACCATATGCTATGCCTAAGTTTATTACTTTCCGAGATATCGGCGTTTTAAATAATAACGGATAACAATGCTCTATTTGAACATAGTCGTATTTACCTTAGCAACAAATTAGGTATGGACTTTGACATTTGTCAGAATTGAGCAAAAAAGAAAATAGCATGGCGTTTTCACTTACTGAAACAGAGAGAATTGATATTTTAATTTTAAGGGGATATGGCGAGCAGAGATCATATCAGGAGGTATGTGATATTTTTGACAATTTGCTCCCAGATAGGCAAATTAAAAAAAATGCAGCTTTTCGAACTGTGGAGCGTTACAGAATGACTGGAAGTGTAAAAAACCGACCAAGATCTGAATGACCTAGGAGTGCTACCGCCGATGATAAAAAATTAGACATTCTGCTTTCGATACAAGAAAATCCCAGCCAATCCACCAATCAGCTTGCTTTGGATCATGAAATTGATCGAAAATCTGTAAGAACCGTTCTTCATACTAAGAAAATGCATCCACACAAAGTTTATGTTGTACAAGAACTTTGTGATGTTGACTATGATCGAAGACTAAAATTTTGCGAAATAATAACGAGAAAGATCGAAGAGAATCCGAATTTTTCAAACAATATTGTTTTTTCGGATGAAGCGACCTTCACACTACACGAAATGGTCAATAAACAAAATTACCGTTACTGTGGGCGAAATAACCCAAACTGGTATGAAGCTGCATACACAGTTCCCAGAAAAAGTTAATGTCTGGGCTGGATTGTTAGCAGGACATGTAATTGGACCGTTTTTTATCGAGCGAAATTTGAACGGTGAACGATATCTCCAGCTTCTTCGGCAAGAAATAGTTCCAACTATAAACAATTTAACTCTCGATATTAATTTAACCTGGTATCAGCAAGATGGAGCTCCTCCGTATTTTTCTCGTGAAGTTAGAGAGTTTTTGGATGTCACGTTCCCAAATAGATGGATAGGAAGAAGAGGGCCTATCAAGTGGCCTTCACGATCCCCCGATCTTTCGCCCTTAGATTTCTTTTATAGGGGTCACCTGAAAAACAATGTTTATCGGAACAAATCCAATAATTTAGAAGAATTAAGAATTAAAATTTTAAATGAAAGTGAGAGAATAACAAGGAAAATTGTTTTAAATACCGAAAGACATTTTTGCGACAATTTGTATCATTGTCAATTAGTAAATGGGGGCCATTTTCAACATTTATTAAAAAATAGAGCTGTGTTTACATGACTTGTTATACCGATTTTTTTTTCATGTTAACTTATTAAATTGTTTATTGAAATTTATTTTGTGTTTTGTAACTGATCAAAATGTCATGATATCTCGGAAACTAATAAATTTAGACATAGCATATGGTTAATAGAAAATGTTTAAAATTGACTGGACGATCAAAATAAGTAATAATATACGGGGTGTTCTATTTAAAAAAAATATAACGTTGACTCTCCACAACTTTTTGGATGTACCTGTATATTTGAATTTATTACAGCTATGTAGATTTTTAAAAGCCTTACAACTTTTATCAAAGACATTTTTTGCTAACTCGTATATCTTTTGAAATAATCGACCGTTCTAGTAATTTCTCCTAACCCTGTATAAGATGCACTTTGTGGAAATATGACTGTAAGAATCAAAGGTAAGTCTAACATTCCCCACAAAGTCAATAGTGGCAAATTTAAAATTGCTACACATCTCCCGCCATTGCCGCTTATAGTAGCCAGTTTGTACTCAAAGATACTGCTTCATATTCTACGAGTGTCACAAAATTTCGATTCTCAGCTTGGGTGGTAATTCCTAGTGTGTAATGTAAATAGATAGAAATTGATTTTAGTAGGTAGGTTAGTTAGGACGGATATTTTAGTACGGTCAATAAAAACCCATGGTTAGTTTTCAAATATATATTTTAGGTATAAATGAATTTCATAACGTATTACCATAATAATGTGATATTATTATGTGATATTATATTCCACTCAAATTATGCAGGTCGGTGGCCAAACTTGATCAAGGTACACACTATAGTCATCTTTAAGGGAGGTTTTTGCGTAGAATACGATGGGCGGGGTCCCGGTTCGATCCGAGTTGGAGTTCACCCCCAAAAACGCCAAAAACACCCTTTTTAGGGGTGTTTTCGAGAAAATAATTTCCTAGACTCGCTGGTGTTTCTGCCGATGTGAGTTTGGAAGGGTGTAGAGGGTGTTGCCTCAGTGGTTTGGCAACAGTCGAAAACCCTGTGGGTAGGAGTGAAGGGGGGTTCTGTTTAAAATGTTATTAATCTTAATATGCATTTATCTCCTATAATGTGTTACTATAAAGAAATTTTAACATCGATGTTTTAGCTTTGATATTTTTTTTGATAATAACATCATGTTTATTTGAAACATCGATACATCGAAATAAAATTTCAATTTCCGAACGGTGTAGTATCAAGTCTGAAGGCAATTCTAGTCGACCTCGGGGGGTGGGAGCGATTTCGCCCGGCAATCGAGAGGTCTCGGGTTCAAATCCCGGCTTGAACATGGGACGTTTTTAAGTGTTTGTAAGATATTTTATTGTAATTATATTATATTATTGAATAAAAGCGACTGGCTGAGTGGCTGAACAGCCAAAGGCAACTTTAGAAACAAAAAGACAATTCTAAAAATGGCGCTACAAATTCAGTCTATCAGTATTCTTATTCGTAATTGTACGGCGTTTTCCCTGCTCGTTTTTTTTGGGCTTTCCCCTATCGGCCTTTCTTATTTTTAAAATTGACTAGTGACAGTGAACTGTTAAACCGTAGTTGAACGGTTGTAACGTCATATACGAATTATAAAAACGAATAATACGCATTATTATTATAATAAATAAATATATTTATGAAGTTGTGGGATGGTTGTGAGCTGGCGAGTAAAGGTATTTTGGTTTGTTTTATTAATACCTTCTGTATCTTTCAAATTGTGAAAAATTTTAAAGATGCCTTAGGGTTCCCTAAGGGAGAGCGCCCACTAAAGATGCGCACTTCAAGTGAAGAGATATGAGGTGTGCATGAGGTTGGTATGAAGTGCAGCGTACAGCATGCGTGCTGGAAAATAGGACCTGTTCTATTTTCACTTGATGCGCGCCAAATTAAAGCTTTTCAGGTTATATCTTGCAGTGTTCCGTATTGATTGACATTGACATTTCCAAAGCGGTTTACCCCTTGATAATTATCTTAGTGTTTACAATTTTAATAAAAATGCGTGATGATTAACAATTTAATATTAAATTAGTGCAGCATGTAGAATCATGTAGAATGCTAAAAGATCTTTGTAATCGGACGATGAAATTTTGACAATGACAATTAACCTTTGTTCCTCTACGCACTGCATGCAATTCGTACACTGTTTTGGTATGCGCGTACTTCAAGCACACATGACGTGCGGTGTGCCTCACGGACACTTCACCTCAAGCAATTCACTGCTCTGGTGGGCGCTCTCCCTAAGTTATATAATTTTATAAAAATATCTAATGTAGTTTCTCACTTATTAAAAGAAATACAATTTTTCAAAACAAAACTTTTTATCACCGTGTATCATAATAAGAAAGTAAAAACAGTTAAACGGATATATGTTTATATGAACATTTTTGTCTTAAAATCATACACATATTAACATCCTTCAATATTAACATTCAATTATAAAACATCCTGTATATTACAGTTAACACGCCAACACAATACATACTTTCATAGTTTCATGTTAGACTAAAATCAAAACAAAATTTAAAAATATTGCCACATTTTATTACATCGTTAAATTAAACTCGCATTCATTTGTTTAGTCATAAATATTCTCTACTATAATTAATTTATTAGTACTATAATATTATGTCAGTAAAAACAAGTAATAGAAAAATTCGCAGAATTAGGTACCTGCCTTTAATTAACTTAGCAACAATCCTATTTATTTGCAGAGCCCCCTTCCTTTAAGGACCAAACCTTTTTTCCATATCTATAATATTCCATATTGAAAGTCGTAAGTATTTTCCCATATTGATGCATCCGCGTCCGTAACGCTAAGATTATTAAATTAAGCACTAAACTTACGTAGCCAAGCAAACCTCCGAGGGTCGTAGCCCTTAACAGGTTACAATACATTTTTTAATGTATTATTTATTTTTAAAATCTTTTATATACCTACCTGAGGCAGACATTTTTTTGTCCAAATGAATGTGGCAACATCGTCAACGGCAGAACGTTTTTTGTCCGCAGTCTTTCGGCAGCAACAGATAAATGTGTCGAGCTATACTTTCTATTTATTTGTCAATTTCATAACAACGAACTGAAAATGATATTTAGTTTTTTTTTAGGTCAAGAACTTCACGAATCGCTTCAAGAAAAGATATCAGACAATGAGAACCACAGAGAAAGTGATCAACAACAGACTATATCAAAAGTTAATGGAGAACTTTCCGAATTAGCAAACGGGTTTCAGAGCATTACAGATTCTGCAGGTAATTTTTTTTACCTATTACCTTTACCTACCTTTAATAATTGTAACTAGATTAATCTATTTACCAGTTACCAAGTTTACACGTGAGGTTAATGCGTTTTAACTAAAAATACGATTTATTGAAAATACTCCTTAAATTGTGTTTACGACGGGCTCGAAAAGGGGTTTTTACGATGACATTAAACAGTTGGTTGCTGTTACCAACATCAAATATCGGATTTGACGTTTTTCAAAACCAAATACTCAGCGCTCGGTTGATAACATTGAGAGATAGTGCTTATTCGGGTTTACCCGAAGGTTAAATCCGAATTTAAATCGGATAATCTACATATTTCATGCGTTTTAAATTAATGCGAATTATGTTTTTTGAACTGATTTAAGAGTGTTTACACATGCGTTTGAATAAAATTCATATTCTGTCAATGCGCATTAGAGCGTTCGTGTAAATTTGGTAAATATTTCTCTTATTATCTAATACTTAGCTGCTAAGTATTGTACACTTTCTTCGTGTGATATATAAACGCTTAGAGCTAATTTCTAGGTACTTTCACTGTCCCTACACTAATTCAAATGTTTGTAGTCTCTAGCTGGCAAACGATTTCGTTATTGTCCAATAGCGACATTACTTCGACATTTTCTTGGTTCATCCACAGAGTTGGATGCCGTAAGTCCACATGGGCCATTAACTTGTAAGGAAATACTTTGTTGTGTATTGATAAGTCAGAGGTCCGCACACATTCTTTTAAACTATTTTTTCCATCGAAGTTTCATATCCAAAGTCATGCGCAGATACGTAACTTCGTTGACTTGTTTGTTAGTGAAATTGACATATAAGTCCATTTCGTTTCATGCGCTATTTCTTAGTCCAACTGGTGACATTGTTGGTGACTGCTTGTAATTTTCTTTTGGTTGTTTGAATATCTGGACCAGTGGCGAGAAGAGCAGTATCATCGGCAAATGATGTCACTTCTTCGCTCTGTGGAATGATGTTAATGGTAGGTAGAGGACAGGTCCAAGGACACTGCACTGTGGTACACCTCTTTTTATTTTTAATCGGAGTATTCTTTACTAGGTTTGGCTCTGTAGTGATGTATGAGTGAGGACTCTGGCTCATTTGTCATGGCAACTATATTTCTAACTTGTATTCAAGGCCCTGATGCAACACATATTTTTTCTCTTAGTACTATTTCGATTATATCAGTGATTCGACGCACCTGCTCTATGCCGAGTATTTGTTCGGAATCTAAACTGGTTAGATAGAATGTCGGTCTTTATTTCTCAGGGGAAGTGTTCAGTTGTATTGCAATATCATTTTACGAAATATAATATTATACGTATAAAACAGCATTATGTGTCGTCCGTGAAAAAACATTGACAGAGCTTCTTCAAATGTTCCGGTGAAGAATAAGCATTTATCTCTCGATGCTAGGAACATTGTAAAAACTGTTTATAGTCCTTTACTTAACGGGGGGCGTATCGATAACGTGGTGACCAAGTCGACGGCGAACTTCTGGCAGCTCCGACGTGCGATAGGTGCCAGCTGGGGTTTAAACCCCCGTACCATGCGCTGGCTCTACACGGCGGTCATCAGACCGAAAGTCGCCTATGGCTCTGTGGTCTGGTGGCCTGGAGTGGAGAGGGTTACCGTGCGTGCCACACTGGCAAAAGTGCAGAGGCTTGCTGGCTTGGGCATAACCGGAGCCATGAGAACCACGCCCACGGCTGCACTGGATGTCCTGCTGGGGCTGCCGAGCCTTCCCATCTGGATTCGGAGGGAGGCAATGGCGGCATACCTACGAATGCTGGCCACCGGATGTTGGAAAGGAGTGGGCGACTTAGGTCGTAGTAGGATCGCTCCGAGAGTAGAAAGGGAAATCCCAATACTCTCTTCCAGAGCAATGCCAGTTGAGGGAGTGCTGAGGCTGAACAGGAAGTTCACTCTTACGATCCCTAGTAGGGAGCAGTGGGAGGAAGAGCAGGTGAAGTTCCATGACGATGCTCTGGTATGCTACACCGATGGGTTGCGCATGGCTGGAACTGAATCGTCAGAGGCGGGAGTAGACTTGGAAAACATCAACATAAGAAGAAGCTACCCGCTGGGAAGGTTCGCGACGGTTTTCCAAGCAGAGGTGTAGGCCATCCTCTCGGTGGCAAGTATGAGGGAGGTCATAGACCGTCAAGAGCGGACTGTATACATCTGCTCTGATAGCCAGGGCGCCCTTAAAGCAGTCTGCCAACCCAGGAGCAGTTCGACCCTCGTGAAGGAGTGTGCGGACGCACTTGGGATGCTTGCAGAACAGAAACAGGTCTTCTTGGTCTGGGTCACTGGACATTGTGGACTACATGGCAACGAGACGGCTGACGAGCTCGCTAGACTTGGAGCCGAAACGCCCTATCTAGGACCCGAACCAGCATAGGTATATCAAAGCAGCAGGCGGGGATGGCCCTAGGGGAATGGACAGCCAACCTCTCCAAGGAGGAATGGCGGCAGACGCCGGGGTAGAGACAGGCCAAAGATTTCATAACTTGGCCCGATAGGGCCATGTTAGAAAGGATTCTTAACAGGAGTAGGCGTGCCCTGAATCCTCTGGTAGGACTTTTAACAGGACACTGCAAGTTGAGGAAGCACCTGCATACGATGGGGGTGGAGGAGGACCCGATATGTTCGGGATGCTTGGAGGATGAGGAGACACCACTGCACTCCCTGTGCACTTGCGAAGCACTGGGAAGGCTCAAACGACAAGTCTTTTGGACAGTGGTGATCCCACAGGAGGAAGTGAGGACTCTTGCTTGGAGTAACGTCCTGCCCTTCATGAGAAGGTCGGGTAAGTTCGGTGAGAGCCTGGGTGGTTAAGTGGATGGGGGAAGACTCAGGGGTAGGTAAAAAGGATCGCATTTGGTCTACTTGCCAGGTCCGTGTGCGTCCCCTCACCTACTACTACTAACAGGGGGCTTAGCGCTAGTGTCAAATCCCATCAAATCAAGAAAGATGCGCGGTTCCAATAAATGTTTCAACGAAGCCGACAAGAACTTGATAAGTCTACACCATGTACGAAGATCAACGTGTACCTACATTAGAAATTCTGAAGCAACGGCTCACTAATGACGAAACCCAAATAAGCTGTAGCATCACCAGCCTTTGGAGGGTTTTGTTTAAAATGGGCTTCAGATATCGCACAATTGACAAAAAGCAAGTACTTAGGAAATCCCAGCGATTACAAAAATGGCGTCGTGAATATATAACATCGATTAGAAAATATCGTTCGGAAAATCGTCCAATAATTTACCTCGATGAGACATGGTTTGACACGCATGACACACCATCCAAAGGATGGTCCGATTCTTCTGGCAGGTGTAAAACAAGAGCTCCGTCAAATAAAGGGAAATAATTACCATTTTACAGGCGGTGCCTTGTGGCTTTCTGCAAAGAATATTAAAGACTCCTGCGTGAACTACTATGAAGATACAACGCCAGAACTTTTTGAAGAATAATTCCAAAATTGTCTTTTACCAAACCTTCCTCAGAATAGCGTGATACTAATGGACAATGCAAGCTACCACAGTCGCCAATTATATAGGGCTTCAGGTTCAAATAATACGAAATTGGAGATTCAAAACTACATGGCGGCAAACGATATATTTTGAAGACTGTTATAAAAAATGTGATATTTTAGAAGTTTTAAAGGCATTCTGTATAAAAAAAAGTATATGTTTGTGACGCATTGGCAAAGGAAATGGGACATACTGTGCTACGGCTCCCACCTTATTATTGTATTTTTAACGCCATAGTGCGCATGTAGCAGTGTGGCACCAATTAAAATCAATTGTTAGGTCAGAAAATACTTCTCCGACTTTAAGTTATAGATAGATTTCCACTAACTTTTATTTAAAATTTGTTGACAATTGTTTCGCCAACACTGTGGCTTCTTCAGATGTTTATAACCGAATGAATATAACACAAAAGTATACTACACAACCCTAAGTACCTAATTGGAAATTATATACAATAGAACTAATAAATAAGATTTAATAACGGGGTTTTTGTCGTTTAACATGTAATAAAACTAAACTCCCGGACAAAAAAAACCGGCACCCTGAATTTTTTGCTAACTTTGATCCTTTATAACTTCTTTATTTTGAATCCGATTTTTACAGTTTTTTTGCAATTTTATAGATAATTTAAGTAGGAATGTGCTGAACTTTTTTTTTATTTATGAGTCATGTTCGATAGGGCGATATTATACCGAGTGACCCAATGTGTGTTTTTTCGTCCTCAGTTTTAAACACTCTGTGGAGTTATTAAGGATATTACGATATCTCTCTTTTTAAAAGAGATACGATTTTTTAAATAAAACTCTATTTATAAAACCTTTTTTATTAAAACAATTAATTTTAAAACAATGTTAAAGTTTAAACCAAATTAGTAACGTGTATGTCCTCCTCTAGCTTCAATAACAGAACGCATTCTGCTAGGTAATGACTGAATAAGTGTCACGATGTGAATGTGGCCTAGCATTATCATGCATTAGTATAAATTGTTTACCGATTAATGGAGCAAATGGAACTACTGCCTCTTGAAGAATATCGTTAATGTACCGATGTGCATTTAGTGCTCCATTATCCACAAATATCATTTCAGTTCGCGAATCAGCTGAAATACCCGCCCACACCATAACGGAACCACCATGATAAGATATTATCTCTGTTATGGTGCATCCGGTGACCGAAGACAAACTCTCGACTCTTCTGTGAAGAGAACATTACTCCACTGCTCGACAGTCCAGTTTAAATGTTCTCTGGCAAATCGTAGCCGCTCTCGTCGATGATGCCGAAGTAGTCGTGGTTTTTTTGCCGGTCTACGTGAACGGAGCTCAACTTCGTTTAACCTCCTCCTAACCGTTTTGTCACTAATATTAACTCCACGTGTCATTCGCAACTCATTTTTTAAAACCACGGAAGTGGCTCTTCGTTCCCTTAAGGATCTTACCACAAGGAAGCGATCGTCAGCTGCAATTGTTTTTCTCTTTCTTTCAGATCCTTGTCGTCTAGTAAAATTCCCTGTTTCCAAGTACCTATTCCAAGCATCTTGAACTGTGGCCCTTGGAAATCCCAACGTACGAGCCACATAACTTTTATTATGATCCGCTTCTATTAGCGCAACTATTTTTGCTACGTCTGTTGTAGTTAACACCATGCTGACACCAATAATTATTATAACTATTATGAAGGCTGTCACTGTCAAATACTTATAACAATTACATAAGTTGACTCAATTTAACAATGACTGGTGGTCTAATGAAATAATGTAATTTGTAGAGTTTTATTTAAAAAATCGTATCCCTTTTAAAAAGAGAGATATCGTAATGAGTCAAAAAAAGAAAATGTTAGGAATACATGTAGCTTTATTCTGAAATTGACAGTATGAAAAATAATATCCTCAATAACTCCACAGAGTGTTTAAAACTTAGGACGAAAAAACTCACATTGGGTCACTCGGTATAATATCGCCCTATCGAACATGACCCATAAATAAAAAAGTTCAGCGCATTCCTAATTAAATTATCTATTAAATGGCAAAAAAACTGTAAAAATCGGATTCAAAATAAAGAAGTTATAAAGGATCAAAGTTAGCAAAAAATTCAGGGTGCCGGTTTTTTTTGTCCGGGAGTTTATATTGATGAAAAAGGTTTAATAACGGGGAATTCCCTAGATCCAACTGTTCATTTAGTAGTAAATCTGCATTTTTATATTTATTTATTTCCGTCGATTTCAATAAATCTAATATCTTTCCATTGTTGTCTAAGTGTAAAATTTTAAAATTGTCGTTAAAATTATGGTTTTCGCTCAATAAATGTTTGGCATGATTAGAATTTTCTTTTTTCTTTAAAAAACTAACTATGTTTTTTAGTGTATTCTGGAATGACCTACCCGTTTGGCCAATATAAAATTTTGAACAAGAACCGCAATTCAATTGATAAACTCCTGATTTATTTGGTTTTTTAGTTTTTGATTTGTTATTTTTAATGTATTCACCAAGTGTATTATTAGTTTTAAAAGCTATTTTTGAACCTCTTTTCTTGAAAAGGTAGCAACTTTGGTTGTGACTTTATCTGTGAATATTAAAGTCTGGAAATTACTTTCTTTAAGTTTATTGACGGGGAATACTAAGTCTATTGCTTTTTTATACTGCTTTTTCTTAACTAATTTGTCAGTTAAAGATACGTTATATCCATTATTGACTACAATTTGTTTAATAATATTCAATTCGTTATTGAAACTATCATTTAAAAGTGGTAAATTTACTAATCTATGAATAAAACTATCGTAAGCCGAAATTGTATGAGAGTAAGGATGATTAGAAGTACTGTGTATCGTTATATCAGTGTACGATGGTTTATGAAAAATTTGAAACTCATGTTTATTATTCTTAATAGTTACAGTTAAGTCCAAGAAATTAATAGCATGGTCATGTTCCAATTCAATAGTGAACTTTATGTTCTTGTGTAAGTTATTAATAAAGTCTAAAAAAAAAAAAAAAAATGGGTAAATCCAATTCATAAACAAGATATTTTCGAATCACTTACACTTTGCTTAGACCAAAATTATTTCGAATTTAATGATGATATTTACATAAGTAGGGAAGGTTTTAATAATGGGCAACCCTTCAAGCCCTATATTGGCTGAAATATTTATGGATAATCTAGAAAGAAAAATTCAAGAAAATTCTGTTTTTAAAAATTTTATTTACTGGTATAGGTACGTTGATGATGTATAAGCATTAGGGTGGAGCGAAATTTTTTTTTTTTGAAATTTGATTGGCCTTAGTTATCAAAAGTTGCCTGGTATATTAGGGATCAAATAAACATTTTACTTTTTTTGATCAAAGACAGTCTTGAGGGTCCACTTGACTCCTAAAAAAATCATGTAGCCCAAATTTTACCTATTATACTAAAATATTTTTGCGTAGCAAAAATATTTATTTTTGTTTGGCATTATCCATGATTAAGTTGTTGGAGGACATCTAAAATCAAAAAAAAATTTAACCCAAACATTTATGTTTTATTCAGGGTCCGCCGCGTACCTGAAAAGTGCCATTTTATGGAATTTCTATGCATAGCTAATTAACATACCAAAAATGCAGGACCACGTGCCCTACCTCTTGTCGGCATATTTTCAGATGTTTTGTCTGGGGCATTTAATTAATTTATAATCATTGTTTATTACTTCAGGCCTTATTCCCCAGGCCAGCACTTTTATGCCTTTAGTGTGTGCGAAATAGTATACGAGAAAGTAGAGCGACGGAATTAATAATTTTATCAAGAGATATTAATTTTTAAAGTTCGTTATTGGTTTAGTGAATTTTGTTATTATATTAGTATAAAATGGCAAGTGCAAGTAGTGTAAAAACTAGAAAAAAATCTGCGTGTCCCATATTTGGACAAGGAAGTGATTTGGACAAAAGAGTGTTACCGACATATTACGATATTATGAAGGTTTACTTACATATCCGTGATAGTCTTATACCTGAAGTTAATTCCAAAGAAGCAACGTTCTTTGATATTTCCCAGATTCTTATACAAAAAATACAAGACCTGTGGGATACAGCTTCAATTCCAACCCTTAGTAAGCAAAGAATGGTAAAAATGTTGAAAGACTATCATAAAAAGTATATGAAGATAAAAAAATTTTCAGACAAAAAAGATCTTTTTAAAATAAAAAGTGAATCTTTTTTAGAACACGCAAAAGCAACACTTTTTGATGTATCTTACTGTAAGTGCAAGGAGTTTTCAAGTTGTAAGTGCAGTAAAGATAAGAAAATCCCTAAATTGGAACGGCAATTTATTGTCGACCAGAGGACAGTTCGGAAAATGGGTATTGGTAACATCGATATTACAACAACAAATCAAATGGTTAAGAAGCATGCTCGGCAATTAGCTTTTAAAAATAAGGTAACAAAATTAAAAATAACGACAAGTGATACTCAGAAATCCATTGATATCGAAGATGAAGAAGTAACCCCCGAGAAAAATATAGATCCACAGTTTATTTGTAAAATACAAGATGAACCGTCTACATCTTCAGGGGTTAGGTCATCTCAAATGCGAAAATCTATACCCACAGTGGCTTTAGAATGTGATAGGACTTCTGTTTCCGATCGTGCAGCAGCCAGAATTGCCTCTGCTGTTCTAAAAGATTTTGGTATCATGACGGAGAGTGCAACAAGCAATGTAATAGACCGATCAAAAATTCGAAGAGCGAGAAAACGACAGAGGAATTTACTTCAGATTGCTGAAAAGCGTGAAACCCAATACCCTCTATCAGTTTATTTTGACGGCAGAAAGGACCGAACATTAAAAATGGAATGACGTGGTAAAAAATATTACAGAGTAAATGTCGTGGAAGAACACATTGTGTTAATTGAAGAACCCAATTCAAAATATATAGGCCACGTGAGTCCAGAATCCGGAAGCTCAATCAGTTGCGCAAGAAGTATAATTAATTACTTGCAAAGTTCTGCCGACTTATCACATCTCATCGCTTTAGGATGTGATGGAACTGTTACCAATACTGGCATAAAAGGGGGAATTATAAGACTAATTGAGTTACATTTAAAAAGAAATTTACACTGGTTTGTATGTCAACTACACGGAAATGAGCTTCCCCTTCGTCACCTATTTTATAGTATAGATGGTAAAACGACTGGACCAAAAAGTTTTTCTGGGCCAATTGGAACTCTATTGCAGACATGTGAGACTCTGCCTGTAGTAGAATTTGAAAAAATTGGATCTGAAATACCGTTGTTGGACTTAAAAGATCTCAGCTCTGATCAGAAATACTTACTAGAGATCAGTCAAGCTGTGATAAGTGGAACTGTGTCTGAGGATGTAGCGAAAAAAATCCAGGAAAGTTGGCTCATGCGCGTTGGGTTACCTTTGCCAATAGAATATTACGACTATATGTTGCCACCTCTAATCCTTGCGAAAAATTAAGGAAACTTGTCACATATGTGGTAAAAGTGTATGCACCAATTTGGTTCCGTATAAAAAATAATAATTTATGTACAGATGGTGCAAATAATCTGTTTTATCTAATTAAACTATCACGGTATTTAGATGAGCCTGACAGAAAAATCGTGGACGCCGCTATTCAAAGAAACGCATATTTCGCACACCCAGAAAATGTACTGCTTTGTATGGTTGCTGATCACCGACAACATGTTAGGGAGCTTGCCTTACGCCGTATTCTAAAAGCTAGATGTTCTAAAGAGAAAAGCGACGGGACAGCTTTAAGAGTCTTTAGAATACCCCCGCTTAATTTTGAAGCTAAAGACTACATCGAAATATTAGACTGGCAAAACCTAGATGTAACGGATCCACCTGCATTGGCAAGATACTCGGATGAAGAGCTAAAAATGTTCATAGATACTGGAGAATCACCAGAAGTTCCAAAGTTTCCATGTCATACACAAACTGTGGAAAGACATATTAAGCTTGTGACGGAGGCTTCATCATCAGTCTGCGGTCACATTAGAAGAGACGGTTTTATTCGGTCCAAAATTCATTCGCAGCGTTTAATGCCAAAATTTGAAACAAAAAAAGAATATAAATGCTAAGACTACACCAGCATTGGTTGGGAGGTTGGGTTGGTGTAGGGTGGGGCTCGATTAGCAGTCACCTCCACGTGGTGAGCTCTGGGTTATTTTGATCTATTAATCAAGATAAGCGAAGAACTGCTAAAAATACCAATAATTTTTTTGAATCAAATTTAACTTCAAACAATTAATAAAGAAAAAGATGATAATTTTTTTTAATCAAATTCAACTTCAAAAAATTAATAAAGTAAAAAGATAGGGCGGACCCTAATGATATTTTTTAAATTTAAAAAATAAAAAATGACAATAATTAAGACCCCAAAATGCAACTTTTTACACTAGTGCTGACTTGTTTTAAAAAAAAAATTAAAAGTCAAGATTTAAGGGTGCGGTGGACCCTCAGGACCTATTTCAAATTCAAAAAATAAAACATAATATTAAATCAGAACATAAAATACAACTTTTCCGCACTAAGGCTAGTTCGATTTCAAAAAAAGAAAATTTTGGATTAAATTCGCTCCACCCTAATAAGCATGCTTCGTGGGTACGGATAGACAATTAAAAAACTTTTTAGACTTTATTAATTACTTACACAAGAACATAAAATTCACTATTAAATTGGAACATGACCATGATATTAGTTTCTTGGACTTAACTGTAACTATTAAGAATAATAAACATGAGTTTCAAAAATTTTTCATAAACCATCGTACACTGATATATATTTATATACTATTTTTTTTTTTTTAATTTTCTGGCGGTTCAGATGAAACCCCACAACTTCTACATTTAAAATTTGTTTGCATCTCTTATAGGGAACCCTGTAGATAGGACCGAAAATATCTCTGAAAACCCTGTACCATGTCCTATACCTATACTCAACAGTTATCGAAAAAATTACGATTGAACATATCCATAAGTAGGACCGTATTTCTGAGGATTTATTTGTAAATCAAGCAAAACATTCCATTGTGTGTTTATTTTGTTTGTTTTTTCAATTCTGGTATTTCTGAATGTTGACTTGTGACCGTTTAGTCCCATAGAAACTGTATGACAATTTTACTTCAAATAAGTAATTGTCAAGCGTAGTGGCAAAGTTGCGGTTTTCACAATGGTGAAGTTAACAGAACGAGAAAAAATTGAAATTCTATGCATGGTTGGGTTTGGTGATAGGACAAGTACTCAAATAAAAACAACTCAATTATTCAATGAAATCCATCCTGATCGTCCTCCCACATATCAAAAGGTGGTGAGTAGAATAAAGACTAAATTTAGAGAATTCGGTCATGTTAGAGATTTGCCTCAATCTGGTCGTCCTGCTCGAGATGAAAATGAACAACTTGACGTTTTGCTTTCCTTGGAAGAAAATCCATGTACTCCTCTGTCGCACATTGGGGCCAATTTACACATGCGAAAATCTGTTGTTCACTGAATAGTTCAAAAGCACAAATATCATCCATACAAAGTTATTCCAGTGCATGAGTTATTTGAAGATTATTTCGATAGGCGAAATGAGTTTTCTTATTGAGATTGTGCTGTGCGTACATTTTTGGATGAAACCTTTCCCAATCGGTGGATAGGAAGGAGAGGACCTATCGAATGGCCTGCTAGGTCGGCAGACCTACCTCCGCTGGACTTCTTCTTGTGGGGGTACCTCAAACCAAATGGTATTTGTTGACAAGCCAAACAATCTGCAGGAGTTAAAAGAGACGATCCGAAGAGAAGTGCGTGCCATAACTCCGGAAATGGTTGAAAACGTGCCGGAGTTTATTGATCGCCTTGGATATTGTCAAGCCGTAAATGGCGCAGATTTTCAACATTTAATTTGATTTGTTGTTCTGTTCTTTTTAAATAAACAGGTCTCACTTATTGATACGTTCAATCGTAATTTTTCGATAACTGTTGAGTTCAGGTATAGGGCATGCTACATGAAACATACTTAGAATTCGATGCGATATTCAAAAATGATATAAAAAATAGATGTTTTCATTTGACAGAAGGAAGTTAATGATCGTTACTTATTTTTGGGCTACCCTGTATACATGAATTTATCATAAAAGAAATACATTAGGAAATAAAAATCAAAGGGTCCGAGCGTTTTTTCCAAAAAACACCGGTAAATTTTAAATTAATTTACACATTACTGTATAATATCCGTTTCATACCCGATGTCTTCTGATACCCAGTCGCCACTCTTTTCTGTCGTTTCACATACCATTTTCCGTCATTTCCGTTTGAACTCGATCCAACTCTCTCCCTCCTCTCTCCCTCTTACTACCTTCGAAAAGCTGCATTGCACATCACAATTTATTCTGCTAAATTTGGTGTCGTGAAATCTTAACGTTTAATAATATTTCGGTGTCTCTTTTATAAATAACTAATCAATAACATATATATTATTATTGAAGCTATAAAAGAAACACATGCACGCATTTTTTTAACTAAAATGATTTTAAAAATTTAAGGTGGATCATCAAACCAAGATAAAACACCCAGCCATACTGAGCAGGAAAATATTAATTCTCAGGAGAAGCAAGGCTCAACGAGTAACAGTCAGAGCCTTAACGATTCTGGAGGTAAATAATTCTCCTAAATTTGTTGTGAAATATCAACATTTAATAATATTTTGGTGTCTCTTATCTAAATAACTAACCAAGTTTTTTCGTTTTTCTCTCATATTTTCCGAGACAATTATTTCAAATTTGATACACTTATTAGTTTTTGGCATATCTACAATAAAATGTCTAAATTGTCAGAGGCAGTAGTGTTACATTTTTTGCGCTACCAACATTTTCACTCTTCTGTATTTTTTTTTGGGATCAAAGTCAAAGTCAAAAGTAGCGTTATTGTATGAAGAATATAGGTTCTCTTTTACAAAGCTATCAGATAAAAATGTTATAAAATACAAAGTGTAACAATTTAAAAAAACAATATAGAGGTCGTGAATACTACAATAGAAAAACATAGATAATACTATTTGAGTATCAAGTCATTTCCAGAATAGCTATAGGTATAGGTGCGCCCACTGTTACATAAAACATAATCTATTCAAAAATACAACGAACTGCATTACTATGAAATAAGCGAGGATACAAAAAAAAAGTAATCAAATAGCTAACAAAATCAATTTAATTAAAGCTGTCGTAGAAAAACTCCTCAACTGTATAGTATACTTTGTACACCAAGAGAGATTTCACCTCCCTTCTAAATTTTACACTGGTTTGAGCCTTTCTAATTTTAAGTGGGAGGTGATTAAATATTTTCTTTCCATTGTACATGATTGAATTTTCAGTTTGAGAAGAGTTAGGTATCGGCAAATTAACCCTATACAGCTGGCGAGTGTTGTGTACCGAAGTTAAGTTTATTTCATTCTTGAATCTTTAAAAATTAAGCAAGTCATTTCTAGTAGAAATATACAAGGTAGTGTCAAGATTTTATGAGAAACAAAAAGCGGTCTACTAGAATCTCTAATTTTTGCCCTACACATATATTTCAGAGCCCTCTTTTGTAAAACAAAGATTTTATTGAAAAGATACCGAGTGCAAACCCCCCCCCCCCCCCCCCCCAAAAACATATGCCATACCTTAAATGCGATTCTATAAGTGAGAAATACGCGCTTCTACTACTTTCGTAATCCAGGCTGATCGACACTACTCTAACGGCGTAACAGTTAGAAGCCAGCTTTTTGCTGAGGTAAGTAATATGGTCTTCAAACGTTAGCCTATTGTCTATATATACACCCAAAAATCTATTTACATTTTCATTCTTTAGTACGTGAGTGCCCAGCGTAATTTCGTTAAAATTACACTTGAAAGTCATTATGTTGGTTTTTGTAATATTGAGAGTCAAACGACGTCGTCTGCAAACAGAGTAAATTTGCCCTCAATATTAATTCCCACCAAGTCATTAATGTACAACAGAAACAGTGGAGGGCCGAGGACAGAACCCTGCGGCACTCCTGACGTAACATCCAATCGATCCGAAGAATTATTGTTAAAATTTACTGATTGATATCGACCAGACAAGTATGAATGAAACCACTCTAAAGCTATTCCCCTTATCCCATATCTCTCCAGTTTCCACAGCAGTATTCTGTGATTGACGCAGTCAAGAGCTTTTGACAAATCGCGGAACACCGCTGCCGCCACTTCGTTATGATTGAACCCCAAATACAGCCTCTCGAGAAATGCAAAAACGGCGTCGTTAGTACTTCTTGAATTCTAAAAATCAAATTGTTCCGCACACAGTAAATTATATTTGCTTAAGAAAGATTTCAAACGCTCTTTCACGAGTTTTTTGATTATTTTTAATAATGTTGGAAGTAGGGAAATAGATCTGAAATTTGAAGGCTTATCAGACTTTCCCTCTTTGTATAAGGGAATTACCGTAGCAATCTTTAAACATGTTGGGAAATGTCCAGTAAGAAAGCAGTTGTTTATAGCATCCGATAGAGGCTCTAAAACGTTATCGGTAAGATGTAAAAAGATATTTAATGAGAGTCCATCCCACCCTGAAGAATTTTTGTTCTTTATTTCCTTAAAAATATCTTTAATCTCCATCACATTTGTAGGTCTAAGAAAAAATGATTGAGACACCGTTATATTCCCCAGGAATTTTTTAAAATCACCGCCAGAATACAACCCTCTACCCAGACTTTCAGCCAATGAACAATAGAATTTTTTTTTTTTTATGATAAGGCACAGCACTGCAGGATAAATCCTTTATGGCGCTCTGGGAGCGGTGCGTGTGCGCAGGAAACGATTCACGTTAGTCTTGAATCTTTGAAGATTATAGTCGTTGGGGAACACGATCTCAGGAAGGCTGTTGACAACTTAAATTAGAATCCACTAGTGTGACATTATTCTTCCCTCTTAAATCGTTTACGATCTTCCAAGTTTCGCGTGGCTTATTCCTAGAGTTAGCTATTTTTCTCTTAAAATGTAGCTTATTGGCAGCTTTTACGGCCTTTCTAAAAGTTTTACGATAAATGTTGTAGTAGCGTATAAACTGAATGTTGTGTAAATAATATTTTCTAATATGATGTAGCGCCCTTAAATTTTTAGAAGAGACTCTCAAACCTTTTGTAAACCAACACTTTTTATATCTGCATCTTGCCGTAACAAGGGGAAATGAGACATCAAAAATCTCTCTCAAACGCGAATGAAATGCACTTAGAAGAGTGTCAGTATTCTTAATCCCAGACCAGTCAGTCTCTCTACATGTTTTTGAAATTTTTTAAAATTCTCTACTGATTAATCTCCTAGGGTATTTAACAGGTTTAGTTCTGCGTGATTCAAGCAAAAACTTAGACGCAACTGCTTCGTGATCAGAGAGTCCCGCACCGACAGTATTACACTCTACACAATTGTCGCTAAAATTACTGCACATATAATCCAGCAGTGTAGATGAGCCTGAGGTTATTCGTGTTGGTTGACTCGCATGCATTTTGAGGTTGAAAGAATATAAGAGTAGCATCAATGAACGTATCTGATATCATATTTTGACTCCCCGTTCTTTTCTCATTCTTTTTAATCCCTCGCATCGTTTTCTAGTAATTGGCGGAAATAACCGTCGATGCAATCCAAGTACCGTGCGAGCAAAAATTATGATCATCAAAGTGTGCGTTGCATCTAAGGCCGTACTGCTTAGCGGTAGAGCTTAATACCTGTTGGGTGTCAGTAAATACCAGCATTATCAATCAATCAGTTATTCCGTCATCTTTAACATTCGTTACAAGTAATTTGATTCATCGCTAATTTATCCAATTTCTTGAATAATTCACGCAATGAGTTTTACGGAACAGCACACAAAATTCATGTTTGAAGCGTATTTTTAACACGGAGTTCAAGTAAATGGTGAGTGGCAATACAATCAACGTTTTTATTTAGGGTTAAAAGGATTTAAATCAATTGACTTAAATCATGATTTAAATCGCGATTTAAACCACTTGATTTTTTTCGATTTAAATCATGATTAAAATAAAAATTTCTGATAAGTTATAATTAAGAGAAAATAAAAACTTTCAGTTTTAATTAATGGTTTATCATATCAAAAAATTAAACCACTGTACCTAAGTAATGTTTATATCAAGCAACTTATTAGAAACATCATATCGAGAGGGTGGTATGTATCCAGGCCGTAAAAGAGCGATAGCTTTTCTTCCGGTTGCTCCATACAGTTAAAACTGCTGTTTGTAGCGTAGAGGGCTCTGGCAATCTGCTAGTGCGTATGACCAAAGATGACAAAGATCCAGAACTAGAACTTGCTGACCTTGATTCTGATTCTGACACTACTTTCCTTTTCTTACAATCTGGAGTGGAAAGACTGGAAAGTGACTCTAAAGTTTGTTGTGGAGTACATAGTTCCTGTGACTCCTGTAAGTTTGGTGGCGCATTCACGTCAGAAGTACCCTCAACCTAAAAAAAAAGACAATATTTAAATTTAAAGTTAAAGCGAAATTTTAGCAAATTATTACAAATTTGTTTCTGACTTCTGAGAATTTGAAATTTTATTTTTTGTGTAAATTCTTGGCAACTTCGTGTAGCGCCTAACGGGCCTAACTTAACAAACTCCATAACCTGTAGTGATTGTTATAACAAAAAAAAACCACAAACAATTAAGTGTTATAAAAAAAACAAATTACGCCCTAAACAATAATCGGGTGCCAGTATTCACCTTAGGATAACCTAAAATAAACTGCGACAAGGCAACCTATCCACCCTTACTCTGGCAACCCTACGCCCTGGAGGATGTTCTTCAGACACCCCTTAGCTAGCTCAACTCAGGGTAGGTTCGCTATTTTGTCTCTAGATTGAGAGGTTTAGCACTCTTATATAAGTAAGTTAAAGTCAAATCCTGAAGGCGCCACCTTAGTTTTATTTTACTTAAAAGCCTTTAAAGGTTCTAGTGTTTGGCCTCAGAAAAAAACAAACTAGGAAAAAAAACACTTATGTCACCATCGGTATACACTAGCTTCTTATAAGCTCTCATTCACTTAAGCCCTCAAAGTCACTCTATTTAAAATAAAAGCCAAATTTTCGCAGAGGCCAATACAAATATTTATTCTTAAAGTGGTGTTAAGCCCTTGGTTACTTGGTTTTATGAATGCAAGCTCCTCTTACTTTGGTGGACAATAGATACTTAAAGTTAAAAGATAAATAAGTGAAATGAAATATTAAAGTGATAGTACTAGGTTTGACAATAAAATTTCTGAATGTTTAAATTTATAAAGTTATCGATAAAAGAAAGCAAAAAGTCAAACCCTGTTTGACAGGGTCTTGCACAAGACGGCAACTGTCAGACCTACACTGTAAAAATGACTGTTCAGCCTGATCTGGCAGCCACATAGACCTACATCCAGGACATTGCTTCAGGCTAGGAATTTCCGCAAGGTCTGTGCAAGAACCTCTCACAACTAACTAAATTTACCATAAAATCTCTGTTAGAGTATAATACAATATCTTTCGAGTACCTGTGGTTACTCAATAAGCATACTAGCCACTCGGCCATAGATAAGTTAAAATGTCATAGTTACAAGTGTTAAATTCAGAAGAAACAAATGGCCTTTAGCCGGGAAACAAAAATATTTACTTTATAATAATAAATTGTAACTATATTTACAACAAAAGTAGCTGTAACAGACTACCTAACGTTCTGAACTACTAGAGACTCTTGTGACGTCTTAACGCTATGTCGACATACGCTACACGTTTACATTGCACAAGCTCTGTACATAACTTGGGCGCAAAACTTTATTAAAACACTGTATATCAAACAATACGCAAATGCAGAATATTAAGATTTCAAATTGACTACTTTTTAAAGAAAAATTAATACAGGGTAATGATACTTAGCTGCAACTTTACGTACTACCCATGGTTCATGAAGACTCAATCTTCACACACACACACACATGGTCCCTGAAACAGCTAACGTGGATACTGCTACACAGCTAGTATCCAAGAATTCCAATAGTACACGGCAACTGGCACGTCCCGCGTCCAGGCATTTCCAACAAAAGTAAGCTAGTACTCCAGTTTGTACTCGGACTTTTAGCCCCTACCAAAAAAAAACCTCAAATAACTAACGAGGGTTTCAATTTACCAAATGGCGTCTATGACCGCTGTTGGAGTTCATTAACGCATTTTAAATCGGCATTCCGCCCAAAGAACAGGCAACTACAAAGGCATACCCTTTTTAAAGCATTTGTGGATGCTTTATCGGCACTACATTATCCTGCACGGCCCAAAAAAACTAAACTTGGGGAGCTATTTCCACAAACGTGCTTTAACTTCCAGTGTCCATGGCCGAAAGGGCCGATTCTTATTTTTCTCCAACGTACATAGTTACCAAAACAAAACAATGACAAAAATTAGTCAACCCTATCTACGGAAACTAACCTCTTATAATAACATAGAAAACTAACGGCGACCGAAGTCAACCCACGCGACCAAGCAAAAATTAACCAGACGTGGCTGTGAAAATGCCCAGAAACTGTCAGTCTGACACTGACCTATTATCGATTTTCTTAAAAACAGCTGACAGAAGTTATTTCTATTGCTAACTTGAAAAGTTTATCAATTACCAATCAATTAGAACAAAGATTTGAAATCAAACCTGTCTGCAAGTAGTATCAAACAAGGAACAGAGAAATTAATCCACTTGGCTATGTCTTGCAAGATACAAAACATTCCTGGAATATAAACATCAACAAAGGTTTGAAACTAAACATAATGAAAATTTTGGCTATTACAGGTAACTTAATTAGTAATTAATGTTTAAGGTGAGAGTCTACATATGTATTTTAATAATTTAAAAGCGAAAACTTAACACAGATAATCAAACTTATGAAGTGCAATTTTCGAACTGTAACATGATCTGTACCTGTACTAATACAGAAATTAGCAAATTTCTCGAAAACGGTCATATCTCATATCTAGCGTTGTTGAGAAAGTATACCTTTTTTCCCCAGAAAAGGTGTAAGAATAAGGTTTATTGAAGAAAGTTAGGGCAAATTAAACTGAATAAATGAGAGCTGCACAAACATTAATACTAAATTATGATTTCTCACCGTAATAAACCCCCGGTTACCAAGTTTTGTGCGAAAAATTTATCTTTTGTAAAAGTTATTTTAAAAAATCGAAAATAAAATTTCATATTCCAATTCAACACCCTGTATCTCAGAGATGACGCATTTCCGGACATAAGTTTATTTGGAAAATTGACTATTTTCTTGAATTCTATGTTGTGTTAAAAAAAAGCATCAACTTAAAAATCACCCTGTATATCTTTGGAAAATTATAATAAAAATAAAATGTAAAGAAACGAACTTATTTACTTAATATTTTATTATAATATGCTGTTTGTGTACTTACAACTGATTCATTGTCTTTTTCAATTTCTGTAGGTACTTCACTTTCACTACACTTTTGCCAGTGAACTTTATTCCGTTCGACAAGACCTTGCATTTCATGTCTACATTTTTTGCATATAGCTCTATTCCCTAATTTTCCTTTATTTTTATTAGATTTTTCTATGAAATGTATCCAGATAGGGTATTTTTTCCTTCCACTTCTATGAAGAGTTGACATTGTTACCATATTTGCAGATTATTAGGTAACCTTTAGAAATATACAACAGAAATCACGCGTTGCGCTGCTTATTAGACGGCCAATTATCAAATGCTGCGAGTTAGGGCGGACGCATCTTCATATAAACAGTGGAGGGTTTTCTTGTTCTGACAGGAATTTGCGGCTCTGAGCGTTTTTTGACAGGAACTATGTATCTTCATTAAAATTTGAAGCGTTTGTTTCCAATATAAATGTTTTTATTTCAATTTTATATTTTTTTTAATGAAATGGTTTTGTTAATATTTCTTTTTAAAATTTAAATAAAAACATAAATTGAAAAAATAATTCATACTTTCAGTAGAGTCAATGTAAGTAAATGAAACAATGCAGTCTTCCTCCACAGTTTAATGATTACCAAAGTAAGTAAAAAGTTCCCTACATGTTTCGAGTGCTTAAGCACTCATCTTCAGGGGATGCTACTGGGGTACTATCACGTTGTGGTAGATACAACGATTGGGATTAAGCACAGGTTATATTTATAACTTTATAACCACCTTTCAAAAGTTTTTTAAAATTTAATAATTTTCCAACATGAGAATATTTTACCCTTTTTCTAAAATGTCACCATGTTAGTTAATAATACTAACAATTAATAAAAATCAAAAAAAATTTTAACAACTAAAGTAATATTGTTGTTAAACTTTATATTAAATTTAAGATCTAAAAACTTTATAAAATCTAAAAGTCTAATAACTAAAATAAAAAAGAAAACCTTTCTCCTTCAGATGTTTTAACTTAACTTATTATCTTATCCACAATGTTTTTTCATTAATCTTAATTTCACATTTGTAATGAAAACTTCATTTATATATGAATTTTAACACAATTAATATGATAATATGACCAGTCCGTACACCAAGTCTTCAAATTTTACGTTGTACTCATTATTTCAGACAACTTACATTTCTGCTAAATTCGATGTTAGTATCCCCTGATGCTTAAGCACTCGAAACATGTAGGGAACTTTTTATTTACTTTGATAATCATTAAACTGTGGAGGAAGACTGCATGGACTGCATGGACAGCGGTAATCAGGCCCATGCTGCTCTATGCTTCGGTAGTATGGTGGCCTGCGGCAGAACTAACAACAGTAAAGACCCGCTTAGCTCGGGTACAACGTCTGGCGTGTACGAGCACGACGGGAGCTATAAGAACGACTCCAACTGCGGCCCTGGAGGCTCTACTTGCGCTTCCGCCTCTTCATATAATAGTGAAAGCGGAGGCCATGAGAGCGTCCTACAGGATAAAACAATGGGGTATGTGGTTAGATAAGGGCCATGGCCTAGGCCATGCCAGCATTCTGGGAACGCTTGTGCGGGGGGAGGGTATGCTGGAATCGCCCAGTGACATTCTTCCTCCCACATACGTGTTCAGAAAATCGTTCAGCACAGAGATACCGACTAGAGACGCCTGGGGCGAGGACCAAAGAGCTCAGACGGAAGGTCAAGGGCTCATCTGGTATACAGACGGGTCTAGGACTGACGGGGGCTCGGGTGCTGGCGTCTGGGGCAGGAGGCCAAGATGCGAATTAACCTTCGCACTGGGCTCACACGCCTCAATTTTTCAGGCGGAAATATTCGCTATCAACAAGTGCGTACTGGCGAACCTCGATAGAGGTTATAGGAATCAGCAAATCACGATTTGCACCGACAGCCAAGCAGCCATAAAGGCGCTGGCATCAAACAAATTCGTGTCGAAAGGAGCCCTAGACTGTCGAGAAAATCTCAACGTCTTAGGCAACTCCAATAGGGTGCGGCTTATCTGGGTTCCAGGACACAAAAATATACAAGGCAACGAGGAAGCTGACACGTTGGCTAAACGTGGTTCAGCGGCCTCATTCAGGGGGCCCGAGCCAGTGCTGGGGCTTCCAGCGGGCTTTGCCAACAATGTCATTGACAAGTGGGTAAAACGGGAAGCCAAAGAGAATTGGACAAATACAGCGGGGCTCAGACAGGCTAAGCTCCTCATTCAGGGGCACTGTCAAAACTTCGCCGACACGCTATCCAGAATGAGTAGGAAAAACCTAAGGATCGTTACGGGCATCCTTACTGGGCACGGCGGTCTGAATAAGCATCTGTATACAATGGGGCTGAACAACTCAGCAGTATGCAGGTTCTGCAAGCAGGAGAACGAGGACTCACTGCATGTCCTATGCTTCTGTAATAGCCTTATACGAAAAAGGCACCAGTACCTGGGTGCAGGACTACTTGCACCAGCGGATATCAAGGAGCTTTCACCAACCCTAGTGCTCGCCTTCGTGAAGGGCATAGGTTTGGCGCAACCCTAACCAACGCGGCAGAGCACAATGGGTCGACAGGCCTGAGTGCTGCGGTGTCAGAGCTGCCCGCACTTACATACATACATACAAGACTGCATTGTTTCATTTACAAAAACATAAATATTTAAAAGTTTTTTGTCCTACGGATTTATTTATTTTAGGTTTGATTATGGATATTTCATTTCTATAACGTGTATTATGGTTATGGCCTTTGAATTGTATAAGGCTTTAATTTTTAAAAATATATATTAAAATATTCTAAATGTAAATTTGTCTAACGTTCATCTTTTTTGTTTCTGAATATAATTGTTTTGAAGGATAAAGATAGTCCTTATTAAACATAATTTTCAAAATTTTTTTTTGTAATACTTCTAATTTTTTAATCAAAGTTTCGTTTATTCCTCCACAACCTAAAATTCCATAATTTAAATGAGTTTTGACTAATGCATAATTATAATATTTTTAGATGTTTTATATCCCGAAATTTTTTAATGTTTTTAAAAATTGGTAATAAACTTCTTAATTTTTTAATCAAACATTCTACTTGAAAATTCCAATTTAATTTGTTGTCAAAAATTATTCCTAAATTTTTACATGATTAACTTATATTACTACTATTCATATTTTGTGGTACCTACATTAATTGGGTTTATCCAACACTTACATATGAAGTGAGCAATATTAGTTCGATTTTAGGCTAATAAAGTATCTTATAACTCACTAGTGGGTTATGATTATAACTTACTAGTGGGTTATGATTATAACTCATTGGTGGGTTGTGGTAAAATATGCTTTCATATAAGGCTTTGTCATAAATGTCTCTTGACTTGTGGGGAATAATAAATGAACACGCAAGGTTCGCTTCTTTTTAAATTTCGGCTGAAGTTTCTTCCATATTTTGAAAAACTACTCTCGAGAAACGCAAAATTTATAATTTTATTTACTGCCTTCAAATTTTTATTGTTAATCAATTCCATAACAACAAAAATCACCTTAGCCTACTTTAACGTGTCAAATTTGTCATTCAGAAATATGTCAGTTATAATGTAATACAAGGGTTTTCCAGTTTACATTGAAACAATATAATTTTCCATTTTTTTATAATATCTATCAAGTGTTGGATAAAATTTTGTATGGCACTCGTGTGTTAAGTCATATAAGTCACTTGGGAATTAGCCCTCTCGGCCTACGGCCTCAAGGGCTAACCATTTCCCAGCGTGACTTATATATAACATAACACACTTGTACCATAAATAACTATTAAAGTAAAAGGAAGATAATTTGTTTTATTAAAATTAATTGTTAATAAATTATTATCAAGCCAATTTTTTATAACTTTAAAATCTTTTTTAATTTTCTTATTAAAATTCCCAATGTGTATCGCTATAAAAAATAGCAGTATCATCTGCAAAACTATGAATTTTCCCATCGCAATTATTAAAAGATAATGGTCATGAAATTGTCTCTTGAGGAACACCATATTTAAGTACTTTTGAATAGCTTTCATCTTTATCTATTTTAACATAAGGTGGTCTATCTTTAAGATAGTTTTTAATTAGTTCTTATTGCTTTCCTCTAAATCCAATATTTTTAATTTACTTTAATAGTAAATTATGGCTAACCATATCAAGGGCTTTTGCTAAATCCAGAAAAATACAAATACAAGGTGTTTTATTATCTAATGCATTATATATTTGTTGCGTCGATTTATTTTTTCGAAATCCAAATTGTTTTTTAGAAATGAATTGTATTTTCTAAATAATTATCAATTCGTATTTTCAAAATTTTTTTAAGAACTTTAGCTAATGAAGATATTAATGTTATAGACCTATCATTACTAATTTTACTTGAATCTCCATTTTTAAAAATAGATTTTATTACACCAATTTTGAAAACTTCTGGATATATACTTGTTTTAAACATTTTATTTATAAGAAAAGTGACTGGCCTATAAATAGTAGTTTTAATTGATTGTAATTTTAATATATCTGTGATTATACCATCGACACCATATACTTATTTTAATATTCATCAGTTTGCATATGTCATAATATGAATTTGACACAATTGTAACCTAGATTTGGTTAGATATATCGTCCCCTTATAATTGTAATCTAATAGTATATTATTAACCAAGGTTTAGACAGCCATCATTATTGCCCGAGCGGCAAGGGGCTATAAGCTGTCTAAACCGTGGTTAATATAATATTTTTTCCACTACTACAAACTTTTATAAGACATTTATCTTTATAGTATTAATAATTATAAAAAATTATAGGTAGGTATAAGTATATTTTTTAATCAAGTTACCTGCGCTTTGGAATTGGCAAAATATTTTGTTGTTTTGTCAGGTGGCTTTGTTAATGTCAATTTTTGTTCATTTATGTCATCAGATTTCACGAGTTTTCCGTTTTTTTAAAAAATGAGCGAAGAAAATGTAAGTGATATTATTATGTGTACACCTCCAGAATTAAGGATGGAAGCAGAAAAAAATGTTGATTTTTTAACCACAAGAAATCACCTTTCAGGTTATTCATGTTTATGAATTCATGTTGTAGAATCAAAAAATCAAGTTACCTGCGTTCAAATAGATTCTTGAAGATCGGCCAATAATGGATTTCAATGCCTTATTATTGACCATGGTCAATAATAACTTATAAGGTAGAGAAAAACGATTTCTAGCGTTAATAATCGGTCAGTATCGGCGACGTTATAGGTTAGTAGTGGAAAAACCAACTTAATCCTGCAGTGCTGTGCCTTATCATAAAAAACAACAAGCCGAAGTTAGCTATAGCTATTTAATGATGGTCGAGTTCACAAACCAAGAATTTGCCGATATGCATTTTATTTATGGTCTTGCCAATGGTAATTCTTTTGAAGCTATGCGACTCTATCGGCAGCATTATCCAAATCGAAGACAGCCTGATTCACGAACTTTTGCACAGGTACACATTCCACTGCGCAAAAATGGAACTTTCAAGAATCTTCTCATTTAGCAAGTGTACATCGCACTGTAAGAACTGTCAAAATTTCGCAGTCCTGAATGCTGTAGAAAACGAGGCAGGTACAAGCACAAGAAAAATTGCGGCAACTTTAAACATTTTATCTGTGCTAGTTTGGAGAATTTTGATGGATATATGATTGGATTTAGTAGTTCATTCAAATGTTGACCCAAAATCAATTATTCGGAAATACAATTATATTTAGTGATGAAGCAAGTTTTTCGAAAAATTCCATCAGAAATTTTCATAACAATCATTTTGAGCAGAAGTTTACAGTAAATGTGTGGGGTGGCATTATTTAAGACTATTTGGTGGGTCCATTTTTCCTGTCCACAAGATTAAACGGGCAATATTATTGTCAATTTAAGAGAGGAACTCCCGGTGCTGTTAGAAGTCTTGAACTAATAATCCAATTGTGGTTTATGCCTGATGGGGCACCGCCACATTTTAGTTTAGGTTGGTATGTGGATCTCAGCCGTGGCCTCCTAGGTCCCCCGATTTAAACTGTCTAGATTATTTTTTCTGGGAACATTTAAAATCGTTGGTGCATCAGACTCCTAACTCAGACAGAAGAAGATTTGAGAAACAAAATTATAGCTTCGTGTGAAATAACTCGCATGAGACGAGGAGCCGATTCCTGCATATTAGCAAGAGGAAGTCATTTTTAGCAGTTCTTATAATTTTTGTAGTGTGTCGTGTAAGAAATCTGTACTTTTAAAAGTTGAGATAAAAAGAAACTACACCATGGCATTGCATAAAAATTGACACAGGTGTTCATTTTTTTTATTTCATGTCTTAAATTTGCATAATTTCTGTTTGTTCCTAAACTAAAAAAAAAAAAAATGAACTAGAAAACGATGACAGATACGATAAAAATGTAGGGGATCAAAAAGAATGAGAAAAGAACGGGGAGTCAAAATATAATATGAGTATTTTTGCAGGGCACCCCAAAAAAAAGTTCGAGAGTAAAAGTGTTGGTGGCGCAAAAAATGTAACACTCTGTATACTGCCTCTGACAATTTTATTGTAGAGATTCCAAAAACTAATAGGTGTACCAAATTTAGATACCTTTGTCTACCCCGTGTATCAAAAATTAAGCCTTTTTGACCACATATTTATGAGTATTTTTTTCTAATTTCTATCACTCTCTTAAATGTCTGCGTGACACTCATTAACACCCTGTACATTATTATTGAAGCTGTAAAAGGAATACATGCACGCATTTTTTTAAATTAAGATAATTTTATAAATTTAAGGTGGATCATCAAACCAAGATAAGACACCAAGCGATACTGAGAAAGGAAATAATAATTCTCGGGAAAGGCAAGGCTCAATGAGTAACAGTCAGAGCCTTAACGATTCTGGAGGTAAATAGTCTAACTTACTAACTATAAATATCTAAGAAAAATGCTGGCAGCAGCAGCTTACACATTTTCTTTTCTAATACTATTACCAACCAACTGTTTAAGAAACGTAAGTAACTTACCCTAGTATCCATTGCAGATCCCTAACCAAAATATCTGCTTTATAAGGTTTTTTAAGCTACCAAATTAACGTTATTCGTTTAATCGTCAATGTAAATAATCCTGATTGCGTGACGCTTGACGTCGCGCTGCGTTTGAAATTATTTGCCGGCGCGTGGAACTTTAACAATTAATAATAAATTAATTTAAGGCGAGATATTCTGCAAATCGTATTTTTTAATGTAATTAAGCATATTTATGTAATAAAAAAAAAGTGCAAGTTCCCCATTTAATGTAACCTCTGTCTATACAGGGTGCCCCAAATTCGAGGGTGACCATTGGGATCTAAACTATAAGAGATACGAAGAAGTTTAAATTGTGGCAAAGTTGCACAATTTGGTGTTCAATAAAATGCCTTTTTAAAATTGAGACAATTCCCAGTACTTCTGGAGATATCTGAAAAAAAGCGAAATTTAGAAAATTTGTTTTTACTTTTTTCTAACTTTGTTTAAAGAGAAATTATGAAATAAACTGCACTTTTTCATTGTCACTTTTTCACCTCTACAAAATAGCGCTTTCAGTTTTTGAATCCAACGTTTCGATGTCATGGGTCCATCATCAACTTCATTTTTTTAAATACGGACCTGGATGTTTTACTTCGGAATTCGAAAGAGCTTGTTATTCTAAAAACAGGTATGTATCACACTTGTTATGTTATTGAACATTTCATCTGCCTTGTAGCTGCCTTCATACAAAAAATAAATTATGAAACAAAACTTTATTACCGTAGATCAACTGTAAAAACTACTGATACAAGTTTATTATTATTATGTTATAATAAACAATCTCATAAATGATATTCAAATTGTAAGCCCTCAGCTTCAATGCATTTTGCACTAAGCCGTCGCAATTTTAATATCGAACGGTGAATGAACCTGGCAGGAATGGCTGTAATTTATCGGATTAAATTTGCTGCAGTCCATTTATGTCTTTTGTTATCTCACGATACAAACAATTTTTTAAATATCCCCAAAAAAAATAGTCCAGCAGATTTCAATCTGGACTTCTAGCAGGCCATCGCACAGGTCCCTGGTTTCCAATCCATTTATTTGAAAACAGTAATTTAAATAGTTTGTTATTTCCCGTCCATTGTGAGGAGGAGCGCCGTCCTGTTGCCACCATAATTGCCGCAGAATATTTAGAGGCTCATCATCTCCGAGATGTTCGAAAATATTATTTAATATTAATTCCCTATACCGCTCGGATGTTAAGCTTCCCTCGTATATTATAGGGCCAAGAATTTTATTTCTCCACATGCCGACCCACACACTAAAAGAAGTTCGCCCCTGTGCCTGTGGTCTGGTTTCTTGATGTTGCCGGGGATTTTCTATTGACCAATTTCATTATGACGATTAAATAAACCCTTCGTTGAGAAATTACATTCGTCGGTCCAGATTAAGTTCGACAAAAAACTGTTGTCTTCTAAAAGTTTATTTTGAAGCCAATTGCAAAAGTCGATCCTCCAGATTTCATCGCCAGGTCTAAGTGTTTGGCTTAGATGGATTTTGTAAGGTTGATATTTGTTTGAATTTAGTGTTCGCCATATTCGCATTCTAGGTTTTTCTAGTTCATTTTCAAAAAGCCTAGTAGAGCTGCGAGGAGCATTATTAACCTTTAAATAGAAATATGTTAATAGCCAAATTTAGAAAACATTAATTACAGACAAAAAGTCATACCGTATTTAAAATATTTTCCTCTTCAACCGGACCAATTCGACGACCGTATTTATCTCTTGGATTGCTTTTATCCAGTTTAGCAAAAATATTTTCATGCGGTTGCACTCGTTCGGGATATTAAATTAGATACCGTTTACAAGAAATACCAGAGTTTCTATTTGAACTGTAATAAATGTGTAACATATCACGCTTTTTCATTTTTGAAAACATATTTTTACTATAAAATTACAATGGAGAAAATAGCTATACCCTCAACAACTAACAAGCATGTCAACATAAAATATGCCATAATGGTGGAGCGTATAATGTTTTGTCTCATAGCCACCTTTAATTTGTTATTTCAATTTTGTCTGATTTTTCCATAATATAGAAAATGAAGGCAGATATAGTTAACATAACATAAGTGTGATACATATCTGTTTTTAGAATGACTAGTTCTCTCCAAGTCTGAAATAAAACATCCAGGCCCGTATTTAAAGAAATGAAGTTGATGATCGGCCCCAAGACATCGAAAGATGTAAAAACTGATAGCGCTAATTTGTAGAGGCAAAAAAGTGGCAATGAGAAAGTGCAGTTTATTTCATAATATTCTTTAAATAAAGTTAAAATAAAAACAAATTTTCAAATTTCGCTTTTTTTTTCAGATATCTCTAGAAGTACTGAGAATCTCCTCAATTTTTAAAAGGCATTTTACTGAACACCAAATTATGCAACTTTGCCACAATTTAAACTTCTTCGTTTCTCTTATAGTTTCCGAGATCCCAATGGTCACCCTCGAATTTGGGACACCCTGTACAACGTGCTTAACCCTTGGAATATTTTTTTTTTATTTTTAAAATAAACTCATGACGAATCTATATCTCCTTACTAAAAAGAATGTCACTAAGTTCAGAAGGTATCGTTATTATTTACGCATATTTTGCGGAGACCCAAAACACACTTGCCTTTTTTATTATTTTAGAAGGCGGTATGATAACAACCGATTCACATATGGATGATGAAGAATCTATTCCTGAAACACCAGAACAGTCTGACCAAGAGGATTAAAGTACTTTAAACAATAATGTAGTGTAACAAAGCGATACGCTGTCAATCTCCTACAAAAATATAATAATTATATTTTTTTACTTACTCTTTTATCAATATCTATATTTTTATTAAAGTACTCGTAGGTGAATCCTACAACGAGCCAATTAAATGTGTTTGTAATTTTATATATTTTTAAAGTTTAACTCTTAAGTTTTACTGCGCATTTTTTGTTGCAAAAACCTGTAGCGTTTCATATAAGCATTATAAATTAGTAAACCTAAAGTTATTTAACGAATTTTCGTTCTTTTGATAAAAGTTTTTTCTTTTATTTTTAAAAATTAATGACATAGTATTTTAATAAAGTTGTTTCAGAATTGTAATTTACTGCTTTTCCAATTTTACTCCTCCCACTAAATATTATACACTGTGGGCCAAGTTTATTTGGAACCCAATTTCACTCTGAATAACTTTTGCTATATTTGTCGGATTTTGGTGGTATTTTGTGTGAATATTCAAAATCAAAATCAAAATCATTTATTATGTTACTACAAATACAATTTGCTTACACTCGTCACTAATTAAAAGTAAATCAGTAAAAATAGTAATAGATGAAAAGAGAAAAAACAAAAAAGAATAACGAAATATAGGTAAAAAAAACAAAGTAAAGCACACAGAAAATTAAAATATATCAATAATATTGTCAACTAGAAACTCAGATATCTGGTAATAGGCTTTTAGTATAAGAAAATTATGCATTTTGGTTTTAAATTTCTTTATCTCTAGGTTTCTTATGCATACTGGCAATTTATTATAAAATTTAGGACCATAAAAGTTTACCCCATTCATTGATTTATTCAATCTTAAGTAAGTCAAGTCAATATCATTCCTGTGGCGCGTAAGATAATCATGAGTATTTGAATGACTGTTATATTTTTGTATATTGGTTTTTGTATAAATAAGACATTCGAGGATGAAAAGGGAGGGTAGCGTCAGTATTTTATTTTTAACAAATAACGGTTTACAGTGAGCTCTGCTATATGCGCCCGACAGGGTCCGAACGGCTGCTTTTTGTATTCTAAAAATTGGAAGTTGATTTCCACAGTGACCCCAAATCAAAATGCCATACTGTAAATGTGTATGAAAAAAAGCAAAGTATGCCATGCGAACCATCTCCAGAGAAACAGTTTTTTTCAACTGTCTTCGCATAAATAACCCGGTTGAGAGTTTTTTTGAAAGATGGTCAATGTGGGATGACCAAGTCAGCTTGAAGTCTATGTAAAAGCCCAAAAGCTTTACTGGACCCAAATCTTCAATGTCAGGTTTAAGGGAAACAGTTAAATATTGCGTTTTACTTTCATTTAATTTTAATTTATTACTCGAGAACCATTTTTCTGCTGAACTCAGCAAGTCGCGCGTTGCCAAATTAAGCAAGGTTTGATTGTCGGATATGGAAATAAGGGTTGTGTCGTCAGCAAAAAGGCACGCTTTTCCATCCAGGATATTATAGGGTAGATCATTAGCGTAAATGATAAATAGAACCGGTCCCAATATAGAGCCCTGTGGTATACCATAGTTCATTTGTTCTTGTGATGACTCATTACCATTAATTTCAACAAACTGAGTGCGTCCCGACAGATAGGACTGAATTACGGATAGAGCCTTGTCTGAGATATGATAGTGTTTTAATTTTTGCAAAAGAAAATCATGAACAACACAATCAAAAGCCTTGCTCAAGTCACATAAAGTGACTGAAGCAAGTTTACCCTCTTCAAGGGCAGTGGTTAGAATGTCAATTACATCAATCATGGCCAAAGTTGTTGACGAACCAGGACGAAAGCCGTATTGGTATTTACTAAATAAACCATTTTGACTGAAATATGAGAGTAATCTCCTTTTTATAGCTGATTCGATTATTTTTGATATAATAGGCGTGAGTGAAATAGGTCGGTAATTGGAAATATCATCCAGAGGGCCTTTTTTGTGAACTTGTTTGACTTTTGAGCACTTGATTGTATTGGGGAAACATCCACTCTCAAAGCAGAGATTGGTGATATAAAGAAGGGGCTTCAAAATAGGTTCCAATACAAATTTTATTAAGGAATTGCTAAGATCAAACATATCTCTAGCAGACGAATTTTTTAGTTCATAAACAATATCCACAATTTCCTCCGGACTGACAAGAATATTAAAGGGGCCTTTCCTTAATTGTAGAACAAATATCCAATCACTATGTACAGGGGGAGCCAAGTGATAAGAAATATTTGTAATCATTGCCTTTGGGGCTGTTGCAAAATTAAATGGTTTACTCTAAAACTACAAAAATTATTTGAAATTATTAAGAGACTATCGGAAAAGAGGCTCTGAAAAAATTGTTCTAGAAACTTCAGGTTTTGTATTAAAAACGTATTTTTTTTTCGAAAACTTTATTAAATAATATTACCATACAGCTTTATTAAATATCAAATTAACAGAGCAAAAATGTAATAAAAAAAAAATATTTTTCAAGAAATTTACAAGAAATTATTGTGAATATGACCACCTTGATTATCTACAACAGCTTGAAGTCTTCGGCGCCATTGCCCAATTGAGTTCTTAATAATTTCTTGATTATATTGTTGCCAACAGTAGACTATTCTCTCTTTAAGCTGATCAATCGTATTAATCCGAGTATTTTCATAAACTTTTCCCTCTAATGTCCCCCAAATGTTATAGTCGACGGGGTTTAACTCCGGGCTATTTGGAGGCCACATGTTTGGTTCAATAAAATCAGGACAATTTTCCTTCAGGTATCTTACAGTACTTCTTGACGTATGGCTTGGTGCGCCATCTTGCTGGAATGTGTAGTTGTCGCTAACTATTTCTATTTCTCGAAGCATACCTTCTAAAATGTCCCGTCGATAAACTTCGGAATTAATTTTTACTCCAGAGCCAATAAAATAAATTTCAGTTTTTCCTAGCATCGATACAGCCAGAGAAACCATAACTGACTTAGAAAAATGATCTCTGGGAACCAGAAGATGTTCCAGTGGTATCTCCGATTTTCTTTGTACATTAGAATATACTTTGTTGTTCTGAGAATTTTTTGGCTGGCGCAAAGAAAAAACTTTTTTATATGAGAACCAAATTCTTTCAATATCATCGCGTCGTCTAAATCTTCTTAACAATGCTTGACATCTTTCTACTCTGTTATTCTTAACATCATTTGAAAATTTGTGACAGTATATTTTTTTTAAAGGGTCGATACTTCAAATCAATTTTAATAATTCTTCTTACCGATGATCTTTTAATAGTAGTCGTTTTTGTTGTTTTTCTTGAATTTATCGTATTACCGGGTTCGACAACATTAAGAATTGCCCTAACTCTTTTAACGTTTAGGATACTTCTATCAGTCTTCTTTCTTCCTCTTCCAGGCTTCATTTGGAATGAACCATTGGTCTCGAGTAAATGCCGTAGAAAATAACTAACGGTACTTTATTTCCAATTACGCTCTGGGTAACACACAACACACTGTCAAGTTACTAATATTTACATACTGTTGTCAAGGGATCCAACGGCATTTTTTCTTTTGTTTCATAGGTAACTCGACATCCAATTATTTACGTATTTTTGCTTAATAAACCAATAAAATATGACAATTTGTAATTTTCCTAAATTAAACCAAGACACACAGTTCACACACCTGCTACGATATGATATAAGTCGGGCGCCGGGTAATCACAAAATTCGCAGAATAAAACATGTGATTTAAACAGCCAATCAACAACCAGCCAAGCTACGATCTTATAGCCTTAATAAGAGAAGCAAACGCGAAATGACCCTCGGGTAAGAGGAAGACAAAAGACGTTGAGATTTTCGTATGAGGCTTGCCAAAATAGGTACGAACACTCGGAGCAGTGAAGCTGAAATTATTTAGCCTTCCGGCCGTCGACGAAAGTTTACAGAATAAAATAGTCGCTTATAGCGCGGCGCTCGGTAAAGCAGTATGAAAATTATTTTTCATATGGAATTTATATTTGAAAATTTATAAATTTACAACAAACATATTTGTATTTTTTGAGAGGAGTTTGGGAGATTGAGGGTGAGGCGCGGCCTCAGAGGCCTACCCTGAGGAGCCGCCACTGCAATAAACAAAAACAGAAATAAGCATGCAAACTTTCAGAAAATATTTAACAAAAAAGTTAATGTAGCAATAACTAAAAACTACAGAACAGAGAGTACTATACAGGGTGTTTCAAGACAAATGCGAAAAACTTCAGGGGACGATTCCTTGTTTAAAATAAAGGGTATTTTGATATACAGTGACCGGCAGAAAGTACGCACCAAAGGGGATTTTTCTTTATTTCAGAACTTACCAAATTTTTTTGACGGTAGAAATGTTCTGCATGTTCTTAAACAAAAAAGAGCATAAACAAAACTAGTAAATATTGCGTCGCATACGAGGGAGAGGTGAAAACGTTAAATTCACTCAAGAATAAAGTGCCCTTATTTTTCACCGTAGAAGAAATTTTTATTAGGAAATGTTGTTTGCACAAAAATGTTTTTACTTTTTTTTTTACGCCCTCTCGTATAACGAATCGATAGAAGCTATGCAACCTATAAATTCAGTTTTTTTAACAGCTCGTGGGCAATTACACACATAACTTACTTAAATTTAAAACATAAGGTCGAAATGGAAATTTCGGCACGGCAAACTGTTAGGAAAGTAAAGGAAATAAAACTTCCAAGTGTTAGTCTTATAGTAATGTATAATAAGTCAGAAAAACGGCGAACAAGTAAAAATAACATAAAATAACACAGTAAGTTAACGTTCTACATGCCCTCCGCCGTTTTCGATACACTTTATGGTTCTATGAATAAGCTCCCTTGTAACATTTCGTAGAATGATAGGATTGATTCCTCTAACGCATTGCCTGATGACTTCTTCTAAGTGATCTTGATTTCGAAATGGTTGTTGCTTAAAAACTTTTATTCTTATTCCCAAAAAAAGAAGTCCATTGGTGTGATATCAGGCGATTTTGCGGGCCAAGGGTTTTTAGAAAAGCGCCTAATCCACCGATTAGGGAAGTAGTTATCTAACCATTCCCTTATTACTGCAATAGTGCTATGGATTGATGCGCCATCTTGTTGAAAATAAAATTGCTGACGGACATTTAGTGGCAGATTCTCAATGAAATCACTTACAACGGTTTGCAAAAAGTCCAAGTACATTGCAGCACTTAGATTTCCACGGAAGAAATATGGTCCTAAAATACGATTGTCTATTATCCCGCACCAAACATTCGTCTTGAACGAATATTGATTCCTACATTCGATCACAAAGTGGGGGTTCTCGTTTGACTACCAGCGGCAATTTTGTGAACTTACTGTACCGTTACTAGAAAAAGTTGCTTCGTCGGTAAAGAAAACATGTCTACCAAAGTTTGGGTTATCTTCTATCATACCTTGTAACCAAAAACAGAAGTTGAGGCGAGCATCAAAATCCCGTGCCTGAAGGGTATGTACGAACTTTGGCTTATAGGCTCTGTAATTATGTTTCTTAAAAATCCTTCGTATTGACCTTTCAGAGACACTTACATCATCTTGTCTCTTAGACAATGGCATCGTTGGAGCTTCGGCTGCAGACAGCAACACATTTAAACTTGTATCTTCATTGGTTACGTTTTTCTTGTGCGGCTGTTTGAATTTATTTTCGACTGATCCTGTTTGATTTTCCCCCAAAAATCAAAACAATTTCAATTTTTTCTTGTTAAGATAATTTTAGTTCTGCCATTTTTTACAAATAAAACAACAACTGACACTTAACGTCAGCTTGAATCCTAAATAATTTTAGGGTTGGAACTTTAATTCATGAACCAACGGCAAAATATTTTTAAATGTATGAAGTAAACCCTTATTTGTTTTATTTCTGACCGGTATATTATTAGCTTATAACGTCTTAGTTACGCGGGAATTATAAGGGTCATAACTCTCTTGGGATATTAAGAAAAATTTGACATAAAATCAAACGATTGACATCTAATGTCAATTTGATTGTCATCTATTGAAACATTTATTCCACTTTAAAAATGAACAAAATGTTACTAAAATCGGTCAGAAATAAAATTATCTATGTATCACTGGAATTATAAGGGTCTCAATTACCTCGGGCAATTGCTGTCCCTCGGGACGTAAACTTTGCCCTCGGTAATTAAGACCATTATAATTCCCTAGATACATATATAACTATTACATAAAGTTATTTCGTTTATCCATAGAATAATGCACCAGAAAAATGAGATTATTTTTGACGTTATTTTATGAAACGTCCAGTTTTTACGTATTTAAACAAATTTAAGTAAGTTATGTGTCTAATAAAGTAATAACATTTTTCTTGTGCTACTGAGCTGAAATTTGGTATTTATGAATAACTTTTAAGTGCAAAAACATTTCCTAATAAAAATTTTTTCTACGGTGAAAAATAAGAGCACTTTATTCTTGAGTGAATTTAACGTTTTCATCTCTCCCTCGTATACGACGCAATATTTACTAGTTTTATTTATGTTTTTTTTGTTTAAGAATATGCAGAACATTTCCACCGTTAAAAAAATTTGGTAAGTTTGAAATAAAAAAAAAACCCTTTGGTGCGTACTTTCTGCCGGTTACTGTATAAACGTTGGGTCAAAAGTTAACCCTTATTATGATAGGGGTAGTCCATTTCAACCTCCTCCACTCATTTTAAAAAAGTACAAAAGTATGCAGAGCAAGTGTGTTTTTATAATAATAATACTTCCACAGAATTGCATTATTCTATCGCTTTTCGTTTATACGATAAAAAATAAAAACATTATTTTACCGCCATCTTTGTACCGCGATATCTCCCTAATGGTTGACTTTTGACCCACCGTTTATATATCAAACTATCCGTGTTTTGAAACACCCCGTATAAAAATTAACGAATACAAACATAAAATGTCGTTTTAATAAGTCATATTTGGCCCGTGTTATTTTGATATGTAAACACTATATAACCGCGAAAATTGATAACTTGCGAATGATATCGCTATTAAAAATACCATTATATTCCCAAGCAAATTTCTTAACCTTTTCTGGTTTATTCAAAAAAATTAATATTTAAAGAACTATACTTTTAATTTATGCACGTTTCCGATTCCTTGGAAAATCTAAAAAAATTCAAATCGCAGTTTTTTGAATTGGTTCTACACAACAACGCAGCACAGCACGATTTTCAGTAGTCCGGTTAAACGAGGAGCCAACATGATCGGTCCAATTAATTGACACATGACTATTTCGCGAATTAAAAATGCTCTCCATTATAAACACAGCCTCGTCAGTAAAAAGTACATATTTTGGAAATTGAGGTTTTTCTGTACACCGGTCAAGAAACCACTGGGAAAATTCTACGCAGGGCATCAAATCATTTGGTCCCAATGCTTGCATCGTTTTAAGATGGTAGAGGCGAAGAAGCTGTTCATGAACAACCCCCATGCATACACTGACATGATTTACATCTGTGATTGCTCGGGTACTTACAGAAGGAATATTTTCAAATCGCCGAAGCACCTCTTCCTCAAAATCCGGAGTTTGCATGGTCCTTTGCGCGCCACTATCCAACCATTGTATTTTTACAGAGCCAGTTTTCCTTAGCCGTTGATTGACCCTTTCAAACAGTGTGTGAGCTGGGATTCACCTTTCAGGAAACCGTGCGCTCTTTATACAGTCGATAAGCGGCTCTGCCATTACATCGAACTTCTCCATAAATTAATAGCATGTTGGCATATTCAGCGAAAGTGTAATCTTCCATGACTTACCTAACCGTCACAGAGGCGTAGGCACGGGGGGGGGGCATTGTCCCCCCCCCCAAATAATGACGGAGGGGACACAATATCATTTGTCCCCCCCCCCCAAAAAAAAAACGAGTTGCTATATTCCTTTATAAAAAAATTACATATATTTTCGACGGTCGTGCGTAGAAGTGCCTCGAAACCGCGCTCAAATGATTTTAAACAAAGCAAGCGCTTTTTATTAGAAAACATGGCGACTCTCATCAAACGACACACGTTTGAAACATAATATGTATTCATAACATAACTCACATAATACTCTATACATGAACTATACATATAGTGTGTGTGACGTGTGTGATGTGTAATTGTGGATACATATAATCAAAACACGTACCACATTTCATACAAATGTATAGCGTGTGCATGGACGATATATATAATATATATATGATATATTTATGTGAAATGTCCCCCCCCCCCCCCATGAAACACCGTGCCTACGCCCCTGAACCGTCACACTAATTTAATGACAAATTCTTGACAAAACTGAGTTTACCTTATTAATAAAATAAGGTAAATTTTTATTATTAAGCTGCGTAGGTGCAATAAATGTATCGAGTGTGGTGGCAGGCATTTTCTGCAACAACTATTTTAAGTTCTTTTTGTACTACCTACCATAGTAATAGTAATAACGCTGATTAATTTTTCCTTCATATCTGTACTGAACCTCATTATTCTTTTGACCTAATAGAAACGGTGACATTTAGCGACTTTTATAGAAAGTACCCTTGTTATGTAAAAGACGTAGACAAATCATAATCTGATGTCAAAACGGCAGAAAATTGAAGCCTTAGAGGACTGCGGGGTCAAATTTACCTTAATACCCCGCTGGTTCCCACGCCCTGGTTAAAGTTAACATTGTCCAATAGGCTGAAATAGATGAACTTACTAACAGTAATTAATGTCCCAAAATTGGTTGCGGTAGCTGAAGTAGTTCCGGAGCTACAAGACGAGAACTAGTTTATGAAGGATATCCTCAAGGGGCTCTAGCTCCTCGAGCAAGCGTGTTCGGACTCATGTTCATATGAACTTTATTTTTTTTCCTGTGTTCTATCTACCCTAGAAGTTTGTATCATGATCACATTAACACCCTGTAAAACAACAGACGTGCTTAAATGAACTATATATGTCAGTCCAGGGCCGTTTCTAAGTGGTGCGCTGGAAGTGCCCCCGCACAAGGGCGGCGAAAGCCGCCCGCAGTTTCACAGAAAAAAAAATTAGACGTACAAAAAAAAAATTCGAGGAGTTTTCAAAAATATGAAGGCGGCCGGCGCCCGCCCTTCGTCAAATAGGAATGGTAACTTCAGTTCCCAAAAAAAAATCATGCACCAGCTGTCAAAAATGAGGCAGCCGCTCTTTGTGTTAATTTGCTATTTTTTTTTTAGATAGGTATCGGAAAAATACAAAGAATTCTCAATGGAGGCGGCCGCCCTGCAACCCGCGTCAATTACATTTTGTCTTAGGTTTACTCAAAAAATTAAAACTAATTGATATTATTTGAATTATGTAGGTAGGTATTATTAATTTGGTAGTAGGGTAGGTAGGGGCAAAAACACTCACGGGGTAAAAGAACGCACCCTATTTAAATTTGCCGCCGATGTCCGGTTACAAATGCTGTTACAAATAACTTTTGGCAGCAGTGCACTCAGTGTCTAGTAACTAGTTTGAAAACCAGAGCACCAGTATACACTGTTTATAAAATATGAGGTAAATATAGTTTTTTAGCAATTGAATGTAATTTTTTCATTATAAAATTAACTTATAATAAAAGTAAAAAGTTATGTTTTATTGAATCACTTTTTAGGATTTATTCTTAGAATAGTTTTAAGTTGTTCTGTTTATGAGTTTGGAATGAGGTTAGGTTGTATATTACCCGGCAATTTTTGCAGTGTTGCTAAATGGGGCAAAAGTACGCGAACATTATGGGGCAAAAATACGCGCGCATTTTTGCCCCATAAGGTGACGCGTGCGTATTTTTGCCCCACTCAAATGATTTAGGATTAAAGTTTTGTTTTCTTGTTTTGCTTAAATTAAATATATTTTAATTTTTTTCTAGGACTTATAAGAGGATATCTGAGCGCAAGCCTTTGACACTTTTATTTTAATATACAGTGTGTCCACGGATAGAGTTCGGAAGAGGAAAAACTGTTTTATTTGTGGGTAAAACTAAAAATGTTGTTTGTGACTAACCATGTTTTAAAACGTTCTTTTTTGTAGACTTTAGAAGAAAAAGTCACTCTTTATAAAAACGTCTGCTTGTGTTGAAACTACAATTCCGAATACCAAATTTACGATTACTATACAGTGTTAGCCAGAAACAACATTTTTAGTTTTTTGGATATCGTTTAAAATAAATTTACGTAAACTCTTGTTGCGTTCCTACTTAGAATATAATTTTATATTTGGCCGAATAACGATTTTGTTGTAAGAAAACTATTTCAATTTTTGTTGCAAGAAAACTATTTCTTACAACAAAATCGTTATTCGGCCAAATATAAAATTATATTCTAAATAGGAACGCAACAAGAGTTTACGTAAATTTATTTTAAACGATATCCAAAAAACTAAAAATGTTGTTTCTGGCTAACACTGTATAGTAATCGTAAATTTGGTATTCGGAATTGTAGAAGGCTGTGGTTCAGCGCATAGTTCAACTCGATATCTGAATTCCCGATAACAATTCCTAATTTGCTGTATTGGGATATTTGCAATGACTTCTCTTATTTTTTCTTTCAAGAGATCTAGGTTATTATTGAAATTGGTTTTATACACATGTTGCTTCAGATATCCCCACAAATGAAAGTCCATAATTGTGAGATCGGGACTCCTAGGTGGCCACTCATTTGGACCATACCTTCCAAACCATTTGTTCCCAAACTGATGATTTAGCCAATCACGAACAAGTATCGTGGAATGAGCGGGACAGCCGTCTTGTTGGAAATGTAATTTTATTCGATCAGCTAAAGGTATATCTTGCAAATGATCATAAAAAAAGTGTTCAGAAGATGCAAATAAGTGTGTTGATTTAAATTGTTTTCAATAAAATATGGTCCAATGATTCCATTGGAAGTAAAAGCACACCACACGTTAACTTTTTGTGAATACTGTCTTCTAGAGCGGATACGAAAATTAGGATTGTCGCGGCTCCAATAGCGACAGTTTTGCGAACTAACTACCCCGTTTGTGGTAAACGTTGCCTCGTCCGAGAAAATAATATTATTAACAAAACTTCTTTGTCTAAGGATATGTTCCCCTATCAACAAACAAAAATCCAAACGCTTCATGTCGTCATTTTCTTCCAGAAAATGATTAAATTTAGGTTTGTACGGACGAGTTTTATTGAATTTTAATATTTTTTCTACTAGAGATTTACTCACATTACCAATTTGAGAAGATCTTTTTCTTAAAGACAGTTTGGGAAAATTTCTAACTGAATCCATTGTCATTACAGTTACATCAGCATCATCTTCATCATACTTTTTTATTTAAAACACTACCAGTTCTCATGAATTTTATTACAATTTTTTTTAAACCCTTGTCCGTGAGAGAAACAGCAGGCCATATCTCATGGAAATCTCGAAGAACTGCCATACTTACAGCTTTTTTCATGTCCTAAACCATAACTTCGCACAATATAAATTCTTTGTTCTAACGTTAGCATTTTCTAATTTCAATATTATGCAGATTTATGAAAAAATTATGACACAAATATCAACAATTTGAAAGATGCAAAGTAACTAAAACATTTCATTTATTTAGAACAGGCTACTTGATATTTTATTATTTTAATAGTAGCTTTGAAATTAACCACTTTGAGAAAAATGTTTATTAGACTTTTTTTGCACAATTGGTGTAATAAATCATGGTTTTGAAAATATTTTCATATAATTTCAAAAAAAAATCGAAATCAAAATATTTAAAAATGTTATTTTTGATGTACCCTGTATACTAATCGTAAATTTGGTATTCGAAATTGGAGTTTCAACACAAGCAGACGTTTTTATAAAGAATAACTTTTTCTTCTAAACCCACAAATAAAAAAGTTTTTCCTCTTCCGAACTCTATCCGTGGACACACTGTATATTACATATTTTGTTATTGGGGTAAAAATACGCGCCTGTGTATTATTGCCCCATCCAAAGGGGCAAAAATACTCAAATGCATATTTTATAAACACTTGTACAAATTTTTAGGAGTGCTGAGCCCCTCGGTAGGTAAGTGTGAATACAAGAAAAATATTAAAAATAGACACCTCTTTCACCTATTAAAAATATTGAGTTCATTTTTGGGACAATTGCTAAGGTGAAAGTTTAACGGAGGGCAGCTACAAAAGCTCTAACCTCCTCCATTTGAAAAAATACATAACCCCCTGCGCCATAATTTCAGGTAGGTAATTGTTAAATAGTAACTGATTTGATTTGATTTGAAGGGCAGCCAGTTCATATATCGCACAAGGGCGGCCAACAGGCCAGAAACGGCCCTGTGTCAGTCCTATTTATAATATTTCTTATCGCTAATTCAGGGAGTGGCAAAAAGTGCTGTACTCAGCATTTATACCAAAGACATTATATGTTTGATTTATACAGAGCTTTTAAAGGTGGTACGCAAGCAATATACCCAATAATACCCAGTACCCAGCCAAATCAGCCAATGTCTCCGCACATCTCTCCTAACACGTCCATAATGAATGATGATCGTACGAACTCTCCATACGCTAACTCGTACTTGATGGATTTTCTTATTTTAATTAATTCAGTAGCAAGTAAAGAAAAATAACGGAAACAAAACACAATTGCTAATGGGTAAATATTTTATTACGTATTTTAAAAATGTAAAAATATACTTATGGATAAGTAAAAATGATATATGTGGATATAACAAATAAGGAATAAGTAGGTACGATATCATAAATAAGTATGCATTTATACAGGTTGTTACATAATGGGTGATTCTTAATTATAATTAAAAAAAAGCTCATATACACATGTATTCTAAAAAGCTTGGTAGTGGGATGTAGCAATAAAATAAGTCAAAGAAAAATATTCAAAATGTGTTTTTATATCATAATACAATCTATGCAATAATTAAGTTTAATGTCTCACACTGTTTCCAAGATTTTTGTCAAAAATCTGAAAAAATAAAATAAAACTTATAGTGTGGTCGATTAAGCCGATTTTCGCAAGTATTCCTAAAAATAAGATAAACACTATTCTAATATTAATGTAATCTACACAGTAAAAAAACTAAAGACCATAGAAGTCGCTCCCCTGTGATATAATAAAAAAAATACAAATAGGTAAGGCAAATAATCGAAATCTACTAAAACTATATCGGATAGCCATATATGGAGAAATAAATGAAAGCACAATGTATATTTTGACAATTTGGATTAATAATAATTAAATAGAATTATTTGCTGCAAATAATGTTAATTTCAACGTAGAGGGGAACACATTTTTTGAGCCTACGAAATAGAATCGGTCGCGTGAAATCCGGCGGCGGAGCGTACTTCTCTCGTCAAGATGTTGTTAGCTAGTTCCTTGACGTACAGCTGTACAACGGAACTAAACCTATTCTTTTGGAACAGGTATCACTTGGCGATTTCCTGTACCTATTACCTATTACGGATTACCAGGAACCTATTCCAGGTCCGTTGGCAGAAAGCAGAACTAGTTTTAATCTGTGGAGATTGTTATAAAACAGTGAGTGAAGCTGCAGATATTTTTAACGAATGACATCCAGATAAACGAGTTCACTATTCAACTGTAAATATAATTTTTAATAGATTTAAACAGACGGCGTCAGTAGAACACAATTATATAAATGAACGTAGAAGAACTGTATGTACAGAAGAAACCCAGTTAGAAGTACTTCAGACAATTAAAGAAAACCCTAGAATTTCCGCTAAAGAAATTTTTGAAACTACAAATATAAAAAAAAAACATCTGTTAAGAGTATTTTTAAGAAAAATAAATGTCACGCATGTAAGCCAATGTTAATTTGTACCTTTCAAGAAAGACACTACGATTTAAGGTATGATTTTTCTATGTGGGTCCAAGGAAAAATAGAAGAACAAGGTAATTTTGATCGACACATCCTGTTTGGAGATGAATCTACTTGTACGACATTTTACGTTGTATCATCTCAAAATTGTAGGTGGTTGTCAGACGAAAACTTAAGTTTTATTATTGATAACAAAAATAAGTACTATAAAAAAAAACGTCTGGTGTGGTATACTGAATGGGAAATTAATAGGGCCGGTCTTTTTTCGGGAAAATTTTAGTGGCGCCATTTGTTTAAATTTTTTTGGAAGATGAAATATGATATATTTTAGATATCATGGCCCTCGAATAACGATATAATTTATGGTTTCAACATGATGGATGTCATGCGCATTCCACTAGAATTATATCGCAATGACTAAATAGGACACTTAGTGTCGATGGATAGAGCGAATTACTGATCGGTGGCCCTCTCGTCTCTCGTTCCCCAGATCTAACACCGTTACGTTTTTTCTCATTGGGATATTTAAAACAAAGAGTATATACAGATCGGCCCTCTAATAATATTGTAGAGCTTCAAAATTCAAATAAGATTTCACAGCAGCGATATTTCTGCAAGGGTGTTGCCATCTAATCACCGAATTTTATCATCCGACAATTAAATGCATCGAACGGTGGTCATACAGAGACAATTAGATAATAACTGTATTTTGTTTGTTCTGTATTTAATTTGTTCAGTTCATATTAAAGTAGGATGACTCAAAATTCTGCTTAAAGCTGAATATAACAAAAATCCTTATACACGGATTATTTTATTATATTTAATTATTAAATTGTTTTATTTATTCTTCCATGGCTATCCGGGAGAGTTTTAGTAGGTTTCGAATATTTCTTTTTTTTTATTATTTCACACAGGATCGACTTCTATGGTGTTTAATCTTCTACTATGTAGGCACAGGGTTTTTCCTTATAATTTGCCACCCTTTTAAAAAGTTGATTTTTTGCGATAGAAGAAATGGATAAATACAAAAGTTGCAGGTTCTTTCCTGAAAATTTTTAATATGTTAACCAGAAAAACAGAAGATGATCGCAAAATTAAGCAAACAGTCCACATTCCAAAAATATAGATTATGTCTATGTTCGGACCAGCCGTTTTTGAGTTATTTCACTTTAAATTATTGCGTCTAGTGAGCCATGCTTGGCGTTTTATCGCACTGGCCATAAATCACTATGGAAAACAAAACACTATACTATGGCATTATATTATTATAAATAGATGAAAGTTAACGAAAGTTTAGAAATAAAAGCAACTATTTTATTGTAAGAAGCGATTACATAAGAACTAGGGATGTCAATCCCGGGATCTCGGAGTCTCGGGATCCCGAAAGAAAAACCTATCTCGAAAATGCCGGGATTAGACCTGTTAATCCTAAGAAAAATACCGATTTTTTATGCATATATTAATTTGCTTCATTTCGCTATTTCAAAACCAAGCAAAAAAAAATAATAAACTTTCTTGTGCATAAGAATGATAAGAGCTTTGAAGGTGTTGTAGCTCGTATGACCGCAGTAGATGGTTTCCCGTTTTCTATTTTTATTAAATCATCTGGTTTAAGACAGTTGTTGGAAGCACGAGGTTTTCATGTTTCAAATTCTCGACATACCATAAAAACACATGTAATGAGATGCTTTGAAAAAATTCGGAACAACGTTGTCGAAAAAATTCACCAACTAAAAACAAACGGTGAGAAATTCAGTGTAACATTTGATGAGTGGACATCGATATCTAATAAACATTTTATGAGTATTAACGTTCACAAAGTGAAAACATTTTGAAATTTAGGACTTCTAAGATTAAAGAAATCTTTGACGGCTACGGCGTATGTGGAACATTTGGAAAAACGACTCCTGGATTTCCAACTAAACCTGTCTAAAGATATTGTGGCTGTTATAACCGACGGAGCCAGCACTATGGGTAAATTGGGTAAATTAATTGCACCTATGCAGCAGTTGTACTTTGCACACGGCATTCAGCTACTAGCTGCCTCCTTCTCCTCCTCCAACTTCTACAACATATGCCAAAGAGGATCTTGACATTCTTGACCGTAGTAACACCGACGCCGATAGTGAGTCTGAGTGCGCAGAAACTGAAAACATGGACAGGATAGAAGTATGTGAAAACAATGACTTTTTGAAAATCACGAATGATCGTGACCTCTATGTATATCAAAAATGTTCACATGTTTAGAAAATCGCCAACGAAAAGTAATTTACTACAAAAGCAAATTAGGAACGATCATGGGAAATAATTGCAACTTATATTAGACTGTAAAACCAGATGGAGCACGATCTAAACATGTTACCAAGACTCCAGCCCACTGAACTGGTGATATATATGTGCTCCAGCCATTAAAATTAACAGTCGAAGCCTTATGCCGGCGCGACATAGATTTATATAAAGCGGATGCTGCATTAAAATTCATGTTGAAAAATTAAACAATCACTCAGCACAGATATACAAGACTCTTTAAGAAAAAGGATTAAGCAATGCAGAACCATTTATTCTGAAATTCTCAGCTATGTCACGAATCCCGACTTTATAAACTGTGAACCAGATGATTGCTTCAAAACATCAAATATTTCTGTAATTAAATCTGAATTAGAAAAACTTGTATCAGGCTGGACAATGAAGATGCATCTGGAAGAGAAACCAGCGACGACAGTGACAAGGATCTAATTCCCATTGCGAAAATTCTGAGAGCAGAAAATGAACCTTTAAAGGTTAAACTGCAGAAGGCATTCCAACATTGTTCAGAGTCAATACAAAAGCAGACAAAAAAAAAATTAATAAGACGCGACTGCCAGACATCATTACTCAAGAAATTGATTTATACGCAAATGGTGGTAGTCGGGGACGTAATCTTCAAAAAGCCTTTGAATTTTTATTAACCATTCAGCCCACAAGCATGGAATCTGAGAGATGTTTCTCTTCTTTAAGTTCTTTTAAGAGTTTTTTTTTGTTAAATTTTGTGATTTAAGTTAATACAATAAAAGTTTTTAAATGTTATCTGATTTCTTTCGGTACATTGTACGAAAAATCTCGGGATCCCGGGATTAAGAAAACCTTTCGGGATTGACATCCCTAATAAAAACCTCCAACTCGATTACCTGGATATGTAATTCTGTACTGCCGCATCCCTTTTGAAGCATATTCTGCATATTGTCCGCATTTCAATAATAAACTTATATTAGGTACACGAAGTTTATCTTTCTTGGTGTTTCCATTTCTTGAGCGCATTATATATTTTTAGAATTGAAGTGATTTCAAAGGTGGGACAACATTATAGGGTTTTCCATTTAAAAAACCTATAAGTTACCATTTCTTTAATTTTGCCGTAGTCTTTTGTTTTTCGGGTTAACATAGGAAAATTCTGCAGCTCATTTATCTTTTTTCTATCTAGCGCCTAACGTTTATTGTTCTGTGGCTCGCGCACCTTTGTATAACGGACAATAATCATTGTACTCCGTATCCTGAACAAAATATTTTCAGAACTTATTTTGAAGTAAATAGCTTTTACTCCCCTATCGCTGACATGTTTATGTGAACTATTAGACTTAAAATAAGTCTAGGAACCACCAATTATAAATAACCCAAGTAAATAAGGTACATATAACATTAAGAACATATTAGTAGTAGTAAATAATATATTCCGGAAAATATTCCGAGTCGTCGTATTTTACAATGACATCTAAATTTGGTTTACCAGTTGAATCATAACCATCGGCCGGTACTGTTACAAATCTAGATCCACCCATAATTTCGCCAACAATCACTTTTGCGGAAATCACAGTTTTTGGAAAATCCCGGTTTAAATTCGGATAGTGACATGCGTAAGTCGATCGTGGGGCAAACGAGACCCCTTTACCAAATATGTGCCCTTTCGATGTTCCACTTAACCGCCAATCAAAGTTATTTTGGCAAATGTTGACAATGTTTCTGGCAGCTGTGCCATGATAGAGGTCCATTATATTCTTGCCTGTCTTCTGTTGCTCCTTTAGCAGAAAAGCACAATATAAATAAGGACAAACGATTTTGTCTATCTTTTTTACACAGTGTGTGTCCCGTCGACTGTTTAACGTTGCCCTGTATGTGTAATTGATCTCAGTATACTCAGCAGCTGAAGACTCTAAGGTTTTTAGATCATAAGCAGCTCCTAAAAGAAAAAGAAAAGGAGCCGGTCAATCTTTGGTGGTAGGCGATGTCGCGTTATAGTTAAAGTAAATGGTTGGAACAAATTCATTTAAAATTCATGTGTTTTTTTTTTTGGAAAAACGCTCGAACCCGTAAATTTTTTATTTTTGTTATGCATTTTTTTAAGCTTATTTCATGTATACAGGTTGTCCCAAAAACAAGTTTTATACAGGTTGTCCCAAAAACAAGTTTTGACGGTTTACTTTATTTTTTTAAACGGATGCCCCTATTTTATAATATTTTTTTGGATTTCGCATAAAATTCTAAACATATTTCATAAATTATGTCATATACTTAAATTCAGTCGTTTGCGAGAAAATCGATACTCGGATTTTAACAGATAATTTTTTTATTATTACCTACTTAAATCATGAACACTGTTGTAAATAAAGCCTTTGGTTGTTAGGTTGTCACACTGACTGTCCCCTGATTTGAGTAGTTTTGACTCAAGTCAAAGTGTCTGGCAAAAGTTATTTTGATAATCTTGTAATTTTAAAAAATGGTACGCTTTAGTGAAAGAGAGCGAATAGAAATATTAATAATGATTTGTTATGAAGATAGAATGTGCACACAAATGGAAGTTTGCGAACTCTTTAATAACAAGAGTATCCTCGCAAAAAACGGATATCTCGATCTACTGTCAGTAAAATAGAAAAAAAAAATATAAAACTCAAACTCAAATATTTATTTCTCAACTCACAAGTAAATACAATGTAAAAAGCCTAGATAGGCTGTGGAGAAAAGAAGAAAACAATTATTGTACCTCATCATTAAAATTAATACATGTCAGAGCCGCATAGGCGTTTCCGCGTAGGCAGCAGATTCTTAAGTGATCTGCGAAAGCTGCAGAATTGGAGGTTTTCCGTTATGTAACCCGGTAAGTAGTTAAAGTGGGATTTATAAACTTGGTCGCAACGCTCAGTTCAGTTCCGCGCAGTCCAGTTCAGTTACGCTGATTGTCGTTCGAATTTAAACAAACGAAAACATACCAAACCATTTATAAACCCTCAATTCATTCGCAGCGGTACGCCCAGTCGCGCAGCGAGACGCTCGGCTACGCTCGAGATGGCCAAGTTTTATCTTTTGACGCTGCAGTTCGTTGTCGCAGGACTCTTAACCAATAAAATGCGAAAGTTGAATCACGTGGTGGTTGACAGATGACGGTTGACAGGCCAAATGAACCAATGAAATGCAATACGACATGCGAACAGCAGCTAAGTTTATAAATTACAAATTTGTTTACGGCGACCTCGGGCGAACTCTGGCGTACTGCGCTGCGGAACTGAACTGCGCGTAACTGAACTGAATAGTTTATAAATCCACCTTTAAAGATCCTCACTCCCGCATACAGAGGGCCCCTTCGACTTATCTCGTAATTAAAATGTGGATTTAGATACCAAAGTCTGCTTCGCGTATCATACAGATGTACGTCTGAGGCTGTCCTTAGCATATTTTTGTTCTTATGAATTAAACACGAAATTTTAAATATACAGGGTGAGGATTTTAAAGTGTTACAACGCAATATCTGAAAAACGGCTATAAATATTTTAGTCAAATTTTGGGACGTGGATAGGGAGGTTGGGGGACAAATTTTAAAATATTTTTGATATTTACCCCCCCTCCAGATTTGATGTGGCTAGTGACAAATTTGAAATGTGAAATGGAAAGGTATTTTTTTTTTTTGATAATTCGATTCCTCGTCAATAACTACGTAAGTGAGCAGAAAATTGTTACATTTGCTCTACTAGTTGCTTAGTTACGAATTTTTCAATAAATAAAATAGGAATACTTAAAAATGATAATTCCTTAAAAAATCTAACGACGATCATGCTTCAAAAGGTGTTCGAAATGACCCCCATCCATTTCTAAACATTTTGCAATTCTTTTTTGACATGAGTTGCGCACGCGAGTTAACATTTGAGGCGTTACTAAATTACATGCTTGTTGAATACGATCTTTCATGTTTTCTGGTGTGGTCGGTGGTGTAGCCATAACTTTCTCTTTTATAAATCCCCACAAGAAAAAATCTAATGGGGTTAAATCTGGTGACCTTGCAGGCCAATTTACAGGACCACCACGACCAATCCATCTGTTTCCAAACATTTCATTTAGTGTATCTCGAGCTTGTCGGGCAAAATGTGGCGGAGCACCATCTTGCTGAAACCATAGTTCTTGTTGATTTCCATTATTATTCAGAAGTTGTGGCAAATCGGTTTGTAAAAAATTATTATACATTTCTCCATTTAGGTGACGGTCAAAAAAATGTGGTCCAATGACTCTATCTCCGACTATGCCACACCAGGTATTAACCGACCAAGGATGTTGGTTTGGCAGAAATCTCATCCAGTGAGGATTTTGAGGTGCCCAATAGTGTAAATTGTGCCGGTTGACCTTAAATTAAGAAAAGCAAAATTGATTGAATCAGTATAAAATTAAAAATAAATCTAAATGTATGTGAATATTCTCTAAACACCCGTTAACGGGTGTTTAGATATGTATTTATTTATGTACACCCATCAAGTAGTGGATTACATATTTTTGATTATTAAAAGTTACATTAATCCATATTGATTTAAATAATTACCTGACCACAATTGGTAAATGTAGCTTCGTCAGAAAATACTATCTTTCTTAAAAATGCATTGTTTTCGTGAATTAAAGTTTGTAACCACGTACAAAATGTAATCCTATTTTGAAAGTCTTGGCCATACAATTCCTGATGAATAGTTATGTGGTAAGGGTGAAAATTGTGCTTGTGTAAAATAGCCAGTACCGATTTTTGGCACATTCCTGAATCACGAGCAAGTTCCCTTGGACCAACATGAGGATTTACAGCTATTACACCCAACACTCCAACGGCCATATCGTCATTAGTTTTTGTTTGTCTTCTAATTCTGTTCTTATTTTTTAGGATTCCCGTGCTGCGGCCTCGATCTTCTAATCGCTTAAATGCCATATGAGATTTTTGAATGGCGGGAAACCTAACAGTCCACAATTGCGCCGCTTCCCGGTAGTTTTTTCTACATTCTCCCAGAATTAACAACATGTCTATTTCAATGTCATAAGATTGTTCCATAATTGCACTGAATAATGAACTTTATCAGATTATCACTACTTGTCAAAGTCAAAAGTGGTTTCCTAGGATACAACATAATTAAAGGTTTGGATAAACAATAATCATAGGTGTCATGATTTAAAATGTGTAGTTTTAAGTATTCCTATTTTATTTATTGAAAAATTCGTAACTAAGCAACTAGTAGAGCAAATGTAACAATTTTCTGCTCACTTACGTAGTTATTGACGAGGAATCGAATTATCAAAAAAAAAAAAAATACCTTTCCATTTGACATTTCAAATTTGTCACTAGCCACATCAAATCTGGAGGGGGGGTAAATATCAAAAATATTTTAAAATTTGTCCCCCAACCTCCCTATCCACGTCCCAAAATTTGACTAAAATATTTATAGCCGTTTTTCAGATATTGCGTTGTAACACTTTAAAATCCTCACCCTGTATATAGATTCGTCAATGTGAACAAGTTTTGCTCTTTAAAAGAGTTACAACAAGACTCCAGCCTGCGCAGACCACAGAGACTACGAATTGCTCTTTTTTGAATAAGAAAAGTGCTGTCGGCATTTGAGGAACAACCCCAAAATTCAATTCCGTACTGCAGAATTGAATAAAAATATGCATAGTACACCGTTCTAGCGAGGTTAAATCCGAAATTGTTTTTTATAGTAGAAATTGCGTAAACAGCAGAGCTCAGTTTTTTATTTATATGTACAATATGCGACTTCCAGCCCAAATTTTGATCTATAAATACTCCGAGAAATTTCGCGTGCGTGACTGAGTTGATAAGCCCATTATCTGTATTTAGATCTAGTAATTCTATTTTTTTATTGGGTTGAATTACGTGGTTAAATGTTTTTTTCTGAATTTAGTATAAGTTTATTTGCAGTGAACCAGTCGGCGATTTTTTCAATTTTTGCAATGGCTTCGTTTTTGAGTTCGTCGATCGACGGTGAATGTATCAGCAGGCTGGTATCATCTGCATACAATGAAAAGTTTATTGTGGGAAAATTTGCTACTAGATCATTGATATAAAGTAGAAAAAGTGTTGGGGCAAGAATGGAGCTAGGGTATACTGGCATTCGAAATTTGTTTGGCCACGATATTCACACGCACAGTTGGGAGGATCTCGACCACTAGCTTACGATTTTTAAGGTACGACGAAAACCAGTCATTAGAGCCTCTGATGCCATAATAAGAAAGTTTATTAAGTAAAATATCGAAATCCACGCAGTCAAAAGCCTTAGACAAATCGCATAGGATTACCAATGGAATACTTCTATACTTCTATTTTTACGAAATCCATACTGGGAATCAGTAAGAATCTTTTTGACTGACATATAATGAGTAAGTTGGTCATTTGCAGTGGATTCTAATACTTTTGAGATGGCCGGAATTAATGAAATGGGTCTATAATTTGATACGACAGTTTCATCATGCACCCTTCTTAAAAAGAGGCTTAACAATACTAGTTTTATACTGATCAGGAAAAACTCCACTACTCATAGAGAGATTTATTAAAAAGGTTAGTGGTGATTGCAGATGTTCTATGTTTTCCTTTATTATTGTAATATGTACCTCATCGACACCAACAGACTTTTTAGGTTTCAGCTTTTTAACTATTGAAATTACATGGCCTTCCGTAACTGGTTTAAAAAAGAAGGAGTCTTTAAAATTAAGGCCCATTTGATGAGGATAGAAACCAGATGACCCATTGCTCTCTAGACTCTGTGTTAGGGTATCTGTAATGTGAACAAAGTAATCCCGAAATTCATCTGCAACGAGTTCTGGTGAGCAGATTAAGTTATCGTCTTTATTTTTGATTGAAATATTTGTTATACTCTTAGTATTTTTGTTTTAAAGTTTATTGTTAAGAATGTCCCAAGTAGCTTTAATTTTATTATCGGAGTGAACTATTTTATTTGTTGCGTAAGTAAGTCTGGCCGTATAGCCATTACTTTATTTAAAATTTAACAGTAGTTTTTTACATAAGTAATAAAAGCCTGGTCAGTTGAAAACTTTTTTAAATACAAAAGGCATCTCTTATTTTTGCAAGCAGTTTTAATTCCCTTGGTAATCCATCGTGCTGTAAGTGGGTCCCTCGAAATGTTTGTGAGTGTTTTTTTAAATGCACCTGTATAACAGCTATTAAAATATTGGTAAAAAATATCGAATGCAACATTAATATTGGTCGCCAAATACAGGCCCGACCAATCAACTCTTGATATGAGTCCCTTAAATTTATTTTTAGATTTTTTGTTGAAATTTATTTTTTCTTCATATAAAGGTGCAAAAGATTTCAAAAGGAAATCATTGAGAATTATAATTATGGCATTATGGTCAGATAATCCGTTATCTATATTATGGTTGCTACTAAAAAAGCTCGCCAATGACGGGCTAATTAAGAAGTTATCCAGTGTAGACCGACTATACTGATTTACTCTAGTAGGTTTAGCATTGATAATACTAAAGTTGAACATATTGATGAGATTTTGAAAGTAATTAGCAGCTCCTGTATCTGAGAAAAAGTTTATATTAAAATCCCCGCAAACTATAATATGGAATTTTTAAATTGTTTGGTTACGGTCGATATCAGTTCATAAAAGAGGTTAAGAAAAGGGTCAATCTTACCGCTAGGGGATCTATACACGCAGATAATAAGGAAAGGATCCTTAACCCCTCGCTCACAGCCATGGTATATTCGAACTCTTGCTCAACCTGCAGTGGTTCGCTCAACAAAATCAAGATCAGTCCTACAATAGATCACTGCGCCTCCGTGGTCCCTCGTTTCTCTGCAGTAACAACTATATATAGTAGAACTGTATCTCCTGGTAGGGTAATTGTTTTATGTTCAAGGTCACGAAGCCAGAGGAGCGCGTTCACATTCATTACCTCGAGTAGGGGAAAGGTGAAAGGTAGAGGAGAGGTTACCCTGGAGCACGGATATAGGCCCTGGAGTAATTGTAGCACTTTGATTGTTAACGATGTCTATGTTGTAAACGATTGAAGGTAACTATTTAGCCCTATCTAGCTTTGTGTTTATAGAACTTTTTTGTAAACCTAACTATTAAAAACTATATGTGATATTAATTATTAATATGAATAATTAATATCTCGATTTGTATATTTGGGAAAATAAAAGGCACTGATTTGAGTGACGATTTATTTTATACTGCTGCTGTATTTCGCCAAGCAGGCAGGCGTGAAACATTTTACATGCAAAAAATAAACAGTCATTAATGTATGTATGGATAGAGACCTATCGGACTTAACACTATTTATGGGGATATACAACACCTTTCCCCTAAAATAAAAAAAAAATAATAATAAATCCAACTAGTAGTTAACCGACCACCAGACGCTCGGGTGGTTTAATTTTGCTGCGTCGCCTTAACACTTGCTCATATCGGCTGGACGATTGCACTTCACTATTGTTAGGCGAATTATTATCACTACTGCCTTCAAAATTTGAACTAGAATCCTTTATTAATTCCGAGCGTGGAACAATTGAAACCTCACTTTTATTTTTTTGAATCTCACAAAAATTTCGTTTCATTTGACTAGTGTGACGCTTCCATTGCAATCCACAATCGGTTTTAACAATATAGGTTCTTCTACCAAGCACTTCAGTTATTTCTCCCTGACACCACAGAGGTTTACTTCGACTTGTTCTAAAATCACGAATCCAAACGCGATCGCCGACATTAAAATAAATTTCTTTTTGAGCAGGATAATATTTTTTTTGGGAGTGTTGTTTATTTTCAACAACACTGGAAACTGAAGGAAACAACAAATCAAATTTCCCCCTTAGATTCCTACCCATTAATATTTTCGCGGGTGTTTCCCCCGTCGTCGTATGTGGAGTATTTCTATAAAGAGATAAAAATCTATTTATAATTAAATGCACATCCATAGTCGGACTTTCATGTTTAAATTTTAAAATTGCATTTTTCATTATTTTTACCGCGCTTTCCGCTAAACCATTTGTCTCAGGATGATATGGAGCTCCAGTCAAATGTTTGACACCGTTTTCTGAAAGAAATTTTTGAAACTCTTCTGAAACAAAAGTTGTTGCGTTATCAGTACAAATCTGTACGGGCAACCCAAATCTTGCAAAAACCTCACGAAAAAATCTTATTGTTGTAAAAGCGGTAATATTATGCACCTCAAAGCATTCAATCCACTTGGATGTCGCGTCACTAATTACAAGAAAATTTTTATTGAATAGAGGTCCAAAAAAATCAGCGTGTAGGCGTGTCCAAGGACTTTTTGGCCACTCCCATACTTCTAAAGCAATATTTGAAGTATTACTAGCAAACATTGCACATGCCTGACATTTTCTTGCCAGATCTTCAATGTGACAATCAATAGAAGGCCACCATACATAAGACCTGGCAAGAGACTTCATCTTAATTACTCCCATATGGGTACTATGCAGTTCATCCAAAATAAATTTTTGAAATTTTTGAGGTATTATCAACCGAAACCCCCACATGAGACAACCCTGTTCTATTGATATTTCATTCCTTTTATTAAAGTATGGTTTAATTTCGTCAGACGGACAAGAAATTGGCCAGCCGTGACGCACAAACCAAATTATTTTATTTAAAACTATATCTTTAGACGTCTCGTTTTTTATATCAACAAAATCTATTGGAATTTGCGCATCCTTTAATAAATTTAAATAAGAAATTTCTGAATAACAATCTGAAAATAAGGATTTATTATTTCCAATTTGTGAGTTTACTTTTAATGGCATCCTAGATAAAAAATCAGCTGTATTCTTATCTGAACTACAAATTTTATATCAAAGTCGAATGCTGATAATATATGAGCCCATCTTTGCAAGCGATTTGCTGCAAAAACTGATATACCTTTTTTATTTCCAAATATGGACAATAGCGGTTTATGATCTGTTACTAATAAAAATTTTTGATTATATATATATTGAAAAAACTTTTTAACTGCAAAAATGATTGCTAAAGCCTCTTTCTCTATTTGAGAATAAGAAATTTCGGCCTTATTTAATAAACGAGATGCAAAAGCTATAGGTTTTTCATTGTTATTTTCAAAAATGTGGCTTAAAGTTGCACCCAAAGCAAACTGACTTGCGTCCACAGTTAATTTAAGTTTTTTAGTAGGATCAAAATGAGCTAACACTCCTGCCGACAACAACATTCTTTTTGCCTCTTGAAAACTATTTTCACATTCTAGCGTCCAAAACCACTTAACGTCCTTTTTAAGTAAATTGTAAAGAGGTTTTAAAACTGATGAAGCATTAGGAAGAAATTTACAGTAAAAATTTAACATTCCTAAAAATGATTTTAATTCAGTTACATTTTTGGGAATTTGACATTGCTTGACCGCTACAACTCTTTCTTCAGAAGTATGAAGTCCCTCCTTGTCAATTTTATGACCTAAATATGTTACTGCATTCTGAAATAAAAAACATTTTTCTCTCTTAACTTTAAGACCACATTCCTGAAGACGTCGAAAAACATTTTCTAGGCGCTCCATATGTTCCCGATCATTTTTTCCTGTAACCAAAATATCATCAAGAAAACAAACTACACCGGGCATTACAAACATTTGTTCCATAATGTTTTGGAAAATGGCGGGCGCGCACGTTATTCCATATGGTAATCTGGTATACGAAAAAAGACCCTTATGCGTAGAGATGGTGACAAATTTTCTTGACTCTTCAGTTAAAAGAATTTGCTGATATGCTTCAGACAAATCAATCTTAGAAAATTTCTCTCCACCTTGTAATTGTGCAAATAAATAGTCAATTCGTGGTAGAGGGAAATGCTGACTTTCTAACTGAGGATTCAAAGTAATTTTAAAATCTCCGCAAATACGAATACCTCCATTTTGTTTTAACACAGGCACAATCGGCGTTGCCCAGTCGGAAAATTCAGTTTGAACTAAAACCCCATTATTAATAAGACGTTCAATTTCTTCTTCAATTTTCGGTTTTAATGCAAAAGGCACCGGCCTAGCCTTACAAAATTTCGGGACTGCGTCTTTTTTTAGTGTTAAACTAACATTGAATTTGTTAAACGTTCCCAGTGTGGGCTCAAAAATGTCGTTATATTTATTTACCAATTCTGAGAGCTTGGTAGATGAATCTACACCTACTTTACTAACAGTAAAATTATTAATGTGATTATTATAATAATGCTCGTCACTTCCTAATTTACAAATACCTAATTTCAACATTTGTAACCCATTACGACCAATTAAGGGTGGTCCACCATTTCTAACAATATAAGTTTTTAAAATATAATTTTTTCCCTCAAAAAAACATTTAAATTCAAACAACCTAATGGTTTAAATGTTACGCCTACGTAATCGGTTAATGACAAATCACTATTTAACAACTCTTTCATTCGAAAATGTTTTAAATATAACTTTTCAGAAATAGCGGAATGCGCGAAACCTGAATCGGCTTCAAAATTTAATGGAATATTTTCACAAATTAATTTAACAAAAAATGGTTTAATGTTCCCTGAACTATCAATATTATTAACATCTAAATCGCGAATATTGAAAAGATATTCATCAGTGTTAAAATCAGTTTCGCAGTCCTGCAAAAAATGTTGCCTCCTACCCTTGCACTGAGGAGCTAAATGACCCTTTATGCCACAGTTGTGACAAATGCAATTTTTAAAAACACAGTCAACCGCTAAATGATTTTTTCTGCCGCACACAGAGCACTTAAACTGAGGTTGAATACTCTTACCACCAGCTGCAACATTTCGGAACTCACTCTGAACACTGTTGCCAGTGTTGCCCCCAGACGATGAAGGTCCTCTCCTCCTTTGTAAATTTTCATGGTTTTTACCTCCACGAAATATTGGTTTCTGGAAGTAAACTGGTTCAGGTTTAATGGATGTTCCAAGGTTTCGTACCTCTTGCTCTCGCAAGGCCGACTCTTTGCTAAGGGCGGTTTTTACTACTTGCTTGAATGTAACTTTTGAAGCATCTTCTTCAAAAAGTCTATCCATTATTTTTTCGTCGTTTATTCCTATGACGAAAATATCACGCATAACCGTAGAAAGTTCGGTACCAAAGCCACAATTTGAAGCTAAACTTTTAACTTTTGCCTCCCAATCGGCCACTGATTCATTAGTCTCTCTTTTACAATTGTAAAACTTCAGCCGTTCTGCAAAATAGGATTTTATAGGTGAAAAATGTTCCTTTAGTAATTTTATTAACTCATCATAACCTTTCGAGTCCGGTAGTTCAGGTACACATAAATTACGAACTAAAACGTAACAGTCCTCCGACAGAGTATTCAGTAAAATAGCTCGTTTACGCTCGTTGTCCGTAATATTATTTGCAATAAAAAATTGCTTAAGTCTTTCGCTAAACACCGAAAAATCCGAAACCTTTGGATCGAAAAAATTTAACGAACCCAGAAGCCCGACCATTTCAATTTTAGTACCGGAAGCACTCGTTTCCACTGACGGCCGCGCCATTTTCTATTGTTCACTTTTTTTACTTTTTAATATCGTTATTTCTCACTAAAACAAAACTTCGAGATTCACCAAAATCGGTCCGTAGGCTTAAAAGCCAATACCTCGTCGCCAATGTACTATATGTGATATTAATTATTAATATGAATAATTAATATCTCGATTTGTATATTTGGGAAAATAAAAGGCACTGATTTGAGTGACGATTTATTTTATACTGCTGCTGTATTTCGCCAAGCAGGCAGGCGTGAAACATTTTACATGCAAAAAATAAACAGTCATTAATGTATGTATGGATAGAGACCTATCGGACTTAACACTATTTATGGGGATATACAACAGATACCATTGTCGTCGCCATTGTAGTTTCATTAGAAAGAAAATGATTTTCGTATTTAAATGTTTTTCCTCCCCATTCACTGTTACATCTAACCGACAACAATGAATATGAACCTCCAAGAAGAATTTTAAATTATATTGAATACACCATTCCAGGCCTTATCTTTATATATTAAAAAGAGTTTCAAGTGGAATATCTCAATATCTCTGCATTCGGTTCCAACTTTTTGAAAATACTTAATTCCAATATTCCAAATGTAGAAAGTACCTCTATATTTTCGTCGCTCGCGCGATCATTGGTATAAACACCATTTTTCCATCTAAGAAGGTATTCCTAAGTATTCTATAAATTTGTTAGTATAGGTATATTCTGAAGGTAAAGGTACATAACTTGACTAACACTAACTAATTGAGACAAAGAGCAACTTCACGAGCCCTTCCCAACAAAATATTTTAAACTTTAAATCACAGTTAAAACTTTATTTTGTTATAAAGACTGCAAAAATGTTTACTTATAGAGATACACTTAACTTTGATATTAGCAGCACTTTATTATCTTTTATTATAAAGTCTCCACTCGGATCTGTTTGAGTATAGAAGTTTTGAAGCATAATAACAGCTTCCATTATTTTTCACACCTAAATATACTTATAATTAGTACAAAGCAATAGCTGATAGCTCTTATTGTTCTTGAAGAGAGCAATTAAGCAAACGACAAGTACTTAGGATTAATGGACAATCCGAATCTGAATTTCGTATATTATCGTTTGTATTCACAAAATTTGTATTATAGCATTTATAACATTTGGGAATCCCAAAACAAGTCAAAACTCTTAATGCGCATGCTTGGGTAACTTCTCACGAGCTCAAAAGCGAGGGACACTTGGAGTAACCCTTGGGCAACTTTAGGCAAATATGAACGTACCGGGGAATGTCACCTTGCAAATGTGAACGGCTGCGGAACGCAAAAGTGTTACGCTTTCCTTCCCTAATGTGTGAATATGAACGCGCTCTGTTCAGAGAAGCACAGGACGTCTACCGTCGTATTACTGTTATCCTTGGAAAAGTCTTTTATAAAAAGTTCGAAATCTGTGGTTTTATGGCGAAGGCTCTGTATGTTTTGATGTAAGATTGTCAATAGTGGTTGCTACTTTGTGGACGAAGAACTCGCTGATCGGAGTTTTCTTGTTTCCCTCTGGGTTCCAGTGCCTGCTAATTTGGTTCCCAGCGTGGTATCGACCACCAACCCCTGCTCAGCGCTCGCCGGGGCGCCATCGACAATACTGGGCTTTATCTTACCACCATTGACATCCCCATTAAACACTTTATCGCACTCATCTAATGATAGAAGTTTAGTGTTAAAAACTAGTTTATTTTTGTTAATACGTGCCTCGGCATCTGTAAGTCTTGCTTTTTTGAGAAATTAACTCAGTTTTAGACGATCACTTTGCTCACGAGCAGTGTAGAATGGAGCCACAGCAAAGGCAGATGAGCGCAATGAAGAGGACTTTTGCAAAATCATATATCTATTTTTATTAGAGGCAAACTGTACAACAATCGGTCGTCTCCGATTATGGTTTGTTCCCAATCTAAAAGCTTTATCGATTTCCCGTAATATTAACATTCATTTTACTCTTTGTTAAATTGATTATTAACTCCTCCATTTGGGGTCCCGATTCTCGATCCTGTTCCTGCACACCATAAAAAATCAGCGAGTTTTGCTTGCTCTCTCTTTCATGTAGGTTAAGCTTATCCTCCAGTTTAAAAACCTTAGCCCTTAGTTCATTGTTTTCGTATTGTAAACTGTGAACTGTATTTGTTAAAAGGTGAAGGTCGTTGTCCGTTTTTGTGACTGTCTTCAAGATAAGGTCGATCTTATTTTCTAGCGATAAGCATTCCATCTTTTTTCTTTTTTTACCCTTGTTAAAGATGATTTTATGTTCAATTCAATTAGATTATTGATTTAAAATAGGCACAGTTATAATTAGTTTATTATATCGGCACTCGCACAGACAATAGCTCGCCACTTTAACTACCATCGAGCGAAAACACGACTTTTTTTGCGTTATTAATACCTGATATTTAGCCGATTTATGCGGACCGAACCGATACACGTTTCTCAAATAAAACTGTAATAGTGGTAATGTGTAAATATAGAGGTTTATTTAAATGTGTCATTGTCGGTTCAAGAAGACCACCATTAGGCGAGTAGTACTATTGCTTTGGAAAATCATATCTGCAAAACATCCGTCCCAAAGTATTTAGACAAAAATAAATTTCATTTTTACAAAGTCCAATTGGTTCATGAACTCAATGAAGATTATCCAGACAGTAGAGTCCCAATTTTTCGAGATAATGATGAATGATGAATATGTGCAATAATCATTCGCAGTTTTCGACAAGAATTGTATTTTCGGATGAGGCAACGTTTTGTTTGAATGGAAGTGTAAACAAACAGAACTGTCGGTATTAGGCTACAGAAAATCCACGCTGGATTATGGAATGTCACACCCAATATCCTGAAAAAATTAATGTTTGGGCCGGCATTGTTGAAAATGGAATTTTAGGACCTTTCTTATTGGCGAAAACTTGACAGGTGAAACATTTATAGAGAATGATCTAGTACCGTGCCGTGCCTTGCCACATTATACAATAAGTAAATAAAATAAAATAAAATCAATAAATGTAATAACACATTTTTAAATAAGAAAATAAATTGACTCATTTTATTTAGAAGAAACCATAGACATCGTTAGTTACGATGCCTAAGGAAGAAACTAATCATCAGGAAGTTTAAAATATAATTGATAGTTTAAAATTAAAAAAAAAATCTCCTGGTGTCGATGGTATAACCACAGAAATACTAAAACCTATTAAAACGACTATTTCTAGGCCACTAACTTTTCTTATGAATACAATTTTTAAAACAAGTACCGGGTGTACCACTAAGAATGGCTGTCTGTCTCAGAAACTGTTAGTCGTATGGCTTGCTGAAAAAAATATATTAGGTAAAGTGGTCATGAGAAATTGCTGGAAATTATTTTCAAGTTTCTCAGACTGGCGCTAGAGGGCGCAACAGTAACGGTAAATATGAATCACGAAGCTTCCTTAAAAGTCGCTCAGTTAAGATATCCCGAAAATAACATTTTTGTATATTTCGAAGATTTATTAATAAAATTCACCTATAAAACGTGTTTGTCACTTTTCAAATAAAGTGGTGGGGGAAGGTTGAACATTATTTGTAATAAATGTTGATAACTCCGGTCTGGCTTAACATAATTTAGTAAACTTAGTTTGTTAAAAAGGTGTTTTCTCACTCTATATATCATCTTATGAACTACGGCAATATGTGATTTACACTAGGCGCTAGGGGGCGCTGTCTTACAACTTCACAAACATTGCGCGTTTTTTCCCATAATTATAAATATAATAGTATATTCAATTTTACCTGATTACAAGGATGATTAAAAGTCTAAGAAGTCAGCAAAAACCGCAAGTTAATATCTATTTTCAATCCGGAGATATCAACAACAATAATCATAATTACGGAACATTATGATTTTATTTTCAAGTTCCCATGGAGAGGTTTTTTTAAGAGTCAAATAGGCCTTGGAAAAACAAAATATGAAGGTACGTATGTCTCAAGCAAATATATCGTTACGACAATAATATTAAGACCGGCGTCGTTGAACTAAAGATATTTTGTACGAATTTGAGAGAAGTGCATATTATCATATAAAGTTAAAAAATGGCGGTACAGGGTATTTGTTACTGCTTAAGCTTTTAACAGTAATGATTTTTTGCTTATACAGGGTGTTATTTAATAAGAGTCCGATATTTTACAGAACGATTTCTCAGATATTTATAAGATGAAAAGTTCATATAAGCCCTTCATTATTGATTTTGAGATACAGGGTGTTAAAACTTTTAACAGGAAAGAAAATATGTACGTCACTGCCGTTTTCTCTTTGGATAACACTGTTATGTAGGCACTTTATTGGCTAATGCAAAGTACATTTTCATAATTTTTTGATTTCGGCTTTGTTTAGGAGATAAATGCTATTTTATCAAACTCTATCAATATGAGCATAGCGATATGCAAATAAATGCTATTTATTTCTTTATTATTCTTTTTCTCGAGAACGATTGCTGGTAGCGACTTCTACCAAGTATGCCTTTTTCATGTAAAAATGACGAAGAAATCCATTTTCTTGCTTAGAAATGTAATACAAGCACGTATAAAAAAGTTATGACTCCTCAAAAGAGTAAAGAGACACGTAGGTGGCGCCCTCTACAAGTGGGAGCCATACTAACATCAAGTTCGAATTTCTCATTTCAAGAAACCCCTAGATGCCAATTTTCGTCCAAATATAGGCATTATTTTAAAAATTATTTACTAAAAACAAAAATAAAAATGTTTAACACCCTGTATCTCAAAAATGAAGGGCTTGCGGACCCATGCTTATATATGTACTTTTTACCTTATAAATAATTGAGGAATCGTCATGTAAAATATCGGACACTTATTAAATAACACCCTGTACAGAATAACTGGGGCGAGCTGTGACTCTATGCCTTTGTTTAAATTAAGATTTTGTTAGAGTTAGTTCCTACCCCTAAGGGCATTTGTTAACACTTTAAAATGTATAAATATAAAACGTTAAAGAAAGAACGAATTTGTTTCCACACAAACACACAATACAAATGCGGTCCTTAATATTGTAAAAGCAATATAATATGATTACTTTATTATAACGTTTAACAGCGTCTGGTTATACTAATATGCACGGAAAAGGTGCTTCTGGACATTTTCAGGATATCACAAAATCATACATCAGAAACTGAACATTTTGTTTTTCAATTTTCGACAAACCTAATAAATTTTATTTTGCACATTCGCTGTAAAGAACGGTGCTATTGGAATAATAAAAATATAAAAATCGACCTTTAAGAATATATTCTTTCAGTTAAGGTAATTGTTGGTTTGCGGCAAAGAAATATTTCCTTGCAACAAGCCATTTGATCTTAAATTAAATTTATGAAAGCTTTCACTAAAATGAATTAAAACTTTATTCGTCTTGATTGAATGATGTCCCCTTTAAGTCCAAGTAATAGCAAAGAAATGTGCTCTTAAGCAAAAGTCACATATACCTGACTTAAGTACATAAATGATTCATTAGGATTAAATCTTTCAATTGAAGAATGTTGTTTCTGAGACCAGTATAATCTTGTGTTAAAGATTGGTATTTTAAGGTAAGTACTGAAATCCTTGAATCAAAGTAACAAAAATATTTAGCCTTACTTTAAGATAATGAATAACCTTACCTCAAGGCGGTGCTTGGTATTTTTACAATCTGTTATCTTAGCTTAAGATATATTTTCTTTCCGCTAGGATACTTACAGAACTTGCTTCCAAGGACATGACTGACTTTAACCAAGATAATATTTATTTGGACATATCGAAAGACATGGCAGACTTAATTTAAATTCGTCTTGCTTTACATTAAGATATCCTTTTTATCAGTGTACGAGCAGAAAATTATTTTTCTACTTTAACCAATTCTATACATTTTCTACGTCTTGAGATGCAAAAAATGATTTATTTTTATTATCGGCCATTATTTTTGTTAAATGTTTATTGAAATAATGAAAATACATCATTATAAACTACTAATTCTTATTACACCTTACACGGTGTCTAAAATAATCAAACAGATTAACTAACCCGAACTGAAACAATAAAAACATTTCTTAACGATTAAGAAAACACTTACTAAGCAGCTGTTAAGTAAAATAAAAAATGTAAGTATGTAAAAATGTGGTGTAGGTACATTTTCAAGCCGACCCTGATCCCATTTATTCAGCTTTGAAGAGGTTGAGGCGTATACAATAGGATTTAATCAGTAAGAGTCAACGGTATAATTCTGCAAATATTATACACACAAAGAAAGTTAGTATTCGTTGGATTTGTTATGCTCTCTAAACTTCAAGTGATATTAGATATAAGTCAGCATCTTTGATTTTCAAAAGTGAGCCTGTTACGGATAGAGGAATGAAGAAACGACCACTCTGAAAATAACCTTTCTAGTTGTGCTGATGACGCAGGAATTGTGTATACACTGAGCGAAATATCGAGTTGATATAACTCAAATATGAGTTGTCCTAGATCACGCATGTTGTTAATAGGGGACAGCTCAGACCTATAAATTACGGCCACTAAATCGGTGTTCATAAGTTATAATAGTCCTGAAGATGGGTTATTTTATGCACTGGACTCGACTTAAATTTTTGGTAAGCTACGGCTACCGTAGCTAATCGTAACTGGGTTTAACGAACACGTGCGACGTGGGCTGCAGCAATTCATTGTTGTAGTTTATCGGTGTTCGGTATTGTCGCGTTTGTTTTAAAGTGCTGTATCCGAACGTGTAAGTGTTTTCGATAAGAACGGCCGTCTAGTGTTTTAAACTGTGAAAAATGATAATTAATTCTCTTGGTTAAACAAGCAACTGTTAATAAAAAAAGGGATTAATAATATCTTATCTCTAAGCGAAAGAAAAAAACAAAAAAAAATATTTATTTATAAATTAAATACCTTGCTGTGCCATTAAACTTATTTTGATGTGGTATTGTGTGCATTTTTTTATCTTCTGGGAAACTCCCTTTGGGAGAGTTCTAGCAGAGTCCCTACTGCTAATTCAGAATTATTGATTTTTTCTGTAACCTTCAATATGTCTTATTAAATCTGCTCCAAATGTACTAAGAATTGCATTTTTAAGACAAGGCCTAAAGAAAATGAACTCTTTATTGGGGCATCGTGTGACTGTTGTAAGGCGATTTTTTGCAAGGAGTGCGCCAAGATCACTACAACTGAGGCTCACGCTGTTGCCTTAGCTCAGCGAAGTTTAGTATTTTACTGCGTAGACTGCAAGCGCTGTTTGAGGGAACTGCCAAAAACGAGAAAATTTATTGAGCATTATGAAAAAGCCAAAGCTGAAGCAAAAGGTAAAGAGGAGACAATTGAAAAACAGGATAGGGAATTTCAGCTTAAGTTGCCAAATTTTGAACTGGAAAGATCTAAACTTTTAGCAGAGATCAAGGAAAAAGATGAGCATATTGATAGGCTGAAAGGCAGTAAAACAAATTTAAAAGATTCAGTGGTTGTCGCTGAAGTGGTTTCTGCAAGTGCAATCGATGAACAAAAGAAGGAGATATGTAATCTAAACAAACAAATCTTACAATTGGTAGATAAAAATAGAAACCTTGCCAAACAATGTGAGAAGTTGGAAGGGGATTCTCAAAGGATAGTTGCGGAAATCAATAGCCTTAACAAACTGAAGTCAAGAATGCTAATAAGTATTGAAACCTTAACGAAGGATAATGAGGTATATGCAAATGACTTCAAAAGGATAAATAACGAGTTACTTGATGAAAAAGAAAGATTTAAAGTCTTCAAGAATGCTGTCTGCGGTGATATGATATATGATGATAAGCCAAAGGAGTAAGCAGCTGTAACGAAAAACCTGATGAGTTTGGGAATGTTAAACCAGCGAGGGTGGAAATGAGCCAAAAACCTTTTAGGGTGTTGGTTTTAACAGATGATTTTGGAAGAAAATTGTATAAACCTTTGCAACGTATTCTGGGACACCACTGTAAACTTCAATTGTTCTGTAAGTCATTTGCAAAATTCGCAGAAGTAGTGTCTACTATAGACTGTTTTGTTGGGGACTTTACATCGTCAGATTATGTAGTAATTTTATCAGGTACAAGTGACTCTAACATTCACCATAATGATATTAATCACTTAGCAAATAAATGTTTTTATACTAATCTAATTTTTTGCACCATACCGATTTTGCATTATACAACAGAGATAGACTATAGGATTGAAACGGTAAACAACAAAATCTATAATACTGTGTCTAGATTAATGATGTTTTCTATCAACGTTGATCTCTTGGATCTTCGTAATAAGTTCACTGTTAGAGATTATATTAGAAATAGTTACTATTTGAGTCGTGTGGGTCTTCATAGATTATCAAACTGTTTAAGGGATGCCATTATTAATTTTGAGGTCAAACCAAAGTTAACCAATTTGAAACAAATATTGTGTGGCGATCTAAATATATCTATAAAACAATCGCTCAGCAGTCTTTTAAATTCTTTTAATATGAATTGTTTTGTGACTCAACCAACAAGAATTACCTTGCACTCTGCTTCGCTGCTTGACTATATATGCTCCAATATTAATGAAAGTAGAGTGCAATGTGAAGTGTTTAACGCTGGGCTGTCGGATCACGAGGCAGTAGTATGTGGGCTTTATATTGTAAACAAAAAATATAGAAAACAGGTACGTAGGGGCAGACTCTTTACGAGGGCGAGTTATGATAAGTTCTCACAACTTTGCACTGAAGTTGATTGGCCAGGAGCTTTTCTCTCTCCGGACCCCCTGCATGATTTTCATTTTAAACTTTCAAAAGCTTTTAATACAGCCTTTACCATTCGATCTCTAAAGGTCAAGACTAAAAAGTCATGGCTATCTAAAGGTATTGGTATTTCTGCTAAAAATATGCGATGTCTGCATTACTTGCGTTAATACTTTATTAACAATGACCATTTTATGCTTTATTTTAATAAATATAGAGCAGTGTACAGGCGAACAATAAAGGCCGCAAAGAGACTGCACTATAATAATAGACTAATACATGCTAGCAACAAACAAAGGGAAACTTGGAGTATTGTCAACGATTTAAAAGGTAAAAACAATACTAACATTTTCGAAACTAAATTGTCTCCTAATAAATTTAATGAATTTTATACGGCCCAGTTTGGACTTCGGGCTTTAAGGGGAACTAACGATCCAATTTTTTTATTTCTGGAGGATGTGTATCTTGGACTGAATGAGAAAGACTCTGCTGCTGTCTTCTATAACCTTTCTAAAGCATTTGATTGTGTCAATCACCGGATACTGCTCAGTAAATTGGAAGTTTACAGCTTTAGAGGAAACGCTCTGGACTGGTTCAGGAAGAAGTCAGAGGGTTTCATCGTCGGAATCTACGTCTAAACAAGCGAATGTTGACTGTGGCGTTCCGCAGGGTTTTGTGTTGGGCCCTTTATTGTTTTTATTATACAGGGTGCCGCATCGAAAACGAAAACAGAGACATTTACTGGCACTCAGTTCTTTTTTGGAAAAACGCTCAGAACCGTCGATTTTGTTTTCGAGGAGGACACAAAATTGGCAAAAAATCACGTTAACACGTGCAGCCCCCTGGGCGGGGGTTGCACCACCCCTAAAATCTTAAATGGAAATGGGGGGCCGAGTGATACCTTATTTTAAAGGTCTTTCAATTCCCTTTATAATGATGTAAAATTCATGTACTTCAGTTCAGTAGTTTTGGAGATTTATTGATTTAAAACTTAAAGTAGACTTTAATATAGGTACATCAGATTAGTTTGTACTCCTTTCAGAAGAAATTTGAGTAAAAGCATTTACTTAATAAGTAAATGCTTTTCTTCACTATGCTCATGGTTTGTTTATCATTTTGGTGTTGAAAATAGCGATTGGAGCGTTTTTTGTGGAAAAAAAAAGTTGTTTCTTGAAGAAAGATAAGAAGGGAATGTCTCGTACTTATTTTAAATAGGAATTTAGTACATAGTTTGCGATTGATTCGACCAAACTTTGTTGTTAAAATACCTTTTAACGCTTTATACATAAATTAACCATGGTATATTCCACGGCAGAAAGGGTTGAAATTATCGAAATATTTTTCGGAAATAATCAGTGCGCTAAAGCACAAATATTTAATGAGCGACATGAGAACAGTAACGTGCATCGAAAATATGTTCACAGGGGTCGGCAACCTACGGCACGCGTGCCAGACTTGGCACGCCTGGCAGTTTAAAATGGTACGCATAACTTTGTAAAGTTTGGTGTATAATATTAAAGATTTAATTTTAAGGATACTTATTGTAAATTTAAAATAATCTACGGAACTGTACACAAGTTGGCAACGTAGCTCGACCGAGCTATGTGATGGCAGGCCAGGCTAGAACGACGCGACCGCGAAGGGACGTTTCTAGAAAATAGAAGACGCGAGGAGGTAATTCTCGGCTTTTCGAACGCCCGGTGAGCGGCATTGCCACGGTTATACGGGAAATTTCTAGGATGTTGATTTACCATTATATAAGCGTGTATTCAGTTAGAGTTAGTTTAGTATAGTACGAGCTATTGTAAAGATAAGTTCCGAAATAAAAGTTTAGTGGTAAAAGTTGTACCAGGTGTTGTTATTGGACGGACCCAGGATAGTTAATCGTAACATTATTTATCAACCTGTAACGTACAAGTGCGCGATTAACGGTAGTGTTATGGCGGCTAAAAAGCAGAAAGTAGACGTTCAGCCCTTTCAAAGCTCTTGGGCAAGCGATTATGGTTTTATATAGCAAAGAGATCGAGCCATATGTGCATTATGTCGGGAAAGCGTAGTATTCTGGACATCTAGTGTTCAACGACATTTTCAAACAAGACATGAATCGGGGTTTAAGGATAATGCCGATAGAACGGAGACAATTCGAAGAGCAGTTGCTCAGTATACAAAGCAGGCAACATTCTTTAAAAAAATTAGTCAAGGGAAAGATCAAGCAACCAAATGCAGTTTTAAAATTGCACAATCTTGGGCAGAAAAGAGAAGACCTTTCACTGATGGGGAATTTATGAAGCAAACGTTTCTGAGAAGTGCGGATGTATTGTTTGATGATTTTCCTAATAAACAAGCAATACTGGTCCGGATTAAAGATATACCAGCATCAGCGCGGACTATTGAGAGGCGAGTTACTGAAATGACAGAAAATGTACGGAAACAACAGATCGACACCATTAAACGGAATATCGTATTTAGTATTTCGTTGGATGAAAGTGTCGACGTTAATGACATTTCCCGGTTGGCAATCGTTGCGCGGTACCTTGACAATAACCGTGTGTATGAAGAACTGATCTGTCTGCTACCATTGGAAGGAACGACAAGAGGCGAAGATATACTATCAGAATTCGTTAAACATTTTCAGAAACGGGGACTAGACTTAACTAAGATTTTTTGCGTAACTACAGATGGCGCACCCGCTATGATCGGGACACATAAGGGATTTGTATCTCTTCTTACTGCACGCATTGGTCGACCACTTTTGAATTTCCATTGCATTATTCATCAAGAAAGTTTATGCGCGAAGTTCTCGAGCGGAAGCTTAAAATCCGTGATGGATACTGTTGTAAAAGTTGTCAACTACATTGCTGGTCGTTCTTCATTAACTCACAGACAATTCAATTCATTTTTACAAGAAATGGAAAGTGAATATTCAGATATTCCATTACACAGCAATAATATACGCTGGCTTAGCCGCGGTAAAGTGCTTTCTAGATTTGTGGAATGTTTGGAAGAAATTAGGTCATTTTTGTTGCAAAAAAAAACAAGCTCAAGTATTTCCTGAACTAGATAATAAAGAATGGATTTGTAAGTTGATGTTCCTAACTGATATTACAAATCATCTCGGCGAACTAAACCTTAAGTAGCAAAGATCGCAACTGTTCTAGATTTGTATGATTCCTGGAAGTCTTTTAAAATGAAAATAGATGTATTTATTCGCGATATTACCTCCCATACATATAAATACTTTCCAAATCTAAAAACATACTTACCCAACCTTAATAATTGTGATAATGCTGCATTTAATGAGGAAATGTTAAACTACATTACTTCACTGAAAGAAGAATTTGCTGAAAGAGGCCAAGATTTTGATAAACATGGTCACATGTTCACCTTCTTGATAAAACCAGACTTAATGGATTTTACTAGCATTCCTTTTATGATTCTCTTTTCGCATGGATGGAAATTCAAGATTTTGAGCTTCAGCATATTGAGTTTAGGAACTCCGAGTTATGGAAGACAAAATTTATGGAACTAAGAAGAGTTTTAGAAGGTTTGCCAGATAAATTTATTTGCCTAAAAAAAGTGGCATTTGTAATCTTTCACCATTCGGATCGTCCGTCCTATATGTGTGAGCAAGTTTTTTCCCATAGGTATGAAAATCATTTTGAATCCATATCGAAGTCGGCTAACAACAAAAAATTCAGAGGAGTGTGTAATATTAAAAGTAACTAGACGTGAACCAGAAATAGAAAAGCTTTCGCGAGAAACACAAGGACAAGGATCGCACTGAAAACGTTTCAAATTTTAAACAAAATGTTGCCTTATATAAAAACATATATTTCCTTTAACAGTAAAGTATGTGCTATGTTTCCTTTTTGATTAAAATTTTCAGAAATATTGTTGATCATTTTTTTATTTTATTAGTTACCTTCTTTATTACTTTTAACAATTTTATACATTATTTATTCGTATAAAAATTATACAGTTTTGTATAGTGGCACTTTGGCTTTGTTTAAAATTGCACATGGGCACCTCTTTGTTAAAAGGTTCCCGACCCCTGTAGAACTTGTAGCTAAATTTCGGGAAACTGGATCAGTCGCCAATAAAAAACGCAACATTGAAAATCCCATAAGGAACGAAGCAATGGAAGTGGGGGTTTTAGGGCAAGTTTATGTAGATCCTACGTTAAGTACCCGCAAATTGGATACTGTGTGTGGTGTTAGTCGACGTAGTATCCAACGGATTCTAAAGGCCCATAGTTTTCATCCGTATAAAATTCACCTTGTACAAGAACTTAATGAAGACAATTTTGATCGGCGATTACAATTTTGTGAAGATATGAGTGAACGAATTATAAACGATGAACATTTTCTATTCAACACTTGCTTTTCCGACGAATGTTCCTTTTTTAAATGGCGTAGTAAATCGTCATAACTGCCGATATTGGTCCGATTCTAATCTTAGAATTAATCGTGAGGTACACACACAGCAGCCACAAAAATTAAATGTTTGGGCTGGTATTTTTGGCGATCATTTAGTTGGTCCTTTTTTCTTACCTGGAAGTTTGACCGGTGAAATGTATTTGGAATTACTGCAAGACGCCATAGATCCTGCATTTACAGCCATAATTGAAAATCAGAATCAGAATGATCGGCGGTACATTGCGAATAGGTTGATGTTCCAACAGGATGGTGCCCCACCACATTACGCATTACGTGTTCGACAATATTAAGATCAGACGTTTCCAGGTCGATGGATTTGTAGAAGAGGTGCAATTGAATGGCCCCCAAGATCGCCAGATTTATCACCTTTGGATTTCTTTCTGTGGGGTCACTTAAAAAGCAAAATCTATGCTACTCAGCCAACATCGTTAGAAGATTTGCGGCAAAGAATTGTGAATGAGTGCCTTCAAACTACTCCTCAAATATTCATTTTTACACTACTTTGCTGCCAAATGTATTGATCTCCACTAATGATGATGTATTAGAGTTTTATTTAAGCTTTAAATCAATAAATCTCCAAAACTACTGAACTGAAGTACATGCATGAATATTACATCATTATAAAGGGAATTACAGGACCTTTAAAATAAGGTATCACTCGACCCCCCTTTCCATTTAAGATTTTAGGGGTGGTGCCACCCCCGCCCAGGGGGCTGCACGTATTAATATGATATTTTGCCAATTTTGTGTCCCCCTCGAAAACAAAATCGATGAGTATGAGCGTTTTTCCAAAAAAGAACTGAGCTGCCAGGAAATGACTCTGTTTTGTTTTCGATGCGCCACCCTGTATATCAACGACTTGGCAGATATAATATATTCTGGTGATATAATATATCACCAGAAATTTATTTTCTTGGAGATTACTAACAACATTATTGTCCAGAAATACGTCATTCAAGACACACTTAAATGACATCACTCTAGTCTTAGAAACATTACATGTCAGTTTATTTGAGTCGCACTACTGCTTGATCTTAGATAAGTCATCATTAATATCATCCTTATTATGCCAAAATACAGTAGCGTCATCCTCAAAAAGAGTAAAGTTGCCGGTTATATTTATATCTGCCAAGTCGTTGATCCAGATAGCAAATTGAAATTTGAGGGCCATATAAAACATTTAAACTCGAAATTATCATCTGGTTGTTACGCACTCAGAGTAGTGTCTAGCGAGCTCGATAGGGAGATTGCAAGAAAGGCTTACTTTGCTTTAAATTAAAAAAAATTTCCATATTTCTCTAAGAGACCTGAATATAATATTCAAGCAAAAGAACCAACACAAAGTACCGGTCTCAATAAATTTAATTTTTAAAACAACTAATCGGTAACATGTTTCACCTTTAAGGCATCATCAGACCCAAAAAGAAGTCAATAATCACGCATAAAAGTAAACCTACCTGATACACCAAAAAAAAAGATTTAAAAAAGAATAAAAATGTCAAAATATAAAACAAAAAAAATAGATAAACGTTACAATTACATCATTACATGACAGTCAGAACTTAAACTAAGAATTGTATATAAACAAAAACGATATAACAAAAAACTAAAAGTATATAAGGTTCGTTAAATAAGTCCAAGGTATATTGAACGGGGGGAAGATGCAGTCACCTAGAGAGCAACAAACAAAAGATATTTAATCATTTGCCTTTACAACAGATGAGAAATGAAAGGGGATTTCGAAAGAGTTTAAAGGAGCTGCTGGTTGTGAGACCCTATTACGTTTTTTAAGGAAAACTTTGATTGATTTCAGGTATGATGGAGTCTTTGAGCAGACGTTTATTCTGTGCACATAGAGTATACATTAAGTAAGATGTCTTATGTGTTTTTTTTTGTGTGCTAAATATATGTTCGTTTATTTTTTCTGAAGCTTTTTCCTGTTGTTCATTTAAAATAATGTTACCTTTAAGACCTGGATTTAATGTGTTTAATATTTTTACTCTAATAAATAACGGTGATGTAGTGGTATATATAATTTTTTGGTTATTTCGGATATACCTAGTTGTTGAATTGGTACATTTTTTCCTCTATTAATAAGAATTGTTTTGTTCTTTGGATAATAAAGCATAATTGACTTTGATTGACTTTGACTTGTATTGTTAAATAGTGATACATTGCACGCACCTAATATGTCGGATCACGAATTTGTTTTTTGTGAATTGTCACTACCAAAGTATGAAAAACAAATTAAATATTTAGAATTAAGAGATATTAAAAATATTAACATGCAACAGTTTCTGTGTGATCTGCGGTCAATACCATGGCGGAACATTTTTGATATTTATACTATAAATGAAAAAGTTAAATTTATTAACGATAACTTGAATGCTTTGTTGGACCTACATGCTCCATTTAGGAAAATAAGAATAACCAAGGATTTTCGGCCATGGTTGGAGAATGTTAGGGATTTGATGAAATTGCGAGACAAAGCATTAAGTAGGTATAAAAGGAATCGAACGGACGCGAATAGAGAATATTATAAATCTCTTCGTAACCTAACCAATTTAACTATTAATAATGAAAGGAAAGCTTATTTAAATGCTAAGTTATCTACATCAAAGAATATATGGCAGGATTTAAAAAGTATTGTAGCGAAATAAAAAAAAACAAAATTGAATTGTCAGAAACTCTAAAGCAACCTACTGAGATAAACAACTTCTTTATGGCATCAATACCTCAAGCTTGTGTAAACAATGAAGATTTTGTTAAATACTACACAAATAATATTAAGGGTGGGATAAGTTCTTTTTTAAAATTTAAACTAGTATCGGAAATAGACATATTAAATATTATTACGCAAATCAAATCCAATGCTTCGGGATTCGATGGCTTAAATATAACTATAATAAATCTTTGCTGTCCTTTTATTCTTCCATACCTTACACACTTAATTAACTTTTGTCTTATAAACTCTGTTTATCCTGATGAGTGGAAGAGAGCGCTAGTGACGCCATTACCGAAAACAAACGATCCACAAGAATATAAAGATCTAAGGCCTATAAGCGTCCTTCCCCGTTTATCCAAAATTTTAAACAGAACATGTGGAACAAAATCAGATTTTACCGAAAACTTAATCTGGGTTTCGGCGGCATCATGGCTGTTCGACTGCATTGTCAAATGTAACTGACGATATTCTTCGTGCTACTGATGCCGGCAGGGTTACGATACTGGCGTTGCTAGACTTCTCAAAGGCTTTTGACACGTTAAATCACAAAATTCTTCTTGCTATTTTGCACTTGCTTGAGTGAAGAGGCCATAAAGTTCTTTGAAATTTTTTTAGCCGCAAGATCTCAATGTTTTAAGATTGATAAAACTGTCTCCTCCGAGTTGCCTATCATCAGTGGCGTGCCTTAGAGGTCAGTTGTTAGTCCTTTGTTGTACGCTATCTAGACGTCTAACATTGAAAATATTATAAAAAATAGTAGCACTCAGTATTTACGGTAACTGTTTAACACAAATTCAGAAGAACAGAATTCAAAAGGTGCAGAATTCTTGTCTTCGTCTTATATATGGAATTCGCAAATTTGAAAGAATATCTCATAAGCTGCGCGATGCGAATTGGTTGAATATGGAGAGTAGGAGAAGGGTACACTCGGCGTGTTTTTATCATAGAATTATTTATTATAAAAAACCTCCATACTTGCACTGTAAGATTGTATATCGTTCTCATGTCCATAATATTAATATTCGCTTTAAAGGGTTAATAACACCACCAATGCACAAGACAAAGCTCTTTGAAAGATCTTTTACATACAGCATAGCAAACCTATATAATTCCCTTCCTGCCTATCTAAAGCTGATGCCCCCTCTCAAATTTCGTGATAAAATTTATAAGTATTATTTTGAACGACAATGCATGTAATTTCATTTGTATTAGATATAATATATCCAGTTGCCTTACGTGGAAAATAATAAGCTATTATTTTTATGTTACGCCAAAGAAAAAAAGGTCCTTATTTATTGATCCATGGTTAAGTAGAGCAGGGTAGGCGAACCAGAAATGGCTAGTCTGCCACTGGACTTCGCCATTTTTTTACATTACACTTATATAGGTACTATGATTTAACTATATTTATATTGTAAACATTGTAAACCGAGTAATGTAAAAATAAACACATTATTATTATTATTATTATTATTATTACTTTAAGCTGCCAGAGACCAATATGGGAATTGTGATGCGTTACTACTCGGGCTAGATTAATTCATGATTCGAGCTATCAAAACTTGACCTCTCAGTTGTTCTATAGATGATAAACTTGGCGACTATAGATTTAATCTATCCTATAAAGTTGGAGTATTCTCATTTTCACCCACCTGTATGAGAAGAACAAACTCTGAACAAAGATTAAGGATCCCGCCAATCAACGATTGCGCGGTTAGCAAGTCCAGTTATGTGGTCCATGACAACGCGACGTGCATGAGGTACTATTAACAGTGGGATGCAAGTTACCGCGCTAAATCGGCACGAGCGCGAATTCGGAACTTTCCGTGACTTTTCGATCGGTGATTTACCGTCGACATGGGTTTCTAGAGCACTCTTTATCACTTATTCCAACTCAAAATAATTTACACATGGCAATGAGTTAAAATAATGCACGTCCGGATCAAAACGGCACTTTAGAATCAATTAGTAAGTTTTCCCAATCCAAAAACTGAGTTAAGGTAAATCATAAAATTGTTACAAAATGAAGGATTGTGATCATCCCAAATGTGTTGAGGTGAACCAAAAGAAGCTGAGTTATTGTAGCGTTTTTAAATTGGTGATAATTCGTAGGCTCAGTTTGAACAACATAGAAACGTGCGTTAAAGTAGCTCTAATTCTGCAGCCCACGACATCGGTAAATCTATTTTTGTCAGTGAAGTGAAGCAACTGATACATGCATCAACGTACTTTTGAATAAATTTTCGCTTTCTAGGAAACCAAAAACTACTTGAACTTTTTCGTCGCCATCCTCTATCTGTACAAGCATTTCAGCTAATCCAATTCGACTGGCATCGGTGCATAAAATAATATCTTTAGTGTTGTCAAATAAAGTTAAAATTGGAGCTGTAGTCATATATTCTTTGAGGCATTGATACGCCTTTTGTTCTTCTTCTAACCACTTTCATTATTTTCCTGTCTTCAATAGCAAGGTAAGAGGTTTAGCCTTTTGAGCGAATTTGAGCACAAATTTTAAAGTATCCAATTAAAGCCAAAAATTGTCTGACTTGATGAATATCTTTTGGAAACTGTTGAACTACTAATAGTTTAGTAGGGCTGGGTTGCACTTCTCCATTTTTAATAATATATCCCAACTACTTGACTTCATCGGATAAGAAATGACATTTTCCAAGGTTAAGACGAACTCCATTGTCTTGTAGTCGGGTTAAAATAAGTTTCAGGGTTGGAGATCCTTCTTCAATAGTTTTTGACAAAATTAGGATATCATCTAGATATGCTAACGCTTTGTTGTATCGTAAGTCACCTAATATCATATCCATTGCACGTTAAAATATGTATGATGCATCTGTCAAACCGTATAAGGCACCTTTAAGTATTCATATTTACCTTCTGGAGTAATGAACGCTGTTGTAGGAATGGAATCACTTCGGCAACTTTAATTTGATGGTAAGCTGATCGACAATCCAGAGTTGAAAAATATTTTTGACCAACCAATCTGTCAATTAAGTCTTCGATTAGGATAAGGGGGTAGTTTTCCTTCATAACCTGGGCATTTACCATACTGTAATCCACGCACAGCTTCTGTTGTCCTGTCTTTACCATAATGACTGAACTAGGCTCGCATAAGGTGATTGTGATGGACGTATCGTATCACTTTGTAGAAGTTCATTGATCAGTCCTCGTAACGTAATTTTCTCGGCTTCTGCCAATCTATAAGGTCTTTGACCAGGGGCGGTCATATCAACATTTTGAAGGGGGGGCCATGCAGTGGTGGCTCGTGCCAATTCAGAGAGGCGATGCCAGGAAAAGGCTTAGCGCCGCAGGCCATACGCCCCTTTTTGTTGATGATTCTTGGTTTTCAAGTAGGAAAAATACGCAAGAAACGGCTAAGTAAATTTTCAGCTTAATATTCATTTCAATTCCAGTAGTAAATCCCAATTTAGAGGTATTTTTTTGGAAAACACGTTGGAAAATTCTCAGTAATATCTTTGATTTCAGTTTGAACCATATAATCGTCTATTCCTGTCTTAATAACGGTTATTATTATTATCGGTGCACTGGAGATTTTATCGCATTAACTGAGCTGCTAAATGTTGTTTGCATTTCTCGGCTGTATATTTAAAAGCTTTTGAACCCTTCTTAAGCCGAGAAAGCAAACTACGAGAAGCGACAAAATCCCGAATTTAGCATTGATTAAATGGGGACCCAATTATATGGTCTTCACCTTGAAATTTTGACAGTTGACCGGGTTATTACACTAAAAGAAGCACTAAAGCGATGAAGTAAATGATTTACACTGAAATAAAAAATGTGGGTACCTAGTAAGTAGCACCTTTTTCATGAATATCTTTTCTGTTTCGTGTAATTGGCTTTCCAGCGAATTTCGTAAAATCATAAAAAAATTAAATAAAATAAAAATATTTTTGAAATATTTTATTGATTAGTGATAGTAGATTTTAGAAAGGAAATGAAATAGTTAATTACATACCAAGAGTAGTAAGAAGCCTATTACACACTAAACAAACAGTTAAACAATACACTTCTTTCAACAAAAATAACAACTAAACTCGAAAAAGATAAATCATTGACTACCGGACTAACGGCTGAAACATGGCCGGCTTAAACTAATGACAGTTGGCCGGATTACCTCCAATGATTTCGCCAAATGTCATATTGTCGATTCTCGTTGTTTGCTTTTCTCGGTATACAGCCAGTGTTGCCAATCGAAGCACTTAAGTTTAACAGGAGGGTGCACCTTTTTCGCACCCTAACAAAATCGCACTTTTTGCGCACTATTTCAGAATGACTGAAGAATGACTCTCGGCCGTATCTCACAAAGTGTAAGTCGTATGGCTTGCGGAAAAAAAATATATTAAGTGGTCATGAGAAATTGCTGGAAATTATTTCCAAGTTTCTCAGACTGGCGCTAGAGGGCGCAAAAGTAACGGTAAATATGAATCACGAAGTTTCCTCAAAAGTCGCCTAGTTAGGGTATCCCGAAAATAACATTTTTGTATATTTCGAAGATTTATTAATAAAATTCACCTATAGAACGTGTTCGTCACTTTTCAAATAAAGTGGTGGGGGAAGGTTGAACATTATTTGTAATACTTAAATGCTGATAACTCCGGTCTGGCTTAACATAATTTAGTAAACTTAGTTTTGTTAAAAAGGGCTTTTCTCACTCTATATATCATCTTATGAACTACGGCAATATGTGTTTTACACTAGGCGCTAGGGGGCGCTGTCTTACGACTTCACAAACATTGCGCGTTTTTTTCCATAATAATTGTAAATATATATGTATATTCAATTTTACCTGATTACAAGGATGATTAAAAGTCTAAGAAGTCAGCGAAAACTGCAAGTTAATATCTATTTTCAATCCGGAGATATCAACAACAATAATCATAATTAATTGGAAAAACAAAATATGAAGGTACGTATGTTTCAAGCAAATATATCGTTACGACAATAATTTTAACAAACAATAATAATAATTACGGACCATTATGATTTTATTTTCAAGTTGCCATTGTAAAGGTTTTTTTAAGAGTCAAATAGGCCTTGGAAAAAACAAAATATGAATTGAAACTGTGCACGCGTGTCACCTTTCATTATTACGTCAAAATTTTTGTCGTGCCAACAGTGTTGTGTCGTATTTGATTTTCAAAATGCCTCTGTTACTTGAAGACATCATTGCGGTGTATTTTGAATGTTTGGGAAATGCAACAATTGCTGAACGGGTTTACGCAGTACGATACCCTCAAAGGCGCCGATACGACAGTAGAATGTTTAATCGTTTAGCTAGCCGTTTTCATACTACTGGAAGTATTCGTCGCCCTGTATATCGCAGATGCCGCCGAGGTCGAACCGAGGAAAACATGGTAAATATTTTGGCATATGTGGAATTTAATCCACAAATTAGTATTAGATTAATTGTTAGAGACTTGGGCGTTACTCGGTCTACTGTGCATAGGAATTTATTAGAAGAAAGGTAAGTAATTATATATATGTTATAACTCTTAAATAGTTTAGAATAATGCCAATATTTCTCTTAATAGTTTTCAAGTCAATGTAATAAGTATTTTGTTTTTCTTTAGGCTACACCCCTGCCATATTGTGCTCCACCACCAGGCTTTGACCCCGCATCCGCAAGATTATGATAGAAGATTGGATCATTGCTATTGGTTGCTCAATAGAATATTGGAAGATAGAAATCTCCTCTCCAGAATTTTGTGGACTGATGAACTACTTTCCATAGTAATGGAGGAGTAAACCGCCATAATATGCATTATTGGTCGAGGGATAATCCCCATTGGATGCGGGAGGTGCAGCATCAAGGAAGATGGAGTGTCAATGTCTGGTGCGGCATTTTGGGTGGCAGAATAATTGGACCGTTTGTATTTAATGAGTCGCTTACTGGGCAAAGATATTTACATTTTTTAAATTACGAACTCCCAATTCTTCTCGAAGATGTGCCCTTGGATATTCGCAGAACTATGGTTTTCCAACACGATGGATATCCTGCACATTTTGCGGCAAACGTTCGTCAATTTCTTGACGACACATTTCCTGCAAGGTGGATAGGAAGAGGGAGTATATTTCCGTGGCCTGCCAGTTAATATTTTAGGATATATTGTAATACTGTTAATGAAAGTGGTAATTTCTATTTTAGATCGCCTGACTTAACATGCCTAGATTTTTATCTATGGGCGAGATTGAAGGATCTTGTTTTCGTTACCAGACCCACCACAAGGGAAAACATGATAGAAAGGATAATGGACAGCGGCCGCCGTATCCCTATGGCAGAGGTGGAAGCTGCAGTATTATCAACCAGGGAGAGATTGGAGTCGTGTATACAGAACGATGGGCGACAATTTAAACATTTAGGGCGCCACTGAGAATTATTGTCGTAACGATATATTTGCTTGAAACATACGTACCTTCATATTTTGTTTTTCCAATTAATTATGATTATTGTTGTTGATCCGGATTGAAAATAGATATTAACTTGCGGTTTTTGCTGACTTCTTAGACTTTTAATCATCCTTGTAATCAGGTAAAATTGAATATACATATATATTTACAATTATTATAGAAAAACACACAATGTTTGTGAAGTTGTAAGACAGCGCCCCCTAGCGCCTAGTGTAAAACACATATTGCCGTAGTTCATAAGATGATATATAGAGTGAGAAAAGCCCTTTTTAACAAAACTAAGTTTACTAAATTATGTTAAGCCAGACTGGAGTTATCAGCATTTAAGTATTACAAATAATGTTCAACCTTTCCCCACCACTTTATTTGAAAAGTGACGAACACGTTCTATAGGTGAATTTTATTAATAAATCTTCGAAATATACAAAAATGTTATTTTCGGGATACCTTACCTAGGCGACTTTTGAGGAAACTTCGTGATTCATATTTACCGTTACTGTTGCGCCCTCTAGCGCCATTCTGAGAAACTCGAAAATAATTTCCAGCAATTTCTCATGACCACTTTACCATATATTTTTTTTCCGCAAGCCATACGACTAACACTTTCTGAGATACGGCCGACAGCCATTCTTAGTGGGACACCCGGTAAAAAACAATTATGTATTTCAAAATTAATTAAAACATTTAAATTAAAAAAAAAAAGATTATTTTTTTAAATAATGATACAAAAAGAAATGCAACAGTTAATCAAAGCAAATGTTGAAAATGGCCACCTCCTGATATAACGCACGATTGCAATCGTCTCACCATTGATTCTCTTACACGTTCAAAAAGGCCTGCATTATTTCGTATCGCATTGCAACTTTCAATAATTCGAATTCTTAAGTCGTTTTCATTTAGTAGAGGCGTCTTGTATACAAGAAGCTTTAGGTGACCCCATAATTAATAGTCTGGAGCTTGCACACGTTGAATATGGTATGGGTATAGTTGATAAAGATGCAAAACCCTCCAAACAGTTGATATGCACTTGTTTGAAGTTGCACTGCTTCCTGGCACTAGTTAAAGGATCATCTTCTATCTCTCAAAGCCTCTTCTAACTTAGACGTGGTTACTGTTGCAGATATGCCAGGAAGTTTCGTACTAGGTTTAAAACTCCCAGTCTCACTCAATCTTGCATGGAGGTGTCTGAATGTTTTGGCAAGTGGCAGTACTCTGTTTGGATAACGTTCCTGATAAATTCGCCGAGCTACTTCAGCATTTCCATTTGCTAGGCCATAATTGAAATGCATCTGGGCCATTTCAGCGTTAGTAAAGTTATTTATTTTCTAAACTTACCTATACCTCATAATTTAATTAACTTTTAAATACATAGGTATTCTTTTTGTACATGCAATAAAGTGGTTCTTATGTTTTCTAGCAAGATACGAAAACAATTCAAGAAATAAAAAAGTTGTATAATTAGTTGGTAAATCCGAAAAAATATATCAAAATTAGGAAAAGTCAGTGGCGTACATTTCTTCGTCAATAATGTTCTATTACTATTGGAGAACAAAGTTCTCACGTATATACATATTTATATGTCATATTATCAATAATATTCGTTAAGGTGCTCTCCGGGACGCTACTGGACCTAAAAGTTTAATCTAGTTAGGGCTAAGACAAGCCGCATTTATACTATGCAACTTGTTTTTTTTTACTTTTATTACTTATTTATTACTTTATTATTTATTTATACTATCAACAAAAGTTTGTGAAACACAGATTCCCTTTGATCTTTACCGACTTTGGCCGGGAAGGCTACAACTTGTTGCATACAACTGTTTTTACTGCGTTCTAAATTTGTTATTTGTTGCAAAAGTTGGTTTTACAACAAACTTATTAAACATGTTGCATAATATAAATGCGGCTTAAGTCCCTTTAAAACCTGTATGTTAAGACAGGGTTGATAAAAATAATGATTTTTTTGATTTTTTTAAAAAAAATTTATCTGCTTTTACAAATATTATTATTTTTAAATATTTCTAACTGCTTATATTTTGTTTCGTTAAGTAAACAAATATTTTTAGGCAGGAATAGTACAGATACGAAGCAAAACTGGAGAAGTTTTAACATGCAAATTTTGTTCGCGTAGTTTTTGCAAGTTTGCGCCTTTGTCGAAACTTGTATTAACGTGAAAATTTCGTCCGCGCAGTATTGCAAGTTTGCCGCTTTGTCGAAACTTGTAATAACTGGCAGAAAACGCCCGGCTATATAAACGATACGATACGTACTTATTTTAGTTATCAGTAATATTTTTGCTTTAGGGGTTAATCCAGGGCCGGATTATCCAATAGGCTAGATAGGCTATAGCCTAGGGGCCCTCGACTTGCGGGGGCCCTTTACTCTCAAATAAAAAAAAGTTAAACGGTATACAACATCTATTTACTATAATACGTTGACCATGATGTAATAATAACAAAAATAATAATAATAATTATCATTATTTATACTAAATCTGGCCGCGGCACGGCACGACCCGCTAATGCTAATGTCAGTTTTTATCGCGATTTAAGATAGACCGACCGACGGACGCTACTGCACACTGCGCTGGATCCGGTGCATCCCCGAAGAATACCCGAGCTTGCGCTGCGTGCGTCATTCCGTCTAGTAAAGTAAAATCACTAAAATCCACACGCATTTTTTAAGGTTAAGATATGTTCGTTCGTTAAAATTAAAACGTTATATAATCACAAAAGTATTTTGTATTAAAAAACAAAATTAGTGCATAGTGTAGACGTAGTGATACTGACTGTGTGTGTGTGACTAAAATGAATAACTATCCAAATCCAAGTGGGGCAAAAAAACGTAAAATAGCTAAAGAAAAAGCTGTAAGGCAGGCGGAAGCTATAGAAAATGTGCCAAAAATAGACACGTTTTTTAAAAAACCACATATTGATAGTGGGCAGTCACAGAACTCTAATTTAATTCATTTGTCACATGATGCTTTACCAGGAACTTCAAGAACAAATTTGGAAGGTACCTATTTATAATTTATCATATACAGTGTGTACACTGTATACTGTATCCCAAATTGCTTGTAATCATCACAGGGTTTCTCGGTAACCAGCAGAGATAGAGCTTTGCGGTTTCTGCGACCCTGTATCAGCTTTTTACGAAACTTTGAATGCCGCAAACAGAATTAAGTATGCCACCTTGTTTCGGTCCCGAGACACCCGAGATACAGGGTCAAGTAAAAATTTTGCCCTTTTTGGGGTGCTATCATATTATTCATATTTCGGACACCCTGTAAGATAGAAAAAAGGTGAAAACTGCTATACCTAGATATAGATATTTTCACGTAGAATCCAGTGTACACACTGTATATAACATAAAGGTTCCATTTATTTCTTCTGACATTCTTTTTTTATTCTAAACCAACAACCAACCATAGGCTTCTTTGTTTTTCGTAAAAAATTCTGAACTCCGGTATTTATTTTATTCTATGTTTTAAATCAAAAGCAAGCGCATATTTTGTTTTTAGATTCTTTGCTCACCGCTAATGAAAATGAAAAAAAAAATGAGAATGACACTGACGAAGTTGATACAAGTGATAGTGATTTTGGCGATCCTGCAAAAATATCAGTTAACATTAACTCAGAGACGATTGACTCACTAATAAAAAATCCGATAATACAGGATTTAAACAGTTTTGATTTTGAAAACTCAAAGAGAGTGTATGAAGGCCTACAATCACGCTACGCATCTAAAAAAATATTTTTTTCCAAACTTCGAAATGGTGAGGAAGTTCGGCGAGAGTGGCTCTTATATTCTGTGTCGAAGAATTCAGTTTTCTGTTTGCCGTGTATGTTGTTTAGCAAGGATCGTGAAAAATCTTTTGTTAAAGGATTTAATGACTGGAAAAATATTATTAGAATTGAAAAGCATGAGGCTTCGCAAGAACATTTAAATAACACAAAAATATTTCTAACTCGTTCCAATACTTTAGGCAAAATAGATACAGAAATTGAAAAACAATATTTAGAGGAAAAAAACTACTGGATAAAAATTCTCCATCGTGTATTGTCTACAATTAAATTTTTAGCAAGTCGAGGTATGGCATTCAGGGGTACCACAGAGAAGTTTGGGAGAAATGACAACGGCAATTATTTAGGACTTTTAGAGTTAATAGCTCAATTTGATCCATTCTTGGACAATCACTTACAAAAATATGGAAATCCGGGACGCGGTAATGTCTCATATTTATCATCTTCTATTTGTGACGAGTTTATTGGAGTTTTATCAAAGCACGTTCGTAATTTTATTAGTAGTGAAGCCAGATCGGCGAAATATTTTTCTATTTCCGTGGATTCAACGCCTGATGTTAGTCACCTGGACCAGCTTACTTTTATTCTTAGATATGTCATATGTGATGGCTCTCCTATAGAACGTTTTATTACCTTTATTAGTAATACTGGCCATAAGGCAGTTGACATGGAAACTGCGGTTCTTAAGATATTAGACGAGTTACAGTTAAATATTCAAGAATGTAGGGGGCAGTCTTATGACAATGCCAATAATATGTCCGGTCAATATTCAGGATTGCAAGCTCTCATTAAAAAAAGGAATCCTCTAGCCTTATTTGTCCCCTGTGCGGCCCACTCTCTTAATTTGGTAGGAACTTGTGCAGCTGAGTGTTGTAATATGGCCACTTCATTTTTTATGTTCTTGGAAGAAATATATAATTTTTTTTCAGCTTCCACACATAGGTGGCAAATAATGACAGAAGAACTCAATAAAATTCCCAATGCTCTCGTTCCAAAAAAATTATCTGTTACTCGATGGTCTGCTCGCGCGGATTCCTGTAAAGCAATTATTTTAGGGTTTTCTGCGTTTAAAGAGTCATTAGCAGTAATCGAAAATGATATTACACAGCCAAATAGTACAAAAGTTCAAGCAAAAGGAATTAAAAATCGGTTCGAAGAATTGGAAGTTGGGATTTTGTTAAAATTATGGGACGATATTTTAACAGAGTTCAATAAGTTTAGCAAGTCATTATAAGCTACTGAAATCGATGTTTCTTTAGCAGTCAAATTGTATAATTCACTTATTAGACATGTTTCACAACAACGCGAACGTTTTGCATATTACGAAAAATGTGGCAATGAACTTACAAACTGTTCCACATATAAATCCGATAATAAAAGAAAAAAAAGCAGAAAACTACAATTTGACGACAATAAAGAGGGTGAAGTTGAATTCAGTGGTAGAGATAATATGCTCATAAATACTTTCTATGTTATAATCGATAACATTCTTGCGGAACTCAAGAGTCGACAAACTGCTTATCTTAACGTTTCAAATAAGTTTGGGTTTTTATATTTAGAAAATTATTCAGATAAGAATATTATACTACAAGCAAATTTGCTCCAGGAGCACTATCCAAACGATTTAGACCAAAGTTTAGGAGCCGAATGTATTCGCTTTAAATATTTCATTTCAGAAATTAATTCGGGAATTAGCAATCCAAGGGAAATGTTAAAGTTTATAAGACAAAAAAAATTAACTTGTAGTTTTCCAAACGTAGATATTGCATTAAGGATATTTTTATCCATGGCAGTAACTAACTGTAGTGGGGAGAGATCATTTTCTACCTTAGAAAGGGTAAAAAGTTATAAAAGAAATTCATTAGGTGATGAAAAAACTAATCAACTTTCTTTATTGGCTATAGAACACGATATTCTCAATAAAATTCCTACCGAAAATATTATTGAGAGTTTTGCAATCCTAAAATCACGGAAACGAGCATTTATTTGAGTACACACGTACACACCACCACCTAACACCTAATTACATAATATATTCTTTTTTTTAGCGAAAATGTTTTAGGTTATTTTTTTTTTAGATATTCCTTGATTTTTTATGTATTTTTTTGGAGTAAAATTTTTTTTAATCAAGATATTATTTTAATAAACACCTTTGAACCTATCAATTTTTGTTTCACATTTTACTTCATCAAAAAAAAATTTCTACCCTAGGTACCATAAAATATGCTGAATGTTCTGGATAGGGAGAGGAGGAGGGGCCCTAAGTAATTTTTAGCCTAGGGCCTCAACAATCGCTAATCCGGCCCTGGGTTAATCTATCAAAACATTTGAACTCATGACAAGACGGGGCAGAAAGGAATTTAGTGTTTGGCACCATTTTATAAAAAAGAATAAATAATATAAATATATAATCTGTGTCGTTTTGACTGCAGAGGATGGAAACAGTGTTCTTTTAGAAAGCATAGATACATCTGGTCATCCCCATACAGCTGACTATCTTGCCGAATTGGCTATTAACTCAATAAATAAGTGCAAAAATGAATATAACTGTAAAGTTACCAGTATTGTTACAGATAATGCGAGCAATATGGTCAGTATGAAGAAAAAAATTACCGAGTCGTCCAGTTACCCTATAATTACATATGGTTGTTCGGCACACTTACTTAGTTTGCTCTCCAAAGATTTAGAAATACCCATTTGCCAAATGCTTGGTATAAAGAAAAAGGGGGCAAGAAATTGGTCTTACCTCAGGATGTTCGATGGAATACACTTTCAGATTGTCTTGAGATCTATTTAAATGAGTGGCCAAAATTGTTATTAATATGTGAAGAGCATAAAGATCAAACTGATCCAGTGATTTTTAAAAAAGTTTTAGATATCTGTATTAAAAGGATGGCTGAAGATTTTCTACAGCTGCTAAAACCAATTTCTATAGCACTGGATGCAATGCAACAAAAAGGTGCATTTTTATCTGAAGCAGTTTACATATGGAAAAAGTTACTGGCCATTTTTGACAGTTTTAAATTTGAAGAAGAAAGAAGCTTGCGTCAATATCAATTATTTAAGAACAGATATGTTCAAGCTCTAACCCCCTTTCACTTTTTGGCGTATATTTTGGATCCTACAATAAACAAAGAAGAATATCCATTACTAGCTGAAGAAAAGAGAGATGCTCTACACATTGTTTCTAAATATTTTACAGACAGACACAGGATTATTACCATTACTAATTAAGTTAACTAAGGAAGCTAAGTCGGACCCTTTTCACAAAACTCTGTTTTCAGAGGAAATAATCAAAAATGTAACAGCAGTACAGTGGTGGAGATCTCAAGAAGATATTTCAGAAATTAAGCAAGTGATCCCTATAGTAATTTCTGTTTTGTGTGCCTGTGCATCGTCTGCTGATATCGAAAGGATGTTTTCTACTTATGGATTCGTACATTCAGATATAAGAAACAGACTTGGCAGTGACAAAGCAGCTAAACTAGTATTTCTATTTAAGCATTATAACACTTAGGTTTTTTTAGTTTTAATTTTTTAATTTTTTTAGAGTTTTATTTTTGTAATAACCAGTTGTTCTCTTCGATTATTATAATAAAATAATAAATAACACCACATAAAAATGGGTCTGGGTTTTATTTTTTTGCACGAACAAATACATTTTGAGTGTTAAAATTTTAAAACTCTTTTTAAATTAATTATGATTAAAAAAAAATCATACTGATTAAAATCATGATTTTAATCGTGATTTTAATCAATTGATTTTAATCATCTCAACCCTGTGTCAAGAACGGGGCAACTCCGGACACATGTTAATATAAACTTTTTCTCTTATAATATCATAAGGAATCACCCCCTTAAGTTACGCACCGTACATACTTCTGAAACACCCTGTATATTTTTAAGAAAATTATTAATTTTGAGAATTTTTGGTGCTGTAAAAATCGCACCTTTTTCCACGACACGGAGTACAATTTAACTTTTGGAGGTTGGCAACACTGCATACAGCTAATTTAGAAGGATCCACAATGTTGGCCGCTTTAATTATAAATTTATTATTTTGATTTTCGAAACAACAAGACAATAAGACTAACTTCATCACTGCCAGTTAAATTTAAGTATATTCTGCGAATTAACGCCAGTTTTTCAAAACAATGTTCATAGAGGCTTTGATTTAATTTAGGCTTTAGTGCTAATATAGCATTTCAGTCATTAAAATGTACAAGTCTCGAGTGGACGGAGATGTTGCTATTAATAAAGATTTCCATTCTGCCCATGATTGTGGAATGTTTGGAAGACTCTTATACCATCCACTTGCAGAATCTTGTAATTTGTTTATAGCCAGATGACAAATATTTATATCATCCCAATTATAAATTGCAGCATGCTCATCAATTTTGGAAATCCATACATTAACATTATGAAGTAAAGGGTTAAATTCAGTAATGTCTGTATCTTTCACGGACATACCTATTTTAGGCATCTGGTAATTTTTAAGTATATTGACTAAGTACATCTATCAAACATGAGTGATCAAGTGATCACTGATGACAGTTGACTGAGGAGCACACTGTGACCGTCAGCAGCCACAAAAGTACAGTTCAAATATTGTTTTAGTAATATCTGTCACCGCCGACATACCCAAAAGTACGTAAAACACAGTTTTATGTGTTAAAATTGTTTTTAAGACATTTCGTAAAAAATAGTCTATTTTAAGGAAAAAGAACAAGAATTCTATGGTATACATTTTCTACATTTTCGACGCTATTTTTTACGTCCCAACCGTGTTCACAATTGCATTTTTGTCTTTTAGGTAAGATATATCGTTTTTGTGAAAAATATCGAATAAACAATAAATCCTAGCTAGGTACCAGAAATATATTACTTTAACTGAACAAACCCGAAATAATCAAAATACAGTGTGGCCCAAATTGGGCCTACATGTATGGGGATCTTGGAAACTATAGAAGATAGAGAAACGGTTAAATGGGGAAAGTTTTTGACAATTATATTTCTAACTGAAAACCGTTTAGTACGCGGCCCTATCTTTTTTGGTTTTTGAAATATGTTGAAAAAACCAAAAAGATGTATTTTCGAAAATATGCTGTAGATTTCTTATTATTCACTATTTTGGCAATCTGTAAAAACATTTTTAAAGCAACTTTTTAAGTAGATTTCAGCTCTGCAATTTAATTTTGAACACGACGTTTCAGTTATTTTATACCATCATCAGGTTCATTTTTTCTTATGGGCGCCATATTGTATTTTATACTTAAAAGGTAGCTTATGACGTCAGCTTTTCAACGATGTATTATTTGTTGGAAAATAAGTGAAATTGACTTGAAAAATAAAGAAAATTAATTTTCGCAACACGTCAAATTTGAGAAGAACACATTAGACAGGGTTAAATTTGTTTAAAATATCATAATATTATAATATATTATTTTATTTTTTCCTTATGGTTAAAAATCTCATATTAACATTTCAAATAAAGAAAACTAAAAACGCAATGAATAATAATTATTGTTTTGAAAAGAAAATAAGAAAAAATATCTAACTTACTATACTTATTCGAAATGTTGGCCGTTTTTATTAAAACATTTTTGACACTTTTTTAACACAGTATTGATGACCCTGCGAAGCGTGTTGCCATTTATGCTCGTAAACACATTCCTCACTCTCTCTTCTAATTCTTGTACAGATTCTGGGGGTTCAAACTCATATACTTCATTTTTTACATAACCCCATAAATAAAAATCGAGAGGAGTTATATCAGGGGATCTAGCAGGCCAATTAACTGGTCCGCCGTTTAAAATTAATTTGTCATCAAATATCTGTCTTAAGAGAGTTTGAACTTCCCGAACATTATGTGCGGGACAACCGTCTTGTTGAAACCAAATATTATTCAATTGATCTTGAGGAACTCTTGCTCTAATTGCTGGTAATATTTGATCTTCTAACAGCTCCAAGTATCTTTGGCCATTCAACGTATGATTATAAAAGAATGGTCCTATAAGTCTCTTGTCTAAAATGTAAGGAGAAAAGTAAAGCTGGGTTACTTAATACCTGCTATGTATTTAGCAAGCTAGGTGACATTACTTACCATACATACCACACCATACATTAAAACCAAATCGGACTTGCAGTCTTCGTTGAGCCAATTGGTGAGGGTTTTCTGTTGCCCAAAAATGATGCTTATGTCTATTAAATACCCCGCAGTTGGTAAAATGTGATTCATCGGTCCAAATTACAAGACGACTGAAATCATGATTTTGTTCGCATTGATTCACATACCAATTTGAAAACTGCATTCTTCTTGGATAATCCGTTTCTCGTAAACCCTGAACTATAGTTGGCTTGTATGGTCGATATTTATTTTCCTTAAGGACTCTTTGTATGGTACTTCGCGGGGTTGGTAAGTCTCTTGCCGACGCTCTTGTAGATGATGTCGGAGCGGCATTAAAATAGGCTCTGACATTTTCGTCACGCTCGTTATTACCTGCTTTTTCGTAACTCTTGGGCTGCGGTTTTTCAAAACTTCCATGGTTTCTCAGGTTCATAACAATTTTTGGAAAAAGTCTGACACTTGGCTGCGGTCTTTCAGGAAAATTTTCAAAATACCTTTCTAATGCAAGGTTTGCATTTCTGTTGCAATGAATGTAACATTCTAGCAAATCAAATTTTTCTTCGTGAGAAAAACGCAATGCCATTTTCTTTTAAATTCAGAATACACAAATAAATCGTTATTATTAGATAATAATAATAAAAACTATTATACTTTTACTCGTTCTGACAAGTAATATTTTTGTTTCATTTTCAAACGGTAGTGGTTGGTCATAGGCTACTGGATTTTATTTTTGATTCATAGGTTATTGTAAGGTCATAGGCTACCTACTGGATTTTATTTTTGATTCATAGGTTATTGTAATATTGTTGATTGAAACAATGCAAGCAGTGTTTTGTGAATACTACAAAATGTAAACCTTTTAATTGGTATTCAATTTAGGGAGTTATAGTGCAGTTGTCAAATTTGACGTGTTGCGAAAATTAATTTTCTTTATTTTTCAAGTCAATTTCATTTATTTTCCAACAAATAATACATCGTTGAAAAGCTGACGTCATAAGCTACCTTTTAAGTATAAAATACAATATGGCGCCCATAAGAAAAAATGAACCTGATGATGGTATAAAATAACTGAAACGTCGTGTTCAAAATTAAATTGCAGAGCTGAAATCTACTTAAAAAGTTGCTTTAAAAATGTTTTTACAGATTGCCAAAATAGTGAATAATAAGAAATCTACAGCATATTTTCGAAAATACATCTTTTTGGTTTTTTCAATATATTTCAAAAACCAAAAAAGATAGGGCCGCGTACTAAACGGTTTTCAGTTAGAAATATAATTGTCAAAAACTTTCCCCATTTAACCGTTTCTCTAACTTCTATAGTTTCCAAGATCCCCATACATGTAGGCCCAATTTGGGCCACACTGTATATGATCAAATCTTAATTTTTTTTATTTCAAAAAGCCCATAAAAGTTAATCATGGAGTATTATAAAATAATTGTATGCAAAAAAAAAGAAATGGCTCGGAACCGTTAACTATAAAAAAATTTAATGTTAATGAAGGAAATATTATATCTTTTTTTTTAAATAGCTCAATTACCTAATCATTTGGTATGCCGGGTACAGTATAAAAGCGGCCCAAAACGTTTCGAAATATTTTAGATAAAAATATTCCATTAATTTCATCTAAAAACACTTTTTTTTATTTAGGACATTTTTTTAAATCCTCATCAAGACAGCAAATGTTAAAAACTTCCAGGGATACCATTTCAGGTTATCGACAACACTCTGTAATTTTATGTTTTAAAAAGTTAACAAAAAAACAGCTATTCATATGTTTCCATTTTTAATAGTAATTTAGCCCAACTCACCCCTAACCCCGGTACATTAAAAATTGTCAGAAAAGTTAAAAAATATTAGCTAACATAGTTCTATAATGTAAGATGACAAAAATAGTGTATTTTTACATTACTTTCTTTTAGACCCTATACGAAATCAACATATTAATAAGTCAAAAAGATTAAAGAGATCTACAAAAAAACCTGCACAACAAAAAATTTTCATCAAATAATTTCTTATGTAGCAAATCTTATTTTAAACAAACCTGAATTTTAATAGCTTATTAATAATAAGCAGGAAAACGTAAATACTAGGTGTCTGTACTTACATAGGTACCTACGTTAAAGAAAACACTTTGCCTAACCAAACTTAAAGGCCTCAAAACTTCTACAAAATATTAAAGTAACATCGCCTATAATGTTTCATTATTATTAAAAATTTGCCTACATTTTTAATTTTTACATTACTTTTTTTCAACCCTGTATAAAATCAACACACCAAAATAAGACGAATAGAGTAAAGAAATGTAAGAAAAACAAACTTTTCAAACCCGAAAACCTTCAGCTATGAAAAAAACTAATTTTTTGAGACATCCTGTATACTTATGACGTAAATTTTCCTATTTGAACAGAATTGGCCTATCTCTACCAATAATTAATTTTCATTTTTATTATAAAATATTTAAAAATAGGCTGTTCTTTATTTATTTTCAGATTTATATGATGATATCTTGCTCTAATATAATTTGGGACACGCGGTACGCTAAAGTCACTGGAAAATGTTACGAAATATTTTAGATGAAAATCTTCCATTATTTTTGTATCTATAATTACCTGTTTTAAAAGAAATCAAGACAATTGGGAAGTAGCTTTTGAGCCAGATAAATAATATAGGTACGTGAATTTTCGTATTTCAAAAACATTGGTCTCTCTCTACCAATAAATTTGCATAGATAATCCTTGTCATTATAAATATGCATGGAAAATAGTTTATCTTAATATTTTCCGATTTTTATTATGACTTTCGCTTAACTCAAAACATATTTTAGGACATCTGGTACATTAAAGTTGGCCAAAAACGGTCGCTTTGGTTAACGGTTTTAATTTTTCCGTGGCATTTTTTTAACCCTGTATAAAATAAATACACATACATAAATGAGCCAGCGCTATAGTTATTATTCTAAAAAATTGTCATAATTTCTACATGACTTTTTTAACCCTGTATAAAGTCAACACACAGAACTGAGGCCAAAAGACTTAAAAAAATGTATTTCGGTTATCCATCAACTTATCAAAAAATTTAAAACTGTTTTAGATAGTTTGTTTAGTAGAATTCAGTGGCCTGCTTACTTTTTTTATGGAAAAATTTAAAAAATTAGGGTAATACACAGAACCATAGACTAAGCACAGAACTCCAAAATTACTTTAATGCAAGTCAAAAAAGACAGTGACAAATCAAGACCAGGAAGCAAGTGCCAGTTTGTCAGCTATCAGTTGTAAACGATTGACGTTTATACTAATTGCAAAATGGCCACTCCAGGAAGGCAACCGAAAGTACAGGGCCACGAATTTTGCTCCGTGTCGCTTCTGTTTCGTTTAGTTTTCTGGGGACCAAGTGAAATCACAAAAAAAAACAAAGTTCACCTAATTTAATGTTAAATTAAATTAAATAATTTAGGTTAGAAATGCCAAAGGTTATCGCAAGCTGACCAAGTTTATATACTTATAATTAGGAATTCGTTTGCAGCGAACTGGAGCTACCTATGTCCCAGACTTTCAAAAATATCTCTGATAATATGTCTCAAAAACATAACCTTTCATATCAATATTTCTGAAATATTTCAGATTCATTACACCCAAAATGACAATTGACACACCCTGCCTTTGACACTTGACGGACCAGATGCAGAAAAACCAGCCTGTGCCCCTTATTTTATGTTTTGTTTGTGTAACGTAAAATTAACAATAATTATTATAAGCCATTGTTAATTGTGGGTGAACTGTGCTAGAACCGAATAATTATATTATGAATAATAAAACTGAGGTAAGTCTTCATTTTCTCAGCTTTAGTTTATTTATTAAACTAGAGGTACAAAAAATTGTTGCACTGTGGCTCTCGCAGTGCAAACTTCGATTGTTGAGAATTGAATTGACTTTGAATATCTTGAACTTAAATATAAGATATACAGTTGATAACAAATCTTGACTAAGCTTTTCTGTCTCTATGGAATGGAATATATGTACTTTTAATAGTGCTTATGTATCAAGCATTGACATACGCAGCGTCCTTATAGGGGTTGGTATTTTTCTATCAGGGACCTATAATATAAAGGTCGATTTATAAAACTTTTCGCCACCGCTCCTGCTCGTCGCCACCGCTCCTGCTCGTCGTCACCGTTCCCGCTCGTCGCCACCGTTCTTGTTCTTAAGGTATTAATAAAGCGCAAACTGCACCGTTCTAAATTTGCGAGAGCAGTAAACGTATTTTGAGGTTAGAATATTAATTTTCTTTGAAAAAGTGGATAATGTGACCAGTATTTAATATTATTAAACTATGAGATAAGTTAAGCTCCGTGTATCGTAAGAAATATATATGGAAAATATTTCTATGCTTTTTTATCAAATATGTCAAATTTCTTCCTTCCCATTGGCTAAAGCACGAACGATGAACAGCAAAAAGTCAGCCAGATAAAAATTGGTCATGTTGGAACTTTGAACAAGAACGATGGCGGCTGTTATAAAATGCATATACATTATTCCCCTCTAGGTTAAGCTACAACGGCGATGAGCGGGAGCGGTGACGAAAAGTTTTAAAAATGCACCTTCATACCCACATAATATTACTATGATTCATGCTTAAAATTATTAATTTTTAAATTTCTACTTTCAGGGTCCCATAGAAAAAAGAATTTCAGAGATAAATAAGCATCCTGTTTTGTATATTATATATTTATATTTATTACTTAATAATAGATTACATGTTTTTTTAATAAATATGTTCTTGATATTGAATGATATACTTATTCCATTTTATATAATTTCAGAAATATTACAAGAATGTTTTTGAAACATTTCTGAAAAGTATTTGCCTCTAATTTGAAATATTTTAGAAATGCAATTATGTAATGTTTCAGAAACATAAAATGAAATATTACTTTTATGGGACATTTGTGGGAAAGATTTCGTCAATATATCATAAATGTTTTGAGATATTTATGGAATACTTAAAACCTTCCGGAGAAACTAATATGAAATATTTCTGAAACATGCGATTGTGCTGTGTGGGACGCTGCGTTGCTGCGTAACTGAACTGAATAGTTCATAAATCAACCTTAAAAAAACACTTGACTTATAGATTATAGACTCAAAAAGTTCGCGAGGTTGAAGTTATGTTCAAGTTAGTGAGGTTTGATATTCGACAGTTCAGAATATGATATTTATAAAGTCACTAGTCAGTAGGTTCGAAAAGTTGTTTGATTGGTTGAAGTTCGTGTCCAATTGACCATTTAAGGATGACGTCGCTGGGGGGCAAATTTGACAAATTTAGGTTAAAGTTTATGTCAAAGCCATAAAATTACCATTATATATTTGACAACGGCTATATTTGCTGGGGGGCAAAGTCACAAGTTTAGGTTATACTTCTTGTCAAAATCATATGTTCTTAAATGGTCTATAGAATGAATTTTTAAAATATGTCATAATTTTGAATAAAGTCGAGTAACAAGAAATTAGTGTTATCACTCTCCATACAATTCATTTTTTCTTTTCCGGTAGGTATAAAACACAAAACTAACCTTACAACAACAAAAAGAAAATACAAATTTACTAATACAAACGGCAGAATAGCGACATAAATAACGAACCACATGACCTTATAGTTGCGTCTTCATTGGTCGCAAAGAACTTTCCGAACATAAAACTGAGTTATCTGGAACTACCCGGGAACTTTTCGAAACAATTTAACTTTGCATAAACTGAGTTTATAAATGGAACTGAGTGTTACCTTTAGTTTAAATTGAACTCCTATTTCCAACGCCAACTGAACCTTAGCTTTGCGACCTTTTGAGTTTATAAATCCAGTTCCTCGCATAAAGGTACTCATAACCTTGGTCTGTTTTGGTTACTCACCTCTATTCAATACTTCCAAAAAATCATCAATATTTTTGGTACGAGCCAAACGTTTTAAAATGTCTGCAACTATAGCTTCTTTTTTTTTTATACGTATTGGAGTAAACAACGAACGCCGTTCGGACACATGTAGCTCACTGAAGTTATGTAATAACAGTTCTTCAAAAAGCTTGTCATCGCAGTTTGATGCCATTATTAAAAAAAAGTATCAACTTTTGAATCAAATTCTACACTTTATATCTTTGCCGTTGGCGCGGATTTGAATTGATTACTAATCAGCTTTTGGCTAATCTAACGCGTACAGCACTTCTAAACGAAACGAGAATGCTGACTGATGAACGAACAAGGAACTGCGGGCTTTACCGGAATCAGCTGCAGCGTTGCCAATAATATTCATTATTAGGATATGATGCTTATACTGAAAAGACGGGGTCGGCTTTCAGATTTATATTTTATAAAATATCGTTATCGTAATATCGTAAACATACGTATACATGCAGGGTGTTACTTAATGATAGGCTGTAATTCCAAGGGCGCATTCCTGAACCAAATTCAAGTCGAAAAGTTCATATAAACATATGTCTTGTCTTAGTCTTAAAAGATACAAAGGGGATACATCAGTGAAGAGAAATTCCGGCGGCATTCCAATCTAAAAATAGCACGCTACCACCTATCTATCGAGATCCGCTCGCGCGCAGGCTGATCCGGCATCGCCGCCTAATTCACGGGATCCCCAGCCCAGAAGTAAGAAGAAACGGCTGAGTGGGCCCGGTTATTTTATTATTTTAGTATCATTATTCTAATACCCCTATAGTCCAGGAAGATTAATAGTCCAGGCAAATGTCATGAAAATGGTATTTTACATTTTTTGTATTAAACCCAAAGTGTATACCAATTATTACATGCGGAGGCTTATACAGGGTTCCCCATAATAGACTACCCATTTTATATTATTAATAAATTCCCTACGAGATAACTAAATAGGTTGTTCTTTGTTCTCTGTGGGATTATCTTCTGTAGTCTTTGGGATTTAAGTAAATTATTAATCAAGTAGAGCCTTGTCACAAATAAATTTTAAATTAATAATTTCGTAGAACGTCATTTTTCTACGAGGAGTTTGTTAGTTTTCATCAATAATTATTTAATTTTTTTGCTTTGAGAGTAGTAGTGTCGTAATGGGAAGAAGCACAACCCCCCTCCACTTTTTATGACCTTGACCTAACCCGAATGACCTTGGATGACCTTGATCTAACCCGGATGACCTTGACCTTGGATGACCTTGACCTAACCCGAATGACCTTGGATGACCTTGATCTAACCCGGATGACCTTGACCTACCCCGAATGACCTTGGATGACCTTGACCTAACCCGAATGACCTTGGATGACCTTGACCGAACCCGAACGCCCTTGACCTTGGATGACCTTGACCTAACCCAAACGCCCTTGACCTTGGATGACCTTGACCGAACCCGAATGACCTTGGATGACCTTGACCGAACCCGAACGCCCTTGACCTTGGATGACCTTGACCAAACCCGAACGCCCTTGACCTTGGATGACCTTGACCGAACCCGAACGCCCTGGACCTTGGATGACCTTGACCGAACCCGAACGCCCTTGACCTTGGATGACCTTGACCAAACCCGAACGCCCTTGACCTTGGATGACCTTAACCGAACCCGAATGACCTTGACTAATCCGAATTTGACCTTGAGTAACCCGGCCTTCACCTTGAGCAACTCGACCTTGAACTTGACCTTCAACTTGGCTTTGATCTTGACCTTGAACTTGACCTTAGCATAACCCCCCACCATTATAACGTCGGCTTTATAAACCATTTCAAGTAATTTGATTTTTAGTGTAAGTCACGAGTTTTAGTGAATAACAAGTGAACAACAATAATAATTGATTACAATGAATTACGTGTGTGAAAACTGTGGAACGGCATTTACTCGTAGCTATAGTATGGAACGGCATAAAAGAGAATCGTGTGTATCAAGATTTAATAATGAAGATTGGGGTAAGCGACGTAGAGTTGATGGTGCTGCATCAACGTCGACTATGCAAACTTGCACCTTATGTAACGTAAATGTGCCACACAATCAAATGTTTGCGCATCAGAGAACATTACAGCATAAAGAAAAGTCCTGTGTGACGGTGTCCCACGGTGTTCAAGTTATACAAGGCGCATTTAAAAATAGGCTTACATCTTATCGTATAAATAGTGATGGTGAACATGTAGACTACACATTATTTTTCGAAGAAATTAAACCCCGAGTGTTGGCTTTGATGAGTGAAATATTACGTGTCCAAAAGTCCTTAAAAATAAACATGGTTGTTGTTGGTCGATACTTTCTACCATCGCAGGAAACATTTAGTGAAAAGTCATTTAATACCTCCAATGAAATAGTTGTAATAGGGAGCGACTTGGATGATGTTTACCAATCGTTTGTGGAGGCAATGAAAGCTCAGTCAACCGAATTTCAGGAGAAAGATTCAGGTATTTAAGAATTATTAGAAAATGAACAGATTAAATAAATATTGTTTTTGACATTTGAATGGTTAAAGTGCTCTAAAGTAATTAATTCCATTTTTATTTGCAGGTTGAGCTCTGGAGAAAATACTTCATCTAGAAGTGAATATTAACAAGTATTCACCTCTGGGTGGTTCATCATATATACCGTTGCCGCAATGTATCAACGCCAAAAAAGCTGTGGTGAATGTAATCAATCAGGACGAATGCTGTTTTGCTTGGGCCATTACATCAGCATTATTTCCTGCAGCCATGGCTTCGACACAACTCACATCGTACCCCCACTACTCAACAGTCATAAATGTAACAGGTATGGATTTTCCAGTAAAATTGAGCGGTATCACAAAATTTGAAGAGATGAATAATATTTCAGTTAATGTATACGGTTTGGAGAGTAGTTTTGAAGATAATAAATTAAAATATGAGGTGGTCGGACCACTAAGATATGCTACAAGGAAGCTACAGAAGCACGTAAATTTGCTTATGGTTACGAAAGATTGTAATATTAAAGGCCGCAGTAATAAACATATTTGTGACGAAAGCTGCTCAACAAGTCATTATTGTTGGATAATTGATTTATCTCGTCTAGTATCCAGCCAAATTTCACGGCATCATGATAGACTATATTTTTGTGACGGTTGTCTTATATATTTTCGTTCACCAACAGCTTTAATAATGCATCAAAAAAATGATTGTAAACACATCTATTCATTGACACCGTCAACGGATCTAAAAATTGATAAATTTGGAAAGAGCATACCGGAAAATATGTTAAAATTTGAAGGTATAGAAAAGCAAATGCGAGTTCCTTTTGTCGTTTATGCGGATTTTGAATCCGTTTTAAAACCAGTCGAAACTGTCGAGCCCAATCCCAAAAGTTCTTATACCATAAATAATTTCAAGCACGAACCATACTCTTTTGCATATCTGATAAAATGTTCTTTCGACGATTCAATTTCCAAGTTTGAGCTATATCGCGGAAAAGATGCTGGTAAAGTTTTTGTAGATTCCATAGAAACCGATTTAAGATATCTTTACAATACCTATTTAAAGGATATAAAGCCAATGAACCCATTAACACTTAGTGAAAAAACAGAGTTTGAAAATGCCACACTATGTGGTATATGTGAACAACCTTTTGAGGAAAGTGATATAAAAGTAAAGGATCATTGTCACATAACTGGTAGAAAAAGGTATGGTGCCGCACATTCAATTTGTAACCTAAATTATAAAGTACCTACTTTTGTACCAATAATATTTCATAATTTAAGCGGCTACGACAGCCATATGTTTATAAAAGAATTATGTAGATATGGTGACAAAATTGACGTTATAGCTCAAAGCAAGGAAAAGTATATATCATTTACAAAGAACATTTACATGCACGATTATGTAGATCAGAAAACTGGTGAAACAAAGAGAAAAAATTTAAAGCTTCGATTCATCGACAGCTTTAAGTTTCTATCAACATCACTGGAAAACTTGGGTAATGGTTTAAGTGTTAACGATTTTAAGGAAACACGTAAACATTTTGCTGACGTGCGTGAATTTAATTTGATGCGTCAAAAGGGTGTTTTTCCGTACAATTTTATCGATTCAATTGAAAAAATGAATTTTGCAACTCTTCCAACTAAAAATCAGTTTTATGACACATTTCGAGAAGAGCACATAAGTGATGAATGTTATCAGAGAGCCAAGGAAGTGTGGAATTTATTTGGGTGTAAGAATTTAGGGGATTACTCTGATTTATATATAAAATCAGACGTTTTATTATTAGCAGATGTTTTCGAACAGTTTCGCGATACTTGTTTGCAAGTTTATAAATTGGACCCCGCACAGTATTTTACCCTACCAAGTTTATCTTTTGATTGCATGTTGCGCATGACCCAGGTAAAGTTAGAGCTTTTAACAGACATTGATATAATTCACTTTTTTAAAAAAGGTATTCGCGGCGGGATAAGTCAGTGTACTGAAAGGAAGCACATCGCAAATAATTCCTATTTACCCAACTATGATCCCTCAGAACCTTCTTCATTTATATCATATTTAGATGCAACAAACCTATACGGTCATAGTATGTCCCAAGCATTGCCCTTTGGTGGTTTTCGATGGCTATCAGAACGTGAAATTTTAGATTTAAATATTATGAATGTGGGTGATGAAAGTCCGCACGGATACGTTCTGGAAGTAGACGTGCATTATCCGGAAGAATTGCATGACTTACATTCTGATCTTCCTTTCTTAGTGGAAAATATAATGCCACCTACAGAGGAGGCAAAGTTGTCCAAATTGATTCCCAATCTTAAAGATAAAAAGAGGTATATTGTTCATTATAGAACTTTAAAACAAGCCATCGATAACGGTCTAATGGTAATGCGGACTCATAGAATTTTAAAATTTGATCAGTCAAAGTGGTTAAAGAAATATATCGATTTTAATACGGATTTGCGTAACAAGTCAACAACAAAATTTGGTAAGGATCTGTTTAAATTGATAATAAATGCTATTTTTGGAAAAACTATGGAAAACGTTGAAAATCGTAAAGATATAAAATTAATAACACAATGCGAAAATGGTGTAGGTAAAGTTGGGGCAAGAGCATTAATTGCTCGTCCCAATTTTAATAGTAGATCCATACTTACAAAAGATTTTGTCGCGATCCACATGGATAAATTAAAAATTATTTATAATAAACCTATATATATTGGTTTTTCCATATTGGATATCTCGAAAACAGTAATTTATGATTTTTTCTATAACTTTATTAAAAAGAAGTTTGGCAGTAATGCTTCCTTACTTTACACGGACACGGATTCTTTGATATTAAAAGTGTTCACCGATGATTTTTAGAGAACCCAGATAAATTCGACACCTCAAATTATCCCGAAAATAATAAATTTAATGTAATTAAGAGAAAATCAGTGTTGGGTAGAATGAAGGATGAATTTCCATGTGATCCGATAATCGGTTTTTTTGGAACTGGGGCAAAAGCTTACTACGTAAAATCATTGAACAACGAATTAAAAAAAGCCAAAGGGATAAAAAAATCAGTTATCGAGAAGGAGCTTCATTTGGACGATTACCGAAAAATCGTTGAAAACGGTGGTTTAATATTTAGGAAGATGAAAACTTTTCGAAGTGAATTACACGATATTTACACACAAGTTATTAATAAAATTGCTCTTAGTCATTATGACGACAAGCGTTTCATAATTCCATCAACCACAAAAACTTTACCTTGGGGACATAAAGATATAGAGTTTTATAGTGCGGACCCTGAAGAAAATTTAGCAAATTTACTGAAAGTAATTCAATATTTTGTATAGCTTTGTGATAGAACGCTCCACTGGCAAATCCATATTTAGTAGAACTTTAAGTTAAAAAAATAGTGATCATAACATAGGAATGTGTAGGACAGTTTGTAGCATAAGTTGTTTATTTGCCCTTGGCAAGTAGTAGTGAGGTCGAAAAGGGCGCACGAAGGTGCCCTTGTCGGTTAGAGTCGAGAAGCGGGAATTGAGAAGTGGGGGGTGGTCTTGATGTGTATAAAGACAGTCGACCCAAGAGCAGCAGATCAGTTCACAGTTGTTGTACGACTTGTGTGTGTATTACTGTCTTAGTAGTGTTAAAAAAAAAAAAACAAAGTTGAAAAAATGGAGAGCGACTTATTGTCAGAATTTAGCTTCGGAAGTGCGGCTGAAGAAGCAATGTTGGAGGGATTTGACCCTTCGTCCCTCTTAACACCGCATACCGTCGCCGAATGGGCCATGGACCAGAGCGAACGGACGGAACAAGGTCGTGTAGAGGACGAGGCCTGCAACAATATGTTGGCCGAAATTTCTACTCGACAACATCTGGAGCAGCGGGACCAGAACGTCGTCGTTTTAAGCGATGTTGTTGTGAAAAAGGCGAGCCCAGTAGCAGGTGGAAGCAAATTAGAGAAGTTGCTGAAAATGCCAGGACCACGGAGCTTGTCGCTACAGAAAAAGAAGCCCACCGACTTGCCAGTAGTGGCGACAGCAGCAACGGCGTCCGGACATTCTGGCCAGTCTTTTAAGAGGCCCAAATCTCCTAGTGTAGGGCTGAGGCCATTGAAGAAGCGGCGCGTAGAGGAGACAACAACGACGGAGAGCGAACCTCAATGGCTGCGTGAGTTCTCGCCCAGCCAAAGAGAGGCAGTGGCTGCTGCGTTTAGCATTAGACAATCTATAGTTAGGGACATGAAAGACAGTGTAAGTGAAGTGAAGGAGTGCGAGAGACAAATTTTAGAATTAAGGAAAAGGATGGAGGCGGCACAGGAAAAGATAGCAAAGTGTAAGCAGCGGCTTAAACACTTTTGCCACTTTTCTTATGCCGCGGATATGTAAGATATAGATAAGTTAGTTGTAGGTGTTTATGTTAGATTTTAAGTCTTAGATATTAGGAATGTAAAAATTGTACACATTATACCATTAAAAAAGATTTGCGGTGTTAGATATTAGCAATGTAAAAATTGTACATATTATATTATACAAGTTATAACAATAAAAGTTATAATATTATATTATATAATTTGTTTTATTTTACTGAACTTCAGTAACAATAAAAAACACTAGGGAACAAAAAAGTATTAAACCTAAAATGTTGGACATTGTCTAAACTATACATCTCCATTTTTTTAAATTTCATTGAGAGAAAATTTAATAATTCTTCGTTTCAACCGTTTCGAATTTTTATTAATTTTTTTTTAGGGATTTCCGATAACTTTAGAGCTAAGAAGTATTAAACTTAAATTACTGGGCGTAGTCTAAGCTACACAGTATTATTTTTTAAATTGCAATTGAATAAAAATTGATATTTCTTGTTTTCACCCAGTTCCTATTTTTATTAATTTTTTTTAGGCATTTCCGATAACTTTAGAGCTAAGAAGTATTAAACTTAAATTACTGGGCGTAGTCTAAGCTACACAGTACCATTTTTTAAATTGCAATTGAATAAAAATTGATATTTCTTGTTTTCACCCAGTTCCTATTTTTATTAATTTTTTTTAGGCATTTCCGATAACTTTAGAGCTAAGAAGTATTAAACTTAAATTACTGGGCGTAGTCTAAGCTACACAGTACCATTTTTTAAATTGCAATTGAATAAAAATTGATATTTCTTGTTTTCACCCAGTTCCTATTTTTATTAATTTTTTTTAGGCATTTCCGATAACTTTAGAGCTAAGAAGTATTAAACTTAAATTACTGGGCGTAGTCTAAGCTACACAGTACCATTTTTTAAATTGCAATTGAATAAAAATTGATATTTCTTGTTTTCACCCAGTTCCTATTTTTATTAATTTTTTTTAGGCATTTCCGATAACTTTAGAGCTAAGAAGTATTAAACTTAAATTACTGGGCGTAGTCTAAGCTACACAGTACCATTTTTTAAATTGCAATTGAATAAAAATTGATATTTCTTGTTTTCACCCAGTTCCTATTTTTATTAATTTTTTTTAGGCATTTCCGATAACTTTAGAGCTAAGAAGTATTAAACTTAAATTACTGGGCGTTGTCTAAGCTACACAGTACCATTTTTTAAATTGCAATTAAATAAAAATTGATATTTCTTGTTTTCACCCTGTTCCTATTTTTATTAATTTTTTTTAGGCATTTCCGATAACTTTAGAGCTAAAAAGTATAAAACTTAAATTACTGGGCGTAGTCTAAGCTACGCAGTACCATTTTTTAAAGTGTAAAAAGTTAAAAATTAAAAATCTGGTATCATCCCCTAATAGCCGGTACTACCCTGAGGAAAATAATAATATGAATTTGGTATTTTATGGACAAACTATGCAATTAAGCGTAAAAAGTGTAGGACCAAAAATGAAGAGCACAACTTGTTATATCAGAATTAGATTAAAAAATAATGGAAAAAATTGAAGAAAATAGGGAAACAGCAAATATAGTACCATTTTTTTAATTTTTCTAAGAAAGGGCGACTTTGGCTGTAATTTATGAAAAAACAGTAAAAAATATCGCAAATAGTTACTGGACAAAGTGATAGAGGCAAGTTTCCTTAATATAAATCGAATTTTTAAAATTGAAAAAGAACCATTTTAAAAAAGTGAGTTTTTGGCTATTTTTAGATGTGTAACTTTGACGCCTTATTGCGTGAAAACGGTTGAAAATAAAAAAAAACGGCGAAACACGTCTAAAATATTTTAGAAAACTTGAATAGAAAAATAGGTTTTTTTCAATTTAAAATTTATAAATCGTAAAATGTAAGCTTAACGTATTGAAATAAGCGAATTAAGGAATGAAAATAGTTTGTCGGGAATAAGTGGAAACGACTCACGAGACCCGGGTGGGACGGCCCGCCGCAGGCGCCCGTAGGGTTTTTTTTTTTTTTAAGTCCACAAGCATGCGCATTAAGGGTTGAAGGGCTAATTTTTAATAAAACTGCCAAAATAAAATTGGAAACCGGTTCTTTGCAACAAAATAATTATTTTTGTGCTATGAAATTTTTGCGTAAAATGTCGGGAAATGGCATAAAAAAATTAATGAAAAATTGGAAAGGGATGAAAACAAGAAATATCAATTTTTATTTGATTGCAATTTAAAAAATGGTACTGTGTAGCTTAGACTACGCCCAGTAATTTAAGTTTAATACTTCTTAGCTCTAAAGTTATCGGAAATGCCTAAAAAAATTAATGAAAAATTGGAAAGGGATGAAAACAAGAAATATCAATTTTTATTTAATTGAAATTTAAAAAATGGTACTGTGTAGCTTAGACTACGCCCAGTAATTTAAGTTTAATACTTCTTAGCTCTAAAGTTATCGGAAATGCCTAAAAAAAATTAATGAAAAATAGGAACTGGGTGAAAACAAGAATTATCAATTTTTATTTAATTGCAATTTAAAAAATGGTACTGTGTAGCTTAGACTGCGCCCAGTAATTTAAGTTTAATACTTCTTAGCTCTAAAGTTATCGGAAATGCCTAAAAAAAATGAATGAAAATAGGAACTGGGTGAAAAAAAGAAATATCAATTTTTATTTAATTTAAATTTAAAAAATGGTACTGTGTAGCTTAGACTACGTCCGATGGTTTAAGTTTAGTACCTTTTTGCTCTAAACTGATGAGAAATCTCTTAAAAAAATTAATATGATACTAATTTTTCAACATATTCACCTTAAGATGAATTATGTAGTAAAGAGAATCTCTTTTCTATGTGTGATGATAATAAATACCACTTGTTGGTATTATATCATCCCACGAATGGGACTTCTACCTAACTAACTACGCTCAAAGTATAAGTGTGGTCCTGAAAAGGACCGTTTTTTTGGTAGTTGAGGGAAACCAGCTAATTCGGCTGTTCCCCTCTGGCGATCTGAACAGATCGCGGTGCAATTATGCGACGCCAACGCCGACGTGGTGCTGGTGGTTCCGGCACCCCGACATCGTCGTCTTCTATCACCACGACGACAGGTGGTGGTGGTGGTGGTGGTGGTGCTTGTACTGTCGGCTTTACGACAGCGATCGGTTTCCCTTCAAATTTCTTCTTTGAGGCTGCCCAATACTCTTCGATTTTCCTCTTCCTGGTCGAGGTCAACATCAGTCTAGTAGCGTCCATGGCTGGATGAAGAGTGATACATTCTGCTATGCGCATACGTATTTATAGCCATATTTTAGGGGTGGGGTGTAAATTTTACTATATCCTTCAAAAATGTGTCTTGAATTAAAAAAATAATTTAGTTTGCTCCCAGCTTTGATGAGATGAAGTTTGTTGTAGTCGACATTCAAGGATTCTGCGTTCCACAATTTCAACCTAAAGAGTTGGCTATTTATGATGGAAAGGAGATGAAAAGTTACTTGTTTAAACCATCCATACCGTTTTATGAACTATCGTATCAATGCCAGAAGCAAGTGTTGTTTTTATATGGAAACCGACATGGTCTCTGCTATCCTTATGGTGAAATGGATCTCGACCAGCTTTTCCCGATTCTCTACGACGCTCTGCACGATGTCGATACTATTTATGTCAAGGGCCAAGTAAAGAAGGATTTTTTAATTAATACTTTTTCCGAAAAGAACCTTAAAACTCCTTCTATTGTTAATTTAGAATTCACTACTGGTTCTATTAATGTACCAAAATTAACAATGGATACTACGTATTGCTCATATCATAGTTTAGATATTTGTTCTTGTAGCGTTAAAAATGCTACAATATTGTATGACTATGTATATAATTTTTTACCTAAATAAATAATACAAAATGTATAAAGTGTTTTATTAACTGACACCTTAAAATAATTAAATTTTAATCATGTTTAGGGTAGGCTTTGAATAATAATAATAATACCGTACCACAATAAATTGGTCCGGAATAACTAAACTACGCTCAAGTCTTTATGTGGCCCTCCGAAGAGGACCTGGGGAAGGGGGTTGGGGTGGGTCAGGGTTCGGGCGGTCGCATAGGAAAGAGAATAGGACTTATCGTAGTCCTTCTACGGAGTGGTTGAGTCCGCAGGACCGGCGTCCATATCATCTTCAAAATCCCACCAAGACGTGGAATCGGCTGGACCCCTAAAGTCATCGCTGACTTCTACCGATCCCGCATCCGATGTGGAGTCCGCAGGTCCAGTGGTCTCAACATTTTCAACTCGCCTCGATGGTGGTGGTCTGTTGGGTCGAGGAACAATTTCAGTCTCATCGCTAAACAGCGACGAGCCACGGCTTGCAGGTCCTTCTTGGGGTCGAGGAACATATTGTAACGGTTTATTTTTAGTACTAGGGGTTAAAGCCTATTTTTGCTAAGGTGTGAGAAATAATCATTAAGGTAGTACAATGTGCTCTATGAAAAACCATTAGTATGTGATGAATTGAAACAAACCAAAATTTTATTTAAAGTTTATTATTATGTCGCCTTCACCTTTTTGTCAAGAACCTTTCAACATATTTGTTTTGCTGTTTATTAAATGTACATAGATATTTATAAAACATTTTACTAGTAAAAATAAGGCTATACATATATATATATTACTCGTATCATTGTACTGTTACATAACTCTCTCTCTCGGTGTTTAGAGGTTGCTTTCCTTTCTTATGACATTTGTTGATTACCTGGTTCCTCCTTTATTTTTCTGGCAATGCCGTTACCTCGAGTGGCTGATCCAGCTTGTGTTGTACCTAAAATAAAGATAACTATTTGAATTCTATGACTGCAGACTAAGATCTTAGGTAATTTTGCCTTCGATGGTACGTAAGGTTATATAGGTATGTAAGAGTTGTTAAAACGGTCTCTGGCTGCGAATGCCTGGTTAATAAAGCAGATCCTTACCTTATCTTTCATCTTGATTCCATATCTCCCTTGGCTTAGGGGTTGAAAGTCGATTTTTCTCCCTTGTTAAATGGCAGACCGTGTCCTAAGTTAGTAGCCTAAAAACAGTCAGCTACAGACGGTGTAAATAGAGTAAGTTATAGGACTTACCGCTATGGTCGTGTCAAATACATTTTCGTGGGAAATACAGTGGATTTTCCGTATTATATTTTCCTTTGTTTGGTTCTAGAATGGTGTGACAATCTGATCGTTAGGGACATTTCACTTTGTAGGTTATAAATAAACCCTGTTCCTTTAATTTATATGAATAGAAGTGGGCGTCAATATCGATTTTAATCCCTTCGATCGACCTAACTTATTGATATTGTATTGACTGCTATCGGGTGATTGTTACCAGCCAATTGCGTTGTATTGAAATCTGTTTATCGTTATGTAATGTAGGAGCCACTTGGGTGTTTATTTAAAGCTGGTAATTGGTGTAAAGTCATTTAGTTTCTAGGTTGACATCTATCGACCTTTGCGAGATCGATTATATCGCTTATTCCTTAGATGTGGGAAATATTTATCTGATGTACCGTTGGTTGTATACGGGTGACCGTGTTTGGTAATAATTTATATTGCCCATGTATTAGTTAATTAAAAGCAAATTTCTTTAGTTTCACCGTCGCGCAGGAGGGGGTACAAGGGTAACCCAGGATTCTATTGTCTCCGCTCTTTGGTTACTTTATTATTTGTACGGGTTCGCTTCGGCTAGGTTAGTTCATTAGGTTTTTGTGTAGGTACGAGGTTTTGAATTCTAGCGCCCTTTTTATTGACAGGAAGCTTTCTATTTTGTTGGTAGGATTGCAGCTCTTCCGGGAGGTCGTGCGCGATTGTTACGGCCTTGCTTACTTACTTACTGACTTGTCTCCGTCGTGAAAGCGTGTGTCCAGCCAATTTTTTTTTCACGTGAGTGGATTTTGGACACCGTTTTCTTATTAAAGCTTTTAAATTGCTTTAGTTTAGTGTTGGATTGAAAGCTTTTTTACGGCATAGCCGGATTTTAAAGCGACGGAGTGCAAGTCAGGAAACGTAAAAACGTGTAAGACCCCATCGTCATCGGGTAAGTTTAATCATTTTATGTTTGAAATCAATTGCAGTCACTTTAATTTTGCTTTTATTCGTAAATAAAATATAATATTATCTTACGTTAATATTTAAAACCTTAAATTTTTGGTCAAAACTCATGTATTTTTTTTTATGCTTCCTGTTATCGATATCTATTTATGTCGCTAGAATTTTTCGATACCTTAGTGCCCATTGTACTTACAAAATGCACGTTTTTCAAGCCTATCTTTTTTTATTCTATTGTCATTGTTATTTTATTGTCAAAAAAAAAGGAACTCATCCGAACCGAACCGCGTGGCCTTAAGCCTGCATGTTGTAAGTTAATGCCTAGTTTTTATTTCTTTGTGTCGCTATTAATTTAATCTAATTTCAATAATTTATAATGTGCCTAATTAGCCGAATGTAATTATGTAATTTTTCTGGTTAATTGCTAAGTTTTACATGTGTTTACTGCAATTGGTGGATATGGTTTAATTAATTTTTATTTGATTGATAATTATGTATTATTTGCTTTAATTGATTTAAATGGCCGACATTGTGCAGCTGTTTTTTTTTTTGGTATTGCTGAATTGAAGTAAATAACTGTAGTTGTCGGGTTTTTCGGGATTACGTCGTGTTAATATTTTTCTGGGGAATTTATTCAGGGTTGTAAAATTGTAAAATTATTGTCGAATAGGTTTGATAATTAAATAACATTATTTTCTGGGATTTTTGTAATTATGTGGGAATAATATTTTTATGGGTCGCTTATTCAGGGTTTAAAAGGGGATTTTATTTGGAGTCATTAGCACCCCATATCGGCGTGTGGGCGGCGCATGCGCAGTTACTATATTGCGATTCAGCATATATATCTCTAAGTTCAAGTGGGAAATTACTTTGCAATTATTTTTTTTTATTAATCTGAAAGTTGGGGTTTCAATTTTGATCATGCGCGTGGCGCATGCGCACTAACTACTTTTTCTAGAAACATGCGGTTTCAATTTAGTGAGTTTCCTGCTTGGCTTAGATGAAGTTCTTTTAATTTTATTCGTCATCCTGAGCATGCGCAGTGCCCTCACGTCGATATTTTTGTTAATTAATGTCTGCAGAAGGGTTACGGCACACCCTGTGAGGTGCGCAGACCATTTTAGACGCATGCGCGTGGCGCATGCGCAGTAATAATTTTTTTCTAAGTTTTGGGTTTTCGGTATTATTAGGGTGGTTGCACAGTGTTGGTCCATTTATCTAATCATTTGGGCCTTCAGCCATTTATTAAATGTAAATTTTTCGCAAATATTGCCGTTGTGCTGATGCGCCTGTTTTACTTCCTAGGGTCCTTATACCGGGGTGCTTCCACCCAGCTCCTATTACGTGAGCTTCTTTTATCTGGGGTCCACCTGGCAGTTGCTATGCTGGGGTACATCAAGGCCATCAGTTTGACCTAGAGGCGCTACCAGCCTTTTATACTAGGGTGTACCTAGAGTTGCCCACCAGGCATAGTACCAAGCAGCCACGGCAGTATCGGTGATACCATCCCGATAAAGTAATACAGGTTTTAATTTTGAGGTGTCAACCGTATCATTTACTTTATCTATCGTTATTAGTAGAAGGTAATAGTTGTGATCATAACCATAGGGCGGATATACAAGTGTATGGTTCTGTAATTTCCCAATTTAATTCAAGTGAATTCATTTTTTTTGAGGGTCGAGCCCAATTATTAATTTTTTTTTTTTTTAATAAATGTACTAAGTGTGTTTTTAAAAATTTTTAGTTTTATTTGAGACGTCCCACAACACCCCTTCGTAATTTGCTTTTCTTCTTTTTAATTTTTTTTTTTATTATTCATTATTAAGTTCAGTGGAGAGTGAGCACCCACCGAGATCGCGGAGGCTTCCGTTTTGGCCTGGCTACAAAACGGTGGCGCCCCTTATTACCCCCCCTACTCTTCGGCATTTGAGCTAGGGCATTTGCTCGCTCTCTCAAGGCCTCTCACCCTCGGCTGAACTTTGTTGCTGTTAATTCCTTTTTTTTTTTTTTTTTTATTAAAAATTAAATTCTTTTTTTTTAATCTTTGGGCAAATAAAAGCGTAGCAAATTTTGGCGCTCAACGTTTGGGGCCATGTTTTGGTAAATCTTTTTTAAAAAAGTGTTGTTGGGCGTTCTCAAGTAGAGCAATTTACTTAAGTATATATTTTGATTATTAATTTCATTGTATTGCGCCTACCCTTAAGGACTGTAATAACTTTATTGAATTTTGAATTGATTTTGCATACCTTGTTACATATTTATATTGGTTGACCTTAAATTTATAGTATTATACCTTGCCCTGATTTTACCTGCAATTGCTTTGAATCAATCGTGGCCTTCGGTGGTTATACTTTTTTATTTTCGTGCTCGCAGAGCGTATTGATTTGGTACTGATTTCTTTTTTTTTATTTTTGACCTACTTTGTTTTGCGATATTGGTGACCTTTTAGTATTACCTAATTGATTGGCTTACTACGTTAATTACTTGACTTTCATTAAAATTGTCTATTTAAAATACTACCACTGCTACTCACTTGATATTTTGAATTTGAATTTGTTATTGCTTACGTAAGTGAAGTGAAATCTAGTGATTTTATTTGCATAGTGTTACTGTAAGTGAGTGAGTTTGTGTGGCTTTACAGTCAATAGTGTTATTATTACTTTATTCTGTCATTGTCTGACTTGAAGAGGAAAAAAAAATGGATTACAATATGAGGATCAACTACCTGAAGAAGGACATGCTAATACATGAACTGACTGTCCGTGGAATTCCCGCTGACGATTCCAAAACCGTCGATTCGCTGAGAGCGACACTGCGTCCGTTACTCCAACTGGAGAAGAGGAACAAATCTTTGAGTCATCCACCCTATTCTCTCGACTTCGACGACGAGAAAGTTCTCGTGCATGATGCGCTGCAGAGAATTAAATCTGCACTGAAATCAGTGACTGGAGAAAATGCTAGGGCCAGATTTGAGCGCTATCAATCTCGTCTAGTACACCTACTCAATCGCGTAGATCGCGCACCACCTAGTAGCTTGACTGCTGAGAATGTGGATACGAGAGCGAAGCTTATGGTCGATATTTTGGCCACTCTGGACCATTTAGAAACCGTGTCAAAGCAAGATCCCAACCTTAGTGCTATGTTAGCTGCTGCTCAAACTGAAGATTCGGATTCCGATGATTCGTCCGGCGTTCAAGGTGCCTCGCTACCTGTTTCTACCCCAAATAGACAACCTTCATACTTCAAGGGTCCTAAAATGGATAAATGGGGAATTAAATTCACTGGAGACACCAAGAGTATGTCAGTTCACGGCTTTTTAGAGCGAGTTTCAGAACTTAGAGTAGCCCGTCACGTGACTGAACGAGAAGTATTTGAGTCCGCCATAGACCTGTTTGAGGGAAAGGCTCTTAATTGGTTTAGATCGAACCGATCCAGATTTACTGACTGGAGAGAACTATCAGACCTACTTCGACGACATTTTGAACCGCCAGATTACAGAGCTCGACTCTTTAGGGAGATCTTAGATAGAACGCAGGATCCGTCCGAAAGCATTGTGGATTACTTATCAAGTATGCATGCTTTATGTAGACGTTACGGTGGAATGTCCGATGATGTGAAGCTGGACATTATTTCCCGAAACTTAGCTCCCTTTTACACAACTCAACTTCCACTAGTCAATACATTGGAAGAATTGGAGGAGTGCTGCTTATCTTTGGAAGCCAAGAAATACCGTGCAGAGCACTACGTGCCACCTTCTAGAAGAAGGCAAGGATTTGTCGAGCCTGATTTCGCCTTCGTGTCAGATATGCAAGAAGCCCTTTCTAGCAATCATTCGGACGAATACGTACAGGAAATTCGTCACTTTAACCCAACTACAAACGATAGACGTCCCAGGGAAATGCCTATGAACGATAGACGCCCTAGAGAAATACCTATAAATGACAGACGTCCTAGAGAAATGCCTACGAACGATCGACGTCCCAGAGAAGTGGTCTGCTTTAATTGTCAAAAGGCCGGGCATTATAACCGAGATTGCACTAGTCCTCGGAAAATGCACTGCTATCGTTGCGGAACACCTGACGTTACTACCAGAAATTGCCCCAAATGCACGAATTCGGGAAACGCTTCCCGGGGGAATCAATAGGTCGTGAGATGTCTCCCAAAATCGATACCACTTCGACCAACAACGATACTGGCTTTCCTGCAAAATTTCTCTTAGACTACATTATTAGTCACGCTCATGGTGATCAACGTCCATATTTAGAAGTTACTATCTTAGGCACTCCAATTCGAGGATTATTAGATTCCGGCGCTACAAGAACCATCGTCGGTCTTCCTGGATATGAACTATTACAACGGTTAGGATTAAAACTTTTGGCGAAAGAAACAAAATGCACAGTCGCCAATGGACAGAGCTGTTCCAGCATCGGTTGTATGCAGGTTCCATTCTGTTTAATGGGCAAAACCAGAATCATTGATGTGCTCGTCTTACCAGAACTTACTCATACCCTTATCTTAGGAATAGATTTTTGGAAAAATATGGAAATAGTCCCCGATCTGAGACAAGATATTTGGCATTTTGCAGATAGCACCGATCCGATGTTCATTAATAGCATTCAAGACGAAAGCACGCTCACAAGAGATCAGCGAATGCAACTTGACAATTTAATAAAAATAAAGCTTTCAACTATGAGTTCTGGATTGGGATGTTGTAACGTAGCAGAACATACTATTGAAGTTAAACCAGGTACAAAACCCGTCAAACAACGATACTACCCCGTGTCTCCTTTTAAACAAAAGATCATCGATGAGGAGTTAAAGACAATGTTAAAAGACGGTGTGATAGAACCTTCCAAAAGTGCTTGGTCTAGCCCAATATGTCTAGTTCGCAAAAAGGATGATTCCTATCGCTTCTGCGTCGATTATAGGCTGCTGAACGAGGTAACCAACAAGGATGCGTACCCCATTCCATATATCTCTTCAATCCTGGACCGCTTAAGAGATGCTAAATACCTCAGCTCTATCGATATTAAGTCTGCTTTTTGGACCGTCCCTTTGTCAGAGTCTTCGCGTGAATACACCGCTTTTACTGTTCCTGGAAGAGGATTATTTCAGTTCCGCCGAATGCCGTTCGGATTGACCAATTCTCCGGCCACGTGGCAGCGAATTGTCGATACCGTGCTTGGAGCTGACCTTCAGCCTTCAGTAATGGTTTACCTAGACGACATTATCCTAATCTCTCAGGACTTTGATGAACATTTGCGACTTCTGGACTTAGTGTTCGACCGCCTTCTCGAAGCAGGATTAGTGGTTTCATTGGAAAAGTGTCAATTTTGCCGACCTGAATTAAAATATCTAGGCTATGTAGTGGACCGTCAAGGACTTCGGCCAGATCCATCGAAAGTAGAGGCTATTGTAAATATACCACCGCCGAAAAATGTGACAGAGATTCGTCGATTTATAGGAACAGCGTCTTGGTACCGACGATTTGTACCGAATTTCTCCTCCAAAATATCTCCGCTAACCAACCTGACCAAGAAAAACGTTAAGTGGTCATGGACATTCGATTGCGACGCTGCTTTTAGAACCATCAAAGAAGCCCTGATTACAGCACCCATTCTTACTTGCCCCGATTTCAGTCGTCCATTCGTTCTTCAAACTGATGCGAGTGGCTTTGGCCTTGGAGCCGTTTTGTCTCAAACCTTTGATGAAGGTGAGAAAGTAATATGTTTCCTATCGCGCTCACTATCTAGGCAGGAAATGAAATTGACTGTGACTGAGAAAGAATGTTTGGCAGTGATTTGGAGCGTTGAGAAATTGCGTCATTACCTGGAAGGAGTTCACTTCACCGTGATAACCGATCATCACTCGTTGCTGTGGCTACATCGATTAAAAGACCCACAAGGGAGACTAGCACGATGGGCACTTCGTCTTCAACCGTACGACTTTACATTAATTCATCGACCTGGAAAAGACCACGTAGTTCCCGATTTTCTCTCGAGATCAGTTCCTGTTTCTGTTGACACTATAGATGCCGAAGTCAAAGAAGACGCATTCTCATCCACCACCGACAAATGGTATAAAAACATGTTCTCCAGACTCGAAGAGCATCCTCACAAATTTCCCACGTGGCGTGTAGAGAATAAAATGCTGTACAAATATGTGAAATCCAGTCCTTCTGAATTAGCAATTCCATCCAGCTGCTGGAAACTCGTCGTTCCTAAAGATAAGAGGCGCGAAGTACTTTTCCGTTGCCATGATATACCAGCTGCAGGTCATGTAGGCATATTTAAAACCTATTGGAAAGTATGTCAACGTTACTATTGGCCTAAAATGAGGAGTGATGTAACCAGATATGTGAAAGCATGTAGGATTTGTGCCCAGAACAAAGTGGAACAAAGAGCACCGGCAGGTCTAATGGGAGATCGACCAAATATTAATCAACCTTGGCAATGTATCAGCTTGGATTTTATCGGCCCGTTTCCTCGCTCAAGATCAGGAAATCAGTATGTTCTTGTGGTTAATGATTATTTCACCAAGTTCACCGTCATGTTCCCATCGCGTTCTGCGACAGCCAAATCGCTTACTAAGCAAGTCGAAGAAGGCATTTTCTTGATGTTTGGATCTCCGCAATTTTTAATGTGCGATCAAGGAGCTCAAATGAAATCTAAAGAGTTCCAAGGACTTTGTCAGCGTTATAAAAGCAAAATTTTCTATACAGCTTCTTACCATCCTCAGGCTGATCCTACTGAACGTGCAAACCGAGTGGCAAAAACTATGATTCGTTCATACATTCAGAACAATAATCACCGTACATGGGACGAAAATTTAGCCGCTATTGGTTGTGCTATGAGAACTTCACGACACGAAACAACTGGATTTAGTCCTTACTATCTGAATTTTGGAAGAGAGCATAAACTTTATGGACAAGACTTCGTCGAAGATATTCACAAGATCGATTTGGATCCTCAAGATTATGTCAAAAAGAGACAAGCCGCATTTTCAAAACTCTATGTGGAAGTCCAGGAAAAGATCAAGGCTTCTCGCCTTATCAGCCAACGACGTTACAATTTACGTAGGCGACCAGTCGAATATACACCTGGACAGAGAGTTTGGCGTAAAAATAAAAGTCTCTCGGATGCCACGAAATACTACAGTGCCAAATTAGCACCAACATATTTAGGACCTTTTATTATTAAAAGAAAGACTGGTACTTGCACATATGAGCTTCAAGATCAGACCGGTCAAAATAAAGGTGTTTGGCATGTACAGGACCTCAAGTTGTACAATCCGTCGATTGCAAGTGAGAGTTCGGACAATGAATAAATTGAGTTATTTATCTTTACTTATCTTTTCTTTTACTTCATTACTTTAAACTTTATTAATTTCTTTTGTGTGTGAGTAACGAATAAAGGTTCGCTTCTTTCTTTTTTTTTGTTCCAAATATTTTTATATCACCTCCAGCGGACGTGGAGTTCTAATGAAGTTCGGTTTCTGTCTCGGCGTGAAACTTGACAGGCCGAATGTAGTTGGTTAGAAATACTCCGCACGGCGTACCCGTGATAGTAGAAATCATATCAAGAGTACGGAGACAGACCAATCGCCTTCAGCCGGTTTGTGTCGTTAGTAGTGAATCAGGCCCTCAGCGGTTTACTACAATGGGTATCTGAGTTGTTAACCTTCAGTTGGCTTCTCACTTCACTTGTAAATGTTGTGGCAAACCTGTTATATGAATCTTCGCCTTCAGTATCTTCGGTGTATTATTAGCTTTTCTGTAGATTTTTTTTTTGGTACAATAGTTTCTTGCTTATCGATTATGTCTTTAGGTTGTCACTTCAGCATTTAACATTTTATAGTATTAGTTTTATGACGTTCATTTAGTAGAACCTTTATTCTTGCTTGTTTCTTCCTAATGTTTTTATTTACTTTATTACTTAATTGAAGGTCACTCAGTTCAGCCTGTGGTTGTGTACGCTGTTGTCTTGGCGTGAAACAAGACAGGAGTGGGTACGACTTTGTTTTCTCTAGGAGTTGACTTTCTTTTCGTCTTTTAGGTTTTACTTTTCGTTATTTTTCTTCCTTTCATTCTATCTTTACTTACGATTTCAGTACCTACCGATTTTGACTTGATTCCTTGGAAATTTGGCTTTGCCGGATTTTCTTTAGTGATTACCCTGATTTGGACTTAGTATTTTACTTTTACCTTGATTTGTCTCTTTAGTTATTTGGTTAGCTTGGATGGATTGGCTAACGCCGGTTGATCTTTGCTGTCGCTCGTCTTGAAGACGTTATTTATTCATGATGACTTTTTTTTTTTTTTTTTTTGCTTCGTTCTTCCTTTTAGTTTTAGTGGTAGGTTTTCGTTGTAATTTTTTTGTAAACCGTGTTGAGTACGGGATATTTGCAACGAGAACGTAATTTCTCTCTCTGTTTTTGCTTGATTTGCGTTGTTGATACATTTGCTTGATTTACTTTGTTGGACTTTGAGTTATTTTTGATTGATTTTCGTTGCTTTATAGATAGAGTGAGATAACCCATTTGGGGATTTAAGCCGCTGTTGGAACTGAATTGCAAGTAACGGAGTAATTTCGTTATTGATGTCGCTCAGATGCGATTTATTGATTATTGATTGGTTTTGACTTCGTCATTTAGACGCTTTATACTTACCGATTTTGTCTTGGTTCGGGTATAGCCTGACTTTATATTTACCGATTTTGTCCTATTTATATACAGCCTTCTTTTTTTTTGCTATAGAAAAGGCTGAGGGGCCGTTGGTGCCCCTGGGTGGCGCTTTGCCGTCTTTTGTGGAATGTTCGTTCTGCCGAAGGCAGATTTGCGGGCAGAGTTGTATTGTGGGGGGTGGCTGTCTGACCCCTGATTCAGTCTGTACATCGATGCAGCACAGGGGAGGGCGAAACTACTGCGTATGACCTCGTCCGCGGGTCTCGTGTGATACGCCAGGCCAGGAGCAGAGCCGCCTTTCGGAACACCCTAATTAAATTTTCCGTTGAAGGCTGTGATACATTTAGTTGTCATCGACACGTTTGTATCTTTTAGTTTAGTGTGTACTAAAACATACTCCCTTTGATTGGTGGAACATCTGGGTTACAACTGCTATTTTTTTTGTTGATATTGATTATCTTTAGTTTTCCACCTTTCAAGTACTGCTGTGTATTTGCTTTCCTTGGGTCTTTCTTGTGGGTGCGGGGTTGTGCCGCGAGTTTGTTTGCATGAGGTTAGTACACGAGGTTCGCCAAGTCACATTTGGTTGCAACGCAATGCTAACTTAAGTCCGATATCCATCAAGTTCGCTTTTGTGACCTCTATACCATGCAAACAGCTCGGGGTTGCATCCTTTCCTCTCTCGGAGTCTCCGTGGGTCGACAGCTGCGCAACAGTGCTTGAAATGATTTTAGGTTTCTATTATTTTTATTTTATTGCTTTTAGTGATTGACTGCTATATTTTAATGGCTACGTCGGTAGCGTCAAATTTTTTTTTTTGGTCTAGGAGTTGATTGATAACTCGTGTGATTATTTTGTACATATAACTGATATATGATTCCGTATTTAGAGTTAGCTTACCTATCTGAATATTTCTGTTAACTTCATTGGATTATACATAACTGGGTACCTTGTGTTCTCTTGTGCTGGCGCGAGTAAAAATTTTTTTTTTTTGTTTGGTTATTACCTAGTTGAATTATCGTCGTAAAACTTCTTAGTGGAAGTTTTTCTCCTGCCGAAGAAGAGGGGAGTTGTAACGGTTTATTTTTAGTACTAGGGGTTAAAGCCTATTTTTGCTAAGGTGTGAGAAATAATCATTAAGGTAGTACAATGTGCTCTATGAAAAACCATTAGTATGTGATGAATTGAAACAAACCAAAATTTTATTTAAAGTTTATTATTATGTCGCCTTCACCTTTTTGTCAAGAACCTTTCAACATATTTGTTTTGCTGTTTATTAAATGTACATAGATATTTATAAAACATTTTACTAGTAAAAATAAGGCTATACATATATATATATTACTCGTATCATTGTACTGTTACATAACTCTCTCTCTCGGTGTTTAGAGGTTGCTTTCCTTTCTTATGACATTTGTTGATTACCTGGTTCCTCCTTTATTTTTCTGGCAATGCCGTTACCTCGAGTGGCTGATCCAGCTTGTGTTGTACCTAAAATAAAGATAACTATTTGAATTCTATGACTGCAGACTAAGATCTTAGGTAATTTTGCCTTCGATGGTACGTAAGGTTATATAGGTATGTAAGAGTTGTTAAAACGGTCTCTGGCTGCGAATGCCTGGTTAATAAAGCAGATCCTTACCTTATCTTTCATCTTGATTCCATATCTCCCTTGGCTTAGGGGTTGAAAGTCGATTTTTCTCCCTTGTTAAATGGCAGACCGTGTCCTAAGTTAGTAGCCTAAAAACAGTCAGCTACAGACGGTGTAAATAGAGTAAGTTATAGGACTTACCGCTATGGTCGTGTCAAATACATTTTCGTGGGAAATACAGTGGATTTTCCGTATTATATTTTCCTTTGTTTGGTTCTAGAATGGTGTGACAATCTGATCGTTAGGGACATTTCACTTTGTAGGTTATAAATAAACCCTGTTCCTTTAATTTATATGAATAGAAGTGGGCGTCAATATCGATTTTAATCCCTTCGATCGACCTAACTTATTGATATTGTATTGACTGCTATCGGGTGATTGTTACCAGCCAATTGCGTTGTATTGAAATCTGTTTATCGTTATGTAATGTAGGAGTCACTTGGGTGTTTATTTAAAGCTGGTAATTGGTGTAAAGTCATTTAGTTTCTAGGTTGACATCTATCGACCTTTGCGAGATCGATTATATCGCTTATTCCTTAGATGTGGGAAATATTTATCTGATGTACCGTTGGTTGTATACGGGTGACCGTGTTTGGTAATAATTTATATTGCCCATGTATTAGTTAATTAAAAGCAAATTTCTTTAGTTTCACCGTCGCGCAGGAGGGGGTACAAGGGTAACCCAGGATTCTATTGTCTCCGCTCTTTGGTTACTTTATTATTTGTACGGGTTCGCTTCGGCTAGGTTAGTTCATTAGGTTTTTGTGTAGGTACGAGGTTTTGAATTCTAGCGCCCTTTTTATTGACAGGAAGCTTTCTATTTTGTTGGTAGGATTGCAGCTCTTCCGGGAGGTCGTGCGCGATTGTTACGGCCTTGCTTACTTACTTACTGACTTGTCTCCGTCGTGAAAGCGTGTGTCCAGCCAATTTTTTTTTCACGTGAGTGGATTTTGGACACCGTTTTCTTATTAAAGCTTTTAAATTGCTTTAGTTTAGTGTTGGATTGAAAGCTTTTTTACGGCATAGCCGGATTTTAAAGCGACGGAGTGCAAGTCAGGAAACGTAAAAACGTGTAAGACCCCATCGTCATCGGGTAAGTTTAATCATTTTATGTTTGAAATCAATTGCAGTCACTTTAATTTTGCTTTTATTCGTAAATAAAATATAATATTATCTTACGTTAATATTTAAAACCTTAAATTTTTGGTCAAAACTCATGTATTTTTTTTTATGCTTCCTGTTATCGATATCTATTTATGTCGCTAGAATTTTTCGATACCTTAGTGCCCATTGTACTTACAAAATGCACGTTTTTCAAGCCTATCTTTTTTTATTCTATTGTCATTGTTATTTTATTGTCAAAAAAAAAGGAACTCATCCGAACCGAACCGCGTGGCCTTAAGCCTGCATGTTGTAAGTTAATGCCTAGTTTTTATTTCTTTGTGTCGCTATTAATTTAATCTAATTTCAATAATTTATAATGTGCCTAATTAGCCGAATGTAATTATGTAATTTTTCTGGTTAATTGCTAAGTTTTACATGTGTTTACTGCAATTGGTGGATATGGTTTAATTAATTTTTATTTGATTGATAATTATGTATTATTTGCTTTAATTGATTTAAATGGCCGACATTGTGCAGCTGTTTTTTTTTTTGGTATTGCTGAATTGAAGTAAATAACTGTAGTTGTCGGGTTTTTCGGGATTACGTCGTGTTAATATTTTTCTGGGGAATTTATTCAGGGTTGTAAAATTGTAAAATTATTGTCGAATAGGTTTGATAATTAAATAACATTATTTTCTGGGATTTTTGTAATTATGTGGGAATAATATTTTTATGGGTCGCTTATTCAGGGTTTAAAAGGGGATTTTATTTGGAGTCATTAGCACCCCATATCGGCGTGTGGGCGGCGCATGCGCAGTTACTATATTGCGATTCAGCATATATATCTCTAAGTTCAAGTGGGAAATTACTTTGCAATTATTTTTTTTTATTAATCTGAAAGTTGGGGTTTCAATTTTGATCATGCGCGTGGCGCATTCGCACTAACTACTTTTTCTAGAAACATGCGGTTTCAATTTAGTGAGTTTCCTGCTTGGCTTAGATGAAGTTCTTTTAATTTTATTCGTCATCCTGAGCATGCGCAGTGCCCTCACGTCGATATTTTTGTTAATTAATGTCTGCAGAAGGGTTACGGCACACCCTGTGAGGTGCGCAGACCATTTTAGACGCATGCGCGTGGCGCATGCGCAGTAATAATTTTTTTCTAAGTTTTGGGTTTTCGGTATTATTAGGGTGGTTGCACAGTGTTGGTCCATTTATCTAATCATTTGGGCCTTCAGCCATTTATTAAATGTAAATTTTTCGCAAATATTGCCGTTGTGCTGATGCGCCTGTTTTACTTCCTAGGGTCCTTATACCGGGGTGCTTCCACCCAGCTCCTATTACGTGAGCTTCTTTTATCTGGGGTCCACCTGGCAGTTGCTATGCTGGGGTACATCAAGGCCATCAGTTTGACCTAGAGGCGCTACCAGCCTTTTATACTAGGGTGTACCTAGAGTTGCCCACCAGGCATAGTACCAAGCAGCCACGGCAGTATCGGTGATACCATCCCGATAAAGTAATACAGGTTTTAATTTTGAGGTGTCAACCGTATCATTTACTTTATCTATCGTTATTAGTAGAAGGTAATAGTTGTGATCATAACCATAGGGCGGATATACAAGTGTATGGTTCTGTAATTTCCCAATTTAATTCAAGTGAATTCATTTTTTTTGAGGGTCGAGCCCAATTATTAATTTTTTTTTTTTTTAATAAATGTACTAAGTGTGTTTTTAAAAATTTTTAGTTTTATTTGAGACGTCCCACAACACCCCTTCGTAATTTGCTTTTCTTCTTTTTAATTTTTTTTTTTTATTATTCATTATTAAGTTCAGTGGAGAGTGAGCACCCACCGAGATCGCGGAGGCTTCCGTTTTGGCCTGGCTACAAAACGGTGGCGCCCCTTATTACCCCCCCTACTCTTCGGCATTTGAGCTAGGGCATTTGCTCGCTCTCTCAAGGCCTCTCACCCTCGGCTGAACTTTGTTGCTGTTAATTCCTTTTTTTTTTTTTTTTTTATTAAAAATTAAATTCTTTTTTTTTAATCTTTGGGCAAATAAAAGCGTAGCAATATTCAGTCTCATCGCTAAACAGCGACGAGCCACGGCTTGCAGGTCTTTCTTGGGCCATGTCCAAGATGTATATGAATTAGTTGTGAAGCTCTACTCGTATTTATTGAAAAATTGTGGTAGGGATAACTTTTGAATGTACAATCCTAGATGTGGATAAAACCATATTTTCACATCAAAATACATTAGTTAGTTGCAAGCAACCATGGCAGAATATCGTTCAGACATTTTTGTTGATATCCAGGGCTACCATTGTTCTTTTGGATATTTTCCAAAAGAAATAGCAATTTACGATGGGTTTCGTGCCGCCAATTATTTATTTAAACCTCCTTTTCATAAAAGTATGTTGTCTGTTAATGAGCTAAAGAGTGTTGAATGGGCCGAAAATTATCATGGATTGAAGTGGGAGTCTGGAAATATAGAATTGTGTGAACTTAATAACATATTTAATCATATATTGAGATTGTATCAATCACCCAAGGTTTACGTAAAAGGTAGTGAAAAGATGAAATTTCTAAAGAAGTTTATAAGCGAAGAAATTATGATCAATATTCCCTGTGAACGAGAACCGAAACTAAGTAAATTTAAGAGGCTTCCACCATGTTTTTTCCATCCGACAACGCAACCATGGCACTGTGCAACATCGAACGTAAAACTACTATACAATTATAAGAATTGTTATCAATAAAAATTGTATTCTTAATATTAATTCCATTGTATTATTAGTCCTGAGTTAGGTGAACCATGGGTTCAACAGAAAAAAAAATTAGATTTGGTTAGGAATATTACATTTTTATTAAATAACATAATATCTTTATCCATAGTAACACAATCGAGAAATTATTTCTCGAAAGTGTCGTGTCACCCTGGATATGTGACATTAAACAACTAACTACGCTCAATTCTTTATGTGGCCCTCCGAGAAGGACCTGGGGATGGGTAAGAGGGGGTCAGGGTTCGGACGGTAGTCGATTCCGGTGGTAGCTGCTTTATTTGCAATACAATTTACATTCTATTGCAAATAAGGCATGAGTCCTGATGAAAGACCGTAAACAGTCTTGCACGACAAGCACTACACCAAGAGTGATCTTGCATAGCTCTATTCAATCCTATTGTAAAATGGGTCTGGATGAAACCAACATCATGTATACCCGCAAATCTCGTTGTGTAGCAATACATACACAAGTTGACATGAAGGCCCCATTTTACATAAGATTGCACTATGCAAAATCTTTCTCTTAACCTACCACCCCTACGATGTACTCGTCTATGTTGATGACATTGAACGCGTCGTTCTTCATCGCTCGAATAACCTGCATCCGAGCTTGATGACATTTTGGGTTAGAATGAATTTCCAAATCGAAATAGGTGCTTATATACATTATCTTGCCCCACCCTCTATCTTCCTCTCTCTCTCTCTTTCCCACACATTTCTGTATATTCTTATCTTTAACAGTTCATGTCTTGTCAAATATCAAAATATACCCTCGATCCACAGTTCAAAACTTAAAAGCAAAGTTGTAGCTTTTGGAATAATAAAACACTATATATAATATTAAAAAATATTTATTTCTAGACTAACTACAACCTACATTGCTAACAAATTGATTTACCTTATTTTCTAATTTTATCCATATTAGTAGGGGTAAAATCGGTATTGTAAATTAGAGTTGGATGCGATCGCGCGATGCTTCAGTAAGAAATTAAACAAAGATTAAAATACAGATTTGTTAGTAACTGAACCGTTTAAGATATTATAACTTAAGAATGAGTCGTGAATAACCAATGCATAAACTTTAGTGTCTTTGGGAAATTTACTGTTTCGTGTTTCAAACTCGATTTTGACATCAACTGTGGACGATTTGATAGCTTCTGGTTGATGACTGCAATCCACGATGAAAATGGGGTTGTCAGGATAATCGACGTAATTTAACATTGGGTCCACCATTTCTCGTCCGTAGTAGCTACTCTGGAAATTCGCATAGGTATAGTAAGCTGTCGCATATAATTTTTTCCCAAATTCTAAATTCCACCGTTCATATGGGTAAACAGTGGAATTAAGGTATACTCGTATGTCACTTATATTGGCTGCAGTAAACTGAGTGGCATCTTTGGCTTTATTATCGCAATAGGTACTATTCTGGAACCCAATAATCAAATATCTCGGCTTTTCGAGACTGGTGCTAGTCCTTAAAGCCCACACGTCTGATGATGTTTGTCGCAAGGCAGGTAATTCGTACAAATCCCATTTTCGATATGCCATTGGAATATTGGCACTATTTACACCTTTATTCATGCGAGACATTATCTTTAGCTTTTGACGATCATCTGGAATTATATGACGAATTTTCCATTCGATTTTATCAATATTAATGTCTGCTTCTACTTCACCGACATAACAATTGGTAAAATTTCGAGCGATAATTAAAATAAGCTCTTGCTTAACATTAAAAATTCCTTTCGTATAGTCCTCTGCAAAACCCATTAGATACTTTAGGGGGAGCTTTCCGGAGAATACATGACTTGTGGCATCAACAAGAGCTTGATTATTTTCATTTAGACCCCATCCACAAACCATTAGAGAATTATTTTGTAAGGCGCCGAAGGATGCCATCGTTTTCAGTGTTGTAGTAATTCCTGGTTTTCGGACAATTGCGACTTGTTCACCACCACCCATTTCATAGCGAATTTCGTCGAAAAGGAATGCTATAGCATTATTAGATAAATAACATTTCTTTGTTGCATCTTTAGGTTTGAAAGTACCTTCGATGTATATGTAACTTTCGGAAACATCCAAGATTATGTCTTGAAAGTGCACAGGAATACGAATTTCATCAGAGTTCTTAAAGGTTGGTGAACCATATGGTTTATAAGTATGTTCCTGTAAACTTATTATGGAGTTCTCGAAGATAGGTTCGGTGAAAACCTCGATTTTTTCACTAGTAGCCGTCATTTTCTAGATTTTCGTATTTTCAAACCAATTGATCGTAAAAAACTGTAATCTCCACGGGAAAGTTGCTGCTGCTGCTGCTGCTGCTGCCGCCGATAAGGTGCTTTCGATCTAATGACTGGATTACGAATGAGCCTGGTTTGTCTACTTTGTTTACTTTTATTATGTTTAACTGAATCTTTCACAGTATGCAACAAACGTAGTTGAGTGTTAAAGCAGAAACCCATCCTTATGCTATTTTCTTTAATTCCAATTTAATAATTATCTTCTCCCCTCGAAAGTCAATCAGATCTCCGTCGTCATCCAAGATTCGCAGACTGATGTTGTCTATGAACTGACGTCCTTCCGGTATAATCGGCATATAAATAATATTCTGCGGCTCTTTCGTAATTTTATACCCTGCTTCAACGTCAATATCAAATTCAAATAGGATGTGGCATTTCGACGAGTTCAGGAATGCACCAGAGATTATATTACAATCAACCCGTATAATGCGTACTTTCATAATATCCACATTGTACACTGACTGATGCTTTTCATTTTTTTTTAACACTTTAGCGTCAAACCCCAACATTTTGGCAATACTTTTGTCACCACCCAAATCAATGTCATACTTCGATTTCATCTCACATTTTAATGTATTATTGTTGGCTGTTAACGAAAATATTTCATCACTATCGTTGCGGGTTGACTCTTTTAGAACTGTCAACATAGCTTGACCAATTTCATCAATTTCATATGCTCCTGGTGGAATGGTCAGTAGATGTGATATTTTTTCATCCTTCCTTATTTTACCAAATGAGCTGTTCTGTTCATCAATTATGTAACCAAAGGAGTTGTTGTTTTCATCAATGTTGAAAATTGAATTATATGTGTAAAATCCAACAAGTGCAAGACCATATTTACTTGTTGTACTCAGTTCAATGGGTGGATAAAAGTCGGCGCTTAACACGCTCGAGGATCCTGTTAGCGTGAATGTATGCGACATGACTGACGTTAAGTAGCTATCTGTGATGGTTTTTATTATGATTTGCAGCAGCTCAATGGGTTTAGTACACTAGCGCTTTTTTTTTTCTTCTCATCTGATGTCGTGTTAATCGAATTTTCAGCTGTTATATTCACATCACTAATTTTGCAGTAACAACAAAATAATTTCCGAGGCAATGGCCCATCACCCACATCCTTGTTGGAATCGTCACTGTCGCTATTGTAATGTTCATAGCAAAACTGATATTTCATCATATCCTCGTCACTTTTCAGTTCATTTGACAGCTTATCCCAAACTAGAGCAATTTCATTTGGTGCCATCGAAATCATTACTTCTTTCGGCACGTTTTCTAATTGTTCGGCAGTCATTTTCAACAATCCACCCACATGTTTAAACACTTTAAGTGAGTGCAAGATCTTTGTGTAGTTATCACGTTCAACTTGTGACGTCAAAGACATAATTATTATTATTTTATATCGGAGAGAAACTTCAAACACAGATGGCCACACCAAACTGAATCGAATTCTTGCTGACGATCGTATGTATAGTAAATGTTTTTCGACGCGTTCGAACCTGTTTGCAGATATCTAACCAATTCGGTAGGTGGTGGCAAATCACCAAAGCTATCATAGTATGTTACTTCAGAGTTGACTTTTCGATATGCCACCCAATGCGTCCCTACCCCCGATGCGCTATCCAAATTAATAATCGCTGCTTCATACCGTCGGGGACCACGTGCAGGTAATGAATCTCGCATATAAACTCCCCTAAAGTAAGGTATCTTTAGTTTTAACACATACTTTTCCAGATCGACATTTGATAGCGGTCTATTGGGTAGAGACTCAATTAGTTTTTTGACATATTCCTATGGTTCATAAACAATCCCATACCTGAACGATATGGTTTCAGATATAATCCATTTCCACGTAGTTTTAAAGTAGCACCTGTCTTTTCTGCATTTGCCTTCTTCACGTCCTTGATGGCACGAACAATACCTGCAGCGCCACCAGCTAAGGAGCCTAAGGCTGACAGACCAGCAAATATTGGTATTAATGGTAATACTCCACCAGTTTTAGGAATCGGAATAATTCTAGGCGTGCGGACTTTTCGTTTACCACCTGCTGCTTTTACTGATTTACGGGCTGCTGCAACGGCTATTTTCGATGCATTTAGAATATTCATTTTCTTTCCACCACCTCTTAGCAATTCTGCTCGAATCGGACGTCGAACAGCAGAACCAAAAGCTACTTTCTGCACACGCACCCGCTTTCCAGCACGTTGCTTACCAGCTCGCCGCTTCCTCTTAGCAACTTTTGAGCGACTCTTCCTTTTGCTTGATGACACACCCATACCAAAACGCTGCTTTGTTTTCATAATATTTGTTACCAACCACGCAGCACTCTTTTCACCAACGCTAGCGTCTGCAGATTTCACTCGTTTCCAAGCACTTTGTTCCAACTCGTAATCTGCTCGGTGTCGCTCACTTATATCGTCTCTATTATTTAAATAAGCTAAATCGTGCTTCTTACACGCCACGTCCAAAGGATTAATTCCTTGATCACCTCTTTTCACACGTTTAATCACTTTTGTTCCGGGACCGCAATACTGATAACCGGGGATATGCAGCTCCACCGGCAGGTTATTAATTAAGGAATTAACAATTCCTCTTCCAGTCTTAGTCTGTAAACGAGACGATCTACTTCGTCCGGTGATCAGCATCTGAATGACCATTTAAGTGAAAAGTTTGCTATAAAATATTGATTTTATCAATATGCGGATAGTACATTTGAAACAAAAATTTTCCATCGACAATCTCGACGAAAAAGTTGGATGTGGTCATGGAGAGAGATTATTTAGGAAACACGGTCCTTTGCTTCCATCATCCATTCGTGGAATAATAATTGGACCTTCGAATTGTGGCAAAACCAATGTTATGATTTCACTACTTACTCACCCATTGGGTCTACGTTTTGAAAATGTTTATATCTACTCCAAGTCACTGTATCAACCAAAATATGAATATTTGAAGAAAATTCTTACACCCATTAAAGGTCTTGGTTATTATGCTTTCAGCGATGCCACGAATATCATGGAACCCTCAGATGCAAGACCCAATTCAATATTTATATTTGATGATGTTATGTGTGAAAAGCAGGATGTGTGTCATATATTTCAAGCATGCGATGTGAGTAGACGTGTTTCAGTTGCTCCCGTTTAAAAAAGCAAAAAGTGTGGCCTAATCAAAGTTTCTTACATTATTTTCATATTCCCCTATAAGTATTGTTCGTTGTTTTTACATTAAACCGGTAAATTGGTGACAATATTGACCATAACTTAGATATTGATTGATAATCTGTATCTACGTGCGTTACTGATTAATACAGGTGTTCCACGTCGATATAGTCGTGCCTTGCAGTTGCAAAATGGGTGGTTCTAGCCGATCCACTAGAGCAGCTATACTCTAAGTGTGTTCCGCGGAACCCTAGGGTTCCGCGATACCTCTGTAGGTGTTCCTCAAGAATTTAGAAAAAAAATCAAAGCACCTCTCTCTGGTCGAACGTTTTGACTCCGCGGCCGCGCGTAGGTATATTTATTTATTTATTTGTATTTGTATAAACATGTGTTACAATATCTCATAAGTTTGGTATCAACATGTATACTTGTATACTTGTGAGCGCGCAGTCCCTTTGATAAAAGCCGCCTCTGAATTGTTTACAACGCAATTTTTATATTTCTCTTTTTATTTTTGCTTTTTGTTTATCAAAGGCGCCGACTCGTAGTTGTAGTAATTGTAGTTCCAGCCATTGTATTCTGCATAGAAAAGCACTTGCGATGAAGCAAATGCCGTCAAATCTAAAATTAGTTATGGATGAAGCGGTAAAAATAATTAATTTTATCAAATCACGACCACTACAATCCTGATTGTTCTCATTATTGTGTGAAGATTATGGCAGCAAACATAAAACACTGCTGCTCCATACAGAAGTGCGATGGCTGTCTCGGGGTAAAACTTTAACAAGGCTATTTGAACTTAGAGCCGAGTTACAAATGTTTCTTTCAGCAGATACTTCTTTTAATTTGAAGGACCGTTTGCATGATAAAACTTGGTTGTTCCGATTGTCTTTTATGGCGAATATCTTTCAAAAATTGAACGAATTGAATTTATCATTGCAAGGTAAACAGACAACAGTGTTTCAGGCCAATAATAAAATAACTGCCTTCAAAAGAAAATTAGATTTTTGGATTATTTGCGTTGGTAAGAAAGAAATAGAAAGCTTTACGTCACTCAGTGAGTTTGTTAGCGATAACGACTCAGAAATGTTTCAAGATGATGTGTTTGAAGAATTGGTCCAATATCTCAGTTCGATGCGCGCATCTTTTGAAAATTATTTTCCCGAAGAACAGAATACAAAAATGAAACTGAATTCATGGATTCATAATCCTTTTTTACCCAACTTGGAAAAGCCCGAAAGTATGTCAAACGAGATATATGAATCTCTTTTAGAAATGTCATCAGACACAAGTATGGAGTCACTGTTCAAAACGACGCCTCTCAACGATTTTTGGTGCAGAATCCGTGATGAATATCCAATGCTTGGCAAAATGGCTCTGAATATTCTTCTCCCGTTCCCAACAACATATTTGTGCGAAACAGGATTCTCAACCTATGCAGCCACGAAAACAAAATATCGCAATAGACTGGACGCCGAACCTGATATGAGACTTCAACTGTCTTCTATCAAACCTGATATCAACCAATTGATGAAAAATAAAAAACAGTTTCATACCTCCCATTAGTTAGATTTTTTCTTTTTTAATATCTTCTATTATTGTACTTGCCATGTGGTAAAGTAAGTAATAATTAGTAACTGTTACATTGTACTTTTATTATGCTTATTAATAAAGAATACACTTTTAAAAACTATTGTTTTATTGTAGGGTTCCATCAAGTATTTTGCTTCCCAAAAGGGTTCCGTCACCAAAAAAAGTTTGAGAACCGCTGCACTAGAGGATCGACATCCGAGGAGGATAACATGGAGAAGATAATGAGCAAAATTTGCAACAACTTTCTGTTACAGTTCGAAAATAGACTCGATACAAGGTTGCAAAAGCTAGAAGACAAACTTACACAGGTATGTGACTCTGTTAAGATTCTTGGTGTTTCCATTGAGAAAAATACTAAAAAGCTTGTCGAGCTGGAGGAAAATATGGACAGCATAGCTCAAAACCAAAAAAAAAATTGTGTGCGTATCTGTGGTCTGCCTGAGAGTGGTGATGAAAGCCTCATTGAATCTGTTACTCGCTTCATTCATGACCATTTAAATATTATTTGCACTCAGAATGAAATTGATTATTGTTTCCGGGTCGGCTCGACTTCTATAGATGACAAACCGCGTACAACCATTGTGAATTTTCTATGCAATTGGAAAAAAAGTGAGGTGATTAGCGCCAGAAAGGTTTTAAAAGGCACACCGTTTGCCTTGTTTGAAGATCTGACTCCCAAGCGATATAAAATTCTGGAGCAAGCTAAACAAAAATACGGTAATAATAAGGTCTGGTCGTCCGGTGGAAAGATTTTCGTTTGGGACTCTAATAAAAATAAAAAGTTGCCAATAATGAATTACAGTGAAAAATAATAATAACGTTAATCCGCATACGACTTAATTTAGCAGGTAGTTCTATATTAACCTACATACATTAAAAACTATTACTTTTTTTTTTTTTGCATTTTTTATTCTTATTTGGTTCAAGATATGAACACTTACATTGCTTGGCAATGTATGTTGGATGTATACTTGAACATGTTGAATGATACATGATTAACAAAATGTTGTTATTTATTTATTTATCATTGACTGCATATTTTCAACTTACTTATCTGAATAAAATGTTCTAAATTCTTAACTGTTTTGTTAGTTGCTATCTGATAAACCTATTATTGGTAATGAATTTATTATTTATATGGGATACTTACTATACATATATTACAGAGTATAAATTGTTACCTAATATTTTTACTCTTGATATTTACCATTAATTAATTACTTTGATTTTACTTATTTGTGTATAAATTGGTAACAGAATTATAATTATTTTTTTTTTCCCTTTAATTATTTTTCTTTTTTATTTAGGGGTATATGAGTATCATATAGGTATGTGGGTACGTGAGGTCACTTGTATACTTAAAACAAAATGCTTACTATGATGTATAATTATCAGATGATTGGGATTGTTGATACTTTAGTTTATCTTTAGTAGGATCAGATAAGATAAGCCGCATCTTTTTGTTAGTAATTTTTGTTTTCTACCGCAATTTCTTTTTTAAATTTCCTTCTTTCTTTATATTGCATTGTGGAGCAACGCATGTTGTGCTCTGTTGTAATGCAAAATAGTGTTGATAAGTATGTTAGTTTTTCACATTTTAATGTGCGATCACTGTGTCCCAGTTTTAACGAATTTGCGGAATATATTACCTCTGAGCAGCTGGATATTGTTGGTTTGTCGGAAACATGGCTTAATATGGGAATTGCTTCGGAAGCGCTTGAAATTACTGGTTATAAATTTATAAGAAAAGACCGTGATCATAGAGGGGGTGGTGTAGGATTCTATGTTAAAAATAATTTAAAATTTAAAATCTTGGAGGTGGCGGCTCATGGAGATCATATTGAACAAGTTTGGATTGGGGATATTTCTGTATGGGACGTCACAAAAATGTGGATGCCTTTTATTTGGCTCAAACATATTCACGAGTTCCTAAACAGCTTGTGCGAGATAATGCCAACTTTATTATTATGTTTAAACAAGATGAAATGAATATGAGACACGTATTTTCCGATCATGTATCACCCGACCTGAATTTTACACAATTTCAGGAAATGTGCTCGAAATGTTGGGATAATAAATATGGATTCTTGGTTATCGATAAAGATAGTGATGTGAATTCGGGAAGATATCGCAAGGGACTTGATAGCTATATATTTGTTTAACAATGATGAATGCATTCATTTCATTGCTGTTCGGTAGTTTGTCAACACCATGAATGAAGAAATTGACTTAAAACGAAAACTAGTGGAAACGACCAATGCTGTTCGAAAAAAATTTAAACAATTCAAGGCGGCGAAGACACAAAGTGCGCTCGACTTGGATAAATTTTACGAACCAATCACTAAACCACTCACATCTATATCTAATGTAGTAAAGCAACGCCAGCAGCAGCAGCAACCCAAAACCCAAGGAAAGCAATATAGTCGTAGTACTAGCACAATGGAGGAGCCTGAGGAAATATCCGATCACATATCATCATTTCAATCGTCTACACCGCGGATAAGCCGAAAAGCTCACATCGATACAACACCGAAACGTGATACCAATGTTACATTGTTTGAGACACCTTCCCCTTCAAGTTATACAAGTTCACCACCACTCGACAAGATTCAAGCATACTTAAATGGATTAAAAAATAAACCATCCCAATACGATACCATTTATGGTGTACATTTCGGTAAAAAGCCGAATAACCTTAAAAGATATATTGGTAACCTAGAAGTGCGTTTTCCAAATGGCAAAATTACTTTATACAAAAACGGAAAAAATGTTGCTGTATTTGATGGAACACCTCAACTTTACGATTTGCTTTTTTTAAGAAATCCACCATTCCTAACACAACACGATAAAACCGATGATGGTGTGCTACAGAAATACAAGGAAATTTTAGAATTAACTAGTGCAGCATATGAAAATTATGACAAAAGTAAGGGTCTACGAGAAACCAGATTATTGAAATATTTGTATATTATAAAACCCCTACTGATGCCGGCGGGCACTAAATCAGGCGGTGCTGTTGTAAAAAATAACATCGCTAAAAAAATAAAAATACCCAACAAGAAACTACTTTCTTCCAAATCACCTCAATACATTTATTGGAATAAACCAAAGGAGTTGGTTGATCGCTTAAGATTGTTGTGGAGTTCAAAATTAGCTGGTAATACTGGGCATGAAAATGAGATTATGTCAATTGTTGAGGAACTTCGCGAAGAACAAATAATATATTAAATTATGTACCTTGTTTCCTTTGCTCAGTTTCTAATGAGACGTGTTCGCTTCGCTACAAAATATGGAGGCAAGCAGGGGAAAAATTGAAATTGTTAATGAACTGCACCGGACTGCTAGAAAAAAACTTTATTAGAAGGCGGACGATTATTAAAGGATACAAGGATTTATGGCAAATAGATTTAGCTGAAATGCAACAATATGCTGATGAAAACGATGGTTATCGCTACATCCTTGTATGTATCAATTGTTACTCCAAATTTGTGTACACCAGAGCAATCAAAAACAAGACCGGCGCTGAAGTGACCAATGCAATGAAGAGTATAATTGAAGAGGCATCGATACACCAGACAATTTACAAAGTGATCAGGGAAAAGAATTCTATAATAGTCGCTTTCAAGCCCTTATGAAAAAATTTAATATAAATCATTATAAGTGAGGAATGAAACACAAAGTCTGCTCCACTAATTTAATAAATAGGTTCAGATTAACATCCCAAACATGTTTCAAAGGCATAAACCTTCATCTTCAGTGGGTAATTATTAAGATGTTGATATTTATGAAGAGACCAATGACATTGTTACGTTTTTTATAAACTGAAAAGGGAAGGAAAAAAACACAAAATTAGACAATTTAAAAACCGCAAAGGTATCATCAATAAAAGTTTAATATGATTAGGAAAAGATATTTAGTAAAATGTGGTGATTAACATAAAACCGCGAACATAGTAAAATAAAGTCAAGTTAGAGACTTACCTAATGTTGCAGAAAAATTTTTATGAAACCATATGTAACTTTAATTCGGTACAAATATATCTTAAATTAAAGTAAAATTAAATGAGCAAACATAATTTAAATGAATTTAGTTTCATTTTAATTTTAAACTTGTTGAAAAACCCAAATTTTACTGGGAGATTGTAATGGGGTACGACCATCATGGTGGAGTCGTACCAAATGGTAGGTAAAAATTTTTATTTAGTAGAAGTATGCAGGGATAATACTATTTAATTTTTTATATATTCAAAAAAACAGTTAAAAGCAACGCACTGCGACAATGTCAAAGGTTGTCTGTTTAGACAAATGGAGTAACAACTAAATAAAGAAGGAAGATATACACCGTATGTTAGAAAAGGTATGATGTGAACTAATATAAAGCTGAAAAATCTTAAAAAATTTAAAACATAGACATCTGTTAAAGCATTATAATAACATAATGGATGAGTAAGGCAAAGTTAGGACGCCAGTCACAAGAGAGCGTAAAATGTTAATATTATAGTAACCTAAAAAAAATTTTATGAAGGTAAATCATGACAGGGAACTAGGATATATGGGAAACGAGGTACCACTAACAGAACAAAGATGGAGCAATATACCAGGGTAGTTATGAAAACCGTGGTGCCATGAGATGAAATGATAGTTAAAAAAATAAGGTTATGTTTTAATTATTTAAGAATTTTAGAGCATTGAAAAAAGTTAGGCAAGTAAAGTTTATCTGGTCATTAATGCAGTGTAAAGAGGGATTGTTAAGAGCTTTCTGGATTTCAAGGATCTCCAACAAATTCATCATAGTCCCTTTATCACAAACATGAAGCACCTTAGTACTGGTATGGAGATCAAAGGAATGGTTAGCATTGATTACATGATTGGCAAAGGTCGATTTAGAGTTTATATCAGTATGGTTTTTGTTTTTTTCAATGATTTTGAGATATTCATTGACTCTGGTTATGATCTTCCTACCACTCTGACCTATATAACAGGTATTACAACCTGGATGAGAGCAGGAAATGGAATATATACCTGACCTGTCCAAAGTAGATATTTTGTCCTTGGATTGCACCACAAAACTACGTAAGTTGGTTTGAGTTTTAAAACGCCCAGTTGTAAGCTACTCTGGTTCTCCTACTCATAAACTGGCTTCTTGGCTAAACTCCATTTTGACAGACTTAACTGATTTTTCCAGTAGGTTTGCTGTAAAAAACTCATATGAATTAACTAACAGATTAAAGAACATTAACATTCCTGAACATTCTATTTTAGTTTCGTTTGATGTAAAAAATTTATTCCCCAGTATACCTCCTGAAGAGTGCATTATGCTTGTTAGAGACCTCTTATTCTCTAATCACTCTATTTTCACACATCATGTACTTAATATTTGCCTCTTATTAGATACTGTGCTCAAACAAAACTTTTTCCAATTCAATAATAGATATTTCTCCCAACAAACAGGTTTAGGTATGGGTTCACCTCTTAGCCCTCTCTTAGCAGAGATTTTTCTTGCTAGTTTGGAATCACAAATTGAAGCACACCCTCTTTTCACGAAAGTCATCCACTTTTCCAGATACGTTGATGATACTTTGGTTATATTTACAGGGTCCCTTCTTGAATTACAATTGTTTTTTAACTTCCTCAACACATTACATCCTTCCATAGAATTTACAATGGAAATTGAGTCAAATAATTCCATTCCCTTCCTAGACCTACTCGTTCAAAAAGAAAATAATAAATTACAATTTGGCATTTACCATAAACCTACGAGTACCGACCTGGTTATTCCATTTCATTCTAACCATCCACATAGCCATAAAACAGCTGCATTTAACAGTTTCTTTCATAGATTATTTAACATCCCTCTTTCTCATGAAAACTTCAAATCCGAACTTAATTTGATCAAACAAATAGCTTATAATAATCATTATCCACCATATTTCATAAATAAACTTTATTATAAACATCTGTCTAGATCTCTCAACAAGAAGCTATGTTTACCAATCCAAAAACAACAATTGAGATATTTTTCATTACCATTCCTAAACAATATTTCATATAAAATTCAAGACATCTTTAGATCATATAATATCAACATTAGTTTTAAAACTCAAACCAACTTACGTAGTTTTGTGGTGCAATCCAAGGACAAAATATCTACTTTGGACAGGTCAGGTATATATTCCATTTCCTGCTCTCATCCAGGTTGTAATACCTGTTATATAGGTCAGAGTGGTAGGAAGATCATAACCAGAGTCAATGAACATCTCAAAATCATTGAAAAAAACAAAAACCATACTGATATAAACTCTAAATCGACCTTTGCCAATCATGTAATCAATGCTAACCATTCCTTTGATCTCCATACCAGTACTAAGGTGCTTCATGTTTGTGATAAAGGGACTATGATGAATTTGTTGGAGATCCTTGAAATCCAGAAAGCTCTTAACAATCCCTCTTTACACTGCATTAATGACCAGATAAACTTTACTTGCCTAACTTTTTTCAATGCTCTAAAATTCTTAAATAATTAAAACATAACCTTATTTTTTTAACTATCATTTCATCTCATGGCACCACGGTTTTCATAACTACCCTGGTATATTGCTCCATCTTTGTTCTGTTAGTGGTACCTCGTTTCCCATATATCCTAGTTCCCTGTCATGATTTACCTTCATAAAATTTTTTTTAGGTTACTATAATATTAACATTTTACGCTCTCTTGTGACTGGCGTCCTAACTTTGCCTTACTCATCCATTATGTTATTATAATGCTTTAACAGATGTCTATGTTTTAAATTTTTTAAGATTTTTCAGCTTTATATTAGTTCACATCATACCTTTTCTAACATACAGTGTATATCTTCCTTCTTTATTTAGTTGTTACTCCATTTGTCTAAACAGACAACCTTTGACATTGTCGCAGTGCGTTGATTTTAACTGTTTTTTTGAATATATAAAAAATTAAATAGTATTATCCCTGCATACTTCTACTAAATAAAAATGTTTACCTACCATTTGGTACGACTCCACCATGATGGTCGTACCCCATTACAATCTCCCAGTAAAATTTGGGTTTTTCAACAAGTTTAAAATTAAAATGAAACTAAATTCATTTAAATTATGTTTGCTCATTTAATTTTACTTTAATTTAAGATATATTTGTACCGAATTAAAGTTACAAATGGTTTCATAAAATTTTTCTGCAACATTAGGTAAGTCTCTAACTTGACTTTATTTTACTATGTTCGCGGTTTTATGTTAATCACCACATTTTACTAAATATCTTTTCCTAATCATATTAAACTTTTATTGATGATACCTTTGCGGTTTTTAAATTGTCTAATTTTGTGTTTTTTTCCTTCCCTTTTCAGTTTATAAAAAACGTAACAATGTCATTGGTCTCTTCATAAATATCAACATCTTAATAATTACCCACTGAAGATGAAGGTTTATGCCTTTGAAACATGTTTGGGATGTTAATCTGAACCTATTTATTAAATTAGTGGAGCAGACTTTGTGTTTCATTCCTCACTTAAAATATTACTCCACTGTGAGATGGACTACTTCCATAAAATAAATCATTATTCTACATTCAGCACGAAAAAGGCGGCAATTGTTGAACGTGTGATAAGAACTTTAAAAAATAATTTATATAAGCAATTTTCAATTAGAGGTTCCTACAGGTGGGTGGAAATTTTAGTATCAGTAACAAGTGTCTATAATAATACAATACATCGCACAATTGGCATGAAGCCCAGAAATGTGCTAGAAGATACACAAATTAGGGCATACGATTATTTAAAGGTTAAACCGAAAAAATATAAATTTCGTCTTGGCGATATAGTTCGAATCAGTAAATACAAAACCATATTTGAAAAGGGGTATACACCTTCATGGTCAACGGAACTGTTTAAAATTGTAAAAAGTAACATTACCAATCCACCCACCTACATACTGGAATCGTTAGAAGGTGAACCGATTAAAGGTTGTTTCTATGAAGCTGAACTGCAAAAGACAACCAGTCCAGGTGTTTATCTGGTTGAAAAAATTCTTAGAAAACGTCAGATAAATCACATTGATCAATTGTTTGTAAAATGGTTGGGTTTCCCCAATCAATTTAATTCTTGGATAGATAAGTCTGATATTGTATAAACAGCTTTGTATTTCCTATTACAATTATTGTATCAGTTGAATGATAAAATAAACATGTAATTTAAAACATATGAATTTTATTTATCAGTATATATTGCTATCATTTTAAAAATTGTTTTCATTGAATTAATAACCATGAAGAGCGTAACATTTGATGAAGAGAAAAATATTGTCCACCAAACATTTGTTTGGGCGTTTGCATATCGAGAAGCTCGAAAGAGCGACTTTCAACAGCTAATTCTTGATAGGTACCATTTCCAACGGCGAATAGAGAAAATCAAAACAACTTTGGATATGATTTTAGAAAGTAATTTTAGAAATAAAATTGTTCATGAACGATTTATTAATTTATAATATAATTATAAACATATGAAGTACTAAAAAATGTTTTATTCACATTTAAGCAATAATACATAATGACCAAAAACACTTAGGGACTATAACCAAATTGTCTAAGTTCACTTTCACTAATACATATGGCACGGAAAAATACTTCTTCATCACTACTTTTTTAGCGCATATACTAATCACTTGAAGAATCGAGTAGTGCATTTGGTAGCGACGACGTTGGACTTGACGATGGCGACTGCGGTGATGGCGATTCTTCCATTATTTCATCTTCTTGACTCGAAGATGTGGACGTATCAGTATGTTGTTGATGCCCACCACCTAAGATAATGGGACTTTGAGGTTGGTCAGCAGGTACAGATCCTCTATTGCTCTCGTTTTGACACCAATCACATAATCCCATTGTCCCACTTAAAAATTCCCAATGTTCACAATTTGAACACATTTGACGACCGTTGATTGAAAACGGATACACTAATGTTGTTTTACTTTCCATATTGTAAATGATTGTGAAAGCAATGCTACAAATGAACTAAGTCACCATAATTTGGATACGTGTATTTATATATATAACAGATGACCTTCACGTGTGACCTCTCTCTCTTGAGTAACTTTTTATTTCAACTCAGATTTTACATCTTCAAATTTCGCTCGAATTTTATCAAGGTTAATTGTAATATGGTCAATAATTCGTTGTTCAAATTTCATTTGAACTTTGTCCAGGTTAATAATTTGTTGTTCGAGAGCCAATATCATCTTCCCAACTTTGTTTTCATACTCTTTTTTTTCTTTTTGAACTTCATTGAATCTTCGAGCAACTTCTTTATTCAATGCTATGAAACGGTGATCAGTAATATCATTAAATTGTATGCGCAGATCTGATAATTTCTTAACAAATACAGCAGTTAGTTGTATACGCAGAAGATCATGTTGAGTGAGAACATATTCTTGAGTAGCAGCATCATTTGGTTTTTTAGGTGATGCAACATTCTCTAGGGATTTTCCTTGCATATCATACTGATCATCGAGAGTAAGCCTGAATCCATTTCCAGGTGGTCCACGTAAAAACCGACATTTTTCATTGGTTTTCTTACGTCCAAACTTATCAACTGTGCTGTTACTTCGACTCATCCTCAAATTAAACTAAACTAATTTGCTATTTTACCTTCTACTTATATAACTTCATAAGGTTTTCATCTTACAAACGCTTATATAGGGTTTGTTATGTTGGGAAAAATAAAACAATGCTTTTACTACAAACAATTTATTTCCTATTGGTTTTATTTATATATTAAACCATAACATTTATTTTTAAACATGACCATTATTTATAATAATACATACATACATTTATATATTATATTATATATTATACTGGTTTATGGAAATATAGTACAGAACGTGTTTTTACAAATAAAAGTTGTTCCAATAATTAATTTTACTTTTCTTGATCTTCTACTTTGTCCATAATTTCACAACCATTTGCACCATCGCTGCGGATGACTACACCATCTTTTACGATATAAGTAATATCGTCGGGATCCACATAATCAACCAAATTAAATTTTGTTACCAAATCACTTGGTAGATCTGGTATATGAATGACAAACTTGGCAAGATCATTATCAATCATTTCAGCACAAAATTGACTCAGGTTTATGGATCCGTAGAGATATTGTCCACATAGATGCGCACCAGCCATAAAATTGATTGCATCACGCACATACTTTCTGTACTGACAGCCAGTTGAATCCAAACAGGAACCATCAAACATCGAAAACTGTAGTATATCTTGAGCCATACGTCTTAATTTGCATGCTAACCAACTTATATACGTATCTTGTTTTTCAACAACATTGTCACACATCTACAATAGAATAATGAGATTGTGATTGTGTTTTATGATACTAGGTATTACACTTTTATTACATTATCAATTAAAATTAAAAATATGATAAACTATAGATTAAAATATTCTTTACACAACATTGTTTACTCTAAACACCCAAAATTTATTAATGCTTTAGTATTACCCCCAGAAAATACATGTGAGCTTTGCCCCAAATATGTTAGGGTAAATTTATCATTTGATTTATTCATTATGTCAACAGTTGCCTCTGATAATGTTTCAGCAACACGCTTGGGTAAGAACGTTTGAAATGTTACATTATGTGTTGTATCATACAAAGTAACAAGAATACTTTTACCAAAACGTGTTGAAACAAATGATATCTGTTTTATAACATAAATTTTTCCCACCGTTAGTGTTGAAATTTTTCGGTGCTCAAGAAATTCAACATCTTTGTTTATCATATTATTAATTTCAGCCAAAGTCTGCTGTGAAAGACTCATTATTAAAATATGTAATAAAATACCTTTAATAACTTTCACAAAACACACCACAAACACAATTCTTCTATTTCAAGGCAACAACAAGCAATGCCTGTATGACTATGGTATTCCTTTCGAAAGAGCTCCATATTTATAATATCCAATTTCAAAGTCATAGGAGGGGGAATATTACCAGAAACAACGCATGCTCAAGGTCAAGGTGATTCCTTGAAAGTCAAGGTCAAGCTACTCAAGGTCGAGTTCAAGGTCAAGTTCAAGGTCAAGGTCAAAGTCAACGTCAAGGTCAAGGTCAAGGTCAAAGCCAAGGGTAAGTTCAAAGTCAAGGTCAAGTTCAAGGTCAAAGTCAAGGTCAAGTTCAAGGTCAAGGTCAAATCCGGGTTAGTGAAGGTCATCCAAGGTCATTCGGGGTAGGTCAAGGTCATTCAAGGTCATCCGGGTTAGATCAAGGTCATCCAAGGTCATTCGGGTTAGGTCAAGGTCATCCAAGGTCAAGGTCATCCGGGTTAGATCAAGGTCATCCAAGGTTATTCGGGTTAGGTCAAGGTCAAGGTCATAAAAAGTGGAGGGGGGTTGTGCTTCTTCCCATTACGACACTACTATTATTTTAACATCCGTTTGAACTTTTATGGATTACTCAGTTCAACAACGTGTGTTTTGTTTGTGTAGAAACTTACATAAGAAGCAATTCGATAGAAGAAGTTAGGCGTGCATTCCGGCGTCAGTTTAATAACAACAATAGGGGTCACGCGCCAAATCGTAAAACTGTAAGTTATGGGTTCGTCATTGGCGTGAAAATGGTTCTGTACAAAATTTGAAAAAGCCTGGACGTCGAAGAACAGTTCGTACACCAGAAAATATTGAACGAGTTAGAATTGCGTTTACGAAAAGTCCTAAAAGGTCTGCTAATCGACAAACCCTTATCCTAGGAATAACGAAGGGAAGCTTAGATCGAATTCTTCAAAGGGATTTAAAATTTCATCCCTATAAATACCAAATGGCACAGCACCTTAGCAATCAAGATAAAGAAGCAAGGTTAGCATTTTGTCAAGAATTTTTGGATTTACATCAAGGAGCAATTCACAGTCTCCTAATGACCGATGAAGCAAATTTTTATTTGAACGGCATGGTCAATAAACAGAATTTTAGATACTGGTCAAATGAAAATCCTCGTGAAATCTTTACACAGAACCTCCATAATCCAAAAGTTGTTGTGTGGTGTGGAGTAGGATCTTTTGGTATTATTGGTCTTAATTTTTTTGAGGATGAAAATAACCGCGCTGTAACAGTAACATCCGAGCGCTACGTTAATATGCTAGAGACATTTCTCATTCCAGAATTAAATAGACGAGAATTACTAAACAATGCCTTACTATTCCAACAAGATAGCTAGGGCAACAGCTCATACCGCCAGAAACCCAATGAGGGTCCTGCGAGAAATGTTTAATGGCCGACTCATTTCTCGATTCGGAGATTTGCCTTGGCCTTCGAGGTCCCCCGAGTTAACGGCACCCGATTTTTTCCTGTAGGGATAGTTAAAAGCCAAAGTGTTTGCGAGTCGTCCAGGTACAATCGAGGAACTGAAAGTCAAAATTCGTGAAGAAGTTAAAGGAATAGACGAAGGTTTGCTACGCATTGTAATGAACCACTTTTTATCTAATATTGAAAAATGTGTTAAAGTTGGTGGAGGTCATTTAGAAGACGTGATTTTTAAAAGTTAGAATTAAATTAGCCAAATATTTATAAGTTATCATAAATCCCAAAGAGTTAGCTGTAATTTAGTAAAATAAAAAATTTGTTTTGTTAACTAAAAAATTTTTTATTCAAATATTAAAATGGGTAGTCTATTATGGGGAACCCTGTATAAAGATATTCTCGACATTTGGACTGCCTGTTCTCATATACATTATGTCTACTCGAGTTGTAGCCATACGGAAAACTTAGGTATTTATTATTAATTGTAAGCAAAAAGGTATTCCTCATAAAAGTTCTGCATGGTCTAAAACCTGAAATGCAACCATCAGAGGCCTTATTCTTCACCTGAAAAATGAACGAAAAGTGATGGGAGTGACTCGTATGCGAGTAAGATTTAATAATTTGGGATTCCTCACTACTTCTACTACTAGAATACCAATCAAGCCCACCGTTTATTTTTTATGAACGCTTGTCACACGAAACCTTTTCAAGTGAAGAATATAAGCCCTCCGATATTAATTTGTTTCAATCGCATACGAGGTTTTTAAAAAAATATTAATTTTGATCTAGAGTAAAGTACCTTTTTATTTTTGGCAATATCGAAAATTGTTATAAAAAAAAAGTTGATCAGAATTGGAAACTAAAGTGAATTATGAAATTACATCCAAAAATCAGATTTTGTTTTTTAAAATTTTTACTAGATTCCTTACATTTTTAGTTTCGTTACTTTCAATAATGAACTAACCTGAACATTTATCTATTTTGTTTATTAAACACATAATAACCTTTCAGTTTCTTATATTTTCTAACAATGAAGAGATTCTTTCAAAGAAATAACAAAACCTAATTTGTGAATGTAATTGCATATTTGATTGAAGTTTTCAAGTCTGATCAATTATTTTTCATAACAATGTGCTGTAAGAAAACGTCAAAAATACCAAAAAACTACTTTTATTGTAAAAAGTTCGTACATAATCTTAAAACAAACCGTCTTATTTCGTTTGCTACGTAAGACTACTCGTTTCCCGTCGTTTCCATATTAACACTTAAAATCTATAACTCTTAGTGGTAACGTAAACATAAAATAATCTTAATGGGCCTGGCTATATATTAAGTAACACTAATCCTTATGGGTCTGAACGAGACCTGTTGACGTATCGAATATCGTGGCTGCGTCATTTCTTACACTCGGCCATCCTGTATATATAAGCCTGTCCTCAGGCTTCACAAGGAACTGAAAAAGAAAAAAAAATAAAGATCCGTTGATCTTCTCGTTTTAGAGATCCGTTGATCTCTTCGTGTTAAAGATCCGTTGATCTTTTCGTTCAAGAGATCCGTTGATCTCTTCGTGGTAAAGATCCGTTGATCTTTTCTTTTTAAGAGATCCGTTGATCTCTTCGTGTTAAAGATCCGTTGATCTTTTCGTTTAAGAGATCCGTTGATCTCTTCGTGTTAAAGATCCGTTGATCTTTTCGTTTAAGAGATCCGTTGATCTCTTCGTGGTAAAGATCCGTTGATCTTTTCTTTTTAAGAGATCCGTTGATCTCTTCGTGTTAAAGATCCGTTGATCTTTTCGTTTAAGAGATCCGTTGATCTCTTCGTGTTAAAGATCCGTTGATCTTTTCGTTTAAGAGATCCGTTGATCTTTATATGTTAAAGATCCGTTGATCTTTTCGTTTAGAGATCCGTTGATCTCTGTGTGTTAAAGATCCCTTGATCTTAACAAGCCTTAAGCTTTACCTTAATATATACTTACTTATTATTTTTTTTTTGTGGCAGCAAATACTACGTATTACTATATAGCGTCAAACGACTTACCCATCATCGTCTTGAAAGGTGAGCCAGCGTTTAATGTTGTCAGCAGCGACAACCGTACGTGATACTTTTCGAAGACTTCGTAAATCTTCAACTTCATACCTATCGTTGAACAGAACTCGTGTAATTCGGAACGGTCCTTTAAACTTTGGAAGTAGTTTGCGACTTCCCCCTGTAGCGGGCTCGCTTGTTATTTTGAGCATTACCAAATCGCCTTTACTGTACTTCATGGCCTCTCGTCTTGACTTATCGTATCGTGCTTTCTGTTTTTTCTGGTCTTCAGTAATATGGTTACAAATTTTGTGACGTAGGTCTTGCAGGTTCTTTCTATTTAGATCATCTCGGATTTCGTTGACAATACGAGAATCGGCGGCGTGCCTAGAGTTACAACCGATTAATGCTTCCATGGGCGTAGCATTTATTGATTTATTATGAGTAGTATTTATTGCACTTTGCACTTGTTTTACACATTGGTCCCATTCGTCAATATCTTTACCGGCAGATGTTGTAGCCAATGAATTGACGATTGTTCTGTTATATCGTTCACATTGACCGTTTGCGCGTGGGGTAGCGACTGCATTTAGTATATGTTTAATTCCGTAGCACTCACAAAAAGTCTTAAACGTTTTTGACGTAAATGCCGATCCACGATCACTAATTATACGACTCGGTACGCCGAAAAGATGCACAAGAGTGGTTAATATACTGGTGACATATTTTGTTTTCTGGCTCTTAACTGGTTCTATTAAACAAAATTTCGTAAAAGCGTCCACGATTACGAGAATAAATTTATTTTTTTTCTTGCTCGTTTCGAATGGTCCTACATGATCAAGGTGAATGGTATGAAAAGGGACTGGCGCCTTTTCGATTGGGTTTAATTTGCATTGCTTTTTACTAGATCCACTCTGTTTATAATACACACACTGCAGACAAGCGTTTACATATTTCGTAACAAATCGTCGCATTTTCGGAAACCAATAATTTTCCTGAATGCGTTTTAACGTCTTTTCCATGCCTAAGTGCCCTGCATCGTCATGACAAAGGCGACATATCTGCATTCTAGCCATCTTGGGTACCACCCAAGCTTTCTTTCCATTGTCTAGTTTTCGGTAAATTTTACTATTTTTGAGTTCGTACTCCTTAAAGTATTGCTTCGTTTCGTTCGTTACACTTCGTGCTTCCAGAATTTTTTTGATTCTGTGCAGTTGTTCGTCTTGCAACTGTGCTGCAGTTATCCATTCTCCTTCCGTGATATCTATAACCAGTGTTTCATACATATTTACAGGATTTCTGCTTAGGGCGTCGACATGTGCCATACGTGAGCCTGGTCGGTATTCAATTTCAAAGGAAAATTCTTGGATTTCCAACCACCATCGTCCAATTCTAGGTAAAAGATCTTTCTTTGAAAGGGTTGTTCTTAGAGCGTTACAATCAGTAACCACCTTAAATGGTATTCCCAATAAATACACTCTAAAATATCGTAGAGCTAATACGACTGCCATAGTTTCTAACTCATATGCGTGATATTGTCTTTGATCGTGCGATGTTTGTTTACTAAAGTACGATACCACATGTTGTTTTCCCTCGGCATTAAATTGAAGGAGTATCGCAGCTACGCCTATGGAAGACGCATCTGTGTGTAATTCTGTGCGTAGTGTGTGGTCAAATATAGCAAGAATCGGCTCGTTCGTTAATGTATTTTTAATTTCTTGAAATGCTCTTTGTTGAGGATTTTCCCATGTCCATCTTACATTTTTTCTTGTAAGACGCGTGATAGGCTCTACAATGGTAGCATAATTTGCAATGAACTTCCTAAAATATCCACATAATCCTAGAAACTGCCTTATTTGTTTCACGTTAGTAGGAGGTGACATATCTAAAACAGCTTTTACTTTTTCTTTACTCGGTCTTACGCCTTCAGAGTTGATTTCTCGTCCCAAGTACGTAATTTCAGTCTTAAAAAATGAGCATTTACTTATCTTTAAGGTTAAATTGTGTTCTTTAAATTTTGTTAAAACTTGATGCAATCTGTCCAAACCTTCATCAATCGTTAATGACGGAATAATAATGTCGTCAATGTATGGAAACGCTATTGAATTTTTTAGGTTTCCCAATACCGTATTAATAAGTTGTTGAAAAACAGCGGGGCCATTTGTTAGCTCAAAAGGCATCCTCAAAAATTCAAAATGGCCATCTGGCGTAACAAATGCTGTCTTTTCAATGGAATTTTCCGCCATTGGTACTTGATAAAAGCCATTTGCTAGATCTAATGAGGTAAAAAATTTATTACCCCCTCCTAAACGGTCTATTTGCTCCTCAATCAACGGTAGAACACTTCTCTTTTTGATGGTAATTGCATTAATGCGCCTATAATCTACGCATGCGCGGTAATCGCCGGTTTTTTTCTTTATTAATACGACTGGACTTGCATATGGGGAGTTGGATTCTCTAATAATATTACTTTCTAGTAATTCATTTATCATTTCTCGCAAAATTTCTTTTTCTTTTTCTGGTAACCGATAAGGGTGATAGGTTATCGGTACATCAGTTGTCGTCTTAATTTCCATGGAAACTGTCTTTGTTTTTCCCAAACTCTTCAGAGAAAATGATATGCAATCGACAAATTTGTTTAATAATTCCAAGCACCTAAATTTGTCGTTTTCTGTTAGAGGTCCAAAGGAAAGATCGTTTATATTTAGCACATTATTTGTAAAAATATCAACAACATTAACGGATATTTCTTTTAATGCTGGTAAATTTCTAAATGTGACATTATTATTTCGTTTAGTCATCAAAATGTGAGGTTGCTCAATAAAATCACGTCCAATCAATATTTCTTTAGATAAATAGTTATCGTCAACAATTATAGCGTTTACGACACCTGATACCTCTGAAAGTCTTATGGTTAAATGGGCAGTCTGATTTGACGAAAGAGTGTTTCCTGTAAAACCACGAAGAATATTTTCTTGGGTTAAATTAATATTGAGCCTAAATCTCTTTGCGGCTGACGTTTTTATGAGGGTTTTAGCACTCCCTGTGTCGATAATGCAACTAGATTTATGACCGTTAACATAAGCCGTCTTAATAAACATATGTTTCACTTCTTGAGTTTGGGGATTGCTCTGCACTAAATTAATGTTTGAAATTTTTGAAGGACAGTTAATAGCCACATGTCCCAATTTTCTACACACGGGACATTCTAAGCGTGGTTTCCGACAATCTCTAGCGATGTGTCCCTGTATACCACAATTAAAACAATAAGTTACCTGAGTTTTACGTTTAAAAGGAGTAGGGGTCACATTAATTTTTGAACTCGAGGAAGAGTAGTTGGGAATAACACTCGACGACTTTATAAATTGTTTTGCTTCGCTACTAGGCATATTACCTAAAGTATTTAAATAGGCGTAAAGTTTATCAGAGTTTCGTATTTGAGCTGAGCGTATTGTCCGAATAATATTTTCATCACTGATGCCCCCAATTACAGCGTCAATTAGAAATTCTTCAGGAATTTGAATTTTTAAAGCCCGTAATTTGGTTAATTTTTGGAAACAATAATCCGCCAGATTTTGTCCCGGTCTTGCTTCATAATTTGAGGCATCTCTTAATAATTTAGAAAATGGAACAGACTTACGGAAATGCTGCAACATCCCTTGTTTCATTTCACACCACGACACTTCGTTTTTTATTTGTTCGTAATACCACTGGCGGGCGTGTCCCTTAAGCCTACTTGCTATAATCCTAATAATGTACTCATCACTCCACCTATATCGTTCACCCAAAATGTCCACTTTTGCAACCCACATTTCGATAGTAATATCGTTTTTCATCGAGTCAAATATTGGAATTGCTTGTTCGTCACTTAAATACAACGCGGCAACGGACGTTGACGGCATATTTCGAAGTTCGTTAATTTCCTTTTTTAACGACTTTAATTGTTTTTTGAGCTTATCACATTCAGTATTAGTACTCGAGCTACTCGTATTACTTGACGACCGCTCACGTTGGCGTTTTGTATGGGAAACACGATCACGTTTTCGTTTTGAACTTTTATGTCTCTTCGCGCTTGTTTTCCCCATTTTGTCAGAGCAAAAGAAAGAGAGAAAAAAAAATGGCACGAGCGTTGGACAGTCTATCCCACTTCTGATTTGTAAGAAAACGTCAAAAATACCAAAAAACTACTTTTATTGTAAAAAGTTCGTACATAATCTTAAAACAAACCGTCTTATTTCGTTTGCTACGTAAGACTACTCGTTTCCCGTCGTTTCCATATTAACACTTAAAATCTATAACTCTTAGTGGTAACGTAAACATAAAATAATCTTAATGGGCCTGGCTATATATTAAGTAACACTAATCCTTATGGGTCTGAACGAGACCTGTTGACGTATCGAATATCGTGGCTGCGTCATTTCTTACAGTGCGATATTGCCAAAAATAAAGGTACTTTACTCTTGAGAAAATTCATATTTTTTATTTTTATTATTATTAATTTCCTTAAGTTTAATAATAAAAAAGTTTCCCATGTGGCTACTATTAGTGGGTATGGGGTAGAATAAATAATACCCTTGTTATAATATGTTAATTAATATTTTTATATTTCCTTTTATCAAAGAACGCACTCGGAAGGTATCTACTTTAAAAGTGAAGTTTCTAATATTTCTATCGAGCAAAAGCTTATAATCTTAACTGTCTTTGTGTTGTATAAAATAAACAAATCTAGATATTGAGAATTTAGTCGCTCATTTAGTTAGAGTATCATATTCATTCATAACATAACAGTAATAAAACTTGATTTATTTTTGTCGGCTTTTATACAGTCAGCCAACAGCTACAACTAAAGTAGACACAATAGTAGATACAGTTTATTTACAAGCGAGTTTACACAGAACATTACTACACATAAATACTTAGTTAGATTAAAACATATTTTATTAAATACTTTGTTAAGTAAGTATTTACTCAATTTGAAATGAACAGAGGAACTAATATAATGAAAATATTGTTTTTTTATTGATAAATACAATCTAATTATCTCGAGGGGGTTCCTTATTTTTAGGCCTCTGGTAAATCTAGGGTCGATAATCTCTGCATTTTAAATAAAACTTGTTAGATATGGCTCCACTTTCTCTTTCCAAAACAAATCATCTCTCTCAATCTAAAAAAAAAACATTATAATTTAAATATTATATTATGTAGAACAGAAAAATATATTGGATTTTACAAATTAGGAATTTTTAAATTTACAGATACTTTATAAAAATATGGAAAACGGCATACCTCAACTACATCATACTTATAAGCGCTGCCGGGCTGGCGTAAGCCAGGGACCAACTAGTCCTGCCCTGATACATTTTGAGTCAAAATTTAATTTTACTATAAATAGGTACAGGGTAGCGCACCCTATACGACGCGATTATTTAATGGACAACGGCTGAATTCTTTTACGGGCATAATTTAAAATAGGTTAGAATATGTCCCAAAAAATTGATCCATTGTTGTTATCTTTTTTTAAATGGGACACCCTATATTTTATGATATTTTTGGATTCGAAGGACCAAATTAGGGTAAGTTACTGACATATTCCCTATACTATATATTTCAGTTTCTAAGATATTCTAGAATATGGAGAATTCATTTTAGACAGTACACATTTTAAAATTTTATCTACTATTACACATTAATCTTGAAAATTACTATAAAACCAGAATTATCAGCTAAGGAAATAAGCTGTGACAAAATAAAGTCTTGGTCAAAAAGTTATACAGGGAGTTGAAAAAAATAATGATTAATATGAATTACATGTATAGCACATTAATTCCCTTATTTTATAACACCATACAGGGTGCTACAAATTCGAGTGTGTGTATCTCTTACGATTTCGGAGATTCTCACGCACACACCCGAATTTGTAGTAACCTGTATGCAGGTTGTTACAGAAGTACGGTACGTCATGCACTTAAGGGGGTGATTCCTTGTGATATTCTAAGATAATAGGTTTATATGGACATGTGTCCGGAGTTGTCCCGTTTTTGATAAACAGGGTGTTAACGTTTAAAAAAATAGTTTTTTTTATATTTTTTAAATATCCTTTTCCCACTTTTATTGAAATTTGGTACCGTTATTCATAATGATAAGGGGCTTAATTAGCTCTAACTAGATTAAATTTATTAAGTCCAGTGGCATCCCGGGGAGCACCTTAACGAATTTTATTGACAAAAAATGTACCCTATTGACTTTTCTAATTTTGATATTTTTTTCGGATTTACCAAAATAATATTGGGTTTTGAGTATAACAATCGTATATAAATAAAGAATAACAGTAAGAAATAAGAAGCTAAAGTCTGTGCGTTTTAAGAAGTCCGCTAAGCCATAAAACCTCTTGAGCATTATGTCGGTGGCTCTCAAACAATAAATTATATTGAAGGTAATTTTGGATGTTGATGAATTACATTTTCTAAATAAAATAATTTAAAGTATATAAAAAATTAGTTTAGGTAAAGAAAAATAATAATTTTTTAGCTTTTGTAGTATTCAGGCAAATAAGTTTTACGAATTCTTTTTTATAAAGTTTTGGTTCTAAAAAGAACCGATTTTGTAGTCTTGCGACAGAACGTACCTACTTGTAGATAGGTACTACTAAAAGTAGTCTTCCTCTGCATTTGAAATTTCACCCATGCTTTCAGACTCATCAGAATCAACATCATCGTCATCATCATCATCATTCGTAATAATTAACGGTCTTACTTCGTCTATAACCTGTTCTGTCTCATAAGATTCAAAAATAATTTTTTCTGTGTGTTCAATGCATTTCCGCCATTCTTCTTTGCCCGCTTGGCTAAGCGCCTCCTCCCATAACTTTATAACGCTAGGCTTACCGATATTTTTACAGGCATGTTTGTCATAATAGTTCTTGCTAATACCCCATACCAATTCAATTGCGTTGTAATGACAATGGTAGGGCGGCAATCTCAAAACTTGATGTCCATATTTGAGGGCTAATTCGTCAACAACATACTTTTTTTTTAAATTACTGCTGTTTACACTTGCTTAAAAGTTCACTTTTTAAATATAAATTTTCATGGTTTATGTTTTTCTTTGACAACCACTCTTTTATTTCTTCCTTTTTCCAGCTGCTTGTAGGGAATTTCTCTTCGAGTCTCGTATGGTAAGAGGCATTGTCTAAAACAATTAAGGAAGGTTTTTCTAAACTTTTTAAAAGTTTTTCCTCGAACCAATGCTCAAAAATTTCAGCATCCATATTGCCGTGATAATCATCAGTTTTTTTTGTTGATGAAAATATCAAACTGGCATTTAAACAAAACCTTCTTCATTACCAGCATGTAATATAATATACCTTTTTCCATTACTTGCACGGGTACTTGAATAACAATGCTTTGAGTCATCCTGCCAAGACGTTTTTGTTGAAGTTCCGTTTGCAAATACCCATGTTTCGTCAAGAAAATCAACTTGTCTTGACAATTCCGTTTTTTTGTTGTTTAAATAATCCCTTAAAAATTGCTATCTTTTCGAAACAACATTGGACAGCTCGCAAAGCAGTTTTCGGTTGTTCGTTTTTTTATATTTGAAACCCATATGTTTTAAGATGATGGACAAACTGTTAGTTCCAATATCGCAAAGTTTTTTCTGCTTTATCTTTTCAAGAATAGCTTTGAGGGTAACATATTCCTTGGCTTTATACATATCATAAAAAATATTCCTAATAGAGAGTTTTATCCCTTGGGATAAATCCAAGGTTTTTGAATGAAGTTGAACCCTTTTATATGGTCTGTCCAAATCCTCTTCACTCTTTTTTCGAAGTCTTCTTAAGGTCTTCTCTGAAATGCCGCAAGCATCAGACGTTCGTTTTTGCACTGCCAAAACAGACTCTAACGGGCCCGAGTTATCTTTTTCTAAAGTAAAATAACGTTCCACTTGTAATACCAAACGGCGTTCACCTGGAGATAAATGCCTTCTAGGCGATGTGCCACCTTGCTGAACATTTTCCATAACTTTGCTTAATAACTGATTTTAATTCACACACAATGAGAAACAAACTAAAAGTGAAAAGCACAACTACTTATTTAAAATAAAGTAGAACATCATCCACACTTCAGCAACACCATCCCGCACTTCAGCAAATTTTAATTATTTCTTGGAAAATAGTAATTATTATGAAGATTTAATTATAATAATCCCAAAATAATGTCATTATCGGAAAAGTATATACCTGACAAAATCTTTAACTTATATAACCATCCCGCACTTGAGCAAATTTTAATTGGTTCTTGGAAAATAGCGATTATTATATAGATTTAACTATAATAATAGCAAAATAATTTAATTATCTATTTAATTATTATTTATGCTCAACGCGTAATTCTAAGATAATTTTGTTTTGAAACCTCTGATTTCGCCCAGTAATAGAATACAGTAAACCAGTGGGATGTTCGGTGTGATCAAGTATAGCGAAGGTGCGAAGATATTGTAACTTAACCGACTTACTGTTTTAAAAGCGATAACATCCCTTGGTGATTTAATCCGATATCGGACTTCTTAAAACGCACAGACTTTACAACAAATCCAAACTTACCTTCATGATAGCGCCTGTTTTTTTTTTAATTAATATAATATGCTTTTTGAACGTGAAAATATAATTAAACAATTTTAGCCTTATTCTTATTATTATCGAATTAATTATTCAAAATCTCTCAAGTATAGACAATGATATTGTTGTTATAATAATCCATCAGTTAAATATTTGGAATAACATGTGTTTTGTATTGATACCGACAAGATTGTTTTAAAAACAATAGCACAAATAATGTGGATCGCTTGGTGCTCCTTGCACACTCTGTGGCGCACTTTAAAAAAAAAATTAAATGTCCCCTATACGCGCTCCCGAGACATGCAGAATAATAATTGTATCTAACTTTAAAAGTAAATTGCAGTTATTAAAAGTAATGGGTACTCCCTAACGTGGATGTTTATCAAAAGTAAAAAAGTTTTTTAAAATTGATTGAGTACGTCAAAATTCAAAATGTAGACTACAATAAGGTTTTTTACGTGCATCCACTTTTTTAGACGAACAAAACATTTTATCATGCAAGAGTGCATTAGTTTTTGTTCAGTATGTTGTAATAAAGAAACTCTTACCTTGTATATAACGGTTAATAGTTTTGCTGGATTCTTCTATCCTCTTGCTTTTCTAGCAATTAACATTTTTTTTGCGATCACTCCTCCTTTTGGATTAAAATTGAAGTTTTTTTCCCATATTGGTAGGAAATAAAATATAAATATAGATAATAAGTAAATTGTATAACACTGGATGGCACTAAGTAAATCACAAAAACACAACGACGCGCTTGAGATTCAAAATTAAAATGATGCATAAAGGCACCCTCACGCATAAGTAAAAACATATTTTTAAGTAGGTATACTCCTACCCGCCGACGAAAAAAAGGTTTTTATTAGTAATATACCTGACATTATATTACTATTACATTAATACAATTGTTAAAGTGTGTTCAAATTTATGGAGAAACCCCATAATAAATTATAAATCTACCTAGCAATAAGCCATCAACCCTATTACATGAAAATTTATGTTTTTGTCCTTGCATCTGCTGTTAATCTGTTAACAAATAATTCCTAGAACTATTTTATCGGGTCGCAAGCCTCTCGCTTGAAGTGAGATTGCCAGCGTGTGGCCAAAAAGCAATTGGCTCGCCGGGCGCTGAAAGAGGGCGCTTTAAATCAGGACTCTTTTTGCAAAATCGTATTTCCAAGATTTTGAACAAACTATTTAATTTGAATTTTTAATTTTTTTACCAGCATGTCTAAATTAATAATTACAACCGTGGTATATCGCCAGTTCTCTAAAATATCTTTTACTTCAAGAAAGAAAAATTAAAAAAAGAATATGACAGTTTTCTGGCTCTATAGCGCCCTAGATAAAGTAATTCTCTGCAACTTTTATATATAAGCATTTTTTGATATTATAAGTATTAACGAAGATAAATTGGAAATAAAATAATTATTGGTGTTCAATCGCCTTAAAAAAAAATCGGTTTCTTATTATATCTCAAACATCCTTTTGCCGACTTTGGTGAAACTTGGCAGTGTTGTTCTTTGTGATAAAACGCTAAGTTAGCACTAACTATATAGATGATAATTATGAGGTCCAGTTAGAGTTGCCAACTCGTCAGAGAGCTTAAAGAGGACACAAGAAATATTTTTTTAGCGCTTTCACTTTTTAGAAAAATATACGATAGCATAAAAATATTAATCATTCGGCGTTTAAAAATAATTATAAATTTTGTATACGTTAGTATAATTTTGATTTTGTTAATTGGTATTTTTGGTAATATTTGGTTTAGCTATTTTATTTAATTATTTATTTACAAAATATTTTTGACGATTACAAATTTTTGTTTTTCAGGAATTAAAAATAAAATATACTAGTTTTGTTAGAAACGTATTTAAATAAAACACGAATTAATTATTTTATTTTAATAATAAATAATAAAAATACATTCTTGGATAGAAAATAACATTTTACTAATTAAAAAATGTTTGCAAAGATGCATAATATACAGTGTGACCAGTAAAGTCCGCATCATATGGGATTTTTTTTTATTAGTAGCTTTCTTCGAAATTTGACTTTGGCATCAGTTTCTGCTTCGATCGAGATGAAAATTTACCCAAAAAATAGTAGTCACGTGATTTGCATTATCGGTCACATTTTAATTTTTTTCCAAAAAAAATTAAAAAGTGGGGTTCATTTTCAAAATATCGAAAGAAGTTATAAGAAAAAGTGTTTTTAAATGCCATTTTTAGCACATATGCAAAATTTCAGCTGCATAAGATAATTTTGATTTTTTACCCATATTTTGTAAATTACGTTGCAAAATAAAACTCAACTACTAGATCCACAGTATCCTATTAATATATTATAATGCGATTTTTAATATTAACTCTAAGTCGCCCTCTGATGGACCCCAGTGGCGTAAAGTGATATGTCCCTCATGTCCCTGTCTTTGTGATGTTACTTTAAATTAAGATATATTAATAAAAGTATAATAACAAGAATAGAAGATTTGCCAGTGTTACTTTAGCATGTTCCAGAATCCAGCTCAAATTAAAAATAATATGTGGTTTCAGTTGGAACTTGTTTTACATTAATATATAATAATGTTTATTTAATTGTCTCGAGTTATTTATAAATTTACAAAATAATATAGAGTGTACTTCTAAATTTGTAATATATATTTCTAACACAGAATAAATAAATGCTCTGATATATTTTAATTTTATTAATTCACAGTATAAAATTTAAAAATAATTATATAATAATATGCCTTATGCCGTCCCAGCGAGTATGGTATGTCGGGCACGCCTGTGAACTTGGACTGGAGACATAACAAACATATTTCGAGTATGTTAGCTGTTGAATGATTTAGGTCTCCGTTATGTCTCAGCGCAGCTATACCCCCCCGCTCCCCGTTCCAGGTGAGGTCCGGCAAGAATCCGCCCTTACGTTGGAAGAACAGGTGAAACTTTTAGTAGCTGAAATAAAAGAAATAAAGAATTCCACGGTCACGGTAAGTCACTCCGTTCATACTTTTACTTGGGAAAATATACCAGAGTTTGATCCAACTGTAAAAATAATAAGTGCAAATAAGTGGATTAAACTTTTCGAACAAAAAGCATATTTTTTACGATGGGACGAAGTGACTGTTCTGAAAAACGCAGTTGAAAAATTGTCGGGACGAGCACGAGAGTGGTTCCTAACTTCCGGTTCGGCGGGAATCGGTTGGAATGACTTTAAAAAACGGTTTCGTGAAATTTATGATAATGATCCGCAAGCTATAGGCATACTTTTAAACAGTGCTTCGACGTTTTCGAGCTCACAAGAAAAGACTTATGTGGGTTATTATTATAAAAAATTGACTCTCCTCCATAAACTTTCTTAGGACATTTCGGAGGGGGACAAAATTAATATAGTTATATCTGGTATTTTTGATCCGAGTATTCGTCAAATAGCATTTAGTAATAACTATAAGACATTAGATGAGCTGTTAACATTTTTACGAAGTAGTGATTTTGCAGGGCGAGAAAAATGTGTTTGGAAAAACTCTATTAGCTTAAATAAAAATAAGATGCTATGTCATATCTGTAATGAACCCGGTCATAAACAATTTAATTATCCTCAAAAGCGGCTTAGCCAATACTCTCATCATAAAAATAAGAATGAAAATAATAGTAATACAAACTTTAATTGAAACTTTAATGTTCCTAGTTCTAGTAATACTTGTCAGTTTTGTAATAAGCGAGGTCACACCGAAAAAAATTGCTGGTCTGCTAAAAAGAAATAATTTTCTAGAAAGGCATGCCAATAATCTCTTTTATAAAGAAATGTTTCTTTGCAATTACAAACTTTGTGGTATTATTGATACAGGTAGCGAGTGTTCACTGATTAAATATTCTGTAGCTAAAAAGTGTGGATTAACTATTCGCGTTAACAAACCTTATTTTATTAAAACTCTTTCCGGGGAGGTGATTAAAATTGATAAAAATGTCCTAGGCAGGTTATTTTTTGATGATATTGACGAAGAAGAAGAGTTATTAAAAAACCTGATACGTGTTGCCCCGCTGACATTTTAATAGGTAACACGCTAATACGTCGCAGAAACGTCGGTTTCATAAAAGTCAGTAGTGAAATGAAATTTTATTCAACTGTAACTGATGTATTTGTAAACAGCGTGAAACAAGTTAATGACATAAGTAGTGAACTTATAACTTGTATCGGACCGAAAGAAAACCTAATCGAACTTTTCCAGGAATTTAGGGGCTGCGTTGCTCTAAAACTCTCTGAAATCGGCAAGACAAACTGCACGGAAATGCAGATTAAGTTAAAATCAGAGGATCCAATAATGTATAATCCGTATCGACTGTCAATCGATAGAAAACGAAAACTTAAGCTTATGCTAGAGGAACTTCTCCAAAACAATATAATTCGTGAGTCCAATTCTCCATTTGCAAGTCCCGTAGTTTTAGTACCAAAACCAGACGGATCCTTGCGCATGTGTGTAGATTATCGAAAACTGAATAACAACACGGTAAAAATAAAATGGCCATTACCATTGATAGATGATCAAATTGACAAACTAGAAGGATTTAAAGTTTTCACGTCTCTGCATTTGTTTTCTGGCTATTATCAAATACCAATAGCAGCTGACTCTATAGTTTATCACACCTGATGGAAAATTTGAGTTTTTGAGAATGAGTTTCGGCTTATGTAATGCCCCGTTTGGTTTTCAACAGATGATAAGCAAAATCTTAAATGAACTTCCTCCTAACACAGCTTTGGTTATTTGGACGACGTTGTCGTAATCCCAGCATTATCAAATGAAGATAGTTTACATAAACTGAGACAAGTTTTAACTTTATTTAAGAAATATAATTTGACGTTTTAGATAAAAAAGTGTAAATTCTTTATGGAAAAACTAAAGTATTTGGGCAGAGAAATATCCAGTGAAGGTTAAAATCCAAGCTTTAAATAACTTAACAGAACCGAAGAATAAAAAAGAGTTGCAAAGATTCCTGGGCCTGGCAGGTTACTTCAGAAAATTTGTCAAAAATTACGCAACTGTAACAAGTCCTTTAACGAAATTGTTAAGAAAAAATGAAATATGGTGTTGGAGCACAGTACAAAGCAGGGCTATTCAAGAGCTGAAAGAAATTTTGGGATCCAGACCAGTATTAAAAACATACGATCCGAAACTTCCGGTACAAGTTTTCACCGACGCAAGTAGTATTGCCATGGCTGGAATATTAATATAGGTCCATGCAGACGGTCCACACCCGATTGCATATTTTAGTAAACAGTGTACTTACGAACAGAATTGGAAACTATGGCGGTTGTGTTTACCTTAAGACTATGGAGGGCTTTAGGAAGGAGACCAATCGCAATACATCGATTCCGGTCCAACTTTTGCATTGCTTCAAAAACTGCCGCCAGGGTCGCATTGTTCCATTGCCACTGCAAATTTCATGGGTTCTTATGGGAGAATTAACTTTTATCGAAATTAGTTAATTTAAACAGTCTACAGACCGAGATATGTGTGAGAGGCGGGTGCGGGATACTCCCTAGATACATAATTCTAGCATGTAAAAGGGTGTATTTCATTCTAAGACACTGTATTATTATTACCAGGAGGATTAATTTTTTCAAATACTGGCGGTCTTTATAGACACTCAAACAACTTTTTATTTGAAAAGGAAATAATTACACAATCTGCACGTTACTATATACATTTTTTATTTAAATTCAAACTAAAGATAAATTAACATATGTTCATTATAGGTAGTACGTACACCTTTTAACAGACCTGAAAAGAAGAAGATTCTTAACTTATTTATTTCCCAACTAACTTCACAAAAGATTATAAATGGGGATTTTAAAATTAAATTGAAAAGAAACGGAATAAAAATTATAGTATACACATATTACACATACACTTATAAAAATTCACTAAATGGCATATTTATTACTTAATTAGGACTATTTAAGTTATTTACCTGTAACTATACAAGTTATCTATAAATAAATCGACGCACTGATTAGTTTTAAGCTATGTATATAATGTATTAGTGGATACTTCATTGGATATTATATCCGTCTGTATCCCAAACACAAATAAATAAATAAATATACTAACAACTAACTATAAACTTTTATTATTCTATCATATATAATAATATATACAATAGGTAGATATCTATAATTGATTGTTTTCCAAAATTGTAGGTAGGTATAATATAATTAGGCGCCTTGAATGCATTTTATGGTTTTATTTTGTAATTTTTTAAAGGAACTGGCAAACTGATATTAAATATTGAAATTTTGAGTACCTACCTACCTATATTGTAAAGTAAATATTTCTTAAAAGTTTTAAGGGGACGTAAGTAGGTACCTACCTATTATATAATATCTTAATTTGTATAAAATACCAATTAAAGGAGAAATATTATTTCTTAAATTATTAATACCTTTTTAAAGTTATTTTAACAGTTCGTAACAATGAATAAATTTTAATTAAATTTTGATTAACATTATCAAAAATTTGGTTAATAGAAATACGTCCATTGTCGGATAATCTATCTTTAAGATCTATGATGACCGTCTGAGATGATGACAAAATTAAGGATAGACGACACAGACAGACGAGTAACGAAAGACCACTATTAATAAACAATATTGTGAACCTTTTGTGGTTTTTGCTTACCTTAGAGGCTTGAAAGAGACTAGGATTTTTCTCACCACGATTTTTCCTGAGCTTTCTATCAGACGAATAACCAGTTTTACACCCCGGCACGAAGCAAACGCTACTTGTAAAACATTGTACGCCACTCATTGTTTATATTAATAATGCAAAAAAATGATTCCAAAGCTTATTTTTCAAGATATTCGAAAAAAATCCCGCACTCGCCTATCAAAACCTGCAAAAAATATATGGGAAGCGTGCAGTGGCGCCCTCGACGGCCAACCAGCGAAGTAACGAAAAACAGGGACGTAAATTTAAAATTCGGCCATATTCGATCGGCCTCCTTCCTAAAGCCCTCCATACTTAAGACACTTCCGGGTATATTTATTAGGCCACGAGTTTGAAGTATTTACTGATTGTTCTGCCATTAGGGCATGTGCTACAAAAAGAGATATTGTACCCCGCATAGCTAGGTGGTGGCAGGGCCGTAGCTAGGCGTTACCCATGGGGGGGGGGGTTTAGGTAAGAAAACTCTGGCAATTTATTAGAATTATTATTAAAATTTACGGTGGTTAACAAGGTAGAACTGAACATTCGTTGTTATGGGGGGGGGTTTGAACCCCCTAAACCCCCCCCTTATATACGGCCCTGGGTGGTGGTTAGAACTTCAAGAGTATACTTTTCAAGTGAATTATCACCCGGCCATAAAATGAAACATGTTAATTGTTTAAGCAGAGACGTATAGGTGAAGGACAATTATGTGCACTTAATATTATAAACTTAACAGAAGGAGACTGGATAAAAGCTGTTCAGAGCGAAGATGATGACATTAATGCAATAATTGACCTATTATATACCAGGAAAATTCCGGCAAATAAAAACTACTTTGATAATTATACCATTAAAAATGAGATTTTATTCAGGAAAGTAAACGAGGACCTCAAATGGGTTGTACCAAGGGCGTCGCGGTGGCTAATTTGCAGATTGAATCATGATGACTGTGGTCATCTGGGCTTGGAAAAAACACTAGAGAAAATAAAACGCAATTTTGGTTTGCTCAAATGAACCGTTTTGTAAAAAAATATATACAGAGTTGTTTGAATTGTATTTACATGAAAAGTGCTAAAGGGCCCCAAGCTAGATACCTACATCCAATACCAAAATTCACCAAACCTTTTGACACAATCCATATTGACCATTTGGGACCTTTTGTAAAATCCAAAAAGGGAAATACCTCTCTTTTGGTCATGGTAGATGGCTTTTCTAAATTTGTGTTTTTGGAATCGGTCCGATGCAAAAATTCTAAAAGAAGTAGGACAAGAAATAGAGCGTTCTGATTTACAAACGCTATGCGAAAAGGTAGACTAATTTAAAATAACCGAGGCTCAGAAGAAAGAAAAAAAAACGTTTTGATGCCAGACGAGCTCGTCTAAAAGTGTATAGTGCGGGTGATTTAGTGATGATTAAAATATCCAGTGACCCCGCCACTGGAAAAAGTCGAAAATTAAATCCGGTGTATAAAGGGCCCTTTAAAATAGAAGCAGTGTTGTCAAATAATCGGTACGTTGTCAAAGACTTCTGTGACAACACAAATAATAAAAAAAAAATACGGTAGTTGCTGTTGACAAAATTAAGCCATGGGTAGTCCTAAATGATGAGAAGGACTTACCATTTAATTTTTCAGATAACTAGTTTTGTTTTAGAGTTATCGAAATATGTTATCATTTTAGACTAAGTTTTTGTATTTTTGTGTCTACAAAAGATTAAAAGTTGGTATAAGTTTTTGTATGATGATGATGATGATGATGATTTAGGTACCTTAGTTAGAAACTTGGCCAAGTTACTTGAAGTTAGTATGTGTATGTGTATGTAGTATGTATGTCAAACGCTACAGTTTAGAGCTGTGGCTCAGGTGTTAACACGATTTCCAGTTGTGGTTTTTATGTATGATATTTTCTGTATTAAAGTAGAGATATTCACTTGTGCGTTTGGTTATTGTAATGAGTAGAGAATACCTACAGACAGATTAAAAAATATTGTAAGGTATTTGAACTGGGGGTGGCATTAAGCAATAATGCACTGTATGTCCTTCTGTTCAAAACAGTAGTGGTTGAAAAGCAGACATGGCCTTGTTTTGTCATGTAGAAGTTATAAATTGTTCACGCTAGGTGACAGGGTAAAATTAAATATGACTGTATTCTGTCATATAAGCTAAAGATAAATATGACTGTTTTCTGTTGTGTAAAAGGTAATAAAAGCAGACACAACTGTATTCTGTTGTGTAAAAGGTAATAAAAGCAGACACAACTGTATTCTGTTGTGTAAAAGGTAATAAAAGCAGACACAACTGTTTTCTGTTGTGTAAAAGGTAATAAAAGCAGACACAACTGTATTCTGTTGTGTAAAAGGAAATAAAAGCAGACACAACTGTTTTCTGTTGTGTAAAAGGTAATAAAAGCAGACACAACTGTATTCTGTTGTGTAAAAGGTAATAAAAGCAGACACAACTGTTTTCTGTTGTGTAAAAGGTAATAAAAGCAGACACAACTGTATTCTGTTGTGTAAAAGGTAATAAGTAAATTTTTACTTATGGCTCATTGTTTACAGGCTAATGTCGGTGATCTTCGGTAGAGAGTTTGAAGATGTTTCAAGGGCGAAACAGTAAGTTGGATGGCCGAGTGTCGGGCACGCCTGTGAACTTGGACTGGAGACATAACAAACACTTAAAATAGGCGACCTATAAATTAGATATTAATGTTGTTAATATATACAAACGTGACAGGGGTGTTACCCTAGTTTAAAGTTAAGTTAAGTTCGAAGTATATAGTTCAGTTAGAATTGGTTGGTTGTAAAAGATATTATTACGTAATGTCAATACATGTTTTAAATTGAGTGTTGTTTCTATTTATTTGTCATCCTGACAGGTAGTGCCACAGGCCACAGCCCTCTAGTAAAGAGGGCTGTGGTAGGGCATACGAAAAATTTCGTCCTCTAAAATCATTAGTAATTAATTGTTATGGCATGGCTTTTAAACTGAACGAAATAAAAACGGAAACATTATTCACACTTTGAAAGTAATAGTGTAATGGAATGTAATAAACAGAATCAGCGGTATTTTAAAACAAATAAATAATATTTATACTTATTCGCCATCGGCCAAGAGTATTACGTTACCTACAAAACATAATAAATAATAATATTGTTGTGTAGTGGATCCAAACAGATCGCGTTACTTTTGTAATAAATTAAATACTCTGTATAAGTGTAATCATTTTATTTTAGTTTAATAAAATGGTGGGCGAGTGTTTGCCTCTTCCGACGCGTTGTCTATGAAGGTTTTTAAAAACATAAACATAATCTTATTCTCTGCCTAAAAACTAACTCCAACTGTTTTCCACTTAAAAAAGGGTCTCGGGTCACACGCTTATCGCGTCTCAAGTGTCACTGTTAATGTCTTTCAATAACTCGACCCTGTGGGTTCTTTACGTAATAATTATTAAGTGACAAAATATAATCACCTAATAAATACAAAACTGTACATCCCGCCCACCTTGAAAGAGTAATTTCAATGATATAGGTTACAAGATGTATACCAACATACAAATATAAAATTAATGTATAAAAAAAATGTAAACATAAAGTAAAAAATAAAATAGAGTCCTTTAGTCCATGTCAATCGGTAAAACACTTATTTTAGTAACCGCACGTTTAAAAACTCCCGTCTTAGTTTTTACGGACACTACGCGGATGACATTGTCTTTTCCGGGATGAACTTTAATGATTCTGCCTAATGACCATTGCTGAGGGGGAAGGTTTTCCTCGCGTAAAAGCACTAGGGATCTGATCTTGATAGGTGGCCCCTTGTTGCGTCCACACTTTGCTCTTGACTGCAAAGATGTTAAGTATTCGCGGATGACCATCGTCTCCAGAAATGCTGAACTAATTGCTAAAGACGTTCGTACAGAACCAATCTGTTAGTAGGTACCTCGCTGACATCTCGCTGTGGAATCAGGGGCGGTCATATCAACATTTTGAGGGGGGGGCCATGCAGTGGCGGCTCATGCCAATTTAGAGAGGCGGTGGTAGGAAAAGTCTTAGCGCCGCAGGCGGAAAATTTTTGGGTGCCACGCCCTTTTTTGTTGATGATTCTTGGTTTTCAAGTAGGAAAAATACGCAAAAAACGGCTAAGTAAATTTTAAGAAAATTATAGATACCTATTATGTATATTATACCTACTTACTTAATTATTTTTATTAATATTTTTAAAAAATTAAGGGTTTGACACGATTTCAATTTATGGAGGCAGGGCTTTTATAATGTAAATCGACGCCAAGGGGGGGCCATGGCCCCCATGCCCCCCCCCCCCCCCCCCCCGTATGACCGCGCCTGTGTGGAATGGAGGTAAGTAGGTCGCCAATGAGGAAATGGCTAGGGGTTAGGACATGAAGATCATCGGGATCATTGGATAATGGGGTCAGAGGTCGAGAATTTAAAATAGCCTCTACCTGACACAATACTGTATAAAGAGATTCATAAGATAAGTAAGCCTCTTTTAAGACTCTGGTTAAGTGAAATTTGGTAGACTTTACCGCAGCCTCCCAAAGACCTCCAAATGAAGGCGATCGTGGTGGTATAAAATGTCACTTAATATCGTTTTCGAGTAGAAATGTTGATATTTTATGACCCTTTGAAACGTCCTGTAAGAATTTACCAAGTTTTTGTAGTGCAAAGTTAGCTCCTACAAAATTTTTTCCGTTATCAGAATAAATATTTTTGCATAGTCCCCTTCGAGAGACAAATCGCTTTAATGCATTTAAAAATAAATCGGTACTTAGATCTCCAACGAGCTCAATATGAATAGCTCGTGTAACAAAACAAATGAAAATACAAATGTAAGCCTTTATTATCTTGCGAGAACGTAGTTTACCATCCTTTATCATTATAGGACCAGCAAAATCGCAGCCTACAGTTAAAAATGGACGTGAAGGCATTAGTCTTGATTGAGGAAGATCACCCATCATCGGAGTGCTCACATAAGGTTTAGATTTGAAACAAACAAGACATTGATTGATAGCACGCTTTACTGCATTTTTGCCATGAATAATCCAATATTTATTTCGCAAAATTACCAAAAGAGCTTGAGTTGCTGCATGTAAGTTTCGTTTGTGCTCATGCTCAATTAGAAGTCTAGTAAATTCATGATAAGGAGGTAATAAAATTGGATGTTTCATATCAGGAGTCAAGGTCGAGTGTCGAATTCTTCCACCCACGCGTAATATACCCTGCTCGTCAATAAATGGATTCAATGAAAACAGTTTACTGTCCCTAGAAATTTGTTTGTGTTTCCGCAAATCGTTAATTTCTTTGGAATATTCATAATATTGAACCCTTTTTATTAAAGTGTTTAATGATTGATCTAACTCATTTTGAGATATTTCCGCAAAAATTCTGCTGGTTTTATGTTTTGTTTTAATATTTAGCATAAATCTTAATATATATGCAAAAATTCGAAGCAGTTTATTGAAATTTGAATATCTTCTAAAAATATCCTGATCCTGATAAGTTGTGTTAGTCATAAACGATAGTTGAATTGTCCGTTTTCTGTCCGGTATGTTGTCAATATTAATTTGATCTAAAACGGGATCTTTATTTGGTTGCCAAAATAATCCAAGTGTTTTGCGAGTTTTATCTTCAGATAAATCATAATTTTCTAACTGACCCTGATCGCAATCAGCTAACACTTCCGGCTTGTTCGAATAAAATTTTCGTAATGGAAAGCATGCACCATTTAGAATCTGAATTATTTGGTTTTTTAATGTGATAGCATTTTTAACAGAGTCGGATCCAGTTAGCAAATCATCAACATAAAAACAATTCAAAATTGCGTTACTAGCATTCTGCAAATTTTTAGCGTTATCAATAGCGGCTTGATTTAAAGATCTAATCGCTAAAAATGACGCAGGTGCAGTTCCATATGTTACAGTGTTTAAAGTATAAAACTTAAGATCCTCATTCGGACTTGAACGCCATACAATACGCTGCAAATGTCGATCACATTCCCTTAATTGGACCTGTCGATACATTTTTTCAATGTCCCCGGTAAAAACTACATTATGAAGTCTAAAATTTAAAATAATAGTTAATAAATCTGGTTGTATGACAGGACCCGTCATTAGGATGTCGTTTAAAGACACTCCGCTATCGCTTTTTGCCGAAGCATCATACACGACGCGTAATTTTGTTGTAGTACTGTCAACCTTGACAACACCGTGATGTGGTTAGTAATATGTCGTGTCAATCGTGTCTATATTCGAACTGATTTGTGACATATGTCCCAATTTTTCATATTCCGACATAAAATTAATATAATCGCGTTTTAAATTTTCGTCCCTTTGTAATCTTCTTTCGAGACTGTAAAATCGATTGATAGCTGCATTTTTCGAATCACCCAATTCGAAAGAATTATTTGATAAGGGTAAACTTACTTCAAAACGACCTTACGATACGCGTCTATAGTTTTCAGTGAAATATTTTTCGCATGCCAAATCTTGTGTTAAAATGTCCCGTTTTTTAGTGTCGCAATTTTCTAGAGTCCAAAATTTTTCGATTTGCCTATGCAACTCATTATTTGTTATTGAAAGGTTACAAATGGTGGAGTCATTATTTTTATATGATGCATTGTAATCAAAAAATAAGGTTCCTGCAAAAATCCAACCCAGTTTAGTTTTGTTTAAGATTAGTTTGCCTTTGCCCAATTTAATTTGTCCTACACATAGTATGTCATAGAAGATGTTTACTCCTAACAAAACATCTACAGGGCGCGACAAATTAAAATTTTTATCGGCAAATTCAATATTGTTTGGTAGGTCTATGTTAGACAAGTCAAAAGAGGTTTGCGGAAGATTTTCGGTAATTTTGTTTACAATTAAAAATGAATCTTTCATTTGATATTTTTCGCTGACAGAATAAAATGTGGCGTCAACCTTTTTTGAAATTTTGCTAAGAGAGTTATTTATCCCAGCCACGGGAATACTAAAATTTTTAGTTTTTAGATTGAGTTGCCTAGCCAATGAATCGGTAATAAAATTACTTTGAGATGCACTGTCTAGAATGGCCCTAGCTTCTATTATTTTTCCATTGCAATCTAAAATTTTAATCATGGCTGTTGCCAAAAGTATTTGTTTGTTGTTTCCAGTCGATAAACAATGCATTGTTATGTTTTGATTAGAAAAATCTTGGATCTTGGAAGTTGAGGCATCATTTGAGATTTGTTTATTTTCTCGACTAATTTCCGTTGAGAGTAAAGTTTGAGTATTATGGGTACTTTGTGACCCGCCATGGGATTTGTTATTATTGTCGCGATCGACAGTGTTTGGGTTATTAACAGAGCTATTGACGCCGACAACGTTACCGCTGTTATTAAAGAATAAATGTAATAATGAATTATGTTTTCGACCGCAGTTTTTACAGCCTGCTGAATTGCAGGAATTGTGATCATGAAAGGGTCTTAGACAGTTGATGCATAGTTTATGTTTTTTAATTTCTGTGTAAAGATCCCTTTTCGGCATTGTATGTATTTTTTCGCATTGAAAGTTTAAATGATTTTTATGACAAAAGGCACAAGAAATCTTTCCTGTCGTCACGTGTGTTAGAATTTTGTTGTGTTGTTGTCCTCTGTCTGTCTTATTTTTGCTTTCCAGGGTTTCTAAGAAATTGCAGCGCTTGGTTAGAAATTCCGTTAGTTCAGAAACCGTAGGAAAGTCAATTCCTTGTTTATTTAAATGTTCCTCCCATTTCCGTTTAGTTACAATGTCAAGTTTATTACCCAATATGTATATGAGAAGTGTATCCCACATATCTATGGGCTGCCCAAGTGCCTTTAACGCACGTAAATTTTTGTTGAAATTATCCAATAAATTTCTTAGTTGAGAATGTGACTCGTTTTTCATTGTGAAACCATCCAAAATATGTTTTATGTGAGTGTGTACAATCAATCAATCTCTTGTTTTCAAACCTATCCCTTAACATATCCCAAGCAATTTGATAGTTTTGATTTGAAATTTCAAGTGACTGAATTAAATGAGCAGCTTCGCCTTTCAGGCATGATTTTAAGTACCAGAATTTTTGTACATCATTTAACTGCGCATTTGAATGTACTAAAGAATTAAAAATGTCATAGAATGTCATCCATTGACTGTAGGCCCCATAAAATTCTGGTAAGCTAATCGGTGGTAATCTTACCGGACCTTGTAAATTAACATTTGTATTTCCAATTGCATTATTAACACTAAAAATGCTTGCACCAGGATTTGGTGGTGTATCTTGCGTTCTTAAAAAATCTGAAAGCATTTTCTTGGCTTGACCGATAGCCTTAAAGAATTTTGATTCGAAATCATCTCGCTCGGCGTCCTGAGAAATATTTCCCGATAAGTATTCAATTTCGGTTTGGATGTCATTAAATTGATCCAAAAGAAACGTTGTTCTCTCTACGCGAGCACTAACTTCTTCATAATTTCCCGAAAAAGATTCAAAATTATCTAGGTATGTAATAAATCTAGTTAATTGGGATTTGACTTGTCCCCGTTTTAACTTTAATTTGGCTAACATATCAGCTAAATCGAGTGCATTGTTAATATTTTCAGAAGCCATATTTTTTTTTTTTTAATCTCTAAACACACTAAAGTATCAGATAATGCAATTGAATATGTAAAGGAAATGGTAAAAAGGAATATTGGCGACTTACCAATCGACGCTATTTTCCTTGGTTGTGGTTTTCTTTCAGCTGCGTTGCCAAACAAACTGTTGTAGGTATTTGGTTTTCTGACTGTGTTGCCGAAAAGTCCCTTTGACGACCGTTTTGTCGCACTTGTATATTAGCTTTCCCGGTTGTGTTGCCGAACAAAGCCGTTTTTACCGACCGTTTTGCCGATTTAACTATCCAGGCTCGAAGGACCAATGTTGTGTAGTGGATCCAAACAGATCGCGTTACTTTTGTAATAAATTAAATACTCTGTATAAGTGTAATCATTTTATTTTAGTTTAATAAAATGGTGGGCGAGTGTTTGCCTCTTCCGACGCGTTGTCTATGAAGGTTTTTAAAAACATAAACATAATCTTATTTTCTGCCTAAAAACTAACTCCAACTGTTTTCCACTTAAAAAAGGGTCTCGGGTCACATGCTTATCGCGTCTCAAGTGTCACTGTTAATGTCTTTCAATAACTCGACCCTGTGGGTTCTTTACGTAATAAGTAGTGACAAAATATAATCACCTAATAAATACAAAACTGTACAAATATCTTCTATTCAGAGAAAAAGTTCCTTTGTACTTACTTGTCTTCACTTTATAGCTGGCGATGTTGAATTTGCCGAAAATAAAGGACGAAAAATTAAATTTATGTTACTTATATCAATTAAAGAAATAATTCCATTATTTCTTTGGTTTTATTCCACAGGGCGCCAATGAGATCTCCGTACAAGGGTGGATGTGCTTCCTGGCGCGGCCTTAGATTGCATGATTGCATTCTGGGTTTTGGGGCATCCCCACAAGAATAGGAACATTAATACTTTACTTGAAATATGCGGCTGGGTTGAAAATATTTTAGACTTAATTAATCCCCACAAAAAAAGTCCATACGAGTAAAGTCCGGTAAGCGAGCAGGCCATTCGACAGTACCACAAAGACCACTCCAGCGCCCAGGATAGTATGTGCTGAGTAAGATAGTTCCTAACATCTCTACTATAATGCTGCGGAGCTCCATGTTGTTGATTTTCATACAAGACGAATTACAATTCAATCGATCTATTTGTCACCGAATTCTCAAGGCAAGTCCCATAAAAATCACACTCTCTTAAAAATTAGCCCAATGTTTATATTCCGCGGAGTCGACATCATCCAAAACAATTCTTGGTAAACACCAAGATTAAGTTATCTTTTTCGTGGTCAGCACTTAAGGTGGGTGCTCACAATCGGCCATCCTGACTGAATGATCGTCGACCATTCACCTAAAAACAACAGTGCCAGCAGGAACTTTTCTTGTACTTTGCTAAACAGCGTTCAATTTTAGTGTGCCCAGGGTCTTCCAATCTCGATGCCATTTCAAACATTGCACAGATAAATCGCAACGTATCGACGGCAAAACTCAACATTGCACAGACACATCGCAACGTGTCGACGGCTTTTTCAAACTGGCACAGATACATCGCAACGTATCGACGGCCTTCTCAACATTGCACAGATTTATCGCAACGAATGGACGGCAAAACTCTACATGGCACAGACACGTCGCAACGTGTCGACAGCTTTCTTAACATGGCACAGATTCATCGTAACGTATCGACGGCAAAACACTACATTGCACAGACACATTGCAACGTGTCGACGGCCTTTTCAACATGGCACAGATACATCGCAACGTATCGACGGCCTTCTTAACATTACTTATAATATTTACCTTATTAAGCATCACCGAAGGTGATCCATCTCTTAATGTGTTCTACAGCATACACGCCAGCGTAGGAAGCCCTAGACCTCTTGTCGGTCACCTCATACCGGTCATTGTCCAGAACCCTTGACACCTTGAATGGTCCAACTTCCTACTCTTACCTGTGCTGACGATTGAGGATATCTTTACCAAAACTAGTTCACCTTCAGTATAAACTTTTGGATTTGCCCGATGGCCATCAAAATTGACCTTTGACTGACCCCAATTTGAGCACTAATATACTTACGAAGATTGAGAACATCTACATCTTCCTCTGACTCCAAAAATCCAACATTTTGTGGACCTGAACGATATCCCATTAACGCTTCACCAGGAGTAGTTGCACTAGCTTATTTCATGGTGTTGTTTAATCCTAATTGAATATTCGTGACATTCTCATCCCATTCATCATCTTCTCGGTTTGCACCCATAGTTGCTAACGAGTCTAGTACCGTTCTATTATAACGTTCAACTTGATCATTCCCTCGGGGCATTCCAACAGCATTAAGGTGTAATTGAACTTGCCTTGGGCACAAAACTCTTTAAAACTTTTAGAAATAAATGCTTTACCTCTATCGGTAATTATACGTTTAGGCACTCCAAATACCGTAATGATATTCTCTACTTCCTCTATAACATACTTGGTCTTCGTATTTTTGACAGCCTTAATGAAACAAAATGTAGTAAACGCATCTACAGCGACAATAACATAACAATTGCCTTGTTTGCTTTTGCAAAAAGGTCCCAGATGATCAATATGGATTGTGTGAAATGGGCGAGGGATTTTTATTATTGGATGTAACAATCCAGGTCGTTTTCCAGCTGATGTTTTATGGTACATGCAACTGATACATGCATCAACGTACTACGTACTATTGAATAAATTTTGACATTTTAGGAAACCAAAAACTATTTGAAATTCGTTCTAGCGTCTTATCAACAGCAAAATGGCCAATATCATCATGATTGTACCTTAAGATTTGCCATTTACATGCTTTAGGAAGAACTGCACAATTCCCATGATCAGTTTTGAGATATACTATTCCCCTACGAAGGTCATAATCATAATCATTAAAAATGCCCTTATTTTGGTGACGTTCGCCAGAATGGAGTATCGTTTTGACACTTTTGATTTCTTTATCGGATTCCTGAGCTGCTAATAACCAGTAATTTTCAGAAAGAACCGTGGCATACACTCCTTGATTGCATTGCCTAACTGGATTTCTGCTTATGACTCATTCGGGTTGCTGATCGGTGGAAAATCTCATACTCATATTCTTGTAGATCTAAAACCCATCTGCCTATCCTGCGATTAAGATCTTTTTTCGTCATAGCACTCTTAACAGCTGTACAATCAGTAAAAGTTTTAAATTTAATGCTAACTAAATAATACCTAAATCTCTTCACAGAATTTACAATTGCAAGAGTTTCTAACTTGAACGAGTGATATCGTTGTTTCGTTGGAGATGTAGTTTCGCTATAGTAGCTAATGACTTTCTCGTCACCGTCCTCTATCTGTACCAGCATTCCAGCTAATCCAATTCGACTGGCATCGGTATATAAAATAATATCTTTAGTGTTGTCAAATAAAGTTAAAGTAGGAGCTGTAGTCATATATTCTTTGAGGCATTCATACGCTTTTTATTGTTCTTCTAACCACTTCCATTATTTTCCTTTCTTCAATAGCAAGGTAAGAGGTTTAGCCTTTTGAGTGAATTTGAGCACAAATTTTTTGAAGTGTCCAATTAAACCCAAAAATTGTTTGACTTGATGAATATCTTTTGGAGCAGGAAACTGTTGAATTGCTAATAGTTTAGTAGGGCTTGGCTGCACTTCTCCATTTTTAATAATATAACCCAAGTATTCAACTTCATTGGTTAGGAAATGACATTTTCAAGGTTAAGACAAACTACATTTTCTTGTAGTCGGGTTAAAATAAGCTTCAGGGTCTCTAGTCCTTCGTCAATAGTTTTTGACGGAATTAGGATATCATCTAGATATACTAACGCTTTGTTGTATCGTAAGTCACCCAATATCATATCCATTGCATGTTGAAATATGTATGGTGTATTTGTCAAACCGAAAGGCACCTTTAAGTATTCATATTTGCCTTCTGGAGTAATGAATGCTATTGTAGGAATGAAATCTTCGGCAATTTTAATTTTATGGTAACCTGATCGACAATCCAGAGTTGTAAAATATTTCTGGCCAACCAATCTGTCAATTAAGTCTTCGATTAGGGGAAGGGGTAGTTTTCCTTCACAACTTGAGCATTTACCATCCTGTAATCCACGAACAGCCTCTGTTGTCCTGTTTTTTTCTTCACCATAATGACTGGACTCGCATAAGGTGATTGTGATGGACGTATCGTATCACTTTGTGGAAGTTCATTGATCAGTCCTCGTAATGTAATTTTCTCGGCTTCAGCCAATCTATAAGGTCGTTGAACAATGGGAGTAAATTTTTTCAATTCCAGGAATGCATCCCAATTTAGAGGTATTTTTCGGAAAGCACATTGGAAAATTTTCAATAATATCTTTGATATCAGTTTGAACCGTATTATTGTCTATTCCTATCTTAATAACTTGATAATCGGTGCTTTGATAGAAAGATTTTATCGCATTGACTGATAGCGACGAACTGCTAAATGATAAGTGGTGGCCTATATGAGAATATTTAATTTAAAAATATTCTGTAAAGTTCTGACCGATGACAATGTCAATACCCGGAATACACTTGTCACTACTAAAAGATCAATAAGTAAACATACATCATCAATACCTATATGCTAGGATACCATTTCTGAAACCACAATTTCGGATCCACCAAAAACTGTGAGGATAATAGGTTTCGGTAATGCAATAATGTCTAAATGCAACTTTTTAGTAATATTTTCCGTTATCAATGAACATTCACTGCCAAAATCTACAAAACATTGCTCATCTAAGTTTTCATTAATTTTGACAGACTTGTAAAATTTATTTTTGTCACTCTCCCTTGATATCAAAGTATAGACTACTTCGACTTCGATCTCCATGCATAACCTTCTGGGGACACTGATACTGTTTATGTCCTGATTGTTTACATTGATAACAAACGCTCAAATTTCTATTTTCGTTTCTTAACTCGATATTTGCTGACTGCCTAAATCTATTATTTGACGATACTGGTTGATGATCACGTTTTCGTGACGTTTGAGCCAAACTTAAGGAGGGCTCAAAAGCTTTTAAATATACAAGCTAATTTAGAAGGATCTACAATGTTGGCCGCTTTGATTGAAAATTTAATATTTTGATTTTTGAGAGAACCTACTATAAGACTAACTTCATCACTGTCTGTTAAATTTAAGTTCATTCTGCGAATCAACACCAATTTTTCAAAACAATATTCATAGAGGCTTTGATTTAATTTAGGCTTTAGTGCTAATATAGCATTTCAGTCATTAAAATGTACAAGTCTCGAGTGGAGGGAGATGTTGCTATTAATAAAGATTTCCACTCTGCCCATGATTGTGGAATGTTTGGAAGACTCTTATACCATGTATTTGCAGGACCTTGTAATTTGTTTATGGCCAAATGACAAATTATTATATCAAACCTGAGTGGTCACTGATGACAGTAGCACTTGGCTGAGGAGGCAGATCTGGAGTATACGAACGTGCACTATCGTTCTCACTTCGCCGATTCCGTTTAGGATCATCAATATCATCATTAAGACAAGATGAACTATGACTGCGACACAGACACGGAGAACCTTGTCTTTTGCTCATGATTATAAATGTCAAAACACACAAAGGTACTTTCAACACAGTTTAAATCCAGTTAAAAAACACTCTGACCGTCAGCGGACACAAAAGTACTATTAAAATATTGTCACCGCGAACACATCCAAAAGTACGTAAAACACAGTTTTATGTCTTAAAAACTCTTTTCTTTTCTTTATATATATCCCACTTCTGATGAAAACACTTGGTTTAGTCGACGACCAAGTAAAACACTTTAATTAAAAACACACTTTATTTAATTATCGTTGATTTTCATAAAAAACGAATTACAATTTAATGGATCTATTTTTCACCGAATTCTCAAGGCAAGTCCCATAAAAATCACACTCTCTTCAATATTAGCCCAATGTTTATATTCCGTGGAGTCAACTCAACATCATCCAAAACAATTCTTGGTAAACACCAAGATTAAGTTATCTTTTCCGTGGTCAGCACTTAAGGTGGGTGCTCACAATAGGCATATCACAAAATTCGTCAGGATTTCCTTAATATGCTCCATAGAATCAAATTTTCTACGGTATTTTCAATCATATCAAGATACAACGGTCCAGTTAAATTTCCTTGTATAAAAAGTGGCCCTATAATATGGTTTCACAAAATACCTGCCCAAACATTAAGTTTCTGAGGGGATTGAGTATTATACATTCATTTTAAATACTTATGAGAATTTACATCGCCCCAATTCCGAACATTTTGACGGTTAGCTAGATATTTAGAAATAAAGTACCTACATTCATCACTAAAACAAATACATTTATAATTGAAGTAATAGTCCATACAGGGACGCGCCGTCCATATGGGCAAGGTCGTGCAGCGCACGACGGCGCCAAGGCCTTAAAGGCGCCAGGCCTTCAACACAAATTAACATAAAACTAAAAAAATTATCTATGAATACCGGTGATGAAAATGCAATATCCACCAACACCGACCGCCGGTCGGCGACCAGTACCAGTGGTGAAATTTTACTACTCCTCTTCCTGTGGGGGCTCAAAAATTCGTGTGCGTTCGGCGCGCTGGTTTAAACTTGCAAAATTTTGCGTGTTCGTAATCGATGTAGCAGGTTAATTTTTTATTCTTGTCTTGATAAGAGCATAAGACGTATTGCTATTACGTATCTACCGCAATTGTGAAAAATAATTATAAATAAGGTAAGTAAGTGATTAAGTAATAAATTAATTAACGGGGATGCAAATAATTGTTTTTCTTTTTAATAACTTTTGTTTATTAAGCAAATAAGGCTTAGTGTTTAATATATTTTATTTATTTCAATCGTCACAGGACGATTTTAAAAAACCATTTTTTCAATTGTCCACAAAAAAGTCGAACGGTTGGTACGACAATGCGATTGGAACGAACACCCAATCAGCGCACAGCGTGGTGAATTGAGATTAAAACTCATTTGGCTTGAGAATATGCTTTGTGGTTGACAAATGTCTAATTATATTAGTTGACTAATATTTAGTTCGATATATAAGTACTCCTAATTTTTTTTCAAATCTGCATATTAAAATCACCAATATAGAAAGAAATAAACCTATGATTCATTAAAAATGTGTTCTTTATTCTGGTTACCGAGCATTGTACATGAAGGAGGGGGGGGGGGGTGTCACCGTCACATGACGTTTAGGGAAGTATTAGGGGGGGTTTGGTCAAGCGTCACGTTACCGTCACAGGGGGTAGAAGGGGGGGTCAGATTTAGCGAATTTTAGCGTCACGAGATTTATGGACTAAAGTAAATTTTTTAAAATGTATAGAAATGATAGCAAAATTTGATCCAGTCATGTCTGCACATATTAATAGATCTCAAAAAAATATGAGATAAAATTCAAAACGAAACCATTAAATTATTAGGTGACAATGACAATATAGGAAATAATATTTTAAACAAAGTTAAAGAAGCAAAGTATTTTTCTATATTACTTGATTGTACTCCTGATGTGAGCCGCCAGGAGCAGATTTTTGTTTGCTTAAGATGGGTTAATTTAAGAAAACAATAATTTTAGTGTCGAAGAACGTTTTTTAACATTTCGTCCTATAAGTGATACAACAGATGAAGGTTTAACCAACTTTTTACTAAAAACTTTGGAGAAATATGGTTTAGACATTTATAATATGCGCGGCCAAGGCTATGATAATGATTCAAATATGAAGGGTAAACATCAAGGTGTACAAAAAAGAATTTTAGACATTAATCCACGGTCAATGTTTGCACCTTGTTGTAACCACAGTTTAGACCTTGTGATAAACGATGCTGTAAAATGCAATATTTCTAGTATACATTTTTTTTTCAACTGTTCAAGAATTATATAATTTTTTTCTGCCCCAACCAATCGGTGATCTGTTTTGAAAAGTAATATTTCAAGTCTGACATTAAAGCCTTTGTCAGATACTATAGATGGTCTAGCAGAATTGATGCATTAACTCCTCTAAGATTTCAGTTGGGCGAAATTTACGATGCTCTTTATGAAATTTTATCCGGAAATAATTTTGACAATACTACAAAACATCTAGCTACCTTCCTAGCTAAAAAAATTAAAAATGATGAGTTTGTGTGTATTTTAGTCTAGTGGTACAAGATTCTAAGTAAAGTGGATGTTTGTACTAAGATTCTGCAATCAAAAACATTTAATATTTCCCAGGCTTGCGAAAGATTAAATATCCTCACTGAATTTGTAAAACAATATCGATCTGACAAAGGCTTTAGTGACTTATTAGTAGATGCCAAAGAACTAGCTTCTTGCTTAGAAGTTGATGCATAATTTATATCCGCCGAAATTTTAAGGCCACGAAGATTAAAAAATAATTTTCTTACGAAGGTGACGACCAGCCGATTGAAAATCAATAAATTAAATTTAAAGTAAATTGCTTTTTCGAAATGCTAGACATTACTCTTTCATCCGTACATGAAAGATTTAAACTATTATCGTGTCATTCTGATGTTTTTAATTTTTTGTGGAATGTTGAGGATTTCGGCAAAGATTCTGACCAAGATCAATTTAATTTTTGTAAAAAACTGACAAAGATCGAAACAAGAAAGATATAGACGGAACAGAACTTTTACACGAATTACAATTTCTGAAAAATGGCGACAAAAACGCGACATCTGTAGTAGAAATACTTAATTACATTGCAATAAATAACCTAACCCACTCATTTCCAAACATTACGATTGCATTGCGCCTATTATTAACCATTCCAGTTTCTGTAGCTACAGTGAAAAATCTTGTTAATGAATTTGCAAAAAGTAAAGCTAAAAAAGTCCAATTTTTGTAAGACCTCTCCATCATGTGTCATGATCATGTATTATCTGTTTCAAAACAATCGCTATTTTATTTCTTTATTTTTTTTTTTATTATTTTGAATTAATGTTTTGTCACTTTGATACTGTTTTTGTTTTGTTACTGTTGTTTCGTAATCTATTTTTCTATTAATATTTTTTGTGTACTTTCTGTTTGTCACAAATAAGTAGAGACATTAGTATTAAAAGGTATAGAGTTTTCTTCAAAAATTTCAACGATCAACTATGAGAGAAGGGTGGTAATTTTAGCTCAATATTATAATATTGGTTAAAGGCGCCTATCATTATTTCGCACGATGGCGCCGAAAATACTTGGCGCGTCCCTGCTCACAGTCCATATTGTCAATGTAGTCAAAGTTATGAAAATAAAGAAATGCTGTCTGAGTGAAATACATTTATGTTTTAACTTATTTCCACAAATATTTCCTTGAAATTGATCGATCAGGAAAACGGTCATTGAAAATACGCTCAGCAGCATGGTAACTATACGTTGTGCCTCCCCCAAAAATTAAAACTGCCTCTATTTTATATTTCATAGAACGAAACATTTTAAATCAATGATGCATGGTAAAATAAGCTACACAACTTATTGACAAATATTTATTTGACAGGCCAAAACAATATATTTTTTTCTACTTTGCATTTTTGCAAACTTAAAAAAAATGTGATATTTTGTAATGAAATAGTCAATATTCATTTTACCCCACAACCCCGGCAAATATCAGCCTTTTTCCCCGCTTTCTTGTGGCTATACGTGTTTGGAGGGGGTATGATTGGGATTTTTATAAGGGTTTAGGGACATATGGAAAGGGTTATGATAGGTTAGTTTCCTTGGCCCCTGGAAGGGTTGTTTAACCCCAAGGGTTGTTAAAGCCCTCGCCCTATTAAAGCCCTTACCTTGTTTCTAAACTCTCATGAAAATCTTAACTCCAAACCCTCCAAACACTCATACGAAAAAATTGCGAAAAAGGATGGTTCCGGGGGTAAAAAAAGTTATGACAATAGGTTTTTCGATTTCTCCACCCTCGAGAACGAAGGAGGGCAAGTAAGTTTCATAGCTGCAGCAAATATTTTTTATAAAGCAGCAAAATCCCAACTCATTCACAGTTTTATTGTTTAAAAATCAAATTAACCTACATTACCAAAGTGGTAGCCATTTTGAAATGAATCGATAAAATCTTATCAAATTCAGGGATCGGTTGTAAATTGAAATTATCTTTCCAAAGAGATATCATTCGACTCCACCCTCCACCTGCCGTTTAAAAATTTTATTAAATGGCCCCTGGCGCCATCTTTGAATCAGGAATTTATACTAAATAAGTAGAGGGGTGGGGGAAACTTTAGACGCGCACTGTATAATTTTATGACTCAAAATTCAATATTATCAATCAAAACCCGTAAACATATGCTTGGTGTTCATTGTTCAAATTTGAAGAAATGTTGATAGTTCCTCGTATGTTTGATATTTGAAATTCCCGCCAAATTACACGAAAACGGAATTCGTTAATGCTCGGTTCGCGTTCGCTCGTGACTGCGACTTTAACCGAAGATGGCAAATTTTGATTTGACGGTTATTCAGGTAATGGGCTTTAAAATTAATATTTTGAAGAACATTTATCCTTTTTCGGTTCTATTGAGGCATTTTACACTTTATTGTTTTCCCTTTGACCCGTACCTTTAAATTATTTCATTATGAATAAAGAGGGACATGTAAATGTCTATCAATGCCAAAAGTTGGCATTGGACAATTTCAACTTCATCTGTCTGTCGCTGTCGCTACCTGCTTCAATTGTTTCTCAGCGCTTGTAAACAAATCGCACAAAATTTTCCCCGTCTGCGTTTTATTTTCTTTTCCCGATGAATTTTAATCATAATATGGAAAATTTAAATCAAAGTTTTAACCCTTTATTTACGAATAACGAAAGCTATCAAGACAACAGCAGTAGCGATGAAAATGAGTCGGATTCGGAACATGACCTGCGTGAAGACACTTTGCGGCAAGTACGTTACGAGGTATGTTATAAGCTGTCGAGAAAATACTTTTTTTCCATTTTTACACTCTAAAATAATAATATATTATAGTACCTATATATTCTAGTTTATTTCACGACGTTTCTGTTATAAGAATACTTTAATATCAATCAATTATTCATTAATTCAACGACAGTCGTTGCCTTTACCCATGTCATGTCAAAAATATTACGCAATGAAGACTAATATTACGTCTATGCGCAGCCTCAGGTTGCAATCTTTTAATCAGAGTTGAAGGCTGATATAGGAGCTGGAGTCCATTATGATCTTGCACAAAAGGCCTTTTTTTCGGGGGAAATATCTGCTTCTCATTTTTAAGGGTGTAGAATTGATGAATCTCGATAATTTTACTTAAAATGCCAAAAAACCCTTTTTTTCTGCTATAGTGTGAGGACTTGCAGACACGGGGGGGCTTTTGGGATAGTTTCGAGGAGGTATGGGCGGTCTTGGAGCACTCAACCGACTCACGGGGGGTGAAAATTACCCTTATGCTAAAGGGGTGATTTATTTGTCTGTTTTTATCGAAAGTTATGGAGAATATTTTTTAAATTCCCCCTGGAACTTATATGGTATGTATCGGCGTTACATATATATTGCATTATCTGTAGAGGTAGGTATATAGGTACACATCTACAGTATCTACGTCCGGTGATGTGGTAGACAAGAGGACAAACGGACCAAAAATTTCATATTTCGAGGAAAAGTCATTCTTTATAAAAATTTTTGCTTGCTAAAAAAATACGAACTGTCGATGAAAAAATTGTATACAGGTTGTCCAGAAACTTAAAAATTCAAATTTTTACAAGAGTAAAGTAAGTAGGTACTCTTATTCTAAAGTTTTTAGCATGCTATTTAAGAGAATTGTTTCAAATCATCACATCTTCTAAGATATTGGTTCTCTTTCAGTTTGGATAGCAATAACATTTTTGCTTTAAATTTGCATTTTACTAAAAAGTTTGGTTATTGATTGGTGATTTTGTATACCTTTAAGTATCACCTTTGATTTTAGGTAGCTCAGAAATAAATTATTACGGTGTCAGGCAAAACGTCATTGTCAGTAACTTTTAAAGATTGATTGATGAAAAATTGTACTAAATGTCCTCACGCAAGTTTTGTCAAAAATTTAATAACAATTAAATTAAATACAAGCAGTAAAATTAATAACTAACAAATTTACAAGAACAAAAATAAATTTAAGTAAGTCGTAATTTAATTAAATGTTGAAAATGTCCCACTCCCATCAGTTTGACAAAGTTCTAGGTTATAATGAAATTTGTCGATGACGTTTTGTAACATTTCTTGGTTAATAGATTCACATTCTTCAATAATTCTTCTTCTCAATTCGTTCAGATCTGCAGGTTTTGTCACATACACTTTATTTTTTAGCTATCCCCAGAGAAAATAATCAAGGGGCGTTAAGTCTGGCGACCTAGCGGGCCATTCTATGGGGCCCCTTCGCCATATCCAGCGGTTAGGAAAAGTATTATTTAAATAAACTCTTACAGCTCGCCCAAAATGAGGAGGAGCTCCGTCCCGCTGAAAAATGCCAATTCCAAATTCCCCTCTATAAAGAAAGGTCCCACTAATCTATTGCCAATAATGCCGGCCCACACATTTACTTTCTGGGGGTGTTGAGTGTGTGTTTCTCTCATCCAATGTGGGTTCTGATCAGCCCAGTAACGACAATTATGTCGATTGACATTCCCGTTTAACATGAATGTTGCCTCATCCGAAAAAACTAGTTGATTAAAGAGATTATTATTTTCTTCCTGTTTTTGCATCATTACTTCGCAAAATTCCATTCTACGTTCGAAATCGTCTTCTGATAATTCTTGGACTAAAGTTATTTTATAGGGGTAAAAATTACTGTTTTCTAAAATAATTTCAACTGATTTAAAACATACATCAACTTGGGTAACAGCTTTTTCTCAACGACAAACGTGGATCCTGAACAAAATGAAGTAATGTCTCCAATTTTTTTTCTTCACTAGTTGCCGATTTTGGTTCCGGAACGAACTTTATCTCTGCAACACCCGGTTTCCTCAAATCTCTGAACTGTTCTCACAACTGTAGATTTTGATACAGGCTGTCGGTTTGGCAAAGTTATGTTGAAAAATTGCTTTGTTTCGATAAATGATCTTTGTCGGTCTCCAAAACCTCTGATCATTAGTAAAGTTATACGTTCCCTTTCGTTGAGAGACATTTTCAGAAATTAATATGACAGTGACGCAAAACATTCTGGTACCAGCTTGTAAAAATGCAAAATGTAGGTAATATCTTACCTATTGTATTTATGTCCTTTAACTCAAATTATTTCTTAAACTAATGGGTTTAGCCATATGACATGTTTCATAATTGTTGTTTAGAACGTCATTTTCTAAATAATTAACCGCTCCGGGACTTTTTACACACTGTGTATATACAGGGTGGTGCATCGATCCACGCAACATAGTAAGTCCCATGCAAATTTTGAGATGGTAAAATATTGGCTCCCTTGTTTATTTAAGGCCGATAATTTATTTAACTTTATTAAAGAGAATACTTTGACGAACTAACTGACGAAATTTTAGCGCGATTTATTAAGTCATTAAGGGCTTATTTAAAAATACGTCAATCTATATGATAATACATTTGTTTTCGGGTAAAATAGGTTAAAAGCTTCAAGGTTTAAGATTTTTGATACAATTTGATTTGTCTCTCTGTTATACAAACAAAAATATAGGGGAGGAGATAAATCAATAAAACAGTTTTGGTAAACAAAAAGTACTTTATTTTTCGAGAATTTGACTTTCTAATGCATAATAAAACAACTAAATTACATACTTAACTAATTATTAAATTAAATGTTCAAACAACCCCCCCCCCCCCCCCATTTGCTGCTAGACAACACCCCAAACGATCATAAAATTCGTTTCGAACATTTCTTAATTGATACACGGACAGCCTTTCACACTCTGCAGTAATAGCATTTTTTTAATCCTCCAGCGTCTCGTATTTAAAATTTTTGTAGATGGTTGTTTTTAGGTGTCCCCATAGGAAAAAGTCATTCGGTGAAAGATCGGGAGACCTAGCTGGCCAATTAATTGTGTAATTTAGTCCAATAACGTTTCCTATAAAAACATTTTCTAAATACTCGCTTACTACTGCGGAGTTATGAGCTGGGCAGCCATCCATCTGAAACCAAATTTCTTGATTTTCTCGAACAACTTCATGCAACGCAGGCGTAATTTCATTTTGAAGCAGTTCAAGAAAATATTGAGCGGTTAAATTTTGATATAAAAAGAGTGGTCCGATGATATGATGTCCCAAAATGCCAGCCCACACGTTGACTTTTTGGGGATACTGCGACCTTGTTTCAATAAACCGCAATTCATTTTATTGGCTCCAGTATCGAAAATTTGTACATTAGACTCGTTCTCGTTATTCAAGGTAAAAGTACATTCGTCGGTGAAACAAATATTTTGCAAAAATTCCCTGTCATTGTTTGCCCTCTCCATAATATTAAAACAAAAATCAGCCCTTCCAATCATGTCCCCATCTCTTAGTTCTTGAACTTTATAGTATTTATACGGATAATATTTTTGTTTATGTAGTACTCGTAAAACGGTTGTATGATGTTTCCCCACTTCGTCTCCAATATGCCTAGTACTTATAATTCCCTTATTTTCTTCCACACTTAACAAAATATTTAAGTCTTTATCATTATCTGCAGGATTATTACCTTCGTCTTCTCTTTCGCATTTACATTTATTGAGAAGCGTTCCACTATTTTCAAATTTTTTAATTATTCTGGTAATGGTGGATATTGCTGGAATTGGTCTCTCTGGATAATGTACTGCAAACATATCCGATACTTTTCTGCTGCTGTTTCCTGCATAATACCACTTAACTATAGCAATCTTTTCAGACGTAGAATAGTTAAGCTGGATTTATAAACTCGAAAAGTTGGTGAGGTTGAAGTTATGGTCAAGTTGTAAGGTTAGATATTCCGAATTCCGAGCATAAAAATTGATTATCTCGAACTACCCGGGGAGTTTTCGAACCTTACATGAGCTTTACATGAACAACATGAACGAGTGTATAAATAGAACTGAGTGTTCCCTTTACTTTAAATTGAACTCCTATTTCCAACACCAACTGAACCTCAACCTCGCCAACTTTTCGAGTTTATAAATCCAGCTTTAATAACGAAATAATAATTATTATAGTTAAAAAGATTGTCAAACTTAGTTTGAATTTGACACTGACATAATCAATCAAAATATTAAAATTCAGACCCGTATTATCCATTTTAGGAAAATAAAAGATAATATTATTTGTTAAATAACTTTGGATAGACTGCATGAAAATTATTAAAATTTTGAAACTGAGTTTAGTTTATTGGATTCTTCAAAAAGTTTAGATAAACTTCTGCTCTAAAATAAATTGGGGAGCCAATATATGACCACCTTAAATTTTGCATGGGATTTCGTATGTTGCGCCAGCCAATGCACCACCCTGTATACTACATATGTATGTTTGGTTACCTATCCTAAAGCCGTTCGTTCTAATGAGACAGCTGGCCTGCCGACCCCAGCCTGGGTTACTTAAAAAGTAAAACAATTTATTTTAAGACGGCTCGGCTGTAGTTTGCGAGTTGCGGAGTATTAGGTCCGGGGTTACAAGGGCGATTTAAAAAGTGGAACGGTTATTCGCTGGCAGTTCGCGAGTCATTAAAAATTCATATTAATTTAGACAAATATTAATATTATACTGTCTGTTGTCTGTTTGACACTGGGTCCCAGCTGCCACTGATTTTACATCAAAATTGTATTAGACTTTTTTGAAGGTCCTTATATGATGTAGCTCGCACATCAAATATTAATTAAAAGAAATGGCTATCTATAGTTTTTAAAGTCCTGTAATCAGGCGCCGTATATTGTATTTTCCAATGATAGCCTTTTTTTTATATTAATTAGGTTCCAATTCATCAGTCTATGATTAACCATGCAAGCCCGAACATGGGCGTTATGGGTAATATGACTAACATGACCATGGGACTGACTCCTATAAGAAAACGCAGAGGGAACTTGCCAAAACACGCTGTGAAAATTTTGAAAAGATGGTTGTACGAACACAGATACAATGCGTATCCCAGCGACGCGGAAAAACTGACATTGTCACAAGAAGCCGGGTTAACAGTGTTGCAAGTGAGTAACGATATAATTCATAACTAAGAGGTCCTCAGCCAGTGGTGTAGAAGAGGGGTGGGGATGTTTTAACACGGTTTGTTGCTGGGCACCTCTTAAATAAACACATAAAATAAAATGCTTTACACATCTAAAATATTTTCGACAATGCGGTAATGCCGCTTCTACTAGAAAGTAGTATCAATTTTGATATTTTAAACGGAACATCCCGTACAGGGTGTACCAAATTAAGTGCGCACCATTGCTAACTTTTTATTATTGGAGATACAAAGTCGGTTAAATTAGCAAAGTAGTAGCATTTTTTCTGTTAATTAAAATGGTGAAAGCAGAAAAACAATTGGACGTAACGTTTCTGAATAAATGAGGAAAATGTATTTTTTTTTAAATGGCACACCCTGTATATTTTTTACCGAAACGTTTGCAAATCGTATACGGAATAAAAATGTTTATATGCAATATTGGCCTAAAATTGACAAAACATTAACACAGCCATGGAAATAAAAAATGGTTTGCCTTTGGCGTTTTCATCGAGACTGCCATGAAAACAATAACGAATTTATTTATTTATTTCAGAAATTAAAACTCGATTTTATTTTTAGCGAAAGAAATAAAAAAAAATATATTATATGTTCAAACACATCACCGTTTAGTTCAATACATTTGCGGGCATTCTTTAATACATGTTTCGTAGCTTTTAAAACTGTTCTGCCATCGATGGATGCTATAATGCGTCTAATGTTGTCTTAACGTTCGACCAGATTCGCATATCTCGTTTTATGGACTTCGTCCTTGACATACCCCCAGAAGTAAAAGTCTAATGGAGTTACCTCAGGAGACCTTGGGGGCCAACGTATCGGACCATTTGTTGCCATCCACCTATCTCTGAAAAGCCTTTCTAACAATATTCTCACTTCGTGAAACTGATGAGAAGGAGCTAATTTTTTGATTTTTTGTTGCTAATAAAGAATTATTGCATTATTTTCTTTAAATCTGTGTTCTTCTTTTAATAATTCAGATATCGGTATGAATAAAAAAAACAAGTTATTGAGAAAAGATGGGACTTAAAAATTTCGTACAAAGAAACATCAATCAGTTTTTAAATTTTTCCACAGGATGTTTAGAAATTAAGCGTAAAATGCAACTTTTTGTGCTACCCTGTATGTCAACATATCCATTTACACTGTTCGTAAAAACGATATCAGAAAATGATGAAGACGACAGCATCTGCAACATGTCAAAAAATTATGGAGCTTGGTAAAAAAACTTAAATAGTATCTATATTGACTCTCTGACGTGACTGCTTTTAACATATTTGTAACAGTGTATTAGCAAAGACTAAACAAGACAAAGCTGGCCAGTTGGTTTAAACCAGTGCCAAAAAACTCAGATACACACACACACAGTATCTATATTAAAGTACACGTTTTATGAAGCTCATTTTAGCACACGCGCCCATGTTAGAAAACGAGCCGCTTGCGGCGAGTTTTATAACGGACAAGTGCGCTAATAGCTTTATAAAACGTGTGCTTTATACTATTTTTTCTATTTTGGCTTTTTTTTCAATAAAAAAATCCATTTTTAAAAAGAAAATAAAACATACAAATTTTCAAAATGTTTAGGCCTAAATTTCATGTTTGAAATACAATCAAATTATTTATCATAGTAGCCTTGAAATCAACAAATAATTTTATTTCCGTGTCAGCCATTTTGTCACGAAGTTGTCTAATTTTTCTAACATACCTGCATAATTTTAAAATATGGAGCAAGATAAGTTTAGTTTAACTCCCCCAAAGTTAAGGGGCATTGCGGTAAATTTTATAGTTCTATGTTTTATAATACCTATAGTAAATCTGTAAGATTTTTTGATATTTTTTTAACTCATCTCCATTTCATAGAATTAATGCAACCAAACATACACGACAGCAAAATAAAACATTTGTGAACATCATTACCAACCTTAGAAAAATAAAAAAAAACTGTTTCATAAAAAGTTCATTATGATAGTGAAAACGATATCGAAACAGCTTTTTTCCACTACTAACCTATGACATCGCCATTATGGACCGATTATTAACGTTAGAAATCGTTTTTCTCTATCTTATAAGTTATTATTGACCATGGTCAATAACAAGGCATTGAAATCCATTACTGACCGATCTTCAAGAATCTATTTGAACGCAGGTAACTTGATTTTTTGATTCTACAACATTAATTCATAAACATGAATAACCTGAAAGGTGATTTCTTGTGGTTAGGCAACTAGATAATTATCAATACATATTAGATTATTAGAGATGCTTGATATTGTAAAATATCGATACAATCAACATTTTTTCTGCTTCCATCCTTAATTCTGGAGGTGTACACATAATAATATCACTAACATTTTCTTTGCTCATTTTTTAAAAAAACGGAAAACTCGTGAAATCTGATGACATAAATGAACAAAAATTGACATTAACAAAGCCACCTGACAAAACAACAAAATATTTTGCCAATTCCAAAGCGCAGGTAACTTGATTAAAAAATATACTTATACCTACCTATAATTTTTTATAATTATTAATACTATAAAGATAAATGTCTTATAAAAGTTTGTAGTAGTGGAAAAAATATTATATTAACCACGGTTTAGACAGCTTATAGCCCTTGCCGCTCGGGCAATAATGATGGCTGTCTAAACCTTGGTTAATAATATACTATTTTTTTAAACCAAATTAGAGGAAGATATTTAAGATTGAATTGAAGCAAATTTTTGTTCGTCTGGTTAATTTTGTGGTCCAGTGTATATTATATATTTTTCCGTTTAATTAATATTATATGGACGTGCAGGTTAACTATCTTCTTTGAACAGAATACTGTGTCTAAAACGGCTTGACATCGCGTTTAGAAAAGTTAATGCCTCTCTTTATAGGTCTGCAACTGGTTTATAAATGCACGTAGGAGAATACTTCCAGAAATGATCCGAAGGGAAGGACATGATCCGTTAAACTACACTATTTCAAGAAGAGGCAAAAAATTGTCCGCAACCATGGGTGCTGATCAAGGCAGAGTTGGGTAATGAAAGTGATTTTTTTTATATTAACTATAGGTTATTTAAAATCGACGAATTTTAAAACATGGTGTCCAAATTTATTGATATACTTTCACCAATTTAAAGGAAAGCTTTTAAAAAGCATTTAGTTGGAGGGCAAACGGTATGGAAGTCATATAATATGCCATCGCGATTAGTTAAAAAAAAATCTCCCAAATTTAAATTTGGAAGATCAGGATAGGCCATGTTTGCCACTCCCAATCAACGTCGAACATCCCACTTTGCCGCGTAAGGTCTAAAATAGTGTCATCACTATCAGTAAATTTGAAGGATTCGTCTGTGGAGTCAACTGAAATAATAAGTGGTTGTACCGTTTCTTCCATCATGTTGTCTATGCTTCACATTTTTTTTCCTCTTTAATTACATGTTTTTTAGCTTCTTGCCAATTTTCTCTCGTGATAATTGTTAATGAATATTTCAAAAGTTCACGTACATATTTTATTTTAAATATAATGTTATTTCTTGCTACATATCCTTTCATTTGTGCGCATATCAACACAAACAATTAGATTTAATCGTTGATTGAAAGACTGTCTTTCAATCAACGATTTAATTGCTTATTTTATCCTCAAAGGGTATATTTTTCTCAGACAGTCAATTTATTTTTTCTTCTAGAAGTCGTAGGTAGTTTCTCTAAAAGCCTTGATAGCGGGCGTTATCTAAGACTATGACAGAATTTTCGGGAATTAATTCTATCAGTAGCTCAAACTACTCTTCGAAGACGTTAGCAGTATCTTCCCCATGATAATCTTTAGTTTATTTTGACTCAAATTCAAGCAAACCACCGTTTACAAATCCATTTTTACTACCTATGTGCGTTACTATTAACCTGCGACCTTTACCTGCAGGTATTTTCAAACCAGTAGCCAAACCTTTCATAAATGCTTGACGAGAGCTTTGAATACTTTTATCCTGTCATATCTTCTGCACTGGATGTCCTGCTTTGAGCCAGGTTTCGTCTAAATAAAAAAATGTTCTTTCTTTCACTTCTATATCTGCCAATATCTCTTAGATACTGCCGTCTCCAAAAAATAAAAGTGGATTTCGATCCATCTTGCCAGACCCTATCACTACTTTTGCTCAATACCCAAGTTTCATCTAAATAGACCGGCTAGAAAATTATTTCCTGTTTTTATTTTTTGTAAGAATTCAAAAATGACAGCCTCTTAAATTTTACATCAGGGAGTTCCATTAGAAAGTTTCGATTATTTTCTTGTTTATATTTAAAACCAATTTTGATTATCCATTTCCTTAGTCACTGTTCTCTTTTCAGTATAAAGTTTGTAGATAATATCACGTATCATGGATGTGTTTTAACATAGGGGTGCGCAAAATTTTTGAAACATCGATGTTGACATCAAATAATACATCGAATACATAAAATCGATGTTGTAAAAAAATCGGACAGAAAATATCGATATTTATAAACATCGATGTCTTTTTAAATATCAATAAATTTGTTTAAGATAAATTATACATTTTAATATAATAAATGCAAATATGTTTATAATAAATAAAAATATAACTATTAAAAACAAAAGTAGAAATACATTTGTCCATTTGAAAGCGAAATAGAAACTACCAAAATATGCAAAAAAACTGTGGTCTACTTAAAATACAAGTAAAATCCATAAAATCGCAATAAACCATGGGCGTTTCCCTTACGAAAAAAAAAACCGTGGAGCATATAAAACTAAAATGCTAAAAAGAGCGGGAAAAGTACATATGAAAACTGGATTCAAAATATCGGTACCAAATTTCAATAAAATCGGGAAAAGGATATTTAAAAGAATGATAAAAAAAACGATTTTTTTTAAAAACTTTACTACCCTATACAGGGTGTCCCATAACTAATGGTACACAGTAAAACTGCAGATTTCTTGAATAAAAATATTGCGATTTGGCCAAACTTAGCTTAGTTCAAAATTTGATAATAACCGGGATACAGGGTGTTCAAGTGAAAATTTTATTTTCGATTTTCCTATTAACTTTTTTTTTAACCAATATTTTAACATAAAATTTTGTGATTGGGGGTTTTTCGGGGCGAGAAATTTAAATTTGTTAAGAATTTTAATGTAGATTGTAGAGGGCGCTCTCTGCGGCACTCTAGGTACAGGGTTATCCAACCAAGACTAGACAAGGCGATTTTTTGACTTTTCCTGTACTTTTATAAAAAAACTGAAATAGCCATCTTAAGTCATTTTCTCCCGCAAATTCGAATATCTTCAGCAAAAAACAATTGAACATCACACAAAAGTACTAGGGGTCACTTTGATATTTTTTTAAATGGGATGCCGTATTTTTAATGAGCTTATCCGATTTCTCATATAAATTTTGATCTAAAATGTTGGATTTTTAATTCAAAAACGCCTTTTTTCTTCAGTTTTAAATTCGGAAAATGTTCGTCTACCGTAAGATTAATACCTGATAGATGGATACCCGTTTCACCTGTTCACCCTTTAACCTGCTTTAAAGCGTCCGTCAGTTAGACAAAATAATCAAGTTTCAAATTTCTATATATTTTTCACGAATTAATTACAAATAATGAAATATTCTTTAGAAGAACGGCTAAATGTAATAAAATTATATTACAAAAGTGGAGAGAATGCTCGACAAACACAAAGAACATTTTTTGAGAGTTTCCAGAGACACATTTCAGTGGATACAATTCTCAGAATTAAGACCCTATTTGAAGAAAGTAAGACATTGAAAGATAAGCCAAGAAAGATGAAAAGACGGAATATAAGGGATCGAGCTATTGTTCAATATTTTACTATAAATCCGAAGAGTTCTATTCCGCAAGCGGTACGAGAAGTAAGGTATGGTCCAGGGCTCCGGAGAGTAAGCTATGGAACAGTTCACAGAACTTTAAAAAAATGTGGTCTAAAACCATATTGCATCCTTCCCGTTCAATACTTAACACAGCTTCAAAAAGAACTGCGATTTCGATTTGTTGCTTCAATGCTGATGAGAGAGCAAGACGAAGATTATAATTTATATAATAAAATTCTATGGAGTGACGAAGCGTCATTTACAACATCGGGGGTATACAATCGGAAAAATACAAGATACTGGGCAGCAGTTAACCCTCATAGATATGAAATGATATAGTTTCAAGGTTGGAGCTCACTTAATGTTTGGTGTGGGATGTTAGAAAATCGAATTATTGGACCACTATTTTATCGTGGCTCTTTAACAGGCCAAAGATACCTCCATTTTCTTCATAACGATATCGAGGATTTCTTGGAAAGGTTGCCATTGCAAGCCTACAACAATATCATTGGGCAGCAGGATGGTGCTCCGCCTCATGCAGTTCGAGAAGTGGTAACATACCTAAACGAGCGTTACAATCAGTGGATTGGCCGTAACGGAACAATTCATTGGCCACCAAGTAGCCCCGATATCACGCCAATGGATACATTTTTATGGGGTCATTTAAAAAATGTAGTTTATCAACGACCCAACAGAAGTCTGGAGGACCTTCAGCAAAAAATTATAAATGAAATTAATAGACTTAACCAGGACCAAAATATTGTAAGAGATTCTTTGGAGAGATTGAAAAGGGGGCATCGGTCATGTTTTGAAAATAATGGAGGACACATAGAACAATTATATTATTGAGATTAAAGTTATTCACTTTAGTTTATAGTTTTTTCTAATATGTCATACTTTTTTTATACGTAAGCAATAATAGATTTGCAAAAACTACTAAATTTGTAATTAATTCGTGAAAAATATATAGAAATTTGAAACTTGATTATTTTGTCTAACTGACGGACGCTTTAAAGCAGGTTAAAGGGTGAACAGGTGAAACGGGTATCCATCTATCAGGTATTAATCTTACGGTAGACGAACATTTTCCGAATTTAAAACTGAAGAAAAAAGGCGTTTTTGAATTAAAAATCCAACATTTTAGATCAAAATTTATATGAGAAATCGGATAAGCTCATTAAAAATACGGCATCCCATTTAAAAAAATATCAAAGTGACCCCTAGTACTTTTGTTTGATGTTCAATTGTTTTTTACTGAAGATATTCGAATTCGCGGGAGAAAATGACTTAAGATGGCTATTTCAGTTTTTTTATAAAAGTACAGGAAAAGTCAAAAAATCGCCTTGTCTAGTCTTGGTTGGATAACCCTGTACATAGAAACAAGTGTAACTTTTTTACGCCTTAGTGTATTTAGGTTTTTATTAAAAATATCAATTTTATTATTAATTTTACGCAAAAAAGGTGTACTTTGTAAATGTCGCTCCGAGTAACGGTTTTCGAGATTTATACATTTACAATTTCTAATGCATCCTTTTAAATTTTGATTTGCAAGTGTGAATTTTTTAAAGTAGGCTTTGATAAAAACAAATGCAATGAAAGCGCGTTAAAAAGTCCAGAAACGGATGAGTTACTTACTGGAGTAACTGCAGCCATACGTCTTGTGCTAATTTCCGGATTCTCAGCCACGCGAACTAGTATTTCCTCTTCCTGCTCGGGTGTAATAATCTTTGGACGTCCCCCATTATTACGTTTGGGACGCAACGATCCTGTTTCTCCCAGTCTATCGTAAAGGTTTCTAAAAATTTTAAAAGATCCAAAGATTATTGCACCCGAGCAGGAAGAGGAAATACTATTTCGCGTGGCTGAGAACCCGGAAATTAGCACAAGACGTATGGCTGCAGTTACTCCAGTAAGTAAGTCATTCGTTTCTAGAGTTTTTAAGGCGCTTTCATTGCATTTGTTTTTATCAAAGCCTACTTTAAAAAAATTCACACTTGCAAATCAAAATTTAAAAGGATGCATTAAAAATTGTAAATGTATAAATCTCGAAAACCGTTACTCGGAGCGACATTTACAAAGTACACCTTTTTTGCGTAAAATTAGTGAGAAAATTGATATTTTTAATAAAAACATAAATACACTAAGGCGCAAAAAAGTTACACTTGTTTCTATGTACCTAGAGTGCCGCAGAGAGCGCCCTCTACAATCTACATTAAAATTCTTAACAAATTTAAATTTCTCGCCCCGAAAAACCCCCAATCACAAAATGTTATGTTAAAATATTGGTTAAAAAAAAAGTTGAAAAATTAGGAAAATCGAAAATAAAATTTTCACGGTTATTATCAACTTTTGAACTAAGCTAAGTTTGGCCAAATCGCAATATTTTTACCCCAGAAATCTGCAGTTTTACTGTGTACCATTAGTTATGGGACACCCTGTACATGCACATATATCAAAAACGGGGCAAGTCCGGATACATGTTCAAATGAACTTTTTCTCTTAGAATATCATATGGAATCACTCCCTTAAGTTACGTACGGTACTTCTGAAACACCCTGTATAGCTGATGGAACGTAAAATTATTTTCTAGAAAATTTATCCGACCAAAGCGTATTATTTTTAAAATGGGAAACGAGCTTTGTAGGTGTTTCTGCCGATAGCATTACCACACATTTTTTCGCCGTTGGCCTCGGAAGTTCTGAGAAGATATTATTATAAGGTCTTTGTAGTTTGCTTTACACTGATACCGGGTGTCGCACTTGTGCCAATTAAAATGAGTTTTTTAGGCTGGAGAGTTACAGTAAGTGAAAAGTCAAAAATATATATTTTTTTTTTATTTACTATTTTTTACGGTCGTCGGCGTATCAGAGGCCATCTTAAACCGGTCATCGACCGTACGGTTTTTAATCGTGCGGTCTACCGACTGGGAAGTGTGAAACGGCACCTTCATCCTACGAGATATCCGATCTCATCCGGCCTGTCCGGCGTGAATAGGATGGTTTTGATGTCGATTCATTTTACACTCTTCCCTAAGACAAGAGCACGCGGTGTTTCCCAAGCGGTCACCCATCCAAGTACTAACCGCGCTCGACACTGCTTAACTTCGGTGATCTGACGGGAACCGGTGCTTCAAGTGTCGCTAGGCCCTTGCCTAAAAATATACATAGCTATTTGATATTAGTAAACAATAAATTTGGACAACTAGATGTGTGTAGATTAAAATTTCTTTTTAATACCTATTTAATTTACTAATTTGGTAATTGTGGATAGGTCTATTTTGTTTATAATACTTTTTGAAATAAAATGTCCAGTTTTAATTGAAAAAAACATCGGAAAGAACATCACAAAAAATATCGATGTTAACGAATAATATCGAATAAAAAAACATCGATATAAACATCGAAAATCGGAACACAAAAATCGATGTTTTTAAAACATCGATACATCGTGCGCATCCCTAGTTTAACATTCTGTGCTCAATTATAATTTTAGCTGCTGCAACTTCTTTGGACATAATTTCTTTGGTTCAAATCCGAAACTGTAGATGGGTTTTTAAAATCATAATGTGGTACTTTCTACAATATTTAAAGTACCCATTTTCGATAGCCTCATGTTGAGTATTGTTTTCACTTTTAATATACAGAGTGGCAAAAAAGTCGCACATAATGCCTGTAACTTGTGAATACGAAAAAGTGACCTTTATGAAAGTTGTTCAGTAAATTATTCCCCACATTTCTACCTGCATGAATTATTTCTGTCATTTCTGGCTTGGTTGCCATAGAGACCAACTTACTTTTTTTAAATGGAACACCCTGAAATATTGAAATGAAAAAATTCCTAATTATAATTATTCCTACCTAATACCCACCAGTTGAGTCAAGGTGTTTTCATGACAGCGATCTAAGAGGTGTCAATTTTGAGTTCCTGTTTAATTTTCTGTTGTCTGGGTTCTAATTTGTTTACACTATGGTTCATCTGAATTAGAAACAACGAGTTGAAATTTTTAATAATGAGCGATTACGGAAATATGAAGAGATCGCAAGATCAGGTTTGTCAACTTCTCAATAAATTATATCCAAATAGGCCTCCAATAAATCAGTCAACGGTGTGTCGAGTGGTAAAGAAATTTCGAAAAACAGGCAGTGTTAGGGAAGCCGCTAGATCAGGTCGACCTAAAACAGCAACCGGGGGAGAAAAAGCTTTGGATATCATGCTCTCAATACATGAAAATCCAACACAATCATCCGGGCCAATGGCAATGGATTTTAATGTGTCTCATCAGTCAGTGAAAAATTTGTTTAAGAATGAGAAATTGCATTCCTACAAGATAAAGTTGGTGCACGAGTTAAACAAGGACGATTTTGATAGAAAAGCTGAATTTTGTGAGCTCATGATGGAAAGATGCAATAATGATAATAACTTCGCAACAAATATCGTTTTCTCGGATGAAGCTACTTTCCATTTAAATAGCATTGTTATTAGACACAATTATCGGTATTGGTCTGCTGAGAATACTCACTGGTTCCAGGAAGGTCATACTCGGAGGCCCGAAAAAGTTAATGTTTGGGCGGGCATAGTTGGTAGACATATTGTGGGACCTTTTTTCATAGATGGTAATTTGAATGGCGAAAAATATCTGAACCTCCTCAGGAATCACATAATTCCTTCTAGCAGAATGGTTTTACCGGGTGTAAATATTGGAATAAACGAACAGGTATGGTTCCAGCAAGATGGAGCACCTGCGCATTATGCGGTAAATGTTAGACAATACATAAGCGAACAATTTCCAGGATGTCGGAAAGGCAGAAGAGGTGCTATTGACTGGCCAGCGCGATCCCCGGACTTAACCCCGCTCGACTTATTTTTGTGGGGACCCTTAAAGAACAAAGTCTACGTTAACCGTCTAAATTACTTAGAATCTTTAAAAGTCAGAATTAGCGCTGAAATTCGGGCCATTCCAGAGGACTTCCTTTTAAACGTAGTAGACGGGTTCAGGGATCGACTGGCGCTCTGCTTAGCAGAAAATGGTGGTCATTTTGAACACCTGATCCACTGAAAATGTTTCACTTGTTTATTATTCCGATGTTAGTTGTTCAATTTTCTAGGCTATTTATTTTGTTATTATAAAGTTTGTTACAATTTTAAATAAATAAAAATTTGAAATACAAAAAAAAAGTTTTCCCAGTATAATCCAAATATGCAATTATATGCAGGGTGTTCCATTTAAAAAAAAAGTAAGTTGGTCTCTATGGCAACCAAACCAGATATGACAGAAAAAATTCATGCAGGAAGAAATGTGGACAATAATTTACTGAACAACTTTCATAAAGGTCACTTTTTCGTATACGAGATAATTCAAAAGTTACAGGCATTATGCGCGAATTTTTTGCCACTCTGTATTCAATAATGTTAAGAACTAAGAATCTTTTATAGCAGGCATAGATTCTTTTCATTTTAATTTTAGTACGGAGGTTAGTGGATCCAACCTTGTAATTTATTCTGCAAGGATAAAAGTTGGCACGACTCAAGTACTTACCTCTACAGGTAACATTTGCAAGTCCGCATTTGCAAGAGCACAAGCAAGATTTTGTAAAAAATAAGACTCTTGAAGAAGAAATGTAGTCAAAGAACATGATTGGATTCCTACGAATTACAGAACACAATTAAATAAACACTCACAAATCGTTGTACTCGATGTACATAAAACTTACAAGTCACATCACATCATTCAAATTAGCACATCTTCCCAGTCATAACATCTTGGAAGATGTGTTGTGACCCATCTTAGTGAGGTTTAACATTTCAGATGGCTTTCTTGACTGCATCCCGCCATTTATCTCGATTGGCGGACATGTGGGCTACTTGTGGGAAACTAACATCTAATAGGTTCTTGGTCACATCAACCCAGCGGTTTGGTGATCGCCCGCGTGTTCTCCTGCCTTCAAGTTTACCCTGCACTCCGGTTGATGTGACAGAAAAGGATATGTGCTTCCCCCACTGCAATAATTGTGGGAGGGAAGTAGTACGCAAAAAAAAATCTTAACCAGACAAAATAATATGTATGGCATTCCTCCCTCATGTCATGGCATCTCTCCAACATAGTGTGGGAGAGATGGCATTTTGAAACTTGTGATCAGGGCATTGCCTATATAACTACGAACCCAGTGCCTTATATATAGTATCAAAGTATAAAATACCAGCTTTATTGCAAGTCGCTTTTTGAAAAATTAATTAATATCTCGAAAACGGCGACAGATAGGGAAAGTTGTTAAGAAACTAATAGACATTGCGAAAATAGGTTTTATACAGGATGTTCTGTTTAAATTATCACATTTTCTCCAAATAACACGGTAAACTGTTCTCTTGAATTTTAAATTCTGTTTCCAGATGGGGTGACGAATATGAACACCCCGGTGCTAAACGAATGAGAATGAGTCAAGAATACGACGACAGCATGACCCTATTTTATCGTTCAGAAGCAGAGGACAGCAACGACTACGAGAGTTCTAGTCATAGCGAAGAAGAGAAATACAATGCGCCGTGGCAGAATACTATTCAGTATGGAGGAATGCCTAATGAAGGGGATTATAATAAGGGATATGAACAGTAAGTCCTATAACCAAATGAGAGTTGCAGCACGTGGCTACATCTCGTGGCAACCACACGTATCAACCCAACCAGGACAGCGAGAATCCATATAGGTTCAAACGCTGGCAAGGCGGCCCATCGCGGGCAAACTACGTTGGGTGTCGCTGGAAGCCAATGTATCGGTTCAGCCTACCGAAAGCCGAAAATTCAAAAAACACAAACTTATACTATGCACGAACTTATTATAAGTTTGTGTTTTTTGTTTTTTTTGTAAGTCCTATGATTGGCGGTTGGTATGGCAACAAACCAATTAATACTAAAACGCCCTCGCGTTGATCAATCCAGACTACGACTATCAAAATAAATATTATATCTCGCTGTCTCTTTAAATGCCTTTACTGTTTTATATATTATTCAAATTGCTTTGTTTTCGAGGTTTGCGCCCGCTTCGATTATCGTAGTATACTTTTTCCAGGCCACAGTATCCACATCAAATAATCCAATCATCCGCCGGACCCAGTCCCAAAGTACAAGTAATGCCGGCTAATCAGATCGAACCTGATCCTCTAATGACGGAAGAAGAAGAAAAAGAGAAATTTAAATGCCTCTATTTACTAGTTGAAACGGCCGTTGCAGTTAGACAGCGTGAAAAGGAGCAGGAAACCACGCAGATTATTTAATGTGTTTTTCAGTCTCTTTACTTGGCTAGAATTTTTAATTACCAGTGCAGTACTGTTACTTTTAAAGGCATATAATCCTATTTTAAATGAACGTTTTTACACTCGACGGTTAATCCAAAACTTTTTCCAACAAAAATTTAGTATCAGAAGGTGTGTTGCAAAAAAGTAAAAATGACTCCCGGCCTCAAGTATTTATAATTGAATGGGCACATGTTTCGCTCCGAAAGGAGCATCTTCATATATATAGATGAAAAAACTTGCCCTATGTAACAATTACACAAGTCACACAATATTAGTGATAACAGCCACCTAACTTTCAAGACAACAATTAATAATAATTGTTCCAACAATATTATCCTTAGGTAGAGTTAACAGAACATTGATAATATTGACTGAAGAAGCTTCTTTCGGAGCGAAACGTGTAGACGTATAGCCATTGTAAATAGGCTGAGGCCGAGATATTGCTACACCTCCATTTACCACAACCAGCAATGAACGATTTCTTCAGATTCTCAGAACAGGTTGCTTTTCTTTCATTACAAAGGCTGAACGACAAGGCTTCATTTATCTACAAATAATTATATACTCGCAGGTAAAATATTGGATCCATGCAATATTTGGATGGATTTTAATAGTGAATATTTTTTTAATTTTAATTCCGAATTTATTTATTTTTATATAAGACCCACACGAAAAGAGCTTATTACATAACCCATTTTAGCCTGTTTGCGTTATGTAATATACTAATATTATCGTACTGAGGGATGTAATGAACTCATTACATCACTCAGTGATGTAATGGATTTATTACATTACTCATTTTTAATCAAACTATGATTTTTTTTTGTTCCGTCAGTTCCTGTCACTTTTTGTGTAATGTCACTGCATAAATATGAAAACCATTTTGAATACATAAAAAAATCATAAAAAAACCAAAACTCTGGGTCTTTTACAAAATGTTGTATATCACACGTACGGTAAGGCTCATTACAGCAACGAGTGGGAAATATTGGTACGACGAGGTCGTAGAGTGTAGACCGAGTCGTAGTAACCACACGAGTGCCAAATGCAATATTTTTTTCTTCAAGCCAGTCAACAATCTTTCCTTTTAGCCACGCAGAAGTTGGCAAAGCTTCCACCTGACGGCTGTGGTATGGTGCATTATCCATCACGATTACCGACCCACGTTCAATACGCGGTAAGATGGATTTAAACCAATCCTCAAACACTCCCGAGTTCATATCCTCATTATAATCACCGGTTTTACGAGATTTAAGCACGTTTAACCCACCTTCAAGAAAACCAGAATCACTCCCGATGTGGGTTATAATTAACCGACGACCTTTTCCTAAAGGAGCTTTCAATCCAGTGGACAGTCCATTAATAAAGGTGTTACGTGCATCTTTAATGTTGAGATCTTGCCAAATGTAATTCACAGTATGTCCTTCATTTAACCATGTCTCGTCCGTAAAGTAAATTCTTTTTCCTGCACAGCGATATTGTTGTATTTCTTCTAGATACTTTCTACGCCACAATATGATTTCTTCCTTTTCCACCAAAAGACTTTTGCGATTTTGTTTAAGGAATCGAAAATTCAATTCTCGTAGTGTATGCATTAGAACTCTTCGTGAAATTTTTTGCATATTTTCATCCCTTTAAATTCGGAAGTACATTTCAAAAAAAAATGTATGCACTTTCCGACGAATGGCTAACTTTGTTTGTTGATCAATAAAAATCTTTTTCCGTCCTCTTGTTTCCTTCTGATCGGACACTTTAGTATTCCTATTGTCCTTGATAGTTCTATAAACAGTACGGCAAGATGTCCTAGTCAATGTGGCACAAAGTTCTGCTGCATCAGTGAATGATATTCCACTGTGTGTACTTAGAATTCCCTCATACAGATTTATTTGGAATTGTACGCTCCCCAGGTTTTAAATGACGTCGTTTTGTAACTTGTTGGTTACTATCACTTGAAGAACTCGCCTGCATTATAATATTTGCTGTTTTGAATAATCACCAAAATAATAAAACTGAATTGCTAATATCCTCTTGATTGAAACTTGTTTACGACACTGAACGTTGGTTTAAAGAAATATTTTAAAACCTGGCAACATGTAACGACTTATTAATGCACAATCTTCCCAAGCGGTTTTGAATGCTTTTATTTCAGTTAAAAGTGTGTGAATCGATGTTAATTATTTGCTCCGCACATCGTCAATGGCGATAACAGTTTTAATTATTTTGGGATCGTGGTATAGACAATGTTACAAATTTTCCACATCATGTTATGTATGATAATACTTTTAACAGCGTAAGTTTGGCAAACCAAGTGGAGGGGCTCATCTTGCATGTTGACTTACTTTAGACTGGAATACGCTGATGTCACTACCTGTATTTGTTATTGTTGTATCTATAGTTATTAGATCATTGGCTATGCCTATATCAGAGTTTAATAAAATTGCATTTATCTTCCAAACAAAGCCGAAATCAAAATATCTGCCTACATAACAGTGGTATCAAAAGAGAAAACGGCAGTGGTGTACATATTTTTTTTTCCGCTTGAAAATTGTAGCATCCTGTATCTCCGAAAGGAAGCATTTCCGGATATAGGTTTATAGGAACTCTTTTTCACATTTCTAAGCAGAAACCCATCCTGAATGTTTTCTCAATATTAATGAAACACCCTGTATAGTATTCTGGCCACGCGATATTAAGATTTTCCATCCTGTATTAAAGCAACCGCTCAGGCATCATATTTATAAATTAAATTTAGTAAGAAACACGTATATAAAATTCCTTTGGCAGCTTTTAGACCTTATGTAGCAACATTAGTTTTTTCTACAGAAAAATAAATTGTATCTGCTACAATGCTACAAAAATAAAATTATTGAAATGTTAAGAATAGTTGTAACTAAATAAAAGTCAAAAAACAGTTCTTGTTTTAAAACAGGTATATGTACAGTATTATGGATAACTTTCTTAAAATCTCAAGCATGTGTGAGATTTTTAATAAATTTACCTACAATATAAAGGGTTTTCCAATAAGAACGATATGATTTCAAAATGAAATAAAATTAAAATTATTTCAGATACAATAAAACTTTTTATATTATCTTAAAGTATAGTTGATAACATTTATGTTTTGAATAACACATCGTTTAAATGTCCTCCGCGACTTCGTGAACACGAGCGAATTCGACGAACCCAATTTTCGATTTATTTATGCAATAAATCGGGCGTGATCTGACGAATGCAGGGTTCAATGTTCAACCTTAATGCATCAAGTGTTTGTGGTCTGTTTGCATAAACCTTAGATTTCAAATAGCCCCAAAAGAAGTAATCTAGAGGAGTTAAATCACAGCTTCTTGGAGGCCACTGAACAGTAGCATTCCTTGAAATTATCCTTTCGTCAAACTTTTCTTGCACTATATCGATAGTTTCATGAGCAGTGTGACATGTGGCACCGTCTTGCTGGAACCACATATCCTCCAAATCAAGTGCATCTATATTTGGCCACAAAAAATTTCTTAACATCTGTCGATATCGTTCACCATTCACTGTAACTGCATCTCCTGCCTCATTTTGGAAAAAAAATGGTCCGATGATGCCACCATACCATAAACCACACCATACAGTTACCTTTAGTGGATACAAAGGCTTCTGATGAATCTGTTGTGGATTGTTTTCACACCAAAAACGGCAATTTTGCTTGTTAACGTATCCACTTAACCAAAAATGAGCTTCATCTGAAAAGATAGTTTTTTTGGCAAAATTAGTATCTCTTTCAAGTTGTTCTAAACTCCAAGAAGCAAATTCTCTGCGCCGACGATGGTCCAGTGGCTTAAGTTCTTGGGTTAAAACAATCTTATACGGGTGTAAATTCAAGTCTTCTTTCAAAATACGCCAAGTTGTCGTTTTTTTAATCCTTAACTCTTGAGCACGACGAGGAATTGATAAATTTGGATACACTGCAACACTAGCTCTTACAGCAGCAATATTCTCAACAGTTCTTGCGTTTCGATGTCTTCTTGGTGTTTTTGCATCGTGAAGAGTAAAATTATTTTCAAATTTCTCAACGATGCGACGAATCGCAAGCAAAGAAGGACGATTATTTACACCAAAGTTTTCGCGAAGTGCGCGATAAGTGTTGACAAAAGATCGTCTATTTTCATAAAATTTTTGGATAATAACTGTGGTTTCTATTAACTATTTCTATATATTTCGATAGCTCAAATTACATTTACTATTCAAAAACTATTTATTTCAAAACTATCTTGACAATGACAATTAAAATCTCAATCCCAACTGGTCCCACTGTTATCTACAGGGCCAATCTCCAACATTTCTCCCCCCTGAATAAATTTCAACGTTATTTATCACCTCCCTCGAGCAATTCAAGCGGGCATATTTTGGCAACAGGTCTCTTGTAGGTTCCATATTTGGTTTTTACATCTACAATCCGTATTTTCCCATCTTTTGCAGGATATATATTCACAATCTTGCCCAGCGGCCAGTTGTTTCTGGGTAAACTATTATCTGTAATGACAACTAGGTCACCACTTTTAATATTTGCCTTTTCCTGCAGCCATTTGCTCCGAGTTATTAGAGTTGGTATATACTCTTTTACCCATCTTTTCCAAAAGTTTTCCGCAAGCTGCTGTCCATACTTCCACTGTTTTCTTATATCGTCCAGCTTATTTTGATACAATCCAGGTGGTTTTGTGGAACTTGACGATCCCATTAAAAAATGATTTGGTGTTAGACTTTCTGGATCGTTAGGGTCTGAAGATACATACGTTAATGGACGGCTATTAATGATATTTTCTGCTTCCACCAAGAGCGTCTCTAATACTTCAGGCCTGGGGCACTGTTCTTTTAATATAATTTTTAAAGTTTCTTTGACGCTTCTCACCATACGTTCCCATGCGCCTCCCATATGAGGACTGGCGGGTGGTAAAAATTTCCAAATAATCTGAGTAGCTAATAATTTTTCTTTAATAATATTTTCATCTACATTTTTCAACTCATTTTTTAATTCTTTATTTGCTGAAGTTAAGTTTGTACCATTATCACTCCATATGATGTGTGGCTGCCCTCTTCTTGCAATAAATCTTCGTATAGCTAAAATGGCAGAGTCTGTAGTTAAAGATTCAGCCATTTCAATGTGTATTGCACGAATTGATAAACAGGTGAATAATACACCATATCTTTTTTCTCTCCTTCTTCCAATTTTTACATTCATTGGGCCAAAATAATCTACTCCACAAAAATAGAATGGTCTCAATGGTTTGGTGACTCTTTCTGCTGGAAGTTGCGCCATTTCTGGTATCCGTGGTTTTGCTTTTCTAATTCTGCAATAAAGACATTTTTCGATAACTGATTTGACCGTTCTTCTGGGTTGTATAATCCAAAATTTTTGTCTAATTTCATTTAGGACAATTTGTACTCCTCCGTGTTTTGTCTTTATATGAAACTCCTTCACAATCAACCTTGTATAATAATGATTGTTATCTAAAATGACTGGTTGCTTAGTTTGTATGTCCAAATCTGGTGAATAATCCAATCTTCCTTTAATACAAATCAATCCCTCTTTGAGGACGGGTGACAAATTATACAGACGACTTTCTTGTTCAACGTTTTTGCCTTTTAATAATTGATTATATTCTTTGAGAAATGCTTCTTTTTGGACTGCCAAACACCATAACTTTTCTGCAGCTTGGATATCTTCATATGACAGTAGTCGATCGTTTTTTGGTACTTTTTTCTGCAGTAACTGTATAAATTTTAAAACATAAGCTGTTGAATTAATCAATTTTTTCCATGAAGAAAATCTCTGAACATCTGGCAAAAATGAGGTATCCACAACGATGTTTGTAAGAACACAATCCTCTTCTTTAGCTTTAGCAAGCTTTTCTTCGGGCCAAAAATATACAGGATGATATAAAAAATGGGGTCCCCTAAACCATCTACTTTCAAAGTTTAAATTTGCAGCTTTATCATCTCTGGTAGCTTCATCTGCTACATTTAAATTTGAAGGAATCCATCTCCATTGAGAAGCATTGGTGTTTTCTAAAATTTCTGCAACTCTATGATTAATGAAGGTACAATTTTTTCGATTTTCTGATCTTATCCATCCAAGTACTGACATAGAATCACTCCATAAAAAAGTTTTATTTATATTTAAAGTGTGAGTATTCTTTATTGTTGTAGCTAATCGACTTCCCAATACTGCGGCTTGAAGTTCTAGCCTCGGAATTGTAATTTTCTTCATCGGAGCGACTTTATTGCGAGACATTACTAAAGCAATATTTGCTTTTGCCTTATTTTCAAATCTTAAGTATGCAACAGCAGAAAAAGCTTGTTCACTTGCATCACAGAATATATGTAACTGTATTTCTGTGTGACTATTGTTTGCATTATAACATCTTGGTATTTTTAATTTCTGTACGTGCTCTAAACATTCCTGCCAGCTGATCCACTTTTTCTGTTGATTTCTTGATACTTGATCGTCCCATCCAAAGCCGCTTTTCCATATATCTTGTAATAAAATCTTAACTTTTACTATGTAATGTCCCAACAAACCTAAAGGATCAAATATTGTCATAATGATTTTCAAAATTTGTCTTTTCGTGGGTAATTGTTTCGTTAGTTCCTCGATTTTTATTGGGAAACTCAAAACGTCTTCTTTTGGATCCCACTTTAAACCAAGTATCCTCTGTGTTGTTCCCGAATTATCAAATATTTTTTCAGTACTTCGTAAATGTAAGGGAATACTTTCAAAAACCTCTTCTAAATTGCATATCCATCCACGAAGTTCGAAACCTCCTTTGTTATGAATCATAATAACATCGTTAATAAGTTTGATTGCCTCTTCAGAAGTAGGTACGCTATCCAAATAATCATCCATGTGATGTCTTTTTATAATAGCTTCAACGGCACGTGGATTATAATCGGAAAATTCTTCAGCGTTAATATTTTTTACATATTGAGCTGTATACGGAGATGACACGGCTCCAAATATCATAACTTGCATTACATACGTATCGATACTGTCTTCTGGTCGATTCCTCCATAAAAATAGTTGGGAACTTTGATCTTCAGATCTTATTAACACTTGATGAAACATTTCCTTTATATCTGCGCAAAATGCTATTCTGTGCTCTCTAAATTTATGTATTATTGATGTTAAAGAATTGTACAAATCAGGGCCTTTTAGAAGAAAATCATTCAGACTTTTTCCTTCTATTTTTGCTGCACAATCAAAAACAAATCTCAGTTTTCCTGGCTTGCTAGAATTTGTAACTCCAAAGTGAGGTAAATACCATGTTCTATCTGATTCTTTTTGCTCTTCTTTAGCAATTTTCCTTGCATATCCTTTCTTTTCATATTCTTCTATTTTCTCTCTATAACTTTCAGCAAATTGTGTATCTTTTTCCATTTTTTTTTCTATATATTCAAGTCTTCGGAATGCCATAGGTTTACTGTCAGGCAATTTTTCATTTTCATGTTTCCAAATTAGTCCAGTTTCCCATCTATCTTCTTTCCTTACCGAAACTTTTCTTAAAATACTTTCTGCTCTTTCATCTTCTATCGACTGCTGCGCTTCTTTATACTTTATACCCAAAGATTCGGTACTAAAAAAACTCTTGACCAAATCATGTAATTCTTCGTCCGTTTTCTCTTGTCGAATATGAAGACTAATCGTTTCGTCTAATCTTCCCCTGAACTGACCAAGATTTCCATGAATAATCCACCCAAGCTTAGTGTAAGATAGGGCGGGAGAATTTTTTGGACCTTCTATAAGTTTTCTTGTCGTAATCAAGTCCCAATAATCCTGGCCTATAAGAAGTTTTGGCTGAATTTCCTGAATATCTTCAAATTTGATATTTTGTAAATGTTTCCACTTTGTTTGTAATTTTTTTATGTTAATATTTTGTACTGGTAGATCCATATCTTGGAGAGTGTAAACATTATTCATTTTATAGAACACCTTCTCCGACTCACCAGCAATTTCAAAATTAACCATTCTTGTGTCTGTTCGTTTGGAAGTATCTCGATCTGTCCATCTTAAATTTAAAACTGTTTGAGGTCCATACATATCTAGTTCTGTTGCCAGTTCTTCATCAATAAGACTTATAGTTGAGCCTTCATCAAAAAGTGCATATATCTTTTTCTCTGTCTTTTCAGTTCGTAAAATGACTGGAGCAATTTTTAGTAGAATCTCATTATATTGTTTCTTAATCGTGTGAGCTACTACTTGACTGGATGTCCCGGACTGAGAATTAGTGAAGATTTCATATCCTGGATTTTCAATATTTTTATCTTGTGTAACTCTAGTTCTTTCTTCATTTGTCAAAGTTTGTGTTGGGGAATTAAAATGAAGGAGCCTATGGTGGGTTTTCTTGCATGCTGAAATTTTGCATTCGGTTTTATTTCTACAATTCAAAATTTTATGTGATGATTTTAGACAACAGAAACACATGTAATTGCCTTTGACAAACTTCCATCGTTCATCTACGCTCATTTCCAAAAATTTGTCACATTTTTCCAAGTTATGATTTTCTTTGCATAAAGTACAGACTTTAAAATATGTCTTTCTTCCCTCGTTCTTTGTGAGTACCATTGTTCTTTTAAACCTATCATAATTTGGTGACCTGTGATTAACTGTTCCTTGAACATAACTGGCTGCCTGAGCTTGATCATAAATCCAGTTCTTAAAATCTTTCAAATTATAACGTCCATGGTTTCTCGCTACGTTTTTCCCCCAGGAAAGCTGCATACCATAGGGAAGTTTTTGCATCATTTCGTCCAGCAATTGAGGACAAGACAGGTAATTTTGCATATCAAGCGATTCAAAAGTAAGTACTAAATTTGTGACGGTTTCAGAGAAATATGTTAAAGCCATAAAATCATTACTTCTAACTATGGGCATCAACTTTGCTTCATTTACTAAAGTTCTTACTATTACATCTGGCCTTCCATATTTATTTTTAAGTATTTCCATGATGGATGTTGCTGAAACTGATGTGGAAATTAATAAACCTTCTACGGATCTTCGTGAATCACCTTTCAAGCATTTTCTTAATCTACATACATTTTCTTCCTCTGATAGGTCGAGTATTTTTGTCGTGTATATATACTGACTATAAAAACTGGGCCAATCTTTAACATTTCCGGAGAAAAAAGGTAATTATTTATCTATAGTTTGTCTTAACAGGATTTTCTCAAGTTTGTCTTCATATCTTTTTCCTGCATCAACTGAAATGTCTAGTTCTTTATCAAGCCGACTAGTAGCTATTGATTTAAGGTAATTTTCTTGGTTCCCAAATTTATTTTCATTTTTGTTTAACCAGCAATTAACTTTTTGTATATCTTTCTCCTCATTTATAGACTCTAAATAATTGTGGCAATTTACCTCTTTAATTTTTTCTAATTGAACTCCCAATTCACTATTTATAGAGGAACCAGTTTCACTTAATTTCAGTTTTAATTCCATTTCTATAATTTCCTTCTGTCGCTGAAATCTTTCTTCTTCTATAGCCTGTTGCTTTTGAAATCTTTCTTCTTCTAAAGCTGCTAACTTCTTCTTTGCTTCCAATTGTAAAGATAATTTTTTGTTAAGTGACAATGACGATTGTTTGCTACTAGTACCTGTTGAAGATTTGGTATGGTTTTTGTTTTTTCTTTCAGGTAAATTTTCATTTTCTGGATTCGGAAATCCTCTAAAATCTTCTAAATCATCTATACTGTTTACTTTATCTTCCGTAGTCTTTATTTTATCAGTATTTTCTATATTTATGTAGTTCTTTTCAGATTTTCTTGACATTTTTGACAGATTATCAATTTCCGACGATTTTTCATCCATTTCTTCTAACTGCTATTACTGTTTCTCCTTAGGGCTGTTCTTTATCTCGAATGGACCACTAACTGTGGTTTCTATTAACTATTTCTATATATTTCGATAGCTCAAATTACATTTACTATTCAAAAACTATTTATTTCAAAACTATCTTGACAATGACAATTAAAATCTCAATCCCAACTGGTCCCACTGTTATCTACAGGGCCAATCTCCAACAATAACCAAACGATCTTGAAGCGCGTATTTAGCCATAATAAATTGTTATAGTTTACTGACAATAACTGACAACTGGTGACAGGTATAACTTTATTACCATGGTTACCATATCGTTTCAAAATTATAATCGTTCTTATTGGAAAACCCTTTATATAAAAATAAAGAATTATAATTGGAATTAAAGTAAATCAAACAATATATGATCAAAATCCATACAAAGATTATGTGGATCGATTATTTTGGTTGAGTATATTATGTGCCAAGCTGGCATAATGTTGTAACATCCAAAAACTAACCAAAACTAGTGCTTATGGGATGTTTTTTTTTTAATACCCTAAACATGGAAGATGAGTAACTGCAGCAAGTCTAAAGTAGTAAAAACTAAAAAACACATTAATAGGTTAATCAATTATAGCCTGAGTAATTTTTAATTAACTGTATTGTGAGATTTGTTATAATTTTTCATAGGCTTTATTTATAAGACAAAAAATGTCTTTCTAGCGTTAGTTAAAATTTGTATGAATTAATTGTTTTAATAAAATACCTTACAAAAAAACTACACGATTATATTTGATAAATAATTAGAAAAATCCATTCACATAACATTAACAGATTTTATTAAAACATTCATAAATTACAATATAAATATAATTATGTATATACTTTCTATGCATGTTCTACCACAAAAAGCTAATAAGAAAAATAATTTTAATTGGCAAGTGAAAACTTAATAGTTTTAATACATTCTAGAAGAGATTTAACTCGAAATCTAAGCGTTACTTGGAAAGTTTTAAGTAAAAAATACATTAAATTTATGGAGTAGTGGAGTTTACGATAATATTTATCACCCTATGTTTCCTTTTAGTAATAATTATCAAACACTTATCAGAATTGATTTTTGATTGGTTTTGATCTCTCAACTTTAATTTGTTTTATCGTACTTTCGTGTTGGCGGTAAGTATCTATATAGCGTAAAGACGGGTAAGAGTGCGCATCCGACAAGAGTATCCATAGTCAATATTTACGCATTAGAGTGAGCTAGAAAAATATTAATATAACATGTGGTAGTCTGGGTCAGTGCTTTTGTTTACTGTCTTTGGTGATTCATCGGGTGCTAAACAAAGGAAATAGCTCTTACCCGATATTCCCCTATCTGTTATTATTCATTCAAGTCCAAATGCCAGGCACGAAAATGTTGACGTTTATGAACTTTTTAGTTACGTGCAAGTAATGACGCTCGTGTATTCTCGACAAAACTGAGGCGGTCACTTTTTCGTAAGAGCAAAATTGACAGGTTATTCGCAAAAAACTGAACTCACCCTTATATTCAAGAGGGCGGCCAAATATAAAAAAAAAATTAACCTGCTAAGAACTTCTGTTTTAGCAAACTCTTAGTAAATCAATAATTATTTTTAACACACGAAATAACAAGTTCACAATCAACTTGTCATTTGTGTTCTACATTTAGGCGCGTCCATATTATTAAATTTGTGTGTAATTTTAAATTTATAGAATGAAACACTTGTTTCTAGATTTCCACTAACTTTTATTTAAAATTTGTTGACAATTATTGTTTCGCCAACACTGTGGTTTCTTCAGATGCTTATAACAGTTATAACCGAATAAATATAACACAAAAGTATTCTACTTAACCCTAAGTACCTTAGAATTAGTAAATAAGATTTGATAACGGAGTTTTTGTCGTTTACCATTTAATATAATTATATTAATGAAAAAGGTTTAATAACGGGGAATTACTCAGATCTAACTGTTATATGCATTTTCATATTTATTATTTCCATCGATTCCAGTAAATCTAATCTCTTCCCTTTTTTTTTGTTAGAAAATAGGGTAAATCCAATATATAAACAAGATATTTTAGAATCACTTGCACTTTGCTTAGATCAAAATTATTTCGAATTTAATGATGATATTTACATAAGTAGGAAAGGTTTAATAATGGGCAACGCTTTAAGCCCTATATTGGCTGAAATATTTATGGATAATCTAGAAAGAAAAATTCAAGAAAAACCTAACTTTAAAAATTCTGTTTATTGGTATAGGTAAGGTTTACGTTGATGATGTATTAGCATGTTTCGTGGGTACGGATAGACTTGTAGACTTTATTAATAACTTACACAAGAACATAAAATTCACTATTGAATTGGAACATGACCATGCTATTAATTTCTTGGATTTAACTGTAACTATTAAAAATAACAATAAATTAAAAATAAATAAATTAAATATAACGATACACAGTACTTCTAATCATTCTTACTCTCATAAAATTTCGCCTTACAATAGTTTTATTCATAGATTAGTAAATTTACCTCTTTCAGATGATAGTTTCAATAACGAAAAACAAATTACAGTTTAGTATTCCCCGTCAATAAACCTAAAGAAAATAATTTCCAGACTTTAACATTCACAGGTAAAGTCACAACCAAAGTTGCTACCTTTTTCAAGAAAAGAGGTTCAAAAGTAGCTTTTAAAACTAATAATACACTCGGTAGGTAAATACAATAAAAATAATAAATCAAAAACTGAAAAACAAAATAAATCAGGATTAAATTGCGGTTCTTGTTCAAAATTTTATATTGGCCCAACGGGTAGGTCATTCCAGAATAGAATAAAGGAACATGTTGGAGATTGACCCTGTAGATAACAGTGGGACCAGTTGGAATTGAGATTTGAATTGTCATTGTCAAAATAGTTTTTGAACAGTAAATGTAATTTGAGCTATCGAAATATATAGAAATAGTTAATAGAAACCACTGAACACAAAGTTAGTTTTTTAAAGAAAAAAGAAAATTCTAATTATGTCAAACGTTTATTGAGCAAAACCATAATTTTAAAATTTTACACTTAGACAACAAGATTAGATTTATTGGAATCGATGGAAATAAATAAATATAAAAATGCAAATGTACTACTGAATGAACAGTTGGATCTGGGGAATTCCCCGTTATTAAACCTTTTTCAGTAATATAACATTATTACATGGTAAACGACAAAAACCCCGTTATTAAATCTTATTTACTAATTCTAAGGTACTTAGGGTTAAGTAGAATACTTTTGTGTTACATTCATTCGGCTATAAACATCTGAAGAAGCCACAGTGTTGGCGAAACAATTGTCAACAAATTTAAAATAAAAGTTAGTGAAAATCGAGAAACAAGTGTTTCATTCTATAAATTTAATATGGATCTCCATCAAGTATCGGCTAACTCCATTCAAAATTTGTGTGTTGTATTTTGAATTTAACGCAAATATTTAAGTCGGCACAAAACCGACGGTCGACGGAATTGACGAAGACATTCGTGGGCGTCTTTGTGCGGCGCATAGTCAACATCACAGTTCAATACCGTGTCCACATCCATGTAAGTTTCGGCATACACGAGCAAATTTGCGTCAAGTACAACGCACAACGGACATATTTATTGATGTGGACCCTGCTTTACAGAACATCGAAACCAATAATTGCCAATAACTACGTTTTTATGAGGAATTAAAATCGATTTGAATACACTTTTCGTTTTGAATATTGCATAAAAACCAGGACCTATTTTGAAATCGTTTCGAGTTTTACAAATTTTGGGATCGTATCGTGAAAACGCCATTTGGAATCGAAAACTTGGAAAGTGTATTGCAATCGATTTGAATTCCTCACGAAACGTAATATTCTTTTCAGACTCCTCTGGTGACAATTTCGGAAACTTTCAGCGACCACCCAGCTTTGGTTTATTTTTCTGACAATAATAGCTCGTATTTAGCCCTATGATCAAACCCACAAGTTAACTTTTAACGTACCGTTTCCATGTTAATTTTTCACTGTGGTTAAAAAACAGGTAATTTTGAAGTTAACGTCAAGAGTTAACTTGTGTGTTTGCGCTGAGTAGCGCTTTAGCCTAAACACATACGAATCAGTTCAGGTAAATGTACCGCGTAGCTAGCTACCTTACTAATGCTTTGTAGTTTGAAACATTAGATAATTCTTGAACAGTCGAGTACAGCGCTGCTTAGAGTGATGCTCGACGTTTCACCATACTTCACGATTTACAAATGTCTGTCTCTGTTAAACGGTCCCGTTTAGACGGAAACCGTGTAAGTATGCAACTGCTCTGAGGGTGCGTTTATCTTAGAGCTGCGATATTAGCGTTAAGGTACGTAATAACAAAAGGCGTTTATCGCAGCTTCAAGATATACGCATCTTAAGAGTAAAAAGGTTGCAGTGACAAAAATTATTAGTATCGAAAAATGGTATCGACGTCAACTTTTGCATTTCAAGATAGGATTGTCTACTGGGCCGCCAGAGAAACATGAAACCGTTATTTAGGCTAGTATCGCCAATAAGTATCTATAGTGATCGCCGCCATGACGCTGACGGTGGGATCATATGGTAAATTTCCTAATTAGACAAATTTTAAAAAAATTAGGATGCGATACAGTTTTCCGTTAAAAATTCCGCTTTGTATACATACATATTCAATCTCTTTTATTATCGGAACTGTAAAAACAGCCTTATTGACTAGAAACACTTCTACAAAGTTTAATAAAAAATATTATATTTAAACAAACTTTATCTATATCCTTGCGGCAAAAAAATATACAATATTGTATATAAAACTTTTTTTCAATATCTTACATCTGTTAAAAAAGTGTGTTATTATATTATTATCGGGAAAACAAATAACTTTTTAAATTTATAGTTTGTCGCAATAATCCATTTTTACGGTTTTTACAGACATTAAATGTTTAAAAATTACCAATATTAGCTGCACTAAAGGATAAGAATCAATTAATATTATAATTTTATAAAGGACAAAAAATATTCTAAATGAACTTCTTTCAAACACCAAATGGAAGACAATATCATTGTTCATTCCTGAATCACTTTATTGTGCATATAGATAAATAAATGAGTATAAATGCATTAATTTGGTAAATATATATCTTTTGCTACAGCCCCTACATCCACAATATTGCACCTTAATTCATACTATTTCATACACACACATTAAAATGTAACGTTAAAATCTAACCCTATAATCAGCTCCAGAAAAATGTAAGTTTTAAGTAATACCTAATTTTTAATAAGCAGAATTTTGCAATTTAAAAATTATGTTATTTTTTCATGGAGGGATTCATTTTGCACCATTTGATTCGGGATGAAATCATATATCTCGCAGTAGACACTATTGGAGATTTCTGAACCCTCCGACCTCCGAAGGAGTTTATTATCTTAAGCCAAGTTGTTTTGGCACACCAACCCTGTTTCTTGAAACAGGATTACATGGAGAAACAGACCATGCTTTTCAAACAAATGAGTTGAAAGAAACATACCTTGTTTTAAGAAAAGTGTCATGTTACAAGTTGTTTTAGGAAACAACACTGTTTCTTGAAACAGGACTGTTTGAAAGAGCATGTTTCTTAGAACAAATAATCTGTTTGAAGAAGCAAGCCAGAATCTTTAGACATCTTTCTTATGTAATATTGTTGTTAATAATTGTTACTTCTATGCCGGCAAAAATGTAATAATGTAAAAGTGTTTTGGAACTTTCTAAATGCTAAAAAAAACTATGGCGGATTTCCCGAGAGAATGTTTTTCAATGATGGGCATGGTGATAGTGGCGAGCAGGTGGTCAATCTGTTTGCCAAACATTTCCAGTCAGTTTACACTGTCTCTCAATCCAATCCTAATTTAGCTTTTGACTTCGACAGAGTGATCGATGTCTTTGATTGTCACATAAGAATCGATGATGTTCTTGAAAGATTGGGTGGACTTGATCACAGCAAGGGACCTGGTCCCGATAATGTTCCACCTATACTTTTGAGAAAGTGTAGATTTTCCCTCGCGCAACCCTTGCAGATTTTGTTCACTGAATCCCTTAAGTCTGGTGTTTTTCCCATTCAATGGAAATCAAGTTATGTAACTCCGATTTTTAAGTCCGGAAATAAGCAGGACATTAAAAATTACCGACCTATTAGTATCCTAAGCACAATACCTAAAGTCATTGAGAGTTTGGTTTGTAATCAAATCAAGAGCAGGCTGTGTCAGACTTTCATTGATAAGCAGCACGGTTTTCGTGAGGGAACATCTACTAGTACCAACTTAATTATGTTTGTTCAATATGTGTTGGAAGCCCTGGAGAATCGTAAGGCAGTTAGTGCAGTTTATACTGACTTCTCGAAGGCTTTCGACACTGTTGACCATTATATCTTAAGTCAGAAAATGCGTGCAATTGGATTTGCTGGCGGATTGTTGGAGTGGCTGATTTCTTACATACAAGACCGTAGTCAGATTGTCAAAATAAAGCACTTCATCTCCAGAGAGATACAGGTGACCTCTGGTGTGCCGCAGGGTAGCCATCTAGGTCCATTGCTTTTTAATATTTTTATTAATGACATAACAAACGAAATATCACACAGTAAAGTGCTTTTATATGCAGATGACTTAAAGCTTTTCAGCACCGTTAAGTTTAATGCAGATTTTGAAAATATACAGTCAGATTTAGATGGAATTGCACGTTGGTGTACAAAGAACCGACTAAAACTTAATATAAATAAATGCGAATCCATCTCTTTTTCCAGGTCAATAATTGGGAATGATGAACAGTTTGTTTATTACATAAACGGTCAACCTTTAGAGTATGTGACTTCAATATCGGATTTGGGAGTACAGCTTGACAGTCAGTTGGATTTTAAGAAACATTATAGTCACATACGTAATAAGGCCTTAAAGTTGCTGGGCTTTATATGTAGACACACCAAGGACTTCAGAAATGTAAACTCCTTAAAGCACCTTTATGTATCCCTAGTGAGGCCAATACTTAAATACGCAACCTGTGTTTGGTCACCGTTTTATTTGGTACACAGGAACTCATTGGAAAATATTCAAAATAGGTTTCTCTTAAATATATCTCGCAGACTTGATGTGTCTGTTACACACATGCGATCTTACCTGAACATGTCGGACTTGGTGACTCGTCGCAACCATGCCGATCTACTTCTACTCTAAGACTTTGAACAACATTATTAAGTGCTCTGATTTGTTGAAGTATTTCGCTCTCAACGTTCCGCCAAGACAAACTAGAAGCACACAAACATTTTCTGAGGCTTATCACAGAGTGAATTACGGAAAGTTCTCTCCAATTGCACGCATTCTTGCTAACGCTAATGGGTCTGGCAATATAGACTTTTTTGGAAGCTCATTCCGAACATTTAGACGCCAGCTAGGTCTAATAACTATAGATGATAATTAAATAAAAACTATTTTATTTGTTCGCTTTTCTGGCGTGGTTTTGTTTGTTTTGGCTTTGCTTTTGCTTCTTTTTCGTTATAATGAACTTTGTAATTGCATATTATGGTAGCTGCAGGGTCATTGTGCTCGTAATTTCTATTTTTCCTTTTTTTTTCTTTACTACATTGTTAATATTTTGTAATTTTGTATTTCTGTATTTTTTGAATTTTGTAATTGTGCAATTTAGTAATTTTCTGCTTGTAACTTGTAACTTGTAAATGGATTATTTTATCCGTAAATAAATAAATAAAAACGTCTGACTCAGCTTTTCAAGTACTAGGAAACATATAAAAAAACATCTCTTGCCACCTGATGTAATAATGCGGAATTGGAATAAGAAGAACGCCTTGTAAATAAGCAGGTAGAATAAAAAAGATATTTGTGTGATTAACGGTATTTTAGTTTTGTCCCGGTAACCGATATAATAATAGTAATATTTCAGAAATGGGATAGAGAAGCTGTTCTTCTTTTGCAATTGTGTTTTCAAAAGCTGTTAGTGACAATTGTTTTTCACGTACCCTTTAATAGCCTTTAATAACCATTTTGTCAGTGCTTTCTACTAACTAACTATTGTAACTATAAACCAATATGAGTGATACAAGGCCGATATGTGGCAGCCTCACATCAAAAACGCAAGTTAGGAAAAACTGTTAACTTATCTGAAGTGGACAGGTTAATGTCTGAAAAGATTAGTGAAATACTAAAACAAAATATGCCACCATGCAAAAATATACAGGGAAAGTGGATACAGTGCCGTTATTTGATCCGGAAAGTGCAGAAATTACAGCCTTGACATGGCTGCATAAAATTAACCAAATTGGCATATATAAATAAATGGACCGATGAAACCAAATCATTTTGAATGCAGTCTCATCTTACCGAGTTGGCTAAAGTATGGTACAATGGTTCAGCCAATTACGACTTGACCTGGCAGTTGTCCGCGCTTTTCCCTTGCATGTAGACTACGTTAATTTGTTGAAACAAATGATGAAAAGGAAGATGAAGACAGTATGGTGCATTACTGTTACTCAAAAAATATGTTGGAAAAAAAGTGCAGCACTAATGCTGTTTCCTGTATTATCAATGGATCGTCTGATCAGCTGGCATCAAATGCAAAAGCCGGCAACTCCTGATGATTTACTTTATGAGTTCTTCAGTAAAGTGGAAAATGTCGGATCCCATCAAAAAAGGAAACTGGAGCAATACAACATTGACGGTCAACCGAGTACAGCAGTGCGTGTTGAAGGAGGTTCGAGGTACTAGAAAGCACCAAGTGGAAATTTCGTATACAATCTGTGGAAAGGGCGACCATTTAGAACAGAACTGTTGGGCAAACTCAAGAAGCAAGTGTTCGAAATGCGGAAAAATTGGACGTATAGAACGGGAATGTTGGACGCCGAGAACAAATACAACGCGGTGCACCATTAGTGTAAAAATTGGACATGCTACCGACAAATTCCGGTGCAGGGAAAAGGGCAATCCAAAATTGTTGCAGGGGCAAGTACCAAGTATTACCTGTAATGTAGTTGTAAATATTCAGGGTTACAAATTTAAGGGATACATAGATGCAGGTAGCCAAGTTAACGTCGCGCATATTTCCGTGACTTAAAAATTAAATCTGGCTTTAAAATCATTAATTAAGGGCCTTGGCAATTCGTTTACTATGCTCAAAGGGGTAAGAAAGTAAAGATTGTTATTGAAAACGTAAAAGTATTTCTGTAGCGCCCGAATCAATCCATGAGACAATATAATGCATATTTCTTCTTAACAAGAGTCACGGTTGGTAAAATGTATCAAAACTTAAAAACAAAACCAGTTCAATATATATTCAAATAAAGTTGCAAAAAGAAGGCAAATAGTCATTAAGGCTCTAAAAGATTTTATTGACATTCTTAAGTAATTAAAAAATGTAGGTTCATGAGTTCTGAGATTCGGATAAAGAGTATATTGTATACTCTTAGAGTAAGTCTGTTTCTTAAAATTGGATGAACCCAATATGCCCTTTTCCTCCTTCGACGTCTCATTCTTCTGAAGGCAACCCATAAACAAATATCTTCTTGTATATCAATTCTCGTTGACTAACAACAAAACACTACACGCGATGATAGCAGTGTGAATCACAATCAGGTGTACAGTCTAAATAGATTTACGCGCACTATATACGCGTCTGACACCCGTCTCTGACCTAAGCCTAAGACTTCCTAAAAAAGTAAAGTATTCTTTTTCCGTAGACTTACGATATTTAGTCTATTGTAAGGCAAGTTGTGTCTAACGTTAAATGATTCTTATTCATAAAGTGTATTAGATCCGCAAAGTAAGAAGTTAATAATGTTGTAAAGTTCTGTCAACAAGTGCTAATTAAAATGTAGAAAATAGATGATATCTCTTGTTAAACGGAGTTTCAATTGAATCTAAACAGTTATAAACCAATCAGCCTTATAATTTGGCGAATAGTGTACAAATGACGGCAACCTTGTCCGTTCAAACCCTTTTGCAAAAAAAAAACAGGGTTATTTCCTAAATCATCCTAATCACAACAGGTCCTGTTTCTTAAGACATACCTTGTTTTTAAAACAAAACCGCTTAAAGAAGCATACCTTATTGTTCCAAGGATATGCTTTGTTCTAAGTGGTTTCAGGAAACAATCCTGTTTCTTAGAACAGGGCCGTGTGAAGGAACATGCTTTTAGAACAGACCTGATTGAAGAAACAGGCCCTGTGCTCATCTAACAGCTCTATTCTAACTAAACAATTCGGAAAAGGGCCTGTTTCTTAAAACCGAGCAATATGTTTTACCGTTTCAATCCGCCCTTTTCCAAGAAACATCTTTGTTTTCTAAACCAAGATGGAACAGGGCATGTAAAATGTCTTCAAACAGGCTTGTTTTAAAAATCAGGGTATGTTTCTTCAAAAAGGGTTGTTTTCTAAAACAACTTGGCTTAACACAATAAACTCCTCAAAAATAGTATATCTACTTCTTGTGTACAAGAACAAAGGCAGTAGGAATGGGTACGCGCCCTGCAAACTACGATTCTATTACTTCAGTATCATCAGGCAACTGACCTGTAAGGAATAATAAATATCCTGTGTTACAAGGCAAGGATGACCGAAATCCAATGAATAAACAAAGCATGTTCATTTATATATGTATACACAGAGTTGCCAATCTGTAAAGAATAATAATCGTGCAAAATGAAACGAAACCAACACCGAATTAAACCATAATGCAAAACTTAGCCCGCTCCAACCAATTCTATTAAAACTTATATTTCTCTGGGACTGACTTACAATCTCCTTTATGCCTGTGTCAACTTCGGCTTGTCCACAAACTCCGGGCCATATTGAAAAATGTAGTAAGCTGTGGCCGCCATCATGCCACCCCAAAACATCAAGTACAACAACCACTCCGTGGAATATTCCGAAGGAAATATGACTGACGCCACAAACATGGCTGTCGCCACAAGTAGAACAGAAGGGAATGTTATGTATCTCCAGCCGGGTGGTGGGGCTATGGGAGATACGACCTTACCGTTGCCGAGGAATAGGTCTATAGAATCTTGACGGAAGCCGTCGTTGAAGTTGTTCTTGTAGTAACGGATCAAAGAGTTCATGCCATCTTGGATTAACCCAGCTTTTGTGCGCGTACCTAAAAATGTTAATACGAAGATAAATAATATTTCTAAACCAAGTATAGTATCGGTAAAATTTACATAACTTATTTTGGTGTTTTTGATGTAACGGAATTTATTTTGACATTTTTTTGTTAGAGTACAGCTACAAGCTGTTTCACTTTAGATTATATTATAGTACATGGACTGAGCGTTTCCTATCCCACCGCATTGTTTCGACCCGGTCGTGGTTCACTTTCAAATAAGGCACATAGAAACGTATACTCAAAGAGTAACTTCACTAATTACTGGAGTTACTAGTTGGTTAAATACCCTTCTCTGTTATCTGACATGACGGCGATTTTGAAACTTGGGGGACCAAATCCCAAAAACCTGCTCGAAATAATTCAATACTCGAAAATAATATTGGCAGATAATAAAGATTAATTGATAATGTCATTACCGGTTTTGTCTTATCTTGTGCATATAAAAGAATGCCGAAGCAATAATTTTATCTAAGGTAGGTATCGAAATTCGGTTGTAACTTAGGCTATACGCGGAATATGAAACTTTTTTTTCAAGATTTCCGAAAAATAAAGAAAATTTGTGCACTGCAAACTTGAGTACCTATAGCCGACTTTGCAGTAGACACTTGCACACACGCTAACCTAAACTTTGTGATGGTGCTGTTCCGCCGATAAGAATTGTCGATGGAATGAACAATTTTCGAAAGCGATTGCGTGTATTTGCAGAGAGCTTATTCTTCATTTCGTACACTTTTAAAAGTTTCGTGCGACAAGCGTTCATAGAAAGCAAACGGTACGCTTGATTGATATTCTTCAATCGACTTCGATTTTAGATCATTCAGCGAGTAAAATGACGTGGCAACTCTGTACACTGTTACCAATATATTCTTATTCTGTGACACAAGTCCTAACTCCTAAGCTAAAACTTAATTTATATTACAATATTTAACAATTTATTTTTTAAAATGCGTCAAGCCAAAAAGCAAATGCTATTGGAATTTAAACACAATAAAAATGTGGATTTTCCAATAGTTTCACAAAAAAGGATGATGCAAAGATTTGGGAGGAATTATTCATCAAATTAAATCTGAATGAAGTCAGTACCTAAAAATGGTATAGTAAAATTTAAAAAACTCTCAAACCAAAATCCAAGTAAATCAAAAAATTAAAAATAAACTGGTAGACGTTAAACGTTTACATTTAACAAATATGGGATGTAATATTTAGGTATCAAACTCCATTTTCTTCACAATCGAGCGATTTTTTTGAAAATCTAGGAAATTTAGGCGAGGACTGGGAGAACGTATGCATTAGGAATTACGCGTTATGGAATGGAGATATCATGGTTACTATATTATTATGATTCTCATGGTCTCCGACTAGTGATTATTGCTTATCTTTTTTTAATCCACACACAAGACGGCGAATTCATGTTGAGTTGAATTGAATTCGTTAGGAATTTATTTTTCTTCAAAGTACGTATTTGCTTCTTTATTATTCAATAAACACAAAACCTTGAGTTGAAACAAAAATTGTATTTACATTATTTAGAATCAGCGCGCTAAAATAAATCGAATGCAACTGAAAAAAGTACTCTTCATTTGATCATTTATGTCCAAATCCTAATGCAATTTTCTTTTGTATTTATATGACACACATTATTTTTACACTTCATGCGAAGCTGCCTTAGCAATGGCCGCAACGGGATTATGCCAAGACATATGACTTTTTTTTTTTTATGATAAGGCACAGCACTACAGGATAAATCCTTTATGGCGCTCTAGGAGCGGTGCGTGTGCGCAGGAAACGATTCATGTTGGTCTTGAATCTTTGGAGATTATACTCGTTGGAGAACACGATCTCAGGGAGGTCGTTCCAGAGTGATGACGTTCTCCAGATGAAAGAATTTTGAAACAGTGTCGTTCGAGGGACACTAAGCTGAACCACGTACTGGTGGGCTGCAGTGGCTCGTCGTGTATTTCTACCATGCACCGCTCTGGGTGGTATCAAGCGGGCAACCTCAGTTGAACACTTGCCATGAAAATATTTGTAAAATATACTCAAGTCGCCAACCTGCCTTCGATGTTCAAGGCTTTGCAGGTTGTTTGTCAGACTATGGTCACCGATCAAGCGAATGGCTCTTCTTTGAACGGAATCTGGACTATTCAAATTGACGCCCAATAAATTAATTGATGAAGCCAAGGGAATCAAGTGCCTTGCCATGACTATGTCCGGCTCTTCGACATTAACTTTTTTAGAAAAAACTGCAGGTCTTTGTTGAGATGTGAAATCTCTTACTGCCTACAGAGATGTGCATTGGCAGTCGAGGTTCGAGTATCCAAAGTAAAAGATGAAACAAGTGTGCTGTCATCAGCGAAGCTATATATAGGATTTTTAGTTTTCTCCAAAAGATCGTTAATGTATAGTAAAAAGAGGGTGGGCGACAATATAGAACCTTGAGGGACTCCGGCATTGATGCTAAATGTGTCGGAAAGAAATCCGTCCATCGCTACTTGTAGGGAACGGTCTTTAAGAAAGCTTGAGAGTCATGAACAGAATTGAACCAACATTCCATATGTCCTCACTTTATTTAGGTACCCCTCATGCCATACTCGGTCAAAGGCCTTGGAAATGCTACCGCCCGAGACTCCCCATGATGTTCTATTGCGTTGTTCCAAACGTGAGTAACATAAGCGAGAAGATCTCCTGTTGATCTAGACTTACGGAATCCATACTGGCGGTCACTAATAATGTTGAAGCCTTCCAGGTACTTTAATAATTTTTCGTTAATAGCCTGCCGATACAACCGAAAGCAATGCCACTGGACGATAGTTCTTTGGCAAGATCTGCTTGCCTTTTTTAGGTATGGGCTGGACTCGCGCAGTTTTCCAGCAAGAAGGAAATACTCCTTTTTTGTAATACAAGTTAAAAAGTCGTCAGGACCAGAAACTTTTTGGTGTCAAGCGTCCTCAAGATTCGTTCAACATGGCGCTGCCGGAAAACAATCTCGGGCATTCTCAATTCTACAGAGGCAATGTTCTTTGGTGAAGTTTTTCACTGAAAATTAACCGTTGAATGTGAGTAGAAAAGTTCCGCCAGTAAGTTTGTTTCTCTTGTGCTTCGGTCGTAATAGTGCCATCAGAGCGTGTTAGAGGTGGAATGGTTGACTTTGTAAAGTTCTGACTGACGGCCTTAGCTACCAAAATTATTTTGATCCGTTAGGACATTCAAGAATTTGTCTTTGATCTTCTAGTTGTATGCTTTTTTTGCTTTGGTTTATCGTTTGCTTGCATTGGTTTTGAGCGTTAACAAACATGGGACGACTTTCGGCGGTAGGGTTTTGACGCCATTTGCGATAGAAATAATTTTTTGATTTTACAGGTCGTTCGCAATTTTTGGTAAATCAAGGCTTGCCGTTAGAAGGGCACTTTTTTGAGAAAGGGATGGAGACTTCCATGTTAGTAAGGATAACCTCCAATACTTCTCTAGCACAGATGGATGGATCGTCAGAGGTAAAACAAACGTCCCGCCAAGGAAAGGTTCGAAAATGGTCCTTTAGGTCCTCCCACTTAGCTGATGTATAATGCCATATCTTGCGTGGTTTAGGAGGCTCTTCAGCACTAATTGGTAGTTTGTTCAGTGCCGAAATAAGGTTGTGCTCAGACGTTCCTAACTGAGGCTTCACGGTGACAGTGTACAAGTCGGGGTTTGAGGTTAAGAAAAGATCCAACAAACTAGCAAAATCAGCATGTCTGTCTGGAATCCGAGTTGGTTCACCCACGAGTTGGGTGAGGCCAGAGCTGATGGCAAAGGATTCGTCTTCGCGACCTTGCTCGTCGGTTGTATTTGAGTATTTGAGCCAGTTTACATTATGAACGTTAAAGTCGCCAAGGATGACAACTTCAGAACTAGGAGGGTGGGTTTGCAAAAAGTCGATAGTATAAGCAAGTGTGGAGAATAAGTCTCTATAATGGGTATCGTTGGTGACCGGTAAAGGCAGCAGATGAATTTAGTAATTCTCTGCGTTGAAATAATTTTAAACCACATTACATTAAAGTCATTAGGCTCAAGTGTCTTCTCTCGCTGACAAGAAATATCACTGCGGATAAAAAGACAAAGGCCAAAATTGCGCCTAAATCGGTGATGGAAGTCGTACCCAGGATATAAATAGCTGACCGAACTAGTCGATGATCTGACCTTTCTTTCGGTTAGCGGGAGTACATGAGGTTTGGTTGATTGTTGATAAACTGCATTGATGTTTGAGTTCAGCCCTCTTATACATTGAAGAAGTCAATTTGGAAGCCGTTAATTTTGGGTCTTTTAACAACGTCAGTTATCACACCATTTCCATTTAAAATGTTGTTCGAAGGACCCGCCTGGCTGTTGGAAATGGTGGATGTTTGAATAATTTCGCTTGATGATGCGCCAGAACCAGCCCCCACCCGGAGATCCGATCAGGGGGCGAGTTTAACTCCGAAGCATTTTAATCTTGGAAGTAGCATCATGGCATTTTTCATATATTTCCCACCCTGGAAACCGGCGACATCGGCACAGCGACAAAACGTTAGCTCAAAGAGCAACTTCACGCCACCTAAGCCGATGCGATGGTATTTCACCGGGCGATGACGGGTGAGCCAACATATACCATCTACATGTAAAGATTATTTTTTGTTAAGTGACAACGATGATTGTTTGCTACACCAGTAGCAAACAATCATACCTGTTGAAGATTTGGTCTTATTTTTGTTTTTCCTTTCAGGTCAATTATCATTTTCTGGATTAGGAAAACCTCTAAAATCTTCTAAGTAATCTATACTGTTAATTTTATCTTCCGTAATCTATATTTTATCAGTATATTCTGTATTTATGTAGTTCTTTCCAGATTTTCTCGACATTTTTAGCAGATTATCAATTTCCGACTATTTGCATCCATTTCTTAAACTTTACTGTTTCACCTTAGGGCTGTTTTGTTTTTATCTCGAATTGACCACTAAATGTGGTTTCTATGGTATATTTCTATATCTTTTAATAGCTCTCATTATCTTTAAGGCCGATTCATAAAACTTTTCGTCGCTGTTCCCGCTCGTCGCCGCCGTTCCCGTCGCAATTTAACCTAAGGGGAAACAGTGTATACGTTCAGAAAAGCCGCCACCGCTCCCGTTGGTAGTTCTGAATTGGCCAATTTTTAAATCGCGTCGTTCCCACTGACCTTGGTCGTTCGTCGTTCCCACTTCTGGCCAATGAGAAGAAAGAAATTTTCGATCATATGGTTTGAAGTATTGAAAGAAGAGATTTTAGGGTTAGACTACTTAGAGTGTTTTGCTGTTTTGTGGATTTTACTAAAAAAAAAACATTAATAACATATAATAAGGTACTAACATCACGCTTTTTAAAATAAAATACAATTCTTAACTTTGTTTCCCAACCTCAAACCTTCTTTTGTTATTGCGGCGCAGTTCGTAGTTCGACTTTTTTATGAATACCTATCCAACGGCGGCGACGAGCGGGAGCAGTGACAACGAACGGGAACAGCGACGAAAAGTTTTATAAATCGACCTTTACTGTACAAAAACTATTTATTCAAAAAACTATATTGACAATGACAATAGCAAAATCTCCATTCCAACCGGTCCCATTATCTCCTACAGGGTCAATCTCTAACACATTCTATGTACTATATGATTAAGTGCAGTGCCGGTTTTAGCACTACCAGCGCCCTGGGCGATATTTCTACGGCTCTCCCTATCTGCTATCCAAACTCATGTCAAAAGAAGGGAAATAATGAAATAATAATAACTAATAGGATTTTATTTTTCTTGCCTTTTTATCGGCAAACTCTCTTATTACGCCCGCAAGTTTGTCAATCTGCATTGAGATATTGTCGATAGCAGATAGGTTTCTATCAGCTTAAGATTTGAAAAACTCCTTTCCTCACTAGCAACCGTTACAGGTGTAGTGATCAATATTCGCAATGCAATCCATACATTTGGATACAGTCCTTGTTTGTTGCGATCTTTAATGAAATATAAAATAATAGTAGTAGTAACAATACCATCTTGATCAAGCAAAAACGATTTCAGGCTTATGAGTTCATCACACAGCATACAACCATCAATATCTGATTTCAAGCCTACAGTTAATTTTAATTGGAGATCACCCCAGAGTTTGAGAAAGTCTGGTTTTTCTGGAATCTTTTTATATTATACAAACAAAGACCAAGATTCGCAGTATTCATTTAACTCTTCAAATCTTTCATTGAATAAAATTAAATTAGTGTACAATAGACAGTTGAAAAATTTAACTTCAAATTTATTTTCTGGAAAAGTTATATACTCATCGCGGACAGTTCCACTAGCTTGGCGTTTATTACGTCGAATTCTTGTGGCTTTAAATACAGGTTTAATTTCAAGTTCTTCAGCCAACTACTTCGCTGTTAAAATGGCGCTTTTAAAGCCCGTCTTTCTATACTCTTCCAAGAAAGCCCAGCATTTTATCAACATTTCTGTGCATTTACCGAGATCCATCTCTATTGATTGCAGATATTTACTAACGAGATTAATCTGAAAAAGTGTCTCATACAAAACAACCAATGAAACTGTTCGGCTAGAGTTGTGGCCTTATGAGATACTTCAACATCAGTTTTTCTCAGTTTCAATAGCCAAATAAAGCGTCATGAATGAAATCAGCAAATGAGCCCTCATTCACTAAGATAAGTTTAATTTTAAGTTTTATGTCTTTCAGCACCATTTGAGTGGGTTATAGGGAATTTAACTCTTTAAAGTGACCTGGCCGCTGCCGAGAATGCAACAAGTCACAATATGCAACTGGATGAGTGAACAGAAATAAAGCGGTGCCTTCGGCGCTCCTTTATGTCTAGCGTCCTGGGCGTCGCCCAACCGCGCCCTACCGTAACGCCGCTACTGACTAAGTCGCGGTACTATTGACACTGATTAACTGATTTAATAGACGATTAAAATTATCATGGTTTCCAATGTGCTAAAATCTACAAATTTATATTGACATTGGCACCTTTAAAACCCTGATTATTTTAATTGTTTATCGAATGAGTTAGTCAGTGTCAAAAGTACCGGCACTAAATGATTCGCAAAAGTGTTTTAAATTTAAAACCGGTTAATTTAATTATTTTTGGTTTTAAATGAAAAGCTACATGAACAGTACGATGTGCACAAATACCCCAGCAAAATTAATATTATTTTCCGTCGACCGTGTATTTACGAACTTCTTTAATGTATAAAAAATCGTACATTAATGGCCCCCATTAATGCATGATTTTTCTATTAATAAACGATTGTATTATAGGCAACCAAACATACATGAAATTAAATTAATACTCAATTGTTATTCAAATCAAGGTGGCGCGAAGCGGCTGTGACGCGTGCATGATGGCGTTTCGCGTAAGTAAAAAAAAACTGTCGCTGTCAACTAGTTTGGATTTCAAAATTTTGATCGTACAACGTTGAAATGAATGTCTTCGAAAATTTAACCCCACCAGAAATAGCAGAAACTGCTAATGTAGTATCGTTAAGTTTACTTCCCGCGATAAGCAAAAGATTGTATGAGAAAACGTACGCTGAGTTTATGTCATGGTGTGATGAAAAACGAGTGACGCGCTTTTCAGAATCGGTGCTATTGGCATATTTTTCGAATATTGCAGAAAGAGGCCTCATTGCAAGTTTATGGCCGAAATATTCAATGCTCAAATCGACTTTAAATTTGAAAGATGGCATCGATATAAGCAAATTCAGTAAATTATTTATGTTTATCAAGAGGCAAAAAGTAGGATATGTACCTAAGAAATCGAAAGTCCTGGAAAAAGAACACGTACACAAGTTTATTTCTGATGCTCCTAACAACCTTTTCTTGATGACAAAGGTAATAAAAAAGAAAGGTAAAACTATAATATCTAACAATAATAATAAATAAATTAAAATTCGTAGGTTGCATTGATTTTTGGAGTGGCTGGCGCACTAAGAAAAGATGAACTGTTGAAATTAGAAACGAATGATGTTCAAGATCTGGGTTCAAAATTCCTAGTCACCGTAAAGGCATCTAAAACACACACAAACAGAATATTTACTATTGTGGGTAATGAAGAAAATAACCTTCTCAATTTGGTTAAACGGTATATGTCCCTGAGACCAAGACACACTCCACACAAACGGTTTTTTATTTTTTATAAATTTAATAAATGTTCTATACAGCCAGTTGGCATAAATACATTTTCCAAAATGCCTTCCATTATAGCAACCTTTTTAAAATTAGAGCAGCCACATCTCTACACTGGGCATTGTTTTCGGCGTTCATCTGCCTCGATACTCTGTGACAGTGGTGCAGATTTTTCAGCCATTAAACGGCTTGGTGGTTGGAAATCCACTGCTGTTGCAGAGGGATATATTGAAAACTCATTACAAAATAAAATTGATACAGCTGAAAAAATCCTCGGTACAACTATAACAAAAGCCCCTCATGCTAGTTCTATCAGCGCCACGACCAGCGCCGAACCACATTCCCTTACAAACATCCAAGATAATGACATAAACCTAAATTTAAATTCAGAATGTCATACAACTACTGATAATGTATCTGTACCTTGCTTTAATTTCAGTAATTGCACTATTTCTAATGTAAATATAAGTATTAATAAACAATAATAGTCAGTTCCATACATAATCATATTTTTATCGACTTTTGTAGGTTTGGTTGTTAAATAAAAATTTTTTTTTCATTATTAACAACACAATCGACGGAAAAATGTTGTAACTAACGCGTATATTAAAAAGCGATTAATAATTTCGACAAATTAACGCGCTCGCTGCGCTCACGCGTTAAAAATGTCTCGATTATTAATCGCCCTTATTAATACACTTGTTCGTTAAATTACTATTACAAGTGCATGCTTATATCTACCTGTTCTTGTAAAATCGGTCTTCAAAGCACCTGTACCAGAATACTGCGTACTTATAAGATCGGCATGGTCGGCCCAAACGTTTTTAAACAGCGACTCGAAAGAAAATTGATTTTCCAAACTCTGGTCGTTACCCAAAATAGAAAACTTCTTAAGTAGAATTTCCAGATTTCTATGGGCCAACATACTTTGAACCACGTTGGTCCTGTCAAGACAATCTACACAATTTGTTCTAAAAACTCCTGAAAAAAAAAATGTATTGTAAAATGTGTTAGTTATACAGGGTGTGAAAAAAGTGTAGGAAAATATGGAATGGAAATTGGTTATTTCCGAAAATTTGATTTTTGATAAATTGGATGTTTGTTGGTAAACTAAAAATTGATCAACGCCTATTTATTCATTTATAGTTGGTCGTATGAGGATTCAAAGTCAATGTCAAATCAAAATACACACAACCTCAAGTCTTGGACCCGCTGTATACAGCGTCCTACAGCTCAGCTTCCCTCTAAGTTCTATACTATTACAGATACAGATTTCGTTCTGCTAGAAGGTAATACCTACCATAGGCGACCCTCGGACATTATTTTTAAATATAGAGGGTGATTCAAAAAAGCGCGACAACTTGAACATAACTATTCTTAATTGGACCCCCTATATTTTGTACGGTCGCAATAAATATGTCACAGTTTTTCAGGATTTCAGTACAGAAAATGTTTATCGAGTTCGAGAACAATGTGCCCTAGTGTCTTGTGAAAATGTTGTCGGATCTTTTAACTACTTTTTATATCAAAGTTTTTATGCCTTTACCAAGCGATTTCCTTTCAAAACATTTTAATAAAAAAAGGAAACCCTGGATTACCCAGGGAATTTACAACTAATCTACAAATCTTAGGGCTCTTCATACCAACTACAAACGCATTTTTAGACTGGTCTTTAAATGTGCCAATGAACAATACTATAGCCAGAGGATCTTGAGGGCAGGTAATAGATCCAAGGAACAATGATCTATAACACTATTCAACAAATACAAAAAAAAATGCGCAAAAATTCAACAACCAAAATTTTCTACCACGTATAGATTTTGAGTTATAGAATGTATCAGATATTTTTATTTTATACAAACATTTGTATATAATATTTATACATAAGTTCAAGCCAACAAACAAAAACAAGATATTTTAAGGACAACAGGGGTTATTTACAAAAATACACATGAAAATACATTTATAGTAAGTCTTTTGTACATAACTTTTTTGCAAATGCTGACTTTCCTTTATATTCCTGATCGCTTTCTCTCATAAGAAACCAACAATAATCCCCGAACATTGCTGGATCCCATCTGCCTTGGTAGCGTTGCTCCATTGTTAGTATATCCCGGTGGAACCTTTCTCATTGCTCGTCACTCAAATTTTCTGGGAAAAAATTTAAATGGGAGTGCAAGAAGTGTATTTTAAGAGACATGCGACAGCCGATTTTGCAGTAGCTTTCAAGTAAATATTCTACAAGTTTTTCGTAGTTTTCTACTTTTTTGTTTTCTAAAAACTCCGAAACAATTCCTTTAAAAAAAACTCCACATAGCTAATTCCACATCATTTGATCAACCTGTTGATCCCTTAGTATTTTTTAAATTTGTGGTCCAACAAATATTCCTTCCTTATGCTTAGCATCAATTAGTTTAGGAAAAATTTGCTTAAGGTATTTAAACGCATCTCCTTCTTTATTTAATGATTTAACGAAATTTTTCATCAATCTCAGTTTAATGTGTAGAGGAGGTAACAGAACTTTTTTGGGATTAACAAGAGGTATATTCTTTACGTTAGCCTGCCCTGGAATATATTGATCTCTTGGAAGCCATTATTTTACTTAGTAATGGCTCTGTGTGTGTGAGGATAGCTCCTCGTTACGGTACAGACGCTTTTGTCATGCAGAAGTAACAGTCGTTAAAATGATTTGTTGGTTCTCGCCAAATCATTGGAACTGCAAAAGACATAGAAAAGCGTTTGTCATTTAACCAGTTACTTACATTTGCAGCACAGGTTTGACAACATGTGTAAGGAGCCCAGTCCCGATCATGATCGCCAACGACACATCCAGAATACTCATGATAAGCTACTTTGGTCATTTTGTTAATTGTCCTATTCTGTGATTTAGGGGTCAACTGATCACATATATAGCAAAAACTATCCGCGGAGTTAACACAGTCACGTTTCTATACTTTAGACTTTTGTACTGTCGCGTGTGTCGGTTCACAGATGTGATAGTACGTTTACAGGCGTCAACTAACTTTATTTAACACAAAGATAACACTAATATAAGGCTCTTACTATTGGCTTGTTCGCGCACTTCGCATCTCTATCTAATAATGACCACTACTCGTGCTAAACCAATACTGATGATCCGACGGCCGGCCAGCTGCTTTCATAGCCGCTCCGTACCTCTAGTATTTTCTAGAAATACCTGTTATCGGAAGTTCAAGAAGCGATGGCATAATTCTCGTATACAGGGGCCATCTATACGTAGATTCGGCTACGGGGCAGAGTGAAATTTGGAATTGGGTTTAAATGGGTACTTCCGTTATTTTAAGCCCTAGATGGTTTAGACTTCGTGGTGTCATTCCTAGACACCCCCACGCGGTGTTGCCAGATTGTGCACAATTTCCCTAACTTACGGAAAACGTCGCGTTCCGGTATATTACAAATTACTTTTTAAAATAATGTGTTTAAAACACTCAATAATATTTGCTGAAAAAAACCATAACTCAAAAATCTTAAGTGTTAGGAAGTTTTTACCATCATTTTCGCATTTAAAGAACAAAAAACTGCCTTTTACATTACATTTGCAAATTGGCTCTAAACTAGTGTAAGTAATGGCTTAAGAGGAAGGAGTGACTCTTCCCAATCAGCCATGGCTATTGAGCCAAATACATTTAATCAGTTTTACTGCTCGGTGGCACATAAATTAACATCCCGCTTGCCTTGTGGATCAGACCCCCTTGATTGTCTCACCAATGTGTGGTTTCCAAAGCACTTCTATTTAAATTCAACTAGAGGAAGTGTGTGACATCTTTAGGCAAATAAAAAATAAACACTCGGTTGGATCTGACGAGATCTCTATTGGACAATGTTCCTGAAGCCTCCTTACTTGCGCTGGCAGAATCTGTTAACATCTTCTTTTTGCGGGGTGAATTTCCTTCGTGCCTGAAGGAAGCTGTAGTGGTTCCTCTATTATTTAAGGGGGGGGTGACCAACGATCCTTTAAACTATCGACCCATATCTCTTCTGGCAACAATTTCCAGGTCCATTGAAAAACTAATAAAATCTAGATTATTACATTTTCTGACAACAAATATCATTATAGCATCATGTCAATTTGGTTTTCGGGCATCAAAAACTACAAATAATGCAATATTTTCACTTCATGAGCATGATTTTCTTAATATTAATGAGTGCGCGGCTCTTGCGGCAGTATTCTGTACCTTTTCAAAAGCCTTCGACTGTGTTAATCATAGGGTACAAGGTGCGAAAGCTACAACACTATGGAATACACTATGGTAGCGTACGATTGCTTCTCGTCCTACGTGTCTGATAGAACTCCGGTTGTGAGGGTTGATGGGAGTTATTCTTATCCTTCGGGAGTGGAGCCTGGTATCTCACAGGGTTCTGTGCTGGGACCAATTTTATTCTTGCTATATGTCAACAACTCGCAGGCCTTATGGCACTCGAGCAACATTGAGATCTTGAACGACATGTTTAGTAACGATCTAGAGAGGGTTATGAAGTGGTGCGACTCCAACTCTTTGTGTTTTAACGTTGGCAAGACTGGCATATTGACTTTTGGTTTTGCCTATGTGGTCTTGCCTTGGATACCCGGAGGGTAGAGAATAGCACAGTTTCTATACGAAATAAAATATTGGAAAATATTTTACTTCAGAGGGCCTGTTACAGCCTAGAGTTCTAGAGGAATACTACGACGACAAGTTTTAAATTTTAATGTGTAGTGTATTTGGTTTATATACATTTATTTATGTATTTCCTTTATCTATTCCTATTTATTAAAACTATTTCATAAAGGTTTCCCTATTACTTAATTTCTTACTTGCTCTGATAGAGTGCAAAACCTTCTTACTTTTTTTTTTTTTCTATTTTTTCTATTTCTTTTCTTGTCTAGTATGGGCTTGTATCTCCCCTATGTAAATTTAGCTTAGTTTGAGTAACTTAACTTGTAATTGTAGGTTTAGTTTAGTTTTATTAAGCTTTGTCAAGAAGAACATATTCTTTGGACAATAAAGCACATTTATTATTATTATTATTATTATTAGAGATCGCACGATACCGATATTGATATTGTTATATCGGCAGTTGTTGCCGATTATCGGTATCGTATCGTATCGGCCGGGAAATTGCCGATATATCGTCAAAACAAGTAAAAGAAAATAAATCAATTTGTGTGTAGAAGAGTAACATGTCAGTGTACTAGTTAGTAGTAGGGGTTTATTTTTATTGCCATTTTTAATTTACTTTAGTTTCTCTTTTCACTATTTTACTTTTTAGGTTGACGCGGTATTATCCTTATAGTATTCGGATTCTACAGGATTTAGCAAATTGCTGGTTTATTATATTTATTTACATTCGACGTTATAAAACCAGGATTGGCATGATTTAAGTCTTGTTTTTTTTTTCAAAAGTCATGTCATCTTTGCCGATACGATATATCGGTAAATCGGCACGTAAATATCGGTATCGGCCGATATATCGTATCGGCAATAAAAAGTCATATCGTGCGATCTCCATTTAATATTTATTTATCGATTTTAATTCGATACATATTTTTTTGCAGACAACTGCATCTGGATTACACAAGTAGTTATCATATGATTTTAAGAAATGTTTTTATACAGGGTGCTCTAATTTTACTTCCAAATTTCGGAAAACTTAGGTTAAATGTAGTCAATTTTCTTAAATGGAACACCCTGTAAACTTCGTCAAAAACAGAAACAACTAAATCCTCGTATAACTGTAAAATATTTGTATAATTGTCGGCGGCGTTGTCAAGTCATGATTATTTTCTCCAAATTTTTGGTATTTTTCTTTGTTTATATTAAATTTGTTGGTCTGGAATATTGTAATACCTATCTTATATTTCGGTGTACATCTTCTACGCTTTATAATAAAACAATTAATCTTAAACCGATCCTATAATTCTTCTCAGTAATCATTAAACTAGTTTGTTTTGTATCTTCTAAAAATTGCATTTAATTCTGAACATTTAGGACTTGGAAGTCATGGAAAATTTATAATAATCATTGTTTCCAATTATAACAACCAACAACAATTATTGTTGTTACCTTAAATATTAAGATTTTGTTTTGTATAATCGCACCTAAAATGCATTATTCGTAAAAATATTTTGTACGCTGAAGTAAACGAACAGTTCAAAAATTCAAAGAAAAGTATAAAAATATATAGAAAAATTACCATTTTCTTGCACTTGTTAAATAAAACTATTTTTTACATTTTAAAATAAATAAAAATAAATCTTGCTGAGCCTGAAAAGCCGCCACTGGGTGGAAAATTCTGTTCTCAGCTTCGACGCTCGATGGGACTCTCTGCACTGTCGGTATCGTCAAGGCCACGAAAAGGTTTTATAGGAAATCTATTAAGATATTTGTATCTGTTAGGAATAATCTGTGTCTTAAGTATAAAAAACCGAAATAAACTGTTTTAACCGAAAAATATGATCCTATCATTGCCTTGTTCCGTCGTTGGATGTTCAAGAAATTAGTGAAACTTCAAGGTTAGAAAACCTTCGAGTATTCAATAAAGTTCACAGAAAATGCACAACCATTTAGTGTGAGTGCGCCAAGACGAGTTTCACTGTCCATAACGGAAAATGTGCGACAAGTAAATAAATTAGTGGACGACGGAATTACCGAAAAAGTCGATCAACCAACTGATTGGCGTTCACTACTGTTTACCTATTGTAGTTGCTAAAAAAAGAGGTGATACAATTAGGGGATGTGTCGACTACACACACTTTATTACTTTGTTAAAAGAGAACTTTATCAGTTACCATCTGTTGAAGCCTTTGGCAATAATAGAAGATGGAAAAGGTTTTTCCAAATTGGACTGTTCAAAAGAACTTTATCAATTTCGACTCTCTTAAGATTCAAAATTGCTAACAACATTTATAACTCCCATTCGGTAGCTCCCCGATCGTGCTATGTCATGATCCAGGAGGGGTACCGAAGAAATAAAATACATTCAAAGCGTTTGCCATAGAATATATACTTTTGTTGAAAAAATAGTCCATACTTTCAGTGGGGTCAATGTAATATGAATAAAACAATGCAGTCTTCCTCCACAGTTTAATATTTGTAATAAAAATTCTAAGTTCCCGATATGTTTTGAGCACTTAAGTACTCATCTTCAGGGGATACCAACAACGAGTTTAACATAAAAGTGAGTTGTCTCAAATTAACGAGTACAACTCAAAAGCTGGAGACTTGGTGTATGAAATGGTTGTATTGATTTAAGTAAGTTAATCTAAACTTCACCTTTACTTAAATACATACAACCATTTCACACACCAAGTCTTCAGCCTTTGAGTTGTACTCATTACTTTGAGACAACTCACTTTTATGTTAAAGTCGATGTTGGTATCCCCTGAAGATGAGTACTTAAGTACTCGAAACATGTCGGGAACTTAGAATTTTTATTACAAATATTAAACTGTGGAGGAAGACTGCATTGTTTTATTCATATACTTTTGTATTATGTATGGAAATCTTCGTGTCCAATGATGTTCTTTTTTGAAAGGATAGTCGGAAGAGGACAATAAAAGAGGGCTAACAAATGCGTTTATACAGGGTGTCCATTTAGTGTGCCGGTGGACGATATCTCGTTAACGGTCGACTTAAGGAAAAAAACTTTTACACAAAAGTTGTGCAGATTAACGCCGCGCACCTTTTAATAATAATTTTAAATATACAGGTTGGCTCAAAAATCCAGGGTGAGCCAAACATACCTTTTTTTTAAATGAAACACCATATATTTTTTGAAGCCTTTAGTAGTCCTCTATTCTACTTTAAAAAATTTTGATCATCAAATGCGACGTTGTTAAGATATGAATTTTTTAATGGATTTTTGACTAAAAACCATTTTACATAAAAATCGTTGGATTTTAACTATCTTTACAAATCCTTTTACTTAAATTTAGGAAAGAAAAGTTATAACATGTAAAATTACCTAACTGTTATAAGAATTGGTATAAGTACTACAGAGTGTTCAACATTTTGGTCCAAACTTAATTAATTTAATTTCGAAAAGATATTTTAATTCCTTTTAATTTGATACCAATATAATAATAATAATAATAATAATAATAATAATAATAATAATAAATCGTCTTTATTAGACATGTACTAATCAGGCGAAGTTTAGCTACAATAGCTACTTCTAGCACTTAACCTAATTAGTACGTAGAAATTAATATAAATTTCTGAAATATCATATATAAAGTAAGATTTTAAAATTATACCAGTGACAACCGTAACAATGAAAATTAAATAAAAGAGAAACCATTTCGTAGGTATAATAATATAAAGATAACACATACAACCCATTACCTAATTCTAAACGATTTTATCCTTTACATATTTTTTAATATGGTATTTGAAAGAATCAAATGTTAAATTAAAAAACTTAATTATATGACTATTAAAAAATTTCGGTGCGCAATAAGAAAATTATTTTTTAAAAAAAGCTGATCTATGACGAGGAATGTGCATATAATGTCTGGAACGGATATTGGCATTATGAAGAGAGCTGCGTTGAGTTAATTTATTATATAAGTTTTTAGGTTTTTTGTGGTTAAAATTTAATGGACAAAGCAACAAAAATGTACATGGCGTCTTTCTTCCATGGTTAACCAATTTAACTCAGCTATCTTCGCAGATATGTGATAATATTTCCGAAGACTGAACACGAATCTGGCACAATAATTCTGAATTTTTTGTATTCTGTGTTGTTGAAACCTGTCTAAAAATGTTCCGTATAGGGAGTCACAATAGTTAAAACGTGAAAGGACCAACGATTCAGTGAGTATTTTTTTTAGTGAATTGCAGAGAACATGTCTTTGGGAATATAATATTTTTAAAACCAAAAAAGAGTTTTTTATTAAATGGTTAACATGCAAATCAAATTTTAAGTTAGAGTCAAAAAATACTCCTAAATTCTTTATGGAGTTGACAATGTCCAAATTAGTGTTCTCAATTTTGATATGAAAATTATCATCAAGGTTTTGTCTTAAATTTTTGTTTCCAAACATTATCAAGTAAGATTTTTTAGGATTTAATGTTAAATTATGAAGGGCAGACAAATTTCGTATTATTTCTAAATCGTTATTTATTTTATTTTCGGCGTCTTGTATAAATTCAGGTTTAAAATGTAAGTATATCTGTGTGTCGTCCGCGTAGGCCTGAACTTTACAGTTTTTAATTGAATCAAACAATTCGTTAGTATACAAAATGAATAATAATGGGCCGAGAATGGACCCTTGTGGCACACCAGATGACACATCACTAGCTAACGAGAGACGATCACCGATTTGAACCCTTTGTTTTCGACCAGTAAGATATGACTTAATAAAATTTAGGGCGGAGTCAGAAAAACCATAGAATTTTAGCTTAGCGTACATCAGCTTATGATTAATGGTATCGAAAGCCTTTGAGAAATCCAAGGCCACTAAGGCTGTCAATTCTTTATTGTCGATGCCCGCAACAATATCATCGGTCACATGTACGAGAGCAGTCGACGTACTATATCCTGCCCTGAAGCCTGCTTGAAAATCAGACAATATTTTAAACTCCTCTAAAAAGTTGGATATTTGGTCTTTTCTAAAATTTTTGATATAGCAGGCAAAATACTGATAGGACGTAGATCAGAAAACTCATTCGGATTGGAGAGCTTGGCAAGCGGTCTTATAATTGATTCTTTCCAATATTCAGGAAAATAATTGCGCTCCAAACAGGAGTTTATAATATGAGTTATGTATGGATCTAAATACGGACTACAATAGCGCAACATACAAGCTGAAATATTATCCGAACCATAAGCATTCTACTTTATTGAATAAAGTAATTTACTAACATATGTAACATCCAAAAGAGTAAAAGAAAATTGCCCGTTAAATACTTCAGGATGCATACGCTGATTATAACTTGACAATAAATCGTGATCCGGTTCTTTATTTACAAAAACACTACTAAAGTATTGGTTAATCATTTCTGGGTCTTGAAGACTTAATGGAATTTCTTTATTACCATTATTTTTTATTAATATACTTTAAACAGACATCTTCTCTACAACAGTTTTATAGAGCCACATATGCGATACCTAATGCCCTGCTGGGGAAATACATGTACTAGACAGTTGGATCAGCTCCAAAGACTACAAAACAAAGCGATTAAAGTGATATTCGGGATGAATTACTACACGCACAGTGAGGAAATATATAAAAAAGTGACATACCTGAAAATAAATCAATTGAAAGTATTTGAACAAACCAAACTAATACATGATATACAAAATAATAAACTTAAAACCAGTGTAAAACTACAAAATAACAGACAATTCTACACATACAACACAAGAACAAACCATGAATTAAGAAATTCATATGCTAGAACTAAAAAGGGACAGGACTCACCAATACATAGAAGTATACAGGAATATAATAGGATTCCACAAAGAATACTCCATGGAAATACCAAGAAACTGACGTGCAATATTAAGAAATATATAAAGGAAAATAGAGTATAGACATTTAAGTGGCAGGATAAAGAAATATAAACTACATTTGTTTGCCTTTCGGAATAACTTTATTTGAATGTTAATAATTATACCATACAATTTGTAGGCCTCGGTGCCAGTTTTATTGTAAACTGTTTTGAGGTCAATAATAAATTATTATTAAAAAAAAAAAAAAAAAAAAACTTTCCATAAGTCTTTACTATTTTTAGATTGAAACAGATTGTTATAATTTGCTCGTTTTTCAACGTCGGATTGAAAAGAGTGTAAAATTTCTTAAATTTTTATAATAATCCCAATCTGCTGCAGTTCTGGTTTTCCTATATTTGCTTAGTGCTGAATCTTTTTCACGAATTATTAGTTTTATAGCGTCAGTAAGCCAGGCTGCTGGGGGTTTGGAAACTCTTATTTTTCTGACTGGCGCATGATGATTAAAGACAGAAATGAAAAGTTCAGAAATATATCTGGTATATAAATATATATCTGATATCTTATTTCAAAAAGTTGTTGAAGGAAACATGATTTCAAAAAATTGTGTCTTAAAAGCAAGCGTCATATTTACACAACTATTAACTTAATCTTTAAGTGACTGGCTGAATGGCTGATCAGCCCATGCCAATACAGAGAGAAAAAAAGCGTAATTTCGTGATGCTTTAAATTTAATAACTAGTTGGCCATGTATTTCTATCAACTTTTCTACAAATGGCAGACATAATAATTATCAATTATTTGACGTTTTACAGTGGCCTTGTCTACGTTAATTTTCAAAATGAATTTTAATTACACTCGAATAGAATTAGTAAATATGATTTACACAATTGGAAAAATGTATGAAAATTGTTTTATGGCATCACGTTTATATGCTCAGAAGTTTCCAGAAGCTCGATGTCCGGACGAAAGATCAATAATTAAACTAAAAGATCGATTTGAGAAAACGGGGAGCGTAGAGTATGAAAAAACATCTAGGACCATAACAGTGCTTTATGAAGATAACCAGCTAGGCATTGCATTGGCGGTGGTGGAGAATCCAAAAATAAGTGTCAGAAAAATTAGTTCTAATTTGGAAATAAAAAAATCTTCAGTGAATAATTATTTATTAGCAAACAAATCTTATCCCTATAAGGTTCAATTACATCAAGAATTAAGCGACAATGATTTTGAAAGAAGAACATTATTTTGTCAATGGGCCCAAAATACCACTGTTGAAGATGAAGATATTCACCAACGAATCGACATTTCATAGAAATGGGTTCGTCAATAGACATAATTTTCACTTTTATGATACCCAAAATCCACATGCCCTGCTAGTAAATAATTTTCAACATCAGTGGAGCCTAAACGTTTGGGGTGGTGTTATTGGACTTATGTCATTGGGCCTTATTTCTTTGAAGAGCACTTGAATGATCGTTTCTTTTTGGAATTTTTGCAACATGACTTTGTTAGGCTGACTGATAATCTCCCGGAGTTCATACCGAACAGGATGTGGGTTCAGCTCGATGGGGCACCCCCTCACTACAGCAGATATGTTCGGGAACATTTAAATGCAGTTTCCAGAGTGGTGGATAGAAAGGAATGGTTGTTAAAAACCCAATAATATGAAATTTCTCTTTTCCCTAATATTCTTATTATTTTAGAGTCCGATCAGTTGGCCAGCAAGGTCACCTGACCTAACAGCCATGGATTTTCTTTTGTGGGGCACCGTCAAGGTCGATATTTACAGCACACCAGCAACAACAAGGGAGGACATGATGGAACGAATTCGACAATCATTTGGTAGAATTACCCCATTAATGTTGAGAAATGTGAGGGACTCGTTCTTCAAACGAATTGACGCTTGCATTTTGCAAAACGGTAGACACTTTGAACACTTAATGTGTGTTTTGAATTGGTGAAAAGATATTTTCAAAATTGGAGATTTACATACTTTTCGATAGGAAATAATTTAAGTTTCTTCTGTAAAATTGTTTATAACTACTTAGATATGAATTACACACTAATTTATTAAGTTCTCAATTTTTTTGCAAGTAAATTTAAAAATGAATAAGCAAACATCAAAATTGTTCATAATATTAAGGTTTTTTAAGACACAATTTTTTGAAAAGAAAACATTCCTTTAACAACTTTTTGAAATAAGGTATCAGATATTGGTATCAAATTAAAGGAAATTAAAATATTTTTTCTAAAAAAAATGTAAAATACAGGGTGTTTCATTTAAAAAAATAACGAAAACTTGGTTTTAAATTCATTAAGTTTGGACCAAAATGTTGAACACTGTGTAGTACTTATACCAATTCTAATAACCGTTGTTAGGTGATTTTACATGTTATAATAACAAAAGGATCTTGGAATTACTATCTCGGATGATCTGAAATGGAAACCCACATATCTAATATTATCAAGAAGGCTAACAAAATAATATACCTTATCCAAAAATCATTCCACAACAAATCTAGCCATTTTATCCTTAAATTGTACAAGACCTACATAAGACCAATTCTGGAATATGGACAATCTATCTGGAGCCCATATTACATTAAAGACATCGAAGCTCTTGAAAGGGTACAGAGGAAGGTAACACGTATACCTAATGAATTAAGAAACTTGTCTTACCAAGAACGTCTGTCATTACTGAATCTCACCTCTTTAAAAGAGAGAAGACAGCGTGGGGATCTAAATCAAACCTATAAAATACTTTCCAATTATTACTCAGTCGAATTAGACATATACAGAGTAAGCGAAGGCAGAAATTTAAGGGGACATAGCAAAAAAATTGATAAAGAAAGATGTGCAAAGCTTCACCGTAAAAATTTTATTTCAAATAGAGTTGTGCACACATGGAATGGCTTACCTGAAAACACAGTGACAGCACCGACGGTAAATGCCTTTAAAAACAGTGTTGACAAGGATCTTCTAAAACTCAGAAACTCACTGGTACACTACAGTGCTTAGTGAAGATCCCATTACCGTGATTCTTTTCCCCTGACTAAAGTTCCCCATTTGTGACAAGTGATAACATTAATGTCTGTGCTTAAAAGCAAGAATTAACAGAGATACCAAATAGTTCTCTGTGATCTGATAAACCTCCTGTGATGTACGCGGACTAACGTTTAACAAACTAGTACCGAACAGTTACATCGGGTAAAACCGCTCACTGTGCGTGAAATAATAATAATAATAATAATAATAATAACTTTTCTTTCGTAAATTTTAGTACAAAAATTTGTAAAGATAGTTAAAATCCAACGATTTTTATGTAAAATCGTTTTTAGTCAAAAATCCATTGAAAAATCCATATCTTTACAACGTCGCATTTGATGATCAAAATTTTTTAAAGTAAAATAGAGGACTACTAAACGCTTTAATATAATAAACAAAATATATGGTGTTCCATTTAAAAAAAGATTTGTTTGGCCCACCCTGGATTTTAGAGCCAACCTGTATATTTTAAATTATTTTTAAAAGGTGCGGAGCGTTAACCTGAACAATTTTTGTATGAAAGTTTTCTTCCTTAAGTCGACAGTTAACGAGATATCGTCCACCGGCACACTAAATAAAATTATATTAAAAAAAAAAAAAATTAAAATAATTTCAACAGTCCCTGGTGGACATTGGGTGTGTTTGTTCTGTGATTGTTTTAGAGTTTTTTTAAAAGTATTATATTTTTGGAAAATCACACTCACCCTAATGTTTTTTACCATTCTGAAAAATGACATTTTTACATGTCAAATTGTTTTAGTATTATGTTTATGTAGAGAAAGGGGAATGTACTTGTACCATAAAGTTGGGTTAGTTAGAGCTAGAGAAGCTGTAGATTGTCTTCTTAGGCCCGGTACTTTCACGTCCGAATATCTTTATTATCAAAACAATTGCGATAGTTTCAATTGTATCGACAATTGTTTCCATAGATATTATTCGACGAATAGCGCTATCCGTAGATGAAGGGTATCAATTTTTTTGTTGTCAGGTCTAAGTAAAAAAATTACTTAGTAAACAGAAAAACAACGTAAATATTTGCATTTGCAAATTCTACATCCACGGCGTAAGTCTCTTATTTTTGGATAACGTTGTAAGTTTAAAAAAAATAAGAAAGGTAGTGTGTTCTCCAATGAGGTTCAATTTTCAGAGGTTTAAATAAATAAATATATACTAACCTTCTTGTAAGGTCAATGTACCATCTTTTAAAATCAAGAAATACCCCATTTCATCTTGATCCAGTGAAACTCTGTCAATTAAAATTGACAGCCTGTGCCATTTCATTTTTCGGCATTCTGCGTGAAAGTCGAAAGGTTCGTATCTAACGGACGGATGGGCTAGGTAACCTATAGTATCTTTAAAAGCTTTCTCCAATCTACCTGTTAAAATAAAAGAAATTGTTAGCACGCAGGACGTAACGAAATGAAGGACTTCTGGGTAGGTAGTGTAAGTTCGTATGACAGGATAATAATTTTTAACATCTAATTTTATAATAAATTCCCTTTAATTCGATCTTTAAAACATAATGTAATTTACCTAACACAATTTCTCGCAGTTGTTATCAACAACAAATCACTTTTCACTTAGTTTATAGCCGTTTTAACGGAGCTGCGTTTGCCAGTAGTAGTAAAAAAAGGCAAAATGACCGCCCCATGCGTAGTTTTTACAGAATTGATTGTGGAAAGTATGGACGGAGTTAGCTTATTTCTGTGTAATAGTTTTGAAGCTTTTCCATTATAATTTAAAAAATAGTCCATACTTTCAGTGGAGTCAAAGTAATGTAAATGAAACAATGCAGTCTTTCTCCACAGTTTAATAATTGAAAAGTAAATAAGAAGCTCCCTACATGTTTCGAATGCTTAAGCACTCATCATCAGGGGATACTAAAAACGATAGTACAAAGTTAAGAACGAACAATGAATATAAAATAAAAGTTTAAGTAGGACTTACCTAACGTCGAGTTTAGCGGAAATGTAATGGAAGCTGTCTCAAATTAATGAGTACAACCCTACATGATGGTAAATGTAAAGTTGAAGACTTGGTGTAGGAATTGGTCATATTAACATATTAATGTTTATTTGTAGATACATATCCAAAATCAAGTCCAATTTTTCTAGGCATGTATCTACAAATAAACAAAATTTTAACCCAGGTGCAAAAAAGTTAATGTTGAAGAACCGGATATAGTTATGGCGGGACACTCAATTCCCTTGGCTTCATCAATTCATTTATTGGGCGTTAATCTGGATAGTCATATGTCTTGGCATGGCCACGTTGCGGCCATTGCTAAGGCAGCCTCGCAGAAGCTTGGAGTACTTTTCCGAACAAAGAACCTCTATACACCCCAACAACTTTTGATGCTCTATAAAGCCCAAATTCGACCATCACTGGAGTACTGTTCGCATATTTGGGGCTCTGCTCCTAAACATACCCTGAGATTGCTAGATTCCATTCAAAGAAGAGCCATTCGCTTGATCGGTGACCATAGTCTGACAAACAACCTGGAAAGCCTTGAACATCGAAGGCAGGTTGGCGACTTGAGCCTATTTTACAAAAATTTTCATGGCAAGTGTTCAACTGAGGTTGCCCGCTTAATACCACCCAGAGCGGTGCATGGTAGAAGTACACGACGAGCCACTGCAGCCCACCAGTACGTGGTTCAGCTTAGTGTCCCTCGAACGACACTGTTTCAAAATTCTTTCATCTGGAGAACGTCATCACTCTGGAACGACCTCTCTGAGATCGTCTTCCCCAACGAGTATAGTCTCCAAAGATTCAAGACCAACGTGAATCGTTTCCTGCGCACACGCACCGCTCCTAGAGCGCCATAAAGGATTTATCCTGTAGTGCTATGCCTTATCATAAAAAAAAAAAAAAAAAAAAACACTAAATTCTTACATTTTTGCAACAAAATCAATAAATTAGACCTTCTTGAAATAATGCAACTAAATAAAATAATTAAAAATCCAAACATAGATTCTATTAACGACCAAGTCATTCAAAGCAGCACTAATTTTTTCAATGTTTTGAATCTGGGTAAATTATAATTATAATTTAGTCTCTTTTGCACAACACTTACCTCTACATATTTCTGCTCAATACTTTCTAGCTCCCCTTATATATTTTGATTGTATCCAGCCATTGTTTAAAGTTTGGAACGTTTTCATTATTTTTCAATGTTTTTGTTAAATTATTTTTAAAAAATCTAGATTTCCTATATTTACTGTGTCAGCTAGTGTCAGTAGAGTCCGTCTATCTATCTTACAAACTCATTATAAATGCTAATCCCTAATGCCGATAAGACCCAGCGGGTGATCGAATGCAGGAACGCACTCGTTGCTGTTAGAATAAAAGGTTGCGCTGCTTTAAGATAATAATATATATAAAAGCGCGGAAAGAAATATTTTTTTTTATCTACCTGTATGCAACAAAAGTGTTGTACTGATTTTTTATGTCAGAAAGAAAACGCAAAAACATATTTTAAACGTAATTTAATAATAAGTAATAATTGACAGTATATAAGATACAATACAATTAAAATATATAGGACGGTTATTAATTAAAACCAAATACCTACAAAAAAGTACCGTGTCAGAAAAATAATTATTACATTTTAACCCAAGTCAGTTTCACTGTCGTTGTCCAAGTTTACAATAATTCTTTCTCTGGGCAACAGATCTATATTTACGTATGATTTTTCTACTTTTTGAACATGCGCTACACAGTTTTCCTAGCTTTTGTTTGGAATATTTTGCATCTCTGACTGTACTAAATCTGTCACAGAAGAATTTAAGGTTGGCGAAACATTATTCCTCCTTACCGATGCTTTCAGCTGGTGCCACATATGTTCAATTGGGTTGAACATGCAATGATAAGGAGGAAGTCTTAACACGGTATGACCCATTTCTGCCGCCAAAGTGTCACAATAATATTGCTTTTTTATTGAAAATGATTTTAAAAATTTCGAGCAATTGCTTTTTTTGTGTAATTTACCTCAAAATACATATTATTTTCCATCATATAGTCCTGAATGGTAACTTTTGTGTCATTGGAACACGGAACTTTATTTAACCTACGACTGTGGTAGCTCGCATTATCCATCACTATCACACTATTTATTTATTTATTTATTCATCTTTATTTCAAAATTACATTGATAGGTACTAAGAATTAACAAAATAAAATGAAATGTCGTCAAAAACAAACAAAAACAAAAATACTAAATACAACCTTTTTAAACTAAACATATTTACTATTTCTCAATTCTCCAAGTAATCATTTACAGAGTATGGCTTTAAACCTACCAGAAAGTCTTTTAATCTTTTCTTAAATAAACGTTCATTTGGGGAATCTTTAATTTCTGCTTTTAATTTATTATACATTTTAATGCACATGTAATATGGATTTTTCTCAGACAAAGTCAACCTATGTATTGGATAATTTATATCTTGTGTTCTTGTATTATAACTATGATGCGTAAATGTATTAAATTTATTTTTGTTTTTATAGAAAAATACAATGGTCTCGTAAATGTATAGTGCATAAATAGTTAACATATTTTTAGATTTAAAAATACCTCGACATGACTGCAAATATGACATCCTATATACTATTCTCAATATTCGCTTCTGAATAACAAATATTGTTTGTAATTTAGAATTTGTCCCCCAAAATATAATTCCATACCTAGCTGTAGCTTCAAAATTTGCAAAATACAAGGTTCGTCTTGCTGTTTCATTTAAATACTTGGTTATTATACGTAGACAATAGCATATTTTATTTAATTTATCATTTAGGTAATCTACATGATGTGACCAGTCCAAAAACTCGTCAATGTGAATACCTAGAAATTTTGTATTTCTTTCCACAGATAGTGGATCTTCATCTAGCTCCACAATTTCGGGAGTTTCTTTTCTACTTAGCTTAGTTTTAAAAATGAGAATGTTGGTTTTTTCATTATTTAAGATTAACCTATTTTTTTGAAACCACAACTTGGCATCCTGGTAAATTCTCTTTGCATTAGTTGTTAATTCTACTACATCCCTACCACCTACCAATATATTAGTATCATCAGCTTACTCTGTAAGGCTGGATAAAGGGTCTAAATTATTAATTTCTAAATTTAAATCATTAATGAATATAATAAATAGTATTGGCCCCAGTATGCTGCCTTGTGGAATTCCTATCGTATTAGATGCAATTTTTGATTTGTATGAACAATTTTCTTTTTCTATAACTACTCTTTGTGTACGGTTACTTAAATATGATGAAATCCATCCTAGAGCACAACCCCTGATACCATATAATTCCAGTTTCCGCAAAAGAATATCTCTATCCAAACAATCATAGGCCTTTGAAAGATCCAGAAATATACCCATAGCAATTCTGCTCTAGATTACTTAATATTAAACGTGTAAACTGAAAAATTGCCGTTTGTGTCGATCTACCACTGAGTTGACATTCATTCATAAAACTAATTAGTCTATCACACATAACCAACTCAAAAAGCTTTGAAAAACTCGGAAGAAGACTTATGGGCCTATAGCTCTCTAAACTTTCTGAATCGCCCTTATTCTTATAAAGCGGTTTAATCATTGCTAATTTAAGTTGTTCGGGGAAAATACCTTCTCTGAGTGAATTATTTATTATGTATGTTAATACTTTACAAACTATTGGAATACTGAGTTTAACGATACTCGTCGGTATTTCATCATCCCCACTACTATGTTTATTTTTAATTTTCTCTTTAAATTTTAAAATTTCTGAACAAGTAACTGGCCGCAGATACAAAGATTTGAAATTATTTGGAATTGTAGAGTCCCACTTCAAAGGGAAAAATAACTACCACCAACTGCGGGTTACCCGGAGAGAATTCAGCTATCTACTTCAACGAAGACCTATCACTGGAAGAACGTAATCTCTTCAGAAAGGCACGGGAACTAAAGGAAAAAGGATTTAAATATGTGTGGGCAAGAAATGGTAGTATTCTGGTTAGACGAAGTGATGATAGTGCAATTATAAAAATAAAAAAGGAGAGCGATGTTAGTGGTTTGATGAATCACTAAAGTAAAAATATTTTGTCAAAACTACACATGGAAATATCTTATTGCTGCTTAACTACTGACATGGCTCTGTACGATATACTGGATGATTATCACTCAGTTAACACATTTAATTGTGATAGTTTGGATGAAGTAGACTTTCTTGAGAACTCTAAGACAAGTATTAATATTATCCATTTTAACATACGTAGCATAAAAAAAAATTATGATAATTTGGTTGCTTTTCTTGAATCAACTAAGGTTGAATTTGGGATGATCGTGCTCTCCGAGACCAACATTGTGCATGATCTGAACAATTTTGGCATGGATGGGTTCGACATTTTTTATAATAATAGTCAGCAAAATAAATGTGATGGGACCATTGTACTGGTTAAATCTGTGTTGTCGCCAAGTTTTGAAATAGTTCAGGTAAGGACCACAAAATTCTTAAGAACGGTTCTCACAAAAAATAATGCTCAAATTGGTGTGACTGCTGTGTATAGATTGCCTTCTCTGAATGCTGATGAATTTGTAATCGACTTGCGAACTCTTCTTGAGAAACAGGTAGCGAAGAATCCTATAGAAGTGTTTTGTGGTGATATAAATATCAACTTAATGGATGAAGGTAATGAAACAACATGTAATTATTTAAATTGTTTGAATGGATTGGGATATGTGAGTCTGATAAATTCTACAACCAGGCAAGATCGCCTGTCCAGGTCATGTATCGACCACTTTTTTGTATGCAATAGGCTTGGTGACAGTAGCATTAGGCCTGTTGTCTTAAATCGCGGTCTTACTGACCACTTTCCAATATTACTAAATATAGACTTCAAGACTGCGAATGGTCCATCTATTGATGAGGGTAACAATTCGCCCTCACTGATAAAGAGATTAGACTGCATAAAACTACAAAATCAGATTAAGAATCAAGACTGGGACTCGGTTTGCGGTATAGACATTGATTTATGTACTGACAGTTTTATTCAAATATTGAATAACTGTATCACCAGCTCGACTGAATTAATAAAAATAAAGAATGTTAAGAAAAAAAAAGAATGGATCACACTAGGTATAATTACTTCTATTAAGCATAGAGACAAACTTAAAAAAATAGCCGATAGGACCCCGCAGAATGTTGAAGCAATAGAAAGGTTTCGTAGGTATAGAAATAATCTTACGAATCTTATTAAAAAATCCAAATATGTGTATTTCAAGAATAAGCTAGCTCAGTGTAGGAACGACATTAAAAAAACATGGGAGGTTATTAAGAATGCGACTAATGACACTAAAAAATGTAAGGGAATATCTATCATTAAGAATGAAAACAAACTTGTTCATGAAAACCTGGAAATTGCTGACATATTTTTGGAATATTTTGGTACTATAGGCAAAGACTTGGCAAATAAAATTAAAAAAAATAACTATAGGTTTCTAAATAAGCGTATCTCAAACTCTTTGTTTTTTAATCCAATAACTGAAAATGAATTAATTTCCGCTATTAATTCGTTAAAAACTAAAGCATCACCTGGTGACGACAATATTCCGCCAAAATTACTAAAAGATAATCATATTTACCTTCTGAAACCACTCTTACATCTAATAAATTTAATATTTGAAAAAGGTAAATATCCAGAAATCCTCAAAAGGGCTGTTATTGTTCCAATTTACAAAACCGGGGATAAGTTGAACAAGGAAAATTATCGACCAATTGCTATGACTAGTTCAATTAGCCGGCTATTTGAAAAATGTATAAAACTAAGGTTAGACAGCTTTTTGAATGCGAACAATATTTTATCCAAGTCTCAGTATGGGTTTCTATCAGGAGTAAGCACGGAGGAAGCTATGGTGCACGTCACAGATTATATATTGCAAAATTACAATAACAAATTTAAAACATTGGGTATATTTGTGGATTTGGCCCGTGCGTTCGACACTGTGGCGCACCAAATTTTACTTAAAAAACTTGAAAACATTGGAGTGCGAGGTCTTGCGCTCAGCCTGTTTGAGTCTTATTTAAAAAATAGAACCCAGCGAGTAAGAATAAATGATTCCTTGAGCAAAACGGGTACAGTGGAATTTGGAGTGCCGCAGGGTACCGTACTGGGTCCAACACTTTTTTCTTTGTATATTAATGATCTCTTTTCTGTTCTGCCAAATGAAAATAGTGAATGTGTGTGCTATGCTGATGATACAGTGATTCTAGTTAGAGGCAAATCTTGGCAAGAGACATTTCAGAGGGCGGAGGACCACATCTCCAAAGTACGTTTGTGGATGGATCAGAATCTTCTAACAATGAATGTAAAGAAAACTGTTCATATCGCCTTTTCTATGAATAATCCAGGAAATGTAATCCATCCTGACCTTAGGGTGCATAATTATGAATGTGTTATGGATATGTCAGTGTGTAGATGTGAAGAGACAATATTAGCAAGGGAAAGTGTAAAATACCTGGGGGTATTCATTGACAAAAATTTAAGGTATGAAACTCATGTTAACTATATTACCCAAAAAATTCGTAAAACTATATATAAATTTTACCAACTCAGAGAAATTTTATCTTTAAAGCTTTTAAAAATGACGTACCAGGCTCTGATTGAATCAATTTTAATGTATGGCTTGAGTGTCTGGGGTAGTACTTGTGGTAACATTCTTCACCGTTTAAATATTACTCAAAAATACATAATAAAGATATTCATGAACAGAAGCAAGAGGTACCCATCAGATTTATTATTTAAGGAGGCTGACCTCCTATCGGTAAGGCAGCTGTATGTTAAGGGTACTCTTAGGTTTATGAAAAAGTGTAATAAATACAAAAGTAGGATCATGCACAATGTTCACACCAGATCTGTAAATAGTGGGTGTCTAGTCGTTCCACTAGCCTCATATACTGCCTCGCAGAGGCACATTATGTATATCGGCCCTAAATTGTTCAATATGTTACCCTTCAATTTAAAGTCTGCTATAAATTTACATACTTTCCTGTTGGGCATTTCTAGATGGATAAAGATAAATTATCAGCAAATAACCTGTACGGTGCCTTTATTGAATAAGTACTAGAGGGTGTTTTGAAGTTCTATTTGATATTAATAATAACTTTCAGTAAATTATTCTAACTTTAGTGATATTGTCTTTGGACTAATTTAACTTGTGCTATGTGATTTGTTTTTGACATATCATTGTAGTCTCTTTGTTTTGTTTTTCTCTTTTTTTGTTCTTGGGTATCCGGATGGTAAAGAACTATTCATAACCTGAAATCCAGACAAGCTGCCTGTAGCTTTGGATCTCAAACATGAATATTGTATTGTGGCATTGTTGAGAAAATGTAAACTTTATGAATAAACTTTATGAATAAAACTTTATGAATAAACTTAACCTCATTAACATTTCGAAGTAAATCCGGAACTATTTTAAGTAAAAAATCATTATACTGATTAGATATCTCTTCTGGTTCTCCAGTGATTACAGTATTATTGTTTTTGTGTCTCCCAGACATTTCATCATATATAGTCCACATACATTTATTCTTATTGTCTGACTGCCTAATTCTATTTTCATAGTTTGCCGACCTGCAATTTATTAGAACATCATCATATTCTTTTTTGACTTTTTTGTACATTTCGTTATAGGCGTTACTATAATTTTTTAACTGCAGGAGTGCATCTAACCTATCTTTTACATTCTTAAGTTCATTATTGTTTCTATAAAGGGATTTTCTATACTCTTTCTTATTAACTAGTTTTTTAGGAAAACATTTCATAAAAATGGGCACAAACAAATTTATAAAAACTGACCATTGTTCATTAACATTTGATTTTTCTATTTGATAAACACTTACCCAGCTTTCTTGTCTCAAAGAATTTGCAAAGTCCTCCTTATTAATCGACGAAAAAAATCTTTTGTAGTGTGGCGTAAAAGTGTTCTTCTTTTTAGTATTGACGATAACCTTCTGTGCAAAATGATCCGATATAACAGTATTTAAAACAGAACTATGCAGCTCAGATTTAGAAATATTTGCAAAAATGTTATCTATACAGCTTTTAGATGTGCAAGTTATTCTAGTATTCTCTAATATTGTTGGACTCATATTAAAAGAATTTAATATTGACAGAAAGTCAGTTCTATTATTATTGCTTTCTAATAACTCTATATTAAAATCACCTGCCAAGAACACTTTTTTACCCTCATCTACAATTTCTAAACATAAACTATCCAGTTTTTCAAAAAACAATGTTATGTCACCTCCAGGGGGTCTATATATGGTGATCACCAAAAAAATTTCGCCACCAATATCGCACTCGGCACAGGCACATTCGAAATGTCCACTAATTGACAATTTGTTTATTTTCTTGCGAACTTTAACTTTAATATTTTTTTTTCACATAAACTGCTACTCCTCCATAACCATTTTCCCTGCACAAACATGATGCTAGCTTAAAGTTATTTATAACAAATGTTTGTAGTTGGTGCTCGTTTTTTCAGTGCTCTGATATGCACAGAAATTTACATTGAGGGTGGTCTTCTAACATGTGATTTATTTTGTCAGTAGCATTGCCAATAGATTGAACATTCTGGTGAATTATACAGTGACTTGAGGAACATCTTCCCGTTTGGTGGTATATTTGGTAATAATTCATTTTTCAACCAGTCTTCAAATAGTTCTGCCGTAGTATCATCGTTATAATCAACAAGGGAGTCCTTTATATTTTTGGCTGATAAGGCCAAAGCGTTTGATACAAATCCGTTTTTCGTCCCAGCATGAATTATTGTTATACGCTTACCTTTATTTGATGGAGCTTTGGTTCTGCATTGACGCGAAAAATCTACCCAACCTTTATCTGGAACTTCGTGTGTGTCATACCACGTCTCGTCCAAATAAATATTATCCCTTCCATCCTGTCCATATCCATGGACTGCAATTAGGTATTCCATCCTCGACATCCGTCGCGTCCAGTTTCTTAAGAGTAAAAGAGTATTTCCTCTTTCTTCTTTCCACTATAGGTTTATTTACAACAAACCACACTGTGCTCACTGGCCTGCGTGTCAAAGCTGCCGCTTCCTTCACTGCACCAAATTTTGAAAAACCACGTTCAAGAAGGGTGGTGTAAACGTCGAAGATTACTTTTCTTGTGTCAACTGATAAAATATCACGCTGTAATTAGTTTTTACGACGACCCGTAGATCAACTTGGCGTACTGGTTTCTTCCAACGGACGAAACCAATACAATATAAACATCTAACTGAATTTTAAAACCAAAAATCAGCATATTTAAATAACTAAAATAAACCTATTTTATTTTACTCGAATTATTTTAAGAGGATTACTGAGAAAATATAATAATGTAATAGTTTTTAAATAGATCCGTACCTGGAGTCCCCAGATCAGGTGGCCGATTTTACAACTCACACAATAGGTTGTTATGACGGTAAGGGATTAGCATTTATAATGAGTTTGTAAGATAGATAGACGGACTATATCGCCACCATCCCTCTCAAGTGTATTTTCTGGTGCAGCTTTTTATCTCTCTCAGCTAAACATTTATAACCCCCTTTTAACAAAATCATGTAAAATGGTCATTCGTTGACAGATGTCTGTGTTCTGCCTATTTTCAAGTACTTTAAACGTCCAGTGACGACAACTAATAATCAATCGATTCTGTATGGATTTTATAAACCTAATATCAAGTTTAGTGAGAGCAATTACTTTTTAATTTTAATACTTCAACAATCACGTTGCACCAGATACCACGGTTGTGATTAAGCACAGGTTATATTTAATTTTTTATTACCACATTTAAAAATTTTCAAAAATTTTCTAACATGAAACAATTTTACTCTTTTTCTAAAATATAGGGCATATCACCACGTTATTTAACAACACTAACAATAAATATATTTAATAATTTTTCAACAATTAAAGTAATATTTTAATATTTATATCAAAGTTAAAATTTAAAAACTTCATGAAAATTTAAAAACTCTCATAATAAAAACCTTTCTTCTTCAAATGTTATAGCTCAATTTATTATCTTTATCCACAATGTTTCTTCACTATTCAAATTTCACATTTATAATCAATACTTTATTTATATCTGAATCTCCATACAATTAATATGTTAATATGACCAGTTCGCACACCAAGTCTTCAATTTTACATTTGCCATCCTGTAGAGTTGTATTCATTAATTTAAAACAACTTACATTACATTTTCGCTAAACTCGATGATAGGTAAGTCCTACTTAAACTTTTATTTTATATTCATTGCTCCTTCTTAACTTTGTACTATCCTTTTTAGTATCCCCTCATGATGAGTGCTTAAGCATTCGAAACATATGCAGTATTCTGCCAAGCGTGCAGTCCGGATTTAGAAAAAATTATAGTTGCACTACCGCTCTGCTAAAAGTTACAAACGATATATTTGAGGCAACGGAAAGGGGCGAGCTCACATTGTTGATCCTATTAGATTATACCAAAGCATTTGACAAGCTCAATCACACCCTCTTTGTAGCAATTCTTAAATATCTCGGTTTCCAGAACAATGCATGTAACCTTGTTAGAAGCTACTTAGAAAACAGGAGACAAATGGTTGTTCTAAACGGAAATACATCGGGGTCGAGGGACTTGAGGTTTGGTGTTCCGCAGGGATCGATACTAGGACCATTGTTTTTTACTCTGTATACAGCACAACTTATAACGCGAATCAAGCACTGTAGAACCCACTTTTACGCGGATGATACACAGATCTACATTTCCTTTAAACCTAGTGAAATTGTTAATGCCAATAACAAGATCAATGAGGATCTGGGTGTCATTTTACAGGTATCTCAAGCACACTGTTTAAGTATAAACCCCAGTAAATCGCAGGGACTTCTCTTTGGTAGGAAGAAAGATCAATTGTTATGTCAAAAACATGTTAAAATAATTGTAAATAACGATACGCTTAAGTTGGTAAATTCTGCAAGGAATCTGGGCCTAGTACTCGATAATGGTCTTAGATTTTCTGAACATGTTGGTATGTGCATAAAAAGGGCTTTTACAAATCTGAAATTAATATTCAATTATAGAACAATTCTATCTGATAAACTTAAAAAAATGCTATGTGACTCCATAGTTTTGTCGCACTTTAATTACGCGGACGTAGTATATGGTCCTTGTCTGCTCAGTGTTGATGCTCGGCGTATCCAATTAATTCAGAATTCTTGCGTGCGTCTGATAGGGGGTATTAGGAAGCGTGAAAGGGGAGTGTCTGCGAAACTAAACGAAATAAAATGGTTACGAATGAACGAAAGAATAGTCCTACACTCTGTAGTTCTATACAACAGTATAATCTCTAGAAGGTGTCCGGATTACTTATACGAGAACATTAAATTTCGCAGTGACATGCACAATTTGGAACTTCGCCATAAATATACTATAACTACTCCGGCACACACGTCTAGTAATTTTGAGAAATCATTTAGTCATAATGTGGCAAAATTATATAATAAAATACCCCTCCACATAAGGCAACTTACGGGCATAAGATTTAAAATAGGAGTTAAAGAAGTCATAAAACTTATTATCTAGTTTATACTCGTTATTGTGATTGATTTATATAATACCCTAATAGGGTTCAACCTACAGTACAAAATGTTTTAACTTTTTTTCTGCTAAATAATGGATGAATAAAAAATGTATATATTTTCCTTAGGTTAAGTGAGGAAGCTTGCTTCAACTTCGCCTTTTGTAATTAATTTTTTAAAAATTACAATAAAGACTTTATTTATTTATTTATTTATTTATTTATTTATTTATTTATATAGGGAGCTTTTTATTTACTTTTGAATTATTAAACTGTGGAGGAAGACTGCATTGCTTAATTTACATTTTCCATTATACTTAGGGAATTGTCGCTTCTAATTTGTAGTAAGAGTATTAATAAATTATTTTTGTAAATAATAGCAATTTTGATAATTAGTGGAGTTGGCTTGTTTGCAGATTAAGCCGTTGTTTTATTGTTCGATATTGTTAGAGGCAGACCAAACAGTGTATAAAAGCTTTGCAACATAATTATCTAGGCTTCGACCACCATTAATAAAAAAATTGCATTGTTCTTAAACATTGAGTCAGCCAACAAATGTGAGAATTACCACGTGATGTGTGTTCTTACCTTCAGATCCTACTTGATCTACCAGATCGATCATGACTTGCCTCCCATATATCCCAGCCATACTCTCGATGTGTTTCATACACGCCATCTGGTGGTCTTGTGGATCGACACTGTGATCAATAGTTATCGTTGGTTTATACCTAAGGTCAGGGTTCTGATACCAAAACAGTGGAATGGATCCTCGTATCTATATAAAGAAAGCAATAATTGTAAATAGAGGGTGTTGCGTAACTGTATGCTAATACTACTAAGGGCTATATTATATACAAAATTGTTACAAATCATTGTATAGCATATTGTTTGTATCAGTTTTTTTTATTGCCTATAGTTATTAGTAAAGACCGGATTTTATGCATTTTGCAAATACTTATATGCATTTTTTGCGTGTTTTGTGATTTTAAAGGAAAAAATGCATATTTTAAGAACTATTGCATATCTAAGAATGTTTTGGGATTTCTGTGTTCCTTTCTTACGTTTTATGGTCGCACGCCGCCGTGTCGCATGGGCTGTCTGGGTCTGAAGATAAGAGGGCAATAAATAGGCTAATTAATAAAGTAATAACCTAATAAAATAAACTATTATTCTTCTATTGAGAAATTCCATTAGTGGGTGGGTATTTCTGACCAGATGTTTTAACTAGAATTTCTTTATCTACACCTTCTATAATTATTTATTTGCTCACATTTGTTACAGTTTGTCAGTATTATTGAGGTTGTCGTTTGTCGTAGCCGCAGTTAGTATTGTAAACGCAAACAAAGTGAAAATGAAAGCGGTGATTATGTCGAAAATACGATGTAGTTCGTGGATTAAGCCTTACCCAGAACTTGCTTTGGACGGCGACCATGTTTTTTGCAAGTCTTGTTCAAAAATTGTTTCCTGCTCAAAGAAATTTCAAATAGACCAACACATTAAGACGCCATCTCACATTGCTAAGTTTAGCAAGATAAAGTCTGGTCCCATACAGTCAACGCTAAAGCAGTCATTTGAGATTTTTAAAAACGGAAACCATGACCAGTCAGAATTTAACGAAGATCTATGTAAAACGTTCTTGGCTGCTAATATTCCTTTAAACAAGTTAACCAACCCGCAAGTTAAGGCCTTTCTGCAAAAATATACAAAATGTAATGCTCCAGATGAATCAACATTAAGAAAAAATGTCCTTGGAAAGGTATTTGGTACCGTGCTGGATGAAATAAAGAAAGAAATTGGAGGTAACTATATGTATATTGTCGTCGATGAAACAACTGATTCGTGTGGTCGTTATATAGTTAATTTAATGATCGGAAAACTCACAGAAGAAGAACCTGGAAAAGCTTACCTTATAGCCATAAAAGAAGTGGAAAAAACGAACAACCTCACAGTTACACGTTTTATTCAAGAAACCTTAACACATTTCTTTTTGCCGAATTCAGTTCCTACAGATAAAATTCTTGTCCTGTTGTCCGATGCTGCGCCGTATACCGGGTGTTGCATCGTCGAGCGGGACATAGGAAATCCCATGTAATTTTAAATGGGGTCAATTATTGGCTTCCCTAATTATTTTAGAGAAAAATTCTATTTAGGTTTATTAAAGAGCACTAAAACCCAGATTCAAAAGAGTAACTTTAGATATTTTTGATGAGCCCGTTTACGGGTTATCGCCGATTTCTTTTTAACTATTTCTCCTTTTTATAGCCCCGTATTTGCGGGCACCAGTCAAAGTAAAAGATGACTGTCAAATAAAGTTGTCATTTTGAAATGTGTGCTTTATTGTTATAAAAACTCTTACATCGAAAATATTAAAGGTGTATTTATGAGTACAAATTAATCTGAATAAAACTAAAATAAAGTATCCAATTACAAGGTTAATTATGACATTTTACATGTTTCAATATTTTACTAATTAATAGGTAGGTACTATTAAATTGTTAGAACTTTAGGATTTAAGAAGATGTTCAAATATTCCTCCATTGACTGCTAGACAATAACCGAGGCGATCATAAAATTCTCTTCTTACATTCGCTAGTTGGTAAACTGAAATTCTATTGCATTCGGCAGAAATAGCATTTTTTAACTCGTCTAGATTTGGGTATTTTTTATCTTTGTATATCCTGTTTTTTAAATGGCCCCAGAGAACGAAATCATTTGGCGATAAATCAGGAGACCTGGCTGGCCAATTTACTGTATGATTTAAGCCAATAACATTTCCAATACAAGCACGGTTTAAATATTCCCGGACAGCCAGGGTACTATGTGCCGGGCAGCCATCCATTTGGTACCAAACTTCCTGATTTTCCCTGGCGGCATCATGTAGTCATCTTCAAGCAGTTCCAAAAAATATTCTGCATTTAAATTTCGTGTAAGAAATAATGGCCCGATAATATTTTCTCCGAAAATCCCAGCCCATACATTAACTTTTTGTGGATATTGCGTCCTTGTTTCCACAAACCTGTGTTGGTTTTCTTTGCTCCAATATCGATAATTTTGAACATTGGGTTCATTGTTTAAGGTAAATGTGCATTCGTCAGTGAAACAAATGTTTTTTAAAAATTCCCTATCCATGTTTGCTCTTTCCATCATACCAAAACAAAACTCCTGTCGTCGTATTTCGTCCCTATCTCTTAGCTCTTGGTGCTTTTCATATTTGTATGAATAATATTTATGTCGTTTCAAAGCTCGTAACGCTGTGGTGTGATCTAATCCTATGTCATCCTCAAGTTTCCTTGTGCTGATCTTCCCATCATTTTCTTCCACGCACAATAAAACTTGCAAGTCCCTATCATTTCTTGCATCTCTTCTTTGTTCCTGCCTTTCTTCACATCTGCAGTTATTTATTACAGTGCCTTTTGTCTCAAATTTCTTGATAGTCCTTTCGACTGTAGATTTTGCAGGTATCGGTCTATTCGGATACAGAGCAGCAAACATGTCTGACACATTTTGATAACTATTTCCTTGATAATACCATTTAATCATCAATATTTTTTCTTCAGAAGTGTAATTCATGGCTAATATTTTCGATGTACGAGTTTTTATAACAATAAAGCACACATTTCAAAATGACAACTTTATTTGACAGTCATCTTTTACCTTGACTGGTGCCCGCAAATACGGGGCAATAAAAAGGAGAAATAGTTGAAAATAAATCGGCGATAACCCGTAAACGGGCTCATCAAAAATATCTAAAGTTATTCTTTTGAATGTGGGTTTTAGTGCTCTTTAATAAACCTAAATAGAACTTTTCTCTAAAATAATTAGGGAAGCCAATAATTGACCCCATTTAAAATTACATGGGATTTCCTATGTCCCGCTCGACGATGCAACACCCGGTATGATAAAGGCAGGACAGAATTTAAAAATATTTTATAAAAATTTGATTCATGTAACTTGCCTAGCTCACGGATTAAATATGGTTGCGGAAACTATTAGAATTTCCTTTCCGTTGGTCAATGACCTAAGAGCAAATGTAAAAAAGATATTTATAAAGGCCCCATTAAGAGTACAATTTTACAAGGAGAATCTTCCCGGAGTAGCATTACCACCTGAGCCTGTCGTGACTAGATGGGGCACCTGGATTCGTGCGGCAATATTTTATGCAGATAATTTTCAAAAATTGAAAGACCTAATTTCACAAATGTCTGGTGATGATTCACAGTGCATCCTAAAGTCTAAAGAAATATTTCAAAGTGCTAAAGTGGAACAACAGTTAATGTATATTAAGTGTAACTATGCATTTATAGCAGACAGTATCTTGCAACTAGAGGAATCGTGTACAAGTCTACCAGAGTCGATGGATATAATAGAAACATGCGTACAAAATTGCAAACAAATACGAGGTGAGGTAGGAAAACCAGTAGTGGCAAAATTAGAAAATTTAATAGAAAAAAACTCAGGTTTCAAGATTTTAAGGCAGGTCGTCAACATAGTGTCAGGGAAAACTGTAAATAATTTAGCTATTGAACCTGCCTTAGTTCCGAAATTAAAATTTTACCCTATAACTTCAGTAGATGTAGAAAGATCATTTTCTTATTACAAACACGTCCTTAGTGATAGACGCCACAATTTTTTAGTTCAAAACCTTGAAGTACACATAATAACTGGTGCGTTTTATAATTTTTCAAATTAATATCAGTATAAGTTTGATATAAAAAAACTGTATTAGGTGTTAACTGATTAAATAAAGTATATTATAACTTGAATTTATATTTATTCAATACTCAATCCCCTAATTAAACGAAAATTTAATTTACAATTTCAAAATTTAGTTGTTTTATTACCGCATATTCAGCATATTTACGTCTTTTTTGCATATATCCTGCATAAATTTTAAAAAATATGCGCATATTCTTAAGATTTTTGGTTGCATACTTATAATCCGGTCTTTAGTTATTAGGTAGTAACTTGTAAGGTCGCTGGAGGCTAAGAAATTAACAATCAATCAAATATACTTTATTTTTGAAAGAACGCTACATTCCTATTAACAAAGTAAACCTACAGACTGTTACACACTACAATTTAAACATCCACGGACATAAAATAACTCACTCATCACAGAATTAAATTGGAATTGAACATTGGAAATATGCAACCTTAATTGTAGTATTCCTGCAGTTTATAATAGGCTTTATCGACTAGTAGGCTTTTAATCCATCTTTTAAATGTTTTTTAAGATTGAATAATTCCCAAAGATGAGGAAGGTGATTATAATTTTTTTTTTACTTTCATAAAAAATAGAATTTCTTGCTAGTGCCGTTTTGGGGATGGGGAGTGAAACATGAAATATTGTCTGGTATTTAAAGTACCCTCATTGGTGGAACCAAAATATTTTTTTATGTATAAAGGTCACAGTCTCGACAATAAAAATACACGTTAAAGTAAGGATTTTATGTTTGATGAAAAGTAGTCTCTAATACTCCAGTGCCCTAGCTTTGCTCATATAACGAAGACCTATTCTCTGTAAAATAAATATAGCATTAAACCGTTTAAACAGTCGCTGATTACAGTAAGATTACAGGCTTTAACATATGCCATACAAAAGCTACTAAATGCATGCTTGACTAAGGGCACAACTCCATCCCAGTGGCACAATGCTGTCATTACCATAATGCACAAACAAGGTGACATCGCAAATTTAAAGAACTACCGACCCATCAGTCTACTCTCTCATATGTACAAGCTTTTCACTAAAATCATTACAAAACGACTTACAAATAAACTGGATGCTTATCAACCCCGCGAACAAGCCGGTTTTCGCTCAGGATATGGAACGAACGACCATCTACAGGTCATTAAATCACTAATTGAAAAGTGTGTGGAATACAACAAGCCGTTAATCCTTATATTTGTAGACTATGAAAAGGCATTCGATACCATTGATCAACATAAAATGCTGCTAGCACTTGCAGACTGCAGAATCGACCACCGCTATATCGCACTTATCAAAAACATCTATGATACTGCAACAGCCTGCGTTAGACTCCACGAAGATACAAACAGATTTGAGGTACAACGTGGAGTTCGACAAGGAGACACTGTCTCTCCAAAGTTGTTTACGGCCGTATTGGAATATATGTGTAAGCAAATAGACTGGCAAGACATGGGAATAAATAATATAAACGGAGAAAATCTAAACCACCTAAGATTTGCGGACGACATTGTGTTAATGACGGATAGTATAGATAAAGCCAGAGAAATGTTGGAACACCTCCACCGAACTTCAAGAGCGGTCGGGCTTAAGATTAACATATCGAAGACTCAGTTTATGACGAACCTTGTAATAAGCGGCAATATACAGGTAGGGACCCATAACGTCGAACAGGTAACAAAATACAAGTATTTGGGCCATGAGATTAGATTAGGCCGAGACAATCAAACAACGGAGATTTGTAGGAGAACGAGTCTAACTTGGGCCGCCTTTGGAAGGCTTCGCAGCGTTTTTAAATCGGACATACCAATATGTTTGAAAAGGAAAGTTTTTGACCAATGCATACTCCCTGTTATGACATATGGAGCAGAGACACTAACATTGACGAAGAGAACAATAAACCGAATCAGAGTCACGCAAAGAGCCATGGAGAGATCAATGCTGGGAATAAGCTTAAGAGACAGAATCCCTAATAACGAAATAAGAAGGAGAACAGGGGTCGTGGATGCTGTGGAGAGAATAGCCACATTAAAGTGGAATTGGGCTGGTCATGTTGCTAGAAGAACGGATGACAGATGGACTAAGAAGATTCTAGAGTGGCGACCAAGACAGGATGCATATAGGAATAGAGGACGCCCACCGACCCGATGGACGGATGACATACGGCGCATAAGTTCAAATTGGATGCAGGCCGCGCAGAATAGAGATGTGTGGCAGGGGTTACGAGAGGCCTATGTCCAGCAGTGGACGCAGCTAGGCTGAGTGATGATGATGATGATGATTACAGTAACACCAGAAGGCTATTCCATAAGTTAGACGTGACTGAATAAATGAAAAATAAGTTTTCGCTGCAACAATGCCAAGTTCACTCGAAACGACCCTAACAGCATAGCAACCCCTAGCAATTTTTAGAATGGTTATGTGACATACAAATTTCAAGCTACTATTTTTGTAAACTCCCAGAAACAACTAAAATTAGACAAAGATTAAGATGACCTGTCACACATTTTTATTTTCCTTCTTCCGCTTAGAGAAAATCGGAATAATATTCCCCCAGGCAATAGTAAGCCTTCTCCAGCAACATCCGAGCCACAGATTGTTTAAACAATTTAAGTGACTGTAGGGCCTTCAAATTATTAGCTAAATGATTATATACTTTTATACTTTCATATACAGGGTGTTTTCTAAGGTGATACTTTTTTTTCAACTGTGTATACAACTACTTAAAAGAAACAACTTTTTATGTCAAGCAGTGAAGTCTCAATTGGTTGTCAGTTCATCGCGTGATAGATTTCAGTTAGTTTGGGAGTGTTTAAAAATAAAAATGGCTCATGTGTATGAAAAAATATCTCCTTTATTTTTCAGTTATTTAAAAAAAGTTATTTGAAAAAGTTGTTTATTTTAAGTAGTTGTATACACAGTTGAAAAAAAGTATCACCTTAGAAATCACCCTGTATAATCGATTTTTTTGTAAGGGTTGAGCATGGTATTGGCAAAGGCAAATTACGATATTATCGTGTCGTGTAGGAGGATTAACTATTCAAAAACCTATGTACAGTGTCACCATTAAACTCCGCACCATATGGAACTTTTTATTATTAATGAGGTTAGTTCAAATTAAATTACGGCAATCGTTTTTGCTTTAAATTAGACTAAAAATTATATATTCAATTGTCACCATCTGTCATTCGGTATCTGTTAAAAATTACATTTTTGTCAAAAAATGCTTAAAAATGGAATTGTTTAACCGAATTTCAAAAAATGTTATTAGAAAAAGTTGTTTCTAGTATAATTTTAGGCCTAGTCAGATGTTCCATTTTTTCTTATACTAAATACACGTACAAAGTTAAAAAAAAACTTATAATAAAATTCGCAGATATCAGATTAGTTCACAATTTAAACGCATTTTCTTGTTATCCACAATAAAACATCAAGGCAATTTCGAATTTTATAAGTAGGCTATGGAAAAAAAAAGGAATTAGAGTGCCGAATAAATAAAAGAAATGTCATAAGTTGGAATATTTTCGCAAGTTATAGTTTTCACTGTTATCACCAATGTTGTCCATTCAAGAAAAAATAGAAATTGTCTTAATTTGTGGAGAAAATATGCCCGAGAATATGCCTCACCGGGAAGTAAGTATCTGACATTTTTAATGAGAGGCATCCAGAAAGAAATTTGCAGCATAGCACCATTTCAAGAATAATGTCAAAGTTTAGAGAAACTGGATCTGTTCAAAATAATCTTAAAAAAACCTCACGCAGCAAGTAAATACGATAAAGAAGCACAATTTGATGTTTCTTTAAGTGTTATTGACCACGGTCAAACTAGTATAACCAAGATAAGTGATTCAACAGGGTACAAGAGGGAAAGTGTTAGAAAAATTCATCAGAAAAATCGATTTCGGCCATATAAACCCAAGTTTATAAACACATTGAAAGAACGCGATTTTGATATCCGTCTAAATTTTTCGTTTTGGTATGAGGGTCAATACGAGGAGAATAGTATTTTTCCATACAAGATCTTATGGACAGATGAAGCCACTTTCTCTTCGAATGGTACGCGTGAGCTCACAAAATTGCCGATGGTGCTCCCAAGAAAATCCCAACTTCACAATTGAATGTCGCGACCAGTATCATTTTAAAACCAATGTATGGTGTGGGATTCTGAAAGATCAGTTTATTGGACCATACTTCTTTAGAGTAAACTTAACTGGTGTGAGGTACCTGACTTTTCTTGATAATGAGATTGCCGAAGTTTTGGATAACATGCCCTTACACAATAGACATAACTTATGGTACCAGCTTGATGGTGCACCCATACATCAAACTGCAGCAGTGAAAGAACGCATAAACCAATTATTTCAAAACAGAGTTATAGGGCGTGATAGAGAATGTTACTGGCCATCCAGATCGCCCTACATAACACCACTAGACTATTTCCTGTGAGGTTATCTTAAACAGAAAGTTTATAAGAATCGACCGTTTAGAAATATCGAGCATTTGGAACAGACGACCAGACAGTGTTGTGCCAATATAAAACCAAGTTTTTTACAAAATGCTGTCAGACGTTTATAGACGGACGACTGTTTGTATAGAGCGAGAAGGACGTCACACTGAAATGTGAAATTTTCGAATAATAATGTCAGTTATATTAAATTATATTAAGTATAAAATAAAATTTGTATCAAATATTTAGATGTATTTGTCATTTGAAAAATGGAACATCTGACGTCTATCTGTTAAAATTGTTAAATTATGATAACTTTGCACCGCCCGTGTCAAATTTTTTTGCCTCTAATTTTATATTCCGAAAAAAAAATGGTATTCTAGTAAAAAAATAAGCATACAAACTAAATAAAATATTGAGCATGGTATAAGCAAATGGTTTAATATCCATTAAGTCAACTTACATTATAAAAAAAAACCTGTTAATTTGAAAAAATGGCAAAAAATTCAACTTTGCGCTAGACATCTGAAACTTTGTACATAGGCCTAAAATTATACTAGAAACAATTTTTTCTAATAACATTTTTAGAAATTCGGTTAAACAATGCCATTTTTCAGCATTTTTAATAAAAATGTAGTTTTTGACAGATACCGAATGACAGATGGTGACAATTGAATATATAATTTTTAGTCTAATTTGAAGCAAGAACGATTGCCGTCATTTAATTTAAACTAACCTCATTAATAATAAAAAGTTCCATATGGTGCGGAGTTTAATGGTGGCACTGTATATCTTATCTTAAATATTAAAGTGACTAGTCTCCAGAATAAACAATGATGTAAGCGTCAATATTCTTTTTGCAAGAACAATGATCTGCATGAGTCTCTGGGTTTGGCCCGACAAATATATCTCACTGCGCGTTTCTACAGAACAAACAGAACAAACAGAACACCTAAGATATCTGAGATGAGATTCTATAAGCGCGTGAAAAACTGATTTTGCAATATTTGAACCAAGTTCACTGACTACCACTTTGACCGCAAAACATGGCGAAGCCAATTTCCTGCTCAGTGTGCTGATATGATTCTCAAATTTAATGCCACTATCAATGACATAAAGTCACACCAGTTTCTTATTGAGATCATATTCTGCCAGATTACCTCCTATTCTTTTTCATTGTTATTTCGCCAAACAATGATGACAAACTTTTAAGTTTATAGTTCTATGATTTTTGGGAAACGTTATTATATGCGACTGTTTGTATTTTGTCTTGTGTGGCCTGTTAAATATATTTTTGTCGATTTATTCTTGTATGAAAGGACCGTGGTGACTGAACATCGAGTAAATTAAACTTACAATTTTTGTTGAAACAAATTTTTAAAATATAATTTGCCTGAGGCATTGTCTAATTTAAAAAATCAAAAAAGATCCCATCAATCAAGCCATAAATATAAATAATATAAAAATATAATAAAGGAGATCACCTACTATAATTTCTGCTTTCAAAATTATTTATCTCATAAAAAGTCACAAAAACTACCTTAAGATTCGACAACATGTCTATTTATAGATTAACAGTCCTTGTTGTAAGAAACAATATGTAAATTAAGTCACCGAATTATAGTTTAACGATATTCTCTCTCATTATTTTTGTACTAGTTTATTATTGGTAATGTATAACGTATAACAAATTGTCATGGTAAGGTATCACGTGAGGAAGTATGTCACACCCCTTGGTTAAACTAATTGGTCTCCCCTCATTTCTTTGGATATTATAGTATACTCTCATCAAACCGAACTATTATATTAAACATAAGTGAAATAGGCATTTTACCTGTACAAAACTAGCTCTATCTCCTTCACTTGATTCTACAATTTGTTCTGTTTCTACAAAATTAGCTACATTTCCATCCTTATCTACACCTCTTTTGAACCATCTCGTACCAGCTCTAAAATATAAATTGACATAAGTTCAATACAGTTTATTGGTTCTACAAAGGGAAATTTAACCGGATAAAGTAAATTTTTATAAAAACTCTTAGATAAAATCTAATTTTATATACCTATAAATACTTCTTCTTGAAATAATAGCCCAAACAAAATTATGCCCATTAATTACACATTGATTTATAGATATGAAACCATGTAACAATGGCAGTCCAAATCTTCGATGAACTGGATTCCTAAACTGTTCAAGCAAATGCTTATTCCATACAAATCTAAAAAAAATACATTCGTAGTTTTTAAATGACCGCGTAGCTGAATAAATATCAAAATCGATAACATTTTGAAATAAAATTTATCAATAGGATGTAACACGTTACCTATGATCTGCCCGCTCAAACAAGGATTGCTGCCAAAACTCAGGACTAATATCATGCAATCTTTGAATAGAATGTGTGATATCATAGCTATAGCTAAAGTAGAAACATGGTGTAGCTAAAACACTTTCTAGCATACTCAAATAGATATTGTTATCAGCTTGTTTTTCATTGTTTAGGTGTAGCATACTCCGACAATAGGGCAGGAGTTCTGCTTTTACAAGTTTCCATATTGGACGACCTGCTATGTACCTACGAAATAAAATATGTACATTTAAAATGCAATTGTAAATACAATAGTAATGATTTTAAAAAATAAACAATACTTATAGAACTATTTGGAGACAAAAACAGTGCAAAAAAATTGTGACTAATGGTCAAATCTCAAATTGCAATCTTTACCCAATTTTTATGAAGCATTTATAAGGTTTGGTCCGCCCTGAAAATTTGAAGTCAATCCGATAAGTAGTTTTCGAAATATACGAGAACAAAATAAAAAAAAAAAGCTAATGAGGCGGTGACGTCATTACCTCCCTCAGCTCGTCCACTTTGAACTTGTGCCACGGTCTTTCTGTGCATATACAAGGGAGATGCGCTTACTGTTTCTTTGTTCAGTTGAAACAGAAGCTTATTATTACTACTTTTAATAGTATATTCTATAACAAGTAAGAAATGTTATTTCATGCGAGTTCTACACTATACTTTCTCTAACAATATTTTAGAAAAAAGAAATTATTAGACATTATTTTTTTTTCTCTTCTGTCCTCCTAATTAAAAACGAAAGAACTAATAAATATCATAAAACCCGACAACTTTGTCTACTGCACTGCGCGGCTTATTTAACGCATAACGAAAAATTTGCCTCAATTTTGATGTTATGTATTTTCCAAATTTGTGGTTCGTTTTTAATGATTTCTTTTTCTAATTGTAGGTTTTTTTCTTAAGCATATCAATGTCTTTATTGTTTCGCTTAAAAAAGAAACTTTGGTATTATACCGGGTGTTATAAAAATGTTGTGTTTTTTTATGGAAAATCAAAACACCCTGTGGGATTTACTAGCCATTGCAAGTTATCGCAATTATAGCCAAATGAAGGTCTCATGTTTCCTTTACATTTTCTTTTTTGATTCATTTGTCTATCTCTGTTTTTTCATGAAATGCACAATTTTTAGTTCAACGTGGTTTTGTTGACCTAAAATGCATTTATCCAAAAAGTAGCAGGCTATGAAAATGAAAGATTACACAGAAACGTCATAAAGTGAAATGTAACAAAAGCGTTATCAGGTTTGATTATTCACTTTATCACCTATAACCATTTTTCAGGTTACTATATTATTGTCACTCAAATGTGCTATACGGTATAGTTTTGCGGTGGAGAAAATGCGAGCGTTGAAGTTTTTCGGGCTCGAAGAAGCGCATACGTATCATGAACAAGTTGAATCCTAGAGCATTCGGTCGGGATTTCTTTAAAGATGTAAGATAATTACTTTTCCATATTATGTATGGTATGCTTTCAACCGTTTATATATTTAAAGGGTGTTCCACCCTTCCACTCTTAATAATACATTTTACAATTTTCGTGAAGACTTAATACGTCCTCCCTTTCCAACGTCTTCGCAATCCCTGAATAGGCCGTTCTACTGTGGTATTGCCCTTTATAAGTTATTATTAGTATCCCTACAAAATGAAAGTGTTGGAGATTGGCCCTGTAGATAACAGTGGGACCAGTTGGGATTGAGATTTAAATTGTCATTGTCAAGATAGTTTTTTTATAATAGCTTCAACGGCACGTGGATTATAATCGGAAAATTCTTCAGCGTTAATATTTTTTACATATTGAGCTGTATACGGAGATGACACGGATCCAAATATCATAACTTGCATTACATACGTATCGATACTGTCTTCTGGTCGATTCCTCCATAAAAATCGTTGGGAACTTTGATCTTCAGATCTTATTAACACTTGATGAAATATTTCCTTTATATCTGCGCAAAATGCTATTCTGTGCTCTCTAAATTTATGTATTATTGATGTTAAAGAATTGTACAAATCATGGCCTTTTAGAAGAAAATCATTCAGACTTTTTCCTTCTATTTTTGCTGCACAATCAAAAACAAATCTCAGTTTTCCCGGCTTGCTAGAATTTGTAACTCCAAAGTGAGGTAAATACCATGTTCTATCTGATTCTTTTTGCTTTTCTTTAGCAATTTTCCTTGCATATCCTTTCTTTTCATATTCTTCTATTTTCTCTCTATAACTTTCAGCAAATTGTGTATCTTTTTCCATTTTCTTTTCTATATATTCAAGTCTTCGGAATGCCATAGGTTTACTGTCAGGCAATTTTTCATTTTCATGTTTCCAAATTAGTCCAGTTTCCCATCTATCTTCTTTCCTTACCGAAACTTTCCTTAAAATACTTTCTGCTCTTTCATCTTCTATCGACTGCTGCGCTTCTTTATACTTTATACCCAAAGATTCGGTACTAAAAAAACTCTTGACCAAATCATGTAATTCTTCGTCCGTTTTCTCTTGTCGAATATGAAGACTAATCGTTTCGTGTAATCTTCCCCTGAACTGACCAAGATTTCCATGAATAATCCACCCAAGCTTAGTGTAAGATAGGGCGGGAGAATTTTTTGGACCTTCTATAAGTTTTCTTGTCGTAATCAAGTCCCAATAATCCTGGCCTATAAGAAGTTTTGGCTGAATTTCCTGAATATCTTCAAATTTGATATTTTGTAAATGTTTCCACTTTGTTTGTAATTTTTTTATGTTAATATTTTGTACTGGTAGATCCATATCTTGGAGAGTGTAAACATTATTCATTTTATAGAACACCTTCTCCGACTCACCAGCAATTTCAAAATTAACCATTCTTGTGTCTGTTCGTTTGGAAGTATCTCGATCTGTCCATCTTAAATTTAAAACTGTTTGAGGTCCATACATATCTAGTTCTGTTGCCAGTTCTTCATCAATAAGACTTATAGTTGAGCCTTCATCAAAAAGTGCATATATCTTTTTCTCTGTCTTTTCAGTTCGTAAAATGACTGGAGCAATTTTTAGTAGAATCTCATTATATTGTTTCTTAATCGTGTGAGCTACTACTTGACTGGATGTCCCGGACTGAGAATTAGTGAAGATTTCAATCCTGGATTTTCAATATTTTTATCTTGTGTAACTCTAGTTTTTTCTTCATTTGTCAAAGTTCGTGTTGGGGAATTAAAATGAAGGAGCCTATGGTGGGTTTTCTTGCATGCTGAAATTTTGCATTCGGTTTTATTTCTACAATTCAAAATTTTATGTGATGATTTTAGACAACAGAAACACATGTAATTGCCTTTGACAAACTTCCATCGTTCATCTACGCTCATTTCCAAAAATTTGTCACATTTTTCCAAGTTATGATTTTCTTTGCATAAAGTACAGACTTTAAAATATGTCTTTCTTCCCTCGTTCTTTGTGAGTACCATTGTTCTTTTAAACCTATCATAATTTGGTGACCTGTGATTAACTGTTCCTTGAACATAACTGGCTGCCTGAGCTTGATCATAAATCCAGTTCTTAAAATCTAAACTTAAAACTAAAAAAATTATAACGTCCATGGTTTCTCGCTACATTTTTCCCCCAGGAAAGCTGCATACCATAGGGAAGTTTTTGCATCATTTCGTCCAGCAATTGGGGACAAGACAGGTAATTTTGCATATCAAGCGATTCAAAAGTAAGTACTAAATTTGTGACGGTTTCAGAGAAATATGTTAAAGCCATAAAATCATTACTTCTAACTATGGGCATCAACTTTGCTTCATTTACTAAAGTTCTTACTATTACATCTGGCCTTCCATATTTATTTTTAAGTATTTCCATGATGGATGTTGCTGAAACTGATGTGGAAATTAATAAACCTTCTACGGATCTTCGTGAATCACCTTTCAAGCATTTTCTTAATCTACATACATTTTCTTCCTCTGATAGGTCGAGTATTTTTGTCGTGTATATATACTGACTATAAAAACTGGGCCAATCTTTAACATTTCCGGAGAAAAAAGGTAATTCTTTATCTATAGTTTGTCTTAACAGGATTTTCTCAAGTTTGTCTTCATATCTTTTTCCTGCATCAACTGAAATGTCTAGTTCTTTATCAAGCCGACTAGTAGCTATTGATTTAAGGTCATTTTCTTGGTTCCCAAATTTATTTTCATTTTTGTTTAACCAGCAATTAACTTTTTGTATATCTTTCTCCTCATTTATAGACTCTAAATAATTGTGGCAATTTACCTCTTTAATTTTTTCTAATTGAACTCCCAATTCACTATTTATAGAGGAACCAGTTTCACTTAATTTCAGTTTTAATTCCATTTCTATAATTTCCTTCTGTCGCTGAAATCTTTCTTCTTCTATAGCCTGTTGCTTTTGAAATCTTTGTTCTTCTATAGCCTGTTGCTTTTGAAATCTTTCTTCTTCTAAAGCTGCTAACTTTTTCTTTGCTTCCAATTGTAAAGATAATTTTTTGTTAAGTGACAATGACGATTGTTTGCTACTAGTACCTGTTGAAGATTTGGTATGGTTTTTGTTTTTTCTTTCAGATAAATTTTCATTTTCTGGATTCGGAAATCCTCTAAAATCTTCTAAATCATCTATACTGTTTACTTTATCTTCCGTAGTCTTTATTTTATCAGTATTTTCTATATTTATGTAGTTCTTTTCAGATTTTCTTGACATTTTTGACAGATTATCAATTTCCGACGATTTTTCATCCATTTCTTCTAACTGCTATTACTGTTTCTCCTTAGGGCTGTTCTTTATCTCGAATGGACCACTATATGTGGTTTCTATTAACTATTTAGTTATCAGAAGAATATGCAAAATTTTATAAAAACTTTTTTTATAAATAGACATTTATACACTGCGCGGCTTATTTAACGCATAACGAAAAATTTGCCTCAATTTTGATGTTATGTACTTTCCAAATTTGGGGTTCGTTTTTAATGATTTCTTTTTCTAATTGTAGGTTTTTTTCTTAAGCATATCACTGTCTTTATTGTTTCGCTTAAAAAAGAAACTTTGGTATTATACCGGGTGTTATAAAAATGTTGTGTTTTTTTATGGAAAATCAAAACACCCTGTGGGATTTACTAGCCATTGCAAGTTATCGCAATTACATCCAAATTAAGGTATCATGTTTCCTTTACATTTTCTTTTTTGATTCATTTGTTTATCTCTGTTTTTTAATGAAATACACAATTTCTAGTTCAACTTGCTTTTCATAAAAAAATTTTTAGTTAAAAAATACAAAACGAACGAAATGCCTAAATTAATTCAACAGTAATAAAAAAACAAAATGTAAAGTAAATAAAGAATCAGTATATTTTATTTAATCCATAAAGCATAGCAAAAAAAATTGTAATTTCTGAAGTTATTTAAAAAAATTAAATAGCAACATTTAGTAGCGGGTATTGCCTCCCCTCGCTCTAATTACTGCTTCGCATCTTCTTGGCATACTTGAAATCAGATTTCTGATTTCGTCTTGATTAATTTGATTCCATATTTCAATAAGCCTAAATGACAGATCATTTAAGTTTCTAGGAGGAGGAAACAAGGCTCTAACATGTCGACCCATGTTATCCCATAAATGCTCAATAGGATTAATGTCAGGGCTTCTTGCCGGCCAAGGCAAAGTTAAAATTTCTGTTCCTTGAAGATAATTTTGTAGCACTCTTGCCACGTGTGGGCGTGCATTATCGTGCATAAATAAAAAATTATCCCCAATAAATGGGGTATGGTACCACATGGGGTTCTAAAATGTCTGATATGTATAGGTCACCTATCAAAGGACCTCCCTGAATCACAACTAACTCCGTGCGAGCATCCAAACTAATGCCACCCCAGACCATAACAGATCCTCCTCCATAGCTTACTATTCCGACAATGTTGCATTAAGCATATCTCTCGTCAGGACGTCGATACACTCTCAGACGGCGGTCATCACTAAAAAGACAAAACCTTGACTCATCGCTAAACAATACATTGCCCCATTCACGAGCTCACCAATTTTGGTGCTCCTGGGCAAATTGAAGACGCTGCCTTCTATGGTTTACGGTTAGGAGGGGAAAAGTTGCGTCTCGATAGGGAGTAATACTGCTTTCTGCCAACCTTCTACGCGCACTGTATCTTGACTAATACGGTAATTATACCGACGGGAAAATTCCTGCTGCAGTGCAGTGCTTGTAACAAACCAACTTCGTAATGCCTGTATTCGCAAAAAGCGATCTTGGTCATTCCTTCCTCTTACCCTTGCTCGTCCTTGTCTAGGTCTTCTCTGATTAGCACCAGTCTCCCGAAATCGTGCCAATGCTCTGGAGATAGCAGATTGTGTCACTCTATATCGTTGGGCCACTTGAAATTGTGGCAAGCCTTCTTCCACAAGTGCTATGGCTCCAGCACATTCCTCAGGCGGAAGATTTCTTCTTACACGTGCGTTTTGGTCCATTTTGTTTTTAATTACACTTAATAAAATTAGAAATTGCCAATACAAGTATGCAAAGCAAACTAAAAAGTGATAAAGTGAAGAATCAAACCTGATAACGCTTTTGTTACATTTCACTTTATGACGTTTCTGTGTAATCTTTCATTTTCATAGCCTGCTACTTTTTGGATAAATGCATTTTAGGTCAACAAAACCACGTTGAACTAAAAATTGACAATTTCATGAAAAAACAGAGATAAACAAATGAATCAAAAAAGAAAATGTAAAGAAAACATGAGACCTTCATTTGTCTATAATTGCGATAACTTGCAATGGCTAGTAAATCCCACAGGGTGTTTTGATTTTCCATAAGAAAACACAACATTTTTATAACACCCGGTATAATACCAAAGTTCCTTTGCAAAACAATAAAGGCAGTGATATGCTTAAGAAAAAAACCTACAATTAGAAAAAGAAATCATTAAAAACGAACCACAAATTTGAAAATACATAACATCAAAATTGAGGCAAATTTTTCGTTATGCGTTAAATAAGCCGCGCAGTGTATAAATGTCTATTTATAAAAAAAGTTTTTATAAAATTTTGCATATTCTTCAGATAACTAAAAAGTTAGAGCCTAACATAGAACTAAGAAAGGGTTTTAAGATGTTATTTTCTAATTATAATAATCTTTAATTCGCGCAGGTAGTAGAATGCGTTGGACAATATATTTTTTTAGCTTCCTCTTTAAACCAAAAAATGCTTTCATTTTGTAGGGATACTAATAATAACTTATAAAGGGCAATACCACAGTAGAACGGCCTATTTAGGTATGGCGAAGAAGTTGGAAAGGGAGGACGTATTAGGTCTTCACGAAAATTTTTTGCCTAACGCCTACATTTTTTGGAGGCACAAAAAGAACGTTTTGGGCGTGGCACCTGAATAAAAATTTTGGGCTTTCTCCTTCTTTGACGTTTTCGATTCTGTTGCCTACCCTATTTTAAATGGCACTGCACGCCACTGTCAACAGGTCTCCTTCAGACCTATTAATACTAGTGTTACTTAAGGCTTACTTGGGCTTAGTATATACTCACACGCAGGTCATGTTTATGTTTGTTACTTCTACTTAAGTTAAGTTACAGATTTGGGTCTTAATATAGAACCGACAAACGATGGCAAAGAATTACGTGACAAACAAAACGGTTTAATTGTACGTTAAGAGTATATTGTCATTTGTGGACGAATTCTTGAGACTAAAAGTAGTTTTTAGTATTCTAACATTTTTCTTGCATTATTGCTTTTGAAATTTTTTTTTTTTCAGAAATAATTTAAATTTGTGATCATTTCTGGGCTTCAGCCCCTATTGCCCACACCTAAATACGGGCCTGGATAAATAAATTATTATTGTTAGTATAGAAAAATATCTACTCCGAAAAAAAAGTGTATTTCAAAGCACTTTTGAAATAAACTGCTGGTCAGACGAAACAGAAACTACTCATTCTCAGATAAATTTCCAAGTGAAATATTTTTATATTTATAGAGATTGCAAGGAAACCGCAGTAACCGCACTGATGGTACCGACTCCAGACTCCAGACCGATAACACATTATGTGTCAGCATATTATAGATTGTTTATGGATTTTTTGTGGAAAGTAAATAAGGGGATTGGTTACGAATGAAGGACTATAGAATTAGTTAGTAAAGGTGTGTCCAGACATGACAAAAGAACACGAACGAACACAGAAAGACAAGACAACAAACGATAGTCTGGACGGTGAAACGATCACGAACGAGCGCCGAAATACGAAACAAGTCGGTTTCCATTGCTCGTCGGTACATCAAAAGATTTTGTTTGTAGTGTTTGGACAGATGACAGTTGAAATTCGAAATCAATGGTAACATGAGGAAATTAGTTGTTTATTTAAAAAAAAATATGGAGTGGTCTGACGATACTGTGTTGTCCTTCATAGGAGATGCTAAAAAATTCCCTATACCTATTATGGGATATAAAGGCAAAAATAAAGAGATGCGTGAAGTAAAGTTGCTGATTTATACAATATACCTGGGCGAAGTCAAGCTCAGCAATCTCGACTACTCAACATTAACCCTGGCAAAACTAAACTCACATTACATAACAATTTGATAACGTATACATATTATAGCGTTCTTCAGACTATTTGACATTTGCGGAGATTCCTTTCACTTTACAGTCTGCACTAGTTACACCAATCACCCTTAGTTGCATAGATCGTTAATTAATAACACCGCGAATCGAATGGTGAGGAGGAACTCACCATTATATACACTGGGACAAGAGTAATGAGTAACTGTAGCTACCCTAAGATACAGAAGTTATAATATGATTATGGTACCGTTATCCAGCATTTATCTGTTCATTCAGTAAAACAGCTTTAACTTTCTTGCGAAGGAAAGAAACTGGGGAACAGGCATAGAGTTCAAAGAATATATTAAAATGCGACACAGCGTTATAGAAAAAGCATCGTTGAAAAAGACGTTTAGTATGCTGAGGCATGGTAAGTGTATTCCACCTAATGGGAACACTGTGGAGTTCATTTATAAAAACCAACCTGGATCTCAAATATAATGCAGTAGAGGTTTTTAGCAGCTTGTAAATAAATACCAGTAAGAGGTCTTGGTACAGGTGGCATGAATACCCAATTTAATTGATTAATTTTTTGGGATATGTGATCATATTCTTGAAGGCCGTAAATAAATCTACAACAATTATTTTGGATTTTGTTAAGTATGATTGATCGATTGATTGAAAGTACTTTATTGTCCAAAAACCAATCCATGTATCAGCTCTTATTGACAAAGTTAAATAATGGGTAAAAGTAAACACATCATAAAAAAGTATAAAAAAAATACAAAAAATAGAAAACTAAAGTAACACAAAACGGTTAAAATTACAATCAAAACAATGAACAATATGCCATACAAAATTCTAAAAAGTCCTAAAAAGCAGCTAATAAAACAAACAAACACCTACTAACAAAACGAACTTAAATTTACACTGTTGGAGCTCCAGGGTAGTGGAGAGGGCCAAAATAAATAATAATATCATCAGCTTTCAACTCTTTTAATCAACACAAAAACTCTCAAAGTATAAACTACATCTTATCTCGCAAGACGCCATTAACTAATCCCCAAATGACAGTTCTCCCCCTAAAAGTCACTAGATCTCGCGCGAAAATTCAAATGGTTCGTAATAGGTGAAGTTAACAACACATAGAAAAATTTCCTTCAAAGAACTCGTCAAAACAGTAATAGGCTTTTTGAAGCAGCTCTCTTTTTAATGCTTTACGAAACAGTCCCAAGTCTTGCACACCTCTAAGCCGCAGATCAATGCCATTATAAATTCTTATGCCATTGTAAATGCGCGAGTCCCTGACTAGACCCGTGTGCGGAATTGGCAAAGGGATATTGTGGGTTTGACGTGTTATGTAAGTTTGCTGGTGAAATGATATTTGGTCTTGTGGACCAAACGAGCAGTCTCCAAAATGAATAAAGCTGGTAAAGTAAGGATCTGGCGCTCTTTAAAAAGAGGGCTGCAATGAGTTCTTGGATGTGCATTAGATAAATTACGGACAGCACTTTTCTGAAGAATGAAAACAGATTGAAAAAGGAAATTTGCACAAACACCCCAGAAGGGCACCGCATACCGCAAATGGGATTCAACAAGAGAGAAATACACACTCCGTGCGACCTCTCTTCCAAGTTCCTTAAAAGTAGTGCGGACAGCAAAGCAGCCAGAAGCGAGTTTTCTGTTAAGGTTGATAATATGAGGATAAGATTTTAAATCCTCGTCATAATCAAATAAATAAGGATTCCTGGATCTAGCGAATGAAACTACTTTACATTTGTTGATATTAAGAGACAAATTATTACTTTTAGACCATAATAAAAATCTATTTAGATCGTCCTGCAACAGTTGACAATCAAACGGCGATTTAATAATTTTGAAAATCTTTAAGTCGTCAGCGAAAACGAGAAACTGGCAGTCATGAAAAACATTTTTTATGTCATTAATAAAGATATTAAAAAGAAGTGATGACAGGTGACCACCCTGCGGAACACCAGAAGTAACACATATCTCTGACGATATGTAGTTTTTAATTTTAACAGCTTGTTTTCTTCCAACTAGATGACTTTCAAACCAGTTGAGAAGAGTTCCAAAAATTCCGACCGCCGAGAGCTTCTTGATTAAGATGTCATGGTCAACACTGTCAAAACCCTTCGAGAAGTCGGTATAAATGGTATCAACCTGATACCCACTCTCGAAAGCTTCCAACAGTATCTCCTCATAGCATAACAGGTTTGAAACTGTTGATCTTCCCTTTATAAAGCCATGTTGCTCAACAATCATAATTTGTTTAAAAAGTGGAGTTATATTATCTGATATTAAGGCTTCAAATATTTTTGATGTCAAACACATCTGGTTGAGAAAGGATACCACCCGTCCCTTCACTAGTTTCTCGATAAGCTTTAATGGAGTAGATAGTAATGAGATAGATCTATGGTTTCAAGGACTTGAGTGGTCGCCACCCTTATACAGAGGAATAATTTTTGCTATTTTAAAGCAAGATAGGAAGGAACCAGACATAAATGAGAGATTGATTACTTCCGACAAAATTGACATAGCGTGATTTGAAAGGCTCCCTAAGATTTTAATAGAAATGCCATCATCATTTGCAGCTTTTTTGTTTTTCATAGAATTTAATGTGGTTTGAATTTCGCATGGTGAAGTCGGCCTAAACACGCTAAGGCTATCCGGATATTGGATATTTGAGAGGTACGAAAGTGGGTCGGTCAAGGAACAGAGATTCTTTGTAAGGCTACTACCAACTGAGCAATAATAGTCATTCAAAAGATTAGTGTCAATATTAATTTCAGTAGATTTTTTTTACGGATTTTATGGATAATAGAGGGTGATGCAATATGAGTGTTGCTAATATATAAGATTCGCATAGCATTTCAGGTACTTTAAAGTTTAGTTTCAGACAATACTCCCAAGTTTATGGCCTTATCGACAAACTTTAGATTTTCGTAATTTAGATAAAATGAAGATAGTTTTCCAAAAAATCCGCTGGTGAGAAAAGCAAGACCTCTGTGTTTTTTTAGCATTTAGTTTTAAACTATTTCCCCTACTGTAATCATAGATTCTCCGCAAATCAGAATTGATATCTGCCTCAACCTCACTATAAAAGTCCGGATCAAAGGAGTGAACGAGCTGTGTATCGTCACGTCAGCATAGAAATAAGCCAGGGAGAATTTAGTCACCTGGCCCATATCAAATGTATATAACAAGAATAAGAGCGGCCCAAGAATGGAGCCCTGGGGCACCCCAGAAGACACTTCCGCGACACCCGATGATACTCAACCATCCAGATACCGCCGGAAAAATCAAAGCGCGCATCCTTCAAGACCAAAATTATGTAGTTTTGCAAGTAAACTAACCTGAACTAACCTGTAATCTACACTGTCGAACGCCTTTGAGAAGCCCAACAATATCAGAACCGTAGCCAGCCCATTATCCAAACCAGTGGCGGCTCGTCGTATAAAGCAACTGAGGCCGGGCCTCACATGTAAAATTAATAAATTATTTATTTAAATATAAAACGTTTTTTAACTAATTTCCAGTCATTAAAAGTATCAAAACAATAGAACATTAAATTACCATCAAAGTTCAACATATTATCTTTTAAATTTAGTGCGCACCCCATCCAACATTAATTTTAAAAACTGAAATCGTTGCCCGACCGCATAAAAAGAAAATTGTAATCACATAAACTTGAGCTTCCTTTACGTCACAAATCGCTTATAAAACGCTATGCTCTCCAACCCGGCACCTCCACCGCTTTAATCGCGCACAACAGGAAAAATAGAAAAATTTTGCAGGCGAGTGAGGCCAACTTATTTGGGCCTATATCGTATTATTTTTACAGTAGCTTGCAATGGCTTGCATGTTGCCAAATGTTGATTGAACAAGGACACTTATTGACTTATTTACTTATTATTTAAATGTTTTATTTTTAAAAACATAAAAAAATAAGTTAGAAATGATTGATAAATGTTTTCATTGTTCTATAAGATATTATTAATAAATATGCAATTAAATCCCAATAACAAAAAACAGATAAAAATTAAAGATTACAGGTGGGTGCCTAGTGCCTATTTGAAACTTGGCAATGTTTTATTGTTAACAGGCTCATCTATCTTTTCTTCTCGTAGGATCAGGTGTCGGCTTATTAGATTTAATTAGATCGTTGGAAAAGCCCTTTGCCGTTAGGTTACGAGTTACGACGCGTGCCATTCGTTTGTGATTGTTAACCTATCGTGATTTTAGATTTTCGAGGCGGGTCTGCGGGTTAAAATACTGACTGGCATAAGACCATTAGTTTTTATGGTGTTAATGTAAACATATAGATGCTTAGAATTTAAATAGGGCATAGTTTTAGATATTTTGAAGGGTACCGTTAGAAACGGCAATTTTTGTTAGACATTCGTCGGGTACGCCTTAAGATTTGTATTTGTCGATGTTTGAGCCTATTCGTACATAAAAAAGTTGATTATTAAACTATATAATTTCGTTTTTTCTGTAGTAGTTCTTACAAGAGCAAAATAGAGACACAATAGCGGATCCACTGAGAGAAATTGACCCTGACCTTGCAAATTCAATATTTTTCTCGTGAAACCTGGTATTTCAAAATAATTATATTGCTGGTTGAATTTCTAACTATTCATTTTAAGCCAATGACCTTGAAATCGCGAAAAATTTTCGCCTGCGCCGCTATTTTGTAGCCTCACCTCCTTATACACCCACAAGCCGCCACTGATCCAAACCCCCAATGATGAGACCGTGAATATGCAACAAAGTGCTTGTAGTGCTATACGCAGGTAGGAATCCAGATTGGTTTGAAGGCAACAAACCGCAATTTTTTACATATAAAAGTAATTGCTGATAGACAGCCCTCTATAGTAGCCTACTTACAAGTGGCAAAAGGCTGATTGGCCGCAAGTCGTCCACTGTGGATGGATTACCCCCTTTGGGAACAGGACAGACGATTGCTACTTTCCAGGCAGGGGAAAACTAGCCACTCTCCAAGCAAGAATTGATTATGTGAGTGATATGATTAAGTATAATTGGTAACGCTAATTTTAGCATAGTCAGAAATATTTCATTCAGCTCTGCAGTATTTGACTTGAAAATAAATATAAGGGTGCGTATTTCTTCTGGAGAGGGCAATCGAAAGTCCAAGCGAGAGTTACCAAATATATTTGTGCCATAAAAGTCAATAAGCTCAGCATTGGCTCGTGCACAGGAGAACGCTGACACAAAATCGTCATTTATACTATTGGGATCTCAGATTATATAGCAAATAATTATAGACATCTTTGTCTATTATTTTTACGCCTCATTTCGAATTTAAAAGGCCAGTAAAAAAACTGGAGTATTGACGAACAACTAAAAATTTGTTCTCCAATGATCGTTCGAGTTTGTCAAAATTTCCTCGCCTACAGTTTCCTTCGATCGTGAGATCTAAATGAAATCGGAACTCTTGCATACAGCGTCTTTATTAAACCCACTACAACTTTGCGAAATCTTATTGCTCCTGAAACATTGCAAACATTTTTCTAGGTATTTGCTTACCACACAAAAATTAACAGTAGACAAATTGCAAAAAATAATTGGGGTAGTTTTATATATATTCTTTTTTTAAGAGCACTAATTTTTCATGTTGGTCAGTATGATCTTGACAGGAAACTGTATCAAAATTGTGGGGACAGTAGTATATAACTATGTATGGCCATCGACCGAGGTCCTTCAGCCTTAGTATAAAAGAAAATACTTGGTAAACAAAATACTAAAAACCTAACATAGTTAGGGTAATTAAAAAAAAATTCTAAAATTTTTATAAAATTTGAAACAAAACACTTTCAACACTTTAAAACAAGTTAAAATGTAAAGTATAAGATCTAAGACAACGAAGCAGCGCTCATTGATTAAACTGTCTGAGTTTTTCCATAGTGGTGGATTGGGGTTGGTTGGCAGCAAAACGTACTCTCTGTAGACAGTATGGTTGGATGAGTTCGAGATTATGTTGGTTTTCAGCAAATTTTCTTGCTAATTCGGTAAGCCTCTCTTCAATGGGTTCTACTTTGCAAAGTTCATACAAATACTGGTTAGGTGGATTGTGTATGTGGTTATTAGGGTGACGGATCTTGGTAATTTTGCGTAATGCAGTAGTTTCGCCAACTTTGAGATTTCTAAGAGCTGGTGCTTTACAGGTAAGAAGAATTTGATGCCCATATTTAATCATCGGACGACAAATAATTTTGTATATTTTACTGGCAGTATCTATGGTAATTCCCTGGTTCTTGAATATTAGGTTTGAGAAATGCTTTGCCCTGATTATTATTGCTTTTTTGACCAGAGCCGTGTGTCCATTCAGGTTCAGTTTGTTATCAATATTAATTCCAAGGTATTTAGCGTTTGAAATAGGGTGGATTTGTTGGTTATACATATTAACTGTAGGACTGTTTATATTGATGTTATGATTAAAAATAATAAATTGTGATTTAGCCGGGTTTGGTTTTAATTGCCATTTGTTGAACCAGAGAACGGTGTTATTTAATAACTCTTGTAATCTATCACTTGCCTGCTGAACTGTGTTGCCATGGGAAACAAGAGCTGTATCGTCTGCATACTGTAGGATAAATGTTGTGGGGGAGAAATAGTCTGTGCCATCCTGGTTAAAGTTATACATATCTGAACAATAGATATTGTAAAGGAAGGGGGAGAGAGGAGATCCCTGTGGAAGGCCCTGCCCCGGCGAAAACTCTTCCGAAATGCTCTCTTTGACCCTGACGACCAGTTTGCGGTCCAACAACCATTTTTGGATGAGGTGTATAAGCTGTTTTGGACAGTTTACTTGATGTAATTTATATAGCAGACCCATATGCCAAGCACTGTCAAATGCTTTATTAATATCCATAAAGAGGGCTATAGATTTCTGTCTTTTTATATATTTTTCTGTAAATTACGGTTTCAATTCAATTCAATTCAATTCAATTCAAAAAGTACTTTATTGGTCAAAAAAAAAATATAATTTTTATTGACAAAGCATTCCTAACTTACTATAAGGTAAAAAAAAATGGTAATAGTGCGATAGTAATCATTAATCATTAGAAACGGAACGATACCCACACAAAACAAGTTAAAACTAAAACAATTAAAACATAAAATATAAATATAAAAACAAAACAACAAAATATTACAAAAACTACAACAAAAAAAAATTATTGATCCAAAATTAAATTTAAATTTAAATCACGGATCCCAAATACCAAAAGCACGCCAACGTCAGAGTCAGAGCCTGTCCTGATAGAATTCATCCATAGTGTAATAGGCCTTACTTATAAGTAGGCTTTTCAGTGAGCGACGAAAAGTTTTTAGGGAATTAAGCGTTCTCAGGCTAGATGGCAAATGGTTAAAGGTGTTCCGACCCTCAAAAATCAATGATTTTTTTACCAAGGTAGATCTCGGAATAGGCAAAGGCAGAAGGAGAGCCTGACGAGTGGCGCGCAGGGGAGCAGGACCCCTAAGCTCGGCGCGGTATTTAAAGATCAGCGAGGATGTCTCCAATATGAAGAGTGAAATCAGAGTTAAGATTCTCTGCGCCACAAAGTGTACCCTACAGGATTCTCTCTGTTTGATACCCACAATAAAGCGTATAGCCTTTTTCTGTAAGACGAACAGCATATTAAGAAGACCCTGGTTGGAAACACCCCAAAATTGTATGCCGTATCTAAGGTGTGATTCAAACACCGAGAAGTAAACCGTGCGAGCCAGTTGCTGGCCCAGCTCCTCCCTCACAATCCTAACAGCAAAGCATCCCGATGAGAGTTTTTTGCTCAATTTCAATATGTGATCCTCAAAACGCAGTTCATTGTCAATAAGGACTCCCAGGAACTTAGTGACCGGTGTGTCAGGTAAGGGGTGTCCATCCAAAAGTATACCTGCCATGTTACACTTGAATCCAACAACATGGGTTTTACTGAGATTCAAGCAAAGGCGGTTAGCGTTAAACCACTCTTGAATAATTTTAAGGTCATTCACTATGGTGTTCCTAAGTTCAACAGCGTCATTTTTTTTCCAGAATATTGACGTGTCATCCGCAAAAAGGGTGAACTCCCCTGAGACATCAAGGTCTGTAAGATCATTAATATACAATAAGAACAGGATAGGCCCCAAAACAGAGCCCTGCGGTACACCCGAGTCTATCCCCAAAATAGAGGACCTTCTTCCCCCGTGCATTACAGTTTGACTTCGACCCTCCAGATAAGATTTGAACCAGGAGTGAGCCAGACCCCGAAAGCCATACCTCTCCAGCTTCGCCAGCAATATTCCGTGATCCACACAATCAAATGCCTTGGATAGATCACAGAATACCGCCGCCGAGGTGAAACCCTGATTTAGCCCCAAATAAACCTTCTCGAGGAAGTTGTAGATGGCGTCGTGGGTACCCCTAGAAGTCTGGAACCCATATTGTCTAACAGATATCAGATTGAATGACTCAAGAAACCCACAGACCCTTCTCTTTACAAGCTTTTCAATAACCTTAGACAGAGTAGGCAGAAGAGAGATTGGGCGGAAGTTAGATGGATCTTCCGAATCACCACCCTTGAATAAGGGAATGACCAGAGAAGTTTTTAAACAAGCAGGAAATACTCCCTGCATCCAAGACATGTTGATACATGTGGAGAGGGCAACCAGAGCTTTATCAGGCAGATGCAGGAGTACCTCTGCATCTGCATCAAAATACTAACGCCTGCGAAAGGCGTTAGTACAAATCTTGCACCTAGCCTATTTAAAATTAAATTATTTTTGACAATATGTATGTTGCTTTATTTAGTTCAAATAAATAAATCCGACGTTTTTAACCCAGATTAGTGCAAGATTGAGTACATTGTCGAAATATAATCTCAGTTCTAGCGTTATTGCTAAAAAAAAATTGAGTAGTTTAAAAACATTTAAAAGCCCCCCCAAATAGAAAGAAATTGCATTGAGGTTAAAATAAAGTAATTTTATTATTATTTGTAATATTTTTACTTACTCTTAAGTAAAGATGTTTTAAAAATTACAAAGAAAAGTAGGTAAAGTTGTTGGATTTCACAAAGGTATTACTTTAGAGATGAGTACGAGATGTATTGCTAGAAACCCTTTTTGCACTTACCCCACTAAATCTCTTTGTGTTACAATAACCAAATATCGACCAGCAAGCAAATTTATAGACCCAAGCAACCCACAAAAATCTTTACGACTATTTGCTGCTGGTATTTGACCAGCATTTCGTTGCACTGTTACAACTTCAGAAGCTCTATCTATTATAAGTAATTCATCTCCAATTTTGGGTTCTATATAGAATTTTTCTGCAGTTATATAACTAAAAACATAAAAAAAATGGATTAAGTTACCTAGTATAATTGAATTTAATTGTAATAAAATAAAACTGTTGAACAAATTATTGCACTAAATTACCTACGATTATTTTAATTGACATCTATTAACAAAAAATACGGTAATTGTTTGGATTACCCGAAATACAATTATTTCACTCTATAATGTACCTAGGAAAGCTAGTGTTTATTAAAAAAATGTAAAGAAAATTAAAATACTTACAGAGTTAAATCGTTATACACGTCGGAAGAGGACATAACTAGAATTAGAAAATTTAGCAATGAAAGCAACAAAAATTGGTAATACACAATTTTGTCAACAACCCATTACGAATATTTATTTTCATATGTGGCCAAAGTAAATTATAAATTTCTGCGTTAAGAACCAAGATCAAACATGAATGAATGACCGATGACCGATGAACATCAACATCGGCATAATTAAACTGTCAGGATGACATTTATTGTCAAAAACCAGATGATTTGGATGGTTGGATTTTGCTTATGTTCTTTACTTTGATCCATTTAATCTTCTAAGCTCCGTATTATGGAGGACACGTGATCACTCATATTCTTTGCATTAGCAGTCACGGGTCTGGCAAAATTGCGAGGTAGAAGACCAGAGAGAGAGTGAATTTATGAACGTAGCTGAAGGGAGGGGTCGACCGGGTCGACACATTTTACACTTTTGACGTGCCAGTGAGTCAAGCAGTCCAGCTCATTCCTATTCTATGGTCCAGCTCATGGAAAAGAGAAGTAAGAAGTGCAGTTTCGGCGCACCTACTCGGTCGATAATAATCACAGGCTGGTAAAACAGAAAGCTTGACTTCACTCTTTTTACATAACCTCTTATTGGCCGTTTTGGCTCGTTTGCAACGCTACGCATAGAAAAAAGAAACAAAGTTTCTTTTTTCTATGACGCTACGCCTGCGTCCTCTTCGAATCACCAGGAATGAAAAAGAATAATGCTGCAGAATCAAATCCTTGTTTAAAGGAACAAGATTTAAGTTTTAAATGTTTTGACCGGCATAATTACGAAAAGGAAAAGTGTTTTTTTGAAATTGAAAACTACAAGGCGTGTAAGAAGTTTTGGGTAAGTGTTGAGTGTGAAGTGAATTTAAAAATAGTCTTTGCTTTGAGTCTTATCGAATGTAAACAAAAACCGACGCCGAGCTAGTACCCCTAATTTTAAGTTCTGTGATGGTATCCTTTCTTATTTTCAGAAAATATAGAGGTATGAAGGAAGTAATCAAGTAATTTTACTCTTGTATATGTTGTGTTCTTACAAGGGGCTATTTCTAATTGGGCCACCTTAGTATTTTCACAAAACAACTCAAAAATGCATTATTGTTAAATTGTACTGGGGCCAAGTGTAAGTAGAATTTTCAAGTGAGGCCCTCTCGATTATCTCACATGAAAATAATAGTTTAAATTCAGATCATATTTCTTCGCTAGGCATAAAAGTTAAATAGGATTTCAAGTAAAGGCACTATGTTTATCTGTAAGAGCATTTTCTTTTGTGGCAAAAAAAGACTTAATTTAGGACATTACTGTAATGTTTTTTGTGGAATTGTTTTTTTAGTAAATTATTATATCATGTATCATCCAGTTACTTCAAAAACCAGACATCTAAGTAGGTAACTCTTATTTTGAAGATATGAGAAACCATCCATACATTACATATGTGTTCCAAAATAGTGCAGCAAAAACCGGATATATGATAGATATTGGGTTTATCACCAATAAAAATGTACATGTAGACTAAACCCTTACAGCAAAGATAATATATTTGGTTCTGGCAGAACAGGGAATTACAAAACAATAAAAGATAGACTTATATTAAATATTACATGTTTTGTTATAATCGTTAGTTTGTTTTTGTCTTTTTTATCTACCTGATGTGATTGTTATATAGTCTTAAGCTTAAGATGATCTTTTCTGAACAACGCACATAACATAAAAAATTTTCCCATACTCTTTTATTATAATGTAGGTATCCAAGTGAGTCAAGAGCAGTAGAGTGAAAGGTGAAAGTACCCTAAATACTAAGATAGTTAGTAGTAGATAGTAGAGGCAGTATGATGTACAAGGCTTGTGTGAGTGAAAACTTCATTTCCAATAAATGGACATTGTATGGGGGTTTTCCATAATAGACTGTCTATAAATATAATATTTATATAAATTTTATTCAGTTTAACTGAATACATTAGTATTTTGAGGAATATACTTTTTAAATTATATAATTTGTGATTGTCATCAAAAATTACATAATATTACAAGTTAATCAGTATAACAAAAAATTTTCTTACGCTGTTTCGGATTTTTCCACCCCTTGATTAAAAAAAAAATGTGTGCTTTGCAGGACAGTCAAAATAAAAACTTTTTAGTTTTAATATCGCTTATTCTTGTTCAATTATTTGTTGTTTAAAGCATTGATATTAAAAAAACAATCTAGTAGGTACACAACAACAACATTTTTTCAGAGCCAGATTTTTATCTAAATTCTTTGGCCCGGATTTTGTATCAAAACGAATAAGTATTTTTTTTGCAGGGTCAGGTGCGCGTGACACGAAAACGTGCAGGAATTGAACCGGCTTTACCTCCATTGGTGGAAAGAGAGAAGATCAGGCAAGAGTTTGTGGCATCTAAGCAGAAAAAGAGCTAGAGATACTTGCCGATAGTATATTCCTTGTATTTGTTAAATATAAGTAGTCACCTATCCTATATATAATTTTAAATAGATTTATTTTTAAGTAAGAAATAGTGCAGCAAAATGAATAACACGTCCGACGCTTTCAAAGTGAATGATTTTGTTTTTGCAAAAATGGCAGGTAAGTAACTTTTTCAACATTTCATCTGCAGTCGCGTGCGGAAAAGTATCACTTTCTATACTTGTTTGGTAATAGCTATTTTTTTAGGGCAGGGTAAACCAGGGTTGAGATGATTAAAATCATGATTTTAATCAGTATGATTAAAAAAAAAAAATGATTAATTTAAGAAAGAGTTTTAAAATTTTAACACTACTTACAATGTATTTGTTCATACAAAAAATAAAACCCAGACGCATTTTTGTGTGGTGTTATTTATTATTTTATTATAATAATTGAAGAGAACAGCTGGTTATTACAAAAATAAAACTTTAAAAAAATTAAAACTAAAAAACCTTTTTAATACAAAAAAATACTTAATTTGAACAAAAAAAATATAAAAAACCTAAGTGTTATAATCCTTAAATAGAAATACTAGTTTAGCTGCTTTGTCACTGCCAAGTCTGTTTCTTATATCTGAATGTACAAATCCATAAGTAGAAAACATCCTTTTGATATCAGCAGACGATGCATAGGCACACAAAACAGAAATTACTATAGGGAGCACTTGCTTAAATTCTGAGACATCTTGAGATCTCCACCACTGCACTGCTCTTACATTTTTGATTAATTCCTCTGAAAACAGAGTTTTGTGAAAAGGGTCTGGCTTAGCTTCCAACTTAATTAGTAATGGTAATAATCCTGTGTCTGCAAAATATTTGGAAACAATGTGTAGAGCATCTCTCTTTTCTTCAGCTAGTAATTGATATCTTTATTGTTTATTGTAGTATCCAAAATATACGCCAAAAAGTGAAAGGGGGTTAGAGCTTGAACATATCTGTTCTTAAATAATTGATATTGACGCAAGCTTCTTTCTTCTTCAAATTCAAAACTGTCAAAAATAGCCAGTAACTTTTTCCATATGTAAACTGCTTGAGATAAAAATGCACCTTTTTGTTGCATTGCATCTAGTACTATAGAAATTGGTTTTAGCAACTGTAGAAAATCTTCAGCCATCCTTTTAATACAGATATCTGAAACTTTTTTAAAAATCCCTGGAACAATTTGATCTTTATGCTCTTCACATATTAATAACAATTTTGGCCACTCATTTACATAGATCTCAAGACAATCTGAAAGTGTATTCCATCAAACATCCTAAGGTAAGACCAATAATTTCTTGCCCCCGTTTTCTTTATACCAAGCATTTGGCAAATGGGTATTTCTGAAGTATTTCACAATATGTATTATATGTTCTTTTATCTGTGATGCTTCTAAATCTTTGGAGAGCAAACCAAGTAAGTGTGCCGAACAACCATATGTAATTATAGAGTAATTGGACGACTCGGTAATTTTTTTCTTCATACTGACCATGTTGCTCGCATTATCTGTAACAATACTGGTAACTTTACAGTTATATTCATTTTTGCACTTATTTCTTGAGTTACTAGCCAATTCGGCAAGATGGTCAGCTGTATGGGGATGACCAGATGTATCTATGCTTTCTAAAAGAACACTGTTTCCATCCTCTGCAGTCAAAACGACACAGATTATCGGCTTATTATGTATATTGGACCATCCATCTAAGGACATGCAAACAGATTGTCCAGATGTTAAAACAATTAGATTTTTCTTCTTCAAATATTTCATTCAAGAGCGTTGATGATAACTGAAATCTAGATGGTGGAAGGTAACCAGGTCTTAGCATTTCTATTGCCTTTCGAACCTGTTTATTTTCTATAGCTCTAAAACTGCAATTTGTTGCGTAAACGGCTTTGGCTCTTTGTTTGTCCGATTATTTTTTCTTATCTTGTCCAGTTCGCACAACACAAGAATCCGAATGACCGGTACTTCCACTATTTTCACGTCCACCTAAACTTCCCTTTTTACAGTTATCGCTTTTCTGTTTTTTTGCAAACTGGATAATTTCACTCTGGCTGGTTCCAGGCTGTGACTGACAATCACCATGCAGAGTTTCAAGACCACTGCTGATATCACTAGTTTCACTTTTGCAGGTTTCCCAATGACTTTTTAGTCTGTCCACTAGACCTTGCAATTCTTTACCACACTTTTTACATACTGCTCTACAACCTAGTTTGCCCACCACTTTCTTTTTTATAAAATGCTGCCAAACACTAAATTCCTTTCTGCCCCGGCTTGTCATAAGTTTAAATGTTTTGATAGGCTTGTCATGAGTTTAAATGTTTTGATAGATTAACCCCTAAAGCAAAAGTATTACTGATAACTAAAATAAGTGCGTATCGCTTATATAGCCGGGCGTTTTCTGCCAGTTATTACGAGTTTTGACAAAGCGGCAAACTTGCAATACTGCGCAGACGAAATTTTCACGTTAATACAAGTTTCGACAAAGGCGCAAACTTGCAAAAACTACGCGAACGAAATTTGCATGTTAAAACTTCTCCAGTTTTGCTTTGTATCTGTACTATTCCTGCCTAAAAATATTTGTTTACTTAACAAAACAAAATATAAGCAGTTAGAAATATTTAAAAATAATAATATTTGTTAAAGCTGGTAAATTTTTTTAAAAAACCAAAAAAAATCATCGATTTTTGATTTTTTTAAAAAATCATGATTTTTATCAACCCTGGGGTAAACAATAAATAAGAGAAAATATGATTATATTTCAGGTTATTTTTATTGTATTTTCTAATTTTCTGGCATGCTGGAGAACAGTAAAGAGGGAACGGTATTAATATATTTCATTAGGAGTCTAGAAAATAGGCTTTTCCCGTGCGTGCGTAACAAATTTGGTGTAGCCAAACACAGGAGGTCATGCGAGCACAGAAAAGCATTAATGGACTTGTATTGACAGTATTTTTTTTATTATGCATCTAAAAGCAAAATAATCAGGCAAAATTTTTGTTCTTGACAGGGTGGCAACTATTTAATTTTCCACTATTGGTATCTTGTAACCGTTAACGTCTACAAAGTTGATTAAATTAAAGAAGATGTGACATTATTAAAGCTTTTTTTAAGATCCACTAACGGCGTTGCCTAATTATTTTTGATTCATGAGAAGAACTCGAAAGGTTTCAATTTTAGAAAAACGTTCTTGTAATAAAAACTTTGTAGTTTTTCTTCTCTACGAAATATCTTATTTTATTTCAAATGCCAAACAAACATCAACAACACTGAATAATATATGAATATAAAAATACACACAAAATTTAGAACTAGAAATAATTAGCAATGTAGCGAGAAAGAAATCACAAATATTCAAAATGTTTTCCATAATTTTCTAAGCACTTACCCATTTCTTAAGTCGAAAGCACGGCTGCCTGAACGAGCCAGCCAGGGAAGCAAAGTGGCTTAGAAAATTTTGAAAAACATTTTTGTAATTTTTTTCTCGCAAAATTGCTAATTATTACTAGTTCTAAGATTCGTGCATATGTTTGTTCGGCCCCTTGGTCTTTAATTTTACCTTTTATGGTTTATAATCATGATAGTAGTTGTTATCTTGTTTATTGCGGTTGTACCGGGTACCGGTAAATGAAAACTGAATCATTATTTTAAGAAAAATCAATATAACTCTTAAACCGTTGGTGATATTGCTTTGCGGTTTGGACGAGTCGATTGCAATGCAAGTTGTCTTTTATACTACCAAAAAAAAAAGTAATACCATCCAAATTTTAAATTCTGAGAAAAATCAACAAACAAGTTAAATTGAATAACAGCGCCATCTTAAAATTGTATTAGAAAACTTGTGACAATTCCAGAATAATTTATTTAAATTCCAAGGAATTCTGTTTTAAACAGTCTAAGTTCAAAAAAATCCGTTGAAGGATAACGACATAACGACAGTTTTTTTTAAATGTCCTAAAGGCCCCCCACTCCTTTATTAGGTGAGATTCGAAAAAATACCAATAATAAAAGTCGTAGCCACCTATCTATTAATTGTAATTATGTATTTGGTTTTCTACGGTTAAGGGGCATTTTAAATCTATGAGACGTATCGTTTCCGAGATATGGCCACTTCTTCGAAAATTTTCGTCATTAGTTAGCCAAAATCTGAGATAATGTAAAAGTTAAACTTTCCCCACTCAACCGCCTCTCTATCTCGTATAATAAGCCTAACCGCTATATAGAGACGCGCATTCCGAACACACTGTATACAGGGTGTCCTGCTAAAATGGTGCATAGAAAAACCACAGATTCTTTATCTGAAAATATCAACTAAACTTATCTTAGCCTTAGCCCCAAAGTTCACAATACCCGAGATGGTAATGATTACAGATATTTTTTGATTTTTTTAAAATAAATTTGAAAAAACACGGGGTTTTACAAAATTTGGTATTTGTTTTTTTAGGACGAAAAATTTTATGTTCTCAAAGATTTTAATGTAGATTGTAGAGGACTCTGTCTGCGAGTCTTTGTTTACGTTTAAAAAGTCACGTTTTGAACGGCATTATTCCTTTAGATTTATTACAAAGTGTTGGAGAAAACAATGATAAGATTCTGATATAAAATTCTATTTTACTACAAAGTAGAAATATTCTGCTAAATTAAATAAAACTTCAATAATATTCAATACACTGTTGTAAGCGGCAACTAATAAATAAAGTCATGGAATAGTTCTATTTTTAAACTATGTTGCACCAAAACGTTTGCAAAAATATTGTAAAGGTTCAGAAGACCGTTAAAATAACCAATATTAAGTTCGGTTCTAGGAATTATTATGTCTCGATTTAAGATAAAAAGGTACAATGTTCTAAGTAAATCTATTTATAACTTAGAATCCTTTTCGGATATTTTAATGTGCTACTAAGGGTGTTTGTGAAGCTCCGACATATCGCAGTAACAGCAGCTGCTTCTACAACTCGCTTTACTTTCTGATTGGCCGTGTATAAACATGGCCTCGACGGTAGTTACGACAACGGACCACGTGGGCCGATACCCCGCATGTTTAATTACTTTTAATTGGTCCCCCACAGTAGCGCAGAGAAAAGTAGGTTGGCCACTTCAATGCATCGGTGAATTTCGGCAACGACTCGCTAACAATATCTTGACGAGAGAAGTTCGCCTCCCGACCTGGTTTCACGGGACCGATTCTATTCTGAAGGCCCAAAGAATGTGTTGATCCTCCGCTCTATAATAAAAATTCTCTTAGGGCTATTTAGGGAGTAAGCTATTTCTCTTCTATCAAGTATTGGAAAAATTCTCGTGTGTTCTACGCAAAGACGATAAAAGTAAAGCATTCTTTTTCCGTCGACTTACGACTAGAGATATTAAATTCTCGGTAATAATCTTTTGGAGAATATTCTCAAGTTAGAGAATTTTCTGAGAATGGTAAGAAAATCGCTAGAAATGGCAATAAAAAGAAATAAAATTTTTACATTACATTACAGTACATTTTTTTTATTAAAAGATTTCTAAACGTTACTTTTTGGTTTTGTGATACCCTTTAATTTATTTTTCTCCATGTTTTTATACTTATAGACGGTCCAAACTGAGCCGAACGGAACAACAAAGAGTCGAACGGAAGGCCAAAATAAAACTAGTCTCACCACATCATTTACTTACAATTCACACAGCTGTATACGAGTATACGTTCGCGCTTCTAGGGGATTTCCGTGAATTACTGTTATTCTCGGATTCCTCTAGAAGCGCCGACGTAAAATTTTAAAAATCATTGCAAAATTTTTCGGAGTAGATTATGTAGAAAAAGTTCTCTAGAGAATATTCTCGGGAGAATTTTCTTACAGAGAATATTCTCGAGAATATTTTCCTCTCACATCTCTACTTACGACAATTAGTTAGTTTTGTATTGTCACGCAAGATGTGTTTTTCTGCTTCTTGTGATAAATACATAAATCCCACAGATACATACAGTGTAGTGTGTCCAACGTCAAAATATTCTTATGCATCAACATCCGCAAGTTAAGAAGTTAAGAGTCTTGTAAAATCCTGTCAACATGTACTAATTTGAATGAAGTAAATAGATGTTATTTTTTTAAATTTTAATTTAATTTATGCAGTTATAAACAACCATAATATGGCGAATAGTGTACAAATGACGGCAAGTTAGTAAAACCTTGTTAGTTCACAAAGGTATAGGTACTACCTTGTAGATCTCGGTACGGTCGGTACGGTTCCTATGAAACGGCAGATGCATGCCGCTAGCGCACTGCGTCTGACGCTTATGGTCGGCGCAAATTTAATTTCCCTTTGGTAGAAAGTGGTTAATTTTTATTATAATAAAATTTGTCATCGGTGATAAAAACGATCTCTTATTGCACCTATTATTGGAAGAAATCGACGAAGAAGAGGAAATAATGTCGATGTCACTAAACGATGACGAAAAAAATGCTGAAGTTCATCCTATGTTTAAGAGAAGAACTGAAGAGGGATTTTTCAACATCCCGATAAATCAACATTTCTTAAAAAATTAAAACAAATTCCGGGAAGTTTTTTGGTTGAACATTACAGTTTAATTTTATTCTTATTTATTTAATTTATTACAAACTCTACAGGTTAATAATAACCCAATTACAGAGTAGGAACGACACAAGAAATATACTTAAAACTACATTGTCTAATTTACTTAAGTACTATAAAAATTTATCATGTGTTGCTTAAACTGTTTAAGAGTAATATTAAATATGTCACATTCAGTCTGAATTTCATTAAGTCTTCTACACATGACATTAATGGGAGAATTACAAAAATTGTTAGTTCGTGCACCTTCAGTATAAAATGTCAAAGGATTTCTTGTATTATAATATGGTACATAAAAATTTACTTGTGACAAAAAGATAGAATCGTCTATTTCACTATGCAACAACTTATACATGTATACTACAGATGTAATTATTCTACGGATTTCCAAATTTGGTAATTTATATTTTTTGATTAAATCTGCCTTAGAGATGTTAAAATCATATACTCCGGTTTCTTTGAAATTTATGTATCTCAAAAATTTATTTTGTACTCTTTCAATACTGTACTTATGATATTCATATTGTGGGCTCCATACAGCCGATGCATATTCTAAAGTACTTCTGACGTATGCAATATAAAGCCGTCTTATACATCCAACATCTTCAAATGGCCTACAATTGCGGACAACAAATCCATACATCTGTAAAGCCTTGTTGGTAATGTTGGAAATATGCAATCTAAAAGACAACTTTGAATCAAATGTGACTCCCAGATCTCTCATATTTTCAACCCTAACCAAAGTTCTCCCATTTATTCGATACTCGAAGTTAATTGGTGTTTTTTTTCTATGAAAACTGAGAACATGACATTTATTTATGTTGAATTTAAGGCCATTTTGATTAGACCAACACTCAAGTCTACCTAAACTTTCTTGCAAAGTTAGGCAATCATTTATGTTTCCAATTTTTGAGTACAACTTAAGGTCATCGACAAATAATAAAACACCACAATCTGAAATATCTTTACCAATGATATTTATAAATAATAGAAACAGTAATGGCCCTAGGTTGGAACCCTGTGGTACACCTGAGCCAGCCACAAAACTGTCTGAGTAATGCCCCTTTATCACAACTTTTTGTTTTCTATTTTCGAGGTATGATACAAAAAATGTTATCAGATTAGAATGAAAACCAAATTCATCATACAACTTTTTTATGAGGATTTTGTGTGAAACTTTATCAAAGGCTTTGGCAAAATCTGTGTATATGACGTCAACCTGATATTTATTGTCAAGATTTTCAGACACATCAATATTATCAATCAATTATCAATATATTACACACTATTACATTACAATTCAATACAATAAATTTTAATATATTACCTACGCATTATTATATCCCTATAATAAATACTACACATTATTTGTTATAATTCAATAAAAAATAATATAGATAGGTATATAACACATTATCACATTGGTATGTTCCTAAATGAATGAATGCTGCACCTAGGTAACTTAATACCTGTTTGTGCAGATTAATGAAAATATCTTGACAAAACGAAAAAAATAATATATTTATTTATTTATTTATTTATTTATTTATTTATTATTACAATGTACAATAGGTATTGGTGATATAACAAAAGATATATGTGCAATATGGACTGTGTGTCTCTGTGTGCACAAGGAGACGATTTTTCTCTTGATTAACAATAAGAAAGAGAAAAAAAAAAGCAAGAACAAAAAAAAAATATATGCATAATCATTATGAATAATTAACCTAGTAGTAGTAGCATGTTTGTTAATGCCTATCTATCTATATTACAGATATAAAATCCTACTTAAACTAGAACATTTATGGTAAGATATCATGCTAAAAAGGCAACGGCATTCCTAATTCTTAGAGTGTTATTTTTAATCCATTCATTAAGATCCCTTTTAATTGTTCGAAATCTACTGGTTCTGAATTTCATTGGCAATAAATTTAAAATTTTGGGAGCCACATAGGAAACACATCTCTGTGTGGCACTGAAGTGTGTGTTAGGTAAAGTTAAATTATGATTAAGGTTACCTCTTGTTAAAATATTATGACTTATGAAATTTTGAAACATATTTCTAGTAAGAGCAAATCTAATTACACCATTAACGTACAATTGAGCAATAGTGAACAATCCAGATTGCTGAAATAGCAACAGAGAACAAAAACGTCTAGACTTAAAAATAATTATTTTTAAAATATATTTTTGTGCGAGGACAGCATTCTTTAGGGCATTTTTATGGGCTGAGCCCCAACATATTATTCCGTAATTAAGGCAGGATTCTGTCAGTGACTTATAAATTGTGATAATTAAATTTCTGCTGAGTATGTTGCGTAGTTCATAAAATTTATAGATTAGTTTTTTTAATTTATTTTTTACATATTCGGTATGAGTAGTCCATTTTAAAAACTGATCAAAATATACACCCAAGTATTTCGTGCTTTCTACCGATCTAACAATACCTAAACACGCACATCTCTCAGAAAAATCACATCCATTGGAGTGAATCTTAATTATATTTTTTTTAGGCAAACCTTTCTTATTCATTGCAAAGCACATAAAATTAGTTTTATTTACGTTAAGTGTTAGATAATTTAAATCCAGCCATGTCTTAACATAAGCCATTGCCCTTTCAGCTCCCTCAAAGACTTCATCCCATGACCTACCCTTGCACAGAAGAACTGTATCATCAGCAAAACAAACAGTTTTAACATTAGGTATTATGGTCGTCAAACTGTTAATATATATTGAGAATAGAATAGGGCCAAGCACTGTACCCTGTGGAACACCATAATTCACCCTACTGAATGAGCTATATGTTGTATATAATCTAACTTTTTGAAATCTATTACACAGATACGACTGAAATAACTCAAGGACTTTACCCCTAATCCCGACATATTCAAGTTTACTCAGCAAAATATGGTGATCCACAGTGTCAAATGCCTTTGAGAGGTCCAGGAAAATCGCCAGCGGCTTTTCATTATTATTAAAGCAATTCACAACGAAATCAGTGGTTTCATGCAGAGCCACGTCTGTTCCCATCCCCTCCCTGAATCCATACTGTGAATCCGATAATAGTTTGTTAGAATATAAAAAACTACACAATATATATATTTAACTTTAAACAAAAAGATAGAATTTCCAATTAAGGGGAAATTTAAGGATAAATCAAAACAAGGAAAGAAAATAATAAAAAGAAATCCGTGCATATACCCAGATATGAAGGTCAAAATAAAACCAGTAATGGAATTAAGCAAAATTGTTCTTAAAAGTTTGAAGATTTGCGTAGATGTAACCTCTGCATTCCATACAAAATCTTTTTAAATTGTTTAGATTCTTTATAACATTACAAAGGTTACTAACGGTAGATTTTTTCTCCATAAATCCACGTTGAAATAAAGAAATTTTTCTAAAGACCAGTCTGTATATATATTTATAAATTATGGATTCAAAAATTTTAGCTGTAACTGACAAGATTGCTATTGGTCTATAGTTTTTAATATCAGTTTGTCGCCGTTTTTAAATACAGGCCATATTTTAACATTTTTCCACGAATCTGGAAATACGCGTTGTTTGAGTGACATATTATATAGTATTTTTAGTGGATTCGAAAAAAAGCCGGCTAGCCCTTTAATAATAACGTAGGCCGGAACATTATCTGGTCCAATAGCTTTATTTACTTTTAGATCTTTGATTGCCTCACACACATCCACATACTCGATATATGGCATATTAACAACCTCAAGCGAATTAGAATTATTCGAAAAATTTACATTTATGTTACAAGCGCTATCATAAACAGACCCAAAGTATTCAACAAATGCTCTAGAAATACCTTCACCAGTCTCAAATTCATTACCGTTCAAGTGCATTTTATTAGGTATGGTGTCTAGTCCTTTTTTATTTCTCAGATACTGCCAAAATGCTCCGGAATCCCGACCAATGCTCCGCTGCAAATCAATCATGTATAAATTATGTGCAATTTTAATATCTTGCTTTATCTTTGATCGTAAATTAATAAATTGATTTTTTAATATACAATTTTTTGTTTTTTGGCTTTACAACCTTAACTTCTCTTTTTTTTAATATCTTTTATAATTTGCTGATTAAACCATACAGGATATTGCTTACTTTTTTTACTCTTTGGAACACATGCGGCAAATATATTGTAAATTTTATCATAAAAGCATTTAACACCAACATTAACATCAGTAAATGATTCCAACTCATTCCAGGAGACAGTTTAAAACATCTGAAACATGGCATTAAAGTTAGCTTTTCTAAAGTTAAAATTATATGAATTATTTCTCATTATTACTTTATGTTTTGCCTGTTTTAAATGTATATCCACTGATAACGTAGGATGATGTGCATCCTCATCAACAAAACTAAATGTATTTCTTTCAACATCACACTCCATCTGCGACAATACCACATCTAATATGCGATCGTGACTATTACACACTCGATTTAATTGTTTACAGTCATAAAAATTTACAAAATTTAAAAAAAGCTTCACATCATTATCTCTATAATTTTGATTTATATAGTATTCACGCAGATGTGCAACGTTAAAATCCCCCAATATTACATAATTTTGATCATACAAAAATTCTAAATTCTCCAGGCATCCAAAAAACTCTTCCTTGTCTATTATTGCGCAATTAGGTGTAATATATACTACTAAAATATACAAAAAATTACTGTTATCAGTATATACCTTAACAGCAACGTTATCAAATTCAGAATTATCCAAATTTATAGGGACCACACTACACTTATATGTATTTTTTATGGCAAAAAGAACGCCACCACCACGTACGTTTTCGCCCCTGTTCCTGTTTCTAAAAATTATGAAGTTCTCAGGAAACAATTCACTATTATGAACTTTGCTAGATAACCATGTTTCTGTCAAAGCCACAGCATCGTATTCTTCATCGGTTAAACATACTGTGTTGAAAAAGTTGGTGGTTTTGCTATTTAATCCTCGAACATTCTGATAAGATATCGAGAAAATGGCATTGATATCAGAAGATTGTTGAGCAAGACTTTGAGTAGAAACTATTCCACCTGTGTTTAAACTAGTAGCGGCGCAATTTGCTGCATTTCTTATAAAAAATTATTTTCAGTTGTGTAGTTTGTATACCTACGAGGTCTTTCCATGCGTTTTATATATTATGCTGGGCAGCCTGAGTTCCGGGCAGAGTGATTTCTGTCAATTAGAGCATCGAGCAGTCCAAACTATTGCCCGTACAACTTCTAGCATCATGATGACCTCCACATTTATGACAGCATTCATTTCCATTGCAATACTTAGCTACATGTCCATAACTGCTGCATTTATAACATAGAGCGACATTAATATACTCTTGTGTGTAAACAGTGGTTAGATCAAAGGTTAGATATTTGTTCCTCATAAGCCATTTAAATATTTGCGGGTTGGTTTGCTATATCCAGTTTTCCTTTTGCTTATTTCGGCATTCTTTTTTACTGACCACTTTAATTTGTGTTTTTACATTCTGTCCAAAAATATTGGTTATCTCTGGTGTTTCAGCGATAAGTTCATTTAAAATTTCCTCGGAAGTATAGCCTTTTAATACCCCAGTTATTGAGAGCATAGGATCAGTCGTACAAATGTCTTTTATTTCAAAATTTTTGTTGGATAAGTTCTGGGTAAGTTTCTGTTGCTGGTTTTCATTCTGGCATTCTATTAGTACAGCACCACTCTTTAAGTGTGTTATCCTTTTAAAGTTACCATTAACATCGTCTTTATTAACATTCTTTTTTATTTCCTGTAGAACTTGCCTTGAATCCTGTTGGTCCTTAAGTCTTATTATTGTTTCCACTTTCCTTGCGTGCGGTGGTGTTGTCCACGAGGTTGCTGGTTTTGGTGCACTAGTAAATGTTTCAGTTGCTGCAGCACTGTAGGTTTTCTTGTCACTGGGCCTAGCTTCACTGATATCTTGGTTTGGTGATTGTTTAGAGGTGTCATGGAAAAGCGTCTTAAGTTGCCAGTTTTCTTTTTCTACTTGCCCTATTTTATAGGCTAATGTTGTTATGCACCTGTACACATCAAAAAATGCATGGTTAACACTATTCTGATCACCTCTAGTAAGTGTAGTATTATCAGTGTCTTTGATAGTGATGATCTGTATAGCATTTAGCGAGTTATACATTGCTTTCATTATTTCCTCAGTATTGGTTTGGCTTATTTCTTCATTGTCTTTATGATTTTCTCCTAATTGCCGAGGGATCTTAATGCGCTCTAGGGGATCAGGACTTGACCCATATCTAGGCCGTTTTTGTGACTTTGAGTCCGTTGCGCCGTCATTTTGTTCAGGTGATTCCTTTGAAGGCGTTCTTGCAACACTGTTTCTGGGCTTAAAAACCTCTTCTAGGTTGGCATCATCTATTTTTTCCATATTTGTATTGCATGTCGACGATAAATTTTTGATCGAACCCGGCAGCTGTTCCATTTTGTGCTTCTTTGTTAAAGACCTAGTCTTATCAATGTATGCTTTTATTTGTTTACTTTTTTTAACCACATCAACACCGATTATTTTGTTTATTTCTTGGGATGAAATCGATCCAACGGAGTAATGCCTGTATAAAGCCTTTTGGTTTGGCTCATTTTCTAATCCACCACTATCATCACTCATTTTAACTCCTAAACTATTGTTTAATATACAAAACTATAAAAACAACTTGCTACAATGGCACACAGAAATGAATAAAAACCGCAAAGATAACGAACCTCCAAAAAATACGTCCGTTCTCGACGAATGATATATACTATATTCTGGATATAATAAAAGAAGATATAGGAAAGGGTTCGTCAAACAAATATCCCTAGTCTTTAACTCCGGATAGTTTCTCATCTTCTGCAAACGAAAATAACACTTCCGCGTTGTTAATATTTGATCGTACAGCTATAATATACGTGAAAATTTACTTTTTTTGTATTTAAAGTGCTTAGTGCCACGCCCTTTTTAATAATGATTTGTTAATGTAACATTTTCTTAAAATCATAAAATCACTTTGAACATTTTTGACCACCTTTTTTGTCTATGAAGTTCAATTTTTATATTTCTGTAGCTGAATTTGCCTTGAAGCGTCAGCTTTATTTATTGGGGACAGTTTAAAAGTTTGTAGTTTAAAATCGTTACTACAATTGTGTAACTAAGGCTAAGGCAAAATAGCTTTAAAAAGTTTAGTAAAAAGGATTTTTCTTTCTTTTATATTTTAACTTCCATTAATTACAAAATCACTTTATAGGGTACCCACCTTGGCCAGGAATAGTAATGAGGCCTGATCTACCCGCTCCCCCCAAACAAAAGGGAACCCAATGGATATACTTTTTTGGTTCTCACAACTATGCCTGGATTGAAGAAAAGCATATAAAATCTTTTGAGCTATACAAAGAGCAGTATAAAAAGACGTACAAACAAGCCACTCTGAGGGAGGCTGTAAAAGAACTTGAGGATATTATAGGTGAGTTTTATCATAGATAAGTGTAAGAATTCATATTTGGATTTGTCCTATGGTTCCTGTAGTGGAATTAACGCGTTGATAGACAGTGAAAAATTTACGACTGTTCAAATAGGTCACTATAATATTTTCGGAACCTGTGGTCCGATTTTCGTCATATTTTGACTGTGTATATATATATATTTTTAGACTTAATGCTAGGACGCGCTACTGCTGAAGCGGTCATGATTTTTCGTGAATTTTGGGACATCGTACTGCTACTTAGAGCAGTAAAACGTTTCTATGACAAATTTTAGTTCAGAAAAGCTTTTATTTTAAACCTTACAAAAATCTATAATAAAGACTAAATTAATGAGTACCTAACTAAACTGTTAATTTTAGCAACACAAAAAAGCAAAAGAAATTCTATATAAATAAATACACAACACAAACTAATTAGTGGTAGAATGATAACTGTCGAAACATGTTGGACATAATGCTGGTTATTTATTACAGTTCTTATAGCATGTTATGCCTAATCTAACTAAGTTCTTGTATTTTTAGTATATTTGAGTGTATTAGATTTTAACTAGCAAAATTTCTGAGAAAAAAGGTTGTAACAGGTAAGAGACAGGTTATGTTTTCCCAATTTCAATATGGAACAGTAAAAACTTCTTCGTTTTTGTTTCCTCAGCTCTTGGCATAACCTTAAACCAGAATCGGACATGAACACCTATTATCCGATTATGCTTCAAGGTTTCCGGCCTCTGAGTTTCCACGTTCAGAATTACTGCTGGGCTGTCCCTGACTATGTATGATTCTTTAAAACCTGGAGACGTTGGCTTACTTGGTGGCTATGGCGATTCACATAAATACCTTTTGTAACAATTTTTCTTAGACCGAAAACCCTAGTTGACCTCGATTTTTCACATAATATACTTTAAAACTGGAAGGGTCACATTTGTTTGGAAATAATAAATCAAAATTTCCTATCTTTACACTTTTGAGCGAATCTCTTATTTTCCTCTATTTATATTATATTTTCCTATTTTTCGTAGACAACTTTCTGCGTAGTCCTTAAATTAACTCCCAATTATGTTACCTGAATGAGGGATTTATGTCCATTTTTGACATATTCTATGATATAAGGCAGGGATGCACATACCGCGGGCCGCATGCGGCCCGCTGTCGATATTAATGCGACCCGTCAACGAATTTTAAAACCGATATTTATGCGGCCTGCCAACGAATTTTAAAAGTATTCTACTCGCCGCGCTCCGGTCTAAGCATATTGTTACGAGACTAGAAATCTGTCGCATCAACTAGATTACTTTAAGATTCGTGAAACACGTCGGTAGTATCCCCGAACAAAGTGGAAGGTTCTCGATGTTTGGTAACTCGTGTAAATACGACGCATCGCCAGCTACCGGGGCAGTTAAGTTTTAACTACGGACAAGCGAACGTTATACTGATTGAGAACTGTAATCTGTGACGAGTAAATATTTCGGCGTTCGAACTTGCTTCTACCTACGTAACAATATAATATCAATTTTGATATGGATAAACCAGGCCCCAGTAAGAAACGTAGTCGTATGGTTGAAGATGAAAATCGACAGTTTCAAGATATTTGGACCGAAAAATACTTTTTTATTTCATCGCATAACAAAATTGTCTGTTTAATATGCAAGAGTAGGGTTTCTATTCCGAAGGAATATAATTTGAAAAGGCACTATGAAACCCAGCATCCTACTTTTACAAAATTAACTGGCGAAAATCGAACGCAAAGAATTTCCACTTTACAACGGGAACTAATAGGCCAGCAAGCTATGTTTACAAAACCAATTCAAGATGCTAAAACACCTACTGAAGTTAGCTTTGAAATATCTCGAATAATAGCGAAAACTTGTCGGCCTTTTAAAGATGGTGAGTTTGTTAAGATATCGCCGCAAAAAAAATTTGTCCGGAAAATGTAAAGAAGTTTAAAAATTCAGTTAAATCGGATGACTGTTCATAAAGAATTACCGCATTAGCAGCTAATATAGAAGAGCAATTAGCTACGAAATCGAGAAGTTTTGAGTATTTTTCTATAGAACTCGACGAATCTACAGATATAAGTTCCACTGCTCAACTCTTAATATTTTTACGAGGTGTAACGCAAAATTTTGAAGTGAGTGAAGAACTGATTGGTATGAGTTCTTTGACAAGTCAAACCAAGGGGAGTGACATGCTCAAAGCTCTTTTGGAAAAATGTTCTATAATGGATTTTGATTTAACGAAAATATCTGGAATTACGACTGACGGAGCACCTTCAATGGTTGGAAGTACATCTGGGATAGTAACCATGTTAAAAAAATATTTACAAACTAAAAACATAAATACCAAGGAATTGCATCTCCTGTTTTACACTGAAGTAAGGTGGCTAAGTCGTGGGTTGACACTACAGCGGTTTCTTAACTTGATCCCTGATATAAGGTATCATTATCTTAGTTTGGGGGTGTAAAAAACCGAATTGCTTCTTGTTTTTTTATGTTAGACTTTCAAACCCCCCAACGTTCCAGAATCATCAACTCATCAATCAACTTGACTTTGGCACACATCAAGACACACCCAAAATACGCATGTTCCCGAGTGCGCCTTTGATCGACTGACTAATCGCATTCCGGATAGATATCAGCCAGGTGTTTTTGTTTAGGCTTACTTGGTTTTACTATAGACAGGTTCCCAACCGTGTTCTATACCACTTAAAGAGACTGACACTACAAGAATTTTACACACAAGTAATATCTTACCACTACGAACACAGACGTATCGGCAAACGAACTTATAGGACCATCCCACATACGATCTAGCGCAGAACTTTTTATAGAGAGTGAATATGTGTCATAAAGCCTACTGGCGGCTCGTGGGTTCGTAGCCAGGGTCGGCAATTCGGCACAGGTGTGGATCCAGGGAAAAATGTTAGGGAGGCTTATGGAGCGCCGAGGGCACAAAAGTAGCGGCGCAGGCAAATTTCGGTTTTGTCTACTATTGTAATATTTGCATTGAACAGATGTATACTCTTTGCAAAACGAAAACCGATGCACGTCATACCCTTCGAGTGACGTCAGTTATCGACAGTGTTGCCAGCTTGTAACCAAAATATCCGAGTGAGGGAATTACTCAGTTTTTTTGCCATAAAAGCAAGATAAATATACAACAATTTCCCATAGTTTATATATTTGTTTACTGCATAATACCTTTTACCATCAACTTTAGTAGATCTAACACTTTTTTATTTTCATCTTGCCAAGATCGACCAATAGTACCATTCTGAAAAATTCATGTTTTATCCAAGAAAACGAATTGGTACAAGAATGCTTCTTTTTCTTCAATATATTCTTTCAAAAATACCAGTCATTTGAAAGATACATGGGAAAGTTTCATAAGGCCTCGCCTCAGTTCACCTTTTCACCATCCGAAGCCTATTTTCTTGAAGAGGCTTCTTAAAGAGTTAAGACAACCATGAAACAGTTCTCTGTCTTTTAATTTCTAGCTTAAAGTTGTCAAAGTTACATGATGTTCTAAAAAAAGTTACAGCTTATGAATAACCGATGTAAAATATTATAATTTTTAAATAATACAACTTACTTGTTTCGTACATTCCATAAATAGTGTCACGGATAGAACTTATATCCAATCTTCACACATTTACAACTCTCTTTGAATTAGAACGTTTGTTTTAAGGTGATTCTAATAATTTATTTTCCTTAACTGGTGTTGAAATTGCGCTTACAGTGGAGATATTCAAATTTAGGGCAACTGTTACACGCTAAAAAGTAGAAATAAAATATCTAGACCTTAACATACTCTTTAAATTTACTTCTCTGTACTGCTGTCAAGGGCAACAATAGGCCATTGTTGTTAAGTTCTTCCTGAAAATAGCTTCTTAGACAAGCTATTAGCTCTTTGCACCGACTATTTAAATGCTCCGGCATTTTTCATAATAGTAAACAACGTGATCGACAGAGATATGTATATGCACTTTTGTTTCTCTTAACAGAACAATTTTTTAATGCTATTTATGAAAAGATCTGGAGTTTTTGTTAAAAAAAATAGACGTACAGCAACACGGAACCACAAACAATTAGGTTATTTTTGCATGAAACGTCAAACCAAGCCAACGAACGAGCTGTCGCCGCCGCACCGTTTACAGCTGTGTTGCCAACTATTGGCCAGTAAACTCTATTTCTGATTAAAAACTAGTCCCGGACTGCTGGCTGAAACAAGCCTATTATTATTACACCTCTGTGCTGTTTGGGGCGGATAGTCTGTAGTAGTGTAAGAATAACATTGAAACAACATTGGAAAATTTGAATGAATGGTTTATCTCTAATAATTTGCTCTTAAACATTGACAAAACCAAGCTCTTGATATTTGATGCGGGGAGAGAGCGGGTGCTTGGCATTGAGTTTGGTGGTGGTGAGATTGATTCTGCTGCAAGCCTGCCATTCTTGGGTGTGACACTTGATGAACGGTTGGACTGGAAGGCTCATGTGAATCTGGTGGCTGGGAGTGTTGAAGATACTGCTATGCCATTTCTGTCATTGCCAAGAGTAGTGGTGTGTCTGCGGCTCTGTCGGCATATCATGCTTTTGTTCAGTCTAGATTGAGATATGGATTAATGTTCTGGGGAAAAACTCTGTAGATAGTCAAAGAATTTTTATATTGCAAAAAAGGTGTATAAGAATAATATTTAAAATGAAACCAATGGATTCTTGTAGGGAAGCATTTATTAATAATAATATATTAACTTTATATAGCCTTTACATCCAGGAGTGTATATTATTTGTGATAAGGAACAACTCTATCCTCATAGATTTTCATCATGACCACATAATATATAATACTAGATATATGGATCTCTTGTACACTGATCGACCTAACTTTTCTTATCTTCAAAAAAGCCATTGTATATATGCTAGTAATAGTTTGGAACCTCTGCCCATATCTTTTAAAACATTAAATGATAATCAAAAAAAAAAAATAAGGCTGAAAAAGTTTCTAGTCAAAAAGTGCTACTACAGTGTCACTGAGTTGAACGAAAAATATTTCCAGGATCTTTAAATAAGTGATTTTCATCGGCGGATGCCTGCAATTACGTAGGTCCTGATGCATGATTTAAAAAAAAAAAAAATTTAATTGTCTGTTAGCTTTTAACGTTTTTAATTATTTTAACATGTTAATAATTAGTTGTATGTTTAGTTAAGTCTAATTAGGTTATCTTTGTTTTTGCTCTTGTTTACACGATCTACACCCTAAAAGGGTATATTGCAATGATCATGTATTGAAAATAAATAAATAAAATATGGAGTATCATTGCAGGGGGGGGGGGGGGGTATCATGTCCCCCATAGCCCCTCTGTATCCGCCCCAGAGTCTGTATATTAGTACTAATAAAATAAATATACAGTTATGTGATATTTTAGCGCGCTTTAGATTCTAAAGTGCGTTAAAACTTTAAACACGAAAAGCCTCGCTTATTTGATACAGATTATGGGTGAACATGATAATAATTTATAAATTTCCGGAACGGCGTTTTACAATAAATTGTTATACGTTATACCCGACGTTATACCTAAATAAAATAATACATTTTTCCCAATTTACAAAAATTAGAGGATGTCTTGCATTTCTAATTGGTTCTCTATATGTTAAAAAAATTGACAACAGATTTTCCAACAAATACCTACTTATCATATAAAAATGTTTTTTGTTTACCAAATAAATCAAGTTCTTTTAAATTATCGTACAGCCGCACGACGGATTTTAATTTTTCCTTTTTGATTTAAAAATAAAACGCATATAATGGGCAACAAAATTTTTCAATTCAATAATTTAGTGGTCGTCGGACACGACCATTGTTTTTTTTTTGTTTTACTTTGTTTATTAAATGAAAAAGAAGACGAAAATACAATGAATAGGATTTATTTTTACCTCAGTTTCAACTTGGTTTTTCATGACATTGACATTGCGTGGTGCGTGCGTTCAAACATGATATTTTATTTAAATTTTAATACACTTACCTGATGTCCTAATCCTAAACAAACCTATAAACCAAACCGAAAGTTTTGCTTTTCAACAAACCACATTCACTCTGACTTATTTTACACTAATTCAGTCCTTTTCTTTCAAGGATAATAACAAACAACCGATAATTAATTAGTATAATAACCAACGAATAACCTCACTTTCTTTAAAGGTTTGTTCCAACCCACTATTCTATGCCTGAACGATCATTTCCAGCCTGTTAATTAAACTTTGAACTTGGCAATCGACTGTTGCAGTGGTAAATTAGTTATGCGACCGTCCGGGGGACTGTATTGGTACGGTTTTTGGTCGGATTGGAACAAACCTTAAATTTACTGGCAAATCTATTTTTGCCGTTTCTGACGGTGTGTGAAGTTTTCAAATATATTACTATAATATTATATATGTATGTTTGGTTGCCTATTCTAAAGCCTGGAATTTTGAAGTTTATTCTAATGGTAGGGTAGGCTTGCCGGACCTAGTTTTGGTTACAAGCTGCCAGACCATGCTTTCGATAACCGACTGGAGATGTCCAGTGGCAGAAGCATGTTCTTTGTGGGGGTGGAGGATCACGAGGTTGCCTCAATAATTAAGAACCTTGATACTACGAAGGCTGCAGGTGGTGATGGTGTTGATGCAAGGTCAATAAAGGAATGTCTCGATAGCCTGGTCCCTGTGCTCTGTAAGGTTATAAACCAATCGTTTAAAAGTGGCAGTGTTCCTTCTGGTCTTAAAGTAGCAAGGGTTAACCCCTTGCATAAAAGTGGTGACAGAGAGTTGACAGACAATTATCGCCCTATTTCAATATTACCAGTAATGTCTAAAATTTTCGAAAGAATTGTAAATGATAGGTTGTTAAAATTTTTGGATTATCAAAGGTTTCTGTATCCCTATCAGTATGGCTTTCGCAGGACGGGAGACACAACTTCAGCCGCAATAGATTTAATTGATAAGAAAAAAAATACAGCTCTAGTGTCTCTCGACTTACGAAAGGCATTTGATACTGTGGACCATGGGATCCTGCTAAACAAAATGGAACTTCTTGGCATCCGTGACGATTGCTATGATTGGTTTCGGGATTATTTGCATAATAGGAAACAATTTGTCTCACTTGATGGTATATGTAGTTGCACTATGAATGTTAAATGCGGTGTGCCACAGGGGTCCATCTTGGGTCCCACGCTATTTCTGGTGTATGTAAACTCTCTTTCAAACCTTGAGGTGAATGGTCGGATAAGATCGTATGCGGATGATACTGTTTTGGTATATTGTGAAGACTCAATGGATGTTATAACTGGATATATCCAGGATGATTTGAGACTTATTGAGCAATGGTTAATAACTCATAAACTTACTTTAAATGTAGAGAAATCCGGGTATATGTTTTTATCTTCTCAAAAAATATTAAATCAACCGGCCCTTGACTTTGGGGGTAGTAATTTGAAGTATCTGAGCTGTATTAAGTATCTTGGACTATACATTGATGAGGGTCTTAGTTGGGATAATTACATATTTTTTTATTTTATTTATTTATCCATTTCGTGTCATAGTACAAAAAAATTGCTTACACATGTCAAAACAAGTTATAAAATACAAAAATAACCTAAAACCTAAGGTAAATACAATAATACATTTAGTTTAAAATTATAGGTAGAAACAATACATAATAAAACTGACAAGATAGACAACTACAATTTCGATCAATAAAATCACAATCCACATTAGGTACATTTGACAGGGGTTAGAATTTAAAATCCTGGCGTTCCTCTAAGTAAGCTTCATAGCTGTAATACGCTCTTTCGACAAGAAAGTCGGTTACCCTTCTTTTAAAAACTTCGAGTTCCAGACCTCTGACCTCTCGCGGCAATCTGTTAAAGAACTTCACAGCCAGGAAGTCCGGGCCATTCTGACGTCTACGCAGTCTGCGGTGGGGTACCGAAAGATTTCCGCTGCCCCGCGTGTCCCTTCCATGTATCTCACCATTTGTGGGATAATTATCTTTATTCCGATGAATATGGAGTACATTCTGCAATATGTATATGCAAGGAAAGGTTAGAATGCGAAGTTTAATAAATGATTCCCTACAGTCATCTTTGTAATCAATGCCCGCTAAGACACGCACGGCCCTGCGTTGCAGCGAGAACACTCGGCGCCACCCCGCAGAATGCCCCCAAGCAATCGCCGCATACGTCATTACCGAGTGAAACAATGCATGATATACGTTGTTTAAAGTCTGTGATGACACCTTTAAAGAGAGATTGCGCAGCAGAAAGACACTTCCACTCAGTTTATGAGAGACAAACTCTATATGTGGACCCCAGTTGAGTTCAGAGTCCAAGTGGACTCCCAGAAATTTGGTAGTGTTTACAGTTTGGAAAGGCGTTTCGTCGACTTTACGTAATGTAAAAATAACGTTATTTGTTTTATTCTGATTAAGTATAAGACCATTTTCCTGAAACCACTGCTCCACCTCCGATTGTACCACACACGCCCTGCCGATAACGTCCTCAAAGGTGTCGCCAGCCACAGAGGCGGTCGTGTCATCAGCGAACAAAACGTAGCGTCCGATGTGGTTATGCAAGGGTAAATCATTTACATAGATGAGAAAAAGCAATGGTCCCAGTATAGATCCCTGGGGCACCCCCACCGTCACATGGCTCGCCGACGACACCCCCCCCCCACGGTTACCATCTGAGAGCGATTCTCCAGATAAGATTGAATCAAACTTATAGTTCTGTTGCTGAAATTATAAGCAGAAAGCTTTTGAATCAGCAGGTCATGCGATACACAATCGAAGGCTTTGCTCAGATCACACTTTCCGGCATGAAAAGCTTCAGAGATGTATGAGACAAGATCCATAATACCCGAAGCTGTGCCCAACCCGGACCTAAAGCCAAACTGACGATCCGTTAGGAGCTTGTTCGATTCTAAATATTTTGAGATCCTCTCAGCAATGCACTTCTCCAGAATCTTGGATAGAACAGGCAATAAGGATATTGGACGATAATTGGTCATGTCACCTTCATCTCCTTTTTTAAATATAGGGATGACCAGCGCCGTCTTCCAAGAGTCAGGAAAAGTGGACCCCCGAAGGCATCTGTTCACAAGCTTTGTAATTGGCACAATCAACAGTTCACGAACCAGTTTTAGCAGTTTGACCGATAGACCATAACAGTCTTTACTGTTTTTATTTTTGAGTTTATTAAAAATATCCCTGACTTCAATAAAAGAAAACTCCTGTATATCAAAGCTTTCGTTCGGAGTATTTATTTTAAATGGTATGTGTTTAATATTTATGTCATTATTTAAGATTAAATTGGGTGCTACACTGATAAAGAATTTATTAAAGTCATCTGCTGAGATATCACTTGGTGCAGAGTGGACCTTCTTACCTGAGTTTTGCTCTCTGTTGACTATGTTCCATGTACATTTGGGTTTGTTTGTTGAATTTTGAATGAGGTTGTCATAGTATAAACGTTTGGCTTGCAGTATGGCTTTTTTATAAGTTTTTTGAATTGTTTTTTTAAATGCACATTTGCTGGCGTTGGGTACTTTCTGGCTACGTCAGAGAGAAATGATAAGTGATCACGCATGTCAGATATTTCTCTATTGAACCAGGCTTGGCTTAAGTTTTTTTTATTAGAAACTATTGTTTTTTCAGGAAAAGCCAGTTCATAGGCTTCCTGCATTAATTTATTAAAATAATCAACCACGCTATTTATATTCATGCCAGGATCCGAGACAAAATCCCAGGATGCATTAGCAAGAATACCATAAAACATATTCTTACCAGCCTCAGTAATGGGCCTAAACACCTTTTTGACTGTACTTTTTTTAACCTCATCCATTGGAATGTCAATCTGCTGCGCTAAGTGATCAGAGAGACTGGTGTCTATCACACTTATGTCGAATGAATCTGCCTGAAAATTTATAAAGATATTATCTAAGCAATTTCCATTTCTGGTATGTGAAAAGATCATTTGCTGAAATCCATAAGAGGTCAGAAGATCACAAAGAGCTATCTCATCTCTCTGTTTTGTTCCAAAATGTACATTAAAGTCGCCCAATAAAACAATATTTTTTTCCAAACCTATCGATAGAATAGATCGCTCCATTCCTACTAGAAAAGCATCAAAATCACCACCTGGTGATCTATAAATAGATATTATGTAAACATTTATCTTACTAAGAAAAACGCCAGACAATTCAATAACCTTTTCACTAGAATTTCTAAAGAATAAAGAATAAATTGTATGCACCAATAGGTATTTTGAAGCGACTCTCCTACATCATTCCAAGGCAGCTGTTGAGATCAATTTACTACTCTCTTGTTCACTGTCACATTCAATACCTAGCAGCTTTGTGGTTTCCATCAGCTCATTACATTAAGAAACTAATAATAACCTTGCAAAATAGAGCAATAAAGAATATATACGGCCTACCAATTAGATACAGCACCAGTCTACTATATAAAAACTATAATATCATGTCTTTAAATAACATCTATAAGTTCCAAATCTCAAATTATATACATTAAGTTAAGCACGGCCTTCGTCACTCTAACACTATTTTTCAATCTCGAAATACTGTGCATATTTATCGTACTCGCACACGAGATAATATCGATATTCTACGACCCTCTACGAAGTATGACCAGGGTAGCATATATTGTGATGGTGTGAGAATTTATAATAATATCCCTTTGGAATATAGGAATCTTGCACCAAAGCAATTTAAAAGCAAACTTAGAACCTTTTTTGTTTAGGGCTTTGTAATTTTGGTTTCAATATTTAGTCTCCAAGTCTTTCCACACTTAGCGCCTATTTATTTATATATATATATATATATTATATTTTTTATAGATTTGACGCTTTAATTAATTTTTTTTGTCATGTATTTGATGTATGACTATGCATAGGTAATGTCTATTTCTGTTTAAAATGTTATGTTGTACTCAAAGGCAGGATCCATATAGAAATTGTATTACTCTGGATTATATAAATAAAGATTATTCAAATTCAAAATTCAAATACAAAGGCGACTTGAAAAGTAGAACAATTAATTTGATGATGGCGTGTTTACGAGTAATCCACTATGACGTCCTGGGTTGCAAGTTACAAAGACGATTTAAAAAGTGGAACGGTTATTCGCTGGCAGTTTGCAGGTCATTAAAAATGCAAATTGATGTAGATAAATAATATGTACTGTCTGTTGTTTGTTTGACACTGGGTCGGCACTGCCGACCATGCCGCCCCTGAAAAGCTGCCACTAATAGACAAAGTCAATAATAAAGAAAATCCCTAATGAAATAATCCTTTTGCGTCCTTTGTTATTAGATTAGGTTAGAAAAACTATAATATGCAACATGTAGAAAGCACAATTTTTCACTTGGCTCATGTCAAGAAACTTTTCTTAAAGTTCTTTCCATTACCTCATAAATATGTTTTAGAACAAATGAACAAGGATCCGGATTATAAAATCGACTTTGTTAAGTATATACGTAAGGATAAAAAATCCGTCAGCCCTAAGAAGCCACGAAAATCCACTGCTAGTATAGGAGAGAGAAAGAGGTCCCTGCCGCTAAAGGAGAAAAATAACTCCGTTCCGAAAAAGAAGTCTAGGTAAAGTTGATAGCATAAGCACACATTGGATGCATCGCTCACAGAAGCGGCACTATTATTCGGGTGAGTGGCAAAAACATGACATTGACATTTTCTATATCATCCATAAAAAGAAAACTTAATAGAAATTAGTGAATTAATGTAGTTGTAACTACGTTGTTTCTTTTGGTATACCAATGTAGAAATATACACTTTTATTGCTTAGGTGTCGCGTAAGGACCATTTAGAATTTGCTTCCTGGTACTGGTAAATATAGTCATGTTTTCGCCACTTTCCAGAACTATTTACTTGCCGCATATGTGGACGATGCATCTTAAGTCGATATTAATGACGTTAAATAATGTAAGAGCTATAATCTAGTAATGATAGCTGGTAATGGCCGTACCGTAAAGCAAACCTTAGGTGATGGTCCCAATAAAAACCGTAGGTCGCATACAACGTCATGTCATATGCTGCATCTGTATGCTCACAATGGAAAAGTACTGATTTAGTCTCCCTTTTACGTCACCTGTGACGTCTATGTGTCAGGCGTCCCGTCTAGACGTAGACGTCGAGGTCTTTAGATATTTTCGAGCACTATTGCGTCAAATGCTCCGCGCAATGAAACAATTTAATAAAAAAAATATTAATTTTTGATTGATATGAGGTTTGTTCCAACACCCAATTTTTGTACCGTCCCAGAACCGTCCCGAAACTGTTGGGATCGATTTTGTGCACAGGCGTTAACGTTACATGGTTTCGTGACCGTACAAAAGTAGACATGCGTTGGATTGGTTTTTGAACCGATATGTGAACGCGGCGTGGTAGCGTCTTTGTGAAACTAACCTTACTTTAAAATGTAAACAAATAGCCAGGATATTTTTAAAAATAAAAACTACTAACTGGTTATTTTAATATTATATTCATAAAATTTCTTTTATTTACCTAAATATTTATCATTTTTAACTCGCGGTTTGTTCAAAACCTCCAAATCATCAGCAGAAAATGAATCATTCGATAGAAAATCACTGTCTCCTTTGCCATACTCATATCTTTTAATTAAAAAAATTATTTTATTTTGTAATGTCAAAACCAGTAAACAAACGAGAGAAGAATGACAGAGCGAAAATAAATAAACCACTTGCACTCGAGCACCTGACAAACAAGCTAATGTGCAAGTCAGTAGTCAGTCCAAACAGTGCATGCTATCAACCAAGTATCGAAATAACCGTACAGAAAACGGATTCGCGAACAGTCCTTGACAATGATAGAACGCCAGCAAGGCTCGTGCTATAAACCGTCACAGGTTAGTTGGAACGCTTTTCTCTTTCTGCGCATAAACCGGACAATACAATGTACGGTTTTCGAGTGTGTTGGAACAAACCTATAGTAACGGGTAGGTGATAACGTAATGTTGGTCATCCACATCTTTCTCAAGTAAACTAAATTACACTTTCCTCAATGATTTTCCGCAAGGAGGCCAAATTTAATGTCAAAAAATATATAGGTTCACAAATCTGAAAGATGCGACGCCATTTTGAATTTTTTTAAATGGTAACCCTCATTAATAACCGCACAAGTGAATTACATTTCGCGATCCGATTTCAAAAACATATAGTTGTTGATATTTATTTTCAGCCGTTTCGGAAATAGGGGGTTCCTAAATTGCCTTCATCGATTGTTTTTTACGTGTAAGATTAATTCTTTAAATCAAACACTCAACTGCCTAATTTCACAACTCTACTTTATTCTTCACACGTCTCGACGCTACTACTCGCTTAAAAAACTCCATCTCCTAATCTTAACAGCCACTTCAGCGTAACTTTACACCTTGCCCTCATAAATCTAAACGTTTGTCATTTATTGGGTCACAATTTTACCAGATGAAAATACAAATAAACTTAAAATAATACTCGGCATAAAATATTTCCTACATACGTGTCTCACCCCTTTAATATGCCTTTTAAGCTGAAAACCACAATTTTTTACATGGAAACATAATTTACCGTGGCCGAGCTATTTACGATATAATCAAATACGACAGATGCCAACAAGTGACAGATACGACGTCATTTTGAATTTTTTTTTAAATGGCAACCTTCATCAATATTCACACGAGTGAATTGCATTTCGCGATTTAATTTCAAAAACATATACCAATAGTGTTAAGTTTTACACAAAGTACACAACACAAATAAAATCCCAAGAAAATTAAAGCCGAAACATCTTAAATTTCATCTAATAAGCAAAATGCCGGTGTCATTAAATATAAACAGAAATTTATTCAAACTCAATAAGTATTATCAGGTATTTAGTTTTTCTTTGTCTAACCCAAATGTTTTGCAATAGTATATTTCACCGAGCGGTTCGAGTGTATTTTCTGGGGCCCGCACCTAACCCGAAAATCGGCGACGTCAACGAACACGCGAGAGCGCCCATGGCTATTTTAATTTGGGGGCCGTCGACGATTTTCTACTAATATTTATTTCTTTTTAACTTTCTTGAAGCGCGTATGTTTGTTTCCGTCTTGATTTTAATTTATTTAATTGAGGTATTTTACAGGTAACTTAACTACCCTGTTACAAAGCACATCCATTTTAAACTATGCTATTCTATAAATGTGATAGAGATGATGCAGCTAAAAATTACTTACAATAATTACATGACTTGTTAACTGAAAGATTAAATAATAATGACATTTAAGAGTTTACATGATCCTTAATAACTTTTTCCTAAATTGCTTGTAGGTTAAGAAAAATATTTTATATCACATTTAGTTTGGTAATTGTGGTATTGATTACACATTGCATTAATCGGAGAGTTATAATATTAGTTAGTGCGAGCGTTGTTTACATAAAATATTGCTGCAGTTCTTGTCGCATAGGCAGGAACGTTCATATTTAGACTATTTAATGGATTTACATCATTAAGATCATTATGTAAAATTTTATATAAATTCAATTCAATTCAATTCAATTTCAATTTATTCACACACAAATAGTACATAATACAATTATAAGTAAGTTGTACAATATATTTTATATAATACAGGTTTTTTTATTATACAGCAGCATATTAAGATTTCGCCGTCTTTCTAAACTTAACAAATTATATCTGTTTAAAGATGAATCCTTAGGCGGTTCGTCCACCGAGAAAACCAAAACGAGGCGACCAGTCACTTACGACCAAGCAACCAGTCCCGCGACTGGTTGTAAGGCGATTATTCCGTTAAAAAGAATACTTGCTTCTTATTCCTGACAACGAATTTAAAAGGTGCATCAAGTCACTAGGTGCTGGCTTTGAATTTTAATCTGTAAAGAAAACCCGATCCCATGCAAATCTTGACTGCCCGCTTTGGCGTTTATTGCTGAAGATTGTCGCGTAGCCAAAGGAAACGTCTGCACAAATCAAGTCAAATTGCGCCTATCTATTGGCGAAATTGAAATTCAAAGGTGTTGGTTATTTTAAATTATTTTACAGATCTTCCATTTCTGGCGAGGCGGAAGAATCCGTTAGCGATCAAGATACATCATTATCTAAATCCTTATCTGAAAATCATTATGGACATGAGGCGCAGACGCTTAACACCACAAATATACCTACTTCAACAAAGACCTTTGGAGTTTTGGCGGCAAATATATATGCCGAAGGAATTATAAGGGTAAGAAATTGATACCTCTAAGGTTTTCACATATTGGCTCGACACAGCAGTCAATTCCGTTTAAACTAAACTTAACACGCTTTGCTGCCACTTTCCGGCATGGCACTTTCCCTCAAAATAAGATTGTAGTGGGTGGCCAATTAAGCGGCTGTATCTCTGGAAAGGCTCACCGTACAGCTTCCAAAAAAAAATATTGGTAGTAAATACGGTCCAGAGAGTTTTTAGATAAGATAAAAGCACTTGCCAACCCGAGCTGGTGTGTTACATTCGCTTTTCTTCCCGTTAAGCGGATGATTGTAATTACCATTAGCCAAATTTGTATAGTTTTTACTAATTTATTTTCTAATTTACACAAAATTGATTTTATTTCCATTTTAGAATTTAATAAAGTCTGGACACCGTTTACAAGTTTGGAGCAGAAATGCAGGAATGTGTAAAGAATTGGAGGAATATGCGAATCAACATCAAACATATTTTAAGATTTGTAATACACCAAGAGAAGTTGTAAGTACATATATGCATACCTTGACCCCCCTAGATTGTATGTTAGTGGATGGAGCATTTTCCTATTGCAACGCTTGCGGTGGCAAAACAAGGAAATTTATTAAGCTCTTTTCTATGCTAAAAACTCTTCATGTTACTATTTTCATAATAAATCGCATTAAAAAATATTAAATTATTATTGAAATTAAAAGAAAAGTTTTATCAACCGTGGAACATTGATTTGTGTATTATTATTATTATTATTATTATTATTTCTTTAAAGTGCAACATTTATATTCTGTATAAAACTCGTCGTGTAGGGCGCTTGACAGGTACCATAACCTAAAGACATTGTCCGCCTTACGAGTCTGGCTACGACGGCTAAGGAGACGGGGTTAAAAGGCGTAAACAAAATTTTTTAGATAAAATCGTAATTATTTCTTAAACTACTAACAATAAATCCACATAACTCTATATTAAAATGATCAGTAGCTGTATGTCCATCTTTTGGGCCGATAATATACAGGGTGTTCTGTTCTAAAATACAAGTTTAGTTCGCCTCACTTTTTGGAGTCACCCTATATAATATAAAATATTTTTAAAATATGCCACTTTTAATTCCAGACCTCATGCTGTTTCAGTATTTTTGATAAGTTCTTCGATAAGGATGTAATCTTCTGTCCCTGCTTCGTTGGCGGACCCGGTATATTATACTGGGTGGCTCACTCTCGACGCAGGATTTCATAGCATCTACTTAACTTTTTAATATTTTTCAAAAACAGGGTCATAGGGAGACATTAGGCCTACAGTTTAAAATTATTTTGAAATATTCTGGATGTCCCAAAAAAAATAGATCTATAGCAAAGTTATATTTTTTTTTAAAACACCCTATATCTTACAATATTTTTGGTTTCTACATAAAATAAAGGCCGACCTCGGTAGTCGGACGGGCAGCGTTCTTGCTCGGCAATCTATTCTCTACTCTATTTATCGAGCAGATAGAAATGTGCGGGGGGGGGGGGGAGGGGCGGGGTTGCCATCCTCATAAAACAAACTATTCCTCATATCGTCGCCTTCAGAAGAAAATTGCGTAACTCCAGAAGAGTAAATTTTACACCAGACACTAAAAACTGCATTAATATTTTAATTCCTTGTTTTAAAATTACTTTTTTGGACACTAGGTATTAAAAATTGGCCGTTAATAGAGAAGTACATCAAAGATTAAATATTTTTGGAAATTCCAGATGTAATTGGAGTTACGCTGATTTCGGATTAAAAAAAACGGAGATACCCAATTGGCTGAGTTATGCAATAACATAATATCATTCTTTTTACATAATCTCTTAAAAGGAAACAGAACAAAAAATGATATAAAGCACGAAGAACAAAGTTAACTACATAAACTGTAATATTTATTTAGTAGAAAAACTCTTAAACATATTATTTAAAACAGTATTTCAAAAATGTTAAACATTAATAAGCTAACAACTTTTTTCATTCATGAGCGAGGGTGTCATAAAAAGCGTGATAGTCTGGAAGTAGGCTTTGTTTCAAAATCTGAAGGTGTTGATATTTTTCAGCCTTAATTTTCCTTTTCTCTTTAAATAGTTGTTGAATTTCACTTATTGGGTGAGGGATAAGAAACTGACTTCTCTGGTTTAAATTCTCCCAGGCATCAGGATGTCGAAGTTTAAATGATATTTTCCCGTTTATTTCGTACTTTAAAGCGCGGATCTGATTTACCGTATTTCTTCCTGGTCTAATGGATTTATAAAATTGAACTTCGTTGTATTTTTTAAAAAAGTCAAAAGTTAGGTATTTTACTTTATAAGGTTTGTCTCTTCTTGCGATTCTACAGGCGTGTACATAGTCTGCAGGTACGTTGATTGTTCTGTTGCGAATTTTTTTCTCTATGCACGAATGCATGTTGTCCACCTCCATTTGCGTGTGTCCTTTTTCGAGGTACTTTTGCATTATGGTCACTTTATGGATCATTGCTACATTTACTAAGCTATTTGACAATGTCGAGTTTCTATTTTGTCCACTAGAACCGTCACTGAAGAGTACAATTTCTTTTTTGTCATCGGGCAGAAAAGGAATCACATGATTTTCCAAAAAATGAACCAATATAGAGGAAAATTCGTTTGATGTAAGCCCACCATCTGACTCGTTCCATAAAAAGCAGTAACCTTCGCGTGTTTTTAAGTCGAATAAGGTAAAATTATGGACTATCAATTTCGTTTTATAATACATGGAGCTTACTGTTGATTTTGGTGAGAGGAGAACTGCTTGCAGATCCATGGCAAATACAGCGGCTCCTGTTTCTTTATCTTTTTCTTTCTCAGCTCTTGCTTCTCTTTTCATTTGTTGGTGTAAATTGTACTCTTCTTCAGTTAGGTTTTTCGATTTGAATGCAACACACTTGTCACAAAGGTCTTTTTTTGGAATGTAAATCGAGTAATTTTTCTTACAAAATTCTTTGAAAAAAATGGTTCTGGAAACTGCTTCTTTTTGGTTTTCTACGCAGTACGTTTCTTTATAAAATTTATAAAGCTCGTTGGTTGAGTTCCACATTGGCTCTAGATACAGCTTTGACGTTGATGCCCTACAATAATGGGACTCAACCTTCGGAAGAGATTCTAAAAATTCATTTCAGTTTTCATTTCGATTTTTGAAAAGCTCATTTCTACTTTCTCTCCTTTTATCTTGTGATTTCTTTTCAGTATCTTTGATTTTGTCGGTCTTTACCCAGTTTAAAACAGTTGACTCTTTCATGACTAACGTATTTAAAAACATTTTTTTACATACTCTTATTTCCCTATTATCAGCTTTTAAATAATACTTTAATGAACTATTTCTTCTACTACTTACATTCGTTCCACGTCTCCTTTTAACGGGTTCAACCCGAATATGACTGTATGTAAACTTTTCTTTCTTGCCAGTTCATATGCCCCCAAAATAATTTAAAAATAGCCTGTCTGTTTTCTTCTGTGACTTTGTTACATTGAATTTTTGTTGTCACTTGTTTGATTTTGCAATCACAAGGATTTTTTATTAACTTTTGGTTTTTTGCGATATCATATTTCCATTTATTTTCAACCTTTTTCTTACCTCTGTATTCTATGCCTTTTTCACGATTGGTTTTATTAATATTTTGTAACCAAGAGGAAGGGTTTACATCATGTTTCCTGGCTCGTTTTCTTTTGTTTAAATTATCTACTTCTTCAGGTTCATCAGATTTTTGTTCTTGGTCAGTTGAATTGCCAGTTTCATCTTCACTTCTTAAATCTGTGCTTGCGTTGGCTTCTAAATTAATCTCTCCATTCGAATTTTCGACTTGTTTAAGATTTCCTTCTCCTGTTCTTTGTTCTGAGTTTCTGTTGGCTTCTTCAATAGTATGTGCAGAATTATCTTTTATTCTGTTGACATTATCGTCCTCAGTTCTTGGATCAATGATGTTATTGATAACCTCCTCAATAATTTGTTCATTGCAATCTTCTATTGACAGGAGAAGGTCTTGCACGTTCCCATTAATATTATCGTTTATTGTATCTGAAGGTGGTAGTATTGGTTTAAGAATACCTTCCTCATCAACTTCATACAACTCCACGGCATTCTCATTGTGCAGTTGGGTATTGATAGTTTCCAGAAACACCTCTTCTACATCGGCATTTTCAGCAACATTTTCGGAATTATCTTGAACGACATTATTTACAGCCATAGCAACCAGTCTTCTCGCTCTTGAAGACATTTTTGGTCCTGAAAATAAAACAAAACATTAATTATATTTTTTATTTAAATCCATTTAATCCTAAAGTCTAATAACAGTATAGACAAGAAACAGAGGAAATACGCTTAACTCCATACTATTATACTCTTACTATCTAAAACGAAAATTGCGTATCTCCAGCAATAATTTCTGTGAGTAATATTTCCATTATATTTTCTTAAAAATGCACTACATCTTTACAATTCAAACTTTCCATGCTACTTACCGTTTTATAAAATCAGGAACTGTACTATTATAACACTTTTTTCCAACTAATTAATCAAAAAACTAAACACGAACTTGTAAACACGTGCATCGGACGATTCAAAACCACTGGAGATAAATAGATTTCTTTTCAGGTTTTTAAATATTAACGCTTGTCATTTGGACATACATATTTTGATATTTGCAAGATTATGCAGTTATGCAACAGATGGCGCCAAAACCTCATTTTCGAAAAAATATGGAGTTACGTGATTTTCTTTGGAATGCGACGATATGCAGATTGATAATTACATAACTGCTGTGGAGCATGTATCAATCAAGCTGAGAAATGGTGTGGTTTTGAGTGCGGTATACGCCTCACCCCGCACACGTCTATTAAATATTGATATCGAACCGTTTTTCGCCAGTCATGGCCAGGTACTTATGGCTGGTGATTTAAATGCAAGGCATAACATGTGGCATAATCACCAAAACAATAGGCATGGGAACCTAATTTTTGATTTCCTCGAAAATAATAATAATAATATTCAATTAGTCGCCTCGGACACGCCCACTCACTTTCCGTACAACGGGACAACGCCCACTTTTATTGATATATATATAAATAAGAACATCATGGGCCTGTCCGAGGCGACTGCTATAAATGATCTTAATTCAGACCACTTACCCGTGTCTATTGAATGGCATGCACAAATGTCCTTCGAATCACCGACAGAGACGATTTTACTAAAAAACGTTAACTGGAGAACATACAGACAATTACTTAACGACAAAATCACAATAAATAATAGCATCGACGACGTACAAACACTAGAACAGGAAGTGACTAAATTAACAACAAACATGCAAACAATACACAAACAAATCGGACAAAAAATTAAAATCAAACACAACGAGGACAGATTACCCCAAGAAATAATGGACTTAATTAGATTTAAAAACAGACAACGTAAAATTTGGCAACGTACAAGACCGATAGACAAACAAAGAATGACCGAACTTCAACATACAGTAAGAGAAAAAATTAACGCACATAAAAATAAAACATGGAACGATACACTTACAGGACTGACAGCACAAGACTCGTCACTGTGGCGCCTGACCAAGCACCTCAAACGAAAATTCAATAAAATACCAACACTGACTGGTCAACAACAAACACAGACCGACAAAGAAAAAGCAGACTGCATAGCGAATGCACTCGCTGCAGTCTGCACTACAGCCGACAATACTGAAACAGAACAAAACCACATTACCAACAGAATGACGAACGCAACTAGACAAAAATATCCTATACCCCCCCCCACCCCAAAAAAAAAAACAAAGACTTCTGGACGGAATTCCGAACGAACAGTTTGGATTCCGTCCAGAACACGGTACAGTCCAGGCAGTGACGAGAGTCCTGACTGACGTTAAAAATAAATTTAATTTAGGGCAAAATACCGTCTTATTGTCTCTGGACGTCAGTCGGGCTTTTGACACTGTCTGGCACGACGGATTACTTTTTAAATTAATGACAATACACAATTTCCCAATGTACTTAATAACATTACTGAAAACTTACCTACAAAATCGGACATTCTTTGTTAAGGTAGAGGGTGCGTTATCTGCTCCAAGGGTGGTTAATGCGGGGGTCCCTCAGGGAACCGTGCTGTCACCGCTGTTATATAACCTGTATACAGCCGATTTCCCGAGATACCCCCTCACAAAACTGATATTGTATGCGGATGACGCATTAATTTATGCGCAATTGTTTTATGCGGAAGCCGCTAAGCGTCAACTCCAGACGCACATTAATATACTGAAGCCATACTTTAAAACATGGAAAATAGCGGTAAATCCAAGTAAAACTGTTTGCACAACCTTAACAAAGAAATTTACCAACAATAAGATTTTCATACCTTTGAAAATCAACGACACTCCTATTCCTCCACAACGACGATTTAAATATTTAGGCTTAACCATAGACGAAAGACTATCCTTTAAACCTCATATGTCCGAAACCCTTAAAAAAGGCTTTGCATTGCTGCATCATCTCCAAAAATTCCTATCTATCACAAACAAACAAAAACTCATTTACATGCAAATAATCAGACCTGTACTTACATATACGCAGCTCCCGTGTGGTGCAGTGCTTCCAACACCCAGCAACACCGATTGCTGAGGTTGGAAAATAAGATCCTGCGATGCGTGACGTCATCGAATAGATACGTCACGGTCGCGGACCTGCACGACATGGCAGCAATAGACAACATAATAACGTACATACGAGACATATCAGACAAATTTTACACATACAAACTACAGGCTTCACCACTGACTAGAAATATTACAGATAGACGCATCAACAATGACGGACATACAAAACATAAACCGCTATACTACAAATTACCTATATACAATATCCCATTGCCAGACGTACAACAATAACGATAAATAAACATAAACAAACAAACGAACGGACAAACAAATAAAATTCAACTCATACCGACATACTATAACATGCAAACTCAAACAACGACAAATAAAGTGATGCACAAAAAGGCTGCATAAGCGCGCTGAAATTCCGGCATTACTTGGTCTTTCGGCGTTGTTTCTGCAGCCCCAAAGTGCATCACTTGACACGAGAATCGGCGGTGAGACGGACTTAACAGACGTGACCGCCCTACAAACAAGACACGCCCAAACTAAATGCCTCTCTCTGCCAAACAGAATGGTGTTTTACTTGCATCTAAATTATTCGCTATGGGCGAATATAAGCATGGACTGTGATAGTTAATCTGACTGGGTTTTTTTCAACTTTTCCCAGCGTGCTTGCTTTGGTTTTCCATTTTTTCTTCATTCTTTAACATGTGCTAACAGTTTGTGAGAACTGTTTTACGCCGAAAGGCAAAACCATGTTTTAATACCCCGCGAAGGCACTTGCCGGTACGGGAGTGATGAGATAATTATCTGGTTTCTAACACTGTAACCAAGGCCATTCCAACGGCCGCCGGGCTTATGGCCCGGTTCTTTGGGCGCATTTCGGACCGTATTATTACGGTCCGTATGCGCCCAAACCTGTTCATATCATATCTTGGGTTGAAATGTAATACATTAGGCTTAAGTTGAGATATTAGTTATAGTGTAGAAATGTAATTTATAGGAAATAAAGAGCTTAAAAAGGAAAGGAGGCAATCCAGAGGTCCGGGGTTCGAATCCCAGCTAGGGCATGGATGTTTGTGAGTGTTTGTAAAAAAAAAATTATAAATAAATTTAAAATAAGTTAAGTTACTATAAATGGGTAGAAATACTTCAAAGAAAACAAAGAGAGATGCTGGCCAGTTGACTTCGTTCAGTGCCATAAAACAAAACGAAAAAAAAAGAAAAATACATAAAATAACAATTATTTTTTAGTAAGTGTCTAAATAAGTCTAAACTTAATAGTTTCTGAGATATCGAGTTTTGAAAAATTACATTTTTGAACTTTGACAGCTTTTAGCTTTCTAACGGTACGTCTTAGAGCAAAACGGCTTGCATGTCCCTATCTTACTTTTCTACTATCTTTCTAAAAGTGTCAACTTCCGGTTAAACTGGATGTAGCTCAAAAGCCGGAAATATAGTACTTCCGGTTTAACCGGAAGTTGGCATTTTTGGAAAGATAATAAAAAAGCAAGATAGGGACATGTAAGCCGTTTTGCTATACGGCGTATCGTCAGAAAGCTAGACGCTGTCAAAGCTCAAAAATGTCATTTTTCAAAACTCGATATCTCAGAAACTATTAAGTTTAGACTTATAATGCACTTACTAAAAAATAATTGTTATTTTATGTAGAAACCAAAAATATTGTAAGATATAGGGTGTTCTATTTAAAAAAATATAACTTTGCTATGGATCTTTTTTTTGGGACATCCGGTATATTTCAAAATAATTTTAAACTGTAGGCCTAATGTCTCCCTATGACCCTGTTTTTGAAAAATATTAAAAAGTTGAGTAGTTTAGATGCTATGGAAGCCTGCGTTGAGAGTGGGCCACCCTGTACAGGGTTTTCTTTTATATTTAGACCCCTATTTAGAGGAAAAACTATAAGAGATAGAAAAAAACTTTAAATATGAAAGTTTTATGATTTTTACTGAATCATCAGAATATTAGCAAAAAATTATTAAAATACTATTACAATGCCGAAAAATATAAGCAACTTATGTTTTTTTAAATGGAACACCCTGTATTTATTTCATTAAAATTATAGATCTTTTTTTCCTGATTACAAAAATATAGGGTTTGTCTATATTAACTCCAACCAGTTTTAAGATATTAGCGATATAAAATAAAAATTAAAAATACTTTCTTTTATGAAATTTTAAAATATATTTAATACAAAATAAAGAAAAAATGCAGAACCATAGAAAATTATTGATTTTCAACATAACCCCCTTCATTTAATATACATTTTTGAATGTTTCCTAATAACTTATGATTTATTGCGTTCATAATGAACACTGGAAAGTCCCTATTTAGCACCAAAATTTCTTCGTGAATTCTTTGTTCCAGAACTTGAACGTTTTCTGGCCTATTGTAATAAATTTTATTTTTTAAATAGCCCCAAAGAAAAATGTCCAGAACCGTCAAGTCAGGGCTGTTTGCCGGCCACCTTATTGGTCCGTTTCTTCCAATCCACGTATTATATTTTTCATTTAAGTATCTTGTAACAGGGACAACATTATGGGGTGGGGCACCGTCCTGTTGCCAAATGAGCGTAGCGTATTGGTTGAGAGGAAGCTCTTCCAAAATGTTTTCAATCTCATTTTCAAGAAATTCCATATATCTTGGACCAGTTAAACTCCCATTATAAATTATTGGACCAATGACCCTATTTCCTATAATGCCACACCACACATTTATAGACCTACGACCCTGAATTCTAACAGGCTGAATTTTGTGGGGATTTGAAGTTGCCCAAAAATGTTTATTTTTTCGGTTAAACATACCAGCTGTGCTGAAATTTGCCTCGTCGGTAAATAAAATTTTGTTTAAAAGATTCCCATCAATTTCACGCCTTCTTAAAACATCCAAACAAAATTCTAGCCGCTGTCTCTTGTGATCTTCTGTTAAGTTTTGGACTGGTAAAAATTTATATGGATGATATCCGTATTTTTTCAAAATTTCGTGTATTTTTGATAGGGATTTATTAAAATGGCCTGCCGCATCTGGTATAGAATTTTCAGGATTTTCTGTAATACAACATTTAAGTAATTATTGTAGGATTTAAGAATTAGTATAAACTAGAATGTTTACCTTCAAAGAACAGCAAGACATTTAAATCTAATTGCTCATCTCTCATTACTGTCCTCTTTTTCCTTTCTAAGCTTTTGGTCTCTTCAAATTTTTTCACAACATATTTAATAGTGCTTTTGGAAGGTAAAATTCTATTGGGAAATATCCTGTGGTACTCATTAAGAGTTGTAGATGGATTTCTATTATTAGAATAATATAGATGGATAATATCGAATTTTTCTGCTGTAGAATATCCCATGTTATTGTTTTAAGTACGTAGCAAAATGTTCGTTTAATACAAGCAAACAACGACAAAAATGTCATAATAACATGTGTTTTCAATGGCGACAGACCTTTATCATTTTTTATTTCCAAAGCATTCTAGACTAGAAACTAAATACAACTTCTTAAAATTTTGATCGTTTATATCTTAAAACTGGTTGGAGTTAATATAGACAAACCCTATATTTTTGTAATCAGGAAAAAAAGATCTATAATTTTAATGAAATAAATACAGGGTGTTCCATTTAAAAAAACATAAGTTGCTTATATTTTTCGGCATTGTAATAGTATTTTAATAATTTTTTGCTAATATTCTGATGATTCAGTAAAAATCATAAAACTTTCATATTTAAAGTTTTTTTCTATCTCTTATAGTTTTTCCTCTAAATAGGGGTCTAAATATAAAAGAAAACCCTGTACAGGGTTATCCAACCAAGACTAGACAAGGCGATTTTTTGACTTTTCCTGTACTTTTATAAAAAAACTGAAATAGCCATCTTAAGTCATTTTCTCCCGCGAATTCGAATATCTTCAGCAAAAAACAATTGAACATCAAACAAAAGTACTAGGGGTCACTTTGATATTTTTTTAAATGGGATGCCGTATTTTTAATGAGCTTATCCGATTTCTCATATAAATTTTGATCTAAAATGTTGGATTTTTATTATTTTTATTTTTTTGGTAGACGAACATTTTCCGAATTTAAAACTGAAGAAAAAAGGCGTTTTTGAATTAAAAATCCAACATTTTAGATCAAAATTTATATGAGAAATCGGATAAGCTCATTAAAAATACGGCATCCCATTTAAAAAATATCAAAGTGACCCCTAGTACTTTTGTTTGATGTTCAATTGTTTTTTGCTGAAGATATTCGAATTCGCGGGAGAAAATGACTTAAGATGGCTATTTCAGTTTTTTTATAAAAGTACAGGAAAAGTCAAAAAATCGCCTTGTCTAGTCTTGGTTGGATAACCCTGTACATATAATTTAAATGTTAATATAATATCAAAACAGTTGATGACAGGTCATGTTAGATAAAATGTATCTGGAAATTGAAAATGTCCAATATACCAGGTGTTTCATTTAAAATAAACAAATATCTAGGGGCAACGTCACGTATATCGCCGTTTAATTGAGAATAATTATTAGAGATCCCCTTACAAGAAATTTTATTTTATTAATTTGCGTGTAATTGTTTTGAGATTTTAAACCATTACGCGACTTTTGACCAAACCTTGTCATTACGTCATATTTATAATGTATGCGGTGTCATGTGTGGCCGAATGCTTGCACACTTGGTAGATACGATTAGGTATATGCGTCTTCTTAATTTAAATAGTCGGAAAATTTTAGGTTCGAAATTCTGATATAACATTCAGTTGTCTGTCAGATCCAGACCAACCTAAAGGGACGATTCAAGAATTCGGCATCACCGATGAAAATGACGATTTGCTTAGCGGTAAAGGATATGTTGAAATGACAAGTATTGAACCAGAAATGTCGAAAGATCTGTGCGAACTGATTGTTAACAAGGGAGGAATTTACTTGGAAGCAATGGTAAGCGACTCGTTCATTTTATTTATCTGCCGCTTTAAATTAAATTGTGCAATGAAATTATATTAAATTTTAAATTTACGTTCTCTTATATTTTATTAATTTTTAAGCTATTTGCGGTATTGACACGCTTTAAATACCTTTAGTATAATAATATTTACTAGGGAGGTAAAAATTAATTATCAATTCCAGCTATGGTATTACAGTCTGTAGGGATTAAATCTTGTATTTTTCGAGGACTTCTTCATCCCTGATGCCGTAGGTTTCTTTGCATGTTTTTCTTGGGCGATTCTCTTGCAGGATCCAATAGTTTCAGAAACACACCATATCTCTACAGGGAGATTTGGCAACACAATGGTAGCAGCACTTACAAAAGGAAGCAGTTGATACATCTTGTAGTAGTTCACAGTAGGGCAGTTAAAGAAATAATGACGTACCGAGTGTACAGGCTCTATCCTTTATGGTACCATCGGTGTAGTCAACCGTAAATTGTTCATAGAAGTGTGACGGGTGGATTTACAAATATTTACTATTAAATAGTAGGAATAAAAATATGTCTAAACCATAAATAACTTACAATTGAGATAAAAATTAAAACGATATTAAGGAATCCGATTTATTGAAAGCATTGTCAGTCTAATCTAATTTACAATTATTCGAGCTATGTTATTACAGCCTATAGGGATTAAATCTTGCATTTTTCGAAGACTTCTTCATCCCTGATGCTGTAGGTTTCTTTGCATGTTTTTCTTGGGCCATTCTCTTACCAGCTGTTTGACGTCTCGCATATGTAACTTTCTGGACGTTCACAGAAAACAGTCTGGCATAATCTTGACAACTTACTCTCGTAGTCATTCCTGGCTGCGTCCACAGGGCAAAAATCTGCTTTTGTTCTTCCGTAGTCGCATCCTCAACCATCTTTCTTATCGTCGAATCTCCTTGAGCAATGCAATGCAAGAATGAGGATGTTCTGATTATAGTCAGCAACGATGCAGGATCCAATAGTTTCAGAATAACACACCAAATCTCTACAGGGAGATTTGGCAACACAACGGTAGCAGCACTTACAAAAGGAAGCAGTTGATACATCTTGTAGTAGTTCCCAGTAGGGCAGTTAAAGAAATAATGATGTACCGAGTGTACAGGCTCTATCCTTTATAGTACCATCGGTGTAGTCAACCGTAAATTGTTCATAGAAGTGTGACGGGTGGATTTACAAATATTTACTATTAAATAGTAGGAATAAAAATATGTCTAAACCATAAATAACTTACAATTGAGATAAAAATTAAAACGATATTAAGAAATACGATTTATTGAAAGCATTGTCAGTCTAATCTAATTTACAATTATTCGAGCTATGTTATTACAGCCTATAGGGATTAAATCTTGCATTTTTCGAGGACTTCTTCATCCCTGATGCTGTAGGTTTCTTTGCATGTTTTTCTTGTGCAATTCTCTTACCAGCTATTTGACGTCTCGCGGATGTAACTTTCTGGACGTTCACAGAAAACAGTCGGGCATAATCTTGACGACTTACTCTCGTAGTCATTCCTGGCTGCGTCCACAGGGCAAAAATCTGCTTTTGTTCTTCCGTAGTCGCATCCTCAACCATCTTTCTTATCGTCGAATCTCCTTGAGCAATGCAATGCAAGAATGAGGATGTTCTGATTATAGTCAGCAACGATGCAGAATCCAATAGTTTCAGAATAACACACCAAATCTCTACAGGGAGATTTGGCAACACAACGGTAGCAGCACTTACAAAAGGAAGCAGTTGATACATCTTGTAGTAGTTCACCGTAGGGCAGTTAAAGAAATAATGACGTACCGAGTGTACAGGCTCTATCATTTATAGTACCATCGGTGTAGTCAACCGTAAATTGTTCATAGAAGTGTGACGGGTGAATTTACAAATATTTACTATTAAATAGTAGAAATAAAAATATGTCTAAACCATAAATAACTTACAATTGAGATAAAAATTAAAACGATATTAAGAAATACGATTTATTGAAAGCATTGTCAGTCTAATCTAATTTACAATTATTCGAGCTATGTTATTACAGCCTATAGGGATTAAATCTTGCATTTTTCGAAGACTTCTTCATCCCTGATGCTGTAGGTTTCTTTGCATGTTTTTCTTGGGCCTTTCTCTTACCGCTGTTTGACGTCTCGCAGATGTAACTTTCTGGACGTTCACAGAAAACAGTCGAGCATAATCTTGACGACTTACTCTCGTAGTCATTCCTGGCTGCGTCCACAGGCCAAAAATCTGCTTTTGTTCTTCCGTAGTCGCATCCTCAACCATCTTTCTTATCGTCGAATCTCCTTGAGCAATGCAATGCAAGAATGAGGATGTTCTGATTATAGTCAGCAACGATGCAGGATCCAATAGTTTCAGAATAACACACCAAATCTCTACAGGGAGATTTGGCAACACAATGGTAGCAGCACTTACAAAAGGAAGCAGTTGATACATCTTGTAGTAGTTCCCAGTAGGGCAGTTAAAGAAATAATGACGTACCGAGTGTACAGGCTCTATCCTTTATAGTACCATCGGTGTAGTCAACCGTAAATTGTTCATAGAAGTGTGACGGGTGGATTTACAAATATTTACTATTAAATAGTAGGAATAAAAATATGTCTAAACCATAAATAACTTACAATTGAGATAAAAATTAAAACGATATTAAGAAATACGATTTATTGAAAGCATTGTCAGTCTAATCTAATTTACAATTATTCAAGCTATGTTATTACAGCCTATAGGGATTAAATCTTGCATTTTTCGAGGACTTCTTCATCCCTGATGCTGTAGGTTTCTTTGCATGTTTTTCTTGGGCAATTCTCTTACCAGCTGTTTGACGTCTCGCGGATGTAACTTTCTGGACGTTCACAGAAAACAGTCGGGCATAATCTTGACGACTTACTCTCGTAGTCATTCCTGGCTGCGTCCACAGGGCAAAAATCTGCTTTTGTTCTGCCGTAGTCGCATCCTCAACCATCTTTCTTATCGTCGAATCTCCTTGAGCAATGCAATGCAAAAATGAGGAGGTTCTGATTATAGTCAGCAACGATGCAGGATCCAATAGTTTCAGAATAACACACCAAATCTCTACAGGGAGATTTGGCAACACCACGGTAGCAGCACTTACAAAAGGAAGCAGTTGATACATCTTGTAGTAGTTCACAGTAGGGCAGTTAAAGAAATAATGACTTATCGAGTGTACAGGCTCTATCATTTATAGTACCGCAGGTGTAATCAACCGTAAATTTTTCACAGAAGTGTGACGGGTGGATTTACAAATAACTTACTATTGAGGTAAAAATTATAGATATTAAGACACAGGATTTATTGAAAGCATTATCAGTCTAATCTGATTTACAATTTTTCGAGCTATGTTATTACAGCCTATAGGGATTAAATCTTGCATTTTTCGAAGACTTCTTCATCCCTGATGCTGTAGGTTTCTTTGCATGTTTTTCTTGGGCAATTCTCTTACCAGCTATTTGACGTCTCGCGGATGTAACTTTCTGGACGTTCACAGAAAACAGTCGGGCATAATCTTGACGACTTACTCTCGTAGTCATTCCTGGCTGCGTCCACAGGGCAAAAATCTGCTTTTGTTCTTCCGTAGTCGCATCCTCAACCATCTTTCTTATCGTCGAATCTCCTTGAGCAATGCAATGCAAGAATGAGGATGTTCTGATTATAGTCAGCAACGATGCAGGATCCAATAGTTTCAGAATAACACACCAAATCTCTACCGGGAGATTTGGCAAAACAACGGTAGCAGCACTTACAAATGGAAGCAGTTGATACATCTTGCAGTAGTTCACAGTAGGGCAGTTAAAGAAATAATGACGTACCGAGTGTACAGGCTCTATCCTTTATAGTACCATCGGTGTAGTCAACCGTAAATTGTTCATAGAAGTGTGACGGGTGGATTTACAAATATTTACTATTAAATAGTAGGAATAAAAATATGTCTAAACGATAAATAACTTACAATTGAGACAAAAATTAAAACGATATTAAGAAATACGATTTATTGAAAGCCTTGTCAGTCTAATCTAATTTACAATTATTCGAGCTATGTTATTACAGCCTATAGGGATTAAATCTTGCATTTTTCGAGGACTTCTTCATCCCTGATGCTGTAGGTTTCTTTGCATGTTTTTCTTGGGCAATTCTCTTACCAGCTATTTGACGTCTCGCGGATGTAACTTTCTGGACGTTCACAGAAAACAGTCGGGCATAATCTTGACGACTTACTCTCGTAGTCATTCCTGGCTGCGTCCACAGGGCAAAAATCTGCTTTTGTTCTTCCGTAGTCGCATCCTCAACCATCTTTCTTATCGTCGAATCTCCTTGAGCAATGCAATGCAAGAATGAGGATGTTCTGATTATAGTCAGCAACGATGCAGGATCCAATAGTTTCAGAATAACGCACCAAATCTCTACAGGGAGATTTGGCAACACAACGGTAGCAGCACTTACAAAAGGAAGCAGTTGATACATCTTGTAGTAGTTCACAGTAGGGCAGTTAAAGAAATAATGACTTATCGAGTGTACAGGCTCTATCATTTATAGTACCGCAGGTGTAATCAACCGTAAATTGTTCACAGAAGTGTGACGGGTGGATTTACAAATAACTTACTATTGAGGTAAAAATTAAATAGATATTAAGACACAGGATTTATTGAAAGCATTGTCAGTCTAATCTGATTTACAATTTTTCGAGCTATGTTATTACAGCCTATAGTGATTAAATCTTGCATTTTTCGAAGACTTCTTCATCCCTGATGCTGTAGGTTTCTTTGTTGTAATAATAGCGTACCGAGTGTACAGGCTCTATCCTTTATAGTACCATCGGTGTAGTCAACCGTAAATTGTTCATAGAAGTGTGACGGATGGATTTACAAATATTTACTATTAAATAGTAGGAATAAAAATATGCCTAAACCATAAATAACTTACAATTGAGATAAAAATTAAAACGATATTAAGAAATACGATTTATTGAAAGCCTTGTCAGTCTAATCTAATTTACAATTATTCGAGCTATGTTATTACAGCCTATAGGGATTAAATCTTGCATTTTTCGAGGACTTCTTCATCCCTGATGCTCTAGGTTTCTGTGCATGTTTTTCTTGGGCAATTCTCTTACCAGCTGTTTGACGTCTCGCGGATGTAACTTTCTGGACGTTCACAGAAAACAGTCGGGCATAATCTTGACGACTTACTCTCGTAGTCATTCCTGGCTGCGTCCACAGGGCAAAAATCTGCTTTTGTTCTTCCGTAGTCGCATCCTCAACCATCTTTCTTATCGTCGAATCTCCTTGAGCAATGCAATGCAAGAATGAGGATGTTCTGATTATAGTCAGCAACGATGCAGGATCCAATAGTTTCAGAATAACACACCAAATCTCTACAGGGAGATTTGGCAACACAACGGTAGCAGCACTTACAAAAGGAAGCAGTTGATACATCTTGCAGTAATTCACAGTAGGGCAGTTAAAGAAATAATGACGTACCGAGTGTACAGGCTCTATCCTTTATAGTACCATCAGTGTAGTCAACCGTAAATTGTTCATAGAAGTGTGACGGGTGAATTTACAAATATTTACTATTAAATAGTAGGAATAAAAATATGTCTAAACCATAAATAACTTACAATTGAGATAAAAATTGAAACAATATTAAGAAATACGATTTATTGAAAGCATTGTCAGTCTAATATAATTTACAATTATTCGAGCTATGTTATTACAGCCTATAGGGATTAAATCTTGCATTTTTCGAAGACTTCTTCATCCCTGATGCTGTAGGTTTCTTTGCATGTTTTTCTTGGGCCATTCTCTTACCAGCTGTTTGACGTCTCGCAGATGTAACTTTCTGGACGTTCACAGAAAACAGTCGAGCATAATCTTGACGACTTACTCTCGTAGTCATTCCTGGCTGCGTCCACAGGGCAAAAATCTGCTTTTGTTCTTCCGTAGTCGCATCCTCAACCATCTTTCTTATCGCCGAATCTCCTTGAGCAATGCAATGCAAGAATGAGGAGGTTCTGATTATAGTCAGCAACGATGCAGGATCCAATAGTTTCAGAATAACACACCAAATCTCTACAGGGAGATTTGGCAATACAACGGTAGCAGCACTTACAAAAGGAAGCAGTTGATACATCTTGTAGTAGTTTACAGTAGGGCAGTTAAAGAAATAATGACGTACCGAGTGTACAGGCTCTATCCTTTATAGTACCATCGGTGTAGTCAACCGTAAATTGGGCTATTCTCTCACCAGCTGTTTGACGTCTCGCAGATGTAACTTTCTGGGCGTTCACAGAAAACAGTCGGGCATAATCTTGACGACTTACTCTCGTAGTCATTCCTGGCTGCGTCCACAGGGCAAAAATCTGCTTTTGTTCTTCCGTAGTCGCATCCTCAACCATCTTTCTTATCGTCGAATCTCCTTGAGCAATGCAATGCAAGAATGAGGATGTTCTGATTATAGTCAGCAACGATGCAGGATCCAATAGTTTCAGAATAACACACCAAATCTCTACAGGGAGATTTGGCAACACAACGGTAGCAGCACTTACAAAAGGAAGCAGTTGATACATCTTGCAGTAATTCACAGTAGGGCAGTTAAAGAAATAATGACGTACCGAGTGTACAGGCTCTATCCTTTATAGTACCATCGGTGTAGTCAACCGTAAATTGTTCATAGAAGTGTGACGGATGGATTTACAAATATTTACTATTAAATAGTAGGAATAAAAATATGCCTAAACCATAAATAACTTACAATTGAGATAAAAATTAAAACGATATTAAGAAATACGATTTATTGAAAGCCTTGTCAGTCTAATCTAATTTACAATTATTCGAGCTATGTTATTACAGCCTATAGGGATTAAATCTTGCATTTTTCGAGGACTTCTTCATCCCTGATGCTCTAGGTTTCTGTGCATGTTTTTCTTGGGCAATTCTCTTACCAGCTGTTTGACGTCTCGCGGATGTAACTTTCTGGACGTTCACAGAAAACAGTCGGGCATAATCTTGACGACTTACTCTCGTAGTCATTCCTGGCTGCGTCCACAGGGCAAAAATCTGCTTTTGTTCTTCCGTAGTCGCATCCTCAACCATCTTTCTTATCGTCGAATCTCCTTGAGCAATGCAATGCAAGAATGAGGATGTTCTGATTATAGTCAGCAACGATGCAGGATCCAATAGTTTCAGAATAACACACCAAATCTCTACAGGGAGATTTGGCAACACAACGGTAGCAGCACTTACAAAAGGAAGCAGTTGATACATCTTGTAGTAGTTCACAGTAGGGCAGTTAAAGAAATAATGACTTATCGAGTGTACAGGCTCTATCATTTATAGTACCGCAGGTGTAATCAACCGTAAATTGTTCACAGAAGTGTGACGGGTGGATTTACAAATAACTTACTATTGAGGTAAAAATTAAATAGATATTAAGACACAGGATTTATTGAAAGCATTGTCAGTCTAATCTGATTTACAATTTTTCGAGCTATGTTATTACAGCCTATAGGGATTAAATCTTGCATTTTTCGAGGACTTCTTCATCCCTGATGCTGTAGGTTTCTTTGCATGTTTTTCTTGGGCAATTCTCTTACCAGCTATTTGACGTCTCGCGGATGTAACTTTCTGGACGTTCACAGAAAACAGTCGGGCATAATCTTGACGACTTACTCTCGTAGTCATTCCTGGCTGCGTCCACAGGGCAAAAATCTGCTTTTGTTCTTCCGTAGTCGCATCCTCAACCATCTTTCTTATCGTCGAATCTCCTTGAGCAATGCAATGCAAGAATGAGAATGTTCTGATTATAGTCAGCAACGATGCAGAATCCAATAGTTTCAGAATAACACACCAAATCTCTACAGGGAGATTTGGCAACACAACGGTAGCAGCACTTACAAAAGGAAGCAGTTGATACATCTTGTAGTAGTTCACAGTAGGGCAGTTAAAGAAATAATGACGTACCGAGTGTACAGGCTCTATCCTTTATAGTACCATCGGTGTAGTCAACCGTAAATTGGGCTATTCTCTCACCAGCTGTTTGACGTCTCGCAGATGTAACTTTCTGGGCGTTCACAGAAAACAGTCGGGCATAATCTTGACGACTTACTCTCGTAGTCATTCCTGGCTGCGTCCACAGGGCAAAAATCTGCTTTTGTTCTTCCGTAGTCGCATCCTCAACCATCTTTCTTATCGCCGAATCTCCTTGGGCAATGCAATGCAAGAATGAGGAGGTTCTGATTATAGTCAGCAACGATGCAGGATCCAATAGTTTCAGAATAACACACCAAATCTCTACAGGGAGATTTGGCAAAACAACGGTAGCAGCACTTACAAAAGGAAGCAGTTGATACATCTTGCAGTAGTTCACAGTAGGGCAGTTAAAGAAATAATGACGTGCCGAGTGTACAGGCTCTATCCTTTATAGTACTATCGGTGTAGTCAACCGTAAATTGTTCATAGAAGTGTGACGGGTGGATTTACAAATATTTACTATTAAATAGTAGGAATAAAAATATGTCTAAACCATAAATAACTTACAATTGAGATAAAAATTAAAACGATATTAAGAAATACGATTTATTGAAAGCATGGTCAGTCTAATCTAATTTACAATTATTCGAGCTATGTTATTACAGCCTATAGGGATTAAATCTTGCATTTTTCGAGGACTTCTTCATCCCTGATGCTGTAGGTTTCTTTGCATGTTTTTCTTGAGCAATTCTCTTACCAGCTATTTGACGTCTCGCGGATGTAACTTTCTGGACGTTCACAGAAAACAGTCGGGCATAATCTTGACGACTTACTCTCGTAGTCATTCCTGGCTGCGTCCACAGGGCAAAAATCTGCTTTTGTTCTTCCGTAGTCGCATCCTCAACCATCTTTCTTATCGTCGAATCTCCTTGAGCAATGCAATGCAAGAATGAGGATGTTCTGATTATAGTCGGCAACGATGCAGGATCCAATAGTTTTAGAATAACACACCAAATCTCTACAGGGAGATTTGGCAACACAACGGTAGCAGCACTTACAAAAGGAAGCAGTTGATACATCTTGCAGTAGTTCACAGTAGGGCAGTTAAAGAAATAATGACGTACCGAGTGTACAGGCTCTATCCTTTATAGTACCATCGGTGTAGGCAACCGTAAATTGTTCATAGAAGTGTGACGGGTGGATTTACAAATATTTACTATTAAATAGTAGGAATAAAAATATGTCTAAACCATAAATATACTTACAATTGAGATAAAAATTAAAACGATATTAAGAAATACGATTTATTGAAAGCCTTATCAGTCTAATCTAATTTACAATTATTCGAGCTATGTTATTACAGCCTATAGGGATTAAATCTTGCATTTTTCGAGGACTTCTTCATCCCTGATGCTGTAGGTTTCTGTGCATGTTTTTCTTGGGTAATTCTCTTACCAGCTGTTTGACGTCTCGCGGATGTAACTTTCTGGACGTTCACAGAAAACAGTCGGGCATAATCTTGACGACTTACTCTCGTAGTCATTCCTGGCTGCGTCCACAGGGCAAAAATCTGCTTTTGTTCTTCCGTAGTCGCATCCTCAACCATCTTTCTTATCGTCGAATCTCCTTGAGCAATGCAATGCAAGAATGAGGATGTTCTGATTATAGTCAGCAACGATGCAGGATCCAATATTTTCAGAATAACACACCAAATCTCTACAGGGAGATTTGGCAACACAACGGTAGCAGCACTTACAAAAGGAAGCAGTTGATACATCTTGTAGTAGTTCACAGTAGGGCAGTTAAAGAAATAATGACTTATCGAGTGTACAGGCTCTATCATTTATAGTACCGCAGGTGTAATCAACCGTAAATTGTTCACAGAAGTGTGACGGGTGGATTTACAAATAACTTACTATTGAGGTAAAAATTAAATAGATATTAAGACACAGGATTTATTGAAAGCATTGTCAGTCTAATCTGATTTACAATTTTTCGAGCTATGTTATTACAGCCTATAGTGATTAAATCTTGCATTTTTCGAAGACTTCTTCATCCCTGATGCTGTAGGTTTCTTTGTTGTAATAATAACGTACCGAGTGTATATGCTCTATCCTTTATAGTACCATCAGTGTAGTCAACCGTAAATTGTTCATAGAAGTGTGACGGGTGGATTTACAAATCATCATCAATCAACCATTCTCTCGTGTCCACTGCTGGACATAGGTCTCCCTCATCCTTCTCCATGTGTCCCGATCCTCAAAAATCAAAATCAAAATCAAAATTTATTAATGTTAGCATACAACACAGTATTCACACACCTCAAAAAAAATTTAAAATAAGACAAGGACTATTTAAAGTAAGACAAGGACTATTTAAAATAAGACAAGGACTATTTAAAACAAGACAAGGACTATCCATTATCATGGTACATAACTCCTTTAAGAATTTGTGTACATTTTTTAATAAAAGTATTGAACGTGCACTCATTAGAGTTGACATTCAAAGAACTCCTCAAAGCTATAAAAGGCCTTACTAACTAGGATCTCCTGACATTTAGTTTTAAATGATTTAAAAGGTAACAATTTCAGTTGAAGTGGTAGCTTGTTAAATAGTTTGACTGCCATAAAGGCCGGTCTACCTTGGCACTTCTTCAATCTGCAATATTTGGTTACCAGATGGTGTTTGTTTCTGGTATCATAATCATGACAGTCCCCGTGGGCTGTGAACTCTTCTTCGCGTTGTTTTATGAAGAGAAGGCCCTGCAGTATGCAGACCGATGGAAAAGTAAGCACGCGCAAGCTAGAGAAGGCACCCCTACAGTCCTCCCTGTATCCCAGTCCACACACAATTCTAAGGGCTCTTCTTTGAAGGCCAAAGACCCTGGATGCATGAGGCGATCCTCCCCAGGCAAGTATTCCATAGGACATGATGCTATGGAACAAGGAGTAGTAAGCAGATAACATCGTATCACGCGACACACATCCCGCCAAGTTGCGCAGCACAAACACACTGCTCCTAAGTCTTCCACAGACACCATCTACGTGCACATCCCAATTTAGTTTGGCATCAATATTTACTCCAAGAAACTTTGTTGATTGTACACCTCTGTGGTTGACTTCCCTAAGCGTGAAAAGCATATGCTGCGTTTTGTCCGGGTTTAACAAAAGTTTGTTGGCCAGGAACCAGTCCTCTACTGCTGTGCGCGCTAGTGACAGCCGCTCCCCAGCTTCCTGCTCCGAGCATCCAGACACACAGACCGTGGTATCGTCAGCAAATAGCACACATTTAGCAAGCGGGGCACATGCTGGTAAGTCGTTTATGTAAATCAAGAAAAGGACCGGTCCTAACACCGATCCTTGTGGGACACCAATATCCAGCCGAGCTTCCGCCGACAGCACTCTGCCCATTTTCACACTCTGGAAGCGATCCTGAAGGTATGACTGTGTCAATTGTATACTGTTATCGCTAAAATTATAATATTTTAGTTTTTCTAGAAGAATATTATGATTGACACAATCAAACGCCTTACTTAGGTCGCAAAACATAGCTGATAAGTACTGCATATCCTCGAAGGAGTCCATTATAGCGTCAAGCAAGTCCATAACTCCAAGGACGGTGTTTTTACCCTTTCTGAAGCCAAACTGCCTATCTGTAAACAAGTTGTTATCCTCAAAGAAAGAAACAACCTGTAGAGCCATTGCCCTTTCGAACACCTTCGAGATGATTGGAAGCAAGGAAATTGGTCGAAAATTTGCAGCATCATTCTTATCACCCTTCTTGTGGATAGGAACTATGAGAGCCCTTTTGAGGACCCCAGGAAAGATGCATTCGCGAATGCACATATTGAGCAGCTTTGTAAGGGGGATAATAACAATATTCTTTACTGATTTTATTAATTGAACAGTTAGACCGTATATGTCTGAACTTTTTTTATCTTTTAATTGGTCAATGACATCCCTCACACTAACAAAACTCACCTCTTCAAAAACAAATTCATTATGTGAGAAGCGTGTGTCTTGCAGGTGTTGCGAGGGGTTAATATTAGTCTGAGGTAGGCCCTTGATCAAGTTGTTGGCTATATTTGCAAAAAAATCGTTAAACATTTGTGGTGTTATCGTACAGTTACTCTCTTTTTCTACCCTCCTGTTATTCCTTTTTGAGTTTATGATATTCCACATGCATTTTGTGGGATTACGTGCTGTTCTAATAGACCTATCATTTGCCAATTTCTTTGCCTCCTTTATGGCTTTACGATATGATGTTTTATATGTTTTGTACTCATCCCAGTCACTCGCTCTTCCATACTGCTGACACACATTACTCAAGAAACACAAGTGCTCTCTCATACCACGGATCTCTCCGTTGAACCATGTTACCTTATTAGGCTGATTAGATTTTACTTTATAAGTTTTTTCAGGGAAAGACTGCATGTATGCCCCCTCCAGCAGACCTACAAACCTCTGAACCTTTTCCTCAGTGCCGACATTCACATCCTCTATCCAATCCCAAGAAATGTTCTCCATAGTATTGTAGAACATATTGAAACCATTCTGTGTCAAGGGTCTAAATTTATTTTCCGTCATCATAACTTTTTCAATTTCAGTTCCAAAACGTAATATCTGGCCGAAATGGTCAGAAATATTAAAATTCACTATCTCTACTTTGAGAGAGTCGGACCTGAAATTAACAAAGACATTGTCCAAGCAGGAGTCTTTCCGGGTATTTTCAAATATTGTTTGTTGAAAGCCGTAAGTTCCAAGAAAATCGGTCAGAGATACAGACTCTTTCTGACGGGTGCCAAATAGCACATTAAAGTCTCCTACCAGAACAACGTCCCTCCCCCGTCCTATCTGACCCATGATATTTTCAATTGCAGTCAAAAAAGTGCCAAAGTCACCACTAGGCGCTCTATAGATACATATTATAAATACATTCTCCAATAAAATTACACATAATTCTATACATTTTTCAACAATAAACAAGTTAAAACTATCAAGAACCTTGAACTCAAGGGGGCCTTTGACTAGTATCATCGTTCCACCTCCAAGATTGTGTGATCGGCATGAGTAGGCCGCAACATTGTAGTCCAGAATATTTAGATTTTGTATCTCGTCTTCAGTCAACCAATGCTCAGTCAGACACACAACATCTGCATTGCTATCCAACAGAGCAGCCTCCATTTCATGTATTTTGCTTCTTACTGAACAAACATTATAATGAAGAATGCTTACTGTGTTTTCTGTTCCATGCTGGTCTGCCAGCCCGAAGCCCTCTGCTTCCCTTTGTAGTGCTCTTCTGTAACCCTGTTTTGGCGCTGGAGGTTCCGAAAATGGTTTATCAACACCCCTTTTGGCCATAGGTTTGTACTCAAGTACCTACCTACTTCGTCATGGGGGACTGTAAGTCGGAACGAGCTACAGTATTTTTCCTTTTTTGTTCTCATCTTTTCACATATACATTCAGTCCCCAAGTTGTTTTCTGTTAAGAATTCTTGAATATTTTCTTTTTCAACGTCTGCTGCCAGACCTGTTAAAAACAGAATCGACCTCCTTGCGGCTGTTTTAAGGCTGGTTAGGTTTTCGTTTGTCCCTTTTACTGGTTCAGGCCGATCCATCTTGATTAATCGGCCTCTGCTCCTTTTATTATTCTTAACCTCTTTCCATTCATAGTTGTCATCTTTGATAGGAATGGGATCTAGATCGATACCAGATGAGTGACTGTTTGCCAAATCAGCTGTTGCTAATTTCGGGTCGTCGATATCGGTTGTTTTGACTTCACTGGGATTTTTTCGATTTAGGTTTTCCAGTTGCTCGGCCGCATCATTTATAGCTTGATAGTTTTCGTTTATCGGTTTCTGTTGGATGTTTCCGTTTTTGCTACTAGATGGCCCTGGTTGTACAGTACAGTGCTTCTGTTTTTTTAATTTTTCTTCAAGGAATTTTACCTTTTCCCTTAGAAGCTGTCCATTTTCCTCCAATATTTGGTTTTTACTTTGTAGTTCCCTTACTAGGGTTCTTAGAAGCTCTATTTCTGGGCTTTCTTCGTTGGCGGCGAGCACGCTGTCTTTTCTAACCTTACTGGTCTCGTGAATGCATTCGGTGTTTTTCTGTTCAGCTGCTTGTTTTAAACATGCTGGATGAAACAAATTATTGCACTTTTTGCACTTGGCCACATTTACCACTTGCTTTTTACAATGATGACATTTATTGCCGGTCTTTTTTTCACTTTTTTCGGAGCTAAATCACCCGACTTCTCACCGTCGGCCATCTTGAATGATGATTCCTGCGCCACCTGCATCCAGTTACCTTGGCAGCGCTTTAAATCATCGGTCCATCTTGTTGGTGGTCGGCCTCTGTTTCGATATGCGTCCTGTCTTGGTCTCCACTCCAGTATTCGCCTTGTCCACCTATTGTCCGATAATCTAGCGACGTGACCTGCCCAGTTCCACTTCAGAGTCGTTAAGGTGGATTTTCATGCATACGAAACACGACGGCCCGATATCCGAAATGACGTTTAATTTCGTCCGAAATTCTTGCCAATTTTCATGGCTCGGTTTCTGTTGTTCCGAATTTTGTCAATGGACATACATTTGACGCTTCAGTTATAGGTTATAATTTTGTTTTGGTCCTTTTTGTATTCTCAATTATAGCGTTTAATTAAACATTTGATTTCATTACGTTTTTAAGCAATATATGTGCGACAACGACGAGCATTATCAGCTTAATGTCATTCAATTCACTCCTAATTTTACCTGAGTGCACTAAACAAAAAGTTATGTTTAGTGACCTGTACTGAGGGCCTAAGTGTAACTGCAAGTCTTTCACTTTCTGATATTTGTCTACGTACGTTTATTGCTTTTAATAATCTTGGACTTACAATTGAAATACTTTTCAGAATCTATTAATTTCATTTCTTGAAACAGGTTGTGATAAGCGCCTTAATTTTCCCCCCATCCTTTTCTTTTTTGTTTATTTTTCATTCTTAATATAATCAGATAGGATATTATAATATTATAATTAATGACACTGATTTATTTCGTTAATATTAGTTTTATGTTAAACTATTAAAATAGAAACAACAAAACGCACAAAAAAAACATCAAATAGTGAGGTTAAAATTGATACGATTGTCGGACAAAGTTAAAAATATTTTAACTCATCCGACGGTCGGATGAAAGTTGAAATTATTCGGACAAATATTGGCGCGAAAACAATTCAACCAATAGGAACACTTTCGGATCATCGGACCGTCGTATTTCGTATGCATGAAAATCCACCTTTATTCTCTCTATTGCATCTAGTACCCCTGTTCGTCGGCGTATTTCCTGATTTGTGATTTTATCTCTGAGGATTTACAAATATTTACTATTAAATAGTAGGAATAAAAATATGTCTAAACCATAAATAACTTACAATTGAGATAAAAATTAAAACGATATTAAGAAATACGATTTATTGAAAGCCTTGTCAGTCTAATCTAATTTACAATTATTCGAGCTATGTTATTACTGCCTATAGGGATTAAATCTTGCATTTTTCGAGGACTTCTTCATCCCTGATGCTGTAGGTTTCTGTGCATGTTTTTCTTGGGCAATTCTCTTACCAGCTGTTTGACGTCTCGCGGATGTAACTTTCTGGACGTTCACAGAAAACAGTCGGGTTTAATCTTGACGACTTACTCTCGTAGTCATTCCTGGCTGCGTCCACAGGGCAAAAATCTGCTTTTGTTCTTCCGTAGTCGCATCCTCAACCATCTTTCTTATCGTCGAATCTCCTTGAGCAATGCAATGCAAGAATGAGGATGTTCTGATTATAGTCAGCAACGATGCAGGATCCAATAGTTTCAGAATAACACACCAAATCTCTACAGGGAGATTTGGCAACACAACGGTAGCAGCACTTACAAAAGGAAGCAGTTGATACATCTTGTAGTAGTTCACAGTAGGGCAGTTAAAAAAATAATGACGTACCGAGTGTACAGGCTCTATCCTTTATAGTACCATCGGTGTAGTCAACCGTAAATTGTTCATAGAAGTGTGACGGGTGAATTTACAAATATTTACTATTAAATAGTAGGAATAAAAATATGTCTAAACCATAAATAACTTACAATTGAGATAAAAATTAAAACGATATTAAGAAATACGATTTATTGAAATCATTGTCAGTCTAATATAATTTACAATTATTCGAGCTATGTTATTACAGCCTATAGGGATTAAATCTTGCATTTTTCGAAGACTTCTTCATCCCTGATGCTGTAGGTTTCTTTGCATGTTTTTCTTGGGCCATTCTCTTACCAGCTGTTTGACGTCTCGCAGATGTAACTTTCTGGACGTTCACAGAAAACAGTCGGGCATAATCTTGACGACTTACTCTCGTAGTCATTCCTGGCTGCGTCCACAGGGCAAAAATCTGCTTTTGTTCTTCCGTAGTCGCATCCTCAACCATCTTTCTTATCGTCGAATCTCCTTGAGCAATGCAATGCAAGAATGAGGAGGTTCTGATTATAGTCAGCAACGATGCAGGATCCAATAGTTTCAGAATAACCCACCAAATCTCTACAGGGAGATTTGGCAACACAACGGTAGCAGCACTTACAAAAGGAAGCAGTTGATACATCTTGTAGTAGTTCACAGTAGGGCAGTTAAAGAAATAATGACTTATCGAGTGTACAGGCTCTATCATTTATAGTACCGCAGGTGTAATCAACCGTAAATTGTTCACAGAAGTGTGACGGGTGGATTTACAAATAACTTACTATTGAGGTAAAAATTAAATAGATATTAAGACACAGGATTTATTGAAAGCATTGTCAGTCTAATCTGATTTACAATTTTTCGAGCTATGTTATTACAGCCTATAGTGATTAAATCTTGCATTTTTCGAAGACTTCTTCATCCCTGATGCTGTAGGTTTCTTTGTTGTAATAATAACGTACCGAGTGTATATGCTTTATCCTTTATAGTACCATCAGTGTAGTCAACCGTAAATTGTTCATAGAAGTGTGACGGGTGGATTTACAAATATTTACTATTAAATAGTAGGAATAAAAATATGTCTAAACCATAAATAACTTACAATTGAGATAAAAATTAAAACGATATTAAGATATACGATTTATTGAAAGCATTGTCAGTCTAATCTGATTTACAATTATTCGAGCTATGTTATTACAGCCTATAGGGATTAAATCTTGCATTTTTCGAGGACTTCTTCATCCCTGATGCTGTAGGTTTCTTTGCATGTTTTTCTTGGGCAATTCTCTTACCAGCTATTTGACGTCTCGCGGATGGAACTTTCTGGACGTTCACAGAAAACAGTCGGGCATAATCTTGACGACTTACTCTCGTGGTCATTCCTGGCTGCGTCCACAGGGCAAAAATCTGCTTTTGTTCTTCCATAGTCGCATCCTCAACCATCTTTCTTAACGTCGAATCTCCTTGGGAAATGCGATGCAAGAATGAGGAGGTTCTGATTATAGTCAGCAACGATGCAGGATCCAATAGTTTCAGAATAACACACCAAATCTCTACAGGGAGATTTGGCAACACAATGGTAGCAGCACTTACAAAAGGAAGCAGTTGATACATCTTGTAGTAGTTCGCAGTAGGGCAGTTAAAGAAATAATGACATACGGAGTACAGGCTTGTATCTTTTATAGTTCTGTAGGTGTAGTCAACCGTAAATTGTTTACTAAAGTGTGAAGGGTAAATTTACCAATTAGAGCAAGTAATAAGTGACTTGCAATAGCTAGAGTTTCTGGTTAAATAATGTTTCTTGTAGTCTCAAGAAAGGGTACTAGAATTTATGCGGCTCCTTGAGATAGAAGATGGGCAAGTATATGAGTTGTTTTTTTACATCATTCATATTATGAAAAGGTTAATTAAAGAGGTAATCATAATGATAAGGTTAATACTGTATTTACAAGGTCACGGTCACCCCTAATGAGCTGGCAGAATTACCCCACAGGAGCAGAGCCAATCAAGACAAGACAAAATTGTAGAACAGATCCCTCTGTTACCTCTAAAACTAATGATTAAATCTTTCACTTTGCAAAGCTGCCCTATAACATATTGGTTTTGTAAGAAGGTTGGGAACAAACTAAGAAATGCTCACTTTTAAACTTAATTATACCAAGATTGAGTTGAAACAAAGTCGAAGATGTTAATAAGCAGACAAATACATTATTCTGCTTATATCAACTATCACCATACATTTTTCATACAAATCTTATTAACATGAATGCCCTCAATATTCCTATATTAATTAAAAATTGATTTAGCCCTAAAGTTTATAATCATAATTAAACACAGTATGAATGAAAGATATTTTCATATGTTTGTTTTTATTTGGTGTTTATATAGAGATTTTATATTTCTTTTTAGGTGCAAGGTAGCCGGCAGGAGTCTTTCAAAGGCGAGCTTATAGTTCTTGCAGCAGGAAAGCAACCGCTTTTTGTTGATTGTCAATCCTGTTTTAAAGCCATGGGAAAGGTAAAAAGAATTAGTGTTAACAAAATCATATCTTGCAATTTTTGACAGAATATGTGTGTATAAAAAATAATTGACCCAATATGGAACCCTGTGGTACCCGAAGACCGATTTTCCTTGTTTCTGATCTAGCACCATCCATCACAACTGTCTGTCCACGAATTCCAATAGCATTAAGTTTTGACAATAACAAACTATGATCGACCGTGGCAAAAGCTGGATTCAAATCATAAAACACCCACAGACAACACTCTATATCATTCAGAGCCGCATAAACGCACTCCAGCCAATCAAGAGTTGACTAGGTAGTCAATTTAGTTTTTCTAAATAAATTCTCCTTAGAGAAAATCGGAATAATATTCCCCCATGCAATAGTAAGCTTTTCCCAGAAACATCTGTTTCATACATATTTTTTAAATAATTTTAGTGACTGTAGGTCCTTCAACTTGTAAAATGATTACATTTTTAAACTTTCATATACAATCGATTTTTTTGTAAGGGTTGAGATGATATTGGCAACGGCAGATTACGATATTGTCGTGTCGTGTAGGAGGAGTCGGTATTCAAAAACCTATATTTAATCTGTTAAATAAACAATGACGTCAGTGTCAATAATTTTGTTTTGCAAAAACAATGGTCTGCATGAATATCTGGCTTTGGCCCGACAAATATATCTCACGGCGCGTTTCTACAGGACAAACAGAGCACCGAACAGTTGTTGAATAGAAAACCCACAAAGTTCATTGACTACCACTTTGACGGCAAAACATCCCAAGCCAATTTCCTGCTCAGTGCCCTGATATGATTCTCAAATTTAAGGTTACTATCAATGACAAAGCCCAGAAACTTAGTACTAGGGCAACTGCCAAGGGGTAAGTTGCCAATGACCAAGCCCTTCATAGCACACTTAAAACTAATTGCATTTGTTTTTTCGACGTTTAGAGACAGCAAGTTCGAATCTCACCACTCTTTGACCTTAACCAAATCTGAGATAATAATATCTTGCATTGGTTAGACTGCCATAATATTGTAGTATCGTCGGCGAATACTGTGAACTCTCCCCCGATGTCGATAGACGTCAAATTGTTAACATATAAAATAAATAGAACTGGTCCCAGCACTGAACCCTGGGGGACTCCCCAGTCATAGTCAAAGTCAAAAGTAGCTTTATTGTATGAAGAAGATAGGTTCTCTTTTGCAAAGCTGTTAGATAAAAATGTTATAAAATACAAAGTGTAACAATTTAAAAATAGATGATAATATAGAGGTCGTGAATACTACAAAAGAAAAATATGGTCAATGCTATTTGGGTATCAAGTCATTTCCAGAATAGCTATAGGTATAGGTGCGCCCTTAACACATTACCTACTGTTACATAAAACATAATCTATTCAAAAATGCAACGAACTGCAATACTACGAAATAAGCGAGGATACAAACACAGATAAACAAAAAAAAAACAAAAAAAAATTATCAAGTAGCTAACAAAGTCAATTTAATTAAAGCTGTCGTAGAAAAACTCCTGAACGGTATAGTATGCTTTGGACACCAATAGAGATTTCACCTCCCCTCTAAATTTTACACTGGTTTGAGCCTTTCTAATTTTAAGTGGGAGGTGATTAAATATTTTCTTTTCATTGTACATGATTGAATTTTTAGTTTGAGAAGAGTTAGGTATCGGCAAATTAACCCTATACAGTTGGCGAGTGTTGTGTACCGAAGTTAAGTTTATTTCATTCTTGAATCTCTTAAAAATTAAGCAAGTCATTTCTAGTAGAAATATACAAGGTAGTGTCAAGATTTTATGAGAAACAAAAAGCGGTCTACTAGAATCTCTAATTTTTGCCCTACACATATATTTTAGAGCCCTCTTTTGTAAAACAAAGATTTTATTGAAAAGATACCGAGTGCAAACCCCCCACAAACATATGCCATGCCTTAAATGCGATTCTATAAGTGTGAAATACGCGCTTCTACTACTTTCGTAATCCAGGCTGATCGACACTACTCTAACGGCGTAACAGTTAGAAGCCAGCTTTTTGCTGAGGTAAGTAATATGGTGTTCAAACGTTAGCCTATTGTCTATATATACACCCAAAAATCTATTTACATTTTCATTCTTTAGTACCTGAGTGCCTAGCGTAATTTCGTTAAAATTACACTTGAAAGTCATTATGTTGGTTTTTTTAATATTGAGAGTCAAACGACTTGCATCAGTCCATGTCTTTATCTCTGCGAGATCACTCTTTATATTGTTTTCGAGCTCCTGTGAGTCTCTGCCCACACACAGTACTGTTGCGTCGTCTGCAAACAGAGAAAATTTTCCCTCAATATTAATTCCCACTAAGTCATTAATGTACAACAGAAATAGTGGAGGACCGAGAACAGAACCCTGCGGCACTCCTGATGTAACCTCCAATCGATCTGAAGAATTATTGTTAAAATTTACTGATTGATATCGACCAGACAAGTATTAATGAAAGCACTCTAAAGCTATTCCCCTTATCCCATATCTCTCCAGTTTCCACAGCAGTATTCTGGGATTGACGCAGTCAAAAGCTTTTGACAAATCGCAGAACACCGCTGCCGCCACTTCGTTATGATTGAACCCCAAATACAGCCTCTCGAGAAATGCAAAAACGGCGTCGTTAGTACTTCTTGAATTCTGAAAGCCAAATTGTTCCTCACACAGTAAATTATATTTGCTTAAGAAAAATTTCAAACGCTCTTTCACGAGTTTTTCGACTATTTTTGATAATGTCGGAAGTAGGAAAATAGGTCTGAAATTTGAAGGCTTATCAGACTCTCCCCCTTTGTATAAGGGTATTACCGTTGCAATCTTTAAACATGCTGGGAAATGTCCAGTAAGAAAGGAGTTGTTTATAGCATCCGATAGAGCCTCTAAAACGTTATCGGGAAGATGTAGAGTCTATCCCACCCTGAAGAATTTTTGTTCTTTATTTCCTTAAAAATATCCTTAATCTCCATCACATTTGTAAGTCTAAGAAAAAATGATTGAGACACCGTTATGTTCCCCAGGAATTTTCTAAAATCACCGCCAGAATACAACCCTCTACTCGGACTTTCAGCCAATGAACAATAGAATTCATTTCGCTGTTGACAACTTAAATTAGAATCCACTAGTGTGACATTATTCTTCCCTCTAAAATCGTTTACGATCTTCCAAGTTTCGCGTGGCTTATTCCTAGAGTTAGCTATTTTTCTCTTAAAATGTAGCCTTTTTGCAGCTTTTACGGCCTTTCTAAAAGTTTTACGATAAATGTTGTAGTAGCGTATAAATTGAATGTTGTGTAAATAATATTTCCCAATATAATGTAGCGCCCTTAAATTTTTAGAAGAGATTCTCAAACCTTTTGTAAACCAACGCTTTTTATGTCTACATCTTGCCGTAACAAGGGAAAATGAGACATCAAAAATCTCTCTCAAACGTGAATAAAATGCACTTAGAAGAGCGTCAGTATTCCTAATCCCAGGCCAGTCAGTCTCTACATGTTTTTGAAATTTTTTTAAAATTCTCTTTACTGAATAATCTCCTAGAGTATTTAACAGGTTTACTTCTGCGTGATTGAAGCAAAAACTCAGACGCAACTGCTTCGTGCACTTCCCGCACCAACAGTATTACACTCTACACAATTTTACGCTAAAATTACTGCACATATAACCCAGCAGTGTAGATGAGCCTGAGGTTATTCTTGTTGGTTGACTCACATGCATTTTAAGGTTGAAAGAATATAAGAGTAGTATCAATGAACGTACAGACGTGGAAGCTGCATCGAGGTAATTCACATTCCCCAGTCAGTATTATTAATGCATGTGGGGGTAGCTGGAATAATAGAACTTCCAGTTTGTATAAAAGCGTGTTAATATCACCAGTCGGTGGTCTTTAAATGCACAAAATATAAAGATTAAGATCACATGACTCTCAGAACAAACAGAACCTTTGAAAGCTGTCCTACTTCTGCTCCCAAGATAGGATTCCAACCAGTTGAATGTGTTTTCCCTGAAACCATAACAACCGAGCTTCCGCAGCAGTAGCCCAGAATACAAATTATTCTCCTTTTATTTATTTCTCAATGTATCCAACATTTTGTAATATAAATATATCTTAAACACAATAATAACTTAACTATTATACACCTATTGGAGCCTACTTCACGCACCCTTGAAACTTTGGATGGAGGTAAACTTAAAAATTTCTACCCGATTTAAACTGTCATTTGCAGATCTAAACATCCTCGTAATTGATTCATTCATGCCATAATTGGTGGAATGAAATTGAATAGCAATGGGTCCGTATGACGACTACGTCTCCCCGGTTTTTAAATTAATTAAGTTTAACAGGGTAGGGCAGGGCAGGACAGTTTAATAATTTAGACAGCAGGCACAAGTCAGCTCATAGTCTGCTATTTTCCAAAGAATTCAGATTCAGACAAGCCCGAAGCTCCTCATAAGAATATTCCTCTCTTAGAAACTTATATTGTACTCTTTATTGAGGTGACCATACAGGTGATGCATATTCAATTATAGTTCTAATCAGCGAACAAGACATAATCCTAAAGGTGTCAACAGAAAAGACCCGTAAAGATCTGACAATAAACCCAATTATCTTCAGGGCTTTTATTACAATTTTGTCAATATGACTAAAAAAAAATACCCTGTCATCAATTTCGACTTCTAAGTCACGAATTTATCAAGTTCTTGATGAGATAAGGGAACATAAGAGTATCCCTAAGCCTAGAAAAAGTAAACTTATAACACCTCTCAATGAAATGAAATGAAATGATTTTATTAGCAACTTGGGCTATGAATAACAGCATTACACTTAACTCTTCGCATCAATATTTTTCTTTTATAAATCCTATTACTAATCTCCTAAACTCTTTTAAATTACTAGCTGCCCTAATATACATTGGTATATCATTATACTCAACCAACCCTTCAAAAAACAATTAGTTTTGTGTTCCGCTAATTTAAGTTTTTTACTCATTATGGACTACCTAATAAATAAACAACAAATTTATTTATTACGGGTAAACAGAAAAACAGGAGTTTTACTGATAAATTTCCACTGTATTCTATCATAATAACTCCGGTCTTTAAAAAGGGGGACAGCAGTGATATTTTGAACTATAGACCAATAAGTATCATAAATAACTTCTCAAAGGTGTTTGAAATTATTTTACACGAATATTTATATAATTCGATTAGCATTCACATATCTGCGCAACAGCACGGGTTTATGAGGGGCCGCTCAACTGTCTCCAATCTGTTTTGTCTTACTCAGGATCTCGCTGAATCTCTTGACGCGGGTGAGCAAACCGATGTAATTTACACTGACTGCTCCAAGGCCTTTGATCGACTCGATCATGGCATTCTTCTTGACTAATTGACCACCTTTGGTCTATCACAGAAATTACTTCTATTTTTTATGTCATATTTAACTAATCGCGTCCAGTTTGTTCAATGTCATGGTCATAATTCTAAGGAGTTTGTTGCCACGTCATCATTTTTCTTAATGACCTTGTCTCTATTCTAGATATCGATAGCTTGATCTATGCTGATGATGTTAAGTTATATCTCAGAGTGAGAGAAATAAACTATTATTAAACGTATCTAAATGCAGTATTGTTACATTCACTAGAAGGGTACAGCCAATTATATATGACTATAGTATTGTTTCGTGCGGGTCCTAGTAAGCCTTCGATACTCAACTTGGAGAGAGAATGGACAATCCAAATAAATATGAAATTAAAAACGGACCTTTAAAAGTCCTTACCTGGCTATTATGATATAGGGCTCAGCAGGCCTGCTTTGGTGGAGACTTCTGGTTTTCTTGGTCCTGGTCAATTGAACTGTGGGGGGTTGCGGGTGATAAAAACGAAACACTACTTTTCGATCGTGAGCGAAACGTGACTTCGGGTTCACAGTTAACTCGAAATCTCTCGTCCCGGATCCGCCGCAGAACGGGCGGTACCCAGAACTTTTAAAGGCGACCATACACGCGGAGATATGACAAAATAAAAGTTGAGTATGGACCGCTGTTATATAGAATACTTAGAAAATATGACAAATGAAAGTTAAAAATATTAATAAATGGTAAATTACAAAAAACAAACATTGACTTGGACGACACACGCTAGTGTGGACGGACCAAGTATAAATGGAGAAATGTTGAGGCGATGTGACTCAGTGTGCGACCTTAGTGTGGTACTAGATTCAAGACTCTTTTCGCGACCATATTTCTAAGATTGTTGGAGAGGCTTTTAAACTGTTGGGATTTATTATAAGAAACGCTGGAGATTTCACGAGTTGCGACACATTTAAGTTGCTGTTTAATAGCTTTGTTAGATCACGACTAGGGTACTCCTCGGTTCTTTGGTGTCCTTTCTATCAAACGCACATTGACAGCCTTGAAAAAATTCAAAGACGCTTTTTAAAATATATTAGTTTTAAGCTTGATGGGTTCTACCCTGAAATAGGGTGCCCACATGATCGTCTCCTAACAAGATTTTCAATGGAAAGTCTTGAATCACGGAGGACAAAGTCACAAATTACCTTTCTGCATAACATACTCTCGGGAAGAATTGGCGCTGAGAATATTTTGCAGCTTCTGCACTTCCAGGTACCAAGAACAACCTCGCAAAATCACCGAACTTTTGCCTTACCAATCCCAAGGACAAATGCTCTAAAATTCTCCCCACTACATCAAATGTGTGACAAATATAATAAAATTCAGGACCAATTAGATATACACACCTGCACAGTGGCTTCTATTAAACGTATGACTTTGTAACAGTATAAACATTTTATTCATATTTTTCTTTTAGTCACCTATATAGATAAGTATATTTTTTCTTTTTTTCTTTTCCTCTTTTTAACCTTTACACGCTTTATATTATATTAAAACTATGTTATTTCCCTTTCAATAATTGGAATTTTCTGTAGAATATGGTAATAAATAAATAAATAATTTGACATGTATAAATAAATGTACCTAACACTAAGTTTTCAGCTAAATTTGGAATTAAAAATTCACTTGAACTCGTGGAAAAAATACAAAACATAAACGTACCTAACAACGCTAAATTATTATCCTTTGATGTCTCTAATCTTTTTCCCAGCATACCAGTTAAAGATACAGTTAATCTTGTTAAACAGCTCCTTACTTCTAATAACGTCAATGTTATAAAGAAACAGGAAATAATCGACTGCCTTTTAGTCTGTCTTTAACAGAATTATTTTAAATTTAACGATAATTTTTATACGAGTAACAACGGTCTTATCATGGGTAACCCTCTCAGCCCACTATTAACCGAAATATTCATAAACTTTCTAGAAAGTAAGATTAGCAAACACCCGCTTTTTAAACAATGCCTACTGGCATAGGTATGTTGGTGATGTTCTAACATGTTTTCTCGGTACTGATAGACAACTTATAGTATTTCTTGATTACATCAATAGCTTACACCCTAATATTAATTTTACAATAGAGCAAGAAAACAATTCTTCCATTAATTTTTTGGATCTTACCATTAAGAGGAAATAATAAACACGTTTTCTCAGTCTTTCACAAACCATCTTATACAGACACTACCATTCATAATTCTTCGTGCCACCCAGTACAACATAAATTAGCTGCTTTCCCTAGTATGATCCATAGACTATAGTGTCCCTTCCTTTAAATAAATTCGAATTTCAGAAAGAATTAAACATAATCAAACAAATTGCTATTAATAATGGATACTCAACAGAGTTAATAACAAAAATTTTAACGAAAAAATCATATAAAAAGGCCATTGATAATTAAATAGTCTTAACATCAACATTACATATAAAACTAACAATTCTTTAAGCAAGTCCATTAAAAATCTGGCCATTTGGTTTCAACCAGAGCCATTGACTTAATACACACACACACACACACTCATTAAAAATAACAAAAGCAAAACTGACGAGAATAGAAATTCAATTGTCTATAAATTAACTTGTTACGATTGTCCTAAAACGTACATAGGTCAAACCGGTAGAAATTTCAATACAAGATTAAGAAAACACTATAATAGCTATGCCAAAAACAAAAAAGACTCTAATTACGCGAATCATTTACTAGAAAACCAGCACAAGTTCGATAAAAATTTTAAAATCTTACATATAGAAAATAAAGGCCCTAAACTCAACGTCTTAGAATCTTTGGAAATAAACAAACTAGAAATTCCAACCTATTACTTAATGACTAGATAGAACTTTTGCCTTACCAATCCCAAGGACAAATGCTCTAAAATTCTCCCCACTACATCAAATGTGTGACAAATATAATAAAATTCAGGACCAATTAGATATACACACCTGCACAGTGGCTTCTATTAAACGTATGACTTTTAAACAGTATAAACATTTTATTCATATTTTTCTTTTAGTCACCTATATAGATAAGTATATTTTTTCTTTTTTTCTTTTTTTCTTTTCCTCTTTTTAACCTTTACACGCTTTATATTATATTAAAACTATGTTATTTCCCTTTCAATAATTGGAATTTTCTGTAGAATATGGTAATAAATAAATAAATAATTTGACATGTATAAATAAATGTACCTAACACTAAGTTTTCAGCTAAATTTGGAATTAAAAATTCACTTGAACTCGTGGAAAAAATACAAAACATAAACGTACCTAACAACGCTAAATTATTATCCTTTGATGTCTCTAATCTTTTTCCCAGCATACCAGTTAAAGATACAGTTAATCTTGTTAAACAGCTCCTTACTTCTAATAACGTCAATGTTATAAAGAAACAGGAAATAATCGACTGCCTTTTAGTCTGTCTTTAACAGAATTATTTTAAATTTAACGATAATTTTTATACGAGTAACAACGGTCTTATCATGGGTAACCCTCTCAGCCCACTATTAACCGAAATATTCATAAACTTTCTAGAAAGTAAGATTAGCAAACACCCGCTTTTTAAACAATGCCTACTGGCATAGGTATGTTGGTGATGTTCTAACATGTTTTCTCGGTACTGATAGACAACTTATAGTATTTCTTGATTACATCAATAGCTTACACCCTAATATTAATTTTACAATAGAGCAAGAAAACAATTCTTCCATTAATTTTTTGGATCTTACCATTAAGAGGAAATAATAAACACGTTTTCTCAGTCTTTCACAAACCATCTTATACAGACACTACCATTCATAATTCTTCGTGCCACCCAGTACAACATAAATTAGCTGCTTTCCCTAGTATGATCCATAGACTATAGTGTCCCTTCCTTTAAATAAATTCGAATTTCAGAAAGAATTAAACATAGTCAAACAAATTGCTATTAATAATGGATACTCAACAGACTTAATAACAAAAATTTTAACGAAAAAATCATATAAAAAGGCCATTGATAATTAAATAGTCTTAACATCAACATTGCATATAAAACTAACCATTCTTTAAGCAAGTCCATTAAAAATCTGGCCATTTGGTTTCAACCAGAGCCATTGACTTAATACACACACACACACACACACACTCATTAAAAATAACAAAAGCAAAACTGACGAGAATAGAAATTCAGGTGTCTATAAATTAACTTGTTACGATTGTCCTAAAACGTACATAGGTCAAACCGGTAGAAATTTCAATACAAGATTAAGAAAACACTATAATAGCTATGCCAAAAACAAAAAAGACTCTAATTACGCGAATCATTTACTAGAAAACCAGCACAAGTTCGATAAAAATTTTAAAATCTTACATATAGAAAATAAAGGCCCTAAACTCAACGTCTTAGAATCTTTGGAAATAAACAAACTAGAAATTCCAACCTATTACTTAATGACTAGATAAATCTTAACAATTCTTCTTTGTTAAATTTATTCAATTAACCAACTGTTGTCCCTTTTTTAAACCATTTCTGTATTAAATATTTTGTATTTAATGTATGTTATTTAGATTTTTATTAATTATTTACCGTAAAACCCATATTTATTACTACTATACCAATTTACCTGTCTTTAATTACCTTTCACTACAAAGCTACAAACCTCAATTTTGTATCATTCATACACTTTATTCTGAAGAAGCTACTGTGTAGCGAAACATGTCAAGTTATTTGATGTAATAAAGTGGAAATATATCAGTAAAACTGCTGTTTTTCTGTTTACCCGTAATTAATTATGGATCTCCACCAAGTATCGGCTGATTCGATCAAACAAATTTATTGGCACCAGTCTGGTGAATAGACATACATTTCAACGTAGACAACATATCAGATATCCTTATAGATCTGTCAACTCTTAAAATTATATGCATGACCCTATTTTGTAAAACCTCTAATTTATCTTTATCATTCTTGTAACATAACATTGTTATTGGACAATACTCAAAATGTGGACTAATTAAAGTCTTATAAACAGTAATACGAGATTGTGGGGACAATGATTGGCATCAATATCATGCTCGCACTATGTAAAAAGCGGAGGAGATCCTCCTGCAAAAGCAAGTAATCACCCCAGCGATTCCACCTGCCTAAAAATCTTGAAGTCATCAGGAAAGGAAAGAAAGTGGCTATTTATGATAAAGTTGCCAATATCACGTATGAAAAGATTGAACAAAATTGGAGCCCTGTGGCAGGGCCGTAACTAGGTGATATTCTACTATAGCCAAGGTTTCTTTTTTGCACCCCCTAGAGAAATGCGCTGCAGTAGAGAGGGGTACTTTAACATTTTTTTAAAGAACACACAAAATTTATATGTATAACTTTTTTTACTTTTTATTAAATATGTTATAATTTTATTAATATTCTTTGGTTTAAAATTTTTTTTTATCACCTAATTATTAAGCTTACTTAATAATAAAAAAAGATTATTATATGTATTGTAAAACTAAAAAAAAAAAAAAAAAAAAAAAAAAAAAAAAAAAAAAAAATGGAAATGTGTAGGTATAAATAAAATACTTACAAATAGACTCTACGCTCTACTTAAATATTTGATTAGGAAGATAATTTTACAAACAAGATTTTCTGGCTTTTTGTGTTGCGAAATCTGATATATATTTATCAAAAGAAATGGATTCTGCAATAAGCCTTTCTATGGATAATATGACAGTATTAGATAATCTTTCTTGGGACATGGTCGATCTTAAATAATTTTTCATAAGTTTCAATTATGAAAGAGATATTTCACATAAAGCACTGGTGACTGGAATTGTAAGAAAAATTTGCAATGCTGTAACAAAATTGGGATACTCTGCCAGTAGCTCAAATTTATGCAGGTTTGATGCAGATTGACACTGGAAATCAAAAAGTTCTTGCGCTTGAAATTTAAAATTTTCTGCTTCCTGAATAAATTCGTTACAATTGAAGTCGTTTGGATATTTAGCGCCCAAATCTTTAATGAATTTTTTAGTATCAGAAATACTCATTTTGGAGGGAACTGCTCCTTTAAGAAAACTGAAATCACTGCAAATCTCATGTAAACCTTTATATCTGTTACTTAACTGCGTTATTATTGAATCGGTCGCGGTGACTTGAAATAAAAGCTGTTTTTGGGTCTAAATAAAAATCATTAGCAAGCTTCCCGCTCTTTTTTTTATTTTTCTTTTTCGAACTTCCGTGTATTCAGTTGAAATATTGCAACTTTGACAAATCTGCAAAGTATTTTTTTCAGATTTTTCAAAATAACCATCTCTATTTGCTTTGATTTCTTCCAATAACCCTTTAATGTGTTTGCATGCAGTATCTAATGTTAACTCCTTTTTCTGAAGTAAGAGATTTACTTTATTAATTTTATCTGATAAAGATGACCAAAAAACTAAAAGAATTACAAAGTCGAAATTTTCAAGATTTTTTTGAAAACTTTTTGCCCCAATGTTTCACCAGAATATATTGAAACATCAGTCATCTCTTCTAAAATATCCAAAACCAATTTAAATTGAGTGATAAGTGCGTTCAACGCTAATGCTTTGGATAACCATCTTGTATCGCTAAAGCCTTTTAAAGTAATATTTATTGTAGTGTAGCGTGAGACAAATCTTGCAGTAGGATTTTCTTGCAATATCCTAGCTTTTACGCCTTAACATTGACCTGGCATATTAGAGCCATTGTTATAGGCCTGTCCCTTAATATTTTGAATATTAAGATCTAATTCCTTCAATACTATTTCAATGATATTGGCCAATGCATAACCGGTTTTTTCTTTTACCTCAATAAAGATCAGAAATCGTTCCTCAATTAAACATGTTATCGCATTTTTCTCTACATATCTTACTACTAATGACAATAATTGTTCTAATTTCGATACATCAGGAGTTGTATCCAAAACAACCGTAAAATATTTTGCATGTTTTATTCTTGTGACAATTTAATTTTTAACAGCATTACCAGCTATTGCAATAAGCTCGTTTTGAATCTTTGGCGAAAAGTTTTTTTTTTATTTCCGGAGTCTATATGCTGCTTAACTCTAATGTTTGCAAAAATTTACCCTAATTTGGATGGCCAATTTTTTCTACAGATCCACGCAAAGCTTCGTTGTTTTTGACACAATAAAATTGCATCTAAGATACATTTTAAAATATGTTTCCATCTTTCAGTTTCACACATAATCATTTTTTAAATTTCATCTGTTAAAAAATGTTTTTTATTTAAATTAATTTTAAATGTTCTTAAACCAATAACACATTTTTTATGGACTATCGAATTTTCATGTACTTTCACCCTGGTGCCAATATTATGCCAATTTCTAAATCTAGTTTCCCTTTTAGAAAACTGGCACTTTCCACTCCAAATAACAAGCATGGAAAACAATAAATGACATCCCGTATATACTTGAATGGGGTCTTGATTGGGTTTTTACGTCAGGAATATCCTTTGACGTCTGTTGTCTCATCGAAGACTTTTTGGGTCTTGTGGCTTAATTTTGAAATTTGACTCGGCTATTGCTTTATTTGGTGAAGGCTGGAAAGCTGCATAGTTCTTAGCGCCTGTGGCATGTCTATTAGACGATCATGGTAGTGCTTCTCTACTGTATACTCATAGTGCTTCTCTACTGTTAGAGTTATGCCAACGGGGAGCCAATCTTTCGGCAGTTTGTATGTAGAGTTTGGTCTGGCCGTCGTATGTGAGTCCGTTATTAGTATATTGGTCGATACGTCCGTACGTCTGTAATAGTCTGTGATTATTTTTAAAAAGAATTCGTTGATTGTCGGTATTCGAAAGTCCTGATGCAAAACACGGTTCATTGTATATATTGGAGCATTTGCGATGAGTTTCACCGCCTTGTTTTGAATCACCTGGAACGAACTTATTCAGCTCGGACTTACTTATATTGCACCAAGATGCTGCTCCATAAGTAAGTACCAGCCTGACCAACACCCCATAGAGGTTAACTTTGGTTAGATTACTAAGTCTACTCCGCCTGTGAAGCAGGGGGTAGATTGAGCTTAATTGACGCAATGCTGCCTTGATTCTATTAATTGAATTTAACCTCCAATTCAGTCTTTGATCGAAGATAAGTCCCAGGTATAGTATTTGTAGAATTATATCGTTGATCTTTAGACTGCAATAAAACCCTCATTATCCCTTTGACCATAAAATAAATAAGGAAATCCCAAATTTTAAAACCTTTTCGAGTAGAGCCGGACCAGGTACAAATTCAATTTATACCTTTAAAGGTACCTAAAACTAAAAATACCTGTCTATTTATTTTAAATTATAAAAATAAATCATGTGGTGTAGGTACATTTTCAAGCCGACCCTGATCCCATTTATTCAGCTATGAAGAGGTTGAGGCGTATACAATAGGATTTAATCAGGTAGATTATTTATGGCAGTAAGAGTCAACGGTATATTTCTGCAAATATTATACTTCACTTCCTGGCACCAATTCACTTGAACCCCGCCGATTCTGAGCCTCGTTTCGGGCCGTCTTAACGCTTTGGAGAAAAATATGACTTTTGTCTTGGAAGGATTCAAACGAATCTTTCAAATAGAAAGCCATTTTTCCAATTGGTTTACATGGCGCTGCATACTTGTGGCGACTAGCCGTTGTTGCTTAGAAGTGGAAGTTATTGCAGTGTCGTCAGCGAATAGATAAAGCTGCGTTTGCCGGAATGTCATGCGTATAAATGTTATACAGCATCGGGGAAAGAGGTGAGCCTTGCGGCACTCCCGCCCTGATGTGTTTATTCAAAGAAAGTGCATTCTCTGACGAGACTGCAAAACTTCTATTCTCTAGAAAAGAGCCTACTACCTTGATGAGGTAGTTCGGAGCTCCGAGTCTTATTAATTTCAGCAAGAGACCATTATGCCAGACCTTGTCAAATGCTTTGCTAACGTCAAGGAATACCGCACCCGTGTGTTCCCTTCTATTGAAACCCATCATTATGTTGGCCGTGAGCCTCGTTGTCTGCCTAACTGTGCAATGTTCGCTTCTAGAGCCGAACTGTTCGTTAGTCAGAACGTTGTGCTTGAACACAAAACTATTTATTCGAGCTAAAATCAGTTTTTCTGTAATTTTTCTAGGGCTTAATAACAGACTGATAGGCCTGCAGCTTGAGGGCACAGTAGGGTCTTCGCCCTTTTTGTGAATTAGAATCACCTTTGCCCTTTTCCAGACGCTCGGGAAATGGCTTTTTTTGATAATTGCCTAAGATAGATTTACTATATTTCCCAAAGCTCTGTCTGGTAGATTTCGCAACGCCGCATGAGATTGAGATTGCTAACCAGCGTTTTTACCTCGTCCAGCGTGACCTCGGCGAAGTTTTGCTGCGGGTGAACCATGGTTTTTTATATATGTATCGTTCTGGAGACCCTCTCATCACGTAGCAGGTCAGTGGTGGGATTTTCGCTGAATCGCTCGCAAAGCTTGTCTGCGAGCAATTCGGCTTTATCCTTAGCATTTGTGAACGTTTTACCTGTGTCCTGGTCTTTCAGGTATGACATCGGGGCTTTAGCACCTCTTGTCAGAGTTCTGGACGTGTGGAGAATTGAGTTGTCCTCAATCGACAGACTTTGGACTTTGTCGTCCCAAAGATTAGACTGCCTCTCGATGAGCAGAAGTCTAATCGCTTCGGCTTCTCTGTTTGTCTCCGCCTTGATTTGAGGATCTCCAGTACGATACGCTCTGTTTTTGAGCCTGTTTTTAATTTTAATACGCTGTTTAATCTCATCAGTCAAAGCCCCGTATTTTGAATATTGGGACACCTTTGTAATCGATGATTGAGGAAGAACCTCATTTATGTCATCTGTGATCTTGCTCACCGCGTTCTCAATGTCAAACGGATTGCGGAGTGGGTGTAAAGGCTCAACGGTTTTGAGGATATTATTATAAAGTGGCCAGTTGGTGCTAGTTAGTTATAAAACCTCGGCCTCTTTCAAGTGGATTGCCCACTTCGATCACAACCGGCACATGATCAGAGCTAAGATCACATATGACAATTGGCTGTGAAATTCGAACAGAGTTTTTAATCACAAATATGTCCAAAATATCCGGAAGATAGCCCAAACATGTGAGTGTGTTCCTCCGGCGGCAGGATATGATAGTTTAAAGCCTCCGAATACTCATATAAAGTGCAACCTCGGGAATTTGTAGCTCTGCAATCCCAGACTATGTTCTTACTATGTTCTTCGCATTAAGGTCGCCCCCTATAATTGTACTATTAACATTACCGAAAATTTTTCTAAGGCAGTTACCTGAGAAACCTACCGACGGACTACAGTAAACTGATCCCAGGTAAACGCGTTTATTATCTTTAAAATTTATTGAAATGAATGTCCACTCGATGTGGGGACAATTATCAGGACCTGGCACAACTTGAGCCGAGATGTGCTTCTTGACCATGATCATGGTGCCTCCCCCCTCGTCTGCCTAGGCGATCGTTTCCTAAACACCATGTAATTCGGAAAGGAGAACCTCTCTCCCTTAAGCCATGTTTCTTGGACAAGAAGCACATCCAACTCATTTCTTTCAACAAAATCGATAAGCTCGATTCTCCGATGCTTTATGCTATTGATATTAATAGTAGCTAATTTGAAAAAAGCCGTCTCCGTTTGCACTACCATTTAACCAATGGTTTTCCAAAAGTATTCATGATGGTTCTCATCTGGGTCTCCATGATCTTTGTGAATTGATTCAGGAAGCTCTGCATAGTCGTTTGCATCGCGGCCTCCATTGCATTGGGCGCTGTTATACTTAGACCCTGTGTAGAGTTCTTGTTAATAATCTTGTAATGTTCCAATAGCAGGCGGTAAAACCGATGAAGCTATTGCTTTGTCCGTAGCTTTGTTTGTCACTTCCGTTCGCTTACGCACTGTAATGAATCATTCTAGTTGCACCACATTTTAGTTCTCTATCTAAACGGCTTTTAAACGCGTTTATAGTAGGAGCAGTTACTGTATTTTGGAACAAACCATTCCACGAATACACAACCCGGTTAGTAAGGTAGTTTTTCGTTGGAGTTTTGCGGTTTTTTCCTTGTCTAGCTTTTTTGAGTGTCCTCGGAGTTGCTGATTGTGGTCCTGAAGGAAGACACCCTGGATTGAACATTTATACCATCCACTTGTAATTTTATAGGTTTCGATCAGGTCCCCTCTGTGCCTTCGTTCTTTCAATGTTGTAATCTGGAATCTCTCCAACCTTTCAGGGTATGACAAATTTCTTATCTCGGGAGCTATTTTAGTGACTCTTCTCTGGATCTTTTCCAGCCTTTCGATATCCTTGACATAGTAGGGGTTCCACACCGCGAATGCATACTCCAGTTTTGGCCTGATGTAAGTCCTGTACAGCATTGCCATCATTTCGACCGAGTGATCTCTGAATGCGTGTTTAATGAGATAGATAAAAGAATTTGCCTTTTTAGCTATTTTCGCAATGTGACTCTCCCATTTGAGGTCCGATGTGACAGTGACTCCAAGGTCGTTCTGCTCTGTCACAGACGACAAAACAGTGCTACACAAGGGATACTCTTGATTTGGGTTGTTCGGGCCAATTCTCAACACCGTGCACTTCGACTCGTTCAGTTTCATCTCCCACAATCCGGACCACTTATTGACATTTTTTAGATCCTCCTGGAGCTGTACTACGTTGAGGCTAGGGTTCGCATAGAGTTTACAGTCGTCCGCAAAACTCATTATTTTGGTTTCTATTTGGTCAACAAGGTCAAAGAGATAGGAGGTAAAGAGCAGCGGCCCAAGCACTGAGCCCTATATAACCCCGCTACTAAGTAAATGCTTGTTTGACATTTCCCCGTTCACTCTCACCTGGTAGTATCGTTCCTTAAGCAGATCAGCTATCAAATCCAGAAGTGGCCCTCGCACTCCATAGTGTTCCAATATAGTAATCTTCTCCGTGCCATCGCTGGCCAATTTACTGTTGTCCTGCTCCCCCCAGCGGAAATTGTTTCTAGGAATGTAGTTTCTGTTGTTATTTACTATATTTGCAGCTTTATTGCGCAAATTGTTGGGGTGACGCTCACACCCCATGTAATTAGGGCATTCGTACGAAAAATGCTCATTTGCGCATTTTAAGCATTTTACTGGAGCTGTACACTTGAATTGGGAGTGGCTATATAATTGACAGCGGTGGCACTGCGAGATTGTAGCACGCGCCCGTTACGTCTCCACTCGGATAGACATACTATCTAAGGCCCTAAGGTCGTAAATAGTTTTTTCCGTACGTGGTAAAAACACTAGTACGAGAGGCAATGGAGACCCGCTGCGGCTATGCCAGCGGATTACTCTGGAGGGAATAAAACCTAAATCAACAAGATCTTTTTTGATTTTTTCCTCCGTCCAGGTTTCGAGGACGCCCCTTAGAACCACGTGTAGTTCTTTCTCGTCCTGAAACCTGAACGAATGATGGTACAAATTGTTTGTAAAAACTTAATAATTTTATTGTAGTCGGCCGGAGTTGGCGGATGGATTTTAACTCCCTCCGGAATGGTGACTGCACGACCATAGTCTACCTTGACCGACCACAAATGCCCGGTGATATCATTAAACTTGTGTTTATCACGTATGACGATTGGGGGACTCTAATTTTAGGTGGTCCCGGAGTCACAACCGTGACGGTTTTAGCATTATTAAGTGCTTTACGCTCTTGTGTTGGAGGTTCTGCCTGGCTAATAACAGCTGGTTTGTCTTGTCAGATATGGAGTCATACTCCATGTCAGAGCCGGGATTGTCTATTTCAATAGCGTTTACGTTAACTTGTAAGCTATTAAGTTTATTTGCTGTTTTTTTTTTCGTGCTATCAAAGCTAATGTCATTGACTGTCGTAATTTTTACAGAGTTATTTGAATTTAAATTGGATGTATTGTCATTACTTGAGGCAATTGTTGCATTGTATTTAGCTAGTTGGGCCTTTAACTCTCCGATGGTCTTATTTAAATCTTCGATTTCCATTATTCTTATGAAGCCTTCCTCCTTAACTTGTCGCATTGTATTTAACCACTCGGTCTCATTTTCGCTCATTAATTTGCGCCATCTGGCCTCCATACTTTCCTCGATTTCGCTTATCTTCTCCTCCATAGTCTGCACGACTTGTGGGGGCATTGACTCATCTTCCGATGCTGGCAGCTGAACTTCATTAGGGTGGGAGGCATCCCCCCCGCTTTGGAATAAAATCAATTAAAATATTTGATTATTGACTTTGACAAAACAATGATTATTTAAATTTTTTGACGTTTTAACGGGAGCAATGTCACTGTCAGACAACCTCTCTTTACGGCTGTCGAAGCGTGACTATAACATCCCGTTCTATGCAATAAAACAACCATTTACGTTGAATACTATCACCATTTGGAAGAATTTTAGAAAATTATTTTTTTGAAAATTGCCTATTATTTGTTACAGGATAGTAATTTACACTCTCTAATCTCCATATACAGGCCCATTTTTATCAATAGTTCTAAAAACACTTTATCCCTCTTCCAATTTACGGAATTGTTATAATTAATAACTTCTAATTCTAATAAACTACTACTATTAGTAATACTACTCCTACTACTTATTCCATTTTCCCCTTCCACTGAATGCACAGAGGTTACCTGAGTTTCCTCTTTGTCTGCTTCAGTTTCCATTACATTATTTTCTTCGGCTTCAATGTCTTCAATTTGTTGATTTGAGTTTGCGCTGGTATTGTCACATGATACGCTATCTCGTTCACTGCTCACAGTACTTGATGAAGGATCGCTACTTCTACATACCTCTTCGACATCTTTTTGCCTTGATCTCGATTTAATAAATGTTTGCATAAGTGAAGCATTTTTTTGATTGGCATTTAATTTTAATCTAATTTAATTGTAGTACTGGTTGTCCGGGGACAACCCCAAATAAAATACATTAATATTTCTTTACTTTTTCTAATTTTTCCACAGTAAACAAAACATAACTCAAACAATAACCTTTTCTCTCCGCTTCCATAGAATCTAAATCTAACCTCCCAACGTCACGTCACTTTTCTTACCCTGGCCGTCACCAGAGGGCGCATGGCGTAAAGGCGCGTAATTACATTCGAATAAATGGCGCGAAATTCTTGGGTTTATATCTTTTTTCTGTAAAGCTAACTTCACACTGTTACAGTCAGTAATAATCTTAAACTCTATTCCCTGTAAATAGATTCTAAATCTTTTTAAAGCATTAACAATTCCTAGCATTTCTAGCTCAAAACTGTGAAGTTTACTCTCAGCAGGAGTAGTTCTTTTTGAAAAATAAAAAACTGGGTGAAACTTACAATCGCTCTGTTTCTGAATTAAAATACCACCAAAGGCGTGTGAAGAACTATCACAGTGCAATTGGGTTTCTGCTTTTGGGTCATAAATAGCTAAAACCGGTGCTTCAATAAGCAAAGACTTTAAAGTTTCAAAAGATTTAAACTCCTCCTCCCCAAATTTGAATACAGCACTTTTTTTTTAGCAAATCATACAATGGTTTTGCAAGAATAGCATAATCTTTTATGAAACGTCGAAAATAAGATGTCAGACCTATAAAACTTTGAATATCTTTAAAGTTTTTTGGGACTGGGTATGACTGAATTGCCTCGATATTATGACTTGCTAGAGAAATACAATTTTCAGTTATCGTGTATCCTAAAAACTGAATACTTTCCTTAAAAAATGAACATTTTGCCAAGTTTAACTCTAAATGATTCTTGACTAATAAAGTAAAAACTTAATTTACAATAATTAATTAATTTTCTTCAAACGTTTTAGTAGGTATACAAATATCATCAGCATAAATACACAGCTTATTTTGTTCAATAAGATCTTTGAAAATTAGGTGAATATAGCGGCTAAAATTTGCAGGACTATTCTTGAGCCCAAAAGGCATCTTCAAATATTCATACTGACAATTATGAGTAACAAAACTAGTATAACTTATCGACTCCTCGCTAATAGTAACGTGATGAAACGCATCTTTTAAATCAAGCTGAGTGAAAAACCTTTTATTTCGCAAAAACTCAATTTGATCGTCAATTAACGGAAGGGGCCAATTATCCCGAATAACAATATCATTTAATTTGCGGTAATCAACGCACATTCTCAGCCCTGCAGGCTTCCTAGGTACAAGTACGATTGGAGAACTATATTCCGAACTACTTTTACGAATAATACCTTTGTCTAATAGTTCGTGTACAATTTTACTAACCTCATTTTTTTCATAAAATGATAGTCGTCTTGGTCTGAAAAAGAATGGATTATGATTTGGTTTCACTCTAATAGACATCTCAAACTGTGTTTCTGGTGCTGCAGGCTTAACAGCATTTAGATAGTTATTTTCAAAACCCTCCATAAATTTCCCTCTTAACCGAGGTTCCAGATCAGGATTGATATTTAACTCAAAGTCATTAAAAGGTTGAGATGGTAAATCAATAAGGAAAATATCGTTTTCTGACTCTAAACTACTCTGAAGCTTTTTAGATATTACCACTTGATCATCAAAAGTGATAGAGAGGTTATTCTGCACTATAAAATCCCTACCTAATAAACAAGCATATTTTATTGTACTATCAGGCACAACATAAAAATCTATCTCTAACCATAAATCATTAAGACACAAATTCGTTTTAAAAATGCCAATACTATTTAAAACAGAATTGTTGATTCCCTGAAAGGCCTTAGGGCATAAATCTTTTTCAATTAAATGTGAAGGTATAAGAGATGAAATTATTAAAGATATAGCACTACCAGTATCTAAAATAGGTGAAAGACTTAGCTGTTTTCCATCTATGTTGACATCAATCTCTACTCGATATGAAGGAGCTGTAGTATTCTGGGGCTCGACCAGATTGGTAGTCTTATCGCTGTTTTCTCTTCTAAATGGTGGTGTCACTGCTTTGGTTGGACACGATCTCTGCTGGTGCTGCATGGACCCACATAAAAAACATGATCCTCTCTCTCTCTTTGGCTTCGGGCAACTTGTGGCAATATGGCCCTCCTCTAAACAGTTAAAACATTTTGGCACAGGTCTTGAACTTGTGTGGCTTAGTGGAATACCAGCATTCCTAAATGGCAAACTTGGCGCTGGCGCATTTTGAGATGGCAAGTGTCCTGTACTTGTCATTCGCCCACGATTAGGTCTTCCTTGATCAGTAAAATGTCTTTGTCTTCGTTCATTATTAATCCTATCATAGGCTAGAAGGTCACGATAAAGGTCATCTGTGTCACTATGTGTTTTGGTAATAATCATTGTTGCTAACTCCCGGGATGTCAAGCCAATTGCAATTTGTTCCTTTTGTTCATCAAAAGATAACCCCAAGTCGTTACATAATCTAACTTTTTCATGGAAATACCAATTCAAGTCTTCTTTGGGGCCTTGCATTCTAGACGTCATAGATTTCCATAAATATGTTAGGTTTTTCTCATGCACAAACGTGTTGCAAAAGTCCCTTTTAAATGTTAATAAAACCATTCGTCGAGCATTGTACCAGCTAGCTGCTGCACCAATAAGTCGAGTTCTAGCGGTTTCTAGTTTGAATTCAGGTGGCCAATTGTGTTAAGTAGCAGTACTTTCAATACCCTCTATCCACACTCTGCTTTGGGATAAATTGTCTCCACTAAAAGTTGGAATGCTCTTGGAGAAGTCCGGCATAACGGTATAACTTCGCTGATCGTTTCTTTGCGACGCTAGCATTTGCATGACAGCTACATTCTGTTGCATTAAACTATTCATTGAAGCAAGTAACATATTTACGTCTACTGGTGGGTTGGATGATGAAGTTCTTTGCTCGGAGGCTCTGGCCTCATTTTGTCCCTGAGACCGAAGACATGTTTCGGGCTGGTGCACCCCATCAACTGCTGGTCTGTTAGCATCAAGACCGGACATACGGGCCTCATAAAACCTTTCAAACTCATCTCCATTTGTCGTACGTGAGAAATCTCTTAAATTATTATTTTCTGCATGTGCCATAACGAAACTGTACTCACAAATCTGTAATCATCTGCCTTCTGTTCAAATCCCACTTCTGATAAACTGTAGTACTGGTTGTCCGGGGACAACCCCAAATAAAATACATTAATATTTCTTTACTTTTTCTAATTTTTCCACAGTAAACAAAACATAACTCAAACAACAACCTTTTCTCTCCGGCTTCCATAGAATCTAAATCTAACCTCCCAACGTCACGTCACTTTTCTTACCCTGGCCGTCACCAGAGGGCGCATGGCGTAAAGGCGCGTAATTACATTCGAATAAATGGCCCGAACCTACATAAATACTACATAATAAACATTTTTATATATGATTATTCAAAATAATTTTATTTATGATTTTTGTGTGGCTTGCGCCCATAGGCATGGGCCTACTCTGCCTATACCTACTTACGGCCCTGCCTGATGGCACCTGAATTACTCTTGAAATGGCCCCGCCGTACTTTACAGTTTGTTCGCCCCACCCAAAAGCTCTCGAATCAATCCAAAATGGAATCGCCCATCCCCACGACACTCGGCTTGGCAATAAGGAGACTGTGGTTGACCTTAAAAGGCTTTGAAAAAGTCCGTATAGACAGAGTCAACCTGCAGTTCACTCTCCTTGGAACCCAAAATAAAGTGCTAAAAAATCAAATTGAAACATTAATTTCAGAAAATATGTTAATAAAGTCGTTCAATATTTTTTATCATTGTTTAAAATTCTGCGACGAACTTTCCTATATTGTATTTGATATTTTACAGGCCTCCTTTTTACTGGGCAGAATTGGATCGGCGACAAAGATTCACATGATTTTCCAAGTTATGAGAGGCGTCTTTTTAGCGGCGCTCGTCGAAGGTTTTGCCATGGCGGATAGGTGTGGCATCATGTTGGATACTTTTCATAACATTTTCAATTTGACGCAAATGTCCAGCGATTATTTACAGAGTGAGTAAATATCAATTTATGTAATTATTTTTAACAGAACTTTATTTAAAAAATATTTTGTTACAAGTTATGTAACAGCTATCTCTGGCAGAATATGCTTGTGTATTATACGTATTTACTTATATTGTGAAATATACAGGGTGTTTCAGAAGTACGATACGTAACCTAATGGAGTGATTCCTTATAATATTCTAAGAGAAAAAGTTCATATGAACATATGTCCGGAGTTGCCTCGTTTTTGATATACAGGGTGTTAAAGTTTTTTTAAAACAAATCGGTTTTTTATAATTTTTTTAAATATTTTTTTTCCGATTTTATAGAAATTTGATAACGTTATTCATAATGATAAGGGGCTTAATGAGCCTTAACAAGATTAAATGTATAAAGTCCAGTGGCGTCCCGGGTATCACCTTAACGAATATTATTGACAAAAAATATACGCCACTGACTTTTTTCTAATTTTGATATTTTTTTTCGAATTTACCAACTAATAATATAACCTTCTTGTTCCTTGAATTGTTTTTGTATCTTGCTTCGTTTTCGAGAGAAAAAGTAAAAACCACTTGCATTGCATGTATGTACAAAAACATACCATGTACATATTTCATAGTTAACTAAAATATGAGGTGAAGGTAAATTTTGATATCCAATTTACCTGTTTTGTCAATAACAAGTCAAAAATAAGTAACTTCACTAACGCTCAAATGGCCCAGATGCATTTCGATTATGATCTAGCAAATGGAAATGCTGAAGAAGCTCGACGAATTTAGAGAAACGTTATCCAATCAGAGTACTGCCACGTGCCAAAACATTTAGGCAGCTTCATGCAAGATTGAGTGAGACTAAGGGTTTTAAACGTAATGAGGAACTTCGTCGCAGACCTGCGACAGTAACCACGCCTGAGTTAGAAGAGGCTATACTTACTTAGAGAGATTTGCATACAGTAGCACATAACAATTTTTTACCGGACATTTGATTTACTGATGATGTCTTTTTTTCAAGAGAAGCCATTATGAATTTTCATAACGAACATTTTTGGGCGTACGATAATCCTCATAAAACTAAAACTAGAGATTTTATGGAAGTAGTCCATCTCACAGTGGAGTAATATTTTATTTATGGAATAAAACACAAAGTCTGCTCCACTAATTTAATGAAAAAAGTTCAAATTAAAATCCCATACATGTTTCGAAGGCATAAACCTTCATCTTCAGTGGGTTATTATTAAGATGTTATTAATTTATGAAGAGACCAATGACATTGTTAAATTTTTAAACTGAAAGGGGAAGGAAAAAATACAATTAGATAATGTAAAAGCAACATAGGCATCATCAATAAAAGTTTAATATATGGGAAAAGATATTTTGTAAAATTTGGAGATTAATATTAAACCGCGATTACAGTAAAATACATGCAAGTTAGAGACTTACCTAATGTTGCAGAAAATTTGTTTTTTAAGAAAACATATGTAACGTTAATTAAATAACTAATACATTTTGACTAATAAAAGTAAAAAATTTGTAAATAAAATGAATTAAAATTAAATTTTATTTTATTTTAAACTTATTAAAAAACCCAAATTTGACTGGGAAATTGAAATAGGGTACGACCATCATGGTGGAGTCGTACCAAATGGTAGGTAAAAATTTTTATGTAGCTAAAGTGTGAATGGATTATTCTATTTTATTTTTTTATATTTTATTCAAAAAAACGGTCAAAAACCGTCGCAATGCGACAATGTCAAAGGTTGTCTGTTTAGACAAATGGAGTAACAACTAAATAAAGAAGGAAGATGTACACTATATGTTAGAAAAGGTGTGATGTGAACTAATATAAAAATCTAAAAAACTAAAAAACCTAAAAAACATAGACCTCTGTTAAAGCATTATAATAAGATCATAATGGATGAGCAAGGCGAAGTTAGGACGCCAGTCACAAGAGAGAGTAAAGTGTTTATATTATAGTAACCCAAAACTGTTTATAAAGGTAAATCATGTCAGGGAACTAGGATGTATGAAATACGAGGTACCATTAACGGATAAAAGATGGAGCGGTATAACAGGGTAGTTATGAAAACCGTGATGCCATAAGATAAAATGATAGTTAAAAATAAGGTTATGTTTTAATTATTTAAGAATTTTAGAGCATTGAAAAAAGTTAAACAAGTAAAGTTAATCTGATCATTAATGCAGTGTAAAGAGGGACTGTTAAGAGCCTTCTGAATTGCAAGGATCTCCAAAAGATTCATTGTAGTCCCCTTATCACAAACATGGAGCACCTTAGTACTAGTATGGAGATCAAAAGAATGGTTGGAATTGATAACGTGATTGGCGAAAGTGGATTTAGAGTTTATATCAGTATGGTTTTTGTTTTTTTCAATGATTTTAAGATGTTCATTGACTCTGGTTATGATCTTTTTCACTTATCTGAAGAAAATCCTCTCAATCACTAATGACACTCTAAATACATTTGAAACAGACAAGAGCAAGTTATATCCAATGAATCCACAAACTCCACTTTTGTACGGTTTGCCTAAAATCCATAAGATAGACATTCCAATACGCCCAGTAGTACGCTACTCCGGTTCTCCTACTCATAAACTGGCTTCTTGGCTAAACTACATTTTAACAGACTTGACTGATTTTTCTAGTAGGTTTGCTGTAAAAAACTCATATGAATTAACTAACAGATTAAAGAATATTAACATTCCTGAACATTCTATTTTGGTTTCGTTTGATGTAAAAAATTTATTCCCCAGTATACCTCCTGAAGAGTGCATTAAGCTTGTTAGAGACCTCTTATTCTCTAATCTCTCTATATTCACACATCATGTCCTTAATATTTGCCTCTTATTAGATACTGTTCTCAAACAAAACTATTTTCAATTTAATAACAGATTTTTCTCCCAACCTACAGGTTTAGGCATGGGTTCACCTCTTAGTCCTCTCTTAGCAGAGATATTTTTGGCAAGCTTAGAATCACAAATTGAAACACATCCTCTTTTCATGAAGGTCATCCACTTCTCCAGATATGTTGATGATACTTTTGTTATATTCATAGGGTCCCTCCTTGAATTACAATCATTTTTTAACTTCCTCAACACATTACATCCTTCTATAGAATTTACCATGGAAATTGAGTCAAATGATTCCATTCCCTTCTTAGACCTACTTATTCAAAAGGAAAATAATAAATTACAATTTGGTATTTATCACAAGCCTACGAGTACTGACCTGGTCATTCCATTTCATTCTAATCATCCACGTAACCATAAAACAGCTGCATTTAATAGTTTCTTTCACAGATTATTCAACATCCCTCTTTCCCATGAAAACTTCATAGCCGAACTTAATTTGATCAAACAAATAGCATTTAATAACCATTATCCACCATATTTCATAAATAAACTTTATTATAAACATCTGTCTCGATCTCTCGACAAGAAACTGTGTTTACCAATCCAAAAACAACAATTGAGATATTTTTCACTACCATTCCTCAATAATATATCCTACAAAATTCAAGACATCTTCAGATCATATAATATTAACATTAGTTTCAAAACTCAAACCAACTTACGTAGTTTTGTAGTACAATCCAAGGACAAGATATCCACTTTGGACAGGTCAGGTATATATTCCATATCCTGTTCTCATCCAGGTTGTAATACTTGTTACATAGGTCAGAGTGGTAGGAAGATCATAACCAGAGTCAATGAACATCTCAAAATCATTGAAAAAAACAAAAACCATACTGATATAAACTCTAAATCCACTTTCGCCAATCACGTTATCAATTCCAACCATTCTTTTGATCTCCATACTAGTACTAATGTGCTCCATGTTTGTGATAAGGGGACTACAATGAATCTTTTGGAGATCCTTGAAATTCAGAAGGCTCTTAACAATCCCTCTTTACACTGCATTAATGATCAGATTAACTTTACTTGTCTAACTTTTTTCAATGCTCTAAAATTCTTAAATAATTAAAACATAACCTTCTATCATTTTATCTTATGGCATCACGGTTTTCATAACTACCCTGTTATACCGCTCCATCTTTTATCCGTTAATGGTACCTCGTATTTCATACATCCTAGTTCCCTGACATGATTTACCTTTATAAACAGTTTTGGGTTACTATAATATAAACACTTTACTCTCTCTTGTGACTGGCGTCCTAACTTCGCCTTGCTCATCCATTATGATCTTATTATAATGCTTTAACAGAGGTCTATGTTTTTTAGGTTTTTTAGTTTTTTAGATTTTTATATTAGTTCACATCACACCTTTTCTAACATACAGTGTGGCCCAAATTGGGCCTACATGTATGGGGATCTTGGAAACTATAGAAGATAGAGAAACGGTTAAATGGGGAAAGTTTTTGACAATTATATTTCTAACTGAAAACCGTTTAGTACGCGGCCCTATCTTTTTTGGTTTTTGAAATATGTTGAAAAAACCAAAAAGATGTATTTTCGAAAATATGCTGTAGATTTCTTATTATTCACTATTTTGGCAATCTGTAAAAACATTTTTAAAGCAACTTTTTAAGTAGATTTCAGTTCTGCAATTTAATTTTGACACGACCTTTCAGTTATTTTATACCATCATCAGGTTAATTTTTTCTTATGTGCGCCATATTGTATTTTATACTTAAAAGGTAGCTTATGACGTCCGCTTTTCAACGATGTATTATTTATTGGAAAATAAATGAAATTGACTTGAAAAATAAAGAAAATTAATTTTCGCAACACGTCAAATTTAAAAAGAACACATTAGGCAGGGTTCAAATTTGTTTAAAATATCATAATATTATAATACATTATTTTACTTTTTCCTTATGGTTAAAAATCTCATATTAACATTTCAAATAAAAAAAAATAAAAACGCAATGAATAATAATTATTGTTTTGAAAAGAAAATAAGAAAAAATATCTAACTTACTATACTTATTCGAAATGTTGGCCGTTTTTATTAATACATTTTTGACACTTTTTTAACACAGTATTGATGACCCTGCGAAGCGTGTTGCCATTTATGCTCGTAAACACATTCCTCGCTCTCTCTTCTAATTCTTGTACAGATTCCGGGGGTTCAAACTCATATACTTCATTTTTTACATAACCCCATAAATAAAAATCGAGAGGAGTTATATCAGGGGATCTAGCAGGCCAATTAACTGGTCCGTCGTTTGAAATTAATTTGTCATCAAATATCTGTCTTAAGTGAGTTTGAACTTCCCGAACATTATGTGCGGGACAACCGTCTTGTTGAAACCAAATATTATTCAATTGATCTTGAGGAACTCTTGCTCTAATTGGCGGTAATATTTGATCTTCTAACAGCTCCAAGTATCTTTAGCCATTCAACGTATGATTATAAAATAATGGTCCTATAAGTCTGTTGTCTAAAATGTAAGGAGAAAAGTAAAGCTGGGTTACTTAATACCTGCTATGTATTTAGCAAGCTAGGTGACATTACTTACCATACATACCACACCATACATTAAAACCAAATCGGGTTTGCAGTCTTCGTTGAGCCAATTGGTGAGGGTTTTCTGTTGCCCAAAAATGATGGTTATGTCTATTAAATACCCCGCAGTTGGTAAAATGTGATTCATCGGTCCAAATTACAAGACGACTGAAATCATGATTTTGTTCGCATTGATTCACATACCAATTTGAAAACTGCATTCTTCTTGGATAATCCGTTTCTCGTAAACCCTGAACTATAATTGGCTTGTATGGTCGATATTTATTTTCCTTAAGGACTCTTTGTATGGTACTTCGCGGGGTTGGTAAGTCTCTTGCCGACGCTCTTTTTCGTAACTCTTGGGCCGCGGTTTTTCAAAACTTCCATGGTTTCTCAGGTTCATAACAATTTTTGGAAAAAGTCTGACACTTGGCTGCGGTCTTTCAGGAAAATTTTCAAAATACCTTTCTAATGCAAGGTTTGCATTTCTGTTGCAATGAATGTAACATTCTAGCAAATCAAATTTTTCTTCGTGAGAAAAACGCAATGCCATTTTCTTTTAAATTCAGAATACACAAATAAATCGTTATTATTAGATAATAATAATAAAAACTATTATACTTTTACTCGTTCTGACAAGTAATATTTTTGTTTCATTTTCAAACGGTAGTGGTTGGTCATAGGCTACTGGATTTTATTTTTGATTCATAGGTTATTGTAATATTGTTGATTGAAACAATGCAAGCAGTGTTTTGTGAATACTACAAAATGTAAACCTTTTAATTGGTATTCAATTTAGGGAGTTATAGTGCAGTTGTCAAATTTGACGTGTTGCGAAAATTAATTTTCTTTATTTTTCAAGTCAATTTCATTTATTTTCCAAGTAATACATCGTTGAAAAGCGGACGTCATAAGCTACCTTTTAAGTATAAAATACAATATGGCGCCCATAAGAAAAAATGAACCTGATGATGGTATAAAATAACTGAAACGTCGTGTTCAAAATTAAATTGCAGAACTGAAATCTACTTAAAAAGTTGCTTTAAAAATGTTTTTACAGATTGCCAAAATAGTGAATAATAAGAAATCTACAGCATATTTTCGAAAATACATCTTTTTGGCTTTTTCAACATATTTCAAAAACCAAAAAAGATAGGGCCGCGTACTAAACGGTTTTCAGTTAGAAATATAATTGTCAAAAACTTTCCCCATTTAACCGTTTCTCTGTCTTCTATAGTTTCCAAGATTCCCATACATGTAGGCCCAATTTGGGCCACACTGTATAGTGTACATCTTCCTTCTTTATTTAGTTGTTACTCCATTTGTCTAAACAGACAACCTTTGACATTGTCGCATTGCGACGGTTTTTGACCGTTTTTTTGAATAAAATATAAAAAAATAAAATAGAATAATCCATTCACACTTTAGCTACATAAAAATTTTTACCTACCATTTGGTACGACTCCACCATGATGGTCGTACCCTATTTCAATTTCCCAGTCAAATTTGGGTTTTTTAATAAGTTTAAAATAAAATAAAATTTAATTTGAATTCATTTTATTTACAAATTTTTTACTTTTATTAGTCAAAATGTATTAGTTATTTAATTAACGTTACATATGTTTTCTTAAAAAACAAATTTTCTGCAACATTAGGTAAGTCTCTAACTTGCATGTATTTTACTGTAATCGCGGTTTAATATTAATCTCCAAATTTTACAAAATATCTTTTCCCATATATTAAACTTTTATTGATGATGCCTATGTTGCTTTTACATTATCTAATTGTATTTTTTCCTTCCCCTTTCAGTTTAAAAATTTAACAATGTCATTGGTCTCTTCATAAATTAATAACATCTTAATAATAACCCACTGAAGATGAAGGTTTATGCCTTCGAAACATGTATGGGATTTTAATTTGAACTTTTTTCATTAAATTAGTGGAGCAGACTTTGTGTTTTATTCCATAAATAAAATATTACTCCACTGTGAGATGGACTACTTCCATAAAATCTCTAGTTTTAGTTTTATGAGGATTATCGTACGCCCAAAAATGTTCGTTATGAAAATTCATAATGGCTTCTCTTGAAAAAAAGACATCATCAGTAAATCAAATGTCCGGTAAAAAATTGTTATGTGCTACTGTATGCAAATCTCTCTAAGTAAGTATAGCCTCTTCTAACTCAGGCGTGGTTACTGTCGCAGGTCTGCGACGAAGTTCCTCATTACGTTTAAAACCCTTAGTCTCACTCAATCTTGCATGAAGCTGTCTAAATGTTTTGGCACGTGGCAGTACTCTGTTTGGATAACGTTTCTTACTTATTTTTACCACCTCGATTGAATGGAAATTCCTATACGCAGTTTCTATCTGAAGAACTTGACGTTCTGTTAGAAGACGTATCTCTGCAAACAAGAACTAATATGTGGTTCATGCACGGCGGCGCCCCAGCTTATTTTAGCCTAGTTGCCTGTCAATACCTTCACAACACTTATCCTAATTGCTGGATTGGACGCGCAGGTGCCCAAGGTTGGCTAGCAGTCCCGACTTGAATCCTCTAGACTATTATTTATGGGGTCACCTAAAGTGTCTTGTATACAAGACGCCTGTACTAGATGGAAACGACTTATGAATTCGAAATATTGATAGTTGCAATGCGATACGAAATAATGCAGGCATTTTTAGACGTGTAAGAGATTTAATGATGAGACGATTGCAATCGTGCGTTTTATAAGAAGGTGACCATTTTCAACATTTGCTTTGATTAACTGTTGCATTTTTTTTGTATCATTTTAAAAAATAATTTTAGTTTTAATCTAAATGTATTAATTAACTTATAACGTATTAAACAACTTTTGTACATGAATAAAGTGTTTTTGTTTTTTCTCTCGGAAACGAAGCAAGATACGAAAACAATTTAAGGAGCAAAAAAGTTCTATTATTAGTTGGTAAATCCGAAAAGAATATCAAAATTAGAAAAAACTTGGTGGCCTACATTTTTTTGTCAATAATATTCGTTAAGGTGCTCCCCGAGACGCCACTGGACTTAATAAATTTAATCTTCTTAGGGCTAATGACACTAAATTATGCTACCGAATTTCAGTAAAATCGGGAAAAGCATATTTAAAAAAATTATAAGAAACCGATTTTTTTTAAAACTTTAACACCCTGTATACCCAAAACAAGGCAACTCCGGACACATGTTCATATGAACTATAATCATAGGGAATTAGCTCCTTAAGGTACGTACCGTACTTCTGAAACACCCTGTATACAGGGTGTTTCAATATTATACCGACAAATTGAAACAGGTGATTCCTTGACAAAAAATAATTCCGTCGAATAACAAACTTTAATTTTTTTTTAATATGAATTCTTAAAATCGAACCTTAAGGCCATTGTTGTTTAAAAATCTCTACGTTTAGTGGATTGTAACTACAATCCAACTTTCAAAAGTTCTTATCAAATAACTATTCAAGTCATGTGACAATTCACCAATAGAAAACTGTGACAGAAATTGTCACGTCAACTCGGGTAAAATAAAATAAATGTAATTTGGGGTCTTTTTTTGTTATAATTTATTTGAGGAAATGTGCGTCTTTGAACAGTTCAATGTATCAAGGTGGATTGTCAGATCAGGACAAAAACCAGAACATTTTTTTATAGTTTCTGTATTAACCAAACGTTTTAAAATTTATTTATTTATTTATAGACGGAAAAAACTCCATTTTTACAGTAAAGGTACAAAATCACTAAATTATTACAATAAAGTTACGAAATTACAAAATTACAAAAAAATAACACATTACGAGATGACGAAAATAGAAAAATTGAAATAAAATATAGTTTAAAAGAAAATTTGGCTCTGGTTAGGCCCTATCTATATAAATTAAAGCATGTTCTCTCTTGTAAGATCTCACTGGTCTTGACAAATCCAAGACACTAGCATTTATGTTAAATCTCCTCTGTATTCTGGACATGGGATTGTTAATTCCATAGTTTGTTCGGTGGAAAGAAGGCCTGAATAGGTCGCGGTTACGTGTTTGGTGTACGTGGCAGGGTGCATTAAATTAAGGAGCTCTAGTAAATTTCGTACAGTATCTAATACTGTTTCAGGTAAAGCGGATGTAATCGTGGGAAAGAAATTCTCAGACACCCAAGAACCAGTACAACAACTCCAAAAAGACTTGGCTCAAGGGCTCGAAATGTCAAACAAATTTCGACAGCCGATGCCATTAGCATCCAACGCCAACGAGATCCTGAAGCACGCACGCAGATTAGGTTGTGACAACCAAGATTCAGCCTGTATATACAATCGAACGAGATATTGAATAAAGAAGGATATATTGACTAAACCGTTTGTTTTCTTTTATAGATGTGGAGTGTGTAACTGAATTGACGAATTATTATCAAGCAGAAACTATAGCTGAACTTTTTTCGGAAGATCAGTGGGACCCTGAAGAACTGTACAATTTTGCACGTAAATAGGTAATACTAGTAGTATGGTTAGTTTGTTTTTTAGGATATTGTGGAAATAGTTGTAATATAGGCATCTTGTACGTTTATAATTGTATGATTTGCCACAATTAAAAGTAAGTTGAGATAAGAGCCGTATTGGATCCATTTAACTGATTTTTGTTCGATTGTAAAATTTGTTAACAGAACTGAATGGCAAAGCTTCAGTTGATCATTGAATATCAGTTATCTTTGGAAAGAAAGGTAACTTGACGGTGTTTGGGCTTATGATACAATGAAGTTTTTCAAAATTGTAATGGGTTTAATATTATACACCTTGTATGCAACAGTTCCTATTTCATTTAGATCTCACGATCTAAACAAACTCTTGCCAATGGAAATTTGGAAGAACCTCTTAAAAACCGCAGGCATCTATCTCGGTCATATTAAAAATATTTCAGTTTGAAAAAGTTTTTTTTGACGGGACAAGTGCGCTAATAGCTTTATAAAACATGTCCTTTATACAATTTAATTCAGTGATTTGAGTCTTGTTTCTTTTACAAAAGTCGTGAATTTCCAATCCTGATAAAAACTAAACACTGAAATATGCAGATATGCCTTTGCCGATACGACATATCGAAAATGTCGGCATCGGCCGATATATTGTATCGGCAATAAAAAGTAATAACGTGCGGTCTCTATCTAAAACCATGCAAAATGACATTTTAGACTGCGTACTAAAAGTCTATCATGAAGAAATGTTGCATGAAATTTGGAGCAAAATAAGAATCGACGCATTCTACTGCAATTTAAGAAAATTGAAATAAATTATAGGGTTTTTGGGCGCGGTAAAAAAATGTTTACCTGCGACGCTATTTTTTTAGCTGTGCAGCACATCCACTAATACAGTTCATGAGCCGCCACAAAGTTACATGTTTCGCCCGTTAAGGCATCATCAGACCTAATTAAATAGCTGTACAATACAACAAATTAAAATAAGTAAGTTGAGGGGCTTCCAGAAACTTGTAACCTATTTTAAAATTTTCGAGACTAAGACTGTGTTTTTAATATACAGTCGGCACGGTCGATCTTTGCCGGTGCGTCATTACTTGCACGTGACTAAAACCATATGAATCTAATCAAAATTACAAGATTCAAAAAGTCAAAACAAAGTCTATATTCTTAAACGCCAAAAGTATCGTGCCTAGCGTTCGGACTTGAATAAATAATAAAAACTATATAAATACTTACCGCCAACACGAAAGTAAAGTACTCCCCAACATATTTCGTTTGGCTTAATGACTGCAATAAAACCCCTCATAAACTCGGCTTTCGCAGAGACGTATTAACCCACATTTATTTTTAATGCCAGTATATAATAACAATAGATAGGTACATTACTTGATTTGTTATCAAAATTAATAAACCGTATAATTAAGGTTTTCTAGAAACAACTTAATTATTAGGATATTTCTCAAAACTTTTTTGTTACAGGTATCTGTTTATATAGCTAAACATAATATTCGAAATAGATTAGTACCTATCTATTTTACTTTAAAACAGTGTGCAACAAGTTAATATTAAAAGTATGTGGAGACCTTGGGAATCTTCAGCTAATGCGATATCTAGCTACCCTAAACATTCCCGGAAGCATTTATCTTCTGACGCCAAAGTGATCGTGAAAAATGTATGTGAATCGTTAATAAAGTCAAATCACTTTATTGATGCCAATACAAAAAACATGTTTACACAAGTCAGAATTAAAATAAACGAGAACAATAAAAAATAGTCACAATACTAGAGTGGCAATTAAAATAAACGAGAAAATAAAAAAAATAGTCACTATACTCAGTTAAAATATCACATGGAATTTATGATGAGGCTATGATACTAACAACCAGCAACCTAACCTAGGATACATAATCCCTGAAACAAGCATATAGATAGTTGTAAGGACATGGAACAGCATAATAATGGTGTGTTCGCATAAATACTAGAATATGTGTCATAATATAAAGTTGCCCTTTTCCGCACGCGAACTTTTCACACTATAATACAAATAATGGTAAAAACAAACATTAGGTACTATAAGGTATTACTATGGCTTTTCATTTAACTACAAAATCCGTTCTTGTGCAAAGCAGTACCCCTTATTTCATTTCATTTCAGTAATATAAACAGTGATGCCAGCTGGAGCCAGGTATATTTCGCTGGTTGGCACGCTCATCGACAGTTTTATATGGGTAATTTTACCAAGAAATTCTTTAAAAACGTAGGTTTGGCAATCGAACAGGTAACGGGGTTTCTTTGGGTGTTTACAATATAATAAAACTATTAATGCAGTTATTAGGTCAAACAAAATATGTTCGGATGGACCATACAATAAAAATAGCCATGAAAAGAACGATTGTTAGAAGTAAATTGAATTTTAAGGCACAAAAACTTTTAAAGACAAGTTGACACATCAAAACGATGACTTTGAAGTCGATGGACAACTCTCCAAATATATTTTCTTTCTAACACGTTACTTTGAATTGGAGACTTGTTGCTCAATCGCGGAGACGCTCAATTATGTTTTTATACACTTTTAAGGCTATAATAAATAAATATGGAGAGTTGTAAATCACGTCTCTTGATCCATGATGCACCGGCAAAAATCCACTTAATCTGTCTGTGGAAAATTATGGACGCTTTATTAGATTTACTGTAAACTACCCTATTACTAGCTAACATTGTAGCCAGATATTGTGGCTTAATAGTTTTATTTTATCTATTCAACTATTTCTATGACATCCTCTATAATACATTGATTTTAAGGCCCTTCTTTTATGATTATTAAATTAATTTATATGTAATTTTTGTACGTCACGGCCATTTTTGTAAATAGTTTAATTTGAAACAAACCAAATTATTTTTTTACTTTAAGTATCGGTAGATATAAAAGTAGTTTGGTATTATATAAATTTAATTTTTTGTACCTACTGTCTTTTTATATTTTATTATATATTTAATAATCACAAGACTGACACAAATAGAGGTCCACGTGATAGACGGTAACAGAGTGTATGCCTTCCCTAAATGGTATTGTCGCAACCAGAAAACCCTATCGGAGGATCAATAGGTAGGTGTGTGGAGGCACGCGGACCTGGCAACTAGACCAAAGGCGATCCTTCTTGCCTATTATGGGGGAGATTAAGTTTCTAAACTGAATCGGTCGGTTTAGGTCTTATCGGTAGTTTTCAGGCTAGTTCAGCTTTCCTGCACTTTCAACCCCTTAAGCCTGGAATTCACGATTATGATAAACCTGTTTAAAATACATTACGTAAACTTAAAAAAAAACTACCTCGCAGTAAAGTTTCAAATTTTTCCGCGTGTCTTCGATTAATCCGTTATATACATTATCGGACAAAAGTAGAGCAACGCTTTCGAAAAATGAAAGAAATCATGATTTTATAATATTAAATGCATGATATCGTATTTAAATACATCGTGTCTTAAATATCAAAGTATAGGCTTCTGTTATCGGCGACAACAGCTTTTTCCAACAATCAAAACAAATTAACTGATATTGACGTAAACTTTCAAATACAGTATCTTAATGCGTCAAAAGTAAAGCAACATTTTAATATTTTCCTAAAAAAGAAAGGTTTTAGTAAAAGTAAAGGTTAAAGTATTTTTGCAGAGTTTATTTTTTATGTTTAATTAATATTTCTGTACTGTATTAATCATGCCAATTTCGAAAGAATTAAAGCAGAGAGTAGTGAATGCACACTTGGAAGGTACAATACAAGCCACAATTTCAAGACGGCTTGTTTTACCAAGATACAGCGCATCCAAATTAATTTCAAGTTACATTCAAAGGGGGCATTTAGAGAATCTACCGAAATCGGGAAGGCCGGAAAAAAAACAACAATTTGGACAGACAGACTCATTAAAAGGATTTCTCAAAACGATCCTTGGATGTCTGCACCTAGATCTTTGCTGAAATTCCCGAAATTATGGTTAGTCCACGCACAGTTCAAAGAAGGTTGATAGACGCAAAGTTATTTAGTAGACGCCCGGCTAAAAAGCCCCTTATTTCGGCAATAAATAGAGTAGCTAGGCTTGAATTTGCACGTCGACATTTAAATTGTACAGGGTTATCCAACCAAGACTAGACAAGGCGATTTTTTGACTTTTCCTGTACTTTTATAAAAAAACTGAAATAGCCATCTTAAGTCATTTTCTCCCGCAAATTCGAATATCTTCAGCAAAAAACAATTGAACATCAAACAAAAGTACTAGGGGTCACTTTGATATTTTTTTAAATGGGATGCCGTATTTTTAATGAGCTTATCCGATTTCTCATATAAATTTTGATCTAAAATGTTGGATTTTTAATTCAAAAACGCCTTTTTTCTTCAGTTTTAAATTCGGAAAATGTTCGTCTACCGTAAGATTAATACCTGATAGATGGATACCCGTTTCACCTGTTCACCCTTTAACCTGCTTTAAAGCGTCCGTCAGTTAGACAAAATAATCAAGTTTCAAATTTCTATATATTTTTCACGAATTAATTACAAATAATGAAATATTCTTTAGAAGAACGGCTAAATGTAATAAAATTATATTACAAAAGTGGAGAGAATGCTCGACAAACACAAAGAACATTTTTTGAGAGTTTCCAGAGACACATTTTAGTGGATACAATTCTCAGAATTAAGACCCTATTTGAAGAAAGTAAGACATTGAAAGATAAGCCAAGAAAGATGAAAAGACGGAATATAAGGGATCGAGCTATTGTTCAATATTTTACTATAAATCCGAAGAGTTCTATTCCGCAAGCGGTACGAGAAGTAAGGTATGGTCCAGGGCTCCGGAGAGTAAGCTATGGAACAGTTCACAGAACTTTAAAAAAATGTGGTCTAAAACCATATTGCATCCTTCCCGTTCAATACTTAACACAGCTTCAAAAAGAACTGCGATTTCGATTTGTTGCTTCAATGCTGATGAGAGAAGCAAGACGAAGATTATAATTTATATAATAAAATTCTATGGAGTGACGAAGCGTCATTTACAACATCGGGGGTATACAATCGGAAAAATACAAGATACTGGGCAGCAGTTAACCCTCATAGATATGAAATGATAAAGTTTCAAGGTTGGAGCTCACTTAATGTTTGGTGTGGGATGTTAGAAAATCGAATTATTGGACCACTATTTTATCGTGGCTCTTTAACAGGCCAAAGATACCTCCATTTTCTTCATAACGATATCGAGGATTTCTTGGAAAGGTTGCCATTGCAAGCCTACAACAATATCATTTGGCAGCAGGATGGTGCTCCGCCTCATGCAGTTCGAGAAGTGGTAACATACCTAAACGAGCGTTACAATCAGTGGATTGGCCGTAACAAAACAATTCATTGGCCACCAAATAGCCCCGATATCACGCCAATGGATACATTTTTATGGGGTCATTTAAAAAATGTAGTTTATCAACGACCCAACAGAAGTCTGGAGGACATTCAGCAAAAAATTATAAATGAAATTAATATACTTAACCAGGACCAAAATATTGTAAGAGATTCTTTGGAGAGATTGAAAAGGGGGCATCGGTCATGTTTTGAAAATAATGGAGGACACATAGAACAATTATATTATTGAGATTAAAGTTATTCACTTTAGTTTATAGTTTTTTCTAATATGTCATACTTTTTTTATACGTAAGCAATAATAGATTTGCAAAAACTACTAAATTTGTAATTAATTCGTGAAAAATATATAGAAATTTGAAACTTGATTATTTTGTCTAACTGACGGACGCTTTAAAGCAGGTTAAAGGGTGAACAGGTGAAACGGGTATCCATCTATCAGGTATTAATCTTACGGTAGACGAACATTTTCCGAATTTAAAACTGAAGAAAAAAGGCGTTTTTGAATTAAAAATCCAACATTTTAGATCAAAATTTATATGAGAAATCGGATAAGCTCATTAAAAATACGGCATCCCATTTAAAAAAATATCAAAGTGACCCCTAGTACTTTTGTTTGATGTTTAATTGTTTTTTGCTGAAGATATTCGAATTCGCGGGAGAAAATGACTTAAGATGGCTATTTCAGTTTTTTTATAAAAGTACAGGAAAAGTCAAAAAATCGCCTTGTCTAGTCTTGGTTGGATAACCCTGTACAGTAGACGAGTGGAAAAAAGTTTTGTTTAGCGATGAAACGCGTTATCAAAATTTCAATTCTGATGGAATGAAGCGTGTAAGACGGCCAATCAACACAAGGTTTAATCCCAAATACGTTACACCCACAGTTAAACAAAGCAAAGGTAATGTTTCTATGGGGTTGTTTCTCATGAAATGGGGTGGGTCCTTTAAACTTCATTAATGACACCATGGATCGATTTGTCTATAGAGATATAATGCAAAATGTAATGTTGCCTTATGCAGAGTGGGAAATGCCGTTGCGTTTTATTTTCCAACAGGATAATGATCCAAAATGCTCTTCACGAATTGTTCAAGAGTGGTTTCAAGAAAATAACGTTCGGGTTTTGCAGTGGCCGGCACAATCCCCAGACCTTAACCCCATTGAAAATCTATGGGAAGAAGTTGAACGTGGAATTCGTACACAATTATTTCCAAATAAACAATCATTGGTAAATAAAATCAATGAAGTTTGGACAAACCTTCCCGAAAATACTGTTTAAAAATTGATTGCCTCAATGCCGCGACGTTGTCGGCAACTAATAAAAAATAATGGATATTCTATTAACTATTAACATAATACTTCTAGCTATTGTAATTATTAAATGTGCTTAATGGTTTTTTATCGTAATATGTAAAATAAAATACTGTTGACACAATTTGTTGCTTTACTTTTGTCGCACTTCATTTTGTCGATTTTTATAATTATAAATATTTCTCTACCATCATTTTGTTTAAAGTGTACCAAAATATTGTGAAATATTACTAATATTGTGGGGATAATATTTCATAGTTAGCTGGGGATCACAATCATATAATTAATTTTTTAAATTCAAAGAAATAAAAGCACTTTGTTGCTCTACTTTTGTCCAATAGTGTATGTCAAATTGTTTACGAGTAATCGTTTGTATTCATAAATCACCTAAGATGCGCACTTCAAGTGAAGAGATATGAGGTTAGTATGAAGTGCAGCGTACCATGCTTTTATATGCAATGACGCATACAGAAGCTGCGCGGCGGCCGTACGAAAGAAGTGAGTCGCCTCACTATGCAGTGCCGCACATCATGCGTGTTGAGAAATAGGACCTGTTCTATTATGGCTTGACGTGCGCCGAATTATAGCTTTTCAGGTTATATCTTGCAGTGTTCCGTATTGATTGACATTGACATTTCCAAAGCGGTTTACCCCTTGATAATTATTTTAGTGTTTACAATTTTAATAAAAACGCTTGATGATCAACAATTTAATATTGAATTCGTGCAGCATGTAGAATCGGACGATGACATTTTGACAATTAACCTTTGCTCCTCTACGCACTGCATTCTATTGCAATTCGTACACTGTTTTGGTATGCGCGTACTTCAAGCATACATGATGTACGGATCAGGTGTGCCTCCCTTTGGTCTCTCCTCTACCTACCCACCTCATCCTTGGGAGTGTCTTGGCATCGACCTGCCTGATCCTTCCCTCAACTCTCAGAAGTCTGGGCCACTTTGCATCGACCTGCCTGAGATCCCAACCTACAGTCCCCGGAAGTGTCTTGGCCACTTTACATCGACCTGGCCGGAATCCTACTCTCGGCCCCAGGGCCACCCCCGCGTAACGAAGAAGACGGTCATGTATATGTATACAACAAGGATCCTGAAAAATAAGGTAGTACCAATTGATTGAACATTTTTCTTTTCTATTTTTCTGTTCGTTTTTAGTGGAACTGTTATAATAATTATAATTATTATATTAATAATTTAATTACCTCTATAAAGTTTTTATATTTTTATTTACTTTTTTCTCGGCTAAATATTTTGTTTATCTTAAATTATGTGCTTTATTATTTGTACAACCGATATTTTTTGTGGTATTAACTCTATTATGTTCATACTTCAATAACTTTAGACCCATTATATTCCCAAGAACTTCACAGCAGGCTCCACCCAGCTGTCGCTGTCTAAACATGACTTTTCCCCATTCAGATACAGTTAGTTGGCATCAAACCAGAGCAAAGCTCTCGACGGTGCCTCATTCGTAGACAGGGAACATCCTAGGATCCCTCCTGGCCATATTATAAAGTATACCCTAAAGAGAAGCACTACTTTTTTGATACCAAGTGGATCAGATAAAGAGTAAGTTTAATAGACATTACATTCCTTATGAATTAAAAGAAAAAGCGTGTAGGGATAAAAGTTCCAACGGCAAAATAATGAAAATGGACTATATGGTGTTTCGGAATAATGTTCATTAAAATGTGTGATTTGTCTCCATCTGTTGCGTAAAAGGAAAAAACGTAGCTTTACTGTGAAAATTCCGGCTTGTTGGCAAGAAAAGAAAATACCGTTTCCTGTCTTGTCAAGTTTGCGACGGGACTCTTGACAGCTAAGTGGGTTGGCTGGTTTATTTTATACAAAAAACACAAGGTTGGGAGTGTTAGTCGACCTTTATTATGTTCTCTTGGTATCTTCACCATAAAACTTTACACGACCAGGTGCACCGCAACTCTGATTTAAAAATCACAAGCGTGGATGATAAAACCTTGAGGTTCGTGAAGTTCCTCTGGTGAAGGGTACGAGAAAAATGCTTTTTACGTTTTGACCACGACAAAACCGAGATCTTATTCCTCGCAGAAAAAGGTAGGGTTTTACCCGCGGTAAATACAAAATAACCCAATCAGATCGGTAGGCGATTTAGAGTCGACGCAGGACTACAAGCAACGGTCCACTGCGCCACCATGGGCGTAGGTATGAGGTTTCGTTACATCTTCGCCCCCCTTCGGTTAAGGCCTCGCAACCTAGTTTAAATTTTAATTTAGTGAAGAGGACGTATTAACTGAAAAATATCTTAAGATGAGAAGCGTGAAAAACACCCCTTTCGTGACCTGTGTCTACATGACTAAGGATATAAGTAGCGTTGCTAACCTTTTTTTTAATACGATAAGGTCCTTCGAACAGCAACAGCATTTTTTTTGTTTCCGCTCGTATAGCCGACGAGACGGTATTTGCTTTAAGTAAAACTAGATTTCCTGGCTCGAACTCGGTAAAAGGGCGACCCGGAAACTGCACAGCACGACTAGCTGCTTTTCCCCGTAGGGTCGCGTCTGCTAAGATAAGTTTTTCGAGATGAGGGAGCGCTGAAAAGTTACACAACCCTTCCCTAGGTAAAAAAGATGGCGGGGGACTTCCGAACTGAAGTTCATCCGTGGAGAAACCGGTGGATTCGTGCACCACGGAATTCAAGAAAATCTCAAAATTAGAAACCTCCCAAGCCCAACGCGAGTGTTGGTCCGGGCAGTAGGTTCTCAACAGACGGCCTAGTTCGCGCATGACACGTTCACAAGGGTTGCCGCATGGGTGACGTACCGACGAATAAACCAACTTCGCCATAACTTCGAAGTATACTGGGTCCCGTTGTCACTAAGCATGCGCGAAGGTACTCCGTTAATTTGAAAGTAATCTTTGATAAGCCGATTTAACATTGCCCGCGAGGTAGCCTTTTTTAAGGGGTACAATCTCACATGCTTAGTAAAAATATTTACTATCACAAAAAAAAACATTGCACCACCGCGACTACGTATTAGAGGCCCTAAAATATCAGAAGCAACGATATCGTCTTTACCGGAAGGTACTATTTGCATCTGCATGGGGGGGCTTAGGTAAAATACTTATTTTGGCTTTCTGACAAATTTCACATAATTTGATACGCTTCTTAACTTCCCGGTGCATATTTGTCCACCAAACTTCGTTCTTTAGGAGCGACCATGTTTTATAAACACCAAAGTGTCCAAAAACCGAATGATACACATCAATAAATTTAGAAACAAGTTGATGAGGGACACACATTAAGTAATGGCCCTCATTACTACCGATTTTATATAAAATTTCATTATGCAAAACAAACTGTGACTGTAAAGACTCGTCACTACTTAATTTTTCCCTTATTGTATGAAGTTTCTCGTCTTCCTCCTGAAATTTTGACATATTTTTCAATAGCTCCTGAAAACCACCGGGTAATTTAAAACAAGTTAATATTTGAAAACATTTATTCTTTGGTGTAGGAAACCTTCCACCAGCAAAACGACTAAGAGCGTCCGCGGCGATGTTTTCGCGCCCCGGAACATGTTTTATTTCAAAATCATATTCCTACAAAATCAAAACCCACCGCGAAATCCGCTCCGAAAGCAGTCGACATCGATGGATATAAGTAATGGCACTATTATCCGTATGCAAATAAATTTGTTAGTGCGAAAAGTACTGCCAATATTTCTTTCTCAGTAGAACAATACCTCTTTTCTCTATCTAGCAACAGCTTAGAAGCGTATGCAACCATGATGCAACCACTCTACGTTCGCCCTCGATGAGCTGAAACAAAATCGCCGCTATTGCTACGTCACTAACATCCGTCTGCACGTAGAACGGCGCACCAAAAACGGGATGATAAAGAATAGTTTCCTGCTGCAACAGAGTTTTAAGACCTTGGAAAGCGGCCTCCTGGTTATCACTCCCAAGTCCACGTATTTTTTTTTTCTTAACAGTAATGTCAGTGGTGCCGAGAGTTTCGCGAATTTTTGAGAAAAAATCCGGTCATACTGACACAGCCCTAGAAATGATTGCAGCTGCTTAACATTCGTAGGTCGCCGGTAGTCCTGCAGTGCCTGGGTTCTGCCTGGATCTGGTCGCATTCCCTCTCCATTCACGATGTAACCTAGATAACGCAGCTCAGTTTGAAAAAAACAACATTTTTCTAGTCTCATAGTTAAGCCGGCTGATTTTAAACGGCCAAACACCTGTTCCAAATGATTTAAGTGCTCTTCGAACGTATCGCTCATAACTAGCAGGTCGTCCAGATAAGTAATTAAAAATGTTTGGAAAGCGGGTCCAAAAATAATGTTAATCGCGCGGATAAAAGCGCTTACCGCGGTTTTAATGCCGAAGGGAAGAACTCGAAAACGGTAGGTCTGCGTACCGACCATAAAACCGGTGTACTGCCTATCTTCCCTGTGTAATGGAATTTGCCAGTATCCGTGCGTAAGATCGATATTAGATAAATATTTTTTTCCGGCCATCAGCCTTACTATTTCCTCAATAGGTTGCAGTAATTCAAAGTCCGGTACCATTGCCGTGTTTAGACGACGCGCGTCCAAACATATTCTAACGCTACCGTCTTTTTTAACCGCAGTCAAGATCGGCGATATATATGGCGAAGAAGCGCGTTTGATTACACCCCATTCCAGCATCTGAGTTAAAGTTTTTTGTACAGCTTCCCTATGTGCGATTGGTATAGGGTAGGGTTTCACGAAAAATGGTGACTCGTCTAATAATTTAATCCTGTGTTCATAACATTTCGTACGCCCCGGTATATTCGAAAAAATATTACGAAATTTATTTAATAAATTCACAAAACATTGTTGCTGTTTAGAAGAGATAGTTTTAATTTTATTTACAACGACTTCAATATCCTCCAGTCCCAAAAAATTTACCTGCCCACAAAAAAAACTGGAATTGTATTTTTGTTCTGAGAATTCCAAAACACTTTCATACTTTAAAATATCATTTACCTGAACGTTAAAATCAATATTCAAATCGGGCAGATAAGAAAAAAATGTATCATTTTTATTAACAATGCTACTGCATGATATGTTGAGATAATTCTTCTTCACAATGTTGATATTTCTTTTCAGGGTCAATAATAAATTGTTTGTTATATTTTATTACTAAGTGCTTTTCCGGTAAATTTATACTAACATGAAAATACCTTAGAAAATCACAACCCAAAATAATCGAAAACGATAGATCCGAAATAACTAGAAATTCATGCAAAAATTCTCGATTTTCTATAAAAATAGGAATTTCAGCCTGTAACGCTACTTTTTTTGTTTTGCTTTTAAAAGCACCCACAACGCGTATGTCTGTACATTTTATATGTGGTATTTTGGAATGAAAAACAGCTAACTGTACCCAAGTTTCCTGCGAGATTGCTGAAACTTGGCTACCACTATCTACTAAAGCTGTATGCCAGAAATCGAAAATTCTTACTATTATTTTAGGGGAGGCGTTATCCATAATTTTATGTTTAAAATCACATTCTTCTAATAATTCCTCCCTAGGGTTATTTGATAATGTTGGGTTATGAATAGCCCCCTTAGGTGATAGGGCGCCCTCCAAAATGGGGGTTATATTTGAAGGTCGTTTAGGTTTTCCGAACTTTCTAGTTCTAGATCCAGGGAGATATTTTGCCTGGTAGGCCTAGAAAATTGGGGTTTAGTGGTCGTATTTGAAAATCTAGGAACCTTAATATCATTATAGGAGGAACCTAATTTATTTTTATTTCCATTATTAAAATAACTATCCGCCTGCCTCAACCTATCTAACGCACCAGTAAGGGTGTCGACCCCTATTAGCACAGAAGAAACGGTAGGAGGAAAATGTCGGGCAATTACACAAATAAGCTCCTTTGTTGAATAGGGCGGTTCTAAATATTTCGATAAACTAACATATTTATTAAAATGCTCCGTTAAAAGCCCTTGGTTTTCCTCGTACCTATCTGCCTCTAATTTCAGTTTGATTTTAATTTGTCTGTCGGGGCCCCAAAAGTTATTTATGAAACATTCTTTAAACTCATTGTAACTATTAAACTGGTCGAAAAAAGCATCCCACCAAATTTTAGCGGTTTTCTTAAATAGGGAGTTTAACATAAAAACCATTTTTCTATTCGGCAATGAATTAACGTTAACCATGTTTTCAATATGGTGCAAAAACTCGACAGGGTGCAACATCCCATCATCTGAGAATGCCGGTAATACTTTAATTATATCTAAAAAAGTATGGTCTATTGCAGAGTTACTGGGACCTGTTACATTTTGCGTCTGGTTTAAATTACTTAAATTTGTATGATTTAAAGAAGTTACGATGGCGCTTACTAGGCTCGCAAGCTCCTGTGGTGGATATGGGGTGTACACCGGCTGCACCGGTACCCCTGGTTGCCAGTTTGATGGCATCTCTGGCCTTGAAGGTATAAAATGACAATTCCTACCTTGGCTTAGATTGATGTTGGTCGGCGTAGGCTGCAGATTGGCTTCCTCCCTGGCAAAGCCGAGGAATGGTGGAGAGTTATCTGCTCTGTTGCTTGGGAGGGTATGGCGCCCCCTTCCTGTGTTTCTTAGTGGCGTGTTTGTGGGCACCATGGTGTCCTACCAGCCCCACGTTGGGCGCCAGCTGCGACGGGACGCTTGACAGCTAAGTGGGTTGGCCTGGTTTATTTTATACAAAAACCACAAGGTTGGGAGTGTTAGTCGACCTTTATTATGTTCTCTTGGTATCTTCACCATAAAACTATACACGACCAGGTGCACCGCAACTCTGATTTAAAAATCACAAGCGTGGATGATAAAACCTTGAGGTTCGTGAAGTTCCTCTGGTGAAGGGTACGAGAAAAATGCTTTTTACGTTTTGACCACGACAAAAACGAGATCTTATTCCTCGCAGAAAAAGGTAGGGTTTTACCCGCGGTAAATACAAAATAACCCCATCAGATCGGTAGGCGATTTAGAGTCGACGCAGGACTACAACGGTCCACTGCGCCACCATGGGCGTAGGTATGAGGATTCGTTAAAAGTTGACAATTTTTTCCCTGGTGTTAAAATAACATCTTGCTCGCTGCTCATTTGTTCCTCTAGAGTCTCTAGTCATATGGCTAATGTTTAGTCGATTCGGTGTAGTTAACACAAACACAAAGTCATCACTTTCATATAGATACTGCTCTAGTTTAATAGAGCGTAAGCCACACGCTGCAACCGTACAAAAGCAAAAAAATGAGGAAAATTAATAATAATAATAAATTTCTTTATTTCTAATTACATATTTTATATAGATCAACATAAAAAGAAAAGACGTCACCAAAGTGAGAGCGTTAACTCTCCATGTAATCCCTTAGGCTGTATGGTTCAAGTTGCACTAAAAGTTTTTTTCAATTTTCTTTTGAACACATTCACATTTTGTTCATTAGGCAGTTTATTAAAAAAGCGAACCCCTTCATAAAAAGGTCCCGTTTCAAAGACGGACAGACTGTGCGCACGATAGTTAACATCAGTTGTGCGAGTGCTATAATGATGGCCTCTAATGATACGCAGCCCCCGTCCATCCTTAAAGAAGGAACCAAATAGTATCAAATATATGCAGACCATATATTGTTAAAATAAATTTATCTTTAAAAACATTTCTACAACTTTCCCTAAATGATATTTTGTACATTATTCTAATTAATCGTTTCTGTATAACAAAAATATCTTGAATCTTTGAGTTTCCACCCCAAAATATAATCCCATATCTAGCTGCAGCCTCAAGGTTGGCAAAATATAGAATCCTCGGGGCACTTGCCGATACGTACTTTGATGTTACTCTAATACCATAACTTATACTATATTTAATTTTTTCCCAGCGATTCTATTTGCTCTGTCCAGTCTAAAAATTCATCTATATAAACGCCTAAGAATTTTATCTTAGTTTGAAGGTTAAAATCTGTATTATTGATCTGAATTGTTTCCGATTTTTCTAGCTTGCTTAATTTTCACTGACAAAAATGGATTACCCCATGTCGTGGGTTGCGGAATTAGAGCTACTTTAACACACGTTTCTGTGTTGTTCAAACTGAGCCTACAAATTATCACAAATCATTTAAAAATGCTACAATAACTTAGCTTCTTGTGGTTCGCCTCAACACACAAATATCAACACTTTAAACACATTTGGGATTACCACAATCCTTCATTTTGTAACCATTTTATGAGTTACCTGAACTCAGTTTTTGGATTGAGAAAACTTACTAACTGATTTTAAAGTGCCGTTTTGACCCAGACGTGCATTATTTTAACTCATTACCATGTGTTAAATTATTTTGAGTTGGAATAAGTCGTAAATAGTGCTCTAAAAACTCATGCCGATTTGGCGCGGTACCTTCATCCCATTGTTATTAGTATCTCGTGTATGTCGCGCATGTTTTTTTATTTTTGTTCAGAGTTTGTTCCCATACAGGTGCGTGAAAATGAGAATAATCCAATTTTTTTTTTTTTTTTTTTTATGATAAGGCACAGCACTATAGGATAAATCCTTTATGGCGCTCTAGGAGCGGTGCGTGTGCGCAGGAAACGATTCACGTTGGTCTTGAATCTTTGGAGACTATACTCGTTGGGGAAGACGATCTCAGGGAGGTCGTTCCAGAGTGATGACGTTCTCCAGATGAAAGAATTTTGAAACAGTGTCGTTCGAGGGACACTAAGCTGAACCACGTACTGATGGGCTGCAGTGGCTCGTCATGTATTTCTACCATGCACCGCTCTGGGTGGTATTAAGCGGGCAACCTCAGTTGAACACTTGCCATGAAAATATTTGTAAAATAGACTCAAGTCGCCAACCTGCCTTCGATGTTCAAGGCTTTCCAGGTTGTTTGTCAGACTATGGTCACCGATCAAGCGAATGGCTCTTCTTTGAATGGAATCTAGCAATCTCAGGGTATGTTTAGGAGCAGAGCCCCAAATATGCGAACAGTACTCCAGTGATGGTCGAATTTGGGCTTTATAGAGCATCAAAAGTTGTTGGGGTGTATAGAGGTTCTTTGTTCGGAAAAGTACTCCAAGCTTCTGCGAGGCTGCCTTAGCTGGAATATATTTAAAGTGCCAAACCTTACTGTGCCTAGCTTCGTTTATAGAGTAGTTCCTTTGCACTTGACGTTTATCATATGTGGTATATGTCAGTAATGTCAGTTAACCTAGCATGTAATTTCGTAACAAGTGTTTGTTAATTAAAGTACATATTATTAAATAGTCCTTGTGTTTCTTGGCTCTATTGAGATTCCCTGCCAACATTTAGGACAGATTAAATCTATAGTCGTCAAGTAAGCTAGAACAACTGAAAGGTCCACTTTTGATAGCTCGAATCATGAGTTAATCTAGCCCGAGTAGTGACGCATCACAACTCCCATATTGGTATCTGGCAGCTTAAACAATGAATTGCTGCAGCCCACGTCGAATGTGTTCGTCAGACCCAGTTACGATTAGCTAAGCTAGCTAGCTAAAACAACCCATCTTCAGGGCTATTATAACTCATAAACAGTGATTTGATGCAATCTCTTCGATTTAGTTGCCGTAACTCAGAGGTCTGAGCTGTCCCCTATTAGCAACACGCTTCGATCTAGGATAACTCATATTTGAGTTATGTCAACTCGATATTTCGCTCAATTGTTCTAAACAGTAATACGTTTGTTTTGTCTTTATTGATTATCTTGGCAGATCGCGAGACATTTAAAAAAAAATTGAATTTAAGTTGTCCAGCGTTTGTCCAACACCCTGTATATTTAAAATTATTTTCAAAAGATGCAGGCCATTAACCTGTACAATTTTTATATGCATTTTTTTTGTTAAAGTCGACTGTTAACGGATTTCGTCCAGCGGCACACTAAATTATACAATTTTTGGATTTTTTCATATAACGTACCTTATACTGACCTAAACCCTTTTCAAAATATTCACATTAAAGGGACGATATTTCCATTAAGTTAACATGCACCTGGTAAAATTTAGCTACGTTTTACCGGCTTTAATTGTGAGGTTTTATATTAAATTACTACAATTATTGAAAATGCCATACTTATTTGGAAAGAGAAAAACAGATTATTTTAATCTCGTACATTGAATTTGTGGTTTTGCACTGTATCATTTAATAAGTGGACACTCTGTGCCGTATGTGAACTAAGACCACAGCCAGTGGCGTAGCTAGCATTTTGGGGCAAACTATATGGGGATGTTGAACGCGGAGGTAAAGCGCCGCGTGCAAACATTTTTTGGGACCACGCCTAAATTTCGTAGGAATTCACCTTTCTTATGCTCCCCTGGGATCGGCTCTACGGTCTTTCATCAAAATAAATTTCACCAAGACTTTTTCTTCAAATCATTTATTTCATGCACTAAATTTCTGCTTATGGACATCATAGCTAGAGCGTTTAGTCAGCCATTTTCACAGAAATGTTTTTATATGTTGCCACGCTCTCAGGGTCGCTTAACATAAACCAAAAAAATTTAAATGTGGCATATACCCAGGCTAGCTCGGTAAAAGTAATCAATATAAATTTCGAATATTTTCATTTCTTTGGGGCTGACAGTAATTCGGGGTGTTTTGTAATTAAGGTGAACCAAAGAGCCCAAGCTAGAAATCGGCGCCACTGGGTTATATGGATTAATAGGTGTGGTCCACCTTGCTAGTTGATTTATATTAGTAATTCCCCTGAACTACCCTCAAATTTAACCCAGAAAATTATCCCCCAAAGAAATAATCAAATAAGGAAAAAAACAAGCATTAGAGATAATGTCTATTCTGATTACGGAATATATATATTTGCTGAAAGTAGGTAAAAGAACACAATATGTATATTTATATGATAAATAAAAGCCGGATATCGCACAAGGGAGGCAGTTACTTCAACTACCCTTTTAATATGGATCCATATTTTACAAGGTCCCCTTACAAGTTATGTCAAAAGCTAGAGGTATTATTTAATAATGACTATCAGACCAGACTATTATATTATAGGTATATTGGCAAGCAACGATTTATTTTAAAAGGTTAATAACACTATTGTCTACGACTTATCTGTTGCGTAATAACGTTGTTGATCCGTCTCGGGCACCAGTCAGGTATTGTCCGGGTCAGCGTTATGGCAATATATCGCTTGCCACTCTGCTCGGGAACTTTGCAGTGGCACCCTCACCAGTTTCAATATAGGAAACCGGGTGCAGAAGAGGAAAATCCCGAGTAAGACAGGAACGTCAAAAGGATGAAAGGAAAAATAGGAAAAACCCTAAAATAATTCAGGACTCATTAAAATGGAGAAAAGAAACATGAGAAAATAGTTAGGTATATAATACGAAACCTACCTCTTTCGGAGGGTTTTCTTAGTAATCCTGGATTTCGGTGAAATGCTCCTTGCCTTTACAAAAGTAGATGATGGATGAACAAAATCTGATGGATTCCAGCGACTAAAAGGAAGACATAGTATGCCATAATGCAAAGATGGCCATTTCTTAAAACAATCACTTACTTGATGGCTTATTTAATCCCCTTTCAGGAAGATTCCATTGGAACATCAACAATCAACAAATTCCAATCGGAAATATAAATCGAGCCGTAGTTCCAGGTTAATCCCAATACGGATGAATTTGGATTCCACGATCCCCAAAATCACAAACCAGAACACGACTTTAGCCAACACGCTGGAGCACAACTTTTGGTACCAAAATGGTGACTTCCGTTTTTGGCGCCAGACAATTCCCCACCAAAATGCTTAGTTTTACCAGTATGGTAAGAAAACAAAATCCCCATATAGCCAAAGGCCTCCAAAATATCTACCATTCTAACTTATCAAAAAAACAGTAGCGATTCGTCATTATAGATTTAAGCATTTAAACTTTTGGACCAAAACTCCTAAAATTTGCACTCATCACATAGCAATCAATTAAATTTGGGCATTCCCAATGTTATAACATTAATTCTACCTAATCAATATATTAATATAGATCTTTAAATGACTATTGAAAGATAATTAATTTAACCGGCATTAAAAATGTGTGCCGCCTCTGACGGCTCGATACGGATCGATGCACGGCATTCAATCCAATGCGCCAGTCTAGTTACTTTTCTGGGGAATAAACGCAGTTTAAAATAGATTACCGCCAACTATTGAATGAGGGAAAATATTTTGTTAACACTTGAATGTATAAAAAAATAATTATTGAGGGTCGCTACGATATGGAAATTTATATTTAAATTTATTATAAATAGGTAAGAAACCTTGCGTTTACGTTTAGTGAACCTACCTTCCTTTCTTGACACTTTGGCGACACTTATTGTTTAAACAATTAGAAAATAAAATTTAGAAACAAAATATTCAAAATTAATTAAATGGTTCCACAAAAAAAACGGAACGTTACACTCCTCCCTTCCTTGGAAAGAGGTGATTTTCCTGAAGGAAATCACCGAGTGAATCTCTCTATAATTTCTTCCCTATGAACTTCCGTCGTCATCGACATGGGCGGGTTTCAAATCCTGAACATGCCACATACCGGTGGACCTACCTGTACCGTCCTGAAGCTCATAAGTCACCAGTCCCACTTTTCTAATGATCTTGAAAGGACCAATATATTTCGGGCTGAGTTTCGCAGTTATATTCTTGGATGCATCTGAGAGGATTTTATTTTTACGCCAGACCAAATCTCCAACACTAAATTGAACTGGACGTCGTCGCAAATTGTACACCTTACGGTTTTTCTCCTGAGCATTAGCAAGTCTATCTTTAACTTGATTAAACATATGCTGGTACCCTAAAAGACGCTTATTGACTTCCGACTCTTGTAATGGGGCTACACTTTCTCCTTCCGGAACTGCATACTGATAATCCGCACCATCGCCAACATACTCTCGTCCAAACAAAACAAAATAGGGTGTGAAACCTGTCACTTCACTTTTTGAGGTTCTTATCGCACAGCCTATGGAGGCAAGATTCCTATCCCAATCTCTATGATCCGGGCCCTTCATGTAGGAAGCAATCATAGTCTTTATAATTTTATTATATCGCTCCACTGGATCTGCTTTTGCATTATAGTGCGATGTGTAGTTTAGTCGAGTATTGTATCTTTTACATAGACTTTGGAAATCGTTGCTTCGCATTTGCTTTCCATTATCACAAATCAGGGTTTTCGGAACCCCAAACATACGGAAAACATTATCCTCCACAAATTGGCAAAGGGTTTTAGCCTTAGCCGAACGAAAAGGCTGGAGAAGGACAAATTTACTAAAGTAGTCACTTACTACGAGAAGATGAGTATATCCACTTTTACTCCGAGGAAAAGGTCCCATATAGTCTAAACTTATCATTTGCCATGGACAATCAATCACCGGTCGAGACCCCATGTGACCGCCAGGTGCTTTTTGCTCCCCTTTATGCTGCGCACAAACGCCACATTTTCTAACATATTTAGCTACATCAGCGCGCATCAAAGGCCAGGTATAGCGATTAGCAATCTTCCAATAAGTCTTATAGGAACCAACATGTCCAGCACGCTCTTCATCATGATGCAACTTAATTATCTCCTTACGTCGATCCTTAGGTACTACAATTTTCCAATAATCTGACTCCTTCCTGATTTCTGGAATGGTACACTTAACATATTTATAAAGAATTCCATTTTCCAGTCTCCACTGCGGGTACGTATCCGGTTTATCTTCCACATCCTGTAGAAGTTTCAAATACCAACGATCCGTGGACGTAGAAAAGGTTGTGATTGGATGAACATTAACACTGCCCACTGAGATGGGAACAGAACGGCTGAGAAAGTCGGGAACTACGTGGTCCTTTCCTTTTCGATGAATTATTGTATAATCAAAAGGTTGAAGCCTTAACAACCACCGTGCCAGTCGTCCACTTGGCTCTTTTATACGGTTTAACCAGACCAGAGATGTGTGATCGGTTATAACTGTAAAGTGTGTTCCTTCGAGGTAGTGACGCAACTTTTCTACTGCCCATATTACACTTAAACATTCTCTTTCAGTAGTAGAATAGTTTCGTTCCTGTTTTGTAAGTGACCTTGACAGAAAACATATGACCTTCTCTTCACCATTTAGAGTTTGTGTAAGCACGGCTCCTAATCCATAGGAAGATGCGTCACATTGCAAAACAAAAGGCTGAGAAAAATCTGGACAAGTTAGGATGGGTGCAGTAACCAAATGAGTCTTGACTGTCTTAAATGCCTGCTCGCATTCGTCTGTCCAATAATATTTATGAGACTTCTGTGTTAGTCTGGTTAAGGGAGAAATAATACTAGAAAAGTTGGGGATAAATCTTCTGTACCAACCGGCCATTCCAACGAAGCGGCGTACCTCAGACGCATCTTTGGGCGTCGGAACCTTTAATATTGCATTTACCTTCTCTATGTCAACATGAAGACCTTTTGAATCGACTACATATCCAAAATAACGCAAGGAGGGTAAACAAAACTTACACTTTTCTTCTGATACTGTCAGTCCAGCCTCGATCAACCTATCAAAAACCTTCCCTAGGATTTCTAAATGGGTTTCAAAACTTGGGCTAATGATTATTATATCATCAAGATAAACTAAAACATACGGCTCTAAGTCAACTCCAAGTATTCTATCAATTAGCCTTTGCCAAGTAGCTGGGGCATTTGATAACCCAAACGGCATCCTTTTAAACTGGTAGAGTCCCCTAGAAGGAACCGTAAACGCTGTCAATTCTCTACAAGATTCCTTAACAGGAACTTGCCAGTAAGCAGATTTTATATCCATAGAACTTAAATATCTAGCTCCTCTGAGTCTATTCAAAATGGCTGACATATATGGCAATGGGTAGGCGTCTTTTTTTGTAACAGCGTTTAGCGCTCTGTAGTCCACACAAAATCGATACTGACCATCTGATTTAGGTACTAACAGAACCGGTGAAGACCAAGCGCTCTTGGAAGGTTCAACTACACCTAATTCCAACATTCTTTTAAGCTCTTCATTGATAATATTCTGTTTATATGGGGATACTGGATAATATCGCTGTTTTATGGGTGATGTATTTTCCTTTAGAACGATTTCATGCTCTGCCGCTGAAGTATAGCCTAATCCACTACCCATAAGTTGGAATTTTCCTTTTAGAAGGGTGTCCAGCTCAAGGCGCCGATCAATAGTCAAGTCACTTTCGCTCACAATGCCACACATTCTTATTTCTTTGTCACCTCCAAAATGCCATACGTTTCGTTTTAAGTCCGGTACAATATCCATTTCTACCCAGAAATCCGTTCCCAGAAGCAAAGTATCGGTAAGGGATGGCACAAATAAAATATCTATAATCTTAATTCGCCCCATAAGAGCAACAGGTGTCCTAACTACTCCGGTACTGGAACACGTCTCCCCATTTGCTACGGTACAACGACCTTGCCGAGAGGTGTCCAATTTTAATCCCAAATTAAGCAAAGCCTTTAGACCATCTGGTCCAACTACGGTAGCTGTACTACCGGAATCCAGAAGACCTAAAATTGGGTAATCAAGTACACTTATTTCTAAATAAGGTCGCTGATCTCCTTCAGCATGCCCTATAATATAATCTAGAAGTACTTTATATACATTATTTACATTATTGACTTTTTTTGATATATGAGCCGACTCGTCGCCAAGCTGAGTCACTCCTCGGCTCCCTAGTGACCCCTTGGTTCGTTTCCCGAACACGTTGGACAATTGCGTTTAGTATATCCAGGAGTATGGCAACCATAGCACTGAATTTTCACTGGACGTGGGCAGTTGGAGCGTCGATGTCCAGGTTGCGCACAATTCCAACATGTTAATGGTGTTGCTCGAGACGTAGGTCTGCTAGTTCGATGACTCGCGTACTGCACGTTCCTATCAGTTTGTGATGGTGCTTCAACTTTCTCTTCCTCCACTTCAATCGCTCGAAGAATTCCCTGTCTTGGTTGCTGTGAGCGTTTATAAGCTAGTCCAGGTTCTTGAATTAACCTTGGGTTAGATGGTGACGGGCAGTACTGTTGCGCTCTCCGGTGGGAGTCCTCTACCACTAGACCTAGCCTAAGAAGGTCTTCAATGGTGGTCAGTTCATGCAGTGCCAATGCCGTATGAAGATAAGGAAGCAAGTTTCTTTTAATAACATTAACCTGTTCCAGTTCACACGGTTGGTGAGTCAGCTTATTAAAAAGGTTTTGCATCCTAGACACATACATAATTAACTTCTCATCCGGGCCTTGTGTCCTTCTTCGAATATCATCCATTAAGTTCAGTTCATAATCAGGAGGCAAAAAAGCACTCCTAAGTTTCCTCTTTAGATCCTCCCAATCTAGAAAGCTGTCTTTCCTGGGTCTAAACCAAAGCTGAGCGTCACCCTTAAAGAACTCCGAAGCTGATTGAAATATTTGTTGTTTCGAGACCCCTCTTGCATCAGCCAATTCTTCAACGTCTTCAATAAATGTGGTCACACTTACATTTCCATCAAAAAACACATTCCACTTAGAGATCGGAACAAATCTTTTTGATTCATCGTATTGATAATAATTCGCATTATTCGGTAAATTTGAGAAAGCGTTATTAAAATGTATGTCCCTATGATTGTTTCTCACTGATTCACTAGATCTATCTGAAAAGCCAACACTTGTCACTTCCGGATTTCGAAACGATAAGCGACGACTACTATTATTAGTTGCACCACCACTAAAAACATCCCTATCAAATGAAACATTATCACTAACTCTACCACTTTGCACTGACATCTGACTAAGTTTCCGTATTAGGTCGGAAGCACGATTACTATTATTCGGTTCGGCCAATATGTCGGATTGACGCGGTTGTTGTTGACGAGGTACGTCATCTGATTCCTCCGAACTTTCCCCACTATCAGAGTTATCCCCTAAATTAATTAAATTATTATTTACCCCTGATGCTTCACCATTACCAAAAGCCAAGTCGGGCTCAGGAAGTGGAGGATTCGGTTGATCCAAAAGAGACGCCTCATGGTTTGATAAAGTTTGATTTATAAGAGTTCCGCTAAAAGCCTCGTTTAGAGCTCTAAAACTATCCTTAAGTAAAGTTAACATTTCGGTTCTTTTATTTCCGATATCCTCGGAATTACGATTTACTCGCTCTAGTCGACCCTCAATATGTAAAAGACGAGAATTTATTCTACGAAATTCATTAATTGCGTTCTGTCTATCAAACCTGTCGATATCGAATAATAATTCAGTAAGTTTATTATGACAAGTTTCTAACTCCTTAACAGGATCATAATATATCGCGGGTCTAACTAAAAGTCCTAAACTTTCTTGTCGGATCGAATTCCTAAGTTCCGATCGTTTATTATCAACCGTACGTGGTATCGCGCATCCCCGTATTAAAAGCTCATATGTTAATTCATCACTTTTTAGTCTTCCGATATCCATATTTAATATCAAATCTCAACAACGATTTTCTACAATAATGGCCAGCAAAATAAATTAAAAAAAAAAATGAATAGCGTTTTAGTCAGTTTCAGGAAAAGTGTATCTAAATTAAGATCCTAATCGCTACGAATTACAAATCCCTCCCCCTCCTTAAGACAGAGAAGAAAAAAAACACGACAAAACACCTTATGCGAAATAAAGAGAAAATAGAATATATAGAAAACCTTCTGCTTATTTATTTAAAAAAATTTATTACAAATATTACCATTTAAAGGAATGTCCGTACGCACTTAACTTTTGATAAATCCTGTATGAATTTCTTATTGTACACAGCAAATCATATCATTAAAGCTGTACAAAATAATAAACATAACTAACAATAGAAGATAGAATAAGATCAATAATTGAGAGAAAAAAAATATTAGGTATATATTTGTACACCCTGTATAGAGATAAGTATATCTTGTAGTATCCAACTAGATAGCCAGAATGAAACATAAAACCGAAAGAAAAAAATTAAAAACTTTTGTGTTGAGTTTTACAAAACCTATTGATAAAAGAAATAAATAAAATTACTTTAACTTAACCCTGTATAGTAATATTATTTTACAAGATTTGTAAATCCTGTATAAAATAACTCAACTAGTCCCATTCAAAGAACCCTCTGCACCTACTCTGTACATTGAAAATAATTATACTAAGTGTATAAATAAAATATTATGCTTAAACGATTAATTTCCCTTTTCAAATAACCACCAAAATGACGGGTGCAATTAATGCTCTAATTTAAATTAATTGCCATTATAATCAACCCAAAGAAAACCATTAAACCGTTTACTATCAGTAAACACAACAATCTCAAGTCAGAAATGGGTGTCGATAAAAAACGACCTAAATAAAAAAAGGTATCCTTCAAATTTCAGAAATAAATTACTCAAAATAACAATTCATTAGTATTTATCTGGTCTTTATAAAACTAAGCAATGCAAAAAAAGTTTATAAGAAATTAAAAGAACATCTTTATAAGCATAGACGGTCAACAAACATTTTTTTTTTTTTAAATCGACCTTAGTTCAAATTCAATATTCATAAATATTTTTCAGGAAATAAATATATCGTATTTTTAAAATAAAGGTGCCAATTACCATAAATGAATTTAACGTTGGTTGCCGATTACCTCCCTTACAATGATTACGTAAGACGTCAATTACATACCAATTTACATTGGGCGAAAATTACACCCCTTTTTATACGTTGTGTGTCAATTAAATGTCTATTTCCGTCGACCGTGTATTTACGAACTTCTTTAATGTATAAAAAATCGTACATTAATGGCCCCCATTAATGCATGATTTTTCTATTAATAAACGATTGTATTATAGGCAACCAAACATACATGAAATTAAATTAATACTCAATTGTTATTCAAATCAAGGTGGCGCGAAGCGGCTGTGACGCGTGCATGATGGCGTTTCGCGTAAGTAAAAAAAAACTGTCGCTGTCAACTAGTTTGGATTTCAAAATTTTGATCGTACAACGTTGAAATGAATGTCTTCGAAAATTTAACCCCACCAGAAATAGCAGAAACTGCTAATGTAGTATCGTTAAGTTTACTTCCCGCGATAAGCAAAAGATTGTATGAGAAAACGTACGCTGAGTTTATGTCATGGTGTGATGAAAAACGAGTGACGCGCTTTTCAGAATCGGTGCTATTGGCATATTTTTCGAATATTGCAGAAAGAGGCCTCATTGCAAGTTTATGGCCGAAATATTCAATGCTCAAATCGACTTTAAATTTGAAAGATGGCATCGATATAAGCAAATTCAGTAAATTAATTATGTTTATCAAGAGGCAAAAAGTAGGATATGTACCTAAGAAATCGAAAGTCCTGGAAAAAGAACACGTACACAAGTTTATTTCTGATGCTCCTAACAACCTTTTCTTGATGACAAAGGTAATAAAAAAGAAAGGTAAAACTATAATATCTAACAATAATAATAAATAAATTAAAATTCGTAGGTTGCATTGATTTTTGGAGTGGCTGGCGCACTAAGAAAAGATGAACTGTTGAAATTAGAAACGAATGATGTTCAAGATCTGGGTTCAAAATTCCTAGTCACCGTAAAGGCATCTAAAACACACACAAACAGAATATTTACTATTGTGGGTAATGAAGAAAATAACCTTCTCAATTTGGTTAAACGGTATATGTCCCTGAGACCAAGACACACTCCACACAAACGGTTTTTTATTTTTTATAAATTTAATAAATGTTCTATACAGCCAGTTGGCATAAATACATTTTCCAAAATGCCTTCCATTATAGCAACCTTTTTAAAATTAGAGCAGCCACATCTCTACACTGGGCATTGTTTTCGGCGTTCATCTGCCTCGATACTCTGTGACAGTGGTGCAGATTTTTCAGCCATTAAACGGCTTGGTGGTTGGAAATCCACTGCTGTTGCAGAGGGATATATTGAAAACTCATTACAAAATAAAATTGATACAGCTGAAAAAATCCTCGGTACAACTATAACAAAAGCCCCTCATGCTAGTTCTATCAGCGCCACGACCAGCGCCGAACCACATTCCCTTACAAACATCCAAGATAATGACATAAACCTAAATTTAAATTCAGAATGTCATACAACTACTGATAATGTATCTGTACCTTGCTTTAATTTCAGTAATTGCACTATTTCTAATGTAAATATAAGTATTAATAAACAATAATAGTCAGTTCCATACATAATCATATTTTTATCGACTTTTGTAGGTTTGGTTGTTAAATAAAAATTTTTTTTTCATTATTAACAACACAATCGACGGAAAAATGTTGTAACTAACGCGTATATTAAAAAGCGATTAATAATTTCGACAAATTAACGCGCTCGCTGCGCTCACGCGTTAAAAATGTCTCGATTATTAATCGCCCTTATTAATACACTTGTTCGTTAAATTACTATTATTTTACGTCGGACGACAATTACATCCGTTTTTACGTTCGGTGCCAGTTACACCCCTACCATTTCACGTTGGGCGCCAATTATGCCACGCTCTCAGGGTCGCTTAACATAAACCAAAAAAATTTAAATGTGGCATATACCCAGGCTAGCTCGGTAAAAGTAATCAATATGAATTTCGAATATTTTCATTTCTTTGGGGCTGACAGTAATTCGGGGTGTTTTGTAATTAAGGTGAACCAAAGAGCCCAAGCTAGAAATCGGCGCCACTGGGTTATATGGATTAATAGGTGTGGTCCACCTTGCTAGTTGATTTATATTAGTAATTCCCCTGAACTACCCTCAAATTTAACCCAGAAAATTATCCCCCAAAGAAATAATCAAATAAGGAAAAAAACAAGCATTAGAGATAATGTCTATTCTGATTACGGAATATATATATTTGCTGAAAGTAGGTAAAAGAACACAATATGTATATTTATATGATAAATAAAAGCCGGATATCGCACAAGGGAGGCAGTTACTTCAACTACCCTTTTAATATGGATCCATATTTTACAAGGTCCCCTTACAAGTTATGTCAAAAGCTAGAGGTATTATTTAATAATGACTATCAGACCAGACTATTATATTATAGGTATATTGGCAAGCAACGATTTATTTTAAAAGGTTAATAACACTATTGTCTACGACTTATCTGTTGCGTAATAACGTTGTTGATCCGTCTCGGGCACCAGTCAGGTATTGTCCGGGTCAGCGTTATGGCAATATATCGCTTGCCACTCTGCTCGGGAACTTTGCAGTGGCACCCTCACCAGTTTCAATATAGGAAACCGGGTGCAGAAGAGGAAAATCCCGAGTAAGACAGGAACGTCAAAAGGATGAAAGGAAAAAATAGGAAAAACCCTAAAATAATTCAGGACTCATTAAAATGGAGAAAAGAAACATGAGAAAATAGTTATATAATACGAAACCTACCTCTTTCGGAGGGTTTTCTTAGTAATCCTGGATTTCGGTGAAATGCTCCTTGCCTTTACAAAAGTAGATGATGGATGAACAAAATCTGATGGATTCCAGCGACTAAAAGGAAGACATAGTATGCCATAATGCAAAGATGGCCATTTCTTAAAACAATCACTTACTTGATGGCTTATTTAATCCCCTTTCAGGAAGATTCCATTGGAACATCAACAATCAACAAATTCCAATCGGAAATATAAATCGAGCCGTAGTTCCAGGTTAATCCCAATACGGATGAATTTGGATTCCACGATCCCCAAAATCACAAACCAGAACACGACTTTAGCCAACACGCTGGAGCACAACTTTTGGTACCAAAATGGTGACTTCCGTTTTTGGCGCCAGACAATTCCCCACCAAAATGCTTAGTTTTACCAGTATGGTAAGAAAACAAAATCCCCATATAGCCAAAGGCCTCCAAAATATCTACCATTCTAACTTATCAAAAAAACAGTAGCGATTCGTCATTATAGATTTAAGCATTTAAACTTTTGGACCAAAACTCCTAAAATTTGCACTCATCACATAGCAATCAATTAAATTTGGGCATTCCCAATGTTATAACATTAATTCTACCTAATCAATATATTAATATAGATCTTTAAATGACTATTGAAAGATAATTAATTTAACCGGCATTAAAAATGTGTGCCGCCTCTGACGGCTCGATACGGATCGATGCACGGCATTCAATCCAATGCGCCAGTCTAGTTACTTTTCTGGGGAATAAACGCAGTTTAAAATAGATTACCGCCAACTATTGAATGAGGGAAAATATTTTGTTAACACTTGAATGTATAAAAAATAATTATTGAGGGTCGCTACGATATGGAAATTTATATTTAAATTTATTATAAATAGGTAAGAAACCTTGCGTTTACGTTTAGTGAACCTACCTTCCTTTCTTGACACTTTGGCGACACTTATTGTTTAAACAATTAGAAAATAAAATTTAGAAACAAAATATTCAAAATTAATTAAATGGTTCCACAAAAAAAACGGAACGTTACAATGTTTAAGGGTAAAACTTCTATTTTATGCTTTTGCTAACTTGTGTCAGGTAAAGTCAGGTTAGAAATCTTGCTTGCTCACTACTATAATTTTTTAATTTTTCTTCTAGGTATATATATTACTAATATAGCGTTCATGACAACTACTTAATGGATAACGCGACAATCCCTGACAAAAATGGATTTACCGTTGTCGTGGGTTGCAGAATTAGAGCTACTTTAACGCACGTTTGTATGTTGTTCAAACTCAGCCTACGAATTATCACAAATTATTAACTCAGCTTCTTGTGGTTCCCCTCAACACACAAATATCAACATTTTAAACACATTTGGGATTACCACATTCCTTCATTTTGTAACCATTTTACGAGTTACCTGAACTCAGTTTTTGGATTGGGAAAACTTATTAACTGATTTTAAAGTGCCGTTTTGACCCAGACGTGCATTATTTTAACTCATTAATTACCATGTGTTAAATTATTTTCAGTTGGAATAAGTAGTAAATAGTGCTCCAAAAACTCATGTCGAGGGCAAATCATCGATCGAAAAGTCACGGAAAGTTCCGAATTCACGCTCGTGCCGATTTGGGGCGGTAACTTCATACCATTGTTAGTAAGTTTTTGAGTTCTGTGATTGTTAGTATCTCGTGCACGTCGCGTCGTCATGGACCACATAACTGGACTTGCTATCCGCGCAATCGTTGATCGGAGAGATGTTTTTTATTTTTGTTCAGAGTTTGTTCTCATACAGGTGCGTGAAAATGAGAATAATCCAATTTTAGTGTTGGAATATACTTAAAGTGCCAAACCTTATTGTGCCTAGCTTCGTTTATAGAGTAGTTCCTTTGCACTTGACGTTTTTCATGTTAGATATGTCATGTCAGTAATGTCAGTTAACCTAGCATGTGTTTTCGTAACAAGTGTTTGTTAATTAAAGTACATATTACCTATTAAATATTCCTTGTGTTTCTTGGCTCTATTGAGATTCCCTGCCAACATTTCATCATCATCATCATCATCACATAGCCCCTGATGTCCACTGCTGAACGTATGCCTCTCGCATGTCCGTCCAAACGGTCCTGTTTTGCGCCACCTGTATCCAGTTCGATACTAATCTCTTTATGTCATCGGTCCATCTTGTTGGAGGCCGTCCCCGGTTTCTGTGTGCTTGTATTCGGGGTCTCCACTCCAAAATTCTCTTTGTCCATCGATCGTCGTTAGTCCTCGCTACATGGCCAGCCCAGTTCCACTTTCACTTCACAACATTTAGGACATATTAAATATATAGTCGTTAGGTAAGCTAGAACAGCTGAAAGGTCCAGTTTTAATAGCTCGAATCATAAGTTAATCTAGCCCGAGTAGTAACGCATCACAATGCCCATATTGGTCTCTGGCAGCTTAAACAATGAATTGCTGCAGCCCACGTCGCATGTGTTCGTCAAACCCAGTTACGATTAGCTAAGCTAGCTAGCTAAAACAACCCATCTTCAGGGCTATTATAACTCATAAACAGTGATTTGATGCAATCTCTTCGATTGAGTTGCCGTAACTCAGAGGTCTGAGCTGTCCCCTATTAGCAACACGAGTCGGTCTAGGATAACTCATATTTGAGTTATGTCAACTCGATATTTCGCTCAGACTTAGGTACTTATTCCTGTTTTCAGGGTTGCCACATAAAAAAACATCTTACACATCGTATGGATCTAGCTTTCATGGTTTAGCCATTAAAAACCATTGTTGTATTTGAATACTTAAAAAGCTGCGGGTTTTGACGGTTTAAAGAATGCGGCGTTGCGAAATCTACCCGACAAAGCTTTGGGAACATAGTACGCATATACCAGGCTATAATTAAAGAAGACCACTTCCCGGCTGCCTGGAAATATGCAAAGGTTATTCTGATTTATAAAAAAGGTGAGGACCCTACGGCGCCGGCTAGCTATAGGCCGATCAGACTGCTGTCGAGTATAGGAAAAATCGCCGAAAAGCTCATTCTGAGTAGGATCAATGACTTTGTAATTAGACGAAACGTTCTGCCTGCCGAGCAGTTTGGGTTACGGCCCGAACATTGCACAGTCAGGCAGACGACGCGACCGACTTCGAATATAGTCAAAGGTTTCAACAAAAGGGCGCACACCGGAGCGGTTTTCTCTGACGTGAGAAAAGCATTCGACAAGGTCTAGCACAATGGTCTTTTGTTAAAATTGATAAGGCTCGGAACTCCGAACTACTTAATCAAGGTGGTATACTCCATTCCACAATAATTCGTTGATTTCCCGACCGCAATAAAATTTAAACCCAGCCATAAATAAGTGCCTTTTGAAAGGATATAGGTCCTGATTACCTACTAATTTCAATACTTTAGGTTAGCTATTTTCAACAAAACAAATATAAAATAATAGGTAAGTATCTTTATTTTAATCATGTAATTAAATAGCTATTAATATTTATACAAAAATACTAATCTACAATATTATAATATCATCTATGCCTAAACTAATTAACAAGGGCCTTACGTTACTAATAATTATGTTATTATATTGGTATATTAGGTAGGTTAATGGCAAATTGCAGGTGTTCAATATAAAGCAGAGTATTTTCATCTTAGTTCATCAGTCGTTTGGTGTTTGTCAAGCTGTGCGTTAAAGGTATTTTCGTGTGTGTTATCGAGCATCCAAAATATGTCAGATGTGTAGAACGAGTACTTTGACCAAAGTTGCATTAACGACAGTAAAAGATATAGTGACCAAACCCATCCAGCCAAGGAAAAAACGGTGTGACAGCGGAAAATTAAGAAGCTGATAAAGACTTGATTCGGAGGAAAATTTATGACATGTACAGTAAACAAATAGTCCCAACAATAGATACGCTAAAAAAGGTACTTACAGCAGACGAAACCGACATTTCATGTGGCAGTGGCAGGACAAGCCTTTGGAGAATAGTAAAAGCAATGGGTTTTAAATATCTGTTCTGTTGAAAATTATAATTATGTTTTGAAATTATAATGAAGTTTTATTCTGCGTCGTATATTTGAAAAGTGCTTATATTTACTGGTGGAAACATTGCGTGTTTGACATTGATTAAACTAAAACTTACAAATTTCAGTCCGGTAAAGAAATTTTACAGGACTAGTCCGGCAAAAAAATTTTACCGGACTTATTGCTGTAAAACCTTATTTTCTGAACTAAATTCAAATATGTAAAGGTGTGTTTTACAATACAGTATGAAATAAATATCTATTTCCAAATAAATATATTACGCTGGATAACAACTGGGAGGTGTTTAGAAGGAAAACCATCAGGTGAAATCAGTCCATAATATTAACAATATTGTTAAAAAATATTTCATTAAATTAGTTTGTATTTTAATTTATATAATTTTAAAAATTGCGTTTAACAATAAATTAATTTTATGAGAAATGTTCCTATGTGAGGCATTTTAAATTGAATGTTAAATTAGATGAGGTATGTACAGGTAGCATGAAAGAACTCCTAGAGAATGCTTCCTTTTATGTAATATTGATGATTTTTAATTTTTACTATTTTTGTAACTTGCTCCATAATAAATATTTTTTTATTTTATTCTATATAGTATATGCAGTATCGGTATATTTATATCTAGTTTTAATGTAGCAAAGTAGATAGTGTAGAACTTGAATACCAGTTATAGAGTTATATTTTTGTACTACAGTTTTGCTTGTAGTTTAACAATATTATAGTTTTAATATACAATATTTTATATTTTGATTTTTAAAGACTATCTACTCTCTATCATCACCTAACCAGTTAAACTATCAATAATGCACGACAAACATTTAAAATTACTATAGTTTTACTATAACGTAAGAGATTTATAATTCAGCGCACTATTCTGTATAAACAAACTAACATTATTTTCATTACCATCAATTCTGACTAAGAGTAAATAAAATTTCTTTTCCCGCGCCTAACGTAGAACATGCGCAGTGGCCAAGGGTTATACAACAACGTGGCAACACCGAGGATTGGCCTGGGGGATTTAGACAATCGTGTGTTTCCGGTAGTCGATGATTTATCGTTATCGAGTTTAGTTGTCATTTTTCTTGAAAGAAGTGTATTGTTAAACTGTTTGTTTTTGCGAGTGCTGTGCTATTGTAAAACTATGCCTGGTAATACCTGTGCGTTTCGAGAGTGTCACTCAAAAGAAGGTCAAGGAATAAGCATGTTTGCATTTCCAACGGGTCCTGAAGAGTAAGTACATTTGCACCGCTTTAGGATTGTTGAATAAAAATGTAAAAGCCGTATTACAGTCGGCAACGAATTGCAGCAATACTTTGACCTTGCAACTCTATTGCTGCAATTCAATTGCAGGACTGTAATAAATCGTGCAAGTCGTGGTGCAAGTCCATGTTTTTAAAATTGCAATATGAGTATCAACCTCTAGAACTTTATGCGAAATGTCAATACACTTTCTAACCTCAAATTTTTTATTGTTTTGCTTTGTCTTTGTGGTTTTATAGTCACTTGTCACTAGAAAACCACCAGAATTGCAAATGCACTTGCAACAAAAATCGATACGGCTTTAAAAGCCGCATTACAGTTGGCAAGTTTTTCTTTCTGAAGAAATTTTTTATTGCAGCAATTTTTAATTGCGGCAATGAAAATTGCCAATCGCTTTACAGTGTGCAATTATTTAAAGCCGTATTACAGTCACGCAACTCGATGCAAGTCCATGCAAGACGCAATAAGAATTGCCCAAAGGCATGCGCAGTCGAAACTCAGCTGATCCCTTGGTGCAACTAAGTTGCACGAAAATTTTATCGGTCTGGCGCGATATTTATTGCATTGCTCGTGCAAGTCTGGGGAAAAAGTAGTTACTTTTGTGTTACCAACAGTATTAATGGTGTATAATGATGCAGCGAGTACTTTTCTCCGCTTTAATTTCATGTCTCGTCAAGACCAGTCGATTTGGCTCTCGCATTTTTTGTACTATTGCTTATCTTGTTTTTTAACAATACGGTCTAAAATCGCTTGGCACCCCGTGCTGGCGACGAAGAGTTTTCGAGTTACCGTTCCGATATCGCGACCGGTAACTGTTTTCACGGGTTTCCACCCCTTTGTGGCACCCCCTACATGCGTGGGGGGTATATTTCTATGAAATACGCGTTCGCAATTGACTAAAGTGTGTTTTTCGCCGAAAATCCAAAATTTCGGGTAGTGTTCCCACCAAGATATAGGGGTATTTATCCCCCTTGAATGTGTAAAATTAAAAATTAGTGTGTAAATATTAAGTGCGCTGTAAATATAAATAATATTAAGTGTAAATAGTGTTCCCCCCTCGCTGAGGGACCCCCCCCCCCTATATAGACACCTAGTAGTGCTATGCTTCGTTCTCCGCAGGGAGAGAAAAAATCGGGAGTGCCCCAAACAGACCCCAATGACTCAGCCGACACTGAACATTCATTAAATAATAGTGAAAGTGAACCCGCCGGTAAAAGACTTAAACAAAACGCTATCGTCAAATACGTGACTAGATTCATTTCCACATGTAAGTACTGTGAGGCAACTGCCTTAAAAGCACATAAAACAACCCTCACCAACCCTCACAGAGTACAAGTCACGAAACATTTGCGCAATAAACATAATTTGCCGGACGACAGTGCGAAAACTAAAGTGGCAGAATCTGAAGTTTTTTGCTCTTCGTATGAAAACACTGATAAGACCAGCAGCAAATCACTCGAAATGGACTTGGAGTTCCCGGATTCAACAAAAAGTTTAAAAACTGATGATCGAGACCTAAACACAATGGGAACAATGGACCAGACTGTTGACCTACATTCAAACGTCCCAGTGCCCTACATTATAAACAAAAACATAAACAAAGATAAAAATACAACTTATACAACTGAGACAAACACAACAGAGACAATGACATTAGATAACTCTGGAGCTGGTGAAGCCATGATTATCGACCCCACCAACCCCCCTAAGAAATCAAGCATAATAAGACCGGTTAAAGCATATTTGAACATAATAGACAGATCACAAACACAAAGAAAATTACAAAAAACAAAAACAATAAACGAAGCCGCAACTAGCGCAACCTCCTCCATCACGGGTGCTATCCCGAAAAATAAAAATACAACAAACAGATATAATTACACAACAGACAGTGACATTGATCGACAATCTGATAACTTTAGAGAAAGAAAAAGACACTTAACCAAAACATCACCTGAAAGAGACCCAAAACAATATAAAACTGTGACACACAAAACATACATACAAACAAAAAATCCATTTATAACAGAAACCAGAAATAAATACACCGCACTAACACCACAGGACATAGACAATACAATACAAGAAACAACAGATACAGAAGCAGAAGAAACTGAAACCTCCACTGCAACCGCCAGCCGCAGAAGATCACCGAGGCCTAAAACAAGCACCAAAAAAAATGCCACTGCAACAACCCCAGTAGCAACAAAGAAAATTCCAGTGCCCCCTATTGTTTTGGAGGGAGTAGCAGGCACTGTTCAACAATATAAGGAGTTATGTAACGACATTGACAAAATTTCAAAAGACTACAAAACCAAATTTGCTAAGAGATCCACAATTTTACAATTTGCCAAAATTGAGGACTACAACAATTATCTTCGCGAGCTGCAAGCCGATGAAGCAAACAAGTTTCACACATATGCAACCGCCACAGAAAAAACCCAGGCCTTTATTATTAGAGGCCTAGATCATAGACCAACGCCTGACGAAGTGCATCAAGAGCTGGAAAATACACACAAACTACCAGTAAAAACTGTATACCTTCTTAAAACACCATTCAGGCCATTATATATGATCGTACTCAAGGGGGACAATAAATTGCAAAAACTACAGCAAAACATACGATATCTAGCACATGCCTCCATATCCTGGGAGCGTAGAAACGCATCTACCACTATAATCCAGTGTAAACGCTGCCAGATATGGGGGCATGCTACCACTTACTGTGCCAGAGATATTAGATGTATGAAATGTGGAAACAACCATTGGACTAAAGATTTTGCACCAGGGCATACTGTCATGTGCGCCAACTGCAATGGGGCGCACATGGCCAATGATCAACAATGCCCTGTGTACATCTTTAAAATCAACAAACATATGGAAAATCAACAACGTTCCCAACCAACACAACAATACGATCCAGCGCCCCTTCCTACAACAAATGCTTGGGCAAATAAAACGAACAACTCTAGGGCAAGTAGAGTCAACATGCAGGGCAGGGCAAGTGCCCCAACTCTAAATCCCTCCAACTACCCAGAGCTGCCTTCCAGAGGTGGTACGTCAGCGCCCCCTCCCTTACTTACGCAACAGCAACATCAGAGACCATCAACCAGTGCAGTGCAGTTCGCCAGTGCTCCAAGTGCCGCAAATTCACAGGTAGGTGACCTTTTAGGTGTAATGCAAGGGTTAAATACAATCAATGTCAGTGAAATTATAAGATTTTATTCAGATTTATTAGAAATAACTAGTGTTCAAAATACTCCAAATGAAATTGACATACCGTTTAAATTATTAAAGTTCCAAGAAACCTTTCATACATATAAATTTAGATAGAAATGAAAAGTTTAAGGGTGGTAAACTGGAATGCCAATGGCATCAAGAGCAAACTGGGAGAACTTATCTTCTTTTTATCGCAAAATCGGGTGGACATTATGTTCGTCACCGAAACTAAGCTGACAGAAAATGATTCAATCAAAATAAGAAATTACATCATTTATAGAGCAGATAGAAATGTGCGGGGAGGCGGGGTTGCCATCCTCATCAAACAATCTATTCCGCATATGCAGATTGACAATTATATAAGTGCTGTGGAGCATGTGTCAATCCGCTTGAGAAATGGAGTGGTGATGAGTGCGGCATACGCCGCACCCCGCACTCGTCTTGTAAACAATGACATTGAATCATTTTTTGCCGGTCATGGCCAGGTTCTTATGGCTGGTGATTTGAATGCAAGACACAATATGTGGCGCAACCATCTTAACAATAGACATGGAAATTTAATCTTTGATTATATATTAAATAATAATGTACAAATAATCGCCTCAGACAGGCCTACACACTACCCATTAAATGGCAGTACGCCAACTTATATTGATTTTTATTTAAATAAAAATATTTTAGGCCTGTCTGAAGCGATAACTTTAAATGAATTAAACTCCGACACCTCCCTGTAATGGTGGAATGGCACGTACAAATGCTTTTTGAATCCCCAACAAACACAATTTTATTGAAAAACGTTGACTGGAACAATTATAGACAATTATTAAACGACAGAATAACAATAAACAATAACATTGATAATATACATACACTGGACACAGAAGTGACTAAATTAACAACAAATATACAAATAATACACAAACAAATTGGACAAAAAATTAAAATCAAACATAAAGAAGACAGACTCCCACAGGACATACTGGACCTTATTAAATTTAAAAACTGACTCAGAAAAATCTGGCAACGAACTCACCGACAAATAGACAGAATCAGACTTACAGAAATACAACATACAATACGTGATAAAATAAATATGCATAAAAACAACACATGGACAGACACTTTGACTGGACTTAGTGCACAGGACTCGTCACTGTGGCGTCTGACCAAACGCCTCAAACGTAAATTCAACAAAATACCAACATTGACAGGTCAAGAAACACAGACAGACAAAGAGAAAGCAGACTGCATAGCAGGATCGCTTGCTGCAGTCTGTATTTCTCCTGACAACACACAACAATCACAAAACAACATAACAAACTTAATGACAAATGTAACGAGACAAAAATACCCTATACCTCCCCCCGTCCTATCCAAACTGCTTATCAGGCCCAGGGACTTGAGAGAGATAATACGTTATCTACCTCTCAGAAAAGCCCCTGGACCTGATGGGCTTCCTAATATACTCCTAAAAAATCTTTCAAGAAAAGCATTTGTACAATTATTATATATAATAAATGCCATGTTCACCTTGCAGCACTTTCCTGTACAGTGGAGAGAGGCCATCATTATACCATTACTCAAACCTGACAAAAACCCCAAACAAGCAGACTCGTACCGACCAATTGCATTAACAAACACTCTTTCAAAAATAGCAGAAAAATCAATCTTACTTAAACTCAAGAAATACAGACTACTAACTAACATACCGAACGAACAATTTGGATTTAGACCGTTACATAATACAGTTCAGGCAGTGACGAAGGTCCTGACTGATGTCAAAAATAAATTTAATACTGGACAGAACACAGTACTACTGTCCCTTGACATCAGTCGTGCCTTTGACACTGTCTGGCATCAAGGACTACTGTACAAACTCATGACATTACATAACTTTCCGATGTACTTAATAACTTTAATACAAACGTACCTACATAACCGCACCTTCTTTGTTAGAGTAGAGGGGGCATTGTCCGCACCGAAAGTGGTTAATGCAGGGGTGCCTCAGGGAACGGTACTGTCACCATTGCTGTATAACCTTTACACAGCCGATTTCCCGAGGTATCCCCTCACGAAATTTACATTGTATGCGGATGATGCGCTCATCTATGCGCAATCCTATTACGCGGAAGCTGCTAAGCGACAGGTCCAGTCGCATATTAATATCCTGGACCCATACTTCAAAAAATGGAAAATAGCAGTAAATCCGCTTAAAACTACTTGTACAACTCTAACAAAAAAGTTTACAAACAACAGAATAATAGTACCATTAAAAATAAACGATACTTACATACAACCACAAAGACGTTTTAAATACCTTGGAATTACAATTGACGAAAGACTTTCCTTCATGCCCCACGTGACAGAAACCCTCAAAAAAGGCTTTGCAGCAATGCAAAGCCTTTATGCAATTTTATCCAAACGATCCCACCTCTCCCCTCCCAACAAATTACTGATTTACAAACAAATTATTAGACCTATACTAACATACGGTGCTCCCGTATGGTGCAGTGCTTCGAACACTCAGATGCAACGGCTTCTGAGGCTCGAAAATAGGATCTTGAGATGTGTGACGTCATCGGACAGATATGTCACAATCCGAGACCTGCATCATATGGTAGCAACAGACGACATAATAACGCATATACGTGACCTTTCTGACAAATTTTATACATATCAATTACAACATTCCCCACTCACAATAAACATAACAGACAGACGTGCAGACAATGACATACATACAAAACATAAACCACTATATTACAAACTACCGATTTACAATCTCCCACTGCCAGACGCATAACAATAGCACTAAACAGTAAATAAACAAACGAACAAACAATAAAATAACGTAGACAGACATACAACAACATAAAACTAACTTAACAACAAAATAAAACAATGCACAAAAATGACTGCAAAATTGCGCTGAGCTTTGAGCATCACCGAATCGTTCGGCGTATTTTTGAAGCCAGAAAAGTGTGTTTAAAACATGAGAAACGGCAGTGGGAGGGACTTACAAGACCTCAGACTGACTAACAAACAAGGACCGAACACTAAAACATGGCCACTCTCCGCTGTAGGAGGTGACGGAGCGAGATGGTTGTGCTACATTGCAATCAAATTGTCCGCTGTAGGCGAACATAAAATGTCTGTGATATTCTAAATTTACTGGGTTTTTTGAAAGTTTTCCCAGAATGCTCTGCTGTTGGAATACAGTTTACCGCTTCACAATTTTCTTGGAATTTTAATATTAAACTCCTTGGAGTAACATAACCCTTGCAATACACCGGTAAGGCACCGCCGGAACGCGTGTGACACAGTGAATTATTAAATAGTAATAATAACCTTAGGCCACAACATCGGCCGCCAGGCTCAAGGCCTGGTTTTTGGGCGGATTTCGGGCCGTATGCTTACGGTCCGTATGCGCCCAACTCTGTACTTAGTTTAGTTAGTTTTAGTATTATGTATTAGGATAAGCTAGATTAAGTTAGTTATTAAAGTACTATTATAGAGAGCAATAGGACAATAAAGAATTTTAAAATGGGGGGGTATTACAGTCACGCAACTCGATGCAAGTCCATGCAAGACGCAATAAGAATTGCCCAAAGGCATGCGCAGTCGAAACTCAGCTGATCCCTTGGTGCAACTAAGTTGCACGAAAATTTTATCGGTCTGGCGCGATATTTATTGCATTGCTCGTGCAAGTCTGGGGAAAAAGTAGTTACTTTTGTGTTACCAACAGTATTAATGGTGTATAATGATGCAGCGAGTACTTTTCTCCGCTTTAATTTATTTATTTTGTTTATTTATTTCATTTCAAACAAAAAATATTTCACAAACACCAGAAAATCACAAAATAAAACAATAACAATAACAAGTTTGAGGTTAGAAGTTTAAAAAAGTTGCATGGACTTGCACGCTGTTTTACATTGTGCAACTTTCTTTCATGCAATACTTTGACCTTGCCATTTATTGCTGCAATTAGTTGCGTGACTGTAATACGGCTTTTACATTATTATTAGACGTGCTGCCAACTGAGTAAAATAAATTGGCAGATAACCTAACTTTTTCGCGTTGTTTTGAGTATGCACGGTTCGTTATTCCTAGGAATTAAAATAAAGAAACCTCATGTAAATGGTGAGAATAACAACAAAAACAAACCACAATATAAAAATGATAGAAATCTAAGTTTAAATGGTAGAACCAAAAATACTTATATTTTTTCAGGTTAGTTGCACTGAAATTACCAAATAATTCCCCAAACTTGCGCTTGCAACTGCAATAAAAATCGGTCCGGAGCTATTTCTGGCAATCGCAATAAAACTTGCAACAGCTGATTACTAAACTCGCTTTGCGCGTGCTTGCAACAAAAATCCTGCAATTTTTTATTGCACCAATAAAAACTGTAATGCGACCTTAAAAGCCGTATTACAGTCGGCAAGTCGCAATTCTCTTGCTTATAAGCATGCGCAGTTGAAAACAGCTGATCGGATTTGGCAATTCTATTGCTATTGCCAAAAGATCGGTCGGGATCGATTTTTGTTGCAAGTGCGTTTGCAATTCTGGTGGTTTTCTAGTGACTTTCTTGGTTAGAGGTTAGAAAGTTTATTGACATTTCGCATAAAGTTCTAGAGGTTGGTGTTGGTACTCATATTCCCCCTATAAACCTTTATCTATGCTCATATTGCAATTTTAAAAACATGGACTTGCACCACGACTTGCACGATGTATTACAGTCCTGCAATTGAATTGCAGCAATAGAGTTGCAAGGTCAAAGTATTGCTGCAATTCGTTGCCGACTGTAATACGGCTTTAAAAGAAAAGGTAACAAAACTGCTATTCATTATTTAAAAAGAAATAAAGGGATACATAAGAAAATACTGTTTCTTACTTCTATATTAGTAAGAACCTACTTACGCACTGTCTACTTTATCCGTAAAACTTCAATTGCGCACACTATATTGTCAGAAGCCAAGCTGTGCGTAAGAGCAGTTACGTAGTATTATAATGTCTGTATTAACAAGATGTCCCTAAAGTTAGCAGAGCAAGGCCGAAAATCATAGTATACAGATCGAAATCGTTGTAAAACTGATCTGCTAACTTCATCTAAAGTTAGCAGATCCTAAATTTTCAAAAAAAAATAAGTAGGCGTTTTGATTGATGTGATCTTTTTCTTTGAGCATTTATTGAGCCTTCAAGTATTTATAAGTTTTTACAACGCGCTCTGTTTACTACGATTTATAGTCAAACTTTATTTTATTATATTTTATTTTTTTTCAAAATCTTTTTCAAATAATTTTTGAATTTTTTTCAAAGCATTTAATGAGCCTTCAATTACCGATAAGGTTTTACAACGATCCCGATATGTATACTACGATTTTCACCCATAATCTGCCAAGTTCAAACTTTGTCCAAAAAAAATTGAAAAAAAAATTTTTTTTTTAAAATGTTTTGCACCTTTTCTTAGAGCATTTAATGAGCCTTTAATTAATAATTAGGTTTGACAACGATGTCGATCTGTATACTATGATTTCCGACTATGATCTGCTAACTTCATTTAAAGATCCTAAACTTAAAAAAAAAATAAAAAGACAGATCTCTAATTTCCGGAAAAAGTTGAAAAGCATTTAAATCGGGGTTTGCGCACTTAATTAGCATCTAATTAGCCTTTAATTATGATGTTATGAAACCTGTGATCTGCTGACCTTGCTCTGCTAACTTTAGGGTGGTATTAACAAGGGCAATTTTTGCTAACGCTCGTACCGTAATTTTCGAAATCGTGTGTAATAGGCTTCTTACCACTCTTGGTATGTAATATACTATTTCATTTCCTTTCTAAAATGTACTATCACTAAGTAACGCAAAATCAATAATACATTTCAAAAGTATTTTTATTTTATTTCATTTTTTTATGATTTTACGAAATTTGCTGGAAAGCTAATTACATGAAACATAGAAGATATTCATGAAAAAGGTACTTCTAACTAGGTACCCACATTTTTTATTTCAGTGTAAAGCATTTACTTCATCGCTTTACTGCTTCTTTTAGTGTAATAACCCGGCCAACTGTCAAAATTTCAAGGTGAAGGACATATAATTCGGTCCCCATTTAATCAATGCTAAACTCAGGATTTTGTCGCTTCTTGTTTGCTTTTCTCGGGTGGAGGACGAAAAACTTCAACTATGAAGTGGACAGCTCTCCGTACACCTGTAAAGTCGTGCTTTAGTTAGGAAACCTTATATAGTAGTCGAGTAATTTTCTTATATCGCCTATACTTTCTTGGTATTTTCTGACATTTACTGTATTTCATGGTATTTTTATAGTTTCCTATTTATCCATGTAGTAAGTAACATCATACATATTAAATTTTTATTTTTATAAACCTAAAATAAATACATAGAAACTTACCTTTTAGGTTGTATCCATTAATGGTTGTGGATGTGTCTCTGCATACACTTGCATCATTAATAATCCTTCAATTGTATCTGCAGATAAGCACCTTCGCTTTGCAGCAAATGTTGCAGTATATTTTGAAAATGAGCGTTCTACATCTAATGACGTAAGATTCGCATATGTGTAACTCTTCTGGATACTATGTGTCAGTCCCACATGTATGCATTCACTAATTGAATGCATCGAATAATAATCCGGATTTTTCTGCAAAGCATCTTGAAATTTCACAGAGGCTAAAACCCCTGGAGCATCTGTTAAGGAATGTAAGATGGCGCCCAAATTGTCTACAACTTCAAAAGCTTCTCCTAAAGACAAACAATCACTTGACAGTTTTTCTATAGAGGTCAATACAATTTTATAATTGCTATATATAGTAATTAAATCAATGATAACGTGCTCCTTGATAAATTGCTGCATACTCTCTTGAATCGAAGTAGCTTCCTTAGGGTCAAATTGCAAAATTACAGATTTCACAAGGTCAAAATGCTGGGCATAATAAAAGGCAGCCTGTAGCCATGACCCCCATTTAGTTGATACTAGCTGCGGAGGTTCTGGAAAGTGCGGGCATGCTTTATGAAATGTTTGTAAACGTTTTCCTGATTTTAAAAACACTTTTTTTGTACTTGTTATTAATTTGTCTACGTCTGGGTAGCTGCTTCTAACTGTTTCTGCCACAAGATGAACTGCATGAAGTAAACAAGTTACATGTAACAAATTTAAACACTTGGTTTTTAGAGCTGCACCTAGTTTAAGCATATTCCTACCTCCATCAGTGACTAACATTAACACATTTTGTTTGTGTATACCAAATTTATCAAGAGCACCCAGTACCAAATTTTCAACTGGCACAGCAGTAGTACTTTTTAGTCGTTTACTGGCGATCAAATATGATTTTGATGATTTTCTTGGATGTAAAACGCGTACTAAAATATTACCCACTAAATTATTTCTTGCATCAGTTGTCTCATGAACAGAGAGCCACACTGGTTTCGCAGACAATTCACTTTTGATATTAGCTTCGATTAAGTTTTTAACATGAGGGAAGCGATGTTGCATTTGTCGTCTAGTCGGTAATGGCCAATTAGGAACATACTTTTTCCAAAATACTCTAAAGTGTGATTTATCCAATACATATAGGGTTGCCAGATTTTAAAAATTGAAAAGCGGGAGGTGGGTAGTGCCTGGCAGTGACGGATCTAAAAATTAATTGTGGGGACCAAATAGCGCCGCAGGCGAAAAATTTTAGAGGCCACGCCCAAATTTCGTTTTTGTCCACTATTCTAATACTTTCCGGGGGTCCGGACCCCCGCCCCCGTGGATCTGGCACTGGCATGGAGGATAATTTTTTTTTGAGGTGCCACGCCCTAATTTGACCACATTTAGTTATGAAAAGCATAAAAATTAAAACATAATTTTATAAGGCCAGAAATATATTTTATAAAGATATACTTTTGACAAATCTTGCTTAACCAACACAAATAAATATATAAAAAAAACTAATACCAAAATATATAGTTAAATATTAGGTATAACAAAAATAAAATATTAAACATAAAAACACAATATAATTATTAAAAAATACATAAATTGGAATTAAGTAGGTCGATTTTCAATATTTTTCACTGGATTTAACTTTGGTTAAAATTCTCGCACCATCACGACTTTTTAAAAATTTTGCAAACTCATAGCAAGATTGGTTAAAATTATGTTTCACCATTAACTCTGCTTCTAGTGTTTTAATGTCCAGTCTATTTCTTTCTTTTCTCCATGCCAAACCCATTAAGTTAAAAATTCGTTCGCTCATTGCGTTGGAATGTGGCAGGGAGAAAACAACTGAGCATATTTTTGAAAAATTCGGGGCATTATTTTTTTGGAAATAGGCTACCCATTGCTTATCAGCAGTTAGCTCATCAAGATTTACTAAACAATTTTCCATAAAATTTCGTAATGTAACATATTCTTCAAAAAGTAAATCTTCGTTAATCTCTATATGGAAATCTTCGCAAATCTTTAAAAAATCATTTATGTTTGGATTGTTTTGCAGAGTCATTGCACTAAGTGATCTAAACTTATTATCATCATTAAAGTTATACCTACAAAATAATTTTAATATTATTATATTTTAAACATATTATACCTAGTAGCAACTTAGGAGGGCATTTTTATATAAAATATTAGTAGATCGAGGTACTTTGGTTATGATCTTTTTACCGAGAATATGCTATTTTTCCTACTAGATACACAATAATATGCTATACCATTTCTCCAAGTAGTTTATAATTCTTTCCAAAAGTACATCTGCTTCTCGTTTAAACATGGATACTCTCGTGTGATCATTGCACTTTCTTAATAAGGAAAGCGCTATGGATCCATAAAATTGTTGTTCCATTTTTAATTTTAACGAGGATCTCAATGATTGCATAATATTAAATAATTCGATTGCTAATGTTTTTTCAGATTCTAGCTTGGTTATTGTAATGTGCATCGAATTTCCGATATTAAGTAATAAACCTAAAATTACAAAAACTATTTTATATCAAGGTATATAGCTTCCTATAAAGAGAAGTAATAATTAGTGTCTATGCTAATGTCAGACTTGTCAGATAAAGATGGAATATTCAGAAAAATTTAATCGAACAGGACTCGAACCTGTATTTCTGATAGGTAAAAACTGATTACGATCAGTGATGGTTTTTGCAGTTTCTCCTTCCCTTCCACCGTATTGCACTATTGCACAGCCGCTGTTGTCTGAGCGCGGCACACTAACACCGAATATTCAGAAAATAGTCAATCCCGACATAGGTTTGATAAGTACTTGTAAACTTCGATGGAGCAATTGGCTAGCGCACTGGTCTGGAAAACCATAGGTTGCAGGTTCGAGTCCTGTTACTCCTGTTCGAGGATTGACTTTTTCTGAATATTCCATCTTTGTCTGACAAGTCACGAATTTATCACTTATATAAGTATACCTATAGGTATATTAATAATATTTGTACTAATACTTACCCAAATAGGCTTCGGCAAGCTCATCTTCAAAAAATTTTTCCAGTGTTGGCGGGGGTCGTTCTTGCGATTGAAAGTAGGATTTAACGGGAGCAAAATGTTTTAATAGCCGTTCAATCGCAGGAATTAAAGAAAGCCATCTTGTTGGAACGCTTCTTAATAAATCGGACCATTCTTCCTCACAAAAAATGAAAAATTCTTTTAATTCATTAACTTTTTTCGTGCTACTACTAAATTCATTGTAACACTTAATCACTATAGATTCAACATCATACTTAAGTGCTACTTGCCCATGCTTTCCGGCATTATGTATGATGTGGCAAATACATCCAACAGGAACAATATTTTGATTTAATTTGTTGAGTTCCGTAATAACACTTTGGTTTTTGCCGAAGTTTACGGATGCGTTATCTGCGCAATAAGCCGTCACGTTTAAAATATTTAAGCCAGCTTCTGTCAAACCTTTGACTAAAGAGTTAGCAATATCTACCGACTTTTCTGAGGTCGTCGAATAAAATTTTAACAATTTTGTACATACACCAGTGTCCTTTTTAAAATATCTAATAACAAGGGGAAATGTTTTAACATTCCCTTTATTTGATGCATCAGTTGCTATGCAGAATGGTTGGTTATTTGCCAAGTCATTTAAAATAACATTTTTTGATTCTGGGCCCAAAATGTTTGTAACAAGTTTTGTTGCTTTGGTTCTACCGCAGGAATAACGTTCGGCAATTTTTGAGTCTTGAAAAATCGTTCTAAATAATTTTCCCGCACAATCGCCTGATAAATAACTATGAGCATGTTTGATACAATGAAAAACAAAAGCACATTCTGCTTGGGCGGTCAAATCTTTGTCTAAATTGTTTTTTGAAAAAAATGTATCAAGTTTTTTTTCTTGTGAACCTTTAGTCGTATTTTTTTTGTGTTTTTCTGTTTTCATATGTTTAATTATATCGTTTTCTCCGCCGTGATTTATTGTAAATTGTGATTCACAAAACGTACATTTAGCTTGTGAAACATCTTTTCCCCTAACACTAACAATCCAAGAATAAGTTTTGCTCCATTCCTTATTAAACTTTACATTCCATTTAGTTTTTTTAACAGAAGGTCCAGCCACAGCCTCCTCCTCTTGATTTGTCTCAAACTTCGGAGAAGTAATTTCTTGTTCAGCATCATCTTCGTCAACACTTACTTGTCCAACCCAATCAATCTCATTATCACTAAAATCACTACTCTCAGAAAGATCCATATTATAAATATAATCGAGAATATTATTAATATTAAATTAGTACAACACTACAACCTACAACACTCAACGACTTTTGGCACACTAATTTTCCAATAGAAAAATCCGTAATAAATAAAGGGAACTGAAATAAAAAACAAGTCTATAAAAACTCCTATCAAAGGTACCGGGAGCGCGCCCCGGCTTTTGATCTGAATAGGCGTCAAAGGTGCCGCAAGTGCACCAGCCAAGGAGCCGTATTAGTCCGAGCGCTTACAATAACTATACTTTTTCAATCATTGTAAGTAATGTTCTAGTTTCCTATGTAAGTTTAAAAAACTGGAAAAAATATCTAAGCTAATTTTTTGTTATAAGAGATATCGTTGGAACTAAGGCAGCAGATTTACACTTTACAGTCGGCGTCGTGTTATTTTGCATAAAAGCGGGAGTTTTGTTTAGGGGCGCGGGAGGCGGGAGGTTTAGTGAAAAAGCGGGAGTCTCCCGCCTAAATCGGGAGGGTTGGCAACCCTAAATACATAAGGGGGGATTCCACAAACACTAAACATAAAAAGTAAATCGGAAATGAATACTGCATGTGTGAGCCGAAGAGTACGATTCTGTTTATGTCGAAAACTTTCAATATGTCTTTTACAATTATATGAGGACCATCCAACTAAACTACGCTGACATACACTGCAAAATATGTCTGTACCGTCATAGGTTAAATCCGGAAAACGAGAAATAAACTTTTTAATTTTAACATTCATTTTACCGCAACTAGAAAGCGGTATGCTATGTTCCCGATCCATTTTACCCGTACATGAATTTTTGCAAGGAACGTTTTTTTAATGGGGGGCACTCAAAAGGCAGATTACTACGAGCCTGGGCAACACAGAACTCAAAAATTTCTGGGCAACACAAAAATATTAGGGTTTGTTTTTGTTTATCAACACAGAACATGATTACCACAGAAAAATAAAGGTTATGTGAGACTCGAAACACAGCTTCCTTTACTTCGGCACTCAAACTCGAATTCCATTGTTGAAAAAAGTGCGGAACGAGTGCAAAATTTGAAAACCATTGGACATTTCGGTGCAAGTATTTGTAAACCATTGGGAAACCGGTGCAACAAGTGTTGCACCGAGTGCAATAAGTTCCGCACGTGCTCTTGGAGACCGTGCTGCACCGAAACTGGATGAAAATGTTAATATATACAGTGTTTTGATTTTCTCGATCTTTAAAATTCTATTTTATCTCAATATTTGTCCAGTGGTAAGTAAAATCATTGAGGAGTATTATCATCAACTTTGTTGGAAAAATGAAAAACGCAACCAAGGTCTAATCTGAAAACCATTGACACTCAAATAGTGCAACACTTTTTGTGTACTGGTCCAATTTTACTGACAGACCGGTGCCGCACTTCCTTGACCAATGGAATTCGCTATAAAACTGCACCAGTGCACAAGAAGTGTTGCACTATTTAAGTGCCAATGGTTTTCAGATTAGACCTTGAGTGCATTTTTACAACAAAGTTGATGATAATACTTCTCAATCCTCATTGATTTTAAATACCACTGGACAAAATTTACGACAAAATAGTATTTTAAAGATCGAAAAAATCAAAACACTATATTTTTTGACATTTCATTCAGTTTCGGTGCAGCACGGTCTCCAAGAGCCCGTGCGGAACTGAATGAACTCGGTGCAACACTGGTTGCACCGGTTTCCCAATGGTTTTCAAATTTTGCACTCGTGCCACACTTTTCTACTAAATGGAATTCCTTCCCTTTATAACACAAGGCCATATTCTATGCGCCAACCCATCGCCAACCTCTCTCCAGCCACAGAATAGGGAGCGGTTGGAAAATGATCTAATTGAACTTATCTTGACTCTTCTGCATGATACAACTAGTTGTATCATGACTCTTCTGTGGCTTTTCCGGAACCGGACATTCGGACAACCAACAAACGGTTGTTTGTGTCACTTGTGTTCGACAATAAATTGTGTGAAGTCGTTGTTGTGAAGTGGAACCTATTCTCTTTGGTGTGAACTGAACAGTCCAATCTAATAAATAATGATATAAATTTGTTCACCCAAGTCCAACAGTTCCAACACCAACAGCTCGACCAACCGACCAATATTTTGTTGGTTGTTTTCTTCCTCGTTTTCTTCTAAGTACTTCTAACCCTAACCTTTATTTTCCGGTGCTTTTTTATCTTTTGTATAAAATTCTGCATCTTTTTAACAATACTTTTTTAAAAGTATTTGTTTGCTTTTATAACGTTACATTATATTTCAGTGGTTTAGACCGGCTGAAAGTATTTGATTTATAAAAACTGGTTATAGAACCTACCCTTTGAAATATTCTAGGCATTTATAGTGAACATTTATCACCATATACCTACCTATTTAATAATTGTATTTTTTTTTTATTTTTGTTTACTAAATATTTCTGCAGTAAAGTGAACTTATTGAACAATATCATTGCAAAATGGAAAACACTCCCAGCACCATTAAAGTAAATGATTTTGTATGGGCAAAATTGGCAAGTAAGTACTACTTATAATATGAGGAGGTACCTACCTACTTATGGTATATTGCTAGGTAATATGTAATAATAAACATGATCATTATACCTAAATGTTTTGAATAATAGGTAGAATAAAGAAAGCTGGGTTTATTCAGATAAATTAAGACCTTAATTTTCCTTTATTTTGCATAATTGTTAGGTGATTTGCATAAGTATCACCATAACATTACAAACATTTTTTATATGTTAATTGTTAATCGTTAATCCTTAATTTTCTTTAATTTTCCTTAATTGGTCTGCATAAATCTACCATTACTCACTTGGGATCTTCTCTGGGTATTTAAGTCGGGAATGTTGCTTTGACTTCTTTTAGTTTATCGAAAACTGTTTGGGTCTTGTCACTTGTAGATCCACCAATACCTGTGCATATAATATGAACATAACAAATAAACAAATTATATTCTTCCTCAAGGATATGCACCCTGGCCTGCCATTGTAATGACACCAGATCCACTGGCCCCACGACCCAAACATAAGAATTCCCATTGGATATACTTTTTTGGGTCACATGACTATGCCTGGGTTGAGGAGCAGCACATTAAACCTTTCAAAGCCTACAGAGATCAGTACAAAGCCACATACAAACAAATTGCTATTCAAGAAGCTGTCGAGGAACTAGAGAAAATTATAGGTAAGCTTATTATAATTTTTCAGTTTTCTCTATATTTAATGGTTGAAGTTCTTTTTGCTAAGAAGTTGGAGTAGGTATATAAATAGAAATTCAAAGGATTTGTTAGCTCATTCATTTAAAACTCAATAAGTGTATTTCTTTAGTACATTCATTGTTAAAGTTTGCATCACTAGTTTGATGCCAGTTTTATAGAGTCCATGTAGATCAAGTCGGGAAAACTTAGAGAATATAATGTGACTTAACTTGTTGACTCGCCTGATTTGTTGATGAAAATTCGATTAAATTCAGTGCATAAGGCTGTGAGAAACAGTGAATTAATTGTTCATTGATTATTATTCAACAAATGGTCTTTATAAGCCATTAACAGGTATGCCTCGATTATGTACAGGGTGAATCAATGATCTGATAAATTAATTAAGTAATATTTTTATTATTAAATCCACAGTGCCACCAAAAACAAACAAATATGTATAATTAAATTTTGACAGTTCGTAATTTTATGTTTTATTATTTTCCATAGCAATTTTTATTGTGAATAAAAAAAATCATAAAACAGTATAGAAAGAGAATTAAAAGTAGAAAAATTGAAATATTTCAAAACCCAGTAAAGATTGATATAGGGTACTTTTAATCCAAATAAAAGTCTATGGGTATACTTCACAAAAGTTGTAAGTTTAATGATATTCAATAATAACACATAAGATATTTAGGGTGTTCGATTTGAAAAAATCAACATTTTTGAATTTAAACTTTCTTAGGTTTGGAATAGTACTCAAACTCAAACTTAGCTTTATTGTCTTAAAAAGACAAACATTTTCATTGACAAGGCATGTACGAAAAAGGAGCAGAAAGGCTAAAATAAACTAATAAAGTAAGGAAAAAAAATATCTGGAAATTATAAAGAGTAAGAAAGTTACATTGTATACTTATGATATGATATAATAAAAATTACAATGCGATTAGTTTAGGTTAGTGATACATTGTATAAACAGACAGTAAATGTAGGAATACACTTATGAAAATAAAACAGGTAACAATATAATTATAATAAAGTTAGAGATGCGCTGAATAGTCTAAAAAAAAAACACAGCAAAGATATATATGACCTTAACATGGTCCTCATTGATTGTATGAAGGATGTATTGATTATTCCTATGACTAAGCTTTTTAACATCTGTATTGACGAGTCGGTCTACCCAACTGCTCTTAAGGTAAGTAAGGCTGTACCTATCTTTAGGAGTGGAGATCAGTCCTCCTTAGTCATATCTTTATAGTCATATCTTTATTCATGTTAACACAACATAGTTGTTTACATAAGTCAAAATGTAGAATAAATAATTCTAAAATAATTACTTTACAAAATTTCAGTATTCAAATGTAGATATATATATATAATAGTTATTTACGATATAAGTGTTGTAAAGATTCATATTACAACACGAGATGTTAAAGTTGTTAAACGAGGCGTCAGCCGAGTTTAATAAAACATCGAGTGTAGTAATATGAATTTACAACAAGAATATTGTACAAAATTTTATCTACTTTCATCTATGAATAAAAATATTTGGCAAAAGGCATTTTTAAAAATAAAAAGCACCTGCTATTAAAAATCGTTTTGTAAGGGCATCTATTACAACACTAGTGCTGTAATGGCATCTATTACAGCACTAGTGCTGTAATAGATGCCCTTACAAAACGATTTACAGAACTGTAAAATTCATATTACTAAATGAAAGTAGATAAATAAAATTACAATAGACCTGAAGGTAAGAGTAAAATTTCAAACAAATCAATAAAACACATTAAAACTAAAATTTATTAAGATTTAAAATTTAAAATCTAAGAATTCACTGATGCTGTAGAACGCATGTTCCTTTAAGAATGTTCTGATGCGACCCTCGAATTGCTTAGGCGGCAAATTCCTGATATTTATAGGCAATTTGTTGAAACATTTGAAGGCATAATAGCCCTGCCCATCCTGGGTTCTTTTTAATCTGCAGAAGGTTGTTACTAGATCCTCCGCATGTCGAGTGTGATACCCATGAACATCCCCATGTGTAGCAAACAGGCCCTCGTTTTGTTTCATAAACAAAAGATTTTGGAGTATATAGACTGAAGGCAAAGTCAGAATTTTAAGGTGTTTGAATGCAGGTCTGCAGTCATCCCTGAAACCAAGTCCTGCCATAATTCTAATGGCTTTACGTTGAAGACCAAAAATCCTTTGAGCTTGTGCAGCATGTCCCCATTCAATAATTGCATAGGATAAGATGCTATGGAAAATACTGTAATAAGCTGCGATTATTGTTGTTTGAGAGACACAGTCAGCTAGATTGCGGAGTAAAAATAGTATGCTAGTAAGCTTCCAGCGGTTTTCTCAATATGAGTGTCCCAGAGAAGACCAGGATCCAAATGGGCACCCAGAAATGTGACTGCCTCCACTTCCATATTCGCTAGGCCAGTGTCCCTCAACGAGAATACCATTCTGCTAGTCTTACCTTCATTCAGTAGTAAACCATTAGAGTTGAACCACAATCTGGCCCCCTCATGAGCCAATGTTGATCTAGTCAATGATTCATCCAATGACTCTGCAGAAACAGAGACGGGGGTGTCATCAGCATAAAGTATAAATTTAACTGTAGGGTCTATCAGTGGCAAGTCATTGATAAAAATCAGAAATAAGATGGGTCCCATAATGGATCCTTGAGGCACGCCAATGGTGACCCCTCTCTTTGCCGATGTCACCCCATCCACCCTTACTGCCTGAGTGCGATCTGAGAGGTAGGATTTTATCAGATTTATACTATTTGAGCTAAAGGAATATTTCTGCAACTTTTCCAATAGAATGTCGTGCGACACACAATCGAACGCTTTACTTAGATCACAAAACAATGAAGTTGTATATTCTTTACTATCGAAGGGTTTTAAAATGAAGGATGCCAAATCCATTATAGCCAGAACTGTGTTCTTGTTCTTTAGAAAGCCAAATTGACATGCAGAGAAAAAGTTATTTTCAGTAAAGTACTTCACGATCTGTATAGCCATACACTTTTTAAAGACCTTAGACAATATGGGCAGCAATGAGATGGGTTTATAGTTTTCTGGTCGGTTTGGGTCACCTTTTTTAAAGATTGGCGTTACAAGTGCTTCTTTAAAAATTTTTGGGAAGGTGTTTTGTTGAAATCAGAAATTTATTAATTTAGTAAGAGGCAATATAATTTTAAGTTTTTTATGCTCTTTATTAACCTTACATTGAGACCAAATGCATCAGAGCCCTTTTTGTTTTTGAGATTATCTATTATATCGCGAATCTCATTATAAGATACGTCTCTAAACTTGAAATTGGTTTCTGGTACAGTTAAGCCTGTAATGTATTCAACAGGGTCCCTCCGATTGGGTGGGATCCTATTGGCCACATCAACGGCAATATTAGAAAAAAATATATTAAAATCATCGGGTGAGATAGCCGCCACTGCAGGCTCATGATCCTCACCTCCACGATGTCTATTCACTATATTCCACATACATTTAGAAGGGTTTTTAGAATTTTTTATAAGATTGTCATTTGTTTGAATCTTTGCTGCATGAATATCTTTTTATAATGCAACTTGTACGCCTTGTATTCTAGTCCCATGCCTTCCTGACCATACTGTCTATAAAGTTCACCTAGCAGAGCAAGGTGTTCACGCATACCTCTCAACTCATCAGTAAACCATCTGATGTTATTGCCTTGGTCTGACGCTGTAGGTTTTTCCAGGAAAACAATCTTGATATGCCTCCCTCAGGATGCTAACAAGTTGCTCGGTCTTTGCATCTGCGTCCATTTCGTGTGATTCAATAAAGTTCCAGGAGAGGGTAGCGATCACATTGAAAAATTGTGCCAGGCCCATACGAGTAATTATTGGCCTGCATACCTTCCATCCCAGTCGGACTGGAGGGATTTCATTAGAGATATTGAACTTTATCAATTGACCTAGGTGGTCAGATATATTTAAATCAACCGTGGATGCCTGCAGGGAACACGCTTCGAGAGAAATAAAAATGTTGTCCAGGCAAGCATCATCCCTAGTCGGAGCAAATATTGTTTGCTTGATACCATATGACTTGAAAGTGTCACATAACTGAATAGCTTCCACTTGGTTGGTATTAAATAGTACGTTGAAGTCGCCAGACACAATTACTTTACTTTTGGTTCCAATTTTATTAAGAATATTAACCATTGCATTCAGGAATAAGCCGAAGCAACCCGAGGGTGGTCTATAAACAGCTAAAACATATGAGTTAAGATTTAAGAAGTAGTCCATATTCTGTGGCGAGATTGTAAATAGAAATAAAGGTCTGTCTTTACCTTTGTCTTGTCTTTTTTTTGTAACTGAGTGACAATATTGTTGTGTATCTTATTCCTCCTTGGATATCTGTAGAAACCCATTTAAATTTGCCGCCTTTTGGAATTGACAGTTGATTACCGGAAACTTGATTTAAATTACGCATATAAAAAAGAAAAAAGGGTGTAACTAATAGTACCAATTCTGGGTACTCACCATTTAACGACGCCATTTCCTTCGAATAGCAAGCTGAGGCTAAGATTAAAATTAATTTCTTCACCTGGCAACAAAATGAAAAACAAAAAGTCAACAATCTAATGTCCTAATAATTTTAATTTAATTTTATTTTTATTTTATTTTTAACAAGTGAATAGTGACCACTTGGTGAGTACATGATTAACGATATTATTACAAATATAATTAACAAACCGTTAAGTTGTGAAACAAAAAAAACCTTATTGCTATCTATTAGTTCCTAAAATTTGAAAAATTTTTCTCTTTTCAGATGCATTCCAATTTTATTTGAAATGACATAGTCTCATTTTGACAACCCCCCTTTTTCTTTAGAATAATAAGTTCATTTAATTTCATTAACAAATATTCAATCCACCATAACATTAAGCATGTCCCCTCGCTAACTTAGTTTCACTGAAAAGAGAATGAATTGATATGTTACAATTCTTCTTTTTCAACACGTTTTGACTTTAACATTGCTTAAATCACTAGACTATGATTAAGGTCCTTAATTCTACTTGCGTATAAATCAACCCCTACCTTCACATGGAGATACATCGTTCTTATACTAAACTCCTGTCGATTCCAACGGTTGCATAATCTGCATTATATTGTATTGTATTATTGAATCACCTCTCTGCTCCCCCAACTGTTTTAACTTCTTTTCATATAAAAATCTCTTAAATGGTTAGTTGCTGAGGATGACTTTCTCTAAAGTCGAAACTAGTACAACACATGCATTAAGAAATTTAATTTAATTCATCGTCATTTTATGTATTTTTATAACCCTTGTTTTCTACCCTAGAGGGGCAAATAAAGTTATTTGGTGGTAAAGACAGACCTTTATTTCTATATGAGTTAAGGTTAGTTATATAAATACCACAGATTTCAATGCATTTTTCAATACTACAATCATCAATGAACTCTAGGCGTTCACAAATAAAATTTTTCTTTACAACTATTACAGCCCCACCGCCGGTGGTGTCCTTTCTTGCATATAATCCTACTTTCCCATAATCACTAACCTTTGTAACCTCCATTTCATCAGCTGAGAGCCAGTGTTCAGTTATACAGAGCACATCGATGTCCTTATCAGCCAGATATGCTTCTAAAAGAGCTTTCTTGTTACGTAGAGAAAAGATGTTGATATGGAGAATCTCTTCTTTTTGCTCACTTCTGTGACGTTCTTCTGAGATAGTTGATGTACCCTGGAGCTGTTTTTGGTCTGTAGTGGGCTCCGGCGTTGAAGGTTCAGAAAATGGTTTAGGAAAATACCATCTGGCCAATTTTCTGGTGACATTAGGGCAACCCTTTTTTGTCGAGGTACTCCCAGTTTGAAAGAGCTTCTATATTTATCCTTTTTTGTATTCATTTTTTCACAGGTGCAACCATCTTTGAGGTCCAAACTTTCCAGGTAAGTCAAAACCTGATGTGCTTCCACTTTTGGGTCAAAGCCAGAGACAAAGATCCATGCCATATTAATATTTTTTTTGAGCAATCGGAAGCCCATTTACTTTCTCCCTTGTTCCTTTAACTGGTTCAGGTCTCTTTACTTTTGGATCACGAATTTGTTTCGTTTTATGCCTTTGGATCAGTGTCCAGTCACCACTGTTGATGTCTTGGAGGCAATCATCATCACTTTTTTTTGCAGTTTCATCGATAGATGATCGATAGTTCCATTGGTTCCACTCGTATTCGTATGCACAGGCTTCACTGGCGTTGTTGCCGATCGTTCCGGTTCTGACACGCGGTAGGCGTAGGTCGGCTTTGGTTCCGGCTTCGATGGCACCGATGTGTGATTGGCAACACTGGAATTATGAAGGCCAGCACTTTCCGCTCGGGGCGATTGAACTACGGTGCTAACTTCACTCGGTTCGGTTGCGGTATTGCAAGTTTGTATTGACTTATTGTTTCCCGCCATTTTTATCTTACTTTTTGCAGCAGTTTTTAGAATTTCCACATTTTCCTCCAACGAAGATATCCTTTTCTTTAAAGTAGCCTCATTTTCTTCCAAGAATTTGATTCTATCCATCATCCCTTCCAATTGGATTCTAAGAAGTTCGACTTCTGTGGTTTTGTGTTTTGGGGTTATCTCCTTTTCGATTTTATCTGAATGCACACAAACAGCACTTTTTAGTCCTGCAGCCTGCTTCATGCACGTCTGGTCAGCCTGGTGGAAGTAGAGCCCGCACTTTTTGCACTGAACATATTCTGTAACGTCCTTTTTGCAATGAATGCAGAATTTTTTAAGTTTACGTTGGTCCGAACTAACGTGTAACGTTTCGTTGCCGGCCATCTTGAAATTCTTTACTGTTGAAGGAGCAAACAACTATAGACCAATCTCGCTTATCCCAGTGGTGTCAAAGATCTTTGAGGTTTTGCTTAGGAATCAACTGTGCGAGTATTTTGAGACAAATGGTTTGCTAATTGATGAGCAGTTTGGTTTTAGACGAGGGAGATCAACTACAATGGCAATAAGTGGGTTCTGCGAGACCATAGTCGAGGGCTTCGAGGCTGGGAACTATATGGGTGCCACTTTCTGCGACCTGTCGAAAGCTTTCGTCGTCCCGCGGCAGTTGCGATCTAATGCAGAGTTATCTTTTGGATAGAACACAGGTCATCAGCTTTGAGAGAGTTGTGTCACAGTCAAGAGTTATGAGACATGGAGTGCCCAAGGGTTCTGTTGTCGGTCCTCTACTCTTTATCATATATATAAATGACTCTGTATGCCGATGACACTAGTTTTCTTGTTGCTGACGCGGATATCGAGACTTTGAAAGGGAGGATGAGGGAGTGCTCATCCGAAGTGGGTGATTGGTTCTTGGCAAATCGGCTTAGTTTAAATCAATCGAAAGACCGAAGAAGTGACTTTTACTCTTAGACGAAATGAGGACACTAATGGACAAACCAAAGTAAAGTTCTTGGGGGTTATGCTTGATGCTAAGCTTACCTACGAATGTCATGTTGATCGTATCTCTAAGAAAATGGCTTCAGGAATATTTGTTTTGAGAAGACTGCTGATGATCGGGTCTCCGTGATTGCGTATCATGCACTTGTTCATTCCATATTCTGCTATGCCCTGCTGGTCTGGGGTCACTTTCTCATGTAAAGAGGGTTTTTGGCCTGCAGCGGAGGGCACTCAGGGTTCTGGCACGGGCCGGATATAGGGATGATGCTATACAGTATTTTAGACAATTTAAAATCAAACTCAAATTCAAAAGTGCTTTATTATCATAAGACATAATCTTGTTGACAAAGCTAGGTTGTATATACACATAAAAGGATACCAAACAAATAAACAAACAAAATATAGCATAGGCAATAGTAACAACAACAAAATCCTAACGGTCCCATCTGAATACATATACGAATCCTTAATCTTTGTACACCAAAATGCGCATAACTTTGAAACTAGCAGAGAAATTCACTTGTATAATACAAGGTACCATGAAGATATAAGGATTGGTCTTTTAAGATTGGGAGCATCCTGGAATGCGACACTTCACTATGCGCCGGCATTTTTTAATAAGCTGCCTCTTGCAGTAAAGGAGATGCCGTTTAACACTTACAGGAAGGCTATTAAGAGATACCTGATACACAAGGCATTTTATGATATTAACGACTTGACAACTAACCTGCACTGTAAGAGCTGACGAGTTCCAAATGTAATGTAGATATTTTCTTTGTATTTATTTTAATTAAACTGAAATTTCCACAATGATTGTGTGAATCAGATCACTACTTATAGTATTGATGTAAAGTTTTTTCCTTTATTTGTTCTATATTTTCATTGTGCACCTAGTATTAGTGTTCATTGTTTTTACACACTTTGTGACGACTGAAAAATTTTGTTTGTAAAATTACAGTAATATATTATTATTATAGATATAAATAAAGTCGAAACAAATAAATAAAAGACAATAACCAGAAAAAGATCGGACACCAACCCAGAACAGAAACTGTATTTGTTTATAATAGCATTTATGCTAAAATAAAAACATTTTCATTTCATTTCATTTCAACCCAGAACAAAATAAATTAAGAGTTGTCGTCATAAAACTCATCTACGGTGTAATACACCCTAGCCATGAGGAACTCTCTTACTTGTGTTTTAAATTTCTCATTATATTGAGTTTGCCTAACATTTAGTATTCAGTCAAAGAGTAACCCAACTGTTATTCTTTGATTCAGTGGTAGAGAATTAAGGGCTACGACTCTTGGTAGGTTTGCTTGGACGGTCGCGGCGAGGAACGAAGCTGCTCGTCGGGGAGTAGGCGGTGACATATTCTTCCAGGGCCGATTTTCTCGCTGTTTGTATTTGGCTTGCTTTAATACCCATTCCGATTAAGTACGTAATAATCTTATCGTTACGGTTGCGGATGCATCAACATTGGAAAATACTTAAGCTACAGTTTCCTAGAAAGCGGTACCGTCATACAGCGGCTGTCAAAATACGGTGAATTCCGTCATATAGCGGTGCAAAAATACGGCAAGCTTAGTCGGCACCGGCGGCGTCAGGAAAACGTTGCCGTTTTTTTTTTTAAACAATAATATGAATGACATCGATCTCGCGCTTGTAATTATTTCAGAAGAAGAGGTTAAAAGGAGAGAGGAAGAATCAGGGTTATATAAATACAACCAGAAGAAGGCGCATATAAATTTACCTCAACCTAGATCAAAAAACGTTGAGCCAATTGTCACACTGACACCGCTTTGAATATGACGGCAGCACTATTTTACGTTACGGTGTTCGCTCACCGTATTTTGACGGCCGCTATTTGACGGTGCCTCTTATTTTGTTTTGATTTTAGTCCAACAATAAACTATGAATGTATGTATTGTTTTGGTGTGCTTACTGTAATATACAGGGTGTTTTATAATTAAATGTCAATATTGAAGGGGGGTTAATCTGTGTATGATTTTAAGACAGAAAGTTCATATAACCATATATCCGTTTAACCGTTTTTTGCTTTCCTATTATAATACACAGTGATTCATTGAGTTTATAGTAATAACTTGCACTATATCTGCTGTGATTGTTGCTACAAAATTCTCAAATTCCGAAGTCAATTATTGAATGAAAAAGTGGAAAGTATCACTTCAGAGTTGTCGACAGTGGTGGTTAAGGTAAACTATAAAAGTTTAGCGTAGAAAATACCATGAACACAAATAAACTACAAATAAAATAAATCGCGGTTCTCCCGCCAACTTGATGACAGCACGCAAAATAGGTTAAGGTGATTTGTTTATTTACAAAATTTGAAAAGAATCCATAACGGCAGGAATACATCGTTGCCACATCCTGCAAAATTCCGTTAAGCTGCAAAAACTAGAGCGTTATGGGTTCCGTGGTAGAACGCTGGCGTGGTTCGCGTCCTACCTTTCCGGAAGGAAGCAGCTGGTGCAGTGCAATCAGGTGCGATCGGCCATTCGGGATATTGCACGAGAAGTCCCTCAAGGATCCGTGTTGGGTCCTTTATTGTTTCTTATTTACATAAATGATGTGGCTTCTCTTAGCATTTCGGGTAAATTTACATTATTTGCCGATGATACAACGATTTTCTGGCGGGGGAAGGAGACTGAGGATATGAGAAACATCATCTCTCGCGATATTCAGCGTATAAAGGAGTGGTGTGATTCTAACTCCCTATGCTTTAATATAAAAAAGACTAACATAATGTCATTCAAGTTATCATTGGCTTTGCTTACTATTAACGACCAAATAGTGCACAGTGCACCTTATATTAAGTTCTTGGGTATCACATTGGATGACAGGCTGAAGTTTCAGGAACACATAGTTAACCTTAATTCAAAATTAGCTTCTGCGTGTTATGCTGTGCGGGTGGTCTCTGGTGAGTTGGGTGTGTCATCCGCAAGAATGGTGTATTGCTCATTGATAGATTTTAGGCTGAGATACGGAATCGTTTTTTGGGGCCTCTGCAGTAAAAAGCCTTGTAACTCTGTTTTCGTGCTTCAGAAGCGAGCTATTAGATATCTGCGCGGAGCGAAACCTAGGGATCGCTGTAGACCTTTGTTCTTATCATTGGGCATTTTAACCTTACCGTGTTTATTGATACAGGAAACCGCATGTATTGTCCATAAAAGACGGTCTCGAGATGTTTCTGATACACCTGAGTCATATCAGACGCGACAGTCCGGAAGGCTTTCGCTACGCATCCCTAGGACAACGCTTGTAAAGAATTCGATAATTTACGAGAGCATCAAAATTTATAACCATTTACCACAGACTTACAGAAATGTGGCCAAATTAAGTTTATTTAAAAAATTAGTTACAAAAATACTAGCAAGTAAAGCATATTACAACCTCCAAGAGTACTATGATGACACGCTTTAAATGGTATAGAGAGAGAGGAATGCAAGGAGGAAGATGAAAAGTATTATTTTTATGTCGTTTGTTCCCAAACTAAATTTATTGTCTGTTTCATATTCCATAATTGTTGAGTTTTATTTTTCTGTTTTTTTTCCCCCTTTATATAATATTTTGACTGACTTTTTTGGCAGTCTGTGACTTAAGCAATGACGCTGTTTGTAATGTTTATGATGTCCTGATTTTGGGTGCAAAATCTTATTATAGTACATTTAGGGCTTTAAACTGATATATGATCAATATTTTTCATTACTATGTACATTTTTTTGTCAACGCTGTGAGATGTGAAATGGCGGAAATATGGGAACAAGAAATGCCACAATCCGAAGATGTTATCCTCAAAACGATTGAATGACAGAGACTTACTAGAAAATGTCAGATGTAAAAAGCAAGTGGCAACTTGATTTATTGCAAAATTATATTCTTCAATAATTAGATTCATTCTCACCGACAATACAACGGTTTTTATTTTTTAGACAATAGACAGTTAATACACTACATGCGAGCTATAATAACCCGTGTGATAAATAACACACAATCAGTGATAATGAACGAATAAATAACACTAACTGTGCAAATTTAAGAAACATTGCCAAAGAAGATAAAATTGTGATAAATACTTTAAAGTACGTTTATAAGATTAAAACACCCATAAAGCCATAAACTCGTCGATTCGCATATTTTTATTGCTAACGATAGTAATAATAATATGTTATGTAAGGGCAAATTGAGTGCCCAATCAGGGACGTCGACATTCTAAATAAATGTTTGTTCTAAGGTAGACACAACAAACCACCGATCAATAGCGAAAAACCCAACACCGATGCGTTACCCTCGCTTGCTCGCTTGCTCGCTTGCTCTCACAAGCACAAGTACATTAGAAATATGGAAAGGTACGACATATAGAAACATTGAAAAATACATTATGTTGTACTTGTAGCTACAGTGTTATTAATGAATAAGCCATCAATTCTTGAGGATTTATGATCAGTGCCCTCTTCTATTCTGCTAAAACATTCCTGTATATTTTTATTTAAATCCGTGTATCGACAGCATTTTACAAATACCAATAACACATATAGTTCGCCACACGGTTCTAGAGCTACAACGCCTAAGGAGCCAGGGTGGTAAAATGCATAAAAAAGTCGCTATGACGGTGGCAGTATAGGCGTGCGTAATAATTTTTTTAAATTATTTTAGTCCTAAATTGCGTAATAGTATATTATTAACCAAGGTTTAGACAGCCATCATTAATGCCCGAGCGGCAAGTTTAAATCACCGAGGAGCGAAGCGACGAGGGATTTAAGACGCGAGGGCTATAAGCTGTCTAAACCGTGGTTAATATAATATTTTTTCCACTACTACAAACTTTTATAAGACATTTATCTTTATAGTATTATTAATTATAAAAAATTATAGGTATAAGTATATTTTTTAATCAAGTTACCTGCGCTTTGGAATTGGCAAAATATTTTATTGTTTTGTCAGGTGGTTTTGTAAATGTCAATTTTTGTTCATTTGTGTCATCAGATTTCACGAGTTTTCCGTTTTTTTTTTTAAATGAGCGAAGAAAATGTTAGTGATATTATTATGTGTACACCTCCAGAATTAAGGATGGAAGCAGAAAAAATGTTGATTGTATCGATATTTTACATATCAAGCATCTCTAATAATCTAATATGTATTGATAATTATCTGGTTGCCTAACTGTTTAAAATGTTTATGAATTCATGTTGTCAAATCAAAAAATCAAGGTACCTGCGTTCAAATAGATTCTTGAAGATCGGTCAATAATGGATTTCAATGCCTTATTATTGACCATGGTCAATAATAACTTATAAGGTAGAGAAAAACGATTTCTAACGTTAATAATCGGTCAATAATGGCGATGTTATAGGTTAGTAGTGAAAAAAATATAAAAACAAACACCTAATGATTTATTGGCAATTACTGACCTGGCTTGACTATCCATAACTTTACCTGTTATACTTATATTTATTCATTTTAACCCTTTCACTATTTTTGTACTTCACGAGGGACATAAATTTCTAAAGCTCATATTCGGATAAAAGATCATACTAGTCATATTCTTGCTTTGTACCTCAGAAGGTACATATTTATTGAATATAGTCCATGCAGTAAAATTTGGCGAAGGAGCTGGAACAGGTGATTTTGTATAATAAATTCTAGACTAGGTTATGTACCTGTTGAAACCACGCGTGACAATCGCTTATAGACTTTTGTATATAAAATCGGGTTTCATCAGGAAAAAAGTGTTCTGTGTACATGAATGGTAAGTTACTGGATTATTGTTATTATATCTGCATGTGTTATTATGTTTGATTAGCGTATATGATCAAAATAATACTTTGAATTTTGATGTACCTGTCAAGGGACAAACGCAATTCATGACAAAGACGAACAACGGACACGGTATATTTTTATTCTTGGACAAAATTTGATTTTGTGGTATTTTTACAGTAATATTTTTTGAAGAAAATGGCAAGCAGCAAAAGAGAGAAGAAAAGGCCCTTAACCGAAGAGGAACTTCTTCAGTACTTAGAAAATGACGATTTATCTGAGGCATCGTTTTTATCAGATGACAATGACAATGATTTGGGATGGGACTCCACTGAGCAAATAGATAACGATTTCAATCAAAGCATCCAGGAGGAGCTAGATATTGAAGAGACATATATGGATAATGATGAAGAAAACGATGAAATAAATGAGCGACAAGAAAATGAGCAGGAGCTAATCGAAAACGAAGAAAATGAAAATAATAGGGAGCATGCCGACGAAGCAGAACTTCCACAACTGAAAAACATGATACAAGACTTTGAAGAAAATCATAACTTTACAAAAAAGAGTAACATAACATGGTTAAATGATGTTCAGTATGAAACAAGACACATAGACTGGATCCAACCGCATTATAATATTCCAACCGATTTGCCGTCGCCAGTTGAGTTTTTTTCTAAATACATTCCAGAAGTAATATTTGATCAAATGGCTACTATGACAAATTTGTACGCACCGCAAAACAATATTGCCAGATTTCCACCAACAAATGCCGACGAGATGAAAATATTTATTGGTGTTCATATTGCAATGGGAAATTTGCAGTTTCCAAGAGTGTGCATGTACTGGCACCGGTCAATGGGAATTCCTCTAATAAAAGAAGCTTTATCCCAAACAAGATTTTATAAACTTCGCCAAGCAATCTACTTGGTTGATGTGACTAGCCGACAACAAGAAAATAATGATAGACTATGGAAGGTTCGTTGTTTGTACGACTCCATTAAAAAGCGGTGTTTTGAACTACCTTTGGAAAGAAACCTATGTGTCGACGAACAGATGGTTCCATTTAAAGGGCAAATAAATATTAAAAATTACATGAAAAATAAGCCAGTTAAATGGGGGATAAAAATCTGTGTCTTATCAGGTCAAAGTGGTATGATTTCCGATTTTATTATATACCAGGGCTGCACGACTCCGATAAATCCTGTTTATTTTCATTTTGGTTCTGCGGCAGCGATTGTTATGCAACTATCGGAAAGAATTACAGAAAAAAATCATGGCCTGTTTTTCGACAATTATTTTAGTACCTATAACCTGTTTCAATATCTGGAGTCCAAATCCATATATGCAATTGGAACTATAAGAGTTAATCGCTTTGCTAATCCACGCTTACCTAGTGACAAAGAAATGAAAAAAAAAGGCCGTGGGACTGTCGCCTCATCTGTCAGCAGAGATGGAATTATTATTACTAAGTGGTATGATAATAAGGCAGTGCTAACAGCTTCAAACTTTGTCGGATCTGGTAATACAGACATTTGTAGAAGATGGGACAAAACAAAAAAGGAGTATATTAACATTCCAAGACCGGAAGTAATAAAAATGTATAATAGCAATATGGGAGGGGTAGACAAGTTAGACTTTCTGATAAGTCTATACCGCTCATATGTACGATCCAAAAAATGGACCGTCAGAATGATGACACATGCCTTAGATCTTGCGTTGGTAAATTCGTGGTTAGAATACAGAAATCAAGCTTCACTCTTAGGACTACAAAAGAAACATATCTTAGATCTACTTGCTTTTAGGATGGAAGTTGCAGAAAATCTTATTTTGTCTAAACGTCCTCCTAAAAGGGGTAGACCTTCAGCGGATGCAAATACTCCAGAACCTCCCAAAAAGAAAAAAGGTGAAGCTAGACCAGTAAGTTGCCTTAGATATGATGGATATGATCATCTTCCAACTTATGATGACAAAAAGGATAACTCGCGGTGTAAAATGGAAGGATGCAAAAACAGAACACATATTTTTTGCTGCAAATGTAAAGTACATTTATGTATTCTAAAGGGTAGAAACTGTTTTTTACAATTTCATTCCAAATGAAGAGTTTCCTTGTTAAAAAAATGTAATTATAGTGCTTTTGTTGAATACATTTTTTTAAGAAACAATTTTTTTTTTTGCTCTCTTAATTGGGTTTGTCCCTGGTGAGGTACATGATATAATAAAGGGTGGGGGGGAGCGTACAACTTTCAACCTTCAAAAAACTATAATTTAAAAGTATTTTAATCTATAAATCAACACTAAAGATTTTTAACTAAGTCCTAATGGAAGTGCAAGTGAAAGGGTTAAACATCAACGTTTAAATATGAACAATTATAAATATAATAATTTTAAACTCCGGCAATGCCTGTAAAATTTCTGAAGGTGTGTAGATGTGCTTTTTATCCATACTAATTATATATCATATACGATAAAGAGACAAGTAAGGGACAGAAATCTTCGCTGATTGCTTGATTTCGGCGTGGGTTGTCAAATTTACCAAACATATTATCCTCACCGCTTTAACAACATAATAAGTTATATTAAGCGATTATAATTTGCAATGAGAAGGGGGAAAATCAGATATGCATACGTTTAATTGTTTTAAGTAATATATTTGAATTACATACAAATTAACATTTTATGAAAATTTATAATAAAGTTTTTTATTTGGATTTTTTTCGTAGCTCATCAGCCGGGAGCTTTACAGTTGTCTACACACATGTTTCACCCCTTACTGGTTGGGGGCCACGATTTAAAATAAGTTGAATCCAAAAACAAATTCCCATTTTTCGACGAGGTAAAATATTAAGCGAATATAAATAAAACTTCAACCAGTTTCCGTAGGTAGAAACCGGCAGAATTAACACAGAGAATCTCGTCGTAGAATTCCTATTTTAAAAATATTCTTCTCCCAAAATGCCGTAAAAATGGTCTAAAATATTTAACAGCCTGTCTATATATAGATTAACAGTCTCTGTTGTAAGAAAGAACGTGTAAATTAAGTTCTTGAAGAAAGGGCCGAACAGCGGAAATAAGAAACTCTAAAAATCATTATCTCATAGTATGTGTAATAATTTCTAATTGGCTATGTGCAAACGTGGTGGCTGCAGTTGTCATGACAACGCATCATATGATGAGGTATGTCACACCCTTTGCTAAAACTAATTGGTCTCTCCTCAGTTCTTTCGAGGAATGTAGGTGGGCTAATTTCTGCATCTTATCATTCTCTCATCACTTCTCAAGCAAGAAAGTCAAGGTTCTTTCTGTCGGTGTACGGCGATTTGCGTATTCTAGTAACACAAAGATGTTTATTCTTAAAGTGCAGTATACTCTCCAGTTAAAAATTTTTGTGAAGTTTGTCTACAAGTGCTTATTTAAATAGTATAGTAGTGAATAGATATTTATTTTTGTTTTAAAAGGTGTTTAATTGAAACTATGCAAATTTACGCGTAGCAATACAGTATCGAATGACCAGTAATAACCAAATTTGTTTAATATACATAATATAGAACAAGGCTCTTGCAGGACTTTTGTATTTTAAAAACTCACGTAGTTTTTCAATAGGGTTAGACCAGATTATGTACTAAGGACGCCAAATTACATATCCATACTCAAGCTTGGGTAATACCATGGGATTAAAAAGTCTTTGATACTCCTACACTAAAATATTTGTTAGAACAAATTACAAATGCTACAACTATTCTGTAAATGCAGCAAGAATTATAATAAAATTCTGTTTAAAAATAGATATATCTGTAACACTTTTACACGTTTTTAGATTTTTTTTAGGTAGAAAATGCCCAGTAATAATATGCAGTGTTTGTGTGAAAAAATGTAATTTTAGACATTTTTATTTTATATCACCCTGTATATTAAAACTAAGATTTGGCCATAATGTAAAAAGCCACAAAGTTTTATTGGGCGAAATTCAATGAAATTAAAACAATAGTAAAACACAACAAATGATGATTCTCTGTTTCTAGAAAATTTGAAGAAGGATCCTCACTACAAAATTAAATTTATAAAATACACCCGCAAGGAAAGACGGCGTTCAACTAGGAGCCGAATGTCTAGTGCATCTTCTATAGAAAGTAGGAAGAGACCATTAAAAGAAAAAAATACATCTGATTCAAGGAAGAAATCAAGGTAAAATTTTAGTAATTGACAATTATTTCTGTCCTATATTTTTAGAGGAATAATTGATAGATTGATCGACTTACCTGTAAGGATGATCGCTCTACATTATTCCAGCTGTTGTCCAAATGATTATTACACATGGTAGTATGCATGAATCATACATACTACCATGTATAATAATCATAAGGACAACAGCGAAGAATAATTTACATTACTGCAAAGATAATTTAAAAAAAATGGATAGTCTTTAAAGCTGGTCAAAACTAGATGCCTGAAAACAGGATTCCTTTTGGGGTTAAATTGTTATTCATTCATATTCGTAAACTGCTTCGAATTTTGGTCAGGCTTAGTCATATCTAGTTCAAATTGACGCATTCTGATATTTCTTAGTGGATTTTGAGTCCTCAAAAAATGTGTTAAATATAGGTAGTGGAAATTAAAGTCGTACTTGTTATATTTCACAATTTAATTCAGTTTCCTGACATGTGTTTTAACCCTTGCGGATCATTATCAGAGGAATATAAGACAATACTAAATTATACATGTCATTAGAATAAAATTAGGGAGATGAAGTGAATTGACAGATGATGGGTTATTTTGGTCCTTAATTTACAAATATTGGCCAAAGGTACAACTAAATTACAGGTGTGATGATAGAGGTATTTACATCTAAGTAATAAAATTAACTAAATGATATTGTTTATATAATTATGGGTTTTTTCGTTCGTAATTATTGACAGTGTTTATTGCAGTTTATTTAAGTATTAGATTGGCACCTGAAGGTATTTCAATTTGATTATTAACAACATTACATCTATATCTAATAGGTTGAGTTTTCTACCCTTGTGTCGAGTATATATCGGTTTTGTTTTGTTGGATATTGAGTGGTTATTTATTATACAGTGGTCCGCTATTCCTGTTTTATTTTGCTTTTTTAAAATGGATGTTTTATGTTCTGTAAGCCTAATTTTAAAGTTTCTACCTGTTTGACCTATATAGATTGCATCACAGTCATCACATTGTATTTGGTAGACCCCGCTACGTGTTAATTTGTCTTTATTTTCAATTTTTGAATTAGCTATATATTTACCTAGGTTATTTTTATTGACTTGTACGGGAATAAGTTTATGGTTTTTCAGTTTTTTGGAGATTTTTTGACTTGTGTGATCTGTATATCTAATTGAACTGTATTTCGCGTTTGATAAAAGGGGAGGTCCTCAAAAAAAAAATAAACAAACTTATCCCAATACAAGTCAATAAAAATAACCTAGGTAAATACATAGCTAATTGACCATTTTCAAACACGTGGCTTTGACAGGTCGGCCATTTTGCCTGGAGGGCAAACAAAGGTTCATGACCGTTTATGCTAATAGCTTATTAGACTCTTTCGGTTTAATTTAATAAGCTTCAAAGCAATTTTAGGATTCATTTGTGATCATTTCTAAGATGTATCTATACCGGTGCTACCTGGACTTAAATAATTTTGTGTCCCAACTGTATTCCTATCGTAATACTTATTTGAATGACCCTATCTAGTGTGTGCTTCGATCTTTTGTTTACATTCTGTAGTGTCCAATTAAAAATTTCAAAACATGGAAAGAAGTGAATATTTAAAGACTCCCAGTGGCGATGTTAAGTGTAGATAAGATGCAGAACTTAAAGTTATTGGTGAATTGATCCTTATCTGCTCGGGGAGACTGATTTTGGAAATTTAATGTCTGCCAGAAGTAGCAAGCATGGACTTGGTAAACTACCTTATATTAACACATAGTTTTTACACTTGTCAGCAGCTGAAGGCGTACAAAGGCTTTCAAGCATTCAAATTTTATGAAGGAAGTAAATTCCAATGCTTATGTTGTAGTCGGCAAGGTAAGATTATAATAATAATAATTATAATGAAAATTGGGTTTTGGATAACTTTGTTACCATTACATTGGGGCTTATAAGGTTTGGGGTTTGGATAACTCTGTTACTATTTCATTGGGGCCTAAACCCACAATAACAATTTAACAAATTAAAATGTTATATAAAATCAAGTAGTAATCATCATAGGGCAAAAAAATATTTGTTAGACGAGTAGCAAGCTTTTGTGCCAGAAATTGTTTCACTCTTTCCTTGTACTACCTCATTGGTAGATCCTGTACTGTCTTAGAGAGAGATATACTCATGAATAAATAAAAAAATCACAATAAGTAGATTGAGTTTCTATTTATTTCACATTATGTTAACCACTTCTCCAAACTATAATATATTCTAACAGTACTATTAGTACAGTCTTCGAAAAGTTTACTTAAATCATTCATACTTTATTCACTCTGTGTGGCAACAGTTTTCATTAATTTCAACATTTTCTTCCTCTCTACTACTTCCCGGAGTATCTTCGTCAGGTGCTTCAATTTGCTGTTCTATTTACAAGAATACATTACTTAATAAAAAAAAAAAAAACTTCAACTTAAATCAACAATATGTCTACTTCATAATACAATAATTAATCCTACTACTAACTATATTTACTATAATACACTTATCTGATAATCTGATACTTTGCTCGTTTGCATTTCTGCACGCTCTCATTTCTGTTATCTTGGGCCTAAGTTGCTTCCTTTTGGAAGAAAGTGTTCCATATTTCAATTAGGGATCCAGTCAGGGTTGTCTTTGTTTGCTAATTCTGCTGGAGCTCCTAGAAATGTTTACATGAGGTCATTTTATTAAGTCGTTATACATAAAATCAAATATTACCACTTGTAAAATGTCTGGAGCAAATTCTTTCATACTTTCGTTGGCTGTTAGTTATGTAACGCTCCTGCTGTGGTTCGTAATGCCGAACAGTCTTGTCGGCCTGTACTTTCCTGAGACGGATAATTTTCGAGCGCCACTCTGTTGTTTTAAGGTGTAACAGAGAACCACCAGACCTATAGGTAGCTTTTACACAGTTGGAGAAACGGTACTCCAGGGGTCTATGCGCCTACTATAGCCGTTTTTGCCTATTTAATAAATAATAACACAGAATACGGGTGTGTTCTAAACAATTTATTAACTAATAGCGTTGATTATTTGCGGCTGACATTTACTATACAGAAGCTAAAACTATGCTATTTAAAATATACGGTTTTTAGAGGGGGTGCGGCGGTTCCACATTTTTGTGAACAAGCTACTACGGGAGGGTGTAAAGCAGACAGGTACGATAGAGCAAACTATGCGTGCAAGAAAACAGGGTGTTTAGCGGGATTAAAGCATCGGATTAAAAAGGAAAAAGGCTCCAGCGGTCATAAGGGGCTGTCACAGACATACGGACTGCTACCATCGTGGCAAGGAAACGGACTAACTTCGCTCGCCAGAGAACACCACATTCCTCACACATTCGGTCATTCTTAGTTTCGGTGAATCGGTAACCGGGGCAGTAATGGGCGTAAAAACACACCAAGATGCTCCGGTGATCGACACAGGGTAGTTACCCCCGACAGGCTACACTACGCGTGAAAACACTATAGTGCAGTCAGTCGGCGGCTAGTCCCCACAACATTCATCCTGCAGTTCATTCCCTTTCGCTCTATTACGGGAGGCGATTACAATGAGCGTAAACACACTTCAAAGTAGCCGGTCTCCCGAAACGGGTTTTGTTGAATATCGAAAGTGTATACAGCGTGAAAACACATATATACCCTTCCGATAGTCGGCAGCCCTTCGGTCACTCGGTTTCAGTCTTCCCTGTTGGCTTTCCGAAGAATGCGGAACGTTCTTCGGAAAAACTTTTAAGTTGGTACAGGATCAGCGTGAGAACACATGATCATATACGTCCCTTTTTCAACAGAACCTAACACTCTTTTCTCTGGCGAGGAGACAACTACATCCCTCCACGGTGCTAACAGGTATACTTACTTGTACAGTCAAATCGGTGGCTCGTGGCGGAAAATTTACACGACGGTGGGTATTTAAAGGATTTAGGCAAGGGCTCAGTGAAACGTCTCGGGTAAGCCGGGTCTCGGTGAGAAGTGTCTTCCACGACGTTCTCAACGTCCGGAGCAAGGTTCGCGTTCTCCCACCAGTACTACGGTACTCTGGGGGATTGCGCCTTTTGATTGGCTGTGCATGGTCGCACTGCGGAATGGTTTTGGTTGAGCTATACTGGGTGTTCTGCGGGAGCCGGTACTTAGCTAGTTCGCTAGTTTAATTATTTAATCGATGTCTTTAATATAAATTATACGGAATAACTATGAAATATGTTTGATTAAAATGTGACTTCGTCACACACCCCCCTTACTTCGATAAAAAAAAATTAATTTTTTTTTTATCTAAATTAATTTTTTTTTCTTAGTGCCAACTTAAATCAGGTTTACCTAATAACAGCTAGCCTGTCTTATTTATTTACAAAAAAAAATATTTTCAAAGTACTTATATTTTCCCTACTACTTAAATATTTTACTATATTTACCTAATGACTATCTTAAATGACAGCTAGCCTGTCCTATTTATATAAACAAAAATCCTAAAAAAAAATATTTTCACAGTACTATACTTTCCCTACTACTTAAATATTTTACTATATTATGTTTTGTAACATCCGGTATCCTGATAGGCTTCCTTAATCCGGTCCCACGTTGCGCATAGGGGATAACCTGCCTATGCCGAATATCATCTTCTCGGTTTCTTTATCTATACCAGTTTACAGGTAGTGGGATCCCTTCTGCCCGGCCATTGGACACCCGCAATGGCGGCATGGGATACTAGCCGGCGCTAAGTACTTCTGATGTCGTACCTCTTTGGAACACATGCAGTTTCTGGACATTGTTCCCGTTTTACCACAACGGGAGCAAAATAGAATCGGGCGGCGGTGGCACTTTTCTCTCTTGTGCCCTGAAACACCACAACGCCAACATAGGTTGTTGGTTATAATAATGTAGTCAGGATATGGGCGGCGGTGCTTTTCCCGAGCTTCAGCTTTTATTTGGGTCCATGGCTTTGGACCAGTATACGGCGGCACAAACGGACCGTCAAACGGTGTATGCATGAGAGGATCTCTTCCTAATTGCAGAGGTGTTGGCTCCTCAGGGCCATATTCTGACCCTGGAGCGGCTTCCTCCTTTATCGGCGGTAACGGTGACGTACACAAACTTAGTACGGGACTGGTCATGTTCTGCAAATCAAAAAAAAAAAAAGCAATAAACATACGGTAACTTGCTTTTTATAAGTCTTATGACCAATTGGAGCGTTGCAAACACGGTGGGTGTCTTACTGGTGGCGTATACATATTTACAGCTAATTCTATCCTATATATCACTATCTATTTATACACAGCTTATCCTAGTTATTTACATTATATACAGCTTATTTGCATGATGCCAATTTGTCAGATTTTTTTTTTCTCAGAGGCGGTCCACGGGCGGGATGTTTATTGTAATCTTCCGCCCATCCTTTGTACGGAAAGTGCGTCGAACGCGCCGCGAGTCTGGTATACTCGGTGGCCGGTATCGGGCTAGAGCTTGGCGGACCTCGCTCGTCCAGTAATCCGGGCGAGATTCCACCAACAATTTTTCGGCCAAGGAGGCTTCCGGCCATCGGCGGTACAGGGCCGGAGCATTGCAATTTTTGGCCGTTATTGCCATGCTGTCGGTCGGTTCCCTGATCGCCTGTTCTGCATCCAACCAACGGAACAGGTCGTGGTCCAGGTTGCTGGTTACTTTATTACTGCTGTTTGTATTGCCTGGAGCTGCAGGTCCGATGACGTTGTTTCGGGCTGGCACTACCACGAGGTTCTGCAGGATCTTGATTCTTGGGCCCGGCACTTGAAATCCTGGCAGCAGGCGTTTCACCTTTGCCAACCTTCGCCGGGTGGCCTCGATTCTTTCCTGCAAGTCGTTCACTGGGCGGGTAAGATCCGGAATAGCCGATCCCAGTGGCGGTTCTCCTGATAGTCTCGGCATTCTGAAAATTAGGAGTGATTACGGTAAATACAGGGTCTATGTCATGGGTCGGTTTCAAATCTTTAATATGAACTCGGTAGGGCTTTTTTCCTTTTATGCTTTTTAGTTCATAAACCACGGGTGAGATTACTTTTGTAACAGTATACGGGCCGGAATATTTCGGGGCTAATTTCGCGGCAAAACCTTTTTCAGCGGACGACAGGACGTGTTCACGCTTCATCACACTGTCGCCGACATGGCATCGCCACTCTCTACGTCGGAGATTGTAGTGATGGCTTTGTGTGGTGAACGCTTTGGCCTGATTAATTCTGACCAACTCATACACTTCAGTCAGCTTATTCACTCGGTCGGTCTGTTGAATAAGCTGATCGTCGTCAGGTTCGGTAGAACTGCCTGGTTTTGGTTGCTGCTCCTGATAGTAGGATCTCGGGGGTTCTAATTCTCGACCAAAATTCAAAAAAGCGGGTGAAAATCCGGTCGAATCACTACGGGTGGTATTAAAAGCGAAAGTCAGGTCAGGTAAGTCAGCGTCCCAATTTTTATGGTTGTCACCACAAAACTGAGCAATCATGGTTTTCATGGTTCGGTTTGCTCTTTCTACGGGGTTCGCTTGCGGGGTATACGGTGGTGTTAGTCGGTGGTCTATACCGTATTCTTTTAGCAGGTCTCTAAAAGTTTTTCCGGTATACTGTGTGCCGTTGTCGGAAATAACGGTTTTCGGACGGCCAAATTGTGTTAGTACTAGTTCATACAGGGCTTGACTAACGGCGCGTGACGTTGCTTTCCGTATAGCACGGCATTGAATCCACTTAGTAAAGCGGTCTTGGAACATCACTACGTATGCGTTACCCTTAGAGGACCTCGGTAATGGTCCTACTAAATCTGTACTAACAGTTTCCCACGGTGTATGGTTTCTTGACGGCTGCATTTTTCCGGGTATCTGTTGTTGCGACGGTTTATATTGCTGGCAGCAGATACATTGTCTAACATACTGGGCTATGTCGCGAGACATACCAGGCCAGTAGTATCTTAACGTGATACGGGCTGTAGTTTTTGCTATTCCCATGTGTCCGGCGGTTGCAGAGTTATGGTTCTCCTCCATTATTCTGGTTCTTACGGTTTTCGGTATACAGAGTTTCCATGGATCCATCATGTCCGGTTCGGTCATGTCTGATGAGCTCCAAAAGTGTCGGTACAGGTTTCCATCTCGTATACAATACGTCGGGTGTGCTTCGGGGTGATTTTTCACCTCCCTTATTTTATTCGCATACCAGGAACACTGTTCGTCCTCTGTTATTAGGGCTATAGCCGCTAACTCATTGGTTTCTGCTTCCTCTGGTGCACCGGGGTTCGGTTGGCGAGATAGTGCATCAGCCACTCGGTTTAATACGCCTCGTCGGTATTTTATTTCAAAATCGAACTGTTGCAGATACATCTGCCATCGTGCTAAACGTCCGGACGGTGATTTAATTGTTTTTAGCCATCGTAAGGACTGATGGTCGGTCAGGACGGTGAAGTGGTATCCTTCTAGGTAGGGTCTCATTTTCTCTATTCCATAAACTATCGCTAAGCACTCTTTTTCGGTCGTGGAGTACGCTTTCTCAGCCGAAGTCAAAGTTCGGCTAGCATAGGCGATAATATTATCCCCCCCATCGGTATTGTTTTGAGTCAGGGCTACTCCTAAACCACTATCTGAGGCATCGGTCTGTAGGGTAAAAGGGCGACTAAAGTTGGGGCATGCTAATACCGGTGCGACGGTAAGGGCGGTTTTTAGTTTTTCAAATGCCAGTTGCTGTTCGGCTCCCCAATTCCAGCGTCGGCCCTTTTTTAGTAGCATGTTTAACGGTGCTGCTATTTGCGAAAATGCAGGTACAAAACGTCGGTACCATGAGACCATTCCCAAAAAGCGTCGTACCCCTCTTACATTTGACGGAGCTGCGTACTGCGTGATGGATGTTACTTTTTCTGGGTCGGTGTGTATTCCGGTAGCAGTAACCTGGTGTCCCAAATATTTCAAAGATCTACGCCCAAACTGACATTTATCGGGATTTATTCTTAGGTTTGCGGCTCTTAGTTTTTGAAATACGGTTCTTATATTTTGTAGGTGTTCTTCAAATGTTTCGCCTAGGATAATGATATCGTCTAGGTAGGCAAAACAGTACGGGTCTAGTTCGGGTCCTATGATGCGGTCCATTAGTCTTTGGAACGTCGCTGGTGCAGAGTGTAATCCAAACGGCATTACTCGGAATTGAAACAAACCCCGTCCTGGTACTGTAAATGCCGTAATTGGTTTGCTTTCTTCGGTCAGTGGTACCTGCCAGTACCCCTGTTTGAGGTCTATACTGGAGATATACTTCGCCTTTCGAAGTTTGTCGAGAATCGCATTTATAAACGGTAGTGGATATGCATCTTTTTGAGAAATATCATTGATTTTTTGAAAATCAATGCAGAACCTTGGTTTTCCGTCTTTCTTTCGGACAATGACTACCGGTGAGCTCCATGCACTATTCGATTGTTCAATGATCCCATCTTGCAGCATCTGGTCAACTTCATTATTAATGATTTCCTGCATACGGGGATTTTGTGGGCGGTATCTTTGTTTAATCGGTTCGTGACTTGTCAATCTAATTTTGTGCTTAATAAGCGGCGTTGTTCCTTTAATGCATTCAAAAGACGGTAGTTCGTAGCTTAGAAAGGAATGCAGCCGGTTCTCTTCGGTGGTAGACAATGTTAACGGTAGTTGATTGCCGATTTTCCCTACTGGACTGCAGGGTGCAACTGTTCTTTTTGAGTGCGAAGTAAAGTCGTCAATCACGATGGTGCCTGTGCCTAATTCTAGTTTGAACTTTCCTTTTTGTAAAATGTCCATTCCTAGAACCATATCCGTGGAGAGTCCAGGTAGGTAATGCATTATCTCCGTAAATTTCTTCGGACCTATTCGGAAGGTGGTTCGGTAGGCTTCGGGAATCTCCATTAATTCTCCATTCGCAAGCCGGGCTAGGTTAGTAGTTTTTTCCACCGGTTGCAGTGCGTAGAACGGTTTTCTTTTTACTAGCCGGTCTCCTATATAAGATTTTGCGGCTCCGGTATCTATTAGTGCTAAAACTGGTTTTTCATTAATATGTATAGTCAGATGTGGTCGATTTTCGGTCAGGTCGGTCGTGTTTAATGCAGTCGAGGCGGGTGAGTGGTGGTGCTGTCCTTGCCTCGTCATGGGGCAGCGCCTTCCTAGTTTTCCGACCTCGGACAGGGACAATCTCGAGACATGACATCTGTTTTGCCACATCTTGAACAGAATAATCTAGCGGGGCCTTTGCAGTTACTTCGCAAATGTCCAGCCTGACCGCAGCGCCAGCATCTGGCGGGCGTCGACGTCGGTCCCGGTTTACCAATATTCGGTCCGGCAGTGTTTTCATGAGATGTGGTTTGAAAATGTCTGGGCTGTGATGTTCGTTGCTGTATCGGTGCTTGTACTGATGGTGTTGTAAACCGGTGCGAGCCTTCTGCTCTCGGTTTATCCTTTTCTAATTCCTGCAGTAGGATTTCGTACTCCCTAACCGCTGCAGAAAATGACATAACGTCCTGGAAATCGGTTTTTCTTATGTTTTGTCGGTAATTGGGAAGTAAATTTCGGTATAACCATTGTAGTTCTTGATCGCTGTTCATCTTTCCGTGTCGGCGTACTAGCGTTTGTAGGTCAGTTACGTAACGATTGACCGGTTCGTTATGACGCTGTACTCGACGGCTAATTTCGACCTCCAAGTCTATTTCATAGTTGACCGGAAAGAAAAATATACGGAAATCTCGTTTGAAATCGTCCCAGTTTTGCCAAGCCTGCTTGTTATTTCTACACCACAGGGCCGCATTACCACGTAGTAATTCGGGTAGGTGGGGTAGTAATACGTCAGGGTTTATCTTGTTAGCCAGGCAAATCTCATCTATTCTTTCTAGAAAAGTTGCTGGGTCATTTCGGTCATCAAAGTGCACATTCCATTTGTGCACCTGAAGTTCTGGGTGATTGCTTGTCATTGTGGTAGCAGGGGGTGGTATGCCTCCCTGTACTGTAGTCGGCTGTATTGTATTTATTACTGGTCTGACGGCTGACGGTGTGTGTATTATACTAGTTGATACGTGCTGTGTTGCAGCGGGGGGCATATATATTAAAGGGTTGGTATTTACACACGGATTACTACACGGGGTGCTATATATACAAGGGTTGTTTACTAGGGTGCTATGTACACAAGGGTTGGTCACTATAGTGCTATATACACCAGTGTTAGACGGAGAGGTGCTATAGTATACGGGGGGTATGGTGTATGTCACGGGATTTTGCACTAACTGCGTCGGTATGTAGCTTATAGGTGCTACGGCAGATGTCACATGTATGATGGGGGTAGGTTTAGTATTAGTCGCCGTTACTGTCGACGACACTGTTGACTGGGCGGGGGTGTAACTGGAAATTGTTACTATACTGTGGCTAACGGAGGGTGGATTTGTTGTTGCGCTGCTTGACGCGCTTATGCTGGCTGCATTGGGTGCAGGAAAAATAAAGGGGAAGGTGGACGGTTGCGGGGTGGCGTGGCCATCTCGGATAAACTTAACTAAGCGTTTGCGTAGTGTGTCCACAGGCCCGGTGTCATCCAGACCAAATTTCTGTACTTCAGCCACCAGATCCACTTTTTTTAAAAGATAGATCCAGCTTGTTCGTGAGTCGGTACTTCCAATGCTTGGTGACGGGGGTAAGGGTGGTGCGGGTGGTATCGGTGGTGCGAGGTGTAACGGCGACGTGGGGGGTACGGTCAGCATCAGTGTAGCTTGTGTCGCTTTCACGTTTGCCATTATTGTGAATAATTACAAAAAAAAATACCTAAAACTTTTTTATAACCCTGTATTTGAACCTTAATATTCTAGCTATATATATAACGGTTCGTTTAACTTAACTGGTGCTTACTGCCCAATAAAAAAATGTTTACGGTTTATTACCTAGAAAGAAAATTCCTAAAACTTTCCTTTAACCCGGTATCTAAACCTTTTACTTTTGTATATTTAAAAAAAAATTTCTAACGGTTTGTTTCACTGGTACCTAATGCCTAATGAAATATATCTACAACTATTGCCTATTATAAAAAAAAATTCTTAATACTTTCCTATACCCCGGTATTTAAATAAATCTATCTACAGTTTATTTTAACTGGTACTTCATCCTTTGGTTATCTCAAACAAAATATAATTTCACAATTATATTTTCTTAACGGTCTGCTTACTAACTGGTGGTACTTAAACCTTCGGTTAATTCTCTAATTAATTTAAATCCTATTTCAAATTTCACCGGACTATCCTGTATTATAGTAAACAAAATGCCTAACGGTATTTATCCTAAATCATAAAAATAAAACTAAATCAATTAATATATACACTATATCCTAATACTAAAGCTCTTATCTTCTACACGGTCATTTGGAATTTATTTACACGGATTTTTTTTATTCGAAAAAAAAAACTATTCATATCGGTTTCTTATCTTTTGTTCGCGTCTCGGATGTTAACAATATTCCAAATTTTAAGCAAATCTTGTTTCTTGCAATTTAAATGCCTTTTCCGGTCTAGAAAATTTCCTTCGGTATTTTCATATTTTTAGAGAAACGGGTTCGATAATCGGTTTTAAAATCCCTGTTTTATCAGGAAACAAGCTATCACACGGGTTCTAGACTACGCATGCGCAAAGAAAATATGCATAGGCGAAAATTTCCAACGGCCCTAGGCTACGCAAGCGCAAAGAAAATCTGCTCGGGCGCCAATTTGTAACGCTCCTGCTGTGGTTCGTAATGCCGAACAGTCTTGTCGGCCTGTACTTTCCTGAGACGGATAATTTTCGAGCGCCACTCTGTTGTTTTAAGGTGTAACAGAGAACCACCAGACCTATAGGTAGCTTTTACACAGTTGGAGAAACGGTACTCCAGGGGTCTATGCGCCTACTATAGCCGTTTTTGCCTATTTAATAAATAATAACACAGAATACGGGTGTGTTCTAAACAATTTATTAACTAATAGCGTTGATTATTTGCGGCTGACATTTACTATACAGAAGCTAAAACTATGCTATTTAAAATATACGGTTTTTAGAGGGGGTGCGGCGGTTCCACATTTTTGTGAACAAGCTACTACGGGAGGGTGTAAAGCAGACAGGTACGATAGAGCAAACTATGCGTGCAAGAAAACAGGGTGTTTAGCGGGATTAAAGCATCGGATTAAAAAGGAAAAAGGCTCCAGCGGTCATAAGGGGCTGTCACAGACATACGGACTGCTACCATCGTGGCAAGGAAACGGACTAACTTCGCTCGCCAGAGAACACCACATTCCTCACACATTCGGTCATTCTTAGTTTCGGTGAATCGGTAACCGGGGCAGTAATGGGCGTAAAAACACACCAAGATGCTCCGGTGATCGACACAGGGTAGTTACCCCCGACAGGCTACACTACGCGTGAAAACACTATAGTGCAGTCAGTCGGCGGCTAGTCCCCACAACATTCATCCTGCAGTTCATTCCCTTTCGCTCTATTACGGGAGGCGATTACAATGAGCGTAAACACACTTCAAAGTAGCCGGTCTCCCGAAACGGGTTTTGTTGAATATCGAAAGTGTATACAGCGTGAAAACACATATATACCCTTCCGATAGTCGGCAGCCCTTCGGTCACTCGGTTTCAGTCTTCCCTGTTGGCTTTCCGAAGAATGCGGAACGTTCTTCGGAAAATCTTTTAAGTTGGTACAGGATCAGCGTGAGAACACATGATCATATACGTCCCTTTTTCAACAGAACCTAACACTCTTTTCTCTGGCGAGGAGACAACTACATCCCTCCACGGTGCTAACAGGTATACTTACTTGTACAGTCAAATCGGTGGCTCGTGGCGGAAAATTTACACGACGGTGGGTATTTAAAGGATTTAGGCAAGGGCTCAGTGAAACGTCTCGGGTAAGCCGGGTCTCGGTGAGAAGTGTCTTCCACGACGTTCTCAACGTCCGGAGCAAGGTTCGCGTTCTCCCACCAGTACTACGGTACTCTGGGGGATTGCGCCTTTTGATTGGCTGTGCATGGTCGCACTGCGGAATGGTTTTGGTTGAGCTATACTGGGTGTTCTGCGGGAGCCGGTACTTAGCTAGTTCGCTAGTTTAATTATTTAATCGATGTCTTTAATATAAATTATACGGAATAACTATGAAATATGTTTGATTAAAATGTGACTTCGTCACAGTTAAAAGGCCCATTTTTAAAGCTCTTATCCACATTTCACGTCGTTCTTATGAGAGTCGATTAAGGATTTCTGTAGCATTGTGAAGAACTGCAGGAATTCCAAAGGATCGTATATTGTCCCTATTTCCCCTCAACCACTGAACAAAAAGACGGCATTTTATTTAGGGCACTTTAATTATTAACACAACGAACACAGATCTTAAAATTCAAAGCAAACTGCAAAGAAAACTTAAATTTATAACCCAAACGCTTGTGTTTATTTACTTTGTTTGCCCTCCAAGCAAAATGGCCGCCGACTATGTGACGTCATATGGAAATTATTAATTCGACAATTGAAAATAAAGGCAAATTAACACATAGCTACCAAATACAATGTGATTACTGTGATGTAATCTATATAGGTCAAACAGGTATAAACTTTAAAACTAGGCTTAAGGAACATAAAACATCCATTAAAAAAAAAAAAAATAAAACGAATAGCGGACCACTGTATAATAAATAACCACTCAATATCCAACAAATTAAAAACGATATAATATACTCAACACAAGGGTAGAAAACTCAACCTATTAGAAACATTAGCAATCAAAAAGGCCTTACAGAATCGATGTAATGTTGTTAATAATCAAATTGAAATACCTTCAGGTGCCAATCTAATACTTAATAGCCTAATAATTTGGGATAAATATGCAATAAACACTGTCAATAATTACGAACGAAAAAAACCGTAATTATATACACAATATCGTTTTCTTAATTTTATTACTTAGATGTAAATACCTCTGTAATTTAGTTGTACCTTTGGCCAATACCTGTAAATTAAGGATCAAAATTGTTTTTCTTCGATTAAATAAGAAATATTTACAAACCAAACCCTTCTAAAAGAAATCTGCTTAAAACCTAATATTGAGAAAAATAGAAGTAATAGCCGTACGTCTCACTCCCAAACAAACATGATCCTAAAAACGACGCTAATACAGGGTGTTTATTAAACATACGGCAAAAATTGAAGGGGTTATTCCCTGGACTATTCTAAGAATATTTTGTCCTTTGATGATTTTTAAACAGCCGCTATGTTTCCAAGATACAGGGCGAGTAAAATTTTCGACAAAACCAATTTTGATATTTTTCAAACTATTAATGTAGGCGAAATAAATGTATTTCTTACTACGCTGGACTTACTGAATATAATTTTTTTTTTAAATGCGTTTTATCTTTTAAGCAAATCAGTTTAAACATGAATTTCATTTGAATACGTCTCGTAATTGATCATTTTGTATGTGTAGAATTTGTTGAAACTGATTGACGTGAATTTTCTGTCTTTAATAGTTAAACTTTTGTTAGTGAATTCCTCTATCATGAATCGCTATACGAACGACGAGATGACTGACATGCATTTCATTTACGGACTTGCTAATGGCAATTCATTACAAGCTAGGCGGTTGTACAGGGTGAGTCAACCATAGAGTAAAGTTCATTATCTCATTTGTTTCGCGAATTACCAAAAAACGTTAAATACAAAAGTTTTAGGGAATGTTAAGGTACACAGGAAAAAAAAATATTAAAATTTAAAAATAAAAAAAAAGTTAAAATTTTTTTTGAGTATACAGGGTGGTTCAAAAAAGCATGGCAAATATAACATAAGTTTTTTTTTTAAATTGAACACCCTATTTTTTTAATTTATTTTTAGATATTAGATTAGATAATTCTACAATTTTTTGTTAATAATGTTATATACCTAAACCTAGCACTTCTAATATTTTAATTTTTCCTGAAAGCTATTAGTTTTTACTCTTATAAAAAATTGACAGTTCCGCCATTGTTTCTGTAGGTGGAATATTTGGTTCAAAATAAATTTATGCATTTCGACTAATTGAAAAATACCAACTTTTTTAAATGGCGCACCCTGCATATTATTATTTTTCTGATAGGTTTTATAAAACTCTTCAACTTTTATTGAGTATGTCATATCGTCCCTCCAATGCCAAAATGACGAATGTGCAATTTTGATGTTTTTCACGTATGTACAATGTCAACAAGGAAAAACTTACAAAATTTCTACGCCAAAAGCACGAATTTGTATGCAAAGCCATACCCCCTCCAGGACCAGTTAATTGTTTCGCGAGAGTGTCGCTTTTGATTTGGTTCCAATGCTTAAAGAGCGAATGGGCTTTATTCGTGCTTTTGCCGTTGTATATTTTTTAAGACATTCAAGTGCATATTCGCGAATGTGTCATTGGTGGATTTGACAGTATACAGTTTTTGCCGTTTTTAAACGTGTTTGTGAGTTTAGTGTTCTTTTGTTGAAGAAAAATGAGTTCCCGTGCAAAAAGAATAATGCAGCTTTGCCGGAAATTAGCAGGTAAAGTATTAATTATGCTTATACGTATTTTTATGTAGGCCCTTTTAACTATTTACGTTTTATTGTAAAACATAACCTAAAAAACTATGTATGTTTTTTTTTCAGCGGAATCTAAAAATGAACTGGCTTTGACGCATTCAGGGCAACATCAACCTGTTGCTGATTTCTGTTTAGCCAATCCCCCATTCTTGGAAAATGAAATTCTTCCACCTACTAGGGAAGAACAAGTACTAGAAAATATAAATTGTTTGAAAGGATTGTCTGAAACTCCTTTAAATACTGCAGATGGATTGGCTGCTCATAAATTAGCTGCTGAAGTGACAATACAAGGTTAGTTTTATATACTTGGGTCTAGCGATTGGCAATTTTCATTGTCGCAATTAAGAATTGCTGCAATAAAAAACTTCTTCAGAAAGGAAAACTTGCCAACTGTAATGCGGCTTTAAGGCCGTGATTTAGGGTACATGACGTTTCGTCTACAACGGCGGCAGACAATATCAAAGGATACGGTGCGGCAAAGGTCAAAAACAGCAGGTATAGACGAAACGTCATGTAGAATTACCTCTAGACCACGGCCTTAACAGTTTAATTATTTCTAAGTAAAATTATTATACTTTGCTTTTGTTCAAGCTAGATTTAAAATTTTTTGTGTTTACTTGAATTTTACCATGTACTACTTATTGGTTTTATTGTTTTTAGGTGACTTTCCCTCTACAAATTTTTCGACTCAATTACCGGAAAAGTTATCCAGTAATGAAAGTAATTTGGACCCACGTGAAGCCCAAGTTAAACATCCTGAAAATTTGTCACCTAGTTCCCGAAACCAACTGTTAGAAGATCTATATTACTCCAATTCATCATCTGATGATTATGAACCCTCGTCAAGTGATTCAGAAACAACCAGTGCCTCTTCTTTGGAGACAGATTCAGACAGTGTGTTAGATCACGAAACAGAAAACCAAGGTAACCAGATGAGTAAGGACTCCAAGCAGAACAAATGTCTTAAAAAAAAGAGAGAAAGCAAGAAGCAATGGTCACGAAATATTCGAAAAGCTAAAAGGGTTAAAGGAGAATCATACGCCCAATGTATGATTCTCCTTTATCGCGAAATTGAAAAACCACCGCGACCTCTTTTGCCAGTTCCGTGTCTGGCAAAGCCAAAGCATAAATGTAAGGATTTTGTAAACGATCAGGGACGACTAAAAATATATGAAGCTTTTCGTAGTTTAAGTTGTTCTGATGATCAGAGACAATTTGTGTGCAACCACATACAACAGAATACAAAAAAACGCACTACGCGAAACTTACAAAACTCCCGAAAAACCTACACCTGCACTTACTCTTTTACAGTTAATGGAACACAAAATGTTGTGTGTAGAGAATTTTTTATGGCTACAATTAATGTGACAGATGCTTTCACCAAAGGGGTCTGCAGGACAAATTTTTTACTTACGAAAGCTGGCGGTATACAATTTTACGGTTTATAATTTGGGAAATCAGGACGTGAGGTGTTATCTTTGGGACGAGACACAAGGTAAAAGAGGAGCAAATGAGATTGCTTCATGCATATATGACTTTATTATGTCACATAATCAAATCACCGCTGTTCGCATGATGTCTGACGGATGCGGCGGACAACAAAAAAACTCTATTTTTGCGGCTATGTGTCTCCAACTTTGCGCCAATCATCCGTCTTTAGAAACAGTCGACCATCAATTCTTTGAAAGTGGGCATACGGAAATGGAGTGTGACTCCATACACTCTAAAATCGAAAAGAAAGCAAAGCACGTACCAGTTTATACGCCTAGCGACTGGGCACAAGTCATACGAGGTTCCCGTATAACGCCTCAACCTTTTGTCGTAAAGAACATGATGTTCGATGATTTTTTTGAGTTCAAAGGCTTTTCCATTAATTCCTTTAATTTTAGTCAGATTCCCTGGAGGAAACTTTGCTGTCTCCGTTTCATTAAGGGACAAAAGGCGAAAGTATTTTATAGGGCAGACTATGCGGGAGAGTTTATTGAAGTAGATTGTTCTACAAAAAGCAGGGGACGTCCAAAACAAACTTGTCTAAGCAAAGCCTATGAAAGTACACTACCTATAAGCGAGGCCAAATGGAAAGATTTACAGAAAATGTGCAAAGATTTTACTATACCCAAAGAATACCATAATTTTTATCAAGCTTTGAAAACAAACAAGAATGTTCGAGATAATTTACCAGAACCAGATGCAGAGGAAAGCGACATTGATACAGCGTAAATACAGAGTTGCTTGTGTTATTTTAATTTTTGCATTATTATAATTTTTTAATTTTTTTTTGTTCCCAGCAAAATTAAAATCAGAATTTTGTCAATTTAATTTAAAAACCTATTATATTTCCCCTATTAGAAGGGCATATTGGTTTATTAACAGAAATTACATGTACACTTTTGGAAAAACGGGCTTACATTATGTTAAATAAAATTATTTAGTCTATTACGTTTCGTTTTTTTTAACACGAAAAATATTTTGCAAGACCAAAATAACGAATGTGCTTTTTTTCAAAACTGGCAAGACTTTTAAAATTTAATATAAATTCAGTTTAATCGTCTAATAATAATCATTAATTATACAGCAGTCCATTAAAAAAAAAAAGAAGAGCGTCTATTTTTAGTACTTGTTCAAATAGTTAAATTGCAGTTTTCTCAAATCTGCTAATTTGCACATTCGTCATTTTGGCATTGGGGGGACGATATACCTATTTTTAATAGATTTTTGTCATTTTTACCCTTGTTTTTATTACACTAACGGGACTAACGCTATAAAATAAACGAAAATAATTTTTCTGTTAACTTACTTAATTTTTAATTATTATGACGTAATAAATGTTCAAAAATATGCCCGTCTACTTGGATTCACATGTTTAGTCTTTTTACTATATTTCCCTGCACATTCCTTAGCATAAAGGGTGGTATTGTCCTGCAGGCATCCCTTATCATATTTTCCATATTTTCTGGTGTGGTAGGGGGACATACCTAAACACGATCTTTAATGTAGCCCTACAAAAAGAAATCTGAAGGTACCGATCAATTTTTGTGGGTAATGATTGTTTAAAAATTCCCGAACTTCCCGATGGTAATGAGCAGGAGCTCCGTCCTGTTAAATCCACATTTGTTCCCTTTCGATGTCATTAACGTGTGATAATTCATTTTTCAAAAAGTTTAGATATCTATGACCGTTAAATGGTTCGCGGAAAAATATGGGTCAATAACTCGAAAATTTTTGATTCCACACCATACATTAAGCGACCAATAGTTTTGATTTTGAATGTCCCGAACCCAGAATGAATTAACTGTCGAATAATAGTGCATATTATTGCGGTTAACTGCTCCATTACTACGAGAGGTAACTTCATCAGAAAACATTAATTTGAACAAGAAATTCGTATCTGCCTCTATAGCTTCATTTATGATTGTACAAAAGTTTACTCGTTGTTCAAAACCACGGTCTAAAAGTTCTTGGTGTAGTTCCATATGGAAGGATGATATTTGAATTTTCTCGTGGTGCGATTACCGGTAGATTGGGTTGTGTCACATAAGTTAGCTAAGTGACGGCTACTGACCTGGGAATTATCTTCAACATGAAGTAATATTTCAGTTTCTTTTTTCTCATTGGTAGCATTCCGGTTTACCACTTTTCGTTTCTTATATTCAACGCTACCATTACCATCAAACCGTTCCATTAAGCATTGGAAAATATTGTCTAGTTGATATGCATCTATTAGGGAACTTCGCACCGTAAATCCTTACTGCCAAAAGACAATTTTTTCCCGCCTCGCCCAGTATATAAAAGTTGATATTTTTCAATTTAAATTAGTCGAAATGTATCAATTTATTTTGAACGCCTTGTAGCATCTAACTGAAATTTCGTTGCATGTTTTTTTTTTGTCATCCCAATAGAACGTTTGTACCAAATGAGTATTCCGCCTTCAGAAACAATGGCGGAACTGTCAATTTTTTAAAATAGTAAAAACTAATAGTTTTCTAGAAAAATTAAAATATTTTAACAGCTACTACCCAAGTAGCATTTTAGACACATTATGGTAAATGTGTCTAAACTATTGTTTCTGTTTCCGAAACAAATTGGAAATGGCAACAAGTATAGAAATATTTTCGAAACGTATACATTTTAAATGGCGCATTAGCACGTGTTTCCAAGTGGTTGGTACAGGCTGTGACTTTCGCTGTTTCGACGCAAAATCGAAACTTTTATCGAAAATGTTTCGAAAATTTTTCGGAAAGTTTCGAACATGTTTCTATAAATGTGTCTAGAGTGACAGTTTATTTTATAAAGAGGGGGCTGAGTGTTGGAAATATGAATTGTCAAAATGGAAACATTAGGGAAACAAATAATTAGATATTATACCTGTAGGTTGTAATAAAATAAAACAAAGTAAACAATAAATGAAGACAGCATAATTTCGTCATAATTTGTCACCAAAGAGTATTTTCTATAAGTGATAGATTTATTTTGTATAGTTTATTGCAAAGGAGATCCAAAAATCAATGACGAAATAAATTTTATCGTGCAATTTAGTAATTTAGCTTTATATTCTTAAGACGCTCCCAGTTTATTGACTACACATAAAATAAATACTTTGTCAAAAAATAAACTTTTAAATATTTTTAAAATTTTACTTAATTCTTTTTTCAATTGATTAAGCTAGCAAAATGGAACTAATATAACCACTTTTTTACACTTCAAATTAAGCAGGAAGTTAATTAAAGTCCATTTTAATAATATAAAAATGCATTTGTCAAAATGTCTGCCAGAAAGCGAGAATTATTCTGGTCCAAAATGGAGTCGACTCACAATTTCTAGTATTTAGTTTCTATAATGTTTCGAAAATCATGTAGCTATAATTAATAGAAAATGTGTCGAAACATGAAGAATGTTCCGATATTGTGTCGAAACTACGCGGAACAAACGTCGCTAAAGTAAAAATATTACGGTCCCGTCAAGCGGAAGGGTAAGCTCAGAAGCATAAAACTTCTGTATACCGTCACGTTATAAACTGCCACTTGTCAAATAGTGTACTCTAACCTTAGTCTTCATTGAGTGTACTTACATTACGAAGCGGTTCGACAAGGACGGCCGCGATTGCAGCGCGCCCTATCGTAACTTATGAAAGTACTGGCGAGAACTTTGAAACTCTGGTGTTTCTCGGGAAGAAGACAACGGTTTACATATTATTTTGCTATTCCATAGGTCTTAAAAATAAATCGAATCTATTTACTTGTATTTTAAAACTTTATTTTATGACAGGACACACAATATTTAAATTGTAATTAAATTGTTATATACAGAATGATTTTAGAATATTTTTTGAGATAACAATGGTCTTGGCAACTTTCCGTGGAATATAAGCTTGTTGTTCATGTAGTTCATCTATCACCTCCTTTTTACCAGCTGTCCTCTTCTTTTAAGTACTCTTAAATCTAACTTGTTTTTCAACCTTTTTATTAGCTGGCTGGTTTGAAACTTTTGCTTCTTCAAATTTTGGTTTTGCAAGGTTCAATGCCGTAAGTGCTTCTTCTAGTTTTAATGTTATTTCATATTCGTAGGTAGCATTTGAAATATAACTGTAAATCATATCCAGTTTTTTTTTTCATATTTGAATTTCCCCTATTACCTGTTTATTGTGATGTTAATAACACTTTAACTGTAGAGAGTTCATTTTCTTCACTGTTATCCATATTGCGATTTGCACTGGTAGAGATTATAAGTACTATTATTTTTACAGATGGCATTACTATGTTTGCATATGTTGCCTCTAATAAAATTATCAACACATCTGCAAGTATAATCATGATTACATATTTGGCCAATTGTACATGATAATTGGCAGTTTCTAACCAAGTAGGAATATTCTTCCTTCTGAACAATGTATTTGTTCTCTTTATTTTGGGATTTCACCTTCCAGGAAAGTCCAGCCAATTCTGATGTGTCAACTATTCAATACTTTCCGCTCTTTTATGACTGGCCTGTATTAAGTTCATCATATAAGATGATTTTCCTTTGATCACTTTTTAGTTTTTTAAACATGTGATCGCGCATCATGCACATTAAGGCCTGCAAGCATTTATCGACTTTCTTTGATATTTTGCCTTCTATACGTATATGTTTGAGAACCTTATGTATTGCCTCTAGAAACATGTTGGTGTTTATACCTAACCCTTTTCTGTAGCAAAATGCCCACTATTCTGGTCTTTTAGAATAAATTTGAAGAAAATACTTTCCAAATTCATTGGTGGCTTTGCTTGAGGATAAATTAGTCAAAACATGCTCCAATAGTTCCTTAAATTTATTTTCATTTTTGCTCTCCATCAAGCACCGTAACTATAAACGGATGCTTTTTGTTCTTGATCACCCTTTACTTTATTTATGATCTGCATTATCCAATTATTATCCACATGCCATATACATAACAACGGATGTTTTGGTGGTTTCATTACTTCTGACCAAGCATTAACTCAGCTGCATCATCAGACATAAATATCTCCACTTCCAAGGAATAACCAGTTTTCTTCTTCAGCAACTCAAAGTAATAAGCCAAAGTATGAGTATCTGTTTTGTTAGATAATAAAAAGGCGATTGGAATACCTTCTTCAAATTCATCAACTGTTAACACTGTAGTCAGTAAGAAGTCATATTCTGTAGTATCAACCTTCTCTTTAAATATATTAATATGGTGGGTCGATATCATATGCTCTCTTAATTCTGAATATGATTTGACAATGTTTGAACAGACTAATAATATTATTAGATTTTTTGATCTATTACATACCACTGGCTCTCTTTTGTAAATGTTTCTCAAATGCACACATTAAATGGTTCCGTTGTGAAAATTGTTTACAACAATACGAACACTCAACATTGGTCACTCTGGAACAAGCAAAAAGTAGTTTTTTTTAATAAACAACAAACGAACAGCAGTGTCAAAAAACGAAATACGGATCACAACATAAATAAGTATGAAAAAAAAAATGAAAAAAACCCAACTTTTAAAAATGTCTGGGTCAACAAAATAAGATATTTATCAGTTGAGGCGCTGCAGTCGCGGCCGTCCTTGTCGAACCGTTTCGTCTTACATTCTGTTATATACATAACCTACATCTTCATTTCTTGCACTACGGTAAAAGTGAATAGTTTAAAAAATGTACAACTACTTATTTTTAAAGAACTTACATGCCGTGGATCGAGATGTCGATGAGACATCACTAATTGAAAAATCAGGTTGTGGCTTAATTTTTTTCTTTTGAATTTCAAATTCTTTCTTTTTCCTTTTTAGTGTTTTGTAAAACCGCGAGGAATGTTTAAACTGTTGTTTTCGCCCCATATTATAACAAATAAAACGTAAAATGATTCAAGAAGATTTAAAATATCAAAAACTAAAATAACTCCAATGTAGAAATTATAGGTTATAGTAATTAATTGTTCCGGGATTTAAATGTTTCTGGCAGTTTCGAAAATTGTTTTCTTCACAAGTTTCTTAATTAAATAGATATCAATGTTTGGCAAATATTTCGAAACAGAAGAATACCAATTTGTTTTGATTAGCTTAATTCGAAAATGTGTCGCTACAATTTGGGAGCACATGTGTCTTAACACAATTTCATAATTTTATCCAAAAATGCTTCGAAAAATTTCTTCCGTGCGTGTCGTAAATGTATCGACACTGTAGTTTGGAAAATATTTCGAAACTAACAGTTCTTAATTGTTTCTAGTAAATGAATTCGAAAATGTGTCGCAAAAGTTTCGAAACACATGTGTCTCCACACAATCTTATCATTTTAATCGAAAATGTTTCGAAACGTTTTCAGCAAAGAATTTGTGTCCAATTTGTGTCTATAAATGCTACTTGGGTAGGTTTAGGTATATAACACTATTCACAAAAAAGTTATAGAATTTCATGCAGAATCTAAAACTGAATTAAAAAATAGGGTGTTTCATTTAAAAAAACTTATGTTATATTCGCCACGCTTTTTTGAACCACCCTGTATACTCAAAAATAATTTTAAACTGTGTACTTTAACATTCTCTAAACCTTTTGTAGTTAACGTTTTTTGGTAATTCCCGAAACAAATCAAATAATAAACCCCTGTACATTGAACAATTTCCTGACCGCAATGTTCCTGATAGAAAAACCTTCCAAAGAATTCATCAACGTCTTCATGAAACCGGCACATTGAATCGAAGTGGGGGGGGGGGGCAGGAAGGCCAACGACATTAAGAACCGCAGAAGTGGAAGATAATGTGCTGGACATAATGAGGAAGATCCAGGTACTTCTACTCGAGAAATTGCAAATATGTACTTTGATTGTAAGTAATGGGACTATTTGGAAAATCCTTAGTGACTATTTGTTGTACCCATACCACATACAACGCATTCAGGCACTTCTTCCTGCTAATTTTTCTCCACGAATGGCTTTTGCACACATTGGTTCAAATCTCTCAACTACTGACACTGATTCTTTTTACCGATGAATCGAGTTTCTCAAGAAAAGCAGTAAAAAATGTTCACAACAACAACAACCATCTGTGGGCTAACGAAAATCCATTATGGCCTGCTCGATCCCCGGACTTGAACCCCCTGGATTATTTCCTATAGGCCCATCTAAAGTCATTAATTTATACTACTCCAGTGGAGAATATGGAAGATTTAAGAAATCGGATAATTGCTGGGTGTCACTCAATAAGAAAGCACCCTGGTGTTTTTGAAAGAGTTCGGCAGTCAATGAGGAGAAGATTGGATTCTTGCATCCTAGCTGGAGGTAGTCATTTTCTACAGTTCTTGTAGATTAAGAAACTTTACATGTAATTTTTTAATGTCAAACATTTTTCTCGCCCTGTATCTTCGAAACAAAGCAACCTTTCAAAAATCATCAAAGGAGAAAATATTTTTAAAATAGTCCAGGGAATAATTTTAAGCATGTTTAATTTTATCAAATATGTCATTGTCTAAACGTAATTAAAAATTTAAAATAGTTATCTACAAAAAATCTCTCCAGACTCCAGACATTGTTCAACAGCCCCTATTGGTTTTTTTTTTATTATGTTTATAGTAAATGTAAGCATCATTGAACAAATAAATATCATTGATTGTATCTTCAAAAATATCGGTGGATGAAGCTTGTGGAAAAAAAAAACTTTTAAATTGCTGTATCTTCCATATGCTTCACCCAAATTTAATCAGTTTAAGCTCGTTTAATAGACACTTATACTTATTAAAAAACCAACTTTGATCGTAGTCGCTAGTACGTACCGTGTCTTCTAGGGGGCGCTGTTTAAATAAGATTTAGTTTTTTTTAATTTTCTTAATAAAATTAAATGGCACAATATATTTTTTTATAACTCGGCTTAAAGAGCATAAAAATAGCTACATTTTGACGAAAGCCGTAATTCGATATCTTTGTTTGTTTTCGAGTTATTTACAAATGACTATGTTAATTTAAAAAAATTAATGTTTACCGCTAAACGAAAGGAATATAAAGATTCTCTTGTCATAATTTTTCATCAATTTAATATCTATCAACAATAGTTATTAAATTAAATTATTAAAATTTTTATTCTTTTAGTGCATTTATTTTGTGTCCATTCTCGTCTAAAATCAAGATAAAGGCAATAACAAAAATGTAAAGATTATTAAAATTTAACAACTAAACTGTAATAGCGTAGAATTACTTTTATTCTTAAAATTCGAAAGGCCAATGGACTTGAACAACGACAATATAACAAAAAGTATTTAAAGCTACGAAAAGAACACTTAAGATTAAAAAAGCAAAACGAAACGAAAAAAATTAAAAGAACAAAAAGTCTTTCTAAATGTTCAAAACGCATTCCATTATTTTCAATACAATAATTTAAGCTGCGTTGCGTGCTTAATACTGTTGCTTCAATTTCAGCTCTTGAAATGCTGGCAATAGCATCGTGAATACGTTGCTTCATGTTTTTAGCAGTAGTAGGACGAGTTTGAAAGGCAATGTCTTTTAGCCTGTCCCATAAATAAATATGAAGAACAGTGAGATCTGGGGATCTAGGCGGCCATGAAAACAAACTTTCTTGTCCGATCCAGCGGTTCGGGTATCTTTGGTTCAAAAAGGCACGAACTATTAGAGAAAAGTGTACAGGACACCTACCATGCTAAAACCACATGCCCCTTCTCGTTACTAATGGAACCTCTTCTAATAGAGGCGGCAATTGGTTCCTTAAAAAATTCAAATAAGTATTGACATTAAAATGTTCATTAAACAGTTACTTTACGAATAGCATTAAATTATTTTATTTTTCTTTAAGGCGTTACGATTATTTAGAATGTGGTTTGTTTCTAGATTTTTAAGAATAAAAGTAACTTTACGCTTCTACAGTTTAGTTGTTAAATAATCTTTACATGTTTGTTTTTGCCTTTGGATCAACTTATTTTTCACATTCACAAAATATTTTAATAATTTAATTTTATTGTGAAGGTACGTATGCGAGATGTTGCACGTGGCAACATCTCGCGGCATTCGAGCAATCCACCCAACCAGACTAGCCTTTCCGATGAACCGTAATACGGCGAAACGCGTCTAAGGATTGGGTCCGACGGAAAGAAAAGGGACAAACTTCTTTAAGCCTTTTTAATAATTATCGTTAATATTAAATTGATGACAAGTTATGATAACAGAATCTTTACGTTCCTTTCATTTAACGGTAAACATTAATTTTTTAAATTAAAATAGTAATTTGCAAATAACTCGAAAACAAATAAAGATATCAAATCACAGTTTTTGACAAAATGTAGATATTTTTATGTTTTATAAGCATATGGAATATACAGCAATTTAAAACGTTTTTTTTTCCAAAAGTCTAAGAAACAAGTATCCGCAAAAATTAACGAACTTTTTATTTCCGTCATTAAAACGGTACCTTAAAATTACGATTATCTGATAAAATTTGATTTTTTTTAGATATATTCTAGTGACTGTGCCCCTTAGTGGCAATTTTGGAAACTTGAAAGTATTTTTAAAAGTTCATCAAAATCAGTCTTATATTTAAAAAGTGATTTAACATTTAACTTGACTTATATTTTTTTTGCCCTGACTGTTTAGATCAGTATCTTTTTCTCTACAACTATTTATTTATCTAATTTATGATGTTTTAAAGTAACTGTATCCAGTATTACAGAATTTCTGTAACAAAACTATCTTCCATGCCATGAAAAGTTCTAAACACTGTAGAGACGCTGTCAATTAAAAAAACACTCTTTATTACAGGTCTTCATCTATCGACAGCGATAGTGACAGAGGGGTAGTCAGCATCCATGATTTTAATCGCCCCGTAGTAATTTCACCAAAGACCTTTGGATTTATAGCAGCTAATATTTGCGATGAAGGGATTATAAAGGTAAATTTTATTAATTTATATAAAATGACCTTAACAAATCGACACAGTAAGTAGTAGCAGTAATCGAAAGCACGATTACGAACTAGTACGGTCCTTCTTATAATATATGCAACCTAATATACGTATGTACGTGACCTTAGAAACGGTGCGGTTAAGCTAAAACACGTTATTATTTGACATAAATCAAAGATTTTTATTTTTTAAAAACATTGCGAAACGCACTTTGAAATAATGTATCACATCTGCATTTTTACAACAGTTAATAGATTATTTTTTAATATAATAAAGAAATAACTAAATGGTTTTTTATCTTCGAGCTTGTCACCTCGAATAGGTCTAACAATTATTTTTTCTATGTACCTACCCCTGTATCTTGATTATTTGATAACTTATCAATAAGGTAGGAATGGGTTATTATAAAGTTTTTATGTAGAATTCAGTGGCGTAGTTAGTTAGTTAGTTTTTTTCTAAAAAGTTTTGTTTGCCAAAGCACTGTATTGTCGGCGTTGTTGTCTCAGGCGACTCGTAGTAAAATATTACGTAAGAATGGCTTTTACCCCCCTCTTCTCCCTCCAGCTTCAAATGAAGAAATGTACAACCAACTCCTTGTGGCATCGGCGCCATCTTATATATAAGTTTTTTGCGTAATATAGTTCGATACTTGGTAGAAGGGGGAATAAACGGGGGTTACCTGAGATGGATTTAACTTTGTACCCCTTCCTCTGTACTAGCAAAAATGTAGATTCTGTGATGTTATATTTCATATTTGTCGACCATACTAACTTGACTGGTGCACTTTAACGCGCTCGGACACGTAAACCTTTAAACGCACGAAAAATTGCTTAAATACTAAATTGCACGTTTTTAATAGCTCTAACTATTTCATAATACCTAATCTTACCGTTGGAATGATAGAAAGGAGCAAACCACGCAAAAGGCATTTTTAACCCCTTTGAAAATTGTTAAATCGAGCAATAACTTGATAAATAATAAAAATATCAAAAATTCTTTAAAAGTACAAAATTATAGAGAATTTTATCCCCAGCCAACTTTTTGTCGTAAAATCAAACGGGACGAGTTATTCGCGAAAAACTAGATCCACCCTTAAATACAAAATGGCGCCGGTGCCACAAGGTGTTGGGTTGGACATTTCCCAACTAAGCTTAAAAAGCATGTGTCTCTGTCGTAGAACCTATGAATAGGAGTACAGATTTTCCAATATAATTATTTTGGATGGGTACAGCATACCCAGCTAAAATATTTTCGACAGTGTGGCGTTGTCGCTTCCATCAGAATGTAGTGGCAACCTTGATATTTTAAAGGAAATACCCTGTATTTGAACCTATTTATACATTCTCTATTAGTTCTTTAACAACTTTCCTTATTATACTCCTATATTTATCCATTACCGTTTTCGAGATTAATAAGTATTTTTCCATTTTTTTTTTTTCAAAAAACAGGATCTGTAATATCAATCAATCAATCAAATTTTATTGATAAGCATCACAATACTGTACAATATTAACTTAAACCTACAACAATAATACTATACAATTTATATACAAAACTTAAACTAGGCTAAAACTAAACTTAAACTGCAGCAAGACACTAATTATTACATCAAGAGAACTAGATTATTTAAAATGTAGAATTTACAAGATGCGTTCTTAGCATATTTTGAAATTTATTGATAGGTAAATAATTCTTCATATGACAATGTATGGATATTTAGTTATACACTGTGGGCCAAATTTATTTGGAACCCAATTTCACTCTAGTAACTTTTACTATATTTGTCGGATTTTGGTGGTATTTTCTGTGAATATTAAAGGGGCCTTTCTTTAATTGTAGAACAAATATCCAATCACTATGTACAGGGGGAGCCAAGTAATAAGAAATATTTGTAATCATTACCTTTGGGGCTGTTGCAAGATTAAATGGTTTACTCTAAAACTACAAAAATTATTTGAAATTATTAAGAGACTATCGGAAAAGAGGCTCTGAAAAAGTTGTTCTAGAAACTTTGGGTTTTGTATTAAAAACGTATTTTTTTTTCGAAAACTTTATTAAATAATATTACCATACAGCTTTATTAAATATCAAATTAACAGAGCAAAAATGTAATAAAAAAAAAATATTTTTCAATAAGTTTACAAGACATTATTGTGAATATGACCACCTTAATTATCTACAACAGCTTGAAGTCTTCGGCGCCATTGTCCAATTGAGTTATTAATAATTTCTTGATTATATTGTTGCCAACAGTAGACTATTCTCTCTTTAAGCTGATCAATCGTATTAATCCGAGTATTTTCATAAACTTTTCCCTCTAATGTCTCCCAAATGTTATAGTCGACGGGGTTTAACTCCGGGCTATTTGGAGGCCACATGTTTGGTTCAATAAAATCAGGACAATTTTCCTGCAGGTATCTTACAGTACTTCTTGACGTATGGCTTGGTGCGCCATCTTGCTGGAATGTGTAGTTGTCGCTAACTATTTCTATTTCTCGAAGCATACCTTCTAAAATGTCCCGTTGATAAAAAAACTTCGGAATTAATTTTTACTCCAGAGCCAATAAAATAAATTTCAGTTTTTCCTAGCATCGATACAGCCAGAGAAACCATAACTGACTTAGAAAAATGATCTCTGGGAACCAGAAGATGTTCCAGTGGTATCTCCGATTTTCTTTGTACAGGGCCCGGCAAAATGATCTCCCACATTTTGCACCGCCACTGTGCGCGAATCACTGAAGAGAGGGGGAGCTTAACGTAGTCGGTTGATAGCTCGAGCCTAGCCATTTCAGTTGTCGTCATGAATTGGACGGGCGAGCATCGTGCCTTCGCTATCGAAACACGTGTTACCGTTTGGTGTGCTGTTGGATCTTTTGGCGTTTGGGGTCCCTATTTTTTTGAAGAGGGAGGCGTGACGGTGACCGTAAATGCCGATCGATATGTCGACATGTTACGCCATTTTTTGGAACCAAAACTTAGAGAACTTGAACATCCGGATGTGTGGTTTCAACAGGATGGGGCTACGGCTCATACGGCAAGAAGGACAATGGACGTTTTAAGGGAAATGTCTCCAGGACACGTAATCTTGTTACGTGGAGACGTTGGGTGGCCTGCGCGTTCACCCGATCTTGCCCCATGCGACTTTTTCCTTTGGGGCTACTTGAAAGCGAAGGTTTTTCAACACCATCCCCGAACCATTGACGAATTAAAAGCAGCAATACGCCAAGAAATTACAGGAATATCGCCTCAAATTACTGCTCGAGTGATGGAAACTTTCAGAAATCAGCTTCGAATGTGTATCGAAAAAAATGGTCGCCATTTGGACTCTGTAATTTTCAAAACTTAATAAAAACAAATGGCATAGCATACATTTTCAGTTAATAAAAATAAAATCTAAATAGCATTTACAATGGCGGTTTTATTAAAGATTAAAATGTGGGAGATTATTTTGCCGGACCCTGTACATTAGAATATACTCTGTTGTTCTGAGAATTTTTTGGCTGGCGCAAAGAAAAAACTTTTTCATCTGAGAACCAAATTCTTTCAATATCATCGCGTCGTCTAAATCTTCTTAACAATGCTTGACATCTTTCTACTCTTATTCTTAACATCATTTGAAAATTTGTGACAGTATATTTTTTTAAAGGGTCGATACTTCAAATCAATTTTAATAATTCGTATTACCGGGTTCGACAGCATTAAGAATTGCCCTAACTCTTTCAACGTTTTCGATACTTCTACCAGTCTTCTTTCTTCCTCTTCCAGACTTCATTTGGAATGAACCATTGGTCTCGAGTAAATGCCGTAGAAAATAACTAACGGTACTTAATTTCCAATTACGCTCTGGGTAACTTTTAGTAATCTTTTTTGCACCATAACCTTTGACTCTTAGAGATGAAATTAAGATTTTATCTTCAAATGACAAATACGAGTACACCATTTTGAAATAAATTTAACACACTGCCAAGTTACTAATATTTACATACTGTTGTCAAGGGATCCAACGGCATTTTTTCTTTTGTTTCATAGGTAACTCGACATCCAATTATTTACGTATTTTTGCTCTGTTAACTTGATATTTAATAAAGCTGTATGGTAATATTATTTAATAAAGTTTCGAAAAAAAATACGTTTTTAATACAAAACCTAAAGTTTCTAGAACAATTTTTTCAGAGCCTCTTTTCCGATAGTCTCTTAATAATTTCAAATAATTTTTGTAGTTTTAGAGTAAACCATTTAATTTTGCAACAGCCCCAAAGGCAATAATTACAAATATTTCTTGTTACTTGGCTCCCCCTGTACATAGTAATTGGATATTTGTTCTACAATTAAGGAAAGGCCCCTTTAATATTCACACAAAATACCACTAAAATCCGACAAATATAGCAAAAGTTATTCAGAGTGAAATTGGGTTCCAAATAAATTTGGCCCACAGTGTATAGGTTCTTTCCTTGGTGGAAGAGAGAATGTGATGTAAGTGAGCTGCTAGACTGTGGCACTGTAATATTTTGATTAAATCTAGTGGTATAGTGTATGTACATCAATTCTTTTTTGAAAATATCCTTTTAAATTGTTATTATGTAAGAGGCTCAGAGTATCGAAAATTAAACGATCAAAGAAAGTTAGTATATTAAGTTTTCTAAACAGCGGCCTACATGATGTCATACTCGAAGCATTTTCTATAAATGTAATTGCTCTCTCTCTTGTAAGAGAAAAATTAAGTTGGTTTTTGATGCTGCAGCAAAACCCCAAAATGGTAGACTGTATCGAAAATGGGACTCGAATGGGACACAATAAATCTGTATAGCAGTTTCTCGATTTAAAGTACTTCTTGTCGTTTTTATTGCAAACAGCCCTGATGCTAATTTTTTTGTAACATTATTTATATGAGCATCCCATTTTAGACCATTATCGATTGTTATTCCCAAAAACTTCATCTCCGATATCATACTTAGTCTAGTGCTCTGAATTTCCACGTTTAAAGTATAGTAAAGACTATTAGAATCAAACCAATTCCTAAGCAGTGATATATCCTTATTTACTTCCTGCTGTAATATGGCTGCGTTGTTATTAGACCAACATATAGTGGTGTCGCCTGCAAAGAACGTACACTGAAAGGTATGTCACATTCTCAAGGAAGAGAAGAAACAACAACAATAAATGCTGATATTTTTCAACTCTGGCACTCAAATTTGGTTGAAAGCTAGGTAATATAGGTGATGGCCTAATCGCGTAGCAGCATTCTCGCTTGTACAGGTACCTGGTTCAAGCCCGGGCTGGCCCAGCAGACTTTTTAGTTTGCAGGGCCCAGGTCACCATACTACGTAGTGTTGCGTATGCAACACACACCGACAAATTCTCAACGGCACTTCAGTCTAGTAGGTACTCTAGGAACGGCATGTTGTCGAAGGAGGGACCCTTGAGCCAAATGAAGGATGATCGGTGGGGCGGATGGTGTATGTCGGACACTGCCTGATATTCGTATGGTTGAGGTAAGAACCTTGACCAGAGAATTGGCGGCGGAGTCTCGAGTGCACGGGTCTGATGCTGTTCCGGATGGTTCGAGGGTCCCCGCGACATACATAACTCTCTTAGCTGCACACTAGGACGTTTAAGGGCCGGCTCGTAGAGGTTTGTGGTGAGCGGAGAGACGTTAATAATAACAAGACCGTAAAAATACTGTGCCGAGAATAACATCTGTCGGTTATATTGTGGTTCGGAACCCACGTTAAACTGTAGGTCCCGTCTGGCTGACATTACCCAGACGTTTAAACGGGATTGGCAAAAAGGGTCAAAACTGGCCTACTTGCTTGGCGTCAAAGCCTCGCCGTCCACTACTACTACTACTACTAGGTAATACCCGGAGGTTTTTCACGCTATGGCCAAAACTTTGTGGCACTACACAAGGTGGTCTTAGAGTACCTGTATTTTAGTTACTTGTAAAAATATCTAAATGTATATTTCCTCAAATGAAACATACTGTATATCATTACTAATTATAAATGCTGTTGGCATTGAACTAACCTATATCTAACTAGTCAAGTTTATTACTTAGATGAAGTACCTGCGAGCAAAAATTATTATCATCAAAGTGTGCTTTGTATCTAAGGCCGTACTGCTTAATGCCAGTTTCTGTGTCAGTAAATACCAGCATTATCAATCAATCAGTTATTCCGTCATCTTTAACGGTCGTTGCAAGTAATTTGATTCATCGCTAATTTAATACAATTTCTTGAATAATTCACGCAATGGGTTTTACGGCACAAGAAATTCATGGTTGAAGGTTCATTTTCGCAACGGGGTTAGAGTAAATGGGGAGTGGCAATACAATCACCGTTTGTGCATTTTTATCATTGCTTGGGAAGAACCGTGGCTTTGTTCAGGGAAACAGGTTCTATACAACATAAAAAAGGAGCTGTAAGAACAGAAGAACTTGTTGCAAACGCTCGTGAAATAATGCAAAATACGCCAACAAACTCTGTGGTTTACCCAAAATGTATTGGAAATATATGATTTATTACACCTGACATTTTTTCTGATGAAGCCTGGTTCTACCTCATCGGTTGTGAATTCTCAGAATACACGCATGTGGAGTAGTGAAAATCCCCATTTTTTGTACAGTCCACATTGCACCTCAAATAATTGGTGTCTGGTTGGCTGCTTCCCGAAGAAGAATTGTTGGTCCTATTTTTTTCAATGACACAGTTACAGCACAGCGGTCCAGGGACAATATTTTGAATCCATTTGTGCAGCAATTATTTGACGATGAACGACCTTCTGGTTATTTTCAACAGGACGGTGCAACCGCCCATACATCCGCCGAAACTGTTAACTATTTACGCAATTTTTTCAACGACAGATTGATCAGTTTTTAAACAGACATTAAATTCCTACCCAGATCACCTTATTCGGCGGTTATGGATTACTTCATTTTCCTCATTTGAAGATCAATATTTTTTAAACACCACTTGAACAAGAAAGGATTATCCAAGAATGTGGTAACATTTCTCCAGAGATCTGAATTTGACATAATTTAAACCTAGATTCGATTAGATATATCGTCCCCGTATAATTGTGATCTAAACCAAACCTTACGTTTTTCGCTCCAAGCCCTCTGAATAAAAATAATTTTTGTTCGTACGGTATTGAACGGACATGAATTCTATTAAAGAAGCAGCGAATATTGCGTGCAGAAGTTTGTTACCGGACAAATCTAAAGATCGGTACAATCAAGCCTATGAAAGTTTCGTTAAATGGTGTACAATTAAAGATGTGTCCACAATAACAGAAGACGCATTATTGGCATTTTTCTTAGAAAAATCAAAGACATCTCCTGCTACATTGTGGTCAGAATACTCGATGTTGAAATTGACTATTTCATTAAATAAGAACCAGGATATCTCATAATTTGGTCGCTTAAAGGCATTCATAAAAAAGAAGAATGACGGATATCAACCTCGAAAATCTCAGGTATTTACAAAGGATGATATATTAAAGTTTTTGTTAGAAGCTCCTGATGAAATATATTTAATGAAAAAATTAGTAGCGATTTTTGGAGTAGTTGGGGCATGCAGAACTGACAAGCTATACAATCTAAAAGTGAAGGATGTGGAGTCTAAAAATTGTGTCATGTTAGTGCAGATTCTCACTACCAAAAACAATGTGCAAAGAAGATTTGTAGTTATAGAAGATTGGGTAACAATTGTTAATCGTTACATAAAACTTCGACCACAAAATGCTCAAGATGAACGCTTCTTTTATCGGTATGAGCGTGGCAGATGTGTAAATCAGGTAGTTGGAAAGCATACAATTTCAAAAATTCCGTACGAGATAGCTAAATTTCTTAAATTTTCCAATCCAAATCAGTACACCGGTCACTCGTTTCGAACAACATCCTCTACATTACTAGCAAATGCCCCAGGTGTGGACATTTTAGATATGAAAAGACACGGGGGGTGGAAGTCGTCAGAGGTAGCGGAAGGATATATAGCAGACTCAGTGACTCATAAAATAGAAGTTGCTAATAAAATCATGCCCGAAAAATCCATCTGTATGCAGCAAAACAAACATCCAGAAACAGAATTTAAAGACTGTGTAGCCCAAGTCGACAAGCAAGTCAATATTTCCAGTGCCGTTGCTTTCGGACAAGATTTCAATCAACATTTGCCGTTAAATATTTCAGGCTCATATAACAATTGTAATTTTACATTTAATTTACATTCTAAATAAACGTTTGACATTACTAATTTGACATTTTTATTTTTTTCGTCGTCCAGGGTACGAAATCATACCTAGCAACCGATCACCTGGCATGTTTTAATTTCGCTTTCGCTTGCCCTTTAAAAACAGAAAATTATATTTTCGTAGAGGGGCGAATGAAAAAGGTATTCCTATTCAGGTGGATGGACTTGTCCCTAACATATTTATGCGCGAGTGCATTTACGAAAACTCTATAGGGTATGCTTTGTGACATCGACATTCACCGAAGGAATTCATTTTTGGATAAATGCGCCTGTTTAATTAAAAATATAGTTTAAAGTAAATAATTTCAAATTTTCTACTTTTGTGTGTTTTGTTTTTCATAAATCTTAAAGACTATACCGGGCCCATGAAAATTTTAAGGTGGCTAAATATTGGCTCCTCTATACATTTTAGAGAAAAATTGTGTTGTAATTTTTTGAAGAGGCCGATATAATAAACCTATGTGCCCAGTTTGAATAAATTTTAATAAGCCAATCCTAACTTATTCAATTAAATGTGATGGGAATATTACGAAATTCTCATAGTTTAGGTAATACAGCAAGCGCACCAGCAAATAATTTCTATAACGATATTGTCAAAAATTGACATAAAGCTGGACATAACGAATAAATATTGTTTCACATTAAAAACATATTTTCGTTTCACCAATCCGGCAATCACACTTCCAAAATAAAAAGACACCATTATGTTTTTCTTACTAAGCCTTTAATTTAACATAACATACCTAAGACTACAGATTTTCACAGAAAAGTTAATTAATTAAATGTTCAAACAACTAATTTAATTTATTTAATTTAATTTCCTTCTACATAACATTATAATGCAATATTTTTTTCATTTACAATTATTCATTAGAAGTATAATCACAATTACAATATCTGTCACTATCACAATAAGTATATAAATCAATCCAGCCTTCCTGCATCATAAACATCCCACAATATATTTTTTCTTTATAAGCACCTAGATGTAAAACATCTGTATGTGCTCTTTGCTTAGCAGTCTGTTCATTTAAATTTATCACTTTTGACGTGTATTCTAACAATTATGAGGGTGAGAGCGACCAAAAAAAAAAAAAGTTTACAAAAAAAAGAAAAAACAAAACCAACAAACCACCACACACAAATCCGCTGAAAAAACTTTCAAATTGATGAAGATTCTCATAAATTACATTTTGAAACTTCTTATTTTGTGACAATCTCTTACTTCCCTAGGCAGTAAGTTGTACAGTTTAGGACCAAAATAATTTATGTATCTTACATTAAGGTTATTGGCAGTTTAATTTGCCTGTCGTACCTGGTTCTTGTTTCATAAGTGTGATCAACAAGAAGCTTCAAATTCGGTCGGATGTGTATATAATAGCAAATTATGAGAATATAAATTGATGGAATGTTAAAAATATCTTTATTAAAAAGTAAATGTGAAGAATACAATCTATTTTTTTTTTAATGTTTTTAGTATATATTTTTGTATTATGTTTAATTTGTATAGGCTGTTATTATAAAGTCCACCCCACACCAATATTCCGCGTCTTAGAATCGATTCTACAAAATAAATGCTTTATAGAGTATTAGAAGAGTCTTCTTATTCAGAAATTCTCTCAATAGGTAAAACTTATGGATTAGTTTACGAATTTTGCTCGAGACATAATCAATATGGGGTTGCCACTTAAGAAACCTATCAATTACAACCCTCAGGTATTTTGTAGATGAAGTTTATTCAATCCAATGATTATCTACTACAATCGAATTATATCGATTGTATTTGTATTTCTATATAGATACAGTACGATTTGTATTTCTATATCGATACAGTACGAGAACACGTTGTCAGTTCTCTTTTAGCTGTGTTTGTCTCTCTATTCATCTTTAAGGGTATATAAATCAAAGATTTTTATTTTATTTTTTTAACAAATTCTAATGTTTATTCTTTGTTCAAACGTCTATTAACTGCCCTAAACAATGGGATTAATATAACTACGGGAAACCGGACCTTGAGTCTCCAGCACCCCGAACACAAAAATTGTCTAACAACATGTGCTAAAAATTTTACAAAATGAAATCTTTACTTAATTGATAACAGATGCTTTCTTTCTTTCTCCCTTTCTTTTAATACAAAATCATAATATGAATAGGAATTTCGAAAGTCTTCTTTATGTATCTTTACTTGAACTTGAATAAGAAGAACATGTATTTCTTTATGACTTTCTAAATTTCACAATTATTATCTTTGAACTTATTACCTCTATTAACAAAATTTCTTGTCAGTATGTTGATTGCATTCACTAAGTGACACATTTTCAAAAAAAATTTAAAGCTCCATCAACGTCACCTTCCACCTACAATTTTCTCTATACTGCTAATATTTACTGCAGCACTATTTTTTGTCTCCTGAAGATGAAGGTTACTACCTTCGAAACATGTAGACGCGCTTTCATAAAACTGAGGCTCTGATTGCTCTTATTAAATTAGTGGAGAAAGACTTTTTGACTTTCTTTCCTTTCCTTTCCCTATATTTCAACTCCACTTTAAGAAGGACTATTTCTTCAAAATAATAATTTGCTGGTGTTTGCTGTATTACCTAAACTATGAGAATTTCATAATTTTGCCATCACATTTAATTGAATAAGTTAGGATTGGCTTATTAAAATTTATTCAAACTTGGCACATGGGCCTCTTTATTGAATTATAATACAATTTTTCTCTAAAATGTACAGGGAATCCAATAATTAGCCACCTCAAAATTTACATGGGATTTCCTATGGTCAACCAAGCCATGCATCACCGGGAATATATATTTAATGCATTTTAGAACGTAATAAAATTTGGACATCGTTCACAAGTTTGGAGTTCCAGTTTGGCAATGTGTGAAGAACTACAAGAATATGCTGATCGGCTGGATGCATCTTTTAAAATTTGCAAAACGCGAAGAGAACTAGTAAGTAAAAATCTGCAAAATCTTAAAGTATTGCCTGTCTGTCGGTTCAACGAAATTGGCTGTTGTCATTTGACGCGAAATTTAAATTTTCTAATATTATTAAAAAAATTAAAATATTTTATAAGAAGAAGTTGTTAGTATCAAGTTTTATTGTCAAATCCAATTTGGAAGAATTTGAGGAAATTAAAATAAAAACTATTATCTACAAAATTACATATAGTCTGAGGCACGAGTCTACAGCTACGAGAGGAATTTAAGGAATGTGATACAAAACAACATTGTTGCCAATATTACTTTGTTTAAATTACCATAACATCTAAATGTGTGTGGAATTCAAATATATTACATAAAACAACTAGACGTATAGTGTATACACCCTGTAACATATATCCCGTTGATTTTCCTGAAATATTAAATAATCATTTATTTTGGTAAATTTGGCAACCCACGCGGATTTCTGGGTCAGAAATTATCACCTGTGCCTTGATACTGGTTTTGTCTCTTTCTATCGTATATAATATTGAATTTATGGAAAGGTGCTTGTCATCATGACATCTTCAGAAATTTTACAGGCATTGATGGAATTTCGAATTATATTATTTAGTTTATAAATTATGTTTAAACGTATGTAGCTGTGAATCACGGCAGATGTAGCTTTCAAGCGACATCTCGTGGCAATCAAATGCATCACCTGGCCCGTCTAACAAAAATCAGTCAGAAACGGAGAAGCAAACTCCTGCAAAGACCAGACGAGCCAGTCATTCTTAGAGGAGTCGTCACCAGAAACGCAGCATTAAAAGCCACTTCGATATACGGACCGAGTACCAACAATTAGAAATCTAAAGGTTAGTGTCTTCATTTCGCCGGATTCATCCCCAGACGCGTTTCGCTGTATAACAGCTCATCAGTGAGGCTATGGAATCCGACGAAAGTAAGCAACACCATAAAGTCTACTTGACCCTGAAAGATGGATGAATCACGGCAGATGTAGCTTTTAAGCGACATCTCGTGGCATTAGAAATCTAAAGGTTAGTTGCTTCCTTTCCCCGGATTCATCCCCAGACGCGTTTCGCTGTATAACAGCTCATCGGTGAGGCTATGGAATCCGACGAAAGGAAGCTGGTATTGGTATTTCTCCTAAGTCAGCTCCCTTGAGCTTTTACTTCTTTTAAATTTGTTGGTGCTTATTCTTCTACTATACTGGAATTTCTTTGTTGATGATCTTCTATATATTGTTCTCTTTTCTTCATTAATTTGCTTGCCTATTTTCGCTATTTTGTTCCGTGTTGTTGTTTTTTTTTTGCTTTTTTGGTGTTGTATCAGTTTTTTTGTTTTGGTACTTTTCATGACCTTTTTTGTTGTTTCTCTATTGTTTTTGTTAATCTTTGTTTTTGTTTTGTATTTTTAGGGTGGGAGCCAATCTTTCGGGTATTTAAAGTTGTTGTGTATTGTCGAGCGTATGTGTGAGTTTTGTATTGGATTTGTCGGTAAGTCTGTCCTTTCAAAGTATTTAGTTATTAATTTTGTATTGTGTTCCGTAATTGTGCCCATTTTTAGGTCTCTGTGTTATTTTGTTTTGTAGTATCTGTAGTTTTTGGTATCTTGTCTTGTTTACGGTGCACAATGTTGGTACACCGTATGTCAGTACAGGTCTAATTATGGTCTTATAAACTGTTGTCTTTGTCTTTAAATTGAGTTTGCTTTTGGCGCAGAGTAGGGGATACACTGCACCAATTTGTCTGTGCGCTTTTTTAAGTCTAGTCTCGACATTGTCGTTCCAAGACAACCTTTTGTCAAAAACGAGACCAAGATAGCTCACTTTAGGGCTCCACTCTATGGCTTTATTATTTACTTTCACCCTTATTTCTGGCAGTCTTAGTCTCGCCTTTGAGAAAAATATGGCCTGTGTCTTCCCCTCACTAAGTCGTATATTCCATGTATCCAGCCAATTTTGCAGAAGCAGGATATGGCACTGCAAGCGTAAAACTACTCTCCAGGGCACTCCTGAGGTGGCAGTAATCGCGGTGTCATCAGCGAACAGGTATAGTTGTGTAAATTGATTGTGCGGGATATCCGCTGTGTATATGTTTTATAGGATTGCAGCGAGTGGTGACTCTTGCGGGACCCCAGCTCGTGCAACCCTGGTTTGTGATATTGTCTGTTGACACCGAGGATTTCCTGTCCTCAAGGTACGATATAACAACTCTGATTAGAGCATCTTGCATGCCTAATCTAATTGATTTTAAGACAAGTCCGTCGTGCCAGACCTTATCAAACGCCTTGGAGACGTCGAAGAAGACTGCCCCTATTGACTGGTGGTGGTTAAACCCTCTGAGTATATTGGTTGCCAGTCTTGTCGTTTGGCGCACCGTGCACTCTAAAACCGAGCTGCTCTGGTGATAAACGTCATTGTTAAATACAAAATCGGTTACCCGATTTAGTATTAGTTTTTCAATGACTTTGCTAAGACAAGATAATAAGCTTATTGGTCTATAACTGTCTGCCAACGTCAGATCTTTACCCGTCTTAGGGATTAGCACCACTTTGGCCCGTTTCCAAATGTCGGGGAAGCAGCCCTTTTCTATGATGGCTTGGGTTATATCTACAATGTCCATTACTTATTTTTAGGGTGGGAGCCAATCTTTCGGGTATTTAAAGTTGTTGTGTATTGTCGAGCGTATGTGTGAGTTTTGTATTGGATTTGTCGGTAAGTCTGTCCTTTCAAAGTATTTAGTTATTAATTTTGTATTGTGTTCCGTAATTGTGCCCATTTTTAGGTCTCTGTGTTATTTTGTTTTGTAGTATCTGTAGTTTTTGGTATCTTGTCTTGTTTACGGTGCACAATGTTGGTACACCGTATGTCAGTACAGGTCTAATTATGGTCTTATAAACTGTTGTCTTTGTCTTTAAATTGAGTTTGCTTTTGGTGCAGAGTAGGGGATACACTGCACCAATTTGTCTGTGCGCTTTTTTAAGTCTAGTCTCGACATTGTCGTTCCAAGACAACCTTTTGTCAAAAACGAGACCAAGATAGCTCACTTTAGGGCTCCACTCTATGGCTTTATTATTTACTTTCACCCTTATTTCTGGCAGTCTTAGTCTCGCCTTTGAGAAAAATATGGCCTGTGTCTTCCCCTCACTAAGTCGTATATTCCATGTATCCAGCCAATTTTGCAGAAGCAGGATATGGCACTGCAAGCGTAAAACTACTCTCCAGGGCACTCCTGAGGTGGCAGTAATCGCGGTGTCATCAGCGAACAGGTATAGTTGTGTAAATTGATTGTGCGGGATATCCGCTGTGTATATGTTTTATAGGATTGCAGCGAGTGGTGACTCTTGCGGGACCCCAGCTCGTGCAACCCTGGTTTGTGATATTGTCTGTTGACACCGAGGATTTCCTGTCCTCAAGGTACGATATAACAACTCTGATTAGAGCATCTTGCATGCCTAATCTAATTGATTTTAAGACAAGTCCGTCGTGCCAGACCTTATCAAACGCCTTGGAGACGTCGAAGAAGACTGCCCCTATTGACTGGTGGTGGTTAAACCCTCTGAGTATATTGGTTGCCAGTCTTGTCGTTTGGCGCACCGTGCACTCTAAAACCGAGCTGCTCTGGTGATAAACGTCATTGTTAAATACAAAATCGGTTACCCGATTTAGTATTAGTTTTTCAATGACTTTGCTAAGACAAGATAATAAGCTTATTGGTCTATAACTGTCTGCCAACGTCAGATCTTTACCCGTCTTAGGGATTAGCACCACTTTGGCCCGTTTCCAAATGTCGGGGAAGCAGCCCTTTTCTATGATGGCTTGGGTTATATCTACAATGTCCATTACTGCGTTTTCTGGCAGGTTTTTGATTGATTTGTTTTTTATGCCGTCGAAACCGGGCGCCTTTTTTGGATTGATGACCCTCAGGATAGAGCGAACTTCCTCAACAGTGACCCTGGGTAAATTTTTGTCCCCCATATTTACTCTTGGCATTTCTTTGAAAATTTGCACAGTTCTGGTGACCCGTGCGTTTTTTGTTACGTTCTTTGATGGACATTTGCTGAAATGTTCGTAGAATGTTTCCGCGAACAGTTCAGCTTTGTTTTGTGGGTCAGTTATTGTTTCGTTAGTATTTTTGTTTTTGAGGTACGAGGTGGGCTTTCGCCCACCTTTCGTAAGGTTTTTTGTGAACTTGAAGATGGAATAGTCTTCTGTTCGAAGACCCTCCATCTTCCTTGTCCAAGTTTCGTTTTGTTTTTCGTCGAGTCTGTGTCTGAGTTCAGTTGTGAGTCTGTTAGCTTCTGTTTTTATTCTCGGATCACCAGTCCTGTATGCCAAACGCAGTATCCTATTTTTATTTTTAATCTGTTGAGCAAGTGCGCCCTCAATTATTCCCCGTTTCGAAAATCTGGACGTCACTGTCATCGATGACTGTGCCATAGCAGAATTTATGTTGTAGGTAATTGTTTCACCTCTTTCGTTACGTCTTCTTTGGAATCCAACTGACCAGTTCTAAGATAATCAGACATTATCTTTTTAAACATTGGCCATTTATTGATTCTTGTTCTTGACAGAAATCCACGATTTCTGTCCGCGATATTCCTGTATTTCACTATGACTGGTCTGTGATCAGAGGTCAGCTCTGACAGTACTATTGGCTGGGATAGCTGACCTGTGTTCTTGATAACAAAGACGTCCAGTATTTCCGGAAGTGAGCCTACTTAATGATGGGTATGCTCCTCCGGCGGCGAGATTTGATAGTTATAGTCCAGTGACTTGTTGTATAGGGTGAGACCTCTCGTGTTTTGACCTCTACAACCTAAAATGCGTTGTTTTGCATTTAGGTCTCCCCCTATAATAATAGAATCATCGCAATCAAAAATTTTAATTATTATGCCACGAGATGTCGCTTGAAAGCTACATCTGCCGTGATTCATCCATCTTTCAGGGTCAAGTAGACTCTACGGTGTTGCTTCCTTTCGTCGGATTCCATAGCCTCACTGATGAGCTGTTATACAGCGAAACGCGTCTGGGGATGAATCCGGCGAAAGGAAGCAACTAACCTTTAGATTTCTGTGCTGTGCTGGTCAAAATGAAATCGCACTACTTGAAACTTATTATGTAAGTCTAGAGACATATTTTTTTCTATTCTTTTGTTTTTACGAATTTAATAACTTATAAAATAATGATATGAAACGAAACACCGCACGCCTATGCTGCTAGAGTTAAAACTGACCTTTTTACGCCTTTTACCCCCCTGTTTCCTCAGCCGTCGTAGCCACAGACTCGTAAGGCGGACTATATTCTTACTTCAATATTATACATTTTCTAATTTGAAAGAAATGTAATATATCACATAAGAAATTTTTAAAGTCAGTGTAACATTTTGTCTATTAAAAGCTGCATCAAAGTTATCATTAATGTACACCCTGAGAAGAAAAATAATTGGGCGTATACACACAAAGAAAAATACATATTTTAGATAAAATTTAAAAAGTACAGGGTGTCCAGTTTTCGTGTGTTTCCATATACCAGCTCCCTTATTATAAAAGATAGAAAGATGGGGTTTGCGGCCTGCTGTTCTATTATTTTATGAAACTTTCATTGCCGCAAGCGAAATTTTCATAGCCCTCTCAGTTTCTGACTGAAATTTTGTCATTTTTGACCCTGCCTTGTATTTCGATTAATTGATAACTTATCAATAAAGTAAGAATGGGTTATTTGGGTAGAATTCAGCGGCGTAGTTAGTTTTTTTTCTAAAAAGTTTTGTTTTTGAGGCGGTTTTTTAAATGGGATAATTTTAACATTATTTATAAAATTAATCATTTTTCGTACAGAAGGATATACCCGCAAATAAAAAACAAAATTAACATTATTTTTATTATAAAACTTTATATTATTACTTTATTACATAACTTTAAACCAACAATAAAACAAATGTATTATTTTATTAAATTACAAAAATTGCTCGAATCGGATTCCATTGTGTTTTAAACCATTTTGACACACCGTTTCGATTCTTCACAATGTATTTAATAAAATAATTGGCCTTCCCTGCAAAATCCTAATCGGAATGTTGAACCTCATTAAGATGGGTCACAACGCATCTGTCAAGATGTTATGACTAGAAAGAAGAATGTACTCTAATATGTACTGAGATGAAAACTGAGAATTTTTAGCTGTATAAACGCCTACTAATCCTACAGTCATTCGAACTGCCCTTCTCTGCAGACCAAAATTTCGTCCTGCCTGGCTTGCACGGCCCCATGTCAGGACTGATTAGCATATGACATTACTGAGTGGAAGATGATAAAGTATACCATCTTCATTGTAACTTCTGACACACACCCATAGAGACTCCACAAATACAGCCTACCAAGTACGTTGTGTACATGGCGGTTCCATTTTAATTTGCAGTCCAGTTGGACACCCAGAAAATGGGCCCCTTTCAAGCTCTCCTCAGCATTGATACCCTCCGAAGTGCAAAAATAATTGTATTTGTTTTGTCCTGGTTAAGTAGTCCATTAGCACCAAACCAGTCAGATTCCGCCAATTGCACCTCTTCTAGTCTGTTCCACTTTTTCAATCTCCTTTCGTGAAACCGAGAGAATTGTGTCATCAGCGAAGAGAGTGAATCGGACATTGGGAGCCGTTGATGGTAGGTCGTTTATAAAGATCAGGACTAATAGAGGACCCAATACTGAGCCTTGTGGCACACCAATATCCACTACTCTCTCCACTGAGGACACACCTCCAGTTCTCATCATTTGTACGCAATTTGTACGATATGATTCTAAAAGTTGTACAGCATTGTTACTGAATTTATAATGTGATTACAGTTTTTTCAGTAGGAGATCTTGAGAAACAGTCGAATGCCTTACTTAAGTCACAAAATCGGATACTCGAGACTCTCAAGTAAATCCATTACACCAGATAGAAGGTCAAGTATCCCCATAAGTTTTTTCTTTCCCTAATGCCATATTCACAACAAGACAGTAGTTTATTCTTTTCTAGAAATTCAATCATTTGCATTGCAATACATTTTTCGAGCGTTTTTGACTGGATAGGCAAAAGAGCTATTGCATAATAGTTAGATGTGCCACTTATTTATATCCCTCTTTTTATAAACTGATGTTATAATTGCCTTTTTTAAAACGGATGTTTGGAACCTCAATGAACTTATTTAGTCTTGTATGCGTTAAAGTAATAAATGGCCGATAGACAGTTTGACGTTGACTGGTTTCAATTATTTTGTATTCAATGTTTTTAGGTAAAAAACTGTGACGTTATATTTAACCATCAGACGGATCCAGAACAAGTTAGAATAATAATTAAGGAATTGGGTGCCTGTGATGAAAACGACGATCTTCTTGACGGCAAGGCGTATGTTGAAATGACAACCCTCTGTCCTGAAGCGTCAATAGAACACTCTAAATGGATAGAAAGTAAAGGTGCCACATATATTGAAGCAATGGTAAGAAAATAAATAAGTAATAAACCAGTATTTACAAAATTATTTATGAAAAAGAATAATTTTGAAATCCTAACAAACACCTACTAAAAGCTCTGCAGCAAGCAACTAATGTACTGTTTTCACCTCTAAATTTTTTATTTAAATGACTCATTCATTAATAACCACCCAGTATATTATTAATAAGCAAGTTACAAAAAAAAATTAATTCACTTGATATTGTAGGTGCAAGGAGGTATTGCTGAAGCGAATAGAGGAGAAATTATAATCATTGCAGCTGGAAAATTGCCACCTTTTGATGAATGTTCATCATGTTTCAAAGCTATGGGAAAGGTAAGGTCTGATGTCTTTTCGTAAGGGCGGTCGCATACCTATACAAACATGCTCTTTGTCGGCCTCGGTATTCCGGTGGCTAAAGAGCTTGCCTGGCAACCGATAGGTCCCTGGTTCGAATCCGGGGTATGGCATGGATGTTTGTAAATATTTGTATACTAGTTTTAATACCTTGCAAGCAAAATTTATTTTTATCAAAGAGGGCTTGGACTGAAAAACGTAGGGCTTGGTTTAGATCATAATTATAATAATAATAATAATAATAATAAAATGCTTTATTTGCTTATATACATATAAAAAAAAATGTTTAGCATCGTCACCATTACAATAATTACTATAATAATGGATAAGTTAAAACAATACAATAGGTATATATAGAATTTCATGAACCATACAAACAACTTAAAAGGATACGTAACTCAAAATGTATAAGTGTACAGCGTTATCAATTTAGTTTGTCCCACTTTTAAGAGCCTGTAACTTTTTTGTATTTTGAGTTAGCGAGCTCATTCAAAAAACAAGATGTACCATTTTTACCAAGTTTTTATGAGTGTTGTCAAAAATGACAGTAGGTGTCACATGTCACATTTAAAAGCAAAAATGTAATTTTTTTAAATGGGACACCCTGTATATTAGAGGCGCATTAGATGGTCCCTTTTCTTCCGATTTCAAAAATATAACACACATACGCATTCTTTTCTTCATTCCGTCAACATTGACAAAAAGATGAAAAAATATATTATTGTTAAAAAGCATCAATACAACTGTTTTGGTTGTCAGCTTATATGATTAATGAAACACGACACATTGAAACGAATAAACAATTTTATTAATATTGGCATAACTAGAAAATAACAAAAGTTTATAACATTAATTTAATAACAAAGATAAAGTCGGCACCGGTGAATGTTTGCCGGTGCGTCATGGATGAACGATTAAGAAACGAAGCAATTTACAGCTCCTCATTTTTATTTATTTAGTCTTAAGGGCTACGGTTGTGGACGGTACATAGCAGAAAATGAATTGCGAGTTTATTTATAGTCCAATGGATTTCAAATTTGGAATGGTATATAGGTAAATATTAATATATGCCGATGCGTTGTCACTTTTTTTTTAGATGACCTAGGGCCGACGTACTCTTTTTTTTTTTTTAATAAACTATTAAAAAAATTTAAAAAACGTTCCGCATCGGCATGGCTATTACCATTTTCTTTACAACCAAACTAAACGAATTAAAAAAAAAAAAAATTAAGTTTGTCTAAATCATTTTCCCTCCGTTTTCAAAATACGGCCATCGGCTACCGACCTCTTGCGGATTTCAAGGCGAAACTTACCGCAATCGCACGTTTTACGCTGGAAGGCGGGGCCAACTATGTGCGGATGGACTCGGGGATTTTGGAGCGTTTATTAATTATTTTATGCTGAAACCGTAATGTAATTTTCGGTGGTTAGTCGTGTCTGCAGATTAAAAACGTGTTTAAGAATAAGTTTAATGATGTTTCCAAAATTAGCAGTATCATAGGGTTTGTCAATGCCTACATGTTGTAGTTTTTGGTTTTATTTTCTGTGAGAGGAATACACAAATTTTATAAAAGAGCTGATTTTCAGTAAAAACGATAAAAGTATGTTCACATCTCGCGCCATTGTCACTTGTAATAGCAATTTTGTTCTCAAAGCTACTGCTTAATATTCTGCGATTGTCACACAATTTCGATTCTCAGCTTGGATGTTAATTTCTAGTGTGTAATATAAATAGACAGGAATTGATTTTAGTAGGTAGGTTAGTTAGGGCGGATATTTTGGTACGGTCAATAAAAACCCATGGTTAGTTTCTAAATCTATATTTTCTGTATAAATGAATATCATAATGTATATTTTTACCATAATAATGTGATATTATATTCGACTCAAATTATGCAGGTTGGTGGCCAAACTTGATCACGGTAAGGGTAATTTTTCACGCAGAACACGATGGGCAGGGTGCCAGTTCGATCTGAGTGGGAGTTTACCCCTAAAAAGCCAAAAACACCCTTTTTAGGGGTGTTTTCGAGCAAATATTTGGCCAGAGACCCGCGGGTGTTTCTGCTGATGTAAGTTTGGAAGGGTGTATGTGGTGTTGCCTCAGTGGTTTGGCAACAGCTGCAAACCCTGCGGGTAGGGGTGAAGGAGGTTCTGTTTAAAATGTTATTAATCTTTATAATATGCACGTATCTCTTATAATGTGCGACTTTAAAGCAAGCGCGGATCCAGGGGGAGGGTCATGGGGGTCATGACCCCCCCCCCCCAAACAAACGGAGGAACACAAAAAAATATTATATATTATATTTACTTTGCTCATATTATTTTCCAATGCATGATAAAATTTAATTATATTGATCCGTAAAATGATTTATGAAAACTTCTTTTATTACTTTGGAGGTTTATTATATGATAGCATTAATACACAAAAGTAAAATATATTACTTTTTTGTGAGTGACCCCTCCCCCAAAACGAGGTTCTGGATCCGCTCCTGCTTTAAAGAAATATTAACATCGATGTTTTAGTTTCGATCTTTTTTTGATAACATCGATGTTTATTTTAAACATCGATAAATCGAAATAAAATCTCAACTTTCGAACGGTGCAGTAGGTATCAAGTCTAAAGGCAATTCTAGTCGACCTCCATGGTCGGGTCGTAGAGATTTCGCCCGGCAATCGAGACGTCCCGGGTTCGAATCCCGCCTTGAACATGGGACGTTTTTAAGTCTTTGTTAGATATTTTATTGTAATTATATTATATTATTAAATAATATTTATTTTTTGCTTTGGTATATTTACTGAAGTAGGTATAGTTACTATACACCAAAAATAAATTTAAAAAACAACAGTATATTTTATGTTGCTTTTGTATTTTATAAAAAAAAACATTGTGAATAATAATAAATTAACAATATATATGTATATACTTTTATTTTGAAGAAATAGCCCATGCTCAAAGTGGAGTTCAAAGTATAGGGACGAAAGCAAAAAGTCTTTCTCCAGCAGATCTTCCTTTCTTCCCCATATATTATACTTTTTTGTTATTATACAAGCAAATTCAATATTTTAAATGCAATATGCCCAAACTATGTCAAAAGTTTAGCAGCTGTATTGTATAGAGACTACTAATATTATATCAGTCTGAGACCTTTGAGTCTTAATATTCACGAACCGTCCGTTAAAAAAAGACAATCGTTTAAAACTATGGTTCTAATTTTTCAAAATTTACATACCTACCTAATAAATAAAGTGATATGCTGTCTGTGCAATTATACATTACAGAAAACACCACAACAATAATGTTTAGGTACGTTCATAGTATTTTGTTGGACTAGTGTCACAACTGGCAATGATTTTTTTAGTCATACATTTATAACTATATAATTAAATTATTATAACTATAATATTATGTCTATACCGGGTGTTGCATCGTCGAGCGGGACATAGGAAATCCCATGTAATTTTAAATGGGGTCAATTATTGGCTTTCCTAATTATTTTATAGAAAAATTCTATTTAGGTTTATTAAAGAGCACTAAAACCCACATTCAAAAGAATAACTTTAGATATTTTTGATGAGCCCGTTTACGGGTTATCGCCGATTTCTTTTTAACTATTTCTCCTTTTTATGGCCCCGTATTTGCGGGCACCAGTCAAGGTAAAAGATGACTGTCAAATAAAGTTGTCATTTTGAAATGTGTGCTTTATTGTTATAAAAACTCGTACATCGAAAATATTAAAGGTGTATTTATGAGTACAAATTAATCTGAATAAAACTAAAATAAAGTATCCAATTACAAGGTTAATTATGACATTTTACATGTTTCAATATTTTACTAATTAATAGGTAATTAATAATTCTTGCATCTCTTCTTTGTTCCTGCCTTTCTTCACATCTGCAGTTATTTATTACAGTGCCTTTTGTCTCAAATTTATTGATAGTCCTTTCGACTGTAGATTTTGCAGGTATCGGTCTATTCGGATACAGAGCAGCAAACATGTCTGACACATTTTGATAACTATTTCCTTGATAATACCATTTAATCATCAATATTTTTTCTTCAGAAGTGTAATTCATGGCTAATATTTTCGATGTACGAGTTTTTATAACAATAAAGCACACATTTCAAAATGACAACTTTATTTGACAGTCATCTTTTACCTTGACTGGTGCCCGCAAATACGGGGCCATAAAAAGGAGAAATAGTTAAAAAGAAATCGGCGATAACCCGTAAACGGGCTCATCAAAAATATCTAAGTTATTCTTTTGAATGTGGGTTTTAGTGCTCTTTAATAAACCTAAATAGAATTTTTCTCTAAAATAATTAGGGAAGCCAATAATTGACCCCATTTAAAATTACATGGGATTTCCTATGTCCCGCTCGACGATGCAACACCCGGTATAATATGTGCCAGTGAAAATAAGTAACAGGGAAATTTGCAGTATTAGGTAAAGTAAGCGCCACAAATATAACATTTTTGTTCACATTTCTTTCTTCTGTATAAAAACGCCAGCAAAAAATGCCGGCTCTATGCGGCATGCATTGAGGCTTAAAATATGTACCTACCTACTACACACTACTAGACAAAAACAAAACAGCAACCTTTGCCTATTTAGAAAATTAATAGACTTTGAATCTCTGAGATTTTTTAAAAGTCAAAATGGTTAACATGTAAAAAAAGCTCGAATAAATCATTTGTTTCTATTGAACTCTTTTTGTTTTTATTATAAACTTTCTAAAGAAATTGAGAAAATTATTAAAAAAAAAACCTTGCAAAAAATGATGGATTCTTATTCTCTCGGAAATTTGAATGTTATTTTCGGGTTATATTTTTAAAACAAAAAAGAATTGAATAAGTTGTTGAAAATGCCCTCCATCTCCATGGATACTTTAGCTCTTCTCATATTTGTGCGCACTCTTTAAAGAATGCTTTAATAAACATTCCTTATTACATCACAGGAAGCTCTTATGCGATTCCTCAGTTCTTCTAGAGACTGAAGTTACCGGCGATAGTTATGGTCATTTAGACTTTCTGGCAAAAAACGGCTAATTAAATGGTTTTCAACAATTCTAACTTGTAGCGCCATTTTCAGAATTGCCTTTTTGTTTTAAGTTGCCTTTGGCTGTTTAGCCACTCAGCCAATTCAATAATATAATATAATTACAATAAAATATCTAAGAAACACTTAAAACCGTCCCATGTCCAAGCCGGGATTTGAACCCGGGACCTCTCGATTGCCGGGCGAAATCGCTTCCACCCGACCACCGAGGTCGACTAGAATTGCCTTCAGACTTGATAACTACTACACCGTGCGGAAGTTGAGATTATATTTCGATTTATTGATGTGTAAAATAAGCATCGATGATATTATCAAAAAAAAAAAGATCGAAACTAAAACATCGATGTTAAAATTTCCTTAAAGTAACACATTATAGGAGATAAATGCATATAAAGATTAATAACATTTTAAACAGAACCCCTAAACCACTGAGGCAACACCCCATACACCCTTCCAAACTTACATCAGCAGAAACACCGGCGAATCTCTAAGCAATTATTTGCTCGAAGACACTCCTAAAAAGGGTGTTTCTGGCTTTTTATGGTTGAACTCCCACTCTGACATAACCTACCTACTACTAAAACCAATTTCTGTCTATTTACATTACACACTAGGAATTAACATTCAAGCTGAAAGTCGTGGAATATCGTTTATACTAAAAATTAGCTGTTTTATAAAATTTGTATATTCTCACAGAAAATTAAACCAAAAACTGCAACATGTAGGCATTGACCAACCCTATGATACTGCTAATTTTGGAAACATCGTTAAACTTATTATTAAACACGTTTTTAAGCTGCAAACACCACTAACCATCGAGAGTTACATTTAAGTTTCAGCATAAAATAATTATAAACGCTCCGAAATCCCCGAGTCCGTCGACACATAGTTGGCTCCGCCTTCCAGCGTGAAACGTGCGATTGCGGTAAGTTTCGCCTCGAAATCCGCAAGCGATCGGTAGCCAACGGCCGTATTTTAAAAACGGAGGGAAAATTAGTTAGACACATTTAAAAAATTTTTAAAAACATTTGTTTAGTTTGTAGCAATTTTAAAATTGGCACTATTGACTTTGTGGGGAATGTAGACTTACCTTTGATTCTTACAGTCACATTTTCACAAAGTGCATCTTTTATAGATATTTGGTCCAAAAATTGTTTATTAGGTTGTATCATCTTTGTTTACAGAACGTTAGTCAGAGTATGGGGGAACGCACTACTTCTGCTTTTCTGTGGTTTGATGGCGCCAGGCGCGGTAGACCATGTATTTCCGTTTTTTGTCTCCGTCAAGTCGCAGAACGCCCATTTTTACCTTTGGCAATTTTATGTTTATTTTAAACAAAGTTGTTTGGAATTATATTTTCTTCATTTCGTTATTTAATTTAGGTTCTCGTAAAAGCCCAAACTGTCGTATGGTTTGGATCTTTTGTAGTGTGTCTCTGTTCTCTTGTTTTTTGGTTGATGTTAGGTTAAGTTGGCAAAACTTTGTGTCAGGCTGATTGTTAAAGGAGAAGGGGGTTTCTTTAGAGTTCTCGTCCGAGAAGAGGTTTGTTGGCTCTTCTCGGTTCTCGTGGCCTTTGAGCTCGCTTTCTGAAAAATACCTTCAGAGAAGAAGGTCGCCGTTGGGCCACTTTTTTTCAAAGACCACGAGGTCTCACTCCCCTTTTAGAGGTAAGCTCCTTAAATTCCTTTTGTTTTTAGTTTGTTGTTATGTGGGGATTTAGTGGGTAATTTTCTTTTCTGTTATTTTTAGGGGTTTTTGCTGGTTTCGGCAATTTAGCCGTTTTTCCTGCCGTTCGGCAATTATGTAGGTTAAGCCACATAATCAATTTACCACATGGGATTTTAACGCCCACATAACAACCTAAGGTTCTCTAACTAAGCCTACGAGCTACCATGTAACTTCCACCTGACCAACCAGAGAAAACCACATGGGGCCGTCCTGATCGATTGATCGAACACAGAGTGGTATAAAAGTGATCTAAATGTTATTTTTATAATTTAACTAATGTTCTCCGTCACCATAAGCCATTTCAGATTATTACTATTTTGTTTCAATTAATTAATTAAAATTTAATTTGTAACTTTTTAATGTAAAGCCATCTTGACAAAGGTAACCCGTTTATAACCATACACCATCAAAAGATTCTAGAATCTTCCCCGAGGTTATATATAAATTTTATCTTAAATCCTTGCGTCCGTAAAGGCTGTCTTTTCATTCATTTCTTTTTATAATTCAAACTTAACTAAATTTTAAACAATTTGACATCATAAAATTAACCTAGCATACGCCCTTTTTTTGGTTAAGTAACCTTTTATTCAATAAAAACTTCATTGTTTGTGTGGGAAAACCTTGGTCTTATGTATTGCATAGATTTTTCAATAGAACTGATATACGGTATATTTTTCCTGGTTTGGACTTCGAGCAAACCAGGTGGCGCCCGAGGCAAGCCAAAGACGAAGGGAAGGTGTAAGTATATGGACCACGACCTAGTGCCTCTACATAAAGAGCTACCGTCAGCAGATAGTGACAACCTGTTGTTCATGACAAAAGGTTGCCATTGTCATAAGTTCGGTTGTAAAGAAAATGGGAATAGACATGCCGCCGCGGAACGTTTTTTAAATTTCTTAATAGTTTATGAACAGAAAACCGAGTACGTCGGATCTAGGTCATCTAAAAAAAAGTGACAACGCATCGGCGTACATTTATATTTACCTATATACCATTCCAAATTTGAAATCCATTGGACTATAAATAAACACACAATTCATTTTCTGCTATGTACCGTCCACAACCGTAGCCCTTAAGCTGGTCTTGAAATATGGGTTTCAAGCCTGAGCATAAGATTTACATGATTGAAGCCGATTTTCGAACGATGTGCTAGTTTTTATATTTATATTTTTTTTTCATATTTTTATCAAACTTACTGAATTCCAGTTGTTTCAAAGATCAATAATCTAAGACGGCCGTTTTTCACTTTATGATCACCCGGACGAGCGAAGTTTTACTAGCTAAACTCCGTTTAGCAAAAAATACCATCTATTTACTACATTTAAAAGGTCACTTGTAGACAGGATTTTACAACACTTCTTAGCTTGCGAATTACTATACTTGATGAATAAGAATTTGTTAACATTACACATACTGTATGTATTTGTGAGATTTATTTATACATCACGAAAAACAGGGGAACACATGAGACACACGTGACTGCCATCGCTGTCATGTTTCTACTGTGATGTTTCGGCACCTTACAAAGAACCTCATCAGCTTACGATAATATCCATTAAAGGATTCTAAGTTATAAATAGATTTACTAGAATATTGTACCTTTTTATCTTAACTCGAGAAATGAATAATTTCTAGAACCGAACTTAATGTTGGTGGTTTATTTTTTGAACTATGCCGATTTTAACGTTCTTTTGAAACCGTTAGCCTGGTTCTGTTGATTTTTAAGCGAAGAATATTCTTATAATAGAATTTGTCAGATTCGAATTTCTTTGTCAATTACGCTCGTCTACGTATAAAATATTGTTGAGGTTTTATTTAATTTACTACTTTGTAGAAAAATATAATTTTATGTCTGGATTTTATTTAGATTAACACACGTTTCTTCAACACCATCTTTGGCCAAGATAATTTTTGATATCTCTGTATAAAGTACTATAACTTTTAAGTTTTAAAAAACAAGTATTTAAGTTTCAGTTTTTTATTTAAAAAAATTTAGAAATTATTTGTCAGTGGAGGTAGACCATTTTAGATTATTGACTTGATTAATTTAACATTTACTACCTTTCTTTTTTAGACCGCAATTTTGCTAGGAAGTACCGGTTCAGCGGCAAAAGCTCAGATGTTGCTGGAAGCAATGAAAGGGGTCTTTTTAGCTGGTTTTACAGAGTTATTTGCTCTTGCTGATAGGTGGGGTGTTGGGCAAGACGATTTCTTGCACCTTTATAAATCAACCCCACTGGCCAGTACCTATATTATAAGTAAGTGAAGCTAATTTAATAATTAACAATATTAAAGTATATGGTAAGGAAAGGTCAACAGTTCCTGACGGGCTGTGGACTGTTAATGAAATGTTCGTAGTTTGTTCTGTAAGTTCTCTGTAAATAAAATGGTGAGGAGTAATTCTAAGATCCAAGTGAGCCAACAGTTTAGAGTATTAACCATCTTGTACAGGAAAATTAGGTAATCAGTTGTACGTCTCACTTCGAGAGTTTTAAAGCCACAAAGCAATATAAATTTTTTAGGAGACTGCTGAGAAGATTCTTATGGATCTTCTTTGTGGGTTTAATATATCTTCTATACTACCACCTAAACCAATCCTAGTGGTTGAGCCCCAAACACCTTCGGCTATTGATTACTGTTTTGACCGCTGATTATTAATAATTTGTGGACTGTATATTTCGATATTATTTTATTTTTTATTTTAAAATTTACAAATATTGCCTTTACGTCAAAGGCTTTAAAATCATTCTTACAATACAATTATGTTTCCATGACTATGGCCGTAACATACCGCCCACCTTGAAAATACGCAGTATTTTAAACAACAAAAAAAAATAAAAACTCTTCGTAGTCCTACTAGAACAATCAAAGTCAAGTCTCAATAGGTAGCGCCCACACACGGTTTACAGCGCGTTTAAAAACACCACCACAGACTTTAATGTCTACCACTCTGATAACACCGTCCCTTCCTGGATGCAGTGCTACAACTCTTCCTAATTGCCAGTTTAGGGTAGGTGCATTTTCGTTTTTTAATAACACTTATGTTCCAATCTTTAACAATACTTTTGAGTTCTGCTTCCACTTTACTCTTGTCTGGAGCTCAGATAGATACTCCTTTTTGCCATCTTGCCCAGTAATGTTGCACTATGGCTTGTAAGTGCTGCCACTTAGATAGCCGATTTTCAGGAATGTGCCTTATATTAATTTCAGGCAGATTGGCCATTGGCTTGCCAATCAAAAAGTGACCTGGGGTCAGGACTGATACGTCGTCCGCATCTTGGGAAAGCGGACGAGAATTTAGTATGCATTCAATTTGCGTCAATACAGTAGCAAATTCCTCAAAACTTAACCGATTTTCACCTATAACACGCTTGATATGGTGTTTAGCACTCTTAATTCCTGCTTCCCAAATACCGCCAAAGCTAGGTGAGTGTGCAGGAATGAAATGCCATTTTATTTTCTCGTTTACTAATTTATTTGCAATATATTCTGAACTATTTTTTAGACAATTCGTTATTAGCCCCCACGTAATTTAACCCATTGTCTGAATAAACGTTAGCTGGTTTTCCCCGTCTACTGGTAAATCTATTGAAAGCAGCTAGAAATGCTTCTGTGGTTAGTCCCGATACCAATTCGATATGTATAGCCTTGGTGCTCATGCATATAAATAAGCAAATGTAGGCTTTAATAATTTTCGCGCCTTGTGTTTGTCTATCTTTTAGAAGAAAGGGTCCCCCGAAATCTGTACCGACATTCAAAAATACTGAACCAGGATTAACTCTTATTTCTGGAAGATCACCCATCAGATAATTTACGTCCTTTGGAGCAGCGCGAAAACACTTAATACACTTTCTTATTATACTCTTACAAGAATTACGCCCTGATATAGGCCAGTACCTTTCTCTTATAGAATATAACAAATTTTGAACACCGCAATGTAAAAGTCTTTCATGTTCTTGCTTTAAAATTTTATTTGTCAACTCATGATGAGTAGGCAAAATTATAGGATGCCTTTTCTCAAAAGGTTGATCTGCATTTTTTATTCTACCCCCTACACGCAAAAGTCAATCATGCAAAAAAGGGTTAAGTGACAAAATTTTACTTGCCCTTGGAAGTTCCTTCTTAGAACTTAAACACTCATATTCTCGAGCAAAATACTCGATTTGTGCGTTTTTTATTAATACATTTAAAGACTTGTCAAGTTCCTCAGGTAACAATACTCCATAAATTATTTTATTATAACTGAGCTTAATATTCGATAAGAAACGTAAAACGTATGCCAAAACACGCACTGTTTTGTTTAATAACGAAAATCTTTTTAATAAATTATCTACTTCGTTAATTTGTTTTATGGCAATACAGGAAACACCAAGTTGCTCAGGAATCTCTGATATGTCAACGGTTGGTGGAGACAAATTCAAACCTTTTATTTCAACACCAAGCCATTCTGGTCCTTGCCACCATAACTTTAAATCATTTAAAACCCTAACAGACTCGCCCCTTGTTAACAAATCTGCAGGATTTTCTTTTGTTTTGACATGATACCAATCTTGCGCACTAGTTAATGATCTTATTTCACTAACCCTATTAGCTATAAAAGTTTTCCACCGACTAGCTTCGCTTTTAATCCAAAATAGCGTAATTGTAGAGTCGGTCCACAAATAACACTTATTAAATTTTATTTCCAACAAACTTCTAACCCTTTTTGCCAAATTGGCCAACAATAAAGCACCACACAATTCAAGTCGCGGTAATGTAATCTGCTTAACCGGGGCTACTCGTGATTTTGCACATAATAAACTAGCAATAAATTCGCCAGATGATACTTCACAACGTATATATATACAGGCTCCATAGGCCTTCATGGAAGCGTCAGAAAACCCGTGCAATTCGATGCTAATATACTTGGAAAAACTACACACCTAGGAATATTAAGTTGATTAATATTGACCATATCATTAAAAAAGGTTATCCATCTTTCCTCTAAAGATGACGGAACATCACTATCCCAATCTATTTTCAATTTCCACAATTCTTGAATTATTAACTTTGCAACAATTATTTTTGGACCCAACAAACCTAACGGATCGAAAATTTGACATACTTGAGACAATATTGTACGTTTAGAAATTTTATTTTGGGAGCTTTTTTTTTTTTTCTCTCTATTAACCTTGTATTTTATGTAATCATTATTTGATTCCCAATAAATTCCCAAAGTTTTATTTTGACTATGCTCACCAATATTTAATACACTAGCGTCTAAATTCTTATTAACATCAAATTCTCTTAATAAGTCTTGATTGTTACACAAAAATTTTCTTAACTCAAATCCGTAATCTGATAACAGTTGTACGATATTCTTTTGAATACTTAATAATTCGGTTGCAGAATTTGCACCCGTCAAAAGGTCGTCCATATAAAAATCTCTCTTAATGATTTTACAAACCTCTGGAAACCGTACTTCATTATCAGACGCCACTTTATAAAGGCATTTAACTGCAAGATATGGAGCAGATGCGGTGCCATAAGTCAACGTATTTAATTCATATACCCTTAACTCTTTGTCAGAATGCGCTCTCCACAATATTTTTTGGTACTTTGTATCATCTTTATCAACAAGTATCTGTCGATACATTTTTGCTATGTCACCAGTCATAACATATTTGTAGATTCTAAATCGTGCCAAAATTGAAAATATGTCTTGCTGTAAGGTTGGCCTTACAAATTGGACTTCATTAAGCGACAACCCGGATGACGTCTTGGCAGACGCGTCAAATACTACCCGACACTTGGTAGTAATACTATCACTCTTGAATACAGCATGATGAGGAATATAATATCCGTCGTGACTAGCATTATTTCTTTCTGTCATGTGTCCTAACTTTTCGTATTTATACATGAAATCTACATATTCATTTTTAAACACTTGATCCCTACTAAATTTTATCTCAAGCATACTAAACCTTTTTAATGCGGCTGAATAAGATTCTCCTAACTTAAGTAAATTATTCTTAAAAGGAATTTTAACTATTAATCTGCCTGACTCGTCCCGATTAATTGTTTTATCGAAATAATCCTCGCAATATTTTTCACATTCAGAAAATATTTGTTTACCGTCATTGATCTCCTCCAAATGCCAAAATTTGGTCACTGTTTCATTTAAACATTCATTATTTATATTTAAACAATTTACAGAATTATTCTTAGAATGATTTACACCATTTATTACCAAATTACCAGCTATGATCCATCCTAACAGCGAATTTTGTAAAACTGGATAATTTGGACCAAGCCGAACCTGTTCTGTACTTAAAACTGACCAAAAAACTGACGATCCCAATAAGCAATCTATTTTACCACTAATATGGTAGTTAGGATCCGCCAATCGCAAGTCAGCCGGAATATTAAGCATATTCTTATCAAATGATATGACTGGTAACTTATCCGTTATGCAAGGTAATACTAAACAGTTAATGTTATCCATAAAACTACTAACAAGCGACTTTACTTAAACATTTACTCGATTATTAATATTTGTCAGTGTTTGACCCACTCCCTTTACCGTATGATCAACTTTTAACTGCTCTAAACCAAGTTTTTTGCATACTTCCTCAGTAATAAAGTTACTTTGCGATCCACTGTCCAACAGCGCACGAACTGTAACAGATCTTTCGCCATTTTTTAACTCGATAATTGCTGTAGACAGCAAAATCTGTGAACCCGGCGACTGATACGAAGCTCCGGCAACAGCGCATTCGAATACATGCGTATCGAAGGATATGGATACCGGTGACATTGTTCCACAAGCCGATGTTGTTGCCAGCTGATCCTGATCGGTTTCATCTGAAGCCCGCTCAATCTTTGCGCCATTGATTGTTGACACATTTGGGGATTGCATATTATTATTATAGTTGTCAGAGTGTAATATTGAATTATGTGCCTTTCCGCACTTAAAACACTTTGGTTTTGTACAATTCCACGACTGGTGGGAATTACGCAAGCAATTTAAACATAACTTTAACCTTTTTGCTGCTGCTATGCGATCATTAACATTTAATTTTGCAAATGATTCACATCTAAAAATTCCATGTTCATGACAATTACAATAATAGCACATAAACTTACTTGTTTCCCTCGTCCCTGTAGACGCGAAACTACTACTTTGACGCCTATTATTTTTATTAAACGGTTTTTGCCAGGGTTTATTTGAGCTACTAACACTTTCATTTTTATCTGACGCCTCTAATTTTTCAAGAATTTCACATTTACGCCAAAGAAAGTTATTTAAATCATCCATAGAAGGTAAGTCATTTTGGTATTTAAAACTTTCCCACTCGCGACGCGTTACTGAATCAAACGTATTGCTCATAATGTAAATAATTAATCTGTCCCATGTATATGTTTTTTCGCCAAGCACCTCCAAAGAACGTAAATGTTTAGTAATCGAGTCATAAAGATTTCTCAACTCCATGTGCGATTCTTTTCTAACTCTAGGATGCTCGAAAATAGCACGAATATGATTATGAATAATTAATTTTTTATTTTCAAATCTGTCATTCAAAAACTGCCAGGCAACTTTATAATTTGACTCAGAAACAGATATGGACTTTATTACCTCTAAAACTTCCTTATTGAGAGACGATCTTAGGTAATAAAACTTTTGAATGTCGTTCAGACTACGGTTACTATCTACAAGAGCGACAAACGAGTCTTTAAACGCCAACCAGTTGTCATATTGACCATTAAAATTGAGTAACTTAATTGGAGGTAGTTTTATTAGAGAATGCGTATAATTCCGGGAATTTGAAATCGAACTAGCATGAGAACCAGCTACAGAACCTTGCACTGATTCTGCATTTTCTCCCTTTTTATTAAAATTTGAACAAATTAGCCCGATATCCCCAGTTAATTTAAAATAAACATTCTCAAACGACGCTCTCTCAACTTCGTCCGGCAAACACTCAGAACCATCAGTACAAGACGCGTTTTCTATTTGGAACTGAAGCTCATTAAATTCCTCCCAAAGAGGTTCTATTTTTTCCAAGCGCACTTGTAACTCAAAAACTTCTTATTATCAATTTGGTCCCTATTGATTCTCTCAAACATATTTTTAAAGCGTGTTAATTTGCCCTTTAAAACGGTTCTTTTTGACTTTAAACTCGATAAATCTGCCATTATATTGACGCAGATCAAAAAGCAACTAAATTTATTTTGAAAATCAAAGGAATAACTGAAACGGACTTACAATGATTATGAGAGGAACCCTTGGTGGAACTCGACTGCCTTCTTGACTGCCTTCCTGCTCTCTCTCCAACTCATCAAATTATATTCTTACTCTGACATTGACTTCTTGAATCAGCAAATTTTCTTCAATACTCGTACTTTATCATTAAAAATTTCTTGAAATTATTCTTTACTATCCCGGTCGAATGGACCAATGTTTTGACCGTCAGTTTACTATACCAAAAATCAAAACTAAAACAAACCCCTGTGGCATGAATTGAGTGAGTAATTATTGACATATTAAAAGAAAGTGAACATCTAAGAACCCTGAATTGACTTCACAAAACTCTAAACACTAATTAAACTGAGGAACAACCGCATTAAGCCGTTTCTCTTAAGCCAAAGATTATTAACTTCCGCACAACACGGGTTTCCAAAAAAACTTCTCCACTCGCACAGCTGCCTACTATCTCTTGGAATATATGTATAAAACAATAGAATATTAAATTTTCTGTTACAAAAGTACAAAAAGAAGGGATACATATTACATATGTTATTCTGAAATACGCGAAGTCCAGATGAGGCATCCTAAAATACCTCCCTGATCTACTTAACCTATAGCTAATCTTAAATATCTTAACCTAACCTAGCGGTGTATTGGTAATTAACTTTTTATTTAACGTGACAATCACGATGCAGTGGGTGAATGTTCATCATACATGTCTATTCAATATATGTTTAATATAATTCAGCCTAAAGGAAGAGAGCGGAAGTATTTTTAAGTTATCTGGCAACGAGTTATAGAACTTAGCAATATTGTGTGAAAAGCTTCGCTCAAAGATTGCAGTGTGGTGATGCGGCGGCGTTATTCTGCCTTTAAATCTGGTATTTAGAGTATGTACGTCAGTTCGAAAAACAATACGGTTATACAAGTATGCAGGACATTTCAAGGATATAATTTTATGATAAAAGCATGCTTGATGCAGCTCCCTCCTCTCCGCCATACTCAACTAGTGCGACTCGTCCAGCTTGTGGGAGATATGTTCATATTTCCTTACTCCATGAATAAGTCTCAAACAAGAATTCTGAACAAGTTGTATTCGTCGTTTATCGACTACAGTGAGACAATTTCCGTAGACAACGTCGCCATGGTTAAATAATGAGAGCACGAGGGAATCGCACAAAAGTGATTTAACCTTTTGAGATAGGAAGTGCCGCATATGGTATAAGAATTTTAATCTAATGAAAGCTTTTTGTATACAACCTGACACATGCGCACTAAATCTTAGAGAACTGTCAAAAATCACTCCCAAGTTACGCACATTTTCCTTCACTGGCAAAATAATGTCATCAATCTGAATTTTAATTTCACTTTTAACTGAGTCCAAGTCGGCCTTGCGCCCAAAAACCATTACACAGCACTTCTTAGGGTTTAATGTAAGGGAGTGTTGTAAAGACAATTTATTTAGGGAGTTTAGTTCAGAACTTATTATTTTACAGCTTTCAACAGTATTGGTTCTACTAAATGATTTATATACCTGCGTGTCGTCAGCATAGTATTGAACTGAACATTGTTTTAATGAGTTTGAGAGAGATGATGTATAGATAGCATATAAAAGGGGAGACAGAGTCGAGCCCTGTGGCACCCCATTTTTAATTATGAGAGGATTCGATATCATACCTCCGACACGCACTGATTGAGATCTATTTGACAAGAAATTGGTAAAAAATCCAACTGCCTCATCAGACAGTCCCACATGGTGCAGAATAGCTAATAATAAGGGATGATTTATAGTGTCGAAAGCCTTGGAGAAGTCCAACAATGCCAAAACGGTTATTTTACTATTGTCAATAGCCTGAAAAACATCGTCACTAACATTAAGCAATGCTGTAGCGCAGCTATGATGTTCGCGGAATCCCGATTGTGGTTGGGGCAGGATATTATTACTTTCAATATGTTTAGTCAGTTGAGCGTTTACCACCTTCTCCAAAACTTTCGCCATACAAGGCAGAACACTGATAGGCCGGAGGTCCTTAAATTCCTTTGGCGACGAGACCTTAGGAAGTGGTGTCACTGAAGCCTGTTTCCATACTTCAGGAAATTCCGAGTTGCGAATGCAAAAGTTAATAATGTGAGTAATGTAAGGTAATAAGAAGGGACAGCACACTTTTAAAATATAACTGCCAATATTGTCAACTCCCTCAGCCACCGATCTAATGTTTGTTAATATTCTGAACACGCCAGCCTCAGATACCTCCTTAAGATTGAGAACAGAAGAAACTTTATCACTGAGTTTATTTTTATAGGTATTAAGTAGGTGTGTATTATCTGTTTGTGGTCTTCCTACTGTAAAAAATAAATTAAGTTCATCGGGTTCTATTAGAGCATCTGGAAATTCAAATTTTTTATTATCATTTAAGAGACGAAATGTTTTTAAGTTTTGCCACACGTTTGACGTGTTTTGTAATCTAGCTTCGAAAAAAGCCTTTTTTTCCCTACGAATTGTTAGTGTCACCAAGTTTCTGATACTTTTGTAGAAATCCCAGTGCGCAGGCAACTTGGACTTTTTAAAACGAGTCAGGGCACTATTTCGTGTTTTAATCATATCGCGTACGGTATCTGTGATCCACGGATCATTCTTTTTTGTAATCCTAGCAGTTCGTAATGGCATGTGAATGTTTAACAAGGCGATTATATTTTCGTTAAAAAATTGTACTTTTTTGTCAATATTATTATAATCAAAAATGTTTCTCCATGGAATAGATTGTAAATCGGCATAGAATTGATTATAATTAGCATTCTTAAAATCTCTGTATTCCCTAATTATAGGCTTAGGTTTATGTTTACGCAAAAAGAATTCACCATAGACTAAATCATGATCAGAAATATTTGGAACTGACAAAGTGTCTGAGATATATATGAGTAGGTCCTCGGGTACTATTATAAGGTCTAAGAGAGTTAAGCTATCTGCAGCTATTCTTGTAGGTTTGTTAATGATTTGTTTAAGACCTGTGGCTTCTAAAAGTGAATAAAAATCGGATGCACCTTTGGTGTTCAGATTCATAAGATTTATATTAAAATCTCCTAAGCAAAAAATATGATCAAATTTTGGGACCAGTGCCATAACTTGTTCCTCAAAATCTCGTAAAAATACATTTATATTACAGGACGGTGGGCGATATATACAACCAAAGACAAATGATTCTTTATTAAGAATTATACTTAACCAAACTTGTTCATAATCTATACTGGTTCTCAAATCATTAATTAGCGCTCCATTTAGGCTTTTTTTAAAGTAAATAGCAGCTCCACCACCCCTACTCAAACTGTCTTGCCTTACCAGTAAATATCCAGGAATTTGGACCTCCTTAGAGTCGACGCCATCGCTCAGCCAGGTCTCCGTCACAGCCACCACATCATAATCACCACCCAATACAATCTCCCTTAATTCGTTCAACTTAGCAACTAAGGATCGGACATTAATATGTGCAATTCTAAATTTTTGCATAAAGAGTACCAATAACCGCTTATACACTTTTAGTAGATAAGATACAGAAATGTGAAGAAAAAGAAAAAGGTATTCACAGTAGCAGATATAATAGAAGTTTAGAAAAATAAAGATAAGGATAAGGACCGTGTCCACGAAACTAACAATAGTCAGTATACTATTACATAAAATCAAAACATTAACTTTTACTTAAGATTTTGCAAATCATTAGCATTTTTTATGCACACCTTTTTGTTGTTAATAGATACAAAGATATCACCCCGAATTGTCCGCGTTGTTTTTATAAATTTCCCGGGTTTTAAGAAACAAGTCAAATTGGTCTTTAATAAGCATTTCGCTCACTAGTACTCCGGTATTTTTAAACTTTTTTTTCGCGTAAAACACTTCGTCGCGTTTCCACTGTGTTGTAAACTCGACTACAACTGGTCGAATTTTATTTTGATTTTGCGGTTGATTGTTTGTTATTGATCGGTATTTACCGATACGGGCACAGGAACTGATATCGTTTTTTGTTATGTTAAAATTTAAATTCGTCGCGACTACGTCACAAATGTCATCAGGTAATAAATTTTGTTGATTTTTTTCTGGGATCCCATGAAAAACCAACTTATTAAAATTTTTTTGTTTTTTAAGCTTTTGTACTTCGTTCCGCATAATATCAACACCAGTGCAAAGGGCAAAAATCTCTTTTTTTAGTTGATCAAGAGATTCCTTCGTATTATTTTCAAATTCTTTAAACTTTCGAGCGAAATCGCCGATTCCCTGATCATCGTTTGGTTGGACATACTCACTGCGAAGTTGCTCCAAACCTTTTTTAAAGTTGGCCTCCATGTCTTCCATTTTAGAAACAAGAACGGTTTGCGCCTGCGCCTCAGCACTAGTTTGGCCGACCTGATTTTTACTTCTTAAACTTTTCATATTGAGGTTTCTAGAAAATTTTGAACTTTACGCACAACGATTTTCACAAACTGTTAACCTTTATATGATTTTACGTAAAATACACTTTTAAAACTTAGACAATTTACAAAAATACTGACACGGCCTGCACGATGTGTTTCTACTCCCGATGCGCCATCTACTCTCATCATACTATCCTGGATCTATGTTTTGCCTAACCCGAACTTGACTTAAGTGTAAAGTGCAATGAATTCGTTCGTTGTGATCCGTATCACCGACCTTTTGAGCTGTCACTATGTTCCAAGAATACAAAATATATGGACTGTGCAAACTACACTTATTATGACTTTAAGCATGCAAATTTTGTTCTGATTAACAATTTTTTCCAGTCCTGTGACTGGCTGTCAATTGTAGATATTAATATTGATGTAATGTTACAAAATTTTTATTCTGTGGTATTTAACTGTTTTGAAATATTTGTACCTCTAAGGCAGTCTCAATCTGGCAATAGATTTCCACTCTGGTTCTCACATGACCTTAAAAATCCTATAATGAGTAAAAAAATTGCCCATAAAAGATACAAACAATCAAACAGTGAGGCTGATTACAATAAGATTACAATAACTTCCATCTCTTACGTATGAAATGTAAATCACTTTCTAAGGATTGTTACAGTCGTTACATAACCCATGCAGAAGACACTATAACTAGCAATTCTAATTTCTTTTGGAACTTCATTCGCTCTAAAGTCAATCAGGGTGCCTTTCCTAAGGAAATGCACCTTGATATGAACAGAGCCGATAATGGTGCTGATATTGCTAACCCTTTTGCTCAATACTTTTTATCAGTCTTCAATCCCAATAACAGTGCAGCTACTAATCCTGTTTCCACTGAGAAGTTCGAGATTATCACTAGTATCAGCATAGATGCTGCTAGCATTCAAAAAGCCTTAGCTGAGCTTGATGTTAACAAGGGTGCAGGTCCGGACGGCATTCCTAATAGGGTTTTAAAATATTGTTTGCACTCTCTCTACCTTCCATTGTATCATATCTTTTTAAAATCACTTACTTCTGGAATCTTTCCCAGTGTCTGGAAATTGTCATATTTATGTTTGTCCTATTCATAAATCAGGCAATAAAAATAACGTTAAGAACTACCGACCAATATTCTTTCGGCTATACCTAAACTATTTGAGCATTGCATTGAAACTGTTCTAACCAATGTCTTCCAGCAAATAGTGGTGAGTAATCAGCATGGATTTACCTCTGGTCGCTCTGTTGATACAAATTTGTTTCTTTTTATTAATCGTATCAATAATGCGTTTGATAAGGGTGCTGAGACCCACGCTATCTATACAGACTTTAGCAAGGCTTTTGACAAGGTGAATCATACCATTCTGCTTTCTAAGCTGTCAAATTACGGGATTACCGGCAAATTACTCTCTTGGTTGCAATCATACCTCTCTAACAGAGAGCAACAGGTTAAGATCGACGGTTATCTATCGGGAGTCATTTAAAGTTACCTCGGGAGTTCCCCAGGGATCTCATCTGGGGCCCCTCTTATTTAATCTCCTCATTATTGACTTGAGTGGTATGTTGACCTCTGACCACTTACTATTTGCCGACGATTCGAAAATTTTCACACAAGTAACATCTCTTCAAGATGTCACCTCGTTGCAAAACGATATTAACACTGTGTTTTCCTGGTGTCAACTTAATGGCATGTCACTGAATATAGACAAATGTTCCTTTATGAGGTTCAGCAGATCAAGAAAATTGTTCCCTCATCAGTACGTCATCAATAATGTTGTTCTAAAAGAGGTGACTGTGGTTAAAGATCTTTGCGTGTACTTGGATACACAGTTAACATTTCCTGAACACTTTGATAAAATAACGTCTAATGCAAACAGGATGCTGGGGTTTGTTAAGAGATCGTGTAGGGACTTCAAAAATGTAACAGCTGTAAAAACACTGTATATTTCCTTTGTCAGATCCATCTTGGAGTGCTCAAGCATGGTTTGGTCGCCTTACTATGATATTCATATCAATAGGCTGGAAAATATTCAGAAAAAGTTCATTAAGTTTTCCAGACATATTCTTTTTAACGCTGGAATCAACCTAACCGACGACCAGGCTATGGCTTATCTAAATTTGACAACGCTCTTCCGCCGAAGGGAGTACTACGACGTCTGCTTTGCCTTCAAAGTATTAAATAGTATTATCAAGAGCCCTGAATGTTTGGAAACTTTTTACATTCATGTTCCTAGTTACCAGACTCGTAATCCTTCCCTTCTACATGTTCCATTTAGCAGAACGAATTATCTGGCACATAGTCCTATAAACAGGATGTCGACAAATGTCAATAAATTTTATAATTCCTTACATTTCTTTAATCTGTCTGATCATAAATTTAAAATTCTTGCCAAAAGGGCTATCCTAGGTTAGGTTAGTTTATTTAATTTTGTTTTTTGTAAGTGCTGTATATCTTGAAAATGTTGTTACGTAAATAAATAAATAAATCCAGAGAAGAATCTTAAATGTTTTTGGCAGACAGAAAGTCCATTTGGAATCCATCCGTCTTTAGATCCAGCATGCAAAATCGTAATTCGTTTACCTCTTTTTGATGGCGCGCTTGTTTTACACTTGCCGCTTGAGTCAACCCAACCCTTTTCCGGGGCATCATATGTGTCGAACCAGGTTTCATCCAAGTAAATAATCGGCCTTTGCTGATCTCTGTAAATCTTAATTTTTTGTAGATATTCGGATCGCCATTCTCGAATTCTACTGGATTTCATTAAAACTTGTCTTTTGTTCATTTTTTTACATCTAAAACCCATGTGTTGGATACACTTCCATAACGGTGTTCTGCCACATTTAACGCCGGTTTCATCTTTTTCAAGCCTCTTAATTAAATTATCTAATGTAGGCACGCTTTGTTCCTCGTATAACTTGTAAATTTTACGCCGTATTATATCTTGATCACTTCCATCTACCTTCGAGAAAATGCCAGTATCGGTTCTTTTTTTTCTTGCTAAAATGGGATTATTCACAATTTTCCATACAGTTGATGTTGGAATTTTTGTCAATGTGGCCGTTTCTTCTAACGCTGCTTGCTTGCTGACCGCACGTTCAATGAGAGTTGAATAAACATTGTTTATAACTTCCTTAGTTTCCACAGAAAAGTGTTTTCTGCTTTTCGACGGGGTTATATCCTGAGATACATTAGGCTCGCACATATTTTCCATGACTCGCACACGATTAAACAAACGCTGTATTACACACGAAGTAAGAATAATTACTAAGCTTAGAACTAACTAGAATGGCTATATATACAGTCTTTAAAACATAATTTGTTTTATGGGATTAACCCTCTCATTTTGAATCAGGTAAAAATCGGTTTAAAATCACCAAACTATTACTTTAATAATGAAATTACGTCTTCCGGATTTGCAGTTTACTTTAAGACATTTTTAAGTACGGACCATAATTTACCTGCATTTATTCATTCATTCATTGTTTGTTTATGGCCACCCTTGAATAATCCCATTCAAAGGCAAACTGTAACTTTCTTATATCTCTGGACAGGCTTTACCAAATTTCAATAAAATCGGGAAAAGGATATTTAAAAAATTATAAAGAAACGTTTTTCTTAAAACTCCGGACACATGTTGATATGAACTTTTTTTCTTAGAATATCATAAGGAATCACCCTCCTAAGTTACGTACCGTACTTCTGAATCACCCTGTATAATCTGCTGCATAACTAGAATCCCTTAAATTTCTGAAGTAAAAAAGTTAAGAACTATCTTATTGAAAAATTTTTTTCCGACATACGTGAATACCATATTATTATACTCTAAGCGTCTTATGATGCATCACTTTAGATCACCTATTCTTGAATCATGACGTTGTCAACAGTTTACAATGTAAATTTATATGACTGTATGTATTGTACATATAATAAATAAAAATTAATAAATAAATAAAAGTCTAGTCCCGTAGGGAATTGGATTGTCAGGGGGTTCGACTTAAGAGTTACTATCAGTGCACTATTCATTAGTTTTGTCGGTGACTGCGCAACTAGTGAACTGCATCGAAGCATCCACCTTTTATATGTCATTCATATATCCTATGCCGACCCCTATAGCAATAAATCAATAAAATAACCTGAAAATACTGGAATTTTGTTTTAGACAAAGCGGACATCATTCTTGGAAGAGGATATTCAGAAACAGACGAACCAGTTCATATACTTCAAAGAAATTTTGCCCAGTTACGTGAACATACACACATATTACGTTACCCTATACCGCTTGCATCCTCCGCATTTGAGATATTCAAGCATGCCCGTAGATTAGGCTATGACAACCTGGATTCATCTAGTATATACACTCGTACCAGATATTAAATATAAACGTATTATAAAGTTTTTGTTGTGTTGGTAAAGTAGGCTCAGATTGTCTATGACTCCGCAGCGGAGCTCAATGCAACTTTACTTATTTATTTGTAGTAGATGCAACTTGTCATCGAATATAAAATCAATATAGTGCAAACTTGTATTATTTTTTGTGGTAGAAATTTTTTGGCTAAATAGGTTAAGGATGCGGGTGTATCAAGTTTCAACGAATTAATATCATATTTTGTGACGTGTCATTCTCACATTAGGACAAGTGTTAAGGGTATTAATGTAGTATGTGAAAGCTTGTTTTCTGACAAATTAGCAAAAAGGATTTAAAGAAGAAAATTTATGGTCTTGTTAAAAATTGATTTAGTTAAATAAAAATCCACAGATTCTTTAGGTTTTATAATAACTTATAAATCTATAATTACACTGTCCTACCCTTCGATTGTAATTATATAGTTTTCTGTACTTACAGCTTAGTAGGTAATTTCTTTTATTCTTTACTTTATCTTATAACTACAGCCCTGTTATATTGGCTTTTGGTCCTCACTCTCTTGTAGTAGGTCTAAAGATGCAGAAGTCGCCACGGATCTCGTTCATTAATGTCAGCTAAGCTCCTTTAATGTTGGAGTGATGTACCTCGCTGTGCCTCTAAGGCCAGTTTATACTAAAAATAAACAGAGTAACAAGAGTTAGACTCTTCAGCTCGTTATCTAAGATACTAGTCTACCTATAAACCTACCCTGTAAGTATCCCGTTCATCCTTGACCGATTTTTGGGGCCCTATTTATAGTCTTCACTGGAATAACGACGTTGTTGATACTTGGTTTTCATGGTAATTCCATGGGTTTTTCAGCGTATATTCTAGCAGGAATACTGAAGTTATAGTCGAGTGATCCCTGCAAAGCTTGCATTTCGCAGTTTTGTATCGCTTTATCTAAAACATCGGACTTATAAGCAAATGTATTTTGGTAATCATTGAGGTTAAAAAAAAAAAATATATGACACGCAATGTTTATATTTATTCTGGGTGATATTTGATAGATAATCGAGAAGGGTACTTACTATTAGTCGCCTATCGCTGCCTGGGGTAGTTTTTTTTTCTAGTTGCGAAGATTGTTTCTTTTTCTTAAATTGACATATTCTGACATACGACAGTGTCATATGGTTGACGTATGAGCGACGGTGGACGGTACTGAAGTTAGTCGATTTTACCGACCTTTGGTCACCGCATGCGGTCTCCTAGTACACCGTTGCCAAGTTGCAAATTTAGGACATCTTGTTGTACTCGGTTATGACGTCACGAGGTGACACGCATTGTTTATATTGATTAAATGCGGAAATCGATAGAATTCCTGGGTTATCCCGGTCGGTTTCGTGTCCGTGGACTCGGATTGTCACCTGGAAACTTTCAGATCCCGCGTTCATTGAGACCGGAATTATCTTCATCGAGTTCTGTTTTGACAGTTGGAGTGGTAGATTACACCAGATCGTTGGGCAAGGGTATCTCGCTGGTATCTGGCAACACTGCCGGTCATCCATTTTGTTCTCGCAAGGGATGAACCGAAGACATTTTCTTTTTCTCGTGTACCGTTGAGGAAGTAGTACTTCTATCTACCAGGAAGAGTTTGCTGAATATGATTTACTGCTAAAGGTAGTGCGGTACCCTAGATAGGGATTTTCTATCAGCAAATGTAGTGGAATTATGCCGGTTTGAGCATTTTAATGTTGTTTTTTTGGAACGGCTTTCCACACCCATGCGGATTTAATTTTTCCTGAAACACGCTACACGTGCCACAGCAACCCCGCCTAAGATCTAAGGTATGTCCAATTAACTTTATAGGTAGTTAATTTTTGCTTGCGGTTCTGCAAATGTATATTTTATTGTATAAATTCTATATTGGGGGTCCTTGTGACCCTAAGTTGAAGGTGAGTCTAATTATTTTCTCTTTTTAGGGGTTTTTTTTTTTCTGTCCGTCTTCGTTTTTCCTGTCCCTTTTAAATCTTCAAGTTTTGGTTTGATTATGTCCTGTCTTGGCGTATGTCCGTTCACAGTACGCAGTCTTTTACCGTCCGTCTAGTTCCTGTGCAGGGTCCGGAGTAGGGAGCTGGTAGCTGTCTACATGCTGTATCGCTGGGGCCCATATTGTGTATCAGCCCAACATGGAACTATGTTAATGTGGTTGCAACCGACTACACCTGTTGCAGCTCTCTAGGTCCTTGGCCTGGAAGGCCTAAGGTCGAGTCTCCGCACCAGAACTGGAGGATGACGCAAGTTTTTGCACAAATTTGATTTTATTTTCTTTTATTAATGTTCTAATAACAGTATAATAGATTACTAGTAACGGTACAGATCTGTTACTTATCGCCCTTCTTTAAGGTGCTATTAATGGTGTAATTAATTGCTATTAATTGTACAGGCACAGTGATGAATTAAGTAGCCAGTACTAATTTATTTTGGGTTTTAAATGTTTGGTTTAACTAAGTATTTAATTTTAAGGATATTACCCAAACCTTACTTAATAATATTGCTTCCTCAATTGTATACACAAATTTATGAACTTTTAAGCTAGAGTATATTGCTTGGTTTAATTAACTCATTATAACTACTTCATGTTTCATGGTAGTTGAGATTCATATTTTTCTATTCTTTCTTTTAAAGGCATTGCCTTAGCTTAAACTTAATATTTCTCCCTCAAATGTATACACAAATTTATGAACTTTTAAGCTAGAGCATATTGCTTGGTTTAATTAACTCAACATAACTCCATGCTGCGTGTTAGTTGAGGTGTATATTTTTCTCTATTTTATTTGGAGGCATTGCCTAGCTCATACTTAATAAAATTCTTCTCCCTCACGTTTAACTACGAATTTAGAGATTTGTATAGCTATCCTTGATCTGAATAGCATTGCGGTGTAAGCATCTAAGGCAACCATATGTACTACCAAGCAATTGTAACGGAATGTGATCACATTTTGACGCTGAAGGTATATTAGGTATATCCCCCTTTTTCTACTAACTAATATTAACGTAAACTCATCCGAGCTGATATGTTCTCACTATAGTTAGTGAGACTTTAAAAACTTTAACCTTAAAATATTTGATTGTCAAATTATTTTAATGCTGCAGAATTTTTAAATTTAAAATTTCAAAGTCAGTATAGACACTCTTTGGTTCTTAATTAATATTGATAATAACTTACTCACCTTGTTCACAATTTAAAATCATAATACAATGTTTAATTACATCCCTACATTGAAATAAAGAGTTTTCGTGCAACAAGTCACTATAGTAAATATACCTTATTTTCTTTATATGCCCTATACCTGAACTGATTTACTTTCCTTTGTGGTCTTAAATACTGGAGGTATTATACAGGTAAATATTGATAATTTCAGGAAATTCAGAGTTCATGGAACAGGTTGTAGTCGTGAGTAGACACAATTCGTGACTTATTGGTTACCTCACTCTAACTTCAATATTAGCAGGCTTGACGTAATTTAAGTCACGTGGCGCCCTCATAATTAATAAGTTAAACTTAACCCCCCCCCCTTCTCCACTGTCTAAAAGCTAGCAGTAGCCGTCAATGTCCTGGTGCTAAATTGCTACAACCCTGCGCTGCGAACTTGGTCGTACAGAAAATTTTGTTCGTTATTATTTCAAAGTTACAATTGTTGATTTGGTAACACCAGAGATAATTTAAATAAATAAGGCGTCACAGATTTTTGGCGCCCAACGTGGGGCCCCCTTTGTTTTGCAACGTTGCCAATTTTTTCGAAAAATCCCTAAATTTAGGGAATTTTTTTTTTTATTTTTTTTGGTCAGATATAATTTCCTCATCACTGTGGAAGTACTGTTGGGTCATTCAACTGCTAATTTTAGGTCGAATCAAGCAGCACACTGAAATTTTAAGTTTTCATTTTTTTTTTTTTTTTTTTTTTTTTTTCTTTCCTGGGTTGTTTTTGTGGTACTTACAAGTGGTCTAGTGAGTGCGCATAGTTTTTATAAGAATATTTTTCTTTGCTGCTATAGGAATTATTGTGCAGTAGTGTTTGTTTACTTTAAATAGTTATAAGTGAATATCAGGAGCCTGTTAGTGTGTGATTTTAGTGATAATAGGCTCAAGATGTCGAGGAAGATGGAGATAAATCGATTGGACAGAGATGAGCTCATTTATGAGTTAGATATCCGAGGAATCGCGGCTGGAACCGTCGATGAAATGAGAAGTAGATTGGCATTGGCCAGACAACTGGAAAAATCTGGAGAAAGTCTACACTACCCAACTTATCCGTTCACATTTGCACAAGATGCTGCTGCAGTAACCAAGAAGTTGGATAGTCTCATTCCTGGAATAGATACATTTGCCGATACGAGTAAAAGTGGCGCGTTCGCGAAATTTCATACAAAACTGACCCATGTGTTAGGAAGGATTGATAATATGAGTTGGAACACAGCAGAGGAAGGCCGAGTACGGGGAATATTAATAGCCCAAACGCTAACTATGATTGATCAGCTAAATACTAAAGCCGCCCTGGCTGAAGGGAAAAATCAGCCCATCCCTCCTAATCTGTGTGTCCTTCAAGGTGGTTTACAAACACCGCAGCCACAGCTAGTACAACTGCAGCCACCACTAGTACAATCGCAGCCACAGCTAGTACAACCGCAGCCGACCAATCCTACTGTAGGGCCACCACTTTTTAGTTCTTCAATTATTGGACCGCAGTCGCCAATTGTTGTCAATACCCCATCCCCCTCGCATACTACAGCTGGTATTAAACCGATTCTTCCTCATAAGTGGAACTTGAAATTTTCAGGCGAGAGAAGAGGCATGTCAGTCACAGCTTTCCTTGAGAGAGTGGAGGAACTGCGTCGTGCAAGAAACGTTAGTAAAGATATCTTGCTAGAATCCGGCATCGATTTATTCGAGGGCAGAGCCTACGAATTTTATCAAGACCTTCGGACAGAAGTGCACACATGGGACGAGTTGGCTTCAAAGTTTAAAGAAGAGTATCAGCCCGCCTTCTACAGCGAAAAATTGTTGGAAGAAATAAAACGAAGAACACAGGGTCCAGACGAAACTATAGGTACGTACATGGCGGTTATGTCGAAGTATTTCCAGCGCCTGCAGTGCTCTATTTCCGAAGACGCGAAGTTAAATATTTTGCTTAGAAATGTTGCGCCGTTGTACCGGTCGCAGTTAGGAGCATTAGAGATTACGAGTTTGTCTCAGTTAAAGACATTGTGTAAAAGGATCGAGCAGAGGATGCATTCTGGTGATTATGTCGTGCCACCTAAGAGAGTCCAGTCTTTAGAACCTGATTTAGCCTATGTTAGCTTGGAAGAACATGTTGAAGCGATTGGAATTTCAGACCCTGGAACGAGTGAGAACTCGAGAGGGAACAAGAGAGAGATTATTTGCTATAAATGTCAGCAGCCAGGCCACCGAGCCGTAGGTTGTGCAGCACAGAACAGCAAAATATATTGCTACAAGTGTAAAAAGGAAGGCTTCACGAAACGCACTTGTCCTACGTGTAATTCGGGAAACGGGCAACGGTACTTTTAGGAAGTCGGCCTCGGAGTACCTCTAATCGGTCCGCCGGCTACAAGCACGTTCTGGATTATATTCTTAAGCATACACAACGAGACGAAAGACCCTATTTGGAAGTTAACATCCTCGGCTATACGTTTCTGGGACTTTTGGATTCTGGAGCGTCTAGAACGTTTATCGGCCAAAAAGGATGGAACATATTGAAAAATTTAAACTTACCGTTGAATAAAGATAAGAAATCTACTTGCACAGTTGCGAATGGACAGCATACTGAGAGTATTGGGACTTTGGAGTTGCCCATATGTCTACGAGATAGAATAAGAATTATTGAGGTTATTGTTTTGCCTGACTTGCCACACTCGTTAATTCTTGGGTACGATTTTTGGATTGTTATGGGCGTCGTGCCAGATTTAAGGCATAACGAGTGGCATTTTTCAGAGAATGTGGATTCAATTGACTGTCTTGAGACTGAGCAACTTCAGACCACCCTAAATGATATTGAAAAATTAGAATTGGATAAACTTATTGGTCGACATAGGAATTTGATGGGCACAGACATTGGGTGCACTACCCTGGTGAAGCACAAGATTATCACACGTTCGGAGCCGATAAGACAGAGGAGTTATCGCGTGTCACCAGTTATTCAGAAGCATATTGACGATGAGATCGACGAAATGTTGAAGTTAAATGTAGTTGAACCTTCTAGGAGTCCGTGGGCGTCCCCGGTAGTGCTTGTTAGGAAAAAGAACACTGACAAAATGAGATTTTGTGTTGACTACAGGAGATTAAACGCGGTAACAGATCGAGATAGTTACCCCCTTCCTCTGGTGTCTGAAACATTGGATAAGCTCAAGGATGCAAAGTATCTGTCCAGTCTAGATATAAAAAGTGCTTACTGGCAAGTCCCGATTGATGAAGCGTCCAGGCCACTAACAGCGTTTATATGTCACAGAGGGCTATTTCAGTTTAAGCGCATGCCTTTTGGGTTGCATAACGCTCCAGCGACGTGGCAACGTTTAATTGACCAGATCCTGTCAGGCTTGGAGCCATCAGTTTTCGTTTATTTGGATGATGTGGTGATAGTGTCGCAGACTTTTGAGGACCATTTGAAGATCTTAGATGAGGTGTTTTTAAGACTTCGGGAAGCAGGCATAACTGTCAGTTGGGACAAATGCCAATTTTGCAGACCGGAAATGAAGTACTTAGGATATGTGGTTGATAGGCGCGGCCTTCACGTAGATCCAGACAAGGTTCGAGCCATGTTGGAACTTGCTCGACCAAAGACCGTCACTGAAGTGCGCAGAGTCATCGGAAGTTTCTCCTGGTATCGGAGATTCGTTCCTGAATTTTCTACCATTGTCGCCCCAATAACAGCGCTTACAAAAAAGAACAGGAAGTTTGTTTGGACACAGGAGTGCGAAAATGCCTTCAAGAAGATAAAAGAACTATTGGTCTCAGCCCCAATCTTAAGCTGTCCTGATTATAACAAAGAATTCATTATCCAGACTGATGCATCGGGCTATGGAATAGGTGCCGTCCTAGTGCAACCTCACGAGGAAGGAGACAAAATCATATGTTACTTGAGTCGCTCGCTAACTAAGCAGGAAAGACTATATACCACTTCCGAGAGAGAGATGCTGGCGTTGGTTTGGGCTATCCAGAAGCTTAGACCTTACGTGGAGGGTATACCATTTACAGTCATCACGGACCATTTTAGCTTGAAATGGCTATTGAATTTAAAGGATCCGACCGGTCGCCTGGGTCGTTGGGCAGTTAAATTGCAAATGTATGACTTCAATGTACAACACCGGAGAGGCCGAGATCTGGCTCTTCCAGACATGATGTCCCGAACTGTCCCGGTCATAGATAGTGTAGAAGAGCAGTTGAACCCTGAAAGGGCCACCCTTGACAAATGGTACAAGAGGATGATGAATAATGTACAAGAGACACCTCTACGATTTTTGAATTGGCGATGCCAAAACGGTATTTTGTATAAATATGTTAAGCAGGACTACCCTGCTCTTTCTTCAGATGGTGATTGCTGGAAGGTTGTGGTACCCAAAGAAGATAGATATGATGTGATTAAAGCAGCACATGATCCTCCTTCGGCAGGTCATATGGGTGTATACAAGACTCACTCAAGACTGGCTGAAAAATACTACTGGCCTAAGATGCGGAGTGATGTAGCGAGTTATGTCAGACGATGTCCTACTTGTATTGCTTATAAAAGTGATCCATCTGGAAACCGAGACCACATGGTATCCCACCCAAAACCGTCCCGTCCTTGGGAAATGATTTCCACCGACTTAATGGGTCCGTTACCGAGGTCTACGAAGGGAAATTGTTTCATATTAGTTGTTACGGATTATTTGAGTAAGTTTTCTTTGGTGTTTCCCCTTCGCAAGGCAACGACGGAGACTATTATAAAGCGCATTGAGGAAAATGCATTTTTGGTGTTTGGAGTTCCTCGCCTACTTTTATGTGACAATGGACCGCAATACCGTAGTGCTGCCTTTAGACGGTTTGTTGAAAAGTATGATTGCACCATCAAGTTCAATGCCAACTATCATCCAAGAGCAAATCCAACTGAGAGGCAGAATAGAACGATAAAAACCATGATATCTATGTACGTTAAGGACAACCATAGATTATGGGACGCTAACATCCATAGCTTGGCTTGTGCATTGCGGACATCACGCCAGGAAGTCACACGTGTCTCGCCATATTATGTAAACTTTGGGCGTAACATGTGCTTATCAGGGAAAGATTATTCTCCTAGCACGCCAGCACCAAGTAGCATAGAGGACCAGTCTCAAACATCGAGAAATGAAGCTTTTATGAAGTTATATGATGACGTAAAACGACGGCTTGAACAAGCAGGTGATAAAGGTGTTGCGAGGTATAACTTACGGAAGCGAGATGCAGAGTTAACAGTTGGACAGAAAGTCTTTCGGAAGAACTACGTTATTTCAGACGCGACCAAACATTTTAACAAGAAGCTAGCACCGAGATATGTTGGACCATTTACCATCCAACGCCGCATTTCGCCGTGGACGTATGAGCTCAAAGATGAGAAGGGCAATTTCCAGGGAGTGTGGCATCTTAAAGATTTAAAGGAAGCACCCTATTTTTCTGATTAACCACTAGTGGTTAATCATCTTGAAGCTAAGGGGGGAATTTGTGACGTGTCATTCTCACATTAGGACAAGTGTTAAGGGTATTAATGTAGTATGTGAAAGCTTGTTTTCTGACAAATTAGCAAAAAGGATTTAAAGAAGAAAATTTATGGTCTTGTTAAAAATTGATTTAGTTAAATAAAAATCCACAGATTCTTTAGGTTTTATAATAACTTATAAATCTATAATTACACTGTCCTACCCTTCGATTGTAATTATATAGTTTTCTGTACTTACAGCTTAGTAGGTAATTTCTTTTATTCTTTACTTTATCTTATAACTACAGCCCTGTTATATTGGCTTTTGGTCCTCACTCTCTTGTAGTAGGTCTAAAGATGCAGAAGTCGCCACGGATCTCGTTCATTAATGTCAGCTAAGCTCCTTTAATGTTGGAGTGATGTACCTCGCTGTGCCTCTAAGGCCAGTTTATACTAAAAATAAACAGAGTAACAAGAGTTAGACTCTTCAGCTCGTTATCTAAGATACTAGTCTACCTATAAACCTACCCTGTAAGTATCCCGTTCATCCTTGACCGATTTTTGGGGCCCTATTTATAGTCTTCACTGGAATAACGACGTTGTTGATACTTGGTTTTCATGGTAATTCCATGGGTTTTTCAGCGTATATTCTAGCAGGAATACTGAAGTTATAGTCGAGTGATCCCTGCAAAGCTTGCATTTCGCAGTTTTGTATCGCTTTATCTAAAACATCGGACTTATAAGCAAATGTATTTTGGTAATCATTGAGGTTAAAAAAAAAAATATATGACACGCAATGTTTATATTTATTCTGGGTGATATTTGATAGATAATCGAGAAGGGTACTTACTATTAGTCGCCTATCGCTGCCTGGGGTAGTTTTTTTTTCTAGTTGCGAAGATTGTTTCTTTTTCTTAAATTGACATATTCTGACATACGACAGTGTCATATGGTTGACGTATGAGCGACGGTGGACGGTACTGAAGTTAGTCGATTTTACCGACCTTTGGTCACCGCATGCGGTCTCCTAGTACACCGTTGCCAAGTTGCAAATTTAGGACATCTTGTTGTACTCGGTTATGACGTCACGAGGTGACACGCATTGTTTATATTGATTAAATGCGGAAATCGATAGAATTCCTGGGTTATCCCGGTCGGTTTCGTGTCCGTGGACTCGGATTGTCACCTGGAAACTTCCAGATCCCGCGTTCATTGAGACCGGAATTATCTTCATCGAGTTCTGTTTTGACAGTTGGAGTGGTAGATTACACCAGATCGTTGGGCAAGGGTATCTCGCTGGTATCTGGCAACACTGCCGGTCATCCATTTTGTTCTCGCAAGGGATGAACCGAAGACATTTTCTTTTTCTCGTGTACCGTTGAGGAAGTAGTACTTCTATCTACCAGGAAGAGTTTGCTGAATATGATTTACTGCTAAAGGTAGTGCGGTACCCTAGATAGGGATTTTCTATCAGCAAATGTAGTGGAATTATGCCGGTTTGAGCATTTTAATGTTGTTTTTTTGGAACGGCTTTCCACACCCATGCGGATTTAATTTTTCCTGAAACACGCTACACGTGCCACAGCAACCCCGCCTAAGATCTAAGGTATGTCCAATTAACTTTATAGGTAGTTAATTTTTGCTTGCGGTTCTGCAAATGTATATTTTATTGTATAAATTCTATATTGGGGGTCCTTGTGACCCTAAGTTGAAGGTGAGTCTAATTATTTTCTCTTTTTAGGGGTTTTTTTTTTTCTGTCCGTCTTCGTTTTTCCTGTCCCTTTTAAATCTTCAGGTTTTGGTTTGATTATGTCCTGTCTTGGCGTATGTCCGTTCACAGTACGCAGTCTTTTACCGTCCGTCTAGTTCCTGTGCAGGGTCCGGAGTAGGGAGCTGGTAGCTGTCTACATGCTGTATCGCTGGGGCCCATATTGTGTATCAGCCCAACATGGAACTATGTTAATGTGGTTGCAACCGACTACACCTGTTGCAGCTCTCTAGGTCCTTGGCCTGGAAGGCCTAAGGTCGAGTCTCCGCACCAGAACTGGAGGATGACGCAAGTTTTTGCACAAATTTGATTTTATTTTCTTTTATTAATGTTCTAATAACAGTATAATAGATTACTAGTAACGGTACAGATCTGTTACTTATCGCCCTTCTTTAAGGTGCTATTAATGGTGTAATTAATTGCTATTAATTGTACAGGCACAGTGATGAATTAAGTAGCCAGTACTAATTTATTTTGGGTTTTAAATGTTTGGTTTAACTAAGTATTTAATTTTAAGGATATTACCCAAACCTTACTTAATAATATTGCTTCCTCAATTGTATACACAAATTTATGAACTTTTAAGCTAGAGTATATTGCTTGGTTTAATTAACTCATTATAACTACTTCATGTTTCATGGTAGTTGAGATTCATATTTTTCTATTCTTTCTTTTAAAGGCATTGCCTTAGCTTAAACTTAATATTTCTCCCTCAAATGTATACACAAATTTATGAACTTTTAAGCTAGAGCATATTGCTTGGTTTAATTAACTCAACATAACTCCATGCTGCGTGTTAGTTGAGGTGTATATTTTTCTCTATTTTATTTGGAGGCATTGCCTAGCTCATACTTAATAAAATTCTTCTCCCTCACGTTTAACTACGAATTTAGAGATTTGTATAGCTATCCTTGATCTGAATAGCATTGCGGTGTAAGCATCTAAGGCAACCATATGTACTACCAAGCAATTGTAACGGAATGTGATCACATTTTGACGCTGAAGGTATATTAGGTATATCCCCCTTTTTCTACTAACTAATATTAACGTAAACTCATCCGAGCTGATATGTTCTCACTATAGTTAGTGAGACTTTAAAAACTTTAACCTTAAAATATTTGATTGTCAAATTATTTTAATGCTGCAGAATTTTTAAATTTAAAATTTCAAAGTCAGTATAGACACTCTTTGGTTCTTAATTAATATTGATAATAACTTACTCACCTTGTTCACAATTTAAAATCATAATACAATGTTTAATTACATCCCTACATTGAAATAAAGAGTTTTCGTGCAACAAGTCACTATAGTAAATATACCTTATTTTCTTTATATGCCCTATACCTGAACTGATTTACTTTCCTTTGTGGTCTTAAATACTGGAGGTATTATACAGGTAAATATTGATAATTTCAGGAAATTCAGAGTTCATGGAACAGGTTGTAGTCGTGAGTAGACACAATTCGTGACTTATTGGTTACCTCACTCTAACTTCAATATTAGCAGGCTTGACGTAATTTAAGTCACGTGGCGCCCTCATAATTAATAAGTTAAACTTAACCCCCCCCCTTCTCCACTGTCTAAAAGCTAGCAGTAGCCGTCAATGTCCTGGTGCTAAATTGCTACAACCCTGCGCTGCGAACTTGGTCGTACAGAAAATTTTGTTCGTTATTATTTCAAAGTTACAATTGTTGATTTGGTAACACCAGAGATAATTTAAATAAATAAGGCGTCACAATTTCTAGCTGTTTTTCTCTCAAAAACGGTTAATCGCATCAAAAAACGATAGGAGCCGAATTTTACAAATTTTTAGTTGCTGATATTGACAAATATATCAAATTAAGCAAAAAACAGTGACGTATCCTCGATAGCCGGGAAGAAAGTCGTAACGATTGCCCATGGGCACACCACTGCTGATATTTTCGTTTTCGATGAAACTAAATATAGATCTTTTATAACTATTAACGTGTGTCCCAAGTTTCAAAAATATATCTTAAAATATTAGCAGAAATTTTGTATTTCGAAAACGAAATATTTTAGGGCATGTGTGCATATAACACATTTTTCTTCAAATTATCTATAGTCTATTTCAGAAAGGTGTAGAGTAATATAATGGGAAATTCCGTCCATTCGGCTCTATTTCGGTGTCGGCCATAGGCGCAGGTAAACTTTGTGCATTAAATTATTTATGATAACTAACCAAAAATTTTAGAGAATTAGGTTAACGGGAATTAAGATCAAATAGTATTGATTGTAATATTAAAATTTGAAGTAATTGCGTAAGAGGATTAGGAAAGGTCTGTTTTCTGGCCTGAAGTGTCAAAATCGAAATATTGTGTAGGGATTAGTTAGGTAGTAGATTATAATGTTACGTTTCGCGTTTAACAGGTACCATTTAACAAGTACCGAGTTTGGCTCTGGCCTCTTTGGCTGGATCATATAAATAGGTGGTAATTTGGAATAAACTTCATAATATGTCGTGTGTGTGTTTGACCTTAATAAGTATATTTGTTTAGTTTAACGCATCAGTATTTGCTGTTAAGCCGTATATAGTGTTCACAGTATTATAAGATTAGTAATGAAATGGCGACATTCACACCAACAAAAAGATGTTCCAATAATTCTCCACTATCAGTGAAGTTCTGAAGTTCACTCTTTTTATTTTAAAAAAGAAATACCCACCCTAGATAAGATTCTAATGGAGCTTGGCCAGGATGACAGTATTCCGTTTATAACTAGAAAACTTTTATGGACCACTTTAAAAAATATGGATTTTGTCTGGGAAAAGCATAACCGTAAATCACTTGCGATGAAATTGTTTGCTGGCGACAAAAATACTTGAGAAGTATAAAGCAGTACAGAAGAGAGTAGAAGAAAATCTTTTATCTTAATGAGACCTGGATTAATGAAGGTTATATAGTACCAAAATTGTGGCAAGTCAAAAATATAATCAGTGCTCGCCAAGCTTTCATGGAAGGCCTGTCGACGGGTATTAAGGTGCCTTCAGGTAAAGGGAAGAGACTAATAATCGTCCATATTGGAAGCGAAGAGGGATTTTTAGAAGAAGGCTTGCTAACCTATAAGTCGTTTAATACGGGAGATTACCACGAGGAAATGAATTCGAATGTTTTTGAGGACTATTTTTGTGAAATGATAAAATATCTTCCAGCTGATTCAGTAGTAGTTATGGATAACGCAAGCTATCATTCACGACGCACAGAGAAGACTCCAACTTCATCTTGGAGAAAACAAGAAATTATCGACTGGTTAACCACCAAAAGTATTGAATTTGAAGATAATTTGATAAAGAAGGAACTATTAACAATAGCAAATTTACACAAACATCGTTTTATGAAATATGCCATGGAAGATATAGCAGAAAAACATAGTGTAACTGTGCCGCGGAGTGCTGCGCACACCGCCATATCATTGCGAACTAAATCCTATAGAACTTATATGGGCGCAAGTGAAAGGATTTGTAGCAAGACACAACACGACATTCAAAATGAAAGACGTTAAGCTACTGTTTGATTAAGCCATTAAGGAAGTGACACCAGAGAACTGGCGAAAAACAGTCCATCACGTATTTAAAGAGGAGGAGAAAATGTGGGATCTTGACCACCTGATCGATCGGACCGTCGACCCGTTAATTATAACGTCAAGAGGGGATGACAGTTCCTCAGATGACGAAGAATATTATGATTTTTTATAATTTAATTTCTGTATAATGTATTTTTTGTATTTTGTATTTTTTTTTAATGTTTAATAAAAAATAGGTGTACCTAATACTATGTATATAATGCCTTAATTTTATTCTGTTAAAATAAAATTATTTTCTTTTTACGAGTATAATTTAATTTATTATAATTTTTATGAGTATAATAATTATTTAATTTCTGTATAATGTATTTTTTTAAAAATGTTTAATAAAAAATAAGTGTAACTAATACTATGTACATAATGCCTAATTTTTATTCTGTTAAAATAAAATTCTTTCCTTTTTACGAATATCCTACTGGCACGCCTTTGTCACACCATTTTCAGTGTTTGTGAATGGATAACAATAGGCAAAACCCATAAATTGACCCAAACCCGGGTGGTACTACCTGCACTTGATGAAAAGAAAGACTTTTGCAATGAAATCAATGCCAAATTATGAAAGTTGCTTAAATATTGGTTGGGTCACTCTGTAGTCCCTTTGCATACCTAATGAGCTTTTATTACTCTACACCTTTTTGAAATAGACTATAATAGTCCTTCGGATAGAGCGCGAAAAGCCTTCTAGTTTTTGAGCACAAACAACGGAAGTATCACCAAACGTGACTTTGGCCATTTGAAAAAGCATGTTTTTTTAAATAGGAAATGGAAATTGACGACACTCTCCATTGATTGAGACAAAGGATATAGGCAAGAAACTTAAAAACAAAACAAACAAATATTTTAACTTTGAACCCATATATCTTTTGCTCCTAAAAAGATAGAAACGATGTTTTTTTAAGTTATATTCCCCGTTCAATTATCTTTCTCTTGGTATATGATCTATTGCAAAAGTATAGTAAATAATATCAGAAAAATAGCAATCCAAAAAAAAAGGCAATAATTTGTCAATATATTATTAAACTCAACTTGCCCTAACTCCCTTATGCAAGAAGCTATTTATTTGTTTTTTTTTTACTAAGAACTGCGCCATTTAATAGGTTTCATTTTGTATCGATTACTATTATCTCTACATTTTATAATAAACCCGGTAGAGGTTTTAGAACGTAGAGGCGGGCAGGCTCGACGACAGTTTCATACGTATCGCCAACCCGCAACAATCCGTGAATCCATTGTCTAATAGAGTTAGAACGGCTTGTTACCGGTTTTAATTTTAATTATAAAATGTGAATGTTTATGACTTTTATAGAAAGTTGTGTGTAGGTATTGTTTTGCTTTTCTTCTTATTGATAGTGGTTTTATTATAAATAATTTAAATATTGTCTCGACCAATGGATGTCGTCAGTTTCCATTTATATTTACTATTTCGTTTCCAATACTTTGCAAATTTTGTAAGCACTGCACGATATGGAATAATTTCCTGAACTGCACACTTTAGGACTCTGGATATTTTTGGGAAACGTGTATCAACACGTCAAAGAGAATAGGTTGGGATGTAATGTGTGCATGCGTTTCAGTCTGCTATTTTTAATTTAAAGAAATAGTCCATTCTCGAAGTGGAGTTGAAATATAGGGGAAAGGGGAAAGAAAGTCAAAAAGTCGTTCTCCACTAATTTAATAGTGAGCTATCAAAGGCTATTTTTGTTTGTAAATTACATAAGGGTTATAACTTGTTCACGCAGCTATAACGTCATTATTGGGACGCTAGTCCCCCATTGGGCGAAATATGTGGTCAGATCGCATGGCGCGCTGGTAGATCGAGAGACAAGAAGCACGGCGCAAAGGGGAAAAGAGCAGTCTTCCACGATGACCTCGTGAAGCCAGTGCTGTTCCGTGCGCTCCACGAATTTAAGGCCTTGGGCAATTAAAAGTCTTCCAAGATGGCTCGGTGAAGCTATATAGTGTGTTCTTACGCACGTTCCAAGTGTTAAGATTTTTTTGGGGCAAACCAAGTGTTTAAGTAAACAATTGTTTTAATCAAAGGTAGGTAGTAGAAAATTAACGAGCCAGTGAGCAACCCTATATAGGCCACGCAGCGAAAATTAATGTAACCACCTAGGGAATTAACCCAGTGCGCCATTGGGATATATTTATAATTCTGAAACTGATATTGAGAATTATTTGCAAAATGTCTCCACTGCAGTCTTGTAGAGGAATCTTTAAATCTAAGGCCATAATGACAATACAGGGTGTTTCAAAATTGACTACAAAGATTTTTATGGACATTTTTGAGGTCAAAATAAAACATTTTCTTCCTATAAATATGTGTCTTAAAACGCAACCGCTCCAAGCTACATACTCTCCTTTTGTTCACCAGCGATTTTCGCGAAAACAGTTTTTATGCCCGCCTGGATGGTGTTGTTTAATTTTAAGATTTATCGGTGGTAACATAAAATTTTGACCATCAAAAGTATATAGATCCCTCCTAAATTAGGTTTACGCCACTTTGGAGGCTTAACATGAATAGAGCGTTTAAAGTAACAGGGGTTTACAAATTTTCAGGAGATTTGATGAATAACTATAGTCACAGTTCAAAATAATACGATGGATGTTACAGGGTGAGGTGTTAGCAAAATCATATGCAGTCGACTGCACGTCGTCGTTTCCTGTCAAGATATCGCGTAGACGAGGCGTGGCTTAGTGACGTCATCGCGTGAGGAGCTTCGGCGGTTATCGAGCGCTTGCTACATGATTTCAAAAAGGGCGTTTTGAATTTTAACCGGAATTTTCACGAATTTTAGTAATCTTAGTGGTATTGGGTCGGGTTTTTGTTTATTTATTTGAATAAATATCCATGATATGAGGTGTGATCTGGATAACCACAAAAATAATTTTGATAAAAATATAATGGCTTTTCACTTTTTGTAACGTTAAAAATACAAACTTAGAGTGGATAGGTTTGTCTAAACGTAAAGATACGTACGAACAAAATCGAGAACAAAATATACGTAGAATTTTAAGTGGGGTTAATTTTAAGCTAAATTGTATTATATGCATAAAAGTTAAATTAATATAAAATTGGGATTATGGGAACTACAAAAATCGTTACGTGTACCAAATTTCACCTAGTTGTTTTGAAAAACAAATAAGATAATTAAAAACCAAATAAGAAACCAATTTATTATTCTAATTTAAAAACTAAATTTAATCATATTATTCGCTCTTGAAGTCCTACAAATTTTTCGCACATATTTGGAAACGACCTGTATTACACAATGTAACTTTTATAACATACTTTATTTGTTTATATACTAATATTTATTTTAGCGTTAATCTATATTTTATATGAAATAAATATAGATACTATATATATATATATGTATCGGTCCATCGTTGTTCCCTCCATGATAAACACCAGGCGGACCGACCTCCGGTATTTCTATTACAGTTACAACGTAATGTTTGTATATATAGATTTGGGGGAGGAGCCTTATTACGTCTTTCAAGAGAGGGGTAAAGAATTGTACCAAAAAAAATTATATATATTTCCAAGTTAAAATGTAGTATTAGTGCCCTCTGAATTTATATATTTTAATTATGGTAATTACTCGTAGTTCCCTCCAGCGCAGTTGCCATATTGTGGAGGGCGCTACGTGTTATTATTATTGTGTCCTTATATTCTTTAAAGGTGTAATGAAATAGGGTATTGGTGAAGGTTTAGCTGGCGCGAAAAAAAAAATAAAAGTGTTGAAGTTTCTAAGACAAACATATTTATTTATTCTTTTATCTTAATATTTATTGAATTTTTGACTTAACTGGACCATTATGTTAAAGTTTTTGATTATAATAAACTTTTTTATCCATCACCTCTTATCACAATTCGCTAACGGGTTTAATGCGGCCGATTTGTACCAATCCTGAATAATTGATTGTTGACAGTAAGCTTTATCAATTACCAAAATTTCAACTCGCCAACCCCTTAAATAAGGATACTTCTCCTTTGACATTTTTTACATTACAGAAATAAGTATCCGACCTTTTGGCGCTATTTGGATTTTTCTACGCATATTCAATTTTATTTTTAATCTGTACTCTGCAGGTAGAAAGGGTATAATTGTAGTGATGGTCTAGAATACTGATTTGCCCCATAGCTATGATTGCGGCAAATATATAGACGTGCAAACCCCAGTCATAAGAGTTGTATTGTTTGTGTACCTCTTTTGAAATGTATAATTTCCAATCTTCAACGGTAAAGGTTTTTTTTATAAAAAATATTGTATGCCGCCTAAACTGGAAATAAACAATACAATTCGATTTATTTTGAGGCACTATAGTAATGCTGTCCAGATATAATTTATTGCCTTCTTAATATAACACCAAAGTCTTACAGTGGTTATGTTTTGTTATAGGACATAAATACTATATCGTTATCACTGTAATGAAAATATTGTTATGGATAAACGGAACCTATCCATGATAAGTAAGAGTAAAAAATATCAAAAACTGATTTGGATAGCTTGTCAGATTGAGCTAGTCGGCCGATTCGCTGTAGATCCATTTTCTGCTTCTATTCCGATAGTCGCCTAGCTGATGTATATTTCTACTGGTTCTATGCACAAAAATTTTAAGAAGAATAAATTCTTTCCTCACAAAATACAAATTTTACACGAACTCGACGAAGACGATTACGATAGAAGGACCAAATTTTGTGAATTAATATGCCAAAGGATTGACGAAGACCCCACCTTAATAAAATAATGTTTTGCTTTAGCGACGAGTCAACTTTCTTTTTGTGTTTTAAGAAACACAATAATTAAAGGTATTAGGATAATAAAAATTAAAGAATTTTTTCGGGAAGACCACACTAAATGTTATGATGATGGTTCCAAGACCAAAATGTTCCGGAGTTAAAATCCCCCCCCCCGATCGATCTCAAGCGAAATTATCCAAACATCCACCATGTCCAATAGGCGGGTTCTTCGAACAGCATTCAAAATGAAAATGGTGTGACAACTTAAGTTATTAAAAGACCCGAGATTACCAGCTTCCAAATTGACTTCTGCAATTTAAGAGGACTGAGCTCGAACATCAATGCAGTCCATCAATATCAACAATCTACCAAACCTCATGTACTTGCACTAACCGAAACAAAGGTCAGATCATCATTTAGTACGGTTAGCTATTTATATCCTGGATACGACTTTCATCACCGATTTAGGCGCCATTTTGGCCTTTGTCTCTTTGTCCGCAGTGATATTTCTTGTCGACGGGAGAAGACACTCGACCCTAATGACTTTGATGTAATGTGCTTTAAAATATTAATGCAGGGAATTACTAAAAATTCATCTGCTGCCTTTACTTACTTTAAGCGATACCCATTACAGAGACTTGTTCTCCTCTCCTGCTAAGTCGACTTCTTGCAAACCCACCATCCCAATTCCGAAGTTGTCATTTTTGGCGACTTTAACGTTCGTAATATTAACTGGCTCAAATACTCAAACGCAACCGACAAGTAATGTCACGAAGTCATCAGCTCTAACCTCATCCAACTCGTAAGTGAACCAACTCGGATTTCAGGCCGAGATGGCGATGTTGCTAGTTTGCTGGATCTTTTCTTAACTTCAAACCGCGAGTTTTACACTGCCACCGTGAGGCCTTCGCTAGGAATGTCTGACCACAACCTCATTTCGGCACTGAACAAACTACCAATTAGTGCCGAACAGCCTTCTAAACTACGCAAGATCTGGCATTATACATTAGCTATATGGGATGACCTAAAGGACCATTTTTGAACCTTTCCTTGGCATAAAGTTTGTTTTACCTCTGATGATCTACCCATCCCTTTCTTAAGAAAGTGCCCTTCTAACAACAAGCCTTGGTTTACCAAAAATTGCGAACGAGCTGTTAAATTACCAAATTATTTCAACCGACAATGGCGTCAAAACCTTACCTCCGAAAATCATACCATCTTTGTTAACGCTTAAAACTAATGCAAGCCATTGCAAGCAAACGATAAACCAAAGCAAGAAAGCACACAACCAGAGAATCAAAGACAAACTTCTTAAAGGTCCTAACGGCTCAAGATCATTTTGGTCGGTAGCTAAGACCGTCAGTCAGAACTTTACCAAGTCAACCATTCCACCTTTGACATGTTCTGATGGCACCATTGCGACCAAAGCACAGAAAAAAGCAAACTTACTGGCGGAACTATACTCTTCACATTCAACGGATAATTTTCAGGGAAAAGCTCCACCGAACACTCCCCCTGTAGAATCGGGAATGCCCTAAATTGTTTTCCTGCACCGCTATGTTAAACGAATCTTGAGAAGTCTTGACACTAAAAAGGCTTCTGGTCCTAACGATATTCCAGTCATTGTAATTAAGACATGCGCTGACGAACTGACACCGGTATTTTGTAGACTTCTTTACTTATTTTACAAAAAAGGAATATTTCCTCCTGCTGAAAAACTGCGCGAGTCCAACCCATACCTAACAAAGGCAAGAATACCTTGCCAAACAACTATCGTCCAGTCGCATTGCTTTCGGTTATATCAAAAGTTATGGAGAAGGCTATCAACGAAAAACTATTAAAATACCTAGAAGGCTTCAACATTATTAGTGACCGCCAGTATGGATAGTCTAGATTAGATCAACAGGAGACCTTCTCGCTTATGTTACTCGCGTTTGGAACAACGCAATAGAACATCATGGGGAGTCCCGGGCGGTAGCACTGGACATTTCCAAGGCCTTTGACCGAGTATGGCATGAGGGGCTTCTAACTAAACACGTTGCGGCCATTGCTAGGGCAGCCTCGCAGAAGCTTGGAATACTTGTCCGAACAAAGAACCTCTATACACCCCAGCAACTTTTGATGCTCTATAAAGCCCAAATTCGACCATCACTGGAGTACTGTTCGCATATTTGGGGCTCTGCTCCTAAACATACCCTGGGATTGCTAGATTCCATTCAAAGAAGAGCCATTCGCTTGATCGGTGACCATAGTCTGACAAACAATCTGGAAAGCCTTGAACATCGAAGGCAGGTTGGCGACTTGAGTCTATTTTACAAATATTTTCATGGCAAGTGTTCAACTGAGGTTGCCCGCTTGATACCACCCAGAGCGGTGCATGGTAGAAATACACGACGAGCCACTGCAGCCCACCAGTACGTGGTTCAGCTTAGTGTCCCTCGAACGGCACTGTTTCAAAATTCTTTCATCTGAGAACGTCATCACTCTGGAACGACCTCCCTGAGATCGCGTTCCCCAACGAGTATAATCTCAAAAGATTCAAGACCAACGTGAATCGTTTCCTGCGCACACGCACCGCTTCCAGAGCGCCATAAAGGATTTATGTATGTGAGTATGACATTTATGGCAGACCCATTAAGTCTGATAAGATCAGCATTGCTCGGGGTGTCCCTCAGGGATCCATCTTGGGACCGCTGTTGTATATTTTATATACAAATGAGCTGTCAGATGTAACTGGCGAATATACAGTTCTGTATGCTGATGATACTACTCTAATTTTCGGTAACGATAGCCCTGAGGCGGTGCTGATCGACATTCAGAGAGCTTGTGGCGTGCTGGACAGGTACTTCTCTGCTCACGATCTCCTCTTAAATGTGTCAAAGACGCAGTGTATTGTTTTTGGCAATAGATCTGATAATGCATTTGCTTTCACTTATAATAATTCGGATATCCAAACTTCAGAGCACTTATCTTTTCTTGGACTTATAATAGACAAAAGATTGGATTGGAGAGCGCATGTCGAGCACGTGGCAGTGGCTACGTCTAGGTACTGTTATGCTTTAAGGGTTGTTGCTGAGAACGTTGGTGTTGATGCTGCGATTTCAGCATATCATGCCTTCATTCAATCTAGGATAAGGTATGGCCTCATTTATTGGGGGAATTCAATAGAAATAGAGAGAGTTTTAAGACTTCAAAAAAAGTGCATTAGGTTTATCTTTAGAATGGAGAAACGCGAAAGTTGCAAGGGAATATTTAGTAGTAACAAAATTTTAACTCTAATTAGTATGTATATATTAGATTCTTTTATGTTTGTCCATAATAATAAAGACTTATTTCAAGATACTATTAATAACCACCAATATCTTACCCGACATAAGGCCAACCTTTTACCGGAAAAATGTAATTTTAGCTATATACAAAAAAATGTTTCTTACACTATTATAAAAATATACAATAATTTTCCAGAGAGCATACGCAACCTACCTCATGGCCAAGCCAAAACAATTATAACTAAATTTTTAATTAAAAAGGCATATTATAGTCTAAATGAATTTTATAGTGATTCTGATAGATCTGCTATTTTCTGAACGTTATCTTGGATTGTAAATTACATTTTTGCCTGACTTTCTTCTGTGTATTTTCTTCTCTTGTTAAATCTTGTTAAATCTACAATCACTACTACCTGTGTGTATGTTAGGACGTATGTGTCAGTTATATGTATTTATTTTTTTATATATTATTATAAATTTTAACAGTTATAATGTAACTTTTGTAATCATTGTACTGCGACAATTGTTTTACGCCTTTTGGCTTTTTCTTAGAAACAAATAAAACATTATCTATCTATCTATCTATCTATCTATCCTGCAGTGCTGTGCCTTACCAGAAAAAAAACAAAAAAAAAACACTTGTTTCATCTTTTACTTTGAATGCTCGGACATCGGCTGCCAATGCCCATCTCTATAGGCAGCAAGCGGTCTCACATCTCAGCAAAGACCTGAAATAAATTCTGTCTGCGGGTGACAGTGACCAAGTAGAACTTAACGCTAAAAAACCCAGGCGGTAGTCTTTTCTAAAAAAAAAAAATGTTGAAAAACCGGATATAGTCATGGCGGGACACTCGATTCCCTTGGCTTTATCAATTCATTTATTGGGCGTCAATTTGGATAGTCATATATATGTCTACAGGACAGTGAGATCAGAATGCAGAAAAGCAAAGGAAGGATGGCTAGCTGAAAAATGCAGTGAAAAAACTAGAAAAAAAACACGACTTATTTAATCTCCACAAAAAGATCAAGGAATTTACAAACACACAACGCAAGCAGATCCACGGCATTTTGAAAGACACTAACAACAAGATCTTAACGAGCGTTGAAGAGAAGCTTAAAAGATGGAAGGAGTACGTCGAGGCCCTCTTCCACGACACACGACCCCACCAACCACCTAGAGACTATGATGATATCAACGTCATCACGACAGGGGAAGTAAGACGCGCCATAAAACTACAGAAAAACGACAAGGCTGTAGGACCAGACAATATTCACGCGGAAACCTTGAAATTGATTGTCAATGCAGAGGATAGAGGCCTTAAACTCCTTCCATCGTTGTTCAACTCAATATATGAAACTGGGAAAATACCAACGGACTGGTTGAGGTCGACGTTCATCGCTCTACCAAAAAAACCGAACGCTTCTCAGTGCGACGACCACCGAATGATAAGCCTGATGTCTCACGCCCTTAAAGCGGCCCTCAGACGATCAATAATATTGTCAATATTTAATGATATGGACAATAATATTGATCGTGTGAGGCAAAATATTGAAGTATTGTCAATATATTGATGTATTTTTGGCAATTCGAAAATATTTCTTTAATATTGTGGGCGGGGCGACTATATTGAAGAAGTATTGACCGTGTGAGGGCGATATTGACAATATTTCGCCAGTATTAACATGAACGCGATGGAAGGAACATCGCCGGTGGCTTCGCCCGGGTCCCAGCCAGATGGAAGCGAGAGTGAAACAACAATCAGTGAAAATGTTATACTTAAAAACTTTATTGCGGCTTACCGTGAAATGCCAGAGTTATGGGACTCATCTTCAAGAGACTATAGTAACAGAGATAAGAAGATGGTTGGCTACAAGACATTATTGAAAATTTATAAAAATATAAAAAAAGATGCGAAAATCGAAGATGTAAAAAAGAAGATAAATGCTCTCAGGACAAATTACAGAAAAGAGTTAAAAAAAATTAAAGACTCGAAACGGTCAGGTTGTGCTGCCGAAGAGGTTTATGACCCGACTTCTTGGTTATTCCTAGAACTAAATTTTTTAAATGATGCAGAGACACCAGATCCAAGTAGGAATACAATAGCTACGGAAATAGAAACACACAGAACAGGAAAAAATGTATGTATATATAAATTTATTAAACTTTAGAAAATAATATTAACTTAAGCATGAATAACATTATTTTGCCATGGCACTTGCCCTTCATTATTGAAATATTTGGTATAAAGTTCCCTGATTTCTTTTCCGTTTCTTGATGGATTTTTGAATGTTCCTCGTTGTAATGGAATTAGCCCATGTTCTGTTCTGTCACATCCTTTTTGTGTTTGACCTCTTATGTTTTCAATGTCTACAATATTGTTGGAATAATTTGCATTTGCTTTCTTCATTAAAAAATTATGTAAATAACAACACGCCAAGGTAACAACAGTTGTTTTTTCGGGGGATAGCTTCATTGCTTTTTGAAATACTCCAAATCGGGTAACAATTATGCCAAATGCATTTTCAACAAGTCTTCGTGCCCGTGACAATCGGTAGTTAAAAATTCGATTATTTTCCGTTAACTCTAAACGACTGTAGGGTTTCATTAAATGTTCTCCTAAAGGAAAGGCATCATCACATACAAACACGTATGGAAATATGTCATCAGTATTAGGTAGTTTTGATGGCGGGGGAATATTTAATAAATTATTTTGTAGAAGTTCCCAAAATTTTGTATGATAAATAACTCCACCGTCTGAAATTCGTCCGTTTGTTCCCACATCGGCCATAATGAATTCATACTTAGCATTTACAATCGCCATTAACACTACGCTGAAGGTACCTTTATAATTAAAATATCTGGAACCCGAATTTGCTGGCTTTTCAATATATATATGCTTTCCATCGATAGCCCCTATGCAATTCCAAAACTGCCATTTTGATCCAAATTCTGCTGCTACTGATGTCCATTCTTCTTCGGTCGTTGGCAGCTGAAAAAAAAAATGCATATAAACATGTAGCTTTTAAAACGAATCACTTTGTGTGTATTAAGGAGTATTCTCTTTCCCATTTTCTTGACTTTTCGATAATTTGTTTTTTGGTTTTGTCATTAAAAATTTTCATATAAAATTGCACTATTTATAAAGAGGTTTACAATTATGAGGAAAATTCCTCTGCATTATTGACACATCAAATGCAATTATTACCCACTGTTCAATTTATTTCAGGAAGGAACTCAAGACAATTCAACTCCACCACTTATTCAAAGACCACAAAAAAAAGCCAAAGTTGGAAATACCAATGAAAATAACCAGTTCCTGTCTCTGGCTTGCCAATATTTAGCAAAAGAGGATTTTACAAACGACTACCCAGTAGCAAAAGTATGGGCGACTAAATTAAAGAACCTGCATCCTCCTCAACGTTTGCTAGCCGAAAAAGCTATAAATGATATTCTGTTCGAGGCAGAGCTGGGAACTCTGCATCGAGATTCAGTCAAGATAAATACAACAGGTTTGAGGCCCCCGTCATCGGCATCGTCACAGAACTGGACATCACCACCATCTGTATCTATGTCAAGTTGGACATCATCCACTCAACGTGAAAACTATTACGACACGAATGTTTCAGCCCCAATGCTATCACAAGATTCAGAGCCAATACTGACTCGATTGCAAACAGCTCCGGCCGCAGCCAAAGAAAGCATTCACCAATTTTTTACAAATTTCCAATAAATGTATGTTTTTTAAATAATATTATAAATAAATTACTTCAAACTTACCTTAATATATTCTTTCATGACATGAATTATGGCTTCACATGTCTCCATAACAATTTCACTAATTGTTGTTGGAGCGATAAGAGTAGAAAATTTTAGGTCTTCAAAGGATCTGCCCGTTGCCAAAAACCGAAGTGTTAACGCTACCCTTTCATTCGCCGATATCGCCTGCCTCATATTTGTATCCTGCTTCTTAATATAAGGGGTTAACATATGCAAGAGTTCTTCATATACGTCGTTATTCATTCGAAAATAGTTCCGATAATCTTCAGGGTCCGTTTCCAAAATGGAATGTAGCACGTGTAAATGGGTGTATTCCTTTCGTTTCGATAACCATTTTTTTTGCCAGCGCCTTTTTTTAATTTTTTTCTCACCATCAGATAAATTTGATAGAATTATAGCTATACAAAATTTTTTCTTGTTATCCATCTTTTTAAATGACATCGATGCCGCCGATCATCACAGACGCGAAATTTCGTAGCGACTGAATATTTATGACAATATTGACCGTGTGAGGTCTAACATCAATATATTGACAATAAAAATATTGACAATATTATTGATCGTCTGAGGGCCGCTTAAGGTATTTCTCCGCATCGTACACACTCGCATATACGCCATATGTGAAGAACAGGCTGGGGAAACACAATTTGGATTCAAGAACGGAGTGGGCACGCGCGAGGCTCTCTTCTCTCTGAACGTACTCACACAGCGATGCAGAGATATGAACGTCGATATCTACGCCTGCTTTATTGACTACAGAAAAGCTTTCGACTGTGTCTCGCACCAGAAACTCATTGAGATCCTAAAACACACCGGAGTCGATGCGGGAGTTCTGAACATCATCACACAGCTATAATGGCATCAAACTGCAGAGATTAGGATAGAGGGCATAACATCCGAAGAAACAGAAATCAGAAGGGGTGTTAGACAGTGGTGTGTCCTGTCTCCTCTCCTTTTTAATATATACTCGGAGGCAGTGTTCCGGGAGGCACTAGAGAATGCGAAAGAGGGCATTAAAATCAACGGCACCCTTATTAATAACATACGATTCGCCGACGACACGGTCGTGGTAGCCGACAGCCTCCCGCACCTCCAGAATATGATGGATCTCATCGTTGAATACAGCATACAGTATGGTCTACACATAAACGTCGCCAAGACCAAGCTGGTTGTATTCTCCAAGGCACCAAGACAGACGATTCTTCAAATTAACAATCAGGTCGTGGAACAAGTGCCGTCCATTAAATATCTTGGAGCCCTCGTCAACGAGAATAGTGACCCTAAAATGGAAATCAGAGCAAGAATAGAACAGGCCAGAAGGACTTTCATCTCCATGAAAAACCTCTTCACCAGTAGAGACCTAGATCTGCAGCTCCTCGTACGTATATTGCGATGTTACATCTTCCCAGTAGTACTATATGGCTCCGAGAGCTGGACACTCTGCCAATCAATGGAGAACCGCATCGACACCTTTGAGATATACTTGTATCGCCGTATACTGCGTATATGCTGGGTGGACAGGATAACCAACGAGGAAGTGTTAAGGAGAATGGGTAAAGACAGAGAACTGCTGACAACTATCAAAGAACGAAAGCTCCAGTACATCGGTCATGTTATGAGGTGGGAACGGTACGAGTTTCTCCGACTCATCATCGAAGGAAAGACAGACGACAGAACTCATGGCTGAAGGATCTGCGTCGATGGTTCGGACGGACATCTATAGAGATTTTCAGAGGCGCGGTTTCACGCACCATTATAGCCAGTTGGATCGCCTACCTTCGTAGGAAGACGGCGTCCTAAGAAGAAGATATATGTCTTGGTATAGTCACGTTGCGGCTATTGCAAGGGCAGCCTTGCCGACGCTTGGGATACTTTTCCGAACTAAGAACCTCTATACACTTCAACAACTATTGATGCTCTATCAAGCCCAAGTTAGAGCATCGTTGGGGTACTGCTCATATTTGGGGCTCTGCTCCTAAACGATCAAGCGTGCTGTCTATAATAAATGTACCAAGTTTGGTTTGGATCGGCCGTTTTCATATCATTGGTCAATGGTTTTTTGTAAAAAGTATCATGGGTAACGTACTACTGTTTAAAGGGTTAGTGAGTTAAAACTATAGCAAACGATAAAGCGTATTATCTAGAATAGATGTGCCACGTTTGGTTAGGATCTGCCGTTTTTAAACCTTGTGTCAATGGTTTTTTGTAAAAAATATCAAAGGTGAGGTTCCCTTATTTGAGAGGTTGGCAACCTAAAATTTTAGCAACCGATAAAGCTTACTGTCTACAATAAATGTGTCAATTTTAGTTTGAATTGTTCCTTTTTAATTCCCTGATCAATGTTCTTTTGTGAAACATATCAAGGATAAAATACCCTGATAAAAGGGTTAGGCTAGTTGAAATTTTCTTAGATACTAGCTAACTAACTACAATAACTGTTTCGACTTTTGTTCAGATTGGCCGTTTTTCAACACTAGGTCAATGTTTTTTTGTGAAAAATATTAAGGGTAACGTAGCCTTATTTAAGGGGTTGAAGAGCTGAAATTTTAGCAAACCATAAAGCTTACTGCCTGCAATAAATGCGCTAAGATTGGTTCGGAGTGACCCTTTTTAAACCCTCGGTCAATAAATTTCTAGTCGATAAATAATTAGGTATTCCCCACTCGCATCTAATATTCGATCATCATTTTTGCGGAACAATGTTAAAAACACATGTAAAACATTGTTGTCGGATTTCGGAGGGAACTAAATCGACTAATTAAATTGAAATCTTCTATAACATTCTGGAGGGAACTTAGAACGAAATATGTAACCTACAAACACGATTACAGCGCCGCCGGCAATACGTCGAACTAAACCATCCATTGTCAAGATAAATATGCACAAATTACCCTCCAGGCAATTTTTCGTCAGTTGCTAGGAGGAAGCTTGGACAATGGTTCAAAGTGAAATTCAAGGCAAAACGTAGTTCCCTCCACAATCGGAGGGAACTTGGTCATATATATGAGGGAACTACGAATGATATATTTGTAGTTTGGAGGGAAGAACGTAGGGGTTATACATATATATATATATATATATATGATAATACTTATTCATTTCACGAACTACCCGTTGCACAAAACTTTTTAACAGCAAATAATACTAAAACGCTTCATTATAGCTCATTAAAAATACATATTTTCATAAAAAATAACCGCTTGTTAATTAGTTTCATTCTTTGTTATATGTTTCTGTGGAGCTGGAACTGAGATATACATAATAATGTAGGGGAGAGTCCGGCAGTACCGTCACCCTAAGGTTTATTCAGAATAAAATAAAAATCTCTTAAGTTACATGTGTAACAACCTGCTAATATGTGCATAGGGACTCTTATGTTATGAATAAAATAATAAAATCTTAATATATTTAGAAATAATAATTAATTTATTAACAAAATTTCAAAACAAAGAAAAATCAACATAAAAAAATTGACCTCCAGTATCGGCCAGCAAAGATATTGGCATCTATACAGGGTGATTCAAAAGTACTTCGACAAACTTCGGGAGGTAATTGCCGGCAATATTTCAAGATGAAAAGTTCTTATAAACAGTGGTCCCTGGCGACTTCGTTACGGAGATACAGGGTGTTGAAATGTTAGAAGGAATGGTAATAATTTTTAAATAACTCCTTAACGAGTAATTTTTTTTTTATGAAATTTGGTGAATTAAATAAGCACCTCAGGACACTTATTTTCAAAGTAAAACACATTCGTAAATTTAACCAGTGGCGTCGGTACAAAATGTGGCTATCATATTTTTTGTGGAAACTATGCCTAACCTAACCACACCACTGACTTATTTGATTTTAACTTTTTTTTTATGAATCCCCCATTCAATTACAACAAAAAAGTTCACGTGTGTTATTTTGCTACGAGGGCCAGTTTAATGTCAAATGATTATTTTATTTGACTATACACAAATATTAAAAAATATGTTTTAAATTCAAAGATTTATTATGTAAGGGGTAAGGTATAACATTTAATTTAATTATTATTAAATAAGTGCGTTGCAAAAATTAAATGATTTTTAAATAAATTGTTCAAAATGTCCACCTTCAGCCAAGATGCAGGCATCTAATCTCCTTTGCATGGAATCTCGTACGCGTGCTAAGATATCTGGTCTGTTTCTTATTGCCTCAAAACCATCGATTATTCGGTTTCTTAGCACTTCTGCATTTTCGACTGGCGTCTTGTAAACGATTGACTTCAAATGTCCCCATAAATAAAAATCAAGAGGATTTAAATCTGGGGACCTTGGTGGCCACGGTTGATTTCCTTCCTCAACTCCCCTACCTATCCATCGATTTGGATAAATTTGATTAAGATGGGTCCTGGCCACTATGCTGAAATGGGCGGGAGCTCCGTCATGCATAAACCATATACGTCTTCGAGTTTCTAAGGGCACATCATCCAGTAAGGGAGGAAGTTCATTTTCCAAAAAATGTCGGTACGTCTCGCCATTAAGCCGAAGTGGAAGAAAAAAAGGTCCTATCGCCAACTATTCCCCCCCACACGTTTAATGAAAATTGGTATTGAAAATTTCGTTCACTAACGGCGTGGGGATTTTCCAAAGACCAGATATGGTTATTGTGAAAGTTTGTAATCGCACTCTGAGAAAAATTTGCCTCGTCCGTAAAAAGTACATAATTTAAAAATTGGGGATTTTCAGCAAATTTTTCCAAAAACCACTGACACAAATTAATGCGCTGAGGAAAGTCCCTGGGTAAAAGAGCTTGTACCCTTTGAATATGGTACGGATACAACTGCTCATCGTGCAGAATTCTCCAAACTGTGGCTTGGGTGGAATTGAGAGCATCAGCAATTATTCGAGTGCTTTTATCTGGATTTTCCACTACAGCGTTTAAAACAGCTTATTCTAATTCTGGAGTTCGGGCTGTTCGCGGTCTTCCAGGAATGTCACGTGACCTCGCAAAACTCCCTGTTTCAGCTAAACGTCGGTGAAGATTTGAAAATGTTTCAGCAGCAGGCAGTACTCTGTTAGGATATCGCTCTTGATAGATTCGTCTAGCTGCTCGTGCATTTCCATCGGCAAGGCCATATACAAAATGCATGTCAGCTAAATGCGCATTATTTCTTAAGTAATCCATACCTTTTAAACAATACTATTAATATTCAATGAAAATGACAAAACTGAGAAATAAACCACATAAGCAACTAACTGTCAAATATGTTTTAATTCACGACAAATGCATTTCCAAAGCCGCCTTATCAAAATACAAAATATCAAAAAAGTATTTCCAAAGCCGCCTTGTCAAAATAGAAAATATTAGAAAATAACATACTATTCATACTAATAAATAAATATGCATGTCACTGAGAACATGTTATACTTAAATATATCCTCAGATGCCTTCCTTTGGCATATACCTACATATTTGTTTATTGTAAGTATGTATAGATCTTAGTTAATATACTTAAATTAATATTTGAGTGTTTGATCAATTATTTAAAACATATTTTTTAATATTTGTGTATAGTCAAATAAAATAATCATTTGACATTAAACTGGCCCTCGTAGCAAAATAACACACGTGAACTTTTTTGTTGTAATTGAATGGGGGATTCATAAAAAAAAAGTTAAAATCAAATAAGTCAGTGGTGTGGTTAGGTTAGGCATAGTTTCCACAAAAAATATGATAGCCACATTTTGTACCGACGCCACTGGTTAAATTTACGAATGTGTTTTACTTTGAAAATAAGTGTCCTGAGATGCTTATTTAATTCACCAAATTTCATAAAAAAAAAATTACTCGTTAAGGAGTTATTTAAAAATTATTACCATTCCTTCTAACATTTCAACACCCTGTATCTCCGTAACGAAGTCGCCAGGGACCACTGTTTATAAGAACTTTTCATCTTGAAATATTGCCGGCAATTACCTCCCGAAGTTTGTCGAAGTACTTTTGAATCACCCTGTATAATGCAGTAATCACAAATGTATTGGTTTGACATCTCCGATAGATTTGCACAAGTCTCGTGGACCCAGGTCTTGCAGCTTCCACATTGAATCCAATCTTCTTCATGAGATTCAAGGCACAAAGGGCAAGTTGTCTTCTCCTCAATCGGGTTGCGGGGAAGACTATGATTTTTTTGTTTTTTCTTAATGTTCTTGCTGGTATCTTTTCCTGAAAGCAACCTCTTGTTGTTCTTCTTACCATCACTTTCATTGCCTGGCATCTTTGCAGACCTATAACAAAAACATATTAAAACAACTATTGAAACAATGACCGGTAATGGAGGACAGTATTGTGGCCGATACTGTAGGAAACGGAATTAAACAGGATCTTAAACCACAGACAAGATTGTACACATAGAGATTCAAATAAAATGTATTTTATAACAGCCATATAGATAGTCGTTACATACCAGGTTTTATTTATTTTGAACACGTCCTCAGAATTCCAGAAATCACTCACAAACTTTATTCGTGTATCGTACGTCCACTACGCGCAACGAAACTTTCTCAACTGAAAGTTAGACAGTTAGACGATCGCGCCACGTCCTCACCACTCGGGGCATATCATTGCGAGAGCCTAACATTGGAACGGGAATAACCGTCGCAGCGGAATTATGTTTCGAAATTCAGGGAAATGCAATTGGCCGGTACTGGAGGACTTTCCCCTATGTATAGTAGATTTTTCCTTGTTGAAAATTAATAACTAGATAATCATAAAATAACGTCCAAAAGCTGCTAATAAACAACATGAATCTCGGTAAGCAATTTATAATATCTCTCACGCGATGATGTCACTGCGCGCGCTGTACGGCTAAAAAAAATCATACCTTGTTTCTTTGTACCACGGTAGATATAAATCTGCCGTGTTTGTACCATGTTTGCTGCCCAATTTTGAACTAATACGGAGAAATCAGGTTTCCCGCTCTAACTTTTTTTTTGGACGCCTCCACGAAGGTGGAATTCAAACACAAAACTCAAAAATTAACTCTAAACAAAGTTCGTGTGAGACGCACTGAAGCAGATCGCGCAGTGTTGCCGATATCCTCTTTGGTTGCCGATTACCGTTGTGCATTTCATCTACTTTGTGACAGCTCCGTTGTTCATCTGAACCTGCTTTGTTCTGTTCTGTGTCTTTTCCTTGCTTGTCACCTAACCTGAACTAACATTTATTGTTCTGTGCTTGTCACTTCTTTCAAAATTTTCCATGTGTCGTGTCGGCACGTGTGAAAAGTTTTGTTTAGTTTGTAAAAGAAGCTTCCCTAAAACAGGGAAGAAAAATATTAAATATGTCACTTTATAATTTCAAGAAAGTAGCGGTTGTTCCGACAGCAAAGGTAAGTTGCACATTATTACTTAATCAAGCACTAAGTTATGGTTAACCTAAAAATTATTTTTTAGGATTTCATAGATATAATCTTATCTAAAACTCAAAGAAAAACTCCTACCGTTGTCCACAATGGATATAAAATAACTAGAATAAGAGCGTTTTACACGCGAAAGGTAAAGTTTGCCCAGCAAAGCTTCCATGATAGATTAACCCAGATTTTAACTGAATTTCCAAAACTTGATGATGTCCACCCATTTTACGCTGATTTAATGAATGTCTTGTATGATAAAGATCATTACAAACTTGCTCTGGGACAAATTAATACTGCAAGACATTTAATTGACAATGTTGCCAAGGATTATGTCAGGTTACTCAAGTATGGAGATTCTTTATACAGATGTAAACAATTGAAGAGGGCGGCCCTTGGTCGTATGGCAACAATTATGAAAAGGCAGGGGTCTAATTTAACTTATTTAGAGCAAGTGAGGCAACATTTGGCTAGGTTGCCATCTATAGATCCATACACTAGAACTATTATTATTTGTGGTAAGTGTTTTTATGTGTGTAGTAGTAGTAGATAAAAGGAGGCTAAGGCAGTCCTTTTGGCCTGCCCCTGAGTCTTCCCCCATCCACTCAAACACCCAGACCCTCGCCAAGCCTGCCTGACCTCATGTTTTTATTTATTTACTTATCGACAGGCAAGACCCAATTACATAGATTAGCTTTTATATACTATACAATACTATAATCACTTTAAAAGTCTAGAAACATGTCTGTTAAATGAAACGAGGGAAGTGTTAAAAAAGTCATTGGCAATTCTGTAACCCAGAGTTTGCTGCTTTTCCTCCTTTGAGAGGTTGACAGTTCACTCCTTCAGAGACCCTCTTACTTGCTGGTTCAGGTCCTGGCCTAAGTCAGATGTCTCGTTTGTAAAATCCAATCTCTGGAAATTCTAGGATTTTTTGAGATTATACTTCATTAATAGTCTTTTAAATTAAACTCATATTTTTGCATCATATTTTTTGGAAAATATACAAAAATATTTTTTCTGTTGAATGTTGAGTAGGTAGTTATACTTTCTAAATGAATTTTTTGAACCATGTTTAGAAATTAATTGTTAATTTAAATAAAATATTTTGGGATTCCAAAAACCTTCTGGATATGTTTTAAGAAAAATGTCTAGAATTGACTGTACATTTCAAAAATGTGAGACAATACTGGATGTTCTATTAAAAAAATAAAACTTGCGACACATAGCACTTTTCTGATTCACCTTGACTAATGTTTTTTAATTCATTTAATTATTAATTAATTATGTTTTTAATTAAATTTTATTGTTTTTAGGATTCCCTAATGTTGGTAAATCCTCCTTCATTAACAAAATAACTAGAGCTGATGTTGAAGTGCAGCCCTATGCTTTTACAACAAAGAGTTTATATGTAGGGCATACTGATTATAAATATCTGCGTTGGCAAGTTATTGACACTCCTGGAATTTTAGATCATTCTTTGGAGGAAAGAAATGTTATTGAAATGCAAGCCGTAACAGCTTTAGCTCATTTAAGGGCGTGTGTTCTTTATTTTATGGATTTATCAGGTAAATGATATTAGTTTAATAAAGTTTCAGCTATAGGTAAATGCTATCTGCACTTTTAATACCATTAATTTATGTGTCTTTATAAGTAAAAATATTCTTTCAGTCAATTGCACGAATTTTAAACACAATAAAACCACACATTCCTAACGTACGTATGTCAGCATCTTCAGAATGATAAAAACTCTGACGAGGGGTAGCAGACCTGTGTCCTTCGTCAGAGATGGCAGTACAAATCTAATGATTTCTACTTATAAGTTTTTTTTTGTTAAAACAATTTACCTACTTAAAAAAATTTTTATTCAAAATCAAATCAAATCAAATCAAAAATCTCTATATTAAAAAAAATACATCAGTGTAATACTTAAGTATTTAGTAAATGCCGTCACAATACATGGACATAATAATATAAAATTTCCTTAAAAAAAAAATGTTTGCGTAATTTATTAAATAAATTAATAAAAATTAATACAAATACAATGTACAACATATTAAAAAATATGGAATAGGTCAAGGAGGGTAAATTTGAGACGGATTTTAAATATTCTTGTATTTTGAAGCTATTACTCACTTTTTTATACCGCGTTTTAACTGTATTTTGTTCCCTCTAAAATATACATATGTTCTACTAACAATTTTGACCTAACATAAACATTTAAAAAAGTTGTTTAAGAAAGAATGTGTCTCATTTTTACCATTCATTTCGGGTAAATATGAGACACCCTTGGGTAAATACGAGACATGCTTTATATAGCGTTATTAACAGCAAATAAAATACACGAGGGTAAAAATAAGACAGAACAGGGTAAAAAGAAGACACTGAAATTTTTTTTTTCAACTTTTATTAAATGTAGTTTAATAGTTTACGTCTTTTTAACAATGAAATCTAAAAGCTTTCTTTAAATTCACACCTATTCAGGTATATCTTCCTAAGTTAGTTCTCATGTATATATTTGTGCCATTACCTATACCGTGTGATGTCGATTAGCGCTACCTATTATCAAACTTATTTAACCTACTGTGATAATTGTTGTGATATGTACTGATATGGCTAACTAAATGGACTATAGAGTTTAATCTAGAGTTTAATACACATGTGACTGGCAGATACATATTAAGACTTAATACAATAGTCTCATCAGTTTTCTATCGCTTACTATTGTTTGTTAATGATAATAATAATAATAATATCGGGCTTCTCTGGGAAGATATAATGCATTCTTGTACCATTCAGTACTAGTTGTGGTGACTGGTGATGACAATTTTTTAATAACATCATTGCGACTTACAATGTTTACGTCAGACTCAATGGTTCTGAATCTTATTTTCGTGTCATCAACAGATTTTAACGTCATAACTTCGAGTTCATTCTCTGTAACTTTTTGAATTATTGAAACAGCAGAAGATCTATTTGAGTAGCGACTTAGCAGTATTTCCTGGAAAGAAAACTTGGAACTTTCCTTATCTTCTAGTAGATTTTTACTGGAAAACTGAGTGTTTTTTTTTATTTACACCACTGCAGCTAGGCATGGGTTGTTTATGGCCTGTCTCATCGTTCGTGGATTTTTTATGACCTGTCTCAGCCTCTTCATTGGTAGACCAGTTAGGGTGTTCTTCTAACACATTTTCAGCAACCACTGCTATCTTCTCTTTATCCTGTGAAGAAATTTCTCCATTTTGGTCTGTATTGCAATTTTTAAGTTTTCCCCAGAATTTAATTTATTAATGTCGTCAATTTGTTCGATATTTTCATGTTTAGTTGTTGCGTATAGAAATTTTCTTTTCCCTAATGTCTCGTAAAGCAGTATCCAATTCTTCTTTGGTGTACCGCTTTGGCTTGGGTGTATAGGTTTTTGTTTTTACCATTTTCTGTAAAATAATAAAAATTTGTAACACATCAGATATTGTCTCATTTTTACCCTCGACCATCTGTTGATTAAAACTGTCTCAAATTTGCCCAAACACCTGTCTCATTTTTACACTTACCAGTTTTTATTTTATTAGTCAACTAATCCACTTTATCACTCTTGGCCTTTACAAAACAGCAATGAAGATTAGTCTAGCAACCCCTTTTAACTATACACAGTTCCTTTGTTTCATAGAAACAATAGATATTATACAATGTTTCAACCACGTTGTCAGAAGTTTTAGAGGTTAAAATGAACAGAAATTATTGGCCAATTAAAAAATTGTCTATAATAAAACTATTTAATTTCTATGATATTTAGGGTTTGGTTCTTTGCTATAAGATGGTGGGTAGTTTACAGAGTTAATAATAGATGACAGCAGAGAGTGTCTCTTTTTTACCCCAAAGATTTCAGTGCCTCATATTTACCCACCTTGACCCTATTTAAAACTTTAAAAATCTTTAAAAAAAATAAAAAATAAAATCACACCGAGATAAATACAAAGAGAACAGAGAAAATATATTCACGCTTGTGATGATAGAAACTCGGCAACACTGTAGGGTTCTAACTGGACAATGTATTTAAAAACATCCTCCTCAAAACTATCAGACTGCCTTAAGGGCGGTGGAAGCTGATTATAGTACTTTATGCACGAATAGGCAGGACTGCGCTTAAATTCAAATTCAAATTCAAATTCAAATTAAATTACTAATTTAAATTATTAATTAGAAAGAGTCAACCTGTGCAGAGGTATATAGTAATCAAAAGATCTGGTGTTATGATCATGGTGTGGTAGATATTGCAAAAAGAGGTGTCTATTCCCATTAAAAAACACCACACACTCATAGACATGTAAACCAGCCAGAATTAGCAAATTGTGTCTTCCAAACATACCCCGACAAGAGTCTGTTCATTCCCAACATTACTCGTAATGCTCTCTTTTGAATAAGCAAGACCCTCCATGCATTTACACTGTTCCCCCAAAAAAGAACTCCTAATCTAAGGATAGAAATTAAATTTGCATGATATGTTATTAATAAGGTCCTGAGGTCGATATAGTTCTTCAGAACTCTCAGCAAATAACAACAGCTATTAAGCCTGCCCAAGACATACTCAATCTCCCTGTCCCAACCAAGGTTACAGTCCACATAGATGCCCAAAAACTTAATAAAATAAATAAAATAAACTTATTGTTATATCTTTTTATCAACTATGTAAATATATTTTTAGAACAGTGCGGTCATACACTAGATGAACAAGTTAAACTTTTTGAGTCAATTAAACCACTATTTGCCAACAAGCCCCTGATTTTAGTTGCAAACAAAGTAGATATTGTAAAATTGGACGATTTGTCGTCCGAACGTAGGGCTACTTTAAAAGAAATTGAAGAAGATCCAGAGCTGAATATTATGGAAATGTCCACTGTAAATGATGAGGGAGTCATGGAGGTTAAAATAGAGGCTTGTGAAAAGTTGCTGAGTTTCAGGGTAGATCAAAAAATGAGGACCAAAAAGGTATGCATTAATAGCCACTTATAAACTAGTTACAAAAGTGATTTTACTTTAGAGACTTAAATTAATAGTGCAAAAAAATTATGGTGGTTGTTGAACTATTATTGAGTTTGCGGATTATAATATGGCAACCAAGTACGTTTTACTTCTAGAAAGTCATTCCTATACCTGACTACATAGTTTGTTCACAAGAAATATTAGAGAATATGTGTTAAAAAACTACCAACATATACTATGCAAAGCCCAAGCCACTCAATCTAAACTATGTTTGGTAGGTAAACATGATAAAGGCATAGGTACCATAAGGAGTAAATAAAATATTAAAAATAAAATCATTGCTGGAAGTTGTACCTTCCTAACAATTAATAAAAACCTATTAAGATGTATATCAAAAGTAGTTTTTGAGGCCTAAGAACATAACAGTGTGATAGATATTTTATTTGATATACCAGTATCTGTAAAAGGTCTCTACAAAATGCTAGAATTGAGTGTTTCCTTTAGTTTAAATTGAACTGTTGTATCAACTGCCAACTAAACTTCAACTTTGTGATCTTTTTAAGTTTATAATTCCAGTGCTAATTCAAGAAGAAATTATTTCAAAACCTCAAATGCCATTGCATGTTAATTCAATTATCCATGTGTCAAAAATCCATAAGGTTTTCCTAATTGTATATTATTGCTTTTAATAATTCATTGATAGACACCCTTAAAATTCTTTTAAAATAGAATAGATTTTTGGGATTGATGTAAGAAAAATACGTCGTCAACTGACAATACGTTGCTGTTGTGATATTACGATAACGATACGATACGAACCTTGCTTTGAAATTACGTATATTTTGGTTAATAAAAAAAGATACTTTGTTAAAAATTCAAATGGTTTATTGTCTCAAAATACAAAAGTTTTCTTTTCTCCTCAAATATTGTTTACACTCAATAAAATAGCTTACACTTAATATTACTAAATAAAGCAACTGTGCGTAAAAGTGTTCAATCGCATACATTCATTAGTGTTTATGTAAATTCATTGATATATGTATAAAAAATAATCTGTAGGTTGATGGAATTCTCAATCGACTTCACGTTGCTATGCCTAAACCACGTGACAACAAAGAGAGACCTCCTTGCATTCCTGAAAATGTTCTTGCCAAAAAACAACAACAAGCTGAAAAAAGAAAACGCAAACTGGCTAGAGATGTTGAACTGGAAGAGGGCGACGATTTCGTTGTGGATTTGGCCAAGGAGTACCTTGATATACCAGAAGGTAAGTGGCTTGTTGGTTTACTTTCACAGGTTTAACTGATACTGAGCATCCTGAGCTGAACTTATTTTTCTCGTATTTTTCGATAGGCTTAGTTTTTATGAGACAGCTTGGCACTATAATTTGAATCTGAGAAACATATCGTTCATTACCGGTGGCGGCTCGTGACATTTATCTTAGGGTGTGCGCCGCAGACGAAAAATTTTCGAGGTGCCACGCCTCTTTTTACCTTTGTATCGATTTTCTTTGTGCTTTTTATCCCAGAAGAATATTAAAAAAAAAACGCGGTTTTTAAATGGGATTTTTATTTCAATTTTCCTTTGGAAATCGATTGTCGAAAAGTTATTTAGAATGTTCTCAACAGAATTTTGGTCCATAACTATAACACTTCGTGTGACACAATCCGAACTGCTAGCCATTATTAAATTAAAACAACAAAAAACACCCACAACACCGTCATAAAACTTCAAACTTCTCTAATCGCGTCAAAAAACTCTAAAACCATCATATTAAATTATTGAAGTGTGTATTCAGATAGCGCACGGCGACGTCCTCTCATCGGGCGATTAAGCGAATATTCCCGATCAATCCGCACAGGGAAAATCCATTTAACGAGAGCGGCAGAGAGCGCCGAACGAATACACACGGCAGACCATTTCAATCAGTAGAAGTGAGGTCGCGCTTGAAGTCTTTCGCATTCGTCATTCTTATATACAAGTTTTCTTGATATCAGTTAAATATTTTTTTTTATATAGATTTTATTTTTGCTTGGTGCTTGGCTTTCTTAGGCAGTGCGCGCGCACGGGCGCACTTATTGACGAGCCGCCCCTGACGAAAGTTGATATTTTGTTTGAATTGTTTTTTCCTGACTAATAGTGAAAAAATTATAAATTATATAATTATATAGATAGATAGATATTTATTGGTAATAGTTAGTGATCGACCGATACCGATATATCGGCTATATCGGCCGAGAGCCGATTATCGGTATCGGCCGATAGATGTAAATATATATCGGCTATATCGGCCGATGTATAAAAACAACCATAGCAGCTTAAAACATTTTTTTTATATTTAAATTTAAAGTAATATTTCAAATAAGTTAATCTTAAGAAATTATGGTAGATATAACATGAAATAGGCATTTAATATGAATAATGTAGTTTAGGCAAATTATCATGTAAAAATATTAGTTTCTCGGTTGTTTCTGGATTCAGCTGATTCCTTTTCGCCGAATTTACGGTTCCAGCTTCTGAAAACATTTGCTCACTTGCAACACTGCCAACTGGTGCAGATAAATATATAAGAGCTTGATTATATAATAATGGTAGAACTTCTCGTTTTTCTTGCCACCAAGAAATGGGATTCGCTTTTCTTTCAAGAAGAGGATGTTTCTTATATTCTGTAATTTCAGCATTCACTTCTTCACAAATGGATGCCCTAGAAGATGATTTTGTGTCACAAGAAGATGTTGTTGGAATGGTTTTTGTTTTTGTGGAGCTCATCCCTTCTCCGGCAAATTCTTCGTAGATTTCCCAAAACCGATTTTGGCCAGATGTTCGACTAGTCTCAGGTTCAGAAGTTCGAACATACTTAGCAAGTGGTTCGTTGTCATCACTATCAATTTCTATAGAATCGATAGTTTCATTTATTGCATGGTCTTGAATGTAATCCGAAATGTCAGAGGAACTGGAATGTTCTACAGATGTATTGTTTTTTTTTATTTGGGACTTTAGATTTGTAGTTATGTATTCGCATATAAAATGACGGTCTTTTGTAAAAAAATTGTCTTTGAAGCGAGGATCCAAGAAAGTCGCGATGGTATAATGTTTTTTTATAAATATATTCTGAAATCGTTTATTCAAGCTGTTTTTCAATTCTTCTTTCATTGTACCTACTCCTGCAAAATTAGCGTTTTCTTTGTTAAGATAGGCAGTGATAGTCGAAACAAATGGAATGACTTCAGATATGCAGCAGTCTGAAGAACTTGTAATTTTTGTTATGTCTTCAAATGGCTTTAACAAATTTAAAATGCTTCCAACTAATTCCCATTCGGAAAATGTCAAGTCTGTAAGAGTCCCATGATCCAAAATATATAAATTTACTGCTTGTTTTTGTTCAAGTAGGCGAGAGAGTAGATAAAATTAGGAATTCCAACGTGTTTGTACATCTTGGAAAAGTTTGTGTTTGGGAAGGTTTAGTTCTTCTTGTAGTTTACTTAGTTTATCGCAAGCAGTTTGAGAGTGATTAAAATGCGAAACGATTTTTCTTGATCTTGCTATTAAATCACTGACTGAACGTTGACTTTGTATAGCATCCTGTATTACAAGTTGTAAAGAATGAATGAAGCATGCTTCATAATTTACTTTTGCCTTAACAAAACCATTCCTCATATTGGCAGCATTGTCTGCTAATACTAAGTGAATATGTTCCCTTTTTATATTCCATTCTTGTAACAAAGAATTAAATGCTTCAGCTATGGCGTCTCCTGTATGAGATCCTGGGAACTTCTTGCAGGCAAGTGAAAAATGGGATCTCTGATTTTAACTTAAACATGTTTTTTCAAAAAAATGGATTGTGAGAGACAAAAAAGAACTGTTTGTATATTTGCACGTCCAAATATCTGTAGTAAAAGATGCTTTTCCCAACATATTTGAAATTTTTTGAGTCACTTGTGCTTTACATCTTGAGTAAATATCTGGTACAACTTTTTCTCTGAAGTATTTGTCAGAAGGAATTTCATAATTTGGAATAGCTTTCTTTAGTAGCCGAGTAAAGCCATCATCTGATACAATGCTGAATGGCTGATTATCTAAACATATCATTTCACCTATAAGGTAGTGAAACTCTTTCGCTCTGGATGAATTAATGTCCCACTTTTGCATTTGCTTGAAAGAGTCAGCCAGTGAGACTTGCAATAGCTTAGAGTTAGAGTTAGAAGTACTACTAGAACTACTAGAAGGTCCAGCCGTTTCTAAAAAAAATAGACTCAGGGTGATCAAAAGTCAAAACGTTGAAATAAACGGGGAAATTTGTTTTTAAATAAAATCATATCGTAGGTGTTAATTGTTAATGAAACGATTTAAAGTAATGAAAAAGAAAAATGTCCCCCCTCCTACACAAATTCCTTTAATTTCCCCAAATTCCCAACAAATTACTTAATTCTTCAGATTTTTTCAGTAATTTTTTTACACAAATTCCCTTAAAATTCCCTAAATTCCTAATAAAATAAATCCCTAGATTTTTTGCCCCTCAATCCTATATAATAATATAATCCTGAATGAGCAGGTCCTATTGTTGGTAAATATTTTTATAACGTGAACTGGAAAATAAAAATTTAGTACTAACCTGAGCTTGAATCAGTCCCTTTCAATTTATAATATTCTTGAGGATGTTTTTTCTCTAAATGGTATTTCATGTTTGAGGTATTCGCCGATTTTCCCACTCCCCCTAATGAAATGGTTATGTCACACAATTTACATTTTGCGGTGGATTTCTTATCTGCTGGGGATTATTTATTCTTTATGAAATATTTCCAATAAATACTTTTTCCATCCATTTCGCTACTTTGCACTCCACCAAACTCCAATAGGATTATTATTAACTATTAATATTATGTATTTGTTAAAGATTAACTAAATTACGCCAAGAAATAATCGAACTTAAAACGATCTGCTTTAAGAATGCAATACTGAATGCACGGCAATAAACGCACGGGATTCACCGAGAAATTCAAATTAAGGGGATTCACCAATGACTTGGCGCTGAGCCACATAAATTACCGCCTATTGCTGTGTTGCCAAAGTGCAATTTTTGTTTTTATTTTTGTGATTTTAAATTGAACGTTAAAGAATTATAAATTATATTACAGAATATTCAGATTTTAGACATTAATAATGTTATCAATTAAAAAAGGCCGATATGCCGATATATATCGTTATCGGCCAAGACATTATCGGTATCGGCCGATTATCGGTATCGGCTAAAAAAGTCATATCGGTCGATCACTAGTAATAGTTACACACACAGGTGCTTTTACAAGTCAAAACTAAATGTAAGAATAAAACAAGGTACAACCTTTTAATACTAATTATACAGGGTGATTCAGAAGTACGGTTCGTAACTTAAGGGGGTGATTCCTTATGATATTCTAAGAGAGAAAGTTGATATGAGCATGTGTCCGGAGTTTTTGATATACAGGGTGTTAAAGTTTGTAAAAAAAAAATAATTTTTTTATGATTTTTTTAAATATTTTCCCGATTTTATTGAAATTTGGTACCGTTATTCATAATGATAAGGGGCTTAATTAGACCCAGTTATATTAAATTTATTAAGTCCAGTGGCGTCCCAGGGAGCACCTGAACGAATATTGTTGACAAAAAAATGTACGCCACTGACTTTTTTCTAATATAGATATTTTTTTTTTGGATTTACCAACTAACAAACAACTTTTTTGTTCCCTGAATTATTTTCGAATCTTGCTTCGTATTCGAGAGAAAAAATTAAAACCACTTTATTGCATGTACCTAGGGTGGCCAACTAAGAATGCGAGGTACTGTATCTGGGAAACTATCCATCGCAGAGGCTTGCGGCAAAAAAAATTATTACTAAAACGGCCAAGAGGAAAACCTGGAAAATATTTTCAAGTTTCTGAAATGGCCGCTAGGGGGCGTAACTGTAATCTTGAATCTAAAAAAGTGATGTTTCTGTAAATTCAGCAACATTACCCTAATAAAAAAAATCCTGATATTTAAAGTCGAGGATAATCTGAACCTTTTTTGTTTGACACTTTTTGCAGTATCTCTAAAAATAAAGTGGTGGGGGGGTATTCAAACGTTTCCGTAAATAACATCCTGTATCTTCGAAACGGCTAAGCCGATTTGAACAAACTTAGGCTCGTTAAAAGGAGCTATTCTTGGGTTACAAACATCATTATATTTGAAGTTTTGTAAGTTTCACATATCGCCGCTAGAGGGCTTTTTTCGACATTCCAACCGAAATGGTTAATTTTCTCAACAAAATAAAATGCATTGGTATGTTTTTTTTTTCATGAAAAAGTAACTAAATGATGCCTAAACTAGCTCGCCAAAACCGCATCTCGATATCTTGTTCCTAACCCAAAATATCGGCAATAGAAAATTTTAGACGAAAATCCCTTAAATTTTCATTTTATTGTAACTATATTTTTCTGGAATTCTTTCTATTATGTAAGTTGTGGCCCTAAAAAGGACCGATTTATAAAAGGAAGATTTTTAATGCCCCCGCAAATGCTCGAAATGCTGACCATCACGTTCTATGCACAAAGAAGACAATTAATAGAAGCAGGCCATGGAAACAAAACAAATACCTAATCAAAACATAAATAGTTTTTGTGTTTCAAAATGCATTTTACAAATGACGAAGCTGTTGATATGCTTGCGGTTTATTTTGAATGTCTTCAGAATGCCGCAGTAGCTAAAAGAGTTTACGCCGCTTGATATCCAAATCGGCGTCCTTGCGATGTGAGAGTTTTTCCCCGATTAGTGGCGAGTTTACGAGACAATGGTTGTTTTCGGCCTAAGATTCAACGGCAAAGAATTGGAAGAACACAAAAAAATATTAACTACGTACTGGAGTATATTGAAGGAAATCCTCATGTTGGTACAAGAGCATTATCCCTTGAGTTGGACATATCACGAACAACGGTTCAAAATATTTTGAAGGGCCATAGGTAAGTTCTAATGGCCATCAAAGTTAGGTATTTGTTTAAACTTTTTTTAATTACTTTTAGAATGCACCCATATCATGTCGTTTTGCATCAGGCCTTGAAAGGGGAAGATTTTAATTGGAGGTTGGAGACTATTGCCATTGGATGTTAGGTATGATACGCCAAAATAGAGAATTTTTATTTTAAATTCTTTGGACCGATGAAGCCGCCTTTAGTAGTGACGGGAGAGTCAATCTACATAATATGCACTATTGGTCTGCAGAAAACCCGCATTGGTTGCGTGAAGTTCAGCACCAAGGACGTTGGAGTTCAAATGTGTGGTGTGGCATACTGGAAGGCAGAATTATTGGGTCATATTTTTTTGAGCAATCCCTAAATGGCGATGTCCTTCTTGACTTTTTGGCCAATCAATTACCGTTGTTGTTGGAAGATGTGCCTTTGGAAACAAGGCAAAACTTGTTTTTGCAGTTGAATCGTTGCCCAGCACATTTTGCCGTTGTTAATGTGCGAGAGCATATTAATGCAGTATTTCAACAGCGGTGGATTGGAAGAGGAAGTCTGTTTCCATGGCCTCCGCGATCACCAGACCTAACTTGCCTGGATTTTTATTTATGGGGGTGGTTAAAGGACATCGTGTTTCAGACTCGACCAAAGAGTAACCCAACTAATAAGAGGCGAAAGCTTTGTCGGCTTCTTTGATGTTGATGTACCCAAGTTCTGTGACCTTGATACCACCAGCTACACAGTAAAAAATAGGATACATTTATAGGATAAAAATTTATATCCTAATACGGTCTACACGGAAAAAATATCGGTCCTGTTACAGGCAACAAGCCAGGCTTTACATCTAAAAATATGATTAAGTTAATTGAATATTCAATATCCTTTAATGCAAATAGTATTCAAACTTAGGCATGTTTTGTGTAACCTTATTTAATCTTATTCATATAGCTAAATGCCTAGTCCTTATGTACAGGGTTTTCGTTTATATTTAGACCCCTATTTAGAGGAAAAACTATAAGAGATAGAAAAAAACTTTAAATATGAAAGTTTTATGATTTTTACTGAATCATCAGAATATTAGCAAAAAATTATTAAAATACTATTACAATGCCGAAAAATATAAGCAACTTATGTTTTTTTAAATGGAACACCCTGTATTTATTTCATTAAAATTATAGATCTTTTTTTCCTGATTACAAAAATATAGGGTTTGTCTATATTAACTCCAACCAGTTTTAAGATATAAACGATCAAAATTTTAAGAAGTTGTATTTAGTTTCTAGTCTAGAATGCTTTGGAAATAAAAAATGATAAAGGTCTGTCGCCATTGAAAACACATGTTATTATGACATTTTTGTCGTTGTTTGCTTGTATTAAACGAACATTTTGCTACGTACTTAAAACAATAACATGGGATATTCTACAGCAGAAAAATTCGATATTATCCATCTATATTATTCTAATAATAGAAATCCATCTACAACTCTTAATGAGTACCACAGGATATTTCCCAATAGAATTTTACCTTCCAAAAGCACTATTAAATATGTTGTGAAAAAATTTGAAGAGACCAAAAGCTTAGAAAGGAAAAAGAGGACAGTAATGAGAGATGAGCAATTAGATTTAAATGTCTTGCTGTTCTTTGAAGGTAAACATTCTAGTTTATACTAATTCTTAAATCCTACAATAATTACTTAAATGTTGTATTACAGAAAATCCTGAAAATTCTATACCAGATGCGGCAGGCCATTTTAATAAATCCCTATCAAAAATACACGAAATTTTGAAAAAATACGGATATCATCCATATAAATTTTTACCAGTCCAAAACTTAACAGAAGATCACAAGAGACAGCGGCTAGAATTTTGTTTGGATGTTTTAAGAAGGCGTGAAATTGATGGGAATCTTTTAAACAAAATTTTATTTACCGACGAGGCAAATTTCAGCACAGCTGGTATGTTTAACCGAAAAAATAAACATTTTTGGGCAACTTCAAATCCCCACAAAATTCAGCCTGTTAGAATTCAGGGTCGTAGGTCTATAAATGTGTGGTGTGGCATTATAGGAAATAGGGTCATTGGTCCAATAATTTATAATGGGAGTTTAACTGGTCCAAGATATATGGAATTTCTTGAAAATGAGATTGAAAACATTTTGGAAGAGCTTCCTCTCAACCAATACGCTACGCTCATTTGGCAACAGGACGGTGCCCCACCCCATAATGTTGTCCCTGTTACAAGATACTTAAATGAAAAATATAATACGTGGATTGGAAGAAACGGACCAATAAGGTGGCCGGCAAACAGCCCTGACTTGACGGTTCTGGACATTTTTCTTTGGGGCTATTTAAAAAATAAAATTTATTACAATAGGCCAGAAAACGTTCAAGTTCTGGAACAAAGAATTCACGAAGAAATTTTGGTGCTAAATAGGGACTTTCCAGTGTTCATTATGAACGCAATAAATCATAAGTTATTAGGAAACATTCAAAAATGTATATTAAATGAAGGGGGTTATGTTGAAAATCAATAATTTTCTATGGTTCTGCATTTTTTCTTTATTTTGTATTAAATATATTTTAAAATTTCATAAAAGAAAGTATTTTTAATTTTTATTTTATATCGCTAATATCTTAAAACTGGTTGGAGTTAATATAGACAAACCCTATATTTTTGTAATCAGGAAAAAAAGATCTATAATTTTAATGAAATAAATACAGGGTGTTCCATTTAAAAAAACATAAGTTGCTTATATTTTTCGGCATTGTAATAGTATTTTAATAATTTTTTGCTAATATTCTGATGATTCAGTAAAAATCATAAAACTTTCATATTTAAAGTTTTTTTCTATCTCTTATAGTTTTTCCTCTAAATAGGGGTCTAAATATAAAAGAAAACCCTGTACGTAAAAAAGCATGCTGACTTCCAGTTCACTTTAAGATCATTAAAGAAAACAAACTACTACAAAGTTAAATACGACAAACTAATGTAGAATAAACCCAGCTTTGCTTTAATACAAAATTGTTCGTTTGGTTGGTAATCTTCTTTTTATTCATTGTCTATTTAAAGGGATTTTTTTTAATGATCAGTTTGTGTAAATGCTTACTACTTATATTTAATATAAATAGATTAACTCTTTCTTAACATACCTCCCTGTATCCATTGGAAATCTGAAAAATGAAATTTCTTTGCCGGTTCTGTTAGGACATCCACGGTAAGCACACCATGTACCACCTTTAAGCTTCGTTTCCGACATTTAAACAAATAGATTTTAACCACCGACAAGTCACAAAACAATGATAAGTTTTGAAATTATTAAAAAATACGTCTTAACACACTAAAAACACCGATTGAAAAAAATAAAACAAGGAAACCACAAAAATTATCACTTTGTTTACGTCAAAACACGATTAACAGTGATTGATAACAAAATATGACACATCAAATTTGACTGATATAATACTAACTTCGCGCATGCGCATACAAATTTGGTTTCGCCGGACTGGCTTTCTTTCGCCTCTTATTGGTTATGTTACTCTTTGACTCAACCTACGACCAGAGAAGATTTGAAAAACCGGATTCGTAACATACCGAGAGCCGAAATTGAAAGTGCAGTTTTGTCTACTCATGAGAGGCTTCAGCAATACATAGAACGTGAGGGTCAGCATTTCAAACATTGCGGGGGCATTAAAAATCTTCATTTTATAAATAGGTTCTTTTTAGGGCCACAACTTACATAATAGAAAGAATTCCAGAAAAATATAGTATACTACTTTTTCATGAAAAAAAAAATCATACCAATGCATTTTATTTTGTTGAGAAAATTAACCATTTCTGTTGGAATGTCGAAAAACCCCTCTAGCGGCGATATGTGAAACTTACAAAACTTCAAATATAATGATGTTTGTAGCCCAAGAATAGCTCCTTTTAACGAGCCCAAGTTTGTTCAAATCGGCTTAGCCGTTTCGAAGATACAGGATGTTATTTACGGAAACGTTTGAATACCCCCACCACTTTATTTTTAGAGATACTGCAAAAAGTGTCAAACAAAAAAGGTTCAGATTATCCTCGACTTTAAAGATCAGGATTTTTTTATTAGGTTAATATAGCGGAATTTACAGAAACATCACTTTTTTAGATTCAAGATTGCAGTTACGTCCCCTAGCGGCCATTTCAGAAACTTGAAGATATTTTCCAGGTTTTTCTCTTGGCTGTTTTAGTAATATTTTTTTTTGCCGCAAGCCTCTACGATGGATAGTTTCCCAGATACAGTACCTCGCATTCTTAGTTGGCCATCCTGTACAAAAAAAATACCTATGTATTTTGAAGTTAATTAAAACATTTAAATTAAAAATATAATATTTTTTTTTAAATAATGAATAAAAGAACCGTTAATCAAAGCAAATGTTGAAAATGGCCACCTTCTCATAAAACGCACGTTTGCAACCGAATTATTTTAAAAACTTCATCACCCTGTATATCAAAACGGGGCAACAGCCTGTATAAATAAATGTTAATATTAAAATAGTCAAACTATTTATTGATAAAATTTGAAATGTTAAAAATATTATAAATATTTCCATTACAATACTATACAGAGTTAAAATGTATGAACAAATACAATTAAAATAGTAAAAGATTTATGAACAAATACAATTGAAACAATTACTTACAATATACAATACAATATTGACACTTATAAGAGATCATTAAAATGGTTATTGAGGTATTCCTCTAGACTCTAGGGAATAGAATGATTTTTGAATTAGGTATTTTTTTTTAATCTGAATTTTATAGCTTCTACTCGGGTTCTTGAATGTATTTTTACGTCAGGATTTTATCCTTTGACATCTGTTATTTATTGTATACTGTTTAGGTATTGTCGTTTATAGAAATTTTGATATCGGCTCTTGCCTTAACTAATTTTGGTTCGTGCGTTTTCTTTTAAAAGTTTTTGGCTGCAAAGTTTTGGAGCATTTTTCTATTGTATTTCATATAGTGCCTCTCTACTATGGATTTGGATTTGGACCAACAGGGAGCCAGTCTTTTGGTAGTTTGTATGCATGTCGTGTCTTGTCTAGATGTCGTATGTGAGTCTGTGATTAGTGGGTTTGGTGCGTCGGTAACAGTTTTAAATAATTTTCAAGAAAAACTCCTTTATCGCCTGCATTTGAAAGTCATGGTGAAGTACTCTGTTGGGTGTATATCTAGGTATGTCCGCGATAGTTTTTAACGCCCTGTTTTGAACTACCTGGAACTTATTAAGCTCCGTTCTGCTTATGTTGCAGCACGGAGGTGCACCATAAATGAGAACCGGCCTGACCAATACCTTGTAGAGGTTGGCCTTAGTCCTATTTGAATTATAGCTTCTAAAACTCTAATTCGCACTGGTAAAACATTATAATACTGGACATAATAATAGCCCGTGCCCCGCCGAGTTAGCAGTGCACATCCCTATGAGTTGTGACACCGCGTTGGAGAATGAAGATGCAAGGCAATGTGAGGACTCCCAATTCCGAGAAGCAGTGGCGGCAGCATTCTCTGTACTTTAGCCTCCGTAACACCCGTACACATTTGCGTTGTAGTCTAAAAATTTTTGACACGTGGGCAGAGTGCCCCTAATTTAGGATCGCGTAGTCATGTTTGAGCAGAAGTACCCGTGGTATGTCGCCATCAGCACAGCCCCAGAGACTCTACCACTCAAGCTTCTAATGAGTTATGTGGCTCTTGAAAGCTTGGGTGCAAGAACATCAATATGCACAGGCCACGTTAAGCCAGGGTCCAGATGGAGTCCCAGAAATTTGACAGGGTCATCACAGGGCAATTTTGGCTTGGGTTTCCTAACAGAGAAGTTGAGATTCTGGTTCTTGGTGTTGTTAAGACTAAGCTGTTAGCCTGGGACCAGTCTTGTATTGACAACTTCATATGAGTGACAATGTTTAGTATACGATCAGAGGGATGATAGTGCTGCAGATTAATCGTGTCAACAGTATTAGTTGTCGGTATAGTTTGGAGGGTTGTTGATGTATATGAGGAACAGTAAGGGGCCCAGGACTGAGCCTTATGGTACTCCGTGTTTGATAACCTGATTTTTTAATTCCGTATTTTTGTGAAATAGATATTGGGTACGTTCAGATAGATAAGACTCAATAAAGGCAATGCTGTTCGAGTGAAAGTTATAGAAGGATACTTTTTTTACCAGAATGTCGAAAGAGACACGGTCGAATGCCTTGGTTAGGTCAAAAAATGAAGCGTATGTGTCTAATCCCTTCTGTGTGGAAGATGTAATATTACCTATTTGTATTTGTTATGGCATAGGGCATCATATTGAGGAAAAAGGGGGATTCCTATATTTCTTCACAAGTAGGCGTTTCGGTTATTTAATAATTCTTTTTTTGAAATAAACAAAACGCTTAGGGTTTAGTCAATAAATTTTTACATTTTTTCTTTAACACCTCACTGATAAAAATATAATGTATTAGGGGATCTCGGAGGCAATTTCGATAATAACAGTGACACATGACACTGCATGGCACATTGACTAAAACCCTATGAAGACATGCAGAGAATTTCACTTTATTCAAATATTTGCTTTTTAAAACTTACCTTATAGAACAACATCTAAGTTAGGTTTCTGAACACGGAACGAAAATAAAATCATAAAATCAAATAAAATGTAAAGCTGAAAGTGGCAAAACAAAAATGTTTTGATGGTAATATTGAAATAAAAAATAAAAGTAACCAAAAATATCACTAGATTGACGTTGTTGTTAGACATACGAACATCCTAGCTAAGTTTCAGGGAAGAGAAGTTTGTGTAACGGATTTTAAGTTAAGGTCAATCTTATAGTACGGTCTCAAAATAATTGGCAAAACTGTTCATATAACTATTAACGGTGTGCGGCGAAAATATTTAACATTGATTCGCCCACTTTTAAGTTAACTTAAAAGCAATCTAAACCGCTTGGGAAGATTGTGCATAAATAGGTCATTACATGTTGCCAAGTTTTAATAGATTTCACTGAAATTTCCATAAAATTTACAGAAATCGGCATGTCATTAAGGACCTTTTCACGCTACGGTACCTGTTTTACTTAATTTGGCAACGCAGGTAGGAAAAACCCATGTCTAAATTGTCTTCAATCAAGAGGATATTAGCAATTCAGTTTTATTATTTTGGTGGTTATTCAAAACAGCAAATATTATAATGCAGGCGAGTTCTTCAAGTGACAGTAACCAACAAGTTACAAAACGACGTCATTTAAAACCTGGGGTGCGTACAATGGTAAAAAATGTGTATGAGGGAATTCTAAGGACACACAGTGGAATATCATTCACTGATGCAGCAGAACTTTGTGCCACATTGACTAAGACATCTTGCCGTACTGTTTATAGAACTATCAAGGACAATAGGAATACTAAAGTGTCCGATCAGAAGGAAACATGAGGACGGAAAAAGATTTTTATTGATAAGCAAACAAAGTTAGCCATTCGTCGGAAAGTGCATGCATTTTTTTTCGAAATGAACTTCCGAATTTAAAAAAAATTTCTGGCGAAATTGAAAGGGATGAAAATATGCAAAAGATTTCACGAGGAGTTCTAATGCGTACACTACGAGAATTGAATTTTCGATTCTTAAAACGAAATTGCAAAAGTCTTTTGGTGGAAAAGGAAGAAATTGTGGCGTAGAAAGTATCAAGAAGAAATACAACAATATCGCTATGCAGGGAAAAGAATCTTCTTTACGTACGAGACATGGTTAAATGAAGGACATACTGTGAGTTACATTTGGTAAGATCTCAACATTAAAGATGCACGTAACGCCTTTATCAATGGACTGGATTGAAAACTCCTTCAGGAAAAGAAGTGGCGGGTTCTTGAGGGGCTAAAAATGAAGCTGAAACATTTGGCTATTTATTTAAAAAAGAAATTTATTCCATTCGGTTCATATTTCGCCCGTCCGCGCGAGTTAAAAGCACGAAAACGAGCTCAAGCGGCGCGTGAGTGTGTCATCACTAATGGGTATAAAAGCACCGTACGAAATACCGTACAAATTTATTGAGGTAGACGCTGAAAGGGCTAAGAAAAATACACCTAAGAAACTATCTATTTACTCTATACTCCAAGTGGCTATCTCTTATATTTCAAGCTATCTTTTTCGGCCAACTTTGAGAAAAAAATTCGATCTATTAGTCTCACAATATCGTTTTCAAAACAAATTTTATTTGAAATCCCTATCTTCATCATGATAAAATGCCATGCTATTATGTAAAAACACGTCTTTCTAAATTCCAAAAAAATGACCAAAATCGACCGAATTTCCAAACACTCTGTATCTGAATATAATCTAGAAGGGTCACACAACCTATTCCTCCCAATTTCAAATCTCAAATCGCTAAATTCACTTCATAATCTCGTTACAAAAAGTGGTGAAAATGGGACATTTTGACAGATCGAAAATTAATTAATTCTGGTTCAATTTCAAAGCCTTCTATTCAACATTTGCTGGTGTTTTTCGGTTACATTTTTGGCATGTTTTCCGACATAAATTACCATTTATCTCCAACTTGAATGATAAAACTGCCAACTTTATTGGGTTACTCGTGTAGGGGAAACATGGGGCAAGAAAATAAGCCATAAAACTACCCCCTAAATTTTATTTTGATATTTTTTAAACCCTGTTGAATAAAATTTTTGAAAAAAAAATCGTAAATAAATTATTTTAAATACTTAAATATCGGTTGGGAAGCACCATTTAGCGTTTTTTTTTTCAAGCTCTATTATCCCTTTATCATATAAGACCTAAAGAGTTTTAAAAAGTTAGAAACTGAATTTTGTACAAACTTATATGTTGATTGATGTTTAAACAAAACATCGAAGAAAAAAATAATTCAAACTCCTGTAGCTCACTCTGTATAAATATTGAAAAAAATTGCAAATAGCCAATTTATGTAATTTCGCGAGCTCTTTCGGGGCATGAGATAAAATTTTCAATTTTCGACCCAAAAGCGATTAATAATTGCGTAAAAATAGGGTCAAAAACAACCATTTTCGATTTTTCTAAAATGTTCCCATTTTTAGTGATTTTAAGACAAAATGAGAGGTTAGATAGATTAAAATATTTGAGTTGGTCAATCCAAATCTTCAAACCTCATTTCGATCAGATTCACGTAATTCGATCTATTAGCCTCCGAATTTACCCGCGCGAGTGCATTTTTTCGACCTAAAAGTGTAAAATAAAAATATTTCTAAATCCTTTTTCAAAAAAAACTCTCCAGATTGTTCGAAATACCATCGTCCTCTATATAAATCCAAAAATATAATTTCAATCAGTCCACCATTAACGTCAAACGAGTCTCCCAATCACAATCCACAGAAATTGGGCACTTAAAACGGTCGCCCCATTTTCGCCAAACACCCGGTAGATTTAATTCGTCAATATTTAGATAGCATTTGTCCTTTAAAAAAAAATCTAAAAAGTTCATCGTTCCAGCGTGTACCGTTTCTGAGAAAATGAAAAGAAAAACGAAAAAAAGGGCAATTTTCAAAAGTGGGATCCTATAAACGAAGAGCAAAAGATATATATCGCTCTGCAGGGCGAGCGATATAATATAAGCTACGTACCGAGCCCACCGTGTTGGAAATAACGGTGACAATGATCCAGCGAGATTCGACGACTTGAACGAAAGTGGAAGCATCTCGTCATTTTCCTCCTTCCTTGAAGTTCAACGGTTAACAGGAAGAAAGAATTTTCCATATCGGTTAACAATTGACCGAGATACGAGGAAGCGAGCATTCAAAAAATAATTCCGAGCGCGCGCACATACACAGTATTACACAGGCTGTGAACGCGTGTGTGAGTCAGAGAAGAGAGAGAAGAGTAGGGAGAGTAAGCTCCGCCCCTTCCCGCTCGCCGCCGCTCCGGCTGACTCACGCGCCCGCTTGGTCTCGTTTTCATGCTTTTACCTCGCGCGGACGAGCAAAATATGGACCGAATGGAATAAATTTCTTTTTTAAATAAATAGCCAAATGTTTCAGCTTCATTTTTAGCCCCTTAAGAACCCCCCACTCCTCTCCGTTTCCACGTTACAGAGTCGAAAGCTAGAACACCCATATCTCCCTTGAAAGTTATCGCAGCGGGATTTTGAAGGGCGAAAATTAAAGCTGAAAGATAGGGGCATCTTTACAAATAAAAATTGTTCCCCCCACCCCTTCCCTTCATGCCAATAAAACATTTTGAAAAAAACGCATATTTTTGTTTCGCGTGCCAGCGGCGGATTTTTCGCGAACGTTGCTACGGAAAGGGTTCATTTTTTGCGCTACGCCTCTTCGGAGTCGAGTTATCGGGGTTTTAAGAAATTTTCAACTTTCGCCCTCCCTCCCCAACGGGCCCTTAAAAAACATGAAAGCACCCTTCTAAAAAACCTTAACTGAACCCCCTACATGCACGACCGGCCAAGAACAAACTAATTGAAATATTTTTTTTTCGCACCGAAAATTCGCTATATTTCGCGAACAAGTTGCTCTTGCTTTTTGGAAAGAACAATTTTTTCGGTAGGATCAAAACTGACGGAGCAATCCACGAAAAAACAGATATCTCGTACTTTTCAATGGCCCCTACCCCCCTCCCCCCCCCCTCCTCGGATCGGTTGAACGTGAGTGGGGAAATCAAGCTGGGACCTCACTTAGTCGATTGGGAAAAAAAATTTTCATATAGGGGGTCTGCACTTCGAAATACCCGATATACCCTGCTAGACGTGTTTGAATCTCGTAAAACCGGTGATTATCATGAGGATATGAACTCGGGAGTGTTTGAAGATTGGTTGAAATCCATCTTACCGCTTATTGAACGTGGGTCGGTAATCGTGATGGATAATGCACCATACCACAGCCGTCGGGTGGAAGCTTTGCCAACTTCTGCGTGGCGAAAAGGAAAGATTGTTAACTGGTTCGAAGAAAAAAATATTGCATTTGACGAAAAAATGCTAAAAGTGCAGTTGCTCGATCTTGCAAGACTTCACAAAAAAAAATATACGAAATATGTAGTGGATGAAATGGCTCGTGAACGAAGTGTTACAATATTACATTTACCGCCTTACCATTGTAAACTAAATCCAATCGATCTTATATGGGCACAGATAAAAGGCGAAGTGGCGCGTGAAAATAAAATTTTTAAATTAAAAGATGTTAAAGAACTGTTAAAAACGGCAATAGCGAATGTACAAGCAGCAGATTGGCATAAGTGCGTATTACATGTCGAGGGCGTAGAAAAAAAAAATGTGGGACTTAGATGTACGCGTTAAAGTCATGGTAGAACCTATTATTATAAATCCTGCAGATGATAGTGGTAGCGACAGTAATTAAATGTTTTCATCGTCAGATAGTGAATAATCGCTGTAATGTTAATAATTAATTTAAAATTGTAACGTATTGTCATTATAACACTTTTTAATGTCGGCGTGGAATATAATTTGCCAAATTATTATCAATTAGTGTTCATTAGGTAACAACAGTTAGGAAATTTATAAACATTTATAATTTAGGTTTAGGTTTTGCCCTTAATCCGCTATTATATGTTTCTATTATGATGTAGTATAATAAAAACATTATGAAAATAACATAGAATGTTGCTTTATTATTCTTTTTGGATTTTATACCTGCGTAATTTAGTTTCTCTAATTACTTCATTAGATCACCAAATGTAAAAGCTTAATTTATTTTCCAGTTTAATTTATAATATATTTATTATAGTAAATGTAAATATATTATAATAATAATAAACAAAAAATTCATATATTTTTTGAATTATTATTGTTTAAAATGACATGCCTCTGGAATTAGCGTTCCCCTTACGTCTTGCACACCCCGGTAAAAATGAGTCACAGCCAATTATTTTGGTACCGGAGTATAGCTAAGTTTCAAGCTAAGCTAGGCGGTGAGAACGGCCATGAACTCATTTGGACATAACCTATTTTATTTATTTTAATGTACGAATGTCATCTTGACGTCCAATGTTTGACTGAGAGCGCAGTACGATTTTTTTATCGCATATGCGCTCAGTGCATTTCTATGCATCACATTTCAACGATAAAATGGTCGCGCAATTAGAAATCGGAGTGTGCGCTCAGCCTTAGACTAGAATCGACAAGCGAGCTCATTATGATTAAACCACGTTTTCTTTTTTAATTTTTGTAGAAGAAAGACATGACATCATCCCAGAAATCTGGGAAGGTCATAATATTGCCGACTACATCGATCCTGACATATTTGATAAATTGGCGGAATTGGAGAAAGAGGAAGAAATTCGAGATGAGACTGGCATGTATGTGGTGCCCAAAATTGAATTGGATGAGACTATGCAGGAGATTAGGAAATTGGCATTACAAATAAGGTAAATAAAGCATATGAATTGACCAGTGGGAAAAGGGCCTTAATTTCAAAATCAAAATTTAATTGAAGGAAAAAAATATTCAGGATATAAAGAAAAATAGAGAAAGAAATATTTTTATTGAAAAATGTATTCAAAAACTTAAACCTAACATTAAACCATTTTCTGCATTAAGTAACAATAATTCTACAACTAATAAGTAGGTCTTAGATCTTAGTACGTGAACTGAGCGTTCCCTATACCACTGCATTGTTTCGACTTGGCGCCGACGTTTCGGAAAATATATTTCCTTCTTCAGGGCTAGTTATGGTAGGCCCCACGAGTCAACACTAAAACAGCACAAACCAGACATTAACAGGTATGGGGATAAAATAAATATGGCACATTGTTAAAAGTTGGTTAGTTTAATTTGGCTCTCCTTTTTTAACGATGTGCCATATTTATTTTATCTCAATACCTGGTGATGTCCTGTTTGTGCTGTTTTAGTGTTGACTCGTAGGGCCTACCATAACTAACCCTGCGGAAGAAAACGTCGGCTAATTGAAACTAGGTTTCATTTGCTCCCTAATTTAAAAAACCCATAAACCAAACCTAATAATAATGATATTGTCACTACTGGTTAAAAGACATGTTTTCCCAGCTGTGCATATATTTATTTTAATATTTATTTGGACAAATGTTAACAATTTATTTACAAAACATTCAGTATAAAGTCCCTAACCTTAAATACAAAAAATAGCAATAAGTAGGTGCTCAATGAACATGAAGTTTGCTGAGTATCCACCCTGCCATTCGTTAATCACAGCCGAACTGCCGTAACCCAGACCAGGCAATTTCAAATTCCACATAACAAACTTGAACAGCAAACAAAATCAATTAGGTTCTATATGGTTACAAAAATGTTTATCAAAATAAATAAAAAATAATAACTACAATTTTACAAACAAAATAACAGAATCAAGTATCTTTCTAGCTCCCATAGATGAACTAAATAAAGAAAGCAAATTCCTAAAAAATGGTGGTTCTTGTAGACCAGATAACATTTTAACAAAAATCTTAAAATTCAACCGTTCCCAATTATGTAAACCCTTACTTCATATCATGAGGCTAACCTTAGACCAGGGTACCTACCCCGATACTTGGTAAAAAACAATAATAACCCCAATTTTCAAATCAGGCATCATAAAAGAAAACTATCGACCAATAGCTGTGACAAGTACTATATACTATACAGGGTGTCCAAGATAAGAATGGTATAGCATTGGAATCTTGGAAGCGGTAGGAATTAAAATGTTGGTTAAATTAGGAAAAAGTTGCACAATTTAAATACCTTTTACATGGTGTTTGCAAAATTAAACTATCTTTAGCCGATTTCGATATTTAAAAAAAAAATATTTTTTGCTGTATTTTTTATTTATTTGTTGCATTATTTTAACAGATATAAAAAAATGAAAAATACTTTTTTATTGTCACTTTTTAAGCTGAACAAGATAGCCTTTACAGATTTTCAGTACGACGTTTCGTTTTCGAAAAAACATCCTCAACTTTTTTTTTTTTAAATACGGTCCTGTTTTTTTTTTAATCGAAGGCTATTTTGAACTCTAAAATACCTGATCTATCACTTTAACAAATTTTCAGCTTTTTCTCTATCGTAGATTTTTATTATGTAACGAATAAAATCCTCATATCATAAGACCGTACAATAAACATAGTGGGCTTTGAAACAAAGGTTCGTCTTTCTTGACAACTTACTTCTGTGATAAATACAAAATTTAATTAGGTACGAGGTCTTTCACTTCGTTTAAAAATGGTTGTACATTTCTCTTTTGAGGAAAAGTTTGATATGTTAGAGTGTTACATTTTATGCCATAGAAATGCTCGAGAAGCTGAGCAAATGTATTTAAATAATTACCCAGAGAAATTACAACCAGATAAAAAGATGTTTGGAAGAATTGTTGCCAATTTATTACAGTATGGGTCATTTAATAAAGCAGTTGTTACTAGAAACAAACCATGTAATGAGGAAATTCAAAATAATGTGGCATTAGCTGTAACGGAAGACCCTACAACATCAGTTAGAAACATTGAGAAAGTAAGTGGAACTCCAAAATCTACGGCACATTTTATTTTTCGTAAGAAGAAATATCACCCGTACAAATTTCGAATCTGCCAAGGACTAAAACCGGGAGACGACATAAGGCGAAGGGTATTTTGCGAATGGTACACTAGGCAATGTCAAAACGACGAAAATTTCGTCAATACAATTTTATTTTCTGATGAAAGTATGATAACCAACAACGGAATCTGTAACAGAAGAAATACGCATTATTGGTCCACAGAAAATTCACGGTTGCACAAAATGGCTAGACACCAACATCGTTTTGGTTTTAACATGTGGGTAGGAATTTTGGGAACAAAGATAATTGGGCCAATTTTTTACCACGGAACACTAAATTCGGAGCGGTATCGAAATTTACTGCAGCATAATTTGGAAGAATGGTTCGATAACAACTTACCACTAGCAGAAATCTATAACTTTTGGTTTCAACAAGATGGGGCCCCCGCTCATAATTCGAGAATTGTCCAAGAATATTTAACAGATAGATTTCCTGACAGATGGATAGGTACGCGTTCAGCTGTTTCTTGGCCTGCACGATCGCCTGATCTAACTCCTTTGGACTTTTATCTCTGGGGTACATCAAAAACTATGTGCACCAACGTAATTTTCAAACGGAGGAAGAATTGCGTCAACTGGTTTTAGAAGCATTTCAAACGATTATCCCAGATGTACTTAACAATGTTTTGAATTCCACATGTTACCTATGCTTAGAAAATAATGGCCATTTGTTTGAATACTGTTTGTAATTAAGTTCTAATTTGGTATTATGTTAATAAATGTTTTTCGAGCATTCAGTGCCGAACTATGGAGATTTTTCTTGAATATTTTTAAACGATAGCTAAAAAGCTGAAAACATGTTTAAACCAATGCAAGTGGTACATCAGTTATTTTAGAGTTCAGAATAGCCTTGGATTAAAAAAAAACACAGGACCGTATTTAAAAAAAAAAGTTGAGGATGTTTTTTCGAAAACGAAACGTCGCGTCGTACTGAAAATCTGTAAAGGCTATCTTGTTCAGCTTAAAAAGTGACAATAAAAAAGTATTTTTCATTTTTTTATATCTGTTAAAATAATGCAACAAATAAATAAAAAAGAATACAGCAAAAAATTTTTTTTTTTTTTAAATATCGAAATCGGTTAAAGATAGTTTAATTTTGCAAACACCATGTAAAAGGTATTTAAGTTGTGCAACGTTTTCCTGATTTAACCAACATTGTAATTCCTACCGTTTCCAGGATTCCAATGCTATCCCATTCTTATCTTGGACACACTGTATAGTATATTGTTTTATTAGGAGTGAAAGTAATACTTTTAATGACGAGTCTGAAAGTTTGCCGGACGAACAAAGTGAGTTCGGCAATTACAGACGAGCCATACAAGTTGCTTTTACTACGAATAAAACATACTATTTTTTCTTTAAACGTCGCGTCGTTAAAATATAGAAAGATAAAAATACAACTTTAAATTTTTTTCATTTAAAAATGTGAGGTTTCGAATTTTACCTGCTAGCGTTGCTATGGATTTATTTTATTATCGTATTGTTTGATACCGACGCATAATTCGATTTGACAAGTGTCAGTGAATCTTATTACAAGCAATTTCCAAGCTTTAATTTCCTGTTTTAAAAATACCATTTTTTTTATCCAACACTTTACTTTAAATAAAAATGCCAGAATCAGAATTTACCTGTACGCCCCCGGAGGTTGCCAAAATTGCAGTAGATGTCGTGGACAATTTGTTGCCAACCAAATCCAGTAGTATTTACGAAGCTGCGTTCAAAAGATTCCACAGATGGTGTAATAAGAAAGACATCAAAAATAATAATTCTGAAAATGTACTCTTGGCGTATTTCTCTGAACTGGCGAACAAACAAAAAATGAGAAGTTCAACAATGTGGTCACGTTATTCTATGATAAGGTCAATCTAAATATCAGGCAAGGGATAGACATAAGCAAGTTTTTAAAGCTACGTGCATATTTAAAGTAGCAAAATGAAAGCTACACTTCCAAAAAAGCTAAAGTATTTACCAGGAACAAATTAGATGATAGTCTTGAACTTGAAAGTGAAATGCCCATCGACATTTCTACTTATATAACACTAAGTGTTCTTAGTGGTGTGGAAGATCTTCAGGCCAGGTTTTATGTAGTCGACGGATGTCGGGTCCATCCCTGTATAGGTTTTCAATTAGATCGCTTTGGTGATTTAGGAGCCGATCTTGGTATTTGGTGGAGACTGTTCTAATAACTTCAGTTACGTACGGGATATGTAGGTCCTCATTTAGGGTCTGATTGCTGACATACCATGGAGCGTTGGCTATTGTGCGGAGGGTTTTCGACTGGAATCTTTGTATGATTTTTATTCTTGTTGGCCTAGCGCATCCCCACAGTTGTACGCCATATGACCAAATGGGTTTCAGTGTTGCTTTGTATAGTAGCAGTTTATTCTCTGTGGACAGTTTTCATTCATTTCGTGGTCTTCTTGTAGTCTAGTGAGCAGTAGTCTTTCAAATATTTTGCTGGCGATAGGCATTAAACTGATTGGTCTATATGATGAGGTTTCTTGTGGGGGTTTGCCATTTTTGTGGACCATTATTATATGAGCATATTTCCATATGATGGGAAAGTAGCACAGGCTTAACATGCGATTGTAGATTGTTGTGAGGAAGGCAACAGCCTTTCTTGGTAATTTCTTGAGCACTAGAGGCGGTATCAGGTCGTAACCTGGGGCTTTCTTGGTATTTAATTTCTGTATTTCTGCTTTAACTTCTGCGGGGCTTATAGTCTTGATAGGTAGCGACATTTGACAGGGCATGTCTAAGAACACTTCGATCTCGTTATTCGCAAAACCGGGGTTGGCTTCAGGGGGCTCAAATACGTTCGATAGGTGATCGGCGAAGGTATCAGCTTTTTCTTGGTTGGAGCGGGCCCATCCGTTGTGGGTTCGTAGTGGGGACACAGGTGGCGTGGGTCTTTTAAATTTTTTGGTTGCTTTTTCCAGGTTTTTCTCTTGGCCGTTTTAGTAATATTTTTTTTTGCCGCAAGCCTCTACGATGGATAGTTTCCCAGATACAGTACCTGGCATTCTTAGTTGGCCACCCTGTACAAATGTATAATATAAAAGTTTTTTTGTAAATGAGTTATTAAACTGTTTACTATTACGTTATGTTTCGGTTAGGTCTTACTCTGACTGCGAAAAATTGCAGAAAAATGTCAATGCAATTAATAACTGGTGTGTTTGTAATGGATTCTTACTCAATGCTAAAAAATGCGCCCTATTGACGATTGGTCGGAGAACATCACCTCTGAATTTTGACTACGTCATTGATGGGGAGAAATTAAACAGAGTGGAGAATATCTAAGACTTGGGCGTCATTGTGGATTCAAAACTGAATTTCAATGATCACATCACTAAGGCAGTTTCAGAAGCTATGCAAATGCTTGGTTTTATTATTCGAAATTGTAACTCTTTTAGAGATATAGAAATACTTAAGGTTCTATATCTAAGGTTGGTAAGAAGCAGGCTTGAGTATGGGTCACTTATATGGGCACCTGTTTATAATAAATTTGTGATAGCTGTTGAATAGGTTCAGAGAAAATTCATGAAATATTTGGCGTTAAAAACGGATGGAGTATACCCACAAATCAGTGTAGATAAGAATGTCCTTTTGGCTAGGTTTAGTTTGGAAAGTCTGGAAAAACGTAGAGATATTCAAAAGATATTATTCTTGCATAAACTTGTTAATGGTTTAAGTCTTCTGTACTTACTTGTTGGGTGAATTAAACTTTAATGTACCTAGACTTGCTAATAGGCATAGCTATTATTTCTACTAGCAGCAAACACTAATGTGATGTATGTATCACCCGTGCATAAGATGTGTTTGACCTATAATAAAATATTGCACATATGCGACTTGAGCATGAATTACAACCAGTTCCTTCGATTGTCTTCAAATTCTCTGTGATATGTAGTGTACTTAAAAACTGTGATAGTCATGTAATGATAATACCTATTCTAAAAGTAAATTTGTAAAATGTATATTATATTGTAAATTATCGGTCCTGTAAATTACATTGTTGGGTTTTGTTGAAATAAATAAAATAAAAAATAAAAATGAGGTACCAACGTGAGTCTGCTATCCAACACAAATGAATACTTGTAAAGAATAGGGTTGCTTCTGCAAGTAAAACTCACTTTGTTGCATTGTTCAGAGTCAATCTATTGTTTTTACACCAGTTATTGATGGTACAATCTGCAGTACTATCAATTACATCAAATATCTTTAAAAAATCAGCATATGCGAGTTTATCACAATTTAATGTGTTTATAAGATTGTTGATAAAAATCAAGAAAAGAAGCGGCCCCAGGTTAGACCAGAGGCATTCCAGAACCCGAAGTAAATGATGGTGATCTGAAACCCTCATACTTTATGTACTGTACGCGGTCAACTAAATATGAGCCAACAAGGTCAATCAGTCTCTGCGACATACTTAGGTTCTCAAGCTTCGTCAGCAAGACAAAATTATCCATCTTATGAAAAGCTTATTGAAAATCTGTATATATATATATATATACCGGGTGATGCATGGCTTAGTTGAACATAGAAAATCCCATGTAAATTTTAAGGTGATCAAATATTGGCTTCCCTGTACATTTTAGAGAAAAATTGTATTAAAATTTTTTTAAGAGGCCGATATAATAAACCCATGTGGCAAGTTACATAAACACATTTTCGTTTCACTAATCCGGCAATCACACTTCCAAAATAAAAAGACACCATTATGTTTTTCTTACTAAGCCTTTAATTTAACATAACATACCTAAGACTACAGATTTTCACAAAAACATTAATTAATTAAATGTTCAAACAACCCTCCATTAACAATTAAACAATATCCTAACAGATCATTTTTTTTTTTTTTATTTTACTTTTTTACGGTTCGTCGGCGTATCTGAGGCCATCTAGAACCGGTCATCGACCGTACGGTTTTTAATCGACTGGGGAGTGTGAAACGGCACCTTCATCCTACGAGATATCCGATCTCATCCGGCCTGTCCGGCGTGAATAGGATGGTTTTGATGTCGATTCATTTTACACTCTTCCCTAAGACAAGAGCACGCGGTGTTTCCCAAGCGGTCACCCATCCAAGTACTAGCCGCGCTCGACACCGCTTAACTTCGGTGATCTGACGGGAACCGGTGCTTTAGGTGTCAATGCCAAATAATGATTTGCTGGTGTTTGCTGTATTACCTAAACTATGAAAATTTTATAATTTTGCCTTCACATTTATTTGAATAAGTTAGGATTGGCTTACTAAAATTGATTTAAACTTGCCACATGGGTTTATTAAATTGGCCTCTTAAAAAAATTATAATACAATTTTTCTCTAAAATGTACAGGGGAGTCAATATTTAGCCACCTCAAAATTTACATGGGATTTCCGATGTTCAACTAAGCCATGCATCACCCGGTATAATGCTACTTAGGTTAAAAGTCTGTATAGGGTACCAAAGTAAATAACAAAAATTTCGTACTTTGTAAATCTAAAAATAGAAAACACCTTATCATGGTTAACCCTTTTACAGGCACAAGAAAGCAATTTTGAAAGATGAAGCAAGAATTAACAAACAAAGTAGAAAACCAGTTATTCCACGTACAGCTGGAGCAAAGGTAAAAATAGATAACAACTGCCAGTATATGATATAAATAACTTGAGTTATTTTAGGTTAAGGACCGTTCAGTGGCTAAATTGCGAAAGGGTATGGAGAATCTTGGGGTTGACATGTCGGGCACGGATAAAGCACACTTTACCAAGACTAAACAGAGGGCGCGATCTGCCGGTAAGTTATGCATTCTTAGAATAAATATGTTCATGTATTTAAAATGATTATTCAAAATATACAGGGTGTTTCTTAATGGTATGCGAATATTTAAGGGTATGAATCTACATGAAAAATTAATGATAGTTTGCTTCATAAACTATGGTCCAAAAATGTTCCGTTACGAGAATAGGCAGTTGAAGTTTTAGGAAAAAAATGGAAATTATATAATTTTTTTGAAACTACTCGAGATATTTCAGTGATATAGAGTACGTAGCGACAGTTAATAAAGATGCACATTTTTCAATACAAAAATAATTTTCAGCTTTAACAGCGGCGTGCCTACGGGCACTGACTTCGATATTTTTGAGAAAAAAAAATGGTAGCCGATTTTTTCCTAAATAAAAAATATTTTTGAATTCACCGTTCAATTTGAAACATAACAGCTCTCCTGAGTTGTTTTCCTGCGATGCGCAGTTTCTGAGTAAAAAGATAAAAGCCGTTCTATTGTCCTAAAAAATTAATCTAATTATTGAAGAATACAATTTTGCAGTAAATCTAGTTGCCATGGAATATGTCACTTGTTTTTTACATTTGACATTTTCTAGTAAGTCTCTGTCATTCAAGTCTGTGCGTTGTGAATTATTTATTTCATTTTATTTTTAACATCTTGTTAAAAATAGTGAATTATACACGCTTGTATGTGTAGTATTTCAGTAAAGTGGTTCGCAATTATTTACAAATCGTTGGATTGGCCGCGGTGGGTCTTAAGAATGGCCAACAAGAGACCTAGATAGTTTTGTGCAGCCATCTTAAGTAGTTAGTGTACCGGGCGTTCCACCTAAGGAGGTAATCGGCTATATTTTAGAAAGTAATAACACTAGGACTTTGGAAAAAATATATATCGATAAAGGCGGCCAAGAGAAATTGCTGGAAATTATTTTCAAGTTCGAAAAATGACCGCTAGGGGGCGTAAGAGAACTTTCAAAATAGAAATGCCGATTTTCTCTTGATTTTTCTTAATAAAAATATGTTAAAAATATAAACATTGTATTCTTCATAAAATTATGCAAATTTTTGATAGGAATCGTTTTTTTCTATTTTTAATTCAACGGATGTTAAACGCTGTTCGAAGCATATCAAGAGCGGAAATAGAAACAGCTGTCTTGTCGACGAGGGAACGATTGGAATTGTGCATTCAAAATAATGGGAGACAGTTCGAGCATCTTGGACGTCATTAAACCCGAGATTTAATTGATTAATTAATGTTTTAAAAAATGGCCTATTTTTCCATATTAATTATTATTATCCCTAATTTCTCTAGTTTAACAAAAGATATCACGTTGCGGTTTTCAGTTCCTTATAGTAACTTTTCCTCCTCTACAAGCTGATGGGGTTAGTTTTTTAATCCGACGTTTCGGATTCGAGCGACCATCATCAACTTTTTTATTTTAAATACGGACCTGGATTTTTTATTCCACTATTTAATAGCCTTTATAAGCCTAAAATAAAATATGATGAAAAAGGCATATCATAACATTTGATTTTTTTAAGAAAATCCTTATTCATTGAGGAATTACGGAAAAACGCCATCTAGTGGCCATCATCAGAATCAATATGGTATAGTTAATAGATCCACGTGTAGAGGAAAAGAAGGGCTTTTTTTCAAGACCAAGTTGAATAAAATCGGTTTATCCAAAGCAGAGATATCAGCGTTTGAAAGAAAAAAAAGTTTGACCTTCTCCCACCACTTTATTATTAAAAATAGAAAAAAACGATTCCCAACATAAAGCTGCATAATTTTATGAAGAATACAATGTTTATATTTTTAACATATTTTTATTAAGAAAAATCAAGAGAAAATCGGCATTTCTATTTTGAAAGTTCTCTTACGCCCCCTAGCGGTCATTTTTCGAACTTGAAAATAATTTCCAGCAATTTCTCTTGGCCGCTTTTATCTATATATATTTTTTTCCAAAGTCCTAGTGTTATTACTTTCTGAGATATAGCCGATTACCTCCTTAGGTGGAACACCCGGTACACAAGTCGCATTGACACTGTAGAGGAATTAATAGAAATAATAGTTGTAGCATGTGATAGAATAAGGAACACTCCGGGAATATTTAAACGAGTGCGCAGGAGTGCGGAAAAATATTAAGTGAATTAAGTTGTAATGTTATGTTAATGTTGTATGTTGTTCATTACACGCAGATGCCAACCCGTAATGTGTATTATTTTTCCTATAAAATTAATAATAATTTTGAAAGTTTTTTTACTCAAAAACGGCGTATAGCAGGAGAACAACTCAGGAGAGCTCTTATGTTTGAAATTAAACGGTGAATTCAAAAATATTTTTTATTTAGGAAAAACTATTGGCGTACCATTTTTTTCCTCAAGAATATCGAAGTTAATGCCCGTAAGCACGCCACTGCTAGAGCTGAAAATTATTTCTATATTGAAAAATATGCACCTTGATTAACCGTCGCTACGTACTAAATATCACTGAATTATCTCAAGTAGTTTCGAAAATATTAATTAATTTCCATTTTTTTCCTAAAACATAACGGAACATTTTTGGACCATGGTTTATAAAGCAAAATATCATTAATTTTTTATGTAAATTCACACCCTTAAATATTTGCATATCATTAAGGAACACCCTGCATACAATATACACTGTATGTTCAAAGAATCTTGGACACGGATATCTCGAAAACGTCTCCTATGATAAAGAAAATATTTCAAATACAGTTTATTTTTAGTCTGTATCTTTTAAAATGGAAAGATATAGTTTTTTACATTGTTACATTGTCCTATACCTAAGTTTAAAATATTTGACGTATTTCAATAATTAACACAGTAAATACTTAACATAAATAGCTTCTTTAACGAATATCTTGTTTAATTAAATATCGTTATTTCATATATCGATATATCGAATGTTTGCCCACCCCTAGTTCTGATCATTGTTAATTTTGAAATAGGAGGGCGGTATGGAAATGTATCATTATAAAGGTTTTTCGTTTAAATTTAAGATCGTTCGCGATCATCGAGACCTCTAAGCATAAGTAGCATAATCTACTCTTTTTCAGTAATGGACATAAGTTAAATGTTAATTCCAAAATTAAATCAAATTTGACAGTCGAACAGTACTGAGGTAAAACTACTGTAAAGGTAAACAAGAATATTTGGAAAGTTCGGAAAGTATACTAAACTTTACTATCCTTATAAGTTAAAGTATTTTATTTACAGCCATGCATGTAATAATGACATTTCACTTATCTTTGAAAGTTGGAAAGTTGACGATTTTTTGACTTTTACTTTCCACCCGGGTGGAAAGTAAAATTATTAGTTTTTTATAATTTTATTAAAAATCGATATCTGGAAATAATATACGAAGACATCAACATAGACACTGTAATACGTTCACAATCATAACACAAATTTAACGACAATAAATGTTTATTTTTTAAATGAATTATAATGAGATTTATAAAAAACAAAAAATTAGCATACTTTATGTTTTACTTATTTAAATTAATTATTATATTGGCATTATTGCAGGCAGCCACTGATATGTTCAAACCTTTTTTCGACAGGTTTAATTCATGATTATTTTAATTTAAAGTAGTGTTAGTAAAATTTGAACTTGGCTTTGAAATCAATTTCGCCGTATTAGCTGGAGTAGCGAATATCTTCGTCTACTATTTTTGCTGCTTCCGGAACTTCTGGTGGAGTAGCAGCAAACTCAAATTCCTCATCTGATAGCATTTTTTTCGATGTTTTGCGAAATTTTTGACACTACATACGTTTTCAAAAAATAATATACTGTTTGATATTTGCCATCTTGATGTGTATTATTATTTTACCACCTGAGGTTATTTAAAATTCTAATGTCTGTCAATCTTTTTAAATGAAAAAGTCAAAATGATATTTTGCTTTTAATAATAATTTTAATAACTTTAATTCAGGTTAGTTGATATACAGGGTTCCCCATAATAGACTACCCATTTTATATTATCAATAAATTCCCTACGAGATAACTAAGTAGGTTGTTCTCTGTGGGATTATCTTCTGTAGTCTTTGGGATTTCAGTAAATTATTAATCAAGTAGGCGCCTGTCACAAATAAATTTCAAATTAATAATTTCGTGGAACGTCATTTTTCTACAAGAAGTTTGTTAGTTTTCATCAATAATTATTTAATTTTTTTGCTTTGAGACATTATTTCAACATCCGTTTGAACTTTCATGGATTACTCAGTCCAACAACGTGTGTTTTGTGTATAAACTAACATAAGAAGCAATTCGATAGAAGAAGTTAGGCGTGCATTCCGGCGTCAGTTTAATAACAACAATAGGGGTCACGCGCCAAATCGTAAAACTGTTAAGTTATGGGTTAGTCATTGGCGTGAAAATGGTTCTATACAAAATTTGAAGAAGCCTGGACGTCGAAGAACAGTTCGTACACCAGAAAATATTGAACGAGTTAGAATTGCGTTTACGAGAAGTCCTAAAAGGTCTGCTAATCGACAAACCCTTATCCTAGGAATATCGAAGGGAAGCTTAGATCGAATTCTTCAAAGGGATTTAAAATTTCATCCCTATAAATACCAAATGGCACAGCACCTTAGCAATCAAGATAAAGAAGCAAGGTTAGCATTTTGCCAAGAATTTTTGGATTTACATCAAGGAGCAATTCAGTCTCCTAATGACCGACGAAGCAAATTTTTATTTGAACGGCATGGTCAATAAACAGAATTTTAGATACTGGTCAAATGAAAATCCTCGTGAAATCTTTACACAGAACCTCCATAATCCAAAAGTTGTTGTGTGGTGTGGAGTAGGATCTTTTGGTATGATTGGCCCTTATTTTTTTGAGGATGAAAATAACCGCGCTGTAACAGTAACATCCGAGCGCTACGTTAATATGCTAGAGACATTTCTCATTTCAGAATTAAATAGACGAGGATTACTAAACAATGCCTTACTATTTCAACAAGATGGGGCAACAGCTCATACCGCCAGAAACTCAATGAGGGTCCTGCGAGAAATGTTTAATGGCCGACTCATTTCTCGATTCGGAGATTTGCCTTGGCCTTCGAGGTCCCCCGACTTAACGGCACCTATATCAATGACGGCACCCGATTTTTTCCTGTGGGGATATTTAAAAGCCAAAGTGTTTGCGAGTCGTCCAGGTACAATCGAGGAACTGAAAGTCAAAATTCGTGAAGAAGTTGAAGGAATAGACGAAGCTTTTCTACGCCGTGTAATGAACCACTTTTTATCTAATATTGAAAAATGTGTTGAAGTTGTGGAGGTCATTTAGAAGACGTGATTTTTAAAAGTTAGAATTAAATTAGCCAAATATTTATAAGTTATCATAAATCCCAAAGAGTTAGCTGTAATTTAGTAAAATAAAAAGTTTGTTTTGTTAACTAAAAAAATTTTAATTCAAATATTAAAATGGGTAGTCTATTATGGGGAACCCTGTATAAAAGGTTATACAAAATTCACATAAAATTTTAAAGGGAATTTAAATACCTATCAATACACAGGGTGTTCCATTTAAAATAAGAAAGTTGATGCCTGGACGGGGAAAACGAAACACCCTGTATATATAAAAACCGAACAGATTAAAGATTTACGTCAATGCAAGAAATTTATGTATGTAATTTCTTTCTTTTTTTTTCTGGACAATATAAGTGGATTACACGGTACAAACCTCGGTGTAAAGTTTCATTACCGTCTCAAGATTTAGTTAACCGAGGCGCGAAGCGGCGAACTAACCGACTCTCGACAGTAATGAAACACTTTCCACCTCGGTACGTAATATACTATATTGTGTTAAGAAAAAAGACGTTATGACTTTTAAACTGATGGATTTAGTTTTAAGATATATGTAACTTGTGTATGTATGTATTGTGACTAAAATTTCGCGTAGAACAAATAAAAAAGTACTATTCGATTTTAAGAAATATCACATTGCTCTGTAGTGGCTTTGCGAGGCACCCTGTATTTTACAAAATATTTTTTTCATATCAGAGGCGATTTTTTCGAAATGTCCAGAATTTTTGAACACTGTATATGATAATATTATTAATAATAATAATAATAATACACTCCCCGAAAATAAATTCCGGACAAAGATAACTTTAGTCAAGTTCATAGTCCTGTAATTGTTCTAATTGTTTTCCGATTCTGGTGAAATTTTAGCGAAGTGTAGACTTGTGTCTCAAAAAATACTGATGGCTTGATCATTATACAGGGAAAAACGAAATATACTTTTTTACCCTCAATTTCTAATCGCCCTGTGGAATAATTGAGCCGCAAAATTTGGCTTCATTATGTTTTCGTTTGAAGTGTGATCTTTTATTAACACAATGTTTTTTGGTTCACGTCATTATCTGCTTCTTAAGAAAAGATACAGATTTTTAAAGATAGTGTTGCAGTTTTTCTATTTTATTAACAATTTAGAACATTTCATTATCTTATCTAGTGTGCCTAAATATTTATCGAAAAATTAATAGCGCGTATTGCCACCTCTTGCTCTTATCACTTCTACCATGCGGCGTGGCATGCTTTCAATGCAGTTTTGAAGTGCTTCTTGGGGAATATTTTACCATTCTTCAAGAAGGGCTCTGCCTAACATGTCCCAAACGTGTTCAATAGCATTTAAATCTGGACTACGCGGGGCCACTCCGATCGCTGAATATTCACCTCGTCCAAATACTCTATTACAACCCGTGCAACGTGGGGCCTGGCGTTGTCTTGCATTAAAATAAAGTTTTGTCCAACAAAGTGGGCGAAGGGTACCACGTGATCGGCTAAACATTGCTGAATATAACAGTCAGCAGTAAAAGAACCATTTTCAATCAATACTAGGTCTGTATGGGTATTGATACCCCAGCCCACACCATGACACTACCGCCTCCAAAAGGCGTCCTAGGAGATATGCAACATTGTGCAAATCGTTCACCCGGTCTCCACCAGAGACGTTCACGTCCGTCAGGTTAGCGCAGACAAGACCGCGATTCATCCGTGAATAATACATGCGCCCACATTTCTGCTCAAAATGTAATCTTGCTGTACGGTGCGCTGGAAGTAAAGCGGGACATGCAACTGGTCTTCTGGACATTAAACCCCCTTCTTGTAACCTACGCTGGATGGTTCGTGCAGAGGCTATGGTACCACGTACATCTTGAAGTCTACGGCTAATAAGGGTAGATGGTACGCTACGATCTCGTAATGCAATTAGGTTTATGAAATTGTTATCACGTTGATTGGTAACACGCGGTCTCCCTGATCCCTCACGTCGTATGTACTCACCAGTCTCGCGAAACCGACTGATCGCATCTTGTACATTACTTTTTGGTTTGCCTAAGAATTCCGCAATGTACTGTATATTGCGGCCATCGTCATTTAATGCAGCAGCTCGTGCAACATCTTCTGGTCTCATTTTTTTAAACGAAAAACTTTAAAGAGTGTGTTCTGCAATGGCAGTATAGTGACACTTTGGTAAACAATGCTCATGCAACCCAACTTGGGTTACCCAAGGCTCACTAGATAAGATAATGAAATGTTCTGAATTGTTAATAAAATAGAAAAACTGCAACACTATCTTTAAAAATTTGTATATTTTCTTAAGAAGTAGATAATGACGTGAACCAAAAAACATTGTGTTAATAAAAGATCACACTTCAAACGAATACATAATGAAACCATAATGAAATCAAATTTTGCGGCTCAATTATTCCACAGGGCGATTAGAAATTGAGGATAAAAAAGTATATTTTGTTTCTCCCTGTATAATGATCAAGCCATCAGTATTTTTTGGGAATTAAAATTGAGGCTAACATTCCAAGACACAAGTCTACACTTCGCTAAAATTTCACCAGAATCAGAAAACAATTAGATCAATTACAGGACTATGAACCTGACTAAAATTATTTTTGTCCGGAATTTATTGTCGGGGAGTGTAGTAAATAGCCTTTATTTAAAGTATTCAACAAGTGTATAAACATAATATTTGACCAGAGTGGCGAGATCTAGCAGAGCTACTCATCATATTTAAATAATTTTTTTTTCAACTTATCCTCTTGCAGGTCCCGTAGCCAAAAGAGGTCGCATGGAAGTTGGTCATGATAACCGACCATTAAGTAAATCGAGAGCCTTGGTTAAACCACCCAGAAATGAACAAGGAGTTAAAGATTTAGCGGTAAGTGTAGAAAAAGAAAAAGCAACAATACTATTAATTTTTTTTTGCAGAGTGCCAGATTAATTATTTACAGTCATTGCCACTAGAACGTGTTAAAGTGACCAATGTGATTTATTTGTTTTCCCAGGAGTTTTTGCTTTATCCGATCCCTACATTTTTTCTTTGATTTGCATCCTGGGATTGCGATAACTAGGCCAGTGTTAGCAATGGCATTGTGTTGTTTTCGCCATGTGTGCAAGTGTCTGGGATAATTATTCTCCTGTAGTATCCAATCTTTGTGATTGTGACCCTATAGCTTTTCTTCGCCAGTTTTTTTTTTGTAAAGTTCAATCAGCTGGGCCGCTGTCAAAATCCCAGTAAAGTCTATCAATTTTTCCACACACTGGATTATACAACGTGTCCAAAATAAGAAGTACAGGGATCTCGGAAACCGTAAGAGATACGAAGTCGGTTAAATGGAGGTAAAGTTGCACATTTACGTGCCTAATAATATGCAGTTTAAAAAGTTTTAAAATTCCGAGTAGTTTCGGAGATATCCGGAAAAAAACGAAATTTTGAAGTGTTTTATTTTTTTCCTGGGTTCTTTTGAAAACGAATTCTAAAGTAAATTGATTGCCACTTTTTCCGCGCTATCTAACAGCGGTAATTGTTTTGTAATCCGACGAGTCGTCTTCGAGGGGCCATTATCAACTTTCTTTTTTTAAATACGGTCCTGTTTTCCTGATATTGGAATTTGAGAGCTTTTTTTCTTCCGAATGCAACGATGTATGACACATTGTGGTTTAATGACGTTTCGAGGGTTTTTTGAACAACATTAGGAGATTTTGGGATACGGTCCTGTATTTCTCCTAATTTTATAAATAATATCTCATAAGTAAGCTCTAAATTTTTACTTATGTTGGACTAGTTTAATAAATAACAAATAATTTAATTATAAGCCACAAATAAGTGCACAAGAAATATACAGAAACATTATTTCAAACTTCTGTTGATTCGAGATTTAAAAGAAAAGTAGGCGTTTGAAACACAAAAAGTAAGATGGTGACGCGTTATCTGTTTCACTTGACATTCCCATTGTGATCGTTGTCAACATTTGAAAGCGTTTTAAGAGGTTTTGTATTTTCCAGAAAATATGGTACATAATTTTACAAATGCTGAAAAGTTTGATATTCTATCGTGTTTTATTTTATCTCAAAAAAACTATTGTGTGGCAGAGCGCATGCATTTGGAGAAGTATCCAGAAAGGAGACAACCAAATAAAAGAACATTTAGTAAGTTAGCGACTAATCTCAAACAATACGGTTCATTTAAAAAACTAGTGCTATCTCAAAAAAAGCCCAGCAACATAGAAAAAGTCAACAACGTATTGTTAGCTGTTGTTGAAAACCCCGGAATATCAACTCGGCAAATTGAAAAAAAATTAGGTGTAGCGAAATCCACAGCGCAATTTATTTTACAGAAAGAAAGTTTTTATCCATACAAATACAGAATTTGCCAAGGATTAAGGCCAGGTGATGCAGAAAGACGGCGAATATTTTGCGAGTGGTACACCAGAAAATGTCAGGAGACCCACAATTTTCCCTACAAGGTAATATGGTCCAATGAGAGCATGATTACAAAGAATGGAATTTTTAATAGAAGAAATGTTCATTATTGGTTGAAAGAAAATCTTCATTTATACAAAGAGTCCAGACACCAACATCGGTTTGGATTTAATATGTGAGCCGGAATTTTAGGTACAAAAAAATTAGGCCCATTTTTTTCATCAAAATTTAACTTCTGAGCGTTACCTAAACTTACTTCAAATCGATTGGAGGAAGCTCTGGATAATCTGCCTCTAATGGAATCTTACGGGTGTTGGTTTCAACAGGATGGTGCACCTGCACATAATTCTAGAGCAGTTAGAGAGTACCTTTCTGTGCGCTTTCCTGGAAAACTGATTGGTACGTATTCTGAAACACCATGGCCAGCACGTTCGCCTGATATGACACCGTTAGATTTTTTCCTCTGGGGGGGGTATGTCGAAAATAATGTTTATAAACACAACTTCGACGAACTTAGGAGGTTGGTGCTTGAAGCCTTTCAAAGTATTACGCCAGAAATGTTGTCAAATGTTTTAGAATCGACAGTTAGAAGATGTTATTTGTTCTTAGAAAATAACGGAAATCATTTTGAACACCTGATTATGTAGTTTCTAACTTTTTTCGTTGCTCGTTTTATTAGGTACTGTTTTGGTGTGTTTTTTGTTCACTTATTGTTGTTTATTATTAAATTATTTGGTTATTGTAAAATTATTTGTTATTTATTGAACTAGTCCAACATAAGTAAAAATTTAGAGCTTACTTATAAGATATTATTTATAAAATTAGGAGAAATACACGACCGGATTCCTAAAATCTCCTGATGTTGTTCAAAAAACCCTCGAAACGTCATTAAACCACATCGTTGCATTCGGAAGGAAAAAAGCTCTCAAATTCCAATATCAGGAAAACAGGACCGTATTTAAAAAAAGAAAGTTGATAATGGCCCCTCGAAGACGACTCGTCGGATTACAAAACAACTAACGCTGTGCAATTTACTTAAGAATTCGTTCTCAAAAAAACCCAGGAAAAAATTTCGGTTTTTTCCGGATATTTCCGGAACTACTCGGAATTTTAAAACTTTCTAAACGTCATATTATTAGGCACGTAAATGCGCAACTTTACCTTCATTTAACCGACTTAGTATCTCTTACGGTTTCCGAGATCCCTGTACTGGCCCTCCTTATCTTGGACACGTTGTATACGTTCATGCTGAGTTAGGCCTCTGGGATTTACTCCTGTTTCTTATATTTGTTCTTTTCAGATGATCTTGGTTCATGGTTCTAGGTTTGCATAAGGTTATGGTGGAAACCAGTCCTTGGGGAATCTGTATGTGCTAACAATTGGCGTGTGTGTATGTGTGACTGTGTTATTAGTGGCCCAAGTAACATTTTCGGATTTAAAAAAGTGGCAAAAGTACCTATACAGGGTGACATTGAAAAGTAGTACCATACGATACAGGATATTAAAAGAATGTAAAAAGTTCATACCAATATAGATCGCAGCTATGTTAAAAATTAAAAAAAAACGGGTTTTACTTAATATTTCTGAGACCGCTTTAGATATCATTTTCATATTTAGTAGGTACCTACTAACAATGATCAAAAACAATTTTTTTTTTCATAACAACAACAAAAAAGTCTTCTGAAATATTTAACAGAGAAGAATTCTCTTTGTGTCGCCAACGGTTTTCGATTAAAAAAATTAATTCTAAATTCTCCTAACCCAACGGTTCTCAACCTGGGTTCCACAGAAGGGGGTTTGAGGTTCCGCGTCAAGAGGTCAATAAAACATAAACAGTAGTAAATAGTATCGCCTCACAAAATAATGTGAAAAAAATATTCGTAGAACTCCCCCTAGTGATTTATTTTTCTAATTTCCTTCATTCGAGTTCGCACGAAGGTATCGTAATTCTGTCTCTTTTCTATTCTATACGTACTGTTGTGTATTAATAACCATAAGTATATTCAATCAATATTTGAATATTGTAACGATAAATTAGGCTCAATCCGGCAACGTCTCCGGTATCAGCCGCTCTTTACTCAAAAAATAAACATGACAACATGCGCGCGAGAGAAGGAAATAAGTTTCTGGCAGTGTCTCTGTATCCTGCGAGCGAGCTAGAGGTCTAAATCGGCTTATAAGCACCGAAATTGCCGATAGAGACGACAGTTAATGAGTTTAATCTGTTTTAAACACTGGCTGTTCGGAGCACTAGAATCACCAACAGAAACAAAACCGTACGACAAATATTTTTGGCAGTATTTTTTAATTTTCATTTTCTATTTGCGATGTGAACAATACTTGAAGTTGTAGGCATTGCTGAATTATTAACAACAGCTCATTAGCTCCAGCGAAACTGTTAAGGCACTTACAAAAAACTATAGTGAGTACAAATAAATGTAAAAAGAACTTATCCTGTCTAGTGGGTAGCGGCGTTAATGATAAAGCATGTAAGGCCTTATTTTCAGTAAGTTAACGTATAGCTAAGGCAGAAAAGGCGCATAATATTGCCGAAACGCTTATAAATCCATGCATAATTGATGTTGAAAAGTTTAATAATAATATCAAGATGGTGCCACTTTCAAAAATCGCAAATTTCATAGTTCAGGCCTTTAAATTCGCGAATTTTGGTTGCTCTATGTGAAGATATGGGAGCTCAGTTCAAAACGCTCTTGCTACACACAGAAGTGCGGTAGCTATCTTGAGGAAAAGTTTTGGTTCGCCTCTTTAGTGTGCGAAATGAGGTCTTGGTCTTTCTTAGCGACTCTTCATTTGAATTGTCACCAAGATTAACTAAAGTCAAGTGGTTACATCGTTTGGCCTATCTTGCAGATATATTTTCGTGCCCCAATGAATGCAACATTTTACTTTAGGGACTATCTGTGACGGTACTTGTACCTTATGACAAAATTGAAGCCCAGTTAAAAAAAAAGACAGTTTTGAGAATCCTGTTTAAACAGAGATATAACTGAGTGATTTCCTAACCTCCATGATTTTGTAACTGAGTCAAAGACCCCACTTTCAGCTGGAATTACGTTAGATATAACCAACCACCTGTAGAATTTACAAACTTCATTCAAAGAATATTTTTCAATACGAGAAGAGGATCTTCGCAATCCATTCTCAGTCACAATCGAAAATTAAAAAGAAACTTCTAAAAGATATATATAAACTATATCGAAAGATCCCGGTCGCGGAGTGAACTTCTCTCGTTAACAGGTTGAGTGCCACGCTTAAATAAGTAAGCCTTACCGGGAGCCCAAGAGCAAATATTATTATTTCAATTTTTTTTTTTAAACACATGCATAGTTTAGACAGTCCATAAATGTTATCTGTCAATTTGACAGTTGTTAGTAGCTGTCCAGTTTACTGGCGGTCGGGATATTTTAATAATCGTAACTCGAGTATCCCATTCGTCCAGTTGACTGTACGTCCAGTTTACTGGACATATTTGTAAAATCAATATTAGTAATGAAAACAAAGCATATCAAAATATAAAAAATAAACATATATTTGAAATAAACACTGTACAAAACATGTAGTAGACCTTGAGTGTCTCTAGAAATATAAAAAAACAAAAACACATTTTCTAGGATAAAAAAAAAAGTTTCTAAACAACAAAAAACACATTTTTAATGAAAAATAAAAATAATGAAATATTAGTTAGCCTTTAAATCTTTTTGATTTATGGTGTGGTAGTCTTTAAAACATGGGTACACACAAAGACCTGGTTTATTTTCACAAACAGGACAAAAATATCTAGTTTTCCTCTTTTTACACTGCCTGCATCTTAGCATTGCACTTTTATCTTTTTCAGTTGGTAGATTGGGTTCCAAAGAGTGAAAATTGTCCAAATTAAGGTTTTTTTCTTCTATTTTGGATCTTTTTACCCCTAAGAGGGACATAATAACTTTTTCTCTAAATTCTAGCAATTTTTGTTTCTTTGAGCTATTCACTTTTTGATAAATATAAAACCCGTTCCAAATCGAAAGGTCAATCAGGTGGAAAAATATTTTTCGATACCAGCGTACCGTTTTTCTTGGGGTTGCATAATATGAGATCATTTGATCTGATCTGTCAATACCCGACATGTTTTTATTATAATCTTCTACACAGATAGGTTTTATTTTATTGCCCCTTTTGGCTCTTACTTCGATCATCCCGTGCTTATGTTTTGTACTAATCATTCGTACACTTCGCTTATCTCTCCAGTTTGTGACCAATACTCGACCTTTTCTTTTCCAAATTACTTGTCCTTTTTTTAGTTTCTTTTTCACTATTTCCTTTGGATTTCCTCTTCTATTTTCACGAAGTGTGCCAACACATAAAGTGCCTTTTGCAAGTAGTGCTTCGGCTAAACCGACGCTATTATAAAAATTATCTAAATACACTGTATGACCTTTGTCCAAATAGTCAGTAAGTAGTTCTTCTACAACCGCATGTGTATGAGGCTTGTTGTCTTCTTGCAGTGTACCTTTTCCTGTATATATCAAAACATTTAACACAAAGCCATCATGTGTGGTTAACTCATATAGTTTTATGCCATATTTATTTTTTTTATTGCTGATATACTGTTTGAACGATAATCGTCCTTGCCAACCAACCATAGCCTCATCAATAGATAAGTTTTTACTAGGGTAAAATGTTGTTTTTATATTCTCTAAAACCTTTTGTAAGATTGGCCGCACTTTAAAAATTTTATCTTCTTGATCAGCCACATTGTGATCTACACACCTCAACATTCGGAGTATCATTTGGAATCTATTTCTTGGCATTTTCTGGCTGAATATTGGGTGGTGGTATAAAGGGTGCGTACTCCATTGCTTGGCAAGCAATGGAAAAACTACAGCACCACCTAAACAACAAATCCCTATAAACTTCTTCATTTCGTCTACAGTAGCATCTTTCCATTTTTGTTCTCTTTTAGACCTCCTTGTTCGTGTTTGTAAAAACTCGTTTGCTCTCCTGTTTGTCTCACTAGTAATGATTTCAAAAAGACTTTCATAAAAAAATAAAGAGAAATAATATATAGGCTCGGCGTCAGGAGGAATATCTACTTTTATACCGGGATTTCCTAGAAAAGGAATATCTATGGGCTCTTCCTCAGTATCTGTCCACAAATTTTCATCGATTTCATTAGCAGCGGGTAATGGAATATTTGCAGGCGAAACAGACAAAGCTCTTTCTGCTTCGGATCCAGGATTTGATATATATTCCGCCTCTGCACCAAATAAGGAATTTCCGGAAGAAGAATTATCTGATGGGGAGTAGTTTTTATCTTCTACGTCGTCATCACTCGAAAAATCTAAATCACTTTCGCTCGTTTTCTCCCAGAGCTCTTCTAACTCCTTGGTTGTCAATTTCTGTTTCTTATATGCATCTCGTTTTAGTTTTCTCAATCCGCTTGGTCTGAAACGAATAAAAAAATTATTAGAAAGGAAAAAATAATCTATAACAACCCAACTCGGGCTATAATAAATGAATCCATTGACGCCTCATTTATAAAATTCGAATGTGTTATTTAGCGCTACGCTACAGCGCAAAATATGAGTCTGGTAAGAAAAAGAAAATATGCGCAAGCTGGCAACACCGCAAAAAAAAACATGCGTTATAACATTCTATTTAAAGGTTATGTTGAAATAAAATACACACAAGACAAAACTTTAATCCAATTTCATCTATCAACTAAAATGTAAGATACAATAAAATTACTTACCCCGGTACCGGGTCAGGAAATTTTCCGTCAGCCATTTCAAAACAACTCAAAATTGCTCAACGAACACACCGAAATCTCAAAACAATGTAAATAACATCGCGAGATTATGGCAACTACACACCACGTGCGACAAAATATTTTTTTAGTTTTCGCACAAACATTCATTTACAGACCACGTTATAATAAGATTTTAAGTTGCTCAGGAATTGGAAGGTGGCCCACGTTATAAACAACAAGTTATTCCTAGAGACCGCATTTTTTAAACTGCATTTAAACACCATGATAGTAACGTCCAGTTTACTGGACGCGGGCTCTGATAAAGAACCTGTTTGTCCAGTATACTGGACAGAGGCACTCAACCTGTTAAGATGTTGTTAGCGAGTCGTTCCCGAAATTCACCAATGTATTGAAGTGTCCAACCTACTTATCTCGGCGCTACCGTGGGGGACCAATTAAAAGTCATTAAGCATGTGGGGTACCGACCTACGTATTCCGTTGTCGACATTACCGTCGGGGCCATGGTTTTACACAGCCAATTAGAAAATAGAGCGGATTATAGATGGAACCGCTGCTACTGCCGGGTGTCAGCACGTCACAAAGAACCTCATTTGTATATTATAAACTGAGAATAAAGATCACTAACTATAAATGGATTTGTTTTTGACTACTGTACTGTTTTATATTCACTCGAAAGATTAATAATTCCTAAAACCGAACTTATTGTTATTGATTTATTTTGTGAAATACGCCGATTTTACGTTCGTCTGAAACTGTTAGTTAAACAATATTTTTGCAGGCATTTGGGTGCAATATAGTTTTAAAATAGAATTATTCGGAGGTGGATTTATTTCTTAGTTGCCGCTTACAACTGCGTATTGAATGTTATTGAGGTTTTATTTAATTTAGCAGAATATTTGAATCGGTCATTTGAGAAACCCCGTAAGTCCAAAAAACACAATTTTTGAAAAACTTAAAAAAACTCTCTTACAAAGAATTATATGAATTTAAAGTGGTTATTATAGTTGATTATTAAATAACTGGGCATTTCAAATAATTTGAAACAATTATGCACACATAAAAAAAATAGTTGGTTCTCAAAATGTTTTTGAAAATTGGAAGCATATGGAGTTTCTCAAATGAACAGCACTATATATTTTTTTTATTTAGATTAACACACTTATCTCCAACAATGGCTTTATCCTACATATTTTGTTACCTACTTAAACTGTATGCCACGTTAAACCCATTTAGATCTAATAAAACTATTAAGCTTTAATTCTACGTTTTATCCTCTTTCTGAAAGTTGTTTTAAGAATATTCAATATCAGAGAGTTAATTAGCTTCATCTTTTAGTTGTTACAGCGCTGAGGATGCGTCTAAATATAGGCCAACAAATAGTAGTATTACAACCCCCTGTTCCTTCTGCGGATTGCCATATTCGACTACGGCCGGTAGATAACCTGACGATTAATCATATTGTCACGTTTAAAATTGATATTGGTCAAAAAGGGGGTTTTAAAAGTGTGACACAAGTTATTCTTACCATACGCACTTGACAGGAACACTTAACTGAATTCAAACTTACATTATTAACTCGATGCGCCCTCTGAGCGCGGGGATGAAATTACTAGGGTGACTGAGCCACGGAGCTACCGAGTTACTTTCTGCGATCAGCTGATAGCTTTGTGATGACTTTTTGAGAGCTTTTTGATAGCTGCCTTCTGTATCACCAAGGATGCTATTTATATCAATTGTGGATTGTCTAATAACTATTTATTATTTTGTTATTATGAATGTTTGTATAACATCAATAAATAGCAGACTCGGCGTTGTGCTTTAAATAGTAAATAGTAAACTAATAAATTTGTGGGTCACCAGGCTAAGAAATGTAAATTAATGATTTAAATGTATAAGATGAAATAATAATTTGGAAAAGGCCTCTTTCATGACAAAGTCTGAATTTTTTGACTATGAAAATGTCCAAGTTTTCTGGGAGACCAAGGAACCAATCTGAAATGTATTTAAAATTTATCTGCGGTTTTTATATTGCGGTCTTAAAATCACTCAAAGATTAAACCATTAAAACTAAAAGTTTTATTTTTTGCCGATATTGAACCAGCACAAAACTAAACGGAATTTAAACTTACGGTATGGTCGAGGACACTTCGTCTGAAAAACAATATTGGCAATAAAAAAATTAATTTTTTAAAAATAATTTGTTTAGTTCACTTTTGCCAACCTAATTCAGTGTTTTTTATTACCCTGGATTTTTTTTTCTAGATGAAAAATAAGCTAGCGAAAATTGCCCATAGAGCTATTAGCAAGAAAGTTGGCAGAATGGGTCTCAAAGGTGAAGCGGACAGATTCATCGGTACCAAAATGCCCAAACATCTGTTCGCCGGCAAGCGTGGCGCTGGTAAAACGGACTGGAGATAAATTTTTGATATTTTTTGTTGTATATTTGTTACTTATGTGTGCTACTTTGAATAATATTACATGGCAAATTTTAGAAGTATAGGTTAATAAATATTTTTCTAAAATTCGTCTTTGTAATATTATGATTTTGATATACAAGCCACAAGAATCTTCATTAAGAAAATTCATTTGGATTTTAAAATAAGGCACAAAAAGGTTGTAATTTTCTTTTATTTAAACAACAATAAAAAATAGTGGAAAATAAACAACGTTATATAAAATTTACAAGTACTATACTTTGTTAAGCAATATAAAAATAAATAATACTTGTTTAATTAAACATCTAATATTTTAAAAGAGTTTTTTTTATTTGTGCCTTTTAGGCTGACTTTTTAAATGTGTATGTGTGTACCATGGATTATTCTAAAATACATCAATTTTACAATCTCTGGTTACCACCAAACTGCCTACATGCAGATGAAATGCTTGTTAAACCACAATCTATGGTTTAATAATTAATTGGTGAAAATGGATTTTTTGATCGACAATCGCGATAAATTTGAGGAAATACTGAGGGGTAATATCCAGAATTTTAAAAAAATCGATTTTTTATTGATTATTATTCTGTGCACTTTGCAGAATATACTATTAGAGATAAAGATATTGATCTGCTACCTATCATAGGGGACTGCATTTGGAAATTATTTTTGAATATACAGGGTGTTTCACAAAAGCGGGATAACGTGAACATACATATTTATGGATTCTACATAAAATTTCAATTATTTTTTAATAAGCACATTATAAGTCTAAAACTTAATATAAATGAAACAATGCAGTCTTCCTTCACAATTTAATGATTGTAAAAGAAAATAAAAGTTGCCTACATGTTACATTCAAATCAAAAGTGTTTTGTTTCTATTTCTATGTTACTATAATATGTCCCAGTGGCGTATTTAGGGGAAGGTCCGGGGGGTCTGGACCCCCCCCCCCTCGTCGGCTCAATAGTAGAGTAAACTCAAAATCACAATAATTTATTTGTAAAGTCTGTGCGTTTTAAGAAGTCCGATATCGGATTAAATCACCAAGGGATGTTATCGCTTTTAAAACAGTAAGTCTGTTAAGTTACAATATCTTTGCACCTTCGCTATACTTGATCACACCGAACATCCCACTGGTTTACTGTATTCTATTACTGGGCGAAATCAGAGGTTTCAAAACAAAATTATCTTAGAATTACGCGTTGAGCATAAATAATAATTAAATAGATAATTAAATTATTTTGCTATATTATAGTTAAATCTATATAATAATCGCTATTTTCCAAGAACCAATTAAAATGTGCTCAAGTGAGGGATGGTTAAATATGTTAAAGATTTTGTCAGGTACATATATACTTTTCCGATAATGACATTATTTTGGGATTATTATAATTAAATCTTCATAATAATTACTATTTTCAAGAAATAATGCTGGTAATGAAGAAGGTTTTGTTTTAAATGCCAGTTTGATATTTTCATCAACAAAAAAAACTGATGATTATCACGGCAATATGGATGCTGAAATTTTTGAGCATTGGTTCGAGGAAAAACTTTTAAAAAGTTTAGAAAAACCTTCCTTAATTGTTTTAGACAATGCCTCTTACCATACGAGACTCGAAGAGAAATTCCCTACAAGCAGCTGGGAAAAGGAAGAAATAAAAGAGTGGTTGTCAAAGAAAAACATATACCATGAAAATTTATATTTAAAAAGTGAACTTTTAAGCAAGTGTAAAGAGCAGTCATTTAAAAAAAAGTATGTTGTTGACGAATTAGCCCTCAAATATGGACATCAAGTTTTGAGATTGCCGCCCTACCATTGTCATTACAACGCAATTGAATTGGTATGGGGTATTAGCAAGAACTATTATGACAAACAAACATATGTTTGTCCCTTATCCTTTCCATCAGACCCAATCTCTGGACGCGTTTCGCTGTATAACAGCTCATCAGCAGAGCTATAGGGTCTGACGGAAAGGAAGGGACTGTCTGTGACTTTCATCACTATATATAGAAAACAATATGTGCTTCATTCCTATATTGTTTTCTATTATGACAAACATGCCAGAACCAAAACTTTATAAAAAATAATTCGTAAAACTAATTTGTCTGAATACTACAAAAGCTAAAAAATTATTATTTTTCTTTACCTAAACTAATTTTTTATTTACTTTAAATTATTTTATTTAGAAAATGTAATTCATCAACATCCAAAATTACCTTCAATATAATTTATTGTTTGAGAGCCACCGACATAATGCTCAAGAGGTTTTATGGCTTAGCGGACTTCTTAAAACGCACAGACTTTAATAAATAATATGAAACATTAATTCACGGTATACATATCTTCAAAATATTACTATTTAAAATACAAATATTGTTGTGTTTATTTAAAAATTTCTTTATTTCTACGTTTTTTCGGGGTTGGCCATCAAAACGTAGAATTTCTACGTTTTGATAGTCCAAAAAAGAGCGTGGCACCTAAAATGGACCCCTCCCCCCGTCTTACAATCCTAACTACGCCACTGATATGTCCGTGCGGACATAAAAACTTTCTTTTTTTTAAATCGACCGGAAAGCAACCACTTTCTACTCAATTTTTTAACCGGAAAATGTCATTTTATCGGTCTAGACCAGAAAGTCATAAAAGAGGGACCGGTAAAGTACTTTACCGGTCCCTCTTTTTACTTTACCGGGCCCTTTTTTTACATTCCGATCAATATTTGAGAAAACGAACCAAACCCATAATAAGTAGGCTTTGACTTGATTGTTTCTTTCATGGCGTTTCATGGCAACGAACTGTCAAATTTGATACTGCTTATTAAAAATTGTGTTTAAAAGTTAAAAGTTAGATTATATTATGGAAATGAATGTGGATCAAGGTGAAATTCTTGCGTCGATTTAAAAAAAAATATTGTACGTTACACAACCGGAAAGTACGTTTACAGGACTCGCAGGCTTGCCTGCTTCGTCCTGTAAAATAGTACTTTCCGGTCTTGTAACGTAATATACTATTTCCGACAATCGATCGGAAGAATTGACATTTTTGTAAGAAAACGTCAATATTTCCTTGCACTTAGTTGTTTCTAGGCAACGGAAAATAACTGTTAGGAAATATTTATTTTTGTACTATAAGGAAACATTATTTCATTACAGTTATTTGTAAACTAAAAAAAATGATTAAGAAGAAGTTTTTTCGAAATTTAGAAATATAATAATTTTCGACTTTCGGAGAATAGTATGTATACCTCGTAGGAAAAGTCACATTCTCGGACTCCGTATTGCGAGTCGTCCTACTAGGTATACAGTGTATATTGACAGCCGAATATCAGACATTTGATAGTAGGTATTGCTTAAAAATTTACAAAATTTGTATGACATATTTTCTTTTTAAATATGAGGTTTTTAAAATTTATATTTTTTAAAATAAATATATAAATCTTAAAATAAAAAGTACCTACATGTTTTATAAAGCTAGTAGCGCATTTGTCCCGTTAGAAAACTCCCCGCGCGGGCGTTATAATAATGCTTAATAAAACTTTTACTTTTAAGGGTATACTATTATACAGGGTGATCTCTAATGATATGTAAATATTTAAGGGTGTAAATCTACATCAAAAGTTAATGATAGTTTGCTTCATAAACTATGGTTCAAACATGTTCCGTTACGAGAATACGGGGTGTTATAGTTTTAGGAGAAAAATATAATGAATTAATATTTTCGGAACTACTTGAGATATTTCAGTGATATTTAGTATATAGCAACAGTTATTAAAGGTGTATACTTTTCAATACAAAAATGATTTTCAGGTCTAACAGTGGCGTGCCCTATATACGGGCACTGACTTCGATATTTTTGAGCAAACAAATAGTACGCCAATGTTTTTTTCCCAAATAACAAAGATTTTCACCATCGTGCATGTATAGCTGTTCCAAGCTTAATTTGATGACATAAAAAAACGTTAAACTCCTGGCCATAGGCGTCGCTTCTACCAAATAGTTATATTGCGGATTGCTGTAAATTTTTAATATGATTAAATAGTATATATTAAAGCTTGTTCATTATAGTATATATCGATAAAAGGTTTGTATCCGTGACTTCGCTTGCAAAGAACATATGCATTTAATATTTTTAGAATGGTCTTTCGTTAAATAAAATGTTTATTTTGCCGAAAACAATTTAAAAAAATTGTCTTTGTCCAGCCCGGACCGCCAGGAGGTATGAGTTTTGCTTGCCAAGAAAGGATAGGGGCAGGTACTATGTTAGTTGAAATATACAGTTAGTAGTTAGAATTCACTATATAAACTGCTGGCCACTCGAACTTACCGATAGAGATTTTTAGGCAAAATTTAAAGTTTAATATTTTCAACAGGAATGTAAATTTTTCAACGCCGATTGCAGATTTTGAAAGCTGGTTTTTTTCGGATTAAGCTGCATGACGTATATTTATTGTAGGACCATAGGTTTATTATATACGGGGTGATCAATAATGTCATGCAAAAAATCAAAAAGTTTGTATGAGTGAAATTTCCAAAATAAATTTTTTTGGTCGTTGCAATAGGGTCCGTTACTTAGGTAACATCAATATCTCTAGACGTTTTTGTCAGTTTTTGGATTAAGGACGTTAGGTCTTGTACACACTACTAAACATAAAATGTGGGTAGCAAAATTTTTAAAATGCTATAACTTGACATTGGATGGACGGTTCTTGATGATTTTTGCGGATTTGGAATCCTTATTTCACGTAGATTTTCTACGATCTAAATATTTTATTTGAGGGTGGAAATTTACACATTATACCGGGTCGAAAATATGTACCCCGATGCCCATATTTATGATCGACTGTAATTTCTACGCGACGCGTCAATTTCAAAGTAGGCATTGCAAAAACAAATTTGTTGCTATGGAATTAAAAATAGTTAACATTATTTTAAAAATAACCTGACACATTTCAATGTTATAATTTTGTAAATTTTAATTAATATGAGGCGTTTAACCACGACAGAAAGAGAAAATTGCATTCGACTTCTCAACGAAGGAATGCTAAAAAAGCAAATTGCGCGCATTTACAATGTCAGCCAAAAGACAATTTATAATTTAAACCGTCGCGTCGAAACTACTGGTGATCATAATTATGGGCATGGGGGTGGACATACAAAAAAAATAAACCAAAGAACCCAAAGAATTTTAATTCGAGAAGCTATGGTGAATAGAACAAAGAACTCTAGGAAACTAAATGACTCTTTAAGGCAACAAACTGGGGTGAGAGTTTCGAACAGAACAGTAAGAAGAACATTGAATAAAAACAACTTAAGGTGAGAATTTATTTTTACAAAAACAACATAATGCCAAACATTTTAAATTTTAGAGCCCGTCGCAGAGCAAAATGTGTGTTGTTATTACGACACCATAGAGCGAATAGGCGGGCATGGGCAAATCGGCATGCGAATTGGGGTAATGCAGAGTGGAGCCATTGTTTATTTTCTGACGAAACAAGATTTAATTTGATTCACTCCGATGGCCGAATATTAGTTTGGAGAGGGCCAAATCAGCGGTATTTGGAGGAAAACATGGCCCCTCAAGAGGCATTTGGTGGCGGAGGTGTAACAGTATGGGGAGGTATCATAAGAAATGGTAAAACCGAGCTATTCATTACCAACCAAACTGTTAACGCTAATGTTTATCAGGAGGAAATTTTGCAACCTATTGTTGTTCCTTTTGCTCGAAATTACGGTCCAGAATTTCTATTGGTGGATGACAACGCTCCACCTCATAGAGCGCGAAGGATCACAGAGTTTTTGCAGGCACAGAACATCAATAGGATGGACTGGCCTGCAAAGTCTCCGGATCTTAATGTCATCGAACACGTTTGGTCTTATTTAAAACTTAAAGTAAGATCGCGTGATGTACCCCCTGCAACCTTTGCAACGCTTAATGAGGCCATTCGTGAAGAATGGGAGAATATTCCACAAGATTTTATAAATAATCTTGTGGATACTCTACCAAACAGATGTCGGGAAGTAATACGTCGAGCAGGCGGACCAACAAAATATTAGTTCCTTTTTTTTATAATGCACCTACTTAATTTCGGGTAAATTATTACCAAAGATTAGGTATTTAAAGATAGGACACTTGGCATTTTTCCATTGATATTTGCCGGTTGCTTTTAATGACCTCGTCCTTTTAACACGCTATTGCCAACAAATACCCAATTTCATTTTAAACTCCAAAAATGCAAGGTTGTAATTCCCATCTTTGACGCAGTGGGTTGAAAACAAAAATTAATGGACAAACAATTTATGTTTTTCAGGCCATTTTTTTTTATTAACTAAAAATTACCAATATCAATTATCACTAGGTATCCTTTTCCATACATACCTAATCTTTGTTATTACAGTATATCAGATTTTTTTAGGGATTGCAGTAACCTTTAAATTAGGCTTAGAATTAGAAATTTTGTAAGGATTGACTTTGGGCCGTTGTTAACCAATCTTGTATATTGTAGAATATAATGTAATAAACTTGTTCTTGTCGCTATGTTTTTGTCTATTATCGACCCGGTATAATGTGTAAATTTCCACCCTCAAATAAAATATTTAGATCGTAGAAAATCTACGTGAAATAAGGATTCCAAATCCGCAAAAATCATCAAGAACCGTCCATCCAATGTCAAGTTATAGCATTTTAAAAATTTTGCTACCCACATTTTATGTTTAGTAGTGTGTACAAGACCTAACGTCCTTAATCCAAAAACTGACAAAAACGTCTAGAGATATTGATGTTACCTAAGTAACGGACCCTATTGCAACGAGCAAAAAAATATATTTTGGAAATTTCACTCATACAAACTTTTTGATTTTTTGCATGACATTATTGATCACCCCGTATATAATAAACCTATGGTCCTACAATAAATATACGTCATGCAGCTTAATCCGAAAAAAAACAGCTTTCAAAATCTGCAATCGGCTTTGAAAAATTTACATTCCTGTTGAAAATATTAAACTTTAAATTTTGCCTAAAAATCTCTATCGGTAAGTTCGAGTGGCCAGCAGTTTATATCGTAACAACAAATTGATCGCATCAGCAGAATCACAGTAAACGTTCTGTAATATAACAAGTTTTTAAGGTACGTGTTAAACGAACATAGTTAATTTAAAATTCATAAACAATTTAATTATTGAAATCGTCAGAACTTTCAGAAGTAGAATCATTTCCAGGTTAGATTATCACTGGCGCTATAGGCGATGAAACAGAATATCCATTTTTTATTCTTATAACTGTTGAAAATAGCCCTAAATATTATGTAGTAAGTTCCGTTACTGTTTATGTTTATAACTTATGTCAGCAATATTGTTATCTTTGTATTGATTTCAACTCTAGACAAAATATAAGTTAGTCTGTACTGAAAATTCAACGACCGCGTTTCATTTCATCAATAACATGAGCTACGCAATTTTTCCATATATCGCTATTTATTTCGTTATTACCTGCCGAATATTATCAAGGACAACTACGCTTAAAGTTGGAGATTGATTATTGAGTGATATTCTTTGCTGACAAGAGCAACACATTAGGTACAAAGCCATCTTTACTTCCGGCATGATAACACGTTTTCCTCTCGAACACGGTGTACCAAAAATACAATTTGAACTGTCTACCCAACCATACTTAACAACATCATGAGTATCAAACCAAGTTCCGTTTAAATAAATTATACTTTTATCGGATTTTATTGAGTTAGTCCCGTCGTAGTTTTAGATTATCTAATTTTTTATGTTTAAAGCCACATTTTAACAAAACATCACGCAATGTTGTTGTAACTTGTAACCGCGCAATTTATCACGAACCACTTCTAAAGTTGGCACTATATTATGATCGTAAAAGTTCGCAGAATAAAATCCCTTGTAGTATTGTCAGCCGTTTTGATTTATTGGTTTGCGCTTTATGGAATGACCGGTTACAGTCCCCAAATTAATAACGTTATAAATTCTTATAAAACTCAAGTTCTGTTAATTCATTACAAGTACATTCTTGTACAAAGCGTATTTTCAGTTTTTCCCGGATTCTCTTTTTTAAACACGCGTACATATTTAAAATAATGCATTGACATTAAACATGTAAATCTTTGTTTCTTAACTTCGGACTTATTTCGCTTTCGATGGCCAACTCTGTCTAAAACTACACAGTTATAGCAAAAAATGAAATATGTAGACTACAGTAAATCGTTTCAACCAGCCACGCCGCTGTCCGATTCCTAATATCGTATATCTCGAGCATCTACTGATTTTAAAGCTGATAAGGGATCACCCAATTGGCAGAGCCTTGCTGTCTACAGCATATACATTTGTATTTATATGCTGCTCTATTAATTTTCTGAGTCGGAGTCTCAGTTTGAACTTTAAATTGCTGGTGAGCCTCGACGATCTATCGCTAGGATGAGTTCTGCAAAATTTTGTGTGTGGAGAAACATAAAGGGTTTGTTAATTGTTTATTTTTTTGTTTAACATCAGTGAAATTCCTTTTAGTTTGATTTAAAATATTTTTGTATATAAATACTATTTCCGAAATATTTAAAAAATTATTATAATATTCATGAATGGCTCGTTCTTTCTTTCCTTGACATTGGAGATTTCTCGGTTCAAAGTAGATTTGCAAACTAGCTTACAAGAAAGCTATTGACTATCAATTAAATACTAATATAAAAGAACAGTTTTAATAATAAAAACTTAAAGAATTTTGAAAAAAAGATCTGACAACCCCGATTATGATGCCGGTCCCTTTAAAGCCCGGTCGAAGCTTTTTATGTCATCAAACTGACTTTCCACATATGGTTTACTATTGCTGTCGGAACATTCTCAAGCAGCAAGGGCAGTAGTTTTTGAAGGAAATTGAGGTAAGATTGTTCGTCAAGTCGTCTCGGCAAGAAGAATGGGTCAATAAAGTGGTTACCAATGAGTCCTGCCCATACGTTAACCGAAAACAAAAAACAAACAGGTAAAAATATATTATAACCGAAAATTGGTGTTGGAAATGGGGTTCGGTCAGAGTTAGGGATTTTCTTCCGCCCACAAATGATTGTTGTGGAAATTCTGAATGGAATTTCTTTAAAAATTAGCTTCGTCCGTGAACAGAATGTGTGTTTGAAATTGCGGATTTTGTGCAATATTATGAAGATACCACTGACAGGAGATCACACGCCTTGGAAAATCTCTGGGAAGTACCTAATGCCTGTACTCTTAAAATATCCACTAAAATTTTCCAAACAATTTGATGGCAAATAATCAAGTTTCTAGCAATCTTCCTCGTACTCGTTTCAGAATGTTCTTCGATTTCGTGCAGCAGCGCTTCCTCAATTTCTGGTGTTTTCTCACTTAGAGGTACTCGACACTTCAGATGTACCTCTTCGGACACTACCAGTTTCAACAAGACGACGATGAATATTAGAAAAGTTCGACTATCTGGCCAATTACGATTGAGATATCCCTCAGGTGATAAATACGTCTGGCTTGCTCTCCATTACCGTCGGCGAGGCCATAAGCGTAATGCATTTCCGCCATTTCTGCATTTGAATAATTCACCATTTTTAACAAGATGGTAGGTAACAATAAAATGAAAAAAAAAATTGAAAACGCACAGATTTGAACGATACAGACTTAATAGAAAATGTCAGATGTAAAAAGCAAGTGACATATTCCATGGACACTAGATCTATTGCGAAATTGTATTCTTTAATAGTTAGATTAATTTTCTCGGACAATACAACGGTTTTTATCTTTTTCTTGAAAACGGCGCCTCGCAGGAAAACAACTCAGCTCTAATATTTCAAATTGAACGGTGAATTAAAAGATATTTTTTATTTGAGACGAAACCATTGGCGTACCATTTTTTTCCTCAAAAATATCGAAGTCAGTTCCCGTAGGCACGCCACTGTTAAAGTTGAAAATTATTTGTGTATTGACAAATATGCACCTTTATTAACTATCGCTACGGACTAAATATCACTGAAATATCTGAAGTAGTTTCGAAAATATTAATTAATTTCCATTTATTTCCTAAAATTTTAACACCTCGTATTTTCGCAACGGAGCATTTTTGGACCATAGTTTCTAAATCAAATTATCATTAGTTTTTAATGTAGATTCACATCCTTAAATATTCGCATATCCATAAGCACACCCTGTATAGGTATAGTTGGAGTCAAGCAAATATTTGACGCGTGACACTTGCATCTTGTCATATTTGTCCAATACTAGGTTATTTCGATTTCACCAACTTTATTACAGCTGATACTTAGTCAGGGCCGGACTGACGAATATTGTTATTTATAAACCTTTGCAGAAAATGATTGCTGGGAAGTTGGTCTAAGAATATGAATTATAATATAAATAAATTTGTTTTAATAAATTCTGTGCATTGTAATGGTGGGATTCAGGATTGACCATTAATATCACAGGTCTTAACAAAAGCAATCTTAGTAGTGTATAACGATTAAATTAATAAATAAAATGCGGATCTGCAGCCCATATGATTTGACCAAATCGACGAGAAGGTAACTCGGTTTATGTATATCTCTTTTTAGTCATATAAAAGGATAAAGATACGAATACTTCGAGTGGGTGGTAATTATTATAATATAAATTAGCCATTAGTAACTTTTATATTATGAGTCGCCTGCCGTATTTGACACCCATGACAATATGGAAGTGTCACGCGTCAAATATTTGCTTGACCCCAACTATAGCTACCCACGGGGACCTACAACATAGTTTACATAATTTAAAACTAAGCAAATGCATCTAAATGAACTAGTTGAACGGAAATGGGCGTTTAGGCTCTAAACTTTTTTTAAAATACAGGGTGATTTCTAAGCTGATATTTTTTTTTCAACTGTGTATGTATACAACTACTTAGAAGAAACAACTTTTTCAAATAACGTTTTTTAAATAACTCAAACATAAACGAGATATTTTTTCATACACATGAGCCATATTTATTTTTAAACACTCCCAAACTAACTGAAATCTATCACGCGATGAACTGACAACAAATTGAGACTTCACTGCTTGACATACAAAAAAAATAAACACCAACAAAAAAATTATCAGCAGGTATCGTAGGCTTTTTACATTAGCGTATCTTCTTTGCTTTTGAGTTATTTAAAAAAAGTTGTTTGAAAAAGTTGTTTCTTTTATAGGAGAATTGAACACAAAAAGGTGGATTGCGAACTAGTTAAAGTCTGTGCGTTTTAAGAAGTCCGCTAAGCCATAAAACCTCTTGAGCATTATGTCGGTGGCTCTCAAACAATAAATTATATTGAAGGTAATTTTGGATGTTGATGAATTACATTTTCTAAATAAAATAATTTAAAGTAAATAAAAAATTAGTTTAGGTAAAGAAAAATAATAATTTTTTAGCTTTTGTAGTATTCAGACAAATTAGTTTTACGAATTCTTTTTTATAAAGTTTTGGTTCTAAAAAGAACCGATTTTGTAGTCTTGCGACAGAACGTACCTACTTGTAGATAGGTACTACTAAAAGTAGTCTTCCTCTGCATTTGAAATTTCACCCATGCTTTCAGACTCATCAGAATCAACATCATCGTCATCATCATCATCATTCGTAATAATTAACGGTCTTACTTCGTCTATAACCTGTTCTGTCTCATAAGATTCAAAAATAATTTTTTCTGTGTGTTCAATGCATTTCCGCCATTCTTTGCCCGCTTGGCTAAGCGCCTCCTCCCATAACTTTATAACGCTAGGCTTACCGATATTTTTACAGGCATGTTTGTCATAATAGTTCTTGCTAATACCCCATACCAATTCAATTGCGTTGTAATGACAATGGTAGGGCGGCAATCTCAAAAGTTGATGTCCATATTTGAGGGCTAATTCGTCAACAACATACTTTTTTTTAAATGACTGCTCTTTACACTTGCTTAAAAGTTCACTTTTTAAATATAAATTTTCATGGTTTATGTTTTTCTTTGACAACCACTCTTTTATTTCTTCCTTTTTCCAGCTGCTTGTAGGAAATTTCTCTTCGAGTCTCGTATGGTAAGAGGCATTGTCTAAAACAATTAAGGAAGGTTTTTCTAAACTTTTTAAAAGTTTTTCCTCGAACCAATGCTCAAAAATTTCAGCATCCATATTGCCGTGATAATCATCAGTTTTTTTTGTTGATGAAAATATCAAACTGGCATTTAAAACAAAACCTTCTTCATTACCAGCATGTAATATAATATACCTTTTTCCATTACTTGCACGGGTACTTGAATAACAATGCTTTGAGTCATCCTGCAAAGACGTTTTTGTTGAAGTTCCGTTTGCAAATACCCATGTTTCGTCAAGAAAAACAACTTGTCTTGACAATTCCGATTTTTTGTTGTTTAAATAATCCCTTAAAAATTGCCATCTTTTCGAAACAACATTGGACAGCTCGCAAAGCAGTTTTCTGTTGTTCGTTTTTTTATATTTGAAACCCATATGTTTTAAGATGATGGACAAACTGTTAGTTCCAAAATCGCAAAGTTTTTTCTGCTTTATCTTTTCAAGAATAGCTTTGTGGGTAACATATTCCTTGGCTTTATACATATCATAAACAATATTCCTAATAGAGAGTTTTATCCCTTGGGATAAATCCAAGGTTTTTGAATGGAGTCGAACCCTTTTATATGGTCTGTCCAAATCCTCTTCACTCTTTTTTCGAAGTCTTCTTAAGGTCTTCTCTGAAATGCCGCAAGCATCAGACGTTCGTTTTTGCACTGCCAAAACAGACTCTAACGGGCCCGAGTTATCTTTTTCTAAAGTAAAATAACGTTCCACCTGTAATACCAAATGGCGTTCACCTGGAGATAAATGCCTTCTAGGCGATGTGCCACCTTGCTGAACATTTTCTATAACTTTGCTTAATAACTGATTTTAATTCACACACAATGAGAAACAAACTAAAAGTGAAAAGCACAACTACTTATTTAAAATAAAGTAGAACATACCATCCCGCACTTCAGCAAATTTTAATTATTTCTTGGAAAATAGTAATTATTATGAAGATTTAATTATAATAATCCCAAAATAATGTCATTATCGGAAAAGTATATACCTGACAAAATCTTTAACATATTTAACCATCCCGCACTTGAGCAAATTTTAATTGGTTCTTGGAAAATAGCGATTATTATATAGATTTAACTATAATAATAGCAAAATAATTTAATTATTATTTATGCTCAACGCGTAATTCTAAGATAATTTTGTTTTGAAACCCCTGATTTCGCCCAGTAATAGAATACAGTAAACCAGTGGGATGTTCGGTGTGATCAAGTATAGCGAAGGTGCGAAGATATTGTAACTTAACCGACTTACTGTTTTAAAAGCGATAACATCCCTTGGTGATTTAATCCGATATCGGACTTCTTAAAACGCACAGACTTTAGCATCAATTCAGCCAATGCAAGGATAATAATTAATCCTGGCGCCAAAACGTCCTGTCTCCAAAATGTCACGTTAGATTCTTTTGTATTTTGAAACTCTTATTTGCCCTGCTGCATGGAGTATCCATCCTTGTATCCTTGTATTAGGTTCATCAAAAGAATGAGTCGACTTGTCCTGAGATCTTTACGTTTTTCACTAACTATAAATCGATAAATGGAGATCCACATCTTACATTGTAGAATTGATCGCAAACTTGAAATTGTTCGTTGAAAAGTGTGCTATTCGTGCAGAGGTATGAAGCAACTAACTTTTCATTACACAGATGATATGCCTATAAAAAATGTAGTTTTAGAGGTTTTAATTTAACGTGAAGGTTGCCAGTATTTTAAAAATATAAATAATAATTGTGGGACCTTTTTAGGTATCTGTAAAGTTCATTTCACGAAAAATGGTTCTGATTTAATGACTGCAATAAAATGGGTGCCAAGTGCGCTCGTAAATACCCGTATATTTCTAGTATTCATTTTCGGGGCCGGATTATAATGATTTCTAGGTAAGATGAATTAAAATAAGTTAATTTTAAATTGTAGCAGGTATTTGGGAGATTGAATGTCAGTCTATATATCTGACGGGAAGTGTTCAGTTGTATTGCAATATCATTTTACGAACTATTATATTATTCGTATAAAACAGCATTATGTGGCGTCCGTGGAAAAACATTGACAGCGCTTCCGGTAAAGAAAAAGCATTTATCTCTCGATGCTAGAAACATTGTAAAAACTGTATACAGGGTGCCCCACGGTGGATGGCGTATTAGACGTTTATGGAGAACTAAACAACGGATGATTTTGAATATTTGGCAACCGGGATAAACGATCATGATCTACAGTTTAAAAATATTTTTAACCATGCGGTGTTGCCGCTTCTACTCTAAACCGGTGGCAACATCGCTATTTTAAATAGAATACCCTATATATTCTTCAATTTTCGAATTCCGCATATAATTATGAGCAACTTTTCTTAATATTTCCCTATACCTATCTGTAGCCGTTTTTCGGGAATAAATTAATTTCAATTTTTTTTTACGAAAAAAGGACTTTCAATAAATTTTAATTCTATTAAACAATTTTGAGCTGAAATTCGAGTCATACCTGAACAATGCATCTAGGCATTTGATCTTTTGGTCACATGTTAGTTTAAGTATACAGGGCAGTACAGAAATTAATTTATGTCGGTAACTTACAAAAATGCCAGAAAAATTATTTTTTTAAATGGAACACCCTGTATAATAATACGGATTTGAAAAGCCAATAAGACTAGCTTTTAGAGTATGTATACTTTGCCTAATGCCTAACTTCAAGTTTTTGATTTATTGGCGTTTATTCATAAAACTTCATAAATCGACAAACTTTCAACGGTTTTAATAGTAGTGGGTTATGGAAACAAATTCTTTGTTACATAGTCACGATGGCAACTTGTTTTATAGAAATGTCATTATTTTCATAATTGTTATTCGAGTACCTACGATGGCGGAAAATAATAATTACTCTATAAACTAAATTTATCTTCAAAACCTGCCTCTCTTGGGGATGGGGATTCCCATTCGCCCAAAAGTTGCGATTGTGACGATTGAAAATGCCCTCCCTCGAAAATTTGGATTCGTCAGTCTATATAATTTTACTTAAGAAATTTGGATCTTCCTGGATATGCACTAGCATCATTTCGCAAAACTCGACTCTCTTTTGACTATCTTCAGGCTTAAGAGCTTGAACCCTGGTAAATTTATAATCATGCATTCCATGTTTCCTTATAATTCTTTCTACCGATGAATGTGCAATGTCTAAGTCTTCTTCGGCGCTGCGCACGGAAGCGTGAGGATATGCAAAAAAGTATGCCAGAACATTAATTTCAATCTCTTCATTAGAAGTCACGGGTCTGGGCAAGTTTCTTGGTGCTTTTAAAATTGATCCAAACGGCAAATTCGGATACATTTCATTAAATTTTCTGCAGGTTCTGCTAATTATGCATTTAATCACACTGTCCATGGAAAATAAATAAATTCAATAAAACTGTATTAGAGTAATTATTATTTTCCGCCATCGTAGGTAGGTACTTAAATCACGATTATGAAAAGAATGACATTTCTATAAAACAAGTTGCCAAGGTGACTATAAAACCAAAAAATTTTGTTTCCATAGCCCACTACTATTAAAACCGTTGAAAGTTTGTCGATTTATGAAGTTTTATGAATAAACGCTAATAAATCGAAAACTTGAAGTTAGGTATTAGGCAAAGTATACATACTTTGAAAGCTAGTCTTATTGGCTTTTCAAATCCGTATTATTATACAGGGTGTTCCATTTAAAAAAAAAATTCTGGCATTTTTGTAAGTTACCGACATAAATTAATTTCTGTACCGCCCTGTATACTTAAACTAAGATGTGACTAAAAGATCAAATGCCTAGATACATTGTTCAGGTATGACCCAAATTTCAGCTCAAGATTGTTTAATAGGAGGGAGATATTAAAATTTATTGAAAGTCCTTTTTTCGTAAAAAAAAATTGAAATTAATTTATTCCCGAAAAACGGCTACAGATAGGTATAGGGAAATATTAATATAAATAATATAATTATATGCGGAATTTGAAAATTGAAGAATATATAGGGTATTCTATTTAAAATAGCGATGTTGCCACCGGTTTAGAGTAGAAGCGGCAACACCGCATGGTCAAAAATATTTTTAAACTGTAGATCATGATCGTTTATCCCGGTTGCCAAATTTTCAAAATCATCCGTTATTTAATTCTCCATAAACGTCTAATACGCCATCCACCGTGGGGCACCCTGATATAGTTCTTTACTCAAGAGGGGATTAACCGCTAGTGCTGCTGCGAGTGAAACAAGTAATTTGACTAAGATACCTCAGACTACAGTGAAAAGAGTCGCGTCAAATCAAGAAAGAAGCGAAAATATTTGGATTTGATAAGGCAAAAAGTCTACACTATGTACGAAGAGCAACGCGTACCTACATTAGAAACTCTGAAGCAACGGCTCACTAATGACGAAACCCAAATAAGCTGTGGCATCATTAGCCTTTGGAGAGTTTTGTCTACAATGGGCTTTAGATATCGCACAATTAACAAAAAGCAAGTACTTGTGGAATCCCAGCGACTACAAAAATGGCGTTGTGAGTATACAGGGTGGCCCATCGTACGCAAAGCATTACAGGCTGGGAAAGGACTTTTCGACAAAAGCCTAAACCACGGGACAACTCTTGACGCACTAATCATAGCAAAATCTTCAACCCCCTAAGTGGGGGTATCATCCCCCAAATTTTTTCAAATAAGAATGGGGTCAAGTAACACCTCATTAAAAGGAGCTGTTAATTCCCTATACATCACTGCTTACTTTCTGAAAATCGATCGACTCGTTTAGAAGATATGGAACTTTGAAATATCAACAATACGTTTGACGCAAAATGCAAAAATCGATTTAATTTTACTTAAAAAGTTACCGTATTAGTCAAGTAAATGCTCAAACTGTTCTCCGCCATGCAACGTGCATACAGTGATACAGGTTATCTTTAAACCGTTGCCGTACATTCTGGAGCACTTGTGGTGTCACTTCCGCGACATATGTCAATGATTCGTCCTCGCAGATCTTCCAATGTGTCAGGTGGAGTGCTGTAAACTTTGCTTCTTATGTGCCCCCACAAAAAAAAATCTAAAGGACTGAAGTCGGGTGATCGAGGGGGCCACTCAATCGCACCCCTTCGGCCTATCCAGCGTCCTGGAAACGTGTCATTTAAATAATTGCGCACATGTAGCGAGTAATGCGGAGGAGCTCCGTCTTGTTGGAAAATCAGTTCCTGTTCATTGTGTGCAGGGTCGTTCTCTATGATATTTGTTAGAGTTGGGTCGATGGCATTTTCTAGTTAAATTTCCAGGAAGGAAAAAAGGGCCTACAATGGAATTTCCAAAAATACCAGTCCGTACATTCAACTTCCGGGGGTGTTGTGTGTGTTTCTCGTAGAAAATCCTTGGATTGGTATCGGCCCAGTAACGACAATTGTGGCGATTCACTAAACCATTTAAGAAGAAGGTACACTCGTCTGAAAAACACACATTAAATAGGAAATTACCATTATTAATCGCTCGTTCAGTCATAATTTCGCAAAATTGAGAGCGACGATCAAAGTCGTCTTCATTTAGTTCTTGCACTAACCGAATCTTATAAGGATGGAACTTGTATCTTTTTAATACTCGTTGTACACTTGTACGACTCACGCCCGTCGCAACGGCCAATTGTCTTGTACTTAGCGTACTATCCATTGCAACTTGCCCCAATACTGCTATTTCCGTAGGTTCATTTAGTACCAGATTTTCAAGTTGCCTCTTTTTGTTATGAACGGAATCTGTTTCGCAAAATTTGGCCACGAATTCCCGAACAATTGTTCAGAAACATGGTTGTCATGATGCCGTTGGTTAAACAGCTCCGCGACCCGATTTCCGCATTCATTGTGTTGGAAAAAAAACTCAATAATTTCTACTCTTTCTGCAATTGAGTACACCATAATTGATAAATTTAAAAGGTTCAATAATTTGGAAACACTTCAACCACAAGTCACATGAAAAACCCGATAACTGTTATCTCACTAACACGAGCCTAAAGAATCTGCAAATGACCAAAAAACAATTCTTTTTGAATTTTCAATAATACGGTAAGTTTTAAATCGATTTTTACATTTTGCGTCAAACGTATTGTTGGTATTTCAAAGGTCCATATTTTCTAAACGGGTCGATCGATTTTCAAAATGTAAGCCGCGATGTATAGGGAATTAAGAGCCCTTTTGAATGAGGTGTCACACGACCCCCATTCTCATTTGAAAAATTTTGGGGGTGCCACCCACACTTAGGGGGTTGAAGGTCTTGCTATGATTCTCGTGTCAGAAGTTGTCCCCCTGACAAACAAACTTGACGTGGTTTTGGCTTTTGTCGAAAAGTCTTTTCCCAGCCTGTAATGCCTTGCGGTACGTTTTCGATGGGATACCCAGTATAACATCGATAAGAAAATATCGTTCAATAATTTACTTCGATGACACATGGTTTGACACGCATAACAAACCATTCAAAGGATAGTCCGATTCTTCCGGCAGGTGTAAAACAAGAGCTTCGTCAAATAAAGGGAAAAAGATTACCATTTTACATGTCGGGTCAGAAAACGGTTGGGTCCTAAATGCCTTCGTGTGGCTTTCTGCAGAGAATATTAAAGACTCCTGCGTAAACTTATGAAGATGCAACGGCAGAACTTCTTGTAGAATGGTTCAAGAATTGTTTTTTACCAAACTTTCCTTAGAATAGCGTGATAGTAATGAACAATGCGAGCTATCACAGTCGCCAATTATATAAGGCTCCAGGTTCAAATAATACGAAATTGGAGATTCTAAAACTACATGGTGGTGAACAATATATATTTCGAAGAATGTTATTATGTTATTAAAAAAGTGCCTAATATTTTAGAAGTTTTAGAGGTATTTTAAAAAAAAAAAGAATATGTTTGTGACGCATTGGCAGAGGAAATGGGACATACTGTGCTCCGGCTCCCACCTTATTATTGTATTTTTAATGCCATAGAGCACATGTCCCACCAATTAAAATTGTTAGGTGAGAAAATACTTCTACGATTTTAAGTAATAGTGTTGTAGAATTAATAAAAAAATATATTAATGATATTTCCCCAGGTAGTTGGAAAAATTCAATCCATTATGTAATTATACTGTAGAAAACTCTTATGTTACTCTGCATGATACAATTAAATCGATTATAATTAATTTAAATGAGAATAGCGACAGCGAAACAGAACTAGATATAGAAGAATATTAATAAGTATAAGTAGTATTTAAAAATTTATAATATTTAGTTCTACTTTTCAATTCATTAAATTAATACGAGTATAATTACTTAATTTCCTTAGTCCGACCCTTTACGCAGCTTTACTTTATACTTTACATATTTATTATCCACGCAATGGGATCGACCCTTTAGTTTTATTGCAATAAAAAGGTCAAAACCATTTATTGTGAAAAGAACTTTACCCTTCCATTAATTTTGTGGCCTTAACTGCCATATTATCAATTGTTTGAAAAAGCAATATTTTTATATTGGACACAAGATCCACCTCGTATAATGATGTCCCGGTTTCGTCAGCTGCATGACGTTTCGTAGGCGTCGATAAAGTTACGTCATGTTCACATCTTTTCTTGGTAAACTTGACCTTACTGACAAAAAATTGTCCTGTTGCGACGTAAAAATGCCACTTTGATATTATGGGGTGTATATTTACCTGACATCCTGTGTCAACATCCGCGTAATATCCATATGACCTTTCTTCACAGGTAAACTTAGTTTGTGGCACTCTAGCGTAGATTGGATAGAGAGGAGGGTCGTGGGGAAGATGAAGATCATGATATCCATCGTAAGGTACCGAACCAGGAATAATGCGGTAACCACATTCGACAAGTGTATCTGAAATATTTATATCCTGGGTGCTTCATTAATATTGCGGAAAAAATCAGGATTGGGTTCCCTCTGCTTAAAACTATAAAAAAAAGTTCCTATAAACCTATGTCCGGATATGCTTTGTTTCGGAGATACAGGGTGTTAAACTTTTATATTTATTTTTGTTTTTTCTAATTAATTTTTGAAATAATGTCGATATTTGAACTAAAATTGTTATATGGTGGTTTTTTGAATGCGAAATTCATATTTGATGTTAGTATGGCTCCCACTTATAAAGGGCGCCACCGACATGTCTTCTTACTCTTCTGAGAGGTCATAACTTCTTTATACGTGCTTGTATTGCATTTTTGAACAGGAAAATAGATTTTTCTATGATTTTTATGTGAAAAAGACATACTTGGTAGAAGTCGGTAGGAGCAACCGTTTTCGAGAAAAGAGTAATAAAAAAATAAATTATATTTATTTGGATATCACCCATATCAAAGTTTGATAAACTTTCATTTTTTATCTCCTAAACAAAGCCGAAATAAAAAAATTATCAAAAGGTACTTCGCATTAGCCATTAGACTGCATACATAACAGTGTTATTAAAAGAGAAAACGGCAGTGGCGTACATATCTTTGTTTCGAAACGAAGTATTTCCGGACATAGGTTTATAGGAACTTTTTTTATATTTTTAAGTAAGAAAACTAATCCTAAATTTGTTCGCAATATTAATGAAACACCCTGTATTGCAGAAGTACCCAGCGGATAAAAAATATATGGGGAAAACAGGACGGGTTGAAACGCGGAACAAAAGTGTTTAAACCTGTACCCCATACAGGTTTAAATACTTTGTGTTTCGCGTGCTACAATAAGGTAGCTAAATACAGGGTGTTATGGAAATGACTTATTATTTTTTAACCCGTAAATCTATAGGTCGAGCCGAATTGGGGAAAAATTGCGTTAAATGGCGCTCGAAGCTAGAAATTCGAGAAAAATGCCTTCAAAAATTTAGCTCAAAACACCTACGCGCCAATGACCCAAACAGCTGATTCGTACTACTTGTCAAAAAAAAATTGTTGACAAAAATCTGACAGTTACTGTCAGATAGTCTTTAGATATCGTCAGCCCAAAACATGTGTTTTGACCAGTGTTGCCACATTTACTACATCAGTTTCATCAGATAACCTTTTTTGAATATTTAATTTTTTCTACTTAACTTTAATATGCTTTAGTTTCTACCCTATTACACGAAAAATTGTCTACGTATTGCTCTAGTTTTATTTGTACATACCTTGAAATAAAAAACATATCGGCAAGAAATCCACGTTATACCGTTACCATTTCAAATGATTCTAGCGGGACATTTATTCACTTTAACAACACATTAACTGTTCGGGACATTATCAAGTTATTAGCTCTTTAATTCTGTGTTATTAATACAAGAAATTACTAGTTATAGACTTAGAAATACTTTATAACAAAATCCGGATTGAAAACAACGCGACACACGTTTGATACGGTTATGTTCTTTCTCTTCTTCTGTGACTTCTGTTCTTCTTGGTAATGATAATAGCTGGCTCATTGTCGTCAAGACAGGTGGCCATTGCAATTAAGAATAATAATTACGGTATCCAATCCAGTCCTCTTAACTGGACACACAACATTTAAACACGATAGTCCAGGGGGCGGGAAATGTGATTTGTTGCTGTTCTGTGATTGGGTACTGAGCAGTTCAAAGTCAATGAGCGCATTCGGGAGACGAAACTGCTCCGGAGCAGTTCCTAAATCGTCTTGTTGTGTCGACCGCTACTTTTACGACACTTTCCAACATGTTACGGAACGGTCGCCATTTTGGGTAGCATCTTTCACTTCCGCTGCTTGGAGAAAGGGGTTCGTTATGTGCAACAAAAGTTTGGTTACGAAGAACGTAGTAAATAGAATGGAGGAACAAAACATATACATTAAACAGGAAAACGTACTTTTTAACTGCCACCAAAGAGTTTCAACCAAGGGATGAGTATATTGGTAAGCTTCACAAAACAAGAAAGGTTAATGTTTGTTACGCACAGCTGATATGGATTTGACATTTAAACCAAACGTGATGATCTTTTGGTCGAAATAGTCGAAATCCATGGAAGCCGACGAATCGGTAGCGGTTGGATCATAACCGGTAACCACTGCGGAGCAGTTTCGTCTCTCGAATGCGCCCAATGGCTTCATATGTGGCTTCATAAATTTGTTTTTAATATCATTTCTTATTATTCATTTACTTGCAACGGCATAAAATTTGTTTGCGTTTTGCTGCTGGAGTGTATAGTTGTTGAATAATGTGATACACATGTGATGGGAATGTTTTGTGATGTGATAGTTTATCTGTGTAAATTTCCAGACATAGGGCTTGTTGTTGGTATCTACGATTTTTACTCAGCGAAGTATTATGATAGCAATACAATTTCATGGGGTGAGTAAAAACTATACCTATTGAATAAGGCTTGTTTAATTGAAATCGCAGTATAGTTTTTGATTTAATCTTTTTTAAAAAACCTAAAAAAAAGATTTTCCCGAATACTTGGCAACGTCGCAAGGTAATCAGCTGTCTGTAGAAATTCCGCCAATTTGTCATGTCAAAAACACGTGTTTAGGGGTAATGAACTTTCATAGAGGCACAGATGGTCCGGTTTTAAGGTATTTTACAAAATTCAAAATACTTCCGATTTTAGAAAAAAAAACTATCAAGTGTAACTCTAGGCCACCCCAGGAGTGGCCCCTTAAAATATAATAAGTCATTTCCATAACACCCTGTATATTGTGGCGAGACTGAAATGACAGGAAATATAGCAACGTAGAGCTATATTTTCTATGCTGAAATTTAAGCAGCTTTGCGCTTCCCTGCTGAAAATGCCTCGTAAAATCTCATAAACTCTCTAAGAGTTTCTATAAGTATTAACAAGGCAGCAGAGAATGTATCCGGCGCTCGTTTTATGAGAACATTAAAGAAAATATATTTTCTTATAAGAGTATATAAGAACCTCCGTTTTACTTGGATCTATGCGTATAAAGATATTGGGTTTTCCTTATGTTTTATGAGGCTGTTTTTTTTTGCAATTATTATGAGGACATTTTTCCTAATGTTTTATAAGAATATCTGCGAAAATTTATTTTCTTATAAGTCGATATAAGATAGATAAGATAAGAGCCTATGTTTTACTTGGATCTATAAAGATATTGGATTTTTCCTTCAGTTTTATGAGGGTAAATGAGGATATAATTTTTTTTCTATTATGTGAACGTTTTTCCTGTTTTATAAGGACATCTGAAAAAAATTACTTTCCTAAGTCTATACCTATAAGCACCTGTTTGACTGAAATAGAAGATGAATAGGACTAAAATGAAATAGCTATCATTATAATTATAATGAATAAATGAGTTAATTGAAATAATAATCTGAAATTTGTTAAGCTTACCAAGTAATCCTTAGATATTTTATTTATATGGAACCCCAGATAAGTTATTGATATATTTTTTCTGGTTTATAGTTAATTTGATTTATTGAAAATTTTAATGTACCTATACCGACATATTTTATTGACATTCGATAAGGTCCAATCATGCACGTAGATCCAATTTATTGTCTCCAAAGTACAAGCACACCGAACAATAAATTGAAACGATGACTTTGACAATGTTCAACTCTCCAAATATCTTTACTCTATCCTTAGCACGTTACTTTAAATTCGAGACATATTGCGCAACCCCGGAGACCCTCTATAGTCCGCCTTACGAGTCTGTGCCTACGACGGCTGAGGAGACAGGGGGGGTAAAAGGCATAAAAAAGGCTGGTTTAACTGTAGCGGCATAAGCGTGCGGTGTCTCGTTTCATATAAATATTTTATAACTTAATAAACTAAATTTACGTCCTCTTATTTTAATAATTAAACCACACCACTGTCCACTCTCAGTGGCAATAGGTAAAAAAGATCGCAGTGGAACACACATTTTTTAGGCATTGTTTTATTCATGTGTCCACAACGTTTATTTCATCGACTAGAAGCGGCCCCCGGTAAATGCGTGGACGGGAAAAAATTCATACGCGGTCTGATCATTATAAAATTAGGTTATTTTTATTTAAAATTTATTGGTAAACTTAGCAGACCCGGTACGTTAGTTTTTTTTTTATTCGCATTCCTTCTATAGCCACAGAACCGTAAGGCAGACTATATATATGTTATTATTTACTTTTAACGCTATAATAGATAAAGATGAGGTGTTGTAAATCACGTGGTCATTTGAAAAAATGGTATTTAGGATTAAATTTGATTTTTTAAGGAAACGCGTTGATATAGGTATAGAACAGCGTATACTCATTTTAAAGATCGAGCAGTTGATTTGTCATAAAATACAACGAAAACAAAGTAAAAATTTAAAATAACAAAGTTTTTAATGTTTGAACTTTTTCACATTAAACCTTGAAGTGTGACCACCCTTTTATGCGAATTGCTGATCATTATGCTATACGATTACATAAAATTTTTAGTCCAGGAGCTAATGTAAAAAATGTATAGGGATTATTTCAATATGGTGCATTTAGTAATCGTCAAGACAAGAAATTTGGTCCTCAGTGGCTCTCGTCTTGCCTTGAAAAACACAATCAAGAAACGAAAAAATTTTGTCTTGGTCATTTCTTGATAATTTGTATCTTGTCTTGATTCAGGAAATTTCAAGATCTTGATTTTCCGTAATTCAACGTTTGTAATGCTGACATGGTGTTTAAGCGTTGATTGATGAAGATACTTCAATCAACGATTGAAGTATAAAAAAAAAATGCTTTAAATATAACTTGCGATAGCATCGACAGCCTAAATTATTTAAAAATTTTAGACCAGGAATGGACTTTAATAAGTAAAATTTGTCAATATCTAAAATGTTTTAAAACACTTTATTCTATCTTTGAAGGGGAGAAATATTGCACGCTCCCTATGGTCATAATTGGGATCAACATGCTCTTGCATAAGGTAGAAACATGGTCGCACGAGCTTGATAATATAACAATGGATGCGCTATAGACGAACTCGTGTAGCTCTTATTTTGGATCCATGCCATAAGGTGAAGGCATTCTCCTTTTTGTCATAGGAAAGGCTTATGGAATTAGAAGCAGTCAAAAGCTTTGAAGGCATTTTTAAATATAGCTATCTCTGTAATAATGACGACAGCGGCATGAATAGTTCAATAACGTTGCCAACTTCTACAGTAGAAGACCCTTATAGATATTACTTCCATCTATAAAAGAGACGACAGCATATAATATGTAACTCGGAAATATGAAGGCGAGAGATACAGAACTACCTCAATGAACCCAGAGCAGAAAACTCCGAGGCCGAAGACCTACTAGATTGGTGAAAGTGGAAAGGTATGAAAATATTTATCCCTCGTCGTCGCAAATGCCTAAGGACTTTCTTGCAACTGCAGCAACATCAGTGTCTTTAGGGCGGCTATTTTCACGAGCTGGTTTAACGATAACGATAAGACACGCATTTGAAAGTTTGCAGAATGAGCGAAGCGAAAAATGTACTTTTAACACTTATATCATAAATAACTATTGAATTATTGAAGCTTTTACAATCTAGTTTGTGTGTTAAATGTTTTAAGATATATAGACTTAATTTATTTTATTATGTTCCTATATACATCTAAACGTATTTGCGTTCGTATGTTTTGTGATTAAATATATATTTAAAATCAATAAACGAGAGACATTTTCTCTAATAATAATAATAATAATAATAAACGTCTTTTATTTTCGAAGAAACAGAATATTATATACAAAAAAGTATGTGTATTAAGAAGTAATGTAAGGAAAGATGTCAACACCTGGCGCAGTCTAGCTGCAGTAGCTATTCTACTGAACCAGACAGAGACACCTAGACATAAAGAAATATAATAATACTTAATAGTGTAGTAGCATATTACGTAACAACCCTAACCTATTAGACATATGTGCAATAATGAAATAAGCAATGAAAGGAGAAAAGAGTAATAAATTCAAATTATTATTAAACAATATTAAACAATAAGTAACCGTTAATATCACTGTAAATTTAAAAGAAATGACTTATATCTAGTCTTAAATACATTAGCATTTAAGTGTAACATATCAGTGGGCAACAAGTTATAATACTTAACTGAGTTAAAAGAAAAAGAACGCTGGGACATGGCGCTCCGATGATGAGGCATGGTAAGCCCGCCCGCACCTCTGACATCCCTATCGTGAACACTCCGACGAAAAATTAAACGCTCGCCAATAGAAGCAGGAGAATTAGGATTATTTATAATCTTTATTAGAAATGTGCAAAAGTGAAGAACCCTCCGTCCATCCATTTTCAGCCACTTTATATCATTATATAAATGAGAAACATGGTCAAACTTTCTAATGCCGTAAACAAAACGAACCCTTTGTATACGTGATCTGCTTTCCGCGTCCAAACAAAAGCCATACACAAAGTCACAATAAGTAAAGTGCGACAAGACAAGCGATTCACACAAGTTCTTTTTCAATGTAAAGTTCAATACGTGTCTATTGCTGTATAGTACCTTCAAAGCGAGATAAGCTCTCTGAAAGAGTATTTTTAAATACTCTTGACATCTGAGATTAACATCAAAAAGCAGACCCAAATTCTTTGCGATATTAACGAAATTCAGTTTTGAGCCGTTAATAGATAATATGTTCAAAGTAGGTTTCAGAATGTCAACCTTGCTCTTACTACCAAAAATCAATATGGAAGATTTATCCGGATTTAAATGTAAATTATGACCCAAGGAGAGTTCACTTAATATCCTCAAATCCTGGTTTATATGTAACTCGGTTTCCATGTTCTCCTTGGGATCAAAACAGCAATATAACTGCGTGTCGTCAGCAAATGCCTGGACTTTGCAACATTTCAGCGATTTTAGTATGTTAGAAGTATATATAAGAAATAGCAAGGGACCCAGAATGGAGCCCTGCGGGACGCCCGATAGTATTTTGACTTGTTCAGAATATTTATTATCAGAAAAAATCTTTTCAAACCTGTTGGATAAACAAGAAGGTAAGAGTCATGAACAAAACCATAGTATTTTAATTTAGAAATAAGAAGAGAATGGTTAATAGTATCGAATGCTTTAGAAAAGTCAAGAAGTACTAGAATGCTAATAATTTTTTTATCCCAAGCGCGAATAATGTCATCTGTTACATTTGTTAGAGCAACCGCAGTACCAAAATCCTTCCTAAAACCTCACTGAGTGGGGGGAATAATATTATTATCGACGAGATAGATATGCATCTGGTTATGCAAGACCTTCTCAAAGATTTTTGAAATTGCTGGAAGAATACTTATCACACGAAGATCGTTATAACCGTTTGGATTTCTAACCTTTGATAATGGTTTGCCAATGGATAACTTCCATTTATCGGGAAAGTAGTTAACTTCTAAACAACAGTTAATTATATGAGTAATATATTTATCGATATAAGGGCTGCAATATTTAAGCATAAGGGGCGAGATATCATCTACACCAGTTGCGTTAGTTTTTATGCTGGTTATCAAGGTTATTCTTTTAAAACCTAGGTACCTTTTTTATTTAAAGAGATCCATCCATATGTATAGTTCCAAAAGCGAATTATGAGCTCATTGCGTTTTAAACAAAACTTGTTTTCTTTTGCATTTTAAATTATTTTTGCATAATCTAAATTTATGTGTTGGTTTGGCTTTTCCTATCCAGAGTGAAATGTTTAACAACAAAATAAAATAAAACAAATAAGTTCCAATAATTCCCTCCAAAGATGATATATATATTTTTTTTTATATTATAGTTATGGTGAACAACAAAAATTAATGTTCTTTTCTCACGGCATTAGCACAGTAATCCCACTGTCTTGGATGTCAACACTTATGCCTTAATGCTTATAAAATAACAAAAATTAATATTCTTTTCTCACGGCATTAGCTCGGTAATCCCACTGTCTTGGATCTCACCATTTATGCCTTAATTATTATAAAATAACAAAAATTATTATTCTTTTCTCACGGCATTAGCTTGGTAATCCCACTGTCTTGGATGTCACCACTTATGCCTTAATTGTTATAAAATAATAAAAAATTAATATTCTTTTCTCACGGCATTAGCTCGGTAATCCCACTGTCTTGGATGTCACCACTTATGCCTTAATTGTTACAAAATAATAAAAAATTAATATTATTTTTTCACGGCATTAGCTCGGTAATCCCACTATCTTGGATCTCACCATTTATGCCTTAATTGTTATAAAATAACAAAACTTAATATTCTGTTCTCACGGCATTAGCTCGGTAATCCCACTGTCTTGGATCTCACCATTTATGCCTTAATTGTTATAAAATAACAAAAATTAATATTCGTTTTTCACGGCATTAGCTTGGTAATCCCACTGTCTTGGATGTCACCACTTATGCCTTAATGGTTATAAAATAATAAAAATTAATATTCTTTTCTCACGGCATTAGCTCGGTAATCCCACTGTCTTGGATGTCACCACTTATGCCTTAATTGTTATAAAATAATAAAGAATTAATATTATTTTCTCACGGCATTTGCTCGGTAATCTCACTGTCTTGGATGTCACCATTTATGTCCAGAAATTTACTCTTAAAAGAAAAGAAAAGAATCAATCTATAGCGACAAAAATTTCTATCAATTTTACATCGTTTACAAAAGTTTATTTTAAGAAACTATATATTATTAACATAAATTAATTAAAAAAAAGGGGGTTTAAAATAATACCATACAGTAGTCCTAACATCTTGAATTTTGATACTGACAAATAACTTACACAACGTTAAAATTTAGGTTGTAAATATTTCAGAGAACCTATACCAAACATTAGTGTAAAAATAAGAATGCAATCCGAAGGTGAAAGGGAGCGAAACAGTTTTACTGACGTTCCAAGTTAACAATTTTACATAGGAATTGGCTAATTAAACTGAAACTATTAACGTTTATTCTTACCCAAAGTTAATTATGGCTTTAAACTGTAACAAAGATTTTGGTATCTGTTGCTAGGGCCAAAGTTTAAATCAAAGGCAACAAACCTCACACACACCACTTATTTGTTTTCATAACTGAGTTTATGGGAGTTTTTCCTAAATGATTTAGGTTTAGGGTTATCCTATTACCATGCTCTCCCTTCGCACTGTTACGAGTCGACAGTCCGCACGCTGGACGTAGCATCGAGTAATGATCTCGTGGGGATGTGGCAATTTTTATCAGGCAGGAAGAAGGCCCCTCTCATTTTCTTATGTTATGTGCAAGTCCAAAACAGCAATACCAGCGTTCTGATGTTTAAACAAAATGGCGGCAGTTCTTTTTCTTTTAAATGGGGAACTTCAAAAAAAACTAAATCTTAAATTTAAAGTCTGTTGAAGGTTGTACAGGGAACAGCGAATGACTCGTTCTTTTGATACAGACCTATAGGGTTCACAATGTTTTCTTTAACGTGGGGCAGCGGCCGACAGACCGGTGCGACAGCACATTCTATCAACTATTTTGGGGGAAACCTATAGAAAAGGGCTACTGCCCTGGGCGATAGCCCCTTAGCCTCGTCCGGTGCACAAGATAGGGAAACCTTTGGAAACGTGGTCGAGAGTGCGTTACTGGAGTTTTCTTTGGAACAACTGACATTTTTTGTTTTTAAACTTTTATTTTAAAGCTTAGAATTCTGCCTCCTAACGGGTTTTAAAGTTTTCTTAAAAAAAAAAAGTTTATTTAAATCGCGGCCATAATAGATTTTGCTTAATTTTGTCCACTTAGTATAATACTTCACTTAGTATTTTTCAGCGAACCTGACGAACACAACGTAGGGTCGGCCTTAGATTCTGTCCCGGATCTAAACGGTCACGTCCGAGCCTATTTCGTTATTGTATGTGAGGCATACTAATGCATTATTTTATGTATTTGGATGTCACGCGTAGAATTCTGGAATAGGTGAATAATGACTCAATCCCATGTGTCGTGCAATAACACTTTTGTGTTAAATCAGACCTTCCAGGGCACAAGCTTTTTGTTGAAAATAATATTAATAATAATTTTATTTTTTCAGCTTTGTAATTAAATGTTTTAATTATTTAATTAACCCATTTTTAATAACCCACTAAATAAAATTACCTCACTGAAAAAATAGAGGGCTTTGACCCAAAGTCCCCAACGCTCTTGGGTTGCTTTTGAGCGTCACTTCTTGTAGACAAGAGAAAATATTTTGCTTTAAGCGAATGTTATTTGAATTAAGAGAATTTATATTGGAACAAGAGAAATGGTTCTCTTGAAACAAAAACGAATTTCTCTTGGATGTTTTTTACTCCAGACAAAATCCAAAGCTCTTGTCTTAAAATCGCGGAAATTATATAGGCATTCCATTCAAGAGATAAATGCTTTAAATTCATATCTAAAGCTCTTGCTTTAAAATCCTAGGCGCTGAAGTTTTATATAGCGCAAGAGAAAAAGGAAAAAGTTCAGATTTCCAGTCGGCCGCTTTTGGACCAAGAACAACAATCACCACTACAACTCACAATTTGGTACGATGCGACACCGACACAGGTGCATCTGGCCGCCTGGCGGCAATTATTCCGTAGTCTGTGCGCGTCATTTGAATACAAGTGGGTGTGGTTTCGTGTGTGCAAAGGGTACAGTACAATGGCGCCGGTGAAAGAATTTTTAGACCAGTTCCATCTGGGCCATTTGCTAAAACGTTAAGGTTGTTTATGATCTTTTAATAAGTTTAATAGAGATAACGTTTATTTGAAAATGTAGACTATTATACCGGGTGGTGCATCGCAGACTGGCCGAAGGAAATCCCATGTAAATATTGCCACCTTCAAATATTGGCTCTCCTAATAATTTTACAGCAAAATTGGATTGGACTCTTTTGAAGGTCCTGGCATGATGAACTCGCACACCAAATTGTAACTTTTTCTGATATAAGCCAAGTAAAAGTTATTTAGAAAAAACTTCGTAAAATCGATAGAAAAAATGACATACAGCTCAATGAAACCACCAGTAATTATGATAGTGTCATGTCAAATCGAGTGTAAAATTTTAATGGACTTATTATTTTTATCGATTTTACAAAGAGTTTTTTCTAAATAACCTTTAATTAGCCCATCAGAAAATAATGAAGATAAATAGTGGAATGCGAGTCCAACATACAAGGACTTTCAAAAAAGTCAAATACAATTCTCCTGTAAGACTATCAGGGAAGCCCAATTTATATGGAATTTTCTATGGCCATCAGTTAGGCGGTATGTTTTGTGAAGTCGTTTTTTATACAAAATGTGTATAAACAATTTCTATTTTTGTAATAAATTCGTTTTCTAATAATATCAGTTTTTTTTTTCGTTTTAAGGTATCTTTTTTGAAATTTAAAAAAATTGCCTGAGGATGGTTTCACTACAGGCCAAAACGTAGTAAAGTACCCTCTTGGAACAAGAACATTTTTTTTAAGCCAAGTCCGAAAGCTCTTGTTGATTGTTTTTAAGAGAGTTAGGGATTTCGTTTAAGTGACTTCGCATTTGGACCTATTCAAAACCGAAAAGCTCTTGGCTGAATATAATAACACCTTGGTTCAAAGGATTTGTTTTTTCAGTGTTTCAGCTTTTCACGCCGGCCGTATGAGCCGGAGGCCGTAAGGTTACAAGCTATTGTCTAAAATTACCTTTTGGAACAATTGGTATATCTCTTTAAATAAAAAAGTTAGCCGGTGGCAAGTTTTATAACCCTGGATAAATATTGCTTGAAATCTTGAAAATAAATCTTGGCATTGACATACATTTTTTGTTTTGTCTTGATTTTTTGATAATGTCATTTCATTTGTCTTCATCTTGTCTTGAAATCAAGACAATATCAAAACAATATCTTTAATTCATCAAAATTGCAGATATCTCAAAATCTAGTCGACTTGGGCAAAAAGTATGTTCCTTAAAACTTCTTAGAATTTCATGAAAAATCCAAAAACCCAATAAAAAACACCATGTTGTATTTAAGAAACGAAAGTTGGCGGCTGCTTCCGGTATAACCGAAAGTGACAGGAACCTGTCAATATTTTAGTTGAAGAGAGCATATATTATATCGAACAACCTACAACTCGTCGTCAATCATCCTGTATCAAATATTATGGTACTTTAAACCACTTTAACCAAATTAAAAAAAAAATTGAAATATCATGCAACCTTAAGCCATAATTTACCAATTAAAAGAAATGTTAATTTTAAAATACTTTTTACTAATTAAAGATTGAAATCACATTGATAGTTAATAAAACCGTCAATTGTTAATTAACAACTTACACGTTAGTACCAAAATAAATATCGATGGTATCTTTAAATATTCATTTCGCGCCATTGTACCACTGACACTTCAATTTTTATACCTAACACATTCAATGAACTAATCAGATTGATTAAGATAAATTGAAAAAGTACAAAAAAAAAACTGGTGCGTTTATATATTTATCGTAATGGGTAGATTTCTGGGTCAAATTCAGACCAAATGCTCAGGGGGGACATGCACGTATATCGGGGTGTATTGAAAAGTTTTATTTCATATAAGCCTGAAAATTAAATTTGATATTCAAATTTCTCAGATTATTTATCAAAATCGATACCAAAAAAGCTTGTGACATATATAGTCAATTTACCTTGATGGACACGACCCAAACATGTCACCGTCATCGGTGTAAAAATCGAACAATGCCGCAATAAAATTTAAACCCAGCTATAAATAAGTGCCTTTTGAAAGGGTACAGGTTCTGATAACCTACTAATTACAATAGTTTAGGTTGGCTATTTTCAACAAAACAACAAATATAAAATAATAATAGGTAAGTATCTTTATTTTAATCATGTAATTAAATAGCTATTAATATTTATACAAAAATACTAATCTACAATATTATAATATCATCTATGCCTAAACTAATTATTAAGGGCCTTACGTTACTATTAATTATGTTATTATATTGGTATATTAGGTAGGTTAATGGCAAATTGCAGGTGTTTAATATAAAGCGGAGTCTTTTCATCTAAGTTCATCAGTCGTTTGGTGTTTGTCAAGCTGTGCGTTAAAAGTATTTTCGTGTGTGTTATCGAGCATCCAAAATATGTCAGATCTGTGTGAAACTTCAGATAATATTGCTTCCGGAAGTTATGGTGTAACGAAGAAAAAACATTTATCACTTGATGTCAAAAACATCATAAAGAACGTTTTCTGTACCCTTTTAGAAAAAGGGTATGTCCGGAGTGCGAGTTTTAGTGAAACGAGTATTTTGACCAAAGTTGCATTAACAACAGTAAAAGATATAGTGACCAAACCCATCCAGCCAAGGAAAAAACGGTGTGACAGCGGAAAATTGAGAAGCATCGAAGAAGCTGATAAAGACTTAATTCGGAGGAAAATTTATGACATGTACAGTAAACAAATAGTCCCAACAATAGATACGCTAAAAAAGGTACTTACAGCAGACGAAACCGACATTTCATGTGGCAGGACAAGCCTTTGAAGAATAGTAAATGCAATGGGTTTTAAATATCGTACCATTGACAAACGACAAGTACTAATGGAATCGCAGCGTTTACAAGTATGGCGTAGAGATTATTTGAGTCTTATCAGACAATATAGGGAAGAAAATCGTTCAATTATATACTTGGATGAAACTTGGTTTGATACCCACGACACTCCTAAAAAAGGTTAGAGCGATTCAACAATCAAATGTCAAACTAAAGCTCCCTTAAACAGAGGACAAAGAATTACGATATTACATGCAGGTTCAGAAAACGGATTTATTCCGAACGCTCTATTATTATCTGCGAGGAAAATTGCCAATTCATCTTTGGATTACCATCAAGACACGGATGCTACATTGTTTGAAGATTGGTTTCAGAATCGTCTGCTTCCGAATGTGCTCAAAAATAGTGTTATTGTGATGGACAACGCTAGTTACCACAGTCGCCAACTAAGTAAAGTGCCGAATTTAAATAATACAAAAGTGGAAGTTCAAAACTATATGATGGAAAATAATATATATTTCAAGGAAACCTATACAAAAAAGGATCTTTTAAATGTTTTAAAAACATTCAATATTGAAAAAGAATATATCTCTGACAATCTCGCAAGTGCTAATGGCATAGATGAAGACGATAGTTATAGTGAAACAGAGCTAAATATAGAGTAGGTTAAGTTAAATATTGTAGATTAGTATTTTTGTATAAATATTAATAGCTATTTAATTACATGATTAAAATAAAGATGCTTACCTATTATTTTATATTTGTTGTTTTGTTGAAAATAGCTAACCTAAACTATTGAAATTAGTAGGTAATCAGGACCTGTACCTTTCAAAAGGTCCGGTGCCTACACAATAGATATTTGTCAGGCAACTTATTTATGGTTGGGATTACGACTGAGGGTTGTTATTTAAATTTTATTGCGGTCGAGAAATCAACGAATTATTGTGGAATGGAGTTTACCTCCTAATTTCTCGAAGAGTTTCTGTAACTTACCAATTTAAACAATGTTTTTAAGTTGAGTAACTAACAATTTTGACTCCAAATAAATCAATTAGGGGTTTAAACCATTAAGCTATATTGGTGTTTAATATGACTACGAGAAACTGCTCGCCCTTTAATATATTTTAGTTCCTACCTGGCTCTGTGAACTTTGTATTTTTAAACGCTTCAATTCTACAGTCCCCAAATTCCTTAATCAGAAATAAGGCGATCTTGGAAAAACTTACCTATATGCAATGTTGTTTCGTTTTGCCGTACAGGGCGCTAAAGTTCTCAGATTAATATTGTTTTTTCGGAATAATTTCTAATCGCCCTTATCGATTTTCATTCACTTTGGGATTAAGAATTGCTACTATTATTGGCGTATTTTGAAGCAAACGCGATCTCTTTTAATGACTGGAAATTTAAAAATGGCGCGTGATTCGTCAATAAAAGTTTGTATTTTTGTTACCCCCTGTATAAATGACCTCAATTGTTTCTCTGACACTAGCTGACTTGATTTTGAAACTTCTTTTGTCTCTTGTAAAATTCCCGCCCTCAGACGAACAAATATATTGTTCGTCTGAGTTCCCGCCAGATATACAGTTCCTCTTCCGAAAAAATTATTTACGATACCTTGTAATTCATCATTGTTTATTCGAAACGAAAAAACATGAAAAAAGTCTTAATTCTAATAACTGCCGACTAGTTTAATTCTCATTAATAGTAATTTACGTAACAAGTTCCGAAAGTGATATTTTACGGGATGAGTAGGAACTGTAATCCTGCGAGTAAAATCACTCTTGGATCGTGTTACGTACAATATTTTCTGTAGCCGTTTTGAATGTTAAAAAGGATATTGATGGATATAATAACGTATGAATTTTATATAGACAATTACATGTAACAATCACTCTTATGAATACATTACTAATGAATATTAATGACACAATTATGACAATAAGTTATATTAATATTATTAGGGATATTAACAGAGTGGCAGTGTTGAAATTAGAATTAGACGCACCAGTAATTGTACTAGTTTTCGAGATATTAATTTCGTTACGGCCCTTTTCAATCTGTGAAGCAATGTGAATTTTGTTTCTTAAAGAATTTTCTATATACCCTCTGCTACATTGGTTGATTTCCATCTTCCGTTTCTCTTTAAGTTGGTTATATTACCACCACCTTCAGCAAGTAAAATGGCTGAGCTCCTGCGTAAACAGTGCCCAGTGTATTCTTTGGGATTCGGTAATTTAAGAAATTCAGCAATTGTGCAGTATTGTATAGTACATTTTCCGTTTTTATAATAAACAAAAGATCTACGATGTGGTGTGTTTGCTTGACGTAAGGACAAATATTTTCTATATAAAGAAATATTATTTTTTCCAATGACGACAAAGGTTCTTTCCATATTCGTTTTAGAATTAGGAATTTTAATTACTAACATGGTTGTCTTATCTTCTATATCATCCGAATTCATTTTACAAAGCTCTTCTCGACGACAAGCGCCTGCCAAACCAATTATTAATGAAACCTAAAATAAAAAAAAATTAATCACAAGAAAGAAGAGGAATTTAGGTAGATATTATCTCCAGCTTCTGATAAGAAGTGATTTATTTCTTCTTTATTCAATACCCTTGATTTTTTTGGTTTATAGCCAATAGATTTTCTTTTAAGGAAAGCAATAACTTTGGGATAGCGGCTTATAAGTATCTATATTATTTTTAATATTAATTGTTGACTTAAGCATCGAGTAATTGCTCCAGAGGCTTGATGGCTTTAAGATTTTAGATTTTTCCAGTAAATATGCAAGAATCACTTGTTCATTTATAGTATGCACATTTTAATTATTGCTCCATTGTTGAAATAAATTGTAGACCAATAATTCACACCTCTCTCTTGACTTTACCGGCAATAATTCATAAGTAGCCGCTTTAGCAGATTCAATAATCTCAAGTGGAATCATTTCAGCCTCACTTTCCCTACTGATTTCCATTTTCTGGATTTGATAAGCGAAAAAACACACACCAATGTTACATGACAAGCGCTGTCATAATAAAATACAAATTTTATGTTATTGCCAAAGCCGCCTACATAGATACCAAAATCGTCCCGAAAGTAAAGAAATCGTTTCGAAAGTGAACAAAATCGTCCCAAAAATAGCTACTTTCGATACCATTTGTGTTAAGTGGTACTTTCGATTTAATAAATCATACCGAAAATTTTATTTTCGAGACGGCTGCAGAGAAAATATATTATTATATAGTAGAAAAGTTCATATAAACAGTTGTTCTAAAAAGTCTGGTTTTTAAGATACAGGGTGTCAAAATTAAAAAAAGAATCGGTCTTTTATTATTATCTCAAAGATCCTTTTGCCTATCTTGGTGAAATTTGGCATTGTTGCTCGTTGTGATAAGACGCTAAGTTAGCACTAACTAGATGATAATTATAAGTTCCAGTGGCGTCCCGAGGGACAGTCCCACGAATAATATTGACGAAAAAAATGTATGCCACTGACTTATTTAAAAATTTCATACTGTTTTCCGGTTAAGCAGCTAAAAATACTACTTGTTTATCTCTTGATATTTTTTCGTATTTTACTTCATTTTCGAGAAAAAAAATGTTTCGACATGCAATGAAGTGGCTTATATTTTTTTTTCTCGAAAACGAAGTAAGATGCGAAAAGATATCAAGAGATAAAAAAGTTGTACTTTTAGCTGCTTTACACGAAAACAATATAAAATTTTTAAACAAGTCAGTGGCGTACATTTTTCTTGTCAATATTATTCGTGAGACTGCCCCCTGACTGACCCTGTATTTTGAAAACCAGACTATTTAGGACACATGTGTATATGAACTTTTCTACTTAAATTGTTCAAGAATGCTCCCTTGGAATTACGGTCTATCATTAAGTAAAACCCCGTATAATTTTCGATTCGAGAAAAAATATTATGTGCATCTCGTAGGAAAATCATATTCTCGTCCTTGAACGCTTGCATCCTCGTCCGAGAATATGTTATTTTTCCTACTAAAGATACACAATATACTATACCGTTTCCTCTTTTTCGGTTTAAGCCGGTAAAGTGATATTTTCCGGTTAAAAAATAATCTAGAAAGTGCTTGCTTTCCGGTCGATTAGAATATAACGTTTAAAAAAAAATAAATCAACCAGATCCTCTAAAACTGCATACCTATATTTATCGCCATACACCATGTTTAAAATTTCATTTTATAACAACCCTGGTATATCAATCCTTTTTTTTTTCAATATAGATTGAACTTTTCATACACAGCGTAGCGTAGTGCCAAAGAAAGGCCAGCTGATTATACAAGGACGGTCATATATTTTTAGATTAACCCTGCAGGTTTTAACTTTTCAAAACAGCGAGAATCTAATGATCTAAGAATCAATAATTTTTTAAAAAATCGTATTTATGTTCGTTGAGGCTATCAAATCTTCTTCATTTTTCATTTATTTTCAATATAATTTGTACACTAAAGTCGCTCAAAAACGTTACGAAATATTTTAGATGAAAATTTGTCATTATTTTTTTTTGTCTATAATTACCTGTTTTAAAAAAAATCAAGACAATAATGAGAAGTAGCTTTGAGCCACATATTACAATTAAAAAACGACTTCTTGGGACATTCTGTATATGCGAATTTTCGTGTTTTGACAAAATTGGCCGATCTCTACAAACAAATTCAAATAATAAATAATCCTTTTTATTATTTATTAATTATTCATTATAAAAAAAAATTTGGCGAAAGCCAGGTTCGAACCAGGGCCATTTTCGTGACACTGTCAACAAGACCATTTCGCGTAATAGTTTTCAGTCTCTCTTCATATTTATATTCTCCCATTGGCTTCTGTCAATAAGCGTTATGAAATAAATACAGCCTTTTGTCCAAGTCTAAATAAACACGTGCCTAGGCTACTTGTCTGTAGTAATATATTAAGGGATAGGGAAATTATCGAAAATCATTCCGAAGATTTTTTGCCGTGGAAATCGCTCGAGGGCTTGCCCGAGAGCGATTTCCTAATGGCAAAAAATCTGAGAATGATTTTCTGATTATTTCCCAATCCCGAAATGTATTTTGAAGATTATTTACCAAATAAAAAACTAACGATTTCTGACGGGTGAGATTTTCACTTTTGACAAGGGTGATTTTCACCGGAGAGCGGGAGATTATCGCTGAATAATCAGGTGAAAATCAACCCGCTTTTATAATGGATGAGGTAAATAATCTGTAGTAATATATTAAGGGATAGGGAAATTATCGAAAATCATTCCGAAGATTTTTTTCCTAATGGCAAAAAATCTGAGAATGATTTTCTGATTATTTCCCAATCCCGAAATGTATTTTGAAGATTATTTACCAAATAAAAAACTAACGATTTCTGACGGGTGAGATTTTCACTTTTGACAAGGGTGATTTTCACCGGAGAGCGGGAGATTATCGTTGAATAATCAACCCGCTTTTATAATGGATGAGGTAAATAATCACAATAATTATTATTGTGGTTGAAAATAATACGTGTTTTTTTTAGCATTTTTAACGAAATGTCACGGCGTAAAGACTAATATATCTGTTAAATTAGTAGAAGACTTTTAATTTTGTAAATTAAAAGTAATTGTTAAAATATGATGGCAATTTAAAAAAAAAATAAAGATAAATTTAAATTTTTTGCACACTCTATATTAAAAATTTTAAAATTTGGAATACACACTTTATACCTTTCGAGAAGCGCGTCCGATGAATTATTCAAAATTTCTTTTAACCTAAAAAAAATAAAACCCGTTTTAAAAATCGTAATTTTTAGTTTTTTCGAAAATCTGCAATTTCTATATTTTTTAGATATAGGAAGACGTATTGTAAAAAAAAAAGTATTTGAGATGCTCTATCTAACGGTCTGACCTGCATTTTGTTCCGATTTTTTCGTTTTGAAGCTACTTACTAATTTCCGAAAAGGGGCCTGTTTTGATTTTCAATCGATCAAGAAAAATACTTGCCATTTTCCAATCTGACCGAAAAATAATAGGCTTTTTGTATGTCGACGTTCTCTATAAAATCAAAAAACTTCAATCGATAATGCCCAGGGTGTGGCCGTTACAGTGCACTTATGATTTTTTTTTGAGGTTGTGTAACTTCTTTTGGGGCTCAAATTGGGATTCAAGTTTTATCTTACCAAATAGCCTAAATAGTTGTCGAATTGTTGAGAAAGTTTAATCGTTCCACCGCTAACGGTTTTTGAAGAAATTAAAAAAAAATTGAATTAATTAAATTGTCGATCGGATTCCGCGACAACTACCACACCACACGAACATTCTAGTCCGAACGCGACGTATAACAATCGGAATGAAAATCCGATTGTAACAAATTATTAATAACTCTAAAGTTAACTGGATAATATTATTAATTAGGGCCTACGAGGCTTTTCTTATCGTGAAACTGCAGATAACCTTGTAAAAATGCACAAAAAAGCCTAGATAAAGCCACACTAAAGGTTGTAGGTATTGAGAGTCAGTGGCGTAGTCACAGGGGGGCGATTGCCCCCCTTGGCCGGCGCCCCTTTACTACCTAAATAATAATTACTAAAAAACAAAATTGGTCTTATTTTATTTTTAGTAAAGAAGAGCGATGGGAATAAACTTAATAAAACCGGTTTTGAGAGCGTCGCACCACATTATATTATTTTTTTTATATAGCGGATGTTAACTTCATTTGGGGCCAGACTGCCGTTCTCTAGGGAGCATAAAGAAGGTTAATTCCTACGAAATTTGGGCGTGGCCCCAAACATTTTTTGTCTGCGGCTCCACAATCTGTGCCTCTCCGATGGTTCGCCCCCCCCCCCCGTCCTAAAATGCTGGCTACGCCACTATTGAGAGTTGTCATGTAAAGCGAGAAAGAACAGCCCAGTTAATCCTCTATATAAAACTGTTAAAATATTTGACAATCGGTTTAATCGTACTCTCCATTCAAAGTTAGGATTTACCACTGTCTAAGATAACTTGTGATGACCTGTTAAATAGCTAACAGTTATAGAAAAGAGCTTGGGTCATCTTTTGGCGTCTTCAGTTTAAATTTTGATTACCTACTTGCTTAATGCTTTATATATTACTGTGTGTGAACAAAAAGCACGATTAACTGGGCAAGAAAATGCACTATATCACAAAAGTGTTAAAAAGTACAACTTGTCCAAGCTAGCGTGATATATGAAAATTTTGCTGGTTGCGTACAAACCAGAAAAATAACGCATTCGGAGGAGAAGAGAGGCACGATCGCGCGAATGATCGGTGTTAGTGCTTCTTGTATAGTACAGTCCAACTATACCGTTCTTTACTCTATGAAAATCTTGATAAATATGACAAATTTTGTCTCTAGCTACGGCGCATTGAATGGGCGGCATATATTTGGTAGTATCATATATCACGCTACCTTGGACGAGTTGTTCTTTTTAACTCTAGAGTTGAAAAGTATCTATTTAGGTACTTGATTGTCAATATGACATTTGAACAGATGCATGGTGACAATTTCATAGCAAAACTATTTATTTTATTTTGTTTTTATTTGACTTTTTAACTCTACATACAGTATTAAATAAAGACACAAATTTTAATTTTGGCAGTCACTGAATGAAATATTTTTTGCACTATACTAGGTTTTCATATAATCAGCTGGTCGCCATTTTTATGGTTCGCTCGCGTTCTTCGTTCTTTGTATATGCTAGGTAAGGTGTCTAGATAAAAAGTAAATGCTATAATAAAAACTACATAAATAGTATAGATATTATATAGGGGGTCGCAGTGGTCCGACCTTTACTATGGCATAAAAATGTGCTTGGTTGTTATTAAAATTTTTAGCACTCCTTCTTGTGTTCATTACTTAATTCAAAGAGTTGTTAATCAACGAAAATTAATGATAGTACGAGCGAAAAATGTTTATTAACGAAGTGAATAAGTGGGTGTTATGTCAATGGCATCTACCAAGTGCAAGGCGCCAAGAATCTTTTACTTTTACGCAGATACTCGTCGGATACAAAATAAAATAAAAATGATTTAAGGACAATTATTGAACTTAACCTAGTAGCCCAGATTCAGTATCTTCCTTAAATATTTGTTGTATTGATCTTTTGAAAAACATAAAAATGTCGTATGAAAAAATACTGTCACTAACGTAACTTGTAAACGTCATAAAGTTTCATCTACAGTGTTTTTTTTAAGCGACCGATACCCACCCCATACGGCTTTACATGTTAAACTTTTGACCTTATTTGAAGAATCTTTTTATTTAGCTAAACAGCTGAAACTCAAAATATATTGTCTACTATAAATATGTGGAAAAAGAAAGCAGGGACGGATGGGACGCTGTTAACTAGGGATGAGCAAAAAACATCGATATCTTTGACTTCGGCATTGGCATTGCTTACTTGTTTGCTGGTAATAAATTAACATTTTTCTTCGTATTTATAATAATAAAATGGGATATTCTGCAGCAGAAAAGTTCGATGTTATCCCTTTATATTATTCAAATAATAGAAATTCATTTACAACTTGTAATCTCGTAATTAAGGTTATTTCCCAAGAGATTTTTACCTTCCAAAAGCACTATTAAATATGTTGTAAAAAAATTTGAAGAGACCAAGGAAAGGAAAAAGAGGACAGCAATGAGGGATGAGGAATTAGATTTCAATGTAAGGTGATTATTTGCATTATTTATACTTATTATTAAATTCTACTATAATTACTTTTGTATTACAAAAAATCCTGAGTATTCTGTACTAGATGCCGTGGGCCATTTTAACAAATCTTTATCAAAGATTCACGAAATTAAAAAAAAATACTGTTATTATCCCTATAAATTTTTACCAGTCCAAAAATTAACAGAAGATCACAAGAGACAGCTCTGAGAGTTTTGTTTGAATATTTCAAGAAGGCGTGAAATTGATGGAAATCTTTTTTAAACAAAATTTTGTTCACCGACGTACCGACGAGGCAACTTTCAGCACAGCTGGTATGTTTAATCGAAAAAATAAACATTTTTGGGCAACTTCTAATCCCCACAAAATTCAGCCTGTTAGAATTCAGGACCGTAGGTCTATAAATATTTGGTGCGGCATTATAGGAAATGAAGTCATTGGTCCAATAATTTATAATAGGGCTTTAACTGGCCTAAGATATTTGGAATTTCTTGAGAATGAGATTGAAAACTTTTTAGAAAAGCTTAATCTCAACCAACACGCTGCGCTTATCTGGCAGCAGGACGGTGCGCCAGCCAATAATGTTGCCCCTGTTACAAGGTATTTAAATGAAAAATATAATTTGTGGATTGGACGAAACGGGCCAATAATGTAGTCGGCAAACAGCCCCGATTTCACGGTGCTGAATATTTTTCTTTGGGGCTATTTAAAAAACAAAGTTTATTACAATAGGCCAGAGGACATTCAAGTTTTGGAACAAAGAATTCAAGAAGAAATTTTGGTGCTAAATAGAGACTATCAAGGGTTCATTATGAACTCAATAAATCATATATTATTAGGATATACTCAAAAATGAATAATAAATCAAGGGAGTTACGTTGAAAATCAGTAATTTTTTGTTTATGTTTAAATATTTTTCTTCTTAACATTGTATTAATTTTCTTTTAAAATTTAAATAACAATCATAAAAGTAAATTTTTTATTTTAATTGATTATTGGTACTAAAATATTATTACTTAATGATTAAATAAAAATTTAGCAATTAGCAAATTACAAATTAATAGATATCAAATGGAATTAAACTTGTTGCATTTATTTTTCAACGCCTCCTAAATGTTATTTTAATAGTAAGAGAAGCATCACCAATGTAGGCCATTTGATTTTCAAGGCATTCTAGACTTATAAACGAAAATAAATACAACTTTTTAAAATTTTGATTGCTGATATCTTAAAAACGGTTTGAGCTAATATAGACAAACTATATATTTTTGGAATCAGGAAATAAATATCTATAATTTTAATAAAATAGATACAGAGGGTGTTCTTTTGAAAATTTTTTACTAATATTCTGATGATTCAGTAAAAATCCTAAAACTTTCGTATTTAAAGTTTGTTTCTATCTCTTATTGTTTTCGCTCTAGATAGGGGTCTAAATATAAGCGAAAACCCTGTACATCAGTGGCGACGCCAGGGTTTTGTGTTAGAGGGGGCCAGACTGGGCCAGAAAAATTTAGGGGGGCACTTGTTTTTACCTCATTGCTTTGCTTTGGTACCCTATTTAAATCAATTTATACCAAAAAAGGTATGGAGGGTAATATTGAGATTCATTGATTAAGGTAATAAGAAGCAGAGAAGTAGGTAGATATAGGTTAAGGTAATAATAAACATTTAAATTAAATTACATTGAAACATTACAAAAAAACATCAACGTATATACAAGACATTTCCAAATAAAAAAAATATTCGGAATTTCAAAGACATCTGAGACTGAATATTACTACTCCTCTGTGATATGGTTTGATTTTTGTAATTATTATTATCAATTATTGTATATTTTTGTTTTTTTAAAAAAACTTTATGTTGCGAGATGTACCTAATATGTTTATATGTTATATTTTAGCTATTTTAAATTATTACTCTTGTAATTTTAACTTTACTTAGTTTTAAGTCTTGTTACTTAAAATTTTTTTTGTAGAAATGGGCTACAGCCCGTGAATTATTAAATAAATAAATAAATATTTTACCGAAACCTAAAGCAGTAAGATTCTTCTGTTATTATGATTCTTAGCAAAAATATCAACAATTTTGTCAAGATTAATAGGTATTTGTAATGCGTTCTTTTTCAATACTTAAAATAGATACCGCTAGAATCTTGTGTGATTTAGTAAATTAGTCGAATGGGTGCTGCTATTCGTAATTATTGCAGTACGCTGTAGGCTTTTTTCATGCGACTTTTGACATTACAGGGGGGGCCGGCTAAATTTCAGGAGGGGCCCGGGCCCTCTCTGGCCCCCCTGACATCGCCACTGCTGTACATGCATAGTTAAAAGCTAAGTTTTAAGTTTAAACGAATTAAAACTTTAAAAGAAACAATAAAAATATTTAACTAATAGATTTGTACCTTGGTTTTCGATCATTTAACACATTTTCATTAAATTCATGGCAATGCGAAAATAATATTGAATATGTTTTCAAAAAATGTAAAAGAAAATATTTTTCGAAGATTTGCTTCAATTTTTGCGAGCAGGCATACAATTAAAATCTAAACACTTTTCTCAAATAACTTTTTTCGATATCTCGTCAATTTCAATTTTCCCGCCAAACGTCAAAATGAGTTTTTAAGTTATTCATTATAATAAATAAATAAATAAATATATCCTTTATTTAGCACTTGGCTACTTAAACCAGATAACAAAAATAACATTCTTAATAGTACACACCTCAGTTCCTTAAGTATAACAAAAGGTTTCTGTTAAAGATTCTTAGGTTTGGTGCTCTCTTAATATTATCGGGCAGATCGTTAAAATAGCGAATCCCATCGTAAGAAAGAGTTTTTTGCAAAGAGGTTGTCTTTACCCTGGATATAGTATAGTTCATTTGACCTAATGTTGTATTCATAATGATTTGATCTTTTTTCCAGGTACGATTGCAAATAATCGGGCTGTAATTTATGCTCATCTTATAAATTAATATCAGATTCGCTCTTTTCACGCACTGCTCAATGTTCAACCATCTCAGAGACCGTAATTAACATATCATTAATTGGGGTATATTTATCACATTTTAGTAGGATGCGCATTGCCTTATTTTGTAGTACCTGCAGTCTTTGAATTTCCTCCTTAGTGCAAGAAATTAATAAAGAACATGCATATGAAAAGTGTGGCAATATAATAGATATAATCGGCATAAAAAGTTTTTTCAATATTCAATCAAAATTTTTTTTTCCATATGTGTCCAATTTTATGCCAGTCACTATATATAAGGACAACCCTGTATATTATGTGACTATTTTTTTATTTGAAAAGGAAAATTAACATAAAATGTTTTTTTGAGTAAAATCTTAATTAGGAAAAAATATCGGTGTTTTCGAACATCGATGTTTTTTCAACATCGATGACTAGTTTCGATGATAGCATGGATGTTCAACATCGATGTTTTTTTTCGATGTGCCCATCCCTACTGTTGACTGGCCCGGGAAAGTTGCCTTAAGGGGCCCCATCCTATTCTTCCTTTCTTAAAAAATGCACCGCAGGAAAAAATGGTGACGCCCTTTTTTTGACTCTTAAAACTTACAAATTCTTTGTTTCGCTAGCCCAACCCGTTGTGTTACTTCGATTTAAATAGAATTATTCGGTACATCGGATCGTTTCTTTCGTATCCATCCATTAACTCACAAAACTTTAATTGGTTTGTTATTTTTTTTCGTTTAATATGAGGTTTTTATACCTACATTATATGCTTTTTTTTTAATTCAAAATCGGATTAGTTTGGGATGGATGATGGATTGCGGTATTTAATATTTAGGCCTGTGGCCTATCTGTAGTTTGTAGCAGTAGGGACCCGAGCCCAAAAGGGGCATCAGGATACCATACAGTAAGAGGCCCCTCGGGAAATTTTCCGTTCTCCCTGCCTTCCCATCCGTCCCTGATACAGGGTGATTTCTTTAAAGTGTTACAAGGCAATATCTCGAGAACGGTTTTAACTATATTCATGAAATTTTGGTTAGGTAATAGGGATATGGGGGAACATATTCAACCATATTTTTAACATTTTATCCCTGAGGGGTGGGGACCAAGTTTGAAATTTTATATTAGATACATTACATTACATTTATATTTTTGTTGCTAAAATTCAAAACCCTTAGAGCGGATGGTTTTTAGAGAGGGTACGAAAATTCATTTTGACAAAAACATACGTAGTTTTTCAAAAACTGTCCAACAGAGAATGACTTTTAGCTAATACTACTTCTTCCCTATAGTAGAAATGCCGTAAACAACATATAAAATGGAAACCATCACGTATTGACCTTTCACCTTTGTAATTATGTGACCATTAGGTAAGTACATTGGTTCATGAATGGGGTTTTACGTAAGGGCATCCCTTTGACACCTTTAGATTCTCCGACTACTTTTTAGGTATTTTCGCATAAAAGAAACTATTATTCTCGGCCGTTGCCTTTCTTGGGTATGTCGCGCCATGTGTGTCATGATTGAAGATTTTGGTTTGCGTATTGCTACTATATTAGTGCTTTTCAACTATAGACCGACGGGGAGCCAGTATCTTTAGGTAGTTTGTAGGTCGCTGTGTACTACTGTGTAGGTCGCATTTTGTCTTGCTCTCGTATGTGAGTCAGTAATAAGTTGGTTTGTCGAAACGTCCGTACGTCCGTAGTAGATTGGTAATGATTTTTAAAAAGAACACTGACAAAAATAAATTTACCATTGAATAAAGAATAGAATATTCAATGAAATTTACCGATCTTGTGGGTTGCAGAATTAGAGCTAATTTAACGCACGTGCCTATGTTATTCAAACTGAGCCTACGAATTATCACAACTTATTTAAAAATGCTACAATAACTCAGCTTCTTTTGGTTCGCTTCAACACAGAAATATTAACATTTTAAACACATTTGGGATTACCACAATCCTTCATTTTGTAACCATTTTATGAGTTACCTGAACTGAATTGGGAAAATTTACTAACTGATTTTAAAGTGCCGTTTTGACCCAGACGTGCATTATTTTAACTCATTACTATGTGTAAATTATTTTGAGTTGAAATAAGTCATAAAGAGTGCTCTAATAACCCCTGTCGAGAGTAAATCACCGATCGAAAGGTCACGGAAAGTTCCGAATTCGCGCGGTAACTTCATCCCATTGTTATTACTACCTCGTGCACGTCACATCGCCATGGACCACATAACTGGACTTGCTATCCGCGCAATCGTTGATCGGAGGGATCTTTTTTTATTTTTGTTCAGAGTTTGTTCTTATACAGGTGCGTGAAAATGAGAAAAATCCAACTTTAGTGTTGGAATATATTTAAAGTGCCAAACCTTGCTGTGCCTAGCTTCGTTCATAGAGTAGTTCTTTTGCACTTGACGTTTATCATATGTTGTTAGATATGTCAGTAATGTCAGTTAACCTAGCATGTGTTTTCTGTAACAAGTGTTTGTTAATTAAAGTACATATACTATTAAATATTCCTTGTGTTTCTTAGCTCTATTGAGATTCCCTGCCAACATTTAGGACAGATTAAATCTATAGTGGTTAAGTAAGCTAGAACAACTGAAAGGTCCAGTTTTGATAGCTCGAATCATAAGTTAATCTAGCCCGAGTAGTAACGCATCACAACTCCCATATTAGTATCTGGCAGCTTAAACAATGAATTGCTGCAGCCCACGTCGCATGTGTTCGTCAAACTCAGTTACGATTAGCTAAGCTAGCTAGCTAAAACAACCCATCGTCAGGGCTAATATAACTCATGAACAGTGATTTGACGCAATTTCTTCGATTTAGTTGCCGTAACTCAGATGTCTGAGCTGTCCCCTATTAGCAACACGCGTCGGTCTAGGATAACTCATATTTGAGTTATGTCAACTCGATATTTCGCTCAGTGAACTCATTAATAGTTGGTATGCGAACGTCCTGGTGCAACACGCGATTCATATAGTGTACCGGGTGACTTCGTATAAACTAGCACCCCCCCGTAACATTTTTATTTTTTATCGTACGGGAAAAGTAAAAAAACTGACATACAGGGGAAATTTTTTCCTTTCCAAATTTGCATTGTAGTTTTCAGTAACTTTGCAAATATACGGAGGACGACAAAAAGTATTTTTTTTTAATGAAATGCCCTGTATATTTTCGGTTAAAATGAAAGATCTTTTTTTTTCTGATTTCAAATATACCATACAAGTTGACATTTAGTTCAGCCGTTTTTGCGTTATTTAAGTTAATAAATAAATAAATAAAACAGCAATGCAAAGATTGAAAAAACAATGTTTTACTAACTAACTAAGTAGAGTAGTAGAGATTCAATAAAATAAAACAAAATAACTACCTATATAGAATATTAATCAGAATGAATATTTCTCCCCTCATTATCTATGCATTCTTGGTAAACGGGTTGTAAGTGCTCAATTGCATTCTCTATAAAATTACTATTTCTTTCATTTAAATATCTTATTTCTCGAGTAATAAAATGTTTCATGTCCTCAACATTGTCAATATCACGCTGATAAACTTTAGTTTTAATATACCCCAAAAAAAAATTGTCCATAGGCGTTAGATCGGGACTATTTGAAGGCCACACAATAGTCCCGTTTCTTCCAATCCATTCATTGTGATTAATATTTAAAAAATCACGTACTCCACGTATCACATGTGGTGGGGCACCGTAATGGTGAAAAATTATATTCATATACTGCGCCAACGGTAAGTTTTCTAGCATGTCTTGCAGGCGTGTTTCCAGAAATTGGTTATATAGCAGCGGTCCAGTCAATGTGCCTTCGAAGAAATAGGGTCCTATTATTCTATTTTTCAATAGTCCGCACCATACATTAACTGTCCTTCGTCCTTGATATCGAACTTCCCTGGCGAACTGAGGATTTTCTTGTGCCCAGTCTCGGTAATTTTGACGGTTTGGTAATCCACTTGTTGAGAAACTTGACTCGTCGGTCCATAATATTTTTTCGAAGAAGCCTCTTTTGTTATTCAATCTATTCAACATAAGGTTGCAGAAATTGAGTCTTTGATTCTTATGCAGTTCTGTTAGTTTTTGAACTTTATGATATTTGTAAGGTCTATATTTTTTCAAAACCTTCCGGATATACACACGCGAAGTTCTTCGTGGTCCATAACGAGCACGCATTTCCTTAGAACTTATTGACTTACTGGGGGTTTCCACAAAATGCAGAAGAATATTCAAATCGTGATTGTCAGTATTTTCATTTAGTTCCCTTTTTTTTCTTTGCAAATTTGACGTTACTCTAAATTTGGTAAAAATACTTTTGATTGTCCATCTTGTGGGAATCGGACCATCGGGATGTATTGCCGCGTAGGCAAGTCGCGTAGTAGACGCATTATAATTATTTTCAGCAAACAAACAAACAATATCTAGTTTTTCAGGCACAGAAAACACCATTTTAAAAAGATAGAAGGAACCGAGTAAGTTGCACTGACAGTTATTATTTCAATGACAATGTCAATTCAGAAACATTTGTTACTTAAGGCTGAGACACAATCAAAAACTTAAGGAATAAAGAATAGGATTTAAGATTTAGGTGTTAAGGAATAAGAGTACAGGACAGAATTAAAATTTTATTACCTAAATTTAACCAATCCGGTTACTTAAAAACGGCGCGATTTTTAAATTCTAAACTATTGTCCTAACCCCACTTTTTTGTTTACAAATACAAACCATTTTTACAACTTTGACAAGCTCACCTATACTTTTAAAAAATATGGAAGGCTTGCCAAAAAAGTCCTTAACTCTTTTGAGTAGTGTATTTGCAATGTCGGCAGCGTTTTATTATCACCTTAAGAAACGAAAATCAATAAGGTGGCGCAACAGGAGATGGTGGGTCCTATTAATGTCCAAAGAGAATTCTTAGGAGACTTTAATAATAGAACGTAATCGTGAAGGTTTTGATCATACATGACTTAGGTACATAAAACTTTTCTTTTATTAAAAACCAAAGTGAAAAAATACAATTTTGGGGTTATTAAATTGTCAAAAGTCAAACCTAACAAACATGCTGACTTCTGATTGGCTGATTTCCTATTCCTTATTTCTTAAAACCAACAAGTCGTTTTTTTAAAGCTTAAATCTTATTCCTTAATTCTAAAAATTTTATTGTGCGTTGTTTACATAGGACAACATATGTTCGTTCTTAAATCTTAATTCTTATATCATAAATCTTATTTCTTATTCCTTAAGTTTTTGATTGTGTCTCAGCCTTTACTATTTTTATTTTAGTGTACTCTTAGTACTCTATTGTATTTTACTGTATTTATTAAATTACTTGCATACATCTGAAAAGCTTTGTTAACAAGATTTATCTTACTAACAATAAAGCATAATTGATTTGATTTGATTTGATATTGTTTTCATTGCCCTTTTTTCTTTTCTTTTTAAATTCATTTATTTTCATTATCTAGTTTTATCTACACATGCGCTTAAACTTTAAACTACGGTTTGGCCTAGGTAGTGGCGCATATTTACAATTAATATAGGTAGTTAACAACTTTCCGGTGGTGACCTTACAGCGTATTATGGAAGTATATATTGCCCTGGCTCAAAGATATTTCCCGCGTTTACGATAATCAACTGGGATACGGCTTGGAATTTGGGGAAAAAACTTCCAAAAAACCCCATTTACTCTCTTCAGTCAAAACATTATGTCCGCCATAGCAGACAACTTCAATGCAGTGGGCGATAGCTCCAATCAACCAGCACGGAGTGCCGTCGGAAGGAGGCCATTACAATAAGAGCGTAGATTTTCCGGTTTGTGGGTGAGTCTTTGTCGGAGGCGTCGCCAGTAGTCCCCCCCCCCCACTCACTGGCCAACGGCATGTGTATCGACCGTGTGGGTGTTGCTGTGTAAAAAATGTATTTATTCTTTAACGTGTTTGTGTGGTGTTGTTCTTGGAATTTAATTCTGTGTAATTTTATTGAATTGTGTTCGTGTTTATTAGTCAATACCCATACCTAAGGCAGGGGGAGGTGATACAAGGGTAGTTTTGCGTATATTGGTTTGTGTTTTATTGGATTGTTTATGTCATGTCTATTGTTAGTTAGGTTTGTTGTCAATGGTGAGTTGTTTATTTTGTTTGTAAAGAAGTCGGTTGATATGTCTCTTATATAGTCTAGTATGTTCGGTATTTCGGCCATGCGGTGCAGTTCTGCGATGCGTACGTACCTGTCGGATGACGTAACACATCGCAGAATTTTATTCTCCAACCTGAGAAGCCTCTGTACTTGGGTGTTTGAGGCTGAACACCACACTGGCGCGACATATTATGTTATTACGGGTCTTATAATTTGTTGATAGATGAGGCGTTTATTGAACGGGGAAAGAGGGGATTTTGCGGATAAAATGGAATATAGGCTGTGCATTGCTGCAAAGCCTTTTTTAAGGGTGGAAGCGATATGGGGATGAAAAGATAAACGCTCATCTATGGTCAGTCCTAAGTATTTCAGTCGTTTTTTCGGTGTTATGTAGGTGTCTTTGATTTTAATCGGAACGAAAATTCTATTGTTTGTAGGTAAATTTTTTAGTAAGTATCGTACATGTTGTTTTGTCTGTATTTATCACAATTTTCCATTTGTCTAAGTATGGTGTAAGTAAGTTGATGTGGGATTGTATCTGTCTTTTGGCAGCTTCTGCGTAGTAGGAGTGAGCATATATTAGTGCGTCGTCCGCGTACAGTGCCAGTTTTGTGAGGGGGTACCTCGGTATGTCTGCAGTATGTAGATTATACAGGACTGAGGACAGGACTGTGCCCTGAGGCACCCCCGCAGTAACCGTCACTAGGGCGGACAGCGCACCCTCTACTCTTACGCAGAAGGTCCTGTCTGTTAGGTAAGTATGTAATAACGTTACGTAATGTAATGGAAAATTGTGACTATAAAATAACTTGTGTATGAGTCCTTTGTGCCAGACAGTGTCAAAGGCGCGCCGGATGTCAAGGGAAAGCAAGACTGTGTTCATTTCTTGATTAAATTTCGTCTTGACATCCTGCAGCACCCTTGCCACTGCCATGACAGTCGAGTGTCCCGGTCTAAAGCCAAATTGTTCGTCTGGTATATTGTTTGTTTAGGTTGGTTAGGATTGTTTTTTCTAGTATTTTAGACATAGTGTTTGTCAGTGCAATCGGTCTGTATGAATTAGGTAGTGTAGGGTCCTTGTCAGGTTTTAATAAGGGTATAATAATGGCCTCCTTCCATTGGCGAGGAAAATGCTGTAAAGTATATACAGAATTTATAATGTATAGTAATTGCAGGAATGTTTTCCGGGGAATGTTTCGTAACAGGAGATTGTGGATTCCGTCAGGCCCAGGGGCTTTACGTAATGGTAGTTTGTTTATGATATCACGAAGTTCCCTGGGCGTAACTTGGATTTTGGAAAGGACTGAGGGTGGGATCGGATATTTTTGTCTCGTTATGTTGGTTGTTATGTTTGTTATGTAATTTTGTTCTTGTGTCACGTTCGGGGGGGGGGGGGGAGGTGCAGACTGCTCGACTGCTGCCAGTGCTGTTGCTATGCAGTCCGCCTTCTCCCTGTCTGTTTGTACGTCATTGTTTTGTAGGGTCGGTATTTTGTTAAATTTCCTCTTTAGGCGCTTTGTAAGGCGCCATAAAGAGAAATTCTGTGTGGAAAGTCCATTTATTATGTCAGTCCATGTATTATTTTTGTGTATGTTTATTTTTTCCCTAATTTTTGTTTGTAGGTCGTTCATTCTTTGTCTGTCTATTTGTCTGTGAGTTCGTTGCCATTGTCGTCTGATTTTATTTTTAAATTTTATTAAATTGATAATGTCTAGTGGCAGTCTGTCTTCTTTATGTTTTATGTTGATTTTTGTTGCTATCTGGTCTCTGGCGTACTGTATATTGTTTGTTAGTTTGTCTATTTCTTGTTCCAATTGTTGCGTATCGTCTATTTTATTGTTGATTACAGTTTTGTCGTCGAGGATGTGACGGAAACGTGTCCAGTTTACATTCTTGAGTAGGAGGGTGCTAGTTGGGGACTCGAAAAACATTCGTGCATTATAAAAAATTTGTACCGGAAGGTGGCCTGAAGACAAATAGTCCAGTGTGACAGCGTCGGACAATTCCAGTATATTTTTGTTTAAAAACAGATCTATAAACGTGGGCGTTGCCCTGTTTGGAGGGTAATGGGTAGGTTTGTCACTTGCTATCACCTGGACATTTTCATTTAGTAAATAATTAAAGATCATGTTTCCGTGCTGGTTATTCCGGTGATTCCCCCACATTTCGTGGCGTGCATTGAAATCACCTGCCATGAGTACCTGGCCGAAGCCGGTGAAGAACGGCCGTATATCTCGGTCTGTTAGGCGGATACGAGGAGGGGCGTAGGCAGTGCTCATCACCACTCCATTGCGTAATTGAATTGAGACGTGTTCAATTTGTGAAATTTGGTTATTTATTTGTTTATGAGGAATGGAGTGCTTAATGAGCAGTGCCACCCCGCCCCCTCTATTATCTCTATCTGCTCTATACATTGCATAGTTACGAAAGGATATACGGCATACGGTCATTCTGCACCAACTTGGTTTCGGTGATGAACATAATGTCAACTTTAAAATTTTGTAGAAAATGTATTATTTCTCCTGTTTTATTTTTTATGCCGTTGGCATTCCAATTGATTATCGTCAACGATTTGGTGTTTTCATGGCCCACTGTTCAAAAAGTTGTTGTACTCAGTAATCATGGTAGCGTATATCAAGATAATGTAAATTCAATGCAAATGTAAACTTAAATAACGCAAAAATGGCTGAACCAATTGTCAACTTGTATTGTATATTTGTAATCAGAAAAAAACGATCTTTTATTTTAGCTAAAAATATACAGGGCATTTCATTAAAAAAAAAATACTTTTTGTCGTCCCCCGTATACAGGGTGTTGGGAAAATGTGTTTGGATACTTGGACAGGTGAATCTACATGATAAAATAATGTTAGTAAGTCATGTAACAAAATATCGAAATCTCAATATTTTCTAAGTTATGGTCTGTCAAAGTTCAATTTTTTTTTTCTTATTTTTGATGTAGGGCATTTACTTTTTCACCAATTAATTTGATTTTTGGCACAGAGACTTATCTTCACGATTTCTATAACTCTGTTACCAAAATGTTGCCCTACTCTGCCACCAGAGGGCACTTTACCTGAAAACCATATTTTTTTTTCGCATATCTTTTTGGATTTGACAGATATTACAAAACCAAATATGCCTTGTGAAAGACAATAAAATACTTATTAAAAAAGTTACTCTTCATTCGAGTCGATAAACCTCACCGTTTAGTCACAAATTAGCAGTAAACATTTTATTACCATTAAATCAGTACGTCCAATAGGCGCAAATAAATCAAGTTACCATGCTTCAAATTTAAATAAATCTGTCAATAAAATACCTAATAAGTTATCGGACTAAATACTAAATTATATCAACGTAAACAATTTATTTTTATTTATTTATTTTCAGTTTTATTCACCTAATAATAATTTATGTATTGGTAATTATTATACGAATAGATAGGTCATTAAATATATTTTTTAACACTGAATGAACAAGTAATTAAGAAGGAAACTAATCATAATATATTCTCAAAATGTCCTCCGTTCATCTCTATACATTTCCTAATGCTTTTCAAGAAATGTTGCCTAACTTTAAAGAAAATACCGGCCGTATTTTGAATAACCTCAAATCCATTAATTACTCTTTGACGTAGATCTTCAACATCGTTTACCGGAGTTTTATAGACCAAAGTCTTTAAATGTCCCCCAAAAAAAAAGTCCATAGGATTAATGTCAGGCGAACGCGGTGCCCAAGGTAATGATCCATTTCGTCCTATCCACCTGTTAGGAAATGTATCATTGAGATATGTCCGTACGTTTAGACTAAAATGGGGTGGAGCGCCATCTTGAAGAAGCCACATGCTTAATCTTGTTTGAATTGGCACATTTTCCATTAATTGTGGAAGGACATTCCGAAGGAAATGTAAATAAACTTCGCCATTTAACGGTCCTTCAAAAAAGTGAGGTCCTATGAGATGGTCTCCTATAATTCCGCCCCATACATTTAATGAGAATCGTCGCTGATGCTGCCGTTCCATAATCGCATGTGGGTTTTCGTATGCCCATTGGTGGGTGTTATGAAAATTGGTAATCCCATCCCGTGTGAAAGTAGATTCGTCCGTGAATAATATGAAATTAAGGAATCGATTGTTTTGTCGAAATTTCTCTAATAATTGTTGGCACATGTTAACTCGTAACTGTGCGTCACCCTCATAAAGTGCCTGTACCTTTTGTACATGAAATGGGTAAAGAAGATCCTCATGAAGGACTTCCCAAGCCGTAGAATTGTCAATTCCCTCTTCTAAAGCTATATTTCGAGTACTTATACCTGAATTCGCTTCTGCTCTTTCAAGTATTCTTTCTTCCATTTCAACAGTTCTAACGTATCTTGGTCTACCTTTATCAGCAATAGTATTTATAAATGAGCCTATCTCGCCAAGCCTTCGATGAACTTTGATGAAAGTTGGGGCACTTGGAACATTTCTATTAGGATATGTTTCCATGTAAAACCGCCGTGCTTGCTCTGCATTCCCATTGGCTCTCCCATAACAAAAATGCATGTCACGATACTCAGTATTTGAATATACGTGAGCCATTTTATTACTAGGTAAACAGCAACGTAATTTTCACTAATTTTAAAAATGTACTACGTTTATGAATACTTTTAAGGCTTTACTAATGTCTAATTTTTTTACTTATTATTTACTTTTCACCCGTCTTATCATTTATTTAAATTTGAAGCATGGTAACTTGATTTATTTGCGCCTATTGGACGTACTGATTTAATGGTAATAAAATGTTTACTGCTAATTTGTGACTAAACGGTGAGGTTTATCGACTCGAATGAAGAGTAACTTTTTTAATAAGTATTTTATTGTCTTTCACAAGGCATATTTGGTTTTGTCATATATGTCAAATCCAAAAAGATATGCGAAAAAAAAATATGGTTTTCAGGTAAAGTGCCCTCTGGTGGCAGAGTAGGGCAACATTTTGGTAACAGAGTTATAGAAATCGTGAAGATAAGTCTCTGTGCCAAAAATCAAATTAATTGGTGAAAAAGTAAATGCCCTACATCAAAAATAAGAAAAAAAAAATTGAACTTTGACAGACCATAACTTAGAAAATATTGAGATTTCGATATTTTGTTACATGACTTACTAACATTATTTTATCATGTAGAATCACCTGTCCAAGTATCCAAACACATTTTCCCAACACCCTGTATATGCAAAATTATCGAAAACTACAATGCAGATTTGGAAAGAAAACAATTTCCCCTGCATGTCACTTTTTTTATTTTTTCCGTACGATAAAAAATAAAAAAGTTACGGGGGTGCTAGTTTATACGAAGTCACCCGGTACCTCGGGACTTTTGCGATAATTTTCAGCGCCCTATTCTAAATTACCTGGAACTTATTCAGTTCCGCACTGCTTATGTTGCACCACGAAGGTGCACCATAGTTGAGAACCGAACTAACCAATGCCTTGTAGAGGTTGATCTTTGGCCTATTTGCAAGTCTACTCCGCCTGTGAAGCAGGGGATAGATAGAGCCAAACTGTCGCAATGTAAACTTCACTCTATTTCATGGTAGAGGAAATTAAAGTCTTACTTGTTATATTTTATAATTTTAATTCAGTTGTCTGACACATGTAATTTAGTATTGTCTTGTATTCCTTCGATAATGATCCGCAACGGTCGAAACACGTGTCAGGCAACTGAATTAAAATTGTGAAATATAGCAAGTAAGACTTTAATTTCCTCTACCAATAGAACATCCATTTCACCAAGCATGTATATATATGGCTCATCACAAATCAATTATTCACTCTATTTATTGAATTGAGCTTCCAGTTCAGTCTTTGGTCAAAGATAAGTCACAGGTACTTCACTTCCTGGCACCAGTTTACTTGGACTCGGTTGACTTTAAGCCTTGTTTCAGGCCGACGTACGCGGCTTTTCGAGAAGAGAGAGTCTTAGTTGGATTGAGGCAAATCTTCCAAACCGAAAACCATTTTTCCAGCTCGATTACGTGATGCTGCATCCGGCTGATGACAATGCGCGGTGATTTGGCAGTAGAAGTAATTGCTGTATCGTCAGCGAAAAGATAGAGCTGTGTGAATCTATCTCGCGGAATATTATAAGTGTAAATGTTATATAGCATCGGAGAGGTGAGCCTTGCGGCACTCCCGCCCTGACGCGTTTTTTTAAAGAAAGTGCGTTCCCTGACGAGACCGCAAAACTCCTAGTCTCAAGAAACGAGCCAACTACCTTGACGAGGCTACGAGCCTTATCAACTTTAGTGACAGACCGTTATGCCCTACCTTATCGAAAGCTTTACTTACGTCGAAGAAAACCGCTCCCGTGTGCGCTCTCCTGTTAAAGCCTTTTACAATGTTAGATGTTAAACGCGTCGTTTGTCTAACTGTGCAATGTTCGGCCCGAAAACCGAACTGTTTGTTAGGCAAAACGTTGCGTGCAAACACAAAGTCATTTAGACAACTTAAAATGATTTTCTCGCCGATTTTCCCTAGGCTGGATAACAGACTAATCGGTCTGTAACTTGATGGCACCGTCGGGTCCTCGCCTTTTTCATGTATTAATATGACTTTGGCGTGCTTCCAGGAGCGCGGAAAATGACCTTCTTCGATTATAGCCTGTGATATGTATTCTATTTTTTATATTTACATTTTTTAAATCAGTCCATATGGTTCACTGTATACCGTGTTGTGGGCACAGTAAACCACCCTCCGGTACACAGTAAATCAATATATTATATTTTTATTGTTTTACAAACTAAAAAACATAAACTAATATTAAAGAAAAATAATTTTTATAAAAGTTGATATAAAAAAACAAAATGAAATTCTTTTTTAATTAGCAAAATCTATGAACTACTTACTACTTAAGGTAATTTTCGGGAAATAATCACAATAATAACTTTCATTTTTATCTTTGCTCCTCTAAAAAAATATGATAGGTACTACATAATATTATCATGAATAAAGAATGCTCGATTTACATTTTCTCAAACCTACCTTTTTGCATAGAAATAAAAAAAGTGAAATTAAGCAATTTATCATACATCTGTCGAATGCAAATATCAAAATAGACAAAACCGAAATTTGGGCGTGGTCTCTACAAATTTTCGCCTGCGGTGCTACCTTTACGCCTTCAGCATACCTAAACCGTCCGTAACATTTTTCCCTGGATCCACATTTGTATCGAACTGCCGACCCTGGCTGGCAACTCACGAGCCGCCACTGACCTGAAATAATACTGTGTTGCCAAAAGCTCTTTTATTATTATTTCGTTAAAGCTGCCCATATACACTGAAACATGCGGCGATGCATGCATCGACTCCGGGAATCAGAAACTAGGCAGCAGCATCGGTCTGTCTAAACCACAGAAGGAAATAGCGAAGCACGCGTCGATTCCCAAGAACCATGACTCTTGAAATAATGTGCAGTCCATGAGAGGGGTTCTTTGTGACGAGGTTTCCTTTTTTAAAGAACTGATATTTGTGTTGCTTACGGTTGTAATGGTATCATTGGTAGGCGGTAAGATTTTAAACTGTACCATAGATAAAGGATTTATAAGGGAGATAACTGAACTACATTGACCTTGCATGGATTTAAGCTGAAACCTACATCTGCGTCACCGATTCTGCAACTCTACTCGCGCCATCCAGTACGATACTCTAGATGCCGCGCTGCAGTTTACTGCAACTGATGCAAATCGTTCGACTCCAGTCCACACATTATGTAGCATATTATGCGTCGATTCCAACGCATATCAAATTATCCTGCTTAAAACGTCTCAAACATTACGATTCATATGAGGCAGAAGGTATTATAGCAAACTAAAATGTCAAGAAGGCCTCGCGTTTCGATGGTATTAAAAATACTGCATTGAGCAATCTGCCGAACATCATCGGGGATATAGTAAACTTTTCACAGGTAATAATGTGGAAAAAAACAAAAGTTATATTCATCCTAAGTTGTCGAGTCTAGCTAAAATTACTGAAAAAATAATACTGAGACGTTTGGTTGACTTTGTCATCGAGCGTAATGTTCTCCCCAATGAGAAATTTGGGGAGCGGTTTTCTTCGACGTCTCGAACGCTTTTGATAAGGTCTGGCAGTGCGGCCTGATTTTAAAACTGATAAGACTAGGGGGCTGCCAATTATCTTGTTAGAATTATCGCTTCTTTTTTGGAGAGAACGCGTTTTGCAGTCTCGTTAGAAGGTGCGCTTTTTGAGATCAATCACATCAGGGCGGGAGTCCAAAAAGGGTCTCCGGGTGCTCCAATGCTGTACAAAATATACGTTCATAATATCCCGACGGGCAGATTTAACAAACTGTTTTTATTTGCTGACAACACTGCAATTACTTCAGTTTCAGATCAACCGCGGCTGGTAGTGGTTAGATTGCAGAGGCACATATGAGTTTTGGAAAAGTGGCTTTCGAGGTAGAGGATTCGAGTGAATCCTGCCAACACGAAGGCCATATTCTTCTTGAAGAAAACCTGAGACTATATAGGCTCTTGGTTAATGGCATTCAGGTAAATTGGGTCCAGGAAATCAAGTACTTGGGACTTGTTTTTGATGAGAGACTAAATTGGAGAAATAACTCAGAGTTGAGATTGAAAAAAGCTGCCAATCAGCTTCGTTCTACCACTAATTGCAATTTCACATGTGTCACCGGATTCCACCTACAAGTTTCCTAAAAATTGGCTACCTCCAGCCATAGTGGAGAGGCACTAACGATGGAATCCTCGACAAACCCAGTCTTTCTGAGCTAAGAGAAGAATAGGTCTAAAAAGACGCTCATAACCCCCTTTAAATGATCAAGAGCTTCGCTCAAATCCATTTTCTTATTTGTTGGCCAACAAAGGTCGCCCAATGACTGATAGAAGCTAAAGGCAATGTCCGACTCGAAAGAGAGATAGAGGGAGAGGGAGAGGAGAGAGAGAGAGAGAGAGAGAGAGAGAGAGAGAGAGAGAGAGAGAGAGAGAGAGAGAGAGAGGAATTTTAAGCTTCTATAAAATTTATTAAATAGCAGTATATACCACCTTAATAAAATGTATTTTTCTAGTTGGGGCAGGCTACACGCCAGTGAATCCTGAAAAACAAGAAGTAACAATGAAAACATTAACTGTCACTTTAGAACCATTATATTTGTTAAATCGGCTAATAAGAAGTAACATTATGTAACAACGCTAAAAAAGTATAACGAAATTCTTTATGATTAATTAATATTTTTTTGCTTAACTACATTTTATCAAAACCCGGATATCGCTTCTGCTCCACGAATTCGAAGCATCACATCATTCGAGAACAAATCAATCCTTGTATTCCATTAATCTCGTCTAATTTCATTTTTTCGATGCCTTAACTGGAAAGGCAAGGTACTACTAGCCCAGGTACCATATCATTTTTAATACCACTGTTAAAATGCATTCCTATATATTTCCTTTAGTCAACTGTTCTTTCTTATTGTACTCATCAAGCATCGATGCCACTTCCATTCTTTCAGCCGCGATACGGTTTATATTAGCAAGAAGGTCGGGATACGGACTTATTGCCATTACAAAGTCCTTCTGGTCCAATCTGTATATCTCTGATACTTCCACTGCGACCACAGAGGCAGTCCTTAGGGTGCTTTTAACTATTAGGGCTATTTCACCAAAGTGTGAGCCATCATCCAAATGGCAAATCTAAAACATGAAAGGACCGATAATCTTTATTTATGACTATACTCTATTTGAAATTGGGAAGGAGTAATAAATGAGGATCAAGTACGCATTCCATGGGAGTATGGGAGTACCTGCCTGTCTACATATTTAATATAATTCTTAGAGGTATTATACAGGGTGTTATTTAAATACGTGATCAAACTTTAAAGGGCGACTCTTTGAGTGATTCTAAGACGAAAAGTTCATATAAACATAGGTCCGGTAACGCTTCGTTTTCAAAATACAGGGTGTTAAACTTTAAAAAAAAAATCATTTTTTCGTAAATATTTTAATATTCCTTTAGCCGATTTTGTTTAAATTTGGCAGTGTTATTTAGGGTAGTAAGGGGCTCATTAAGCCCTAACTAGATTAAAATTTTTAAGTCCAGTGGCGTTTGGGTTGACCTCTGATTTTTTTTGCAATTTTTCTGGTTTTTTCGCATTATGCAACTATTAATAACAACTAACGGCGACATCCCATAGTAATCGGGCCTCTCATGGATTGCAAATTAGGTTTGAGCGTGGTGCCACCATACAATCCAAAAAAACTGGTCCTATAGGCCATTAGTTTTTTTTTCCAACTACAACTTTTTTATTCTTCGCATTTTTTTCGTATCTTGCTTCTTTTTTAAGAAAAAACATAAAAATCACTTTATTGCAATCAATAAAAAAATTTTTCTGTTTTATAAATAATTAAAAAATGTTTTTATTGTTGTCAACGGACATGGAATAAAGTGATTCTTATCTATGATTAGGCAATTGAAATTAAACGAAATTCATCTTTTGAATTTTTTCGCTCAGATCAACTATTTTCGATAAAAAAAATAACGTTATTTATTACTGCAGTGTTTCGAAAGTAACAAAAAGGTAAGAGTGCCATGGAAGGAAAAACAATTGTTCAAACAAATTTGACGTTGGCATAACTGACATAACTTTAAACAATGCATACGTAATTATTTGAAGTGTTTTTAAAAGTTTTAAGCTCTAATAGTATATTATTAACCAAGGTTTAGACAGCCATCATTATTGCCCGAGCGGCAAGTTTAAATCACGAGGAGCGAAGCGACGAGGGATTTAAGACGCGAGGGCTATAAGCTGTCTAAACCGTGGTTAATATAATATTTTTTCCACTACTACAAACTTTTATAAGACATTTATCTTTATAGTATTATTAATTATAAAAAAATTTTTCCACTACTAACCTATAACATCGCAATTATTAACCGATTATTAACGTTAGAAATCGTTTTTCTCTACCTTATAAGTTATTATTGACCATGGTCAATAATAAGGCATTGAAATCCATTATTGACCGATCTTCAAGAATCCATTTGAAGGCAGGTAACTTGATTTTTTGATTCTACAACATGAATTCATAAACATGAATGTGGTTAGGCAACCAGATAATTATCAATACATATTAGATTACTTGATATTGTAAAATATCGATAGAATCAACATTTTTTCTGCTTCCATCCTTAATTCTGGAGGTGTACACATAATAATATCACTACCATTTTCTTCGCTCATTTTTTAAAAGAACGGAAAACTCGTGAAATCTGATGACATAAATGAACAAAAATTGACATTTACAAAGCCACCTGACAAAACAACAAAATATTTTGCCAATTCCAAAGCGCAGGTAACTTGATTAAAAAATATACTTATACCTACCTATCATTTTTTATAATTATTAATACTATAAAGATAAATGTCTTATAAAAGTTTGTAGTAGTGGAAAAAATATTATATTAACCACGGTTTAGACAGCTTATAGCCCTCGCGTCTTAAATCCCTCGTCGCTCCGCTCCTCGTGATTTAAACTTGTCGCTCGGGCAATAATGATGGCTGTCTAAACCTTGGTTAATAATATACTAATAGGTAGGTATAAGTATATTTTTTAATCAAGTTACCTGCGCTTTGGAATTGGCAAAATATTTTGTTGCTTTGTCAGGTGGCTTTGTGAATGTCAATTTTTGTTCATTTATGTCATCAGATTTCACGAGTTTTCCGTTTTTTAAAAAATGAGCCAAGAAAATGTTAGTGATATTATTATGTGTACACCTCCAGAATTAAGGATGGAAGCAGAAAAAATGTTGATTGTATCGATATTTTACATATCAAGAATCTCTAATAATCTAATAAGGTATGTATTGATAATTATCTGGTTGCCTAACTGTTTAAAATGTTTATGAATTCATGTTGTCAAATCAAAAAATCAAGTTACCTGCGTTCAAAAAGATTCTTAAAGATCGGTCAATAATGGATTTCAATGCCTTATTATTGACCATGGTCAATAATAACTTATAAGGTAGAGAAAAACGATTTCTAACGTTAATAATCGGTCAATAATGGCGATGTTATAGGTTAGTAGTGGAAAAAATTCGTTACTGATATTACAAAATGGTTCAGTTTACAAACTCAGAAATGGCCGATATGCATTTTGCCTATGAAATGGCCCAAGGCAATTTCAGATCGGCTAGACGCATTTATCAAGAAAGATATCCTCATCGCTGTGTACCAAATAGACAAACATTTGTAAGAATACATGAAAGGCTGTACGAAGCAGGCACCTTTCAAAGGTCGGCTGCTCTTATTGGGAGACCTGCAACAGTAAGAACAGTGGAGATGAAGGAAGCAGTTTTACATGAAAAAGCAAATTGAAGCTCGCTATGATGGAAAATCCAACTTAGCTCTTGCTATTGTTATTTTTTTATTACTATTGTTATTATTATTATAACTTGTAACTTATTTTACTTTCCTTACTTCTTTCTTACTTACTTTAAGTACAGCATTTTCATTAATTCATTATTATTGTACAATTGTCTTTAGATTGGGCTTGTATCCTGTTAGACAATAAACGGTTATTTATTTATTTATTTATTGAAGTTGAGCGTAGCCCCGATACAAGTACACGCAAAATTGCACAACAATTAAACATTTCTCACTTTACTGTATGGCAGATTTTAAAGGAATATCAACTGTATCATTACCACACCACAATACCACATACAGCGTGTTCAAGCATTATTACCTGCGGATTTCCCCCAGCGAGTTGTTTATTGTACTTGGCTTTTGCAACAACAGGTAGCATCTCCGACATTTCTAACCCATATTTTGTTGACCGATGAAGCGTGTTTCTCCCGAAATTCAATTATGAACTTTCCTAACAATCATATCTGGGCTGAAGAAAAGCCCCATGCGGTTATAGAAAATAATTATCAACAACAGTTTTTCGTGAATGTTTGGGTTGGTATCGTGGGTGATTATCTCATTGCACCTCATTTTTTACCACCGAGATTAAATGGTCAAGAGTATCGTGATTTTTTGGAATTTGTGTTACCTGAGCTATTAGAAAATGTCCCACTGCCAGTAAGAGGAGCAATGTGGCTCATGCGCGAAGGGGCCCCACCTCACCTTAGCATAGTAGCACGTCAATTTCTGGATGCAACTTATGGAGAGAAGTGGATCAGTCGCGCAGGTTCAGCGTTATAGCCTCCCAGCTCACCGGATTTAAATCCCTTAGATTTTCTTCTTTGGGGGAATTTAAAGTGCCTCATTTATAAAATTCCAGTCAACACTGAAGAAGAATTAATCCAACGGATACGGGTTTCATATGATCAGACATACTCCGGGAATATTTCAACTTGTTCGGCAATCGATGTTAAGACGAGGTGCATTAAAGTTGAAGGAAGACATTTTCAGCAACTATTGTAAGTTTCGTGTTACTTACTGTTAAATGTTTTCTTACTAAAAAAAATAACGTAGTACCATTTGTTTCAGTGTGGTTTTAACAAAGCGTTTTTATTGTCTGTCACCAAGTTTCAACGTCATATTAGTTTGCGTCTTGTTACCGTAAAGCGGGGCTACTTCGGCCAGATTTTACAGTTTTTTGCATTTTTTAAATGTAAAAACTTTCGCGATGCAATTAATATTATTTATGTGGGATAATATATCCTTGCTAGAGTACTTTTTAAAAGAAAATGTTTTTTTTTTGTTCTAACGTATATATTTTTTTGGTTGAAAAGTGTCCGAATTTACCCTACAAGGTGGGGCAAATTCGGAGACCTATTTTAAACAGCAAAATATTGAAGTAAACATGGCTTAATAGTTAGTTCGGACACCAATTTAAGTTTTAAAAATATATTAGGTGGGTAGGTACTAGAAAAAGCTAGCATAAAAGCTAGAAATATTAAAAAAAGCTTTTATATTTACCATATCACAAAATATGGGATTTATTTTAGAAAAATCTTACAAAATTAAAAATATTTTCCTAGAAAAATAATAAACAAACATGCAGGTATTCTCAAAAACAACAACAACAAAAAAAAACTATTTAAACAAATAAAAACAAGCAACTTCTTATTCTAAAGGAATATTTGGCATATTAGTAAACATAAATCGTTCTCTTCTTAAAGGCTTTGGTTTGAGGATCACTAAAATATCACTATCCTCGACAATACTTTGGTCAGGAACATGAGTAAAGTAAAAGTATGTACATTTGTCAGTCTTCTTTTTTCTTAAAAATGTCACTAAATAAAGGTTGCTTTCAGGAACTTGGTCATATTTCTCCACAACTTTGGCAGCATAATATTTTAGGTTTGTAGAATTTGCTCTTGGAACTTTAACTACAACAAATGTGTGGACATCAATGTTTAGAACTCCTCGATTTTTCTCCAAGTTGTCCAAGTCCAATATAGGCAAATCGTCGCTGGCACTGCGTTCAGTTTGGGAATTTTCTTGAGAACTTGATCTGGATCGAAAGGATTTATTCCGCATGCCCTGAATCCTGAAGTGATGTTTTTTTCAGAAGTGGCTTCGATTCCATTCAAAGCAGTTTTCAACAACATGGGGAAATCGGATTTCTGGAAGGGTCCTTTTCTTTTGAGTTTCCAGTCTGTTAAAATTTTCCTCCATGACTTTTTTAGGGGAGCGAAGAAGGCAACGTCAAGGGGCTGGCACACATGAGTGGAATTTGGCGGAAGTAAAATGAATTTGATGTCATGTTCTTCGCACTTCTGGATGACATCTAACGTGAGGTGCGAAGACAAATTGTCGCCAATCATTATTTTCTTTCCTTGTTTATTCCGGAAGTAAGGCAAAACTATTTGTCGGAACCATTCAACAAAAACTCGGGCGTCAAACCATCCAGATGGAGTGCAAGAATATCGGCACCCTAATGGTCCATTTTCCTCCCATTCCTCATACCGATGCTTTGCCTTGTAAACGACAAATGGCGGCAATAAATTTCCCACAGCGGAAGCTGCCATCATAACGAAAATGCTGGTTTTTGTGGAGTCTATAATTCGATCACAATATTTGCTGCCTCTCTTGCACACTACTTTGACACGACCAGGGTCATCGCTAAAGTTCGTCTCGTCATAGTTATAATTACATTTTGCAACAGCACACCTTCTAATGAAATGTTCAGTTCAGAGAAATATTCTTCCATAGTAGTATGGGTGACCTGGGCCCTGTTCCTTTTAATGTTTTGTGCGAGAGGTACGGACAGTTCTTTGTGTCTATTTAGGAATTTTTTTATCCAATCGCGTCCTGGCAAATTAGAGTTGTTTTGAAAACTCAGAATCTGGATTCCTTTCCGATTAAGGTAGTTCTGTACAATGTTGCGCAAATCCAGTTCTGTTAATGGAAACCCCCACAAAGCAGCAGTCGTAACTGCATGGACTAAACTTGATTCTTCATCAGAGCTCAATACTGTTGGACGACCAGGTTTTTTATCATGATTTCCTTTAACTTTATCGCCTATGGTGGATTTGGGAATTCCATAAAATTCCGATGCTTCTCTAATTGACATTGCTTGTCGCCGAACCGCTTCTACAGCCCTTGCTAACTTTTCTTCAGAATAATTTTGATAGGGGCGACTCCCCAACTGCCTTTTGTATGCTCTAACCATTGTCCGAAGTTACCCCTCAAAATTGATTTTTTTTGCTCACACCTCTCTAAAAAAAAATATAGCAGCTATAAATTTCAAATTTTTTCAAAATGTCAAGAAGATATAGGGCTACAAAAAGTTCAAATAAAGTTTTCCCCTACAATAACTAGATTTGGCTGTGCGCCAGTTACTTTTTCCACTTTTAAAAATGTTCCAAAATGGCTTCCTAATAAAATAACACGTGGAGACGAGACACTTACCTCTAAACACTGCTAACTGCCGGAACATACAAAAGCAACTGTTAAGACACGTTTCTGAAGAGAAACAGCGCGCTCGCATTCTCTGTTTCCCCACCACCTATTATTCTACCCTTGAATGTCGCGATGTCCGAAGATACCCGCAGTGTCCAAAGTAGCCCCGTTTTACGGTACTTAGGATTTTTTTAGTATTTCAACACCAAAACAATTTTTTATGATGTTGTCCCTGGGGCATGCAATAAAGTAATGTTTGTTCTTTTCTCAAAAACGAAGCAAGATATGAAAAAAATGCTAAAAACAAAAAAAAATTATTGTTTTAGTTGCCTAATGCGAAAAAAATACAAAAATTGCAAAAAAAAAACAGTGGCCCACATTTTTTTTGTCAAAAATCTTAGTTAAGGTGCCTTCTGAGACGCCACTGAACTTAAAAATTTTAATCTAGTTAGGGCTAAATCAGCCCTTTACTATAACACTGCCAAATTTCAACAAAATCGGCTAAGGGATTATTAAGATATTTACGAAAAACCGATTTTTGATCTTGTAAACGAAGCATTACCGGACCTATATTTATATAAACTTTTCGTCTTAGAATCACTCCTTGAAGTTTGGTCACGTACTGAAATAACACCCTGTACAGGGTGGTCTTTATTCGTTGATATTATAGGGTATAGGCTAAACGGTAAGAGATACAAAAAAAACTAAGATATGTGTCCGTTCTCTTTTTTACTGTTTAGTTTAATGGCGTAATCAGATCTACGCTAACTAGATTGGTTTAGAAGATACAGGGTGATTCTCAAAATCTGCGGTTTTTGTTATCTCTTATGACTTGGTTATTTATGGAGATATAAAGAAACTGTCAATACGAAAGTTTTGTGACTTTTTACGTAGAATCCAGTGGCGTATTAAAAACAAATTTAGATGTGTTAATTTTTGAGGTATTATCAAAACTAGCATTTTCTTAAATGGGACACCCTGTATCTGGGTATCTCAAAAAATTCAATTTTTTCTTGCGATTGGAACAATATATAACACTTAATATTTTGCTTTGTTCTAAATAGCTAAAATATCAAAAAACAATTTTTTTTTAGTTGGCTATAAATTGAATCATTATTCTTTTATTTTATAATAGGTATATTAAAAGCTCAGTTAACAGGAATATTAAAACATTGATAAACTAAAACAACAACAACTACAAAAAAACAAAAATTTATAATAACAACTCAACAATAATTATCTCATATACCTACTTATATAACAGTTAGCATAGGGGCTAATCACGAAATGTGCTCAAATTGTCGTCCATTCTGCTCGATGCATTTTTGGACTCGGCTTGTAACTGAACGAGTGGCGTTATAAATGTGAATATTTGGCACTCTTCCAATGCAATTAGTAAAATTTGCTCTAAGTTCTTCTATAGTATTACTTCGGGTTTTATGTATTTCATTTTTGATAAATCCCCAAACATAAAAGTCGAGTGGTGTCAGGTCGGGGAAACGCGGAGGCCCTCTGTTTGGTCCATATGTACCAAGTCAATTATCGCCAAAATTGGCAGTTAGTAAGTGCCTTACCATATGGCTATTATGTGCTGGAGCACCATCTTGTTGTAAATAAACATTATTTCTTGCAGCTAATGGCATATTATCGAACTCGATTATTACACAATCTTCCAAGATTTGATTGTATCCTTCAGCATTCAAATTTTCATTAAAAATCCTGTAGTTAAGGACCCTGTTTTGATATAGCGCTACCCATACGTGGAACCTAAACCGTCCTTGTTGTACCCTAGCGACTGTCTGATGAGGATTTATGTTTGACCAATATAGATTGTTATGTCGATTAAAAATTCCTTCGCTAGATATAAAAGCCTCGTCAGTCCATATTATATTTTGATAAAATTGGGATTCCAATTAATTTGTTGCAAATACCAATGACAAAATTCTAAACGCCGCTCTTCATCTCCAGGATGTAAGTTATGAACCTTTCTTATTTTATACGGTTTATACCTATGCTTTCTTAACGTTTTTAAAACTTTAAATTTACATGTGCCAATATCTTTCTCAATATTACGGCTAAATACCGTCGGATCAGCAGCAACATAAGCTAATGTATTTATTTCATCTCTTTCTCTATTTTTCTAATTATAAACCTTACCTCTTCGTTTTCCAAACGATCCATACTGATACTCACTTAAATTGTGATATAATCTTTGAAATATTTGTTTTTCTGGCTCTCGTTATTCCGGATAACGCTCAAAATATAGGTCTAAAGCTACGTCTTTATTTTTATTAGGTACTCCCAATATAGCACTCAAACATGTTTAATTTTTCATAGTTTTGAAAAATATTAATTTTAGACTCCTTTTTTAGAAAAATATAATCGAAAATATTTCGTTAACAACGAATGTTAAAACCAATAATTAATTTTGAATGAATTTTATGACATGTAAACAAACAAAAACAAACGCTTACAAAATTCAATCCATGGCCAACTAAAGAGATTTTTGTTTTTTGGTATCTTAGCTGTTTAGAACAAAGCAAAATATTAAGTGTTATTTATTGTTGCAATCGCAAGAAAATATTTAATTTTTTGAGAGGCCCAGATAATTTAATAATTTAAGAAAATGCTAGTTTTGATAATACCTCAAAAATTAACACATCTAAATTTTTTTTTAATACGCCACTGGATACTACGTAAAAAGTCACAAAACTTTCATATTGAAAGTTTCTTTTTATCGCCATGCCATAAATAACCGAGTCATAAGAGATAACAAAAACCGCATATTTTGAGAATCACCCTGTATCTTCTAAACCAATCTAGTTAGCGTAGAGCTGATTGCGCCATTAAACTAAACAGTAAAAAAGAGAACGGGACACATATCTTAGTTTTTTTGTATCTCTTACCGTTTAGCCTATACCCTCTAATATTAACGGAAAAAAAACACCCTGCATAGTCTTAATTACAAAGATACCTGGTAATGTTATTAAGTACTTCACTAACCTAGCATCTTAAGCAAAGTAAGAACCTGTATAAGCGTCAGTGCTTGCGGCGTATTATACTCCTATAGTCTTTTTTTTTATGTTCTTAAAAATGAAAAATCTTTTGGGATTCATCTCAGTTAAATGTGCGACTAAATTGGCATTATCTATCAACGAAGAATGAATTGTACTTAACGTATTTAATGCACTTAAACACCAAAAAATTACAAAAAGTATCGATTGTATGTTCAAAAATGACCTGAATTCGAAAGTCGACCATCTATAGGCTTATAAGTGAGGGAAAGAGTGGAACCATTAATCAATCAAAACCGTCGTCAGAAATGCATAGGAAGCCTTTAGATGAAGACGAAAGAAAAAAATATTATACATTCATTATATTTTAAAAACCGCTTTCCGCAATCTAAATAGGTAATTGTACTATTTGCCGGAACGTGACTAAACGAAGGTTCTACCGTTGGAAAAATATGGTAGGATAAGAACCGTTTCCACAGGAATAAAAGCCGCCATCGCATATCGGCGGTAGCATAGATGGTTTTTTAAAAGACGTTTTAAAGACTATTTTGGGGCAACTATTAAGTTTATTCCAACGGGATCGGTCGTTGTTTTGGATAATGCTTCTTACCATTCAAGAGAATGTGAAGAGCTGCCTACAACTGCCTGGAAAAAAACAAAATAATTCAGTGGCCTTTTGAAAAAATAATACCATTTGAAGACACACGAACATTGCTTTATAAAATATGCTGTTGACGAATTGGCAAAAAAAACGGAATATTACAGAACCTCGACTTCCTCCCTACCATTGCGAACTAAACCCTATAGAATTACTGGAGTAAAAGGTTCTGTAGCTAGAAAAAATACCACATACAAAATGAATGATGTTCAGAAGCATTTAAGGAAATCAATGCAGAGAAGTGGCGGAAATCTATAGAACACATAATTAAGAAAGAGCAGAGAATGTGGAAATTAAGCCACGTTCTGGTACTAACGACAGCTGCGAGACCAACAGAAAATTAGTATTTTATTTCCCCCAACCTCCACTACTCTGTCGCCAGCAGACGTCGCCGTGTATACTCCGTCTATCTATCTTACAAACTAATTATAAATGGTAATTCCTAATGCCGATAAGACCCAGCGGGTGATCGAATGAAAGCAGAGACGCACTCGTTGCTGATAGAATAAAAGGTTGCGCTGCTTTAAGATAATAATATATTATATAAAAGCGTGGAAAAAAATATTTTTTTTATCTACCTGTATGCCACAAAAGTATCGTACTGATTTTTTATGTTAGAAAGAAAACACAAAAACATATTTTAAACGTAATTTAATAATAAGTAATAATAATATAACAGTATATAAGATACAATACAATTAAAATTATAACATATAGGACGGTTATTAATTAAAACAAAATATACATATATCTACAAAAAAGTACCGTGTCAGAAAATTAATTATTACATTTTAACCCAAGTTAGTTTCACTGTCACTGTCGTCATTCAAGTTCACAATAATTCTTTCTCTGGGCAACAGATCTATATTTACGTATAATTTTTCTACTTTTTGAATATGCGCTAGACAATTTTCCCAGCTTTTGTTTGGAATATCTTGCATCTCTGACGGTACTAAAGCTCTGTCACAGAAGAATTTAAGGTTGGAAAAACATTATTCCTCCTTACCGATGCTTTTAGCTGGTGCCATATATGTTCAATTGGGTTGAACCTCCAATAATAAGGAGGGAAGTCTTAACACGGTATGACCCATTTATGCCGCCAAAGTGTCACAATAATATTGCTTTTTTATTGAAAATGATTTTAAAATTTCGAGCAATTGCTTTTTTGTGTAATTTTCCTCAAAATACATATTATTTTCCATCATATAGTCCTGGATGGTAACTCTTGTGTCATTGGAACACAGAACTTTATTTAACCTACGACTATGGTAGCTCGCATTATCCATCACTATCACACTATTTGGTAATAATTTGTTTTTAAAAGTCTTCAAATAGTTCTGCCGTAGTATCATCGTGATAATCAATAAGGGAGTCCTTTATATTTTTAGCTGATAAGGCCAAAGCGTTTGGTATAAATCCATTTTTTGTCCCAGCATGAATTATTGTTATACGCTTACCTTTATTTGATGGAGCTTTGGTTCTGCATTGACCCGATAAAGCTACCCAACCTTTATCTGGAACTTCGTGTGTGTCATACCACGTCTCGTCCGAATAAATAATATCCCTTCCATTCTGTCTATATCCATGGACTGCAATTAGGTATTCCATCCTCCATCTTTTTAACCGGACCGATTCCATAATTACTTGTCGTTTGTTAATTTTTTTCATTTTAAAACCGTTTCTTAAAATACATTTCCTTAGAGTTTCACGACAACACTCTATTCCTGTATCATTTTTTTTTAAATCTTTGCGATAGGGTTATTAAAGTGGGGATCATTTGTTCCCTGTACATGCGTGTCAAAGCTGCCGCTTCCTTCACTGCACCAAATTTTAAAAAACCACGTTCGCAAACCTCGAAGATTTCCTTTTTTTGTGTCAACTGATAAAATATCACGCTTTAATTGGTTTTTATCACGACCCGTAGATCCACTTGGCATACTGGTTTCTACCCACGGACAAAACATTCTTAGATATCACGTTTAATTGGCAACAAATAACTTCTTGTCTAAACCAATACAAACATCTAACTGAATTCTAAAACTAAAAATCGGCATGATTAAATAACTAAAATAAACCTATTTTATTTTACTCTAATTATTTTAAGAGGATTACTGAGAAAATATAATAGTCTTTAAATAGATCCGTACCTGGACTCCCCAGATCAAGTGGCCGAATTTTACACCTCACACAATAGGTTATAATGACGGTAATTCAACTTCACCTGCGTGTCGCTGCGACAGAATGAAGCTCTGAGAACGCGGCTTAAGACGGTTTAATTGACTTACTTCGTTTATTAAATTAGTCTTCTAGACCATTATTTCAATTTTATACAGGGTTGCCGTTCGGCGGACTATGATTATGCGAGTTGATTGGAGAACATACCTACATGCCGCTGTAATTTTGTTTATGAGATCGGCAATTTCTTCAACTGGTGTTTTTGGAGACAAAAATGTGGTAAAGAACATAAGTAAAGCTTCTTCGACCTTAATTTTACCTGTTGCGCAACTACTTGCAGCTGCTCCAGAGAGTTTAAGTAAGTGCTTAATCAAAGTTATAATAAATAATACTATTCATAAACTATGAATTCTAGTTCCTAAATCCTTTTTTTTGTGTTTACTTTAGGTTCGTTCCAAAATTACCGTCCCCGAACGACTATTTCCAGTCTGTCAATTAAATTTTGAATTTAACATTGTTGCAGTGGTAAATTAGTTGAACGACCGTTCGAGGAAGGTCCTAGTACGGTTTTTAGTCGAGTTGGAGCATGCCTTTTATGAACTTATTTTTGCATAATTCAGGTTTCGAAGGTATAATTATTATCTTTTTGCTGTTTTTTGTTTAAAACCCATTTAAATATTTAATGCAGATGATACATGTCTCTACTATCGTGCATTGTCAACGAAAACATATACATTGAAAGATGACAAGTGTACTGGAAAAAAAAAACAGCAAAACAACGATTTACAATTCTGTTCTGTGCAAATATGGAAGGTGAGAAGAAAGAACCACTTATCATAGGCAAAAGCAAAAATCCTCGATGTTATAAGGGCGCACATATCGATGAGTTACCTCTCCAATGGGTCTCGAATAAAAAAGCGTGAATGACAGCATAGCTTCACAGATTTGATACCAAGATGAAGAAGCAGAATAGAAGAGTGGTATTGTTTCTGGATAATGCAACGTCTCATCGCAAAATTACACTGGATAATGTCAAGCGTAATTTTCTTCCATCCAATACTACCTCACATTGCCAACCTGTGAACCAAGGCTTTCACCATGTATAGACAGTGGTTAAAAGAAGAAATTGAAAATAAAATTACCATAACCAACGCCTTAATATGGGTTTCGGTAGCCTGGTGAAATTTGTCTCCAGTGACAATAAAAAAAATACTGTATAAAAGCTGGATTTATGTGTAATAAAGATAATATTGACGACTTCGAAGAAGAAGATAATATTCCGCTCGCACAACTGTTTCCTAACATTAAATATCTAATATTAATTAGGCTTGTCGCCATATCAGAAACGTTGACGTTGTTTCATTCTCCCAAAATATATTAACTTTAATTCAGACATTTCACGCTTCTAACTTTTCCGTCAGAGGTAGAAGCGCGAAAATTTGAATTCAAAGTTATAAAATTTAGATTTTTGTGCATGGCGCCGACCCCCGCCAGGGCTACATTTAGTTCTTTAACCGGTCGCGTATGGCGCTGTTAGGGAACTAATTTAGTATGTTATGTTGCCTATCTATCCCTCCCGTAAGCGCATCTCCCTTGTCTATGAACACCCTGAGCTAACCTAAACAAATATGTGGTGAAGAGGAGGAAACCACCTTGCACATCACCTACAACTGCGATGCGAGAAATTTAACATAGAGTGTCTCTCCCATATGCAAATCTTTTCGGACGCTTCTAACAAGACAAGGGAGCACATAAGCCGTAAGGCTGCAGTGCAAAGAAGATCAGGTTAACTTAACCCCCGCCTTTAACCAACGAGCCAACCTAAACAATAATTGTGGTATGGTACGAGTACACCCTGTATGATGTGTGATATTGGTTCACCGGGCAACTGGTGAATTGTTTAAGTTGAATATAGATATGTGTTAAAGTCAACAGCGTTTCAATTAGCCAATAATTAATATACAGGGTTGGGCAAATGTTCCGGAACGGCTTAATTACAAGCGAACGAAAAGTGATATCGAATCGGGGTTTTGGGCAATCTATAGGACAAAAATTTTACTATTTGACTGGTATACCATATGCCAGTAATGTCACCAACTGTCAAGTGTCGACGATATTTTTTTATTTTTTTAAATGGAACACCCTGTATATTATCAGATATTCTAGATCTTCAATAAATTACAAATATTTTTCATATAGCATACCATATGATTAAATTCAACTGTTTCGGAAATACGGGCAAATGAATCTAGAAAGCCCATATTACATTTTGTTTAAAAATCAAGCAACATATTTCTTTTATTATGACATTCCAAATAAAAGTCTTAGTTTCCATGACTCCCAAGTGTCACTCTGACACATTTCCTATTTAATTTTTATTTATTTGTATTAAGTGAGTTGTGCGAGTTTTTTATTTATCGACTAAACCTCTGATATAACTGATAAAACTATGGTTCAGCTAACTGAACAAGAACGGATTACTCTGCTTATGATGATAGGATATGGGGATAGACGGAGATCTTTTCAAGAAGCAACCGACCTTTTCAATCAAAGTTTTCCTGTTCGAGATCCCATTTCTAAATCAACTGCTAATAGAATATTCCATAACTTTGAGCATACGGGTACGGTAAAAAACTTGCCAAAAACAGGTCGTCCGAAAACTGCTACAAATGACGAGAAATCCCTGGATGTTTTGCTTGCCCTGCAAGAAGAACCACAGACGTCAGTTCCAAAGCTTGCTCTTGCACATGAAAACAGCGAAAAATCAATTAGAAGAATCCTCAAAAAAAATAAAATGTTTCCTTATAAAGTCAGCTTGCTTCAAGAACTATCAGAGGACGATCCTGACAGGCGTATGCAATTTTGTCAAGAAATAATGGACTACATAGACCTACAACCTAACTTTGTAAGTCGTATTTTATTTTCTGACGAGGCTACATTCTGTCTTAATGGTTTCGTCAATAGGCACAACTGTCGATACTGGTCAGACCATAATCCCCATTGGATGATTGAGCACCGTACGCAACACCCCCAAAAATTAAATGTGTGGGCAGGTATAATTGGAAACCATATTATTGGGCCTTTCTTCCTTGATGGAAACTTGACATCTATTTACTACTTAGATCTGCTTCGAAATAGAATTATACCAAATTTGATTAATTTATATCATGATCAGGTTAACGATCAAATACTAGCGAATGACATTTGGTTTCAGCAAGATGGGGCGCCAGCTCATTTTGGTATACATGTCAGAAATTATTTAGATCAAACTTTTCCTGGAAGGTGGATAGGTAGGAGAGGGTCCATTGAATGGCCTCCTAGATCTCCAGATTTAACACCTCTAGATTTCTACCTCTGGGGTCATTTAAAGACTGTCGTATATCGTACACAACCTAAGACTTTGGAGGATCTTCAAAACAGAATTTTAGATGCTGTGCATGTTATTTCTCGTGAACATTTGCAAAACGTGCGTTCTGAATTTTCCGACAGGATTGGACACTGTCAGGTGGCTGAAGGACGACATTTTGAACATTTAATTAAATAACCATTATTTTATATTATTGTGTTTTAAAGTTATTACCTTGGTTTTGTTTAAATAAAATGTACTACATTCATTTGCCCGTATTTCAGAAACAATTGAATTTAATCATATGGTATGCTATATGAAAAATATTTGTAATTTATTGAAGATCTAGAATATCTGATAATATACAGGGTGTTCCATTTAAAAAAATAAAAAAATATCGTCGACACTTGACAGTTGGTGACATTACTGACATATGGTATACCAGTCAAATAGTAAAATTTTTGTCCTATAGATTGCCCAAAACCCCGATTCGATATCACTTTTCGTTCGCTTGTAATTAAGCCGTTCCGGAACATTTGCCCAACCCTGTATACAAGGAGATGAGAAAGTAAAATCTTTACACAATCTTTAATTAACCACAGAATATAGTCGCCATAAATCCTTAATATCTAAAAACGTCGTTATTAATCTTACCTCTTTACCTGATTTTGTATATATTGCCACTGCACCGGTGGAAATAAAATACATGCTCGTTCCCGGAGTGTTTGCCTTTATAATAATATCATTAACCAAATAAACTTCCATTCTTAAACAAGATATTATTCGGGCCAGTAAATTAATTGGCAAATTTCCGAAGAATATTACATTCTCGACTAGCTTCCTGCACGCGTGCATGTTAATTTCCTTTAAAATAAAGATCAGTTATCAGATATACGGTTTACATTGCTCTCGTTGTAAAGCACGCTTTTGTCATCTCACTCGTTTTAAAATAGATGGACCACAAATTATTTATTTTAGAAACAACAGGCTCATTTTTAATGGAAGTGTTTTTTTCGGCGCAATCCTAAAGTTTTGGAAAACTTAACTGAAGTTGCGAAAAACTTAGTGGTGCTTCTAAAAGTCAAGTACTTGGGACCGGTTTTTGACGCATGGTTAAAAACTGGAGGAAAAATTCCGAACTTAGAAGAAAAAAGGCTGCGAAACAGCTTAGTTCAAGTAGAATTGGTTATATATACAAACTTATACAAAGCCTTGGTTAGGCAGGTCCTGACTTATGGTGTGCCAGCATGGTGCACAATAAGCAGAACGAAGCACAAGTTCCAGGTACTGCAGAATAGGGCCTTAAAAATCATTGCGGATGCCTCAAGGTATGCTGTAACTAGGGTACTTCACAGGGACTTTGATATAGCAACATTGACCCAATAATAACGGACTACTACAAACGGACAGACGTCGCTACAAACCCATTAGACAAACTCACGTACAATCCCAGTCAGGCTCTACCTACAAGTTGCCGAAGAATTGGCTGCCCCCAGCTATTGTAGGCACGCACCTCGACAAGCTTAGCTCTCCAGAATTCCAGAATTGCACATAATTTAACGACACACATGACACAATAAGCAACTCGGGACTCTACCCAACCGAAATAATGATACGTAGATTGGCCGAAGTTAAATGTATTGCCAGACTTAAAAGCCAGAGAAGATCCCGAGGAATATTAGTACACACGGAGCAGGTAGACGAGATATCAAGGTCAATACCCACATTTTCTGACGTTTATAGGTGATGTAAAGGGTTTTTCCATAAGGACGGGTCGATGTTAAAATGGAATAAAACAAGCTGTGTGTAAGGTATTAACCAAATTCTATTTTTATTTGAAACCGTTTAAATGTCCGCCGCGGCTTCTCACGGTGGCACGGATCCGAGTGGTCCAATTTTCAATGACTCTGCCGCATAGATCCGGCTGAATTTGAGATATAGCCTGGGTTATATTCACTTTAAGGGCATCGGATCGGTCGATTGCGGCTTATTGGCATAAACCTGAGACTTTAGAAAACCCCACAAGAAATAGTCCAGCGGGGTCAAATCGCATGATCGTGGTGGCCAATTCTCTACGAGAGATAACCATACCCTCAAATCGTTTCCGCAGAATGTTCATCGTGGCGTCCGCTGTGTGGCACGTAGCGCCGTCTTGCTGGAACCACATGTCGTTTACGTTCATATTGTTCTTTTTTTCTGTACTGTTGGCTTCTTATGTTAGCCTTTCTTGGCTTTTGCTTCTATTTGCTGCAGACTTTTCTTTTTGAATACTTTTTTGAAGCTTTTTTGTTTTTTTTTATTGCTGTTTTCTTTTTTCATTCTTTTTTCTCTTGAAAGTCGTTGTTCTTTTCCAGTTTTTTTATGTTAATTTTTTGATATTTTTCATGATAATTTAGCATTCAGGGTGGGAGCCAGTCTTTTGTATGTGTGCTGTGATCTTATGGGTGAATTTGTTATTAGATTATTTGTTGATACGTCTGTCCGTCTGTGGTAGTTTGTAATTGTCTTTGTTATGTATTGTTCAATCAATTCAATTTCGTCATGTAGTATTCTCTGTCCCAAGTAAATCATTATGGCAGACAAAACTCAAACCACGGCCCCCAGTCCCTGCACGACCCTAAATGGTCAGGGGGTGCTAAGAATCACAGGGAGAAAAATAAAGATTGCTACATGGAATGTCAGAACGATGTATAGAGCCGGTAAGCTGGCAAACGCGGAAAGAGAAATGAAGAGGATGAAATGGGACATCCTGGGAATAAGTGAGACCAGATGGGTAGGAGAAGGTTCCTTCGTAACAGAAAACCAAAATGTGATATTTTACTCAGGAAAAGGCACAGCTTAACACGGAGTTGGTATTATCATATCAAACGACACAGCCCATTGCGTTAAAAGCTTCCTGCCGATCAGCGAGAGGGTGATGCTAATTAAGATGAACGGTCGGCCATTCGATGTCAACATAATTCAACTTTATGCACCCACAACGGACGCCGCTGAGGAGGAACTGGAAGAATTTTACTTCGATATTGAAAAAGTGAATAGACATATGAAGGGCGACGATATAAATGTATACATGGGAGATCTCAACGCAAAAGTGGGAGACGAATCAGTGGATGGCGTCGTAGGTCCCTATGGAAACGAAAGAGGCACACGATTTATACAGTTCTGCCAGGAAAAAAACTAGTCATTACTAACACCTGGTTCCAGCTTCCAAAGAGACGGCTTTATACTTGGAAGTCACCCCAAGACCGAGAGGGCAACATCGTTAGAAACCAAATAGACTATGTAACAATTAATGATAGATTTAAAAATAGTGTTCTCAACGCAAAGGCCTACCCAGGATGTGACATAGACTCGGATCATAATCCAGTGGCTATAACCCTAAGAGTAAGGCTTAAAAAGATCGAAAAACCAAATAATATAAATAAAAACGCCTGGAGCAACGCAAGTGATGAACAGAAAATACAGTTTCAACAGAATGTCGATAAAAGGCTTAACACATCACCACAAACAAACAACGTTGACCTTAACGAGGAGAACATCGAAGGCACATGGACAAGCTTCAGAAACACTCTTGTTGAGACAGCACAAGAAACAATAGGAAGGGAAGAGCGAAGAAAGAAGCAGCCCTGGATGACCGACGCCATATTGACACTGATAGATGCCAGACGCACAGCAAAGAACAAAGATGAGAAATACAAAAAAATAAACAAACAGATCCAAGAACAGATCAAAAGTGCAAAGGAGCAGTGGCTAAAAGCAAAGTGCAGAGAAATTGAGGAGCTGCAAGCACAACATAAGGACAGAGAACTGCACGAAAAAATTAAAGAGGCCGCAGGTCTGTGGAAGCCCAAACAGGTGTCTTTGATAGAAAATGTAAACAACAAAATAGAATTAGACCCTGATAAACAAAAAATAATTTGGGAACAGTATCTCAAGGAACTGTTTCAAGACAACAGAACAATGGTGGGACCAACTCTTAAAAAAGAGAGTAACCTTACAATCCTCACGACAGAAGTGACCCGGGCGATCGCAGAAACTAAAAGCAATAAAGCACCAGTTGAGGACGATCTTGTGGCAGAACAGTTCAAGAATCTGAGTGAGAATGCAATCGCAAAGCTAACTCATTTGTTCAACCCTATTTACGAGAGCGGGTGACTACCAGACGACTGGGTGAATTCTACATACATCCCGCTTCCAAAAAAGAACAAAGCGAGACGATGCGAGGACCATAGGACCATCTGCCTTATGAGCCACGCAGCAAAGATTTTCATGAGAATCATTTTCAACCGCATACGCACTAAATGCGACAACTACTTAAGCAGATCCCAATACGGATTTAGAAGAGGCACAGGCACAAGGGAAGCCATGTTAGGTTTAACCCTTATGGCGGGGAGATTCCTCGAAGTAAAGAGAAAGCTATTCGTCTGCTTTGTAGACTACAAAAAGGCCTTTGACCGCATTCAACACGAGAAGTTAATACATATTTTGCAGGACATAGGACTGGAGAGCCACGACATAATGATGATCCGCAATATATACTGGAATCACCGGGGATGCATCCGAACAGCAAATGGCAATACATCCTATATTAATATCGAAAGGGGAGTTCGCCAAGGTTGCCTTCTATCCTCTTTACTATTCAACGTATATGCGGAGTATATAGTTAGTTAAACAGTCGTTAGAAGACCGACAGGAAAGAGCAAAAATAAACGGTATCGTGATCAACAACATAAGGTACGCAGACGACACTGTAGTCATGGGAGAATCCGAAGAACAACTGCAGGCATTGATGAGCACTCTAACGGAGGAAAGTTTGAGAATGGGATTAGAGGTGAATGCGGCAAAGACGAAGACCATGGTTTTCGATCGAAACTCACAAGAACAACATGTAAACATCGTAATCAATGGGGTCACCCTGCAGAATGTTCACAGCTACATATACCTGGGCAGGGAAATAAACCATCAGCTTAACCACGCTAAGGAGATTAAAAGAATAATAGAAATAGCCCGAAAATGCGAAATATACTGTGCAATCCAGGTTTATCCCTCGAGGTGAGACTAAGAACAGTGAAGTGCTATGTGTGGTCCCTACTCTTATACGGCTGTGAGACATGGACGGTGAAACAGGAAGAACTCCCGAAAATTGGACGCCTTTGAAATGTGGATATACAGGCGAATGCTCCGGATAGCCTGGACCACCAAAACAACAAATGTAGAAGTTTTAACTAGAATGAATACCCGCCCTCAGTTAACAAGTATCATGAAGATAAGAAAAACAACCTACCTGGGACACCTAATGCGGCACGAGGAGTATGAACAACTCCAAGTAATACTGGAAGGAAAAATCGAGGGTAAACGAGGCATAGGGAGAAAGAAGAAGTCCTGGCTGAGGAATATAAGAGATTGGACAAACATGGATGGTAATACCCTGATCCATCGAGCTCAACATAGAGAAGAATTTGCCATAGTGGTCGCCAACCTCAACAGAGACGGCACCTGAGAGGAGGGAGAGTATTCTCTAGTTTTTTGAGTCTTGTCTTGTTTGCTGTACACCATGATGGTATTCCGTATGTTAGTACTGGTCTGATAATTCTCCTGTATACTGACATTTTCGTCTTGTTCGTGATATTGCTGTTTTTACAAATTAACGGGTACACTGCACTCAATTGTCTCTGTGCCTTTGCGACTCTTTCGTCGACGTTTTCGTTCCAGGTAAGTTTCTTATCGAAGACAAGACCAAGATACTTTACTTTGTTTGCCCATATAATTGGTTTATTATTAACTCTAACCCTTGTTTCAGGTAGTCTTAGCCTTGCCTTCGAGAAAAATATTGCCTCATCGAGCCCTAATCTCCAGGCTTCAAGCCATTTTTGCAGCACAAGTACATGCTGTTGCAAACTTTGGACTACTTTCCAGGGCACTCCTGAGGTGGCAGTTATTGCAGTATCGTCCGCAAACAGATATAGTTCTGTCTGATTGCTGTGCGGAATGTCTGCTGTGTAAATATTATAAAGAATCGCCACTAGGGTTGACCCTTGTGGGACCCCTGCTCTGATTTTTCTAACCGTGCCAGACTTTGTCAAAAGCTTTAGGAACGTCAAAAAAGACTGCTCCTGTTGACATGCGACGATTAAATCCTCTTAGGATGTTGGAGCTCAGTCGTGTTGTCTGGCGCACCGTACAATGAGCAGCTCGAAAACCGAACTGCTCTGGTGGTAATATGTCGTTGTTTGATCGGTTATCCGATTTAATATCAATTTTTCAACAACCTTGCCTAAACATGATAGCAGACTTATTGGTCTGTAGCTGGCAGCCAACGTCCGATCTTTCCCAGTTTTCGGAATTAATGCCACCTTGGCCCTTTTCCAAGTATCTGGAGAGCAACCTCTTTCGAGTGTAGCTTGGGCTATGTTTACCAGTTCCATTGCTGTTTTCTCTGGCAAATTTTTGAGCATCTTGTTCCTTATGCCTTCGAAGCCGGGTGCCTGTTTTGCACCAATATCGTCAGTACGGAGCGAACTTCCTCAACGGATATACGTCGAAAATCCATCACGTTTCTAGGTGTGTTTTAATAGATTTTTATTGTCCTAGAGACTCGCGCATCTCTTTCAGGGTCCGTTGACGGAAACAAGCTGAACTGTTCACTTAGACTATCAGCAAACAGTTCAGTTTTTATCCTAAGATCTGTTGCAGGTTGATTGATCTCTGATGTATGACATAGATTTACGTCCTCCCTTTGTCAGGGATCTTGTAAACTTAAAAATTGTGTTATCCTTAATTTCAGGTTTTCAGTCTTTCGATACCATACATCAGATTCCTTTTGATTCAATAAAGCCCTTATTTCGGCGGTTGCCCTATTTGCCTGAACTTTGATGCGCGGGTCGCCAGTCCTGTATGCTTGCCTTAATAGCTTATTTTTATCTTTGATTCGTTGAGCGAGTTCGCCTCCAATGACGCCCCACTTCGAAAATCTGGATGTAGTTGTCATCGAGGGTTCAGTCATTGCCGAGTCTATATTTGCAGTGACTTTTCTAACGGCTTTTCACACACTAAGTCAGACTGAATTGGCGTTATGCTTTCACATTCTTCGAGCTTTCGCCTAAAAACCAACCAGTTTGTTCTGGTCTTAGAAGTGAAGCCATGGATTTTTTCGGCCTGATTACCGTGCTCAACAATAACTGGTCTGTGATCAGAGGTCAACTCTGACAGCACAATTGGCTGTGAGAGCTGACCTGTGTTCTTAATAACAAAAATATCCAGTAATTCCGGCAATGAACCTGTTTGATGGTGTGTGGGTTCCTCCGGCGGCAAAATATGGTAGTATATATTAAGTGAATTGTTAAATAGGTGGAGACCTATTTTATTTTGAGCCCGACAGCCCCAAATTTCATGTTTCGCGTTGAGGTCCCCCCCCCCCTATTATTATTGGATCATTACGCTCAAAAATCTTTGCCAGGCAGCCTTGGTAAAAATTGACTGCCGGACCGCAGTAAACAGAACCCAATTTTATCCAGTTATGCCTGGTTTTAATTCTTATGAATGTACCTTCTATGTGAGTACAACCTGACAGGCCTGGCACGGCTTGTGCAATGATATTTTTTTTTGACAAGAACCATGGTTCCGCCTAAATTTCGGCCTTATCGATCATCTTTAAAGATGTTGTAGTTAGGGAATGTAAGCCGTCCTCCTTTGAGCCATGTTTCTTGTACAAGAAGTATATCAATCCCATACCTTAGTACAAAATTGGTAATTTCAAGCTTTTTGCCTTTAATCCCGTTTATATTGATTGTCGCTAAGCTGAAGAAAGCGATTTCAGTTTGCGTCGTCATTAATGCATATTATTCATTCAAGTTGACATAATGTTTTGTACTAATTGTTCCTGCATTCTAACTTGAAACTCGGAGAGCAAGGACTTCATTGATTTCTGCATTATTGTTTGCCATGCCTCTGTACCTTTCATGTTTAAATTTGAATTTTGATTTTGAATGTTATTTTTATTTTTAATATAATTGTTATTTTGGGTGCCCCATGTAAAAGTTGATTTGGGTGCTTCTATAAAATTGGTTTTATTATTAAATTTTACTTTAATTTGATCTGGATGATCCTTGCATTCCCTTGAGTTGGAGGCGTGGGCTTCGCCGCAGTTAGAACATTTAAGTGCCTGCGGGTTTGGGCACTCTGGCGCCATGATTTTTCGCGCATTTCATACACTTAAAGGGTGCATTACATTTATGCTGGGAGTGCCCGAACAGCTGGCACCTATGGCATTGTGTTACTTGAGGTTTAGTCCTCTGTGCTTCTACTTTAATACGAATATGGTCAATTGATTTTAAGTCGTAAATTCTCTTTTCTTCCCTAGGCAGAATGACGAGTACCAAAGGCATGGCAGACCCGTCTGCACGTTTCCATCTGATTACCCTCGAGGGAGTGAGGCTCAACTCTTCCAGGTCGGCTTTAACTTTGTCCTCAGACCAGGTCTCAAGTACCCCTCAGAGGACGACATGGAGTTCCTTCTTCTCTGTGAACTTAAACGAATAGTGCAGAATATTTTGCTCCTTAAAGAAGGAAATAATTTTCTTGTAGTCATTTGGTGTTGGAGGGGGAGCTTCACTCTTTTTAATTGTTAATGCATTTCCTAAATTGATTTTCCTTTCTTTTAAATGTTTAGAGACCTTTGAGTATAGTTCTTTATTGCGGAGTACAATTGGCGTTACTCTTATTTTGTTCAGTGTCCTTTGTCTGTTCTTTATTTATTTCGTCTTGTGTTGTCTGTTTTGTTTTTGGCTTTCATCTAATTACTTCAAGAAATTCGTTTTCACGAATTTCATTTACTGCCGGCAGTGCCGGAAATTCATCGTTTTGTTTTGTGTTTTGCCTTTTGGCGTCTGAGTTAGTGATTTTTTTAGTCGACTGTCGCTTCCTTTGCTCGTTTATTGTTTTGTAGGTTTGTTGGTCATCGTCTTCGCTGTCCATATTGATTTTGAGATTGAATTGACTGCCTCGGGTTCTCCTGCACATTTTCACAAACAGCGGCGATATTCTCGGCCGATCTGGCGTTTTTTTGACGTACAGGTGTTGGCTGATTGTTTACGGAACCGGTCGTCTCGAATTTGGCCACCAAACGTTGGAGGGTCGACTTTGAAGGGCCACCGCGTCTGCCGTAAAATGGGCGCAACGCACGCAACGTTAGAACTAACGAACGCTCATTTTGATAATAAGATTTTATCATTTGGACGTGTTGCTCAATCGTGTAACTTGTCATGGTGATTTGGCATCAGTGACAGAATAATAAACAACAGGTTGAACAGATGCCGTCAATATAACATGGCCGCCAACATCGACCCGTAATAATTACTACATCGTTTGGTCTGCTTATAACAATCGCGAAGTCTGGATAAATTCTGTTATTCTGTCTCCAATAATTCGATCCCAAACGTTTACTTTCTGCCTTGTCTGGGTTGTTTGTTGACTGAAATAATTATTAAGCAAAAGTTCTTGAGCATTCCAGACTTTATGACTGGATTGATTTTTTAAATTTTATTTAGCAAGCTGAGTTAAAGATGGTTATTGAATTCTCTTCTACGGCCAAGCATACTTTCATTTTGAATTATCCGTTTACTACAGTTCCATTTATTTGTCTCTTGTCGTGAGAACTCGCCACAACCAGTGGTTACAATCTTTTTTTATGGAACTGTTGTTTTGGACGATCAAGATTAGAAGCGGCAAAATTAATAACCGTGTGTCCATATTTCTCCGATAAAGTTTAAGGCCATCTGAAAACGTTTCTCTGTATTGTAAATCGATATTTTGAAAAGATTTTGAACAGTTCAGTACAGTGTACTAATTTAGAAATTATTTTGTGTGAATATAGACTTCAAGCTGTTGCCAATGAACGGGTGTTGACGACATACCTAGCAGCTTTGTTAAGTAGTCTGTATGTAAGTAAGTCTGATGTGAATAGCCGTCCCCTAAGCAATATTATAAATTGTTGTTTTGAGAATGGTTTTTTTCCCGATAGACTAAAACTGGCTACAATGGTACTCATTTATAAGAAGGGCAATTCTGATGACATTATAGAAAAGATAAATTATAGATCAGTATCGCTCGTCAGTTTTTTCCAAAATTCTTGTAAGACTATTTGATGTTAGGCTGATTATTTTATAAAGGACGACCTATTCTACGTTGGACAGCATGGTCTTCTTTCCAAGCGCTCAACTATAACGGCTATTTTTCAATCTAGAAACTATACCATATTTGAACATAGGAAATCTCATGTAAATCTTGAGGTGGCTAAATAATATTGGCTCCCCTGTACATTTTAGAGAAAAATTTTATTATAATTTTTTGAAGATGCCTATATAGTAAGCCCATATGCCAAGTTTGAATAAATTTTAATAAGCCAATCCTAACTTATTCAATTAAATGTGAAGGCAAAATTAAGAAATCTTCATAGTTTAGGTAATACAGCAAGCACCAGCAAATTATTATTTGGCATTGACAAAACGAAAAGCAGCGTTAGTGACAACATTTTTATTGAAGGAGCTTTAATTATAGGTAAATATGAGCTATTCCATGAAGGAAAAAGTAACTATGATTAAGTGGTATTATACAAAATGTTTTCAGTTCAATTCCCTGATAAGCCTATCCCTTCCATTTCATTAATTGAACTTATAATTAGTAAATTTGAGTTCAAGTCCAGGCACTGTAATAAATAACTGTAAATGCTCAACTCAGAATGTCAATAGAGCTGAAGAAAGGGATAATAGAGATCTTAATATTTTACTGCACGTGGAGGAAAATAAAATGATTAGCACGAGGATTCTTGGGCAAGCCGTAGGAAAACATCAAACCGCAGAGTTCAAAAAAACATAGATATCTTCCTTACAAGTATGAAAAACATCAGGAGCTGCGGCAAGGTGATGAAGAACGGAGAATGGTATTATGTTTTGAGGTAATGGAATGAGCAAATAATAATAGGGATTTTTTGAGAAATATTTGGTTTACCGATGAATGAACATTCACTCTAAACAACGAACCAAATGATTAAAATTGCCGGTATTGGAGCCAAGAAAATGAACATCGTCTTGTTCTTACTCGGACGCAATGTCCACAAAAAATAAATGTTTGGGCGGGAATTGTAGGATATCACATTATTGGACCATTTTTATGGAAGGCAACCTTACAGCAGTAACCTATTTGGACTTACTATAAAATCGAATTGAACCCACACTAGAAGAAGTTGTACGCGAAAATCAGGAGATCTGGTATCAAATGGATGGTTGTCCTGCCCATAATTTTTTCATGATTAGGGAATGCTGGCAGAATATTTTTAACGGAAATATTATTGTCCCACGGCATCTAATCCTTTGGCCAGCCAGGTCTCCTGACCTTTCGCCAAACGACTTCTTTCTGTGGGGTCACTTAAAAAAAAATTTATTTATAAAGATGTAAAATTTGAAAATCTAGACCAGCTAAAAAACTGTATTTCGTTAGAATGTCACAGAATTTCTCAATAGCAACTCCGTAATGTTAGAAATGAATTTTATGATCGGTTAGGATATTGTTTAGCTGTTAATGGAGGGTTGTTTGAACATTCAATTAATTCATGTTTTTGTGTATATTGGAGTATTACTGTCGCACAAGGAGGAAATTGCAAAGGAAATTCAAGAATTTTATGGAAAACTTTACCAGTCCACCATTCCAAACCCCAGAAATTACTCCAAACACATCATAAATATAGGATCAGAAGTTCTTCCCGAAATAATACCATCTGAAATCAAAGTCGCCCTTAAGCAAATGAAAAACAGGAAAGCCCCCGGAGAAGACAGAATTACTGCGGAAATGCTAAAAATGGGAGGAAGCAAATTGGAGGAGACGATAAGGCTATTGCTAAATAAATGCCTATTGGAAGGAAAAATACCCAAACTTTGGAAAAACGCGGAAGTCATTCTACTCCATAAAAAAGGGGACATCGCAAATATTGAAAATTATAGACCCATAAGCTTGCTGTCCCACATTTACAAGTTACTAACTCGAATAATAACAAATCGATTGGGAGCGAAGCTAGATGCGCACCAGCCCGTAGAACAGGCAGGCTTTCGTAAGGGATTTAGTACTATCGAGCATCTACAAACACTCCGGACAGTTGTGGAAAAAACAATTGAATACAATATACCTTTACACCTAGCCTTCGTCGATTACCATAAAGCCTTTGACAGTGTCGAGACATGGGCTTTCCTAACAGCTCTGGAAGACGCCAGAATTGATTCCAGATATTCAGCCCTCATCAAGGACATTTACGACGAAGCTACTTTCCACATAAAGATTGGCGAAGACCAAATAACCGAAAAGATAAAGCTTGGCAAGGGAGTGCGACAGGGCGATACAATCTCGCCCAAGTTATTCACTTTGTCCTTAGAAAGTGTCTTGAAAAAATTAGACTGGGACGGAAAGGGTCTAAAAATCGATGGATCGTACCTTAGCCACTTAAGATTTGCGGATGATATAGTATTGATAAGCACAGACATCCAAGAACTAAAATCAATGCTGCAAGACCTAAATGAAAAATCAAAAGAAATAGGGTTGAAAATGAATCTTGACAAAACTAAAATAATTAGCAACAGCCAAGAAGATACTGCTATAGAGAACATCATCATAGAAAAAGTAGAAAAATATATATATTTGGGACATATAATTAAGAACGAAAAGGAAAATCAAACCTTCGAAATTAAGAGAAGGATACAGCAAACATGGGCGGCATTTGGCAAACTTAGCTTCCTCTTTAAGGATAAAAACGTTCCAATATATTTGAAACGCAAAACGTATGACAGTTGCATATTACCAGTTGCAACTTATGGACTGGAAACCATGGCAATGACAAAAAAGGTAGCAGAACAACTGTACGGGTAACTCAACGAACCATGGAAAGGATTATGCTGGGCGTAAGATTGATTGACAAAATCCCCAACACTGAAATACGTCGGAGAACCAGAGTAACCGACATCATGGACAGAATAGCGAGGCTCAGATGGCAGTGGGTGGCACGCATAGCAAGGCAAAATACAGAAAAATGGTCATACAGGGTAACATTTTGGAGACCCCGAGAAACGAAAAGAAGCGTAGGAAGACCCAGAAAGAGATGGATAGATGATATCGTAACCATAGCGGGAAAACAGTGGATGAGAACAGCCAGAAATAAAAAAGCATGGAAGCAACTAGAAGAGGCCTATATCCAACACTAGATGAATGATGGCTGAAAGAAGAAGAAGAAGATGTTTTTGTGAAAATCTATAGTCTTAGGTATGTTATGTTAAATTAAAGGCTTATTAAAAAAAACATAATGGTGTCTTTTATTTTGGATGTGTGATTGCCGGATTGGTGAAACGAAAATGTGTTTTTAATGTGAAATTATCTTTATTCGTTATGCTCAGCTTTACGTCAATTTTTGACATTAGCGTCATAGAAATTATTTGCTGTATTACCTAAACAATGAAAATTTTGTAATTTTGCCATCACTCACTTTTTTAATTTACTATAAAGAGGTTGTTTCTAAAATAAACGATTCAAATTTATGACCTACTTGTCTCAGTTGTTCCGATATTGTTCTCAAAATTTCATTCTCATGAAAATAGCTCTTCTGAAATCTAAATTCATAATAAATTAGGATTCTGCGTCGCATTTTCATTGGTAGTTGCTTGTGACGCATATAGTCTTTAAGTTGTCTCTCCATTTCTACATATTTATGTGCCGCAGATGTTTTCCCTTTCATTATTTCCATTATCATCGCTACAAAAATATAGGTTTTTTTTAGCGACATCTACTGTGCGGCGTATAAAGCCAGGCTCAGACGACTCGTGTACTTGGCAATTACTTGTCACTTGGGGATACTTCTCAAGTCGTGTGAGCGGTCTACTTGAACAATTATTCAGCACTTGCCCTTTCCCATCGGCTGTTGGCAAATCGTATGAATCGTGCTTATACTTGGATATTTGTTCTAATGTTCTATTATTTGCATATTCGCCAAGTATACGAGTCGTCTGAGCCCGGCAATCATACATTTACATTTAGATTAAGTCCCAGTAATATCACACCAAAGTAGCATGCCACTTCCCTGGAAGCAGAAAGTATGCTGTTTCTTTAACGTATATTAACGTAGCTCTAACCAACTTTTTTTATAAGATTGGAAGACACTACTTGTGGCACCTTTTGGGAAAGCTCATTGAAAAGGGAATGGGGTCATATCAATGTATTCTAAAAATATAATTTTCTTGAAGAATAACATTTAAAAAGATAATCTACAAAAAATAAAAAAATTCCGTCAATCCGATCATGTTAAAAAAATATATTAAAGTCGCGCGGAGGAGAGGATAGTCTGCCTAGGGAACTCCAATGTTGCCAAAGTTATTCGATCAGCTGTTTTTAAATTTGTAGGTTATGTTAGTCTCGTTGGCTTTTATTCTACGGTTACTAGATTAACTGAAGTTTGTAAGCAATTGAGTGGTCCTGTGGATATAGCATTTGTGTATGATGCCATGGCCCAGGATCGATTCCCGTTTCGGGCACTTTTTCTTAATGAGTTTTTTAGTTTTTATATAACTCCTTTACTTTTTTTTAAAGTAGATCGACTCAAAAAGGGCTGGTAAATAATTGGCCGGTGAACTTGAAAAAGACGAATTGGAACCAAAAAGGTGGATTAGATGCCGTGTTAGCGCCTGTTTAACCAATAAAGTCTATATTTATTAGTTACAGCATTATTTAGTTGAGTTAAGCAATATAATGTTTCAATCCGTTACGTAACATAAAACATAATATCTTGTTTGACATTTCCGACCGACATGCGCCTATTTCTGACGCCACCAATGATTGAATTGCTTTGGCAACATTGGAGTTCCCTAGGCAGGCTATCCTCTCGTGTCGCGCGGCCAATCCAAATTCCATTGAGCCGATGTGACGTCATTAGGCTTAAAGGTGTAGGGCAGGGCGACCGCCTGGACTGGCGTGCAATCATAGGTACCGACGCGCTACAATATACGTTATCTTTTCGTATTGACATTTTTATAAATTAAAAAAAAATTAAGCTTAATCAATCGTATGCTTGCATAGGTGACGACTTTGGTGTATCAAGTACAGTTGTGGGCTTTACCTTTAAAAAATCATTTGCCAATACCTTTTAGGCATAGATATTACAAAGTGCAATGCATTAACTGTTTTGAGGTGTCAATTCAAAAACCAACCAATCCTGTTTTACAGGTCTCACTCACGTGGTCTGAGTATAAAAAAAGTAACACTTTTAATAATTTATTTGGATGTACAGGGTCTTCCAACGAGGACTGAACAGGGTCTCATTTTTGAGCTTCCTTGTATTTAAAGAAAAATCCAAAATAGCCAATCGAGGTACTTTTTCCTGCAGAATTCAAAAATGAAACCAAAAATTTATTTGAACCAGAAACAAAAGAGTTACGCTATGGATAAGGTGTTTTTTAAATGGGACATAGCTTTTTTTATACGATTTTTGGAACGAGTGATTTTTTTTTGTCCGTTCTGATTAAAATATTTAATATTGTGACAGCTATTTTTATTAAATTTTAATGTTTTATCCAGTATAATTTAACTTTAACCTGTTTGAAACATACACTAGGTAATAAAGGTATAATCACCTTTGAATCCTTCAAAGTCAAAAAATTTGACAAATTTACTATAATATTGCCGAAATGAAATATTCATTAGATAAGAGATTGCAGATTGTTATCTTGTTCTACAAATGCCAAGAAAATGCAAGAGAAGCAAGGAGAAGATTTATTGCAAATTTTCACAGAAATATATCCGTCAATACTATTCTAAGGATAAAGAACCTATTTGAGGAAAATAAAACATTACATGACAGAAAAAGAAATCCAGAAAGGAATAGAAATCGAGACCGTGCCATTGTGAATTATTTTCGACTGAATCCAACCAAATCAATTTCGGACGCAGTTCGGGACGTTCAATACGGCGGCGGTGTAAGACGCAGAAGAGTTACCCAAGGAACTGTTCACAGGACTTTAAGAAATCATAAATTTAAGTCTTATCATATCCTTCCACTTCAACATCTAACACCGGCACAAAAAGAACTTCGCTTCCAATTTGTTTCCCAAATTGTGATTCGGAAAGAAAACGAAGACCCTAATTTATTCAGAAATATCTTATGGACTGACGAAGCCACATTCACAACCAGTGGCGGCTCTACCATAAGGTCATTTGGGCAATGACCTCCCACGCCAAGTCACCAACCACCTAACATATTAATATTTAACTTTAAAATTAAAATTGATTCAATCAACCAAACTTTACTGCTCGGATACTATTACCTCTAAAATATCCCTCGTATTTATTAATGCAATGCACATGCAGCAAAACAAACTAGACGTAACGCTACTTGTTATGCGTCTCCGCAAAAATTTCAGGTCAAAATCGAGCTTGCCCACGAAAAATAGCGTCACCCAACAAAGCCTGTGGGGGTAAAGAGAGGAATAAATAGCATGTTATCACTCTCGCACTTGTATTAAATTCGAAGAAAAAGAGGTTTTGTCGGCTGTCAGCCCTTTTTTTTTTATTGAGCTTAGACGCACGTTGCAATTTTTAGAATGAATGGGAAGAAGACAGAAGACCGTTGATTTCTGCAGTCGGCAGTCTGTAGTTCTTTATAGGGATGTTGATTCTGGTATCGAAAAAATATTATATCGTTACAGATTTTTCGTCATGCGTCACTGCGCTACCACTGCGCGAGCGGTGCCGTTGACGAGCATACATTCATCGTTAAAAATATATCGCTATATACAGGGTCTCCCAAACTCGATGGCACATTAGAAGTATCTCGAGGATTAATAGAAATATATTTTTGAAATTTTGAGAATGCATATAAGACATAAAATTCTAGCCTTTAAAAATAGTTTTAAAAATGCGGCGTTGCCAGTTGTACCCCTCTAACCTGTATAGTTACTTTTTTCTATTGATACTCTGATATATCGGAATAAAAATTTAAAAACATGTCCAAAGAAAAATATCATCCATTTGATATTATTGATATTACGATACATCCCTATATATATATCCTGTCTCTCTGTCGTTCTGACAAAAACCTAACCTATAATATAATGAACTTGATTGTTTTTGTTAATTTCTTGAGGATTGGTGTTGTGTCTTTTACTTTTCCTAATTGAAAAGCAGGTAAATTACCATCATTGAAAAAAGGGCGTGGCACCCAAAAAATTTTCGCCTGCGGCGCTATTTTTTTTTTTAATGACCTTCCACTTAAAATGCCCACGAGCCGCCACTGTTCACAACATCGGGGGTTTTCAATAGACATAATAATCATCACTGGGCCGTTGGAAATCCAAGAAAATTTCAGATAATTAAATTTCAAGGAAGGACTTCAATCCATGTTTGGTGTGGCATAAAAAATAATAGAATTTTGGGACCAATATTTTTTAACGGGACTTTAAATGGACAGAGATACTACGAGTTCTTAGAAAACGAAATTGAGAACTTTTTGGAAGATTTACCATTGGAAGAATATCAAAATTTAATTTGGCAACATGATGGGGCCCCTCCGCATACCGTGCGTGAGGTTACTCAATATTTAAACGGACGCCATGAAGAATGGATTGGTAGAAATGGAACCTATGCTTGGCCACCCAATGGTCCCGATTTGTCAATATTAGACACATTTCTTTGGGGCCATTTAAAGAACGTGGTATACAAGCAACGAAACCACGATATTGAAGAGATCATGCAGAAAATTGTGAATGAAATAAATCGCCTTAACCAGGAAAATCACAGTATAACAGCAAGTTTGGAAAGGCTACAAAGAGGTTATCGCACATGTTTCGAGAACAACGGAGGTCACATTGAACAATTAAATTATTAATGTTTTTTTTTTTAAATTAGTATAGAGTTGGATTTCTTTTTCTGTCATGTAATGTTTTATTTTCCTCAAATAGGTTCTTTATCCTTAGAATAGTATTGACGGATATGTTTCTGTGAAAATTTACAATAAATCTTCTCCTTGCTTCTCTTGCATTTTCTTGGCATTTGTAGAACAAGATAACAATGTGCAATCTCTCATCTAATGAATATTTTATTTTGGCAATATTATAGTAAATTTGTCAAATTTTTTAACTTTGAAGGATTCAAAGGTGATTATACCTTTATTACCTAGTGTATGTTTCAAACAGGTTAAAGTTAAATTATACTGGATAAAACATTAAAATTTAATAAAAATAGCTGTCACAATATTAAATATTTTAATCAGAACGGACAAAAAAAAAATCACTCGTTCCAAAAATCGTATAAAAAAAGCTATGTTCCATTTAAAAAACACCTTATCCATAGCGTAACTCTTTTGTTTCTGGTTCAAATAAATTTTTGGTTTCATTTTTGAATTCTGCAGGAAAAAGTACATCGATTGGCTATTTTGGATTTTTCTTTAAATACAAGGAAGCTCAAAAATGAGCCCCTGTTCAGTCCTCGTTGGAAGACCCTGTACACCTGATGGATTAATAAATTATATATGAAAAGGATTTGGCGAGAGAACGTCCGATACTACTATAGTTATGGATTCGGGCTTTCTTGATCTTCCAGAGAGTGGAGCTGACATTATGGCAGATCGCGGCTTCAAACATATAGATGCAATTTTAGCCCCGAAAAATGTAGTATTGGCAGGGCCACCATCTGTTTCAAGTAAGACAAAATGCACTAAGACAGAAGTCAAAGAGGCTAAAATAATTGCTAGTTTGCGCATCAACATCGAAAGGGTAATAAGCAGGATAAGAGAATTTGAAATACTAAATCCACATGCATGTGTACATAATAAATTAGTTGCTCATTTAGATAATATTTCAATTATTGTTTGTGGAATAATTAATGTTCAAAATTTCTTAATTAAATAAGTTATGATAAAAATTTAAATAGGTACTATTTGCACGTGTATTTAAAAAAAAATATATCGTTGTGGTGATTTTTTAGCAGTCAGGTTTTAGGTTAAATAAGTTAGTGTGCAAATTAGAGACAGAAATTATTTTATTTTCTTTTATTTCAGAAGTTTAGTATTTTGTTTTCATACATTTTTAATAAATCATTATAATTAAATAAAAACAGCATCACTCCGAAATTGCACGACGTCGTATATTTTCTTTTCTACAAGATTTTTGTCATAAACGACAACTTTAACAGTAATTTTCTTAGTTGTTTTAAAGTCATGGTTAGCAGCAACGAAAACAGCAGTATTTTTTTTTAGCAAGATGCATTTGTAGCTAATTTTGATATAAAGGTTTTTCTTTAATTTTTCCATCATTATCTATATAATTCAAAAACGTTTTTTCGGATGAAGGACATTTAATTTCAATAACGGAGTCGTCTGTTATAAAATCAGGAGATGCTCCTATTATTGGACATTCTTGCGATAAAAACAAGCCTGCTTTTTTATAACACTTTTTTGTTTTTTTTAATTCTTCTATTACCAAATCCTCCAAATTTAAACCTCGTTTCAATGTGTTTGCCTGAAATACTTTAGCTCCCAGTATCTTTTCAACCAATACACCATCCTTTTTATGACAATGAGCTACTTCATAGGCTTTAGACGCAGTTATTCGCTCATACCTCATTTCCATCCAAAGATTTGACTTACTTTGGTTTCGGGTTTCATTTTCTATAGTTTTAAGGAGGCCTGGCGTCATATTTACTTTACAAAAATTTATAAATTCGTGCGCTACCTTATCTACAGATGAAATCATAAATTGATCTTTTAGATAGTGAAGGGCCGTACTCTTTTTTAAAGGATCGTCGATGTGATATCGTGTAATACAGTTTTCTATCTTTCTTTGTTTTGCCTTATTAATATTATTTGTCATAAACTAAATCGTATCCTTTATTAAGAGATGAAAAAGTATCGCTTCCAGATCCAAAGTCAGCTACTCTGACAAATTATTTTGTTGAAGTTGCTCCAGACAAAACAGATTTTTTCCAATAGCAAACTTTATTTGTTGGCAAGAGTTTGTCACTTCGGCGATATAACCACATTACAAAAGCTATTGCATGCTTACAACCACCCTTAGAAGCTGCACAATCTTCGCACTTTACCTCTAAAATATGATGTTCTTTTTCATTTATTGTACAAGAAACCTTATAATTTTTAGCATTTATTCTATGCTTCGGGGTTATTTTGGAAAATAGATGACAAATATCTCCTTCTCTGCTCAGTTGAACATAGCCAATCTCATTATCCCCATAACTTTGTCGAGCTGATCTAAAAAACAAAAAGCAAACAAAATCATACCATTTAATTGGAAAGCAAGTAAGTAAAATTATATCATTTATTTATTAGGCAAGAATAAAAAAAAACTGTTAAAAAAATATTTTGTTTTCTTAATAAGGTGAATAGACGTAGGTAATGTGTATTTGCTTCGAGTATAATGGCTATATTATACTCGCCTGCGGTTCCTGTAAAATTAGCATAATACATAATATATTTTCACTATTCAAAAATGACTTTTGTCACTTTGATGTTAACAAAAAAAAGCTGCATTTTTGACAATGGTATTACAAAAATTTCTTTATTTGGTCTAATAATAATCGACACCTAATTTTTTTAAAAGTGGTACAGTGGATGATATACAGTTTATAGGGCCTTTAAGTATGTATACACTTACATATTTGGTTCTATTTTGAAAATCATCCACAATAAAGTAATTTGTATAACAATAAAATCAAATCATATTTACCTTTGCATTTTAGATCCTCTCATTTTTGCACTTAAATATTCTTGATTGGAATTAAAATACTCCATAACTATTAACATGCCTGCCTCTGGAAGATTAGAAGAATCTGCTTTTACAAAACCCCTTTCACACATTTTTCGTTTTTAAAATGCTCAAAGTTAAGAAAACTTATAATAAACTCTCATCTCATAATATTGAGGGGGGCGAGGCGACGCGACGGGCGCGTGAACCACTGCTGTCTGTTTAAGCCTAATGACGTCACGCGGGCACACCAGTTTATTTTCTATCCGCGGCAACTTTGGGCCTTAATATTTTGAAAACTATTATAGATAAAAGCGTAAAATTTTGTATGGCCAGTTTTTATGTAAAATAGTTAAAGATAATACTGAAGAAATAGCAATATAAAATTATCGAAAATTACCCTATTTGCCACTAATATTTCTATTTTTTTAACAATTTATTGTTACGCTAAAAAGGTGACATCACAGTTTTAATGTTATTGTTAAAATAATTGTTCATTCACTAGTTAAATATTCAGTAATATATGTCGGTTTGTATGCTGTGTATGACAATAAAACTACACTATAATCTTTATTCGGCGTATAATTCTGGGGAAGTTCAGCCTAAGGCCTAAGGCTGAACTATTAGTTTCTATAGAATTTCCGCCACATGATTTGATAGATGTCAAAAAAAATATTAATGGCTCTGTTAATAAGCTTTCCAAAAGGGTGCCACAAGTGGTGTTTACCAATCTTATAAAAAAAGCGGTTAGGAATGCGCCTCCTTTTTGGGGCTCCAATTTTTTTTACATAACAAAAGCGAAGCCCATAAGAAATCTTTGGGGACGTATTTTTCTATTTTAGAGAAATCTTATTTCCAGATCCGCTATAAGCAGCGTTCCATTTAAAATCCCTCCCCTATATGCAGGGTGTTAATGTGATCATGTTACAAACTTCTAGGGTAGATAGAACACAGGAAAAAAAAATAAAGTTCATGTGAACATGGGTCCGGAAACGCTTCCTCAGGGAGCTAGAGCCCTTTGAAGATGGCCTTCATTAACTAGTTTTCGTTTTGTAGCTCCGGAACTACTTCAGCTACCGCAACCAATCTTGGGACATAAATTACTGTTAGTAAGTTTATCTATTTGAGCCTATTGGACAATGTTGACTTTAACCAAGGGGGGTATTAGGGCAAATTTGACCCCATTCCTCTAAGGCTTAAATTTCTTGCCGTTTTGACATCAGATTATGACATTCCTATGCCTTTTAAATAAAAAGGGTACTTTATGTAAAAGTCACTAAATGTCACCGTTTCTTCGGAAATTGGCTGAAAACAAGTTAAGATACGGAAATCAATTATTGAAGTCTTTGAAGAAATTAGGTCAAAAGAACAATGAGGTTTAGTACAGATATCAAGAGATAAATTAATCAACGTGACTATTATTATAAAAAGAAACTTAAAATAGAAACTTCAGGCATGGTTTGGATTACTTCAACCGCAGCGGAAATTCTAGCAACCAAATCTTCTTCTGACTCGACTGGAGTTTCATAAACGACTACTAACCTAAACTCACCGTTGTCAAGAACTTGTCATTAAATTAGTGTCACGCGTAGTCATGGAAGAGAACACTTTTGCTGAATACGTCGACATGCTATTAATTCATGGGGAAGTTCCTGAAAGGCGAATCCCAGCTCATACACTGTTTGAAAGGGTCAATCAACGGCTAAGGGAAACTGGTTCCGTAAAAATAAAAGGGTTGGATAATGGCGTGTAAAGGACCATGCAAACCCCGGATTTTGAGGAAGAGGTGCTTCGGCGATTTGAAAATAATCCTTCTGTAAGTACTTGAGCAGTCGCAGATGACATGCATGTAAATCATGTCAGTGTATGGAAGGTTCTTCATGAACAGCTTCTTCACCCCTCCCAACTTCAAAAAGTGCAAGCATTGGGACCAAATGATTTTGCCAGTGGTTTCTTGACTGGTGTACAGAAGAACCTCAATTTCCAAAATATGTACTTTTTACTGACGACGCTGTGTTTACAAAAGAAGACCCTCATGGTGTTCACATAAGGGGGTATCAAAATAGGTTCTCCGTCAACATGTGGGCCGGCAGTGTTGGGGAACGATTAATTGAACCGATCATGTTGCCTCCTCTTTTAATCGCTACCATTTATCTTAATTTTTTTAGAAATGTGTTGCCAGAATTGTTACATGATCTGCCCCTAAATATACGACAGAACTTATGGTTCCAACATGATGGAGTGCCAGCTCATATTTCACTTAACGTCAACTTAAATATGCTGCGTAGGTACAATAAATGTATCGAGCGTGGTGGCAGGCATTTTCAGCAACTACTATTTTAAGTTTCCTTTTGTACTACCTACTATAATAATAACGCTGATTAATTTATCTCTGGCTATCTGTACTAAACCTCATTGTTCTTATGATTTAATTTTTTTAAAACTTCACTAATTGATTTCTGTATCTTGTTTTCAGCCAATTTCCGAAGAAACGGTGACATTTAGCGCCTTTTACAGAGATTACCAGTTTTATGTAAAAGGCATAGAAAAATCATAATCTGATGTCAAAACGGCAAGAAATTGGAGCCTTACAGGAATGGGGTCAAATTTACCCTAATACAACCTTGGTTCGCACGCCCCCGGTTAAAGTTAACATTGTCCAATAGGCTCAAATAGATGAACTTACTAACAGTAATATATGTCCCAAGCTTGGTTGCGGTAGGTGAAGTAGTTCCGGAGCTACAAAACAAAAACTAGTTTATGATGGCCATATTCAAAGGGCTCTAGCTCCCTGAGGAAGCGTTTCCGGACCCATGTTGATATGAACTTTATTTCTTTTTTTCATGTGTTCTATCTACCCTAGAAGTTTGTAACATGATCACAATAACACCCTGTATTGTACAGGGTGTTAGTGAATAAGTGCGACAAACTTCAGGGGGTGATTCTACATGAAAAATAATGATAGTTTGCTATATAACTTTTGTCCGCAAATGCTTTGATTTCCGAGATACAGGGTGTTAAAGTTTTTATTAAAAAGTGACGATTTATTTATTGCTCTGAAACCCATCGAGATATGCAAATGAAGTTTGGTAGGTTTTAAGAGGTAAGAAAACAAGGTCTGTCTATACCACCAAAATAAAATATATTTGTCCTTTTAGGGTGAAATAAGGGTTAAAGTGTGTACAAAATTTAATTTGACATTAGGTTGAACTAGTTTCGACTTTAGTCAAAGTCATCTTCAGCAACCAAGAAATTAAGAATTATGTTTTTTAGGAAGTACCTAAATAAACAAGCTAAAACAAATTATAAGAGGGGACGAAGTGGTTTAACAAAACATGGTCATAACGTGTACCCTGTGCAGCCAATGGATTCAACAGAAGATAATCACGAACATAATACTACTTCAAGCAATGAAGGAGATTAGATGTAAAATTATAATAGAGGTTAAAATTCTTAATGGAATCATTTATAGTTATGATATGGTGATAGATGTCAATAACGAAAATTCAATAAAATCATCGTTTCATGAAACAACTCAGTAAGGAGACATGATTTATATTTTGGTGGGTCAGAAATTTAATAAGAAAGTAAAAAAGAGAGGGGGGGGGGAGAAGGAAATTAAAATGAGTTAAAAACCCTTTGCGTCATTGAGTAAAATAGGGGTCATCTGAAAGGAGAAAATTATTTCCATTTAAAATTGTTTTACGGAATTATCATAATCTATGGTCTCATAATATAGACTTAATTTTGTATGTGGTAAAATTATCATATACTCACCAAATTGTCAACATTCAATCTTAAATTTCTCGATGGGTTTGTTTTAAATTATATAAATGTAATGAAGTTTATCTTGCGAATTTTCTTTTTTTCCTTTTGGTAAATGAGGCACAAATTAGGAACATGACTCAAAATTGCTGTTTCCGGGTATCAACTGTCAAGTCCACAGGCGGCAAATTCAAACAGGAATCATAATAACCTAGGGAGGGGGGGGGGGGGTAGAGGGAGGTTGAAGTGAGTATTATTATATACTATCAATTAGTGTTAGATTATATTAACATCCCTTATTCGGGGTGTGTACATATGAGTATTATAATAGATAAAGCAAAGCAACGATGTGAGAGAGCACAAACAAACTTAATAAGAGAATATTTCATTTTTACTCTTTGATAATACATCCAACTTGGCTAATTAAAAGATCCTATGACCAAGTCACAACGACCATAAATTAAAATAACAAAAGGGCAACTCAATAAGCTGAAATGAATAAATAAGTGGTATTATATGCAACCGTCCTTACTGGAGAGTTAAAAAGGTCAGTTACCCTTGTTACACAGATGTAATAAGAATTGCGGTATAAATAGTTGTCAAAATTACAGTTTACTGTAATTTCTTTTGATAAATGTTAATATGAATATAAAATCTTATTTTATGGTTATAAACAAACTAAAACAATAGAGTAGCAGAATTCAGTGAAAATTAAGAGTAAAAGAGTTCATATTTGCAGAGAGTTGGGTACTGGTGATGCTGTCTTCAATTTTTGCAGTCTGTTTCTGGGCCTGAACGACGGAGAGGTGGCAGCGGCAGTATTCTGTGATTTCTCCAAGGCTTTTGATTGTGTGAATCATAAGATGCTGCTAGACAAGTTGGAATATTATGGCTTTAGGGGAGTCCCCTTAAAATGGTTTAAATCCTATCTATCTGATAGAAAACAATTTGTCAAATGTAATGGCGGTATTTCCCGGACACTTTCCATTAATAGTGGAGTTCCTCAGGGATCCGTTCTGGGACCCATGCTTTTTCTAATTTATATTAATGATCTGGGACATCTTAACATCCGGGGCCGGTTTACTATATTTGCGGACGATACAACGATTCTCTGGACCGGTAATGACCCTGACGGTCTGGTGAATGTTGTGTCGCGGGATATGGCTGTGGTTACGAAATGGTGTGATAGTAACCTTTTGCACCTCAATTTTAACAAAACACATATATTAAGTTTTAAATTCGACTGTAAAAATATTAGAATAAATAATCGTGATAATATTAAAATAAACGACTGTGATATCCAAAGCAGGCAAAATGCGAAATTCCTGGGTGTTGTGATAGACAATAGGCTTAGGTTTCATGAGCATGTTCGAGCTTTAAATCAGAGGATTGCCCGGGGCTGTTTTGCCGTTAGGGTTGTGTCAAGTGAGTTGGGATTATCTATGGCTAGGTCGACTTATTTCGCATTGATTGAGAGTCACCTAAGATATGGCATCTCGTTTTGGGGTTTCTGTAGCCGATACCTTTTTGGCACCTCTTTTATAATTCAGAAAAGAGCAGTTCGGTATATTTGCAGGGTTAGTTCGAGGGAACACTGCAGGCCTTTATTTATAAGACTCAAGGTTCTTACATTACCTTGCTTATTTATTTTGGAGACGGTTTGCTTTGTATTTAAAAGGTATATATACATACTTTGTTGAACTCCTTGGATAGAAGATATCCCACAAGGCAGGTAGATAACCTTCCACTACCTATACCAAAGAGTACTCTGATTAAGAACTCAATAGTCTATGAGAGCATAAAAATGTACAATCATCTACCTGCAAACGTCAAAAAAATAAGTACGTTCGTATCGTTCAGGAGGGCCGTCTCAACTATCTTGGTGGATAGGGCATTTTATTCTCTTGAGGAATACTATGGTGAGAGATTTTAGTGTGATTTGGTTTGGGGTTGCATTTTTGTTATCGTTGGAATATTCTGATTTACTGTACTGTCTGCTTGCGATATGTGATGCTCTCCTTTTTCTTTTCTTTTATGAGGATTCTTTACCTTTTTTAAGTTTTCAGAACTAAATTTTAAAATATATTACAGCCTCACTATGTATTTATTCGTATGTTATGTTTTTTTTTACTTGTTGTATTTACCCGTATTCTTTATATTTTTTGTAATTTTATATTTATTTCAACGTGTTATCAAGTTAAATTAGTTTTTGTCTTGTAATGAATATTTAAATTTTTAGACTATGGAAATAGTTTGTAACACACTGTGTAGGCACTCTACTTTTAATTTAATTTTAAGTTAGCTTTGTCAAAAAATAGTCTTTTATTTATGACAATAAAGCATTTTTGATTGATTGATTGATTGATTGAGTTAAAGAAGGGGAGACAGTCAAAGGTGATCTGTTCATTTAAGACCTGAATTTGAGGATTTTTTATAGCTTGGTTAATCTCGTATATTTCCCATAAATTAGAACTTCGACCATTGGGAACCACATGTAGGATTTCAACTCCTGTGTCAGGATTAAAGGTGTGTTTTGTGTTAAGGATGTGATCGGAGAAATTTGAACGAGTGTCCACAGGCAATGGTTTATTTTTATTTCTTTCCACTAATACGAGGTGATCATTGATTCTTATATTAAACTTTCGCCCTGTGCGTCCTATGTAACAACAATTACATGTTGAGTGTTCATCACTATGGGTACAGCACAATTTGTATACTCCTGATTTTTCGAGAACATCAACTGTATCTTTATTATTATTTATATATTTTTTAAGATTATTTTGTGTTTTAAAAGATATGTGCATATTATTATTAAATTTTAGAAATATATTTTTAATGTTATGTGATATTGTTCCCATATAGGGTAGGCTAGTATAATATCTAAGATTATTAATTTCTGTAATAAGACAGACCTTGTTTTCTTTCATAATTTCGCCACAGAAAATGGACTACTTCTTGAATCTTTTTTAAGAGGTAGTCATTGCGCATTTTCTGACATGCAATTAATAATTTTATGTTTATCATTGGCGCGCATAAGGGTAATAATCTCAATTTTTTTAAAGAAAAAAATGATACGCCACCGAGATATATCAAAATAAAAACAATTTTTGAATTTCTCATTCAATTTGTGACAACAAATCTCTGTTGCCTTTTTTTCGTATTGGGCGCCGTTTTTATGCAAAAAAAATAAAACATCTTAACTTTTTCATTTCTTTAATACATTATTAATAACTATCTAATACAATCACATTAAACCAGAACAATAACAGAAAATAACACTTATAAATAAATAGGCGCAAACCTACAACAAATGTTGAAAATGACCTCCCTCAGACGTGATACCAAGATTCAACTCTTCGCCTCATTGATTGTCGTATTCGCGCAAATATTCCTGGTGTATTTCTTATTGTCTCACAGCCGGCTATAATTCGATTCCTCAGGTCTTCAACATTTTCGACGGGAGTGGAATAAACTAACGACTTAAGAAAACCCCAAATGCAAAAATCTAGAGAATTTAAATTCGGCGATCGGGCAGGCCAATTTTCCGTACCTCCCCTATCTATCCAACGATTTGGATATACTGTATCTAAGTGATTACGTACATTAATGCTAAAATGAGCTGGTGCGCCATCATGCATGAACTAGAAGTGTTATCTCAGCTGTAGAGGGATTTCTTCTAAAAGAGCAGGTAGCTCTTCCTGTAGGAAATTAAGGTAAGAGTCGCCTGTTAGTCGTTGTGGGAGGAACTATGGACCGACTAAATGATCATCAATTACCCCAAGCCATACATTTTCTGAAAACCGATACTGAAAATGAGCTTCACAGATTCCCTGTGGATTTTCCTCAGCCCATAAGTGATTGTTATGGAAAATTCGTATAGGTACACTGTCGCCCAAAATTAGCCTCGTCAGTAAACAAAACGCCATTTAAAAAATTAGGAATTTGAGCGATTTGATAAAGAATCCAATAGCAAAAAACTAGGCGCGGAAAAAAGTCTCTAGGTAGTAGAGCTTGCACACGTTGAATGTGAAACGGATACAATTGCTGTTCTTTAAGAATTTTAAATACAGTGAAGTTGCTTACATTCAATATGTTAGCAATTTTTCGAGAACTTGTTTCAGGTGACTCCGCAATTAACTCGAGAACTGCTGCTTCCTCTAGTTGCACAGTTAGTTCGTACTTCTCGAGGGCGTCCGCAGTCAGCCGTTTGTTTCTTAAATGTACCATTTTCGCGCAAACGTTGGTACAGACGAGCAAATATTGTGTGATGGGGTACTCTACGTCCTGGATACATCTCAGCATACAATCGTCGAGCTTGCCGACCATTTCCATTACTTTGACCATAGACAAAATGCATGTCTGACAATTCCGCATTTGTATAATTTTCCATTCTTTTCGATAAAAGAAAAATTAATTACTTATTAACACTAATGCTATACCAAACTAAAAGCTTAAAAATGAAGAAACTCTAATAATTTGACATTTCGTTGAAATATTCGTATTTAACAGAATGTTGACAGTAGCCTACTAGATGATGTATTAAAGAAATGAAAAATACGCGTTAAGATGTTTTATTTTTTTGCATAAAAACGGCGCCCAATACGAAAAAAAGGCAAGAGAGATTTTTTGTCACAAATTGAATGAGAAATTCAAAAATTGTTTTTAGTTTGATATATCTCAGTGGCGTATCATTTTTTCCTTTAAAAAAATTGAGATTATATAGCAAACTATTATTATTTTTTCATGTAGAATCACCCCCTGAAGTTTGTCGCACTTATTCACTAACAACCTGTATATGTCTATAAAGACCAAATATTTCACTTCATTCATAATAATATTACAGATAAACGGTGTCTTTAAATCAGGTTTAGTGTTAATTTGGAGTATTTGTATTTTGCAGCCATACCAAAATGTATCTAAAGTCTGTTCAGAGATATAAGAAAGTGACTAACTGATCTCTATTAGGAAAGACCCGGGCCAGCTGTAAAATTGAAATATGGCCGAACAGGTCCGTATCGTGCTTAGAATTTAATCATGGTTCGTAATAAAAATAAGTAAGACATTAAATAATATTTTATTTATGTTTAAATGTGAAATTACAAGTTATTTTATTATTAAAAATTATTACAAAAATATACAAATTATTCGGTACTTATAATAATTATTTACTTAATATATCAATATCACTATCGCTATCATCATCTGTTCTAATTGTAACAGAGTTTGCCCAACTTTGTGAAGGGATGTTAAAAACTTCAGTTTCTATAAGCTCAAGTTCAAGTACACTGGAGTTAATAGTAGGGCAAATATTGTTACGACGAATGGCAGATTTCAGTTGGTGCCAAACATGTTCAATGGGATTAAGTATACAATGGTATGGTGGAAGCCTTAAAACTGTATGCCCTAGATTTTTTGCATAATTATCACAGAAGTATTCCTTTTGTAGTTTTAAGCTTTGTAAAACCTCAATTAAAATTGCCTTTTGGTGTAATCTTCCTGAAAATAAATGTCATTATCATACATGTAGTTTTGGATTGTTGCTTTTGTGTCATTTGAAGAGGGAGTCTTGGTCAACTGCCTACTATGGTGGCTTGCATTGTCCATTACAATAACGGTATTCGGAGGTATATTTGGAATTGGCTTGTTTTTAAACCAATCTTCAAATAAATCAGCAGTGGTGCCCTCATGGTAATCCAGAGAAGAATCTTTTTTGTTTTTTTCCAGACAGAGAGAGTCCATTTGGAATCCATCCGTCTTTAGATCCAGCATGCAAAATCGTAATTCGTTTACCTCTTTTTTATGGCGCGCTTGTTTAACACTTGCCCCTTGAGTCAACCCAACCCCTTTCCGGGGTATCCTATGTGTCGAACCAGGTTTCATCCAAGTAAATAATCGGCCTTTGCTGATCTTTGTAAATCCTAATTTTTTGTAGACATTCGGATCGCCATTCCCGAATTCTACCGGATTCCATTAAAACTTGTCTTTTGTTCCCATGTCGGTTCCTTTTTTCCTCGCTAAAATGGGATTATTCACAATTTTTTACAGTTGATGTTGGAATTTTTGTTAGTGTAGCCGTTTCTTTTAACGCTGCTTGCTTGCTGACCGCACGTTCAATGAGAGTTGAATAAACATTATTTATAACTTCCTTACTTTCTACAGAAAAGTGTTTTCTGCTTTTCGACGGGGTTATCTCCTAAGATACATTGGGCTCGCACATATTTTCCATGACTTACACACGATTAAACAAACACTGTATTACACGCAAAGTAAGAATAATTACTAAGCCTAAAACTAACTAGAGTGGCTATATATACAGTCTTTAGAACATAATTTGTTTTATGGGATTAACCCTCTCATTTTGAATCAGGTACAAATCGGTTTAAAATCACCAAACTACTACTTTAATAATGATATTACATCTTCCGGATTTGCAGTTTAATTTAAGACATTTTTAAGTACGGACCATAATTTACCTGCATTTATTCATTCATTCATTGTTTGTTTATGGCCACCCTTGGATAATCCCATTCAAAGGAAAACTGTAACTTTCTTATATCTCTGGACAGGCTTTACCTTTACCTTTAAATCATAATTTATTATTACAGAATATGTTATTACAGGTCCAGGAGAATTTTATAATTTAAACACTGTCTCTTTTTGCAGATCATTAATTTTAAATCAGCATTCGGGTAGCTAAAATGTTAAACAGTTTTTAATAGTATATTATTAACCAAGGTTTAGACAGCCATCATTATTGCCCGAGCGGCAAGGTTAAATCACGAGGAGCGCAGCGACGAGGGATTTAAGACGCGAGGGCTATAAGCTGTCTAAACCGTGGTTAATATAATATTTTTTCCACTACTACAAACTTTTATAAGACATTTATCTTTATAGTATTAATAATTATAAAAAATTATAGGTAGGTGTAAGTATATTTTTTAATCAAGTTACCTGCGCTTTGGAATTGGCAAAATATTTTGTCAATGTCAATGTCAATTTTTGTTCATTTATGTCATCAGATTTCACGAGTTTTCCGTTTTTTTTTTAAATCAAGTTACCTGCGTTCAAATAAATTCTTGAAGATCGGTCAATAATGGATTTCAATGCCTTATTATTGACCATGGTCAATAATAACTTATAAGGTAGAGAAAAACGATTTCTAACGTTAATAATCGGTCAATAACGACGATGTTATAGGTTAGTAGTGAAAAAACAATTTTGCAGTTTTATATAAATTAGAGGGGCAGTTGGGGAATTAAGTAGGTACTGCATTGCGTTTTAGTCTGAAAATTTTTAGAGTTACAGTTATAGTTTTGATGGCTTTGAATCCGTTGTTGTAGAACAATCTAATATATTTTCTTTAGCAAAATGTAATTCACAGACCCTACTAAACTTGGACGGAGTAAAAATTTCTCTGTAATAGCCCTTACCCATCAGACATGGTTGCATCCGTTGGAAAGCGAAATGCGTAAACCTTCAGTCCATTTACTATAATTTCCCCGACATCCCAGCACACAACAGAAATGCGGTATATTAAGTATACCGTTACCACCGGTAAACACACCACAACACAAGAATAATATCACACAATTTATTACTTTTTAATTAAAACTCGAGTAAAAAGAGAAGTTAACCCGCTTCATTCATGCTCGCGCACTAGGAAATAATGGCGAATGACTGAGGCGATCAGTCTTCAGGCGACACATACTCCTCGCTGTATCTACGTCATGCGGCCCTGACGTCAGAGCACCGAGTCCTTATATTCTCGGTATCATTGGTCAAGTCCGTTCCTGTCTATCGGCTACAAATTACACCTATATTTTATTGAAATATACAAGGTGGAGTCTAAGCTAGAACCTATAACGTAAATCACTAGGTATCCCTTTGGGGCGGCCCCATTATTTCAGTAAAATGGTACCTTAGGAAACGAATTTATATGAGACACTAGGGATATTTTGAAGTCCCCGATGCCGAATTTTTGCCATACACTTACGGGACACCTTATATTTTATGAATATCTAAAATTTTACTATAAACAGAATATATAAAGCTATAATACGTATTTTTCTTTTCAAATCGGTGCATTACTAAAATAGTTACTGATATTTGAATTTTATCAAAATTTTCGTGGTCCGGTTAAATTTGCCTTTCGTTGTATACCTACGTAATATAAAAATATACTAATACGACGCGTTGTAAAACAGCATGAATGTTAAAAATGTCCGTAAAAGTAGATTTCTTATAAAATTATCATCTTTTCTGGATAGCTGTACTGTATATCAGTTCCAGTAAACAAAGGTTGGCTAATACTTACCTAAAATATATATAAAAAACAGACTAGACGAGCACCATCCAAACCAAATCAACAGTATTTCACCCTCCGTGGATGGCAATACTTTACCATAGCTGGAGTTGTAAATTATCAGTGAACCTCTATAAAAGACACCTGAGAGAATATGAATAAGTGGATTTTTACTTGATGCTTCTGCCCTAAAACAAATATTTTATTGATTCAGGTTAGTTATAAACGTATTTAATCTATCATGTCCTAAACCTACATTCAACAGTGTTCGCGAAAAAATTGCGTTTTAACGTAAACTCTCAATACAGATTATTTACTATCGAAAAGACAAAATACAAAAGCAAATAAAATATATTTTAGCAAATGTTGAATATGTAAGGATCTGTTTAACTGTAACTCATTTATCCTGTCTAAGTATTCAATATTGTTTAGTCAGTTAACACAGACCTTATACTCTATATGTACAGGGTGTCCAGTTTTCGTATGTTTTACGGGTTATCTGCGTTATTAGTAAAGATAGAAGCTTTTCAAAAATATATAATATTTTATAGCTGTTTTCAATGTGAAGTTCAAAATTTACATTTTTCAACAAATTTACATTTTTTTAAATGGCACACCGTATAAATTTTAAGATTAAACAATTGTCACAAGCTTCTCACAAATATAAAACACTAATTTTAAAAATATATACCTATAACAATAACTTTTATAAATATAAATAACAATTAACTCAGTTGTGTTATACCGTCAAAAATTAAAAGCTACAATTATTTGATGATTTAGGAAACTGTCTCATAAATATTGCTCAAACTGTTCTCCATTATGCCTAAGACATGTTTCACACATTGTTCTGATTCGCCTCAGTGCATTTAAAATAATAAAAGGCCGTGCCTGTAACTCCCTAAAGGCTCTTTCAGTGGCTTCTCTTAAATCTGCCATCGTTTGGTACTGGACGGTATAGATTTTATTTTTTAGGTAGCCCCACAAAAAAAAGAAATCCAAAACCGTTAAATCGGGTGATCTGGGTGGCCATCTTACAGGTCCATGTGTTCCAATCCAGCGGCCAGGAAAATAATTGTTAAGATATGCTCTTACAATTTGAGCATTGTGAGCGGGAGCTCCGTCCTGTTGCAAATATAAGCTATTAAGATGAGCTAGGGGCACATTCTCTACTATTTCGGGCACAATGTTTTCCAAAATTTCTAAATATTTATTTGCAGTAAGACCGCCTTCAAATATATTATATAAAATTTTACTTCCCAGTATGAAGCATGAAACGCTAAACCCAAATCTGCCTTGCCGTTCCCGTGGAAATATAACATGTTGATTTTCCTGGCACCAAAACCTAGTATTTTGCCGATTAAATATACCGGCACTGGTAAAATGACTCTCATCAGACCATATAATCGTTCTTTCAAAATGATTTTCTCTATTTATATTTTGTAAATACCAATTACAAAACTCTACGCGGCGCTCTGCGTCACCGAGATGTAAGTTTTGTACGACATGAAATTTGTGCGGCTTAAACTTGTGTTTTTTTAGAATAGTTTCAACCCTTGATTTTGTAACACCGACAGAACCTTCCACTGTTCTACAAGAACTACTTTGATTTGTTTCAATTGAAGCCAAAACGTTTACTTCATTAATGTCCTGGTTTTCCTTATTGTAAATACTAGGTCGGGGTTTGGAAAATGAACCGACTTCAATTAAGTTTGATTTTATTTTTAAAAATATTCTTTTATCCGGCTGTCTTCTTTCTGGGATTATGCGAATATTACGTTTATATAAATTTTAAAATATGATGAAAAATATAAAAAGATGCCCATATCTGTTAAAATAAACTTCTAATGCTTCATCCGAATTTTCGTTACACTGAATATAACAAACGAACATATCGTACTTTTCATAATTCTCGAATTTTGCATTCGCAGCCATAATTAAGAAAAAACTGCTATTTATCGAAACTGAATAGAAATAAAGAACAGAAAATGGATAACCTATTCTGACAGTAAATATAGATTTTTTTCAGATAACAAGCCTGTCATCTTTTGTTTTCCTAAATACCCGTCATGGCCTACTAAAAAAAAAATTTAATTTGTTGAAAAATATAAATTTTGAGCTTCACATTGAAAACAGCTATAAAGTATTATATATTTTTGAAAAGCTTGTGATAAACTGAATCATAATAGCTAAAAATATATAGAGTGTCCCATTTAAAAAAATGCAAGTTTGCTCTTTTCCTCGAAAACAATTAAACATAGAAAAAATCTGACTAAGCCACTGGATTCTACGTGAAAAAAACTAATAAGTTCATTTTTTACCTTTTTGATAAGTTGCAGCGTAACCGAGATGTCCCAAAATGCAAAATTTTCAAAATCACCCCGTATCTAAAAAACTAAGGGGGATATGAAAATTCTGTTGATGGCATCGTTTGTTTCTCAAAAAAGTAACACAGTGCCGCGAAAACCGCAACCTTCTATCTTTACTAATAACGCAGATAACCCGTAAAACATACGAAAACTGGACACCCTGTACAGCCTGGAATTTTATCAAAACTAATTAGAGTATAGGTACTTATTCCGTTTCTGCTCTAATCATTTTATTCCTTTTTTTTGTACCTAATCCTGGTTACCTGTTTGCTAATTATGTGGTTATTATACCTTTATGGATGCTTGTTTATCAGTGAAACTAATTAAAGTGTAAAGTGTCAGTATTTTATTAATTAAATATGGAGAATTTTCAACAATTGCCTAAACGCCTAGAGACGGTCCATGCACAGTAAATGAAAAAATAAATTAATTCTTAGCGATATCGTCTGTCGGAGAAGAAATTACTTAAGAAGCATCCGAAAGAGAAGAAAACAAAAAAATATTTCACCTAGACGAAACATGTCTAAATGAAGGCCACACTGTGACTAAGTTTTGGCAGGATGAAAATATTAAAAGTTTAAGGCAAGCTTTTTTGATAGGATTATCCACAAGATTAAGACCGTGATCTGGAAAAAGACATCGACTTATCATAACCCATATTGGAAGTTCTGAAGGCTTCGTTAAAGGTGGTACAGGAGACTATCACGAAGATATGAATCTTATACCAAAAGATGCAATAATTGTATTGGATAATGCAAGTTGTTACTCTAGGCTAACGGAAAAATTACCGACAAGTGCGTGGCGTAAAAGTGAAATAACAGAATGGCTAAGTTCAAGACAAATAGAATTTCCATTAGATTCCCTAAAAAAAGAACTATTGGTACTAGCCAATTTAAATAAAAATGCATTCAAAAAATATGTAGCCGATGAAATGGCAAAGTTACGAGAAACATCTGTGCTCAGACTCCCTCCTTACCACTGCGAATTAAACCCGATCGAACTTATATGGGCTCAAATAAAGACAGATGTCGCCAAAAAAAACACGACTTATTAAATGGTGGATTTAAAAAGACTCTTTAATGAAGCTCTGGGTAAAATCAGTGCGGAAAAATGGAAAAAGTGTATTGATCATGTGATAGAATAAGAAGCCAAAATGTGGCAGGGAGATATAATAATCGAAGAAATGGTGGAACCGAATCGGACTATGATTAAACCATAACGACAAAGTATTATTCGATTTTTGCAAATGCTTTGTTTGTAACATACTATATTGTATCTTGTTTTTGTAATTATATTATGTAAAATAGTACCACCCATTGTTATTTATTAGTTAATACGATTTTTTAAATATTTTCATATGTACCTACGAATATAATATAATATAATATAATTTTAGGAGAATAGGCATGTTTAAGATTTTTAATTTAAAAACTTTCCCAATACACGCTCCTGAATAAGGGATTATACCTGCTAACAAATGGCATATCCTAAAATATAACAACAGCTTGCGATACATTTAGGGTGGACCTACCTAAAGAATGCTCATTATTTGGACCCTTTAATGGAAACACAATAGATTTTAAGGGATGGTGTTTAAATTGTTCTTGATACACCGGTATGCGTTTTGCATATTTAATGAGCATTTATTACTTCGCGCCATTAAAATATAGACTATAGTAATGTTTTAATAGTATATTATTAACCAAGGTTTAGACAGCCATCATTATTGCCCGAGCGGCAAGTTTAAATCACGAGGAGCGGAGCGACGAGGGATTTAAGACGCGAGGGCTATAAGCTGTCTAAACCGTGGTTAATATAATATTTTTTCCACTACTACAAACTTTTATAAGACATTTATCTTTATAGTATTAATAATTATAAAAAATTGTAGGTAGGTATAAGTATATTTTTTAATCAAGTTACCTGCGCTTTGGAATTGGCAAAATATTTTGTTGTTTTGTCAGGTGGCTTTGTTAATGTCAATTTTTGTTCATTTATGTCATCAGATTTCACGAGTTTTCCGTTTTTTTAAAAAATGAGCATAAAAATGTTAGTGATATTATTATGTGTACACCTCCAGAATTAAAGATGGAAGCAGAAAAAATGTTTATTGTATCGATATTTTACAATATCAAGCATATCTAATAATCTAATATGTATTGATAATTATCTGGTTGCCTAACCACAAGAAATTACCTTTCAGATTATTCACGTTTATGAATTCATGTTGTAGAATCAAAAAATCAAGTTACCTGCGTTCAAATAGACTCTTGAAGATCGGTCAATAATGGATTTTAATGTCTTATTATTGACCATGGTCAATAATAACTTATAAGGTCGAGAAAAACGATTTCTAACGTTAATAATCGATCAATAATGGCGATGTTATAGGTTAGTAGTGGAAAAAATTATTTTTTTGATATGTAAAATTTGATGCCGAATTCGATGAGATAAAAAGAAATGGGTGATACCATGTAAAAAAAATTACTTTCATGATGCCCAGCTTCTTGGCGCATCCCGTAAATTCAAAAATATTATTAAAACGTGTACTTTTGTTTATCCTATAACTTTTATGTTTAAAGTTGAAGTTTTAGTTTAATAATTTTCGATATTTCTAACAACAACGGAGATATTGGACTTCCTCGCTATATTGTTGTGCATCAGTCTTTCGGTCATTGTCCGCTTTTCCATACTGCATTGGAGATTGCTGTTAAACTATTAAAAAACTAATTAAAAAGTCCAACAGCGCGGCAGCGTCAAGTCGGGTGATCAAGGCGGCCAACATTTTATTTTGATTAAAATTCTTAAAATAATAAAATATCGACATACCAGTAAAAATAAATAATGTATAAACATCACGAATATTAGGGAAAAACACAAGTTACCTTATAATAGTCAGGATAGTCCTTGCTCCTTTAAATATCATATTTTTATCACTGCCCAGCATTTCCCTGAAATACATCAACATGCAACACACAATATGCCAATATAGTAGCGTGCTTATAATCATAAAAGCTTTCATGTATGTATAGTGGTTTATATCCAAAATCTGAAAAATAGTAATAGTAAAAAAAAAAATAAGAATGTTTGCACCTTGTTCACATCTATAAAATATTCCCCTGTTAAGTTTTGATTGGATTTGATACGGAATGTGGGAATAATGAAATTGATGGTACGTTCTATATCAACCAAGCTATTCTTTAAGTAATAAAGTAGGTACAAGGGCTGCTTTTTTTCTGGCAGATTCATCCCTAGACCAATTAATAGCTCGTCCGTGAGACTATAGGATATGACAAAAGGACAAAGCAGAAAAGCCCGTTTTAAAAACATAAAAACGACAATCAACCAATGAAACCAGATGGCTTCATTGCGTGAATTAGTAAGAAACGCCTTTTCTTGATTTCCTCTAATATTTCTGACTTTGTAAAATAATCTATAACACACGAGGTGGACCCATCTGGTTTCATTCCCTGTTGATTATCGTTTTTCTGTCCTCGGCTTTTTTGTTTAGACAGATCCTATAGCCCAACTGACGACCGCTATACGCCGAAACGCGCCTGATGATAGATCTGACGAAGGGGAAAAGCAGCCCTTGTACTTTATTACTTGGACACGACGCGACCCCCCAGCTCGGTCATAGCGAGGACTTCTGTAACTGTGTGTTGTCTTTGCAGGTGATTTCCTCTGATATTTGTGTCTATGTCAGCTATCGGCATCGGTCACAAAAGGTTTTTCTGCCAGATATCCTTCTGGTTATTACATTTATTCTTGTCTCACAGCTTCGGGAAAAAAATAATTTTAGGAAAAGTGATCAAAGAAAATCGCTGTCAGTGAAAACCGCATGTTATTTGATATCTTGTTTCTAGGTATTTGACACACACAGTTGTTCTTTAAGGTGCCCCTCATATTTATTTTTTGAGCGGATCTAATTCCCAATGGATGCGTGAATGATATGACATGTTTTAGTGTGAAATTCACAGATGTGCGCCATTTAAAAAAAAATACAAGAGCGGGAGCAGGGGTCTAACCCATTGACGCCCTTTCAGCAGTGGCGTAGCTACAGGGGGGCGATCGCCCCCCTTGGCCTGGCGCCCCCTTAACTACTTAAATAATAATTCTTAAAAAACAAGATCGGTCTTATTTTATTTTTAGTAAATAGCGATAGGAATAAACTTAATAAAACCGGTTTCGAGAGCGTCCCACCACATTATATTATTTTTTTTAAATAGCGGATTTTTACTTCATTTGGGGCCAGACCCCGTTCCCTAGGGAGCATAAAGAAGGTGAATTCCTACGAAATTTGTGCGTGGTCCCAAATATTTTTAGCCTGCGGCGCTTTAGCTCCGCGGTCTGCGGCCCTCCAATAGTTCTTAAAATTTAAATAAAACATCCTGTTTGAACATTCCAAAAAATTGAGGATAACGCACGCAACGACATGGAAAACCAAGTTGAAACTGAGGTAAAAAGTGACCTTATTCAATATATTTTTAGTTTCAAATGTGGATTTTCGTCATTGAATGAACAAATTCAATTAAAACCACAGGCCGCCCGACCCCTAAACTGTTAAATTTAATTAACACGAAATAGAGACAATAGAGTAATAGGCCATTTTGAGAAAAATGGTATCAAAAATATGCATACCTTATGGGGAGTGAAACCAAACCACAGATCTATGTAGCTATATAGATCTGTGGTGAAACGAATTTAAAACTGTTTTGTTGGCCAAGCATTATATTCCCAAATTAAAAAGAAAAACATCAAAATCCGTAGTGCGAACTATTTTGGGCTCTCCAAAAGCATGAAACTTCCAAGGAGCATACACCTCAGTCAACTAAAACATTATTTGTTCTATTTGGTATACAAAATATTTACCTATTTGACTTGACGCGATTGTCACCCACATGTGTGTCAGATGAGCGAAGATTGTCGTGTCTAAAGCGGGTTAAAACTTATTCTCGTACCTAATACAATTAACCAGGAGTAACTGTCAAGTTTGTCACAATAATTATTGCTAAGTACTTAATAGAAAACAAAATTATAAAAAAATCTACAAGAAACATTTGCATTTTATGCTGTAATTCACCATTTTGTCGCCAGTTTGCAACTTCTAAACTAACCGTATATAATAATTTAACAGGTTTGAAAAACTCCAAATATTTCTCATGGTAGCGTAGGATGGCTGTCATTTGTTGAAACACATGTCTCTCGAGTTAACACGGTTGTGGTTAGCACTTCCTTTAATTAAAATATGAACTTTAACCCTTAAATAGTTTTTAATTTCAATAACTTTCACATTACTTTATCACTTTACTTAACTAAACAAGTGTTCCTCTCAAATATATAATATAAAATCTACCTACCGTCAACATGACACCATTGATATTATAACTTATAAATTTACTTTGTTTTCGATTTTTAAATTCCTTAATTTTGTTTAGTTATACTCATTAATTTGAGGCAACTCCAAAAAAATTTATTCAACTCGATTTTGGGTAAGTCACAAGTTACATTATTTTTAACTGGTGGTTTTTACCAATATGTAATCCCTTCTAGTATATCCTGAAGATGGACGTCTAGGCACCCGAAACATGTAGGGAATATAACAACTTTTTGAAATTAAATTTTGTGGAGGAAGACTTAAAGTTTATCTTTACATTACATCTTAAATCTTAAAAAATTCTGTTATAGTAAACAATAACACACAGAAGTGCTTCATAATCGGTTTTTAGCCCTGAAATTAATTCATACCGTTAAAATAAAATACACGTACAAAAAACTAAACAACTAAACAAACTGATAAGCTGGAAGGTATTTTAAGCAGGACCGGGCTGTGATTGTTATTGCGATGGTTAATAAAAATAAAAATAAAAACTCATTCGAGTGCAAGAAGTGCAGAAAACTGATTACTAAGACTCAGAACAAAATCCAATGTGCTGGTGAGTGTGAAGAGTGGTACCACAAAGAGTGCAGTGGCTTAAGTGATAAGGAGTTTAAAGATCAGGAGCTAAAAAGAACCTTTAAAAAATGGATTTGTAACAACTGCTTGGAAGGGGAGAGCGAAGATGAAGATAACGAAGACTCTGAGTATGACAGTGTTGTTACCCCTCCAGCTACCAAAAGCAGAAAATCACATCATTTTGATTTCGAAGCCGTTCTCGATCATCCTAAGCCAAGTAATAAGGATATACTTGGGGCTATAAAGGGCATGTTCGAAGAATTAAAAAAGTCCCTTTCTTTTAATAGCACAATGATTGAGGAACTCACTGACAATTTAAATAAAATAAATAAAGAAAACAAAAAATTGAAAAAAGAACAGATATTGCTGAAGGATAGAGTAGCAGATCTAGAGCAGGAAATCGTTCATCTTAAAATTTTGCCTAATGTAGAAAAGGAAGAGTAGAGATCTAAGAATATTGTTGTAATGGGAATAAATAATGGACCAAATGCTATACAAGACTTCCAGAAAATTATAAAAAAAACTAAATATTGACCTTTCTCAAGAAGACTACATAGTAAAGCCGCAGTCGGATGAAGGGGCTAGGAAACCACTGCTAGTCAGCTTTACCCAGAAGGCCACAAGAGATAGAATTCTACAAAAACGAAAAACTGTCAGGCTTGATAGTGTGACTTGTGGCATATCCGCAAACAATCCAACCAATATCTTCTTGAATGAAGACCTACCTAAGAATACACGGGAACTATTTAAAAGGCGAGAGAGTTAAAAAACATGGATTCAAATATGTGTGGTGTAAAGAAGGTAAAATATTTGTTAGAAAGGGTGACAATGACTCTGTGCAGAATATTATCACTTCCGGGCAAGTAACAAACCTAATGACATCCTAAATTAAAATTTACATTTGCATGTTACCGATTAAGCTTAACATTATGTTGTTTTTTTTTGCATTGTAATGGCTAATAAGATAAATATTGCTCACGTCAATGTGAGATCCTTACTTCCTAAATTTAATATATTTAAAGAATATGTACTTGACAAAAATCTCGATATTGTAGGGGTAACGGAAACATGGTTAGATAATAAAATTTTAAATGAAGCGGTTCAAATTAGTGGCTTTAGAAGTGTCAGAAAGGACCGTGTGGGGGGTCGTGGAGGAGGGGTTTTGCTCTACATTAAAAATACTTTCCAATTTTCTGAAATAGAACATTTAAATACTGTCAGAGCTGAACAGGTTTGGATCAAATTTAAAATTAATAACGTACGAAATATTGTGGGTGTTTTATACAGAACCCCTCCTGTCACAGAACTGTCGGACTTTTTTTTTGAATTTGAAGAAAATATAAGTAGGCTTATACCTGAGTGTGATAGTTTTGTATGCATGGGTGACTTTAACATCAATGTACTAAACTTGGAGTGTGGACACGTCGAGCGTTTTTTGTCTATTTTGAATGACTATAGCTTAGAACAAATTATTAATGAACCGACCAGATATGGGTCATCAGGTAGTGGAACTCTTATAGATTTAATTTTAATATCAAACAAGGACTTATTCGTGGACTGTAACGTTGATTATAACCTTAACGTTTCTGATCATGCTCTTATGAAATGTAGCTTAAAATTAAAAACAAGTAAGCCAATGCCTTTTTACTGCACCTACCGGGATTACAGGAATTTTAATAAGGATTTTTTTAACGCAGATCTTACACATGTCCCATTTAATAACATAATATACTATTTAGCCGATATTAATGATAAGGTGAAATTATTTAACGCATTAATTTTGAACATCTTTGATATACATGCACCGACTCGTACTGCACGTATTACGAAGAGGAAGGCACCATGGGTCACACAAAACATAAAATATATGATATCACTTAGAAACAAAGCACTTACAAAGTTTAGGAAAAACAGAAATGCGCAGAACTGGGAGTACTACCGACAATATCGTAATTTTGTTACTGCGGCGATCGATAGGGAGAAAAAGGCGTACCTATTTAGAAAATAGAATTCGACTAAACGGTCCCAAGGACAACTGGAAGTTACTGAGAGATAATATGAATGTGTATGGTAGGAAGATAGCGTCGGTTCCGATTGAGTTGGGGAGTGCCGACCAGGTTACCGATTATTTTGTAAACATTCCTCAGGTCGATCCGGATCCGACTATTTTAGACTTTTACTTAAATAACAAAAAAGAAAATGTTACTGAATTTTATTTTAGAATGGCCACTTTGGATGAAATTAAAGACGCATTGTTTTCAATAAAATCGAGGGCTGTGGGGCATGATGAGATAGGTGTCGATATGCTACTGCGTTGCTGTCCTGTTATTATACCAGTTATTGCGCACTTGGTGAACTACAGTATAGAAATGGAGACTTTTCCAGAAATATGGAAAATTTCTTGCGTAATTCCGTTGCCTAAGGTTAAGGACCCTAGTGAGCTAAAAGATTTGCGTCCGGTGAGCATCTTACCAACCCTATCTAAAATAATCGAAAAGGTACTTAACAATCAAATTAGAGACTATGTGGGTCAGTGCAGTATTCTGCCAAGCGTGCAGTCCCGATTTAGAAAAAATTATAGTTGCACTACCGCTCTGCTAAAAGTTACAAACGATATATTTGAGGCAACGGAAAGGGGCGAGCTCACATTGTTGATCCTATTAGATTATACCAAAGCATTTGACAAGCTCAATCACACCCTCTTTGTCGCAATTCTTAAATATCTCGGTTTCCAGAACAATGCATGTAACCTTGTTAGAAGCTACTTAGAAAGCAGGAGACAAATGGTTGTTCTAAACGGAAATACATCGGGGTCGAGGGACTTGAGGTTTGGTGTTCCGCAGGGATCGATACTGGGACCATTGTTTTTTACTCTGTATACAGCACAACTTATAACGCGAATCAAGCACTGTAGAACCCACTTTTACGCGGATGATACACAGATCTACATTTCCTTTAAACCTAGTGAAATTGTTAATGCCAATAACAAGATCAATGAGGATCTGGGTGTCATTTTACAGGTATCTCAAGCACACTGTTTAAGTATCAACCCCAGTAAATCGCAGGGACTTCTCTTTGGTAGGAAGAAAGATCAATTGTTATATCAAAAACATGTCAAAATAATTGTAAATAACGATACGCTTAAGTTGGTAAATTCTGCAAGGAATCTGGGCCTAGTACTCGATAATGGTCTTAGATTTTCTGAACATGTCGGTATGTGCATAAAAAGGGCTTTTACAAATCTGAAATTAATATTCAATTACAGAAGAATTCTATCTGATAAACTTAAAAAAATGCTATGTGACTCTATAGTTTTATCGCACTTTAATTACGCGGACGTAGTATATGGTCCTTGTCTGCTAAGTGTTGATGCTCGGCGTATTCAATTAATTCAGAATTCTTGCGTGCGTCTGATAGGGGGTATTAGGAAGCGTGAAAGAGGAGTGTCTGCGAAACTAAACGAAATAAAATGGTTACGAATGAACGAAAGAAGAGTCCTACACTCTGTAGTTCTATACAACAGTATAATCTCTAGAAGGTGTCCGGATTACTTATACGAGAACATTAAATTTCGCAGTGACATGCACAATTTGGAACTTCGCCATAAATATACTATAACTACTCCGGCACACACGTCTAGTAATTTTGAGAAATCATTTAGTCATAATGTGGCAAAATTGTATAATAAAATACCCTTCCACATAAGGCAACTTACGGGCATAAGATTTAAAATAGGAGTTAAAGAAATCATAAAACTTATTATCTAGTTTATACTTGTTATTGTGATTGATTTATATAATATACCCTAACAGGGTTCAACCTACAGTACAAAATGTTTTTACTTTTTTTTTTGCTAAATAATGGATGAATAAAAAAATGTATATATTTTCCTTAGGTAAAGTGAGGAAGCTTGCTTTAACTTCGCCTTTTGTAATTAATGTTTCAAAATTACAATAGACTTTATTTATTTATTTATTTATTTATTTATTAAATGGCGCCAAGTAATAAATGCTCATTAAATATGCAAAACGCATACCGGGGTATCAAGAACAATCTAACCACCATCCCTATGTATTCAAATAATGAGCATTCTTTAGGTAGGTACCATTGCTATTGGGTAAATCCCTAAGCCAGAAGCGTGTATTCGGAAAGTTTTTATTTTAAAAATGTTAAACATGCCTATTCTCCTAAAATTGTATTATGTCACATTCGTACGGATTAATAACATATGAACACATTTAAAAAAATCGTATTAACTAATAAATAACAATGGGTGGTACTATTATACATAATATAATTACAAAAACAAGATATAATATAGAATGTTACACACAAAGCATTTTCAAAAATCGAATAATACGTTGTCGTTATGGCTTCATCATAGTCCGATTCAGAAGATGAACTTTTATTAACATCGTTTATAATAAGCGGTTCAACCATTTTATCTACCTGCTACATTTTTGCTTCTTCTTCTATCACATGATCGATACACTTTGTCCACTTTTCCGCAATGATTTTACCCATACCCAAAGAGTCTTTTTAAATCCACAATTTTATAAGCCCTGTTTTTTTCTGGCGACATCTGTCTTTATTTGAGCCCATCGATCGGGTTTAATTCGTAGTGGTAAGGAGGGAGTCTGAGCACAGATATTCCTCGTAACTTTGCCATTTCATCGACTACATATTTTTTGAATGCATTTTTATCTAAATGGCCAGTACCAATAGTTTTTTTTTTAAGAACTTAGTCATTCTGTTATTTCACTTTTACTCCACGCACTTGTCGGTAATTTTTCCGTCAGCCTAGAGTGATAACTTGCATTATCCAATACAATTATTGCATCTTTTGGTATAAGATTCAACATTTGCTGGAACCATTGTTCAAAGACATCGGCATTCATATCTTCGTAATAGTCTCCTGTATTTTTAGATTAGAACATCAGTAGATCACCTTTAACGGTGCCTTCAGAATGTCCAATATGGGTTATGATAAGTCGATGTCCTTTCCAGGTGGCGGTCTTAATCCTGTGGACAATCCTTCCAAAAAGCTTACTTTGAACTTTTAATATTTTCGTCCTACCAAATTTAAGTCACAGTGTGGCCTTCATTTAGCCATGTTTCATCTAGGTAAAATATTTGTTTGTTTTCTTCTCTGGCTTTTCAGATGCTTCTTAAGTAATTTCTTCATATAAATGGGTACTCCTGGTCTTTTTTTATAAATAAACTATAAACTTTTCGCCTTATTCTTTGCAACAAAACATCATCTAGCTCAAGTTTTGGTCAACGTTCAACATATTATCTGCTGTAAATTGCACTGCATGTAAACACTCAAATCCGCATTCTGGTTTTTAATAGAATCGTAACAGTTAAGAATTAATTTATTTTCATTTACTGTACATGGACCGACTCTAGGGCGTTTAGGTAATTGTTGAAAATTCTCCATATTTAATTAAAGAAACACTGACACTTTACACTTTGACTAGTTTCACTGAGAAACAAACACCTAAGGTAGGTATGTATAGCTATAAATATGTGTATTATTCCAATAGAGGCACCCATAAAGGCATAGATTGGCAAACAGGTAACCAGAATTAGGTACAAAAAGAAAGGAATAAAATGATTAGAGCAGAAACGGAATAAGTACCTATTTTAGACTCTAATTAGTTTTAATAAAATTGCTTTCTAAAATGTCAGGTAAATGGTACGACTGTACAGGGTTATCCAACCAAGACTAGACAAGGCGATTTTTTGACTTTTCCTGTACTTTTATAAAAAAACTGAAATAGCCATCTTAAGTCATTTTCTCCCGCGAATTCGAATATCTTCAGCAAAAAACAATTGAACATCAAACAAAAGTACTAGGGGTCACTTTGATATTTTTTTAAATGGGATGCCGTATTTTTAATGAGCTTATCCGATTTCTCATATAAATTTTGATCTAAAATGTTGGATTTTTAATTTATTTTTTTTTCTTTTTTTTTATTTTTAACATTTTCCGAATTTAAAACTGAAGAAAAAAGGCGTTTTTGAATTAAAAATCCAACATTTTAGATCAAAATTTATATGAGAAATCGGATAAGCTCATTAAAAATACGGCATCCCATTTAAAAAAATATCAAAGTGACCCCTAGTACTTTTGTTTGATGTTCAATTGTTTTTTGCTGAAGATATTCGAATTCGCGGGAGAAAATGACTTAAGATGGCTATTTCAGTTTTTTTATAAAAGTACAGGAAAAGTCAAAAAATCGCCTTGTCTAGTCTTGGTTGGATAACCCTGTACATAATTCGAAGCTTAAAAAAATTAATATTAAAATATACAGTGTCACCATTAAAGTCCGCACCATATGGAACTTTTTTTTATTAATGAGGTTAGTTAAAATTAAATTTGGTCAATCGTTTTTGCTTCAAATTAGACTAAAAATTATATAATCAAATATCACCATCTGTCATTCGGTATCTGTCAAAAATTATATTTTAATCAAAAAATGCTGAAAAATGGCATTGTTTTACCGAATTTCAAAAAATTTTATTAGAAAAAGTTGTTTCTAGTACAATTCTTGGCCTAAATACAAAGTTTCAGTTTTCTAGCTCAACGTTGATTTTTTTTCCATTTTTTCTAATTAACTTTTTTTTTATTTAATGTAAGTTCGCTTAATGGATATTAAACTATTTGCTTATACCATACTCAATATTTTATTTAGTTTGTATGAGCTTTTTTTTACTAGAATGCCATTTTTTTTTCGAAATTTAAAATTAGAGGCAAAAAAATTTGACACAGGTGGTGCAAAGTTATCCTAATTTAAAAATTTTAACAGATAGACGTCAGATGTTTCGTTTTTCAAATGACAAATACATCTAAATATTTGATAAAAATTTTATTTTATACTTAAAACTATCATTATTATTAAAAGGAACAAAAAGGAACTTTAATCATTTTAAATAGGTAACACAAAAGCAATATAAATTTCACATTTCAGTGTGACGTCCTTCTCGCTCTATACAAACACCCGTCCGTCTATAAACGTCTTTGACAGCATTTTGTAAAAAGCTTGGTCTTATATCGGCACAACACTGTCTTATCGTTTGTTCCAAATGCTCGATATTTCTAAACGGTCGATTCTTATAAACTTTCTGCTTAAGATAACTCCACAGAAAAAAGTCTAGTGGGGTTATGTCAGGCGACCTGGGTGGCCAGTGACATTCTCTATCACGCCCTATAACTCTGTTTTGAAATAATTGGTTTATGCGTTCTTTCACTGCTACAGTTTGATGTATGGGTGCACCATCAAGCTGATACCATAAGTTATGTCTATGGTGTAAGGGCATGTTATCCAAAACTTCGGTAATCTTGTTATCAAGAAAATTCAGGTACCTTTCACCAGTTAAGTTTACTCTAAAGAAGTATGGTCCAATAAGCTCATCTTTCAAAATTCCACACCAAACATTGGTTTTAAAATGATACTGGTCGCGACACTTAATTGTGAAGTTAGGATTTTCTTGGGACCACCATCGGCAATTTTGTGAGCTCACGGTACCATTCGAAGAGAAAGTGGCTTCATCTGTCCATAATATCTTGTATGGAAAAAGAATATTCTCCTCATATTGTCCCTGATACCAAAACGAAAAATCAAGTCGGATATCAAAATCGCGTTCTTTTAATGTGTTTATAAACTTGGGTTTATATGCCCAAAATCGATTTTTCTGAAGAATTTTTCTAACGCTTTCCCTCTTGCACCCTGTTGAATCACTTATCTTGGTTACACTAGTTTGACCGTGGTCAATAACAGTTAAACAAACATCAAGTTGTGCTGCTTCATCGTATTTACTTGCCGCGTGAGGTTTCTTAAAATTATTTTGAACAGATCCAGTTTCTCTAAATTTTGACATTATTCTTAAAACAGTGCTATGCTGCAAATTTTTTTCTGGATGCCGCTCATTAAAAATGGCAGATACTTGCCGGTGAGGCATATTCTCTCCACAAATTAAGACAATTTCTATTTTTTCTTGAATGGACAATATTGGTGATAACACTGAAAACTATAACTTGCGAAAATATTCAAATTTATGACATTTCTTTTATTTATTCGGCACTCTAATTCGTTTTTTTTCCATAGCCTACTTATAAAATTCAAAATTGCCTTGATATTTTATTGTGGATAAAAAGAAAATGTGTCTAAATTTTGAACTAATCTGATATCTGGGAATTTTATTATAAGTTTTTTAAACTTCTTAGGTGTATGTACTATCAAAAAAATGGAATATCGGACGTCTATCTGTTAAAATTTTTAAATTAGGATAACTTTGCACCACCTGTGTCAAATTTTTTTGCCTCTAATTTTAAATTTCGAAAAAAAATGGCATTCTAGTAAAAAAAAGCTCATACAAACTAAATAAAATATTGAGTATGGTATAAGCAAATAGTTTAATATCCATTAAGCGAACTTACATTAAATAAAAAAAAAGTTAATTAGAAAAAATGGCAAAAAAAACAACTTTGAGCTAGAAAACTGAAACTTTGTATTTAGGCCAAGAATTGTACTAGAAACAACTTTTTCTAATAAAATTTTTTGAAATTCGGTAAAACAATGCCATTTTTCAGCATTTTTTGATTAAAATGTAATTTTTGACAGATACCGAATGACAGATGGTGACATTTGATTATATAATTTTTAGTCTAATTTGAAGCAAAAACGATTGCCGAAATTTAATTTTAACTATAATAACCTCATTAATAAAAAAAAGTTCCATATGGTGCGGACTTTAATGGTGACACTGTATATTTGAAGACAACACTTGAATTTAATGTCGATACTTGTACTAATTCTGCACAAATTTAAAAATTACTAATTAAATCTATACATGACGAAAAATCTTGCACGCCAATGGAAAAGACGGTTTTGATTAATTTATTACTTCGCATTATTTAAAAATAGACTATAATTGTTTTATTTACATATAGACATTACATAACACTCTAAGGTTATAAAATACTCGTTGGAAACTTCAAAATAGCGTGCTGAAAACCCCCAACCCCCTAACATTTTCATTTTGTTTCCAAAATGACGCACAACCTCCATTTTGAAAACTGTCAATTTCACACTTAAAAGTTTCATCTATGCACCTATTACCTGTTCCCGAATCTTAATTTTCGAATTTGATTCATTCAAAAAATAAAACAGGCAACCTAAAAAAAAAACTGTATTTCAGCCGGAGATAAAATATCAACATGCGGTTTTCACTGATCGCTTTCATTTCTGACACACCGCAAAATATGTTGATATTTTCCGACTGCGAAAACTCGAACGACGTGATTTCATAACACAGATTATTATAAAGCAAAAACAGTTTTTTACACCAAATAGGGTAAAGGCACCTGTTTTGGCCACTTCTACACTTTTTCGCAATTATTAAGACTTTTTACCAATCAACATGGCAACAGCGGCATAATATATTGCGCGCCATTTATAGCGTATCATAACGTTATTTTGCATCATAGTAAGTTGTTGTTTACATTTGAGTTAAACGCAAGTGAGTATAAGGCAGTGCTAAAACATCCTCCAATTCGTCACTATCTAAGTACTTCTGTCCTAAACAGCATTGGTATGTATTAGCGTTTTTTGAGTTAAATAATTAAGTTATACTGACACGTACTATTTTATATTATAAATATAGGTTTAAAGTCAATAAAGAGTAACAAAAAAATCCATAAAAAAGCTAAGTTATGTCACGTTTTTGCTAATTTTAAGCCTGGCCAAAACTCAATTCATTAAAAATGATTATTTCGGTTTTGGCCACCTAAGTGGCCAAATACCAAACCCCTTTAAACAGTTTTGGCCATTTGCATTTTGTATCGTGGTTTCACTGACCTAGGTACTTTTTTTAGGTATTGGATATGGATAAATACGATAAAGAGCAACTTCCATGACTAAAAGTGGTGCTGACTGGAAATGGTCAGCAAAACAGGATGTACTGACCTACCACAATGAAGACATATTGGAGTACATTTGCCAACCAAAACCAAAGAATAAAAGAGGAGTTTTTATCGTTCCGGAAATGAACAAGCACAAAGAATATAACATCGATTTAAATGAAAACTGTGTAGAAGATATGGGGAAGGAAAATGATATTAATAGGAGTAATAAGATGAAGTGAAGAAGATGGAGAAGGTGGTATTATCGAATTGAAAGAAGAATTATTAGATAGTATTGATAAAAAGGACGATAATAAGAAGTTTGTTATAGTAAGGTATGAAAATTGTGTCTATCCTGGAGAAATTTTGGAGAAACAAGATGACGAAAATATTGTTATATCATCAATGACTAAAAGTGGTGCTGACTGGAAATGACCACTAAAACAAGACGTACTAACTTATCACAAAGACGATATCCTAGAGTATATTTGCCAACCAAAACAAAAAAATAATAGAGGAGTTTTTATCGTACCTAACATAAACAAGTACAAAGATTCTAGTTCCTCTACTACCTAGGTACTAAGTAGTTATTTTCAAAAGTGTTCCTTACCTATATGGTTGTATTATTCTCTTGATCCTTACATGTGTTCCTAATAATATAATAATACCTACCTACTATATGTTTCTTAAATTACTAATAGATTTAAGTTTTGTTCTCATTTTTTAATAAACATTTTTATCTAAATTCTGCGTACCTATAATTTGCTATGGCCAAAACTGCATAATTTAATGGCCAAAACTATCTCTCAGCTGGCCAAAACCGGCGAATCTTGTACATCGGCATTAAATTTGGTTAGGTACACACGTGACCCTGAGTTTCTTTCTCATTCTAACCAAAGAGTTTAAATCTATAAATATATAGCTATCCCACTAAGCAAAGAGTATACTCATAATAATTTATTAAATACGAAATACAAGCCTCTAAAGATGATGTTTTGCTAAAGTGGCCAAAACCAGTGCCCTTACCCTAGTTCGCTTAATTTCATTAAATGGAACTGGAGAAGCCCCATTTTTCTAATTGGATATTAGTGATACGCCCTCTAGCGCCAACCTAGAAACCTAAAAATTATTTTTAGCAATCTCTCTTGTTCACTTTCACTAAAATATTTTTTCTCCAAAGTTGTTGTTTCCTAATTATAGTTTTTCCATAATCGATCGATGGAGTTCCCGATGGAGCACCCTGTATGAATACCCATATTCCTACGATGTCATGCTGTTAGGTGGAATATATTTTGTTCTGTTGAACATGACATGATATAAATATTATCTCGACACCTACTATATTTCTTAATGCGAGAGAGTAATAAATCATTATTGAACTATAAAACACAGTGGTCTTCGCCGTATTCCATAGGCGTAGTCTAATTTTTATTTTATATAACATTGGGAGTTGCAAAAATAGTTGAAATGTGTTTGAATATGACTGGAGTCGGACAGTCAACAATATTTATTTATTGAATTCTTTACAAACACTATAATAATTAATAATAATAATAATAATAATAATAATACCATTTATTTGCAGTTCAAAAGTTCACAAAAATATACATTACATAATATATATAAAAAAAAAAATATGAAATGCAAATAGGAACTGAAAGCAATTTATAAAAGATCTAGTTCAGTCCCTAGAAACCACAAAACAACAAAATTAGATTGTTCACAATGAGAATAAATTTGTTTCCTATAAATACCCATAATTTATATAAATAATAAATAAAGAATCAAAACTTATCATAGTAGGAATGAGACAAAGGCTCAAAAAGAAACCAACTGGCCAAAAAGAAAACATAATTGCATTAGTTAGAAAAGTTAATAAGGAAATTCGCGCTTCAGCCTCCTTTTAAAAATTGATGGTTTTAGAGATCTCAGAGAGGTATGTACATTGTTGTATAGCTTAAAAATAGTGTATGAAAAACTTCTTTTAAATGAAGTAGACCTATGGACAGGTGGCGATATAAGCCCCTTAAATCTTAAGTTTAGCCTGTGGACATCTGTGCGATAACCTATCTTATTTGTCAGGTATTCCGGACATTTATTGTATATAATAGTATGGAAAAGAACCAAAGAGTGAACCTTACGCCTTTCCTGCATACTGCATAATAGTAATTATATGTAAAGTTGCATATCATCTAGCTAGAACAATAGAATAATCTATAATCACCACAATAGAAACATATAAAACAACAAAACAAGAACAATAGAAAAGAAGGAAAATAATAAAGTAATATACCTAGCAGAAGTTCAGAGAATGAATTCAAGAAGTACAGCCTTTAGTGTTTTTAAATTGATATGCAATATGTCTGTTTGGACCTCGCTTTAAATTTCGTTCATCACAGGCATCACTTTGTTAAAAGGATATATACTGCTTGGATTTACACTAAATAGTTTTTAACGTACAGTAAAACACACAATCTGCTCCACTAGTTTATTTTAACAATTGTAAAATTGTCAAACCATACATGTTTCGGAGGCATAAACCTCCATCATCAGTGGGATAAAATTAAGTTAGTAGAAGAGAAAAGGACATTGTGAGAACTGCAAATCAAAAGCAAAAGTTGTTATTATTTGAAGAAAAAAAAAAAATTCCAATTTCTATTTTATTTTCACGACTATGCTTAATACAAAACGATAAAGTTTTTTCAGCGACACAAGGTAAGTCGACACTATTTTGTTTGACCAAGGTATAAATCATTTTTTTTTTTTTTATTTATTTATTTAAATATAATTAGTTACAAAATATTTAGTTTACAATTGATATCAGGTAAGTTTTCAATGGTATTGTGTTACTTTGAAGCACCTAGACGCAGAGCGTCTGTATGTGCTTCTATATTAGTTTACATCTTATCCTATATTTAAAATGTAAATATGAGTTAATGTTAAGAACTGCAACTTTTTTTTTTTTATTTTATTGTTTCTAAGTTAGAAAAGGTTCTTAAACAGAATCTGATTTCTCCAAACGAATGCTTTCGACCTTTTTGAAAACAGTTTTGGTTTTACAACATTTTTCACATTAGCTGGCAACAAGTTGTATATTTTTGGACCAAGGAAATTAATTGAACGTCTATGGAATTCGCTATGGCATTTTGGAACCTGTAAAGGCTGACCAGTTTGACAGCGGGTGTTTTGGCAATGTGACGTAACAGGCTGCATTTTACGGTGCTTATGAATGTAACAACTCACCGAGTTGAAGAATAGCACGTTCAAACTTACGGTTATTTCATTATACAACATATTGATCTTTTTTATATATGATTTTTAAAATACCATATGTTAATAACGATTCCACTAGACTCCGATACAGCGTAATCAACAGACTTGATGACAAGATATTTCGAAGAATATAAAACTTATATGTTAGAGATCTAATTTTTTTTGTTAGATATTCAGCGTGAACATCCCACCGCAAAAAGCAATCAATCATTATCCCAAGGTTTTCATATGAGCGACCTCCTCAATTTTTTCGTTCAGAACTATTTCTATGTGGTTAAAAGGAGGACGATTTACATCAATTTTTGTAAGCGCTAAATAATTTGTTTTTTTAACATTAAGGGTTAGTTTATGTATTGTCGTAAAAGTTTTTCATGTTTCACTAATGCTTTTTTTCTATCTTTAATTTGCAGTTCTCACAATGTCCTTTTCTCTTCTACTAACTTAATTTTATCCCACTGATGATGGAGGTTTATGCCTCCGAAACATGTATGGTTTGACAATTTTACAATTGTTAAAATAAACTAGTGGAGCAGATTGTGTGTTTTACTGTACGTTAAAATATCACTCCACTGAGAGATGGACTTCTTCCATAAAATTAAATAGTTTTTGTTTATTAGGGAATCTTAGGTTTATTTTTGGTACATTAAAGCGTATATAATTTGTTAAGTTGCAATCCTTATACTTAACATTATTTAAAATATAATACAGATATATCACAGCCTGTTTTTTTCTTCTTTGTAAAAGAGACTCAAACCTAAAGTCATCAAGCATAGATTTGTATGAGACCTTGTAAGGGTACATGTTATTTTTAAGGACATAAAGGTAGCGTAGAAACCTCTTTTGAACCCTCTCAATACGATCAATATGCGCGGCCTCCAAAGGCATCCATATCTGCGATGCATACTCCAGATTAGGTCTCACTAATGCAGTGTACAGTCTAATTATAGTGGATATTCTAAAAGATTTTGTATTTCTGATCAATATATATGATATACCGACTTGTGCACGTGGATAAACGCGGCCCCATCAGGTCACCAAAGAGAAGTACAGCAAGATAAGAGTAATCAATGAGAATGAAAAGACTGCCATCAGAAGAATCATACACTCGCTTTACTTAAAAAAAGAAATACCTACCTTGAAGAAAATAATGTATGAAATGAAAAAGGATGATTTCATTCCACCCATGGGTAAGAAGAAACTATGGGAAACTTTGAAGGAAATGAATTTTTGTTATGAAAAAATCCAAAACAGAAAATCACTTTTAATAGAGAAAGACGAAATCATCTGCTGGCGACGAAGATATTTGAGGGCAGCTAGACAGTTTCGAAGGGAAAACAGGAATATCTATTATATGGACGAAACTTGGTTAAATAAAGGATATACCGTTGGTAAAATATGACAGGATAAATATATAAAAAGGGCGAGGCAAGCTTTCATGGAAGGATGATCCACTGGAATAAAAGCACCCTCGGCAAAACGGACTGGAAACTACCATGAAGACATTAACGCTGATGTATTTGAAGAATACTTGCAGAAAATGCTAGATCTTATTCCACCTGGGTCTGTTATAGTCATGGATAATGCCAGAAGAAAATCCTAAAAAAACCAACGTCTTCTTCGGAAAAAAATGACATCATTCATTGGCTTACTGTAAATAAGAAGCCATTTTATAAAGATATGCTGAAGAAGGAGCTACTGGAGATTGTAAAGTTGAATAAACCTCTTTGTACGAAATTTGTTTTCGACGAAATCGTTTCAAAACGAAATATAAGGGTACTCGCCTTCCGCTGTGAATTAAACCCCATAGAATTAGCGTGGGCGCAAGTAAAAGGGTTTGTAGTAAGGCATAACACCTTTTTTAAAATGAGAGACGTTGGAAACCTCTTGCAAAAGGATATAAAGACAGTGGATTGTAAAAAATGGAGTAAGTGTGTCGAACATGTGATTGAAATAGAAGAAAGAATATGAGAAGCTGATAACATGCTAGAAAACACTTTAGAGCCCCTTATTATTTATCTGGACCCCAACGACGATAGTTCATCGGACTACTCGGAACATAATGACTAAAATTTTAAAATTAAGTTGTTGTATTGTACATAGTACATTTTCTTTATAAAAATTAATATTTAAACTACCTGTAGTAACGCCGCGGTTACGTTTCATTCACCAAACAGGTTTTTCTATTATATGCTAATTAGGGCGACCCGAATTTAGGACCGATTCGGGGTGTGTAGGTCTGAAATCTGGAATTTTTAAAAACTATCATTGCAATTTACCTGAAATTTACAATGCAACCTTTAAATTGTCCACCCTGCTCAATGGGTCCTGTCATTGCAAATTTACATTTTATTGCTCTCTCGCATTAAGCAACAAAGTATATCTTTCTCGGTTAAAATACAAATTTGGGTGTTAATGAATGTCACGTAGATATTTAAGGGAGTGATAGTACTCGTCAATATACAAAAAAAATACTTATACTATACAAGGGTGTCTCACGGTGGATGGCGTATTAGACGTTTACGAAGAACTAAATAACGGATCATTTTCAAAATTTGGCAACCGGAATAAACGATCATGATCTATAGCTTAAAATATTTTTGACCATGCGGTGTTGCCGCTTCTACTCTAAACCGGTGGCAACATCGCTATTTTAAATAGAACACCCTGTATATTCTTTAATTTTCGAATTCCGCATATAATTATGAGCAACTTCTCTTAATATTTCCCTATACCTATCTGTAGCTGTTTTCGGGAATAAATTAATTTAATTTTTTATTAAGAAACAAGGACTTCCAATACATTTTAATATCTCCCTCCTATTAATCAATATTGAGCTGAAATTTGGATCATACCTGAACAATGCATCTAGGCATTTGATCTTTTGGTCATATATTAGTTTAAGTATACAGGGCGGTACAGAAATTAATTTATGTCGGTAACTTACAAAAATGCCAGAAAAATTATTTTTTTAAATGGAATACCCTGTATTTGGATTTAAAAAGCCAATAAAACTAGCTTTCAGAGCATGTATACTTTGCTTAATACCTAACTTCAAGTTTTCGATTTATTAGCGTTTATTCATAAAACTTCATAAATCGACAAACTTTCAACGGTTTTATTAGTAGTGGGCTATGGAAACAAATTTTTTGTTACATAGTCACCATGGCAACTTGATTTTTATAGAAATTTCATTCTTTTAATAATTTTATTGTGATTTAAGTACCTACGATGGCGGAAAATAATAATTACTCTAATACAGTTTTAATGAATTTATTTATTTTCCATGGACAGTGTGATCAAATAATTAGCAGAACCTGCAGAAAATTGAATGAAGTGTATCTGAATTTGCTGCAGATTAATAACAAAAAATTTATTCGTTATCGAGTTAGTTGCTTTCTTTAGGTTTCTAATTGTTCCTGCGCTCCTGGCGACGACTCCTGTAGGAATACCGGCTCGCCGAGTCTTTACAGGAATTTGCTTCTCCGTTTCTGACTGATTCTTGTTAGACGGGCCAGGTGATGCATTTGATTGCCACGAGATGTCGCTTGAAGGCTACATCTGCCGTTATTCATCCACCTTTCAGGGTCAAGTAGACTCTATGGTGTTGCTTTCTTTTGTCGGATTCTATAGCCTCACTGACGAGCTGTTATACAGAGAAACGCGTTTGTGGATGAATCCGGCGGAAGGAAGCAACTAACCTTTAGAAACCACAATTGGTTCCTTAGTTAGAGTAATACGTCTTTTAACAGCACCGGGAGTTCCTCTTCTAAATATGACGATAATATTGCCCGCTTAATCTTCTTGGCAGGAAAAATGGCCCCATCAAACACTTTCCAATAATGCCAGCAGCCCACACATTTACTGTAAACTGATTCTGGAAATGACTTTCGACTATCACATGAGGATTTTCTTCTTTGTCCAAATATGATTGTTATGAAAATTTTTGATGAGATTCTTCGAAATATTTAAAACTAACATTGTATTTCCAAACAATTTACTTTGGGCCAACATTTAGAATAGAATAGAAAAATATTTATTATGCAGCAAGTTACAAAAATTGTAAAAATTAAAAATCAGGGACACCACACTTTGTTGTGATAGCTCGCGATCTCACTCCGTCCAGGTCGACCGCCTATGTACGCTGGGAGAGGTAACTAGAAAACCATCGGCATACCCGTTCAGAAAACCCGTAGTACTCAATAGTAGGAATCATCACACATTAGAATGAACTAATGGCAAAAATTTAATCGGGGAGGAAAATCGCGTGGGAGAAGAGCTTGGACTGTCTGCATATGGTAAGGATACATGAAATTATCCGTCAACAAACTTATTTGACACTAAATGTCAAAAAAGTTAAGAAACGGAAAATAAAATATGAGCTGCCCCAGTCAACTACTATTTTTTTTTTATTTTGTTTTTTGGATAATACTTGTTTTGCATCGACGGCTATTTCCGCCAATATCAAGTATGTAAGGCCTATTCTATACGAGCCACAAAAACGCGACCGGTTAGACGCTCAGTCGCTTGAAAATTTTGCCCATTCTATACGAGCGTGTTGACGCCGCGCCTTTGTAGCGCGTCTAACCGGCGAGTGAAACGCGACCCATTCTAGACTAGCGACAAAACGCCTCATATTTGCTATGGATCCCGTACAAGTTGGGTGTATCGCTGTTCACCAATTAACGTTATTAAGTTTTTTGGCCAAAAAACGTAAAAAAAGACGTTGGTGGGTACACCCGGTTGGTGCTAATCGCCTGACCTTAGGGGTGTTTCATCTTAGCTTTGCAGAACATCGGAGATATCCTGAGAAGTTTTTTCAGTACTACCGGATTAGAATATTCCTTACTTTTAACATCATAGAGAGGAGGTTAACCCTCGATTTCACAAATAAATCGTTCAGTTTCAAACATCTTGTTTGCAAAGATATCAAGCACAACAATCACAGAACTCAAAAATTTAACAACAATGATCTGCACTACTAGTCGTGGACTGCTGAAGAACAAATCGGCTCGGCCGGCCAGACTGGCCAGACGCTTGCAAGTTGCTACATGTAGAATGAAACGCCGGTCTCCGGCGCGCGACTTTTACGCAACCTCTTGCGTTCAACACGCCGGCACGCCAACGACGCGTCCACACGCGACCGCAAAGTTGCCCGTATAGTATGCCCAATTAACACTCTGTGGTTCTGTGACACACGCGTGTCGCTCGCAGGCAAACGGTCGCGTTTTTGTGGCTCGTATAGAATAGGCCTAAGGGGTCAAAAAGAATGGGGAAAGAACAGGGAGTAAAATATTATGTCATTTATATTATCACGGAAAATATGGGAGAAAAATGAAACAAAAAATTAAGCTTTGACACCCTGTATATCAAAAATGAAACCTACTTGACATTCATTAACACCCTGTATATGATACTAAACTTACCTCTGCACAATATTTGAAGCTTCTATTAAATCTTATGATAAGTAAAAATTTGAAGCATTTTATCAACACTAGTATTTTTCGGAAAGATATATTCTTGAACATGCTGCGGCTGTTGATGGGCATACAAGCTAAAAGATCGATGAAGAAGTATGTCCAAATATATCGTCTAAAAACATTTTTAAAAGCATATAGGCTACATTTACAAAATTACATGATATACCGGGGTACAAAAGACCAGGAGGGTAAATCGGGAAAAAAATTCACAGATATTGCATCTTACGCAACCATCCTATGTATTGAAAATACCCGACACAACTTTTACATTTTAATGTTTTTCTATGTGATGTGATAAAAATCCCTTCCAATATAGGTAATAATAATATACTGTTTACTAAGTTTATCTTAATTTGTTATTTGGCAGCATCTTATACCGAGTGGTGAATCGCCAAGCTGGCGACAGGAAATTCAACGTAATGAGAACCATACAATGTATGCTACTGATACATAATTTTTTTTTTTTTTAATATTAAGGAGAATGCAAAATTGCAAAAGTTAAATAAAATAATGCCAGACACGACTTATACCTTCTGATGTTTAAATCTAATTACTCGTTACTATTATCAAGATTTTGATTTGTGTCAACATTAACCTTCAATTGGTATTTTGCCAAAACAACCAATTTAATTTTTTTAAAACTGGTGCTGTTTCAGCATCTCAATCGCATTGCCATATTATCCTGGTTAATTATTATTGTAGCAACAGCTGCCATAGTGAGCTAAATGATACCTTTAAAAAATTACCTTGTTTGGCAATAACAACCCATTATTCAAGCCATTTCAAGCAAATTATTAAAAAATTACATTGGTTGTTTTTGCAACATACCCTTCAATTAAGATGAAAAAATCAGAAAAACAAATATAAAATAAACGCATTTTAATATTCTTAAAGTACCTATGAAAAATGTAAACATTTTACTAATATACTTCTATGCGGGCCAGAAAGGCCAACAATACCTCTTCGCGCTCCATTTGAGTAAAACTTTAAAATTGCTTTAAATCGCATTAATTAAAAAAAAAAATTATGTGTCACTTGTCTTTAATGATGTTACAAATGGGTACAATTTCGACTTTAGTATTTTTAATCTCATTTGGAATACTACAGTTTTTGACCTGATTTACGGGTATTTATCATGGATATTTCATCTATAAACCTTGGAAACTGGCCATCCCTTACCTATAAAATTTCCGTTTTTTGACAAAATCCCGTCATCTAAAATAGTAAAATAATTACTATACGATCCAGTCACCAGTATAATAGTACTTCCTACCCCTTTACGAAATTTTATTTATTTTATATTATACCAATTTGAAAACTATTAAACACCCAAACTATGTATGTTTATTTATTAGACAAATTTGTCACCGATTAAATAATTTTAAAGTTCATTCATATTAGATACGCTAAGCAGTCTCGAGCCCGTAACATTGCGACTAGAATCAAAGACAGATGATATCCCACTGCCGACTGCCGCCGCGCGCCGCTGCATGTCGTTTTCTTCTGCATGTCGCCCGTCGACTATTCTCATATAAGCGCGCCCATAAGTATTTTCAATACTAATATTCTTTTGTTTAAACGTTGTGAATTTTGCAACATTCTTTAGTGAAAACCACTGATAATAACATTAAGTTTTTGTTTTCATTGACATACCACAAGTCAGTTCAGGCTGTTTACCAGATTTTTCATATTTAATAAATTCATGACCCAGGGCTCACTTTCGGTTTTCACAGAAATTAAAACGGGCGGTAATTTATAAAGGGAGTGCTATAACATAACAACTAAAAATATTCTAATAAATATAGGGTCATTTAGTTAATAGTTTAGAAAATAATTCAATTTATAACTATCTAACGACAAATCATGGTACATTGCATATTATATTCACAAACATCTGTCATGTGCATGCTTTGATCGACCATTTAATAGCTACTAATTAAATTGTAATATTTTACAAAAGCTTCTTAGGATAAGTACCCACACAGCACACTTTCTTTCAGAAATATCTCTGATATATTTCGAATGTCTCAAAAACATAACCTTTCATATCAATATTTCTGAAATATTTCAGATTCATTACACCCAAAATTTGACACACCCTGCCTTTGACACTTGACGGACCAAATGCGGAAAAGCCAGGTTGTTCTCCTTATTTTATGTTTTGTTTGTATGAGAAAATTATGTTATGAGAAAATTGTAGCCAGGATCCGAAAGTAATATACAACAGGAACCTCTCCCAGGGTAAGTGGTTTGAAATTTATTGAGAAGCCGGATATTGTTACAAAACGTATAAAATGTTTGAGACAATATACAGAAAACTTGTTATCAGAAACTCCGTTAGATGTGGCTTTTATAGACGAAACATTGATATTTCAAAATGGTAGTGACATTAGAACATGGCATGATGACAAACAATAGACGGCAAAATATATATAGTTTTGCATGCTGGCACCAAAGATGGCTTTATAGATGGTGTTGGGGAAACGATTGCTCAAATGCAAAAAAAATAATGAAATTAAATGCAACCAATGTTTCCAAAATCAATACTACTTTTTGTCTAGATAAAATAAATGCTTTTCAAATATTCCATTAGCAACACAATTCCTCAACGGTCAGAGAAACAGCGAAACAAAATGCATCTAATGTTGTCAGAACACACGTCCAGACAAACGACACCAGAATTTGCAAATCTTATACTAAAACAGCGGTCTGTCGCTACGGTTAATTTAGCAAAAAAAGTGTTCTCAATACAAATCAATCTTAAAACGTATATTCTTTAATACATCTTGAGATCAAGCTCACCGCAGTACACAAAGCGGGAAAATTAACCATTGGTCCAGAGAAAACATGGCGAAACAGTAAATAGCCAATTAGAACACAACGCGCGAAATATGTTGCCTTGTGATTGGTCGGTCTGATAGCGGCATGATATTCTAGCGACAAGAGCACACTTACGGTTCCTCGCGAGCCACTGCGGCTTAAACTATTAAAAGGTCAACACGTACGTCAAAATTAAAGTAGGTCATCGTCCGACGGACATGACAAATTTGCATCGCTTAAAATAAAAGCACCAAGTAATAAGTGTAGTAATGTTATAAAAAGTTAGTAATGTTATAACTTAGTAATTAACCATGTATTAAAGTGTTATCTTGTAAACAAGTGCCGAATTGGATGAATAAACGCCAAATTAAATGGGATGTAACTGTTTAATTCACTTAGCCAATATTTAAAACGAACCAGTGAAATAACCTGAACCCGAGGAATATACAAAGTCTCACCGTTTAATGTTGGGAGTTAAAAATAAAACTTGATACCCACAGATGGGGCAGACTTTGTTTTTTCTACAAACAATAAAAGCGCCGATTATCATGACAACATGAACTCTACATTGTTTGAAAATGGTTGAAAGAACAGCTTTTACCTCGGCTCGAAAAACCCTCGCTTCTTGTTATGGACAATGCAAAGTACCATTCACGGCTCAGCGAAAATGTTCCAAATACTTCAACGAGAAAAGCTGAATATCATTTCCTGGCTACACACCGCCATGTTAAACGAATCTTGAGGAGTTTTGACACCAAAAAAGCTTCTGGTCCTGACGATATTCCAGTCATCGTAATTAAGACAAGCGCTGACGAATTCCCACCGGTTTTTATAAGCTTTTTGACTTATCTTACAAAAAAGAAATATTTTATTATTGCTGGAAAACTGCGCGAGTTCAGCCCATATCCAAAAAAGGCAAGGAGACCTAGACAAACAACTATCGTCCAGTCGCATTGTTTTCGGTTATATCAAACGCTATGGAGAAGGCTATCATAGACAAACTATTAAAGTACCTGGAAGGCTTCAACATTATTAGTGACCGCTAGTATGGATTCCTTAAGTCTAGATCAACAGAAGACCTTCTAGCTTATGTTACTCACGTTTGGAACAACGCAATAGAACATCACGGGGAGTCCCGGGCGGTAGCACTGGACATTTTCAAGGCCCTTGACCGAGTATGGTATGAGGGACTCGTAACCAAAGTGAGAGTATACGGAATGCCGGTTCAATGTTGTTCATGACTGTCGAGCTTTCCAAAGGACCGTTCTCTGCGAGTGACGCTGGACGGATTTCTTTCGGACACATTTAACATCAACTCCGGAGTGCCTCAAGGGTCTATATTGTCGCCCACCCTCTTTTTACTATACATTACCGTGGTTTTGGAAAAAACTAAAAATCCTATATATAGCTTCGCTGATGACAGCACACTTGTTTCATCTTTCACTTTGGATGCTTCAACATCAGCTGGCAATGCACAACCCTATAGGCAGCAAGAGGTCTCACATCTCAACAAGGACCTTAAAGAAATTCTGTCTTGGGGTGACAGTCACCAAGTAGAATTAAACGCTAAAAAACCAAGGCGGCAGCTTTTCTAAAAAAGTTAATGTCGAAGAACCGGATATAGTCATGGCGGGATACTCGATTCCCTTGGCTTCATCGATTCATTTATTGGGCGTCAAATTAGATAGATGTCTTGGCATAGTCACGTTGCGGCCATTGCTAAGGCAGCCTCGCAGAAGCTTGGAATACTTTTCCGAATAAGAACCTCTATTATACTCTATACTCCCCAACAACTTCTGATGCTCTATAAAGCCCAAATTCGACCATCGCTGGAGTACTGTTCGCATGTTTGGGGCTCTGCTCCTAAACATACCCTGAGACTGCTAGATTCTATTCAAAGAAGAGCCATTCGCTTGATCGGTGACCATGATCTGAAAAACAACTTGGGAAGTCTTGAACATCGAAGGCAGATTGGCGACTTAAGTCTATTTTACAAATATTTTCATGGCAAGTGCTTAACTGAGGTTGCCCGCTTGGGTGCATGGTAGAAATACACGACGAGCCACTGCAGCCCACCCGTACGTGGTTCAGCTTAGTGTCCCTCGAACGACACTGTTTAAAAATTCTTTTATCTGGAGAACGTCATCACTCTGGAACGATCTCCCTGAGGCCGTGTTCCCGAACGAGTATAATCTCCAAAGATTCAAGACCAACATTAATCGTTTCCTCTGCACACGCACCGCTCGCAGATCGCCATAAAGGATTAATCCTGCAGTGATGTCTTATCATTAAAAAAAAACCGCAAAAGATTATAAAAATTTCAGAACTTGCGTATTTTGGAGTGTAGATATGTAAATTGAAATTTCAAATTACAATTTAGTTCCTGGCATAGTTCCGTAAGTGATAATGGTTGTTCTTAACACCGTAAAAGGTGCTCTTTTTCGCCTGGTCTCCTTCTATCATTCTCTATACAACATACGACAAAAGTTGCACACAAATTACTGTTTTTATTTCAAACAGATTTAAAGCAAGTTAGAACAAAGGTTTTAAATGTTTATTGATGCATGTGCATTTGTCTTGACTGGGGCACTTTGTGGGAAAGAAAATTAATATATGTTAGAAATTATATAATTGTTACCATAGGTATACCTTAATGTGGAATTTTCGAAGAAATTAAAAATTTTAATATTTACTCTTCAATTGTGCCCTCTTACGGCAAAATGCGGAAAGTAAATATTATTTCCAGGATTTGCTCATGGCAACTTTAGTAATTATTTTTTTTGTCCTGAATTTCTATGTCCAGTAGTTTTCGACATATGGCCGGTTGCCCACCTTAATGAGACACCCCGTTTAAAGTCCGTGCACAGATTTAAGAGAATGACTTACGACTCGTGTTGACGCCTGTTTAAAACCAGACTGGGGTCTACACAGGCCCGCACTGAATTGTATTTCAAGCATGGGTGATTTGACACAAATAATAAACAATTTTAGATAGAATATATTATAATTAATTAATGCAACTACATTTTACTCATTTAATTCATTTTCACTGTCACTATCAACACCTATGTTAATAATAAATATTTTTGTATTATTCCCAATTTGAATGTATGAATTTTCAACAGTTTTAATATGCGAAACACAATTTTTCCAGCTACTCACAGGCACTTTGTCCACTTCAGTAATAATAATATCCAGTACACTAGCATTTATAGTGGGTGATACATCATTACGTCTAACGGCAGATTTTAATTGATGCCATACGTGTTCTATGGGATTAAATATAAGTAACTCTCTTTTAGTGTAACTTTCATGAATTTTTACTGTCTACTGTGGTAACTTGCGTTGTCCATAACAATCATACTGTTTGGAGAAACATTAGGAATTAACTTATTTACGAACCAATCCTCAAATAACTCCGCTGTGGTATCGTTATGGTAATCCAAACAGGAGTCATTTATATTCTTGGCTGCCAATGAAAGTGCATTTGGTACCCAACCATCTTCAGACCCTGCATGTACTATGGTTATTCTTTTCCTCTGTTTGATGGTGCCTTTGTTCTACACCTGTCACTAGAATCAACCCAACCTTTTGATGGGGTATCATGGGTATCAAACCAGATTTCATCTAAGTATATAATAGGTCTGTTCTCACTTCTGTACTGAGCGATTTTTGTCAAATATTCAAATCGCCATGCCTTAAGTCGTTGCGATTCCATGATGATAACTTGCCGTTTATTGACTTTTTAAATTTAAAGCCGATTCGTTTAAGACACTTTCACAGCGTTGTCCTACCGCAATTGATATCCGTGTTATCTATCTCAAGTCTTTTCAGTAAATTATCCAGTGTTGGTACCGTATGCTCTTCATACATCTTATAAATTTTGCGTCGGACTAAATATTCATCGCTGCGATCTAATCTAAAGTCCCAGGTTCTTTACTTATTTTCCTTTCGGTGATGGGTTTATTCACAATTTTCCATACTGTTATTTCCGAAATTTTAGTCAATGTGGCTGTTTCTTCAATACATTCCATTTTACTCAACTTTTCACGTTCTATGAGAGTTGTATATACATTTTTTATACCTAATTTCTTTAGAATCTAAAGATAAGTATCTTCTTCCATTTTCATTTCCGCACTGTGGTTGTAGCTGTACCCCCTCCGGCTGTTCTATACTAGATTCACCAATCCACGGACGCCACATATTTGGATAATCAAAGCTGCGTTTTTATTTCACACGAACTAATAAAACGACTGGTTTTGCAACACTGATTTGTCTTCTTATTTTTCCCCCATTATTTAATAAGGCTTCGTAAACTAATTACGGCCAAGTAGGTCCCTACCTGGATAATAAAATCATTATCTCTATGATCCTTGAAACCCTCTCAACAAAGAATTTTATGATGGGTGATAACTAAAGGCAGGTAGTCATTCCCTTAAATCTGTGAACGGACTTTACTATAATAATAAATAAATTAATCAATAAACTAAATAGAAATAATGAAGCAAATTTAAAATATTCTTCTCCAGATTCTTTCTCTAGTGTCACTCTATTTTAATACTACCTTTGAGATATAAAATAATTTACCCATTTTAATATGTATTATCTATAACTAGCCTTCCTGCAGGTTGCTTCCCATATGTCGCAGCTTACTTCTCATACTACAAGCGTTTGTTCTATTGCTGAAAATTACTTTCACTAAGGCCGAAACATGTTCTACTCATTTTAATCGATTACAATAATGTAGAACTCTTTTTGTCAATTTTAAGTGTTTCCCTGACCGACCCTGACTAAAAATGAATTCCCTATTTCCAGAATCTCCAGAGGTTGCAAAGAAGGGGCTATTATAAAATAACACAGCCCAATAAAAAAAAAATTGTGTTGGTGCCGAAGAAAAAACAACTGATTTTAGTTATTTTGAATGCGGTGATTCCAAAAACAAGCTTTTCTTCGTATCAGCTCCAGTTTTTGAGATAGAGCCTACTCATAATAAAATGTAATATTAATATATTTGACAATTATAATGGTCATACATTTGTATCAAAAACTTCACTTATTCCAAGACTAATACCTTTTTAATTATACCTATTTATTCGTAAATCACTGGAAATACCCAATCTTATATTGGCAAAAGGCTATATAACTATTACAGATAAGAATTAACTTTTCCTGGAATTTTTTTGCACCTGCAGATTTCTTATGTTCGTATTTGCAATTAGCACGAAATATACAATAGAAGGCAATAAAAGTGAATGAAATTGTATACCGTAAGCCCAATAAATTAATTAGTTAACTTGGCTTGTGTCCTAAGGTATTATTTTACCTTTATAACCCCATAATATGGGATCCAGGCCTGTATCCAGAAATTCGTTTCGGGAGGGGCTCAAGGACGAAAATCATTCAAAAATGTGGACTTATTTTAATTAATTCAGAGCAAAGCGAATCACACATTAAAACTTAAATCATTATAGATATCTCCGGGTATGCTATTTATCGGAAAAACACACATACAGACAATGTTATACCTGCTGACTCAAATCATTGTTTAGCTCATAAAATGGCAGCTTTTAACTCTTTTATCCATCGTTTCTTCACTATCCCACTCTTACCTTTAGAATTTGAGAAGGAAAAGAACATCATCTTTCAAATTGCTTATAACAACGGATACAAGATATCACTAATCAATAATTTAATAAGAAAAAAATTTAATGGCATGCTTAAGAGGGTGTTGACTGACCCCTTGGATAAGACCATAACATCTTTTCAACCTCCTAGGTATATTATAAGGCTTACTTTTTTGGGCACTGTTTCTCTGAGAGTGGGTAATGTATTGAAGTCTTTAAACAACAATTTTAAAATAGCTTACAAATCGGTAAACAATTTACGTAGCTTATTCTCGAGAGTAAAGGATTCAATTAACGTGCTTGACAAGAGTGGGGTGTATTTGTTGTCCTGTAACTCTTGCACGGCTAAATATGCTGGTCAGACAGGACGTAGTTTTAATGTTAGAATAAAAGAACATTTAAACTCTCAGAAATCGCCTAATGACAAGAGATCAGCTTTTGGCCTACATTTAAGAGAAAATTTACATAGTTTTAATACTAAAGACAACTTTAAAATGCTACATAATGCGAATAAAGGCCTAAAGTTGAATTTTTTAGAAAATATTGAAATAGCGAAATTAGAGATAAATAATCAAATTGAGTGTTTGAACGATCCTGTCAACGCCCACTATAGGGAAGCGGCGAGAATTATAACCGAGTTTAAGTAGTGAATGATTGTTTAAATAATGGAACCTCTCTTTGTACAATCTAGATGTCGCTATGGTTCGGTGTATTTTGTTTTATTTTTTAAGTGTTTTATTTTTAAATGTTTTTTGGGTTTATCCCGTTTTATATAGTTAGTAAACCTGTGCTCGCCATTGTGAGCTTGTTTGTGTCCTTAATGTAAAGTTTTGTCTATATTATGTCAGTAACACCAAATTATTTTGATTTATACCTGAGATTATTATATGAATAAACTTTTTAGATAGCTCTTGAAAATGGTTTAAGAAACCGAAACGCGTAGAGCGAATTATTAAATATTTGTGAAGAATTTTGGATTTTTCTTTCCTGTTTAATTTAAATCATTAATTTCAAATTTCGGGATTATATTATGCGGAATATTGCCTGCATGCATTTTGTTGAAACTTGAGCTTCATTGCAAGAGTGTGTTTTTTGAAAAATCGTATTTAAACATGGCTTCTACAAGTAGGCGTAGTTGCGTAAACCATCCGGACGTTTTTTGCTACATATGTGGCGAGTACATTTTAAAAGAAAGTAGAATAGTGATTTGTGACTTTGTGAAGAAAGCTTATTTGGCCTATTTTGGTGTTCACTTAGGAGACCAAAATAAACCCTGGGCTCCGCTGTATGAAAAACCTGTGTCGAACAGCTGCGACAATGGACAAAATGACAAAGAAAGTGTTTAAAGTTTGGTGTTCCGATGGTATGGAGGGAACAAAAAAGTCACTTCGACGATTGTTATTTTTGTCTTGTGAAGATAAAGGGCATTAATCGTAACAATCGGCATAAGTGAAACTATCCTCACCTGGTATCAGCAAGCAGACCTGTTCAGCGTTCTGAAGAAATATCAGTTCCAACTTATAGCAGCCTGCCTACGTTACCAGAGGATACAGTCAAAACGTCATCTGACGAGCTGCAGAGTGCCGATTTGAAAAAGAGGACGGCGATTTTGCAGGAGATTTAACAAGTCCGGAACGCTTTACTCAGGAGGCGCTAAGTGACCTTGTCAGAGATTTAAACCTCCCAAAAAAGTCTGCTGAGTTACTTGCCTCCAGACTAAATGAAAAGAATCTTCTTTATCCGGGTACCAAAATTACGTACTACCGTAACAGAGAAAAGGATCTTTTGCCACTTTTCTCTCCGGAGGATAATATGGTTTTTTGTAATGATATTAAAGGTCTGTTAGAGAAAATGGGTATAACACAGTACACACCAGACCATTGGCGTCTCCTTATCGATAGTTCCAAACGAAGTTTAAAGTGTGTCCTTCGACATAACGGTAACATATATGAAAATATTCCAATTAGGCATTTTACAAAATTAAAAGAAAAATATAAAACAATATCGTTAGTGCTAAAAAAAATTAAATATGACGAACATCAGTGGGTAATCTGTGTTGACTTAAAAATGGTGAACTTTCTTCTGGGACAACAAGGTCGTTATACAAAATATCCTTGTTTCCTGTGTCTTTGGGACAGCAGCGCTAAGGATCAACACTGGATTAGAAGAGAGTGGCCTTGTAGAGATGCTTTAGTACAAGGATGAGCTAACGTAATTAATGAAGCGTTGGTTGAACGGGAAAAAATCATATTTCCTTACTTGCATATTAAACTAGGACTAATGAAACAATTTGTAAAGGCCTTAGACCAGAATGATGCGTGTTTTGAATACTTGTCTAGTCAATTATCTGCACTCAGCAAGGAGAAATTGAAAGCCGGAATATTTGATGGACCTCAGATCAGAGTGCTGATAAAAGATTCACATTTTACAGAATCGATGACCGAAACTGAATTTAATACATGGTGCTCTTTTGTTAAAGTTGTGCAAAATTTTCTCGGAAACAAGAAATTGGAAAATTACCGAGAGATAGTGGAAGGTATGCTCAACAACTTTAACCAACACGGGTGTAATATGAGCATTAAGATTCATTATCTTCACAGCCACTTGGAACGATTCCCAGAAAATCTTGGCGACCTTAGTGAAGAACAGGGGAATGATTCCACCAAGATAAAAAAAACTATGAAAGAGAGATATCAGGGTAGATGGGACATTCACATGATGGCCGATTACTGCTGGAGTCTTCAACGAGACTGTCCTTTTCAATCTCATGCGAGAAAATCTTATAAAAGGAAGTTTTTGGGTGATGCAGATTAGCTCATTTTTATTTATTAGTTTAGGTTAATTTAAATAATAACTTAAGTTAATATTGTTAATGTTATTGACAGGTGATTTTTGTATTTTTTGTGGTGTGCAATAAACATTTTTCTTCCATTCCTGAGTTATTTTTTTGGTGGTAGCAGTAATACAGATATAATTGAAGGGTGCCATATGCAAAAAGTTGTAAGTGCCACTTTCTGGCAAATGCGGTTTTTGAGCTAAATGGGTAGTATGTGCCATACTTTACTTGCATCATAAAAATTATATCGATGGCACTTTTTTAACGTGGTCAAATTAGGAACTAAACATCAAAACGTAGTAAGTGCCTAATGTCAGTTGCTTAGTTTGACATAACCTTATTAACCATTTTTTTGAAAGTTTTAACGTTGAACTGGTTGAGCAGCAACCCCGCAATTGGAATAGGGATAAAATTAAGGAAATTAAAAGTATGATTCCCTTTATTTCGCCTCCAAATCAAATTTTTTATAAAAGTCTTGTTCAGGGACAAGAAGCCCTACAGAATGCTAAATAGGCTGTATAATTAATGACATTAGTTGGTCTGATTATTGAATAATAATGTATTTTTGGTAATAAAAGATTTAAAAAATATAAAAAATGGTTATATTTTAGAATAAGCCTTTATATGATTTCCGGTAACCAGTTACCACATGTGCAACTTTTATAACACATACCACGTTTTGAAAATTAACGACGAATAATAATATTATTGGCTTTCTTCCCATTACAAGATACATTTAAATACATGCATATATCTAATATGATATCAGATTTAGCTCAAAACATTTAGTATTTGTGATTAAAAGAAACTTATGCAATATAATGTGTCTAGTATAAAATTCCTTAATTTGCACATACCACCTTTTGCATATGGCACCCTTCAATTATGCGAAATAAAATATCCTTAATCTCGAAAATATAGCTTTTGGCCGCAGTTTTTGAAAACGATCTGATGGAGCAAATCTGAGGTTATTTTTAGGTTTAGCAGACCCAAATTACCTAGAAACAGTAAAAAAATTGCCGGCACCAAATTATGTGTTGCCAGTGTAATCAATTGATACTAGACAATCAACTAACATGTATGTATAGCATATCATTATAAATAATAAATATTTACTTAGCTATTAGCTTCATATCCAGTACAATTTCTTGTTTAGGTTCGTCGTAATACCCAGTGAAAAAAGACAGCGCCAGAGTAATCCAAAATACAACGTCGGTGCTGTATGCCGTTATAATGTACCAATAAGACTCTCTAAATGAACTTTTCCTGTATTCAAATAAGAATTCTAATGCGGTAGTAGACATTTCTAAGAATGCTGCCCAGAGTATGACGAACGACCAAATAAAGCTAAAAAAAATACATAAGCTAGTTTAGTTAAGTGAAAATGTATAGAACCATTAACACGGTTTCGCAACTGTAGGATTCTGAACAGGATATTTAAGATACGTGTCCGGTCAAATTAAATTTTAATAATAATAATAAATATTTATTTATTTACATTTTTTACATTCAAGAGTTACATACAAAAAAAATAATCTGTAAGAATAGATAAATAAATAAACAATCCTAGGCGTTAGGTCTTATCAGTGGCGTAGCTACCGCTGTATCAGCTGTATCAATGATACAGGGCCCACACTGGTCTGGGGGCCCACCAAGGCACCAAGCAGCAAAAATATTTTTGGTGTTTATCAGATATCAGATATACTACTTTAAATAATTTTTTGTGTAAGAGTACGGGCACAGGCGACATTTATGCATCATAAAGTACAAATAGTTAATTTAGATAATACGGGCTTTTGTTTACAGTGACAAGTCATAACGCCGACAACGCAATGCTGCTATTATTCCGTAAACTTTGCTATTATCTTTTTATCTTTCGGATTTAAAAATCGGCTGGCTGCCGGCTAGTATTCAAAGGGCTACCATCTTTCATGATACCGCAAAAGAGCAATAAATCACATTACAATTCACTCTAAAAAAGGCCAAGCGTGCCGCCAGTCAATGTCACAAAATAGGTTGACAGATTTAGCAATAATGTCCATATAGAAAATAATGAATTGCAAAACCTTAAATCATCCCCAAAAATGGACAAATTAATTAATGTTTTTGCCGAAAAAAAGCTAGAAGGAGATCTTTATAATAGGAAATGTTATTATAATTGTTATTATTTTATTATTCGAATTTATTGTTATGTTTTTATGTTTTTCTTTTTTATATTTGTTAAAAATCATGTTTATTTTATGCTTATTTTATTTGTGTAAGTTTATACTTCTATTTTATGATTACCTTTTATTAGAAATTATTATAAGCTATTCTGTTCAGTTTGTTTTAATTCTATTTTAACCGCTTCCCTCTCTAGCCGAGGGACCCACCGCCTGGCTCTTGATACAGGGCCCATTCAATACTAGCTACGCCACTGGGTCTTATAGACCTGTACGTAAAGGAATATAACCTACTTATAAGCAAGTAGTAGGTATGCAATATGTAATAAAAATATATGTGCGTTTTTGCAGCAAAATAACACAAAAATAAAGGATTACTCGGGTTTAGATGCAGAAGACGGATTAGCTTATCCCGATTCGAGTTTGGTAAATATGACCTAAGCTAAAGGACTACTTCTATTTCTAAGGTACCGGGTGATTCATTATAAATCTCACCCCCCATTAACTCTTTTATTTCAGATTTTAGAAAAAAGTTAAATACAAAAGTTGTAGGATATTTCCCGGATAATTTTCTACGCCTATTGAAATTTATATAGGTGTCCCAAATAAGTGTGGCGAAATTAAGTTACGTTTTTAAAAATGGGATACCCTGTATATTATACCATTATGAGAAAACCCTTTAAATGCTAATTTCAAAAATATATGACACATTATAGTTATGTTTCATATTTGGCCCAGAATATGCCAAAAACTAAATTTTGACTTAGTTGGCCGTGCATCGCCATCTTGTTATAAATCGTCTTGTCTTTTGTTTATACATCTGTCTTTTTTTTTTGTTTCATACTTTACTGCAATAATGATAAAACACAAGTTTAATAATCAATTTATAACACTTTATTTAAACTATATAACCCTATACAGGGTGTTATTTAGTAAGTGTCCGATATTTTACAGGACGATTCCTCAGTTATTTATAAGGTGAAAAGTTCATATAAGCATGGGTCTGCAAGCCCTTCATTTTTGAGATACAGGGTGTTAAAAATGTACTTTTATTTCTGTTTTTCGTACATAATTCTTGAAATAATGTCTATATTTGGACGAAAGTTGGTATCTAGCGATTTTTTGAAAGGCAAAATTCGAATTTGATGTTAGTATGGCTCCTACTTGTAGAGGGCGCCACAAGTGTCTTTTTACTCGTTAGAGGAGTCACAACTTTTTTATACGTGCTTGTAATACATTTTTAAGCAAAAAAATGGATTTCTTCATCATTTTTACATAATAAAAGTCATACTTTGTAGAAATCGCTACGAGCAATTGTTCTCGAGAAAAAGAATAATAAGAATTAAATGGCATTTATTTGCATATCGCTCTGTTTGTTGTTTATGTTTTTGCAGTTGGATGTTTGCCCAGCACATTTTGCCGTTATTGTGCGAGAGCAATGCAGTATTTCAACAGCGGTGGATTAGAAGAGGAAGTGTTTCCATGGCCTCCGCGATCACCAGACCTAACTTGCCTGGATTTTTATTTATGGGGGCGGTTAAAGGACATCGTGTTTCAGACTCAACCTAAGACCTGAGAAGATTTGAAAAACCGGATTCGTAATGCAATACGTAACATACCGAGAGCCGAAATTGAAAGTGCAGTTTTGTCTACCCATGAGAGGTTTTAGCAACGCATAGAACGTGATGGTCAGCATTTCGAGCATTTGCGGGGGCATTAAAAATCGTCCTTTTATAAATCGGTCCTTTTTACGGCCACAACTAACATAATAGAAAGAATTCCAGAAAAATATAGTTACAATAAAACGAAAATTTAAGGGATTTTCGTATAAAATTTTCTATTGCCGATATTTTGGGTTAGGAACAAGATATCGAGATGCGGTTTGCGCGAGCTAGTTTAGGCATCATTTAGCTACTTTTTCATGAAAAAAAAAATCATACCAATGCATTTTATTTTGTTGAGAAAATTAACCATTTCTGTTGGAATGTCGAAAAAATCCCTCTAGCGCCGATATGTGAAACTTACAAAACTTCAAATATAATGAAGTTTGTAGCCCAAGAATAGCTTCTTTTAATGAGCCCAAGTTTGTTCAAATCGGCTTAGCCGTTTCGAAGATACAGGATGTTATTTACGGAAAAGTTTGAATACCCCCACCACTTTATTTTTAGAGATACTGCAAAAAGTCTCAAACAAAAAAGGTTTAGATTATCCTCGACTTTAAGGATCAGGATTTTTTTTATGAGGTTAATATAGCGGAATTTACAGAAACATCACTTTTTTAGATTCATGATTGCAGTTACGCCCCCTAGCGGCCATTTCAGAAACTTGAAAATATTTTCCAGGTTTTTCTCTTGGCCGTTTTAGTAATAATTTTTTTGCCGCAAGCCTCTACGATGGATAGTTTCCCAGATACAGTACCTCGCATTCTTAGTTGGCCACTCTGTAGATATCCCGAAAGACGACAGCCGGATAAAAGAATTTTTCTAAAGATGAAATCAAATTTAATTGAACACTGTTCATTTTCTAATCGTCCTAAAATCTACAACAAGGAAAACCGCGAGACTGATGAAATAAATGTTTTAGCTTCAATTGAAACAAATCCAACTAGTTCTTGTAGAACGGTTGAAGGTTCGGCCGGAGTAGTTTAATCAAGACTTCAAACAATCCTAAAAGAACACAATTTTAAGCCATATAAATTCCACCTAGTACAAAACTTACATCCTGGTGACGCACAGCGCCGTATAGCGTTCTGTAATTGGTATTTACAAAACATCAACAGGGAAAATAATTCTAAAAGAACCGTTATATGGTCCAATGAGGCTCATTTTAACTGTGCTGGTATATTTAATCGGCACAATACGAGGTCTCAGGAAAATCATCATGTAATATTTCCACTTGAACGGCAAGGCAGGTTTGGCTTTAACGTCTTATGTTTTATACTAGGAAGCAAAATAATTCATAATATATTTTGAAGGCAGGCTTAAGGGTCCATCACCGTAAGCCCTGACCGGCACGTAACCGACCATACAGCAATATAAATTAAATGGGGTTTCTTGCGCTCAGCTGTGAACGAATTTCGAGGAAACTGATACATTATTTAGCTTCGGTTAAATTCGGTCATTAATAAAAAATCTGCAAAATGCTAAAACTCGCAAATACGATTGCCTTTTAATATCCTTTTAACCGAAGCTAAATAATTTACCAGGTCACTGAATTGGAACTAATGGACCTGTAAGATGGCCACCAAGGTCACCCGACTTGTCGGTTTTTGATTTCTTCTTGTGGAGATACCTTAAAAATAGAATGTATTCTATTCAATACCAAACAATTGCAGATTTAAGAAATGCCACTGAAAGAGCATTAAATTTTAGGGAATTACAAACGCGACCTTTAATTCTTTTAAATTCATTAAGGCGAATAAGAACTATATGTGAAACATGTCTAAGGCATAATGGAGAATAATTTGAGCAATATTTATAAGAAAGTTCTATAAATTTTCAGCTTTTGTTTCTAATGTACTGGGTGTCCCACTAAGAATGTCTGTCGGCCGTATCTCAGAAAGTGTTAGTCGTATGGCTTGCGGAAAAAAATATATTAGGTAAAGTGGTCATGAGAAATTGCTGGAAATTATTTTCAAGTTTCTCACACTGGCGCTAGAGGGCGCAACAGTAACGGTAAATATGAATCACGAAGTTTCCTCAAAAGTCGCCTAGTTAAGGTATCCCGCAAATAACATTTTTGTATATTTCGAAGATGTATTAATAAAATTCACCTATAGAACGTGTTCGTCACTTTTCAAATAAAGTGGTGGGGGAAGGTTAAACATTATTTGTAATAAATGCTGATAACTCCGGTCTGGCTTATCATAATTAAGTAAACTTAGTTTTGTTAAAAAGGGCTTTTCTCACTCTATATATCATCTTATGTACTACGGCAATATGTGTTTTACACTAGGCGCTAGGGGGCGCTGTCTTACAACTTCACAAACATTGCGCGCTTTTTCCATAATTGTAAATATAATAGTATATTCAATTTTACCTGATTACAAGGATGATTAAAAGTCTAAGAAGTCAGCGAAAACCGCAAGTTAATATCTATTTTCAATCCGGAGATATCAACAACAATAATCATAAGTATGGAACATTATGATTTTATTTTATTTTTAAGAATCAAATAGGCCTTGGAAAAACGGCACGTATGTTTCAAGCAAATATATCGTTACGACAATAATTCTCAGTGGCGTCCTTAATGTTTAAATTGTCGCCCATCGTTCTGTATACACGACTCCAATCTCTCCCTGGTTGATAATACTGCAGTTTCCACCTCTGCCATAGGGATACGGCGGCTGCTGTCCATTATCCTTTCTATCATGTTTTCCCTTGTGGTGGGTCTGGTAACGAAAACAAGATCCTTCAATCTCCCCCATAGATAAAAATCTAGGCATGTTAAGTCAGGTGAACTAAAATAGAAATTACCACTTTCATTAACAGTATCGCAATATATCCTATAATATTACCTGGCAGGCCACGGAAATATACTCCCTCTTCCTATCCACCTTGCAGGAAATGTGTCGTCAAGAAATTGACGAACGTTTGCCGCAAAATGTGCAGGACATCCATCGTGTTGGAAAACCATAGTTCTGCGAATATCCAAGGGCACATCTTCGAGAAGAATTGGGAGTTCGTAATTTAAAAAATGTAAATATCTTTGCCCAGTAAGCGACTCATTAAATACAAACGGTCCAATTATTCTGCCACCCAAAATGCCGCACCAGACATTGACACTCCATCTTCCTTGATGCTGCACCTCCCGCATCCAATGGGGATTATCCCGCGACCAATAATGCACATTATAGCGATTTAGTCCTCCATTACTATGGAAAGTAGCTTCATCAGTCCACAAAATTCTGGAGAGGAGATTTCTATCTTCCAATATCATATTGAGCAACCAATAGCAATGATCCAATATTCTATCATAATCTTGCGGGGTCAAAGCCTGGTGGAGCACAATATGGTAGGGATGTAGCCTAAAGAAAAACAAAATACTTATTACATTGACTTCAAAACTATTAAGAGAAATATTGGCATTATTCTAAACTATTTAAGAGTTATAACATATAGATATAATTACTTACCTTTCTTCTAATAAAATCCTATGCACAGTAGAGCGAGTAACGCCCAAGTCTCTAACAATTAATCCAATACTAAATTTGCGGATTAAATTCCACATATGCCAAAACATTTACAATGCTTTCCTCGGTTCGACATCGGCGGCGTCTGCGATGTACAGGGCGACGAATACTTTCAGTAGTACGAAAACGGCCAGCTAAACGATTAAACATTCTACTGTCGTATCGGCGCCTTTGAGGGTATCGTACTGCGTAAATCCGTTTAGCAATTTTTGCATTTCCCAAACAAAACAAAACAAGCTTCTTCAAGTAACAGAGGCATTTTGAAAATCAAATACGACACAACACTGTTGGCACGACAAAATTTGGCGTAATAATGAAAAGTGACACGCGTGCACAGTTTCAATTCATATTTTGTTTTTCCAAGGCCTATTTGACTCTTAAAAAAACCTTTACAATGGCAACTTGAAAATAAAATCATTATGTTCCGTAATTATGATTATTGTTGTTGATATCTCCGGATTGAAAATAGATATTAACTTGCGGCTTTCGCTGACTTCTTAGACTTTTAATCATCCTTGTAATCAGGTAAAATTGAATATACTATTATATTTACAATTATGGAAAAAACGCGCAATGTTTGTGTAGTTGTAAGACAGCGCCCCCTAGCGCCTAGTGTAAAAACACATATTGCCGTAGTTCATAAGATGATATATAGAGTGAGAAAAGCCCTTTTTAACAAAACTAAGTTTACTAAATTATGTTAAGCCAGACCGGAGTTATCAGCATTTATTACAAATAATGTTCAACCTTCTCCCACCACTTTATTTGAAAAGTGACGAGCACGTTCTATAGGTGAGTTTTATTAATAAATCTTCGAAATATACAAAAATGTTATTTTCGGGATACCTGAACTAGGCGACTTTTGAGGAAACTTCGCGATTCATATTTACCGTTACTGTTGCGCCCTCTAGCGCCAGTCTGAGAAACTTGAAAATAATTTCCAGCAATTTCTCATGACCACTTTACCCAATATATTTTTTTTCCGCAAGCCATACGACTAACACTTTCTGAGATACGGCCGACAGCCATTGTTAGTGGGACACCCGGTATGTAGTAAAACACAACTCGATTTATGCATTGTTATTATTTTCACTAAAATATAACTGCTAATTAGATTAAGGAGTCCAAAATAAATTTCTTCTGCAGTAATTATCATATCAGTAAGAGTTTTTTTTTTTAAATATCCGTCATGGCTTACTAACAAAAAATGTATATTTCTTAATAAAACGTAAATTTCGTGCCTAATATTAAAAATAAAAATAAGCTATTATATATTTCTGAGAAGCTTGTTATAAACTAAATATATTATAAAAAAATATAAAGGGTGACCCATTTAAAAAAAAGCAAGTTTGTTTTTTTCTCGGAAACTATTGAACGTAGAAAAAGTCTGAATACGTCACTGGATTCTAGGTAAAAAGCTACAAAAATCATTTGTTTTCTCTTTGATAAGCTACAGGGTAACCTAAATATGGGGATGTCCCAAAATGTAAAATTCTCAAAAACATCCTGTATATTGAAAATAAGAAGGACTAGAAAAATTCTGATTGCGGCATCTTTTGTTTCACAAAAAAGTAGAACAGTGCTGCAAAAACCGTATCCTTCCATCTTTACTAATAACGGAGATACCCCTTAAAACCATCGAAAACTGGACACCCGTACAGCTCTCAAATTTTATCTTTATAATCCCAAAAATCCAGCCATAGCAATATTGTAATAAGCCTGTAATCTTGAAAAAAAAATTAAGAAAAATAATAATAATTTCATAATCTATAAAAATGTTTTATTTTAATTGTATTAATTCTTGCTCGGATTGTTTTCCCAGCTCTAGATTCGTGTATGTGGCGGACTGTACATATCGCGGCGATTGCCTAAGTAAAGTCGACCAATGGAATATCGTACGGACACTACCCTGCCGCTGAATTATTTTTGACCTGGGCAACACGATCGGGGTCGGTGAGAGCTCCTTCGAACACCCGCGCGCACTCCGCTTCCCCAGTAACGGTCTAAAATGAAGCCGTGATTTAACTGGAGAGTTCGCTGCATTTAGTCCAGCGCAGTGCGGTTCGCGGGATAGGGTAAGTATCGAACGAATCTTTACGCGACTGTTTAGTATACGGCGAGTTGAACTTAAAAACAATAATAATTGAGTGCGGGGGTGGTTTTTGTGTATAGTACATGAGAATTGTACTTTTGATAATGCTTTTCTGGGAACTAATTCCGAGCAAGCTGAAATTTTGCATGGTTATAGGGTACCATAAGGAGAGCTTAAATCTGAATTTGCACCATTCTCACCCCCTTAGGTTCGGCGCCATCTTGAATTTAAGGGTTGAATTGGTTTTTCGCCCATAACTCCTGTGAATTTCATTTCTCAAAAAACAACAGCATATCATTTTGTAGAAAAAAACACTAGCTTCAAAATGACATATCATACAATATTATAAATATATTTTTTGCTGGCAAAAAATCGATTGTTTATTAAGCAAAATCGTAAAAATATCAGTTATAGTGGAATTTTTAATTTCCGGTCGATCGAATTCAAAAATTTTCTATACAAAAAATGTAGAGCATTGATTCATCCTCATTTTTTAATTAACGTATTTTCCCGTCCGACAAATATTTTCTCTTCTACAACGCGCCTCATTCCGCAGCCATACTGCATAACTTGAAAAATGCCCCTGGGATTGAGTATTGTATTCATAGATTTTTTTTCTGACCCATTTTTTTGACGCCAATTCACGCAATCCAGATAAGATTTTAAGAGATTAGGAGCTGAGGAATGTGTCTATAACATGTTTAAGAGGACTCTATATATTTTTGGGAAAGAATTCGCAGTTTTTCCGAGGACTCACTGCGACTCGGTATGCTTGGGCTAAAGAAATGGATATTATTAACGAAAACGAAGAAAGTGAAAAATGTTTTTTATGCAGTACATAACTGAATGAAGGTGTCGATCATGTCAAATCAAAAGGTAAGTTGTATGCGTTTCTATTGAACATGATAAACCGTTCTACATAAAAGCAATTTTTTGGGGAATTTAAAATAGCCTTATTGTGTTGTGAATGTCGAAGAGTTTCCAATCACATACATGAATACATTTATACAATTACTATGAGTAGTGTCGTAATGGGAAGAAGCACAACCCCCCTCCACTTTTTATGACCTTGACCTTGACCTAACCCGAATGACCTTGGATGACCTTGATCTAACCCGGATGACCTTGACCTTGGATGACCTTGACCTAACCCGAATGACCTTGGATGACCTTGACCTTGGATGACCTTGACCTTGGATGACCTTGACCTAACCCGAATGACCTTGGATGACCTTGACCGAACCCGAACGCCCTTGACCTTGGATGACCTTGACTAACCCGGATTTGACCTTGACCTTGAACTTGACCTTGACTTTGACCTTGACCTTGAACTTGACCTTGACTTTGAACTTACCCTTGGCTTTGACCTTGACCTTGAACTTGACCTTGAACTCGACCTTGAGTAGCTTGACCTTGACTTTCAAGAAATCACCTTGACCTTGAGCATGCGTTGTTTCTGGTAATATTCCCCCTCCTATGACTTTGAAATTGGATATTATAAATATGGAGCTCTTTCGAAAGGAAGACCATAGTCATACAGGCATTGCTTGTTGTTGCCTTGAAATAGAAGAATTGTGTTTTTGGTGTGTTTTGTGAAAGTTATTAAAGGTATTTTATTACATATTTTAATAATGAGTCTTTCACAGCAGACTTTGGCTGAAATTAATAATATGATAAACAAAGATGTTGAATTTCTTGAGCACCGGAAAATTTCAACACTAACGGTGGGAAAAATTTATGTTATAAAACAGATATCATTTGTTTCAACACGTTTTGGTAAAAGTATTCTTGTTACTTTGTATGATACAACACATAATGTAACATTTCAAATTTTCTTACCCAAGCGTGTTGCTGAAACATTATCAGAGGCAACTGTTGACATAATGAATAAATCAAATGATAAATTTACCCTAACATATTTGGGGCAAAGCTCACATGTATTTTCTGGGGGTAATACTAAAGCATTAATAAATTTTGGGTGTTTAGAGTAAACAATGTTGTGTAAAGAATATTTTAATCTATAGTTTATCATATTTTTAATTTTAGTTGATAATGTAATAAAAGTGTAATACCTAGTATCATAAAACACAATCACAATTTCATTATTCTATTGTAGATGTGTGACAATGTTGTTGAAAAACAAGATACGTATATAAGTTGGTTAGCATGCAAATTAAGACGTATGGCTCAAGATATACTACAATTTTCGATGTTTGATGGTTCCTGTTTGGATTCAACTGGCTGTCAGTACAGAAAGTATGTGCGTGATGCAATCAATTTTATGGCTGGTGCGCATCTATGTGGACAATATCTCTACGGATCCATAAACCTGAGTCAATTTTGTGCTGAAATGATTGATAATGATCTTGCCAAGTTTGTCATTCATATACCAGATCTACCAAGTGATTTGGTAACAAAATTTAATTTGGTTGATTATGTGGATCCCGACGATATTACTTATATCGTAAAAGATGGTGTAGTCATCCGCAGCGATGGTGCAAATGGTTGTGAAATTATGGACAAAGTAGAAGATCAAGAAAAGTAAAATTAATTATTGGAACAACTTTTATTTGTAAAAACACGTTCTGTACTATATTTCCATAAACCAGTATAATATATAATATAATATATAAATGTATGTATGTAGTATTATAAATAATGGTCATGTTTAAAAATAAATGTTATGGTTTAATATATAAATAAAACCAATAGGAAATAAATTGTTTGTAGTAAAAGCATTGTTTTATTTTTCCAAACATAACAAACCCTATATAAGCGTTTGTAAGATGAAAACCTTATGAAGTTATATAAGTAGAAGGTAAAATAGCAAATTAGTTTAGTTTAATTTGAGGATGAGTCGAAGTAACAGCACAGTTGATAAGTTTGGACGTAAGAAAACCAATGAAAAATGTCGGTTTTTACGTGGACCACCTGGAAATGGATTCAGGCTTACTCTCGATGATCAGTATGATATGCAAGGAAAATCCCTAGAGAATGTTGCATCACCTAAAAAACCAAATGATGCTGCTACTCAAGAATATGTTCTCACTCAACATGATCTTCTGCGTATACAACTAACTGCTGTATTTGTTAAGAAATTATCAGATCTGCGCATACAATTTAATGATATTACTGATCACCGATTCATAGCATTGAATAAAGAAGTTGCTCGAAGATTCAATGAAGTTCAAAAAGAAAAAAAAGAGTATGAAAACAAAGTTGGGAAGATGATATTGGCTCTCGAACAACAAATTATTAACCTGGACAAAGTTCAAATGAAATTTGAACAACGAATTATTGACCATATTACAATTAACCTTGATAAAATTCGAGCGAAATTTGAAGATGTAAAATCTGAGTTGAAATAAAAAGTCACTCAAGAGAGAGAGGTCACACGTGAAGGTCATCTGTTATATATAAATACACGTATCCAAATTATGGTGACTTAGTTCATTTGTAGCATTGCTTTCACAATCATTTACAATATGGAAAGTAAAACAACATTAGTGTATCCGTTTTCAATCAACGGTCGTCAAATGTGTTCAAATTGTGAACATTGGGAATTTTTAAGTGGGACAATGGGATTATGTGATTGGTGTCAAAACGAGAGCAATAGAGGATCTGTACCTGCTGACCAACCTCAAAGTCCCATTATCTTAGGTGGTGGGCATCAACAACATACTGATACGTACACATCTTCGAGTCAAGAAGATGAAATAATGGAAGAATCGCCATCACCGCAGTCGCCATCGTCAAGTCCAACGTCGTCGCTACCAAATGCACTACTCGATTCTTCAAGTGATTAGTATATGCGCTAAAAAAGTAGTGATGAAGAAGTATTTTTCCGTGCCATATGTATTAGTGAAAGTGAACTTAGACAATTTGGTTATAGTCCCTAAGTGTTTTTGGTCATTATGTATTATTGCTTAAATGTGAATAAAACATTTTTTAGTACTTCATATGTTTATAATTATATTATAAATTAATAAATCGTTCATGAACAATTTTATTTCTAAAATTACTTTCTAAAATCATATCCAAAGTTGTTTTGATTTTCTCTATTCGCCGTTAGAAACGGTACCTATCAAGCATTAGCTGTTGAAAGTCGCTCTTTCGAGCTTCTCGATATGCAAACGCCCAAACAAATGTTTGGTGGACAATATTTTTCTCTTCATCAAATGTTACGCTCTTCATGGTTATTAATTCAATGAAAACAATTTTTAAAATGATAGCAATATATACTGATAAATAAAATTCATATGTTTTAAATTACATGTTTATTTTATCATTCAACTGATACAATAATTGTAATAGGAAATACAAAGCTGTTTATACAATATCAGACTTATCTATCCAAGAATTAAATTGATTGGGGAAACCCAACCATTTTACAAACAATTGATCAATGTGATTTATCTGACGTTTTCTAAGAATTTTTTCAACCAGATAAACACCTGGACTGGTTGTCTTTTGCAGTTCAGCTTCGTAGAAACAACCTTTAATCGGTTCACCTTCTAATGATTCCAGTATGTAAGTAGGTGGATTTGTGATGTTGCTTTTTACTATTTTGAAGAGTTCTGTTGACCATGAAGGTGTATACCCCTTTTCGAATATGGATTTGTATTTACTGATTCGAACTATATCGCCTAGACGAAATTTATATTTCTTCGGTCTAACCTTTAAATAATCGTATGCCCTAATTTGGGTATCTTCTAACACATTTCTGGGCTTCATGCCAATTGTGCGATGTATTGTGTTATTATAGACGCTTGTTACTGATACTAAAATTTCCACCCACCTGTAGGAACCTCTAATTGAAAATTGCTTATATAAATTATTTTTTAAAGTTCTTATCACACGTTCAACAATTGCCGCCTTTTTCGTGCTGAATGTAGAATAATGATTTATATTAAATTTTTTCATAAGGGCTTGAAAGCGACTATTATAGAATTCTTTTCCCTGATCACTTTGTAAATTGTCTGGTGTATACGATGCCTCTTCAATTATACTCTTCATTGCATTGGTCACTTCAGCACCGGTCTTGTTTTTGATTGCTCTGGTGTACACAAATTTGGAGTAACAATTGATACATACAAGGATGTAGCGATAACCATCGTTTTCATCAGCATATTGTTGCATTTCAGCTAAATCTATTTGCCATAAATCCTTGTATCCTTTAATAATCGTCCGCCTTCTAATAAAGTTTTTTCTAGCAGTCCGGTGCAGTTCATTAACAATTTCAATTTTTCCCCTGCTTGCCTCCATATTTTGTAGCGAAGCGAACACGTCTCATTAGACACTGAGCAAAGGAAACAAGGTACATAATTTAATATATTATTTGTTCTTCGCGAAGTTCCTCAACAATTGACATAATCTCATTTTCATGCCCAGTATTACCAGCTAATTTTGAACTCCACAACAATCTTAAGCGATCAACCAACTCCTTTGGTTTATTCCAATAAATGTATTGAGGTGATTTGGAAGAAAGTAGTTTCTTGTTGGGTATTTTTATTTTTTTAGCGATGTTATTTTTTACAACAGCACCGCCTGATTTAGTGCCCGCCGGCATCAGTAGGGGTTTTATAATATACAAATATTTCAATAATCTGGTTTCTCGTAGACCCATATTTTTGTCATAATTTTCATATGCTGCACTAGTTAATTCTAAAATTTCCTTGTATTTCTGTAGCACACCATCATCGGTTTTATCGTGTTGTGTTAGGAATGGTGGATTTCTTAAAAAAAGCAAATCGTAAAGTTGAGGTGTTCCATCAAATACAGCAACATTTTTCCCGTTTTTGTATAAAGTAATTTTGCCATTTGGAAAACGCACTTCTAGGTTACCAATATATCTTTTAAGGTTATTCGGCTTTTTACCGAAATGTACACCATAAATGGTATCGTATTGGGATGGTTTATTTTTTAATCCATTTAAGTATGCTTGAATCTTGTCGAGCGGTGGTGAACTTGTATAACTTGAAGGGGAAGGTGTCTCAAACAATGTAACGTTGGTATCACGTTTCGGTGTTGTATCGATGTGAGCTTTTCGGCTTATCCGCGGTGTAGACGATTGAAATGATGATATGTGATCGGATATTTCCTCAGGCTCCTCCATTGTGCTAGTACTACGACTATATTGCTTTCCTTGGGTTTTGGGTTGCTGCTGCTGCTGGCGTTGCTTTACTACATTAGATATAGATGTTAGTGGTTTAGTGATTGGTTCGTAAAATTTATCCAAGTCGAGCGCACTTTGTGTCTTCGCCGCCTTGAATTGTTTAAATTTTTTTCGAACAGCATTGGTCGTTTCCACTAGTTTTCGTTTTAAGTCAATTTCTTCATTCATGGTGTTGACAAACTACCGAACAGCAATGAAATCAATGCATTCATCATTGTTAAACAAATATATAGCTATCAAGTCCCTTGCGATATCTTCCCGAATTCACATCACTATCTTTATCGATAACCAAGAATCCATATTTATTATCCCAACATTTCGAGCACATTTCCTGAAATTGTGTAAAATTCAGGTCGGGTGATACATGATCGGAAAATACGTGTCTCATATTCATTTCATCTTGTTTAAACATAATAATAAAGTTGGCATTATCTCGCACAAGCTGTTTAGGAACTCGTGAATATGTTTGAGCCAAATAAAAGGCATCCACATTTTTGTGACGTCCCATACAGAAATATGATCGTATAACATCCTGCTTTTCACACATAACATCATCAAATATAAATATTGAATTGGGTCTTGCATCTGAGGGTTCCATGATATTCGTGGCATCGCTGAAAGCATAATAACCAAGACCTTTAATGGGTGTAAGAATTTTCTTCAAATATTCATATTTTGGTTGATACAGTGACTTGGAGTAGATATAAACATTTTCAAAACGTAGACCCAATGGGTGAGTAAGTAGTGAAATCATAACATTGGTTTTGCCACAATTCGAAGGTCCAATTATTATTCCACGAATGGATGATGGAAGTAAAGGACCGTGTTTCCTTAATAATCTCTCTCCATGTCCACATCCAACTTTTTCATCGAGATTGTCGATGGAAAATTTTTGTTTCAAATGTACTATCCGCATATTGATAAAATCAATATTTTATAGCAAACTTTTCACTTAAATGGTCATTCAGATGCTGATCACCGGACGAAGTAGATCGTCTCGTTTACAGACTAAGACTGGAAGAGGAATTGTTAATTCCTTAATTAATAACCTGCCGGTGGAGCTGCATATCCCCGGTTATCAGTATTGCGGTCCCGGAACAAAAGTGATTAAACGTGTGAAAAGAGGTGATCAAGGAATTAATCCTTTGGATGTGGCGTGTAAGAAGCACGATTTAGCTTATTTAAATAATAGAGACGATATAAGTGAGCGACACCGAGCAGATTACGAGTTGGAACAAAGTGCTTGGAAACGAGTGAAATCTGCAGACGCTAGCGTTGGTGAAAAGAGTGCTGCGTGGTTGGTAACAAATATTATGAAAACAAAGCAGCGTTTTGGTATGGGTGTGTCATCAAGCAAAAGGAAGAGTCGCTCAAAAGTTGCTAAGAGGAAGCGGCGAGCTGGTAAGCAACGTGCTGGAAAGCGGGTGCGTGTGCAGAAAGTAGCTTTTGGTTCTGCTGTTCGACGTCCGATTCGAGCAGAATTGCTAAGAGGTGGTGGAAAGAAAATGAATATTCTAAATGCATCGAAAATAGCCGTTGCAGCAGCCCGTAAATCAGTAAAAGCAGCAGGTGGTAAACGAAAAGTCCGCACGCCTAGAATTATTCCGATTCCTAAAACTGGTGGAGTATTACCATTAATACCAATATTTGCTGGTCTGTCAGCCGTAGGCTCCTTAGCTGGTGGCGCTGCAGGTATTGTTCGTGCCATCAAGGACGTGAAGAAGGCAAATGCAGAAAAGACAGGTGCTACTTTAAAACTACGTGGAAATGGATTATATCTGAAACCATATCGTTCAGGTATGGGATTGTTTATGAACCATAGGAATATGTCAAAAAACTAATTGTGTCTCTACCCAATAGACCGCTATCAAATGTCGATCTGGAAAAGTATGTGTTAAAACTAAAGATACCTTACTTTAGGGGAGTTTATATGCGAGATTCATTACCTGCACGTGGTCCCCGACGGTATGAAGCAGCGATTATTAATTTGGATAGCGCATCGGGGGTAGGGACGCATTGGGTGGCTTATCGAAAAGTCAACTTTGAAGTAACATACTATGATAGCTTTGGTGATTTGCCACCACCTACCGAATTGGTGAGATATCTGCAAACAGGTTCGAACGCGTCGAAAAACATTTACTATACATACGATCGTCAGCAAGAATTCGATTCAGTTTGGTGTGGCCATCTGTGTTTGAAGTTTCTCTCCGATATAAAATAATAATAATAATTATGTCTTTGACGTCACAAGTTGAACGCGATAACTACACAAAGATCTTGCACTTACTTAAAGTGTTTAAACATGTGGGTGGATTATTGAGAATGACTGCCGAAGAATTAGAAAACGTGCCAAAGGAACTAATGATTTCGATGGCGCCAAATGAAATTGCTATAGTTTGGGATAAGCTGTCAAATGAACTGAAAAGTGACGAGGATATGATGAAATATCAGTTTTGCTATGAACATTACAATAGCGACAGTGACGATTCCAACAAGGATGTGGGTGATGGGCCATTGCCTCGAAAATTATTTTGTTGTTACTGCAAAATTAGTGATGTGAATATAACAGCTGAAAATTCGATTAACACGACATCAGATGAGAAGAAAAAAAAAGCGCTAGTGTATTAAACCCATTGAACTGTTGCAAATGATAATAAAAACAATCACAAATAGCTACTTAACGTCAGTCATGTCGCATACATTCACGCTAACAGGATCCTCGAGCGTGTTAAGCGCCGACTTTTATCCACCCATTGAACTGAGTACAACAAGTAAATATGGTCTTGCACTTGTCGGATTTTACACATATAATTCAATTTTTAACATTGATGAACACAACAACTCATTTGGTTACATAATTGATGAACAGAACAGCTCATTTGGTAAAATAAGGAAGGATGAAAAAATATCACATCTACTGACCATTCCACCAGGAGCATATGAAATTGATGAAATTGGTCAAGCTATGTTGACAGTTCTAAAAGAGTCAACCCGCAACGATAGTGATGAAATATTTTCGTTAACAGCCAACAATAATACATTAAAATGTGAGATGAAATCGAAGTATGACATTGATTTGGGTGGTGACAAAAGTATTGCCAAAATGTTGGGGTTTGACGCTAAAGTGTTAAAAAAAAATGAAAAGCATCAGTCAGTGTACAATGTGGATATTATGAAAGTACGCATTATACGGGTTGATTGTAATATAATCTCTGGTGCATTCCTGAACTCGTCGAAATGCCACATCCTATTTGAATTTGATATTGACGTTGAAGCAGGGTATAAAATTACGAAAGAGCCGCAGAATATTATTTATATGCCGATTATACCGGAAGGACGTCAGTTCATAGACAACATCAGTCTGCGAATCTTGGATGACGACGGAGATCTGATTGACTTTCGAGGGGAGAAGATAATTATTAAATTGGAATTAAAGAAAATAGCATAAGGATGGGTTTCTGCTTTAACACTCAACTACGTTTGTTGCATACTGTGAAAGATTCAGTTAAACATAATAAAAGTAAACAAAGTAGACAAACCAGGCTCATTCGTAATCCAGTCATAAGATCGAAAAGACCTCATCGGCAGCAGCAGCAGCAGCAGCTTTCTCGTGAAGATTACAGTTTTTTACGATCAATTGGTTTGAAAATACGAAAATCTAGAAAATGACGGCTACTAGTGAAAAGATCGAGGTTTTCACCGAACCTATCTTCGAGAACTCCATAATAAGTTTACAGGAACATACTTATAAACCATATGGTTCCCCAACATTTAAGAACTCTGATGAAATTCGTATTCCCGTACACTTTCAAGACATAATCTTGGATGTTTCCGAAAGTTACATATACATCGAAGGTACTTTCAAACCTAAAGATGCAACAAAGAAATGTTACTTATCGAATAATGCTATAGCCTTCCTTTTCGACGAAATTCGCTATGAAATGGGTGGTGGTGAACAAGTCGCAATTGTCCGAAAACCAGGAATTACTACAACACTGAAAACGATGGCATCCTTCGGCGCCTTACAAAATAATTCTCTAATGGTTTGTGGATGGGGTCTAAATGAAAATAATCAAGCTCTTGTTGATGCCACAAGTCATGTATTCTCCGGAAAGCTCCCCCTAAAGTATCTAATGGGTTTTGCAGAGGACTATACGAAAGGAATTTTTAATGTTAAGCAAGAGCTTATTTTAATTATCGCTCGCAATTTTAGCAATTGTTATGTTGGTGAAGTAGAAGCAGACATTAATATTGATAAAATCGAATGGAGAGTTCGTCATATTATTCCCGACGATCGTCAAAAGCTAAAGATAATGTCTCGCATGAATAAAGGTGTAAATAGTGCCAATATTCCAATGGCATATCGAAAATGGGATTTGTACGAATTACCTGCCTTGCGACAAACATCATCAGACGTGTGGGCTTTAAGGACTAGCACCAGTCTCGAAAAGCCGAGATATTTGATTATTGGGTTCCAGAATAGTACCTATTGCGATAATAAAGCCAAAGATGCCACTCAGTTTACTGCAGCCAATATAAGTGACATACGAGTATACCTTAATTCCACTGTTTACCCATATGAACGGTGGAATTTAGAATTTGGGAAAAAATTATATGCTACAGCTTACTATACCTATGAGAACTTCCAGAGTAGCTACTACGGTCGAGAAATGGTGGACCCAATGTTAAATTACGTCGATTATCCTGACAACCCCATTTTCATCGTGGATTGCAGTCATCAACCAGAAGCTATCAAATCGTCCACAGTTGATGTCAAAATCGAGTTTGAAACACGAAACAGTAAATTTCCCAAAGACACTAAAGTTTATGCATTGGTTATTCACGACTCATTCTTAAGTTATAATATCTTAAACGGTTCAGTTACTAACAAATCTGTATTTTAATCTTTGTTTAATTTCTTACTGAAGCATCGCGCGATCGCATCCAACTCTAATTTACAATACCGATTTTACCCCTACTAATATGGATAAAATTAGAAAATAAGGTAAATCAATTTGTTAGCAATGTAGGTTGTAGTTAGTCTAGAAATAAATATTTTTTAATATTATATATAGTGTTTTATTATTCCAAAAGCTACAACTTTGCTTTTAAGTTTTGAACTGTGGATCGATTATTTTGATATTTGACAAGACATAAACTGTTAAAGATAAGAATATACAGAAATGTGTGGGAAAGAGAGAGAGAGAGGAAGATAGAGGGTGGGGCAAGATAATGTATATAAGCACCTATTTCGATTTGGAAATTCATTCTAACCCAAAATGTCATCAAGCTCGGATGCAGGTTATTCGAGCGATGAAGAACGACGCGTTCAATGTCATCAACATAGACGAGTACATCGTAGGGGTGGTAGGTTAAGAGAAAGATTTTGCATAGTGCAATCTTATGTAAAATGGGGCCTTCATGTCAACTTGTGTATGTATTGCTACACAACGAGATTTGCGGGTATACATGATGTTGGTTTCATCCAGACCCATTTTACAATAGGATTGAATAGAGCTATGCAAGATCACTCTTGGTGTAGTGCTTGTCGTGCAAGACTGTTTACGGTCTTTCATCAGGACTCATGCCTTATTTGCAATAGAATGTAAATTGTATTGCAAATAAAGCAGCTACCACCGGAATCGACTACCGTCCGAACCCTGACCCCCTCTTACCCATCCCCAGGTCCTTCTCGGAGGGCCACATAAAGAATTGAGCGTAGTTAGTTGTTTAATGTCACATATCCAGGGTGACACGACACTTTCGAGAAATAATTTCTCGATTGTGCTACTATGGATAAAGATATTATGTTATTTAATAAAAATGTAATATTCCTAACCAAATCTAATTTTTTTTTCTGTTGAACCCATGGTTCACCTAACTCAGGACTAATAATACAATGGAATTAATATTAAGAATACAATTTTTATTGATAACAATTCTTATAATTGTATAGTAGTTTTACGTTCGATGTTGCACAGTGCCATGGTTGCGTTGTCGGATGGAAAAAACATGGTGGAAGCCTCTTAAATTTACTTAGTTTCGGTTCTCGTTCACAGGGAATATTGATCATAATTTCTTCGCTTATAAACTTCTTTAGAAATTTAATCTTTTCACTACCTTTTACGTAAACCTTGGGTGATTGATACAATCTCAATATATGATTAAATATGTTATTAAGTTCACACAATTCTATATTTCCAGACTCCCACTTCAATCCATGATAATTTTCGGCCCATTCAACACTCTTTAGCTCATTAACAGACAACATACTTTTATGAAAAGGAGGTTTAAATAAATAATTGGCGGCACGAAACCCATCGTAAATTGCTATTTCTTTTGGAAAATATCCAAAAGAACAATGGTAGCCCTGGATATCAACAAAAATGTCTGAACGATATTCTGCCATGGTTGCTTGCAACTAACTAATGTATTTTGATGTGAAAATATGGTTTTATCCACATCTAGGATTGTACATTCAAAAGTTATCCCTACCACAATTTTTCAATAAATACGCGTAGAGCTTCACAACTAATTCATATACATCTTGGACATGGCCCAAGAAAGACCTGCAAGCCGTGGCTCGTCGCTGTTTAGCGATGAGACTGAATATGTTCCTCGACCCCAAGAAGGACCTGCAAGCCGTGGCTCGTCGCTGTTTAGCGATGAGACTGAAATTGTTCCTCGACCCAACAGACCACCACCATCGAGGCGAGTTGAAAATGTTGAGACCACTGGACCTGCGGACTCCACATCGGATGCGGGATCGGTAGAAGTCAGCGATGACTTTAGGGGTCCAGCCGATTCCACGTCTTGGTGGGATTTTGAAGATGATATGGACGCCGGTCCTGCGGACTCAACCACTCCGTAGAAGGACTACGATAAGTCCTATTCTCTTTCCTATGCGACCGCCCGAACCCTGACCCACCCCAACCCCCTTCCCCAGGTCCTCTTCGGAGGGCCACATAAAGACTTGAGCGTAGTTTAGTTATTCCGGACCAATTTATTGTGGTACGGTATTATTATTATTATTCAAAGCTTACCCTAAACATGATTAAAATTTAATTATTTTAAGGTGTCAGTTAATAAAACACTTTATACATTTTGTATTATTTATTTAGGTAAAAAATTATATACATAGTCATACAATATTGTAGCATTTTTAACGCTACAAGAACAAATATCTAAACTATGATATGAGCAATACGTAGTATCCATTGTTAATTTTGGTACATTAATAGAACCAGTAGTGAATTCTAAATTAACAATAGAAGGAGTTTTAAGGTTCTTTTCGGAAAAAGTATTAATTAAAAAATCCTTCTTTACTTGGCCCTTGACATAAATAGTATCGACATCGTGCAGAGCGTCGTAGAGAATCGGGAAAAGCTGGTCGAGATCCATTTCACCATAAGGATAGCAGAGACCATGTCGGTTTCCATATAAAAACAACACTTGCTTCTGGCATTGATACGATAGTTCATAAAACGGTATGGATGGTTTAAAGAAGTAACTTTTCATCTCCTTTCCATCATAAATAGCCAACTCTTTAGGTTGAAATTGTGGAACGCAGAATCCTTGAATGTCGACTACAACAAACTTCATCTCATCAAAGCTGGGAGCAAACTAAATTATTTTTTTAATTCAAGACACATTTTTGAAGGATATAGTAAAATTTACACCCCACCCCTAAAATATGGCTATAAATACGTATGCGCATAGCAGAATGTATCACTCTTCATCCAGCCATGGACGCTACTAGACTGATGTTGACCTCGACCAGGAAGAGGAAAATCGAAGAGTATTGGGCAGCCTCAAAGAAGAAATTTGAAGGGAAACCGATCGCTGTCGTAAAGCCGACAGTACAAGCACCACCACCACCACCACCACCTGTCGTCGTGGTGATAGAAGACGACGATGTCGGGGTGCCGGAACCACCAGCACCACGTCGGCGTTGGCGTCGCATAATTGCACCGCGATCTGTTCAGATCGCCAGAGGGGAACAGCCGAATTAACTGGTTTCCCTCAACTACCAAAAAAACGGTCCTTTTCAGGACCACACTTATACTTTGAGCGTAGTTAGTTAGGTAGAAGTCCCATTCGTGGGATGATATAATACCAACAAGTGGTATTTGTTATCATCACACATAGAAAAGGGATTCTCTTTACTACATAATTCATCTTAAGGTGAATATGTTGAAAAATTAGTATCATATTAATTTTTTTAAGAGATTTCTCATCAGTTTAGAGCAAAAAGGTACTAAACTTAAACCATCGGACGTAGTCTAAGCTACACAGTACCATTTTTTAAATTTAAATTAAATAAAAATTGATATTTCTTTTTTTCACCCAGTTCCTATTTTCATTAATTTTTTTTAGGCATTTCCGATAACTTTAGAGCTAAGAAGTATTAAACTTAAATTACTGGGCGTAGTCTAAGCTACACAGTACCATTTTTTAAATTGCAATTAAATAAAAATTGATAATTCTTGTTTTCCCCCAGTTCCTATTTTTATTAATTTTTTTTTAGGCATTTCCGATAACTTTAGAGCTAAGAAGTATTAAACTTAAATTACTGGGCGTAGTCTAAGCTACACAGTACCATTTTTTAAATTGCAATTAAATAAAAATTGATAATTCTTGTTTTCACCCAGTTCCTATTTTTATTAATTTTTTTTAGGCATTTCCGATAACTTTAGAGCTAAGAAGTATTAAACTTAAATTACTGGGCGTAGTCTAAGCTACACAGCACCATTTTTTAAATTTCAATTAAATAAAAATTGATATTTCTTGTTTTCACCCAGTTCCTATTTTTCATTAATTTTTTTATGCCATTTCCCGACATTTTACGCAAAAATTTCATAGCACAAAAATAATTATTTTGTTGCAAAGAACCGGTTTCCAATTTTATTTTGGCAGTTTTATTAAAAATTAGCCCTTCAACCCTTAATGCGCATGCTTGTGGACTTAAAAAAAAAAACCCCTACGGGCGCCTGCGGCGGGCCGTTCAAACCCACCCGGGTCTCGCGAGTCGTTTCCGCATATTCCCGACAAACTATTTTCATTCCTTAATTCGCTTATTTCAATACGTTAAGCTTAAATTTTACGATTTATAACTTTTAAATTGAAAAAAACCTATTTTTCTATTCAAGTTTTCTAAAATATTTTAGACGTGTTTCGCCGTTTTTTTTTATTTTCAACCGTTTTCACGCAATAAGGCGTCAAAGTTACACATCTAAAAATAGCCAAAAACTCACTTTTTTAAAATGGTTCTTTTTCGATTTTAAAAATTCGATTTATATTAAGGAAACTTGCCTCTATCACTTTGTCCAGTAACTATTTGCGATATTTTTTACTGTTTTTTCATAAATTACAGCCAAAGTCGCCCTTTCTTAGAAAAATTAAAAAAATGGTACTATATTTGCTGTTTCCCTATTTTCTTCAATTTTTTCCATTATTTTTTAATCTAATTCTGATATAACAAGTTGTGCTCTTCATTTTTGGTCCTACACTTTTTACGCTTAATTGCATAGTTTGTCCATAAAATACCAAATTCATATTATTATTTTCCTCAGGGTAGTACCGGCTATTAGGGGATGATACCAAATTTTTAATTTTTAACTTTTTACACTTTAAAAAATGGTACTGTGTAGCTTAGACTACGCCCAGTAATTTAGGTTTAATACTTTTTAGCTCTAAAGTTATCGGAAATGCCTAAAAAAAATTAATAAAAATAGGAACAGGGTGAAAACAAGAAATATCAATTTTTATTTAATTGCAATTTAAAAAATGGTACTGTGTAGCTTAGACTACGCCCAGTAATTTAAGTTTAATACTTCTTAGCTCTAAAGTTATCGGAAATGCCTAAAAAAAATTAATGAAAATAGGAACTGGGTGAAAAAAAGAAATATCAATTTTTATTTAATTTAAATTTAAAAAATGGTACTGTGTAGCTTAGACTACGCCCAGTAATTTAAGTTTAATACTTCTTAGCTCTAAAGTTATCGGAAATGCCTAAAAAAAATTAATGAAAATAGGAACTGGGTGAAAAAAAGAAATATCAATTTTTATTTAATTGCAATTTAAAAAATGGTACTGTGTAGCTTAGACTACGCCCAGTAATTTAAGTTTAATACTTCTTAGCTCTAAAGTTATCGGAAATGCCTAAAAAAAATTAATGAAAATAGGAACTGGGTGAAAAAAAGAAATATCAATTTTTATTTAATTGCAATTTAAAAAATGGTACTGTGTAGCTTAGACTACGCCCAGTAATTTAAGTTTAATACTTCTTAGCTCTAAAGTTATCGGAAATCCCTAAAAAAAATTAATAAATATTCGAAACGGTTGAAACGAAGAATTATTAAATTTTCTCTCAATGAAATTTAAAAAAATGGAGATTTGCAAAACTGGGACCGAAACCAATGAATTGCGTTCGGGCTTCTAACCTCAAGATCTCCATAGATTTAACGTAGGTACCTAGAATAATTAAATGGTGGAGAAAATTCGCCGTCGTTTATGACAGCATCGTAGTATCTACCTAAAAATTTATACCTACACAGGAACTTTTTTCATTTTTAACCTAAAATGGAGGGATAAGTAAATTACCTTCATGTATTGGTTAAACACCTTTTATAATTGACATTGACATGCCAAGTGTTCGGTTTTTTTTTTTTTATAGTAGGTAATCAAAACTGTATTAAATTCCATATTTAACTCAAGTTTGCCTCAATTGACCTCAAAGATAATCATAAATTTGATGTACACGTGTTTCTATAAAGATAAACAAAAACTAATTTATTACATTTTCGTCTAGTTAAATTAAATGATAAAGAAAAATGGTTATAAACTAAGTTCCACAACTATCTGCTAGGGAATACAACATTTTTTTTTAGGTTTTCGCAGAGTTATATGGATTGAGAGGTCATCTTGGTCGTACATATATATTTTTTTTTATTTTTCTTCTCTGATAGAAACACCAAAACCCCCCCCCCCCGGATGGAGATGCAAGGCCGAAACAGACGCTCCGGGGAAAATATTTTGACTTGGGAGTTTTTTTTTATTTTGAACTCTCTGTCGAAAATATATTTTACGGACGTTAGTTTTCAACATTACTGAGAAACGAAAAAGATGCATATACCATTCAATTCCAAGCTAAAAGTTCAGTCTGCTCGGCAAAACAACATCTTTTTTCAGTTGATCGCAGAGTAATATTGATGGATATGCAGAGCCGATACACCTAAGCTAACGATTTTTTATGTCTACTTCTTTAAACAAATCTATGTTGAATGTCTTATGACCTATTTTATTATTTTTTCTTATTTTTTAACCTAACACAGTCTAAAACTAGTGAGAAACAAACGAGAAGCATATTATTCAATTCCGAGCTAAAAGAATTTCTCCATGGTTGCACATAATATATTGAAAAGTTTCGCTAAAATTTTAACGTAGAATACTGGTATATTTGTGCATTAAAAAAACAAAAATAAGATAATTAAACTGATATTTATATTACAGACACAAAAGCTATTAAGTACAAAGATTTATCAGCTATAATCATCTATAAGAAATACAGGAAATTTTTATATGCTTTAATTATCTTTGACTCCAGCTGCTGTAACCGCTGTGTTTCAGCATTTTTTGGCATGTACTACTTTTTGTGTGGTTTTTTCTTTTTGGTGGAAACAGTTTGCGTATGATATTGACGTATTTAAAGCCTTTACTTGAGCGGATATGTGAATTTCGTTCAAAGCCACGTCTATGTGAATTTGATAATAATAAAATTTGTTTATATTTAATAAGTTCCAGGCTCGAATATTTTTTCGGGCGCTGAAGGGTTAATAAATCCAACAGCCCATCTGTTAATGTATACTGCTCGCTGTCAATAATTAAAATATCTTCACTAAAGGATATAGGAATGTTCCCAATATACCATCCTTTTCCAACATTTCGAAAACCAAAGACATCTTCATCAGACATTTGCAAGAGCCTAAATTTAACTTTATTACTCTGCATGTTGCTTTGTTGACAATAGAATAGCAAATGAAGTATTAAAAGTAAAAGTTTATTATTTATTAACGATATTTTTTAATCAAGAATTGTACGCGGAGATAAGCCAGAGCGAACCCGTAGGCTACACAGCAGGTATATTCGAAACGTTTCAATAGAAAACGCCGATAAAATTATAAAATATATCTCTCCCTTTCATTGTCAAATTTTGTCATGATTTTTGCGAGTACTATGCTTTATAGGCACGCATGCATGCATATAGAAATTCTTGTAGTTTAATGTTGACATTTTCTAAATTTTAAAAGTGTGGCGGTTCGCGATGCTACTATTATTTTAAGCATTTTTTTTTAATTAAAGTTGCTGGAAATCTTTAAAACATGAATCCAATACCCAATTCTCAAGATATCCAATTTACAATAAATTATGTAATACGGATGACATAACAAAAAAATCTGACCATTTTCTACAATCGTAAACATTCGGCAACATCGACAAGGCGTTGGAACGGATGCGTGTGTTGCAAGGTGCATCCTGCTAGCACGGTTTAAGATTTTGTATTGATTTGGTCAACGTGAAAGTCTTGCAGTGTTGCCAGATGATCGTGAAGTTTTGGACATGCTAACAACCTTTAGAATACATTTCAATGTCATTGTAGGTCGTTGTCGCACATTCAATGTCGAGGCTAGCACACCTGCATTGAAGGCTACCTCGACGTGTGACGTCAGAAGGGCATACAACAGTTTGGCGTCACAAAGGGAATTCGAGATGAATACCTCTTTAAAAATACATTTTTGATTCCAAGAATGTCGAGTGCCAGTTGAAAAGAACCCAAGCGACCTGTGTATATCTATATTATGTTAACTACGATTTACTGTATTTTTTTTTTGTAATCCTTTGTGTTGCCGGTGTTTTCAATTCATTCTGTTATGCCATTGGGAAATAAAGATATTTTTTATGTTTATTTTAACCATGTTTTGAATTACTTGGTAATTACTCTAAAGCCGTATTTTGCAGAATATTGTAAATCTCATTCTTCTTCCTATACATTATTTATCGACGAGTTTAGCACACCTGCTTGCAAGACCTGGCGTTGAGGCTAGCATGTTCTCGCACCCAAAATCATTTGAAAGTCAATTTAACACTTGCATAGGTTTGATACCAAGGGTATTCAAGGTCAAAGTCAAGCCAATGTTAGCATACCTGCATTAAAGGCTACGGGTTTTGACGTCACACGTCGAGTTTAGCACACCTGTTTTCAAGACCTGACATTGAGGCTAGCACGTCTTTGCACCCAAAATCATTTGAAAGTCAATTTAAACAACTGCATAGGTTTGCTGCCAAGGGCATTTAAGGTCAAATTAACAACTAAATACGTTCGCAACCAAAGTCATTTCAAGGTCAAATTTAACAACTACATACGTTTGTGGACAAGGTCATTCAAGGTTAAATTTACACCTGCATACGTTTGCGACCAAGGTCATTCAAGGTACAAATTACGGTCAAGGTCATTCGAGGTCAAATTAACACCTGCATAGGACTGGTCAAGTTCAAGGTCAAGGCCGGATTACTCAAGGTCAAGGTCAAGTTCAACTCAAGGTCATCCAAGGTCAAGGTCGTTCGGGTTATTCAAGGTCATTCAAGGTCATTCGGGGTCGGTCAAGGTCGTTCGGGTTATTCAAGGTCATTCAAGGTCATTCGGGGTCGGTCAAGGTCATTCTGGTTCGGTCAAGGTCATCCAAGGTCATTCGCAAGGGCAAGTTCAAAGTCAAGGTCAAGGCCAAGGGCAAGTTCAAAGTCAAGGTCAAGGTCAAGGTCAAGTCCAAGGTCATCCAAGGTCAAGGTCATTCGGGTTAGGTCAAGGTCATCCAAGGTCAAGGGCGTTCGGGTTCGGTCAAGGGCGTTCGGGTTCGGTCAAGGTCATCCAAGGTCATTCGGGTTAGGTCAAGGTCATCCAAGGTCAAGGGCGTTTGGGTTAGGTCAAGGTCATCCAAGGTCATTCGCAAGGGCAAGTTCAAAGTCAAGGTCAAGGGCGTTCGAGTTTGGTCAAGGTCATCCAAGGTCAAGGGCGTTTGGGTTCGGTCAAGGTCATCCAAGGTCAAGGGCGTTCGGGTTCGGTCAAGGTCATCCAAGGTCATTCGGGTTAGCTCAAGGTCATCCAAGGTCAAGGTCATTCGGGTTAGCTCAAGGTCATCCAAGGTCAAGGTCATCCGGGTTAGATCAAGGTCATCCAAGGTCATTCGGGTTAGGTCAAGGTCAAGGTCATAAAAAGTGGAGGGGGGTTGTGCTTCTTCCCATTACGACACTACTACTATGCTATATACTTATATACTATGAAAGATCCTGCTCCCGAAGCCCTCATGACAATTATATCTTGCGCATGCATTAAAGGATGTAATAGACAGCCCCGGATCTAGGGGGGGGGGGCAAGCCGGGGCCCCTGCCCCGGGCGGCAGCTTCAGGGGACGGCAAATTCAAGTGTGTCACGCCGATATAGAATACCCAATTTATGAATCGATTAATCTGAAAAAAAACTTTCATCGTTGACAAATTATTTACAATATCACCCAAATTGCGGTTTACGCTTTTGCTAAAAATTTTAGCGCTGCGCTAATTCGCACCTCAAAATCGCCCGATCTAGCCACACCGTAAGGGAGCGCGGGCGCCGCAAACGAGACCGAGAAGCGTGCAAATAATTTGATATTGACGTAAACTTTCAAATACAGTACCCGTATTGTAATGCGTCAAATGTAAAGCAAAATTTAATATTTTCCTAAAAAAGAGAGGTTTTAGTGAAAGTAAAGGTTAAAATATTTTTGCAGAGTTTATTTTATGTTTAATTAACATTTCTGTGCTGGATTAATCATGCCAAGAGGTATTCCAATTTCAAAAGAATTAAAGCAGAGTAGTGAATGGGCACTTGGAAGGTACAATACAAGCCACAATTCCAAGACGGTTTGTTTTACCAAGATACAGCGTATCCAAAATAATTTCTAGTTACATTCAAAGGGGACATTTAGAGAATCTACCGAAATCGGGAAGGCCGAGAAAAACAACAATTTGGACAGACAGACGCATTAAAAGGATTTCTCAAAACGATCCTTGGATGTCTGCACCTAGAATTATTGCTGAAATTCCCGAAATTATGGTTAATCCACGGACAGTTCAAAGAAGGTTTGTAGACGCAAAGTTATTTAGTAGACGCCCGGCTAAAAAGCCCCTTATTTCGGCAAGAAATAGAGTGGCTTGGCTTGAATTTGCACGTCGACATTCAAATTGGACAGTAGACGAGTGGGAAAAAGTTTTAATTTATCGATGAAACACGTTATAAAATTTTCGATTCTGATGGAATGAAGCGTGTAAGACGGCCAATCAACACAAGGTTTAATCCCAAATAAGTAACACCCACAGTTATACATGGCAAAGGCAGTGTTTTTCTATGGGGTTGTTTCTCATGGAATGGGGTGGGTCCTTTAAACTTTATTAATGACACCACGGATCGATTTGTCTATAGATATATAATGCAAAATGTAATGTTGCCTTATGCAGAGTGGGAAATGCCGTTGCGTTTTATTTTCCAACAGGATAACGATCCAAAACATTCTTCACCAATTGTTCAAGAGTGGTTTCAAGAAAATAACGTTCGGGTTTTGCAGTGGCCGGCACAATCCCCAGACCTTAACCCCATTAAAAATCTATGAGAAGAAGTTGAACGTAGAATTCGTACACAATTATTTCCGAATGAGCAATCATTGGTATATAAAATCAATGAAGTTTGGACAAACCTTCCCGAAAATACTGTTCAAAAATTAATTGCCTCAATGCCGCGACGTTGTCGGCAAGTAATAAAAAATAATGGATATTCTATTAACTATTAACATAATATTCCTAGCTATTGTAATTATTAAATGTGTTTAATGTTTTTTTTATCGTAATATGTAAAATATAATACTGTTGACACAATTTGTTGCTTTACTTTTGTCGCACTTCATTTCGTCGATTTTTATAATTATAAATATTTCTCTACCTTCATTTCGTTTAAAGTGTACCAAAATATTGTGAAATATTACTAAATTGTGGGGATAATATTTCATTAAAATTAGCTGGGGATCACAATCATATAATTAATTTTTTAAATTCAAACAAATAAAAGCACTTTGTTGCTCTACTTTTGACAATAGTGTATATATACATAACTTTTAGTGTGCATCTTTTTTTTTCGTTACAAAAAATTATAAATAAAGGATTGGCTTTCATGTCTCTTCGATGAACTGTAGAAATTGATTACTTTTCAATGTAAATTTTCACAGAACTAATTATGGGGTTAACAAGTTCAGTGACAAATTGAAACATGCTTTATTTGGAATTAGTATTTTAATAGTGTTAGTGATATATGGGGTCTTGGAGTTTCCCTCTACTTTCATCTGTGATCTTGACTGCGTGTACTTTAAAATAAAATAATTGGTGCCGTTGTAATTGGTCATGTTTCCTTGTGTTATGAAGATTTTTAACTTGCTACTTTGTTAGTATAAAATTGACTTTAAGTTCTATCTTAAACCCTATTCTGCTTAAATATGCAAAAAAATAAAACTTAATACGGAAATTTAAAGGATGAGCGAGGGCGGCAATTTCAAGTTTTTGCCCCGCCTCGAAAAAATTCACGATCCGGGGCTGGTAATAGAATAGAGGTTGCAGTTGCAGAAAAGTTGGCCTTAAATGTACATCCCTGTGCAAAAACTGCGGTGGAGAAACGTGCGAAAATATCCAAGAAACAACCTTTGAATGTGAAGAAGATGACCTTGATGATGATGATCGAGACAAAGAAACTCATCATAAAACTCCCGATTGTGAAGAAACAAGTTTTTGTGACCAGGGCACGACCATTTCTCTTTACACAAGTGAAACAAGCTCTATTTTCATCGACGACAAAAATGAAACGGAAGAAAGAGAAGTTCTAGGCGAAATCGAAGATTTCACAGGTCCTTCAAACAAGAAAACTCGACTTACGTAGCTAGTCAACTGAGAACTAGACTCAGAGAAAATTAAAAAATGTACTGAAAATGAGACAAAACTCAACGGTAAATAAAAAAAATTTCAGATTTTTAATTATTCCTTTTTTAAATTCTAAAGACTTTGTAATAAAATGATTTTCTAGATATATATGAGTGTGAATATTTTTCCCATGAAGCCCACAACTGTTATATATTTGACCGCAAAAGTAAAAAAATTGCTTTGAAGTATAAAAACGTTCTACTTTTTTTTAAAAAATGATACTTATCTTATTTGAGAGGCTTATAACAAAAAATTGAAATTGAAGTTTGGGTGCTAAGATTTACTTATATAAAATTAACAGTACAGTGCGGAATTAAAATTAAAAATTGCTCCATCATCATTCATTCTTCACCTCAACAATCGGCGTTTGCAGCTTTGTTCAGTAAGTAAACTATATAATATAATCTGATACAATAAAACATTAATACTGTGTAAATAATAATTTCATTTGTTATAAAATCAATTATAAAATGTTTAATAAATTCATGCACAAAACGAAGGGCTACAAAAATTTGAAAGCGTTTGCAACGTTGAGGAAACTAGAATGATCTGCAGGTAATTAAGAGCGACTACAGAATGATAGAGGTTCATTGAACATTTTGCACTGAGGCGCGTTGTAGAACAAAAAATATTTGTCTGACGGGATAATATGTTAATTGAAAAATAAGGATAAATCAACGCTCTACATTTCTTATAAAGAAAATTTTCGAATTCGATCGACCGGAAATTAGAAATTCCACTATAGCTGATATTTTTACAATTTTTGTTAATAAACAATCGATTTTTGGCAAGGAAAAAATAAGTTTATAATATTGTGTGATATGTCATTTTCAAGCTGGTGCTTTTTCCTACAAAATGATATACTGGTGTTTTTTGAGAAATGAAATTTACAAGAGTTATGAGCGAAAAACCAATTCAACCCTTAAATTCAAGATGGCGCCGAACCTAAGGGGGTGAGAATGGTGCAAATTTAGATTTAAGCTCTCCTTATGATACCCTATTACCCTGCAAAATTTCAGCTTGCTCGGTATTAGTTCTCAGTAAAAGTACAATTCTCCTGTACTAGTATTGCTGTGACAATTATTAACTGTGTAGTGTACTAAGGAAGTGGTCTTCAATTTAATTAATGTGAAGAGGTTTTTTAAATACTCATACGAAGAAAATATATAATTAAAAGCAAAAGGTAGACCATTACCAGATATTATTATTGAAAAAGCTAGTATAAGTAGAGAAAAAAAGCTATATAGACGTAAATTTAATAGACATTTAATTAAGAAATGAATGAATTTGTGGATGTAACAACAAAAATGCTTTATACTGTTTTCCCTGCTTACTTTTTGGTGGCGATAAAGCTTGGGCGGAAATAGGGGTCACCGATCTAGAGCACTTGAGTTTGAAGATAAAAAGATACGAAAACTCTAAAAGCCATCTTCATAATTGTATGAAATTTGCGTTACTATAGGACTATAGGATCAACTAATATTATGACTTATGACTCAATTAGATTCCGCTTATTAGATAAATGTACAGAGACATAATGAAAATGTGTCAATATGTATGTTCCTTTTATCCCACACTTGATCAAGAACGATTACGCACTGAACTGTCTGTTACTTATTCAAGAAATGATTGCAGGACTTTAAATAGCGCACTACCTCTTCTAAAGTTTTTAATAACAAACAATCTAGGAGGTACGTCGAAGGAGACTAGAAAATTATTAGAAATTGTGGTAACAACTCCCATGACAACAGCAGAGGCCGAACGATGTTTTTCCACACTAAAACGAATCAAAACGTTTCTTAGAAATTTAATGACCGAAGATCGTTTAACAGCTCTTTCCCTGCTATCTATTGAAAAAAAGTTTATGTCCGAAATAGACAATTTTAATGATAATAAAGCGATTACAAGATTTACGAACCGAAAAAAACGTAGGATAGACTTAATAATTTATAAAAAATAGGTAAGTTTAGTATTTTTTTTTTAAATATGTTAATATTTTTATCTAGGTAGGTACTATTAATTTTCCTACTTGAAAAGCAAGATTCGTCAACAAAAAAGGGCGTGGCATGTACTTACTTTAAATCTGGCAGCAATAGCAGAGAGCCACTGAAACTTACGTATGAAAAACTATTAGTTGTGGAAAAGCGTGGTAGCCCTATGCCCGATTTAAATATTAAAACTCCGGGTAAAAGTCGTGACAAAATTTATAATTTAAAATTTTTATAAATGGACGTGGTCCAAAATTTTTTTTTCCCTGCCGCGTTATTTTTTTTTATCTATGCAGCACACCTACTAATAGAGTTTTAAATAGTGTTCAAGAGCCGCCACTGGTCGACGTGAAACAATCGACGAGGTAGTGGTCTCGATTTCTACTTCTTTGTGAATTTCTTTTTCTGTCATGTAAAGATTTATTTTCCTCAAATTGTTTTTTTTTAATCCTAAAATTATAGGTATTTGGATATATTTCTATAAAAATTTGCAATAAATCTTCTTCAATCTTGCTTCTCTTGACTTTTGTAATACATATAACCAAAGAAGATTGTTGCCATAAGTGGTAACAAAATACCCAAATGTTGAGCCCAATGTTTACGTTCTTGAAATGTCTTCAATGAATAATAAATATATTCCTATCCAAAAATAATATTCTTCTCTTGTTTATTAAAATTTGTTCAACCATTTGTACAGTTACACTATAAAAAAATATTAAATAAATAACAAACAAATCAAATATTTCATCCCATACATTTATCTCTTTTCCTTCTACTCTACTTTGCGTATATTAAACTGCTGTCTTCCTCTACAAGTCTACATCATGAAAATGGAAGACGGCATCCCGCATCGCCGAGCGACGGCCGTCAGGGAAACTCTCGAGCTCGATCGTTCGAACTGCGGACTTGCGAACGAGTGAATTACTGAACTGGTAAATTGCCTTTTCGAGTTTCGGGTAATGTCTTTGGGTAAAGTGAACGAAATGCGACTTTGATTCATCAATTCTTTAAATTATTCCTGACTTGGTGAATCAAAAAAGAATCGAATCTTTTAGGAACGATGAATTAATTCTTTCGAGTCGGTAAAGTGATTCGTTCGTTTTGAACGAATCGTTCGTGAACGACCGAGTGAACGACACACCTCTACTATGCACGAACTTATTGTAAGTTTGTGTTTTTTGAATTTGTAATACATGGTAACAATAATGGTAATTATGTATTATGTAAGTATACCGTTTTCTGTCAATTTTGCAAAATTTTAAAATATTTTTTTACTAACCGGTTAGGACATTATTTGTTAACACCAAACCACCGGCGAATTTAACAAAAAATATATTTTAAATTTTTTAGTTTTATTTTTATTTTTTTCAATTTTTCATAGAAAAAAATTAAAAGTAAAAATTGGAAATTCAATATCTGATTAAAAAGCGCTAACCATGTTTCAATTTCATCAGGCGAATAAAATTCATCTGAAAAGTTAATTGGAATATGCATTGTTAGCGCTTTTTAATTTAAAATATATCTTACATATAAGCAGTTTTTAAAATTCGCAAAATTGACAAAAACGGTATACTTACTATAATCATCTATGATTATTTCATGTTGACAAAATAAAAAATATGTCAAATTTATCTTGACATACCAAAGGTGGTTATACCATATCGTCTATCAACCTATACTAAATTAAACAGGTTGTGATAAAATTATTAAGGATATAAACGTAATAAAAACAGCTACCTATCACAATATTAAAATTTTTTACCAGAATAGAAGTTAAAAAATTTGACTTTTTTAAAAATCTTATGGAAAATGGGGCGCTTTGTCTATACCTATATGTAAGGGTTTAAATTGTTTTATCGCTTATATTGCAAATATGTGCTTAAAAAAAAATTATTAATATTGGATAGGCACCTGTGAACCTGTGCAAGATGTATCGGTATACCTATACTTAACATGTTGCCTTAGGTTGGGTGTAAATTTTGTATTTGTACACCTACCTAATATCAACAAAATGGGCAGGTTAAAAATAATACTAATATGCTTACTAAGCCCTGCTGAAGGGGTGTATCCTAAATCCATAATTTAAAACTTGTCTTCGGCGTTCTTTTACTATGGCGCCATAACTTCGTAAGTGATGTGTGTACATTTTACTGGAGTCAGATACTACACACAATCGTATCAACCATCGTCGGCACTTGTTATGCCATCCCTTATTAGGAATTCCCTTGTATTCATATGTTTCAGGCAAATCTTCCAGAGTACATTCATGTCCATATTTTGCAAACTAAAAGATGAAATGTAGAAATTTATATATCTTGTAGTAGGTATGGTTTTGCGAAAATGTTAGTATGGAACTTACTGGATTTTTTCTTATCTTAGGTTTGATCTCCATAAGTCTTTTGGCTTATATTTAAAGTTTATAATAATTAACAAAAAAAAAATATAATAAAATTGCGACTGCAAACAAAATTCTGACATTCGCAACCAAAGAACTTAAAAACTTTATTCATTTCGCAAAATATTTAAAAATTTTCCGCCGCATAGTAGACGTAGACAAGGTAGACAACCCTAATCAACAACACGCCACAGAACAATCAAAATCAACAGGTTAGACGCTGACGCTAGGTTAGATTCTCGTACCTCGCCTAAGGTCAGATTAGATACCCGGGTGAGCCGGGTATTATAGAATTTATAGATTACGGACGTTACGGTTTAGGTAGGTTTAGGTATTCTTCAGTTTAACCGGTTATTGACCAAGGTTAAAATCTTGATAGAAAAATAATGATCCAATCCTATAATATAATCCAGTATAATATAAAGTTGTAAAATAGTGGTAAATGAGCTGTCTGCGAACTTGTTAGGGTTAGCGTTAGCATAGGTTAGTCCTATTTCGTTACGGTTAACAGGCCTCAGGTTAGTGGGTTAGAGCCGAGCCACGAACGTAGGAACTAATTAGAGCCGTTGCGAATGCGTGCAATCTGCATACGTAGTAAAGAGTAACTAGTTGGTTTCTTGGTTTACTGTTTGACAATATGTAATAAGAGGGGCCTGTTATCTGCATAGTCCACGGGTATCATGACCCGTTAAACAGGTTACGGTTAACTCTAATCGCGAGGTAACAGCGTTGGAATGGGCACCGGTTATTGGCCAATCCTCATATTAAACCAATGAAGACTAATATTCAAAGACATTCATCTAATGTCTTTGGTTATATTAAAACTGTGTAACCTTGAAAGTGAAAGTAAATCCGTATAGGCCTACAGCATGAGGTGCAAGGAAGACCTAAGCACGGCAGAATAATTGTTGTATCTGCCGTGACCTAAGGTTAGTTCAGGTCGTTCAGGTTTTACGAGGGGTTGAGAATTGTTGAATAAGAGCGGTTTCTACTTTGTGATATGACGCACAACAAGAAAAAATCACCACGGATTTACGTTCATAACATGAACTAACTTTTATTTTTCTGTGGATTAAAGTGGCTTTCAGTGACAGTTCGGTTAGTTTGATTCTTATTTTTTATGGTTATGTTATGTTATGAAAAGCTAAATAAGATTTTATTTGAGTTATTATATTAATGAAATTAAGTTTAGAAACTGATTTGGGTACTAAAGAAGGAAGATAATTTCACTTTGCTGGATATGATGTGCTGTTTCAGAAATAAATTTAAGTTAATTAAATAAACTGTTTAGGGGGCGTACCATTTTCTTATCATAACTACAGAGGCACACCATGACTGAGCCGACTTTAACCATATCTCTAGCTCTTGAAAATACCAAGTGTATCACCATCCCTTATACAAAAGCTACCACAGCAGAAGATGTGTGTACTAATGTCTGCAAGCAGCTTAACATTGGAACATTGGCCCTTCATCTATTTGCCTTGCGAGTCACTGGGAAAACATTTTTTCTTATGCCTTCCTCCACATTTAAAGACAAATGGATTAATTTGGATTTTCGAATAAGGTTTAAAGTAGCCCATGTAACAAAACTGAGAAGAATTGATATTAACGCCTACAACTACTTTTTTCATCAAGCTCGCACTGATGTTTTGGAAAATAAAGTACCTGATTTAGTTTATGAAAAATATAAGAGAGAACTAGTTGGCTTGGGTATAACTGATATGTACAGGGTAATGTTAGAAAAAGGTATTTCAAGAGAAATAGTAGAAAATGAGTACAAGAAGTATATCCCTAAAGAGGTATTGAAAAAACATTCCTTCTTTATAAAAAAGCCTATCCATGATAATCTTGTAAAGTTACAGAAGACGTCGCAAAAGACTGCTATAGATGCTTCGTAAGTATTAATAATACACTACTTCCATTTTAAATGTAAATTAGCATGTTTCCTAAAAAAATACTTATTTATTAGGTATGTTAAAGCAGAATACATTAAGCAGCTAGATTCAATAGCTCCTGAATATTTATCTGAAACATATAAAGCTGTTGCTGATTTGGATGGACGCCATCCAATCTCGATTATTATAAAAGTGTCCCCATTCCATGGGACACAGCCAGGGATAAGGTATTGTCTGGAGTCCAAAAAGGATGTAAGTAGAAAAATATAGGTACAGTTAATCATTTACAGGTGGATTTACAAAGAAATTTTAAATTTAAATCAAGTAATTTAACAAGGGGTTAGGTAATGAAAGAAAAATTCATTTAGGTATGTTATGTTACTGGTGTCTAGAAACCATTTTTATTTAGGTAGTATGGAGAATTTATATATTTTTGACTTTAAGGACCTACTATATATAGAGTTCTGCCTACTAATAAAGAAAGAACATAGGTACCTACCTATTGTAACAGTTAGAGTAGCATATACCAAGAATATTATGTGACTAAAAAACTCAATGCTTTTCGTAATGCTAGGAAATAACTACCCTTGGGTTTTATTTCTTAGCAAAATGTTATAAGAAAATACCTTGAAAAAAAAAGTATCTCTACCTATTTACGAGCCTATTTTATAAATGATAAAATATCAACAAGCAAATTGTTGAATACACACAGTATACAGGGTGTCCGGAAAATATGTATACAACACTGTTTTTAAATGTCAGCAAGAAATTTCAATTTTTAAATAGTGTTAATAAGTGTATTCAGCAAAATGATGTCATATTGAACATTTGCTTAATTAATATTTTTTTTATACCTACTTACTTAACTTTTTAAATCTTTAAATTACATCTAGGTATGTAGGTACATACTTCCAACATTTACTCACTGTCTGTTTATTACAGTTACTTATAGTTAGGCGCCATATACTCTCTTTTAAATCGATACAGTAGCATCAACAGAACAGACAAATCTATACAAGACAATACTAAGACCAGCACTGACATATAGCATACAGACATGGTGCACAATCAACAAGAAATTATACAAAAAAACTTCAGGTATTCCAAAACAGAGCACTCAGAATGATTGTGAATGCACCAAGATACACAACGATGCACACACTACACAATTATTTAAAAACACCAACAATAACAAAGCACATAGACAAGCTTATAGTGGACTACTATGTTACAAAACAATCTCATCACACAAACAATCATTCAGGCACCAGCAAGCTCTAGATACTCATCCCAGTTTATTAAAAACCAATATCAATAAACAAACCAAGTACAAAGAAATAAGAAACAGGAAGCCCATAGAAAAATAAAACAATCAAGACAAAGAGTTCTCAAAATCCAAATCAACCTTACATGAATGCTGAAGATGTAACATTAAGACTAATTATTACAAGTATGTAATAGATCATGTAGTCTGACTTGAATAAATACATCTAATATCCTAAGATGCTATATGGCATTGATGACATAAATGTTTACCTGTGAGGTCACTTTCGCTTTTTTATAGCGGATCATTAGAATCGATTAGCCCCTTTTAAGAAACTTTAGCAAAAACCAAACAACATCATACTTTGTACACACATTTTTTCAACGTCCTCTATCATTGTTTGTAGAAATAATGAGATCAACAATATCCCTAAGATAAATAAGATAGTAAGATAGACATGGAATTTTTATAGGCAAAACAATATACATTTTTTTGGTGACTCTAAAAGGTTGTATAACAATCTGATACTTTGACAGTTGTAAAGTCGAAGAAACCCCCAGTGACGTCAGCGGATGGCAAGGGAAAATGAGGGTGTGGCATATTTTAACCAACTTTAAAAATTTATTTATTGTGAAGCTGTTTAAGTGCTAGGCAACAAAATTTATCCGCATTATTAAAGTTAGACAATAGCTCATCCTAACAAGCAACATTAAAAAAATGGGTGCACAGATAAATATGTAGTATAGAAATTGCAACAGCCATATGTACAGCGAATCTACTTGCAAAAGAATTGGTTTCTGAAAATATCGCGGGAAAAGTTTAATCAGTTTTAATAGAGTTTTTGTGACCTGATCTTGAGAATAGCCTATTCAAATTAGGTGGTAAAAGAGTGATCTTAGCTGGTGAAACACGTTGGTGTTCTTTTCGCGACTCATTTGTCAACTATTTGGAGAATTTGAAGCCAATGCGAACAATAATTGCTGAAGCCACCTTATTTAAACCCAATGTAACAAAACTGATATTTGACGAAAATCTAAAAAAGCAAGTAGAAGGCAGTGTTAAATTATTTCAACCAGCAAAATTATTAACGCATTTCAAAGTACTCAGGCTTCTATTGCAGATGCAGCTGAAGAATGGATGAACTTGCAAGTGTCAGAAGATTTCAATAAATACATTCCATATGTAGAATAACGCCAAAAGAACGCTTTAAATATCTTTTTCGTGGTCGCTAACTTCTTGCATCCTGTTTATTGAGGCAGAATGTTCAGCAAAGATCAAATAAGAGATGTCAATGATTTCTTAATAGTGTAAAATCCCCCAATAATTGTTTATTTTTTCATTGGGACATTGTTTATTTAGTTATCTATTGCTGGGACATTGTTTATTTAGTTATCTATTGCTTTATTTTCGGCTTGAAGTTTTTCGATAACTCTTTTCTAAATGAATATTATGAACTGACAGGTCTCAGAAAAGGTCATTAAGCTGCTTGTATTAGTGAAGTTATTGCTTTAATACCTATTATTAAGGCTTGCAGTGGGGTAGAATTTATACTAATTGAATTATCCACAAAACGTTCGGCCATTCTGTTTTAATGTAATAAAATGAAATGTATCGTTTTATCAGTACCATCTCTAATCGTTACTGCCGCAAGACGACTATCAGCAAATAAATTATAACTGACAATAACGTCATAATCTAAATAAATCGACAGGACTAGCATAAACATGAGTCGAGTATCTTGACCTGTAATTTCTACTTCAGCTTTGAATTTAAATTTCGAAATAAAAGTATCAAGTGTTATTGTTATGCCTGTTATGGAAAATTCATGTGAAATTAATTTGAGCTTAAACCTTTCAGCAAACTTATCAGACATAAGAGACACATCAGCCGCGGTATCAATTAAACCCATATACGTTTGTTTATCGATGTTTATCTTTGTTGGCGCACTCTTTTTCTCACTTCAGATAAAGTTAACATTACGCCTTTTCTCTATGGAACCCTTAAGAAAACAATTCTCAATCACCTGCCCAAGCTTAAAGCAGAAACTACATCTTTAGAGAAATTATTAGAATGTTCGGTTTCAGTTTTATTATGAATGGGCTGCTTTATATGAGTATTAAATTTGGAAGGTTTGTAATTTTTAAAATGCTATGAGGGTTTTCGAGAGGAACAGTGGCGTTGAGTGTGACCAATATGACCACATTTATAGCAAGACAATTTTGATTTGAATAAATTTGGTTTCTCCTGGTGACGTTTTGGGGATACCATTGTTGCAGGCTTACTGTTAACAATGTTACCAATGGCCTCAGATTTAGGGAAATTACTTAAATATGCAATTAAATCTGAAATTGAATTAGGATCTCGCATAGTGATCGATTCCTATGCTTTACTATTATGAATGCCATAAATAATTAATTTAATTCGGTCAGAAGTACCCCATTCTGCACATATATTCTTTAATAAGGCTACCTTTTAATGAACAATGAACATATTATGCAGCATATGTGTTGCACAAAGATTTATTAAAAATAGAAGCTTCATATAGCAAACGGTCAAGAATTTTTCTTTGTTGGAAATAGTTCTAAAAAAATCTTTTTTTTTTTTTTTAATTAGCTCAATTTCTCACTGACAGAGACCAACTCTCAAGGTTTAAGCATTCCCTAGTAAAAAATGTCCAACTCTTACCAGTACTTGCAGATCTGACCATTCAAATTCTCTTTTTATTTGTTCAACCTGTTAAATCCAAACCTTTCAACCATCGACATCTGGTCGAAAAAGAGGCAAATTCACCTGTTCTGGGGCAGTTCTGCTACATCTCAAATTTAGCAACATTTCTTGTAGCAGCTTCTCCGTGGTGTCGTGGTTGCTTCAGTGAATACGTGAACAGGATCCTACTTCTGATGTAAAATCCCCCAATAATTGTTTATTTCTTAAGCATAATCGCAGTATAATTTACAAACTCAGCGACAAAAAAATTACAAAAGTTAGAACTTTTTGGGAATTAGCTGAAAAGCTTTATCTTACATTATCCCGTCTAGCGATTAAGCTAAACACAATTCCTGCGTCATCAGCACAACTAGAAAGGCTATTTTCAACAGACTCACTGTCAAATTCTAAAATGCTTACATATATCTATTGTCACTTGAAGATTAGAGACCATAACAAATCCGATGAATACTAACTTTCTTTGTGTGTTCTTATTCTTTTTATTTTACTTAATAGTTACTTAATCAGTGTTTTCTTAATCCTTACTGAAGCAATGGTTTTATTGTTTCAGTTCAGGTTAGTTTTATTATTTTAGACACTGTGTAAGGTGTAATAGGAATTAGTAGTTTATAATGATATATTTTCATTATTTCAATAAACATTTAAACAAAATGTATAATTTTCTACCTACCCATTCCTGCATACACGCTAACTACGTCAACTTCTATAAATATTGTGGACCATTGGTTAGGTAAAATCTCTAACGCTCCTTTTTTTTCAATATATTATGTAGTTAACAGTAGAAGTTAATTTAATAATGCTATTCTACAGTGAGTCCCAGAAGTAATGGTAAAAAGCTCGGACTCGTCGATTTTTATTTCTTAATGTGGTTTTTTATGGTGAATTCATGTATACAGGGTAGCCCAAAAATAAGTTACGATCATCAATTTAATTCTTTTCAAATGTGAAATTCAAAGAATTTAGAAGCACGGTACGTAACTTAAGGGGGTGATTCCTTATTATATTCTAAGAGAAAAAGTTCATATGAATATGTGTCAAGAGTTGCCCCATTCTTGATATACAGGGTGTTAAAGTTTATAAAAAAAAATAGTTTTTTATAATTTTTTTAAACGTCCCTTTCCCGATTTTATTCAAATTTGATACCGGTATTCATAATCATATTTAAAAAAATAATTTTATTTTTTATTTAAATGTTTTAATTAACTTTGAAATACATAGGTATTTTTTTGTACAGGGTCATTCCGTATAATATATTGTCTCATATGCTAGCGGCGTTATTGATAATAATTAAAAAAACTAAGGTGAATAAAGTTGTAGAATCTTATCTGAACTTTTTAAAAACATTATCAGAAAAAACAAAAGACTGTTGGAACTTTAAAATTTTTGCACGAGTTGTGTTATTTTAAATGGAACATCCTGTATATTAATATGTATTTGGAAAGAGCAGTTTTTACTGATTTCAAAAATATGTATATAGTTTGATACCTTTCTGACAAGCCATTTAGAAAATATTTTAAATTCAAATTTTCTTTAAAAATTAATATTAAAATCGGGGTAGCCATGGATTAATTAAACAATTTATTAATTTAAATATTGGGAGTAACATTTACAAGATAAAATAATTACAGTTGCTCGATGTGACCGCCATTTCTATCTATACAATCTATCTAATCAACTTCTAATTTGTTAATAGCATTTGAAATGTATTATGGGTAGTCGTTGTTTAAACTTTCGATTTCTTGGTTAATTTTTTGTCTTAAATGCTGCAAGTTTGTGTTTCTATAGGCATATACCCTGTTTTTTAAATAACCCCGTAGGAAAGCATCTAATGGGGTAAGAGCTGGGCTGTTGGGTGGCCATTGAATAGTGCCGTGTCTTCCTAACCAATCGTCATAGCGGTTGTTTAAATACTCTGTCATGTCACATGTTATGTGGCGGAGCTCCATCTTGATGCCAGACCATCTGACAGTACTCATTGATTGACAAATCCTCTAAACGAGCTTCTATTTCGTTGTTAAGAAATTCCAGATATCTTTGTCCATTAGGGGAGCCTTCATAAAATACAGGGCCTATGACTTTATTTTTAACTGGATACCGCTTATCTAAAAGGAACCAAGTGACTTTTGGACAATTTGAGAAAAATCGATTTGAATATTACAAGTTATATTACAAATCTAATTGTAGATATTTTGGAATAACTTTTAGTTTAAAAAAAAGATTATGATTTAGGTAACACAATTAGACTTATTCAGATTGGATTAAAGTTTAATATTAAGTTTAAAAGGTAACTTTTGGTACTTGGTTCCTTATTGAAAAATTAAAAAATCCATGACCTCGTTCATTTGTCGTTTGGTTCCATATTATAAAACACAGTCGATGTTAAAATTATTGTAAAATAAAAAACACTTAAATCAAACAGAAAGCATATTTATTTTATAAAAAGCATAATTTTATTATGAAACACTAATTTGAAAATATTTTAGTTTTCTTCTACTTCAAAATCAATGTCAGGTCCAAAACCTTCCAAGTCTTCTTGAAATTCGGCTGTTTCTATATTGGTGTTATAAAATTGCTTACACTCCTCAGGAACTAATGACATTAGACTTTGGATATCAGCCGCCTTTTTTTGAGAAATCGGCTTTCCTGCTGGATACAAAATTTTTAATTTTCCCTGAAAATTTCCAGTTAACGATTGTTTGATACCTTTCATTATTTTCTCTATTTTTAGTTCCTTATAGTCATCCCCTACGTGTGAGTGTTTAAAGAAAATACTATATGGTTTTTCCTTTTCTATTTTTATTACTCTAGCATTAGGCCAATCAACTTTTTCTCCTGTTTCTAATACTTTCCTATTGGAAATAGTATTTTCAATATCCTCAATAGAGAAAAAAAGATCTGTGCACATCTCACTTACAACAAACTTGTTACTCTTTTTGCATGACAAAATAATTGTTTTGAAATCCTCCATGGTATAGACTCGTATTTGGTGCTTTAAAGCCCGTTCAATTTCTCCAAAATCAGTGTCGTTAGGCAAAAAACTGTGCCCAGGTATGAGGTATTTAAAAATTATTGTTTTAAGGGTCTTGTGTCCACTGAGAACAGCTTTTAGAAGCAGAATTATTTTAACATTGCGGTTTTGTCCGCCGCATGAATCCGACCACATAATTATAAAACCAGTCGCTCGGATCCGTTTAGATAAATTAGAAATGCATTTTAAAGCGAGAGGCGCTTGGTTCATTGGCTCATAGATGGCGCCACGGTAATTGATTCCGTATGAATATTTTACTGAAGGTAGACAACCGATAATTAAGTCGCTTGGTTCTATTAGGTCATTTTAGCTATTTTGGCGTTTGGTTCCTTTTAGATAAGCGGTATCCAACTATACCTCACCAAACATGTAAACATTTCCTACCTTGGAATTTTATTTTCTCCTATTGAAAACTCCTGCTATGGTTAATGTCGCTTCATCACTCCATAATATTTTTTTTCAAAAATTATGAGCCGCATTTTTCCTCCTAAGCATTTCTTGGCAGTATAACAAGCGCTTACGCCTATGCTCATCATCTAATTTTTGCACAGGTAAGATCTTGTAAGGATGATAAGCATGTGATCGAAGCGTTTTCTGTATTTTTTTCCATGATATGCCTAAATGATTATGAGCATCTTCAATAGAACGTGTTGGATTTTGTTATTATCTATTATCTACCTTCAAAAAACAACAGAATATCTAACTCTTTATCAAAATCTTTTTAAACTACTTTTGGTTTTCTCTTTATAGATTTTCGCAGTCGAAATCCTCTTTCAATATTTTTAAATGTATTTTTGGATGGAAGCGGCAAATTAGGATATTGTTGCCGATATTCTTGCCTCGCCCTGTATGCATTTGAATTATTTTTATAGAATATACATAAAAATTCACACTTTTCTTCCTCGGTATACTTCATTTTCGGATGATGACAATAAACCAAATAACAATACTGCGTGTCAAAAGCAAACAATTCATTCGTCCATGGCTATCCCGATTTTAATATTAATTTTTAAAGAAAATTTTAATTTAAAATATTTTCTAAACGGCTTGTCAGAAAGGTATCAAACTATATATTTTTGAAATCAGTAAAAAATGCTCTTCCCAAATGTCTATTAATATACAGGGTATTCCATTTAAAATAACACAACTCGTGCAAAAATTTGAAAGTTCCAACAGTCTTTTGTTTTTTCTGATAATGTTTTAAAAAACTTAGTATTTTGATATCTATCAATAATGCCGCTAGCATATGGGTCAATATATACGGAATGACCCTGTACATACAATAAAGTGGTTTTTAATTTTTCTCTCGAAAACAAAGCAAGATAAGAAAACAACTCAGGGAACAAAAAGTATTATTAGTTGGTTAATCCGAAAAGGCGTACATTTTTTTGTCAATAATGTACAGGATGATTTCTAGGGTGATACTTTTTTTTCAATTGTGTAAACCGGGTGTCCCACTAAGAATGGCTGTCGGTCGTATCTCAGAAAGTGTTAGTCGTATTGGCTTGCGGAAAAAAAATATATTAGGTAAAGTGGTCATGAGAAATTGCTGGAAATTATTTTCAAGTTTCTCAGACTGGCGCTAGAGGGCGCAACAGTAACGGTAAATATGAATCACGAAGTTTCCTCAAAAGTCGCCTAGTTAAGGTATCCCGAAAATAACATTTTTGTATATTTCGAAGATTTATTAATAAAATTCACCTATAGAACGTGTTCGTCACTTTTCAAATAAAGTGGTGGGGGAAGGTTGAACATTATTTGTAATAAATGCTGATAACTCCGGTCTGGCTTAACATAATTTAGTAAACTTAGTTTTGTTAAAAAGGGCTTTTCTCACTCTATATATCATCTTATGAACTACGGCAATATGTGTTTTACACTAGGCGCTAGGGGGCGCTGTCTTACTTCACAAACATTGCGCGTTTTTTCCATAATTGTAAACATAATACTATATTCAATTTTACCTGATTACAAGGATGATTAAAAGTCTAAGAAGTCAGCGAAAACCGCAAGTTAATATCTATTTTCAATCCGGAGATATCAACAACAATAATCATAATTACGGAACATTATGATTTTATTTTCAAGTTGGCATTGTAAAGGTTTTTTTAAGAGTCAAATAGGCCTTGGAAAAACAAAATATGAATTGAAACTGTGCACGCGTGTCACCATCTCGTTTTTTATACTGCCTTCCCTGCAAATAACGCATCTCTCACTTTCATCCGATTCAAGATCGTCCAACTCGTCATCGTTATACAGCTCACTCTCTGAAATATCTTCGGATTCACTTCTCTCTTCGAAGACTTTCCTGTTTGTACTACTCTTTTTAATTCGACTGCCTTTAGTGCATTTTATAATATTTTTGCCCTTTTTACTTTCTTCTTGTTTTTCTTCTAAGTTCCTTTGCCTGAGTGCCCATTCTTAACAATACTAAATACATTGCGGCTAATCGTGCGCACTGCGCCCGATTAACCGAAAGTGGCAGATTCGCTTTTAAATTCTATAAAACAATAAAAAAAAAACGTTTTTTTGGCTAAACTACATATATCAGTGTCATGGGGACTCACAAAGCAATGTATTAACGCACACGATTATCAAAAAATGTAAAAATGGAAATACTTACGGCTTATTTTCTTCGAAGCACCTACTAGTACACGACATACATGAACAACGAAGCGACCATTTTGGATAAGTAAAGTAAAGCGATTCACCTCACTCATATGTCATAGTACATAGGTTTGTCAGGAGATGGCGCCTGAATACCGATTTCGAATTATATACGCCGGTTATGGAAATAAAGGCATGCGCACGATTAGCCGCCGCGCACGATTAGCCTACTCCCCCCTACATTTTTTACGAATTACGAATTACGAACTCCCAATTCTTCTCGAAGATGTGCCCTTGGATATTCGAAGAACTATGGTTTTCCAACACGATGGACGTCCTGCACGTTTTGCGGCAAACGTTCGTTAATTTCTTGAGGACACATTTCCTGCAAGGTGGATAGGAAGAGGAAGAGGAAGTATATTTCCGTGGTCTGCCAGGTAATATTATAGGATATATTGTGATACTGTTAATGAAAGTGGTAATTTCTATTTTAGTTCACCTGACCTAACATGCCTAGATTTTTATCTATGGGGGAGATTGAAGGATCTTGTTTTCGTTACCAGACCCACCACAAGGGAAAACATGATAGAAAGGATAATGGACAGCAGCCGCCGTATCCCTATGGTAGAGGTGGAAACTGCAGTATTATCAACCAGGGAGAGATTGGAGTCGTGTATACAGAATGATGGGCGACAATTTGAACACTTAGAATTATTATCGTAACGATATATTTGCTTGAAACATACGTACCTTCATATTTTGTTTTTCCAAGGCCTATTTGACTCTTAAAAAAACCTTTACCATGGCAACTTGAAAATAAAATCATAATGTTCCGTAATTATGATTATTGTTGTTGATATCTCCGGATTGAAAATAGATATTAACTTGCGGTTTTCGCTGACTTCTTAGACTTTAAATCATCCTTGTAATCAGGTAAAATTGAATATACTAATATATTTACAATTATGGAAAAAACGCGCAATGTTTGTGAAGTTGTAAGACAGCGCCCCCTAGCGCCTAGTGTAAAATACATATTGCCGTAGTTCATAAGATGATATATAGAGTGAGAAAAGCCCTTTTTAACAAAACTAAGTTTACTAAATTATGTTAAGCCCCCATTACTTTATTTGAAAAGTGACGAACACGTTCTATAAGTGAACTTTATTAATAAATCTTCGAAATATACAAAAATGTTATTTTCGGGATACCTTAACTAGGCGACTTTTGAGGAAACTTCGTGATTCATATTTACCGTTACTGTTGCGCCCTCTAGCGCCAGTCTGAGAAACTTGAAGATAATTTCCAGCAATTTCTCATGACCACTTTACCTAATATATTTTTTTTCCGCAAGCCATACGACTGACACTTTCTGAGATACGGCCGACAGCCATTCTTAGTGGGACACCCGGTACAACTACTTAAAAAAAAAGAACTTTTTCAAATAACTTTTTTTAAATAACTCAAAAATAAACGAGATATTTTTTCATACACATGAGCCATTTTTATTTTTAAACACTACCAAACTAACTGAAATCTATCACGCGAAGAACTGACAACAAATTGAGACTTCACTGCTTGATATAAGAAGAAATAAACACCAACAAAAAAAATTATCAGCAGTCGTATCGTAGGCTTTTCACATTAGCGTATCTCCTTTATTTTTGAGTTATTTAAAAAAAATTGTTTCTTTTAAGTAGTTGTATACACAGTTGAAAAAAAAATATCACCTTAGAAATCACCCTGTATTTTAATCACAAGCGAGCGGTCCTTTTGGATTTTTGTATTCCGTACATTTACCAGAAAAAACGTGCATGGTGCAAGACATGACTACAGTCTATCTGGCACCGCTCGTTGCCTCGGCATGCCCCTGCCACACCCATAATGAGCGTCACCTTGGATAAAATCGGTTATTAGTAAATTTTGTAATATTAAAGAAATCTGAATTTTTATAGATTAAGTAGGTAGGTTAGTTCAGGTTAGTTATTCATACTAAAACTGGGGCCAGCCGAATATAGGCAAAAAACTAAAGCACAATCATTCATTTGTGTAGTTGCCTAACACGTTTTTTTTATTAATGATTGAACTATACAACGGTACTTAGAGTTTTTTGGAAATAATAATAATAATAATCATCTTTATTTCTGATATTGTCATATACATCATCTGTAACAAGCACAAAACGACATACAACACAGAAAAGGAAATGGCTTCAAGAACAGATAAATTTAACTCCTAAGTACTAACTACATAATAATATAACTAGTGATAACCTATCTAATGTAATCCTGTATGGAATAGGGTTCCAATTTCACAAGAAATTTTTTAAGCATGATTTTAAATGGCTTAAAACTATTAATACTTTTTATATTATTTGGCAGATTGTTAAAAAAATTTAGACACATATTAGATGAACTTTTCTCTGTTAAGGTTAATCTGTGTATCGGATAATTTACATTTAGAGTTCTTGTGTTATACTCGTGAAATATCTGCAGCTGGAACATATCTCTATTCTTAAAGAAAAACAACAGACATTTATAGATATATACACTATAAACCGTTAAGATACCAGATGCTTTAAAAACATTTCTACAACTTTCATTAACCCCCATTTTTTTCAATACTCTTATTGCCCTTTTGTGAGCTACAAATAATTTTTCCACCAGACCATTACTGCCCCAAAAAATATTCCATACTTCATAACCGATTCAAAATTGGCATACTTTATTTTATTTATTTATTTATTTATTTATTTATTTATAATCCTGGTATACTACAGAATAAAATAATCTAAATGGTACAACAATATAACACTAAACAAAGGCAACATATCCAAATAATAAAAGAAAAAAAAAGAAAAAAGCAAAAGGCTTAGCCTCACTACAGCAAAGGTAAAGTTACAATTACAATGACAGGGTACTCAACATTCTCTTCACCGAAGCCATACTATCAGAGAAAATATCACAATCAGTGAAAAAATTGTTGTAATTGTGCAGTAAACGATCGACAAATGCATTAAAGCCATAGTTAGTTCTGTGATATCGCTCGTAAAATAACTGTGTTTGCCTTGTACGTCTTGCTGGAACTAAGAACATAATTAAATTTAAAAGGCATGTGCAATCAATACCGCCGTTAAGAAGCTTATGGAGAAATAAAAGATATGCATTCCTTCGACGACACTCAAGGCTATTGACCCCGCAAAGCAGGAGTCTAGTGTCATAAGGGATGTTGCTAAAAGGAAAGTGAAATGTGTACAATAAATATTTTAGAAATTTTCTTTCAACTTTTTCGAGTCTTTGTACATGACAATCGTAACGAGGTGCCCAGATCACAGAACAGTACTCTTAACAAGCTACGAACTAGACAATTGTATAAACAAGTTATTGCTTTTGTATCACTAATATGCTTAGAATTTCTCTTAATGAACCCCAACATCCTGAAACCCTTCAGAACAATGCTGTTCTATGTGTAAATTAAATGTTAGGTCTGTATCAAATATTATTCCAAGATCGTTAATTGATGACACCTTTTCAATTGTTGTGTTACCAATGGTATAAGTGTGGCCCAACGGACTACGACGTTTGTGAAAACTAATTGATCTACATTTAGAGATATTAATAGACAAGTAGTTAGATTCACACCAATTAACAAAACTATCAAGATCGGACTGTAAGCCAACAGAACCGGGACCCACTGCACTGAAGAGTTTGAGGTCAATGACTTTCAAGCTTTTTTCATCAACATATCTCCCAACAATTCTCATTCCATAGCAAATCGAGTCTAGCCTTTGTATTAGTAAGGAAATATGATAAGACCAATTTAAAAACTCGTCCAAATGAATTCCCAATAACTTAGTTTGCTCAACAAATTCAATTTCCGATTCCCCAAATGATACACTAGGTGGTTTATTTACCTTAGATAATTTTGTTCTGAGCAGTAACACATTTCTTTTATTTTTGTTTAATATTAATTTGTTTTCTAAGAACCATGTGTTGGCCTTGTTGAACAAATTTGTTCCCATTAACATTAATTCCGTAATATTTTTTCCACCAGTGATAAGATTTGTGTCATTGGCTTAATATGTTACATTTTCATTAGGTGAAGTTACTATAGAGTTTAGTAGAGTCGTTAAGAAATATAACAAACAAAACTGGTCCTGCAATACTGCCCTGAGCAATTTCTAACCTATTTTCCATTAAATTTGAAAAATAGCTCTGATCGTTCTTGGTTATCTTGACTTTTTGTCTTCTACCTGTTAAATATGACTCAAATAGATTTAGAGCAGGTCCTCTTACCCCATATAATTCTAGTTTATTTAGTAATAATACCGGATTAATACAGTCATACGCTCTTGACAAATTTAAGCATATACCCATTACCAGACTACTCTTTTCAACAAAATCCAGGATTTTCTTGGTAAATTAAAATAAATATCATAAGTAAATATAAAAATATTATTTTACTGGCAAATTCAGATAGTTCATTTGTTGATATTGGTTTTAAATATATGATTATTTTCTTGTATATTGCAAGTTGTTGGTCGAGTTTCTAGTTCTTTCAAGTCGGGAACTATGGATAATAGATAGTTATTATATTGATCGGGTATTTTTTCAGGATTGCCCTTAATACCAGTTTCACATGCTTTATCAGTATTACCGTATTACCATACACATGCACTTATTTAATTTTTAATAACAATTTTAGGAATGGACACTTATATGTACCATAGAAGAGTTAGGTTTTATCTCAATAAGAAAAGATGATGAAGCCATGGAAATCAGCCGTACAAATGGCATTCCATTCTATTTAAAATTCCATTCAGAAGATGTAATGCTGTCATTTATAAGCTTACTTGATGGCTATTATCGATTGACTTGCAAATGGACCTTTAACATATGTAAAGAAGTTGTAACGCCTGTACTAAAGAAATTACGTTATATGAAGTGTCATGGTCCTGTTGGGTAAGCTTGCTTTGGAATTTTGCAAAAAAAGTAATTTTAACTAATCAAAGTTCCTTGGCCACAGCTGGTTTAATACATAGCCCTTATTTGCTTTAAGCACTAAATGTATAAAAATTCTTAAATTATTGAAAATTTACCAAAAATGATGCAGCCCCTTTTTAATTACAAATACATGGTGTCCTAAAATTATTGTATTGTCAATAATTAAGGATTGAGTAGATTTGATTAAAATAGGGTCAGAAGGTCATGTAACATTTTGTGTTAAGTCACTCCATAACCGACCTACAACATCCCAGAGGGGGGGGGGGCGAATATCGAACTATTGCATGTTGTTTGAAAATGTCGACATTTTAAAGTTGGTGTCAGAATTAGGGGACCTAACCCTTGTACCTAACCTTTTTTATACTGGTTTTATACATTTTTACGTTAAACTAGAAAAACATAACGATTTTTTTGCAAAAAACAGGCACAGGGTCATTTCGCATACAGAGTGTCCAAGATAAGGAATGTCAATATTGGGATCATTGGTAAGAAATACAACTTTGCTTTTAAAATGAAGGATTTGCGGCATGTCAGACTATGGAAGAATATTCAGAAAAAAGTCAACCTCCGAGCAGGACTCGAACCTGTAACCTCTAATTATCCAGACCAGTGCGCTGCCAATTGCGCTTTGAAACTTTTTTGCACCGAATTGATGAACTCATTATAAATGCTAATCCCTAATGCCGGTAAGACCCAACAAGTGATCGAATGAAAGCAGGGACGCACTCGTTGCTGATAGAATAAAAGGTTGCGCTGCTTTAAAATAATAATATGTATAAAAGCGTGGAAAGAAATATTTTTTTTATCTACCAGTATGTAACAAAAGTGTCGTACTAATTTTTTGTGTTAGAAAGAAAACGCATAAACATATTTTAAGCGTAATTTAATAATAAGTAACAATATTAAAATAATAATAAGTATATAAGACACAATACAATTGAAATTATAACATAAATGACGGTTATTAATTAAAACAGAATATACATATACCTACAAAAAAGTACCGTGTCGGAAAAATAATTGTTACATTTTAATCCAAGTCAGTTTCACTGTCACTGTCGTCATCCAAGTTCACAATAATTCTTTCTCTGGACAACAGATCTATATTTACGTATGATTTTTGAACATGCGCTACACAATTTTCCCAGCTTTTGTTTGGAATATTTTGCATCTCTCACTGTACTAAAGCTGTCACAGAAAAATTTAAGGTTGGCAAAACATTATTCCTCCTTACCGATGCTTTCAGCTGGTGCAATATATGTTCAATTGGGTTAAACATGCAACGATAAGGAGGAAGTCTTAACACGGTATGACCCATTTCTGTCGCCAAAGTGTCACAATAATATTGCTTTTTTATTGAAAATGATTTTAAAATTTCGAGCAATTGCTTTTTTGTGTAATTTTCCTCAAAATACATATTATTTTTCATCATATAGTCCTGGATGGTAACATTTGTGTCATTGGAACACGGAACTTTATTTAACCTACGACAGTGGTAGCTCGCATTATAATAATAATAATCTTTAATTGTCTAACAGATACATGGTATCAATTTACAAGACAATGTGACAGTATTACCAATAGTTAACAATACATAATACGTAATACATAATACATAATACACAATGTGGGTATAAAATTTTATGATAATTTAAATATAATATCTTGAATCACTTATTACTGAATAAGAGGTTTCGTTTAAGTATTTTCGTTAGCTGAGCTGTTGATAGTTCATGAACATCAATGTTACGGCAGGTGTTATTGAATAAACTCATAGCCCTATATATCGGCGTTTTAATTAAAAAAATTGTTGTGAGGGTGGGGAGGAAAAAACAGGAGGGGAGCTAGTAGGACGAGGCCGGATATAAAAATTTATTTGCGCCAGTAGGTCTGGACAATCAATTTGAGATTTGAGTATTTTGAGTAGAAACACAGTTAGTAGGTAATTTCTGCGGTTTATTAAAGATGGTAGCAGTATACGTTGCTCGGTGCCCCTAGGAGGGAAAACTCCATCACTCTTAAACGGTAAAAATTTGACAAACTTCCTCTTCACATTTTCGAGTTGGATAATTTGCCGGTCGTATATAGGGTGCCAAATAAGGGAGCCTTATTCCAGTTTGGATCTAGTATAGGTAAAGAATAGAGTTTTGAGCACTTGTAGATTTTGAAACTCCCTGCAATTTCTAATTGTGAAACCTAGTACTTTTATAGCATTAGTACAAGTCTGGTCAATGTGGGTGGCAAATGAAAGTTTTGGGTCGTAAGTAACGCCAAGATCCTTTATTGAAGAACGTTTTACAATTGGAGAACCACCTAGTTCATACTTTAAGGTTGTATTATTCACTTTGTTTGAGAAGGTCATGTAATAGCATTTATTAATATTCAGCGGCAAGTTGTTTTCAAGGCACCAGTGTTCGATAGCCGTTAAATCCTGCTGGAGCGCATGGCAGTCCTCAACACCATGGATCACTCTAAATATTTTAAGGTTGTCAGCAAACATTAACACTTGACTCGAGATATTTTTGTTTATATCATTTATGAACAGTAAAAAAATAAGTGGTGCAAGGTTACTGCCTTGAGGCGCTCCGCTTGGGGCACAGAATTTAGGTGAGCGATGGCCACGTAGCTCCACGTCCTGTGTCCGATCTTTCAGGTAAGAGCCGAAAAAGGCAACAAGGTTGTCGCTGAAGCCCATAGCATCTATTTTCTTTAAAAATATCGAGTGGTCCACTTTATCGAAGGCCTTTGAAAAGTCAGTATACAGCACATCTACTTGCATGCGGTTATCCAGTGCCCATCCGACATACTGGGTGAGGCAGGCGAGATTACTGACTGTGCTGCGTCCATTGAAGAAGCCGTGTTGGTAAGGTGAGACAAGTTGTCTAACCTGGTCAAAAACGCACTCGTATACCGACTTCTCAAACACCTTCGCGAAGACTGACGGAATAGAAATGGGACGATAGTTTGTGATGTCGTGTAAATTTCCTTTTTTGAATATGGTTGTTATTCTTGCCTCTTTCCAAGCACTGGGAAAGGTTTTTGATTTAAGTGATAAATGAAAAATATAAGATAAGGGCCTCAGTAGAGCAAGAGCACAGTCCTTGACGAGAAAACATGGTACTTTGTCTGGACCTTAAGTACTTTTATTTTGTAGCTTTTTTATTGATTTTAGAATTATTTCATCCGAGAGGCCCTCCAGGGCAATGTATGAATTTTGATTGATATTTATGTCAGAAGGAGCTGTGTTTTTTGGAATATTATATACGCTGCCAAAGAAATTTGCGTAAGCATTTACTATGTCTTGGGGCTCAGAGTACTGTGTATCGTTGCATGTTATTATTTCAGGGATAGATGTAGAGGCGTTTTTGGAACGTATATATGACCAGAAGGTGTTCGGGTCATTTGTTATAGAGCTTTCGACTTTGCGGATATAGTTAGATATTATATGCTGTGTTGGTCATCCTCTTTATCACTATCACACTATTTGGTGGTATATTTGGTAATAATTTGTTTTTAAACCAGTCTTCAAATAGTTCTGCCGTAGTATCATCGTGATAATCAACAAGGGAGTCCTTTATATTTTTGGCTGATAAGGCCAAAGTGTTTGGTATAAATCCGTTTTTTGTCCCAATAAATCTACCCAAACTTTATCTGGAACTTCGTGTGTGCATACCACGTCTCGTCCAAATAAATAATATCCCTTCCATCCTGTCTATATCCATTGACTGCAATTAGGTATTCCATCCTCCATCTTTTTAACCGGGCCGATTCCATAATTACTTGCCGTTTGTTAACTTCTTTCATTTTAAAACCGTTTCTTAATATACTTTTACTTAGAGTCTCACGACAACACTCTATTCCTGTATCATCCTTTTTTAATCTTTGCAATAGGGTTTTTAAAGTGGGGATCATTTGTTCCCTGTATATGGCATATATTTTTCTACGAATTATATCAACATCTGTCGCGTCTAGTTTCTTAAAAGTAAAAGAGTCTTTCCTCTTTCTTGTCTCCACTATAGGTTTATTTACAACAAACCACACTGTGCTCACTGGCCTGCGTGTCAAAGCTGCCCTTCCTTCACTGCACCAAGTTTTGAAAAACCACTTTCAAGAAGGGTGGTGTAAACGTCGAAGATTACTTTTTTTGTGTCAACTGATAAAATATCACGCTTTAATTGGTTTTTATCACGACCCGTAGATCCACTTGGCGTACTGGTTTCTTCCCACGGACGAAACATTCTTAGATATCACGTTTAATTGGCAACAAATAACTTCTTGTCTAAACCAATACAAACATCGAACTAAATTTTAAAACCAAAAATCAGCATAGTTAAATAACTAAAATAAACCTATTTTATTTTACCCTAATTATTTTAAGAGGATTAGTGAGAAAATATAATAATATAATAGTCTTTAAATAGATCCGTAAATCCGAAAAAAACATCTTCACTGTCTCTCTTTTGGGGGTCTGTGGCTGGGTAACTTGAACTCCACGTCAAGAAAGTTAAGAACTGCTCTAATTGAACAGAGTTTCAGATAAAACATTTAATTTTTCTTATATATTATCGCTCTATTTCATTTTTATGGATGATAAGTAAATAAAATAAATTAATTATATTTTTTTGTTTATTTAGAGGAGAATTTTCGTATGCCAAGTTAGAATCCAAGACGTCTAACAAAGTTGGATATTTCATTATCAGGGAGAGCGAAACAAGCTACCATACTTATTATATTGACGTGTGTGTGAAAGATAGGTAAGTATAAAAAGTGAGAGAAGCATAGAGGGTGCACCAAATAAAGTGGCCTATTAGAGGTATCTCGAGAACTAATTCAGATTTTTTACTTTTTTAAAATATTTATTTATTTGACAAATGTACCTTACAGGCAAATATCCCAAATAGTATAATAAAAACCAACCAATAACTAACTGTACTACAATAAAATACAATATACATAATTCACTACAGTAAAAATCATGATCAAATTAGAACCTGAAACACTTTGTACAAACTGTTTACATCGGAGCTGCAATTTTACTCTCATCGTAAAGATTTTAGGAGTCGTTTTATCTTTGTTTTAAATGTTGTCAGTGTACGGTCAAATTCAAAATTTGGGGGAACAATTGAAGTAGTGGAGAATATGATTGATATTATTGTTTCTACCAACATCCGTTCGGCTTCTGTTACCCAAATACATATCCTGCAACCGAGTATCATGCGCAGGAACACGAAAATAAATTAGAGCTAAGAGTTCAGAGCAGTTAGTTTTGTTAGTTATTATTTTAAACCCAAACATTAGGTATAAATTCTACACTTTTTCAGGCGTCCATCCATAGTTAATAATTGTAAACGGTGTTGGTGAGTAAACAATTTGTTGAGGAAACGATCATCCAAATGCATTAAAAATAATATAATTAAATGCAACAAATGTTTTTAGAATCAATACTACTGTTTAATATGTGATTTCAATATTATTTTAATAAAGGACAAAATGTATCAATGTTTGCGGAACGAATAGTGTTATCGCCAGGATAAACATAAAATTTGCAAATATCATCCTTTAAAATACATATAAAATAAGCGGCTAGTCGACCGTTATTCCAGGAAAAAGCAATGTTCTACATTTAGATGTTAAGAGTATATTTTTTAGAATCTTGTACATCCGAAAACCCTTTGACGGTGTTTTGGCGCTCTAGAAGGTGACACAGCATGGTACATTTTGTTGATTACCGTCCAATTCGTTAAAAGAAAACATGGCGGCTGTGTAGCCTATCAGAGTGTATTGTTGGTTGGTCGTCGTGACAGCGGAGGCGTAACCTTGCTGTCAGATGGTATAGTTTTCCATTTTGTTTACTACTACACTTTTGGCTTTGATAAAGCAAGGTTGTATGTCAACAAACCCACGTGGTTTCCTTCCGTCGGATTGAAACAAATAGCATTGCCTAAAAAAAGGCACCCAGCAAATGTACTAAGCAAATGTAGTGACTAGTTATGTGTTTGTAAATCAGTAGTGAATATTTATGTTATAGCATGTTCTTGTAAAATCATGTACTAAAGAAGTTTTGTGTAATTTGGAGAAATAAACGCCAAATTACCACAGTGAAAAGCTCGTTTAATTCCTTCACTCAGTAAATAAAAGAATCAGTCAAAGTAACCTACAATCGAGGAACATCAAAGCCTCATGAACTGTTGACGCAAGTTAAATAACAACACTTGGCTTGCTTAACACAATTTTTTGTCGATCCCAACCTTGTAAAACAAAAAATTGACAAACTGTGGCTGGGCTCGTTCGATACGTTGAGTATGAATTTTATAACAAGGTGACCAAACAGTACAGCAATATTCAAGGTGACTACGTACTAACGAATAATAAAGGGAGTTTAAAACCTCAATATTGGAAAAGCCCCAGCAACGACGCATTATAAAACCAGCCGTCCTGAATGATATTGCCAAACAAAGTAAATATGGTCATTAAGTCTTAGTTCTGAGTCTAGCATGACTCCCAGGTCGTTTATTAAGTTGATAAACATCTCCTTCGAGCATGGTTATTTTCCACAGGAACTAAATAAAGCTATTGTTGTCTCCATTCATAAGAAGGGAAATATATCATCTGTTGAGAACTATAGACTGGTTGCTGTTTTATAAAAAGGCTAAAAAAGAAATCATCTGCTTTTGAAGATGATGCTATAGAGCTTGAAGATAAATACCTGCGTGAGATTGAATCCCAGCGGACAGAAATACAGAATCTTAAGACTAAGTTGAGGACGTTGAGACAGGAAGATGGTAAAAATACAACCGTGCCACAAACTACACATGACTCTTGCCGAGGGTCTCATGTCTCGCAAAAAAATGTGTTAACACAGACTGAACACAAAAGCTACATAACCGATCTTACAGAGATAAACTTCGAGCTGACTGAAGAAATTTCTCATCTTATAAATAACGTTGAAACTCTGCAGCAAAGAAAACTTAGTGATGAGAGGGCTATGGAAGATCTAAAGAGGGATTTGGAAGAGCTTAATGATATGAACAGAAAGATGATTGAAACAATACGAATTTTGGAATCGGATGTCAATACGTATTCTGCTGAGCTGTCTGGGATGAAGGCTCATTCCGCTAAAATAAATATGTTAACTAACGGTCCTCCGTCTTCCCCTGCCAATCAAAGAAATGGTGACACCAGCAGCATAACGACAGAGCTGATGCATAATGGTAAGCAGGGACAAGTTGCTTCTTCTTAGTGACGATGTCGGGCGGAACCTAAATGGGAGCCTTAAAAGGCTTTTTTCTTCAAGACACATAGACCTGGACATAGAGTGTATACTTAAACCCGGTGCATATTTAGATAATGTTACTCACGATGTTGTTTCCTTAACCAAGAATTATAATCTTGATGATTTTGTGATCATCTTCGGTGGTTCAAATGACCTTTTTAATAATAAATATCCGTCTTTGACTTTGCTGCTGAATGTAATTCGTGCCTGTGTGCACACCAATATTATAATGTTTTCAGTACCGTATGTTAGGAATAATTATAAATTAAATCGTAAAATTTTTAGCTATAATAGTATGTTGAGAAATTTGTGTTGTAAATTTGATAGTGGATCGGAGGGCTTTGTCTATTTTACAGACATAAACTCTAAGAACGGTACTAAGTTGAGAAACTATTGCATCTGCAAGGAAGTTTTTAATCTTTTTATTAATAAAAATTAAACACAAAAAAAATTAATATTCATTAAAACAATTCATTAAAACAATCCATTTCAACGGACCAAAATATTGTTTGTCAGACTCTTGTGCTGCCTTTAAGGGTAGCACGGATGGTTGTGGTGGGACCTCTGGAGAATCCGATCACCTTGTGTCAGAAAAAGCTTCTGTTGGCGGCCCGGAAGCCAGTGGTGGTGATGAGGATTTTTTGGAGGTTCTTCAGTCTCGGCTGGTGGTCGATTAGCCCTCAATCAGGGTCTAAGGGTTACGCTACTTTTACTTAACATTCAATCTTTAAGGGGTAAAACTAGCGAGTTGCATTTGCTTTTGTAGGAATACAATGAGCCTAACGTGCTCCTTATTACCGAGCATTGGCTGAGGCAGGGTGAGGTGATATGCTTGCCGAGCTATGTTATACTAAGTTCTTATTGTAGGTCTGAATCTCTTAACGGAGGTGCAATGATTTTGCTAAATGAATCTTTTTGAGAAAATAACAATTTTCAATGTGTAACAAAATTTGATAATCAACTATCTGAAAAATCGTTTGAGTTTTCCCTGATATTCTCAAGGATTCTGAATTTGTATATTTTTTGTATTTACCGCTCACCCTTGGCAGGGGTAGATGTGTTTTTGTTAAACCTAGACTCGATATTAACACAAATACCAGATTCTGCCCAAATAATAGTAGCGGGCGATTTTAACATTAATTTTGATGACAAAAGCTCCCTTAGTACATTGAGATTGTGCAATATGCTGACCTGCCATAACTTGAACATGCATGTAGGATCTCCAACCCGGTTTTCTTAATTTTCATCATCTACTATTGACTATATGTGTTCAACATTAATTTTGGATAATTTTAAGTGCATGGTTGTTAATGCCGGCTTGTCTGATCACGAAACCGTGGTGGGTAGTGTCACTTTGGATAGTAAAATGACTGGCAGTTCAAGGTATAGGTACGGCAGATTGTTTAGCGGAAGCAATTATGATAGTTTTAGACGGATCTGTGCTGGTGCTTGTTGGAGTAGCGCTTTAAACTCACCTGACCCTATTAACTCATTTAATGTACTGATGACAAATTCGTTTAATAGCGCCTTTCCAAAACAAAAAATTAAAATTAAAAATAACAAAAAACAATGGATAACTAGGGGTCTTACCTCAGCAAAGAACTTTCGCTCACTTCATATGATTCGAAAATTTACAAATAATAACGTATTTCATCAATACTTCAATAAATACCGCTTACTTTACCGTAAACTGATAAGAATGGCTAAAGATATGTATTATGCCGAGCGACTTGAGAGATCGGGAAGTAGACAGAGGGAGAGTTGGTCTATTGTCAATGACATCCGCCACAAGGGAGGGCACACTCAACTATCTGAGGGACCTCAGCTATCACTCGATGATATTAACAACTATTATTGTATAATTGCCGGTAAATTGACAAGCAACATTAATCCTGCTATTGACCCAATGACTTATTTAAATAAGGTGTCAGTAAAAGAATCGTTTTATTTTTTTCCTACAGACTTATATGAACTTAAGAAAACGTTCGCGGAAATAATAAACAAAAACTCAGCTGGAGAAGATGAAATCCGTTAAAATATTCTTAAATTTGCCCGAAACAGCGCTGAGGGTGTTGGTTGAGGCAATCAATATGTCTTGGGAAACGGGAAATTTTTCCTCGTGTTTGAAGTGTGCCAAGGTTATTTCCCTCCATAAGGGGGGTGACTCTAAGGAGCCATCTAATTATCGACCCATCTCATTGTTATCGACCCTTTCAAAGATAATTGAAAAGATGGTTAAAAAACGCGTAATATCATTTATTGAAAATAACGGTATTCTTAATATTAATCAGTTCGGATTCCAGCAAAATAAAAATACCAATGATGCTATATTTCGTCTTTTGGAGGGTGTTTACGGACATATAAATAGAGGGGGGTTACTGCGGCAGTGTTTTGTGACTTATCAAAGGCCTTTGACTGCGTGAGTCATGGGATACTGCTGCGGGAGCTCAGTCGCTATGGTTTCAGGGGAAAAACATTTAACTGGTTTGAATCCTATCTTGGGGGCAGAAGTCAAAAGGTTTTCAGGGGTTCTGTTTGTTCTGAGAGCCGAGTGATTGACTGGGGAGTCCCTCAGGGTTCAGTGCTGGGACCAGTTCTCTTTCTTTTATATATTAACGATTTGGCGTCTATCGACATTGGGGGAGAGTTCACACTTTTCGCTGACGATACTACAATATTATGGCACTCTAACAATGCTCTTATGTTAAAAGACATTATTGCCTCAGATTTGGTTAAGGTCAAAGAATGGTGTGATTCAAACTTGCTGTCTTTAAACGTCAAAAAAACAAATGTAGTTGGTTTTAAGTGTTCTATGGAGGGCTTGGTCATTGGTGACTCATCCCTTGTGAATTGCCCTAGTACTAAGTTTCTGGGCCATCCATTGATAGTGGCCTTAAATTTGAGAGTCATATCAGGGCACTGAGCAGGAAATTGGCTTCGGCATGTTTCGCTCTCAAAGTAGTAGTTAATGAACTTGGTTCAAATATTGCGAAATCAGTTTACCACGCGCTAATAGAATCTCATCTGAGATATGGAGTTGCATTTTGGGGGTTCTCTAGTCAGCAACTGTTCGGTGTTCTGTTTGTTCTGCAGAAACGCGCAGTGAGATGCATTTGTCGGGCCAAACCCAGAGACTCATGCAGACCATTGTTCTTGCAGAAAATAATATTGACACTAACATCATTGTTTATTTTGGAGACTGTCACTTTAATGTTTAAGATGAGATATAGGTTTTTGAATACTGACTCCTCCTACACGACACGACAATATCGTAATCTGCCTCTGCCAATACCATCCTCAACCCTTACAAAAAAATCGATTGTATATAAAAGTGTAAAAATATATAATCATTTACCTAATTACTTAAAGGACCTACAGTCACTTAAATTATTTAAGAGGTCTGTGACACGGATGCTGTTGGAGAAGGCTTACTATTGCCTGGAGGAATATTATTCCGATGTTCCGAGTTTTGTTTAAGGGTTTTATTTGATATCTTTAGATAATTGTTGACATACCGTAAATAACCAAATTTTAATTGAATAACCAAACTTTAAGGCCTACCCTTGTTTTTTGTTTTTTTTTTATTAATGTATATTATTGTTATTATTAAATGATATAGATAGATGTATATTATATAGATAGACTTTGTCAATGAGAATTTTGTATTCTTTGGACAATAAAGTATATTTGATTTGATTTATCGGTCTTCGCTAAGGTTTTTGAGAAAGCTTTTAGGAAGAGGTTAATTTCATTTCTTGTCTCATTTCGAGTCCTAAATTGTGAGCAATTTGGATTTAGAATTGGTCTTTCGACGGTTGATGCTATATTATCATTTTACATGAGACTTCTTAACAACAAAAAAAAAAAAATCTGAACTTCAATGATAAACTGAAAACTGTGGGAATATTTTTTGATTTTACGAAGGCGTTCGATACAATTAGCCACAAAATCCTACTAAGGAAGTTGTCACATTATGGAATAAGAGGCACTGCACTGGAGTGGATTGAAATGTATTTGTCCAACAGGACACAGGCTGTTAAAGTGACTGGCTCTGAGGGGGGTGTTTTCTCGGATTGGATGAGTGTGAGGGCTGGCGTTCCGCAAGGTAGTGTCCTGGGGCCTGTTCTCTTCCTACTCTTTATAAACGATCTTCCTCTGGCTGTTAGGGGTGGTCACGTGACTGTTTGCCGACGATACATCTGCAGTGGCTTCTGGGGACGACTGGGAGGACCTTTGTGAAAGGGCAAACCAGTGTGTGTCGGAGATTGCTGAATGGTGCAGAGTAAACTGCTTGTTCCTAAATTGCACTAAGACAAACTTCGTGGTATTTACTCCAGTTCGGGTTGCACAAGATAGAAGCCTTCTAATCAAGAACAAGACTTGCAGCCTGCACCAACAACAGACCACTACTTTCCTTGGTATTACTATTGATCACCATCTTTCATGGGGTGACCACATTGATACATTGTGGACCAAATTGTCGTCAAAGAACTATGCAGTCTTGCAATTGAGGGATTTGGTTGATGTTGAAACTTTGAGGGTGTTTTACTATGGCACAATACAGTCTATTCTGGTATATGGGATTCTGGCTTGGGTAAATTCCAGCCACATTGATAGAATTCTTCTTGGCCAGAAGCGCATAATCCGAAACATGTTTAGACTCAGTTTCAGACAACCTTGTTGCGACACTTTTAAAACACGAAAAATAGTAACGGTGGTAAACGTGTATATACTGCAGTGTGCTTGCTATGTCTTCAAGCGTCGCAACGATTTACAAAGAGTTGGCGACATAAATCACTACACAACCAGAAATTCGAATTTACTCTTATGTTCCTGGTTGCAGGTTGAGTCAAGTACAGGATGGGCCAGAAATAGCCTCTCTTAAGATTTACAATCATTTGCCTGCTAGTGTAAAATTGTTAACTGTCCACCATCAATTTAAGGCAAAGGTAAAGGCCATTTTAGTACAAAATTCCTTTTATAGCGTAGGTGAATTTTTTGTATGTACCTTTTAATTGTTTTGTAAATTTTATACTGTGTATTTTCTTTACTAATTTTAATTAGTGTACTTATAATAAGTGTATTCTGAAGCGTTTTTGTTTTACTTTTTCGATTTCAAATAATTACTGTACTGTAGGCATATGACAATTCCAAAACATGTTTTATTTATGTCAGTTATGGAAATAAACCATTTGTATTTGTATTGCATTTGAAGTTAACTCTGGGAAGCTCATAATAAGAAACAAAATATGAGTGTATTGTTGGCATTTTCTTCCGCGAGAATGATATAATTTTGCATTTTGAGGTATTTAGCTCCATTTTATTGGTTTTACACCATTCCAACAATTTATCAATATCGCGTTGCAATAGTAAGCAGTCATCCACACTACTTACCCTGCTAAATATTTTCAGATCGTCGGCATATAATAGAAAGTGACAGTTCTTAAAAACACTGACAAGATCGTTTACAAAAATGAGAAACAGTATAGATAGGACCGAGGTGTGATCCTTGTGGCACGCAAGATGTGACCGTTATTTCTTTAAATATAAAACCATTTAGTTTGATCATCTGAGTTCGATTTTAAAAGTAACTTGCGACCCATGATAAAAGGGGATCTACGATGCCAAGCATTTTTAACTTGTTGACAAGAATACTATGGTCTACTCTATCAAGAGCCTTTTTAAAGTCAAAATAAATTGAATCGGCCTGAGCTCCAGAATCGAAGATTGGTTTCGCAAGAACGTTCCGGTAGGAAGCTATGTCGATGCTCGGAAAGATTATTGAATAGACTCGGCAAAAGCCTGTCGACCACAATAGACTTGAGGACCATGCAATCAAGACCAGAAATAGTAATAATAATAAGTAGTAATTACTAACGTCACCCCCGTCGCCACCCTTGAATACTACGGTCACACAACCTGATTTCCAGATATTGGGAAACTGACCTGAACTTAAAAAAAATTGATAAAGATAACTAAGGGGAAATGCTAATGTTGGACTGCAGTTTTTTTTAAGAATATTGGTCGATTTTCGTCTGGTCCCGCTCCCTTTTTTACATGAAGCTCGATAAGCTTATCAAATAAAATGGAACTGTTAACATCGACGTTACTTAGAATTAAATTATTTAGAGAAGGGTAAATTTGGTTATCCAGGATTGTGGAAACAGATTTTGTGAACACTGAATGAAAAAAGTTAGCAGGAAGATCGACTATGAGTTTTGGGTCGCTGGACTGCAAACTATTGAACTTCATATGTGAGGGGCATCCTGTTGTTTTACATTGGGATTTAATATACGACCAGAAAGCTTTTGTGTTATTTAAAATATTATTTTGTGTACTTTGAAGAAACGCACCATAGTCTTTTTTAATACAGATTTTAGATTGGGAACGCAATTTTTTATATTGAGTTTTTTTGAAAGCATCATTTTTGGATTTTATTAGGGCAATTATTTCATTTAAATAGTAGGTAGGATATTTTAAGCTCACAACTCTTGCTTTAGGGACATATAGGTCAATTGCAATATTTAAGATCATATAGAACATTTCGGTTGTATCATTTACGATACTACGTACTACGGTTCAAAAAAACTCCCATCTATAAGTTCTAGGGAATGCAATACCGAACGTATATTGCAAATCCGGGATTTTCGGGACCAATAGCTAAATTCCGGGACCCCGGGATGTGTCCCGGAAAATAAAAACACCAAAAAGTCTAAAGGATTTTTACGTATTCAACTTTTATTAAAAACTTTAAACTAAAGTGGATAAAATAATAATAATAATAATAATAATAATAATAATAATATATTGTCTTTATTGAGAACGTAAAATCAAAAGCAAGAAAAGAAAATTACAATTCCCAAAAGGCGAAGTCTAGCTAACGGAATTGTCAGCTACTCAACATTAACCTAATAATATTTAAATACAAAAGATAAAAATATTCAATATCATTTGATTTTTTTAAATAATTATAAACATGGACATAGCTATTATAAACGAAATAATTACGAAACTTATCATTAATACGTTAAATCTTCCTATGTCTCAACAACGTTTTCCTGCTTATTAAATATTGCCAATTTAAGTTTTTTACGAAACAAAGACATAGTCTCAATATCAAAGTAAGCAATGAACTGATTATAGAGCACTACTATGTTGTATGTAAAAGAGCGCTGGAAGATAGCTGTTCGGTGCTGAGGCATAGCAAGAGGATTCGATCTAATAGGTATAGCGTGAACATCTCGGCGAAAAACAAGTTTAGATCTTAAATACGGAGGGACAGATGATTTAAGCAGTTTGTATGCAGACACAAGTAAGAGGTACTGATATGAGTAGGAAAATTTCAGCCATTGAAGCTGTCTAATTTTATTGGAAATGTGATCAAATTTCTTCAATCCAAAGATAAATCGGCAGCAGTTATTCTGGATTCTTTGCAATCTTTGTCTATCAATATAACTCAGACATGGGTAATACACAGTAATACAGTAGGATACCTTGGACAACACATAAGATTCACACAGTTTTTTGCGGACCTTGAAATTTAAGATATGTTTATTGGCATACAGCACCTTTAAAGATGCATAGCAAGCTTTGCTTAAATTAGATATATGCTGAGAAAATCTTAACTGTGAATCCAGATAAACACCCAAATTTCTGGAAGCCTTAGTAAATTCAAGTACTTGACTGCCCATTTCAACGTTTACGTAACTTTTTAGAAATTCGGAGCAATTGGCAGGTGAAAATAATAAAACTTTAGTTTTCTTGGCATTTAATTTTAAATTATGTTTTTCGCTGTATAAAGTTATTGAGTTAAGATCCGAATTTACATTTGCTTCAATTTCATTATAGTCCGAAGGATCGAACGTGTAAATTAGCTGTGTATCATCAGCGTATCTTTGGGTCTGCGAAAATTTTACAACTGTACACAAGTCGAATGTGTATAAAAGAAATAAAAGTGGCCCCAGAATAGAGCCCTGTGGTACTCCAGATTTAACTTCTCCAAATTCAGAAATACCAGAATGCACCCTCACGAACTGCAGTCTGTTAGCTAAATAATTGTGAAAAAATGAAAGGGCACAATCATCAAGGCCGAAATACCTGAACTTTGCAATAAGCAGCTTGTGGTCAACGGTGTCGAATGCCCTTGAAAAGTCCAGCAAAATTAAAATGGTGGCAAAGCCACCATCTATCGCCCTTATCATAAGGTCGACAACATGTAGCAAGATTGTTGTCGTTCCATATCCAGGGCGGAATCCAGATTGACTGCTAGGTATTATGCCACACTCGCTCACATATACAAATAACTGATTATAAATTACTCTTTCTAAAATTTTGCTTAGAATAGGTAACAGACTAATTGGCCTTAGGTCGTACAGCGTAGATGGATTACTTGTTTTGGGTATTGGACTTATTATTGCAGTCCTCCAAGCCGCAGGAATAAATACATAAAATTTCTAAAACAAAACAAATTTTAACAACTCTAAATAAAAACACCTTGTACTATAGGTAATAGTAGAGTAATACTTGTGGTACTCGTAAAAACTAATAATATAGTAGTATTTGATAATAATATTTTAATAACAACAATTTAAATACTTTGAAAGAAAGAACGTAGCGAAATCAAAGCATCTAACGTCTTATCGAACGAACTTATTACTGTAGTAAATTGACTTATTTAATTTATGTACTAATTATTTATTTAGTAAATGTAGATTTATAATTTATATTTATATTTGCGTATTTGAAATGAAACGACAAATTTGGTAGTTAAATGACGAACGGTTTATTTCTTATCATGTTCAGGAATTTATATTCATAAAAAAAAACTGATGGAATTTATACAAGGTAGGTATATATCTGAATAGGTACATACATTAATATAGGGTGGAAATATCACAATTACAAATATAACCGACCGGACCGATGAAAAGCATCTTTCAGGTTCTACACTCATAGGAGGAATAGTCATTAAGAAATTAAATGCTCGTTGCAAGTTCAAACCACGATTTCCACCATCTACAAATAAATTTATTTCTTGCAATATTTTATCAGAGAGTTGGGTTGTTTTTTGATTATCTCTTATTTTGGGTAACTTCTTCCTCTCTTATAATTTCGGCAAGAGGCATATCGTCGTCGTCGTCACTGGTTTCAAACTCTTATAATAACTTATCATGCCCGTCATCTAATCTTATTGAAATATCTTCTATTTCTGATTTAATTGTGTTAATGTCAAGAATTTGGAAGCATTCGTTAAACTCATAATAATTAGTCCCCATTGGATTGGAAAGAAATGCAAGAAGTCCTGATAATTTGGTCCTACGTTGATTAATCCGATTTTTTAGAGAATTAAGAAGATCAGTGCTGAACTCTGATTTTACTTTTTGAATTTCACTTAACATAAACTTTAGTGCTATATCCGCTTTGTATAAGTTCATATCACATTGACATAACGACTCAATAGTTATTTTTAGAGAGTCAAATAGGCCTTCAAATTTCAGACCTATTTCCCTACTTTCGACATTATCAAAAATAATCGAAAAACTCGTGAAAGAGCGTTTGAAAAAGAGATGAGAGATATGGAATAAGGGGAATAGCTTTAGAGTGGTTTCATTCGTACTTGTCTGGTCGATATCAATCAGTAAATTTTAACAATAACTCTTCGGATCGATTGGAGGTTACGTCAGGAGTACCGCAGGGTTCTGTTCTCGGCCTTCCACTGTTTCTGTTGTACATTAATGACTTGATGGGAATTAATATTAAGGGCAAATTTACTGTTTGCAGCCGACGCAACAGTACTGTGGGTGGGCAGAGACTTACATGAGCTCGAAAATAATATAAAGAGTGATCTCGCAGAGATAAAGACATGGACTGATGCAAGTCGTTTGACTCTCAATATTAAAAAAACCAACATAATGACTTTCAAGTGTAATTTTAACGAAATTACGCTGGGCACTCAGGTACTAAAGAATGAAAATGTAAATAGATTTTTGGGTGTATATATAGACAATAGGCTAAAATTTGAACACCATATTACTTACCTCAGCAAAAAGCTGGCTTCTAACTGTTATGCCGTTAGAGTAGTGTCGATCAGCCTGGATTACGAAAGTACTAGAAGCGCGTATTTCTCACTTATAGAATCGCATTTGAGGTATGGCATATGTTTTTGGGGGGTTTGCACTCGGTATCTTTTCAATAAAATCTTTGTTTTACAAAAGAGGGCTCTAAAATATATGTGTAGGGCAAAAATTAGAGATTCTAGTAGACCGCTTTTTGTTTCTCATAAAATCTTGACACTACCTTGTATATTTCTACTAGAAATGACTTGCTTAATTTTTAAGAGATTAAAGAATGAAATAAACTTAACTTCGGTACACAACACTCGCCAACTGTATAGGGTTAATTTGCCGATACCTAACTCTTCTCAAACTAAAAATTCAATCATGTACAATGGAAAGAAAATATTTAATTATCTCCCACTTAAGATTAGGCTCAAACCAGTGAAAAATTTAGAAGGGAGGTGAAATCTCTCTTGGTGTCCAAAGCATACTATACAGTTGAGGAGTTTTTCTAGGAGAGCTTTAATTAAATTGATTTTGTTAGCTATTTGATTACTTTTTTTTTTGTTTGTATCCTCGCTTATTTTATAGTACTGCAGTTTGTTGTATTTTTAAATAGATTATGTTTTATGTAACAGTGGGTAATGTGTTACGGGCGCACCTATACCTATAGCTATTCTGGAAATGACTTGATACCCAAATATTATTATCTATATTTTTGTATTGTTGTATTTACGACCTCTATATTGTCATCTATTTTTAAATTGTTACACTTTGTATTTTATACTATTTTTATCTGACAGCTTTGTAAAATAGAACCTATCTTCTTCATACAATAAAGCTCCTTTTGACTTTGACTTTGACTTTATAGGTTGAAGTAGTTTGATAATAGATTTTACTATCTTGAACTCATAATCTTCCAGAACCTTTCAGTAAACTAAAACGTTCAAGCATGTCGATTAAACTACTCCACCTAGTATTACACTCTAGAACAAGCTCAAGTTCTTTACCATGATCACTCTTTACATACTTTTGTAAAACGTCGTTTTTCGTGGGTGACTTTCGGAAGGTCCGGCTGATATTTCTGACTTTAAATATTACGGCGGCAATGTCATATTTATCTGTTTCTTCAAAAAAATCACTGTTTTCACAAATTTCTAAGGCATCTTTTTCCCCCCGTGTTTTCATCCAAATCCGATCGCTATCGCTGAATTCATGATCACCTGCTAAGTTTTTCCCGGAAATTAATGTTGCTGTTACTGATGAAGATGTATTCATCTTATAGAGCACATCTATTACCGCCAACTGTAGACCATGCGCCAGGCACAATTGCTGAATAGGGGTAATTAGTCTTTCAACTTTAACCATGGTACTAGTACCATCTGTCGTAATGGCAACAACGTCTTTTGAAAGATTTATTTGAAAAGTTAACAAGTGTTCCTCTAACATTTCCACACAAGCAACTGCCCTCATGAAATTTTTGAATATCACGAGTCCGAAATTCCAGAATTTCTCTTAAAATGCTTGTTAGCATTCGATGTTCATTCGTCAAAAGACAGACTAAACTTCGCGCTATTTGCTTTGTATTGCTGCATTTCCTCAATTATGCGTCTATGTACCTTTTTGGAATAATCTAGGACATGGTTTTTTATGCTGTTGGCATACTTGGGAACTGTGAAACCTTTTGCTTCTAATATCTCTCTGAGATCCTTGGATTTTACGAAGATAGAGAACGGTACACCATATAATGCTGTCATACGGGCTAGAATCGCATCAAAGCATTTGTCATTTTTTGGGGAAAAATAACCGGTAGTTTTTTTTCCTTGGATAATTTTTCACTAGTAGAGGTGCATTCGACAGGCTGGCTGCATGGAATTTCTTGAGGACTGTTAATTCGCTTTTCTTCAAGGTCAATCTTATGTAGTTTAAGATGTGCGAATAAACCTTTCGTTGATCCACCCTTTGTCTTTAATACTGCTTGGCAAAGTTTACATTTTGCTGTTTCACCTTCACCTTTTTCGACCAGAAAGTAGAACCAGACGAAACCTTTATCATTGACCTTTTTCTTATGAGGGCAGTTTTTGATTCGAAAATGGTAGTTGAGAAGTCTAAAAAATAATTCGATATAATAGTATTTATTTTATCCAAACCCTTTAAAATTGAATACCTTTTTGTCTGTTTTTATCAGTACAATCCATTTTTGAAGATTAAACAACAAATAACTATAAAAATTAATATCAGAACGACGCGCGACGCGACGTATCATCTACTTAAATCATAGATAGAATCAAAACAATCGACTAGGCCGTTGTTCTTATTGATACAGACTGACACTGACACCTAATAGTTTTTGTGTTGTATGCAGGTCGCGTGCGCTCAGCCACTCGAAAAATAACATGTTTTGTCACCTAAAATATTCCGGGAAACATCTCAGCCGGTGTCGACGTCGTCGACGATGCTTTGACTCGCCGAACTTAAAATGCGGATGTCGATAAGGTTTTATTTTAGGGAAAATAAATGGAAAAACTATAAATTTATTGCAATAAAGAAATAGGAAAGGAGATGGATTTGATGAATTAAATAAATTTAAATTCCCGGGATTAACAAGTTCCGATCCCGAAATTTTTCGGGACAAATTTTAATCGGTATCCCGGTTTTTCGGGATCCCGGGATTGCAAGCCCTAATAAGTTCAAGGTAATCATTTAGTTTGTTATAGTCCGTAAATAACTGTGCCGAGAATAACATGTCAGTTATATTGTGGTTCTGAACCCACGTTAAACTGTAGGTCCCGTCTGGTTGACATTGCCCAGACGTTAAAACCGGGTCGGCAGAAAAGGTTTAAACTGGCCGTACTTGCTTGGCGTCGAGCCTCCCCGTCCACTATTACTACTAAACAATACTAATTTTTTAGTTTGAAGCCAAAGACTTATAAATTGGAACGATTTAAAGAAGAGGAATTTATATTTAACGATGATGTAACAAGATACAAAACTATTCAGCAGCTGATGCAAGCCTATAGTGATCCCAATGGTGCCATTTACCTGAAAGAGTGTTTGCCGCCATCAGAGTCTGGTATGGTAATTTTAATTGATATTTTTTTAAGTTGGCGCTTTAGATTTGAGAATACTGGTCAGTGGTCACGTCTAGTTTTAAATAAAAATTAGATAGAAATTTATTTTACTGGGCGTTTTTAAAGTGTCACAATTATAGATAGACAGTATGTCCATAGACGAAAAAGTGAAAGGTAGGAAATCCAATGGACTCACGTCGGGCGACCTCGGTGGCCATAAAATAGGCCCACCTTGACCTATTCATCGATTACCAAAAGTATTTGATAAGTGCTGACGAACCAAATTGCTATAATGGGGCAATGCACCGTCTTGCATATACCACATCTAATTTCTAATATCTAGGGGCACATTTTCTAATAAACCGGTTAAGTTTTGTTGCAAGAATTGCAAATACATAGCGCCAGCCTTCAGTAAAGAACGGTCCAATGAGACGATTCCCAATAATCCCCGCCCACATGTTGACCATGAACCTTTGTTGGTGCTTTGTCTATTCTGTTGCATGTGGGTTTTCTGCATGCCAGATATGCAAATTATGACCGCGCTAAAGGCGCCAAAATTATGCAGAACAAAATTCTTAAATCCAATACACACGAACCACAATAATCAAGGCAAGAACCGATTTCAAAATTCTAGAAGTGACAAGACCTAAACAGTTTTCGACAAACCAATAGAAGTCAAAGGAGCGTTCCTGACTTAAAAACCCAGAGAAGATCCCAAGTTCTTCCCCAACAGTTTAATGTTTAAAGTAAATTTTAAGTTCCCGACATGTTTCAAATGTTTAAGCACTCATCATCAGGGGATACTAACATCGAGTTTAACAGAAATGTAAGTTGTCTCAAATTAATGAGTACAACATAGGATGATACATGCAAAGGTATTTATTATTTCTATCCCTTATAGATCATAGATTTTACCTGCCTGATGCCCGGTACAAATCACAATGTTGAATAAATTATAAAAGATGTGTTCGGTACGAAACACATTATCCAATTAGTACTTTTATGGCCTTCGGTACGAATCACACAACACCCATTACGATGCCTTATACTTACCGAACACTCTGTATATTTTAAAATAAAGTTTGCATTAAAGAGCTTGCACTCTTTCCATTTACGTACTCCGGCTGTAAAAAAAAACAAATTGCTCCACACGCGCATAAAAATTATTTGCCTGGTCTCGTGTTCAGTAAATTATATTTTTTTACAGATATATCTCCTTTGCTCCTGTGCAGAAGTGACAATGTTATAGGGGATTTCCTCACAGATAGCTCCTCACTAAATGTTTTGATCCCACAGGGTCCTGTGTGCATTAACTACAAAGACTTGCAGGTATATAAAGGTAAGTAACAACACGTAATAACAAAGACAAATTTATTCGAATATAAAGAGCTGCTTTAAGTTTTGGTTAGTTATACCGTTTGATTTCTGATTTTATTAGTTTTAAAAATGTATACTTCTGTTTGTTTTACATAGGTTTAATTACAATTTTTTTCTTGTTTATTGGGTTTTTTAGGTCATTTATAAATAAATAAAGGTTTGGTTTAGGTTGACGTTTCGGTTTATTTTACATTAAACCATCTTCAGAACTACAATTTCAGGAAAATGTGATTATTAACTAGTTTTTAGGATTAAAAAGTAGACATACCTCTATAAAATCTTAGCACTATCACTTCTATTTTTACATGTTTAACTATGTGGTAACTATGCAAGACTGATTTTATGAAGGGATTTTTTGTGAGGGAGGGTAGGTATATTTATTAAAAATGGGAAAAACCATTTAATTACGGTTTATTGTTTCTTATTGTTAACGGTAGTAAAAATTTGCAATTTTTATTAGGTTATTAAATTACTGTAAATTGTACTTAGATTATCAGTGTCGATTCGGAAATTTAATGTATTTTTATTTTTTTTAATATGGATCATTTCTTTTATATTTTGTTTTTTATAGTTTATTTCATGGTCTAAAATTGTTGTATTATTGAAGTCAAAATTATGTATATTAATATATAAGTATAATAATATTAATAAAAATATGTATATTATTATTATTAAATTATAATATAATTTAATAATAATATAATATTATATTAGTTAAAAAAATTAAATTAAAATATGTTGAAGAAAATGGAGGCCCGGTAGAGCATCTTTATGTTTAATAACCCATTGAAATTGTTTTTGTTACTGCTATGGTTACATTTCTTAATCTGGCAGTTGTTTAATAAAATTCTTTATTATTATGATATTTTATTAGTAAATAATGTTTCAAATGCGAATATTTCAGAAACGGTTGAATTTAGGTATCTTGTATGATATATAAATTATGTTTAGAACTTAACAAGGAGTCGAAAAATAAATTCATATATAGGGTGATCCATTTAAAAAAATACACTTTTCGTGTTTCCTTGTATACTGATCATTTTTCAAATTATCTTTATACGTAAAAAAATAGTATCTTGCAGTACCTACATAACCATACTTTTAAATTTTGTGGGACACTTAAAATAAAAAAGTTAAAGGGAGGCGACATTATAGGGGATCACCCTGTACATGGACCGACTCTAGGGCATTTAGGCAATTGTTGAAAATTCTCCATATTTAGTTAAAAAAAAAAACACTGACACATTACACTTTGACTAGTATATGTATAGATATAAATAGTTGTCTTATTAGAATAGAGGCACCCATAAAGGCATAATAACCACATAATTAGCAAACAGGTAACCAGGAGTAGGTAAAAAAAAGGAATAAAATGATTAAGCAGAAACGGAATAAGTACCTAGACTCTAATTAGTTTTGATAAAATTGCTTTTTAAAATTCCAGGTAAATTTAATAAAAAATTTAATATAAGATATATATTTGAAGACAAAATTTAAATTTAATGTCGATACTTGTACTAATTCTGCACAAATTTAAAAATTCAGGCCTATTTAAATCTATACATGCCGAAAAATCTTGCACTCCCATGGAGAAGACGGTTTTGATTGATTTATTACTTCGCATTGGTAGACACTAGTCTATCTTTAAGACACTTTTCAAATATTTTTGAAAAGTTATCTATCAAGCGTATTGGCAGAATTTTGATGAAAATATGGGCGTTTAAAATGTAAGTACTTTTTTTTACCTCTATTCCATAATTTATGGACGCAGTGTATGTTGTGTTCAGTCTAGAAAACTTATTGAATTTGTGAGAATTTTGTTTATTTACTTTTTAGATTTAAGGGACGAAAATATAAGTGAGAAACTTTCCCATTTTCATGAAAAATATCTTATATTTATAAAATATTTATTATTTTTTTCCTTTTGTTATAAAAATATTTAGAAACATTTTCCCCTTTCGTTAAATATTTTAAAAATTGCCATTTTACTTTTAAGATAGTTTCATCATATTTTTGAACATTTCTCAAATATTTCATAAATTTTAAATTCAATATTTTATATTTGTTTTTCATATTTTTTGCAATAATTTATGGTTAATTTTCTTTCTAGTTAAACATATTTTATGGCGCTACACAGTCGTGCATTCTGTGGCCCGTCTGTACCTGGTCTACCAGTCTTTTTTGTCTAGGTTATTTTTAGGTGTGTTACAGGTAAAAACACTTAAGTCCCGGACAACTGTCAAAATGAATCCATCATCTAGAATTATTTTATTTGTTCATTTAGTATGTTATTCTTTGTGTGAGATCCCACCAGGAAACCTAACAGATCTATCGATATGTAAAGTAAGCCATTTAGGGTTGGAATATACTGGAAATATATGGAAATCAGAATCTAACGTTCGATGCCAGTCGTGGTCAATAAATAGTCCACATACGATCAAGGACGATCTTACTGATGATAAGTTTCCATTTAGGTCGAAGAAGTCATCGAAAAACTATTGTAGAAATCCAGGTAAATACAATTTGCTTTCAAATTATTGGAAAAACCATAAATGTCAATTTATAAAACGTTTCGCCACCGCTCCCGCTCGTTATCACCTTTCTAAAGGTATTTATAGAACACGAACTGCGCCGTTTTAAACTCGCGAGAGCAAAAACCTATTTTGAAGCAGTGGCGGTTGGTGCATAAGCACTGCAGTGCTGCAGGGCTCCCAAAAAAATGAAGAAAAATAATAATAATTACATAATCTATAAAAAATATTTCCTTTTAATTGTATTAATTCTTGCTCGGATTGTTTTGCCAGCTCTAGACTCGTGTGTGTGGCGGACTGTACCGGGTGATCGCGTATAATGTACCCCCCTGTAATTTTTTTATTTGATATAATTAAAAAAAAATAAAAATACAGCCGCGTGGGTGACTTGAACTATTATCTCTTTTGGTATAAAAGAAGTAATTAAATTCGATAGTACACAGGAAACATCAAGGAGCAATCTTGAGAGATGATAACAACGAGATAATTCTAGGAGTGAGGGCTAAGCTTGCAAGATGGAAAGAATATATCGAAACACTTTTTAATGACGATAGACCTTGCTCCCCACCACCGATAGATCACATATTGAATGAAAAGGCTCCAGAAATAACCAGAGACGAAGTTGTTCATGCAATAAAAGCACAGAAAAACGGGAAAGCTACCGGTCCCGATAAAATCAACGTTGAAATACTTAAATTAATTGCAGACAACGAAAGTAAAAGCCTAGATTTAATAACAGCATTATTTAACAAACTATATAACTCAAGCAAGATACCGTCGGATTGGCTTAAATCAACATTCGTAACCCTGCCAAAGAAACCCAACGCCTCACAATGTGATGACTATCGGATGATAAGTCTTATGTCCCATGTCCTGAAAACCTTTCTTAGAATCATCCACACGCGAATCTATAAGAAGTGCGAATATCAGATGGACAATACCCAGTTTGGATTCCGAAACGGACTCGGAACGCGTGAAGCGCTCTTCTCCCTGAATGTAATGACACAAAGGTGCAGAGACATGAATGTGAATGTATTCGCATGTTTCATAGACTATCGAAAGGCGTTTGACTGTGTTAATCATCAGAAGATGATCGAAATCCTGCGAACAACCGGGGTTGACGAACAGGACCTGCGTTTCATATCAGAACTTTACTGGCATCAAACGGCGGTAGTAAAGATGGAACAATCAGCATCGGAGGATATGCAGATCAGACGGGGTGTCCGACAGGGTTGCGTCTTGTCTCCACTCCTCTTTAATCTGTATTCAGAGACTATATTTAGAGAAGCACTGGATGGGGTCCAGGGCGGAATCAAGATCAATGGAACCCCAATAAATAATATCAGGTACGCCGATGATACGGTTATATTGGCCAACGATATGCAGGAACTACAAAGCATCATGGATTCCGTAGTTCACTATAGTGAGATGTTTGGATTGCATCTCAATGTCTCCAAGACCAAACTATTGATCTTTTCTAAAACTCCAATAAATGCACACCTGCGGATCAAAGGACAAACAATCGAACAAGTGACCTCAATAAAATATTTGGGAGCTAACATCAATAGTCAGTGCGACCCGAAAAGGGAAATACTTTCAAGGATTGAACTAGCGAGAAAAATCTTCGTGAGTATGAAATCATTTTTTGCAAGATTGGACCTCAGCTTGGGACTCAGAATTCGGATGATCAGATGCTACGTGTTCTCTGTCCTACTCTACGGATGTGAAAGCTGGACACTAAATTCACAGACGGAAAAGAAAATAGAAGCCTTCGAAATGTATGTGTATAGACGGATGCTGCGAATTTCATGGGTACAAAGGATCACCAACGATGAGGTACTCCAGCGCATGCACAAACAAAAGGAACTATTGAACACCATCAAGGAAAGAAAAATGCAATACCTGGGTCATGTGATGAGAGGTGATAAATACGAAATACTACGCCTCATAATAGAGGGCAAAGTGCACGGGAAAAGATCAGTAGGAAGACGCCAGAACTCATGGCTAAAGGACTTAAGGAGATGGTTCGATCGCTCGTCTGCAGAAATCTTTCGTGCTGCAGTTTCCAGAGCTACAATTGCCATTTGGATCGCCAACCTTCGGCAGGAGAGGGCGTGATAAGAAGAAATACACAGGAAAAAACAAAAAGTTTAATTTTTTTAAATTGGAACACCCTGTATAGAATACATTTTTAGATTCTACTAACATTTCTAAATAACTTTTGTTAAATATACCCTATACCTAAATCCAATGGTTACCCCAATATTTGGATATAAACTCAATATCTACCGATTTTTAATAGTTGACCATGCATAGAAAATAAAAATGATAAATGTGAATTCTGCCATGTTTATTAATGAGTATTGACATAATATATGCTGTTGTAAGTAAGTTAATTTCTGTTTGTCGATAGTATGCCCTATTCCGAGATAGAAAAACAATAGCTATTTTCCTAACAAGTGCAGAAAATCGATTTTTCCGCACGCAAATGCCGTTGACAGCACGACGCGTAGCGGAGTGGTGTCAAGCATTTAAGTGCGGAAAAATAGGTTTCTGCACGTGTTAGGAACAATAGTTTTTCTACTAGCGTGACGAAACAAATTGAAAATAATTTAAAAAACGGAGTTTTTTTTTAAATTTTTATTACAATGAACAAAATTTTACAATATTAATTCGTTCATCTCTTCATCGGAAATCATTTTGCGTGCCGAAGAATTCAGCAAAACTCCAGTAGAAAAACTGATAAACTAGTTTAAATTTATAATATTCTGTTGACAGTGACATACAAATCAACAACTGGTTATATACACCATAGCAACTAAGATATTTCAAAGGTAATATGATGAACAGTGACTTCAAATCGTACAGCATTTAATTTAATTAAATTTAATTTCAAAATATAACAGTGCGGAAAAATCTTTGCCGCACGGTGCGGAAAAGTGGATTTTCCGCACTAAAACATGTGCGGAAAATGCGTTTTTCCGCACTCTAGTAGAAAAAATATTTTAACTTAAAAAACAATAATAATGCTCGTGCTGCCATAAAAGAAATGAGGCGAGAAAATCCAGGGATGCAACTACCAATTCGAAGAACATTTAGGATGATATACAGGAAATTCCAAGAGACGTCCAGTTTACATAGAAAAAAGAAAGTAAGTGCTAAGAATGAAAATAGCGAATTGAACATTCTACTCTCAGTGGAAGAAAATCAACATGTGTCCATAAGAAAGATTTCAAGAAACTTACCGAGAAACTCAAGAAAACATTGCCAATACATCTTACGGAAAAATTCAAAAAACACTCAAAACAAATTGCTTTAAGCCCTATGAAATAAGACCTACAACCAAACTAACCCCAAGGCAAAGAGCAGATCGGGTAACTTTTTGTCAGCTAATGTTACAGCGTATAAACATAGATAATAATCTCTTAAGAAAAGTACTGTGGACTGATGAATCAACATTTGTGACAACTGGTATGATTAATAGGCAAAACACGAGGCATTGGGCAGTACAAAATCCACATTCGTACAGAGAGTTTCAATTTCAGGGCCGCAAATCCGTTAATGTGTGGTGCGGTATCCTTGACAACACCGTTATTGGACCTCATTTTTTTGGGGAAACTTTAAATGGGGAGAGATACTTACACTTCCTAGAAAATGATTTGGAGGAATATTTAGACGGGTTGCCACTTCGGCGCTTGCAACATATAATTTTTCAGCAGGATGGCGCACCGCCCCATAATATAGTTAGAGTAAGAAACCACCTTAATGAGAGATTTCCGGAGTGGATAGGAAGAAATGCACCGATAAAGTGGCCTGCTAACAGCCCCGACTTAACCCCAATGGATGTGTTTCTTTGGGGTTATTTAAAAGCTCATGTAGGTCTCCACAATGCAGAAAATATTAACCAATTAAAGAACTTAATAACCAACGAAATAGCCGTTTTAAACCGGGATCACCCTAATTTTACAATGGATTCTTTAAAAAAAATACGCAGAACCCTAGTTAGGTGCCTTGAAGAGAACGGAGGGCCCGTTGAACAGTTCGCCATATAAGTTTTCTGTAGGTTTTGAAGTTATGTTTATCTGTGTTATAAATTCATTTTATTTAAGTAAATATAATAATATTTAATTTGATAAGCCACTTCGTGACAAATTAACTTTTGTATTTAAATATCTGGGTAAGTGTTGGATTTAGGTATAGGGTATATTTAACAAAAGTTATTTAAAAATGTGAGTAGAATCTAAAAATGTATTTTATACAGGGTGTTCCAATTTAAAAAAAAATTAAACTTTTTGTTTTTCTCTGTGTACTATCGAATTTAATTACTTCTTTTATACCGGAAGAGATAATAGTTCAAGTCACCCACGCGGCTGTATTTTTATTTTTTTTTAATTATATCAAATAAAAAAATTACAGGGGGGGTACATTATACGCGATCACCCGGTACATACCGCGGCGATCGCCTAAGTAAAGTCGACCAATGGAGTATCGTACCGACTCTCCCTGTCGCTGAATTATTTTTGATCTGATTCCGCCGTAACGGTCTAAAATAAAGCCGTGATTTAACTGAAGAGTTCGCTGCATTTAGTGCAGCGCAGTGCGGGTCACGGAATACGGTATTGAATAGTATCGAACGAATTTTTACGCGACTGTTTAGTATACGGCGAGTTGAACATAAAAACAATAATATTTGAGTGCGGGGGTGGTTTTTGTGTATTGCTGTGACAATTATTAACTGTGTAGTGTACTATGGAAGTGGTCTTCAATTTAATTAATGTGATGAGATTTTTTAAATATTCATACGAAGAAAAGATAAAATTAAAAGCAAAAGGTAGACCATTACCAGATATTATTATTGAAAAATCTAGTATAAGTAGAGGAAAAAGCTATACACGTAAATTTAATAGACATTTATTTAAAAAATGAATGGATTTGTGGATGTAACAACAAAAATGCTTTATACTGTTTTCCCTGCTTACTTTTTGGTGGCGATAAAGCTTGGACGGAAATAGGGGTCACCGATCTAGAGCACTTGAGTTTGAAGATAAAAAGACACGAAAACTCTAAAAGCCATCTTCATAATTGTATGGAATTTGCGTTACTAGGGTCAACTAATATTATGGCTTAATTAGATTCCGCTTATTGGATAAATGTACAGAGACATAATGAAAATGTGTTAAAGAATAGGTTTATTTTATCAAAAATTATAAATTGTATAAAATTTTGTGGAGCTTTTGAATTGGCTCTTCGGGAACATAATGAGAGCGATACGTCCGACAATCCGGGAATATTTCGTGGACTTGTAAATTTTTCGGCTGAATTAGATTCAACTCAAAGTGAGCACCTAAAAAAATTTGCGATATTTAAAAGCACCTCCAAAGAAATACAGAACGATCTGTTACAGTGTATGCTTGAAGTCTGTCATGAACAAATAATTGAGGCAATTAATAATTCTCCATTTTTGGCGATCATGGCGGACGAAACAACGGATGTTGCTGCAAAGTCTCAACTGGTAGTTATTTTTAGATATGTTCGCGACGGTGAGCCAATTGAACGTTTTTGGAAGTACTTAATTCCTAAAAGATGTGATGCAGAAGCACTTAGTAAAACAATTTTACCTGTTATAGATCCTTTAATTCAAAATTTACCTAACAAACTGAATGCACAAAGTTATGATGGAGCAGCGGTGATAAGCGGCCAACATGCAGGCGTTCAAGCATTAATTAAAAAAAAATATCCTTTTGTTTACTATGTACACTGCTATGCCCATCAGCTAAATTTGATTATGGCTAAAGCTGCTTCTGCAAATACGCAAGTACGTGTATTTTTTGGCAATTTACAAGACATTCCTGGCTTTTTTAATAATTCACCCCAACGAGTAGAAGTGTTGAACAAGATTGTGAACAGAAGGATCCCCCACGGCGCTACAACCCGTTGGAATTTTAATATACGGACCATTAATGTTGTGTACGAAAATAGAACCTCTCTTATTGAGTGTATGCATGAAATAGAAGATCAATTCTCCAACAACACAGTCTGTAGTGCAGCCGCCTCTATTCGCCGTACATTAAATGATCCTATCTTCAGTTTTTGGCTGACTTTTTTCCATTATGTGATGCCCCACGTGGATATCCTATTTAATCAATTGCAGCAAAGAAAAATCGAACCCACTCTAGTAAGACACGCTATCGATAATTTTGAACGCAGTATCATTTAAGTTTGAAATAATATTGATAACATCATTGGTGAAGCATCAGATACAATAAGCCATGAATCACCAGAAAATAAACGCAGACGTCCATGTAACAGCAAATTTGATCACCGGATTTCTGCTTTAGAGGTGTGTGATGTTATTATAAATTGTGCAAAAGATCGATTTCATTTTAAAAGGGCATCTAGTAGTTGCATCACTTTTCTTTTTGGAATACTTATGAGACTATTGTGGTAAATTTCCTGAGGATAAACTCACTTCCGTATGTTCCTTTTATCCCACACTTGATAAAGAACGATTACGAACTGAACTGTCTGTTATTTATTCAAGAAATGATTGCAGGACTTTAAATGGCGCACTACCTCTTCTAAAATTTTTAATACCAAACAATCTAGGAGATACGTTAAAGGAGACTAGAAAATTATTAGAAATTGTGGTAACAACTCCCATGACAACATCAGAGGCCGAACGATGTTTTTCCACACTAAAACGAATCAAAACGTTTCTTAGAAATTCAATGACCGAAGATCTTTTAACAGCTGTTTCCATGCTATCTATTGAAAAAAAGTTTATTTCCGAAATAGACAATTTTAATGACAAAGTGATTACAAGATTTGCGAACCGAGAAGAACGTAGGATAGACTTAATTTATAAAAAATAGGTAAATTTAGTATTTTGTTAAAAAATATGTTAATATTTTTATCTAGGTATTATTAATTTTCCTACTTGAAAAGCAAGATCCGTCAACACAAAAGGGCGTGGCACCCAAAAATTTTTGCGGCGCAAAATGTACTTTAAATCTGGCAGCAATAGCAGAGAACCATTGAAACTTACGTATGAAAAACAATTAGTTATGGACAAGCGTGGTCGCCCTATGCCCGATTTAAATATTAAAACTGCGGGTAAAAGTCGTGGCAAAATTTATAATTTAAAATTTTTATAAATGGGCGTGGTCCGGCCCCTTTTTTTTTATCTATGCAATATACCTACTAATAGAGTTCACGAGCCGCCACTGTTTTGAAGTATTTTTCTATGAAAAAGTGGATAATGTGACCAGTATTTAATATTATTTTTTAATTATAAGATTGTCTATTTTCTATAAATGCTGAAATCGTAGGAATATGGAAAATATTTCTATGTCTTCTATCATATGTGTCAAATTTCTTTCTTTCCATTGGCTAGAAGCTAGTTGCGGCAAGTGGGAGCAGGAGCGATGACGAAAAGTTTTATAAATGCACCTTAAATGTCAGAGTCATAATTTATGGTCAATATCGATATTTCTCGGGCAGTAACGAAAATGCTCATTAGTTAGTCGTGGACAATGTTGAGAATACTTATTGTATTTAATTTCATTTTTTTTCAATCTTTGTCCGGCCATTCACGACATTGACCATTTATATTAAAAATTGCAGTATGTATAGTTCTGTTCAGGAAAAAGGTACAGTCCAAGCGGTTTCTTTGCCGGTGCGTCATTACTTCCACGTGACTAAAACCATATCAATCTAATCAAAATTACTAGGTTTAGAAAGTCAAAGCAAAGTCTAAGTTTATAAAACTTTCGTGGCTAGCGTTCGGACTTAGTAATAATAACAAATATCCATACTCACTTATCGCCAACACGAAAGTATGATAAAAAAATGGCTCTGAAAAGAACAGCTTATAGGATTAAATTGAATTGCCAGGCACAGGAACGTTTAAAAACAAATTAAAGTTGACAGGTCGAAACGACGACTTTGACATCAATAGACAACTCTCCAAATATCCTTCGACTCTGTCTAGCATGTTACTTTGAATTCGAGACGTATTGCGCAACCCCTGAGACGATCTATTATGTTTTTATTCACTTTTACACCGTAAAAATTTTGAGTGAAATTTAACTCAAAATTAACAAAAATTTTTGTCAAAACACGTTCCCACCAAAATGTGTGAACAATTAACACATTATTTTTTAGTAAAATTTACACAAAATTGTGTTCATTTAAAATAAAAATTGTGTAAACGGCTTAATTTTTTTGAGTTTTCATCTTCCACTTTTTTTTGAGTAAATTTTTACAACTTTTTTGTTACATTGACACAATTTTAAGTTAATATTTACTAAAGAATGTCTCAATTCTTTTTTTTTACCCAAAGTTGAGTTTCTTTTATCCTTTTTTGTGTTTTATTGCTATTAAAGTTAATCAATTTTGAGTCAGTATTTACTAAAAATGTCTCACTTAACTTTCTTTTTACCCAAATTTGAGTTAATTTTTCTCTTTTTTGTGTTTTATTGCCATTAAAATTGGCCAATTTCGAGCTGCTTTTAACAAAATATAACGACTGACCTTCAACATCCTAAGAGGATTTAATCGTCGCATGTCAACAGGAGCAGTCTTTTTTGACGTTGCTAAAGCTTTTGACAAAGTCTGGCACGACGGACTAGTACTAAAATTAATAAGGGCAGGCGTGCCTGATTACCTTATCAGGCTAATTATATCATGCCTTGAGGACAGGACCTTTGCAGTATCGTCTGAAAATACAATTTCAACGATTAGAAAAATCAAAGCAGGGGTCCCACAAGGGTCACCCCTAGCGGCGATTTTTTATAATATTTACACAGCAGACATTCCGCACAGCAATCAGACAGAACTATATCTGTTTGCGGACGATACTGCAATAACTGCTACCTCAGGAGTGCCCTGGAGAGTGGTCGAAAGTTTGCAACAGCATGTACATGTGCTGCAAAAATGGCTTGAAGCCTGGAGATTAAGGCTCAATGAGGAGAAAACGCAGGCAATATTCTTCTCGAAGGCAAGGCTAAGACTATCTGAAAAAAGGGTTAGAGTTAATAATAAACCAATTATATGGCCAAACAAAGTAAAGTATCTTGGTCTTGTCTTCGATAAGAAACTTACCTGGAACGAAAACGTCGACGAAAGAGTCGCAAAGGCACAGAGACAATTGAGTGCCGTGTACCCGTTAATTTGTAAAAACAGCAATAGCACGAACAAGACGAAAATGTCAGTATACAGGAGAATTATCAGACCAGTACTAACATACGGAATACCATCATGGTGTACAGCAAACAAGAGAAGACTCAAAAAACTACAAATCTTACAAAACAGGGCAATTAGAATCGCACTAAACGTACAAAGACACGTACCAGTTAGAATACTACATGACGAAATGAAAATTGAAATGATTGAACAATACATAACAAAGACAATTACGAACTACCACAGACGGACAGACGTATCAACAAATAATCTTATAACAAATTTACACATAAGAGATCACAGCCACAGCACACATACAAAATGCCGAAAGACTGGCTCCCACCCTGAATGCTAAATTATCATGAAAATATCAAAAAATTAACATAAAAAAACTGGAAAAGAGCAACGACTTTCAAGAGAAAAAAGAATGAAAAAAGAAAACAGCAATGAAAAAGGAAAAAACAAAAAAGCTTCAAAAAAGTATTCGAAAAGAAAAGTCTGCAGCAAATAGAAGTAAAAGCCAAGAAAGGCTAACTTAAGAAGCCAACAGTACAGAAAGAAAAAAAAAACAAAATATAGTGATTACTTTAATATACCTAATGCAGCAAATAGAAGTAAAAGCCAAGAAAGGCTAACTTAAGAAGCCAACAGTACAGAAAGAAAAAAAAAACAAAATATAGTGATTACTTTAATCTAATATTCGTAAAATTCTACCAAATTTCCAAGGATATATTTGATGAATTTATAATAATTGAATTTAAATTAATTTTTACCATAAAATGGTACAATTTTTTTGCAAACTGCTCGCTAAAGGGATAAACATTTGAAAAAATTTGCCGAGGATTTATTGATCATTCATCTTAAAAACTAGTAAAATTTATTGCATATATACCTTTCCTTCTTAAGATTGGGCTTAGGAGGTAAATAAAACAGGAAGTATAAAAAACACTTGTATAATAGAACTAAAATCAAGTAGTAACTTTCAGTAAAGTTGTCAAAAATGAACAAAAACTCGTTCTTTAAATACTATTAAACATTGCAATGAATACTTATAACAAAAAAATTTACCTTAGGACAAAGTTAATATTAATGATGAGATGCCTGGTAAAAAACTTACATAGCCTGTAGTTCCAAATGGGTCTCTTAATGAAGTAAATAATTCAATAATGCATTTTGCATATTCTTCTTTTATCCTAGTGGGGATATATAGACCATAGTTTTCTTGTCTGGTTGGTCAAACATTTTAATCTTTCATATTCATCAAATATTAAAGTGTTTTCTTGTTTTGCAATAATTTGCTGTTTGAGTTCCTGTAAATAAAAAAAAATATAAGTTTAAAATAGAAATGTTTTTTTTCTGTATTTATTAAGGAAGTAGGTACAGGGTTATTTAATATATTTTGATACCCACCTGCAGCCGTAATTACAAGTGGTAGAAAAAAACTTTAAATACAAAAGTTGTAGGATTTTTCCTCTGTTATCTTTTGGAAGTATCAAAGTTAAAAATATCTCATACATAGGTGAATAAATTAACCCAACTTACATTTTGCAATTTGACTCCAAATAAAACAAATAATTTGTTTATATTACCCATTTTTTAGCAAATTAAACACTTTTATTTCTGACCGGTATATTATTAGCTTATAACGTCTTAGTTACGCGGGAATTATAAGGGTCATAACTCCCTTGGGATATTAAGAAAAATTTGACATAAAATCAAACGATTGACATCTAATGTCAATTTGATTGTCATCTATTGAAACATTTATTCCACTTTAAAAATGAACAAAATGTTACTAAAATCGGTCAGAAATAAAATTATCTATGTATCACTGGAATTATAAGGGTCTCAATTACCTCGGGCAATTGCTGTCCCTCGGGCCAAAGGCCCTCGGGACGTAAACTTTGCCCTCGATAATTAAGACCATTATAATTCCCTAGATACATAAATAACTATTATGTGTAATTTTTAATCATTTTAGAGTATCTGTAAAAGAGATGCTATAATATTCTTTTTTCCACTACTAACCTATAACATCGCCATTATCGACCGATTATTAACGTTAGAAATCGTTTTTCTCTACCTTATAAGTTATTATTGACCATGGTCAATAATAAGGCATTGAAATCCATTATTGACCGATCTTCAAGAATCTATTTGAACGCAGGTAACTTGATATTTTGATTCTACAACATGAATTCATAAACATGAATAACTTGAAAGGTGATTTCTTGCGGTTAGGCAACCAGATAACCATCAACACATATTAGATCATTAGAGATGCTTGATATGGTAAAGTATCGATACAATCAACATTTTTTTCTGCTTCCATCCTTAATTCTGGAGGTGTACACATAATAATATCACTTACATTTTCTTCGCTCATTTTTTAAAAAAACGGAAAACTCGTGAAATCTGATGACATAAATGAACAAAAATTGACATTAACAAAGCCACCTGACAAAACAAAATATTTTGCCAATTCCAAAGCGCAGGTAACTTGATTAAAAAATATACTTATACCTACCTATAATTTTTTATAATTATTAATACTATAAAGATAAATGTCTTATAAAAGTTTGTAGTAGTGGAAAAAATATTATATTAACCACGGTTTAGACAGCTTATAGCCCTCGCGTCTTAAATCCCTCGTCGCTCCGCTCCTCGTGATTTAAGCTTGCCGCTCGGGCAATAATGATGGCTGTCTAAACCTTGGTTATTAATATACTATTAATGATATGACGTGATGCAATGGTTTTTATTTTGCGTTTTCCATAGATTATAAACAAAAGCTTACCCCTACTCTTCTAATAAACGATATGCAGCAAATAGTATTAAAACTTAAGCCATAGTACCTATTGTACTATATACAAGGTGTCCCACGACGATTTTCCCAGCATATTAGTCCAGGAAATACATAATTTTAGGTTGCAAAATTCATGGTAGTTCTGGACAAAAACTTGCTGTATGTTTTCCGTGTCGCTTAATCCGAATTTTCAACTTCCCACCAAAAATTCCCCCCGCAACCCCCCCCCCCCCCAAATTTTGAAAAAAAGAAAAAAATATCGTTATTTTGGAAAAAAAATCGTTATTTTGTATATTTTAGACAAAAACTACCTGGAAATTCGGAAAGTAGACAAAATTTGCGACAAAAAAGATCATGACAATGTGATATTTTGACGTAGGGCGAAGGCGTAGGGCGAAGGCGTAGGGCGTTAGCGCGTCTCAGAACATGCGCCTCGGCGCCGAACGCGTGCCGGGACATTAGACAATAACAGCGTAGTTTTCACCGCTTTTGCGACCTTCCATATTTATCGCTGCCTCCCATTTTTAATTTCTTGGTTCATTCTCTTCCCTGTTACACCTTTTACAGTCAGTCATGAATTCTGCCCCAGTGCGATTAGATGTGTCGTGTCATATTTGTAGCAACTTGTTTATCGCTCTCGCAGTTTTGACGTGTTGTATGAGATTTTCATTGTGTTTTTTAAATTAGTTGTTTTAAAAAACGTGTTATTGCATATGTGACTGTTTTTGGGAACTGTTATTACTTATTATAATAACCATGGTTGATGTGACATTAAATTGCTTCATTTGCGAACTTCTGTTATCGAGTGACGCGATAGTGAACGTAACGAAAAAAGGTTTGAAATCTTTTCGGGTAGCGAGTTTAAAGCGTAAAGATAATAAACGTGATCTTTTAACCGGGCGCACGACGATTGTAATGCATAGAAAGTGTCAAAACTCATATGTTAATGAAAAACTAATCGCATCGTATCTAAAAAACCGACCAGTACCGGAACATCCTGTAATTCCACAAATGCGCTCCGGGACACCAAGTTTTTCCTTTCAATGCCATTCTTTTTTGTGCGGTGAATCAATATCGAGTAATTATTTTTTGCAGCAACGACGTTTGCCCCCAGAACGAAGGGACCCTGTGTACAATGTGCGTCAGCTAAACATACGAAATAGAGCCATAGACTTCGCACAACGTCGAAGAGATGATTGGGGTGATAAAATTGTGCGTCGCTTAACTCCTGTTGAAGGCGGAAGAAGCTCGGTATCATTTATCTTGCATGAAAAAGCTTACTCTAATTCCAAAACTCAAATCTGAAAAACCTGCAAAGCGTGGTGCTTTCGGAATGGAAGAAGAAGCTGCCATGAAGTACGTATTTTCTCTTCTCCAAGAAAATGAGCAAGAATGTCAATTTTCGTTAAAAGAACTTATAGATGAAATTAAATGTGACCATAAACCGGACATTAGAACAATAAAGGCTCAACTAATCGCTAAATACGGTGATGGCATTATAATTTCAGAAGTCCGCAAAAGAACCTGCTGTCGTTTCTTTTCGTAGCTCAGGAGACAAAATTCTTAATGATGTGTTTTAGCAGAAGAAATGTGCCGATGAGCAGGAAGAGCGAAATCGAATCGTGCTAGCAGCAGCTAGCATAATTTTAGAAGATATCAGGAGTAAAGTTTACGAGAAACAAGAATATCCTCCTTCTGATGATTTTTTCCGCGATGCAGTCTGATATTCCCAAAAGTCTCAGTACTTTTTTAGAGCGTTGCCAAAGTGACGTAGATAAACCTGGGCCCTCAGCTGCAGTTAAGCGAAGAAGAATAATTTAAAGTTATCGCTCAGATGTGTAATAATATTTATTAGTATTTATTTTCTTTTGTCAAGAATATTTATTAGTAATAAAACTCTATATTTTTTAAACATGTAGATGTGTTCTTAATTTTCAACTTGCCTAAAAATAGATAAGGAAAAGTTGGGGTAAGGGGAGGATGTCCAGATGTTAAAAATAAGATATAGAAAAGGAGGGTGGCGGAGGGTTAAAACAAAAGATAAAAGGGGTGAAGGGAGAGCGAACGTAAATGACGTGGGCTGTTAAGCGAAGTGCGTAACTCGGCGTATGATACCCTCAGTCGCCAATGAGCATGCCTCAAGGCACAACAGCGCCTCCTACGTTCGTCCTACGTCAAAATGTTTAAGGATTTTTTTGTCGCAAATTTAGTCTACTTTCCGAATTTCCAGGTAGTTTTGGTCTAAAATATACAAAATATCGATTTTTTTTCTTTTTTATAAAATTTGGGGGGGTTGCGGGGGGAATTTTTGGTGAGAAGTTAAAAATTTGGATTCAGGGGCCCAAAAAACATAAAATAAGCCTATTTCCAGAACTACCATGAATTTTGCAAGCTAACGTCCTTATATGGTCTTTATTGCCTGGACTATATCGCTCGGAAACGGAACCAGATAGAAAAAAAAGTTCAGGAACAAAAATTGAGGGCTTGTAAGGGAGCATCTAGGAAGGGTAATTTTAGATATACAGGGTGTTTTAAAAATAGTAATACTGCTGCCAAGTCAGTTTTTTTAAATGGAACACCCTGTATATTGTCAGTTTTTCGAAAAGCTTGTTTCAGGAGAAATTCAACCATACCATACTTGTTACGTTTCTAATTTAAAATGACTGAAATATGAGCGATTTATAACACTTTATTAAATTATGTAACAATCAATCGAAAATAAGAAGATAACTAAACAAAATTAATTACGACTTCTTCTCAAAATATGTTCAAATTGGTTACCACTCTCACTAATACAATATTCAAATCTGTTTATAAGATTTCTGGTACACGCTGCTGTAATCATAGCTGGAGTAACAGTTCGACAAGCTGCTATGATTTTGTTTTGCAAATCTTCGACATCTCTAGGTTGGTTTGCATACAGAATTTCTTTAAGATATCCCCAAAGAAAAAAATCTAAAGGGGTCAAATCCGGTGACCGTGGTGGCCACCGGATCACACCATTTCGGCCAATCCAACGCGCAGGAAACGTGGTATCTAAATAATTTGTAACTTGCCTGGCAAAGTGAGGGGGAGCTCCATCTTGCTGCCACCACATAGAGGCTCTTTTATTGATTGGGATATTTTCAAGTAATAAGGGAAGTTCGTTTTGAAGAAAATTTAAAAATCGTTCTCCATTTAGTGTCCCTTGGTAAAAGTAAGGACCTATATTATAGGTTATTATTAAATCTTATAATAAGATAGCCATTAAATAAACCGCACCAAACGTAAACCCCCCAAACTACCTGAAAATTAGTCTCCTTCATCCAGTGAGGATTTACAGATGACCAGTAGTGGCAATTGTGGCGATTTACTATGCCGTTGTTGTGGAACCTACTTTCATCGCTCCATAAAATTTTGTTGAAAAAAAGACGGTCTTGTTCAAATTTCATTGACATCTCAGCAATGAAATTTAGGCGGCGTTCAGGATCTTTAGGTGTTAAGCCCTGCACCAGATGAATTTTGTAGGGGTGGTATTTATAATCTTTTAGTGTCCTTTCAACTGTACTTTTTCCAATACCTAATTCTTCCCCGAGGAGTCGAGTTGAGACATGTGGATACACTTGAACATAGGCCAAGATGTTAATATTGTTGTCTTCTGTTCGGACTCGTTTTCTTCTTGGTGTTTGCGCCCTACCACTGGGAAAGAAACCACTTTTTAATTTTTGTTCAACATTACGAAACGTTCTATAGCTTGGTATTTCACGATTCGGGTATTGTTGACTATACAGATTTTGAGCACGTCTTCCATTCTTGTGACATTCTCCGTATATCAGGAGCATGTCGACATACTCGTCATGTAAAAAGCGAAGGCATTTCTCACTACTTAAAATAATTAACAATGAAACTACTTCTGACTCGTGAAATGACAGCTCCCGTCATACTCTTCAATATTTCGCTGGTGGTTATTGTTATTATTGCATATCTGTTCATGCTTACGTAATTGATCATTTAATCGCTTATATTTCAGTCATTTTAGATTAGAAACGTAACAAGTATTGGTATGGTTGAATTTCTCTTGAAACAAGCTTTTCGAAAAACTAACAATATACAGGGTGTTCCATTTAAAAAAATTGACTTGGCAGCAAAATTACTATTTTTAAAACACCCTGTATATCTAAAATTACCTTTCCTAGATGCTCCCTTACAAGCCCTCAATTCTTGTTCCTGAACTTTTTTTTCTATCTGGTTCCGTTTCCGAGCAATATGCTGGAAAAATCGTCGTGGGACACCCTGTATATTTGAAGGGGTAATTGATACTTACCAATTTGTATTAAGCACTCATGAGATATTTCTGTTATTGACTCCACTCGGCACCAAACTTTCCGTCCCAGATATTCTAATTTAAACAAAATTTTCTCGCTCGACATTTCGGATAAAAATCATTATGTATTAAAATAATTTAAAAATAGTATTTAATTAATCGGCACGGATGACTTATAACTTGAATTTTATTAGACTACCTATAAGCTAGTCGAAGCGTGTCTGTGTCGTCGTCGTAGGATCGTTTGATGCAAACTTTGGGAGCCGAAGTTGTATCCGAACAGTTCCGAAGATAAACGTGTGGAAATTATTAACAGTTTATGAGTTTTGTTTGCTCTCAGCTAGGGTAAATTTTCTTTAGTGTTACAGTAATTGAGTAAAAATTAAAGTTTTAAATAAATTTTGTGTAATTCTACTAAATATTAGGATAATTTTTACGGAAATGTGTGTTAACGAACACAATTATTTGTTTACTTTACTAAAAATAGAGTCACTGTAGCAAATGTACTCAAAAATTCATACCCGATCCCATTAACTCAATGATTTTTAATGGTTTACTTAAACCGATTTTTTACTGTGTAGGGCTATAATAAATAAAGATGGGGTATTGTAAATCACGTTGTCTCTTGATCGTTCATCCATGGCGCACCGGCAAAGAACGACCATTTGGACTATAACACTAAAGGTAAAAGTAGGACAAACTTTGTACTATGTAAACTTTCCTATGGTGCACTACATTTGCAAAAAAGTGGTACAATACTACTTGCAATGCAGTAGGTTGATTTTTAAAGTGAAATCTAATTTCTACAAAACTATTTTCAATCTCAATCAACTAAGTCAGCTTACATTATACGTTTCTTAAAAAAAATATATTTTTATTTTTCACAAAATGTCCATAATAATATGTATATCTGTCAACTTTACTATACAGGGTGTTAATGAATGTCACGTAGATATTTAAGGAAGTGAAAATACTCATAAAAGACTTTATTTTTGATATATAGAGTGTCAAAACTTTAATTTTTTTTTTTCGTTTTTTTCCCATATTTTCCGAGATAATTATTTCAAATTTGATATACTTATTAGTTTTTGGAATCTGTAGCAGAATACAGAGTGTTGCATTTTTGGCAGTACCAACGCTTTCACTCTCCTGAACTTTTTTTTGAGATATGTATAAATACTGATATAATATTTTGACTACCCGTTCTTTTCTCGTTATTTTTGATCCAACCGCGATACTAATCAATTCTGAGTAGTTTTCTGCACACTCTGTATATTGCATTTATTGGACTGCTGGTGGCCCAGAAGTTAAAAAGTGAACTGATAAACCAATTCTGTGATGAAAAGTTTTATACAGTTTCTTGTAAAGATAATACAGGGGATAATAAAAAAGTAAGTGTTTTTTTTTAAATCATTTATTTTTCTAATGTCACAGATACGACAAAACCCCTCAAATTGGTTTCTACAATTTGGCTAGTGTTTAATTGTGTGTGGTAAACTAATACCAGTTGAACCATCAGTCCCACTTCCGAATCCCAGTGACCGGTCCTTCAGTTTAGGTCCAAGTCCAGTGCCATGGAAGGGTAGATCACATGCTTAGGGGCAGGTATGTGCTCACCTCTCTTCTGGGCGAGACTCAGGCGGTTCTAATGGCAGGGGGTGCTCGCAGGGGGGAGTTCACCCCTGCTCTGGAACCTTGCCATGGGTGACCTTCTGAGGGAACTCAGTGGGGCGGGGCACTCAATCTTGGGTTATGCTGATGTTCTGGTCATCACGACACAAGGAAGATTTAACACCATTGTGAGAGATAGAAAGTGGTGGAAGAATGGATAAGACGGGAAGATCTAAACATCAGCCCTCAAAAGACCGACATAGCCTTCTTCACAAAGCGTAAAAACGAGGGATTAGGACCCCTAATCATCCAAGGAGAAACGTTGCAACTGCCTGGGAAAGTAAATTATCTGGGGGTCATCCTGGACTCTAGACTTACTTGGAATAGCCACATGGAAAAAATGATCCGTAAATCTGAAATTACTCTTGCAGTAACAAGGAGAATGTACGGAAAGAAATGGGGTTTATTGCCCAAGATGGTGCACTGGATATACATCAGAGTGGTGATACCCTCATTAACCTACACATCTGGTGGCCAAGAGCTCTGCATAAGACCTCTATACTAAAGCTAGAAAGTCTTCAGAGAGACTGGCCTGCTTAGGTATAACAGGGGTAATGAAATCGACCCCTTCTGAAGCGATGGAGTGCCTTCTTGACCTCCCTCCTCTTCATTTGACGATGCAGGAAGAGGCAAGAATGGGCCTCCACCGCCTTTAGATGATGCTGCCTACCTCCAGAAAAAAAAAGGTAGGTCACAAACTTGTAGAAGAAATAGCACATGTGCTGGTGATGAAGATGAGATCAGACCGCATGACATCAAAATTTGTTTACGACACACCCTTTAACATTAGCATTCAGGATCGAACCGTGTGGACAAACTACGAACCAGATTTTCTGTCTGGAGCTCTGGTGTTGTTCAAGACTGAAGAGGGTACAGTGGCTGGGATGCACGGATTAAGACCAAGAAAAGACTTGTTATTTCCCTTGGGAAAACTCCCAACAGTTCCCTCCAACATTCCAGGCAGAAACCTATGCCATACTACAATGTGCATGTATTGACCGCTGCCTTTACTTGCTTTGGCCAAACAAATTGTTTACTATTTCCATAGGTTGCGTGGCTCAAATTATGTCAGTAGAAATAAAAGGCTTTTTCTCACACAAAATATATCTATTTACTTTCTGTTATTGGTCTGCGTTGCAGCAAATACGGTTTTACTGTTACATCTTAGTAGATAACTACTTACTTCATAAAATCAGCTACACATCCTACACCACTAATAACAAACAACAATATCGTGATATAATAGTACTTCTTAAACCTTCGAGAATTTATCACATAAGTTCCACGACTTTCCGAATGCTTTTTACAAAGATAAACGGGACTTGAGTCGGGATATAATAATTACATTATTATATCTTCGGAGTGACTCCGCGAATTGACCGACCTATTTCATGGCTTGGATACCATAAAAATCAACGAAAACGCGCGTAAACACCGCGAGTGAGACCGTGTGCTTCTTACAAAAGCCTCATCGAATCTGCAAATGTTAATCCGAATAGTCGAAAACATGTCAACTTTTCCCTCTTTTTCATACGCACTGCTTTTGGTCACGTACGCTGTTTCCGCCTTCCGCGAAGCTCAGTTTGTAGACGGCAAATTTCTCGGAGACCACTCTTGGTGGTAGCAACTACGTTTTAGAATTTAACGAACTTTTCTTGTTTTCATGTGAATTTCTAATTTCGATGCACCGGAGATAAATTAAAAGATTATAGACCGCGGCGTTGCCGTACTTTTTTTTTTTTATTTAATTGATACTTGTCTAAGTATATTAAATTATGCAACTAGATAATTGAACCTCTCCCCAACAGCATGCGAAAACAATAGAAGAGCCTACCCAAATAGACGAATCTACATATGATCAGACAGTCAAGCGGTCCTCAAGGCTCTTATAAGCCAGGTGGTAACATGAAGGCTAGTCTGGAAATGCCAGAATGAACTGAGAACCCTGGCGGACTGCAATACTGTGAAACTATTCTGGGTACCGGGTCACACAGGCATTTTTGGCAATTAAAGGGCAGACGAGCTTGCGAGGCAAGCTACAGCTGCACCATACATTGGTCCTGAACCAGCCCTAGGAGTGCCTAAATTCACAATACGAGAAGCTATTAAGCGATGGACCAAAAATGAAAACAAAATCTACTGAAACAGCAGACAGCTCAATCATAGCAAGAGAGTTCTGGGGAGTATTGGTCCTAAATTCTCAAAACAGTTGCTTAACCTTAGCAGGAATCAACTAAGAGTAACAACAGGAATCCTAACAGGACATATGGCTGTCGAGGATCGCCTGAACAAAATGAAGATATACAATGAAGATCTTAGCTGTAGGCTCTGCGGATAGGAAGGATAGGGAAACTGTTTACATATAGTCTATCAATGTGAATCCCTGGATCGCAGGCGAATAAAATAACCACTTAATCAGCAGTTGACGTGCATAAACTAATCCACGGAACCAAGATAACCGAGTGGATACAATGAAACGAAGGTTTGCACAATATACTTATGGCCGCAGTCCAGTGCCATGATAAAGTGACAGACCGGATAGACCACTAAAATTGAAAGTAACGATTTACATAGTAACGGGTTCAAAATAACGAGTCTCAATATCCAAAGTAACGAAAGTTGACGTCACTGTATACCATACCTATTAATATAAGAATAAAAATATATTTCACTTCAAAATATATCTAAAAATTTGGAGTATCCGTTTTATCTGACCAGCAGTTTTGTTGCCGATGTTAGAGAAAGCTTTTTTTTAGATAGAAGATTAGACGGCCCTTGGTGTTACACCATAAATTCTGATTTAATATATGAGACCTGTGCCATTCCTTTATGTTCTTATTCGCAGTGTCGACTTACTGGACCTGGCATGGATTATGGTGGACCGCATAGTAAAGGAGTGTCTGGTAATTCAATTTATTTATTAATATACTTATTGATTTACATGTATTTTAAGATTACTGTAACGAACTATAATTCTGTTATTTATTTATTTATCGTATGGCAATACACATGTCTTCTCTAAATGCAATATAATCAAATCTTAATATCTAGGTTATCAATCCAAGTAACAGCCGATGGAGTGGCCTTCAAGAAGTCTGTTGCTGTGCAGTGATTTTGTCGATTAACGCACTCAAAGGCTAGGTGGTGGATGGTTTGGCGTTCACCGCAGTCGCAGGCGTTGCTGTCGGATTTACCCCATTTATGTAGCACAAACGCCGCAACCCGAGCGTATACGGTTTAGCGAACACCATGTTTTTCTCGGGAGAGTACATCCGGGGACTGATTCATTTGTGTGAAGAACGTTATGGATATGTGGAGGTGCTTCATTTTGCCAAGTTAGCAACCATTCGCGATCTAAATTGAAGTTTCTTGCGGTTAGGTCTATGGCCGTTTGGATTGGGGGTTTTCTGGAGCGTAGCCTGTGACTGAGTTGGGCAATGTCTTCGTGGATTTGGAGTAGAGGATTGTTTTGTATCTTTTATAATTCTGTAATACTACATCACAGATTACTCCAACCACATCATATCATCATGCATCGCGTGAAGAAATTTTTTGTTTTCGTTGATCGATTTCTTACTCTGACCGGACTTTGAAGCGCTGTAAGTGGTGTCAAATATGATTTGAACTTAATCCACTGATAAAAAAATTTGTTACATAATCATTGCAGCTTTCATCGGCAGCCTTAAAATTGCAATTCTTACTAAGTTGTTTTAATTTTTGCAAATATTTACTTATTGTCTCACCAGGCTGTTGTTTTCTGATGGTCAAACAGTGTCTTAGAATGATAAAAGTAGAATCCAGAATTTTAACAGCTTCTTCATACGTTTTATAATCGATAAGGAAATCGTGGTTTGTGTGACTTTATGATAAAATTAATTAAAAGTTTGAGTTTTTAATTTGTAACTGTGTTATTGCTTTTTATTGCCGTTTGTAGAAAAAATATTGTATGATATTGGGTTAAAAGTATTTTTAAGGCACTCATTTCAAGGGCAGAGTGAGCGAAGCGAACTTTAAATTACGCACCTTGAAAATGTACTTTTAGCACTTATATAAGAAATAACTATTTAATTTTAAATTTTGATTATTAGCGTCTAAGACAGGCAATGCCAATATTATTTGATACCTTTTAGTATTATCATGCAATTACTGTGTACATAATGTGCGTTGTCATTACTACACGAAAAGCAAAAGTTGATTTTTAAATATTTTAGATAGGAACTGTCTGAAATGGGACAAAGAAAGGAAAAAGGTCTTATTAGATGGCAATTACACAAAATTCGTCAAATTTGCGGCAGAAAGGTTTCCAGAAAATAGTCTTTCAAAGGCTAAAAAGTTTTGTAGAAATCCAGATGGCGATAAAGGTAAGAAATTGTGTATAATAGCAAAGAGTAACACAACCAATAAAAGGCAAAAGTATTGTCGGTTTCTTTGAAGTTTTATGTACCCAAATTCTATGACCTTGATAAACTTAGTGTTGGGGAAACGATCATCCAAATGCATTAAAAATAATATAATTAAATGCAACAAATGTTTTTAGAATCAGTACAACTGTTAAATATCTGATTTTAATATTATTTCAATAAAGGCGCAAAATGTATCAATGTTTGCGGAACGAATAGTGTTATCGCCGGGATAAACATAAAACTTGCAAATATTATCTTTTAAAATACATATAATATTTCCTAAATAATAAGCGGCTAGTCGACCGTTATTCCAGGAAAAAGCAATGTTCTACATTTAGATGTTAAGAGTATATTTTTTAGAATCTTGTACATCCGAAAACCCTTTGACGGTGTTTTGGCGCTCGAGAAAGGTGACACAGCGTGGTGCATTTGTTGATTACCGTCCAATTGGTTAAAAGAAAACATGGCGGCTGTGTAGCCTATCAGAATGCATTGTTAGTTAATCGTCATGACAACAGGAGCGTAACCTTGCTGTCAGATAATATAGTTTTCCATTTTGTATACTGCTACTACTACACTTTTGGCTTCGATAAAGCAAGGTTGTATGTCAACAAACTCACGTGGTTTCTTTCCGTCAGATTGAAACAAATAGCATTGCCTAAAAAAAGGCACCCAGCAAATGTACTAAACAAATCTAGTGACTAGTTGTGATTGTAAAATCAGTAGTGAATATTTATGTTATAGTATGTTATTGTAAAATCATGTACTAAAGAAGTTTTGTGGGATTTGGAGAAATAAACGCCAAATTACCACAGTGAAAAGCTCGTTTAATTCCTTCAGTCAGTAAGTAAAAGAATCAGTGAAATTAACCTACAATCGAGGAACATAAAAGGCTCATGAACTGTTGACGCAAGTTAAATAACAACACTTGGCTTGCTTAACACTTAGTACACAGTAAAAAACATAATATTCTTCTTATTTTGCTCTATGTTCAGTTTTGCTCTACTACAGTCACTTCTGAGCTCTTTTCACTAATTGGACATTGACTATTTGGGTATTAGCCCCATTATAACAATGTGCTGACAGTGATAACAGCCACATAACTTCCATGGCAACAATTGTTCCGACAATGGTATTCTTAGAAGTTATCTTATGGCTAACATAAACCGAACATTCATAAATTGGATCTTAGTAGTTCAATGTCTAATAAAGTTATAGGAGAAGTAACAAAAAACAATTATATTTTATTTTATTGTAATCCTAAAGATGCAATTCTTAATAAAAAAAAAACCATGCACATAGTGCATTATAATAATAATAATAATTTATTACACATTCACTGTTCAAAATCTGTAAAAGTAGGTTTTAGTAAAGGTTATTACAATAAATAATATGCAGATAACCAGGTACATTACTTAACATAAATAAGATTCATTTCAAGTATAATTTTGTTGGGATTCTTAGTGCCCCTTACTTGCTCCCTTACTTTTTTTTTGTTGGAATTTCAGAACTCAAAAGAATTTATGTTTGAGTACTTGTTGACAGGGATAACTTGAATCTAAAAAATAAATCTTATAAGTTATTAGACCATTATCTAATAAAAAAATACTTCCATTTCTTTCAAATTTTTTTAACAACCTGTTTATGACATTAGTATGTTGGTAAATATGATTTATTAGCGACATTGTTATGACTTTAGCCCAAAACTTACCTCCAATTTCTAAGGTCAGCTCTTCTAAATTTTTACTTCAACTTGGCAGTTGTACTTGTGGGGTCATAGATAAGCCTAAAATTAAAAAGAAAACAGTTTTACAAAGTAAAAAAAGTAACAGGGCCAATACTTTTATGATTCAACAGAATTTTAAATTTTAGTGAGGACGATTATATACTGGGTGGTGCACCGCCAGACTGGCCATAGGAAATCCCATGTAAATTTTGCTACCCTCAAATATTGGCTCCCCTTATAATTTTACATCAAAATTGTATTAGACTTTTTTGAAGGTCCTTGTATGATGGACTCATCAACCAAGAATTATAATTTTCTAATAAGTTAATTCAAAGTTCTTTATTTATTTCATTTTGAGTAATTGCGTATATTAAATTAGTACAATCATTATTTTTTCTTGAATACTGTAAAACAAGTTACTAAACTAATAAAAAACTTTAGTATCATTTGACATTATCATAATAAAATTATTAGTGGTGGTTTCATTGAGGTATGTATCAGAGCCGTATTTAATTTTAAACTGTTATTTGACTTATAGAAAATAATAAAATTTGGTGTGCGTGTCCATCATACAAGAACCTTCAAAAAAGTCTAATACAATTTTGATGTAAAATTTATAGGGGAGCCAATATTGGCCGGCAGCAAAATTTACTTGGGATTTCCTATAGTCCGGCGGTACACTACCCAGTATACACATATATCAGCCGATCCCGCCTATAAAAGATTCTAATTTGTACACAAAGTCTTGGACGTTTTTAAAATAACAATCATCATTATTTTTTGCATCTTTACTTGATTTTATTCATCAGTGAATCAACTGAAAGTTTGCCAGTTTGTTAATTTTATATTTAATTATCTTTCTTTCTATTCTATTGATAAAGTCTTGTTTAATAAATGTTACCTATTCATTATTTTATATTATACAGGGTGTTCTCAAAGTTGAGTCATTTATTTTAACAGGTTGTAGAAATCGTAAAAATAAGTAATTGTACCAAAAATCATATACAAAAGTTGCAGAATAAAGAAGTTATTACCAATTGAAAAAATTTAAAAATTAAGAACGAGAATTAAGAAAGTTATCAATGTTTTGTTTACTGGTGATACTGAGTATGGCTCATTTTTTTGCAGGATACAAAATACTTATCATTCATTCATTCATTGTACGGTTTTCAGTGCGAATTTCGAATTGACCAGTGGTAAATAATTCGCTAAAGTGCGTGTATTTTTGATTTTTGGGCATTTTGTGCGATAAAAATGGCACACGTTTATGAAAACAATGAACTAGTGGACATACTATTAACTTACGGGGAGTGCCAACAAAATGCAGCCGCAGCATGTCGTTTGTACGCGGAAAGGTTTCCTTTAAGAAAGCATCCGGCTCCGCATATGTTTGTAAATTTAGTTATAAGACTTCGCGACACAGGCTACTTAAAGGGACAACGAGGTGGTCACGCTGGAAGACCTCTTCCACGCGAAATGGTAGAGATTGAAGAAGACATTTTAGAAATTGTCGAAAACGACCCAACAACGTCCACTAGGTCAGTAGCAGCTCAAGTTGGAACTGCTCATAGCAAAGTGTGGAAGACTAAACGACAAGAACAACTTTATCCCTACCATTATCAACGGGTACAAGCGTTACAACCCGAAGATGGTCCTAGAAGATTTGAATTTTGTCAGTGGCTATTAAATCAATACAACAGAAATGAAAATTTTACCAAATTTATTTTGGCTACTGACGAGGCCACATTTACAAGAAATGGAGTTACACATTTTCACAACAACCATGTTTGGGCAGTGGAAAATCCGCATGCTGTGAAAAGAACCCATTTTTAGCACAGATTTTCAGTAAATGTTTGGGCTGGCGTAGTAAATGGCATGCTTATTGGGCCTTACTTTTTTCCAGCTCGACTGACAGGTGACTTTTATTTAGACTTTCTTCAAAACACTCTGCCACAATTATTAGAAGATGTTCATTTAAATGTGAGACAGAATATGTGGCTTCTACATGATGGAGCACCGCCACATTTTAGACGAGAAGTTAGGGAACATTTAAATAATGAGTTTCCTAATAGATGGATAGGGCACAATGGCTACCTTTCTTGGCCTGCACGCTCCCCGGATCTAACGCCCTGCGATTTTTTTCTGTGGAGCTATTTAAAACAGCTCGTTTATCACGATGGAGAAGTAAATACTGTGCAAGAACTACAACAGCGCATCGAAAACGCTTGTGATGTGGTTCGTGGACACCCGGATTTTATTTTTGCAGCGTGTAGTGACTCATGGATACGCCGAGCAAGACTTTGCTGGTGACAATTTTGAACAATTTTTGTAACATCGGGATGCATTTTACCGGTGAGCATGGATTTAATGTGAGCTGCAATAACAATTAAACGCACTGGTCGAGAATATCAAAAAGTCAGGTCTTACAGTTTTTAAATTTTACATTTTTTCAATTGTTAATAACTTCTTTATTCTGTAACTTTTATATAAATGATTTTTGGTACAATTACTTATTTTTACGATTTCTACAACCTGTTAAAATAAATGACTCAACTTTGAGAACACCCTGTATAATAATACTCACTTGCATTATCACACAATGGTTAACTTGGATAAACTATACTTGTCTCCAGCAAGCCAAAGCTTTTACTGATGAGGAACCTAGAATATAGTAAAAAAAAACCTTAATATTGCAGAGAAATGTAATAATTTAAAATTATTTTATCTGAATTGACCGATGTCTTATAAAGGGATCTTGACAATAATTTTTCCATCAATCTAATGCATTTGTAAATACCTAGATATAAAGATTAAATAAAAACTAACCTGAAAGTTCAATAATTCTTCATGGAGTGTTCCACTGACAGCTTTAATAGCTTTGTGCTGAGAAAACATTATGGGCAAAGCTTGTGCAATCAAAGTCTTCCATGTTCCACCTTTGGTCGTGTACTCCTCATTTAAATTTTTCTTACACACCCTGTAGTTAATATAAGTATATCTAAGACATCCTTATGCAGCAATTCTTTTCTCTTACGAGTGACAAGCCAGGCCTTAATTCTAAAAATACATACTTAATTAGATTTAAAAAAATGTACTTAATTTGTTGACTTTCGTGCTTCGTACAACACTGCCCCTGATTAAAAAGTGTAAAGAAAGACAATTGTAAGCTATCAGGTGGCCTATTTTGCGTGCAAATGAGAACAACCTTTTATTTTATTTACAGTTAGCCATATAAGACCAGCTTTTAAATAAAAAGGAGGTACCGGGTAGGTACATACTATTTTATTTTCTAACACCTAGGTTTAGTTTAAAACCAGCCAAGAGTTTTGCTACTAAATTGCAGGTAACTGTAACTAATATAACATAAACCAAGTCCTATTACAAAATTGACATTTTAAAAGCTATTCAACATCTTTCTATTGCCTATTAGTTAACAATGAATTCTGTTTCTGCTTATTTCGGTTTTAGAAGGGCGTTCGGGGTAAGCACACGACATGCCACCTTTCTGCTCCTTTACTCCCGACATTAATATCAAAAGAAATCCCTTCTGAATTGTAAAAAACCAAGAAAAACTAATCACTTTTCACTTTAAACTGCAGAAAAATAAAGGTTCGTCTAGTTTTCTAGAAGTTAACAAACGATTTGACAGATTTAAACAATAGAACACGACAGGTGAGAGTTGGTCACAGCATTTCTACTAGTTCTGGTGTAACATCTGGAGTGCCTCAAGGCAGTGTCATTGGCCCTCTGGCATTTATAATTTTCATTAACGATATCTATGATTGTACCATCTACAGACAAATTAGAGATGCTAAAGACTGTGAAACTTTACAGAGTGATTTAAATACACTCCAGCACTGGGTAGATGTAAATTGCATGAAGGTAAACACTAATAAAACTCGGCAGATTTCCTTCGGTAAAAAACGTTTTCACCACAATTATACTCTCAACAATGAAAATATCTTAACGGCCAATGTTATCAAATATCTCGGAGTATATCGTACTTCATCTTTAAATTGGTCTGAGCAGGTTAATAAGACGGTGGCTAATGCTCACAGGGTGCTCAATTTCGTGATGCGCAACTTAAAAAAGGCAAGTCGAGCCTCTAGAATTAAAGCCTATCTGACCTTGATCAGACCATCTTTAGAGCTCATCCATATGGCATCCCCATCAGCAGACTCTGAAAACCCAGTTGGAGATGGTCCAAAGAAGGGCTGTTCGCTGGGTTTATTTGAATTTCTCTCACTCCTTTAGTTCCACTGCTGCATTGAGGAAACTAGGGTGGCCATCGTTAAACCAACGCAGGGAATATTTCTTGAAGGTTCTCATGTATAATAGGTTACCATCTTGGACAGAACTTTCTGATACACTCGCTAAACCTAACTACCACTCTAGAGGGGACCATGAATTTAAAATTAGAAAACCTTTCTGGCGGACTGATGTCGGTCTTTTCTCGACATTGGGATTGGGTGTTGACCTATGGAATCAATTAAAAATTTTTGACAGAACAATGCCAACTCTGCAAAATTTAAAGAGGCGTTTGAAAATTGCTTAAAATTTGTAACGCAGCGCATTGTGCTTACTTTTACTTATACTTTTGTATGTTATATATTGTCTTATTGTTATATTTTATATTTTATTGATATATTTTATATACTATTGTAAAAGTCTCTACAGATTATATTTTGAGTATCCTAATTATTTCTGTACTTAGCATCCACAAGTGTTTATACTGCTGTATGTGTTACCCATAAATAAATAAATAAATAAATTGCGAATGCTGTGAAATTAGCTGGGAATAATCCTTATCTTGCCCATGCGCATATAAAATTAGAACAGGCCGGAACGGTCACTTTCGCCTCTTATTGGTTGTGTTACTCTTTGATCAATAAAAATATATTTTCAAAACTAAAATGTAATAATAAATAAAATTTATAAAAAAGTACAATATGACTATGTAATAAATAATGAGGTAAAACAGTAAAATATTGAAATATAAGTTCGTAATTTATTAAAGAATATTTGTTTGTGCTCTTTACAATTTTTGATAAGGCTTTAATTTTAATTGTTAGATTAAGGTTAAATTACAGTAAAACCTCTGGTTGCGACCGCCTCTATAAAATGGAAGTCACACATTTCATACTCCTCTTTACCAACTCATCTGTTAAACGACCGCGGGCAATCATCATCGGAATTTTTAGTAAACATTAATGCTAAGAACGCCCACCATTAAGGACAGTAAAACCTGACCCGACAATTCTTAAGAAATATAGGTGCATACACTAATTACTTTATTGCAGGCGGATCCATTCAATTTGCTTTGAAGGCTGATAAATCGGTTGTTAACAGTAGTTTTGGTTTGAACAGTTTTTGTGTGTTTTGAGACTAACGTGAATATTTGAAGACGGCGGGAAAATGTCTTTCTTTAAGCGGAAAAATTGAAATAATCGAGAAAAGTGCAAAAACTGGTTTAAGTACCAGGAAATAGGCTGAAAAATTTAAAGTAGGTAATACCCAAGTGACTATGTTGCTTCAAAATAAAGCAGAAGTTAGAAATTTATTTCAAGAAGGTGGCAACGGTAAACAAAAAAGAAAATTTCCCAAAACCGAAGGAATAGCAGTGGAGTAAGTTGTTTTTAACTGGTTTTATAGAGCGCGAAACAAGCACTTACCAATATCCGGGCCCATAATTCAAACAAAGGCCCTTGAATCTGCTCAATGTCTAGGACTAGATATAATAAGATAAGATACTAATAATATTTGTAAATGCTCTATTTCATTTCATTAAAGACATTTATTATTATTATTATTATTATTATTATTATAAATTCAAGGCATCAAATGGATGGTTAGAAAAATTTCGTTGTCGTTAAGAAAATATGTGGCGAATCGGCTGATATCAATATCGAAGACGTAAACTGCTTGGAAAGAAAGGTTATTGACCATTTTAAAGAATAATGATGGAAGAGTGGTATTGTTTCTGGATAATGGATCCCAAAATTACAGTGGATAATGGAAAACTTATTTTTCTTTGACCCAATACTACCTCACATTGCCAACCTTTGGACCAAGACATTATTCAAAATTTAGATACTTATTAATAAACAAACATTGTAAATGCAGACCAGTTGCTTTAATGTGTCCACCCCTGTTAACCGACCAACATTTGATTTCCCGAGGGTTTTCGCTATTGAGAGATTTTATTGTGCAAGGAACTGGGATAAATGAGTGGATGTAAGACCAAACTAAGCCAAACCTGACCGAAATGCATCCGGCACTTGGACGGACCCTCGGAAGAAAGAAGTCCCCTCAAGGATATATACTTTTTAACCCAATAAACTATACTATAAATACTAAATATCCAGCAAATCAATATAACCATCGTCAATAAGTAGCCCTTATCACCAGCATGTTTTATAAAGACGTTATATTTAAGACTTAATGAATATTTTTGTATTTGCAGGTATTTACTGGCTTTTATTTTCAGGGAACTAATATCCACATTTTTATAAGATATGTTATACTTCGAGGCAGCTTATTAGCATCGGATAGCTCCGAAAAATATGCTAAAAGTACCTTCTCTCCAATATTTTTGAAGACTTTTTGGTGTAGACCATTTTTCAAACTTCGCTTAGGTTGTTTCATATAATATTTTAGATTTTTGCTGTACAGGAGTCGCTATTGCACACAGGGACGCGCCGTCCATATGGGCAAGGTCGTGCGGCGCATGACGGCGCAAAACCTTAAAGGCGCTAGGCCTTCAACACAATTTAACATATAAAACTAAAAAAGTTATTTATGAATACCGGTGGTGAAAAGGCATTATCCACCAACACCGACCGCCGGTCGGCGACCAGTACCAGTGGTGAAAATTTACCACTCCTCTTCCTGTGGGGGCGCGAAAATCCGCGTGCACTCGGCGCGCTGGTTTAAACTTGCAAAATTTTGCGTGTTTGTAATCGATGTAGCAGGTTAATTTTTCATTATTGTCTTGATAAGCGCATAAGACGTATAGAGTGCCTAATTTGCTATTACGTATCTACCGCAATTGTGAAAAATAATTACAAATAAGGTAAGTAAGTGATTAAGTAAATTAATTAACAGGAATGCAAATAATTGTTTTTCTTTTCAATAACTTTTGTTTATGAAACAAATAAGGCTTGTGTTTAATATTTTTTATTTATTTTATTTAGATGGCCAGAGAAGAAAAAAATAAATTATCTGGTTACCGAAACTTGCTTAACAAGCGAAAACAGGAGGAAGACTTGGAGAAAACCAATTTCAAAATTAGTAACTTTTTTCGATAGACCACACAAGACACTACTTCTGATAAAAGTGCTTTTTTACATTCAACAAAATTAAACTTGCCATCAGAATTAGAAAAGCAAGCTAATGAGGATGAAGATCCAGAAGAATTAGATCCTGATACGTTTCAGTCAGTTTCGGTACCATCATGTTCGAGTAAGCAAGACAAATTATCTGTAGTAATATATTAAGGGATAGGGAAATTATCGAAAATCATTCCGAAGATTTTTTGCCGTGGAAATCGCTCGAGGGCTTGCCCGAGAGCGATTTCCTAATGGCAAAAAATCTGAGAATGATTTTCTGATTATTTCCCAATCCCGAAATGTATTTTGAAGATTATTTACCAAATAAAAAACTAACGATTTCTGACGGGTGAGATTTTCACTTTTGACAAGGGTGATTTTCACCGGAGAGCGGGAGATTATCGCTGGATTTCTGACGGGTGAGATTTTCACTTTTGACAAGGGTGATTTTCACCGGAGAGCGGGAGATTATCGCTGAATAATCAGGTGAAAATCAACCCGCTTTTATAATGGATGAGGTAAATAATCCAAATAAGCGCCCCTTTCTAATGATCCAGGTCTTCGGCCGAGTGTATTGTCTCCAATCCAGGTGCAAGAACTTGTCAAAAACGGTCCAATGCATTATCAAAATAAAACTATGTATCCTAAAGACAAAAGTGGACTTAAGTTTTACGATATATATTTTACTCGAATTTTGTTAAATGGTGAAAAGGTTCAGCGTCATTGGTTGCTATATTCTATTGAAAAAAACGCAGTTTTTTGCTTCTGCCGTAAAATATTCAATGACCACAACGGTTTCAATGATTGGCATCATTTAAGCGAACATTTGAAAAACCACGAAAAAAGTAAATCTCATTTTCAAAATTTACGTGTCTGGTCAGATTTAATAGAAAGATTAAAAACTTATCGAACCGTTGATTCGAAAATGCAAGATTTATTAAAAAATGACACTAAACATTGCCGTAGTGTCATTGAAAGAATAATTTATACTATTCAATTTTTGGCTGAACAAAACTTGGCTTTTCGCGGTCCTAGGACCAAATTATTTGAAAGAAATAATGGAAATTTTCTAAAATGTATAGAAATGATAGCAAAATTTGATCCAGTCTGCACATATTAATAGATCTCAAAAAAATATTCCACTTTACCTTGGAGATAAAATTCAAAACAAAACCATTAAATTAATAGGTGACAATATAAGAAATAAAATTTTAAACTAAGTTAAAGAAGCAAAGTATTTTTCTATATTACTCGATTGTACTCCTGATGTGAGCCGCCAGGAGCAGATTTCTGTTTGCTTAAGATACGTTAATTTAAAAAACAATAAATTTAGTGTCGAAGAACGTTTTTTAACATTTCGTCCTATAAGTGATACAACAGGTGAAGGATTAACTAACTTTTTACTAAAAACTTTAGAGAATTATGGTTTAGACATTTATAATATGCGCGGCCAAGGTTATGACAATGGTTTAAATATGAAGGGTAAACATCAAGGTGTACAGGGTCTTCCAACGAGGACTGAACAGGGGCTCGTTTTTGAGCTTCCTTGTATTTAAAGAAAAATCCAAAATAGCCAATCGATGTACTTTTTCCTGCAGAATTCAAAAATGAAACCAAAAATTTATTTGAACCAGAAACAAAAGAGTTACGCTATGGATAAGGTGTTTTTTAAATGGAACATAGCTTTTTTTATACGATTTTTGGAACGAGTGATTTTTTTTTTGTCCGTTCTGATTAAAATATTTAATATTGTGACAGCTATTTTTATTAAATTTTAATGTTTTATCCAGTATAATTTAACTTTAACCTGTTTGAAACATACACTAGGTAATAAAGGTATAATCACCTTTGAATCCTTCAAAGTCAAAAAATTTGACAAATTTGAAAATTTGCAATAAATCTTCTCCTTGCTTCTCTTGCATTTTCTTGGCATTTGTAGAACAAGATAACAATCTGCAATCTCTCATCTAATGAATATTTCATTTCGGCAATATTATAGTAAATTTGTAAAATTTTTTGACTTTGAAGGATTCAAAGGTGATTATACCTATATTACCTAGTGTATGTTTCAAACAGGTTAAAGTTAAATTATACTGGATAAAACATTAAAATTTAATAAAAATAGCTGTCACAATATTAAATATTTTAATCAGAACGGACAAAAAAAATCACTCGTTCCAAAAATCGTATAAAAAAAGCTATGTTCCATTTAAAAAACACCTTATCCATAGCGTAACTCTTTTGTTTCTGGTTCAAATAAATGTTTGGTTTCATTTTTGAATTCTGCAGGAAAAAGTACATCGATTGGCTATTTTGGATTTTTTTTTAAATACAAGGAAGCTCAAAAATGAGCCCCTGTTCAGTCCTCGTTGGAAGACCCTGTACAAAAAGAATTTTAGACATTAATCCACGAGCAATGTTTGTGCCTTGTTGTAACCACAGTTTGAACCTTGTCATAAACGACGCTGTGAAATCCAATATTTCTAGTATAAATTTTTTGTAAAACAATATCGATCTGATAAAGACTTCAGTGACTTATTAGTAGCTGCCAAAGAACTAGCTTCTTGCTTAGAAGTTTATGCAAAATTTATATCCGCAGCAATTTTAAGGCCACGAAAGATTAAAAAACAATTTTCTTACGAAGGTGACGACCAGCCGATAGAAAGTCAAGAAATGACATTTAAAGTAAATTGCTTTTTTTTCGAAATGCGAATGCTAGACATTACTCTTTCATCCGTACATGAAAGATTTAAACTATTATCGTGTCATTCTGATGTTTTTAATTTTTTGTGAAATATTGTGGATTTCGGCAAATATTCTGACCAAGTTTTTAATTTTTTGTGAAATATTGAGGATTTCGGCAAATATTCTGACCAAGATCAATTTAATTTTTGTAAACAACTGGAAGAAACCTTAACTGACAAAGATCGAAACATTGCAATAAATAACCTAAGCCACTCATTTCCAAACATTACGATTGGGAAGTTGATTAAAAATTATTTACGATCTAGAATTGCCAAGAGCGGTTAGAAAATCTTGCCATCATTTCTATAAAGTCTGGCTTTTTAAAGCAACTTGAAATGGAAAATCTTGTTAATGAATTTGCAAAAAGTAAAGCTAGAAAAGTCCAATTTTTGTAAGACCTCTCCATCATGTATCATGATCATGTATTATCTGTTTCAAAACAATCGCTGTTTTATTTCTTTATTTTTTTTAAATATTTTGAATTATTCTTTTGTAACCTTGGTACTGTTTTTATTTTGTTAATATTTTTTGTGTACTTTCTGTTTGTCACAAATAAATATAGACATTAGTACTAAAAAGTATAGAGTTTTCTTCAAAAATTTCAACGATCAACTATGAGAGAAGGGTGGTAATTTTAGCTCAATATTATAATATTGGTTAAAGGCGCCTATTATTATTTCGCACGACGGCGACGGTGCCGAAAATACTTGGCGCGTCCCTGATTGCACAATACCTATAACATGCTGTTATAAAACTCTTGTATGAAATTCGTGTTTTAAGCACTTATATACGTCGCGTGCTTATTACATACTATCTCCATATATAAATCTGTATTAAAATTCTTAACTTCTAACAGAAATATACAAATTAATGTGTTTATACAATTGTCATTAGTTTAGTTAGAATAAAACGTGAATTTCTTGTGTTTTTAGGCGGACCGTGGTGTTTTGTGGAGAATGACGAGTTGGGATTTATCGAAAAAGAATACTGTGATATCCCGTTCTGCGATGACCCAGAATGTTCTGTGTTTACCAACAATTTTGATACCTATATGCATTACACTGATTTTAATGGTAAGAAGATAAATATCATTGTAATTAATAATACTACTGTTAATAATACTATTAATAATACTACTGTATTTTAAGTACCTATACAAAGTGTCTTGCTTTATTTAACATGACCCATTGCGCTTTGCCGCAACAGCAAATCGATCAAGAAAAACATTAAGCTCTACAGTTTAACGTTTTTGGCATTGATAATGTCAAATCACCATGTCGTAACTTAAGAACTATAAAAAAAATATAACCAAATTGGCAAAAATAATGAACCGAGCATTTTATGACTTATTAAACGGGAATTTGCATTTTTGTCACCAAGGAAATAAAAGTTTTAATTCAACCTGCATTTTGGTCACCGACCCTTCGAGTCGGCGTTAATCCACCCTGCATTTCCGTCACCGACCCTTTGGGTCGGTGTATTACACTCGCAAGCTCGTCACTAAAAGTAGGAAGGTGAGAAAAATTAATTTACAGTTTATTTACAACTCTTTATTTATAAACAGAACAATGATATGAAACACATTTAACAAAATCTAACCTACTTATCTCGTAATTTTTATATTTTGTACTCTGGGAATTAATGTATTCCTGCCTTTTCTTAACTGTCATATCATGTTATAACATGAACTTTGTGAGAAATATGCAAACTTTGAATTTTGATATATGTATCAGTTTGAAATTCTTTTAATTTCGCAATAAAAACAAGTAAATTTGGAAGTTTATTGTACATGGAATCGTTAAACTGTCTATGAAATGCCTCACAAACGTTAGTTGTACGAGTTAAAGTAGCTGATTGTTTTGCCCATGGTGGGAAAGTTGAATCCTTAGAGATATATAATATTTCACTACTCTTACATTTTTCGGCATATTTTCTGTTAAGTCCAGTGCAAAACATTCACCTACTTCTGGTTCTAAATACATGAGCACAAAAGTTAATTTTATCCAGAGTCCAATTTCACTTGTGTCATCTTTATAATCATTAATTAATTCTAAATGCTGAATTTTTCGATTCCAAGATTGACACAAGTGAAAACGGCAGCCAATTATTTCGGCAATTGGCCAAACATCCGCTATAGCAGCAATGTGTATTGCCTTTTCAAAATCGGCAACCACTTCGGTAATATTTAAATTAAATTGTTGCTTTAAGCAACCATTTATGACTAGTCTAAATAAATTTTTGTATGTCCTGCTATGCTTATTTGGTAACGAACAAAACAATAGCGGAACGTAATGTCCATTTTTAAACCCGTGAATCGTAAAAAATTGGCAAAAATATTTAATGCAATAATTAAAAGTGCCATCAACGTAAATCCGTGAAATCATACTAAGTATATGGAGATTTGACTCACATGAAAATATCACAATATTGTCCATTTCGCTGTTGATAAACAGAAAATCCTCCTTCTTGTTGGTAAGTACAGGGTCATTCAACCAGGACTGAACGGGGCCTTTTTTTTGAGTTGCACTGTATTTTTAATAAAACCAATATAGCCATCTAGTTTATGGTTTGCCGTAGAATCTAAAATTGCCATTTAAAAAGCGATTTGACGACTTTCTTTCCTGATTCGGTGGTGATAGGTGTTGGAAAATAAAGTTTCGATTTGTCTAGAATGCCTTGAAAAACAAGCCATGAAAATGATAATATTAATATGTCAAAGTCTAGAGTATTTATTAGTTAAAATGAAATATTCCCTGGAAGAACGATTTCAGATAATCACACTTTTCTATAAAAGTGTGGAAAATGCAAGGGAAACTCAGCGGAGATATTTCGCAGAAGTTAATAGAATCGTATCAGTAAACACAATTTTGACTTTAAAACGTTTATTTGGGGAGACAAAGTCATTACACGACCGCAAACGAAGATATGGAAGAAACGTGATCCGAGAACGTGTAATACTAAATTATTTTAGTATTAACCCAATGAATTCCATAGAGGAAGCGGAAAGAGATATTCTGTATGGTCCAAGAAGAAACAGAGTGAGTTTTAGCACCGTTCAAAGAACTTTAAATAAGCATAAATTAATTGCGTTTCGAATTCACCCTATGCAACACCTGACGGCAAACCAAAAGGAACTTCGGTTTCAATTTGTTGCACAAATGATTATGAGAGAACAAGATAGGGATCCTGACTTGTTCAAAAAGGTCCTGTGGACAGACGAAGCAACATTCTCAACATCAGGAATGTATAATCGACGCAACGTGCACTATTGGTCTCGAGTAAACCCAAGAAAATACCAAACTATTAAATATCAAGGCAGAACGTCTGTTAATGTATGGTGTGGTATAGTTAACCATAGAATAATTGGGCCAATTTTTTTTAATGGGTCATTAACTGGTCAACGATATCTCCAATTTCTTCAAAATGAAGTTGAAAATCTCATTGACGAATTACCGCTATTGGTAAACCAAAATATTATTTGGCAACAAGATGGAGCACCACCTCATGCAGTTCGTGATGTTGTGGATTTTTTGAATCATCGATACAACGAGTGGATTGGTCGTAATGGTACTATGAGGTGGCCACCAAATAGCCCAGATATTACAATAATGGACACATTTCTATGGGGGCATTTAAAAAATGTTTACCGCCAAGCCAAAATATTGAGGCAATAAAAATTAAAATTAACAATGAAATTAATAGACTTAAGGTAGAAAATCATATTTTAACAGCAAGTCTTAACCGACTGAAAAGGGGCTACCGGGCCTGCTTTGAAAATAATGGGGGCCACATTGAACAATTAAATTATTAACTATTTATTAATTTTATAAACTGCAGTTATAATTTGTAATATTATTTATTATCGTTATTATACACGTATTATAAAAACTCTAGACTTTGACATATTATTATTTATCTGGTTTTGTTTTTCAAGGCATTCTAGACATATTGAAACTTTATTTTCCGACACCTCCTCCGACGTTGTTTTAATGCAACGCCACCACGGGGCTTTTCTTTTCCAAGGCATTCTATGCATATTAAGCTCAAATGAATACAGCTTTTTAAATATTTGATTGCTCATATCTTAAAAACGGTTTGAGCTAATATAGACAAATTATATATTTATGGAATCAGGAAAGAAAGGCGTTTCATAAAAATTAAAAATATACAGGGTGTTCCATTAAATAAACAACAACTTTAAGCCACAGTTCCTTTGTTTTAGGTCAGATCGCTTTTTAAATGGCAATATTGGTTTTATTAAAAATACAGAGCAACTCAAAAAAAAGGCCCCTGTTCAGTCCTGGTTGAATGACCCTGTACATCCAAATTTGCCAAAACTGAATGCACTTCCTTAATGTTTTTTGGCAATGGAGGTAGAAATCTACGGCGGGCATTATACATACTATGTCGTAGGTACTCCACATCGATTGATGTCAAACTTGCGGGAATATTATTTTGTGATTCCTGTCTTATGATATCTTCATAGGCTTTTAGCAGTACTTAAAATTTGCCGATTTAGTTTGGCCAGATTTGGTTCATGTAGGTGTTCGCCGGTGTTTCTGGATATTGTAATATTATTGTCCAACGTCCCAACTGTGTGAACCGTCGCTTTGCACTGTCGATTTGTACATTTTCAGAATATCTCCCCGTTAAACTTAATGTCTTTGTTGAAATTAAACTTAAAATCACCAACCACTACCATTGGCTGTCCGCGAATGCTCCTGATCACTTTCGCTTCCATAATTTTAATATAGCCGTTTACGGTAATACTAAACTGTCATTTTCCGTAACTCTATATGTACAGGTTCAATTTCTAATTAAATAATTTGCATATCATTTGGGATTTTTACAATATACTATTATACATTTGGGATTATCATTATAATCATTATAATACCTGCCTAGTGGTCAGTGACGAGTTTGCATGTATGCTCCATTCCACAATTATTCGTTGATTTCTCGACCGCAATAAAATTTAATTGACAACCCTCAGTCGTAATCCCAACCATAAATAAGTTGCCTGATAAATATCTATTGTGTAGGCACCGGACCTTTTGAAAGGGTACAGGTCCTGATTACCTACTAATTTCAATAGTTTAGGTTAGCTATTTTCAACAAAACAACAAATATAAAATACTAGGTAAGTATCTTTATTTTAATCATGTAATTAAATAGCTATTAATATTTATACAAAAATACTAATCTACAATATTATAATAATACAATATTTAACTTAACCTACTCTATATTTAGCTCTGTTTCACTATCACTATCGTCTTCATCTATGCCTAAACTAATTTTTAAGGGCCTTACGTTACTATTAATCATTGGATGCATGGGTATGGTCATTATATCTTTTACTGTCGTTAATGCAACTTTGGTCAAAATACTCGTTTCACTAAAACTTGCACTCCGGTCATACCATTTTTCTAAAAGGGTACAGTAAACGTTCTTTATGTTGTTTTTGGCATCAAGTGATAAATGTTTTTTCTTCGTTACACCATAACTTCCGGAAGTAATATTATCTGAAGTTTCACACAGACCTGACATATTTTGGATGCTCGATAACGCACACGAAAATACCTTTAACGCACAGCTTGACAAACACCAAACGACTGATGAACTTAGATGAAAAGACTCTGCTTTATATTGAACACCTGCAATTTTCCATTAACCTACCTAATATACCAATATAATAACATAATTAATAGTAACGTAAGGCCCTTATAAATTAGTTTAGGCATAGATGATATTATAATATTGTAGATTAGTATTTTTGTATTAATATTAATAGCTATTTAATTACATGATTAAAATAAAGATACTTACCTATTATTTTATATTTGTTGTTTTGTTGAAAATAGCTAGCCTAAACTATTGAAATTAGTAGGTAATCAGGACCTGTACCCTGTCACAAGGCACTTATAATTTTATTGCGGTCGGGAAATCAACGAATTATTGTGGAATGAGGCATACCTATCGTACCTGTTTAGGGGTTCAGTGACGAAAATGCAAGTGCCATTAGCATTGAATATTTTAAAAAGGGATTATCGACCTTTTCGGTGACAAGTCAGACATGTCCCCTATTAAACATGTCAACTCAACAAAATCTATCAAATATTCGTTAGAACTACTAACACTCTAATGACGAAGTTGACAGTATTATTTTTTAGGTAGTGCTCTGACAAATATAAAATTTGGAATAAAGTTATGGGATTCTGATCATTTCAGCGAAGCCAGTGCTCGATTGGTACTCAGTGTACTGGCATTACCACTTTCTGGAAAAGAAATCGGAGACTTGGGAATAGGAATCGAGATTTTTATATCAAATAATGAATCTTCATTAAGGTATGTTTCGATTGATGATGAATTTGACTGACCGTTGTCATGATTTCATGAAGTTACCACCTCCCATGATTAAAATTAGATGATTACACTGGTCAACACATAATTTGGTGCCGGCAATTTTTTTACTGTTTCTAGGTAATTTGGGTCTGCTAAACCTAAAAATAACCTCAGATTTGTTCCATCAGATCGTTTTCAAAAACTAAGACTTTAAGCTATATTTTCGAGATTATTTTATATCGCATAATTATAATATGTATTACTGCTACCACCAAAAAAACAACTCAGGAATGGAAGAAAAATGTTTATTGTACACCACAAAAAATACAAAAATCATCTGTCAATAACATTAACAATATTAACTTAAGTTATTATTTAAATTAACCTAAACTAATAAATAAAAATGAGCTAATCTGCATCACCCAAAAACTTCCTTTTATAAGATTTTCTCGCATGAGATTGAAAAGGACAGTCTCCTCGAAGACTCCAGCAGTAATCGGCCATCATGTGAATGTCCCATCTACCCTGATATCTCTCTTCCATAGTTTTTATATCCTGGTGGAATCGTTCCCCCTGTTCTTCACTAAGGTCGCCAATATTTTCTGGGAATCGTTCCAAGTGGCTGTAGAGATAATGAATCTTAATGCTCATATTACACCCGTGTTGGTTAAAGTTGTTGAGCATATCTTCCACTATCTCTCGGTAATTTTCCGATTTCTTGTTTCCGAGAAAATTTTGCACAACTTTAACAAAAGAGCACCATGTATTGAATTCAGTTTCGGTCATCGATTCTGTAAAATGTGAATCTTTTATTAGCTCTCTGATCTAAGGTCCATCAAATATTCCGGCTTTCAATTTCTCCTTGCCAAGTGCAGAAATTTACTGGACAAGTATTCGAAACACACATCATTCTGGTCTGAGGCCTTTACAAATTGTTTCCTTAGTCCTAGTTTAATATGCAAGGGAGGAAATATAATTTTTTCCCGTTCAACCAACGCTTCATTAATTACGTTTGCTTCTCCTTGTACTAAAGCATCTCTACAAAGCCACTTTCTTCCAATCCATTGTTGATCCTTAGCCCTGCTGTCCCAAAGACACAGGAAACAAGGATATTTTGTATAAATACCTTGCTGTCCCCAGTTCACCATTTTTAAGTCAACACAGATTACCCACTAATGTTCGTCATATTTAATTTTTTTAAGCACTAACGATATTGTATTATATTCTTCTTTTAATTTTGTAAAATGTCCAATTGGAATACTTCCATATATGTTACCGGTATGTAGAAGGACATACTTTAAACTTCGTTTGAAATTGTCGATAAGGAGGCGCCAATGGTCTAATGTGTACTCTGTTATACCCATTTTCTCTAACAGACCTTTAACATCATTACAAAAATATATTATCCTCCTGAGAGAAAAATGGCAAAAGATCTTTTTCGCTGTTACAGTAGTACGTAATTTTGGTACCTGGATAAAGAAGATTATTTTCATTTAGTCTAAAGGGAAGTAACTCGGCAGACTCTTTTGGAAGGTTTAAATCTCTGACAAGGTCTCTTAGCTCCTCCCGAGTAAAGCGTTCGGGACTTGTTAAATCTCCTGCAAAATCGCTGTCCTCTTTTTCAAATCGGTCACTTTGTAGCTCCACAGATGACGTTTCGTCTGTATCCTCTGGTAACGTAGGCAGGCTGCTATATGTTGGAATTGGTATTTCTTCAAAATGCTGAACAGGCCTTCTTGCTGACTCCAGGTGAGGATAGTTCCACTTATGCCGATTGTTACGATTAATGCCCTTTATCTTCACAAAACAAAAATAACAATCGCCAAAGTGGCTTTTTTGTTCCCTCCATACCATCGGAACACAAACTTTAAACACTTTCTTTGTCCTTTTGTCCACTGTCGCAGGTGTTCGACACAGGTTTTGCATACAACATGCGGAGCCCAGGGTTTATTTTCATCTCCTTAGTGAACATCAAAATAGGCCAAATAAGCTTTTCTCACAAAGTTACAAATCACTCTTCTACTTTATTTTAAAATGTACTCGCCACATATGTAGCAAACAACGTCCGGATGGTTTACGCAACTACGCCTACTTGTAGAAGCCATATTTAAATACGATTTTTCCAAAAACACTCTTGCAATGAAGCTCAAGTTTCAACTAAATGCATGCAGGCAATATTCCGCATAATATAATCCCCATATTATGGGGATTATATAGGTACTAATACCCTAGGACACAAGCCAAGTTAACGAATTAATTTATGAGGCTTACGGTATACAATTTCATTCTCTTTCACGAAAATAAGAAATCTGCAGGTGCAAAAAAATTCCAGGAAAAATTATTTCTTATCTGTAATAATTATATGGCCTTTTGCCAATATAAGATTAGGTATTTCCAGTGATTTATAAATAAATAGGTATAATTAAAAAGGCATTAGTCTTGGAATTAGTGACGTCTTCTATAAAATGTATGACCATTATAATTGTCAGATATATTAATATTACAATTTATTACGAGTTGGCTCTATCTCAAAAACTAGAGCTGATACGAAGAAAAGCTAAGTGTTTTTGAAATCACCGCATTCAAAATAACTAAAATCAGTGGGTTTTTCTTCGGCACCAGGACAAAGAATTTCTATTGTTGGGCTGTGTTATCATTACATTTTTATTTAAATAACTTGGCAGCATACAAGCATCATCTTACACCAGGTCCAAGCCTAATGAGCGAAGTTTGCATCTCGGAAGCACGTGATCAGCTTTCGTCTACAGCTAGCGATTATTTTTATGTTCACTATTGATCAAGCTCTTAACAAACAAAAACACTCGAGAAATATTATATATTTATTTATTTATCTATTTCTACATTACAGATCAAAAAATCCAAATGGTATACTTACATTACTTAGAACTAATTTGTGTGATATGAAAGAACATTTTGCAAAGTAGGGACAAATAGGCAGATAAAATACGCCCACATCTGAACATCGGAACTGCAATCGTTTGCATAGCGTGAACAATGAGTAGTATTAGGCCACTGTAGTTAGCAATAAATTGAGTTTTCTTTTGAACGTTATCAATAAACAATTAAACTCTGTGTTAAAGGGGATATATGTATTTAGGTTTGCATGATTTGGTTCACGACACCGTTTCTGCCAACATCACTTCGGCTTCTATTAATTGAAAATACCTCAGTAAGTCGCGTATTGCGCGGAGGAACGCGATCATTAACTAATGCTAGAAGTTCAGCGCAGTCTATGCTGTTTGTAATTATTTTATACCCAAGCACTATGGACAACAAGATTCTGCGTTTATCCAGACTGTCCATGTTTTAGATTGTCAATCGCTGATGGTAAGATAGACCACTCTTATCTATTCCCAGTCTATACAATAAAAAGTTTGCAAATTTCGACTGAGCGCGTTCAATTCGCTTTATATGGACTTTGTAATATGGTGACCAGATGACACAACAGTACTCCAAGTGGCTTCGTACCAAGGAGTAGTAAAGAGACTTTAGGACTTCAGTGTTCGAAAATTCCCAGGAACGCCCCATTATAAACCCTGCCATTCTAAAGGATTTTGATAAAATTTAGTTGATGTGTTCGTTAAATCTCGGCTCAGAATCGAAAATTACACCCAAGTCATTTATCAAATTTACTCGAGGAATAGGGGAGTTTGAGATGAAATAGGTGTTTTCTTCCTTGTAAATGATATGACTTTACACTTTGAGGAATCTAGTTCCATATTTTCTGTACACCAATCCATTATTTTATTCTTATCATTCATCAATTTTGTGCAGTCATCCTCATCTGCGACTCTTTGGAATATTTTTAAATCTTCCGCGTATAGAAGAAATCGGTAGTTCTTGAGTAAATCCGTAAGGTCATTTATGAAGACTAAAAATAAAATCGGGCCTAAGTGTGACCCTTGGGGTACGCCCGACGTAACATCAATCTCTTTAGAAAGGACGTTATTTATTTTGATAGTTTGGGTACGATTGCGCAAGTAACTTGAAATCCATGACAACAGAGGGTCTCCTATACCATATAATCTCAGCTTGCTCACTAGAATATTGTGCTCTACTCGGTCGAAGGCTTTTTTGAAATCAAGATATATGGCGTCGACTTGAGCTCCTATATCAATCGCGGTAGACAAATATTGCGAAAAAATACATAAATTAGTTTGGTAAGAGCGACCAGGTAGGAATCCGTGCTGAGATTCAGAGATAGTATCTTTTAGTTTATACAAAAGCTGGTCAACAACTATAGATTCAAGACTTTTGCCATGCAATTAAGACCAGATATCGGACGATAGTTGCTAACCTCACTTCTATCTCCGCCTTTGTGAATTGCGGTGACATACGCTGATTTCCAGAGATCAGGAAATGAAAGTTAGGGTCGGGCCACAGTTTTTTAAAAAGAGCGGCAGGATGTCGTCTGGCCCAGCTCCCTTGTTTTCGTCAAGATTGATGAGTTTTTCAAATACGACGGAACCAGTAATATCAACATTTGATAAATTCGTGTTATTAGTAGATGGCATATTCTTTCCATCAGCGACTGTGGCGTTTGTGCCAGTAAACACCGACTGAAAAAAGTCCTGATAAATAGATCATCGTCGTAGCCATCGAGTCACCTATCGTTATGGTAGTTCGTAATATGAGCAAATACTCTGTACTAAATGTCAAAACAAGTTAATGTATATACTTCTTTAAAAATATTGGAAAGATAAAGGTGACTTTTTTAGATTCGGCAATAAAGACAAACCAGAATATGAACCCACTCCCGGAATCCTGAGGTCCACTAACTTTACAACATTTACACTAAACTGGGATCGAGGATTCATAACTTTCGGAATAGAAGGTCAAAAGAAGCCTATTTTTCTAGCTGAAATTAAAACAAAGAAGAATCTCATGGGAGTTCAGAGAGACAGGTTTGATTTCTATTCTGTGCAAGGAACCAACGTTCTGTGGAGCTTTCCTTTTTGCCTGGATGACGATGAGTGTGACGTGCATACCACCACTGGGAACCAGTTTCAACAGTTTTGGCCTTTGAGACATAAAGATATCGGTACGTAGCTGCTCTTAAAAAATTGAATTCAGCTCATTTTTATATAATGTCACAAATATGTAGTTTTTAAAACATCCTGTAATTGTTCTGCTGGTATTACCCCCAGAATTTGTTCGCGAATTAATTCATGTTAGTGAAAAAAAAAACGTGAACTTTGACATTAAGGAAGTTCTTCGTGAATTGTTCTATTTTTCCGTAAAATTTTGAGTGAAGCCAGAATGTCAATCCTATACAATTAAGTAAAATTACATTTTTTCTCCATAGTATTGTCTTTATTTTTGTTGGTACTTTCTAACGTTACTTTCAGGTATGCTCTAATTATATTATTGTGATTGTTGTAGAACCGCTAGTTCATGATTCCAAGTCCTTCCGCGACACCGCTCTTCATTTTTTGTTGTGTTTGCTCAAATTTTGATTATTCTCTGTGGCCTTTGCTGTGAATTCTGAAATTGATGGAAAACCGTCATCGGTCATTCGGTCAAATTATACATCTTTGGGTTTTCCACACCTTATCTTAATTAAGGAACGTATTGGACCAGTCCCCTTTTTTACACTAGCCTTTTTCACTTGCTGCTTATTTACGTTGCCGTTCTCCAGTTTCTCAAATATTCAGACTTTCTGGCTTCGCTATCTACTTTATTTTGATTATTTTGTATTGGGCACAGCCAAATGTAATTTTTTGCGGTACCTAAAACCAAGTAGTTTTTTTTTGTTCTAATTGAAGCCATAAGCTATTTTGCTCAACTATTTTAACAGTATAAATACTTCAACATATTAAGTGATTTACCTTATTAATCTTAGATATTCGGATATATAAAGCGGAATGTAAAAGAGTTGCAACTTTTGCGATGTAATAACGAGTGTTTAACCTAACCAAATTCATAGTTTTACTATTTTTGTCTGATTTGGTAAATCAACTACAATTACTTATTAGAAGTTGAATTAAGCGTTGTTAATTTGTAATTTAAAACCACCTTTTTTACATCTACCTCATTTCTTAATTAAATAACATTTAGTTAATTTTTGTTTTTTTTGGCAGTGTGTGGGCTCTAATGTTCACTCACAGGAAATTGGTGTTGTGACAGGTTAGAGCTACAAGGAGCTGTGAGTGGCGCTCAAAACTCAATCTCAGATCTTGACTTGCACAGCAACATCATTTGGAGTCCATACATGTACAGGGTGTCCATTTTTCGATGTAATTGCAGGGTATCTCGGTAACTAGTAGTGTGCAATCCCCCGAATCCATATATTTACCCTTGCGATTACCCACATATACGGAGATTTATATTAGAAACAGCGTACGTATCCCATGATATTTTACAGCTCGATAATCCACAAGCGAAACAAATTTATTTAGGTCTTCTTAGGCAGAATAGAGAAACACCCAGTGGATTTAAAAAAATTATGAATGATGGTCTAATAAAAAACATCTGCACTCACCTGAACAACAAAATACTGGATCACAAACAACGCAGTTTAGCATTCAAATTGACACATCAAGCATACCCATTTCTTGCAAATCTTAAAAAAATTAATAAAGCTCCTTCGGATACATGTCAACATTGCAATAGTATTAACAAAGACAACTTAATGCACAGATTTTTATGCACGTTACAATCACGATTAATTGCAGTACTTTTAATAAAAATTGCCAATAGAATAACAGACGCGCAGAATAAACTGTCCACAATTCTAAATCTTACGTTTTACTTTGATACAAAGAAAAAAAATACTTGTATACTGTACATAACAATAGAAACTATCGATTATATTCTAAATTGCGGAGTTTATGCAACCTTATGCGACTATAAGGATAGAATAAAGACCATGTGCGTTGGATTAAATAAGATATATCCTGATTTACATATGATATTAAGAAATGTATTAGTGTAGATTAAATATGAAATGTCATTTATATTTACCGTAGGTTAAGTTTTTTTTTTATGTAATTTTTATTCGAAAATAAAAGTAAAAAAAAAAAATAATAGAAAAAAAAAAGTAAAGAAAGAGACTTACGGTTTTACATTACTGCGCTACTTTTTCGTGAAACAATAGACGCCGCAGACAGAATTGTCATAGCTTTCTTAGTTTTCAACCTATGGAGTGGGGTGTTTTCGAAAATGTTTGATTTTTGACCACCCCCTGTATTTCAGTTATCCTTTAACTCTCATAATTAAAAACTGTTACTTAGAAAGTTTTTTTAACAGAATTTAGTGGCGTTCTTACTTTCTCTTTAAGAGTCTTACTCTTCGAGATTTAAAGCAAACATATAATTTTCTTAATGAGACACCCTGTATATTTCTATACTATACTATATATACTCCTGTTTGATTTGGCTATTTTTAAGCTTTTCAAAAATATAATAGTTGATATAGGGAAAGGAAAGAAAGTCAAAAAGTCTTTCTCCACTAATGTAATAAAAGAGAAATCAAACAAAAAAAATTTAAACTCGGATTTTATTTTTAACGGAAGAAATAGAAAAAAACTATATTAAATGTTCAAACACATCACCGTTTTGTTCAATACATTTGCGGGCATTCTTTAATACACGTTTTGTAGCTTTTAAAACTGTTCTGCCATCGATGGATGCTATAATGTTGTCTTGAAGTTCGACCAGATTCGCATATCGTCGACTTCGTCCTTGACAAACCCCCAGAAGTAAAAGTCTAACGGAGTTACGTCAGGAGGCCTTGGGGGCCAACGTATCGGACCATTTGTTGCCATCCACCTATCTCTGAAAAGCCTTTCTAGCAATATTCTCACTTCGTGAAACTGATAAATAGGAGCTCCATCTTGTTGAAAATAAATTTGGTTACGGTCTTCTAAGTTCACATCATCTAAATATTCTTCTAGTAATTCTGACAACATATTAACGTATCCTCTGCCGGTCAGAGTACCTTCATAAAAGATTGGCCCAATAATTTGGCTGCCTATGAGACCACATTAAACATTAATGCTAAATCTTACTTGCGGATTTCTGGGAACAGCAATAAACAAATTTGTTTTAGACCAATAGTTCATGTTTTTACGATTAAACATACCCCTATTTGAAAAGTTCGCTTCATCGCTTCATAAAATTTTGCTTACACATATCTTGTAACCATTGGCAAAAAATTAGTCTTCTTTCAGTGTCACCAGGTAATAATGTTTGCACTGGTCGGCTTATAAGGTACAAACTTATATTTTTTTAAAATCCTCCAAATTATAAATAAACTGAAACCACTGTCTCTTACCAAATCTCTAGTTGAATTATTTTTGTGCGCTTCAAAATATGCCAATACATTTACTTCTACTTGTTCACTTATTATAAACTGTTTTTTAGTCCTTGTCTTTATAAAAACTCTTTCGTTACTTCTAAATTTTCTATACAGCCTTAGAAAATACCTTCTGTCTGGTTGCTCACGTTCAGGATACATTTGACCGTATTGCTCGAGTGCATTAAACGCCATTTTGTAATATTTAAAAGCAAACACTAGATAACTTAACGCAAAACTACGAAAATTTTGGCTTTGTTAACAATAATGGCTACCCAAAACGAGGACACTTTAGTTAATTCGTTTTTGTTTTCATGGTAGTCTCGATGAAAACGTCAAAGGCAAACCATTCTTCATTTCCATGGCTGTGTTGATGTTTTTTCAATTTTAGGCCAATATTGCATATGAACTTTTTTATTCCGTATACGATTTTAAACGTTTCGGTAGAAAAATATACAGGGTGTGCCATTTAAAAAAAAATACATTTTCCTCAGAAACGTTATGTCCAATTGTTTTTCTGCTTTCACCATTTCAATTAACAGAAAAAATGCTACTACTTTGCTAATTTAACCGACTTTGTATCTCTAATAATAAAAAAGTTAGCAATGGTGCGCACTTAATTTGGTACACCCTGCATACCCTTAAAGATGTAAAAATAGGGAGACAAACACAGTTAAAAATGAATACCAGAAACGTGTTCTGTGTCAAGTGAATTGAGGGACTTCACTTGACACAGAACTATTTATATTTCTCTACAAAATGGGGTAAAATTAATTACGGGTAACTGGGCCTTAGGTCTCCAGTACCCCCAAAAAATTAAAAATATTTTTTAAACCTTTATAAACGTGACTTCAATAAAATGGAAATCGTACTTAAAGTCTAACAAAATCTTTCTTCCATTCTATTAAACAAATATCATAATATGAACTAGAATGTCCCACAAATCCTCTTTATACAGGGTCGTTGGTATGTATGGAAACGGTCGATTATTTCTTAAAATAAAACTTCTTCTTCGTTCAGCAACCCTTCACAGTCCACTCCTGGACACAGGTCTCCCCTATATTTTTCCATGTTTTTTTGTCCTGTGCAAGTTGATGCTATCTGTTCCCCACCTTGTTTTTAGTATCGTCGAGCCACCATAACTGTGGTCTGCCAACGTTGCGTTTGTGTAAGCGAGGCCTCCATTGAATGATGCATCTTGACCATCTCAAGTCGTCCTGTCGGGCAACGTGCCCTACCCAGCTCCATTTCAAGTGGGCTATGCGTGTTATGACGTCTTCGACTTTAGTTCTTTGTCTGATATCCTCGTTTGTGATGTGGTCTCTAATACCTATTCCTAACATGATCCGTTCTATGGCTCTTTGAGTGGTCCTAAGTTTGTTAGCCGATTTAACAGTGAGTGTCATGGTTTCCATTCCGTATGTCATCACGGGCAATAAGCAGGTATTGAAGACCTTTACTTCAATAAAGTAAAACAGCTAGCAAAAAATAATTAAGACAAAAATTTTAGGGTTTTTTAACGTCTATAAAAAATGTTAAAAGAGTAAGTATATAGGATGAGTCAGAAAGCCGTAGGAGAACAATGTTACCTTTTTTTTAATGGAACACCCTCTGTCTTAGCATATTTTTAGATTTAGAATTAAATTACAATTATTTTTTGATAAATACAATATAAGTCTATTCCTAATAGTCTCCGAGATATCGACTATTGAAAAATTACATTTTTGTACTTTGACAGCCTCTAGCTTTCTAACGGTACGTCTTAGAGTAAAACGGCTTAAATATCCCTATCTTAGTTTTTTATTATCTTCCTACTGTTGTCAACTTCCGGTTAAACCGGATATAACTCAAAAGCCGAAAATATAGTACTACCGGTTTAACCGGAAGTTAAAATTTTTGGGAAGATAATAAAAAAGTAAGATAGGGACATGGAAGTAATTTTGATTTATGGCATAACATTAGAAAGCTAGAGTCTGTCAAAGTTCAAAAATATAATTTTTCAAAAGCCGATATCTCGGAAACTATTAGGTTTAGACTTATAATACACTTATTAGAAAATAATTGTAATTTTATGTAGAATCCAAAAATATTCTAAGATATAGGGTGTTCCATTAAAAAAAGTAACTTTGTTCCTCTACGGCTTTTCGACTCATCCTGTATATTAATTTTTTTTTCAATTTCTGATATACTTCAAAAAACCCTAAAAATTTTGTCTTAAATATTTTTTGCTAGCTGTTTCACTTTAAGAATTAATCGACCGTTTCCATACATACCAACGACCCTGTATATCTCTTCATAAAAACCTTCATAGGAAGAACATCATTTTCCTTCATAAGCTACTAAATGTGTCAAACCTTGTACAAAATAATTTGAGCTAAATTTTATCTAACATTTCGGTATGCTGATTGCTTTCATTAACCCATTACCGCCGAGAAAGCCAAAAATTTGAAATCTGGCGTTTTCATTGAAATTTACAATTGCAAGTAAAAAAAAAACATATTTTTATACAAACATTTTTTTTTAATTATAAACAAACTGAAAAACAGGTGGTCCCATATGGGCCCTTTAGGCGTTAACTAGAAACATAAAATTAAATCATGACGTGTCCGATAAACTATCTTATTGCTCATGAAAAGTTTTAAAACAATTAATGCAAAGTCCAATATTGCATTTGCAGCACATTGTTCGGCCCTTGCTGTTACAATCATTTCCACCGCACCGTTTCCTATTTCCTCCTGGTACAGGAATAACGTAATGATTTTTTTTCAGCCATGCCTTCAATCATTTGAAGCATGGGAGCAGTTGGTTTTCCAAATAATGTTTCATAATTTGGATTCGACCTTGGATTTTTACCCTGGTATACTTCGAAATTGATAAGGTATCCACTTGGTGAATTTAGGCACCAGACTTTATAGCCAAATCTTACTGGCTTACCACGGATGAATTGTTTATATCCGTGATCCGTGACGGCCAAAATATCTAATCATAGACTCATCATATGACAGATTCTTCTCAGGTACAAAATGATAAAGAAATTTTTCTTTTAAATAATCTGTTAAAGGACGCATTTTATACATTTTATCAGACATATCTATTTCATTATTATTCGCCAAATGAATATATCGACAAATTTGCAAAAATCTGTCCCTTCGCATAGCCTCTGATACCATAATGTTTTTTAGATCGTTCGCATTTTCCCAATAACTTATTTTAGAAGGTAAAATATTATATCCACTTATAATAAGTATACCAATGAATACTTTTAGTTCTTCAATCGATAGTTTTGGGTCGGGACTATTTTTCGATAAAGCGTAGTTTACAGTCTCTTTTATAATATTCTTTAGTATTTGGTGTAATCTCCTGTAGGAAAATCTTGATTTGTTGCCATAAAATCGCCAGTAACATATTTAGGATTTTCTGGTTTGGTACTAATACTCAGCTCATGAAGTACCTTAGGAATTGGTTCTTGCATTAGCGGATCCTGAAGTTATCGACCAAACCAGCCTCATCTTCATCGCCAGAATCTTCGTCGGTAAGAACATTACTGTCCGGAGGCTCAATATATATTTCTGAAACATTTTCATCATCATATGCTTAATCTAGAGCCTCTTGAAGCGTAATTCCGCTAAAATAAAATATATTGTATGAAAAAATGAATTTTGGCCAAACCGCCTAAAGGGCCCATATGGGGACACCTATATTTATAGTAAAATAAGGACTAAACCAAATTTCAGAATTATTCTTTTTGGGCAGAATTTAATTGCTTTAAATGTTTAAATCTCAGTTCTAACAAAAAAATATAAAATATATTTTAAAACAAATTATAATACAACTTACACCAATCTGACGACCATAATTTTGCACTTATTTTATTTCCACTAATTTTAAAAAATCACCAATCACGTAAATAAGGCGAAAACAGAATACAAAGCCGCTACAGGTGTTTCATATAACATCTACCTACAATACGACTTCAATAGTTGTTGCCATGCAAGTCGACACTTGTCTTAACTCCACCCACTTAAAATCAGTGGCTCCCCCTGTCACCACTTGGTACCGTTAGGCGTTAATGGGTTAAGTTTCGTTCACTTCTTAATACATTTTACAAATTTTAAAGCTCCATCAACGTCACCTTCCACCAATAATTGTTTCTCTACTGCTAATACTAACAGCAACATTTCTTTTGTCTCCTGAGGATGAAGGTCACTACCTTTGAAACATGTAGACTTATTAATATGAAAAAATTGAGCCTTTGATTGCTCTTTTATTAAATTAGTGGAGAAAAACTTTTTGACTTTCTTTTCTTTCCCTATAATTTCAACTCTACTTTGATAATGGATTATTATATTACAAAAAAGGCACAAATTAAAAAAATTTAGATTATTATGGTAGTAGGTCATGAAACCATTGAAACAAAGAAAAGAATGTCATGACTGCTAAAATAGATATTATTTAAAAATACACTAAAATTACAATTACAACTGGGAATAAAATAGGATTCGTCAGACCATTATTACTTTTGTAGCAAACTGCCTGTCGACTCGTATTCGATTTAGTTACAGTTGCAAAAAATAAGTCGTCGCACAGCATTCCCAATACGTAAATGGTGCACAATCTTTACTTTATAGGGTTAGTTAGTTAAATTATATTTATTTAATAATTTTTTAGGCACAATATTTTATCACTCCGAGATCTTTTTCTATGACTTAACACGAACTTCTAGTGCTTCTACAAAAGTCATGACGTTCATTTCGTCCCTTTCGCGATTCTCTTCAATAAATATTTACGAGAAACAAGCATATGTCGTTAATAGCTGATTTCTCTTTTGTGTTAGTTTAAACTGATCTTGAAAGAAAAATATTTTTAAGCCATAAATACCTTTAGACATCCAGCGTGCGTGACGAAATGCACCAGGACAATAAAATGTCACGTTTGACGGTTGTTCTTCAAAAAACAGTTTGGAAAGTAATAAAAATTCTTTATAATCATCTCGGTTTTGGTCTATTTTAGGCCAATATTCTTTAAAACGTTTAAATAAAGCAAGAATAACTACCAGCAACAATTAAGTGGACCGGGAATCCTAGAATCAGAGGTCACTAGAGCAATCAACTCCACAAAGAACGGTAAAAGTCCAGGACCTGACAACGTATATGCTGAAGTTCTGAAGTGCACCAACGTGAAACTCCTTACGTATCTGTTTAATAAAATATATGATGACGGCCACCTACCCGAAGACCGGCTCAAATCCACATTTGTTACAATACCCAAAAAAACAAACCCGAAGAGCTGTGACGATTACAGACTTATAAGCTTAATGAGCCATGCACTTAAAGTATTTCTACGTATAATTCATTCTAGAATCTATAACAAATGTGAAGAGATGAGCGGAGAAACACAATTTGGCTTTGTAAAGGGTCTGGGTACTCGAGAGGCCTTGTTTTCGATGAAGCTTCTGGTACAGAAATGTTACGACCAGCGCAGGAATGTGTTCATATGTTTTATCGACTACCAGAAAGCATTTGATAACGTAAAACATGACTTATTGATTGACAGATTACGCGAAATAGGTATTGATGACAAGGACATCAGAATAATAAAACATCTGTATTGGGGTCAGTGTGCTGAAATCCGAATTAAAGAAGACCTCATGACGGACGAGTTCGACATTGCTAAAGGTGTCCGACAAGGATGCGTGCTGTCTCCCATACTTTTTAACATATATGTAGAGAAGATCTTTCAGTTGGCTCTGGACAATGTGGATGCTGGAATAAAGGTTAACGGCAGGGCCATCAACAACATCCGATACGCAGATGACACTGCAATTTTAGCTGACAGTCTTGAAGAGCTGCAGAACTTGCTGGACAGTATTGCCGAAGTTGGCGAACGCTATGGATTGCGAATTAACATCACAAAAACAAAAATGATGATCATCAGCAGGCAAGAACATAATAACATCAATCTCACAGTCCATGGCGAAACAATTGAAAGAGTGTCTAAGTTCAAATACCTGGGAGCAACTCTTAATGAGAGATGGGATTGCGATGAAGAAGTAAAGGCACGTATCGGAATTGCCAAGACAACTTTTCTGAGAATGAAAAACATATTTCGTCAAAGAACACTACCGGTTGAGCTACGGCTACGTGTTATCAAGTGCTACGTGTGGCCCATCTTACTATATGGGGTAGAAACTTGGTCGCTTAAAGTGAGGACATTAAACCGAATCGAGGCATTTGAAATGTGGACGCTACGGCGAATGCTTCGGATTTCCTGGACCGAACATGTGTCGAATAACGATGTTCTACTAATTGCTAGAGTAGAGAGAGAACTCTTAAATATCGTTAAGCAACGAAAGACGACATACCTGGGACATATCCTCAGGGGGGAACGATACTCTGTTCCAAAACTCATACACCAGGGCAAGATCGAAGGAAAACGAGGACCAGGACGAAAGCAGCACTCCTGGCTTCGTAACATCAGGGATTGGTGCGGGATACCAGATGCAGGATCTATATTTCGCCGGGCTGAAAACAACACCCTAGTCATTTTATGATGGACAAAGGTCCCCTACGTGCAAAAGATGCACACGGGACTAGAAGAAGAAGAAGAAATAAAGCAACATCACGACCAGATGAAAAGGGTATTTTTACATCAAATACGCTTCGCAAAACTATTTCGAAAATATAATGTCGACAGGGAAAATATAAAATATCTCTTTCTAATTGTTGTTGCAGTATTGAAGCTGCACTATTTAAATACCCTAGATTAGAGGCTGTGGTATCACAACATAAACCAATAATATTATTTTCTAAATTCCAATCAATTAGAGTTTCATAAGCTGCCAAGGATTGTTCTTTACCCGTTCAATGCTGCAAAGGAGGCGATCAAAGCAACTGCTCCACTTGTGACTAGTACAGCAAGTCTGTCCACATTCTCCATCCCCGTCAAAGAATGCAGGAGTTTTTTTTATCCCAGTGGATTATTGGTGCCAAAAGATCGTATTCTTTAAAAGTTGCTTTTAATTTTGCGCCCCTTTCTGTTCGCATACGTTGCCTGCTTCGTTGAAGAGTTGTTCTACTTATAGACAGAGACGTAAAATCATGTCCTAGTGCTTCTGCTACTGCGGTCAAAATACGACGTCCATCTCTATCGCTTATTCTACAGGCATCAAATGCAGCTACTATTTTTGGTGTTACAATGTTATTTGTTCCGTAAGTTTCTTCTTTTTGGCTGTGATGGACCAGGCTCTTCTAGGGCTAGCGGTACTTCCTCTTGGGATTCTAGCCTCCCCTCTATTTTACTCTCAATTTTAACAGAGGAGCTGCTTCCCGAGAATGAAAGTGTCACGGTTTCCATTAGTTGAGATTTTTCTTGAAGACTTCGTTGAAATCGCTCAGACATTTTTTTTTATGTTTTTCTTCACATACTTTTTCTCGAGCAACTAGTTGGTAGTCGATGCCATACATAAACCCCGGACGGCCTTTTTGCTTTTGACTGATTAAAAGTTCTTTTTGTTTTGCACTTTTACTCTTTCTCTTAGCTGACTTTTGTAACGCTCTCCGCTCGGCGTAAAGTTTTTCCAGTTTTTCAATACAGTGGTTTTCTTTTCGGATTGGTATGCGAGCTTTGTCCCAAAAAATAGAAGTTTCTTTAATAGTTAGCGCGGCACTTTCACGTAAACTTACTTTCACTTCACGCATGTTAAAGAATGAAACATGCAAAACTTGTTTATTAGAAGGCAATTGATTACCAACAATTTAGGGTATATAATGTCCAATTAAGTACACGACACTATCTTTCCGTAAATTTCGAATATCAGACATTAACACGTTTGTTTTTTAATTTCACAAAGAAAACACACAAACTTAATTTATCTCTAAGGAGGTCTGTTGCATACTAACATAAGCAAGAAATTATTAATAGGGGGATGACTGGCTTAGCCGCTGTAAATACACAAAAGTTCTCAGAAAACAACTACCTGGAAAGTGTCAGGTATATTTTTATTCTTAGAAGTGACCAGTTTAGAAATAAATATTTTAATTACAGGCAACAAAACAGTCTGACACCGACCTACCCCGCAGTAGCTAATAAAATGAGGATTATTAATAAAATATTTTATGTATTTTATGTCTATTGAACCTTAGAAATGAATATGCTATCCGTATTTCAACAAGTGCAATTATAGAAATTGTTTATTTTAGTACTCGACCTTTATGTTCATGTACGCGCTCAGCATTCCGCCGCCATTTTGATAACTCCATCTCCCACCATCGATTATCCAAATTTTAAAATAGTATTTTTGGGACCCAATGGATTTACTAGAGTTACCATTAAGGAATACGCAGGAGCGTCCGAAGTTGTTTTAAAAGAAATACAATTAGATAATATTGTCAGTTACTGGGAATGGAATGAATTTTCTATATCGTTTTTCGCCAATGGATTGCAGGTAAATACAGGATGTCCGGAAATGATGAGCAAGAAACTTAAAAGACGGAAAAGATGACAAGAGATCCTTTCCCTTATATCTATTAAAACTCAAAAAATAACGGAATTACAGAGTTTTAAAAATTGTTTTTTTTTTTTTTTTTTTTTAATATCATATTTGCTAGTTTGCCGATTCTTTTTATATTTATTATTAATATTATATATTTTTATTCCTAATTTGATGTGCCTACCATCAATTATTCACCTCAGCTAATTTCCAATATAATTAGAGCATACCTTGGAAACAAACCCTAGCAGTTTCCTTGGAAACGTATTGACAAAAAATTAGTTTTGACATATAATAGTTTTATGCAATTTTTTTATTTTTTTACGCAAAAGATGCATATGATTAGTATCTGCCAAAAATTAGTTTTATGTTATTTCGTTTTCTACTAAACTTCTTGCGTTTTCTCCGGAGTGTGCTTCGATAATATATAAAAGGAACTGAAGTGAATCGGTATTTATTCATGGCATTAAAATGTTTGAAGACGATTTTCTTGAGAACGGTTCTTTTTATTGTGGTATAACAATGTTATATGTTCTAACTGTATTCATTGACATGCAAAAAGCTTTTGATACGGTCAACATTGATCTTCTTATAAAAAAATTAAGTAACTTAGGCTTTCGAGGAAAATGTAGAGATTTGTTGAAATCATACTCATCAGGAAGAAAACAATTCACAGTTGTAAATAGTAATACTAGCAGTTTAAATGATATTTCAGTGGGCGTAGCTCAGGGATCAGTTCTTGGACCATTGCAGTACCTTTTATATGTGCATAACCTTAAATTCGTAGGACTCCAATGCAAATATTATATGTTCGCGGATGATACAGTGTTAGCACTTTCTGCAAGGAGCGAAGAAGAACTGGAACGGATTGTGAACTCTGACATAAACCTATATTATGAATGGCTGTGCTACAACAAGTTGACTATTAATGTAAATAAAGGTGTATATTATTATATGATAATTAAACAAAAAGGAAAAAAGACGTGTAATCCAAAAATAAAATTAAGCAATCAACTGCTAAAACAAGTATCAAAATATAAATATCTTGATCTCATAATTTCCAACAATTTAACATGGAATTCTCAAATAAATAACATTATCAATAAAGTGGCACCTATTGTTGGAGCACTTAGGAGATGCTCCCACCAACTCAATGATAATTCAAGATACCTTCTATATAACAGTTTTATTGAAGCACATTTAAGATATCTAATACCTTGTTGGGGTAATGCTAGTGAATATTTAATAAAGAAACTACAAAGACTACAAAATAAATCAATAAAAGTTTTATTTGCCATAAATTATTATACACCCAGTGAAGACTTGTACAGAACATACCCATTTCTTACTATAAATCAACTTAGAAAATTTGAGCAAACCAAATTAATACATAGTGTACAAAATAAATTAATTAAAGTAAACACAGTCCTAAAACAAAACAAAGATTATTACAACTATAATATAAGATCAAAAGATGCCTTAAGAAATACATTAGCTCGCTCAAAGAAAAAACAAGGCTCTCCATATGAGGGAAGCATTCAAACCTATAATAATATCCCTGATGAACTTCTTAATGAACACCGAAAAAAAAATACTGCATATCAACCTGAAAAAATATATTAAAGAGACAGTACCAAACTAATATAATATAGAAAATTTAACATGTTATTTAGACATTTTTTTTACTTTCTCTGTAAAATGTAAACATTAGAATTTTAACTATTACTTTTACCATTTAAGGAATTTGTTAAAAATGTATTGTTATTATATATATAGGCCTCATTACCAGATTTATCTGTTTCGAGGTCAGTAAAAAATAAATTAAAAAAAAATGATCTTGATGAGTTATTAAACTTGATAATAAAGTGTAAACAGTGAAGTTTATTGACACTATATTAAAGTCGAGTGCAGCCAAGGCCCTGGCATTGAAGAGTTAACGTCATATTTGGAACCAAAACACATAGGGACATTAGTAATAGGTCTGCCAAATTTAATAGGAATCCGCAAACTACCAAAAAAGTTATCAAGCAAAATTGTTTAAAAAAAAAAAGCAAAGTTGACACCCTTAATTTTTGAGTATTCGAGAAAATGTTATATGAACTTGTACCTCCCAAGTTTTTTGCTTATAATTTCCGAACACGCTGAATAAAACATGTTTTGTCTTTTTTGTAAGGTCTGCTCCAACTAGCAGTCCCTGACAGTTTCAAACTGTCAAATACAATCAACCAGATGTAGGACTTAATAAGGCATCCCGGGGTCTACATGCAATATCCATCTGGTAGACTATATTTCTGATTAAAACTACACTGTACTGCAAAAAAAGTGACGCACCTAAAATTTTGTGAAAGTTTGATGACTCGTAACTTCTGAACTGGTTAATCGATTTGAATGATTTTTTTTATAGAGTTAATCTTTAGGATTAATATACATGTTGAATTTTGTTTCTTTCTTATGATTTTGTGGTGTTTATAACCTAAAACAGATATGATTGTTTTTTTCAGGAAATTTAGAACACCATGTGGATTGTTTCAGCATTCAATTTTGTTTTAAGCTAACATTAGCTTATTAAATAAAATATTGTTGATCTTTTGTTTTTTGATTTATGTACCTTTCTTATTAATTTCTATTAATCTTATGTAGGTCAGAAGATACCATAGTTTTATTAAAGAAAAGTACTTTTCACCCTGCATAAAGGAAAAACACTGTCAACAGTATGTTTAAATGGTAAGTAGGCGCTAAAACACATGTTACAGATTTTTATTTGATTCTATGTCATAATTTGGAAACGTTAGTGTGTCAATTGGTCAATAAGAATTTTCTCTTTGTGCGGTAATTTAATTAAATGCCTCAACAAATTACACCACAACAAGTCGCTCGTATCATCGCTTTAGTAGCAGAAGGCAAAAGTAAGAGATATGCTTCTCGGGCCGCTGGTGTTTGTGAAGCTACCGGACGTCGTGCAATCCAAAGGTATGAAGAAACAGGCCAGTACCATAGAAGAGTAGGTTTCGGCCGTCCTAGATGTACAACGAATTTTGATGAGCGTTTTATTCAAATGCAAACGTTACGAGAGCGCTTTCAAACTGCGTTGAAAACAAACCATCTGTTAAGAGAAATACGCGGTATACATGTAAGTGATCATACAGTCTGTCAAAAGTTAAAAGAGATAAATTTAAGAGCAAGGAGACGAGCAACTGGTCCAAAATTACTTTTGAGGCATCGTGCAACTCGCCGAAACTTTTGTAAAATGTATGGAGGTTGGAATGAGCAACAATGGTCTCAGGTTTTATTTGCCGATGAGTCTCGATTTTGTTTGTTTTCGTTTGATGATCGTCAAGAGTTTGGAGACGAACAAGGTTTAATCAGCGAACGAGAAAGCTATGAAGGGGGATCCGTAATGATATGGGGAGGAATATCACTGAAAGGCCACACAGAACTCTGTGTGTTACCAAGAAATGCTCTTACGGCGCAAATGTATGTCGAAAATATTTTGCATGATTATGTTGTTCCCTATACATTTTATTGGGAACAATTTTATTCTTATGCACGACAATGCGAGACCGCATAACTCCCGAATTGTCAATGCATATCTTAATGAGGTCGGCATAGAAACAATGGTATGGCCACTAAAAAGTCCAGATATAAACCCGATCGAACACTTGTGGGATGAATTGGGGCGGCGAGTTAAATCTCGCAATTCCGCAAACTTTAGATGCTTTGGGAGAAGCCCTAGTAGAGGAGTGGAATAATATTCCTAAGGTGGCCATTTCCAACCTCACCCAAAGCATGCCAAGGCGAATAGAGAATTTAATTAGGGCAAGAGGTGTTTCTGTTGTTCTTAATAAAGCTTTTAAATGTTGACAGACTTTTTCCTTTATGCAGGGTGAAAAGTACTTTTTTTTTTAATAAAACTATGGTATTTTCTGACCTACATAAGATAGGCACATAAATCAAAAAACAAAGTATAAATATTATTTCTTTCAATAAGCTAATGTTAGCTTAAAACAAAATTGAATGCTGAAACAATCTTCTGAAAAAAAGAATCATATCTGTTTTAGGTTACACCCACAAAATCGTAAGAAAGAAACAAAATTCAACATATATATTAATCCTAAAGATTAACTCGATAAAATAAAAAAAAAATCATTCAAATCGATTAACCAATTCAGAAGTTACGAGTCGTCAAACTTTTACAAAATTTTAGGTGCGTCACTTGTTTTACAGTTCAGTGTAGTTGTGGACTGCTGGTTGGAATAAGCCTATAATTAACTATGAAGTATTTAGTTTATTTAAGATTTATTAGAGAAAAATTGTTGCTATTTGACCAAACGTGTTTTCGCAACAACTTTTGTGGAACATTTTCCGTGTTTACAAAATACAAAAAATCTTTGTAAGTTGATCGTGGAGAAAAATATTTTTGGTCATGTAGCTGGACAGCTTTCTCTGCCATAAACAAACATGATATTAATTCAAATTTTTAATTTTTCCAAATCTTTAACAAAATTAACTGTAAGTATTTTGTAGCGATATTGATTAAATATATTCCAATATTTTAATAACTAGTTGCACGAGGGTGACTTAACATTAAACAATGTTTCATCAGCGAGACTGCCACATGAGGGCTGATAATATTCTGAATGGTACTAGCCAGGAAAATGAGAATGCTTAGACAAAAACACATAAATTAAATACAAATACATTTAATGCTACTTGTCTGCCCAAAACATAACACCGTGATACAGATAAGAAATAAAATATAATAATTTGTTAAACTAAAATAAGTTCAAATATCAACAAGTTTACATGTACTGCCTTTAAAGCAACACTATTCGTAATCAAAAAGCAGAAATCAGTTACATTGAAAACAAAAATGGGTTTTACATTATTTAATCCGATATTACTGACTAAAGAAATTTTAAAGAGCAAGAACCAAGAAATAATGTTCAAAGTTCAAAAGTTTATATGCACTAGGAGAAAATGTTCACTTTGACAAACAACACTTGATTTACTTAAACAATGTCCATTATTTAGCAAATTTTTTATTTAATTACATGGGATGATGCAAGTCAACGTTCATTAACTTTGGGGAATCTGTCAGCTCCAAATAACGTTATAGTCTAAGACCTACCTTGAGGCAACTTTTATATTCTTTTTCTTACTGAGGTTACTTACAATAACCATTAACTTTTCACGCCTATTTGAAGTCGCACTGTAATGAGAGGTGCTGATTTCAGTGACGCATCACCACTTGGACAAACATTCAAAACCCCTTTGCATCGAGCAAAGTACTAGACATACGAGTCATTAAACAACTAACTTAATCAAGTTTATTGGTGCTCATTAACACAAAACGGTGCAGAGCTTTCTTGAGTATGATTTCAATGACACTGTTCTCGTTCCGTACCAGGTATAATAGCTTAACCAGAAAGGTATTTTACAGCGGGTAGGTGTGAGAGGGGAGGTGTGACTAATCAATCAGCGAGAGATTGATGCTTTCTTCGCGTTTAAAAACTTAACATTTTTATTGGGTGCATAAGTAAGACGGAGAAATTGAAAACTTTAACGAGTTGGACTGATTGTTTGTTTTGTTGTTTGCCACAAGAAAATATGTCTGCATATTTTACTACGCATTCTTTATTTTTGTCTTGATATGATATTAAACGTATATAAAATTTTATCTATTGGGCAAAGTTATTAATAATGATTAATATTGTATAAAAGAAAAACAGCTACTAGTTGCGAAATCGCAACATATTTATCGTTATTTCTTTTGAAATTCCCACAAACGCCAAAAATGAAGCAATTTTAGCAGCAAGTATACAGGGTATTTCAATCAAAACTCCCAGGCCAATTATTTCGAAAACTATAAGTGACATGTAAATTCTGTTAACGCCAGTTTTTAGCCTCTATGATTGGCTTCACAACTGTGTAAAAAATGTGTTTAAATGATACAAGATGTAGGTGGCGCCATGGTGCAAAGAATTTTTTTGATGACAGGAACTTTTAAATGTTGTGATTCTTAAAGATAATTAATTTCTGATCAAATTATGTCTCATAAAAATTTTTGATAAATCCAACATGAACGCAGATAATTGGGGTTAAGTTTTTTTTAAAATAATTTTAACGAGTATTTTAATTATAAATATTTTTAATATCCTTTAGCAGATTCTAATTTAATTTTGGTAATGATAATTTTAGTGATAAAACGCTCGTGTAGCACTAAATTATTACGTCCAGTGACAACATTTAAAAGTTCCTGTCATCGAAAAAATTCTTTGCGCCATGGCGCCACCTACATCTTGTATTATTTAAACACATTTTTTACACAGTTGTGAAGCCAATCATAGAGGCTAAAAACTGGCGTTTACAGAATTTACACGTCACATATAGTTTTTGAAATAATTGGCCTGGGAGTTTTTATTGAAACACCCTGTATATCATCGTAAGCTTACAGGTTTCCATTAGAAAATTTTAATTCACTTTTGCTTAAAATCTTTAATTTGTTTGCCTTATATCCGTCACTGTTGCGCTCGCTTATGTCGACATTTCTAAATGTACCGGATGTTTCACCTAAGGAGGTAATCGGCTATATCTCAGAAAGTAATAACACTAGGACTTTGGGAAAAAATATATATCGATAAAAGCGGCCAAGAGAAATTGCTGGAAATTATTTTCAAGTTCGAAAAATGACCGCTAGAGGGCGTAAGAGAACTTTCAAAATAGAAATGCCGATTTTCTCTTGATTTTTCTTAATAAAAATATGTTAAAAATATAAGCATTGTATTCTTCATAAAATGATGCAACTTTATGTTAAGAATCGTTTTTTTCTATTTTCAATAATAAAGTGGTGGGAGAAGGTCAAACTTTTTTTCTTTCAAACGCTGATAACTCTGCTTTGGATAAACCGATTTTATTCAACTTGATCTTGAAAAAAAGCCTCTCTTTTCCTCTACACGTAGTTCTATTTACTATACCATATTGATTCTGATGGTGGCCTCTAGATGGCGTTTTTCCGTAATTCCTCAATGAATAAGGATTTTCTCAAAAAAATCAAATGTTATGATATGACTTTTTCATCATATTTTATTTTAGGCTTATAAAGGCTATTAAATAGTGGAATAAAAAATCCAGGTCCGTATTTAAAATAAAAAAGTTGACGATGGTCGCTCGAATCCGAAACGTCGGATTAAAAAACTAACCCCATCAGCTTGTAGAGGAGGAAAAGTTACTATAAGGAACTAAAAACCGCAACGTGATATTTTTTGTTAAACTAGAGAAATTAGGGATAATAATAATTAATATGGAAAAATAGGCCATTTTTTAAAACATTAATTAATCAATTAAATCTCTGGTTTAACAAAAGATTTTACGTTGCGGTTTTCAGTTCCTTATAGTAACTTTTCCTCCTCTACAAGCTGGTGGGGTTAGTTTTTTAATCCGACGTTTCGGATTCGAGCGACCATCATCAACTTTTTTATTTTAAATACGGACCTGGATTTTTTATTCCACTATTTAATAGCCTTTATAAGCCTAAAATAAGATATGATGAAAAAGTCATATCATAACATTTGATTTTTTTGAGAAAATCCTTATTCATTGAGGAATTACGGAAAAACGCCATCTAGTGGCCACCATCAGAATCAATATGGTATGGTTAATAGATCTACGTGTAACGGAAAAGAAGGGTTTTTTTTCAAGATCAAGTTGAATAAAATCGGTTTATCCAAAGCAGAGATATCAGCGTTTGAAAGAAAAAAAGTTTGACCTTCTCCCACCACTTTATTATTAAAAATAGAAAAAAACGATTCCTAACATAAAGTTGCATAATTTTATGAAGAATACAATGCTTATATTTTTAACATATTTTTATTAAGAAAAATCAAGAGAAAATCGGCATTTCTATTTTGAAAGTTCTCTTACGCCCTTTAGCGGTCATTTTTCGAACTTGAAAATAACTTCCAGCAATTTCTCTTGGCCGCTTTTATCGATATATATTTTTTCCCAAAGTCCTAGTGTTATTACTTTCTGAGATATAGCCGATTACCTCCTTAGGTGGAACACCCGGTACATATAGTACAGGGTGAGTCAACCATAAAGTAAAGTTTATTATCTCATTTGTTTCGGGAATTAGCAAAAAACGTTAAATACAAAAGTTTTAGAGAATGTTAAGATGCACAGTTTAAAATTATTTTTAAGTATACAGGGTGGCTCAAAAGAGCGTAGCGAATATAACATAAGTTTTTTTTAAATGGAACACTATTTTTTAATTTATGTTTAGATTCTGCATGAAACTCTATAACCTTTTTGTTTATAATGGTATGTACCTAAACCTAGTAGTTGTTCTAATATTTTAACTTTTCTTGAGGCGAAAAATTAAAATGATCTAGCTTTGGCAAGCAACAATGTTTAGGAAAGCGTTTTTTACTATAAAAGGATATTCCACGCAAGACTTTAGATCCTTTGATCCTCTGAGTAAATCAAATCTCTTACTGAACTGTTAGTCCAGGTTAGTTTACCACTAAAAGCAATGTAACAGATTTGCTTCTTCTAATTTGCCATAAAGTGTAACGTTATTGATAATCATTCAAATGATGTTGAGTTGCCTCGGCCAAAAAGACTTTTTTTAGTTCGTTAGGTGTGGGTTGTCTTATTATCTGACAAATTTTTTTAGGGCGCCATCCTACCAGAAATGATACAAAATTTTATAAACACTTAGTAGTTTATTAAACTAAATCTGTATAATAATGGTTGTTGAGATTGGTTTCTGAGGAAACAGTTTACAGTATAAAAAGGTGAAAATTAAAATGAAAATATAGCAATGGTCTACTGGTCTTTACAAAGTTGTCCTTCTGACTGACAAATACTTAGCTCTGCATTGTCTTCCATGAGGTGTGTCCAAAATTCAGTCCTCTTCACCTGTAAGTTGTCTCGATGAGGTGTTCGGTGTTCCATGCATATACTTCAGCAACGGAGAAGGTGTTCCATGCATAGACTTCAGCAATGGAGAAGGTGTTCCATGCATAGACTTCAGCAATGGAGACGATGAGGGAGACGTCAGGACTTGATTAGACTTGAATTCTTGTGACAGCGATTGATAGGAGTAATGACATCAGATGAGCTTGTCAGTTTGTCAGCCTCAGGTTTGCTCGTGTACATGAAATATTAGAAAGGTGGCGTGAGACCAGCGAATAATATTGCAATAAAGGTTTGAAAATGAATACTTATGGTAAACAGTACCAGTTGTAACTTAAATTTCTATACTATAGTCACAGGATGTTTTTACTCCCTGTTACTCAAGTGAATATGCATAAAGTTTTAAATTAAGAAATGAAATAACCATGTTTAATTACATAAGGTCAAAAACAAATTTTCCTTCGTGTTTAAGTAGTACGAAAAACAAATGATTTGATTGATTTAAAATGTATCTAAGTTTTAAGTTAATCCAAAAGAAGCATATATTGTGCCAACAAGATAAAAATTAAGTAATTTTAACTAGTAATAACTACAAAATGTACAAATATACAATACCGATATTCAAAACTAGAAGAGAATACTGCATTCAAAGCATCCACAACTTTGTGTAGATTCGATATGCATAACGAGCAAAAAGACAATCGTTTGCGAGAGAGATAACTGCATTCAAAAGTATTTGTAACTTTTGTGTAGATTCGATATGCATAACGAGCAAAAAGACAATCGTTTGCGAGAGAGATAACTGCATTCAAAAGTATTTGTAACTTTTGTGCAGGTACGATATGCAAAAACGAGCAAAAGACAATCGTTTGCGAGATAGATAAATGTGGTATAACGAGCTACAGGCATTCGTTACCACATGATATTGGCGTACCAGACTAATGTCTTAATTATGGCACCCAAGGTAAGATATGTACAAGATAGATTCAAGATTTAGATATGGTACAAGAGAAATTTTATATACAATGTGACTTAAGGTATTATCCATCCATTACAAGCATGTCGCGCTAATTGAGTAAGAAGTTTAAGAGAAATTAATGTTAAATCAGAATTGATTTCTGACAGATATCAGAGAGAAATTGGGTGAGTTTTTCAACAAATTCAATTAAGGTTTCAGCTTAGAAACAAAAGAAAAACTCACCTGCTTTCCTCGATATCAGCTTCCTTGGATATTCTGTCAGTTACCAGTTCTGTAGAGCCTGGATCTGTCGGTTTCCTTGTAAATGGTCCAGCCAGGTTTACCCTATATCTGGTCCTCACCAATGTTCATCAATAACTTAAATAAACCACCAACTGGCCAATGATATTTGCTAAAACGTAAAAGAACGACAGAATCCCGAGAAATAAAGTTAAATTGAGAGTTTAGATATTAATTGATGAAGAAAAACACACAAAACCATGACCTGTTGATTGACTTAAAAGATATTTCAAATGAATGCAAAATTATTAAAATATTGATTGAAATCTACACTTACTGAAGAAATAATATTATTACTACGTTCTGTCTATTACGATGATGCTTTTAGATCTTTAAAAACACTATTCTTCACAAGGACAAATGAGATGAATGAAGATTATCAAAATATGACGCCATTATGGTCGGCATGTATTGTCTTTATTTTTGTTAAAACATAAAAATGTGGAATTTAATTCGTGTAAAAATAGACTAAAAGGTCATGGGTTTCTAGAAAGTAATATTTATGGTTCAATTACATACTTATTATCAGATAAAATATAAATTTAGTGAAACAAAAGCTTAGCGTGACATACCTGTAACAGGATAAAAACGAAAAGTCAGGTCAAAAATTCACTTCTCTGAGTCGAGCCTTTACGCATCCTCGCAGACAATATGAACTAAATTAAATGTAGGAAATCGATAATCTATATTAAAGAATAACCTAGAGATCTATATTATAAAACGACAAATTTACAGTTGCTCTTTTCCTTTATACAAACTTAAATAATCGATATTCTGCAGTATGCAGAGTTATCCATAGATGGCAGCGCCAATACCAAAAATACTTTAAAATCCAGTGTAACGAAATAAGTTTTATTTCGTTACAAAAGCAGTAAACAAGTTGGACACAAATAACATATTATTATCCCTAGTTTAAACTGTGTCCAGTTTTAAATTGGATATATTTTTGTAAAGTACTTGAACGTTATGGTAGGTATACCTACAAACAGCTTAAATATTTAAAAAAAAACACTTACCTAAATAAATACATGATTGTGTTGAAAGCAAGGTAAATGCTATGCGGGGATACAATTTTAAAATTATTTTAAGTAGCTTAGGTACTTACCTGAAGAACTGAATTTGGGTCGTTGGCTTGCAAAACAAAACACTTGTTTTTCATCACAAACTTACACTAAAAGGTACTGCACTCTAATCTAAATAAACCTAAACTATTTATAAAAATCTAATTTAACGAAAGTTCCACAAAGTACAATAAATAACTAAAAATCACTCAAAATAACGCTAAGAAATCTCACAATAAACACGCCAAATATCTACTGTGTAAATAAACACGCCAAATATCTACTGTGTAAATAAAGATCTAAGTGACAACCGGCTCTGGACAATATAAACGTTAAATATCAAGAAAATCGTAGAAATCCGACGTACTGCGCACTAGCCACACTTCCGAAAAATCACGCATGCGGGGGACCTTTTTAGATCGGTCGGCAATTAGTAGCTTTGTTTTTCTACTGGTGGGAGTTCAGTGGTTTTAACCAATCTGATTCTGAGAATAAAGACAATAATCGCATAATAGAGGTGGAAAATAGTCAAGAAAATAAAGAGATGACTAAGAATGATAATCTACCTCTTGATATTCCATCTACTTCTTCAATACAGAGACCTAAAAGGAATTTTAAACCTCCAAAGAGATTTATTCATGATTTCAATTGATCTATTCGGGATAGTTCTTTATTTTGCGATAGATAGATATTACTTTTATTTTTACGGTGTTACATTATGAATATTATTATGTAATGTTTATTTTATTAAATATTATTGGAGGGGTAAAAACTACATTTATTAAGAGTGTCCTTTTATTTGGTAGGGAAGGATGTGGTGTTATAATGTATTTTTTATACCTACCTTATTTTGAATAGAAAAAATGTCTATATAGAAAATGGCAAACAGAAGATAAGACTATGCACGTTGGTGTGCAAGAACAAATATTTTAAAGCAGAGTATTTCCAGGCTTCTTTAAAATAAAACTATATTTAGTAATAAAATCAGTCAGTATTTTCACAAAAATTTCCCGTATTCCCAAATTGGATACACAACACTTTTAAATTAAATAAATTTTTGGTGCTTATTGTTAGGGCCTCACGTATCGTCGAACTACTCTATGTCAAAATATACGATATTTTTACTTCTGCACCATAAGACAAACTTCCTAAAAATCGAGCGACACCGTTTAATACTTTTGCGTCTAAAGCCGGGCTCAGACGACTTGCGTACTGGGCGAATATGCAAATAATTGAACATTTGACAAGTATCCAAGTAAGCAGTCAATTTGTTTCACACGGTTTATCGACAGCCGATGGGAAAGGGCAAGCGTCGAATAATATTGTTCAAGTAGACCGCAATGGTATAAGATAGTTATGGCGTTTTCATTACAATGCTGCATAAACCATCTATTCTATCTAACCTAAACTTTTTTTAGATCTATATGAAAAAAGCAATAGGCATGCACTCCCTTCTTGAGGCTAAAAACGAAGCATTTCGCGTACTGCGTTGGTTTAGCGTGAGCTCCGACAACACTGTAGCTCACTGGAGCTTCTTCTGTCAACCGCCTCTATTTGCGCAGCCTCCTATGGCGCTGCTGCCGGAATGTGCTATAAATACAAATGAACCGGATTATGTAGGAACGCAGGTAATTTGTTTTGTTTTTTTTTGTAATTTTCTTAATTAATCTTTATTATGAAGCTTATTTTTGATTTACCATCTACGGATTTTTTTAGGATATAACTACTTCAGGTTTACCTTGTTTGCCATGGTCTGGTTCAAAAATGATTCCCGATGATATTACCACAATATTTCAAAATGAATCTGCCATCTTGCCGTCAAAAAACTATTGCAGAGATCCAGCGTCAAAAGGAGAAGGTATAGTCCAAGTTTATAGAATAAAATATAAGTTGGCGCATCTTGCGTCAAAATTTTGATATATTGAGATCACAAGCGTGCTGTCGTCACTTGATCCTTGTCGTTAATCAGCTCCGTTACGGGGACGTAGTAAACGTAGTTTAATTCCGCCTGAAGAATATTTGTCTTCCTAAGCTTGTCCAAAAGTGCGATGTACGGACAGTTATTGTGCAAACAAAAACTATTTAACTGGTAGTGTAAGTATGTAATTAAAGAGGTTTATATATCACAATTGTTACACAGCATAAGAACAATTTTATGATACCCAGATCAGAGATTAATAATAAATAAATAAAAAATGACAGGAACCCCACTAACACAAAAGGAAAGTGTATTATATTATGCTACTCAAGATTAAAATAAAACATAGGAAATTCGTTGCAATAAAATTAAATATAACAAAATTGAAGATTGGGGTTATCCAAGAGGCATTTATTTATATATTTCATCTTTAATGAAAACACACATTAGGATAAAGCATTTCTATATTTAGTTTATTTTTCTGTTATGTAAAAACCCGAACAATTGCAACTGATTGTTACCTGACATTTTAATTTATAAGAAAACTTAAATAAACTGAATGTCTGGGACGTCGTCTTATAGACGACATTTCCTAACATGCGTGCACTTCCAAGAACAACAGCAACAACAAAGCTAAATTAGTTAAATAAAGTGACATGTAACAACAACAATGCAAAAAGTAAAACAGATCAACCTATTAACAACCCTGAAATAAACACTCCGTAAACTTTCCAAAAACGAGAATTTGAAACAAATTGTTTTTAAAATCAAAAAAGGTTCCCATTTTTCTCTAAGAGACCTAAATTTAATATTCACTCAAAAGATAAATGCAGTCTTGATCTCAATGAATATTTTAGAAGAAGGTTACATGTGTCGCCTTCATCTGACCTAAGAAGATGTCAATTCACAAAAACAAATAATAAGTGAGAGTGTGAAGAAAGCCACGATTTTTAACGGCGACAGTTAGTAGAAAATTACGGTAGCGACGAATTCTACGGCTAATTGTGAATGCGCCAGTATATTTGCCAACGATTTATTTTGACGAAGGTAGTAGCGCACTAGTAGAAAAAAAAACAAAACAGCATTGTTCAGATCGTCAGAACTTTCAGAAGTAGAATCGTTTCCAGGTTGGATTACTACTGGCGCTATAGGTGGTGAAACAGAATATCCATTTTCTGTTTTTATAACATGAGCTACGCAATTTTTCCATACATCGCTACTCATTTCGTTATAACCTGCCGAATATTATCAAGGATAACTGCGCTTAAAGTTGGAGGTTGATTATATTTTGGTAAACGTGTTTGTATTGTACCCCAAACCACTTCGATAGGATTAAAGATACAATAATATGAGTGTAATCGCAAAGGGTATGGCCACGCCTAGTGCAAAGAGTATATCAATCACGTATTCAGTTTTAAAGTTTCGACTTTTGATAATCTTAATTAATTCCTTTTTTACTAGAGTCCTTTCAGGGATATTCATATTTTTATTTCTCCTAAATGTTAGAATATCTTTTTTTTTAGTGTATTTTATTTAATGTTCGCGAATGATAAGTCGCTTTGTTCATAACAATTGAACTATAGGCTGGAACAACGTTGTAACCGCCATAAAGTGTAAATGCGGTATTTCCGTGGAACAACGTTGCATATGCCATAAATAATGTACCGACGCGATATGGACAACGCCGCACATTTTTTTGATGATTTCCCAGTATTTTTTCGATCAGTACAATTCGTTATTTCGTGGAACAACGTTGTATATGCCATCATTGTTGTGAGTTTCGCGCGTTTTTGACTTGCTTACACGTGTTTGAGGAGTAATTTGTTGTTTTAAGCAAAAATGGATGTTTCTTTGACGGATTCTCTTAAGGTGCAGCTAAATAGAGGCAAAAAGCGAAAGGTGCATGTTGACAAATGGAAGCAGAATGTCAGGAAACGTAGTAGAGACAGTGGGAACCCTTATATTTCGTCTAGGAATATCCCTAAAAATGCTTTACAGAGCCCAGATGAGGTAAGTTAATATAAATCATGTATCGTTTAAGATTTTGCAACACATTTTTTATTTTTAGAGGCGTATATGCAAGTGTTTTCAGTCGCCTAATCGGTGCTCTGCCGAATTGTTGGTGGGTAAACACCAAACATTATTTCAGAAGTTCAGAGACCTTAGTTATGATGGACAATCACAATATTTAGCTCAAGCTATTTCCATTGCAGAACCGAAGAGAAGGAGGGTCGAAGAGGCAATATCCCGGCGTCATACTAGTGTAAAATACACCGTAAATAACATAAAGGTATGCAAATTAACACTTTGTTATATATTCTCAATCACCCAGAGACGAGTTCAGTACCTTGTGGATAAAATAAAAAGCGGTATAGATGTAACTGACAAACGTGGGAAGCACATGAATCGCCCAAAAAAACTTAATCCAACCGATAAAGACAATATAATCGAACATATAAGGTCATTTCCACAGCAGGAAAATCATTACAGTAGAAAACTGTCCTCGAAGAATTACCTTTCCGCCGATTTGAGCATCTCAAAAATGTACAGACTGTTTTTGGAAAAAAAACCACAAAGTCAAACCTCATTAAGGACCTATACTGATGTCTTTAAAAGTAACTTTAACTTGCGATTTGGGCTTCCCAGATCAGACACTTGCTCTTACTGTGACAAACTGTTTATGAAACTTTGCTCCACCGAGGATGAACGAGAAAAAAAGGAAGTCGAAAATGAAAGTAAAATCCATCACATGAGGGCAGAAGCAGGCTACCAAACATTAAGACAAGATACCGAAATGGCTAAGATAAATCCTAATTATGTGGTCCTATGCACAGATTTGCAGCAAGTACTTTTTTGCCCAAATTTAACCCATTCGTCCATTTTCTATCAGAGGCAATTTTCTAACTACAACTATTGTGTTCATAACATGGGGAATGGTATAGCCACGATGATGTTATGGCATGAAGTAATGGCACATCGAGGCTCTACTGAAATAGCATCGGCCTTACTATTTTATATTATCCAAAATTTCCAACGTCTTGGTCCAGGAGAGGAAAGAAAACTTGTTGTTTGGTCGGACCGATGTGTGGGCCAAAATAACAACTGGAAAATGATAACTATGCTTCGAATGTTACTGAGAGAGAAATACTTCACCCAAGTAGAGCAAAAGTTTTTGGTTAGTGGACACAGCTTCTTACCGTGCGACAGGAATTTTGCTCTGATAGAACGAGTCAAGAAACGTTCAACGGTTTATGTGCCTTTTCAGTGGACAGATGTCATCGCCAAATCAAAAGTAAACAACAATCCCTTTACAGTTATTTATATGCACCAAACGTTTTTTAAAGATTTTTCTGATGCCGAAAAATCAATATGGAAGGATCCTAAATGCAAAATAACACAGGGAATGTGGTTACAAATAACGTCGGATGACCCGAACAGTATCCGGCTAAGAAAATCCCACAATACAGTTCAACCTTGGACATCTTATTCGCTAAAATCACCTAAGAAGCCGACGATTGAAGTAACGCTGGACGACCTAAGGGAAGCGTATAATGAACCTCTTCCAATCAAAAAAGAAAAATTGGCCAACTTGCTTGATATGTGTGATTATATTCCACTAAAATATATTGATTTTTATCAAAATATTAAGAGCCACGCTTAAAACTACATGTAATACATTTCCTTTTCTGTTCATTTCTTTAATAAAAAATACTTTTTTATTTTCACTTGTACTTTATTTTTAATATAAAACAACGTTGTAACCGCCCTAGTTTCATAAAACAAGGTTGTAACCGACGTGGATATACAACGTTGTTTTATTAAAATGAGGAAAATATGCTCGTATTCGTAATATCCTGCATGTGATCGAATCTGCAATACCTGTTATATAATTAGTTTATTTTAAGTAGTCATATTAGTCATATAATAACTTTACCTGATAAAGCAATAGATCATATTTCGTTTTTTTCAATTTCCCAACAAAATGATATTTGGCGGTTACAACGTTGTTCCAGCCTATAGTTCAATTACTGAATTCGGCAGAATGTTGGGCAATAGCTGTTCGGTAAACCATTTTTTAAACAAGGTTGAAGGTCTGTCCCCAGGGTGTTGCCAGTTCTACAAAGTTTTCGTAAGTGTGGGAGGAACATAAGGGTTTGTTAATTTTTTATTTTTTCTGTTTAACAACAGTGAAAATCCCTTTTCTTTTGATGTCAATTATTTTTGTATAAATAATATTTCTTAATTACTAAAAAAATTATTATAATATTCATAATTGGCTTGTTATTTTTTTGTTTGACATTGAAAATTGCTTGGTTCAAGGTGCATTTGCAAACTAGCTGTCAATTGAATACTGATATAAAAAAACATTTTTAATAATAGAAACTTAAAATAATTAAAAAAAAAAGATCTGATAACCCCGATTATAGTGCCGGTCCCTTTAAAGCCCGTTAGAAGCTTTTTTATGTCATCAGACCGACTTTGGATAAAGTTTACTATTGGGCACAACTTGAACAAAATTAAAGCGTCAAAAGTGATATTTTTAAAGATGTAATGCTTTTTACAGCAAAGTAAAAAGAAATTATCTACTAGTTTTTATTTAGTTTCCTACGACTTTTTAGAATATCTCACATGGTACATATTACGTACATAGCTTGTGCCATGTTCAAAAAATAAATATCAAACAATTAAAATTTTTAAATACAATAATTAGTTTAGTGGTTTTGATCAGCCTCGAGTCATCACAGTCATATTGTCATATTGTCTTTGACATAAGTTTGACATTTTCTTTTAAAGTCCTCCAAGTAGTTAGAATTTTTTATAGAATTAAGCAGTTCATATGTTTTCAATCCATTATGAAAGATATTTTTTTGGTCAAATGTTCTACGTATTGTTCGATATACAAGTTCCCAGCATTACTGGTATTTCGACTATGGACACTAACGAACTGGCACAAAATACTGTTGCAAATTTTCGGGGCAAAGGCCATTTAATATTTTAATAATAAATACAAGTGTTTGTAAGTAAACTATTTATTTAAGGTAGGTATAATCCATTTTTTGGTATTGGTCCAAAATAGTAGAATGTGGCACTTCTTCAATTTCATTCTCGATCATGTGGTATTCTTCTATGGTTTTGCTGGAATTAGAATGGGGCATATTTACATCATCTTTTTTATGAGAAGTAGCCAACGAAACCATTAACTTTCCACGTGACTTCATCTGAAAGGTAAAAACAACTTATGAGGTGTAATACTACTATTTTAGCTAACATAGGCGCAATAACTAACCGACGATTGATAAGCTAACAGCTATTTTCTAAACGCGTGCGGAAAAGTCACTTTTCGCAAATGTTAGATATTATTATGTTTTATCTACGAAGTAACTACTTTCTGCACTTATGAGGAAAAGTGCTAATATCAGCACGAATTTTAGTGGGGAAAATAATTATTTTCTGCCAGTTCGTAGAAAAAACATTAATGAAATTTTTGAAATTTATATTTATATACACGTTTAACTCAACAAGGCAATAATAATTTAAATCTTGCCTTGAAGTGTAAAATTTGTAACACAAAAAATGTATATTTTCAAATTTATATTTAAATGTTTTAAATACTAATTCCTGGCAAAAAAAATAATACACATTAATTATTCTTGTAAAAACTGCTAACTCCATTTCAATAAAAAATGGTAGTCTTGTTTAATAATTATTTGTTTTTAAATACCTAATCTAAATCTTTCTACTAATATTATTATATAAATTTATAGTAAATACATACCTTTATCGAAAATCACATAACACGTTTCACCGACGAAATGGTTAATTTAGATTTTTTTACTTTGTGCTTTAAAGCAGAGAGCCGTTTTCGATAATTTTTAATTTTACTTGTTTGGAAATTAATTTTGCTTTTTAGTTTTAACTTTCTTGGCGTACATGGAACATCGGGTAAATCTATTAAATCGTTTAAAAATGTAGCATCATTTGCATTGGTCCTGGTATCTTCATATTTTAATTTCTTTCTAGATGTAGGAGAGTTATTTCTTAAATATCGTTTTGAATAAGTCTTCGTCGGTGTAAGTACTTTTAATAACTTATCGTCATCACTTCCATTATATTTTTTGGGTTCGGCATCCTTTTGTAAATAAAACTTATTGGTTCCCCTATAATCACGTTATATATATACGTTCGAAGACAAATTTTTAATAAATTTATATAATAAGTTTACATTTTAATGTTGCCAATAGCAGTGCCGTAGCTAGTCTAAATTTTACTGAAGGCAAGTCAATATTTTTGCGCCCCTATAACATCAACGCCCAATAGGTGAAAAGGGTAAGATTATCTTATATTATCAAGAATAATCCAGAAATGCATTATTAGTCCTATATTTTAGTTCGAATTGATATTCCAGAAAAATGGCTGAATTTACCTCAAATAAAAATATTAAAATAAAAAGCGGTGACAATAAGCAAACGTCTTTCATCCAAAGCCGCCTAAACAAGATGTGCGTCGCCGATGCCGGTCGAAGCCCTTCAAATTAATAATAAAATAATTATTCATTTTTAGACAAGTCGAATTTCTAGCGGTAAGGACGATATGACAACATCTTGGTTGATGGGATGGCGACATGAACGCGCTAAATAAAAATATATAGAATCTGCTTATGGTAGCGACCCCCTCGAGAATTTTGTAGAAGGAAAAAGAGAGTTTTCGCACGTTCGCTTTCTTCCTATTTCTCCAGAGTTCTGTTGCGTAACTATATTTTCTGTGCTAATATCTTAAAAACGGTTTGAGCTAATATAGACAAACTATATAATATTTTTGGAATCAGGAAATAAATATCTATAATTTTAATAAAATATATACAGGGTATTCCATTTAAAAAACATAAGTTGCTTATTTTTTTCGTCATTGTAATCATCTTTTGAAAATTTTTTGCCAAGATTCTGTTTGTTGATTCAGTAAAAATTCTAAAACGTTTAATTTAAGGTTTTTTTTCTTAAGGCTACGCATAAAAACCACATAACAGCAACCAAAAATTCAGTACAATAAAAAATGTATATAAATGGAATGGAATAAGGATAAGAATAAATATTTCTTCAATAATTTACTTGCATACCTACATAATATAATATGTATACATTTAAGTTAAAGGTACTTTTGTCAGAAAATCTAGTATATATTATAAATCCTAATTCAAGACTAATATTAAATTAAAATAAGTGTTCCTAAAGTCCGAATGTAACTTGCTCACAATGCAAGTAGCGGTTATTGTCTAGGTCCTTGGTTAGCAGGCAGGATAAATTCTATTGGTTTTATGGGTCAACGTACACATAACTTATATACACAAGTAGGTATATAATATATAACAAAATTGTACATACAAAAACCATAAGCAAAACTAACAAAACCTGAAAATTAAAAATACTATCGATAAACCTTTATAGGTACTTAAAAGTTTTTTTTAATCGGATTGAACTGCCGTTTTAACAAAAATCAGATCGATTCAGATCACTTTACGACGTACTTACGTTGTTTTATCTTCTTCTAAAATGCTTCTTAATTGCTAAGTCGCATAAGGACCTGTAAAGTGAATCGGCAGATCGATTCGATCAATTTGAATCGAATTCATTTAGAAATTTTGATAAAACAACTAACTATATTTTCTGTGCTAATATCTTAAAAACGGTTTGAGCTAATATAGACAAACTATATAATATTTTTGGAATCAGGAAATAAATATCTATAATTTTAATAAAATATATACAGGGTATTCCATTTAAAAAACATAAGTTGCTTATTTTTTTCGGCATTGTAATCATCTTTTGAAAATTTTTTGCCAAGATTCTGTTTGTTGATTCAGTAAAAATTCTAAAACGTTTTATTTAAAGTTTTTTTTCTTAAGGCTACGCATAAAAACCACATAACAGCAACCAAAAATTCAGTACAATAAAAAATGTATATAAAAAATAACGCACTCAGTTAAGTATGCAGTATGCAGTGGGTAGAAATAAAAAGCGGTCGTTTGAGCAATGTCTACCAATTAACCGTTTTTTCATTCCCACATACTGCATACTTAACTGCGAGTGTTGTTTTTTTTATACACAATTTTTATAGATTGACTTTTACCTTGTGATTATATAATTTTAATGTGTAGCGATAATTTATTATTTTTTTCATGTTTTTTGATGTATGAAGTACGTTAACAAATGGGGTTGTCTCATATAATTTGTTTTTGTAAATTGACATCTTTGTAGGTCTGATGATACCTTACAGGTGAATTGTGCAATCTTGTTCAAATACGTACATACAAGCTAAAGAAAAAAACACGCGGTACCTTACTGTCAGTCGCGTAAAAATCATACAATTTTAATTCTCCTATGTGGTATACAACTCGTGTTCCACCTTAAATTTCGGCAGTGACCAATCAAATGCGCTAGGCTTCTTAGTCCACCCATAAAATTCGTAACTTCGCGTCAAGTTTACAATCAGCTCTATGATCAAACACAAAAGTTTACTTTTAACGTACCGTTTCCATGACAACAACCGTAAATAGCCTACTTGTTAATTTTTGACTGTGGTTGAAAAACAGGTAATTTTGACTCTCTTATTAGAAGCCGTCAATAAGAATTCTGCTTCTTATTTCAATGTAAGGTACTAGTAAATTGATCGTACCCCAATTTACTTGCTGTTTCAATTAACTTCGTCTGAACTATAGCAATTAATTAGTTTTAGGTCCAAATTATCAATTTCCTGTTAGCGATAAGTTCCATGACAATAATTGTTCCAACAATGGTATCCTTGGAAGTTAGTGTCAACAGAACATTGATAATTTCAACCTTAAAGTTATAAATTATGTTTTGTTGATAGTAATAAAATTTCTTTAATACTAGTACTACGCAGGAGTAAATATGTAGTTTAGGATTTAAGTGGGTTTAATTACGCAAGGAAATCAGCTGAAGGCAGTAGACAACAATTTCTTTTTAAATTAAACAGCACAGCTCAAAAATATATTGTTTTAGGTACCTTTTGTTATGCACTAACTCAGAAACCCTCAAAGAAAGTCGAAAAACAATTTTGTCATCTCAGAAAATGCAAATCCCAGCAGTGCAAAATGGCTGGTACTGGAAATGATTTTATTGGACAGATATCTGTTACCAGGTTAGTACCTACAACAAACGTTTCTTTATTTAAGTAGTAGTAAATACAAATTTATATGCTGTAGACAAGAACAGCAAATATTTAAAGGTTCTCCCAATTGGGTGATCCCTTATCAGCTTTAAAATCACTTGATGTTTAAGGTATGCGATATTGGGAATCGGACAGCGGCGTGACTGGTTGAAACGATTTACTGTAATTTACATATTTCATTTTCTGCTATAACTGTGTGGTTTCAGACAAGTAAGTTTTTACTTGGTACCTATATTTTATTATATCAGTATGGGCTTTTAGCGATAATTTGAAATATAAGGTCAAGGTGAATTATCACACGAATATAATAAGTCGGTGCCAGAGTCGGCCATCGAAAGCGAAGTAAGTCCGGAATTAAGAAACAAAGATTTACATGTTCAATGTCAACGCATTATTTTAAATATGTACACGTGTTTAAAAAAAAGAGAATCCAGGAAAAACTGAAAATGTACTTTGTACAAGAATGTACTTGTAATGAATTAACACAACTTGGGTTTTATAAGAATTTATAACGTAATTATTTTGAAGACTGTAACCGGTCATTCCATAAAGCGTAAACCATTAAATCAAAAATTCAAAATGGCTGACAATGCTACAAGGGATTTTAATTACCAATCTTTAGAAACATTGCGTTTTATTAAAATGTGACTTTAAACATAAAAAATTAGATAATCTAATGGTTATAATGAAATCCCTGCGTATCATTAAACCACGACAGCCTGTTTGCGCAAAATAAGGGAGTAAGTAACATGAATCCGATAAAAGTATAATTTATTTAGACGAAACTTGGTTCAATACCTATGATGTTGTTAAGTATGGTTGGGTAGATAGTACAAATTGTACTTTTGGTACACCGTGTTCGAGAGGAAAACGCGTTATCATGCTGGAAGTAAAGATGGCTCTGTACCTAATGTGTTGCTCTTGTCAGCAAAAAATATCACTCAATGATTGGTCACTCTGGGCGGAGTTGTTCTTGATAATATTCGGCAGGTAATAACGAAATGAGTAGCGATGTATGGAATAATTGCGTAGCTCATGTTATAAAAACGGAAAATGGATATTCTGTTTCACCGCCTATAACGCCAGTAGTAATCCAACCTGGAAACGATTCTACTTCTGAAAGTTCTGACGATTCTAGTCATTAATTTGTTTATGAATTTTAAATTAATTATGTTCGTTCAACATGTGTCTTAGAAACTTGTTATATTACAGAACGTTTACTGTGATTCTGCTGTATAACTAACTAACTGTATATTCAAACTAACATAGTACCTGCCCTAATCCTTTTTTGGCAAGGAAAACTCATACCTCCTCGCGGTCCTGGCTGCACAAAGACAATTTTTTTAAAAATTGTTTTCGGTAAAATGAGTTTCTTTTTACCGAAAGACCATTTTAAAAATATTAAATTCATGTGTTCTTTGCAGGCGAAGTCACAGGTACAAACCTCTTATCGATATTAACTATATTTTTAAATTGTTTTTGGCAACATAAGCATTTTTCTTTACAGAAAGACCATTTTAAAAATATTCTCTGCAGGTGAAGTCACGGGTACAAACCTTTTATCGATATAAACTATAATGAACAAGCTGTAATATACAGAGTCTTTGGTATGTGTAGAAACGGTCGACTATTTCTTAAAGTATAACAGTTAGCAAAAAATATTTTAGATAAAAGTTTTAGGGTTTTTTAAGGTGTATTAGAATTTTAAAATAATAAGTATACAGGATGAGTCAGAAAACCGTAGAGAAGCAAAGTTACCTTTTTTTAAATGGAACACCCTATATCTTCGAATATTTTTGGATTTAACATGAAGTAACAATTAATTTTTAATAAGTGCATTATGAGTCTAGACCTAATAGTTGACTGTTTTACTTTAAAAAATAATCGACCGTTTCCATACATACCAACGACCCTGTATACTATTTAATCATATTAAAAATTTTCAACAATCCGCATTTTAATTATTTGGTAGAAGCGACGCCTATGGTCACCAGTTTAATGCTTTTTTATGTCATCAAATTAAGCTTGGAACAACTATATATATCATTTGAGTATGTTATCAGGGGCGTACATTGTTGTGTAACCTTACCCAAAAGTATAGATATTCAGGGTCGAAAGACAATTTCTTCGTTTTTTAAAATAATTTATTTTATATTAAAATATTTGACTTCTTATTCTTTTTTTTTATCAACAAAACAATGGCAACTTAAAACTAATCTTCTGTCACCTCCTGGCACCATCCATATTAGCTACATTCTCCATAACCTGTCAGTTACCAGTTACCTTCTCCATAACGACCATAACATACATATTAAGCGCTAAATAAGGAAAATGCTTAAAACTAGAAAGTTTTTGTTATGTTTCTCCATAACATTTATGTTGATTTATTTATTTTACCTCCTCCTCTTTACTTAGGTAGGGGCAAACAAAGTTTAATAATAGTAAATAAATACTCAGTAGCGTATTTAAAGTAAATTTAAGGGCAAACAAAGTTTAATAATAATAAATAAATACTCGGTAGCGTATTTAAAGTAATTAAAGGGTATTATTTCAGCGATTTTTTATTTTAAAGATTTACAAAGAATGTTAACAAAAAAATCAGTTATCTAATTACAACATTTCACAGACAAACATAGCCTAGTGCATTTTAAATTTTTTAATAAGAATTTAAATTTTGGGCCACACATCTACATTTGCATATTAATAAAATATCAGATGATATTTTTCATTTTTCTTAGTGGTCCACAGTGACGTCCATTCATTGTTTTGTATATGAAAAATAATAAATGAATATAGTAAAATATTTTTCCATTTCTACAGTCGCGTTATACGCCGCCCATGCTTATATACGAGATGTCGCCTGTAAGCGGAGCTTTTGCTGTATCAATTGACTTCGTATAGACTTTATGAGAGTCTGCTTCGAAAGTCACGGCAAAAGCTACGTTAAAAAATTTAACATAAATATTTGTTCTAAAATACAGTTTTGGCTTTGCGATTGTGGCATAAAAATAAATTATTATTTTGTATTATTAGTGACTTGTTTAAATACACTTTTTGTGTTACGTCAAAAAAATTCTTGTTGAATGTTCAAGTTTTTACAAACATAAAAAATGTTACCTGTCATAAAAAAAAATGTGCGGTACTGCCCGGTTCTAACATCACGATCCGCCACTGGTTAGCAGTTAGATATGTGGGGATTATCGTTACATGATTGAGTCACATTTGGTACTTTTTCAAGTTGTTATTAGGCTTCGTTGTTCTCTCTTTAAAAAATATTTTTAATAATTATATTTTAGGTCTGGTAGGCTTTGCGATACTTGGGATCTACAACCGCAATCTGTCCATCCGGAATATATGTATGACTTTAACGGTTCATATTTCGCTGAAATGAATTCCAAAGATGCCAAGAACTATTGCAGAAATCCCAATAGAGACGTGTCAGGTATGTAAACTAACTTGACTTTAATAAAACAATACATCTCGGACACAGTCGAGCTTAAACCTCAACTGATTATATAAAGTTACTACGCGGTAGGGATGGGCTAATCGATGTTGAAAATACATCGATGATTTCGGACATTTTCTTAATTAAGATTTTAGTTACATTTATTTTAAAACCCCTTTTTTTGTGTACAAATTCAAGAACAACGAACAATCGGATTAGAGAGTCGGCTCACCATACGGAATCAACTCTGACCAAAAAACTTACTGATCATACATCAATGATTTAGATAATCATTCAAATGGTGTTGAGTTGCCTCGGCTAAGAAGACTATATTTTTTTACAGGTGTGGGTTTGTCTTATTATCTGACAAATTTTTTTAGGGCGCCATCCTACCAGAAATAATACTAATTCTTACAAGCACATGGTAGTTTATTAAATTATAATTGTATGACAATGATTGTTGGGATTGGTTTCTGAAGAAACAGTTTACAATATAAAGAGGTGAAGATTAAAGTGAAAATAAAGCAATGGTCAGCTGATCTTTACAAAGTTATCCTTCTGACTGACAAATACTTAGCTCTGCATTGTCATCCATGAAGTGTGTCCAAGGTTCAGTCCTCTTCACCTGGAAGTTGTCTCGAAGAGGCATTCCATGCATAGAACTTCAGCACTGCAGAAGGTGAGGGAGACGTCAGGACTTGATTAGACTTGAATACTTGTGACGGCGATTGATTGGAACAACGACATCAGATGAGCTTATGCCAGCCTCAGGTTTGCTTGTTTACATGTAATGTTAGAAAGGTGGAGTTAGACCAGCGAATAATAATGCAATGAAGGGTTTAAAAATGACTACTTATGTTAAACAGTACCAGTGGTAACCTAAACTTCTATAATATAGTTACAGAATGTTTTAACTCCCTGTTACTCAAGTGAATATAAATAAAATGTTTTAAATTTAGAAATGAAATTACCATGTTTAATTACGTAAGGTCAAAAACAAAATTTCTTTCGTGTTTAAGTAGTAAGAAAAGTAAATGATTTGATTGACTTAAAAGATATTTAAGTTTTAAGTTAGGCCAAGAGAAGTATCTTGTGCCAACAAGATCAAAATTAAGTAATTCATATACTATACTATGTACAAATATATTATACTGATGCTTAAAACTAATAGAAAATGCTGCATTCAAAAGTATCTATAACTTTTGTGCAGGTACGGTAGGCATAACGAGCAAAAAGGCAATTGTTTGCAAGATAGATAAATGTGGTTTAACGAGCTACAGGCATTCGTCACCACATGATATTGGTGTACCAGACTAATATCTTATGGCACCCAAGGTAAGATACGTACAAGATAAATTCAAGATACGGTACAAGAGAAATTGTATATACAGTGTGACTTAGGATATAATCCACCCAGTACAGATATGTCGCGCCAATTGAGTTAGAAGTTTAAGATAAAATAAACATTAAATCAGAATTGATTCCTGACAGATATCAATGAGGGAAATGGGGTGAGTTCCTTAACAAATTCAATTAAGGTTTCAAAGCTTAGAAACTAAAGAAAAACTCACCCGCTTTCCGCGAAATCAGCTTCCTGGGATATTCTGTCAGCAATCAGTTCTGTAGAGCCTGGATCTGTCGGTTTCCTTGAGAATGGTCCAGTCAGGTTTACTCTATATTTGGTTCTCACCAATGTTCGTCAAGAACTTAAATAAACTACCAACTGGCCAAAGATATTTGCTAAAACGTAAAAGAAGCGACAGAGACCCGAAAAACAAAGTTAAATTGAGAATTTAGACATTATTTGACGACGGAAAACGAACAAAACCATGACCTGATAGTGAAAAAGAATGCTTTTAAATTGAATGCAAAATTATGAAAATATTAGTTGATTACTGCCTGCTGTTTGTTAGGATGATGCTTTTAGATCACTAAAACATTATAATTTACAAGGATGAATGAGATGAATGAAGATTACTAATTTATGACGCTATTATGGCCAGCACGTCTTTATTTTGTTAGAACGTAAAGATGTGGAATTCAATCCGTGTCAAAATAGATTACAAGGGTCATGGCTTATTAGTAAGGAATATTTATGGTTCAATAACATACTTATTATTAAACAAAATATAAATTTAGTGAAACTCAATGTTAGCGTGACATACCTGTATCAGGACCAAACCGAAAGTGACTCTCTCGTCAAAAAATCAACCTTCCCGACTAGAACCTTTCCTTCTATTCACGGAGACAATATAAACTAAATTAAATATAAGAAATCGATATGCCATATTCAAGAAACCCTACCAATCTATGTTATGGAACGGCAAATTTACAGTTGGTCTCTTCATATATACAAACTTAAAGAATCGATAATCACTGCGGTATGCAGAGTTATCCATAGATGGCAGCGCCAATACCTAAAGATTTATTATAATTTAAAATCCAGTGTAACGAAATAACTTTTATTTACGTTACAATTGCCTCTGAATATCAAAAATTAATTCATAAAATTGATGAACAGAATACTAAACTTAAAACATTGGGTGATAGATGTTCTCAATTAGAAACCAAGCAACTGGAACTTGAAAGACGTTTTAGGAAGAACAATTTAATTATATTTGGTTTAGAAAAAAATGACCAGTACAATGATTTGATTGAGTATATTAAATATTTTCTTTATAATCAGCTGAAGGTTGAAATCCAAGATTGTGACATTAATAACGCCTATGTTTTGTCCACCATTAAATCAAGAAAGAGACACAGTACACATGAACTGAATATATCAACTCCCATAACTTAATGCCTAATAATCAATCCAGTTTTCGAAAGGGACATAGTGCCACTACTGCTTTATTAAAAATACTAGATGATATTATAGGAGCAATGGATGAGAGAAAGGCAAGTGTGCTTGTTTTATTGGATCTGTCGAAAGCGTTCGATTCTGTGAATCATGAATTGTTCATCGCAAAATTAAAATATTTTGGGCTGAATGATATTCCGCTTCAATTTTTTGACACATACTTAAATAATCGATCTCAGAGTGTTAGGGTTGGTAATGGTATGTCGAGATTTCAGTTGGTCAGCTCCGGAGTGCCATAAGGCTCAATCTTAGGCCCGCTTTTGTTCCTGATATATACTATGGACTTGTATAGCAAGGTAAACAATGTATATATTCACTCATACGCCGACGATACTCAGGGTTACTTTAGTTTTAAGCCTGATAATACCGACATTGCCAGTATTAACCTAAATCAAAGTTTGAAGAGAATAAGTGAATTTTGTCAGAGTCACAATCTTAGGCTTAATTCACAGAAGACTGAACTAATGTTATTTTGTCCTAAAAAAGATTATAACCCTCTTATTGCCGACCTCAACATAACCCTTGATAATCAAAAATTAGTTTTTGTTAAAAAGGCCAGAAATTTGGGGGTTGTGTTTGATAGCGAATTAAGGTTCAATGATCATGTTAATAGGTTGTTAAAAGGGAATATTTAGCATTTAAAAACTCTACAGTAATAAATATTTACTAAACTTTAAAACACGAAAAAAGCTATGTGAGCATATTCTTCTGCCTTTATTTTATTATGGCCTAATATTTTATTACCCATGCTTGGACAAAGTTATGAAAAAAAGACTTCAAATTTTACAACATAATTGTGTCAGATTTATATATGGTCTTAGAAAGTATGATCACATTGGATTGTACTTTCGAAATTTAAAATGGCTTAACATGGAGAATACATTTAAATATCATCTTGTTTGTTTTACCCATAGTGTGCTTATGTTGGATGCTCTTCTTTACTTGCGTCATAAACTATCCTATAGAACAGATCAGCTGCAGAGAACAGTTCGTAATAGTAAATCAACCCTAACTTTACCCCGTCATAAAACTGCATTTTTTCAGAGAAGCTTTTCTTACAATGCTGTTCATTATTATAATTCTTTGGGCACTACTTTGAAGGAGTGTTGTGTGAAAGCTTTTAAAAAGGGAGCTAAACAGTATTTTTTAGATCAGCAGATATAAGAAACATTATACAGGGTGGGGACTTTAAATGGAACGCTGCTTATAGCTGATCTGAGAATAAGATTTCACTAAAATACAAAAATACGTCCTCAAAGATTTTTTATGGGCTTCGTTTTTGTCATGTAAAAAAAAATTTGGGCCCCAAAGAGGGGGCGCAGCACTAATCAACTTTTTTATAAGATTGGAAGACACCACTTGTGACACCTTTTTGGAAAGCTCATTGAAAAAGGAGTTTGTCAATCAATTTTTTTTGACATCTGTCAAACCATGTGCCAGAAATTTAATAAAATCTTATTTTAAACAATTATATTAACCGTAACATTAAAGCTGTAATGTCATCTTTTTAACTTTATAATAATTGTTGAAAATGTGCCCCATTAACCAGTTGGCACAAACCTAACCGATGGTAAAACTCTTCCCTTGCTCTTCCCAAAACTTCTGGCGTGATTAAACGTATCTCTGCCCGAATCCTTGCCTTCAACTCTTCCAAATTGTTAGGTCTGGTAACATATACCCTTCTTTTTAAATCCCCCCACAAATAAAAGTCTAAGGGTGTAATATCCGGTGATCTGGGCGGCCACTCTAAAAATCCTCGCCGCCCTATCCACCTATTTGGAAATGCAGTGTTTAAGAATTCTCTTACAATCCTTGCAAAGTGGGGAGGGGCTCCATCCTGCTGAAAAAATATCCTTCGATCTAGATTTCCATAATTTGGGAATATTCTTTGAAGTTCTGGTATTAAAAATGTTTGAAGAAAATTTAAATACACGTCTCCATTTAAATTATGTTAAAAAAATAATGGACCAATTATTCTGTCGCCTATTATTCCAGCCCAAACATTCACTTTCCCTTGGCGTTGAGAGTGACATTCAACAATCCAATGAGGATTTTCGTCGATTAACCTAAAATGGAAATTAATTAATAATCGGTTTAGAAAGTAAGACCTTGCCCAGTGATTGTCAAGAACAATGGTTAATTCCCTTTAACTTTCAAACTTACCTGGCCCTCTAAAGTAAATGTTGCTTCATCAGAAAAAAGTATCCACTCTAAATCAATGTGTCGGTTGTCCAATGCGGTCATCATAACTTCGCAAAATTCTACCCTTCTATCTAAGTCATCCTCCAATAACTCTTGCACTGGCTGCATTTTGAATGGCTTTATGCCAGCAGATTTTGTGATCTTTAACACCGTTTTATGATCAATATTGTGGTCACGAGATAATTGCCTTGCTGCAGTTATTGGGTTTTTTTGATAACTCAATAGGACATTTAATTTGGTTTCATCTGATACTCTTGGGGGTCTTCGTCTCGGAACATGTCTTACATGACCTAATTCCCTAAATTGCTTTTCAATTTTGCTGACTGTACTTCGCGACAGAGGTAGCCAATCGGGATGAATTTCATGAAACAACTCACAAACTTCTTCTTGACTTCGTTTTCTTTCTCCAAACCCGACCATCATCAGTATTTCAATCTTTAAGGTTTTAGTTAAATACATTCTTAAAATTTTTAAATGAAAGCGTCAAAAATAAAATTTTAATTAGTACCTGCTTGTCAAACGTAACAAAACTGGCGGCATTACCAAGGAAACAAAACAATAATTGACTTACGGTTGACTCTATGCCAACAGGCTAATGGGGCATATTTCTAACAATTGTTAAGCTAAAAAGATGACATTACAGTTTTAATGGCATTTTAACATAATTGTTAACCAAATTGTTTAAAATTAGATTTTATTAAATTTCTGGCACATGGTTTGACAGAGATGTAAAAAAAAAAAACTCCTTTTTCAATGAGCTTTCCAAAAAGGTGTCACAAGTGTATCTTCCAATCTTATAAAAAAAGTTGGTTAGGGCTGCGCCCCCCCTTTGGGGCCTAAATTTTTTTTACATGACAAAAACGAAGCCCATAAAAAATCTTTGAGGACGTATTTTTGTATTTTAGTGAAATCTTATTTTCAGATCAGCTATAAGCAGCGTTCCATTTAAAGTCCCCACCCTGTATATTTAAAATGCCAGAGTCACGTCAAAAATAACTGCTCCTATAATTATTCATTCCTATTATTATCTAGGATTTGTTACTTGTTAGTTAAGTATGTTTCTTTGTTTTCTTATTGAACTTATATTATATTATTTTGTTATATACTATCAATATTTATTTATATATGTAAATCTTCTATAGGTTAAGTGTTAGAATAACTCTATGATATGGGTTAAACTTCGCCTTTAATATTATAATCCCAACTGTAATATTGCAAATAAAGACGTTTAATAATAATAATAATAAAGAACCGTTATATGGTCCGATGAGGCTCATTTTACCAGTGTTGGTATATTTAATCGGCATAATACCAGATTTTGGTCTCAGGAAAATCAGCATGTGATATTTCCATTCGAACGGCCAGGCTAGGAAGCAATATAATGTATAATATATTTAAGGGCAGCCTTAATGCAAATAAATATTTAGAAATTCTGGAAAACGTTGTGCCGGAAACTTGCATCTGCAACAAGATGGAGCACCTGCTCACAATGCGCTAATTATCAGGGCCTACTTAAACAATAATTTCCCAGGCCACTAGATTGGAACTAATGGATCTATAAGATGGCCACCAAAGTCACCCGACTTGTCGGTTTTGGATTTCTTCTTGTGGGGATACCTTGAAAATAAAATTGATTCTATTCAATACATAACAATTGCAGATTTAAGAAATACCACTAATATAGCATTTAGGAAGTTACAAACGCGGCCTTTTATTATTTTAAATTCGTTAAGGCGAATAAGAACTATTTTATATGTCTAAGGCATAATGGAAAACAATTTGAGCAATATTTATGAGAAAGTTCTATAAATTTTCAGCTTTTATTTCGAATGTTTTAGGTAGTAAAACACAACTCGATTTATGCATTGGTATTATTTTTACTGAAATATAACTGCTAATTAGATTAAGGAGTCAAAAATATATTTCTTCTGCAGTAATTATCATGCCAGTAAATGTTTTTTTAAATACCCGTCATGGCCTACTAACAAAAAGTGTATATTTTTTAATAAAACGTAAATTTCGTGCTTAATATTAAAAATAAAAATAAGGTATTGTATATTTCTGAGAAGCTTGTTATAAACTAAATTATATTATAAAAAAACATAAGGGGTGGCCCATTTTTAAAAAAAAAAGCAAGTTTGTTTTTTTTCTCGGAAACTATTGAACGTAGAAAAAATCTGAGTACGTCACTGGATTCTACGTAAAAAACTACAAAAATGACATTTGTGTTCTCTTTGATAAGCTACAGGGTAACCTAAATATGGGGGGTGTTCCAAAATGTAAAATCTTCAAAAACATCCCGTATATCAAAGACAAGGAGGACTAAAAAAATTCTGATGTTTTTTTGTGTGCTGCGAAAACCGTATCCTTCTATCTTTACTAATAACGGAGATACTCCGTAAAACCATCGAGAACTGGACTCCCTGTACATACAATATTGAAAATATATAATATAATAATAAACAACAACATGCTTAAGAAACATACTGTTTCCCGAACTGTTTCCAAAATTTTCAACTTGGTGGATACATTTTACTATCTTTGTTTGTTTTATTTTTTTTATATTTTTTTATCTTCTTTTTTTCCTGTTGTATGATTTTCTTTTCTTATCTTTTAATTTTTGACTTAGACAAGTACCTAGAATATCTTTATGTGCTTTAAGTAATTGTTTATAAAATTGTCTTTTTGGCACACACCGCTGTTGACTCAGCTAGGTGCCTCACTAGCTTGACATCCAGTTCAACGATTTTCTGAGGAGTGTACGGAATAATATTTTATACGTAATTTTAGGAAGTTGGTGTTATACGTCAGACCCTCAAATTGTACAAGACGTGTGCAATATCAAAGATTGTGATAGACCAGAAGAATTGATTATTATCATATCGACCAGCCAGAAGGGTAGAAGATTGTATATTTTACCCCAGTGGAAAGAAGAAGGCATTCACGGAGGATTGAGGTTTTCTCTTAAAGAATGGAATCCTGATTTATTGTCTGGATTCGCCTTTTCTATCTATCCTAAGGAAGGGACGTCTGAACTTGGGCTTGTTATTGGTAAATATAGTATAGTATTTCAGTACCATCACTATTAAAAATAAGAATACATATTACTACATATCCATCATCATTGTGTATTAGTTTTCTAATGTTTTGCAATATTTGGTCTGAATCTATGTTGTGATACTGCGACTTCTTTCTTCACATATTATGCTCGATTGCAAGTTTCTGGTTACCAGAATTAGGTCAGTGGGTAAATCTATGTATTTTCTTTTGTAGAAGTTGTCCATATCTAAATAGAATAACTGTCTATGAAATAAACCACACAACGTCTGCTCCACTATTTAATTGCTTGGTTATTCAATAGAGGGTCATTGAACCAACCTCGCCACCTGGTCACATACTATCAAAAATTATCTGTATAGAATAAATACAAATACAACTACAAATAGTTTATTTGTGTCCAATATACATAATATAGTACAGAAGTCAGTAACAATGGTGAACATATAAAATTAAAGATTTAAATGTTAGAATAGATAAATTTAACATATTATGTAAAAAATTAATAACAATTCAATTGTACAAAATTGCAACATTAAAGCAGACGAACATTTTTTACTATTACATTACACATTAAAATTATACCTTAGATGCCCCTTGTAGTCATAAAAGGTCCGATCAATAAGATGATTTTTAAATTAATTAATTTTAAAACTTACTGTCAGTTTATTATAAAAGTAAATTGTCAAACATCCCGGACCACTACTGCATCTTTCAAGCCATTGGTAACTTGGAATTAAATTCCCCCAATAAAGAATCGAGCTAAGCGAAGCACCAATAATTTATTAACCCTGTACTTGCTCCGGGGTCGGCCGTATTTTAAATTGGCCTCGGTTTATATGGCAGTAGAAAACTACTACTACTACTAAAATGCATTGAAATGAAGAAGGAAACGACCATACGCACTATAAGCAATATAAAAACGAATATAGAAAGGCAATCCGTAAAGCGAAAATAACTGCAAATGATAATCGCATTAGTTCTTCTAGTAATCCTATTAAAAACATGTGGCAAATTATTAACAGAAACAGGGGTAACATCAAAAAAAACATTGAGCCTAATAATCTTACATGTGATGACTTTAATAATTATTTTTTAAGCATCGCTCATAAACTTGTACAGGGTATACCAGAGTCAGGCACTGATCCCTTGGATAATCTAATAAATATTTCTGTTCCGAGTGATTTTTCCTTCTCGGAAGTAAGCTTTAACGAAGTTAGGGGTATAATTAATCAACTTAAGAACAAGGATAGCCGCGATATATATGGCTTGAATGTTAAAATAATAAAATCTGTGAAGAATCTGATTCTGGTGCCCCTAACAAAACTTGTTAACTATTGCATCAGGGAAGGAACATTTCCTGAGTGTATGAAGAGGGCAATTGTGGTTCCTTTGTTTAAGAAGGGTAGTCAGGAGGAAGCGGAGAATTATCGACCTATATCATTGCTCCCTATACTATCCAAGATCTTTGAAAAGTGCATGTCTCGGCAAATTGTACATTTCTTCGAACATAACAATCTATTTAATGAAAAGCAATTTGGATTTAGAAAACACAAAAACACCGTTCAGGGAATTCTCAATCTGATATCGGATATTATGGATGCTTTTAATGGACAATGCTACAATACGGTACTGATGTGTGACCTTAGCAAGGCTTTCGACTGTGTCGACCATCCGATCCTACTAGGCAAATTGAAGGCCTATAAATTCAGTAATAACAGTCTTAAACTGCTGAAATCGTATCTGATGGGAAGGTGGCAGACTGTGCGGTACGGTGGTGTGACATCTGCGAAACAGGAGATAAAGATTGGGGTGCCCCAAGGTTCAATCTTGGGCCCCATACTTTTCCTTATTTATATAAATGACCTACCATTTATGGATCCAAATGCAAATTATACTCTTTTCGCAGATGACACAACCATCTCTGTTACGGCTGCTACCCTTGAGGATTCTCTGCAGGGTTCCCTGGAGGCACAACGAATTGCTGAAGAATGGTTTAGTTCTAATAAACTTCTATTAAATAAGAGCAAGACAGAGAGAATCGTGTTTTCAATGAGAGATGTGGGTGCCTTGAATGATCATGTGCGCGGCAATAAATTCCTGGGAGTATACATCGACCCAAAAATACAGTGGGGTATGCATGTTGATGATATTGCATCAAAATTAAATAAAAATCTATATCTGCTGCGTCGTCTTGCGGACAATGTGTCCAATCCAATACTAAAGACAGCCTATTTTTCAGTTTTTCATGCACACCTTTCTTATGCTATACTTGTGTGGGGACATGCACCAGGTGCAAAACGTTTGTTTGGACTACAGCGAAAGGCAATCAGGGTGATGAGTGATCTTGGATACAGGGAGGATTGCAGGGCGGCTTTTGTGGAGTTAGGGATACTCACGGTGCCATCCATGTATATCCTGGAGAGTCTGTTGTACGTAAGGGTGAATGTGCGTCTGTTTTCTGCTCATGAGGACGTACATTCGTATCAGACCAGAAATAGGGGTAATTTGGTAACCACGTGCTGGCGATTGAAGAAGTGTCAGGATGGCCCGGGCTACTGGTCCGTAAAATTTTTTAATGTCTTGCCTGCGGAAATAAAGGAATTGCCAATTCCTAGGTACAAAGAAAAAATTAAACAAATTTTAATATGTAATGCATTTTATTCGTGTGAGGAGTATTTTAAATATTTTAATGGAAGATAGGTTATATACATCTGTGTTCTGTTTTTAGTTAAGTTTTTAAATTTGTTGTAAAATGACTTATATTTTTTTTGTAGTTTTAGTATTGGACGTATGTACATTGCAACCTCTGTAATTTTTAACATGAATAAAGAATCTAATCTAATCTAATCTAAAAAAGAAAGTTAAAAGGAGACAAACACGACAAGGACGAAGTCGTCGACAGCCCGTAAATTAAAACCTATTTGAGCGTTCGCGTGTTCGACGACGTCGCCTGTTCTCGTGTTGTCCTGTCCTGGGTGCCGGTTCTATGGAAATATACTCGAACTATGCTATTGCAAAGTATTTGGGTTAGACAAACAAAATCGAATTACCTAATAACTCACATTGTATTTGCAAAAAATGAAGTTTACATTTAATGCCACCGACACTTCGCTGTGCCTACTAGTTTAATTTGAAGGTGTTTCGGCATTATTTCGGATTTTATATTTGTGTAGTAGTGTAGTACTACTCTTAGTATCTACTTTAGTACTGGTATTAACAATGGATTTAAGTGTTTACGGTGGAAAATAAGCGGTGCAGGTTAGTTAAGAAATGTATCTTTGTAACATTGACTGATCACTATTATTAGTTGCCCACAAAGTTTGCCCCACCAGTAAAAAAGTCACGGACCACAGAGGAATAGAATGACACGTTACCCACCATTGTGATGGGATTTCCTCCTCTCATCGCGTCATGAACAAGTTGGCTCAGAATATAAGACTCCAACAGGCAGCTTAGTTCTACCCACTGCCGAGTTCTAGTACCAAAGTGGATGTTAAAGGCACCGACTACAACTATCCCGGTCATTTGAGCAATAATGTTTAATGCGTTTTCAAGAACTTCCAGGAAAGTGACTAAATCGCCACTAAGGGGGTCTGTATACAGTTTATATAAAGTCTGGAAACGGCTTAATAACATATTATTTATAACAACAATTTATTGGCCGATTTTCTAGTTTTGCTTAAAACCAAATTTGGTACAGTTGTGTAAGAGGATTTGACGCACCGAATGACGATATTGGCGTTGTTGCCAGCTTTTTAGTTTGTCTGGAATTCGAACGGATTTTATATTTTTAAATGTAACACCCTGTATATTTTTTCATTTATAGTTTTTACTTTAAATTTGTTGCACTTTTGGTATAACATACTTTGTTCCTAATATCAGTAGTTTTCGAAATAACGACGTGTTTTGAAAATATCAACAAATTGTGTTTTATTTATAAATAATTAAAACACCAGTTCAGTTTTGATGTAAAGTCATAAAACCTGTCATTTTTACATGCAAAAATGTCTTTAACTAAAAGTGAAAGAATTACAATTCTTATGATGAGAGGATATGACGATAGGCTCAGGTCTTACGAAGAGGTTAAAAATCTATTTAATGACGCATTTCCAAACTGAAATCCAATTTCAAAAGCAACTGTTCTAAAAACTGTCACGGTTTGAAGAAACTGGAAATTGTGGAGATAGGCGACGATCAGGACGACCAGCAGTAGTAGATGAAGAGAAAAGTTTAGAAATTTTACAACTACTTAGTTGTTGAAACCCCTGTTTCTTCATTAAGAAAAATTTCTCAAGTAAGTGACGTCTGCTTCAAATCCGTCCATAATGTTATAATAAAACATAAATATCACCCTTTCAAAATACATGTAGTTCAAGAATTATCAGAAGATGATTATGAGCGAAGAATTGAATTTTGTGATATTAGGTATGATGTCAAGGTTTGACCAAAATAACCAGTTTTTCAAATTTATAGTATTTTCGGACGAAGCAACATTAATGTTAAATGGTAAAGTCAATAGACACAACTGTAGGTTTTGGGCCAATGAAAATCCCCACTGGATGAGAGAAGGTCATACACAACGCCCTGGAAAATTGAATGTGTGGGCTGGGCTTCTGGGTAACCACAAGATCGGTCCATTTTTTATTGATGGAAATTGAACATCACAAGTTTACCTTGAGCTCTTGGAAACGCAAATAGTGCCTACTATACGAAATGTGATGGGTCCAAATTACGCAAGTACATTCTTCCAACAGGACGGAGCTCCTCCCCGTTTTGGTCGAAACATGCGCGAATTTTTGAACAACACTTTTCCGAATAGGTGGATCGGTAGAGGGGGTACAATCGAGTGGCCACCTTGGTCCCCTGATTTGTCGCCTAATGACTACTTTTTATGGGGACACTTAAAAAACAGAGTTTATACCACAAAACCTCAAGGTTTGGCCGATTTGTAGCGTCGAATTTTGGACGAATTTAAATTAATAACGCCAGAAATGATTTACAACACAATTGAAAAATTTTATTTTCAATTAGACCACTGTCAAGCTGTACAGGGAAAACAGTTTCTAAATTGTGCTCATTATTTTGAAAACTACTGATATTGGGAACAAAGTATGTTATACCAAAAGTGTTATGTTATACTAAAAAGCTGGCAACAACGCCAATATAGTCATTCGGTGCGTCAGATCCTCTTACACAACTGTGCCAAATTTGGTTTAAATCGGCCAATAAATTGTGATGTTATTAAGCCGTTTCCAGACTTTATACACACACTGTATAGATATTATATATAACTTGATCTTTATTGAGTAAAATGAGCAGATTTCAATACAGCCTTCTATAGTCACTGTCAGTCCCTTTATGTCCTGCATTTTCCGGAATTTTATATATGGATTTAATAAAATGGCATATCCTCCCTCTCTGCTGTACACTCTGCAAAAAGCTGTGGAGGGGTCTTAACCCGTGCAGGCGCAGTGCTGTAAATTCCTGTTAAATTTCTCTTAAATAATGTTCCATGGTAAGTTGTTAATTAACACGTCGTCGAATAACTTAACCTTTTCTTCGAATTTGAAAATGTATAAACAGATTCTATCTTTACAGATAATTTTTAACTGGTCCGACGCAGTGAAATACTTCGGTATCACCCTCAATAAAACCCTCCACTGGCAAAGCCATATCCAAGACAATCTCAATAAAGCCAGAATGACCTATTCTCTTCTCTACTCCCTTCTCAATCGCCACAACGCACTAAGCCACAAAAACAAGACCCTCCTTATCAAATCCATCATCAGACCCGCCCTCAAATACGGTTCAGTGGCGTGGGGTCACGCAGCAGCCCCCCCCACATCAACCGCCTTTAATCCCTTGAAAATCGTTACATCCGCACCGCCATAGACATCCCATGGTACATCCGTAACGTAGATTTACACCGCGACTTTATAATTTTGTGCCGCGACATCAAACACACACCACTTTCCCAGTTTCTCCACAAGGGAAATACGAAGATTCTAACTTCAGCCCCAGATCACCCAAACCCCCCTATCAGACAAGCCTCCAACTATGACATCGATGCCCCTTACCGTCATTAAAGACCCCGTTACCAACTTTTCTAGGTGCGCCATGTAGCACCACCACCCTCCAAAGGTCCCCCCTATACACCCCACAAAAACCCATAATTAACCCCGACAGCGAGGTGGGTCGAGGCTCATGATGAGGGGTTATGCCCTCGAAACATGCCCCCCTATAGACTAACCAAGCAATTAAATAGTGGCACAGACTTTGGGTGTTTTATTTCATATTTATGTTCTGCTTGGACAGAATCAGTCATATCGTCACCATGGAAGTGAAGGCTACGTATACAACATTGTAAATATGTGTTGAAATAAATACTTATATTCCTGTGTTAGTTCAGAAATCTATGCAACTAAAACAATTGCTCTTCTGATGTATAGTGGTTTGCTGTTAGATAACTGCAACATTATTATTAATATTTCGAATTTTCAACCTGTTAACAAAATTATTCAAAGAAAATAATTTCATGGGCCCCTAAACAATAACAAACTTAAACCACTTTATGCATCAAGGTGTTAAACAAATGAAGTCAGGTAACACGATTGCATTCGATAATAAAATCACATGGAAATATAAATGGATGCGGTCGAAACCGGTTAATAATTTTTTCAAATTACCTTTATTAACAATATTAAAAATATGATTTATTTACTTTTAAAATCACGGTTGACCAGGTTTTAATGCAGATCTTGCTTGAATAGGAATATTTATTCTTACAGGTTCAGAGATGAACGAGAAAGTGGACCTATATTTAAACGGTGAACTTATTGAGAGAAAGACGTATCCGCATCTAATATCTGCAGGAAAATGGACAGATTTTTGGCTTCAGATAAGAAAAGGTAGGTACATATTATTAATGTTTCGTATTTATTGCACATAAACACTTGATTATAGTTTAAATTTTTTTTCATAACACATGCATTGAAAATATGACTTTCGATGCCGACGGAGCGGGTCGAAAGTTGAGTTTTCGACCCTAGGGTCCTACATGAAAAACAGCTGATTTTTAGTGCATTCCACGACGAGTTTCTTGTTGACACGTATAGACCTTTTCATTTTTGTAAAAACCGAATGGACATCCTTGTTTGATTTCCGGGCAAAACAAGGATAGCGATACGACTGCGCTTGCGCAATAGATTTGAGAAGGTATATTGTTGAGATATAATTATTTAGCAACACCAGTTCTGTCCGCGTTGCCACAAGATACTTACTCGATTGTGACAATGTTCATGTTGGTCTGTCAAAAAAGAAAGCATGTCTAAATAATAAAATTATGATGTGTATCGGGGGGGACCTTTGAAGGGTGGTGGTGCTACTTGGCGCACCTAGAGAAGTTGGTGACGGGGTCTTTTATGACGATAAGGGACATCAATGTCATAATTGGAGGCTTGTCTGATAAGGGGGTTTGGGTGATCTGGGCCGAAGTTAGAATCTACATTCTTTATCATTCACTGGGAAAGTGGTGTGTGTTTGATGTCGCGGTGTAAATCTACGTTACGAATGAACCATGGGATGTCCATGGCAGTGCGAATGTAATGATTTTCGAGGGATTGGAGACCGTTGATGTGGGAGGGGGCTGCGTGACCCCACGCCACTGAACCGTATGTGAGGGCGGGTCTGATGATGGTCTTGATGAGGAGGGTCTTGTTTTTGTGGCTTAGTGCGCTGTGGCGGTTAAAAGGGGAGTAGAGGAGAGAATTGGTTATTCTGGCTTTGTTGAGGTTGCCTTGGATATGGCGTTGCCAGTGGAGGGTTTCGTCTAGGGTGATACCGAGGTATTTCACTGCGTCGGACCAGGGGACATCGCGTCCATCCAGGTTGACCGCGTCGAAGGGAGGTTGCCTTCTGCGGGCAAACCGGATGGTTTGGGTTTTGTCGGGATTGAGGCGAGGTTTCCAATTAACGCAGTAATTGGAAAATTAATTTCTTTTAAAGTTCGTTTGAAATCTCTTAATGATACTTCAGGTAAAAATGTGTCGTTCTTAATTTCAGCCATCATTTTTTTTCTATTGTGGATATTTCATTTAGGAAAAGAATCCATTTATTTTGCGACGAATGTCGTATTTTATGGCATTATCCAGTATTATTTTTTTCCTGTCTTCTTGTCTGGGCTTCTCGACCATTTTCTTTTTCGTAATTTTCTTAATGAAGGCCTTTCAAAACTCTGAACAGAGTGCACGAGGTTTGTTTCGTTAAAGTGCCACATATTTCTGCAGCATCCAATGTGGGTAATTCAGGATTTCGTTCCCGAATTCCATGATATACGTTTTTAGCCATTATTCGTTCTTTTAAAGTTAATTGAATTTTTTTTGTAGGCGTGCTAGTTGAAGGTTCGTTAATAACCATAGTTTACTCAATTAAACGCAGTTAAAAGCACTTCATAAAGTTTAATAACTATATATTTACACAAAATAATATCTAAGTGAACGACCCATATACTACGAAAACTGAAAAAAAACTCACAATTTCTATCGATGAATTAATAATAAAAACACAAATTAATCGAGCAATGCGAAAACCCTACCGGCATGCTTATTTTCAAATCTTTGAAGCTATGAATTCGGGCTCTGTGTGTTGCCACATTTATTTTCTCCGCGATCAGAATCCCAGTATCGGAATCGCCGTGCTATTTTAAATTAACTGATTGCGGCTTGTATGACTATGTCGCCTCTTAAGTTCACTGTAATTGTAGTTGGAAACTTCATTATTATGCATAACAAACATTTGTACAATATTTTCATTCTGCCGCTTCCCACATTTTGTGATTGGGATTAAATGACACTTTTATAAAATACTCTTACGCACACTATTGTATACATAGTATACTATTGTACCGGGTGTCCCAATAAGAATGGCTGTCGGCTGTATCTCAGAAAGTGTTAGTCGTATGGCTTGCGGAAAAAAAAAAATATATATTAGGTAAAGTGGTCATGAGAAATTGCTGGAAATTATTTTCAAGTTTCTCAGACTGGCGCTAGAGGGCGCAACAGTAACGGTAAATATGAATCACGAAGTTTCCTCAAAAATCGCCTAGTTAAGGTATCCCGAAAATAACATTTTTGTATATTTCGAATATAGAACGTGTTCGTCACTTTTCAAATAAAGTGGTGGGGGAAGGTTGAACATTATTTGTAATAAATGCTGATAACTCCGGTCTGGCTTAACATTATTTAGTAAACTTAGTTTTGTTAAAAAGGACTTTTCTCACTCTATATATCATCTTATGAACTACGGCAATATGTGTTTTACACTAGGCGCTAGGGGGCGCTGTCTTACACCTTCACAAACATTGCGCGTTTCTTCCATAATTGTAAATATAATAGTATATTAAATTTTACCTAATTATAAGGATGATTAAAGTCTAAGAAGTCAGCGAAAACCGCAAGCTATCTATTTTCAATCCGGAGATATCAACAACAATAATCATAATTACGGAACATTATGATTTTATTTTCAAGTTGCCATTGTAAAGGTTTTTTTATGAGTCAAATAGGCCTTGGAAAAACAAAATATGAAGGTACGCATGTTTCAAGCAAATATATCGTTACGACAATAATTCTCAGTGGCGCCCTAAATGTTCAAATTGTCGCCCATCGTTCTGCATACACGACTCCAATCTCTCCCTGGTTGATAATACTGCAGTTTCCACCTCTGCCAGAGGGATACGGCGGCTGCTGTCCATTATCCTTTCTGTCATGTTTTCCCTTGTGGTGGGTCTGGTAACGAAAACCTTCAATCTCCCCCATAGATAAAAATCTAGGCATGTTAAGTCAGGTGATCTAAAATAGAAATTACCACTTTCATTAACAGTATCACAATATATCCTATAATATTACCTGGCAGGCCACGGAAATATACTCCCTCTTCCTATCCACCTTGCAGGAAATGTGTCGTCAAGAAATTGACGAACGTTTGCCGCAAAATGTGCAGGACATCCATCGTGTTGGAAAACCATAGTTCTGCGAATATCCAAGGGCACATCTTCGAGAAGAATTGGGAGTTCGTAATTTAAAAAATGTAAATATCTTTGCCCAGTAAGCGACTCATTAAATACAAACGGTCCAATTATTCTGCCACCCAAAATGCCGCACCAGACATTGACACTCCATCTTCCTTGATGCTGCACCTCCCGCATCCAATGGGGATTATCCCGCGACCAATAATGCATATTATGGCGGTTTACTCCTTCATTACTATGGAAAGTAGCTTCATCAGTCCACAAAATTCTGGAGAGGAGATTTCTATCTTCCAATATCATATTGAGCAACCAATAGCAATGATCCAATCTTCTATCATAATCTTGCGGGGTCAAAGCCTGGTGGAGCACAATATGGTAGGGATGTAGCCTAAAGAAAAACAAAATACTTATTACATTGGCTTAAAAACTATTAAGAGAAATATTGGCATTATTCTAAACTATTTAAGAGGTATAACATAGATATAATTACTTACCTTTCTTCTAATAAAATCCTATGCACAGTAGAGCGAGTAACGCTCAAGTCTCTAACAATTAATCTAATACTAATTTGTGGATTAAATTCCACATATGCCAAAACATTTACAATGTTTTCCTCGGTTCGACCTCGGCGACGTCTGCGATATACAGGGCGACCAGTAGTACGAAAACGGCTAGCTAAACGATTAAACATTCTACTGTCGTATCGGCGCCTTTGAGGGTATCGTACTGCGTAAACCCGTTCAGCAATTGTTGCATTTCCCAAACATTCAAAATACACCGCAATGATGTCAACCTCTTCTTCAAGTAACACAGATATTTTGAAAATCAAATACGACACAACACTGTTGGCACGACAAAAATTTTGACGTAATAATGAAAGGTGACACGCGTGCACAGTTTCAATTCATATTTTGTTTTTTCAAGGCCTACTTGACTCTTAAAAAATCCTTTACAATGGCAACTTGAAAATAAAATCATAATGTTCCGTAATTATGATTATTGTTGTTGATATCTCCGGATTGAAAATAGATATTAACTTGCGGTTTTCGCTGACTTCTTAGACTTTTAATCATCCTTGTAATCAGGTAAAATTGAATATACTATTATATTTACAATTATGGAAAAAACGCGCAATGTTTGTGAAGTTGTAAGACAGCGCCCCCTAGCGCCTAGTGTAAAACACATATTGCCGTAGTTCATAAGATGATATATAGAGTGAGAAAAGCCCTTTTTAACAAAACTAAGTTTACTAAATAATGTTAAGCCAGACCGGAGTTATCAGCATTTATTACAAATAATGTTCAACCTTCCCCCACCACTTTATTTGAAAAGTGACGAACACGTTCTATATTCGAAATATACAAAAATGTTATTTTCGGGATACCTTAACTAGGCGACTTTTGAGGAAACTTCGTGATTCATATTTACCGTTACTGTTGCGCCCTCTAGCGCCAGTCTGAGAAACTTGAAAATAATTTCCAGCAATTTCTCATGAGCACTTTACCTAATATATTTTTTTTCCCGCAAACCATACGACTAACACTTTCTGAGATACGGCCGACAGCCATTCTTTGTGGGACACCCGGTATACATAGTATACTATTGTATACATAGTATATTATTTAACAAGAAAATCAGTGGTTGTGAAAAACTTTGGCAACTTCTTTATTAAATCAGTTCCTAATATACCAATATATTTTAGGGAAAATTATGTTTGGATTTAAAGGTGTACCAACACCTCTTTTTGAATACACACAAAAAGACACAATTCAAGCCTTTGAACCCATGTTTTTGGCATATCATTCGCTTTTCGACTCGATGCCTATTGGTGTATTTTTTCAGGTTAGTAAATTATTTTGGTTTCTAAAATAATCTGTAAAATACATATTTTAGTCAGATTCAGTCATTGTAATAAGGCGGGTGTATAGGGTGCTTCACCATAATGTCCAATGTCCTTAACTTTTTTACTTTTAATGCTAGGTAAAAATAAAAATTATTAGCATGTAGTGGATTTTAAATACTTTTTGCAGAGGTATCCACAAGTTTCTTTTATTTCATATACAGAATATCGCATAAAGTTGTATTTTCTTAAATGGGATTCCCTATAGATATAGAATCGAGCCTTGTTCAATAATGATCCTGCTCCTCGCCGACTCCACTCCATCAACCACCACAGTCTGGCGTCTGTGGTTCAGGTATAAATGTTGTTCTGGCTAAAGCTATCAAAGGCCTTGTTTAAGTCACAGAACAAGACATTTTGATGACTGGGCTTTGCTGGGTCCCATTTTTAGGCTATTTTGAAAAATTTATTTAGAACAGTTTAAACTTTACTGTTGATATTTTCGACATTTGTTTCACACGATCGTTTACTTATGAACCCGCCTTATTAGACTGCCTTTGACTAGATATATATATATAGTTCATTATTTTTTAGAAAGACGAATGCCATACGGAGAATACTACAGATAACAATTTTCTTAAGTTTATACCAATTGGATTGTACTCGGAACAAGAAAATGTTGTTCACAATAACCTCACTTTAAAAATGAGAGGTGTTGGCCAATCTTGGATATCACTTATGTGGGTTACAAACAATCTGAATTCCTATCAGATTAAAGTTGACACTGTGGCAGGTACATCAATAGAATAAAGTAGTGGTTTTATCTAAAGAATTTTTACTACCGTTCGAGCAAAAATTATTATCATTAAATTGTACTTTGCATCTAAGGTCGTACTGCCTAGCGGTAGAGCTTAATACCTGTTGGATGTCAGTAAATACCAGCATTGTCAATAAATCAGTTATTCCGTCATCTTTAACAGTTATTACAAGTAATTTGATTTATCGCTAATTTATCTAATTTCTTGTATAATTTACGCAATGGGTCTTACGGAACAGCACAATAAATTCATGGTTAAAGCGTATAATTATAAATTTGCAGTTTTATCGTTTATCCGTAACTATAATATTTTTATGCACTTATATAATTCGAAGAACAAGTCGGTTTGTTTAAAAATTTGCGATTTATTTTATTATTTGCCTACTACATACAGGCACAAAAATGAATATAATAACCAGTTGTAACAATACAGGTGAAGATATACGTGCTGTATTATAATACTTTGCGAGTTTTGGTTTTATGTTGTTTCTTTAGTTTTCGCTGTATTGTTTTATTGACTTTATATTCTGTCCAGAAAAAAAAGTTGAAAAAGTTACTTAATAATAATACAAAGTAAAAGCATTTCTTCTTCTCTAGTAGGTATTACCTGGCGTAATTATTTATATTTACGGAACGTTTTGAAAATTTGTAATTATTCAGAAGTTTCTTAAAGGTCGTATTGTAAAACTTTTGGTACAGATTATGGCGTATTAACAGTCTCCAGAAAAATCGTGATACCATCATAGAAAAAAGGAACGAGTTTTCTTTTGTCTATGGATACCTTCATAGAATGCTAACTCCTTGTAAACCATAAATTTAAAATTATTTCCGGCCAGTCGATAGCTACACCTATGGCGTATTGTCTCGCAGTGCGTCAGGGAACGATTATGCACGAACTACGCGGGCTGGTACCACACATGTTTTATGACGTTTAATTGGTTCCCCACGGCAGCGCCGAGAAAGGTAGATTGGCCAATTCAATACATTCGTGAATTTTAACAAGGACTCGCTAACAACATCTTGACGAGAGAGGTTCGCTTCACGACCGGGTTCCAGGGGGCCGATTCTATTTTAAAGACAAAAAATGTGTTGTTACTCCGCTCTAGGTGTTTTTCTCTACAGTCAAGTGTGGCAAAATTCTCGTGTATGCAAAGGTGCGCTATTATAGTAATTATTGGCCGTCGGTGTGCGACATTGATTCTAGTATTGTAACATAAGATTCAACCTTATATTCTACTACTATACTACTACTATACATTCTAATACTGATTCGAGACGGGGTTAGAGTAAATGGTGAGTGTCGATACAATCAGCGTTTGTGCATGGACGATTTTCGCGAGAATTTTCCTAACGTCGCTTTTACTGTTGGGGAGTTTTATTATTGCCTGATAAGAACCGTGGATCTGTTTAGGGAAACAGATTATATACAACATAGAAAAGGAGCTGGAAGACCATCTGTAAGAACAGAAGGATTTATATAATTAATTACACACGTTCGTGAAATAATGCAAAATACGGCAACAAAATGTGTAAGACCCTTGTTTCAAGAAGTAGAAAAATGTTATGAAACATGCAGGAGTATAGTTACTATAGGACTAACAGTTAAATTTGATTCCTTATAAAGTATAAGTACCTATGTGAGTGGTTTACCGAAGATTTATTGTAAAGAATTGATTTATCAGACCTGACATTTTTTTCTGATAAAGTCTGGTTCCACCTCACTGGTTATGTAAATTCTCAGAATACACGCATGTGGAGTAATGAAAATCCCCATTCTTTTGTAGAGTCCACATTGCACCCTCCAAAAATTGGGTCTGGTTGACTGTTTCCCGAAGAATTGTTAGTCCTATTTTTTTCCATAACACGGTTACAGCACTGCTGTATAGGGACAATATTTTGAATCCATTTGTGGAGCAATTACTTGAAGGTTATTTTCAACCGGACGCGGACGGTGCCCATACTTCCGCGGAAACTATTAACTACTTGCGTAATTTTTTCGACGACATATTTCGAACAGACATTGATTTCCTACCCAGATCACCTTGTTTGACGGATGGATTATAGTCCTCGCCAACTATAAGTGAGTTTAAAAAAAAACTCGATAAAAACTCGTTAATACCGACAAAGACCCCACCAGCGTCGATTTCAGTAAGTAGCCAGGGTCGGATTCGTTTCGTTAGTTATGCAATATTTAATTTTTAAATTATTGATGAAATTTATGATGAGGTTTTCAGAAATCGTAAATAACATATAATACGAGATCACAAAATTATGAATTTAAGTAGAACTTTTAGCTTAAGGTAGAAAACATATTCTTTCTGATTTTTAACTTACCCTAGATGTCACAACTTGAGCTTTCACCCAAAGATACGTCTAAATAATCTTCTGTATCCTCTGCCAGATTGGTAACAAATCTGTCACCACTATTGAGAAGAGTTTGTTGCAATTTGCGATATTCTTTAAATTTTAAACGTGCCCACATAAGTTCAATGGTGTTAAAAATACAAAAATAAGGCGGTAGTTTTAAAACAGTATGGCCGTATTTTTTGGATATATTGTCAATAACATGAAGTACTTCTAACAATTTTTGTTTGGTATACGATTCTTTGAAAAATAGGTCATGGTTAAAAAGAGATTCTTGAATTTTCTGTTTTTTGGAGGAAAAATTTGGTAATTTATGGATTTGTCTAGAATGGTAAGCTGCATTATCTAATCCAATGACACTGTAAGATTTTAAGTTTGGAATTAAAGAATCTTCAAACCGCTCCTCAAATGTATTTGAATCCATATTTTTGTGGTAATTCACATTACATTCTGCCAACTTTTTACCGCACAATTTAAGCACATTTATAACACAACCATTCGTAGATCCACAATGCAAAATGACAATACGAGATTATCTGCTTGGAGGCATATGTTTTAATTGACATCTGCTGGAGCCATCAGTCCAACCTTTTTTATATTTAATATATCTGTTTTCCCCTTTTTCTAAGTTTATTTATTTTTTCTAAATCTTTTATTCGCCATTTTACGATTCTTCTACTTTCCATTATTGCAGCATGCTTTTTAACAATTTTAAATTTAAATCCCAGTTTTTTAAGCCTTTGTTTTTTGAGCTTTCGAAATTTTTTTGCTATTATGTATACAGGGTGTCCGGAAACTTCGTTCGTATATTTTAAGGGGATATTCTACATATGAAAATATGAAAAAAAGTTCATAGGAATGTAGGTCCTTAAATGTCTTATAAGGAAGCTATGGCCGTCCAAAGGTGACCTCTAAAGATTAGTTTCTCTTTTATATCTTTGCGGCCGCTTGAGGCATCGATGTGCTTTTTGGCACAAACTAATATTAACAATTGCTAATTTATGATATTGAGAGTTAGTATGAAATTTAGTCAGGGACGTTCTTACAGGGGGGGGGGGGCGCTTAGTTTATTTATTCCTAATTTTTGTACACGACACATTTAAAAAATTTTACCCAAAAATTATAATTCCAGTCATTTTTCTACACAAAAAAGGTATTCTTAAAAAAAATTATTGGGCCAATGATTTAGGAGAAAAATCGATTTATTTAAATCATTGCATAAAGTATTATCGAATTGTGTTTAAACTAAAACATCAAAGTAGTCTTATGACAAATACAAATTTGAAGTCAAAAAAACATCAAGAAGCCCATGGTTAGGGTTAAAATAAATTGACAATGACAATAATTAAGTCAAAACTTTGTGTTATTGTAATTTTTAAACAAAACAAATTAAGAGTTGTTGGTTTTACAATAAACTGAAAAATGTAGAAAAGTTAAAACAAATGTTGAAAATTGTTTCCATTCATATCAATACAACCAACTAAACGATTTCTCATTGATGTTCGTACTCTTGCGAAAACTCCTTCCTTATTACGAATTTTCTCGCAACAATAAATATCACGTTGTTCCAATTGTTGTACATTTTCGACAGGTACTGAATATACCAGAGACTTCAGATATCCCCAAAGAAAGTAATCCAATGGATTGAGATCAGGTGAACGGGGAGGCCAGGCAATGGGCCCACCTCGGCCTATCTATCGGTCTGGATATGTTTGATTTAAATAATCTCGAACCAATCTACTAAAATGAGGTGGAGCCCCATCATGCATAAAATAATTTGTAAGTCTTTGCTGGTACGGTACATCTTCAAGTAGAACAGGCAAAGAGTCTTGTAAAAAATCTAATTATGCAGGCCCATCTAAACGTTGAGGCATAATGTATGGTCCTATTAATCGATCGCCCAATAATACCTGCCCAAACATCAATTAAAAATTTATTTTGAAATCGACTTTCGAAAATTGCATGGGAATTTTCTTCTGCCCATGCATGGTTATTATGGAAATTTACGATGCCTTCACGGGTAAACCCTGCTTCGTCAGTAAACAAGACTTTATGTAGAAAAAAACGGTCTTGATGACATTTTCTCTGCATCCACTGACAAAACTATGCACGAAGAAATAGGTCTTGAGGGTTAAGCGCCTGAACTCTTTGTATATGGCATGGATAAAGAAGTTGTTCATGCAAAATTTCCCATGTTGTACTCTTAGGGATACCCTCTTGTAAGGCAATTCTTCTTGTGCTTATACCCGGATTGGCTGCAACGCATTCGAGCACTCTTTCTTCTGCTTGTGGAGTCCTAGTAGTACGGCTTCTCCCAGTTTCATTCATATTTGGCCTAAAAGTTCCGGTTTCTCTTAATCGTTGATGTTAATTAATGAATAATTTCTCACAAGGAATTTGACGGTTTGGAAAATATTCTTGATACAACCTGCGAGCTTCTCGAGCACAACCATTAGCTTTGCCATACATCAAATGCATATCAGCTAGCTCGGCAAATGAATAATCTGCCATCTTTTAAAATTTGCACCTTAATTAATCAAAAACACTTTGCAGTTGATCAATGATCACTACAATAAATCGTAAAAACGTCATTGTCAATATATTTTAACGCTAACCATGTTCGATAATACTTTATGCAATGATTTAAATAAATCGATTTTTCTCCTAAATCATTGGCCCAATAATTTTTTTCAAGAATACCTTTTTTGTGTAGAAAAATCACTGGAATTATAATTTTTGGTAAAATTTTTATATGTGTCGTGTACAAAAATTAGGAATAAATAAACTAAGCCCCCCCTCCCCGTAAGAACGTCCCTGACTAAATTTCATACTAACTCTCAATATCAAAAATTAGCAATTGTTAATATTAGTTTGTGTGCCAAAAAGCACATCGATACCTCAAGCGGTTGCAAAGATATAAAAGAAAAACTAATCTTTAGAGGTCACCTTTGAACGGCCATAGCTTCCTTATAAGACATTTAAGGACCTACATTCATATCAACTTTTTTTTCATATTTTCATATGTAGAATATCCCCTTAAAATATACGAACGAAGTTTCCGGACACCCTGTATATGTAATTATGGTGAATTTTTTTGCTAATAAGCTACTTTTGCACCAAAATTTTGAACTATGTCATTAATATTATGATGGTAAACACGACAGTGAACCTATCTCATTTTTTTTACTTTTGTCGATTGGCGAGTTTTGCGTCTAGGGCACTCATCATGTCATAATATGTGACACAATTTTAACCTAGATTTGGTTAGATATATTGTCACGGTTTAGCTTTTGTTACTAATAAGAATATATAAATTATATTGCCGTTATTTAGGGGGTAGAACAGATTAAATTAATTGAAAGGCACTAGTACAAAGTAAATACATATTTATAACTGTTGGTTACTAAAAGTTGAGGTTGAATAAATTATTATAAGTTGAACAAACTGTTAAAAGTTAAATAAACTGTTAGAGGATCTTACTTACATTAAAAGCGAAGAAATGATACTTACATTATAAATGTATGCCGTTGGGCTTAGCTCTTTTGGGTAGACTACTAAGTATCACGCGCACATCGTCACGGCCCGAACGTGACTCTCCGGTGGTAGCCAAACCGATCTCTTACCGTATATATTTTATGATTGGTCAGCAAATGCTAACTGTACGATCAACCACCAACCAGAGCAAGAAATATTAAGTAAAGGCTTAATGCCATATTCGTGACAATCAGCCCTATGATCAAATGCTCACTTTAACTTTTAACGTGAGTGTTTCCATGACAACAACCGAAAACAGCCTACTTGTTGATTTTTCACTGTGGTGAAGAAACAGCTGAGCTGTTAAAGTTATCGGATGTGATTGTCAGATTTAAGTGTCAGAATTCTTAACCTAAAAATAGTATAGATTTTAGATTTTAGAGAGAAAGTTTTATAGTGTGCGTTCGAGATACATTATTTTATGTCGTAAGTACCTATTTATATATTTCAATTGAATGCTTGTTTACATATTTACATTATTACAGCTGTTTTTTTTAGAATATGGATTGGAATCAAAGTATTAACCAGTAAAGAACACAGACACAAGACAAAGTTTATTTCAATTGGTAACTGTGACAAGTTTTCACCAAGAAAATGGTAAAAGAAAATATTTGATACGTAAAGAGGTTAGTTACTAAACAATTATTTGTATTTACCTACTAGGTACTTCATATTAAATATACTTTTAATTACTTTAGGGCTCCTAGTGGGAATAAAGATTATTAGTATTTGTATTTGTAGTCCGGCTTACACTTATGTATTAACATCAGTAGAATGTGGTTGCTGCATGAAAATTAAAGTAGGTACTCAATAATTTATCTGCTTAACAGAAATTGAGAACAACTCGTGTCAGAAAACTCACTTAGAAAAAAAGAGATTATGGTATGAGATGCTTTTCAACTAGACAGATAACTCAAGAGATTATTCGCAGTGAAAGCAAAGTATGTATTGTATAATTTTAGTTTTTTTTTATTTTAGCCTTTTTCTCAGTGATATAATGTGATGTTATAGGATATGACCAACCTAAAATTACCAGCACATATCAGGACTCACGAATGTGATTAAACTCGATTCAATTTTATTCACTAATAAAAGGATCATTATCTAATAATGTGAAGGTAGGTCCCGTCTTAAAATATAGTACCTACCTGATTTTTTATTAGTATTGCTCAAACTTCTCTACTAGCACAGCTGCTTACGATCTCTTGGAATATATTTATAAAACAATAGATTCTAATTACTATACTATAGCTCTGTTTTTGGATTTAATACAATACAATACAATAGTATTTATTTGTTCAATAATAAGATGCTTACATTTACTATAAACATAATAAAAAAAAAAACCAATAGGGGCTGTTGAACAATGTCTGGAGAGATTTTTGTAAATAACCATTTTAAAATTGTAACAAACATTTAAAATTTAACACTGAATTATTCCTTTATCAGGATCATCAAAGAATTCATTAAGGTTGTAGAAGGTCTTACTGACTAGATATTTTGTTAAGGTATATTTTAGTTTATTCTTTGGCAGGTTTCTAATTTCGTCTGAGAAACAATTAAAAATTTTTATGATGCAGTATTTTACATTTTTTTGGAGGTATGTAAGTATAGTTATAATTTTCTGGTACTAAATTACTTTTATGGCGAGTGTCATAATCATGTTTCACATTAAAATCGAGGAAAAGATCCCTATTATCAAATACAAATATTACAGAGTCCAAAATGTACATACCTATTACCGTCAGAATATTTTTTTCTACAAAAACAGATCTACAACTTTCCTGCTGTTTCATCCTAAAAATATTTCGGATGCACCTTTTTTGCATGACTATAATTCTGTATATTTCCGTTGAACTACCCCAAAATATCACTCCATATCTTAGCCCAGCGTTTGACTGCGTCGACACTGCCATCTTGCTCAGAAAGTTGCATGCTATGGGAATACGTGGTAATATTTCTGACTGGCTGGAATCATTTTTCCCTAATCGCCAAATAAGAGTAAAACTTTAGGGCTCCTATTCGGAGAAACTAAATATCAGATAGGGCGTTCCCTAAAGAGGCGTAATCTCTCCCTTGCTTTTTGCATTATTTATAAACGATTTGAAAAAATGATGCAACAGTAGTCATACCTGCTTCTACACTTAATCAACTACTTGAAATAACTTATACAATTCTGCTTAGATTTTCTGTTTGGTGCCAAACAAATCATCTAGTTGTTAACACAAATAAAACCCATTACATGGCATTCTATAAAAAGCAGCAGGTTCCTGATTTATACTTAAAATTGAATAATAATTTTATTACAAGAGTAGAACAATGCAAGTTTCTGGGTCTTCACCTAGACTCACAATTAAAGTAAACAGCCCATGTAGACAATGTTGCTGCAAAACTAAACTGCTTATTATGCCTTTGTCAACTTAAAAACCTTTATGAACCCCAAACAATTGTTAAATATATATTATTTTTTGGCCCACAGCCACTTAACTCTTTTTGTGCTTTACTGAGGACAAACTACTCAGAACTTCAAAGATTATTTATTCTTCAAAAAAAAATTATTCGTAAAATCTACTCCTTAAGCCCACTTGAGTCATGCAAAGAAACCTTTCGGCAGCATTAGATTCTCACACTTCCAGGTATTCTGATTCTTAGTGCACTGATGTTTGTTAAAAAACACTCCTACAAGTTTTAATATACTTCAGATATAACACTAGAAACTCAAATAAAATCTATATTTCAGGCTACAAAACATCATCATATCGGAAAAGCCTATCTTAACTTCTAAAAAATGTCCTAAGCTCTCTTTTAAAACTATTAATCGATGAACACTCCTTGACATATCTCGGTAGATCATTGTACTCTTTAAGACCTTTGAAAAATAAAGAATTCATAGCTCTCCTGGAATTAGTCCTCTTGATATAAAAATCATTTCTATTTCGAGTAGGGTAATTATGTACATCACTGTTATGGGCAATAAATCCACCAAGGTAAGATGGGAGAAGACCATTTAATAACTTATATATAAAAGCCATGGCCAAAAATTGTGTGTCAGAGGTTACAATGAGGATGGTATATATTTGCCATCTTCCACTCAGTGATGTCCTATGCAGTCCTGACATGAGGCTGTGCAAGCCAGTCAGGGCAAGTTTTTGGTCTGCAGAGGATAGTAGTTTGAATAACTCTAGGACTAGGCTGGAGAAAAAACTGCAGATAGGCATTTATACAGCTAAAAATTCCCACTTTTCTATCTCAGTACATATTAAAGTGCCTGTTACAACCCTACATAAAAGGTCTCGCTTTCATCTACTATAAACTACATAGTATCTTATTCGACGTTAGTAATGTGTAGACATTTTAGTTTTTGCTTTCTGCCATGGGGATAATTACTATACAATTTAAAAATATGTTAAAATAAACTTGATTTATTTTTGAATTTCATTCCAAAATTCTCATTCAACAAACCTTTTTTGAGCAATCATAAAAGTAGGTTTGTCAAATGGGAAACTTCAGGAGTGACATTCCAGGATGCCCTGTAGCTAGGTAAAAAATTAATTTGTAAAAAGCTGTTAACAATTTTAGGTTTTTGGAATATCTAGTTGCAGTAGATAGAGAAAACCCCACCACATGAAACACAAAGCCATGAGACATGACACTAGTTTGCTGCTTCCAGTTGTAATTTTACGTTATAAAATGTAAATTTGGTTTAACAATTAAGTTACTCCTGTAATTTTAGATATTAATTTAGTAAAACCATTATATAAACTATTTTCGTTGTTACTTATTTATTTATTAGCGAGCAAAATCACATTTACAATTTTTACAAAATCTGGTAGGTAGGTACTGCTAATAATATTCAACACGATTGTCAAGACTAAAATAATATCGTATCAAGAACTTGCTAAATTTTTTTTGTATTTTGGTTTCACGACAAAGCTATAATATTTTTCAGTTTAAAAAGAAGTTACTTAACGTTAGAATTTTATATGTGTCACTTTCTGCTTACTAAAAAAAGTAACCCAAAACTCAAAAGAAACTTGTTCAAAACAAAATCGTATTAGGGAGTATTTTATTTATTATTTGATAATTATTATAAAACTGTAACCTTGATTGTTTAATCCTTTTGGTGATGTTTTGAGACAGCTTCTTTATGTAATATTAAAATTAGTGTGAAAACTAGAAAATTTTCTGTTCCCTGTACCTCCGGAAAAACGTGGTAATTTAACCAATTAATATTTTAAAGCCCCTTAACATGTCTTTAATAATTTAGAGTTGACCTTGTTCGTTACTGACCTCGTCGCATTTTAATTAATATAAAAAAAAAATATATTAAATCCGGTCCTAAATCAACATATATCTCCACCTAAAATAAAAGTAACTAGAATGTGATACATGCCATAAAAATGTAACCTCAACTAACTTCTTTCTAAACCGAAAGATACTATACCTACTGTTTTTGCGATAAAATTTTAAGGAAGTCTCAGAGATACCTTCATACAGGAAATATAAAAAGAGTCATGTTTTTAAACAATGCTGTTATGTTAAGCGATTCTTTTAGAATTTTAGTATACCTAAAGTTATCTAAAAGTAATTTCTATAATTTAATATTTTTATTATAAATATGGGGCTGTACCCTGTTCCTGTCGCGACTTTACTGGCATTCTTTTCTTCTACATCTCAATTTCTAATCCTGCCCATTCTATACTAGTTCTTCGTATTGCATCCAGCTGCTTCTGCCTCATTTGCCTACAAACAAAAAATAGTAAAATAACATTCGAACTTATTTAAATATTTCTAGTATTAACTTTGCTCTAGGCTACCATTCCTCGATAGTAATATTTTAGTTTCTGAATTTTACAGGTGCATATGTTCTTTGTTAGGATACTGGTAGGTATAAAAATAGGACTGAATGTTTTTTTAATACTAGTAGACATCATCTCGATCTAATCAAATTATTAATAAAATGGTAAAAAAAAGGTTTAATAAGATAGAATGTTGATATTTTTATTAAAAATAAACAAAGGAATGCTCTGCATAGGATAGATAGGATAACTAACCTGAATCCTTACCTTATGAGATATTTTTACAAGCACTTAGGTAAGTAAACAACAAAAATATCTACTCTCTATTCTATTTCTAACTTTAAAACTGTTGTAAATATTTTAGAAAAATGGATCAAAGCCCAACGAATACCAAGGGACAAAGCCCTTACTCTCACTTTTGTATTCCTACCTGGGCTTTTGAATTGTGACCCTAGTAGTTCAATTTTTTATAAACATTAGGTACCTACTATAAGATCTATAAATACAACACAAGTTGTGTAATTTGTACGAAACAATACTTGGTTGATCCAGGTTTTAATAATTATCTAGTATCTAGCTACCTAGTTTAAAAACTTACCTCTATTAGGTATAAATTGTTGCCAAAGCTGAATTTAACTTTAACATCATGTATTTTTCAGCTTGTAAATTATAGGAAACTATTTGAAGGCTTCAATAAATATTAGAAAATGGTATAATTCTTATATTTTATTCACTTCTGCGTGTAATTCAGTAGCTGGTACGGATTTAGGTAAATAGAAGGAAATCTCCTCGAAATTCTCTCCTCTCATGTTTTGTTATGATCTAAAAGGTATAAAAGTCACTATAAGGGAGTTGTAAATCAAATCAAATCAACTTTGTTCAGTAATTTCAAGATTTTTAAAGTAAAATAATCTGAAAGTAAAATCCTTTGTAAAAATCTATACCAACAATGTACTTACAATTGTGTTTTAACTTACCGTTATTAATATATTTCCATTTCTTTATAAAAAACGAGCTAATACATCTAACAAACGTTGCATTTTTCACCAAAAACTATTCGATTACTAATTTTTGAAGCAAAAATCGCCTAAAATCAACAAATATGCGAATAAAACCCAGCTGTGGCCGTCATCCGCTCGCAAAAGTTCATTGACCGCTTGACAACTTGACATTTCCAAACAATCTTCAAAATTTCCGCGATTGATAACCGAACTCGTCCCTGATTGGCTCAAATATGCTAAAGTACTCACTTTAGGGATTGCGTCACTCCTGTTTAGGATGACGAGATCGAGAATTAACACGACCGTTAACTGTAGTTGCATCATACCAAAATGGAAAATAGCATTGGATTTTAACCCACTCACTTTAATTTTGAAATTAACGGCTCGCGTTAACTTGTGAGTTTGATCATAGGTCTGAATATCTTCTACTTATAATCGTGATTCAAACCAAGCCCTACGTTTTTCAGCCCAAGCCCTCTGGGATGAAAATAATTTTTGCTCGCACGGTACTAGAGAAAGTCGAAACGGAAATGTTATGAGAAGGCTTACCAAAAAGGGATTAATAAAATATTAAAAATTTGATCTTTATAAATAAATATTTATGAAATCAAAAATGTATCTTAAAAGATAATTTTTGATTATTACGATACATACGATATTCTACCAGTTTCCAACGTTCTTTACAGTTTAGTTAGACACGAGTGATTCCGTGTAAAGTTCGTTTCACGTTCTATCGATGGGGTTTCATCAGATCGTTGATTTAAGCAACGGTTTCCTCGAAAGCAACACCGTCATATAGCGGCCGTCAAAATGCGATGAATTACGTCATACAGCGGTGAAATAACGGCATAATACACAAATATAATTCATGGGCTGACATAATAAATGGACTTTCCACACAGAATTCCTCTTTATTACGCCTTACAAAGCGCCTAAAGAGGAAATTTAACAAAATACCGACTACATAACAAACATAACAACCAACATAACGAGACAAAAGTATGCACAATCTCCTGTTACGAAACATTCCTCGGAAAACATTCGTGCAATTGCTATATATTATAAATTCTGTAAATACTTTACAGCATTTTCCTCACCAGTAAAGGAAGGAGGCCATTGTTATACCCGTATTAAAACCTGACAAGGACCCTACACTACCTAATTCATACAGACCGATTGCACTGACGAACACTATGTCTAAAATACTAGAAAAAACAATCCTAACCAACCTAAACAAACAAAAACTGACAAACAATATACCAGACGGACTTGGCTTTAGACCGGGACACTTGACTGTCATGGCAGTGGCAAGGGTGCTCCAGGATGTCAAGACGAAATTTAATCAAGAAATGAACACAGTCTTGCTTTCCCTTGACATCCAGCGCGCCTTTGACTACTGTCTGACACAAAGGACTCATACACAAGTTATTTTATACTCAAACATTTTCTATTACATTACGTAACGTTATTACATACTTACCTAACAGACAGGACCTTTTGCGTAAGAGTAGAGAGTGCGCTGTCTGCCCCAGTGACGGTTACTGCGGGGGTGCCTCAGGGAACAGGCCTGTTTCCAGTTCTGTATAATCTATATACTGCGGACATACCGAGGTACCCCCTCACAAAGCTGGCACTGTACGGTGACGACGCACTAATATTAATCTACGCCCTTATTGTAATGGCCTCCTTCCGCCGGCACTCCGTGCTGATTGATTGGAGATTTCGCCCACTGCATTGAAGTTGTTTGCTATGGCGGACATAATGTATGACTGAAGAAAGTAAATGGGGTTTTTTGGAAGATTTTTCCCCAAATGCCAAGCCGTATTCCAGTCGATTATCGTAAACGAGGGAAATATCTTTGAGCCAGGGCCATATATACTTGCATAATACGCTCAAATACGCTGTTAGGTCACCACCGGGAGGTTGTTCGCTATCTATATTAATTGTAAATATGCGCCACTACCTAGGCCAAACCGTAGTTTAAGCGCATAAGTAAACAAACCAGATTATGAAAATAAATGAATTAAAAAAGAAAGAAAGGTGAAATAACGGCAACCACATTCGGCGGCCTCAGGTGTAACGTCGGGAAAACGGTACCGTTTTTTTTTAAACATATTATGGTGGACATCGATCTCGCGCTTCTAATCATTTTAGAAGAAGATGAAGAAGAGGTTATAAGGAGAGAGGAATAATCGGAGTTATAAAAAAAACGTGCGGAAAAAGGCGCATATGAATTTACCTCAACCCAGATCAAAAACCGTTCAGCCAACTGCCACACTGACACCGCTTTAAATATGACAGCAACGCTATTTTACGTTACGTTGTTCGCTCTGTCGGAAACCACTTGTGCCTAAATCACACAGCAGCTTTTGTTGTGACGTAATTCACCGTATTTTAACGGCCACTATATGACGGTGTCGCTTTTGAGGCAACCTAAGCTTTACGTCATCGATAATACTTTAAGGCAGGCAATAAGTCGATAAAAGAGCTTTAAACCCCAGTGGCGGCTCGTGGCTTTATTTTTAGAGGAGGCAGAGATTTTTATATGGGTTAGCTCAAACTGACTCAAATTTGGGTTACTTTTATTTTAATCCAAACTATCCTGAGTTTAGGTTAGCTTTGGTGGCGCTTTTACTTTTTTTAAATTTATAAGTATGTAAAAAAATTGTGAAATGAGGATAAGGAGCTCTACTTGGTCAATAAAATAAACTACATTTGAATAGCAAATATAAAATATTTTATTGTTCAGCAAAAACCAACGGGAAGGTGTAGAGATTCCGTTAAACTATTTTACTACTCAAAAATACCTCTATTAATGTTATAACAATAATCACATCAAACATCAATAATAATAATTAAAAGTAGTAAAACAAAATACGGATTTTTGCCAGGATGGGAAAGTAGATGGGAAAATGGGAAATGGTTCAAATGGAGAGTAAAGAATAACTAAAAAATAAATATACAAAATAAATAACATAAAATAGATTCTAAAAAAATGAAATCGGGGTGATTGGTCTGAAATACTGAAATAGGAATAAAAGAGAAGGAAGGATAAAAAAAATTGCTTTGGACTAAACCCTCAGTCATCTAAAACTCTAGATTAGAGTGGGATATAACATAAATAAAAATCTATATCTAATTCAAATGAAAAAATAAAATAATGCTTGTGCAGGCACAACAAAAATATCATAATACCTAAATGAGACTTAATTATTTAATTAAGAACGCTTATATTAGAAGAATTCTACGGTCTTTCTGGTCTGAAAAATAATCTATAATTTCATCGTAAAATTGCTCATTTTGCGTTAATTCATGAATAAGCTCCTTGTTGATAGAAATTATTGATATATTAGAAAGTCGGTCTTGACCGGTTGAATTGCGCGTAAAGGTTTTTATCCGTTTTAGGGTAGAAAAACTTCTCTCGACTGAAGCCGAGGTAACGGGAATGGTTACAACTAGGCAAACTAATTTGTATAATTCGGGCATACAAAAATTTAGTTCACAGTCAGTAATATATTTTAACATTTCATAAGGAGCGTTACAATTTGGTCACAATATAATACAGAGAGTTCATTTTTTAATTGGACAGGGTCAAAAATTTTATAAGATTTTAATAAACCATCCAAAAGTTCCGCCGGAAATGATTTTGAATAATTTTGAAAATTACTTGCTTTAAGCAAATCAAAAAAACTAAGTTTATTCATATCTGAAAATCTAATTTCAATTTGGTTACTTACGGTATCTATGATTTCGCAATAAATTTGTTTGAAACGCGTCTTTGGACCGGTTATATCAGACAGTTTTCGTCGTTTACATTCGGTCTGATCAAGAGAAATGTTTTCAAAAATGTTATTAAAATAATGATCTTGATTTCTAAAATCTCTTACTTTTAAAATGAGAGCTTGCAAACGGTCTCTTGAATAAATTATATCAGTAAATTTATTTTGTAAAATTGAAAATACTACGTCAGTTTGCTGAAAAATCAAATTAAATATTTCCAAAAAAAATATAAAATCTGAATCTTCTAAATGTTTTTTCAGACCAACTGCTTCTCTTATTGAAATGTTATCAAAATCGGAACTCTGTATAATAAATTCCAAAACTTCAATTAATTGATTTTTGTAAGTATGTACTGTAGACACAACGCGAGAAGCAAAATTCCAACGTGTGGGTGCTGTAGTTGGTAACCGTTTTTTACAAATTGTGTCCAAAACGTTTGTTCTTTTAGTGGATTTTGAAAAATATGCGGAAAAACCTGATAAATTTGCAAAAAATATTCGAACTTGTCCTATTGAGCTGCAAGCATTACTTAAAACTAAATTTAAAGAATGGGCATAACAATGAGTAAAGAGGGCTTGAGGAGCCACAGATTTGATTTTAACTTGCAAGCCATTTAAGTGACCCGCCATAACTGCAGCACCATCGTATGTCTGTGCTACTAATTTATTTTCCAAATCAAATTTTGAAAATGTTTTGGTTAATAGTTTAAATAAATCTTCGGCTGTACGCCCCGTACTAACGTCATAAAACCCAACAAACCTTTCTACGACTCCCCCGTTTCTGACAAATCTCATAATTACCGAGAGTTGTGAATGACACGTTATATCGGTGGTTTCATCTACTTGCCATGAATAAAACGGCGCGTTACAAATTTCTTTATCAATGTTTTTTATTACAACGTAAGCAATAGAATCAATTAATTAATTTTGAATTGTTTTAGATGTTCCCGAAAAAAACGAATTTGAATCAAAAAAATCCTTTAAAACGTTATCCCTTTTTGCCATTAATGCCACTAATTCTTTAAAATTGCCCCTATTCAAAGATTCTATGTTTTCATTATGTCCCCGAAACGCTAAATCTTGTCTGCAAAGATATAAACAAATGTCAATTATTCTTTTTAAAATCTCTCTATTTTTCCGAACTAAATCATTGTGTTTCTCGATTTCGATTTGATAGGCTTTATCAATAACATTAGCAATATTTTGCTTGCCTAATAGATGTAATTTACATACACTACTAAGATGCTCCTGACTCTTTGAATGCCTCTCTATTGAGCGAGATAAATTTTTTAAGATCATCGTATCCAAATTTCGACCAAACTTCTTCGCGATTTGAAAATAATACACAGGGCCAACAAAATAATTTTTTTAAACTAATAGTACCAGTTAGTTCAGGTTAGTTCAGGTTATGCATATGCATTTATCATACCAAGTATTGACAAAACTGCGAGGCGGTTTACCCTGATTAATTAAAATTTTGCTTAGGTCTGGTTGTGGTACCTTTAAGTCTTTTATTAACAATTTATCATCGTAAGACAGTCGACTAAATCTATATTTTAACAAGTATTCGACGATATCTTTGCAATTTCGAACATTTATTTCATCATTATTATTAGCATTACAGCTTCTACTATATTCGCCAATTTCAGTTACCTCCATTTTTATAATAATATAGAGATAAAATTAATAAATAAACAATAAAATAATAATAACTTACATAAAAGTATGATTCGTGCAAAAAAAAATCGTTAAAACCAAACTCGACACACAAATAAACAAATAGTTCCGTATACTGTGCCGGCACACACTACTTGGCTTCCCGCGAAATATTATTTGTGGGCGTTTCTGCCTCCTGGCTATCAGTTTTTCACGTGACAAAAACAACTCGCGTCGTAGTGACGCTCGGTTCTTGCATTAAAACAAGTGGACAATTATGTGTTATCCGTGCTGAAAAATTAAACCGTCGGAAGCCTGCCTCCGTTGATAATAGTCTAGGCGCATATTCGCTGATGCGGGCAGACACCACCTAATAGTACTAAAGCTGAGCGGCAATAACAAAAATATTATATTATAAAGAAAGTGTTTTTCTTGAAGTAGCTAATTCAGAATTTTTGATACACTGAGAATATAAGAATATGAAAGTATTATTTTCAAAAATGAATAAAGTTATCTTTAAAAAAATAAAATGTTATTTCGTAAGTTTTTGTTGGGGCGGCACTGCCTCCCCTGACGAGCCGCCCCTGTTAAACCCACTTTACCGGCGGCTTTATGTAACCAACGAACTGATATTTTTAGGTATTATAGGGTTATACAAAATTGAAGCTCCACCTAGGGGCAAGGAGGGTAAATTATATCCGTTGTTGGAAAAAGAGGTGCCAGATATTATCATTCCAAATGCCTGGACAAAATTTTATATAATATGGACGGAACGTATATTCGATATAAAGAAAAACGATGAATTAATACTTCATTATGAAAGCGATAAACCCATTATGATCTATTGGTTTTCTATTGCTGCTGCTGCGGGATGGGTAAATTGGAAAATCTGTTATTATGGATAATTCACGTCCACTTTAACATTGGTCGCGTTCATCAGAACATAGCGCTCGAGTATCGGGTAGTTCTCACTCTCACTCACAGTAATCGCCCAGCGACCGAGTATGAGAACCACCCGATATCCGATACTTTTCTCAGATCCCGATGGATTTTTGACTTTTAATATTTTTTTAACACATACTGAGTTCAATTTTGTTATGATTTTTTTGGTTTTGTGTTCAATATCGTTTTATTTTATGCTTTACTCAAAATGATCTGCCTATTATAACAGCCAAAACGAAAAGAGAAAGTAAGTACTGGTGGATTGATAGCCTGTTCTATGTGTTATAACTAATTATGTTTGTCTGATAAGTAAATACCTGATTTTATGCATTTTGCATATTTTCAATTCAATTTCAATTCAATTTATTCAAGAAAACATTAATCCGCAATACATTATTAGTCATAAAATAGTAGTAATATATTTATAAATAAGTGTAAACTATTACAGTAATGCCCGAAATAAACAGTACTGAAACTAAGTTGGCGGTGTTTTTATGCGTGCGCTGTCACACTCAAGTTAGCTAGTATAGACCTGTCAAGTAAACCTCAAAGAAGTAATTAGTAGGGCCTAATTGTTAAAAATGGTGTTAAGTACAGAGGAGAAAGTGTTTCTGGTAGAGCATTATTTTCGCTCATACGGAATGGGCCGACATAATGGTGCAAGTTTGCTATACGTGTCTGATCAATTCACACAACGGTTTAATAAACGTTCTCCAAGTAATGCTGTAATTTTGAAGGTTATTGAAAAGTTCAGAAATACGGGTAGTGTATTGTGCCAACGAAAAGGAAACTCGGGGCGTCCCAGGACAGTTAACAACAACAATAACCATGAACGTGTTTTTGAGCAAATCTTACAAAATCCGAAAGCCAGCCAGGCAAGGACAGCGTTACAACTTGATTTAAAAAGAACTTCCTTTCAAAGAATCCTGAAGGAGCTGGGTGCATTTTCGTATGTGATTCAGGTACATCAACAACTACATCCTCGGGATTATCGCAGTAGAGTGGAATATTGCGCCAGAATTCTCGCGTTACAGTATGAAAATCCTGAATTTTTGAAAAATGTTTGGTTTTCAGACAAAGCACACTTTCACTTGTCAGGCTATGTGAATCGTCGCACAAATCGATTTCTGGGCTTTGCCCAAAGACATTATAGTTCTAATGTCTTTGGCTTTGCCAGACCCGATGAGGTTCAAGAGGTTCCTTTACATAGTGCAAAAGTGAGTGTCTGGCGTGTGCTGTGTCCGGACACGGAATCATTTTTCCGTACTTCATCGAAGAGAATGGTAGGCAAGTCACACTTAATCAACAGAGGTACAGACACATTTTAACACGATTTATCCCTGATCTACGTCAATTCTCTCGTGCACGTAACTTGGCATTTCGAAACCAATTTTTTCAGCAGGACGGGGCAACTTGCCATACTGCTGCCGCAATTCGTCAATTTCTTCAAGAACATTTTCCAAGCAAATTCATTTCACGATTTACTGACTTCCCTTATCCTTCACATTCTCCAGACCTCACACCTCCAGACGCATACATTTGGGGCATGGCTAAAAATGCCGTTTTCAAACTGGCACCACAAACCATCGATGAATTAAAGGATGCCGTTAGAGTCTTCTTCGCAGCTCTGAGACAACCCTTATTCAATAACATGACCAGAAACTTAGAACATCGTTATGAAGTCTGTCTTGAACGAGGAGGTGCACACTTAGAACATATAATAAAGTGTCAATAATATGTATTTTTTAAATATATAATACGATTACAAGTTCAGTACTGTTTTTTTCGGGCAATACTGTATTATACCCACTACGTTTATGTAGCATATTTTATATTTAAAGCATTAATGTATAATATAAGGATCAATGTTATACCGGAAAGTAGTACCTAGATGAGAACATCTGTATGTGCTTAGAAAGGAATAACTAAGAGAAGAAACAAAACAATACTCAAAAAAAAGAAAAATTTTAATTTGGTCTCGATTAGTTTCAACGGGCAAAAGGGAGCCTGTTCACCTCTGAAAAAGTGTCATAAAACATTCCACTACCTTAAGAATATAATTTTGTGCCAAATTTAAGGGTTTAAGAGCATTATTGTACAGACCACCCCACACAACTATGCCATGCCCTATTAAGGACTCGACAAGAGCTTTATAAACTGCAATTAGTAGTTTCTTACTCAAGATATCTCTTAGGATGTAAAATTTATAGATTAGTTTTCTCACATTTTTTGCTAAGTGAAGATGCATTTTTTGCATATTTGTGATTTTGAAGGAAAAATGCATATTTTAAGAACTATTGCATATCTAAGAATGTTTTGGGATTTCTGTGTTCTTTTCTTACGTTTTATGGTCTCACGCCGCCGTGTCGCCTGTGCTGTCGGGGTCTGAAGATAAGAGGGCAATAAATAGGCTAATTAATAAAGTAATAAACTAGTAAAATAAACTATTATTCTTCTATTGAGAAATTCCATTAGTTTGTGGGTATTTCTGACCAGATGTTTTAACTATAATTTCTTTATCTACACCTTCTATAATTATTAATTTGCTTACTTTGTTACAGTTTGTCAGTATTATTGAGGTTGTCGTTTGTCGTAGCCGCAGTTAGTATTGTAAACGCAAACAAAGTGAAAGTGGAAGCGGTGATTATGTCGAAAATACGATGTATTTCGTGGATTAAGCATTACCCAGAACTTGCTTTGGACGGCGACCATGTTTTTTGCAAGTCTTGTTCAAAAATTGTTTCCTGCTCAAAGAAATTTCAAATAGACCAACACATTAAGACGCCGTCTCACATTGCTAAGGTTAGCAAGATGAAGTCTGATCCATACAGTCAACGCTGAAGCAGTCATTTGAGATTTTTAAAAACGGAAACCATGACCAGTCAGAATTTAACGAAGATCTATGTAAAACGTTCTTGTCTGCTAATATTCCTTTAAATAAGTTAACCAACCCGCAAGTTAAGGCCTTTCTACAAAAATATACGAAATGTAATGCTCCAGATGATTCAACATTAAGAAAAAATGTCGTTGGAAAGGTATTTGGTACCGTGCTAGATGAAATAAAGAAAAAAATTGGAGGTAACTATATGTATATTGTTGTCAACGAAACAACTGATTCGTGTGGTCGTTATATAGTTAATTTAATGATCGGAAAACTCACAGAACAAGAACCTGGAAAAGCTTACCTTATAGCCATAAAAGAAGTGGAAAAAACAAACAACCTCACAGTTACACGTTTTATTCAAGAAACCTTAACACATTTCTTTTTGCCGAATTCAGTTCCTACAGATAAAATTCTTGTCCTGTTGTCCGATGCTGCGCCGTATATGATAAAGGCAGGACAGAATTTAAAAATATTTTATGAAAATTTGATTCATGTTACTTGGATTAAATAGGGTTGCGGAAACTATTAGAGTTTCCTTTCCGTTGGTCAATGACCTAATAGCAGATGTAAGAAAGATATTCATAAAGGCCCCATTAAGAGTACAATTTTACAACGAGAATCTTCCCGGAGTACCATTACCACCTGAGCCTGTCGTGACCAGATGGGGCACCTGGATTCGTGCGGCAATATCTTATGCAGATAATTTCCAAAAATTGAAAAACTTAATATCATAAATGTCTGGTGATGATTTACAGTGCATGCTAAAGTCTAAAGAAATATTTCAAAGTGCTAAAGTGGAACAACAGTTAATGTATATTAAGTGTAACTATGCATTTATAGCAGACAGTATTTTGCAACTAGAGGAATCGTGTACAGTGTACACGTCTACCAGAGTCGATGGATATAATAGAAACTTGTGTAAAAAATTGCAAACAAATACGAGGTGAGGTAGGAAAAACAGTAGTGGCAAAATTAGAAAACTTAATAGAAAACTGTAAATAATTTAGCTATTGAACCTGCCTTAGTTCCGAAATTAAAATTTTGTCCTATAACTTCAGTAAATGTAGAAAGATCGTTTTTTTTTACAAACATGTCATTAGTGATGGACGCCACAATTTTTTAGTTCAAAACCTTGAAGCACACATGATAACCGGTGCGTTTTATAATTTTTCAAATTAATATCAGTATAAGTTTAATATAAAAAACTGTATTACGTGTTAACTGATTTAATGAGGTATATTATAACTTAAATGTATCTTTATTCAATACTCAATCCCCTAATTAAAGGAAAATTTAATTTAGGATATCAAAATTTAGTTGTTTTATTACCGCATATTCATTGCATATTTACGTCTTTTTTGCATATATCCTGCATAAATTTTAAAAAATATGTGCATATATATGCGCATATTCTTAAGGTTTTTGGTTGCATATAATCCGGTCTTTACTGATGAGCCTCAAGGCTGGATAATTACAAAAAACACTTTTTTTACATCGCCAACATTTCGGCTTATATTAAGCTTTCTTCGGGGATTTAAAAAAGTTGTAGTTCGCTACACTAACAAGGAAAAATGGAAAGAAAAGAAAAAGAAAGAATGGAGAGAAAAATAATTGTATTACATTATATTTTTTAGAGCCCTGAGGCTTAATGTACGCGAAATATTGTTTATAATATCCTAGCCTCTAGTTCCATCAAACAAACATAATTAGTTATAACAAAAGTAAGGTTAAATACCGCGCCGACTTGACAAAAAGCCCGCTACTATAACACTACTTGAAGGCGACCTAAGTAAGCCCACGAATACATTTTCAAGTGTCAGCATGCTGCTAGATTATTCGTTTAACAAATTTTATAATTTTTTGTTCACGATTTTTCGACATTTTTTTCATTTTAAAATGGCTAACCACAGTTGAGTCAAATAACAATAAAATTGGTGAACTAGCCTAAAAATGTAATTAAAAAGGCTCTACTATATCATTTGTTTGCTTCTGCCGTTTGTTCTAAAAGTTGCTCGTCAATATAACAAAAATATAGTTTGCAGAAGTGTGTCTCTGCGCTTATTATTAATTCATTTTTTTTTTCAGCAATTTATGATATACCAAAAAAGTATATAATTTGTTCTTCGATCAACCTTATAAAGAAATTTTCTTTAAGTTAGCAGCAAAAAAAGTATGGCGCAATTAGATTTCAGTCTCCGTTGTCATGCCAATAACGACCATTATTTTTACTTACCAATCAGAAATTGTTAGAAATATTAGATATACTAGAGTTTTGTTACCGCGGCCCGGGTCTCTTCTAAGGAACCTAATTTGCATATCGTTAATTTCGAAACGTATCATTCGGCTTACAATAAAGGCCGTTAATCTATAAATAGACATGTTGTTGAATCTTTTAGACTGTTTTTGCGGCCTTTTAGGAGAAGAGTATTTTTAAACTAGGAATTATAAGAGATAATTTTCTTTGCTAACTATACCGTTTTTAACTGTGTATTGAAACTGGTTGAAGTTTTATTTAAATAACCATAATATTTTACGTCGTGGAAAAATAGGATTTTAATTTATATTAAAGCATGTTTCTCAAACAGGTATAGTTGCCCGTATTTGACGTTGTTGAGTAACAACAAATATCTCTAAAATTGTGCAACGCACAAGTTATTTTCTGGTTATAATAACGAATAGATTAAAAACAAAAAGAGTTACGAACAAATGCGAGGTTTTTTTCCAGTTTAAGATTATTTTGATACGACGCGCAGAAAGTTGGCTACAAATCTTCATTTTGTTATTAACATTAATAAATGAACATTGTATAACAATTAATTGCAGCACTTTTTTACAATTTGTAAATTTATTTATCAAAAGAGGCAGCAGTCTACAAGCTCAAAACCTACTCTGATCGGTTCATTTTATCAAAAGCTTAATTTCATGTTACTGTCAGCATCTAATCATATACCCATTTTGTCACCACCTCCCTAACTACTAGTTTCTAGGCCAAATAAAATCTTAAGTAAATTAGGGGGTTAACATTAAGAGTAATTGAAACTTTCTTTTAGGTTACCTGGGCTGCGAATTGCGAACCTTTAGATCTAGATGGTCCACCTATAGACGGTGGCTGGTCAGCATGGTCGCCCTGGACGTGTACTGTATCCTGTGGCGGAGGTGAGGGATTTAGAACAAGAACGTGTTCTAATCCACACCCGAATATTTTTGGGAAGCTTTGTGAAGGGTATGAAACGACCATACACTATATTTTTGTATCTGTAGTTAGTGTGTTCGTAACTGTTTCTAGTAAAACTAGATTATTTCTATTGGTATCGTACAGTTGACGACAGATGAATCCGTACGACCTTAAGGCTTCAATATTGTCACGCCCTGTGTTTGGGGTGCGACTAGGGGCGTAAACCTAGGATCGAAAAGAGAAACTAATATTTTAAAAAACAAACAATTGATTTATTCGGTATCAGTGTCTTTCATATTGTAGTCGGTGTAACAATTCCAAAATTGACATTACATTAGCTTGTTAGATGATTATGGTTACAAATACCTATCGGGGGCTAAATATTAAATTGTACTTACATTGAGATGACTATTTTCTCGCCCTGCACCGTGTATCACAAAAGGAACCCCCTTAAGCCGTTGACCGAACTCGTCACTGTCTCGACGTCGAGTCCCTTTTTCTTTTCGAAAAAACTCGCTCGACCTCAAGCGGCGGTCCTCTACCTTGATTTCCGCTGACTTAATTAGTCGGCATAATTCGCTTAATTTTAAAATAATTGATTTCGCTTAGGTGAGATATAATACTCCATAGATTCCATTTTCAAGTTTGTTTATTAAATCGACTACCGGATTTAATTTACAGGGTAAATGACTTTATTTTATTAGGAAGGTGCAATGAACTATTTTACTTGAATATAGAAGTATGAAATATTATTTTTTTAATTATTTCTTTTGTGCCAATATTGTCTAACGTCAATTTCTAAAAAATGATGTTAAAATTAAACTCGTTTATTTGATTCTAATATAAGAAATATTATTTGCACAAGGTTGAATCACTATAAAAATTATTGAAGATTGTGAAAAGAAAAGCAGAAAATGTTAAAACTTATTCTGCTGTAAAGCAGCGTTGATTGGAAGGACACCAGAGGAAAAAAACATAGCTTACGTTTATATCAAGACAGATCTTTACAGTTCAAAAATTCACCAAAGTTTAAAAATGCATTTCCAGCAATTAATATTTTTTTCGACCAACGGTAAGACGCAACACGTGGCGATATCTCGTGGTGTTCACACGCATTAGCCGGCCCAATCCAACAGGAAAATTCATAAGTTCAGAAGTCAGAAAGAATCACCTGCAAAATGTCGGTCACAATGATAGAAGTCGGTTTGGAACCAATAACCACGAACCAATAAACCCTTACTAAAAATATAATGCCTTTACATTTCTTAATCACTTCTATCTTGTGCTCATTTGTCTCTAAATTGTTCATATCATGGTATTGCGTAACGAAAAATACTATTGCCCAAAATCTGAGGCGATATTGCCTCCTCTCCCTTCTGATATACCGGGTGATGCACCGCCAGACTGACTTTAGGAAATCTTATGTGAATTTGCTTTATCAATATTTAATATTTGCCAGGATATGAAATTGTTATATAAAACCTCAACCGCCTAGCGCGTCCATGCGTGTTCCAAGCGTAAATGCTCAAAAGCGTAGGTACGCTTTTTGTCGCGTTACGTCCTAAAGAGGATCAAGGTCTTAAGGATTTTTGTGGCCAACTGTACTACTTCTCTACATTACTCTTTTCCGGGTATTTTAGGCGAAACGTTCCGTCCGTTTCCGTCTAAAAATACTACCTCCCTAAATGGCTACTTCATGTTACTATTGAGTGAAGTGAATAAAAGCAGGTATTTGCCTTAAATAATAATATTCTTTAAACTCTTATATTAAAAACTAAGTAAAACTAAATTTTTCTAGATTTTCACGTGCATTTATAATAATAATAATAATAATAAAGGTCTTTATTTGTACATTTTACATATTATAACAATTAGTTAATAATGTACAAAAAGGCGAGGTTCAGTTTGACAGATAAAATCTGCCATCTATTCAACTAACCCGAAATTAACCTAAATTTTGTGAAATTTAACTGAGCAACATAAAAATGGTATTTAAGTTAACCTAATCGAACGCAGTTGCATTGTTCATTATTATATAATTAACCCTAAGAACCAGAATGAAAAAGAAAATATAACAAAAAACTAGAAGAACAGAAAAAAGGGCCACAGTTGATTAGTTCGGAGCTGATCAGTAATTATTACATTTAAGTAAACAAGATGAACTAATTACTTACTAAATTCAATACTTACAGTAGAATAATTGCTTTAACTAAAAGGAATAACCCAGAAGACAAGGCCAGATCAGTGATTGCGCGCCATGAGATGATTTGTTATGTTCTGTTTAAATAAATTGACAGATGTTCTCATAATAGTTTCCGGCAGATTATTGGTATATTTTGCAATCAAGTAGGAGAAGGACCGTTCAAACAGAGCCGTATTATAAGCTGGAATAGTAAGTTTGCCCTTAAATCTAATATTAATATTGTGAACGTCAGTTCGAAAGCGTATTTTATTGTATAAATATGGTGGTGATTTGTTAGTTAAAATTTTGTGATACAAACAGAGCAGATGAAGGTAACGACGATCGCCCATCATTAGCCAACCAGACTGTCTATAAGCATAGCTGATTCTATCATATTTACGTATCCCAAATATAAGGCATATGCAAGAGTTTTGTAATTTTTGAATGCGACCAGCAACACGTGCTGTTATGCAGGGTCCATAAACAACATCACAAAAATTTAAATGCGACAATACCAGCGCATTACATAAGATAGATTTTAAATTTCTAGTCAGTACATGTCTATTGTTGGAGATTGCCCCTGTAGATAACAGTGGGGCCAGTTGGGATTGAGATTTGAGTTGTCATTGTCAATATAGTTTTGAAATAAATAGTTTTTTGAACAATAAATGTAATTTGAGCTATCGAAATATATAGAAATAGTTAATAGAAACCACATATAGTGGTCTATTCGAGATAAAGAACAGCCCTAAGGAGTAATAGCAGTTAGAAGAAATGGATGAAAAATCGTCGGAAATTGATAATCTGTCAAAAATGTCAAGAAAAACTGAAAAGAACTACATAAATATAGAAAATACTGATAAAATAAAGAGTACGGAAGATAAAGTAAACAGTATAGATGATTTAGAAGATTTTAGAGGATTTCCGAATCCAGAAAATGAAAATTTACCTGAAAGAAAAAACAAAAACCATACCAAATCTTCAACAGGTACTAGTAACAAAGAATCGTCATTGTCAATTAACAAAAAATTATCTTTACAATTGGAAGCAAAGAAAAAGTTAGCAGCTTTAGAAGAAGAAAGATTTCAGCGACAGAAGGAAATTATAGAAATGGAATTAAAACTGAAATTAAGTGAAACTGGTTCCTCTATAAATAGTGAATTGGGAGTTCAATTAGAAAAAATTAAAGAGGTAAATTGCTACAATTATTTAGAGTCTATAAATGAGGAGAAAGATATACAAAAAGTTAATTGCTGGTTAAACAAAAATGAAAATAAATTTAGGAACCAAGAAAATGACCTTAAATCAATAGCGACTAGTCGGCTTGATACAGAACTAGACATTTCAGTTGATGCAGGAAAAAGTAGATATGAAGACAAACTTGAGAAAATCCTGTTAAGACAAACTATAGATAAAGAATTACCTTTTTTCTCCGGAAATGTTAAAGATTGGCCCAGTTTTTATAGTCAGTATATATACACGACAAAAATACTCGACCTATCAGAGGAAGAAAATGTATGTAGATTAAGAAAATGCTTGAAAGGTGATTCACGAAGATCCGTAGAAGGTTTATTAATTTCCACATCAGTTGCAGCAACATCCATCATGGAAATACTTAAAAATAAATATGGAAGGCCAGATGTAATAGTAAGAACTTTGGTAAGTGAAGCAAAGTTGATGCCCATAGTTAGAAGTAATGATTTTATGGCTTTAACATATTTCTCTGAAACCGTCACAAATTTAGTACTTACTTTTGAATCGCTTGATATGCAAAATTACCTGTCTTGTCCCCAATTGCTGGACGAAATAATGCAAAAACTTCCCTATGGAATGCAGCTTTCCTGGGGGGAAAAGTAGCGAGAAACCATGGACGTAATAATTTGAAAGATTTTAAGAACTGGATTTATGATAAAGCTCAGGCAGCCAGTTATGTTCAAGGAACAGTGAATCACAGGTCACCAAATTATGATAGGTTTAAAAGAACAATGGTACTCACAAAGAACGAGGGAAGAAAGACATATTTTAAAGTCTGTACTTTATGCAAAGAAAATCATACCTTGGAAAAATGTGAAAAATTTTTGGAAATGAGCGTAGATGAACGATGGAAGTTTGTCAAAGGCAATTACATGTGTTTCTGTTGTCTAAAATCATCACATAAAATTTTGAATTGTAGAAATAAAACCGAATGCAAAATTTCAGCATGCAAGAAAACCCACCATAGGCTCCTTCATTTTAATTCCCCAACACGAACTTTGACAAATGAAGAAAAAACTAGAGTTACACAAGATAAAAATATTGAAAATCCAGGATATGCAATCTTCACTAATTCTCAGTCCGGGACATCCAGTCAAGTAGTAGCTCACACGATTAAGAAACAATATAATGAGATTCTACTAAAAATTGCTCCAGTCATTTTACGAACTGAAAAGACAGAAAAAAAGATATATGCACTTTTTGATGAAGGCTCAACTATAAGTCTTATTGATGAAGAACTGGCAACAGAACTAGATATGTATGGACCTCAAACAGTTTTAAATTTAAGATGGACAGATCGAGATACTTCCAAACGAACAGACACAAGAATGGTTAATTTTGAAATTGCGGGTGAGTCGGAGAAGGTGTTCTATAAAATGAATAATGTTTACACTCTCAAAGATATGGATCTACCAGTACAAAATATTAACATAAAAAAATTACAAACAAAGTGGAAACATTTACAAAATATCAAATTTGAAGATATTCAGGAAATTCAGCCAAAACTTCTTATAGGCCAGGATTATTGGGACTTGATTACGACAAGAAAACTTATAGAAGGTCCAAAAAATTCTCCCGCCCTATCTTACACTAAGCTTGGGTGGATTATTCATGGAAATCTTGGTCAGTTCAGGGGAAGATTAGACGAAACGATTAGTCTTCATATTCGACAAGAGAAAACGGACGAAGAATTACATGATTTGGTCAAGAGTTTTTTTAGTACCGAATCTTTGGGTATAAAGTATAAAGAAGCGCAGCAGTCGATAGAAGATGAAAGAGCAGAAAGTATTTTAAGAAAAGTTTCGGTAAGGAAAGAAGATAGATGGGAAACTGGACTAATTTGGAAACATGAAAATGAAAAATTGCCTGACAGTAAACCTATGGCATTCCGAAGACTTGAATATATAGAAAAGAAAATGGAAAAAGATACACAATTTGCTGAAAGTTATAGAGAGAAAATAGAAGAATATGAAAAGAAAGGATATGCAAGAAAAACTGCTAAAGAAAAGCAAAAAGAATCAGATAGAACATGGTATTTACCTCACTTTGGAGTTACAAATTCTAGCAAGCCAGGAAAACTGAGATTTGTTTTTGATTGTGCAGCAAAAATAGAAGGAAAAAGTCTGAATGATTTTCTTCTAAAAGGCCCTGATGTGTACAATTCTTTAACATCAATAATACATAAATTTAGAGAGCACAGAATAGCATTTTGCGCAGATATAAAGGAAATGTTTCATCAAGTGTTAATAAGATCTGAAGATCAAAGTTCCCAACGATTTTTATGGAGGAATCGACCAGAAGACAGTATCGATACGTATGTAATGCAAATTATGATATTTGGAGCCGTGTCATCTCCGTATACAGCTCAATATGTAAAAAATATTAACGCTGAAGAATTTTCCGATTATAATCCACGTGCCGTTGAAGCTATTATAAAAAGACATTACATGGATGATTATTTGGATAGCGTACCTACTTCTGAAGAGGCAATCAAACTTATTAACGATGTTATTATGATTCATAACAAAGGAGGTTTCGAACTTCGTGGATGGATATGCAATTTAGAAGAGGTTTTTGAAAGTATTCCCTTACATTTACGAAGTACTGAAAAAATATTTGATAATTCGGGAACAACACAGAGGATACTTGGTGTAAAGTGGGATCCAAAAGAAGACGTTTTGAGTTTCACAATAAAAGTGGAGGAACTAACGAAACAATTACCCACGAAAAGACAGATTTTGAAAATCATTATGACAATATTTGATCCTTTAGGTTTGTTGGGACATTACATAGTAAAAGCTAAGATTTTATTACAAGATATATGGAAAAGCGGCTTGAAATTTATTCACGGGGGAGAAATGTTGGAGATTGACCCTGTAGATAACAGTGGGACCAGTTGGGATTGAGATTTGAGTTGTCATTGTCAATATAGTTTTGAAATAAATAGTTTTTTGAACAATAAATGTAATTTGAGCTATCGAAATATATAGAAATAGTTAATAGAAACCACATCTATGTTGAAATAAAAGTTTTAGATTGATATACGCTTTTTGCAAACATAAGTTTATATTTACGAATGAGAGTTGCAGCACGTGGCTACATAAGTTATATGATCTGTAAATCTAAGATCCGGATCCATAAGAAGTCCCAAATTTTTTGCCGAACTCTTTATTTGTAACGTTAATTTTTACAGAATCAGAAAAATTTGTTTGAAAATACTGTCTGTCGCCAGTGGTGCCAAAAAGTAACACTACTGATTTTCCAGAGTTTAGCAGAAGGCTATGCCCAGTTGCAAGATTACTAAAGTTAAGTAAATCGAAATTGAGAGCTGTAACTGCTTGGGTGGTTTCTTCTCTGGAAAAGGACAGATATACCTGTGTATCATCAGCGTAAAAATGATATTTTGAGGAAAGAAATGCCGTAGGAAATCTAGACGTATATAAGCTAAACAAGAGGGGTCCCAGGATCGAGCCCTGTGGCACACCAGTCGCGACATTCTTAAAAGAAGATATATCGCCTCTATAGCAGACAGCCTGACTTCTTCCTGCCAGATACTCTGCCATCAGTCGAAGTGCTGCATCTGATAGACCAATATACCGAAATATAGCGTTGATAATAGCGTGGTTATCAAATGTTTTGCTAAAATCCAATAAAACCAACAATGTTAACCTGCCAAGGCAAATTAGGAACCCCCGTATTTCCGATACGGCTGAAAATAAATATTAACAACTATAGGTTTTTGAAATCGGATCGCCAAGTGCACTTTACTTGTGTGGTTATTTATGAGGGTTGTCATTTAAAAAAATTCAAACTGGCGTCGTATCTGTCACTTTTTGACATCTGTCGGATTTGATTATAGCGTAGATAGCTTGGTCACGGGAAATTATGTAACTGTGAAAAAAATTGTGGTGATCATTTTAGAAGGTGTATTTATTAAAGGGGTGAGACACTTGAAAGACAAAATCGATGAAGGCAAATTAGAAACCCCCGTATATCCGAAACGGCTGAAAATAAATATCAACAACTATAGGTTTTTGAAATCGGATCGCCAAATGCAATTCACTCGTCTGGTTATTTATGAGGGCTGCCATTTAAAAAATTCAAACTGGCGTCGTATTTGTCAAAGTTTTTTATTATAGTCTGCAGGAAAACCGCCAATCGGGTGTGACACTTAAAAATATGTCCCTGTACACTGTACATGCAATAAAGTGGTTTTTAATTTTTCTCGAAAACGAAGCAAAATACGAAAACAATTCAGGAATCAAAAAAGTTGTATTATTAGTTGGTAAATCCGAAAGAAAATATCGAAATTAGAAAAAAGTCAGCGGCGTACATTTTCTTGTCAATAATATACCTTAAGGTGATCCTTGGGACGCCACTGAACTTAATAAATTTAATCTAGTTACGGCTAATTAAGCCCCTTATCATTATGAATAGCGGTACCAAATTTCGATAAAATCGGGAAAAGGAAATTTAAAAGAATTATAAAAAAGCGAAGTTTATTTCCTTCGCTCTTCTTTACTAAAAATGAAATAAGACCGAGCTTGTTTGTCACGAATTATTATTTAAGTAGTAAAGGGGCGGCAGGTCAAGGAGGGTGGGGGGGCGATCGTCCCCCTGTAGCTACGCCATTGGTAAGAATCGGTGTTATTAACGTTCCAAAAATATTAATATGGTATGTTGTACTGTACATTATTTCTAAGCACTTGCAAGATGGCATTGTTTTTCAAGATGAAAATAAAAATATTCAAAATGGAGAAGCAAAACAAGAAATCGATGAGCAAGAAGATGTTCGGCGTACTGGTGAAGAAACGCACTTTGGAATAGTTAGTTGAAATATTCGATCAGTTGCAGATACTTTGAAGCAGTTTCAATGAGAAAAATATTTTAACATGAAATATAAATTATAAATCAAATATTCTAAATTATTTTTTACATTTGTACTTGAATATTCAAGAAATGATAGTAGATTTTTATACGTACGTATTTTCATTCGTTTTTATTACATTACAACTTTGTAATATTACATTTTGTGAAAAAAATCCATAACAGTAAACAACATTATATAATATTTATTATTAAATTCGTCATTCGCACAATCATCATTTTTTAATTCCTCTTTTTCAATTTGAAGCCTTGCCAGTTTAAGCCGTTCGAATAGCAATAAGCAAGCGTTGAAGTTTGGTTGATAGGTTTGGAAGTTGATAGATTTTTCGTTTCACCAGGTGACAACCTCTGTTTTTTTTGGAAACTTTATCATTAGAACGAGAAGTAGAATCGGATGTTTCATGTTCTCTTTGACGTATTTCACTGTTCGTCCCGACCAAACTTTCACTTCTAGTATACCTAGTTGTTCCAAGCCTAATTTGATGACATAAAAAAGCAAAAACTCCTGACCATAGGCGTCGCTTCTACCAACTAATTAAAATGCGGATTGTTTTAAATTTTTAATATAATTAAATAGTATATATTACAGGGTGATCCCTTATCAGCTTTAAAATCAATTGATGTTTGGGGTATGGGATATTTGAAATCGGACAGCGGCGTGACTGGTTGAAACGATTTACTGTAATTTACATATTTCATTTTCTGCTATAACTGTGTGGTTTTAGGCAAGTAAGTTTTTACTTGGTACCTATATTTTATTATATCAATATGACCTCTTGGCGACAATTTGAAACAGAAGGTCAAGGTGAATTACCGTAGGAATATAATGAGTTCAATGTCAACGCATTATTTTAAATATGTACGCGTGTGTATAAAAAGAAAATCCGGGAAAAACTGAAAATGTCCTTTGTATAAGAATGCACTTGTAATGGATTAACACAACTTGGGTTTATAAGAATTTCTAACGTAATTAATTTGGGGACTGTAACCGGCCATTCCATAAAGCGCAAACCAATAAATCAAAAATTCAAAACGGCTGGCAATACTACAAGGGTGGGAAATATACAAAAAATGATGTGATGATGGTTCCAAGATCAATATATTCCGGAGTTAAAAACGCTCCCCGATCGGATCTCCGGGTGGGGGCGGGTCCTGGCGCCTTATCAAGCGAGATTATCCAATCATCCACCATGTCCAGTAGCCATGCGGGTCCTTCGAACAATATTCTAAATGGAAATAGTGTGAAAACTGGAGTTGTTAAAAGACCCGAGATTAGCAACTTCCAAATTGACTTCTGCAATATAAGAGGACTGAACTCGAACATCAATGCAGTCCATCAACATCTACAATCTACCAAACCTCATGTACTTGCACTAACCGAACCCAAAGTCAGATCATCGATTAGTACGGTCAGCTATTTATATCCTGGGTACGACTTTCATCACCGATTTAGGCGGAATTCTGGCCTTTGCCTCTTTGTCCGGAGTGATATTTCTTATCAACGCGAGGAGACACTCGAGCCTAACGACTTTGATGTAATGTGGTTTAAAATATCAACGCAGAGAATTACTAAATTCATCTGCTGCCTTTAACGGCCGCCAAGCGATACCCATTATAGAGACTTGTTCTCCTCTCTTGCTAATACTATCGACTTTTTGCAAACCCACCATCCCAATTCCGAAGTTGTCATCCTTGGCGACTTCAACATTCATAATGTCAACTGGCTCAAATACTCAAACATGACTGACGAACAAGGTCGTGAAGCCGAATCCTTTGCCATCAGCTCTGGCCTCACCCAGCTGGTGGGTGAACCAACTCGGATTCCAGACCGAGATGGTGATTTTGCTAGTTTGTTAGATCTTTTCTTAACTTCAAACCCCGACTTGTACACTGTCACCGTGAAGCCGCCGTTAGGAACGTCTGACCACAACCTTATTTCGGCACTGAACAAACTACCAATTAGTGCTGAAGAGCCTCCTAAACAACGCAAGATATGGCATTATACATCAGCTAAGTGGGAGGACCTAAGGGACCATTTTCAAACCTTTCCTTGGCGGGACGTTTGTTTTACCTCTGATGATCCATCCATCTGTGCAACAGAAATATCGGAGGTTATCCTTACTGGCATGGAAGTCTTCATCCCTTTCTCAAAAAAGTGCCCTTCTAACGGCAAGCCTTGATTTACCAAAAATTGCGAACGAGCTGTTAAATCAGAAATTATTACTACCGACAATGGCGTAAAAATCCTACCGCCGAAAATCGTACCATCTTTGTTAACGCTCGAAACCAATGCAAGCAAACGATAAACCAAAGCAAAGAAGCACACAACCAGAGGATCAGAGACAAACTTCTTGAATGTCCTAGCGGCTCAAAATCATTTTGGTCGGTAGCTAAAGCCTAACTTTACCAAGTCAACCATTCCACCTCTAACACGTTCTGATGGCACCATTGCGACCAAAGCACAGGAAAAAGCAAACTTACTGGCGGAACTATTCTCTTCACATTCAACGGTAAATTTTCAGGGAAGTACTCTACCGAAAATTACCCATGTAGAATCGAGAATGCCCGATATTGTCTTTCGCCACCGCCATGTTAAACGAATCTTGAGGAGTCTCGACACTAAAAAGGCTTCTGGTCCTGACGATATTCCAGTCATTGTAATTAAGACATGCACTGACGAACTGACACCGGTATTTTGTAGGCTTTTTAACTTATCCTACAAAAAAGGAATATTTCCTTCTTGCTGGAAAACTGCGAGAGTCCAGCCCATACCCAAAAAAGGCAAGAAGACTTTGCCAAACAACTATCGTCCAGTCGCATTGCTTTCGGTTATATCAAAAGTTATGGAGAAGGCTAGCAACGAAAAATTACTAAAATACCTGGAAGGCTTCAACATTATTAGTGACCGCCAGTATGGATTCCGTAAGTCTAGATCAACAGGAGACCTTCTCGCTTATGTCACTCATGTTTGGAACAACGCAATAGAACACCATGGGGAGTCCCGGGCGGTAGCATTGGACATTTCCAAGGCTTTTGACCGAGTATGGCATGAGGGGCTCCTAACTAAAGTGAGAGCATACGGAATGCCGGTTCAATTTTGTTCATGGCTGTCGAGCTTTCTTAAAGACCGTTCTCTGCGAGTGGCAATGGACGGATTTCTTTCAGACACATTTAACATCAACGCCGGAGTCCCTCAAGGTTCTATATTGTCGCTCACCCTTTTCTTACTATACATTAACGATCTTTTGGAAAAAACTAAAAATCCTATATATAGCTTTGCTGATGACAGCACACTTGTTTCATCTTTTACTTTGGATGCTCGGACATCGGCTGCTAATGCACATCTCTATAGGCAGCAAGAGGTCTCACATCTCAACCAAGACCTGGAAGAAATTCTGTCTTGGGGTGACAGTAACCAAGTAGAATTTAACGCTAAAAAGACCCAGGCGGCAGTTTTTTCTAAAAAAGTTAATGTTGAAGAACCGGATATAGTTATGGCGGGACACTCAATTCCCTTGACTTCATCAATTCATTTATTGGGCGTTAATTTGGATAGTCATATGTCTTGGCATAGTCACGTTGCGGCCATTGCTAAGGCAGCCTCGCAGAAGCTTGGAGTACTTTTCCGGACAAAGAACCTCTATACACCCCAACAACTTTTGATGCTCTATAAAGCCCAAATTCGACCATCACAGGAGTACTGTTCGCATATTTGGGGCTCTGCTCCTAAACATACCCTGAGATTGCTAGATTCCATTCAAAGAAGAGCCATTCGCTTGATCGGTGACCATAGTCTGACAAACAACCTGGAAAGCCTTGAACATCGAAGGCAGGTTGGCGACTTGAGTCTATTTTACAAATATTTTCATGGCAAGTGTTCAACCGAGGTTGCCCGCGCTTAATACCACCCAGAGCGGTGCATGGTAGAAATACGCGACGAGCCACTGCAGCCCACCAGTACGTGGTTCAGCTTAGTGTCCCTCGAACGACACTGTTTCAAAATTCTTTCATCTGGAGAACGTCATCACTCTGGAACGGCCTCCCTGAGATCGTGTTCCCCAACGAGTATAATCTCCAAAGATTCAAGACCAACGTGAATCGTTTCCTGCGCACACGCACCGCTCCTAGAGCGCCATAAAGGATTTATCCTGTAGTGCTGTGCCTTATCATAAAAAAAAAAAAAAAAAAAAAAAAAAAGGGATTTTAATCTGCGAACTATTTACAACTTTTACGAGGATAATATAGTGCCAACTTTAGGACTGGTTCGTGATAAATTGCGAGGTTACCCTGATTATAAGTAACCATCTTAGAGACATTGCGTGGTGTTTTGTTAAAATGTGGCTTTAAATATAAAAAAATAGATAATATAATGGTTATAATGGAATCCCCGCGTATCATTGAACTACGACAGGACTACTTGCGCAAAATAAAGGAGTACCATAAATCCGACAAAATTATAATTTATTTAGACAGTACAAATTGTATTTTTGGTACACCGTGTTCAAGAGGGAAACGCGTTATCATGCCGGAAGTAAAGATGGCTTTATACCTAATATGTTGCTCTTGTCAGCAAGTAATCTCCAACTTTAAGCGCAGTTGTACTTGATAATATTCGGTAGGTAATAACGAAATGAGTAGCGATGTATGGAAAAATTACGTAGCTCATGTTATAAAAACAGAAAATGGATATTCTGTTTCACCGCCTATAGCGCCAGTGGTAATCCAACCTGGAAACGATTCTACTTCTGAAAGTTCTGTTTATGTTTGATTATGTCTGATTGTTTATGAATTTTAAATTAATTATGTTCCTTTAACACGTCTTTTAATCAAATGCGATTAATTTGTTGTTAAAATATATATAATGGATTCTAACTACTAACTGTATATTCCTACTAACATAGTACCTGCCCCTATCTTTTCTTGGCAAGGGAAACTCATACCTCCTGGCTGGACAAAGACAATTTTTTTAAATTGTTTACGGCAAAATGAGCATTTTCTTTTACGGAAAGACTATTTTTAAAATATTAAATTCATGTGTTCTTTGCAGGCGAAGTCACGGGTACAAACCTCTTATTGATATTAACTATATTTTTAAATTGTTTTTGGGAAAATTAGCATTTTTCTTTACAGAAAGGCCATTTTAAGACTATTCTCTGCAAGCAAAGTCACGGGTACAAACCTTTTATCGATATAAACTATGATGAACAAGCTGTAATCAATAATAGTTAATTAACTTTAAAGAAACATTTAAAAAGTACTCTTCTTATTATTTTTAGGAATCCTACTGCTACTGGTTTATGCAACGACTTCCCATGTGGTGACATTAGCTTTGACACCTTGGAAAAAATTCGAGAAAATCTTAAGAAAAAAGCCTACAGTTTCATGGTAGACGAAGATAGTAAAGTAACCCTAATGAACGACAGAGAACTGTTAAAGATGGTGAAAAAAGAATCTCCGGAAGCATTTTTTGAGTGGACATTAAACGGAGTGTTTATTAACATCAATGACAGAGTCAGTTTTCTGGGAGATGACATAGTAATTAAACATGCTAAACCGGCAGACGCAGGCACTTACGTGTGCATGATATACCGGATAAATCAGAAACGAGTTATTTTAAAAGTTATAACCCTGGCTGTACAAGCTAAGAAGTTTGATGTTGATACCAGAGCAACTTGGTCATATACTTTGCAGTGCCACTCGGTGATTTTGGGCTACGTTTACTCCGATTTGAGCTTAAAGTTACTTATAAACGATAAAACGTATTTAGACCATGGGATAACTACATTGGCTGCAGTAAACTCACACCCACTAAATCCGTTAAACAGGTCTCATTCTGGCGAATGGCAGTGCCTTGTCGAGCAAAAAGATTTAAAGCTGAAATGGGTGACGAACTATGTGAAAATAAACGTGAAAAAGAAACCCAATTTCTACACCCATTTAATGGAAGATAAATTGACCGCTCCTTTGTTTGGTCATTTTAAAAACGAGAATACCGTGTTGGTAGCAGTTATTTTTATTACCGTCACTGTATTTTTGGGCGTGGTTGGATTTTTGTTTGTGTATTTTAAGTATTGTACGCTACAGTCTCGATACAAACGAAATAGGCGACTTTAGATAGTTATAGAAATAAATATTCAAGGTACTGGTGAATTTTGTTTTGCAGACTTTGTTACAGTTTCTAGGAGAGAACTTATGTATGCATGATACTTACTTACATACAGTGTGTGTATAAAGTCTGGAACGGCTTAATAACATCACAATTTATTGACCGATTTAAACCAAATTTGGTACAGTTGTGTAAGAGGATCTGACGCACCGAATGACGATATTGACGTTGTTACCATCTTTTTAGTTTGTCTGGAATTCAAACGAATTTTATATTTTTAAATGTAACACCCTGTATACTTTTTCACTTATAGTTTTTACTTTAAATTTGTTACACTTTTGGTATAACTAGTTTGTTCCTAATATCAGTAGTTTTCGAAATAACGAGTACAATTTAGAAAAAATATATTTGTTTTATTAAATGTTCAAACTGTTTTCCGCGTACAGCTTGACAGCGTGCTAATTGAAAATAAAATTTTTTAGTTGTGTTGCAAATCATTTCTGGCGTTATTAATTGAAATTCGTCCAAAATTCGACGCTGCAAATCGGCCAAATCTTGAGGTTTTGTGGTATAAACTCCGTTTTTCAAGTGTCCCCATAAAAAGTAGTCGTTAGGCGACAAATCTGGGGGCCTAGGTGGCCACTGGATTGTACCCCCTCTACCGATCCACCTATTCGGAAAAGTGTTGTTCAAAAATTCGCGCACGTTTCGACTAAAATGGGGTGGAGCTCCGTTCTGTTGGAAGAATGTACTTGCATAATTTGGACCCATCACATTTAGTATAGTAGGCACTATTTGCGTTTCCAAGAGCTCAAGGTAAAGTTGTGATGTCAAATTTCCATCAATAAAAAATGGACCGATCTTATCGTTACCCAGAAGCCCAGTCCACACATTCAATTTTCCAGGGCGTTGTGTATGACCTTTTTTCGTCCAGTGGGGATTTTCATTTGCCCAAAACCTACAGTTGTGTCTATTGACTTTACCATTTAACATAAATGTTGTTTCTTCCGAAAATACTATAAATTTGAAAAACTGGTTATTTTGGTCAAACCTTGACATCATAATATCACAAAATTCAATTCTTCGCTCATAATCATCTTCTGGTAACTCTTGAACTACATGTATTTTGAAAGGGTGATATTTATGTTTTATTAAAACATTATGGACGGATTTGAAGCAGACGTCACTTACTTGAGAAATTTTTCTTAACGAAGAAACAGGGGTTTCAACAACATGTTGTAAAATTTCTAAACTTTTCTCTTCATCTACTACTGCTGGTCGTCCTGATCGTCGCCTATCTCTACAATTTCCAGTTTCTTCGAACCGTTGACAGTTTTTAGAACAGTTGCTTTTGAAATTGGATTTCGGTTTGGAAATGCGTCATTAAATAGATTTTTAACCTCTTCGTAAGAATCATCATAATCATAAGAATTGTAATTCTTTCACTTTTAGTTAAAGACATTTTTGCATGTAAAAATGACAGCTTTTATGACTTTACATCAAAACTGAACTGGTGTTTCATTTATTAATAAATAAAACACAATTTGTTGATATTTTCAAAATACGTCGTTATTTCGAAAACTACTGAAATTAGGAACAAAGTATGTTATACCATAAGTGCAACAAATTTAAAGTAAAGACTAAATGAAAAAATATAAATTTTTGGGTGCCACGCCCTTTTTTTCAATGATGATGCTTGGTTTTCAAGTAAGAAAAATAAAAAACACAACAGAAAATAACGAAAACAACCAGCCTCGTTTAAATTTTTGTGTAATTTTACCTATCTTAGGTAGTGATGAGTTTATTTTCCTTGTAAAAAGTAGTTAGACGACCTGAGCTAAGCTAGCTCGGGGGGGGGGGGGATGCAGCCCGGTAGCCCCCCCCCCCCCCCCTTGGTTGCGCCACTGGATGTGAACACGAGGTCATCCTTCATATAAACTGGCTGTGTCATCTGCAAATGTAGCCGATGTGTTATTTTCTAATTTATTTTCAATAGTACAGACAGGAGGGAGATAGACCTATAGGAGGAAGCTTTAAATGGTGGTTTGCCAGATTTTGGGTTAGTTGGGTGTGAGTTTTCCCTTTTGTATTCCTCTTATTCCTTGCTCAATCAGATCTTCCAATCTCGTCCTTCTCTCCCTCCACTATACACAAACAAAGATAATATATTACAGTATGCCCTTCAATCCGCAGTAAAAGCATAGATTATTCGGTGCTTTGTCAATTCTTTGGTGAATCCATGCTGGTTCTAGATGGATGATGATTATTCAAAATATTTTGCATTTGCTGACGTTCGTCTTGTTATTTTTTGGTCCAGTTCCTCAATTATTAGTTAATTTATACATGTAAATATGTTGAATCTCCGAAGTTAATTGGCAGCTGACATTAAAGGTGTGTGATGTAATGGCGATTATTGCATCAATATGTTATGGCCAGATAAACAAAACGCTCAAACAAAAATTATCTTAACAACAAATAACATATCACTTTACTGGTTCTTCATTATCACTATTGCTGTTTCCTTTTCATCTTCTGTGCAGTACAAAAAATTTCGCTCCTGAGTTGTCACGATGTATTGGGCCAGACCCGCTAACACACACAAGGACTGCATTAACAGACACCGTCCGGTAAGCACTAACTATCATTGACGCTATTTTTCTTTTTGTTCTTAGCCTTCCTAGGAGCATTGAATATACCACCGTTCATCATTGTGATTTAGGTCCTCCAATGGTTGGCATGCGTTCTATCAAGATGACAGTTATGTTATCTTCTTTTTTTTGTCACTTCCTTTATGTGTTTTATGAACCTGCGGTCTATTGTAACTCCCAGATATATTACGGATTTTCAGGTTCAGATGTTATAGTCTCCGAGCTCAAAAGTGATTGGTTTTGGTCTTATATTCCTACACAGCCGGACCGCCTCAGTTTTTTCTTCTGTTAGTTTCTCAGCATTCAGCTCTCTTTGATTGGAGGGTATCATTGTCATATCTTCAGGTCGCCCGATGTCACCCCTTTTACCACTGTTGCGAGGTCGTCTGCAAAAGCCATTAGATAAGCAGGAGAGATATTTCCTCTTAACATTTCGTCATACTACTACTACTAACCCCAGTGGTACTCCTGCGCTAGTTTCCATCTTAGTATATGTCTATTTGGATTTTTTTCTCGGAATTGGTGACCTTTTTTGTTATTGGTGCTGATATTTCTCGTCTTATCAGTACTTACTAACCCTAAGGCCGAACCATATATTTATAAGTACTAGATGAGTGTTACTGCGAACAAATTGAAGTAGCATCGGAGACATTTCGACTTCTGCTCATGCTCCATAAGTACGAACTTTATTTCTAAAGAACACAACACAACCTCAAACAACGACTTCTGTAATTTCACAGTTCATCGATTTACTCGTTGTCTTAAAGGTTTTTGATTGTATGTATGTTTTTAAAGCGTCCAATATAAATAAGTTACTGATTAACAAAACACCATGTACGTGTAGGTTTATTAAGAATGATATAAACTTAACATTAGCAACTTGTTAGGAAATGAAATAGCAGTATCAAAACTGTATGTGTTTCGTTGAAACGGGAATCCTACATAAATAAATAAAAAAAAATTGTTAATTATCTCGTTTTTCCTATTGTGTTGAATTGTCTTTTTGATTTTTTCACGAGGGGAAGAAATCTCAGTTTTACTATATTTACATTGGTTAAATGGGCAAGGCGCCATATAGTACTAATACATATATGGGCTAAAAACACAGTGAACGTCAATGCATAAAATAGAAAGAGTGAGACGGTAAACCTCATCCTTTTTATTACATGTATTGACGCTCTTCGCTTTCATGGCTACTTCGCTCCCCGCTTGACTATGTGCTTAGCCTAAGTCTCCACGACGCTGAGTTCAATGCATTTCTAACGTCCAGAAGGTACATACTTGGTAAAGAAGAAATTCACTACTACAACTTGTAGTAGTCATATTGGAAACCAATAAATAATTACCACAAAGTGGGTAGAAATTAATAGGTAAAGCCTAACTTACCAAAAAGTATAACACAACTGTAATAAAATGTTAGGTTAGTGTTAAGATATTAACTTCCGTAACTGTACATATGTTGATTTTTTTAAAATTCATATAAATATCTATATTGTTTATTTACAACCATACATGTAATGTTGACATTACTAACCTTATTAAAGGCTTGAAAGTGTCACATTACCTACGTCTACTTCCCTCTTTCATTTCCCTCACTCATTTCCCTCATTATGCTCCATTACTATGGCACTGCAACCAGAACATATTTGAATGACACAACCAGCATATTTTTGTATGGCGTCAAAACAATAAATGGCATATTTTGACATTTTTACTACATTTGAAAAAATCAAATATCTAATTTTCAATTAACGGTGTGGTTGTAAATAAAATAGTATACAAACCTCGGAGGGAATTTTCCATTAGTCAGCATATCCTATGACCGTACAGCGCGTCAAATCGAATATTACAAAAAAATTAAGGCGGAATTGCTGGAAAGGCACGCTGCTGGTGATACAAACTGTAAAATTAAATATATTAACGATACGCCAAAGATTGTAAATTTAAACTAAAAACGCCCGACAGTAAGTGCGAATTGGTATGTGCCTACCAGAACGTTCGTGGACTCAACTCTAAAACCGACAATTTCTATCAATCGAGTAATGAAGGTGAATTTGACGTCGTCGCGCTTAGTGAAACTTGGCTCAAGGAGAGTGTATTCGATTCGGAGTTGTTTCCTGAACTGTACGATGTTTATCGAAAGGATCGCAAATTTGGTATTGTCCGCGAAAAGACTGGTGGGGGTGTATTACTAGCGTTTAAAAAATGCATTAAATCTCAGGTGATTGATATTTCTTATTTTGATGATAATTTTGCAGGTATTGATATGTTGTTATGTAAATGCACCCTTCAGTACAAGTCAATATTTATTTTATTATTATATATTCCCCCATCCATTCCTACCGATGAGTTCGAGTTGTTTTTTGAGAGCTTAGAACAGTTAGATTGTTTACAAACAAACAATGTACTAATATTAGGCGATTTTAATGTACCGCATTTTGTAAATTTGAATAATAATGATGCAAAAACATTTTGTTTGTCGCGATTTATTAATTTTGTTAATCTACAACAATTTAATACTGTACTTAATAGCACAAATAAATTATTGGATTTGGTTTTTAGCAATGTAAACTGTGTGGTTGCTAGGGATGTGGAACCGCTGGTTCCTGAAGATGTATATCATCCTGCTCTGATAATCACTTTTAACAATATGGGTATGAGGGAGCGTGATATTTTACCAAATAATCTAGAAAAATCTTACAATTTTAGAAAAGCCGACTTCCCCGCTTTGTATAATGCTATTTTGTATACAAACTGGGATTTCTTGGAAGAATTTCATGAAGTAGATTTGGCTCTTGAGGGTTTTTATAATAAATTATATAACATTTTTGATACATATGTTCCTGTATTTAAAAAATTTAGTAGAAGATTTCCATGCTGGTATACATCTGATATCATAAAGAATATTAAATTAAAAGCCAGAATGCATACCAAATATAAAAAAACAAAAAATAATAACGTGCTTGTGGAGTTTAGACGTTTGAGATCATTGATTAAGAAACAAACTAAAATAGCTTATAACCAATATATAACGAACATACAGGCCTCGATTGTCAATGATTCGCATGGCTTCTGGCGCTATATTGGTTCAAAAAATAGATCTTCCAGGATCCCAGGAAGTATGTGTCTTGAGGATAGAGGTTTCGATGAGCCACAGGATATTGTTAATGCTTTTGGCAATTTTTTTTAGTAATGTATATACTCAGGGTGGAAACGATCTTGACCAGACTAATGTCACCAATACCTTTAACGAACATATTTCTATTCTTCAGCCTATAAATGAACAGGACATTATTAGCGTATCTAGACGGCTTAAAAATAAAATGACATCTGGTCCAGATTGTGTCCCGTCTTTTATAGTAAAGGACTGTATAGGTTCGCTTGCAGGTCCACTGAAATATATTTATAATCTAAGCATTGCAACTTCGACTGTTCCTAAATTATGGAAGCAAGCTAAAGTCTGTCCCATTTTTAAGAGTGGTGAAAGGAACCAAATTGAGAATTATCGTCCAGTTTCCATACTTTGCAATTTTTCGAAGATCCTTGAAATGATTCTGTATGGGCGAATTTACCTGACACTTCATACAAACATTGCACTGGAACAACATGGTTTTGTGGGCAACAGGTCAACTGTATCTAATTTGGCATGTTTAACTCAGTTAGTGTCTCGAGTACTTGATAATCAGGGACAGGTGGATGTAGCCTATACAGATTTTTCCAAGGCTTTTGATAGAATAGATCATGCAGTTTTATTAAACAAGCTGGAGGGGTTTGGTTTTGGGGCATCATCTTTGGCTTTCTTTCAATCATATTTGCGAGATCGAAAGCAGTTTGTTTTTTATAATGGATTTAAGTCAAATGAATATACTGCATCATCAGGCGTTCCGCAAGGTTCTAATCTGGGACCACTCTTATTTTTACTTTTTATTAATGATTTGAGTGAAATTATAAATTGTGATAAACTATTCTTCGCCGATGATTTAAAAATATTTATGTCAATTGAATCTGTAAATGATTGCTTACTGCTGCAGAATCAGTTAGAATTGATCCAAGGATGGTGTGACGGAAACAAACTTCACCTCAATGCAACTAAATGTAAAATTATGACTTTCACACGCAAGCAACAACCATTGATGTATCCCTATTCTATATTAGGAGAAGTTCTAGAGCGTCCATGTTGCTTGAAGGATCTGGGAGTTATTTTTGATCCCAAATTAACATTTATTTCTCACATTAACGACATGATTTTGAGGGCGGGGAGGGCACTTGGCTTCATCGTGCGCAACTGTAAGAATTTTAACGACCCTAGAGTTTTCAATAGTTTATTTTTTTCTTTTGTACGTTCAAAATTGGAGTATGCTTCGCTAATTTGGAACCCTTATTATATGTGTCATGTACAAAACATAGAAAGGATTCAAAAACGATTTTTAAAATATTTAACTTTCAAGATAGAAGGTATTTATCCTGAACGAGGAACCGATTACAACATCTTATTAGAAAGATATAACTATGACAGTTTAGAGAAAAGACGGGTATATTCCTCTCTAGTTTTTTTATATAAGTTGCTGCATGGTGATGTTGACTGTCCGGATCTACTGAGTCAAATTAATTTCTCTGTTCCGAGAATCAACGGTAGACAAAGTCTAACGTTTCTATGTGAAAGAGCAAGAACAAATGTAATGCTCAAATCACCAATTAATTTCATGTGCTCTAATTATAATAAAATCTGCCGAGATTGTGATATTTTTGTTTGTAATCTGCATAAATTGAGGACAGCGGCGGAAAGTATTTAGATATATTGTTATTTATTTATTATTTTTTATTTTCTTATTTTTTAAGTGTCTAAATCTGTTTTCTTTGGGTCTCTTATTTTACGCTATATAAAGTAATGTGGTGATGGCAAAAATTTATAAATTTATATGCATATTTTATGTTCTATCTATAGTATAATATGTTAATAAATACATTTTTTTTTCTCTGTATATTGCTCTGTAAATGGGTACCTACTTGTTGGGCAATAAAGCTATTATTTATTTATTTATTTATTTATTTATTACTGTCTCGAGATTAAAGTTAACCTCGACGCTTCGCGTCTCGGACAACTAACCAATCTCTCGACAGTAATGAAACACTTCCCTCTTCGGTATGTAATGTACTATTACTATGCCTACTTAAAATATCACCACTTCATCACTATGTTAGATTTCCTTAAATGTCGATTTAAACATATATTTACATACTAAAACTTAAAGCAGCTCCTACAAGTCAGGTGTAAAAAATAGGTTGATATAATACTTTACATTTTTAAGGTCAAAGAAAAGAAGGCTCTAGAGGCATAACTTTGGTTTACCGGGGGATGTGGAAGATTACGAGGGGAAAGAAAATCGAAGTAGCTCTAAAACTTTTGAAACAGGAATCCTTGGAACGCTTTTTGAAGGTAAGAAACGTTAACATAAACTGTCTCAGCTAATTTCACGTATTTTACGTAGGTACAGCGGAAAAAATGTGGTAAAGTCGGCTTCCACTTAACTAGGCGCGTTCTGAATTTATCATAGAGAAACTTATATAGTGTTGTCTTGCTCAAACCAAGGTTAAAACGACATTATAAAGATATCCGTAATATAAACGCGATAAACTTATTGTTTATTTATGAATCGGAGAGAGAAGCACATCTTTTCAGTAATTATCAAAATGTGTTGAAGAACACTCCCGTATTACAAAATGTCGTGAATAAGCTCCCTAGTTTTGACAAATGACATAAAATGAGGAATATAAATCGGTTCGCAGGTTTTTTGCCTCCCCAGGCGAAAAAAATGGTTCTCAATTTAATAGATTATTTTACAAATAAACAGGTGAAGGCTACTGAAACCGGCGAGTTATTAAATCCCAAGTCTATTAAAGAGAAAGTCTCGGAAGCACTAAAACTAAGTTTAAGATCAATAAAGAGGATTGTTCATGAAAGTAGTAGAAGTATACCAATGAAGAAAACGCAACGACGATCAAGGAAAACGAAGAGTGAAACTTTACAGGAAGGTAAAAAAAGTGGGATAGAGAAAAGCCGATAACAAATTTGGATGAACCATCCCTAATTGTACAAGACAATGCATCTTATCATTCTCGGGTAATAAATAAACAGCCAAATTTATCCTGAAAAAAAAAGGCATCTTTCAGTGGTTAGTTCAGGAAAATGAGAATCCATCACCTGATTTATTAAAATCTGAACCGATAATGAAAGCGAAAACTATTAAAAAACAAAAAGTATGTGTCGTTGATGAAATTTTGCGAGTACACGGTCATGAGACTCATGAGATGTTGCGATTACTACTGTACCATTGCCAATTTAATGCCATAGAGCTAATTTGGGCAGGCGCAAAATCGTTCTATGAAAAAAATATTGGTAATTGTCTAAGTTCAGATAAGGTAGAAGAAGTTTGGAAAAACTCCCTAGCACACATTACAGGGGACTGCTGAAGGAAAGCTGTAGAACATACGGAAAAAATTATCCTGGACTGGTGGAACAGAGAGAAAGTATTGGATGTTCAAGTGGAACCACTTACTATTTCAAATAGAGAAGATAGTGAAAGTACTACTGAAAATGAATTTGACGAACCAGAATTTGAAGAGTTTTGAAGCTGCGTTTATTTTGTATTTTTTTTTTATTTTTCAACCTCTATTTTAAATTCTGTAATAATATTTGAATTAGAAAAATGCCCCACATAAATTACGGGTCCATGGTGGCCTTAAAGTTAGTTTAGGTACTGGAATTTTACTTTTGCCTTTTCTTCATTGGTATACTTCTACTACTTTCATGGACAATCCTCTGTGTAGGTCTTAAACTTAGTTTAAGAGCTCTTATCAGTGACCTCCATTAAGGTGAAAAGGTTTGACAAACTACAAGAAAACTATTGAATAGAATTTGTTAAAATTTTGAATTTAGATTCGCAATTTGGTGCTGTATGACTATATGGTCTTGAATTAAAAAAAAAATATTTTTTTTTAAAACGATAAGTATAGGTGAAGCTGAGAAAATGTTCCCATACAGTCTTTTTTGAAAGTATTTCCTCAACTATCTACAATTTCAATTAATTTTATACCTTTTTTTTAATGTGAAAAAACGTCAAACCGAGTTTTTGAGAAAAAATACCTAAAACCGGAACTATCTAAAGCGATTTGGCAACACTGCGGTTTATCTAGCCAGTCCTGACCGCCACTCGCCGCTCGGAGCTGTAAATTATATTAGTCTCGCGGCGCGGCGACGAATGTAGGAATAGCCATGTTGCCTGATTGTTCAATAACACTGACTTATCCTCCTTCGCGGCAAATTCCCAAGTCTGACCACGCGGTTCACTGAATATGCCCCTTAAGAACTTCCAAGACTTTCTGTGTAATAGATTGGGGCCGGTTTTAGTAGCTTTTTCTTGTTAATTTTTGAAGTAACCTATTAAATTGGAAACATTTTTTTAGCCTGATATTACACAACAAAAATTTAGCCAATGTGTAATTTAATTTGAATTTTTTTGATATTTAATATATTATCTGCTGAAATAAACTAAAATTTGTTTAATTTATCTAACATTCTATTTACTTTGTCACTTTAAATTACAAATGATTAAAAAAAATATAATTATTAAAAAGATATATTCAAAATTCATATTACATGCAACCTTTTGCAACAATACGAAGGCACGAAGGGTGGGGGGGGGGGGGAGGATCTAGTGTTTTCCTTCCAGAAAATGAAATAGGGGTTGGACTGGTATGGTTTTTATTATCCTAACAGAAACAAAACGAACTAACCTAAACTAATAGAAATTAATTATTCCATATATCAGCACGAAACGACGAAAGTAGCTGCGCGGTTTACAGGGCATCAAGCTACGGAGGTTATCTGTGCTACGGATATGCGGGAGATCTAAATGAATATACAGGGTGATCCTTAAGTACATGAAGAAAATCTAGGATATGATTCCTGACATCATCTTAAGACGAAAAGTTCATATGGACATATGCCCTAAAATGCTTACCCTCTAAGATACAGGGTGTTAAAATTTAAATTATTAATTTTGTTTATTATTATTGTCACAACATGGGGGTTGATTTCCTAACGTGGCGTGAATGAAAACACTTGGCTAGAAAACAATACAGATTTTTATTTATACTTCGTTATCAATTTACCAGGTAGCCTGGAGGAAACCCAGCATGTTTCCGTAGGGGGGGGGGTGTTGACCTGGCTCTCAAGGGATGCGCCCGAGGGGTTTTACACGGCTACGTCTCCGGGAGACGAGAATGGCTTACGGGGGCCAGGAGAGAGGCCTGGAGTCTATAAGACACTTGGGCGCTCCTGGGGGTAATTAAGAAGGATCAGGAGAGAGGCCGGGAGTCTTTAAGATACATGGGCGCTCCTGATCTCAGGGAAGGTGACCAGTCGTTGAGACGAAGGTACCGTGTCCACCCAATGTTCGGGTTTTTATACACTGAAAGTGCTGACTATTGTTTTGGTGGACCGCGACCAACGCACAGTGGTCTAGAGGTGTAGGAAATCTAGTTTGTGTGGAGCCCGTTATTTTGTTGACATTATTATTTTATTTTTAATTATTAATTTTGTGACATTTCCACAATTATTTGCACAATTTGTGACATAAGTCTACTTTGAAAAAAAGTCGAATCAACGATGTCTGAACACAGTTTTTTTACAGTTTTACAATTTCTTCCATTTTTAAACGTTAAAACTACTGTTTTTTTCAAAAACATAGTGGAGACAACTTTTGTTCAGCTTGTATCAATAATGCATAAAAATGCACCAAAGTTTAAAAAAATCAATAGCGTATCAAATATTTTCACAAAAAAATATTGATGGTATTTTCACGCACGCCACTGGTGGAAGTAAGCAAAACCTTTTTAACGAGAAAGTTCAGTTTAATACAATATTAGTTGACACCAATTTTCAATACCGTATCTTTAAGAACTTTTGAAATAAATTAAAAAAAAAAAAAACATTTTATTTTTTTTTTTATTTTTTTTTAACGCCCTGTATTTTAGAGGGTAAGCATTTTAGGGCATATGAACTTTTCGTCTTAAAATGATGTCAGAAATTATATCCTAGATTTTCTTCATGTACTTAAGGATCACCCTGTATACAGTGTGTCTACCTAAGTTGGCGGCATATGGGAAACTTTTTTATTTTTTTAATTATAATATTTATTAATTTTACGAAAAAAAATTATACTTCATAAAAAGTTCTGCATGGTCTAAACCTTAATATGCAACCATCAGATATCAAAATTTATCAAGCGTATACGAGGTTTATCAAAAAATATGATTTTAAAGTACCTACCTTTATTTTTGACAATATCGAAAATTATTATAAAGAAAAGATGTTAAGAATTAAAAATAACTTTCAAATATTCATTAAAATACTATTTCTTATACATTTTCTCTGCGATGATGTTGAAAACTTAAGTTTGCCCATTAATGCATTACTTTTAATCACTATAAATTTGATAAAACAATTCTAAGTAAATAGTTTCTTAATGAATATTTGAAAGGTTTATTTAATTCTAAACATCTTTTCTTTATAATAATTTTCGGTATTGTAAAAAATAAAGGTACTTTTACTACTCTTGGGCAAAATTCATATTTTTTGAGAAACCTCGTATACGACTGACAAATTTTGATATCTGATGGTTGCATATTGGGTTTTAGACCATGCAGAATTTTTATGAAGAATAACTTTTTTTCGTAAAATTAATGATAAAAAAGTTTTCCATATGCTGCCAACTTACGTAGACACACTGTATATAAATCAAAAATTTCACATTTTAAAAAAATTGTTTTTGTCCAACGCTTGTGCTTCTTAAAAACACAAGATTCAGGTTGAAAAAATATTTTTATATGTACAGGGTGAGTCAACCATACCATAGTTCCATATCTCATTTGTTTCCAGAATGACCAAAAAACGTTAATACAAAAGTTTTAGAGAATGTTAAGGTACACAGTTTAAATTATTTTTGAGTATACAGGGTGGTTCAAAAAAGCGTGGCGAATATAACATAAGTTTTTTAAATGAAACACCCTCTTTTTTAACTTATTTTTAGATTCTGCATGGAACTTTATAACCTTTTTGTTAATAGTGTTATATATCTAAACCTAGTAGTTGTTCTAATATTTTAATTTTTCTGGAAAAATATTATTTTTTACTCTTATAAAAAATTGACAGTTCCGCCATTGTCTCTGAAGGTGGAATACTCATATTTGGTAGAAACGTTCTATTGGGATGACAAAAAAAAAATGTAACGAAATTTGAGTTAGATGCCACTCAAAATAAATTTATACATTTCGACTAATTTAAATTGAAAAGTATTATGTTTTTAAACGGCACACCCTGTATATTATTATTTTTTTTTATAGATTTTATAAAACTCTTCAACTTTCACTTTTTATTTTGCATTTTGATCAAATATTAAAAATAAAGGTAATCATATTTTTCAAGGTGTTGGGCTCTCTATATGCACAAGGAATTTCAACGTGGACCTTGTTTTTTTAAGAAGCAAAAGCGTTTTGCGAAAATATTTTTTTTGAAATGTGAAATTTTTGGTTCATTACACCTATTGTAAAGTTCATCCGTGGACATACTGTAGACAGAGAAAAACAGTTTTCTGGGGAGAAGTTCTAACGGCCATGAAAATGCGGTTACTTATCAGCGGGGGTTCCGCAGATACTACCGCTCGGCAGTCTCTTGCATCCCCAAATATTCGGACTTTCGGCGAAACGGTTATCGGGACACTAGTGTTCGTCAAAACACACCAAGACGTCCTGACCATTCAGATCGTCACCCCGACAAGCTACACTACGCGTAAGAACACAATAGTGCGGTCAGTCGGCGGCTAATCCCCAAGAAGTTCACTCGTCGGCTCATTCCCTTTCTCACTCTAGTGCGGGAGGCGGAAACAATTAGCGCAAGGACACTTTAAAGTAGCCGGTCTCCTATTTCTATTTTCGTATTATTTGAAGTTAGAACCTTATATAATTGGCGACTGTGATAGCTCACATTGTCCATTACTATCACGCTATTCTGAGGAAGGTTGGGTAAAAGACAATTTTTGCACCATTCTTTAAAAAGTTCTGCCGTTATATCATTATGGTAGTCCACGCAGGAGTCTTTAATATTTTTTGCAGTTTGCCACAAGGCATTTGGAACCCAACCGTTTTCTGACCCGGCATGTAAAATGGCAATTATTTTCCCTTTATTTGACGGAGCTCTTGTTTTACACCTGCCGAAAGAATCGGACCATCCTTTGAATGGTATGTCATGCTTGTCAAACCATGTCTCATCGAGGTAAATTATTGGACGATTTTCAGAACGATATTTTCTTATCGATGTTATATACTCACGACGCCATTTTTGTAATCGCTGGGGTTCCATAAGTGCTTGCTTTTTGTTAATTGTGCGGTACCTGAAGCCCATTTTAAACAAAACTCTCCAAAGGCTAGTGATACTTCAGCTTATTTGGGTTTCGTCATTAGTAAGCCGTTGCTTCAGAGTTTCTAATGTAGGTACGCGCTGTTCTTCATACATGGTGTAGACTTTTCGCCTTATCAAGTCCTTGTCGGGTTCGTCAAAACATTTATAGGAACCGGCATCTGTACGCTTCTTAGCGTTAAGTTTCCTGTTAAGTAAAGAACTATAAACAGTTTTTACAATGGTCCTATCATCGAGAGATAAATGCTTTTTCTTCACCGGATTATTTGTCAATGTGTTTCCACGGACGCCACATAATGCTGTTTTATGCGTATAATATAATATTTCGTACAATGATATTGCAATACAATTGAACCATTTTTCGTGAAAAGAACTTTACTCGGCGTGAGAACACTTAAATATACCCTTGATATTCATCAGCCCTGTAATTCATGCGGTTTCGTTCAACCCTGCTGGTTTTCCAAAGAACACGGATTTTTTTCGGGAAACTCTCAAGTTGGTACGGGGCCAGCGTCAAAACATGACCTTATACGTCCATTTTTTGAGCAGTTGAAGCACACTTTTATTTCTGTGCGGAGCAATCACACGGTACTATCAGTGTACTTACTTAATTAATCTAACGGACGGTAATAATAATAATAATAAGGATTGTTTCAAAATATTCCGCTTTTGAAGGCCGTCCCAATTATTATTATTGTTCTTGTAATTAATAAAGAATTTAAGCAGGTTGGCGATTTCACATCGATAAAATGCTGCAATTATGATTTGTTTGGCCGTATCTCCGTTTAAAAAAAGAGTTAAACAAATGAGGTTTTCACTGGCTGTTTAGGATTTTTAGCCTTTATTTATACTTAATGCAAAATTAAAACCTTTGCACGTCATACCCTTTAAGTGACGTCAGATATCGACAGTGTTGCCAGCTTGTAACCAAAATATCCGAGTGAGGGAATTACAGTTTTTTTTTCATAATAACAAGATAAATATACAAAAATTTCCCATAGTTTTACATATTTGTTTACTGCATAATACCTTTTACCATCAACTTTAGTAGATCCAACACTTCTTGTATTTTCATCTTGCCAAGATCGACCATTGGCACTATTCTGAAAAATCCATGTTTCATCCAAGAAAACGAATTGGTACAAGAATGCTTTTTTTTTCTTTAATATATTCTTTCAAAAATACTAGTCGTTTGAAGGCTACATGGGAAAGTTCCATAAGCCCTTGCCTGAGTTCATCTTTTTACCATCTGAAGCCTATTTTCTTGAAGAGGCTTCTTAATAAAATAATAATACAAAGATGGATCTTCAATCATCCTCCAAATCACTTGAATCACTTGCTTCATTTACTTCAATATTAATGGGTTGAATGTTCAGTCTATCTAATACATGTTTTCTTTCATACCATTTTAATATCTCGCTTTCTGTGTGGCGAATTGAATTTTTCCAAACATCAGGAGTATCAGTACCCAATGATTCTTTCCACATATTCATACAGTCAGTTTCTGTACTGCCATCTCGACCAATATGTCTGTTGTAATAATTTTTGGTAATAAATATGTTCAATCGGATTGAACATACAGTGGTATGGAGGAAGCCGTAAAACTTTATGTCCATATTGCTCAGCCAGGTTACCAACTAAATATTTTTTGGTGGCTTATGTCTGAAAACAATTTAAGTTTAATATTCAAGGATATGTTAAAAAAAAGGGGCATACACAATGTCTTATACCAACCTATTACCGATTTGTAAAAGTTCGGCTTTGAACGTTGTATAATCAAATTTAATTTTATTAGTAGTTAACCATTCTTAAAATGCAGCTTTATTCCATGATGTATTAGGAAAGTTCCATAAGCCCTCGCCTCGGTTCATCTTTTTTCCATCCGAAGAGGCTTCTTAAAGAGTTAAGACAACCATCAAACAGTTGTCTGTCTTTTAATTTCTTACTTAAAGTTGTCAAAGGCAAAGGTACATGATGTTCTAAAAAACGTTACAGCTTATGCATAACCAATGTAAAACATTAGTTTTTGAATAATACAACTTACTTGTTTCATACATTCCATAAATAGTGTCACGGATAGAACTTATATCCAATCTTGACACATTTACAACTTTCTTTAAATAAGAACGTTTCCTTTTAGGTGACTTCAATAATTTATTTTGCTTAACTGTTGTTGAAACTGCGCTTACAGTGGAGATATTCAAATTTAGGGCAGCTGCGTCACGCTAAAAATTAGGAAAGTGGAACTAAATTATGTAGACCTTAACACATTTTATAAATTTACTTCTCTAACTGCTGTCAAGGGTACCAATGGGCTATTGCTGTTAAGTTCTTCCTGAAAATAGCTTATTAGAGAGGCTATATGCTCCTTGCACCGGCTATTTAAATGCTTCGGCATTTTTCACAAATAGTAAACAACGTAATCGACAGAAATATGTATGTGCACTTTTGTTGTTCTTAAAAGAACAGTTTTTAATGCTATTTATGAAAAGATCTAGAGTTTTTGTTAAAAAATAGACGGCACAGCAAGACAGAATCACAAAACAATAATTAAGGTTAGTTTTGCATAAACGTCAAACAAAGCCAACGAACGAGCTGGTGCCACCGCACCGTTTACAGTTGTGTTGTTAACTATTGGCCAATAAAATTCAAATTATACTAATTTTTACAAGCTTAAATAAACAAAATATTTGCTATAAGTGGGTTCGTATCAAAGAAGAATACTTTAAGTTTGTAGTAAATTTAATATCGCATAGAGTTTTAATAATTTTTGCCTAAATTTAATTTCTTTATGTTTTCTTACGGACTGACAATTATCAGCTGATTGATGACGTGCATCGGTTTAAAATTTGCATTAAGGTGTAAAAGTAAACACACTATACCAAGTTGTCAAACAGCGCCCTCTAGCGGCCACAGTAAAAAGAATTAAGACATAGTTACAATGCAAGCGATAAAACAATACGAGAACGAGAAATTTGTTCAATTCGGTTAAGCCAAGCTGAAGTTATCAGTCAAAATAACGAAAAACAATTGACGTTCCCCCATCACTTTATTTAAGGAAATTCCATAAATAAATTATCTTTTCTGATTGGCCATGGTATTACGCCCCCTAGCGGCGGGCATAGGAACTTAAAAATATTTTCCAGCGATTTTTCATTGGCTATTTGACCAAAAGAAAAAAATCAGAAACCTGTGGGACTAACGGCTTCCAAGATATAGCCGACCTTCTTTCTTATTTAATCACGTGGTACATCGGCAGACATTTATAGTCATTTGGATCGCCAACCTTCGAAAAGAAATGGCACGAAAGGGACTCTATTATGAGGAACCCTGTATCAAGAATATTCCTAAAATTACAAAAGAACTATTGATTGGTTTAAAGCACCGTTGTATTATAGTAGTAATTTCGAGTGTATCAGTTTCTGTAGCGACGGTAATCTTTCTAGCGCAGGAGGATTAAATGAACCATATTAAGTAAAACTTTTTTTGTAGGATTATTTAAATCTAGTTGGCCAATGGGCTTTTCTGCAATCCACGGCAATAGTACGATTGTTTGGTATAGCCATAGCGGTCAACAATATTTCTTTGGTGACCGAATATTTCAAACTGGGACCATTGGACCAGTATCTCCAAAGCAACAAGGGGATTATAAAGACTGTGGACCTCATTGAAGCTGCCAGTAATTTGGCATCTGCAGTGTGGCATTTGGTAAGAAAATAATGTTTTGTAAAACCTGGAACGCATTTAGTAACAATTGTTTGTTTTTAAAATATCTTTCTATGTTAAAAATATTTTTCGTAGAAGGAGCTTTTGTTATTTTTGACACTTGAAAGGGAATTTGACCAGTTTTGAAAATAACTATGCTGAATTTGGCGGAGTTAGAGTTTCTTGTTTTTTTTTCACATTTGTTCTGGGTTTATTACTGGGTTACTTTCATTGAAACCCGAAATATCTCCTGCGAAGTGTAAAGTGTATTCACAAATGTAAGAAACTGACCAAATGACTCTTATTTATTTCTACCTAAATAGGGGTATTGACACAATGCTGACTGAGCTAGGACCGTCTTAGAAAATACGTAGTATTGAAATATTTAATTTAGCAGCAAATAAATATGAAACTGATGTTTATTTAAGTTTATTAAATTCAAAATATAAAAATAGAATTATGGTCTTACACATACACTTATAATGCTAAATTATAATATTAATTAATAAATTACCCAACTAAATCTACTTCACTTGTACTCACTTCAATGTAACTTTCTTTTACATTCTTTACATGTTGTACGCAGTTTTTCCAGTTTACCTCAGACATTTTTTTAGTTTCATCATGAATTAGAGTTAATACACTAGAATTAAGTGTGGGTGAAATATTATTGCGACGAATTCCAGCTTTAAGTTGGTACCATATTTGTTTAATAGGGTTAAATATACAGTGGTAAGGCGGTAGCCGCAATACTATGTGCCCCATGCTTCTCGCAAGTTCATCGCAGTAATATTATTTTTGAATAGACATACTTCTAAGCACTTCTAATAAGTCTTTCTTTCTATAGTTTTTATGAAAATATATATCATTATCTTTATTGTCTTTTGAAGAAGGAGCTTTGTTTAATTGTCTACTATGATAACTAGCGTTATATATATTTGGTGGAATGTTCTGCAATAATTTAGTTTTAAACCAATTTTCAAATAACTCCGCTGTTGTGTTTTCATGATAGCTAACACATAATTCGATAATATTTTTTGCCGTGAGAAATAGACCATTCGGCACCCACCCATCTTCAGAACCAGCATGTAAGATTGTTATTCTTTTTCCACGGTTTGACGGGGCGCGTGTCACACATTTGGCGCTAGAATTGACCCAACCACATGACGGGGTGTCGTGGGTGTCAAACCACGTTTCATCTAAATAAATGATCGGCCTACCTCCAGTTCTGTATTCATTTACTTTTGTCAGATATTCCCACCGTAATTTTTGAAGACGCTTGGATTCCATCAAAACCTGCTTCTTAATAATCCTGTTGAATTTAAAGCCCATGTGTTGAAGGCGCTTCCACAATGTCGTTCTTGAGCATTTAATTTCTGTTTCATCTGTTGTCAGCCTTTTCATTAAATTGTCCAACGTTGTGTAACGTTCAATTTTCGCCAATAAAACTTGCCATTTTAGTGACTACCTACATACTGGCTTATAAGTATTTACTTCTACCACAAGTTATTTTGCCTGATAATTTATTAATTGCACACTTACCAGTGATCCTCAGTATTGCTTGTTCATGACCCTTAAATATGGTTCTATAGATTTTATCTTATTTCCTTGTCAATGCCCTGTTGCCTTGTAATTTTTAGTTTGATCGACTTAAGGCTTCTTTGGTAACAGACACTGCATACCTATAAATAGTTGGGAGTTACAGTCTTACGCTGTAGAATATCATTTATTGATGTTTTGTTCAGACTATACCTTTTGTTGGAAAAGCTCTAAGCTTGCCTAGCATTTTATTCGCTGGATTTTGAGGTGTCAAGGCCATGCTAGGTTCTACACTAGGGGAGGGAAACCTGCGATAAGAGGTTTCACGACGATAATTAAAAAAAAAAGAAAAAGTCTAGTGCAGAACCTAGCATGGCCTTGACACCTCAAAATCCAGCGAATAAAATGCTAGGCAAGCTTAAAGCTTTTCCAACAAAAGGTATAGTCTGAACAAAACATCAATAAATGATATTCTACAGCGTAAGACTGTAACTCCCAACTATTTATAGGTATGCAGTGTCTGTTACCAAAGAAGCCTTAAGTCGATCAAACTAAAAATTACAAGGCAACAGGGCATTGACAAGGAAATAAGATAAAATCTATAGAACCATATTTAAGGGTCATTAACAAGCAATACTGAGGATCACTGGTAAGTGTGCAATTAATAAATTATCAGGCAAAATAACTTGTGGTAGAAGTAAATACTTATAAGCCAGTATGTAGGTAGTCACTAAAATGGCAAGTTTTATTGGCGAAAATTGAACGTTACAACTCCCCCTCTCCTTCGGAAGGAGGGAAACCTGCGATAAGAGGTTTCACGACGATAATTAAAAAAAAAAGAAAAAGTGGAGATAAAGGTAAGTTTCAAGAGGTATTTTATGTAGCCAAGTCAAATAATAACTCATCAAGATAATCAATTTACAAAACTAAAGCTAACTAGTCCCAGCAAGAACCGGAAGGAAATAAAGAAATCATAACTATAATATACAAGCATATACATAGGTAATTCTAGTGAGTATTTTGCCTGCAAGAGTCCAAGAGAACCTCGAACGCAAGAAGAAGCAACTCCGGATAGTTGGCGTGGTAGAAGTAACCTAAAGGAAAAAAAAAAAAAAAATGAGAGGCATAACCTCAAAAAAATAAAAATAAACAATAGATCGAAAACGGCCTTCAGTCTGTATTGCGTCTCATCCAAATGTGGCTTGGAGGAGCTCGTGTACGACCTCAGACCAACTAAACAAAGAAACCACAACTCACGCTCAAAAATAATCTCAAAAACCTACAAACCCTAGACTCACTAGAAAGTGGAAAACTAAAAATAATCAATATCAACACAAAAAAAAAAAAGAATAATTGTAACCCAGATGTTCCACCAGTCAAAGGGAGTGTATTGTAGTACACACTAAACTTAAAGATACAAATGTGTCGAGGACAACTAAATGTACCACAGCCTTCCACGGAAAATTGAATTAGGGTGTTCCGAAAGGCGGCTCTGCTCCTGGCCTGGCGTATCACACGAGACGTGCGGACGAGGTCATACGCAGTAGTTTCGCCCTCCCCTGTGCTGCAGCGATGTACAGACTGAATCAGGTGTCAGACAGCCCAGAACACTTTGCTCTTCATACATTTTATAAATTTTTCGTCGTATAAGTTCCTCGCCCCCTTGGTCCAACGTTCTTGATTTTCCAATATCACTTCTTTTCTGCGTTCCAAAATTGGCCCTTGTGTAATTTTCCAAACTGCGGAAAAGGATTTTTTTGTAAGTAAAGTCGTTTCCTTTACAACTTCTTCAGGGCACAAATTTCCGCGCGACATTAATGTCAAAAACACATTCTTTATAATGTGTTTGGCATCTGTTGATAAATGCACTCTGTTATTTACTTCAGTTTCATTGCTTTCACAAATCTCACTAGAACATCAAGGACGAAACATTTTCAAAAAATAAACTAAACTGAACAGTGTACGTTGACAGATTAAAATCAAAAATGACCCTGGTTTATCCGCATTTTTATTTACCTGAGTATGGTACTTAAAATTTATTACGCCTATATCATTTCACAGAACTGGTTTATTGTTGTTTATTATATTTTTAATACCCTAATAATAGCAGTCATTTAGGTCGGTTTCTTATATTTGTGAACACACTTTACAAGCTCAACTTCTTTAAAACCCATATACCTTGCACCTGGAACAAATCCTGCTAAAAAATGCAAAAAAAAATTCCCAGACCGCATAATTTTTACACTTTTTATAGGTTTATAAGATTTTGATTCACATTACGTCTAAAAATGCTACCTTTTTAAAATTTCGACTTGCAATTTTCTGTATATTGTTTTAAAAAATGGAGACGTTGACTTACTATATTATGTCACTGTTTACATAAATACCTTTTTTTATTTGGATTTCATAATGACTACTTTATGAAACACAAAGACGGTGTATTGGCCAATAACAAAAATGGGAATGTCAACCTTTCATTAGTGTTTGACTGCAGAATCATGGATATATGTAAGTGACGTCGGTGTCGATGGTCGGTTGACCCAGGTCATGGGTACGCTGGAAGAAGCCTAGGGGGGAAGAAATATACGTTGTAACATCGGATTTGGGGTCAGAATATGTTGGTTTGACAATACACTGAGGAGCATACATGAACATCTTCACTTGCTGGGTGACCTGAGTAGGCAGTGCCTTCTACGGGATTATAAAGAGTACAGAACACAATACAAAAGAGCTCTTAAAGATGCCAAAATCAAATCAAATGACAATTTAATTAAATCATCTAACGATCGGTTTAGATGTATGTGGTCTATTATCAATAGATAGACAAATATCTCAAACAAAGACCCGAGGTCGTCTGAAATATCACCAAATAAATTTTTTTGGTAATATCGCTAAAAATTTCAACTGGTTTCCGTGAAAGCACTTTTCCTGTCATCTTCAATCTGTGGTAACACCATTATGCAGAAAGGTGACCTTCAGTACAGGCCTATGTCAATACTGCCTGTCATATCAAAAGAGGTGCATGGCCCTGCAAATGGCAAATTATTTTAAGCAGAATAATTTATTCTCTGCATACCAGTCTGGTTTTAGGAATAACGAGAGAACCACCCTCGGGGCATTCTTGATTTTTTTTTCGTACATCCAGGAACCATTTGGCAGCATGGAATATGCTGCCACCATCTTGCGACCTCAGCAAGGCGTTAAACTCCGTTAAGTATTACATCCTGCTCCGGAAGCTCCAAGCGTGGTGACATCAGTAAGGAGCAATATTATTGTTGGTATCCCACAATAATCTGTTCTGGGCCCCATTCTGTTCCTAGTATACATAAATGTTACCACGATATCTCTCTGCTAAACTGCAAAAGCTGAGAGATAGTTTTCTTCCAACAAACTGCTCATAAACAGAGAGAAGACTAACCTAACAGGGTTGTCTTCTTGATGATAGATGTTGGCGATGAAAATGAAGGCATTGACAGTTAAGTTTCTCGGAGTCCAAATTGATCGAAAACTCCTCTGGGACGCTCATATCAACTACACTAATGCGAGACTTGGCAGTGCTCTGTTTGTGCCTCGTGGCCTCTTTGGTTGTGTGTCCGCAATTGCTTAAGAACGACTTACTTTAACCTTTTGCATTCCACCATGTCATATGTCATTATTGCCTGGGGTCATGCAGCACATGCCCAGAGAGCATTTAGATTGTAAATGATGTGATTGAGGGGTGCTGTTCGAAGCCTGGGAATACTAACGTTGCCATCCGTTTATATTCCGGAGAGCCTCCTGTATGTAAGGAAAACATGAAACAATATAGAACAAATGGAGAGGTCCACCCTTATGATACTCGGGATCGGTACTGCAGGCTAAAAAGGTGTCAAGATGGCCCCAAATACTGGGCCGCATTGCTGTACTGACCTTCTACCACTAAGGCAATTTAAAGATACGATAAGAAAGTTTTTTTTAATACGTAACGTGTTTAACACTCTTAACAAGTATTTTAATTGTGATTGTAATGTTGCAGTATCATCATCCTCAGCCTGTATTCATCCACTTCTGGATGTAGGCCTCTTCCAAATCCTTTCACGCCCTTCTATCCTTCGCGGTCTGGATCCAGTTTACTCCCGCGACTTTCCGGATATCGTCCCGCCATCGCTTCTGGGGTCTGCCAACGCTTCGCTTGGTCTGTCTCGGGCGCCAAACCAGTATTCTGTTGGTCCACCTGTGGTGGTCTTGCCGTGCTATATGACCCGCCCATCGCCACTTTGACTGCGCCACCACTCTCAATACATCCATCATCCGAGTCCTCCTCCGAATCTCATCATTTCGTACCTTATCTCGCAGAGTAATTCCAAGCATGGCCCTTTCCATTGCTCGTTGTGTAGTTTGTAGTTTATTTGCAGATTTGCGAGTAATCGACATGGTCTCGAGTCCATATGTAAGTACCGGCATCACACAGGACTCAAATGCTTTCCTTTTCAGGTGTATCGGAATTTCTTTGGATTTGAGAATAAATCCCAGCTTGCCAAAAGCCGCCCAGGAAAGGCCTATTCTTCTTGATATCTCGGAATTTTGATTTTCTTTACCGAGCTGAATTTTGTGACCCAAGTAGATATATTCGGGGACATTCTCCAATAGTTGGTTGTTGATATTTACCTCGATGTTATCCGTACTCATGATCTTTGTCTTAGTTAAGTTCATCTCCAGTCCAACTTGTAATGATACCCGGTGTAGTTCTTGAAGCATGTTCCTAATTTCTTCACCCGTACTTGAGATGATCACGATATCGTCTGCAAATCGTAGATGGTTTAAACGTATTCCATCGATATTGATTCCGTTGTCTTTCCAGTCTAGTTTTTTGAAGACATTTTCCAGGGCTAGTGTAAATAGCTTCGGTGAAATTGTATCACCTTGTCTTACTCCTCTTTTGATTGGGATCTTGTCGGTTTTTAGATCTTCATCTATTTGATCTGATTTTGCAGTATAAGCACCGAAAACTAAATCTTATTCTTAAATTTATATTTATGTATTAACGTGTGTAAACAGGCTACTGTATTCTATTGACATTAATAAGTATAAATCTAGTCTATTTGTTGACAGGAGAAGATATTTGATAGTATTACTAACATAAAATGTATGCATATAAATATAGAAAATTTGTATCTTCTTTTTAAAATGGAATTTAAACGAAAATGCAAAACAGAAAAAGTAGTATAAAGTATACTGTAAAGCTAATATTGATAAGTACAAGTTTTAGCATCATTTTACCACAAGCGTCGATGTTAGAAGGCGATCCGCTTTCTTTCTTCCCCGTCTGTTCCTCGAAACGAAATCTCTCTTCCCCCTTACAAGAGCTCGTCGTATCCATTTTGCTCTACTCTACGATGTATTCATTCACAGCCTCACGATACAGCTGGGCTTAAATATAAATACTGACCGCAGATTTTCTTCAATTTAATAAAGCCAGCAATATTTTTAATTTATACTTGTCTTATTTATACAGGTACCCCCCCCCCCCCCCCCCCCCTTTTACTTTTGCTTACGTGGTGTCAGGTCGCACGGACAGAGCTAGCTCCACGACTATCTTAGAAGTTTTTAGCTTTTCCTGTGGTAAAGCTGATTGCGCTTGTTAAATCCCCTCTACGCGAACTAGGGCAATTTGCGCGCTTGCTTCACAGCTAGTGCTGCTCGTGTTCTCTGACCACCACTTTTATTAGTTTTTTTTATTGAGCAATAATTTAATTGATTTAATTTTTCTTTTTTATTTCAATAGGCCTTTTATTACGGTTTTGCTTATTTAGCGGTGCTCATCACAGCATCGCTTAAAAGTACCACCTTTGTGATCAAGATATAATACGGCGTAAAATTTACAAGTTATACGAGGAACAAAGCGTGCCTACATTAGATAATTTATTTAAGAGGCTTGAAAAGGATGAAACCGGCGTTAAATGTGGCAGAACAACGTTATGGAAGTGTATCCAACACATGGGTTTTAGATTTAAAAAAATTAACAAAAGACAAGTTTTAATGGAATCCAGTAGAATTCAGGAATGGCGATCCGAATATCTACAAAAAATTAGAATTTACAGAGATCAGCAAAGGTCGATTATTTACTTGAATGAAACCTGGTTCGACACATATGATACCCCGGAAAAGGGTTGGGTTGACTCAAGCGGCAAGTGTAAAACAAGCGCGCCATCAAAAGGAGGTAAAGAAATTACGATTTTGCATGCTGGATCTAAAGACGAATGGATTCCAAATGGACTTTCTCTGTCTGCAAAAAACATTAAAGACTCTTCTCTGGATTACCATGAGGACACCACTGTTGATTTATTTGAAGATTGGTTTAAAAACAAGCTAATTCCAAATATACCTCCGAATAGCATAATTGTAATGGACAATACAAGCTACCATAGTAGGCAGTTGACCAAGACTTTCTCCTCAAATGACACAAAAGCAACAATCCAAAACTACATGTATGATAATGGCATTTATTTTTAGAAAGATTACACCAAAAGGCAATTAATTCAGGTTTTACAAAGTTTAAAACTACAAAAGGAATACTTCTGTGATAATTATGCAAAAAATCTAGGGCATACAGTTTTAAGGCTTCCACCATACTATTGTATATTTAATCCCATCGAACATGTTTGGCACCAACTAAAATCTGCCATTCGTCTTAACAATATTTGCCCTACTAATTTCAGTGTACTGGAGCTTATAGAAACTGAAGTTTTTAACATGTCTTCACAAAGTTGGGCAAATTCTGTTACACATGTTGAAAAAGTGGAAAAATCCTATATCCATATAAACACTATAGCACAAATAATAATTAGAACAGATGATGATAGCGATAGTGATATTGATATATTAAGTGAATAATTATTATAAGTACCGAATAATTTGTATATTTTTGTAATCATAAATATAATTTTTAATAATAAAATAACTTGTAATTTCACATTTAAACATCAATAAAATATTATTTAATGTCTTACTTATTTTTATTACAAATCATGATTAAATTCTAAGCAAAATACGGACCTGTCCGGCCATATTTCAATTTTACAGGTGGCCTGGGTCTTTCCTAATAGGGATCAGTTAGTCACTTTCTTATATCTCTGAACAGACTTTACTCATATGGATAATGTAAAAACTTGTAAATAGCTTACAATTGGAATGGGTAATGTTAACTTACATAAACTTATAATTATAGAAAGAAAACGATATTGTCCATGGCAAAATACGATGTAGGAAGATAATGGTTAATAGCCACGAAGAGAATTCGTTTACAGTTAAACTGGCTGATCCTGGAATACATACCAACTACGCCTCGACTGAGTAAGTAAAATTACACTTAAGATACTATAGGGTGGTCCTTATAAGTACGTTGCCCATTTAAAGGAAACATCTTTTAAGATATTTTTTTGAAACTTGGCACCGGTTAATAGTTATCAAATATCTATATTTAGTCTTATTGAAAACAAAAATATCACCACCAGTGTTGTGCGCATGGACAATCCTTACGACTTTTTTCCGGCTATTGATGATACGCCACTGTTCTTCTAAGACCATCATGTATACAAGGTGTTATTTAAGTACGTAGACAAACTTTAAGGGATAATTCCTAGTATGAGTTTAAGATAGAAATTATTCTGGTGTAATTTCTTTAATCCAGTTCCTTAAATCTTCCCATTTGATTTCAAGAATAGTTTTGATTTTTAATATTAATATTTGGTTATGCGTCTTTAATGTCATTATTCTCTTTAAATTAATCTGACTTCAACAATCACGTTGCATTAATTAACACGGTTGTGGTTAGCGCAGGTTATATTAAATTTTTTTATAACCATCTATCCTTTATTTAAAAAAAAAAAAACTTTTCCTAAAAATAAGAAAACGTTATTCTTTTTCAAAAATATGGGGCATAGCCTCCATATCTACATATTAGTTAACACAATTTTTTTTTAACGATTAAATTAATATTTCTTAATCTTTATATAAAAATTTAAAAAACTTTTGTAATAAAAAAAAAACCTTTCTCCTTCAATAACTTAATTTATTATCTTTTATCCATAATGTTTCTTCACTAATAGTTGTACTCATTAATTTGAGACAACTTACATTAACAGTTTCGCTCAACTCGATGTTAGGTAAGTCCCACTTAAACTTTTATTTTACATTCATTGGTCGTTCCTAACTTTGTACTGTCCTTTTAAGTATCTCCTGAGGATAAACGCTTCAGCGTTCGAAACATGTAGGGAACTATTTATTTGTTTTTGCAATCATTAAACTGTGGAGGAAGACTGCATTGTTTCATTTACATTATTTATCTTTACCTACTTAAAACGTGAAACTACCTAACACAAAGCCAAACATCTTCCTTCCTTGGGGTTTGGGTTAGCTAGGAAAAAAACCTTAATGGGTAATTTCTGACAACCTTACCACTAACGAAATCTTTGTGTGAGTGGTTTGCAGAAGCAGCACAAAAGTCTTTTTTTATTATCAAAGTATGTAAGTGTTAAACTGTAAATTTAGTTATTTTCAATAGTTATTAGGGCGTTTAATAGTTGTAAGACAAAGCGATCATGCTCTTTATTCTTGAGATACAATTTTGTATTGTTTTTAAAAACAATCAAAATAGTTACTTTATTTATTAGGTTATTTTTCTGTCATTAATCCTTACTGTAGTATTTCTATTTTTTCGATCATTGTCAGTTTAATCAACATTATTAATGTTCAAAATAACTTAAAAACTGAAAAACATTTTAACGTTTAAGAGGAAGTGTAACAGTTTGACCTAGAGACATTTCCACATTATGATATTACCTTTTTTTATACCTTATCAATTTTACTTTTGTAGAAGATTCGTGTCGTTTTTCTCCAGGCAATTTCGGGTTTTTAGAGTTTTGTTTCCTTCTGTGAGCCTCAAGCTAAATTTACTAACATCTACAAAAAATCATAGTACATTTACTGTTCCAAATCAGCATCATATCAAGACTTTGTGTGTTTTTCAGTTAACAAACTATGACTTTTAATGAATTCAATTAAGAGTTTCTCTTCTTGAACATCAATATTAAAAGTTTCACATTTGGGATGAACGTCCCAATACACGCTATATATATTTTTTGCTGATAGTGCTAGTTTATTTAGTTGGTTCACTGTAACCGCAGCTCGGCAAACTGACATTTTTTTAAATACAATTTAATTTAAATAAATTTACTCTCACAAAATAGCTTTACGTATAATTATTAGTTAATGTGCTGCTGGCTTTCAAACTAATTAAATTAATATTTGATATTTTGATCGTCGCAAACCCTGGTGGTATGAACTCATAACTCAACGCTTATAACGGAATAATGAGTAACATAACTTGTTTAAAATTAAATTTGTAATGCCTGTATTGTTTAATGGTCGTAAAAGAATATTTCTAAACCCGTAAAGTACACTTCTATTAAAAACACTTTAAAGTAGTGTTCGTAGATTTTTTAACAGAGATTTAAAATGGTTTACTGTGAGATACTATACAACAATGGCAACTATAAGACTTAAAAAAATTAAATGATAAACTGTGATAAAAAGTCCACTTCGAGATGGATTACTTTGATAAAACAATTTTTTTTTAGAGTGCACTGGATCCCAATAGAATGTTATACATCTTTAGATTATGCAAAAAGATCTACAGCGGCCGATGTTTGGGCCTTCGCAACAACTTTATACGAATTTTTTACTTATGGAAAAGAAATGGCACAGACTGATCATGTTCAAACTATGAGGGTGAGTTTAAAATTCTTCCTTTTACTACAATTCGTGTTAAGTTTCGAATCTAAGCGCCACAAAATAGTTGTTCACCCGTATAACCTTTTTTAAACCCACATTTTTGGCACCAGTTTTCATCTCTAAATGTAAACTCTGTATTATTTTTTGTTACTTTAATTCAGCTTGCTATCTTAAAATAGCCCATAACTCATTTGTCACTTCTTGACAACTCTACTCTACTGTACTTTCGAAAATATTATTTTTTGTACAACTGTCAAAAAAAGTTGACATTTTTTCATCGCTATCGATACGTAAACCTTTTGTTTTTTTAACAGTGAAAAAAAGACTTTTTTCTACTAGCGTGCGGAAAAACGCATTTTCCGCACATGTTTTAGTGCGGAAAATCCACTTTTCCGCACCGTGCGGCAAAGATTTTTCCGCACTGTTATATTTTGAAATTAAATTTAATTAAATTAAATGCTGTACGATTTGAAGTCACTGTTCATCATATTACCTTTGAAATATCTTAGTTGCTATGGTGTATATAACCAGTTGTTGATTTGTATGTCACTGTCAACAGAATATTATAAATTTAAACTAGTTTATCAGTTTTTCTACTGGAGTTTTGCTGAATTCTTCGGCACGCAAAATGATTTCCGATGAAGAGATGAACGAATTAATATTGTAAAATTTTGTTCATTGTAATAAAAATTTAAAAAAAAACTCCGTTTTTTAAATTATTTTCAATTTGTTTCCTCACGCTAGTAGAAAAACTATTGTTCCTAACACGTGCAGAAACCTATTTTTCCGCACTTAAATGCTTGACACCACTCCGCTACGCGTCGTGCTGTCAACGGCATTTGCGTGCGGAAAAATCGATTTTCTGCACTTGTTAGGAAAATAGCTATTTTTCACGGTGAAAAAAAGACTTTTTTTAACTGGAAAAATGATTTACAAAAAAAACGATAAAACATTACTTTTTAAAAAATGTATTGAATTTTTTTGTACAAATTTACTAATTAATTACCAACTACCAAAAAATCTCATTTGTTACAATAATAATTGATGGTGAAGTTCGAACAATTGCTTCCAATATTAATTCCCGAAGCTAGTCCACCTTGCTGCTGATCAGAAACGCTAGATATTCCTTGAAAAGTTGAGTCCACAATTGTATCAGTTATATTGATTTGTTTGGAAGTAGAGGAACAATTTAATTTATTAGAAATATCAATTTTATTACTCAAACTATCTTCTATATATCCTTCTGCTATGGCGGCAGATTTCCAACCACCGTGGCGTTTTATAGATGTCATGTTACCCCCTGCATTGGCTAAGAGAGTTGCAGAACTCCTCCTAAAACAGTGACCTGTGTAGCTCTTATGCAATTCTTTTCCCAGCCATTTTGCAATCAAGCTAGGAATTTCCCCTATTTTATTTATTCCCACATGTTGGTCAACACATTTTCCTCTTGAATATTTTAAAAATAATCTCTTTTTGTGTGTATGGGACGGCCTTAGTACTCTATACTTGCGATATATCTCAATATAATCAGAATTTGAAACGGTAAACATTCTTGGGCAATAGGTCTTTGTATCCGGTATTTTAACAATCAATATAGACCCGGTATCTTCAATGTCATCAATAGTTACCTTCAATAATTCTTCACGGCGACAAGCACCGCTGATTCTCAAAATTAACGCAACCTACAATTAAAAAAATATTGAAATTACTGAAATAATACAAAATTTTGATCATCTGTACCTTATAAAGTAAATTTGTTTCATCATCAGCTTCTTGAATGAATTTATTAATATCGTCTCTCGATAAAACTTTAGATTTCTTCCCTCGGTATCCGACGTTTTTGTTCTTAATAAAAGGCACCAATTTTGAAAACTTCTTTATATCAATATTTTCTTTAACATTCAATGTACTCTTCAACATTGAGTAGACACTCCATAAAGTAGAAGGTTTTACAGTTTTTGATTTCTCCTCAAAATAGCATATAAGTACCTTTTCAGACACTTTTTGTATATTTTTCTTGCCGCACCATTCACGGAATTGGTTATAATTTTTCTCGTATATAAATTTTGATTTCGCCGGTAACATGTTAGCTATAGCCGAATTTGCTATATCGGCTATATCTGAAGGAATCTCGCTATCACTATCGTAATCTACATCCATTTTAAGTACTTATACTATTTATTTAAAAAATTGCAATAAATATGAACAGCTATCAACGTATGACAACAAAACAAGCAACGTGCCAACAAACCATTTCTATAGTAACGACAGGGCTGTTAACTTGATTATGTGAAATTATATGGTAAAATTTTTATTATAATATACAATTTTACCGATTAATTCAAACTTTCAGTTGTACAAAAAATGTTGTTTGTATTTCGTTTGTGAAATTCGTGTTTTAATGGCACATTCGAGAGAATTTTTCGCCTCGACCTGCGGTCTCGGCAAAAAATTGACACTCTCATATGCCATTAAAAAAACACTCACTTCACGCACTTAATACAAAAATAACTATTTTATGCTCGCGCCATGACTGTTACGCGTCTGGGGCTACAACAGCTGAGGAGACAGGGGAGTAAAAGGCGTAAAAAACACTGAAATCGTTTTTTTTTTAATTATTTTCGAACCCGTTCATAATTAAATTTTGAAATTAGGTATGGTTATAAACTTTTAACGGTAAATCAGTTTTCGAGTTCAGAATTTCAAAAATTTAGTCATAGGCATCACATACCGGGGTGGTTAAGTAGCAGGGTATAACCGGCAAAGAAAAGAGCCTGCAGTGCAGACCTCCTATATCAAATTTTTTTCCCTCCAATCGACTAAGTGAGGTCCCAGCTTGATTTTCCCACTCACGTTCAACCGATCCGTGGGGGGGAACGGGGGGTAGGGGCCATTGAAAAGTACGGGATATCGGTTTTTCGTGGATTGCTCCGTCAGTTTTGATCCTGCCGAAAAAATTGTTCTTTCTAAAAAGCAAGAGCTTGGCAGAACACGTAAGCTCGTCCAAATCCGAAGTCGATTGGGCAACTTGTTCGCAAAATAAAGCGAATTTTCGGTGCGAAAAAAAAAAAAATTTCAATTAGTTTGTTCTTGGCCGGTCGTGCATGTAGGGGGTTCAGTTAAGGTTTTTTAGAAGGGTGTTTTCATGTTTTTTAAGGGCCCGTTGGGAAGGGATGGTGGGATAATTAGAAGGGGAGGGAGAGCGAAAGTTCAAAATTTCTTAAAACCCCGATAACTCGACTCCGAAGAGGCGTAGCACAAAAAATCAAACTGCGTTTTTTTCGTTTTTTTGCCCGGAATACAATGAACCCTTTCCGAAGCAACGTTCGCGAAAAATCCGCCGCTGGCACGCGAAACAATAATCTGCGTTTTTTTCAAAATGTTTTTTTGGCATGAAGGGAAGGGATGGGAACAATTTTTATTTGAAAAGATGCCCCTATCTTTCAGCTTTAATTTTCGCCCTTCAAAATCCCGCTGCGATAATTTTCAAGGGAGATATCGGTGTTCTAGCTTTCGACTCTGTAACGGGGAAACGGAGAGAAGTGGCGGGTTCTTGAGGGGCTAAAAGTGAAGCTGAAACATTTGGCTATTTATTTAAAACAAAAATTTATTCCATTCGGCCCATATTTCGCCCATTCGCTCGAGTTAAAAGCATGAAAACGAGCCCAAGCGGGTGCGTGAGTCAGCCGACGCGGCGGCGAGCGGGAAAGGGCGGAGCTTACACTCTCTACTCCTCTCTCTCTTTCTTCTCTGATTCACACACGCGTTCACAGCCTGTGTATGTGCCGCACGCTCGGAAATATTTTTTGAATGCTCGCTTCCTCGTATCTCGGCCAATTGTTAACCGATTTGGAAAATTCTTTCTTCCTGTTAACCGTTGAACTTCGAGGAAGGAAGAAAATGACGAGATGCTTCCACTTTCGTTCAAGTCGTCGAATCTCACTGGATCATTGTCACCGTTATTTCCAACACGGTGGGCTCGGTACGTAGCTCTCTTGCATTGTTAATCGGACGGCGCGCGTCTATGAAAACCCGAGCAGGTAATAAAATGCAGATTTTTGTTTCGCGTGCCAGCGGCGGATTTTTCGCGAACGTTGCTTCGGAAAAGGTTCATTGTATTCCGGGCAAGAAAACGAAAAAAACGCAGTTTGATTTTTGCGCTACGCCTCCTCGGAGTCGAGTAATCCGAGTTTTAAGAAATTTTGAACTTTCGCTCTCTCTCCCCTCCTAATTGTCCCCCCCCCCAACGGACCCTTAAAAAACATGAAAACACCCTTCTAAAAAACCTTAACTGAACCCCCTACATGCACGACCGGCCAAGAACAAACTAATTTTAAATTTTTTTTTCGCACCAAGAACTCGCTATATTTCGCGAACAAGTTGCCCAATCGACTTCGAGCTTACGTGTTCTGCCAAGCTCTTCCTTTTTGGGAAGAACAGTTTTTTCGGTAGGATCAAAACTGACCGAGCAATCCACGAAAAACCGATATCCCGTACTGTTCAATGGCCCCTCCCCTCCCCTCGGATCGGTTGAACGTGAGTGGGGAAATCAAGCCTGGACCTCACTTAGTCGATTGGTAAAAAAAAATTTTGATATAGGGGGTTTGCACTTCGAAATACCCGATATACCCTGCTAAAGGGTTAAAATAATCCCATTTTTTCAACCAGTCGTTTTTTTTATTATTTTCTTAATATTTATGAAATTTCAAAGTATTCTGCGTAAAAAAGGTACCCTTAGTTCACCTTGATAGGACTTACAGCTTTTGAGTAAAATCGTTTTAAAGAAAATCACGTACATAAAGGAGTTAATTAATAAGAATAATAATCAAAGTTTCCCGTGTGTGTTGTGCCTTCTTATAAAATGTTTTAATTGCGCCTACACCATTTCCATCGGATTTAGTTTACACATACATAAATTAAATTGTCTGCATTAATAAAATGTTTAAAAGACATCATTATTCTGATGCATGTAAATAACTCTAAAGGGATTAAGCAAACTTAAAGAATTTAGTCAACATTGGCAAATACGTCCTTATCTTGACGATGGATAATTATACATTTTATGCATGTATTCATTTTACAAACAGCTACATTCGTTTAAATATCATTATTAATATAATTATTAAAATAAAATAATTCTAAACACCGCCAATGCCTGTAAAATTTCTGAAGATGTCATGTTAACAAGCACCTTCCCATAAATTCAATATGCTTCAGAATATTTTCCATTTCCAGAATATTAGCCATTTTGTTAAGCATATTTTGTTATACAATACAAAGGAAAGAAAAAGGGGGCGATTAGTTAGCATTAGCAAAACATGAATTGATTAATTTAGATAGCAATTTTTATAACCGAAAAAGAGAAGGATGTCAGGTGGCTCTTAAATAAGCAGTGGTTGTTGTCTTCAGGGCTGCGGCCGACTCGTGTCTACTAAAAAAAAATAATGTAGGTATAAGCACAACTATAAAAAAAAATGTAAATATATAACGTCACAGAAAGAATTCAATATCACTTATTCCATCCTTATACAGCGCTATATCAAAAAAATGCAACACTGCTATAGGATCAAATATTAAACTAGTATAGCGTTACTGTATAAAAATATCCTAAGTCAATAAAAAAAAGGCATAAATAGTTTAGCATCAAAATAATTAAATCAGAAAAAAAAATATGCAGAGTTGTATAATCTGAATTAACAACAAAAATTTAATCTACCTGTATAGTGTGCAATACACAGATATAATTACAAAAACAACAATAACTACTGCTTTTCGCGGCTTAAAGTGCAATAACGCTAAGTCGTCAACTCAACTATATGAATCTATAATAATATAGGTGGGTGCAAACGTTCAAATCAGAAATGTCAAAGGCTCTCTTGGAGCAGTAGCAAGACAATAAAAAATCTTTCAATCTTGATTGAAATTAAAATTTATTTCTACAGTGACTTAAGTGACTTACTAGAGAATACAAAAAAAAGTCCCGTTGAAAGGCGCCATTTTGTTAAGCATTCTGAATAAGATAGAAAGAACAAAACTAGTATCAAGGCACAAGTGATAATTTTTGGCTCAGGAATCCGCGCTGTATTAGACGTGGGTTGCCAAATTTACCAAAATAAACGATTTATTAATATTTCTTAAATATTATCTTCATCGGTTTAAGAATATAATAAATCATATTAAGCGATTATAATTTGTAAGGTAAGGGGGAAAATAAACAGGATATATGTTACAGGGAGTATACACTATACAATGATATACATACGTCTAATTGTTTCATGTAATATATTTGAATTACATACAAATTCATATTTTATGAAAATTTGAACACAGTATTACTGCAACAATGTTAATTTTTGGACTACATTCTTTAAATAGACAGCCTAAGTGATGACGTCACAAGGGGCGTGTTTTAAAAAATCTTTCCAAACAAAAATAAATTGCATTGAAAATCCCATAAGAGATTTTTGCAAGCATTGATACACGTTTATAAGCGACAAATAAGCAATTTCTTCAAATTATTCATATTTTTGGTGATATGATTGACCCATTTACAGCCACAGATAGAGGTAAGTGTTTCCTGAAAATATTTAATCGCCATCTGAAAAAGTTTGAGGTTATGTTATTGTTGTTTACATTATTGTTTATTAAGACATAATTGTTAGTTTTTTGTAAAATAAAGCTTGTGGTAGTGTTTATTTATTAATATGAAGTAGACCCAGTCTATAGCCTAAATAATTTATATTATAGATTCAATATTGGCTAAAGTGGTTACGTATTTTGTTACCCGAACAGAAAATTTTCAAGTTTGTTGTAATCCCTGCAAAGATAGAAGAGAGGAATGCCTGGTCATCACCTATAAGCATCTTATAAGGTACATAATAGAACAATTATTATGTTAAAAAGGGATAAACGTCTTGGAGTTGAACCATTATTTGCTTTACAATGGTAGAAGTCAAGATAGAGCAGAGAACCTTCCCAACATTCTTTGGTTTGTGCCTGCCATTTTGGTCACAATGACAGAAAGAATAGGGCTACAATATTTGAGTTCAGCCATTGCCGTCTCGAAAAGAACAGGCCGTCATGTTAAGATCGTGACGTCACCCTAGAAGATGGAAATTATTATAGAGCTATATGGCATGTAGGTAATAAAATTAAAGATAAGTACCTTATAAATTATATCAAATGAGGTATAGAATTGTATATTAAAAAGGTATTTTGATGAAATTAGTATACAGGGTGATTCAAGACGAGGGACCGCCAAATCTTTTAAGAGGTAGGTATTTCCGACTTTTTTTTTAATTTTAAAACTTATGTTTTCGGATCAGCCCTATTCAATTAAAAACTTGATGTTTCTGTATCTTTTCATGGTATATTAAAACTAGCTCTCCACTTGGATTTTTTTCAAAGGAATATATGACATTTTACAGTTTACGTTTGTTATTAAATATAATATGATGTAGGTAGGTATCTGTACTTGAAAGAACGTTTAAAGTTAATACTCACTTGTTATTGGAATTGGAGTGACACTTTTATAACATTTTTACAGACTGCGTAGTTTGATTGCAGTTTTTCATAGGTTCATCTTAAATCATGTTTTTTTTTTAACTTTTAATAAAATACTTACGAGGGTTCTTATTATAGCAAATGTTTAAGAAAGGTATAGTCAGTATATAGGTGAGTAAAAAAGCAAATTGATTTAAAAAAATCGTCATATAGTCATGTCATACAACCGCCACCAAAAATACACACACTTAGGTAAACATGCAACTATTGTTAGGTACCTAAATTTACCTATGCTAAAATCAGTTGCAACTTTTAACCACTTGTAAAACAATTAAGTACTTTCAAGGAGGTAGGTACTTGAAAAAGAATATATTTTAATAAACAATAATATGTTATCTAAGTACTGTCTTCAATCACTGCCTTCGATAATCCTTCGAGGTTATGAAAATAATCCGCAACTTTTTATGGCCCATGAAAAATTTGTTTAAACTCTGATTAACAAACATTACAAACAACTTCATCATTTCAAATAAAATTCTCTATCAGTAGGTAGGTACCTCAATTGGTATATACTCTCAATTTATTCTCCTCGAGAAACCATACAGGCTTTATATAACTTGGATATTTGACTGGAAAAATAAAGGGACATCAAGAGGGACCTGCTTGAAACTTGTAGGTATCTTTTAACCGATATTTTAACTAACAAAAATTTGTATTGTATGAAAAACTAAAGAAAATGTACAACGTATTAGGTTATTATTCTCAATCTCAATATTTATTTTATGTCATTTATTGTTTTGTTAGTAAATTGTTGTCATAACCTAACCTAAGTAAGACATGCTCAATCTTTAATATTATACTATGTTTTATAGCTAATCAATATACTATAATATATGTTTATTGCCTAATAAAAACTTAAACAATATAACGAAATAATATATAAAAGGTTACCTACACTGTAAAGTGTTACCTACCGTCAGGTCTGGTTGCCCTTAGTTCCCTAACTAAGAACTTGTCTTCAAAGTGCTTTATACAAACACTGGTACATTTTCGCACTACCAAATTGTCTCTTGGGATCCTTTTTATCCACAGATGACATTTTTCCACATCCTTTGGAAAGTGAAAAACAGCAATATTTTCCCCGACAATATGAGCTGCGTTCGGGATTGCACTCTTTTCACTCCACAAGTACCCAAGCGCACTCCGTCCGTTCGGGTATTAAATTTGGAGTGAAAAGAGTAAATCTTTGTGCGGTCGGGTATCGAATAAAGAGTGAAAAGTGCGCACTCCAAAAGTTCGGTGTCGCAGGGAAGAACTTTTGGAGTGGGCATGCGTATTTCCACTAGTTGTGTGTTAGGTAGAGGTTAAGTTGCGGTTTGTTTTCGATTTGATTTGAATTTTCGGCACCTTCACGTATTTATTGTTCGGCAAAATTTTCCACTTTTTCAACTAGCTGTCCTTCCTCTTTAGAGTCTTCAAAATACTCTTCTTGTATGAATTTTAAAACCGGAATAATAGTATGACATATTCAACAGCTTTGAAATATTTTAACCCAAACAATTTTTAACACTAAATCACTAAAGCAATAGGTATAATTTTGTCAGGTTATGTTTGGGTTCCACCACGGCTCCAAAGCGTTCGGGTTTGACGGATTCACTCCTAAAGTTCTAATGTCACATGATAAAAATCCACTCTCACTCCACTCCAAATCCGTCGACCATCCCGAACGCAGCTATAGTTGGAGTTATTACACCCCGATACACAACACGAATTGGGCATTTTTCGCTGTTTCACAACACTTTAATTAAATAACTGATAGTTTCACACATGAAGATCTAAACGAGGTTATTAATGTTATAGTTTTTCTAAAATAATCTCACTAAACTGCTAAAAACAACAAAAAACTTAAGAAAACACCAAAACTGCCTACCAAAACAATGGAAGCCGGCAAAACTTCCCATCGACTAGAAACAGCTGATTGTGAAAGTGGGCGGGAACATGACGGCCTGTTCTTTTCGAGACGGCAGTGGTTTAGCGCTAAAAGGCAATTTAGCATTACATCTCCAGAAAAAAGGTATGTTATAGCTTTTATTATACAAAATGTATTCATGTTCCTAAAAACTAAAGTAAAAAATGCGAACATTTAATAGGTAGTTTGATTTAACTTTTAATAGAAAAGCAAGGCCAACATTATATTAAATTATTTTTAGAAAAGAAGTGAGCAGACAGATGTTACCGATTAGGAGCATCGTTAGAAGCAGAAAAGTATTTTTTAATACAAGATTTGGAAGAAATTTCAAAAAAGCCTTTAAAAACTTTTAGTACGCTTTAGTTACAACTATTCTCATATCCTTATGTATGGACAAGGATATCAATGCTATACCTAATACAATTAATTTGAAATATATATTATGTAGATTATAAAACAATGTAATAAAAATAACAATAAATATTTGTTTAAATTTTTATAATTTCAGTACATCAAATGTTAAGGTCTACAGTATTTCTAAAATTGCTGATCAATCTGATTATCCATAGCTGCATGAATAAGGCTTACTGGGATATAGCTCCTCAGCTGTTTTAACTTTGCTGGATTTAGTTTTTTATATATATTATAACTTTTGTCTTTCATCATAGTGTGAACTTCTCCGATCTGAATCAAATTGCATCCATAGGACATGGTTTGACTCCCAAGGCATTTACTCCTTTTTAACATAATAATATTTGCTGTATTAGGTACCTTATAAGTGATGTCCGAGCTTTCCTTTCTTTTATCTTTGCAGGGAATACAACAAACTTGAAAATTTTCTGTTCGGGTAACAAAATACGTAACCACTTTAGCCAATATTGAATCTATAATATAAATTATTTAGGCTATAGACTGGGTCTACTTCATATTAATAAATAAACACTAACACGAGCTTTATTTTACAAAAAAACTACAATTATGTCTTAATAAACAATAATGTAAACAACAATAACATAACCTCAAACTTTTTCAGATGGCGATTAAATATTTTCAGGAAACACTTACCTCTATCTGTGGCTGTAAATGGGCCAATCATATCACCAAAAATATGAATAATTTGAAGAAATTGCTTATTTGTCGCTTATAAACGTGTATCAATGCTTGCAAAAATCTCTTATGGGATTTTCAATGCAATTTATTTTTGTTTGGAAAGATTTTTTAAAACACGCCCCTTGTGACGTCAGACTTAGGCTGTCCATTCCTTTCGTAGCTGTGGACTCGCGCGTCTGACTATAGTTAAAGATCACGTTGGGTGCCATGTAACTAACAACAAAGGTCACTCAATTTTGAATTTTTATGGCGTTTTAATTTTGTATTTGGTAGAATAGGTATTAACTAAAAAAAGCTGACCTTCACCGAGTCGAAAATAAAGACGTTGCTATCCACCTATCTATCTATCCTGGGAAAAACTCTATACATATTTTATTTTATATAAAGTGGTATGCAAGTGGAAAAAGGCTCCCCCAGCCCTCCGGTTGTCCGGATGAAATCTACTCACTCATGACTGAATGTTGGCATGCGGATCCACACAGGAGGAAACAACCCCAAGAAATCAGTCGAGATATAAACCAGCTATTGTATCAAGTGTACAACTCCAGGAAGAAGCATCCCTATGACACCATAAGCACTCACAAGTCGACTGTTGCGTCCAATTTTAGTTTGAATTCTAATGTGACTGGTAAGTTTATTCTAAGTAGGGTTGTTTGAAAAATATCGATATATTAAAATATCGATTTCTTGGGAGAAATATCGATATATATATCGTCGATACATTTTTAGGTCAAATATCGATATATCCATATTAAATTTGGAGTATCGAAGTCGATATTTTTTTCATTGTCCACATGTTTTCTACGTAAGAATCACCTTAATATTACCCCATTCTCAACAAATAACAGCTCTTCGCCGTTGAGATGAAAATTTGAACACGCCTAATGCATGCGGCAACCGTCACACGGACGATGCGATATGAAACGAAGAGCGAACTAACGACCTAACCTTACTAATCTCGCAACAAATACGTTACGGAACCTAGTTTGGACCACCAAGCCACCAGAGGGGCTCTAACGGTCATTATCATGTGCTCTCTTCGACGCGACATAAAGAAAGACAAGACATCGTTAAAACTCAATATAAAAACAACAAAAAGTATCGATATATCGAAATATTGATCGAATTTCTAAAACAATATATTTTTAAAATATCGATACAATATATATAGATACTTTTTTTCGATATCGACATCCCTAATTCTAAACAGTGCCTTTGTTAATATAATTTGTTAATAATGTGCTCTCTTCGACGCGACATAAAGAAAGACAAGACATCGTTAAAACTCAATATAAAAACAACAAAAAGTATCGATATATCGAAATATTGATCGAATTTCTAAAACAATATATTTTTAAAATATCGATACAATATATATAGATACTTTTTTTCGATATCGACATCCCTAATTCTAAACAGTGCCTTTGTTAATATAATTTGTTAATAATGTGCTCTCTTCGACGCGACATAAAGAAAGACAAGACATCGTTAAAACTCAATATAAAAACAACAAAAAGTATCGATATATCGCAATATTGATCGAATTTCTAAAACTATATATTTTTAAAATATCGATACAATATATATAAATACTTTTTTTCGATATCGACATCCCTAATTCTAAACAGTGCCTTTGTATTTTTGTTCATTAATTTCCTACTTTCTTACCTACAGGGTTAGCCAAAAGACGCGCAATGGTTTAATATCGCAGAAGCTATTAAACGTAAATTATAATACAATTTGGTATGTGCTTTACCTATGTCTCCATCTGGCGGCAGTATTTGAAAATAGTTGTATCCATATAAAAAAAAAAAAATAAGATATATATCTCCATATTACAGATTTGGTAAATTGCTCATTTTCTTGGGTTTTATTAGGAGGAACTTACAAAGTTCAACTCGGGCTGGTAAATCTTGTTCTAAATGTTGTACTTGGGCTTATGAATATGGCCTCCAGCGGTGTTATTTTTAATATCCTTTATATGCTTGTATATACGAAACTCTTAATTGTATTTGAGCTTCACGAATTGAGGCTACACGTACAAAGTTAAAAAAACTTATAATAAAATTCGCAGATATCAGATTAGTTCACAATTTAAACGCATTTTCTTGTTATCCACAATAAAATATCAAGGCAGTTTCGAATTTTATAAGTAGGCTATGGAAAAAAAAAAGGAATTAGAATGCCGAATAAATAAAAGAAAGGTCATAAGTTGGAATATTTTCGCAAGTTATAGTGTTCACTGTTCAACAGGGTACAAGAGGGAAAGTGTTAGAAAAACTCTTCAGAAAAATCGAATTCGGCCATATAAACCCAAGTTTATAAACACATTGAAAGAACGCGATTTTGATATCCGTCTAGATTTTTCGTTTTGGTATATACAAGATCTTATGGACAGATGATGCCACTTTCTCTTCGAATGGTATCAGTTTGATGGTGCACCCATACATCAAACTGCAGCAGTGAAAGAACGCATAAACCAATTACTTTAAAACACAGTTATATAGGGCGTGATAGAGAATGTTACTGGCCACCCAGATCGCCTGACATAACACCACTAGACTTTTTCCTGTGGGGGGTTATCTTAAACAGAAAGTTTATAAGAATCGACCGTTTAGAAATATCGAGCATTTGGAACAAACAATCAGACAGTGTTGTGCCGATATAAAACCAAGTTTTTTACAAGATGCTGTTAAAGACGTTTATAGACGGACGACTGTTTGTATAGAGCGAGAAGGACGTCACACTGAAATGTGAAATTTTCGAATAATAATGTTAGTTATATTAAATTATATTTAGTATAAAATAAAATTTTTATCAAATATTTAAATGTATTTGTTAATTGAAAAATGGAACATCTGACGTCTATCTGTTAAAATTGTTAAATTATGATAACTTTGCACCACCCGTTTCAAATTTTTTTGCCTCTAATTTTATATTTCGAGAAAAAATGACATTCTAGTAAAAAAATAAGCATACAAACTAAATAAAATATTGAGTATGGTATAAGCAAATAGTTTAATATCCATTAAGTCAACTTACATTATAAAAAAAAACATGTTAATTCGGAAAAATAGCAAAAAATTCAACTTTGCGCTAGACATCTGAAACTTTGTACATAGGCCTAAAATTATACTAGAAACAACTTTTTCTAATAACATTTTTTGAAATTCGGTTAAACCATGCCATTTTTCAGCATTTCTTGACAAAAATGTAATTTTTGACAGAAACCGAATGACAGATGGTGACAATTGAATATATAATATTTTATTTCTGACCGGTATATTATTAGCTTATAACGTCTTAGTTACGCGGGAATTATAAGGGTCATAACTCCCTTTGGATATTAAGAAAAATTTGACATAAAATCAAACGATTGACATCTAATGTCAATTTGATTATCATCTATTGAAACATTTATTCCACTTTAAAAATGAACAAAATGTTACTAAAATCGGTCAGAAATAAAATTATCTATGTATCACTGGAATTATAAGGGTCTCAATTACCTCGGGCAATTGCTGTCCCTCGGGCCAAAGCCCCTCGGGACATAAACTTTGCCCTCGGTAATTAAGACCATTATAATTCCCTAGATACATAAATAACTATAGTCTAATTTGAACCAAAAACGATTGCCGTTATTTAATTTGAACTAACCTCATTAATAATAAAAATATTATAATGATCTAGCTACCGAAGTTGGATAATCACAATATTCTATTAGTTAAACATTAAGCAAGTAGTGGCACATACACGTGTTTAAACACAATCTATTATTGTTAACCTTTCTGTAATTACGCCTCTATATTTTGTTAATGAAATAATTTTTTAAGTAAATAAATAATAATACAAATGATAAGTACATTTATTTTTTACTTTTCTTCTAGATTCAACTGATGTTTGTGAATTAATCTCCGCCAATGATCCTGAAATAAGCTCAACGCGTTCGGGAAGTAGCCTTTCCGATACCACGTCCCAACATTGGCTTTTAAATTCACAGGATTTGGTTAACTTTGATCCAGGTAAAACCGATAAGGACACTTACGCCAATATTTTAAATATCTTAGGTACGATTTTCCACGGGATCAAAGGAACATAGAAAATGGAGACAGAAATTTACCCATACTTTACACGGCCTTACAATATTATTTTTGTAAAAATGTTGGAAATAAACTTAAAAACTTTTTAAAGCGTCCGTTTTTGGTCGCAGATATAGAGAACCAACGTTGTCAACAATACAATATATATCTAATATATTTAACCACTTTAAAATTTGTATGAGATTTCCTATGTTCCGTTTGGTAGCGCACATTAAAAAAACCTGAAAATGCTTCAAGAGAGGAGGCGAAATACAATCTGTAAAGATACATGTGCGAGATGTTGCACGTGGCAATCGAGCTATCCACCCAACCAGACCAGCGAGGTCTTAGAGAAGCCCAAACGTTGGAATGAAACCCGCGGGTATCTAATGTGAGGTGGCGCTGAAAGCCAATTGTCGGTGTCTGCGAACCGAAAACGCGCTATAAAAGAGAGAAGTTTGTCCCTTTTCTGTCAGTCAGAGCCAATCCTTGGACGCGTTTCGCCGTATTACGGCTCGTCGGCAAGGCTGTATTTAGGAAAGGGACCTTACAGTGCATTTCAACACATATGCGAGATGTTGCAAGTGGCGACATCTCGTGGCAATCGAGCTATCCACCCAAAGGGACCTTACAATGCACTGTAACGTCTTCCCTTTTCGCCAGACTCTATAGCCTTGCCAAGGAGCCGTAATACGGCGAAACGCGTCCAAGGAGTGGGTCTGACGACGGAAAGAAAGGGACAAACTTCTTTCTTTTATAGCACGTTTTCGGTTTGCAGAAACCGACAATTGGCTTTCAGTGCCACCTGACATTAGATACCTGCTTATGCGGGTTCCATTCCAACGTTTGGTCTTCTCTAAGACCTCGCAAGTCTGGTTGGGTGGATAGCCCGATTGACACGAGATGTCGCCACCTGCAACATCTCGCATATGTATCTTTAGATTATGTGTTGGAATGCACTGTAAGGTCTCTTTCCTTTTCATCAGACTCTATAGCCTTGCCAAGGAGCCGTAATACGGCGAAACGCGTGCTAGGGTCTAACGGAAAGAAAAGGGACAAACTTCTTTGTTTTAAAATACAATCTCTTTAAAATACAGTTATAATTAAAACCGTACCACGATAGCGGTTCGATAAGTAACTTGGCTAGCATATTAAGATGACTATAGCGACAATTCTGTACTATGCGATTTTGAAGCTCCCCCTATCAATGAAAACTATAGTTTCGGGACTACTAGTGAGATATGGCATAAGGCATTTAAACGCATCAGGCGGCCCCATCTAACAGGAACTTTTCTATAGAAGGTCATAAGTCAGGAAGGAAGCATCTGCAAGGACCATTTTTGGGTCACTATTATTGTCAGTCGATCATTCTGACACTATAGGTCGTCGTTTTAGTCTCTGTCTAAACTACTTAAAGAATGCGTAGACAAAGATAGCATGCCCATGGATTGTCTCTGTTGAAGGAGCTTAAGCCTATGGCTTCGCTTCCTTCTTACAGATTCCGTATAGCTACAGACTAAAACGACAGACTTTAGCTTGGCAGTTGCTTGAACACAAGCTTTTGGAGTGTAAGTGAAAAATCTGGAATCCATGGTGTGATTCAATTCTTTTTGCTGGAAGGGGAATAGGCGAAAGAAATTCATAAAAAGATTGCGCCTACATTGGATAAATCATGCCCTCCCTACGACACCGTCAGACTTTTCAAGCGAGACGGGACAAGCATCGAAGGTGCACCACATTCCGTGGCTCTAAAATCTGCTGTGACGCCAGAGAACATTGACAAAATTTACGACCTCGTTTTGGCTGACGAACGAGTGATAATGCGTGAGTAGCAGATGCCACAGGTATCTTAATTGACGCGAGTATATTTTATTTTGCATGATGAATTGCACAACTATAAGATATACAACGTCGGTTAAATGGGGGCAAAGTTCCCAAATATGGTGCTCAACAAAACACCGCTGAAAAAGTTTGACAGTTCCGAATACCTTCGGAGATATCCGAAAAAAAAACATTTCCATTGTCACTTTCTCCTCTACAAGTTCATATAATTAATTTTTAATTCCGTTTCGTTTTCAGGCCACCATCATCAACTTCATTTTTCGAAAACGAACCTGAAATTTATATTGCTTATTTTTGATTCTCATACCCCTAAAAGCTAATATTTGATGTCCTTTGAATGCCATTCGGACAGTTTCGTCTCTTAAAAATACATCAGCAAAGTTTTTAAATTTTTTAAAAATTCTACCCTGGCCCCAGAGCAGTTAACGGGTTATTGTCTTTAAAATATAACCAAGTTACTTATCGGACCACCCTCATACACATTTAGGTTATACTGACATTACTGACTACGTTTTTATACAGGGTTAAACGACTCTACCGACTTTTCCATGATATTCTCGAACATGAATTTTTCGACTGCCACAACTTCACTAGACAGTCTGAACTCAATGCAGTGTATCTTTGAACTGGACGACGAGTGCAGCGTGGTCCTGCAAGGTCGAATCGGCATGGGATTTTATGGAGATGTTTATAGGGGTATGTATTACTCTATGTCTATCTCTTTAAATGAGAAAAATCCTATGTTAGGTAAAATTAACCCTGTATATTTTGCTTCTCTATATTACGGTTATTGCAGTGGTTGGAATATTGCCCGTCATACAAAGTAGGTAGATGCAAAACAATTTCCGTTGTACGTCCTTCGAATGAGGCCAGTTATCAGCAGGGTTGCCAGATTGTAACCAAAATAACCGAGTAAGGGAATTACACTAGTTTTTTTTTTCATAAGAACAAGATAAATTAAATTTTTCCAAATATTAGGGGTAGTAGTACTCAATGATTCTTTCCACATTTACGTACAGTCGGTTTCTGTACTGTTATCTCGACCAATATGTGTATTATAATTATTTTTAGTAATCCTTCAAATATGTTTGGTCGGATTGAGCATACAGTGGAATGGAGAAAGCCGTAAAACTTTATGTCCGTATTGCTCAGCCAGGTCATCAACTAAATATTTTTTTGGTGGCTTATGTCTAAAAATAATTTAAGTTTCATAATGAAGAAACAAGGGCATAAAAAATGTCTTGTACTAACCTATTAATGATTTATAAAAGTTCGACTTTGAACATTGTATAAGCAAATTCATTTTATTAACATTTGCAGGTTCATTCAATGGCTTGGTAGGTATTTTTGTTAACAACGTGCTGTGGTATAATTGGTTTTCGAACCATTGTAAAAAATTTTGCTGATTCATTTATCCATGATAGTCACTAATCTTCGTTTTAGAAGAAAAAATTGCCTCTGCACCCTCAATAAAACCATCTTCACTACCAACATGAAATATTATTCAGGGTGTTAAAAATTCGATGTTCACCATTGGGATCTCATAAACGGTAAGAGATACGAGGAAGTTTAAATTAGGGCAAAGTAGCGCAATTCATAGCCGACCAATATGCCAAGAAGAAATTAGGAAAATTCCGAGTACTTCCGAAGATATACGTAAAAAACCGAAAATCGCCGTTTTGGTTTTTAATTTTTCCTGGCTTTATTTAAAGAGATAATGGAAAATAAATTTCACACTTTCATTGCCACTTTTCATCTTCTATAAAGCAGTGTTCTTAGATTTCATGTCCGACGTTTTGTCTTTCGGATGCCATCGTCAGGTTTGTTTTTTTAAATACGGACCTGTATTTTTTATTGCATTTATCTAAACTTTATATGCGATGTAATCTTAATACAAAATTACTTTGATTGAATATCAACGTTTCTACCCTATAAAAACATTTTCAGGAATATTTTATTTGAAAAACTTTTGAATTATTGCAGATCAAAGCCGTATCTGATAATGTATAACAGAGACAGAACGATTTTTCTCTTTCTAAAAACCCTGATCGAGAAGGCTATTGCAGATAATTTTAAAAAAGCTTTCGAGTTTGTTACAATTAGAGGATTCATTGTTTAAAGTATCATAGTTTGCCATGGAATGTAGAAACAATAAAAAGGTTGACATAAGTAATCTAAATTTCAATTACGCGGTGATAAATTCGGTCTTATCTAAAAATGAAATTTTCTTCTGAAGAAAAAAGGGATATGTTAAGAATTTATTACAGTAGCAATAGAAACTCTATGACAGCTTTACAAAGATATTTTGAGGAGTATCCGGAAAGGGAGCAGCCAGCACAAAACATTTTTCAAAGACTTGATAGAAATTTAAGCGATTATGGCCAGCTTGGAAAGCCTCGACAAAAATATGGTAACCGTATTACAAAAGACGAAATTCAGAACGTTTTAGGCCAGGTTGTAACATGAAACTTCACAAAAATTGTTTTTTTACAAAATAAGTTAACATTGTATACATACAATATCCTGAAATATTATGATGTTTCACGTTATTGTAGGTGGACAATGATGCAACTATATCCAGTAGGCAAATTGAAGCGGAATCCAATTTGCCATCCTTAAACCATGTTAAGGCATGGAAAGTTCTAAAAAATGCCGGTTTGAGACCCTACAAAATTCATATATCACATGCATTGCGAGAAGGAGACGCTGAGAGAAGGCTAACTTTTTGTAATTGGCTACTAGATCAAGATAACCAAAATCGCAATTTTTTAAGCAATATTCTTTGGAGTGATGAGGCTACATTTACAAATTGTGGTGTTTTTAATAGAAACAATGAACATATTTGGGCAAGAGAAAATTCCAGAGATAATAGAGAAGTACGCAAGCAAGTACGCTTTTCTCTGAATGTTTGGGCAGGGATATTAGGAGAATTTTTGGTCCTGTTTTTTTACCACAACGGCTAACAGGGGAGGATTATCTAGTATTTTTAAATAATACATTCCAAGATTTTTTATCTGAAATCCCGCTTGCACGGCTGCAACAAATTTGGTTTCAGCAAGATGGAGCACCCGCTCATGGCATGAGAGATATTACAACCTTCTTACATGCTGAATTTCCAGGCAGATGGATTGGAAATCGTGGTTTTATTGAGTGGCCGGCAAGGTCCCCAGACCTTACACCACTAGATTTCTTTTTTTGGGGAGCCATAAAAAACAAAGTGTATAAGCAGCCCATTAACGTAATAGAAGAGCTTAGAGTTCGTTGCATAAATGCGTTTGTATCAATTCGAAGAAGGTCGGTACACAGAGCTACTCAAATAGTTCGCGTCAAAATTGAAAAATGTATAAATCAAAATGGAAATCTTTTTGAGCATCTGAGATAAACATTTGTCATTAGTTTCTACCTCTTCTGGGTTTAAATAATTTTAATTTATAAAAGATGTAAATAATAGATAATTTTGAATATTTTAGTACCTAAACGTACTGTAATTATCGTTTTGTGATATTTGTTATTGTTTTAGTTATAGATTTTCTTGTGTTTCCGAAAATACTGTTAAAAAAATGATCTTCAATACCTAATCAACAAGTTTTTTAAATAAAATATTCCTGAAAATGTTTTTATAGGGTAGAAACGTTGATATTCAATCAAAGTAATTTTGTATTAATATTACATCGCATATAAAGTTTAGATAAATGCAATAAAAAATACAGGTCCGTATTTAAAAATACAAACCTGACGATGGCATCCGAAAGACAAAACGTCGGACATGAAATCTAAGAACACTACTTTATAGAAGATGAAAAGTGGCAATGAAAGTGTAAAATTTATTTTCCATTATCTCTTTAAATAAAGCCAGGAAAAATTAAAAACCAAAACGGCGATTTTTGGTTTTTTACGTATATCTTCGGAAGTACTCGGAATTTTCCCAATTTCTTCTTGGCATATTGGTCGGCTATGAATTGCGCGACTTTGCCCCAATTTAACCTTTGCTGTATCTCTTACCGTTTATGAGATCTCAATGGTGAACATCGAATTTTTAACACCCTGTATACCTAGAAAAGTATGTTTCACCTAGGTAAAATTCCCATAGTTTATATATTTGCTTACTGCATAATACCTTTTGCCATCAACTTTAGTAGATCCAACACTTCTTTTATTTTCATCTTGCCAAGATCGACCAACAGTGCCATTCTGAAAAATCCATGTTTCATCCAAGAAAACGAGTTGATAGAAGGATTCTTCTTTTTCTTTCATATATTATTTCCAAAATACCAGTCTCCATAAGCTCTCGGCCTCGGTTCATCTTTTTTCCATCCGAAGCCTATTTCCTTTAACAGACTTCTTAACCTGAACTAACCTTCAAACAGGTGTCTCTCTTTTAATTTCTTACTTAAAGTTGTTAAAGTTGCATAATGTTTTAATAAAGTTAGAGCTTAAGCACAACCAATGTAAAATGTTCAAATGCTCAAAAAGAATTTAAGAATTTTAACTTTTTTTTTAAATATAGAATTTTTCAACAGCGCGAGCCTATACAGGGTATTTTAGAAATACGGTACGTAGCTTAAAGGAGTGATTCCTTATAATATTCTAAAAGAAAAAGTTCATATGAACATGTGTCCTGAGTTGTTTTTAATATAGAAATTATAAAATCGGTTTTTTATAATTTTTTTTTAAATATCCTTTTCTCGATTTTATTAAAATTTGATACCGTTATTCATAATGATAACGGGCTTAATCAGCTCTAACTAGATTCAATTTATTAAGTCCAGTGGCCTCCCGGGGAGCACCTTAACGAATATTATTGACAAAAATATGTACGCCACTAACTTTTTTCTAATTTTGATATTTTTTTTCGGATTTATCAACTAATAATACAACTTTCTTGTTCCCTGAATTGTTGTTCGTATCTTGCTTCGTTTTCGAAAGAAAAATAAAAACCACCTTATTGCATGCACAAAAAAAAATACCTATGTATTTCAAAGATAAGTTTTGATGTCTAATTTACCTGTTTTGTCAATAACAAGCCAAAGTAAATAACTTTATCAACATACATATGCGAGATATTGCACGTGGCGACATCTCGTAGCAATCGACAACATCTTTCTTTTATAACTTTACTAACGCTGAAATGGCGAAGATGCATTTCAATTATAGCCTAGCAAATGGAAATGCTGAAGAAGCTTGGCGAATTTATCAGGAACGTTATCCAAACAGAGTACTGCCATGTGCCAAAACATTTAGACAACTCCATGCAAGATTGAGTGAGACTTGAAGTTTCAAACGTAGTACGGAACTTCCTGGCAGATGCAACAGTAACCACGCTTGAGTTAGAAGAGGCTATACTCCGTAAGATAGAGGATGATCCTTCTACTAGTGCCAGGACGGTAGCAATGCAACTTCAAACAAGTGCATCAACTGTTTGGCGGGTTCTGCATGTTAATCAACTATACCCATACCATATTGAACGTGTGCAAGCTCTGCTTCCCCGTGATTTTCAGCCAAGGTTTGATTTTAGTAGGTGGCTGCTGCATAAGTAGTACATAACAACAATTTTTTACCGAACATCTTATTTATTAGGAGTTAAAAAACCCAAAGTCTTGGTCTTAAATTTGAGACCAAGACTTTGGGTTTTTTAACTCCTAATTTATATCAGGTCTCTTTGGGAATTATGGACCGACTCTTTAATCTTATTTATTGATGAGGCCTGTTTTTCAAGAGAAGCCGTTATGAATTTTCATAACTATCATTTTTGGGCGGACGATAATCCTCATAAAATTAGAGCAATTCAGCAACAATTTTTGGTCAATGTATGGGCAGGGATCATAGGCGACTATCTTATTGGACCATACTTTTTACCACCTCGATTGAATGGAAACTCCTATATTATTCTATTTAAAGAACTTGACGTTCTGTTAGAAGACGTACAGTTGAGTTCAGAAAGAAGTAGGACACGGATTCTTATCCTATGTAAACCAGTCTTTTAAAAAACATCAAAAGTTTGACATGACACTGACATCCTTTTTAAATTATTTAAAAAAATATATTTTTTACAAGTAGTTATTGATTCAAAGCATAATGCTTAGGCTTGACAATGTTCAAAGGACTCAAATAATTGCGTTTTTAAATGACGGAATACCTATACGAGACGTTGCCGCTATAATGCACGTAGCAAAAAAAACGGTAGAAAATATTAAGTACAGATGGGAAGCGGATGGAACTTTGGATAAGAAAAAGCCTCCTGGAAGACCAAGAAATACAACGCAAGAACAAGACAATGGTCTTGTGCAATACTTGGAGGAAAATCTTTTTCAAATAATGCGAGCTGCTATTCAGCAAACTAATTTTCCTGGTTCGAGACCGACAGGTTGTCGTAGGGTAAAAGAATCCCATTTAAAAAATTATGTTGCCGCCAAAAAAATTAAATTAGGGGAAGAACACAAACAGGCACGAATTATTTTTGCCTTAAATAATATATTGCGGCCAGACTGGAATAGAGTAGTCTTTACTGACGAAAAAGTTTTTCAGTCTACGGTCAACAGACATATCAGGGTATACAGACCTCGCAATACAAGATATACTGAAAATTTTATCAGTAATTCCGAAAGATCAGGGAGATTTTCGGTAAATGTATGGGCATGGGTGAGTTATCATGGACTTGGAGTGTGTTGGATTGTAAATGAAAGGTTTAATGCAGTCACTTATAAGAACATTTTGGAATATATTATGATGCCTAGTGTATCGCAACATTTCCCTAACCAGAGCTTTATTTTTCAACACGACAACTGCCCGGTTCACAGCGCGGGTATGGTCAAAGATTGGTTCCAGAGAAATAACGTGGAAACTTTGCCGTGGCCTTCAAAAAGTCGCGATATTAATATAATAGAAAACGTGTGGGGTCTAATGACACGAAAATATATAAAGCAAATTTCAGACCAGCTAACAGAAATGAACTTGTTTTATTTATTGAAGAAACGTGGAACGAGTTAAGTGATGATCTTGATTTTGTGAGAGGTCTATACTTATCGATACCCAATAGACTGAATGAGCTTTTACAAAAAAATGGAGCGATTACTAAATATTAAATAGTTGTAATTGTCTTTTTTAATTAATTATTGTGTAAAATAAAATGTTGGAATTAAGTTAACTTGTTATTTTTTAATGAAACGAAGAAAAAATGGAATAAAAATTATAAATATGACACATTTAAGTCTAGCCCAATAAATAAAAAGTTTAGTCTGTTATAATTTGAACACAGTCAATAGCTTGTCCTACTTTTTTATGAACTTTCGGGGATTATGGGTAGGTTTACAACACACAATCGATGTCCTACTTCCTTCTGAACTCAACTGTACCTCTATAACTAAGAACTATTATGTGGTTCGTGCACGACGGCGCCCCAGCTCACTTTAGCCTAGTTGCTCGTCAACATCTCGACAACACTTCCTAATTATTGGATTGGACATGCAGGTCCCCAAGGTTGGCCAACTCGCAATCCCGACTTAAATCCTCTATACTATTATTTATGGGGTTACCTAAAGTCTCTTGTATAGAGGACGCCTGTACTAGATGAAAACGACTTAAGAATTTGAATTATTGAAAGTTGCAATGCGATACGAAATAATGCAGGCATTTTTGAACGTGTAACAGAATCATTGGTGAGACGATTGCAATCGTGCGTTTTATCAGAAGGTGGCCATTTTCAACATTTGCTTTGATTAACTGTTGCATTTTTTTGTATCATTACTTAAAAAAATATTTTTATTTTTAATTTAAATGTTTTAATTAACTTTGAAAAACAGGTATTTTTTTTGTACATGCAATAAAGTGTTTTTATTTTTTCTCTTGATAGCGAAGCAAGATACGAAAAATATTCAGAGATTAAAAAATTATATTAGTAGGTAGTTGATAAATTTAAAGAAATATAAAAATTAGAAGAAAGTCAGTGGCGAACATTTATTTGTCAATAATATTCGTTAGGTGCTCCCCGGGACACCACTGAACCACTTAACAAGTTAGGACTAATTTCAATCGGGAAAAAGATATTTAAAAAAACGATTTTTTTTTAAACTTTAACACCCTGTATATCAAAAACAGGGCAACTCCGAACATATGTTCATAGGAACTTTTTCTCTTAGAATATCATAAAGAATCACCCCCTAAAGTTACGTACCGTACTTCTGAAACACCCTGTATATCAAACTAGAACACCCATATTTGACAGTAAACTTTCAATCGTACTGATGTTATGCCCAACTCCACTTAATATGTATTTGCAGATTGTTTTATTATATTATAATAGTAAATATTATTTATTAAGTAGGTATCTAAATAATGTCGAGTGTAGTGATGTACAGAAAAAGTAGAAATATTGTGAAAAATAATATGCAGGAAAGAGACTGACCTACATAAAAATATTCAACCAATAGTGAAGCAGCCTGTGCAGTAAAGTTTTGCTTTTAGTGTCTCCCCCCCCCCTTGTTGCCACGTATTCAGAGCGTGATTATATTCCAAAAATTTTGTCGAAACGTAGCTGCCACCAAAAAAGTGTTCCCCATTTTAGTCACCTCCACGTAATAGAACCATGTCTATTACGTGGACATAATTTTGGCAATACACATTAAAGTTATTAGTAAAAATCGGATTTTATGCATTTTTCATATACATATATGCATTTTTTGCATATTTTGTGATTTTAAAGGAAATAATGCATATTTTAAGAACTATTGCATATCTAAGAATGTTTTGGGATTTCTGTGTTCTTTTCTTACGTTTTATGGTCGCACGCCGCCGTGTCGCCTGTGCTGTCGGGGTCTGAAGGTAAGAGGGCAATAAATAGGCTAATTAATAAAGTAATAAACTAATAAGATAAACTATTATTCTTCTATTGAGAAATTCCATTAGTGGGTTAGTTCAGGTTAGTTTTTTATTTCTGATCAGATGTTTTAACTAGAATTTCTTTATCTACACCTTCTATAATTATTTATTTGCTCACATTTGTTACAGTTTGTCAGTATTATTGAGGTTGTCGTTTGTCGTAGCTGCAGTTAGTATTGTAAACGCAAGCAGAGTGAAAGTGAAAGCGGTGATTATGTCGAAAGAAAATACGATGTATTTCGTGGATTAAGCCTTACCCAGAACTTGCTTTGGACGGCGACCACGTTTTTTGCAAGTCTTGTTCAAAAATTGTTTCCTGCTCAAAGAATTTTCAAATAGACCAATGCTCCAGATGAATCAACATTAAGAAAAAATGTCGTTGGAAAGGTATCTGGTACCGTGCTAGATGAAATAAAGAAAGAAATTGGAGGTAACTATATATATTGTCGTCGACGAAACAACTGATTCGTGTGGTCGTTATATAGTTAATTTAATGATCGGAAAACTCACAGAAGGAGAACCTGGAAAAGCTTACCTTATAGCCATAAAAGAAGTGGAAAAAACAAACAACCTCACAGTTACACGTTTTATTCAAGCAACCTTAACACATTTCTTTTTGCCGAATTCAGTTCCTACAGATAAAATTCTTGTCCTCTTGTTCGATGCTGGGCCGTATATGATAAAGGCAGAACAGAATTTAAAAATATTTTATGAAAATTTGATTCATGTAACTTGGAAAAAAGATATTCATAAAGGCCCCATTAAGAGTACAATTTTACAAGGAGAATCTTCCCGGAGTACCATTACCACCTGAGCCTGTCGTGACCAGATGGGGCACCTGGACTCGTGCGGCAATATTTTATGCAGATAATTTCTAAAAATTGAAAGACTTAATTTCACAAATGTCTGGTGATGATTCACAGTGCATCCTACAGTCTAAAGAAATATTTCAAAGTGCTAAAGTGGAACAACAGTTATTGTATATTAAGTGTAACTATGCATTTATAGCAGACAGTATTTTGCAACTAGAGGAATCGTGTACAAGTCTACCAGAGTGATGGATATAATAGAAACGTGTGTACAAAATTGCAAGCAAATACGAGGTGAGGTAGGAAAAACAGTAGTGGCAAAATTATAAAATTTAATAGAAAAAACACAGCTTTGAAGATTTTAAGACATATCGCAAACATAATGTCAGGGAAAACTGTAAATAATTTGGCTATTGCCTTAGTTCCGAAATTAAAATTTTGCCCTATAACTTCAGTAGATGTAGAAAGATCGTTTTCTTTTTACAAACATGTCCTTAGTGATAGACGCCACAATTTCTTAGTTCAAAACCTTGAAGCACACATAATAACGGGTGCGTTTTATAATTTTTCAAATTAATATCAGTATAAGTTTGATATAAAAAACTGTATTAGGTGTTAACTGATTTAATAAAGTATATTATAACTTGAATTTATCTTTATTTAATACTCCATCCTCTAATTAAATGACAATTTAATTTAGAATATCAAAATTTAGTTGTTTTATTACCGCATATTCATTGCATATTTATGTCTTTTTTGCATATATCGTGCATAAATTTTAAACAATATGTGCATATAATATATGCGCATATTCTTAAGGTTTTTGGTTGCATATAATCCGGTCTTAAGTTATTAGTATCATGGTCGCTACGTTCGAAAAATACTAATTGGGTTGTAATATAGTGGAAATTAGACAACAAATTTGTTTTTCATTACGTGTTTGATTTTAAGTAATTTGAACAATTTATTTGTTCCAATAACAATAACCAGTCAAAGAAAACATCAACTTTTGATTCACTATTCTAAACCTGACAGAAAGAAGGCAAACAATGTCCATTCCTTAATTATAATTTTTTTCTCTAGGTTCCCTAGAGTATATGGGTAATGCAGTAAGCAATGGAATTGAACCAAGAACTGTAGCAGTGAAGAAATTAAAATCGTCTGCGGTCTCGAGCTGCTTACAGGATTTTGAAAGAGAAATCACAATCATGAAGGTTAGTTTTTAAAATAATGTGACCTGTTTATCACCATACATGGTTTATATTCATCTATCCCTTTGCGGACCGAATTATTTTTTTTGTCAGAATATGTTTTTAGTATTGAATTTATAGTTAATGTGGATCCGCTAAACTATATTTTTTCACAAAAATCAGTGCTAGTTGCGTATTTTTTGTTAAATATGGTGGTTCCACTGTGGAACCACTGGGAAAAGAAAAGAAATATTTTTTATTAATTTATTTATTTGTTACTCAAGTTTTACAAATTTTTACGTAATTATTTACTTATGAAATATAGCAAAACAGTTTTTTTTATCCGTAAGGCACAATCCCACCTTACAGGAGGAACAGTGCCATCTGGATCTGTGGGGCTCCTTTCTAGTACTGCAATGTGCGCATCGAACTTTTGGTCCATGTAGCGGCATATGTGCAGCGTTACTAGTTCGACGTTCTAAGGAAACATAAGGCTTGAATTTGTTTACGATTGGTTCCAAGCTTTTTCTACCTCTTTGGGGTGTTACAGGGTCGGCACCAATCAACCCATTTGCCACTGCAAGTCGAAATTCCTTCGATGACAATGTTTTTCCAAGATTATTGGATTTCTCTTGAAAAATTAAATAAGCATTTACTACCGTAAGGTCAATAAAGTGCCAAAAAATCCTATGCCACCATTTCTTCGACTTACGGTCAATCTCATAACATGATTTATACATGTCACTTTTGTCAACATAGCCCATGTGCTGATTATAATCTTTGACTAGTTTGATACAACCGAATTCTTTACTTGACCCATCTTTCTGTTTTCGTGAAATGACCTGAATATCCTCAGGATTATGAAAATTGCTCAAAAAGTGTACGCCCTTATTATCCTTCCATTTCAGTGCTATGATTCCAGTATCACTTACTCTCCAATCAAAGTCGCCCCTCTTCATACTCTTGTCATCTTTAAAATCTTTCGGAAACCATTTTCGGTCTTTTCTTGCTGTTCCACAACATCGTTTTGCAAACCAAACTGCAAGGATACAGAATTAAAATAATTGTCAATGTAGACTTCATGATTTTTTCCCACTAAGTCTCTTGTCAAATCCGTCACTACCCTTTCCCCTAAGCTATGTTCCGTAACATTTTCAGTTTTGCCTGAAAGAGATAAAGAGGATATATATAGTTACTGTATTCTATGTTGCCTAGATATGTTACCTGTATACAGTTGAAACTGTGAAACAAAACCAGACTCATTTGCTCTGACCCACATTTTGTACCCTCTCTTTATCGGTTTCATCGGCATGTATTGTCGGAATGAAATTCGGCCTTTGAACCGAATCATCGATTCGTCAATTGCTTGACATCTTGACGGTTGGTAAAATGTCGCATAGGTTTCCGACAGCATATCCAGAAGAGGTCGTAGTTTATATAGTTTGTCATATTCGGGTTGTCCTTTTATTGGTTGCACAAAATTATCATTGAGGTGAATGTTACCTAAAAGCCAACTAAAGCGGTTGCGTGGCATGCAAGATGAAATGAAGTTATCGCGAAGTTCCATTCGAGATGACCAATAATCTTTGTAGCTGGGAAGTTTTTTTATGCCCATCAAAATATTCAGGCCAAGAAAACATTTTATTTCGCTTATTGTCGTGGGTACATATTTATCTCCGAGGTCTCTTTGTGTGGCATATAGATTGGTTTCAAAAACAATTTTTTGTAACAGTTCTTCAGGAAACAAAAGCAAAAATATATCCAGAGGTTCCAAATTATTATTATCTGTAATGTTCGGCCCGGAAGTCTCAATAAACTCAGCTTGTTCAATGATATTATTCAGTGATTTTGTCCAAGTAAAGTTTGGTGCTGTGTTACGAACTGGTAAAAATGCAGTCAAAGGCAATTCGTCCTCAGAATCCCAGTTGAGCAGATCTTTATTAGTAGTATTCAAAAGCTGGATATTGGCTTCTGGCAAATCAATTTCCATATCAATGCTTTCGTTATCGTCGGTATCGTAATTTGACTGAATGGATTCATTGTCAGAAGGAATATCTTCTAACCAAGTATATAAGTCCGCGGCAGGCATCTGTTGCAAATCAGAAAAACTGATTTTTTTTCGGTCTGAAACAATTAGACAAAAAATATTACACCGAGCGTACTAGTGGGCCCATATGGAACCACATAACATAACCTACCAAAAATATAACTTGTTTTAAAGTTTTTGTTAATTTATCTAATGTTTATGCGAAAGTATATAGTTATAAACAATATTAACTAAAAACATACCTGCCATAACTCCAAACGAACAAAAAACAATGATATTATATGGTATATCCAAAAAACGCGCGGGAATAAACCAATTTACGAAGATAAACAGCTCACATGCGATATCGTAGCCAACTGAAGGTACGTTACCCAAGAGCAGTAATCCCCACCAAAGCATCTACAAGTGTGGTTCCAGCCAACGCTTACTGGGACGCCAGAGATTTTAGTGTTTGAAATGTGGTCCCAAGGTGGAACCACTGGCCCACAAAGGGCTATACTCTATTGCTTAATGCCAGAGAGTGATAAAATGTAAATTTGCGATGACAGGACCCATTAAGCAGGGTGGACAACTTTAAGGTTGCATTGTAAATATCAGGTAAATTGCAATGATAGTTTTTAAAAATTCCGTATTTCAGACCTACATACCCGATTTTAAAAACATATAGTTGTTGCTATTTATTTTCAGCCGTTTCGGAAATACGGGGGTTCCTATAATTTCCCTTCATCGATTTTGTTTACAGAGACATAATTTCCCGTAACCAAGCTATTAAGTTTTCAGCTTAAAAGATCTATTTATTAGAGGGGTGAGACACTTAAAAGACAAGATCGATGAAGGCAAATTAGGAATCACCGTATTTCCGAAACGACTGAAAATAAATATCAACAACTATATGTTTTTGAAATCAGATCGCCAAATGCAATTCACTCGTATGGATATTTATGAGGGTTGCCGTTTAAAAAAATTCAAAATGGCGTCGTCTGTCAAATTTGTGAAACCTATATATTTTTTGACATTAAATTTGGCTTCGTTGTCGAAAATCATTGAGAAATATGTAATTCGTTTTTTATTATTATTATATATAGTAGGAAAATCGCCAATCGGGTGAGACACTTAAAAAAATGTCCCTGTAAAATACAACAACTTAATTTTTAAATTTTAGTGATCATATTCCGAGTAGTCCGATGAACTACCGTCGTTGGGGTCCAGAGAAATAATAAGGGGCTCTAAAGTGTTTTCTAGCATGTTATCAGCTTCCCACAGTGTTTTTTCTATTTCAATCACATGTTCGACGCACTTACTCCACTTTTCACAATCCACTGTCTTTATTCCCTCTTGCAAGAGGTTTCCAACGTCTCTCGTTTTAAAAGTGGTGGTATGCCTTGCTATAAACCCTTTTACTTGCGTCCACACCAATTATGTGAAGTTTAATTCAAAGTGATATGGCGGAAGGCGAAGTACCGTTATATTTCGTTTTGAAGATTTCGTCGACAACAAATTTCGTACAAAGAGGTTCGTTCAACTTTACAATCTCCAGTAGCTCCTTTTTCAGCATATCTTTATGAAATGGCTTTTTATTTACAGTAAGCCAATGAATGATGTCATTTTTTTTCCAAGAAGACGTTGGTACTTTTTCGGATTTTCTTGAGTGGTAGCTGGCATTATCCATGACTATAACAGACCCAGGAGGAATAAGATCTAGCATTTGCTGCAAGTATTCTTCAAAGACATCAGCGTTAATGTCTTCATGATAGTCTCCAGTCCGTTTTGATTTAAGTGCTTGTAAGCCGACAAATCCATTTTTGCTACCAACGTAAGTAATTATTAAGGGGCATATTCAGTGAACCGCGTGGTCCGACTTGGGAATTTGCCGCGAAGGAGGATAAGTCAGTGTTATTGAACAATCAGGCAACATGGCTATTCCTACATTCATCGCCGCGCCGCGAGACTAATATAATTTACCGCTCCGAGCGGCGAGTGGCGGTCAGGACTGGCTAGATAAACCGCAGTGTTGCCAAATCGCTTTAGATAGTTCCGGTTTTAGGTATTTTTTTCTCAAAAACTCGGTTTGACGTTTTTTCACATTAAAAAAAAGGTATAAAATTAATTGAAATTGTAGATAGTTGAGGAAATACTTTCAAAAAAGACTGTATGGGAACATTTTCTCAGCTTCACCTATTTCTATCGTTTTAAAAAAAAATATTTTTTTTTTTTTTTTAATTCAAGACAACAAATTCTATTCAATAGTTTTCTTGTAGTTTGTCAAACCTTTTTACCTTAATGGAGGTCACTGATAAGAGCTCTTAATCTTTTACCTTTTCCCGAGGGTGCTTTTATTCCAGTGGCCCATCCTTCCATGAAAGCTTGCCTCGCGCTTTTTATATGTTTATCCTGCCATATTTTACCAACTGTATATACAGTGTGTCCACGTAAGTTGGCGGCATATGGGAAACTTCTTTATTATTCATTTTACGAAAAAAAGTTATTCTTCATAAAAAGTTCTGCATGGTCCAAAACCTAAAATGCAACCATCAGATGTTAATTTTTTTCAGTCATATACGAGGTTTGTCAAAAAATGTGATTTTTGCTCTACAGTAAAGTACAGGGTTATCCAACCAAGACTAGACAAGGCGATTTTTTTACTTTTCCTGTACTTTTATAAAAAAACTGAAATAGCCATCTTAAGTCATTTTCTCCCGCGAATTCGAATATCTTCAGCAAAAAACAATTGAACATCAAACAAAAGTACTAGGGGTCACTTTGATATTTTTTTAAATGGGATGCCGTATTTTTAATGAGCTTATCCGATTTCTCATATAAATTTTGATCTAAAATGTTGGATTTTTAATTCAAAAACGCCTTTTTTCTTCAGTTTTAAATTCGGAAAATGTTCGTCTACCGTAAAAATTAAAAAAAAAAAAAAAATTAAAAATCCAACATTTTAGATCAAAATTTATATGAGAAATCGGATAAGCTCATTAAAAATACGGCATCCCATTTAAAAAAATATCAAAGTGACCCCTAGTCCTTTTGTTTGATGTTCAATTGTTTTTTGCTGAAGATATTCGAATTCGCGGGAGAAAATGACTTAAGATGGCTATTTCAGTTTTTTTATAAAAGTACAGGAAAAGTCAAAAAATCGCATTGTCTAGTCTTGGTTGGATAACCCTGTACCTTTCTTTTTGACAATATCGAAAATTGTTATAAAGAGAAGATGTTTAGAATTAAAAATAGCTTTCAAATATTCAACATTGTTTATTTACATTAAAAAAATATTTTTTTTCTACATTTCTTAAATTTCCAACGTAATCGCAGAGAAAATGTAGAAAAAAATATTTTTTTAATGTAAATAAACAATGTTGAATATTTGAAAGCTATTTTTAATTCTAAACAACTTTTCTTTATAACAATTTTCGATATTGTCAAAAAGAAAGGTACTTTACTCTAGAGCAAAAATCACATTTTTTGACAAACCTCGTATATGACTGAAAAAATTTAACATCTGATGGTTGCATTTTAGGTTTTGAACCATGCAGAACTTTTTATGAAGAATAACTTTTTTTCGTAAAATTAATAATAAAGAAGTTTCCCAAATGCCGCCAACTTACGTGGACACACTGTATATCCTTCATTTAGCCAAGTTTCATCAATATAATAAATATTCCTGTTTTCCCTTCGAAACTGTCTAACTGCCCTCAAATATCGTCGTCGCCAACAGATGATTTCGTCTTTCTCTATTAAAAGTGATTTTCTGTTTTGAATTTTTTAATAACAAAAATTCATTCCCTTCAAAGTTTTCCATAGTTTCTTCTTACGCAAGGGTTGAATGAAATCATCCTTTTTCATTTCAGACCAGGGGCGGCTCGTCAATAAGTGCGCCCGTGCGCGCGCACTGCCTAAGAAAGCCAAGCACCAAGCAAAAATAAAATTTATATAAAAAAAAAATATTTAACTGATATCAAGAAAACTTGTATATAAGAATGACGAATGCGAAAGACTTCAAGCGCGACCGCACCGTACACTCACTTCTACTGATTGAAATGGTCTGCCGTGTGTATTCGTTCGGCGTTCTCTGCCGCTCTCGTTAAATGGATTTTCCCTGTGCGGATTGATCGGGAATATTCGGTTAATCGCCCGATGAGAGGACGTCGCCGTGCGCTATCTGAATACACACTTCAATAATTTAATAGGATTGTTTTAGAGTTTTTTGACGCGATTAGAGAAGTTTGAAGTTTTATGACGGTGTTGTGGGTGTTTTTTGTTGTTTTAATTTAATAATGGCTAGCAGTTCGGATTGTGTCACACGAAGTGTTATAGTTATGGACCAAAATTCTGTTGAGAACATTCTAAATAACTTTTCGACAATCGATTTCCAAAGGAAAATTGAAATAAAAATCCCATTTAAAAACCGCGTTTTTTTTTTAATATTCTTCTGGGATAAAAAGCACAAAGAAAATCGATACAAAGGTAAAAAGAGGCGTGGCACCTCGAAAATTTTTCGTCTGCGGCGCACACCCTAAGATAAATGTCACGAGCCGCCACCGTTTCAGACACATTTCAACTATTTTTGCAACTCCGAATATTATATGAAATAATGATTGGACTACACCTATGGAATACGCCAAAGACTACTGGATTTTCTAGTTCAATAATGATTTATTACTCTCTCGCATTAAGAAACAGATTATAGTCCATTTTTTTTGGTGTTTGTGCTTCATTCTAATAAAGTTAATTTACCAAACGTGCCGCAAAGGGACAAAAAATCTATAAAAGTGGTAATAAATCGAAACATTCTGCACTTCTGCCTGAAATGATTTTTTTTTTACTTTTTTTAAGCGCAACACAGCACTAAAGTTGCTTAGAGCTTACACCGACCCCACTAGGGAGCGCGTTTGTAGCAAAATAGCGAACGGAGATTACACGCATCACGGTTTTTAATTTCAAAACGGATTCGATCGTGTATACTGGTCTTATCACAATCACGGAATCTGGAACGGGCTACTTAAATCGCACGTAAATCGTCCTATGAAATGACCTGGTTAAAGACTTTAAACTATATAATACTATATAATAAACTTATTAATATGTCACAATTTTTCTACAGTATTCTTCTATTGAATATGGTTCAATATCAACAAGAGTTTTAAAAATTATTTTCTTAATCGCCCGAATATTATTTACTTTTTATTCGGGTAGATAAATTATTTAAAAACGGAAACAATTGTAATATGTCCCCTTCTCGTATAACCTTAACCTATGTCTAGGAACCGAATAATTCATGGTTCTTGTGGGATAAGCAACCTGAGACTCATTTCCTCCAAATAATATTTATAATATATTGAATACATAATTATTAATAATATTACAATTAATAATAATTAAGTAATTTCTCTGCTTAATAAATAATTTCAAAATTGCACACATGCTTGATACAAATACTCTTTTTTATGAGTGCGGGAAGGATGACCTGATGTTAGATGGTCAATTAGATATTTCTGACGATACTTTGTTCTTATTTAGCACGTATAGTAAAAAAAATCCCTTTGGTTCTTTTCTCTGAGTAAGTCGTCAACATATTTAATAAATATATATTTTTTAATAACATTTCTCACAATAAAATTAATAATGCGCATATTCATCATGTTTTCATGATTTTCTAGACTTTACAACATCCCAACATAGTAGAAATACTGGGAGTACTCAGAGAACCAGAAATTCTTTTGGTGATGGAATTCGTTCAACATGGCTCGTTGCAGAGTTATCTCAAAATATACAAAGAAGATCTGCAGACCAAACAATTGTTGAAGTACGCCTCTGATATTGCAAAGGTAACAAGAAATACATTTTGTGTAAATTGATTTTTTTATAAATTTATGTTGTCACCTAAAGTTGACGTAGTATGAAGAAATATTGATATTTACTTAACTTTATTAATAAATAGAGGAATTATCTGATATATTGGCGTTGTCGAATATGTTTGAATTTTCCTTAAAATGTTTTGTTACAGTTGTTAATTTCGAATTAGTGTTTGACATCGTATTATAGGAAAAATTAGGTAAATTTCGATGACTACAAAATCCAATATAGCGTTCGATAATGACTCCAGGAAATCAAAACGCAACCGAAATGTAACCAAATAGACATATTTTATTATATGTAAAAATTTACTATAAAAATGAGTTTACAGATTTAAGAAACTTTGAGAAATAAAAATGTTGTAACCAACATGGGAAAATGCAACATTTTGGTTTTTTAAATATCTACAAAATAGCCTGAATAAACTTAAACTACTAAAATAATTTGAATAAAACATTAATTATATTTTATCCAAGCGTGTAAAAAAGGGAATAAACATTTTCTGGTTTGGGAACACACTTTAACCAGTCAGGAATACTGAATATACTATATTTTTAGGGAATGGAATACTTAGGAAAGAAAAGCATTGTACACAGAGACTTGGCGGCGAGAAATATTTTAGTTGTGGACGAGAATCATGTTAAAATATCTGACTTTGGATTAGCTCAGTTCATGGGCACCAACGATTACTATATCTTGAAAAGCCCTAACCGAGAATTGCCAATTAAGTGGTATGTCTAACTTAATTTATTGCCAGTAACTTAAGTGGCATATTTAACGAATACTTGTTACATATTGCTGACACCTGTATATCAAAAGCGAATCAAGATAGCCATGATGTAGTTAATTATATGATTTTTAGGTATGCACCCGAAAGTTTAGAGGGAAAATTTTCAGCGAAATCCGATGTATGGTCCTATGGAGTTACGATTATTGAAATGTTTAGCTTTGGGGAAGAGCCGCCTACTTTGGCGAACATTGACAAAGTGCCAGAGGGTCAGGAGCAACAAGTTTTGTTGAGTGCTATCCGAAGTGGTTTAAGGTAAATTTCTTATTAATGCCGGATATTATGGGTTCGAATAACTTTCAAGGTTCACCTGAGTATTGGCCAATATACGTTTTCGATTGGACACACTGCACCGGAGCACCGAACCGGAGTAAGGTATTGTTATCCTCTGTTTTAGACCTTGTTGAAAGCGAAACAGGAATACAAACTACACCGACTGCGTACTCAGTGCAAAATTCCATGCGATTCTAAATCGTCCTAATTGAGCAATGGCGTCATAAAAATAAATCGGTGACTTTTATTAACATTTTAGACTCGTGTGTAGGTTTCTTGTTTATGTTTAAATATTCAGTGTCAGTTTCTGTTTCTTCCTCTAAAATAAATAGCCGCGACATAGTATTTCTTGTAAAGCGCCGCTACGTTTTAGTGAGTCGAAAAGTTGCTATTTTCGCGATTTATCGCTTCTAATGGCAACACTGTTCACAATCAATCACTCTGAGAATGGGTCCGGATGTTTCCCCACTTATATTACTAATAACAGAAATGTATGCAAATACCATGCGGATTATTAGGTAATTAGTTTTTCTTTGTCTAACCCAAATGATTTGCAATAGTATATTTCACCGAGTGGTTCGAGCACAGCATGAAGAAAGGACCAGCGGATGCTCTCAGCGTAAAGATGTATGTGTGCACTGTGCCGACAGCATCCTAACGCCATTTTGTCCGTATGCAGAGCAGCAGTCTCGCTGAACGGATTGTTGCGCGCTCACGCTTCCGTTTGCAATATCGGTGTGTATGCACCCAGAAATATGATGGAAGTGGACGAAAACCTTACTTATTAACTTCAAAGGATTTCGTATCGACAGCGCCTGCTGGTCCCTTCTTAATGCTGTGATTCGAGTGTATTTCCACCGGCAACCAAGACGCAATAACCCGAGAACCGGCGACGTTGCGCGTCGGTGAAATATACTATTGCCAATCAGTTGGGTTAGACAAAGAAAAACTAATTATTTATAGTCTGTTTCTTAATGCGAGACGGTAGTAAATCATTATTAAACTATGAAACCCAGTGGTCTTCGCCGTATTCCATTGGCGTAGTCCAATTATTATTTCATATAACATTCGGAGTTGCAAAAATAGTTGAAATGTACTCGAATATGACTGGAGTCGAACAGTCAACAATATACCGATTTGTGCACGAGGATAAAAGTGGCCCCATCAGGCGACCAAACAGAAGTACAGGAAGAAAAGAAACTGTAATAAATGACGATGAAAGGAACTGCCATCATACACTCGTTTTACTTCAAAAAAGAAATACCTACCTTGGACAAAATAATGTCTGAAATGAAAAAGGATGATTTCATTCTACCCATGGGTAAGAAAAAACTATGGAAAACTTTGAAGCAAATGAATTTTTGTTATGAAGAAATTCAACATAAAGTATTATATATTTTTGAAAAGCTTCTGATAAACTGAATCATATAAGCTAAAAATATATAGGCTGTTCCATTTAAAAAAATGCAAATTTGTTCTTTTTCTCGAAAACAATTAAACATAGAAAAAATCTGACCAAGCCACTGGATTCCACGTGAAAAAAACTAAAAAGTTCATTTTTTACCTTTTTGATAAGTTGCAGCGTAACCGAGATACGGAGGGTGTCCCAAAATGCAAAATTTTCAAAATCACCCCGTATCTTAAAAACTAAGGGGGATATAAAAATTCTGTTGATGGCATCGTTTGTTTCTCAAAAAAGTAACACAGTGCCGCGAAACCCGCAACCTTCTATCTTTACTAATAACGCAGATAACCCGTAAAACATACGAAAACTGGACACCCTGTACAGGGTGTCCATTTTTCGATGTAATTGCAGGGTATCTCGGTAACTAGTAAGGATAGAGACTTGCGGTTTTTACATTGCTACTTTTTCGTGAAACAAAAAATGCCGCAGACAGAATTGTCATAGCTTTCTTAGTTTTTAAGCTACAGGGTGTTTTCGAGAATGTTGCCTTTTTGACCATCCCCTGTCTTTCGGTTACCCTTTAACTTATCAAAAAATTGAAACTTGTTTCAGAGACAGTTTTTTAAGTATAATTCAGTGGTGTGCTTACTTTTTTTCTGGAAGTCTTACTTTTTGAGATTTAAGGCAAACATATGATTTTTTAAATGAAAGTATATTATTCTCCTATTTCATTGGGCTATTGTTAAGCTTTTTAAAAATATATAATAGTTGATAGTTATTATTAACAATAAACGCACAAATCGAAAAATTTAAAAGATTAGGTTAGTAGGCTATGAAACCATTGAAACAAACAAAAGAATATGTCATTACTGCTAAAAGTAAGTCGTCGCACAGCATTCCCAGTACGTAAACGGTGCACAATCTTTACTTCATAGGGTTTCAAATTATATTTATTTAATAATTTGTTAGACAAGATTTTATTACTTCGAGATCTTTTTCTATGACTTTAAACGAACTTCTAGTGCCTATGCAAAAGCCATAACGGTCATGTGACCCTTCCGCGATTCCCTTTATTATACAGGGCTGCCCAGAAGTCCGGAATAAAATTAATATAGCCTTAACCTGTAACTTTTGGGGAAAATGCTCGTACACGTCACTTTAGTTTTATATATGCTCACATTTTGACGTTATTCGTTTGTTTTTTCATGGACATTTGTCAAAGATATGACAACGTCAATATTTTTTTTAAATGAAAACACAGCTTGTGATACATCATTTGAAAGCTCATATCTCGTACAGTATGCTCATAAATTTTGGCGCGATTCTGTCAAGCTATTTCAAAATGGCGACTGTTAAAAGTGTAAAAAAAATTCCCTATTTAAATAAGCGGAAATCTTCATTGTTTCACGTTCTGACATTTTGTGACATTGTGACTTAACAATAGTTATGGTTTATTTGTTATTTATTTTGTTAAAATAAAAATATAACGAAGCAAAACAAAACACAACAAGAAGGCGGTTTAACGTGGCAAATGCTGGAAATGTCCTCCACCCTCTACTTGGCATGCTCCCAGACGATGGAAAAATCCGTCGACGGAATTTCGAATGGCTTCAGCCGGTATGTTATGTGTCTCCAATCTAATTTTGTTTTTCAAATCTTCAATATTATTTGGCCTATTTTGGTAAACTTTTTCTTTTAACTATCCCCAAAGAAAATAGTCTAGAGGCGTTAAGTCTGGGGACCTCGGTGGCCATTCAATTGTACCACGTCGTCCAATCCAGCGACCTGGAAATATCTGATCTAAATATCTTCTCACATTGACACCAAAATGCGGGGGAGCACCATCTTGCTGAAACCAAATTGTTTCATGGTCGATACTGTGACCCTTCTAAGATCCAAGACTACACATACCTTCAAAACTGTACATTTACATCTCTTGGTGATGGCTAATGTACTAATCTACCTCGTGAATAAATGGGCCCAATCTTCCCCTACAGATAATTTAATTCATTTATCCCAGTAACTTTTATAGATACACATACATGATTTTTTTTTCTTATTCTGACAATGATCTTGTTGTTGCAGTTGTCTAGATAATGGTGCCTTTGTAGCTATTTTTTGAGGTATTTTTAGAAAAGTTAACAATTTTTCAGTCTAGTTAACAATATGCAGGGTTAAACTTATTTTTCCCTGTATAATTGCAAATAATCAATTTACCTTTAAAAAAAATTCACAGGGTCACGTGCACTGCTCTGTGAAAACCGCAACGCAAAATCTTTAACTAACTTAATATCTGGATCTACTTCGTTGGGAAAAATTACAGCTAGAGCAGGCCTCAACTCGAAAGTTAAGAAATTCATGTACCGTTCAGCTGTGAGGTTTCCTTTAAAAAATAATGGCCCTAAAAGTAGGTTATTAATGATACCTGCCCATACATTTACTTTCTGGGGCCGCTGAGTATGCGCTTCAAATATCCATCGTGGATTTTCTTGAATCCAGAAACGATAATTATGTCTGTTAACCACCCCGTTTAACTAGAAAGTAGCTTCATCCGAAAATAATATGCTCTTTGGAAACCTATTATTCTCGTCACACCGTCTCATCATTTCTTCGCAAAATTGCAAGCGCCTATCATAGTCATCTTCTAAAAGCTCTTGGACATGACATACTTTATAAGGGTGATATTTTTCTGCATTCAAAAATCTTCCAATATTACCTCTAGATGTATCATGATTTTGAGCGAATGAAACTGTTGAAACATGCGGATTATCCTGCAGAGATAATGCAATTTCCAATTTTTCATCGTCGCCTAAAACACGTGGCCATCCATTCCTAGGCAAGTCCTTTACTGTGGCATGTTCATCAAATTTGTGGAATATTTTAGGTACTAACAGTGCCCTGTGAAATTTGATTTTCCGGATATTTAGCATTAAATAAAGTGCACACTTCACTTTGACTTCTTATTTTATATCCACATCCTAACAATATCAAGACTTCGATACGCTGCATTTCCGACAAAACCATTTTTGTTTAGAAAATTGTAAAATAATACTTCGGAAATACCTAAATTAATTTTATTGCATACTGTATTGTAAAGCACACATTTACATATTTGAATTTAGTCCAGAAAATAAGGTTTTACAGCAATAAGTCCGGTAAAATTTTTTTACCGGACTAGTCCTGTAAAATTTCTTTACCGGACTGAAATTTGTAAGTTTTAGTTTAATCAATGTCAAACACACAATGTTTCCACCAGTAAATATAAGCACTTTTCAAATATACGACGCAGAATAAAACTTCATTATAATTTCAAAACATAATTATAATTTTCAACAGAACAGTATGAAATAAAATATTGTACGTCATTCGTCCGGTAAATCCTTTACAGTATTCGTTTCAAAATTCCTGACTCTGCTCCTTCGTCGCCTCGTCTCGAAACATTTCACTCATACTGTAAAAGTTGATTTACCTGACTTATAACGTAAATATCTATTACAAGTTCACAATGTCACAAAATGTCAGAACGTGAAACAATGAAGATTTCTTACCTGGAAAGGTAAAAAAAACATCAATGGTTGATCATCAGCCCTATGCAGCAGCAGTCCGTTAACTTTTTAACGGTAGTGTTTCCAGTAGAAACGGGTTAACACAGCCACTTGATCTTTTCCAACCAAAGTTAAGGAACAGCTGTTAGAATTTTTAAACGGATCGAACTGTCAGAAATGTTTAACCTAAAAATTTTATTTATTTCTGTGATTTACGTCAACTGTTTGATAACTGACAACACGAAAACGAAAACAGGTTAGGTTACATTTTTTTCTGTTTCGGTAAATATCGACCTATTTTGGTATTACGAATAAATAAACGCATTAATCAGAATAATTTCAGATGGAAACGCAAATTTAAATGAATTTCTACCTGCGGAGAAGATTATTATTTTCCTATCGCCGAGCTAGTGTATAGTTTTTGTGCGTTCGATATCTGGCGTAAGTAGGTAGGTACATATGTTTTATTTTGCTTATTTAATTTGTTAACAACACCTTTATGATAGGTAGGTACTTATTTACGTTTTTTTCTAGGAATGGATTGAAATTAACCAGGAAAAAATACGCAAACAAAGCAGCAGAGACGTTATTAAATTATCATAATATGGCTAGAGCTTTTAAGCAGTGTGAAGAAAATGATACAAATAAATAATAGGTATTCTGACAGAAGGTAATTACGCAATAGATTACCTACATACCTACTTTAATTAGGGCTCCTAGGAAATCTTTGCTTTGGTAATAGATGAATGTATACATACATACACATTTTTGTAGGTTATAAGATACCTACAGATTTTCAGATGTGCTTCTTATTTAAAAATCAAAAAAGGGTATTGGAATTATGCCTGGTTAAATTTAGAATATGACAATGATTACTTTAATATAAAGGTAAAATAACTACCGTTTCATTTCAACATTTTAAGTGTTATTTAAAGTATTACAGACACCATTTAATACACTACGTAGTAAGGTGAAACCTTTTATGTGACTTTTGATTTTATGTTATAGAAAATTCCTGACCAAATTTTTTTAAAGTTAGGTATCAATCAGTACCTTTTTTCTCACATAAGTTTTAATGTCTAAGTATCTTATTGTCCAACAGTATCTTGAATATGAGCTGGTAGTATAGTCGGGATAAGAAACTAATGTTAGTCTAATACTTCGGTAAATATTGGCAAACATATTTATTAACCTAGTTTTATTGTCCTATTCCGACTACACTACTAGCTTATATAAGATTTTAGTATTATTAAATTTAAAATGTTGTTCTCAATTCAATTAACTACAATTTATTTCCAAATAGGTAACTGTTACAGTTCATTATGTAGAATAAAATATAACTTAAAAAATTTCAACAGACATACCAATAATTTTATTATTATAATATTACATTTATAATGAATTTCAAATCATTTAAGTATAATTATTTCTTAGTTACCACTATAAGTCTCCAGGAGGGCCATAGCTAACTAAAAATAAATCCAAATCTTACGAGAAATCTTGTCCTTGGCCAGCATTGTCTAATAACAAAATAATTGTAGGACAAGATTTGGTTTTATTCTTAATTTGCTTTTATATTTTTGCCAATTTTGTAAAAGTAGCTTACCGGCTTGCAAGCCAGTTTATTGATTTCAAGCACTTTTTTAAATAGGAACTCTATTTATTTTAGAAGATGGTTATTTTTTGGTGCAAAAGGTATGTAGAAAAGAAATATTAGTAGTTCATAGTCTTAACGACAATGCCTTAAAAATAGCATCAAATCATACATTTAGACTGTGACGTATCTGTACGATTTTTTTGTCCACCAGGGTAAGCATGTTTTTACAGGTTATAAAAACAACTGATTATATATATATATAGAATTTAATATTAAAAACCTAAAACCAGAACAAATTAATTATATTGTATTAAAATTTAAAATACCTAAGTAGGTATCGCTAATGCTCTTATTGCGATCTTCAAGGACTCTCCAAGTTTAAACTAGAAAATAAATCTTCGAAAGAAAACAAATGATCTTTAAGGTGGCCTTAGAACCACCATACTTTAATTGATATCGTGTTAGGGTCCTCAGACAATGGGCACTCTGAACAGATTTACCAATTTTATTTAAAACTATTTTTTTAGGAATTCAATAAGAATTAAATTAATTAAATTATTGCCATTTTCCAATCATGAATATAATACACGAAAGGTTTTTCATCACTTATGTTACAACTAAAAGGTTAAAAATGAAAAAAATTTGATTATTAAATTTCATATTAGTGGGTATTTTGCAATTATTAGAAAACTATTATGTTTTGAGTAGGTACCTAAACACTTGGTTATATCTTATACGTATGCTCTTTCTGGTCATTCTTCCATTAGGTAGGGTCAGTTGGGGTAAATGTAGACAGGGGTAAATGAAAACAAGGCCTGTACATTTTAAAAAGCGCCCCCAATTTAGATTTCGCGAGTCATTCGCAGAAGCTTTAAGGAAGCACAGGGCAACAGCGTCTGAAGATTTGGTTTATTTCATTAGATAGTTGTCTCGCAGCCATTGGCGAATTTGCATGTGCTAATCAAAATGTAATACCCTCGCGCATTCACTATTATTTTGTGAAAATCATAAGGTAAGGTAGGTACCTAATATTTTTTGGTATCTTTAAGACAAATTTCAAATAAATTATAGTGGGATAAAGTCATAATATCACAAGTTTGGTAGATATTTTGATGTTTACATTTACCTTAGAATTTTGCGGCGCTGGGTAAATGTACACATGGATGAGGGGCAAATGTGAACATGGATTCGGGCCAAAAAAAAAGGCCCACCACCATATTCTTCATAACAGAATTAAAGGGAGAAAAACGGCGATGGCTGTTCAAGGTCCTGGCCGAAAGTCGACGCGATCCGTTATGGAAGAAAATGAAATTGTAAAGTGCCTTTTAACAAGATGCAAAATGGGCCACCCTTGTAGCAAAGAAGAACTGCGTGACCTCGTTGGTAAATATGTGAAAGCTAAGAATATAAAATTTCCTTTTAAAGATAACAAACCAGGTAAAGACTGGTACCTTTCGTTTATGTTTCGACATCCTCAGCTATAACTAAAAAAACCAGAGCATCTTTAAAAGTTGCGTAAGGATGCGAGAAACACACAGATAGTATATGATTTTTATGAGAAGTTAGAAAATGTGTTATGAATGATCTCGACAAGGAAAAGCTGCGTTTGTCTTCTATATAATTTCAAGACTGAAACAACAATTATGTATATGGTGAAGTGTTAACCTCTAACGACGTCATATCATGACTAAAAGAAGCCGAAGAAAAAAAGCAAAAGGCAACTACTTAGGGGCTAACTAACAAGACAAATAAAAAACTCAAATCAAAAAAGAAACAAAATAATCCAACCACTGCAGAAAATTCAGGCGTTAAGAAGAGAAAATTATTGAAAATAGCTAAAAATAAATCAGATACCTCGGAAGAGAGTGATACCATATGAATATGATGATGAGAGTTCCAGCGATGAAATACAACAGGATAATGACGTAATTTATTTGGAACCCATTAAAGATATGTCAAAGTTGTGCGTTGGAAAATTTGTTTTCATTCCGTTCAAAGGGGGTTAACGTAACACAACTATTTTTAAATATGTTTGTTCTATTGAAGATGTTGATGAGGACCAAAATGAAATAAAAGTTATCGGCGGACACTTTAAAAACACTTTTTTGTGTCGTAGAAACTGATGTTAATTTCGTTAATATCGGTCAAGTATTAGGTATACTGCCAGATCCTGAAATATTTGCCAAAGTTAGGAGAATCTTTTATAGATTTGTAAATAGTATTCCCCTGGCGGAGTAGACTTCAAACCTTCGTTGAAAAATTGTTATCTTTATTCTATTAGAATTATGGAATATTACTTTGTTTGCTTGTTACTTAAGAACATAGGAATGACGGAATGAATTATTTTTCTGCCCTTTTGTTCTTATTGTTCGGAAAGCGTAGGTGTTGTTTTTTTATAATAAATATTTTTGTAACTGTCGTTTTTTTAAATTCTACTAATGGGGTAAATGTAAACACGTTAATAACATATCAAATATCAACTATATAATGCCTACAAACGACATGTTTCTGTTAACCCCACGATTTTTTGCACAAATGCTTATGGTCTTCAGCAGAATTGTTTACATTTCCCCCGAGGGCACGGGGTAAATTTAAACATACTACCTGTAAAAAAATATATGACAAAATCTAAAATGGCTAATTTTGAAATGTATTATTCTGAAAATGTTTAATAAATATACATACTCAAACTGCCTGCAAAGTCGATACACTTAAATACTTTATACAAATTGATCAAATTAATTTTATGAATAAAGGTATCAAAAGTGTCGAGAATCGTCTACATTTAACCCAACTGACCCTATAGGTACATTATTCAAACACGTGTTTACAAACTTTTTAATTGGTTGGCGTCACAAGTTTGGAAAACGTTGCCAAGTTTATTTACCAACGCTTTACCTTGCATATTTTGAAGTAACAGAAGAAAAGAATACACTTTAAAAATATCAACAAATCAAAATATTACTAAAAAAGTATAGCTATGAAATCAATTTAGTATGTACATTTGACTCTTCGAAAACTCTTTTGTAGCGGGGTTAAAAAAAAAACGGTATATTTGTCGATATCAGTAACTACTAATAATTGACGTCACAAAAGGCAGGAGGTTTTGGCGCGCGTTCAAAATGAGAAATTTGTATTGTAAAATATCTCGTAACACAATGAGATTTATGATAAAAAAGAAAAATAGGGGGTATATTTGAGTCTAGATACAACTAAATATACATTGAATTAAAAATTGTGCAAGGACCCTTTTGTACACACGTATAATAATAACAGTATGTACCTGGCCCGAATAGCCCTAGCAATTTAAGGCCATGCAAAGGAAGACAGACACCCTGTATTATCAGATTAGACCGTTTTCAAGCCCAACGAATTTCCTTGTAAATATATACATTTAAATTTTAGAAAATATCCCAGTCTCAATCGTGTGAATTGTAAATCTTAAACCATCTTACCGAAACTTTATGTAATATTTTATGTAACGCTAATTAAATATGTAATATGTAGAAACACAACATTAAATAATAAAAAATTCCTGGGCCTATATTAATTTTGACATTTTTTAGCTGTTGGGACGTTTTAGCAAAGGAGGAAAACATACTCTTGAACTGGATTGGAAGTGTTAATTAAAATGGCAAAATATTCTACTTATAGACAGTATACAGGGTGTTTCACGGTCGATGGTACGTTAGACGTTTACGGAGAACTAAATAACGAATCATTTTCAAATTTTGGCAACTGGAATAAACGACTATGGTCTATCGTTTTAATATATTTTCAGCAATGCAAGGTTGCCGCTTCTGCCCAAAACAGGTGGCAATATAGTTATTTCAAATGGAACACCCTATATCTTAGAATTTTTTTGGACTCTACATAAAATTGTAAGTATTTTTTAGTAAGTGCATTATAAGTCTAAACTTAATAGGTTCCGAGATATCGCCATTTGAAAAATGACATTTTTGAACTTTGACAACTTCTAACTTTTTAACGGTATGTCTTAGAGCAAAACGGCTTACATGTCCCTATCTTCCTATTTTACTATCTTCCCAAAAGTTTCAACTTCCGGTTAAACCGGATGTAACTTAAAATCCCCATATAATAGTACTTCCGGCGTAACCGGAAGTTGATATTTTTGGGAAGATAATAAAAAAGCAAGATAGGGACATGTAAGCCGTTTTGCTCTAAGACATACCGTTAAAAAGTTTGAAGCAGTCAAAGTTCAAAAATGTCATTTTTCAAATGTCGATATCTCAAAACCTATTAAGTTGAGACTTATAATGCACTTATTAAAAAATACTTACAATTTTATGTAGAGTCCAAAAAAATTCTAAGATATAGGGTGTTCCATTTGAAATAACAATGTTGCCACCTGTTTTGGGCAGAAGCGGCAACGTTGCATTGCTGAAAATATTTTAGAACGATAGACCATGGTCGTTTATCCCGGTTGCCAAATTTTGAAAATGATTCGTTATTTAGTTCTCCGTAAACGTCTAACGTACCATCGACCGTGAAACACCCTGTATAATATACCGAATCCGAATGATAAATTAATGATTCGCGAAAAGGTCAATGTCAAGTGCGTCCTAATAATATATTCAAGTTAATTATAATGATTAATATAATACAGGCAAAAAGACTAATCTACAATATGACATTAACCAACATTTAAACGACTTTAATAGTTATTTATATTATATTACTAGTACGGTATGAGCTTCACTACAGTAACGAGTGGGGAATATTGCTACGACGAGGTCGTAGACCGAATCGTAGTAACCACACGCGTGCTGTAGTGAGCCTTACTGTATGTGTGATATACAACATTTTATATAAGACCCAGAATTTTGTTTTTTTTATGTATTCAAAATGATTTTGACATTTGACAAAAAAAATTGTATTATTACACAAAAAGTGACAGTGACCGACGGAACAAAACAAATCATAGTTTGATTAAAAATGACTAATGTAATAAAAAAAATGAGTGATCTAATAAGTTCATTACATCACTGAGTGATGTAATGAGTTCATTACATCACTCAGTACGATAATACAGTATATTGCATAACGCAAACAGGCTAAAATGGGTTATGTAATAAGCTCTTTTCGTGTGGGTCTTATATAAAATTAATTAAACACCAAGAATTTGCTCTTGAAAAACGGGTAGGGACCTAGACAGCAAACACATGTCAATAAGTTGAAATGAATAAAAATAATGAATTTATTCCTTTTTTCTACTTCTACACACCAGCAGCTTTTTTTTGCAACTGAAAAATCTTTCAAAAATACATGGAAGTCATTATGGCTTGGCGCGCACCAGCAATTAATGCTAGCCCATATCAAATCAGTGTGTTGTATTTAAGCCATTTTTAAGTTGCACAAAAAAAGTTGCTAGTGTGATTTTGATTTAGAAATAAGTAAGTTTAAGATAAATGTTAGTTAGTGTCCTACTGTTCCTCCAGTATATTTAAATGTTCTAGGTTAGGTTAGTTATAGTTAGTTCTAGGTTAGGTTAGTTATAGTTAGTAGGTACATTAAGTTCTGTTAATATATTAAAGTTATCTAAGTTGCCAAACTCTTTTAAGTAATTTAATTTTAGCGCCATAAGTGATAATTCATTTTTCCTTTCTGCAATAATATTTTGTTTCTCCCATAATTCATTTTTCCTTTCTGCGATAATATTTTGTTTCTCACATAATTCGTTGTTTTTTTTCATCGTCTTGTTGAATTCCTCCATTTGAACTACCACCTGCTTTTGAACATCTAGAGTCGTTTTCTGTGATGCTGAAAACGACTCTATTGCAGACCGTAGGGTTGTGCTGGAGCACCTTTCGTGTTCATTTTTTGTATTAGTTGACACTAAAATTAAAGTTTATATTTACCAAAAGTATTAAAAGGGTAGTAGCCATAATACAAAGCCTTCGGGAGAGGTGAGGGAGCAACGGGGCTGATAGCCCCGGTTCTCACCTTTCTTTGTGGCCCTATCTCAAGTAAAATAAAAACCCAATACACCCTATAGAGTAATTTTGCAGTCTTAACTGTAATGAATATGCTTTTCTGCTTTTAATGCTACTCCGTCCTGGCGATACAAATTAAGATTGCAAAATTACTCCACAGTGTTATGCAAACGAAATAAGGAGAGAAAACATACGTTTTAATTTTTCTGTATATTTAAACATGTAGGTATAGGTACTATTTTTTAAAGAAATTAATAAAAATTAATAGATACTTACATTTATCTACAATTTAAAAAAATATTTGAATCGGACTATGGAAAAAAAGTTAGTATATACATATATACATATTATATTGGATTACAATTTTGTATGGATCGAATTTTATGTCAGTGAGTGTATTATAAAATCAAATATTCGTTATATTCATGTGTGTGAAATCGAAGAACTTGTTGATTGAAGTAAAATTATAAGTATCCCAACATTATTTACTTATTATTGTTTACCTCTTTTAAATTTCTTCCTTGCCGGTTCAGTTACTGTTGTTGTTTTGTTAAGAGTTTCTAAAAATTTTTCACTCAATTAATGAAAATCAACATTTCTATGCTCTCTTTCTGTATTACCAATATATTGTTATAAGTAATATTATGAAGCAACTGAGAAAAAAAATTCTGAACTTTTTGAATTTTCCAAATATTTAGTAGTAAAATTACCCTCTTTAATAATTGTCTCTGACGGCATCGCGATGTTTATTACTGAATCTAAAAACAAATGGTTTTATTAAATATTATTTGTAGTATTCTGAGATTCGTAGTCGTATTGATCGTAAACTGCCGTTCTGCGAACGGTTCAGGTTAATTTTCTTTACATAGACTATGTACCTTTTAAAATAATGTATTAAACCTTTTTGATTCCACAGGAGAAAATTTTGATAAAAGTCAATCTGTTTTTGACTATATATTATACCGTAGATTATACCTACGTATATTTGTTTAAGGTTTATTAGGTTAGTTTTCTTTATTTAATCTTATTTTAATGTTAGGTACCTACTAAACTAAATTTTATGTTATAATTATATTGTTATATTGCAAGTGTAAATATGTAAATAAATTTACAACATATACCTGAAGCTGTTGGTAGTGGGTTGGCCAAGTTTAAGCAGTCTTGAACCTCTGGGTCACCTAAATGGATATAAGAAAGAAGCGCTAATAACTTCTCTTCTTGAACAGTTAAAATTTGTTTTATAGGGGGTCCACCCCCTGTCCGTTCCATTTCTATTTTAATATTCCTACTTTTTTTTCTGATGTTCGTCTTCCATTCGCTCCAGACCTACAAATTTAGTTGTTTTTACTACACTTTTCTTTATATGATAGGTACGGTCAAAATTAGTCCAAATAAAAAAAAATCAATTGCCATGTCTGTACAGTTTTACCGACCTGTACGATAGCTTGTCCTCGGGACGAAAACTTTTTTTCGATTTTGACATGTAAATTCTTTGTCCGTATTTAAAAGATGTTGAATGAAGTAGGTATAGTAATAAAGTACACCCAGTAGGTATTATAATATATAGATGCATGAATATTTCTGTAATTTATTAATTAATTATCTGTTCAAACTTTAAGGCGATATTCCTGACTTCATTTTAAGACAAGAAGTTTATATAAATAGCAGGTAAATAAACGTTTTGTTGTTAATATACAATTTGATAGTTGGACATTTAGTTTTGATTTTTTTTTAATGTTACCTAAGCCACTTGCAGAAACGACAATTTCTATTTTGTTTATCTAATTTTTTCCATAATTGATTTCACAATTATTATGAAATTTTAAAAAAGTAAAAAAAAAAACAGCAATATAAATCCACGTCGACATGAATGTTTGGGGTTATCCCCTTTAAATTTGTATTGATGCTTACTCATGTTTGGAATGTTTATTTCAGTCGTAAATTTTTTGTCTAAATCAGTTTAATTTATGAATCTTAACCACAAGTGAAATAATTTAGTTAGGTACTAGGTATTATAATTTCTTTATAATATTATTTATTGTTAATATAAAAATATAGGTACTAGATAGGTATAGCATATTTATTGCTTATCATAATATTAGGTTTTAGTAGGTACCTACTTGGTTTTCAGCTTAGTTTAGTTTATTTATGGAAAAAACTTACATAAGTTTCTTATCTTGGTCAACGAATTCAAAATACATTTACAAATTTAAGACCATTTACAATAATTACAATACATTTAAATTTTAAGAAAACCCCCGAAAGTACATTTTACCTAAAACATCCAAACCACAAGCGCACCCACTAAATCCAGGACATTACTTTAAAAGTCCATATCTACCACTCTATATTGTATGAAATCGTCCATTTTATAAAAACATTTATTTATTAGAAATTGTTTTATTTTATTTTTAAAGGGTTTTAGAGGGAGATGAACACACCTATGAGTAGTATAAGTCGGGCAATAAATAAATAATAATATTTAGACTTGTTATCCTGTTTATGGTCAATATTTTGTATATAATGTAATTCAAAATGGTTTATCGGTAACAGTTCTAAAGGCAGGCAGAAAAAGCTTATGATTTGAAGCCTCTGTTTCATATTAAACATAAATAAACAAATTTAATTTTTACAAAGTTATGTAAGAAACTTGGTTGATCCAAGCTTTAATAATTTATCTATTATAGCAGCTACCTGCATAGTCTAAATAGTCTAGAATCTTACCTCTATTTGGTAGGTAGTACATTCTTGCCAAAACAACATAACATCATATATTTTTCAGCTTGTACGTAGGTAGGTACATTGTAGAAAACTGCTTTAGAATCGGAAACATAATTTTCTGCTACATACAATGAAAAATCTTCTCGAAAACCTTTCTTGTCATGGTTTGATAAAATCTAAAAGTACATAAATTTCCTATAAATTGTAAATCAACACAAATCAATTTAGTTCAGTAATTTTAACCTGTAAAAGTGTATTTTTAACTTACCTGTATAAAAAAATATCCATTTTTTCTTTTAAACGAGCTTATGCATATATAAGAGGATGCATTTTCAATCAAAAACACTTCGATCACTAATTTTCGAAGCAAAAACCGAAAAATTCTAAAGAAAAGCAAGCAAAAGCAAGAAACGAGGTTCTGTCATCTGTGTACCGTGAAACGAGGGCATCCGAAGCAATCCGAAGTGATTCGATATCCGACATGTGCGGGCCCCTGATTGGCTCAAAATTTTAACCGGGGTCCGTTTAAACGAAGCGTCGGGTCTTTCGATGCCGATAAAAAAGCCCGTTAAAACTCGAATTAACCCCTGAAATGTAACGGAAAAGTTGTTGCTGCATACCAAATCGCGGAAATAGCATGGGATTTTTCTAACGGGTCCCGTTAGTTTGGAGTTAACGGAAAGTTTTAACCTGTGTGCTGCTGCATAGGGCTGCATATCCGCTTATTTAAATAGGGATTTTTTTAAAACTTTTAAGAGTCGCCATTTTGAAATAGCTTGACAGAATCGCGTCAATTATGAGCATACTGTACGAGATATTAGCTTTCAAATGATGTATCACAAGCTGTATATTTCCATTTAAAAAATAGATCGATGCCGTCATATCTTTGACAAATGTCTATAAAAAAACAAACGAATAACGTCAAAATGTGAGCATATATAAAACTAAATTGACGTGTCCGAGCATTTTCCCAAAAAGTTACAGATTAAGGCTATATTATTTCGGACTTCTGGGCAGCCCTGTATATGATTTAGGTTTTGCCTTTATAAATGATCGATTCTTAATTAAATTAATTTTTAAACTTGAAAATATTAGAGAAGGCAGCCCATTCTCTCTGGATATCTATGAAAGTAAGAAATCTTATAAGTTAGATATTTAAATTATAAGATTGTAAGTTTTCCTATTTTCATGACACTCTATAAAACAAACGTAACATGTATTTTTCAAAATTTTCGTACTACTACATTATCGCCATTTTTTTTTAATTTTTGTGAATTAATGACATGTATTTTAACAAAACGTAATTTTTACCTATACATTTTGACAAATAGACATGTCAGATAGATATTCTTTTGAGACAGAGAATGAAGCCAGATGGCTCCATCTCGTGATGCTGGTTAGTTATTAATTATTTATTATAAGTAATTATTAAAAATACTTTTTTATTATCTTCCTAAAAATACAAATTTCCGGTTAAACCGGAAGTACCATATTTCCGGCTTTCGAGTCATATCCGGTTTAACAAAGTTTACATTTTTGGGGAGATAATAAATAAGTAAGATAGGGGCATGCAAGCCGTTTTGCTCTAAGACGTACCGTTAAAAGCTAGAAGCTGTCAAAGTTCAAAAATGTAATTTTTCAAAACTCGATATCTCAGAAACTATTAAGTTTAGACTTATAATGCACTTACTAAAAAAATAATTTATTTTATATAGAATCCAAAAATATTGTAGGATGTAGGTGTTCCATTTAAAAAAATATAACTTTCCTATGGATCTTTTTTTTGGGACATCCGGTATATTTCAAAATAATTTTAAACTATAGGCCTAATGTCTCCCTATGACCCTGTTTTTAAAAAATATTAAAAAGTTGAGTAGTTTAGATCCTATGGAAGCCTGCGTTGAGAGTGGGCCACCCTGTATATAGTAGATTTTTTTTATAAATATTAATATTTATTTTGATTAATCTATTTTCATAATATTCTTACTTCTATATAAGTTTTTATTTACTTAATATTAGAATAATAATTAATATCTCAATTCATTCAATTTTAATTCAATTCAATTTTATTGATCCAATACATTGCATTACATGGTCTGTATAATAACCCATAAAACGTGTTGATCAATTAAAGATGTATAACTTACAAACTAGTAAAAGGTACTTATCAGAATGACAATAATATATATATAACACATCCATGCATAATACTAATATATAATTATATAATAAACATACAATGATTGTACAAGTAACACGAACTAAACAAATTATTGAGTATTAAATAAATAAATATGAAGTAACAATATTTAAAATACAACACAAAGCAAACAAGGAAGCTATACTGCTTGCAGCAAAGGAAATGTATTATGGGTAAACTCGGCAAGGGAATAGTTAGCGCTCAGTGATAAATATTTTTTAATCCTGCTACTGAATTGCTTAGCACTTAGCTGTCCTATGATCAGGGGTATACCGTTGTAAAGTGTCTTTCCCAAGTGATAGATTGTGTTCTTAGATAGTTCACCTCGAGACTGAGGGACAGTTAAGTTATTTCTGGATCTTGTAGGTTAATTATGTACGTTATTCCTTGTCTCGCCTTCATGTCTATGTAAGTAAGTTAGTGTTTCGAACATAAGTAAGTCATGTAAGGTAAAGATTTTGAGTGATTTAAACAGTGGCTTACAGTGCGCAAGTATGTCGCTGTTACATATGATTCTCATTGTTGGTTTTTGAATCAGAAAGAGAGACTGTAGTCGGCTTTCAGAAGTGTAATCCCAAAAAGTCCAACAGTATCGAAGATGGGGTTCAAACAATGCGTAGTATACTATAGTCTATTATTTAATTCAAGGGCTACAGTTCTTAGAGCAAAGAGAGCTGATGCCAAATTTTTGGATAGTCTCTTAAAATGTGCATCCCATTTCAAGCCCTGATCGACCGTTAATCCCAGAAACCTATAATCCGAGACCCTTTGCACCACGTGAGTTCCAATTCTCAGTGATAGAGGACCTTTATTTAGAAATAACATATTGTAAAGAATTGCTTCTTATTTCGTAATCAAACACACTTTTCAATATATTTATTTCCAATGTTTTTGACGTAAATCACACAAAATACTGACATGACGACAACCTCACCTTTCTTACCAGTCGCTAATAAAGACTGGTAAAAAAAGGTGTAACTAAACCTTTATGTATAACAAAATAAATAATCTAAACATTTCTTCCATCTCCCGGAGAGTTAACATCTAATTTACAAATTTTATTGACTGGTCTTCGGTATACCGCTCCGTTTCTAGTCTTTATGTCGACGACCCTAACTTTGCCATCTTTCCCTGGAAAAGTGGCAACGACTTTGCCCATCGGCCAGTTGTTTTGTGGGAGATTTCCATCAGCAATTATAACGATGTCACCAATGTCTGCATTTTTGACAGATTCGAACCATTTTGTCCTTTTATTTAATTGCGGTAGGTATTCTTTAACCCATCTTTTCCAAAATTGGCTAGTCAATAATTGAACCTGCCGCCACTGTTTCCTAAGGTCTACATTAGTTGATTGCAGGTTGCTTCCTGGTATTGACCCACCTGAGGATCCCAGTAGAAAGTGATTTGGTGTTAAACATTCTGGAGCTTCTGGATCTACGGAAACATAAGTTAATGGTCTGGAGTTAATCAAAAATTCAATTTCTACTAGGGCAGTAGACAAAACTTCTTCTCTAGGACATTTCTCTTTAAGCATGACCTTTAAAGACGTTTTAATCGATCTGATTAATCTTTCCCAACTGCCTCCCATGTGTGAGGCCGTTGGAGGGTTGAAGTGCCACTTTATTCTTTGTGCTGATGTGTCGTTAGTAATTTTGGATTGATCTAAGTTCTCAACTCGTTCTATAAGTTCTCTATTGGTACCGTGAAAATTTGTTCCATTATCTGAATACAAGTCTGAAACAGAACCTCGTCTTCCAATGAATCTCTTCAGGGCAAGAATAAATGAATCTGTACTCAAAGATGAAGCTATTTCAATATGTATCGCTCGTGTTGTTAGACACGTAAAAATAGCACCGTATCTTTTTTCTTTTCTCCGTCCAATAGCTACATCATACGGTCCAAAATAATCCACACCAGTTCTTGTAAAAGGTTTCGAAAATACGTCATATCTGGCTTTTGGCAGGGGACCCATTTCTGGAGGTATTGGTCGAGCTCTCTTATTTTTACAATATTGACATGCTCTTGATATTTTTTTTACTTCATTTCTCAAACTGGGGATCCAAAATATCTGTCTCATTTCATTGATAACGAATTCGTGTCCTTGATGTTGTGCTTTCTCATGGTACTTTATTATTAGTAATTTAGTGAAACTGTGTTTTACTGCCAAAATTAAAGGAGAATTTATTAATGAATAATCCATTATTCTGCCTTTCATGCGTAGTAACCCTTCTTCATCTAGGTATGGAGCCAACTTATAGATGCTACTACATTTTTCAACTTTTCCATGTTTTTTTAAGTGGTCTATTTCTGTGCTGTAACATTCTCTTTGTACTTCTTTGTACCATTCCTTTTCCGCATCTTGCAGTTCTTCTACTTGTAAGGGGCATTTTACTTTATCTTTAGTTCTCAGATTTTTTAGCCATCTTAACACCCATGCTGATGTACGAATCAGTTTTTCATATTTCGAAAATCGTATTATATCTGGTAGAAAAACATTCTTTTCTTTTTCTACAACGAGTAAAACTGTATGTTTAATTTCTAAATCTTTTTCATTTACGCTATCGAACTGGAAATCACTAATATAGTCTGAAATGTCGATATTATTTAGAAAATCTGGGCCATTAAGCCATCTGTTCATAGAAAGTTCGTTGGGTTTTAATATTCTCGTACCTTCGTCCGCGACATTTTCTTTCGTATTTATCCCGTGCCATTCTCTTCTTTTAGACAAATCTAGAATCTCCCCAATTCGATTCGATACAAAACTTTTATATTGAGTCTTGTCTGATTTTATCCACCATAGAACTGTTCTTGAATCTGACCAGTAAAAACTTTCTTGAATAGAAATTTCTAATTCTGCTAATGTATTATCCATGAGACGACTTAACATAAGTGCTGCTTGTAGTTCTAATCGTGGGATGCTTGTCGGTTTTAATGGGCTAACTTTTGTTTTTGCAACGAGAAAGGATACTCCACAACTTTTTTCTTTAAAATATCTAATATATATTACTGCACAACATGCTTTCTCACTAGCATCACAAAATCCATGAGCTTCAATTTTTGAAGAATTTGCTAATTCGATACCATAACATCTAGGAATTTTTATATCTGGTATGAGTTTAAGAGAATTTTGAATCCAGGTCGACCAACATTCATTAATTTCATGAGTTACTTCGTCATTCCAATCAATTTTTAATCTCCAAATTTCTTGTAAAATGATTTTTCCAGTGACAACCATTTTAGCTAGGAAGCCGAGGGGGTCAAATATAGACATAACGACTTTTAGAACGTCTCTTTTGGTTGGCCTTTTGTTTTTGTTTAAAATGTTCTCGTAGATTTTTTTGAGGTCGAGAGAAAACGTAAATATGTCTTGTATAGAATTCCATTGGATGCCAAGAACTTTCTCTGTCGGGTTTATTTTGTATTCTTCGAAGTTTTTAATTTTTTGCATTTTTAAGTTTTCGGGAATATGGTGTAAGATACGTTTAGAATTAGAAATAAAATTACAAATTTCAAACCCTCCGTTTTTATGTATTTGGACAATTCTTCTATTATCTTTATAGCTTCTTCTTCACTTCTTCTGCTATCAAGGTAATCATCCACATAATGTTTGGTTAGGATCGCATTACAGGCGTCTTCTGATTGATTTTTGTGTTGTTCAGCGTTCTTATTTTTTACATATTGTGCCAGACTAGGTGAACATGTAGCCCCAAATATCATTGCTCGCATTTCATAGACATCAGGCTCTCCAGATCTCCTCATACCCCTCCAAAGAAACTTTTGAGCTTGTCGGTCTTCTTCTCTTATTATTACTTGGTGAAACATTTCTTTGATATCACCAGTAAAAGCAAATTGATATTGCCTGAATCGTAACAAAACACCCACTAGAGATGTCAGAAGATCTGGACCTGGTAAAAGCTCTGTATTTAGACTGACTCCATTCACTTTTGAAGCTGCGTCGAAAACTAAACGAAGTTTTCTTTTCTTTGAATTAAATACTGCAAAATGAGGTAGGAACCATTCGTTCTCCGTCCTATATAACTTTTCTTCTTCATTAAGTTTTCTGGCATACTGTTTCTTTGTATATTCTTCAATTTTAGAACAATATTGTTTAGCAAATTCTGGATCTTTGTCCATTTTCCTTTCCATGCAGTACAATCTGGACAAGGCATTATTTTTACTTTCAGGAAATCTAGTGAAGTCACTCTTCCAAAGTAAACCAATCTCGTATCGACCTTCTATTTTTCTGCATGTGTTTCTCATTATTTCTTCAGATCGAATCATATCTCTCGTACTTTCAGATTTTTCCTTTAAACATACGCCAAAACTATCAATTTTAAAAGAATTTTTAACTAGTTGATGTAAATTTTCATCATTATTTTCTGCATCACAGATGTGATATAAGAAATTTGATTCATTTCTTCCTATTTCAGATATTTTTCCATGTAGTACCCATCCTAGAGCTGTTTTGGTCATAAACGGGCCATTATTGGAAAATTCAATTACCTTTTTGGGAGCTACCAGGTGGTAATTATCTTGTCCGATGAGGATAACAGGTGGTTTATTAAAGTAGGGTGTTAATAATTCTATTTGACCAATATTGGAATACTTCTGCTTGATAACTTCGATATCTAAACTTTGAAGAGGCAGTAACATATTTTTCACTGATCTTACGTTCACAAGTTTATTAGTTTTTGCATTTTCGTACAACCCAGAAATGTTAATATTCATTTTTTGTGATTCCTTGTCTTCGTGGATTATTCCATTCGTCCACTGATAACACAGAGGTTCATTCTTACCAGATAAACCCATCGTCTTGGCTATTTCTTCATCAATTAAGGATACTGTGGAACCTTCATCTATAAATGCCAAAACAGTTAGGTTCTCGGTTTCACCTCTAATTTCAACAGGCAGCATTTTCAGAAGAACAGTGGTGTTTACATTTTTAATAAAGTTTACTTTTCCGTTTTCAGATGAACATTGAGAGGCTACCAAATCTTCGCTGAGTCTTCTGGGATGATGCAAAAGTTTATGGTGGAAAAACTTACATTGCTCAGTTCCACATATCTTCTTGAAACGACATACTTGCTTTGAATGATTGCTTTTTAGACAGCAAAAACATAATTTATTTTCTTTTACTATATTCCAACGAGTATCTATATTCTTTCTTTTAAAATCTTCACATTCATCTAGTTTGTGGTTTTCGTTTTTACAAAATACACATTTTTTGAGTGTTCTCCTTTCATTGATGGAAAAAATAGTTTCTTTCTTTCTTTCTGTATAATTATTATGACTTTCAAAACGTTTACTAGTTTGGAAGTCGATAGTACAAGAAATTCTTGCTTTTTCTCGAAGCCATTCACAGAAATCTTTTAAATTAATATTGTTTTTCTTTTTTAATACATATGCGCCCCATTCCATTCTTAAGAAATATGGTAATTTACGTAGTAGTTCCTCTAAGAGTTGTGGGTTATACATATGTCCTGTATTCTGTAAAGATTCCATGGTTGCTGTAAGATTAAACACGGTATTGGAGAAAGTGAGCATTGCATCAGGCTTTCCGCTTTTCGGAGGTGGAGCTTTTCTGGCCTTTTCTACTAGCGTAGCTATAATTACTTCTGGCCTTCCAAAAGTTATTTCTAAGGTTTCAATTATTGTCGCCAGATTAACAGGAGATAATAATAGGGGCCTAATCGTTTCAAGTGCTCTGCCTCTTAAACACTTTTGAACCCTAAAAATATTTTCTTCATCAGAGAACTGACATATTTCAGAAGAACGTTTTAATTGCATATAAAAAATTGGCCACTCTTCAGGATCTCCAGAAAATATAGAAAGTTCTTTTACAAAGGTTTGCTTCAACAATAGATTATTTAAATCGGAGTTAGGACGACTAGTTTCTGGTATTGGATTATTTACTGTATTGTAGTCTACACGCTTTGGCATCCTAAACACTACATTTTCATCATTCATATGTTTGGATTCATCTTTATGACATTCAGGGTTACATGTGAAATCGTTTTTATCTAAAAATCGATTTACCTTGCTAGTACAACTTTCCTCTTCAAAAGGTGATTTACTGCGTGAGTCACTAATGTCACTAATTGATGCGTTTTCTATCTCTTCTATTTGATATTTTAGTTCTAGTTCCATTAACTTCTTTTGTCTAACCATTTTTCTCTCTTCTCTCTGGCGTTCTCTTTCTTCTCTCTGGCGTTCTCTTTCTTCTTGTTCTTCTTCTAGAGCCGCCAATTTTTTTTCACTTACTAGTTCTAATTGCTTCAATTTTTGCTGTCTTATAGACGAACTCGTGTCTTTTGTGTTTTTAGAAATTTGTGATTTACTGTTTTCAGTCGTTTCGTTAACGGTTACCTCGACTTTAGAGGGAGTCTCCTTTTCCTTATCCTCTTTTTGAATCAAAGGCTTTTGCTTTCTTAATTCTTCTCTGAAACAAAAAGGCACCGTATTTTCTCGTTCGGGAAATACTCTAAAATCGGACAGGCTGCTACTTCTTCTGTTCATATTTTGACTGTATTCCAACGTGCTGTTCTTATTGATGAAGGACCATGTAAAGAAATTGCTTCTTATTTCGTAATCAAACACACTTTTCAATATATTTATTTCCAATGTTTTTGACGTAAATCACACAAAATACTGACATGACGACAACCTCACCTTTCTTACCAGTCGCTAATAAAGACTGGTAAAAAAAGGTGTAACTAAACCTTTATGTATAACAAAATAAATAATCTAAACACATATGCTTAGTTTTATTTGAATTTATTGCTAATTTGTTTGCATCAAACCATTTTTTAATCAAAGTTAAATCTTTATTATGTTTTGCAAATTTTCTAATTCGGCCTCAGCCCAGCAAACAGAGGTATCGTCCGCAAACAGAATAAATGAACCTCTAACGTCTAACCATGCAATATCGTTTATTTAAAGTAAAAACAACAGTGGGCCCAGGACGGAGCCCTGTGGAACTCCATCAGTGATGTCCCTAGTATGGGAACGAACTCTGTTTCCTTTCGGATCTAGTACTTGAACTACCTGGCTTCGTCCCAGTAGGTAAGATCTAAACCAGTCATGTGCGATACCTCTAAATCCATAAAACGTAAGCTTTTCCAAGAGTATGTCATGGTTCGCACAATCAAACGCTTTTGCAAGGTCGAAGAACACTGCCGCAGTGACGTCTCCGTCATTGAGACCACTATATACAGGGTGTTAGTGAATAAGTGCGACAAACTTCAGGGGGTGATTCTACATGAAAAATAATGATAGTTTGCTATATAACTTTTGTCCGCAAATGCTTTGATTTCCGAAATACAGGGTGTTAAAGTTTTTATTAAAAAGTGACGATTTATTTATTGCTCTGAAACCCATCGAGATATGCAATTGAAATTTGGTAGGTTTTAAGAGGTAGTTATTGCGCATTTTCTGACATGCAATTAAGAATTTTATGTTTATCATTGGCGCGCATAAGGGTAATAATCTCAATTTTTTTAAAGAAAAAAATGATACGCCACTGAGATATATCAAAACAATTTTTGAATTTCTCATTCAATTTGTAACAAAAAATCTCTCTTGCCTTTTTTTCGTATTGGGCGCCGTTTTTTGCAAAAAAATAAAACATCTTAACGAGTATTTTTCATTTCTTTAATACATTATTAAGAACTATCTAAGAACTAACTAACTAACGACTTAAGAAAACCCCAAATGCAAAAATCTAGAGAATTTAAATCCGGCGATCGAGCAGGCCAATTTTCCGTACCTCCCTACCTATCCAACGATTTTGATATACTGTATCTAAGTGATTACGTACATTAATGCTAAAATGAGCTGGTGCGCCATCATGCATGAACCAGAAGTGTTGTCTCAGCTGTAGAGGGATTTCTTCTAAACGAGCTCTTCCTGTAGGAAATTAAGGTAAGAGTCACCTGTTAGTCGTTGTGGGAGGAAATATGGACCGACTAAATGATCATCAATTACCCCAAGCCATACATTTACTGAAAACTCATACTGAAAATGAGCTTCACAGATTCCATGTGGATTTTCCTCAGCCCATAAGTGATTGTTATGGAAATTTCGTATACACTGTCGTCCAAAATTAGCTTCGTCAGTAAACAAAACGCCATTTAAAAAATTAGGAATTTGAGCGATTTGATGAAGAATCCAATGGCAAAAAACTAGGCGCGGAAAAAAGTCTCTAGGTAGTAGAGCTTGCACACGTTGAATGTGAAACGGATACAATTGCTGTTCTTTAAGAATTTTAAATACAGTGAAGTTGCTTATATTCAATATGTTGGCAATTTTTCGAGTACTTGTTTCAGGTGACTCCGCAATTAACTCGAGAACTGCTTCCTCTAGTTGCACAGTTCGTACTTCTCGAGGGCGTCCGCAGTCAGCCGTTTGTTTCTTAAATGTACAATTTTCGCGCAAACGTTGGTGCAGACGAGCAAATATTGTGTGATGGGGTACTCTACGTCCTGGATACAACTCAGCATACAATCGTCGAGCTTGCCGACCATTTCCATTACTTCGACCATAGACAAAATGCATGTCTGACAATTCCGCATTTGTATAATTTTTCATTCTTTTCGATAAAAGAAAAATTAATTACTTATTAACATTAATGCTATACCAAACTAAAAGCTTAAAAATGAAGAAACTCTAATAATTTGACATTTCGTTGAAATATTCGTATTTAACAGAATGTTGACAGTAGCCTACTAGATGATGTATTAAAGAAATGAAAAATACGCGTTAAGTTGTTTTATTTTTTTGCATAAGAATGGCGCCCAATACGAGAAAAAGGCAGGAGAGATTTTTTGTCACAAATTGAATAAGAAATTCAAAAATTGTTTTTAGTTTGATATATCTCAGTGGCGTATCATTTTTTTCTTTAAAAAAATTGAGATTATTACCCTTATGCGCGCCAATGATAAACATAAAATTCTTAATTGCATGTCAGAACATGCGCAATAACTACCTCTTAAAACCTACCAAATTTCATTTGCATATCTCGATGGGTTTCAGAGCAATAAATAAATCGTCACTTTTTAATAAAAACTTTAATACCCTGTATCTCGGAAATCACAGCATTTGCGGACAAAAGTTATATAGCAAACTATCATTATTTTTTCATGTAGAATCACCCCCTGAAGTTTGTCGCACTTATTCACTAACACCCTGTATATTATTTAAGAATACATAGACAGCATCCCTCGTACCTTTTTTGAACTGGAATCCAAACTGAGTCGAAGACAAAATACGGAACCTATCCAAAAACGATGTAACACGCACTTTAACCACAGACTCCACAATCTTTGAAAATATTGATAAGAGCACACGTGTGTATCCAGTGTCCAAATATTTGGCTTTTTTTGACATCCTTAAAGCGCTTTTCTGTCTTGATTTCAATGCATTTATTTTTATTTATTGCCATAAGATACGGCCGAGCCTGGAGAAAGCATAGGAATGAAAATGCCTTTTTTTTTGGATAGGTATGTTTTCATTTAAAAAAATAAATTAGATTATAAATTAGTAAGTGGGCCATTGACCAAATAAACATGGACCAGCAGCGCCTGACATTATCGCTGCTGCAGCAGTTGACGTGCAGCGGTTGCAGCACTCGAGTATGCAATGCTGCACCTGGAATGTTTTGACATGCATTTGTGCTAGTATCACCGCTCTTAGCGTTTATCGCAGCTCTCACATAAACGCGCCCTAAGACACGCTTATCAATTTACTTAATTCTTTGCAGATTCCCATGTCCACAAAACTGCCCCCAAGCCGTCTATGCCCGTATAATATATCCCTGCTGGCAAGCTGATCCTCATGAAAGACCAACTTTTGGACAATTAACTGTCGACATTGAGGACTTGGTAACGCAATATTAAGGTAAATAAGTAAGGACCTAAAGGGAAATACAAACCTTTTGACATAAACAAAATATATTTAAGCCGCTGAATCAAACTGATGTAAAGATGCAACGATATGAAGTTAAAAAATACGTTTGGTATTGATTTCTCGCTGTCTAATGCAGCAACGGTATTGCAGTGCATTGGGCAAAAAGTAAGGGTGTCATGATGAGCAAAAAACTTGAGAGATAGTAATTCTGCTCGAAAAATTATTAGTGCATGTTCATTATTGTTCATATTACATTTTTTTGAATACTCAAAAAAGTTTCAAAATTTGTTTTTTTTTTAATTTTATGGGTTATTTTCTTTACCTAGCAAATACCAAATGATACCAAGACCCATCCATGAATAACAAGCATACATAAAAAGCGGATCACACTATATGTTTAAGGAATCTCTTTTTGTAAATTTGTGTACATTTTCATATATTGCCTTGTTTTAAAGGTTTTGAAAAATGTTTTATCACGATAAACTTTTACATGTTAATTTAAGTTGTAAGTTAAGAACATACTTTATGATTAGGTTGCAATAGTCAAGATTTTAAAATTTAGAAATTGGATTTAAAAAAAAAACTGATTGAAATATAATAAATTTTAAAATCAGTTATATTTAGGCATTGATAAACAAAAGTGTTTTCTTGAATTAACACATGTTTAGTTGCAGCAGCGACGAATTTAATTTTATTCATGACCGATAAAAGTTCGTAGATTTTTAAGTGATATGAAGTTGTATCCACTTTTATTATCGAACAGAAATAATATTTACAGTCGAAACGGTGGTTCTTTGCCAGTGCGTCATTAATTCCACGTGACTAAACCCATATGAATCTAATAAAAATTACGAGATTCAAAAAGTCAGAACAAAGTCTAAGTTCAGAAACAAAGTTTTCAATACATAATTACTTACGGCCAACCCAAAAGTATGATAAAAATGACTCTGAAAAGAACAGTTTTTAGGATTAAATTCAATTTGAAGGCACAAAAACGTTTAAAAACAAATTAAAGTTGACAGATCAAAACGATAACTTTGGAATCAATGGACAACTTTCCAAAAATATTTTGTTTCTATCTAGCACGTTACTTTGAATTCGAGACGTATTGTGCAACCCCGGAGACGCTGTATTATGTTTTTATTCAGTTTTAAGGCTATAAGGAATATAGATGGGGAGTTATAAATCATGTTGTCTCTTGGTCGTTGATCCATGTCGCACCGACAAACATCCACTTTATTATCATTGCATTATTATACGAGGGCAAGTGTCAAATTTGCATGAATGAAGCTACGCTAGATAAGAGTGAATACTATTATATTACTTTTTCCGAAAAAATACCAGTTGCATGTAGCTTATTTACCAGTTACAAATATTGTCACAAGTCCTCACATATTAGATGAACTCATCAACAATGACGATTAAGCAATTTAAATGGCAACCACAAGTCCCAACTGTTTCGCAGATTTAACAAGATTTATTATCTTACAGAAATACTGTGCTATGATAAATTTTGTATTTGTGGTCTTCCAAACAAAAGAACCTGGTGGCTTGCTGGCATTTATATTTTCATTTATTACAAATTTTGGCGATCTACACTCCCCGACAATAAATTCCGGACAAAGATCATGTTAATCAGGTTTATAGTCGTGTAACTTTTTAAATATACAGGTGTCCGGAAAATACGTATACAACGTTTGACGACAGACTCCTTACGTCAAAATAGGTCGATCTAAGCCGACTTAGTTATATCCAAAATTGTCTCGTTTAGCCGGTAGAGGGCGTCAAAAATTTGTAAAAATATTGGTTTTTCCTAAATTACGTGAAAACCTGCTAATCAATTTTAATGATTTTTAGTATGTAGACTAATACTATAAAATTACGTTTTCTAGTAGTATAGTCACTTGCTGTAAATAAGTGGAAGTGTTATAAAAGTGATATAATACGTCAACATTTCTCCTGATCTTTTATATCAACGGCGTTATGACAACCCAGATATTTTTGTCGAGTGACTGGATGTATTTGGAAGTTATTTTACCTCTTCAATATTTTTCGTTGAATGAGTTGTTTTGCCAGAAAAAAAATATTTACAATTACCTGCATACATCAATTTATTAACAGTAATAATAAAACAAAGTACAACAAAGTTGGAAGTATGTATTAAAAATATTGTAAGAAACTAAGTAAAACGAAAACATTACTTAAGCAAATGTGTATAATGACCGCCATCTTGCTAAATACACTTATTAACACTCCTTAAAGAATGATATTGGACCCTATTTAAATAATGTCTCGGGATTATTAAAATGGTTGCCTGCATTTAAAATCCGCGTCAATAAATCATGGCGTGTGTTTACCGGAGTCTTGTAAACTTCTGTTTTAATAGCGCCCCACAAAAGAAGTCACACATATTTAACTCCGGAGAAAGTGGTGGCCATTTTACTGGTGCATCATTGCCCCTTCCAATCCATCGGTTGGGATATTGATGGTGTAAGTATTGCCGAACGGCAACGGAAAAATGGAGCGGGGCACCATCATGCATATACCACATTTTCCTCCGAAGTAAAAGGGGCAAATTTTCCAGAAGAATTGATAATGTGTCTTGCAAAAAATTTAAATAAATATTTCCATCTAGCCCGTCTGGAATAACAATAGGACCAATAAGGTTGCGATCAATAATATCTGCCCAAATATTTAATTTAAATTGATGCTGATAATGTGCAACTTTAATGGTATGTGGATTTTCATCGGAATAAATATGTTCGTTGTGCAGATTGGTTACTCCAGATCTTGTAAAGCACGCCTCGTCAGTAAACAATATTTTTCTACAAAAATTTGGATCACGGATTCTTTTGTTTCTAATATCAGTCGGGTAAAAGTTCCTGGACTTTTTGCACGTGATATGGATGTAACAATTGAAGACACGAGTGACTGAAGTTAAAGTTGTTGTTGTGTAATTTTTTCTACTCTAAATTTATCAAAAAATTATTGCTATTACGTAATAATGAAAAGTAATATAATTTTAATCATCTTGTGTCAAGTTAGCAAAGTTTGCTATGTTTGCCATATTTTTGGAAAAAATGTACATAACACCTTCATCCAGTAATTGATATTACAAAATTGAAACAAATAGTTCACAGAAAAGTACTTTTATTTTTTAATAAGGTAATAATGAACGTAACGGTAGTAATATTTGGTAGAAATTAAAAATAAAGAAATAATGTTAATTTTCCAAGATTGGTTCATAGAAGTAACGATATTCTTCTTTGACGAACTTGAGTAATTCTCCGAGATTTTTCTTTTTTTCGTCTGAGATAGTTCCGTATTTCTCTCGAATTCTTGAGATTTCAATGTCATTTGGTGGATGTAAAATCTTCTTATTTTTAAGAATATTTACCTTTTTGAATGGCATTGTTTCGTCGTATGATTCCTTGTACAAGTAGGAACCATACTCTTCGACCCTTATCCATTTGATCCCATCTCTAAATTTTACTGTTTCATTAAGTTCGTTTTTTTTTCTGTTGACCAGTCGAAGTTTATCAGGCAGATCAGCAATGTTTCTGAAATGTTGGGCCATATCGATAACCTGGTTCTTTCGGCTTGCTTTTGAGATTATTTCCCGGTACTGATCAGGTACATATACAGTTTCATGCTTCCGTAGAACCTTTTCTATTCTTCCGAAATCTCGATCGGAATCCAAATAGGTATGACCGACCTCTGGAAATTTGTGGTCGATGAAGCGAAAATATTTTTTTAAAATTAGGATCTGGTAAATGCAAACCATATGAAAATTCTTATTCTGGCCGGCACAGGAATCCGACCAGATAAGCAAGTGGTCTTTGTCTTTAATACTTTCGTCAACTTCGATGTAACGCCATAAGGAACTACAAGTCTCAGAACTTCCTCTGTTAGCGAGGTCTTCGGTCCAAGTACAGAACGAGGCCTTTTCTATGGTTTTTGTAATAATGCGTATTCCAAAGTTATAGAACCACATTTGTCTGAGGTAGAAAGCTTTTGAGGTGGTTATCTTTGGAAGTGGCATAGTCTGTTGCATGTCTATTGTAATATAAACCATGTTATTTGATAGCTTGACTCTTTCCTTGTCTCTTTTAAGCGCATGAAATCCCGCAATGTACCTTTCCTTGTGCTCTTCGTTTAATTCACCAGCATCACATGTGGTACAGGTGTCACTTTTTGGATGACCAAACGATAAATTAAACTTGGTCCTGAAAATATTTGAATATGATTTTAGCTTTATTTTAAATTTTTCAGGAAGATTTTCTATTTCACATTCTTGAAGATAGAGCTGATACATTTTATTTAAGTTTAGTAATGGAGAAAGATATTTTTTATGTGGGTTTCGGTTTCTGGAATAGTGTGACTCTTCTACGGGAAATTTGTTTATATGTTGAATAACGGATTGTTCAACCTGTTCATCAATTTTGTGAGGTCTCGTAGAATGCCTCCCTCTTCGGTCAGGAGGCGGCGCTGAAGAACCAGAATTTATTCTCCTTTTTATGATATCAACTTTTTTTCTGCCAATTTGATACAAAGCACATAAAGCTTGCTTGCAGACTCTTTGGGTGGTTCCATTAATGATTACGTTGTATACATATGAAGCACTCTTGTGCTTTACAGATCCTTTTTTTCCCCTTGCTACAGGTTTCCTGATGATTAATCCAAATAATAACGCATTCTTCGCATTTATATCGAGTTTATAAAACTGGTCCAATAAGACTGACCTATCTTCTACTGCAAAGGGATTACTACAGTGAAGCCTACATTTTTCTTGACATAAAAGACCTGCTTTAATTTCCTTTTTTGGAACTAGGGTTTCTTTGTATGACAGATAAGTTTCTCCTCTGGATCTTTCTAGGGCTGCTTTTCGCTTCTTCCAACCGTCTGGGTCGCATTATATTTTTTTTGAAACGTGTTCCTTAGGGGAAAATATCTTTTGCTTTCTTTTCTTTACAATAATTTCTTGATCTTCTAAGACATCATTAATACTATTACTAGTGCTTGGTAATTTAGTTTCACTAAGTACATTAGTTTCTATTTCAATCCAAGGTGGCGTACTAGAGTGAGTACTAATATTTTTTGTTTTTTGTTGCAGCTTGGTGCTTTTTCTTACTGTAAGTTCTTCTCTACTTGATTTGCAAGAACTAGAGCTACTCAGGTCGCTATCGTGCGGTTCATAATCGTCACTGTCACTGCCTGGAAATGGTTCGTCCAATTCAGATTCTGTAAAAAAAACAGCATAATATGTTACCTGAACATGTTTAAGAAATTGAAAAAATTTCCAAAAATATAATCTCTGTCGCTATTATCATAGTATGCTTATTCTTACCTGATAAAGTTATCTCTTGGTTGACAACGCTGTCAATGTGACCAACAGTGGGTAAATCTTGTGATATATCGGAATCTAATTTACTTGCATGTAAATACAGTGAAGGATCAATTTTTGATGTTGACGCCAGCTCATAATCTAAAAAATTTGTTATGGGTTATGATAATACTTTGTAAAATGTAACTCAAAACTAAACTTTAGTAAAAAAAATAAAAAATATTTATTGCGGTTACATGCTTAATTTTTATATTGAGAATAGCTCGTTTTTAAATATAAAACAAAAAAAGAACCTTAAAACTACAATGCATATTACCAGAAACACTTTGAATTAAACCTACCTATTTTATTTAGAGTATCTCTAACCGGCCTTTTGAGGTTAGAAATTTTATTCGTAGGAAACACACTCTTTTCGTCACCATTTTTAAGCTCTTTTTGTTCTTCCACAAGCTGAAGCATTAGTTTACCTCTGGAGCACATTGGTTCGCACTTTTATACTACGTTACAAAAATCAATAACAATAAAAAACCCCGACGTGTACTCAACGGCTGCTTACATGAATTGAGACATGGCATGGAAGAAGGTGTTATGTGTACTTAACACCTTCATTCGTCTAAAAAAAGTATATTTTAATAAAATGTAACATAACACCTTCATCCACTCGTGTCTTCAATTGTTCTTTTAAAAACTCATTGACAATCGTTTTAGGAACAAGTAACTCACGTTCTAAGCGACGGGTACTGGTACTTGGTCCTTCTTCAACTCTTTCCAGAATGTTCTCTTCTATTTCCACAGTTCGAGGTGTTCGCATACGACCCCTGCCTTCAAATTTTTCCTCAAAGCCGTCCGTTTCCCGAAGATGACGCTCGATATTGGCAAATGTTTGATGGTTTGATATTGGACGGTTAGGAAATCTCTCCATGTAAACCCTAACACTCTGCCGCCCATTTCCTTGACAAGACCCGTATACCAGGAGCATGTCAACCTTCTCAGAGTTCGTATAATTTTCCATGTTTAATGGTAAAATGAACTTGTAATTCAAGAATGTTGATCGTATACTTTAGTCAATTTCATAGACTGGTGACAATTTGTCAAATTATTAAATGCCATAGCAACAAGGTCACTAAAAAAATTATTGTTACAGGTAATTTGATTTTAATTTTATTATTAATGTTAATAATTGATGTATGCAGGTAATTGTAAATATTTTTTTTTTCTGGCAAAACAGCTCATCCAACGAAAAATGTTGAAGAGGTAAAATAGCTTCTAAATACATCCAGTCACTCGACAAAAATATCTGGGTTGTCATAACGCCGTTGATATAAAAAATCAGGAGAAATGTTGACGTATTATATCACTTTTATAACACTTCCACTTATTTACAGCCGGTGACTATACTACTAGATAACGTCATTTTATAGTATTAGTCTACAGACTAAAAATCATTAAAATCGATTAGCAGGTTTTCACGTAATTTAGGAAAAACCAATATTTTTACAAATTTTTGACGCCCTTTACCGGCTAAACGAGACAATTTTGGATATAACTAAGTCGGCTTAGATCGACCTATTTTGACGTCAGGAGTCTGTCGTCAAACGTTGTACGCGTATTTTCCGGACACCCTGTATATATTAATTTAAATAAAGAAGTACGGTACGTAACTTAAGGAGGTGATTCTTTATGACATTCTAAGAGAAAAAGTTCATATGAACATGTGTCCAATGTTGCCCCGTTTTTGGTATACAGGGTGTTAACGTTTTTTAAAAAAAAATCGGTTTTATATAATTTTTTTAAATATCCTTTTTCCGATTTTATTGAAATTTGATACCGTTATTCATTATGATAAGGGGCTTAATTAGCACTAACTAGATTTAATTTATTAAGTTCAGTGGCGTCCGGGGACTACCTTAGCGAATATTATTGACAAAAAAGTGTACACCACTGACTTTTCTTAAATTTTGATATTCTTTTTCGGATTTACCAATTAATAATACAACTTTTTTGTTTCCTGAATTGTTTTTGTATTTTGCCTCGTCATAGAGAGAAAATATAAAAACCACTTTATTGCATGTACAAAAAAAATACCTATGTATTTCAAAGTTAATTAAAACATTTAAATTAAAAATAAAATAATTATTTTAAATAATGATACAAAAAAAATGTATTAGTTAATCAAAGCAAATATTGAAAATGGCCACCTTCTGATAAAACGCACGATTGCAATAATCTCACCATGGATTCTCTTACACGTTCAAAAATGCCTGCATTATTCTTAAGTCGTTTTCATCTAATACACTTTAGGTGACCCCATAAATAATAGTCTAGAGTACTTTAGAGAATTCAAGTTGGGACTGCGAGCTGGTCAACCTTGGGAACCTGCGCGTCCAATCCAGCAATTAGCAAAAGTGTTGTCGAGGTATTGACGAGCAACTAGGCTAAAATGAACTGGGGCGCCGTCGTGCAGGAACCACATATTAGTTCTTATTTGTAGAGGTACGTCTTCTAACAGAACGTGAAGTTCTTCAGATAGAAACTGCGTATAGGAGTTTCCATTTAATCGAGGTGGTACAAAATATGATCCAATAAGATAGTCGCCAATGATCCCTGCCCATATACATTCACCGAAAATTGTTGTTGAAAACGACCTTCTTTAATTTTATGAGGATTGTCGTCCACCCAAAAATGTTCGTTATGAAAATTCATAATGGCTTCTCTTGAAAAAGAGGCCTCATCAGTAAATAAAATGTTCCGTAAAAAATTGTTGTTATGTGCTACTGTATGCAGCAACCACCTACTGAAATCAAACCTTGGCTGAATATCACGGGGAAGCAGAGCTTGCACTCGTTGAATATGATATGGGAATAGTTGATAAAGATGCTAAACCCTCCAAACAGTTGATGCACTTGGTTGAAGTTGCACTGCTAATTTCTTGACACTAGTTAAAGGATCAACTTCTATCTCTCGAAGTATAGCCTGTTCTAACTCAGGTGTAGTTACTGTTGCAGGTCTGCCAGGAAGTTCCGTACTACATTTAAAACGCCAAGTCTCACTCAATTGCGTGGAGCTGTCTAAATGTCTAGGCACATGGCAGTACTCTGTTTGGTTAACGTTCCTGATAAATTCGCCGAACTTCTTCAGCATTTCCATTTGCTAGGCCATAATTGAAATGCATTTGGGCCATTTCCGCGTTAGTAAACTTATTCATTTTTGACTTGTTATTAACAAAACAGGTAAATTAGAAATCAAAACTTACCTTTACCCATATTTTAATTAATTTTGAAATACATAGGTATTTTTTTTGAACATGCAATAAAGTGGTTTTTATTTTTTCTTTCGAGAACGAAGCAAGATACAAAAACAATTCAAGGAACAAAAAAGTTGTATTATTAGTTGATAAATCCGATAGATATCAAAATTAGAAAAAAGTCAGTGGCGTACATTTTTTTTTTCAATAATATTCGTGAAGGTGCTCCCAGGGACGTCACCAGACGTAATAAATTAAATCTAGTTAGGGCTAATTAAGCCCCTGATCATTATGAGTAACGGTACCAAATTTCAATAAAATCGGGAAAAGGATATTTACAAAAATTATAAAAAAAAAACAATTTTTTTTATAATACTTTAACACCCTGTATATCAAAAACGGAGCAACTCCGGACACATGTTCATATGAACTTTTATTCTTAGAATATCATAAGAAACCACCCCCTTAAGTTACGTACCGCACTTCTGAAACACCCTGTATCGGCAGAAACAAAAAGTTACTTATTTTTTACCCTTAATTTCTTAACGCCCTGTGGAAGAGCGGTAAAATTTAGCTTCATTATGATTTGAAGTGTGGACTTTTCTTAACACAGTGTTTTTTTGGTTCACGCCATTAACTGCTTTTTAAAAGAAGGTACACATTTTTAAAGAAAGTATTGCAGTTTTTCAATTTGATTCAAAATTCAGAGAACATTACATTATTTTATCGAGTAGCATAAAGAAATATTCAAAAGTTAGTAGCGCGTATTGCCACCCTTGTGTTCTTCTCACTTCTACCATGTGACGTGGCATGCTTTCAATGCAGTTTGGAATTGCTTCTTGAGGAATATTTTCCCATTTTTCACGAAGGGCTGTTCGCAAATCTGGCAATGTTTCTGGGTGTCGAATGCGAACACGTCTACCTAGCATATCCCATACGTGTTCAATTGCATTTAAATCTGGACAACGCGGGGGCCACTCCAATCGCTGAATATTCTAACCTCATCTAAATACTCTGTTACAGCCTGTGCATGACATTCTCTTGCATTAAAATAAAGTTCTATCCAACAAACTGAACGAAAGGTACCACGTGATTAGCTAAACATTGTTGAATATAACGGCCAGTATTTAAAAAAAAACATTTTCTATCAACACTAGGTCCGTACGGGCATCTACTGATACCACAGCCCACACCATGACACTGCCGCCTCCAAAAGGCGTTCCAGGAGATATGCAACATTGAGCAAATCGTTCACCTGGTTTCCTCCACACACGTTCACGGCCGTCAGGTGAGCGCAGACAAAAGCGCTCACTCTTCTGCTCCCCAGTTTCTGTGTTCATGAGGAAAATTTAATCGTGCTGTACGATGGGCGGGAAATAAAGCTGGAAACGCAACGGGTCTTCTGGACATCAATCCCCCGTCCTATGGTTCATGCAAAGGCTACGGTACCACGTACATCTTGAAGCCTGCAGCTAATAACGGTAGTTGGTACGCTACGATCTTGCACTGCAGTTAGATTTATGAAATAGTTATTACGTCGATTGGTAGCACGTGGTCTCCCTGATCCCCACGTCGTATGTATGCTTTATTCCACAATTATTCGTTGATTTATCGACCGTAATAAAATTTAAATGACAACCCTCAGTCCTAATTCCAACCATAAATAACTTGCCTGTCAAATACCTATTGTGTAGGCACCGGGCCTTTTGAAAGGGTACAGGTCCTGATTACCTACTAATTTCAATAGTTTAGGTTAGCTATTTTCAACAAAACAACAAATATAAAATAATAGGTAAGTATCTTTATTTTAATCATGTAATTAAATAGCTATTAATATTTATACAAAAATACTAATCTACAATATTATAATAATACAATATTCAACTTAACCTACTCTATATTTAGCTCTGTTTCACTGTCACTATCGTCACTATATTAGTTTAGGCATAGATGATATTATAATATTGTAGATTAGTATTTTTGTATAAATATTAATAGCTATTTAATTACATGATTAAAATAAAGATACTTACCTATTATTTTATATTTGTTGTTTTGTTGAAAATAGCTAACCTAAACTATTGAAATTAGTAGGTTATCAGGGCCTGTACCCTTTCAAAAGGCACTTATTTATGGCTGGGTTTAAATTTTATTGCGGTCGGGAAATCAATGAATTTTTGTGGAATGGAGCATACTCACTACTCTGACGAAGCCGACTGATCGCATCTTGTAAAGTTCTTTTCACAAAAAATGGTTCTGATTTCATGGCTGCAAAAGTGTCGTCGTAATTACCCTTAAATTTATAGTAATTGTTGTCGGGGCTGGATTATAATGATTTTTTCTGATAATAACTAATTTATATGAGGATAGCGAGAGCCAAACAGAACTAGATATGGAGTAACATTATTATACATATAAATAAATATAAGTAGGTAATAATTAAAAATTTATATTACTTGGGTTTTTCTTCATTTGATTGAATCAATATATTATTATTATAGGGTACCGAGTATGCGAGTATCATTACTTGTATTCTTTAGTCAGACCCTTTGCTGCACCTCTATAGTTTGCTTATCTATTGCCGGGGATTGGGATCGACCCTTTTACGGCAGTCATTAAATTAAAACCATTTTTCGTGTAAGGAACTATACAGTACTTCTTGCTTTGCCTAAGAATTCCGCAATGTACCGGATATTGCGGCCATCACCATTCAATGCAACAGCACGTGCAACATCTGCTGGTCTCATTTTTTTAAACGCAAAACTTTAAAGAGTGTAATGCTCTGAACGTTGCTACGTAATCAAAGGCTACTCGATAAAATAATATAATGTTCTTCTTTTAAAAAGCAGATAATAACGTGGACTAAAAAACATTGTGTTAAGAAAAGGTCACACTTCAAAGCAAAACATAATGACGCTAATTTATACCCCTCAATTTCTCCAAAGGGCGTTAAGAAATTAAGGGAAAAAAGTAACTGTATAATGATCAATGCATCAGTATTTTCTGAATATTAAAATTCAGGCTAACATTCCGAGACACAAGTCACACACTTTGCTAAATATTTTACCAAGGTAGGAAAACAATTTTAAAAGCTACAACTATAAATCTGACGTAAAATTATCTTTGTCCGGAATTTATTGGCGGGGAGTACATTTGGAAAACTAGCAAAGCAGTACATTTTCAGTTTTATTGCATCACTTTTGTCTGTGTTATTACATCGTTTTGAAAACTACCTGGGAAATCAGCATTCTACTTTTTGTTATGAGGCATATGTGCATGAGATTTGAATTATTTTTATTTGGGGCTTTTAACATATTTTTTAAAGATGAATAAAATAAAAAGCTTCATGCGAAATTCTTAAGCTGGAATTTTTTCAGAAGATAAATACTACTATGACTATTTCGGCTGTCGATAAATGAGTTTTGATTTGGCCCACCTCAACAATTATTATCATGTTTGGTGAAAGTTAACAAAAAAAAATGGGTGAAAATAAATAAGCATGACGGTTACGTTAGCAATATTTTTAGCATACATATTTATTAGTTTTAAGGGGATCTATCGTAGACTACATTTTATAGGGATCTATTTTATATTTGTAAGCTTTAAATGTACCTGTTGTGAGAATTGGTTCCGGTTGATTCGCCATTTTACATTTCCTTGTGGTGGAGGTCATAATGAAACATGGAATTTCTTTCTCGATTTTTTTGTATTAAAAAAGTACCTATAAAACCCTTAAAGAATAAAAGTAATAGCGAGAAAACCGGAACTACTAACTACTAACTAAGATGGCTAGTTACGGTAATATGTACTTACAAAATAGCTAAGGAGCTGCCACCAGCCATCTTAAGTAATGATTTTGGATGATAAACATATTGTTTATTATTAAATAAAAGCCGTTTGAGTGATGTTTCATCGTATGCAATCTTAACGTGACTATGCGAATTAACTTGTTCTTAATAAATTCTGATTTTGGTAGCACTAATGTAGTAAAGAGAATTGAAAAAATTATTATTTTTTTTCCTCTTTAAGAGTTCATCATGATAACCCCTGACCGGCACGCAACCGACTATACAGCAATGTAGATTAAATGGGGTTTCTTGCGCTCAGCTGTTAACGAATTTCGAGAAAACTGGTAAATTATATAGCTTTGTTTAGGATATAGAAAGGCAACTCTATTTGCTAGATTTACCATGTTGCATATTTTTTATTAAGGACTTACATGTGGAGAAAATCATGTGTAATGTTGCAATTCTAACAGCGATAAATATATTACTGCATACATTTCGAAATCGAAAGCCAATCTATCAATTTAATTTAGCAAATAGAGTTGCCTTTCAATATACTTTTAACCAAAGCTAAATAGTTTACCAGTTTTCTCGAAATTCGTTAACAGCTGAGCGCAAGAAATCCCATTTAATTTACATTGTTGTATGTTCGGTTGCGTGCCGGTCAGGGGTTACCGTGATGGACTCTTAACTCTGTGTTGCCCCAAGAAAGATTTATTTCGAATATTTGTTATTTCGCATTCTAGTTCAATAATCCTAACTGTAGTCTCATAATACAGGGTGTTAATTATGTATGTGGCCAAGCTCAAGGGTGTTATTCCTTACTAAATTTTAAGATCAAAAGTTCATATAAATATAGGTCCGCAACTGCTTTATTCTTGAGATACATAGTGTTAAAATTTTGAAGAAAAAAAGGGCTTTCCGTAATATGTTTGAGACTGCTTTAGATATTATTTTGAAAAACACATTTTTTCATAAATAAGAATTGGTCTAGTTCTACCAGTGGCGCCTGCGTTAATATATCTTTTGATGTTTTTTTACGAACAAAATTACGCGACACTGTTTTTTTTTTCAATAAATGATATTTTCAGAATTCCTGAACTTTTTATACATGTGACGAACGGTTTTCGATTGAAAAAATAAATGGCGTTCCTGTATGTACAGGGTAATTGTTTATATTTTACTAGATTGATATCTCGGTTAATATTGGTCTTACAAATAAGTTTAAATTAGCAATTTTGAAGTATTTTTAATTGGTGTTCAGAATCCGTTATCAGAAAAAACAAGAAAGCATCAGAAACTTAAAAATTTTAAGTTACCTGGTATTTTTTAAATGAAACACCCTGTATTTGTGTGTTTTTATAAAAAGTAATCAAAATCAACACTTGACGCGTCAAGAATATGGACGAATTTATCGTAACAGAAGAACTCCTAGTAAGAAAACATTTGTTAACTTATATAAGCATTTTAGAAATACCTGTTCGTTGAAGCGAAACCCCAAAATGGTACGACTAAATGAAAATCAAGCATTAGATATACTTCTATATTTTCAAGATAATATATTTAAGATATCGTTTGTGTAAAATTGTAAATAGGGGCCATTTTGAACAACTACTTTAATGTGTAGTTAATAATTAAATTAGACTGAATTTCTTTGTTTTATTATCCATGGCTACTTTCATAAAAACAAATCAGCATGGTCGTATAGCCCTCCACTGCTGCCTTAGATTTATACGAAAAAGTCTCTTTTTTTTTTGAAAATTAACAAAAATAACCATAATAACCTATAAAATATAAAATACAGGTTGTTTCATTTAAAAAATACCAAGTAACTTGAAAATTTTAAGTTTCTGATGCTTTTTTGTTTTTTCTGATGACGGATTCTGAATACCCGTTAAAAATACTTCGAAATTGCTAATTTAAAAACTTATTTGTAAGACTAATATTAACCGAGATATCCATCTAGTAAAATAAGTGTGTCCAGTTTTTGTGTGTTTTCATATACCAGCTCTCTTGTTATAAAATATAGAAAGATGGGGTTTGCGGCTTACTGTTCTATTATTTTATGAAACTTTCATTCCAGCAAACGAAATTTTCATAGCCCTCTCAGTTTCTGACATACAGGGTGTTACAAATTCGACATACGAGCATTGGAGTCTCGGAAACCATAGGAGTTAGAGACACGGTTAAATAGGGGCAAAGTTGTGCTATTCGGTGCTGATTAAAATGCCGCTTTAAAAGTTTTAAAATTCCGAATACTTCCGATATTATTCGAAAAAAACCGAAATTTTGAAAAATCGTTTTTTTTTTTTCCTGAGCTCATTTGAATAGCTATTTAAAAATAAATTACACTTTGTCGTTGCAACTTTTTCTCCTCTACAAAATGACGTTATTAAACTAAAGATCCGACGTTTCGTCTCCGAGCGGCCAACATCAACTTTATTTTTTTAAATACGGACCTGAAATTTTTTTTTACCGATTTTTAAACCCCCCTACCCTCAAAATGTAATGGCGGTATTACTTTCTAATAATGAATTGTTTTTGCTTATTTCCTTTTAAATTCGTATTTTACATTTGTCAGTCCGGTCCTGGCAACGAATCACAATATTAATTAAACACTCTATTTTATTTAAAACATTCATACATAAGTAACATAATTTATTTTATAAGAATTTTCTAATAATTATAAATTTCTTAATTATAAAACCTAATTTTCTAAATGTTCAAAAATATTGCCGTTTTGCTCAATGCAACGATCGATTCTTCTTCCAATTTTGGCGACAGCCCTTTTAACCGATCTTCTCCATATCCTACCAACTGCAACCTGTATGCGTTCTTCCAGTTCCTCCATGGTATCTAAGTCGTTTTTATAAATAAAATTTTTCAATGTCCCCCATAAAAGAAATCCAGAGGCGAAATATCTATCGACCTCGCTGGCGACTCTATTGCCCCACCATTTCCGATCCACCTATCAGTAAGATCAACTCAAGGTCAATTGAAAGGGGGTAGTATAGCAAGGATCATAAGAAACATCGATCTGTGCATAGGTAGGTACCTATGGGTTAAAGGAAATATTTTTGAACATTTTGGAAATTAGAGCTTTCCTAATAAACTCAAATTTTCATGAAACCGATTTGTAAAGGTTTTTATAAAAATAACGTTTTTAATTATAATTGTGATTCGTTGCCAGGACCGGACTGGCAAATGTAAAATACGAATTTAAAAGAAAATAAGCAAAAACAATTCATTATTAGAAAGTAATACCGCCATTACATTTTAAGGGTAGGGAGGTTTAAAAATCGGTAAGAAAAATTCCAGGTCCGTATTTAAAAAAATAAAGTTGATGTTGGCCGCTCGGAGACGAAACGTCGGATCTTTAGTTTAGTAACGTCGTTTTGTAGAGGAGAAAAAGTTGCAACGACAAAGTGTCATTTATTTTTAAATAGCTATTCAAATGAGCTCAAGAAAAAATAAAAACGATTTTGCAAAATTTCGGGTTTTTTCGAATAATATCGGAAGTATTCGGAATTTTAAAACTTTTAAAGCGACATTTCAATCAGCACCGAATTGTACAACTTTGCCCCCATTTAACCGTTTCTCTAACTACTATGGTTGCCGAGATTCCAATGCTCGTATGTCGAATTTGTAACACCCTGTATAGGGCGATTTTGAAAATGTCAATTTTTGACGCTCCCCTGTATATCGATTATTTGATATTTTATCAATAAGGTTTCTTTGTAGAATTCAGTGGCGGAGTTAGTTTTTTTCTAAAAAGTTTTATTTTTGTGTTTGTGTTGTGACACCCTATATATTATTTCTTTGTTTTATCCCTCTTTCTAAGAGTTTTTAAAAATATGTAATAATCCATATTTATTTCTTTTAAAAAGGGATAGTTTACTAAGTAGATAAATCTGGGTAGCTTGCATCACCTTGGACTAAAAAAAAGGTACTCTTGTTTATTGTCGATAAAATGAACCGTTTTCGAGAAAAAGAATAATAAACGAATTCATTGTTTATTTTTAATAAAAAGGATCATACTTTCCATTTTGTTTGTGTGAAACGAAAGTCATTCCAAAACAGAAGTTTCATTTTAAGTTGTTTAATCCGAAAAAATACAAAAATATAAAAAAACGGAGTGATGTAATTGGAGGCACCTTAACGAAATTAGTGAAAAACCTGACTCTGTGAAGTCAGATACACTCGCTGGCACGACGAATTGAGGACTGCTGTACCCGCTACAATAACCCAGCCTTGGTCCTTATCACAACACACTGAAACGCGATTCTCTGTAAAAGTTCCTCCCTAGTGCCGACCGGAGTGGAATACACCAAGTTTTTTAGGTGTCCCCATACGTAAAAATCTAACGACGTTAGGTCGGGAGATCGAGAAGACCAGGGGCGCATTCACGATTGACGTCGGACGTTCGTCGGGTGCGCACCGATTGCACACGGCGATAGGAAAATTCGTTCACGGTTGTACCGGGTAACATTTATACTCGTTCACGGTTGTGGATAACTTTTACCGAACGAAACAACTTTTTAACCAAGTCGGGAGACGGATGAAGTTTGTCCGGCATGCGCAAATGTATTGTTTATTGTTTATGGTGAAACACCTTAAAGTTAGGTTGTTTTTGAAATAAAAGTTTTTTGGGCGCGCCAAAACTTTTTGAGAATGTCGATTTCAAAAGATACCCACAATTTGCTCAAAAGAGTTTTGTTGCTGTCGCATTTTGAAATTGCAAAATATAATTTGACAAGTTTGACGTTTGTTCGGGTTGCTCTCGGCGCATGCCCGAGCCGTTCACAGTGAGTAGATCTTTTTGTTTCGTAGATAGCAACTGGATGGACGTCGGTTAAATTTTACCTGGGTAATATTTACCAATTTGGTGAAAACTATGAACGCGCCCCAGGCAATAGGTCCTCCTCTACCTATTTAACGGTTTGGATAGACGTTATTCAGGTGCTTCCGCACACCAACGGTGAAATGAGGTGGTGCTCCATCGTGCATGAAGTACATGTTTCGGCGGGTTTCAAGTGGTAAGTGCTCTATTAAATCCTGAAATGCGTTCTGGAGGAATTTCAAATAAAGTTGTCTATTCAAGCGTTCCGGCGATACTAATGATCCAATCAAAAAATTGACAATGATTCCTGCCCAGCTATTAATTGATTGGAACCGATGTTGATGATGTGAAACAATAGTGGCTTGAGGATTTTCATTAGCCCATACATGTGTGTTGTGTAAATTGGTGATACCATTTTTCGTAAACCTTGCTTCATCAGTGAAAAGAAGAATGCTAAACAAGTTTACATTATTTGGTTGCTGATCTAATAGCTCTAGTTTGCAAACCGCATTCTACGAGGAAAATCTTCAGGAATCAGTTCATGTACTTTTTGCAAATTATATGGATATAACAGCTGTTCCTAAAGAACTTCATGTACTATTGTTTTCGATGTATTAAACTGTGCTAATAATTTTCGAGTGCTCGTTGATGGACTGTTATCTACAGCATTTAAAATATGTTCCTCTAATTGCGGCGTACCTACGGTTCTTGTCAGACCAGCATCAGTACTATTTTTTCTAAACTTTCCTACAATTATGAAGAAAGTCAATAATATGTATTACCTTATTAACTGGAATCATCCAACATTCTTCCTTAGACGTTGGTCAACTCGTTGAAATGTCTTCTGGTTGTCATAGTACGATTAGGAAATCTTCCGTGATTTAACATTCTGGCTTGCAAATCATTGCAAGACGCAATACCATACATTAGAATAGATGCATATCTGCATACTGAATAAACGTCTATTCCATAGTTTCAATTAATACACAATTTAATTCACCACGAAATTCAAAAATCAGTAAATTAATACCGAAGTAAAGGATCAATGTGTCAGTGACGTGAAAGATGACAAGTTCTAAAATGCAGGATATTTTATTTCTTTCGTGCTACTTGTTTGCAACAACAATACGTTTTTTTGGTGCCAATAAATAAATAAAACGCACATTTTTTGCGAATATAGGTCTTCTACAACTATTCGTTTATTATTCTTTTTCTCGAAAACGGTTCATTTTATCCATAATAAACAAGAGAACCTTTATTTTAGTCTAAAGTGCAAGCTACCCAGATTTATTGTTTTAAAGTCTTTATCACACAGGGTTTAAAAAATGTAAGCATTGTTGTAAAGCTTAGTCCGCCCCTGGTATTTTCAGCGGCGTCCTTCAGGGGCACATAACTCCGTAGGGAGGGCCTGTAAGAAAAAAATTTATAGGAACTTGTCATCTTATTTTTTAATGTTCTATCTGAATCCAAGAGATTTCCCACATTTTCCCGGACACCCTGTATATGACACCACGATTTTTTAGTACGATTAGGTGAGTCAAAGAGAAGTTTAAATATGAAAAAGTGGGGTGGCACCCTTTGGGACAAGACCGTTATCTTGGTTTAAAGGGGTGAATTCGGTATTTAAGTATTCTAATATAGCATAATATTAAAAAAAAAAAAGGAAATATGTGACCCTAAACACTGTAGTTTACAATATACAGGAAAGTATAATGTATTCCTAACTAACTTAACCTTAAATTAAGTAACCCATTTATTTTTTTCCTTTTTTCCCTTGATTCTAGTATTGCTATTTTTTTAACTTTATAGGTTTTTAACTTTTTTCTTTTCCTTCCCTTTTTTTTCTTTTTTCTTTTTTTTTTTATATTATTATACTTATATATAAATTTTTTTCATTTAATTTTTAATATTGTATTTTATATTTTTTTAGAAGTTGAGTTTGGCCTTAGTTACAAATTCAAACATAGCTTCATAAACAACAATATTTGATACAATAATTTTGCTTTAAATTAAAAGGTTGAGGTATTATTGATTTTATCTTTCTAAAGAATATATCCCTGTGGTTATCGAACCTAGAGAAAATAAGTATACAGTGCTCCCAATCACCAATTTCGCCACATTTACATTGTTTGAAATGTCAACTTTTTTCTTATGTTTTGGGCGCAGGGCAAGAAAGCTTCTAATTTTTGATATTGTTTTAATTAGTGATGCAACGATTGCTGTTATACGATTACGATTGCGATTACGATTTGAAATGAAATAATCATACGATTACGATTACGATTACAATTATCAAATAAAAGACGTAAAAATATCTACTTTATATAATTTTATTAATTTTTAAAAGAAACTTCAAGGACAATAAATACAAACTCTGAACAAAATAGTAAATCACAACGAAAACATTTAAAATAAAATCTAAAATAAAAAAGCAAATTAAGAGCCAGACCTGTTTTTGACATTTAATATTGGAAATTCAGAGATATTAAATTTTTATTAAGATACATACACTCATACTAATTGATTTTCGCGTTTCTCGCATCATAGAGGTCAAAGCCCTAGAGGAATTCCAGTGGTTCTCAAATAACGCATAATACAATAATCGTTTAATAATCGTATAAATAATCGGCGATTACGATTAATCGAAAAATGTTAATAATCGGCGGTTAATCTTAATCGTAATGGTAATCGTTTCATTACTAGTTTTAATAAAATTTTATTGGATTCTCTGAGGAACCATTTTTTATTAATTTATTGAAATTATTCTTATACAGGGTGTTCGAAAAATAGACGGAGATATTTTAGAGATTCCTTGTTAAAAAATATGAAAAAAAGTTTCTATAAACATGGGTCCGGAAATGAGTTTTCAAGATACAGGATGTTAAATAAGAAAAAATAAAAAATGAAATTATTAATGTCTTAAAAATTATTTACTCGATTCTGTTGAAATTTGGCAATGTTATTTGTTGTATTAAGAGGCTAATTTAGCCCTAAATGGATTAAAATTATTAAGTCCAGTGGCGTCCCGGGTGACACCTTAGCGAACATTATTATCAAAAAAATGTACGCCACTACCTTTTTTGTAACTTTAATATTTTTTTGTTTGATCAAGCATCTAAAAATACAACTTCTTTGCCTCTTGTATTTTTTTCCTATCTCACTCCGTTTTCGAGAAAAAAAAATAAAAACCGTTTTATTGCATGTCACTGGACAAAATTGGTTTATCAATTTTAACTAAAAAAAATCACAAGTGCCTTGGAAAACAAATAATCATTTCTACATGAAGGTTTGAGGTTTGACATTTGCGCGTCAGTTCTTTTAGAAAAAAATTATACACGTAATTTTCTTTGCGAAATAATTTCATTTTTTATTTTTTTTTATTTAACATCCTGTATCTCTTGAAAACTCTGCATTTCCGGACCCATGTTTATAGAAACTTTTTTTCATATTTTTTAACAACGAATCACCCTCTAAAATATCTCCGTATATTTTTCGAACACCCTGTATTTTAGACCTTTATCGCTATTAGAGTATATTGTTTGCCATTCTTTTACTAAATTTTTTTTTGCTACCTTTAAAAGATCCGTAATTGGAATTTTAAATTCTGATAGTATCCCGGTAACCGTAGCCTCCTTTACTAACTCATTTTCTTTAATTTCCATAGGGCCTTAACCCATACTAAACATACAGAGAATAAAAGTGTCTACAAAAAAATTCATAATATGTTCTTGCTTCGTAAGTCAATCATTAAACAAACTATAAACAAGGAAGTTAAACATTTTTAACCAATAATTTTGTTGTGTACGTTTCCGGCAAAATGAATGGAAAAAAGTATTAATAAAAGGTCGTCAAAGTTCCGAAGGCGTATCCTGAGATCGTCAGATACGGTGAACTCGCCTGTCTAATTTAATTATTAATGTAAATTAATGTTCTGAATTGTAAATAAAATTGAAAATCTGTAATACTTTCTTTAAAAACTTGTGTCTCTTCTTTTAAACAGCATGAACCAAAAAACATTGTGTTAAGAAAAGGTCACACTTCAAAACACAACAAAATGACGCTAAATTTTACCGCTTAATTTTTCTACAGGGTGTTAAGAAACTTAGGGTAAAAAGTAACTTTTATTTCGGCCTGTATAATGATCAAGACATTTTGAAAACTGAAATTCAGGCCAAAATTCCGAGACACAAGTCTACACTTTGCTAACAATTTCACTAAGATCGGAAAGTAATTTAAAAAGTTCCAGGACTATAAACCTGACTTACATTACCTTTGTCCGGAATTTATTGTAGATGAGTGTAATTTTATTCGCAATAATAATGCTTCTAACACCTTTTACTAAATTGAAAAAATCAACTGACACCTTTAAACCAAGATGGCAGCCTTGTCCCAAGGGTTGGCACCTCGCCTTTTCGGCTATAAATTTCTCCTTTGACCCCCCTAATATAATATAAAAACCCCCGCCATAATATAAATGCGATTTAAAATCAACGATTACTGAACTAGGTACTCACTTTTTTAACGTTTCTTCGGCTTTCTGTATATGTTAAAATTAGTTATGCTCGAAGAAACAATTTTGATCTAGAATTTACTGGTATATTTTGATAATTCAAACTTGATTAGCTGATGAAGATTTAAAAAAATTATGTAAGACTGATAGAAATTAATGAATTATATTTCACAAAGAAGTTTTAGATCGGTTCTAAATGTGTCAAATTAAATGTTATCGTTTTGTCAGCACTCTTTGGCTTACTACCACCATGCATGCGTCTTTTCAAACTTAATAATTACTACGTTTTCATCAGGATTGAGTTTGATGTGAATACTTTTCACACTGCTGTATTCCAACTCGACTTTGATACAATTTGAATTATCGGCATTTGTTAGCTATCCTGATTCGTTTTTAATAAGTTTCTTGGAGTATTTTTTGGTAATGTTGATGGCGAACTGGGTTAATTCCCTAGTGGTTACATTAATGTTTATGGTGGCTCACTGGTTCGTTAATTGTCTACTACCTTTGATTAAAACAATTGTTTGCTTGAACACTTGTTAACATAATTAATTAAAAATTCATAAACAAATTATAATGACTAGAATTGTCAGAACTTTCAGCAGTAGTCGTTTCCAGGTTGGATTACTACTGACGCTATAGGCGGTAAAACAGAATATCCATTTTTTGTTTTTATAACATGAGCTACGCAATTTTTCCATGCATCGCTACTAATTTCGTTATTACCTGCCGAATACTGTCAAGGACAACTGCGTTTAAAACTGGAGATTCGTAAGGAGATTATTAAGTGATATTCTTTGCTGACAAGAGCAACACATTAGGTACAAAGCCATTTTCACTTCCGGCATGATAACGCGTTTTCCTCTCGAACACAGTGTACCAAAAGTACAATTTGTACTATCTACCCAACCATACTTAACAACATCATAAGTATCGAACTAAGTTTCGTCTAAATAAATTATACTTTTATCGGACTCATGTTACTCCTTTATTTTGCGCAAATAGTCCTGTCGTAGTTCAATGATACGCGGGGATTCCATAATAACCATTAGATTATCTATTTTTTTATGTTTAAAGCCACATTTTAATAAAGCACCACGCAATGTTTCTAAAGATTGATACTTATAATCAGGGTAACCTTACAATTTATCACGAACCAGTTCTAAAGTTTGCACTATATTATCCTCGTAAAAGTTGTAAATAGTTCGCAGAATAAAGTCCCTTGTAGTATTGCCAGCCGTTTTGAATTTTTGATTTATTGGTTTACGCCTTATGGAATGACCGGTTACAGTCCCCAAATTAATTACGTTATAAATTCTTATAATACCCAAGTTGTGTTAATTCATTACAAGTACATTCTTGTACAAAGCGCATTTTCAGTTTTTCCCGGATTTTCTTTTTTAAACACGCGTACATATTTAAAATAATGCATTGACATTGAACATGTAAATCTTTGTTTTTAAATTCCGGACTTATTTCGCTTTCGATGGCCGACTCTGGCACCAACTCATTATATTTCTGTGATAGTTCACCTTGACCTTATGTTTCAAATTGTCGCCAAAAAGCTATACTTATACAATAAAATATAGGTACCTACCAAGTAATAACTTACCTGTCTAAAACCACACAGTTATAGCAAAAAGTGAAATGTGTAAATTACAGTAAATCGTTTCAACCAGTCACGCCGCTGTCCGATTCCCAATATCGCATACCTCAAACACCAACTGATTTTAAAGCTGATAAGGGATCACCCAATTGGGAGAACCTTTAACTATTTGCTGTTCTTGTCTACAGCATATAAATTTGTATTTATATGCTACTCTATTAATTTTCTCATCCGGAAAAAAATAGTTCGCACTTTAAATGTGCGTTAAATTGCGTGTGGGCGTCGACGGTCGATCGCCAGGGTGTTGCCAGTTCTACAAAGTTTTCGTACATTAGGAGGAACATAAGGGTTTGTTAATTGTTTATTTTTTTTGTTTAACAACAGTGAAATTTCTTTTTAGTTCGATTTAAATTATTTTTGTATAAATAATATTTCTGAAGTACTAAAAAAATTATTATAATATTCATGAATGGCTTGTTCCTTCTTTCTTGGTTCAAAGTACATTTGCAAACTAGCTTTCTAAGAGAGTTACGGACTATTAATTAAATACTGATATAAAAGAACACTTTTAATAATAAAAACTTAAATAATTAAAAAAAAAAGATTGACAACCCCGATTAAACTGACTTTGGAAAAAGTATAACAGTCAACTTGACGCATTCTATCTGCTTCTAAATTTAATAAATCTAATAATGGAAGATTTATAGTAGTGCTAAAAGGAATTTTAGCAAAGAACGGAATTTAACGTTCTGGGTATTGGCAATGATTTAAAAACAGAAAGCAAATATTAATAAAGCTCTGGTTATTTATCATCAATAAGGGGGAAGGAATAGAAATGCTTATTGACACAATTAGGGTCAGAAGAAGATCCGTATACATTCTTGTCAAAAAGATTGCATGTAATGTACCCCGTATCAGGACGGCAAAACAGGTGCAGCTCGACGAGTGAGTTGGGGGTGGGGGACGCCCTCCTATTTTTGGAAAATATGGGTTCTGGGACTATAATCAATAATAGCAATTCAGTAATACATTAATCAATAGCAATGACAAAGGTGTAGACATTTTATTTTTATACAGAGAAGTGTGTGTGATTTGAATTACAGTGTCATACTGTAATTCACCACATGGAACCACCATCTATGATTTAGGTGGTTATTACTCTACTACTACCTTGTATCTGGAAAACTAAAAATATGATCTTAAAAAAAGCCAAACAACCATACCTGCTTTTTGTTTTCTTCATGAACTATATTGTTAAATTAGACTGGATTTTGATTTAAAACTCCTTTGTGAATATGATTGTAAATATTTGTATTTATTGCTCATCTTTAAATTTTATTTATTCGACGTTTTGACCAAGAATAAAAATAACTTCCTAACATATTTTTTTATCCATGAATGAGTAACACACAAAAAAATGAGGGAAGGAGGTTGTGTTAAATTTTAAAATGTCAAGGGATTTGTTCATTTTTGGACTTGGTGGTTATAACCCATGTAGACTAGATATGCATTTAATTTAGTTTTTATACAGAAACATATTTTTCTAATCTTAATTAAAAATTAATTGAAACAGCCTGAAGAATGGAGAAGAGCAGTAAATACTAAATATAAATACGGCCTTATAACAATTTTAAAGTAGTGTATTTGGCTGTACATATTTGTTAAGAATGTCTTTTTTGGATCAGTCTGAATATATTTACTGTTTAAACACTTTTACCTGTTGCTCATTATCAAAGCATTTTGTGCCATTGTACACACAATAATTGTATTGGTGTCAGATTATTGTATATATTGTTTGTTGACATTTGGAAATGTATAAATAAAATTTGAAGATTTTTTTTATTTTTTCATTTTGGTGTTGAAGACACTTATTGCCTGCGTTTACAAACCGGCCAAGTGAGGGGGAGTATGTTTGATATCCCGGTGTATATCTACATTAACGAATTATTGTGGAATGGATTATACCTGTAAAGGTCGCCGCGGAATTCGAGTGGGCCCAATAAAACAACTTTTGTAATATTTGATGTAGTCGCATTTATTTTATTACCTGTATTGAAGAAGTTTTATTATAATTACACAGTAATTAACAATATAATTAAAAATATGTCATTATAAGCAACTTTTGTCTAAACATATTTTGTACTATAATACTAAATAAAAATATAGAAATTTGAGGAAATATTACATTCTACCAGTTTCTAACGGTCGAAATCTTTAATTAAACCAGAGATTTAATGGATTAATTAATGTTTTAAAAAATGGCCTTTTTTTCCATATTAATTATTATTATCCCTAATTTCTCTAGTTTAACAAAAGATATCACGTTGCGGTTTTCAGTTCCTTATAGTAACTTTTCCTCCTCTACAAGCTGATGGGGGTAGTTTTTTAATCCGACGTTTCGGATTCGAGCGACCATCATCAACTTTTTTATTTTAAATACGGACTTGGATTTTTTATTCCACTATTTAATAGCCTTCATAAGCCTAAAATAAAATATGATGAAAAAGTCATATCATAACATTTGATTTTTTTGAGAAAATCCTTATTCATTGAGGAATTACGAAAAAACGCCATCTAGTGGCCACCATCAGAATCAATATGGTATAGTTAATAGATCTACGTGTAGAGGAAAAAAAGGGCTTTTTTTCAATACCCAGTGGAATAAGATCGGTTTATCCAAAACAGAGATATCAGCGTTTGAAAGAAAAAAAGTTTGATCTTCTCCCACCACTTTATTATTGAAAATAGAAAAAAACGATTCCTAACATAAAGTTGCATAATTTTATGAAGAATACAATGCTTATATTTTTAACATATTTTTATTAAGAAAAATCAAGAGAAAATCGGCATTTCTATTTTGAAAGTTCTCTTACGCCCCCTAGCGGTCATTTTTTGAACTTGAAAATAATTTCCAGCAATTTCTCTTGGCCGCTTTTATCGATATATATTTTTTCCCAAAGTCCTAGTGTTATTACTTTCTGAGATATTGCCGATTACCTCCTTAGGTGGAACACCCGGTACAGCTCGACAGTGTGCTAATTGAAAATCAAATTTTTCAAATGTGTTGTAAATCATTTCTGGCGTTATTAATTCAAATTCGTCGAAAATTCGACGATGCAAATCGGCCAAATCTTGAGGTTTTGTGGTATAAACTCTGTTCTTCAAGTATCCACATAAAAAGTAGTCGTTAGGCGACAAATCAGGGGACCTGGGTGGTCACTCGATTGTACCCCCTCTACCAATCCACCTATTCGGAAAAGTGTTGTTCAAAAATTCGCGCACGTTTCGACCAAAATGGGGAGGAGCTCCGTCCTGTTGGAAGAATGTACTTGCATAATTTAGACCCATCACATTTCGTATAGTAGGCACTATTTGCGTTTCCAAGAGCTCAAGGTAAAGTTGTGATGTCAAATTTCCATCAATAAAAAATGGACCGATCTTGTTACCCAGAAGCACAGTCCACACATTCAATTTTCTAGGGCGTTGTGTATGACCTTCTCTTATCCAGTGGGGATTTTCATTTGCCCAAAACCTACAGTTGTGTCTATTGACTTTACCATTTAACATAAATGTTGCTTCGTCCGAAAATACTATAAATTTGAAAAACTGGTTATTTTGGTCAAACCTTGACATCATAATATCACAAAATTCAATTCTTCGCTCATAATCATCTTCTGATAACTCTTGAACTACATGTATTTTGAAAGGGTGATATTTATGTTTTATTAAAACATTATGGACGGATTTGAAGCAGACGTCACTTACTTGAGAAATTCTTCTTAATGAAGAAACAGGGGCTTCAACAACATATTGTAAAATTTCTAAACTTTTCTCTTCATCTACTACTGCTGGTCGTCCTGATCGTCGCCTATCTCTACAATTTCCAGTTTCTTCGAACCGTCGGACAGTTTTTAGAACAGTTGCTTTTGAAATTGGATTTCGGTTTGGAAATTCGTCATTAAATAGATTTTTAACCTCTTCGCAAGACCTCTCATCATAAGAATTGTATTTCTTTTACTTTCAGTTAAAGACATTCTTGCATGTAAAAATTACATCTTTTATGACATCAAAACTGAACTGCTGTTTTATTTATTAATAAATAAAACACAATTTGTTGATATTTTCAAAACACGTCGTTATTTCGAAAACTACTGATATTAGGGACAAAGTATGTTTGTTATACCAAAAGTGTAACAAATTTAAAGTAAAAACTATAAATGAAAAAATATACAGGGTGCTACATTTAAAAATAAAAAATTCATTCGAATTCCAGACAAACTAAAAAGCTCGCAACAACGCCAATATCGTCATTCCTCTTACACAACTGTACCAAATTTGGTTTAAATCGGCCAATAAATTGTAATGTTATTAAGCCGTTTCCAGACTTTATACGCACACTGTATAATGTATATGTGATCTAATCCCATTTATATACAGGGTGTTACCAGTGGCGACGCCAGGGGGGGGGGGGCCAGAGAGGGCCCGGGCCCCTCCTGAAATTTAGCCGGCCCCCCTGTAATATCAAAAGTCGCATGAAAAAAGCCTACAACGTACTGCAATAATTACGAATAGCAACACCCATTCGACTAATTTACTAAAGCACACAAGATTCTAGCGGTAGCCTTATACAAGAACTACAATGCTTAATGAAAGACTTTCTGCGGTATCTATTTTAAGTATTGAAAAAGAACGCATTAAAAATATTAATCTCGACAAAATTGTTGATATTTTTGCTAAGAATCATAATAACAAAAGAATCTTACTGCTTTAGGTTTCGGTTAAATATTTATTTATTTATTTATATATATTTTTTATAATTTACGGGCTGTAGCCCATTTCTACAAAAAAATTTTTAAGTAACAAGACTTAAAACTAAGTAAAGTTAAAATTACACGAGTAATAATTTAAAATAGCAAAAATATAACATATAAACATATTAGGTACATCTCAACATAAAGTTTTTTTAAAAAAACAAAAATATTATACAATAATTGATAATAATAATTACAAAAATCAAACCATATCACAGAGGAGTAGTAATATTCGGTCTCAGATGTCTTTGAAATTCCGATTATTTTTTTTATTTGGAAATGTCTTGATATACGTTGATGTTTTTTTGTAATGTTTCAATATAATTTAACTTAAATGTTTATTATTACCTTAACCTATATCTACCTACTTCTCTGCTTCTTATTACCTTAATCAATGAATCTCAATATTACCCTCCATACCTTTTTTGGTACAAATTGATTTAAATAGGGTACCAAAGCAAAGCAATAAAGTAAAAACAAGTGCCCCCCTAAATTTTTCTGGCCCAGTCTGGCCCCCTCTAACACAAAACCCTGGCGTCGCCACTGGGTGTTATCTAATGATAGGCCGTAATTCCAAGGGCGCATTACTGAACCAAATTCAAATAGAAAATTTCATATAAACATGTGTCCTAAAAAGTCTGGTCAAGGGTGTCAAAGTTTAAAAAAAATCGTTTTTTTATTAATATCTCTAAAGATCCTTTTGCCGATTTTGGTGGAATTTGGCAGTGTCGTTCGTTGTGATAACACGCTAATTTAGCACTGACTAGATGATTATTATGAGTTCCAGTGGCGTCCCGGGGGTCAGGTTCACGAATAATATTGACAAGAAAAATGTACGCCACTAACTTGTTTAAAAAAAATATATTGTTTTCGGGTTAAACGACTAAAAATGCAACTTTTTTGTATCTTGATATTTTTCGTATCGTACTTCGTTTTCAAGAAAAAAAAATAAAAGCCACATATTGCCTGTCGATAAATTGATAAAATAAAATCAAGTTAACTAAAACTCATAATTATCATCTATAGTCCGTTCATTGAGTGATTTCTCATATCGGATTAAGGATGCATAAATTAAATATTACCTGACGACTGTAAATTCCAGTAACCCTCAATAAGTTATCTATTATATTAATTAAATGGTTAATATACAGGTAGTGACTGAGACTGGGGATTTCTTTGTATTTTGTTTGTCGATTTGTCTTCTAAGAAAATGGAACAATTCATTTTAATTCTTATAAATATTTGTCAATAGGTAATTTATTATATCAATTAAATGCATAATGTACAGGTACTGAGTGGGACTTTCTTTGTTTTCTTTAGTTTGGCTATATATATACATATATATATTTATTTGGGTTAGTTTGGCTTATTTTTGTCTCACTTGCTAACGTAACGTTCGAAAGCAGATATATTAAAATGGCTTCTAATAAACATGTTCTTACACCGAATGAAAGACGTCCTATTTTAAAAGTTAAGAAATATTTCAAGAAAGAGAAGGAAAATGGTGGTCCTTTATTATCTACGGTGGCGGTACAACAACGAACAGCGGATTCCTGTGGCATATCACGAGGAACTCTGATAAATATTCACAATTTAGAAAAAGACGGCTATATTGAAAATAAAAATAAAAAACGAAACCCAATGATTTGCCAGAAGGAGTTAAATGTCAAATCCGAGGAGTTATTTATGATATGTACCTACAAACAGAAAGAGGTGGTAACTCTTGATTCGATCCTTGAGAAAATCAGAAACAAAGAAATATGTGACATTGGACGTACTAGTCTTTCATTAGTTTTAAAGCAGTTGGGGTTTAAGTAGCACAAAACTAACAACCGAAAAATTCTTTGTGTGAGCAACAACACATTGTTTCTAAGCGGTGGTCGTTTTTGAGGAAATACCTAGCTAATTTAAAGTCCGAGAATTCAAAACCTGTGGTATTCTTAGATGAGACATGGATTTTTGCGAAGGGAAACCAAACAAAATATTCATGGCAGGATGGGTCAAAATACTGCTATTCAAGGGTTTCATCCGGGAATGAAAAAAGATATGTCGTAATACACGCCGGAAGTCGAGAAGGATTTTTGCCAGATGCAAGTTTAGTTTTTACTTCATCAAAGAAAGCGGAGGACTATCATGACAATATGACTGCCGCGTTATTCGAGAACTGGTTTGAAGAATATGTGCTAAAATCACTAGAAGAACCCTCGATCATTATTTTAGACAATGCTTCATATCACTCACGAGTTTCTGAAAAAATACCAAACAATAGTTCCACCAAAGATGAAATGAGGAACTGGCTAAACACCAGAAAAATAAAAAACGACCATATATTTTTGAAAGCAGATATGTTATCCGAAATTAAAGTACACACTGCTGGTAAGGATAAGTCTTACATAGTGGACTCCCTCGCGGGGAAATACGGTCACAAGGTCTGACGTCTGCCCCCATACCATTGTGAATTTAATGGTATTGAATTAGTGTGGGGAATTTGCAAAAACTACTATGACAAGTATGCATGTCAAACGCCGAACGAAGAAAGCATTTTAAATTTATGGAATAAGCTTTAAAACAAATTGGACAAGAGACTTGGTCAAAATGTATTAACCACGTGGAAAAATTGGTTCAAGATACTTTTGACTTGGAGCAGGTCATTGATGAAATAAGGCCAATTATTATAACTTCTGATAGTGACAGTGACAACAGTGCTGATAGTGATATTGACGATTAAATGTACATTGTATGTAATAAAATTTATAATTATTATTATTATTATTATTATTTACATAGTTATGAAATAAAAAATAATTAAATAAATATTTGTAATGGAAATTTTAATTACGGCTCATATATCTAAAATTAGTAGAAATTGTTCGAGGACCGCTGTCTATTTTATTCTAGACTAATTTTGACCATAATCGGTTAATGACAAATGCGCATTCACTCACTGAACGCACTATAGTTAGTGCTAACTTAGCGACTTATCACAACGAATAACACTGCCAAATTTCACCAAAATCGGCAACAGGATCTTTGAGATATTAACAAAAAACCGATTTTTTTGGTTCAGGTATACGCCCTTGGAATTACGACCTATCACTAAGTAACACCCTGTATAGTAGTGTCTCATGGCAGCGAACGTGGTAAGTACCTTTGTTATCTGTCTAATTTTAAACAAAACTCCAATAAAGCTTTTATAAACATATATTTTATATACCTCAATAATTGTATGTGTTTATTTTAAATAGAAATCTTTATGTAATTTTACCTGAACTAAGTAATAGTAATACTAAATAACATTTTTAGAAATTATTGTATTTAAATGATACACATTTAACAAAATCAAATCCCCATTTGATACTGTTCGATCTTACTTTGCACAAAATAATTTTTTTTAACAACGGCTTTTCGGGGAGTAATAACTAGAAAATTTTGATCTGTTAATAAACACCGACAGAAATTAATGAATGTTCGGGTGAGGTGTCTCAGAATACTGTTTGAACTTCGAATGGAAAGATTCGCAATTATTTGTAGTTCTTAAAATACTTGCGGATTGTATTGCCCAGATGTATGGTGAAAAAAGAGAAACGTTCTTCGGTGAAATAATCTGCTAACTCTTTTAGCCTTTTGTTTTTAGGCATGCAAGACATGAAATCTTCCACGAAACATTCGCCAACCTGGTGAGATGGCAAAAACAACGAGCCAAAAAGTTATTTTAGCCACTGTCCAATTTCCTACTGTTCGCGTTTATATTCTCTTGCAAGACGTACTTGCTGAATCTTTCTCCATAATAATAAAATAAATGAAACCGGCATCCAATAATTTCGCTTTCGGAAAAAACTTCCCTACAACTGACATAGATCCCGATTTTATAGTCTATTACAATACTTAGGGGGTTGAAAACAAGGTCGTAATTTCTATAAATTTCTTTTAGACTGATTAACAAATTTTTATATGTATTTTTCTCCTTATTTTCTAATAAACAAAAGACAACAGGTACAGGGTCTTCCAACGAGGACTGAACAGGGGCTCATTTTTGAGCTTCCTTGTATTTAAAGAAAAATCCAAAATAGCCAATCGATGTACTTTTTCCTGCAGAATTCAAAAATGAAACCAAAAATTTATTTGAACCAGAAACAAAAGAGTTACGCTATGGATAAGGTGTTTTTTAAATGGAACATAGCTTTTTTTATACGATTTTTGGAACGAGTGATTTTTTTTTGTCCGTTCTGATTAAAATATTTAATATTGTGACAGCTATTTTTATTAAATTTTAATGTTTTATCCAGTATAATTTAACTTTAACCTGTTTGAAACATACACTAGGTAATAAAGGTATAATCACCTTTGAATCCTTCAAAGTCACAAAATTTTACAAATTTACTATAATATTGCCGAAATGAAATATTCATTAGATGAGAGATTGCAGATTGTTATCTTGTTCTACAAATGCAATCTCTCATCTAATGAATATTTCATTTCGGCAATATTATAGTAAATTTGTCAAATTTTTTGACTTTGAAGGATTCAAAGGTGATTATACCTTTATTACCTAGTGTATGTTTCAAACAGGTTAAAGTTAAATTATACTGGATAAAACATTAAAATTTAATAAAAGTAGCTGTCACAATATTAAATATTTTAATCAGAACGGACAAAAAAAAAATCACTCGTTCCAAAAATCGTATAAAAAAAGCTATGTTCCATTTAAAAAACACCTTATCCATAGCGTAACTCTTTTGTTTCTGGTTCAAATAAATTTTTGGTTTCATTTTTAAATTCTGCAGGAAAAAGTACATCGATTGGCTATTTTGGATTTTTCTTTAAATACAAGGAAGCTCAAAAATGAGCCCCTGTTCAGTCCTCGTTGGAAGACCCTGTACATAAATAGAATTTTTATAAACATGCAAAGTAAACAGTTGATAGAAATATTTTGTGCAGTACCATCCATATAAACATTAGCTGCATTTTCACACATCACAGTTAAATTGGTAACACATGAAAAAATAATGATTCCGGACATTTCGTCATTATGTAAAATAAAGTTTTCTTTTAAAGTAGTTTTAATGTTTACATACCTTAAAAACTCATGGACCTCTGCATTACTTTTGGGCAGCTTTGGCACAGTTTGCAGTTTTGCTGTGTTAAAGTTGTTGATAATGAACTGCATATCCTTTGATGTCAAATTCTGTAGTGTTTCAGCTCGTCTCGCAATCTCTTGGTGAAATAGTTTCTTGGTCTTGAAGATAGTTCATCAACGGCCTTCCGTTTAACACTGTTGCTTATTGTTTGCCGGTTTATCGTATCATTGAAGATTAAGTCATTTTTATATGATATCTTTATTAATAATTATTAACATCATAAACGTACTAAAACCTACATAAAACCTTAGTTACTCATAATACATTAGTTACCATAATTTAATACGTTAGTTACGAAAGCATAATACGTTAGATACCAAGTAATATTAGAACTATTTTTCATGAACATGTAAAACAATATTTTGACAGTTTTCAAATTTGATGGATACACCTTTGTCTTTAACGTCCACGATCTTAGGTTTGCCCTCTGAAGACTGATTAATGACCGAGAAAGCACTCCTTTCGATTTCGTGCGGTTCCCCAGTGCCTAATCCACTGCCGGAAACATCGCCGATTTGAATTTTGCGAGCAATGGAAACTTTCTTGGTCACACTTTCTTCGAAATACCCTCTAGCAACCTTCGCCGATTCCCATCCACCAAGTTCTTGTAGGTCTAATATATCTCCTCCAGCATTAACAAGAAAATTTGCCGAAGATCTTCTAACGCAGTGACCAGTATACAAATTAGGATTTTCAAGTGAGAGATACTCAGCTATTTTTTGAGGTATTTTAGAGAAGAAATGAATGCCGCAGGGCTGTACCGTACATTTCCCTCTTCTATATGATACAAACAATCTTTGGTGAGTGACATGGTCTGGCCGTAACATTGCGTACTTTTTAAATAAAAGCACAGGATTGACTTCGCCGTCAAATATCACAGCGAAAATACGTTTCTTGTGGGTTTTTGAGTCGGGAATAGTAACAATCAGCTTGTCCTCTAAAACGTCAACATCTTCTGTGGTCATCTTCGCTAATTCATTAGTTCGACAGGCTCCTCCAATTCCAATTAAAAAAGCCACTTTCATCATTAAAAACTTCTCGTCTGAGGCAGAACACACAAATTCGTTGACTTGTTCTCTTGTAAATACTTTTGATTTTTTTGCTCTATATCCAACATTTTTCTTCTTGATGAAACGTATTAAGGCGCCGTATTTGTCGATTTCCACTCTTTCCTTCAGTTCTAAAGTCGCTCGTAACATGGAATATTTCGGCCATAAGGATGAAGCAGAGTATTCCTCAGAGTTTTGCGAAATACGCCAGCAATACCGTTTCTTCTGCACCTTGAACATGTACTTTGTTTCGCCACTCACAAAACTGCCGATATTCTTTTTCATAATGGATTTTAGATTTGTCCGGAAGCAAGTTCAACCTTATAATGTTGGCTGCAGCTAATATATCGTCAGGAATATCAAAATCTTGCATGATTTTAATGATGACTTTTTGAAATGCCAAAATGAAATGACAAAACACCTTATTTTTATTTTCGCATCGCCGTTGTCAATGATACGATAAAGCTTTCGCTGTCGCCTCGTCACCTAGCAATGTCCTCGACTATTATAAATCGCATAATAATCTCGTTATATTAATAGCTATTATACTGTCGCACCGTGATTGTGCTCTTCGAGAAACTTAGAGAGTACTCCATTAAGGACGTACAGTTTTGCACTGCAACCCTTTTTAATACATAGTCAACATTCCTCACCTGTTGACTTTATACTTCGTCCAAAGTAATAGTTATAATTTGAAACAACCAAGATTTTCTTTCCGCGCTAACTAAGCATTTTAGTTATTTCAACATCCATTCTTCACCGGAGTACTAAGGCAAATGTTATTAAATGCGCCCACCATGAAGGAGTTATCGGGGGCCAGAGCTCTCACGAGCTCTGATCTCCGCTTACTCCCCCTGGGCTTGCCTGTCTCGCCCCCCTGCGGTCCATTCCGCAGGGTCTCATCATTAACAGCAAACTCCGCTGTTCACATGGAGTCGCGTATGTGGGTTTTTAGATGGTTTTAGGAGAAATATCTAGGGTGGGGGGGGGGGCTACACCTTAAGGAGTTAGTGTCGGGGGCGTTTGTGTCGGTGCGAGGCACCTATGTTATAGTCGGAGGCTTGTCTGATGAGCGGGTTGGAGTGAGTGAGGGTGGCGGTGAGGATTTTAGTTCCTCTTTCACGGAGGTATTGGGTGAGGGGGGGTATGTTTGATATCCCGGTGTATATCTACATTACGGATGAACCATGGGATGTCCATGGCTGTGCGAATGTAACGATTTTCAAGGGAATGGAGACGGTTGAGTTTGTTTGGGGCTGCGTATCCCCAAGCTGCTGAACCGTATGTGAGGGTGGGGCGGATGATTGAGTTGATGAGGAGGAGTTTGTTTTTATGACTGAGGGCGCTGCGTCGATTGAGCTGTGGGTATAATTGGCTATAAAAGATTGTTGGCGGCGTTCTGAATATGGGAGCGCCTGTGTAGGGTTTTGTCGAGGGTGATACCGAGGTATTTTACTGTGTTGCGACAGGGGACGTCGCGCCCATCCAGGTTGATCACGTCGAAGGGTGGCTGCCTTCTACGAGCAAACTGGATGGTTTGGGTTTTATCGGGATTTAAACGAAGTTTCCAGTTTACACAATAACTGGAAAATTCGTTTGCTGCTTCTTGCAGTTTTCGCGTGGCTATGCGTGGACTCAGTGACCTTACGACGAAGGCGGTATCATCAGCATAGTGGGCTAGGGTGTTGTCGGGGGCTTTGGGGATGTCATGGATGTATATGTTGAAAAGATGTAGGGAGAGAACTGCACCTTGAGAGACGCCAGATTTTAGAGTTCGGGGGGTTGAGAGAGAGTAGCCTATGTGGACGCGAATTTTACGCCGGCTTAAGTAGGATTGTATTAGACGGACGAGGTCGGAGGGATAACCAAGGGCTGTCATTTTGTGAATTAGACCATCGTGTTGGTGGCTTTTTCAATGTCGAAGAGAGGTATAAAATGTCTAGTAAAGTCCGTCTATCTAACTTACAATTTTATTATAAATACTAATCCCTTACCGTCATAATATACTATTGTGTGAGGTGTAAAATTCGGCCACCTGATCTGGGGACTCCAGGTACGGATCGATTTAAAGACTATTATATTATTATATTTTCTCAGTAATCCTCTTCAAATAATAAGGGTAAAATAAAATAGGCTTATTTTAGTTATTTAAATATGCTGATTTTTGGTTTTAAAATTTAGTTAGATGTTTATATTGTATTGGTTTAGACAACAAGTTATTTGTTGCCAATTAAACGTGATATTTAAGAATGTTTCGTCCATGGGAAGGCACCAGTACGCCAAGTGGGTCTACGGATCGTGATAAAAACCAATTAGAGCATAATATTTTATCAGTTAATACAAGAAAAGTAATCTTCGACGTTTACACCACCTTTCTTGAACGTGGCCTTTCAAAATTTGGTGCAATGAAGGAAGGGGCAGCTGTGACACGCAGGTTAGTGAGCACAGTGTGGTTTGTTGTAAATTAAACTATAGTAGAGAGAAGAAAGGGGGAACAACTCTTTTCCTTTTAAGAAACTGGACGCAACGGATGTCGACATAATTCGTAGAAAAATATATGCCATGTACAGGGTTGTTCCTTATATTTTGACAGCGTGTGGCGACTTTATGAAAAGAGATAGAATATAAGTTTAAATGTAAAAGTTGTAAAGCTTCACTTATATCGCAAGAATTTGTTAACTACAAAAACAAATAAAAATCGCAAAGCTGTCAAATACTCACAACTTCGGTTTTTTAAATTGAACACCGTGTATATTATTTTTTAAAATGAAGGAACTTTTTTCTCTGATTTCAAAAATATATAAGTTGTTGATATTTGTATAAGCCGTTTTCGAGATATTTAGGTATGAAATTAATTGATTTAAATATATTTTCACTTTAAATATAAGTCAAAAGCTAGTATGTCAATTATAATTATTTGGGTGACAGTGACACAAACGCGACATAACTTCGTATTGTTGCGTATCTGCCGCGTTTATGTTACCAAAATGGGATATAGCGAAGCTGAAAAATTTGAAATTGTCCGGCTTTTTTATAAAAATAATAATAATGTTGTCGCAGCGCAAGAAGAATATATTCGTTTACATCCTGGAATGCCAGTTCCATGTCGGGGCACGTTATATTATGTTGAAAAATGTTTTAGAGAACGGAAAACTCTTCAAAGAAAAAAACATATGGTCGCCAGTAATGAAGATGATGAATTACAAATACTGTTGTATTTTCAAGGTAAAATATTATGTGCAAGAGCATATTAACATAATAACAAACTAATATGTTTCCTCTTTAGAAAACCCAAGACAATCGACAGTGAATGCTAGTAAATATTTGGGACAAGATAGGAAAAAGGTTTTAACAATTCTCCATAAATATAATTACCACCCATATAAAATAATGCCGGTGCAGAAACTTACAGAAAATCAAAAAATTCAAAGGGTAGCATATTGCAGACAAATGGTAAATATATATAATGAGGATAAACACTATTTTGAGAAGATTTTATGGAGTGATGAAGCTTCTTTTAGTACTGCAGGAATTTATAATCGCCGAAACACCCATATATGGAGCACTGAAAATCCTCATGGGTATTCAGAAGTTCAGTTTCAAGGACGCAGAACTACAAATGTTTAGTGTGGGATTCTTAAAAATAAAATAATTGGTCCTATTTTCTATGAAGGATCCCTAACAGGCGCGAGATATATTTTTTTCCTAGAAAACAATATTGAAAATCTTTTGGACCATATACCACTAGCAGAATACGGAAATTTAGTATGGCATCAAGACGGGGCTCCACCTCATAACGTAGCTCCAGTTACAAATTATTTAAATAATAAATTTAATTCATGGATTGGAAGATATGGACCAATAAGGTGGCCTGCCAACAGCCCGGACCTTACACCTTTGGATTCGTTTTTATGGGGTTTTATAAAGGAGCAAGTTTATAAAGAGCAGAGTGCTACTTTGAACGATTTAAAAATTAAAATAGAAGATTGCATAAACATTGTCAACAACGAGCATCCTGAATTTATCGTTCACACCGTTGAAAAAATATACGGGAACTATAGAAAATGTATAATTAATATCGGCGCACACATTGAACATTTGTAAAATATTGTTAAAATAAATTGAATCTTATAGCTTTTGACTTAAAAAGAAAAGAGATTTAAATCAATTTCAAACCTAAATATCTCGAAAACGGCTTATACAAATATCAACAACTTATATATTTTTGAAATCAGAGAAAAAAGTCCCTTCATTTTAAAAAATAATATACACGGTGTTCAATTTAAAAAACCGAAGTTGTGAGTGTTTGACAGCTTTGCGATTTTTATTTGTTTTTGTAGTTAACAAATTCTTGCGATATAAGTGAAGCTTTACAACTTTTACATTTAAACTTATATTCTATCTCTTTTCATAAAGTCGCCACACGCTGTCAAAATATAAGGAACAACCCTGTACATTGTACAGGGATATTTTTTTAAGTGTCTCACCCGATTGGCGATTTTCCTGCTGACTATAATAAAAAACAAATTACATATTTCTCAATAATTTTCGTTAAGGAAGCCGAATTTAATGTCAAAAAATACATATATGTATATATATAGAAATTTGACAGATGCGACGCCATTTTAAATTTTCTTAAATGGCAACCCTCATAAATTACCAGACGAGTAAATTGCACTTGGCCATCCGATTTCAAAAACCTATAGTTACTGATACTTATTTCAGCAGTTTCGGAAATACGGGGGTTCCTAACTTGCCTCCATCGATTTTGTCTTTTAAGTGTCTCACCCCTTTAATAAATAGACCTTCTAAGCTGAACACCTTAATTTTTTTCTGTAGTAATATATTAAGGGATAGGGAAATTATCGAAAATCATCCCGAAGATTTTTTGTCGTGGAAATCGCTCGAGGGCTTGCCCGAGAGCGATTTCCTAATGGCAAAAAATCTGAGAATGATTTTCTGATTATTTCCCAATCCCGAAATGTATTTTGAAGATTATTTACCAAATAAAAAACTAACGATTTCTGACGGGTGAGATTTTCACTTTTGACAAGGGTGATTTTCACCGGAGAGGGGGAGATTACTAACGATTTCTGACGGGTGAGATTTTCACTTTTGATAAGGGTGATTTTCACCGGAGAGCGGGAGATTATCGCTGAATAATCAGGTGAAAATCAACCCGCTTTTATAATGGATGAGGTAAATAATCACAGTAACATAATTTACCGTGAGCAAGCGATCTACGCTATAGTCAAATCCGACAGATGTCTAAAGTGACAGATACGACGCCATTTTGAATTTTTTTAAATGTCATGCCTCATAAATAACCAGACGAGTGAATTGCATTTGGCGATCCAATTCTAAAACTATATAGTTGTTGATACTTATTTTTAGCCGTTACGGAAATACGAGGTTTCCTAACTTGCCTCCATCGATTTTGTCTTTTAAATGTCTCACCTCTTTAATAAATAGACCTTCTAAGCTAAACACCTTAATCTTTGACATCTGTCGGATTTGACTATAGCGTAGATCGCTTGCTCACGGGAAATTATGTCACTGTGAAAAATACTAAGGTGTTCAGCTTAGAAGGTCTATTTATTAAAGGGGTGAGACACTTAAAAGACAAAATCGATGGAGGCAAATTAGGAACCCTCGTATTTCGGTAACGGCTGAAAATAAATACCAACAACTATATAGTTTTAAAATCGGATCGCCAAATGCAATTCAATCGTCTAGTTATTTATGAGGGTTGCCATTTAAAAAAATTCAAAATGGCGTCGTATCTGTCACTTTTTGATATCTGTCGGATTTGACTATAGCATAGATCGCTTGCTCACTGGAAATGATGTAACTGTGAAAAAGGTTAAAGTGTTCAGCTCAAAAGGTCTATTTATTAAAGGGGTGAGACCCTTAAAAGACAAAAGCCATGGAGGTAAATTAGGAACCCTCGTATTTCCGTAACGGCTGAAAATAAGTATCAACAACTATACAGTTTTAGAGTCGGATCGCCAAATGCAATTCAATCGTCTGGTTATTTACGAGGGCTGCCATTTAAAAAAATTCAAAATGGCGTCGTATCTGTCACTTTCTGACATCTGTCGGATTTAACTATAGCGTAGATCGCTTGCTTACTGGAAATTATGTAACTGTGAAAAAGGTTAAGGTGCTCAGCTTAAAAGATCTATTTACTAAAGGAGTGGGACACTTAAAAGACAAAATCGATGGAGTCAAATTAGGAACCCTCGTATTTCCGTAAAGGCTGAAAATAAATATCAGCAACTATATAGTTTTAGAGTCGAATCGCCAAATGCAATTCAATCGTCTGGTTATTTACGAGGGTTGTCATTTAAAACAATTTAAAATACCGTCGTATCTGTCACTTTCTGAAATATGTCGGACTTGACTATAGCGACACGGGAAATTATGTCACTGTGAAAAAAATTAAGGTGTTCAGCTTGGAAGGTCTATTTATTAAAGGGGTGAGACACTTAAAAGACAAAATCGATGGAGGCAAATTAGGACCCCCGTATTTCCGAAACGGATGAAAATAAATATCAACAACTATAGGTTTTTAAAGTCGGATAACCAAGTGCAATATACTCGTGTGGTTATTTATGAGGGTTGCCATTTAAGAAAGTTCAAAATGGCGTCGCATCTGTCAAATTTGTAAATCTATGTATTTTTGACATTAAATTCGGCTTCCTTATCGAAAATCATTGAGAAATATGTGATTTGTTTTTTACTATAGTTAGCAGGGAGATCGCCAATCGGGTGAGACACTTAAAAAAATGTCCCTGTACAGGGAACAAATGATCCCCACTTTAAAAACCCTATTGCAAAGATTAAAAAAAGATGATACAGGAATAGAGTGTTGTCGTGAGACTCTAAGGAAATGTATTTTAAGAAACGGTTTTAAAATGAAAAAATTAACAAACGACAAGTAATTATGAAATCGGCCCGGTTAAAAAGATAGAGAATGGAATAGGTACCTAACTGCAGTCCATGGATGTAGACAGGATGGAAGGGATATTATTTATTTGGACGAGACGTGGTATGACACACACGAAGTTCCAGATAAAGGTTGGGTAGATTTATTGGCTCAATGCAGAACCAAAGCTCCATCATATACAGGTAAGCGTATAACATTAATTCGTGCGGGGACAAAAAACGGATTTATACCAAACGCTTTGGCGTTATCAGCTAAAAATATAAAGGACTCCCTTGTTGATTATCACGATGATACTACGGCAGAACTATTTGAAGACTTTTAAAAACAAATTATTACCAAATAGTGTGATAGTGATGGATAATGCGAGCTACCATAGTCGTAGGTTAAATAAAGTTCTGTGTTCCAATGACACAAGAGTTACCATCCAGGACTATATGATGGAAAATAATATGTATTTTGAGGAAAATTACACAAAAAAGCAATTGCTCTAAATTTTAAAATCATTTTCAATAAGAAAACAATATTATTGTGACACTTTGGCCGCAGAAATGAAACCGTGTTAAAACTTCCTCCTTATCATTGCATGTTCAACCTAATTGAACATATATGGCACCAGCTAAAAGCATCGGTAAGAAGGAATGTTTCGCCAACCTTAAATTCTTCTGTGGCAAGGGCCTAGCGACACATAAAGCACAGGTTCCCGTCAGATCACCGAAGTTAAGCGGTGTCGAGCGCGGTTAGTACTTGGACGGGTGACCGCTTGGGAAACACCGCGAGCTCTTGTCTTAGGGAAGAGTGTAAAATGAATCGACATTAAAACCATCCTATTCACGCCGGACAGGCCGGATTAGATCGGATATCTCGTAGGATGAAGGTGCCGTTTCACACTCCCCAGTTGGTAGACCGCACGATTAAAAACCGTACGGTCGATGACCGGTTCTAGATGGCCTCAGATACGCCGACGAATCGTAAAAAATAGTAAATAAAAAAAAAAAAAAAATTCTCCTGTGACAGCTTTAGTACAGTCAGAGATGCAAAATATTCCAAACAAAAGCTGGGAAAATTGTGTAGTTCATGTTCAAAAAGTAGAAAAAGCATACGTAAATATAGATCTGTTGCCCAGAGAAAGAATTATTGTGAACTTGGACGACGACAGTGACAGTGAAACTGACTTGGGTTAAAATGTAACAATTATTTTTCTGACACAGTTTTTTTTTGTAGGTATATGTATATTTTGTTTTAATCAATGTTATAATTGCATCTTATATACTGTTATATTATGATTTTATTATTATTAAATTACGTTTAAAATATGTTTTTGCGTTTTCTTTGTAACATAAAAAATCAGTATGAGACTTGTTGCATACAGGTAGATAAAATAAAATATTTTTTACAAGCTTTTATACAGGGCGACTCGGATCTAAATGTACATACATCACCAGGAGATAGTGGACATCTTGGGGGTTCTAAATAATCTATCTTTAGTGGGTCCATCTTTCCTCGTTACTTAGATACAGAGTGTTTTATAAGGTTTTTCTCATTTTTGTTTTTGCCATAATTCTTTTAGCACCCGGTATAAAATGTTCATATCGTTAAGTCCTCATTTTAATATTATTGCCTAATCCCTTATGGCGTGTTTACGGGGGGTGGGTTTCTGACAATTTGGTATAGAGTATTCCACAATAATTCGTTGATAAAAATAATATATTAAAATTTAAATCCAGCCATAAATAAGTTGCCTTTTGACAGGGTACAGGTCCTGATTACCTACTAATTTCAATAGTTAAGTAAGTAAGTATCTTTATTTTAATCATGTAATTAAATAGCTATTAATATTTATACAAAAATGCTAGTCTACAATATTATAATGTCATCTATGCCTAAACTAATTATTAAGGGCCTTACGTTACTATTAATTATGTTATTATATTGGTATATTAGGTAGGTAAATGGCAAATTGCAGGTGTTCAATATAAAACAGAGTCTTTTCATCAGTCGTTGGTGTTTGTCAAGCTGTGCGTTAAAGATATTTTCGTGTGTGTTATTGAGCATCCAAAATATGTCAGATCTCTGTGAAACTTCAGATAATATTGCTTCCGGAAGTTATGGTGTAACGAAGAAAAAACATTTTTTTTTAAATCGACCGGAAAGCAACCACTTTCTACTCAATTTTTTAACCGGAAAATGTCATTTTATCGGTCTAGACCAGAAAGTCATAAAAGAGGGACCGGTAAAGTACTTTACCGGTCCCTTTTTTTACTTTACCGGGCCCTTTTTTTACATTCCGATCAATATTTGAGAAAACGAACCAAACCCATAATAAGTAGGCTTTGACTTGATTGTTTCTTTCATGGCGTTTCATGGCAACGAACTGTCAAATTTGATACTGCTTATTAAAAATTGTGTTTAAAAGTTAAAAGTTAGATTATATTATGGAAATGAATGTGGATGAAGGTGAAATTCCTCTTGAAATAACTGAAGCGGCTGCTAGAGCTACTCACGATTTGTTGCCGCATAAGTCCAGGGACAAGTATGAAAAAACGTTTGCCGTTTTCAAATGTTGGTGTAAAGAAAAAAATTGTACTTTTAACATAACAGTTCAAAAATAGATATTATTAATTATTAGAATAATTCTAATTTTAATTATTTATTAAGTACCTATTATCAAATAATATTTATTATAACTATTATAAATAAAAAAAATTCCTGACTATAGAGTTTTCAATCTGTTTAAAACTATATTAATGTAGTAAGCCATTATCTAAATTTTCTTGTACGCCACTGGTGTTGCGTCGATTTAAAAAAAAATATTGTACGTTACACAACCGGAAAGTACGTTTACAGGACTCGCAGGCTTCCAGGACTCGCCTGGCGGCTCGCCCTGGAAATTGCCTGCTTCGTCCTGTAAAATAGTACTTTCCGGTCTTGTAACGTAATATACTATATCACTTGATGCCAAAAACATCATAAAGAACGTTTACTGTACCCTTTTAGAAAAAGGGTATGACCGGAGTGCAAGTTTTAGTGAAACGAGCATTTTGACCAAAGTTGCATTAACGACAGTAAAATATATAGTGATAGTGAAACAGAGCTAAATATAGAGTAGGTTAAGTTAAATATTGTATTATTATAATATTGTAGATTAGTATTTTTGTATAAATATTAATAGCTATTTAATTACATGATTAAAATAAAGATACTTACCTATTATTTTATATTTGTTGTTTTGTTGAAAATAGCTAACCTAAACTAGTGAAATTACTAGGTAATCAGGACCTGTACCCTTTCAAAAGGTCCGGTGCCTACACAATAGATATTTGTCAGGTAGCTTATTTATGGCTGGGATTACGACTGAGGGTTGTCATTTAAATTTTATTGCGGTCGAGAAATCAACGAATTATTGTGGAATGGATTATACCTGTAAAGGTCGCCGCGGAATTCGAGTGGGCCCAATAAAACAACTTTTGTAATATTTGATGTAGTCGCATTTATTTTATTACCTGTATTGAAGAAGTTTTATTATAATTACACAGTAATTAACAATATAATTTAAAAAATGTTATTATAAGCAACTTTTGTTTAAACATATTTTGTACTATAATACTAAATAAAAATATAGAAATTTGAGGAAATATTACATTCTACCAGTTTTTAACGGTCGAAATAAAACTTCAACAAAAAGTGCACAAAAATTCACAAAAAGGGGTTAAATTTTTAACTTGTTCATATAAAAATACTGTTCGCCGTTTCGGTTGGCATTATCCATTAAAAATCTTTCGTCAGAATTCCTAACACATTCATCTTAATTGTAACAAATACATGTTATTTTTAACCGACTTAAAAAAATCTGTTAAACCCGTATGAATCCATGTATGTTCGCGACATCCACAATCTCAGGAATGTTTTAGTATTTATGCTATCGGCCCTAACGATTGCGCAGGAGCACCCACACCGCACACAAAACAAGGCAACAAATTGTCACTCCAATTTTCGGAAATATTAAAAGACTTCTGAATAATTTTGTTTAGTAACACTAAAATGATATACAGAGTGCTTACTAATCACACGGCAAAAATTCAAGGGTTGATTTTTAGACCAATTATTGTAAGCCGAAAAGTTCAAATAAACACACGTTATTTGAAAATTCTTGATGTTCGATATACAGAGGGTTCTAAAGTTTTTATTTTATTTGGCAACGAACAATAATTATACCTAACCTATTTTATTATTCATATTATTATATCTATTATTTATTTTTTTGTTTATTAAACGTATTTATTTGAAATATTATTATGGTACTGGGTAAAATAGGGGTCAAACTGTGCTTTTATACGGGGTGTTTCAAAATTTACTACAAAGATTTTAAGGGCGTATTTTCAAGCTACAGCCATCGTAAGTTGCGCGAAAAAAATTGATTATTTTGAACTGTGACACGCACCCTGTATAGTAATAAGCTATGCAAAAATTAAGTTTGATATCTAAAACCGTTTCCAAGGTTTTTACTAAAAACCGGAAAAAAGATAAAATTTTTAGTAATCAGAAACAGAATATTTTAAGACATATTCAGCCCTATGATCAAACACACACGTTAACTCTAGACGCTAACTTCGAAATTAATTGTTTTTTAATCATAGTGAAAATTAACAAGTAGGCTTTTTTCGGTTGTTATCATGGAAACGGTACGTTAAAAGTTAACTTGTGTTTCAGTGGCGCGGCTCGTGGGTGGTAAGGGGGTGAGGCTATAAAATTGCGCTGCAGGCGAAAATTTTTCGCGATTTCAAGGTTATTGGCTTAAAATGAATAGTTAGGAATTCAACCAGCAATATAATTATTTTGAAATACTGGGTTTCACGAGAAAAATATTCAATTTGCAAGGTCAGGGTCAATTTCTCTCAGTGCATCCGCTATTGTGTCTCTATTTTGCTCTACTCTCGTAAGCGCCACAGAACTCTTAATATGTTCTTTGGAACTTTCGTGTGATTTTACCGCCCGTGAAAATTTTTTTAAAATCAGAATACCCACCCCCTGAACTCCAATTGTTTTTTACGCTGCCTAATAAAATACAAGGCCACAAATATAAGCTTTCCTTATAAATACTTCCGCACAGCCACTTATAGGTTTCGTACCAAGTTACCTGAAAAGCTCTTGAATATTGCTTACCCTGTCTCTTATCGTTGAATATTGCCGAAATTTTTGGTGTCGGACGACTACATAATATCTGTCTTTTTTCCGTTTCGTTTCTCCTTAAAAATGGCGTTTCAATGACTGAGAGAATAATATCATGAACAGGATGTATATTTTTTTAAAACAATAAAATTTAGCGTGTAATAATTAATAACATAATAAAGAAATCTTAAAACTTACCGGATCTTGAAAATATAACCTTAATTTGCCGAACACGAAATTATAAATTGCCCAAACAAACACTGCCAATACTTCTACATTACCTGCATCGCACCTGTATCCTGACTACCCTGCACAGTCACAACTCACAACAATATTAACATAAAATAAACCAATAAAATATGACAATTTGTAATTTTCCTAAATTAAACCAAGACACACAGTTCACACACCTGCTACGATATAAGCCTGGCGCCGGGTAATCACAGAATTCGCAGAATAAAACATGTGATTTAAACAGCCAATCAACAACCAGCCAAGCTAGGTTTATATAGCCTCAATGAGAGAAACAAACGCGAAATGACCCCCGGGTAAGAGAGAGACAGACCAAACAAGACGTTGAGATTTTCGTATGAGGCTTGCCAAAATAGGTACGAACCATAGACATGTCTATGGTACGAACACTCGGAGCAGTGAAGCTGAAATTATTTAGCCTCTCGGCCGTCGACGAAAGTTTACAGAATAAAATAGTCGCTTATAGCGCGGCGCTCGGTAAAGCAGTATGAAAATTATTTTTCATATGGAATTTATATTTGAAAATTTATAAATTTACAACAAACATATTTGTATTTTTTGAGAGGAGTTTGGAAGATTGAGGGTGAGGTGCGGCCTCAGAGGCCTCCACTGAGGAGCCGCCACTGGTGTGTTTGATCATAGGTCTGATTATGTGTATATGAATTTTTCGACTTTTTTGGTATAGGAATCACCCCTTGAATTTTTGCCGTATGTTTAGGAAACACCCTATACAGGGTGTTAATGAATGTCATGCCACGTAAATATTTATGGGAGTGATAGTGCTCGCAAAAATAAGATAAAAATACTTATAAACAAGCGGTCAAAAAGGCTTCATTTTTGATATAAAGTGTGTCAAAGCTTAATTTTTTTTTTAGTTTTTTTCGTTTTCGCCCATATTTTCCGAGATAATTATTTTACATTTGGTACGCTTATTACTTTTTGGAATTTCTACAATAAAATGTCTAAATTGTCAAAGGCAGTCTACAGTGTTACATTTTTTTTAGCTACCAACACTCACTCTCCTAAACGGTTTTTTGGGATACGCTGCATAAATGCTGATTTCATATTTTGACTCCTCGTTCTTTTCTCATTCTTTTTGATTCCTTACATTTTTATCGTACCATATCCAGACAGTCCAAGCTCTTCTCCCACGCGATTTTCCTCCCCGATTAAATTTTTGCCAGTGGTTCATTCACATGTTGGCTCAAAATCCATTGTTCGGAAATAAAATTTTATTTAGCGATGAAGCAAGTTTTTCATCAAATCATCAGAAACTTTCATAACATTGATTTTTGGGCAGAAGAGAATCGTCATGCGATAGTCGAAAATCATCTACAGTAAATGTGTGGGCTGGCATTATTGAAGACTATTTGGTGGGGTAATTTTTCCTGCCAAGAAGATTACACGGTCAATTTTATTGCCAATTTCTAGAAGAGGAACTCTCGGTGCTCTTAAAAGAGGTACCACTTGAACAAAGAAACCAATTGTGGTTTATGCATGATGGTGCACCGTCACATTTTAGTTTGGTGGTAAGGGATTTTTAAAATAACACTGCAACCGTTGGATAGGTCGAGGTGTACCTCCGCCATGGGGTCCTCCCATTTAAATTGTCTAGATTACATTTAAAATCGTTGGTGTATTAGACTCCTATCCATACAGAGGAAGATTTGAGGGACAAAATTCTATTTCTAGCTTCATGTAAAATAATAATTCGCAATACTCCTGGGATATTTAAGAGAGTTCGCTAGTCGGAGACGAAGAGTTGATTCCTGCATATTAGCAAGAGGAGGTAATATTCAGCAGTCCTTATCATTTTTTTTTAGTTTGTCGTATAACGCATAGGCATCGTAAATGATGAAATCTGGGCGGATCCGTTATTGCTGCGTTGCCATACTACAGATTTTTTACAAGGTTTTAGGCAATGTTATATATTCCCCACATCATGTTAATCTAGTTAATCATAGAAGTTAATACTTTTAACAGAGTAAGCGTATTTTTCTGTGGCGTAAGTCTGGCAAACCAAGTGGAGGGGAGCAGCTTGAATGTTGATTTACTTTACACTGGAATACATTGATGACAACACGTTTATTTGTTATTGTTCGGTCTAATAGTTACGATGTCTATGGTATAAGGTCAGAATGAAGGCGGTGTATATTTCCCTATGTTTAGGAAAATTTTGATCTGCCAACATCGAGAAATTTATCCTTTTAAAAACTGAGATAAAAAAACTACACATTAGTATTGTATAGAAATTGGTACACGTGTTAATTTTTTTATGTACAGGTTAGTTTAGGTTAAATTTAATTAATTAATTAATTAAAATTTGCAATACTTTTGTGTGTCTAAACTACAAAAAAATAAACTAGAAAACGATGACAGATACGATAAAAATGTAAGGAATCAAAAATAATGAGACAAGAACGAGGAGTGAAAATATGATATCAGTATTGTCACAAAAGAAATAATTAAAAAATAATATTCCATACTTCTATATTAGTAAAATAGTTCATTGCACCTTTTTAATAAGATAAAGTCATTTACCCTGTAAATTAAATCCGGTAGTAGATTTAATAAACAATCTATGGAGTATTATATCTCACCTAACCAACATCAATAATTTTAACAACATGCGAAGGATGCCGACTTATCAAGTCAGCGGAAATCGAGGTACTTGACCGACGCTTGAGTCGAGTCAGTTTTTCCGAAAGAGAGAAAATTGAAAAAAAGGGGATTTGACGTCGAGGCAGTGACACACGGTGTACTATGAAGAGCGAGAAAATAATTATTTCAATGTAAGAAGAAATTAATATTTAGCCCCCGATAAGTATTTGTAACCGTAAGCATCTGACAAACTACTGTAATGTCAATTTAATATTTTTATATTGATACAAATTCTGTTTGAATTCGATTCAAGAATTATTATATTTATTATAAAATGAAAAACACATGATATTGCACATAGATACTGAATAAATTAATTGTCTGTTTTTTAAATCTTAGTTTCTCTTTTCGATCTTAGGTTTACGCTCCTAGTCGCACCCCAAACACAGGGCGTGACAGTATTTATACAGGGTATCCCAAAAAAAAAAGTTCAGAAGAGTGAAAGTGTTGTTGCGCAAGAAATGTAACACTTTGTATATTGCCTTTGATAATTCAGACATTTTATTTTAGAGATTCCAAAAACTAATAAGTGTACCAAAATTGAAATAATTATCTGGAAAATTATGAGAGAAAAACGAAAAAAACTAAAGTTTTGACACCCTGTATATCAAAAATTAAGACTTTTTGATATAGGTACTCCCGATGAATATTTTTTTTTTGAGTACTAGCACTCCCTTAAATATCTACGTGACATTCATTAACACCCTGTATGACACATAAGTGAGTGATAGGAAAACGCAATGCATTGCAAAAATGGTTAGAACTTACTCTAAAGTTGCTGCAGTGATAATAACCACAGAACAAGAAAGTTAGGTGCAATAATAACTCAACCGTTTCCACATCGGAACCATTTATACCGCGGTACTCCATTCTCTAGTCAACATGAACATTGTGGATTTAGGAGAAAGTTCTTTTCAATTATATTTTAGTATAAAATGAACCCGACACCATTATATCCATGATTAATAATTTTAAAGTTTATTTACTTTCAAAATAGACACGATGTGAACATTGCCACGTGACGAAATAGGCGGGACATTGCCCCGTTTTCTTTTCATATTGTCTATCGCTAATAAAAATCGAAATGTGCTAGTAGCTACATGCCAAGGTTTTTTGACAGTTATTTTTAGCTTTGGCGTTTGATTTACCTGTATTTTACAATACCAAAAATGCTACATCACGATATATTAACTTTCATTTAACAATTATGACGAAAATAAATTTTCGATGATTCTAAGTACGGTTTTGTTCAATTCTTCGCCCATGACATCGACATGTTTTGTTGGTGTCTACTTTGAAAATAAATCGACTATAGATTATTATTTATAACTAATCCTAATTCTTAACAAAAACGTATGAATTTCGTATTTTACAGAAATTCACACGATTCGTCTCCACAACCGTTAAGATATGAACTTTTAAGAATTAACGTGCAAATTTAATTAGCAGGAAATTTTGTTTTTAACGAGGAGATATACTAGACTTACTACTTAACTATTTATTTAGATAATTCAACTTTGAAAATAACCAGGGTATACATATTTCTAATACAATATCTACAGGGTGGTCCTTAGTACATTGACAAATTAAAGAGGGCAGTTCTATAGGCTTGTCTAAGGCAAAACATACGTCCTAAAATGTTTCGCTTTCTCGTTTTAAATAAGATTAATAGCTAAGCCTTCAACGTGTGGCAACTTTAAAAAAAATACCTTATAAGATGTTTAAATATTAGCAAGATCTCTTAAATTAAAAAAAAGTACCTCTCTGGGTTTTGAAAATGAAACATTTTAGGGCAAGTGTTCATATATAGACACCCTGTTGTATATGTTTTTTTTTAGGATGAAGGAACTAGCCCCTCATAATTTGGCGACATTCTTAGGGATCACCCTGATACACAGATAATGATTCCAACTTTTTTTTTGTGAATTTAACAACCTTTAATTAATTATTGCGTAATTGTAGCAGTGCCGAGGGGTTGGGGTGTCTTAAGAATCAGCATAATAGAGGAGTTTAATTAGCTAAACTTCATTGCTACAAAATTTCCTATAAAATTAACTGGTACACTTTTTTTGTACGAAAATGTTAACAATCATTAAAATTAAAAATTAACAAAATAAGGCATGTGTTTTTGTATAGCAACTCTTCGATAAATAACGTTTTTGTTGCTGGTAAAAAGTATGAAAACCTTAATAAAATTTTAAAAAATACCTTTATTACAGGGTGGTACATGGGTCCACGTAAAAGTCCACGTAAAAGAGCAAAATAAGCAGCGACCGACGGATTTAGAAAAGGGGCCTACTAATAGTACAATCAATCTGCTATGGAAAAGCGGGTTTACGGGAAAAAAATACCATAAGCGATTTTATTTCATAAATGGTTAGGGGGGCATGTGATTAGCTTAAAACCAAATTGTCGCCCCCCCCCCCCCCTTGGACGCTTGTGGGAAACTCAAAAAGCATTTTGACTTGATTTTCCGCAAAAACGGTAAGTCGCATAGAAATATTTTGTAAACAAATATTGTAGAAAACAATATTTTCCACAATTTATCTCATGGAGTCACTGCGCTACGACTAAAAGTGCAGAAAGCAGGGCGTCAAAGTCGCCAAAAATCACTTTTTCCTTATTTTCGACGCGAAAAATATGTTTTTGCTCAATGGCATAAATACAAAAGTTGTAGAGCCCAAAAAATCCTATAAATTGAGTCCGCGCTTTTTTTTTACAATGCACGGTTACGGAGATATAGCGCCTGGAAGTACCAACCGAATGCAGCATCATTTGTTTTATGTCCTGTGATCGTAGCATTCTATTGTTACAGATCCTCACGTCTAATATGACCACTACGCCACAACTAAAAATGCTTTATAGGGAAAAGTAAAGTCGTTCAGCCAAATTCGAGCGATGAACCAAACAGATTGGTTTATACCATTCTTTAGATTGGTATTAACCACTACATTCGAGCGACCTTGGTAGATGTCTTGGATATGTTTCCGTGACGTCATAAATCAGCTGATTTACGCCAAAGTTGTCACCATTAATTTTGTGGTATTAACCTTACTCCGGAGCAGTTGTCGAACCGCGGTTGATAAAATTTGACATTTCTAAATCGGCATAAACGGTCAAAATTGCAATTTCTTTTTGGGGTAGGTAAACCAAAATGTGCGACAAATGGGGGCGAGATTTCAACTCAAAGTCAAAACCTCTGCCTAGAATTAAGGTTAAGTGTTTTGTGGTTAAAACCATTTCATTTGAGCGGATTTTAAGCCAAATTTGAGCGATGAACCAAACAGATTGGTTTTAACTACGATTTTCATGTGTGGTTATTCACAATAGATGGTGGGGGTAGTTATAATAACGTCACAGCTCTCGACCATTTGGAATCCGCTCAAATGAAATGGTTTTAACCACAAAACACTTAACCTTAATTCTAGGCAGAGGTTTTGATTTTGAGTTGAAATCTCGCCCCCATTTGTCGCACATTTTGGTTTACCTACCACAAAAAGAAATTGCAATTTTGACCGTTTATGCCGATTTAGAAATGTCAAATTTTATCAACCGCGGTTCGACAACTGCTCCGGAGTAAGGTTAATACCACAAAATTAATGGTGACAACTTTGGCGTAAATCAGCTGATTTATGACGTCACGGAAACATAACCAAGACATCTACCAAGGTCGCTCGAATGTAGTGGTTAATACCAATCTGAAGAATGGTATAAACCAATCTGTTTGGTTCATCGCTCGAATTTGGCTCAATGGTCGAGAGCTGTGACGTTATTATAACTACCCCCACCATCTATTGTGAATAACCACACATGAAAATCGTAGTTAAAACCAATCTGTTTGGTTCATCGCTCAAATTTGGCTGAAGTCTTTCTCCACAAGTTTATTATAGTTATAGAATAGAATAATCAATATACCTACATTAAGGCGAATTGACAAAACGGTTGCACCCTGTGAATCATCGACTATGGGCGATTTATTTACTTAGCTTCCAATCAACCTCAACAGTGAACAGAAATTACTGATAGGAAAGTGTAAATTTTAAATGCCCTTGATATTTTAAAACAATTAGGGGATATATCTTGATATGGAGTAATAAGAACTCGTAGAATGGAGTAATATTTTCAAATCGATGTTAGAATACTACTATAATGGCATTATACAAGTATTTTTAATAACAAATTCTAAGATTTGCGGTGAACAATCAGTGTGGTATTGTCACTTCTGACCATTGCTTCATGTTTTCGAAAAGCACACACTGCACTTAATTTTTGCCGTGCTCTTGTTCCCAGAAAATATTTATCACCATTGATGTTTTTTTGGCATATGCAGCAAACGCTCATTTTTAAAAAGCAAGCAAACAAGAACTTTCAACTACCCGTTAAGCGAGTTTAGACAGCTGTTCTAATGAGTTTCATGGCGCTGTAATGTCAGTATCGTTTGTTTATTCATGGCAACTGCGATTAGGTAAAACAATACAATAATCAGTAAAAAATCAAACAATAAATGACAGCCGGATAATTAATATTCGTATCGTATGTTCATTCATGGCAACTGTGATTTGATATAAAAGTGGTATACTTAATCAGTATTTTTAAATTGAAATATCTCGAAAACGGCTGGAGCAAATATCAACATAATATTATTATATTTTTAATATTAGAAAAAAAAATGCATTACCTGTTTCTAAAATATACTGGATGCTCTACTTAAAGTTACCCAAGGTTGCATGTTAAACTAATTTGCCATATTCATTTGTTTTATTTCGTAACAGTTTCCTGTGATTAGTGTGCCAGATAAGGGTCAATATTAATAGAATGCTAAGACGCTGCATTCCGTTGGTACTTCCAGGCGCTATATCTCCGTAACCGTGCATTGTAAAAAAAAAGCGTGGACTCAATTTATAGGATTTTTTGGGCTCTACAACATTTGTATTTATGCGATTGAGCAAAAAAATATTTTTCGCGTCGAAAATAAGGAAAAAGTGATTTTTGGCGACTTTGGCGCCCTCTGCTTTCTGCACTTTTAGTCGTAGTGCAGTGACTCCATAAGATAAATTGTGGAGAATATTGTTTTCTACAATATTTGTTTACAAAATATTTCTATGCGACTTACTTACCGTTTTTGCGGAAAATCAAGTCAAAATCCTTTTTGAGTTTCCCACAAGCGCCCAAGGGGGGGGGGGGTGTCGACAATTTGGGTTTAAGCTAATTACATGCCCCCTAACCATTTATGATATAAAATCGCTTATGGTATGAAGATGAAGTGAATTGACAGATGATGGGTTATTTTGGTCCTTAATTTACAGGTATTGGACAAAGGTACAACTAAATTACAGGTGTGATTATAGAGGTATTTACATCTAAGTAATAAAATTAAGAAAATGATATTGTGTACCTATATAATTATGGGTTTTTTCGTTCGTAATTATTGACAGTGTTTATTGCATATTTATCCTAAGTTACTAGGCTATCAAGTATTAGATTGGCACCCGAAGGTATTTCAATTTGATTATTAACAACATTACATCGATTTTTTAAGGCTTTTTTGATTGCTAATGTTTCTAATAGGTTAAGTTTTCTACCCTTGTGTTGAGTATATCTCGGTTTTATTTTGTTGGATATTGAGTGGGTATTTATTATACAGTGGTCCGCTATTCCTGTTTTATTTTGTTTGTTTTTTAAATGGATGTTTTATGTTCTTTAAGCCTAGTTTTAAAGTTTCTACCTGTTTGACCTATATAGATTGCATTACAGTTATCACATTGTATTTGGTAGACAGACCCCGCTATGTGTTAATTTGTCTTTATTTTCAATTTTTAAATTAGCTATGTATTTACCTAGGTTATTTTTATTGACTTGTATGGGGATAAGTTTATGGTTTTTCAGTTTTTTGGAGATTTTTTAACTTGTGTGACCTGTATATCTGATTGAACTGTATTTCGCGTTTGATGGAAGGGGACGTCCTCGGTAGAGTAGTTTTTGTGTTTTTTGTCTGAGTTTTTTTCTTTAGTATTTTGTTTATGAATGTTGTAGAATAGCCGTTGTTTAAGGCTATAGTTTGTATTATGTCTAATTCTTTATTATATGAAGTTTCTGAAAGTGGGATGTTGACTAATCTGTGGATCATGCTATTGAACGCAGCTAGTTTGGTTTGTTGGGGATGTTCTGAGTCTGCTGGTACAACTATATCGGTTGTCGTTGGTTTTCTATAGATTTGGTAGGTTAATTGGTTGTTTTGATTTATTATTGTAAGGTCCGAGAAATTGATTGAGCGGTCAGTTTTCCTTTCTATCGTAAATTGAATTTTAGTGTTTAAGCCATTTAGAAGGTTTAAAAATTGTTGTAGCTGTCGCTCTGTTCCTGTCCAAACGCAAAACACATACATCTACGTATCAGGACGTCCCCTTCCAACATACGCGAAATACAGTTCAATCAGATATACAGGTTACACAAGTCAAAAAATCTCCAAAAAACTGAAAAACCATAAACTTATCCCCATACAAGTCAATAAAAGTAACCTAGGTAAATACATAGCTAATTCAAAAATTGAAAATAAAGACAAATTAACACATAGCGGGGTCTACCAAATACAATGTGATGACTATAATGCAATCTATATAGGTCAAACAGATAGAAACTTTAAAACTAGGCTTAAAGAACATGAAACATCCATTTAAAAAAAAAATAAAATAAAACAGGAATAGCGGACCACTGTATAATAAATAACCACTCAATATCCAACAAAATAAAACCGATATATACTCAACACAAGGGTAGAAAACTCAACCTATTAGAAACATTAGCAATCAAAAAAGCCTTAAAAAAATCGATATAATGTTGTTAATAATCAAATTGAAATACCTTCAGGTGCCAATCTAATACTTAATAGCCTAATAACTTAAGATAAATATGCAATAAACACTGTCAATAATTACCAACGAAAAAACCCATAATTATATACACAATATCATTTTCTTAATTTTATTACTTAGATGTAAATACCTCTATAATCACACCTGTAATTTAGTTGTACCTTTGGCCAATACCTGTAATTTAAGGACCAAGATAACCCATCATCTGTCAATTCACTTCATCTCCCTAATTTTATTTTAATGACATGTAGAATTTAGTATTGTCTTATATTACTTTGATAATGATCTGCAAGGGTTGAAACACGTGTCAGGAAACTGAATTTAATTGTGAAATATAACAAGACTTTAATTTCCTCTACCATTAAATCAAATTGATTATCATCACAAAATGGTTCCAAATATTTGAGCCCGACAAATAAATAAAAATGAAATAAGATAAATGTCGTATTTTATTTTGTATCTTTTTAGTGCATATTTTGTTGGCCAGATTGGGTTGCCCAGAAGGGTTGGGGTGGTGTTACGAGCGTTATATGGGAGGACTAAATTTCACGGTGTGTTAAAAATGGGCGGTGATTTTTCGCTAAGAACCAGATTTAACTTTTGATCGAGAAAATTTAAAAAGCTGAAACTTGGGCTCACCACATAATATCTAAGATACTATTTCAGTATCAATTTATGACAAACATGAGACGAGACGGGTTTTTGTTTGAAAGCAGTACTAGTCCTTTTCCGTAAATAAAAAATATTGCCAGTTAATTTTATACCAACTATAGATCACTGCTCGTAAAAGTAATGTTTGAAACATCGGCTTAAAATTTTACTAAACAACATAATGCAGCAAAAAAAGTTACATTAAGAAGAATGCTGCCAAAAAATGCGTGTGCCAGAATATGCATCTATTTCATTGTATTATTTAAGCTGCCCCCACTATAACTGGAAGCTCCATATTAGCGTAGGAACCAGGTAAGTTGAAATGAGGCCACAAGATAATTTCCTAATAAGTGATTTTTCATTTTTTGAACCATTTTTGCGGTAAATTTATTATTGCTTTTGTCTCTAATACATCTTTAAATCTTACATTCGTAATCAGCGACTTTGAACACCCCTGGTTCACCATATTGGATCCGCCAGTTTCTTTTTGTAAAATTTGACACTGGATTTAAAATCAGCAACCTCAAAACCCCCTATACCGGGTATCAACGAAATGATTGCACCTAGCACCGCACAGCGTTATGTTAACAAATATTTTAATCAAATTTGGGTTTTTCTTATCGTTCTTCTTTTTTGGAATATCTTGAGATAGAGTTGTTATTCGGCTTTGCTAATTTGATGTTACCTACGCTTTAGTTTGTAGAGTGGTTTGAATTTTTTTTTTAATTTTCTGGGCGTCTTGGTTATCGTCTTCAGGATGGGAGCCTGTCACGGCGGAATCTGTATGATGGCTGGTGGGGCGCGCGTGTGTGTGAGTGTGCTATTAGTATATTTGTCCGCTATGTCTCAGTTTACCTAGAAGCCAAATGAAAATCACTCTAGTTTTATTTACTTTTCCCGTATCAATTGCATACGTTGTTTTACAGACACCGTTGCATTGTGCTTTTGGTAAAATGGGTCCTAAACCACCATTTTGAAAGTAAATGTCACTTTATTGGACGTCGTTAAAAACGTAATTTTGAGAAGAATTCGACAGGTTGACATTAAAAAAATAAATAAAATGGCGTAACTTCCGGTAAAACCCGAAGTGATGTTCATTTTGTTCTTAGGTAAAAATTAAGATCGCGCTCAAACATGGTAGTAACCCAAATTTGAATGAAATATCTCTTAGTATAACGCAGTGGTGCTTGGTACAATCGCACTTGGAACACTGATTTTGATGAAAATTAAACCACACCTTCCTATTGTGACCAGCTTTTCGTGATTTTGGACTATTGTGGTTACAACCGCCATCACAAAAAACAGATTTTATCAAGTTGCATTACGAATACTTTTTGAGTTTAAGCGCTTTAAACTTGAGAGGTTTTACCTTACGTTTTAGTTGTTTAAGTACGATAGGTAACGGATAACGGACGTTTTACTTGAATGGAATGAAGACGAACAAGTAGGAAAACTGATGGGCACGGACACAGGCTTCGTTTTTAGGCAGGACGTCCGTCTTTCGCGACTTGTCGGAGCATGTATATTGCCACGTTTGTAGTTTTGTCTGACGTCGTGGAGTTATTATTTTTATTTTCATCAGCAGCGTCGACGTGTAAGGGTGCGTTCAGACTTGTGACACAACCCCGGGTCGTGACACCGTCGCGAACTATTATGCGTTCAGCTAATTTTAATAAAAATAGTCAAGACATGAAACGGACTGATGACACGCGGCGATATCACACGGCGGTGTCACGACACGGGGTTTTAGCACAAATCTGGACGCACCTTAAGGCTTAGCGCTTGCTTTGATATACAAGTTGAGAATTCAAGGTCTTTATAAGTTCATCATGCGAGTATTTTGGTTTCCTATCTCAGGATTGACCAACCGTAGTAAATTTAAGTACGTATTTTCATCCATCCTTACATAATTACGTCAATCGTCAGGTTCACAACGCAATTATTTAAGCATATTTACATAAGAAAACTTGCCCCTTTTCAATAGCCATTTTCTAGGCCTAAGTCGAACTCTTTTTTTTTTGTCTCAGAGCTAGGCACAAACAAATACTTGCGAAGAGCAATGTTTCCTCCACGACAACCTATCACCTATCCAAAACTGATCTGAAAGATTAACATTAAACTCTGTGTGTGGACACAGGTTTTTAAACAGTTTTACTTAACCGTGTTACCTGACAGGCAAAACGTAGGACAAAACCTCCTGTGTAGACCGGGCTTAACAGGAACTTCATTAATTCAGAAAGGAAGTACCTGCAAAGACCACATAGTGTGGGTTACAATTGTACGTGCATCCTTTCTGACTTTGAACTTATGAAGTTCCTGTTAGATTATACCGGGTGATACTTGCGAACACCACGAGATGTCGCTTGATGTTGCACGTTATCGTTGGTCGTCTTATGAAGGTATTTGGCAACACCCAAAAAGTTATAAAGCGCGATAAATATCTCAAAAGGTCTACGCTACATATATAAAACAAAGTGGTAGCAAATTTACTTTTCTAAAACAAAGGTTTTGACTACGTTACGATTATGTACACATATTCACCTGTTTTATACGTAACTTGTAACACACTTTTAATCCGCAACACGAATTTCTGGCAACACTGCAAATATACAAACATCTACTAAAAACAAACCTTTTTAATACTGAAAAGTTTATGTTTTATTGACAGAAGTTAATAATTTATAGTATGAGGTATATTCTTTAAAATAGAATAGAAGTAAATACAAATGATAAGTCTTTAAATCCCCTAAATTTAAGGCATTGTGTAGAATTAAAATTATGAAGCGTAAATTAGTTAATAATTATTAATGTTTAGCCAATCTCTTCATAGTTACTACATACTTTATTGATAATACACTAATGATCCAATATATTTATACAATGATTATTTAAGACCTACGTACAGTATTAAGTAATCTGTACATGTCACTATAACTCCAGAGTAAACGGTATATGTTGGTTTAAACAAGTTTTGGCAGTCTTAAACTTCAGCAATTCAACGCTCCCTCAGCCAATTTCTTTTTATTTCAAAATATGGATAAATCCTTTTGAAAATAAAAAGTTAAATGGAAAAGGGAAACCCATTTGCCCTTCTCTATAATTCAGTCTCCAGTCAGTCACTAACCAACATTTTTATTTGTAAAGATTCCACAAACTAACTTTCTACGACTTAATTTTTTTAATTTGATTTAGTCCGTCTTTTGGCCCTTTCAATGATTGCTGATTATGAATTAACAATTATGAAGAAATTGGCTTTTACCACAGAATCGCTAGGAATAAAATATACAACCACAAAATCCTATCTCTACTAAGTCTTCAATATTACAGGTCAACTGTTTAGGCTTTTTAAAAAAACAATTTGGATTGTGAGATTGATAAGGCAAATGGCACATTTAAATAAACAGGGCATCCCAAAAATAGTATATTGGTTAATTTTAAATATTTTTGGCAGTTTAATTTTGTATTTATGTTATGCCGACCTCGTCGTACTTCTGGGATATTCTCACACAATAAGCCATACGAAATATACTTAATGATAATGTAGTATTCCATGTAATGATGGGCAAAATCGCATGTTCTTAATAATCATAATAGATAGCTTCCCTGTAACAAAAGGAGTCAGAAAAGGATGTTGTTTAGGTTAGCTTGTATACATTGTATATAAAGGGTGTCCCAATATGTACGCACATTTTAAATATCGTGGCATTTTCGTTTTTGCCATAGTAGGCTTCTGAAAATTTGATAGCTGTCATGTAATTTATTGCAATTAATAGCCATGGAACGCTACACGATAGAACAGCGCGTTGTAATCGTGAAAACGTATTATAAATGTGGATAATTCCGACACGAAATTCCCACAAGCATAGTTAAACTAAGCATTCCGGTGATTGTCGATGTGCTTTGCTTTTTGATAAATAACTCATTAAGAGAAGGCATTTTTCCTGATCACTTAAAACTAGCTTTAATCAAGCCGCTGTATAAAGACAAAGGGGATACTGAGGATATGAATAATTATAGGCCTATAAGCTTACTTTCCGGGTTTTCAAAACTATTTGAGCTAGTAATGTGCGACCAGTTGATGACGTTCATGAAGGAGTGTGCACTATTCTCAGAAAATCAACATGCATAACGGGAAGGGAGTTCTACTCAAACTGCTGTATTTCAGTTTACACAACGAATATTAGATATATTAGAGAATGGAGAAATGGCTCTGGGTATATTTTTAGACTTGTCAAAGGCATACGACTGTTTGAATAGGTCACTGCTTCTTAAAAAAATGCATTTGTATGGAATCAGGAAAAATGCCTTAAAATGGTTTACATCTTATCTAACTAACAGAACACAAAGAGTTGCGGTAGAGAGTGAAAATACTTATTGTAAATCAGATATATTACCTAACAATCTAGGAATCCCTCAGGGCAGTATGTTAGGGCCCATTTTGTTTATTATTTTTGTCAATGATCTAAATTTCGAAGTAAATCCTAAATCCGGTTTAACATCATACGCCGATGACACAAATCTGTTAGGGAGCATGCCAGATTCCTGCCCTAATTGAATCTGGTAATCATGTGTTTAATATAACTAAACAGTGGTTTGACATGAAAAGGTTAATAGTTAATGAAGACAAAACAAACATTGTAATTTTTAGAACAAAACAAAACAAAAATATTACACCCGAAGAAATTTCCCTTAATAATAAACAATTAAACGTTCAAAAAACAACAAAATTTTTAGGGATTCACATTAATGAGTTTTTGGATTGGACAGATCATATAGAAAATCTAAGTACGAGATTAAATAAAGTATGTTATTGTTTTCGCATTGTTTTAAAATATTTGAATGAAGATACCAGAAGGACTTTGTATTTTGCAAATTTTGAGGCTGTGTTGAGATTTGGTATTATTTTTTGGGCATCGAATTCGAAAATTCAAAACACCTTTATTATACAGAAGCGAGTAATTAGAATTATGTATAAAATGTCATATTTGCAGACGTGCAGAGGAGTTTTTAAAAACAAAAATATAATGACTGTGACGGCTTTGTATATATTTGACTCGGTAATATTTTTTTATAAGAATAGATATAGGTTTAACACCAATATACAGCATCAACACAACACTCGTTCATACGACATTATCTACCCTGTACATCGATTAACTTTGCTTGAGAAGAGCGCTTACTACATGTGTATTAAGTTCTTTAATAAGTTACCTCTTAATATAAAACAAGCAATCAATGAGAGGATGTTTAAAAAAAAGTTGAAACAATTACTTATAGAATTGGAACCTTACAGTGTTGATGACTACGTGAATATGTGATTTCTTGTCGTATAGGTATCTATACTTTTGACGTCATTTCTTTTTATGTTTATATCTATGTATATATTTATGTATATTTATGAACGTTATTTGAAATAAAGAAGTAAATAAATAAATAAATAATGTTATGCGGAAACAGTTCGTAGAGTGCGAGCCGTTTTTGGAAAAAATAATGATCAAGAAATTTGAGCAAAGTGGTTCAGTTGGAAACATAAAATCAACAGAGCGGCCGGGTACTGCTCGATCTATTGAAAATATTGTAGCAGTGTCGAAAAGTGTTGGTGAGAATCCAGGCACGTCGATTCGCCGTCGGTCACAGCAAGTGAACATTACCAAAAGCAGTATGCAGCGAATTCTTACAAAATATTTGCATTTGCATGCCTATAAAATCCAATTGACCCAAGAGTTAAAGCCAGCAGATCATGGGTTGCGCCGTGAATTTGTTAATTGGATTCGGAAAACGAGGCAAATGACGGAGATTTTTCGAAGAAAATCCTGTTTAGTGGTGAGGTACATTTTTAATTAAATGGATACGTCAATAAGCAGAATTGTCGAATTTGGGGGGAAGAGAATCCTCGTGTTATTCACGAAAAACCAATGCATCCTCTACGAGTTTGGTGTGGTTTTTGTTTCGGCGGAATAATTGGGCCATACTTCTTTAAGGACGAGGCTGGAAATGCACTAACAGTGAATGGCGAACGTTATCGTGCAATGTTAGAAAAGTTTCTGTGGGCTGAATTAGACCGAATTAATGTGGAAAACTTATGGTTTCAACAGGACGGAGTGACCTGTCACACTGCGCGTGAAACAATGGACTCGTTACGACTGAAATTTCCTGGTCGTGTCATATCTCCCAATGGTGATCAGCATTGGCCACCACAATCCTGCGATATAACACCGTGCGACTTCTTTCTCTGGGGTTTTCTTAAATCTTGTGTTTATGCCAATAAACCAGCCGCAATTCCTGACTTGAAGAATGAAATTAGACGCGTCATTGATGAAATTCGTCCACAAATATGTGAAAATGTTATCAATAATTTCGTCAAAAGAGCAAGGGCCTGCCAACAAAGCCGCGGTGGACATTTGTCGGATATTGTGTTTCACACTTAATCGTGATATGTACTCTTTTTAATCCCAGTAAAGTTTTAGACATATTTCAAGAAATAAATGTGTTTTGTTAACAAATAAAAATGTGCGTTCATTTTAAAACACCCTTTAGTAGGGGACAAAGTGATTTAAGGCTTGAATAAGGTAAGGCGAGCTACATTTTTAGACTACAGTTTTCGAGTTTTTAAGAGCACTGGGTCACAGGATGATTTTTTATACATAGGATTTTTGCTAAGAAATTGTAAGCTAGAGTTTTCCTTCTAGGTTCAAGGTTGGAGTGGATTTCATACACACTTGGGCTACTCTTAAACCTCGACAATGTATGGCATTTAGTATATTCAGTGTGGCCTTAGATGCCGTTTAAAAAATATTGAGCCATAGTCTAGATGGGACTTCACTGTTCCATTGAATACCGTAAGAATTGTTTGTGGGTCTCCTCCCTACCTATATTCTAAAGTGTTTGTGTGTTTTGTTAACTCGAATTTTGATGCGGATTTATTAAGAAATTTTACATCCGTTATTTTATTTGTCTATCATATTATTGAAGTTAGCTGCAAAATCAGCACATGTGCGTAAGTTGGATAAAATTGGACTTAAAGCCAAATTATTATATACGTGTGACCTTAACCCTGAGTTTTAAGCCGCTTCAAGCCATCGATATAAACGCATTAAAAGAATAAAACCATAATATTCTTGCATAAGATTCTGTTACAATCTTCGCAAGTTTGACCATATATCTGACAGTTTTAACCGCTCTAAATGGTTTAATTTGGAAGAACGATACAGGATACAGCTTCTAGCTCTTGTCAATAAGATTATCACCTCACAGCAACCTTCATATCTCTTTGAAAAACTATCTAGAGGATCCGACATTCATTTGCGCAACACACGCCACAGAGATCAGATCAGCGTTCCCAGACATAGTACAGCTCAGTTTCAGCGGTGTTTCAGCTACACCGCTAGTAAAAATTTCAATAAACTTCCTGACGTTGTCAGAAGAGCTTCCACCCAGTCCGTTTTTAAATGTAAAGTAAAACGGTTTATTGCTCAATCAAGAGATCTAACATAGCTGAACATACATTAGGTATATTTAATGAAATTGTTTATATAGTTTTTAAGTTTTGTTACATATAAGTTATTTACTATTTTTTTTTTTTTATCTTTTTATTAGTTTATATAGCTAAAATTATGGCTTAATTTTTTATTTTACTAGGGGGTTGTATAAGAGCAACAATGTTGGATACCGCCCTCATATTTACTATTTTTTTTGTAAAATTTACTAGATATTCTTAATAAAGACATATTATTATTATTATTATTATAATACATAGGAAAAATACAAAAAGGTTGTTTTATTACTTTGTTTTTTTTCATTTATATTTTTGAAAAATAATCTGGCGCCATTTTTAAGCAATATCCTAGCTAATTAGAGTTGGGATGCCCTGTAAATGAGAAAATACCCTGTATAATTGCGAGGGCAACCATTAGCAGAAGTATCCCCTCGAAAGCAAGCCGCTGTTTGTAACCGCAATTTATTACACGCTGGTCACTAAATATGACGCTTTAGGTGATAACCAATCGTGAGTTGCGCTGTGTAGGGCAGATAAATTTATTATTAATGCAAACTTAAGTATAGTAAAATTACAGTAACACTGCTGGATGCGCTCGCAACTATACCCTCAACAAACCAAATGTATTTATTAAAAAACCATACTAGATGTAAAAACGTTGTCTAAACGATGGAGATATTTTTTTTTAGTATAGGATTAGGGTACGAGCAATTTAAATCCAATTCTATGCATACAACTCTCTGATTTTAGTAATTTGAAGCAAAAAACGCCTAATTTATCATAATGGACAACATCTTTTTACACCATACCAAACAACTGACCCCGCCTTGAACATTACACAGTATATCTAAAAATAACCCCTCTTTATTCGTAAGTTTGGAATCTCAATCTCTCGAAATAGCTGAGTAGACCCTGCAAGCGTTTTTTCACGCGTTTCTGGTCATCGATTGTGCAGCCCAATAGGGCCGACTCGAACTTCTTGTCCATTATGCCTTCTACCATTATGGAGGAGCAAGCGTTAACATACGAAACGCATCTGTAAAGATAAAATACAGCTAAAACTTGAAACAGATAAAGTTCAGGGTTCTTAAATTAGGTAGGGTCAATTCACAGGCCTGCATGAAATTTGTGATGACGTGATTTTTGTTTGTTAAGCTCAGTTTTTATATAGAAATAACTAATTAAAATACGATTGGTCACTATCACCCACAGAATTTTTTTTTGCAAAAAAAAAGAAAAAATATAAAATCTTATAATAGGCGTTTTAATACATTTTTAAATGAATGTAGTACTCCAAATTCTAGGTATTAACCCAAAAATGATATTCTGTGATGCTTTTCAAAAAATGTATTAAGTAGGCGCTCATTACCCGAGGTAAATATTTTATTATATGTATTAATGCTAAATCCTATTTATTATAGGTTTGTTCCAACCGCAGCAAAAACCATTCTTGAACGGCCCTGCGCATGCGTATTAAATAAAATGCGTTCCAATTGACGATTCATAGGACGATTCTTTAAGTGTTCCAACCAACCTTGTTACCGTTCTAGAACTAGTTCTCGAACCGTCCTGTCGATCCCTGGCCATACATTGGAATCGTTTGGGATGACCTGCGCAGTAAGGTTTTAGTAAGCTGGGGCTGACATTTGACATTTCCATTTGTTTATTGGTGGTTTTTGTTCGTGAGATTTTTAGTTCGACTGTGTATTTTTCTGTTTTATACTGCCTTAATTTGACTTTGGTTTATTTTTACTATAAGTGACGAAGGAGATAGAGTGAGGTTATGTTCACGTTATAATATAATTATTTAACTCGATACCTGAATCGGTTCACAAAATCGTTCCAATCCGTCTATATTTTGCACCGTCACGGAACTGTAAAATATCCACGCCTGCGCACAACATCGGTACGAGTGATCCCATGATCCCAATAACCGTTCGGGGACGATACCAAATTGGTTGGTTGGAACCAAAGACATTAGAACTATTAGACCAAATTGTTTACATTTTGATGTGGCAAATCATCATTCCCTCTTCATTATTCATCTCTGTCGCTCAAAATTTGACCTTAGCCGGCTTTATCTGTCTGTTAGAAATATTAGGGAAAAACTGTTTTTAAAAGATTGAGTTAGTAATTGCAGTAACGCCCAGAACCTAACATACAAAAAAGTTAAGGTGTGCGTATCAAATTATGCATTCATGCTTGCAATGTTATGCGAAGATTTTATCGAAAACTGTTAAAAACCTTAAAAGTATTGAAATTATTATTATATATATCAGGCACTACGGCAACATTGTACTACGATTTTACAACCGGAGAGATTCCTTGAATGACTGTAGCGATTGCGATGTTGCCAGTGAGTCACAGCAGCTAGCTTGTGTTTTTGTGCCTTTATTGCAGTTTATTTTTGATTTCCTTGTGTATTTGCCTAAACATTAGTGTAGAAATAAACAATCATGGTTCGTGCCTCTGTAGTTTGTAAAAAGTGGATCATTTTAATCCAAATTTATCATTTCATCGGTAAGTATGGTTAGGTTATTGTTTTATAGAAAGCATTGGTGTAGCGTATGGGTTTGTTTAAATGCTGTGGTAGCACCATTGTTGTTAAAACTTTTATGCACAATGAAAAAGTTTTGTTATACTTAGAAACAATTAAGAGTAGATATTAATAAATAACTCATGGTAGCTACTTAATAGTAAACGAGTAAAAAGATATCGACTAGTAAAATACTGTAAAATTGAAATCCTATTCCTAAATTTAATTAGGTACCTATTTATTGAGATGTTTTATATATAACATATAAACATTCTGTTTAGGTTTCCTCAAGATGCTGAAAAAAGAAAACTTTGGTTTTCTTTACTAGGATTCTGGATAACCAACCTTTACGAAACAATCCAGAGTTGTGCTCGGATCACTTTTTTCCTGCAGATATTTTAGTAAGGGTGAATGGTGCTAAATATGTTAGAAAGGGAGTAAACCCTCGTTACTGTGAAGGCTTGTTATTTCTAGACGACCTCTTTAACAGGTAAGATTGGGAGCTGTCAAGTTTTGGTTTGCCTAATAGAATTATTTAAAATATTTTAATATCGTTGTTTGTTTTTTAGTTCTGAGTCAACTGTTATTGGAACACCACCTGCCGCAAAAAACAACATTGGCGTAAGTAATATTTATTAATAATAAAATTAGTAATGTTATACTTTATGACAAATAAAACTTTTGGTTTATAATAAGTGTAATAGGTATACCTATTATTCATTATGAAGCCCTTTTAATATTAATTAGAAGTTCATTTTATTCATTTTCAGGATGTCTAAGCTATGCTTTGATGATATATTGGTTAAATCAGATGATGCTGATCGAGTTGCTGATGAACCTTACAAGATTATTTATAATTCTCCTAATATTCAAAGGTACGTAGGCCCTATGCAAACAAAAGTTGTTCAGAAAATGTTAATCATGGAGAAAAATGCTATTTGGGCTTTTTCTTTTATTTTTCTGTTGATTCTAGAAAAAAGTTCTATGTCCATCTCTTCGTTTTATTTTAGGCCTACAAATATTGTTCCAAATATAATGTCAGTTCCTGGTCCTTCTGGAACTGGGTAAGCATATTTTCTTTTTAGGTAACTTTACATCTTTATCAATTTTAATTAACACAATTTTTATAAGTAGGATAATTTCAACCTATTGAAAATTATGCAGCTATAGAAAATGCTACATCTGGGAAAAGGTATATCAAATTAGTACTCATACAGGAGGGTGTTCATTTACAACACACTGTTAAAATTTTTTTTTCTTTTTGTTTCAGTGCGTATAGTCATTCAGGTTAAGTGGGGTCATTAAGGGGCACATTTAAATTTTTTTTTATACAGCAGGTGTTTAATACTGAATATGATTTAAGATATTCAGTTTAGTTGCTTGAAGCACACAGGTCATTCAAATACACCATAAGAGTAAAAAATATACAGGATCTTTCATTTAGAAATTTGCAACTTTGGTGTACGTATAACTTTTTTTTGAGCCACCCAGTATATTCCAAAATAATTTTGAAATGTGCTCCCAATATAAACCTACATATTAGGTACTAGAACAAAAATAATTTCAAATTTTTTTAACGTTTTCCGTACATGTTTCGTATGTGCGCCACCCTGTATAATATACATTTTTTTAATTGCATAAAGGAGTAAAGCTACTTAAAGTGTATTTTTTACATTTTTTAGAAAAGGGCATTATATTGGAGACATGGCCAGCAGCGATTTTTCCACCCCAGGGAAATGGAGGAAAAACGTTACAATTATAAAAAACACAATTACTGAACAGAGAAAACAAATTTATAATTTAAAAAAACACGTCCGACACCTTAAAGATCGGGTAAGGACATTAACAGGACTATTAAAAGTGTTGAAGGATAAATTTTCTATAACAGAAGCAGCACAATCATGTATTAGGGTATGTTTTATTTATGATGTATGATTAAGTAGTTATTTTTTTGGAATACATTATTCTGTTTGTGAAGCCATCTTCTATTGTTGTTTTTAAACATTATTGCAAATAAAGATTATTATTAATATTATACATACACCCTAGTTTTTCATTGTTTATCTAAGAATATCTTCTATCATAACTTCCAGCTTTTAACAGGAAGTAACAAAATATGACATCTGGTTAAACCCGAGGTTGATATTTGTTGACTTCAAGAACTGTAATTTTTCAATTAACAATATCTCAACAACCATTCAGTTTAGACATATATAGTACCTACATACAATGGTGTTAAGTCGATGAGTACATATTACAAAGTTTAGGACAAAGTGTATATTTAAGTATATGCTTGTTGAAGGCAGTTTTTGAAATAAGAAATGTTTGTATTCATTGTTTTTTTTTTATATACAGCAGCTAAGTCCAAATAGAATTGGGACACTCGTATAATGTCGTATAGATTTTAATAAGAATAAATGTAGTCTACCTCGTAATTACAATTTTTACAAAGGTTTTTATAATGTTTTCAATTCTAATAATGAAATAAAGTTTAGCAACTTTTTTGCAATAGTAGCAGTGTTTTATTTTGCATTTACGTACCTACCCATATTTTGTGATAAATTTCCAACTGAAACTAATTCAAAATAGGAATTTTCCAAATAACCTCTTTCTTTCATACTGAGATTCAGAAATTTCGGAATCTTATAAGTATTAAAGGTAAATTTGTGATTCTAAAATTCAAGATTCGGAATTAATCCAATATGTTAAAAGGATTTCAGACAAAAAACAATTAAATCAAACAAGCAATGTGATTAATTTTTTTTTATTGTAGTATATTTCTTGTGATCTATTATTTCTTAGGAAAAAATTCTGATACAAAAAAATGTATTGTATTATTTTCATACATTGTTGTTAGGTTTTAACCTCTACACCACTGGCGATCAAAACCAAGGGACGGTTTACAATGTTGCCGATCGGGCCAAGGAGATCTGCCTTTCTCTCTCGCACTCGCCAATATTTTAAAACAATAATAGTCGATACTTTTATGGGAATTATGAATGAATCGTTTCGTCTAATAGTTCTAATGTCTTTGGTTGGAACAAACCTATAGCCTCAACTTTATTAGTACTGCGAAGAAGAAGGGTTTTAAGTTTATCACTCCCAACAAAATTTATATTTTAATGTCATTTGGTTCATTCGAGCTCCGAGTATTGATCAGTAAACAAGTAAAATTTATTTTTTGTTTAGTTTTGTGCGTGGTATTTAATATACATTGCTTAAAACCATGTCTAGCCGGTGTTGCAAAAACAAACCCGATGATTTTTATTATATTTGTGGATATCTTGTCTTCAAAAAGTTTAAGAGATCAATTGGCAAATTTGTGAAAAATGCGTATCATGCTTATTTCAAAATCAAATTAGGAGATCAAGATAAAGATTGGGCACCGCACGTTCTTTGCAAGGTATGTGAAGAAGGTTTAAGATATTGGGCCAAAGGGAATAGAAGAATCTTCCTTTTGGAATACCGATGGTTTGGAGAGAACCGCAAAATCATCATGATGATCGCTACTTTTGTCTTTGTGATAATAACTATTTTCACAAGCCGAACTGAATGATTTAGTAAGAGATTTGGGACTTTCAAAAGACCTTTCTGAAGTACTGGGGTCTAGGTTGAAACAAAAAAATTTGCTTGCCCAGAAACTACCTTCTCTTGGTATAGAAATCGTGAGGCTGAATTTGTACTGCCAAGCAATTGCTGATCTAGTTACTTGCCTCGGAGCTCCTCAGTACACACCTTCTGACTGGAGACTTTTCATCGACTCTTCAAAAAGGAGCCTTAAAGCTGTTCTGTTACATAATGGCAATGTTTTTGCTTCTGTTCCGGTCGGCCATTCAGTTCATTTAAAGGAAAACTATGAAAATTTGAAATAATTACTTTTAAGTAACATACAATATGAAAATCACAACTGGAAAGTGTATGGAGATTTAAAAATTTTAGGCCTTCTCTTGGGTAAGCAGTCTGGATTCACTAAATTTCCATGTTTCCTGTGTGAGTGGGATAGCAGGAATCGAGAACAGCATCGGATAAAAAGAGACAGGCCACAAAGAGAGACTTTAACACCTGAAACCAAAAATGTAATTCGCGAAAGTCTTATTGACCCTTCACATAAAACTTGGCCCTATGAAACAATTTGTTAAGGCATTAAACAAAGAAGGAAATTGTTTTAAATATTTGTGTAAAACATTTCCAGCTCTGTCAGAGGCAAAATTAAAGGAGGGAATCTTTGTAGGGCCGCAGATTAGGAGCTTGATGAAAGATATAGACTAGTGTGAAATGTAATGGGATATAAGGAAAAACATGCATGAAATGATTTTAAAGAAGTTATACATAAATTTCTACGGAATTAAAAAGACCCAAACTATGTGGAGATTTTTGAAAATATGCTGGAAAAATTTAGGATTCTTGGTTGCAATATGAGAATAAAAATTCACTTTTTACATTCGAATTTGGACTATTTCCCGGAAAAGCTTGGGGACGTGAGTGAAGAGCAAGGTAAAAGATTTCATCAAGATTTTAAAGAGATGGAAAAAAGATACCAGGGGTGCTGGGACACAAAAATGATGGCCGATTACTGTTGGACATTGAGAAGAAATCTTCCTTTAGCTGAATATGACAGAAAAACAACCAAAAGAAGCCTTTTCTGAAAAAAGAAAACGTTTTTTTAAGAAGCGTAAAGAATAAATAACAATTTCTAATAGTTTCTATGTGTATATTTTGTAAATTTTTGTACTTTTTTCTATAATATATTATAAAACTAGCTTATAAATGAAAAAAATCGTGTGTTTTCTATATTTTTGGATTTTACTGGCTCAAAAAATAACCTTACGTGATACAAAAAAACTAAAAGCAGATTTAAAATCAGCGCTACTCAATTACTAGAAAACAGTTAAAATTTTTAAATCAACTTTTAAAGTGTTAAAAAATGTAGGCCTGTGATTATTATCTATCCTAAAATATGTATTTGTTTTATTTTTTAGTTATTTATTTCAGTACAGTGCTTACAGATCACAATCTAACTAGTACTAGACATTATCAATAAATGAGCGTAAAGAGATATAAATTATCTAGACACTAAATTAACTACACTTCTCGTAAAAATTAGCAAATAAAGTCAAATCTAGCAAAAGTTTGCTGTTAAATATTTTGCGAACCACTCCTCCGATTTTGAGTAACCTTTTTTGCAGTGCACCTAAGGTTTTCGAATCCCTTTTAACAGGGGTGGCGGAACGTTTTCAAAGCGGGTGTTGAGTTGTTCAAGCCAAGATTCGTACTATTCGAGCCTCCCGTCAAAGAACTTAAAGTACAAGAAACAGATTACAAAAAAATCTCATTAAGACTATGTTTTTATTCGGGTTGATACATTTGTAGGTCTGATGATGCCCGTTTAGGGTGAAACGCGTTCCCAGCAATAAAATATAATTTGAGACCGTCACTTTGAGTTTTGATTTGTACTACAATATTAAATTCAAGTCTCTTCGTAAATCATGGACGGACTCTTTGCAAGACTATAATAGCTTTTTTAAAGTATCTTCTTTTTTAGCCTATTCTTAAAAATGTTGATGTTAGGTGCTACTTTTATCCAAGGCATTAAAAAATCTAAAACAATTAAAATAAAACCCCCTTTGGTAGGTTGCTGTTCGATGAGTGATGAGCTCTAGTGTTATCCTCATGTTTAACTTAGTATCTCTCAAATAGGTGGTGTCTATAGTTATACAGGGTGTTTCAGAATAAGATGCTGATCCTTAACGGTGTGAATCCTTGAATTATTTTAAGACAAAAAGTTCATATAAACATAGGTCCGCCATCGCTTTATTTTTGAGATACAGGGTGTTGAAAATTAAAAAAAAAAACGATTTTTCCTTAATATTTTTGAAACCGCTTTAGGTATCATTTTGAATTTTAGTAGACACTAAGTAGGCATAAAAACATAAAAAATATTTTCTCTACTTCTACCAGTAGCGTCCGCGTGAACATATATTTAGATATTTTTAACGAAAAAAATGATACGCCCCTGTTTTTCTTCAAAATAAATATTTCTTTCAAAACTGCACTTTACCACTTAGCAAAAATGGTCCCTAGACTTTTCTTCGTGTGACCAACGTTTTTCGATTTAAAAAATAAATTACATTTATTTGCATATCGCTAGGCCCATATCAGAGTTTGATAAAATTACATTTATCTCCTAAACGAAGCCGAAATAAAAAAATTATCAAAAGGTACTTTGCATTAGATATTGAACTGTCTAAATAACCATGATATCGAAAAGAAAAAAGGCAGTGGCGTATTTTTTGCTTCGCTTAAAAATTGTAACACCCTGTATCTAAAAAATAAAGCGATCGCGGACCTACGTTCATATGAACTTTTTGTCTTAAAATAATCCAAGGACTCACACCGTTAAGGATCAGCATCTTATTCTGATACACCCTGTAAACACATGCACATACCTCCAGTATGAATACAATGATTCCCAGAAGTAATGTCTAAATTCATTTAAAATTCAGCGGTGTTTTTTAGAAAAAAGCTCGGACCCGTCGATTTTTATTTCTTAATGTGGTTTCTTTGATGGTATATTTATGTAGGACCTTCTTCATTTTTTTAAATAAAAACATCTATTTTTATTTCATTTTTGAATTTAGCATCGAATTCTAAGTATGCTTCCATACCGTGTCCTATACCTAAACTTAACAGTTATCGAAAAAATTACGATTGAACTGAACATATTAATAAGCAAGACCTGTTTGTTTAAAAAGAACAGAACAACAAATCAAATTAAATGTTGAAAATGTGCGCCATTTACGGCTTGATAATATCCAAGGCGATCAATAAACTCTCTTTGCACGATTTCAACCAGTTCCGTAGTTATAGCCCTCACTTCTCTTTGTATCCTCTCTTTCAACTCCTGCAGATTATTGGGCCTGTCAACAAATACTTTCGATTTAAGATTACACCACAAAAAGAAGTCCAGCGGAGTTAGGTATGGCTACCTAGCAGGCCATTCGATAGGTCCTCTCCTTCCTATCCACCGATTGGGAAAAGTTTCATCCAAAAATGTACGCACAGTGGCAGCATAGTGCGGAGGAGCAACATCTTGCTGGATCATGAGTTCTTTGCCAGGAGAGTCTGGGTCCAAAGGATTCGGAAATAAAGGAATTAATTCAAGTTGGAGAAATTCGAGATATGCCTGTCGAGTTAAAGACTGTTCAAAGAAAAACGGACCAAGTACTCTTCCGCGCACTATTCCACACCACACATTTGTTTCTTGAAGGTACTGGCTGTGAACCTCCATCATCCAAAGTTGCCCAATAACGACAATTTTGTCTGTTCACATTACTATTAATACAGAACGTAGCTTCATCGGAAAAAATTATATTTTTTACTAAATTATTATCTAGATTGCACATATTTTGCATGCCTGCACAAAAATCACTTCGCCTATCGAAATCATCTTCAAATAACTCATGCATTGGAATAGCCTTGTATAGGTGATATTTGTACTTTTAAACTATTCGGTGAACAACAGATTTTCGCATGTGTAAATTGGCGCCACCAATGTGCGACAGAGGAGTATATGGATTTTCTTCCAAGGAAAGCAGAACGTCAAGTTGTTCATTTTCATCTCGAGCCGGACGACCAGATTTAGGTAAATCTTTAACATGACCGAATTCTCTAAATTTAGCCTCTATTCTACTCACCACCTTTTGACATATGGGGGGACGATCTTAGGATGGGTTTCATTGAATAATTAAGCTGTTTCTATTTGAATACGTGTTCTATTACCAAACCCAACCATGCATAGAATTTCAATTTTTTCTCGTTCTGGTAACTTCACCATTGTGAAAAACCGCAACTTTGCAACTTCGCTTGACAATTACTTATTTGAAGTAAAATTGTCATACAGTTTCTATGAGACTAAACGGAGACAAGTTAACATTCAGAAATACCAGAATTGAAAAAAAAAAAAAAAATAAACACACAATGGAATACTTTGCTCGATCTATTGAAAGCAGTTTTCTGCTTCTGCTGTAAAATATTCAATGACCCCAACCTCAACAATCCATTGACTTTTAAGAACAATAAATTAAGTAACCAAGACGGTTTCAATGATTGGCATCATTTAAGCGAGCATTTGAAAATACACGAAAAAAGTAAATCATTCTCAAAATTTACGTGTCTGGTCAGATTTACGAGAAAGATTAAAAACTAATCGAACCGTTGATTGGGAAATGCAAAATTTATTAAAAAATGAAACTAAACATTGCCGCAGTGTCATTGAAAGACTAATTTATACTATTCAATTTTTGGCTGAACAAAACTTGGCTTTTGAAGTCCTAGTAACAAATTATTTGAAAGAAATAATGGAAATTTTTTAAAATGTATAGAAATGATAGCAAAATTTGATCCAGTCATGTCTGCACATATTAATAGATCTCAAAAAAATATTCCACTTTACCTTGGAGATAAAATTCAAAACGGAACCATTAAATTAATAGGTGACAATATAAGAAATAATATTTTAAACGAAGTTAAAGAAGCAAAGTATTTTTCTAAATTACTTGATTGTATTCCTAATGTGAGCCGCCAGGAGCAGATTTCTGTTTGCCTAATATTAATTTAAAAAACAATAAATTTAGTGTCGAAGAACGTTTTTTAACATTTCGTCCTATAAGTGATACAACAGGTGAGGGTTTAACCAACTTTTTACTAAAAACTTTGGAGAATTATGGTTTAGACATTTATAATGCGCGGCCAAGGTTATAATAATGGTTCAAATATGAAGGGTAATCATCAAGGTGTACAAAAAAGAATTTTAGACATTAATCCACGAGCAATGTTTGTACCTTGTTGGACCACGGTTATGATAATGGTTCAAATATGAAGGGTAATCATCAAGGTGTTCAAAAAAGAAGTTTAGACATTAATCCACGAGCAATGTTTGTACCTTGTTGTAACCACAGTTTGAACCTTGTCATAAACGATGCTGTGAAATGCAATATTTCTAGCATACATTTTTTTTCAACTGTTTAAGAATTATGTAATTTTTTTCTGCCTCAACCAATCGGTGGTCTGTTTTAAAAAATAACATTTCAAGTCTGACATTAAAGCCTTTGTCAGATACTGGATGGTCTAGCAGAATTGATGCAATAGCCCCTCTAAGATTTCAGTTGGGCGAAATTTACGATGCTCTTTATGAAATTTTATCAGGAAATAATTTTGATAATACTACAGGACATCTAGCTACCTCCCTAGGTAAAAAAATTAAAAATTATGAGTTTGCGTGTATGGTCTTGTGGTACAAGAGAACGAGAAAGATATAGACGGAACAGAACTTTTACACGAATTACAATTTCAAAATGGCGACAAAAACGCGACGTCTGTAGTAGAAACACTTAATTACATCGCAATAATGCCCGTATTCTCCGTAATGCTTTAAGCTGGCTTAAAAAAAAAAACCGCTTTAAGATGCCGTTTTCTTAAGCACCGTTAACCTTAAGAACCGTAAGCTTACTTAATTTTAAGCCCACAATATTGGAGGCTTAATATCGGGCTTAAGATTTGCATCTGCGCATTTATAAAATTAAAAAAACAAACAGTAAAATCAAAAACTTTTAACAATTATTTTCAAACACAGCACAAACTGTAATAATAGACCTTTGCTTTTGTAGGCTTTAATTAGCAGAACTTGGCTAAAACTATACTGACATGACAGTGACTTGTAAACTAATAAATAAATTACAAACAGGTTACAATATATAACACGTAAATAAGGTATCAGGGTAATATACATATACACTGCGTCCATAAAGTCTTGCACAAATTCATTTAAAATTCAGGGGCTTACTTTTTTTAAAAACGCTCGGACACGTCAATTAGTACTTTTGTTTGCGCATTTTTTAACGTAAAATGTTTTTATACAGGGTGTCGCACGTATGAGGTATGAGGTCATCAAGGATTTTTTTAATGGAACACCCTGTATATTATATCAATTTTGAATTCTATGATGAACACTTAACACCTCTGGAAATCACGGTTTCCGAAATATTGACGTTTGAAAATTTATTTTAAACACATTTATTGATGACCTCATACCTCATACGTGCGACACCCTGTATAAAAACATTTTACGTTAAAAAATGCGCAAACAAAAGTACTAATTGACGTGTCCGAGCGTTTTTAAAAAGTAAATACCTGAATTTTAAATGAATTTGTGCAAGACTTTATGGACGCACTGTACAAGTAATGCATACAGCAATTATATTACACAAAGCACATGAAACGAAAAATAAGGTTACAATGTTACAAATTTCTACCTCTGTACTCTACCACTTGACGGCCTCAGTCTCTGAGCAAAAAAGAAGAGAAAAATGCGACGTTGCCAAATATTAAGGAGGCTTAATTAAACCCGACAATAATTGTTTCGGTGCTTATCTTAAATTAGTTAAGTGAGTTTAAGAAATTAAGTCAACTTTAGTTAAGCCAGCTTTTCTACATAACGGAGAATACGGGCATAAATAACTTAACCCACTCATTTCCAAACATTACAATTGCATTGCGCATATTATTAACCATTCCAGTTTCTGTAGCTACAGCCGAGAGGTCATTCTCTAAATTAAAGTTGATTAAAAATTATTTACGATCTAGAATGGGCCAAGAGCGGTTAGAAAATATTGCTATCATTTCTATAGAGTCTGACTTTTTAAAGCAACTTGAAATGGAAAATCTTGTTAATGAATTTGCAAAAAGTAAAGCTAGAAAAGTCGAATTTTTGTAAGACCTCTCCATCATGTATCATGATCATGTATTATCTGTTTCAAAACAATCGCTATTTTATTTCTTTATTTTATTTTAATATTTTGAATTCATGTTTTGTAACTTTGATACTGTTTCTGTTTTGTTACTGTTGTTTCGTATTCTATTAATATTTTTTGTGTACTTTCTGTTTGTCACAAATAAATATAGACATTAGTACTAAAAAGTATAGACTTTTCTTTAAAAATTTCAACGATCAACTATGAGAGAAGGGTGGTAATTTTAGCTCAATATTATAATATTGGTTAAAGGCGCCTATCATTATTTCGCACGACGGCGCCGAAAATACTTGGCGCGTCCCTGTTTGTCTACCCCGCAATCAGTGGCGTATCTAGCAGTGTTCCGTGTGTTTCGGGAACACAGGCCCGTGGCCTGTAGGGGCCCGGCCCTCGCTAATGTCATAAAGTATTTTAGAAACGAAGCGGTTAGCAAGAGACCGTTCAGGGCCATGCACAAAAAAAAAACAACAGGAAGACCTAGGTAAGTATTATTATTAATTTGGCGTGTAAAATATACACGTCACAGTTTTGTAAATAAACCATATAAACCTGTGCAATACCTTTCGATTAAACTCTTGCAGGTCTTAATACGTGTTGTTGATGTAACTTTAACATTAGCGTCTTCTAATTTGCCTTTTCGAGGTCATGATGGAAGCCTAGACTCGAAAAATCCTGGAGTTTATTTATCAATAATTACTTCACTGTCAAAATATGATCAAGTTTTATAGAATTTGTTAGGAAACAAGAAGAAAAATTCTGTAACCTATTTAAGTTCAACTATTCAAAACGAAATTATTCAAATATTGGGGAATGCTGTTAAAAAGAATATAATTAAAAAAATTAAAAATACTTCTTTTTTTCGTTAGTTTAGTACAGCATAAATTATTATTTTGTTTTGTTTTTTTATTTAGGTATTTATTTACAAATACTTACATTTAAAATGTAATTAAAAGTATCAGTGTATTTGTATCTTGACTTTTTAATAATATAAAGATTACGTAAATTAAAAAACGGAAGAAAACGGTTTCTGTTTATTTAATCTTTATAAAAAATCCCTTCATACAATAGGAGGGGGGCCGCAGTAGCGCAACCAGGGGGGGGCTGCTGGACTGCAGCCCCCCCCCCCCGAGCGAGCTTAGCTCAGGTCGTCTAACTACCTGTTTACAAGAAAAATAAACTCATCACTACCTAAGATAGGAAAAATTACACAAAAATTGAAACGAGTCTGGCTGTTTTCGTGATTTTCTGTTGTGTCTTTATTTTTCTTACTTGAAAACCAAGCATCATCATTGAAAAAAGGGCGTGGCACCTAAAAATTTTTCGCCTGCGGCGCTATTTTCTTCCGACCCCTCCCGAACTCATTTTCTGGTTGCGCCACTGGGGGCCCGACTAAGATTTTGGAACACAGGCCCGGGGCTGGGTTAATACGCCACTGCCCGCAATGGCCTGCATTTTGTTACAACCCGCAGAATTTGTAAGTAATGATCCGCTAGGTCGTAGTTTACAACCTCAGATACAAACTCCATATCTTCATTAATTAAGAAATTATCAATGCACCTACTTGAGGCAGCCGTTACCCTAGTTGGGCTCTTTATAGTGGTTATTAAGTTAAAACAGTTAAGCGAGCGCTTGAAAATAGTTAAGCGTGCAGAGGTTACTGAAAAATCAAAATTAAAATCACCCCTGATGAAAATCTGGTACGTAAAATAGGATATACAGGGTGTCCCACCAGGAACCATTTCGATCTATACCGAGTGGCAAAGAAGTCGCGCACAATGCTCGTAATTTTTGAGTTACCTCGTATACGAAAAAGTGACCTTTATGAAAGTTGTTCAGTAAATTACTTCCCACGTTTCTACCCGCATGAATTTTTTCTGTCATTTCTGGTTTGGTTGCCATAGAGAAAGAAGAAAGGAACTAACCTAAACGAGGACGATTTTCATAGAAGAGCTAAACTTTGTGAGCTAATGATAGAAAGATACAATAACGATAATAACAATATAACCAAATATAATTTTCTCGGATGAAGCTACTTTCCATTTAAATGCCATTGTTAATAGACACAATTATCATTATTGGTCTGCTGAGAATACTCACTGTTTCCAGAAAGGTCATACTCAGAAGCCCGAAAAAGTTAATAGTTGGTAGACATATTGTGGGACCTTTTTCATAGATGGTAATTTGAACGTCGAAATATATCTGGACCCCTCAGGAATCACATAATTCCTTCTTGCAGACTAGTTTTACCGCGTGTAAATAATGGCATAAACGAACAGGTATGGTTCCAGCAAGGTGGGGCACTTGCGAATTATGCGTCAAATGTTAGACAATACACAAGCGAACAATTTCCAAGACGTTGGATAGGCAGAAGAGGTGCTATTGACTGGTCAGCGCGATCCCTGGACTTAACCCCACTCGACTTCCTTTTGTGGGGACACTTAAAGAACAAAGTATACGTTAACCGTCCAAATGATTTAGAATCTTTAAAAGTCAGAATTAGTGCTGAAATTCGGGCCATTTCAGAAGACTTCTTTTTAAACGTTGTAGACGGGTTCAGGGATCGACTGGCGCTCTGCTTAGCAGAAAATGGTGGCCATCTTGAACACCTGATCCACTGAAAAGGTTTCAAGGTATCACTTGTTTATCACTTCGATGTTAAGCTGTTCAACTTTCCAGGCTATTTACTTTGTTATCGTAAAGTTTGTTACAATTTGAAATACAAAAAATTCAGAGTTTTCCCAGTAGAATCCAAATATGCAATCATATGCAGGGTGTTCCATTTAAAAAAAGTAAGTTGGTCTCTATGGCAACCAAACCAGAAATGACAGAAATAATTCATGCAGGTAGAAATGTGGGGAATAATTTACTGAACAACTTTTATAAAGGTCACTTTTTGTATATGAGGTAACTCAAAAGTTACAGGCATTATGCGCGACTTTTTTGCCACTTTGTATAAGCCTAGATATTTAACACATTCTGCTTTGACCAAATGGTACTGATCTTTATCTATTTGAAGTTGGTTCCATGCAGATTTTTTTGCATGTAAAGGCGACTCAGCGAGGTTAATTTTTTTGACGTCACTTTTGGTTTTGTCCTGATACAGCAAATATCGTTGGCCAGTTGGTGGTTTATTTAAGTTCTTGATGAACATTGGTGAGAACCAGATATAGGGTAAACCTGACTGGACGATTCACAAGGAAACCGACAGATCCAGGCTCTACAGAACTGGTGACTGACAGAATATCCAAGGAAGCTGATATCGAGGAAAGCAGGTGAGTTTTTCTTTTGTTTCTAAGCAGAAACCTAAATTGAATTTGTGGAAGCTCACCTAATTTCTCTCACTGATATCTGTCAGAAATCAATTCTAGTTTAACATTTATTTTCTCTTAAACTTCTCACTCAATTGGCGTGACATGCTTGTACTGGATGGATAGTATCTTAAGTCACACTGTATATACAATTTCTCTTGTACCGTATCCGAACTTATCTTGTTCGTATCTTACCTTGGGTGCCATAATTAAGACATTAGTCTGGTACGCCAATATCATGTGGTAACGAATGCCTGTAGCTCGTTAAAGCACATTTATCTAGCAAACGATTGCCTTTTTGCTCGTTATGCATTATCGTACCTGCACAAAAGTTAGATATACTTTTGAATGCATTTATCTCTTTTGCAAACGATTGCCTTTTTGCTCGTCTGCCTATCGAATCTGCACAAAGTTGTGGATGCTTTGAATGCAGCATTTTCTTTTAGTTTTAAATATCTGTATGATATATTTGTACAGTCTGTTGTATATTAATTACTTAATTTTTATCTTGTTGGCACAATATATGCTTTTCTTGGATTAACTTAAAACTTAAATACCTTTTAAGTCAACCAAATCATTTATTTTTCTTACTACTTAAACACGAAAGAAAATTTGTTTTTGACCCTATGTAATTAAACATGGTTATTTATTTCTAAATTTAAAACTATTCATATTCACTTGAGTAACAGGGAGTTAAAACATCCTGTACCTAACTATATTATAGAGATTTAAGTTACAACTGGTTCTGTTTAACCTAAGTATTCATTTTCAAACCTTTTATTGCAATATTATTCGCTGGTCTAATGCCACCTTTCTAATATTACATGTAAACGAGCAAACCTGAGGCTGACAAACTGACAAGCTCATCTGATGTCATTACTCCTATCAACCGCTGTCACAAGAATTCAAGTCTAATCAAGTCCTGACGTCTCCCTCACCTTCTCCATTGCTGCAGTCTATGCATGGAACACCTTCTCCATTGCTGAAGTATATGCATGGTACACCGAACACCTCATCGAGACAACTTCCAGGTGAAGAGGACTGAATCTTGGACACACCTCATGAAAGACAATGCAGAGCTAAGTATTTGTCAGTCAGAAGGATAACTTTGTAAAGACCAGCAGACCATTGCTATATTTTCATTTTAATTTTCACCTTTTCATGTCAAAACTGTTTCTTCGGAAACCAGTAACAACAACAATTATTATACAAGTATAGTTTAATAAACTACTAAGTGTTTGTAAGATTTTGTATTATTTCTGGTAAGATGGCGCCCTAAAAAAATTTGTCAGATAATAAGACAAACCCACACCTAACAAACAAAAAAAAAGTCTTTTTGGCCGAGGCAACTCAACATCATTTGAATGATTATCAATAACGTTACAATGTTCTTATTTTAAAGATATAGTTGTTTTCGCAAAAACAAAAACTTTCCCCCAACGTGAGACCCTAAACTTTACCTGTCCCAACTTTCAGCTGTAACGATATGAGGTCCAAACATCGCAGGCAAATTCCCAAGTTTAAAAAGCGCCCTCTATAATTACCTTTGTTTAGCAATCTCATGATCATTCCTAAGATCAATTACAAGGCCGTCAATTAAATGATTAACTTGGAATAGAGCTTCTTCTTGCATCTGATCTCTTTGAGTCAAAACGCGAACTTCAACCGTTTGGCATCGATTCATTATCCTATCTGCATAGCGAGATACATCATCGGCATCATCTGCAAAAAAAAGCGAGGTAACGGCTGTAATTTAACAGTTATAAGTAAAATTTTGTGCATTTAAATATTATAGAATCGAACCATCTTACTGATCAAATTGGCCCAGTGTCTAGTGTAATAAAAGCTTGTTGCATTGACTTACAGTATTTACATTGAATAGAAAGTCCAATGAGAATTGCCAAATCACCTATTAATTTGGCTCGAAGTTGTTTATATTATGGCACTAATGATCCACCCGATTTTTTTTTAATGAAGTCGTCAAATAGATTAAAACGGCATTTATAATTATTGTAAATTTAAAATTGGGCAGATTCTGGACTCTGGAAGACAAGCTTTATCATATGTCAGTTTGTAATTAAAATTCAAAGGTTATGTTTAACACGGGAAGTACAGTCGGCACGGTGAATTCTTGCCGGTGCGTCCTAGATCAACGATCAAGAGATAACGTAATTTACAACTCCCCATCTTCATTTATTTGTCGTAATAGAGCGTCTCCGGGGTTGAGAAATACGTCCCGAATTCAAACTAACGTGCTAGATAGAGACAAAAGATATTTGGAAAGTTGTCCATTGATGTCAAAGTCATCGTTTCGATCTGTCAACTTTAATTTTTAAACGTTTTTGTGCCTTGAAATTCAATTGAATACTATAAACTGTTCCTTTCATAGTCATTTTTATCGTACTTTCGTGTTGGCGGTAAGTAATTATGGATATTTGTTATTATTATTTATTTTAAACGCTAGACACGAATATGTTGACGTTTATGAACTTAGGTTTTGACTTTGACTAACCTCGTAGTTTTGATTAGATTCATATGGTTTTAGTCACGTTAAATATAATGACGCATCGGCAAAGTACCACAGTACAACTGTACTTTATAATTATTATTGTACAACTTACTTTCACTTAACTGATTCATCAAATCAGTATGCCTAACGGAATCGAGCGTTGAAATTAACTGATCTTTATCCTCTTCCAACTGGGCAGTCTCTTTTCTCAGCTTCTCCACATGACTCTCCAGCAAATCCAAAAGTTCCAAAATTCTTTCTTTGGGCGGTTTCTTGTCCATGGTGGTGTTCTCGTCTATCTTTGGAAGTGTTTGAAGTACTAGTGAGGTGGTAAGGACTGTACAAATAACCTTGTTTAATGTTGGAAAACGATGAACGCTTAGAAATGTATTTTAAAATTAATTATACAGGGTGTCTGTAAAAGGTCTTTACAAAAACCTACCACATATTCTTCAGACCAAAATTAGGCGATTTAAGTAAACTTATCTTAGTACAAAGTTGCTTAGTTTGAGCGCTAGACGGCGCTGAAGTGACAATTTTAAATCGTTTTTCTGGATTAATTCAAAAACTGCTCATACTATTTTGCCGAAATTTGGTACGTTCGCATAGCTTTATAGGGCAAAAAAAGGTACTCTTGATAAGACTCGATTCCTCTGACGGTTTTCGAGAAATTTGCATATACGTAGTAGTTTTCACCACGTAGGGTTATATAGAATTTTCCTGTTTTTGATTTCTACGCCAATGGAAGATAAGAGGTTCAAGCTTAAAATTTAGATTAAACCAACTTATTTACTACAAAAAACCTCTTGAACAGTTTTCTTATCATCTGCTTTTTGTTCGCACGGTATTTTTCAGGTATACAGTGTGGCCCAAATTGGGCCTACATGTATGGGGATCTTAGAAACTATAGAAGATAGAGAAACGGTTAAATGGGGAAAGTTTTTGACAATTATATTTCTAACTGAAAACCGTTTAGTACGCGGCCCTATCTTTTTTGGTTTTTGAAATATGTTGAAAAAACCAAAAAGATGTATTTTCGAAAATATGCTGTAGATTTCTTATTATTCACTATTTTGGCAATCTGTAAAAACATTTGTAAAGCAACTTTTTAAGTAGATTTCAGTTCTGCAATTTAATTTTGAACACGACGTTTCAGTTATTTTATACCATCATCAGGTTCATTTTTTCTTATGGGCGCCATATTGTATTTTATACTTAAAAGGTAGCTTATGACGTCAGCTTTTCAACGATGTATTATTTGTTGGAAAATAAATTAAATTGACTTAAAAAATAAAGAAAATTAATTTTCGCAACACGTCAAATTTGAGAAGAACACATTAGGCAGGGTTAAATTTGTTTAAAATATCATAATATTATAATACATTATTTTATTTTTTCCTTATGGTTAAAAATCTCATATTAACATTTCAAATAAAGAAAACTAAAAACGCAATGAATAATAATTATTGTTTTGAAAAGAAAATAAGAAAAAATATCTAACTTACTATACTTATTCGAAATGTTGGCCGTTTTTATTAATACATTTTTGACACTTTTTTAACACAGTATTGATGACCCTGCGAAGCGTGTTGCCATTTATGCTCGTAAACACATTCCTCACTCTCTCTTCTAATTCTTGTACAGATTCCGGGGGTTCAAACTCATATACTTCATTTTTTACATAACCCCATAAATAAAAATTGAGAGGAGTTATATCAGGGGATCTAGCAGGCCAATTAACTGGTCCGCCGTTTGAAATTAATTTGTCATCAAATATCTGTCTTAAGAGAGTTTGAACTTCCCGAACATTATGTGCGGGACAACCGTCTTGTTGAAACCAAATATTATTCAATTGATCTTGAGGAAGTCTTGCTCTAATTGCCCGTAATATTTGATCTTCTAACAGCTCCAAGTATCTTTGGCCATTCAAAGTATGATTATAAAAGAATGGTCCTATAAGTCTGTAAATGTAAGGAGAAAAGTAAAGCTGGGTTACTTAATACCTGCTATGTATTTAGCAAGCTAGGTGACATTACTTACCATACATACCTCACTATACATTAAAACCAAATCGGGTTTGCAGTCTTCGTTGAGCCAATTGGTGAGGGTTTTCTGTTGCCCAAAAATGATAGTTATGTCTATTAAATACCCCGCAGTTGGTAAAATGTGATTCATCGGTCCAAATTACAAGACGACTGAAATCATGATTTTGTTCGCATTGATTCACATACCAATTTGAAAACTGTATTCTTCTTGGATAATCCGTTTCTCGTAAACCCTGAACTATAGTTGGCTTGTATGGTCGATATTTATTTTCCTTAAGGACTCTTTGTATGGTACTTCGCGGGGTTGGTAAGTATCTTGCCGACGCTCTTGTAGATGATGTCGGAGCGGCATTAAAATAGGCTCTGACATTTTCGTCACGCTCGTTATTACCTGCTTTTTCGTAACTCTTGGGCCGCGGTTTTTCAAAACTTCCATGGTTTCTCAGGTTCATAACAATTTTTGGAAAAAGTCTGACACTTGGCTGCGGTCTTTCAGGAAAATTTTCAAAATACCTTTCTAATGCAAGGTTTGCATTTCTGTTGCAATGAATGTAACATTCTAGCAAATCAAATTTTTCTTCGTGAGAAAAACGCAATGCCATTTTCTTTTAAATTCAGAATACACAAATAAATCGTTATTATTAGATAATAATAATAAAAACTATTATACTTTTACTCGTTCTGACAAGTAATATTTTTGTTTCATTTTCAAACGGTAGTGGTTGGTCATAGGCTACTGGATTTTATTTTTGATTCATAGGTTATTGTAATATTGTTGATTGAAACAATGCACGCAGTGTTTTGTGAATACTACAAAATGTAAACCTTTTAATTGTTATTCAATTTAGGGAGTTATAGTGCAGTTGTCAAATTTGACGTGTTGCGAAAATTAATTTTCTTTATTTTTCAAGTCAATTTAATTTATTTTCCAACAAATAATACATCGTTGAAAAGCGGACGTCATAAGCTACCTTTTAAGTAAAAAATACAATATGGCGCCCATAAGAAAAAATGAACCTGTTGATGGTATAAAATAACTGAAACGTCGTGTTCAAAATTAAATTGCAGAACTGAAATCTACTTAAAAAGTTGATTTAAAAATGTTTTTACAGATTGCCAAAATAGTGAATAATAAGAAATCTACAGCATATTTTCGAAAATACATCTTTTTGGTTTTTTCAACATATTTCAAAAACCAAAAAAGATAGGGCCGCGTACTAAACGGTTTTCAGTTAGAAATATAATTGTCAAAAACTTTCCCCATTTAACCGTTTCTCTATCTTCTATAGTTTCCAAGATCCCCATACATGTAGGCCCAATTTGGGCCACACTGTATACATAATATATAACATGACCTTACACCTCACAAACGATTGTTATTGTTGGTTATTATTAGTTTCATCTGACAACATAAGATTATTGTCAAATTTGTAACATTTAATATTGTTGCTAACATTCAATCATCTTATCTGCTTGCATTAATTATTAGGAAACTTTAATTGCCGTGAATTATCATGGCGGTGCAATACACTAATGCAGAATATACCGATATGACATTGGTATTTGGGTATTGCCAAGGAAATGGTCGAGAATGTATCAGAGTCTACTCCGAAAGGTTTCTAAATCGTCGTATACCAAGCCACCCGACGTTTGCTGCTGTTGAAAGACGCCTGCGGGAAAACGGCCAATTTACTCCTAAAGCCATTGATAATGGAAGACAGCGTTTTGTAAGGGTTCCTGAAGTCGAGGAAGACATTTTAGAACGTGTTGCAAAAGATCCAGAAATAAGCACCAGGAGCCTAGGAGGGAAATACGAGTGTCCACAGATATTGTTCATGAAGTACTTTAAGAACAGTTGCTATATCCATACCATAAGATGCCAGTTCAAGATATTTTACCTAATGATCCTGAAATGCGCCTGGTTTTTAGTCGGCTTGTTCATAGGCAGAGAGAAGAGAATCCCAACTTTGCCAACAATATTTTGTTTACCGATGAAGCATGTTTTACAAGAAGGGGGATTACAAATTTTTATAATGAACATGTTTAAGCGGATGAAAATCCACATGCTATCAAGGTAAAACATTTTCAAAATGAGTTTAGAATTAATGTGTGGGCTGGAATAATTGGTAGTCACATTGTTGGTCCTGACATTATTTCACAAAGATTAATCGGGGAAATTGATTTGCAACATCTACAAAATACGCTGCCAGATTTGCTAGAAGATTTACCTTTACAACTTTAGAGAGGTATGTGGTTTATGCACGATGGAGCTCCACCACATTTTGCATTAAATGTTAGAAACTTTTTGAATCAGCAGTACCCAAATAAATGGATTGGTAGAGGTAATGCCCCTGTAAATTGGCCACCACGATCTCCGGACTTAAATTTATTGGATTATTTCTTATGGGGGCATCTTAAGACAGTGATTTACAGGACAACTCCAGATAACGCAGAACAACTATGGCAACGTATTCAAGATGTAATAAATATTCTTGAGGGCGATGAACAAGTTCTGCAAAGAGTGTGCTTTAATTTTCTTCGACGTATTGAGCAGTTTTTGAATTAATCCAGAAAAACTATTTAAAAATTGTCACTTCAGCGCCGTCTAGCGCCCAAACTTTGTACTAAGGTAAGTTTACTTAAATCGGCTAATTTTGGTACCCAGCGACTTCCCTTTTCGGCTCTAACTTTCGAACCGGCATGAATAATTTAATGAAAGTAAAGAAATTAAAGACTCATAAAACCATACTACAGTAGATGTTTTACATCGTCAGGGAAGTCAGGAACGGACTTGCCACCACACTCGTGGCGCCAATATTTTGACAGGTGCCATACAGAACTAAAAACTGATTTCTTAAATACTCTGGTCATTCCTCTTTAAAAAAGGTATTTTACATTTGTTCCATACAATTAGCCGTTTTTGAAGGAAATACATTTTCTGTATAACACATTATTGAAATGATAAATCAGATAACTGCAATAAAACACCAGTCGCTTTTATTTCGTTATCAATGTGTTATTGCCAAAACTTTTCTAAATTGTCTAATTGAATGAGTACATAAGACTTAAGTAATGGAGAAATATTCCTATAATGAATATGCTGACATGCATCTAATTTATGGACAAGCATTCGTCAATTATATGGAGGCGAGAATTTATTCTGATATATTTCCAAATCGACGTTTACCGCACCGAAGAACTTTTGATAGGGTTGATCCTAGCTTAAGAGAAACAGGTAACAAGTCAAGTGAAATTAAAAAAAATGGTAAAAGTAGCTAATTTTGCTAATCCATTTTAGGAAGTTTTTGCCGCATCGTGATGGAGAGCGAGGAACCCTCAGTTAGAGGAGGAAATTGTGGATGGGATTGCTGTAAATCCCTCTAATAGTGTAAGCAAACTGTTGATTCAAGTTCATGCGACAAAGTGGGTTGTTCATGAGACCCTTCGAGAACAACTGCTACATCCTTATCACGTCCAAAAGATATATATCATGTCTCCCGCTGATAATCCTACAAAAGTCAACTACGCACATTGGTTTTTGCAACGATTTAGGCAAAATCATAATTTCAATTTGGGGAAATTCAAGCCAATATCTTCTAAATTCAATTTTTATTTTACAAAAACGAGCTATCAGATATTTGTGCAAAGCTAGATCTAGAGATTCTTGTAAAACTATATTTATCTCACAAAAAATTTTAACACTAACTTCAATTTTTATATTGGAAATAGTTTGTTTAATTCATAAAAAGCATAGAAATAGTATTAATTCGCATAATTTTAACCTCTGCAGATCCACGGTATCATAATATACGATACTCGCGAAAATTATTTTTTATTTTACACTTTGAGCGCACCAATTCGTTTGGTCCCAGGAGTATCTCCTATGATACCGTCGCAAGACATGCTCAGGAAGTTTTGCGCGCAGTTGCCGGTTGATCCAGCGTTAGTATTTGTTTGTTTACATATGAGTGCATAACGGTAAAACGTGGTGATGGCTTTTAGCATGAACAAACGTAAGTACACAATATTTAAAAACTTATATGGTTTTAAATTGTTGTTATAATGTTATTTAATGTTAGTACGGAAAAGCTAGCAATGTCCAAAAATAGTAGTAGTATCACTAACGATACTTGGGGTCTGTGACAATACATATTTTTTGGAATTCCTAATCTACGGAAAGTGGAATTTTATAGACAGAAATGTTTGTTTCAGGCCCTTTGACGGAAAAAGAGCTTAATGACCTTACTGACACATTAGATTTTGATCAATCTAATATTGATGACGATCTTCTTGATGGGGATGATGACGTCGAAGAGGAGTTTTATGCCGACCAAAATTTACAGCAAGAAGATATCTTACATTTCGACGATGGTTTTGATTCCGAGGATGACGTGCCTCTAGCCCGCTTAGTTCCATCTAGTTCTAAAAAATGGATACGAAACAAAGAATTTGTTCTTCCCTGCAGTCTAGATTCTGTAAACTACAGCGATCAGGTTAAGGATCCTTTGGAGTATTTTGAGAAATATATTAGTGATGACTTTTTTGAAAGTGTAGCTATGTTTACAAATATGAGCGAAGTCAGCATGACGGGACATTCATTGGACACTACTGCTTCCGAGATAAGAAAAATGTTTGGCTGTACGATGCTAATTGGAATTTATTCATTGCCACGTTTGCGGATGTTTTGGGGTCAAAACACTAAGGTGCCCATAGTGTCACATAACATCACCAGAAATCGTTTTTTTAAGTTACGCTCTCGATTAAAAATTGTAGATGACAACCGGGTTTCCGCAGAAGCAAAGTCACATGATAGATTCTGGAAGATAAGGCCCCTACTGGATAGAGTACAGAGAGGATGTCTCATGAATGATAGAACAAGTGAAGTTTCGATTGATGAACAGATGATACCATTTGCTGGACAGGTGTTAATGAGACAATTTGTTCGTGGGAAGCCCAATCCAGTAGGCCTCAAAAACTTTGTAATGACTTCCCCGACTGGAATCCCACTGGATTTTTATATGTATGAGGGTAAAGGCTCATCGGTGGTATTGGCGTTAATGGCATCACCCGAAAAGCTGGATCTTGGAGGCAGAATGGTTCTTAAATTATCAGACACCCTTCCTGTAGGAGTTTCCGTCTTTACGGATAGATACTTCACTTCAATCCCGCTGATCGATTTTCTTTCTTCACGTACCCTTACCCTAGCTGGAACAATAATGGCCAACAGAATCCCAAAAAATGCTAGTTTTTGGACTGATAGCGAACTCAAGAAGAAGGAGAGAGGATGTTATGACCAACTTGTACGTGACGACGGCAAAATAATTTTTGTAAAGTGGTTTGATAACAAACCTGTAAACTTTGCCTCTCCATGTTGTGGCGTGGAGCCAGAAGGCACTTGTAAAAGATTGTCGAAAACCGAAAAAAAGTATATCGATATTAAGCAGCCAGCCATTGTTAAAAAATACAATACATATATGGGTGGAGTGGACCTTCTAGACCGAGTCATTGGAAAGTATGCAATGAGAAATCGGACAAACAAGTGGACAGTTCGAACCATTTTTCATTTCGTTGATTTTTCAATAGCAGCAGGCTGGCTTGAGTATCGGGAAAATGCAAAAGCTGCCGGAATGCCAAGAAAAGAAATTATGGACTATTTGGAGTTCAAACTATCTCTCGCCAAAACACTGGTACTAAAAAATCAAGAGCAGTATGATATGGAATGGGTAGACTTCGAGGAACAGAATATAGAATCTGGGAACAAAAGAAGATCTATTCCTGACAAGAGATACAGGCGTCAGGGAAATACACACTTGGTAGAATTCATGAAAAATAAACAAAAATCACTATCCAAGTGCCGTTTATCTACTTGTAATAAGTTAACATTTGCCAGATGTAAATCTTGTGGAGTATGTTTATGCTGTAGCATAGAAAGAAATTGTTTTTTAACTTTTCATACGTAATTTCACATTTTTTAAATTTTGTTTATATTATTTTATTTGTATGAGTATAGACTCAAAGTATCATATATGATACATGTTTTTTTCCTAAATTAAATAAACAAATGTTGAAAACGCATTGATGTTTTGCCTTTGTATGTAGAAACAAGCACATAGCCAAAAAATTAACAATTTAATCGATGTGAATTGGCCTTTAATATATGTTTACCTAAAATATTCCTTCTTCCACTCTTGTAAAAAAATCCATAATTTATGTATCTACAAAAAAAATTAATACATTGCCATACGTATCTAAAAAAAAATTTAATACATTGCCATAACTTACAGATCTGCTATGAAGAAAATCTCCATGCAACAGTGCAGACCAAGCACTAACAAAGATTCATGGTAGACATGTGGGCGGGGAATTTTGGGAATCATCTCATTGGACCGTTCTTTATTGAAGGTAAATTAAATGGTGCCATGTATTTGCAATTCTTGCAACAAAACTCTAACGGTTTATTAGAAAATGTGCCCTTAGCAATTAGAAATCAGAGGTGGTACGATGCTCACCGCCCCATTTTAGCAATTTACTTCGCCAGCACTCATCAAGTACTTTTGGTAATCGATGGATAGGTCGAGGTGGGCCTATTTTATGGCCACCGAGGTCGCCCAACATGACTCCATTGGATTTCTTTTTATGGGGAAAATTAAAAAGGCTTGTATATTCGACAACACTTCACGCCAGGGAAGATCTAATAGGAAGAATAACACACCATTTCAACGAAATTCGAGACACCCCTGGAATGTTGTTTTAAGTACGAGAAAACATCCATCGGCTAAGAAAATTTATAGAGATACAAGGCGCCAATTTCGAAAATCTGCTGAAGTAAATAAAAAGAAGCAAATCTTGCACATTTTTAACATTCTTGCGTTTAAGTGATTTCCGAAATGTCAACCCTTTCAATGGTTCCTTTATGCGGCACACTTCGATTTGGAAATGTATCAGAATAAATTCTTTTTGCATCCACACACTTGTCGAGTGCAAGTTAGATGCATCTGAGCATTAATGAGATGTAATAATAACAAACTTTATTATTTTAATGCGAATTATTAGTTATGTTGTTATTCGATTAGTTACCGTGTTTAAATAAGTTATGTTAATAAACTTTATTATTAAATAAATTTCGAAATGCTTAAACGCGTTATACGAAAACTAATTTTATTGAATCAATTGTAGAGTATCCCTTTTAAAGAGGAATGCCCAGAGTATTTAAAAAATCAGTTTTCAGCTCTGTAAAATTGCACCTGTCAAAATTTTGGCCCGAGTGTGGTGGCAAGTCCGTTCCTGACTTCCCTGACGATGTAAAGAATCTACTGTAGTATGGTTTTATGCATAGGTATCGTAACTATAGATCCGACACGCCATTCATAAATGCTATAAAATTGTGATGCCAAAATCGTTTGGTGGCGAGACGCCGTGAGGAACTAGGTGGGGTCGGGAGTGGGGATTACTCTGAATTTACATATGCATGCGACAAAACCACAGAACAATAAAGGTTAGGTTGACAAAACTCCAGGAAAACCCACAGAAAAACGCCGTCACAAATCCGAGTATTCCCGAGTCGATGCGGATGGCCACGAAAATGATGGGATCTGGGCGGATTCTTTTTTGCTGCGTTGCCATACTACAGATTTTTCACAAGGTTTTAGGCAATGTTATATATTTCCCACATCATGTTATTCTAGTAAATCATAGAAGTTAATACTTTTAACAGAGTAAGCCCAGAAAACTACGTTTTCTGTGGCGTAAGTCTGGCAAACCAAGTGGAGGGGAGCAGCTTGAATATTGATTTACTTTACACTGGAATACAATGATGACAACACGTTTATTTGTTATTGTTCGGTCTAATAGTTACGAGGTCTATGGTTTTATGAGTCTTTACGGTCTACATAAAATATTCAAATTTCATTAAATTATACATGTCGGTTCAAAAGTTATAGCCGAAAAGGTAAGCCGCTGGGTATCCCTTTGGGGCTCTGTATCTCCGTTAAAGGGCACTTTAGGATTTTTTTCTCTATGACAAATTAGGGTTATTTTGACCTCTCCTATACGCTCCCGAGAGTATACCATATATTTACCTGACACCCTGTATAGATTACTTAATTTTTAGTTATTCTTAATATCACAACAGGTATAATAGCTGGTTAAAAGTCAAGGGTATAATTTGTTGCGGACAATTTTTTTGATCGATTTTACGTTTTTTCTTTGTCTAGGCATATTCAGAAAATTCCCTAGCTATTTTTTAAATTATTATCATACTTGAAGGCTTCAACAGAGACTAAAATAAAGGACTTTCTCGTCTTCTAACTAAAGACTAAAAGCATGTAGTAGCAGACTAGATTTCTGACTATAACTACTGGTAGTTTGTATACTACATTTTACCTTATTCATTTCAAATTATTTAAATTACAAAAAGTCGTCTATCTTGTTAAACCGATCTAAAGGGCGGAATATATGCAAAGTGCATATACAGTGAGCTCAAAAAGGTTGGAATAAATTCGTAAAATTCAGGTGATTATTTTTGGAAATGTCGATTATTATTTTTAATTGCGAATTTTTTGACATAAGAAATGTGTATACAGGTTGTCTCAAGAAGAACATATTATACCGTCAACATTAATTTTTTTAAATAGAACACCCTGTATATTATATTATTTTTAAATTCTGCGATACATTCTAAACACTTTTTGCATAACATCCCAAGGAGCAATTAACGACTCACTGTAGACAATGTGTCGACACTACGTCGACTCATGTTTATGGGCACGACACATTTATAAGCCGCAATGTCGACTTTTGACGCGATATGTACGGAAAATGAGCCCAAAATGGTGACAAAAGTGTGTACTAAAATGAGTCCAAAATTTACCAAAACCTGAGTCTGAGATGTGTTTTGTTTTTGCCTAACATGTGCCCCCAATGTGCCGTCTGTGTCCAATATCTATCTAAAATGAATCTTTATTGTGTCCAACCTGTTTCTATATTGTTTCCAATTTGTTACCATTATGTTTCTTGAAAACATCTTAAATTTGTCCAAAATGTGCGCATTTAATTCCCGATATGTTGCAGGATTGTGGCCTTCATTATGGGTTTCAAACAGACACCTGTCGGTCCAAATTGTTTCGAACATATTATTTGGGTGTTCATTGTGTCGTGATATAAACTTAATAGACACAATATTGGATATACGGCGGACACGACGCTTACTACAAGTGTTAATAAGATATTAAATTTTTTAGCAAATAATGAAAATTGCGGATATGTGACTTGAATTTCTTCTGCCGACTTGTTTTTACTGACAATATTTGGCAAAATAATTCTATAAAATAAACGCGCCTCAATGAGAGTGAATATATATCATTAATTACTTAATTTAAAATTTTATAGGAAATTTTATTTTTAAGAATTTTTACTAAAGTTAAATAAGAACATATTAATTATGGCTTGATATACTACATTTACTTTATTTTAAGACCTAAATAGACCAAAAATGCTGATTTAAAAATAAAATAAAAAATTCCGACATTTTTTTGTAAAGCATCATGGTCCATTTTAACAACAAAACATGGCGCATTTATGAAATGCGTCTTAATAGAAACATGTTTTCATTATTTGAACAAAATTTCACAAAAAATGCCTAAAGAGACACAAAAAAGTCAAGGTTCAGCCATAGACATGATTTAGGCACATGTTTCCGAAATGCGGTGGTATATTTGTCTAAAATATGCCCATACGGCCATACAGTTATATTCTGGAAACATACAAGGCCCCTGAGCCCATACTGTGCCCAAAATTTGCCTAATTTAGAACCGCACTATATTAGAAACATATTTGCCTAAAATGTGCCCTGTGGGTATCGAAATGTTTCTATTTGGCCTCGATTTGGACACATACCTACTGTTTTCTAACCTTAAATTTATAGTTTGGAAGCCGGAAGCTGCGTTGATATTGTACGAGTGAATTTTTTGTGAAAGTTGGGTGATTTTTTGTGAATTAGTAAGAAGTATCGCTTTTAAAATTGTTAAGACGGTCTAGAACATTAAGGTTCAATTAACAATTGTTTCAACGGCCTGGGAAGATGATGGAATTTCACATTGACATCAAAACAATAAAATTGTAAAGACAGAGACAAGCTTATAAAAAATCTAAATTCTGTACCATGTATTGACTGGATAAAAATGGAGAGAAGAGAAATAAGGAGGCCGAGATCGAAAGACTTATTAGTGCTAAGAAATATTGTTCATTATATGCCAGCCTATCCGATACTTGAATTTAATTTAATAAATACCCATTGTTTAAAATTTTCATTTGTTATATTTCATTTTGCTGCGTTAGAAACCATATCGCTTTCCTTTGTGGATAGCATAAAGTCGTTCTTTATATAGATTTGTACAGATGTACACTTTGGCTACTTAAGCTAGTGGCTATCTATTTATTTACTGTGCTGCCCATACCTTATTTTAAACACATATCAGGTGATCCAACACATTTAAGGCACACACCAGAAATTATGTGTTTAAAGTATAGCCATATGGAAATTATTGGGTCCAATCAACTCATTTTTGTGACAAAATGGAAACATATTGTAAAGGATAAATTGGGAAACATTGAGTCGACTTAGCGTCGACCCAAGTGTGTCCAAATTATAGCTATTTGGAAATTAATGTGTCCAACCGATCCATTTTGGTAACAAAATGGAAAATATTTTAAAGGACAGATTTGGAAACCTTGAGTCGACTAAGAGTCGACACTACTGTGCCTTAACTGTGTTTGCTTTTCCAAATGAACACAAATGCGACACATTTTAACCAAGTTTTTCCAAAATGTTGATATTTGGACACATACATTTGTCCGACTTAATGAGTCGGTACTGGGTCGACACAAACTGCAAACAAAAACAAAAAGTTGACACAGTTTCCATTCAGCCTCAAATATTCTTTCAAGTGTCGACATAATTTGGGCACAAAGAAAATGTGTCAGAATTCAAGCACAATTTGCTTCTTGGGATACCATATCTCCAAAATCAACGGTTTTCGATATATTGACATTTTTTCTGGTACGAAAACTACAATTAAAAATGAACTCTTTACATCTATTTAGTCTATAATATTTAAATAGACTATTTTAAATTTTATTTTAATAAATGTTGAAATTGACCGCCACCAACTTCCTGGCAATATGCAAGTCGATCTTTGAATTCTTCCAAAACGTTATGGATTACCTGGGGCTCTATTAATCTGACATCATGCCTTATTCGAGCTTTAAGCTCATCAATATTGTTAGGTCTGTTAAAGTATCCTTTAGATTTTAAATAGCACCACAGAATGCTATTGGACCCCGTCGACCAATCCACTTGCCAGGAAAGACTGTATCGGGTATCCAAGTACTCACGCTTGCACCGGGCGTGTGTAATGGGCTGGTGCTCCGTTTTGCTGGTACCATAAGTTATTGTTGGGAATGTCTGGCTCATCTGGATTTGGATAGAGTATAGCAAGTGCCGGTATTAACTCAAATTCTAAAAATTCTAGATACAGTTCGCCATTTAACGTACCATCAAAAAAGAAGGGACCTAAAATCCGGTAATCAACAATTCCAGCCCAAGCATTCACTTTTTGCGGGTATTGTGTGTGGGACTCCATGATCCAGTGCGGATTTTCCTTAGCCCAATATCGACAGTTTTGGCGATTCACATGCCCATTTAGAGTAAACGTTGCTTCATCAGAGAACACCATTCTTTTTAAAATTTGAGGATCTTCAATGTATCTGTTCATCATTATTTCGCAAAATTCTGTTCTTCTATCCGGGTCATCTTAATTAAGTTCATGAACCAACTGTACCCTATAGGGATGCCATTTATTTTTGTGTAAATAATTCAATACGGTTGCTTGACAAATATTATTTTCCGTGGCAATACCGTGAGTAACACTATGGTGGTTTTCTTGGACAGCTAAGAGGACATTTAACTGCACATCTTCTGAAATCCTAGGTCGACCTTGAATATAATTGTCTCTAACATGCCCCAAATCCCTATATTTTTTTACAATTTTACTAACAACAGATTGAGATATTGGTGCTCGGTTTGGGTACTTATTCTTAAATAACTCACACACTTCTGTTTGGGTTCGCATTCTATTTCCATAGTCAAGCATCATTAGTACCTATATCCTATCTTTTTCACTTACCCGCGCCATTTTTACAGAATTACTTGAAGTTAGATAGATGTACACAATATGAAGAATTTTTGACAATAAGTAAATGTCTGTGTCAAAATAAATTAATTCAGGTAACATGTTACAATAATAATAAAGAAATGCACAATTAAAGCTAAAAATCCACGGATCTCAGCATTTTTTCAGAAAAATATTAAAATGTCAATATATCAAAAACCGTTGATTTTGGAGATATGGTATGTTATACAAAAAGTGTTTAGAATGTATCGTAGAATTTAAAAATAATATAATGTACAGGGTGTTCTATTTAAAAAAATTAATGTTGACAGTATATGTTCTTCTTGAGACAACCTGTATACACATTTCTTATGTCAAAAAATTCGCAATTAAAAATAATAATCGACATGTCCAAGCGTTTTTCCAGAAAATAATCACCTGAATTTTAAACGAATTTATTCCAACCTTCTTGAGCTCACTGTATATGCATTGCCTGCATATTTTGTCAATTTCATAATAAAATGCATATTTTTCCCAAATTATTATTTTATGCGCATATTTTTATGTTTTCGGCGTTATCAAAAAATTTAAAACGCCAGGTCATGAAAACTCGTAGACTCATAGGTTTAATGTCCAGTCCGGCACTTGTTTCAGGAATTTTCCAATCTAAAGATAATTATATAATAATTAATATTTACATTTTGGTTATACACAAGGTATCTATTAGGGGTTTCCGGGGTTTGCAGGCAGATTGTTAGGGGTTATTTATTGTTATTTATTAATGCCTTATTATTACCTGCTTAACAAACTGTATTTATATCGGGTTGTAAATACGTACTTCGGTTTTAGTTTGTCGAAAGATTTCAGTATTTTCAGTGTGAAACTAGTTATTTTAAATTTGTGTTTGTCTAAAGTGACGAAAACGTCTTCGTGGATTAAAACTTTCCCAGAATTAGAGTTTAGTGGAGAAAAAAAAAGTCTTCCTTAAAGCTTGTACAAACATTATTGTTTGTGAAAAGAAGTTCCAAATCGATCAACATTTGAAAACACCGCTGCATAAATCAACGTTACAAAAAATGAAATCTGAGCCAGTTCAGCTGAGTGTAAAAAACGCTTTTCAAAATGTTGGAGAAAAATCGAAATCTGAAAAGGAAATCTTTCAAGAAGACTTATGCAAGGTTTTGGTCTCAGCAAATATACCCTTAAAAAAATTACAAAATCCGCAATTAAGAGGATTTTTGTAAAATATTTGTCAACAAACGATTCCTGACAAATCCACGCTTAGGAAGAAGAATGCCCATTCAGTATACGAAACCGTTTTAGAAGAAATTAGAGCTTCACTAGGTGATAAAAAATTTTACATTATTGTTGATGGAAGCACAGATGCTTGTGGCAGATATATCGCACATCTTATGATTGGAGCACTTCAAGAAGATAAAGCAACAAACCCGTATTTAATAGCTTCTAAGCAGCTAGACAAAACTAATAATATGACAGTAACCCGACATATTCAGCAGTCCCTATCGAGCTTTTTCTTACCAAATCCAGTCCCAGATGAGAAGTTTTTAGTGCTTTTGTTTAATGCAGCACCGTAGTATATGGTAAAAGTAGGCCAAAACTTAAGAATCTTTTACCCCTATATGGTACATGTGACTTGTCTTTTACATGGAACCGACTCGCAGAAACCGTCAGAACTGAATATCCTTTAGTAAATAAATTTATTTCAAATGTAAAAAGTGTTTCTAAAAGCACCTCTAAGAGTGTAGATGTATAAGGAGAAATTACCAGGAGTTAGTTTACCTCCAGAACCAATATAATTACCCGGTGGGGAACATGGATTAAAGCCGCAATATTCTACGCAGAACATCTCGAAGCCATTAAAGAACTAATTTTGGATTTAGATGACGATTCGCAGTGTGTTGTGCAAAGTAAAGAGTTGTTAAAAAGTGCAAGTGTAGTTAAAGATCTTGTTTTTATTAAGGTTAATTTGAGTTGTATACCGGACATAATATCCTCGTTTGAGAGTAGAAATTTAAGTTTAAGAGACTCAATTAGTATTGTTAAAACTTTTTCCGCTAAATGTAACAACATTCCCGATAAAGTAGGAGGTCAAGTAAGGAACAAATTTGATGTAACGTAAAAAAGATACTTAACTGCAGTAAAAAGCATTCATGAAGGTAAACCATCCAACGAAGTTGTATCTTGACCTTATACTTTACTACCTAAGTTGCAGTATTGTCCGATTACATGAGTAGATGTTGAAAGAAGCTTCTCTTTGTATATACATATTTTTACTGATAGAAGACAATCCCTTTTAGTTGAAAATTTTGAAAAATATATACTAACAAATGCCTTTTATACAATTTCAGGTTAAAAAATTGTTTATTTTTTTTTTCTTTTTTTTTTTTTGTTGCATTTTTTTTAGAACCCAGTGTGTTTCTTTACCCTATTTCACTATAATAAATTAAGAAATATTGCATACCAGTATGCATATTTCGTCAAATAATGCATATAACTGCGCATATTTTGGCTGAATTTAAGTGCATATATTCCGCCCCTTACTAATATCTAAAAAGAGAATACTGAGATGCGATGCAAGGCAATGGCAAAAAACTACTTAATAGGACTATTAAATAAATTTGACACACAAGTCCAAATGAGCAATGCAAATGACTCTGGAAAAAAATGATAAAAGTAATAGAATTAGATAACGTAAAGTATGCAGTGGAATCAATTACGCATGTCTTAAATTATTATTATTGAACCTAGGTAAAGGGTAGAGGTGGATGAAAAATAGAACTGTCACGTTTTGAAGTTCACAATTGTGAGAATATTACATTTTTGCCACTGTTATTGTAAAATACAGAATTAAAAAACATATACAGGGTGATTTCTAAGGTGATTTTTTTTTTCAACGGCGTACCTATACAACTACTTAAAAGAAACAAATTTTTTTAAATAACTCAAAAATAAAGGAGATACGCTAATGTAAAAAGCCTACGATACGACCACAGAACAATAAAGAATAGAGAAATGTTACAACAATGTTAAAGTTTCGAAACATGGGCCATCTATGAACCAACTGCATGGCTAACCCACCGGCAAAATAGAATTATATTTTACCGATAATGTCATGATGGCATTATAGAAATCTGACATACCGACTGAAGAAATGCCCGGGAATATTTGAAAATATATTATAATTTTTAAATAAATTTTAGTTTTGATTCGATTTGACTGTAACATTACAGTTGGATTTCAAAAGATATATGTTTCGCAGGAATACACAAGCTGCTCGCCTTATAAGTAAATGTGAGCAGCTTGTGATAATTTCTAACCAATTTAAAAATATATCTTCTGGAATACAATTATATAGTAATGTTACAACCAAATTGAATCAAAACCTTAAAATTTATTACACATTAATAATTGTTTTTATTACTGTTTTTTTAATTATAAAACAATGTCTAGTGAATTTTCATAATAAAAGAAAATATGATCAAAATATATTTATTTAGAATACTATTTAAATTAAAAAGATACCTACATATGATTTAAGAATACAATATACAACACTAAAGTCATGATATTTTTAAGAAATTAGATTTTCTCAATGATAATTATTACAGCTAAGGAACCCTAGGAGTGTGGTTAGACTGAAACAGAAAAAAAAATTATTTGCAATTAGGATATAAGGTACAATAGGTACGAAAACTTTAATATTTTGCCCAATTAGAGTGAGGAGAGAAACATTGGCCAGTTAAATTGCATAGCAGGTGCAATGTAGTAATGCTGGTATCAGCTGTACCCTCCCCGAGACATGTAAAAGCTTACACTCTCAAGGACTACATTCGAGGACACTGTATATTCTACTGTATAACCCCATACTGTACGAAAACAAGTAAAACCCAATTAAAGGAACATATTTCAGTAAATACTCTTCATACCTATCACTAAATTTGCAAACAAATCCATGGAAAAAATATAATACCTATGTTATTCTTCCTATATTGGATTTTAATTTATTAAATGTCAATTTTTATTAACTCATTAATGCCCAGGTTTATAGGTTATAGTTAACTTCATTCTCCAGTTCATCTCAGGCTAAACTGTATTTTTGAAAATAAACCGAACTAACCTAAACATAAGTAGACTAAAGAATATCAATAACGGTATACATATATCCAATGTTTAACTACAAACAAAATGTTTGTCCTGTACCTAGACACAGACTAATTAAATAGTATTTAAACCAAAAACATTTTCTAAACTTGTATTTTATAGAAGGCAATGCAGTAAGTACTTAAGTGAGTATTTATTTATTTCAGTTAGTGGCCGACTATATTATGCAAGTGATATCAGTATTTTGATACATTCACAGACAGTTATTAGAAACTACAAGCTACAGAAAAATAAAAATTACTACAAGCTGTTAAACATAAGAGAAAGTGTAGGTGTATGTAAAAATATTAATACTTTAACTGCACTGCAAGCAAGGTAGGTTAACAGAAGTGACTCACCAGTTTTAAAAAATAAGGAAGGAACTAATTAATAACATTTTTACCCAGACACACTTCAAAAGATCATTATTAGAAAGTTGTGAATCTAAAACTATACTTATCAACTTACTTTAGTATAATACTTACAATAAATATACTTCCAAAAATCATCAATCCCAAAGCATGGTCGACAGCGAAGTTTCAGCTAAAAGATATCCCAAGAAAGAACTTACTTGCTCATGAAAAAATAAACTAAGGACTTAGATATCACTATAAACTTACCAAAAAGCCCCACTAATTCATTCCAAGATCAAATTAAACCCATTTTATAAAGAAAAATGTCGTGGAAAAAATCACAAACGCGTCAGAAAATCAGACGAGAAGTAAACTGTCATTTTCATAAAAATTAAATCAGTGTTGTCAGTCTGTCAAACCCTCCCGCCCCCCTGACATGAACTGCCCATAAATTGCTTGTTGGCCCTACTCTCGTATTTTAGTGACATGCCCCTGGATACGACTGCTGATATTTTTTTTTGTTGGTGTTTATTTTTTTTTATGTCAAGCAGTGAAGTCTCATGTATTAAAAGGAACCTAAAAATTATAAATTTAACCTAAATAAGAGAAGTGTTCACCTTCTATTTCCAAACATGTTCTAATTCCGGTCTTGTGCAGTATAGTCAGCTCGATTTTAACAATTTTTGAAATTTTAATCGAGATCTCAGAGTGTATAGGATAGATTAATAGAAAAAATCGTTAGACGAAGCACTTTTTCCGACAAATTTCGGAAATAACAGTAGTTTTTGAAGTATTTCAACGCGAAAAGTTTATAAAAGAAAATATTACTTGCTGTGTTGCCAAACGTGACTGGTTTTCTTAATGTTTATATTATGTCAATCCACAATTTGCGCATATTCGCGAAAGAAATAATTGCAATGCTACTGCCCTATTTCTACACTAGACTTACATGGGTTAAAAGGGCGCTAACCGGTTCCTGATTCGTCTTTTTGTTTCAAATTCGCAAGGTAAAAAATGCTGTTGTCTAGCAGAGACCACGTGAAGGTGGGACATTCTCTGCCAGAATGAGAAATGGGAAAGGTTCTAAAAGTTAGTCAAACGAATTGGTTGGGTTATATCTTATAATTATCTTTTTAAACTTGAAAATCAATCGCTAGGTGAACATGGCAACAGCGCAAGAATCAGCCATGAACGGTCGTCTCTTCAGTCGTCAGCTGTTATCGTCGGACAATCTAAATATTTCTGTTTTCTTACAAGTTCTGTTTTTAAACATTTTTGTGCCTCATACTTTCGTGTTGGCGGTAAGTAATTATAAATATTTGTTATTAAGTCCGAACGCTAGACACGAAAATTTTGACGTTTATGAATTTAGACTTTGTTTTGACTTTTTGAATCTCGTAATTTTGATTAGATTCATATGGTTTTAGTCACGTGAAAGTAATGACGCACCGGCAAAGAACCACCGTGTTAAATTTTAAGGATACATGCCAAATATCGTACAGTCTGTACCGTGGTTCTCTGCCGGTGCGTCATTAATTCCACGTGAGTAAAACCATATGAATGTAATCAAAATTACGAGGTTCAAAAAGTCAAAACAAAGTCTAAGGTCATAAACGTCATAATTTAATAATAATAACAAATATCCGTAATTACTTACAGCCAACACTAAAGTACGAGAAAAATGGCTCTAGCATGAACAGTTTATAGGATTAAATTGAATTTCAAGGCACAAAAACGTTTAAAAACAGATTCAAGTTGACGAAACGATGACTTTGACGTCAATGAACAACTCTCCAAGTATCTTTTGTCTCTGTCTAGCACTTTATTTTAATTTGAGACGTATTGCGCTACCCCGGACACGCTCTATTATGTTTTTATTAACTTTTAACGCTATAATAAATAAAAATGGGAGTTGTAAATCACGTTGTCTCTTGATCGCTTATCCATGGCGCATCTGCCAAGAACGACCGTTTGAACAGTATTTGTAAATTGTAATATTTCTTTTTTTTTTAAACTATTAAATTCTGGAGAAAAAAACTTCGGATTCGCGATCAGCGACCCCAAATTAGGCTTAAAATAAAATAAAAATCGTTGTAGGTAACAAGCTTTTCAAACAATTCCCAAAAATAACTTGAACTTAAAGTTTTTTTTTTTGGAAAATAGTGCTTCATTCAACCATTTTTCGCCTTTAATGGGTTCCATTTGAGGTAAGCTTTTCAAAAAATCCAAAAAAGTTACGAAATTCGAACTGGACTATAAGGCACAAGAAGCTTCTAATTATTCTTTCTACTGAATCGAAACTTGGGGAGAGTTGGTAATCTCCTGAAATTTATGAAGTCTTCTAAATTTTAGCAAGGAGTTTTGAAAACCGAGTTTCTAATGTTTTAAATGATTCGTTCCTCAAAAAATGTAAATTATCAAGAGTTACGTAAATTGGTGCGCCCTCCCGCTGGAAGTAGTCGCATCCCAAACAGCGGTTATAAAGCCCATATTGAAGAAGGGAGGCCCGGAGGAGTTTAATGGTTATAGGCCGATCAGCCTTCTTCCGGGTTTCTCGAAGCTGTTCGAGTTGGTAGCATGTAAGCGGCTTGTGTCGTTCATGGGATACTGTGGGCTGCTTTCCAGCAGTCAGCATGGCTACATGGAGGGCAGATCAACTCGGACAGCGACGTTTCAATTCACGCACGGCATCCTTGAACAACTGGATGCTGGTAGGAAAGCTTTGGGAGTCTTTTCGGACCTCTGGAAGGCGTATGACTGCCTGAATCGAGAACTTCTGTTAAGGAAACTAGATTTGTATGGAATCAGAGGCAATGCATTAGAGTGGTTTGGATCATACTTAGAGGGTAGAATACAGAAGACTGTAATTAGGAAGGACAATATTAACTATAAGTCTAACAGTTTGCAAAATACAATAGGAATCCCACAGTCAAACTATTCTAGGACCAATTCTGTTCATCATTTTTACCAATGATCTAGATTACCAAATTTCAAATCCTTATGCATTGCTTACTTCCTAAGCAGATGATACCAACCTATTAGTGACAGCAAAAGACTCAACTGAACTGACGGACAACACGGATAGAATTTTTTCACAAGCCACCTCATGTTTTGAGAAAAACAAACTAATAATCAATAAAGACAAAACAATTATTAATAATAATGTTTTGCCTAACGAACAGTTCTGCTTTCGAGCCGAACATTGCACAGTTAGGCAAACAACGAGACTAACGTCTAACATAGAAAAGGGATTTAATAGAAGAGCACACACGGCGGCGGTTTTCTTTGACGTTAGCAAAGCTTTTGATAAGGTCTGGCACAACGGTCTACTATTAAAGTTAATAAGGCTTGGTGCTCCGAACTACCTTGTCAAGGTAGTGGGCTCATTCTTAGAAAATAGAAGTTTCGCAGTATCATCAGAGAACGCGCTTTCCGCGACAAAACGCATCGGGGCCAGAGTGCCGCAAGGCTCACCTCTGTCCCCTATGTTGTACAATATTTACACGCACGATATACCGCGAGATGGACACAGGGCCGCCGAGAGCCGACACGGGCCCTGGGACTGGACAGCCTCCAGTGTTGCCAGGTATGCGCCGTAGGCGCCAAAAAGCAGGCAAAAAATTTTTGGGTGCCACGCCCTATTTTGATGATAGTGCTTGCTTTTCAAGTAGATAGTGCCGCATGCCACTATTTTTCATTTAAATTTAAAATATATATTTAAATATATTTTTTACCGTGCTTGTAGTAGGTATATTTTCTAATGCGGATCAATTCGCGATTCACGCCCCTCTAGGCCCCGGGCCCCGGGAATTTCTCCCGTCTGCCCCCCCCCCCCCCCTCTCGTCGGCCCTGGATGGACAGACGCAGATCCATCTGTTTGCTGATGATACTGCTATACCTGCTTTTTCCAAACAGCTGTGGCTAGTCGTCACTCGTCTACAACGCCACATAACTCAGCTTGAAAAGTGGCTTTCAGCTTGGAGGATTCGTTTAAATCCCTCAAAGACGAAAGCCATATTTTTCTCGAAAAGTAACGTTAAACGACCTGAGACTAGACTCAGAGTCAACGGGGTTCAGGTGAATTGGTGTCAGAAAGTGAAATACCTGGGACTCATCTTTGATCAAAGACTGAACTGGAGACTGAATTCAATCAACAGAGTTAAGCTCCTTCTACCCCCTGCTTCACAGGCGGAGTAGACTTAGCAACAGAACTAAAGTTAACCTCTACAAGGTCTTGGTCAGGCCAGTTCTTACTTATGGTGCGCCATCATGGTGCAACATAAGCAGAGCGGAGCTGAATAAGTTTCAGGTAATTCAAAATAGGGCATTGAAAATGATCGCAAGTGTCCGTAGGTATACCATGAATAAGGTCTTGCACAATGACTTTAAGATACCAACAATAAATGAGTTATTTTTAAAAATCATAACGGACTATTACAGACGAACAGACGTATCGACAAACGAACTAATAACAAACTCACATACAAGAGCTTGACCAGACTCGACTTACAAATTACCTAAAGACTGGCTCCTTATGCGCGAGCCCAATCAACAGTAGAGAAGCACTGGAAATAGTGGAGAAGCACTGCCCGACAGCATCTAGACATTCCGCTATAGGATTCGGCACCCGTCTCTATTCTGATTGGATGATTTCAAACGTCTCTATTCTGATTGGCCGAATCTTAGTACGGTGCCGAATTACATAGCGAAATGTTTAAACAGTGCTGAAATCAAGAGTGAAATGTTACACTTATTTTTACGGAATGAGGTGCCCAATTACATAGTGAAATGATTAAGCGGTGCTGAAAAGCAGAACGGAATGTTATCAGCTGAGCGGCTGGCAGAAATTTGTTTGCCCCTTTTATAGACTTATATTGGTTAAACAGCGCTAACACGGCATCTACTCCACCTTTTTGGTTCCAATTCGCCTTTTTCAAGTTCACCGGCCAATTATTTACCAGCCCTTTTTGATTCGATCTACTTTAAAAAAGACTAAGAGTCATAAAAAAACTAAAAAAAGTCATGAAAATACTAAAAAAGTAATTATAAGAAAAAATGCCCAAAGTGGGAATCGATCCCGCGGCCTATGGCATAGCACCTAAACGCTATATACACTACCCCACACACTAACTAACAATTTTAAGTTAATGTAGTAACAGTAGAATGAAAGCGGCGGCACAGCCAATCAGAATAGAGACGGGTGCTGAATCCTATAGCGGAATGTCTAGATGCTGCCCGACACTGTCCAAGTGACGAGGAAAAAGGCGCCAAGTAAGCAGTACAAAAATTCAGAAGAAACGCGCACACAAGGCCCATGAACATTCAAAGCTTCTGCTAAATAAACGAAAACGTATACGAAAATGTTGAAAAGTAAACGATGATTGGAAAAAAGTCAAAGGTTCAATTAAAAGTCAAAACTTAAAAGCTGAACTAACCAGTATATGGTCTGTACATATTTGATACTATTATGTTCTTTTTTAAGGATGTTCTTTTTTAAGGTGGAGGGGTCATCATTATAGCACTCGCACAACTGATGTTAACTATCTGTCCATCTTTGAAAGGGGACCTTTTTATGGAAGATTTCGCTTTTTTAATAAACTGCCTAATAAACTTAAAAATGAACAAAATGTGAATGTGTTCAAAAGAAAATTGAAAAAACTTTTAGTGCAACTTGAACCATACAGCCTAAGGGACTACATGGAGAGTTAACGCTCCACTTTGGTGACGTCATTTATTTTTATGTTGATCTATGCAATTAGATATAAAGAAGTTTATTATTATTATTATTATTATTAAAATAAAGTGAGCAAGGTAAGACAAGGCAAGCAAAGTATTAAGAGAGGAGAGGACCCCCAGTAAGAGCCAACTAACGAAACCTCAAAAAGAAGATAAATGACCTGTAGAGTACAACTATTACCATGGACGCTTGGACAGAGATACTGCATGAACCGAAATGCAAAAGGAAGGAGTAGACGAGAAAGTAAGTAAAATAAAGCACAGGTACCTAATAGTATATTCTACACGGTGTCCCAAAGTAATAGGACACAGAGCAACAGCAGAATCCTTAAGGCGAAATAATGCGATTTATTCAAACTTACCTTATCCCAAAATTGATAACAACCAAGATACAGGGTGTCAAACTTTTAATTTTGTTTTCGTTTTTGTGCGATTATTTCTTAACGAAACGACATAGCAGCACAAAATTAAGGGTTTTGGGGTTTCTTGGGGTGAGGAATTCAAATGTATCCATAGTTTTTGTGTAAGCAGTAGAAGGCGCTATCTACGGCATGCCCCACTCATTTTCGCTGGCATAACTTTGTTTAGGCTTCTTATATCGATCCGACTAATAAAAAAATAAGTTACTTTACTTCTTTTACATCAAAAACGTATAACTTATTCAAGTCGCTAGGAGCAACCATTTTCGAGACAATGACATTTCATATGTCCAATTAAACTAAGTACGTGGTCCAAAAGCAACGGAAAATCGAGCAACGGTGAATTTCTGACTTAAAATTATTGTAAATCAGCTACATTTACTAAGTGTCAAAGTTAATGTAGATACTTAAGATTGACTATTTTTTTCTAATAAACACGCTTTTTCATATACGGAATTACTAATTTTATTCTAATCAAAAATTGTATTTAATACTTAGTTTAATAACATTTAAATGTAACAAAATAGTTAGAAATAAAAATGGTAACGCCGTGATAGCTATTGTTCAAAATGGCCACCATTGACCTCAATACATTTCGCTATACGTTTTACAAAAGACTGTCGGACTTTAAACAAGAGATCTTCATCATTTCTCAGCAGATTAACAGAATTTATAATTTTTTGATTTAACTCATTACGGTTGTTTATTGAACTGTTATAAATAATGGGTTTCAAATAACCCCAAATTCAGAAGTCCACTGGATTAAAATCCGGACTTCGCGTCGGCCAAGTCAAGGGGCCACCTCGGCCTATCCAACGTTCAGGGAACTGTTCATTTAAATAATTTCGCACTTGTCTGGAGAAGTGTGCCGGCGCCCCGTCTTGCATAAAATATATATTTCGCCGGACGTTTAGTGGTACATCTTCTAAAGGCCCTCCAAGTTCATTTAGTAAAAAATTCAAATATGAATGTCCGTTTAGAGTTGGCAGTAATTCAAAGGGGCCTATAAGATGATTTCCGATAATTCCACACCAAATGTTGACCTTAAACTCGTGTTGGAAGTGACGTTCAACAACTACACGAACTAAAATCTCTTCTTCCTGTTCTGGTGTTATGTTTTTGGACGACCCGAAACCTCTTTTTTTTGTCGAAACGAACCAGTCTCTCCTAGTCGGTAACAAATATTTTGAAATAATTTGCGGTTTGGTTGCTTTTTATTCGGAAATATTTCTTGGTACCTGCGCCCTGCACTCCAACCGTTAAAATTTTCTTGTGCGTAAATACAAAGCATAGCACACGTTTCCGCATTGGAAAATAAATTATGTCGAGGCGTCGAGGCATTACTAAAAAATTAAATAATATCTGCGTATTGTACTTAGAAAATTAACAACTTTGACAGATGATACTTTGTGTAACATGTTGTTGCCTTAGATACGTCGTTGTTTTTAATCAAGGCCAGCTGTGATAAATAACACTAATACGAATACACAATTATTTTCAATATTTTAGCATTCTTGCATTAAAAATATGAAATGCTATTATCTCGAAAATGGTTGCTCCTAGCGACTTCAATAAGTTACACGTTTTTAATGTAAAAAAAGTAAAGTAACTTATTTTTTTAATAGTCGAATCGATATAAAAAGCCTAAACAAAGTTATGCCAGTTAAAATGAGTGCATGCCGTAGATAGCGCCCTCTACTGATTACACAAAAACGATGGATAATTTTGAATTTCTCACCTCAAGAAACCCCAAAACCCTTAATTTTGTGCTGCTATGTTGTTTCGTTAAGAAATAATCGCAAAAAAACGAAAACAAAATTAAAACTTTGACACCCTGTATCTTGGTTGTTATCAATTTTGGGATAAGGCAAGTTTGAATAAATCGCATTATTTCGCCTTAAGGAGTCGGCTGTTGCGCTGTGTCCCATTACTTTTGAGACATCCTGTATAACAAATATGGAATGGATAAATTTCATTCCATACGAGTTATAGACTATACTTTCTCTAACACTATTGGAGAAAAAATAATTTATTATGTTATAAAATCTAAATTTTGTAATAAAACTAACCTACCTTGAATAATCAAGCGCTGTCAAAGTCGAATTTATAACCTGACAGCATAAACTAAGTAATCTAAGGCTATCATGATCTTCAAAATATTTTGGTTTCCCCATGCAATTTAGATGGCCCAATTGAAAATCTAGTTCGCTTTGACTAGGTGATACAGAATGATTCCATTCTGTACTAGTGTGTTAGAATGAAGCTATTCTATAACACTTTTTTAGTTCAGAATATGTTGTTTCTAAAATAAGTGTTAGAGAAATTTAGTTATTGTTCAATATTTATAGTGAAAATGTAACCTCGCTATATTGCTTTTTTTAAATAAACAATAGTCCCAATATCCTCGACATTCGACAAATGGCCACGTTCGAATTTATGGCTGGGATTTGCGGAATCAATTTAAATACAGCACCGGATATACAGGGTGTCCCACGACGAACCGCCGCGATCGATTTCTCGGAAAATAGACTTTTAAAAATTTTGAAAGTTTGGCGGTTTACTAAGGTCGATGGGGGCAATTCGGCTAAAATATTTTCAAGATGGTGGCACTTCCGGTTATACCGGAAGTTGATGTCAACTTGTTTATTTTAAATAGAATACCCTATATATTATTTCATTTTTAGATTTCACGCAAGATTCTAGACATATTTCATGTATGATGACATATTTAAAATTTTATGTCGAAAATGACATTTGCAGGCCTAAACATAACTATCATATTATTCTCCTATATGAAAGCCTTTATTATATCATTGGGGTTAGTTTCCTTATAGAAGGGGGTCTACTCTAGTGGACTGTATTGATATTTTGATAATTAATAAATACAGGGTGATCAAAAACTAACTTTAAATATTAAATTGAAAAAATCGTTAAAAGGCATTTTTTTCAAATGGAAACCCCCTATTTTTATAATTTTATCTTATTTGGCATTAAAAATAAGGGTAAGTTTGTATAAGGTTGTTTGTTCGGAAAATTTGTAGTTTTCGAAATATTGGCAATTTAACATTTTTCTTTTGTAAAAATGCTATGCGGCTTTTAAGTTTTGTTATTAGTTGGCCATGATAAGGAGGTGCGGCGAAAAAAAGACAATGGAGCACTACAGAAATGTCACTATTTCTTGCTATTTGACAATTACTTATTATTATTAATAATCATAAATCTTAATAATATGGAAACAACTTATTTTAATAAATGTTCAAAATTTCCACCCTGGAATCCAAACATTTTTCGCATCTCCGGGTTAGTTCGTTATGGTAGCCGCTCTAATAGAATCTGGAGATAAAGTTTCGAACGCGCCCCTTACCCTTGCCATACAGTCCTCCATCGTTGTTACTGGATTAAAATAAACGATGTTTTTTATCGTTCCCCATATAAAATAATCTAAGACAGTCAAATCAGGAGAACGAGGAGGCCACAGGAAAGGTCCATTGTTGGCAATCCACTTGTCATAAAATGTTGCCTGTAAGAAGTTGGTAACTGGAATGGTCCTGTGTGGTGGGGCGCCATCGTGTTGGTAAAAAATTTGCCTGTGTTCCGCCAGAGATAAATTGCTTAAATATTAATTTTCTAGGTCTTCTAAAATATTTAAATATCTTTCTCCTGCAAAAGTTAATACTTACATAATTTAAAATGATTTGCATTGTATTATTAATTACTTACCATTTAAGTTTTCTTGATAAAAATGTAGTTTTACTATTCCATTATTTCTTACAGCACAATATATGTTAAATTTCCAGGTTTCTTGATAATTGCGCGATCGTACTGCATGAGGATTTGAATCACTCCAAAAATGGGAATTGTGTCTGTTAAAAAGGCCATTTTTCGTAAATTTTGCTTCATCAGTCCAAATTATGTCGCTCAAAAATCTAGGGTCGTCTTGACCATCGTTAAAATAAATTCGCAAAGCTGCACTTTTTTCGGCAAATCAGTATCTCTTAGGTGTTGAACCAAAGATATTAAATAAGGGTGGAAGTTGTGTTATAACAGAATTCTATGTATTGAGCTCTTCGAGATTCCTGTTTGTAGAGCCACTTGTCTTAACGATGTCATAGGATATGCGGCAAAATATCCCAGAATTGCAATTTCGACATTTTCATCATTAAGAATAGGTTTTCTTTTAAGCACTTTTGCCTTAACGGTACCAACATTTTTGAAATTTTCCATTATTCGTTTAACACTGCTCCGCGACGGTTTCTGTTTTTCTGGATATCTATCAGCAAATGTCTGGCATGTTCTTGATAAAACTTTGTAACATTCCCCATAGATAATAAACAAATTTAAGTAATCTTCGTGCGTATAATTTAATCGCCCCGGCATGATTATTAATAATAATAAGTAATTGTCAAATAGCAAGAAATAGTGACATTTCTGTAGTGCTCCATTGTCTTTTTTTCGCCGCGCCTCCTTATCATGGCCAAGTAATAACAAAACTTAAAAGCCGCATAGCAAAAGAAAAATGTTAAATTGCCAATATTTCGAAAACTACAAATTTTCCGAACAAACAACCTTATACAAACTTACCCTTATTTTTAATGCCAAATAAGATAAAATTATAAAAATAGGGGGTTTCCATTTGAAAAAAATGCCTTTTAACGATTTTTTCAATTTAATATTTAAAGTTAGTTTTTGATAACCCTGTATTTATTAATTATCAAAATATCAATACAGTCCACTAGAGCAGAACCCCTTCTATAAGGAAACTAACCCCAATGATATAATAAAGGCTTTCATATAGGAGAATATGATAGTTATGTTTAGGCCTGCAAATGTCATTTTCGACATAAAATTTTAAATATGTCAAAAACGCTTAGACTTAGGTATAGGACATCATACATGAAATATGTCTAGAATCTTGCGTGAAATCTAAAAATGAAATAATATATAGGGTATTCTATTTAAAATAAGCAAGTTGACATCAACTTCCGGTATAACCGGAAGTGCCACCATCTTGAAAATATTTTAGCCGAATTGCCCCCATCAACCTTAGTAAACCGCCAAAATTTCAAAATTTTTAAAAGTCTTTTTTCCGAGAAATCGATCGCGGCGGTTCGTCGTGCGACACCCTGTATAGGCCATAAAAATTCTCGTAAAATAAAAGGAGAACTAACCTCTAAAGTTTTGAACTAAAACTTACAATTAATATTCAAAGCAAAATTATCGGGAATTACCACAAAAAACACTGTTATAAGGATCAAATGATATGGTAGTTAATACAAGGAAAATAAAGGTGATTACGATATGAGCAAAGTAATCCCAAGCTTAGCCAAAGACACCGAAAGGACGGTCATTAACCTTAAGTGGAAAACCAAGGTAAAGTCGCTAAAGTTAGGTAGGTAGTTTCATACAGTAACCAAAACATTGTACTTTTCCCCAGTTCTTAAAGCTAAAATTCAAATCCAAAATGCGATATAAGTTAATATTAATATTAATAGGCAAAATTTTCTAAAATTTCACGACAGTATCACGCCGAATTGCGCCTGATCACGCGCCGTTTATATTATAATTAAAGCGACGAAATATCTAGTTTACCCTCCATGGATTTGCCAGTCTATCACGATTTTTCGGTTTATGAAACACAGCTTCCATGAGAGTATCTATCTGATTATTGTTTTTGTTAGTGAATTTTGTGAGAGTTTGTTTAGTTTTATACTTTGTTTTTAAGTTTTTCTTTATTATTTATGATGAAATGGAGCAACAAATAGAAAAATCATAGGTACATAACCTCACATTTTTTGACAGAACCTTCATGACAGTATTCTTTTTTAGACATCCAATTAAAACGTAATTATAGACTACATAATGAGTTCAGGTTAGACTGTTGAAATTAAAAAAGTAGGTAGATAACCAACTCTGCTATTAGGTGATTTCTTGGCAATATTTGGGCGTGGCCTCCAAAAAAATGTTCAATTATAAAAGCTTTTTGTTCTGCCGTAATTACCATATTGAATTTTCTTAAAAATAAAAACTTTTGAATTTGACAGTTCTATTTTTCATTCACAGTACCTATTAGTCTTTGTATATATTCTGTGCTATTACCTAGGTTACCTTTCAAGAGTAATAATTCGAGACATGCGTGATTAATTCCATGGTATACTTTGAAAACGTTTTTTTTTTTAATCTTACGATAGATAACTAGGATAAAATATTCAGATCTTAATCATGACCACTTACCACGTTACTACTATAACTTGATTAATATCATTACAGACCTAAAGAGAGATGGTGTTAGCCTGAGTGTAACACTTCATGCATAACTTAACATTCTATAATAATCTCAGTCAATCTCCATAGAAGCAACATCCAGATTATATTTTGTTAAGGGGCCCACTTACTAGGGAGCATGTTGCACAATATGTTGGGCAACCCGGTTGCTGGCAACAAGTTCGCTTGTGTGTAGGCAGGTTGGCGAACATGCTCCCAAGTTCCAGGTTGCTAGAAAACGACCCAAAAGCCGAGCATGTTGCTCTGTGTGTAGCGCCGTCAAAAAGTTGTCAAGTTCAGTATAACGTCAATTTTTACATGTGCCTTGGTTCGTGACTTGTGTGTATAGGATGTCTTCTAGTGACAATAACACTAGACATGTTTGTGGCATGCCATTAGAATTATTTTTCAGGTAAAGTAGGCTAAAAGCTCTTTTTAATTTAGGTTTACACTTAGTTAGCACTTTACGAAACGAAAAACAGGTGAACAATGCTACACTTTATGAAACTTAAATTTTATTTTAAAAAAATTATTAGGGGAAAGTACCGTAATAAGAGACAGAGGTATTAAGAGACGACGCTTATCCTTCACGGTCAAGTGCCAAAAAATATGTGAGGTTGAATATAGTACATGTACCTATATTGTTTACCTAGAAGGAAAAATAACATGAGGATATGATTTTCCTACGCTACGTTTTTTGATTGCTGCTCAGCAACAGACTATCATAATAGAATAGGGTGTTTTTTTTTTTGGGGTGTTTTCCTAAGTGCAGTTTAAGTAATCAGCAATTGAGTAGAATTTCCTCTCAATTAAAAACGATTTTGAGAGGTCTTGAAATTTGTTTCAGTGACGGAGGAAATTTTATACCCTTATACACACAATCAGTGAGCTGTTGTAATATAATTAGCATTATAAAGCAAATATTAACACCATTTTGGCAAGCTAAGTACCCTGACTAAAGGATAAACAAAATTGCAATTGTTCCTGAAGACCCTTTTAATGGTGGTTATGACACACTATAACAAAAAACATTCTTACATTAATTCTTGCTAATATAATTTTAAGTTACCTTTTTGGTCAGGTTCCTACTCAGTACCTAACCCAGACAATTAATTTCTCGTGTTGATGTTTCTTCTTGTGGTGAAAGACGTATTGGAGTACTTAGTTTAACAATGATTAGAGCGTTTTTAAATTAAAATACCCTACGGTTTACACCTTTTTATGAATTGAAATACCTACATACTTACCTACATAAATCTCTAAAATTATATTGTTAAGCACAGCTAAGATCATTTGAATAAAGCTTTTACTATAATGCACAGATTATGGTAGGTAATCTATGCAAAATATTGATTTAGTACCCTCAAAAAATATCTCTTGATATTATACTGAAATAAAACAATCCCTAATATCATAACTTGCATGTCACAAAACAAATATATTGGTAAAAGGCAGCATAACTAAAATATCTTGCGTGATATATAAAAAAAGACTGATAGAAAAGTAAGTAATCTACATGATTAAAAAATTAAACACCAAAAAAGGTTGAATAGTAGAATTAATGATTGAACTAAACCAATTTTAAATCAAAACAATTTTGGTGCCAAAAAATGTTTAACATAATAAAAGAAACACAAACCTGATGAGCCTGCTATGGGTTGATCAACATCCATCTTATTTTCTTTGTGATTCCGTCCTTCTGCGTTCTAAAAGTTTAAAACCAAAATTTTAAACGATACCGATTTCAATGCTTTGCAATTAATTTCTAGAAAGTGTAGACCGATTTTTCTGGGCCTTTCTTGACACTGCCGGACTTTTTATTTTTGTCAGACGTCAGCTAATAACTGTCAACTGTCATCTGTCATGCAACAGCTGTCGCCACGGACTTGAGCAAAACCACAAAACTTTAAAAGAGGTTTTCATAGAAAAAGTTATGGTATGTTAAATGGTAGCACGATTTCATAATATGTTTTATTTTGTTAACGTATGGCATGACTGGTTGTGACCATAAAAACCACAAAACACTAAGGTGGATTTATAAACTATTCAGTTCAGTTACGCGCAGTTCAGTTCCGCAGCGCAGTACGCCAGAGTTCGCCCGAGGTCGCCGTAAACAAATTTGTAATTTATAAACTTAGCTGCTGTTCGCATGTCGTATTGCATTTCATTGGTTTATTTGGCCTGTCAACCACCACGTGATTCAACTTTCGCATTTCATTGGTTAAGAGTCCTGCGACAACGAACTGCAGCGTCAAAAGATAAAACTTGGCCATCTCGAGCGTAGCCGAGCGTCTCGCTGCGCGACTGGGCGTACCGCTGCGAATGAATTGAGGGTTTATAAATGGTTTGGTATGTTTTCGTTTGTTTAAAGTCGAACGACAATCAGCGAAACTGAACTGGACTGCGCGGAACTGAACTGAGCGTTGCGACAAGTTTATAAATCCCACTTAACGTTGTGACCAACGGTTGCCAGTGGCGTACCCAGACCTGAACCTTAGGGGGGGGGGGGGGGGACTTAAAAATATTGTTTTTCAAAAAACCTATTTATTGATATTGGTGTGATCATAATTTTATTTAAAGCATTACAAAATAAAATTAATGCGCCATGACTTGAGCGCAATGTCATTAATTATTTGTACAGTTGATACCTATGTATGTCTGGTTGCATAAACACGGATAATATATTGTCAAAGAGTAAATGGGTTCCCCTTTGATATTATACTATTTCTCGGACTATTTCTTCATCAGAGCCCAATTCAATACATCTTATCAGTACTTTTTTCATACCAATGGCCAATTGTACGTGGTTTTATAGGAGCCATTTGTTTTTTTTTATAAAATGGCTCTTCATATTTGAAAGCAAATGTCAACATGTATTCCGTTGAAAAGCTAATGTTGAACAAAGAACACTACATAAAACACATTAAAATACTTGTATATGGGACGAAACTTTGGGGATGAACCACTAAGAGGTCATTTTAATTTTTTATTGTAACATTTTAGCCGAAGTAATTTGGTATGTGTTTTATGTAGTGTTCTTTGTAATAGTTTTAAAGAAAATGTCCACTAAAGTTTGTTCGGCAGTATTTCCTTCCTGGTTCCTGACAAAGAAGCACTGATGATGGCTTAAGGCCGAAAGCGCTCTGCATTGAAGTTAAGATTATACACTTAATACAAAACTTTTCATTTCTAAATAATAATACAGTGTCTTAGAATGCAATACACCCTTTTACATGCTAGAATTATGTATCTAGGGAGTATCCCGCACCCGCTCTCGCACATATCTCGGTCTGTAGACTGTTTAAATTAACTAATTTCGATAAAACAGTTAATTCTCCCATAAGAACCCATGAAATTTGCAGCGGTAATGGAACAATGCGATCCTGGCGGCAGTTTTTGAAGCAATGCAAAAGTGGGACCGGAATCGATGTATTGCGATCGGTCTCCTTCCTAAAGCCCTCCATAGTGGGTACGGTGGGTAGCACTACCCACCTGAATCTTGGAAGGTGGGAGGTGGGCGATTACCCACTGGGAAATCCGAGGAAAAAAGCATGCATTTGGGTTTGGATTTTGATCCATTTTCGTTTTTGCATGTCGAACATGCATGAATGATTTACAATTTTGATATCGCGATAAAAAGATTGTTTGTTTTCTGAAATAATTATACAAAAGAAAAAAATAATAAATGTTACGTTTACGTCGAAAAAATTTGGAAATTATGAAATATTTAATTATAACCCCCCCCCCCCTCCTTCCGTTTGAAAAACTACCCACCTGGACTCGACGTGTTTCGCGCCGGGCCTGGGCGTGAAGTCTACGAGACTCAGCGCCGGTTTAACCAGGGGTCTTTTGGGTGCTGTCGCACCGGGCGGCAAAATCTTAGGGGCGGCGCGCGAAGCGCGTAACGAAACTTGAAATGTCAATGTATCCTCTTTATTATTACTTTTTTAATTATTAAACCATATAAATTTTTTGAAATAAATGCTTCAAAAAAATTGTTTTGTTTTAATGTTGTTTTCGAACGGGCTGCGTTTTTGTAGCAGCGGGCGGCAAACGACCTTAAACCGGCACTGACGAGAGTCCTTCCATATTATGTTTCACTAAAATACTTAAACTGGTAATTCAATAGCCACGCGGCTCCATTTACCTTTCTGAAAGTTGAAGGCGTATATAGGTGTGGATGCTAAGGGCGCTAGTGCTAATTTAGACGTAGTCGAGTAAATCGCCCCTCGGAGTAGTCGGAGTCCGTTGTCAGACTACACGTCACCGTTAATGTAATTAAATTGTGTTGTGTATAATTGACTTTAAGTGAATTTATTTTATACTTTGATATGGATAATAAAGCAAGTACGTCACGTTCTTAGATAGATCCTGACTTTGAGAAGACAGTTACTAAATTGTATAATTCCCTATCGATTCTGACAATAGTGATGTGGACGATATTGAGGATGAAAATAAGGAGCGACCATGACTCGGTTTCCTTTGTGGTTTTCCTTCTGTTGAAGATATTGATTTCATTTTTGCTAGAAATAAGTTACTTGTTTGTTGTTCTAGCTAAAGTATTATTTGCATTTTTAATTTAAGTTTTTAAAACTTTTGTACATTATACTTTCTCTACGGCTGAATTTTGTTTTTGTTCAGTTACTTCCACTTGCAGTATACCTACTTATGAAAAACAAAAAACTTGATATTTTGAACTATATTTATATCTTAGTTTGTTGATAATGACTTACACAATTGATTCACAGTTACTGCTACTTGTAGTAGAAAAAAAAGTGGTTTAGTAAAAGGAAAATATTTTAAAGGAGTCTCTAAGACTCCACGTCACCGGTTGTGTAACAGAGATTGGACGTCACCGGTTCGGGTTAAAAAAGAGATCGCGGCTGCCATGGAAAACTAATGTGTTATTTCAAAAAGTAAAATCTCTATTTCTATAAATTTGTTTTATGCATATTTTTGTGACAGGTGACAGTAGAAGTATTGTATACCTATATATTGTATATTATTGGAAGACTTATTATAGAACAAAAAGCATATGTTTGTTAATATACTTTATTAATAAACTGTTTTATACAATAATATCAATTTATATAAAATATGTATATGTTCCTGTATAAGGAAGGCATCTGGAAGTTAACACTGTAAAACATGGTAAAAATATATTTTTCTAAAAACTTTAGTAACATTAGACATAAGACAGAATAAATGTAATAAGTAGATAATAATAATGCTGGTTTTCACTATAAGATAAAACATTAAATACAAATATAGATGTTTAATTTACTTTTATTAAATCAAGATTCCTCATATAAGCAGGGTGCTATTAGGAATTTCATGTTCAAGTATTAAAATGGTTGCGTATTGCCACATGAAATATCTAAATTTTCTATAGTACTTAATAATTATTCTGTTGCGATGTATTACATAATAAAATGCAACTGCAATGGCGGCCATATTTAAACTGACATCACATCTGACCTTATGTAGCAGGGTAGATGTTTTACCGCTTCGCCATCTTGACCGCTCAGTCTTACACAAGAACTCGAGTGTCTCGTTGAAACTTCCTTTTTATGCCCCCCGTTTTCACTTATTAGGCAGTTTGATCTTACAGCGTAACCAATAACATCTTATATAAGCAACAATTACGATTGAAAAAGGCATCTTTTTCATAAGCAAAACGCATTTTCATATGTTACAATACTTAATAAATAATAAACTTTAAAACATTAAAATTACTTAGATTAGAATGTGCAGGGTATGTATCTTTGTTACATAAATAAAAAACGAAATGCTTTTATTTATAAACTATAACCAAAAGTGGAAGAACAAAACCATACAGGTAGGTACAACTATTTTACAAATATCCACAGGTACATACCCCGTATTTACTAATAATATATTGACAAATACATGAATAATATGGACAAAATACAATTTTATATACAATAAAACGGTTCACTTCTAACCGATTTGTATTATTTTAAATATACAGGTTGTTTTTGACGTCGGGATATTTCTTAAACAGATCATAATACCGTTTCATGAGGATAACACCAATAAATAATCAACTTGCCGAATTAACCATAAGAAGGAAAACATAAGAACAAATCACATTATTTTTAAAGTCATGTACTATGCCTATGCAATACGTAGATATATTTTTATTATAATTGAAAATTAGTCTTTGAATTGTAAATAACCCCCATAAATTATCGACTTATTTTAAAGAGCCATGTCCAAGCAAACTAGTCGAATTTGTGTTTTCTTTTGAAGTTTGCAAAACTGGAAAATAAAAAATAAAACAAATCCAAAACTCAAGTTTTCCCAAACCTTGTGGATTTGTTTCTAGTCCTTCTAAATTGGTAAAGGTAAAAACACATTTTGATTTTATAAAACTAACAGAAATTAGAAGAAAAAACGGAACGACGCAGACAACTCGTACACCTCCAAACTTAATTCAACATTCATTGATGATTGATAGATTGCCTATTTAACCATATGGCACAAGATATTGGGTGATCGGTTTTCCCCCGACACGCTTAAAAAAAGTCCAAATTCGGAAAACACAGCTGAATATTAATTTAGCGACAGTGACAAATTAATATCAATCACATAATCAAGCTAGAGAAATGGCTGTCGGTTTGGAAGATTCGCTTGAATCCCTCCAAGACGAAAGCTATTTATTTTTCGAAAAGCAATGTTAGTAGGCCTGAGACAAGGCTTCGTGTCAACGGAGTCCAGGTGAACTGGTGCCAGGAGGTAAAATACCTGGGACTTATATTTGATCAACGACTGAACTGGAGGCGCAATTCAATTAATAGAGTAAAGCTAGCATTGCACCAATTACGCTCTATCTTCACAGGCGGAGTATACTTGGTAATAGGACTAAGGTCAACCTCTACAAGGTGTTACCCACACAGCACAAAGCTTTCAAAAACATTTCTGAAATATCTCAGAAAAATGTAAAATGAAATATCTCACAAAACAGCTTGCAAAGATATTTCTGAAATATTACCATGTAATATATAACCTGAAACATTTCAGAAATATTACCGACACATTTTGACGTCAAGATTCTGGTTATTTCTATTAATTTTTCACAAAAGTATAAAAACTAACAAGTTTCGTTGTATAGGTAAAATAAGTATTAGTCCCAGAGTGAATTTCGTTTGGTTTCTACATTTTAAAAGGTTGTGTAATTCGTGAAATAGAAATATTTTTTCGGAAATTACGCAACGCTGGAAAATGAAACTGTAAGGGTGGCAACGTGGGGTGTCAAATTCCGCGTGTTATCGTTTTATATTATTCTAGCGAGCGATTGCCTCATCGCTAGGCATCGTTTTGTTGCCATCGTTGTCTAATTGAATAAGTTAAAAAAGATGCAGTGGTATCAAATTGAATAAGCAGCACGTAGGACGTAGAAGCAGATTGTGTGATGTCAAAATTGTGCTGACGTGCAGTTGCTTGGAAATTTCAAGTTTAAGTTATAAGCGTGCGCATGGTTTATTAAAGTAAAGTCGTTGATTATAAATCAATTTTTGTGGTTATACCATTGTTATAAATTACCTGTAAAATAACTGTTTTCTGTGATATTAATTATTATGTCGTCACAAGCACCCCCAGTTAAGGTAAGTTGGTTTTATTCAATTTAATTTACTAATTTTAACTCTGGTGGAGGTTATGTCTGCGGTTATTTGTTTGGATTTTATTATTCATTTCAGTCTGCTGTATTCAGTTTGTGTACCAAGAAACTAAATTTATTTCCACCTGTATATTATATTATATATATATATATGCATCCTACATCTGATAGGAAGCCCGCTAGATACCATAGGCAAAGCGAAGCCCGGATTGGGAGGCAAGGGGTTTCGGTATTATATTTAATTATTAATTCTAAATCAGTTGAATCTTTCCGTCGGTGTGTAAAACACAGACGACTCGCAGTTGCTAAGACGCCCGGCGGTGTTGCCGTCACAGATACCTTGGTGAGTCATAATAATTATATTATTACTTTACATTATTAATAAAGCTTGTTGTTCGAAAAGTATTTTTTTAATGTCTATTGGCGGTAATTTTTAATTTTTTTTCAAGCCTTTTGATGAATGGCGAAAAATATAGTTGAGTCGGTTTTAACAGCACCAGGGTAGATAAGCAATTGCCTTCTATTAGTACTTGACTTTTTAATTTCTCGCAAAAGAATTTGTGGTGCAAGGAAGCAGGGTTGGCATAATAATCATAGTATATCCTCAGGCTGGCAAAACCCATTGTTTCTAGTTTGGGAAATTTCCATTAATAAGACATAATAATATCATCAGATTTGTAATATAGGGTGTCCGCAAATTAATGATACACAGCAAAACCACAAATTCCTTATGTAAAAATATTAGTATTTGCCCAAACTTACCTTAGTTCTAAAGTTCACAACCACCGAGATACAGGGTATCAAAGTTTATTATTCTTTTTGAATTTTTTTAAATTGATTTGGAAAAAACAAACGTTTCTGCATAAAATTTGGTGTTTGAGGGTTTCTTAAGATGGGAAATTCAAATCTCTTAAAAATTTTAAAGTAGATAGTAAATGACGCTGTATGCGACCCTTTCCGTCCTTTTAAAAGGATAAAACTTTATTGCGCCTCAGTGTATGCAGGTTTTAAATGAAAAACTAAATTGCTCTATCTATCAATATATACCTCGTACATGTCGCTGTGAGGAACCGTTTTCGAGATATTAACATTTAAATTGCTCAATGCCCTAGCTAACTTGCGACAGTTTGTAATTAACTTAATAAAAATTTAAGAATATGTTTTTCAAAAATAAAGTAAAATCACAAAATGTGGACAAACAACGGGAAAGTTTGAGAGTAACTTGTGGCGTGTGTGTTAACCATAGCACATTTAAGAAAAATGTTACATCTACAAATCACAATTGAAGAGGGAGCACATAACAATTTAAATGCTAATATATGGTTCCTTACAACGATATCTATGAAGTATACCTTTTTTACCTAACAAAGATAAAGAAATTAATTTTTCTATTCAAAACGTGCATACGACGCAAAAAAGTTGTTTCCTTTTAAAAGCAAGGAAAGGGTTGCTGACAATACATTTAAAGATTTTTAAGGGATCTGAATTTTCCATCCTATTAAAAACACCAAATACCAAATTTTGTGCAAAAACCTTGGTTTTTTCCCAAGTCATTTAAAAAAATCGAAAAAGAATTTTAAACTTCAACACCCTGTATCTCGGTTATTGTCACCTTTAGGACTAAGGTAACTTTGGGAAAAAATATTTTTACATAAGGAACCTGTGGTTTTACGGTGTGCCATTAATAAGTATATCGAAGGAAATAATTTCAAATATAAAAATCACTTGAAAACACATTATTACCTAAAAAGAATATAAGTCTATAGGATGGCCCGTTATTGTGCCGTCTAAAGTTATCTGGGTTTCTAGACTAGATACCAAAATAGTATATTTCATTACCAGTCCGTAAATAAGGATTTTTCCGTGAGCTCGTGACAAATTCTCGTATGAGGCGCATCTGAACACGGGATTATCAGCCCCATGTTTATTATTACCCTATATAAATAAAAATATTTTTGGGTTTTATCTCTTAACAACAAACACATTCTGTAAAAAATATTTTTTGGTATCTAACCGCACTAATACTAATATAATAAAAAAAATAGTTTTTCATTGAAGACGAGTCATACCTAAGTTGTAGTATAGATCCCCACGTTCTGATACGATGCAAAATAAGTTTCATGGAAGTACTTTTTATATTATAATTTTCAAATCTTTTATGTAGGATTCAAGATGAAACGTAGCGCCTTTTTGGTAAATTTGGCTGAGAAGAACAAGTTTGCATATGTATCATCAGAAGGTATAAGCATTACCAATTTTTCCACAACTTCTACATCTTCTGACGATTCACTCTTATCTATCCCAGAAGAAAATAGCACTTATTGTAGAGCAGTTAGTGAGTCTACATTGCAGGTATTATCAACTGGATGCGACCTCAATGATAGTAAAACGGATTTACAAGAAGTAAAACTTCCTGAGTTAAGATCTGAAATCGCCTCTAAATTCGGAAATATTGGAGACATATTTACTTACTCAACAACTTCAGAACTTAGCGATAGTATTGAAATTATTCAGGAGAATGCTTTGATACCAGAAACATTTACAACAAAATGCCTATCTCTGAGCGTTAGTGAACAGCTAGGAAATGGCTTTGACAATACAGTTTCTAAAAACGCCATTTCTCAGAACGACCACATGCAAAAGTCGTTTGGTAAACCGATTTTAAATAAACCTAACCTCTATTCTGGAAACAGAAGATCTATGCAAAGAAATATTCAGAATGCTAATGTCCGAAATCTTGAAAATGCGGATTTTATTAAAACTTCAAGTGTTACTAATATTTCCAATACGTCTACATCTCCTGAGCATTCACTCTTATCTATCGCAGAAAAAAATAGTATTTATAGCAGATCATTTAGTGAGTCTACATTGCAGGAAAAGATAATTATTCAATCAAATGTTCTACTACCAACTACGTCACAGGTATTATCAACTGGATGCAACCTCAATGATAATAAAACCGATTTACAAGAAGTAGAACTTCCTGGGTTAAGATCTGAAATCGCCTCTAAATTCGGAAATATCGAAGAAATATTTACTTACTCTACAACTTCAGAACTTAGCGATAATAATGGAATTATTCAGGAGAGGGCTTTGATACCAGAAACATTTACAACAAAATGTCTATCTCTGAGTGTTAGTGAACAGCTAGGAAATGGCTTTGACAATACAGTTTCTAAAAACGCCATTTTACAGGATGGCCTTATGCAAAAGTCGTGTGGTCAACAGATGTTAAAAAAACCTGAACTCTATTCTGAAAACAAAATTTCTACGCAAACAATTATTCAGGATCTGATGCCCGAAAATGCAGATTTTATTAAAACTTCTGTGACGAGATCTTACACGACCTTGGAACCATACGATTACTACGGCACACAACACTTACCTTCTGCTTATGATAAGTCCGATTTAGAAAAAGATAAAAGTACTCTCAGTGACTTTGAGGACTTTTATAGTTCGGGTTCGGAATATATTCCTTCAGAGACAGACTCTACAAGTTCAACGGCGGATACGCAAGATTTTGAAGTCAAGAATGTTAAAAAAACCTATTCAAAAGGAAATCCAATTGAGCAACCAATCAAAGGCAGTGGCAAACTGCCAGACGAAAAAAATGTAAGTGCACATAACTAACAACTCACTCATAATCTCCTAGTAATCTCTTATTACAGAAAGCTGTGCAAAACAAAGGTATAAGTGATAATCAAGATAGTGATGTTAGCCCAAATCCAATTTGCGCTAAATTCGAGTCGAAAACAATCACAGTAAGTAATAATATTTTTTATACAAGCCTGTAATAGTATATTATTATTAGCTATGTAAAATAAATTTTACATGCGACATAAATGACTAGCTAGCGGTCAGGGTGTCGGGACAGAAAAAGCCGCTACCTTGCATTAATGTACAAAATTTATTTATTACCTACTCATTTATACAAAATAAAACTAATGTTTTTCACATAATATAAGCCTTCTTAGATTTGCTTTGTTCAATTTAATGTTACTCACTTGTAATATTATATTACGTTACAAGGCCGGAAAGTACTATTTTACAGGACGATGCAGGAAGCATGTTCTACTAGTCCTATTAAAGTTCTTTCCGGGTGTGTAGCGTACAGTATTTTTTTTTCAATCGACGCACTTCCTCACAAACATTCCTTACATTATTTTCTCTAGACAATTTTTTAAAACGCCAAACGTTTTTTCATACTCTAGATCTATACAGCTACAAATCTTATGTAGCTCTAGCAGATGCTTCAGTTATTTCAACTGGAATTTCATTTTCTTCCCAATCCAAATTAATTTCCATTTTAACCGTCTAGCTCAGTCTCGAACAAAATTTTAATAAACCACAAAATGCTATATGTGCCTGACAGTTCGTCGCTATGGAAGTAAGAAATCAAAATAATGTCAAAGCCTTCTTAAGTGGGTTTGGTTTATTTTTCTCAAATTGGAAGCGGAAAGGAAAAAAGAGGGGCCGGAAAAGTCTTTCCCGGTCCCTCTTTCATTACTTTCCGCTATTGACCGGTGAAGTTAGAATTTCCGGTCAAAAAATAACAGTGCTTGCTTTCCGGTAAATTGAAAAAAAAGTTTTTTGCCGCATACGTGCTGAAAAGTGTGATAATGTGCACTTTGTTGCATCATCGTAGGTATTTTTATAATTTAGCTGTTAGATTTACAAGCCAGGCTGGTTAAAATCAATTTTTCATTGTATATGTTTTAACATATTAAATATATTTTACAAAATGAGTAACAAATACACTTTTTTTACAGAGTAACTGAGCCGTTAATTTTATAAGAATAACTGGTAGCCATGAACTTTCATTGTTTATGTTTTAACTTATTAATGGGCCTTTTATAAATGAGTAACAAATGAGCAATTTTACTTTCAGCACCCACTTTAGTGTGGGAAATTTGTCTTTATCGCATTAATGAAAAATATTTTGCACGTGGTGAAAATGCCAAACTTGCTTAATTTTTTTACGCTTACCTATATGTTATTTTTAACATGGGCGCAATTTTTTTTTGCTTCACCAAACTCGTGCACGCCTCGTTTGGTCAACTGGCAGTTGCGTGCGCAAATACAACTTCTCACTCTTGTCAGGTACACATCTTCTAGCCTATTAAAATCTGGCATATCTTATACTTGTGTAATGTGTTTATTCTGCAGATTTTTATAGTTTATAACTGTTTTAGGATATTAAGAACAATTATGTAAAATCTCCTTCAGCAAGAGAAAGACCAACGTTGTGTCCAATATGTTTTCAAGATGTTGTTACTCATTTCCCGAGGCATCTCTTCAGGCATCATAAAGACCATAAAGATGTCAAATTAATAGAAAGTCTAAAACCTGGAAGTTCAGAACGCGGGGCAGCGATTTCTGCTCTTCGAAAACAAGGTTATTTTCATTTAACTACTGAAAAGAATGTCGTGAATCCAGTTCGATCTTCAAAGGATCCTAATACTGAATATTTTGTTTGTACTTACTGTCTAGGACATTATAATAAAAAACTTTTGTATAAGCATGTAAAGATCTGCAAAAATAAACCCACTGATTTCACAAAAGCCGGCAGAAACTGTTTATCACATTCTCAAACGTTTATGGCATCAGTTATGTCGAAAAATCAAGATTATTTAAGAGCGTCTCGAATAAAAAAAGAGGTTTTTAATATAATGAGAGCTGATCATATAAGTGAGGTAGCAAAGAATGATCCTCTAATTTGCTTGTATGGTGAGAGCCTTTTGGCGAAGCATAAAAGGCAACAGATTGCCACTATGGTGTCCAACAAGATTAGGGAAATGGCAAGAATGCTTATAACAATAAAATCAATGGATGGTGAAATAAAAAGCTTCTTTGACTTGCTGAAACCCGAGATGTTTGGGATGCTTTTATCAGCTGCTAAGATTATAAGTGGATACGATGATCAAAATAAGAGCTTTAAGGCGCCGTCCTTAGCTTTACATATGGGCACAAATTTAAAATTAATTTGCAATGTTGCATTTAAAATCGTAATAGAGAAAAGAAAACTTCCTAAAATACAGTACGAAGATAGAAATGAAAAGAAAAGTGACATAAAAGATCTGAGGAAGTTAATAGAAGGGCATTGGTGTAATGAGATTTCCAGTCTGGCGTTGAAAGCACTAAAAGAAAGGCAATGGGAAACAACAGTTCAATTACCTTTATCAAGTGATATACTATTATTCCAAACGTACATCAATGACCTTGCGAGTAATTCGTACGAAGAACTGCAAAATCAAAAAGAAGTAAGAAAAAACTATAAAATTTTGACTGAATGTATACTCGTTCATACCATTATGTTTAACAGAAAACGGGTGGGCGATGTACAGTACTTAAAGATAGAGACTTATAACCGAGATAATCAAAGAATTGATCAAGAAGCATTCACTGAGTCACTTACTACTGCTGAAAAAATACTAAGCAAAAAATTCAAGCGAGTTGTAACAGACGGAAAAGGTTCAAAACCAATACCAATACTTTTTTCTCCGAAGATTCAAAAATATATTACCTGTTTACTTAATATAAGAAAAACTTCTGGTGTAGTGCCGGAATCGAATCCGTACTTATTCGCCAATCCGAATTCTGAAAATAAATGGATGGCCGGACCAAAAGTGATTAGATGTTTGGCAAAAAACTGTGGTGCCAAAGAACCCAAACTATTAACATCAACCAAATTTAGGAAGCATATAGCGACAACTCTGCAGTTAATGACAATGGAATCGGATGAGATGGAACAAATTGCCAGCTTCATGGGGCACACAAAAAAAACTCACTCCGAATTTTACAGGCAAGTTTATATAAAGTAACAGTTTAAAAACTTGAATTTCTCTTAAGAATGCATTAAAAATGAATATTCAAGGTTTTAGACTTTACACCGATGAGAGTAACTTTAATCTCTTCTCGATTTTATTTTTGAAAAATAGATCCATCTGACGATGTTCCATTTTTCTAATTATTGTACAGGGTGTTCCACTATAAATGGACCCCCTTTAACTTTTTTATCCGACGGTGTAAGTAAAAATGCAAAATGCAAAGGTGTAGGTTACAATATAAATTTTTTTTCACGAAATAGTTTTAATATATGATAGAGCTGGTCTTTCTGATAAAGAATATATATTATTTGTTATACTTATTTGAAATGTTAAAGTCAAAAAACGCATATTTAAATTGTACTTGTAGGAGGCCATGGATTCAAGAAGGCGCTTTCAATTGTTTAAATGTCTTGCAAAATTACGGTCCAATGAAATAAAAATGCATTTTTTAATTCATAACCGACTAGATGAAACATCAAAAATGCATAATTTTTGTACAAAAATATTAAAAAATTCAAGAATTAAAATATAGCAGAACTAATAAAATACATATTTCAAAAATATAGCAGAATTTAAAAAAAAATACTGCAATTCTGCTATATTTTTTCATGTTGAATTTTTTAATATTCATAATAAAAATTTTTGTTTAAAAATTATGCATTTGTAATGTTTCATATAGTAGTTATAGGTTACGAATTTAAAAATCAAATTCGTTATTAAGAACAATAATCAGAACAAAGAAATCTCATTCAACAGATTACTACAGAAACTAGCTTTACCGTTTTTAATTTTTGGTTACAGATTGCCGCAGGACATCTACCAAACGGCAAAGGTTGCAAAAGTGCTTCTCTTACTCGAAAAAGGAAGAGGAAAAGAGTTTCGCGGGAAGAGTTTGAATGAGATTGAACTTGACAAAGATGTATACTACAGTTCCGAGTCGGAAGAAGACTCAATTGGCAACATTAAGAATGAGAAATTGAGAAAAGGAAAAAAAAGACCAATACAAGTCTCGGAGAATGAAAAGAGTGACAAGGATCTAGAGATATTAGCCACAAATATAAAATCTTCTGTAACTCAGTCCTTGCATACGAGTAGTAATGAATTGGAAGAAAGAATGAATTTGGATGGAGTAGAGAAGAAAGAACAGTTGAATATAACAGAAATATCAGGAAATGCAAAAGAGGATCAGGAGAGAGAACAGGAGCCGGACGAAATAAATATATCAGAAAAGGATACCGACGGAGAAGATGAAGATATCGAAAAAAAATCGACCAAAAAAACACTTAAAAACATAAAGGGGCGGGTTCGGTGGACGATAGAAGAAAAAAATCTCGTTCGTAAATATTTTAAAACGCATATTAAGAATAAAGTAACACCTAGGAAACATGAATGTGACGAGATAATCAAAAAGCATGGGAAGTATCTCAAAAACAAAGATTGGGTGAAAATAAAAACCTTTGTTTATAATTGTTTTAGACTAGTTTAACTATTATTTTTTTTATGTTTAAGTAAGACATTTTATTTCTGTTCCAAATTTACTTATACCTACTTACTAAGTTAGTGTGCAATCGGAAGAAATCTGGATTAAATATCAAGAAAGTTTTTTTACAAAAGATGTGCGTGTTATTAAAAGGTATAACCTAAAAATATTTTTAGTTTTGGGGCAGATTCATCATTTATATATTTTTAAATGCATTACCATATATTATTTTATACTATTTTTGAGTTATACCCAAAATTCCAGGCATGTTTTATTAAAAAATTATACGTCTTACTCAATGGTTTTCGAGATATTGACAATTGAAAAATTACATTTTGACTTTGGACACCTTGTTGATCTTTAACGACACGTCATAGAGCAAAACGGCCTACATGTCCCCATATTTGTTTTTCAGTATCTAAGCTAAAATGTTAACTTCCGGCTTACCCAAAACTACATATTCTGTTAAAGCGTAATTTGACCTATTCGGATAGGCAATAAAAAACTAATGTACAACGACTTGAAAGCCGATTTTCTACCGTTGAAACGCAACAGGCTGCCAAAGTTCAAAAATATAATTTTTGAAATGTCAAATATCTCGTAAACCAGTAAGCTTAGGCGTATCATTTATACTCAAAACCCAATATTATATGCAGTGACGTAGCAGTCGAAACCATGGAAACCAAGGCAAAGCGCCAATGATAAAACAGTATTTTGGCAGTTTCCATGGTTTCGACTGCTACGTCACTGCATATAATATTGGGTTTTAAGTATAGATGATACGCCTAAGCTTCACTAAACATTTCTATAATTTTGGGGGTGGAGGGCAAAAACAATTTAAAAAAATCCATTTCAAAATATATAAATTGATCTGCCCCATGTTTAAACATTTTAAAGTTATACCTCTTAAAATACGTACATTTCTTTATAAAAGAAACTTTTTGGCATCTAGTGCAGAAGTCGAGATATCTTCCGATTGGATATTCTGTATTCTATTTAGACCAGTTCTTTTTACAATGCTAAAGTTATACTTCTTTTAATAAAATATTTACACAAAATGGAATTTTTGTTTATTATACAGTGCGCGTCTAAATCCCCCCCCCCTTGTTTACTTTTGATTAACAAATGTGAGAAAAATGAAATATTGATGCGTAATAATAACTAAAATACTACTTTTTATTATTAATTCTTGACTTAGTTTTTAAAGATGGCCACTTCCCTGCCTGCCTCGTTCTGAAGGGCGGACAAAACGAAAAAAATATTCGAAACTTTTTTAATCCCTAAACCACTCTTTTTCGCAATTGGAGGGGAATGTTTGAGATTTTCATGACAGCTTGAAGACAAGAAACGGGCTTTAACAGTCCTTCCGAAAGGTCAAGGAATAACTAACTTATCACAACCATTTTCATGTCTCTAAAGTAGGTACTCTAAACCCTCATAAAATCCCAATCATACCCTTCCAAACATGCATAACCACGAGAAAACGGGGGAAGGGTGGTTTTTGAACGTTTGCGGGGGTTGTGGCAGTAAAATGACTCTAAACTCTTATGAAAATCTGTTTATAGTTTTGATGTAATTGACAGAGCAGCACTTCGCATACATTTAAAACTTCATACTTTTTTGTGCCTGGGTGCCTAATATTTTTAATAAAAATTTCTAATTCCAAGATATCTTTGGTCCAAAAAAAAGTTTAAATAGAAAGTTTCGCTCCGACCAACTCTTTTGATAATTGAAAGATCTCGCCTTCCTTCACACTTTATTCAGGATTAGAACTGGTCCAAGTTCCCGAATTTTTGTTTAAGAATTCAAAAAAAAAACTCTTCGAAATATCTGTTTGGGTTGAGGAGACGCAACTTTTTTTTTGGGAAAGTTTTATGCAGTGTGTAGCAAACATTTTTTTAAAGAAATAATTGTTTATCCAACCTGTTAAACGAATTATTATTAATAATTCTATTTTATGCGACCAATTTGAAGGTTTAAAATGGGACCTTGAAAGTTTGTTCGGTTATTGGTATCTTCTTGTTGTTTTCTGAGAGGGGATATAGTTATTTTTGTTTGGGAATGAACAAGATGCAGGTGTAAATTCTTTTTGTAAAAATCCTGTAACCTTAAGCTGCAGTTATTTGGACTACGTCATATTTCGCTAGAGAGCCTATCTAAATGTTCACAGTCAAATTGACCATAAGTAACACAGGATGTCGGCAAAAGGTCTTTTCAACTGTTACTAGTTCTGCCCTAAAAAGAAACATTACTAGTTCCTATACCTTCATAGGATTCTGAAAAATTAGGCATTACTCTTTTTATAAGAACAATGAGAATCGAGCGGCCCTGACTTCTGAAACATGTTACTAAAGGGTTTTCTCTTTTTTTCTCTTTATGAGCATGAAGGGCTGATAGAAATTCCCTAAATTATAGAGAATGTATTATCAATCATAGGCAATTAAAAATCCCATGAGAATTAATAACAAACAAGTAATTGCCGATATGATATAATTATTACCCCTCCCAAATGCCAATTTCAATTGCATTTAAAATAATCAAAAATGGCATTAGCTAAGAAGTGATTCTGTTGACTCCTGGCTAAGACTGGTATAATGGTAATTTACGTTTTATAATTAGATGCTTGTCCATGTTGTAATCAGGATTTGCTATTTGTTATAACAAATTTTTGTAAAAACGAACAGTTTTTCTTTCAATTGAATAATATATCCAAACACAAAATAAATAATCTAAACGGCGTACATAGCTGCCAAATGTAAGGGCTTCTTAAGCACCGCAAAACATATCGGGCTTCCTTGCAGACGTAAATTATCGCAAGTGTGTATACGGAGAGAATGGTGGCCCTCTAGCGGCAATCATCCCGAACTAGAGGTGTATATATTTAGATACTTTCCGACCTTACGAAGCCCACTCAATTTTAACAAAATAACAACAGATGGCATCACCTAGACCTGAGGAACTCATATACACAGGAATTTTTGGGAAGCCCGATTCGGGCTGCCTAAAATTTGCGCGGGCTTGGTAACACCTGTGTAGTATACCGTTTTGGGCTTGGTAATGCCGGATTATATGTATATATATATATATATATATTCGTTCATAGAGTTACAACACTTCTCAAACAAATGTACCATAAGTCTTAAGGCAATTTGGCTCCTTTAGTATATGATAAAATTTAATGGAATCTATCTTTCTCTCTGTGAACTATGATCCGACAAGTAATGATTGCCATGCCTAACATATAGTAGTATAAAAAGCTCATTGATTTTTAGATTTCCAAAAACTTGTTTTAAACAAGTTAAATACAGTTATTCAAAAAGTAAGCATGCTTGAAAAGTATGTTCTTTTAAACAAAAAGGATGAGAACAAAAATGTTTATTTGCAAGAGGTAGACACAATTCCTGTAATGTCTGTTGCTGATCTTAAAACCTTGGACACTGATTTAGGCACCAATGAAGATTTGTATAATAAAATCGAGAATAAAATTGTAAGTTTTTTGTTTCTATGTATTGGCTCATCTTTAAGAAGCCATGTAAGGGTTTAATAAGATTATTGAAATAACTTTTAATATTGCAGCTTACAGTTCTGAAGCTAGTTGGAGGGGGAGATCTTCAAAATGTCACGTCAAATATAATGAAAAGAATCATTAGTAACAAGCTTGGGGCACAGTGTAGTTTAAAAGGCAAGAAGAAAAAGGAAAACTTTATTAGTTATAAGGATGTTATGAGATTAATTATTGAAAGCATAAGATATAGCCACAAAAATGCTATGGAGCTAGAAATCAATAAAGTTATAGCATTATGGTTGACACAGTGCCCACTGCGATTAACTAGAGAAACGTAAGTTTATAATATATAAAGTAACCATTAAATTTATCAAGTAATGCTACTGTAGATTCTAGTGCAAAATGACGTATTTATTTATGGCCTGAAAACTTATTTTTGAATATTGTGATTTATTTCTAGCCCAGCCGATTCTGTTGCGAACATAGAAAACTGAGACATTTTTTGTCGAAAATGTCATTTATGTACTTATATAATAAATATTTTAACTTTAAGTAACATTTTAGTGAAATATTTTCTAAATAAGGCAAATATCTTTTTTTATAATTTTATATTTATTTCTGTTACATGTAATATATCATATATATTTCAAAATTGATTTCATATTTATTCCTGTTATATCCCAAAAATGTTACATGTAATATACCATTTGTATTCCAGAAACATAACATTGTTATATAACACGGGGCGGACATTTTGATATTTCTGAAATATTTTTGAAATGTCTCTGAAATATTTTGTAATATTTATGCAAGGTAACAATTTATATATCTGAAATATTTCTGAAATGTATTTTTGTTATCTGGGTAGTCAGGCCGGTTCTCACTTATAGTGCACCTTCGTGGTGCAATATAAGCAGAACGGAGCTTAATAAGTTCCAGGTAATACAAAATAGGGCGCTAAAAATTATTGCGGATGCACCCAGGTACACGATGAATAGCATACTTCATTAAGACTTTCGTATGCAAACAATAAATCAATTTTTCACAAAAATTATTACAGACTATTACAGACGCACGGACTTATCGGCAAACCCATTAATCACGGACTCACACACGAGATCTAGACCAAACAGTACGTACAAACTACCGAAAGACTGGCTCCCTGTTGGTCCAATCCCATAGTAGAGAGGCACTAACAGTAGTGAGGCACTATCAATCAACCACCAATAACTAAACTTATATCAAAATCAATGGAACAGGCGCCAAAATTTTGCAGTATAAAAACTTTTTAAATCAAACAAGCAAAAATACGAATAATCAAGGCAAAAGTCAATTTCAAAATTTCTACAAGTGATAAAACCTAAACAGTTTACGAAGAATCAAATGAAGTCGCAGGAGCATTCCTAACTTAAAAAAAAACAGAGATCCCAAGAAATTAATATCAATAAAAAAAACATTATTCTTATTAAAGGGAAATGAAAGTCTGTCTTTACCACCAAAATTTTTTATATTAACTACACTACACCCTAGATTTGGGTATCGAGGGCATATATATGGGAGGGATTCACCATATGAGTTGTGATTTTTGAATTTTACATAAAATTACAATTATTTTTTAACAAGTGCGTTATAAGTTATAAGTCTAAACCTAATAGTTTCCGAGGTATCGAGTTTTGAAAAATGATATTTTTGAACTTTGACAGCTTCTAGCTTTCTAATGGTACGTCTTAGAGTAAAGGCTTCCACACACCGACACGGCCACGGCCACGGTAGCGGTGGCGGCCAATCTAAACACATAGAAATAAATGAATGAAATCATACCACGCGGGCAGGTCTAGATCAAGCGGCCTAGGGCAGCGTTCTGATATGCGGTGACGGTCAAATACAACGTGTCAACTTTGACTGCGAGAAGTGACAGTAGTAATGGCAAATAATATAATAGAATTGTTAATAGAAAATGTTAAATTATATCCCATCCAAATTAAAAAAATATAAGGGCTAAAAACAAAGTGTAGTAGCTAATAGTAACAAAGTCTCTTCTTCAACATCGTCTATCATAATAACAAATTATAGAAATAAAAATGAAACCTGGACGTTTGAAAATATATTTTCGTATACAAAAAATCTGTAAACGGCAACTACCTTACAGCTCCACTCACCGCTTTGGTGTGAATACGCCCGACCGCTACCGTGGCCGTGGCCGCGTCGGTGTGTTTAAGCCTTTAAACGGCTTGCATGTCTCAATCTTGTTTTTTTTATTATCGTCCGAAAAGTGTCAACTTCCAGTTAGACCGGATGTAACTCAAAAGCCGGAAATACAGTATTAAAAAAAAGTAACTTTGTCTTTACGGCTTTCTGACTCAACCTGTATACTTATTTTCAAAATTCGAATAGACTTTAAAAATCCCTAAAACTTTTGTCTTGAATATTTTTTGCCAACTGTTTTACTTTAAGACAGGGGTGGCCAACCCGCGGCCCGCCAGGTATCCCCTTGTGGCCCGCAGAACTAGCCTGCATAGCTAGGCCGAAACGAACAAAAATGTTAAAAAAGCACATTGACTCAATCATTCTTTGAATATAAAACGAAAAACGAACCATTAAAGATTTGTATTACGGAACAGAACTATTAAAGTTAAAGATTAGTATTACGGAACAATCACCACGTCTGGTTATTTTCAAAAGGAGGTGAGATTCCGCGCGACACGCCACACTTTGCCAGTCTGTTTGCGGCAAGTTCTCGGGTAAGGTTATCGTTCTGGCATTTTGCGATTGAAGTGAATAAGAATTGTACCGACCTATTACACCGACTTTCATACAGTAGTACAGTAAAGGTAAGTAAATACAGGTTTCATTTTCTCAAATTAACAATACAATTAAAAACCAAAAGCAGTAACCTGTTTTAAATTTGTTAATACAAAATACATAAATACAAGGTCTTTATTAGAATATTATATATAATTGGCTTTTTTCGTTTAAGTTAAAAACGAAGACCTAGGATGGCGTCAAGTAGTAAAGACGCTGGACCAAAAAAGAGAAGAGTGACAGAAGAATTAAGAAGTTTTCAGGACAGGTGGACTGAAAGCTATTTTTTCATCGAATTTAAAACAAAGCCCATATGCTTGATTTGCAATGAATCTGTTTCTGTATTAAAAGAATATAACATTAAACGGCATTACGAGACTAAACATGCAAATAAGTTTGATAAGTACAAAGGACAATTTCGAAAAGACCAAATAAATGACTTAAAGAAAAAACTTTCTGCACAACAGCAGATATTTACTAGAGCTGCTTCGGATTCAACATCATGAGCTATTTTCTGCTTTTGCAACGCCTTTCTCCACGGACGTTAATTCATTACCAGCACGTTTACAAATGGAAGGTTGTGAGATTCGTTGTGATGCACAGTTAAAAGAGAAATTCAATTCGGTTAAATTGGAAGAGTTCTATAAAACATATTTGGACAAGGAAAAATATCCTGCCTTTTACAAACATGCTCTGTCGATGATTTCACTATTTGGAAATACTTATACATGTGAGCAGCTTTTTAGTCGGATGAAACATATCAAATCGCAAATGAGAACTAAAATTACTGATGTATATTTGGAGAACTGTTTGCGCGTTGCAACGACCTCAGTGGCGATTAACATCGATGAACTTAGTTCTGTCAGACGTCTCACTAATTTTAAGTTATGCCAAAATAGATATCTATAAATCTTAGTTTTGTTTTTTTTTCTTGACAAAATATATTTAGGTTTGCGGCCCGGCGGAAAATTTTATTTCTAAAATTTGGCCCGGCTGCGGAAAAGGTTGGCCACCCCTGCTTTAAGAAATAATCGACCATACATACCAACGACCCTGTATAATATTATCAGTGATTGACCGATACCTATACCAATATAAAAGCCGATATACGGAGGGTATATATATTTTACCTATACAGGGTGTTTCAGAAGTACGGTACGTAACTTGAGGGGGTGATTCCTTATGATATTCGAAGAGAAAAAGTTTAAAAAAAAATCGTTTTTTTATAATTTTTTTAAATATCCTTTTCCCGACTTTATTGAAATCTGGTACCGTTATTCATAATAATAAGGGGCTTAATTAGCCGATTAAATTTATTAAGTCCACTGGCATCCCGGAGAGCACCTGAAAGAATATTATTGACAAAAAAATGTACGCCACTGACTCTTTCCTCAGATTTACCAACTAATAATACAACTTTTTTGTTTCCTGAATCGTTTTCGTAACTTGCTTCGTTTTCGAGAGAAAAAGTAAAAACCATTTCATTGCATAAACAAATAAAATACCTATGTATTTCAAAGTTTTTTTCAAGGACATACAATTTGTTTAAAACTTCTGTAGCAGTTCCCTCTCCAACAAGTTTTGTTCCCCAAAACAGATCGTAAGCAGACTGGCGACTACTTTCAGGTGTAGAACCGCGAGCATATATTGCAAGTAGTGGTTCGTTGTGACTATCGCTGCCTACGTATACTTGTAATATCTTAGTTTCATTTTGGTCATTACAATCTAGTTGTCGACTAGCTGCTTTAATTATATTTTCAGATGTTTCATAATGTTTTCAAATATATAATTGCCAGTGTCTTTGAAAAAATGGTGTTTAAAGCGGCGGTCTAAGAAGGTTACAACAGTGTAGTGATTTTGTTGAATGTGTGTTGTTGATTTTGTGAATTCCAGCCAGTCTGGATGTCTTGAATCAGTGCTGCGACAGAAATAAGAAATTGTATTGGAGTCACAGAAAGATGTTATTCTTTTATGAATACACCAAAGCGTGAAAATGTTTTGCTACAAAAAATTGAACTTTTTACTCCAGAAAGTAAAAAACAAGGGTTAAAAAAAATGTGCCCAACACGTTGGGTAGAAAGGCACGAATCAGTTATGATAACGGAAGAACATTAAAACCTCTATGTGCTGCTCTTGCAGAAATAGAAACATGATCAGATAGAACTACATCCAGTGAAGCTAATTCTTTATTAGCAAGCCTAAAAACAGGTAGATCCTTATTGTCTTAATTTTGCCTAAAAACGGTTTTTGGATTTACTCTGCCTCTAAGCAAGCTTCTACAAAAGCCAAATCTTAATCTAGCTACTGCTCTAGAACTAGCTGAACAAGTAACCAAACAAATAAAAGATATCGCCAAATGCAACAGTACCTCTGAAAGATCATTTTCTACTTTAAAGTACTTAAAATCGTACTTAAGAAATTCCACCGGGCAGGTAAGACTTAATAGTTTGGCCAATTTATTTATCCATAAGAATGTTCCTGTTTCCTGTGTAGAAAATTTAAATAAACTTTCTGAGGATCGAAGAAAATTAGATTTATTTATTTAAAAAAATGCAAGGGTGTTATGAAGAAGTTTTGGTAAGGTAAGGCAAGAGCCCTTTACATTAGGTGAGTAAGCCGATTTGCTTTTTATTTTAATAATTAATACAGTATTGCCAAGGTCCAAGGTTTCGTTACATAAAATTATTTTTTTTGTGCTTTGTGCCTATTTTAATTTAAATTATGAATCCCTCTCACGATATTGTTTTGTCTTTGCTTGAAACCCCTTTCTCGCGACGACCTGAGATAGAAAAACGGCAAATTTTGGAGACTCGACCAACACCAAAAATAACGGCAGTTTTTAGCGAAAAGAGGGTGGGTATTATTCAAGAGCTTTTCAGGTAACTTGGTACGAAACCTATAAGTGGCTGTGCGGAAGTATTTATAAGGAAAGCTTATATTGTTGGCCTTGTATTTTATTAGGCAGCGTAAAAAACAATTGGAGTTCAGGGGGTGAGTATTCTGATTTAAAAAAATTTTCACGGGCGGTAAAATCACACGAAAGTTTCAAAGAACATAATATTAAGAATTCTGTGGCGCTTACGAGAGTAGAGCAAAATAGAGACACAATGCACTGAGAGAAATTGACCCTGACCTTGCAAATTGAATATTTTTCTCGTGAAACCTAGCATTTTAAAATAATTATATTGCTGGTTGAATTCCTAACTATTCATTTTAAGCCAATGACCTTGAAATCGCGAAAAATTTTCGCCTACGGCGCTATTTCATAGCCTCGCCCCCTTATACACCCACGAGCCGCCACTGCTGTTCAAAAAGCTCTTAAGTTCTAGAAAAATGCGTAACCTTGAAGTTTTTAAAAAAATTTAAATTCGGCCCTATTGGCGGGCCCTCCCCTCAAGATAAAATCCTGGGTGCGCTGCTGCTAGAGGTACTGTAACGATAATTCGAATAAAGTACTTACCTTAACGTTATCATGATTTTTTCTTCTAGATTTATTGGCTGTGCATGACAATTTTTGTAAACTTTATCTAGCCTACTCCCAATTTATTTTGAAATATAATCAAATGTGCCTATTTTCATTCTCATATATTCAAAAAAACGAACAGGACCTTTTCTTTAATCTTTATAAAGATTATGGAGCTCGCCATATTGAAATCGCTCTCTGTTCAGTTGATGCGTTCTTTCTTTTTTGTGTGTCTCTTCTTTGGAGACATACCAAGTAGTAGTACTTAATGTCAATAAAATTTCGTCCTCGTCTGAAGAAGATGAAATAAAAAAATCCGTTTGTACGCGCTATTAGACACACAAGATGTTCTATCATGGACTGTGAATTCGAGAGTAGCGCGAAATAGAGACATTGTGTTCGGAGCATGGGTTCCATGCTCTGTAATAACTTTTAACTGCTTTAGAAGAAAAGGGATGATTTTTATGTAATAAATTACCTTTAAGAACCATTATTTTTAAGAGCAATACTCGATCTAGATAAGTTTGGTTAGATACTAATATTTTACATACATAATTTGCTGGTTTTACTGTGCACCGTTACCGGACACCCTGTATATTAAAATGTCGGGATGCAACATGAATACCAAAATATATTTAATGTTAATTTTTAGTTTTAGTTTAATTATTTATAAACCAATATATAACCAAGGAAGTTGGAAGGGGAAACGGAACGCTAATGGGGAGAATATAAATTTGACCTCCCATATGTGTTATAGGATACTGGAGAACCACACAACAAATAAACAGCGAAACTATTATTAATACATAGACAATATTAGACTATTAATATTATTGGTTAACAGCATTAAATTGTATTAATGCATATTTAAAAACAGCTTAAAACATGTTAAAACACACTTAAACAAAGATTTTGGTATTTTAGTCTACGTCACCCCCTCCAACTAACTGGCGGTTCACCACCTTGTTAATTCTACATTTAGTAAATCGTTATATTATTTTGGAGAAAATTTGTGAACGCCAAATAAAAGACAAAAAATTAAATCAAAGAACCCCAAAACCCTATTTTCCTGGTCAAAAAAATCATACAGGTACAGAAACCCTGCAAAAAGGCATACAAATGCGCTTCGACTATAACCAAGCTATTTTATTTTTATTCCTTATCAAGGTTTTTGAGATAACTCTACAAAAAAGATACGATTCATTGTACAGGGTTATCCAACCAAGACTAGACAAGGCGATTTTTTGACTTTTCCTGTACTTTTATAAAAAAACTGAAATAGCCATCTTAAGTCATTTTCTCCCGCGAATTCGAATATCTTCAGCAAAAAACAATTGAACATCAAACAAAAGTACTAGGGGTCACTTTGATATTTTTTTAAATGGGATGCCGTATTTTTAATGAGCTTATCCGATTTCTCATATAAATTTTGATCTAAAATGTTGGATTTTTAATTTTTTTTTTTTTTTAATTTTTACGGTAGGCGAACATTTTCCGAATTTAAAACTGAAGAAAAAAGGTGTTTTTGAACTAAAAATCCAACATTTTAGATCAAAATTTATATGAGAAATCGGATAAGCTCATTAAAAATACGGCATCCCATTTAAAAAAATATCAAAGTGACCCCTAGTACTTTTGTTTGATGTTCAATTGTTTTTTGCTGAAGATATTCGAATTCGCGGGAGAAAATGACTTAAGATGGCTATTTCAGTTTTTTTATAAAAGTACAGGAAAAGTCAAAAAATCGCCTTGTCTAGTCTTGGTTGGATAACCCTGTACAACTTGAGTTAATTTTCTTCTGGATTACCGCACTATTATACATGTTCCAACTATTGTCGTCCAAAAGGTAAAATCAAGTAGTAAAATGAAAATAACAAAAAAAATAACTAGCCAGAATTCTACTTCTAATAACTCTGCCGTTAAAAAGTTAATTAGGGCTTCTGGCCATAAAGATAATCATCAGAGTATGAGTCAAAGTCCGACAACAACGCCATCTGAAAATTATGACCGTAAAATTAGTAACTTTAAGTAGTGCCTGACTGCAACAACTTTTAAGGCACACATTTTAGGACCATCCTCCTGTCAGCTTATGAAAAAGTTCTTCGTTTAGCGTTTGACTGGCGTCTTTGGACCTGGTGGACAAGAAAATGTATCCTCCAATGAATTCATGTATGACTTTACAGTCAGCTGATAGACAACTGAAGACGATGTTTCCTTCCTCGAATTGTACCATCATGTGCTTGATTTCCCAATTTACATTCCACGCCTTCATTGTATTGAAACGCCACGTTTTCTGATGGTCTCCCGAGTTGATGTCCATTTTCATGATGCGGTTATACGCAACACCTAGAAAATAGAAGACGCTAGGAAGAGCTTTATTTTTTTAACTAAAATCCAAAGAGGGAGTTCGTAATAAATCCCTAATATAAATAAATAAATAAGCTTTTATTTTATTGACCAAAGTAAAGTCCGTTCACAGATTTAAGAGAATGACTTACCGACTCATGTTGACGCCTGTTTAAAATTAGACTGGGGTCTACACAGGCCCGCACTGAATTGTATTTCAAGCATGGATGATTTGACACAAATAATAAATAATTTTAGATAGAATCGAGGATAGAATATATTATAATTCTATATTATAATTAATTAATGCAACTACAGTTTACTCATTTAATTCATATTCACTGTCACTATCAACACCTATGTTAATAATAAATCTTTCTGTAATATTCCCAATTTGAATGTATGAATTTTCAACAGTTTTAATATGCGAAACACAATTTTTCCAGCTACTCACAGGTACTTTGTCCACTTCAGTAATAATAATATTCAGTACACTAGCGTTTATAGTGGGTGATACATTATTACGTCTAACGGCAGATTTTAATTGATGCCATATTATGTGTTCTATGGGATTGAATATACAGTGATACGGCGGAAGCACTCCTTTTCTAGGTTCAGAAATTTAAGCACATCAAGTAACTCTCTTTTAGTGTAACTTTCATGAAAATATACATCATTCTGATACATAAATTCCTGTATTCCCACTTTCGTATCTTTTGAACAAGGGTGCTTGTTTAACTGTCTACTGTGGTAACTTGCGTTGTCCATAACAGTCACACTGTTTGGAGAAACATTAGGAATTAACTTATTTACGAACCAATCCTCAAATAACTCCGCTGTGGTATCGTTATGGTAATCCAAACAGGATTCATTTATATTCTTGGCTGCCAATGAAAGTGCATTTGGTACCCAACCATCTTCAGACCCTGCATGTACTATGGTTATTCTTTTTCCTCTGTTTGATGGTGCCTTTGTTCTACACCTGTCACTAGAATCAACCCAACCTTTTGATGGGGTATCATGGGTATCAAACCAGGTTTCATCTAAGTATATAATAGGTCTGTTCTCACTTCTGTACTGAGCGGTTTTTGTCAAATATTTAAATCGCCATGCCTTAAGTCGTTGCGATTCCATGATAACTTGCCGTTTATCGACTTTTTTAAATTTAAAGCCGATTCGTTGAAGACACTTCCATAGCGTTGTCCTACCTCAATTGATACTCTTCATACATCTTATAAATTTTGCGTCGGACTAAACCTTCATCGCTGCGATCTAATTTTTTGCAAGTCCCAGAATCTTTCCTTCTTTTCCTTTCGGTGATGGGTTTATTCACAATTTTCCATACTGTTTTTTCCGAAATTTTAGTCAATGTGACTGTTTCTTCAATACATTCCATTTTACTCAACTTTTCACGTTCTATAAGAGTTGTATATACATTTTTTATAATCTCTTTAGAATCTAAAGATAAGTGTCTTCTTCCATTTTCATTTCCGCACTGTGGTTGTACCTTTACACCTCCGGCTGTTATATACTAGATTCATCAATCCACGGACGCCACATATTTGGATAATCAAAGCTGCGTTTTTATTTCACACAAACTAATAAAATGACTGGTTTTGAAACACTGATTTGTCTACTTATTTTTTTCCCATTATTTAATAAGGCTTTGTAAACTAATTACGGCCAAGTACGGTCCCTACCTGGATAATAAAATCATATATCTATGATCCTTGAAACCCTTTTAACAAAGGTAGTCATTCTCTTAAGACTGTGAACGGACTTTACAGGGAGAGTCAACCATAGAGTAAAGTTCATAATCTCATTCATTTCGGGAATTACAAAAAACGTTAAATAAAAAAGTTTTAGAGAATGTTAAGATGCACAGTCAAAAATTATTTTTGAGTACTTATACAGGGTGGTTCAAAAAAGCGTGACAAATATAACATAAGTTTTTTTAAATGGAACACCCTATTTTTTAATTTATTTTTAGATTCGGCATGAAATTCTATAACTTTTTTTGTTAATAATGTTATATACCTAAACCTAGTAGTTATTCTAATATTTTAATTTTTCTAGAGAAATATTAGGTTTTACTCTTATATAAAATTGACAGTTCCTCCATTGTTGGTGAAGGTGGAATACTCATATTTGGTACAAACGTTCTATTGGGATGCCAAAAAAAAACACATGTAACGAAATTTGAGTTAGATGCTACATGGCGTTCAAAATAAGTTTATACATTTCGACTAATTTAAATTGAAAAATATCAACTTTTTTAACTGGTACACCCTGTATATTATTATTTTTTCTGATAGGTTTTATAAAACTCTTCAACTTTCATTAAGTAAGTCATATAACTATTTTTAATAGTTTGCGATTTATTATGATTTTTCTCATTTTTACCCTTGTTTTTATTACACTAACGGGACTAACGCTATAAAATAAATAACAATAATTTTTCTGCTAACTAGTTAGTTCAGGTTGTTTGTTGTAAGTTTACACGACAAAACAAAAATTTAGGCATTGTTAAATTTTAAAATGTCAATGTAGCATCTAACTCAAATTTCGTTACATGTTTTTTTTTTACATCCTAATAGAACGTTTGTACCAAATATGAGTATTCCACCTTCACAAACAATGGAGGAACTGTCAATTTTATATAAGAGCAAAACCTAATATTTTTCTAGAAAAATTAAAATATTAGAACAACTACTAGGTTTAGGTATATAACACTATCAACAAAAAAGTTATAGAATTTCATGCAGAATCTAAAAATAAATTGAAAAATAGGGTGTTCCATTTAAAAAAACTTATGTTATATTCGTCACGCTTTTTTGAACCACCCTGTATACTCAAAAATAATTTTAAACTGTGTATCTTAACATTCTCTAAAACTTTTGTATTCAACATTTTTTAGTAAATTCCGAAACAAATGAGATAATAAACTTTCCCTGTACATGGCAGGGAAAACGTCGGTAGGTTGCTGCCAGAAACAGAATCTCGATATAAAATACTACGCTACACTAGTTCTCGTGTATCCGAAACTGTCGCCTTAACAGCGCGATCACGAGACCCGTTATCTTTAAAGTTTTATAGGTTTTACTCACCTAATAATTCTTCTTTTTTACAGTCCATAAACTTAACAGCAAACAAGGTGATACCAAAATCGGGTAACAGTTGCCAAGCCTTAACGTAGTTCAACTTGGCGCCAATCAGTGACAAGTCTTTGACGTTAGTGTGAGCTTCAAGAATCCGCTGGGTGATCTACAGTTAAAATTGTTCTTATGATAAGAATGAATTGGCAGATACATACAGGGTTATGATAAAGAAACGGATCAGCCTTTTATATGGAAAACCGCCCACTTAATCAAAAATCGCTCGGACCCGTCAAACTTATTTTTTTTAAATGAATTTTTTTTTAAAGAAGATGTTGTACAGGGTAGATCATAAAAGTGCTACATGTGTCAACTTTAATTTTTTTACTGAAACATATTGTATATTTTTACATTTTTATATTCTACAATCAATTCTAGACATTTTTCATTAATCATGCCCTATACTTATCTTCAGCCGTTAACGAAATATTAACAATTTTAAAACGAAATAAACAAACAACAAAGAATGAAAAGAAACTATTTTATAAGATGTTGAAAATGTCCTCCACCAACTGTTCTGCAGTAGATCAATCAATCTAGAAGTTCCTGTTGTACATTTAGTACTACTTGTGGAAATATTTCTCTTATTACTCGTCGAATAGACTCCTTCAGTGTATCTACCGAGATGGGTTTAGATTTATAAACTAAATTTTTGACGTAGCCCCATAAAAAAGAGTCCAGTGGATTAAGATCAGGCGATCTGGGTGGCCACTCTAGTGACCCCCGTCTACCTATCCACCGCCCAGGAAAAATTGTATTTAAGTACTCCCTTACCAGAACAGCATAATGCGGGGGAGCACCATCCTGTTGAAACCATAAGGTTAAACTTGGTAAATCAGGATCATTATCATCTGGAAACAGAGTGGCAAGAGCTGGAACCAGATCATTTTGAAGCAAATTTAGATATCTTTCTCCAGTGAGACTCTCATCAAAGAAAAATGGTCCGATTATCCTATTTTCAACAATGCCCGCCCAAACAATAACCTTTTCATTATTCTGGGTGTGATTTTCTATGAACCAGTGAGGATTTTCCTGTGCCCAGTATGTGTAGTTTTGTCTATTAACCTGACCATTTAAACAAAACGTAGCTTCATCTGAAAAACAAATACTTAGGACAAATCTTGCGTTATTATCTGTTAGCTCAATCATTATTTCACAAAATTGGTCTGGCCTATCAGGATCATCGTCCAATAACTCTTGTACAAATACTGCTTTGTATGGATGAAAATTTAGATACGGTGGTTTGGTGAATATCGTAGTCCCGTCCACGTTGTGTGCTTGGGCTATGAGAATCTTCCTGTAGTGATAATAATATGTTTATTTTTTTCTCCTCGGATATACCAGGACGACCACTTTTAACACAATCTTTAATATTACGGGAAGTTCTCCACTTACTTGATACCCTAGACACTGTTGATTGGCCAATAAGCGGGCGATTTGGGTATTTTTCATTAAACATATCACGGACTTCCCTATGACTTCTACTTTTATCTCCACAACCCAACATAATAAAAATTTCAATGCGCTCGATCTTCGGCGAGGCGCATTTTGATGAAATATCAGCAGAGCAAAATTCAAATTTGATTAACATTCACTGTCATTTTTTGACGTCTCAAACTTAAATAAGAAATTGTCATAGTCAAAAGATTGTGACTAAAAAGCTGGATTTATAAACTCAAAAAGTTGGTGAGGTTGAAGTTATGATGAAGTTTGTGAGGTTAGATATTCCGAACTCCGAGCATAAAAGTTGGTTATCTCGAACTACCCGGGAAGTTTTCGAACCTTACATGAGCTTTACATCAACAACATGAACAAGTGTATAAATGAAACTGAGTGTTCCCTTTAGTTTAAATTGAACGCCTATTTCCAACACCAACTGAACCTCAACCCCGCCAACTTTTCGAGTTTATAAATCCAGCTTTAAGTTCAGAACGTTGCTATGTCGAGAAACATACCAATGGTGCATACCAGCATTAAAGTGTTAATATTTCGTAAACGGCTGAAGACAAGTATAGGGCATGATTAATGAAAAACGCCTAGAATTGATTGTAGAATATAAAAATATACAATGTTATATTAAACAAATTAAAGTTGACACATGTTGCACTTTTATGATCTACCCTGTAAATGCATTTCAAAAAAATAAAAATGCGAAAGGCACATAAAAAATTTCAAATGATAAGGGGTATTGAGTGATAGTTCACTTGAAAGCCCTTTTCATTAGCAGTCTTTTGGCGCTTCATTTTTTAAAAGCGGATTATTTGTTTCCAAGTTATGCCCCTTTAAAGTTAAAAAAAAAAATTCGACATTTTAGTGAAAACTATTTAATATTAGCTTTAGAATGAACTCGTGCTTACCTACTTACTTCAACACGTGTTCAAAATGCCCACTTAAAATCGTTTCTGAAGTTCTGAGCCACCCCTAATGGGGGATGGAAATCACATTAAAATTTCAAATAGAAAGAGGTATTGAGTGATTATCCGTTTTTTAATCAGAAATTTTTTGTCCAAATTATACCCTTAGAACCTAAAAAAGCTAAATTTTCAACTTTTATAAGTTGTTAAAAAAGCAACAAATTCCTTAAATGTAAACATTCAGATAAATACTTAAAAAAATTAAAGGTGTTTGATAATAATAATAATAATAATAATAAACGACTTTATTCAAATATGTTCCAATAATATACATATATCCATTAAAGAAAAAAGAAACATACATATATACATATATATTCCGCTAATCAAGAGCAAGGCGCTATTTAGCTAAAGCAGCTATTCTTACATATAACCTTGTGCTTGCTTAGACAAAATACGTACTGCGGTTGTAGAAAAAAACATGTTATACAATATTATTCACATGAAAAATCGTTACAATAACAAAAATAAAATAAATGAAAGATATCAAAACAAATAAACAATACCCAGTCATCCTTCGTTTTATCCCTGAGTAAGATACCTTCTATATAAATTCTTAAACATTTGAACATTTAATTTTTGATCCTCCCGTGGAACCTTGTTGTACAGGTGCACGGCCTGGTATGAAAAACACTTCCTAAACATGGCCGTAGAGTGCCGTGGAATACAAAATAAACCCCTGTTTCGGGTATTAAGCCCATGAATTTGATTATGAGCGACAAGTTTGTCATTAAGGTACTGAGGAGTTGCGGAAGTTATAACTTTATGGACAAACACTGCCAGATGAAGTTCTCTCTGCTTATCCATTTTGAGCCACACTATTAAAATGCTCCGTTATGTGATCAAACTTTCGTAGACCACAAACAAAACGGCAGCAGGAGTTTTGTACTTTCTGAATCCTATTTTGTTGAATCACACTCAAGAATGGCCCATACACAAAATCACAATATTGAAAAAACGACAACACCAACGATTGAGATAACGTTACTTTCAACCCTTTAGACAACACATGACGATTGGCATATAATAACTTTAAATTAAAAAATGATTTTTGTATCAACGAACCAACATAGGTTCCAAAATTAAGCCTCTCATCAATCAACAGCCCCAACGATTTCACCACCGTCTCAACACGCAAGGGTGTGCCATCCACACTCAGATCCATGAGTGGGCTAACCCTGTCAGCCCTTACACCACCAAAGTAAATGACCATTGACTTGGCTGGATTTAATTTAAGATTATGCAGTGTCGATAGGTGGTTGATTTGATTCAATTCATTTTTCATAATATATTCTGCAATGTGAAGTTCCTGAGGTGCAAAACTAAAACTCATCTGGATATCATCCGCATAAGCCTGATAGGAACAATTAGTTATGCTATTTAATATTTCAGCAGAATATATTAAAAATAACAGGGGGCCCAGGATGGAACCTTGGGGAACTCCTGACTTCACAAGAAGCGGAGAGGAAACAATTCCATCAAGTTTCTATTTCTATTTCTTTCTACCAGCCAGATATGACTTAAAAAAACCCACAGAGAGATCATTAAACCCATAATGTCTGAGCTTTTCACACAGCACCCATGATTTATCGTATCAAAAGCCTTTGAGAAATCAAGCAATATCAACCCCGAAACACGGCCCTTATCCAAGTCACTGACAACTGTATCCAAAACATTAGACAGTGCTGCAGCGGTACTGTGACCCTTTTGAAATCCTGACTGTGATCGGGGAATAATACTGCTTAAGGCACAATACTCGTTAACCTGATCGTAGATAATTCTCTCCAATACCTTAGACACTACAGGCAGCAAGCTTATCGGCCGCAGAGATATGTTGTCTGCACCATAAGCATTTGATTTTATTTTGCTTAATGCATTATTAATTCCTTCCTCATCCGCCATTCTAAACTGAAAAGTATTATTGGAGTGTGGATGCTGATTCCGATAATGGTTACCCATCTGAGTGCAGTCATTTTCTTGAAAAACCGAAGAAAAGTATCCATTTATCTCTTCAACATCGCGTAGGTTCTCAGGAATTTCATTCCTAGTATCCTGCCGGATGTTCATATCACGCAATGTATTCCAAAGTTCCCTGCTAGAACCCTCTCTGACCACTCCACCAATATGTGCTTTTTTTGCCTTCTAATGCAATTTAGGGTTAAGTTTCTTAGCCGCTTATATTCGTCCCAGTCATTTCCAGAATTAGTCAGTTTAAATCTAGCATGAGCCCTATCACGATCCCTCATTAACTGTTTGATGCCTTAGGTTTAGTGACTCTGACTGTTCTTATTGGGGCGTGTCGATCAAAAAGACTATGAATTAGATTGGTAAAAAGACTCACTTTGTTATCCATGTTTTGTTCATAAACAACATTTAACCATGGCTGAGATATCAAATCGAGATAAAATTGAGGATAGCTGAAATTTTTGAAATTTCTGTATGTGATGAATTTAGGTTTAAACTTTATTACTTTTAGGCCCAGCTCACATATGGTAAGCTTGTGGTCCGATATTAAATCAGCAGAAACAACGCTAGCAAATGTTAGTTTTGCCACATTTTAAAACGATTTAGTTTTGAACTTGATTTCGTTGTGTATTGACCATCGAATTTCGACAACGATGATTTACTCGTTACAAGAGAGAATTGAACTAATTTTAATTTACGGGGAAGAACAGTGCTGTGCACGTAGAACAGCCCGGGTGTTTAATCAAAGTTATCCAGACAAAAATGTTGGACACCAATATGTATTAAATTTGATTAATAAATTTCAAGAAACTGGAAGTGTACGCAATAAAATTGTGAAGAACCCTAGAGTCTTAAATGAAGCCGCACAAGTAGAAATTTTAGGTCATTTTGCCATAGATCCCCAAACATCCATACCGAAAGTCTCAAGATTAACAAACGTTTCAGTCGGCTCTGTGCATAAAGCCTTACGATTCAATAAAATTTTCCCCTACAAAATACAACTTTTACAACAGTTAGGGGAGGATGACTATGACAGAAGAATGGAATTTTGTGAATTAATGAGTGAAAGGGCAAATGCAGATCCTAATTTAATTAAAAATATTTGCTTTAGTGACGAGTCAACTTTCTTTTTGAATGGGTTTGTTAATAAACACAATTTCAGATATTGGGACAATGAAAATCCACATGTTTTTCGTGAAGACCATACACAATTTCCTCAGAAAATAAATGTATGGGCCGGAATTCTTGGAAATAAAATTATTGGTCCGATATTTATGGAAGAAAATTTAACCGGTGAACTGTATTTAAATGTATTAGAAAATGTGATAGATCCTCTTATAACTGACTCTCTGGAAAATCACATTGATGAAGATGGAAATTTATTACTAGATGAAGAAAACTTAATTTTTCAACAGGACGGAGCCCCTCCACATTATGCTATGCCTGTGCGAAATTGGCTTAATGACAGATTTCCAGGCAAATGGATTGGAATAAGGGGCGCTATAGAATGGCCAGCGAGATCACCAGACTTAACGCCCCTTGACTTTTCTTATGGGGACATCTAAAGACAATAGTATACAAAACTCAACCAGAAAATATTCCTGATCTTAGGCGTAGAATAGGGGAGGCCTGTGAACAGAATACCCAAGAGACATTTCAAAACGTGCGTGAGGAGTTCGAGCAGCGGCTTTACGATTGCCTTGCCAATAATGGTGGGCATTTTGAACATCTGTTAAAATAAGTAAGTAAAATTTTACTAAAATATCAAGGTTAACTTTTTAAATTTTAAAAGGGCATAACTTGGAAACAAATAATCCGCTTTTAAAAAATGAAGCACCAAAAGACTGCTAATGAAAAGGGCTTTCAAGTGAACTATCACTCACTTACCATTTCAAATTTTTTATGTGCCTTTCGCCCCTCGTTAGGGGTTAAAACTACAGAGTCGCAAATACATGTAAAACATGTCCCCCAGTAAATCTAAGTTGACGTGTTTTTTTGTTAAATTCTTCTTCAAGTATTTTAAAAGTTATTCCGGGTGGCTAGTTTTGAAATGAAAGCCCTGTATTGTTAAAAATTAAATGATTTTTATCCATACACCAGTAACATACACACATACCATTCCATTATACTACATCATTTTTTAGGTTTAGGATTATAAAAATACGCTCTTACTTTAGAGGCGCCGACTTTTGAATGGCCACTAAATTAATAATAATAAATCACCTTACCTTACTAAGGTAATGAATAAATTTAAACAGTATTTTATTACTTAGAAAATAAAATAAATAATGGTATACATTTGGAAAGCTAGAAACATCGTATTTTTGCTAATTGCAAATTGACCATTGATTCGTAGCCTAGAGTTTCAGCAGGTTTTAGTAGCGTCTGGCATTTTGCGTTATTTATATTTATTTATTTATAATATTTATAAACAGGCAATTCCCAATTTTACAAAAAATACCAATAGGTACAGTTTGCCCAAAATTGTACCGTTGCCGTTTAGGGCCATAAATAAACTGCCCGATAAAATACCATTGCGTGGTCACAATGGTCGGCGAAATACAAAAGAGGGCTACAAGTTCGAGCTTTCCTTAACTGTAAAGTAACTATGTATTTCATTTATAAGAAACTAATTCATGAAATAATGTTTATAGGGTTTTTCACTTAAAACTCCTAGGTCCTATATCTCGAAAACGAATGGATATATTTGGATTTCGTAAACAGCCGTCGCTGGGTAGAATCAGTTTGCATTTATTAAAGATAACATCAATGCGACTCCTTCGACGACCAGGGCCGCATCGTGACGACGACGTTTCAAAAATATAAATCAATTGCAGGCACTGAAAGTAAGTACATTTTAAAGTACTTTAAATTTTAAGACTCTTTTGTCATTTACGCTAATTCGATTACTTCACAAAATTTAAAAAAACTGTAAAACCTATAATTTCCATTAATTTTAATTATCTCAGGCAATTATCAAGTAAGGCAATTCCCCGTGTACGTGGAATCCACAAAAAAGTGAAGACTCCGCCTCATTAGCCTATTATCAAGCTCTGGGAAAATAATCTAGAAATCGCTCGAAATGCCTAATGAACAGTTTGGCTTTCGAGCTGAACATTGCACAATTAGGCAGACTATTAGGCTCACGTCAAATATTATGAAGGGTTTCAACAGAAAAGCACACACGGGGGCAGTCTTTTTTGACGTCAGCAACGCCTTTGACAAGGTATGGCACTACCACGGTCTACTTCTAAAGCTAATAAGACTAGGAGCTCCCAACTATCTTATCAAGGTAGTGGTTTCTTTTCTAGACAATAGCAGTTTTGCAGTCTCGTCGGAGAACGTGCTTTCTTTAACAAAATTTATCAGGGCTGGAGTGCCGCATCTCTATCGCCGATGCAGTACAAATGAGCTCTATTTATTTTCCGACGATACTGCAATTACTGCGAAATCCAAACAACCGTGGTTGATAACCTCAAGATTGTAGCGACATATTAAAAATAGAAAATAGGCTTTCGGCTTAGAAGATTTACCTGAATATTTCCAAGACAAAGGCAACGTTAGAAGACTGGAAACTATTCCTTATGTCAACAGGGTACAGGTGAATTGGTGCCAGGAAGTTAAATACATGGGACTTACCTTTGACCAAAGACTGAATCGGAGGTTAAATCCAATAAATAGAGTTAAGCTTGCATTGCGTCAATTAAACTCTATCTACTCTCTGCTTCACAGGAGAAGTAGACTTTACAATAGGACGAAAGTCAACCTCTAGAAGGTCTTGGTCAGGCCTGTTCTGACTTATGGTGCACCGTAATGTAGCACAAGCAGAGCGGTAATTCAAAATCAAATTCAATTCAAATTGATCGCAAATGTCCCGAGGTACACAATAAATCGTGTACTGCACGATCACTTTCGTATACCGACAATTAACGAATTATTTTAGAAACTTATAACCAGTTATTAAAACGTACATTTCGACCAACGAACTTATAATGCAATCACATACCAGAGCAAGACCTGACTCGACATACAAACTATCGAAAGACTGACTTCCTATTGGCGAGCCCAATCAACAGCTAGAAATAGTGGAGAAGCAATACCCGCACCGTCTAAAAAGATAGGCGGCAAAAGGTGCCAACGCAAGCAGCACTAAAAAATCTTAGAATAAACACACACGGCGCTTGTGGGAAACTCAAAAAGAATTTTGACTTGATTTTCCGCAAAAACGGTAAGTCGCAGAGAAATATTTTGTAAACAAATATTGTAGAAAACAATATTCTACACAATTTATCTCATGGAGTCACTGCGCTACGACTAAAAGTGCAGAAAGCAGAGGGCGCCGAAGTCGCTAAAAATCACTTTTTCTTTATTTTCGACGCGAAAAATATTTTTTTGCTCAATCGCATGAATAAAAAAGTTGTAGAGCCCAAAAACTCCTATAAATTGAGTCCGCGCTTTTTTTTTACAATGCACGGTTACGGAGATATAGCTCCTGGAAGTACCAACCGAATGCAGCATCATTTGTTTTATGTCCTGTGATCGTAGCATTCTATTGTTACAGATCCTCACGTCTAATATGATCACTACGCCACAACTAAAAATGCTTTATAGGGGAAAGAAAAGTCGAAGTCTTTCTCCACAAGTTTATTATAGTTATAGAATAGAATAATCAATATACCTACATTAAGGCGAATTGACAAAACGGTTCCACCCTGTGAATCATCGACTATGGGCGATTTATTTACTTAGCTTCAAATCAACCTTAACAGTGAACAGAAATTATTGTTAGGAAATTGATAGGAAAGTGTAAATTTAAAAAAATGTTAAATGCCCTTGATATTTTAAAACAATTAGGGGATATATCTTGATATGGAGTAATAAGAACTCGTAGAATGGAGTAGTGATCGACCGATATGACTTTTTTAGCCAATACCGATAATCTGCCGATACCGATAATGTCTTGGCCGATAACGATATATATCGGCATTTCGGCCTTTTTTAATTGATAACATTATTAATGTCTAAAATCTGAATATTCTGTAATATAATTTATAATTCTTTAACGTTCAATTTAAAATCACAAAAAAAAAAACAAAAATTGCACTTTGGCAACACAGCAATAGGCGGTAATTTATGTGGCTCAGCGCCAAGTCATTGGTGAATCCCCTTAATTTGAATTTCTCGGTGAATCCCGTGCGTTTATTGCCGTGCATTCAGTATTGCATTCTTAAAGTAGATCGTTTTAAGTTCGATTATTTCTTGGCGTAATTTAGTTAATCTTTAACAAAGACATAATATTAATAGTTAATAATAATCCTATTGGAGTTTGGTGGAGTGCAAAGTAGCGAAATGGATGGAAAAAGTATTTATTGGAAATATTTCATAAAGAATAAATTATCCCCAGCAGATAAGAAATCCACCGCAAAATGTAAATTGTGTGACATAACCATTTCATTAGGGGGAGTGGGAAAATCGGCGAATACCTCAAACATGAAATACCATTTAGAGAAAAAACATCCTCAAGAATATTATAAATTGAAAGGGACTGATTCAAGCTCAGGTTAGTACTAAATTTTTATTTTCCAGTTCACGTTATAAAAATATTTACCAACAATAGGACCTGCTCATTCAGGATTATATTATTATATAGGATTGAGGGGCAAACCACCCAGGAATTTTTTGCTAAAAATCTAGGGATTTATTTTATTAGGAATTTAGGGAATTTTAAGGAAATTTGTGTAAAAAAATTACTGAAAAAATCTGAAGAATTAAGTAATTTGTTGGGGAAATTAAAGGAATTTGTGTAGGAGGAGGGACATTTTTCTTTTTCATCACTTTAAATCGTTTCATTAACAATTAACACCTATGATATGATTTTATTTAAAAACAAATTTCCCCGTTTATTTCAACGTTTTGACTTTTGATCACCCTGAGTCTATTTTTTTTAGAAACGGCTGGACCTTCTAGTAGTTCTAGTAGTACTTCTAACTCTAACTCCAAGCTATTGCAAGTCTCACTGGCTGACTCTTTCAAGCAAATGCAAAAGTGGGACATTAATTCATCCAGAGCGAAGGAGTTTCACTACCTTATAGGTGAAATGATATGTTTAGATAATCAGCCATTCAACATTGTATCAGATGATGGCTTTACTCTCGGCTACTAAAGAAAGCTATTCCAAATTATGAAATTCCTTCTGACAAATACTTCAGAGAAAAAGTTGTACCAGATATTTACTCAAGATGTAAAGCACAAGTGACTCAAAAAATTTCAAATATGTTGGGAAAAGCAATTTTTACTACAGATATTTGGACGTGCAAATATACAAACAGTTCTTTTTTGTCTCTCACAATCCATTTTTTTGAAAAAACATGTTTAAGTTTAAATCAGAGATCCCATTTTTCACTTGCCTGCAAGAAGTTCCCAGGATCTCATACAGGAGACGCCATAGCTGAAGCATTTAATTCTTTGTTACAAGAATGGAATATAAAGAGGGAACATATTCACTTAGTATTAGCAGACAATGCTGCCAATATGAGGAATGGTTTTGTTCAGGCAAAAGTAAATTATGAAGCATGCTTCATTCATTCTTTACAACTTGTAATACAGGATGCTATACAAAGTCAACGTTCAGTCAGTGATTTAATAGCAAGATCAAGAAAAATCGTTTCGCCTTTTTAATCACTCTTAAACTGCTTGCGATAAACTAAGTAAACTACAAGAACAACTAAACCTTCCCAAACACAAACTTTTCCAAGATGTACAAACACGTTGGAATTCCTCATTTTATCTACTCTCTCGCCTACTTGAACAAAAACAAGCAGTAAATTTATATATTTTGGATCATGGGACTCTTACAGACTTGACATTTTTCGAATGGGAATTAGTTGGAAGCATTTTAAATTTGTTAAAGCCATTTGAAGACATAACAAAAATTACAAGTTCTTCAGACTGCTGCATATCTGAAGTCATTCCATTTGTTTCGACTATCACTGCCTATCTTAACAAAGAAAACGCTAATTTTGCAGGAGTAGGTACAATGAAAGAAGAATTGAAAAACAGCTTGAATAAACGATTTCAGAATATATTTATAAAAAAACATTATACCATCGCGACTTTCTTGGGTCCTCGCTTCAAAGACAATTTTTTTACAAAAGACCGTGATTTTATATGCGAATACATAACTACAAATCTAAAGTCCCAAATAAAAGAAAACAATACATCTGTAGAACATTCCAGTTCCCCTGACATTTCGGATTACATTCAAGACCATACAATAAATGAAACTATAGATTCTATAGAAATTGATAGTGATGACAACGAACCATTTGCTAAGTATGTTCGAACTTCTGAACCTGAGACTAGTCGAACATCTGGCCAAAATCTGTTTTGGGAAATCTACGAAGAATTTGCCGGAGAAGGGATGAGCTCCACAAAAACAAAAACCATTCCAACAACATATTCTTGTGACACAAAATCATCTTCTAGGGCATCCATTTGTGAAGAAGTGAATGCTGAAATTACAGAATATAAGAAACATCCTCTTCTTGAAAGAAAAGCGAATCCCATTTCTTGGGAGAAGTTCTACCATTATCAAGCTCTTATATATTTATCTGCACCAGTTGGCAGTGTTGCAAGTGAGCAAATGTTTTCAGAAGCTGGAACCGTAAATTCGGCGAAAAGGAATCGGCTGAATCCAGAAACAACCGAGAAACTAATATTTTTACATGATAATTTGCCTAAACTACATTATTCATATTAAATGCCTATTTCATGTTATATCTACCATAATTTCTTAAGATTAACTTATTTGAAATATTACTTTAAATTTAAATATAAAAAAAATGTTTTAAGCTGCTATGGTTGTTTTTATACATCGGCCGATATAGCCGATATATATTTACATCTATCGGCCGATACCGATAATCGGCTCTCGGCCGATATAGCCGATATATCGGTATCGGTATCGGTCGATCACTAGAATGGAGTGATATTTTCAACTCGACGTTAGAATACCAGTATAATGGCCTTATACAAGTATTGTTAATAACTAATTCTAATTGTGTTACGAGATTACAATAAAATTACCATTAACATTTTGAATGTGGGTCAAAACGCCTGCCTTTCTGTGACGTCAATAATCTGTAGTTACCGATGTTATCAAATATGCTGTTTTTGCAATTTTATTACTCTAGTATAATAGTATATTTGTAGAGTTAAATGTACTAAATTGATTTCATGACCATACATTATCAGTAATATTTTAATTAAAATTTGTTGATATTTTTAAAGCGATTTGGTAAAACAATACAATAATCAGTAAAAAATCAAACAATAAATGACAGCCGGATAATTATTAATATTCATATCGTATGTTCATTCATGGCAACTGTGATTTGATATAACAGTGGTATACTTAATCAGCATTTTTAAATTGAAATATCTCGAAAACGGCTGGAGCAAATATCAAAATAATATTATTGTTGTTTTTAATATTAAAAAAAAATGCATTACATGTTTCTAAAATATACTGAATGTTCTACTTAAAGTTACCCAAGGTTGCATGTTAAACTAATTTGCCATATTCATTTGTTTTATTTCGTAAGAGTTTCCTGTGAGTGCGCCAGATAAGAGTCAATATTAATAGAATGCTAAGACGCTGCATTCCGTTGGTACTTCCAGGCGCTATATCTCCGTAACCGTGCGTTGTAAAAAAAAAGCGCGGACTCAATTTATAGGATTTTTTGGGCTCTACAACTTTTGTATTTATGCGATTGAGCAAAAAAATATTTTTCGCGTCGAAAATAAGGAAAAAGTGATTTTTGGCGACTTCGGCGCCCTCTGCTTTCTGCACTTTTAGTCGTAGCGCAGTGACTCCATGAGATAAATTGTGTAGAATATTGTTTTCTACAATATTTGTTTACAAAATATTTCTCTGCGACTTACCGTTTTTGCGGAAAATCAAGTCAAAATTCTTTTTGAGTTTCCCACAAGCGCCCAAGGGGGGGGGGGGCGACAATTTGGTTTTAAGCTAATCACATGCCCCCTAACCATTTATGAAATAAAATCGCTTATGGTATCTTTTTCTCGCAAATTTTACAGATTGGCTGTACTAAAAAAAAGTCAAAAGATTATCCTGACTTAAAACCACGTAAAAGATCCGGTAGCAGGTACATATGTTTCGCAAAAGCCAATAATTTAGATTCCTTCCTTAAGGTAATTGAAACACCTTGACAGATTCATTGTACTTGAGACGTTGTCATTTATGCGAATTAATAATATTCTATGAAAATGGTTCAGTACACTAACCAAGAAAAAGTAAATATGTTACTGATTTACGGTGAATTCAGGTGAAATGCTAAGGACGCACAAAGAGTATATGGGCATCGTTATACTCATAGAAGAATTCCCAATGACAAAACTGCAGCTTGGTGCAGGAACTTAAGGGAACATGGTTGCTTTGTAAAACCGAAAAGAGATAAGAGGATAATTGCTACAAATGATAAAAATACAGCCTAAGTTTTACAGCAAAATGATGATAATCTTAAAATTTCACTATCTGAAATCAAAGAACATACTGGTGTGTCAATAAGCTCGTCATGGAGGATTCTACACAAAAACAAGTTTCATCCAAACAAAACCAAATTGCACAACTGTTGCAGAGGTGCCCTTTGAGTACAGAACGAATATGTGGCTTTAACAGGAATGGGCTCTTGCTCATAATGCGCAAATTGTTAAGAACTCTTTAGACAGACTGTATCTGCGGTTTGAATGGTTAAAGACCTTACTATAGTAGAGATTATTTAAAAAGACCGAAACCCCAATAAAACGTGCAACAAAGAACGCTACAGGGTATTCTTTGTTTTCATACAAATCAAAAGCAAAAATAAATTAAAGGGAATATCCAGTTAACGCCCTTCAAAGAGTAAAATAATAAATCACATAAGTCTTAGTGTTTCATCTTTTATCACGTACCCAAGGGTGTACCTGAGGAAGAGAGGCATAATGTAATATGAGGGTGTATTTTGTATCCTTTTATAAACTGACTGATATCTGTGGTGAATGCTGGTGGGATATTGGGTCAGATCCCGAATGTATTATTTCAAAAAAGCAAATCTTGAATTATGTACATTAAAAAATACATTAATTAATACTTTTTAAATATAAATATAATAAACAGGAAAAAAAGAACAATACAAAAATATATTTCATATTTATACAGCGTGCTAATTAATGTCATGCAGATATTTCAGGGGGTGATAGTACCCGTCAAAATAAGAAAAAAATGCAAATATATGCATGGTCTAAAATGCGGTATTTTCGTTATACAGGGTAGCAAAGTTTCAATTTTTTTTCTCGTATATTGCGTTTTCTCTCTTATATTCTGTGATGATTCTTTCAAATTTGGAACATCAACCATTTTTTAGAATCTCTACAATAAAGTATCAAAATTATCGGTCGCAGTATACAGGGTGTTACATTTTCTTGAATCGGTTACAATTTTATCTTTCAGAACTTTTTTTTGAAGCTCCCTGTATGAATTCCGGTATGAAATTTGAACTCTCTGTTCCTTTGTTTAGCGTTCTGGTCTCTTGTACTATTCTCGTATCTGTGACCGTTTTCGATTTATTTGCAAAAATAGCCATCGATGGAAATTAAGTGTAGGTATAATTATTATAAGTACCGAATAATTTGTATATTTTTGTAATCATAAATATAATTTTTAATAATAAAATAACTTGTAATTTCACATTTATACATAAATAAAGTATTATTTAATGTCTTACTTATTTTTATTACAAACTATGATTAAATTCTAAGCAAAATACGGACCTGTTCGGCCATATTTCAATTTTACTTATATTTTCTTATATCTCTGAACAGACTTTACCTACTTTCGAAGTCCCTGCAATCGATTTATATTTTTGAAGCGTCGCGACGCCCAGTACGTCAAATGAGGTCGCATTGATGTTATCTTTAAAAAAATGTAAAGTGGTGCTACCTACCGACTTTTTACGAAATCAAAATATATTCATTCGTTTTCGAGACATAGGCCCTCAGAATTTTTAAGTCAAAACCCTTGTATAGGGTGTTCCACATAAGACAATATAGCTTTATGCGATATCCTGTATCGTGTGGACATCCCTGCAAAAAGTATTTGAAACACCATACATGACATTTTTTATAATTATAATATTCCATAATACTGCAATTCTTTACAATGTATTAAGCGCAGTTATTAATGAATGAATAAATAACTGTAACCTATAACCTATAATACCAGACATCGAAGCAAAACCATGGGTAAAGCATCCTAGGCATTTCTTACCTTGCCTCTAGACTTTTTCAAATACTTGGGAGCAATAAAGTCCTCAACTTGTATATCCAAGCTGCTTGGATTGATTACGGGTTCTTCAGCTCGCCTCTGAAGATTCAAAAAATCTAAAATAGTTTGTTTTTCAGTTTCATACGAGCTGTCTGCTAAAGAACGGCCCTTGGCTGCAAGTCGACAACATGCCATCCATCTTGAGTACTGTGTTTCCTACAAAAATACATATTTATAATCCTAAATTTCATAATTTAATTTGGGTGTTTTTATTATATCCAAACTTATCGGCCTGTAAATGTAATCGTTTACATAACTTACTATTAATTGCCTACTACTAGTAGGTACACTAACTATTATTGTCCAAAGACAAGGCAATTTTCATTTACAATAGGATACGTCAATATACAGTATGTCCACGGATGGGGTTTACAAGAGGGCAAATGGACTAAAAATTGAAAGATACAAAAAAAAGTCACTCTTAATAAACGTTTTTGCTTGTCTAGAAAATACGATTCATCATAAGAAACTTCAATTTTTTTATACAGGGTGGGTAAAAACTGCAAAAATGTTATTTTGCTTAAGAGTAAACATACTTTATTTTGAAAGATACGAAAAAAAGTCACTCTGACCAAATCTGCGGTCAAGCCATTCTCTAACCTCTCGAGCGAAATGGGCTGGACAACCATCTTGCTGAAAATACATATTTTGTCGAAAATTTAATGGTAGATTTTTGAGTTCATCATTGAAAAATGTATCCAGCATTTCTAAATATGAAAATCTATTGCACGTGTTATCAAAAAAATATAGCCCTATGATACCATGGATGGATATCGCGCACCACACGTTCACTTTTGTGAAATATTGTCTTCTCGTCATAATTCTGAATTCGGGATTTTCTAAAGACCAGTACCTAACGTGCTGGGTTGCAACGGTTCCATTGGTAGAAAATGTACTTTCATCAGAAAACATGATACATTTATAAAATTGACATTTCTACTTAAAATTTTGTCTCGTATCCACAAGCAAAAATCAAGTCGTTTCGCGTCATCTCCCTCTTCCAATATTTGATTAAAGTGCAGTTTATACGGATACAATTTATTTGCTTTAAGGATCTTCTGAATTTGACTTTTTTTTACAACTTCCAACTGAGTAACACGATTTCTAAGGGACGTCATAGGATTTTCTTTAACAGATTGAAGAACTAAGACTGTAGCAGCATCATCATGGTCGTATTTCTTCTTTTTTTTTTTGAGATCCAAAACCGAACCAGTTCTCTGGAACTTTTTTATTAACTTGCAGATTGTCATCCTAGTTATTGGGATTCCTACAAATTTCTCGGTAAATTGTGCCATGACGTAGCGGTGACCATCCCCATAACATTGTATTATAAAAACTCTTTGTTCAGTAGATAGCATTTCTACTTAAATAATAACTTCATTAAATAAAGACATTGACAACAAGTACCTATCACCTTAAGTGTCATTATTATTTTAACTAGGTTCACCAGTCAGAGGTGTGCCAGCGAATACTTTTTGGGAAATAATTTTTACATAGCCTTTTAATGAATTGTTCTACTTCGGTTTGTTGTGTAGAAAACACATTCATTAAGAGTGGATTTTTTTCGTATCTTTCAAAATAAAGTATGTTTACTCTTAAGCAAAATAACATTTTTGCAGTTTTTACCCACCCTGTATAAAAAAATTGAAGTTTCTTATGATGAATCGTATTTTCTAGACAAGTAAACACGTTTATTAAGAGTGACTTTTTTTCGTATCTTTCAATTTTTAGTCCATTTGTCCTCTTGTAAACCCCATCCGTGGACATACTGTATATGTCAATTATGCATGTTAATCTGAACATCAATACATAATGCAATACATACTTACATCATCACACCTTATATACATTTCGGACATGCCATCAGCACTAGGCACCTCTAGCTTAATAACATACTTGTTCTGACTAATGTTGACATCGGGCGTCACTTCGCAACCCTTCAGGTTAATGTTCATAACGCAATTGATGTTGTGCACCATATCTTCTCTGCTTTTGTACATGTATAGGTGTAGGTCCCGACAAGTGAACCAATATTTTTTGTATGCTTTTAGGGTGAACCGTTTCGGTCTGAAAAAAATTAGAAAAACCGAAAAATCAAATTTAGGTGTTATGTAACAGGAAAGCTTAACATTGTGTATATAATTCTTATGATACTAGTCAGTAAGTACAGTATAGGCATTGAAACAATTATAATTATTATGGGCTTAAGGATTGTAGTTCGGAATTTAGATTTTGTATATTCTATCATCAATTCAATTTTACTCTAGTCGATGAAAATCTACCCTGATATTACCACCCTGCCTTGTAGGGCAATCATAATAAGATGCATTTACGTTGTAACCTTAGATGTATTTATGGCAGTACAAGAGGCATTCGTATATGAATCTGCAGGGCACCGTCATAATTCTGAGATCTTTAAAACTTTGTCTTACATCGTCCCTGTACCTTAATCCTGCCACGACACGACACGCACGGCTCTTCTCTGTAGAGCGAATAAATATGCTTGGTTTGAACTGAATGACCCCAGACCATTATGGCGTACTAGGCGTACGGATCCAAATACACTCCCAGGAACCTAACCTCCTCAGGGCCCTCCCCTTCAATTGCCCGCGATGCATAGACCATACTAAATGACTTTGATTGACCAAGGGTTAACTTGTTTGATACAAACCATTCTTTTAGGTTAAATTTAGGTCAATTTCATCATTTTGTCTAAGTCTTTCCATTGTAGGCTGTCGGTTGCTGTCTCCCTCTCAGATATTTACTTAATATAGCCACAGTTCTTTTACCAAGACCGTAGCGGTGAAGTTTCTGGATTAGTACTTTGTGGGACACAGTACAATAGAGGTTGCAGCGGAACGTACGTTGAATGTCTTCTTCATTTATGAATATCGTACCTATACTCATACCAATCTAGTCAAGTTTACAAGCATTTATTTGAAAAAGATATTCCCATACTTTAGTCTGTGTGCGTGCCATGCAGTGTCAGAGGATCAAAGACAAATAATAACGGAATATTAAAGGCAAGAAGACCTTGCCAAACAATTATCCACCAGTCGTATTGCTTTCGGTTATATCAAGAGTCATGGAGGAGGCTATCAACCAAAAATTAATAAGGTACCTGGAAAGCTTCAACATTATCAGTGACCGCCAGTATCGATTTCGTAAGATCAAGATCAAGGAGAGACCTTCTCGCTTATGATACGCATTTTTGGCACAACGCCATGGAACATCATGGAGAGCACCGGGCGGTAGCACTAGACATTTACAAGGCCTTGGATCGACTATGGCATGTGGGGCTCCTAAGTAAAGTGAAAGCATACGGAATGCCGGTTCAATTTTGTTCATGGCTGTCAAGCTTTCTTAAAGACAAATGGACGATGGACGGATTTCTTTCCGACACGTTTAATATCAATGTCGAATTTCCTTAAGGCTCTATATTGTCTTCCACCCTCTTTCTACCATAAATTAATGATCGATTGGAAATAAATAAAAATCCGATATACAGTATACAGGGTGTCTCTAAAAGGTCTGTACAAAATCTGAGCACATATTCCTGAGGCCAAAATTAGGCGATTTAAAGCAGCTTGCCTTAGTCCGAAATTGCTCCGTTTCCGAGATACAGGGTGGTAAAGTTAAAAAATAAAAATCGAATTTTTTAAAATGAATGAACATTTTTTAACGTATTACTTTAAAACTTGGTACCCGGGGTTTTTTTGGGATGCGAAACCCGAATACAGACAGACACCTATTCACTGTAGCCATTAGAGGGCGCTTCACAATGCACTTCTTATGGTTTAGAATGGCCATAACTTTTTCATCAGTGTAGTTTTTTCCTTTTTTTTGTTAAGGAACTAATTTTTTGAACATTTTGAAACAAAAAAGGTACTATTGTGAAAATCCGCTAAAGTAAGCAGTTTTTGAGATATTTCGGTTTTTAGTGTTCGATGCCGCACCGGAATATCTAAATTATTTTGAATAAAAAATTCCGCTATTAGTGAATTTTCGGCAGGAAAAAATGTTTCACTTGGGTTAGTTACAGCAAGTTTTGCAGGAAGAATATGAGTATGGTTTTTCTTTAATTAAATGAGGAACAATTTTGTTTTAAAAGTAAATTTAATTAGCATAAACTTTTAGTAATTGTTTAAAATGACCTCCGTTAACATAAGTACAAAGATTAATACGACGTAAAAAGTTTAAATTTACTCTTTGCATCAATTCCGCATCGTTCTTTAATATGTTGACTGCATTTTGAATTCTTCCCCACAATTCCTCTTCATTATTAATCGGTCTGGAGTATACCATTGTTTTTAAAGACCCTCATAAAAAATAATCCAACGGAGTCATATCCGGTGAGCGTGGCGGCCACTTTACAGGAGCGTCATTTCCTCTACCGATCCATCTGTTTGGATACTGTCGATGCAAATAATTGCGGACATTTAAACTAAAATGTGGTGGAGCACCGTCATGCATAAACCACATATCTCGTCGAAGTTGTAATGGCAAATCTTCTAATAAATGTGGCAGCGTATTTTGTAAATGTTCTAAATAATCCACACCATTTAGTCGTGGCGGTAAAATGACAGGACCAATAATGAAATTGCCAATGATTCCTGCCCACACATTAATTCTAAACTCATGTTGATAATGAGTTACTTTCGTGGCATGCGGGTTTTCAGCAGCATAAACATGTTCGTTATGTAAGTTGGTTACACCGCTTTTTGTAAAACATGCTTCGACAGTAAATAAAATGTGCTTAGCAAAATTTACATTCTGTTGTCTTTGTTCGATAATGAATCGACAGAAGTCCAATCGTTGATCGAGATCCGGAGCCAAAAGGTCTTGTACCTATTGGATATGGTATGGATGAACCTGCGTTCTTTTAATGTCCTATGAACTACATCCTTGGATACTCCTACCTCTAAACCTAAGCGTCTGGTGCTTAATTTTGGATCTTCAGCAATTCTTTCCAAAATTTGTTCCTCAACCTCAGGAGTCCTTATTGCACGTTGCCGTCCATAATTGGCAGTTAAAGGAGTGAAGCTACCGGTTTCGCGAAGGCGTCTCTCAATAGCAGGAAATGTTTGATGGTTTGGTATGCGCCGATTTGGATATCTTTCCCTGTTTACCCTAACACTTTCGCGGCCATTTCCTTCACAATACCCAAAAACCAATAGCATATCCGTCATTTCTGCAGAACTGTATCCTTCAGCCATCTTTACAGTCATTTTAAATTTTAACTAACCCGTTTCAAACACCTTATTTATTCTCGCATTGGCCAATTCTTACTAAAACACTTACTGTAAACAACATAGACTGATGACTGCGAAAATTCTTAAAATACGAAAAATATTTACATTTAAATAGTCTGTTGCAAAAAAATTTTTAAAGGTGTTCATCAAACAGGTAAAAAATCCGAGGAATATTCCAGTATTCTAACCAAACATTTTAAATCAATACGTCAAAACGCGGATAAAAGTTAAAACGCTGTGTCTAGAATCCCGGTACCGGTAACACATTTTTTACCGGTAGTTTTGATGACGTCACCCATATGACATACTAGGTACCGGGATTTAAGTAAATCCCGGTAAAAAATAATAATAATTATAGACTTTATTGGTTAAACAGGCGCTAACACGGCATCTAATCCACCTTTTTGGTTCCAATTCGCCTTTTTCAAGTCTCTTTATAGACTTTATTGGTTAAACAGGCGCTAACACGGCATCTAATCCACCTTTTTGGTTCCAATTCGCCTTTTTCAAGTCTCTTTATAGACTTTATTGGTTAAACAGGCGCCAACACGGCATCTAATCCACCTTTTTGGTTCCAATTCGCCTTTTTCAAGTTCACCGGCCAATTACTTACCAGCCCTTTTTGAGTCGATCTACTTAAAAAAAAATGAAAGAGTTATAAAAAACTAAAAAAAAAGTCATAAGAAAACTAAAAAAGTCATTAAGAAAAAGTGCCCGAAACGGGAATCTATCCCGGGACCTATGGCATAACACCCAGATGCTATATCCACAGAACCACTCAATTGCTTACTAGTTTCAGTTAATCTAGTAACCGTAGAATCAAAGCCAGCGTATCTCCGAAAGGAGCCGAATGCCAGACTCGCGCATGCGCAATTTTAGGACTTCACTTTGGTATTTAGGCGCTCGTGACGTCATCAAAACTACCGGTACCGGGATTCTAGACACAGCGAAGTTAAAATTAACCTTTGTCCGTAATGACCTTGACGGGCTGTCAGCTCGCTAAACAGATGTTTGATTGGCTATTGCTGCTCACGTGGTAACAACGCATCCGTAATCACGGATGCACGTGGATTCAGACCAGGCTAGGATAACTTAAATGGTGAAGATCGTTCCCCGTTCGTTTAGTTCTTCAACCAGACGCTGATGGCGCTATTGTAGGATTTTTGTTTTATAAGGTTGTTCATATCCTAACGTTGGTAGCGAGAAAACATATATTTAGAATGAACGTGGTGAATGTTCTGTATCTCTTTCTCTCTGCATTCAACCGTACCAGCTAAGGTGCGATAAAGATAAAAATATGACTTATGCGCTGATCCATAATAAAAATATCTTCCGGAGTCGGACCCAACTGACATTGACATTTTAAAATTGAATTTTTAAACGAAGCGGCGCGACGTTTAAGTTTATTAAGTTTATTCTACTAAAAGGGTGATTTATTGTTGCGTTCCCGGATGTAAAGTACAAAGTGGGAAACGTGTGAAAATGCACAGGTTTTCAAAAAGCGACCAGGTAAGTTTTTGTTGTTTTAGCGAAGTAATAAAAACGGTGTATCGTATGAAGAGCCAAAAAGGCACGTTGCACCTATTCTGTATACAAAATATTGTTGCTATCTAACAAAAATGTATGCAGGACACCTTTTGACCCTGAATAATCATAGACATTACTTACATACTGAATTTCTTAGAGTTATGACAGTTTACGATCTTAGTATAATGTCGTGTATTTTTAGACGCATAAACTTTGGGTAATGCTATTCAAAATCCAGTACCTACTCTGTAGCAAGGACAACATTGGCATTCAAAGAACTTATAGAGTTTGTCACACACATTTTGGATATGACCAGAAAATTGAGCATGGCAGAAGAGGATCGTGTTTAAAGCTGAACGCTGTTCCTATGTTAAATCCTTACAGCACAATCCTAGGTATAAAACTTGCCTTGTTATTATATAAATTTATGTAAATATCTAATATTAATAAAGCTTGTCGCCATATCAGAAACGTTGTCACAACCTCCTTTTATTCTCCCAAAAAAATATATTGACTTTAATTCAAAAGGTTCGCACTTCTAACTTTTCCTTCAGAGTTAGAAGAGCGAAAATTTGAATTCAAAGTTGTCAAATTTTAATTTTCATACGTGGCGCCGACCCCCCACCCCCATTGCTACATTTAGTTCTTCAACCAGACACGAATGGCGCCATTATCTTGCCTATGATTCAGACTAAAAATTCAAGACATGCGTGATTGATTCCACAGCATACTTTAAGGTTAGTTTAGTTTATTATTTATTTTACGTTATGTCTACTCACTTTAAAAATCTTAATTGATCCTTCAGTTCCGGCACCGAGGTAATATCATTTATATGTGTACTGATACTGGAACCTTCCAACGTCGTTTGGAGATTATTGAGGGCGGCATCGATGTCGTCTTCGAGTGGTGACGGCGAGGTCAGATTACTGTCATTTATTGACTGATGTTGCGGCTGACTGGCCTGTAAGTTGATTTGTACCTGAAATAAAAAAAAAAATGTATTAATATTGAACTATGTAATATCAGTTGTAAATTACCTCAATAAAGCATAGATACAATCTAAAAAGAAAATTACTAAAAAATGTAAATCCATTGCTTGAATCAGAATACAAAGTCTACCGAAACAGCCTTAATAAATTAATAAAGAAAGTAAAATACGATTACTATAAGAGAGAAAGAACAGAAGATAACAGGCTGTGAAAAAATATAGAGTAACAAACAACTTAAAATTAGAAGAAAGGATAACACAGACTGTGACAGTCAAATAGAGATGGTAAACTTCTGCAACAATTACTTTAAAAATGTGAGGATAAAGCTACAAACAACTATTATTGTACCAGACAAACCATTTCAGCCGACCAATGATTTGAACTGCTCTATGTTTCTGACTCATGTGTCGGAGCCAGAGACCATTACCCATATATCCTCATTAAAAGCAAACAGCGCCCCGGGAAAAGATGGGATATCTGTATCTATATCTAATAAAAACATTTCACTTAACTATAACACCTCCTCTAACACACATCATTAACTTAATTTTTAAAAGTGGTATAGTCCTATCTCATTTATAAACACCTGTTATTACCCCAATACACAAATCAGGACCACCAAATAAAATCCAAAATTACCGCGCCATCAGTAATTTAGCAAAGATTTTTGAAAAAGCATTAAAGCAGAGACTTTTTTCAATGACAACAACATATCAATTTGGTTTTATTGAGGGTATTAGCACCACCAATGCTATACAACACCTTACCTCTAAAATCTCCACAAGTATGGATAACAATCACAAAACAATTGATGTCTTTATAGATCTTGCAAAGGCGTTTGACCGGTACCACACAAAAACTTATGGATATTTTAGAACATTATGGGATCAGAGGCACAGTATGGAAAATGTTCAACAATTACTTATCAGACCCATCTCAATACACCAAAATTAATAATACAACCAGTAGCCCAAAAACAATTAAAACCGGCATACCACAAGGTACAATTCTTGGACTTACCCTCTTAATTACATATATTAACTTACTACTTAACATAGAGCTTGAGGGTGAAACTATTTCCAGATTTCCTATGCTGACGATACGGCCTTAATATTAAAGGGATAACATGGGAGGAAACTAAAGACCAGGTGAAATTAGGGTTCACCAAAATAAAACAAGGGCTTGACCATTTTAAACTGTCCCTAAACCTCCAAAAAACCCAGTATGTGGCTTTTTCTCCCAAATATGTCCCCTTTTAATTGTACAAATGTTAATGATAAAGATGTAATACAATCTTGTAATCCAACAAAATATCTTGGAATAGCTATAGATTAAAACCTTAAATGGGCATATCACATCGATAATGTAGCATCTAAAACTCGTAAATTAGTATATAAGTCCTACATATACCCTGACGAAAATTTTAAATACCAACTTGTCTGTTTTAATCTATAAGTCCCTGGTAGAATCTATACTGCGTGTTGGTTTAGTGGTGTGGGTAGGGACATTTAAAAGCATATTAAAAACTTTGCAAACTGTCCAAAACTATATTCTGAAGGTGATTCACAGAAAAGATAAACTATATACTACCAATCTATTGTGTAATGAAAGAGTTTTAATGTGCAAAAGTTATATATTTTATCGACTTGTATTTTTATGCATAAAAAAGAAAAAATAAAAGTACGTCATCCTCATTAAACAAGAGAAAATGTAAACCGGCACTTAGTAATACCGGTTAGTCATAAAACTTTAAATTTAAAATATTTTAACTATTTAGCTTCAAAGTTGTATAATATTTTACCTACAACAATTAGAAATATAAATAGAATTAAGAGTTTTAGTTATAAATGTGAAAGATTTATATTCGAAAATGCAAAAACATTTCAGGGAACACTCGTGTCATATTATCAAATGAATAAATAATCTGATGGTCACCCAGTATAGAATATGTAGTGTAATTGTTTATTATATAAGTATGTCTGGAATTCAATTGAAATCTTAAAAATTGTTTAAAATTAAAGAGTTTAATGTATTGCACATACAGACATTTAGTTGTCTTGGTGCAATAACAAAAGTATACCTACCGATTTTAGAGAATAAGAAATTATGCAAGTACAAGAATCTGTATTTGAATTGAAGTAATATATTATTCTATTATATTCTATTCTATTTGATTTCATAGTATGGTGATTCACGGTGGATTTAAAAATACAGGTATTTCGGTGTCCGTTTTAAACCACCCTCTCTATTGCAACTAAGATTTGGCAATAGCGTAAAATGCCTCAGGGTATTGACTAACCTTTTACCAAATATTAGTGCCTAAGGCCCAATTTATCAATGTTCTGTTAACGATAAGAGCCACATAACCTATACCGGGTGTTGCATCGTCGAGCGGGACATAGGAAATCCCATGTAATTTTAAATGGGGTCAATTATTGGCTTCCCTAATTATTTTAGAGAAAAATTCTATTTAGGTTTATTAAAGAGCACTAAAACCCACATTCAAAAGAATAACTTTAGATATTTTTGATGAGCCCGTTTACGGGTTATCGCCGATTTCTTTTTAACTATTTCTCCTTTTTATGGCCCCGTATTTGCGGGCACCAGTCAAAGTAAAAGATGACTGTCAAATAAAGTTGTCATTTTGAAATGTGTGCTTTATTGTTATAAAAACTCGTACATCGAAAATATTAAAGGTGTATTTATGAGTACAAATTAATCTGAATAAAATTAAAATAAAGTATCCAATTACAAGGTTAATTATGACATTTTACATGTTTCAATATTTTACTAATTAATAGGTAGGTACTATTAAATTGTTAGAACTTTAGGATTTAAGAAGATATTCAAATATTCCTCAAAATGACAAACTTTATTTGACAGTCATCTTTTACCTTGACTGTTGCCCGCAAATACGGGGCCATAAAAAGGAGAAATAGTTAAAAAGAAATCGGCGATAAACCGTAAACGGGCTCATCAAAAATATCTAAAGTTATTCTTTTGAATGTGGGTTTTAGTGCTCTTTAATAAACCTAAATAGAATTTTTCTCTAAAATAATTAGGGAAGCCAATAATTGACCCCATTTAAAATTACATGGGATTTCCTATGTCCCGCTCGACGATGCAATACCCGGTATAGTAGCTAACAGTGGAACATTCACGCATAGTCATTGATGTCTTCATGAAACTGGGCATTTTCAAAGAGATACAGCTAACGCAGGAATACCTCATACCTCATACTATTAGAACAACAGCAATCAAGGAAGCTGTTTTAAATCCAATAGAGGATCATCCAGAAACCAGCACTAGAAAGAGTGCCATACATTTTAATATTTGTCATCAAATTGTTTGGATAATCTTGTCAGACCATCAACTTTACTCACACCATCTTCTAATGGTGGCTTCCAAAACTTCCAAAAACAGAACTAGTGGCTTCCCACGGCCTGTAATATTGCAGGCCGGGCCGCACCAACAGTCCGTGGGAAGGGTGCCGCCCGAGGTGGTCTGGGAAGATCCGTGATGGCGCGTCCGATCCACCGCAAGTCGGTAACTACAAAGACACGGCGCGATTTGAGTTTTTGAGTTAGTATAAAAATGAAGCCGCTTTATGGGATACAAAAAAATAAGCCACAAGAACAGAAACGACCAGCAAGATGCGTGGAGTAGAATCCAAGCGAAATTAAAGGACGGTAACATCTCGATAAAAGATGCAGCAACAGTTCCTTCTTCCCCCGGCATTTTGGGAATGACAGTTGGTTTATTAGTTGAGACAAACCCTCGGGCCAAGACGCGCCATGGGAAGAGTGCCGCCCAGGTGGTCCGGGGTCGCCCGCTCTAAACGACACGGCGCGGCCCGGCCTGCTATATTACGGGTCGTAGGAAGCCACCATTAAGAGTGCAAGCACTTTACCGTGATTTTCCTTTACGGATTGATTTTCTGTACCTACAGAGGCTCGCAGAAAATCCCATTTTGAAAGTCAAATCCTTTTCACAGATGAAGCTAACTTTTCAAGAAATCAAATAATGAACAACCACTTATGGGCTTAAGAAAATCGCCAGTTTATGCAAGAAGAATTGCCACTTCTAATGAAGGAATTATCATTTTTATTAAGAAACCAACATTGGTATTTGCACGATGGCGCTCCAGCACATTTCAGTGTCCTGGCACGTGAATATTTAAATGAAATGTATTCTGAAAGGTGGATAGGTCGTGGAGGACCACAACCACGGCCACCTAGGTCACCCGATTTAAACAATTTGGATTTTTTGCTATGGGGACATATTAAGTCCTTAGTGTACGCAGCACTAGTGAATGTCGACGATTTAAGAAATCGCATAATCGCTGGATTTAAAACGTTTAGAAACACTCGAGGTATTTTTGAAAGAGTGCGGGAATCAATGAGAAGATGATTTGAGTCATGTCTAATGGCAGGAGGGAACCATTTTCAACAATTATTGCAATTAGTTAACTAATTCACATTACTAATAATATTTTTTTAGAATAATTAATATTTCAGAAAGCTCATAGTTATCTTCAATTTAAATATTTGGTATACAGTCTACCGTAACTAAGATTTATGCAAAGTTGTCAAATATGACAAAATGAAAGAACTTAAAAAAGAAAAAAATATGACCTTCATCTTGGCCGGATTCAGGCGAATCTTCCAAGCCGAAAGCCATTTCTCCAGCTCTATTACGTGACGCTAAACATTATTTGATTGTCTGAAATTAATTTTTGAAACTGTCTGCATTCGATGGACTGAAGTTAGGGCTAATAAGGTAACTAGTTTAAGTACTACTGAGGTTTTTTTAACGATAAAGTTTCTAACGGAAACATGGTTTCCAAATAATTTTATCGTATCATTGAAGATTAAGTCATTTTTATATGATATCTTTATTAATAATTATTAACATCATAAACGTACTAAAACCTACATAAAACCTTAGTTACTCATAATACATTAGTTACCATAATTTAATACGTTAGTTACGAAAGCATAATACGTTAGATACCAAATAATATTAGAACTATTTTTCATGAACATGTACAACAATACTTTGACAGTTTTCAAATTTGATGGATACACCTTTGTCTTTAACGTCCACGATCTTAGGTATGCCCTCTGAAGACTGATTAATGACCGAGAAAGCACTCCTTTCGATTTCGTGCGGTTCCCCAGTGCCTAATCCACTGCCGGAAACATCGCCGATTTGAATTTTGCGAGCAATGGAAACTTTCTTGGTCACACTTTCTTCTAAATGCCCTCTAGCAACCTTCGCCGATTCCCATCCACCAAGTTCATGTAGGTCTAATATATCTTCTCCAGCATTAACAAGAAAATTTGCCGAAGATCTTCTAACGCAGTGACCAGTATATAAATTAGGATTTTCAAGTGAGAGATACTCAGCTATTTTTTGAGGTATTTTAGAGAAGAAATGAATGCCGCAAGGCTGTACCGTACATTTCCCTCTTCTATATGATACAAACAATCTTTGGTGAGTGACATGGTCTGGCCTTAACATTGCGTACTTTTTAAATAAAAGCACAGGATTGACTTCGCCGTCAAATATCACAGCGAAAATACGTTTCTTGTGGGTTTTTGAGTCGAGAATAGTAACAATCAACTTGTCCTCTAAAACGTCAACATCTTCCGTGGTCATCTTCGCTAATTCATTAGTTCGACAGGCTCCTCCAATTCCAATTAAAAAAGCCACTTTCATCATTAAAAACTTCTCGTCTGAGGCAGAACACACAAATTCGTTGACTTGTTCTCTTGTAAATACTTTTGATTTTTTTGCTCTATATCCAACATTTTTCTTCTTGATGAAACGTATTAAAGCGCCGTATTTGTCGATTTCCACTCTTTCCTTCAGTTCTAAAGTCGCTCGTAACATGGAATATTTCGGCCATAAGGATGAAGCAGAGTATTCCTCAGAGAGTTTTGCGAAATACGCCAGCAATACCGTTTCTTCTGCACCTTGAACATGTACCATTGCGATAAAAAAAAAGTAGTACAAGAATTAGTAGTCCCAGATAGAACTCTTGGTCTATAAGGATATCGAGAAGTGGATATCGTCGTCACTATGAAAACAATATAATTATGCCACCTAATTTTTTAGGCGTTACCATGAATTTGGTAATCTACTATATACATGGCGAAATAAAAGTATTGTAATAAAGGTGCTTTAAAAAATTTACCTACCTTTTAAAAATGGGCAATTTTTCAAGTTTTTAAATAAAATAATAGAGTATGTATAACAACTATCGATTTATATATTGAATATAAAAAAAATCCAAAAACAACAAAAGCCAAAAGTGGAAAAACAGTAAAAATACAAAATTTTAACCAAAAGTAAACATTTCTAAATGCAACATCCTAAAATAATATATACTTAAAAGCAGCTGTTTAATATTTAGTCATTGCGCCGCTGTTTTCAATTACTTTTTGTAACCGACGCGGCATACTTAAGACTAAGCTTCTTGTATACTCTTGGGTAATATTATCCCATGCTGCGTTTATCCCCTGGCGCAGTTCTTCTTCATTTCTTGGATGAAAGTCATGTTTATACATGAACTTGGTCATTTCTCCCCAGACATTTTCTATGGAATTGAGGTCGGGGCTCTTCGAAGGCCATGGTAAAACTTGGATGTTATTTTGTCGAAAGTAATCTTTTACTATGCGGGCAGTATGAATGGGAGCATTATCTTGTTGGAAAATATAATTTTGATCACCGAATATGGCTTCAACCGACGGCACCATAACATTATTTAATATGTTGCAATATGTTCCTGCAGTTAGCCGCCCTTGCACAAATTGACAAACTCCTGGGCCTCTAGCACTAATCCAACCCCACACATTTACGTAAAAACGTCCACTTTGATTTGTCTTGTGCGTATATCTTTCATCATACCTTGTGTTTATGGGTCTATATACTCGGACTTTTCCATTGTTACAGGACTGGAACGTTTTCTCATCTGAAAAAACTACAGACTCCCACAGTTGGTTTTGGTATTCGTGAGCAAATTGTACTCGTCTTTGCTTATTTAGTTCTGTTAAATATATTTTGTTTGCAGAACACCTATTTTTGAGTTCAGACCCCCGAATTCTTCTTCGAGCTGTAATTGAAGATCCAGGAAAATGGGTTTCTTCTTTAGCCTTAATAGCGGTCCCGAATGGGTTGTCCCTTAAATAATTAATTAAAGTTGTATCTTCGTCATCGATGGAAACTTTTGGGCGACCAGAACCTGGGTTTCTCACAATACTTCCATGTTCTCGAATTTTGGATTTAGCCAACAACACTGTTTTTTTGTTTATCCCTAATGCGCCTGCAATGTCCCTTATGGGAACCCCATCCCTTAATAGCGTAAATATGATCGATTTTTGCTCTGAAGTTAAAGGCATTTTTTAAAAATTACATGACACTGACACAAGAATTCTGGTGACACTGAGTTATCAGTTTGAAAGAAAATATTTTATAATAGACCAGCAGATTAAATTATATTTTTTATCCGATTGTGTCAAAAAATGACGTTTTATAGATCAGATATTTGGACGAAAAGGTAACCTTTTCAATAAGGTATTGATTATTGCGCTGGTAGCTAGGCAACCTTTGTCGTCCTAGTCCGAAAAACATTTTGTCGGACGCTAAAATATTTTCAACAGTTTATTTTATTCAATTATTTACAATATTTATATTAAATGTACAATTAGAACAATTTTGAACAAGAACGGGGTGATGTAAATTTGATTTTGAGGATGTGTTATTATTTTTGGTCTCCGTTATGATATTATTCTCCAATGTTGAACTCGATTGGGAGACGGATTGCGACACCTGAGTCGAGACTGACTGCAGGTCAGATTGTGGAATGTTGAATATTTTCTTGGTCAGCTCTAACTTATTACTTAAGGAATCATCTATGTAGCCCTCGGCTACTCCCGAAGACTTCCAGCCTCCATGCCGTTTTAGAGATGTTATGTCTGCTCCCGCATCTACAAGTAATGTGGCCGATGTTCTTCTGAAACAATGTCCCGTGAATTCCTTGGCATTCGGCAGTTTTAAGTAAGATGCTATTTCCTGAGGTATAGAGCCAAATTTGTGTATACCGACAACTTGCTTATGGCATTTTCCATTGCGATAAGACACAAAAAATCGCCCATCACTCATATTTGTTGGACGTAAAGCCAGATAATTTCTATAATACTTTAGATATTCTCCAGTCACCGTAAATGATCTCGGTTTGTTTGTTTTATTATAGGGAATTTTTATTAACAAAGCCGTTCCCAAATCTTGTATGTCATCAATTTTCATATGAGCCAGTTCTTCTCGACGACATGCGCCCGCGATTCCAAAAATAAAAGCAACCTGTAATTAAGAAAATTGTTAGTCAGAAATTTAAAATACTATTATATAGTTACATTTACCTTCAACATTAAGTATTTGTCATCTGGAGCATGGCAAAGGAATTTGTGAACCTCTTCTCTAGTTAGGATCCTTGATTTCTTTGGACAATATCCAACACTTTTTTGTTTCAACAATGCTCGTAATCTCATGTATTTAGATATATCAATATTCTGTTTTACATTTACCACTGCACGTAGCATAGAATACTGCGACCAAAGAGTAGATGACTTCATAGTTTTCGATAATTCCGCCATATAGACCAAGAAGACGTTTTCGGAGAACGACTGTATATTTTTTTCTTGCCGGTAATCCATAAATTTTTTATAAGCTCTTTCATATATTTCCTTAGATTTTTGTGGCAACAAATGTAACATTACTTCCTTGGCAGTTTCTTGAATGTCAGGTGGTGTACCTTCTATAAGATCATCGTCTATTTCCATTTTTAATTGTGTTTTTCAGGTTTTAAAACTAGCAGAACACGAAAGATTAGTTAAAACTATCGCCTGATTGATAAAACGTCAGTTGATAATATTAATTTAATTATTTGTTAGATCCATGGATACGCATATTACAGGTTTCATTGTTCAAACATTCAAGGGACAAAAAATTACAATGCAAGATGAAATATATTGGTTTTCTAAATTTTTACATTATTTTATAATCCGAGCAAAAACACAATCGGATAAAAAATAACGTATGTTATACGGACGAAAAATGTATTTCGGACTATGCGGGTTACTGGCCTCGGCTTTGCCTCGTCCAGTAATCTCCCGCAATACGTCCGAAATACTGCATTTTTCGTCCTTGTAACATAATATACTATTGTTGTACTACTTTTTTTTGATCGCAATGGTACTTTGTTTCGCCACTCACAAAACTGCCGATATTCTTTTTCATAATGGATTTTAGATTTGTCCGGAAGCAAGTTCAACCTTATAATGTTGGCTGCAGCTAATATATCGTCAGGAATATCAAAATCTTGCATGATTTTAATGATGACTTTTTGAAATGCCAAAATGAAATGACAAAACACCTTGTTTTTATTTTCGCATCGCCGTTGTCAATGATACGACAAAGCTTTGAATATAACTCGATTATTAGCGATTTAACACCGTCTCGGACATTGCGGGTGACTCGGCTGTCGCCTCGTCACCTAGCAATGTCCTCGACTATTATAAATCGCATAATAATCTCGTTATATTAATAGCTATAATACTATTGATGGATTCTTTGAGCCGCAATTTAGAACGTGGTAGGTTCAACTTAAAAATACCTTTAAAAATCTTTTAAAAAATATCATCGTTTTTTAGTCTCGAAATAAGTATTATTTGGGATCGAAGTTGACAATGGAGCCAGGCATCATGTCTTTAACTTCTTTTCGTTCTTCTACGGCTTTATGGACTAATCTTCATATCGGGATTTGATTTGGGCATAACCCAGAGCGCAATATTTGCTACCTATTATCAATATTTTTTTGCGAATTGTTTTTCATGACGTAATTGTTGGAAATTTTTGTCGCATCATCCAGTTCAGTGCCTTCCTACTACAATTGGAAGTATCCAATTCTTAGGATATTTGTAAGTGGAGCCTGGCGAAGATTGAACATGAGTTTAAGTAAATAATGGCGAATATTTTTCTTTGAGCGTAGGGATTTTAAAGTCGCAATGCAAAACCATATTGAAAGTATACAGAGGAGCGTCCGCAATTATTTTCAATGCCTTGTTCTGGAGCACCTGAACTTGTTGTGCTCGGTCCTGCCTATCATGCACTATATTGGCACACCATAAGATAGGACCAACTTGACCAAAGACTTGTTTAAATTCACTTATGTTCTATATACATTTTTTTTTTGTTTAAAAGGCAACAAACCGAACTTAGCTGCTTGTCAGCTTTCTTAAGTCTTATTGGAATTTTAACTCCAATTAAGTCTTTGATGGAAAACAAGTTCCAGGTACTCGAAGTCTTGAACCCAATTCACCCTTCTGCCGTCAAACCTTAGCAAGGTCTCCGGCTTTTTTACTGTACTTTTCGAAAAAAAGATGCCTGCGTCTAAAGCCGGCGTCCCATGCATACGATTTCCGACGGTACGATGATCCGACAGTGCTCTCATTGGTGGAAAATTTTGGCGGCAAATTTCATCCGAATATTTTTAACAATCTACGATGCATCGTACGAGTTAAATTTAGCTTAACTTTTGTCCGATGTCGGATGATTTTTAACCACACTTTTCTCGGTTTATTATTTGTTTGACATGTTTATTCATTATTAATTTTGGTGGCATAATATCAAAAAAGAGTATGTTCTATTGTGATACTTTAAACCACAGAAAACTGTAAACTATCTTAAACCAAGTACTTAAGTAAGGTTAGGTTAATGAAAAATGTATTCTTCTTTTTGACACTCTTAATAGAGATTTTAGACACGACAAACGGATTCATGGGATATGTAAAATATTTTCGTACGAATACCAAATTGTTCTCGGATATCGGACGTCGGAAATCGTATGCATGGGACGCCGGCTTTAGCCGGATTGAAACGAATCTTCCAGTCTGAAAGTCATTTTTCTAGTGACATAATTTGCCTTTGCAGTCTAGCCACCAGTATCCGTAGGTGGTGACTTTGCAACAGAGGTAATTACAGTACAGTCAGCAAATACAAACAGTTGGAATATCGCGAACATAAATGTTGTACAACATCGGAGCGAAAGGAAATCCTTGCGAAACTCCCACCCTGATGCGTTTTGAACGAGACTACAAAACTTCTATCCTCCAGGAAGGAGATGATCACGTGGGTGACTTCGCAACCAAAAAAAACCGTTACAAAACCTAGTTTGAATCGTTTGGGTCACCAGTCCACCAGAGGGCTATAAGCGGTCACTACCATGTGCTCTTTTCCGACACATCAGATTTACATATTAGTCCGTAGACTATCCATCTCTCTTATAATATTAATTTATAAAAAGCGCCAGACGCTGTTAAAAACCCAATATAGTTTACGCCAGCTCATTCAAGTGTTTTATTCATATACAGGGTGTTCATTTGAAAACTTCCCACCACGGATTTATCGAAAACCACTGATTAAAAGAAAAAACGCCAAGACACGTCAAAAGATTTGCCAAAGGGGACAACTTTTTAACCAAAAACTACTTCACCCCCTTTTACTCTCTGCCCCCCGGGGTCATCCCCTTAAAAATTTTAAATGACAAGGGGTATCAAGTAATAGCTTGTTTGAAAGGTCTTTCAAAGTGCTTTATTTTGACGTTTGATTTTTTAAAATTGGTCTATTCGTTTTCGAAAAAAGTAGAAAAATCTTTATTTATCTTAATTTGTTCAGATAGAAAAAAAAACACACGAAAATATCACTTTTTATTTAGATTAGACGTGACAGCAACCAAATAACAACCCGACTTTTTTTCAGCCATCTATTTATAAACACAGATAACATGGGCGAACTGTATTTATTCCTGTTATTATACCTGTTTAGTTTTTTATAGTTGCTAAGGAAAAGAAAGAATTTAATTTGCTGTCAGTTACCTTTGTGACAATCTTGGGATAGTGAAAATTAATTTATTGATTCAGATTTTACTTCCAAAATGGTTTACACACTAGCCGAAAGGGTGGAATTGATTCTAATTTATGGTGCCAAAATCAATGTGCTCGGCAAACTGCCGTCACATTTAACGCCAGACATCCGGAAAAGATAACTTCGCATAGGTATGTTTTGGACCTTGTTACTAAATTTACTCAAACTGGATCTGTTGCAAATAAAAAACGTAATCATCGTAGAGTTTTGGATGAAGCCGCTCAAGTTGAAGTTTTGGGTCATTTTGGCATAAATCCTAATACTACATTACGCAAAATTGTTGATGCGACTGGTATTTCATTAGGCTCTGTACACACAGTTACTAAATTACATAAATTTCATCCAATCAAAATGAAAATATTGCAAGAGTTAACCGAAGATGATTTCGATAGGCGAGTTGAGTTTTATTAACAAATGACTGCAGCGATTAATGATAATACCATTCATGTAAATAATATCTGCTTCAGTGATGAATGCACATTTATTTTATCTAAATGGATTTGTTAATAAGCATAACTGCAGGTATTGGAGCAATGAAAATCCTCATGCCTTTGTAGAAGGGCATACTCAGTACCCCCAAAAAATTAATGAATGGGCAGGCATTTAGGAAACAAAGTGATTGGGCCATTGTTTATTAATGGGAATTTAAATGGAGGCATTTCTTTAGATATGTTGGAAAATACCATCAATCCGCTTATCACTGAAACCATTTAAAACCAAATCGAAGACGATGGAAACCCTATACTTGATGAGGCTGAAATATATTTCCAGCAAGACGGCGCTCCTCCTCACTATGTTCTTCCGGTTCGGCAATGGCTAGAAGACAAGTTTCCAGATAAATGTATAGGGCAAAGAGGGCCTATAGAATGGCCTGCTAGGTCTCCTGACTTGACGCCATTAGACTTTTTTCTATGGGGCCATTTGAAATCTAATGTGTTCACTCCCCAACCTGAAAGTTTGGATGAACTTCGTCAACGCATCATCGAAAGCTGCCATGATCTCCCACAACATGTTTTTCAAAATGTCCGTCAGGAACTTGAACATCGCCTATATCATTGCTTAGCCAATAACGGGCAACATTTTGAACACTTATTGAAATAAAAAGTGAGATTTTCGTGTGTTTTTTTTTCTATCCGAACAAATTAAGATAAATAAAGATTTTTCTCGAAAACGAATCAACCGATTTTAAAAAATCAAACGTCAAGATAAAGCACTTTAAAAGACCTTTCAAACAAGCTATTACTTGATACCCCTTGTCATTTAAAAATTTTAAGGGGATGACCCCGGGAGGCAGAGGGTAGAAGGGGGTGAAGTAGTTTTTGGTTAAAAAGTTGTCCCCTTTGGCAAATCTTTTGACGTGTCTCGGCGTTTTTTCTTTTAATCAGTGGTTTTCGAAAAATCCGTGGTGGGAAGTTTTCAAATGAACACCCTGTATGTATTAGTACTATATGGCTATTACCCTGAATATCTTGAAGCGACAACAGCGACTTTTATGTCATTAGGTCAGGGCAGAAGAGTGAGCCTTGAGCAATGATAAAAATGATAAAAGTACCAAGAATCTTGCTAAAAAATTGCAAAATAATCATTAAGTCCGTACTTCCAAGTGTTTTCAAATTATTTGTTTCCATTGCTAAACTAAAACGCGTCAAATAACAATTTCATATAACTGGAGGGTGACAACGTCTCATTTTTGCTCGACATAACCTTGAAATCTTTAGCAAATGTTAATTTGGCTGACAGTTCGTTTCATCGAGTTGATTTGTTATTATTAACAGCTTTTGTGTACTGTTTATCTTTACTTTTCTGCAAATTTTGATTGTGTGTGTGATCATTTTGTGACGATGCCGAGGCAAAACAGAATATTTTACATTATTTTAAACAAACGTAAAAACTTGAACAAAGATTTATCGTTCTACAGGTATGTACCCAGACCGGATGTTTCTTTCTTTCAACTTACTTACGTTAATTTCATGAGGGAACAATAACTAGGTAGTCCATTTCCTAAAGATTATAATTTCCTTTGCTGCTGTTGATATAATTAGGTACCTACCTATTTTTACCGAAAATTGTATGTACTTCAAAGAATCCTACAAAAACCTATAATTTTGCCTAATTATCTAAAAATAATTGTAAAATATCAAAAAAAAGTTTTATTAATATATTTACCTGCGTTCTTTTTCTTTTCTCAATAAAAATAATATACAAAATCTAAACAAATCAAGAACTTTAATGATTGTTTACAAAGTTCTGTCCAGTTGTCAAAGTCAAATGTGATAACCTCATTTTTTTCCCGTTAAAACAAACAGCTATTTATTTTTTATAGCGCATGCGCACTGCACGAAATGACCCTGATGGAACAAGGAACCTCGGCTTCACTACGTTTACATTGATTAAATGGGCAAGGCGCCATATAGTACTAATACATATATGGTTTTTTCCACTACTAACCTATAACATCGCCATTATTGACCGATTATTAACGTTAGAAATCGGTTTTCTCTACCTTATAAGTTATTATTGACCATGGTCAATAATAAGGCATTGAAATCCATTATTGACCGATCTTCAAGAATCTATTTGAACGCAGGTAACTTGATTTTTTGATTCTACAACACGAATTCATAAACATGAATAACCTGAAAAGTGATTTCTTGTGGTTAGGCAACCAGATAATTATCAATACATATTAGATTATTAGAGATGCTTGATATTGCAAAATATCGATACAATCAATAACACATATTAATATTAATAATTAAGGTGTACAGGGTTATCCAACCAAGACTAGACAAGGCGATTTTTTGACTTTTCCTGTACTTTTATAAAAAAACTGAAATAGCCATCTTAAGTCATTTTCTCCCGCGAATTCGAATATCTTCAGCAAAAAACAATTGAACATCAAACAAAAGTACTAGGGGTCACTTTGATATTTTTTTAAATGGGATGCCGTATTTTTAATGAGCTTATCCGATTTCTCATATAAATTTTGATCTAAAATGTTGGATTTTTAATTCAAAAACGCCTTTTTTCTTCAGTTTTAAATTCGGAAAATGTTCGTCTACCGTAAAAATTAAAAAAAAAAAAAAATTAAAAATCCAACATTTTAGATCAAAATTTATATGAGAAATCGGATAAGCTTTTGTTTGATGTTCAATTGTTTTTTGCTGAAGATATTCGAATTCGCGGGAGAAAATGACTTAAGATGGCTATTTCAGTTTTTTTATAAAAGTACAGGAAAAGTCAAAAAATCGCCTTGTCTAGTCTTGGTTGGATAACCCTGTACACATAATAATATCACTAACATTTTCTCCGCTCATTTTTTGAAAAAAACGGAAAACTCGTGAAATCTGATGACATAAATGAACAAAAATTGACATTAACAAAGCCACCTGACAAAAAAACAAAATATTTTGCCAATTCCAAAGCGCAGGTAAGTTGATTAAAAAATATACTTATACCTACCTATAATATTTTATAATTATCAATACTATAAAGATAAATGTCTTAAAAAAGTTTGTAGTAGTGGGAAAAATATTATATTAACCACGGTTTAGACAGCTTATAGCCCTCGGGTCTTAAATCCCTCGTCGCTCCGCTCCTCGTGATTTAAACTTGCCGCTCGGGCAATAATGATGGCTGTCTAAACCTGGGTTAATAATATACTATTATTATCCATTTTTTTGGATAAAAAAAGAAGAAAAAAAAGTTCTGTCAATTTTGTGAAATGTGAACCCCCGAACGAATTGTTGGTAAGAACTTGATTTTTTTTTACTATTTATATCACAATTTGCCGTTTTAGGTCTTTGTGTTTTCCTTTACAGGCCGCTTTACAAGTTTTGAAGAATTTTAGGATGGTTACGCGACCTTATATCACAGGTATGTAACCTAAATGTAAAATTTACGCTTTGAAGGTAGCTGGATTTATAAACTCGAAAAGTTGGTGAGGTTGAAGTTATGTTCAAGTTGGTGAGGTTCGATATTCGATAGTTTAGAATATGGCATTTATAAAGTCAGTAGCGAAATTCGAAAAGTTGTTGTTTGATTGGTTGAAATTTTTGTACAGAATACTGACATTAAATTTGATGAAAATTTTGACAGATTGTAAATTATTATTTTCTTTGTTTATAATTTTATTTGATTCCAAATAAAAATTAAATCGTTTTTGAGTTCCGCCCTGTGGTAAAAATGTTATATTATTACACCCTGTTTGCGGCGACATTTTTGTTTTACGCGGCTTATAGGAGAAGGCGTCGCAATCGCCGCTTTAAAATGCAACCAATAAATGTGAGGAGAATAGGGGCAGGTGGATATGATTATTTTAAAAAGATGAGGTCTTGGGATACGCCACAGTTTTTAAATATACAAGAATGTATGTAATGTTCCAGTTTTTAATAAATGATATTATTATATTATATATTACTTTTATAATCTCTATGGCCTGAGTTGTAGATAAATTCATAATTTTGGTTAACTTAAGTAACAATAAATTAGTGTCATCATTGTCTATACCTCCTATCCATTTCTGGTTTTCCAATTGCTGGCGCAAAACACAATACTAGGCTTACAACAAACAGAAAATCCAAATACAAATGACGGAAGGGCGACGTAAACACCGAAGAGCCCAAACATGACGAATAAAAGGCATTTTAGATATTACGGTTGGGATAACTAACTGTTGCAGGCTGCAGGTGTTTCTCTCATTATAAATGACCTCCGGATAATTTCCCCAATAGCAGGGTAGGTTTTCTCAGAATATACTATTATTGTTGCTGTCACTAAGCTTTTGCCTTCTGATGTTTTAGGGTCACTTCCACATTCTGGTAGTTCAAATTTTTTTACCAGCTGTCCAAAAGACTCCGTTCAGTCCTCTAAACGTATCTTTACAAAGCCTGGGTTTTAAAATCCCAGTCTCAGCAACAAAAAGTACTATTTTTCCATAAGGTGATTCACTGGTCCTTTTTTATAATTTCACCCTCAAGAAAACACTTTTCTTCACAAAAGCATTTCTTTACTCTACCAAACTATGCCATTTGAACAGATAATGTTAGGTGTTTACATAAATTGTGAAATCATACAACTACTTCACATAACTTATAATCGATTAACTAATTAATGGCCATTGACTAATCACACTTAAGGGGGTTCGTGTAACTATCATACGTTTACTTTAACAATCTTTGCAAAAGGTTCATCTTTCGTGGGAAGAAGACGTTTTACCACGAAAATAATCTGTAACTCGATTCACTGTTTTGCAAGCACTTGGCGCTGCTCGCCTGAATACGTGGTGATTTAAATCACGGCAGACGTACACCACGGAGTGAAGTATAAAACCTACTGACTGTAAAAATGAAAGCACTCGCCCTGCTGATCACTCTATCCACGCGAAAACCACCTGCAACACCGCCTCCCTCTAAGCATCTTCCTACTGCATCCCATAAAAACTGAACTGTCTAGCACGTAGGCATTGTCTTAAACGCCTTTTGTGATAATTGGAAAAGCCTCGCCGAACCCTGATGTTTACCGACCGTCAAATGAATCGATTAGCTAGACGCAGGTTGAAGGTGTATAAAAACGTAAACAAGCTGTGTTATGAAGGGTTTTCTATTGTATTATTTTACCGAAAGGATTATTAAATGCGAAGTAAATTCGCAGTTAAGTTTTTATAATATGTTAAAAGATGAGTTTTACTTATTTCTTTAAAACAGTAGACATGACCCAAATGCGGCGTTGCCGATCATTATTAACTTTTCACTGAAATGCGATTATGGTTTTGGTCTAATAATTAAGTAATATTAGGAGTTTGAATTATGTTAATTAGACTTGAAATCCACATGCATGTTTCCCCAACAGTATCCATTCTACTTTTGACCCAAATACACCATCCCCTTCATACCAAGTTGAAGACAAACCTTTGATTTGATTCCAAATTTTGACATTACTGATCTCGATATTCCAGAATTTCTTAATTCAAGTACCTACTGGAGTAGGCAGTTATATTTTCTTCTTGAACAACGCAGGCCAACGGTTTTTAGGTAAATGTGGGGTTAGTAAAAAGGACTAAACAAGCAATGTTTTAAGATCAGTCTCGCCTCGCCATTTTATATTTTATTGAATTTTTTTCACTCTTTTTAGTTTCTTAGTACTTAATTTGAAATTATATTTTGTTCAGTCTATTAGTCATTTTGGTACTAATCATAAACATTTTTTTCTGTTGCATGGACCCCTTTACAAGCCCAGGCACTGTGTGACAATTTAACTCTGGCTGCAACATTTGACCCGCACCTGGCTACGACATTTTACACCTGAAGGCAACATTTTACACCTAACCAAGACATTCTTCACCTGGATGGACACTTTTAAGTAGGTACCAGGACGGGTATGTTTATTTTTGTGTCATTTTTTTTTTATTTATTTTCTTTAATGAAGAGTGGTTTACTGGAAGAAGGAAAATATATTTAGTGCCGGTACTTTTAGTACTGATTAACTCATTTGATAGATGATTAAAATAATCATGGTTTTTAAAAAAACCCAAATTTATATTGACACTGGCACATTCACTAACCTGATTATTTTAATCGTCTATCAAATGAGTTAATCAGTGCCAAAAATATCGGCACTAAATGTCGCAATAATTTTTCATTTGTCAATAGTTTCTATCAATTCCTTTCTATCAGATGCTCTAACTGTTTACATCTTTACCACTTGGCTGAGCTAAGTTCAAGAGAAAAGCAAAGGAGAAAGTAAGATTTTTATGTAAATGGGTCAAACCTGACAATTAACTGAATTTACTTGAACTTGAACTAAGAAAGTGTGCAAAACGTAAATAGGTAATTGTTATTTTGTATTAATAGTCAGTAGCGTAACTAGAATACCTGGGTTTGAGATAAAACAAACATTTTTTGGAGCAACACCCAAATGTCAAGAATTCATTTACTTGCTTCAAGCAAGTCCGGGTTCATGAAACACTTGAAACCATTTTAGTTGCGTCACTGTTATTAGTGACATTTTCGGTTTATTTAATAGACAACTTATTTTATTTGTAGCTATAAAGTATTTCTATTGTTTCGATACCAATTCTTGTCAGAATCTGTTCGCACTATTTTTTATGGTTAAGTTTAAATAAATTTTAAATGTTTTTTCATAAACTTTGTTTGTTATTTACATTGGCATTCATAAATAACAACAATATTTGGTTTTTAATGAGATTTATTACTTTTTTGGTATAATATTATGTACAAAGTACCAAAAATCACTAAAATTAAAAAAAAATCACTTAAAACAAGAATTTGCCGAAAATTATATTTATTCGACTATTTCAGTAAGCAATAACTTTGATACGCGCTGTACTAACGAAATTCAGTATTATTGTAAACAATTAAACATAATATTATAAAAAACATTTAGGCATTTTTTCCCGTGTAGGCAGTGTTCGGATATAAATTTTTATCCTATAATTTATTGTCATTCTTTACTGTGTAGCTAGTGGTATCAAGGTCACAGAATTTGGGTACATTAACATCAAAGAAGCAGACAAAGCTTTCGCCTCTTATTATAGTCTATTTCAGAAATGTGTAGAGTAATAAAAGCTCACTAGGTATGCAAAGGGACTACAGAGTGACCCAACGAATATTTAAGCCACTTTCATAATTTGGCATTGTTGATTTCATTTCAAAATTCTTTCTTTTCATCAGGTGGAGGTAGTACCACCCGGGTTTGGGTCAATTTATGGGTTTTGCCTATTGTTATCCATTCACAAACACTGAAAATGGTGTGACAAAGGCGTGCCGATAGGATATTCGTAAAAATATCATCATCATAAAATCATAATCTTTTTCGTCATCTGAGGGACTGTCATCTACTCTTGACGTTATAATTAACGGGTCGAGGGTCCGATCGATCAGGTGGTCAAGATCCCACATTTTCTCTTCTTCTTTAATGACATGATGGACTGCTTCTCGCCAGTTCTCTGGTGTCCCTTCCTTAATGGCTTGATCAAACAGTAGAACTCGAGTAGTGGTACCAGCGACATTAAACGAGTTCCGTGCGGCACTTCAGGAAGAATGGAGGAATATTCCGCAAGGCGACATTCGCGGGCTCATCGATGGTATAAACCGACGTGTCCAGGCAGTAATTAGGGCTAGAGGAGGCAATACAAAGTATTGACGCATATTTCTTTTTCATTTTAAATGTCGTGTTGTGTCTTGCTGCAAATCCCTTCACTTGCGCCTATATAAGTTCTATAGGATTTAATTCGCAATGATATGGCGGTGTGCGCAGCACAGTTACACTATGTTTTCTGCTATATCTTCCACGGCATATTTCATAAAACGATGTTTGCGTAAATTTGCTATAGCTAATAGTTCCTTCTTTATCAAATTATCTTCAAATTCAATACTTTTGGTGGTTAACCAGTCGATAATTTCTTGTTTTCTCCAAGATGAAGTTGGAGTCTTCTCTGTGCGTCGTGAATGTGCTTGCGTTAACCATAACTACTAGTGAATCAGCTGGAAGATATTTTATCAATTCACCAAAATAGTCCTCAAAAACATTCGAATTCATGTCCTCGTGGTAATCTCCCGTATTGAACGAGTGAAAGGTTGGCAAACCTTCTTTTAAAAATCCCTCTTCGCTTCCAATATGGACGATTATTAGTCTCTTGTCTTTACCTGAAGGCACCTTAATACCCGTTGACAGGCCTTCCATGAAAGCTTGGCGAGCACTGGTTATATTTTTGTCTTGCCACAATTTTGGTAATATATAACCTTCATTAATCCACGTCTCATCAAGATAAAAGATTTTCTTCTGCTCTCTTCTGTACTGCTTTATACTTCCCAAGTATTTTCGTCGCCAGCAAACAATTTCATCGCTTTCCAGTAAAAGTGATTTACGTTTATGCTTTTCCCAGACAAAATCCATATTTTTTAAAGTGGTCCATAAAAGTTTTCTACTTATAAACGGAATACTGTCATCCTGGCCAAGCTCCATTAGAATCTTATCTAGGGTGGATATTTGTTTTTTAAAATAAAAAGAGTGAACTTTTCTTTGAACTACACTTTTGGTGTCTTCATCAGGGACTTTTACTGGTCTACCTGAACTTTTCTTGGGAGGTTCCACTTGACCTGCTGTCTTTCGCTCCCGCAATAATTTAAAAACGGTGGACTTTCCAACTCCAGTCATTCGGGAACATCGGTCGACAGTTTCTTGTACAGTAAAATTCGGATAACCGTATTTTATGCAATCATGTACATTTAAAACAATAACTTTTTCACTCACTGATAGTGGAGAATTATTGGAACATCGTTTTGTTGGTATGCATGTCGCCATTTTATTTCTAATCTTATAATACTGTGAACACTATATACGGCTTAACAGCAAATACTGATGTGTTAAACTAAACAAATATACTTATTAAGGTCATACACACACACGATATATGAAGTTTATTCCAAATTACCACCTCTTTATATGATCCAGCCAAAGAGGCCAAAGCCAAACTCGGTACCTGTTAAACGCAAAATGTAACTTTATAATCTTCTACCTAACTAATCCCTACACAATATTCCGATTTTGACACTTCAGGCCAGAAAACATACCTTTCCTAATCCTCTTACCCAATTACTTGAAATTTTAATATTACAAACAATACTATTTTATCTTAATACCCGTTAACCTAATTCTCTAAAATTTTTGGTTAGTTATCATAAATAATTTAATGCACAAAGTTTACCTGCGCCTATGGCCGACACCGAAATTGAGCCGAACTGGACGGAATTTCCCATTTAATTATTCTACACCTTTCTAAAATAGACTATAGTTGGGTACTCTTTGCACAGGTATAGCAATATTTCTCAATTCAATATTCAAAAAATATATATTAATATGTTATAATGAATAAAAACCAACTAATACTTTCAATTAAATTTTTTGTTAAGCGAAATCTTTACAAAAATGTAGTCTTTCATTTATAAAGATATTCAGGACCTTTCCTGCATGTCCGTGGCATCCTAGCATTCATTACAGCATCCACAAGACCCAAGAAAATTTCAGCTACACAGCTTACAGTATCATATCAATGGTAGAGGAAATCAAAGTCTTACTTGTTATATTTCACAATTTAATTCAGTTTCCTGACACGTGTTTCAATCCTTGCGGATCATTATCGAAGGAGTACAAGACAATACTAAATTCTACATGCCATTAAAATAAAATTAGGGAGATGAAGAGAATTGACAGATGATGGGTTATGTCCTTAATTTACAGGTATTGGCCAAAGGTACAACTAAGTTACAGGTGTGATTATAGAGGTATTTACATCTAAGTAATAAAATTTATAAAATGATATTGCGTATATATTTATGGGTTTTTTCGTTCGTAATTATTGACAGTGTATATTGCATATTTATCCTAAGTTATTAGGCTATTAGTTATTAAGTATTAGATTGGCACCTGAAGGTATTACAATTTGATTATTAACAACAACAAAAACATTACATCGATTTTATTAAGGCTTTTTTGATTGCTAATGTTTTGGTTGAGTATATATCGGTTTTATTTTGTTGGATATTGAGTGGATATTTATTATACAGTGGTCCGCTATTTAAAAAAAAAAACAAAATAAAACAGTATTGAGAGTGGTAAATAGTTTACAAAACTGACACATTATATTTTAATTTATATGGTCATAGCTTTTAGTCTATCGTTCTGTTATTTAAAACTTCAGTAAACATCCGAGCCTCAATCTTTATTTACGTAAGCAAAAGTTAATATGTATGATATTATTTCTATTTGATTCCTTTTTCTGCTCTCGCCGTGTATGCAGCTTTCTCAATATAATAAAAGAATAGTTATTTCTTAAAGCTTTGTGTTTTTGTTCTACCCATATCCTTTAATAGGTTATGGGCCCAGAACGTATGTTCGCGAAATAAGTGAGGAGACATTAAGTAAAAACTTTTGTGTAAATTGTGTTTTTGTTAATAAGACTTTGTTGGAAACGAACTTAAATATATTATAAAGTCGTGGTTAGTGCTTAATGCGTGAAAATGGAGAACAGTAAAAAGATACGACGCAATATTACCTCATTCAATGGAACTAATTATTCGATATGGAAATTTCGCCTCAAGGCCCTAATTGCTGAAGAGGGTGCATCACTGGTACTAGCCGAAAATCCACCTGCTGCACTACCTGAAAATTGGCAACAAATGGAATTAACGGCAAAAGGATGTATTATTGAATATTTAAGTGATGTAATAATCGGCATGATTACCGAAGAATACACTGCTCGGGAAATATTACGAAAGCTAGACACAATTTACGAACGTAAGAGCTTAGCTACGCAACTTGCAGTGCAAAAGAAATTGCTGAGTTTTAAATTTCAACAAGATACCCCTTTGATCGAGCATTTTATTAAGTTTGATGAGATGCTAATTGAGTTAACCTCAGCTGGTGCTACTTTAACTGAGATGAGTAAAGTAGCTCATTTGCTCTTAACATTGCCACCTTCATATGATGGGATAGTGACTGCAATTGAAACATTGTCAGAAGACTCTATTAACTTAGCTTTTGTGAAAACCCGGTTGTTGGATCAAGAAACAAAACTACGACAGGAAAGTGGTGACACAAGTAGCAAAGTTTTACAAGTAGAGACAACAGTGAAACCAACATTTAAAAACAAAAGGTTCCACCCTTCCAAAACAAGAAATAAATATAACAACAAACCTAATTATAAAGCAAGAAAATATTACCACAACAGAGGTAGCCATTCAAAGAACCGTTTTATTTTTATGAAATGTGACCACTGTGGTAGAACGAATCACACCAAAGCTAATTGTTTCTATTATAAAGATCGACAAGAGAACAACACTAACAACAGAACTCTACACACAATCCAAACACATGAAGAGGAGCCAAGTTTTGCATTCATGATGTCGAGTGAAACATTGCATACTCAAACACGTCAAAATAACACTATCAAGTTTCTTCTGGATTCAGGAGCCACTGATCACATCATAAATCAACGCCACTATTTTACCAGTTTCATGGAATTAACCAAACCAATAGAGATATCCGTTGCAAAGAATAATACATCAATCAAAGCACACCTGAAAGGAGATATCAACATTACCACTAACATGGGCATTCAAGGGACATTGGAAAATGTGCTGTTCACCCCAGAAGTTCCCTACAATCTACTCTCGGTGCGGCGCATGCAAGAGGCTGGTATGGCTGTACTTTTCTCTGCAGATGGAGGAGTGACAATCAGTCAAGGAGGTAAAAGTATTATCACTGGTAAGGCAATAAATAAACTAATAATTATAATTGTCAAAATTAACAGAAATTTGAGCTCCACCATAAACCAAATAAATGTTTATAAAAATAGAGCGCCCTATGAAAACTATAAATTATGGCATGAGCGCTTAGGTCATATAAGCAAAAATAAATTCTTAGAAATTAAAAATCAACAATATCATGACCAATTAAATAATATAAATCCAACATCAGATTTATGTGAAGCGTGTATATACGGAAAACAAACATGTTTCCCTTTTGCTAAAAGTAAAGATAAGTCATATGTTCAAAGACCATTATTTATTATTCATTCCGATATTTGTGGGCCTATATATCCACCAACAATAGACAATAAAAATTATTTTATAACATTTATTGATGAATTCACTCATTATACTGTTACCTACTTAATGACATATAAATCGGAAACATATAAAGTTTTTCGAGACTTTGTTTTAAAATGTGAAGCTCAATTTTCGTTAAAAGTAGCATTTTTATATTGTGATAATGGTCGTGAATATTTATCCAATGAAATGAAATCATTCTGTAAAGAAAAAGGTATAACTTTTCATTTAACCGTTCCATATACTCCCCAGCAAAATTCTGTTGCGGAGAGAATGAACAGAACTCTTACAGAAAAAGCGAGAGCCATGATACATGGTGCTAATTTAAATATCAGTTTTTGGGGCGAAGCAATTTTAAGCGCCACCTATATCTTAAATTTAACGCCAACAAATGCACTTAAACAGAAGGGAACACCTTATGAACTGTGGCATCATAAAAAGCCCAGATTAAACCTCTTAAAGGTTTTTGGCTCTACTGCTTTTATTCATAATAAAAATAGAAAATCAAAGTTCGAACAAAAATCAACAAAAGGTATACTGGTAGGCTATGAACCTAATGGCTATAAAATATTTGACCCTGAAACCCATAAATTTTTAACAGCTCGAGATGTCATTTTTGATGAAATCACTTTTAATACTTCAAGGCCTAAAATTGACCTTAACGAAGGGTCTCAAGCTCAAGTGCAAGGCTCCGACGGTATTAAAATATCTAAAACTGATGAAAACCCGGTACCGATTATTTTTCATAAACCATCGGAATTAAAGGCAGATAATAACAAAACTGTCATTGAAACCGAGGATAAAAATCAGTGTAAACAAAATACCGAACAAAAATCTGAGACAACCATTAAGGAACTCAGACGGAGCGAGAGACTAATAAATCTTCCTAAAATTTCATATAATGAAAATGAAATAAGCAGTTTTATGAGTGCACAATTGTCTCTCTTACCAACACCCACTTGCTTTAAAGAAATAAGCACTCGAGCTGATAAAAATGAATGGGAGAAGGCCATAAATGAAGAAATTCAATCCTTGTTAAATAACAACACGTGGACTCTAGTACCTAAGCCCGAAAACAAAAATATTGTCGACTGTAAATGGGTATTTACTATTAAAAATAATATACAGGGTAACCCGTTAAAATATAAGGCGCGGTTAGTAGCCAGAGGTTTTAGTCAACAGTATCTTTTAGACTATAATGAAATTTTTGCGCCAGTAGCCCGAATATCAACTTTCAGAATATTTTTAGCAATTGCCAATCAATTTAATTTGTATATTCACCAAATGGACGTTAAAACGGCATACCTTAATGGCATATTAAAGGAAGAAATATATATGAAAGTTCCCGAGGGAATAAAGGCTAAAAATGGATATGTATGTAAATTAAATAAATCTTTATATGGGTTAAAACAATCAGCAAGATGCTGGTACGAGCATTTTGATGACATACTAAAACAACATAACTTTAAAAATTCGAGTGTCGATCATTGTTTATACTTCTTAGATAAAGGTAATATTAGAGAAAATGTTTACGTAATACTATATGTAGACGACTGTAAAATATCTTTATGCAGCACCTAAATGCTACACCGTTAATTCACCGTTACGTTAAATGAAAACACCCTCGTTCGTAACAACTCGTTTTACTAGCTATGAAACAATATATACAAAATAATGACTAACTAAAACTTAACTTAAAAACAATGATAAAACCTTAGAGTTCGTTAGGGTTATATCTATTTCGTTCTCTAGTCGTTTTACACTATCGAAAGTTCACTTTCGTCACTTTACCCTCGCTACCCTTGGGTTGAAAGTTCAGGTACCATATTTTATGGGTACTTAGGCAGTGGAGGCGAGGTTGCCAGGGTTGCTATTTTCAACATCCTCCCCGGCGGCAGTAAGTTCCAAAGGATACAATAATTGAATGGGTCGACGAAGTAAGGATTTGTTTGGAGTCATGACTTCACAAGCTCGTATTTTGCCATCTCGTCCATGGAATATTTGCACTATTCTAACCATTTTCCATGATAACCGGGGCATATTCTGGTCGTGCAGTAATGCAATGTCACCAATATTAAATGACGTCGATTTAACGTTTACATTGGTATGAACTGCAGATCTTAACTGTTGAAGATAATCGGTAGACCACCTTTTCCAAAATTTCTGAACAAGTTCGTTGCGTACCTTCCATTGTTTTAATATATGATCTCGCTTGATATCTGGATTTTTAACATCTATAGAAAATCCACAATTTCTAGAACCCAGTAAAAAATGTGATGGCGTTAACACCAGTAAATCAGTAGGATCGTTATGAATATATGTTAAGGGTCTCATATTTACTGTTGCTTCAATTTCCGTTAATGTTGTTTGAAGTTCATCAAAATCCAATGTCCTTTTGCCTAAGCTTAGCTTAAGCGCATCTTTAACGGTTCTAACTAGCCGTTCCCAGAAGCCACCCCACCATGCCGCTCGTTCCACAATAAAGCGCCATTGAATCTGTTTTTGAGTGGCTTCTCGTTGTACTTCATCCTGACAAAGAATTCTTGGAAGTTCTTTTAATTCGATTGACGTTCTCTTGAAGGTCTTTGCGTTGTCGGAATATATGATCTGAGGTACACCTCTTCGTGAAATAAATCGACGAAGTGCTCGAATACAAGCTTCTGCGGTTAAATTTGGGACCAGTTCTAAATGCACTGCTCTGATGACTGCGCAAGTCAATAACATTATATAGACCTTCGATCTTCCATTCACTGAAGCGACAAAAAGTGGTCCTGCAAAATCCACCCCAGTTACCTTAAACGGAGAAACTTCTTGTATGCGGCTACTCGGTAGTGGGGCAAAATGTTCGTTAGCACATTTTCCTCTCAATTTTCTACATTTTAGACATGAATGTAATACCGTTTTAACACGTTGTCTGGCATGTAAAATCCAAAAATTTTGTCTCAAATATGTTAAGGTTGCATTGACTCCGCCATGGTTGACCATAATATGTGAATTCCAAATCAATCGATCCGTTAATATGGACACCTTTGGTAAAATGATTGGATGCTTGGTTTCGTATGGTAAAAGTGATTCCTGTAGTCGCCCACCTAAACGTATAATCCCCTTGTCATCCAAGAACGGGTTTAACGTTAGAATTTTCGAATCATTTTCCACCTTTCCGTTAATCTTAAGAGCCGTTAGTTCCTCGTTAAATTGGTGTAGTTGTACGACCTTAATCCAATATCTTTCACTTTCTTGTATTTCTTCAAGGGTCACTTCCCTTTCAGTGTTTTTATTCTTATGGTTTCTTAAATTATTTATAAATCTTAGTACATAGGACGTTATTCTTAATATTTTATTCAAGCTGCTATAATTTTCTATCGGAAAAATATCTTCTTGTCTCTGGATTTCTTTAGTCTGTACAGCATATACTGATACTTGTTCAGGCGAAACTGCTGCATCATTTGAAGGCCATTCGTTGCTATTCCCTTTTAACCATGTTGGCCCAAAATACCAAATTTGAGAATCAATAAGAATCTTAGCCTTTACACCTCGCGTAAGTAAGTCAGCAGGGTTTTCTGAACCTGGACAGTACCGCCATTCACCAACGCTCAATTTTTGTATTTCAGTTACACGATGGCAAATGTATGGCTTCCATTTGTTAGCTTTACCAATTATCCAGTGTAGTGCAATTTTAGAGTCCGTCCATAAGACACTGGAATTAATTTTGATTTTTAAATTTTCAAGTATAAAATGTTGTAGTCTAGCTGCACAGAGTGTTCCTGTAAGTTCGAGTCTCGGCAAAGTTAATGTTTTGTCACCAGTTTTCGTTATTGGCGCAACTCTATTTTTTGCTAAAATTATATTACAGTTTACTTCACCCTGTTCGTTAATTGATTTGAGATATGCTACAGCCCCGTATGCTCGAGGACTGGCATCGGCAAAAATATGAAGTTCTGTATAGTACGAACAGCACTTTAGTACAATTCTCGGCAAGATAAAGTTGGAAAGTTCTGGTAGGTCGGTAAGCCACTTATTCCATTCGTTAGCTAAAGCTTCCGGTAAAATGGTATCCCATTCCAGTTTAATTTTCCAAATTTCCTGTAGTAAGATTTTAGCTGTTATAATATACGGTGACGCCAAACCTAAGGGGTCGTAGACCTTAGACACTGTTTTTAAAATGTTTCGTTTTGTGGCCGGTAGTTGACGTTCTTGTATAATATCGATCACAGGTTTGATGTCCACACCCAATTCGTCTGTGTCAATAAACCAAAGTAGGCCCAGAACCTTTTGAACCTTATCGTTAACGAGAGTTGGCTCTTCTATAATCGCTTGTCTAAGCTTCGCATTATTAGTGTGCCATTTTCTTAAGTTCATACTAGCATTTGACAAAATCTGCTTCCCTTCATTATAAATTCTATAAGCCTGCTGTATATCGTCAACTGCAACTATTAAATCATCGACATAAAATGATTTAAGCAAAACGTTGGCAACATCTTGAGACTCGTTGGGCGTATTTGATAAATGCTTCTTTAAAGTTGCCGCTAAAAGAAATGGGCTACAAGTAACGCCAAATGTTACACGTTTCATTCGATATTCAACAAGCTCTGGAAGTTTTATGGCACTAGATATCGGCTCTGCGTACCATAAAAATCTATGGCAATCTCTATCATCCTCTTTAAGTTTAATCTGAAGGAACGCTTTTTCAATATCCGCAATTAGGGCTACCTGACCGATCCTAAAATTTAACAATATTGTTAAAAGTAAAGGCACCAAATTCTCACCAGGCGATAATAAATCGTTTAATGACGGAAACCCAGGCCTATGGGCAGATGCATCAAAAACGCACCGAATTCGGGTAGTTTCCTTGTCATCCCGGTATACTGGCCGATGCGGCATATAGTAGGTCTTGTCTTCGTTAGTTGACCTAGGCGCCAGTTCAGCACAGCCGTTTTTAAAGTATTCTTTTATTGCGCAATCATATTCCACTAATTTTTCGTTACGAATTAGCTTCTTCGTTAAAGACTGTGCACGAAACAAAGCTACATTATAATTGGAATCAAGTTTACAGGATTCGTCAATCCACGGCAAGGATACAGTATATCTTTTATTTTGTAGGATTATTTTTTTGCTTACAAAATCGTTAGTATCCGTTTGCATTTGGGCCTGTGGTTGCTTAATTCCAATTGTCTCTAAATCCCAAAATTTCCTTATATTTAGTTCGTCGTCCTTAATTAATTCTACTTGTACGTGAAGACTATTTACAATATTAACAGATGGGGAACATTGGTTATGACTACCGTGAATTGTCCAGCCAAGTTCGGTATTTATTGCTGTTAAAGAATCCGTGAGCTTCTGTACTTGATTATGTACAATTTTCCAGTATGTATCGGCTCCAATTAATATAGAAATTCCTGGCAAAACATTAGCTGTAGTGGGATATACATCAGCAAGTCGATACTTCTTACTAAAATCGTTAATAATCGGGTCATTCTCGGCAGGCGCTACTAAGTTGTCAAAACATATCTCAGGTACTTCTACGGCGTTGATCTTAATCGGTTTACTGTCTTTCGATAGTCCTTTTATCATTAACGAGACGCGTTTACACACTCGCGCTGGAGCTATTTCGTTTTTTCCAAATCCCGTTATCGCGATTTTATGAGTCCCTACGACGGGTAAGTCTAACTGCCTCGATAGGCATTCTTTAATAAAAGTCAGCTGACTACCGCCATCTAACACTAATCGTATAACAGTTTGTGTTTCGTTAATGTCCGTCCGATTGTCCTTAACGATTCGCGCACAAGCCGTCTGTAAATAAACATTGTCCAATTGTCCGTTCGCGAGCAAATTAGTAGCCGATCCCGATGGCTCGTTTGCAACACTGGCTCTACCTCTACTTTTTTCGTAATTTGGATCGCACATAGAGGTAGCATGCATACCTTTGCATTTCGCACATAATAGTCTTGTTTTACAATACCGTGACCTATGATTACCTTTAGTGCATTTATAACACCGACCACTAGTTTTTAAAATGTCCTTCTTTTGGGTAATTGTTAATGTCCCGTTACAATTGATTGAAGAATGGTTGTCGCATTTACAAAACACGCACTGCTCTTTAACGGTTGTAAATAGACCAGATGCGGTGTACGTACTGTCTCTACCTGAGCTCCTTCTGCCATAAACGTGAATATTTTCCCGATTTTTATTAAAATTCGGCTTTTCGTTACCCTTTTCTTCACATAATATGCGTGCTTGTTCAACAGAATCTACCTCTAGTTTTATGAAAGACAATAGTCTGGAAATTTGACTTTCATACGTAAGAGAAGAATTGTCAGCGACGACAGAACCTACTTTTGATTGATTATCGTCTTGGTTATCACTAATGGCTTGCTGTTTGTTAAATTCGATTCGCATTGACAATGGTAGAGCTTTTAAAATAATCGATTTTACCATCATCCCATAACTATTTGGTGGAATTCCCAATGTCTGTAATGATCTAGTTATTTTCGATGTGGTGTTATATAGTTTTCTTAGAGCTACAATATCTGCTTTATTTTTTATTACGCTTAGCGATAAAAGTTGTTGAATGTAGCTATCAACAACTCTCTCCTTGTTGCCATATTCTTCCGTAAGCAGCTCGATAGCGTCGTTATAGCTGTTCCTGCTGGAAGTTAAGCCTTGAATTGTTATGGCTGCCTTACCCGTTAAAAGTGATTTCAAATAAGTAAATTTGTTCGAAGCATCAAGAGCACAGTTAGAATGAATTGTAGAATTGAATTGTTCCCAAAACGCAGGCCATTCGTGACAATCCCCGTTAAATTTAATTAATTCAATTTTAGGCAATCTTACCGACATTTTAGGAAGTTCCTCCTGATCTACGGCCACTGAATCTTGACGCTCTCCATCGTTATTTGTCGCTACATCAAGCGGACACGATCCTTGGGACGCGTTCTCCTTACTTTCTGCAATGCGCTGCTCCAACCATGCAATTGCCGTCACTGCACTATCTTCGTACTCCAATATTTTCTCGCATTCAGCCTCCATTTGGTCACTCGGTATATTAGCTGTAATATTTTCGTTGGCACTATTTAAATTGTTCCGTGCGGCTTTTATTCTAGCCACAAACACGGTAGCTTCGCGAATATCAATCGTTTCGGATTTCATCAAGTCATTCGCGCCGTTAATGACTTTCGTTAGCCGTGCCCGACACGTCGTTCTCATCACTTGCTCCATTTTTTTTTTGATTATTGTAAAACGCTCGTTAATTTTAGTTTACTACTTATGTTTCGCGTTTACGTTAATTATTGTTCTCGTTATCGTTATTTACTCCAAAGTCTTACCGCGTTATGTTAATAAGTCTTTAAAATTAGTCACTTAAAAGTTCCACAGCACGAGTCCCGGGTTTCGGCACCAATAAATGTAAAATATCTTTATGCAGCACCTAAATGCTACACCGTTAATTCACCGTTACGTTAAATGAAAACACCCTCGTTCGTAACAACTCGTTTTACTAGCTATGAAACAATATATACAAAATAATGACTAACTAAAACTTAACTTAAAAACAATGATAAAACCTTAGAGTTCGTTAGGGTTATATCTATTTCGTTCTCTAGTCGTTTTACACTATCGAAAGTTCACTTTCGTCACTTTACCCTCGCTACCCTTGGGTTGAAAGTTCAGGTACCATATTTTATGGGTACTTAGGCAGTGGAGGCGAGGTTGCCAGGGTTGCTATTTTCAACAACGACTTAGCGATCGCTACAGGAAATATGGATACACTGTTAAGTTTTAAATCGTATTTGAAAAATAAATTTAGCATGGTTGACCTTAATGAAATAAAGTATTTTTTAGGTATTAATATTCAAATGCAAGACACTCAAATTTCTTTAGATCAGAGTAATTATTTAAAAACTGTACTTCTTAATTTTAATATGAGTGATTGTAACCCAGTTAAAACACCTCTTCCAATAAAATTAGATTATCAAGCATTAAATTCCGATGAGCCTTATGATGCCCCATGCCGAAATTTAATAGGTTGTTTAATGTATGCTGCGTTATGCACTCCAGATTTGTGTACGGCTGTTAATTTACTTAGTCGTTATCAAAATAAAAATAACAAGGAATTATGGCAATGCTTAAAGAGAGTTTTACGGTATATTAAAGGTTCTTCAGATTTAAAATTAATTTACACCCGAAATAATTATACCGAACTATTAATTGGCTATGTAGATGCTGATTGGGGTAGTAATGAAATAGATCGAAAAAGCACAACTGGATTTTTGTTTAAAATTTTTGACACTTGTTTAATTTGTTGGAATACCAGAAAACAAAATTCTGTAGCTGCTTCATCTATGGAGGCGGAATACATGGCTATATTTGAAGGGGTTAGAGAAGCATTATGGATTAAATCTTTATTAACCAGTATTAAAATAAATATTTTTAAGCCGATAATTTTGTATGAAGATAATAATGGTTGTATTTCAATTGCAAATAATCCAGTTGATTATAAACGATCTAAACATATAGATATCAAATACCATTTTACTAGAGAGCAAATCCAAAACAAAACAATAATAATACATTATATTCCTACAGGTCAGCAGTTAGCAGATACCTTTACGAAGCAACTGCCAGCTCCGAAGTTCCATGAAATCCTTTTTCATTTGGGACTTAAAAGAACATAACATAATTAGAATGGTTTGATTTGGTTATTTTCTTGGGGTTTTTTCCAAACCCGAGCAACAAATGTTGAACCATATGTTTTAATTTGCCCCAGAATAAGTATATAACTATTTTTTTAGTTTTTATTTTTTAGATATAATTAAATATAATCGGCTCATTTTTGAGAGGGTGTATTGAGAGTGGTAAATAGTTTACAAAACTGACACATTATATTTTAATTTATATGGTCATAGCTTTTAGTCTATCGTTCTGTTATTTAAAACTTCAGTAAACATCCGAGCCTCAATCTTTATTTACGTAAGCAAAAGTTAATATGTATGATATTATTTCTATTTGATTCCTTTTTCTGCTCTCGCCGTGTATGCAGCTTTCTCAATATAATAAAAGAATAGTTATTTCTTAAAGCTTTGTGTTTTTGTTCTACCCATATCCTTTAATAAACAGGAATAGCGGACCACTGTATAATAAATAACCACTCAATATCCAACAAAATAAAACTCATATACAGTGTGCCCAAGATAAGAATGGGATAGCATTGGAATCTTGGAAACGGTAGGAATTACAATGTTGGTTAAATTAGGAAAAAGTTGCACAATTTAAATACCCTTTACATGGTGTTTGCAAAATTAAAGTATCTTTAACCGATTTCGATATTTTAAAAAAAAATTATTTTATTCTGTATTATTTTTTATTTATTTGTTGCATTATTTTAACAGATATTAAAAAATGAAAAATACTTTTTTATTGTCACTTTTTAAGCTGAACAAGATAGCGTTTACAGATTTTCAGTACGACGTTTCGTTTTCGAAAAAACATCCTCTTCTTTTTTTATTTTAAAATACGGTCCTGTGTTTTTTTTTTATCGAAGGCTATTTTGAACTCTAAAATAACTGATGTACCACTTGCATTGGTTTAAACATATTTTCAGCTTTTTAGCTATCGTTTAAAAATATTCAAGAAAAATCTCCATAGTTCGGCACTGAATGCTCGAAAAACATTTATTAACATAATACCAAATTAGTGTTCAAACAAATGGCCATTATTTTCTAAGCATAGGTAACATCGTCTAACTGTGGAATTCAAAACATTGTTAAGTACATCTGGGGTAATCGTTTGAAATGCTTCTAAAACCAGTTGACGCAATTCTTCCTCCGTTTGAAAATTACGTTGATGCACATAGTTTTTGATGTACCCCCAGAGATAAAAGTCCAAAGGAGTTAGAACAGGCGACCGTGCAGGCCAAGAAACAGCTGAACGCGTACCTATCCATCTGTCAGGAAATCTATATGTTAAATATTCTTGGACAATTTTCGAATTATTATGAGCGGGGGCCCCATCTTGTTGAAACCAAAAGTTATTGATTTCTGCTAGTGGTAAGTTGTTATCGAACCATTTTTCCAAATTATGCTGCAGTAAATTTCGATACCGCTCCGAATTTAGTGTTCCGTGGTAAAAAATTGGCCCAATTATCTTTGTTCCCAAAATTCCTACCCACATGTTGAAACCAAAACGATGTTGGTGTCTAGCCATTTTGTACAACCATGGATTTTCTGTGGACCAATAATGCGTATTTCTTCTGTTACAGATTCCGTTGTTGGTTATCATACTTTTATCAGAAAATAAAATTTTATTGACGAAATTTTCGTCGTTTTGACATTGCCTAGTGTACCATTCGCAAAATACCCTTCGCCTTATGTCGTTTCCCGCTTTTAGTCCTTGGCAGATTCGAAATTTGTACGGGTGATATTTGTTCTTACGCAAAATAAAATGTGCCGTAGATTTTGGCGTTCCACTTACTTTCTCAATGTTTCTAACTGATGTTGTAGGGGTAGGGTCTTCCGTTACAGCTAATGCTACATTATTTTAAATTTCCTCATTACATGGTTTGTTTCTAGTAAGAACTGCTTAATTAAATGACCCATACTGCAATAAATTGGCAACAATTCTTCCAAACATCTTTTTATTTGGTTGTAATTTCTCTGGGTAATTATTTAAATACATTTGTTCAGCTTCTCGAGTATTTCTATGGCAAAAAAGGAAAAACTCTAACATATCAAACTTTTCCTCAAAAGAGAAATGTACAATTTTTAAACGAAGTGAAAGACCTCGTACCTAATTAAATTTTGTATTTATGACAGAAGTAAGTGGTCAAGAAAGACGAACGTTTGTTTCAAAGCCCACTATGTTTATTGTACGGTCTTATGATATGAGGATTTTATTCGTTACATAATGAAAATCTGTGATAGAGAAAAAGCTGAAAATTTGTTCAAGTGACAGATCAGTTATTTTAGAGCTCAAAATAGCCTTCGATTAAAAAAAAAAAAACACAGGACCGTATTTGAAAAAAGAAAGTTGAGGATGTTTTTTCGAAAACGAAACGTCGTACTGAAAATCTGTAAACGCTATCTTGTTCAGCTTAAAAAGTGACAATGAAAAAGTATTTTTGATTTTTTTATATCTGCTAAAATAATGCAACAAATAAATAAAAAATAATACAGAAAAAAATAATTTTTTTAAAAAATATCGAAATCGGTTAAAGATACTTTAATTTTGCAAACACCATGTAAAGGGTATTTAAATTGTGCAACTTTTTCCTAATTTAACCAACATTGTAATTCCTACCGTTTCCAAGATTCCAATGCTATCCCATTCTTATCTTGGACACCCTGTATACTCAACACAAGGGTAGAAAACTCAATCTATTGGAAACATAAGCAATCAAAAAAGCCTTAAAAAATCTATGTAATGTTGTTGATAACCAAATTGAAACACCTTCAGGTGCCAATCTAATACCTAATAGCCTAATAACTTAGGATAAATATGCAATAAACACTGTCAATAATTACGAACGAAAAAAAACCCATAATTATATACACAATATCATTTTCTTAATTTTATTACTTAGATGTAAATACCTCTATAATCACACCTGTAATTTAGTTGTACCTTTGACCAATACCTGTAGACTAACGACAAAAATAACTCATCATCTGTCAATTCACTTCATCTCCCTAATTTTATTTTAATGACATGAAGATTGATAATAATCCGCAAGGGTTGAAACACGTGTCAGGAAACTGAATTAAATTGTGAAATATAACAAGTAAGACTTTAAGTAGCCCATCACAAATCAATTATATAAAAATATAAAATATTAATATGAAGATATTGGTACAAAAAAATTATAGCTACACAGCTATAATCTGCTTGGGTACAATACAACATAACATTGGGAGGTTCAAAAATTACGATAGTTAGTGCAACCTCTGAACGGCCGAACGTAGACGTTCAGTTGAACTCCGAACTTGAACCAAGATCAGTGTAAATTACTATTGCTACAACGACTTTTTTACTTTGAACTGCAGTTCAACAGTGAACTATAGTTCAAACTGTTTATACAACGGATCCTATACTGAACTGAATCAATCCAAAGTGGTCAAAAGAATACGACTCTGGTCAGTTCAATCAATCAGTCAGTCAATTCCGATTCTAAAAAAATATTTTACTGCACAACACCATTGTATAAATTATTTATGTATTATTTTAATTTGGCAGGATAATGAATCCCTTTATAATATACAATATAAAGAGGATGAAATGACGCGTCATCATATTTAACAATAACAGTTTCGTCTTTGTTATTTGTTGTATAATAAGGTTCTTCAGGTATAAGTGTACCCCGGTCGCCCAATACTACCGCGTCTTCTACACACACTTTTGCCAAAACCATTACTTTACTCCACTTGCGCTCGTTGCAATGAGGATAATGAGTTGCATAATATGAGGCCGTTGCAAAAGAGGTTCCCCATCCAAACTTGTGAGTTTTCACCTAAAAATATGTATATTTGTTTTTTTAATACATAAAAATTTCATACACAGAAAAAAAAGAGACGATACAGGTTAGTTTCTCATAATTATTGTCTATCTAAATGATGCGAAGTAATAAATCAATCAAAACCGTCTTCTCCATGGGCGTGCAAGATTTTTCGGCATGTAGGTCTGAATTTTTAAATTTGTGCAGAATTAGTACAAGCATCGACATTAAATTCAAGTTTTGTCTTCAAATATATATTTTAATATTAAATTTTTTAAGATTAAAATTATGTACAGCCGTACCATTTACCTGGGATTTTAAAAAGCAATTTTATCAAAACTAATTAGAGTCTAGGTACCTATTTCGTTTCTGCTCTAATCAATTTAATCCTTTCTTTTTGTACCTAAGCCTGGTTACCTGTTTGCTAATTTTGTGGTTATTATGCCTTTATGGGTGCCTCTATTGGAATAATACATAAACTCCATTCCACAATATTTCGTTGATTTCTCGACCGCAATAAAATTTAAATGACAACCCTCAGTCGTAATCCCAACCATAAATAAGTTGCCTGACAAATATCCATTGTGTAGGCACCGGACCTTTTGAAAGGGTACAGGTCCTGATTAGCTACTAGTTCCAATAGTTTAGGTTAGCTATTTTCAACAAAACAACAAATATAAAATAATAGGTAAGTATCTTTACTTTAATCATGTAATTAAATAGCTATTAATATTTATACAAAAATACTAATCTACAATATTATAATAATACAATATTTAACTTAACCTACTCTATATTTAGCTCTGTTTCACTGTCACTATCGTCTTCATCTATGCCTAAACTAATTATTAAGGGCCTTACGTTACTATTAATTATGTTATAGGAATCTTCGACTTGGATCACGTGTCTCAGAGAATTTTTCCAACTTTCTACTGGGATATTATTTACACATTTTTAAATTAATTCTATAACAGAACTACTTGCGTAGGGGATGTGTTTTCTCTTCTAATCATCGTCTTTAACTGGCTCCATATATGTTCTATTGGGTTAAAAAATACAGTAATACGGAGGGAGGCGTAAAACTGTGTGATCATTAGCACTTGCGAGATTGTCAGAGATATATTCTTTTTCAATATTGAATGTTTTTAAAACATTTAAAAGGTCCTTTTTTGTATAGGTTTCCTCGAAATATATATTATTTTCCATCATATAGTTTTGAATTTCCACTTTTGTATTATTTGAATTCGGCACTTTACTTAGTTGGCGACTGTGGTAACTAGCGTTGTCCTTCACAATAACACTATTTTTGGGCACATTCGGAAGCAGACGATTCTGAAACCAATCTTCAAACAATGTAGCATCCGTGCCTTGATGGTAATCCAAAGATGAATTGGCAATTTTCTTTGCAGATAATAATAGAGCGTTCGGAATAAATCCATTTTCTGAACCTGCATGTAATATCGTAATTCTGTGTCCTTTGTTTGAGGGAGCTTTAGTTTGACATTTGATTGTTGAATCGCTCCAACTTCTTTAGGAGTGTCGTGGGTATCAAACCAAGTTTCGTCCAAGTATATAATTGAACGATTTTCCTCCCTATATTATCTGATAAGATTCAAATAATGTCTACGCCATATTTGTAAACGCTGCGATTCCATTAGTACTTGTCGTTTGTCAATGGTACGATATTTAAAACCCATTGCTTTTACTATTCTCCAAAGGCTTGTCCTGCCACATGAAATGTCGGTTTCGTCTGCTGTAAGTACATTTTTTAGCGTATCTATTGTTGGGACTATTTGTTTACTGTACATGTCATAAATTTTCCTCCGAATCAAGTCTTTATCAGCTTCTTCAATGCTTCTCAATTTTCCGCTGTCACACCGTTTTTTCCTTGGCTGGATGGGTTTGGTCACTATATCTTTTACTGTCGTTAAAGCAACTTTGGTCAAAATTCTCGTTTCCCTAAAACTTGCACTCCGGTCAAACCCTTTTTCTAAAAGGGTACAGTAAACGTTCTTTATGATGTTTTTGGCATCAAGTGATAAATGTTTTTTCTTCGTTACACCATAACTTCCGGAAGCAATATTATCTGAAGTTTCACACAGATCTGACATATTTTGGATGCTCGATAACACACACGAAAATACCTTTAACGCACAGCTTGACAAACACCAAACGACTGATGAACTAAGATGAAAAGACTCTGCTTTATATTGAACACCTGCAATTTGCCATTTACCTACCTAATATACCAATATAATAACATAATTAATAGTAACGCAAGGCCCTTAATAATTAGTTTAGGCATAGATGATATTATAATATTGTAGATTAGTATTTTTGTATAAATATTAATAGCTATTTAATTACATGATTAAAATAAAGATACTTACCTATTATTTTATATTTGTTGTTTTGTTGAAAATGGCTAACCTAAACTATTGAAATTAGTAGGTAATCAGGACCTGTACCCTTTCAAAAGGCACTTATTTATGGCTGGGTTTAAATGTTATTGCGGTTGGGAAGTCAACGAATTATTGTGGAATGGAGTATAACTGTTACGATTCTATTAAAAGTAAGAATGCGGATTTGAGTGTTGGCAATGCAGTGCAATTTATACCAGGCATGCTTAACGTTGGGAAGACAACAAAATATTGTGTTATAAATCGAAAATTTAAAATTTATTGTTATATATATTAATTTTACTTTGGATTTTCGAGTTATAACGTGATATTTTACTTTAAAATTTTGAGTTATAAGACGAAATTTTAAAATTTTAAAATTTCGTCTTATAACACAAAAGTTTGCTTTAAGATTTCGAGTTATAAGTCGAAATTTAAAAATTTCGTGTTATAAGTCGAAATTTTAGGAAATTTTTACTTTATTATTTTATGTGGCCCTTCTACGCCTAATGTCTCATGTTGTTTCATTGCAAATGAATAAATGAATGTGATTTTATCGAGACCACGAGGGGGGGGGGGTCCAGACCCCCCGGACCTCCCCCTAAATACGCCACTGAAATGAAGGCCACACTGTGACTAAATTTTGGCAGGATGAAAATATTAAAAGTTCAAGGCAAGCTTTTTTGGAAGGATTGTCCACAGGATTAAAACCGCCATCTGGAAAAGGACATCGACTTATCATAACCCATATTGAAAGTTGTGAAGGCTTCGTTAAGGGTGGTCTACTAATGTTCCAAACTAAAAATACAGGAGACTATCACGAAGATATGAATGCTGATGTCTTTGAAGAATGGTTCGAGCAAATGTTGGATCTTATACCAAAAGATGCAATAATTTTGTATTGGATAATGCAAGTTATCACTTTAGGCTGACGGAAAAAATACCGACAAGTGCGTGGCGTAAAAGTGAAACAACAGAATGGCTAAGTTTAAGATAAATAGAGTTTCCATTAGATTCCTTAAAAAAAGAACTATTACTATTATACTAGCCAATTTACATAAAAATGCATTCAAAAAATATGTAGTTGATGAAATGGCAAAGTTACGAGGAATATCTGTATTATCTTATCGACACCTTAGATCACAATTTATTAAACATTAAACTTAAACACTTTGGTGTAGGCGATAGGGCACTAGAATATTTAAGAATTATTTCAAGGATAGATGCCAACGTGTGGTTTTTAGGGGTGGATTTTCGCAGTACCTACCTATTAGGAAAGGGGTCGCACAGGGTAGTATTATTGGTCCAATGATGTTTTCGGTCTACACGTCGGATTTTCCTAAAATGTTAAAATATTGCTCTTCTCATCAGTACGCAGACGATACTCAAATATATTACTCTTTTTATTATTCAGAAATTGACAACGCCTTTGAAAAAATCAACTCTGATTTAACTGCACTTAGTAGTATTTCAGCAATGCACGGTTTATTACTTAATGAAAATAAAACGCAGGTAATATTTTTTGGGAAGGACAGGTTAGGGAATTGTAATGATCAGCATCGCAAGCTTCGAATTAACAATAATATTTTAAATCCCTCTACCAGCTGTAAAAATCGTGGACTTTTTATTAACGACAGTCTGCGTTTTGAAAACCACGTCTCTAAGCTTCTACAGACTGGTTACGCCAAGCTTAAAGTACTTTATATTCATAAAGATATCTTTGATACTCCCATCAAACTTCAACTTACAGAATCTCTAGTTTTGTCACACCTCTCCTATTGCAATAATGTTTATTGGCCAGCACTTCTTGAGAAAGACAAACAGAGTCTTCAACGGCTCCAGAACTCTTGCATAAGATTCTGTTACAATCTTCGCAAGTTTGACCATATATCTGACAGTTTTAACCGCTCTAAATGGTTTAGTTTGGAAGAACGATACAGGATAAAGCTTCTAGATCTTGTCAATAAGATTATCATCTCACAGCAACCTTCATATCTCTTTGAAAAACTATCTAGAGTCTAGAGGATCCGACATTCATTTGCGCAACACACGCCACAGAGATCAGTTCAGCGTTCCCAGACATAGTACAGCTCAGTTTCAGCGGTGTTTCAGCTACACCGCTAGTAAAAATTTCAATAAACTTCCTGACGTTGTCAGAAGAGCTTCCACCCAGTCCGTTTTTAAATGTAAAGTAAAGCGGTTTATTGCTCAATCAAGAGATCTAACATAGATTAACATACATTAGGTATATTTATTGAAATTGTTTATATAGTTTTTTAAGTTTTGTTACATATAAGTTATTTACTATTTTTTTTTATCTTTTTATTAGTTTATATAGCTAAAATTATGGCTTAATTTTTTATTTTACTAGGGGGTTGTATAAGAGCAACAATGTTGGATACCGCCCTCATATTTACTATTTTTTTTTTGTAAAATTTACTAGATATTCTTAATAAAGACATATTATTATTATTATTATTATTATTATTATTATTATTATATAATAATCGATGAAATGGTTGAACCGCTTATTATAAACGACGTTCATAAAAGTTCATCTTGCGAATCGGACTATGATTAAGCCATAACGACAAAGTATTATTTGATTTTTAAATATGCTTTATTTATAAGATTCTATATTACATCTTGTTTTTATAATTATATTATGTAAAATAGTACCATCCACTGTTATTTATTAGTTAATACGATTTTTTAAATGTTTTCATATGTTATAAATACCTACGAATCTAATATAATACAAATTTAGGAAAATAGGCATGTTTAAGACTTTTAATTTAAAAATTTCCCTAATACACGCTCCTGGCTAAGGGATTCTTCCAATAACAATGGTAAATCCTCAAATATAACAATAGCTTGCGATAAATTCATTGGACCTACCTAAAGGATGCTCATTATTTGGATCCTTTAATGTAAACATAATAGATTTTAAGGGATGGTGTTTGAATTGTTCTTAATACCTCGGTATGCATTTTGCATATTTAATGAGCATTTATTACTTCACGCCATTTTTAAAGATAGACTATAATGAATAAAGAATAATTCAGTATTCAGGATGAACCAGAAAGCCGTAGAAAAACAAAGTTTTTTTTTAATGAAACACCCTCAGTCTTAGAATATTTTTGGATTCTACATAATATTATAATTATTTTTTAATAAGTGCATTCCGAGATATCGACTTCTGAAAAATGACATTATTGAACTTTAACAGCTTCTAGCTTTCTAACGGTACGTCATAGAGCAAAACGGCTTACATGTCCCTATCTTACTTTTTTATTACTTTCTCAAAAATATCAACTTCCGGTTAAACCGGAAGTACTGTATTTTGAGTTACATCCGATTTAACCGGAAGTTGAAACTTTTGGGAAGATAATAAAAAAGTAAAGCTCTTGTGCCTTATAATAATAGGTCAACTCGAATTTCGTAGCTTTTTTGGACTTTTTAAAAAGCTTACCTCAAATGGAACACACTAAAGCCAATAAATCGTTGGATAAAGCACTATTTTCCAAAAAAAAAGTAAAAAAATATACAGGGTGTTTTATTAACATTGCGAAAAAATTCAGGATGAGTTTCCCTGCTTAAAAATATGAAAAAAACGTTCATTTAACCCTCTGTCCGGAAATGCTTTGTTTTGGTGATACAGAATGTTAGTTTTATCAAAATTTCTATAAACGACAATACCTAAACCGTATGCAATAAGTAACAGATGTCAAAGGATAAAATCCTGACTTAAAAATACCTTCAAGAACCCGAATGAATTTGTATTTTTTCTAAATAATTTTTGAAATAATCTCGATATTTGAACTAAAATTGGTGTCTAGGATTTTTTTTGAAATGCGAAATTCAAATTTGATGTAAGCATGGCTCCCACTTGTAGAGGGCATCAACTACATGTTATTTTACTCTTTGAACGAATCATAACTTTCTGTATACGCTTGTATTGCATCTTTAGGCAAAAAAAAATATTTACTACCATTTTGGAGTGAAAACGACATACTTGGTAGAAGTCACTAATAATAAACAATACAGGGTGTTTCAATAAAAACTCCCAGGCCAATTATTCCGAAAACTATAAGTGACATGTAAATTCTGTAAACGCCAGTTTTTAGCCTCTATGATTGGCTTCACAACTGTGTAAAAAATGTGTAATAATACAAGATGTAGGTGGCGCCATGGTGCAAAGAATTTTTTCGATGACAGGAACTTCTAAATGTTGTGGCTCTTAAAGATAATTAATTTTTGATTAAATTATGTCTCATAAAAATTTTTAATAAATCCAACAGGAACGGAGATATTTGGGGTTAAGTTTTTTATTAAAATAATTTTAACGAGTATTTTAATTATAAATATTTTTAATATCCTTTAGCAGATTTTAATTTAATTTTGGTAATGATAATTTTAGTGATAAAAAGCTCGTGTAGCGCTAAATTATTACGTCCAGTGACGTCCCAGAGGACGCCTTAACAAATAATATTGGCAAAAAATAAGACGCCACTGAGTCTTTGGTAATTTTTATATTTTTTTCGGATTAAGCAACTAAAAATATCCTTTTATTGTCTGTAAAATTGTTTTCATATCTTGCTTCGTTTTCGAGAAATAAAAATGCATATCTCTGGAAAACAAAAATCATTAAATAATTAACATCATTAACACTCAGTGTCAGTGTCAGAATTTGCAATTTCTACATTTTAAAAATAAAAATGGTTCACCATACAAATCAAGACAAATTGAACATGGTTTTAGTTTATGGAGAATGCCATCAAAATGCTTCAGAAGCTGTGCGCTGCTATCGAGCTCGTTTTCCAGATAGACCAACGCCCGATCGCAAATCTTTTGTAGCTTTGTGTACCAACTTAGCTACATATGGTAGCTTTAAAAAGGGAAAGGTTTCAAGAAGGAAGAGGGTTACGAATGACGAAAATGTAGCTATAGTCCTACAAACAGTAGAAAATAGCCCACAAACGTCATTACAAAAATTAAAAGATGAGACTAATATTACAGTAAGTTCGTGTCGCAGAATCCTAAAAGGAAATGGGTTTTTTCCATACAAGATTCATTTAGTGCATCATCTACAACCAGAAAATTACCAGGCCAGATTAAACTTTTTGGCACATTTTCATATTATTTTTGAAGAAAATCCAAATTTATTAAACCAAATTATGTGGAGTGACGAATCCCGGTTTCACCATAATGGAGTAATTAACAGACATAATTGTCGCTACTGGTTCCGGGAAAATCCTAACTGGATGCGACAGGCTAAATTTCAAACACGATTTGGGGTAAATGTTTGGTGTGGTATTGTAAATGGTTACATAATCGGGCCCTATTTGTACCATGAACATTTAACTTCAGTTCGTTATTTACAATTTCTGCAAAACGATCTCCCTTTGCTGTTACAAAATGTAGGAATTGACGTAAATACTATATGGTTTCATCAAGACGGTGTCCCAGCACACAATAGCAATATCGTTATGAATCATCTAAATGTGACGTTTCCAGGAAAAGTGATCAGCACAAATGGGGATCTTAGATGGCCAGCAAGGTCCCACGATCTCACCCTGATGGACTTTTATTTAAGGGGCTACTTACAAAATAAAATCTACAAGGAACCAATAGAAGACGTGGCTGACCTGTACAACGAAATTTATGCTACTATAGCAGCTATTAATCGAAATACACTATTGAGAGTTTGCAGAACCGAATTATTATATCGATTTGCTATGTGTGTGTATGAAAACGGCATTAATTTTGAGCACCTCATTCGACCCCAATAGTTAGTTTTTGGTATTGTTCTAATTTTCATTAATACTTTTGTATAATTTCTCATCAGTTCTTTCATAAAATTTAAAACATCTTTTAATTTTATTTTATTATGCTTTAATGTTTTAACTTTGCTTTTAAACAACAAAAAATACAACGTATTGAGAATTTATGGTTTTGTTTCTTAATGCATATGCAATAAAATTGTTTTTATTTTTATTTCTCGAAAACTAAGCAAGATATGAAAACAATTTAACAGACAATAAAAGGATATTATTAGTTGCTTAATCCGAAAAAAATATAAAAATTACCAAAAACTCAGTGGCGTCTTATTTTTTGCCAATATTATTTGTTATGGCGCCCCCTGAGACGTCACTGGACGTAATAATTTAGCGCTACACGAGCGTTTTATCTTAGCGTTATATATTAAAAATATTTATAATTAAAATACTAGTTAAAATTATTTTAATAAAAAACTTAACCCCAAATATCTCCGTTCATGTTGGATTTATCAAAAATTTTTATGAGACATAATTTGATCAAAAATTAATTATCTTTCAGAAACACAACATTTAAAAGTTCCTGTCATCGAAAAAATTCTTTGCACCATGGCGCCATCTACATCTTGTATTATTTAAACACATTTTTTACACAGTTGTGAAGCCAATCATAGAGGCTAAAAACTGGCGTTTACAGAATTTACATGTCACTTATAGTTTTCGAAATAATTGGCCTGGGAGTTTTTATTGAAGCACCCTGTATATAAATAATAAACAAAATAATTTATTTGTATATTGCTATTCCCATATCAGAGTTTGATAAGATTGCATTTATCTCCTAAACAAAGCCGAAATTAAAAAACTATCAAAAGGTACTTCACATTAGGTGTTAAACTGCCTACATACAAAAGAGAAAACGGCAGTGGCGTACATATTGTAACACCCTTTATCTTCGAAACGAAGCATTTCCGGACATATGTTTATGGGTACTTTTTTTATATTTTTACGCAGGGAACCCCATTCTGAATGTTTTCGTAATATTACTGAAACATCCTGTATATCGGATGCCAACGAAATCATTGTACAAAGCACCACAGCGTCATGTTAAAAGATATTTTAACCAAATTTTGGTTACTGCCATGCTTGAGAGGGATCTTAATTTGCCTAAACACCAAATTAATATCACTTCCGGTTTTACCGGAAGTTACGCCATTTTATTTTTTTTAAACGACAACCTGTACTTTTTATTATCCAATCGAATTCTTGGCAAAATTACCTTTTTAACGACATATAACAAAGTGACATTTACTTTCAAAATGGCGGCTTATGAGCCATTTTACAAAATTCAAAATGGCGTCTATAAAACAACGTATGCAATTGTTACCGGGAAAATAGTAATAAAATCTGTTAAATTGGACCCTTTCATAATTCTTTAGGCACCGACATTTAAACTTTTTTCTTCAGTTTTTAAATAAATATAAATTTTTATTTTTTAGAAAAATCGTATCTTCAACCCTAGCTTACGTAATTTTTTCAAATGATATGATCTACTTTTCATTTTTTAATATGAAAGGTTACAGTATCCTTAACCATCTAAATCCATTTTGGAAATCAGAATGCTTTTTGCTTTAGTATAAAACAATAAAAAAAAATCGGTGCATTTTTTAATGAAAAAACAGAATAACTTATTTCCACTTAAGTTGGCTTTGGAAAACAAATTAGTAAATCAAAACGTCATTATATACCAGAGTATGTTATTTTGTAATAAAATGTTTGTTGTTTTTCATGCTTTTGGGTGTGAGTTTGATGCATAGTTCGATTAAATAATAATAAAATGACTAAGTTTACAAGAGAAGAACAAATTGATATGTTAATTGTTTACGGAGAAAGTCACAAAAAAGTCCGTCGAGCTGAAACATCGTATAGAGAGCGCTATCCAGATCGTGAATCGCCTAGTTTAAATTATCTCCCATGGCTAGAAAAAAAGTTAAAATCAGAAAGAAACAATGATCAAGAGGAAGATGAAAACTTTGCTGTAAGCGAGGAAGCTGAAATAAATGTATTGGCTTGCATTGCCATAGATCCCACACCTTCATTGCGACAAATAGGACAACAATGTAAAATTAGCCACGAAAGCGTACCGGTAGTGAAAATGCATTATCCACCAACAACGACCGCTGGTCGGCGACCAGTACCAGTGGTGAAATTTTACTACTATTCTTCCTGTGGGGGCGCGAAAATCCGTGTGCGTTCGGCGCGCTGGTTTAAACTTGCAAAGTTTTGCGTGTTCTTAATCGATGTAGCAGGCTAATTTTTCATTATTGTCTTGATAAGCGCATAAGACGTATACAGTGCCCTATTTGCTATTACGTATCTACCGAAATTGTGAAAAATAATTACAAATAAGGTAAGTGTAAGTTATTAAGTGAATTAATTAACAGGGATGCAAATAATGGTTTTTCTTTTTAATAACTTTTGTTTATGAAAGAAATATAAGGCTTAGTGTTTAATATTTTTTATTTATTTTATTTAGATGGCCAGAGAAAAAAAAAAAAAGGAAATTGTCTAGTTACCAAAACTTGCTTAACAAGCGAAAACGGGAGGAAGACTTTGAGAAAACCATGTTCAAAATTAGTAACTTTTTTCGAAAGACCACACAAGATACTACTCCTGATAACGGTGATTTTTTCCATTCAACAAAGTCAAACTTGCCATCAGAATTAGAAAAGCAAGCTAATGAGGATAAAGATTAAAAATAATTAGATCCTGATACGTTTCAGTCAGTGTCGGTACCATCATGTTTGAGTCGAGTAAGCAAGACGAATTATCCGAAGAAGCGCCCCTTTCTAACGATCCAGGTCTTTGGCCGAGTGTATTGTCTCCAATCCAGGTGCAAGAACTTGTCGAAAAGGTCCAATGCATTATCAAAATAAAACTATGTATCTTAAAGACAAAAGTGGACGTAAGTTTTCCGATATATATTTTACTCGAATTTTGTTAAATGGTGAAAAGGTTCAGCTTCATTGGTTGCTATATTCTATTGAAAAAAATGCAGTTCTCTGCTTTTCCTGTAAAATATTCAATGACCCCAACCCCAACAATCCATTGACTTTTAAAAACACTAAATTCAGTAACAGACGGTTTCAATGATTGGCATCATTTAAGCGAACATTTGATAATCCACGAAAAAAGTAAATCTCATTTTCAAAATTTAAGTGTCTGGTCAGAATTACGAGAAAGATTAAAAACTAATCGAACCGTTGATTTGAAAATGCAAAATTTATTAAAAAATAAAAATAAACATTGGCGCAGTGTCATTAAAAGAATAATTCATACTATTCAATTTTTAACTGAACCAAACTTGGCTTTTCGTGCTCCTAGTAACAAATTATTTGAAAGAAATAATGGAAATTTTTTAAAATATATAGAAATGATAGCAAAATTTGATCCAGCCATGTCTGCACATATTAATAGATCTCAAAAAAATACTCCACTTTACCTTGGAGATAAAATTCAAAACGGAACCATTAAATTAATAGGTGGCAATACAAGAAATAATATTTTAAACGAAGTTAAAGAAGCAAAGTATTTTTCTATATTACTCGATTGTACTCCTGATGTGAGCCGCCAGGAGCAGATTTCTGTTTGCTTAAGATACGTTAATTTAAAAAAACAATAAATTTAGTGTCGAAGAACGTTTTTTAACATTTCGTCCTATAAGTGATACAACAGGTGAAGGTTTAACCAACTTTTTACTAAAAACCTTGGAGAATTATGGTTTAGACATTTATAATATGCGCGGTCAAGGTTATGATAATGGTTCAAATATGAAGGGCAAACAACAAGGTATACAAAATAGCTATTTTCCTAACAAGTGCAGAAAAATAGGTTTCTGCACGTGTTAGGAACAATAGTTTTTCTACTAGCGTGAGGAAACAAATTGAAAATAATTTAAAAAACGGAGTTTTTTTTTAAATTTTTATTACAATGAACAAAATTTTACAATATTAATTCGTTCATCTCTTCATCGGAAATCATTTTGCGTGCCGAAGAATTCAGCAAAACTCCAGTAGAAAAACTGATAAACTAGTTTAAATTTATAATATTCTGTTGACAGTGACATACAAATCAACAACTGGTTATATACACCATAGCAACTAAGATATTTCAAAGGTAATATGATGAACAGTGACTTCAAATCGTACAGCATTTAATTTAATTAAATTTAATTTCAAAATATAACAGTGCGGAAAAATCTTTGCCGCACGGTGCGGAAAAGTGGATTTTCCGCACTAAAACATGTGCGGAAAATGCGTTTTTCCGCACGCTAGTAGAAAAAAGAATTTGAGACATTAATCCACGAGCAATGTTTGTACCTTGTTGTAACCACAGTTTGAACCTTGTCATAAACGATGCTGTGAAATCCAATATTTCTTGTATACATTTTTTTTCCACTGTTCAAGAATTATATAACTTTTCTTTTGCCCCGACCAATCGGTGGTCTGTTTTGAAAAGTAATATTTCAAGTGTGACAATAAAGCCTTTGTCAGATACTAGATGGTCTAGCAGGACTGATGCAATAACCCCTCTAAGATTTCAGTTGGGCGAAATTTACGATGCTCTTTATAAAATTTTATCCGGAAATAATTTTGACAATACTACAAACATCCCTAGGAAAAAAAATTAAAAATTATGAGTTTGTGTGTATGGTAGTCTTGTGGTACAAGATTCTAAGTAAAGTGGATGTTGTTACTAAGATTCTGCAATCAAAGACATTTAATATTTCCCAGGCTTGCGAAAGTTGAAATAGCCCCAATGAATTTGTAAAGCAATATCGATCTGACAAAGGCTTCAGTGACTTATTAGTAGATGCCAAAGAACTAGCTTCTTGCTTAGAATTTGATGCAAAATTTATATCCGCAGAAATTTTAAGGCCACGACAAATTAAAAAACAGTTTTCTTACGAAGGTGACGACCAGCCGATTGAAAATCAAGAAATGAAATTTAAAGTAAATTGCTTTTTCCAAATGCTAGACATCTCTTTCATCCGTTGTACATGAAAGATTTAAACTATTATCGTGTCATTCTGATGTTTTTAATTTTTTGTGGAATGTTGAGGATTTCGGCAAATATTCTGACCAAGATCAATTTAATTTTTGTAAAAAACTGGAAGAAACCCTAACTGACAAAGACCGAAACGAGACATTTATAAACGAAACAGAACTTTTACAAGAATTACAATTTCTGCAAAATGGCGACAAAAACGCGACGTCTGTAGTAGAAACACTTAATTACATTGCAATAAATAACCTAACCCACTCATTTCTAAACATTACGATTGCATTGCGCATATTATTAACCATTCCAGTTTTTGTAGCTACAGCCGAGAGGTCATTCTCTAAATTAAAGTTAAATAAAAATTATTTACGATCTAGAATGGGCCAAGAGCGGTTAGAAAATCTTGCTATCATTTCTATAGGGTCTGAATTTTTTAAGCAACTTGAAAAGGAAAATCTTGTTAATGAATTTGCAAAAAGTAAAGCTAAAAAAGTATAATTTTTGTAAGACCTTTCCATCATGTATCATGATCATGTATTATCTGTTTCAAAACAATCGCTATTTTATTTCTTTATTTTTTTTTTAATATTTTGAATTAATGTTTTGTAACTTTGATACTGTTTTTGTTTTGTTACTGTTGCTTTGTATTCTATTAATATATTTTGTGTACTTTCTGTTTGTCACAAATAAATATAGACATTAGTACTAAAAAGTATAGAGTTTTCTTCAAAAATTTCAACGATCAACTATGAGAGAAGGGTGGTAATTTTAGCTCAATATTATAATATTGGTTAAAGGCTATCATTATTGCGCACGACGGCGCCGAAAATACTTGGTGGTTTTTGGTTTTTAAGTGAATATTAAGATCCCGCTCAACCACGGCAGTAAGCCAAATTTAATTCAAATATCTTTTAATATAACTTTGTGATGCTTTGTACAATAATTTCGTTGACACCCGGTAAGTTCAGCTTACATAGCGAATTTGAAACAAAAAGACGAATCAGAAACTGGTTAGCGCCCTTTTAACCCATGTAAATCTAGTGTAGAAATAAGGCAGTAGCATTGCAATGATTTCTTTCGCGAATGTGCACGAATTGTGGATTGACAAAATATAAACATTACGAAAAACCACTCACGTTTGGCAACACTGTAAGTAATGTTTCCACTAGAAATATGACTATACTACGATCCCAAAATAATTGGCAAAACTGTTCTTATCACCATTGACGGTGTGCGAAGAAAATAATTAACATCGATTCACACACTTTTAACTGATATACAAGCATTTAAAACCGCTTGGGAAGATTGTGCATTAATAACTCGTTACATGTTGAAAGGTTTTAAAATATTTCATTTAAATTCTTATAAAATGTACCAAAATTGGCATGTCATTAAGGGCCCTTTCACCCTACGGTACCTGTTTTACCTAATTTGGCAACGCAGGTAGGAAAAACCCATGTCTAAAGGCGCTCGCACGCTTTCTTAGCGCCTCTAACCAACGTTCAGTGCCGTAGACAAGTTTCAATCAACAGGATATTAGCAATTCAGTTTTATTATTTTGGTGGTTATTCAAAACAGCAAATATTATAACGCAGGCGAGTTCTTCAAGTGATAGTAGCCAACAAGTTACAAAACGTCGTCATTTAAAACGTGGGGAGCGTACAATTGTAAAAAATTTTTATGAGGGAATTCTAAGTACACACAGTGGAATATCATTCACTGATGCAGCAGAACTTTGTGCCACATTGACTAAGACATCTTGCCGTACTATTTATAAAACTATCAAGGACAATAGAAATACTAAAGTGTCCGATCAGAAGGAAACAAGAGGACGCAAAAAGATTTTTATTGATCAGCAAACAACGTTAGCCATTCGTCGGAAAGTGCATGCATTTTTTTTTTCGAAATGAACTTCCGAATTTAAAAAAAAATTCTGCGGAAATTGAAAGGGATAAAAATATGCAAAAAATTTCACGAATGCGTACACTACGAAAATTGAATTTTCGATTCTTAAAACGAAATCGCAAAAGTCTTTTGATGAAAAAGAAAGGAATCGTATTGTGGCGTAGAAAGTATCTAGAAGAAATATAACAATATCGCTGTGCAGGGAAAATAACTTACTTTACGGACGAGACATGGTTAAATGAAGAACATACTGTGAATTATATTTGACAAGATCTCAACATTACAGATGCACGTAACGCCTTTATCAATGGAGTCTCCACTGGATTGAAGGCTCCTTCAGGAAAAGGTCGTCGGTTAATTATAACCCACATCGGGAGTGATTCTGGTTTTCTTGAATGAATCTTACCGCGTATTGAACGTGGGTCGGTAATCGTGATGGATAATGCACCATACCACAACCGTCGGATGGAAGCTTTGCCAACTTCTGCGTGGCGAAAAGGAAAGATTGTTGACTGGCTCGAAGAAAAAAATATTGCATTTGGCGAAAAAATGCTAAAAGTGCAGTTGCTCGAACTTGCAAGACTTCACAAAAAAAAATATACGAAATATGTAGTGGATGAAATGGCTCGTGAACGAGGTGTTACAATATTACGTTTACCGCCTTACCATTGTGAACTAAATCCAATCGAGCTTATATGGACACAGATAAAAAGCAGAGTGGCGCGTGAAAATAAAACTTTTAAAATGAAAATAACATATACCGTTGCTTTATTATCCTTTTTGGATTTTATACCTGCGTAATTTAGTTTCTCTAATTACTTCATTAGATCACCAAATGTAAAAGCTTAATTTATTTTTCAGTTTAATTTATAATATTATATTTATTATAGTAAATGTAAATATATTATGTAATAACAAAAAATTCATTTATGCTATTATTGTTTAAAATGACACGCCACTGGAATTGGCGTTCCTCTTACGTCTTGCACACCCCGGTAAAAATGAGTCACTACCAAATATTTTGGTACCGGAGTATAGTGCATAAAATATTTCCTGAAATTTTTAAAAATTTTGTGTGAAGCCAAATTTTAACATAAGCATGAGTGCATAGCACCAAAGAAAAAATTTCTCACCCTGCGGTTTAGGTTAGTTCAGGTCAGTTCTGAACTAAATAGAATAGATTAAAAGAAAAAATCGTTGGACGGAGCACCTTTTTCGACAAAAATTGAAAGATAAATTTCGGAAATAACAGTAGTTTTTGAACTATTCTAACGCGAAAACTCTTTTAAAACGTTTACAAAAGAAAATTTTCCTTAGGTAAATTTAACTGAATATTTCCCTCATATGTTAAAGTTCCCATAAGAAAAATGCAATTTTCGCAAAATTACAGCGATAATTCACCTCACTTTTATTGAACCAATCAAAACGCTCATTTTCATAGCAACCACCTTGGTAACGGTCGTCTTACCCGATAAGACTACCGCTAGCTCGAAAAGACGCTTTCGAAAAGACGCTTGTAGCTTTTTTACTTAAATAAAAAATTAGTAACACCTCTAACTTGTATATTTACCTTTATCAGACGGCCTTCATTTTTATGTTCAGTAAATTATCCAATAAAATACACCTCTAGAGGCGGTTTCTTATCTTCATACCTTCGTTTTTCACTCGAAACTCGATTTTCCAAGAAAATTTTCACTCAATGTAATTTTTACTTATAATCAAAGATAAGACCCTCGAGCTAAAGCTCTCGGGATCATATCAGATTATAAGTAAAAATTACATTTCGTAAAAATTTGTCAGAAAATCGATTTCTTGTTAAAAACATCGGTATTACCGATAAGACGCCTCCTCTATCGGTATATTACCGTTGAAAACAGCACTGCCAGAAATCGAAAATTGCATCGCAAGTTTATATTGTTGACGAAACGTCAAAGCGGGATTTTATTGTTAACAAACGTCAAAAAATGTAATATTCTGACAATTAACGTCATTGCAATTCTTGTAATTTTTAAGCATTTTAATTTTATTGTTAGTATTTTCTGTTAAATAAAATATTTAAATTTACTTGATTCGAGTTCTTAATTAATTTGGGAAATATTCAAATAAATTACACTCGTGCATAAAAATAACCAGATAATTTTTTTATTCAATGTGTTTTTTTTACAAATTGCAATCGTTTGTTTTCATATTTTACGAAAATGCCCTCCTCCTGCGGAGTCGGGCTTTTTCGCGAAAATATGAAAACAAACTCTTGCAATTATAAAAAAACACATTTCATTCAAAAATTATCGGTAATTTTGATGCACTTGTGCACTTACCCCCGAAAATTTTACCCGAAAATTAATAAGTGAATTTTTTTAGAAATATCACATAAAAGGTTTTTTTTTTTAATTTATAATATAAAATTATAATCCAAAAAAAAAGTGAAAAGGTACTTAATCCGACCTATAATGTAAGTATAAACAAATCTGACCTTTGACCTAGAAAAATTAAAACTGCAAATGCCTTCCAAATTTTCTAGTTTGGTGCCATGAAACAGCGTTAATTCTAAACATTCTTCATCCTCGTATTTTTTCACTGTCAACTTGTAGCTAAGAACAAGAAATGGATTGTCAACTTTCACAATTTTAGTGACCCGGAACATAGGTCTGTTGCTTTCCTTAAAAATATGATGAGCTTCATTAAATTCCAATGATCCTTTCGATAGTTGCTGTTCAGTATAAGGGGTTTTGGGAAATTCAAATATACCAGGCAGCTTAAATGCTCGTCTTAAATCGTTAATAAGTAGCAGATTTTTCACTGCCTTGTGCTGTGTGAGTCTCTGAAGAAACTCATGTTTATTTAACTGTTGTGTTGCAGGTCTTTCGTCTCTTATTTGTAGCTGTTGTAACGCATTGGACAACCTTGCAAATGTATCTTCAATATTCTGTGATGTAACTGGCTTATTTATTTGTTCTATTCCTCCCGTCTCTCTCTTTGAAATTAAAACCCTGTCCTGCCTTTCCATTTGCTGCCATGTCATATTATCTTCTCTTTTCTGACATACATTATCTGAATGTATAATTTGCCTTTTTATTATTTTGTCTTCTCTAGTTTGTGTGGTTTGTTCTGTCATTTGCCTTTGCAATATTCTATATTTCTCTTCTTCTCTAGCACGTTGTCTTGCTTGTAATATAATTTGTTGATTTTGTATTCTCATCCTTTCTGTGTTCCATTCCTCTCTTTCCCTTTCTCTGCACCTTCGAATGATTTCATTGGTGTGATCGTTCATAATCTGCCGTTCGAAACTGGATGGCTGGTAAAAACCTGGTTCCGGTTCCCTTGAAGAAAAAATTCCCATTTTGCCAAATCAAAAACAACTATCACTACACTCACAAGAAATTATTGGTAGCTATATTTTTGTTGTAATGTGTTATTTTCAACAAAAATTCGAATTATGCAATTATTATTACATATTTATACATTGAAAAATCAATTTATTTAAACAGTTTCGATAATAATGTTGTTATTGATTGAATATACAAACTAACTAATGTTCCAAGTTCCAAGTTTATTATTATCTTATTTCTCCCCTCCCGACTGATTGCATGTTAGTATAATTACCTAGATTACCTGGGCGGCGACGTTGCCGCTCATATTCATTGCAAACAAGCTCAAGTATTTTTTTTATTATACAGGGTGCCATACGTAGAAGTTCCACCCCCCTTTATTTTCTTTAAGTTTTTGAGATATAGGAATAATTTTTTCTGTGTAATTACCGGGTTGAAAATGCGTAACTTCTACGTGGAACGCCCTGTATAAAACCGTATGAGTAAAATGAGTCATCTCAATAGTTTGAATCTATACTATCACTCTCATCCACTGATATAATTAAAGGTTTTATGTTTTCCCAAAATTTTTCATAATTATTTTCGACTTCAAGTACATGATTAACGCACGCTCTCCAGCTGCTCTTTGGTATTAATTCACACCGAGTTTTAACTACTTCAATTACATAAGCGGACATTTTTGGGTTTACATTATTGCGTCTAACTTTGTTTTTTAATTCGGACCATAATTTCTATAGGATTTAAATCGCAATGGTAGGGGGAAAATCTAAGTGGTATGTTACCGGATGCTCATCTACGCAATATATTTAATCATACGATTTGGTTTTTAGTACCTCAACTAGTTTCTTTTTTGTACACTTATCTTCAAAATAGAGGCCATGTTGGCTAAGGAACTCTTGCAGTACCTCCTTTTTGCTGCTTATGGTCGGTATTTTTAAATGATTTAATAATAATTCGACAATTTCTAATGTGTCGACAGGTATAATTAATTATACCTAAAATACGTACATTATCAAAATAAAAACATAATACCTTCCTGTTACTGAGAAAGGCTTACAAACCAGCCCTTAATTGCTTTAAGGGGGGTAAAGTCACCCGACCGTTATAAAGCGGGTAAAATTATGACAATTTATCTTCACCCCCAAGACATTACGCATACGACGTCGTATGTAGACAAATCAAAACCGCCCTTTTCAAGTACAGACAAGCCCAATGGACCGACAGACTCCGCGAACTAAACCCCCAAGACAAAAGCATTTGGCGAATGCAAAAAACCCTCCGCCACAATACAGCCCGCAAATTTCCCCCCATTCACTCTGCCCAAGGCCTCAAGTATGTAGAAGCAGATAAGGCGGAAGCCTTTACTGACACATACGAAAGGCACAGCAGACTAAACGATAACCATGATATAGACACTGATCATAAAGAACTGGTGGAGCGCACCGCCAGACAAGTCAGACGCTCCGACGAAATTAAAATCTCAGACCAGTTTCCCCCCGCGAAGTCGCAGAAATCATACTCTCGCGCAAATCCAAAAAAGCCCCAGGCCCCGACAACATCTCGAACAAAGTCCTCAAATTCCTCCCCCGCAAAAGCAAGGCCACCCTGACCAACATCGCCAACGCCACTCTCAGGCTAGCCTACTTCCCCAAAAAGTGGAAGAAGGCTACTGTTATTATGATCCTCAAGTCCGGAAAGGACCACCTTTCCCCAAAATCATCGCCCCATCTCACTCGTCAACCCAATTGCCAAAATCATTAAAGTCATAATCCTCACCCGCCTCAAAGAAAAGTCCACCGAACTGGAAGTCCTTCCTGACGAACAGTTCGGCTTTCGAGAAAACCTCAATTGCGAACTCCAGGCCCTCCGAATCACTGAGTTCATAAGTCGGGATGATCTTATTCGACATCGAAAAGGCCACGATGTCCCTAAACCCCCCGAGAGCACCCTGACCTTCTATGCCGACGATACCGCCTTCATCGTAAGATCACTATGTCGCCACCTGGTCACCAGAAAGCTGCAAACAGCAGCAAACGAATTTTCCAATTACTGCGTTAATTGGAAACTTCGCCTCAATCCCGACAAAACCCAAACCATCCGCACTGCCATGGTCATCCCATAGTTCATCCGTAACGTAGATTTACACCGCGACATCAAACACACACCACTTTCCCTGTTTCTCCACGAGAGAAACAGGAAGATTCTAACTTTGGCCCCAGATCACCCAAACCCCCTTATCAGACAAGCCTCCAATTATGACATTGATGTCCTTTATCATCATAAAAGCCCCGTCACCAACTAGGTGCGCCAAATAACACCCCCCCCCCCCAAAGTTCCCCCCGATACACCCCACAAAACCCATAATAAACCCTGCCCTCAGACTCCAGAGGAAAAGTACCTTCAGTACTTTTTGGTGAGACTCTGCGGAACTGGAACGATAAATCAAATTAAAATCATTGGAGCGGAAAAATCTATATCTTTCCACACTTGAACCACCACGTTATAAACTAAAATTTCAAAATCAAATACTATTTTTTTTGGCGAAAGTATTAAATTGATTTTTTATATTTTAGACAAGCATAACCTAGGTTATAGTGTCCGTTAGAAAATCCGTGTATGCTGAAGAATTGTTTCAAAACTTCTGCACAGTCAGAAAAGTTCCATCCATATAAAGAATTTCTGACTTGCACAAATAATAATCTAAGTTTGCATTACACGAAAATATTACTAAGTTGATCGTTTTATCGTTAACTAATAAAAAGTCTTCACCTCTATTTGTTTTCCATCCAGAGCTGTGTGTACTTCCATAATTGAGTTTGGGACTGCTGCTAGTGTTTACCTCCGAGCATAGTAGATATTTTATTTTTTCTCACATAGTGCAACTCTCTTACGGTGAGAGCATTCGTATGGCTTTCTTCTGTCAAAGCATTTCTCATTATTTTTGCTGGTTTTCCTGTTAGGTCGTTTTCTGGTTCTCTTTTGGCTGTTGTAGTCAATATTTGCCCTTATAAGACATTTTGTGACTCCGGCTCGCGTGAATGGTTTTGATTTCAACAGGGTACAACTTCAATCAGATTAATTTTTGATGGTTTTCAATCGCGAAGATAATCTCCGATTATGTTCTTTATCCTAATTTTACCTCGCTGGCTAGTAATTTCGCTTAACTCACCAGAACCATTTATTTTCTTCGATGTAACGTACTTCAGATGATTACTGTTTAGATGTCAAAATCCTTCAGCTCTATTGACATTCTGAGTTGAGCATTTACAGTTATTTATTACAGTGCCCTTGGGCTCAAATTTATTAATGATAAGTTTAAATTATAAAATGGAAAGGATAGGCTTGTCAGGGAATTGACCTGAAAACTTTTCAGACACTGATCTTAAACTGTTTCCTGTATAATACCACTTAATCATAATGTAACAACCTAAGAAAAGAACACCCTGTATCTGTACAATTTAGTCCTGTTAATCTTTAAGATTATTTATGGGTTATTTGGGATACCCTTAAAGGCCCTTGTTTTAGGAATATATTGAGGGCAGATGAAAATATACGTTCGTAGGTACCATACGCTGGGTTTTATTTTATTTTATTACTCTTTTTGTAAATGCGTTTATAATAGTTACTTTTTCCTTAATGGCATAGCTCATATTTAGCTATAATTTTAAGCGCCTGCAATGAAAATGTTGTCACTAACGCTACTTTTGTCAATGCCAAATAATAATTTGCTGGTGTTTGCTATATTACCTAAACTATGAAAATTTCATAATTTTGCCATCACATTTAATTGAATAAGTTGGGATTGACTTATTAAAATGTATTCAAACTTGGCACATGGGTTTATTATATCGACCTTTTCAAAAAATTATAATACAATTTTTCTCTAAAATGTACAGGGGAGCCAATATTTAACCACCTCAAAATTTACATGGGATTTCCTATGTTCAACTAAGCCATGCATCACCCGGTATATGCTAGTTAGGTGGCCACCAGGGTCCTGCCATTCCACGCCGCACGACTTGTTTTCAAAACTCCTTGCGAAAATTTAAATTACCTACGGGCTAGAATTACAAATACATTTCAGGAGATTAACAACTCCAAAAAAGTGCTCACCAATGTTCTCGATTCTGTAAAAAGAAGAAAGAGAACATATTTGAAAGTACATTCGGGTTAAATGTATACTTTTTAGGTTCTATATTGTATACTCTTTTTCCTTAAATTCTGTATAATGCCATGACAATGGCAATAGGAATGACCAGGCTAGGATGACTTAAATGATGAAGATCGTTCCCCGTTCGTTTAGTTCTTTAACCAGACGATGATGGCGCTATTGTAGGGATTTTGTTTTATAAGGTTGTTCATATCCTAACGTTGGTAGCGGCAAAACATGGATTTAGAATGGGCGTGGGGAACGTTCTCTATCTTTCTCTCTCTGAATTCAACCGTACAAGCTAAGGTGCGATAAAGATAAAAATATGACTTATGTGCTGATCCATAATAAAAATATCTTGCGGAGTCGGACCCAAGCGACACTGACATTTTAAAATTAAATTTTTAAACGAAGCGGCGCGACGTATAAGTATATTGAGTTTATTCCGCTAAAATGGTGATTTATTGTTACGCTCGCGGATGTAAAGTACAAAGCGGGAAACGTGTAAAAATGCATAGGTTTCAAAAAAGCGACCCAGTAAGTTTTTAGTATTGAAAATACTTATGGGCGCGTTTATATGGGAATAGTCGACGGGCGACATGCAGAAGAAAACGACATGCAGCGGCGCGCGGCGGCAGTCGGCAGTGGGATATCATCTGTCTTTGATTCTAGTCGCAATGTTACGGGCTCGAGACTGCTTAGCGTATCTAATATGAATGAACTTTAAAATTATTTAATCGGTGACAAATTTGTCTAATAAATAAACATACATAGTTTGGGTGTTTAATAGTTTTCAAATTGGTATAATATAAAATAAATAAAATTTCGTAAAGGGGTAGGAAGTACTATTATACTGGTGACTGGATCGTATAGTAATTATTTTACTATTTTAGATGACGGGATTTTGTCAAAAAACGGAAATTTTATAGGTAAGGGATGGCCAGTTTCCAAGGTTTATAGATGAAATATCCATGATAAATACCCGTAAATCAGGTCAAAAACTGTAGTATTCCAAATGAGATTAAAAATACTAAAGTCGAAATTGTACCCATTTGTAACATCATAAAAGACAAGTGACACATACTTTTCTTTTTAATTAATGCGATTTAAAGCAATTTTAAAGTTTTACTCAAATGGAGCGCGAAGAGGTATTGTTGGCCTTTCTGGCCCGCATAGAAGTATATTAGTAAAATGTTTACATTTTTCATAGGTACTTTAAGAATATTAAAATGCGTTTATTTTATATTTGTTTTTCTGATTTTTTCATCTTAATTGAAGGGTATTTTGCAAAAACAACCAATGTAATTTTTTAATAATTTGCTTAAAATGGCTTGAATAATGGGTTGTTATTGCCAAACAAGGTAATTTTTCAAAGGTATCATTTAGCTCACTATGGCAGCTGTTGCTACAATAATAATTTACCAAGATAATATGGCAATGCGATTGAGATGCTGCAAACAGCTCCAGTTTTAAAAAAATTAAATTGGAGGTTTGGGGTATTGAAGAGGTAGCACCTTTGATCTGGGTTGACTGGATACTGGTCCTCACAATCCTCAGCACTGGATGATGCGATGTTAGCTTCCCTAAGGAAGCCTTAGCCTCTCTTCAGTGAAGATCGTACTGCGTGGTGATGAGCCACATCCTACTAGAGGTAGCCCTGTTAACGCGGAACAGTACGGATCTAGACTAGAAAGTCGATAAATATTCCTGATGTTGGTCAGCAGCAACATCAGTACTGGCGTAAGGCTGAAGATGACTTACATTGGCAAGGCTTACGATATCAGAGACTCACAGGCGTCAATCACATATTGATTCAAACGGCTGAGACACTGCGATGGGGAAGGCAACGGGAAACCACCCCATTACTACTCCCCAGGATAATCATAAACATGACTGGAAAACACAAAGCGACGGCCCCCAGTCCCCGGCAGACCTTAGATGGTCAGGGGGTGCTAAGAATCTCCGGGCCAGTCTTGATGAGAATCTCAACTTGGAATGTAAGGAGTATGTACGAACCAGGAAAAATACACAACGCCATCAAGGAAATGAAACGTCTTCACATAAACATATTAGGTATTAGTGAAATGAGATGGCCTGGCACTGGAAAGTGTAATATAGATGACTACTATGTCTATCACTCGGGAAATGAGGAGAGACATCATCGAAATGGAGTTGCCATAATTATGACCAAAACAATTGAAAGTACAGTCAAGGGCTCTATACCCATATCAGATCGGGTAATCTTAATTCGATTCAGCTCACACCCGGTTAACATGAACATTATTCAAGTTTATGCTCCCACATGTAACGCCACTGATGAACAAATAGAGCAGTTTTATGCAGATGTTCAAAGAGCTACTGGACTGTGCAAGGCATCGGATATAACGATAATAATGGGCGATTTTAATGCGAAGATCGGACAGGGTCGATGCGATGACGTGGCTGGAGATTATGGTTTGGGCTTGCGGAATGAGCGTGGGGACAGGCTGGTTCAGTTTTGCCAGGAAGAAAATCTCACCGCTATGAACACCTTCTTTAAACTTCCCCCTAGAAGATTATACACTTGGAAGTCAAACGCAGACAATGCAGATAATATCGTCAGAAACCAAATTGACTATTTTCTAGTAAAGACCCGTTTTAGAAACTGCGTAAAATCAGTTAAAACCTATCCTGGAGCAGATATTTCCTCAGACCACAATCCCTTGGTGGCATGTATCCAGATAAAACTGAAGAAAATTCAAGTAAAACCTAAGCAACCCAAAATGGACCTCTCGCGATTTCAGGACAGGAATATTAAAGATCAAACACGAAGATATCTTAACGAACGTCTTTCTGAGGATATTGGCACAGATGTAGAACAAGCTTGGAATAACATTAAGGAAACACTAACAGATGTTCGACAGGATGTTATTGGGAACGACACTACAACTAAAAAGAAAGCTTGGATGACAAATGAAATATTAGGCCTAATGGAGGAACGACGAAAAACTAAAAACGTTAATCCGCAGAGATACAGGCAGATCCAGAGAATAATCCGTGGAAAGATAAAACAAGCAAAGATAAACTGGTTTACCGAAGAATGTCAAGAAATTGAGGAGTTGCAGGAGAAGTACGATTCATTCAATATGCACAAGAAAGTAAAGGAGGCTGCAGGTTTATTTAAAAATAGACCACTAAGCATACTATGCAAACAGAATGGAGACATGCTTCTGGATGTTGAGGAAAAGCTGATTGAATGGACACGATATATATCAGATCTCTTCAATGACAACAGGAGTCCGGACCTTCAGATGGCGGATCGTGAAGACGGCCCCCCGATAACAAGAGACGAAGTCGAGTATGCCATTAGGAACGCAAAAAACCGTAAAGCATTAGGACCTGACAATATACCATCAGAGATCCTAAAAATAATAGTGGAAGACCGATGCTTGAATAGGCTTGTGGATTTCTTTAATTTAATATATAATAGTGGCAAAATACCCTCAGACTGGTTAACATCCACTTTTATAGCAATCCCAAAAAAGCAAAACTCAAAATTCTGTGGTGACTATAGGATGATAAGCCTAATGAGCCACGTCTTAAAAATATTTTTAAAGATTATTCATCGGCGAATCTATAGTAAATGTGAAGAACATCTAAGCAATACACAATTTGGTTTCCGTAATGGATTCGGCACGAGAGAGGCCCTATTCAGTATGCAGGTATTAATCCAACGTTGCCGGGATATATCAGTCGACGTGTATGCCTGCTTCATCGACTATGAGAAGGCTTTTGATTGTGTCAATCATGAACGGCTTGTTAGATTGCTACAGAAGATTGGTCTGGATGGAAAAGACATTCGAGTTATTGCAAATCTGTATTGGGGACAAACAGCATCAGTAACTGTGGAGAATAGTAAGACCGAACAGATCAAAATCAAGCGAGGAGTTAGACAGGGGTGTGTTCTTTCGCCTATACTTTTCAATCTGTACTCGGAGGAGGTGTTTGCGGAAGCACTGAGAGATAGGAGACAAGGAATAATCCTAAACGGAGAAACGATAAACAACTTACGCTATGCAGACGATACAGTTTTATTGGCAACGAGTGCCGATGATCTGCAAATGCTATTGGAATGCGTAAATGAAAAGAGTCAGGAAGCAGGCCTAAAATTGAATATCAGAAAGACCAAAGTGATGACAATTAGTAAACGGGGCAATGTAAACGCGGCGATAAGAATAAACGGGGAACTAATCGAGCAGGTTTCAAGCTTTAAATACCTGGGTACTTGCGTAAATGACCGATGGGAATCTTCCACGGAAATTAGGGCTCGAATTGAACAGAGTCGAGCTGCTTTCAATAAAATGAAGAAAGTTTTATGCTGCAGAGACCTGCCCTTGATGCTAAGAGTGCGACTGCTTCGTTGCTATGTCTTCTCAGTTCTCCTGTATGGCATGGAGGCTTGGACATTAACAAAAAGTTCTAGCGATCGGATCCAAGCTTTTGAAATGTGGTGCTACAGGAGAATACTCCGAATATCTTGGGTAGACAGGGTAAGGAACATGGACGTTCTTCAATATCTCAACAAGGATTTGGAAGTGATGATCACCATTAAGGAGAGGAAATTGCAATACTTTGGTCACATAATGCGTAGCGAAAGGTACAAACTACTACACAACATTATGCAGGGCAAGATAGAAGGCAGACGGGGTCCTGGTCGCAGGCGTACCTCTTGGCTCAAGAACCTTAGGGAGTGGTTTGGAGTCAATACAACCACTTTATTTAGACGGGCCGTTAACAGGGCTCAAATTGTGTTGATGATAGCTAACATCCGCCGAGGATAAAGCACCGGAAGAAGAAGGTTGTTTTGGCAAAATACCAATTGAAGGTTAATGTTGACACAAATCAAAATCTTGATAATAGTAACGAGTAATTAGATTTAAACATCAGAAGGTATAAGTCGTGTCTGGCATTATTTTATTTAACTTTTGCAATTTTGCATTCTCCTTAATATTCAAAAAAAAAAATTATGTATCAGTAGCATACATTGTATGGTTCTCATTACGTTGAATTTCCTGTCGCCAGCTTGGCGATTCACCACTCGGTATAAGATGCTGCCAAATAACAAATTAAGATAAACTTAGTAAACAGTATATTATTATTACCTATATTCGAAGGGATTTTTATCACATCACATAGAAAAACATTAAAATGTAAAAGTTGTGTCGGGTATTTTCAATACATAGGATGGTTGCGTAAGATGCAATATCTGTGATTTTTTTGTTCTTTTAGCGAAATAATAAAAAGCGTGTATCGTGAAGAGCCAAAAAGGCACCTTGCGCCTATACTGTATACAAAATATTGTTGCTATCTAAAAAAAATGTATGCAGACACCTTTTGATCCTGAATAATCATAAACATTACTTATATACTGATTTTCTTAGAGTTAATGACAGTTTACGATCTTAGTATAATGTACGTGTATTTTTAGACGCATAAACTTTGGGTAAATGCTATTCAATAGTTATTTATGTATCTAGGGAATTATAATGGTCTTAATTACCGAGGGCAAAGTTTACGTCCCGAGGGCCTTTGGCCCGAGGGACAGCAATTGCCCGAGGTAATTGAGACCCTTATAATTCCAGTGATACATAGATAATTTTATTTCTGACCGATTTTAGTAACATTTTGTTCATTTTTAAAGTGGAATAAATGTTTCAATAGATGACAATCAAATTGACATTAGATGTCAATCGTTTGATTTTATGTCAAATTTTTCTTAATATCCCAAGGGAGTTATGACCCTTATAATTCCCGCGTAACTAAGACGTTATAAGCTAATAATATACCGGTCAGAAATAATAGTATATTATTAACCAAGGTTTAGACAGCCATCATTATTGCCCGAGCGGCGAGTTTAAATCACGAGGAGCGAAGCGACGAGGGATTTAAGACGCGAGGGCTATAATAAGCTGTCTAAACCGTGGTTAATATATTATTTTTTCCACTACTACAAACTTTTATATGACATTTATCTTTATAGTATTAATAATTGTAAAAAATTATAGGTAGGTATAAGTATATTTTTTAATCAAGTTACCTGCGCTTTGGAATTGGCAAAATATTTTGTTGTTTTGTCAGGTGGCTTTGTCAATGTCAATTGTGTTAATTTGTGTCATCAGATTTCACGAGTTTTGCGTTTTTTTTAAAAATGAGCGAAGAAAATGTTAGTGATAATATTATGTGTACACCTCCCGAATTAAGGATGGAAGCAGAAAAAATGTTGATTGAATCGATATTTTACAATATCAAGTAATCTAATATGTATTGATAATTATCTGGTTGCCTAACCACAATGAATTGATGTTGTAGAATTAAAAAATCAAGTTACCTGCGTTCAAACAAAATTCGGTTAAGGTCAAAGATCGGTCAATAATGGATTTCAATGGCTTATTATTGACCATGGTCAATAATGACTTATAAGGTAGAGAAAAACAATTTCTAGCGTTAATAATCGGTCAATAATGGCGATGTTATAGGTTAGTAGTGGAAAAAATCCATTACTATGTGGCAAAGACAAGATTGGCATTCAAAAAACTTATAGTTTTTCACACACATTTTGGATATGACCAAAAAATTTTGAGCATGGCAGAAAAGGATCCTATTTAAAGCTGAACGCTGTTCCTATGTTAATTCTTTACAGCACAATCCTAGGTAATACTTGCCTTGTTATTATATTAATTTATGTAAATATCTAATATTAATAAAGCTTGTCGCCATATCAGAACCGTTGTTAGAACTTCCTTTTAATCGCCCAAAATATATTGACTTTAATTCGAAAGGTTCGCGCTTCTAACTTCTTCATCAGCGTTAAAAGCGCGAAAATTTGAATTCAAAGTTGTAAAATTTAAATTTTCATGCGTGGCACCGACCCCCGCCCCTCGCCCAGAGTGCTACATTTAGTTCTTCAACCAGACACGAATGGCGCTATAAGGGAACCAATTTAGTATGTTAAGTTGCCTATCTATCCCTACCACAAGCGCATCTCCCTTGTCTATGGGAATGACGTCTTTAGATGGTTTTGAGATTTTACACAGTAGGCTTTGTATGTTAATTGTATGAAAGGAGTAATAATTTGTCATTTCATGTGGGTGTTTTATCAAAAGTGAAAAGGATAGGGTATAGTTCATAGTGTCTTTTTCAAAAAAGAAATTCCCACGCTGGACAAAACTTTGTCCTCAATCCGAGAAGACTAGGACTATACCCTTATGTGTAGAAATACGCTTTGGAAATTATTAAAAAATAATGGGGTTTCGGTTGAAAAAACATAATAGGCAATCGATTTTAATACAGAAGAGATATCGTCTGTCGGCAGTGGCGTGCAGTGCCATTTAAAATAGGGTAGGCAACAGAATCGAAAATGTCAAAGAAGGAGAAAGCCCGAAATTTTTATTCAGGTGCCACGCCCAAAACGTTCTTTTTAAGCCTCCAATAAATGTAGGCGTTAGGCAAAAAAATAAAACTAATTGTACTTACCAATATGGTACTTTCACGAATATCTTACGGAAACGTAAACTAGGGCATAAATAGCTGCAAACAACTGCTCTGTTTTGCGTTAAATGTCATACTTGTAAAGGACCTACTGTTAATAAGTTTCACCAGACAGTTTACACTGTCATCGCACTGGCACTCCATAATAAAAAACACTAAAACTATTCAAAAAATCTTTCTAACCAACAAAACTAACTCACAAACAAAACAACAATCCCTCTTGTATAGGTACTAATAAGCTTTCAAAACAATTATTAAAAGTGCGGCGCGTGAAATCCCGATCTCACACAAGAAGAGGACACATAAATTTATAGGAAAACTGAAATTATTGGTAATTAATAGCGGGCCGGTGCGGTGCCGGCATTGTCTTATCGGGTTTCAGTTTCTTACAAAATTGCATCGCATTATTAAATTATTAATGCTCAAATATTATAAAATTTAGGGATGCCCCATGTACTGTAACTTAATTTAGAGATAAACGCTTTCTAACCAATTACTAAAGGGTAAAAACGATGTCTATCAGAATATTAATTAATGAAAGCACATTTTGGCAACGGTGAATCCATTTAAATTCACTCATCGTTCCTTCGGCGTCGGTGGGAGTCGTAACTATTATTATACGTATATTAATAACTAACCCATATAGTTCTGAAGGCTTCGTTAAACGTGGTCTGGTTCGAGTAAATGTTGGATCTTATGGCCGACGAAAAAATTACCGACAAGTGCGTGACGTAAAAGTAAAATAACAGAATGGCTAAATTTAAGACAAATAGAATTTCCATTAGATTCCTTAAAAAAAGAACTATTGGTACTAGCCAATTTACATAAAAATGCGTTAAAAAATATGGAGTCGATGAAATGGCAAAGTTACGAGGAATATCTGTGCTCAGACTCCCTCCTACCACTGCGAATTAAGTCCGATCGAACTTATATGGGCTCAAATAAAGACAGATGTCGCCAGAAAAAACACGACTTATAAAATGGTGGATTTAAAAACTCTTTAATGAAGCTATGGGTAAAATCAGTGCGGAAAAGTGGAAAAAGTGTATCGATCATGTGATAGAAGAAATGGTTAAACCGCTTATTATAAACGATGTAATAAAAGTTCATATTCCGAATCGGACTATGATTAAGCCATAACAAGGAAGTATTATTCGATTTTTAAAAATGCTTTGTTTGTAGGATTCTATATTATATCTTGTTTTTGTAATTATACAAATTAAATAAAATAAAAAAAAATTTAATAAACACCTACGAATATAATATAATACAATTTTAGCAGAATAGGCATGATTAAGATTTAAAACTTCCCCAATACACGCTCCTGGCTAAGGGATATTCCCAATAACAATGGTAAATAGTGATCGACCGATACCGATACCGATATATCGGCTAATCGGCCGAGAGCCGATTATCGGTATCGGCCGATAGATGTAAATATATATCGGCTATATCGGCCGATGTATAAAAACAACCATAGCAGCTTAAAACATTTTTTTTATATTTAAATTTAAAGTAATATTTCAAATAAGTTAATCTTAAGAAATTATGGTAGATATAACATGAAATAGGCATTTAATATGAATAATGTAGTTTAGGCAAATTATCATGTAAAAATATTAGTTTCTCGGTTGTTTCTGGATTCAGCCGATTCCTTTTCGCCGAATTTACGGTTCCAGCTTCTGAAAACATTTGCTCACTTGCAACACTGCCAACTGGTGCAGATAAATATGTAAGAGCTTGATTATATAATAATGGTAGAACTTCTCGTTTTTCTTGCCACCAAGAAATGGGATTCGCTTTTCTTTCAAGAAGAGGATGTTTCTTATATTCTGTTATTTCAGCATTCACTTCTTCACAAATGGATGCCCTAGAAGATGATTTTTTGTCACAAGAAGATGTTGTTGGAATGGTTTTTGTTTTTGTGGAGCTCATCCCTTCTCCGGCAAATTCTTCGTAGATTTCCCAAAACAGATTTTGGCCAGATGTTCGACTAGTCTCAGGTTCAGAAGTTCGAACATACTTAGCAAGTGGTTCGTTGTCATTACTATCAATTTCTATAGAATCTATAGTTTCATTTATTGTATGGTCTTGAATGTAATCCGAAATGTCAGGGGAACTGGAATGTTCTACAGATGTATTGTTTTCTTTTATTTGGGACTTTAGATTTGTAGTTATGTATTCGCATATAAAATCACGGTCTTTTGTAAAAAAATTGTCTTTGAAGCGAGGATCCAAGAAAGTCGCGATGGTATAATGTTTTTTTTATAAATATATTCTGAAATCGTTTATTCAAGCTGTTTTTCAATTCTTCTTTCATTGTACCTACTCCTGCAAAATTAGCGTTTTCTTTGTTAAGATAGGCAGTGATAGTCGAAACAAATGGAATGACTTCAGATATGCAGCAGTCTGAAGAACTTGTAATTTTTGGTATGTCTTCAAATGGCTTTAACAAATTTAAAATGCTTCCAACTAATTCCCATTCGGAAAATGTCAAGTCTGTAAGAGTCCCATGATCCAAAATATATAAATTTACTGCTTGTTTTTGTTCAAGTAGGCGAGAGAGTAGATAAAATGAGGAATTCCAACGTGTTTGTACATCTTGGAAAAGTTTGTGTTTGGGAAGGTTTAGTTGTTCTTGTAGTTTACTTAGTTTATCGCAAGCAGTTTGAGAGTGATTAAAATGCGAAACGATTTTTCTTGATCTTGCTATTAAATCACTGACTGAACGTTGACTTTGTATAGCATCCTGTATTACAAGTTGTAAAGAATGAATGAAGCATGCTTCATAATTTACTTTTGCCTTAACAAAACCATTCCTCATATTGGCAGCATTGTCTGCTAATACTAAGTGAATATGTTCCCTTTTTCCATTCTTGTAACAAATAATTAAATGCTTCAGCTATGGCGTCTCCTGTATGAGATCCTGCGAACTTCTTGCAGGCAAGTGAAAAATGGGATCTCTGATTTAAACTTAAACATGTTTTTTCAAAAAAATGGATTGTGAGAGACAAAAAAGAACTGTTTGTATATTTGCACGTCCAAATATCTGTAGTAAAAGATGCTTTTCCCAACATATTTGAAATTTTTTGAGTCACTTGTGCTTTACATCTTGAGTAAATATCTGGTACAACTTTTTCTCTGAAGTATTTGTCAGAAGGAATTTCATAATTTGGAATAGCTTTCTATAGTAGCCGAGTAAAGCCATCATCTGATACAATGCTGAATGGCTGATTATCTAAACATATCGTTTCACCTATAAGGTAGTGAAACTCCTTCGCTCTGGATGAATTAATGTCCCACTTTTGCATTTGCTTGAAAGAGTCAGCCAGTGAGACTTGCAATAGCTTAGAGTTAGAGTTAGAAGTACTACTAGAACTACTAGAAGGTCCAGCCGTTTCTAAAAAAAATAGACTCAGAGTGATCAAAAGTCAAAACGTTGAAATAAACGGGGAAATTTGTTTTTAAATAAAATCATATCGTAGGTGTTAATTGTTAATGAAACGATTTAAAGTGATGAAAAAGAAAAATGTCCCCCCTCCTACACAAATTCCTTTAATTTCCCCAAATTCCCAACAAATTACTTAATTCTTCAGATTTTTTCAGTAATTTTTTTACACAAATTCCCTTAAAATTCCCTAAATTCCTAATAAAATGAAATGGTTATGTCACACAATTTACATTTTGCGGTGGATTTCTTATCTGCTGGGGATAATTTATTCTTTATGAAATATTTCCAATAAATACTTTTTCCATCCATTTCGCTACTTTGCACTCCACCAAACTCCAATAGGATTATTATTAACCATTAATATTATGTCTTTGTTATAGATTAACTAAATTACGCCAAGAAATAATCGAACTTAAAACGATCTGCTTTAAGAATGCAATACTGAATGCACGGCAATAAACGCACGGGATTCACCGAGAAATTCAAATTAAGGGGATTCACCAATGACTTGGCGCTGAGCCACATAAATTACCGCCTATTGCTGTGTTGCCAAAGTGCAATTTTTGTTTTTATTTTTGTGATTTTAAATTGAACGTTAAAGAATTATAAATTATATTACAGAATATTCAGATTTTAGACATTAATAATGTTATCAATTAAAAAAGGCCGATATGCCGATATATATCGTTATCGGCCAAGACATTATCGGTATCGGCCGATTATCGGTATCGGCCGATTATCGGTATCGGCTAAAAAAGTCATATCGGTCGATCAGTAATGGTAAATCCTCAAATATAACAATTGCTTGCGATAAATTCAGGTGGACCTACCTAAAGAGTGCTCATTATTTGGACCCTTTAATGGAAACACAATAGATTTTAAGGGATGGTGTTTAAATTGTTCTTGATACTCCGGTATGCGTTTCGCATATTTTATGAGCATTTATTACTTCGTGCCATTTTAAAGATAGACTATACAACTTTATTAGAAATATATTTTCTTTCGAAGAACTCGAAGCAGTATCTATAGTTTCAATAAAGTTCATATGTATACAGGGTGTCCGGAAACTTCGTTCGTATATTTTATGGGGATATTCTACATATGAAAATATGAAAAAAAGTTCATATGAATGTAGGTCCTTAAATGTCTTATAAGGAAGCTATGGCCGTCCAAAGGTGACCTCTAAAGATTAGTTTCTCTTTTATATCTTTGCAACCGCTTGAGGTACCGATGTGTTTTTTGGCACACAAACTAATATTAACAATTGCTAATTTATGATATTGAGAGTTAGTATGAAATTTAGTCAGGGGCGTTGGCTTAGTTTATTTATTCCTAATTTTTGTACACGACACATTTAAAAAGTTTTACCCAAAAATTATAATTATAGTGATTTTTCTACACAAAAAAAGGTATTCTTAAAAAAAATTATTGGGCCAATGATTTAGGAGAAAAATCGGTTTATTTAAATCATTGCATAAACTATTATCGAATTGTGTTTTAACTAAAACATCAAAGTAGTCTTATGACAAATACAAATTTGAAGTCAAAAAAACATCAAGAAGCCCATGGTTAGCGTTAAAATATATTGACAATGACGTTTTTGCGATTTATTGTAGTGATCATTGATCAAGTGCAAAGTGTTTTTGACTAATTAAGGTGCAAATTTTAAAAGATGGCAGATTATTCATTTGCTGAGTTAGCTGATATGCATTTTATGTATGGCAAAGCTAATGGTTGTGCTCGAGAAGCTCGCAGGTTGTATCAAGAATATTTTCCAAACCGTCAAATTCCTTGTGAGAAATTATTCATTAATTTACATCAACGATTAAGAGAAACCGGAACTTTTAGGCCAAATATGAATGAAACTGGGAGAAGCCGTACTACTAAGACTCCTCAAGCAGAAGAAAGAGTGCTCGAATGCGTTGCAGCCAATCCGGGTATAAGCACAAGAAGAATTGCCTTACAAGATGGTATCCCTAAGAGTACAACATGGGAAATTTTGCATAAACAACTTCTTTATCCATACCATATACAAAGAGTTCAGGCGTTTAAGCCTCAATACCTACTTCCTCGTGCACAGTTTTGTCAGTGGATGCAGAGAAAATGTCATTAAGACCGTTCTTTCTACATAAAGTCTTGTTTACTGACGAAGCAGGGTTTACCCGTGAAGGCATCGTAAATTTTCATAATAACCATGTATGAGCAGAAGAAAATCCCCATGCAATTTTCGAAAGCCGATTTCAAAATAAATTTTCAATTAATGTTTGGGCAGGTATATTGGGAGATCGATTAATAGGACCATACATTATGCCTCAACGTTTAGATGGGCCTGCATATTTAGATTTTTTACAAGACTCTTTGTCTGTTCTACTTCAAGATGTGCCGTACCAGCAAAGACTTACAAACTATTTTATGCATGATGGGGCTCCACCTCATTTTAGTAGATTGGTTCGAGATTATTTAAATCAAACATATCCAGACCGATGGATAGGCCGAGGTGGGCCCATTGCCTGGCCTCCCCGTTCAACTGATCTCAATCCATTGAATTAGGTACTTTCTTTGGGGATATCTGAAGTCTCTGGTATATTCAGTACCTGTCGAAAATGTGCAACAATTGGAACAACGTGTTATTTATTGTTGCGAGGAAATTCGTAATAAGGAAGGAGTTTTCGCAAGAGTACGAACATCAATGAGAAATCGTTAAGTTGGTTGTTTTGATATGAATGGAAACCATTTTCAACATTTGTTGTAACTTTTCTACTTTTTTCAGTTTATTATTGTTAAACCAAAAACTCTTAATTTGTTTTGTTTAAAAATTACAATCAAACAACGTTTTGACTTAATTATTGTCATTGTCAATTTATTTTAACCCTAACCATGGGCATCTTGATGTTTTTTTGGCTTCAAATTTTTATTTGTCATAAGACTACTTTGATGTTTTAGTTTAAACACAATTCGATAATACTTTATGCAATGATTTAAATAAATCGATTTTTCTCCTAAATCATTGGCCCAATAATTTTTTTTAAGAATACCTTTTTTGTGTAGAGAAATCACTGGATTTTTGGGTAAAATTTTTTAAATGTGTCGTGTACAAAAATTAGGAATAAATAAACTAAGCCAACGTCCCTGACTAAATTTCATAGTAACTCTCAATATCATAAATTAGCAATTGTTAATATTAGTTTGTGTGCCAAAAAGCACATCGGTACCTCAAGCGGTCGCAAAGATATAAAAGAGAAACTAATCTTTAGAGGTCACCTTTGGACAGCCATAGTTTCCTTACAAGACATTAAAGGACCTACATTCATATGAACTTTTTTTCATATTTTCATATGTAGAATATCCTCATAAAATATACAAACGAAGTTTCCGGACACCCTGTATATTAGGTTAAATAAAATACAAATAACCGATTTTAGTTGTACAAGTCGATGGTAGCTCAATCTCTCAGTTTTTTTACTAATTCATTTTACTAAAATTGGTACAAAAAAGAATTATTTCGCATTTCTTTATTAACTTAACTTAAATAGCTTCTTTTGTACACACATCGTTTACATAGCGCCCTTGTAGATTGTTATTAGTGTGTATTTTCTTCATAATAAAAAAAAATTTAACTATTAGCGGTGCTGTCTAATCAGGATTAGCTACTCAGAATAAGACAAAAGTACCTTATCAGTAAAGTTTGTTTAGATTATAACTACGCGTAAGCATGTCTTTCGGTCTATAGGTTTATAAATACATTATACGAGTACACAGATAACATAATGCAACTATTGTTTTACAGATATCTGCAAATTCCCTAGAAATTAGAAATGCGATTAAATACATCAAATGATAAGATTAAGATTAACGTTATTTTTTGATTGTTTATTGTTTTTGTCGGGACTTCCCATGTTTTTATTAAGTTTACCAATGGAGTGATTCTAATTTTATATTTTTTGAGTTATGGAAGAATTTTCAGAGATTCCGCGTACTCTTATTGTGTAATGTAGGGCTGCCATCCGTCCGGATTTCCCCGGACAAGTTCGGGTTTTAGGGTCGTCCTAGGACATCGGGACAGGTTGTGATAACTTGAACGGATTTTCGAGGTTAGTTTTTTACCGAATAAAGTTGGGGACATTTTTAAAAAATTAACTGAATAATGTACTTGGGTTTTACAATAAAGCACCCTGTATAGTTCTCAGGAATAAAAGATAAACAGTAGGTATAGTTGTTCCAAGCTTAATTTGATGACATTAAAAGAGCATTAAACTGGTGACCATAGGCGTCTCTTCTACCAAATAATTAAAATGCGGATTGTTAAAAATTTTTAATATGATTAAATAGTATATAACGAGTGATTATTAATTATTTTGCTCAAGGGCGGCTGTGACCCAGTATACATAGTGTAGCAGTAGCGCGTAGATTAAATCATAGGGCGAATTTGCAAGAAAGCAGCGTTGTCACGTTGAAAACCTAAAATAATGTTCTTTTAACGGTATGTAATATAAAATCCTGAGCTATCTTACTTTGAAAGCCTACTTTATATGGCCGCCTCCTACTTCTAGACACCTTCTGATGTTTCTTCTTACCCTCAGAGACACATTAACCAATACGTTTGGAGAATTATTAATTTCGGCAATTTTTTCTGAAATCCTTCGTTTAAGATCATTTATATCCTCAATTGGTGTTCGATAAATGGAGTTTTTTATAAAAGGCCACAAGAAGAAATCGCAGGGTGTTAAATCGCAGGAACGAGGTGGCCATATTTGTTGCGTATTTCGGCTTATAACTCTGTTTTCAAAAAATTCACTTAAAAAATTTAAATTTTCTCTGGTTACATGAGGTGTAGCGCCATCTTGTTGGAAGTAACCTTCCCGCAATTCATCATCGTGAAGCTCATTAATAAATGTTGTCAGAATTTCGATCCGATATCTCTCAGCTGTAATTGTGCCATCAAAGTAAATTGGGCCTACTATTCTTCTAGAACTAATTGCTGCCCACACACCAACTTTTTGAGGATGAAGAGGTCTTTCTACAAAAACATGCGGATTTTGCGTATTCCACATTCGCATATTTTGTGAATTAACATAGCCTGATAAATAAAAATAAGCCTCATCGGTAAAAAATGTTTTTTCAAAAGCACCACTATTTTCTTCTTGAAAATTGTTTAAAAACCATTCACAAAAATTAAGTTTTTGGGGAACGTCATTGAGAAGGAGTTCATGAATAGCCGTAACACGATAAGGGTATAGATGCAGATCCTTTTTCAAAAGTGTTTGACATGTACTGTAGCATAAATCCGTTTGCTGAATTTGTTGAGATAAATGCCTAATAGAAGTTGAAGGATTATTTTCCATAATTTGTCGCGCTTCTTCAATAACCTCATTTGATCGTTTCGTTGGTCTTCCAGCCCCTTTTTTATGTTGAACAGAACCAGTCTGACGAAATTTATCAATTAGGTATTGTGACCCAGTACGAAAATTATGAAAGGTCACCGCAACATCAGGAAACTCGGTTCGAAATTCATCAAAGCAGTCATGCATAGAGTAATTCCACACACCGCCTATTTTGTTTCCATTTCTAAAAAAACTTTCAACAATAAAAATTTTTTGTGCTTCACTAAACATTTTTACTGTAGAACTTTCAATCCGGCAACAAAGCTTCACCAAAACTTGATACGCTGAAAAATAAAAAAAAAAATAAAAAATTAAATCATATCCTGCAAATAGCACTTTATAATAGTCAAAAGACGACTCCCTGGAGAAATATTAGTTAAAGCAATAGTAACCTACCTTCAAATAACTGCAAAAATTACAAAATTTCTCCAATTTTTAAACTTTACAAATACACAAATTCAAATAAGACGTAAATGTCATAAAACAATCATGTCATCTTATCTACGCAGTACGGCCATGATGCTTTTAAAATGCATGGCCTCCCTTGAGCAAAATAATTAAAAATCACTCGTTATTACAGCTTGTTCATTATAGTTTATATCGATAAAATGTTTGTACCCGTGACTTCGCCAGCAGAGAATATTTTTAAAATGGTCTTTCTGTAAAGAAAAATGTTAATTTTACCAAAAACAATTTAAAAATATAGTTAATATCGATAAGAGGTTAGTACCCGTGACTTCGCCTGCAAAAATCACATACATTTAATATTTTTAAAATGGTCTTTCGTTAAAAAAAATTGCTCATTTTGCCGAAAACAATTAAAAAAAATTGTCTTTGTCCAGCCAGGACCGCGAGGAGGTATGAGTTTTCTTTGCCAAGAAAGGATTGGGGCAGGCAGTGGCGGCTCCTCAGGGTAGGCCTCTGAGGCCGCGCCTCACCCTCAATCTACCAAACTCCTCTCAAAAAATACAAATAAGTTTGTTGTAAATTTATAAATTTTCAAATATAAATTCCATATGAAAAATAATTTTCATACTGCTTTACCCAGCGCCGCGCTATAAGCGACTATTTTATTCTCTAAACTTTCGTCGACGGCCGAGAGGCTAAATAATTTCAGCTTCACTGCTCCGAGTGTTCGTACCTATTTTGGCAAGCCTCATACGAAAATCTCAACGTCTTTTGTTTGGTCTGTCTCTCTCTTACCCGGGGGTCATTTCGCGTTTGTTTCTCTCATTGAGGCTATAAGATCCTAGCTTAGCTGGTTGTTGATTGGCTGTTTAAATCACATGTTTTATTCTGCGAATTCTGTGATTACCCGGCGCCCGACTTATATCATATCGTAGCAGGTGTGTGAACTGTGTGTCTTGGTTTAATTTAGGAAAATTACAAATTGTCATATTTTATTGGTTTATTTTAAGTTAATATTGTTGTGAGTTGTGACTGTGCAGGGTAGTCAGGATACAGGTGCGATGCAGGTAATGGAGAAGTATTGGCAGTGTTTGTTTGGACAATTTATAATTTCGTGTTCCGCAAATTAAGGTTATATTTTCAAGATCCGGTAAGTTTTAAGATGTATTTATTATGTATTAATTATTAAACGCTAAATTTTATTGTTTTAAAAAAATATAAATCCTGTTTATGATATTATTCTCTCAGTCATTGAAACGCTATTTTGAAGGAGAAACAAAACGGGAAAAAAACAGATATTATGTAGTCGTCCGACACCAAAAATTTCGGCAATATTTAACGATAAGAGACACGGTAAGCAATATTCAAGAGCTTTTCAGGTAACTTGGTACGAAACCTTTAAGTGGCTGTGCGGAAGTATTTATAAGGAAAGCTTATATTGTTGGCCTTGTATTTTATTAGGCAGCGTAAAAAACAATTGAAGTTCAGGGGGTGGGTATTCTGATTTAAAAAAAATTTCACGGGCGGTAAAATCACGCAAAAGTTCCAAAGAACATATTAAGAATTCTGTGGCGCTTACGAGAGTAGAGAAAAATAGAGACACAATATAGCGGATGCACTGAGAGAAATTGACCCTGACCTTGCAAATTGAATATTTTTCTCGTGAAACCTAGTATTTCAAAATAATTATATTGCTGGTTGAATTCCTAACTATTCATTTTAAGCCAATGACCTTGATATCGCGAAAAATTTTCGCCTGCGGCGCTATTTTATAACCTCAGCCCCTTATACACCCACGAGCCGCCACTGGGGGCAGGTACTATGTTAGTTGTAATATACAGTTATTTCAACAACGGATTGTATCAGCAGAATCACAGTAAACGTTCTGTAATATAACAAGTTTTTAAGATACATGTTGAACGAACATAATTAATTTAATATTCGTAAACAAATTAATGACTGGAATCGTCAGAACTTTCAGAAGTAGAATCGTTTCCAGATTGCCGACAGAAGTAAGGGCGCTACGGGTGGTAAAACAGAATATCCATTTTCTGCTTTTACAACATGAGCTACGCAATTTTTCCATACATCACTACTCATTTCAAATTTTTTGCTGCTAAGAGCAACACACTAGGTACAAAGCCATCTTTTTCCGGCATGATAACGCGTTTTCCTCTCGAACACGTAACAAAAGTACACTCTGTACTATCTACCCAACCATACCTAACAACATCATAAGTATCGAACCAAGTTTCGTCTGAATAAATTATACTTTTATCAGATTCATGTTACTCCTTTATTTTGTCGCAGTTCAATAATACGCGGGAATTCCATTATAAACATTAGATTACCTAATTGTTTATGTCTAAAGCCACATTTTAATAAAACACCACGCAATGTTTCTAAAGATTGGTACTTATAATCGGGGTAACCTCGCAATATATCACGAACCAGTTCTAAACGTGGCACTACATTGTCCTCATAAAAGTTGTAAATAGTTCGCAAAATAATATCCCTTGTAGTATTGTCAGCCGTTTTGAATTTTTGATTTAGTTTTTGATTTATTGGGTTACGCTTTGCAATAACCGGTTACAGTCCCCGAATTAATTACGTTATAAATTCTTATAAAATCCAAGTTGTGTTAATTCATTACAAGTACATTCTTGTACAAAGCGCATTTTCAGGTTTTCCCGGATTTCCTTTTTTTAAACACGCGTACATATTTAAAATAATGCGTTGACATTAAGCATGTAAATCTTTGTTTCTTAATTCCGGACTAATTTCGCTATCGATGGCCGACTCTGACACCGACTCATATTCCTGTGATAATTCACCTTGACCTTAGGTTTCAAATTGTCGCCAAAAAACCATACTGATATAATAAAATATCGGTACCAAGTAAAAACTTACTTGTCTGAAACCACACAGTTATAGCAGAAAATGAAATATGTAAATTACAGTAAATCGTTTTAACCAGTCACGCCGCTGTCCGATTCCCAATATCGCATACCTCAAACATCAAGTGATTTTAAAGCTGATAAGGGATCACCCAATTGGGAGATTCTTTAACTATTTGCTGTTCTTGTCTATAGCATATAAGTTTGCATTTATATGCTGTTCTATTAATTTTCCCATTCGGAAGAAATAGTTTGCACTTTAACGGTCTATCGCCAGGGTGTTGCCAGTTAAAAAATTTAAACTTCACATTTTACTTGGTTTCTTCCAAACAGCCTCTCTCGTGGACACGTGCATTTTCTTGACTTTTGTAATACATGGTAACTGAAGACGCACTGGGTTAATTCCCTAGTGGTTACATTAATTTTTACTGCGTGGCCTATAGGGTTGCTCACTGGTTCGTTAACTTTCTGCTACATTTGATTAAAACAATTGTTTATTTAAGCATTTGTGATTTTGTTCCTTAATGCAGGTTGTGGTAGCATATTACAAGGATTCACGACAAAGACACTGGTCGATACTTAACGTTAACATTACTAATTGCCCTTTTACACACGCCACGGTATCGTGGGGAGTTCGATTTCGTACGTCAAATAACGCCGAATCGATAGCTGCTTAGTTATACTTAAAAAGAAACCACTAATTGCCCAAACAGGTCTTAAAATCGTGGAGCGTGCGTAAGAGCATTTGCTTCTCGGAGCCATCTTGGAATCTCTCTCTCGACCGGCGCGCGATACGACCCAACCTATCTTTCGCCCAATAGGAAGCTCGCCTCCCAATATTGACGTTTTAGAAGTACCGTCGCGACGCGCTTTTGACTAGCTACGTGACTGAATGCAAATAACTGCGTGAACAAATTGTAACCCTTATGTAATTTACAAACAAAAATAGCAGAGATTGAAACGCATGCACACAGCATTTACCAACCTATTCTCTTTGACGTGTTGATACACGTTTCCCCAACAGTAATAATCGGTAACCTCTTGTCTAACGAGTATTTCATGTTATATAACACAATATAAAAAATATGTCAAATTTATCTTGGCTTTGAAGGCATTACCAATGGCGATTATACCTACATCATCTATGAGCCTATTAACCCTTTACCGCATCATGTGCCATACAATAAAAACTCCCAGGGCAATTATTTCGAAAACAATAAGTGACATGTAAATTCTGTAAACGCCAGCTTTTAGCCTCTATGATTGGCTTCAGAACTGTGTAAAAAATGTGTTTAAATAATACAAGATGTAGGTGGCGCCATGGTGCAAAGAATTTTTTCGATGACAGGAACTTTTAAATGTTGTGGTTCTTAAAGATAATTAATTTTTAATCAAATTATGTCTCATAAAATTTTTTGATAAATGGGTTAAGTTTTTTAATAAAATAATTTTAACGAGTATTTTAATTATAAATATTTTTAATATCCTTTAGCAGATTTTAATTTAATTTTGGCAATGATACTTTTAGTGATAAAACGCTTTTTTGTTTTTTAGTTTGTTAGTTTTTATTGAAACACCCTGTATATGACCCAAACCAAAAAAATATTTTTTTTAAATATTAAACATTATCAAAGTCGTTACTTTATGGTAAACCATATGTGGAACATACAGAGAAACCGTATATCACCGCGCAGCGTTTTACAGTAGTTGGAAGATGGTTCCCTTGTACTTGTGTACTGTGTGTTCTGACACGCGCTAACTTGTAGTTTTGTAGATTTACATTGGTTTTTATTGAAAGAATCTGAAAATTTATCAAGTAAAAATATATACAGTTTAGTCATGGTCTTGTGATTGATTGTGCAGGTAAGCCTACCTGTTTTCATCCCGTGAAATACTAAAAATTGGATAAAGTAGGAGTGTACCATATATGGAACACTATGTAATAACGGCACCTTTAAAATTTATTTTTTGTTTTAGGTATGGATCCTAAAGCATTTTATGGCAAACTGAAACTGGTGAAATTACCAGTTTCAGACAGCGAGGATTCAGAATTATCAGACGTTGATGGATGTGCAGATTTTAATGATATCATTTTAGCTCCAGATAGTGATTTAGACGAAAGTCCAGTTGTCAATGAAAATATAGATGATACTGAGATTCCTGAAACTGACTCCGATTCATCTGATGATGACATTCCGTTGAGTGTCCTCAAAGCAAAGCTTCAATCTAAAAAACAAACAAATACCCCAATGGCAACAAGGAAACCTAACAAAGCCTGAAGAAGAAATTTTGTTCAAAGATTCTTCCGATTTGCCGTCTTCTATTTTGGATTCAGACACACCAAAACAGTTTTTTAAATTCCTTTTTCCTGACAGTCTTATAAAACACATAACAGACCAAACAAATTTATATTCAGTACAATGTTGTCCTAACAAGCCAGCAAATATCAAGCAATATGAAATTGAACAATTTATTGGAATTGTTATTTATATGTCAATTATTCAACTTCCATCAACAAGAAACTACTGGAGTCCAAGTATAGAATATCCAGCAGCGAGTGAAGTTATGAGTTGTAATAGGTTTGAAGAAGTAAAACGATTTTTGCATTTTAATAATAATAACGATATCATTGAAAGAGATCAGCCTGGGCATGACAAGTTGTTTAAAATCCGCCCTGTTCTTACTCAGATTAGAGAACGTTTACTTTTGGTTTCTAAAGAAGAGTTTATGGCTATTGATGAACAAATTATACCCACCAAAGCCAGAACTCAACTAAAACAGTATAATCCAAAGAAACCACACAAATGGGGTTACAAAAATTTTATTCTATGTGGCATCTCTGGATTTAGTTATGATTTTGATATTTTTGCCGGATCTCAGAGTAACGTAGTTCCTCCAGAGGCACCGAACCTAAATGTAAGCAGCAACGTGGTTCTAAAATTGTCGGAGACAATACCAAAACACAAAAATTACAAGCTCTTTTTTGATAATTGTCGAAAAAGCTACTTACGTTGACAACACAGAAGTTAGTGTTGTTTCTTGGTACGATAACAAAGGCGTTACAACGATATCAACATACGCTGGCAGCCAGCCAATTGGAGAGAAAAACCGATTTTCCAAACAAGATAATACCCATAAAATGATTCCTTGTCCGAATAGCATTTTTATATACAATAACTATATGGGAGGCGTTGACTTGCTAGATTCAATGTTAGGATTTAACCGAATAAAGATAAGATCAAAAAAATATTACATGCAGATTTTCTTTCACTGTATTGATTTATGCAGACGAACCAACAAGTACGACATGCCGCTATTGGACACTAAACTGGCGATAGCAGATGCATTTTGCAAGGCAGGCAAAACTGTTAGAGCTCTAAGGCCTACCCCCGTCTAATACGAAGCTTCAACAAGAATATTAAAAGAAGAAAAAGAAGGGTCCAACTAAAAAAATTCCACAGCGTCAGCAAGATGGTAGAACAGATGGTATGGATCATTTTCCCTGTTGGCAGAAAACCTCAAGGTCGCGCTGCAAATGTCCTGGCTGTGTGGGTAAGACTTTCATAATGTGCACAAAATGTGACATTTCATTATGCCTAAACAAAGACAGGAATTGCTTTCTATGCATCCATACTGAGTGAATCCAAAATACTACTTACCTTAGATTATCAAACTTTTTCGTTTTTAACTAGAAATTATTTTTTTGAAAGATAAAAGTTTAAACCAAAAAATAGAATTTTTTTAATATTTTTAGGAATATCAGCATATTTTGTTTAATAATGAGTATTTTTTCGTCCCAGAAGAAAAAATCATGCAGTAAAGAGTTAAATTAAACAGGTCGTGATAAAATTATTAAGGACAATTGAATAATAATGTAATAAAAACAGCTATCGCAATATTAAAAATTCTTACCATAATAGAAGTAAAAAAAATGTGACTCTTTCAAAAATCATATAAAAATGGGACGTTAGTTCTATTTAACTATTTATACTATTTAATAATGTGAGCGAAGGCCACTATTTCATAAGAAGAAAATAAATGTAAAAAGTACTATTTCTATTAGATTGAAATATTTGTAATATAGTATTTAATACGAGGTTTTTAGTTCAAATCGACAAGCGGTGGCTCCTGAAACAACCCTAAAAGAATCGGCCGGTAAAGATTTCTAGTGATCAGCTGACGTTCTCCGACGCGTCACGGACGGCGCTGAAATTCATCGCCGGGAACATTGCTGGCGTCGCGTCTCTGTCTGTCTCGTTTAATTGGTTTCCCAGCAGTCGTGACGTCAACCAACGCTACTGTGACAGTGATGTGTTTCACGGTGTTCGTAATATAAGGCGCTAAATTTATCGCCTGCCTATTGGAGGAAAGTTTTTAAGATAATTAAGAAAAACAAAAAAGTAATTTAACATCCTGTATAATTTGATTAATCAAAATAATAATAACAGTAGTATTATATTAATACTTTAACACACATTTGTTCATTATATTAAACTATTACCTAAAGCCTCTAAAAATATCTCAGAGACTTTTGTTTAGGAGGATGTAGCCCCTCATAATGCACAATATAAGCGGGATAAAAGGACGCGTCGTCATATTTGACATATACTGATTTGCCGTCATTTGTTGTGGTATAATAAGGTTCCTGGGGAATAACGGTATAAGGCCCACCTATTTCCATAAAATCTGTTTTTTCATAAGACACCTTAGCTAAAATCATTACTTTTTCCATACTGCGCATGTTGTCGTGATGGTAGTGCGTTGCATAAAAAGAATTTGTTGCAAAAGATACTCCGTTTCCAAACTTGTGAGTTCTTACCTATAAAAAATATACAAAATTACATCAAAGTTATAAAGCCTATGGGGTCTATTCTGTAAACTAGCCGCTAAATTTTAGAGGCCATTAAAATTTTAAATTTTAACAGCCCTCTAAAAATGTTCGGTAAAATTGATATTCTGTAAAAGCAAATCTTAGAGTTTGGTTAAAAAATATAAATATTAGACGAGTCCGTTAAAACTTCTGTTCAAAGATATGGCAACGTCGCGCTTTGAGTTGTTTGAACTACTATCGCCAAAAATTGACATTATGACACTTATCCTAACTTCTTATTGTTTAATGTGAATGTGAATGAATTTTTGAGTTCTGTGATGTGAATATTGTGGAATTTTGATCGATTTGGTCCATTGAATTTGAAATGTCTCGTGCTCCGAGGACTACTAAATGCCAAAAAGAATTTATTAAACATTTCTTGGAAGAAAACCAAATAATTTTAGCAGGAAAAATATATCCACTTACCACAGATTTTGCATGATAGTTTTAATATTGGAATTGGCAATTGATACTGTAATACCCTTTCCTACAATAGTAAGGAAGAGCTGGATAATCTTCTGGGGGTGATATAATTGCTATGTGAGTACAATCTACAGCTCCCAAACATTGTGGAAAGTTATACTTATTTCTGAAACCAGTTATAACTTTATTTTTCATGTTCTCGTTATTGGGAAATATTATTATCCAATTTGGCATTAAGTCAAAAAGCAATAAATCGTCTTTAAAAATCTCAAATAATGTTTAAACAGTAAACCAGTAATTTAAAGACGAGTTATTTGAACTACCCGCCATCGGCAATAAATTTCCTACCGTAGCGCTCGGGGTGGACTGGTGGCCAACTTGAATCTTTGTTTTCTGGTTTTCTACGTAGTTCGCATTTCTAACCTTTTATCTGTTTTGTGCATTCATCATTCATCCACTATACTCGTGTGCCTACGCTTGGATCTCAAAATTTCTATACTACGATCCCAAAATAATTGGCAAAACTGTTCTTATCACCATTGACGGTGTGCGGAGAAAATAATTAACATTGATTCACACACTTTTAACTGAAATTAAAGCATTCAAACCCGTTTGGAAAGATTGAGCATTAATAAGTCGTTACATGTTGCTAATTTTTAAAATATTTCATTTAAATTCTCATAAAATGTACCAAAATCGGCATGTTATTAAGGGCCTTTTCACCCTACGGTACCTGTTTTACTTAATTTGGCATCGCAGGTAGGAAAAAGCCATGTCTAAAGGCGCTCGCACGCTTTCTTATCGCCTCTAACCAACGTTCAGTGTCGTAGACAAGTTTCAATCAAGAAGATATTATCAATTCAGTTTTATTATTTTGGCGTTATTTTGGTGGTTATTCAAAACAGCAAATATTATAACGCAGGCGAGTTCTTCAAGTGATAGTAACCAACAAGTTACAAAACGACGTCATTAAAAACCTGGGGAGCGTACAATGGTAAAAAATGTGTATGAGGGAATTCTAAGTACACACAGTGGAATATCATTCACTGATGCAGCAGAACTTTCTGCCACATTGACTAAGACATCTTGCCGTACTATTTATAGAACTCTCAAGGACAATAGGAATACTAAAGTGTCCGATCAGAAGGAAACAAGAGGACGCAAAATAGTAGATTCTGTATCGAAGTTGGAATTGGAACTCGTGGTTCCTCGGATCGAATTTTCATTCTAACCGAGTAGCAGACTATATTTTCTCCACGACCAAAAAGTACGAATAAAAACAAATAAAATCTGTACAAAGCAATTAAGTTATTTATTCGCAATATTCGTAATTTCAGGTGGAGTATTATCCAGTTCCATATCTGATTCATCCGATTTTTCACTCATTTTTTGACTTGCACTAAAATTTGTCTGGAAATAATTATGACTATATTTTCTCCACGACCAAAAAGTACGAATAAAAACAAATAAAATCTGTACAAAGTAATTAAGTTATTTATTCGCAATATTCGTAATTTCAGGTGGAGTATTATCCAGTTCCATATCTGATTCATCCGATTTTTCACTCATTTTTTGACTTGCACTAAAATTTGTCTGGAAATAATTATTACAACGCGGCCATTTTTATCTGACACTGACAGTTTCGAAATTCATGGCAACCTATGTCGTTTAGATCAATTACAGAATATTCATTCCGTATCTTGTTATGGAATGAAAATACACGCAAAACGCATAAGAAGCAAGTGTTTCAGAATAAATATTCCAACTCAAGAGCGAGAATTTTTACATTATATTATCAAAAATGATTTTGGAATTATTGCATTCAGTAATGGTCGTGGAGAAAGATTTTTATTGATCAGCAAACAAAGTTAGCCATTCGTCGGAAAGTGCATGCATTTTTTTTCGAAATGAACTTCCGAATTTAAACAAAATTTCTGCCGAAATTGAAAGGTATGAAAATATGCAAAAATCTCACGAAGAGTTCTAATACGTACACTACGAGAATTGAATTTTCGATTCTTAAAACAAAATCGCAAAAGTCTTTTGGTGGAAAAGGAAGAAATCGTATTGTGGCGTAGAAAGTATCTAGAAGAAATGCAAGAATATCGCTGTGCAGGGAAAATAATTTACTTTACGGCGACGAGACATGGTTAAATGAAGGACATACTGTGAATTACATTTGGCAAGATCTCAACATTAAAGATGCACGTAACGCCTTTATCAATGGACTGTCCACTGGATTGAAAGCTCCTTCAGGTAAAGGTCGTCTGTTAATTATAACCCACATCGGGAGAGATTCTGGTTTTCTTAAAGGTGGGTTAAACGTGTTTGAATCTCGCAAAACCGGTGATTATCATGAGGATATGAACTCGGGAGTGTTTGAAGATTGGTTTAAATCCATCGTACCGCGTATTGAATGTGGGTCGGTAATCGTGATGGATAATGCACCATACCACAGCCGTCAGGTGGAAGCATTGCCAACTTTAGCGTGGCGAAAAGGAGAGATTGTTGACTGGCTGGAAGAAAAAAATATTGCATTTGGCGAAAAAATGCTAAAAGTGCAGTTGCTCGATCTTGCAAGACTTTACAAAAAAAAATATACGAAATATGTAGTGGATGAAATAGCTCGTGAACGAGATGTTACAATATTACGTTTACCGCCTTACCATTGTGAACTAAATCCAATCGAGCTTATATGGGCACAGACAAAAGGCAAAGTAGCGCGTGAAACAAAACTTTTAAATTAAAAGATGTTAAAGAACTGTTAAAAACGGTAATAGCGAATGTACAAGCAGCAGATTGGCATAAGTGCGTATTACATGTCAAGGGCGTAGAAAAAAAAATGTAGGACTTGATGTACGCGTTAAAGTCATGGTAGAATATATTATTATAAATCCTGCAGATGACAGCAGTAGCGATAGTAATAAAATGTTTTCGTCGTCAGATAGTGAATAATCGCTGTAATGGTAATAATGAATTTAAAATTGTAACGTATTGTCATTATAACACTATTTAATGTCGGCGTGGAATATAATTTGTCAAATTATTATCAATTAGTGTTCATTAGGTAACAATAGTTAGGAAATTTGTAAACATTTATAATTTAGGTTTAGGTTTTGCCCTTAATCCACTATTATATGTTTCTATTATTATGTAGTATAATAAAAACATTATGAAAATAACATATACCGTTGCTTTATTATTCTTTTTGGATTTTATACCTGCGTAATATAGTTTCTCTAATTAGGTACTTCATTAGATCACCAAATGTAAAAGCTGAATTTATTTTTCAGTTTAATTTATAATATTATATTAAGTATAGTAAATGTTAATATATTATAATAATAAACAAAAAATTCATATATTTTTTGAATTATTATTGTTTAAAATGACAGGCCTGTTCCCCTTACGTCTTGCACACCCCGGTAAAAATGAGTCACTGCCAATTATTTTGTTACCGGAGTATAGAAATCTATCAATCTCATTATCAATCGATCAAACTCCATCTTACACGATCACCGCTCAAATTCTCAATCCTTGGCCGGACTGTCACTTGATAGTGTAAAGATTTGCCTCGTAGAAAATTAAACAAATTTATATAGCTTCAAATCAAAACATACAAAATTTAAGACAAAATAATGATACAAATTAAATTATCGTTATATATCGGTACACACACATGCACACCTATGTTTGTTTTTAAAAAAATCTTTATTCAAATAATAGTCGCTTATTATTTGACCACTTCTCTGAGCTGAGCTGACATAAACTGACTACGTTGCCGTTTTACTTGACCAAGTAAGTCAGATTAACTCAGTCAAATTTCCTCCCACTCACTTACGATAAGGTTACCGGTCGTTTTATTTGCAATTCAGTCAAGATATTTCTTCAAGTTAGCTTAGCTCAGACAAGTGGCCAAATAATAAGCGACTAATATTTACCTGTGATCTGTCAAAATTCAGGCGGCAGATGTTGTCTAAGAATTGACATTTTGTGCCATGAAACATAATCTTTTCGTCACGGCGAATTTCACCGTCATTGTTCTTATAGTTCATCATCGCCAACTTGTAGTGTAGAATGAGAAAGGTATTGTCAATTTTAATTATTTGAGTTACACGAAATATAGGCTTATTGGATTTTCTGAACTCCTGAAACGCTCTCCGGTATTCTTCAGAATACGGCTCAAGTTGGTGTTTTGTATATGGAGCTTCGGGATACTCGTTTAAAAAGCGCATCCCAAAAACGGATCTTAAGTCATTGATTAATGAAAGATCTCTCGCAATTTGATGCTGTGTCAAAGAATTCACAAATATCTGCAGTTTTCTTCGTATATTTTCTCTCCTTATCTGTTCTATTCTTTGTTGTTCTAATATCTGTCTATGTTGTTCTTCTTGCCTTCTTTGTTGTAATAAACGCTGTATAAACCTTTGTTGTTCAAGTTCCTGTTGAATTATCCGTCTACGTTCTAATTGTTGACGTTCTTCCTCCTGACGTCTTTCTTCTTCTTCTCTATTTTTTGAGGAAAGACTTCCCATAATGCTTAATTTAAAAGACGAAACTAAAGCTATAAACAAATTACTATTTACCGTTTACGCCGAACAGTTAATTACCAACTGATATATAACATATTATCGTAGTATTAAAATTTACATTTACAATAGAACTAAGTTATTCCCTCGAACAGAGGCGTAGTTGCCATATATATTTTTTATCAACGACACAAGATAACTGATTAAAAATCTAATGGCACGTCGTCACGTCGAACCATTAAGTGGCAACACAGCCAACATAATTACAACGTAGGCACGTACAATCGTACAACCACAGTACCACAGTAAATACCAGACCCGATTAGCTTAATAGCTTGGATCAGACAACAAAAAAGGGAGCGGGGGCCAACACAAACACAGACTAGGGTTGGGCAAGGCTTATCGATGTTTTCTGAACATGTTTCGTGGAACACGGGCCTGCTAACTTAAAGGGAAGCGGTAATTATCGTCCGGTTTGTACACTCCTGTCAGAGATGTTGTAGTCATATTAGGCCCCCACACACGAAGGGATATTTTGCGAGACCTGGTATGCGGTAGATAGTGTCTGTCGAATTTTGCATATTTGGACCGCACGTTAGTGCTGAACGACGGACCCGGCCTGTGAAATACGTCGTCGGTGAAGGAACAGGTCGCTACAAGTCAAATTTGTACTTACAATTAACGTAAGGAGACAGTCGTTGAGCTCGTCGTTTGATCTTGTTTAAATTTTGTGGTTTAATGGAGTGGACAAAAGAAATATAACAGAGTTTATAGAATTATATAGAGAACGACCCTGTTTGTGGAAAATTAAATATACAGATTATATAAATAAGAATTTAAAAAGAGAAGCATAATATGAAGAGTTGATAAAATTTTTAAAAAGCAAAAATTATAATGATGTTACTATACTACTTAGTAACTCATCAAAAATTGGACCGCTCATTCTTAAGTAATTTTTCAAATCGTCTTGTTCATTTTGTCTCAATTCACGTACTAAAGGCCTAGGACCATATTTTCCTCGTTTTGAAAGCCATTTCTTAACCCATTTTTTTCTTTTCTTTTTTCTATTATCCTTTTGGCTGATTTTTAAAATACATAAACCCATGAGAGCAATTTTTTTGTCCATTTTGTACCAACTCAGATTTCACCGACTAAAGAGGTATTTTAGACCAGCCGAAAATACGGAGTTGCACTACCCGGTATGTCAAAATTTAAAATTATCTCCCAACTAATTCAGAGACAGCGTAGGTGCAGGAACCGATCGTTTAACAAATCGCGGACTAAGTATGTTCGTGTGTAGACACGACAAATTAGATCCCTCACAGACCAAGTCGGCAGATCTGGTATGGCAGATCTGGTCGGCCGACTACGTCGCTTCGTGTATGGGCGCCTATTGTCCAAAAGTTGCCGGCGATGTTTCCTGGCCTATTCGTCTATTTACCTCTTTAGAGGAGCATGGACACCTTTATGTCATTATTGCTGTTTACATGTATCATGATAGGTGTCGTGATATTACAACCAGGCAGTGCTGCATACAAGTCTAGTCAAAAGTGAATGACATTTTGAATTATTATAAAAAGCAACATTTTTTATCTTTTGCAAATACCTACTCTCGAACTAGATACAATAAAACTGTATTTACTTACCAAATTGCTTAAAACTAGTGATGCCACCGGAACCGGATCTGAACTATCTGGACTCGGTATTCGGCCTTCTTTTTTAATATTTTCTTTTATGATAAGGCATAGCACTGCAGGATTAATCCTTTATGGCATGTGCACAGGTAAAGATTCACGTTGGTCTTGAATCTTTGGAGATTATACTCGTGGGGGAACACGGCCTCATGGAGGTCATTCCAGAGTGATGACGCACTCCAGATGAAAGAACTTTTGAAGAATGTCGTTAGAGGGACACTAAGCTGAACCAAGTACGAGTGGGCTGCAGTGGATCGTCGTGTAATTCTACCATGCACCGCTCTGGGTGGAATCAAGCGGCAAGCGGCAACCTCAGTGTTGAGCACTTGTCATGAAAATATTTGTAAAATAGACTCAAGTCGCCAACTTGCCTTCGATGTTTTTCAGGTTGTTTGTCAGATCATGGTCACCGATCAAGCGAATGGCTCTTCTTTGAATGGAATCTAGCAATCTCAGGGTATGTTTAGGAGCAGAGCCCCAAATATGCGAACAGTACTCCAGCGATGGTGGAACATGGGCTTTATCAAAGACATTATAACTAATAGACCAAATTGTTTACATTTTTATGCGGCAAATTATCATTCCCCCTTTATTATTCATCTCTGTCGCTCAAAATTGGACCTTAGCTGGCTTTATCTGTCTGTTAGAAATATTAGGAAAAACTGTTTTAAAAGATTGAGTTAGTAATTGCAGTAACGTCCAGAACCTAATATACAAACAAGTTAAGATGTGCGTATCAAATTATGCAGACGAATACTTCCAGTAGTACGAAAACGGCTAGCTAAACGATTAAACATTCCACTGTCGTATCGGCGCCTTTGAGGGTATCGTACTGCGTAAACCCGTTCAGCAATTGTTGCATTTCCCAAACATTCAAAATACACCGCAATAATGTCCACCGCTTCTTCAAGTAACAGAGGCATTTTGAAAATCAAATACGACACAACACTGTTGGCACGACAAAAATTTTGACGTAATAATGAAAGGTGACACGCGTGCACAGTTTCAATTTATATTTTGTTTTTCCAAGGCCTATTTGACTCTTAAAAAAACCTAAAAACCTTTACAATGGCAACTTGAAAATAAAATCATAATGTTCCGTAATTATGATTATTGTTGTTGATATCTCCGGATTGAAAATAGATATTAACTTGCGGTTTTCGCTGACTTCTTAGACTTTTAATCATCCTTGTAATCAGGTAAAATTAAATATACTATTATATTTACAATTATGGAAAAAACGCACAATGTTTGTGAAGTTGTAAGACAGCGCCCTCTAGCGCCTAGTGTAAAACACATATTGCCGCAGTTCATAAAATGATATATAGAGTGAGAAAAGCCCTTTTTAACAAAACTAAGTTTACTAAATTATGTTAAGTCAGACCGGAGTTATCAGCATTTATTACAAATAATGTTCAACCTTCCCCACCACTTTATTTGAAAAGTGACGAACACGTTCTATAGGTAAATTTTATTAATAAATCTTCGAAATATACAAAAATGTTATTTTCGGGATACCTTAACTAGGCGACTTTTGAGGAAACTTTGTGATTCATATTTACCGTTACTGTTGCGCCCTTTAGCGCCAGTCTGAAAAACTTGAAAATAATTTCCAGCAATTTCTCATGACCACTTTACCTAATATATTTTTTTTCCGCAAGCCATACGACTAACACTTTGTGAGATACGGCCGACAGCCATTCTTAGTGGGACACCCGGTATATGGTAAACCATCAAAAATAGTAATCTCGGTTCAAGAGTACCTCCACCCGGTGCGGCGACAACAAGTGCAGGACGAATCTCAAGAAACTATGGCAGTCTGATTGGCCAGCTCAAGGTGAAATTTCCATACCGCTGCTGAGTTTTATTAGGGATGACGTACAGAAGTATTAAAAATACATATTGTAGAATGTTAATTTAAAAACTAGAATAATAATTATTTTATGCAGTGCTGCAGCTCTTATTTAAAAGCACCCACCGTCATGTATCATGGCGCTGTATATACTTAAAGAGGACTATTAGGTCTAGACATAATTATCGATGGTTTCCATCGATATCTCAACCCAACACTAACGCTATAATGCAATTTATTTTAGTTATTTACATTGTTTCATAATGCATGCATGGTCTATGTCTGTCTATACTAATTATTAATTATTATCATAAAGCTCAAAGTAAAGTATCGGATAATATGTATAATGTACATACCAGGGGCGTACCATGAGTAAGCAGAATGAGGAAGTGTTGTTGGCAGGCTCACCGGAGGCAAAGCACCGCAGGACAAATTTTTTTTTGGGGGGCCACGCCCAAATATTGCCAAGAATTCACCTAAGAGCAGAGTTGGGTATCTTCCTACATGTTTTCTAAATAAGGCTATGGTTTTTGATGATTCTTTTTGTAATTTGCCTATCGAAAACCAGTTTTCTACCTAGGTAGATTACCTAAGGTTTTCTACTGACTCAATCCTGCCTAAGAGTCGTTAAAAACAAGTTAACTAAACTTCATAGCAGAAACTAATACAAAAAATATATACTTTTACCTTGCATAGTTTGCTTTCCTTTAAATAGTTTGTAATTATGCGGTAAATTTACACAAAGCATTTTGTTGCTACATTCCATCATAAAATAATAAAGAAAAACTCAAAAGCAAAGTACAAAAGTAAACAATCTCTCACGAAATTCACTAACACGAAAACAATAATCAGATAGATACTCTCGTGGAAGCCGTGTTTCGCAAACCGAAAAATCGCGACAGACTCCCGAATCCTTGGAGAGTAAACTAGATATCGCGTCGGTTTAATTATAATTTAAAGCACTGCAGACCAATGACCACCTAGAAACTTAATGGATTACTTCGCCTGGCAAATCAAAGGGCAGTATTTAATGTAAGAAGCTTTATATGTCCGGAGAGCCAAAAATATGTGGATTATACTATGTTTTCTATTACCTGACAGCAAGTAACCCTCATTATTAATGCAAAATACAAATCTTGGGTTACAGTATGAGCATATTATTTTTACACTGAAAGTATATATTTTCAGTTACAATACAAGTAGATTTACCATTGTATAGATCGACACACCCGTAATTTTATCTTTCACGATAGGGTCGGGAAATTAGAATAGAGTAAGCTGATAATTTAGGATAAATCTTACGACAGTGATGGACGTTTGAGTTTCTATTAACACGTATGCAGCTTTTGTAGTGTACAGGGTGTCCAGTTTTCGTGTATTTTCATATACCAGCTTATTATACAGTATGTTATGTACAGTAAGGAACAAATTCATTATGTAATAATCTAAAAACATTTCGTAAAAATCCTCGGACACGTATATAATAATTTTTAATTGCGCATATTTTAACTTATAAATTTATTATACAGGGTAACTCATGTAGTAGATATGACATTATCAACGATATTTTTAAATGGAAACCCCTATAATTGATAGTTTCGTAGCTACAGGGTAAAACAAAATATTTTTTTTAAAAGTGTTTTTAATTTAAAAAAAAATTGAAAAAAATTAAATAAGCTATTTAATTAAGTGTTGAAATTGTCCTAATTCTTCTGCCTGGCAGTACCCCAAGCGATTAATAAACTCTTGTTGAACTTTTATTATGGTTTCTTCTGAAATATTTCTGTATTCGATTTTTTAAATCGTCAATATTGGCCGGTCTTATTTTATAAACAACATTTTTTAGGTCACCCCACAAGAAGAAGTTCAGTGGTGTAAGGTCTGGAGACCTAGGCGGTCATTCAATAGGCCCACGTCTTCCAATCCACCTGTTCGGAGAAACTTGATTGCCATAATGGCGCACTACTGCTGCATAAGAGGTGCGCCGTCTTGTTGGTACCACAAATTTTCATCTAGAATTTCAGGATTACTTCTACTCGGATATAAGTTAACTAGCGTAGGGATAAGAAAGTCTTGAAGAAACTGAAGGTAACGTAAAAGTAACTCATGAACCAGTCGGATTTTAAACGGGTGCCATTTTTCTACCGTTAATAGGTTATGAACGGTCATAGCAGTCGCCTCATGATCTATGCCAATCTGACGGACGCTGTTATGGGGATCTTCTTCTATAGGCAATAAAATATTTAATTTTTTATCATTCGGATTAGCTCGACGGCCTTTCCTGGGAAGATCTTCCACAGAACCCGTTTCTCGAAGTTTACTCACAGTTGATCTAGTGATTGGTGCTTCTGGGTACTTACCGTTGAACAAAATGCACACTTCTTGTTGGGTACGAATCCTATCACCATATCCAATCATCATAAGAATTTCTATTCTTTGTGTGGGAGATAAACGCACAGTAAATAAATATTAAAATTAATTTTATTACTTCTACTAAACTTACTAGAAAAATTCAATATAATGACAGCATAATGTCATTATCTAAATACCATAGTTACATAACAGCAAATAAGCCTACTTAAAAAAAAAAACATAACGGCAAATAAGCCTACTTTTAAAAAAATGTATCCTAAATAAAATTATTTTTTCTACCCTGTAGCTACGAAACTATCAATTATAGGCCCTAAGTGTGTTATGTTTTTGAAATCAGCTGTTCTTGGAGATTACAGATCTAAACTAAAATATAGGGGTTTCCATTTAAAATAATCGTCGATAATGTCATATCTACTACATGAGTTACCCTGAATAATAAATGTATATTTAAAGAAATAGTCCATTCTCGAAGTGGAGTTGAAATATAGGGAAAGGGGAAAAAAAGGCTAAAAGTCTTTCTCCACTAATTTAATAGTGAGCTATTAAAGGCTCAATTTTAAAGTTAAATTGTCTCTACATGTTTCAAAGGTAGTAACCTTCATCTTCAGGAGACCAAAGTAGTGCTGCAGTTATTATTAGCAGTAGAGAGAAAACTGTTGGTGGAAAATGACGTTGATTGAGCTTTTTTTATTTAAAATATTTTGACAAGATATTAATAATTGAATGTAATCAGCATGCTAAAATTGGAATTGAATGTGGAATGTTATATTTAAATCAAAGTTTATGAAAAGACACTGTCAATCTGTGGTCGAATTTAAAACGGGAAGATATTCATTATTTGAAAATCATACGTCAGGATATATAAAAAGGATCTTTTGGACATTCTAGGTCTTGTTAGAGAAAGATTTTTGTTTGTGATTTGTTTTATGAGAAATTATAATGTTGAAATTTCATTTGTAAAATTAGTTATTGGAGACCTAAGGTCCCGTCACCTTGCGTTATGTTCGTCCCATTATGTAGGGAAAACAATAGAGTTTTATTTAAAATAAAATTATTAAAAAAATTAAAAAACAAAAAAACAGATCTTATATTTTATATACCCTTAAAGATTAAAATAGGGAGACGAACACAGTTTCATTTTAACTGTGTTCGTCTCCCTATTTTAATCTTTAAGGGTATATAAAATATAAGATCTGTTTTTTTGTTTTTTAATTTTTTTAATAATTTTATTTTAAATAAAACTCTATTGTTTTCCCTACATAATGGGACGAACATAACGCAAGGTGACGGGACCTTAGGTCTCCAATAACTAATTTTACAAATGAAATTTCAACATTATAATTTCTCATAAAACAAATCACAAACAAAAATCTTTCTCTAACAAGACCTAGAATGTCCAAAAGATCCTTTTTATATATCCTGACGTATGATTTTCAAATAATGAATATCTTCCCGTTTTAAATTCGACCACAGATTGACAGTGTCTTTTCATAAACTTTGATTTAAATATAACATTCCACATTCAATTCCAATTTTAGCATGCTGATTACATTCAATTATTAATATCTTGTCAAAATATTTTAAATAAAAAAAGCTCAATCAACGTCATTTTCCACCAACAGTTTTCTCTCTACTGCTAATAATAACTGCAGCACTACTTTGGTCTCCTGAAGATGAAGGTTACTACCTTTGAAACATGTAGAGACAATTTAACTTTAAAATTGAGCCTTTAATAGCTCACTATTAAATTAGTGGAGAAAGACTTTTAGCCTTTTTTCCCCTTTCCCTATAAATGTATATGTCAAAATATGCGCAATTAATAGTATATTATTAACCAAGGTTCAGACAGCCATCATTATTGCCCGAGCGGCAAGTTTAAATCACGAGGAGCGGAGCGATGAGGGATTTAAGACGCGAGGGCTATAAGCTGTCTAAACCGTGGTTAATATAATATTTTTTCCACTACTACAAACCTTTATAAGACATTTATCTTTATAGTATTAATAATTATAAAAAATTATAGGTAGGTATAAGTATATTTTTTAATCAAGTTACCTGCGCTTTGAAATTGGCAAAATATTTTGTTGTTTTGTCAGGTGGCTTTGTTAATGTCAATTATGTCATCAGATTTCACGAGTTTTCCGTTTTTTTAAAAAATGAGCTAAGAAAATGTTAATGATATTATTATGTGGACACCTCCAGAATTAAGGATGGAAGCAGAAAAAATGTTGATTGTATCGATATTTTACAATAGTCCCTCAAAGTCGCTGTCTTTCAACTGAAAGCCCAATTTTAGCAGAGGCCAATACAAATATTTATTCTTAAGTCGTGTTAGGCCCTTGGCTACTTAGATTTATAAGTGCAAGCTCCTCCTACTTAGGTGGACAATAGGTACTTAAAGTTAAAAAAAAAATTAGTGAAATATAATAACAAAGTGGTAGCATTAGGTTTGACATAAAAGTTTTGAAGGTTTAAATTACAAAGTTATCATTAAAAGAATAAGTAAAAGTCAAACCCTATTTGACGGGGCCTTGCACAAGACGGCAACTGTCAGACCTACACCGTAAAAACGACTGTGCAGTCTGGTCTGGCAGCCACATGACGTACATCCAGGATATGGTGAGATATGAATCAAAATACACAAGCCCCAGACTTAGAATTTCCGCAAAGTCGGTACAAGAACCTCTCAAAACTAACTAAATTTAGCATAGAAGCATCGTCAAAGTATAATACAAAATCTTACGAGTACCTGTGGTTTCTCGATAAGTGTACTAGCCACTCGGGCATTGATATGTTAAAGTTTAAACAAAAATATTTACTTTATAATTAATAATTGCAACTATATTTACAACGAAATTAACTGTAACAGGCCACCTAACGTTTTGAACTACTAGAGACTCTTGTGACGTCTGTCGGCATACGCTATAAGTTTACAATGCACAAGTTCCGTACATAACATGGGCGCAAAACGTTATCAAAACACTGTATAGGACAATATGCAAATGCAAAATATTAAGATTTTTTACCTAAAGATCCTGAAATGCGCCTGGTTTTTAGTCGGCTTGTTCATAGGCAGAGAGAAGAGAATCCCAACTTTGCCAACAATATTTTGTTTACCGATGAGGCATGTTTCACAAGAAAAGGGATTACAATATTTTCATAATGAACATGTTTATGTGGATGAAAATGCACATGCTATCAAGGTAAAACATTTTCAAAATGAGTTTAGAATTAATGTGTGTGCTGGAATAATTGGTAATCACATTGTGGGTCCTGTTATTATTCCACAAAGATTAACTGGGGAAATTTATTTGCAACATCTACAAAATACGCTGCTACATTTGCTAGAAGATTTACCTTTACAACTTCGGAGAGATATGTGGTTTATGCACGATGGAGCTCCACCACATTTTGCATTACATGTTAAAAACTTTTTGAATCAGCAGTACCCAAATAAATGGCCTGGTAGAGGTAATGCCCCTGTAAATTGGCCACCACAATCTCCGGACTTAAATCCATTGGATTATTTCTTATGGGGACATCTTAAGACAGTGGTTTACAGGACAACTCCAGATAACGCAGAACAACTATGGCAACGGGCGATGAACAAGTTCTGCAAAGAGTGTGTTTAATTTTCTTCGACGTATAAATCTTTGTATTCATGAAAATGGTGGACATTTCGAGCAATTTTTATGATATTTCTATTTATTTCTGTTTATGATTTATTTATTTCTTTCTTTTTTTGTAAAAACTAATAAAGGTATTAAGTAATAAAATGCAAATTTCTCGAAAACCGTCAGAAGAATCGAGTCTTATCAAGAGCACCTTTTTTGTAGCAAATGAGTTGGTTCATCTGAATTTTGTGCTTAAATCCCTCTTGTTCTATTGGCATAGAAATCTGAAACAAGTAATTAGTAAAAAACCCAGGTTCTACGCCCATGGACTGATATCAATCAGAATTGTGACATGGGTTTTTTGCCCAATAAAGCTATGCCAACGTACCAAATTTCGGAAAATAGTATGAGCAGTTTTTGAATTAATCCAGAAAAACGATTTAAAAATTGTCACTTCAGCGCCGTCTAGCGCCCAAACTAAGCAACTTTTTACTAAGGTAAGTTTACTTAAATCGGCTAATTTTGGTCTGAAGAAGATGTGGTAGGTTTTTGTAAAGACCTGTATAGCCCCCTTATAATTATTGTGATCTAAACCAAGCCCTGTTGGATGAAAATAATTTTGGCTCGCATGGTACAAAGTTAGTCAATGTAGGACAAAATATTTTACGCACGGTATCATAGTAATGGAAAGAAAATGGCTGCAATTAAAAAAAAGTGGCACTTCACACACCAAGATTAATGTGCAAAATCGTACTCTGTGTACGGTTTAAGAAAAAATGTATTTATTGAACCCTGGTTTATACACTTTTATTCGGAAATTAGCATACTATTTTTTAATTTGATATTATTAACGCACTAACCTGTAACGCAGCAAACATCAACATTTCTTCTTCAGTGCAGTCGATTTCCTCATTAAGTATTTGCCACTTCGCCTGTTCGTAGATTTGGTTGATCCTGATGACATCATATTTCGGGTTGAGGTCATAGAACACGTAGAATTTGAACCGCAGACACAAGGTATCGTGTTCTCGAATGCCTTGTTCCATTATGGAAAGAGAAGAGTCTAGCCATCTGTAAATGATAATGCAATATTTTATTAATAAATTGTATATTTATACAGGTCGGTAATGCCCAGCTAAATTATACTGGGCGACAAATTTCGTTTTTGTTGTAACAAAGCTGAATAGCGTATTGTAGTAGAATGATCCTACTGAATACGAAAATAGTAAAAAAAGTTGGTTTTCTTGTTGCATTAAACAAGCCACATGTAGAACGGTAACATTTAATATTTATTGAAAAAATGATTATACAAGTTTTTTAACCCTGTACAGGGTGTCCAGTTTTCGATGGTTTTACGGGGTATCTCCGTTATTAGTAAAGATAGAAGGATCGACACAGCACTGTATTACTTTTTTGTGAAACAAAGGACGCCGCAATCGGAATTTTTCTAGTCGTCCTTGTTTTTAATAAACTGGATGTTTTTGAAAATTTTACATTTTGGGACACCCCTCCAAATTTAGGTTACCTTGTAGCTTATCAAAGAGAAAACAAATGTTCTTTTTCTACGTTCAATACTTTTCGAGAAAAAAAAATTGTTTTTTTTTTTAAATGGGTCACCCTATATATTTTTTAATGATATAATTTAGTTTATAACAAGCTTCTCAGAAATACATAATACCTTATTTTTATTTTTAATATTAAGCACGAAATTTACGTTCTATTAAAAAACAATATACATTTTTTGTTAGTAGGCCATTTAAAAAAACTATTACTGGTATGATAATTACTGCAGAAGAAATATAGACTCCTTAATCTAATTGGCAGTTATATTTCAGTAAAAACAATAACAATGCATAAATCAATTTGTGCTTTACTACGTAAAACATTAGGAACAAAGGCTAAAAATTTATAGAACTTTCTCATAAATTATGCTCAAATTGTTCTCCATTATGCCTTAGACATGTTTCACACATAGTTCTTATTCGCCTTAATGAATTTAAAATAATAAAAGGTCGCGTTTGTAACTCCCTAAATGGTCTTTCAGTGGCATTTCTTAAATCTGAATTGAATAGAATAAATCTTATTTTCAAGGTATCCCCACAAGAGGAAATCCAAAACCGACAAGTCGGGTGACCTTGGTGGCCATCTTACAGGTCCATTAGTTCCAATCCAGTGACCTGGGAAATTATTGTTTAAGTAGGCCCTGATAATTAGCGCATTGTGAGCGGGTGCTTCATCTTGTTGCAAGTTATTGAGCCCCGCTAAGGACACGTCTTCTATTATTTCCGGCACAACGTTTTCCAGAATTTTCAAATATTTATTTGCATTAAGGCTGCCTTCAAATGTATTACAAATTATATTGCTTCCTAGTATAAAACATGAGACGTTAAAGCCAAACCTGCCTTGCCGTTTGAGTGGAAATATTACATGCTGATTTCCTGAGACCAAAACCTCGTATTGTGCCGATTAAATATACCAGCACTGATAAAATGAGCCTCATCGGACCATATAACGGTTCTTTCAAAATTATTTTCCCTGTTGATATCTTATAAATACCAATTACAGAACTCTATACAGCGCTGTGCATCACCAAGATGTAAGTTTTGTACTAGGTGGAATTTATATGGCTTGAAATTGTGTTTTTTTAGGATTGTTTGAACTCTTGATTTAACTACTCCGACCGAACCTTCAATCGTTCTGCAAGAGCTAGTTGGATTTATTTCAATTGAAGCTAGAACATTTATTTCATCAGTCTCGCGGTTTTCGTTGTTGTAGATTTTAGGCCGAGGTTTAGAAAATGAACCGTGTTCAATTAAATTTGATTTCAATTTATATCTCTTCTCAAGTCAAGTATCGATCAAGTCGTGGTGAGCGGCTTTACTGTTTTTCCCCTGTTTATTGGGTTTGGAGTTGTCGAAAAATTCCGTTCTTTCGCGTGTGTTGAGTGCAGAGTATCACTTAATGAATGGGAGAAAATTGTCTCTAAATTTACTTTTTAAGTGTCTAAAATGAGTCACAGAAAGTGGACCAAAAACATTTTTTAATAAAAATAAAAAATCTGTGCCTCCGCGATAAATGTATCAATTAAACTTTGTATATGTTTTTTTCCCTCTCTGAGGAATTCATTTGTGCGAACTTGAATAATGAACAATCTTATCAGCCTTTTGTGGAGTTTTAGCGTTCCCATACGTTATTATTAGGCAGATTTGCCTCAGGTGAATGTTGGCAATCTTTGAGTTGGGGAATTTGTCCGCTGACTTGGAGTTGTTACATTGACCTCGATGGTAATTTGAATCATGAATGAATCACTGTGTTGCAAATGCCAAAAGCAATGCGTTTTCAAGCCTAGACCTAAAGAAAATGAAATTTTCGGAGCAACTTGTGATTCATGTGAAAATTTTATTTGCAAAAATTGTGCGGAAATCAGCACAACAGAAGCACATGCAATAGCGTTGAATCAGAGGAAGCTATTATTTTACTGCTCTGACTGCATAGAATGCCTGTTAAAAGAACTACCAAAATTAAAAAGTATAATAAAGCAACTCGAAAAGACAAGATATGACCACTCAATACAAACTGCTTATATTTCAAAAATCGAAAGTGACTGTTATGAGAAGGCCAGAGCACAGCAGGAGGTGATTGATGAGCTTAAACTTCAAATACACGAAAAGGACAAATATATAAAAAGGTTGAAAAGGCGAACGCAGGACTTTGAAGATTCAGTGTTTTCTGCTGAAAAGGGATATGTTGATCAAATTAGCGAACAAAAAAATCAAATACTAGGCCTCAACAAGGAAATTCAAAAAATTCTGGAAAAGAACAAGGCACTTTCAACCAAGATTAATGAGCTTAAAGAGGATGCTAGGCAGTTGGCTGACAGTAACAATGAATTTGAAGCTATTAAGAAGAATATGCTAACCAGCATTGAGGTCCTGACTGCAGAGAATGAATGCCATATGACGCATCTGAAGAAGGCTAACCATGAGGTGTGCTTGCTAAATGAAACCCTTAGTCGAAAAGTACTTACCAGCAATGCATTCACTCAGACTGTGACACTGAGTAACGTTACTAATGAAAAGGAGACTAGTTCAAAGAAGACAAATAGGAAAACAACAAATGATTTAAAGATTGTAAAAAATTGTAACCTTTCTGAAAACTACTCTTATGCTACTAAGAAATCGTCAAAACAGGAAACTACTACTTTACATTCTTTAAAAAATATGCCAAATTTGGTTAAATTATTTATTTTGGGTGATGATACAGGCAAGAATATGAATGCATCTCTTAGATCATATCTTACTTCACAGCAAATGAACGCAAAAATAGAAAGTTTCATAAAACCTGGTTCATTCTTGGACAATGTCGGTTTGAATGCTTCTGAGCTAATAAAAAACTATAGATTTGACGATTTCTTACTTGTTTTTGGTGGTTCAAATGACTTATTAAACAATAGGTATCCTTCTTTTAAATTTTTAGTGAATATTATCCGCAAATGTGCTTTTACTAATATAATTCTGTTTTCTGTGCCCTATGTTAACAATAGCTATAAGGTAAATTGTAAGATTCACAAGTATAATGGTAGGCTGAGAGAATTTTGCGCTAGGGTTAATAGGGTGGCTGAGGGTTTTGTGTACTTTGTAGATGTAAATTCCGAAAGAGGTAATAGACTGAGTAATTTTAACTTGTGTAAAAAAATTGTCGATATTATAAAGTGTAATCGTTCAAATAGTGGTAGTAAAAATCTGGTCTTTATAAAAACGGTTGAAAATAATACGGCGTTGGGCGACTTGGAGGATAATGGGAGCGGTGGCCAAACTATTAACACTGACGCGGCCAATGGCCAAAAGGGCAATGTCAATGAAACTGCTGACCAGGCTGATTGCGTTCCTGAGCTAACTCGTGGCAGAGGGCTTGACGACGCAGCAGGGAACCAAGCAGTTTGTTCAGATCGATCGAAATCAGTTTCACCTAAGGATTCTGAAATTGATATGATAGATGAAACCGCCTCTTTTTTAGAACCAAACCCTCCCTTGGGGATGTAACATTAGTGATAGTATTACTGAATATCCAGTCTGTCAGGAATAAGTGTGATGAATTGTTATTGTTTTTGGAGTCTCTTGATTTCCCCAGTGTTGTGGTTTTAGTGGAGCATTGGTTGAATGCTGCCGAGCCTTTTTATATGTCAAATTATGTGCTAGGGTCAAAATACTCGCGTATACAGGGCATACATGGTGGCACATTGATTATGATTCACAGGGAATTCTTGCGTCATTTTAATTTTATATCTATTGACAAGTTTGACCATTTGTTGGAGGAAACCGTGTTTGAATTGTCTGTTGTGCACTGTAGAGAGCTGAATATTTATATTGTAGGTATATACAGATCCCCATCCTCTAGCACAGGAGTATTTCTTGAAAAATTGGAAATTTTATTGTCGCAAATATCAGTAAATTCAATTATAATTTTGACTGGTGACCTAAATATAGATTTCTTAGATAAGTCAAGTCATAATGCTCAATTGCTGGATAATCTTCTGAGATCGTTTAATCTTCTGATGCACGTTGATCAACCAACCCGGTTTTCTGCATCTTCATCTTCCACTCTGGATTATGTTTGTACAAATCTTACCCAGCGTCATGTAAATTGTTCAACTCAGAATGCCGGATTGTCTGATCATGAGGCTGTCGTCGCCGCTTGTATGATAGGAAACAAAAAAAAAGAGAAAATGTCACTCTAGGATGGGTAGGCTTTATATAAAGAAAAATTTTAGCAAGTTTACATTGTTATGTAACCAAGAGACTTGGAGTGCTCTTGATACGGATGAACCGTTACAGCGGTTTCATAGTGTTCTGGTTGAGTTATTTAATAGGGCTTTTCCACTTATCAGAATAAAAAATAGGAAAAAGAAACCGTGGTATACAGGAGCTTTGAGGGTTTCTGGAAAAAATCTTCGTTCTCTGCATTATATACGAAAGTTTTCAGGTAATAATGATGGATTCGTGAACTATTTTAATAAGTATCGTGGAATTTATAGAAATACTTTGAAGCTTTCTAAGAAAATGTTTTTTCAGAGAAGAATAGCACATTCCACCAATAAAGCAAAAGAATCATGGAAAATTGTCAATAAGTTAAGGGGAAAAAATAACATCGCTCCTATAGCTAGTACTCTTAATGCAAATGACATGAATTCTTTTTATTGCACAGTTGCTGACGGTTTAGCTCGAGGGATCTCTTCTGGGACTGATGCTAGATCTTACTTGGGACATTTATCCGTTTCCGACACATTTTTTCTCCTGCCTACTTGCGTTGAGGAGATTAGAGGCATATTTAGCCAAGTAAATAACAGGAATGCTTCTGGTTGGGATGAGATGTCCTTAAGGATTTTTCTGGCACTACCAGCCAACGCATTGATGGCCTTGGCTGAGGCAATAAATTCCTCCTTCCTGACTAGCACTTTTCCTTCTTGCCTTAAAAGAGCCGTGGTTATTCCGCTTTTTAAGAACGGTGACCGTGATAATCCCTCTAACTTTCGACCTATTGCACTGCTCCCCACTTTATCCAAAATAGTGGAAAAACTTGTTAAGTCTAGAATGATTGCTTTTTTAAATAGACACAACCTTATGAGCATGCAACAGTTTGGATTTCAGGCTGGGAGAAGTACGAGCGATGCCATCTTCGGGTTCCTCGAACGACTATATGTCTCCTTAAACTCTGGGGAATCTGCTGCAGCGGTGTTCTGTGACTTATCGAAAGCCTTTGACTGCGTGAATCACAGAATACTGCTGTGGAAGTTGGAGGCTTATGGTTTTAGGGGTGTGGCCTTGGAGTGGTTTCGGTCGTATTTGGCGAGTCGTGTTCAGACGGTTGTCTTTAATAACAGTAGCTCTGGAGAATCGAGCCTAGATATAGGCGTTCCTCAGGGATCCGTACTTGGCCCTCTCCTTTTCCTTATCTATATTAACGATATGCCTCATCTTGATATAGCGGGGACGTTCACCATGTTCGCCGATGACACGACCATCCTTTGGCATGACACGGTTGCCGATAGGCTTTCTTTGAATGTAAAGAATGATTTGTGCAAAGTCAAGGAGTGGTGCGATGCGAATTTGCTATCCTTTAATATTTCAAAGACTAACATATTGGGATTTCGCTGTGGTCTGGATAATGTTTATCTGAAGGACGAGGCGATCTCTATGCTTGATGTTAGTAAGTTTTTGGGACTGTACATGGACACCAATCTCAAATTTGAGAACCACATAGTTAGTTTGTGTCAAAAGCTTTCTTCTGGTTGCTATGCCAATAGGATTATCTCAAACAATCTGGGTTTTTCTTTGGCAAAAGACTCATATTATGCTCTGATTGAATCTCATCTTCGTTATGGTATTTGTTTTTGGGGATCTTGTGCGCAGTACTTGTTCGAATCTGTGTTTGTGTTGCAAAAAAGGGCAGTCAGATATGTGTGTGGTGCTAAGGTTCGTGATTCTTGTCGCCTTTTGTTTCTTAATAACTCAATTTTACCTCTTTGTTGTATATTTATCCTTGAAACTGTCTGCTTAATGTTTAAAAAATATCAAAATGAGCTGTCTATCCCCACCCATTATAATACACGTCAATCATTTCTCCTAAACTTACCAATTCCACGATCTAGCCTAATTAAAAGATCTTTAATTTATGGCGGAAAAAAGATCTTTAATCACTTACCACTTCATTTGAGAAGGCAACAGTGCCTGGGGAGGTTTAGGAGACTAACCAAAAAACGATTGCTAGAAAAAGTATATTACACTCTTGATGAGTATTTTGACGACATCTTGAGATGAAAAATGATCACGTAAACTAACTCGACTATTTAAATTTTGAAATTTTTTTTTTATTATTCTTTACTTGTTTTCTGATATATATTTATTAATTTCATGTTGTTTTGACTTTAACGATTTAACCATGTCTCATTTCATTTAATGTTGTTTTAATCTTGTGTTCTGTTTGTTATCACCTAGCTACCCTTGTACATTATACCTTCGTCAACAAGATAGATATTCTTTGGACAATAAAGGATTTTTTGATTTGATTTGATTTGATTTGATTTATTCAATACCAAACAATTGCAGATTTAAGAATTTACTTGAATAATTTAATTTAGCATTACTTAACTAGGAAAAGGCTTGTCTTAGGTATTTAAATCATTCGCCCTCTTTATTCACAGCTAAAGGGCGGAATATACAGGGTGGTGCATCGATCCACCCAACATAGGGAATCCCATGCAAATCTTGAGATGGTAAAATATTGGCTCCCTTGTTTATTTAAGGCCGACAATTTATTTAACTTTATTAAAGAGAATACTTTGACGAACTAACTGACGAAATTTTAGCGCGATTTATTAAGTCATTAAGGGCTTATTTAAAAAAACGTCAATCTATAATTGGCGAAAATTAACAAATACGGTTCTGAAGCTTTATAATAAAAACACCAGTAAATGTCAGTAACTGACAAGAAGGATGTATTATGACAATACATTTGTTTTCGGGTAAAATAGGTTAAAAGCTTCAAGGTTTAAAATTTTAACACAATTTGGTTTGTCTCTCTGTTATACAAACAAAAATATCGGGGAGGAGATAAATCAATAAAACAGTTTTGGTAAACAAAAAGTACTTTATTTTTCTTCTTGATTTTCTCGAACAACTTCATGCAACGCAGGCGTAATTTCATTTTTAAGCAGTTCAAGAAAATATTGAGCGGTTAAATTTTGATTTAAAAAGAGTGGTCCGATGATATGATGTCCCAAAATGCCAGCCCACACGTTGACTTTTTGGGGATACTGCGTCCTTGTTTCAATAAACCAAAATTCATTTTCTTGGCTCCAGTATCGAAAATTTTGTACATTAGGCTCGTTATTCAAGGTAATAGTATATTATTAACCAAGGTTTAGACAGCCATCATTATTGCCCGAGCGGCAAGGTTAAATCACGAGGAGCGCAGCGACGAGGGATTTAAGACGCGAGGGCTATAAGCTGTCTAAACCGTGGTTAATATAATATTTTTTCCACTACTACAAACTTTTATAAGACATTTATCTTTATAGTATTAATAATTATAAAAAATTATAGGTAGGTGTAAGTATATTTTTTAATCAAGTTACCTGCGCTTTGGAATTGGCAAAATATTTTGTCAATGTCAATGTCAATTTTTGTTCATTTATGTCATCAGATTTCACGAGTTTTCCGTTTTTTTTTTTAAATCAAGTTACCTGCGTTCAAATAAATTCTTGAAGATCGGTCAATAATGGATTTCAATGCCTTATTATTGACCATGGTCAATAATAACTTATAAGGTGGAGAAAAACGATTTCTAACGTTAATAATCGGTCAATAATGACGATGTTATAGGTTAGTAGTGGAAAAAAGTACATTCGTCGGTGAAACAAATATTTTGCAAAAAATCCCTGTCATTGTTTGCCCTCTCCATCATATTAAAACAAAAATCAGCCCTTCGAATCATGTCCCCATCTCTTAGTTCTTGAACTTTATGGTATTTATACGGATAATATTTATGTTTATGTAGTACTCGTAAAACGGTTGTATGATGTTTCCCCACTTCGTCTCCAATATGCCTAGTACTTATAATTCTCTTATTTTCTTCCACACTTAACAAAATATTTAAGTCTTTATCTTTATCTGCATGATTATTACCTTCGTCTTCTCTTTCGCATTTACATTTATTGAGAAGCGTTCCACTATTTTCAAATTTTTTAATTATTCTGGTTATGGTGGATGCTGGAATTGGTCTCTCTGGATAATGTACTGCAAACATATCCGATACTTTTCTGCTGCTGTTTCCTGCATAATACCACTTAACTGTAGCAATCTTTTCAGACGTAGAATAGTTCATAACGAAATAATAATTATTATAGTTAAAAAAATTGTCAAACTTGGTTTGAATTTGACACTGACATAATCAATCAAAATATTAAAATTCAGACACGCATTGTCCATTTTAGGAAAATAAAAGATAATATTATTTGTTAAATAACTTTGGATAGACTGCATGAAAATTATTAAAATTTTGAAACTGAGTTTAGTTTATTGGATTCTTTAAAAAGTTTAGATATACTTCTGCTCTAAAATAAATTGGGGAGCCAATATATGACCACCTTAAATTTTGCATGGGATTTCCTATGTTGCGCCAGCCAATGCATATAATAATATATGAATTTTTTGCATATTTTGTCAATTTTATAATAAAATGCATATTTTTCCCAAATTATTATTTTATGAGCATATTTTTGTTTTCGGCGTTATCAAAAAATTATAAACGCCCGCTCATAAAATCTCGTAGATTCATAGGTTTAATGTCCAGTCCGGCACTTGTTTCAGGGATTTTCCAATCTGAAGATAATTATATAATAATTAATATTTACATTTTGGTTATACACAAGGTATTTACCCCAATATGGTACATGTAACTTGTCCTTCACATAGAACCGAGTCACAGAAACCGTCAAAACCAAATATCCTTTAGTAAATAAATTAATTTTAAATGTAAAAAAAGTGTTTCTAAAAGCACCTCTGCAGATGTATAATGAGAGATTACCAGGAGTTAGTTCACCTCCAGAACCTGTAATTACCCGGTGGGGAACATGGATTAAGACCGCAATATTCTACGCAGAACATTTCGAAGCCATTAAAGAACTAATTTTGGATTTAGATGACGATTCGCAGTGTATTGTGCAAAGTAAAGAGTTGTTAAAAAGTGCAAGTGTAGTTACAGATCTTGTTTTTATTAAGTTTAATTTCAGTTTTATACCGGACATAATATCCTCGTTAGAGAGTAGAAATTTAAGTTTAAGAGACTCAATTAATATTGTTGAAACTTTTTCCGCTAAATGTAACAACATTCCCGGTAAAGTACGAGGTCAAGTAAAGAACAAATTGGATGTAACTCTAAAAAAGAATAAAGGATTTAAATACTTCACTGCAATAAAAAGCATTTATGAAGGTAAACCATCCAACGAAGTTGTATCTTGGCCTTATACTTTACTACCTAAGTTACAGTATTGTCCAATTACATCAGTAGATGTTGAAAGAAGCTTCTCTTTGTATAAACATATTTTTACTGATAGAAGACAATCCTTTTTGGTTGAAAATTTTGAAAAATATTTATTAATAAATGCCTTTTAAACAATTTCAGGTTAAAAAAATTGTTTACTTTTATTTTTCTGTTTTTCTTTACCCTATTTTTGTATAATAAATTAAAAAATATTACATACCAGTATGCATATTTGGTTTTTAATGAAATAATTTTTTTAATACTTGTTGGTAAATAATTAATCGTTTAAATAAAACCTTAAATATTTAAAAGTTCTTTTCTACTTGAAAATTCCAATTTAATTACTGTCAAAAATTATTCCTAAATATTTTACATGATTAACTTTTAAAATTTGAATGTCATCGCTTATATTGATGCTATTTATATTTTGTGGTACATTAATTAGGTTTAAAGTAAAGTAAGAGGAAGAGTATCAAACCAATTTTTTATAACTTTAAAATCTTTTTTAATTTTCTTATTTAAATTGTCCCAATTTGTATCGCTATAAAAAATAGCAGTATCATCTGCAAAACTATGAATTTTCCCATCGCAATTTATATTAAATAAATCAATAATATAAATATTAAAAAATAATAGTCCCAAAATTGTCCCTTGAGGAACACCATATTTAAATACTTTTGAATAGCTTTCTTTATCTATTTTAACATAAGCTGGTCTATCTTTAAGATAGTTTTTAATTAATTCTAATTGCTTTCCTCTAAAACCAATATTTTCAATTTTTTTTAATAGTAAATTATGGCTACCCGTATTCGCTAAATCCAAAAAAATACAAATACAAGGTGTTTTATTATCTAATGCATTATATATTTGTTCTGTTAGATAGCAAATTGCATTTTGCGTCGATTTATTTTTTTGAAACCCAAATTGTTTTTTTGTAGTTATGTTATCATTTCTTGGCCGATAACGATATATATCGGCATATCGGCCTTTTTTTATTGATAACATTATTAATGTCTAAAATCTGAATATTCTGTAAAATATAATTTATAATTCTTTAACGTTCAATTTAAAATCACAAAAATAAAAACAAAAATTGCACTTTGGCAACACAGCAATAGGCGGTAATTTATGTGGCTCAGCGCCAAGTCATTGGTGAATCCCCTTAATTTGAATTTCTCGGTGAATCCCGTGCGTTTATTGCCGTGCATTCAGTAATTATTTCTTGGCGTAATTTAGTTAATCTTTAACAAAGACATAATATTAATAGTTAATAATAATCCTATTGGAGTTTGGTGGAGTGCAAAGTAGCGAAATGGATGGAAAAAGTATTTATTGGAAATATTTCATAAAGAATAAATTATCCCCAGCAGATAAGAAATCCACCGCAAAATGTAAATTGTGTGACATAACCATTTCATTAGGGGGAGTGGGAAAATCGGCGAATACCTCAAACATGAAATACCATTTAGAGAAAAAACATCCTCAAGAATATTATAAATTGAAAGGGACTGATTCAAGCTCAGGTTAGTACTAAATTTTTATTTTCCAGTTCACGTTATAAAAATATTTACCAACAATAGGACCTGCTCATTCGGGATTATATTATTATATAGGATTGAGGGGCAAACCACCCAGGAATTTTTTGCTAAAAATCTAGGGATTTATTTTATTAGGAATTTAGGGAATTTTAAGGGAATTTGTGTAAAAAAATTACTGAAAAAATCTGAAGAATTAAGTAATTTGTTGGGAATTTGGGGAAATTAAAGGAATTTGTGTAGGAGGGGGGGGGGACATTTTTCTTTTTCATCACTTTAAATCGTTTCATTAACAATTAACACCTACGATATGATTTTATTTAAAAATAAATTTCCCCGTTTATTTCAACGTTTTGACTTTTGATCACCCTGAGTCTATTTTTTTAGAAACGGCTGGACCTTCTAGTAGTTCTAGTAGTACTTCTAACTCTAACTCTAAGCTATTGCAAGTCTCACTGGCTGACTCTTTCAAGCAAATGCAAAAGTGGGACATTAATTCATCCAGAGCGAAGGAGTTTCACTACCTTATAGGTGAAATGATATGTTTAGATAATCAGCCATTCAGCATTGTATCAGATGATGGCTTTACTCGGCTACTAAAGAAAGCTATTCCAAATTATGAAATTCCTTCTGACAAATTCTTCAGAGAAAAAGTTGTACCAGATATTTACTCAAGATGTAAAGCACAAGTGACTCAAAAAATTTCAAATATGTTGGGAAAAGCATCTTTTACTACAGATATTTGGACGTGCAAATATACAAACAGTTCATTTTTGTCTCTCACAATCCATTTTTTTGAAAAAACATGTTTAAGTTTAAATCAGAGATTCCATTTTTCACTTGCCTGCAAGAAGTTCCCAGGATCTCATACAGGAGACGCCATAGCTGAAGCATTTAATTCTTTGTTACAAGAATGGAATATAAAAAGGGAACATATTAACTTAGTATTAGCAGACAATGCTGCCAATATGAGGAATGGTTTTGTTAAGGCAAAAGTAAATTATGAAGCATGCTTCATTCATTCTTTACAACTTGTAATACAGGATGCTATACAAAGTCAACGTTCAGTCAGTGATTTAATAGCAAGATCAAGAAAAATCGTTTCGCATTTTAATCGCTCTCAAACTGCTTCCGATAAACTAAGTAAACTACAAGAAAAACTAAACCTTCCCAAACACAAACTTTTCCAAGATGTACAAACACGTTGGAATTCCTCATTTTATCTACCTCTCTCGCCTACTTGAACAAAAACAAGCAGTAAATTTATATATTTTGGATCATGGGACTCTTACAGACTTGACATTTTCCGAATGGGAATTAGTTGGAAGCATTTTAAATTTGTTAAAGCCATTTGAAGACATAACAAAAATTACAAGTTCTTCAGACTGCTGCATATCTGAAGTCATTCCATTTGTTTCGACTATCACTGCCTATCTTAACAAAGAAAACGCTAATTTTGCAGGAGTAGGTACAATGAAAGAAGAATTGAAAAACAGCTTGAATAAACGATTTTAGAATATATTTATAAAAAAAACATTATACCATCGCGACTTTCTTGGATCCTCGCTTCAAAGACAATTTTTTTACAAAAGACCGTGATTTTATATGCGAATACATAACTACAAATCTAAAGTCCCAAATAAAAGAAAACAATACATCTGTAGAACATTCCAGTTCCCCTGACATTTCGGATTACATTCAAGACCATACAATAAATGAAACTATAGATTCTATAGAAATTGATAGTGATGACAACGAACCACTTGCTAAGTATGTTCGAACTTCTGAACCTGAGACTAGTCGAACATCTGGCCAAAATCTGTTTTGGGAAATCTACGAAGAATTTGCCGGAGAAGGGATGAGCTCCACAAAAACAAAAACCATTCCAACAACATCTTCTTGTGACACAAAATCATCTTCTAGGGCATCCATTTGTGAAGAAGTGAATGCTGAAATTACAGAATATAAGAAACATCCTCTTCTTGAAAGAAAAGCGAATCCCATTTCTTGGTGGCAAGAAAAACGAGAAGTTCTACCATTATTACATAATCAAGCTCTTATATATTTATCTGCACCAGTTGGCAGTGTTGCAAGTGAGCAAATGTTTTCAGAAGCTGGAACCGTAAATTCGGCGAAAAGGAATCGGCTGAATCCAGAAACAACCGAGAAACTAATATTTTTACATGATAATTTGCCTAAACTACATTATTCATATTAAATGCCTATTTCATGTTATATCTACCATAATTTCTTAAGAATAACTTATTTGAAATATTACTTTAAATTTAAATATTAAAAAAAAATGTTTTAAGCTGCTATGGTTGTTTTTATACATCGGCCGATATAGCCGATATATATTTACATCTATCGGCCGATACCGATAATCGGCTCTCGGCCGATATAGCCGATATATCGGTATCGGTCGATCACTATATCATTGTTAAATAATGGTATTTAAAAAAAAAATGTTCTGTGTTCTGTGGGCTGGTTTATGCTTGCCTGGTCAAGTTGTTTTTCCGGTAAATTGATCGATAAATTGATAAAAAAGTAAAAGAGCACAGATAGGCAGTTGAAATGTTGAAATTATGTTTTTTAGGGCAAAGCCGGCCATCAAACAAAATTTTTTCGAGACATAAAAAAGCTTTTAAATACATTCAATTACTTAACAAAAATACCTGGGTTGCCATAACTTTGATGACAGAAAAAATCAGAAGGAATGTTTACATATGAGGTCACATTTATATCACTTCTGCTTATTTATAGCGGGTCAGTATTTCAGTTTGCTATTAATTTTATAGTGTTAGACTATAGGTACATTAAAAATCACTAAAATCAATTAGCACGTTTTCAAGAAATTAGGGAAAACCCCTAAAAAATTGTAATCTTTGACGCCATCTACTGGCTAAACGAAGAAATTTCGGATATAACTAACTTGGCTTAAATCGACCTATTTTGACGTCAGGAGTCTGCCAATAAACGTATTTTCCGGACACTCTGTATAAAACTAGCCTTCGTCTTAAAAGGAAGTAGTTTTGGTTTTGACCCTTTCTCCACCATATCCACGCGATTCTCCAGATACTTACGCAACATTCATCCTCGCCTTCTCAATGAGGGACTTGGGCCTTATGAGGTGCCTTTTTGCTTCCGGGCTGGGGTTTGGCGGACTCTGAGCTAAACTACTGTCAAAAGTACCGTTTAGTTGCTCTAGGCTAAGACTATCCGTTACATTTGGAGAGTAGCCCGGGGAACCGTTGAGGTCGGAACCGTAGCCATTTTTTTTCCAGGTACCAGTCTAAAAATAAAAAGTTATGTTAAACAAGAGCATTTAAGAATAAAGGGAAAAGAGCGAGTCGATCTCGCGTTAAAAAGTGTTAGGAATTAGGATCCTGACGAAAGAAAATACCCTGCATAAGTTAAAATATTTTTGGAACTCATTAACTAGTTTACAGCCAATTTGCAACTGTAATGTAAAAGGCAGTTTTTTGTAATTTTTGGTCTCTAAATGCGAGAATGATGGTAAAAACTTCCTAACACGTAAGATTTTTAAATTATTGATTATTAATGAGTATTTTAATCACATTGTTTTAAAAAGTAATTTGTAATATACCGGAGCGCGACATTGCCAAATTTGCATTTTCTCTAAGTTAGGGAAATTGTGCACAATCTGACAACACCGCGTGAGGGTGTCTAGGGATGACACCTCAACCACGAAGTCTCAACCCTGTAGGGCTTAAAACAAAGGAAGTACCCATTTAAACCCAATTCCAAATGTCACTCTGCCCCGTAGCCGAATCTACTTATAGATGGCCCCTGTATACGAGAATTATGCCGTCGCTTCTCGATCTTCCGATACCCGATATTTCTAGAAAATACCAGAGGTACGGAACGGCTATAAAAGCAGCTGGCCGGCTGTCGGATCATCAGTATTGGTTTAGCACGAGTAGTGGTCATTATTAGATAGAGAAGCGAAGTGCGCCAACAAGCCAATAGTAAAAGCCTTATTTTAGTGTTGTCTTTGTATTGAATAAAGTTAGTTGACGCCTGTAAACGTAGTATCACATCTGTGAACCGACGTACGCGACAATACAAAAATGTCTAAAGTACAGAAACGTGGCTGTGTTAACTCCGCGGATAGTTTTTGCTATATAAGTGGTCAGTTTACCCCTAAATCGCAAAAAAGAACAATTAACAATATTATCAAAGTAGCTTATCATAAGTATTTTGGATTGTTGTTGGCGATCAAGATCGGGACTGTGCTCCTCACATATGTTGTCAAACCTGTGCAGCAAATCTAAGTAACTGGTTAAATGGCAAACGCTCTTTTATACCTTTTGTAGTTCCAATGATTTGGCGAGAACCAACAAATCATTTTAACGACTTACTTTTGCATGAAAAGTGTCTGGTTTTTCAAGAAAGAGCAAACATAATATTGAATATCCGGATATTCCCTCAGCAATAAAACCGGTTCTTCATGGAGAAGGTTTACCAATTCCAGCACCCCCGGCAACTTGGGAGGAAGATTTATGATGATAAGGCAGAACTCGATAATGTATCAGAAAAGGACCATTCTTATTTTCCCGAAAGTGAAGGAAAAGCACTCCATTTGATCGAACAAGCTGAATTAAATTATCTTCGTTCGGGACCTCCAATTGTCCAAAGAGCACGCTGAAGTATTAGGTTCTAGATTATAACAATGGAATTTATTAGCCACTGGCACCAAAGTTACAATATTTAGAAACCGTAACCAGGAGCTATCCTCATTTTTTACTATGTATGATAAAATGTGTGTTTGTGTTAATCGAAATAGTGTTATGAAAAACTTAGGATTTGCACATAACCCGGATGAATGGCGCTTGTTTATAGATTCTTTTAGAATAAGTTTAAAAGCAGTTCTGCAGTGATGCTAAGCTTAAGGAGGGAATATCTGTTGGACCACAAATTAGAAAAATACTAAGGGATCAACAGTTTGATCAAAAATTAAATGATGTGACATTAGCTGCGTGGAGTTCTTTTAAAAGAACTGTTTCGGAGTTTTTAGGAAACAAAAAAGTAGGAAACTACGAAAAACTTGTAGAAGAACTACTTGAAAGCTACTGCAAAATGGGCTGTCGCATGTCTCTTAAAATACACTTCTTGCACTCACATTTAAATTTTTTTCCATAAAATTTGGGTGCGGTTAGTGACGAGCAAGGAGAAAGGTTCCACCAGGACATACTAATAATGAAGCAACGCTACCAAGGCAGATGGGATCCATCAATGCTCGGGGATTATTGTTGGTTTCTTATGAGAGAAAGCGATCAGGAATATAAACGAAAGTTAGTATTTGCAAAAAAGCTATATGTACAAAAGACTTACTATACTTAAATGTATTTTCATGTGTATTTTTGTAAATAAATTCTGTTATCCTTAAAATATCTTGTTTTTTTTTCTTGGTTTGAACTTATGTATAAATTATTTGCAAAAAAGCTATATGTACAAAAGACTTACTATACTTAAATGTATTTTCATGTGTATTTTTGTAAATAAATTCTGTTATCCTTAAAATATCTTGTTTTTTTTTCTTGGTTTGAACTTATGTATAAATATTATATACAAATGTATGTATAAAATAAAAATATCTGATACATTCTATAACTCAAAATCTATACGTGGTGGAAAATTTTGGTTGCTGAATTCGCAATCCGGATGCTTTAAACTCTCCCGTACAGCCATTATAACATCAGTCGCAATTTTCTTTTGTATTTGTTGACTAGTGTAATCTACACGACTTTTGTAAAGAACGTAGTATGCGATCAGTTGCGAGGTTACCTTAAAAACAATGGACTATTATACAAGCGTCAGTTTGGGTTTAGGAAAAAATACTCGTGCGAGTCTGCACTGCAATATGTGTGTTCAGTAATAAGACAAAATATGAATGAATCCAAAATTAGCTTAAGTGTTTTTGTCGACTTGAAATTATCGACAGAGATACTTAACAGGGGCGGCTTTTTAATAAGAGCTGCAACACTGCATAAAATAATTATTATACTTCTGTACGTATGAACTCGTCGGCTTTGTTAATTCGCACACCTCGTTGTAGCTGTTGAAATGCACCGTTATATGCGCGTCATCAGATCGTTCGCAGCCGAAACTTCAACGTCATCCCTAATAGAACTCAGTGGCGGTATGGAATTTGGCCTTGAGCTGGCCAATCAGAGTGCCATAGTTTCTTGAGATTCGTACTACACAACGCACAAGGTGGATGTATTCTTGAACCGAGATTACTTTTTTCGATGGTTTACCATATAAAAATAGTTTGTTCAGGAATAATTTTCTCAATTTAAGAATACAATACGCATAAATTTCGGTTTAACTTTCATGACACTGAAACTTTACTTAATAATATAATAATAATAATAATAATAAAGACTTTTTATTGAATATAATATACACAAACTACAATTTATCATGTAGTGTTTTTTCTAACATATTTGACAATACCGGGAGAATACTAATAATTCTTAAGTCTGAAAAAATTTTAGAATTATTGTTTTTAGCAAGGGGCTTGCTTATTGCGATTTTCCAAAAATCTGGAAAGCATTTCTACTCAATAAAACAGTTTATATGATTTAATATATAAACATCAATAAAAGAACTACATCATTTTATCATACTTATCGAGATGTCATCAATACCAGAACAATTTGTTTTTAGCGAACGAATAGTACTGTTGATATTTTTAAGAGGTGAGACCAAAGTTACAACTGATATTATCATTATAAATATGATTATTATAAAATTCAATTTTAGCATCGCCCTTATTTGAATAATTACTATACAATGCTCCAAAAAAATATAATCCTCGTTGGAGATTTCAATGTTCCTTCATTTTCAGGGCCGACCCCTCTTGGCCTCAGAAACAAATGCTTACTAAATCTTAACGAGTTCCTTTGCCTTACAAAGTACAACACCATCCCGAATTCCAATAACCGGCTTCTCGATCTCGTCTTTGCCAACTTTAAAATCAATCTGGCGCACAATGATTCGCCTTTGGTCGCCGAGGATCCACATCACCCTGCTCTAACTTTTGATTTTCAAGCAGCACTTCCTCCCGTCGTCAACTTTTCCGTAAACAAATCTGAACCACTCTACTTCAACTTTCGCAAATCTGCCTATCCTAAATTGTATGAGCTGATGTCGCACACCGACTGGTCCCCCGTTACTGCTTCTTCTGATGTAGCTAATGCTTGTCAATCTTTTTACGAGATATTGAATAACAACTTTGCCGCCTGTACACCTCTAAAATCCCCTAGGCGAAGACGATTTCCCCCCTGGTTTACTAAAGAATTAACAATATTTTTAAAAAAGAAAGAGTACGTCGTCGCCTGCAAGTTCACAAGTCCAATGCTGACCTCGTGAAGTTCAAAGCCTTGCGCAGCCTGATTAAGTTACAGTCTCAGCAGGCCTACAGGGGTTATATTAGGAACGCTGAGTCAAACATAAAAAAACAACCCTTCCAATTTTTGGTCCTTTGTCCAAAGTAAAAAGGATCAATCTCGAATCCCAGCCACCATGAACTATGCAAATCAACAAGTCCACGGGCCTCATAACATCGTCTCTGGTTTCGCGAATTATTTTAAGACTGTCTATAAAACCTCTGGGCAACCTTGGCAATCTAAGCCTTTTAATCCAACAGACCAATATGAGATAATCGGTATACCCAGTGTTACATCCGAGGACGTTATTTCGGCCTGCAAAACGCTAAAAAATAAAGCTACGTCTGGCCCCGATGGTATTCCCAGCTTTCTGGTGAAAGACTGTTCCTTTGTCATGAGCGCTCCTCTTTGTCATATCTTTAACCTGTCATTGAACAATGGCGTATTTCCAGAAATATGGAAGGTTGCCAAAGTTTGTCCCATCTTTAAAAAAGACGATCCATCTCATATTGAAAACTATCGAGGTATCTCAATCCTATGTAACTTCTCCAAGGTATTTGAGATCATCTTGCAAAGGTCCCTGTTTTTCAAAATTCGAAACAGACTCTCTATATTATATCAACACGGTTTTTTTTCCGAAAGATCGTGTATGACTAATCTTTGTTATTTCTCCGTTTACGTCTGTGACGTCATTAACAAGAGGAGCCAAGTCGATGTCATTTACACGGACTTTAGTAAAGCCTTTGACCAAATTGACCACCACATTCTACTCCATAAGGCGTCTGACCAGTTCGGTTTCTCTAACAGGCTTGTCTCACTATTACAATCCTACCATCTGGATCGTACTCAGTTTGTTGAGTTTGAGGGGTTTAAGTCGGACTTGTTTGTACCTATGTCGGGTGTCCCCCAGGGTTTTAACCTGGGGTCATTTCTTTTCAACATATTTATAAACGATCTTGTCTCGACGCTTAACTGCAACAGACTCGCCTATGCTGATGACCTCAAAATATTTAACCGTATCGACGCTGTCGCGGATTGTGTATCCCTCCGCGACAGCCTCGATGTTCTTAACCAGTGGTGCCTGGATAACAAACTGAATCTCAACATCTATAAATGTAACGTCGTTTCTTACTCTCGGACAAAAGCTTCATTTCAATTGAATTACTCTATAAACGGATCCACACTGAACAGACTCACCACCATAAAGGATCTCGGAGTCGTTTTCGATGAGAGGTTCTCCTTTATTCCACATATTGATCAAATGGTTTCTAGCGCCTCTAGAACCTTGGGCTTTGTCTTGCGAAACTGCAAGCATTTTTCTGATGTATTTACATTTAAACTGTTGTATTACTCCTATGTGAGGTCAAAGTTGGATTATTGCTCAATCATATGGTCCCCCATTTACAATTGCCATAATCAATCTGTGGAGTCCGTCCAAAGGCGATTCCTAAAGTATCTTATGTTTAGAGAGGATGGTATCTACCCGCAACGGGGTTTCGAGCATGGCCACATCCTCGCTAGGTTTGGTGAGTTGCCGTTAACAGTACGTCGCGACGTCACTATCGATACTCCATAAACTTCTTAACTCTAAAATCGATTGCCCATTTCTACTGGAGCAACTATCGCTTCATGTTCCCCGCACAGGTGCCCGACATCGGCCTACATTTTTCCTTGCATTCGCGAGATCCAATATTTTGCCTCAAGGTCCCATTCACAAAATGTGCCACAACTTCAATCGTATCTCAGCCCTCTCCGACATATTTCTTGACAGCCTCCCAACCATATTAAAATACTTGCGCAATATGTCCGGCTATCCTCATTAGTAGTCATTGGTTCCTGTTAACTTAGCTTTAGTTTCTTACTTTTTGTTATTACATTTTAAGTATAGCAAGGGCATTACTTTTGTAAGATTTTTGTTTTTGTTTATAATTCGATTACTTTTTTTGAGTTTCCTGTAAGTGGGCTCCGGCCTATCGGAAATAAATGGCTATTTATTTATTTATTTATTTATAATTTTGCAGAAACGAGCCAAAAAAATTGTTAATACTGTGTGCATTTGACAAGTTTGGAGGCAAACTATAATTATTACAGGTGCGAACATTAAGATCTCTCAAGGTATTCCAAGTTTTAAAGCTACTATTTTCAGCACATATATTCTACAGGTATTATTTTTTGGCTCTTCGTGCCGAACTTACCATTTGATTACGTAACTGTCTATATATATTACGATTTTCGTCGCTCCGATATTTTTTATATTTTTGTAAAGCCTTTCATCTTAGCTTTATTTCATTAGTTAACCAAGGTGATTTAGGTTTGGTAATACGAGCTTCTTTAACTGGCGCGTGCTTATTAAATAGACTTAAAAACATTTCGCTAAACAAACTAATTTTTTTTGTCAAGATTATTAACTCTAAGGATAATGTCCCAATCCAGATTATATAAATCAATTAAAAACTGGTCGTGGTTAAAATTCTTGTAACAACGATACTTTACAATTATAGACCTAGATTTAGATAAAGAGTCGGTACATAGTTCCCAAAGAGACCTGATATAAATTAGGAGTTAAAAAACCCAAAGTCTTGGTCTCAAATTTTATAAAAGTTTTAATATGCTGTCGATAAGTTTATGTAGGTTACATGTTTCGCCTTCTCGGGCATCATCAGACCTAAAAATAATTGAAAACCTAATATACAAAGGGTCTCTAGGCTCTACGAGTAAGAAAAGTGAGGTTAAAAATATGTAAAAATAAAAATAAAAATACAAAAAATGTATCAAAATTAAACTAAATAAAAAACAAAAAACGAAAAACACAGAAAACACAAAAACTATCAGTTTACCTAATCTAACAGTAAAAATGAAACATCTTTACAAAAATACAGTAATGGCGCTAAAATACATGACATAACACAAAAGATAAAAATAATATAATTTAATATTTTTAGGTCTGATGATGCCCGAGAAGGCGAAACATGTAACCTACATAAACTTATCGACAGCATATTAAAACTTTTATAAAATTTGAGACCAAGACTTTGGGTTTTTTAACTCCTAACTAGATTTAGATGATTTTAAATTTAAATGTACATAAACCAAGTTATGGTCTGATAGGTCATCTGTGGGTAGGATCCCACAACTTTCTACTTTTTCTAAATTGTTAACGAAAATAGGATCGATAAGCGTACTCGTAGTATCTGTTATTCTAGCAGGTTCGTTTAATATTTGTGATAAACCATAGGATTCAAAACATTCAGAGATTGACGTAGTTAAGTTGAGAAAGTTAATGTTTAAATCGCCCATACAGATTATATGATCAAAAATCGGACAGATGGATAACAAAATAGAGTCAAAGTCAGGAATAAAATTATTAGCATTGGTATTTGGCGGTCTAAAGAAAGCTCCTACTACCACAGATTTAGTATAAAGAATAATTTTAATAAATAAATGTTCAAGCCGGGGGTTTATTCGTAAGTCAAGGGTAAGTAGTTTAGCCGGTGCTTATTAGTTTAAATTTATGATCTGTCGGCTTTCTTAATTTTCTTTTTTTTTCGGATTTTATTTGTTGTTGTGTATTTTGTGTAGTACTTGCTACTCCTAGTACCTACGTACTTGTATTAACAATGGCTCTAACTGACTGCGGTGAAAAATAAGCGGTGTAGGTTAGTTTAGAAATTTATCTTGTTAAATTATTATTAGTTGCCCACAAAATTTGCCTCACCAATAAAAAATTCTCTAACCGCGCCTGATATACCATTTTTAAAATTCCATCTATTACTGGAAGATAAAATCTGTTAATCGTATTTATATTAATACCTATTAGTTTCCTGCTATTTTAAAATTTGCGGCTAATCCGCCGGAAATGATGATCCCACGAAAATCCCGGTAAAAGCCTTATTTTTAGGAATCACTGGAGTAAATATTTTGAAAGTAAATATTGTGTGCGTGTTCCCGTCAGTATTTATATATTTTATGTGGGATTCCTTAGTAACTTAACTATCTCATTTCAAAATTTTTCTATATATTTTTTTAAATAAACAAACATTATCAACATTAAAATATACAGGGTATTTCATAAATTTAAATAAAAAAGCTTAAATCAATAGGCCAGTCGCTTCATTTCTGAGATACAGGGTATTGAAAAAAAAAAGGTTTTTCCTTAATATGTTTGAGACCGCTTTAGATATTAATTTGATTTTAGTGAGTACTAACTAAGTATAAAAACACATTTTTTTTTTAAATAAGATTTGGTCTACGCTACCAGTGGCATCCGCACTAACATGTATTTTAATCTCTTTAACAGAAAAAATAATACGCCACTGTTTTTTCTTTTAATACATATTATTTTGATCATTGCCCTTTATCACTGAGCAAAAATAGTACATTGACTTTGTTCGGTTAAAAAAATATCAAATGGTACTTTAAATTACATATAGTTCGCCACACGGCTTGTAGGCTACAAGGAATGTGGACAAAAATGTTTAAATTTCCATAAAATATTAATTTTAATGTAATTCAAATATATTACATAAAACAATTAATTAGACGTATGTATATTGTATACACCCTGTAACATATTATATCCCGTTTATTTTCCCCCTTACATTGCAAATTATAGTCCCTGAATATAATTTATTATATTTTTACAGCGGTGAAAATAATATTTAAGAAATATTAATTAATCGTTTACTTTCGTAAATTTAGCAACCCACGTCTAATACAGCGCGAATTCCTGGACTACAAATTATCACCTGCGCATTGATAATTGTTTTGTTTCTATCGTATATAATATTGAATTAGTGGGAATGTGCTGGTCATCATGACATCTTCAGAAATTTAACAAGCATTGGCGGAGTTTAGAATTATATGTAGTAATTGGTATACAGGGTGTAAATGAATGTCACCTGGATATTTAAGGGAGTGATCGTGCTCGTCAACATTTTAACAAAAAATACTGGTAAACATGCGGACAAAAAGGCTTTAATTTTGATATATAGAGTGTCAAGGCTTTAATTTCTTTTCTTTGTTAAAAGACAGTGGCGTACATATTTTGTGGTCTGCTTAAAAACTGTAACACCCTGTATCTCAAAAATAAAGCGGTTGCGGACCTATTGATATGAGCATGCAATGGGGTTATTTGGTCAAAAACTTCAAATTACACTCCTTACCTAATTTTTATGAAGCATTTATAAGGTATGATCAAATTTAAAGTCAATCCGATTAGTAGTTTTCGAAATATATGAGATCAAAATCAAATAAAACGGTCGCGAGACGGTGATGTCATTAGCTCCCACAGCTCGTCAGCTTTGAACTTCTGTGCATATACAAGGGTGATGCACTTACTGGTTCTCTGGTCAGTTAAAGGAGAAACTTATTATTACTACTTTTAATAGTATATTCTATAACAAGTAGGAAATGTCATTCCATACGAGTTCTAGACTATACTTTCTCCGACACTATTTTAGAAAAAAAAATAAAAAATTCTCTCCTGTCGATGTCAACTCCGTTACCCAACAACGAAGGGAGGGCGATGTGGATAGTCACTTGTCTTCTTAGTCGTAAACAGCAATTAACCGCCGCAACGAGCGCGACCAGACTTGCTATAGGAGATAGTGACGTCACACAGCGGTTTCCGCGAGACGACGTTCGTAAATTATTTTAAAGGCTTTGGAGGCGTCAGAAAATTAAAATTTTTTGCAGTTCGCACTAAAATTACAAAATCTTTCTGATAATGTAATACAAAAAATGCTAAATGACCCCATTATGAAACACCCTGTATATATATACAGGGTGTTATGGAAATGACTTATTATTTTTTAACCCGTAAATATATAGGTCGAGACGAATTGGGGAAAAATTGCTATAAATGGCGCTCGAAGCTAGAAATTCGAGAAAATGCCTTCAAAAATTTAGGTCCAAAACACCTACGCGCCAATGACCCAAACAGCTGATTTGGGTAATTGTTTACTTTGGTGCAAATGTTGAATTTTTCGCTAAAATTTCGTATATAGGCTAATTAAGGGTAGCTGATCACAATTTTCCTTTTGCGTTTAGGCGGCAAATGCACTGGTTTTGAGAAAAAAAATGTTAAAGTTTTTCTAACTCACCGGTATGTTATTTTGCATGTAATCCTAAAATGTTGCTATTTCCAATAAAATATTACTTGTCGGAGTCATAGTATACACTTCCGAGTTGAAATAAACGAAATATGCCACAAGGAAACTCTGAAAAACGGGATAACTTGTAAGCGAACAGAAAACTCTACGTTATCTGGAAAAAGACGGGAGACAGCTCACTGACAGCTGGCCAAAAAAGCAGAAGCAACCCATGTTGTCAGATTGTTAGTGTATTATAAATTGCCTATACTTTTCAATTCATTTTTATTAATTGAATGAATCCTATTGGCTCGAGCTAGCATATCATTCTCCTGGATGGAAGCCATTAATAATTACAAGAAAAAGAAGAACAATCTGGCAACGTGAGTGCAATGAATCTGAAAAGAGACGCTTCTACTTTGTCGGCGTATTAACAACGAATTTAATTAAATTTGTGCCTTTTCCATTGTTTTTTTGCTAAAATGTTGTTCTTATTTTATGAACAGATAGTTTGGTGAAAGTTTTATCACATATTTTGAAGGGAAAACTATAAAATCTAGGAAATTGAAAGGAAAGTGAAACGCGACACCCAAAGATATCGAAATAAACAAAAATACCCTAACCTGTAAGTGAAAAACTTTAACATTTTTTTTTCTCAAAACCAGTGCATTTGCCGTAAAAACGCAAAAGGAAAATTGTGATCAGCTACCCTCAATTAGTCTATATACGAAATTTTAGCACAAAATTCAACATTAATTGCACTAAACTAAACAATTACCATTCCAGCAGTTTGTCTTGTCAAAAACACATGTGTTCAGGGGCATTGAACTATCATGGAAGGCGCACATAGTCCGGTTTTAAGGTATTTTACAAAATTCAAAATACTTCCGATTTTAGAAAAAAAAACTATCAAGTGTAACTCTAGACCACCTCAGGAGTGGCCCCTTAAAATATAATAAGTCATTTCCATAACACCCTGTATATGAGAAAAATCGTCAATAATAGAAATGCGTTGTAATATGTATTACATTTAATTTTGAGTACAACAATATATTGTCGAAAAATTATTCTTACGATGTTTTATCGTGACATTTCAAGGTGTTTTCGATATTTAATTATTTTTTCTGATGATTCATTCTTGTAGTGTGGAAAATATCATACAACTTGCAAATAATATTTAGTGCTTTCTAGGCCTGATATTAATTCAATAAGTGGAAGTAGAGTTGGCCCTTTTTAATTATTAAATGACCGATTCCGCGAGCGTCGCCTTAAGACGGATTAAAGGGAATATTGCGCCGTGCATACATACATGACCTCGACTGCGGCTCAGTCCGTATCACGATTCCCTGCAAGGTATTTATGTTTTCTAGTTATGTTGATTTAAGAAAAAATGGCGTGTCGAAAAAGTTAACCTTATTACCACAAACTGAAAAAAGTAATTGCTTGTTTAATTAATGGATACCAACACAAAGGTACACGAATAGGTTTTTTCCAATGATTCCTTTTATCTTTCATGGGGAGTACGTATGCTACCATGGCGTATACTTACATTTCCTGCCGGGCTACTAATGGGCGTCGAAGATGGGGGAACCCTTGTCGGAGTGACTGGCGCACACATAAAGTTCGAGTTTTCTAAACTACCCGTACTTCCAATTGGACTACTGTTAGCTAAAAATAATTAAATTGTATTAAATCATCCTATAATCAATAACAAATAATCATGTATAAATCATATCAAAAATTATTTTAAATTTATTAACATGGAATAAACTCTGTATTGTCACTAGGGTTGCCAAGTGTCCTCCTTTCGGGAGGACAGTCTTTTTTCAAGACGTTGGGTCCTCCTTTCTCCTTTTTCACCGAGATGTCCTTCTTTTTCTAGTATTATCATATTGTGATTTTAAAAAATCGTTGTCCAACCAATCGAATTGAATTAAAATCTTGCACAGTCACCAGCCACAGCAGCGTGGCGTCAAATGTTAGCCAAACACGGGCGATCTTTCCTGAGGGAAATATTAATCCCGACGGAATGAATGCTGGTCAGTGGGTAATAACTTGATAAGATTCATTGTCAATTTACTCGTCAAGAAATTAGACAAGGAAAGAAAGCTTGATAATATAATATTGTGTTGGTGTTCCATTACAGTTTTATTTTCCATTTAGTTTCATGAAAGGAAATAATGTTAAAAGAAAGAAAGACAGTATTAAACCTTCGGGTATGGCGCACTAATATTGTTTCGCCGTTCGATTTTATGTATGGCGTTCCGCGGTTCAGGTTAAAACATTTACCTGAACATGAAAAGGTTCATACGGGAGCGGTTCTTTTCGACGTCTCAAAAGCTTTTGATAAGGCCTGGCAGTGCGGCCTGGCCTTAAAAGTGAACTTGTTTTTGATGAGAGACTAAATTGGAGCAAAAACTCCGAATGGAGAATAAAAAAAGCTGCCAATTAGCTTCGTTTTATATATTGGCTATTAAATAAAAGGAGCAAGATAGGTTATAGAACAAAAGTTAATCTATACAAAACTCTCGTCAGGCCGGTCCTTACTTATGGAGTGCCAACATGATATGATAAATAAGCAGGACAGCGCATAACAAGTTTCAGGTGGTACAAAATAGAGCGTTAAAAATAATTGCGGACGCTACACAGAGCTGTTCTGAGTACAAGAAAAAAGTATTCAAGTACAAAGTACAAGTACTGTTTTCAAAAAGTACTCGAGTACCAAATAGACAGAGTACAAAAGCACTTTTAGTTAGTACTTGAGTACTTTTGTAAGTACAGAATACCAAGTACATTAATTTATTTTTCATTTTATAATCTAATGGATTTTGTTCAAACTAGTATAGGGATAGGGTAAGTATATTAAATATCCACAATTAAGCAAATACAGAAAATCTATTTATTTATTTTTGTATTTAGTTAATTAATTTTGGATATAATCACAATAAAGTCTATGCCTCTTTATGAACCAATTTTATTTGCTTTTATTAATACAAGTTCTTCGAAATTTTCATCAGTAAGTGCATGGCGACGAGGGTCATTTAACATTGTCGCAAATGAAAAAGTCGTTCCACTGGAGCTGGGTAGTCATCCAGCATTGGCAGATCGGTTCTCTTATCCTCAAGATAATGTGAAAGCTCCAACTTAACTTTTGATCTTCTTTTATCTTGTTTGTTTACTTTCTTAAATTTATTGGATTCAGTTTCGACTTCGACAAAATCAAAAAAAGGATCCTGTTCATTACTATCATTACTGCCATCGCCATATCAACACTTTTAAAATTTAACAGCCGTTCAGCACATTAAATAAATGTTTGTATTACACTGTCCAATGTATTACCACTCTGGGCATGGGTCTCACTTTTAGTGCTTCTTCACACTCAAAAAAAAAGCAGAGGAAACACGTTTATACAATGCCTCAAGACATGCGTCTAAAATCAAATTGGCATTGTAATGTCTAGCCCTGAACATGGACTTTCATATTCTTTCATTTGCTAGCTAATGAAGTCCATGTTGGAAGTAGATAACCAAAGTAAGTACTGGTTTCACCCTGTAGTATATCCAAAGCTGTAGCCAAAGGCTTTAATACTTGCCCAGAAACTTCCAAATACTGGATTTCAATTTCTTTAAAATGGGGAAGGCCCAGCCTTTGATGTAAAGTAGCCAATTTTGGTCTGTATCTTTATGCAAAATCCGAGATATGCAGTCGAAATGGAAATTCCAACAGGATTCACCAGGGCTGCTTAAGGTATTACCCAAAACTTCCATTATAATTTCTGCTGTTCCTGGCCTATCCGCCTTTGCCCACAGTTTACGACATTTGTCAATTGCATACATGTGCTTTGTCCGAGCTTCTACATTCGAATATATATCTTTCATATAATCACTAGTAGCTATTAAATTTAATGTATGACTTTACCAACGAATGCGATTTGTTAGCGTGATTGTTGTCTCCACCGTTAAAACACATTCGGAAATTTCAACTATTTCAATTTGTTCGCTCTCATCCTTAAGGGCAACAGTGGTATTGTCATCCTCGCCTGCGTCGTCATCGCTAAGTGCGAGTTCCCCATTATTTTCGAAATCGTTTCCTGCAGATTCTTGCAACATAAATTCTTTAGATGCTTTGACAAAGTTATTGCCATTATCTGTAACTGTGGCGACAATTTGATTCGGTTTTATTCCATATTTCGCATATATATAATTTAAAGTTTCTGCTATGGCTTTATAATTATTGACTCCACGGATTACATTAAAAAGTACTTGCAGTACGCTAACATTTACTCGAGTACAACAAGTTCTTGAAAGCAGTGAGAGTACAAGTACAAGTACACACTGTCTTTGCAATACCGATACTGACGGAACTTTATGACAAAATATTAGCGGATTACTACACACGTACGGACGTATTCACCAATCCACTAATTACAAGTTCACATGTGCAATAGTGGAGAGGCACTAACGATGGAAGCCTCGACAAATCAAGCGTTTTTAAGCTGAGAGAAGAAAAAAAGACGCTCATACCCCCTCATTAAATGATCCAGGGCTTCGCTCAAATCCATTTCCATATTTCAAGTTTGGCTAACAAAGGTCCAATGGCTAATAGAAGGTAAAGGTAATGTCTGACTAGAAAGAGGGAGAGAGATCCAGAAGAAAAAGGTAACTATTGAGTTCGATTTATATGCGAACTTGCTCAGAACTCAACATCATACTTATTAAATTAAATTAAACGATTTATTTATTATAATTTTGAATTACAAACGATAATTAAAAATTTGAATTGTGACAGTTTATTCGATAAATGCGTATGATCTCGTCAGATTTTTGAAAAGCTTAACACATCGAGTCCTGATTTTTAAAATCTTGATACTGCTGCTAAATACGTTAAGATTTTTGGTGAAACTCAAATTCAAAACGTAACAATAATTATGAAGTGGTGTCAAATAACAAGAATAGGTAAATAAAGCATGAAAAGATCTAATTAAAAAAGAACTTGTAATTTTCGTTAATCTAGTCGAGAAATGCGTCAAATATAACCAAAAAATTAAACAAAATTTAAAACTGTTATCATTATTTGCAGAATCAGAAAAAAAAATATAAATTTTTATTTCCTTAATTAATTACTTATCTACCTAGAATGGAAATCGCATTAGAGTTGAAAATAGATTGAAAAATAGGGCGTATCGAACTGGAGATCCTCGCATCAAGGCGGAAGCCAACAGAGAGGCAAATTTAATCAAGCAAATGCTGGTAGAAAGGCAGTCGAATCTGTGGGACGACAAAATCGAAAGTTTATCTATAGAAGACAACTCTGTCTACAAAATGACAAGAACTTTGATTAGAGGCGCACGTGCTCCCATGTCATACCTGAAGAACCAGGACACAGGCGAAGTTCTGATTGATGCTATGGATAAAGCTGAATTGCTCGCAGACAACCTCTTCGAGCAATTCAGCGAAAATCTAACCAACGATGCGACACGTGATGAGAGGATCTTCAGAACAATACAAATTTTTAGAACGATAAATCATCCGCTGCGGGACTCCTCGAGTCACTGTAGACAAAGTAAAGTCACTAGTTAGTGTCTTGAATATTAAAAAAGCCCCGGGTTTTGACGGTTTAAGGAATGCGGCGTTGCGAAACCTACCAGACCGAGCTTTGGGGAATATAGCAAACATATCCCAGGCTATAATCGAGGAAGGCCATTTTCCGCGCTCCTGGAAGCACGCCAAAGTCATATTAATACATAAAAAAGGCGAGGACCCAACGATGCCATCGAGTTACAGACCGATTAGTCTGTTATCCAGCCTAGGGAAAATTGCCGAGAAAATAATTTTGTCGTCTAAATGACTTTGTGTTTGCACGCAACGTTTTGCCTAACGAACAGTTCGGTTTTCGGGCCGAACATTGCACAGTTAGGCAAACGACGCGTTTAACATCTAATATTGTAAAAGGCTTTAACAGGAGAGCGCACACGGGAGCGGTTTTCTTCGACGTAAGTAAAGCTTTCGATAAGGTATGGCATAACGGTCTGTTACTAAAGTTGATAAGGCTCGGAGCTCCGAACTACCTCGTCAAGGTAGTTGGCTCGTTTCTTGAGAATAGAAGTTTTGCGGTCTCGTCAGAAAACGCACTTTCATTGACAAAACGCATCAGGGCGGGAGTGCCGCAAGGCTCACCTCTCTCTCCGATGTTGTATAACATTTACACTCATGATATTCCGCGAGATAGATTCACGCAGCTCTATCTTTTTGCTGACGATACAGCAATTACTTCAACTGCCAAATCACCGCGCATTGTCGTCAGCCGGATGCAGAGTCACGTAATCGAGCTGGAAAAATGGCTTTCGGTTTGGAAGATTCGCCTGAATCCTACTAAGACGAAGGCCATATTTTTCTCGAAAAGCCGCGTACGTCGGCCTGAAACAAGGCTCAAAGTCAACGGAGTCCAAGTAAATTGGTGCCAGGAAGTGAAGTACCTGGGACTTATCTTTGACCAAAGACTGAACTGGAGGCTCAATTCAATAAATAGAGTGAAGCTTGCACTGCGACAGTTAGGCTCTATCTACCCCCTGCTTCACAGGCGGAGTAGACTTGCAAATAGGACAAAGGTCAACCTCTACAAGGCATTAGTCAGGCCAGTTCTCACCTATGGTGCACCTTCGTGGTGCAACATAAGCAGAGCGGAACTGAATAAGTTCCAGGTAATTCAGAATAGGGCGCTGAAAATTATCGCAGATGTCCCGAGGTACACTATGAATCGCGTGTTGCACCAGGACTTTCGCATACCAACTATTAATGAGTTCTTTTTAAAAATCATTACGAACTATTACGGACGTACGGACGTTTCGACAAACCCACTTATCACTGACTCACATACGAGAGCGAGACAAAATGCGACCTACAAACTACCTAAAGACTGGCTCCCCGTCGGTATATAGTAGAGAAGCACTAATAGTAGAGAGGCACTATCACATTCCTAGATAACGGAAAAAGGCGCCAAGAATATGCAAACTAAAATCTTCAATCACAACACACACAACGCAGCATACTTAATAAAGGCAACAGCCGATAGCAATAGTTTCCTTATGCGAAAGTACCTAAAAAGTAGCCGAGGAATCAAAAGATGTCAAAGGGATGCCCTGACGTAAAACCACATTCATGAACCAATGTATGTTTATTTTATTATAGATATGTATGTGTTATTATACCGAACGTATAGTTATGTTTGTTAGTTAATTTATATTTAATTTTTTGCTCTTTGTTTACTTGTTCAGTCAGTTTCAAGCAGTACTTATAATATGCACCTATTATTTTTTGAATCAAGATGATGTACAAGATTGACATAGTAGAAAAACAACTTGTAATTTAAGCTGTTTTAGTATTTTCAACACGTTTTTTGATAATTGAAGAAAAACTATTGTATGCAACTAGCGCGTAAGGCATTCTTAAAGAACTCTATTAGTTATTGATCTCGGTTGAATAAACTGCGATCTGCATAAATAACTATATTGGCTAAAAAACCGTGTATTTGAAGATCCAAACTTATGTAACTTGTGTAAGATCTTAAATAGGTTCTACAGAATTCTTAATATTAATAAGCAAGTCGTAAAAATGTAATTTTGTTGAGTGAAGACAACACAGGGCTTGCATACACCATTAGGCACGAAGGAACAATACAGAGCTATGCAGAGATCACAAGATAAATCAAGCTTCAATTATTTCGTTGCTGAAAAATTTTCGTGGCTTGCGTTTAAAATAACAAGAAAGTACGATAAAAATAGCTCTGAAAAGAACAGTTTTTAGGATAAAACGAATTTACGTTTAAAAACAAAAGTTGACAGATCAAGTCGCTGCTTTTGAAATCAATTGACTACTCTGCTAATAAACTCTTGTCTCTGCCTAGCACGTAACTTTGAATTCAAGACGTATTGCGCAAGCTCGGAGACGCTTCATTATGTTTTTATTAACTTTTAGGATTGCAATAAATAAAGATAGGCAGTTGTAAATCTTGTTGTCTGTTGGTCCATAACGCACCGGCAAACATCCACCGTGTCGACTTTAAGTCCGTGCTAAACAGAGACAAAAGTTTATTAGTAGAGTTGTCAGGCTCATGTCAATTGATTTAAAAGTCATCGTTTTGATTTCATTGGTTTTGAACTGTCAACTTTAATTTGTTTTTAAATGTTTTTTTGCCTCAAATTTCAATTTTATCCAAAGACTGTTCTTTTCAGAGCTATTTTTATCGTACTTTCGTGTTGACGGTAAGTATTTATATTGAATGATCAATCATCATATCTCGGGGGTGAAAATTATTCATATTGAAGAGGAAAGAAAAATCCAAAATTCTTCACAAATATTTAATATCTTGCTTGCTCTACGTGTTTCGGTTTCTTAAACCATTTTCAAGAGATGTCTAAAAAGTTCATTTATATAATAATCTCAATTCAAAATCAATATGATTAGGTATTAGTTACATAATATAATCACAAACTTTACATTAATAAGGACACAAACAAGTTCACAATGGCGAACACAGGTTAACTAACTATAAAATTGATCAACGGGATAAACCCAAAAAACATTTAAAAAAATAAAACAAAATATACCGAACCAGAGCGACATCTAAGTTGCACAAAAAGAGGTACGATTATTTAAACAAACATTCACTACTTAAACTCATTCACAATTCTCGCTGCTTCTCTATAGTGGGCGTTGACAGGATCGTTTAAACACTTAATTTGATTATTAATCTCTAATTTTGCTATTTCTATGTTTTCTAAAAAATTCAGCTTATGGCCTTTATTCGCATTATGTAGCATTTTAAAGTTGTCTTTAGTATTAAAATTATGTAAATTCTCGCTCTTCTGATCTCTTGCCATTAGGCGATTTCTGAGAGTTTAAATGTTCTTTTATTCTAATATTAAAACTACGTCCTGTCTGACCAGCATACTTAGCTGTGCATGAGCGACATGAGAGGACAACAATTATACCCCACTTTTATTAAGCTCGTTAATTGAATCCTTTACTCTCGAGAATAAGCTACGTAAATTGTTTACAGATTTGTAGGCTATTTTAAATTTGTTGTTTAGGGACTTCAATACATTACCCACCCTCAGAGAAACAGCGCCTAAAAAAGTTAGTCTTATTATACCTAGGAGGTTAAAAAGATGTTATGGTCTTATCCAAGGGGCCAGTCAACACCTTCCTAAACATGCCATTAATTTTTCTTCTTATTGAATTATTGATTAATGATATCTTGTATCCGCTGTTATAAGCAATTTGAAAGATGATGTTCTTTTCCCTCTCAAATTTCAAAGGTAAGAGTAGGACGGTGAACAAACGATGGATCAAAGAGTTAAACGCTGCCATTTTATAAGCTAAACAATGATTTGAGTCAGCTGGTATAACATTGTCTGTATGTGTGTTTTCTCGATAAATAGCATACTCAAAAAAGTTATTCACCCTCTTTATTGTTAAATCTAAAAAATTCAGACAACATTCAGATTGTATTTATTTTGTAAATTTAATGTGGTTGTTTAAAGAATTTAAAAAATTGAAAAAAAAATTCTAATTCATTCCCTGTTCCTGTCCAGACAATAAAAGTATCATCAACATATCTGCGCCATAATAAAATTTTATCTAGAAAGTAAAAAATTTGAATTGAACAACTTATTTTTAAAATCACCCATAAAAATTTCGGCTAAAAAGGGGGAAAGACCTGAACCCACGGGTAAACCATCCGTCATTTTAAAAAACGTCATTAAATCTAAAAAAATCTAAACCTAGACATTTATTCAAAAGAAACATTATACCCCCTCGTACATTATCAGACAGAGATGAGTTCGTTCTAAGCAAACATTTCACGATATTTATCACCAGTTGTCGGGGGATACTTGGAAACAGATTGACCACATCAAAAGAAACCAAAAGGCAATCATTTTTTTTCTCTGAGGGTGGGTAATGTATTGAAGTCCTTAAACAACAATTTTAAAATAGCTTACAAATCAGTAAACAGTGTTGTGGTTCTTCAATTACATTGGTTTACTAACTTATATAACTTTAACTAGTGAGTGGGAGCATTAAAAATGAAACAACATATTCTGCTGGACGCTGGCAACGTAGAGAGGCCAGCTTTCGTTTATTCATTCACCATCTAGACTTTATGACATGCGCATTAAATTAAGACAATGTACAGTCTGTCACAGAGTATACTGTACAGTATGTCACATCTTCCCTTTTTCCAAAACAGATCAAATAAGTCATATGAGACTGTTACAGATCAGTTATAGTAATTTACACAGTAATGAAAATATCGTGCCAGCTTAAATATTATTTTTTTTTTTCACACCTAACTATTTACAATAAATATTTACAGCGTTATGTACATAGTAAGTTAACACTACAAGCTTAACCTAACAGGAGGTCTTAAAATCCTGCCACACCTTGTCCGCACAGGGGAGTGTCTCGGCATCTCTCTTGGAGAGTTATCATTCACTGAACTGTGATCACTTACTTGATCATGTTGCATAATATTGCTTTCACGGTGAATATCGTCATATTTGAAGCGATAATAATTGCCTATTTTAGGACAATCTAGCTTATCCTTCCCTTTATTTACAATAATATGTTTCCTATTTCTATTTGCAATATTTCCCGTTTCTAATTTAACTTTATATGACCTGGGAGTGTTATTTTTTCCTAATACCTGCCCGTCTATCCATTTATCCCCTTGATTTGATTTAAAATTTTTGACTTTTACAATTGTACCCGGCTCTAAATTACTTAACTCCTTACTATTTCTATCAAAGTATACTTTTTGTCTATTTTGCCTATCTATTAATTTATTTCTAGTATTGGAGAGAGGTTGAACTTTTGGTTTTAATAAACTGTCTTTTACTGGAATTAAGGTTTTTAATCGTCTACTAAACATAAGCTGAGCAAGACTAGGTAAGTTTGAAGCTATTGGTGTGTTTCTTATTTCTAGCAAAGCTAAATGGAAATCATCGCCAGACTGAAAACATTTTTTAAGAGTGTTTTTACAGTTTGAACAAACCTCTCCACTTGTCCGTTACTTTGTGGATAGTGAGGACTTGTTTTTATAGACTTAATTTGCCAATCTTGGCAGAATTTTTTAAATTCCCATGAATTAAAACAAGGACCATTGTCCGAAACTAAGCTCTCTGGGACCTCATGAGTTGAAAATGACCTTTTTAAAGTATTGATTACACACTGGCTTGTTTCTGCAGGCAGATTTTGTACTTCAACAAATTTAGAATAATAGTCAACAGTAATTAAGTATTTATCATTATTGAACAAAAATATATCTGTTCCAACCTTTCTCCATGCTCCGTATGGAACTTCATGTGAAATAAGAGGCTCCTTTTGATTACAATTACTATTTGACATACAAGCTTCACATGACTCCATCAAATTATTTATATCTGCATACATTGCGGGCCAAAATAAGAGTTGCTTTGCATTTACTTTGGTTTTAACCTTGCCTAAGTGTGATACATGCAACCTTGCTAGCATTTCCTTTCTTAAGGGCTTGGAACAAAAATTCTATTATTTTTAAAGATTATACCGTTTGCATAATAAAGTTCATCTTTATATTGCCAATATATCTTAAATTCGTCTCTTAGAGACTTCTTTTCCTTAGGAAACCCCTTTGTAATTATCTCTATTAATCCCTGTAAATGAGCGTCCCTTAAGGTTTCCCTCTTGAATTCTTCAAATTTTTCTGAACTTACCGGCATGTCTTTTGTTATAAAAAGTAAATGATTTTCAATTTCTGTACATCTCAGTTCAAAATTTTCATTACAATCATTTTAAAAAGCTCTACTTAAGGCATCTGCCAACAGTAGTTCTTTTCCCTCCTCGGATTCCGTGTCTAATTTACTGGCTTTCAAGTAAATGCTGAATTTCTGACTGAAAAATGCCCAATTTTCAGCCATGTTACCTTGAAATGACAATTCGTTTGGCGGTACCGCGTGCTCGTTGAGGTTAGCCATCGTTTTTTCTAAATTCCTTTCTGGCTAAATCGTTGCGATTTCACAGATTCACACCTGACGTAGCTTATTCTCGAGAGTAAAGGATTCAATTAACGTGCTTGACAAAAGTGGGGTATATCTGTTGTCCTGTAACTCATGCACAGCTAAGTATGCTGGTCAGACATGACGTAGTTCTAATATTAGAATAAAAGAACATTGAAACTCTCAGAAATCGCCTAATGACAAGAGATCAGCTTTTGGCCTACATTTAAAAGAGAATCTACATAATTTTAATACTAAAGACAACTTTAAAATGCTACATAATGCGAATAAAGGCCATAAGCTGGATTTTTTAGAAAATATAGAAATAGCCAAATTAGAGATTAATAATTAAATTGAGTGTTTAAACGATCTTGTCAACGCCCACTATAGAGAAGCAGCGAGAATTGTGAATGAGTTTAAGTAGCGAATGTTAGTTTAAATAATCGTACCTCTTTTTGTGCAACTTAGATGTCGCTCTGGTTCGGTATATTTTGTTTTATTTTTTTAAATGTTTTTTGGGTTTATCACGTTGATCAATTTTATAGTTAGTTAACATGTGTTCGCCATTGTGAACTTGTTTGTGTCCTTAATGTAAAGTTTGTGATTATATTATGTAAGTAATACCTAATCATATTGATTTTGAATCGAGATTATTATATAAATGAACTTTCTAGAGAGCTCTTGAAAATGGTTTAAGAAACGGAAACGCGTAGAGCAAGATATTAAATATTTGTGAAGAATTTTGGATTTTTCTTTCCTCTTCAATAAGTATGTATATATTTGTTATTTGTTATTAGATATTTATTCAAGTCGGAACGCTACGAAAATTTTGACGTTTATTATTATTATTATGAACTTAGATTTGTTTTGACTTTTTGAATCTCATAATTTTGATTAGATTCATTAGAAGTAATGACGCACCGGCAAAGACCTATAGTGCCGACTGCATGTTCTTAATAAAAGTTAAATATACCTATAAAAGTATTCGTATCTGCAGGTCCGAGTCCATTTCTGTGACTTCCATTCTGATCGTGTTTTTTCTTTGGCATGTCCTTGTAGTTATATTTCAGGTGATTTGGTTCCAAAGGTTTACAAAATGATAGTTCTTCCGGATGTCTAATTCCTAATTCTTTACATACGTGTACCACCGCTGAGAACGTCTTAATTGAAAAATCTACTCTCATGTCTAGATACCTAAAAAAGAACTTACATTATTAATTTGATAATAACAATAATAGATATTTACGTTATAAGTCCGGTAAATCAACTTTTACAGTATGAGCACAGGTATGAGTGAAATGTTTCGAGACGAGGCGACGAAGGAGCCGAGTCTGGAATTTTGAAACGAATACTGTAAAGGATTTGCCGGACGAATGACGTACAATATTTTATTTCATACTGTTCTGTTGAAAATTATAATTATGTTTTGAAATTATAATGAAGTTTTATTCTGCGTCGTATATTTGAAAAGTGCTTATATTTACTGGTGGAAACATTGTGTGTTTGACATTGATTAAACTAAAACTTACAAATTTCAGTCCGGTAAAGAAATTTTACAGGACTAGTCCGGTAAAAAAATTTTACCGGACTCATTGCTGTAAAACCTTATTTTCTGGACTAAATTCAAATATGTAAAGGTGTGTTTTACAATACAGTATGAAATAAACCAATTAAATTAAAAAATAAATGTAATTTACAGGTAACCATGTAAAAAGTGTAAATTAGTAAAATACAGTAGAGTCTCGCTATAGTGATATAATGAACTATCCACTGTAGTGAACAAAAAAATATTACATCAACATTAAATAGTGAACAAATAAAACCTCGCTAAAAGCGAAATTGCACACATACAAATAAAAAACGCGAAATCAATAACGTCGCACTCGAAACAAACGATTCTGATGAGGATGAAGAAAACATCCCTTTAAGTATTTTAAAATTACGATTAAATGACAAAGATCCGGAGTATGCAGAAGCTAAAATTATGAACACCCTAAAGGTCATGAACACCATCGTAAGTTAAAAAAATAAAAAATATATGCAAGATATATGTTCTTAAAATAACAATTTATAGGTATGAGATCGGAATGATGTTGAGGTTTGGAGTGAGACCCGCAAACCATAAAATAAGCAAAATAAAGAAATTCAAATTGAGGATGAAGATAGTGGCGGTGCTGCAAATACCATTGTAACAGACAAGTTGTTTTCCACTGGTGTAGCATTAAAATCTATTATTCAATGGGCTGAAGAAAATTCGAATAAACTGGAATATTCTAGTATAGTTGCTCTTTAAGACCTGAGAGCTAAATTGATTCAAAAATTCACACTATCCCAACAAAGCAAAGTAAATTAACGGATTTTTTTCATTCTACGAACTAATTTTATTTTACGTTTCTTTTTGTTCTATTAAATACATAATACATTTGTACATACATACATATGTACATATTTCTACTACATACATATACATACTATTTTTTTTTATTAGGATACATATTTTATTCGATCTTATTATTAAAATAGGTATGTACCTACTTTACGAGTGAGCATTTGCTTTTACCGCAGGAAATTATAACTCTTAAACTGGGAGAATACAACTTGGGGAGCTACTCTACCAGATCACAGAGCACTGGTGGAGGGTCTGCAATTTTTGTTAATAAGAATTTACATGTAACTATTCTGGATTTCGTAAATAATTTTAATGTAGAAAAATGCTGTGAGCTGTGTGGTATCTTTATAAAAAGTTTAATTTGTGTATATTAGTAATTTACAGGCCACCTCAGGGCACCTTTTTTACCAATCTTGAATCTGTTCTTAACAGAATTAATATTAAAGAAAATATTATTATAGCTGGCGACTTCAATGTCCATTTCGAGACAAACCAGGAGGATGCCCTTAGACTCTGCGATATGATGAACAGTTTTGGTCTGCATAAGACAATAAATGAGGTAACTAGGGGCACAGCCTGCCTTGACAATATATTTGTAAATTTTTCTAACAGCTTATATACTGCTGCAGTAGCAGATCTTGATGTCTCGGATCATTTGGGTCAGTTGCTTGAATGCCTTATGAGTGAGAAATTAATTAATGTTAAACAGAATAGAAAGGTCTGTAGACCTCTAACTCAGATAGGTCTGTCGACATGCTATAATTGTATGGCTGCTGCTGAGTGGGACTTTATAAGTGATATCAGAGTGTGTGCAGATGATAAGTTTGGTAGATTTATGGGCGTGATTGGAGAAGCGTATAATGAATCATTCCCGGAGAAAACATATTTAGTTAGAGCAGATCAGGGTGATAAAATTGGTTGGTTTAATGACACCTTAAGACATATCTAAACTTGCTGGGTGAACTAAGTAGACAATATAGGGAGCCAGGCTACGCACTAGAATATAAAAATTACAAATGGACCGATAAAAAAGCTATCTGTGATGCTAAAAAAAGTACAACGACAACTTAATAAAAAATTCAAATAATCCAACAAAATGCATATGGCAGATCATAAATCAACACCGAGACTCTAGTAAAAAAGATCAAAATATAAGTGAAATTGGAGCAGATGAATTTAATACTTATTTTTCAAGCATCGCTCAAAATGTCATAAATAAAATATGTACCTCTAAATCAAATGGATCCTACTGCACTAGTGGGTAATGTTCCAATCCCCAAAACACCTTTTTTCTTTGTTGAGGTAACATTCAATGAAATAAGGGAAATCATTGATATTTTACCAAATAAAAACAGTTGTGATATATATGGACTCAATGGTTAATTAATAAAAGCTATAAAGAATATTATCATCTATCCTCTTGCAAAACTTATTAATATCTGCCTCAGGGAAAATACCTTCCCTCGTACATTAAAGGCTGCTCTAATAACCCCGATTTACAAGAAAGGGGATTTATCGTTGCCTGAAAACTATAGACCTATCTCACTTTTACCAATTATATCAAAAATTTTTGAAAAATGTATGTGCATCAGGATAGCCCATTACTTTGAAGAAAATAAATACTTTACAGAGTCTCAGTTTGGTTTCCGGAAAGGTAGGGGGACGGTCATGGGCATTGTAGACCTTGTGGGACGTATACTAAGATTATTTGACGACCTGGAATTTAATGCTGCGCTGTTCTGCGACTTAAGCAAGGCATTCGTTTGTGTGTCCCACGAGATTCTTCTGAAAAAGCTTAAAGCATACCATTTCGGTTCCTCCAGTATTGAAATGCTGAGGTCATATCTCTCTGATAAGAGTCAGGTGGTGAGGGCTGCCGGAGTGTCATCGGCGGAAAGTAAAGTACTAACTGGTGTGCCACAGGGATCTGTTTTAGGGCCGATCCTATTTTTAATCTATATTAATGATCTGCCACTAAGTGGCGATAATAATGTAAAATATACACTTTTCGCGGATGATACTACGATATCGGCTACTGCACCTTCCCTTGGGGAGGCTGTGGTGGGACTGACGCGTATGCAGGAGGGGGTGGAGAAATGTTTCAATGCGAACATGCTGCTTCTAAATAAAGATAAAACCCAAAAAGTTGTCTTCTCCATGAGAAACACTGAAAATATTAATGATAATATCACATCTGTCAAATTTTTGGGAGTACACCTGGATCCCAGATTACTGTGGGACGCGCATATCGACTGTCTTGCAAAAACTTTGGGAGGTAGCGGGTTCGCGCTCCGCGGCCTCGCTGGTTGCGTTTCTGAGAAGGTCCTGAGGATGTCGTATTTTGGCATCTTCCACTCAAAGATGACATACGCTATTTTCATATGGGGTCATGCTGCCCAGAGCCAAAGAGTCTTTGCGCTGCAGCGTAGGGCAGTGCGGATCGTTGCTGGACTGGGCTACAGGGATTGCTGCAGGTCAGCATTCAGGCGCTTGGGCATATTGACTTTACCATGTGCTTACATCCTGGAGAATCTTGTGTTCATTAGGCGAAATGGAGACCAATTTAGAACCCACCGTGACATGCATGACTACGATACGAGACATCGAGATAACTTTGTCACACCATATTGTCGATTGAAGAGGTGTTAAAGTGGCCCTGGGTACCTGGCTGTTAAAATGTTTAATAAAATCCCACCTTCACTACGAGAACTACCAGACACACATTTTAAAAATAAAATTATAAATATTCTCTTAAATAACTCTTTATTCATTTGAAGAATTTTTTAACTGTATATTTAGGGATTGATGATGATTTTAAACTGTTTTAAATTGTATTGTCTTGACTAGATGTAGGTAGTTGCATAGACCAACTTACCTATGGTAGTTGTAATTATTATAATTTTTATTTTATACTGATGTATGTTTATTGTATACTCTCATGACTTGTGTAAATACTATATTGAATCGTAACATGAATAAAGTATCTATCTATCTATCTACCTATCTATTTATAGCTTAAAATATTCAGTTATTCCGTAATAAACACGTTGTAAATGTCCGTGTTGTATATTTTTATCTGCACTCTAAATTGTGAACGACCTCGGTGGAGTGATAAATTCGTTCATTAATTAGTTCACTAGATCGACTCTACTGTATATCAAATCAGAAAATAATAGGCTATACTCGTATAAGCCAAGACAAAAAAATTAATTAACATTCAAATTTTCTAAAGAATGTCTCTAAAGAATTATTCCAGTATGCTACACCGTAGAAAATACTTTTGCGTTCAAACATCAGAGAATTATATCGCTATCATAATAACATAAAATCATATTTGAAATTTTTCATGTTTTGAGATATTAGCAGCAACATATGTAAAAATGGTCCATTGTACAATATGACTGAAGGTTGTAAGTGATTTTTAACGGAAAAATCTAAAAACTACCAATACTTAAATCACGTATGTGCCAAAATAAGTTTTACAATATGGAAGATGGTCGTATGTACAGTCAGGTGAACATAATATACGAGAATCAGTAGCACATTAGTCATATGAGATATGAGTATCACATAAAGTCGCATGTGCATACATATTACACATTCGCTGCGGAGATATTCTCTGCATCTTGTCTCGAGTGAATCCTGTTTTGAGTCCTTGTAGCTTCTACAGATCGTAGTACTGTTTCTGATCTGACTGCACTTATGTAAGATTGAAGTTGTTCAATACTTCTTCTGAGCGCTTCTATTTTCGTCTGAATTCTTTGCTGTCATGCGGGAATTTGGGCTTCGGCTCTTGCCTGGTGGTGATTTTGCTTTATTTTCGCTCCAGTTGATTTCGCTACTGCTAATGCTACCCAGTATATTACTGTGTGTATTGCTTCCAATGATGTTGCTCTTGTAACATACTCTGGTAGGATTCTGTTGTTCATTACCTCTAGTGTGGCTACTAGTTTTTTCGAGAAGTTTAGCTTGGATAGTGGTGGTCTACACAGTGGATCTGTGCCTTCGTATTTCATTTCAGCTCTTCTCATGTCCATAGCCAGCTTTTCGACGAGCTGTTAGTTTTCTCGTGGGTTTTCGATCAGCTGCTCTTCTTGCTGGTCCCGATCTTCAGGTTGTAATTCAGCTTGTTCATTTTCTTGGTCTTCGGATTGTGACGCTTCTGTTGTATTTCTTGCATTTTCTTCGCCAATTCCTTATTCTTGGATTTCTCGTTCAATTTCTCTCTTAATTATGTTTAATCTGGTCTCTGAAATGAGTCTATTTCTGAGTATTACTCTGTACTGATCTGCTACTCTTTGCTCTGAGACTTGGAGTTGTTGGTATGTATTGCAGAAACCAGCGTGCAGTCTTTGACGGTATCCGGTCGTATCTTGTTCTAGTTGCGTCTCCCTGTAAAAAGTACGCATTATAGTTTCATTAATGGCTATTGTCCACATCATGCGCTGTCTAGGACGTCCCGCTTGAGTGAGCACTGGCTGTAGCTCTTGCGCAGCACCTTCGGCGCTCGAAGTGCTGGTTTTGTTAGACTCCTTGACGTTGCTTCTTCTATTACTATTATTATTATTACCATTATTATCAATAATAATGATAATAATAATAATAATATTATTATTAGGTATATACTACGCCTAGCAAAGTATCTATCAAGATCACCGCTAGAATATTATATAGGGATTAGTTATTTACTTTTCATGTTTTTTTTATCGAATTTCTATTATTTTTTGGAATTAAAAAAACCTTGCACATGAGGCATAAAGTCGTAAATAACAACTTACCTAATTTCACTTTTACTTATAAAAGGTCGTATGTGAATTAATTTTTCAAAATTTCTTGAATAAATTAGTTTTTTGACAACGGTAACGCAAAAGATATAACTCTTGATAATGAATCCAAAATCAAATTAGTTATATTTCACATTAATGCGAAGATATTGTACAGTGAAACTTTCCAATTTTACAAGTCTATTTATCTCAAAACCACTAATTTGAACATACGACCTTATGTAATTACGGTAACGATATGAAGTATTCCAAAGTCTCTGTAGCCGTTTATTAAATATCTTACCAACAAACATTTAAATATGTTTTTTATAAAAGCGGATCTATGGTGTGGTTGTATTATAACGTTTTCCTGTTAACGTATATTATATTGGCTTGCGAGATAACAAATAGTGATTTATTTTTTTACGCTATTAAAAATAGTTTTTACATGACTCACGGTCGAGCTCACGGTATTTATTTAAATTCTTATTGCATATTTATGTATTATATCTAGGTACCAGCTTAATTCTGACCCATCTTCTTATGCAAAATGATATGCTTGGAGAGAAAGGCTTGAAAGTCGCATCCTCACCAATCGCGCAAAACGTTTGCAAACATTCGCAAACCTTTTTAGGTGTTCACGCGCACCAGGACACGAACGCTTACGAACATTAGCAAACGTTTGAACGTGTTCCCAGCCAAAGTCGGTAGGTACCAATGATTTAATAACTAAGATCATTGGTAGGTACCGAGAAAAGCCTTCAGCTAATTGAAATTTATAAAATTATATACAGGGTGTAAATAATGTACGGAATAAATTCGATTAAAATTCAGATAACATGTTTTGAGAAAAACGCTGAAATACGTCAAGTAACTCTTAAAAATGCGCTTTCCTTGACACTTACAACATGTCTACAGGGTGTCGCGTTTAGAAGATATGATTGTATGGATGATTTTTTTTTTAATTGAATGCCCTGTATATTACTTTAAATTTCGATTCCTTGAAAAGAGCCGCTTTTAAAAACCTAATACACTTAAAGTCCAAAATTCGTAGTATTAGAAACCAAAGCCACTTAATGAAAAAATCCTTAATTTATTTTTATGAACTCACAAAAAATTGTTTTCTTTCTTGCGCCTGACAATATTCTAATAATCGATCAATAAATTCTCGTTGCACATTAGTTATAGTCTCTTCAGATATTTTGGCACATTTGATTCTTATCCTACTTTTTAAATCTTCGATACTAGCTACTCTACTTTTGTATCTCTTTTTTCTCAAAGCATATTGTCTGAATTTTAATCGAATTTATTCCATACATTATTTACACACTGTATAATATTATCACAGCATAAAGAAGGGACCAGCAGGCGCACTCAGGGTAAAAATGTGAGTGTGCCGACAGCATCCTAAGCCCTCTTTAAAATTTTCACGAAGGAGTCTTCTTAAAAGTTATCTTTATATATTTTTTTTTTAATATTTCTCTTTATATCGGCCAGGTTTTGTGGATTATTCTAGCAGACAATAATAATTGACTTACGACACCCTTCAAAAAAGTAAGGCAGATTGAAAAACAAACAATAAATAATAATTAAAATAAACAGATTTGTTTTTACTTTTATTTATTTCGTATTTTATATTAATTTTGTAGAACAATTGGTTACAACATATTATGTTTTACTATAACCTATATTTATTAGTAATAACATAGTTTTTGTGCCCAGCCTTTATGACATCTAGGCTTAATTCGGATACTGATGCATTTTTTTTGTAACCATATTTCCCTTGTCTATATTTAATTACTCCAGACACTAAATAAAACTAATAGTTTGTATGTTTTGTTTGATAATAAAATTGCATTATCTGCCGAAATGTTTTCATAGAATCGAGAATATTCCAAAAAAGTGTAAGTCCGGAGATGGCTAGCCAGCTCCCGCTGTTCCGCTTGCAATATCGGTGCGTATGCACCAGGATCGAAGTGGACGAAACCTGGTCTCTTCATGCTGTGATATTATACATACAATATAATTATATATTTATGTTCTTTATTTAAAACTAATAAAAGTAAACACGTAGCACTAATAACAAGTTTTTTGGAACCATTGTAATTAATAAAATGTTAAAATTAATACTTAGGTATACAGGGTGTTTCTTAATGATATGCGAATATTTAAGGGTGTGAAAAATTAATGATATTTTGCTTTATAAAACTATGGTCCAAAATTGTTCCGTTACGAAAATACAGGGTGTTAAAGTTTTAGGGAAAAAATGGAAATTAATTAATATTTTCGAAACAACTTGAAATATTTTAGCGATATTTAGTACGTAGCGACAGTTAATAAAGGTGCATATTTTTCAATACAAAAATAATTTTCAGCGTTAACAGTAGCGTGCCACTGAATTCGATAGTTTTGTGGGAAAAATGGTACGCCAATGGTTTTTTCCCTAATACAAAATATTTTTTAATTTACAGTTCAATTTGAAACATAAGAGCTCTCCTGAGTTGTTTTCCTGCGATGCGCAGTTTGTGAATAAAAAAATTAAAACCGTTGTATTGTCCGAGATAATTAATCTAATTATTGAAGAATACAATTTTGCAATAAATCTAGTTGCCGTGGAATATGTCACTTGCTTTATACATCTGACATTTTCTAGTAAGTCTCTGTCGTTCATGCCTGTGCGTTGTGAATTATTTATTTGATTTTCTTTTATTTTTACCATCTTGTACGTGTATTGCCTCACCGACGGTAATAAAATATCCCAATAGTGCTTTGCAAGATAGTCGAACCTTTTCTAATATTCATCGTCGTCTTGTTGAAACTGGTAGTGTCCGAAGAGGTACATCTGAAGGTAGATCTCTAAGTGTGAGAACACCTGAAATTGAGGAGCGGTGCTGCACGAAGACGAAGAAAATCCTGAAACGAGTACGAGGAAGAAACTTAAATATTTGCCATCAAATTGTTTGGTAAATTTTAGTGGATTTCTTATTATATCCGTGCCATATTTTAAGAGTATAGGCATTACTTCCCAGAGATTTTCCAAGGCGTGGTGTTTCTTCATATTGCACAAAAGCCGCTGTTGGGGAAAGGTTCAGTTATCTGGTTGTATAATAGATATATATCTCTTGGTTGAGTAGTGCAACCGCGGTAGGAACAGGAGTTTGCTGGTAGGCAACTAGATATACTTACGTGTTAATTGAAGCAGCGTACCCTTCCGACGTTCTCAAAAGCTCTAGACCGGAAGACGGATAGGGGTTTAAGATTATTAAATTCGGTTTCATAGCTACATTTTGAGGCTACGTGACTGGAAGTGGACGGAGAGATCTCTATCAGCTTTCGTGGGAAGCAGACGGTTTCCCTCGCGCGATTTACGCGAGGTTTTAGTTTTTTATGGCACTTAAGTCAAGTAATTAGGTCGGTAAATTCGCGGAGTTATCCCGAAGATATACTAATGTGATTATTATATTCAGATTTAAAGGTGATACGTAGCAGCCTCCTTAGTGAACACATGGTCCCCTGGCGGCATTTTGCGCGGGTTTAGTTGATTTTTATGGTATACAAGCCATGAAATAACTCTGTCAATTCGCAGTATTACCCCGAAGATAGACTAATGTGATTAGTATATCATGACTCGAGTCCAGTTAAGCTATTGTAAAAAGCATTCGGAAAGTCGTGAAGTTGTGCGATAAATTCTCGAAAGTGTAAGAATATAGTTTTTTAGCCCGATATTATAGTTTGTAACTAGTGAAGTAGAATGTGTAGCTGATTTAATGCAGCAAGTAGTTAACGTACTAAGTTGTAACAGTACACCGTATTTGCTGCTACGCAACCCAAATGTAAAGATGCGAGTAACTGAATGACAGAAGTAAATAGATATAGTTTGTGTAAGAAAAAGCCTTTTATTTGAACTGACATATTTTGAAGCAAGCAGCCTATGTAGATACAGTAAACAATTTATGTTTGGCCAACGCAAATAAAGGCGGCGCCAACAGCCGCAATTTCAAATACACATTCTGTTCACTGACGAAGCTTATTTTTCAAGAAATTCCATTCAGAATTTCCACAACAATCATTTGTGGGCGGAAGAAAATCCTTATGCCGTAACCGAAACCCATTTCCAACACCAATTTTCGGTTAACGTATGGGCAGAAATTATTCGTAACCACTTTATCTTATTTTCTTCAAGAACTGACAAGAAACCACATGTGATACATGCACGATGGTGCACCAGCACATTTCAGTGTGGTGGTTCACAATTATTTACACACTGTTAATCCAAATCATTGGATTGGCCGCGGGGGGGCTTCAAGAATGGCCACCAAGGTCCCCCTACCTCAACAGCTTAGATTTATTTTTGAGGGGTCATCTTAAGACGCTAGTGTGCATACAAAAGTCCCATTAACACTGTAGAGGAGGTAATAGAAAGAATAGTTGCACTTTGCAGCATGTGATAGAATGAGAAATACTTCGGGAAGATTTCAACGAATGCGCATGCGCAATTCCATGAGAAGGACGGTTGAAGGATGCCTATATGAAGTGGCGAGGGCTATTTCCAAAATTTTTTGTAATAATCGCTCCATGTTAGTTGTAATGTTATGTTAATGTTGTATGTCGTCAGTTCATTGCTGACAGATGCCAACCCTTAATGTGTTTAATTTTTCCTATTAAATTAATAATAATTAATCGCAATTAATTTAATTACATATAAAGTAATTGGGACTATAATTTTTTTATAATTCTATTACTCTAAAGAAAAACTAAACCTAGTTTGATTAAAGCGCGGCTAATGACAAAGGTTTGTTTTTGAATTCGGTGGCGGCTTTCTGATGCCTTACCGCCACGTCCATGGCATTAAATATTTTTCATAACAAGTGTAGAGGTAGGATACTAGTATTTTTAACCTCGGAAGCAAGGCAGGCATTCCTGCATTTTTCACGCTGCCCCAAATCAAGCTACGGTGAAAAAATTATTTTCAAAGCTTCCTAGAAGAGGATCTAACAAAAAGTATAACGAAGTTTATTTGTGAAAAAGCACATGATATGAATTTAGAAGATATCTTAGGGGCCAGAGAAGAGGAATACAGAAATTCTAGTAGTGTTATAAATACCTTTTTTGAATCGAATACTAATAAGGACATACAGAATTAAAATGATAAAAAAAAAATTCAAATAAGAAGATTGAGTAGGAATGTCTCCAGTACCTTAATGACCCTCCTCTGCTCCGGTTGAAAAACAGTTTTCTTTTGCTCACGAGACATGCTCTCTCTGACAGACATTTCGAAGCATTAGTTATTTTGAAAGCATATTAAAAATAAACGTTTTGTAGGTATTACCTTTTATTCAAAAAAATAGTCCGCCATTCTTAAAGAGACCTGATATAAATATAATAAATAAAGACACACTAAGTCTCGGACTTAGTCAAATTATAATTTCAATTAGGTGGTGGTGGTTACATCTTTCGCCCAAACAATGGGCATCATCAGACCTAAAACCAGAGTCGTACGAAAACATCTGATTTACACTTATTTAAAAGCCTAACCTATCTTCGGAATTTAAAACCAATGAATACAACACAATCACAAATGACACATAACAGATTAAAAAAATTTTAAAAAACGTTACTGGACCATTACAAAAGGTAAAACGATCCGAAAAAATAAATAAACAATCTAAAAAATTCTAATACTCGACAACTATGGCGGGTTCGGGAGCAAACTGAACGCTTGCGGAGTTATAATTTAACCTGTCAGGCACGGAACCCTAAAGATATAAGTGGCATGTCGTAGTGCAACACGCCACTGTGTTCTATTACCTTAAACTGAAGTAAGAAGAAGACACTCACCTGAACGTTACTTTATGATTGATAATGATTAATAATGTCAATATCAACACCAAAATAGTGGGAAAACAGAAAAAGGTTATAGAGACCTAAGTTAATTATTTAAGTTATTAAAGATGAAATATGGCTTAAAATTAAACACTTCGTTTACGCAGTTAAGTATTGGACTCCTCTTTGCTTTAGTTATTTCCAGTTTTTCCAATAAATCCAACCTTTTACCCTTTTGGCACTCGTGAAGAATGTTTACATTTGTAGGAGTTGAGAATTGACGTCCTGATTCCAATAAATGGTTTGCGAAAGCTGAGTTGGTACTAGTTATATCTGTGTTCTGATATTTGCGAACAAGACTAAGATGTTCCTGAATTCTGGTGGCTACTTTTCTTCTTGACAGCCCTACATAAATGGTAGAACAGTCCCCACAATTTAAGGAATACACCACGGATCTCGACAGAGGATTTACTTTATCTTTGGTTTTAACTATGTGTTGTTTCAAAGTATTTGTAGTTTTAAAACTTAGGGAAATATTAAAAGGTTTAAAAAAATTCCAGTTCCAGTTAGAAGACTGGTTTGGCTATGGGATCTTGCCTCTCGCCATTCTTGAGCGAAGTTTTCATGAATAATCTTGAGAGGTCAATCATGAATAGTTATTTCTTAAGATTCTTGTTGGCATACAAAAGATACGTGGATGACATTTGTGTGGTTTGGTTGGGCAGTGATCTTGATCTTAGAGATTTCCTTGATTTTATTAATAATTTACATCCAAAAATAAAATTCACACTCGAAATTAAAGAAGAAGGTAAATTACCCTTCTTAGACCTTCTATTAATTAGGAATGGAAATAATATCATGCTTGAAGTCTACAGAAAGCCCTCATCCACTGACAGTGTCATCCAGTTTAGCTCTAATTCACCATATTCTCATAAATTTGCCTCCTTCAACTCCTTTTTTATAGGTTGTTTAAATTATACCGTTGTCTCGAGAAGCTTTTAATAAAGAATTAGGTATAATAAAACAAATAGCTATTAATAACGGGTTTCCCTTGAGGTTGATTAATAAACTTTATTACAAATTCCTCAATAAATATAAACTATCATATAATATTTTACACTTCAATCCACAAAATACGATGAACAATTACAGATCTTTAACATTTTTTGCTAACATTTCTCTACAATTAGCAAAATTTTTTAAACCTTTTAATATTTCCCAAAGTTTTAAACTACAAATACTTTAAAACAACACATAGTTAAAAGCAAAGATAAAGTAAATCCTCTGTCGAGATCCGGGGTGTATTCCTTAAATTGTGGGAACTGTTCTACCATTTATGTAGGGCTGTCAAGAAGAAAAGTAGCCACCAGATATCAGGAACATCTTAGTATTGTTCACAAATATCAAAACACAGATATAACTAGTATCAACTCAGCTTTCGCAAACCATTTATTGGAATCAGAACATCAATTCTCAACACCTACAAATGTAAACATTCTTCACGGGTGCCAAAAGGGTAAAAGGTTGGATTTATTGGAAAAACTGGAAATAACCAAAGCAAAGAGGAGTCCAATACTTAACTGCGTAAACGAAGTGTTTAATTTTGAGCCATATTTCATCTTTAATAACTTAAATAATTAACTTAGGTCTCTATAAACTTTTTCTTTTTTCCCACTATTTTGGTGTTGATATTGACATTATTAATTATTATCAATCATAAAGTAACCTTCAGATGAGTGTCTTCTTCTTACTTCAGTTTAAGGTAATAGAACACAGTGGCGTGTTGCACTACGACATGCCACTTATATCTTTAGGGTTCCGTGGCTGAGAGGTTAAATTATAACTCCGCAAGCGTCCGGTTTGCTCCCGAACCCGCCATAGTTGTCGACTATTAGAATTTTTTAGATTGTTTATTTATTTTTTAGTATCGTTTTACCTTTTGTAATGGTCCAGTAACGTTTTTTAAACATTTTTAATCTGTTATGTGTCATTTGTGATTGTGGTTTCATTGTTTTTTTTTTTAAGTTATTATTCCTAAGATAGGTTAGGCTTTTAATTTTATAAGTGTAAAAGATGTTTTCGTACGACTCTGGTTTTAGGTCTGATGATGTCCATTGTTTGGGCGAAACATGTAACCACCACCACCTAATTAAAATTATAATTTGACTGAGACCGAGACTTAGTGTGTCTTTATTTCCTTTTATTATCAAAAATTTCGTGCTTCTTTGAATCTACCCAGTTTTTTTTTTATTATTCTATTTTACTTAATTGTTACATTTGTTTTTCTTTAACAGATAAATCATAATAACCCTATAGAAAGACAATTAATTGTTATTATTGGTCATGTTGAACTATTCTAGTTTTTAATAAGCTTAAGGTATCTAAAGGTATATCAGTCGAAGTTGAACTATTCTGTAGCATAAAATAAAAAAAAATTTATTCAAATTTTTTAAATTTCTTTCTATAATAATATAAAAAAAAGTAGTAAGAGAGTAATTCAAAAGCTCATATAGTAATTCAATTATCAAAATGTAATTAAATTACTTAGAGAGTAACCAGAAAGTGTTTCATTTATAGATTCAGAGTAATTTAATTACTTTTAATTAATTAACTGTTTATCTTGTATTTTTTATACCCTCATTATATTCTTGATTGGAAATTTAGGTTAGTTCAGTTAAATAAAGTCGTAGCAATTTCGAATTTACAATTTAAAAAAATACTATTTCTTTCCTAGTGACTGTAAGTGGTAATGTAATTATAGTATTGTATAATAGAAATCCTTGTTTGTTGTTTGCTCACCTAAGGTCAGGTAATTGCACCTTTAAACTTTTGTGCATTGGAGTAAAGTGTAGCAAGGCATCTGCGTGTACTCCGCATTGGTCCAATGTGGATCTGGTCCTGGTCAACCAAATGTTTTGCGCAGGCCACCACAGGGCGTGATCAGACCAATCCATTGAAATTTCTGAAAAAAAGAGGAAAAATATATAAACATATAAACCTATAAAACTTTCTTATCATAATAGGGTGTTCCCTAACCTATCTGAAAAAATGAAGGAGGTGAATCCTCACCTTATTTTAAGTCGAAAATGTGGTATAAAAGTTTTTCGCATGTCGCTTCTTTTTCGAAATACAGGGTGTTAAAAAAATTAGTCAAATAAATTGCTGAAAATGTCCTCCATGAGCCAATAAACACCCATGTACTGTACACGACGTGCTAAATTATCTCTTACGTGTTGGAAAATTTCGGTACTGGCGCGAATCGTATTAAAAGAAAGAAAAATCCAATGGATTCAGATCCGGCGAACGGGGTGGCCATGGGTGAGGTCCTCCTCTACCTATCCAACGAGCAGGATATTGTTGATCTAAATAGTTTCTAACACCTACTGCAAAGTGGGGGGGAGCGCCGTCATGCATGAACACATTAAAGTTCTCGTTCTTAATGGCACTGCTTCCATCAATTCTGGCAATTCATCTCTAAGGAAGTTGTAATAGACATCACCAGTACTAAGTCGATTTGGAAAAAAATACGGTCCAACTAAGCTATCTCCAATAATCCCTGCCCAAATATTAAAAGAAAATGTATACTAGTGATGTCCTTCGATGATAGGCATAAGGATTATCTTCCGCCCAAATATGGTTGTTGTGAAAATTTATGATGCCTTGTCTGGAAAAATTCGCTTCATCTGTAAATAGTATTTTTGCCGGAAAATGTGGGACCCTTAAAGAATTTTCTTGAAACCAGTTACAAAAATTAACTCGAGCTGGAAAATCTCTAGGCAACAAAACTTGCACTCTTTGTAAGTGATAAGGATAAAGTAAATAGTCCTTTAAGATACTTCATACTGTTTTGTAACTCACATTCAACTCGTTCCCGATTTTCCTCGTACTAGTGCCTGGAGATTCTTCCACCATGTTTAAGACCTCTTCCTCAAGTTGTACGGTTCTAACTGTAAGTGGTCGGCCGCCTATTTTGCTTTTTGCAAAGCTACCTGTTTCCTCTAACCTGAGGTGCAATCTTGTAAAGGTTTCCGAACACGGTACTCGTATATTAGGAAAACGTTCTGCATATAAACGTCTCGCGTCTAGCGCATTTCCATTTGCCAAACCGTACATAAAATGAATTTGAGCCATTTCTTGATTGGTAAACTCAGCCATTATGAAAAGTATGTAATGTAGTACAAATAAATTCAAAAACAATTCAAAAGGATATTATTTAAAAGATGTTAAACAGGAGACAAATGTTACGAAGAAAACAAATGTGGTTGCCATCGAACGAAGCAAAGCCTACTCGTATCATTTGACGCAACATAATGATAAAAATGCGAAAAATAACTAAAAAATTAAGATACTCTTTTACCCAGATCCCCGCCAATGAACTAACTGTAAAATTTAAAATTGACCCAAAGTAAAGTGCTCTAATCCCTTATGTTTAATAAATATCATTAGAATATCGTTTGGCATTAATTAATAAAATGAAAAAAAAATACAAATTTTTTTTAACACCCTGTATTTCGAAAATGAAGCGACATGCGAAAAACTTTTATACCACATTTTTGTCTTAAAATAAGGTGAGGATTTACCTCCTTCATTTTTTTAGAGAGGTTACGAAACAACCTGTATATGTTCCTCGAGAAGAGAAGTTACTAGTTTCACCAGGTGACTAACGGTTTTAGGAACCTAAATTCGAACCTAAATTAATATTCTAAAAATTATTAGTGGCGCGATAACTCCCTATAGGCTCCTTGGTGTCGGGTAATTCTTAAAAAACTATCCGACAGGATATCCTTTGCATTGACACTTGCAAGTGTTAAATTACGAATAAGCAACCATAATCGGCATTTTATCGAAGGTATAGGATGACATCATTATTCTCTTATCATCGTTTTGCAGAGGGGATTCTTGATTTTATATTTATATACGAGTTAAACCACATTTTACATTTTAGTTGTCAATTCAGATATTTACCTAATGTCGGTTATTTACCAAACGAGAATGTTTTGTTTCAAAGTTGACAAAAATGGAAAATAAAAAAAAACGAATTCAAAATATTATTTTAAATCTAATCCAAAAACTAAACTATACTTAAACCCCAATAATATTGCCAGTGACGTAACAGTGGAAACCATGGAAATTGTCAAAATACTGTGTTGTCATTGGTGGTTTACAATGATTTCCATGGTTCCGACTGCTACGTCACTGACAATAATATTGGGTTTTGAGTATAGGTTTCAAAGCAGTAATATGACATATACATAATATGTATATATGTGAGAACTTTGCTCTCCACTTGCTGAGACCTTATACAATAAGGATTAACCAAATTATGCTAAAACAGCTATTCTATTCTAGCTAAAGATTCATTCCTTTCTTTTCGGTAGTTTCTGCAATCTGAGTTTGTATTTTAGTACTAACAGTATTAGTCAAAATACGTCAAATCTTGCTATATAGTTCAGCGCTCGTTGGGGCATATAGCCGAGAGAATAGCTGTTTTAGCATAATTTGGTTAATCCCTATTGTATAAGGTCTCCAGACGAGACGTTGGCTTTGTTTACAATTGACTTGGATTTTTGACACGTTTTCTTCTAACCTGTCTCCTATTTTTTACGAACATCTTTATGAACAATCTCAAGAAAGTTTCTCCCTGAGGATGGAAATGAAATAAAGATTTTCGAAAGCTTGGAATAATTTTAAAGAGTATTCTTTCATTTGCTGCACTCCCCAATATTCGCTAGTATATTTCTCAACTAGTCAGCAACGACTACCCTCTCTATTCATATTTATATGTCATATTATGATTATCACTTGCCAAGTAGTATTCTTTTGCTATTTATTGTGCTCAAGAGGACAAATGGACCAACAATTTTATTATTCGAAAAAAATCATTTTCTGTAAGCTTCTTGTTTCTTAAAAAAATACCCCCTACCGGAAAGTTTTTGTCGTTCGTCGGGTACTAAACGTGTTTACGGTTCTTGTTGACAATTTTTAATTTTTCCACTCATCCAATAACGAATAAGTCTAATTTTCTCAAAGTCTAGTATTATTAACGAATTGTAGGAAAATTTTTGTTTGTAAATATATATATCTCTAATTAAGTTAATCAATTGTGCTGACACATTTTGATCAGGAACATCACAAAAAAAGTGTTTATTGTTATTTACAAAGATGTTTAATATCACATTCCTTGAATTTCGCCCCAATCCATCAAAGAACTAAAAGTGGATAGTGTCCTGGCGCCTTCTTGTTTTATTCTATTATTTTGTAAAATATTCAGCATGCCGCAATGCTCTGATTACAAGAGCAGACTAACAACTGACGATGTAAAGGCTAAAATTATCTGCGACACCTGCAAAAACTTGTTCTGTCAAGATTGCTCAGGCTTGACTGCTTCTGAAGTCAGAGTGATGCAGCTAAAGAATTTTAAAACTCTTTTGCGATAAATGTGATGCAGCCGCAGATCGAAATATGCTATCAGAGGATCTCGACAACAAACTTGAGTCGCCGATCGCTGAGTTTATGAAGGCGCTGGAAGACTTAAAAACTGGTTGACTCTTTAAAAACTGATATTAATACCATCACCTTCACCAATAAAGAAGCTAAACACATGCCTTTATCTGGAAATCTCCCGCAGGTGCATGGTTCGACTACTTCAAACTCGATATCACCAAACATCCAGTTCAATGAAAATCCTTTGCGACCAAATAACTTGTCTAGCGGGTCTCACACTTTGTCGGCGCAACCCATGAATTATGAAAAAATTGTCAAGGGATTTTCGGGTATAATACCACTAGTGGATCAAAATTACCGATAATTCTGATTGAAAGCGTGTTGTATTGTAACTGAATGAGTTTATTTTCATATTTGATTAAATCCGAAAGAGCCCGACTTCGAAGAAGGAGGGCTTTTTCGAGATTTAATCAAAAATGAAAATAACCGAATGCAGTTACAATACTACAACACGCTTGAAAGCAGAATTATCTGATTATTTTTGATGCACGAGTGGTATTCGGTGGAATATTTCCCGAAAAATTGTATTTCATATTAAAAAAAAAAACATTATTGTACAATAAATTACGTAATAAGTAACAAATTTATTAAAAATATACTTAAAATTAAATTAAATCTTGATTTGTAATCAATTCACTTTTTAAATGTCGCAGATTGACATAAGTAAGTTCAATAATAAAAGTTTTTGCGGTAACCGTGGTTACACTTAAATAGCCATATACCAGGATATGCAAAAGACGCCTCCAATGTTGGTAAAGAAAATATAATATTATTATTATTATTTTTTAAATATATTTATAAATATAATGTAAAGTATTAAGTTAGTATTAAAATTAAAAAAAGTACATAATAAATAATATATTTATAAACAGTCAAAAATTATGGATTTGTATGATTGTTAGTACACAGTAGTAGTAAAAACTTGATTATTATTGATAGCTACCTACTGGGGGATTATCGCTTCTACTGTGGAATTATCGCTTCTACTGTGGAATTATCGCTGTAATTCTTGGGAAAGACCACACTTCTTATAAGATTTTTTATATATGAGGGAAATATTCGGGTGTAATACCACGAGTGCTTTAAAATTACCGATAATTTTTTACGAATGCGTGTTTTCTTTAATTTCACGAGTCCGAAGGACGAGTGAAATTTGTAAAGAAAACACGTATAAGTGAAAAATTATCCGGTTAGTTTTAAAGCACGCATGGTATTTAAAGGAATATTTCACGAATCCAAAAACATTCATTTTGTCAACTTTGAAAAAATAAATAGAAATTTGTCAACAAAGTGACACTGACAAGTGGTATTTTCGTTTTGGTGTTTTCGATTTTGTATATCCGCTGTAAGTTTTCGAAAATACCACTGTCCTTATGGGTTTTTTTTATACGTGAGTAGAATATTTGGGTGTAATACCACGAGTGCTTTAAAATTACCGATAATTTTTTACGAATGCGTGTTTTCTTTAATTTCACGAGTCCGAAGGACGAGTGAAATTTGTAAAGAAAACACGTATAAGTGAAAAATTATCCGGTTAGTTTTAAAGCACGCATGGTATTTAAAGGAATATTTCACGAATCCAAAAACATTTATTTTGTCAACTTTGAAATAATAAATAGAAATTTGTCAACAAAGTGACACTGACAAGTAATATTTTCGTTTTGGTGTTTTCGATTTTGTATATCCGCTGTAAGTTTTCGAAAATACCACTGTCCTTATGGGATTTTTTATACGTGAGTAGAATATTCGGGTGTAATACCACAAGTGCTTTAAAATTACCGATAATTTTTTACAAATGCGTGTTTTCTTTAATTTCACGAGTCCGAAGGACGAGTGAAATTTGTAAAGAAAACACGTATAAGTGAAAAATTATCCGGTTAGTTTTAAAGCACGCATGGTATTTAAAGGAATATTTCACGGATCCAAAAACATTTATTTTGTCAACTTTGAAATAATAAATAGAAATTTGTCAACAAAGTGACACTGACAAGTGGTATTTTCGTTTTGGTGTTTTCGATTTTGTATATCCGCTGTAAGTTTTCGAAAATACCACTGTCCTTATGGGAGTTTTTATACGTGAGTGGTATATTCCTCTGTATACAATAAAATTGGCAAAAATAACCAGAATACCTGTCAATTTCAGAGATCAATAAATGGTTCTGCTAGAATGCTAGATCTGCTGTAATTAGGGGTACCAACTCCGATTCCTGTGATTCTTTTACTTCTGCGGCCCGACGGGTTTGGCTCTCTGTGAGCAAGGTAGCTGTTAATACCAGTAAGGAGGACATTAAAACTTATCAGGTCACACACTTGAATTGCAACCCAAGAGGCCAGAAGCTGCTAGCGCTTGGCTATCAAGGTGGGCGCCGACCCTGATCTTGTTAAGGTTATACGATGTGAAAACATGGCCCTCTGGTGGTACAAATCAAAAATGGTAATAGAGAATGGTTATCCAGGGGTGGTTGTAATGGTGAAATTGGCATGTCGGAGTACAAGGCACGTCATAAAGGCATAGGCATTTTATAACCAGTGCTAAACAATCTAAAGGAGGTAACATACATGTCAACACAATTCTTTTAAACATACCATCTATCAGCAATAACTGCGATGAACTACTTCTAGACAATGTTAATTACCCAGATATATAACTTATTACAGAACACTGGCTTAATAAGAATTAAGAGTTGTATTGTAGAAATTCCTTAAAGTCATGTCGGTACTTTCATTTTAATCCACGAAGCTTTTCTAAAGATGGATATTTTCCCAAGTTTTGATAAATTTAATGATTTCATATACGAAAAAAAATTTGAGTTCTCAATAATGAACTCGATTAGGTTTAATATTTATATAATCTGTTTGTATAGACCTCCCAACACACATGTCAATTTGTTTATTTTTAGGCTAGAATTTCTTTTAACAGGTGACTTTAACATTAATTTTTCCGAAAAAATGCATGGAAATGTACACTTAATTACTAACTTACTTAAATCCTAATAACTAGCCAGACAGCGACAACCCTTGATTATTTTTGTTTAAATTTTGATAGAGAACAAATTGATTGTAATGTCATTAATGCAGGTTTGTCCGATCATGAGGCTGTGGTGTGTAATCTTAAAATTAGTATTTTTAAACCCAAAGTGGTAAGACGCTATGGCAGACTTTATACAGGACGTAATTATAATAGGCTCTTACAACTTTGCAACGAGGAAAACTGGGGAGATATTTGTAATGATTCTTTAACTCAGTTCCATGTCTTAATTAAAAAATTCAAGGCTGCCTTCCTCATAACTACTATTAAATACCAAAAAAACAAAATCCGTGGTTTACTAAGGGTTTAAAAATATGCGCTCCCTACACACTTTTCGAAAACATCTCTTGCATAACTTAAGATATATTTCGTATTATAATAAGTATCGTGCTATTTATGGAAAAGCTATCAAAATCGCTAAACACAACTACTTTTTAAATCGAATTTTGAATGCTGGAAAATCCTAAATGACCTTAGAGATAAAGCCAAAAAGAATAACACACCATTAACCTAAATCCCAACGAATTAAACTCTTTTTATTGTTCTGTTGCGACTAACCTATCTAAGAAAATTACTTTAAATATTGATGCATTAAATTATCTGGGCAACGTTCATATACCTGAAACATTTTACTTCCTTCCCTACTAATGTTTAAGAAATTAAGGATATTTTCAAAACAATAAAAAATAAAAACACATCTGGGTACGACGATATCTCTTTAATAGTACTTTCCAGGCTTCCAATCCAAGTATTGGATGTCCTGGCCGAAGCTATGAACTTGTTATTTATTTCCGGAACTTTTCCCCAGTGCCTTAAACTGGCGACCGTTTTGCTCCTTTTTAAAGGAGGTGATATTGAGGAACCGGCTAACTTTAGGCCAATTTCGTTATAATCAATTTTGGCTAAAGTTGTCAAAAAGCTGGTAAAGGGGCGGGTACTTAGCTTCTTGAAGAAGTACAAGTTGCTCAGTGTGAAGCAATACGTTTTCCGTCATCAAAACACAAACGATGCGACTTTTGCCTTTTTGGGGGATTTGTAATTGCGGTTAAATGATGGAGAGAGAGCCGCGGCGGTGTTCTGTGATTTATCTAAAGCTTTTGACTGCGTGGATTATGAAATACTGCTGTGCAAACTCGAAGTCCATGGCTTTTAAGGAAGATCGTTGGATTGGTTTAAATCCTACTTAACTGGACGTTACCAGGCGGTTTCTATTAATAACAATTTGTCTGCCCCACTTGAAATTACTTCAGGAGTACCGCAAGGTTCTGCGTTAGGGCTGTTACAGTTTTTAATTCACAGCAACGACTTGCCAATGTTAATTGTTACTGGAAAATTTACCATATTTGCAGACGATACAATAACGATCCTCTGACATAACTTAAATAATAACATTCTGGAAGAAACCATTAAAAAATATTTGATTATGGTTAAAGATTGGTGTGATGCAAACAAATTGTCACTGAATATCTTAAGAACGAACATTGTAAGTTTTAAATGTCAAATTAACGATATTCATTTACATGATCAGGTTAGTTTTAGAAAATTGGAAAAAGAATAAGTATTTGGAACTGTTCATTAATTCAAAACTAATATTCGAAAGCCATATTTTAAATTTAAATAATAAAATAGCTCAACAGTGGCAACCTTTTGTCATGGATAGTGATGGGTAGCGGGAAAATTCCCGTTGGAAAATTTCCCCGGGAACGGGAAAATTCCCGGGAATTTCCCCGGGAACGGAAAAATTCCCGGGAATTTCCCCGAAACAAATTCCCGGGAAAATAATAATTTCCCGGCAAAACATAAGTTTCGTTCAAAATAACAGAATCTTTTGTTTGCGTTGTTTTGATAATATATATTAAAAAAATGAAAAGGAACTTTTTAAAATGTGTTTCAAAAAAAGAATGTTAAGTTTTTGTTTTGTAAAAGAATAAAATGTATTTGTTTTATGCCTGTAGCCTGTTCCTGTATCATATTCATTCATGACTTCATGAGGTTGCGGGCGAGAGTATATTTCTGTTATTTCCTTTTTAAAATAAAAATACATACCCACTTACTTTGTTTTAATTTTATCTATCTCAAAAAAATATATCGGGAATTTTTGGGAAAATTCCCGGGAAAATTTCCGGGAATTTCCCGAATATTCCGTTCCCGGGAATTTACCCATCACTAGTCATGGACGACAGTTTGTCACTATCTGCTGACGGTAGCTCTTAATGTGGAGGCACTAGGTCGTGGTTCGTTATACTTACACCTTCCCTTCGTCGTTGGCTTGCCTTGGGCGCCACCTGGTTTGATCAAAGTCCAAACCATGAAAAGTATACCGAATGTCAGTCACTATTGAAAATATATGCAATAAATAAAACTAAAGTCTTCTTACACAAACAATAAAGAGTTTATATATTAAATAAAAAAATACTTGACCAAAAAAAGGAAGGGTTTATGCTAGGTATATGACTATGATCATAGCTGAAACGAAATTTAGTCTGAATTAAAATCATTTATGATTAGGAATAATGTATAAAAAATTAAACTGAGCTCTTCATGACTCAAGGATTTATAAAAACCATGCGTTTATGTATCTATATATCCTCTGAATATTCTAGAACCTTTAATACTTCAATTTGTTACCTTTGGATATAAAAAAATTGTGACCTCAGTCAAGATCGCCTTACATTATTACAGGGAAATTATTAATTAAATTTAAGTGAATTCTTAAGTGAATCAAACAAATTATAGTTAACTAAATACCAAAAAATATCTATTTGGGCAGCTATAATGGATCCTGTTAGGCGGCTACTTCCATAACCCAGTATGGCCCCATGTGGTTTCTAATGGAAGGCCAGGTGGAATTAGACTTTTTCAGGTTTAGTTAGAGAACTTTCTGTTGTTATGTGGGCCTTAAAATCTCATGTGGCATATTAATTATGTGGTTTAACCTACATAAGTGCCGAACGGCAGGAAAAACGGCAAGACTGCCGACACCAGCAAAACCCTTAAAAATAATAAAAAAGAAAATTACCCACTAAATCCCAATAAACGACAACCCAAAAAAAAAGGAATAAAAAAGCTTTCCTCTAAAAGGGGGGTGAGACCTCGTGGCCTTTTGACAAAAAAAAATGGACTAACGGCGGCTGGCTTGACCTTCTTCTCTGAAGGAATTTAATAAAGTAAAATTAAAGCCCCTGAGAACTCCGAAGAAACCCCTTCTCCTTCAACAATCAGCTGACACAAAGTTTTGCCAACTTAACATAACCCCAACAAAAAAAAAAAGAGAGCAGAGACACACTACAAACGATCAGAAAGATACAAGAGTATGAGCTTTTACCAGAACATAAGTTAAATAATGAAACAAAGAAAATAATTCCAAACAACTTTGTTTATACATAAAATTGCCAAAAGTAAAAATGGGCGTTCTGCGACTTGACAGGAGCCATAAACGGAAATACGTGGCCAACCTACTTGCAGGCCCTTGTGCAATTAACCAACAGAAAGGCGAACGCACTACATCTAACCCCACATATTTTGACTAATTCTTTGTAAACAAGGATGACACCTTTTAATAAACAAGTTTTTGAACAAAATAACTATAAAAGATGCACTTTGTGGAAGTATGACCGTAAGAATCAAGGGTAAGTACTAACATTCCCCACAAAGTCAATAGTGGCAATTTTAAAATTGCTATAGTTATGTCTTAAGGATCGTGTCTAAAAATTTAAAATTCGCTATAGTGCGCAACGTCTATTTGGCTGTAACAGAGTCCCAATTAAGGTGCGGGATCTGTTTTTGGGGTTGATGCTCTAACTACAATTTTAATAAGGTATTCACATTACAAAAAAAGAGTTATTAGGTTTCTATGTCAAGCTAAGTCTCGAGACTCATGTAAGCCACTTTTTATAAATAACAAAATACTAACGATTGCTTGTCTGACTCAACTTTAATAAGAAAACTCTATTTTCTACAATGGCAGAAAACTTTTTAATTCGCTACCACTCAATATAAGACAAACTCAATACGACGGGAAATTTAAAGAAGAAGTAAGACAGTTCCTCGTTGCTAAGGCGTATTACACCGTAAATGAGTTTTATGACGACAACCCCTAATTTATTTTGTTCTGGGTTGGTGTCTGATCTTTGTCAGGTTCTTGAATTCCGTTTATTTGTTTTGACTTTATTAATTGTAGAAAGTGAAAATTGTAGAATTATTATTGTTAATTTTTTTATTTATTCCCGTAAGTGTAATCCTATAACAAGTGTCTGTACCTCTTTGTAATTTTTAATATAATGTCATCATTGTAAATTTCTTACCCTTTATATTCTCTTGATATTTTCAACTTTATTTTAGCCTTTCCGCTTTACCTTTTTAAGTACATGCTTTGTCAATAAAAGTTTTTATTTTTTTTAGATATTAAAGCTAAGTTTGAGTTTAGTTTTAGTTTAAGTTGACTTTATTATACAGGGTACTCAAAAAATATAAAAATATTAAATCCTGCCAGGAGTAAACTATCTTTATTTCTCAATTTGTAAATTACGTGACTAAGTAATTTTCGCATACTTTTTAAAATATGTTAATAAACGAAAACACTATTTATTCAAACACGCCTCCCTCGTATTCCATAAATCGTAACAATAACAATTTTCATAAAACTGTATTCCGTCGCAGGCGAAATATAGGTTGTGGTCGTCAGTAAACATGCATATTTTTATCCATTATCTCATTTTTTTAATTCAGTAATTTAGTTAATTGTTAAAAATGATTTAGCCTGCACGAATTCCAGCTAAAAGCGCTGAAAGAGTCACGCAACTAGCGGATGGGTGGTTTTAATAAGATGAGAAAATATGGATAATAATTTAACTTTTAAACTAGGTATTGAATTGAAGTTGTATACCTAGCACTGCACACGATCGGCCCAATCGATAGAGGATAGAGGTGGTATGATCGATAATAATTGTGGGGTTTGATTTCTACAATATATTTAGATGAAAATCTCCCACTATTCTTGTCAATAAGCACCTGTTTAAAAAAAAATCAAGACAGATAAGAAGTAGGTTTTGATTCACGTAAATTAAAAAACATCTTTTAAGGACATCCTGTATATGTGAATTATCGTACTTCAACAGAATAGGCTTTTTTCTACCAATAAATTTCCAAAAATTTGTTATTATAATTATGCAAAAAAAAAAGTTCATTTTAATATTTTCCGATGTTTATAAAGTAGTACACATAAATTCATTTAAATCAACGTCGCCACGTCTGCGAATCGGCAACGCTGCAATAAAGGAAAAACGCCGCCTGTGTTCAAGAGTCCTTCAGTCTTCAAGGGTAGCGACAAGACATTTTTATTCTATTTTACTGGCAAAACCGCCAAATGTAAGTAAGTGATATTATGGGGACGTATGCCCGGTAACAGAGGTTACCATTCTTTTAAACGTACAGTAAAAGTACCGTGAATTTCGCAGTTAAATAAACTACATTCTTTGTGTTTGGTTAAGACGTGCACGAAGTTGCACCTCAGTATTTTTCTGTTCGCGTAAATACTTGAAATATTCCGTTCTATACAGAACATGTCTCTTGAATCACCCTCGTGATATTCAGACGGCAATAAGGCTGTAACTAATTCAATTTCTGATTTCTTCTCTACGGTAAAAACCGATGGAATACTAACGGTATCTCGGTGCGGTGATTTAGGGTTGTTAAAATGACGTATTCGTGTTTAACAATATAAATTGGGTAATATTGTAAGGGTGGTCAATAGTGGAAGAATAAAAAGACATAGCAAAGTAAGTTGTGGTTAATTGGTCTAGCAAAAATAAAACGAACCAACCTTATACTGTGGGTGATACATTGTCTATGTGAAGCCAGGGCGAGCGCCTGTCTAATACAATGTTTTTCGCTAAACTCAAAATATAATATGGGACACCGGGTACAATAAAGTCGGTCAAGTCGCTATAGTGTAAGACGACAAAATATTTTCATATACAATATGGCTTAGTTAGAGGTTATTAATTTTTCCATTTTCTTTTAGACTTTATATTCTTATATAGTTCGTGTGGCAGAAGTTGAAAAGCGTGAAGGCAATCAAGTGGGTGAAAATAACACCTTAGAACTCAATGAAGAAAATTTGCATTTTTAGCAAGATGGAGCTTCTCCTCACTACGCCTTACCAGTTAGAGTGGCTTAACCAACGGCCCCTGGCAAATGGATTGGCAGACAAGGTGCAATGGTGTAATAGAGTGGCCAGCAAAATCTCCCGGCTTGACTCCTCGGGATTTTTTTGCTTTGGGGCCACTTGAAAACTTAAGTTTATATAACCTAGGTTTGTGGAATTGACCGAATAATATGTGATTAAAATAGAACAATCCATCTATATTTTAACCTTTGGTCTAACAATTAAAAATGTAACCTGAAATTTTAATCCGGGTTTGCAACTTATAAAATATTATTATAATTACATATCTACATAATAATATCTATAACCCATACTAATACAAAATATAATATGACAAATTTACAGGGTGATACAACCACACAGTAAAGTTCATTATCTCATTTGTTTCGAGAATTACCAAAAAACGTTAAGTACAAAAGCTTTAGAGAATGTTAAGATGCACAGTTTAAAATTATTTTTGAGTATGGTTTGGTGATTCAAAAAAGCGTGGCAAATATAACATAGGTTTTTTTTTAAATAGAACACCCTATTTTTTAATTTATTTTTAGATTATGCATGAAATTCTATAACTTTTTTGTTAATAATGTTATGTAAATAATGTCAACTAATTCATTTTTAGGAAAATCCATAACTATTTCATTCTTATAGGTACGTCACTTATGACAATAAATTAAACTATTTTTACTTGCTTAATTGTCATTTTAAAATTTAACTAAATCTCTGTTCTGTCATGGCCAACTTATTTTAGTTAGTTAGTCCCGTTAGTGTAATAAAAACAATGGTAAAAATGAGAAAAATCAAAATAAATCGCAAACTATTAAAAATAGGTGTATATGACATACTGACATACTTAATGAAAGTTGAAGAGTTTTATAGGACCTATCAGAAAAAATAATAAAGTACAGGGTGAGCCATTTAAAAAAGTTGTTATTTTTCATTTAAATTAGTCGAAATGTATTAATTTATTTTGAACAATGGCGAAACTGTAATTTTTTTAATAGAGTAAAAACTAATATTTTTCTAGAAAAATCAAAATATTAGAACAACTACTAGGTTTAGGTATTTAACAATATTAACAAAAAATGTATGGAATTTCACGCAAAATCTAAAAATAAGTTAAAAAATAGGGTGTTTAATTAAAAAAAAACGTTATGGTAGATTCGCCACGCTTTTTTGAACTACCCTGTAAACTCAATAATTTTAAACTGTGCATCTTAACATTCACGTTTGTATTTAACATTTTTTGGTAATTCCCGAAACAAATGAGCTAATGAACTTTACTTTATGGTAGACTCACCCTGTACAAGTGGTGTAGTTTGGGGTTGGGGAGTACAGCAAAATGGGATCTCGAAGCTCGAGAAATATCATAATGCCGATGCACGTCGTTTTAAAATTTTATTATATAGATTACTGAAAAAACATAAACATTTATTATTGAAAAAGTAGTCCATACTTACAGTGGAGTCAATGTAGTATAAATGAAACAATGCAGTCTTCCTCCACAGTTTAATGTTAAGACACCAATTTAATTTAAATTTCCTCTTTTAATTCTCTAATTTTTAATTTCTAAATTTGGTTAAACACCTAAGTTTAACAAATTTAATATCATACAACATAAAATAAAACTTTTTCCTTCATATGCTTTAAATTAATTTACTGTCTCATTAAAATGCTTCTTTTTCTATTAAAATTTCACATTTCACTCAAATTTTTAACTTTACATTAATTTCAATACAACTAGCTAGTTCATACCAAGTCTTTAACTTTCACATATTACTGTATCACATTATAAGTTGTACTCATTAGTTTGAGACAACATACATCGCTTTTAAACTGGATGTTAGTATCCCCTGATGATGAATGCTCAAGCATTTGAAACATGTTGGGAACTTAAAATTTACTTTAACATTAAACTGTGGAGGAACACTGCATTGTTTTATTTACATTTATTAATTATTGTTTTTAAGCAGGTGTCATGTAGATACTACTGTTTATTATTTATTTATTTTTTAAATTTTCAACAAATTAGTAACGCGTCCCGTAACCCATAAATAAATATTTAGAAAAACCCAGACATGTGCCAAATTGCTCTAGTTTATTCAGCGCCGCTACGCACCATCTGGAAATTGCTAATGTATTTTTAGACACACAAAATAGGTCGCCAAAGTGAAAATGATATAAAAATCAAATAAAGCTGCCAAACTATAAATCGATATCAAACCAATTTAAATTTTCATAGGGCAATTTTAGCAGTATAACGATAAGCTTAAGGCGTTAGTATAGTAAAAGTGCTTTGGGTATTATAACGGTGTTTATATGGCAAAAACACGCCGCCGTTCAAATTCAAGAACTCAGCTAATATCCCAAAGAGAATAATTTGGAAAGTTAAGTGATGACTTAACCTTTCTCTAGCTTTAGGTATTTAAAAAATTACTTTGTAGCAAATATATCGTGATAAAAAATTGTAACATGCCAAGACATGTTTATTTTTACTAAAGAAAACACAAACTAAACCTAGGACAAGTTCCTTTGAACATTTAACTTACAGATTCTTTTACAAACTTGCCTCTATTCACATTGCTTTTTTAATTTTATTTATTTATGAATAACAACATACAGCAGTATAAATACTTGTCGATACTTAAGTACAAAACAATTAGAACACATTATCTGTAAAGACACATTATTCGCAACAATATATAAAATACAAAAGTATAAGCAAAATGCGCAGTGTTATAAATTTGAGGCAATTTTCAAACGCTTCTTAACATTTTGCAGAGTAGGTATTGTTACGTCAAAAAAGTTCAAATGATTCCATAGGTCAGCACCCAATCCCAATGTCGACAAAAAACCGACACCGGTCCACCAGAAAGCTTTTCTAATTTTAAATTTATCGCCCCCTCTACAGTGGTAGTAGGCTACCACAGAAGAAGAATGTTAATCTCCACTTTGAACACTATCAACAACAGAAAAATTACAAGAAATCGAGGGAGAATTAACGCAAGTCAGATTGGATATTGTCGGCATCACTCAGTGAACACATAAGGAAAGGTAACGAAGAACTAATGCTAAAATCAGGAAATATATGTCATTTCAATGAATCAGGAAATGCCAACGATTGAGGTGTGGCTTTTTTGGTGAACAAGAAACATGTACCAAACATAACACAGATTGTTAGCATCAGCCCAAGGGTGATCTACCTCGTTTATAGACTGAACAGCAGATATAGCCTAAAAGTTGTTCAAGTTTACGCCCCAACCTCCACTCACTTAGACGAAGAAATGGAATGCTTCTACGACGACGTAAAGAGCGCACTAGAACAGACAACTACACACTATACGTTTTTAATAGGCGACTTTAATGCCAAACTCCAAACTGGGCTATAAACTGGATAATGCAGAAATGTCCTTGGGTGCGCACGGATATGGAAATAGAAATATGGGGGGGAATGCTATTTGAGTTCCTGATGCAATGCAATATGTAATATGTACGCAATAAATACGTTTTTTGAAAAGCCACCACAACGAAGTGGACCTGGCTGTCCCGATGGAAATACCAAAAACGAAATAGATCTAATGGTGACAGACAGAAAGGAGGTTGAACATGACGTATCAGTTTTGAACAGATTTAAAATTGGCAGCGATCATAGAATGGTTCGAGCATGCATAGAGATCAACTTAAGAAGGGAAAGGTCCAAGATGATAAGAACGAGTAGTAAATGGAAGCCCCTAAAAAGTCTGGCAGAGGCCCAACTCACAAAATAGTTTTAGAAGCAAAGAATAAACATCAAAATAAAAATCCAACAGAGATGGACAAACTCAGTGATAACACAAAAGGACTCATGAAAGAAAGACGAGAAATGCGAGAAGAACATACAAGAAATGCGGGACGACTAAGAGCACTAAACAGAAGAATATCTACGGCCGTTAGAAAAGATATAAGAACGTTTAACACCAGAGAAGTAACAAGAGTGATAGAGGGAAATAAGGGCCTGAAGTCAATTAAAAGAACCTTTACAAGACGGACAAATAACATTGAACAAAGACAATATTCTGAAGGTCGTCACGTCTTTTTACCAGGAGCTCTACAGCAACACGGATGGAAACGTTGGCAATTATAATATACCAACAGTAATGAATCAAGGATCTGAAGATATCCCAGATATAACATTGGATGATCTTAAAGCAGCCCTGCGAGAAATGAAAAACAATAAGGTAGCTGGCAACGATCAGATTGAAATAGAAGCTGTAAAGCAAGGAGGAACTTCACTACATAAAATGCTCTGCAAGCTATACAACGCGTGCTTGTTAAATGGAACAACACCTTCCTAGTGGGAACGAGCAGTAATAATAATCATGCATAAGAAAGGGGACATACCAAACCTAAAAAACTACCGTCCCATTAGCCTGCTTTCTCATCTATACAAGCTCTTTATGCGAATACTTACCAAACGAATCACCAACAAATTAGACTTCTACCAACCACGAGAGCAAGCAGGCTTAGATCAGGGTTTGGCACAAATGACCATCTCCAGGCACGAGGCTGTTATTGAGAAATACATAGAATACAATAAACCCCTAGTCCTCATCTTTGTCGATTATGAAAAAGCATTCGACATGATAAATCAACAACAAATGCTACACGCGCTAGCAGAATGCCGTATAGACTCCAGGTATATAAATGTAATTAAACACGTTCATGAAAATAACAAAGCTTGTTTAAAACTGCACGACTATACGAAGGATTTCCCCATCGAACGAGGTGTAAGATAGTGCGATGTTATATCTCCCAGACCTTTTACGACGCTCCTGGAATACATGTTTAAAAAGATAAATTTTGAGGGAATGGGACTGAACATTAATGGTGAGAGACTAAATAACCTGAAATTTGCAGACGACATCGTTCTAATAACCGACAAAATCGATGAGGCGAGAGAGATGCTTAAGAGACTGGACGAAGCTTCGAGAACGGCAGGTTTAAAAATTAACCACAGTAAAACCCAATATATGACCAACCTAATGATAAGCGAACAAATTTCCCTGGGTGCTAACCATATAGAGCAAGACGCGTATAGATATCTAGGTCATGAGATTCGTATTGGTAGAGACAACCAAACCCGAGAAATAGCACGAAGAATCGGCTTAAGCTGGGCAGCCTTTGGTAGACTAAGTAACACTCTAAAATCAGATATTCCAACTTGTTTAAAAAAAACGTCTTTAACCAGTGTATACTTCCGGTGTTAACTTACGGAGCAGAAACATTAATACTGACAAAGGTAGTAAATAGAATTCGCATTGCACAGAAAGCCATGGAGAGGGCAATGCTAGGTGTAACACTAAGGGACAGAGTCTCTAATGTTAGACTTCGCCAAAGGACTGGAGTAACAGATGCGATTGAACGCATAACAACGATAAAGTGGAACTGGGCTGGGCATGTGGCAAGAATGTCAGACGGAAAATGGACAAAGTTGATTCTGGAGTGGAGACTCCGACAAGAAGCCTTTCGGAACAGAGGTCGCCCACCAACAAGATGGACCGACATTAGGAGAGTGGAGCCAAGTTGGATGAAAGCAGCACAGGACAGGGGACGTTAAATTAGACTACGGGAGGCCTATGTTCAGCAGTGGACGCAACCAGGCTGATTGATGATGATGGTGATGACAGTGGTAGTTGTGTTTAGCGAGAGTATCAGAAAGCTCTGTCCAAGATGGTAATCTATTATAAATTTTATATATAAGAACCTTTAAGAAATATTCCCTGCGTTGGCCACCCAGGTTCCCTCAATGCGGCAGTGGGTCTAAGGGGATAAGAGAAATTCAAAAAAATCCAGCCAACAGCCCATTTCCAACTCGGTTGTCGGAGTCTGAGGATGCAATCAAAGAGTAACCCTTTACTCTTTGATGCAATCTGGATGAGCAGTACTCTAAGGATGGTCTGATCAAGGTTAGATAGGCTTCAATTCTAGAGGCTCGACTTACCTGTTTAAAGTTGTGCATCACAAAATTGAGCACCCTGTAAGCATTAGCTACCATTTTGTTCATCTTGTGTACGTTGTAAAGTGTTATGAGGTTACAGTCTACTATTGGGGGTAATTCTTAATCGAAGAAGATAAGTTACGACACAGGAAGGCTCGACGCAAAAACCGGCGTTTCTGGGATCATCCCTTGTAACAAGCAAGATACGTATAGTCCCTCGCATGCATACTCGTAAAAGCCCGTCGCGTCAGCCACTCGGGAATTGTCGGCTGCCGCTTGGGCGTTCGTATTTACTTGACGTGTCGCGACAACGTATTTACGACACGTTATTAAGTATTGTTTTAAACTTCAAAGGTTGTGATAACCATAATAGAAATATACAAATTTAAAATGCGTGATTTAATTGACCTACCAGAAGATTACGAATATAAAACAATTAATTGTTATCAATGGTTAACACTGTATTTTGACTAAATTTTAGTAGTAAAGTAACGATGTCGTAGTAAGAAAAATGATTTTGAAGTTTTTAACGGCTTTTTTTATGTTTGTATTCCAACAAAAAAATGGTTCGAAAAGCAAATGTCGTCGGCGAGGAAAATGTTTCCCAGTACAACCGACGTCAGCAGCATGGCGTTGTGGCACTGGGAAGGCTGCTGTAGGCAGAGCACCAACAGCGTCGAAAACAATTAGCGGAGTAAAAAAGCCTCTTAAATGCTTCAAAAAACCTGAACTAACCTAAACAAAAAATAGAGCAAATAAAGCAACGGCAGTCTACCTCCACAATATGTATTTTAATGTTTATATCCTACATGTTTCGGACATAGAAATGTCCATCATCAGGGATACAGTAGTCGATTACGACAGCTCTATTTTGCATAAGCGAAGATCAAAAATATGTTAAAATTGAAATTGTAGGTTCTAATGAATGTTCAAGACTGAATGAGATGTGATATTTGAAATTTTGGTTAAGGTATCTTTGAAGAAGGGGATTCCCAGTCTGCAGCCACTGAGACAGGTGGTGAAGCAATTATGTCATTTATAGCTATTTGGAGGAGATTAATTTAAGTGAGGTGCTCAAAGATGCTTCATCTAACCGTGTCTGGGGTGTGGTCAACAAAATACTGGGTTAAAAGAGGTTAGACGTGAGAAACACATTCTTAGGAGATCAACAAGAAATAAAAATGAAAATTATACTATTTTAAGGTTAGAATTTATTAATTTGAAGCCAATGGGCAGGTGGTGAAGCAATTATGTAGGTTTGTAGCTAATTAGAGGAAAATAATGTAGATAGGTGCTCAAAGATGCTTCATCCAACCATGCCTGAAGTATTGGCTAACAAATTGTTAGGTTAAAGGGGGGTAGAAAATAAATATAATGGTATGATTAAAAAAGGGAGATTTAGAAAATTAAAATTGGATTCTTTACCATCGTGACTAGAAGTGAAGTATTTATGTTAAGATCACATTCGAGATCAGATGGTTTTAGCTAATTAGAGGATATTACAGCTCAAAGATACTTCACTTCATCATGCCGGCGTGCAGGAAAAAAATAGAGCCTTGGGAATTAATAAATCTAAAAACAGTCATATAGTACAGATAGTTTCATTTATATAAACGTACTTTTCATTTACATATTATTTTATTTTCTTCCTTTACTTTAGTTCCATCATTGAATTGGCAAAATAACTGACACATCTGCTATTTACGAGGCAACTTCGGGCATCTAACGCGTCGGGTATTTACGAATATGCCACCCGCACGAGGCTAGCACTACGACGTATGAAAAGAAAGGGGAAATTAAAGCCATAAATATGGAGTTTTAAGCAGCGTGTCATAGACGGGCGTTCAACTTTTCTGAATATGATTTTTTTATTATTGATTTAAGTTTTATTAAAAGAAAATATAAAATTATATGAAAATATTCATTCATCTTAAAAATGGCATTTACAATGCTACGCTAATGACGATCAATCAGCACACGCCTGACGCTTTTCAGATGCACAGCAGACCAGATATTTTTTGGTTATGTGGAACCTGAGTCAATTAAATTACTTTTTCTGGTCCACTGCCTTTTTTTTTTTTTTTTTTTTTTTTATGATAAGGCACAGCACTACAGGATAAATCCTTTATGGCGCTCTAGGAGCGGTGCGTGTGCGCAGGAAACGATTCACGTTGGTCTTGAATCTTTGGAGACTATACTCGTTGGGGAAGACGATCTCAGGGAGGTCGTTCCAGAGTGATGACGTTCTCCAGATGAAAGAATTTTGAAACAGTGTCGTTCGAGGGACACTAAGCTGAACCACGTACTGGTGGGCTGCAGTGGCTCGTCGTGTATTTCTACCATGCACCGCTCTGGGTGGGATTAAGCGGGCAACCTCAGTTGAACACTTGCCATGAAAATATTTGTAAAATAGACTCAAGTCGCCAACCTGCCTTCGATGTTCAAGGCTTTCCAGGTTGTTTGTCAGACTATGGTCACCGATCAAGCGAATGGCTCTTCTTTGAATGGAATCTAGCAATCTCAGGGTATGTTTAGGAGCAGAGCCCCAAATATGCGAACAGTACTCCAGTGATGGTCGAATTTGGGCTTTATAGAGCATCAAAAGTTGTTGGGGTGTATAGAGGTTCTTTGTTCGGAAAAGTACTCCAAGCTTTTGCGAGGCTGCCCTAGCAATGGCCGCAACGTGGCCATGCCAAGACATATGACTATCCAGATTAACGCCCAATAAATGAATTGATGAAGCCAAGGGAATTGAGTGTCCCGCCATAACTATATCCGGTTCTTCAACATTACACAGCGTTGACCCGTTGCCACATTTGGAAATTAGATTAAATTATAATTTATTAAGATAATCCACGACAAAACTCATAATTATTTCTTCATCGAATAATAGAATGATTTTGAATGAGCTCAGAAACTTTTCCATTAGCATGAACTAGAAAAATGTTCAAATCTAACATTGACTTTAAAAAAAAGGATGTGAATAAAAAGACAACCTTTCCAGACGCAAGGATTTAAAATAAAAATTGTGTATAACCTGGGGGAAGATTCTAAAACCTTGTAAATCTTTCAATGTTGTATGGTTAGAAAAGTGTAACCCTTGGTCAAGATGGCCTTACAATGTTGATTTATATGTGAAAAAGGTAATAAAATTGAAAAGGCTAATTGTGATAGCTATGGTGAACGATAAAATTAAATAAATTGTAAAAATATAACCAGATGACTTTACAGTACTTTATACCAGCTTGTGCAGGTAGTTCATCGCATGTCAGGTGAAATTGAATTAGTACGACCCTAAGCTGTTAGGCTATGATGTGGGCCTTAAAATTCCATGTGGTTTCTTCTTTCTTAACCTTGATAAGTGTCGAACGACAGGAAAACGGCAAGATCGGCCGAAACCAACAAAACCCCTAAAAATAATAAAAAGGAAAATTACCCACTGAATCCCATTAAAACAACAAACCAAAAAAAGAAATATAAGGAGCTTACATCTAAAAGGGAGATAAGACCACCTGGTCTTTTAAAAAAAAAATGGCCTAACGGCAAGGCACGACCTTCCTAACCGAAGGTATTTTAAAAAGCGAGCTCAAATGCCACGAGAACTCCGAAGAAACCCCTTTTCCTCAAACAATCAACTGACATAAAGTTTTGCCAACTTAACCTAACCCCCAAAAAAAAAGAAGAGAACGGAGACACACTACAAAAAATCAGACCGATACGAGAGTATGGGCTTTTACCAGAACATAAATTAAATAATGAAATAAAGAAAATAATTCCAAACAATTTTGTTTTTACATAAAATTGCCAATAGTGAAAAATGGGCGTTCTGCGACTTGACGGAGACTGAAACGGAAATACATGGTCAACCTACTTGCAGCGCCCTGTGCAATTAGCAGAAATTTTATTCTTAACCGTCCGCCCGAGTCCTACCGCCTACCGAGTCCTGACGATTTACGCTTGCTCTTTTTGTACGGAATGGCAAAACTCTTTCTCACGACAATCCTAACCTAACCTTTTTAAAGAAATTTGTTTATTTGTTCGTGATTTGTTCTCAAATTTTGTTTACGGTTTACCTACACACGGAATATTATTATTAATTGTTTGCCCCTTTTATGGACTTATATTGGTTAAACAGCGCTAGCACGGCATCTAATCCACCTTTTTGGTTCCAATTCGCCCTTTTCAAGTTCACCGGGGAATATTATTATTAATTGTTTGCCCCTTCTATAGACTTATATTGGTTAAACAGCGCTAACACGGCATCTAATCCACCTTTTTTGTTCCAATTCGCCTTTTTCAAGTTCACCAGGGAATATTATTATTAATTGTTTGCCCCTTTTATAGACTTATATTGGTTAAACAGCGCTAACACGCATCTAATCCACCTTTTTGGTTCCAATTCGCTTTTTTCAAGTTCACCGGCCAATTATTTACCAGCCCTTTTTGTTTCGATATACTTTAAAAAAGACTAAGAGTCATAAAAAAACTAAAAAAAATCATGAAAATACCAAAAAAGTCATTATAATAAAAAGCGCCCAATGTGGGAATCGATCCTGCGACCTATAGCATGGAACCTAAACGCTATGTACACTACACCACAGAATAACTAATAAAATTAAGTTAATGTAGTAACAGTAGAATGAAAGCAGCGGCACAGCCAATCAGAACGTCTTATTTTTGAAAGAGTTTTGCCATTCGGTACGAAAAGAGCAAGCGTAAATCGTCAGAACTCGGTAGGCGATAGGACTCGGGCGGACGGTTAAGAATAAAATTTCTGCGTGCAATTAACCAACGGAAAAGCGAACGCACTACATCTAACCCTACATATTTTGACTATTTGAACTAATTTTCTGTAAACAAAGATGTAACACAATGTAATAAGCAAATTTTAAACAAAATAACTATATAAGATGCACTTTGTGGAAATATAACTGTAAGAATGAAAGGTAAGTCTAACATTCCCCACAAAGTCAATAGTGGCAATTTTAAAATTGCTACACTGAAACGAAAAACCCACTTTCTTTCAAAGTTTCTATACTCTGTATCGCAATAATAAAGCGGTTAACAATCTTATTATACAGGGTGACTCGGATCTAAATGTACATACATCACCAGGAGATAGTGGACATCTTGGGGGTTCTAAATAATCTATCTTTAGTGGGTCCATCTTTCCTCGATACTTAGATACAGAGTGTTTTATAAGGTTTGGCTCATTTTTGTTTTTGCCATAATTCTTTTAGCACCCGGCACCCGGTATAAAATGTTCATATTCGGTGGAAATATTTTGAGTAGCTATCGCTTTAAAATGCCGTATCAAAATTTTTTGAAATTCAGGTCTGGACTTTAAAAACAAGACTGATTTCATTTTTTTAAATTCAACACCCTGTATATCATATTTTTGTCAATTTTATTTTTTATTTGAAAAACACATAAAAAACTAATTCTAATGACATACTTATCAGAATCCCGGCACTCGCCGCTCAGCCATAATAAATTGCTCTTCTTTAGATGTTGAAACACATACAAAATAATAACTGTTTTTATAACGACAATAATACCAATAATAAGAAATAAACCAAAGTAATAAAATAGCGGCGTGTTAAAATTTGAAAATTTTCAATTCAATTTGACTCCATGGCTCGGCACCTCAGAACAACGAAATATTGGGGGGCAACAAAACATAATAAGTCATTGTCAGTTGTAACCTGTCAGATTTTTGGGCATTACGAGGATATTTTTGTTAAACATTTACTTCTCGTTTAAAATGCCCCATCAATTTTCAAACCAAGAATACGCTGATATAATATTTGTATATGGATTTTGCGATGGTAACGGGCGAGCCGCTTCTCGAGAGTATGAATTAAGGTTTCCTGGAAGATGTCCAAACCATCAAACATTTTCAAATGTATTTTCTTTTGTTCGCGAACAAGGACATTTTCCGACACAAAATAATATTGATCAGCCTGTAAGACACCCAGTTGAACAGGAAGAAGACATTTTAAATTTGATTGAAGAAAATCCAAAAACATCCACAAGGAAAATTGCTAGACGTCTGCATATAACGCAAAAATTAACCCATTTAACAATAAAAAATGAAGGCTTATATCCTTATCATATCCAAGAGGTACAAAGGTTGGAACCAGGTGATTATGCTAACCGTTTGGTTTTTTGTCAGTGGATTAGGAGGCACCAAAGAGATATTCACCGGACTTTGTGGACCGATGAAGCTCAGTTTACCAGAGATGGAGTCAACAATTCCAGAAATTGTCATCTATGGTCTCTAGAAAATCCAAATGCTATTAGGCAGTCGCACTCGCAACATAGATTTTCCATAAATTATTCCATAATTACCTGCAGATGTCATAATCTTCTATTATCATACTTAAATATGTTACACTTATTTATATTATAAAACTTAATCTTAACTTTACTTCTCATTCAATTTATTTAACCATTTAATGCACCAAGTCTCCAGCCTTTATGTTGTACTCATTTATTTGAGACAACTTATTATTTCGAAGTTAAACTCGATGTTGGTATCCCCTGAAGATGAGTACTTAAGTGCTCGAAACATGTCGGGAATCTAATAATTTTTATGTTAAAAATTAAACTGTGGAGGAAGACTGCATTGTTTTATTTCATATTACATTGACTCCACTGAAAGTATGGACTATTTTTTCAACTTTCCATAAATGTTTGGGCAGGTATAATCAATGGTAAATTGATTGGCCCACACATCTTTGAAGAAAGATTAGATGGAAACCAATATTTACACTTTTTGGAAAACATTTTGCCAAATCTTCTCCAAAATGAGAATGTTAATTTAAGAGGAATGTATTTCCAACACGATGGAGCCCCTCCACATTATGCAAGAATTGTTTCCGAACTTTTAAACAATAGATATCCCAACAGATGGATAGGTCGTGGGGGGCCCCATTCTTGGCCAGCAAGATCTCCCGACTTTAACCCGCTGGACTTCTTTTTTTGGGGGTATATAAAAAATTTAGTTTACGAGGAAGAAATTAATACACGGGACCAGCTCTTGCAACGCATTATCACTTTATTTCAGGAAATAAAAAATAGACCAGGTGTAATCAGAAGTGCAGTTTCAAATTTAAATATCAGAGGAAGAAAATGTGAAGAAGTTAATGGTGGGCATTTTGAAAATATTCTCAAATAATTATGTTTTTGTTATTTTTGTTATTATTGGTATTATTGTCGTTATAAAAACAGTTATTATTTTGTATGTGTTTCAACATCTAAAGAAGAGCAATTTATTATGGCTGAGCGGCGAGTGCGGGGATTTTGATAAGTATGTCATTCGAATTAGTTTTTTATGTGTTTTTCAAATAAAAAATAAAATTGACAAAAATATGATATACAGGGTGTTGAAAAAAAAAATGAAATCAGTCTTGTTTTTAAAGTCCGGACCTGAATTTCAAAAAATTTTCATACGGCATTTTGAAGCGATAGCTACTTAACATATTTCCACCGAATATGAACATTTTATACCGGGTGCTAAAAGAATTATGGCAAAAACAAAAATGAGCGAAACCTTATAAAACACTCTGTATTTAAGTAACGAGGAAAGATGGACCCACTAAAGATAGATTATTTAGAACCCCCAAGATGTCCACTATCTCCTGGTGATGTATGTACATTTAGATCCGAGTCACCCTGTATAAGGTATATAGTTATGATGTTTATTGTTTAATGAACTTTTTGTCTTAAAATTTAGCAAAGTATGGCGCTCTAGAGTTGGCTACATACTTAATTAACACCCTGTATGTAAAGTAGTAGGTCATTTTATTTTACGTATATTCTTGCTTCCACTTTTTTCTCCTCCTGCAAGTTTTCAACATCTTCTATCAAAAACTGGTAAACCTCTGTCCGTGCTTGAATGATACTGAACAAATTGCGACACGTTATAATAGCTACTATTGTATCGCCTATGTGTAAAAAGGGCTGATTAAAAAAGACCTACGTTGTTGTAAAGTATGTAAAGTAATATTGCGACCATGTTTATCGCGCGATATTAATGATAATGATATGGCGCCATGTGAAAACAGCCTAACAACTAGATCACGAACCCCTGACCTGATACGATCACGAGCTCGGCTTGGCTATGAACTTGGCGGGAAACTTCAAACCAAGTGGCTCCCCTGCAATGTTTTTAAACATTCGCCTCTTTGGACAATGGGAAGTGTGTTCTTCTCCGGCAGGAAGGAAGTTAAATGGTATGATACCTACGTAGTAAGGTCCAAAAGTTTCCGGTCTGAATATGTCAATATAACAAACTGTGGCAGACCCTCACTATGCGTACCGCAGTTAAAATATGGTTATATAAGCTAAGCCCTGGCAGAAATTGTCGTCTTGGGGTGTAAATGACTCTCGGCCTTTATATTCAAGGGACGACAGGACGCCATTCAGAAAACTGACACGAGGTGTAGGTCTTACAACATGATAATGCGCCAGTACAAACATCAGTTCCTGTAAAAGATGATATTCAACAATGTGGTTTTATATTTATATTTTATATATTATAATAACCTTACAGCCGTGACTGAACTTCAAGTTTTGAATTTACCGAAAATACAAATCATATTAAACAGTTTACGGGAATTTAAACGTTATGTTTCCGTTTTACAATGTTTGTAAAATGTACCGTTAATATGCGCAAACTGCTTGATATTATGTACGGTATGAAGCGATGTCCATTATTAGGTTCGCCAAGCTTGGTCGACCTTGAAACAGCTGCTAAACACTAAACAGTCATTAGAAGTGTTGTGTTTCAGTTGTTTGGTCTGGTTTCATTTGTCTTTTTAAATTAGTTCTATTTTAAAAAGTTCTGGATTATTGTTTTGTTAAACCATACGCAATGGTTTTTAAATTTCACAGATGTGCAAGGCGTTCTTTTTACCAAAATACCTTATTACAAATTATATATATTTAATATAATATAATTACGCTAACAATTAGAACAATTGTGCATTTCGTGGCAAAGCTTGCTATAAAGTCATAAACTAATCCTATTTTCATTTTCCACCAATATGGGACTCTTTTTAGTCTTTTATTAACAGTCAATATCAAATCCAACACTGAAAGATAGATAAACATAATGCCTTAATATCTGGCAAGGCGTAAGATGCCTACATGATTCATCGTCATTTCTAAACTTAAATATTATATTGTAAATTATCTTACATTCGGCTTCTTAAACAAATCAGCCAGTTATCCTTTAAATTCTAGACTAAAATTCTAGTGGCATACACTAATTAAAAATACTATCTTATATCAACTATGCTATCGCAATCCGCAAACTGTCTACTGCTAACTGCACTTTCGCGCTGTTAACATATTATACCAAATGCAACAACCTGCATTATTTATTTTTTTTATTTATTTATTTATTTCAATACACTGTTTTACAGTTTCCCAGTTACAAAACAGGTACAAAACAATTTAATATTATAAACTTAATAACTAATGTATTTAACCTAAATTCTTACATTACACAATATACATGTCAATAAAGTTAATAATAGGTAACATAGAAATAACAATCAACAAAAAAGAAAAAGAAAAATTATCGATGTGACCCAATGCGAACAGCATTATCGCAACTGCGATCTGTCTTACTGCTCGGAATTTTTGAAATTTAAGTATTGGAATACTCACTTTATTTATTATTCAAATATTCAAATTATTCATTATTATTTATAGTTCTAATATTCAAATATTCGATTACGAATATTCAATGATTTGAATACTCGTAGTGATATTCAAACATTAAATAATTTTATTATTTAATTTTCGACCTCAAGGTGAATAGCTCTTACGTTCAAACATGTGAAAATCACACCCCATCTCTTTTCACTTCTTCTTTCGGCAGTTACTTTAAGTGGGCCAAAATAAGCAATACCCGTGTAACTAAACGGTTTTACATATGGTGTTAATCGTTCTACAGGTAATGGTGCCATTAGTGGAATTTTAGGTTTTGCTTTATTTATTCGACATTTTTGGCACTTTGCAAAAATTGATTTGACTGCTGATCTTCCTTAAATAATCCAATATTTTTGCCTTGCTTCGTTGAAAACTAATTCTATTCCTTGGTGTGCATATTTTTCATGAATATTTTTCAAAAATAGATCTGTAAATCGATGCCTTTTCGGTAAAATGGCAGGGTATTTGGTTGGTTCGTCTATTGTTGGTGCTAGGTTGAGTCTTCCATTGATCACCAAAATTCCTTGTTTATTGATTTCAGGTGAAAGATTTTTAAGCTTGCTCTGTTTTTGCACCGTTTTTTTATTTTTTATCAATTTAATCTCTTCGCAAAAAGTTTCTTTTTGACACTGCTTAACCCATAACATTTCAGCACGTCTTAAATCTTTCAACGTAATATATTTTTTGCAGTTTTCTTTTCTAATTTTAGATATCCATACTTTAGCGCTCCTCAAAATTTGAGCTGTTGTTCTCATAAGTTTGTGCCAATCTGAAAATCGTTCAATATCTGGAAGATAGCATTCTTCTTGTTCTTCATCATTTTTGATTGTAGTTAGTATTGTTTCTTTTTGTTTCATATGCTTTTCCAAGAAGCATTCTTTAGCAGGCCAAGTTGTTTCATTCTCAATTTGTGATAAAAACTTCGGTCCCGAGAACCAGTCATGGAAACTTGTTATGTTGCTCCCATTTTTATTATAGGGTAATGGACAATTGATAGACCAAGACTCCCTCCTTAAATGACACAAAAGCAACAATCCAAAACTACCTGTATGATAATGACTTTTATTTTCAGGAAGATTACACCAAAAGGCAATTAACTGAGGTTTTACAAAGTTTAAAACTACAAAAGGAATACTTCTGTGATCTGTGATACTTATGCAAAAAATCTAGGGCATACAGTTTTAAGGCTTCCACCATACCATTGTATATTTAATCCCATCGAACATGTTTCGCACTAACTGAAGTCTGCCATTGGTCGTAACAATATTTGCCCTAATATTAACTCCAGTGTACTTGAGCTTATAGAAACTGAAGTTTTTAACATCCCTTCACAAAGTTGGGCAAATTCTGTTACACATGTTGAAAAAGTGGAAAAATCCTATATCCATATAAACAATAAGTATAGCACAAATAATAATTAGAACAGATGATGATAGCGATAGTGATATTGACATATTAAGTGAATAATTATTATAAGTACCGAATAATTTGTATATTTTTGTAATCATAAATATAATTGTTAACAATAAAATAACTTGTAATTTCACATTTAAACATAAATAAAATATTATTTAATGTCTTACTTAATTTTATTACAAACCACGATTAAATTCTAAGCAAAATACGGACCTGTTTGGCCATATTTCAATTTTACAGCTGACCCGGGTCTTTCCTAATAGGGATCAGTCTGAACAGACTTTACCTCGTATAATTTTTAGGTCATTGCAAAATAATAATTATATTCCTTGTATCTTGTTTATATCAAAATGAAATAACGTAAATTAAACTTCACCACAGGTTTCACCGAAATAATAATAATTTGACCATATTTGATTAATTTGTTATATTTGCAAATCACTATGGCATAATAATAAAATTAAATATTTTACTGAGTATGCTGGGTAAATAGAATATTTTGGGACTTTTATAAATGAACAGGTCACGAAGAAGCAAAATACAATTAATGAGCAGTCAAGTGCCAAATAAACGCACTACTACAAAATAACAAACATAACTGGAGAAAGTTTTCAACTTATTTTCCAATAAATCAGATTTGTATTTTGGAAAAACGCCAATAAAATAATCAGAAAAATATGGGGTACCTATAGTATAGAATCCCTTTTTAGAACCCCCAGAATAATTTCTTACAAACAAATTGGGCCACCTAGAAAAAAATGGTGGCGCCACTGGATTCTACTTGAAAATATTTTAGATAATCGAATAAGGGTAGTCGCCTGGCAGACACATATTCGGAATATACGTTTGGGGATGGTATGACAGTCTGTTACTACGGATACTATTAAGGTCTTCAATTTGAGAATGTGTAATATGATGTTCATATGCGACTTGCTAAGTTAGACCATGGACAATATCATTTACGTCATAGTAATTACTATTCAGTAGATCACAGTATTTGGCAAAATAAAGCTTACAGGCTATAAAGTACCTGGAAGGCTTTTATCAGTGACCGCCAGTATGGATTTCGCATAGATCAGGGATGCACATACCGCGGCCCGCTGTCGACATTTATGCGGCCCGCCAACGAATTTTAAAAGCGATATTTATGCGGCCTGCCAACGAATTTTAAAAGAAGTATTCTACTCGCCGCGCTCCGGTCTAAGCATATTGTTACGAGACTAGAAATCTGTCGCATCAATTAGATTACTTTAAGATTCGCGAAACACGTCGGTAGTATCCCCGAACAAAGTGGAAGGTTCTCGATGTTTGGTAACTCGTATAAATACGACGCATCGCCAGCTACCGGGGCAGTTAAGTTTTAACTACGGACAACCGAACGTTATACTGATTGAGAACTGTAATCTGTGACGAGTAAATATTTCGTCGTTCGAACTTGGCTTCTACCTACGTAACAATATAATATCAATTTTAATATGGATAAACCAGGCCCCAGTAAGAAACGTAGTCGTAAGGTTGAAGATGAAAATCGACAGTTTCAAGATACTTGGACCGAAAAATCCTTTTTTTATTTCATCGCATAACAAAATTGTCTGTTTAATATGCAAGAGTAGCGTTTCTATTCCGAAGGAATATAACGTGAAAAGGCACTATGAAACCCAGCATCCTACTTTTACCAAATTAACTGGCGAAAATCGAACGCAAAAAATTTCCACTTTACAACGGGAACTAATGGGCCAGCAAGCTATGTTTACAAAACCAATTCAAGATGCTGAAACAGCTACTGAAGTTAGCTTTGAAATATCTCGAATAATAGCGAAAACTTGTCGGCCTTTTAAAGATGGTGAGTTTGTTAAGCAATGTTTAGATATCGCCGCAAAAAAAATTTGTCCGGAAAATGTAAAGAAGTTTGAAAAAATTCAGTTAAGTAAATCGGATGACTGTTCAAAGAAGAATTATCGCATTAGCAGCTAATATAGAAGAGCAATTAGCTACGAAATCGAGAAGTTTTGAGTATTTTTCTATAGCACTCGACGAATCTACAGATATAAGTTCCACTGCTCAACTCTTAATATTTTTACGAGGTGTAACGCAAAATTTTGAAGTGAGTGAAGAACTGATTGGTATGAGTTCTTTGACAAGTCAAACCAAGGGGAGTGACATGCTCAAAGCTCTTCTGGAAAAATGTTCTATAATGGATTTGGATTTAACGAAAATATCTGGAATTACGACTGATACCTTCAATGGTTGGAAGTACATCTGGGATAGTAACTATGTTAAAGAAATATTTACAAACTAAAAACATAAATACCAAGGAATTAATGCAGTTTCATTGCATTATACATCAAGAGGCCCTCTGTTCAAAATTATTGGGATTTGAAAATGTGATGAAAGTTGTAGTACCTACTGTAAACTTTATAAAATCACGAGGTCTCAATCACCGACAATTCAAACAAATTTCTCGAGGATATTGAAAGCGAATAAGGTGATCTCCTGTTTTACACTGAAGTAAGGTGGCTAAGTCGTGGGTTGACACTACAGCGGTTTCTTAACTTGATTGAAGAAATCCAATTATTTCTGGCGGAAAAGAAAAACGACGTCCCCGAACTCGACAGCCCTGATTGGCTGTGTGACTTAGCGTTTCTTGTAGACATCACAAATCACTTGAATGTCTTAAATACGCGACTCCAAGGCAAAGATCAATTGATTTCGCAGTTATACTCTCATGTTTCGTCCTTTCAATGCAAATTGAGTCTTTTCAGGACACAAATCAATTCAGCCAATTACAGCCATTCTCCGAACCACAAAAAAATTATGGAGAAAGTCAATAAAACTGACGTCAATCTCGCTCATGTTGAAAAAATTGATATTTTGATACAAGCTTTTCAAAAAAGTTAAACCTCTATTGGACATTTTCAGCAATCCTTTCAACATTTCACACGAAAATGCGCCGGAATCAATGCAGCTGGAATTAATAGACATGCAAAATGATGATAGTTTACGAAACAAATTTAATGAAGGTAATTTACTCAACTTCTACCGTTGCGTTGATAAAAAGGCTTATAGAGTTGCGAATAAATGCATTGAAATGCGCAAGCTTATTTGGATCGACGTATATTTGTGAACAAACGTTTTCAGTGATGAAACTAAACAAAACGAAAAACCGAAACCGTCTGGCAAATGAAAATTTGGAAGCAATTTTACGTGTAGCGACAAGTAATGTGGAGGAGCCAAATATAAAAAAAAAACTTGTTAGTTCAATGCAATGTCATGCATCAAAATAATAATACATGAAATATTACATTGTAATGATTAGATTACCTTACGATTACATAATTACAACAAACATTTTTGAAGGTTCTTTTATTTTTATTATTGTATTTAATTTAATACTATTTAAAAATATTTTTTTTTGTGTTAATAAGTATTGTTTGTAGTGGCCCGTCCTTGGCTTATATTTTTCCCGAGTGGCCCCTGTTCCCTATAACCGCTGACGGTAGTACTGGACATTTTCAAGGCCTTTGACCGAGTATGGCATGAGGGGATTCTAACTAAAGTGAGAGAATACTGAATGCCAGATTAATTTTGTTAATGTGTGTCAAGCTTTCATAGAGATCGTTCTCTGCGAGTGGCCATGGACGGATTTCTTTCAGACACATTTATAATCAATACCGGAGTTCCTCAAGACTCTATATTGTCTCTCACCTTCTTTTTCCTACGCGGTAAGTACCAGAAGTAATGTCAAAATTTAGCGGTTTTTTTGGAAAAACGCTCGGACCCGTCGATTTTTATTTCTTAATGTGGCTTTTTTGATGGTAGATTTATGTATACAGGGTAGCCCAAAAATAAGTTGCGATCATCGACTTTATTTCAAATAATGCGTTACACTTAAGCTCCTCCCGCATCTACGAAATAAATGTGTAATGGCTGTGTTATTTAAAATAATGGTCGTAGAAGAAAAACAACTATTTTACGATGATATTTTGCAAGTTGTCACATTAAATTTCGATTATTAGCATACTAACGGCAGTAACGGCCCTGGCATTTACATAACATGTAAAAATATGATACTGACGAAAATTGCTTTAAAAAGGTTACTTTCCCTGCGAAAACGAATATAATCCGTATATGTGTGTATATCATGTAGGAGTATTCCTGTTGCAAACAAACAGACCAAGAAAACCGTGTTTAAAAACCGACACGTACTTTAGCTGGGCAGAGACAAGCTACATATATCATTAAATATAACGTAATCATTAAACTATTTTAATTTATTGCATGCACTTGTTTATGTCCTTGCTATATTTGACACGCATAATCCACTACGTAAAATAAAAGCATATTGATAGTTTTTCTTAGAATTTTTTTTTTTAAACATACTGGATGTTAAAGGTATTTAAAAAAAAAACAAGAATTGCCAATCCTCAAAAACTACCTTAGGTGAAAAATGTATACGAATGCTCCTACCTGTAGCAACAATACGGAAAATATAGATATGCGTAGTCATATTTCCTGGACCAACAACAATGGCATTTTACCGAAGAAGACGACCCCTGGTGACATTTTTAAAAATAGCGTAAACCGTTTATACATTCACATTTAGGGTTCCGCAATTAAAAACGACGAAAACGGAATATTGTTAGTTTGTTCAACGACCCTTTTTTCAAGAACGCCTATATTCTGTATCTTAATGTCAGAGAGTAATAAAATGTCAATTTGCAATGACAGTACCCATTAAGCAGGGTGGACAACTTAAAGGTTGCATTGTTAATTTAAGGTAAATTGAAATAATATACACAGACCTACACACCCCGAATCGGTACTAAATTAGAGTCACCCTAATAATGAGCATACAATAGAAAGACAAGTTTGGTGAATAAAATTAAAAATACCCGTAGTAACAGCGGCGTTACTACAGGTAGTTTAAATATTAATATTTATAAAAAAAAAATCTACTATGTACAATAAATTAATTTTTAAATTTTAGTCATCATGTTCCGAGTAGTCGGATGAACTATCGTCGTTGGGGTCCAGAGAAATAATAAGGGGCTCTACAGTGTTTTCTAGCACATTATCAGCTTCCCAAATTATTTCTTCAATTTCAATCACATGTTTAACGCACTTGCTTTATTTTTCACAATTTGCTGTCTTTATTCCCTCTTGCAAGAGGTTTCCAACGTCTCTCATTTTAAGAGTGGTGTTATGCCTTGCTACAAACCCTTTTACTTGCGCCCACAGGGTTTAATTCACAGTGATGTGGCGGAAGTACCGTTATATTTCGTTTTGAAGCGATTTCGTCGACAACAAAGAGGTTTATTTAACTTTACAATCTCCAGTAGCTCCTTTTTCAGCACATCTTTATGAAATGGCTTCTTATTTACAATGAATGATGTCATTTCTTTTCCAAGAGACGTTGGTATTTTTTCGGATTTTCTTGAGTAGCATTATTCATGACTATAACAGACCCAGAAGGAATAAGATCTAGCATTAGCGGGAAGTATTCTTTAAAGACATCGGCGTTCATGTCTTCATGATAGTCTCCAGTCCGTTTTGATTTAAATGCTAGTAAGCCGCCATCTTGCTACCAATGTGAGTAATTATGAATCTATTACCTTTTCCCGAGGGTGATTTTGTTCTAGTGGACCATCATTTTATTCTCGCGCTTTTTATATGTTTATCCTGCCATATTTTACCAACGGTATATCCTTCATTTAACCAAGTTTCGTCCATATAATAGATATTCCTGTTTTCCCTTCGAAACTGTCTAACTGCCCTCAAATATCGTCGTCGCCCGCAGATGATTTCGTCCTTCTCTATTAAAAGTGATTTTCTGCTTTGAATTTTTTCATAACAAAAATTCATTTCCTTCAAAGTTTTCCATAGTTTCTTCTTACACGGAAAAAAAAAATTTATAAGAATATCCAAAAATATAATAGAAGTAACTATATTTTATAGTTCTATATAGGACAGCCATATGGTATATTAAGGAAGACTATAAAATTATAGTAAAAACGAGTCAATATTTTTAATAGTTACTACAAAAATATATAGGAATAAAAAATTCGTTACAGTAAAAACTATTAAACAGGAGTGCAAGTAATATAAAAATATGTTGTTGTTTTTTCTAGCTTCTGTTGTTACGGTTGTAGTAATTATTTGTAAAAACTACCAAGCAGTTTTGCACATTTTACTAATGAATATTGTAAAATTTGTAATATTTTTTCGTAAATTCTATTAATTTTAGTTGAATTTCTACCACCAACTTTTGTTATACTAATTAAATATTTTAGTAAATATTTAAAACTCCTTTTGTAGATTTTTGTAACATTTTTTATTTGCTTTTACACGTGGTATAATGCAATATATTTGGTCTTTCTTTCTTGGTGGCGAAACTAAGTCTTCCAGATTCCATTCTGCTAATAAATCCTCCAAACTCCACATAACAGCACCATAATACCATAAACACAAAATCTGAGACAAAATTAATCAGTTTGAACTTAAAACACATAAGAGTAAGAGTTAGAGGTCCGACCCCTTTGATGGCATAACTGTAAATGCGACGGCGGCGACGGACGGCGCGGCTTTGACTATTCCTGTAAATTATTTAGGAGTTTCTACTATATTCATTTAGTAAAATACGAATTTTCCTACGAAAATTTTATAAGCGCTTCTATGTTTTTTGATATTTTGCAAATATAGTGTTATAAAAATTCGAATAGTTTATTGTTAAACAGTCTTACTATAATTACACCCTTCTAAATTCTATTAAAAATTTTAGTAAAGAAATATAGTAATTTTTACTAAGTTTCCTTTATAACCATTTTTTATGCTTGTCTGTTAATGTAATAAAAAATAATAAAAACCACAAAAGGATTTAGTAAAACTCACAATACAGTTTCTTACTTTTAACTAAAAGAAATAGTTATTCAATTTAACCAAATCGCATTTGTAAAATGTAATATATACCTTAGTAGTGGCATAATTATACTATGTTATATAAAAAAGCTAACCATATTTTTTTATAAATTTAGTTTACAATTTTATTTTGGAAAAGACTGGTATAGAGATTTATAGTTATTAAGAGGTTTTATAGAGAAATATACTATAAAATTCTTACTAAACTAAATTTACAATGCTGTTTTTTCCGTGTACCCATGGGTGGAATGAAATCATCCTTTTTTATTTCAGACATTATTTTGTCCAAGGTCTTTTCATCCTCATTTATTACAGTTTCTTTTCTTCCTGTACTTTTCTTTGGTAACCTGATAAGGCCGCGTTTATCTTCGTGCACAAGTCGGTATATTGTTGACTGTCCGACTCTAATCATATTCGAACACATTTCAACTATTTTTGCAACTCCGAATGTTATATGAAATAATAATTGGACTACACCTATGGAATACGATGAAGAGCACTGGGTTTTATAGTTCAATAATGATTTATTACTCTCTCACATTAAGCAACAGACTATAGAAGTATCAATTGGAAATTATAAATAGATAACAAATGCACACGACTCTGTGGATACGATGTACCGGTAAAGGGAAGCATATTTTCTAAAATATGGCGCAGCCATGGGCGTGCTACACCGGTATGTTTAAAATGTAATAAAAATAGAAAATTATATTTCGGCATGAAAAAAACAGATTCAAGTGATATGATATCTCATTTCAGTGCTTTGTGCCTAATACGTTCTTTATTTTGTCTTGTTGTCCATGCTTCCGAACCGAATATGATAGTTGATTGGCGTGTTGTTTACAATTTTTCTTCTTCTTTATTGGTCAGGATAAATTTGTCGATAATGTTTAATTCGATTCAGTTTTTTATTTACAGCAATTCACATACGTCAAAATTTAAAATATACAAATTTATATCAAACAAATCGAGTTCTTCTTTTAGAATTGTGAAATCGGAGATCCTTCATCTCCTCTGACAATTTGTTAAAACACTTTATGGCGTCCAGGTCCGCCCTGGCACTTCCATAGACGTCAAAAGTCTGGCACAATGTCGCCTCTATTTCGTGTCTCATTTTGATAAATATTTTTGTAAGTTCTGTAGAGATGCCGGTTGGATTTTATGTATAACAGATCTTGCATGATAAAGATGGCTGGAAGGGTGAGTATACCCAGATCCACGAAGCCATGCCTACAATCCTTCCCAAATCCCAAACCCGCCAAAATTCGAATGGCTCTCTTCTGCAAACCGAAAAGACGGTCAGCGCCAGAAGAATGACCCTAGCCAAGGGTGGCATACGAGATGTGGAAGTGGAATATGCCGAAATAAGCTGTTTTCAGCACCCCCAGGGACACATTGCCAGCCAGGCCACGGAGGAGATACAGACTTCTATTTTGTCCAGGTTTCTCATCAAAAATACCATCCTAATTGTTTTACTTCATCCCTATAGAGCAGCAGTTCATTGTTATTCATTTATAGTGCTATGTAATCCACTCCTCGGTAGAGTTATGATCTACAATACTCTGATTCTACAAGGTAAATGCTGTGGAGCCAGGAGCGTTTTAATTACCCGGCGTTAGTTCTGAAACTGCCTTTATGCAGTTGAATGGCGCTAGAATGATATGGTAAATTCATAATTAGGACACATAGAAGTGCATGAACATGTACCTATTCATACTGGTTTTCTCTATACATCAAATTTAAATTTGAAATCGCCTCTTCAATAATAAAATTTCATTTACATCAAGATAAAAAAGAATAAGAGATTTAGACTGGAAATCCGTAATTATTGTCAATAACGGAAAAGAAATCCTGGGCACGTTATGTTTCTGATGATCAATCAAATTAATCAATAATACCTGTTTGTTTTGATTGATCATGTTAACTATATGTATGGGACGCCTATTAATATCTAAATTTTAACATAAAAATGTGAACGGAATTTGAATTGAAAGGCTTCATTTGCTTATGGTTTGGGTAGGACTATAAATAATTAATTTTATTATTAATACAAAGTCAATCCATAATCCATAACAGATGGTTGTTTGTTTACATCATACTTCTTAATGGAGAGTTTTAGCAACTTCGGAGTTTAAGATAATTATGAACGCAAACGTTAATGATAATATCAGTAGCATACAGGTAAACTGTCGTATGTCACATTTAAGCAAATTTCATTTTCCTTCATGTTACCACACAAGAAACTTTTCTTTTTGTTGTGGTAAAAGACTGTAAGTGCCACTGCCTTGGTTTACTATTTATTTGTATTAGAATATGTAGCATCGGCTATATATAGTCCAATAAACGGAACGCTTAAAAAGGAATTTTGGTTAGAAAGCTGCTTTTTTGGTGGAAGGTACATTTTAATGTTTGAAAAGACACTTCGGTATTATTTTGTATTCAACCCTTGCATAAGGGATGGAAAATTACTTTAAAATGTTTTTTTTTACCCGTGGCTTTAAAACAAAAAACACTAGAAAAAAATGTTTTAGACAAAAGTTGTAGAGCATTTAAATCTGAATAAAAACGTTTATGATCATTTTTACGATATCTCTAATAGTTGTGGCCTTAGAATCATTGAACTTTGAGGGTTGGTCGGCGTCTTTGAAATTTCACAAACGCATTAAATTTTCAACTTGGCAACACTGCCCATCGTCTGGCTGAGACTCTATACGGGTGTCTGAAAAAAAAGTTTTTTGGTAGGTACGTTAATTTATTAGAGTATGTTATTTTTGTACTGTTTTGAGGTTTTTATGAGTGAAACATTTTTGTGAAATATTGTTTGAATAACCCTGTGAAAGGTATGTATGAAACTAAGCCAAAAATTTTGAATGGTTTATAATTATTTTATATAATAGGTATGATATTTTTATTGAGGGTGAATCTTAAATAATAATATTGCCCATTGCCAGTCAACTGTGAAAATAATAAGGTTAAACGATTTTTGTAGGAAAAGAGTAGAGCAAAAAATCAGTTTTTAAACAGTTTTTTTAAAGCAACTTTTTGGGTGCCAATAATTGATGGTGTGTCAATTTAATATACACTCCTATAAAGGGTATCACCTATATGAAAAATAGTATGAAGTACTTAATAACTGTGCAGTGAAATTTATCACTTACTCACATTTTGATCTCTTCTCTTACGTTGTCAAGTAAAGTAATATTTTTTGTTTTTGTAAAGTTTTAAAATGAAAACTACCCTATGTGCTGTTCCGAGGTATTGGCTATCTACTAACCAAATTTCACATACACCTAAAATATAGATATAAATGTTATTTGCACACCCTGTATCCGCAAAACATCATTCGGCATCTAAAAACCCGATAAATACTGCACTAGACCACAGGATTGTATACCGGGTGTTGCATCGTCGAGCGGGACATAGGAAATCCCATGTAATTTTAAATGGGGTCAATTATTGGCTTCCCTAATTATTTTAGAGAAAAATTCTATTTAGGTTTATTAAAAAGCACTAAAACCCACATTCAAAAGAATAACTTTAGATATTTTTGATGAGCCCGTTTACGGGTTATCGCCGATTTCTTTTTAACTATTTCTCCTTTTTATGGCCCCGTATTTGCGGGCACCAGTCAAGGTAAAAGATGATTATCAAATAAAGTTGTCATTTTGAAATGTGTGCTTTATTGTTATAAAAACTCGTACATCGAAAATATTAGCTATGAATTACACTTCTGAAGAAAAAATATTGATGATTAAATGGTATTATCAAGGAAATAGTTATCAAAATGTGTCAGACATGTTTGTTGCTCTGTATCCGAATAGACCGATACCTGCAAAATCTACAGTCGAAAGGACTATCAAGAAATTTGAGACAAAAGACACTGTAATAAATAACTGCAGATGTGAAGAAAGGCAGGAACAAAGAAGAGATGCAAGAAATGATAGGGACTTGCAAGTTTTATTGTGCGTGGAAGAAAATGATGGGAAGATCAGCACAAGGAAACTTGAGGATGACATAGGATTAGATCACACCACAGCGTTACGAGCTTTGAAACGACATAAATATTATTCATACAAATATGAAAAGCACCAAAAGCTAAGAGATAGGGACGAAATACGACGACAGGAGTTTTGTTTTGGTATGATGGAAAGAGCAAACATGGATAGGGAATTTTTAAAAAACATTTGTTTCACTGACGAATGCACATTTACCTTAAACAATGAACCCAATGTTCAAAATTATCGATATTGGAGCAAAGAAAACCAACACAGGTTTGTGAAAACAAGGACGCAATATCCACAAAAAGTTAATGTATGGGCTGGGATTTTCGGAGAAAATATTATCGGGCCATTATTTCTTACACGAAATTTAAATGCAGAATATTTTTTGGAACTACTTGAAGATCATATTTTACCTACTTTACATGATGCCGCCAGGGAAAATCAGGAAGTTTGGTACCAAATGGATGGCTGCCCGGCACCTAGTACCCTGGCTGTCCGGGAATATTTAAACCGTGCTTTTAATGGAAATGTTATTGGCTTAAATCATACAGTAATTTGGACAGCATATTGAAACATGTAAAATGTCATAATTAACCTTGTAATTGGATACTTTATTTTAGTTTTATTCAGATTAATTTGTACTCATAAATACACCTTTAATATTTTCGATGTACGAGTTTTTATAACAATAAAGCACACATTTCAAAATGACAACTTTATTTGACATCATCTTTTACCTTGACTGGTGCCCGCAAATACGGGGCCATAAAAAGGAGAAATAGTTAAAAAGAAATCGGCGGGAACCCGTAAACGGGCTCATCACAAATATCTAAAGTTATTCTTTTGAATGTGGGTTTTAGTGCTCTTTAATAAACCTAAATAGAATTTTTCTCTAAAATAATTAGGGAAGCCAATAATTGACCCCATTTAAAATTACATGGGATTTCCTATGTCCCGCTCGTCGATGCAACACCCGGTATAGTTTACAATCCTGTGACTAGACACTGCAACTCTTTTCCAAAGACGACAGTGATGCCATATCGATATTTAGGTCCCATTTATTAAAGACCTGACCAAAAATTGTTTTTGAAATTTGCGAACCTCTTATGGCTTTTAGATTTATAGATTAGAAAAAAGTAGTTATAACCTTTTTTGTGTAAATTTTAATGCTCTACAACATTTGGCAAACACTTTTTCTCATATTATTTTGCATTTAAAAGTTATAACCCAAAAATATGTTTTCAATCCCAATTGCAGGGTTTTTTAGCTCTCGTGCAAGGACTGGACACAAAATAACACTGAAGTGTCTTTTCAAACATTAAAATGTACCTTTAATCGAAAAAGCAGCTTTCTAACTAAAATTCCTTTTTAAGCGTTCCGTTTATTGGACTAATATTGCATCGAGGTAAACAGTAGTATCTCTTTATACGGTCTTGCGCACGAATTTTATGCCATATTTCCGTAGTGGTAAACAGTAAACACTAGTAAACAGGGGCGCATCCACGATTGACGTCGGACGTTCGTCGGGTGCGCACCGATTGCACACGGCGATAGGAAAATTCGTTCACGGTTGTACCGGGTAACATTTATACTCGTTCACGGTTGTGGATAACTTTTACCGAACGAAACAACTTTTTAACCAAGTCGGGAGACGGATAAAGTTTGTCCGGCATGCGCAAATGTATTGTTTATTGTTTATGGTGAAAGTTAAAAGTTAGGTTGTTTTTAAAATAAAAGTTTTTTGGGCGCGCCAAAACTTTTTGAGAATGTCGATTTCAAAAGATACCCACAATTTGCTTCAAAGAGTTTTGTTGCTGTCCCATTTCAAAATTGCAAAATATAATTTGACAAGTTTGACGTTTGTTCGGGTTGCTCTCGGCGCATGCCCGAGCCGTTCACAGTGAGTAGATCTTTTTGTTTCGTAGATATAACTGGATGGACGTCGGTTAAATTTTACCTGGGTAATATTTACCAATTTGGTGAAAACTATGAACGCGCCCCAGTAGTGTCTCCCGATTCAGCGCGTGTTATGTGCTCTAAAGGGTCCAGGAAAATTGTGCAAATGGCTTTGAAAAATGTATCAAACGGTGATACCAGCTACGGTGAGTATAAAACAGAATTTTAAAATTAGTTAAATTTTAAGGTTATGTCGTAAATCAATAAAAAATAAATAAAATAATCAACAATAGCTAAAAGAAAATGGTATAACAATGTAAATGTTATATGATCTTTTTAAGTTACGTGCATTACATAATATTCAAAACTATTTTATAACACTAATTTTTACTACTGGTTTGGAGATACGATTGATTACCTTATGTATAAAATTTATTTTAGAAAATTTCGAAAATGACCCTGGCCCTACCATCAAAACGGTGTAGCCGAGTTGCTAGACGTATGCAGGTAATTGAGATAGCCGAATTCCTAGACCGACATACACTAATTGCTAGACGGGGGATGGTCGAGTTCCTAGACGCGACCTTCATTACAGAGAGGTAATAAAAATTATTAGAGCCTGGAAAATTATATTTATGCTATTATTATGAGTAGATCGACTCAAAAAGGGCTGGTAAATAATTGGCCGGTGAACTTAAAAAAGGCGAATTGGAACCAAAAAGGTGGATTAGATGCCGTGTTAGCGCCTGTTTAACCAATAAAGTCTATAAAGAGACTTGAAAAAGGCGAATTGGAACCAAAAAGGTAGATTAGATGCCGTGTTAGCGCCTGTTTAACCAATAAAGTCTATAAATGGACTTGAAAAAGGCGAATTGGAACCAAAAAGGTGGATTAGATGCCGTGTTAGCGCCTGTTTAACCAATAAAGTCTATAATTATTAGTTACAGCATTATTTAGTTGAGTTAAGCAATATAATGTTCCAAGTGTATGTAATTTTTGCCGTCTAGGAACTCGACAATGTTTTTCTAGCAATTCGTACATCTTCGTCTAGCAACTCGACGATTCCAAATTCATAATTTTGTTACCTACTTTCCACCGTCTAGCAACTCGGATACACCCCATCAAAAATGCTTTAAAAACAAAGATTATAGGCGGAAATAAGGAGATAGGTGATATAAGAAACGGTAAGTTAATTTTTCCTTTAAAAATGTGTCTAAAGTAAATGTTATATTATAATGCATATTTCTATTAAGACCTTTTATCTTACCTAAACATTTCATTGTGGAAAACACATCAGATACCTTTGTCCTGAGTTCCAGCCCTGTCTCGAAATATATTCCAGAAATTAATATTTTGACAAATGTGATAATAGAATCAGATGATATAATATTTGGTAAGTATAAGGTTTTCCAATATAAATGATAACATTAAAACTTTTTTTGTACTTTTTTCACTGATCTGTTTCATTTTATTAAACACAGAAGACGTTCCGGTAAATTTACAAACTACTCAATACGAATCTGATTCTGAAGACAATTTGCCACTTTCACACTGGATCAGAAGAGCGGGTCATTCCTCACATAGTTCTACTGGCTCACACTGCATAAAAATAGAAGCTAGTAAGTATCAAGATTAAAAATTTAATAAATACTCCTACTGTAAAAATAGCAACTAAAATAAAACAATTTGTTGCAGCAGCTAATGTTGTTACCAATGAAATAATGGATTCTCCTATTGACGACAGCGATGCAGACCCTGATTACGTTCCTAGTGCGGAAGAATGGAATTCTGAAGAGAAAGAAATAAAAAGTGTGAGAAATGGATAGGATATTACAATTAGTGAAGTCGTACAGAAACCTGCAAAGAAGGCTAAAAAGAAAGAAAAAAAAAGCAAGTACAAAATATCGATAAATGGGAGGTAACCAAGAGACCGCAAAAAACTTTATCTGGAAAAGAACGTATTTCTAAAAAAGGAAAGTTGATTAAAGATGAATTTATGAAACCAGCTTGCAGACCCTGTAAAAAAATGTTCAGAAAAGATAAATGAAGATGATCGAAAAAAAATATTTAGTAGTTACTGGGACGCGACAAAAAATTGGGATGTTAAGAGACAATTCATAACATCCCATGTCAAAAGTAAACCTTTAAATCGAGAAAGACCTAAAGATCACAGTAGGCATGGCCGAAGAAAGCAAACGATTTTGTATTACTTCGATGTGAACTGCGGTAGAATTGAAGTCTGTAAAGTATTTTTTTTACATACATTAGGGGTCTCAGAAACTGTTGTACGGACGGCTTTAAGAAAACAAACAACAGGCGGTTTTGCTACTCTAGACATTAGTGGTAGGCATATACCTCCAAACAAACTGCAGGAAAATGTTCTCGAAAGAGTAAGAACTCACATAGCTTCATTTCCGGTATATCAGAGTCACTATAGCCGAGAAAAAAGTGCTAAAAATTACTGAAGTGACCTAAATTGCAATAAACTTTATGAATTGTACAAACAAAAATGTATTGAAGATAGTATTTTAAAAAACGAAGTAGTCAAGTTTTGGGCTTACAAACGAGTTTTTGATAAGGAGTTCAATTTAGGTTTTAAAAAACCTTCTAATGACACGTGTGATGCTTGCGATGGATTTGTTTTAAAATTAAAAGACAATTCTCTTGACCAAAATAAAAAAGAAGAGATTGAGCACGAGTACCAAGATCACCTTGATGAAGTTGAAAGACGCTACCAAGAGAAAAGACATGACAAAATAATGAGCAGGATCATTGAAAACAGTAAAGTTATAATGTTGGACTTGCAAAAATGTTTGCCTACTCCTTATCTCTTAAATTGTCAAAGCTTTTACTTATTAAAATTGTGGACACTAAATTTAACAATATATGACGCAACAGAAAACAAATCATACTGCGTAATTTGGGATGAATCCAAAGCAGGGAGAGGTGGTAATGAAGTAGCATCGGCGCTGTTGAAATGGGTCAACAATGTTATTGCTGAAAGCAAAATAGAAAATTTAATAATATGGTCCGACAACAGTCCAAGTCAAAACCGAAACATAATGATGTTAACAAATTACTTTTGGCTACTGAATGCATGCCCTTCCCTGAAAACCGTTGTGCACAAATTTCTATTACGCGGACATACTCATATGGAAGCAGACCATGTCCATGGTTTAATTGAAAGGGCCGTTAAAAACAAACCAACAATGCAAATTGTGACTCCGTGGGATTGGGAGCAACTTATTCGACAATCTGGTGCAACAGTTTTTAGTATGGAAGTAGAGGATTTTAAAAATTATTCAGCGTTATACAGCGGTACCATTCAAAAATCAAAGGCAAAACACCGATAATGAAAATTTTCTAATATCTAAAGTTGTTTGGCTTGAGGCACGTGCTCAGACACCTACAATTATTTACTATAAAACCAACATTGAGGTAGAAACCTTTAAAACTGTAGATTTTTCCAGCTCTGCAAGAATACGTCGTAACTTACCTGCAATTCGAAATACACCAAAAGGTATCAATAAAAAGAAAAAGGACCATTTGTTTACCCTGCTTAAGAGGGTGCCGAAAACCTTTCATAATTTTTACTAAAATATTTCTATAGCATCAAAGGGTGAGGCTGATGATGATAACTAATGATTTGTGTGACGTTTTTGATATTGTTGATCAGAGTTTACCATTTTTTTTTGTTCTATACATTGTAAAGTTATGTTAATAAAAATATAATATTTTCTTAACAAATAAGGAGTAGTTAGTTCTTTCCTACCTAATATTTCGTGTTGAGGTACATCGTCGTAAGTCCACTAAATCATCTTTAGGTAAGAGATATGAAAACTTTTTAAACTCTGATGTTTCATGCATATTATATTTGTATTAAGTTCCAAATTTCAATTTTCTGTTTATTCTTGTTAAGTTTGGATGTCCTGAGATTTGCAAATTTAAAATGTTTTCCTCATTTTCTCAATATTTAATAATTGTGACATATTACCTCTATGCTACTGATATAGACTTTTCTAAACTAAAAACTGAATTAAGCGTAATTTATGACCGAGATGACTTTCCTGAATGCGATGGCGCTGCAGCTCTTCTAACGCTTTCTTACAACTACAACTTAACCACTACTTTTTCAGAAACAATTAAGATTTTAAATATTTTATGCACTCTACCAATGACGACCATGGAGTGTGAGCGAAGTTTTTCCCACTTTAAATTAAAAGTTTGTTAACACCGTGGCATAGGACAGGTGTTAAGTATGGAAAAATCTTTAATAAAAAACATTCCTAATTTTAACGAGCTATAGTAATAGACCATTTCGCCAATTCAAAAAGAAGAAAAGTTGACTTAAAATTAAAATAACAAAAAGGAAATATATGAGGGTACTAAATACTTCTCGAAAAACTTTAAAAACTACACGCGCGGCTTATTTAAAGCATAACGAAAAATTTGCCTAAATTTTGATGTTATGTATTTTTCAAACTTATGGTTCGTTTTTAATGATTTCTTTTTCTAATTGTAGGGTTTTCCTTAAGCATGTCACTACCTTTATTGTTTTGCTTAAAAAAGAAACTTTGGCAATATACCGGGTGTAATAAAAATGTTGTGTTTTTTATGGAGATTCAAAACACCCTGTGGAATTTACTAGCCATTGCAAGTTATCGCAATTATAGCCAAATAAAGGTCTCATGTTTCCTTTACATTTTCTTTTTTAATTCATTTGTTTAATTGTTTATCTCTGCTTTTTCATGAAATACACAATCTTTAGTTCAACGTGTTTTTGTTGACCTAAAATGCATTTATCGGAAAAGTAGCAGGCTATGAAAATGAAAGACTTACACAGAAACGTCATAAAGTGAAATGTAAGAAAAGCGTTATTAGGTTTGATTGGTGGGCGTGCATTATCGTGCATGAATAAAAAATCATCCCCAATAAATGAGGCATATGGTACCACATGGGGTTCTAAAATGTCTAATATGTATAGATCACCTGTCAAAGGACCTCCCTGAATCACAACTAACTCCGTGCGAGCATCCAAACTAATGCCACCCCAGACCATAACAGATCCTCCTCCATAGCTTACTATTCCGACAATGTTGCATTGAACATATCTCTCGCCAGAACGTCGATACACTCTCCGACGGCGGTCATCGCTAAAAAGACAAAACCTTGACTCATCGCTAAACAATACATTGCCCCATTCACGACACAGAACTCAAAAATTTGATTTACGAGCTCCCCAATTTTGGTGCTCCTGGGCAAATTAAAGACGCTGCCTTCTATGGTTTACGGTTAGGAGGGGACCAGTTGCGGCTCGATAGGGAGTAATACTGCTTTCTGCCAACCTTCTACGCACTACGGGAAAATTCCTGCTGCAGTGCAGTGCTTGTAACAAACCGACTACGTAATGCCTGTATTCGCAAAAAGCGATCTTGGTGATTCGTTGTCACCCTTGCTCGTCCTTGTCCAGGTCTTCCTTGATTAGCACCAGTCTCCCGAAATCGTGCCAATGCTCTGGAGATAGCAGATTGTGTCACTCTATATCGTTGGGCCACTTGAAATTCTGGCAAGCCTTCTTTCACAAGTGCTATGGCTCCAGCACATTCCTCAGGCGAAAGATTTCTTCTTATAGGTGCGTTTTGGGCCATTTTGTTTTTAATTACATTAATAAAATTACAAATTGCCAATACAATGCATGCAAAGCAAACTAAAAAGTGATAAAGTGAAGAATCAAACCTGATAACGCTTTTGTTACATTTCACTTTATGACGTTTCTGTGTGATCTTTCATTTTCATAGCCTGCTACTTTTCCGATAAATGCATTTTAGATCAACAAAACACGTTGAGCTAAAAATTATGTATTTCATGAAAAAACAGAGATAAACAAATGAATCAAAAAAGAAAATGTAAAGGAAACATGAGACCTTCATTTGGCTATAATTGCGATAACTTGCAATGGCTAGTAAATCCCACAGGGTGTTTTGAATTTCCATAAAAAACACAACATTTTTATAACACCCGGTATAATACCAAAGTTCCTTTTTTAAGCAAATCAATAAAGGCAATGATATGCTTAAGAAAAAAACCTACAATTAGAAAAAGAAATCATTAAAAACGAACCACAAATTTGGAAAATACATAACATCAAAATTGAGGCAAATTTTTCGTTATGCTTTGGTCTTACTTTTTTTTATTTTACGTAAATACTCAACGAATTTGGTGTTACTTGATGTCAAACCGAGTACCTTTTAAAATAAGCTGTGGAAAAGAAGGGGAGTTGAAAACTGGCTTCTCTATCTGTTTTAGATACCATATGACCATCCCTACTTATAAGTTTAATCATGTTGTTACACCTTTATAATCTGTCAAAAAAATTATTTTCTTTAAAGTTTAGTTTTACAGCAGATTTAGAGAAAAACAACATGTTCTATCATTGATCCAGTAAGTTTTTTGCGACTTTCATTGGAAGAAACGATATCCATACGGTGCAACAAATGCTTATATGCGAGGCAAAACATAAAATTCTTATCGATTTTTTACAAAAAAAAATCCAATGCAACTGCTCATTCTTTTTTTGATTAATTTTATATTTAACAACAAACAAATTATGATGAAGCATTAAGCAGGGTGGCCAACTTAAAGGTTGCATTGTAAATTTCAGGTAAATTGAAATGATAGTTTTTAAAAATTCCCTATTTTAGACCCACACACCCCGAATCGGTCCTAAATTAGAGTCACCCTAATTAGCATACAATAAAAAGTCTAGTTTGGTGAAAGTAATGAAAACTGCCTGTAGTAACAACGGCGTTACTACAGGTAGTTTAAATATTAATATTTATAAAAAAAATCTACTATGTACAATACAACAACTTAATTTTTAAATTTTAGTCATCATGTTCCGAGTAGTCCGATGAACTATCGTCGTTGGGGTCCAGAGTAATAATAAGGAGCTCATAATAAAGAGGAAAGAAAAATCCAAAATTCTTCACAAATATTTAATATCTCGCTCTACGCGTTTCGGTTTCTTAAACTAACAGTTAGTTAACTGTGCTCGCCATTGTGAGCTTGTTTGTGTCCTTAATGTAAAGTTTGTGTTTAGAGCAATGTGTAAAAATTGAGGGTGAACTGGGGGAGTTCAGGACTGTAAATTGTGGTATTCCACAGGGAACTGTACTGGGACCTGCTCTCTTCTCTTTGTACATAAATGAACTTCTTTTCATGCAGAGCAGTGCCAAAATAATATCATACGCTGATGATACTGTTCTTATATTTACCGGTAAAACGTGGCAGGAGGTCTTTGAACTTGCAAGTTTGGAATTTTCTAGGATTATCCAGTGGTTTGGAGAAAATCTATTAACTTTAAACATGAAAAAGACTAGGTATGTATGTTTTAGCATCTATAAATATCAACCATATCTTAACGAACTGAAAATTCATTCATTTGATTGCATTCAAAATAATAAACAAAATTGCCAATGCACTACAGCTATAAGTAAAATCAATAAAATAAAATACTTGGGTGTAATTGTTGATCAAAATATGAGGTGGGAGGAACATATTAAGCAATTAAATGCTAAAATTCGGAAACTTGTCTGGAAGTTCTATAGCATTAGAAATGTTATGCCTGCAAAGGTATTGCGGACGTTGTATATCGTTTTGGCTGAATCTATCATTAGTTACGGCATTTCGATTTGGGGTGGAACTTTTCCCTCAAACATGAATGTTTTAAACACCACTCAAAAATTTCTCTTAAAGGTCCTTCTACAGAAGCAAAAACGATATCCATATGATTTATTGTTTAAAGAGGCAAATGTATTTAGTGCTCCTCAACTTTATGTTAAATCAGTAATTTTATTTACTTATAAAAACCCAGTACTAAGAAAGTCAATTTTTACGTATGAGACTAGAAGCAATACTCGGCAGGACCTGAATGTGCCACGCCTCGCGAAGACCACCACACAGAGATTTCTTAATTATTTTGCCACTAAATTTTACAATTTGTTGCCGATTGAAATAAGGCGTATAAATAGCATCTCTCTCTTTAGTAAGAAAATTAAGCAGATTATTATCAGAACAAAAGAAGCTGATTTTATAAAAATTCTAAGATTTGATTGAACGTAAACTTTAATACTTAACTTTAACTTTAATTAAAAAAGTAACTTTTCTTGTTGCATTTTTGGTGATTTTATGCCCTTCGTTAACTAAATGGAATTTGGAATTTATCTCATTTGTTTGCTGCGTTCTATGCATATATTATACATGTAAACTACTATTATACACTACTTGCATTCTTATATTATATAAACTTAATCTTGCGCATGAAGTAAAGTACACACACGGACATTACAGTTTAGGTGTACTTTGATAACTAATTGTTATTTACATTGTAACTTATCTAAATTATGTAATATATTTCATATATATTTCATATTTCATATTATACAGCTCTTGAAAATGGTTTAAGAAACCGAAACGTGTAGAGCGAGATATTAAATATTTGTGAAAAATTTTGGATTTTTCTCTCCTCTTTACTGTGAGTAATCTTCATCCCGGTGATATCTATGATTCAATAAGGAGCTCTACAGTGCTTTCTAGCATGTTATCAGCTTCTCACATTCTTTCTTCTATTTCAATCACATGTTCGACGCACTTACTACATTTTACACAATCCACTGTCTTTATTCCCTCTTGCAAAAGGTTTCCAACGTCTCTCATTTTAAAAGTGGTGTTATGCCTTGCTACAAATCCTTTTACTTGCGCCCACACCAATTCTATTAAGTTTAATTCACAGTAATATGGCGGAAGGCGAAGTAGCGTTATATATCGCTTTAAAGCAATTTCGTCGACAACAAATTTCGTACAAAGAGGTTTATTCAACTTTACAATCTTCAGTAGCTCCTTTTCAGCATATCTTTATGAAATTGCTTCTTCTTTACAGTAAGCCAATGAATAATGTCATTCTTTTTCCAAGAAGACTTTGCTATTTTTTCGGATTTTCTTGAGTGGCATTATCCATGACTATAACAGACCCAGGAGGAATAAGATGTAGCATTTACTGGAATTATTCTTGAAATACATCAGCGTTCATGTTTTCATGATAGTTTCCAGTCCGTTCTAATAGTAAGCCGCTATCGACAAATCCATTTTTGCTACCAATGTGAGTAATTATTAATTTTTTACCTTTTCCCGAGGGTGCTTTTATTCCAGTGGACCATCCTTCCATGAAAGGTGCCTCGCGCTTCTTATATGTTTATCCTGCTATATTTTACCAAAGGTATAGGTATCCTTCATTCAACCAAGTTTCGTCCATATAATAGATATTCCTGTTTTCCCTTTAAAACTGTCTCACTGCCCTCAAATATCGGCATCGCCAGCATATGATTTTGTCTTTCTTTATTAGAAGTGATTTTTGTTTTAAATTTTTTCATAACAAAAATTCATTTCCTTCAAAGCTTTCCATAGTTTATTCTTACCCATGGGTGGAATGAAATCATCTTTTTCATTTCAAACATTATTTTGTCCAAGGTAGGTATTTCTTTCTTTAAGTAAAACGAGTGGATGATACTTCTGATGGCAGTCTTTTCATCCTCATTTATTACAGTTTCTTTTCTTCCTGTACTTCTCCTTGGTAACCTAATGGGGCTGCGTTTATCCTTGTGTACAAGTCGGTATATTGTTGACTGTCCGACTCCAGTCATATTCGAACACATTTCAACTATATTTGCAACTCCGAATGTTATATTAAATAATAATTGGACTACGCCTATGGAATACGGCTATAGAGAAGCCAGTTTTCAACTCCTGTTCTTTGGCATGGGTTGTTTCAGTTTGACATCGCCTTGTACTTCTCGGTTTTCCCAGTACACCACTGAATTTTTTAAAAATTTGCATACCATTTGTAATTAAACAAGGAATGATCTTTTAAACCTTAAAATAAAAGTTAATAACAATTTATTATTAAGAAAAATATTGCAGATTGAATTCGACCTATGCTCTTGAATAATCCATAAAATTGGAACGGAGTGTATTTCTTTAAACTCCATATAAAAAGCCATAAGGTAAGTTGCTTTTCGATATTTTAAAGTATTAATAGCTTGCGTTTTTTGCTTATTCCTTTTAAAAAAAAAACCTTGACCTGCGGCGCTTCTTTCTTTAACCCACCCTATCAAATTGACCACGAGCCGCCACTGGTTAACATTCAAGTCTGAAGCGAATTTCAAATTCCTTTGGAGTACTTTTAAAGTTTAAACAAACAACTAACCGTCCATAAGTCATATTTTGTTCAGTTTACATTAAAACAATAATATTTTGGAATCGTGAAACCAGCTAAAGTACGCCTATGCAAGAGAATAATGCACTATTATCGTTAATTTAAAGCGTGCACATACAAACAACTAGTAGTATGCATTTAACTATTTAAACCACCGACAAACAATAATAAAGCGGCCATGACGCCGCCACGTGCCTATCTGGAAATAAACGGCTTAATTATTAAATTTTTGAAGCTCGGTTTACAGTAAAACTCGCTTTATAAATAAAAGTCTTAGTATGGGCAAATATATCGGCTATTATTATTTAGTATTTCGTTTTATTTGCAAAATTATTTGACTGTTGGTGGATTTGTGTCAAATCATAGAACCCTTCAAACAAATATCTTACCAAAAAACCACTAAAATAACAAAATCTAAATAACTAATTATTTAATCGAACTAATTTTTATTTAGGAACTAAATCCCGTTAATCGCTAGTTAAATCACCCAATAGAGAACTATTTAATTGTCAAGGTCATTTAAACTAAATAATTATGTATTTACATTAAATCCTTAATATAAAACAACCAAATATTTACAAATAACTAATTATTTAATCGAAGTACATTTTAAGTTAAGAACTAAATACCTTTAACTTTAATTTAAATCATTCATTGCCGAACTTTTCAAACAATTTGGTCATCCAAACTAATAATTAAGTATTTAAATGAACTCCTGTCGCCTACTTTGGGCTTTGAGTAATTTGATTGGTTATACAAAAGTGGCCTGATAAATCATCATCGCGTTTTTGGTTATTGGTGTTCGATTTTGTCTGGTAGAAATTTATGAGTGAGAGTGAAATCTTCTTTGTTAGTGGCACAGAAGTTAGTGGTTCCATCAAAAATTAAAACGAAGATATGGGGAAGAAACGTAATATGAATAATTATTTAGAAGATTGGGGTATATCGAGGGGTATATCCCATCTGTTAGATACTTTTCAAGATAGGAAACTATATTTGAATATTTTAGTTACGCATGAAACGAATTAAAAAAGTAAGATAAGAGGCAAAGAAAAGATACTTGTAATACCTAATTTGAAATTTCGAACATAAAATCTTTTTAGAAAAATGTAGCCAGGTATTTATAAATCATGATGGCTATATACCTAGGTTACAAATAAGACATTTTTTCTCAAGTTTCACCATAATTCAATACCTATCAAGCCTCCTAACGTAAAAAATATAATATAATTAATATAATATTAATAATTATTGTACCTAATATTTGCAAATTTGCCTTTATTTAATTTTTTATCAAAGTTATTAACTTCTCTATAATGTTTTATTGACGTATATTTTAAGGGGAACAACAACTAATGGTGGGTTTATACAGCAAGATAACATAACATAAAAATAAAATAAGAGTTGAATCTACAGATCTGCCATAAGACGTTTATAGAAACACATAACATAACATAAAAATAAGAAATAAAATAAGAGATGGTTATCTTTCAAATTTTATGTTATTTTTATGTAAACATCGTTGTGCGCGTGCGCGTAATTTGTCATAAGCTTTATTTTCGGCAAAAATGTGTTTTTTTCTGTTGGTTTGCCTTATTATTTGAACACTATAAACAATTTGATAAGGTTTGTGATTATTATGGTATAGGTACTGATTAAACCATATTCAATAGCAACATTTCAATATTATTTTTATGTGTCGTCTGTATAAACACGTACTTGGATAAAATAAGAACTGATTTGAATGAACATTCTGATTTATTGTAAATTAAAAAAAAAGTATTTAAACCAAAGAAATTTATACTTGGTCTAAATAAATATAAAAGACAAGTTAAATTATGTACTTGAATAAAAAAACAATTACTTTGATGGAAACTACCCGTTTATTTAAATCAAATCACTTAAATTGTTTAATTAAATAACGTTGTTGTTACGGCAAATACATGTAAAACAAAAGTAAAATAAATATATACTTGATAAAATATATTATTATTATAAATATCAATCAAATAAACATTTTGTTAACTTAACTTTTAACCTATTTACCTTAAGTCATTGAAAGGGCTTATTTAAGTTAGGTTAGTGTTAAGGAAATAAATATTTGCTTGAATTGTGTATTTAGTGATTAATCCCAAATAAAAAGTAATTTGTATCAAATCAGATGATACTAATTGAGGCAAATAATCCCTTGGTATTTTTCAAATACATATTTGTTTGGCTAATAGGAAACAAATATTTATTTGAGTCAATGGAAAATTTTTTTAAATCAAATAATTAATTTTATCAGTGTATGCAGAGTGGGGAGTGGGACTTAATTTTTTAAAGAAGTTAAAAAAAGAAACATTTTACCTTTGAAATGGCAAGATTGTAAAAACTGAAAGTCGTGAAAAAAGGGGCACAAAAAAACGAGTTGGTAAGTATACCTAAAGCGGAGGACAGACCGGAAGATAATCCCGCAACATAGCAACAATCGATGTTTGGCGGACACTTTTTAAATTGTTGCTGACAACATTCCAACATCGCTCTAGTATCTTGCGGCAAAAGATCAAATAAAGTCGAATTTGAATGATTTTTTTTCACCATCTCCTATTTTGTTCAGCATTCATTTCAACGGAAAAAACTCGACGAGAAAATCAAGCCACAGAGCACAACAAAACATAACCACAAGCAAAAGTACTAGAATGTCAAACCTGCAGCCGCGCATGCGACTGTTAAAGAAAGATTTCTTTTAAGGCATTTGGTAACAATAAATAAATTTGGATTAATCACACAAAAAGTCAAAACTTGTTAATTCTCTGTCATTTTTAGTGTGTGAAATACTTCAAAAATATAAACTAACCTCAGATGGCGTCAAGTGGTGAGGGACGCAAGCACACAACGAATCAAATTCATCATTCATCATTACATTGTAAACAGGGCCTAATCGTCAAATTGACATTCTGAAAGCCCGCATTGTGTTTATACAAATCTAATTTACAACAACGGATTTAAATGAATGGATCGCACTTTGATAGCACAAATAAATGGATGGGAGTGACAAACCCAGCCCATTTGCTGCTTTTGTTAAAAAAACTCTCCTATTCATGATATTAAGCGTTGACTCTATTATATTCACCGTAAAGCACTAACAATATTTCGTTCTTAATTTAAAAGGTTTCATACAGGGTGGCAAAAAAATCTTGCAAATACTCACACCGGTCTAGGATTATTACAGAGTTTACAAAATATTTTATGTTAATATAACGCGAAAATAGAAACGTATGCATTTTTAAGACCGATACATTTTGTCGGATATCATTGTTTTCTATAAAGTTAAGTGAATAAAATGCTAAAAGAACGATAGGTCTGGAATAGGGATCGTTAAAACAGGGATTTTTTTAACTACAGGTAGAACCTGATCCAGTTTTCAAAAGTACCTGTTTTAAGAAACCTGTTTCAGTTCCGAGCTGTTCCAAAACGTAGATAATAATTAATTGTACCTACTTGTCTCGCGCTGGCGGCTGACGCTGTTTTTATCCTGTTGCGATCACGAGGTGTCTGTTGTTCCAGACAAGGTTACCGGTTGTCGCGTTAATGGAATGTTTGGAAACAGACAGATTGGTTGTGGTGGTCCTGTGAACTGGCCTGCAAGGCCACCGCATTTAAACCCATTGGATTTTTTCTTGTGCGGTTTTATAAAAGATAAAGTTATGACTATACCAACGACAACATCGGAAAACATTAAAGATCGTATTCGAGAAGCATGTAACTCCTCACATGTTAAATACCGTGCGCTACATAATGTCAAAAAGAATTGCAAAATGTTAGAAGTAGATGAGGGTAATTTGGACATCTTTAAAAGCACGATCGTTGTTAAATTTAAGATAGTATGATAGTTCTAATTTTGTTTATTTAAAAAATCGTAACTAAGCAACCAGTAGAGTAAATGTAAAATGTAACAATATTCTGCTTACTTACGTAGTTATTGACGAAAAATTAAATTATCGAAGAAAACAAACACCTTTCTATTCGACAGGTGAAGTAAATGTCAAAAATGTCTTAAAGTATTATAACGTTGTTACTTTCAGGTTGTTCTGGTTATATTTTATTTTGTGACGTATAGAACCGCAAGTCCGTAAATCTACCTCCGTGCGCAAAACCGCTTTTTATTTTAGGGTTTTCTTTCAAATATGGTTTATTCCCTGTGACCTTTTCAGTGGGTTCTTGGGTTTGACTGAAAACTGTCATCGGTGTCATTCGGTCAAACTAAATTCTGGCAATTGGTCAGGCCCTTAGCCCTTGTGGGAAAATTCGGCTGACTATTTTTGATATAACAAATACTTCAACCTATTGTATTGTAAAAGGGTTGCAACTTTTACCCTGTTACAAAGAGTGTTTTATTTAGCAAACTCATCCTTTTACCACTATTTTTCTGTTTAGGTAAATCAACTGACACATATTTGTTCCTTGTTGAATTAAGTGTTTATAATTCCCAATTTAAAATCACCTTTCTTTACATTTTTTCCTTTATTAAATAACTTTTGCGTAATTAAAAGAAAGATGTTTGTCCCTTTTCTTTCCGTCAAACTTAATCCTTGGACGCGTTTCGCCGTATTACGGCTCCTCGGCAAGGCTAAAGAGTCTGACGAAAAGGAAAGGGACCTTACAGTGTTTTCAACACATAATGTATATAAACATATGCAAGATGTTACACGTGGCGACATCTCTATAGCCTTGCCGAGGAGCCGTAATACGGCGAAACGCGTCCAAGGATTGAGTTTGACGAAAAGAAAAGGGACAAACATCTTTCTTTTATATCGCGTTTTCGGTTCACAGAAACCGACGATTGGCTTTCAGCGCCACCTGACATTAGATACCTGCTTATGCGGGATCCATTCCAGCGTCAGGACAATGAATCAGTTGTTAAGTACACAAACAGCATATTATAGTAAAATAATAAGTAAATAAGTTTGTTTCTTTAAATTTTATTTTTGTTATAATTTTCCAAAGATATACAGGGTGATTTTTAAGTTGATGCTTCTTTTTAACACAACATAGAATCAAGAAAAGTTTCCGCCTCTGAGATACAGGGCGTTGAATTTGAAATTTATTTTCGATTTTTTAAAATAACTTTTACAAAAGATAAATTTTTCGCACAAAACTTGGTAACCGGGTTTTTTCTTAAGGTGAGAAATCATAATTTAGTATTAATGTTTGTGCAGCTATCATTTATTCAGTTTAATTTGCTGTAACTTTTTTGTCAGAGAACTTCTGGGAGTTTTTATTAATAAACCTTATTCTTACACCTTTTCTGGAGAAAAAAGGAATACTTTCTCAACAACGCTAGATAGAGGATATGACTTCGAGAAATTTGCTTATTTCTGCATTAGTACAAGTACAGGTCACTACAGGTTATGGAATTCGTTAGGTAAGGCCCGTTAGGCGCTAAACGAAGTTGCTCAGAGTCTTAAACAAAAAATAAAATTTCAAATTCAACACCCTACACCTGTATCTCAGAAGTCAGAAACGAATTTTTAATAATTTGCTAAATTTTCGCTTACTTTAAATTTAAATATTGTCTTCTTTTTAGGTTGAGGGTACTTCTGGCGTGAATGCGCCACCAAACTCACAGGAGTCACAGAAACCATGTACTTCACAACAAACTTTAGAGTCACTATCCAGTCTTTCCACTTCAGATTGTAACAAAAAGGAAAGTAGTGTCAGAATCAGAAACAAGGTCAGCAAGTCCTAGTTCTGGATCTTTGCCATCTTTTGTCATACGCATTAGCAAATCCACTAAAGATGAAATTGACAAACAGATTGCCAGAGCCCTCTACGCTACAAACAGCAGTTTTAACTGTATGGAGCAACCGGAAGTAAGAAAAGCCATCGCTCTTTTACGGCTTGGATACATACCGCCCTCTCGATATGATCTTTCTAATAAATTGTTTGATATAATTTATAATGAAGAAAAAACCAAATTCTTTCAAAACTTGTCGTAAACATGTGTGTGTCTGTTACTTGACGGATGGTCAAATGTACATAAAGAACCGATAATCTGTGCAACGGTTACAACAGAATATGGATTTACCGTCTTAGTAGATACTCTAGATACTTCTGGGACAAAACAGAAACTGCACCAGCACTCATAAATAAACTTAAAACAGAGTATGACTGTACATTATGTAGTTTTGTCACAGATAATGCAGCTAATATGGCTGCAAAGCGACATCCAATAAAAACATCTACTAAATTGAACCTTATTACATATAGTTGTGCTGCACATATTTTAAATTTACTATGTAAGGATTTGGAAATCGCTGATATTAAGGAACATGTTGTTTTCATTGGCAAATACTTTCGTAACAACCATTTTACCTCTGCAGCATATGCCAAAGAAGCAGACAAAAAACTGGTTTTGCCAAATGATGTCAGATGGAATTCGCTTGCCGACTGTTTGGAAGGTTTCGTTAAGTCATGGCCCATACTTTTCAAAATTGCTGAAGAGAACAAAAACGAAATTGACAATACTATAAGAGGAAAAATTTCCAACATTCACTTAAAAAAATTCGTCGAAGATTACCTAACAATACTTAAGCCTATCTCTATCGCAATATATAGACTACAAAGAAACAGTGCCAGTCTTTCAGATGTCGTAGAAGAATTTAAAATATTAGAAACTCGCAAAAATTTAAGAGGCGTTATGAATAGTGTATAACCCCATATCATTTATAGGCATATCTTCTTGACTCAACAAAAACTTAGCAAACACTAACAGAGAGTGAAAAAAATGTTGCTTTAAAAGTTGGTAAAGAATTAGATCCGAGTAGTGGTTTACTATCACTCATAGTCAAGTTTCTTGCCAGATCAGAACCTTTCACTGATATTATGTTTCATGGTGATATTCTTCAGAATGTAAAACCCATAGATTGGTGGAAGTCGCAACAAAACATACCGATTATTCAAAAAGTGTTCTTCATAATTAGACAATTACTTTGTGCTGCTGCTTCTTCCGCAGCAGTCGAAAGAATTTTCTCAACATTTGGTTTAGTCCATTCCAAACTCAGAAATCGATTAGAAACGGAAAAACCAGCAGAATTAGTTTCTTGTACAAGCACTACAATAAACTAAAATAAACATTATTTGGGTACAGTGGTTTTATTTTTTTGATATAATAAACCATTAATTAAAACTGATAGTTTTTATTTTCTCTTAATTATATACCTTATCAGAAATTTTGATTTTAATCATGATTTAAATTGAAGAGGACCTTCCAGAGATAACAAAAGCGGAAATCTCAAAATCACTAAATGAGATGAAGAACAACAAAGCAGCTGGGGATGACCAAATTGTTATTGAGGCAATTAAGGCAGGGGGTCATACGTTACTAAAAGCTCTGGCTCTGTTGTTTAACGCGTGCCTCTTCCAGGGAGTAACACCGTCCAAATGGGACAAAGCAGTAATAATAATAATGCACAAAAAAGGGGATATGACTCAGTTGAGCAACTATAGACCGATTAGCTTGTTATCCCACCTGTACAAACTGTTTATGAAAATAATCGCTAAAAGGCTAACATCAAAATTAGACTTCTATCAACCTCCTGAACAAGCCGGATTTAGAGCTAAATATGGAACAAATGACCACCTACAAACCATCAAAACACTGATTGAAAAGACTATTGAATACAATAAACCTTTGATCATGGTCTTCGTTGACTTTGAGAAAGCATTTGATTCTGTCAACCAAGCAATGCTTGGTGCTCTGGCTGAATGTAGAATAGACTATAGGTACACCTCCCTCATTAAATATATCTATGAACACGCTACAGCTTGTGTAAGGCTTCACGAAGACACGGATACCTTTCGTATTGAAAGAGGGGTTCGTCAGGGAGACACAATTTCACCAAAGTTATTCACAGCCCTGTTGGAGTATGCATGTAAATCCGTCGACTGGAATGAAATGGGTATTAATATAGACGGAAAGTTTTTAAATAACCTCAAGTTTGCGGATGACATCGTACTTATCGCTGACAGCTTTGACCAGGCACAGACATTGCTACAAGGACTCTTCACTGCTACAAGAGGGGTTGGTCTCAAGATAAATTTTTCTAAAACCAAATTCTTGACCAACCTGGTTCACGCCAAGAATATCTCTGTGGATGGCAAGGACATCGAGCCAGTAACTTCTTACAAATATTTGGGCCACGAGATAAAAATAGGTAGGGATAACCAAACATGCGAGCTAGTAAGAAGAATAAGCCTAACCTGGGCTGCATTTGGAAAGCTGAGAGACCTTTTCAGATCAAGTATTCCAATGAGTCTGAAAAGAAAAATATTTGATCAATGTATTCTGCCTGTAATGACGTATGGTGCAGAGACCCTAACGTTAACAAAAGCAACGGTGTCCAAATTGCAAGTTACCCAAAGAGCGATGGAGAGAATAATGTTGGGGATATCGTTACGTGATAGGATTCCTAATGCCATCATCCGCAGACGATCAGGAGTAACAGACGTTGTTGTAAGGATAACCACCCTAAAGTGGAACTGGGCTGGCCATGTAGCGAGGACTAACGACGATCGATGGACAAAGAGAATTTTGGAGTGGAGACCCCGAATACAAGCACACAGAAACCGGGGACGGCCTCCAACAAGATGGACCGATGACATAAAGAGATTAGTATCGAATTGGATACAGGTGGCGCAAAACAGGACCGTTTGGACGGACATGCGAGAGGCCTACGTTCAGCAGTGGACATCAGGGGCTATGTGATAATGATGATGATGATTAAATTGAAAAAAATGAAGTGATTTAAATCAATTGATTTAAGTCCTTTCAACCCTGCTGAACCCCATTGTTTCACACATAGAAATTTGGTGTTGTTGTGTAAAGTTGGAACTAAAAGAGCTGCGAGTGGCGCTCGAAACTCAACCATATATCTAGGCTTGCACAACAACATCCTTTGGGGGCTACACTCGTACACATTGTAGTTTTACTGACAAGGACCCTACTTAAAAGAACCACCCCTGTTTAGAATTGCCACGAGCTTGAGCTAGCTGAGGTAGGTGGTGACATAGGCATCGTAACTATAGATCCGACACGCCAACACGCCATTCATAAATGCTATAAAATTGTGATGCCAAAATCGTTTGGTGGCGAGACGCTGTGAGGAGCTAGGTGGGGCCGGGAGTGGGGATTAAGCTGCCTTTACATATGCATGCGACAAAACTCCAGGAAAACCCACAGAAAAACGCTGTCACAAATGAATGGAACATCCGCTATGTCGAGTATTGCCGAGTCGATGCGGATGGCCACGAAAATGATGAAATCTGGGCGGATCCTTTATTGCTGCGTTGCCATACTACAGATTTTTTACAAGGTTTTTGGTAATGTTATATATGTATTTTCCACATCATGTTATTCTAGTTTATCATAGAAGTTAATACTTTTAACAGAGTGGCGTAAGTCTGGCAAACCAAGCGGAGGGGAGCAGCTTGCATGTTGATTTACTTTACACTGGAATACATTGATGAGTACACGTTTATTTGTTATTGTTCGGTCTAATAGTTACGATGTCTATGGGTGGTGACCTTAGACTCATTTTATATTAGAACAACATTTATATTTTCTTACCACCTAATAAGGTTATAGTATGTCCCCAACCTCTCTACTGAAATGACGTCCGAAAATTTGAACAAAATACTTCCAGCCGAATTTGCATTGTAACACTTTCAAATCTTCACCCTGTATATTTGTAAGAAACTGCATTTAAATAAAAATGATCAATATAACAACTATTGGACTAAGGCGAAATCATTTCGTTAAACCTTTTAGCCGTTATTCAAAACATAAAAGACTGGGCCTCTTGTCCTATCTATTTCAGTAATCACCTGATGACAAAAAAACATTTAAAAAACGCTGTACAAAAACCTCTTTACGGGTATCTCGAGTATATATCCATTTTAAATGCGATTCGATGCCCCTGTCGTGCCAGGAGTCAGTTACTCATCCTATTTAATGGTGACACGTGACAGGTAGGGCAACATGAGCGGCAGTGTCATGGTCACTACGGTCATGATTTATTACCATCCTTTTATGAAGTGCGTGACCACTGAAATGACCGCCAAGGAAAGAAAAATTAACAACCTTGAATAGGTCACATAACATTTCCAAATGAAAATATAATACGTTGAATAGATGAAAAAATTTTTTGCCATCCCACAAACTAGCAAAATTCAATTAAATTATTATATCTTCCTTTCCTCCTAAAAACGTAAAAAAAAACTCTTCTATAAGACACACACATTGGAAGGGTTATTGTTCTGGAAAACAAGAGGGAGCAATAGTAAATGTAATTTGGTCGAAATTTGGTAAATTTTAGATTGGATAAACATAGAATATAACTTACTGTTACTATAATATGCAGGGTGTTTCAGAAGTACAGTACATAACTTAAGGGGGTGAGTCCTTATGATATTCTAAGAAAAAAAGTTCATATGTTAAAGTTTAAAAAAAAAACCTGTTACAATCGTGCGTTTTATCAGAAGGTGACCATTTTCAACATTTGCTTTGATTAACTGTTGCACTTTTTTTGTATCATTATTTAAAAAAATAATTTTATTTTTAATTTAAATGTTTTAATTAACTTTGAAATATATAGCTATTCTTTTTGTACAGGGTGTCCAGTAAATCAGAATTTTTCTAAACCTCCTTGTTTTTGATATTTTGAAAATTTTACGTTTTGGGACACCCCCATCTTTAGGTTACCCTCCAGCTTATCAAAGACAAAACAAATGTTCCTTTTGTAGTTTTTTACGTAGAATCCAGTGACTTTTTCTACGTTCAATAGTTTCCGAGACAAAAAAAAACTGTTTTTTTTTAAATGGGTCACCCTACATATTTTTTAATAATATAATTTAGTTTATAACAAGCTTCTCAGAAATATACAGGGCTGCCCAGAAGTCCGGAATAAAATTAATATAGCCCTAACCTGTAACTTTTGGGGAAAATGCTCGGACACGTCAATTTAGTTTTATATATACTCACATTTTGACGTTATTCGTTCGTTTTTTTATAGACATTTGTCAAAGATATGACGACATCGATCTTTTTTTAAATGGAAACATACAGCTTGTGATACATCATTTGAAAGCTAATATCTCGTACAGTATGCTCCTAAATTTTGGCGCGATTCTGTCAAGCTATTTCAAAATGGCGACTGTTAAAAGTTAAAAAAAAATCCCTTTTTAAGTAAGCGGAAATAATAAATCATTGATGCTTTTTTTACCTTTCAAGGTAAGAAATCTTCATTGTTTCACGTTCTGACATTTTGTGACATTGTGGCTTAACAATAGTTATGGTTTATTTGTTATTTATTTTATCAAAAAAAAAAAAAAATGTTACGAAGCAAAACAAAACACAACAAAAAGGTGGTTTAACGTGGCAAATGCTGGAAATATCCTCCACCCTCTACTTGGCATGCTCCCAGACGATGGTAAAATCCGTCTACGAAATATCGAATGGCTTCAGCCAGTATGTTATGCGTGTATCCAATCTAATTTTGTTTTTCAAATCTTCAATATTATTTGGCCTATTTTGGAAAATTTTTTCTTTTAAATATCCCCAAAGAAAATAGTCTAGAGGCGTTAAGTCTGGGAACCTCGGTGGCCATTCAATTGTACCACGTCGTCGAATCCAGCGACCTGGAAATATCTGATCTAAATATTTTCTCACATTGACACCAAAATGCGGGGGAGCACCATCTTGCTGAAACCAAATTGTTTCATTAGGTATATCTGGATATACTTCGTTGGAAAAAATTACAGCTAGAGCAGCCTCAACTCGAAGGTTAAGAAATCCAGGTACCGTTCAGCTGTGAGGTTTCCCTCCAAAAAGAATGGCCCTAAAATTCGGTTATTAATGATACCTGCCCATAGGTACATTTACTTTCTGGGGCCGAGGAGTATGCGCTTCAAATATCCATCGTGGATTTTCTCTCCAGAAACGATAATTATGTCTGTTAACCACCCCGCTTAAATAGAAAGTAGCTTCATCCGAAAATAATATGTTCTGTGGAAACATATTATTCTCGTCACACCGTCTCATCATTTCTTCGCAAAATTGCAAACGCCTATCATAGTCATCTTCTAAAACCTCTTGGACAAGACATACTTTATAAGGGTGGTATTTTTCTGCTTTCAAAAATCTTCCAATAGTACCTCTAGATGTATCATGATTTTGAGCCAATGAAACTGTTGAAACATGCGGATTATCCTGCAGAGATAATGCAATATCCAATTTTTCATCGTCGCCTAAAACACATGGCCGTCCATTCCTAGGCAAGTCCTTTACTGTGCCATGTTCATCAAATTTGTGGAATATTTTACTAACAGTGCCCTGTGAAATTTGATTTTCCGGATATTTAGCATTAAATAAAGTGCACACTTCACTTTGACTTCTTATTTTATCTCCACATCCTAACAATATCAAGACTTCGATACGCTCCCTTCCGACAAAACCATTTTTGTTTAGAAAATTGTAAAATAATACTTCGGAAATACCTAAATTAATTTTACAAGTTCACAATGTCACAAAATGTCAGAACGTGAAACAATGAAGATTTCTTACCTTGAAAGGTAAAAAAAACATTAATGATTTATCATTTCCGCTTATTTAAATAGGGATTTTTTTTAAACTTTTAACAGTCGCCATTTTGAAATAGCTTGACAGAATCGCACCAAAATTTATAAGCATACTGTACGAGATATAAGCTTTCAAATGTTGTATCACAAGCTGTATGTTTCCATTTAAAAAAAAGATCGATGTCGTCATATCTTTGACAAATGTCTATAAAAAAAACAAACGAACAACGTCAAAATGTGAGCATATATAAAACTAATTTGACGTGTCCGAGCATTTTCCCCAAAAGTTACAGGCTAAGGCTATATTAATTTTATTCCGGACTTCTGGGCAGCCCTGCATAATACCTTATTTTTATTTTTAATATTAAGCACGAAATTTACGTTTTATTGAAACAAATACATTTTTGACGGGTCAGGCTGCCTTCAAATATATTATAAATTATTTTGCTTTCTAGTATACAACATGAAACGTTAAAGCCGAACCTGCCTTGCCGTTCGAGTGGAAATATTACATGCTGATTTTTCTAACACCAAAACCTCGTATTGTGCCGATTAAATATACCAGCACTGGTAAAATGAGCCAATGAGCCTCATCGCCCTCATCAGACCATATAACGGTTGTTTTAAAAAAATTTTCCCTGTTGATATTTTGTAAATACCAATTACAGAACTCTTGAAGAAGAACTCAGAAGTTCAGAGCTCAGAGCAGGAAGCAATGTCGAAACATCTGTCGCGTTGTTCTTGGTGATAAAACCTTATCCTGTTCAACCATCGCTAGAAACCTTGGATTGCTACTTCACATAAACCTGAGGTTTACTGAGCATGTCAATAACTGTATAAAAAAGGTATTTGCCAATTTAAAACTTATATACTACCAAAGGCGACAGGTGGAATAAGAAAGTATGATAGAGGGGCGAGTGCTACAATGAGAGATACAGGATTGCTTAACATGAGAAAGAGAAGAATGTTTCATAGCCTAATAATGTATAATAAAATAATCGTTAAAATGCCCGGATTATTTATATCAAAGAATAAAATTTAGGTACGAGTCTCATGAATTGGACCTTGGATCTACTATCAATCCTCCGTTGCGCAAAACCACTATGTTCAAGAGTTATTAAGTCTCCTAATCTACAACAAAGTTCCCGTCAGTTTAAAATCTGCCCCAACTAATTTATTGAAAAATGCAATTCGTCCTCTTATCAGACAAATAATATGTTCCGATACACAATAAATGGTCTATATTATTATATCATATATTTGCTGCCTCTCAGTGCCCTCCACCTCGCCAGCTATAGTTAGCTTATACTTACTTATATTACTTCAATTAGGTAAATTACGTGTTATTGCATATTAATTGTACATTTGTTAGTATATATCTTATAGATTCAGTCAATTTATTGTTCCCTTAGTCTTAACTAACCTAACTTAACTTACTATAACGTTGTTATTTTCAGGTTGTTCTGGTTATGTTTTATTTTGTGGCGTAGAACGCAAGTCCATAGATCTACCTCCATGCGCAAAACCGCTTTTCATGTTGAGGTTATGTTCTCTCAAATGTGGTTTATTCTCTGTGGCCTTTTCGGGGCAACCCGTCACCTCCACGAGGACCCTGATAAGTACCCTTAATATTAAACTGCATATATCGTATATAGTGAATTTGTTTTTATGGTATAAACTTATAAACACAGCCAAATGTGATTTTTTGCCGTACCTAAACTAGTAATTTTGCGGTTTTGCGCACGGAGGTAGATCTACAGACTTGCGATTCTACGCCACAAAATAAAACATAACCAGAACAACCTGAAAGTAACAACGTTACACTACCTACGTCATAGTTTAGAATATTAGGTTAAGTGAGGAAGCTTTGTTTCAATTTCGCCTTTTGTGATTTTTTTTTACAATAAAGACGTAAATAATATATAAATAAATAAATAAATTTATATATTACTTAAAAACGAGTGAAGTATAGGTAATCGAATTAGGGTAACTGACCAAAAGTCTTAAATTTAAAGTACTTTCAAATATATTTACTTTCGAAGTCCCTGCAATCGCTTTAATATTGATTTACTATTTAAAAAATGCACAGTGATCCTACTCGTTTGATAGACCCTCGGAGTTTTAAGTGACAAACCCTGTATACTATCTTCTTTAAACGGCATATGGCTATAGTGTACACTGTACGCTTCTTTTAATATTTATTTTTTGTTGCCAATCTTAGAAATCTGAAATTCATGCGATACAGACAGGCTTAGAGGAAAGCCAATCGAGAAACCATTAAGGAAGTATTTGAAGACAAATGCCATCGTAAATTTCAAATATTATGCTCTGGCCTGCTTTTTAGTTGGGTTCGACGAACGCCGACTGAAATTCAAGATATTTATTTCATATTTTACCTATTTGGGGTAATATGCTGGGTATTGTGCATAGCATGGCAAATGTCTTAAAAAAATATAGCACAAAAATAACATACTGTATAGGTTTTGCACTGACAATTTCTTCATAAATTAAAAAAAGTTGATTCGCCATTTTCTTTACCAACTAGTATCATGATTTTCATAGTGTTTTTGTCGGCTCGTCAGTGAAGCTATATGAAATTATATTAGAAGTGCCTTTTCAGCACGGAATGTAGAATACTCTCAGGACAGGCACCGCAAAGCGACAGCCTCCTCATGGTTAAATTTCAAGTTTAGGTGAATGTATAGTTTTAGTATAAAAAGACAAGGCAAGCGGTTTTAAATATAGAATTTTCAGCGAGTAAACCTGCAATATGACGGCGAACAATTCATGTCAGCACGCTTCAATCGCCTATAAACGAAGACAAAAAGTTACTAGGCTTTCACACCACAAATTATTAAAATACAATTCAAAACATAAACAAAATCAACTTTTAAGTCATCATAATATATATATCTGTCATGTTTCTTTGTGTAAAGTTAAGAGACACATATTGGTGATACACTAAAACGAAATCATCACAGATAACCTAAAACAGATACGTAAGTAAGCGGCAGCCTCGTATTCAACCCTCGTAAAAACCACGCCCCCTGAGAAAGAGCCGGCTCCTTTAATTAAATAATAATAAAAAATTTCAAAACTGTGTTTTCATTTGTTGTTTTCCTTAATAAACAGAGAAGAATTTCTTGAAATGTAGCTTTCCATGGTACCATTGGAAGGCATTTTTCAAGAGCTTCAAAATGATGTATCACTCGACCCCCCTTTCTATTTAAGATTTTAGGGTGTATCTCACCCTGTCCAAGGGGTTGCAGATAAGGGTGGGATAATACGCTTGTTCTTGTTCCCCCTTCGTTTTATAGAAACTGTTTTTTGCGTTTTTTTCTTCAGTTTTTCGTTCCTAAGATATGGCCATTTCAAGTTTTTAAATTGTCACCCTGTATATAGCCACTCTAGTTAGTTTTAAGCTTAGTAGTTATTCTTACTTCGTGTGTAATACAGCGTTTGTTTAATTGTGTGCGAGTCATGGAAAATATGGGCGAGCCCAATGTACCCAGGAGATAACCCCGTCGAAAAGCAGAAAACACTTTTCTGTTGAAACTAAGGAAGTTATAAACAATGTTTATTCAACTCTCATTGAACGTGCGGTCAGCAAGCAAGCAGCGTTAGAAGAAACGGCCACATTAACAAAAATTCCAACACTAACTGTATGGAAAATTGTGAATAATCCCACTTTAGCGAGGAAAAAAAGAACCGATACTGGCATTGTACAATGTGGCAGAACAACGTTATGGAAGTGTATCCAACACATGGGTTTTAGATTTAAAAAAATTAACAAAAGACAAGTTTTAATGGAATCCAGTAGAATTCGGGAATGGCGATCCGAATATCTACAAAAAATTAGGATTTACAGAGATCAGCAAAGGCCGATTATTTACTTGGATGAAACCTGGTTCGATACATATAATACCCCGGAAAAGGGTTGGGTTGACTCAAGCGGCAAGTGTTAAGGGCCGGTTGTACAACTAAAGTTTAAACTAAGTTCAGCGTTGATCTAAGGTTAAGACGTATCTGAACGTTGTTCAACTTGAAGTTAATTATTGAACCAAGTTCACGGGCTGGTCAAGTTAACCCACCGATGTTTGGCGGTTAAACTGCGTTCAGTTGCAATGTCGCAAAATGACAATACATTGGCACTTTTCAGATTAATATAATAATTTGTGCTTTGTGTTTATTTGCCTTCTCCTGTTTTAAATTAAAAACATGAATATCCCTGAAGATTTGACCGACGACAAGGATTTCCTGGAACTTTTTAACCTTGTGGTAAACCCACGTCTACCGAGAACTTATAAAGAGAGACCAAACAACTTAATCTGGAATGACGTGCAATTTGTACAACGTTTTCGTTTATCAAAACAGAGTGTTCACATGATAATTAGAGAGATTCGAGAGGACATAAAAAATGAAACACAATAGTAAGTGGTCTTTCTTCTGAACCCATACCTACTGCAAATTAACATTTTCTATGTATGTATTTTTCTGTTTTAGAAACTATGCTCTGACACCTGAAGATATGGTATTTGTTACACTCCGTTTTCTGGCCAGTGGATCATTCTTGCAAATCGTTGGCGACCTACAAGTTGTAGACAAAAGTACTGCAAGCAGAGTTGTAACAAAAGTTATAAGATGCACTGCTATTCATTTTAGGCATGTGATAAGTTTACCCGAAAACCAGGAAGAGAAAAGAGCAATTCAGCAGGTTTTCTACAACATTGCTAAATTTCCAAATTGTATGGGTGCTCTTGACTGCACACAATAAAGATTATATCTCCAGGTGGCGAAGAAACTGAAAATTATAGAAACCGAAAGGGTTTCTTCTCCTTTAATGTCCAGGCCATCTGTACAGCAGACCTAAAAATTCAAAATATTGTTTTCTCTGGCCAGGTGGGGCCCTTGATTCCACTATTTTTGCAAATTCAAGGGTCAAAGGTCTTTTTGAAAATGGCCATTATGAAGACAGCGTCTTAGTAGGAGACAGTGGTTATGGAGTTAAACCATATTTAATAACTCCTCTCCTGAATCCTGAAAATCCTGCTGAGCAATTGTTTAATGAATCTCAAATAAGAACAAGAAACCCAATCGAAAGATGTTTTGGTGTTTGGAAACGCCGTTTCCCAATACTAGCCCTAGGCATAGGACTGGCAAAACCTAAAGTGGAAAGTATAGTAGTTGCAACAGCAGCGTTGCATAACATTGCAACTACACTGAGAGATCCCCAGTCCTTAGTTGAAGCAGAAATCGAAGTTGGTCAACAACGTTAATAATGACGAACATAATAATATCATCCCACGCCAAGAGGCTTTAAACAACATAAACAGGGCTGCCCTAATAAGATATTATAGAGATTTACTTTAAAATGGTTTGAATTGGTGTGTAATATGTCATTATTCTATTTTGTTTCATAGGACTGAGTTTTTGAATAATAAATAAAATTGTTTGAATTTCACTTATGTTCCAGAGTTTTTTTACACTTTTGTTAAATAGGAGTGTCCATGATTATTTATATTCTAAAAAAAGACTCGGCATATTTTCATGATATTATATTTTATGGCTAATATTAACATTAAAATATATATTTTTAACAGTAGAAAACAAAAAGCAAAATTTCTAATTATTTTCATTTTTAGGTCTATATTGTCATATTTATTTTTTAACATTTTTTCGTCTCTATACTTTAAACCTGAAGCACTATTATCCCTTGCAATTTTTAACCACATTTCCATCATTTTCTGGTTGCTTACTTCATCAGTTTTCCGGCGCTCAATAGTGGCCCGATATTGTTGCACAAGAGCAATAAGAATAGTCTCTTCTTTGCTAGTAAAATTGGATGTTCGCTTCCCACTACTCATTATTATTATTTAAATAAATAAAGCTTTTACTTGACAAACAACAACTGACAGTAGTTCAAACATTGACGTTCATTATCAAGGTGCGCCTGAACTCCCTTAAAAAGGTGTAACCAACCCCAGAAAATGAGCGTTCAGCTGAACCTGCCGGTTTTTAAGTTTCAACAACGGCAGGATGTCTGATCTCGGTTCACTGATTAACTACAGTTCAGGTGAACTGCGGTTCAACGTTAAGTTGTACAACCGGCCCTGAAACAAGCGGGCCATCAAAAAGAGGTAAACGAATTACGATTTTGCATGCTGGATCTAAAGACGGATGGATTCCAAATAGACTTTCTCTGTTTGCAAAAAACATTAAAGATTCTCCTCTGGATTACCATGAGGACACCACTGCTGATTTATTTGAAGAATGGTTTAAAAACAAGCTAATTCCAAATGTACCTTCGAATAGCGCAATTGTAATAGACAATGCAAACTACAAGAGTAGGCAGTTGACCAAGACTCCCTCCTTAAATGACACAAAAGCAACAATCCAAAACTACATGTATGATAATGACATTTAATTCCTATATCCTATATCCATATAAACAATATAGTACAAATAATAATTAGAACAGATAGTGATATTGATATAATAAGTCAATAATTATTATAAGTACCGAATAATTTGTATATTTTTGTAATCATAAGTATAATTTTTAACAATAAAATAACTTGTAATTTCACATTTAAACATAAATAAAATATTATTTAATGGCTTACTAATTTTTATTACAAACCATGATTAAATTCTAAGCAAAATACGGACCTGCTCGGCCATATTTTAGTTTTACAGCTGGCCCGGGTTTTTCCTAATAGGGATCAGTTAGTCACTTTCTTATATCTCTGAACAGACTTTACTTCCCTAAATAGGTAAATGTTTAGACACAAAGAGATTCAAAATGCAGATGCCCCTAATTGAATGACGGTCGCCCAAATTTATCGTTGTATATTCATCAATATAGTGAATATTTTTTTATTCTGCAAAATATAGAAAATATTAAAAAAATAATTGCAGGCTAACAACTCTCTGTGCCACCGGGTATTATCAGTTAATTTTAAGATAGTTAGCAAATTTTTAAAATTGAAAATAAAAATTGTAATAACTGGTGAAGGAATTTTAATTATCTGTGAAAAATCAGACCCACGCGCGTTGGAACAAAAGCGATATATTTTACTTATAATAAACAATCGTAAACTTCGAAAAATAATAAAACAAACCTGATCCGCGTTGCTCGCATACTTTTCCAATGGTGTAAATCGAAAATTTCGATCTAAAAATAATCTATTACCTTTTCTAAAAATAAACTAAAAGCCTTATTCCATTAGAGAGTTTTTCTTTTGGGGTGCCAACACGCTGCGGTTTCTGATGACAGCCCATTATAAATGTGGTTCACCTACAAATAGTGATGCGGGTTAATTATAGAAACCTTACACCATATAATACCATAGATTTATTGTATTATTCTGGAGTGAATGATACATGATCCACTTCCATTGTTTTTATTAAGTTCCATAGATTACAAAGTTTGGAATAATCACAATTATTTAATAGAATTACTAGTGACAGCGGCGTTACTTCAGGTAGTTTATTAGAATAAAAAGTATAATAATAATTATACTTGATTAGAATTATAGAGATAGGCATAGTTGATATATTAATTATTCTAATATTAAGTAGATAAAAACGTATATATAGAAGTAAGAATAATATGAAAATAGATAAATTGGAATAAATATTAATATTTATAAAAAAAAATCTACGATGTATACACACAAAAAATTCCAACTTCAAAGAGAACATACTGCCATTCATGCTTACGTTAGTTTCGTGGTAAAACTTTTAGTTTCACTTTGATACTACATTTTTTTGTGTCAACTTAATTTTTAAATTTTAGTCATCATGTTCCGAGTAGTCCGATGAACTATCGTCGTTGGGGTCCAGAGAAATAATAAGGGGCTCTACAGTGTTTTCTAGCATGTTATCAGCTTCCCACATTCCTTCTTCTATTTCAATCACATGTTCGATGCACTTACTCCAGTTTTCACAATCCACTGTTTTTATTCTTCCTTGCAAAAGGTTTCCAACGTCTCCCATTTTAAAAGTGGTGTTATACCTTGCTACAAACCCTTTTACTTGCGGCCACACCAATTCTATGGGGTTTAATTCACAGTGATATGGCGGAAGGTGAAGTACCGTTATATTTCGTTTTGAAGCGATTTTGTCAACAACAAATTTCGTACAAAGAGGTTTATTCAATTTTATAATCGTCAGTAGCTCCTTTTCAGCATATCTTTATGAAATGGCTTTTTATTTACAGTAAGCCAATGAATGATGTCATTTTTTTTTCCAAGAAGACGTTGGTATTTTTTCGAACTTTCTTAAGTGGTAGCTGGTATTATCCATGATTATAACAGACCCAGGAGGAATAAGATCTAGCATTTGCTAAAAGTATTCTTCAAAGGCATCAGCGTGCATGTCTTCATGATAATCTCCAGTGCGTTTTGATTTAAATGCCAGTAAGCCGCCATCGACAAATCCATTTTTGCTACCAATGTGACTAATTATTAATCTTTTATCTTTTATTCCAGTGGACCATCCTTCCATGAAAGCTTGCCTCGCGCTTTTTATGTTTATCCTGCCATATTTTACCAACGGTATAACCTTCATTTAACCAAGTTTCGTCCATATAATAGATATTCCTGTTTTTCCTTCGAAACTGTCTAACTGCCCTCAAGTATCGTCATCGCCAGGTCGGTACCAAATTTCAATAAACTCGGAAAAAGTATATTTAAAAAAATTATAAAAAAACGATATTTTTTAAAAAAACCTTAACACCCTGTATATTAAATACGGGGCAACTCCAGACACATGTTCACATGAACTTTTTCTCTTAGAATTACCCCCTAAGTTACGTACCGTACTTCTGAAACACCCTGTATATATTACAAAAATTAGTTCAATTGGGCGTAGGAAATTTCGGCCCCGGCCAGGTAGCAGCCCAATTTTGACAGGAACTTTCGGCCCCGGGATGGAAGGGTCATGTTTTTAATACAGGCATTTTCGGCCCCAATGGTCTAACGTTATAACATTTTAATTTTTTTATGATCTTTTGTGTTTTGAATCATTTATAAAATGAAAATGCAACTAACCTGAACTAACTCAATTTTTGACCTGCAACTCGGCTAATGCGGTTTTATAGACTTATATTGGTTAAACAGCGCTAACACGGCATCTAATCCACCTTTTTGGTTCCAATTCGCCTTTTTCAAGTTCACCGGGGAATATTATTATCAATTGTTTGCCCCTTTTATAGACTTATATTGGTTAAACAGCGCTAACACGGCATCTAATCCACCTTTTTGGTTCAATTCGCATTACCTGCAATGTTTGGGGCCGAAATTTCTTGCAAGATTACTTGACCTAAAATTTCTAGCAGGTACCTTACCCAATATGGGGCCGAAAGTTCCGCCGCCCGTTCAATTAGTTATAAGGTAAATGCTACAAATTAATACTGCACTGCGTATATTAACAATTACAAAATATTTGTTAAACAAAAATATTGTTTCTAAGATAAGTTGAATATTCCAAAATATACATTTTTTTTAAATTCAAAACAGAATATTTCCTTAATGTGTATTGATACCTATATTATACAGGGTGTCTCTAAAAGGTCTGTACAAAATCTGAGCACATATTCCTGAGGCCAAAATAAGGCGATTTAAAGCAACTTACCTTAGTCCAAAATTGCTCCGTTTCTGAGATAGGTAAAGTTAAAAAATAAAAAATGGAATTTTTTGAAATCAATGAACATTTTTTAACGTATTACTTTAAAACTTGGTACCCGGAGGTTTTTTGGGATGCGAAACCCGAATACGGACACCTTTTCACTGTGGCCATTAGAGGGCGCTTCACAATGCACTTCTTATGGTTTAGAATGGCCATAACTTTTTTATCAGTGTAGTTTTTTCCTTTTTTTGTTAAGGAACTAATTTTCTGAACATTTTGAAACAAAAAAGGTACTCTTGTGAAAGTCCGCTTAAGTAAGCCGTTTTTGAAATATTTCAGTTTTTAGTGTTCGATGCCGCACCGGAATATTTAAATTATTCTAAATAAAAAATGTTTGTTGTTATCTTTGAGGATGAAATGTGGTCAGTGAATTAGCAGTGGAAAATGTATTTTTTTAGATACTTTTTTAGAGAGTCACATCCAAAAATCTGAAAAATCCTCGGATTTTTACCTGGAATTTTTTCTCGGAAATGGAGCAATTTCGGACAAAGGTAAGTTGCTTTAAATCGCCTTATTTTGGCCTCAGGAATATGTGCTCAGATTTTGTACAGACCTTTTAGAGACACCCTGTATATTATAGTTTTAAGATATGGTAAATAATATTAAATACCTACCATTAAATATTACCAAAATTATTTTTTAAAATTTAAATAAAATTTAGAGATTAATTAATATTAGTCAATGATAACGAAATTAGCGATTCGCGTTTATATAACTTACTGATCTTTAATATATTTTATAGTTAAAAGTTTGAATGTTTTAGTTTTGGTAACCTGAAGGAATCACAAATAAAAATGCAAATAACCTACCCGTAATTTTACGATAATTAATTGTTAGAAATATTTTTTGGTTTATTATAAGAAGTAGGTAGTAATTTTTGCTATAAAACTATATTGCGTTACAATTGGTATACCTTTTAAAGTTGTATTTTCATTTTATTATTTCTGGAGAAATGAACGAGTAGGTAAAGTCCGTTCACAGATTTAAGAGAATGACTACCTGCCTTTAGTTATCACCCATCATAAAATTCTTTGTTGAAAGGGTTTCAAGGATCATAGAGATAATGATTTTATTATCCAGGTAGGGACCGTACTTGGTCGTAATTAGTTTACAAAGCCTTATTAAGTAATGGGAAAAAAATAAGTAGACAAATCAGTGTTGCAAAACCAGTCATTTTATTAGTTCGTGTGAAATAAAAACGTAGCTTTAATTATTCAAATATGTGGCGTCCGTGGATTGGTGAATCTAGTATAGAACAGCCGGAGGGGGTACAAGTACAACCACAGTGCGGAAATGAAAGTGGAAGAAGACACTTATCTTTAGATTCTAAAGAGATTATAATAAATGTATATACAACTCTCATAGAACGTGAAATGTTGAGTAAAATTGAAGAAACAGCCACATTGACTAAAATTTCGGAAAAACAGCGTGGAAATTTGTGAATAAACCCATCACCGAAAGGGAAAGAAGGAAAGATTCTGGGACTTGCAAAAAATTAGATCGCAGCGATGAAGATTTAGTCCGACGCAAAATGTATAAGATGTATGAAGCGCATACGGTACCAACACTGGATAATTTACTAAAAAGACTTAAGATAGATAACACGGATATCAATTGCGGTAGGTGGAAGTGTCTTCAACGAATCGGCTTTAAATTTAAAAAATTCGGTAAACGGCAAGTTATCATGGAATCGCAACGACTTAAGGCATGGCGATTTGAATATTTGACAAAAGTAGCTCAGTACAGAAATGAGAACAAACCTATTATATACTTAGATGAAACCTGGTTTGATACCCATGATACCCTATCAAAAGGTTGGGTTGATTCTAGTGACAGGTGTAGAACAAAGGCACCATCAAACAGAGGAAAAAGAATAACCATAGTACATGCAGGGTCCGAAGATGGTTGGGTACCAAATGCACTTTCATTGGCAGCCAAGAATATAAATGACTCCTGTTTGGATTACCATAACGATACCACAGCGAAGTTATTTGAGGATTGGTTCGTAACTAAGTTAATTCCTAATGTTTCTCCAAATAGTGTGATTGTTATGGACAACGCAAGTTACCACAGTAGACAGTTAAACAAGCACCCATGTTCAAAATATACGAAATTGGCAGTACAGGAATTTATCTATCAGAATAATATATATTTTCATGAAAGTTACACTAAAAGAGAGTTACTTAATGTGCTTAAATTTCTAAACCTACAAAAGGAATACTACTGCGACAGCTACGCTAAAAGTAAGGGGCATACAGTGCTAAGGCTTCCGCCGTATCACTGTATATTCAATCCCATAGAACACATATGGCATCAATTAAAATCTGCCGTTAGACGTAATAATGTATCACCCACTATAAACGCTAGTGTACTGGATATTATTATTACTGAAGTGGACAAAGTGCCTGTGAGTAGCTGGAAAAATTGTGTTTCGCATATTAAAACTGTTTAAAATTCATACATTCAAATTGGGAATATTACAGAAAGATTTATTATTAACATAGGTGTTGATAGTGACAGTGAAAATGAATTAAATGAGCAACCTGTAGTTGCATTAATTAATTATAATATATAATTATAATATATTCTATCTAAAATTGTTTATTATTTGTGTGAAATCATCCATGCTTGAAATACAATTCAGTGCGGGCCTGTGTAGACCCCAGTCTGGTTTTAAACAGGCGTCAAAACGAGTCGGTAAGTCATTCTCTTAAATCTGTGAACGGACTTTACTATAGTTATTTAAGTGGCATAAATGAAAATATCTGAAAATGTTTTCAGATGTTTTAGTTCTTCTAGCTAAAATAATTCAGTGCTTATTTACTAAATCCAAATTGTGAAATGGTCTATTTTGTTCTCAACAATTAAACTTATTGTTTTGGGTATGTTAAACTGATATTTAAAAGTACTCATTTTGAATAAGTACGAAAATCAAAATAAATAACGTATACAAGTTAAATATATTCTAGACGAGCTGTTGACGTGATTAAAAAACAGTAATTCTAACTTCTTTACAAAGTAAAAGTTACTGCAGAAATGAGTATAGCAGTTTAACATGATTTTTTGTTGTCACTTGAAAAATGTGATTTATAAAAAGTTAACATTTACATAAATAAAGTGTTAAGTTAACTAACTTAGTAGCTATTTTTACTGTACAATAATGTCAAATTAATGTTAAAATAATGACATATTTTATCAGTTACTATTCAACTTAAGCGTTATCAGTTAAATTGACAAAAAACGGGAGTGATCTCCTAGGACCTTAAAAAAATGTTAAATTTAATTGTTCTCTTCTAACAGTGTAAACATAAACAGCGATGTTCCGTAAGGGTCTATTTTAGGGTCATTAATATTTATTCTGTACACGTCTAAGTTTTCGGAGTTATTACAAAATTGCAATATCCAAAAATATGTGGATGATACTCAGATTTACCACTTATTTCCGCCCTCTTTGATAAGACAGGGGTGCAAAACTGTAAATGATGACCTAAAAATTATTGAAAAAGTTTGGAAAGACTTTACTTGAGTCCTGATAAATCAGTTGTATAATGTTTTTTGGCAGACCTATAGATATCAAACGCCCATAGTCTATAGTTTCCATTACTGTTGGAGATAAAGCTTTGCCTTTAAAGACGGGAGCAAAAAAATTAGGATTAATTTTAGACAATCAGCTCCGATTTGAGAAACATATTTGTTTATGCATCGGCAGATTAGAAGTTCTCTATAATTCTAAGCACATTTTCAGCCCAAAAATAAAAAAAGTTTTGTCGCTCCATTGTTCTATCTAACGAGTGATTTTTAATTATTTTGCTCAAGGGAGGCCATGCATTTTAAAAGCATCATGGCCGTACTGCGTAGATAAGATGACATCATTGTTTTATGACATTTACGTCTTATTTGAATTTGTGTATTTGTAAAGTTTAAAAATTGGAGAAATTTTGTAATTTTTGCAGTTATTTGAAGGTAGGTTACTATTGCTTTAACTAATATTTCTCCGGGGAGTCGTCTTTTGACTATTATAAAGTGCTATTTGCAGGATATGATTTTATTTTTTATTTTTTTTTTTATTTTTCAGCGTATCAAGTTTTGGTGAAGCTTTGTTGCCGGATTGAAAGTTCTACAGTAAAAATGTTTAGTGAAGCACAAAACATTTTTATTGTTGAAAGTTTTTTTAGAAATGGAAACAAAATAGGCGGTGTGTGGAATTACTCTATGCATGACTGCTTTGATGAATTTCGAACCGAGTTTCCTGATGTGCGGTGACCTTTCATAATTTTCGTACTGGGTCACAATATCTAATTAATAAATTTCGTCAGACTGGTTCTGTTCAACATAAAAAAGGGGCTGGAAGACCAACGAAACGATCGAATGAGGTTATTGAAGAAGCGCGACAAATTATGGAAAATAATCCTTCAACTTCTATTAGGCATTTATCTCAACAAATTCAGCAAACGGATTTATGCTACAGTACATGTCAAACACTTTTGAAAAAGGATCTGCATCTATACCCTTATCGTGTTACGGCTATTCATGAACTCCTTCCCAATGACGTTCCACAAAGACTTAATTTTTGTGAATGGTTTTTAAACAATTTTCAAGAAGAAAATAGTGGTGCTTTTGAAAAAACATTTTTTACCGATGAGGCTTATTTTTATTTATCGTGCTATGTTAATTCACAAAATATGCGAATGTGGAAAGACCTCTTCATCCTCAAAAAGTTGGTGCGTGGGCAGCAATTAGTTCTAGAAGAATAGTAGGCCCAATTTACTTTGATGGCACAATTACAGCTGAGAGATATCGGATCGAAATTCTGACAACATTTATTAATGAGCTTCACGATGATGAATTGCGAGAAGGTTACTTCCAACAAGATGGCGCTACACCTCATGTAACCAGAGAAAATTTAAATTTTTTAAGTGAATTTTTTGAAAACAGAGTTATAAGCCGAAATACGCAACAAATATGGCCACCTCGTTCCTGCGATTTAACACCCTGCGATTTCTTCTTGTGGCCTTTTATAAAAAACTCCATTTATCGAACACCAATTGAGGATATAAATGATCTTAAACGAAGGATTTCAGAAAAAATTGCCGAAATTAATAATTCTCCAAACGTATTGGTTAATGTGTCTCTGAGGGTAAGAAGAAACATCAGAAGGTGTCTAGAAGTAGGAGGCGGCCATATAAAGTAGGCTTTCAAAGTAAGATAGCTCAGGATTTTATATTACATACCGTCAAAAAACATTATTTTAGGTTTTCAACGTGACAACGCTGCTTTCTTGCAAATTCGCCCTATGATTTAATCTACGCGCTACTGCTACACTATGTATACTGGGTCACAGCCGCCCTTGAGCAAAATAATTAATAATCACTCGTTATATTTAATCATTGTGATGTGGTGTATGGTCCGTGTTTAACGGCTATATCCGCAGCTAAGTATATACAAAGAATTCAGAAATATTGCTTGATAGTTATGGAGAACTATCGACAGGCTATTGAAATATATCGATGTACTATCAATAGTTTTCGATAGTCGACTCTAGCGTCCATGACTAGTAAGAAGCAAGGTTAGGTTAAGGGAATCAAATTTTGCTCGTTGTTTACGTTTTGTTTTGAATATTTATGATTGGATTTTGATATAAATAAATGTGAAAACTGTTGAAATACACTGTAAAAGTACTTTAGCAATGGACAACTTTTTAAATGTTGCTCAAGCTCGCTTTATATTAAGCAGAGGTGCCATTTTTCACTCAACCTTTCACTTTACAATAATATTTGATTACTTTACAATTATTATTGAGAAGCATAATATTATCATAATTAGTGGGGACTAAAAATTTACAATAATAATGAGATTATTTGGGCATTCCAAAATGAATTTCTAATATTACTCTTGCACTTAATTAGCAATATTAGTAATTTTTTTAAAACCATCGAAAACTATCGATAGTTCTCCATCACTATTGCTTGAGACTTATATGGCATTCCCCGTAGACGCCCAATAAGTCACAAACTTGAAGAAGCGTCCCATATTATGTTTTGAGTTTAGCGAAAAACATGGTATTAGACAGGCGCTCGCCCTGGCTTCACATAGACAATGTATCACCCACAGTATAAGGTTGGTTCGTTTAATTTTTGCTAGACTAATTAAACACTTAAACTTAAACTTATTTTGCTATGTATTTTTATTCTTCCACTTTTCACCACCCTTACAATATTACACTATTTACATTGATAAACACGAATACATCATCTTAACAAACCTAAAGCACTGCACCGAGATATCGTTAGGATTTCGTTGCTTTTCACCGTATACTCATAGAGAATGAATCAAAACTTTAATTAATTACAGCCTCATTGCCGCCTGAATATCACGACGCTTATTTGAAAGACATGTTCTGTATAGAAGGGAATATTTTACGTATTTACGCGAACTGCAAAACACTGAGGTGTAACCTCGTGCACGTCTTAACCAAACACAAAGAATATAGTCTATTTAACTGCGAAATTCACGGTACTTTTACTGTACGTTTAAAGGAATAGCAACCTCTGTTACCGGGCACGCGTTCCCAAAATATCATTTACTTTAACATTAGAAAATCAATTTGCCTGGCACACATGTTAGATCAAAACACGTGCTATTATTGTTTTCAGCCACGTGGAGCATCTGCTTACTTTGAAGTCTAACAACACACTGATTTGTGTATGGTGATACAGCGCTCTTAATGTATTATATTAAAGTAGAATTTTTCGCGTTTTAAGCAGTTGATTAAGTAAATACCGTTTTATTGTATCTAGTTCGAGAGTAGGTATTTGCAAATCATAAAAAATGTTGCTTTCTATAATACCTTTCAAAAAAATGTCGCTCACTTTTGACTGCATTTGTATGCAGCACTACCTGGTTCTAACGTTATCGTGTTACAATAATCTGATGGAGGAATTGATTTGTCATACAAAACATATTTTCCATAAAATCTTATAATACTTATCAATTTAAGAGATTTACCATCTCGTCCACCTGCTAGGTGTGAATATTACAGAGTGCAGTGGAAGACACTTTCTAGCCAAACCATTTTTCACGTATCTCCGTAAATATTTTAGGATAGTTATTGAGTTCAGCAATTTAGCCCGCCGAATTCCATGCAATTAAAGAGAAAATAGAGTGTATGTCTATTTTCGTCTCGCGGTCGAAAGTATCCCAAGGAGGATATTCCAACCTTCATACTTTGTTTTCGGTATCTGTTCCTTTATTAGTTATGAAGTTACGCATGAGTTAATGATATTTACGCATGGATTAAATAATACAACCGTTGCATGTGCTTAGTCATAAGTCATGAAACTCAACTCGAAATAAGCCGTAAAATTTCATTTAATCTTTGATCCATGTAAAATAATTTGTTTCACTTAGTTGTTTCCTACTAGAATTTGTATCATGTGAAGCAGGCTGCTATTAACTACAAATTTTACTAAAATAACTTCTATGATGTCGTTTTGCCCCTTTCTACCTCGTTTCCGGTGACTGTCCCACTTCGGCCGGCCCTGTATCTTTACAACCTAAATTTAATAGGTAGTAGAGGTGTGTGAATGAAAATGATAAATTTGCGTAGACTTATATGCAAACAGCATGCAATTAATAAATACTAAATAGCACGTAATAACATTACTTCGTATGTTTCCGTGGGCTGTTAATCGCATTAGAAAGCGTTGTCGTCGATGCGACAATATATCTAGTGTAAACCCTCCTTAAAAGGAGTGTGAAATTTCGCCTTGGTCATTGTATGTAGAAGAAGCCAACTGTGCATGCAAAATCTATATTTCGTTAGATAGAAATATGTTTACTATGTAAATTAATTATTTATCCATGATATTTATAGAATCCTTATCCTTAATAATATAAAGGTGTGGTGTTTATTACTGAATTACGACTAAAATAAAAAGCCTGGCGTATCTTATAAACAGGCAAAGTCTGTAAACTTTGGTAAAGACAAATTTCTTTTTGTTCTATAACCGTGCGCAACATATTCGACCAAAGCACAAGGAAACGGAAACTTATATCGGATGTCATCCTTACGGGCATGTCAGCCTTCTCAAGTATACTTAATGCAAAACAAAAACCGATGCACGTCATACCCTTAGAGTGACGTCAGATATCGACAGTGTTGCCAGCTTGTAACCAAAATATCCCAGTGAGGGAATTACATTTTTTTTTCATAAAAACAAGATAAATAAACAAAAATTTCTCATAGTTTATATATTTGTTTACTGCATAATACCCTTTACCATCAACTTTAGTATTTATTAATTATATATTATATAATTAACACTTCTTTTATTTTCATCTTGCCAAGATCGACCAATGGTACCATTCTGAAAAATCCATGTTTCATCTAAGAAAACGAATTGGTACAAGAATGCTTCTTTTTCTTTAATATATTCTTTCAAAAATACCAATCGTTTGAAAGCTGCATGGGAAAGTTCCATAAGCCCTCGCCTCGGTTCATCTTTTTTCGATCCGAAGCCTATTTCCTTTAAGAGGCTTCTTAAAGAGTTAAGACAACTATCAAACAGTTGTCTGTCTTTTAATTTCTTACTTAAAGTTATCAAAGTTACATGATATTCTAAAAAAAGTTACAGCTTAAGCATAACCAATGTAAAATATTAGTTTTTAAATAATACAATTTACTTGTTTCATACATTCCATAAATAGTGTTACGGATAGAACTCATATCCAATCTTGACACATTTACAACTCTCTTTAAATAAGAACGTTTCCTTTTAGGTGACTCCAATAATTTATTTTGCTTAACTGTTGTAGAAACTGCGCTTACAGTGGAGATATTCAAATTTAGGGCAGCTGCTACACGCTAAAAATTAGTAAAGTAGATATAAAATAGATGGACCTTAACACACTCTTTAAATCTACTTCTCTAACTGCTGTCAACGGTAACAATGGGCCATTGTTGTTAAGGTATTCCTGAAAATAGCTTATTAAAGAAGCTATAAGCTCTTTGCACCGGCTATTTAAATGCTTCGGCATTTTTCACAAATAGTAAACAACGTAATCGACAGAGATATGTATGTGCACTAGGGTATCCCAAAAAAAGTCAAAGTAATTTTTTTTTACCGCATACCCTCTTATTTTCACGTCAAAACACTCCTGAAACTAATTTCTCGACTTTGGGACTACGGCAACCCGTGCCGACTTACACACTCGCGAAGTGAAACTAACTGTTAATGAAAGTGCAAATCTTGCTATTCGCGAGTGTTATATTTTGGGAAAAAAACACGAATCCCTACTGGAGCGTTACCTAACTGTGTAAAATAACTTGTGGATTTATATCAAGCTTGGAGAGACCTACAAAAAAATGGGAGAAAAACGTTTTCAAGCGGTGATAAGAAGTATTTGCAAACAATTTGGATAACTTGTTTGATATTTCACACGACGATGCTCTTCAATTAATGAAAAGAAGACAGGAATTTTTTGCAGTGCCAGAGGGAGCCAGGCAGACCAGGTCACTTAGCTGGAGTGGATAAAAAAACTTGCCGAAAAATAGGAAAGAGCGCGACTACGGGCTATTGAAGAAGAAACTCGGCGAAAGAAATTCCGCGTCAACTTCTTCGACTTTGTATGAACCTGATTTGCCAGACGATTCTTCTTCCACTTTAATTGAGAATGTGGAGTTACAAAATGATTTGTCCATTGTTACTAAAATAACACAATCTAAAACTAGTGCTACAGTAATAAGAAAATATTTTATTACTCCGAAATTAGTAGCAGTATTAGATAGGTGTCAATTAAGTATCAGCGACTCTGTTTTTATTCTACAAGCTACCATCGAAGCACTTGGCCATATTGTTAACGAATTTCCGATAAGTAAGTCCTCCATCCAAGGAACTTGCACAGAAAATCGAATGAAATGCGCGAAAGCCATAAAAGTTGATTTTCAAAATGCAGTACCCGATGTTGTAACTCTTCATTGGGACGGCAAACTGTTGCCTGCTCTGGATACACGAAAACCCAAAGAAGAACGCCCTCCTATAATTATCTCATTTGGAGAAGAAGAACAACTTATTGCTATACCAAAATTGGACACCTCTACTGGCAAAGAGCAGGCGCAGGCTATTTGGAATGCTAATACTGCCTGGAATCTCGAAGATAAAGTGCAGATTTTCTGTTGTGATACTACGGCTTCAAATACAGGTAGCATCAATGGTGCCTGTGTGCTCATAAAACAAAAACTTGACAGAAAGTTGCTTATTTTTGCTTGTCGCCATCACGTTTATGAACTAATACTGAAATACGTGTTTGAAGTGAAAATCCGACAAGTTACGACAATCCCTGATATTCCGCTCTTTACAAAGTTCCGAGACAATTGAAAAAACGTTGATCCCACGAAAATACAGTGGTTTAAAGCAGCATTAAACCAGGGCTACAATGCATTTTGCATGTGAAAGCACCAAATCAAAATTTGTGTTTTTTAAAGTCTATGAAAGCTTATGAAAGCATAGACAAAAGTATTTCAAAAGCAGTTGTACAGAAGTTCAGCCAACACCTCTGGTACCTTACGGAAGAAGCTGCCTTGCTTTCATTATTTGACGATGAGGTGACCAACGAAACAGAAGCAATTTTTGCGGAAATTTGTTTCTAAGCTTATGGAAAAAATACTTTTTAAATTACTGTATCTTTCATATGCTTTATGAGAGTTGCATCACGTGGCTACATCTCGTGGCAACCACGTGCTGCAACTCTCATTTGGTTAATTGCATTTCTGTGTGAAAACACTTTGAGGTCCCTTACCTTTTCGTCAGACCCGGAGCCTTGCTGAAGAGCCGTAAACGGTGAAACGCGTCCAAGGATTGGGTCTGACGGAAAGTATAAGGGACAATTCTATGCACGAACTTATTATAAGTTTGTGTTTTTTGAATTTTCGGCTTTCGGTAGGCTGAACCGATACATTGGCTTCCAGCGACACCCAACGTAGTTTGCCCGCGATGGGCCGCCTTGCCAGTGTTTGAATCTATATGGATTCTCGCTGTCCTGGTTGGGTTGATACGTGTGGTTGCCACGAGATGTAGCCACGTGCTGCAACTCTCATTTGGTTATTTGCATTTCTGTGTGAAAACACTTTGAGGTCCCTTACCTTTTCGTCAGACCCGGAGCCTTGCTGAGGAGCCGTAAACGGCGAAACGCGTCCAAGGATTGGGTCTGACGGAAAGTATAAGGGACAATTCTATGCACGAACTTATTATAAGTTTGTGTTTTTTGAATTTTCGGCTTTCGGTAGGCTGAACCGATACATTGGCTTCCAGCGACACCCAACGTAGTTTGCCCGCGATGGGCCGCCTTGCCAGTGTTTGAATCTATATGGATTCTCGCTGTCCTGGTTGGGTTGATACGTGTGGTTGCCACGAGATGTAGCCACGTGCTGCAACTCTCATTTGGTTATTTGCATTTCTGTGTGAAAACACTTTGAGGTCCCTTACCTTTTCGTCAGACCCGGAGCCTTGCTGAAGAGCCGTAAACGGTGAAACGCGTCCAAGGATTGGGTCTGACGGAAAGGATAAGGGACAATTCTATGCACGAACTTATTATAAGTTTGTTTTTTTGAATATAGTTTTATGAAATAGTAAACTAAAAAGCAATATGTTAGAATGTTGCCTATCTTTCCAATTAAAAATATTTGTGTTCAGTGAATTTATCATACAGGGTGATCACATTATGCAAAATATAAAAAATCTATTTTTTTTTAAATGGAACGCCCTGTATATTTTTTTATTTTTAGAAAGCCCTTTTCACATCCTTTCTACTGATACCAATTTGATACTTCTTAGAGTTTACCGTATTTTAGTTATTTCGATATAAACTTTAAAACCCCACACTTTTGCTACTTTTTCGAAAAATCTAGCGGTAACCCTTAAATGGTTTGCATTTGTTATGCATAACTTCATTTTCTTAATACTATTTTAATAACCTAGCATCAAATGACATTCCTTATTTTTTATTTTGCAATAAAGAAACTAAATGTTATTTATGAACTGATTTATTAAGACATTTATAAAACATAAACTTAAAACGATTATTATAAAAATAATGAATTAAAATTACAACTTTAAAAAAATAAAGGAGTTGACAAAACAAAATAAACAAACCCTTATTATGCGGTAAATCAGAATTTATTGTGTGGCTCTAATGATATGTTCAAAGGTTCTTCCCTGTTCTTGAAGGCATAAATGTAGCCTTCGAACAAAATTTTGCTGGACATCTTGTAGAGTTCTTATTCTAATATTTCTAAATGCCTCTCGTATACGATTTTTCATATCGTCTCGGTTCGTAGGAGCTATGGCATAGACTTCTTCCTTAACATATCCCCAGAGGTAGAAATCAAGGGGAGTTAAATCAGGGGACCTAGGAGGCCAAGCGATTGGTCCACCACGTCCGATCCACTGATTACCTCGCCAATGATTTAAAAATTGTCTAACCGGCTCATAATAATGAGGGGGAGCGCCGTCTTGTTGAAACCAGTGGTTTTGGAGAGTGTCGGCATCTACATTTTGAAGCAAAATGGGTAGATCATGTTGAAGAAAGTTTAAGTAAACTTGTCCCGTCAAACGCTCTTCAAAAAAATATGGCCCAATAATGTAAGGCCCTAATATTCCTCCCCAGACATTAACCGACCAGCGATTTTGGTTATCTACATGACGAACCCAATGTGGATTTTCACTAGCATAATAATGCATATTATGCCTATTTACGATTCCGTTATTTTTAAATGTAGACTCGTCACTAAATAGAACTTTTGATAAAATGTCTGGTACTTCTCTAATTTTGTTAAGCATCCAATTACAGAATGTGATTCTTCTTAAGAAATCATCTTCATAAAGTTCTTGGTGTAATTCTATGTGATAAGGATGATATTTATACTTTTTTAAAATCCTCCGCACGCTTGTTTCCTTAACACCGGTTTGCTGAAAAATGCCAGTCTGACTTACGTGATGATTTTCCTGTACTGCCAACAGAACCCTTAATTCATTTTCTTCATTAATAACGGGTTTATTGATTACCATCCTTTTTTTGTAAGCAACGCTTCCTGTTTCTACAAATCTTCGCAACAACTTCTCAAAGGCCTCTGGTCTCGGCTTTCTCTCAATATTTGGATATCTTTCAGCATACACTCGACTCGCTAGAAGGCAATTTCTTGCACATTCTCCCAGTATAAAAATCATATTTACCATTTCCACAGTGGTAAAATTCGACATTTTGAGAAATTTAGTACTTAATTTCGACGACTGAACAAATAATGTTAAATAATTGTATTCGGTCGTCATAGTGACAATCTAAACAAAAAAATCATGGCAACTCGATTACGAATAAAAATGAAATGAAATAAATAAAAAGTAGCAAAAGTGTGGGGTTTTAAAGTTTATATCGAAATAACTAAAATACGGTAAACTCTAAGAGGTATCAAATTGGTATCAGTAGAAAGGATGTGAAAAGGGCTTTCTAAAAATAAAAAAATATACAGGGCGTTCCATTTAAAAAAAAATAATTTTTTATATTTTGCATAATGTGATCACCCTCTGTATGATAAATGCACTGAACACAAATATTTTTAATTGGAAAGATAGGCAACATTCTAACATATTGCTTTTTAGTTTACTATTTCATTCAATTGTTTTTAGTAATTTGGAAATGGTTACTAAACTTAGATAATTTTTAAGATAAAATCGTTATTATTTCTTAAACTATTAAAAATAAACCCACATAACCAAATATTAAAATGATCAGCAGCTCTATGCCCATCTTCTGGGCTAATAATATACAGGGTGTTCCATTTAAAAAAACACAAGTTTAGTTCGCCACACTTTTTTGGGCCACCCTGTATAATGTAAAATATTTTTAAAATATGCCGCTTCTAATTCCAGACCTCATGCTGTTTTAGTATTCTTTATGTTCCTCGATAAAGATTTAATCTTCCGTCCCCGCTTCGTTGGCGGACCCGGTATAGCTAAATGCCTAGTTCTTATCTACGTAAAAGCATGCTGACTTCCAGTTCACTTTAAGATCATTAAAGAAAACAAACTACTACAAAGTTAAATACGATAAACTAATGTTGCATAAACCCAGCTTTGCTTTAATACAAAATTGTTGGTTTGGTTGGTAATTTGTTTCTATTCATTGTCCATTTAAAAGAATTTTTTTTTAATGATCAATTTGTGCAAATGCTTACTACTTATATTTAATATAAATACATTAACTCTTTCTTAACATACCTCCCTGTATCCGTTGGAAATCTGAAATTCCTTTGCCGGTTCTGTTAGGACACCCACGGTAAGCATACGATGTAATGTACCACCTTTAAGCTTCGTTTCCGACATTTAAACAAATAGATTTTAATCACCGACAAGTCACAAAACAATATTAAGTTTTGGAATTATTAAAAAATACGTCCTTACACACTAAAAACACCGATGGAAAAAAATAAAACAAGTAAACCACAAAAATTATCACTTTGTTTACGTCAAAACACGGTTGACAGTGATTGATAACAAAATATGACACATCAAATTTGACTGATATACTACTAACTTCGCGCATGCGCATACAAATTTAGTTTCGTTGGACTGGCTTTCTTTCGCCTCTTATTAGTTATGTTACTCTTTGATCGTACCTTGCCGACCTTAGTGGGACACCCTGTATATACATAGTTAGAATAATTTATTATACGTGGACAAAATATAGTATTCTACTGGCATATAATGGCGACTGAACAGGTTGATTTGGCTGAGTTTTAGCATTAGTCGGCCACCAAATAATTAATAAAAATTTCATTAAAAATTCAATTACGTTACTAATAATATGTAACTAGGCAAACGTTCGTTTCCGTTCTGTCAAACCCACCATACCTTTACTATGTTAATTTACGCACTTTTGCAATTCTACTCCTCTTATCTGTCCAGGATTCTCATTCAGAAGTTTATCAATCTTATCTAATTTACTTTTATCTAATTATTGCGTCATCTAATCGAGTAGGTTATACGACCAAATAATTGTAAATAAATAAATAAATTGGTTTGATTTGACATTGAAGGTGCATAATTAAGTATGTTTGTTTATACCTGATTTAAAAAGAAGAGAAGACAATACTTACTATATCAATATTTTAATAATAAAAGTGTCTATGTTGGTTTGAGGGATTAGGTACAATCTTACACACAACACAATCGGACAAAAAAGAAGCAACATATATATAAATAAAGGGCGGAATCTCGGGCGGAATATATTATGCCAAGTGCATATAAATGCATTTTTTGCATATTTTGTCAATTTTATATTAAAATGCATATTTTTCCCAAGTTATTATTTTATGAGCATATTTTTATGTTTTCGGCGTTATCAAAAAAAAAACAAACGCCCGGTCATGAAAACTCGTAGACTCATAGGTTTAATGTCCAGTCCGGCACTTGTTTCAGGGATTTTCCAATCTGAAGATAATTATATAATTAATATTTACATTTTGGTTATACACAATGTATTTATTGGGGGTTTCCGGGGTTTGCAGCTATATCGTTAGGGGTTATTTACTGTCATTTAATAATGCCTTATTATTACCTGCTTAACAAACTGTATTTCTATCGGGTTGTAATACGTACTTCTGTTTTAGTTTGTTGAAAGATTTCAGTATTTTCAGTGTGAAACTAGTGATTTCAAATTTGTGTTCAAAATGTCTAAAGTGGCAAAAACGTCTTTGTGGATTAAAAACTTCCCAGTAGTAAAGAAAAAGTCTTGTGTGAAGCTTGTGCAAAACTATTGTTTGTGAAAAGAAGTTCCAAGTCAATCAACATTTGAAAACACCGCTGCATAAATCAAAGTTACAAAAAATGAATCTGAGCCAGTTCAGCTGAGTGTAAAAAACACATTTCAAAATGTTGGAGAAAAATCGAAATCAGAAAAGGAAATTTTTCAAGAAGACTTATAAAAAGGCTTTGGTCGCAACAAAAATATTATAAACAAACCATTCCTGACAAATCCACGCTTAGAAAGAAGAATGTCCATTTACTATACGAAACCGTTTTAGAAGAAATTAGAGCTTCACTGGGTGATAAAAATTTTTACATTATTGTTGATAAAAGCACAGATGTTTGTGACAGATATATCGTACATCTTATGATTGAAGCACTTTAAGAAGATAAAGCAACAAACCCCTATTTAATAGCTTCTAAGCAGGCAGAAAAAACTAATAATGTGACCGTAACCCGATTTATTCAGCAGTCTCTATCGAGCGTTTTCTTACCAAATCCAATACCAGATGAGAAGTTTTTAGTGCTTTTGTCTGATGCAGCACCGTATATGGTAAAAGTATGCCAAAACTTAAAAATCTTTTACCCCAATATGGTACATGTGACTTGTCATACATGGAATAAACCGAGTCGCAGAAACCGTCAGAACTGTATATCCTTTAGTAAATAAATAATTTCAAATGTAAAAAAAAATGTTTCCAAAAGCACCTCTAAGAGTGCAGATGTATAAGGAGAGATTACTAGTAGTTAGTTTACCTCCAGAACCTGTTTTACCCGGTGGGGGACATGGATTCAGGCCGCAATATTCTACGCAGAACATTTCGAAGCCAAAGAACTAACTTTGGATTTAGATGACGACTCGCAGTGTGTTGTGCAAAGTAAAGAGTTGTTAAAAAGTGCAAGTGTAGTTAAAGATCATGTTTCTATTAATTTTTTTTTCAGTTTTATACCGGACATAATATCCTCGTTAGAGAGTAGAAATATAAGTTTAAGAGACTCGATTAGTATTGTTGAAACTTTTCCGCTAAATGTAACAACATTCCCGGTAAAGTAGGAGGTCAAGTAAGGAACAAATTGGATGTAACTGTAAAAAAGAATGAAGGATTTAAATACTTAACTGTAGTAAAAACCACTTATGAAGGTAAACCATCCAACGAAGTTGTATCATGGCCTTATATTTTACTACCTAAGTTGCAGTATTGTCCGATTACATCAGTAGATGTTGAAAGAAGCTTCTTTTTGTATAAACATATTTTTACTGATAGAAGACAATCCCTTTTAGTTGAAAATTCTGAAAAGATTTAGTACCTAATAAATGACTTTTATACAATTTCAGGTTAAAAAATTGCGTACTTTTATTTCTTTGTTTTTTTTTTGAATTTTTTTTTTAAATAAACATCTTTTTTAAAATCCAGTGTGTTTCTTTACCCTCTTTTACTATAATAAATTAAGAAATATTGCATACCAATATGCATATTTGGTCAAAAAAATGCATATAACTGCATTAGAACGTAGCTTCATCGGAAATAATAATATTTTTTACTAAATTATTATCTAGATTGCACATACTTTGCATGCGTTCACAAAACTCATTTCGCCTATCGAAATCATCTTTAAATAACTCATGCACTGGAATAACTTTGTATGGGTGATATTATTTGTGCTTTTGAACTATTCGGTGAACAAAAGATTTCCGCATGTGTAAATTGGCCCCAATGGGCGACAGAGGAGTAGGTATATGGATTTTCATCCAAGGAAAGTAAAACGTCAAGTTGTTTATTTTCATCTCGAGCAGGACGACCAGATTTAGGCAAATCTCTAGCATGATCGACTTCTCTAAATTTAGCCTCTATTTTACTCACCACCTTTTGACATATGGGGGGACGATCTCAGAATGGATTTCATTGAACAATTTAGCTGTTTCTATTTGAGTACGTGTTCTATCACCAAACCCAACCATGCAACTACGCTCGATAATTACTTATTTGAAGTAAAATTGTCTAAAAGTTTCTATGGGACTAAACGGTGACAAGTCAACATAAGGAAATACCAGAATAAAAAAAATAAATAAATAAACACACAATGGAATGTTTTGCTCGATTTACAAATAAATCCTCAGAAATACGGTCTTACTTATTTATATGTTCAATCGTCATTTTCTTGATAACTGTTGAGTTTAGGTAGGTATATGACATGGTACATGAAACCATGAAACATACTTAGAATTCAATGAAAAATTCAAAACGGAAATAAAAAATATATGTTTTTATTTGAAAAAATGAAGTTGATGGTCGTAACTTATTTTTGGGCTACCCTGTATACATGAATTAACCATAAAAAAAAACACATTAAGAAATAAAAATCGACGGGTCCGAGCGTTTTTCCAAAAAAGCACACCGCTCAATTTGAAATGAATTTTTCTACGATCATGCAAAAAGGGACAACTTTTGTAGTCACCGTCTTATGGCAAAAGTTAGCTTTTATTGCACGCGTGCAATAAAAATACATTATTGCACGCGTGCAATAAAGTGTTTTCTTGGTTGCCTATATTCACCACAATCCACCGAAACGACACTTAACCACAGCCTACTTAACTTGGCGTTGGGGCCGTTAGCTGCCTATTCCTCAGTCAATTAGAATAAGTTCCTCAAAACTTTTACCCTTATTTATTGCTTATTTATTATACATTTACTAAAAGAAAAATTTTAAGAGACATTTAGCAACATAATATCCAACAACAAACGAAGACTGTAACAAAAGACCGTTTAATCAAAAACATTTAATAGTACAGTAACATTATGCTGAATAAGGCTCCAAGAAACCTAACCAAACTTATTTCTTTTATTATTGTAAATTTTGTTTTGTTTTTTCGGCCAAAGCAGAACATTGGATTCTTTCGGCAAGACATTTAATAAACATGGCTAATAAAAACGGTCATGACATTCGGCTTGCATGGGTTCCAGGCCATGCCGACATCCCGGGCAATACGGAGGCGGACTTATTGGCTAAAATTGGAACTAGTTTAAATACTCCTAGAAAAATGCTTATAGACATACATGATATATTCAATGTTTTAAAATAAAGAATTATTAAAAACTTTAAAGAAGCCTGGGGGTTGGCAATTACACAGAAAAAGCATGGCTATGCTAAAATTCAATCGAAATTCCCTAACAGGAAGTGGTTTTCCAATTTAAATTATAAAGATAGAAGACACATCACAACAATCATTAGAATGCGTACCGGTCATTGTCTAACCAATTCTCATCTCTACAGAATTAAAATAAAAGATAATCCTCTATGTGACTGTGGGGTTATAGATGACTTGAATCACATATTTTTTGAATGTCCTATATATCTAAGACCAAATGGAGATTTATATGAAAAACTGGTTTTAAAAAAAAAATTCGCCCTTATCGATGTCTGACATTCTGTCTGTTCCTGACGATGAAACGATTGAAATAATCATGCAGTTTGTTAACTTAAATAAGTTAAAAGCTCAACTATATACCTCCCTTACTTCCCTCCTAGATATTCCCATGTAGTTTAGTGTGCTTTTATGTATCCTGCTTCCATATGTTGTGCTACTAACAATTTTTCCTCTAGAAATGAATAAACAATTAATAGTTAAAATATAATTAATCCGATTTTAAGCTATACAGATTAAGGAAGAATCCAAATTGAAGGAAAAATCCGGAGTTCCCTACATGGCTCAGAGCCAGACAGCTGGGGATCTCAAACGAAGCGAGCTGGCAATTGCCTAGTAGCAAAGCCATAAACAAGCAAGACAAGACGAGACAATTTTATTTTGCTTGAAAATATAAACAAACCCTAAATTCGGCAAAACTTGTTTTATTTAATATTATTAAGTTACAAAATGAAAAGACGAAGTATACAAAAATTACACTTGTACAACATTAGAAAGTGGTTATTTATTGGAATGTGTGTTTATGGTTATGTGACAATAAGTGCAATTGCTAATATTAATTGGAGATGGACCGGGCATTGATGATAAATAATTTATATAAAATAGGTTCGATCATAAAAAAAATATTGTATGCAACATGTGCAAAAAGGCTGTTTATTGCACACGTGCAATAAACAGCTACTTTTTGCACTAGTTGCATAAATAACTATTAGACATTACTTCTGGGACTCACTGTATACATAATAAATGTATTGTACCTATGGCATTTTACGATGGCCCAAATTTTTTTATAGCATATTGTTATATAGCAATAATAATTGTGTAAACAAAAGCGTACCAAGATACACATACATATTAAAAAGAAGAGAAATCCAAACAAGTTGGTAAACAAAAATGCGAGTGAATATAAAACACGTCCATATTTGGAGTAAGTAAACCAAACAGTGTGTACGATGTGTGCCATTATAGGGTGACGGTAGCCTGCACACCAACAATATGAATATAAATTCTTTTTAAATCTTCTAATGGATCCACAAATTGACTGAAACTTATTTACAGTCTAAAAACTCGATTTAGACCCATTGCGACATATGGGCTTGGTTTAGTCAATTTTAAAATATTTTTTTCTGACTTATTTCGGCATTATTTGTGTATATAAAATTAATTATGTCTTAATCTTGAGATATGCGAATCTTAGTGCGCGCTATTTCACATTTGCCGACGACACAGCATTGATGTACGATGGCGGAAAAGAGGAGGCATTAAAAAATATTGTAAATAATGATCTTAAGTAATACCTCAATTAGCTGTAAGTACTACAATAAATTAAAAATAAATGTTGACAAAAAACAATCGATAAAACTGAAAATGCAAATTTGTACATTAAAGCTGGAAGAAGTTGAGGAAATCAAGAATATTGGACTAATGATTGATACAAAGTTAAATTGGTCTAACCATATAGATCACCTTTTCAATAAAATCATACCAATGATCCCAAAGATATACAAATGTAGAAATTATCTACATACAACTAAATACAGTTCACACATACACATATTTATTGCTGGTATGGCAGTATGTGACAGGACTAAATTTGAATCTGTACAAATTCTTCAAAATAGAGTACTAAAAGTATTATTTTGTTATGATAGACTTACTAGCACCAGCACATTGTATAGAGAACTGAACATTCCACAGTTAAATAAGATTTTGGAATTTGAGCAGATTAAATCGATGCATAAAACTATCAATAAAACTCAAAGATGTAATGTAAATATAATAATGTCTAACAATGTTTATTTATTTATTTATTTATTTATCAAAACACATACATAACAGGCAAACCTACCCAAATAGTACATACATACCTAAATCTAAAATATAATAACAACAATTTGCAAAATATATTATAAGTTACAGTGGAAGATGTAAGAAATAAGAAAAGCAGCAATCCATTCTCTTGCGTATTGGTAGTTATTCAAACTTACAAATACTAACAAGATACTGTCCCTAATAGAATAATAGCTTTTTACAACTATACTGCAAGCAACGTAAAACCGCAAAAGGGCATCAGGAACAGTCTCAAACAGTCTATCAATTCTATTTTTAAAAGTAATAGATTTACAATCAAAATTAAAATTGTGCGGAATAAACCTATTGTGCCATGTCATAAACCTATTGAGAACTTCGTTCTTACCGACATCTGTTCGGTTGTGTTGCAGAGAACACGTTTTATGCAATCTTGTTGTTCTAGAAGGAACTCTAAAGTTTAATAGACCAAGTAGGTCAGGGCAGTCTATTTGGTTTGTGATAACTTTGTGGCCAAAAGAGAGTATGTTTAATTCGGCGCCTTTCCAACCTAAATTATTTAAACGCTCATTGTGTGTAAGTGTCGCTTTATCAATTTTCAATTTACAAAGTAAAAAGTTGGCAAACTTTATTTGAACTCGTTCAATTCTGGCAATGTGGGTCCTATAAATAGGAGACCATACGATGGTGCAATAGTCGAGATGACTTCTGACCAAGGGAAAGTATAGTGATTTAAGCACTTCGATATTCCTAAATTCACCACATTGCCTCATGATTAGACCTGCCATTCTAAACGCCCTAGAAATCACCCTGTCAATATGCTGTATAAACCTCAGCTCACTATCGAACAAAACATCAAGATCATTTACTGTTATTACGCGTGTTAAGTCACAGTTCCCAATTAAGTAGTTATGTAAGACTGGAACCTTTTTTCTTGTAAATGATATAACTTTGCACTTTTTAATGTTTAGTTGCATTTGATTTTTAGTACACCACAGATTTAAGCGAGTGATATCCGACTGCAAAAGAATAGCATCATTGGCGTTATTGATTACCTGGTAAATTTTAAGATCATCTGCAAAAAAAAGAAAGCGACAATGTTAAAGGTTACTGCCCAGGTCGTTTATAAATAATAAAAACAAAACTGGACCCAAATGGGAACCTTGCACTACTCCAGAGTTGACAATGATCTTCTTCGACGTTGCACTATCCATCTTGACAACTTGCGTACGACCTTCGAGGTAACTCTTAAACCAAGTGAGTAGACTCCATACAACTCTAACTTATAGAGTAGCATTCGATGACTAACGCGATCGAATGCCTTCTAAAAATCAAAGTATACTGTGTCGAACTGTAGACATCAGCTAGGGAGGAAGCCAGAAAATTTGAAAAAAACTTAGGTTAGTATGACAAGATCGACCTGGAAAAAAGCCATGTTGATATGGTGATATTTTGTTCTGGAAAGCTTTAAAGAAGACTTCGGTAACAATCTTTTCTAAGATCTTCGCCGCACAGCTTAGTTCAGATATGGGACGATAATTAGTTACATCATTTCGGTTACCACTCTTGAATAAAGCTGTAACATTTGCAAATTTCCATTTCCATTTTCAATGTTCATGGGCATGAAAATGTTAGTGAAGGGGGCGATTCCTTATGATATTCTGAGAGAAAAAGTTCATATGAACATGTGTCCGGAGTTGCCCCGTTTTTAATATAAAGGATGTTTAAGTTTAAAAAAAAACTAGGTTGCAATCGTGCGTTTTATCAGAAAATGGCCATTTTCAACATTTGCTTTGATTAACTGTTGCATTTTTATTTGTATCATTATTTAAAAAAACAATTTTATTTTTAATTTACACTATCGGCCAAAAGTAGAGCAACACTTTCGAAAAATGAAAGAAATCTCGATTTTATAATATTAAATGCTTGATATCGTATTTAAATACATCGTGTCTTAAATATCAAAGTAGGCTGCTGTTATCGGCGGCAACAGCTCTTTCCAACAATCAAAACAAATGAACTGATATTGACGTAAACTTTCAAATGCAGTATTGTAATGCGTCAAAAGTAAAGCTGCATTTTAATATTTTCCTAAAAATGAAAGGTTTTAGTGAAAGTAAAGGTTAAAATATTTTTGCACAGTTTATTTTATGTTTAATTAATATTTCTGTGCTGGATTAATCATGCCAAGAGGTATTCCAATTTTAAAAGAATTAAAGCAGAGAGTAGTGAATGCACACTTGGAAGGTACAATACAAGCTACAATTTCAAGACGGTTTGTTTTACCTTTTACCAAGATACAGCGTATCCAAAATAATTTCCAGTTACATTTAAAGGGGACATTTAGAGAATCTACCGAAATCGGGAAGGCCGAGAAAAACAACAATTTGGACGTACAGACGCATTAAAAGAATTTCTCAAAACGATCCTCGGATGTCTGCACCTTGAAATATTGCTGAAATTCTCGAAATTATGGTTAGTCAACGGACAGTTCAAAGAAGGTTGGTAGACGCAAAGTAATTTAGTAGACGCCTGGCTAAAAAGCCTCTTATTTCGGCAAGAAATAAAGTGGCTAGGTATAGGCTTGAATTTGCACGTCAACATTTAAGTTGGACAGTAGACGAGTGGAAAAAAGTTTTATTTAGCGAGGAATCGCGTTATAAAATTTTTAATTCTTACACCTACAGCTAAACATGGCATAGGCAGTGTTTTTCTATGGGGTTTTTCTCATGGAATGCCTTATGCAGAGTGGGAAATGCCGTTGCGTTTCATTTTCCAACAGGATAACGATCCAAAACACTTCTAACGAGTTGTTCAAGAGTGGTTTCAAGAAAATAACGTTCGGGTTTCGCAGTGGCCGGCACAATCCCCAGACCTTAACCCCATTGAAAATCTATGAGAAGAAGTTGAACATGAAATTCGTACACAATTATTTCCAAATAAACAATCATTGGTAAATAAAATCAATGAAGTTTGGACAAACCTTCCCAAAAATTGATTGCCTCAATGCCGCGACGTTGTCGGCAAGTAATAAAAAATAAGGGATATTCTATTAACTATTAACATAATACTTCTAGCTATGGTAATTATTAAATGTGTTTAATGTTTTTTTTTTATCGTAAAATGTAAAATAAAACACTGTTGACACAATTTGTTGCTTTACTTTTGTCGCACTTCATTTCGTCGATTTTTATAATTATAAATATTTCTCTACCTTCATTTTGTTTAAAGTGTACCAAAATATTGTGAAATAATACTAATATTGTGGGGATAATATTTCATTAAAATTAGCTGGGGATCACAATCATATAATTAATTTTTTAAATTCAAAGAAATAAAAGCACTATGTTGCTCTACTATAGTCCAATAGTGTATATTATGTTTTAATTAACTTCTAGGTGTTTTTTTTATACGTGCAATAAAGTGGTTTTTATTTTTTCTCTCGAAAACAAAGCAAGATACGAAAACAATTCAGGGAAGAAAAAATAGAAATAAGTCAGTGACGTACATTTTTTTGTCAATAATATTCGTTAAGGTGTAAATTTAATCTATAGTTAGTGCTAATTAAGCCCCTTATAGTTAAGAATAACGCAACCAAATTTTAATAAAGTCGGGAAAATAATATTTAAAGAAATAAAAAAAAACGATTTTTTTTTAAAAACCCTAAACACCCTGTATATCAAAAACGGGGCCACTCCGGACACATGTTCATATGAACTTTTTCTCGTACCGTACTTCTGAAACACCCTGTATATAAAAGTAGAGGGGAACGATTTGTTTGTTATAATTTTATCAATAAAATTATCTGGTGACATTTGGTTATTTTTTTTTTAAATTTATGTTTCATGTTCATTATAGTAAATAAAGGGTTGATTTGTTCATATTTCGTTTTGTTTTCTTTCTCAATGTAGTTGTTAAAATTCTGTAATCATTCCGCTGCATGGAATAGTTTATGTTATTGAATGTGAATATTTTAACTCCGAAGAAGTTTTAAGCCAATAAAACGAAACGTTGGCAAGCCTTTGTGTGTTTTATTGTCTTCTCCACTGTATTTTACATCGTCCCTCCCAAATACAAATCGTTCCGCGTCCATGTTCACCCCTCAAATAAACTCTTTCATGATTATAATATAGGTATACACGTCAAAGATTAACATAATTAATTAAACTGCTATTATATTAAATTCACGGAGTAAAGGTAGATATCCGTAAGCTTTAAATTTTAAAGGCCAATTAAAATCAAAAATTAAGTAACCATCCTCTATTTTTAAAACCGAGCGCCGCGACGCCGACGTCTGAACTCATTTGCCAACGCATGTTCATTAAAAAGAACAAGCAAGTTCTAATTTTATCGCCGGTTGTAAGGAAAACATTATTTGCGGTGGATTAGTTTTGTTTTAGACTTTTAGATTTGTGTGTTTCACGTTTTAAGCCAGGCAGAAGTATTAACAACGGAACAAAACTAACACGCCTCCTAAAAACACCAGTAACTTTCAAAACTAAAATCCGTCAAGTGTAAAATAATAAAGTTAGGATGTTGGCAATAATGTCATCGTTAGAGCAGTTTTGTATGTTCTGTTTTCTTATTTTTATGTGCTTTTATCTTTGCCTTTAAGTTATTTAGGGGCCGTAGATATAATGGCCATACAGTCACGACGAGCTTGCATTAGAACTTTTGGAAAAACTACTATAAGTATTTTTTTAAAACTTTGCATTTTCTCCGAATATTAAAATGGCGAAAATAGAAAAACCAAGAGAAAAACAATTAAACTTCACGTTATTGCATTATTTTTAATTATTTATTTAATATTTTTTAATCAAGTTACCTGCGCTTTAGAATTGGCAAAATATTTTGTTGTTTTATCAGGTGGCTTTGTTAATGTAAATTTTTGTTCATTTATGTCATCAGATTTCACGAGTTTTCCGTTTTTTTTTTTTTAAATGAGCGAATAAAATGTTAGTGATATTATTATGTGAACACCTCCAGAATTAAGGATGGAAGCAGAAAAAATGTTGATTGTATCGATATTTTACAATATCAACAATCTCTAATAATCTAATATGTATTGATAATTATCTGGTTGCCTAACCACACTCATGTTTATGAATTCATGTTGTAGAATCAAAAAATCAAGTTACCTGCCTTCAAACAGATTCTTGAAGATCGGTCAATAATGGATTTCAATGCCTTATTATTGACCATAGTCAATAATAACTTAGAGAAACTAACGTTAATAATCGGTCAATAATGGCGATGTTATAGGTTAGTAGTGGACAAAAAATATTTTTTATATGTTGGTCGCAAAAAATATCTAAACAATAGTATATTATATACCTAGGGTGAGAAGTGAGCCATTATTGACCGAGCACATTTCGGTCAATAATGGCGATGTTATGGGTTAGTAGTGGAAAAAAAATATTTTTTATATGTTGGTCGCAAAAAATATCTAAACAATAGTATATTATATACCTAGGGTGAGAAGTGAGCCATTATTGATTGACGCGCGTAGCGCCTAGGGATACAATGTGCGAGGTCAATAATGGCCTTTTCAACCAAGGTATATATAGACTTTTTTCCACTACTAACCTATAACATCGCCATTATTGACCGATTATTAACGTTAGAAATCGTTTTTCTCTACCTTATAAGTTATTATTGACCATGGTCAATAATAAGGCATTGAAATCCATTATTGACCGATCTTCAAGAATCTATTTGAACGCAGGTAACTTGATTTTTTGATTCTACAACATGAATTCATTGTGGTTAGGCAACCAGATAATTATCAATACAATATTAGATTATTAGAGATTCTTGATATTGTAAAATATCGATACAATTAACATTTTTTCTGCTTCCATCCGTAATTCTGGAGGTGTCCACATAATAATATCACTAACATTTTATTTGCTCATTTAAAAAAAAAAAACGGAAAACTCGTGAAATCTGATGACATAAATGAACAAAAATTTTACATTAACAAAGCCACCTGACAAAACAACAAAATATTTTGCCAATTCCAAAGCGCAGGTAACTTGATTAAAAAATATACTTATACCTACCTATAATTTTTTATAATTATTAATACTATAAAGATAAATGTCTTATAAAAGTTTGTAGTAGTGGAAAAATATTATATTAACCACGGTTTAGACAGCTTATAGCTCTCGCCCAACTTGCCGCTCGGGCAATAATGATGGCTATCTAAACCTTGGTTAATAATATACTATTTTCTACTACTAACAGCCGAACTAACACCAAAATACCTCATTTTTATTTTAAAATTGGCCATATCCCCTATTATTCAAACATATGGAAATATCAAGTAGCCTGGGGCTCAGTTGTCAAGGAAACGAATAAAACAATTGAAACTGATGGGTTTCAATAAACGTCATTATTAAAAAACACAAACCTAAAATAAGGTTGTGTATAGAGTTGTCCCTTATCCTTTCCGTCAGACCCAATCCTTGGACGCGTTTCGCCGTTTACGGCTCTTCAGCAAGGCTCCGGGTCTGACGAAACGTCATTATTCTAAAATAATTATGGCCACCTTTTAAAGGTTTTAAGTAAAAGTTTTACAATAAAATAATAAAATATGGCTGAGAATCTAAGCGAACAAAGCGACAATGATTTAGAAATGGAAAATTGTACCCCGCCTGAGCTCCGAGAGGCAGCGGCTAGTGCGAGCCATGATTTGTTGCCTGAAAAATCAAAGCGAGTTTATGTGAAGGCATACACTCAATTAAAGAAATGGTGTGAAGAAAAAAAAGTCGTTAAAATTACTGAAAATGTCATGCTGGCCTATTTTAAGGAAAAATCGGAACAATAAGGTATCAACGTTGTGGGTAAGCTACTCAATGCTATTAGTAAAGTACCATATGTTATGGCTCAATTTCTGAAATTACAACATCCTGAGTGTAACACTGGTCATTCTCTACGGCGCAGCTCGGCAACACTTCCAGCAGAAAATGGAGGAGACCTACTAAGCCTACAAAGGCACGGTGGATGGAAGTCGGCGACAGTAGCTGAAGGATATACTGAGGAATCGATAGCGGCAAGAAGAGAATAGCCAAACTAGTACAAAAACCCATCTTATCCAATGAAAATTTAAGTATACCCTCCACTTCTTTCGCACGTCAAGATGGTCTGGCAGAAAACTTGCAGACTGATGACTTATGGTACCAAGTATTAATGAACGAATCGAAAATATTCATAATACTGAAGTAAATTTACCTATAATAAATAATGCTAATACTATTAATAGTGGAAATGCAGCAGTGTTCACTTCGTTAAATCAATAAAGTTTCAGTCAATTTCTTTAAAAAGATAAAAAATCTTTATTATTAACCTAGGTAAATAACGAATCATCATTATTTACCTAGGTTAATAATGAATTACTTCTCATTAGACAAATGAGGTAAATAGGTAAATAATAGGGTTTTCTCATGTTAGTAGTAGAAAAAAAGTTTCTATGCACTATCATCGGTCTAAACTTAAAAATAACAAACTTATGGCCATATTTCACTTTTAGTCAAGGAGACTATGGGAAAGAAAAGCAGACTGTGGATGTAATAATTTTGAAGACAAGGTGGCTGTGGACTTCCATAATGCATTTATTTTGTTTAAATTTTTATAATGGTGCTTACTACATAATATTAGTTTTGCAGTTCTTCTCTGGTATATGTAGAAATAATTCTGCTAGAGTCTAGAGCAATAGAGGAATACAGTCGAGGTTTCCTGTACGTGATCTGCCGGATACACGAAAAAAAAAACTTTGTGAAAATAACAAATAATAAAAGTAACTATATTTTATAGTTATATATAGGACAACTATGGTTCATGCAAAACAATTTCCAATGCACGTCATCAATCAGCTGATAATTGTAAATCCGTAAGAAAACATGAGGAAATTAAATTTGGGCAAAAAATATTAAAACTTTATGTGATATTGAATTTTCTACAAACTTAAAATATTCTTCTTCGATACGAACCCACTTAAAGCAAATATTTTGTTTCTTTATAAGCTTGTAAAAATTATTATAATTTGAATTTTATTGGCCGATAGTTGGCAACACAACTGTAAACGGTGCGGTGGCGTCAGCTCGTTCGTTGGCTTAGTTTGACGTTTCATGAAAAACTAACCTTAATTGGTCGTGGTTCCGTGTTGCTGTACCTCTATTATTTAACAAAAACTCCAGATCTTTTCATAAATAACATTAAAAACTGTTCTATTAAGAGAAACAAAAGTGCACATACATAATTCTGGCGATTACGTTGTTTACTATTTCTCAAAAGTGCCGAAGCATTTAAATAGCCGGTGCAAAGAGCTAGTAGCTTCTTCTACTAAGCTATTTTCAGGAAGAACTTAACAACAATGGTCCATTGTTACCCTTGACAGCAGTACAGAGAAGTAAATTTAAAGATTATGTTAAGGTCTAGATATTTTATTTCTACTTTACTAATTTTTAGCGTGTAGCAGCTGCACTAAGTTTGAATATCTCCACTGTAAGCGCAGTTTCAACAACAGTTAAGGAAAATAAATTATTAGAATCACCTAAAAAGTAACGTTCTCATTCAAAAAAGTTGTAAATGTGTCAAGATTGGATATAAGTTCTATCCGTGGCACTGTTTATGGAATGAAAGAAACAAGTAAGTTGTATTATTTAAAAGTTATAATGTTTTACATCGGTTACTCCTAAGCTGTAACATTTTTTAGAACATCATGTAACTTTGAAAACTTTAAGTTAGAAATTAAAAGACAGAGAACTGTTTGATGGTTGTCTTAACTCTTTAAGAAGCCTATTTAAGAAAATAGGCTTCGGGTGGTAAAAAGATGAACTGAGGCGAGAGCTTATGGAACTTTCTCATGTAGCTTTCAAACGACTGGTATTTTTGAAAGAATATATTAAAGAAAAGGAAGCATTCTTGTACCAATTCGTTTTCTTGGATGAAACATGGATTTTTCAGAATGATACCATTGGTCAATCTTGGCAAGATGAAAAAAAAAGAAGTGTTAGATCTACTAAAGTTGATGGTAAAAGGTATTATGCAGTAAACAAATATATAAACTTGAGAAATTTTTGTATATTTATCTTCTGCTTATGAAAAAAAAAACTGTGTAATTCCCTCACTCGGATATTTTGGTTACAAGCTGGCAACACTGTCGAAAACTGACGTCACTCGAAGGGTATGACGTGCATCGGTTTTTGTTTTGCATTAAGTTTAAAGTATTCTTCTTTGATACGAACCCACTTATAGCAAATATTTTGTTTAGCTTGTAAAAATTAATATAATTTGAATTTTATTCGCCGACAGTTGTTGGCAACACAACCGTGAACGGTGCGGTGGCGCCAGCTCGTTCGTTGGCATGTTTTGACGTTTCGTGCAAACTAACCTTAATTGTTCTGTGGTTTCGTTCGTGTTGTGCATCTATTTTTTAACAAAAACTTCAGATCTTTTCATAAATAGCATTAAAAAACTGTTTTCTTCATAAATAGCATTAAAAAGCTGTTATTTTAAGAAAAAAAAAGTGCACATACATATCTCTGTCGATTACGTTATTTACTATTTGTGAAAAATGCCGAAGCATTTACATAGCCGGTGCAAAGAGCTAATAGCTTCTCTAATAAGCTATTTTCAAGAAGAACTTAACAACAATGGCCCATTGTTACCCTTGACAGCAGTTAGAGAAGTAAATTTAAAGAGTATGTTAAGGTCTATATATTTTATTTCTACTTTACTAATTTTTAGCGTGTAGCAGCTGCCCTAAATTTGAATATCTCCACTGTAAGCGCAGTTTCAACAACTGTTAAGGAAAATAAATTATTAAAGTCACCTAAAAAGAAACGTTATTATTCATAGAGAGTTGTAAATGTGTCAAGATTGGATATAAGTTCTATCCGTGACACTATTTATGGAATGTACGAAACAAGTAAGTTGTATTATTCAAAAACTAGTATTTTACATTGGTTATGATTAAGCTTTAACTTTTTTTAGAGCATCATGTAACTTTGACAACATTAAGTAAGAAATTAGAAGACAGACAACTGTTTGATGCTTGTCCTAACTCTTTAAGAAGTCTCTTAAAGAAAATAGGCTTCGGATGGAAAAAAGATGAACCAGGGCAATATATGAAAGAAAAAGAAGCATCCTTGTACCGATTCGTTTTCTTGGATGAAACATGGATTTTCAGAATTGCACCATTGGTCGATCTTGGCAAGATGAAAATAAAAGAAGTGTTAAATCTACTAAAGTTGATGGTAAAAGGTATTATGCAGTAAACCGAGGGGTGTCTCACTGGTCAAAATTTGTACACCTACTGCCAAATTTGGCAGGACCGGTAATTTTTGCCCTTGTCCTGCCTGTCCTTCCACGGTTCTGCCAGGTCCTGTCAGGTCCTGCTTGTTCTGCCATGGTCTTGCTAGGTAATAAATACATGCAAAAAAAATATACCTACCTCTCTTTTCATTCCTTTCCTCATATCTTTCGTACTAGGTTCCTATAGTTTTATTATTATTATTTATTATATTACACTTGATATAGGTGAGTCCTTTATGGTGCCTGTTTTTTGGTTTTACATTGTTGTACATTTGGCAGTAGGTGTACAAATTTTGACCAGTGAGACACCCCTCGGTATAAAATTACACGTATCATTTTGTAGGTGTTTACATATAGCGCCTACTTTTTATTTCGTTAAGCTACCGAGTGTAAATAAAAATTCTATAATAAGCAACTGTAATAATAAGATTAGAAGTACTTAATTACAATTAGATACATTCGTGATTAACAATTAATTAATGTGTAACGGCAATTGACGATTAATTTTAATTAAAAGTAATTATATAAGTATGTAATTGCAGTATAAAAAAACATAGGTATACAATATTTCTGTCAATTTTGACAATCAAAATAACCTTACTTATTTTCCTACACAGGAGGGAGGGAGAAACCCGAGTAAGTAAAGGGGAAGTTCTAAACTTCTATGGCAATAGAACCATCCTGTATGCTTTAAATTATTTTACAGTTATTTTACTATTTACCAAATTTTTTCGTTATTGTCAATCAAATAGATACTTATTTATAGTTGGGAATTAAACAATGAAATGTATTTATAGGGAATCAAAGTGTGTGGTCATAAAAAAGAGTAACAAAGAGGCATAAATTACACAATGAATAAACAAACTCAGGAAAGAGATAACGGGTGCTTTTACTTTTGTGGAAAGATTAAAGAAGACAGAAGGCGCCTCGTGTTTACACACGAAGCGACTGTCATTTTTGCCATGTCTTTAAGGTATAAAAAACGATTAGTTCAGTTCAAGGTTGATAAAAATCATGATTTTTTTTGATTTTTTAAAAAAATTTACAATGATTTTTATTTTTAAATATTTCTAACTGCTTATATTTTCTTTTGTTAAGTAAACAAATATTTTTAGGCAGGAATAGTATAGAGATACGAAGCAAAACTGGAGAAGTTTTAACATGCAAATTTCGTTCGCGTAGTTTTTGCAAATTTGCGCCTTTGTCGAAACTTGTATTAACGTGAAAATTTCGTCCGCGCAGTAATGCAAGTTTGCCGCTTTGTCGAAACTTGTAATAACTGGCAGAAAACGCCCGGCTATATAAAGTAATATAAACGATACGCACTTATTTTTGTAGTATATATATATATATCAGTAATATTTTTGCTTTAGAGGGTAATCTATCAAAACATTTGAACTCATGACAAGCCGGGGCAGAAAGGAATTTAGTGTTTGACTGCATTTTATAAAAAAGAAAGTAGTGGGCAAACTAGGTTGTAATAAGGATTAGTATGTAAAAAGTGTGGTAAAGAATTGCAAGGTCTAGTGGACAGACTAAAAAGTCATTGGGAAACCTGCAAAAGTGAAACTGGTGATATCAGCAGTGGTCTCGAAATTCTGCATGGTGATTGTCAGTCACAGCCTGAAACTAGCCAGAGTGAAATTATCCAGTTGGCAAAGAAACAGAAAAGCGATAACTGTGAAAAGGGAAGTGAAGATGGACGTGAAAATAGTGGAAGTAGCGGTCATTTGGATTCTTCTGTTGTGCGAACTGGACAAGATAAGAAAAAAGAATTGGACAGACAAATAGCCAAAGACGTTTACGCAACAAATTGCAGTTTTAGAGCTATATAAAATAAAGAGGTTCGAAAGGCCATAGAAATGCTAAGACCTGGTTACCTTCCACCATCTAGATTTCAGTTACCATCAACGCTCTTGAATGAAATATTTGAAGAAGAAAAATCTAATTGTTTTAACATCTGGACAATCTGTTTGCATGTCCTTAGATGGATAGTCCAATATACATAATGAGCCGATAATCTGTGTCGTTTTGACTGCAGAGGATGGAAACAGTGTTCTTTTAGAAAGCATAGATATATCTGGTCATCCCCATACAGCTGACTATCTTGCCGAATTGGCTATTAACTCAATAAATAAGTACAAAAATGAATATAACTGTAAAGTTACCAGTATTGTTACAGATAATGCGAGCAACATGGTCAGTATGAAGAAAAAAATTACCGAGTCGTCCAATTACCCTATAATTACATATGGTTGTTCGGCACACCTATTTAGTTTGTTCTCCAAAGATTTAGAAGCATCGCAGATAAAAGAACATATAGGTAGTACATATTGTGAAATACTTCAAAAATACCCATTTGCCAAATGCTTGGTATAAAGAAAAAGGGGGCAAGAAATTGGTCTTACCTCAAGATGTTCGATGGAATACACTTTCAGATTGTCTTGAGATCTATGTAAATGAGTGGCCAAAATTGTTATTAATATGTGAAGAGCATAAAGATCAAATTGATCCAGTGATTTTTAAAAAAGTTTGAGATATTTGTATTAAAAGGATGGCTGAAGATTTTCTACAGTTGCTAAAACCAATTTCTATAGCACTGGATGAAATGCAACAAAAAGGTGCATTTTTATCTCAAGCAGTTTACATATGGAAAAAGTTACTGGCTATTTTTGACAGTTTCGAATTTGAAGAAGAAAGAAGCTTGCGTCAATGTCAATTATTTAAGAACAGATATGTTCAAGCTCTAACCCCCTTTCACTTTTTGGCGTATATTTTGGATCCTACAATAAACAAAGAAGAATATCCATTACTAGCTGAAAAAAAGAGAGATGCTCTACACATTGTTTCCAAATATTTTGCAGACACAGGATTATTACCATTACTAATTAAGTTGGAAGCTAAGTCGGACCCTTTTCACAAAACTCTGTTTTCAGAGGAAATAATCAAAAATGTAACAGCAGTACAGTGGTGGAGATCTCAAGAAGATGTTTCAGAAATTAAGCAAGTGCTTCCTACAGTAATTTCTGTTTTGTGTGCCTGTGCATCGTCTGCTGATATCGAAAGGATGTTTTCTACTTATGGATTCGTACATTCAGATATAAGAAACAGACTTGGCAGTGACAAAGCAGCTAAACTAGTATTTCTAATTAAGCATTATAACACTTTTTTTATATTTTTTTTTTGTTAAGTATTTTTTTGTTTTAATTTTTTAATTTTTTTAAAGTTTTATTTTTGTAATAACAACACCACATGAAAATGCGCTTGGGTTTTATTTTTTGTATATGAACAAATACATTTTAAGTGCTAAAATTTTAAAACTCTTTTTTAAATTAATCATGATTAAAAAAAATCATACTGATTAAAATCATGATTTTAATCAATCGATTTTAATCATCTCAACCCTGGTTCAGATAGAGCGAGAGGTAGAGATAGAAACGGTAACGCTTCATTTTGGAAAAAAAAATGCAAAGATAAAATTAGATAAATAGGGTTCATTTGAGGCGCCCAATTCCAAAACTAGTTTGATCCACTATAAGGGAATTTTCAGGAAGGCACAAAAAAGTTTCAAACGTTTCGCAGCTGACCGCCGGACTTCCAAATTCGTATATATTATCGTGACACCTATCAACACTGATTCCTATCTATAGTTTGTTGTTTAATGCGAGAGAGTAATAAATCATTATTGAAATATAAAACCCAGTGGTCTTCCCCGTATTCCATAGGTCTAGTCCAATTATTATTATTTAATTATGTTTATTGTCAGGGCTCCTGAGATCGGGTAGGTAGAGGTACTGGTAGTTTACCTACCTGTGCCTCACTGTTTCAAAAATTTGAATAATTTAGTTATTTTCCGGCAGTTGTTGAAAAATTTTGTTTTTGAAAATGGCTAGTGCTTCTGAATTTGTTGCTGAGAAGCGGATTAGTAAAACTGCGCTTTCTAAAAATGAGAAAATTATTATTCTCAATGCGTTTAACGCTCTTCGCCACCAAAATTCAACGTTCGGAGTTGCAAAAATAGTTGAAATGTGTTCCAATATGACTGGAGTCAGACAGTCAACAATATACCAACTTGTGCACGAGAATAAATGCGACCCCTTCAGGTCACCAAAGAGAAGTACAGGAAGAAAAGAAACTGTAATAAATGAGGATGAAGAGACTGGCATCAAAAAAATCATACACTCGTTTTTCTTAAAAAAGGAAATACCTACCATGGCCATGGACAAAATAATGTCTGAAATGAAAAAGGATGATTTTATTCCAATAAATTTTTGTTATGAAAAAATTCAAAACAGAAAATCACTTTTAATAGAGAAAGACGAAATCATCTGCTGGAGACGACGATATTTGAGGGCAGTTAGACAGTTTCGAAGGAAAAACAGGAATATCTATTATATGGACGAAACTTGGTTAAATGAAGGATATATCGTTCGTAAAATATGGCAGGATAAACATATAAAGAGCGCGAGGCAAGCTTTAATGGAAGGATGGTCCCGAGGATGGTCCACTGGAATAAAAACACCCTCAGGAAAAGGTAAAAAGATTAATAATTACTCACATTGGTAGCAAAAATGGATTTGTCGATGGTGGCTTACTAGCATTTAAATGAAAACGGACTGGAATGGAAACTATCATGAAGGCATAAACGCTAATGTCTTTGAAGAATACTTCTAGCAAATGCTAGATCTTATTCCTCCTGGGTATGTTATGGTCATGGATAATGCCAGCTATTCGGCTAACTACCACTCAAGAAAATCCGAAAAAATACCAACGTCTTCTTGGAAAAAAAATGACATCATTCACTGGCTTACTGTAAATAAGAAGCTATTTCATAAATATATGCGGAAAAGCTAGGGAGGAGCTACTGGAGTAAAGTTGAATAAACCTCTTTGTACGAAATTTGTTGTCGACGAAATCGCTTCAAAACGAAATATAACGGTACTTCGCCTTCCACCATATCACTGTCAATTAAACCCCATAGAATTGGGGTGGGCGCAAGTAAAAGGGTTTACAGCAAGGCATAACATCACTTTTAAAATGAGAGACGTTGGAAACCTCTTGCAAGAGGGAATAAAGACAGTGGATTGTGAAAAATGGAGTAAGTGCATCGAACATATGATTGAAATAGAAGAAAGAATGTGGAAAGCTGATAACATGCTAGAAAACACTGTAGAGCCCCTTATTATTTCTCTGGACCACAACGACGATAGTTCACCGGACTACTCGGAACATGATGACTAAAATTTAAAAATTAAGTTGTTATATTGTACATACCTAGTAGATTTTTTTTATAAATATTAATATTTATTCCATTTTATCTATTCTCATATTATTCTTACTTCTATATAAATCTGTACCCACTTAATATTAGAATAATTATTATCTCAATTATCTGCCTATCTCTATAATTATAATCAATTATGATTATTAATATAGGTACTTATTGTTCTAATAAACTACCTATAGTAACGCCGTTGTTACATTACTTTCATTCACCAAACTCGTGTTTCTATTGTGTGCAAATTAGGGTGACCCTAATTTAGGACCGATTCGGGGTGTGTAGGTCTTAAATATCTTAAATACGGAATTTTTAAAAACTATCATTGCAATTTACCTGAAATATACAATGCAACCTTCAAGTTGTCCACCCTGCTTAATAGGTCCTGTCACTGCAAATTTACGTTTTATTACTCTCTTGCATTAAGCAACAGAGTATAGGGATACTTTCATGCGTATCCACAGGCTTCCATCCGAAGTGCAGAAGTAGATTTGGGCGTACCATACACATCACTTTAACAAATTTTAGTAGGTAAGTCATCACGACATGCATCCATTTAAATCTAACAAAGTTCAAGCTCTAAAACCGGATGATTATCAACAAAGGGTAAATTATTAGTTCGTACACAGGACACAGGAAGATTCAAATTTTGTATCAAAAGTTATTTGGACAGACGAGGTAAAATTTTCTAATGAAATGATTTTTAACAGAAGAAGAAGAAACAAACATTTTTAGGATAATCAAAATTCACATGTCACAAAAGAAATAGGGTTTCTTTTGTGACATGTAAGCTTCTTATATTATAATACAGAGAATGAAACCAGATGGCTTCATCTCGTGGTGCTGGTAAATAACACCAATTTCTAAGCATACCTGCGCCCTCTGACATGGACTTATCAAGCCACAAATATCAGAGGAAAACCTGCAAAGACAGAACGTCACAATTGCAGGAGTCCTCGCTAGGCAGCGCTATGCGTTTTGTCGGTTTAGTAACCGAAAACTTAACACATTGAAAAGGGTTTGCTTTTTCCTTCTGCCAGAACCATCCTTAGACTCAGACGCGTTTATTTGTGGCTTGATAAGTCCATGTCAGAGGGCGCAGGTATGCTTAGAAATTGGTGTTATTTACCAGCACCACGAGATGGAGCCATCTGGTTTCATTCTCTGTATTATACCGATTTTTCTGTTTTAAAACAGACACCGATGCTTTTTCCTTTTGTCAGAACCGGCAGAACCCCTAGCCTCACTGATGAGTTGTTCTTGTTATACAAAGAAACGCGTCTGAGGAATGAGGATGGTTCTGGCAGAAGGAAAAAGCAAACCCTTTTCAATTTCTTATATTATGAAGAGCCATTATATATTATATTCCGAAAGATATCTCGAAATTTTAAGAACGGTTGTAAATTGTAAAGAACTTAACACTAGGTAAAGCCTGTCCAGAGATATAAGAAGTTACACTTTGCCTTTGATTCCTTTGAATGGGATTATCCAAGGGTGGCCATCTGGCCATACACAAACAATTAATGAATGAATAAATGCAGGTAAATTATGGTCCTTACTTAAAAATGTCTTAAAGTAAACTGCAAATACAGAAGACGTATAATTTCATTATTAAAGTAATAGTTTGGTGATTTTAAACCGATTTTTACCTGATTCAAAATAAGAGGGTTAATCCCATAAAATAAATTATGTTTTAAAGACTGTATATATAGCCACTATAGTTAGCTTTAAGCTTAGCAATTATTCTTACTTCGTGTGTAATACAGCGTTTGTTTAATCGTGTGTGAGTCATGCAAAATAGGTGCGAGCCCAATATATCTCAGGAGATAACCCCGTCGAAAAGCAGAAAACACTTTTCTGTGGAAACTTAGGAAGTTATAAACAATGTTTATTCAACTCTCATTGAACGTAAACGTGCGGTCAGCAAGCAAGCAGCGTTAGAAGAAACGGCCACATTAACAAAAATTCCAACATCAACTGTATGGAAAATTGTGAATAATCCCGCTATAGCGAGGAAAAAAGAACCTATACGGCATATTCTGGAAGGTAGATGGAAGTGATCAAGATATAATACGGCGTAAAATTTACAGTTATACGAGGAACAAAGCGTGCCTACATTAGATAATTTAATTAAGAGGCTTGAAAAAGATGAAACCGGCGTTAAATGTGGCAGAACAACGTTATGGATGTGCATCCAACACATGGGGTATAGATTTAAAAAAATTAACAAAATACAAGTTTTAATGGAATCCAGTAGAATTCGGGAATGGCGATCCGAATATCTACAAAAAATTAAGATTTACAGAGATCAGCAAAGGCCGATTCTTTACTTGGATGGAACCTGGTTCGACACGTATGATACCCCCGAAAAGGGTTGGGTTGACTCAAGCGGCAAGTGTAAAACAAGCGCGCAATCAAAAAGAGGTAAAAGAATTACGATTTTGCATGCTGGATCTAAAGACGGATGAATTCCAAATGGACTTTCTCTGTCTGCAAAAAAACATTAATGATTCTTCTCTGGATTACCATGGGGACACCACTGCTGATTAATTTGAAGATTGGTTTAAAAATGAGCTAATTCCAAATATACCTCCGAATAGCGTAATTGTAATGGACAATGCAAGCTACCATAGTAGGCAGTTGACCAAGACTCCCTCCTCAAATGAAACAAAAACAACAATCAAAAACTACATGTATCATAATGACATTTATTTTCAGGAAGATTACATCAAAAGGCAATTAATTGAGGTTTTACAAAGTTTAAAACTACAAAAGAAATACTTCTGTGATAATTATGCGAAAAATCTAGGGCATACAGTTTTAAGGCTTCCGCCATACCATTGTATATTTAATCCCATCGAACATGTTTGGCAACAACTGCAATCTGCCATTCGTCGTAACAATATTTGCCCTACTATTAACTCCAGTGTACTTGAGCTTATAGAAACTGAAGTTTTTAACATCCCTTCACGAAGTTGGGCAAATTCTGTTACACATGTTGAAAAAGTGGCAAAATCCTATATCCATATAAACAATATAGCACAAATAATAATTAAAGTCTCTGCGTTTTAAGAAGTCCGATATCGGATTAAATCACCAAGGGATGTTATCGCTTTTAAAACAGTAAGTCGGTTAAGTTACAATATCTTCGCACCTTTGCTATACTTGATCACACCGAACATCCCACTGGTTTACTGTATTCTATTACTGGGCGAAATCAGAGGTTTCAAAACAAAATTATCTTAGAATTACGCGTTGAGCATAAATAATAATTAAATAGATAATTAAATTATTTTGCTATTATTATAGTTAAATCTATATAATAATCGCTATTTTCCAAGAACCAATTAAAATTTGCTCAAGTGCGGGATGGTTAAATATGTTAAAGATTTTGTCAGGTATATACTTTTCCGATAATGACATTATTTTGGGATTATTATAATTAAATCTTTATAATTATTACTATTTTCCAAGAAATAATTAAAATTTGCTGAAGTGCGGGATGGTATGTTCTACTTCATTTTAAATAAGTAGTTGTGCTTTTCACTTTTAGTTTGTTTCTCATTGTGTGTGAATTAAAATCAGTTATTAAGCAAAGTTATGGAAAATATTCAGCAAGGTGGCGCATCGCCTAGAAGGCATTTATCTCCAGGTGAACGCCGTTTGGTATTACAAGTGGAAGTAGAATTCAAATATCAAATAAAAATAAAAGGTTTCCATTTAAAACAAAAGAGTTGATACCAGTTCCGGTCGGAAGTGATTTTAAAAGTACGATTTCACTAAAAAGTAGCAAAATATACACTTAGAATCTCCTGAAATTTTAAAATTTGTATTAATAAAACTACGGAAAAAATAGGGGGGGTAACAACATTCTTTGTCACCCGGTATAGGGTGTTGCATTTAAATTTTTTTTTTTAAATTGCTAAAAAACTGTAAATTTGGCAACATTGCAAATGTCACTAACAGCTCGGCGATAACCTCTTATATACGGATACCGAATTTTAGCTAAATCGGACAAACGGTATTAAAGATATTTAAAGCGTTCCACAATTCTGTTACACGCTGTATACAGGGTCGTTGGTATGTATGGAAACGGTCGATTATTTCTTAAAGTAAAACAGCTAGCAAAAAATATTAAAGCAAAAGTTTTAGGGTTTATTGAAGCCTATTAGAATTAAAAAAAAAATAAATATACAGGATGAGTCGAAAAGCCGTAGAGAAACAAAGTTACTTTTTTTTAATGGAACACCCTAATATCTTAAAATATTTTTGGATTCTACATAAAATTACAATTATTGTTTAATAAGTGTATTATAAGTCTGAACCTAATAGTTTCCGAGATAAATAGTATTGATACTTGAATAATTTGTATATTTTTGTAATCATAAATATAATTTTTAATAATAAAATAACTTGTAATTTCACATTTAAACATAAATAAAATATTATTTAATGTCTTACTTATTTTTATTACAAACCATGATTAAATTCTAAGCAAAATACGGACCTGTTCGGCCATATTTCAATTTTACAGCTGGCCCGGGTCTTTCCTAATAGGGATCAGCTAGTCGCTTTCTGATATCTCTGAACAGAATTTTACTTTATAAATTTCGAAACTCGTGGTTTTTATGAAATCGTTGAGTACGACACTGACTTACGAAAAGTACGAAATAAGTAATTAAAAATAAAAAGGTCTTTGCCCGGCTATTTATTTAATATCGGAAGTGTAAACACTTTTCCTTTAAACGTCTGGAAATACAAAATTTCTTTCTATTTATACAGATGTTTTCGAATCCGTTTTTAATAAAACGATTTGTTATTTTAGGATTTTTAAATCTGATATTCTTGACAGTGGATGTGTTTCTAATCTTTCTCTTTTAATTCACTCTCTGGTTAACCTAATCGCATAATTATTTGTGAAGAGTGTAACATAGGCCAGAAAATAAAAATGGGTCTTGTAAAAACTTTTGGTAATGTTGACATGTCTGTCTTTTTAAAATTTTTATTAGGTTCGCAGTACCTATAGACGGAGCTATCACAATTATTCTTAAAAAGTAATTCAATTACCAATTACTAATAAAATAAAGCGGCTGGTATAGTATAGTAAGGAATCACCACACGAGCGGTGACACATGTTTTTTGAAACACTCTGTATACCATTTTTTTACCTAAATATTCCCTGCAACGATGAAAACATGTCATCTGTTTTACTACCTTGAATATTAAAAAACAAACTTAAAATAACTTGGACGCGTTTCGCCGTTTGCCGGCTCATCAGCAAGGATTCGGGTCTGACGAAAAGGAAATGGATCTCAAAATGCTATTACAACACAGAAATGTAAATAAACAAACGAGAGTTGCAGCACGTGGCATAATTCCCTAAATAAGGTCAGAAACGACCAAAGACATTAGAACTATTGTCTTTGGAAACGACGAATGCAGCTTTTATCACAAGTTGATATATAAATATTTCCAAAATAAATCAAATATACATTAAATTCCTTATATCTAAAACTGCAAGGTGATTGGAAATATAAGAAGAGTATATCCGCTAAAATCACTTAAGACTCGTGCACAAGTTAGCTTAGAATTTGAGAACTTGCTAGAAAATCGTTCTTTCATGCAATTGCTGGGGGAAATACAATTATATAAACACAGCACTTTTTACGTTATCCTTGCGTGCGGACATTTTTCAAATTTGGTAAACAAAAAAGTGCAAAAAAAAATTTTTATATACCCAGGCAAAGGTTTTCAAATTTCAAAATATTTTTAATTTATTAAACTAAATACCTATTTTGTATTTTGCTTAATGCATGTAATAGACGTCTATTATTTATTATTTTAAGAATTATACTTAATTAACTCCCCATATATTTTTTAAAAATAATTAGATGAATATTTTTGTTTCCGTGCGTAACCTATATGTTTCTTATCTATTTTAGATACAAATATTTCATTAATTTCGTCCAATAAAACATTTTTTTTATTAAGGACAATTTTTTAAATCCTCATCAAAGCAAAAAGTGTTGAAAACTTTCAGGGATACCGCTTGAAGTTATTAACAACACTTTGTAATTTCAAATTTTATGTATTAAAAAGTTAACGAAAACAGCTATTCACATTTTTCGATTTTTAATAGTAATTTAGCGCAACTCAATTTTTATGATGAATTTGGCTAAACTCCAATATAGTTTGGGACACCCGGTACACTAAAAACTGTCAAAAACTTCAAAAAATATTTATTAACATCGCTCTATACTGTAAGACAACAAAGCATAGTGTTATATCCTCGGTTATATCTTTACATGACTTTCTTTTACACCCTGTACAAAATCAACACATGCAGTAATGAGTCAAAAAGATTAAAGAAATCTATGAAAAACCTATACAAAAAAAAATCTTAAGCACATAATTTCTTATGTAGCAAATCTTATTTTAAACAATCCTGAATTTTAACAACTACTAAATAATAACCCAGAAAAACATGAATACCTACTAGCGAGTAGGCATCTACATATACATAAATATGGAAAGGTGGTAGTCTTGATGGTCTTGATCGACTAAAAAACAGAAAAATCCAAATATTGGGGAATCGATTTGGGTAGGGAGGATTGAAGAAAAACTCTTTTCTACTACGCCGAGCTTTCGGAATTATTTTATTCCTTTTTCAAGGCTGCAATACAGAACAGGAAAGTGTAAAGTAAGATTGTGAAAGAAAATTCGCATTTATACATAAATAGGTACATTAAATAAAAACACGTTACCTAAACAAACTAAAAATCCTTAAAACCCCTACAAAATATTAAAGTAACATCGATCGCTATCGTGTTTCATTATTATAAAAAATTGGCTTAATTTTTAATTATTACATGACTTTTTTTCAAGCCAACGTTTAGCTACAAAAAACACCTTTTTGGGACATTCGATATTTGCTCGGATATTTGTATGTAAATTCTCGTATTTTAACAATTGGCCTTTCTCTACCAATGAATTATGTAAAAAAGAAAATATTATTTAAAACACATATATATCAAATTTTTTAAGCTTACCACCATGTAAATTACTGCAAAATTATATTAAAACACTCATTTTCTGACAACTTGACGTTTTTGGTAAATTAATTTAAGCTTTGCCAAAAATACAAACACCTGTTTCGGTCATGGCCGACCCTGTATTCAAGGAAGGGTGTTACTTAATGATGTGGCGTAATTTCAAGGGAGTATTCCTGAACCAAATTCAAATAGAAAAGTTCATATAAACATGTGTCCTGAAGAGTCTGGTTTTCAAGATACAGGGTGTCAAAGTTTAAAAAAAAAAATTGGTTTTTTATTAATATCTAAATGATCCTTTTACCGATTTTGTTGAAATCTGGCAGGGTTATTCATTGTAATAAGACGCTAAGTTGGCACTAACTAAAAGAAAATTATAAGTTCCAGTGGCGTCTCGGGGGGCAGTGTCACGAATAATATTGACAAAAAAAATGTACGCTACTGAGTTTTCTAAAAAATTTAAATTTTTTTCAGATTGGGCATCTACAAATACAACTTTTTTGTCCCTTAATATCTTTTCGTATATTACTTCCTTTTCGAGGAAAAAAATAAAAACGACTTCATTGCATGTCGGAAAATTGTTAAAATAAAATCAAGTTAACTTTGATCGTTGCTAGGAAATGTTGTTTTGTTATTATGAACATAATGGTTTTGACTTTCGCGAGGACTTTCGGTAACAGTTTGTTATTATTTTTCCTCTGGTCAAAAGGTTAAAGCTGGATTTATAAACTCGGAAAGTTGGTGAGGTTGAAGTTATGATCAAGTTTGTGAGGTTAGATATTCCGAACTCCGAGCATAAAAATTGGTTATCTCGAACTACCCAGGAAGTTTTCGAATCTTACATGAGCTTTACATGAACATTATGAACGAGTGTATAAATGGAACTGAGTGTTCCCTTTAGTTTAAATTGAACTCCTATTTCCAACACCAACTGAACCTCAACCTAGCCAACTTTTCGAGTTTATAAATCCAGCTTTTTAATTGTGCTATTCAAAAAATGGCAAATAATTATTCTAATTTGGAGATGACACAAATGCATTTCCTTTATGGTCTTGCCAATGGTAATTCGGCGGAGGCCCGGCGGCTCTATCAAGAAAGGTATCCTGACCGTGTCCTTCCATGTAGACAACTATTCATAAACATTCATCGTCGTCTGACTGAATCTGGCAGTTTTAAACGTAATACCTCAGAGGGAAGACCTCGTACAATTCGAACTGCCGCAGTTGAGGAGGCTGTCCTACATGCGGTCGAAGAGAATCCTGCAACTAGTACCCGAAAAATAGGTAGGGAATTAAATATTTGTTATAAAATGGCATAGGAAATTTTAAGAGATTCCCTGTTGTATCCTTATCACGTACAAAGAGTTCAGGCACTTCTGCCAAGAGATTTTGAACCGCGTACGCAATTTTGTAGATGGTATCATCAAAGACTTGCAGAAAATCCTCACTTTGATTCCATCATTATGTTTACGGACGAAGCCCATTTTTCCAGAAATGCAATAATTAATTTCCATAATAATCATAACTGGGCCCAAGAAAATACTCATGCTATTACAGAGTCAAATGTTCAGGAACAATTTTCTGTCAACGTTTGGATCGGTATCTTAGATGACTATTTGATTGGACCTTTTTTTTACCACGACGTCTTAAACGGACAATCTTACAGTCATTTTCTACAAAATGATTTGCCTCTGCTTCTTGAAAATGTTCCTTTATATTTACGTCAACAACAATGGTTCATGCATGACGGTGCTCCTGCCCACTTTAGCATATTGGCTCGTGAGTATTTCAATGGAGCTTACCAAAATCGTTGGATAGGTCGTGGAGGACCACAATTCTGGCCACCTAGATCGCCTGACTTAAACTGCCTAGATTTCTATTTGTGGGGGCACCTAAAAGAATTAGTTTATGTTACACCAATCGAGACAGAAGAACAACTAAGGAATAGAATTATTGACGGGTGTGAAACCATTCGTAACACTAATGGAATTTTCGAAAGAGTTCGTCGCTCGATGAGAAGAAGAGCAGAAGCCTGCATAGAAGCGGGAGGTAGTCATTTCCAACATTTATTGTAAATAGTCATTACTTTTCGTTTGTTAGATTTTAAAAAATGGCTTAGAAATAAATATACTGAACGATCAACCAATTATTATACTAACCAGCCTCGTAACAAATCCAATGCGTCCCACGCATATCGTACCAATTTTTGTCTCATGTAACCTGCGATAATTGAAAAATACTTTTCCTAAATTTTTCGCCGGAATCGCGGTCATATATTCCACTTTTTGCCGCCCATGCAAACACACACACACACACCATCACCAGAATGCAGCGAATCGACGGCTCGCCCACAATTTCTTTCGTAAATACTCGGACCGATACGTTTTAGCATTATTCAATAATATTAACAGTATGCTCCATTCTACAATAATTCGTTGATTTCCCGACCGCAATAAAATATAAACCCAGCCATAAATAAGTGCCTTTTGGAAGGGTACAGGTCCTGATTACCTACTAATTTTAATAGTTTAGGTTAGCTATTTTCAACAAAACAACAAATATAAAATAATAGGTAAGTATCTTTATTTTAATCATGTAATTAAACAGCTATTAATATTTATACAAAAATACTAATCTACAATATTATAATATCATCTATGCCTAAACTAATTATTAAGGGCCTTACGTTACTATTAATTATGTTATTATATTGGTATATGAGGTAGGTTAATGGCAAATTGCAGGTGTTCAATATAAAGCAGAGTCTTTTCATCTAAGTTCATCAGTCGTTTGGTGTTTGTCAAGCTGTGCGTTAAAGGTATTTTCGTGTGTGTTAGTTATCGAACATCCAAAATATGTCAGATCTGTGTGAAACTTCAGATAATATTGCTTCCCGAAGTTATGGTGTAACGAAGAAAAAACATTTATCACTTGATGCCAAAAACATCATAAAGAACGTTTACTGTACCCTTTTAGAAAAAGGGTATGACCGGAGTGCAAGTTTTAGTGAAACGAGTATTTTGACCAAAGTTGCATTAACGACAGTAAAAGATATAGTGACCAAACCCATCCAGCCAAGGAAAAAACGGCGTGACAGCGGAAAATTGAGAAGCATCGAAGAAGCTGATAAAGACTTGATTCGGAGGAAAATTTATGACATGTACAGTAAACAAATAGTCCCAACAATAGATATGCTAAAAAAGGTACTTACAGCAGACGAAACCGATATTTCATGTGGCAGGACAAGCCTTTGGAGAATAGTAAAAGCAATGGGTTTTAAATATCGTACCATGGACAAACGACAAGTACTAATGGAATCGCAGCGTTTACAAGTATGGCGTAGAGATTATTTGAATCTTATCAGACAATATAGGGAAGAAAATCGTTCAATTATATACTTGGACGAAACTTGGTTTGATACCCACGACACTATTAAAAAAGGTTGGAGCGATTCAACAATCAAATGTCAAACTAAAGCTCCCTCAAACAAAGGACAAATAATTACGATATTACATGCAGGTTCAGAAAATGGATTTATTCCGAACGCTCTATTATTATTTGCGAAGAAAATTGCCAATTCATCTTTGGATTACCATCAAGACACGGATGCCACATTGTTTGAAGATTGGTTTCAGAATCGTTTGCTTCCGAATGTGCCCAAAAATAGTGTTATTGTGATGGACAACGCTAGTTACCAGTTACCACAGTCGCCAACTAAGTAAAGTGCCGAATTCAAATAATACAAAAGTGGAAATTCAAAACTATATGATGGAAAATAATATATATTTCGAGGAAACCTATACAAAAAAGAACCTTTTAAATATTTTAAAAACATTCAATATTGAAAAAGAATAGGTATATCTCTGACAATCTCGCAAGTGCTAATAGTCACACAGTTTTAGGCCCCCCTCCGTATCCCTATGAACTTTTTTTCATATTCTTTCAAGTAATTTTAAAATTTGTCATCGTCATTTTCAAACACCCTGTGCGTTTTCGTTGTTTTTTTAACTCGGGTCGTGGAATTTTGCATGTTAAATTTTCAACCCTATGTTCTACGGTATCGATACAGCTGATTTAGGGTTCCTAAATTAGGTCAGCTAACTATCTCAAAACACTATGGAGATGTAACGAATCCATCGATTTGTTTGTAGCAGGGTTGAAAAAAATCACGACTTTTTTGAAAAAAAATCAAGATTTTTTTGATTTTTGTTTCTATTTTTATTTTTATCTGTTCTTTCCTATAAATAAGTTGCTATTTTTAACACATTTTTGATTTTATTCCCACCGTTCTTCAAATTTTAGTGAAGATAGTTCCTGTCGAAAAACTCTCAGAGCTGCAAATTCCTGTCAGAACAAGACAACCTTCCACTGTTTATATAAAGATGCGTCTGCCCTAACTCATTTTGACAAAACGGACATAGGCATACACATAGGCATATCTTCTTGACTCAACAAAAACTCAGCAAACACTAACAGAGAGTGAAAAAAATGTTGCTTTAAAAGCTGTTAAAAAATTAGATACAAATAGTGGTTTACTACCACTCATAGTCAAGTTTCTTGCCAGATCAGAACCTTTCACCGATATTATGTTTCATGGTAATATTCTTCAGAATGTAAAACCCATAGATTGGTGGAAGTCGCAACAAAATATACCCATTATTCAAAAAGAGTTCTTCATAATTAGACAATTACTTTGTGCTGCTGCTTCTTCCGCATCAGTCGAGAGAATTTTCCTCAACATTTGGTTTGGTCCATTCCAAACTCAAAAATCGATTAGGAACGGAAAAGCTGCAAAATTAGTTTTTTTTTTGTACAAGCACTACAATTAACTAAAATAAACATTACTTAGGTACAGTGGTTTTATTTTTTTTGATATAATAAACCATTAATTAAAACTGAAAGTTTTTATTTTCTCTTAGTTATAACTTATCACAAATTTTGATTTTAATCATGATTTGAATTGAAAAAAAGTGATTGAAATCCTTTCAACCCTGGTCTGTAGCCCTTTTCTATAAAATGATTACCTACTTTTTAAAATGAAGATAATGTTACTGCGCCGGTTTAAAAAAAATATTGCACGTCACACGTCCAAAAAGTAACTACAGGACTAGCAGGCTTCCAGAACTCGCCTAGTATGTACTTTGCGGCCTTTACCGTAAATAACTATTACAAGACTATTACTTACTTTCCGACGTAGTCCGGTAAAATTCGGCCTTAAAATCAGCTGGAAAGTACATTTTCTGGCCGGTTTAAGTTTAAAAACAAAATTATTTTAAGATTTAAGAAGTAGTCCATATTCTGTGGCGAGATTGTAAATAGAAATAAAGGTCTGTCTTTACTTTAAAGACTTTACTTTAAAGACAGACCTTTATTTCTATTTAAAATTATTTTAATTTTGTCCGACGTCGCCTAATTTTTAAAAATATTGTCCTTCGATGGCATTAATTTGGCGCCTATACTCTGTTGCTTAATGTGAGAGAGTAATAAAATGTAAATTTGCAATGACAGGGCCCATTAAGCAGGGTGGACAACTTAAAGTAAATTGTAAATTTTAGGTAAATTGCAATCAGTTTTTAAAAATTCCGTATTTCAGACCTACACACCCCGAATCGGTCCTAAATTATAGTCACCCTAATTTGCATACAATAGAAAGACGAGTTTGGTGAACAAAAGTAATGTGACAGAGGCGTTACTACAGGTAGTTTATTAGAATAATAAGTACTTATAATAATAATTATACTTGATTATAAATATAGATAAAAAGGCAGATAATGAGGATATTAATTATTATAATATGAAGTGGATAAAAAGTTATATAGAAGTAAGAAGAGGTAATATGAAATAATATGAAAATTTCCATCACATGTTCGACGCACTTACTCCATTTTTCACAAGCAACTGTCTTTATTCCCTCTTACAAGAGGTTTCCAACGTCTCTCATTTTAAAAGTGGTGTTATGCCTTGCTACAAACCCTTTTACTTGCGCCCACACCAATTCTATGGGGTTTAATTCACAGTGATATCGCGGAAGGCGAAGTACCGTTATATTTCGTTTTGAAGCGATTTCGTCGACAACAAATTTCGTACAAAGAGGTTTATTCTCGGGTTTATTCAACTTTACAATCTCCAGTAGCTCCTTTTTCAGCTTATCTTCATAAAATGGCTTCTTATATTTACAGTAAGCCAATGAATGATGTCATTTTTTTCCAAGAAGACGTTGGTATTTTTTTCGGATTTTCTGGAGTGGTAGCTGGCATTATCCATGACTATAACAAATCCAGGAGGAATAAGATCTAGCATTTGCTGGAAGTATTCTTCAAAGACAATGAAAGTCTCATAAAATAATAGAACAGTAAGCCGCAAACTCCATCATTCTATCTTTTATAATAAGGTCCTGTTCCTGTACAACTCATAATTCTTCCTCAAAGACTTTTTAAACTAAATAAGACGTTTTTGAGGAAGGATAATGTAATAATATTCTAGCGGAAATAGCGAAATTAAAAAAAAATGACAAAAAATTTCTTACTTTGCGACAAAAACAAACTTCGGATTCGTGATCAGCGACCTCAAATTAGCCTATAAAAAAGTTGAGCGAGAAATTTGCTGTATGTTGTAATCCGAATAATTACCTGATAGGGTAGGTAGTAGGTACCCTATCTTTATTAATAATAATAAACTAGCTATGTACATAGTATAGTAGAGAAGGTAGTTGGGAAGTCAAATACACCAAAATCTACTCGTAGATAATAATTATAAATAAATTATTACTACCTACTTCTTAAACATGAACTTTCAGAATCCAGCTTAAATTCATTTTATAATCAAGCAATTTTTCTAAATGCCAACAATGAAAAAAAACAAACGCCTAACTATTAAATGAACGCCCACTTGGATCATTTTACACTTCCTTTATAGGTTAGGGCAATATTTTTCGTTTTTACACCTTTTTAATTGCCAGTATATTATTTAACTTGTTTATTTTTATAGCGATGACGACACATTGAAGGTGACAAAACCAGAAATTGTTTATCTTCTGATTTAAGCGTATTTTCGTGTACTTATGTGAAGGAATCTCTGCGAATTCTAGGAATTCGAAATACAAGAAGCTACTGCACCAGGTGCAAGAGCACAGCGTTTAAGCCGTTTTTAGCTGTAAAACTAGTTTTATAATTTACTGACCTAGGTCTTCGACCAGCCGCAACATGACGCCGCCAATGTGTACGTCTCCTTTGACTCTTATTTGCCTCTCAGTTTGCAAATCAGTGACGAAAACCCTTAAATCCCAGGATCCGTCGCCTACTACATGCCCGTTGGCGATCATTTTGACTGTCTATTGTCACTATCACCAAAAAAACATTCACAGTTCACTTGTTCTTCACTTCAAAAGACACATTTTACAGAAAAACCGCGAAAAAAACACGTAAATTAAAAGAAAATCCACGCGACGACCCTTTCACGACGACCGCGATGACACAATAATAAAAAAAAAACGTCCGGCCGTGTGCCAGATTTGTCATTTGACATATGGCGGGGTGAAAATAAAAATGCGGTGAATGTGGCAACGTCGGGTTAAGGAGTTCTTCTTTAAATGTATTTTTGGTTGCCTGACTATAACATAAGCAGCTCATTACTTGAAAAGAGCTGAATTTCTTTTTAATTATTAAAAATTATTTCATTAATATTTAATTATTATAAAACAGTTTATTGAGAAATTTAGTTCTCTAACAATGCCAAACCTTGTGTTTTATTCATTTTATGACTTATGGTCTTATGCAGAATGAGAAAAAGTTATTCAATCAATCATAGGTGAAATAACGAATCTTGCCAAGTAAAATTCGTGTAGCCAGTTTTCCAAATAATTTTTCTTCTAAAACGTTCGTTGTTAAAGGGCCTGGTCTTTTTAATAAGTAAAATATAATTTAATTTGTAACATTTTTGTGACTATTGAATTTGTGTAATGAGTCACCTGAAGAAGAGGTAAAAAATTTAATCCTTGTACAGATTTGTACAGGGTGAATTTTTAAGTGTTACAAGATGATATATTATATAATCATGCTAGGCTTACTCTGTTCATTAAAAGTGATTTTTTATTACTGGATCATGTTTGTTCTTTAAATCAGTATTATTATATCCCCCAATACGGTTTGAAATATTTTCATGAAATTTTGATGAGGAATTATTTTATTAGTTGTGGAATACTATTCTCTAACGTTATTCTTAAATGAAATAAGAACTAATAGTATAAATAAAAAATATTCAAATAATAAAAAAATATTATACAGGGTGTCCCAGATAAGAATGCACTCTACAGGGATCTCGTAAACCATAGGAGATACAGAGATGGTTAAATTAGAGAAAAGTTGCGCATAATTGAATCCTGTAACGTCATGTTTTCAAATTTAAAAAATTCCAAATGCTTCCGAAGATATTTGGATAAAACCGAATTTTCGCGATCCGTTTTAATTGATTTATGATTATATTTGAAAAGACATAACAAAATAAATTTTACATTCTTATTGCCACTTTTTCTCCCCTACAAGATGGTTTTATTACATCTTTGATCCGACGTTTCGTTTAGTCACAACCATCATCAACTTTGTTATTTTAAATAGTCGGAAAATTTTATTTTATGCTTAATAGATTCTACGTTTTATTCTAAATCCAACGATATATCACACTTATTAGTTAATAGACGTTTCGATATAGAAAAACACATCATCAATGAAAATAGGCACATTATCGAAAATATGTATGTTTTTATTGTTGTATTTAAACACTAGTAGGATTTTAAAACATTTTTTTATTTGAAATTATTTAAAATATTATTAAATTTGGATTCAAATGCGTAAATCTTAAGATTATGGGACAAAATTAAAAGAAACCTAATAGGGTAAAGTCGGTTATATCGTACCGGGTTTACAAAGCTATGAATAAATCGTTAAATGATCCGACATTTGAGTAAAACCAAATTTTTTCCAGAGCCTTATATATTTTTGCATAGATAAGTGCAAGCGAAATATTGAAGAAATTGTTTTATTTGCCGAAAATTTGGAAAAGAAAAAAAGTCTTAAATGGTCCGATTTACCCGACCGGTCGGGAAAATTGTACCACCAGGTGGGCATATCGTACCAGTCATAAGAACTAATGTCGGCTAATTCGGATCATTTACACATTTAGAAACAGTAAACAAAAAAAAATTAAAGTTTTCTCAAAAAACATTTTATTTTAGTTAAAAAATATAAATCTTCAAAAATTATTAGTACAGAAAACGCAATAAAATCTTTTGATTTTATTGTTACACATTTTTCGTGAAACCACTGCTCACAATCTTTATTCGAACACTGTACCATATCTTCCAATGAAAACTCTTCGCAGACCTCACAATACCACTCTTGTTCGTTAATTTCTATTTGTACTGACGCCGACGGTGGCGCTGAAGACGATGCTGAGGTGCTTGGGATTGGAACAGGATCGGTCACAGCTTTTTTTTTGGTGTTTGGAACTAGCTGGCGTTTTACGACTTTTAATTTTTGAGGTTTTGGCTTATTCTTCTCCTTGATATTTTCTAAATATTCTTTATGTGGCGTACTTGTTAAAACTACAGCCTGTTGAGAACCCTTCTTTTTTCGATGAGTTAATTGAGGAGTCATTTTGGGTACTGGACAGAGATCTTCAACAGAAACATCCATTTGGGTTGTACTTTGAGCAGGTGAACTTAAGTTACGTTCAGTTAATTCTTCTTGTCGCTCAATACTGAAGCATTCATTACTTCCTATGTTCGATGTATTCTCACCTTGTTTCACGTTATCAGCTTCGTCTTGATCATTGGTATTGTTATTTAAAATCTCGGATGCGGCAAAATGATGTTCTTTAAAAACATGACGGTCAACTGGCCATATTCCACTCCCTCGAAATCCACCAATAGCATTTTCAATAGTAGCTGCTTTGCCATACGCTTCGGCTATTAACTGTGATATTTGAAATTGGGTGACAGCTAGTCCTGGATTTGTGCGTAGCCATTTTACTACTTCCTGATCATAGTATGTCTGTAACGGTTTAAAAAATGCCACATCAAGGGGCTGAAGCCTATGGGTTGTATGTCCAGGTAATTGAAGAAGAATGACACCATGGAGTCTAGCAAGTTCTAGGGCATCTAAGTTTCGCGAGTGGGTGGTATGGCCATCCAATAAAAGAAGAACTTTTCTCTCTGGGCTTGGTTTAATAAAGTAAATAAAATGTTTTAACCATTTTACAAATAGATCTGAATTAATATACCCAGTATCAGAAATATCAATAATGCTACCAGGTGGAGCTCCAACTTTTAATTCATCACATTGTCTTTTGCGTTTAAAAATGATCATAGGAGGCACATAAACTCCTGCGGCGCTAACACAGCAAACTACCGTTGTGTTTGTGCCTCTTTCTCCGCTAGCTAGGATGCCTATTTGGTTCTTTCCCTTTAGGGCTAATATTTTTCTGTTTTTTTTTTTGAACGGTGGAATAACCAGATTCATCTACATTATACATTTGTGTAGCGTTCAATTTGTGTTCATCGCAAATTTTTTCCAGGATGTCAAAAAACTCATAAACACGTTGTTTATTAAATCCTTTGGCTCGGGCGATCGAGGTAGATTCTGGTTGACGTAAACTAATTTGAGGGTGACGTTTTAGAAAGGCATAGTACCAATATTTTCCTGCCATCTCCTTTTGTGGGTTAAAGTTATTATTAATTCTATTTTTCGTAGCTAACTGAAAAGCTAACTTTCGAACATCAGTTATAGTTAATCCAAAAAGACACTCTTCCAATCTTAGAATGTGAGCCACCAATTGATCTTCTAAATGTGCTGAAAAAACAGTAAGGCGGCCAAAGGATTTAGTTGAATCATTTGCCCTAACATTCTTAGATTCTAAGTGCCTTTTAAGAGTTGGTTTTGGAATATTAAAATTTCGCGAGGCCTCGTTGAAACCACATTGGCCACTCCTGTAGGCTGCAATAGCCTTTGCCATATCTTCAGATGTCCATAATCCATACTTTCTTTTTGAACTCATTCTGGAACAAATGTCTGTGTGAGACCAACCAAAGCAAAATATATTTCTGCAACCATGCAAAAAATTTAGTATAACAAGGTTTTCTTCATATTAATCGATCGCACAGACATATTTTTAGTGTGAGTACCTAACTAGGAATCTACATTTTGAATTTGAGAACATCATTCCCCAGATAGTCGGGTAAATCGTACCGGTACGATTTACCGGACACTCCAGGGGTACAATATAACCAACCCGCAAAGTAAAATAATTTTCTTAACCTAAAAGACATGGTTCAACTTAAAGTAAACTTTTAACGTAAAAAACAAAGTAAAATAAGCAATATTTTATGATTTTTAGTTAGAAAAAATTCAATATTTACCTCAGAGAGTACAAAACGCTTACAACACAGAGCTAAAAACTGCAGCAGCTTGAGTCTAAATAAGCAAACGACTACTGCAATCTAGAGGTGTGTCGTTCACGAACGATTCGTTCAAAATGAACGAATCACTTCACTGACTCGAAAGAATTAATTCATCGTTCCTAAAAGATTCGATTCTTTTTTGATTCACCAAGTCAGGAATAATTTAAAGAATTGATGAATCAAAGTCGCATTTCGTTCACTTTACCCGAAACTCGAAAAAGCGATTCACCAGTTCAGTAATTCACTCGTTCGCAAGTCCGCAGTTCGAACGATCGAGCTCGAGAGTGGGCCTTAGAGGTGGGAAGTTCGATTCTTTTTGGTGACTCAATTCATTTGATTCATTCAGTTAAAAAGATTCGTTCAGAAAGATTCGTTCTTAAATGATTCACTTACCTACTTTTAAATAATTTTACGTTTTAAACGCGAAAATGCTAAATCGATGTTTGTTTAAATAACAGCCAGTCGTTTGTATGAAGATTGTTGCCATAAGTAGTAACAAAATACCGAAATGTTGAGCCCAATGTTTACGTTCTTGAAATGTCTTCAATGAATAATAATAAATAGATTCTTATCCAAAAATAATATTCTTCTCTTGTTTATTAAAATTTGTTCAACCATTTGTACAGTTACACTATAAAAAAATAATCAAATAAATACCAAACAAAATAAACAAATAAAATATTTTATCCCATACATTTATCTCTTTTCCTTCTATTGTACTTTGCGTATCTAATTAAACTGCTGTCTTTCTCTACATCATGAAAATGGAAGACGGCATCCCGCATCGCCGAGCGACGCCGACGGCAGTCAGGCCAACTCTCGAGCTCGATCGTTCGAACTGCGGACTTGCGAACGAGTGAATTACTGAACTGGTGAATTGCCTTTTCGAGTTTCGGGTAAAGTGAACGAAATGCGACTTTGATTCATCAATTCTTTAAATTATTCCTGACTTGGTGAATCAAAAAAGAATCGAATCTTTAGGAACGATGAATTAATTCTTTCGAGTCAGTGAAGTGATTCGTTCGTTTTGAACGAATCGTTCGCGAACGACACACCTCTAGTGGGCCTGACGGCCGTCGCTCGGCGATGCGGGATGTCGTCTTCCATTTTCATGATGTAGAGAAAGACAGCAGTTTCATTAGATACGCAAAGTACAGTAGAAGGAAAAGAGATAAATGTATGGGATGAAATATTTGATTTGTTTGGTATTTATTTGATTATTTTTTTATAGTGTAACTGTACAAATGGTTGAACAAATTTTAATAAACAAGAAAACAAGAAAAGAATATTATTTTTGGATAGGAATCTATTTATTATTCATTGAACACATTTCAAGAACGTAAACATTGGGCTCTACATTTGGGTATTTTGTTACCACTTATGGTAACAATCTTCATAACAAACGATTGACTGTTATTTAAACAAACATCGATTTAGCATTTTCGCGTTTAAAACGTAAAATTATTTAAAAGTAGGTAAGTGAATCATTTAAGAACGAATCTTACTGAACGAATCTTTTTAACTGAATGAATCAAATGAATTGAGTCACCAAAAAGAATCGAACTTCCCACCTCTACTGCAATCGCTTGGATAAGCACAGAGCACTAAGAAAGAGAATTGACGAGTTTAATGCGTATCGGAACAATTTAAGCATGTCACATGACAAAATTCTACCGCCAATTTTTAAATATCGCAGTGGTACGATTTTGCTGACGGTACGATATAGCCAACTTTACCCTATATTATCTAATAAAACTTATCAATAGTAATATGTTAAGTGCATGTAAAATTGCTGAAAATCATGCATGAAGGTTTGTTGCCCTAGAAACAGCTTGAATGCATTTTTATTGTTATTTACCAAAAAGTGCCCGACCGAAGGGAGGGCACTTTTTAAGGTAAATAACAATAAAAATGCATGAAAGCTGTTTCTTTAGGGCAACAAATCTGAGTGCATGATTATCAAGCCATTTTACATGCACGAAATATATTTTTTTTGAATGAAAAACTCATCATTTTGATAAATTGACGCGAAATTGTCAAAGCAGAAATTTCAACTTGTGACAGTGACGGTTATTCTCGTAGGTAACCAACAATGAAAAACCAGAAGAGTGCAATTTTCAGCTCAATCGCGACCGAGGGCTGATTTTCACCGAAAATCAAGTGAAAAGCGCATTGTAGTTACAGTATATGAGGGAAATAGTCTGAACAATACAACAAGTAATAATTGATTTAATTATTAAATACAATTATTTTTATAATAAATTATTTTTTATTTTCAAAAATTCCACCCTCATTCTCCAAGCATAAATAACATTGGTAAACAATTTCTTCCATAACGTTATTGGAGTTATTTTATTTATTGCAGCTCGAACTTTAGCCTTCAACTAATCATTATTTTGAAAAGTCTTCCAGTAAACTTCATTATCAAGGAATCCCCAAAAAAAAAAGTCCATTGGCGCAAGGTCTGGGGATCGCGGAGGCCAGTTTATGGGACCACGAGTGGCTATTAAATTATTTTGAAAACGGTCTCTCAGATATTCCATATTATTTCTGGAATTCTGAGGAGGAGCCCCATCTTGTTGAAACCACATATTATGGGTTACTGCTAGAGGAAGGTCGTTAAGAATATTTTCAATGTAGTTTCTTAAAATTTCTTCGTATCTTTCTGAATTTAGTGTTCCTTCATAAATATTAGGTCCAATGATCCGGGTTCTCAAAATACCGCACCACACGTTAAATCCAAAACGATGTTGATATCTAGATGTATGAACTCGATTTTCATTTTGTGTTGACCAATAGTGACGATTTTTTCTATTAAAGATGCCATTGTTAGAAAAATTACTTTCGTCAGTCCAGAGAACATTATATGGAAAATGATAATTTTCATTGCATTGTCTAGTAAACCACTCGCAAAAAGTCACTCTGCGCTCGTAATGCCCAGGAAGCAAAGAATGACAGATGCGGAATTTTTAAGGACGGTACTCTTCCCTATGGAGAATTCTTTGCGATACTGATTTAAGAACAGAATGTTCCTTTTCAAGAGTACGAAGTCCTACAGTATCATCTTCTGCTACAGCTAGTAAAACGGTCATTACCTGTTCAGGGTCATAATTTTTTTTGCGATGTAACACAGGTTTTTCAAACGCGCCATTCTCTTTTAAATTTGTAACTAGCCTCTTAAAAATTGATCGATTTGGTTGACGCCGTTCGGGATATTTTTGAAAATATTGCATCTGCTTGCGCATAATTCTTATGACTCTCGATGTAACAGCAAATCAAGTCAAATTTTTCTTCGTTAGAATAATGTTCCATTATTTTAAATTTTACTTCACAATGCAACAGTTTAAAATTTAAAAAAACATAGTAATAATTACCAAATTTAAAGCTAACAAGTCTCTGTAACTAAGTGACAGATCTAAAGAAACTACATATTTAAACAATTGCGATCGTCAATCAATTTCATAGCCACCCATATGATGCCGAATTTAAGTGGTACGTTATTTAAATATTATGATGTATTTTTTTTAAATAAAAAATAATTGTATTTAATAATTAAAATTAATTGTTACCTACTTGTTGCACTTTTCAGATAAGTCTTATTAGATATTATGTTTTGTTATAAGTTTCTTTAAATAAAATGTTTTAAAATCCTACTAGTGTTTAAATACAACAATAAAAACTTACATATTTTCGATAATGTGCCTATTTTCATTGATGATGTGTTTTTCTATATCGAAACGTCTAATAACTAACAAGTGTGATACACCGTTGGATTTAGAATAAAACGTAGAATCTATTAAGCATAAAATAAAATTTTCCGACTATTTAAAATAACAAAGTTGATGATGGTTGTGACTAAACGAAACGTCGGATCAAAAATGTAATTAAACCATCTTGTAGGGGAGAAAAAGTGGCAATGAGAATGTCAAATTTATTTGGACATGTCTTTTCAAATAGAATCATAAATCAATTAAAACAAAATCGCGAAAATTTGGTTTTATCCAAATATTATCTTCGGAAGCATTCGGAATTTTTTTAATTTGAAAACATGACGTTACAGAGGATTCAATTATGCGCAACTTTCCTCTAATTTAACCATCTCTGTATCTCCTGTGGTTTACGAGATCCCTGCGTAGAGTGCATTCTTATCTGGGACACCCTGTATACGTATATCTTTTTCTAATTTCAAAGTCAACGGGGCCAAAATTAAAGCGCATCTTTTTTTGTACAACAAACATAATAATAAGATACATATAGTTTATCAACAAAATTTCCGGCGCGGTGAAATTTGAGCTATAAACGCTAATCCGAGATTGTTAAAATGATAAAGGTGATATAATATAAATCAATCATTTTTCAGGAACGAACTCCATTAAGTTTCGGCTGATCAATTTTTAAATAAGTATAGTATAGGTACATATTTATAATATCCGTTGTTACGTCCCTTTTAAAATAATTTGGTTATAAAATTCTGCACTAAAAAATAAATATCTCTTTAAATTGCTATATTATCAGGCTGCATTGTACAATCACTATATAATATTTATGTAAGACTTTTAACGTGTCGATAAAATATTGTTGTATAAATATCACCAAATACACACTACAAAACAATTTTATAGTTGTTGCATTAAATTGCTTTAAAAGTGTGGTACACAACTTCTATATAGAACTCTTATAATATCAAGATGTTTTATAAAAGTGGGTCCGTTTTGATCCTAAAAATATCATATAAGGGTATTTAACCCCGTTATAGAAATTTTAAGCTTCTATTAAATTTATTGTACTTATAGCATTTATACTATACCTTTATAAAATTTATTTTGCTAGTTGGGTATTGCAATGGTCAAAAAAGGCTCGAAACATAATGAAATGATAACGTGTAGGTACAACATCTTTGAGTTTAGAACTAATTAATATAAAATCAGGGCCGTTTATAAAAACTCAAGTTGATATGATGATTGCTTTAAAATAAACTGTTAAATAAAACACATTGTGATGTAATCTATAATTATAAATCAATTCAACATGTAGCAATATATGGTGTTGTATGCCACACTTGACAACATAAATCGGTTGAACGCATGCGAGACCAATGTTCAATGTTGCACCCATCTACTTAGAGTCGTTGGTTGCACCGTACGTACCCGACAGTTTCGGGAAGCATTTGTTGTTGAAAGAAGAGTGTGTGAAGAGTTTAAACTTAAAATATATTAAATAAGATCACTTTTTACCTCAGTTTCAAATTGATGTTCCATATGTCATTGCGTGCGACGTTACCCTAATTTTTTTCGTCCAAACCAGATATTTTGTTTAAATTTTAAAACACTTACCTGATGCCCTAATCTTAAGCAAGCCAAACCAAAAGTCTTGTTTCTCAACAGACAACACTTTACTCCGATTTATTTTACACTAATTATTCCTATTCCTTCAAGAGTAATGACAAAATACTTCAAATACAACGGTTCGATACAAAATGTTTCCGATCGGTCGATAATTATATATTAAAATATAATATAGTATAAGACTTAACCGCTTAACCTTAACCTCACTTAAATTTAACGGAAAACACGAATTTGCCGACCCTGTAGTCTTGTTGAATAAAAAATATTGATGAGTGGTGTATGTTTGGTTGCCTATCTTAAAGCCTGAAATTCTTGCGGCAGGCTGCTTCAGTTAATTCAGGTTTGGAAAGCAAAACAATTTATTTCAAGTTTGTATATGTGTATATGTGGCGACCGCAGCCTAGTGGTTAGTGTGTCCGACTACTAAGCCGAAGGTCCCCGGTTCGATCCCGGGACCATGCATCGATCTTTATTTATTCGGTCGTCACCTCGTGGAAGGCAATGGCAAACCACCACGTAGTAATTTGCCTAGTACAACCTCTCAAATAGTGCCGTTCGGAACCGGCGATAAACTGTAGGTCCCATATACCTGTGAAAAAATCTGAAAAAGGCACACATCACAGGTATATGCGAGAGGTCGCCTACGCTCGAATGAGCATGGCACATAAAGAAGATATGTGTATAAAAAAAATTTGGTTTGCTCCCCTGCTAACGAAATTATGATTAATTAGGATATTACTTTTGTTTTTTTTGTTATGGCCAAGTATCTGTTTATAAATTGATCATTTCCATATGACGTCAGAGGATCGGCGGCCATTTTGCTTGGAGGACAAAGTGAATAAGCACAAGCGTTTGGGTTATACATTCAATTTTTCTTTACCGTTTTCCTTGAATCTTGACCCTAATTTGAGATCTCTGTTCGTTGTGCTAATAATTAAAGTGACCTAAATAAAAATGTTGCCCTTTTGTTCAGTGGTAAATTATAGGATGAGGGGAAATAGGGACAATACGACCTTTTAGAATTCCCCCAGTTCTTCAAAACGCTGGAAAAAACCTTAATTCACTCTTACAAGAACGGAGTGAAATGTGGATAAGAGCTTTAAAAAGGGGCCCTCTAAGTGACAGCCAATTAAAATATGGAAGAAATTGCTCCAGACATTTTATAAGTGGTAAGATTTGATTTTTGGTATAGGGCCTAATAAAATGATCGAATATAAACATTTCTAGGAGCCCAGCAAAATTAGCAAACAAAGACAACCCTGGCTGGATCCCTAATTAAAATACGGGATACTTTAATCCAAAGGAAAGAGTAAAACATTGTCTGGCATCAAAAGCTACCTACTCGTGTCTGACAAATTTTTGCCATATGATGAACTTGATTTCATATATCATTTTAATTTGTTAAATTGTTAATTCTGTATTGTGTGTACTGTGTACTATTTAAAAACTGCGAGTTTAGATCATTAGATCCAATAAAATAGTAACACAGGTATCCAAAACCCAAACCTTATTATAAACTTAATCTTACCTTGCCGACTACAACCTATAACATAAGCACTGGGATTTACTTCCTCTGCATTAACATTTTGCACTAAACCAGATTCATGAAATTTGAATGCTTCCAAGTCTTTGTATGCCTTCAGCTGGCCAGTGTAGAAACTATGCGTATAAGGTAGTTTACAGTGGCGTAGCCAGGATTTGGGGGGGGGGGGGGGCGAACTATTGGAGGGGCGCAGACAGTGGAGTTAAACCGCCGCAGGCAAAAAATTTCTGAGACCACGCCCAAATTTAGTAGGAATTCACCTTCTTCATGCTCCCTGGCCCCAAATGAAGTTAAAATCCGCTATATAAAAAAAATAAAGTTTATGTGATGGGACGCTCTCAAAACCGGTTTATAAGTTTATTCCTATCGCTCTTCTTTGCAAAAAATAAAATAAAGAAATAAAAATAATTAATTAATTAAGAATTATTTATTAAGTATTAAAGGGGCGGCAGACTAAGGGGGGCGGCAGACTTAGGGGGGCGGCAGACTTAGGGGGGCGGGGGCGATCACCCCCTGTGGCTACGCCACTGGTAGTTTACCAAGTCCATCGTTGCTACTCTGGTAAAGGCATTAAATTTCCAAAAGCAGTCCTTCCAAGCAGATATAAGGATCAATATCATATCTTCATCGTATCTACATTTAACATCGCCACTAAGTCTTAAATATTCACTTTTTTCCATGTTTTAAATTTTACACTACAGAATATAAAGAAAAGATGGAAGCTCAAATACGATAGGAATACAGTTGGAACACGAAAAAGTATTTAAGTTCAGGTAGCACAGGTATAGATACTTATTAGAAATGGTCACAAATGAATCCTGAAATAACTTGGAAACTTATTAAATTACACCAAAAGAGTCTCATAAATCATTAGCACTTGAAAATAATTTCCAGCAATTTCTCATGACCACTTTACCTAAGATATTTTTTTTCCGCAATCCATACGACTAACAGTTTCTGAGATACGGCCGACAGCCATTCTTATAGTGGGACACCCGGTACTATTAATACAGGAAAAATTTTAAATTAAAAGCCCAAAAATTCAGTTTTTTTAAATATCTCAAAACATAAAAATCTTACCAAAACTTTTTCAATGTCATATTGTTAGTCCTTTGTTTGCGCAACTTTTTCCATATTTAACCAAAGTTGTATGTATACTGGCCCTTCTTATATTTAACGTTTACATTATTGTACTCCAAACGTTTACGCTCTGTCTTGTTTGGTTATGAGTTTCCTGGCCGATTTTAAAGATATTGCTGAGAGTTTTTTTCGCGCAAAGAAAAATTTCTCTTAAACCTGAGACCCTAAACCTTACCTTTTCGAAGTTTCGTACCGATACAGCTGACCCGAGTTTATCAAAACGCATCGGTAAAATAACCAAGATGATTACAATCTACAGAGTGGCAAAAAAGTCGCGCATAATGCCTATAACTTTTGAATTACCTATATATTTATGAAAGTTGTTCAGTAAATTATTCTTCGCCAAAGAGACTAACCTACTTTTTTTAAATGGATCATACTGCATATGATTGCATATTTGGATTCTACTGGGAAACTCTGAATTTCTTGTATTTCAAATTTTCACCTATCTGCAAGCGTTTCCAAGATAATGACAGCTCAAAAATGAAAAACTTCCTAATTATAATTATTCCTACCTAATACCCACCAGTTGAGTCGAGGTGTTTTCATGACAGCGACCTAAGAGGTGTCACTTTTGAGTTCCTGTTTAATTGTGTTGTCTGATTTCTAATTTGTTTACACTATGGTTCATCTGAATGAGAAACAACGAGTTGAAATTTTAATAATGAACGGTTACGGAAACATGAAGAGATCGCAAGATCAGGTTTGTCAACTTTTCAATGAATTATATCCAAATAGGCCTCCAATAAATCAGTCAACGGTGTGTCGAGTGGTAAAGAAATTTCGAGAAACAGGCAGTGTTAGGGAAGCCGCTAGATTAGGTCGACCTAAAACAGCAAGCGGGGGAGACAAAGCTTTGGATATCATGCTCTCAATACATAAAAATACAACACAATCATCCAGGCCAATGGCAATAAATTTTAATGTGTCTCATCAGTCAGTGAAAAATTTATTTAAGCAGGAGAAGTTGCATCCCTACAAGATAAAGTTGGTTGTTAGAAGAGCTGAATTTTGTGAGCTGATGATGGAAAGATGCAATAACAATAATAACTTCGCAGCAAATATCATATTCTCGGATGAAGCTACTTTCCATTTAAATGACATTGTAAATAGACACAATTATCGTTATTGGTCTGCTGAGAATACTCACTGGTTCCAGAAAGGTCATACTCAGAGCCCCGGAAAAGTTAATGTTTGGGCGGGCGTAGTTGGTAGACATATTGTAGGGCATAAACAAACAGGTATGGTTCCAGCAAGATGGAGCACCTGCGCATTATGCGGCAAATGTTAGACAATACATAAGCGAACAATTTCCAGGACGTTGGATAGGCAGACAAGGTGCTATTGACTGGTCAGCGCGATCCCCGGACTTAACCCCGCTCGACTTCTTTTTGTGGGGACACTTAAAGAACAAAGTCTACGTTAACCATCCAAATGACTTAGAATCTTTTAAAGTCAGAATTAGTGCTGAAATTCGGGCCATTCCAGAGGACTTCCTCTTAAACGTTGTAGACGGGTTAGGGGATCGACTGGCGCTCTGCTTAGCAGAAAATGGTGGTCATCTTGAACACCTGATCCACTGAAAAGGTTTCACTTGTTTATTATTCCGATGTTAAGTTGTTCAACTTTCTAGGCTATTTATTTTGTTATTATAAAGTTTGTTACAATTTCAAATAAATAAAAATTTGAAATACAAAAAATTCAGAGTTTCCCAGTAGAATCCAAATATTAATATATGCAATCATATGCAGGGTGTTCCATTTAAAAAAAGTAAGTTGGTCTCTATGGCAACCAAACCAGAAATGACAGAAAAAATTCATGCCGGTAGAAATGTGGGGAATAATTCACTGAACAACTTTCATAAAGGTCACTTTTTCGGAAACGAGGTAATTCAAAAGTTACAGGCACCATGCGCGACTTTTTTGCCACTGTGTACATCTACATAGATATATTACTTAATTTTATTCTCCTGAGGTACAATTAAGGGTAAAGCAAAAACTCTTAAAGTCATTTTTAAAAACTGTATACACTTACACCTTAAATAACAAACAAAATTTAAAACGTAAAATTAATAGATTTTATTTCATCCACAAAACGCGAATTAAGCCTGTCCCAAAATCTGTATAAATACACTGCTTTCCAAATCTATGAACGTAGATCAAATTCAATCTGCAATATTTTTCTTAATAATAAGTCGATATTCAAAATTTTACGGTTTCAAATGTCATTCCCTGTTTAATAGCACAAGCTATAAGATAGCTGTGAAAACGCAGAAGAGTTGAATACCTAAAGTAGTCTCAAATTAATGAGTACAACTTAGCAGGATGAGGAATGTAAAGTTGGAGACCTAGTGTACTAACTAGTCATATTATCATATTATATATATTACGATACGAATATAAATGAAGTTTTAACTATAAATGTGAAATTTTAATTAGTGAAGAAAAGATAATAAATTGAGTCTTAACATTATTGGAGGAGAAAGGTTTTTTATTTATTTATTTATAAAAGTTTTTTAAATTTTTATATGACGATATTAATTTAATTGCTGAAAATTATTTTTTATATTTTTTTATATTAGTCTTGTTAACTAACATATTTACAGGGTGTTAGTTAATAAGTGTCCGATATTTTACAGGACGATTCTTCAGTTATTTATAAGGTGAAAAGTTCATGTAAGCATGGGTCCGCAAGCCCTTCATTTTTGAGATACACAGGGTGTTAAAAATTTATTTTTATTTTTGTTTTTCGTAAATAATTTTTGAAATAATGTCTATACTTGGACAAAAATTGGTATCTAGGGGTTTTGTAGACGGCGCCGGCGCCACTTACGTGTCTTTTTACTCTTTTGAGGAGTCATAACTTTTTTATACGTGCTTGTATTACGTTTTTAAGCAAAAAAATGGATTATTTCATCATTTTTACATGACTATTCCACTCATCATAATTTGAACCAATCAAAATGTAGCAATTTTAGATATTTACCTGTTTTTAATCGGAAAAACCACTACCTTCATAATTTTGCCGACCCCACTGACCAATCAGAATTTCAGAAAATAGCTAGCCACATAGTTTTTAATCGGCAAAATTTTGTTACCTTAGTTAAATTCACTGTTAAGATTGGTAATTAATGACTGACAGTAGATTGTCACTGTTACTTTTGAAAGGTTGTAATCTCACGTAAATTTATTTATTTTTACCAAAGTATGTGTGAAACCATTCGCTTCGGTCAAAGATCAATCAGTGAAATAAAATCTGCCGTGAAAAAAGTTATTCCAACAAATACCATAAAAACCAGATCGTCGATATGGAACCAATTTCTAGATTTTTGTAAAGAGCGTAATTATGAATTTGTTTCGACTACAACTACTATAATAAATGATATAGCCACAATTTTGAAAGACTGGGCATTTAATATGAAAAGAAAAAACGGCGAAGACTATAAGGAAACTTGCGTAAAGTATATCTGGAATACTACAGCCAAAATGGTACAGGAAAAATATTTTAATGACTTTAATATTTCGTTTGATCCCTTTAGTGACATACGCTTCAAAAAAGCACGCGATGCACGTAATACTAAGAGAAGAATTTTACAAGAAGATCTTGTTAACTACTGCAACGTGATGGTTGAAGTGAGGTTAATTCAAAGAGAATAATGACGTATAACCAAATATTAGTATTAAAACTCAAAACTACTGTTGAAATCAAATGGGAAAATTTAAGGAACTCGATATTAGCTTTATAAAATTCGTACAGGATCAATTGATCTTTAGTTGTCGTTACTGAACGAACCTTTCTCCTCCAATAATGCTATAACTCAATTTATTATCTTTTATCTATAATATTTCTTCACTAATTAAAATTTCACATTTATAATTAAAACTTCACTTATATTCGATAATAATATAATTAATATGTTAATAAGACTAGTTAGTACTCTAGGTCTTCAATTTTACATTCCTCGTCCTGTTGAGTTGTACTCATTAATTTGAGACAACTTACATTAATAGTCTCGCTCAACTCGATGTTAGATAAGTTTACTATTAATTTGTTTTTACAATTATTAAACTGTGGAGGAAGACTGCATTGTTTCCTTTACATTTACTTTAATCATTTTGTTACAACTTTATATTCTGTCTTGTTAGGGACCCATACATACAGAAACATGCGGCGATGCATGCATCGACACCGAGAATCATGAAACTAGACATCAGCATCGGTATGTCTACAAGTCTACACACACAGAAGCATGTTGCATTGTTGCGAAGCACGCATCGATTTCCAAGAACCCTGAACCTGGTAGACAATGACAGCTGTTTCGTGGTTATTACCACTTGGCAGATTGCCATAACCTGGGACCTGGGTACACCAACTCTAACATTAGTCATCCAGTGCCCTAACTACTAAATGTAGAACACGTCAGCAGTGAAAGCACAAGAGCGCCGTCTCGAGTTTATGTCGCAATGCAAAAGAAAACCACACTGTCGTCACTGAAACCTTTTCGCTATTTATATTTCACGGACGCTAAACTCTCTCTCTTGTAATAATATATAGTTATAGTATTTTAAATGGCACAAATAGCCTTGAAAATATCTATGGTAAAAGTTATTACTTTTGAGTAAAAATGTTGTATCTATAGTTCATGGTTACTAACAAATTTATGTTTAAATATTCTTAATTAAGATAATTAGTTATAGCGACTTAGTATTACATAGCGTTAAAAAAATATAGTAGATACTTAATTATTTTTGTTTTCTTTTTAATTTTAATATGAGAGTTTTTGTGAAGTCGTTTCCACATTACCACAGAGGTAGACTTCTCGACGAGTCCGGTTCATCGACTGCTGGCTCATTATCAGCAGCAACATTTCGAAGTTGAAATCCTCTGGCTCTTCAAAGTAGTCGACCCAAGATCGCCAAAGTCGACACATAAGTGATGAAACAAAACCAAGGTGTTCGATTTTTATTATCTGTTTATAGAGCTGTATATAGCTGTTTTACTGAAATGCTACAGCTACATGTTGACCCATTTGCTTCATTCGTAGGCAATAGCTTTTTTTTTATTGCGTGACAATACAAGAACAGGTGCCGCAAGAGTTGTGCAGGCGTATTCAGCAGCAGCAGCAAAGGTGGAGATTTGAGTGATGGATTTAGCCAGCTTGAAGCCCACACCCAGAAGGGTAGAGAATATTAGCTTTAAACTAACCCCCTCAGCGCCTTGTCGAATTGAGGATCTTGCTCCAGCGGATATGGGATAGACCAGGATTCGATAATGAGTATACCGGAACGGTGCCAAGTATTTTTTTTTTAAAAGGGCATAAAGTTGTAAAAAAACAAGTTATGAGTAGCGCATACGTAAAGTTCGTTCACAGATCTAAGAGAATGACTACCTGCCTTGAGTTATCACCCATCATAAAATTATTTGTTGAAAGGGTTTCAAGGAGCATAGAGATAATGATTTTATTATCCAGGTAGGGACCGTACTTGGTCGTAATTAGTTTACAAAGCCTTATTTAATATTGGGAAAAAAATAAGTAGACAAATCAGTGTTACAAAATCAGTCATTTTGTTAGTTCGTGTTAAATAAAAACGCAGCTTTGATTATCCAAATATGTGGCGTCCGTGGATTGGTGAATCTAGTATAGAACAGCCGGAGGAGGTACAGGTACAACCACAGTGCGGAAATGAAAATGGAAGAAGATACTTATCTTTAGATTCTAAAGAGATTATAAAAAATGTATATACAACTCTGATAGAACGTGAAAAGTTGAGTAAAATGGAATGTATTGAAACAGCCACATTGACTAAAATTTCGGAAAAAACAGTATGGAAAATTGTGAATAAACCCATCACCGAAAGGAAAAGAAGGAAAGATTCTGGGACTTGCAAAAAATTAGATCGCAGCGATGAAGATTTAGTCCAACACGCAAAATTTATAAGATGTATGAAGAGCATACGGTACAAACACTGGATAATTTACTGAAAAGAGATAGATAACACGGATATCAATTGCGGTAGGACAACGCTGTGGAAGTGTCTTCAACGAATCGGCTTTAAATTTAAAAAAGTCGATAAATGGCAAGCTATCATGGAATCGCAACGACTTAAGGCATGACGATTTTAATATTTGACAAAAATCGCTCTGTACAGAAGTGAGAACAGACCTATTATATACTTAGATGAAACCTGGTTTGATACCCATGATACCCCATCGAAAGGTTGGGTTGATTCTAGTGACAGGTGTAGAACAAAGGCACCATCAAACAGAGGAAAAAGAATAACCATATACATGCAGGGTCCGAAGATGGTTGGGTACCAAATGCACTTTCATTGGCAGCCAAGAATATAAATGGATTACCATAACGATACCACAGCAGAGTTATTTGAGAATTGGTTCGTAAATAAGTTAATTCCTAATGTTTCTCCAAACAGTGTAATTGTTATGGACAACGCAAGTCACCACAACAGACAGTTAAACAAGCACCCTTGTTCAACAGATACGAAAATGGCAATACAGGAATTTATGTATTAGAATGATATATATTTTCATGAAAGTTACACTAAAAGAGAGTTACTTACTTGATGTGTTTAAATTAAAACAGCTACGCTAAAAGTAAGGGGCATACAGTGCTAAGGCTTCCGCCGTATCACTGTATATTCAATCCCATAGAGAACATATGGCATCAATTAAAATCTGCCGTTAGACGTAATAATGTATCACCCACTATAAACGCTAGTGTACTGGATATTATTATTACTGAAGTGGACAAAGTGCCTGTGAGTAGCTGGAAAAATTGTGTTTCGCATATTAAAACTGTTGAAAATTCATACATTCAAATTGGGAATATTACAGAAAGATTTATTATTAACATAGGTGTTGATAGTGACAGTGAAAATGAATTAAATGAGTAAAATGTAGCTGCATTAATTAATTATAATATATAATTATAATATCTTCTATCCTCGATTCTATCTAAAATTGTTTATTATTTGTGTCAAATCATCCATGCTTGAAATACAATTCAGTGCGGGCCTGTGTAGACCCCAGTCTGGTTTTAAACAGGCGTCAACACGAGTCGGTAAGTCATTCTCTTAAATCTGGGAACGGACTTTAACAACAGACAGAGAAGCCAGTTTTCAACTCCTCCCCTTTGCCACGAGATCTATTAAAAAATAGTGAATTCTCAGCTTTTCCATTATACCACTGATTATTTTTAAATTTTACATGCCCTATGGTATTAAACAAAGAATAAATTTTGAATAGCGATTTATTATTTTAAAAAATATTGCAAATTAAATGTGATCTAGGTTTTTGAATATTCCATAAATTTGAGATGAAGTTTACATATTATACAGTTTCTCAATCTGGGTTTGACATGGGACATGACACGCTAATATTACACCAAATGGCAGTATCAACCAGTGCTGGATAAATTGCATATAAAATCTTAACACACAAATCACAAGGACAAGACATAAACGAAAAAGAGGCTGTGGAGTAAATAAAATAAATAGTGCTCGTACCAAGCTAAAGCCTTGTTTACACTTAGCAATATCAAAAAATATTCCTTGTGAGCCTTACAACCAATGAGTAAAATATAAATTCAAAAATAAGTAAGAGTATAGCCTTTTGGGAATTTTATCCTTATCTAACCATTGACGTCACGTGGTACCATGCCTCGTTGGAGCTCCTAAAGTATGGAAGTATATTAAAGCTTTTCTCACTAGATCAGGCCTGATATTGTACAAGGGGTGTGTACTAGCCTGCAACAAGAAGAAAAATAGCAACATAACAAACAGTAGATACGTATAAAAAAGTGTACCTAGACCACATATATACAGGGTGTCCCAGAATATGTGGGCAATCTCCCGGATTTGGATACAATATGAAAAAATAATATGAGAAGTTCCCATAAAAAAATTTCCTACAAGCCCTCCCTACTGAGATATAAGCCCCTGAAGGACGCCTCTGGAAATCGGTTTATCTTGAATAATTCTTAAATTACTTGGTGTAATTAAATAATTTTTCAGTATGATGGTTGCTAGGTAAGTCTCCTCAAAATGAACCATTTTAATTTTATTCGGCTTATTTAGTTTTCCAGGGACGGACTAGCTTTAACAGAATAATGCTTATTTTTTTTTCATCCTGTATGATAGAGGCATATCAATAATACTATTGAACAGCTGAAACCTTAAACTAAAAAAAAGTACTCTTCATCGACATCGATAAAGTAAACCGTTTACGAGAAAAAATTTTTTGTTCCATATGCCTTTTTTTATGAAATACCTATTCGATAAATACCTTATTTTTACTGATTCATTTTGTACGTCGGTTCAACATGAGCTCCTTCTACTGCAATGCATTCCCTACATCTTTTAATTGTAGATTGTTGGATCCTCCACAATGCGCCAACATTATTCCTTATTTCGCGACAATGGAAGTTAATCAGTTCCAATAAGTGTTCCCGATTTTGTGTTGGATTGGCGTATACTAAACATTTTAGATAGCCCCACAAAAAAAACCTAATGGATTTAGGTCTGGTGATCGAGGAGGCCAAGCCACTGGTCCTCCCCTTCCTATCCATTGATTTTCGAAGACCCTGTTTAGGTGTTCTCGGACTACTAGACTAAAATGTGGCGGAGCCCCATCATGCATGAACCACATATTATGTCGTAGTTGCAGAGGTAGATCTTCTAAAAGTTCTGGCAGATTGTTTTGAAGAAATTCCAAATACCTTTCTCCATTTAACCTTCTTGGCAACACAAATGGTCCAATTAAGTGTTGTCTGATAATTCCGGCCCACACGTTGATGGGTTCAAATTGGTGCTGATGATGCGTTACAATAGAAGCATGGGGATTTTCCTCTGCCCATAAATGTAAATTATGAGAATTTATGATGCCGTTTTTGGAAAACCCAGCTTCGTCCGTGAAGAGAACTGAACCAATGAAATTTGCATCGTTTCTGTGCCGATCTAAAACCCAGTTACAAAATTCCATCCTTCGCGGAAAGTCTTCAGGAAGAAGCGCGTGGACTTTTTGAAGGTGGTATGGATGTAACTGTTGCTCTGTAAGGATTCTAAAGACCATTGATTTTGAACAATCAAATTCGGCAGCCAATTTTCGAACACTTGCAGCAGGATCTACTTCTACGGCATTAAGGATGTTTTCTTCAAGACCATCAACGCGATGGTTTTGATTTCCACAATTGTGACTGGCTTTGTCAAACTTTCCTAAAATTATTTACGACCAGCGGCTCGTGACATTTATTGTAGGGTGTACGCCGCAGAGAAAAATGCGCCGCAGGCGAAAAATTCTCCAGGTGCCACGCCCCTTTTTACCTTTGTATCGATTTTCTTTGTGCTTTTTATCCCAGAAGTATATTAAAAAAAAAACGCGGTTTTTAAATGGGATTTTTATTTCAATTTTCCCTTGGAAATCGATTGTCGAAAAGTTATTTAGAATGTTCTCAACAGAATTTTGGTCCATAACTATAACACTTCGTGTGAAACAATCCGAACTACTAGCCATTATTAAATTACAACAACAAAAAACACCCACAACACCGTCAATAAACTTCAAAGTTCTCTAATCGCGTCAAAAAACTCTAAAACAATCATATTAAATTATTGAAGTGTGTATTCAGATAGCGCACGGCGACGTCCTCTCATCGGGCAATTAACCGAATATTCCCGATCAATCCGCACAGGGAAAATCCATTTAACGAGAGCGCCGAACGAATACACACGGCAAACCATTTCAATCATTAGATGTAAGTGCACACTGCAGTCGCGCTTGAAGTCTTTCGCAATCGCCATTCTTATACAGTGTCACCATTAAAGTCCGCACCATATGGAACTTTTTTTTATTAATAAGGTTAGTTAAAATTAAATTTCGGCAATCGTTTTTGCTTCAAATTAGACTAAAAATTATATAATCAAATGTCACCATCTGTCATTCGGTATCTGTCAAAAATTACATTTTAATCAAAAAATGCTGAAAAATGGCATTACCGAATTTCAAAAAATTTTATTAGAAAAAGTTGTTTCTAGTACAATTCTTGACCTAAATACAAAGTTTCAGTTTTCTAGCTCAAAGTTGATTTTTTTGCCATTTTTTCTAATTAACTTTTTTTTTATTTAATGTAAGTTCGCTTAATGGATATTAAACTATTTGCTTATACCATACTCAATATTTTATTTAGTTTGTATGAGCTTTTTTTTACTAGAATGCTATTTTTTTTCGAAATTTAAAATTAGAGGCAAAAAAATTTGACACAGGTGGTGCAAAGTTATCCTAATTTAAAAATTTTAACAGATAGACGTCAGATGTTTCGTTTTTCAAATGACAAATACATCTAATTATTTGATAAAAATTTTATTTTATACTTAAAACTATCATTATTATTAAAAGGAACAAAAAGGAACTTTAATCATTTTAAATAGGTAACACAAAAGCAATATAAATTTTACATTTCAGTGTGACGTCCTTCTCGCTCTATACAAACACCCGTCAGTCTATAAACGTCTTTGACAGCATTTTGTAAAAAGCTTGGTCTTATATCGGCACAACACTGTCTTATCGTTTGTTCCAAATGCTCGATATTTCTAAACGGTCGATTCTTATAAACCTTCTGCTTAAGATAACCCCACAGAAAAAAGTCTAGTGGGGTTATGTCAGGTGACCTGGGTGGCCAGTGACATTCTCTATCACGCCCTATAACTCTGTTTTGAAATAATTGGTTTATGCGTTCTTTCACTGCTACAGTTTGATGTATGGGTGCACCATCAAGCTGATACCATAAGTTATGTCTATGGTGTAAGGGCATGTTATCCAAAACTTCGGTAATCTCGTTATCAAGAAAATTCAGGTACCTTTCACCAGTTAAGTTTACTCTAAAGAAGTATGGTCCAATAAGCTCATCTTTCCAAATTCCACACCAAACATTGGTTTTAAAATGATACTGGTCGCGACATTCAATTGTGAAGTTAGGATTTTCTTGGGACCACCATCGGCAATTTTGTGAGCTCACGGTACCATTCGAAGAAAAAGTGGCTTCATCTGTCCATAATATCTTGTATGGAAAAATAATATTCTCCTCATATTGTCCCTGATACCAAAACGAAAAATCAAGTCGGATATCAAAATCGCGTTCTTTTAATGTGTTTATAAACTTGGGTTTATATGCCCGAAATCGATTTTTCTGAAGAATTTTTCTAACGCTTTCCCTCTTGCACCCTGTTGAATCACTTATCTTGGTTACACTAGTTTGACCGTGGTCAATAACAGTTAAACAAACATCAAGTTATGCTGCTTCATCGTATTTACTTGCCGCGTGAGGTGTCTTAAAATTATTTTGAACAGATCCAGTTTCTCTAAATTTTGACATTATTCTTGAAACAGTGCTATGCTGCAAATTTTTTTCTGGATGCCTCTCATTAAAAATGGCAGATACTTGCCGGTGAGGCATATTCTCTCCACAAATTAAGACAATTTCTATTTTTTCTTGAATGGACAACATTGGTGATAACACTGAAAACTATAACTAAACTAACTAAATTTATGACATTTCTTTTATTTATTCGGCACTCTAATTCGTTTTTTTTTCCATAGCCTACTTATAAAATTCAAAATTGCCTTGATATTTTATTGTGGATAAAAAGAAAATGTGTCTAAATTTTGAACTAATCTGATATCTGGGAATTTTATTATAAGTTTTTTAAACTTCTTAGGTGTATGTACTATCAAAAAAATGGAATATCTGACGTCTATCTGTTAAAATTTTTAAATTAGGATAACTTTGCACCACCTGTGTCAAATTTTTTTGCCTCTAATTTTAAATTTCGAAAAAAAATGGCATTCTAGTAAAAAAAAGCTCATACAAACTAAATAAAATATTGAGTATGGTATAAGCAAATAGTTTAATATCCATTAAGCGAACTTACATTAAATAAAAAAAAAGTTAATTAGAAAAAATGGCAAAAAAATCAACTTTGAGCTAGAAAACTGAAACTTTGTATTTAGGCCAAGAATTGTACTAGAAACAACTTTTTCTAATAAAATTTTTTGAAATTCGGTAAAACAATGCCATTTTTCAGCATTTTTTGATTAAAATGTAATTTTTGACAGATACCGAATAACAGATGGTGACATTTGATTATATAATTTTTAGTCTAATTTGAAGCAAAAACGATTGCCGAAAATTAATTTTAACTAACCTCATTAATAAAAAAAAGTTCCATATGGTGCGGACTTTAATGGTGACACTGTATACAAGTTTTCTTGATATTTTTTTATATAAATTTTATTTTTGCTTGGTGCTTGGCTTTCTTAGGCAGTGCGCGCGCACGGGCGCACTTATTGACGAGCCGCCCCTGTTTACGACCTAAATTCTTTAAATCAAATCTTTATCATCCGATAAGTACAAATTAAAAATAAAACAACTTAGTTTTTACCTGTCTCTCTTAAACGACGATCTACTCTTTCAAAGGTTTTTCTGTCAGGAATTCTTCTGTTTGGAAAACGTTCTTCATAAAGCCTTCGGGCTTCTAAGGCATTACATGATGCAAGCCCATACATTAAATGCATGTCGGCATATTCCTCAAACGTAAATTCCATACCAAAACGAAGCAGAAGAAATAAGATCAAAAACTTAAACACACTCGATTTCCAACTGGCACTGTCGTAGTTATTATTTATTATAACTGGTACATATCAACTAAACCATATTAACAAAATAAGGTATTTATCGAATATTTCATAAAGAAAGGCATATGGAACAAACATTTTTTTCTCGTAAACGGTTTACTTTATCGATGTCGATGAAGAGTATTTTTTTTTTAGTTTAAGGTTTCAGCTATTCAATAGTATTATTGATATGCCTCTATCATACAGGATGTAAAAAAAATAAGCATTATTCTGTTAAAGCTAGTCCGTCCCTGGAAAACTAAATAAGCCGAATAAAATTAAAATGGGTCATTTTGAGGAGACTTACCTAGCAACCATCATACTGAACAATTATTAAATTACACCAAGTACTTTAAGAATTATTTAAGATAAACCGATTTCCTGAGGCGTCCTTCAGGGGCTGATATCTCAGTAGGGAGGGCCTGTAGGAAATTTTTTTATGGGAACTTGTCATATTATTTTTTCATATTGTATCCAAATCCGGGAGATTGCCCACATATTCTGGGACACCCTGTATATAACCAATATATTGCAAATACAGTGTTACAGAAATGTCCCCAGTATGCGGCGTTTTCGGGAACTGTTGGGCCTGCGCAGTTCGCGTGTACGTCAGGTCCGGCTTTAAAATTATTTAACTTAATGTGTTGGAATAGGTATCGATTTATAAAAAAAAAAGCAACTGGAGTAAATCTTGGTATAATATGAAATATAAGAAGATGTAAGGCATCAGTTTTCTCGAAGAAGCAATACACTGCAAAAAATTATGAAAATTTCAGGACTTGCGTATTTTGGGGCGTAAATACAGAAATTGAAATTTCGAATTACAATTTAGTTTCTGGCATAGTTCCGTAAGTAATATTGGTTGATCTTAACACCATAACAGGTACTCTTTGTCGCCTGGACTCCTTCTATCATTTTCTATACAACATACGACGAAAGTTGCAAGAAAATTACTTTTTTTTAAGAATACAAGTAAGTCAGAACGGAGATTTTAAATGTTTATAGTAGACTTAATAAAGATGTGCATTTGTCTTGCCTTGACACTTTGTAGGAGAGAAAATAAATATGTTATCATATAATTGTGAAAAGCCTTAATGCAGCGCATTATAAAAACTATAAAACAGTGAAACAAACAATTATGCTATCAATATATATATTTATATTATAAAACTACAGTTAAGGTTTTAGTAGAAAAACTAATAAAAAAAAAACAAAAGAGGGTTATAAAAGTAGTATTTGGATGTATTATGTAATCTTTAAACAAAAACAAGGGTTTTTACGTTGGAATATTGAGGCAACAGTAAAATAGCAGCCGTATTGACGAAACACATAACATTAATGCATAATTAGATATACTGTGAATTATTTTGTTAGGGTGGCAAGAGAAAAGCATTTTTAAAATATTTCACTACTAGACATTCAATAAAAAAATGTGCGCCGTGAACAAGGATGGTATCCATACATTGGCACTGGAAAGTAAATAGGCAACCATGACTGTAGTATTGCAAAGTACCAATATATTAATAAGTATGGAAAAAATTAATAAAAAACAATTTCATTCCAACTAAACTTAATTGAAAGTACACAGAAGTTAGCATAAATATATCGGTAACAAACATTTATTGGTAAAGTGGTTTTATCAATAATTGATGTTAGAGCTTTTTTCGTGCCCGAAATTACAGGAAAAAAAATGAAGTTGTTAACAAAATTTATGTGTAAAAATATAAGTACTAAACGTTACAACACGAAACTAATGATTATGTCATAATATCTGCTTGGAATTGCTATTACAAATATGCAAGGATTTAGAAAATATTGCAAAAGGTCTTCCTAGAGCTCTTCACTATACATCATGTCGTGCTGCGGTCAATCTGCAAACATGTCTTTATATGGGTACATAGGTACATATTATTTAGGTCTCTACATTGCACTTTAGGCGAAAAATTAAAATGATCTAGCTTTGACAAGCAACAATGTTTAGAAAAGCGTTTCTTACTATAAAAGGATGTCTCACGCAAGACTTTAGATCCTTTGATCCTCTAAGTAAATCAAATCTCTTACAACATAATCTGAATTTTTAGTCAAAGTTAGTTTACCACTAAAAGCAGTGTAATAGATTTGCTTTTAATTTGCCAAAAATTAGTAAACAAGTTGGACACAAATAACATATTATTATCCCTAGTTTAAACTGTGTCCAGTTTCAAATTGGAAATATTTTTGTAAAGTACTCGAACGTTATGGTTGGTAAGTATACCTACGAACAGCTTAAATATTTAAAAAAAAAACACTTACCTAAATAAATACATGATTGTGTTGAAAGCAAGGTAAATGCTATGTGGGGATATAATTTTAAAATTATTTTAAGTAGCCTAGGTACTTACCTGAAGAACTGAATTTGGGTCGTTGGCTTGCAAAGCAACACCATACACTTGTTTTTTATTACAAACTTACATTAAAAGGTACTCTGCACTATAATCTAAATAAACCTAAACTATTTATAAAAGTCTAATCTAGTAATAAGTTTTTAACGAAAGTTCCACAAAGTACAATGAATAACTAAAAATCACCCAAAATAACGCTAAGAAATCTCACAATAAACACGCCAAATACTGTGTAAATAAAGAATTAAGTGACGACCGGCTCTGGACAATATAAACGTTAAATATCAAAAAATCGTAGAAATCCGACGTACTGCGCATGAGCCACAGTTCCGAAAAATCACGCATGCTGGGGACATTTTTAGATCGGTCGGCAATTAGCTTTGTTTTTCTACAGGTGAGAGTTCAGTGACCTAGACCTATGATTTCCAGTTTCTCTTACTGATTGAATCTAAAGTAAACACACTGACACATCAGCTTTGTAAAATATTAAAGATTTGCAACTGCTAAAAAAATCGAGAATTGCAAAGTGTCGAATTTTTAGATGGTTTAAATGTTTGCAAGAAGTTTTTTTGTTGTTTTATTTAGTCAGTATGCTTACTTCTTACGTAAAAATGTAAGTGGTTGCTTTTGTCTCGTATACTATAGTATCACGACCTTTCTAGAACGGACAGATATGGACACTCATCAGAAAAATTATTTTAGCAACATTTTGGTAATAACCGTGGTAGAGGTTAAGCACAGATAGTTATATATTTCTTAATCTTAATCTTAAATGAAAGATGGTTGACCAAGCCGCCATTTTGTAAGCAAACAACGGACGTGCTTAACGATAACTACATTTACGCGAAACAAGAAGATAATTATGTCGTTTAATTTTTTCTGATCAACAATGACGAAGATATCGAGACCACCGTCGGGAGAACGTAAGTTCTAACATTTTGTCTCAAAATTAATGTACTTGAATATTAGCGCCACTGATAATTCGCTGCAGGCAAAAACTTTTTTTAGGTAAAAACGGGATGTGCAGCATAATATCTTGCAGGCCAAGCCCACATAACTAGGTGGTATGTTTCCGAAATCGATAAACACAACGATCCATCACAAAATCATATAAAAACTATCACGAACAGAAACAAGGACTTCATGTAGTTCTGTTTGAAGTTCAAAGGAGGCGATCGCAAACGGCGCTTCTCGTAAATCGTGTTACAAAGTTCATAAATTCGTCAGATGCAAGCGAAGCCTGGCGACGCGATCAGTCTTGGAGGTCTTGATATTATTTATGAGAGCACTGCCAAATTTGGTTAAATTATTTATTTTGGGTGATGATATGGGCAAGAATATGAATGCATCTCTTAGATCATATCTTACTGATGAACGCAAAAATAGAAAGTTTCTTAAAACCTGGTGCAACAATGTCGGTTTGAATGCTTTTGGGGTAATAAAAAACTATAAATTTGACGATTTCTTACTGGTTTTGGTGGTTCAAATGACTTATTAAATAATAAGTATCCTTCTTTTAAATTTTTAGTGAATATTATCCGCAACTGTGCTTTTACTAATATAGTTCTGCTTCCTGTGTCCTATATTACCAATACCTATAAGGTAAATTGTAATATTCACAAGTATGTAGGATGAGAAAATTTTGCGGTTGGGTCAATAGGGTGGCTGAGGGCTTAGTGTACTTTGTAGATATAAATTCCGAAAGAGGTAATAGACTGAGTAATTTTAACTCGTGTAAAATAATTGTCTAGTCGATGTTATAAAATGTAATCGTTCAATGAGTGGTAGTAAAAATATGGTCTTTATAAAAAACGGTTGATTATAATACGGCGTTGGGGGACTTGGATGATAATGGGAGCGGTGGCCAGACTATTGACACTGACGCGGCCAAGGGTCAACAGGGTGATGTCAATAAAACTGCTGACCAGGCTGATTGCGTTCCTGACCTAACTCCAACCCAAGCAGTTTGTTCGGATCGATCGAGATCAGTTTCGCCTGAAAATTCTGAAATTTATATGATGCAACCACCTCTTCTTTAGAACCAAACCCTCCCTTGGGGATTTTACATTAGTTATAATCATTGGGGAAACGATTGCTCAAATGCGATAAAAATAATGAAATTAAATGCAATCAATGTTTCCAGAATCAATACTACTTTTAGTCTAGATAAAATAGCTGCTTTTCAAATATTATACCTTGTTACAGCTATTACTCCATTAGCAACACTATTCCTCAACGGCCAGAGAAACAGAGAAACAAAATGCATCTAATATCTGTAAAAGAATAATACTGTCGTCTAGACCAGGGGTTCCCAAACTTTAAAGATAACGGAACACCCAGCAAGTACTTTTTAGTTTGCGGAACCCCATATCTTTCTTTCTTTCTTATTTTGTTAGAAAATGCTCCGCAGGCGAAAAATTTTTGGGTGCCACGCCCTTTTTTGGACTATCATAACTCTGAAATTCTACGTTTCAATAGCTCAACCAAAAAATGTAAAAATTAAGAAATTTTAAAATATAAACGCTACTACTACTAACTAAATAAATAATTCCGCGGAACCCATTCTGACTTTTCTACGAAACCCCTAGGTTCCGCCGAACCCACTTTAGGAATCGCTGGTCTAGACAACTAACAAAACTTGCAAATAATATCATTTAATATACCTACTATTTCCTAAATAAGCGGCCTGTCGCTACGGTTAATTAAGCAAAAAAGTGTTCTCAATACAATTCAATGTTAAAACGTATATTTTTAAAAACTTGTAAAAACGCATATCCTTTGACACGTTTTGCCGCCAGGAAAGTAAGCCCATCGCGATACAGAAAACGGGGAAAATAACAATAGGTCCAAATAAAACATGGCGGAACAATAAATAGCCTATTAGAGACAAGGCGGGAAATATGTTACCTTGTGATTGATCCGTATGACAGCGGGGCGTGATTTTCTGGCGACAGAGTAAGATTTCGGTTCCTCGGGACTGACTGCGAGTTAAACCATTAGAGGGTAAACACGTACGTCAAAATTAATATATGTCATCGTCCGTCGAACATGACAACTGCATTCGTTTACAAAAAGCACCAAGTAATAAATATAGTAATGTTATAAAAGTTATCCTGTAGTAAAAAGTTTGTAATTAATCATGTATTAAAGAGTTAGCTTGTAAACAAGTGCCGAATTGGATGAGGAAAATTCAAAGCCTCACTTTTAATGTTGGGAGTTAAAAATACAACTTGATTCCCACAATAATATTATTTAATATCCAGTATGTCAGGAATAAGTGTGATGAGCTGTTATTGTTTTTGGGGTCTCTTGGTTTTCCCAATGTTGTGGTTTTAGTGGAGTATTGGTTGAAGGCTGCCGAGCCGTTTTACATGTTATAAATTATGTGTTAGTGTCAAAATAGTCGCGTATACAGGGCATACATGGTGGCACATTGATTATGATTCACAGGGAATTCTTGCGTCATTTTAATTTTACATATATTGACAAGTTTGTTGGAGGAAACCGTGTTTGAATTTTCTGTCGTGCACTGTAGAGGGCTGAATATTTATATTGTAGGTATATACAGATCTTCATCCCCTAGCACAGGAGTATTTCTTGAAAGATTGGGAATGTTATTGTCGCGAATATCAGTAAACTCAATTATAATTTTGACTGGTGACCTAACAAAAATTTCTTAGTTAAGTCAAGTCATAATGGTCTGGATAATTTTCCGAGATCGCTTAATCTTCTAAAGCATGTTGATTAACCAACCCGGTTATCTGCATCTTCATCTTCCACTCTGGATTATGTTTGTACAAATTTTACTCAGCGTCATGTAAATTGTTCAACTCGAAATGCCGGATTGTCTGATCATGAGGCTGTTGTCGGCGCTTGTTTAATAGGAAACAAAAAAAAAAGAGAGAATGTCACTCTAGGATGGGTAGCAAGTTCGCATTGTTATGCAACAAGCGACTTGGAGTATTCTTGACACCGATGAACCGTTACAACATTTTCACAGTGTCCTAGTTAATTTATTAATAGGGTTTTCCACTTGTCAGAATAAAAAATAGGAAACAGAAACCATAGTATACGGGAGCTTTGAGGGTTTCTGGCAAAAATCTTCGTTCTCTGTATTACATAAGAAAGTTTTCAAAGTTTCGTGAACTATTTCAATAAGTATCGTAGAATTTATAGAAATATTTGAAAGCTCTCTAATAAAATCTTTTTCAGAGAAGAATAGCACATTCCACCAATAAAGCAAAAGAATCATAAAAAATTCTCAATAAGTTAAGGGAAAAAAATAACATCACTCCTATGGCTAGTACTCTTAATGCAAATGATATGAATTGTTTTTATTGCACAGTTGCTGACGGTTTAGCTCGAGGGATCTCTTCTGGGACCCATTTCTGACCCATGTTTTCTCCTGCCTACTTGCCTACTACAGTAAATAACAAGAATGCTTCTGGTTGAGATGAGATGTCCTTGAGGAGTTTTCTGGCATTACCAGTCAACGCATCGATGGCCTTGGCTGAGGCAATAAATACCTCCTTCCTAACTGGCACCTTCTTGCCTTAAAAGGGCCTTGGTTGTTCCGCTTTTTACCGTGATCGTAATAATCCCTCTAACTTTCCACCTATTGAACTGCTCTCCACTTTATCCAAAATAGTGGAAAAACTTGTTAAGTCTAAAATGATTGCTTTCTTGAATAGACACAACCATATGAGCAAGCAACAGTTTGGATTTTAGGCTGAGAGGAGTACGAGCGATGCCATCTTCGGGTTCCTCGAACGACGGTATGTCTCGTTAAACTCTGGGGAGTCTGCTGCATTGGTGTTCTGTGACTTATCAAAAGCATTTGACTGCGTGAATCACTTACTACTTACACAAGAATACTGCTGTGGAAGTTGGAGGCTTATAGATTTACAGGTGTGGCGTTGGAGTGGTTTCCATCGTATTTGGCGAGTCGTGTTCAGATGGTTGTCTTTAATAACAGTAGCCCTGGAGAATTCAGCCTAGATATAGGCGTTCCTCAGGGATTCGTACTTGGCCCTCTCCTTTCCCTCATCTACATTAACGATATGCCCCATCTTGATATAGCGGGGACGTGTTGAAGTAAAAAAAAAATATAACAAACGCTAACTCTACTACTACTACGTATAACCCAAAAGATGATTTACTTAATATATTGGAAGAGTCTCGAAAAAAAATTGTTGATTGGTTTCTGGCTAATAAGCTGAGCCTTAACAATACTAAAACACAAAATCTAAATTTTAGCCTAAGAGCAAATGATCCACCTATAACGTGTGAACTGCGGGCGGAGTTTCTTGGTGTGATACTGGACCCGGGGCTTACCTGGGTGGGACATGTGGACCAGTTGTCCGGCAGGTTGGCTAGAATTGTGTATCTGATCAGGGCGCTTGCGCGTAAGGTCTCACTGCCTACGCTGTTGACTGCATATCATGGGCATTTCTCCTCTGTCATGTCGTATGCATGTCTTAATTGGGGTCACTCAGCCCATGCTATTAAAAACTTTAAACTTCAGAGAAGGTGCTTACGTGTCATTGCTGGGTTGAGGTACCGGGATTGCTGTCGTCTATGCTTCAGGGATCTTGGCGTTCTTACCTTGCCCTGCATGTATATTCTTCAGTGCCTGTCATATATTAAAGCTAATCTGCTTCAGTTCTCTGGGCATGCTGATGTTCATGACTACAACACGAGACACCGGCTAAACATCTTACCTGACTATCACAGGCTGTCAAGGACCAGGAGGGGCTCTGATTATTATTGTGTAAAGTTCTTCAATGCTCTGCCTGTGCCCATTAGAGCTTTGGAAACTAAATTATTTTTAACTAAAGTTAAGGCCTTCTTGATTAATGAGGCATATTATTCCTTTGATGAGTATCTCAATGGCATTGGTAATATAATGGCTTAGTTTATTATGCCTGATGCTATTTGAGTTTATTTTAATTGTAAATCTGTTGTGTGTCTTGTGGTATGTTGACTTTCAGTCTTTCATTCTGTACATGTACTTATTTTATCTATTTGATGTAGAGTTGAATGTTATTGTACCCATTTTTATAATTGTCTAAAACTTTGTTTTTAAGTTAGTTAGTCCTGACAATGTATTGAATATTATACTTTTTTTTTATGATAAGGCACAGCACTGCAGGATAAATCCTTTATGGCGCTCTGGGAGCGGTGCGTGTGCGCAGGAAACGATTCACGTTGGTCTTGAATCTTTGAAGGTTATAGTCGTTGGGGAACACGATCTCAGGGAGGTCGTTCCAGAGTGATGACGTTCTCCAGATGAAAGAATTTTGAAACAGTGTCGTTCGAGGGACACTAAGCTGAACCACGTACTTATCAATAGATAATTATAACTATACCTTTTTGACCTGTATAAGCACATCATGTGCAAGTATACCAATAAACATTTCATTTCATTTCATTTCATTACTATTTAAATTTTGAATTACTATTTTTAACTACTTGTTTAACGACATAACCATGTCTAATTTCATTTAATGTTGTTGTACTCTTGTGTTCTGTTTATTATCACCTCATTACCCTTGTATATTATAACTTTGTCAACAAGATAGATATTCTTAGGACCATGAAGGATTTTTTGATTTGATAAAACAAGCATTTACAAACGAAATTCTCTCCAAAAATGTTATAATATAATTACGTCTGTTGAAGAAGCGTTATTATACAGGGTGTCCGGTAAATACTACGGCATACTCTCGGGAGCGTAGAGGGGAGGTCAAAGAAAACCATAATTTGTCATAGAAAAAAAATCCTAAAGTGCCCCTTAACGGAGATACAGAGCCACAAAGGGGTACCCAGCGACTTACCTTTTTATATTTTATGTAGGCCAGACTTAAAAAGCCATCCTACAGTAGATGTTTTACATCACCAGGGAAGTTAGGAACGGACTTGCCACTAACACTCGTTGGACCAAAACAATAAATGTGTTATTGACAATTCTTTTCTAAATTGTCTGATTGATTGAGTACATAAGACTTAAGTAATGAGGAATTATTCCTATAGTGAATAGGCTGACATGCATCTAATTTATAGGCAAGCACTAGGCAATTGTGTGGAGGCAAGAAGAATTTATTCTGATACATTTCCAAATCGACGTTTACCGCATCAAAGAACTTTTGAAAGGGTTGATCGTAGCTTAAGAGAAACAGGTAAAAAGTTAAATGAAATAAAAAAAAAATGTTAAAAGTAGCTAATCTTTTGCTAATCCATTTTATGAAGCTTTTTGCCGCATCGTGGTAGAGAAGGGCCGCCAAGAAGAACACGGAACCCTCAGTTAGAGGAGGAAATTCTGCAGAAAATTCCTCTAGTAGTGTAAGAAAACTGTCGGTCCAAGTTCATGCGACAAAGTGGGTTGTTCATGAGACCCTTCGATTCTACTTATGGAATCCCAGTGATTACACACGTGAGTATATAACAGGGATAAGAAAATATCGTTCTGAAAATCTTTCAATAATTTACCTCGATGAGAGATGGTTTGACTCGCATGACACACCATCTCAAGGATGGTCCGATTCTTCCGGCGGGTGTAAAATAAGAACTTCGTCAAATAAAGGGAAAATAATTACCATTTTACATGCCAGGTCAGAAAACGGTTGGTTACTATAGTTTAAGTAGTAAATTACGGTATTAACAGTTGCATTTAAATCAAGTCCGCCCTTAATAAATAGAACTTACTAATTCATTTCTATAGGTCCCTAACACATGTTTCTGATCCAAAAAATGTTGCGCTATCGACAAACCGCTGATGGTGTAACAGGTATGATAAACATCTCTAGCTTTTCCAGGTTTATCCACCATTCCTCCTTGAGGGTTTTGACAACATATTAGTATGTACTCCTGTAGAGCTCGTTCATCAAACAGGTGATCATGGGGTGTCATACCATCTAAAAAGACATTTCACAATAGAGCAAATAATAAACAATTACCGAAGTCCATTCCTGGATGGGGTACCAGACTATAGTAAACTTTCTTATTGTTAACAAATAGTTTAAAGGAACGTAAATATTTTAGATTTCTAGGTTCATATTAACATAGGTACGCAAATGCTTCCATACGGAGCTAAAGGCCCTTGCAAATGGTGTCATCAGTGTATTTTTTTTTATATTTTTGTAGGATCTAGTTACAATACAGAAATGAACTTTTAGACTCTGTTGCTTAATGCGAGAGAGTAATAAAATGTTAATTTGCAATGACAGGACCCACTAAACAGGGTGGGCAACTTAAAGGTTGCATTGTAAATTTCAGGTAAATTGCAATGATAGTTTTTAAAAATTCCGTATTTTAGATATTTAAGACCTACACACCCCGAATCGGTCCTAAATTAGAATCACCCTAATTTGCATACAATAGAAAAACGAGTTTGGTGAATGAAAGTAATGTGACAACGGCGTTACTACAGGCAGTTTATTAGAATAATAAGTATAATAATAATTATACTTGATTATAATTATAGAGATAGGCAGATAATTGAGATAATAATTATTCTAATCAGGGTTGAGATGATTAGAATCACGATTAAAATCGTGATTTTAATCAGTATGATTTTTTTTTAAATCATGATTAATTTAAAAAAGAGTTTTAAAATTTTAACACTTAAAATGTATTTGTTCATACAAAAAATAAAACCCAGACGCATTTTTATGTGGTGTTATTTATTATTTTATTATAATAAAAATTAAAACTAAAAAAACCTTTTTAATACAAAAAAATACATAATTTAAACAAAAAAAAAATATAAAAAAACCTAAGTGTTATAATGCTTAAATAGAAATACAGCTGCTTTGTCACTGCCAAGTCTGTTTCTTATATCTGAATGTACGAATCCATAAGTAGAAAACATCCTTTCGATATCAGCAGACGATGCACAGGCACACAAAACAGAAATTACTATAGGGAGCACTTGCTTAATTTCTGAAACATCTTCTTGAGATCTCCACCACTGTACTGCTGTTACATTTTTGATTATTTCCTCTGAAAACAGAGTTTTGTGAAAAGGGTCCGACTTAGCTAAATCTTTGGAGAGCAAACTAAGTAAGTGTGCCGAACAACCATATGCAATTATAGGGTAATTGGACGACTCGGTAATTTTCTTCTTCATACTGACCATGTTGCTCGCATTATCTGTAACAATACTGGCAACTTTACAGTTATATTCATTTTTGCACTTATTTATTGAGTTAACAGCCAATTCGGCAAGATATGGTATGGGGATGACCAGATATATCTATGCTTTCTAAAAGAACACTGTTTCCATCCTCTGCAGTCAAAACGACACAAATTATCGGCTCATTATGTATATTGGACCATCCATCTAAAAACATGCAAACAGATTGACCAGATAACTTGTTAAAACAATTAGATTTTTCTTCTTCAAATATTTCATTCAAGAGCGTTGATGATAACTGAAATCTAGACGGTGGAAGGTAACCAGGTCTTAGCATTTCTATGGCCTTTCGAACCTCTTTATTTTCTATAGCTCTAAAACTGCAATTTGTTGCGTAAAGGGCTTTGGCTATTTGTCTGTATAATTATTTTTTCTTATCTTGTACAGTTCGCACAACAAAAAACTTCCAAATGACAGCTACTTCCACTATTTTCACGTCCACCTACACTTCCCTTTTCACAGTTATCGCTTTTCTGTTTATTTGCCAACTGGATAATTTCACTCTGGCTAGTTCCAGGCTGTGACTGACAATCACCATGCAGAGTTTCAAGATCACTGCTGATATCACTAGTTTCACTTTTGCAGGTTTCCCAATGACTTTTTAGTCTGTCCACTAGACCTTGCAATTCTTTACCACACTTTTTACATACTGCTCTACAACCTAGTTTGCCCACCACTTTCTTTTTATAAAATGCTGCGAAACACTAAATTCCTTTTTGCCCCGGCTTGTCATGAGTTGAAATGTTTTGATAGATTAACCCCTAAAGCAAAAATATTACTGATAACTAAAATAAGTCCGTATCGTTTATATAGCCAGGCGTTTTCTGCCAGTTATTACAAGTTTTGACAAAGCGGCAAACTTGCAATACTGCGCAGACGAAATTTTCACGTTAATACAAGTTTCGACAAAGGCGCAAACTTGCAAAAACTACGCGAACGAAATTTGCATGTTAAAACTTCTTCAGTTTTGCTTCGTATCTGTACTATTCCTGCCTAAAAATATTTGTTTACTTAACAAAACAAAATATAAGCAGTTAGAAATATTTAAAAATAATAATATTTGTAAAAGCTGGTAAATTTTTTTAAAAAATCAAAAAATCATGATTTTTATCAACCCTGATTCTAATATTAAGTAGATAAACACTTATATAGAAGTAAGAATAATATGAGAATAAATAAATTGGAATAAATATTAATATTTATAAAAAAATTCTACTATGCACAATACAACAACTTAATTTTTAAATTCTAATCATCATGTTCGAGTAGTCCGATGAACTATCGTCGTTGGGGTCCAGAGCTCTATAGTGTTTCATAGCATGTTATCAGCTTCCCACATTCTTTCTTCTATTTCAATCACATGTTCGATGCACTTACTCCATTTCTCACAACCCACTGTCTTTATTCCCTCTTGCAAGAGGTTCCCACGTCTCTTATTTTAAAGGTGATATGGCGGAAGGCGAAGTACCCTTATATTTCGTTTTGAAGCGATTTCGTCGACAACAAATTTCGTACAAAGAGGTTTATTCAACTTTACAATCTTCAGTAGCTTCTTTTTCAGCATATCTGTATAAAATGGCTTCTTATTTATAGTAAGGAAAATAATGATGTCATTTCTTTTTCAAGACGTTGGTATTTTTTCGGATTTTCTTGAGTGGTAGCTGGCATTATCCATGACTATAACAGACCAAGGAGGAATAAGATCTAGCATTTGCTGAAAGTATTCTTCAAAGATATCAGCGTTCATGTCTTCATGATAGTCTCCAGTCCGTTTTGATTTAAATGCTAGTAAGCCGCCATCGACAAATCCATTTTTGCTACCAATGTGAGTAATTATTAATCTTTTCCTTTTCCCGAGGGTGCTCTATTCCAGTGGACCATTCTTCCATGAAAGCTTGCCTCGCGCTTTTTATATGTTTATCCTGCCATATTTTACCAACGGTATATCCTTCATTTAACCAAGTTTTCTGTGGCGTAAGTCTGGCAAACCAAGTAGAGGGGAGCAGCTTGAATGTTGATTTACTTTACACTGGAATACAATGATGACAACACGTTTATTTGTTATTGTTCGGTCTAATAGTTACGAGGTCTATGATTTCATCTTTCTCTATTAAAAGTGATTTTCTGTTTTGAATTTTCATTTCCTTCAAAGTTTTCCATAGTTTCTTCTTACTCATGGGTTGAATGAAATCATCCTTTTTCATTTCAGACATTATTTTGTCCCAGATAGGTATTTCTTTTTTTTTAAGTAAAACGAGTGTATGATTCTTCTGATGGCAGTCTCTTCATCCTCATTCATTACAGTTTCTTTTCTTCCTGTACTTCTCTTTGGTGACCTGATGGGGCCGCGCTTATCCTCGTGCACAAGTCTGTATATTGTCTAAACATTTCAAATTTTTGAAACAGTGAAGCACAGGTAGGTAAACTATCTGTGCCTCTACCTACCCGATCTCGGGACCCCTAACAATAAACATAATTAAATAATAATGATTGGACTACAGCTACGGAATACGGCGAAGACCACTGGGTTTTATAGTTCCATAATGAATTATTACTCTCTCGCATTAAGCAACATACTATAGGTATAAGTTAGTGTATTGGATGTCACTTTTTTTAAATATCAGAAAGACCCATTTCGCAACCAGTGGCGTGGGAACAAAAGGGTGGTGGTTTATTTAAGGTCATATTTTTTCTCGCCGGGTGTAGTTTTGCTATTTCTTAAATGAATTATGGTTCCGTAAACTTTTTTGCGTAACAAAGGTCCTCTGGGTATATGATCGTATAGTCGCTGCTATGCCTTCAATTCACTAGTGATATTATGGATGAGGGTTGCAATTAAAAAAATAAAACTTGCGTGATTTTGACATCCGCCGTACTTGATTATAGCGTAACTAGCGCAGCCACGGGAAATTATGTTACTGTGAAATAAATGGGGGTTTTCACCTTAAAGGGTATATTTATTAAAAGGATAAGACCTTCAAAAGACAATATCGACGAGAAACAGCCTAAGTGATGACGTCACACGCGGCATGTTTTTAAAAACCTTATCAAACAAAGGCAGATCGCAATGAAAATCCCATAAGAGATTTTTGGAAGCCTTGATGCACGTTTATAAGCGACAATTAAGCAATTTCTTCAAACTATTTATATTTTTGGTAATATTATTGACCCAGTTACAGCCAGAGAGCCAGGTAGGTAAGTGTTTCGTGAATATTTTTTATCACCGTCTGAATAAGTTTTAGGTTAAGTTATTGTTGTTTACTGTTGGGGAAAAGTTTAGTTATCTAGTTGCATAGTTTAATAACAAAAACAAGTATCCATTATCCGGTGGTGTGCTATGTGTATCGTTTGTGAGTAGACGTATAAATTGTGCTCCGTATAAAAACTTCTGTAATAGTGGTAAATTCTTTAACCAAACAAGTTAATTTTACATCAATCGGTGTGGTTTTTCATCAGCGAATAGTGAGTGGTGTCAAAACTACCCTATTGTTAAAGGGGTAAGTGTATTTGGCATTTCCACGTGAACCCTACCTTGTGCCCTATTTCTAGCTCTTTCAAAGCGATTTAGTCGTGACCAGGTAACTAACTGACTTTTAAAAATGGCACCGCCTAAATCTGGGAAAAGTGAAGATGATATTGAAAAATTAATAACCAAAGTGTGCTCTAACTTCACTGCGCAGCTTGAGCAGAAATTTGATAGTAAATGGGAAAAAATGGACAAGAAGCAGAGTGATGTATGTTCCACGTTAAAAAATATAAATCTAAATGTTAATAATAACACTAAAGCCATCACTGAAATCCAAGACAAGGTCGATGCACTTGAACAACGTTTCAAACGTAATACCTTGCGTATTTGCGGACTGGATGAAGTCAACGAAGATCTGACCAATGTGGTGTCCGAGTTTATTAAGGAGAAACTTGACATTTCATGTACTCCAATGGAAATTGACTACGCATTCCGACTTGGAAAAGAATCCGATGAGGAAGTTCGCACAGTGGTTGTAAACTTTGTGAGAAACAGTAAGCGTAATGAGGTTTTTTACTCCAAAAATAAATTAAAGGATACTTCCTACGTAATATATGAAGATCTAACCCACTCCCGCTACGAATTACTGTCTGCAGCAAAGAAGAAATATGGGAAGAGTAAAGCATGGTCGTCCAATGGCAAGATTTACATTCTAAATCACTCAGGGAAGAAAAAAGCAATTAATACCATGGCCGATCTAAAATAATTTTATTCCATTTCATCTCCACGACTTTATCAACGTTGTAGTGCTAATTACCATTCGTCGGCAAATACAATTTTTTTACAAATTTAATATACCTTTTTTCTTCTTCATTTGTTTATGGTATGAAGTACTTTGTTGGCAAAAGTACTTTTTGCCGGTGATAGTACATTTTTCTCGTGATAGTAGATATATTTTGCCCATGACAGTATGGTTTGCCAGTGAAAGTACGTTTTATTCAATTTCTCATTTCTTTTTAATCATGCTTCAAAGCAGGAAGAATATAATTATTTCTATTTTGTTATTATGGTAAATTAAATTTGAATTATTTAAAGAGAATAGGCCTTAGATTATTTTAGAAAGATTATTATGTTTGGTAAAATATATATACATATATATATAGGTAGTTGTTTTTCCTATATTATATGCATAATTACCGTACTTTATACCGTGTATTATAAGGTAATTGTAAAATTACTATTGGATAAATAGTGATTGTGATTATTTCCTTGTTTGTAGGTTTGTAGTTTTTTAAATGATTCATTATTATTACCACCCTTATCTGTTTGTAATTACTAAAGGGGCATAGAAATGCGTTTACTGCTCTAATAATCAAAAATATATCGGTAAACAAAATGCCTAACAGCGATAAGATTAGCCTATTTTATTTCAATATTCGTTCTTTGTGTTCTGGTTTTTCTATATTTTCGGATTTCATTCATGGTGTAATTGGTTTATGTGAAACATGGTTAAATTCTAATATTTTAGATTCAGCTTTAAAGATCTCCAATTATCAGTTACTAAGAAGGGATCGTGATGGTCGAGGAGGCGGTGTAGCCTTTTACATTCATAATACCTTAAAATTTAAGCTGCTACGAATCGATCCTGGAGTAAGTGCCTTAGAAAGTATTTGGATTAGTATAAAGGTGAGTGGCAAGAGCGTATGCCTGGAAACCTTGTATAGACCACCTAACATCAATTTAACTCTGTGTTTAGATGACCTTGAAAATATAGTTTCTGATTTTTTACCTCGGTATGATTATGTCTTGGTTGGAGGGGATATTAACGTCGATTTTAAAAATTCAAATCATAATGGGTTAACCTTGGTTAACAATTTCTTAAATAAATATAACTTACATCAATTGGTAACAGAACCAACCAGACTTACTAATACTGCAGAAACTCTTATTGATGTAGTTATTTCTTCTTCTAGTAACCTTTTATGTAACATTACTAACATAGACATGGATGATATATCCGATCACTGCTTACTAGACTGTACTTTAAATATTAAAAAGGGTAAACCAGAGGCTAGAGTTTGTACATACCGCGAGTACAGGAATTTTATTTATAATGATTTTTTGAATGACATGCATAGCATGGATTGGAATGAAATGTTCAATTTGAGTGATGTAGACGAAATGTTACAGTTTTTTAATACTCGTGTCGAATGGTTGCTCAACATTCATGCCCCGTTAAAAACTTCTAAATTTACAAAACCGCCAGCTCCGTGGTTGACAGACAACCTTAAACTCATGATTAGATTGAGGAAAAAGGCATTAGCGAAATATAAGAAAATTAAGACTGAGGGGGCACGCAATGAATATAAACAATTAAGAAATTTAGTAACAATGACTTTAAGAAACGAGAAAAAGGCTTATTTGAATCATAAATTTAGGGTCGACCCACAAAGTTTTTGGAAAACCCTAAAACAACTTAACATTAACTCATCGCCACGCTCGTTCAATGCTTCTTGGCTTGACCCTGATCACTTAAATAATTTTTTTGTTAACAGCATTCCAACTCCTAGCAGTGATAATAATGACTTAATTTCAAATTTGTACGCTGATAAGTTGCATAATGGCTTGATAAGTGAGTTCACGTTTTCCCAGGTGAGTGAAGATAAGGTTGAAAAAATAATTTCTTCCCTTAAATCTAACGCAACAGGGATAGATGGCATTAATCGTAAAACTTTAACTTTGGTAATTCCTTATCTCATTCCCCACATAACTTTTATTATTAACCAATGCATTTCCAATAATAAATATCCCGATCTGTGGAAGAAAGCGAATATAATTCCGGTACCAAAAGTTAATAATCCAACTGAAATGTCCAACTTAAGACCCATTAGTATTCTCTGCACTTTGTCAAAAGTTTTAGAAAAGATAATGTATGAACAAATCTCAGCGCATGTTACTAACAATAAAATATTGCCTCCTACTCAGTCAGGATTTCGTCAGGCGCATAGTACCACAACTGCACTTCTTACAGTTGCCGATGACATTTTTGGAAGCCTTGATAAAGGTGAATGCTGTTGTTTAGTTCTTTTGGATTGCAGTAAGGCTTTCGATACCATAAGTCATGACATCCTTTTAAAAAAGTTGGCATATTTTGGTTTAAGCCTTCCAGCTATAAGATTCATGGAGAGTTATCTGCATGAGAGGAATCAACGAGTATTGTTGGATGCCAGGTCCACATCCGAGTTTCTTTCAACCAACAGAGGCGTTCCTCAGGGTAGTATACTAGGCCCCCTTTTATTTTCGATATACACATCGGACTTCCCTAAACATCTTTTAAGTTGTAGTTCGCATCAATTCGCTGATGACTTTCAAATATATTTTTCATTTCATCCCAGCCAACTCGACCGAGCTGTTACCTCAATTAACGAAGACTTGGTAGGCATCTATAATTTATCACAGGCGCACGGTATTATTCTTAATAATGCAAAGACTCAGTTGTTAGTCTTTGGGAGTAAAATGAACGAGATCGTGGGAGATGATAGGTTCAAAATTTGCTTAAACAATATTACTCTTAATGCAACCAATGTAGGCAAAAACTTGGGCGTGCTCTTTAACACACATTTACGTTTTGACGAGCATGTGTCATATTTGCTACAAAAGTCCTATGGTAAGCTAAAAACACTTTATATGTACAGAGATTATTTTGACACTGACGTGAAGCTTAGACTTACTGACTCTTTAATTCTTTCCTACTTGGCGTATAGTGACATTCTTTATTGGCCAGCCTTAACAATTCAAAATAGAAATAGTTTGCAAAAGGTTCAGAATAGTTGTCTCAGGTTTGCCTATAGCTTGCGTAAATTTGACCATATTTCGCCTTGTTTCGTTAATTCAAAATGGTTTAACCTCTCAGAACGGCATTTTATTCATTTAGCGTGTCTCGTTTTTAAGATATCTCAGACTGAGCAACCTCAGTATTTGTTTGAAAAATTGAGAAAAGGTAGCAGTGTTCATCGGATAATCACTCGTCACAGAGATCATTACCAGGTTCCTAGGCATAGCACAGCTATTTTTCAGCGGTCTTTCACATATACGGCGATAAAAACCTACAACTCATTGCCAGAGAACATTAAATGCTGCTCATCAATAATGAGTTTTAAAAAACATTTGAAAATGTATGTCTTGTCACTGCGTACAGGGATCAATCTTTTGCATGTGACATAGTGCTCTATTTGTTCTTACTTTGAGCATAGGGTAATGGCTCATGTAGTACACAATATATGTTATATTCTTTATAGTACATAGTAATTAATATTATTAATAAACTATAACTTTCATTTCTCTCTAATGTTTCGTTTTTTCTCAATTATGATGTTTGAATTTTGTTATTAATATTCTCGTTATGGCGATATTATAATTATTGTAAATATAACGGTATTTAGTTGTTATAAAACCTTTTTTTTACAGCATAGGTGTTTTAAATTAATTCTGGATTTAGGCATTTTGTTTTTATACAAATTAATATTACCATTGGGGTGGTTAGATAGAATAGCTATGCTAGATCTCGCCACCCGTTTACATCATTATGTATTGTATGTATGTATTGATTATAAATAAAAGGCACTTTATTATTATTATTATTATTATTATTAAAAGTAAAGAAAGTACGGCAACAGCGCCGTCTACAATATTTAACTTATCATCTTCGGTGCATTAAAACTACAAAAGTCAGTTAACTTCAGTTAAACTCTAGGACGTAGTTTGAACCGCCAAGAATAATTTCCGAGAATATTCGCCGAAATAAAGCAAGCAAAAAGCGAAAAACCAAGATGGCATCGAGCTTCGCGGAAGACAGCATCTTACGTGCATCAACAAACGAGCGGCCGCGCCATGGGACGAATTGTTAGAGCGTACGTGACTAAAAGAAGGGTTTATTGTTAGGCAACTAAATATACTTACGAGTTAATTGAGACAGCATGACAGGATGCTACTGTGTGTACGAGAAAGAGAGATGATATATCACAAATAAAACTCAACATGTTCAGATTCGTATGAGCCTTCATGAGAAGCAAATGGTCTCACTCGCGGTATTTACGCAAGTTTCGTGGGTTTTATGGCATCCAAGACATGAAATAAGTCGGTCAATTCGCGGAGTTAAATCCCGAAGATGTAATAATGTAATTATTATATCACGACTCGAGTTCAGCTTTTGTAAAAAGCAGTCGGAAATTTGTAGAATTTATGCGATAAATTCTTAAAGGTTTAAGAATGTAGTATTGCATCACGATATTATTGTTTGTCGTTAGTAATGTAGAATGAGTAGCTGATTTAAAAAGTAAGTAGTTACCATATCAAAATGTAACAGTAAAACCGCATATGTTGTTACGCAGATCAAATGTGACGATGAGTAACCGATATAACAGAAGTAAATAAATATATTTTGTGGTAGAAAAAGCCTTTTATTTTAACTGGCATATTTTGAACCATGCAGCCTATGGAAGTACAGTAAACAATTTATGTTTGGCCAAAGCAAATATAGGCAACGGCCAACATTTACGTTATTGTTTATTAAGACATAATTGTTATTTTCTTGTACAATTAAGCTTATGGTAGTGCTTATTTATTGATTTAAAGTAAACCCAGTCTATAGCCTGAATAATTTTTATTATAGATTCAAAATCTGCTTAAGTGGTTATGTGTTCTGTTACCTGATTGCAAGCATATCGAACAGAAATTTTGCAAGTTTCTTGTATTCCCTGCAAAGGTAGAAGAAAGGAAAGCCATCACTTATAAGGTACCTAGTCGAACAATTATTATTATGTTATTATTTGCTTCACGACGGTAGAAGACAAGATAGAGTAGAGAACCTTCCCAACATTCTTTGGCTTGTAGCTGCCATTTTGTGAACAATGACATTAAGAATAGGGCAATAATATTTGAGTTCAGCGCTAAAAGAAAATTTGGCTCTACATCTTTAGAAAAAAGGTATGTGATGGACCATTAACAAGTGCACCATCCAGTGCAGAAGATGTACCTTCATGTTCAAAAAATGTCACTAGAAGTTCAGGAGCATGGTCAGAAGCAGAAAAGTACTTTTTAAGGCAAGCTTTGGAAGAAATTACAAAAATACTTTCAGTTTGCTTTAGTTACAACGATTCTCATGTCATTATATATACAAAGGTATATATGATATACCTAATACAATTTGAAATATATATTATGTAGATTATAAAACAATGTAATCAAAATAATTATAATAAATTTTTATTAAAATTTTTACAATTTCAATACAATTAATTTCCATTAAACCTCAATGTTGTTAAAGCCGGGTAAAAAGATTACTGAGTAATGTGATAATCCACAGCTGCATGAATAAAGCGTACTGGGATATAGCTTCTCAGCTGTTTTAACTTCACTGGATTTAGTTTTAAGCGCATTCCAAAGGCACTCCTTATCTGTGACTGATATAAACATCATCAATCTGCCAAACCTCATGTACTCGCACTAACCGAAACAAAGGTCAGATCATCGACTAGTACGGTCAGATATTTATATCCTGGGTACGACTTCCATCACCGATTTAGGCGCAATTTTGGCCTTCGTCTCTTTGTCCGTGGTGATATTTCTTGTCAATGAGAGGAGACACTTAATTAATGACTTTGATGTAATGTGGTTTAAAATATCAACACAGAGAATTACTAAATTCATCTGCTGCCTTTACCGGCCGCCAAGTGATACCCATTATAGAGACTTGTTCTCCTCACTTGCTAATACTATCGACTTTTTGCAACCCCACCATTCCAATTCCGTTGTGAAGTTGTCGTCCTTGGCGACTTTAACATAATGTCAACTGGCTCAAATACTCAAATACAACTGACGGGCAAGGCCGTGAAGCCGAATGCCATCAGCTCTGGCCTTACCCAGCTCGTGGGTGAACCAACTCGGATTCCAGACTGAGATGGTGATTTTGCTAGTTTGTTGGATCTTTTCTTAACTTACGGAGGGAAAATGATTTACACATATAATTTTTTTTTTTTTTTTAATTTGCTTAGTTTGGTTGTAAAGAAAATGGTAATAGCCATGCCGCCGCGGAATGTTTTTTAATTTTTTTTTAATAGTTTATGAAAAAAAAACTAAGTACGTCGGCCCTAGGTCGTCTAAAAAAAAATGACAACGCATCGGCGGACATTTATATTTATCTATATACCATTCCAAATTGGACTATAAATAAACGCACAATTAATTTTCTGCTATGTACCGTCCACAACCGTAGCCCTTAATTCAAAATAAAAATAAATCAATATGTAGATAGTTATATTTTCAAGCCGACCCGGCACCCATTTATTGCGGTTTGAAGATGTTGGGACCTACACAACCAGGTTTAACCAGGTAGTTAACTTGTTGCAGTAAAGGTCGACGATATAACGTAAACACTACTTTATCATGGTTACATAGCAGCATATAGGCCTACATTTAAAAAAGCTGTACTTAGATAAAATATTTTTTTCCCTGTGCCTACGAAACTATCAACTTTATGCCCTAAGTATGCTATGTTTTTGGAATCGGCTCTTCTTGGAGATTACAGATCTGAACTAACATATGGATTGTTAAATAATGAATCTGTCCCTTACTTTATGTACAAACTGTATTTTGATTTTTTCTGGTACATCGCCCGCAGTTAAAAACAAGCGACTATGGGTCTACCCAATAACTCCTGTATTGTAGGAGTTGTTGGTCTACCACGTAGCATATAACAGTCCAGCAGATGGTCACAGGAACTTACGATTCCGTTTGAAATAAACTTGTAAACTTTAGTGTACTTACCTTTTGCTAATAATGTGTATATCAATGGAAATGCGCCACCTTGCCAGAACGAGTAACAACTATCGACCAACTTATTGGTTCTTCCTTGAAAACCACCTTCCAGTTTCATTTGCTTCTGTACTAACCACCTCTAAAAAAATGATCTATTATTTATGTATTAATAATATGAATAATAATAAGCTTTATTGTCTAACAGATCTACATCCATTAATAAGACTTTATGATAATACACAACAAAATATTAAAGACAGCAAATAGTGCAATACTACTAACTACAAAAAAGAAACCTAGGATTAAGGCAACATAATAAAATTCCTAGCCAATCGCCGACAGATAATGATCATAATGATCAAAGTAAAAGTGATATAAACAATATACAGGGTGTCCGGAAAATATGTGTACAACGTTTGACGACAGACTCCTGACGTCAAAATAGATCGATCTAAGCCGACTTAGTTATATCCAAAATTGTCTCGTTTAGCCGGTAAAGGGCGTCAAAAATTTATAAAAATATTGTTTTTTCCTAAATTACGTGAAAACCTGCTAACCGATTTTAGTGATTTTTAGTATGTAGACTAATACTATAAAATGACGTTTTCTAGTAGTATAGTCACCGCCTGTAAATAAGTGGAAGTGTTATAAAAGTGATATAATACGTCAACATTTCTCCTGATTTTTTATATCAACGGCGTTATGACAACCCAGATATTCTTGTCGAGTGACTGGATGTATTTGAAAGCTTTTACCTCTTTAATATTTTTCGTTGGATGAGCTGTTTTGCCAGAAAAAAAATATTTACAATTACCTGCATACATCAATTATTAACATTAGTAATAAAATTAAAATCAAATTACCTGTAACAAAAAAAGTGACCTTGTTGCTATAGCATTTAATAATTTGACAATTATTGACAAATTGTCACCAGTCTATGAAATTGACTAACGTATACGATCAACATCCTTGAATTACAAGTTCATTTTACCATTAAACATGAAAAATTACACGAACTCTGAGAAGGTTGACATGCTCTTGGTATACGGGTTTTGTCAAGGAAATGGGCGTCAGAGTGTTATGGTTTACATGGAGAGATTTCCTAACCGTCGAATACCAAACCACCAAACATTTGCCAATATCGAGCGCCATCTTCGAGAAACCGGCAGCTTTGAGAAAAAATTTGAAGGCAGGGGTCGTATGCGAACAACTCGAACTGTGGAAACAGAAGAGACCATTCTGGAAAGAGTTAAGGAAGAACAAAGTACCAGTACCCGTCGCTTAGAACGTGAGTTACATGTTCCTAAAACAATTGTCAATGAGGTTTTAAAAGAACAGTTGTTACATCCATATCACGTGCAAAATCAGAGTTTAAAACATATGGACCCGTTGTTATGGAGAAGGTAGCTAATATGGATGGTGCCAGGTGGTGACAGAAGATTAGTTTTAAGTTGCCATTGATTGTTGATAAAAAAAAAAGAAGAAGTCAAATATTTTAATAAAAAATAAATTATTTTAAAAGACGAAGAAATTGTCTTTCAACCCTGAATATCTATACTTTTAGGTAAGGTTACACAACATAAGTGGTCCTTCCAGCCGGATATCGATACTTTTAGGTAAGGTTACACAACATAAGTGGCCCTCTTCGCTTAGCAAGAATCAACACTAAGAAATTACAGTCCAACAAAGATGTCGAAGTCGGTTCCGCAACTACCAAGGAGAAGTCAGCGCATTCAAGCTAGACTAGGACATGACAAAACTCCAAGTATTGTGAGCAAGAATTCTACCAAAATATCTGATGTTCCGAAAATTCGTACTTCCTCAACGAAATTAAGTCAAGTATCCAGACGAGAACAAGTAAGAATTGAAACGGAAATGAAAAAGAAAGAGCTAGAGCACAAGCATCAACAAGAGATGCTTGATTTAGAGTTGGAAATGAAGCTAACAACATTAGAAGAAGATTCTGAGTCGGTGGGTAGTGAGTCAATAAAAGAAAGGTCAAATATCAAAAATTGGGTGGACGGTGCGTGTCCATGGGATAGGTCTGAACGACACTCGCAATTTTCACAACAGGAATCTCTTAAGGTAGTACCTAGTTTTAGTGTTGAGCAACAAATAGCTTCGTCATATTGCGCTAAAATGCTTACTAGACAATCAATGCCTAGGGATCTGCCACACTTTACTGGAGATCCTACTGAGTGGCCAAATTTCATTTATCAGTACCAGAACACGACAGCTATTTGCGGCTTTACGAAATAAGAAAATTTATGTAGACTTGTTGAAAGCTTACTTATAATGCCACAAAACGTAGAAAAAGTTATTGATACTTTACAAAGTAGATTTGGACGGCCAGAACATATTATAATGATGTTATTAGAAAAAATTAATAACTTTCCTGTTGTTAGAGAGGATAGGTTAGATATGTTGATTAATTTTTCTGACCAAATAAATAATTTTGTGAGGACCATTGAAGCCCTAAATCAACATGATCATCTACAAAATCCAATTCTATTACAAGAACTACTAAATAAACTTCCGACAAATCACAAATTAAACTGGATAGAACACATTTCTAGCAAACCTCTTCAAAATTACAAAATATTGGAATTTAATTCATGGTTAAACAATAAGGCTTCAATTGCTTGTCAAATACAATTGCCAAAAATGACAACAGACTTCAGTAATAATGGTTATAAAGGTAGCAAAGGTCGTCAACAGAAAGGCATAACTTTAGTAACAGGTCTCATCTGAAAAAAGGTGTATTTAAAATAGATTGATTTATCCGATACTTGATGGAAATCCATTATATTTCTTCCGTCCGAAGAAGGCACCGTGTGCCGAAACATGTTACGGCTTTTTAAAAAAAATTAAAATTGTGGAAATTTAAAACTTTGTTTCTGTTCAAAATTTAAAGGTGTATTTGTTGTAACGGAGATGTACATCACCTAAATACCTGTTTTAAATTTAAATTAATGAATAATGATGAACGTTGGCGTTTTGCTACAACAAATAAAATATGCTTTTCATGTTTAATGCCTAACCATATTACAAAGAAGTGTAGAAAAATTAAGAAATGTGGGATAAATAGTTGTACTAAACCTCATCACGCATTTTTACATAAGGATGAAGTAAAATTTTTTGAGGATAATAAAAATATTTCTTCGGGAAAGCCTATAAATAAGGATTTAACTGAAATAAATTGTCATATAACGGGAAATAAAAATGTTTTATTAAAAATTTTACCTGTAGTTATTAGTAAAGGGGAAAGTTATGTGCAAACATTTGCGTTATTAGATAATGCTTCGACTGTAACCCTCATAGATGAAGATTAAGCTGCCCAATTAGCCCTTGACGGACCGAAACATTCCTTATACATTCAATGGACAAATAATCAAGTCAATCAACAGGAAGATTCCAGAGTTGTATCATGCAATATTCAATCCCGAGTAAATGGTAACAATTTTCAGATAAGACATGCCCGGACAATAAAAGGTTTGTCATTGCCCACACAGACCGTAAATATGGAAGAAATAGTAAGTAAATATCCATATATAGGCAATAGAGTTTCGACAATGATTAAAGCTAAACCCTTATTATTGATAGGACAAGACAACTGGGCTCTTCTTATTAATAGGAAAGTCGTAACAGGACCATGGAATGGACCAGCACTAGCAAGACACTTTTAGGTTGGGTTATTCATGGGAATGTTAGTACGGGATCAACCGTTAATTTGGGTAACCGGTTTGTATGCCATGTAAGTTATGGAGAAAAAGATGACTTGGACATTCTCCATGACTTAGTGAAGCAACAGTGGCAAATTGACAATTATGGACTGGATAAAGTCAACAAAAGTTTGTCAAAAGACGATATCAAAGCTCAAGAAATTTTAAACAAAACCATGAAGAGGATTGGTGAAAAATTCGAAACAGGACTTTTGCGGAAAAATGAACAAATCGTTTTTCCCGAAAGTTATTCAAATGCCATAAAACGACTTTTGAGTACTGAAAAGAAAATGAACAAAATTTTGCAATTTGGACAAGCATACTGTACAAAAATGTTGGATTTGGAAAATAAAGGTTATATAAAAAAGCTCGACAGTACTGAAGCAACAAAAGAAAATACAAAGACATGGTATTTACCTCATTTTGGCATAATAAATCCAAATAAACTAAACAAATTAAGAATTGTTTTCGACGCTGCTTCAAAATGTAATGGGGTAAGTCTAAATGATTGTTTGCTTACAGGACCAGATTTATATAACTCTCTTCACTCCATTCTATTAAATTTCAGGTTAAAAAAGTATGCGTTTACAGCAGATATTAAAGAGATGTTTTTACAAGTTCAGGTGAGAGAAGAAGATCGCTGTGCTCAGAGGTTCTTGTGGCGGGGAATCGATGGTGAAAGACCTCCTGATGTTTATGAATTACAAGTTGTTTTCTTCGGCTCAACCAGCGGGCCCTGCTTAGCACAAGAAGCTAAAAACCGGAATGCTATGGACTTTATACATTCTCATACAGAGGCATCAAAAGAAATAATTTCGTCTCATTATATGGATGATTATTTAGGCAACGCAGACACAGAGGTTGAGGCAAAAAAGTTAATTCAAGATGTTATATATGTCCACAAACAAGGAGGTTTAGAAATATGTAATTGGATATCAAATTCAAATAATTTACTCACAGGTATCGATCCAAAATTGACTGCACAGGGAGAGAAAAATTTGAATGACAAATTGGAACCAAATATTGAAAGAATTTTAGGTGTATGGTGGAACCCAGAAGAGGACACATTTGGTTTCGAAACCAAATTTCACAAAATAAATAAAGACATTTTAGAAAAGAAAAAAATTCCAACTAAGAGAGAAGTATTAAAAGTTATTATGTCCATTTTTGACCCTCTAGGATTTTTATCAAATTTCATTACACTGGGTAAAGTTTTATTACAGGACATCTGGAGGCAGAAAATCGATTGGGACGACGAAATTCCTGACAATTTACTGGACAAATGGAACATATGGCTGGAAGATTTAGAAATCATTTTTAAATTTAAGATTCCTAGACAATATTTTTCTTTATGTAGAGACAACAGTACTATTCAATTGCATATTTCTACAGACGCATCGGACAAATGCTATGCGACAGTTGCTTATCTAAGACTTCAGAGAGGAGAGGAGGTTCAGACAGCCTTTGTGACATCAAAGGCTAGAGTTGCGCCATTAAAGCCTCTATCTATACCAAGGATGGAGTTACAGGCAGCTGCCATGGGAGCAAGATTAGGAAATACATTAAAATCCAGTTTAAATCTTAATATTGTCAACACGTTTTATTGAACCGACTCTAAAACTGTGCTTTACTGGATTCGTTCCGAAGCTCAGAGATTTAAAATATTTGTAGCGTTAAGGTTGGGAGAAATTCAAGATTTAACCAATTCAACCGAGTAGCGATATGTCCCTTCACAACAAAATGTGGCAGATGAAGCAACAAAGAAGATAAAACCTCTGGACTTTTCAAACGAAAGTACTTGGTTATTTGGACCCAAATTTTTGCAAGATATGAAAAATTGGCCTACAGAAAAAGTAGAAAAAGAGCAGGTACTGAAGAATACAGAATACGACTTAGAGGTTAAAAATTACCATGTTCTTCTAAATTTCATTCCTGACGAAGTTAGTATACCGGACCCAAAGAGATTTTCGAAATGGAATCGACTTAGAAGAGCAACAGCATGGATGCTTCGATTTATAAATAATTGCCGAGGGAATAAGAAAGCTGGAAAATTAGACAATGGTGAAATTAAGAAAGCCGAAAACATTTTACATAGAAAATCTCAGATGGATACCTTTGGTGAAGAAGTTTGACTACTGAAACAAAAGAAAACTTGAAGTAAATCCAGCAGACTTTATACATTATCTTGTGAATTAGACAAGGAAAATTTAATTCGACTGGGTGGAAGATTGAATAATGCAGTCAACGTTACAGATGATGTTAAAAACCCACTAATACTGGACCCAAAACCAAAACATAACATAAACCAATTAATTATACAAACTTTTCATGAGCAACTATTTCACCAAGGAACAGAAATAATAATAAATAATTGGCGACAAAAATTTTGGATACTTCATATTCGCCAGGCAGTGAAATCCGTCGGCAGACATTGTCAAAAATGTAAAATTAGAAAAGCTTTACTAGATATTCCAATTATGGGTCAACTACCAAGCTGTCGTTTGGAACCAACGATCAGACGTTTCATAAAAACTGGCGTAGACTACTTTGGACCCTTTTATATTGCGGTAAAGAGAAGCAGAGAAAAACGATACGGAGTAATTTTTACATGTATGACAACACGAGCCATACATTTGAAAATTTCCCATGACTTGACCACAGACAGCTTTATCCATGTTCTTCGACAGTTTGGATGCCGAAGAGGATTTCCAGAAGAACTATTCAGCGACAATGGATCAAACTTTAAATCTGCGGAAAAAGAATTAACTAATGCACTCAGAAATCTAAAGCAAACGGAAATAGTTAAGTTTTGCACTCTAAAGGACATCAAATGGACATTTAATCCGCCTCTAGCTCCTCATATGGGAGGAGTATGGGAAAGATTGATACAATGTGTAAAAAAGGTTTTAAAAGAGATACTAACGTCACGATGTCCGCAAGAATATGTCCTGAGAACCATATTCATTGAAGCAGAAAATATTATAAATTCAAGACCATTGACTCATTTATCTATCGACTCAGAACCACTCACACCAAATCATTTTTTAATAGGACCTTTTTATTGTGCTCTGCCTTGTGCACAAACAGAAGAAACGAATATTAACCTATTGACAAAATGGAAAGCGGCTCAAAAGCTAAACGATTCTTTTTGGAAAAGATGGCTACAAGAATATATGCCAACTTTGATAAAAAGAAACAAATGGTTTAAAGAAGCTATACCAATAAAATAAAATGACGTAGTTATTGTTGTAAATCCAGATGGGCCAAGAAACCTATGGCCCAAAGGTAAAATTATTCAAGTTTATCCTGGGAAAGATAAACGGATAAGAATGGTAGATGTTAGACTCGCCAATGGTACTATTCTTCGTCGACCAGACACCAGAATTTGCAAATTAGATGTTAAGAAAAATGAAGAGTAATTGTTCATTTAGACGGAACAATTATTGCGGAGGAGAATGTTATGACTAACACCAGAACCGATTTTTTCACCATCAGAGTTTAAAACATATGGACCCGTTGTTATGGAGAAGGTAACTGGTAACTGACAGGTTATGGAGAAGGTAGCTAATATGGATGGCGTCAGGAGGTGACAGAAGATTTGTTTTAAGTTGCCATTGATTGTTGATAAGAAAAAGAGAGAAGTCAAATATTTTAATAAAAAATAAATTATTTTATAAAACGAAGAAATTGTCTTTCGACCCTGAATATCTATACTTTTAGGTAAGGTTACACAACACCCGTTCAAAAGGAAACCATTGAAACTGGGCCCATTGTTATGAGAGTAGAATTTGAACTACATGAAGATTTTAGAGACCAAATTTCTGCTTATTGTCTTATTATGCATGACAAAATTTTTAGCTATAAGCCCCTAACCAAAACTGTTAGACAACTTTAACATACCGGGTGATGCATGGCTTAGTTGAACATAGGAAATCCCATGTAAATTTTAAGTTAGCTAAATATTGGCTCCCCTGTACATTTTAGGCCGATATAACAAACCCATGTGCCAAGTTTGAATAAATTTTAATAAGCCAATTCTAACTTATTCAATTAGATGTAATGGCAAAATTAAGAAATTTTCATAGTTTAGATAATACAACACCAGCCAAGGGCGGTTTTACGGGGGGGGGGGGGGTAATAGGGTAATTAGGCCCCCCCATGAATTTAGAATTTTAAGCATCATGATTGAAAAAAAGGGCGTGGAACCCAAAAAATTTTCGTCTGCGGCGCTATTTCCTTTCTCCCCCCCCCCCTCCTACTTATTTTTTGGTTACTTCAGGTTAATAAGAGCTTTTTTATTGGTAATTGATACCATTTTTTAAAAAAAATTGGGATTTGAAATTACCCCCCCCCATGTTGAAAAGCTAAAACCGCCCTTGACACCAGCAAATAATTTCTATGACGCTATTGTCAAAAATTGACGTAAAGCTGGACATAACGAATAAAGATTATTTCACATTAAAAACACATTTTCGTTTCACCAATCCGGCAATCACACATCCAAAATAAAAGACACCATTATGTTTTTCTTACTAAGCCTTTAATTTAACATAACACACCCAAGATTACAGATTTTCACAATAACATTAATTAATTAAATGTTCAAACAACCCTCCATTAACAGCTAAACAATATCCTAACCGATCATAAAATTCATTTCTAACATTACTGAGTTGATATTGAGAAATTCTGTCACATTCTAACGAAATACAGTTTTTTAGCTGGTTTAGATTTTCAAATTTTACATCTTTATAAATGGGATATTTTAGGGGACCCCACAGAAAGACATCGCTTGGCGAAAGGTCAGGAGACTTGGCTGGACAAAGGATTAGATGCCGCGGGCCAATAATATTTTGCAAGTATTTCCTTCTAACCATGAGAGAATTATAGGCAGGACCAACCATCCATTTGATACCGGATCTCCTGATTTTCGCGTACAACAACAAAAATTCTCGTGCTAATCATTTTATTTTCCTCCATGCGCAGTAAAATACCAAGATCTCTATTATCCCTTTATTCAGCTCTATTGACATTCTGAGTTGAGCTTTTACAGTTATTTATTACAGTGTCTTTGGACTCAAATTAACTAATGATAAGTTTAATTAATGAAATGGAAGGGATAGGCTTATCAGAGAATTGTTTCCTGTATAATACCACTTAATCATAGTAACTTCTTCCTTAATGGAATAGCTCATATTTAGCTATAATCAAAGCGCCTTCAATGGAAATGATGTCACTGACGCTACTTTTTGTTTTGTCAATGCCAATAATAATCTGCTGGTGTTTGCTGTATTACCTAAACTATGAAAATTTCATTTTGCAATCACATTTAATTGAATAAGTTAGGATTGGCTTATTAAAATTTATTTAAACTTAGCACATGAGTTTAATATATCTGCCTCTTCAAAAAATTATGATACGATTTTTCTCTCAAATGTACAAGGGAGCCAATATTTAGCCACCTCAAAATTTACATGAGATTTCTTATGTTCAACTAAGCCATGCATCACCCAGTATATAAATTCAACATGTTAATATTATACCAATATGGTGGAAACATGAAAGTAATATACATAAACAAATTGTATAGTCGATAAACTATAAAGGTGGATTTACAAACTTGACGTAGTAACGTTTGAGCCTGCATTGTGTCTGTGTACGTTTACGCCGTCCTCCGTAGATACAAAATTTAGCTGGTTATAAACTTGAAGTTGGCTGTGACGTTCAGGTCAGAGAACAATAACATAACCTGTTTTTTTTTCTGCTTTTCTTTATTTTGGTGTGATAATATTAATTTTAGGGTTTTTGTTATTCTCAAAATGGTGTAGTATGGTACGAGTACACCCTGTACATAAATTAATATAAACTATAGTAGACATTGTCTAGCAATAATAAGTAGATTACAACGAGACAGGAAATAATACTGCTGATGTGTGATATCGGTTCACCGGGCAACTTGTAAATTATTTTTTCCACTACTAACCTATAACATCGCCATTATTTACCAATTATTAACGTTAGAAATCGTTTTTCTCTACCTTATAAGTTATTATTGACCATGGTCAATAATAAGGCATTGAAATCCATTATTGACCGATCTTCAAGAATATATTTGAACGCAGGTAACTTGATTTTTTGATTCTACAACATGAATTCATAAACATGAATAACCTGAAAGGTGATTTCTTATGATTAGGCAACCAGATAATTATCAATACATATTAGATTATTAGAGATGCTTGATATTGTAAAATATCGATACAATCAACATTTTTTCTGCTTCCATCCTTAATTCTGGAGGTGTACACATAATAATATCACTAACATTTTCTTCGCTCATTTTTTAAAAAAACCGAAAACTCGTGAAATCTGATGACATAAATGAACAAAAATTGACATTAACAAAGCCACCTGACAAAACAACAAAATATTTTGCCAATTCCAAAGCGCAGGTAACTTGATTAAAAGATATACTTATACCTACCTATAATTTTTTATATTTATTAATACTATAAAGATAAATGTCTTATAAAAGTTTGTAGTAGTGGAAAAAATATTATATTAACCACGGTTTAGACAGCTTATAGCCCTCGCGTCTTAAATCCCTCGTCGCTCCGCTCCTCGTGATTTAAACTTGCCGCTCGGGCAGTAATGATGGCTGTCTAAACCTTGGTTAATAATATACTATTAATTGAATATAGATAAAAGATAAAGTCAACTAGCCAATAATTAATATATACAAGGAGATGAGAAAGTAAAATCTTTACAATGGACCTAATGAACCATCAGTATGGCGATTTAACTGCTGGATTGGGAATTATCATATACAGTGTGTGTATAAAGTCTGGAAACGGCTTAATAACATTACAATTTATTGGCCGATTTAAACCAAATTTGGTACAGTTGTGTAAGAGGGTCTGACGCACCGAATGACGATATTGGCGTTGTTGCCAGCTTTTTAGTTTGTCTGGAATTCGAACGAATTTTATATTTTTAAATGTAACACCCTGTATATTTTTTCATTTATAGTTTTTACTTTATATTTCTTACACTTTTGGTATAACATACTTTGTTCCTAATATCAGTAGTTTTCGAAATAACGACGTGTTTTAAAAATATCAACAAATTGTGTTGTATTTATTAAAAAATAAAACACCAGTTCAGTTTTGATGTAAAGTCATAAAAGCTGTCCTTTTTACATGCAAAAATGTCTTTAACTGAAAGTGAGAGAATTACAATTCTTCTGATGAGAGGATATGATGTGAGAGAAAAATTGTATCATAATTTTTTGAAGAGGCAGATATATTAAACTCATGTGCTAAGTTTCAATAAATTTTAATAAGCCAATCCTAACTTATTCAATTAAATTTATTGTGATGGCAAAATGAAATTTTTATAGTTTAGGTAATACAGCAAACACCAGCAAATTATTATTGGCATTGACAAAACAAGAAGTAGCGTCAGTAACATCCTTTCCATTGAAGGCGCTTTGATTATTGCTAAATATGAGCTATTCCATTAAGGAAAAAGTTACTATGATTAAGTGGTATTATACAGGAAACAATTCTCTGATAAGCCTATCCCTTCCATTTCATTAATTAAACTTATCATTAGTAAATTTGAGTCCATATCCTCTCATCATGACGATAGGGTCAGGTCTTACGAAGAGGTTAAAAATCTATTTAATGACGCATTTTCAAACCGAAATCCAATTTTAAAAGCAACTGTTCTAAAAACTGTCCGACGGTTTGAAGAAACTGGAAATTGCAGAGATAGGCGACGATCAAGACGACCAGCAGTAGTAGATGAACAGAAAAGTTTAGAAATTTTACAACATGTTCTTAAAACCCCTGTTTCTTCATTAAGAAAAATTTCTTAAGTAAGTGACGTCTGCTTCAAATCCGTCCATAATGTTTTAATAAAACATAAATATCACCCTTTCAAAATACATGTAGTTCAAGAGTTATCAGAAGATGATTATGAGCGAAGAATTGAATTTTGTATTATTATGATTTTGTGATATTATGATTATGGTTTGACCAAAATAACCAGTTTTTCAAATTTTTGGACGAAGCAACATTTATGTTAAATGGTAAAGTCAATAGACACAACTATAGGTTTTGGGCAAATGAAAATCCCCACTGGATGAGAGAGGTCATACACAACGCCCTGGAAAATTGAATGTGGGCTGGACTTCTGGGTAACCACAAGATTGGTCCATTTTTTATTGATGGAAATTTGACATCACAACTTTACCTTGAGCTCTTGGAAACGCAAATAGTGCCTACTATACAAAATTTTGGGTGATGGGTTCAAATTATGTAAGTACATTCTTCCAACAGGACAGAGCTCCTCCCCATTTTGGTCGAAACCTGCGCGAATATTTGAACAACACTTTTCCGAACAGGTGGATCGGTAGAGGGGGTACAATCGAGTGGCCACCTAGGTCCCCTGATTTGTCGCCTAACGACTACTTTTTATGGGGACACTTGAAGAACAGAGTTTATACCACAAAACCTCCAGATTTGGCCGATTTGCAGCGTCGAATTTTGGACGAATTTGAATTAATAACGTCAGAAATTATTTACAACAGAATTGAAAAATTTTATTTTCAATTAGCACACTATCAAGCTGTACAGGGAAAACAGTTTGAACATTTAATATAAAAATATATTTTTTCTAAATTGTACTCGTTATTTCGAAAACTACTGATATTAGGAACAAAGTATGTTATACCAAAAGTGTAACAAATTTAAAGTAAACACTATAAATGAAAAAGTATACAGGGTGTTACATTTAAAAATATAAAATTCGTTCGAATTCCAGACAAACTAAAAAGCTGGCAACAACGTCAATATCGTCATTCGGTGCGTCAGATCCTCTTACACAACTGTACCAAATTTGGTTTAAATCGGCCAATAAATTGTAATGTTATTAAGCCGTTTCCAGACTTTATACATACATTGTATATATATGAAGTGGTCTTAAAAATGCAAAAACGTCAAACACAACAAAAGAGATGAGAGTGAGACCCATTCACAGGGCTCGTAAAACTAAGGGTAATTATCAGTATGTATTACATTAAAATGAAAACATGGGATTCAAAACAATTTTTTAAGTACACAAGAATGATAGTTCCTGTTTTAGAAAAAGTTCCCAACAAATTAAAATAATATTTACTAAATACCACGTGACAGACAAACACGATTTTGATTGGCTCTTGCAACCTGCTCGGACGTTTCTACGCCTTTGCAACGGAAAAAGATAACGGCGAGACCGACGGCATCTATAAATGCTCATATGGACTCTTGTGCTTTTAATTTGAAATTGCAGACGCAAGCGCATAACGCAAACCGAACGTCAAGTTTATAAATCCACTTTAATACTTACTAGTAAGGCCTGACTATCACATAAATGGCTTTTATTTAAAATGACTAAAGCTGCTAAACCACAAAATGCGTAGCCCCCATGGGCTTCTAAACCAGGACATCCTGCAAAACCACCTTCATAGGTTTGACAACTAAAAAAATATCTACATTTACAATCCGTATCTCCCGAACCAGTAATATTTTTGACAATGTTTCCCAATATCATAGCCAGATGTTTTACTATCCATTAGTACAGTAAAACCTCGATTATCCGTCAATATATTCCATTCACGCTTATAAACTAGCGTCATCCTTGAAAACTTGACAGACAAATGAAAATGACATATGCCAATAATTTGCTATACTTAAGCCTATTTCACAATTTTGTAAGTGTGTCCATAATAGCTTAATATTTGGCCATTTGTCTGAGGTAAGCTAACTTGAAGAAATATCTTAACTGAATTGCAAATAAAACGACCATTTTGTGAGTTTCTGCCAAGGGGGAAAAATTTTGACTGAGATAATCTGACTTGGTCAAATAAAACGGCAACTTAGTCAGCTTCTGCCACTTCAGCTCAGACAAGTGGTCAAATAATAAGCGATTTATATGACATATCCTTGCTTATTCAGGATAGTCATATTTCAATTAAAATTGACCATTCCAGAATATATGACTTTGTCATAAAATATAACATAAATTTGTCAACTTTGCCCCCAGTAACGTCATCCTAGAATGGTCAATGCCTAAAATAATTTCGAACGATAAAAAAATCACTATTTATGTATCTAGTGTAAAAACTAATGGTTTATGGTACGCATCATGAAAATTATGTTGGATAACGTGCTAAGTGCCATAAACAAACTTTTGAATTTAAAAAAAAAAATGGTAAAAATGTATGCTTTAGAAATTTATTGACTCTATACTTAACTACCTAATTCGTAATACCTAAAATCAATTCAAGCGAAACATCAACTTCCCCAAAAGAAATTTGAAAGGTAGTAGAACTGATGATAATCCCCAAACCAAGCAAGCCACCTCATAAAGTTTCTTCATATCTCCTTATCGAAGCAATTGTATGAAAAATTACTTTTAAAGAGATTAAGAATGACAATAAAAGAAAAAATCGATTCCTTCTCATCAGTTTATCTCATCAGATACATTATTGAAAAATCCTTAGAGGAAAAGACGCGGTCTGCTCTACTATGTTTTTGGATGTAACAGGCTTTTGATAAGGTGAAGACCTGGTACACAAGTTAAACATGTCCCTTTTTTAAAAATACTGTCAACCTTTGAAATCATACCTACCAGAAAGATACTTTAGAGTTAAGCAGATAGTGTATTAAATCAGATCCAGTACTCTACCTATATACACTAGTGACATCCCTGGTCTTCAATAGGACCCAACCGCAACATTTGCAGATGATACCACAATTATAACTGGAGGGAACAATCACGAAGAGGCTGCTGCAAAACGCCAACCATCCTCCATTAACAAAATTGAACGGAATAAGGGTTGCTAAACTTGCCGTCTTTTGTTACTGTTCATCACAGTATAAGGCTGATTCATTTAGTTATGCATAGATTCAATTAAACGCCATATAACAAAAAAAATATCTATTTACTACACTTAAATAAAAACTTGCAAACAAACTTCACAGATATTTTACACGGGCTGTTAAGGCGACGATCTCGAATACACGCGGACTAGTGTAGCGCGGGTTCAAACCCTGGGCCCGGCAAACTTTTCGAGTAAGTTTGGATTTTAGTGGTTCGACATGGCGTTGCAGTCTGACGTCGTGCTGCAAAATAAGAGAAGAGTGAAAAATGCATCGGCATCCAAAACCCCTCATTCACGCCGGCTAGAGACCGGATATTTGGTGGGAGGGGGGGGGGGGGGGGGGGTGAAGTTACGCACTTCCCAGAAGTAGGTCACAATTGACAATTTAAGGCCGCACAAAACCAGGAGTTGATAGCCCTTGGAGGGTGCAGGCCGGGATGGTTGTGACTGAGGACCGTGGTTCGGAACCTACGTTAAGCAGTAGGTCCACTCGGGAATGGCCCTGACAGCGAACGAAGAGGTGAAAATCTAATACAAAAAAAAGATATAAAAATAAAACAATGCAGTCTTTCTCCACAGTTTAAAGTTTTAAACTGTGGAGGAAGACTGCATTGTTTTATTTTTATATTACATTGACTCCACTGAAAGTATGGACTTCTTTTTCAACTTAAAAAAAAAGATATTTTAACTTGAAAATATCTGCACTTAATCACAACTTGCTTTTTACAGAATCGCGTAAAGGCTTTTACCAAAAACGAGTAAATGATAGAGACAAGACAAAGATGGCATGACAAATTATAGGCGAGATTTCAGCTCAAAAGGAACAAGAACAGTAGGATGCAGGGTGATCCCAGTGGCGTAGCCACAGGGGGGCAATTGCACCCTCGCCCCCTTTGGTCAGGCGCCCCTTTACTACTTAAATAATAATTCTTAAAAAACAAGATCCGTCTTATTTTATTTCTAGTAAAGAAGAGCGATGGGAATAAACTTAATAAAACCGGTTTCGAGAGCGTCCCACAACATTATATTAATTTTCTTTATATAGCGGATTTTCACTTCATTTGGGGTCAGACCCCCGTTCCTAGGGAGCATAAAGGCGAATCCTACGAAATTTGGGCGTGGTCAAAAATTATTTTCGCAGAAGCACCTCCAGTTTTCGAAACTATAAAAATATTAAAAAATAACAAGCATAGTTTCGGCCACGACGAAATCTCTACAAACTTGATGAAAACTGTGGCATCTGAAATCTTGTTGCCGCTATCCTTCATAATTAATAACTCATTCACGTGTGGCTCGTTTCCACAAGGTCTTAAACTAGCAATAGTAAAACTATTGCATAAGAAAGGAGACTCATCCAAAATTGAAAACTACCATCCAATCAGCCTGATCTATTCATTCTCCAAGGTGTTCGAAAAGGCAATGTACAGGGTGTTTTTTTTTTTCGTTGATATTATAGGGTATGGGCTAAACGGTAAGAGATACAAAAAAACAGATATGTGTCCCGTTCTCTTTTTTACTGTTTAGTTTAATGGTGTAATCAGGTCTACGCTAACTAGATTGGTTTAGAAGATACAGGGTGGTTCTCAAAATCTGCGGTTTTTGTTATCTCTTATGACTCGGTTATTTATGGAAATAAAAAGAAACTTTCAATATGAAACTTCTGTGACTTTTTACGTAGAATCCAGTGGCGTATTAAAAAAAAATTGGATGTGTTAATTTTTAAGGTATTATCGAAACTAGCATTCATATTACATTGACTCCACTGAAAGTATGGACTATTTTTTCAATTTTCTTCTCCTTGATTCTTCTTAATTCAGACCCTTTGTTTGTTATTTTAATCTTAATTGCAATGTAATTCTCTAATATCTTATATTTATTAGATTCTGTTGCTGTTTTATTTTATTTTATTAGTGTTATTTTTATTCTTTACCTAATAGAACTATAATGTTGACACTATTTGCTCAATTATGCGAAAAACTTATGCAAATAAAGTTATACTATACATCTTTGGTATTTGTACATACATTGAAAAAATATACATTTTCATGTCAAAAAAGAAATTGCCGTAAACTGGAAGAAAAGAAGCTTCCTTCTTCCTTGAAAAGCTTTGAGAAAATCCTCAGATGCACAAATTGGCCTACACATCTCGTATGGTACGTTGTAATGACAACCTCAGCCATGATTTTATACATTAATTGCCATTACATTTTTACATATTTATTATTATGGATATTTATTTTTCGGCTACAATGAAGACTGTTAATTTATAAATAGAGATGCTTTTGAATCCTTGGCCAGTTTTTGTGGCATCTTGTGAGATACATAATATACATATTTTTAAACCAAGAAATGAAATCATAAGAGGTGATTTCATTTGTTAAGCATACACATACTGCTTTTAACTACGTATTGAAACTAGTTGAAGTTTTATTTAAATTAGCATAATATATTCTGCCGTAGAAGAATAGAATTTTGTTTTCGAATATAAATTATTTTAAAGAAATGCAATATCTAATACATGTTCCGTTTCATGCCAGTTTCATATCTCGCTATCTGTGTGCCGAATTGAATATTTCCAAACATCAGAAGTAGCGGTACGCAATGATTCTTTCTAAATATTCATACAATCAGTTTCTATACCTACTGCCATCTCGTGAAAAAAGAAATATTGGCTTAAAATATAAAAAAATGATTGATTACTTAGTTGTCCACTAGGGTGGGCCGAATTTTTTTTTTCTCGAATGTGATATGTCCTCGGTAACCAAAAGTTGTCAACTTGATATAGTATTTATGATACAAAATTTGGGCTTTCTGGGATAACATCTTCAGGTGCCTACTTGAGGTCAAATTTGGGAAAATTATGAAAATATTCATAAACTTTAAATGAGTGATTTATCTTGACTTTCTCCTCTATATAGCTGTGTTGATAAAAAAATTGCCACTAATAAACTCATAAATTCATCGAAACATATTCATCTGAGCTCAACCGTGCAAATGCGCAAGTAGTGTCGCGCAGCTATATCAATATCACGTACGCCGCCGCAAGTCTGCCTTTCCTGTACCGACAATAGAGGTGGGAAGTTCGATTCTTTTTGGTGACTCAATTCATTTGATTCATTCAGTTAAAAAGATTCGTTCAGTAAGATTCGTTCTTAAATGATTCACTTACCTACTTTTAAATAATTTTACGTTTTAAACGCGAAAATGCTAAATCCATATTTGTTTAAATAACAGTCAGTCGTTTGTTATGAAGATTGTTACCATAAGTGGTAACAAAATACCCAAATGTAGAGCCCAATGTTTACGTTCTTGAAATGTCTTCAATGAATAATAAATAGATTCCTATCCAAAAATAATATTATTCTCTTGTTTTCTTGTTTATTAAAATTTGTTCAACCATTTGTACAGTTACACTATAAAAAAATAATCAAATAAATACCAAACAAATCAAATATTTCATCCCATACATTTATCTCTTTTCCTTCTACTGTACTTTGGGAATCTAATTAAACTGCTGTCTTTCTCTACATCATGAAAATGGAAGACGGCATCCCGCATCGACGAGCGACGGCCGTCAGGCCCACTCTCGAGCTCGATCGTTCGAACTGCGGACTTGCGAACGAGTGAATTACTGAACTGGTGAATCGCTTTTTCGAGTTTCGGGTAAAGTGAACGAAATGCGACTTTGATTCATCAATTCTTTAAATTATTCCTGACTTGGTGAATCAAAAAAGAATCGAATCTTTTAGAAACGATGAATTAATTCTTTCGAGTCAGTGAAGTGATTCGTTCGTTTTGAACGAATCGTTCGTGAACGACACACCTCTAACCGACAAGATTAGTTGTCTCGACGCATTCGAAGAGTCAACGTCTTATTAACTTATATTTACTCTTTTTAGTGAACGCGTAATTGTTTATTTGTGTGAAAATGCCGAATACACGTAAAGACATTGAATGCGAGGTGTTTGGAGCACCAACAGGTGATGTCCCCTCAAATTTATCAAATTGTGATCCTGGAAAAATGTCACACTCAAGATGGCTGACAACGGCAAATAGGATTTTAAGACTTTATGTAGCTTCAGAAAAACCTTCGAACGAATTGAAAACAATAACCGAATTTATATTAAAAGTTTATGCTCCTGTTTGGTTCGATATTAAAATCAGATCGTCGTGTAGTGAAGGCTCCAGACATTTGTTCTCTCTGATAACAAGATCGAGATATATGCCAAGTACAGTTAAATATGTGATTGATCCGGTCATACAGAGGAATGCATTTTTCGCTCATCCAGAAAATATTCTATTGACAATGTTTAGAGATGTTCGAAAGCCTATTAGAGAACTTGCGCTAAGAAGAATTCTGAAATGTAGAGTAATGAGTCTTCAGAATAGCAAAATCAGAGAGTTCAAAGTCCCAAAACTGAATTTTGACGCTCAAGACTACACTGAATTGATAAACTGGCAGTCAGTTAGCGTAACTGAACCACCACTCACAAGAACAATTTCAGATACTGCATTGCAAGAGATGATTCTAACAGTTCCTGACGACATCGAAATTTTGAAATACCCTTGGCACACACAATCTGTTGAAAGATGTATTAGGACAGTCACTGAAGCCTCTGTTTTAGTAAGCGGAACAGAATCAAGAGATGGCTCGATTCGAACTCGGATGGCCTCCAGAAAAAAAACTTCCGAAAACTGAGACAAAACAGCAATTTTTAAAGGCTTTAAATCAATAAATTGACAATTTTCATTAATAAGACGAAGGTCGGGAGGGAGGCGGGGAAGAACTCGACATGCAGCCACCTCCACGTGGTGAGTTCTGGGTTATTTCATTCAATTTTTATTGAGTGAAATAAGCGAAGAGCTGCATATTTCAGTAGTACGCTTTGTGGAAAATTTGAAGCGAACTAGGCACCTGAAGATGGCGCTTGTCAGAGCCGAAACTTTGCATGAATGATCAACAATAGTAGTGACAACTTTCTAGCACCCAGGGTAATCGAGATCTCACACTTTATTTTTTTCCTTATATAGATCGACCCACCCTATTGTCCACGTTTGACGGCTCGAGATGTAGCCACGTGCTACAACTCTCGTCTGTCAGACCCCGAGCCTTGCTGATAAGCCATCAAACGGCAAAACGCGTCCAAGGATTGGGTCTAACGGAAAGGATTTAATATTCAGCTTTCGGTGTGCTAAACCGATACATTGGCTTTTAGCGCCACCCAACGTAGTTTGCCCGCAATGGGCCGCCTTGCCAGAGTTTGAACCTATATGGATTATCGCTATCCTGGTTGGGTTGATGCGTGTGATCGCTACGAGAAGTAGCCACTTGCTGCAACTGTCGTCTGTTTATGCACTGGACACTAATATGGAACACAAATGTTACTAATGCACTACTCAGGCTATCAACAAATTCGCCAGAAGCCACGAGCAATGATTTCTTCAACATGTTTCTTCTTCTCTATTTTAAAATAAATCCAATATTTGCGCTTTTTCGGCCAATTCCGGTTCATGGATAGTTAAGTCGTTTTTTTTTTCTTTTTTTTACTTCTGAAATTACTTAAGGTAATTATTTTTTGGTTTTTCGACATTATTATTATTGTTAAACTTTGAAATGTAATTGTCTGGTGGTTAGATGAACAGCTATGCTGGATCTCGCCACCTTTTGTATTTTTCTTTTGTTGTTGTTGTTATTGTTATGTATTAATAAAAAGCCTTTATTATTATTATTATTATTATTATTATTATGTGAACGTTTAGGCAACCCCGCTCCTTGGCAACAAAAACTTGATAAGAGAACCAAACCCTTTGAAGTTGTTATGGTGCCAAATAGCAAAAAGCAGATCACTGTACGGTAGAACAAGATAAGCCTTAGTATAGTTAAGTTACATATGACTGGAGGAAACCTGCTGCCGATAGATAGATCACATGCTTAGAGGCAGGGTTGTGTTCACCTCTCTTCTGGGCGAGACTCAGGCGGTTCCAGTGGCAGAGAGGTGCCCGTAGGGGGAGTTCTCTCTCCCCTGCTCTGGAACCTTGTCATGGATAGCCTTCTGAGGGAACTCAATCTTGGGTTATGCTGATGACCTGGTCATCACGACACAAGGCAAATTTAACATCACTGTGAGAGATAGAATGCGGGGGGCTCTTAAAGTGGTAAAAAAATGGATAAGACGGGAAGATCTAAACATCAGCCCTCAAAAGACCGTCATAGTTCCTTTTACAAAGCGAAGGAAAAAAGAGGGATTAGGGTCCCCAATCCTATAAGGAGAAACGTTGCAGCTGGCTGGGGAAGTAAAATATCTGGGGGTCATCCTGGACTCTAGACTTACTTGGAGTAGCCACATGGAAAAAATTATCCGTAAACCTGAAATTACTCTTGCAGTAACAAGCAGAATACACGGAAAGAAATGGGGTTTATCGCCCAAGATGGTGCACTGGATATACACCAGAGTGGTGATACCCTCAATTACCTACGCATCCGTGATCTGGTGGCCAAAAGTTCTGCAGAAGACCTCTATGCTGAAGCTAGGAGACCTGCTTAGGCATAACAGGTGCAATGAAATCGACCCCTTCTGCAGCGATGGAGCGCCTCCTTGACCTCCCTCCTCTTCACTTGACGATACAGGAGGAGGCGAGAACGGGCTTCCACCGCCTTCAGATGATGCTGCCGACCTCCAGAGAAAAGAAGGTAGGTCACGAACTTATAGAAGACATAGCACATGTGCCGGAGATGGAAATGAGATCAGACCACATGACACCAAAATTTGTTTACGACACACCCTTTGAGATAAGCATTCAGGATCGAACCGTGTGAACAAACAACGAACCAGATTTTCTGTCTGGAGCTCTGGTGTGGTTTACCGATGGATCCAAGACTGAAGAAGGTATAGGGTCTGTCTGGAGCTCTGGTGTGGTTTACCGATGGATCCAAGACTGAAGAAGGTATAGGGGCTGGGATACACGGATTAAGACCAAGAAAATACTTGTTCTTTCCCTTGGGAAAACTCCCAACAGTATTCCAGGCAGAAACCTATGCCATACTACAATGCGCATGGGAAAACAATAGAAGAGCCTACCAAAATAGAAGAATCTACATATGCTCAGACAGTAAAGCGGTCCTCAAGGCTCGCACGAACAGGTAACACTTTAACTGTTTCAAGTTCGTTGCATAATGATTGGATTATATATTATATGTACTTTTATTTGGTACGGAACGGTGTGGTGTCTTGATATTAGGCATCACAATCACGACAGCATTTCGTACCAAATAAAAGCTTTATTCGGTAATCCAAAAATATATAGACTTTTTAGAGGTTTTACTGTAATGGACCACTTTATACAGGATGAATCGCAAGTTGATGTTTTTTTTTAATATATGGTTTCTTGTGAGGCAGTGAATAAAACACTGAGTAAAAAAATAATACGATCTTGTTCTTTATGATGTTGGCATCAACTTGGGAGTCACCCTGTATACATTTCTTAGTACCTAATCAGGAAATTAATTATACTTTGTCACACTGTTGCGATACTCTGTAAGTATATCAAGCAAGCGAAAATTTCTTACTTGGAATTAAATGATTCTACCTGACTATCCATTCTGCAGTATTACTGACCAATTCATTCGTCATAATTCCAGTTAAACTAGCAACAGATAATGCACAATATGCCCCTCTAATATCAATTTCACCGCCTAGATGCATTGCGAAAGATCCATCGGGTTGTTTAAGGCTTAGGAGATATTCATATAATTTTTTTCTGAAAAAAAAACCACGTTTGAAAAAACCCAAAGATTTTTTGTATTCCAAACTTATTAGCGACAAAATTGATTTATTTGAAGCATTTTTACGATACTCAATAAATTAATAACATAATTAATTAATAATGGAAATATTTTAGTATGGTTTATTATAATAATTAGCATTTTTATGTATAGAAATATATTATTATAGAAATTACAACCAGCTATAATTTATTAACGTAAGTGCTCCTCAGATTCGATGGGAACCTGTGAACTAATGTCTTGAAATGTCCCCATACAAATATCAATAAGGTTCATATCATATATATAAGTGAGCTGGGTGGTCAGGGTTGACCTAGTACTTGAATGCCTCGTCCAATAACGTTATTTATTTATTTATCTATTTCTACATTACAGATCAAGGAATCCAAATAGTATACATTACTTAGAACTAATTTGTGTGATATAAAAGAACATTTTGCAAAATAGGGACAAATAGGACAGATAAAATACGCCCATAAAATCCATATAATCTCAGCTTGCTCACTACAATATTGTGATCTACTCGGTCAGGCTTTTTTGAAATCGAGATATATGGCGTCGACTTGAGCTCCTATATTAATCGCGAAAAAATACATAAATTAGTTTAGCAAGAGCGACCAGGTAGGAATCCGTGCTGAGATTTAGAGATAGTATCTTTTAGGTTATACAAAAGCTGGTCAACGACTATGGATTCAAGGACTTTTGCCATGCAATTAAGGTCAGATATCGGACGATAGTTGCTAACCTCACTTCTATCTCCGCCTTTGTGAATTGCGGTGACACGCTTATTTTCAGAGATCGGGAAATAAACCTGAATTAAGGGAAAGCTGAAAGAGATAACAAAGTGGCAAAGTTAGAGTCGGGCTACAGTTTTTTAAAAATAGCGGCGGGATGTCGTCTGGCCCAGCTCCCTTGTTTTCGTCAAGATTGATGAGTTTTGATAAATTCGTGTTATTATTATTTCCATCAGCGACTGTTGCGTTTAAAGTCCGCGAATAAATCAACGATTGCTTGTGAGTCATTAGACGAGATATCATTATACTTGATTTTTGTAGGATATTCAACAGAGTTACGTTAACTTTTAATGTAAGACCAGAAAGCTTTAGTATTTTTTAAGATATTGTTTTAAGTTGACTAAATAAAAGTAGCGTAGTCCTTTTTATAATTAAAATTTTTGAGTGTGATCTTGTGGATTTGTAGTTAGTTTCATCAAAAGGTAGGCGTGAGCGACGGTATTTTTGATAAGCTTTATTTTTCTTCTTTATTGTTTTAATTGTTTCTTTAGAAAAATAGGTAGGGTACTTAAGAGTAGTAAAGTTAGCTTTTGGAACAAACAAGTCAGCCGCAACGTAGAGGATTGTATAAAACATTTCTGTAGCAACGTTAACGTCCTTACAGCATAGAAAGCTCCAATCAATAGCTTCAAAATGGTCATTCAATTGATTATATTCGGCTTTTTGGAAATTAAATTTTGTAAATTGCAAATCCCATGCTATGTTATCGTTATCTTCAACACCTAAACTTAAAAGTAAAGCTGGGTGATAACTATCGACCTTTGTTAATGGTAAGTTACAATTCGATACTAAGATATTAGAATGGTTAGAGAATACTAAATCTAACCTTACATTATTGACATAAACAGTCATAGACAATTTGGTGACATTCATTACATGAGGTGTTTTAGTGAATCTTTCATTTCAGCACTATGGCACTCGTAACACAGCATATGGATGGTTGGTTCTCATCGTATCTCTAAGGGAAATCGCAGGTTGTGTCCATTGATGGAAGATGCTCTGGTTTGTCTGGTGTCGAGTTTGGGGTACCTCAGGGTTCTGTGTTTGGCCCTATCTTGTTTTTATTGTATATAAACAACCGTACAAATATAGATATTAGTGGTCAGGTTACACTTTTCGCGGATGACACCACTCTTTTGTGGCATTCAAGCAATGGTGAACTTTTGAAGAGTGTCATAAATCAAGATCTTCAAGAAATCAAAACTTGGTGCGTCTATTTCCTTCTTTTGCTTTGCATCAAGAAATGGTGCGACTCTAATCTTTTGTCATTCAAGACTGCTATTTTAAACTTTGGGTGCCAGTTTGGTGCTGTTTTGTTGAATGGAGATTTAAAACTTATGCAGCAGAATCTCGTCAGGTTGCTTTGTCTTGACAGTCGTCAAAAATGAGTTGAATGAATCCATATCTAGAAGCTCATATTTTGCTCTAATAGATTCACATTTGTACTACGGTATCTGCTTTTGGGGTAGTTGTTCGAAAGCTTTATTTAACTCTGTGTTTGTGCTGCAAAAGCGTGCTGTCAGATTGATGTGTGGTGTCGGGCCCCGGTATTCTTGCAGAATTCTGTTTGTGAAAAGAAAAATTGTAACCTTGACAAGCATTTTTATATTGGAGACGGTGTATCTTGTGCACAAGAAATACTCCTCTCATATTCACTCGCCAGCTACTGTCTCCACCAGAAGTTCGTTTGTCATAAGACTACCAATCCCTACTTCTCAGTGACTAAGAATTCCATTTTTTATAATAGTAAAAAACTTTTTAACAATTTACCTATTGCTATTAGGCAAATTGTAAAATATAAGTGTTTTAGGCGGAAGGCAAAAAAACTTGTGATGTGAAAAGTTTATTACACTTTAGAGGAGTATTTTTTGGACAATGTGATGTGATATAAACATAGGCATCGTAACTATAGATCCGACACGCCATTCATAAATGCTATAAAATTGTGGTGCCAAAATCGTTTGGTGGCGAGACGTTGTGAGGAGCTAGGTGGGGCCAGGAGTGGATGCATGCGACAAAACTCCAGGAAAACCCACAGAAAAACGCTGTCACAAATGAATGGAACATCCGCTATGCCGAGTCGATGCGGGTGGCCACGAAAATGATGGAATCTGGGCGGATCCTTTATTGCTGCGTTGCCATACTACAGATTTTTTACAAGGTTTTTTCCCACATCATGTTATTCTAGTTAATCATATAAGTTAATACTTTTATAGTCTGTTCAGCCAGTAAACCTGCAAGATGGCCGACATGTCATATGACAACAGTCATATTTCAGCTATTTAATTTTTAGTAAGAATAATATTGGCAGCAATACAATGACGAGCAGCTGTTTATGGTCAGAACCGGACTTAAAAATTGTAATAAAATATGTTAATTTCCATAATAATGAAAACAATTTTTTTAAAAATACAGGGTATTCCTTAATGACCTAGTCATATTTCGGGGCGACTTCTCATGATATTTTTAGGAGAAAAGTTTATCTGAACGTATGCCCGCAACGGCCACATTTTTTTTGCTACTAGGTGTTTTTATTTTATACTATCTCTGAACGTACTTAAGATTATTTTCAATTTTAGTAGGTGTTAATAGGATATAAAACCGCATACTTAATTTAGAAAAGTCAGAGTGCTCCACCATTCCACCAAGTGGCTTGCAAACATGTCTTCTGATAATTTTTTATAAAACAAGTGGTGCACTGCTGTCATTTTTTCGTATGCGTATTTTTTCTGTCATTAGGTGAAATAGCACTTTGAGTCAACATTTTTTTCAGTTTATTTATTTATTTATTGTTACACAGATTTACAAAGTAAATATTAACATTGTCAAACTATTATTAAAATTTTAAAACTAGTCTATATAGATACATACCATAATAAATGCAAATGGGAAAAACATACACTTTAGTGTATTTTACATCAGACATACATAACACACATATGAGTCGCAAGACTCATGAAGGACCGAAATACTTATCAATGGAATAAAAGGATTTAATTTCACATTTGAATCCGTTTATATTTACTATTTTTTTGAACAGGAGCCAGTGATTAAAAACTTTTTGAATGCCTAAGCCGAAAGCCAGGAATGTGAATACTGCTCCTGCAACCCCGTGTAAAGTAGGAGTGAAATTTGTCAACTGTCCTAAACTTGTCATGAGTAGTCATGACGTTTATCATTAATTAAATTATTGGAATTTCTCTCTTGTAGGAAAAGTAAACGTATAATTATTAATAAGAGGTAAAAACATTCTGTTGAACTTGTCTAGTAAATACACAAGAACTGAGAGCAAAAAATGGTACACTAAAAGGATCAAAATATAGGTAGTAAAAAAAATTGCAACATAAAATTAGCTCTACTCGTCATAATCTGTTGAGTCGGAAAAATCGCAATCGCTATCAACATTTATCACAATAGGATTATTGGGAGCAATAATATTCTGTTCTTTGTCCCACGCTTCTTTAATAACTTTATCAGTGTGACAAACATAATTCGACCAGTTTTCTTGTGAAACATTTGCAAGAGCCACTTCCCATGTACCTAAAATATTTTGTGCCTCGATGATGTGTTTGTCATAGAACCGCTTTGCTTGGCTCCACACCATCTCAATGGCATTGTACTGGCAGTGATATGGCGGTAACCTTAAGACTTGATGACCTGCTTCATTTATTAAATTCTCTACTGCATAGGATTTATGTTTTGGCACTTGAGACATGTCCATAGGTCAACTTTCTTGGCAGTATCAGGAAATTTAATTTGTTTTGCATTTAACCAAATTTTCATATTTTCCTTTGTCCAACTTTTTATCGGAAGCCTTTCCGACTGCCTACTGTGGTAGCCTGGTAGCTTGCATTATCTAGTATAATAATAGATGGTTTTTGTAAGTTCGGGAATAACTTTTCCTTTAACCAGGTTTCAAAATTAACAGCATTCATCTCTCCAAGATAGTCCCCTACCTTGGTTTTGGATTTAAAAATTAGTGAAGAATTTTCAACAAATCCTTCTTCAGTACCTGCATGTGATAATATGTATCTAAAAAGAAGATCAGGAAATTCAGTATATGAATTTTTATGACAATATTATTATTATTATTATTATTATTATTATAATTATTATTATTATTATTATTATTATTATAATTATTATTATTATTATTATTATTTAGATCACAATATGAGCTACCTAATACGAAGGAAATGTTGAAGAGTTGAAAGAGTTGTTTTGACTTGTATTATCTTAGCGAACAATCATAAACATGGAGGTCGGTATTAGCGTTTTTAAAAACGAAGTTTTTCGTAGTGGGTAAGCGTTTATCGTGAAAATTAATTAAAATTTTTAATTGATTTGACCGTACTATTACAACTATAGCAGGGAAGAAGCAAAGCCTGACCTGGCCTGTGATCGTATAATGGTTCGTGTTAGTTAGCACCGGTGTGTGTCTCTCTCTAGCATGTATTTAACTCAACACGAGGAAACATGATAGATATACGATCTACGTGCCTAATAAAAGTTGCTTTTGTTTATGTTTGGAATTAAATTTTAATAATTTCTGGTGTGAAATCCTAGTAACTTTCTGTCTTCGTTTAAACGTGCTTGGAGAGCGCTGACATGATTTGCCCGCCGCCATCTTGCAGGTTTACTCGCTGAAAATACTTTAACAGCGTAAGCCCAGAAAACTACGTTTTCTGTAGCGTTAGTCTGGCAAACCAAGTGGAGGGGAGCAGCTTGCATGTTGATTTACTTTACACTGGAATATATTGATGACAACACGTTTATTTGTTATTGTTCGGTCTAATAGTTACGATGTCTATGGATATGAATGACTTATTTAATGTTTAATAATATATTTTTAATCATACTGCATCTTGTTTGTATTTTTTAATTTTAATTGTATCTCTTATTTTTTGGTTTGTTTAATGATTATTAAACAATTATTCCGATTTACATTTAACAGATTTAAATTTTAATATTTTTTTGCTTAGTCAGCAAGTCGGGTTTTTCAAACATCTGACAATAAAGCTTACTTTGATTTGATTTGATGAGCTGCTGCAAAAGCGTCGTTTCGTTGGAGCGAATATACAACTTTAAAATATGTTGTGATGACCTCTTTTATTTTTTTAATGATAAGGCACTGCACCGCACGATTAATCTTCTATGGCGCCCTGCGAGCGGTGTGCGTACGTAGAAAATGATTCACGTTGGTCTTGAATCTTTGAATAGTATACTCGTTGGGGCACACGGCCTCAGGAAGGTCGTTCCAGAGGGATGACGTTCTCCAGATGAAAGAATGTTTTTCCACTACTAACCTATAACATCGCCATTATTGACCGATTATTAACGTTAGAAATCGTTTTTCTCTACCATATAAGTTATTATTGACCATGGTCAATAATAAGGCATTGAAATCCATTATTGACCGATCTTCAAGAATCTATTTGAAGGCAGGTAACTTGATTTTATGATTCTACAACGTGAATTCATAAACATGAATGTGGTTAGGCAACCAGATAATTATCAATACATATTAGATTACTTGATATTGTAAAATATCGATACAATCAACATTTTTTCTGCTTCCATCCTTAATTCTGGAGGTGTACACATAATAATATCACTAAAATTTTCTTCGCTTATTTTTTAAAAAAACGGAAAACTCGTGAAATCTGATGACATAAATGAACAAAAATTGACATTAACAAAGCCACCTGACAAAACAACAATATATTTTGCCAATTCCAAAGCGCAGGTAACTTGATTAAAAAATCCTATCATTTTTTATAATTATTAATACTATAAAGATAAATGTCTTATAAAAGTTTGTAGTAGTGGAAAAAATATTATATTAACCACGGTTTAGACGGCTTATAGCCCTCGCGTCTTAAATCCCTCGTCGCTCCGCTCCTCGTGATTTAAACTTGCCGCTCGGGCAATAATGATGGCTGTCTAAACCTTGGTTAATAATATTATTATACTATTAAACAGTGTCGTTCGAGGGACACTAAGCTGAACCACATATGGGTGGGCTGCAGTCTGCAGTGACTCAGGGTGGAATCAAGCGAGTAACCTCAGTTGAGGACTTGTCATGAAAATATTTGTAAAATAGACTCAAGTCGCCGACCTGCTTTTGATGTTCAAGGCTTTCCAGGTTGATTGTCAGATCATGGTCACCAATCAAGCGAATGGCTCTTCTTTGAATGAAATATAGCAATCTCAGGGTATGTTTAGGAGCACAGCCCCAAATATGCGAACAGTACTCCAGCGATGGTCGAAATTGGGCTTTATAGAGCATCAAAAGTTGTTGGGGTGTATAGAGATTCTTAGTTCGGAAAAGTATTCTAAGCTTCTGCGAGGCTGCCCAATAAATGAGTTGGTGAATCCAAGGGAATCGAGTGTCCCGTCATGACTATATCCGGTTCTTCAACATTAACTTTTTTAGAAAAAACAGCTGCCTGTTTTTTTTAGCGTTAAATTCTACTTGGCTACTGTCACCCCAAGACAGAATTTCTTCCAAGTCTTTGTTGAGATGTGAGGCCTCTTGCTGCCTATAGAGATGTGCATTGGCAGTCGATGTTCGAGCATCCAAAGTAAATGATGAAACAAGTGTGCGGTCATCAGCGAAGCTATATATAGGATTTTTACTTCTTTCCAAAATATTGTTAATGTATAGTAAGAAAAGGGTGGGCGACAAAATAGAACCCTGAGGGACTCCGGCGTTGATGTTAAATGTGTCTGAAAGAAATTCATCCATCGCCACTCGCAGAGTCGGCAGAAACAAGAAAGCTTGACAGCCATGAGCAAAATTGAAGCGGCATTCCGTATGTTCTCACTTTGGTTGGGATCCGCTCATGCCATACTCGGTCAAAGGCCTTGGAAATGTCCAGTGCTACCGCCCGGAACTCCCCGTGATGTCCTACTGCGTTGTTCCAAACGTGAGTAACATAAGCGAGGTCTCCTGTTGATCTAGATTTACGGAATCCACACCAGTGGTCACTAATAATGTTGAAGCCTTTCAGGTACTTTATTAATATATCGTTGATAGCCTTCTCCATGACTTTTGATATAACCAAAAGCAATGCGACTGGACGATAGTTCTTTGGAAAGGTCTTGCCTTTTTTGGGTATGGGCTGGACTCGCGCAATTTTCCAGTAAGAAGGAAATATTCCTTTTTTGTAAAATCAGTTAAAAAGCCTACAAATTACCGGTGTCACTTCATCAGCGCATGTCTTAATTACGATGACTGGAATTTCGTCAGGACCAGAAGCTTTTGTTTGGTGTTCGAGATTCGTTTAACATGGCGCTGCCGGAAAAAAATCTCGGGCATTCTCGATTCTACAGGGGGAATGTTCGGTAGAATTTTTTCCTGAAAATTAACCGTTGAATTTGAAGAGAATAGTTCCGCCAGTAAGTTTGCTTTTTTTCCTGTGAACGTGTTACGATCCTCTGGTTGTGTCCTTCTTTGCTTGTATTGCTTTCGAGCGTTAACAAAGATGGTATGATTTTCGACTGTAGGGTTTTGACGACATTGTTGGTAGAAATAATTTTTTGATTTAACAGCTCGTTCGCAATATTTGGTAAACCAAGGCTTGCCGTTAAAAGGGCACTTTTTTTAGAAAGGGATTCTGATGTTATTTACTTGAGAAGAGTTCATCTCTTTCATTCACTTTCGTATCCATAGTTTTTTTTTCTTTTACCACACTAATCTTTTATTTTTACTTCTTCCAAATTGTCATTGTAATAAGCTTTATCAGCTTATTTAGTTTGCTGCGTTGCCTGTTCATCGTGCAATACACTACTCACTATGTACTGTACACGACTGTAATGCGAACGCTTTTTCGTCAGTTCATAGACGTTTAGTTACAAAATTACTTGCTACTTGACTAAATTACTAGCATAGCCCGAACCAGGCTTAAGATACCCTGAAAACAATTTTAAAAATATTTCATCTGTCTCGAGTTTAATTAAATTTTGTCGCTCATCGGTTTGGAATACAAAAAAGTGGAAAGAGACAAAAAAAATGAAGATAATACAATAGCGCATAAGACGACATATTTTGTTTGTAATATAATACAGGGCGGTCTTTTTTTCATAAATAGTTGCGACCGGTGAGTTTCTAAAGCTGGTAACTTTTTGTTTTATACCAACTGAAATACTAAATATGTACACGGACTTTGGTTACATTACCTCAATCGGTTTACAAATAAAAAATTCAAATCCGATTTTTTTTTGATAACCTGCAGGTCGACATCGGCTGCTCTAAGACCCCAGGTTCACAAGCAAAAAAAATATTTTGGGCCACAGAATACGCCCCTGGATTTTTGACCTCTACTTAAGAAGCACCTTGTATTATAATATGTTTGTTTAGTATGTTCATTAAATTTCACCGGACCTGGCAACGTTGCCCATTGCCTAACCCGCACCTGACGGGCAGACAAAGTGAACCTATAAGTGCGTGCGTGCACTAGGCGGCCATGGCCGCGCGCATTACAATGCATTAGAGGGAACAACAGTTGTTTTTTGTATTAAGTGTATAATCTTGAAAATTAATTTAAATTAGCAGAGCGCTTTCGGCCTTAGGCCATCTTCAGTACTTCATAAAAGCGAGGAAAATCCAATTTGTAAAATTTATTTGAAAATGTCGTTGTTAGAAATTTGACATAAATGTGTGTGAAATTAGCTGAGTTTTTACCTATTTTATTTGTTGAAAATTTGTTTTGAGAAATAATATGAAATGTATTTTTTGGTTTTTAATGCCTTGGTCAGGAACCAGGAAGCTTCATTGACAAATTTTTTTTTTTTGAGTGTGTCATCAACAGCACAATGTAAAATACTTATTATGTAAAACAATTAACACGTAAATTTGTAAAAGACGAACAACTGGAACGAACCACTTTTTTAAATTTCTGTTAAGTAACCATCGTTTTTCTTTTTCTTTTTCATATTAAATTTTTACTGCACGTGGGACGTGTTCTTGAGTCAAAATTTTATTGTTATTTAAATTGAAAGATTTATTTATTTATTTATTTTATTTATTTCCTTTAAGATTTACAACAGTAAATATAGGATATTGTCATTGATAATAAAAAATATACAATATATATATATAAAACAATACACAAGTAATAAAACACACAATGGAGCAAGAATTTATCTGTTTAATTTGCAAGGGTAACTTGTTATATAATTTGATCGGTAGAACCAATGGGCTGTTTGCCACCGTCGACAGTCTATGACGAGGAATATCAATATTTAAGTTTTTCCTAAAGCGATACTGCTCATTCAACTCACGAGTCTGAACAAATGCATCAATGTTTGACTTAACATAAGTTAGGGAGTTATAAATAAACAAAGAATGAAATGTCAGGATTCCAAGCTGAGGAAACAATTCACGACATGAAAAAGATCGATTCTTAAACATCATCGTTCTAATAATTCTTTTTTGTTGAATAAAAATTTCATTTACTCTGGAACTGCAACCCCAAGCTAAAACTCCGTAATTTAAACAGGATTGAACATATGAAAAGTAATACAATTTTAGAAGGTCAAGATTAGTTTTATTACGCAGCTGCCAGACAACAAAACATAACGTAGCTAGTTTTTTCAGTACAAAGTCTACATGATGATTCCACGATAGTTTTGAATCTATGAAAATTCTGAGAAATTTAACAACATATGCCTGTTTAATAGTTTTATTATTTAATTTAACCAATAAACTTTTATTTAGATCACGAAGACAGAAAAAAATTAATTCAGTCTTATCTTCATTCTGAATCAACCCATTTTCCTCGCAGTAGTTCTGCATGGAGGATACCGCATTGCCTGCACCCCTGCTAAGAGCCTCAGCATCTGAACCAGCACACGTGACATTAAATTTGTCTTATCATTGAAATGACATTGTTGACGTTGTTGAGAGTAAAAAGCGGGCAATTTGAAAATTGTTAAGGTTAGAGAATATTGAAATTTTAAAAAATTAATTCAGAAGACGTCTGTGTAAAGGAATGTAACTTCTGTTTAGATTAACTTGTGTATTTAAACAAAGGCAATTGTCCAGTAATTCCTTATTAATCTCTATGTCCTCCATAAAATCGAGTATATTGAAATTTTTGGAAGATATATCATGAATAATCTTTGAATTAGAGGAGGGACTGAAAGTATGACTAAAAATTATGAGGTGTTGGCCAAAAGCAGAAGAGGATCTCGAAAGGTGTTCTTTTATACGGGTCCTTAATGGTCTACAAGTACGACCAATACAAAAAACGACTGTTGCTCCCTCTTATTTCAATAAAGTATACAGTCCTATCTCATCAATCCTCATCATTAACTTGATATGGCCAATGAAATACATACAGTGTTATCAGAGGTAGCGCACTTGGCCGCGCGGCTGGCGTTTCTTTCGTAACTTTAGTATTATGTTGTTAGGAAAACCTGCAAAATGTCTCCAGAAATTGATACCAATTTGCTTATCATGGAGATCGAAAAAAGACCAGCGATTTGCGAGTTACTTAAGTGACGAATACATCGACATTCGTATGAAATTAATTTGTTTCTTCATGTTATCGAAAATCTTGATAAAATGTATGAAATATTGCCCTTTAGTCGTCGACAATCCAATAGAGGATGTACCCAATTTCTTTTTTTATTTCTCGATTCTCTTTTTCGCGAAAGATACCGAACAGCAAGCTACTTGCACAGCGTCTATTTTTACAGTGAGTAAACTTAGCCCCGCGACCGACAAATATTGCCAATTTGCTTATTTTCTGGCCGCGCGACCATGGCCGCCTAGTGCGCGCACGCACTAGGGGTTCCGCTATTTCCTTTTAAGGTAAGAACCCCTAAAAAAGGAGAGAGACTTATGAGCTTACCTATCTATCACTTTATAGGCTTCCTCTGTTCCTAAAATTGTTAAGGCATTAACAGCCGCATATGTGGGGGCCAAATGAGGGTACTGCCAAGGACCCCCTCCAAATCCTCCATCAGAGCTTTGGCATCTAAAAAATACACTTTCTTTTGGAAGTTTAATAATTTTAAAGCGTGTATACAGGGTGTTCGGTAAGTATATGGCATCAAAATATCGCTAACTTGTCATAGAAAAAAAATTTCTAAAGTGCCCCTTAACAGAAATACAGAGCCCCAAAGGAGTACCCAGCGACTTACCTTTTCGGCTCTAACTTTTGAACGGACATGTATAATTTAATGAAATCTTAATATTTTATGTAGGTTATAAAGACTCAAAAGAATATGCTACTGTAACAGCAGAGAATATTTTATTTTATTTCATCTGTATTTTAAAAAAAGCTTGCTTTGCTGTAAACAACTTTCCCAGGGAATACGTAAACATGTGGTACGTAATTGAAGGAAGGTTTTATTATCTTTTGAAAGATTAAACAGTAAACTAAAGTACCGAACGTTTTTTCAGTAATAAATATAAACTTCTTTTGGGACGAAAATTCATTTGTCACGGTACTTCCTGACTACAGTCGATACTCATAAAATATCTTTAGGGGTTGTCACGTTTTGTATTCAAAGAAAAAATCTTCTCTATAGACCCTTAAAACATAAAATATCTTGAAAAATAATGTCTCTTTGTTAAGAAATGCCCGTCTATACAAGGGTAGTTTACAGAGGGACAACACATGTTTTTCTATTACATGCAACGTTTCTCGAAAACAAAGAATGCGCGGGAATTGAATCATATAGTTTAGAATTAAAAGGAAAAATAGATACAAGTTGCGCCTTGAAGACGGAAACAGGTATCTGCCCTATACACGTTGTACAAAAGTTCTAGATATGTTTATTTTTCCTACGTAACACCTGAATAAAACAGGAAACAAGCAAAAACGACCTTGTAGGTTTTTTTTTAACATGTCTAGCTCTTTTTAGATATAATTAGATTAGGACTTTGTTGTTTTACATAAATTTTAGGTTTAAGTCATTTTCTTTGAGAGAAAATCAATATTTTCAATTATGTACTTTTCGTGGATTAGGTGAGCCATCTATCGGCAAACAGCCTAAATATTAAGGGGATGGTCAAGGAGGGTTAAAGACGCTGGCCATTGGTCAAAGTACCATTAGTACGAGACGCGGGAACGACCATTACTTGTTTTGGGAGTTTTGATTGGATTAAAGTTGGAAGATTGGGAGGAAAAAGGGTGTATACTATAGGTTACAAGTTCTTTGCTAGAACACAGTAAAATCAGTTCCGAAATTTGTGCCGAGCTTTCTGGTCGAATTACGAATTCTTGTGTGAAGTGATCCTTCTGTAATTTTCTGAACGTTCAATTTAATTTCTTATTGTTTAATAAAGTGTTTTGAGGTAAGATCTGTACCATCTGGTAGAACACTCTGTTCTATTTCTTTATTTCTTTTATTGGGGGTTTTACATCCAAAATTAATTGTCATTAATTTATTATCTTTTATTTGGGGATTTTCATTAGACGCATGTCGATTATTCAGTTTGAATACTGAATAATTATCTAGTTACTTTTGAAACCTCTCTTCTCACTAGATTTAAATACTACTTTGTAAATATCATTAAGGATTTTTCTGTAAAATATCACTTTCTTTTCTTTGTTAAATAGATTTTAAGTGTTTTGAAAAAGTAGTTGTTTTATTTGGCTAATAAGAATTCTTGAACAAACTACTTATAAGGTTCACTTAACGAGGATTCTGCGGTTTGCGGTAGTCTCGCGGACGCGGGTTATACTGTACGTGTGCCTGCTGACCAGCTGACCAGAGGAGTAAGGGATCCTTTCCCCAGCTACAACTGACTACTACCTAACCTGAACTAACCTGAATAGGTACTAACAATATTAAATAATGGCTACATTCGACGATATCAGAACTTTGAGATACTGCTAGAGATCGTCTGATCTTTTCAAGAGTGCTTTTGCCCAGATTCAGAATATAGGATAGATAGGGATACGTCTCCATTAAATTGTGCGGAATGTTACTGACTTGGTCTCCACGCTACCACGTTCTCTAAACCAAGTATGTCACCACCACGTAATTCTGTCACACTACAGTAGATGTTTTACATCGTCAGGGAAGTTAGGAACGGACTTGCCACCACACTCGTTGGGCCAGAATTTTGACAGGTGTCATTTTACAGAGCTGAAAACTGATTTTTTAAGTACTCTGGTTATTCCTCTTTAAAAAGGTACTCTACATGTGTTTCGGTAAAATTAGCCGTTTTCAAAGAAAAAATTTTTTTTTGTAAAACCTCTGCTTGCGACCGCCTCTACAGGGTATCTCTAAAAGGTCTGTACAAAATCTGAGCACATATTCCTAAGACCAAAAAAAAAGGCGATTTAAAGCAACTTACCTTAGTCCGAAATGGCTCCGTTTCCAAGATACAGGGTGGTAAAGTTAAAAAATAAAAATCCAAATTTTTAAAATTAATGAACATTTTTTAACGTATTACTTTAAAACTTAATACAGTGTAGTTTTTTGTGAAGTGAATTAGCAGTGGGAAATGTATTTTTTTTTAGATACTTTTTTGGAGTGTTACATCCAAAAATCCTCGGATTTTTTATCTGTTTGATGAACACCTTTAAACTATTTAAATGTAAACATTTTTCGTATTTTAAGAATTTTCGCTATCAGTCTATGTTGTTTACAGTAAGTGTTTCAGTAAGAATTTGCCAATGCGAGAATAAATAAGGTGTTTGAAACGTTTTAGTTAAATTTTAAATTGACTGTAAAGATGGCTGAAGGATACAGTTCTGCAGAAATGACGGATATGCTATTGGTTTTTGAGTATTGTGAAGGAAATGGCCGCGAAAGTGTTAGGGTATACAGGGAAAGCTATCCAAATCGGCGCATACCAAGCCATCAATCTGCTATTAAGAGACGCCTTCGCGAAACCGGTAGCTTTACTCCTTCAACTGCCAATTATGGACGGCAACGTGCAATAAGGACTCCTGAGGTTAAGGAACAAATTCTGGAAAGAATTGCTGAAGATCCAAAATTAAGCACCAGACGCTTAGGTTTAGAGGTAGGAGTATCCAAGGATGTAGTTAATACTGTTCATAGAACATTAAAAGAACAGCAGCTTTATCCATACCATATCCAAAAGGTGCAAGACCTTTTGGCTCCGGATCTCGATCAACGGTTGGACTTCTGTCGATTCATTACCGAACAAAGACAACAGGATGTGAATTTTGATAAGCACATTTTATTTACTGACGAAGCATGTTTTACAAGAAGTGGTGTAACTTGCATAACGAACATGTTTATGCTGCTGAAAACCCGCATGCCACGAAAGTAACTCATTATCAACATGAGTTTAGAATTGATGTGTGGGCAGGAATCATTGGCAATTTCATTATTGGTCCTGTCATTTTACCGCTACGACTAAATGGTGTGGATTATTTAGAACATTTACAAAATACGCTGCCACATTTATTAGAAGATTTGCCATTACAACTTCGACGAGATATGTGATTTATGCATGACGGTGCTCCACCACATTTTAGTTTAAATGTCCGCAATTATTTGCATCGACAGTATCCAAACAGATGGATCGGTAGAGGAAATGACGCTCCTGTAAAGTGGCCGCCACGCTCACCGGATATGACTCTGTTGGATTATTTTTTATGGGGGGTCTTTAAAAACGATGGTATACTCAAAACCGATTAATAGTAAAGAGGAATTGTGGGGAAGAATTCAAAATGCAGTCAACATATTAAAGAACAATGCGGAATTGATGCAAAGAGTAAATTTAAACTTTTAACGTCGTATTAATCTTTGTACTTATGTTAACGGAGGTCATTTTGAACAAATTACTAAAAGTTTATGCCAATTAAATTTACTTTTAAAATAAAATTGTTTCTCATTTAATTAAAAAAAAAAAATCCATACTCAAATTCTTCCTGCAAAACTTGCTGTAACTAACCCAAGTGAAACATTTTTTCGTGTCGAAAATTTACTGAGAGCGGAATTTTTTATTCAAAATAATTTAAATATTCCGGAGCGGCATCGAACACTAAAAACCGAAATATCTCAAAAACGGCTTACTTTAGCGGATTTTCAGTACGTTTTTTGTTCCAAAATGTTCAAAAAATTAGTTCCGTAACAAAAAAAAGGAAAAAACTACACTGATAAAAAAAGTTATGGCCACTCTAAACAATAAGAAGTGCATTGTGAAGCGCCCTCTAATGGCCACAGTGAAAATGTGTCCGTATTCGGGTTTCGCATCCCAAAAAACCCCCGGGTACCAAGTTTTAAAGTAATACGTTAAAAAATGTTCATTAATTTTAAAAAACTCGATTTTTATTTTTTAACTTTACCACCCTGTATCTCGGAAACGCAGCAATTTCAGACTAAGGTAAGTTGCTTTAAATCGCCTTATTTTGGCCTCAGGAATATGTGCTGACCTTTTAGAGACACCCTGTATAAAGGGACCATCTGCATTAAACGACCGATTATAAATTTCTGATATTGAAAATTGGAAATCCCATTATTATATACTCTCTACCGACCCTTCTATTAAGCGACCGCGGGCACTCATTATCGGAATTTTTAGTAAACATTAATGCTATAAACACTATGCTATAAAAACATCCTTCATTAGAGGCAGTAAAACCCGACCCGACAATTCTTAAGAAATAGATAGATAGATAGATAGAAGATAGAAACGTCTTTATTTTAACCTCGGCGAAGGTCAGCAGAGCTGTTTACTTAACCGAGCATACATTATAAATTTACAAAACTTAACAAATTTGAAAAATACCTACATATTATGATTAGAATTCTAATTACATTTAATATATTATCTAGTAATAATTTAGAAATATGACAGTAACAGTTGGCAAATAAATTCTAGCATGTATATAATAATACAACACTATTTTAACTTATTTTGTATCAATTTATTTATTGATATTGACCTAGCAAGAAATATTTATATCTAGATTTAAATGAAAGTAAGCTTAGATTATCAAGCTTGTTGACCATGTCAGTATTGTATATTTTAGGAGCCAGATACGAAAAACTGCGTTGAAAGAGGGCAGTTCGGTGCTTTGGTAGATTTAATAGATTATTAAAACGCGTTGTGCGATTATGCGTGGAATGTCGGAAATGAAGTTTCTGACGAAGATATTGAGGAATTCCACTTCCAAGTAACGGATGTAGGAAACAAGCAAAATGCAATTTTTGTCTATCCATGATTTTAAGCCATTTAAGCTCAGGCAGTTTATAGGTGACATGATCCCTTGCTCTCAGTCCGTAAATAAATCGAATACAGGAATTCTGAATTCGCTGTAGTCTATTCTTACATTGCAAATCTAGACACGGTCCATACACAAAGTTACAATAATTAGCATGAGAAAGAACAAGTGTTTCACATAGGGTTTTTCTTAAATAAGGTCTCAAGATATTTTTACTTTTATAGAGATTTCTGAGAGAGAGATATGACTTTTGAATAACTTTACTCACTTGACTTCTAAACCTAAGTTTGGTATCAAATATAACACCCAAATTTTTATATTCTTGCACAACAGGTATCACGCTTCCTGCCATATCTACTTTCATATTTTCCATTGCCCATTCACTATCAGAACCAAAAAAAATAACTGCTGATTTGCTGGGGTTTAATTTTAAGCCGCTGTTTAGAGAATAGTCATAAACTGATTTTAGACATTGTGTGAGTTTACCCCTTGCCTCAATAGCACTGGATTGATTAAAACTTATGCGTAATTGTGTATCATCGGCATACCTTTGCATATCACAGTCCTTCACATGTTGGTTCATGTCAATCGTATACACTACGAAAAGTAATGGCCCCAGAATGGAACCTTGTGGTACACCCCTTTCTACAACCCTAAAACTAGAACGCTTGCCATCCAAGAAGACGAACTGAGACCTATCTGCCAGATATTCTCCAAAGAACTTCACCGAAGACTCATCGAAGCCGAGGGAGCGAAGCTTAGCACATAAGAGACCATGATCAAGCGTATCAAACGCTTTACTATAATCAAGTAATATCAGCGCTGAAGTTTCACCCCTATCGGCAGCTTCAATAAGATCATCCAAAACCTTCAACAGAACAGTTGCCGTGCTGTAACCTCTACGAAATCCAGACTGAGATAAGGGAAACAGATTGTTTGTATCGAGATACTCAGTTATCTGAAGATAAATAATCTTTTCAAACACCTTGGATAAAATAGACAACAAACTAATAGGCCTTAAGTCGGAGACGTCCTTTGGGTGGTTTACTTTAGGTAGGGGTACTACCATGGCAATCCTCCATCTAGATGGAAACAAAGATTGCGTGATACAGACATTAAATATGTGAACCAAAAATGGCACAATCACTGGACAACACAATTTAATCATGTGGAGAGATAGTCCATCCGCCCCCGATGCGTTCGATTTTAATTCTGATATGGCCTTTAAAACTTGATCATCCGTAACAGATTCCAATCTAAAAATGCTAGTTGATCCAGTGTTCTGATATTTTTCGACGAGCTCGTCATTGACAGGTGGTGCAATGCTCTTTACGGATTCGATAAAGTAATTATTTATATGGTCTGGCTTGTTCAAATTGCTAGGCAAGCTTATATTGATTTTACTTTTGTTATAAACATTTAAATTGTTTAGGGCGCCCCAAAGATCTTTTTTATTATTATTTTGTGCAACAAAATTGACATACGCTTTTTTTTCATTACGAACAGCCTGAGTGAATAAATTTCTCATCGCTTTGTATGCCTCCCAGTCTAGAACAGTCCTGGTTCTCTTATACCTAGACATTAATTTGTTACGCTCTTTTTTCATAATTTTTAAGACGTCTGTAAACCACGGTGCCTTCGGCTTCGTCACACGCACTTTACACAGAGGCGCATGACTATCAAACAATTGTAATATTTGATCAGTGAGTAAATCTACCTTTTTATGAAGGCATTGTGTGTCATAAATTTCCCCCCAATTAGTATTTATTAAATCAGCATTAAATAGATCAATGTCAAAATGTTTAAAGTTTCTAAACTCTACAATTTTTGGTGCCCTGGAAGACACCTTGCCCTTAATTTTGCAATAGGTAAGCTGATGGTCTGTAACATCATGCATATCAAGATGTATAACATCTCCATCTAATAAATTTTCACTGGATAAGAGAATCAAATCAATCAGGCTACTGTGTCCACCCGAGAATCGTGTAGGAGCTTTAACCACCTGACACAGTGAATAGGAAGCAAGAAAAGCGTCAAACATATTGACTGAACTAGTAGCACATAAAAGATTAATATTTAGGTCACCCATAATTATTATTTCATCAGATAGGGGAATCATAGTGGAAACAGCATTCTCCAACAAATCAAGCCCATTTACCAAATTACCTTTAGGTGGGCGGTAAAGAACACCTAATCCAAAATTAATGCCACCTACCCTTACTGTCAGCCAAAGTTGCTCAATAGATTCGCTTTTATCCCCAACATCAACCACACTTACGGGTAGATCATCCCTAATATAGATTATATAGGTGCATGCATTAATTACTTTATTGCAGGCGCATCCATTTAATTTTCTTTAAAGGCTGATTAATCGGTTGTTAATATTAGTTTTCTTTTGAACTGTTTTCGTGTGTTTTGGGACTAACGTGAATATTTGAAAATGGCGGGAAAAAGGAAACGTCTTTCTTTAAGCGAAAAAATTGAAATAATCGATGAAAGTGAAAATACTGGGCCGGGATTCTGTTATACGATACATAGGTATCGATCGAAACGACTATCAATACGATTACGAATACGAGTGGTTAGTACCAGGAAATTGGCTGAAAAATTTAAGTGAGTAAGACCCAAGTGACTATGTTGCAGAGGTTATAAGTTTGTTTCAAGAAGGCGGCAACAGTGAACAAAAAAGAAAATATTCCAAAACCGAAGGACTGGCAGTGGCTGTTTTTAACTGGTTTTGAAAGGCGCGAAACAAGCACTTACCAATATCCGGGCCCAAAATTCAAGCAAAAGCCCTCGACTCTGCTCAATGTCTAGGACTAGATGGTTAGAAAAATTTTGTCGTCGGCACGATATTACCTTCAAGAAAATAAGTGGCGAATATCCGATATCAATATGGAAGACGTAACTGCTTGGAAAGAAAGGCTATTGAACATTTTAAAGGAGTATGCCCCAAGGGACGTATTTAATGCAGATGAGACAAGTCTCTATTATCGTGCATTGTCAACAAAAACATATGCATTGAAAGATGGCAAATGTACTGGAAAAACAGCAGCACAACGATTTACAATTCTGTTCTGTGCAGATATGGAAGGTGAGAAGGAAGAACCACTTATAATAGGCGAAAGCAAAAATCATCGATGTTTTAAGGGCGCACATATCGATAAGTTACCTCTCTAATGGGCCTCGAACAAAAAAGCGTGAATGACAACAGACATCATGACAACATGGCTTCACAGATTTAATACCAAGATAAAGAAGCTGAACAGAAGAGTGGTATTGTTTCTGGATAATGCAACGTCTCATCCCAAAATTACACTGGATTATGTCAAACTTATTTTTCTTCCATCCAATTCTACCTCACATTGCCAACCTTTGAACTAAGGCATTATTCAGAATGTTAAAATGCTCTACAGAAGCTACCTACCTTATTAAGAGACTTTTAACATGTATAGACAGTGGTTGTCCTTTTCAAGAAATAAAAAATAATAGAGGAAATTAAAGTCGTACTTGTTATATTTCACAATTTAATTCAGTTTCCTGACACGTGGGGATCACTATTAAAGGCATATAAGACCATAATAAATTCTTTATGTCATTAAAATAAAAATTGACAGATGATGGGTTATTTTTGTCCTTAATTTACAGGTATTGGCCAAAGGTACAACTAACTAAATTACAGGTGTGATAGATTACATTGCATCGATTTTTTTTTGTTAACAATCAAATTGAAATACCTTCAGGTGCCAATCTAATACTAATTAGCCTAATAACTTAAGATAAATATGCAATATACACTGTCAATAATTACGAACGAAAAAACTCATAATTATATACACAATATCATTTTCTTAATTTTATTACTTAGATGTAAATACCTCTATAATCACACCTGTAATTTAGTTGTACCGTTGTACCTTTGGCCAATACCTGTAAATTAAGGACCAAAATAACCCATCATCTGTCAATTTTTATTTTAATGACATATAAAATTTATTATTGTCTTATATGCCTTTGATAATGATCCGCAAGGGTTGAAACACGTGTCAGGAAACTGAATTAAATTGTGAAATATAAGTACGACTTTAATTTCCTCTACTATGGAATATCCATTTCACCAAGCATGTAGCCCATCACATATCAATTAAAAAATAATATTACCATAACCAACGCCTTGATATGGGGTTCGGTGGCCTGGCGCAATCTGTCCCCAGTGACAATAAAAAAATGCTTTATGAAAGCCGGATTTATGTGTAATACAGATAATATTGACGACTTCGAAGAAGAAGATAATATTCCGCTCGCACAACTGTTTCCTTACATTAAAGACTCACAAACGGATGAAACTACTCCCAACTCTGGGATAGAGGAAGAGAAACCTGAGCTTGCTTCACTGTCAAAAATATCAAGCCTATCTGAAGCCTGCGCAAGTTGGAGAAAACTTTTTTAATAATGTTAACAATTTTGACAAGTCTACAAATATTTCTTAATTAAAATGTGAATCTGAATTTTATAAACATAAAATAAAAAAATATGAAGCAATCTAATTTCTGATTTCTTTGCACTCACTGTTTGTCACTATTTGGACCAAACGTTTCCAGGACAATGGATTGGAGGGAGAGAAAGTATTGAGTGGCCCCCATGCTCTCCGGATCTAAGTCAGTTAGATTTTTTTTATGGGGCCACTTAAAAACTAAAATGTATGCCACCCAGCCAACATCTTTGGAACACCTACAACAACGGATAATTATGAATGTCTTCAAATCACCCCACAATATGCTTCAAAATGTACGAGAGCATTATGAACAAAATCTCTACTATTGCATGGAGGCTCAGGGGCAGCATTTCCAGCATTTACTGGACTGACTTGTAAGAATTTTTTTTTGTAATAGAATAGGGAAAAACAACCTGTTTTTGTACTTTTGGTGAGTGACTGTACAGACTAGGTAGATAGTAGCGATGTTAAACTCTGGGGTTATACTGTACATAAAAATACATTTAAAACAAAGTATCACTCGACCCCCATTCCACTTAAAATTTTGGGGGTAGTTGTCGCCCCCGCTAGGACTTTCAGGGGGCGAAAATGCCACAAAAATGTTTCCCTTACAATCAAAAATCGACGGGTCCGAATGTTTTTTATAACCTGGGCTGTCCAAAATTGACTTTGTTTCGTTTTCAAATGGCCACCCTGTATATATGTTAGTATGCACGCGTGCAGTAGATACATATTGGTAAATTGGCTTCATCTCATTTAATTTTAGTTGTGATAAATTTAAACAAAAATATTTACAATTATTTACATACAGGGTGGTCCAACGAAAACTTAACACCTCGATTTTCCTGCTTTAAAATGAAAATGTGGAAAATCGCTCGGACCCGTCGATTTCTGATTCGAGGGGGAATAACTTTTCCGCTTTTTTCGTCTCCGTAACTTCAACCCCCTAACGGGGGTGAGCACAACCCCCTGATTTTGAATAGGGATGAGGGGTGTTGCGATACCTCATTTTGAAGATCTTATCGAGTACTATCTGACCCTAAAATTTCGCTTCAAAATTTTCATCTTTAACGAAATGACAGCTAAAATAGTGGAAGACTACTTACTTTTGTGATTAGTTAATTAAATGCTGAAAATGGCCACCATTCACTTGCATGCAGTAAAGAACGCTGGTGTATGAGTAGAGAATGTGGAATTTACCTCGAGGATATTACTCTTATCAGACGCATTTGAATTATTTATTTATTTATTAATATTTTTGTCCAAAAAAGTAGACGGACCATGTTTTTGATTTACCTTAGTCTATCGTGAATTTTTAAGAACGTTAAAATTGTATCAAAGCGATTGTAACTTTGTAGTAGAATTAAAATGGTGTATTCCGTAGAAGAAAGGGCGGAAATAATAAAATTATTTTTTAGAAATAACGACTCTGCGCGAGTAACAGCGGCTTTATTTAATGAACGACATCCTGAAAAAAATGTATCCGCTGCTTACGTTGTGCAACTGGTTGCCAAATTTGACGCTACTGGTTCAGTCGGAAACAAAAAGAGGGTGTATGAAAGAGACGAAGCGACGGAAGTGGCTGTCTTAGGTCAAGTAGCAATGGATCCGACCCTTAGTACTAGGAAATTGTCCGATGTATCTGGTGTTTCACGCACAACAATCATGAAAATCCTTAAACAACATAAGTTCCATCCTTTTAAGATACGACTGGTTCAGGAACTGAATGAGAATGATTTCGATCGCCGACTCCAGTTCTGTGAAATGGTCAGTGGAATTATTAACAATAATCCTAACTACATGTTCAATATCTGTTTCTCGGATGAGTGTTCATTTTACCTTAATGGCATTGTAAACAGGCATAACTGTCGGTATTGGTCAGATGAAAATCCAAGATTATTTCGTGAAGTGCATACTCAGCATCCCCAAAAGTTAAATGTTTGGGCGGGTATTTATGGAAATCACATAATCGGCCCTTTTTTTATACCCGTTAATCTCACTGGCCAAATTTATTTAGAACTATTAGAGAACGCTATTTATCCAGCCCTCGGTCAAGTATTGGAGAATGAAGAAGACCATGTAACGATCATTTTCCAACAAGATGGCGCACCACCTCATTTCGCTCAACCTGTGCGTCAGTTCTTATATGAAAATTTTCCTCAGACCTGGATTGGAAAAAGGGGACATATTGAGTGGCCACCCAGATCACCTGATCTGGCTCCACTGGACTTTTTTCTATGGGGTCACCTGAAATCTAAGATTTACGCTACCCAGCCTGAGACACTGGACGATTTGCGAATTCGGATCATTAATGAATGTCGTCAAATTACACCAGAAATGTTGAGTAATGTACGTGAACGTTTTGAGCAAAATTTATTTTACTGCATGGAAGTGAATGGTGGCCATTTTCAGCATTTAATAAACTAATCACAAAAGTAAGTAGTCTTACACTATTTTAGCTGTCATTTCGTTAAAGAAGAAAATTTTGAAGCGAAATTTTAGGGTCAGATAGTACTCGATAAAATCTTCAAAATGAGGTATCGCAACACCCCTCATCCCTATTCAAAATCAGGGTGTTGTGCTCACCCCCGTTAGGGGGTTGAAGTTACGGAGACGAAAAAAGCGGAAAAGTTATTCCCCCTCGAATCAGAAATCGACGGGTCCGAGCGATTTTCCACATTTTCATTTTAAAGCAGGAAAATCGAGGTGTTAAGTTTTCGTTGGACCACCCTGTATATGTAGATACTTATTAATAAACAAACACTGTAAAATGCAGATCAGTTGTATTATTTTTTCTCTATTAACCGGCCATCCCTGTTAACCGACCAACATTTAATTCCCCGAGGGTGGTCACTATTGAGAGATTTTACTGTATAACACGTTATTGTTATATTAAATGCTAAAAGTAGCTAATTTTGCTAATCCATTTTAGAAAGTTTTTTGCCGCATCGTGATGCAGAAGGGCATCCAAGAGCAAGGAAGGAAATTCTGGATAAGGTTGCTGAAAATCTCTCTAATAGTGTAGGAAAACTGTCGGTGCAAGTTCGTGCGACAAAGTGGGTTGTTCATGAGACCCTTCGAGAACAACTGATACATCCTTATCACGTCTAAAAGGTATATGCCATTTCTCCCGCTGATTATCCTGCAAGAGTCAACTACGCAAATTAGTTTTTGCAACGATTTAGACAAAATCATAATTTTACAAGTATTGTTTTGTTATGTTATATGCACGACGGTACACCACCCCAATTAAGCAATTTAGTTCGTCAGCCTTATCAAATACTTTTGGTAATAGATAGATAGGTTGAGGTGGACCTATTTTATGGCCACCGAGGTCGCCCGACACGACTCCATTGGATTTCTTTCTATGGGGAAATTTAAAGAGGCTTGTATATTCGATGCCAGTTCACACCAGGGAACATCTGATAGAAAGAATAACACACCATTTCAACGAAATTCGAGACAATCCTGGAATGTTGTTTCAAGTACAACGAGAAAACATCTGTCGGCTAAGAAAATGTATAGAGGAACAGGGCGCGTATTTCGAAAGTCTGCTGAAGTAAAAACAAAAAGGAGCAAATCTTTCACATTGTTAACATTCTTGCGTTAAAGTGACTTCTGAAATGTCAACCCTTTCAATGGTTCCTTTATGCGGCACACTTCGATTTGGAAATGTATCAGAAAAAACTCATCTTGCATCCACACAATTGCCGAGTGCTTGTCCATGCATGTGAGCATGAGATGTAAAAACGACAACTTTTGTTATTTAATTGCGAATTATTAGTTATGTTGTTATTCGATTAGTTACTGTGTTTAAATAGCTTATGTTAATAAAGCTGATTATTAAATAAATTTCGAAAGTCCGTTCTTGACTTCCCTGACGATGTAAAACATCTACTGTATTATGGTTTACTGACTCTTTATCTATCTCTCTATCCGCCTAAGGAGCAACGACTATACTAGAGATGAATAGAGAAGTTGAGCCAAATATGTAATAGAATGTTGATGATTAATGAGATGTATTAATAGTTGGACGACTACTCAACCTGATAAAATTCAAAATTGTGAGAATTAGATCTTTAAGTTGAGAAATTATCACCTCTCTAATGTACGCGAAGATATGTCGATCATTTTGAGAAAATGAATAAACAATGTTCTAGTTGTATCTCTCCAAAAGAACTCAACATAAGTAACTTTACGTTGATATGGGCCGTGGCCGTGAATGACGAACAAAAGTCACGCTGTGGTATCACGAGTCTAGTAATTTCACGACTAAAGTCATTTTACTTTCGTGAAAAAGGTATACACGGCAAATTCAGTAGTTGGCGCAGGTTACTTGGAAAAGTGCTATCGCAACTGACTGTCCCGTCTAAACAGACCTCCTTTAGTTAGTAGACCAGTAATCATTGTTCAAGGAGTTTAAAAAGCTCTGTAATTATTTATATTGAAAACTTACCATGTCCAAGAAAGAATTGTTTAATTAATTAGTAAAAATATCCAAACAGAGGCCATCCAGATTAGCGTTCTTTTGAAAAATTGCTTCAAGCATTTCGACAATCTCGAAGTGTAGCTTATAAAAAAAAAAGTAGACAGAAATGACCGGGAATGAATTTTATTTATCCAGTGATGAAATCTGTGGTAGAAAATCCACGTACCTACAAGCCAGCGGAAAAGAGATAGGCATAAATAGACAGAGACTTAATTATGTTTAAAACCAAATAAGATAAATTTAAAAATCTTCAAAAAGTAATAAATATTATCACCCATCACACTGTATCTTAAAAACTAAGCATTATCGGACATATTATGTTTACATGAACTTTTATGCTTAAAATTAATTCAACAATAAAGCCTTAAAATATTTCACACTTATTTGGAAACACCCTGTATTAAGGCGGGTTGACACGGGTAGGGAAGCACGATCGTCACTCACGCTTTCGTGGGGCACGCGTCATGTCAACAGCAGAGTCGTGAAATAATAATGGAAACGAATCTCCACGAACGGCATCACGATCGCGAATAAGCAGATCAAACGTGTTTGATATTTCACGCCATTTTTCAGTCGTGGATAAGTAGTTACGCCGAGAAGTTGTGTTAAAAAAAAAGTAAATAAATACGATGAGTGCTGGAAATGTACTACGAATGAGCGATGCAGAAACCGTAAAATTTTTGGAATACTACAGAAATGAACCTGCACTATGGGACCCTACAAATGATGGTTATAAAAAAAGGGACACGCGTGCCGCAGCAGCCCAACGAATTGTAGAGGCTTTAAATTTGTCAGATTTTGCATCTTCTCATGTAATTACAAAATTTAAGAATCTACGAAGCTCCTACGCGCAAGAATTAAAAAAAATTGCCGCAAGCACAAAAAGTGGTACTTCTACTGACAATGTATATGTGCCAAAAGTTGTATGGTTCAAAACAATGGATTCATTTTTAAGACCACATGTAAAGTCCCGAGATACACAGTCCAACTTGGTAAGTAATAAAAAAATATGTAGTATTTTACTTTAAATATGCACTGCGGGACAAATTAATAAACTTGCACATATTTTCTTAATAAAACAAAATAATATGTGCAAGTTTCCTAGATTTTGGTAAAGAAAAACAGGGGTAGGACTCTGTAAATTGTCTCTATATGCAATTCTCTATTTCCTAACCTAAAAAACGCAATCGGACAACTTCAGTCCTATTCTCCATTCAGAGCGAAGTCACCCGATCGAATTTTTTAGGCTAGGAAATAGAGAATCGCACATAGAGATTTTTTACAGAGTCCCACCCCTGGTATTTTATTTGTACAGGGTGTCGAAAATTCTATGAAATACGTGGGTATCTGGAATTTCCAAAGGAGATAGAGAAAAACTAACTTTCACTAACAAGCCTTGAATTTTAAGAGAAACCCAAAGGTAAAACTGTATCTTGATATAGCGATCCGTTTCCAAGCTTTCCAAGCTACCTGTTTGTGAATAGTGTGCATTTTGGGACCCCCTATAACGTTGTTATTTATAAAAAAATTCTTTTCGTGCAAAGAGCTTTTTTATACAACTTTTTATAAAGAATCCAACTGTCAAACATAATTTCATCCGTCGCTTTTAGTTTTCAAGATATATTAAAAATTCTATTTTTTCTTATGGGAAAACCCCTTTTTTGTTTAATATTTTTTCTGTTTGTTTATATTTTTTGTTAATATTTTTTTATTAAATTTTCCTTTTAGCATCTAATATAATAAAAAGAGGATTGAAGAATTTTAAGGGGAAATGATGACGTAATTTAAAAAAAAAATACATACTGTACGGTATTTTGTAATAATTTCTTTAGTTCTATATCATTTATATATTATCCTCTCATGTATGTAGCCTATTTAATTATTCTATCATTTTCCATTGCCATGGAACGGCTCCTTCTTCATTGAAATACGAACAAAATTGGTCACGTTTCTGTGATGCAACACGAGATGGATTTCTATTATGTGATCTTTCCGATATGGGTAAAAGCCCACCAGATTGTGCACTTCTCCAGTTACCCGGAACATGTAAATTATTGAGATCCTCGTCGTCTACAAGGCCAGGATTAACATAGGCATTATTCGTCTTCCGTAACCAATTATGTAAGGAGCAAGTAGCCATAACAATTTTGTCAACCTTGAATGGCTTGAGTTCTATAGGTTTCTTAAATATTTGAAATTTGCTGACTAATATACCGAAAGCATTTTCCGAAATTCTTCTTGCCCTTGACAAACGATAATTAAATATTTTTTCTTCTAGTGTCAAATTTCTTTTACTATATGGTTTTAAGAGATATGGTTTTAAAGGGAAGGCATCGTCGCCAACTACGACTGCATCTTGCGGTATCTCCAATAAATTGTGTTCTAGCGCTTCAAATAAAGAACTATTTGCAAAAACGCCACCGTCTGAAGCTCTACCCTTCGCTCCTATATCGACATATGTAAAGCAATAGTCGTGGTCTACCAATGCGAGCAAAATAATACTATGATCCTTTTTGTAATTAAAATAATCGGAGCCACATCTAGGTGGGGCTTTCACCACCACATGTTTTCCATCAATGGCTCCGATGCAAGATGGAAAATTCCATTTATTTTTAAATCCAGCCTGTATATAAGTCCACTCTGCACCACTTTCTGGAACCTGAAAAAAATGAAAACATTAATAATGCAATGTTTATTTACCCACCACTTATTTATTTTTTCGGAAACCGACAGGAACACACCTCCCTATCAATTTATTTCGTTTTGTCGTAGGGAAATTGTGCCTTCACACGAAAATTTCAAATCATAGAATAAATCGCGATGTAAAAATTAAAGAAAATCGTCAGAAGAAGTTCATTAATGTATTTATTTCTTTGTTTACAGTCCAGAGTATCACAAGAGTCTACAGAGATAAACATAGATGAAGAAGATGCTGAAAACTCGCGAAATGAGACTGAACTTGAAGATATGGGTGCAGATCGTTCCCCGCAACCTGGACCTTCAAATGAGCAGCAAAAATCTTGTACCCAGCAAACGAAACATTTCACTGAGCTTCAGCCTGCAAAGTCTGCACGCGCTGTTTCTGAAGTCAAGTCTAATTCTTCTTTAGTGCGTAATAATAATAATATGGAAACGCCAACAAGCAAAAGGGCATCGACAACGAGGGAACGGATAATTGAAAAGAAGCGACTTGTAGAAAATGAAAGACCTGATATGCTAATGACCGCAATGGATAAATTGGATAAAATTTCGGAGAAAGCCACAGCCACAAAAGATGACAATTTTGATCATTTTGGCAAATACATAGGTTCTCTTTTACGAACCCTTCCTACTGAACAGGCGTTAAAGCTGCAGCAAGAAATGATTACACTTGCACTAAATGCCCACATGGCCAATTCCATGTCACCTCCATCGAGAAGAAGGGATGCGACTCTGGCTGATGATTTTTCGCCTGAAAGTGCTGACACATGGTTTAGCGATCTGTCTGCTGCGGTGGGCAGCTACCAATAAAATATAATAAAAAGCTAAATGATTGTAAATGATCAGAAATAAATAATAATATTACCGAAATTCGATTTCTTTATATTTATTTATACTTACTTTGATAAACTCCTTTAACGAAATTATTATAGCATCCAGAACTTCAACTAAGAATTTGCTTATTGTTGATTTCGGAATTTTAAAAAAGAATTCCAAACTCTTAAAGCTATCGCCAGTGGCTAAGTAGCGTAGCGTTATCATAAGTTTTGTTTTGGATGGTATTGCTTCCCTCATATTTGTATCTGCTTTTTGTATAGATAATGACACTCGTTCCAATAGGAAGGCGAAGTCGTTTTCAGACATCCTTAGTAAATTTTTAAAATCCTCTGAGTATTTGAACTGCAACTCCTGCTCTATCAAATATATTGCTCCAGACCTATGTCTGTTTTTAATCCATTCTCTCACCCACCACCTGCGCTGTCTCCGTTTTTTTTTAATCACTTCCGAACAATTGATAAGTTCTGATACGATATACTGTCTTAATAACATTTCACCCACCACTGCACAAGCTTCTGCTACCGACGAAGCCATATTCACGACTGACACTCCGACTCCTTGCGCTGCCGTGTAAACAGCAAACGATCGTTTTTCCCTCTTTCGTATTTCACCATCGATTTTTGGTACTTTCGTAACTAACGAAATCGTGAGTGACGATCGTGCTTCCCTACCCGTGTCAACCCGCCTTTAAACTGACATCAAAAATTATGTGCTAACCAGTTTCCAATTTGCCTTTTAAAATGCATGTTTCATAATGTAACACGGACGGAAATGCAACCTCAAAATTTCCGAGAGGACGATTGTGGAACTTTCTGTGTAGACGCTTGTCCCAGACCAGAATGACGCCGGGGCTTAATAATAATTGGACTCATTTTAAGCCGTGTTAACATGGGTCGCGAATCACGAACATGAGCCACGCTTTCGTAAACCACCCCCCATGTCAACTCCTAGATTCGTGAAATACGAATCGTAAATATTTTTGACGAACCAAAATATTCGGTTCGTGATCAAATTTAAACCTGTTTGATTTTTGTTTCGTTTAGTCGCTCGTGGGCAGAGAAAAAGGTAATTCTTTTAGTGCATGGCACACTACATCCATACTATGAATTTACTTATTGATGATTTGGGAAACCTAAATAAATATGGCAGAGGAAATAAAAGTCTTACTTGTTATGTTTCACAATTTTAATTCAGTTGCCTGACACGTGTTTCGACCCTTGCGGATTATTATCGAAGAAGTACAAGACGAAACACGTGTCAGGCAACTGAATTAAAATTGTGAAATATAACAAGTAAGACTTTTATTTCCTCTACCATGGAATATCTATTTCACCAAGCATGTAGCCCATCACAAATCAACTGAATAAGTCTACCAAGCTTTTAAAAAAGTCCCCAGTCGCTAAATATCTGTGATAAGTGATATTTCCAGTTTCAGTTTGGCCGGCAAAGCTTACCTCATATTAGTCATTTTTTTTAATTTTGGGGCTAACGAATTCTCATAAATACTGAAAATGGTGTTCCGATATTCTAAGTAAATTTTTAAAATCTTTAGGATACTTTCTTTAATGAAATTAGTATTTCTTCTTTGTAGAATTTAGTTTCTTGTCCACAATCGTCTGGTGCTTTTTTGCCGAAAGAGTTTTTGAAATGCTGCCTGCTACCACTTCACATATAACTTGACATGCTTCTGCTACTAAGCCCTGCATTTTTGCGAGTAAACAACCACTGAATTTGCCGTGTATACCCTTTTCACGAAAGTAAAATGACTTTAGTCGTGAAATTATTAGACTCGTGATACCACGAGGGTGGCTTCTGTTCGTCATTCACGGCCCATATCAACGTAAAGTTACTTATGTTGAGTTTATGTAGAGAGATATATGTAACAGCATAGAATATTTTATTTTATTTTATTTCTATTTAAAAGGCTTGCTTTACTGAAGAAACTTTCCCAAGAAATACGTTAACATGTGGCTCGTATTTGAGGAAAGCAAGGCTTTTATTGTCTTTTAAAACTATAGAACATCTTTTTTGTAATATAGACCTAACTCCTTTTTAAACCTAATTTAATTCGTTGTGGTACTTCCTGACTTAAAAGCAAATAACCATAAATATTTCTAAGATCGACAAGTTTAAAGATTAAAAAATAATTAAAAGAAAGATAGATAAAGCTGCGACTTTGAGGCTGAAACCGGTATCTGCCCTATACACCTTGTAAAAAAGGTTTAGATGTTTTTTTTACCTACCGAAAACCTGAAAAACACAAGAAGCAAGCAAAAACTACATTGTAGTTTTTTTTTTTTATTATTTCTAACTCTTTTTAGATATAACTAGATTAGGACTTTGTTGTTTTGTATAAACTATAGGTTTAAGTCATTTTCTATGAGAGGAAATCAAAATTTTCAATTATATCCTTTATTTATTACCCTTGTGATTGGCCAAGTACCATCAGCCATGGGACGCAGGAACGACCATTACTTGTTTTGTGAGTTTTAATTGGTATTAAAGTTGAAAGGTTGGGATTTTGGGAGCCAAGGGGTGTGGCACTAGGGCCACAAGTTCTTTTCAAGGACGCAGTAAAACCAGTTCCAAGATATTTACCGAACTCTTTGGTCGACTTTCTAATTCTCGTGTAAAGTGATCCTTTTTTTTTCTTAATTTTATAAAGTTTAATTTAATCTCTTATCGTTATTTAACCAGTGTTTTGGGATAAGATGTGTACCATCTGGTAGTACATTCTATTCTATTTCTTTATTTCTTTTAGTGGGGATTTTATATTCAAAATTAATTTTCATTAATTATTCTCTTTTTATTGGGGATTTTCATTAGACGCATGTCGATTATTTAGTTTGAATACTGAATAATTATCTAGTTGGGCTTTAGTTTCGAAACCTCTCTTTCTCGCTAGATGTAAATATTCCTTTGTAAATATATTTAAGGCTCTTTTTGTAAAATATCACTTTCTTTTTCGTTGTAATATATTTTAAGTGTTTTGAGAAAGTAGTTGTTTTATTTGGCTAATAAAAATTCTTGACCAAACTACTTATAAGGTTCACTTAACGAGGATTCTGCGGTTCGCGGTAGTCTTGCGGACGCGGGTAATACTATACGTGTGCCTGCTGACTAGCTGACCAGAGGTGTAAGGGATCATTCCCCCAACTACAATTGACTGTTCGATTCAGACGAGGTCCAGGTGGGTAAGTGAATCTGAATAGGTACTAACAGTATTAATTAATGGCTACATCCGACGATATCAGAACTTCGAGATACTGCTAGAGACCGTCTGATCTTCCAGATTCTTCAAGAGTGCTTTTGCCCCGATTCAGATAATAGGATAGATAGGGAAACGTCTCCATTAAATTGTGCGGAATGATACTGACTTGGTCTCTACGCTACTACGTTCTCTAAAGCAAGTCTATCACCACCACGTCATTCTGTCATATATGCCTTCAACTTCAACAATTACACGGTTGTGGTTAGCACAGGTTATATTCAATTTTTTTTGGTAATCACCAACCATTTTTTAAAAACTTCATAAAAAAAAATTAAAAAACTTCATTATTTTTCAAGAATATGGGGCATAGCCCCATATTTATATGTTAGTTAACAATAACAATTCTCTTACTTTTCTTCAACAATTAACAATTAATAATTCTTAATCTTTCTATAAAGAATCTAAGAAACTTTTATAAAAAACCTTTTCTCCTTCCATAATGTTATTGATGGGGATTGCCCAGCAGCAATCTTCGATATCGAAGGACCAGCAACTATATCGTTGCGAATAATTGTATCACCATAGGTTATGGGGCGGTGAAAACACTTTAGTTTGATAACAGGAATATAAATATATATTTACAACGTTTTACCAATGAAACTTGATGGTAAATGACAGATATTAGGTACACAATATAATACAATAAACTGACTATACTATGGTGTCAAGTAACCAGAGTATCTGCCGAAAGTTACCGTAAAAAAAGTAGTTCCTTAAATTGTACAGTGAGTACAACAAGAATAAAAAACCCGTAGTACAGGGTGAAACCGAAAGCTGTGCGCTTTCTTAAGATAAAAATCGACCGTATTTGGCGAGGGAAAAGGTTGCACTGCTTTCCGACCGTTCGGGTGAATTTTTGGGACTCTTTTTTCCACCTAGAATAACTGACCCTCTGGTCATGGGAAATACCGACCCACCATAAAACTAAAATTTCCATGCCGAAGGCGATTACATTTTACAACTGAGGATTATATTTATTTTATGGTTTAAGAAAAGGGTTCTTAATATTTTAATTTTTATAACTTAACAGTACCCTAAAAACTACGTGAAAAAATTGAATTTTGAACAGTTATAATTTAATATTTTTCATTCATAATGTTTCTTCATTAATTTGAGACAACTTACATTAACAGTAACAGTTTCACCCAACTCGATGTTAGTATCCCCTGAGGATGAACGCTTAAGCGTTTGAGACATGTAGGGAACTATTTATTTGTTGTTACACTTATTAAATTGTGGAGGAGGACTGCATTGTTATATATACATTACCTTGACTCCACTGAAAGTATGGACTATTTCTTCGATTTTAGATTTAAACAGTTATGTAGTTAAAAATAAACAAATCAAACATAAAATTTGAATTAAAAGAGATTAAAAACATACTACTTAAAATAAGAAAATTATTTGGTTTATGGATAACCCAAATCCAAAGTAAGTTTTTACTTACCCCTGTATAATCTTAAGACCATTTCTTTATTATGGGAGTAAGTCTACTACTTTTACTAATTTTATAATATATTTTTTAACATCTACTTTAAATACGTAAAAGAAACAAGTCCTTTAAATGTTGGTCGGCATTTTCAAAAATAGTTAAATAACTCAAAAACGGCTTGCCTTAACTATAGGAAGCGCATCAGTAACTTGCCTTAATTTAGTTCACATACCCTGTATATTTAAAACGTGCTCTTAATCAACCTACATATACCTGGATGTAAAAAAAATGATACTGGTTTTGGTAAATGGACTGACGCGTATGTGGTGCCCCACCTTATAAGCTAACTCGAATTCAACAAGCAAGGCACCATTGGGAAGGTACTTTACTTCTCCTTACAATAAGGTATATACACATAATTAATAACTTACTCAAGACATACTTATTTAGCTTAACATCTCTGTTTTGATCTCTACTATTGTCAGTTGCTCTATGGTTAATTAGTAATGGTACACGCTGTAAAACTTACTTTGCTAAAAACTGTGCAATTTGATTCTTGTAACCGTCTTCCATTCGAACTCCTAATAAGGCCAAAGGATGTAATATCCAGTAACATAACCATGGTCGACTTGCATCCAAACACTAAAAAAGTTGGTAATTATTGAAGTAATATATCATTCCATGTGCCTCTGTAAGTATTTCATTAGATAATAATTGTTGGATATACAGGGTGTTATTTAATAAGTGTCCGATATTTTACAGGACGATTGATCAGTTATTTATAAGGTGAAAAGTTCATGTTGAAACGCCGGGCTTTATTTCCTCTTACGTTCAATCAATTTTGTGGTATATTTCCACAGGCGTGTGACTCACTGGTCGTTTTTATTATGATTGGAAATTAAACTCGTGTTAAAGCAAAATAACTTTATTTAATATACTGGCGAACTTAACACATTATAACTTCTGGCGAAATTAACACATTATAACTCTTTGCACAGAGCTATGCACACTTAGTACCCGTACTTAGGGTGAAACTTCCACTTTTTACATAGAAATTAGTACACTAACATTTCTACAGATTTACCACTTGGTACAAATAGTAAAATGACCGCCAACAACCAACTTTGGCTATTCCTTTTTGACGGGACGTGTTGCTAGCTTGTCTGCTCACTCAACAGTGACTCTTATTTCTTAATTAGCGCCGAATGAAGCGGCTGGAACCGCTGCACGAATACCCTATGACGCGACTCATTCATCTTTTGTGGCCGACGCCAAGCTTCCGCCAATCCCGTGGGCGCATTTTACATCGAACAAATTTGGAGCGTGGCAGTGGTCTCCAGCTGCTTCATTTGGCGCGGCTCCAAAATACATCATTTCTTATACCTACTATGTTATGAACGAGATCGTAAATTTGACATGTTACGCCTACTATGTTGCAACTAAACTAAACAGTCCATCTTTGGACAACTCATTTCAACTTTTAGGGCTGTTCCCCAACAGTTCATATAAGCATGGGTCCGCAAGCCCTTCATTTTTGAGATACAGGGTGTTAAAAATTTATTTTTATTTTTGTTTTCTATAAATAATTTTTGAAATAATGTCTATATTTGGACGAAAATTGGTACCTAGGGGTTTTTTGAAATGCAAAATTCGAATTTAATGTTAGTATGGCTCCCACTTGTAGAGGGCGCCACCTACGTGTCTTTTTACTCTTTTGAGGAGTCATAACTTTTTATACGTGCTTGTATCACATTTTTAAGCAAAAAAATGAATTTCTTCATCATTTTTACATAAAAAAGGCATACTTGGTAGAAGTCGCTACGAGCAATCGTTCTCGAGAAAGAGAAATAAAGAAATAAATGGCATTTATTTGCATATCGCTATGCCCATTTTGATAAAATAGCATTTATCTCCTAAACAAAGCCGAAATCAAAAAATTATGAAATGTACTTTGCATTAACCAATAAAGTGCCTACATAACAGTGTTATCAAAAGAGAAAAGGGAGTGGCGTACATATTTCTTGTTCCTGTTAAAAATTGTAACACCCTGTATCTGATAAATGAAGAGGTTGCGGACCCATGCTTATATGAACTTTTCACCTTATAAATAACTGAGGAATCGTCCTGTAAAATATCGGACACTTATTAAATAACACCCTGTATATGTAGGGTGTTTTTAACGTGGAGATTTAAAAGGATCGATGAAAACTAAATAATTTATTGTAGATCTGTGTAGGCTCATGGGGTGTCGCTATTTTTTTTTTTTGTTAAATTGTTTGTTTACCGGTAATACTTATTATTAGGTTACAAAATAGAAGATACAATAATTATACGGGGTGTTCACGGAAGGTGACTTGCCCCTATAACTCTTTTGTTTTTAAAGATAATGGAATGAAGTTTAGAGGATTCGTATGCGACATAAAACTACATTTTTTGACGGGTGATTCAACTTTATATAACTTCCGGTTTTACCGGAAGTGACATAAACTTTCGATTTTTCAATGAGACACCTGTTATATTCTTACTTTCTTTTAATCCATATGACATTCTAAATACAACCATGTGTCACTTGTCACTTTTTGTTACCATTTTTTTATTTCATTTTTTAATCTAGAAGGCTATGAATACGTTAAAATCACTAATTTCAGTCCTAACATCTTTGACAAAATACAACTTTACTGTTCTCGGTCAAAACCTATCTGCTGTGTCAAATTAAATTTTGAAATCTGTATTACTCATTTTTTTCAAATGGCAACATGGTGGCTCGTCAGGTTAGGAAAAAAGAGCATTTTATTACGATTAATTTAATACCACACACCATTAGGTTTTAAACAAACTTCCTTTAAAAAACTGTAAAAATGTTACGTTATGTACAGGGTGTCTTCTTTTCGACGGGTATCTCCGTTATTAGTACAGATAGAATGATGCGGTTTTCGCAAACCTGTGCCACTTTTTTGTTAAACAAAAGATGCCCTAAACGGATTTATCATGGCCATCTTGGTTTTTGAGATACAGGGCGAAATTGAAAATGGTGCATTTTCACACACCCCTTGTATTTCAGTTATCTTATACCCTATCGAAAATGTAAAAACAGGTTGTTATACAGTTTTTTACGTAGAATTCAGTGGCGTACTTAGTATTTTTCCAGGTACCCCCATTTGTGAGAAATATACCAAAGTTATGTTGTTTTTAAATGGAACGCCCTGTATATTTATTCATAGTTGCATTCTGCTTACTGAGAGCTTTCCAAAAACATATAATAGTTGACACTTTGTTTTAACAGGACGGTTAAAATTTATATTTTTTGAATAACAAACTTTAAATTGGCAGTAGGCCTTGGATTCTGTTTTAATAAAAATAATTTATTGACGATACAATACACCATGAATATTACCTTATAGTTTAATTTCAAAGTTTTTAAGTTTTCTAATACTTACAATAGTAAACAGGAATTTTTTTCTTGTAAATGAATGGAATAAACAAAAACATCTACTAGTATGCCTAGACTTGTTCAGGCTATAAAACAAAAGTTTCATAATGGCGTTTTTTATTAACGATGGCCCAAAAGTTTGAGAATTATGAAAAATACGATATGCTAAATAAATTATCAGTAACTTTTCAAACTTTAATACCTAAATCCAATTCTGACAAGAGCTAAAGGCCATTATGAAACTTTTGTTTTATAGCCTGAATAAGTCTAGGCCTACTAGTAGATGTTTTTGTTTATTCCATTAATATACAAGAAAAAATTCCTTTTTACTATTGTAAGTATTAGAAAACTTAAAAACTTTGAAATTAAACTATAAGGTAATATTCACGGTGTATTGTATCGTCAATAAATTATTTTTATTAAAACAGAATCCAAGGCCTACTGCCAATTTAAAGTTTGTTATTTAAAAAATATAAATTTTAACCGTCCTGTTAAAACAAAGTGTCAACTATTATATGTTTTTGGAAAGCTCTCAGTAAGCAGAATGCAACTATGAATAAATATACAGGGCGTTCCATTTAAAAAAACATAACTTTGGTATATTTCTCACAAATGGGGGTACCTGGAAAAATACTAACTACGCCACTGAATTCTACGTAAAAAACTGTATAACACCCTTGTTTTTACATTTTCGATAGGGTATAAGATAACTGAAATACAAGGGGTGTCTAAAAATGCACCATTTTCAATTTCGCCCTGTATCTCAAAAACCAAGATGGCCATGATAAATCCGTTTAGGGCATCGTTTGTTTAAAAAAAAAAGTGACACAGGTTTGCGAAAACCGCATCATTCTATCTGTACTAATAACGGAGATACCTGCCGAAAGTGTCGAAAAGAAGACGCCCTGTACGACTTTTCTAATAGCGAATTCCATTGGTAAAAGAAGTGCGGCACCGGTATGTCAGTAAAACTGCATCAGTGCACAAAAAGTGTTGCACTATTTGGGTACCAATGGTTTTCAGATCAGACCTTAAGTGCATTTTTCCAACAAAGTTGATGATAATACTCCTCAATCCTCAATGATTTTACTTACCACTGGACAAAACTTGAGACAAAATAAAATTTTAAAGATCGAAAAAATGAAAGCTCTGTATTTTTTGACATTTTCATCCAGTTTCGGTGCAGCACTGTCTCCAAGAGCACGTGCGGAACTGGTTGCACTCGGTGCAACATTTGTTGCACCGGTTTCCCAATGGTTTACAAATACTTGCACTGAAATGTCCAATGGTTTTCAAATTTTGCACTCGATCCGCACTTTTTTTACCAATGGAATTCGCTATAAAATAAAGCGCCTTTTGAGAATAAGATTTAATCGAGTAGCCTGTGACCAACACAACTGATAAAAACAAAAACGTTAAGATGTCTTGTAAAAACTTGGCAAGTCAACATCTCATGGAACTTCGCTTCTGCAAAAGTAAATTAGGTAATTATTGTGTACGTTATTGTTTAAAAATCATGGAAAATAATAATATTTATACAAGGAACGAAAAAGTTCCATATAAAATTCCTTATACTGACGAAAGCCGTTTCACTAATTTGGGACATTTCAACAGAAATAAAAAGCGATATTGGTCCCACGAAAATTTACACTTGATGCAGGCGGGAAATTTTCAAGAACGGTTTGGTTTTAACTGTTGGGTTGGGATTTTAGGGGACAGAATCTTAGGCCCTATATTCATTCTTTGTATGTTTGCTAACAGGGGCGAGATATCTAGGTTTCCTCACGCAAGAAATTGAGCAGTTCTTGGATGAGATACCATTAGTAAATCGAGTACGACTATTTTACCAACAACATGGTGCCCCACCACACAACATGAGGGCAGTAACAGAATATTTATTTATTTTATTTATTGCAATACTTTACAAACACCATAAAGTTGGTAATTACATGCAAAGGTAAGAATCTACTACTGAATAGATAAGCCCTAAACTAAATTTAAAACAGAAATAAAATATCAAACACAAGAATAACAAAGAAAAACACTAAAAAAGTGTATAGGGGTTTCAAACTGTCTAAGACTATTGGTATTACATACAAAGTTATACGATACGTTAGAGTAAATCTTTTAAATCTCTAAGAGATGTGTTTAAAATATCTATCCGGACCTGACTGAGAAGCTCATTAGTAGCAGCCATCATACGGTTGAAAGGAGATAAGTTGTTATTAGGATCTGCATTAAAAAATTTTTGATTATGCGCAAGTCTAAGGTTAATCTTTGGTACATTTAGTCGAACATAATTGACTAAGTTACAGTCTTTATAATTTAAGTTATTTAGTATATTGTATAAAAATATCACAGCCTGTATCTTTCTTCTGTCTAAAAGAGTATTAAATGAAAAACTGTCAAGCATACTTTTATATGATATCATGTATGAATAAGAGTTATTATTCACAACATAAAGATAGCGCAGAAATTTTTTTTGGACTTTCTCTATTTGATCTATATGTACAGATTCAGAAGGCATCCATATTTGAGAAGCATACTCAATATGAGGTCTAACTATTGCATTGTATAGTCTTACTATAGTGGAGATTTTAAAATGTTTACTGTTTCTAATGAGAAAACCCAACGATTTAAATGCCTTTTTTGTTATGCTTGAAAAATGCTTATTTAACCTCATATTAGACTGAAACAAAACTCCCAGGTCTTTAACCTCACTGGTTCGTTTCAGGGCAAATGTGCCAATTTGATACTGGTTTAGGATTGGATTTATTTTCCTAGTGAAAGAGATAACAGAGCACTTTTTCACATTTAAAGACATTTTACTATCATCAAACCATGCAGTACACCTATCCAAATCCCGCTGCAGCAAATCACAGTCTCTCTGTGTCTTGACAAGTCTACAGAGCTTAAAATCATCTGCAAACAGAAGCCCCATAGAGTAGAGAGGCACTGAGGCAAAGTGTCAATAAAACAGAGAAACAGTAGAGGACCCAAACTACTTTCCTGCGGTACGCCTGAGGTGGCAATAAAAGCTTTTGACGTTGATGGGCCCACTCTGACCCGCTGAACCCTGTTCGCAAGATATGACTTCAAAAAGCAGTAAGCATTCTCCGCTATTCCGAGACGCAACAGCCGATCAAGCAGTAACTCATGGTTAACTTTATCAAATGCCTTCTCATAGTCAGTATAGACCACGTCAAATTGATATTTGTTGGAGACAGCTTCAGCAGCAAGTTCTGAAATTATTGAAAGATTTGTAGTGGTAGATTTGCCTTTTTGGAAACCATGCTGGAATGTCAAAATTTTAGGTTTTAAAAACTCAAGACAATTCGTCAAAAAGTATAGTTTTAAAATTTTTTGCTAAAATATTAATTAAACTTATGGGTCTATAATTTTTAATGTCATTTTCACTTCCATTCTTAAGAGCAGGGGTCACTTCTGCCATTTTTAAGGTTTCTGGAAATTGTTTGTGTTTGATAGCTAAATTAAATATATGTTTTATTGGTGCAGCTATAAATTCTGCTAAGCCTTTATATACAGTGTGGCCCAAATTGGGCCTACATGTATGGGGATCTTGGAAACTATAGAAGATAGACAAACGGTTAAATGGGGAAAGTTTTTGACAATTATATTTCTAACTGAAAACCGTTTAGTACGCGGCCCTATCTTTTTTGGTTTTTGAAATATGTTGAAAAAACCAAAAAGATGTATTTTCGAAAATATGCTGTAGATTTCTTATTATTCACTATTTTGGCAATCTGTAAAAACATTTGTAAAGCAACTTTTTAAGTATATTTCAGTTCTGCAATTTAATTTTGAACACGACGTTTCAGTTATTTTATACCATCATCAGGTTCATTTTTTCTTATGGGCGCCATATTGTATTTTGTACTTAAAAGGTAGCTTATGACGTCCGCTTTTCAACGATGTATTATTTGTTGGAAAATAAATGAAATTGACTTGAAAAATAAAAAAAATTAATTTTCGCAACACGTCAAATTTGAGAAGAACACATTAGGCAGGGTTAAATTTGTTTAAAATATCATAATATTATAATACATTATTTTATTTTTTCCTTATGGTTAAAAATCTCATATTAACATTTCAAATAAAGAAAACTAAAAACGCAATGAATAATAATTATTGTTTTGAAAAGAAAATAAGAAAAAATATCTAACTTACTATACTTATTCGAAATGTTGGCCGTTTTTATTAATACATTTTTGACACTTTTTTAACACAGTATTGATGACCCTGCAAAGCGTGTTGCCATTTATGCTCGTAAACACATTCCTTACTCTCTCTTCTAATTCTTGTACAGATTCCGGGGGTTCAAACTCATATACTTCATTTTTTACATAACCCCATAAATAAAAATCGAGAGGAGTTATATCAGGGGATCTAGCAGGCCAATTAACTGGTCCGCCGTTTGAAATTAATTTGTCATCAAATATCTGTCTTAAGAGAGTTTGAACTTCCCGAACATTATATGCGGGACAACCGTCTTGTTGAAACCAAATATTATTCAATTGATCTTGAGGAACTCTTGCTCTAATTGCCGGTAATATTTGATCTTCTAACAGCTCCAAGTATCTTTGGCCATTCAACGTATGATTATAAAAGAATGGTCCTATAAGTCTGTTGTCTAAAATGTAAGGAGAAAAGTAAAGCTGGGTTACTTAATACCTGCTATGTATTTAGCAAGCTAGGTGACATTACTTACCATACATACCACACCATACATTAAAACCAAATCGGGTTTGCAGTCTTCGTTGAGCCAATTGCTGAGGGTTTTCTGTTGCCCAAAAATGATGGTTATGTCTATTAAATACCCCGCAGTTGGTAAAATGTGATTCATCGGTCCAAATTACAAGACGACTGAAATCATGATTTTGTTCGCATTGATTCACATACCAATTTGAAAACTGCATTCTTCTTGGATAATCCGTTTCTCGTAAACCCTGAACTATAGTTGGCTTGTATGGTCGATATTTATTTTCCTTAAGGACTCTTTGTATGGTACTTCGCGGGGTTGGTAAGTCTCTTGCCGACGCTCTTGCAGATGATGTCGGAGCGGCATTAAAATAGGCTCTGACATTTTCGTCACGCTCGTTATTACCTGCTTTTTCGTAACTCTTGGGCCGCGGTTTTTCAAAACTTCCATGGTTTCTCAGGTTCATAACAATTTTTGGAAAAAGTCTGACACTTGGCTGCGGTCTTTCAGGAAAATTTTCAAAATACCTTTCTAATGCAAGGTTTGCATTTCTGTTGCAATGAATGTAACATTCTAGCAAATCAAATTTTTCTTCGTGAGAAAAACGCAATGCCATTTTCTTTTAAATTCAGAATACACAAATAAATCGTTATTATTAGATAATAATAATAAAAACTATTATACTTTTACTCGTTCTGACAAGTAATATTTTTGTTTCATTTTCAAACGGTAGTGGTTGGTCATAGGCTACTGGATTTTATTTTTGATTCATAGGTTATTGTAATATTGTTGATTGAAACAATGCAAGCAGTGTTTTGTGAATACTACAAAATGTAAACCTTTTAATTGGTATTCAATTTAGGGAGTTATAGTGCAGTTGTCAAATTTGACGTGTTGCGAAAATTAATTTTCTTTATTTTTCAAGTCAATTTCATTTATTTTCCAACAAATAATACATCGTTGAAAAGCGGACGTCATAAGCTACCTTTTAAGTATAAAATACAATATGGCGCCCATAAGAAAAAATGAACCTGATGATGGTATAAAATAACTGAAACGTCGTGTTCAAAATTAAATTGCAGAACTGAAATCTACTTAAAAAGTTGCTTTAAAAATGTTTTTACAGATTGCCAAAATAGTGAATAATAAGAAATCTACAGCATATTTTCGAAAAAACATCTTTTTGGTTTTTTCAACATATTTCATAAACCAAAAAAGATAGGGCCGCGTACTAAACGGTTTTCAGTTAGAAATATAATTGTCAAAAACTTTCCCCATTTAACCGTTTCTCTATCTTCTATAGTTTCCAAGATCCCCATACATGTAGGCCCAATTTGGGCCACATGTTGTATATAAGCAGGAATGTTATCTGGCCCTGTAGTTTTTTTAGGTTTTAAGGTTTTTATGCTTTTAATGATGTGAGCTTCAGATGTTAAAAAAAAATTAAAGGTGCCACCACCAAAATTCGGATTGTCCTGATAATCATTCGCAGTAACTTCAAATACTGACTGAAAATATTGTGAAAAAGCATCTGCTATGTCCTCCGGATCCAAGAAAGTAGAGGTTTCATTTTTCATTTCCCCTGGTATTCCACTTTTTTTGGACTTTGAATGTATAAACTGCTAAAATGACTTAGGATCGGAGTTTAAATTTCGTTCGACACCTTGTTTATAAATCTTATATTCAGTCTGAGTTTGCAGTTTAATACATTTTCTTAAATCATTAAAATATGTAAGCATGAGAGAGTTTGTTTGTTTTTTATTAGTGATTGCCTGATGGAGCTTATTTTTTTCCTTTATTTTGAACGAATCATACAACGAAAACTGGATTGGAAATAGAGGTCCAGTTAGTTGGCCGGTTAGGTAAAACAGAATTGTTTTTGATTTATACCTTTACCAAGACTTATTCCTTTTTCAATCTTTTCAGGTCACCTGACCTTACGGCTTTAGATTTATTTTTATGGGATTCTATTAAAAACGAGGTTTATGATGTACCTCCTGCCACACGGAATGAATTAGAGGAGAAAGTAAGGGCAACTATTCATAGAATTACACCACAGCAGTTAAGAAACGTTGAAAGAGCGACAGTAGAAAATACGACTATGTCATTCAAAAATTGATATATAAACTGCTGGCCACTCGAACTTACCGATAGAGATTTTTAGGCAAAATTTAAAGTTTAATATTTTCAACAGGAATGTAAATTTTTCAAAGCCGATTGCAGATTTTGAAAGCTGGTTTTTTTCGGATTAAGCTGCATGACGTATATTTATTGTAGGACCATAGGTTTATTATATACGGGGTGATCAATAATGTCATGCAAAAAATCAAAAAGTTTGTATGAGTGAAATTTCCAAAATAAATTTTTTTGGTCGTTGCAATAGGGTCCGTTACTTAGGTAACATCAATATCTCTAGACGTTTTTGTCAGTTTTTGGATTAAGGACGTTAGGTCTTGTACACACTACTAAACATAAAATGTGGGTAGCAAAATTTTTAAAATGCTATAACTTGACATTGGATGGACGGTTCTTGATGATTTTTGCGGATTTGGAATCCTTATTTCACGTAGATTTTCTACGATCTAAATATTTTATTTGAGGGTGGAAATTTACACATTATACCGGGTCGATAATAGACAAAAACATAGCGACAAGAACAAGTTTATTACATTATATTCTACAATATACAAGATTGGTTAACAACGGCCCAAAGTCAATCCTTACAAAATTTCTAATTCTAAGCCTAATTTAAAGGTTACTGCAATCCCTAAAAAAATCTGATATACTGTAATAACAAAGATTAGGTATGTATGGAAAAGGATACCTAGTGATAATTGATATTGGTAATTTTTAGTTAATAAAAAAAAATGGCCTGAAAAACATAAATTGTTTGTCCATTAATTTTTGTTTTCAACCCACTGCGTCAAAGACGGGAATTACAACCTTGCATTTTTGGAGTTTAAAATGAAATTGGGTATTTGTTGGCAATAGCGTGTTAAAAGGACGAGGTCATTAAAAGCAACCGGCAAATATCAATGGAAAAATGCCAAGTGTCCTATCTTTAAATACCTAATCTTTGGTAATAATTTACCCGAAATTAAGTAGGTGCATTATAAAAAAAAGGAACTAATATTTTGTTGGTCCTCCTGCTCGACGTATTACTTCCCGACATCTGTTTGGTAGAGTATCCACAAGATTATTTATAAAATCTTGTGGAATATTCTCCCATTCTTCACGAATGGCCTCATTAAGCGTTGCAAAGGTTGCAGGGGGTACATCACGCGATCTTACTTTAAGTTTTAAATAAGACCAAACGTGTTCGATGACATTAAGATCCGGAGACTTTGCAGGCCAGTCCATCCTATTGATGTTCTGTGCCTGCAAAAACTCGTGTGATCCTTCGCGCTCTATGAGGTGGAGCGTTGTCATCCACCAATAGAAATTCTGGACCGTAATTTCGAGCAAAAGGAACAACAATAGGTTGCAAAATTTCCTCCTGATAAACATTAGCGTTAACAGTTTGGTTGGTAATGAATAGCTCGGTTTTACCATTTCTTATGATACCTCCCCATACTGTTACACCTCCGCCACCAAATGCCTCTTGAGGGGCCATGTTTTCCTCCAAATACCGCTGATTTGGCCCTCTCCAAACTAATATTCGGCCATCGGAGTGAATCAAATTAAATCTTGTTTCGTCAGAAAATAAACAATGGCTCAACTCTGCATTACCCCAATTCGCATGCCGATTTGCCCATGCCCGCCTATTCGCTCTATGGTGTCGTAATAACAACACACATTTTGCTCTGCGACGGGCTCTAAAATTTAAAATGTTTGGCATTATGTTGTTTTTGTAAAAATAAATTCTCACCTTAAGTTGTTTTTATTCAATGTTCTTCTTACTGTTCTGTTCGAAACTCTCACCCCAGTTTGTTGCCTTAAAGAGTCATTTAGTTTCCTAGAGTTCTTTGTTCTATTCACCATAGCTTCTCGAATTAAAATTCTTTGGGTTCTTTGGTTTATTTTTTTTGTATGTCCACCCCCATGCCCATAATTATGATCACCAGTAGTTTCGACGCGACGGTTTAAATTATAAATTGTCTTTTGGCTGACATTGTAAATGCGCGCAATTTGCTTTTTTAGCATTCCTTCGTTGAGAAGTCGAATGCAATTTTCTCTTTCTGTCGTGGTTAAACGCCTCATATTAATTAAAATTTACAAAATTATAACATTGAAATGTGTCAGGTTATTTTTAAAATAATGTTAACTATTTTTAATTCCATAGCAACAAATTTGTTTTTGCAATGCCTACTTTGAAATTGACGCGTCGCGTAGAAATTACAGTCGATCATAAATATGGGCATCGGGGTACATATTTTCGACCCGGTATAATGTGTAAATTTCCACCCTCAAATAAAATATTTAGATCGTAGAAAATCTACGTGAAATAAGGATTCCAAATCCGCAAAAATCATCAAGAACCGTCCATCCAATGTCAAGTTATAGCATTTTAAAAATTTTGCTACCCACATTTTATGTTTAGTAGTGTGTACAAGACCTAACGTCCTTAATCCAAAAACTGACAAAAACGTCTAGAGATATTGATGTTACCTAAGTAACGGACCCTATTGCAACGACCAAAAAAATTTATTTTGGAAATTTCACTCATACAAACTTTTTGATTTTTTGCATGACATTATTGATCACCCCGTATATAATAAACCTATGGTCCTACAATAAATATACGTCATGCAGCTTAATCCGAAAAAAACCAGCTTTCAAAATCTGCAATCGGCGTTGAAAAATTTACATTCCTGTTGAAAATATTAAACTTTAAATTTTGCCTAAAAATCTCTATCGGTAAGTTCGAGTGGCCAGCAGTTTATGTAGATGTAGATTTTTAGTTTTTTTTTTCTTTTATTTGTTTTTTTTATGACAAAAAGTGACAAGTGACACATGATTGTATTTAGAATGTCATATGGATTCAAAGAAAGTAAAAATATACCAGGTGTCTCATTCAAAAATCGAAAGTTTATGTCACTTAAGGTAAAACCGGAAGTTCTATAAAAAATGCAGTTTTATGTCGCATACGAATCCTCCAAATTTTATTCCATTATCTTTAAAAACAAAAGAGTTAGAGGGGCGAGCCACCTTGCGGGGACACCCGGTATAGGAATCTAACACTTCACAATTATAAACAATTTGCAAAATATAAATTTAAATAATAATTAATTTGTTACACATAATATCGCGTTTACTTACTATTAACAGCTATAGTAATAATTGCACTTAGGTGTACGAAATACCTATGTATATGTATATTTAAAAAGTGATATTGACTATCATGATTTGAACATATCTCGAATTTCAGAGGAAGTAAGCTGTGAGGTAACGGATGTGGTTTTAAAACAATCCGCAACCCAGCTGGTTACAGTGTCCCAGTGGAGACTTTAAAAGGTTCTTAGAATTTCATCAGATAGGTACTCTTAACAGCTAAAATATTTCATTAAATATTATAATAATATTGATATAAGCAAATGAAACTGAGACAGCATTAGGTCCCCACGGGTATGGACAACGCAATGAACGAGGGGAAATGCTTTTAAACTTTTTACTGCAAAATGGTCTCTTCGCAATGAACAGCTTCTTCAAGAAGAGCCCCCAAAGAAAATGGACATGGGCTAGTCCGGATGGGGTAACTAGGAACGAAATAGACTTCATAATTACAAACAACAGAAATATGGTGCACGATGTATCAGTCCTTAACAACTGCTCAATAGGAAGCGATCATAGACTAATCAGAGCTAGGATCACAATAAACCTTAAGAAAGAAAGAACTAAAATGATAAATAAAAAACATCGAATAGGATGGACTCCTATAGAAAATACCAAGGCCTATGAAGAGGCTGTTCGAAATAGTCTTGAAGAGGCTGACTGGGAGGAAATGGACGTAGAAACAATGAACAATCGGCTGTTGGAAGCCGTGAAGAACGCAGAAGAAAAATATAGGACGAGGAGCAGAGGAAAGGAAGATAAAATCAGCATAGACACAAAGAACCTTAAGAAGAGAGCTGAAAAACAAGAATGACACAAACAGGGACGAACTAGGACAATTAAATAGAGATATCAGCAAGGCGGTAAGGAGAGACATAAGGCAATTTAACACCAATCTAGTAACGACCGTCATAGAAGAAAATAAAAGCTTAAAGGTACTAAGAAGAAGCCTCGCTATGGGTAAGAAAAATATATCCAAACTTGCAGATCATCAAGGACAAATAACATCAAATAAGGATGAGATTATCAAGATCGTAGAAGAATTTTACAGAGAGCTGTACAGAGAAGAGAACAAAAACGAAGATATTAGGATCAGGAAAGTGGAAAATGTAGGTTCAGAGGACCTTCCAGAGATAACAAAAGCGGAAATCTCAAAATCACTAAATGAGATGAAGAACAACAAAGCAGCTGGGGATGACCAAATTGTTATTGAGGCAATTAAGGCAGGGGGTCATACGTTACTAAAAGCTCTGGCTCTGTTGTTTAACGCGTGCCTCTTCCAGGGAGTAACACCGTCCAAATGGGACAAAGCGGTAATAATAATAATGCACAAAAAAGGGGATATGACTCAGTTGAGCAACTATAGACCGATTCCCACCTGTACAAACTGTTTATGAAAATAATCGCTAAAAGGCTAACATCAAAATTAGACTTCTATCAACCTCCTGAACAAGCCGGATTTAGAGCTAAATATGGAACAAATGACCACCTACAAACCATCAAAACACTGATTGAAAAGACTATTGAATACAATAAACCTGTGATCATGGTCTTCGTTGACTTTGAGAAAGCATTTGATTCTGTCAACCAAAAAGCAATGCTTGGTGCTCTGGCTGAATGTAGAATAGACTATAGGTACAGGGTTATCCAACCAAGACTAGACAAGGCGATTTTTTGACTTTTCCTGTACTTTTATAAAAAAACTGAAATAGCCATCTTAAGTCATTTTCTCCCGCGAATTCGAATATCTTCAGCAAAAAACAATTGAACATCAAAGAAAAGTACTAGGGGTCACTTTGATATTTTTTTAAATGGGATGCCGTATTTTTAATGAGCTTATCCGATTTCTCATATAAATTTTGATCTAAAATGTTTATAGTTTTTTTTTTTTTTTTTTTTTTTTTTTTTTTAGTTTATAGTTTTTTCTAATATGTCATATTTTTTTTATACGTAAGCAATAATAGATTTGCAAAAACTACTAAATTTGTAATTAATTCGTGAAAAATAAGCTCATTAAAAATACGGCATCCCATTTAAAAAAATATCAAAGTGACCCCTAGTACTTTTGTTTGATGTTCAATTGTTTTTTGCTGAAGATATTCGAATTCGCGGGAGAAAATGACTTAAGATGGCTATTTCAGTTTTTTTATAAAAGTACAGGAAAAGTCAAAAAATCGCCTTGTCCAGTCTTGGTTGGATAACCCTGTACACCTCCCTCATTAAATATATCTATGAACACGCTACAGCTTGTGTAAGGCTTCACGAAGACACGGATACCTTTCGTATTGAAAGAGGGGTTCGTCAGGGAGACACAATTTCTCCAAAGTTATTCACAGCCCTGTTGGAGTATGCATGTAAATCCGTCGACTGGAATGAAATGGGTATTAATATAGACGGAAAGTTTTTAAATAACCTCAAGTTTGCGGATGACATCGTACTTATCGCTGACAGCTTTGACCAGGCACAGACATTGTTACAAGGACTCTTCACTGCTACAAGAGGGGTTGGCCTCAAGATAAATTTTTCTAAAACCAAATTCTTGACCAACCTGGTTCACGCCAAGAATATCTCTGTGGATGGCAAGGACATCGAGCCAGTAACTTCTTACAAATATTTGGGCCACAAGATAAAAATAGGTAGGGATAACCAAACATGCGAGCTAGTAAGAAGAATAAGCCTAACCTGGGCTGCATTTGGAAAGCTGAGAGACCTTTTCAGATCAAGTATTCCAATGAGTCTGAAAAGAAAAATATTTGATCAATGTATTCTGCCTGTAATGACGTATGGTGCAGAGACCCTAACGTTAACAAAAGCAACGGTGTCCAAATTGCAAGTTACCCAAAGAGCGATGGAGAGAATAATGTTAGGGATATCGTTACGTGATAGGATTCCTAATGCCATCATCCGCAGACGATCAGGAGTAACAGACATTGTTGTAAGGATAACCACCCTAAAGTGGAACTGGGCTGGCCATGTAGCGAGGGCTAACGACGATCGATGGACAAAGAGAATTTTGGAGTGGAGACCCCGAATACAAGCACACAGAAACCGGGGACGGCCTCCAACAAGATGGACCGATGACATAAAGAGATTAATATCGAACTGGATACAGGTGGCGCAAAACAGGACCGTTTGGACGGACATGCGAGAGGCCTACGTTCAGCAGTGGACATCAGGGGCTATGTGATGATGATGATGATGATTGATATGGTTAATAGGTAAAAGCGAAATAAAGAGATAAAGCATACGTTGTTTTCAAAAAATGTAATCCTACTGATAAAAATACTAAGTGGTTACTCTACCAGTCAACTAGAATTTCATTTATTAATCTGCTTAAAAGTCAGGAAGAACAGTATTACTACAATAAAATTGATAGAAATAGAAGCAACAGCAAACTAATGTGGAAAACACTGAAAACACTAGTCAATGATACTGCAGAAGCATTTACACAAAAATACATTAAATTTTCATCTGGAGAGACTCAGATGATCGCGAGGAAGGAGCATGAAACTGCTTAGAACTTTAATATCTTTTTTGTATCAACTATTGATAAAATAAGAAACCCAATACCAGCGTCTAATGCGTGGTCTTCTGGCACATTGCCCAACATCAATAGCAGATTTTCAATTTCTATTCTCATCTATAAGCGATTTAAAAAAAAATTATTTACTACCTAGATAACAGATACAAAAACGAAGACATACTGAATACCAAAATTCTCAAAAGCTCCTTTAATGTGATAGGTCGTATATTTCTAAAATATATTAATACCTCATTGGAAAGAGGTCAATATCCAAATGAACTGAAAACTAGTTTAATAATACCTATACCTAAAGTAGTCAACAGTACTGATCCGTTTGACTATCGCCCAATAAACACTTTGCCCTTAATTGAAAAAATTTTGGAACTAGCCACTTGTAATCAATTTTACGATTACTTTAACTATAATAAATTACTCTATATTAATCAATCAGTATTTAGAAAGAACCATTCTTCTGAATCTGCAATCCAACTAACTGTCTCCACTTGGAACAAGCTAATTGACCAGGGTTATTCTGTGTTAGAAATCTTTCTTGACTTTCGTCGCGCATTCGAAACGATTGACCATAAGATTCTATTAGAAAAACTCAAATATTATGGTATCGAGGATATAGTTCTAAAATGGCTTGAAGACTTTCTCAAGGGTAGGCATCAGATTACCAACGTCAACAATTTTAAATTTAGCAAAATAGCAAATAAATATGGGGTACCTGGGGCCCTTACCTTTGGTAATATACTTAAATGATATAAGTCACTTTGTAAACCCTAATTTCCTAAATTTATTTGCTGAGGATTTTACCGATTTTTTCCAAAATATTTGAATCTATCAAGGATCAAATTAGCAATTTTTTCGAAAGACATAACTTGTTTTTTAATAAACAGCCTTAGAGACTACATAACTGAGGCGATGGAAGAGGATTTGGACACCTATGCAATGCAACCTTTTATGACCTACCTAAAGCTTTTGAATAAGTATCAAAAAAGCATCCTATTTTCTGAACGCTCTCAGTATGTTTTTTACAACCAGTTAATAGGTCACAGAAGTTGAAAATAAAGCATGGAGTACCGCAGGGGCTGGTTCTGGGACCCTTACTGTTTCTCATATAATATAATAATGACTTGTCAAAATGTCAGGAAAATTCGACACTAAATAATATTTGCTGATGACACAACCAACACTCTTAGATATCACCCATTCGACCCCTTGGGACACAGTGCTGATTTAAGTTAAGTTTTTAGACTTCGACGCAAGTGCATATTATGTATCATTGCGTGGCTATTTGGTGTGGTAACTTGTTGTTGTGTGACATTTTATTTTATTCCATTAACAGTGTAATATGTAATCTTATGTAAGTGATTAACAAACTTATTTTACACCGTTTTGATGTAAACCTCGACGCAAACATTATATTTTATCCACAGTATTGCTAGGAAATTTGTTTTAAACTGTTTCAATGTAAATTTATATATTTTTTTTTATAATGTGTAAAAGCACTTGTGTAGTATTACAAATAAATTCTATCTATCTATCTATTTATATACCTATCTATAAAAATTCACAAAAATGAAAGGAAATTCAAGAAATTTAAGGGCATTACCAGGGTTGGCAGGGTTATGAAAATAATAACTTTTTTTTTTAATATTTCAAACTTACGTTTACAATAATCATCAGCAACTAGCTATAAGTTCAGTTAATTAATTAACTATAGTAGTAAATATAGGCTTTAGCAGCTAGATGACCAAACATCCATATGTGCTAACTCAACTGTCTAATATAATTTTATGCAGTTAAAAAAAATTGCCTATATTCAACATTGTACAACACAAAGGAAAGAGAAAAATAAAACAGAAGAAAGTACATTGGTCACTCTGCAATATCAAAATAATGTTTAGGTAAATTCCATTTTCATAACATAAATATAAAAAGGAAATTAGGCACTTATGCTGTTTTTATATAGGTTCATTGTTGGCTTCATCTGTTTATTTATTCATTCAATGCTTATTATAATATACAAATTGAATTGCACTATATTATTCTATACCTTAAATAAGTAATAACAATCACAAATAATGTAAAAAAAAGGTACCTAAGTAACAGGTTAACTTGCATGTACCAATAAATATATTTTATTTTTTACTTATACCTACTAAGTATTATTATTAAAGCTAGTGCACTGCCGAAAGAAGAGTAGCTTTTTTTTTTATTATTATGGTGAGAATGAATAATTGAATAATTCTATTTAAATATATTTTTAAATTTTTTGTATACTTATTCAAGTTGTATAAAGTTCCTACATTCATATTTGAATTTGTGTATATTTGTTATGATTTTTAATTTGATCGGAATTAACTTATATATTTTGGGCTCTAGATAAGCCACACTTCTTAGGTTGATGTTATTGTGATTTACATGAATTACTATGTCATTACTCATTCTAGCACGAGTGTGGCAACTGTGATTTACAACATTTATATACAGGGTGTTTCATTAAGGTCGAAGAGCGGCCATATCTCGGAAACTATTGGGCATAGAAATTCAGGAAAAAAAAATTTATAACTAAAGTGGCCATGGGAAAATCCTGGAAATAATTTTTAAGTTCCGCATTTTGCCGCAAGGGGGCGCAATTGAAAAGTAAATTTTTAAATTTTAGATATCTCCGAAAATTGCACGTTAAGGTATATTTTTGATAACACCATTAAAAAGCTTGGACAATTTTGCATAATTTTGGTCCCATGCTTATTGGCGTACCGACTTTAGTAAGAGTGGGGGAAGCTGTTGAATGTGTAATCATTTAAATCGCTGTAACTTATAAACCACTTATCCGATTTTAGCAAACTAAAACTTGTTTGGAAGAAAAATGTAAGTACTTTTAACTATCGTCTTGAGTGGTCCATGATACTTCTCAATAAAAATACAAGAGGGCGCAATTTGCAATAATAACACATTTCTTAACTTTATTCATTTATTTCAAATCATACGGTATAATTATGATACCATAATCGAAAAGTAGATGAAATTTGCTACAAAAAATGTCAAAACCGCAGTTCGATATCTCCATCCGTTTCAGAGTTATTGCCAATAGAATAATTTTTAAAACTTTAAATGAAGAAGCGGTTGTTTTCATAGTTTTGTGATCAAGCATTCCATGACAAAAAATATTTTTAAACTTTATGGTTAGGTAGGTTTGTTTCTCATTATTCCAATGTCAAACTCCGTGCCTTCCTTCACACTTTATCTAGGCTTAGGACTAGTCCAAATCATGTAAAATACAAAATTTGGAGCGTGTTTCAAGGCCAACGGGCCATAAAACAGTATTGAAATAATTATCGGAAACTATTGAAGGAAACAATATTCATGGAAAGCTTCTTAGGAAAACAATTGAGAGACTTTATAAATGTTCAAAATGACCTCCGTTGTGCAAAATACAAAGATTAATTCTTTTTCTAGAACTAGAGACAGCTGTTTCAATTTCAGCTCGTGAAATCGAATTTAGTGCATTTTCAATTCGCTCAATCATGTTGTCTCGTGTGGTTGGTCGCGTTTTATATACAATGTCTTTTATTCGCCCCCACAAGTAAAAATCTAACACAGTTAAATCCGGGGATCTAGGTGGCCAAGCAAACAAACTACCCCTTCCAATCCAGCGATTTGGGTATCCAATACCTAAAAAATCACGGACGATATGCGAAAAGTGTGCCGGGCATCCATCATGTTGATACCACATGGATGTTCTTAGGCCAATAGAAACATCTTCTAAAAGGATAGGCAAGTCATTTTGTAAAAAGTTTAAATAAGATTCACCATTTAGATAATCATTAAAAATAAACGGTCCGATAATTCTGTGTCCTAATACTCCGCACCACACGTTAACACTCCATCTGTTTTGGTGATCCACTTCGCGCATCCAGTGAGGATTTGTCCGTGACCAATAGTGCATATTGTGTAAATTAACTTTGCCACAGCTACTGAAAGTGGCTTCATCAGTCCATAACACGTGGGAGAGGAATTGAGGATTCTCGTTAGACATCTCTCTTAGCCAATAGCAATAGTCGAGCCGTCTGTCATAATCACTTTCTGATAGCGCCTGATGTAAAACTATATGATAGGGATGCAGCTTAAAATCCCTTAGAATTCGGAACACTGCAGTACAACTTATACCTAGGTCTAAAGAAATTGCTCTTATGCTTAAATGCGGATCGGCCTCTACGTACGCAAGAACGTTTGTAATGTTGACTTCATTTCTTACTGGACGTCTTCTAAAAGCAACTGAAATGCGTCGTACACTTCCCGTTTGCCTTACGCATATTGCCAGTCGCTGAAATACTGCTCTGCCATAGTGCCTTCGTTCAGGATATCTGAGAGCATATTCGCGTTCCGCTATAGGCGCATTTTGAAAACATTCAAAATATACGGCCAGCATATCGTAAGCTTCGGCATTGGTATAAGCCATTTTTGAAAGGTACGTATCACAATTTTCTATCAAGAAGTTTAAGATGAATTACGGATAAACTTTTGTCAACACCTTTCAAAATGAAACTAGTTGACAACTATTTGCATTATTTGTCTTATGTCCATGGAAACTTTCAGATTTTATTTCACAGCTATCTAGATTTATTTTTTAAAACACATCATATTGTTAGAGTTACGCCTAAATGACACGTTTTCCATGATTGCCATTAATTCTAGAGTGGTTTCTGGGCCATTGGAATAATGAGAAACAAACCTACCTAACCATAAAGTTTAAAAATATTTTTGTCATGGAATGCTTGATCACAAAACTATGAAAACAACCGCTTCTTCATTTAACGTTTTAAAAATTATGCTATTGGCAATAACTCTGAAACGAATGGAGATATCGAACTGCGGTTTTGACATTTTTTGTAGCAAATTTCATCTACTTTTCGATTATGGTATCATAATTATACCGTATAATTTGAAATAAATGAATAAAGTTAAGAAATGTGTTATTATTGCAAATTGCGCCCTCTTGTATTTTTATTGAGAAGTATCCTGGACCACTCAAGACGATAGTTAAAAGTACTTACATTTCTCTTCCAAACAAGTTTTAGCTTGCTAAAATCGGATAAGTGGTGTATAAGTTACAGCGATTTAAATGATTACACATTCAACAGCTTCCCCCACTCTTACTAAAGTCGGTACGCCAATAAGCATGGGACCAAAATTATGCAAAATTGTCCAAGCTTTTTAACGGTGTTATCAAAAATATACCTTACCGTGCAACTTTCGGAGATATCTAAAATTTAAAAATTTACTTTTCAATTGCGCCCCCTTGTGGCAAAATGCGGAACTTAAAAATTATTTCCAGGATTTTCTCATGGCCACTTTAGTCATTAATTTTTTTTTCCTGAATTCCTATGCCCAATAGTTTCCGAGATATGGCCGCTCTTCGACCTTAATGAAACACCCTGTATAAGGTTTGTTTCTATGTATAAAACCAGACACTGTAACAGTGTACAAGGCTTGCCCATTACAAGTATCCTTTGTAAATAATGATTTGGTAGGATATAATCTGTTTCTTCTATACATTATTTTTAATATATTTCTATATATTTTTGAATAATGTTTAACTTGTAAAGTGCCGTGTCATGCAGTCCCCCCCAGACCAAGATTCCATATCTAATCAAAGATTCAACAAGGCTATTGTAAATCAATATAAGAGTATTTAAACTCAAAATTTCTCTAAGAATATAGAACTTGCGAATTAGGCAGCGTATCCTGTTAGAAAAGTCAAAGTCAAAACATAGCTTTATTGTTATGAACATACAATGTTTTTAACAAAGCCAGACATCATATTCCAATAATTCAATTTCCTCGCATTAATCATTAGAAAGTATGAACGGATTAGAACACACAACATAAATCATTATTAAAAGTCTAAGAATAAAAATAAAAGGTAATAAATAATAAAATCCTAATGCTGAGTTACAATTCACAATAAAATATCAAATACAAAATCACATAAAGATATCAGTAAAAAAAAGGAAGTCAATATGTGGATGCTATTTTAAGAATTTGTCCACTAAAACGCCAAGGTATTTAATTTGAAAAACTTCATTTACCTGTTGATCATTGACTTTGATATCCTGGAAGTCAGGCCTGCCGGCATTTGTTAGGGAGAATGCAATGTATTTTGTCTTTGCTAAATTAAGAGACAACCTAAAACCTTCTAACCATACTGTAACAGTACGTAACCCTCCTATCATTTTATCTTTTACTTCTTGCCAAGTGTCACCACTATACTCACACGGTATGCTCTGCATAAGAGATTATCGAGGAGATTATGGAATCATTGACATCAAGAGATAACTGAGAAAACTTACTAAGTTCAGTTTTATTTGAATTAATGACTTAGCTATAAATAAAAATCTCTCCTTTAGGCTCATGTTGTCAGCCCTAAAGAGTTGTGCTCATACAAATAATATAGTGTTATCAGCGCCCTATACAAATTCTCCTAATTCTATAAATAATCAAATTTTTAATTTCTATATAAAATGATATGAATCAAGAATGTATGAGATTCATTTCAATTTAGAAAGTAAAGGTGGATTTATGCACACCAATCATGAAATATTAAATTAGATTAATGATTAAAGGTGGAATTGACATAAAATGCTATGGTGGCATATATATCACCTCACAATTAAACAAAATTAAAGAGAATTAAAGAAAATTAAGATCTTAATTGTTCTGTAAAAGTCCACCTTAATGTCTAAAAATATTTTTAGAAAATAATGTATTACCTGATAGCTAGATGAAAGATAAGCCAAGGATTCAGACAAATATTTTTTATGTTGCTCTTTCAATAACTCGGGCAAATTTGGGTCTACCCCTAAATATGCTTGTATATCCTCGAATTTTTTTAAAATAGACTTTTCTACTGATATCTAAAAAATAAAAAGTACAAGTTTAAGTTAAGGTGAATTTGTGCAGACCATTTAAGAAAAGTTAATTTAATTATAAATGTTTGTAAGGCTATGGTACCATTTATGCAAGTCACCTAACAATAAAACAAAATTAAGGAAAATAAAGGTCTTAATTGGTCTGCATTAATCCCTAAATCCACATTTATTAAAATTGCACTAAGTTTGGAATTTATGATCAAATTCATCTTCGAAAAGTACTTCCTCTTACTTGTTCTTCTGAAGTCTTGGTTGAATCGGCATTTCTTGGCGTCATACATTCCTTTATATCATTAAAATGTCTTAATTTTAAAGTCGTCTCCAACATTATTTTTTAAATATCGAAAAATTATTCAAAAGATGTTTTAACACAACCTAAAAATTTGGAAATTTATTCTTCTGTTTACCACGAATTACATGAGACCCCTTGGCAACTTGGCAACATCAAACTTAGGAGAAAGAAGCAACAATCTAGGGAGCGCGCAGTTTCACCAATATAACAAAATTATTTTATAAAGAAAAGAGCAAACAATCTTTTCTCATTGAAACAAAACAACATAATTGGCACTAACTTTATTCTTTCAATATAAAACCCGACAATTGTTTGCTTTCCTTGGCCGACAACCTTCAAGCAATACAAATAACAAAATTAAATAATGGAATAATGTTCTCTTTTCGTCTTTGTCATATTGGTAACAATGAGGCAGTTTTTAGATTTAGTTCCTTTTATGTTTAATTGGTAGAACGTTTCCTCACCAAGAGATAACCTTCAACCTTCAAACTGCTTCTAACCTTACTCTTTTAGTACTGTTTTCAGCTGTGGTTTTCAGTGTTTCTTATTTTTGCTTTAATTATTTGTTCTAATTTTTGTGCGGTAATTCATCTAATTTTTTAAAATATGCTTAGTTTTTAGTTCGTTCAGTGTTTGTTTACATGTAAGCAACGATTTTAAGGGGAACTTTTTTAACACTAAAAAATAATTTGTAGAGAAAAGTTGTTATCCTTGATCAGATATTTTTGCAAAAATAATGATAATTTATTACGTCTAAATTTTATTAATATTATATTTAAACCTCTTATCAGCTTGGCTGTTGCCTCACATCATCTGTGGCCCGGTTGCCCCCCCAGTAAATGATAAAATTATTATTTTATAACGACTTTATTTTTATTACGACTTGATAATACATAAATTATATTACATATACACTTCTTAGTTTTTAAATAAAGGAATTGTTTTAGATTTTCAAAATTTTAACAAGTGTGCGAGAGGTACCTACTTTATTATGGAATATTCATATGCTTCCAGTAATACCTCTGAAATTTCTTCTGAGGTTGCAGATGTTAAAGTAAGTACAACAGTTTTTCTCTAATTTTTGAAGCAAATAATAATAAAGGTTATAGTTTAACCCTCTGAGTAACCTATATTAAAGTCAAAAGGGCCAGATGCTAAACTTAAGCAAAGGCACGTGGGTTTAAATATTTGCCAGGGCCTCGACTGTACTCGGGCACAATGTTTACCAAAGCATTAAAATTGGGGTTGCACAATATAAAAAAATTAAGTTTTATATTTGCGGCTTTATCGTAAGTAAGTACCTAGAAAGCTTGTAGGTGCAAAAAATAGCATCCAACATTTTTCCCATCCTACTAGTACTACTGTACTAACTGTAGATCTTAGAACAAATTGTTGACCAATTCCTTTTTTATTTCCGGCCCCTATTGAAACTTTATTTTTTTTTATTTTCATTTTCTAGAATAAAAATAAACAACATAAAGTATGTGTCCACTCCAAAAACTGGTCAAAATGAGCATAAAAAAATACAGGAATTCACCGATTATAATACCTTGGACATTTTTTTGTGCTACTGTTTTTATTTCAATAAAAATTATGAATGTTTTTTTTCTATTTCTACAGATTAATACCTATGCTAATTTTTTTTCATCATTTACAAGATTGTTTATACCAAACCAATGTTTTGCTTTTAAAAATAAATTGTTGCTATCTTCAATAAATTCTTGAACATCTCATTTACCAATTACCTTTGTGTTATCCACTAAGCTTGTAAATTGCAAAAGGCTTTCGACCAAATATTGGGATTTGAGAATTTGCTGTTGATGGGTTAAGTGATATCCCTGAGATCTCCAATACTTATTTTATATTCATTGTCAGAGGAGATACCCTAATTTACAGCCAGATGTTTATACATTGCCATTAAATAGATAGATAACAGCATAGATAAATAATTACTCAAGAATATTTAAAGAAGGTACAAAGTTTGTACTGAATATACCAAAATATAAACAAATATATTGCTTAAATAACAAACACTAACAAAACTTATCAAATAAATATAAATATGTCTTTATCTTTAAGAACCAAGATTTCTAACATCCTAACAAACCAATAACACAGTTTTTTTTTTCACTAATATCGCCTAATCTTAACATTTGATAAAGGTTAATTAACGGCAAGTCTATTTTATGTCTGTTTACAAAAACTTTACAGAGCGTTCCTATGATAAATCTTATTTATTGCAAAAGTATATATTATTGTTAATAGAGCTAAACACCTAGGTATTTGGATACCCCTGTGTGTTTAGGAATATACATAAATAAAAGTATTATTTTATGTTCATTCTTTATAATCTTAATTACAGTATATTGTCATTATGATAATAATATATAGATTTTTGATTCCTTACCATGTGATGTGATTTTACAACTCACATTACCTACAATATCCCGAATAGTTGAAAAAAATAATTTGATAGTGGCATTATGCTGCACCATGTCAAACGCCTTCGCCAGATCCAGGAAAGCAGCTATTGTTTTTTTGTCATTATTCATGTTTTGAAGGGTGATCGATGGTGGATGGTCTATTAGACGTTCTGGCGAACTAGTCAACGGATCACTTTAAAAATTTGAGAACTTACATAAGTGGACTTGCTCTTTCCTTTAAAAATATTTTTAACTGTGCAGCGTTGCCGATTCTACTAAAAGGTACTAGCTAACTTGATATTTTAAATAGAATACCCTGTATATTATGTTTTTTTAGAATCCCTATCGATTTATTAATAAATTTTCTTAACATTTACCTATACCTATCTGTCATCGTTTTCGAGATAATAATTAATTTCTGTTTTTTTTTCGCAAAGCATGGCCTTTAAAAACTGCCGTTATTTTTGACTTCGTGACAGATTAGGACATGGAAATTTGGTGGAAAATTAGGTAATATCCAGAGACACTTTACTTTGTGTCTATATCTTAATTATTATAGTGCAGGGTGTTTTAGAAATACAAATATTTTGATGATTTGGAAAAATTACTAAAATTATAATTTTTTAAATGGAACACCCTGTATTTTATCTCTGATTCTAAAAGCTCTTCAAATTTTCTGTCTTTCTATATGAAATGTTCCCATACCCATCTAGAACAGTTTTTGACTTATGAGTATTTATTTGCTAAATTAATTGTTAACAGATATCAAGCATATGAGTTTTCAGTCAAATTTAACAAGTAGCCTATTTAAACTTTTGTTTTGAAATGGTTGACATTCTGCTATTATTTATTTAGTTTATTTGTTGGTGTATTTAAAAATTCTATTTTAAAGTTTTAAGAAAAATGGAAGAAAACAACAACTATCAAATAGTAGAGTACTTTATGAATTTATTATTTATAATTTAAACGAATTCAAAGCAATTGCGTAAATTTTTAAAGCTTAAGGTTACTTAACCAAATCTAAGTTGTTGCATACAGGACGACATACAAATAATTTTCTTTTGACTTCTTACAAAACTACTAAAAAATTTAAAAAAAAATCTAATTCGTTTTTAATAAATGTTCAACATGTTGACCGTTGACATCTAAGCATTTTAGAATTCGAGTATTAACACCATTTGCAATAGTTAGTCTAAGTTCATCAGCACCCAAACTTTGAAAAGCGCGATTCACCCGATCTTTCAACTCTTCCCTTGAATTTACTGGTGTTTTGTAAGCAATATCTTTGACAGTACCCCAAATAAATTCATAAAGTACTCTACTATTTGATAGTTGTTGTTTTCTTCCATTTTTCTTAAAACTTTAAAATAGAATTTTTAAATACACCAACAAATAAACTAAATAAATAATAGCAGAATGTCAACCATTTCAAAACAAAAGTTTAAATAGGCTACTTGTTAAATTTGACTGAAAACTCATATGCTTGATATCTGTTAACAATTAATTTAGCAAATAAATACTCATAAGTCAAAAACTGTTCTAGATGGGTATGGGAACATTTCATATAGAAAGACAGAAAATTTGAAGAGCTTTTAGAATCAGAGATAAAATACAGGGTGTTCCATTTAAAAAATTATAATTTTAGTAATTTTTCCAAATCATCAAAATATTTGTATTTCTAAAACACCCTGCACTATAATAACTAAGATATAGACACAAAGTAAAGTGTCTCTGGATATTACCTAATTTTCCACCAAATTTCCATGTCCTATTCTGTCACGAAGTCAAAAATAACGGCAGTTTTTAAAGGCCATGCTTTGCGAAAAAAAACAGAAATTAATTATTATCTCGAAAACGATGACAGATAGGTATAGGTAAATGTTAAGAAAATTTATTAATAAATCGATAGGGATTCTAAAAAAACATAATATACAGGGTATTCTATTTAAAATATCAAGTTAGCTAGTACCTTTTAGTAGAATCGGCAACGCTGCACAGTTAAAAATATTTTTAAAGGAGAGAGCAAGTCCACTTATGTAAGTTCTCAAATTTTTAAAGTGATCCGTTGACTAGTTCGCCAGAACGTCTAATAGACCATCCACCATCGATCACCCTTCAAAACATGAATAATGACAAAAAAACAATAGCTGCTTTCCTGGATCTGGCGAAGGCGTTTGACATGGTGCAGCATAATGCCACTATCAAATTATTTTTTTCAACTATTCGGGATATTGTAGGTAATGTGAGTTGTAAAATCACATCACATGGTAAGGAATCAAAAATCTATATATTATTATCATAATGACAATATACTGTAATTAAGATTATAAAGAATGAACATAAAATAATACTTTTATTTATGTATATTCCTAAACACACAGGGGTATCCAAATACCTAGGTGTTTAGCTCTATTAACAATAATATATACTTTTGCAATAAATAAGATTTATCATAGGAACGCTCTGTAAAGTTTTTGTAAACAGACATAAAATAGACTTGCCGTTAATTAACTTTTATCAAATGTTAAGATTAGGCGACATTAGTGAAAAAAAAAACTGTGACTTCTTACAAAACTACTAAAAAATTAAAAAAAAAATCTAATTCGTTTTTAATAAATGTTCAACATGTTGACCGTTGACATCTAAGCATTTTAGAATTCGAGTATTAACACCATTTGCAATAGTTAGTCTAAGTTCATCAGCACCCAAACTTTGAAAAGCGCGATTCACCCGATCTTTCAACTCTTCCCTTGAATTTACTGGTGTTTTGTAAACAATATCTTTGACAGTACCCCAAAGGTAAAAATCTAAAAACGTCAAGTCTGGGGACCTTGCAGGCCAATTCCAAGGTCCCGAACGCCTGAACCAGCGATCTTCGAAAATTCTCTGTATTTCCGCCCTTACTTAGACAGTGCAATGAGCGGGAGCCCCGTCCAGTTGATACCAGCTACTGCGATACTGAGCAAGAGGAAGATTGTCCATGAAATTTTTAACAAGCGTAGTTAAAATTTCTAAGTATTTTCTAGAAGTCACTGTTTCATCATACATCAAATATCGAATTTTGTCGTCCATCATTAAACAAACAACCGAGGGGTAAACCACCTCGCGAAATACTGTCACAAATTCTGCGAAATCACCGAAATCGTAAAGGAAATCCTGCGTAATCCCGCTAAATCCCACGAAATCACGCGAAATCACTGCGAAATCCATGTGACGTAACGCATGACGTTTATTCAGTCGGCCAATCACTGCGTCCTAACCTTGATAAACGGTTTTGTGTGTCACCAGGCGATGCAGATCTTCGTCATAACTGCTGAGAGCTGCGTCGCTTCAACAAGTTTAGTCACATAATTTTGTTTTAATATTCTAAAGATGAGTTTAGTTTAGTTTACTGAAAAGTGGTAAGTAGCCTGGTAAAATATGTAGTGATTTTTAAGCAATATAAGTATTTTTTTTTATAAAAGAGATTTTTTTTACCCTATTTAATAGAATAATATTTTGAAACAAATATTTACACCCAGATTTAAACTAAAAAAACCGAATAAATATATTGAGAAAAATCTATTAAAATAATGTGTTTGATGGTACTTAGGTACTGTTATTTGGCTAAAAAATATCTACTTACTACTCACCTTTTGCCAGATTTGGTGGCTGTTATTCTTGATCTTTTATCTCAGAAGTTTATTTTTAGAGAAAAGATGCAGCATATACAAGAGAGTAAAAATAAACTGTTTGCTATTTTAAAAGAAGTTGAATTAGATGGATTATTTCCAACTTATCTTACCGATTTGTTGGCCTACACTGGGTACATAAGTCATGACGAAATCAGTTTGATTAGTGATAATGACATATTAAGGCTTAAAGAATTTGCCCGAAATATTTTACCAACCTTACTTTCAGAAGGAGAAAAAAATAACTTCAATCTTTAGGCATTAATTAGACGAAGTTTTAATATCACTGCTAGATAGTTTAAAAGATAATTCCGATGGAAACAACGTTTCAGAAGCATCTAATGATGGGGAATTAGAAATGGAAGAGGCAACACAAAATCAATCAGAAATGGTTGTCAAAAAGTCGACATCATGTTGGCTATTTTTTAACAAAAAAGGACGCCTGTCTAGTGATAGGATAGTACGGTGCAAAAATATGGCTGGTTCCTTAAATGCAAAGAAAATTAAGATAAAGTCTAATGTATCCAAAAGGAATCTTGCGAAAAAAATTGAAAAGAGAACAAAAGGTTGAAAGACAAGTATATCAGATTCGGACTCTTCTTTAAGTGATAATTATTCTGTTCAGAGCGAATACGAAAATGGTAGTTTTTCTGCGGAAGAACAAATTTTACCGTATAACAGCAAAATGTTGACCAAAATTGACAAAAAGCGAGAAGCCTATTATGCAGTCTGTTATAAAAGTTGGTGTATCGGGAGAGTCGTAAAACAGATTGGCAATGAAATCAGCTAGATAAAATTTCTTAAGTTAGAAGTTGATAAATATTTTTGGCCCAAAGAAGATGATAAACAATTCGTAAAAAATAAATTTATATTTTATGGTCCCCTTTCATTATTAGGTATTGGGCCATATAAAAGAATCATCACATACTTGGTTAGGATATCACATGTTAATAATTTAGCTGTGGAATAAATGGCTTTCGAGAATAAGTATTCTTTTTTTTGGACTTAAGTATGTATTAGGTTATCCCCCCATCCCAAGGGCAGATTTATCTGTTCAGTGGGTCGTCCTGGAGTCCACCAGTGTCATACTGCATTCTTGAACTTTCTAAAATGTTGGGTATACTAACTAACCCGTTCTGAGAATCGAACCCGGGTCGCCACGGCCGATTGCAGCTCTCACATTGATTTGATTTGATTTGATTCTTTATTGGTGCTATTATTGTAATTACAATTTACACAAGTCATAATAGTACAAATAGAAATAATAATAATAATATACTTAATATTAAAAGCTAATGTAGTAAGAACAAAATATCCATTAAAACATTGAGCTATTATATGGCACCTTAAATTACTCGTATTATCAAGATTTCCGAGCGAATTCCGTTCTGCGCAAACATTTGAAATCACGCGAAATCGCATACAATAATGCGAAATCCGTCGCAATCATGCGAAATCCCGCGAAATCATTGAAAATCTTTCGAAATCTTTAAAAATAATGCGAAATCTCTTGGAAATCGCGAGAAATCTCCCTATTTGCGAAATACTGTCACATTTTTTACTCCAGTGGTTCACCCCTCGCAAAAAACATTAAATCCAAATTTTTCTTGAAATGTTGAATCTCTCGTAGCATGGGGATTTCGATTCATCACTCCAATTAATATTCCGTAAGAATTGTGGGTCTTCCTGAATATGAACTATTAAGTTTTCGCAAAACAAAAGTCTTTGTGGAAATTCCTCAGGCTTAAGAAATTGAACTTTGGTAAACTTAGGTATAACCATGCATATTATGTTTAGACAATATTGCTTGCACACAAAAATAGGTTAAGCCCAAATCTTCTTTGGCACATCTTATTAAAGATTGTGGATAGGCATGAAAGTACGCCAAAACATTAATTTCATTTTCCTCGTTAGACGTTACAGGTCTAGGTAAAGTTCCGGTAACTTTCAAGGACGATCCAAAATTTTTAAAATTGCTTTGAATTCGTCTAAATTTCTTGTTGTTCACTGATGGCAAATTTGGATACATTTCGTTGAATCTTCTGCAAGTACGCCTAATTATCTTATAACACTGACCATGTAAAACAAATAAATTCATAAGTACTGTATTTGAATAGTTGTTGTTTTCTTCCATTTTTCTTAAATCTTTGAAATAGAATTTTTAAATACACCAACTGACAACTGAACTAAATAAATAATAGCAGAATGTCAACCATTTCAAAACAAAAGTTTCCATAGGCTAACTGTTAAATTTGACTGAAAACTCATATGATTGATACCAGTTAACAATTAATTTAGCAAATAAATACTCATAAGTCAAAAACGTTCTAGATGTGTATAAGTACATTTTATATAGAAAGACAGAAAATTTTAAGAGCTTTTAGAATCAGAGATAAAATATAGGGTGTTCCATTTAAAAAAGTATAATTCTAGTAATTTTTCCAGATCATCAAAATATTTGTATTTTTGAAACACCCTGTACTATAATAACTAAGATATAGACACAAAGTAAAATGTCTCTGGATATTACCTAACTTTCCACCAAGTTTCCATGTCCTAATCACGAAGTCAAAAATATCGGCAGTTTTTGAAGGCCATGCTTTGCGAAAAAAAAACAGAAATTAATTATTATCTCGAAAACGATGACAGATAGGTATAGGAAAATGTTAAGAGAATTTATTAATAAATTATTAGGGATTCTAAAAAAAAATTATTATACAGGGTATTCTATTTTAAATATCAAAGTAGCTAGTACTTTTTAGTAGAATCGGCCTAACTGCACAATTAAAAATGTGTTTAAAGGAGAGAGCACGTCCACTTATGTAAGTTCCCAAATTTTCAAAGTGATCCGTTGACTAGTTCGCCAAAACGTCTAATAGGCCATCCACCATCAATCACCCTGTATAGGTATGCATCCTGTATTAAAGATCAAATTAATAATATGGGTATGTAAGAGGGGTTAATATGTGTGGATAGGTGTGTTTTATTGTTTTTGTAGTGATAGTGTCTATTCCCGGAGCACTATTGTTTTTTAATGAGTGGATATAGGTTACAATAATTTCATTTTCAATAATGGGTGTGCGATATATAGAAGATAAATTGCTGACAGTACTTTTAAAAGGGTTAATGGGAGTTTTAATTTTCTCAGCCATTACTTTTATAATAAAGAAGCTGTTACTATAGCTAGCCATATGTTTCTCATTTAAAATTCTATCCCCTCTGTTGTCTATCAGTTCTATTTTTCTGTTATTTTCATTCCTATCCTCCTTTGGCATTATTTACAATTTTTTTTAGTGTATTTCTGTAGGGTTTGTATGTTTGGTTCAGTTGTATGCTGTATTCTTTTAGAATTTTTTTTTTAATCAGTCTATGTTTTATTGAGTTTATTATGCCTATGGTTATCCAAGATTTCATTTTTTTAGGAGAGTTTTTATATATTTATATAACGTCTAAATTATTATTATTATTATTATTATGATTTAGTGTTTTTTTGATAATTTGATATAATGTTGATATAAATCAATGAAACTATGTAGCTAAGGTTATATTTTGTTGTGTAAGAACACTACCAATTTTCCCAGCTTAAGAGTTTATTCAGTTTATTATAATCAATAGTTTTTACTATCTGGTCTCTCCTACTGTCATGCTCTGTCTGTGTGATTGTTTTATGAATGTTTAGCATTATAAGAAAATGGTCTGTGATTGGTAAGTGAATTATATATTGTTGATTTTTTAGTGTGATATTCCTTGATTGTTTTCTTAAAAATATATGATCAAGACAGATATGCGTATTATCCATTATTCTAGTGGAGTCGTTAATGTATGAGCAGAAACCATGTTGATTTAATAGTGTAGTGTTGGAATCTTTTTTTCGATATTTATGTTTATGTCACCAATAAGGATATGTATCCAACCCATTATTGCCCTAACAAAAATAAATGCACCATCACTTTTATTATTGTTAGCTGCATTGTAATAATTTATGAACCCTGCAACTAAGTGCTAAGTATTATGATATAAACCAGAAATCTAAGATTATAAGTTTCCAAAAATGTAAGAAGATTGTCAAAAATTTGCTTTTTGCTTCTTAGGTTTAGGTGTAGTACATTAGGTATTTTATTAGGAACTTTAATTGCACTCGTTATATTGTTTATAGGTATCTAGTATTATTAACTCTACCCTGTTTTGTATTAATTATTCTATAAAATTATTATTAATTTCTACCTGCATTATGCAATATTATAAGTTTTGGGCCGATGTGGCTTTATCGTTTCTTTTTTCCCAAGCAAGTCTGTATTTTTTTTGTCAGTTTAGGGCAATCTTGTTCACTTTCACTGTCATGGTTACATGAATAGGTTGCATCATAATTACTGTTGATGTAATGGCAATTAACACACTTTTTTTCTTCTTCCTTGCATACAGTTCTGTCATTTGGGCCAGCACAGTACGTACAGCTCTTTGCACTTTCACAGGTAACTGATTTATGTCCAAATGTTCCACAATTGTAACATCTCAAGATCTTTAGATCCTCGAATACGTAGTTGTTCCATCGCAAATCCAATTTGATATTTATTCATTTTTTGTATGTCAAGCCTGATGTTTCTATAAATATTGTCCATTTCTTAGATTTTTTGATTGTGTTGAATGTGTTATTTTCATTATGTCGTGGTCGATCAGTTTACTGTTGAGCATTTTGAGATCAGCCAGGAGATCACATCCTTCTTGATATTCTTAAGGCAGACCAGTAATTTTGAGTCTAGGATTATGTTGTCCCTTAACCTCGATGCTATATTTATTTTCCAGTTTTAGTTTGACCTGTTTTCTCAGTTTTTCAAGGTTTTCCGAACTGGCACTTCTTTTTACTATACATCCGATGTATGCCAATTTTTTTAAATCAACATAAGTGTGTATTAAAAACAAAATGGAACCTATAATACTGCCTTGTGGAATACCTACAACATTTGCTCTTAGGTTTGACTTATAATATATATCCTTTTTATAAATTAAGATCGTTTGATGGTGATATAATTTGACCCTCAACTCAACAGCACTTCCTCGAATCCCATTGTTTAGTGGACAGCCTTTTGCAATTTGGTAATGATTCAATATTAAGATTTGCGGTGTATACTGCATGTTTTAATTCAAGCTTTGCAAATGTTTAATCTTGGAAAGATCTAGTATAGAAGAAGGGATTTCAATTTTATATTAGGTACCTTCACTACTAACACTATCTGCTATAAATACTATATTTAGAATGAAAGGTTTTTAAGAAATATCCAAAGTTTAAAAACATTTACTTGACGCCCAAACTTTTTTAAAAATCATAATCACTGATGCTTTAAGGCTTACACACACCGACGCGGCCACGGCCACGGTAGCGGTGGCGGCCGCGGTGGCGATCATATTAGCGGTCAGGCGTATTCACACCAAAGCGGTGAGTAGAGCTGTAAGGTAGTTGCCGTTTACATATTTTATGTATACGAAAACATATTTTTAAACGTCCAGGTTTCATTTTTATTTCTATAATTTGTTATTATGATAGACGATGTTGAAGAAGAGACTTTGTTACTATTAGCTCTTTGTCCCGCACTTTGTTTTTAGCCCTTATATTTTTATAATTTGGATGGGATATAATTTAACATTTTCTATTAATAATTCCATTATAATATTTGCCATTATTACTGTCACTTCTCGCAGTCAAAGTTTACACATTGTATTTGACCGTCACCGCGTATCAGAACGCTGCCCTAGGCCGCTTGATCTAGACCTGCCCGCGCTGGTATGATTTCATTAATTTATTCCTATGTGTTTAGATTGGCCGCCACCGCTACCATGGCCGTGACCGCGTCGGTGTGTGGAAGCCTTTAAACTCCATAGATACTAGGGAGCGCCTAAAAACAAATGTTTATTCAACAGGTCATTGACATTGACCCAAGCCTCATAAGATTTTTAAATTCTATAGGGTCTATGATATGTAAATATACAGGGTGTCCAGTTTTCGATGCTTTTACGAGATATCTCCGTTATTAGTAAAGATAGAAGGATACGGTTTTTGCAGCACTGTGCTACTTTTCTGTGAAACACAAGATGCCGTAATCAGAATTTGTCTAGTCCTCCTTGTTTTTGATATACGGGATGTTTTTGAAAATTTTACCTTTTGAGACACCCCCTATATTTAGGTTACCCTGTAGCTTATCAAACAAAAAAGAAATGTTCTCTTTGTAGTTTTTTACGTAGAATGCAGTGACGTACTCAGATTTTTTCTACGTTTAATAGTTTCTGAGAAAAAAAACAAACTTGCTTTTTTTTAAATGGGTCACCCTATACTTATATATTTTAATAATATAATGTAGATTATAACAAGCTTCTAAGAATAATATAATGCCTTATTTTTATTTTTAATATTAAGTAAGAAATTTACGTTTAATTAAAAAATATACATTTTTTGTTAGTAGGCCATGACGGGTATTTAAAATAACTATTACTGGTATGATAATTACTGCAGAAGAAATATATTTTGGACTCCTTAATCTAATTAGTAGTTATATTTCAGTAAAAATAATAACAATGCATAAATCGAGTCGGATGACCTTGGTGACCATTACAGGTCCATTAGTTCCAATCCAGTGGCCTGGAAAATTATTGTTTAAGTAAGCCCTGATAATTAGCGCATTGTGAGCGGGTTTTTCATCTTGTTGCAGATTCAAGTTATTGAGACCCACTAAGGGTATGTCCTCTATTATTTCCGGCACAACGTTTCCAGAATTTCCAAATATTTATTTGCATGAAGGCTGCCTTCATATATATTATAAATTATATTGCTTTCTACTCTAGTGTTATTTTAAATATTAAACTGACGTATTTATTATTAACTTTATACAGAAAAAAACAACACACCGTTTTCAACGTACTAATTTTATTAAATAAAAATTAATACAAAACTAGCAAAACGATAAAACGAAGTAAAAAGTCAAAAATGTAAAGAAGCTCTGCAAAGCGGATCGCTTTCGCCAAGTCACGAGCTTGAGTGCCTCCCCGCCGATACCGTCTGGATGGGATGACGTCATAAGTCGCGGGTCGCGGTACTCCGTGTCAAATGCGTTTAGCTTGAATCTAACACTAGTATAAAACATGAAACGTTAAAGCCAAACCTGCCTTGCCGTTCGAGTGGAAATATTACATGCTGATTTTCCTGAGACCAAAACCTCGTATTGTGCCGATTAAATATACCAGCACTGGTAAAATGAGCCTCATCGAACCATATAACGGTTCTTTCAAAATATTTTCCCTGTTGATATTTTGTAAATACCAATTACAGAACTCTATACGGTGCTGTGCATCACCAGGATGTAAGTTTTGTACTGGGTGGAATTTATATGGCTTAAAATTGTGTTTTTTTAGGATTGTTTGAACTCTTGATTTAACTTTTTTGATAATATTTTGTCACACTTAGCCCCGCGGTTTGATAGGACACTCATATTTGGTGATATCAATCTTAACTTGCTCAATCTGGACAACCCGTTGACCGGTTGTTTTAACTTAAAATTTTCAACAGTTAATTGATGAACCGACACGTCTTACCTCAACCTCAGCAACAGTGATTGATCCGATTTTTGTAAATGATACCGATATTGTTAAGGGTAGTGGTACTATGAATGCAGATTTAATTTCCGATTTTCGTGAAACTTGCGGTGCGTACATCTAAACGGACACAAGGGATGTACACTTTTCGCGACTTTAATAGCTTTAATGAGAAAACTGTCTATAATGATCTATCAACCTTATCGTGGGATGATATTTTCTATATAAATAATATGAAAGATAAAGTTTTGTTTTTTTAAGATAGCTTAGTAGGGTTAATTGGGGTAAATGTAAACAGGGGTAAATGTAAACGCACCTAAAAAGATGAAAACGAAGGAATATTCATTTGAAAAACGGCGCGAAATCGGCGACGCTATTCGTTTACCCTTCGTAACCGTTCGGCTCGCAAGGGCAGCTTAACGTTTTTCTGCATTAATCGCGCCATTTCTAAGATGCTGCATTTATTAACGCATGTTAAATTGGTAACAAAGTGACTTTTTTTGTGCTGTGCCTATATAATTTAAGGTAAGTACTTCCTAAGGTGCAATATTAGTTAGGCTTGGTTTACAGATATGTTTTAATAAAAAATAACTGGAAAATTACTTTTTTCTAGATTTTTATGGAGGTGTTTACATTTACCCCGAGGTTTTTGTGTTCATGAGGAAATGTAAACGCACTTTCGGGGTAAATGTAAACATCATTTGAACGTTAATGAGAGTATAAAAACAAAAGATTTAACATACAACCAACCCATTTTGATATGTGTATTTTCATTACAGTGCTTACTATGCCACAGAATTATACTCGGAATTATACTAAGAAAAAAGAAGGACCTTCGTATTCTGCCGAAGACCTTGCACATGCTGTTGAAGATGTTGCCAATCGAAATAGGAGTTAGGCAGAGGACCCTCGGCCATCAACATCATCTGCAGAGGACCCTCAGCCATTAACATCATCTGCAGCTGATATTACCTTGTCCAGTATTTTTATTCCTGGTAATGTAAAGCCCTTAAAACCTGATAATAAACGAGAAAAATTGGTAATCCGCAGATTAAAACAACAAATATATGGAGAAGTTTTGACCTCAGGTGAAGTGCTGAAACGACTAAGGGAAGCCAAAGAGAGAAAGAAACCAAAGCTAAAACGTAAAAAACAGGAAATAGCTATAGAAAAAAATGCCTTTAAAGTAGGGACACAACCCAAGAAAATAAAAAAAAAAACAAGAAGAATCGACTGATAATGAAAGTGAGATAAGTCTTCACGAGAGCGATGAAGATTCTAAAAATGAAACATTTGATGAAGATATAAACATTGAAAATATAGAAAATATTTCGCAGCTATCAAAAGGACAATTTGTGTTGGTTTCCTTTAAAGAAGGAAAAAGAAATGCCACGATATTCAAATATGTTTGTGTGGTTGAAGATATTGATTCAAAAGAAATAAAAATCACAGGTCTTAAGTCCTGGGATTCGTCAAAAATGTTGTTTGACATTAATGAAAGCGACGTTAGCTACATTTCTATAGATCAGGTTGTAGGAATACTTCCAGATCCTGGAATTCAAATGAAAGGTGAAAGAATTCTGTATAAGTTTTTGTCAGCTGTGCCAGTACAGGAGATTCATTACTTTATTATTAAAGCTTTACATATTTGTATCACTTATTTTAATAAAACAATAAAGTACCTAAACAAATTACAGGACTTCTTAAATATTTTTTTAATAATATGGGGTAAATGTAAACATGCCTTTAAAGTGTATATGTTTATCTGAAAATATATGAAAACCACTTTGTTCACATTTGCCCCTGAAATTTAAATTATGCAGTGCTTAGTTAAAGTGTTACTCGTTTACATTTACCCCGACAGGTCTGGGGTAATTGTAAACCCGATATATGTTAAAGAAACAATTTTTTTCTAAAAATATGCCGATCTTAAAAAAAAAACTGATTGCAGCATTAAAGGAAAAGGTATAACTTATTTATATTAAAATTTTTGATTTAAAAAAACCTCATTTGTATTCAAAAACTAAACTGGAATTTGAAAGTGTAAAAACCGTTTCCATTTACCCCAATTGACCCTACGTCTTTTTGAAATTCATGCTCCCATAAAGACCGTTCGAATGAACAAGGCCCCTGCTCCTTGGTTGAATGCTGCCATTAAAAAACATATGTCTGATAGGGATAAAGCGTATGCGACTTATAAAAAAGATCGCACAAATATAAACTGGCTACGATATAAAGATCTTCGGAACTTTACTCTCGCAGGTAAAAAGAGGGAAAAGAGAGCTTACATAAGGTTCAATGGAGAAATGGAGAGCAATGAGTTGTGGAAAAAATTGAGAAAGATAAACTTTACGCAAAGCTCACGTACAGAATTACCTGTACCTTAAAATGACACGGAGAGATTAAATGATTATTTTCTTTCTGTATTTAATAATAACAACTGCTGATGAAATAGAATTTTCGATCATCAAAACAGTTTTAACTTTTCAGCCATAGAACCTGTTGCTGTACATAAGGTATTGCATAGCATAAAGTCCAACCCGTTGTTGCTTAACCATATTACTCATATAATAAATTGCTGTTTAAAGATAGGTTACTTTCCTAAAGCGTGGCGATGTGCGGTGGTGTGTCCTGTAGCGAAATGTAATTCTCTTGTGGACTATAAAGACTTCAGACCCATAATGTTGCCAATTTTAGGTAAAATTTTAGAAAAAGTCGTACACATGCAACTTACTGCATATATCAACTCCCATAACTTAATGCCTAATTATCAATCCGGTTTTCCAAAGGGACCCAGTACCACTACTGCTTTATTAAAAATACTGGATGATATTATAGGAGCGATGGATGCGAGAAAGGCAAGTGTGCTTGTTTTGTTGGATCTGTCGAAAGCGTTCGATTCTGTGAATCATGAATTGTTGATGGCAAAGTTGAAATATTTTGGTCTGAATGATATTACGCTTCATTTTTTTGACACATACTTAAATAATCGATCTTGGAGTGTTAGAGTTGGTAATGGTATGTCGGGAGTTGAGTTCGTCAGCTCCGGAGTGGCACAGGGCTCAATCTGCTTTTGTTCCTGATATATACCAAGGACTTGTATAACCAGGTAAACAATATATATATTCACTAATACGCCGACGATACTCAGGTTTACTTTAGTTTTAAGCCTAATGATACCGACATTGCCAGTATTAACCTAAATCAAAGTTTGGAGAGAATAAGTAAATTTTGTCAGAGTCACAATCTTAGGCTTTATTTACAGACGACTGAACTAATGTTATTCTGTCCTAAAATAGATTATAACCCTCTTATTACCAACCTCAACACAACTCTTGATAATCAAAAATTAGTTTTTGTTAAAAAGGCCAGAAATTTGGGGGTTGTGTTTAATAGCGAATTAGGGTTCAATGATCATGTTAATGGGTTGGGTTTAGAAGGGCATATTTTGTATTTAAAAAACTCTACAGTAATAAATATATATTAAACTTTAAAACACGAAAAAAGCTGTGAGCATATTCTTCTGTCTTTATTTTATTATAGCCTAATACTTTATTACCCATGCTTGGACAAGGTTATGAAAAAGAAACTTCAAATTTTACAAAATAATTGTGTTAGATTTATATATGGTCTTAGAAAGTATAATCACATTGGATTATACTTTCGAAATTTAAAATGGCTTAACATGGAGAATACATTTAAATATCGTCTTGTTAGCTTTACCCATAGTGTGCTTATGTTGGATGCTCTTCTTTACTTGCGTCATAAACTATCCTATAGAACAGATAAGCAGCAGAGAGCAGTTCGTAACAGTAAGTCAACTCTGACTTTACCCCGTCATAAAACTGCATTTTTTCAGAGAAGCTTTTCTTACAGTGCTGTCCATTATTATAATTCTTTTGGCACTAATTTGAGGGAGTGTTGTGTAAAAGCTTTTAAAAGGGGAGCTAAACAGTATTTTTTGAAACAGCAGATATAAAAAACATTATAAATTTAATATGCCAGAACAATGTCAAAAATAACTACGCCTATAATTATTTATTTCTATTGTTATCTAGGATTTGTCACTTGTTGGTTGAGTATGTTTCTTTATTTTCTCATTGACCTTATATTGTATTATTTTGTTATATATATTATCTGTATTTATTTATATATGTAAATCTTCTATGGGTTAAGTGTTAGAATAACTCTATGATATGGGTTAAACTTCGCCTTTAATATTATAATCTCAATTGTAATATTGAAAATAAAGATGTTTAATAATATAATAATAATAACTACTCCGACCGAACCTTTAACTGTTCTGCAAAAACTAGTTGGATTTGTTTCAATTGAAGCTAAAACACTTATTTCATCAGTCTCGCGGTTTTCCTTGTTGTAAATTTTAGGCCGAGGTTTAGAAAATGAACCGTGTTCAATTAAATTTGATTTCATCCTTAGGAAAATTCTTTTATCCGGCTGTCGTCTTTCGGAATATCTACAAGTAATTTAAGAAATTTAATAAATCTTCATAGAGATACTACAAGAAGGCTTTTGAAATACACTTTTAATGGTTTATCCGCATTTTCATTACAATGGACATAACAAACGAGCATGTCGTATTTTTCATTATTTTTAAAGTACATTTTCTGCGATAATTAGGACAAACTGATTTTTTACTATTAATTAGATATTTTAAAACAACTAAGAGAACCTGAATACTTTAACAAACCTAACTAACAAAAAGTTCTTAATATTAAAAATAAGAATAAGGTATTATATATTACTGAGAAGCTTGTTATAATAGTACAATATTCACGACAATAAGTAATACACATGCGCATTCAAATGTAAAAGATTGCAGGCGTGTGTCCCTCTTTCAGTGGAAGGTCAGTGTTTTAAGAACATACTTATGTTATGCAAAAAAAAATTTAAAAATGAAATTTTGACCTCGTTTATAATTTTATCGAAATTTTATTATATTGTCCTCATTTTCTTAATTCTTGCATTCAACGCATTGTGTGTTAATATGAGCAAAAACAATCTTGTTTATTGGCAGAGGCACATGCAATCTATTTTTAAACTGGTTATTATCACTATCATTACCTTTAACCCAGACAATCTTAAAAAATAAAATATAGTGAGAGTGAGATGGGTTAGGAAAGGATACTGACTATTGTTAATTATAAACAAGTTGTTATTACTGGTGTAGTTATTGTTGGTTAGTTTAGGTTAGTTCAGAGTCAACATGCCGGCATCGTGTTTTCATCTGTCTTTGAATGTAAGTAGTACAATAGTAAAATTATAAATTGCTAGTAAAAAATAGTATGCCTCCAGGGTTATATCTCGAAAACGAATGGATATAATTTGATTTCGTAAAAAGCCGTCGTTAGGTAGGATCACTTCGCATTTTTTAAAACAAATATAACTTAAATATGACCACTTCGACGCCCTGGGCGTCGCGACGCTTCCAAATCATAAATCGATTGTAAGTACAATTTGAGAGTGGTTTAAATTTTAAGACTTTTTGGTCATTTACCCTAGTTCGATTACTTCACTCGTTTTTAGGTAATACAAGGTTTTATTTAAATTTTTTTAATTAATTTTGAAAATTGGCCAGTAGTAAAAAGTAAAACTAAAATAAGTCTTTACTTAATAATTCAATCAATATTGTTAAAAATTCATTCCTTCATCGCGAACACAACTGTCAACATTTTTTAAAAGTTTGGTGGGTTTAACTTTTAAAGGCGTTCTTCTTGTAATAGCAGTACATGTCGCTGTAATTTTGTTTATTAGATCGGTCAATATTCTTTAAGGGATGTAAGAAGTTTATATCTCGTGACCTTTCTGGCCATCTTATTGGTCCGTTAGTTCCAAACCATCGATTGGGATACTGTCTGTCCAAATGGTCCTTAACAATTTGAGGATTATGAGCAGCTCCATCGTGTTGCAGTCACATACTCATTCTGTACTCAAAGGGTACCTCTTCTAACAGTTCTCCAGTTAACGTGCTTTCGTAAAAGTGGGGTGATAAACCGCACCAAACATTAATTCCAAAAACGCGTTGTTTTTGCTTTAATCCAACTAGAATAATGAAGTATACTCCATTCCACAATAATTCGTTGATTTCCCGATCGCATGAAATTTAAACCCAGCCATAAATAAGTGCCTTTTGAAAGGGTACAGGTCCTGATTACCTACTAATTTCAATAGTTTAGGTTAGCTATTTTCAACAAAACAACAAATATAAAATAATAATAGGTAAGTATCTTTATTTTAATCATGTAATTAAATACCTATTAATATTTATACAAAAATACTAATCTACAATATTATAATATCATCTATGCCTAAACTAATTATTAAGGGCCTTACGTTACTATTAATTATGTTATTATATTGGTATATTAGGTAGGCTAATGGCAAATTGCAGGTGTTCAATATAAAGCAGAGTCTTTTTATCTTAGTTCATCAGTGGTTTGGTGTTTGTCAAGCTGTGCGTTAAAGGTATTTTCGTGTGTGTTATCGAGCATCCAAAATATGTCAGATCTGTGTGAAACTTCAGATAATATTGCTTCCGGAAGTTATGGTGTAACGAAGAAAAAACATTTATCACTTGATGCCAAAAACATCATAAAAACGTTTACTGTACCCTTTTAGAAAAAGGGTATGACCAGAGTGCAAGTTTTAGTGAAACGAGTATTTTGACCAAAATTGCATTAACGACAGTAAAAGATATAGTGACCGAACCCATCCAGCCAAGGAAAAAACGGTGTGACAGCGGAAAATTGAGAAGCATCGAAGAAGCTGATAAAGACTTAATTCGGAGGAAAATTTATGACATGTACAGTAAACAAATAGTCCCAACAATAGATACGCTAAAAAAGGTACTTACAGCAGACGAAACCGACATTTCATGTGGCAGGACAAGCCTTTGGAGAATAGTAAAAGCAATGGGTTTTAAATATCGTACCATTGACAAAGGACAAGTACTAATGGAATCGCAGCGTTTACAAGTATGGCGTAAAGATTATTTGAATCTTATCAGACAATATAGGGAAGAAAATCGTTCAATTATATACTTGGAGGAAACTTGGTTTGATACCCACGACACTCCTAAAAAAGGTTGGAGCGATTCAACAATCAAATGTCAAACTAAAGCTCCCTCAAACAAAGGACAAGGAATTACGATATTGCATGCCGGTTCAGAAAATGAATTTATTCCAAACGCTCTATTATTATCTGCGAAGAAAATTGCCAATTCATCTTTGGATTACCATCAAGACACGGATGCTACATTGTTTGAAAATTGGTTTCAGAATCGCCTGCTTCCGAATGTGCCCAAAAATGGTGTTATTGTGATGGACAACGCTAGTTACCACAGTGCCGAATTCAGATAATACAAAAGTGGAAATTCAAAACTATATGATGGAAAATAATATATATTTCGAGGAAACCTATACAAAAACGGGCCTTTTAAATGTTTTTAAAATATTCAATATTGAAAAAGAATATATCTCTGACAATCTCGCAAGTGCTAATGGTCACACAGTTTTACGCCTCCCTCCGTATTACTGTATTTTTAACCCAATAGAACATATATGGAGCCAGTTAAGGACGATGATTAGAAGAGAAAACACATCCCCTACACTAAGTAGTTCTGTTATAGAATTAATTAAAAAATGTGTAAATAATATCCCAGTAGAAAATTGGAAAAATTCTGTGAGACACGTGATCCTAGTCGAAGATTCCTATAATAATTCCTAACATAATTAATAGTAACGTAAGGCCCTTAATAATTAGTTTAGGCATAGATGAAGACGATAGTGATAGCGAAACGGAGCTAAATATAGAATAGGTTAAGTTAAATATTGTATTATAATATTGTAGATTAATATTTTTGTATAAATATTAATAGCTATTTAATTACATGATTAAAATAAATATACTTACCTATTATTTTATATTTGTTGTTTTGTTAAAAATAGCTAACCTAAACTATTGAAATTAGTAGGTAATCAGGACCTGTACCCTTTCAAAAGATCCGGTGCCTACACAATAGATATTTGTCAGGCAACTTATTTATGGTTGGGATTACGACTCAGGGTTGTCATTTAAATTTTATTGCGGTCGAGAAATCAACGAATTATTGTGGAATGGAGTTTACCATTATGTCGGTTCAATTCGGAAAATCTTGCGAGGAATTCCAGGCCGTGTGCGGGGTCCCCTGGCTCAAATCTATGGATTAATTTGGTTTCGTATATATGAAACTTGTGTAGATTCCTCCATGAAGAGTTTAGTATTTTCTTTGATTTTGGCTAGTGAAGTTTTAGGATTATCATCAACCTCCTATAAAACTTGGGCTGTATTTTCACCATTTGTAGCAATTTTCCTCCTATCTATTTTTGGTTTTACAAACCAGCCATACTCCCTTAAGTTCCTGCACAGAGCTGCAAAAGTTTTGTCATCAGGAATTCTTCTATGAGGATAATGATGCCCATACACCTTTTGTGCGTCCCTAGCATTTGACCTGCGTTCACCGTCAATCCGTAATATAGGTATCTACTTTTTCTTAATATTAATAAAAAAAAACATTTTTTTTTAAACTTTGACACCCTGTATCTGTATAACTTGTTAAGTTAATAAAAAGTCGTAAACATCTAAGCAGTCGATATGTCTTGTTCTCCGAAGAATATTAAATAAAATGTATACAACTGGTAATAAACGGCCCTATGAACTCTAGGAGTATCGACCCTTGAGAAAGTTTTAATATAAAACGAAACGTTGGGAAACATATAATTGAGTTTCTGTTGCCGAGCCCCAATTTCCGCTACACTCTATTTTAAATTATTATTTAAATTATATCGACTTAATCGGGTGAAACGTTTACTTTATTGAATTTTCATTATAGACAGCTATACATCATATCATGACTATAAATGATTTTATTTGGAATTTTGTCCTCTACTACAATTTTCGCATCTAATTTCCTTCATTGCTGAAAGTAGCATCGTGTAGGTGATTGTCTTCTGTCGAGTCCATTGGCTGCATAAGGTGCACGTTATGGCCATGTATTGTTGAACCACTTCGTTCCCCCCCCCCCTTTTTAATTTGTTTTAGTTCGTTTATTTAGGTACATCCTAAACATAATTCTTAATTGTATGGTTGCTGATGATGACTTTGACTAAAGTTGAAACTAGTACAACCTAAAATGACATTAAATTATGTACACTCTTTAATCCTTTTTTCACCTTAAAGGGACAAATAAAGTTTTAGTTTGGTGGTTTAGACAGACCTTGTTTTCTCTAATCAATTAGGTTCGCAACCACTTTATTTTTGAAATGCATTTAACTTGAGAATCTTCGAGATTTATTTCAGGGTTGAGATGATTAAAATTAATATGATTTAAAAAAAAATCATGATTAATTTAAAAAAGAGTTTTAAAATTTTAACACTTAAATGTATTTGTTCATACAAAAAATAAAACCCAGACGCACAAAGATTACAAACCCTGAAACATATAATAACCTGCGACCAGTTAGCATTCTTTCAACTCTGTCAAAGGTTTTGGAAAAGACAATGGAAATACAATTGCAAAATCATATACAGTTTAATAAGATTCTTCCTCAAACACAATCTGGGTTCAGGACGGGCCATAGCTGTAGTACGGCATTGTCGAGTATTACAGAGATGATATTTTTTTGGCTACGGACCAGAATAGACTTTCTGCTTTGATTTTGTTGGACTATAGTGGAGCTTTCGACACTCTGGACCATGATCTTTTATTATCTTTATTGCATTATGTGGGTTTATAAAGGGAAGCATGTGTATTGGTGGAGGAATATCTTCAGGGTAGGTCTCAGTCAGTTTATTCCGCAGGAAGGGCCTCAAATTTTTTAGATATGCTAACAGGCGTTCCGCAGGGATCAATTTTAGGCCCTTTGTTATTCTCAGTGTACATATCGGTTTTTCCCAATGTTTTTCTCTCTTGCACACAACACTACTATGCTGACGATACTCAATTGTACCTTTCGTTTTCTTCTACTGAAAGCCAGCAAGCAGTGGCAGCTATAAATTATGATCTACAAAATCTTTATAATTTCTCCAAGAAACACTGCCTGCAATTAAACTCTAACAAGTCAGCTGTCATGATTTTTGGTCGGGTAAGGGATAGGGATAAATTTGTTGGGTCCTATGGAAGTGACATATTAATTAACAATGAACCGATCAAATTTTATAAAAATTTCAAGAATTTAGGACTAGTTCTGGATGATGATTTGCGGTTTACACAACAGGTTAATAAAGTAATTCAAAGAGGTTATATTAATCTAAAATTAATTTTTCAACATAGACATTTCCTCAGTAGAGATATCAAATCTATGCTGTGTGAATCGTTGGTTCTTTCTCAGGTTAACTTTTGTGACACTATTTATGGACCCTGTTTAAAAAGTGCCGATATCGGTCGAATTCAGAAGCTTCAGAACTCTTGCTTACGATTGATTTACGGTATAAGGAAATATCACCCTATAAGTCATACGCTCAAAATAAATAATTGGTTAAACATGGTTAATAGAAGATTATTACATTTGGCTACTTTTTTCTTTAATATTCTAATCACAAAAACACCCCCATATCTATATAACAAAGTGCGTTACCGCGCAGATGTTCACAATTTGAACATTCGTTTTAAAGGAACGCTAACGCCGCCACTTCATTCGACCGAAATGTACAAAAGATGTTTTAGTTATCAAATTGCAAACACCATAAATAACTTAGGAATCGAAATTAGGGATATAAATTCTAAAAATATATTTAAAATGAAAATATTCAAAAAATTACTATCTGATCAATGAATGTTGACCTGTTTGGGTGGGGAGGAGAGAGGGGGAAAAGAATTGTAATAGAATTGTAATAGTTTTTGTAGGGAAATATTTGGACTTGTTTGTTGCCGCGCGTTATTTCTGTTATTTCTATTTTTCTTATTTCTACTTTTCATTTTGTTACTATAATCTAGTTTTAGCTTATTATAATATAAAATTTTTAAATAAATTCTCTGTTACTTGGGTTAGATGTAAGAACAGGCATCCATTTTTTTCGGAATTGGATGAACTGAATCTCGCCCTTTAAATTGTAATTATTTTGCTTTTGTAATAGTTTTTTTTTTCATGAATAAAAAAAAGACCTTTATTATTATTATTATTATTATTATTATTATTATTATTATTTTTATGTGGTATTATTTATTATTTTATTATAATAATCGAAGGATATTACAAAAATAAAACTTTAAAAAAATTAAAAAATTAAAACTAAAAAAACCTTTTTAATACAAAATAATACTTAATTTAAACAAAAAAAAAAAATAAAAAACCTAAGTGTTATAATGCTTAAATAGAAATACTAGTTTAGCTGCTTTGTCACTGCCAAGTCTGTTTTTTATATCTGAATGTACGAATCCATAAGTAGAAAACATCCTTTCGATGTCAGCAGACGATGCACAGGCACACAAAACAGAAATTACTATAGGGAGCACTTGCTTAATTTCTGAAACATCTTCTTGAGATCTCCACCACTGTACTGCTGTTACATTTTTGATTATTTCCTCTGAAAACAGAGTTTTGTGAAAAGGGTCCGACTTAGCTTCCAACTTAATTAGTAATGGTAATAATCCTGTGTCTGCAAAATATTTGGAAACAATGTGTAGAGCATCTCTCTTTTCTTCAGCTAGTAATGGATATTCTTCTTTGTTTATTGTAGGATCCAAAATATACGCCAATAAGTGAAAGGGGGTTAGAGCTTGAACATATCTGTTCTTAAATAATTGATATTGACGCAAGCTTCTTTCTTCTTCAAATTCAAAACTGTCAAAAATAGCCAGTAACTTTTTCCATAAAATATGTAAACTGCTCGAGATAAAAATGCACCTTTTGTTGCATTGCATCCAGTGCTATAGAAATTGGTTTTAGCAACTGTAGAAAATCTTCAGCCATCCTTTTAATAGAGATATCTGAAACTTTTTTAAAAATCACTGGATCAATTTGATCTTTATGCTCTTCACATATTAATAACAATTTTGGCCACTCATTTACATAGATCTCAAGACAATCTGAAAGTGTATTCCATCGAACATCCTGAGGTAAGACCAATTTCTTTTCCCTTTTTCTTTATACCAAGCATTTGGCAAATGGGTATTTCTGAAGTATTTTACAATATGTACTATATGTTCTTTTATCTGCGATGCTTCTAAATCTTTGGAGAGCAAACTAAGTAAGTGTGCCGAACAGCCATATGTAATTATAGGGTAATTGGACGACTCGGTAATTTTTTTCTTCATACTGACCATGAGCTCGCATTATCTATAACAATACTGGTAACTTTACAGTTATATTCATTTTTGCACTTATTTATTGAGTTAATAGCTAATTCGGCAAGATAGTCAGCTGTATGGGGATGACCAGATGTATCAATGCTTTCTAAAAGAACACTGTTTCCATCCTCTGCAGTCAAAACGACACAGATTATCGGCTCATTATGTATATTGGACCATCCATCTAAGGACATGCAAACAGATTGTCTAGATAACTTGTTAAAACAATTAGATTTTTCTTCTTCAAAAATTTCATTCAAGAGCGTTGATGATAACTGAAATCTAGATGGTGGAAGGTAACCAGGTCTTAGCATTTCTATGGCCTTTCGAGCCTCTTTATTTTCTATAGCTCTAAAACTGCAATTTGTTGCGTAAACGGCTTTGGCTATTTGTCTGTCCAATTCTTTTTTCTTATCTTGTCCAGTTCGCACAACAAAAGAATCCAAATGACCGCTACTTCCACTATTTTCACGTCCACCTACACTTCCCTTTTCACAGTTATTGCTTTTCTGTTTCTTTGCCAACTGGATAATTTCACTCTGGCTAGTTCCAGGCTGTGACTGACAATCACCATGCAGAGTTTCAAGACCACTGCTGATATCACTAGTTTCACTTTTGCAGGTTTCCCAATGACTTTTTTGTCTGTCCACTAGATCTTGCAATTCTTTACCACACTTTTTACATACTGCTCTACAACCTAGTTTGCCCACCACTTTCTTTTTTATAAAATGCTGCCAAACACTAAATTCCTTTCTGCCCCGGCTTGTGATGAGTTCAAATGTTTTGATAGATTAACCCCTAAAGCAAAAATATTACTGATAACTAAAATAAGTGCGTATCGTTTATATAGCCGGGCGTTTTCTGCCAGTTATTACAAGTTTCGACAAAGCGGCAAACTTGCAATACTGTGCGGACGAAATTTTCACGTTAATACAAGTTTCGACAAAGGCGCAAACTTGCAAAAACTACGCGAACGAAATTTACATGTTAAAACGTCTCCAGTTTTGCTTCGTATCTGTACTATTCCTGCCTAAAAATATTTGTTTACTTAACAAAACAAAATATAGGCAGTTAGAAATATTTAAAAATAATAATACAGTAATGTTCGCTTATAACGAACCCACTTATTGCGAACTTTCGTTTATAACGAACATATTTCTAAGGTAGAGAGCTTTAGTAGGTAGTAGGTAGGTATTAGTATTTATCGTTTATTGCGAACTTCGCTTATAGCGAACCGTTTTTTTCGGTCCCTTGAGGTTCGTTATAAGCGGGCATTACTGTATTTGTAAAAGCTAGTAAATTTTTTTAAAAAATCAAAAAATGATTTTTATTAATCCTGAATTTACATATGAGTGAAACACACATATTTCTGTTAGAATACGAAAATTGCCATAAACTGGCAGAAAGAAGCTGACTTTAGTCGCTGACTTGTCATGAGAGAATCATAAGCATAAGATGTAAAAAATTACACCTTCAAGATTTAATGAAGTATTTATATTAAAATATCCAAAAAATATATCATCTACCTAGTATAATAATATTCCATTTAATTCTATTCTATGAGGGAATCAATTACTGTGAGCATATCCCAAATGCCATGAAAAATTTCTGTGCGTGTTCAGACGTTTTTTTGCCTTCCCAATGTTTCCTATTTCTACAGTAGTAATTCCCTCAAATCAAAATCTCTGGCATAATTATTCATTGTTTTTTTTTTTTTTTTTTTTTTTTTTTATGATAAGGCACAGCACTACAGGATAAATCCTTTATGGCGCTCTAGGAGCGGTGCGTGTGCGCAGGAAACGATTCACGTTGGTCTTGAATCTTTGGAGACTATACTCGTTGGGGAAGACGATCTCAGGGAGGTCGTTCCAGAGTGATGACGTTCTCCAGATGAAAGAATTTTGAAACAGTGTCGTTCGAGGGACACTAAGCTGAACCACGTACTGGTGGGCTGCAGTGGCTCGTCGTGTACTTCTACCATGCACCGCTCTGGGTGGTATTAAGCGGGCAACCTCAGTTGAACACTTGCCATGAAAATATTTGTAAAATAAGCTCAAGTCGCCAACCTGCCTTCGATGTTCAAGGCTTTCCAGGTTGTTTGTCAGACTATGGTCACCGATCAAGCGAATGGCTCTTCTTTGAATGGAATCTAGCAATCTCAGGGTATGTTTAGGAGCAGAGCCCCAAATATGCGAACAGTACTCCAGTGATGGTCGAATTTGGGCTTTATAGAGTATCAAAAGTTGTTGGGGTGTATAGAGGTTCTTTGTTCGGAAAAGTACTCCAAGCTTCTGCGAGGCTGCCTTAGCAATGGCCGCAACGTGGCCATGCCAAGACATATGACTATCCAGATTAACGCCCAATAAATGAATTGATGAAGCCAAGGGAATTGAGTGTCCCGCCATAACTATATCCGGTTCTTCAACATTAACTTTTTTAGAAAAAACTGCCGCCTGGGTCTTTTTAGCGTTAAATTCTACTTGGTTACTGTCACCCCAAGACAAAATTTCTTCCAGGTCTTTGTTGAGATGTGAGACCTCTTGCTGCCTATAGAGATGTGCATTAGCAGCCGATGTCCGAGCATCCAAAGTAAAAGTTGAAACAAGTGTGCTGTCATTAGCGAAGCTATATATAGGATTTTTAGTTTTTTCCAAAAGATCGTTAATGTATAGTAAGAAAAGGGTGGGCGACAATATAGAACCTTGAGGGACTCCGGCGTTGATGTTAAATGTGTCTGAAAGAGATCCGTCCATAGCGATACAATAGCAAAGGCAAGATTCAAAATGAAATATATAGGTAAAAATGTATATTTCTAAAAAAAATTAATAAGTGTCTACTAAAATTCAAAATAATATATAAAATCATCTTAAACATATTAAGGAATAAAGCGATTGCGGATCTAACTTGAGGATATAATATGTGGTGAGAATTTTTCCTTTAAACCATTCAAAGATTAAGACCCACAAGTAATAGCATGCAATTATGAAACAACCTGTACCTATATACGTAACGTATAAATAATAATAATAGAGAAATACATATTTCAGGCTGTAAAACTGCAGAGAATAGGAATAAATAAATATATGGTAATTTGTTCTAGGAAACGGAAGATTTGGTTGATGATCCACTGTGTAACCCTGAAAGTCCTGTCAGGGTTAGTTTTGAAGAAATAACTTCGGCTGCATACAAAATCAAAACTGGTATTGTAAACACACCATGCGAGGTAAGCAAGGTCATGCTCCTGTTCAAATCCACTTGTTCTCTTTAGTAAAAGTTTTCTGTTCCATTTATATTAGATGTCCCTAAAGTTAGCAGAGCAAGGTCAGCATATCACAGGTTCCCTAACATCATAATTAAAGGCTAATTAGATGGTAATTAAGTGCGCAAAACGCGATTTAAATGCTTTTCAACTTTTTCCGGAAATTAGAGATCTGCTAACTTTAGATAAAGTTAGCAGATCATAGCCGAAAATCGTAGTATACTCATCGGAATTATTGTAAAACCTAATTATTAATTAAAGGCTTATTAAATGCTCTAAGAAAAAGTGTAAAACATTTCGAAAAAAAAAAAAATTAATTTTTTTCGGACGAAGTTTGAACTCAGCAGATCATGGCCGAAAGCCATAGTATACAGATCAGGATCGTTGTAGAACCTGATTATTAATTAAAGGCCCATTAAATGCTTTACGGAAAAGTGCAAAATATTTTGAAAAAAATTTTTTTGTTTATTCTTTTCGGACAAAGTTTGAACTCAGCAAATCATGGCCTAAAGCTATAGTATACAGATCAGGATCGTTGTAGAACCTGATTATTAATTAAAAGCCCATTAAATGCTTCACGGAAAAGAGCAAAATATTTTGAAAACAATTTTTTTGTTTATTTTTTTCGGACAAAGTTTTAACTCAGCAGATCAAGGCCGAAAATCATAGTATACAGATCGAAATCGTTGTAAAACCTGATCTGCTAACTTCATCTAAAGTTAGCAGATCCTAAATTTTCAAAAAAAAATAAGTAGGCGTTTCGATTGATGTGTGCTTTTTCTTTCAACATTTATTGAGCCTTCAATTATTAATAAGTTTTTACAACGGTCCCGCTCTGTTTACTACGATTTTCAGCAATGATCTGCTATAGTCAGACTTTATTTTATTATATTTTTTTTTTCAAAATCTTTTTCAAATAATTTTTGACTTTTTTCAAAGCATTTAATGAACCTTCAATTACCAATATGGTTTTACAGCGATCCCGATCTGTATACTACGATTTTCACCCATAATCTGCCAAGTTCAAACTTTGTCCAAAAAAAATTGAAAATTTTTTTTTTTTTAATTTTTTGCATTTTTTCTTAGAGCATTTAATGAACCTTTAATTAATAATTAGGTTTGACAACGATGCCGATCTGTATACTATGATTTCCGACTATGATCTGCTAACTTCATCTAAAGTTAGCAGATCCTAAATTAAAAAAAAAATAATAAGGCGTTTAGCAGATCTCTTAATTTCCGGAAAAAGTTGAAAAGCATTTAAATTGCGGTTTGCGCACTTAATTAGCATCTAATTAGCCTTTAATTATGATCTTATAAAACCTGTGATCTGCTGACCTTGCTCTGCTAACTTTAAGGTGGTTTATATTAGTCATTTAGTAAATGTATTTACACGTATTGTCCTCCTGTGAGTGTTAGGTATTATTATTTTTCATCAACTTCCTGGTTTGAAATTGCAAAGGTAACACTGGCACAGATTACTATAAACCAGATACGCAAGCAAGCGACGACACCGTGTAAAGTCTCGTAAAAACCACGCCTCTCGAGGATGAGCCGGCTCCTTGTCGTATAGTACGGGGATCAGTTTAGTGCCAGCGTAGTCGGTGGAACGCTAGCGGTAGTAGATTCTTGAGTGTAGTACGTGTGCCTATATAGTTTGCTTATACAGGGTTTCCCATAATAGACTACCCATTTTATATTATTAATAAATTCCCTACGAGATAACTAAATAGTTTGTTCTCTGTGGGATTATCTTCTGTAGTCTTTGGGATTTAAGTAAATTATTAATCAAGTAGGCGCCTGTCACAAATAAATTTTAAATTAATAATTTCGTGGAACGTCATTTTTCTACGATAAGTTTGTTAGTTTTCATCAATAATTATTTAATTTTTTTGCTTTGAGACATTATTTCAACATCCGTTTGAACTTTCATGGATTACTCAGTCCAACAACGTGTGTTTTGTGTAGAAACTTACATAAGAAGCAATTCGATAGAAGAAGTTAGGCGTGCATTCCGGCGTCAGTTTAATAACAACAATAGGGGTCACGCGCCAAATCGTAAAACTGTTAAGTTATGGGTTCGTCATTGGCGTGAAAATGGTTCTGTACAAAATTTGAAGAAGCCTGGACGTCGAAGAACAGTTCGTACACCAGAAAATATTGAACGAGTTAGAATTGCGTTTACAAGAAGTGCTAAAAGGTCTGCTAATCGACAAACCCTTATCCTAGGAATATCGAAGGGAAGCTTAGATCGAATTCTTCAAAGGGATTTAACATGTCATCCCTATATATACCAAATGGCACAGCACCTTAGCAATCAAGATAAAGAAGCAAGGTTAGTATTTTGTCAAGAATTTTTGGATTTACATCAAGGAGCAATTCCGACGAAGCAAATTTTTATTTGAACGGCATGGTCAATAAACAGAATTTTAGATACTGGTCAAATGAAAATCCTCGTGAAATCTTTACACAGAACCTCCATAATCCAAAAGTTGTTGTGTGGTGTGGAGTAGGATCTTTTGGTATTATTGGCCCTTATTTTTTGAGGATGAAAATAACCGCGCTGTAACAGTAACATCCGAGCGCTACGTTAATATGCTAGAGACATTTCTCATTCCAGAATTAAATAGGCGAGGATTACTAAACAATGCCTTACTATTCCAACAAGATGGGGCAACAGCTCATACCGCCAGAAACTCAATGAGGGTCCTGCGAGAAATGTTTAATGGCCGACTCATTTCTCGATTCGGAGATTTGCCTTGGCCTTCGAGGTCCCCCATCGAGTATTAAGTCGTTGAGGTCCCCCGACTTAACGGCACCCGATTTTTTCCTGTGGGGATATTTAAAAGCCAAAGTGTTTGCGAGCCGTCCAGGTACAATCGAGGAACTGAAAGTCAAAATTCGTGAAGAAGTTAAAGGAATAGACGAAGGTTTGCTACGCCGGGTAATGAACCACTTTTTATCTAATATTGAAAAATGTGTTGAAGTTGGTGGAGGTCATTTAGAAGACGTGATTTTTAAAAGTTAGAATTAAATTAGCCAAATATTTATAAGTTATCGTAAATCCCAAAGAGTTAGCTGTAATTTAGTAAAATAAAAAGTTTGTTTTGTTAACTAAAAAAATTTTAATTCAAATATTAAAATGGGTAGCCTATTATGGGGAACCCTGTATATTTATATTAAAATAAAATCTAGTTGGAGTTAGTCAGATATCGCAATGTATGTTTAGACGAAACATCAAATCAAATTTATATTTTTATTCAGGGCAAGACATAATTATCGGATTTGAAGACCGGTAGTAACGAAAATTAATCTCTAATTGCAAAAAATGTGAGCGTCATCATGGTTGGGGTCTGTTTACGAATAGAAACAACCATTAGCGTATTTTTTTGTAATTACTCCGCTAACTGCGTTTAACATTAAATAAATGTGTCCAAAAATTATCCAATATAGGATTATACGTCCAGGGCCTTGTTACGCGGATATGTGATATAATTTTATACAGCTTTCTGGTATTCCACACATAATGTGTCTAAAATATGACGATCTATCCCAACTTACCTTAGTCCGAAACTTAATAGCTTCCAAAAGTTATTTTTTGTTTACTCTTTTTGGGTACATCCTGTATAATACTTTTTACAACCAAAAAGTTGTGTTTTCTCGACCTAAATACATTCCGAATGGTTTTTCTTCGAATTCATAAACAATCATTAGGCAGCTTGGATTAAAGTGGTGTGGAGGAAGGCAACGACGAGTTTCAGTACGCAATTGAACGAAACCAAGGTTGCTGGCCTTAGCGTAATTTGTTAATTAAGTATAAGGCTGGTTCGCCTAAGTATGCGTATATTCAATTAAACACATTTAATAATAAATAATTTAAATTTAATATTAAAAAATATCTGTGGCTTTTAGGAGACATATGATAACTCCAAAATCAATGTTTTGCAGTAGAGGGATTTTAAAATATGGATGTGTTTTTTAAATCGGATATAATAAGTAAAGAAACCAAACATCAGTTATTAAACGCTTTATTATAGCACGCTTTAGATGTAATTAACAAAATCTGTGTAGGTATTTCTGTATTTGAAAAAATGACACATATCATATTTATATCAAAAATATTTAAATGCAAAAATTTTCTAATGGAGTTAACATGACACATATCACATTTGTATCAAAAAGATTTAAACGCAAAAGTTTTCTAAAGGAGTTAACTGTCAATTCTTTAAACTTGAAAACATTGTTAACCAAATGGTTTAATTTTAAAACCAACACAACTTTTAGGAAATTAAAAAAATACTAGCTATTCTATTCTATTCTATACTGTCGCTCACATATTTCGGTGTTCTGGTCTGAGTGTGCTTCAATGTTTTGTAAAATCCATAATAAAGTATGTCAATAAACGGAAGAAGGTCAAGAATATCTTTATATTTTAAAATGTCTATAGCTAGCTATAGGCTCACTGTACGCTGGAGGTAATTCAATATTAGACATGGACAATGATCTGCCTCTTCTAAGCATGGAAAGACAACGAAATGGTTCATGTGAATTCAATGTATATTTGAAGCCTATGTCACTATCATTTTTGTAATATAACCAAAATATTCTATTCCAACCAAAGGGTAATTTATCTTTAGCAATATTTTTTTTATAAAATGCGTTGCTAGAAGCTTGGAAAATCCAAAAAAGTCCGTTTGCCTCATAAATTTAACATGAAAACGAGGGCTGGACATTTTAACTACGGATACCCAGTCTTGCGGAACTGAGATTGTGGGATTTCTTTGTTTCACAAATCGTTCTATGGTGGCATGATCTGTATCACACTCCAAATGAGTATGTCCAGGAACTAGGAACTTGTGATGAATTTCTTTTAAAGTACTCTTTTCATCCAGTGCTTTTAAAAACATAATCGGTAGGATACTATTTCGATTCTGACCGGGGCACGTATCAGAATACAGGATTAGCTTCTCTGCATGGTCTGGTAAGTCCTTAATAAATTGAAATAAGCAGGACGCGATCTCATCAGCTCCCCCCGTTGGGCTACACCTTCGTGCCATATGTAACACGATGTTCGTCGTGTAGTGATATTGCGGATCGTCAAATTGAATGTCCATAACTTTCTTTTGTAGAAAGACACACTAGCAGTCAAATTCGGTGTAGCCAAACACTTTTGTAGGTCGAACGCAGCTACTATTATCTTGCCTAAGCTTTTCTCACTTTCTTCTTTATCACCTGCTTTTGTTTCATAATGAAAGGAAGCCTTGTCCTGATGTTGTTTTTTCTCGATTTCTAATTGTTGTTTTTCTTCTTCACAGGTAGAGCATTTGATTTTCAAAGATAATGCGTCGCAGGTTTTGCAGGTATCATTACTTGGCTTCTTAAATTTTGAATTTAAGGTTTTAAAAACGTTTCGAAAAACACTAAAACTCGGGGGTTTTGCAGTTGTACTCTTGAATTTTTCTTTGTAAAGCGTATACAACAGCATGTGCAGCCGCCAGAATTTAGAGAACTATACTAGCCTAGAATGCTCTAGAAACCTATCCGACCAATGGCGCGGTATTCAATACGTTCGTGTCTTTACGAAAATGAACGAGCATTATACGAGTCAGTATGATAAGTACCGAAGGACTCTTAAAGTTTTGGTACATTTATGTTATATCCCACTTACATGAAAAAATGCATATTAAATTTTATTAAAAACCAGTTTATATTTGGTAGGAATATGTTAACTGGGACATAACACAAGATTACCAATATATTTTGTATAATATTTGGTTTAAACATGATAAATACCACTTATCACAAATGTATCAAATTGTTTTATCGTCTTTTTTTTTCGAGCATATGATATAATACTTTAACAATATTATACCAAACAAAAATTTAATAAAGGTGACTTATCGATATCATATCAAACTATCACAGGTTTCCTAGAAGTGCTGGACTTAACACGGTAATATCAAATGAAAATAGATAAAAATTAAAATATATTAGTACAGTTAACAAAAAAAATGTATTTTTGGAGTTATCATATGTCTCCCAAAAGCCACAGATATATTCACTACTTTTTTAAATAAGCACTTGTAGACAAACTTTACAACACTTTTAACTTGAGAATCTTCGAGATTTATTTACATATGAGTGAAAAACACATATTTCTGTTAGAATACGAAAATTACTATAAACTGGCAGAAAGAAGCTGACAACTTCAGCCACCATGTTTGTACACTGCGCGTCATATAAAACTGGTACACTTTGATTTTATCAATGTAAATCGGGTTTTATAATATTCGCTATCAATCATGCTTTGCATAAGAATGACACCTAATACACCTGTCACTATGACAAATAATAGGATATTATGTCAAAAATTTCCATTTTACGTTATAGCGATGCCAAGGCAGTTGAGTAATTTCGAAAAGTTGCAAATAATTTCCAAAATAGAGGCTGGTTGGTCTGTAAGAATACTGGCCGAAGAATATAATAGAAGCAAAACTACTATCCAGAATTTAAAAGAAAGATGGGATAATGAACAAACTGTTGAAAGAAGAAGAGGGACAGGAAGATCGTGTATAACTAACGAACAGCAAGATGCAAATTTAGTTAATTTTGTAAGAGACCATCCTTTTGATTGTGCAAGAAAAGCTAAAGTTGAAACAAATTTCCCCGCTTCTGTCACAACTGCGTTAAGAAGGATTCGAAAAACGGAATTAAAAAATTGTGCAGCGGCAACACTGCTAACTGTGTGAGGAATTATTTTGATGAACACAATATTCAAGTTCTTCCTTGGCAATCAAAGAGTCCGGATCTTAATCCTATAGAAAATATTTGGGGAATTATGGTAAAAAAAATTCGAAAATTAAATATTTTTCCGCAAAATAGGCAACAGCTGTGGACTCTTATTGAGGATGTTTGGGAAAACCTGTCCGAAGATCCAAATTTAGCATTCAATTTAATAAATTCTGTGCCAATAAGGTTACAAAAAGTGTTAGATAATAATGGAGCTATGACTAGTTATTAACTTAAAATAATGTATAATTTTACTTAGCAGATGATTTTTTTTTTAAATTAAACCGATTTTATTATCTTTTCTATAGTGAAGTTTATTTATTTACTCAGAAGGTTAAAGGAATTTTCGAATAGCTGACAGTACTGTTTCTTAAAGCCATAACCAACAAAATTCATTGTTATACAAACGTCATAAACGACCAATTTACAAAGCTTAAAAAAGCTAATTTTTAGCCTACAACAGTTGTACCAGTTTTATATGATGCGCAGTGTACCTAGCCAATTATAAACCATTACAAATATTGGGAGAGAAGGATTTTTAGAGTTTTTTTTATTATCGCGATTTTACATTTCTCGAAGAACTTAATTTACATATTCTTTCTTGCAACAAAGATTGTTAATCTATAAGTAGACATGTTTTCGAATCTTTTAAACTTTTTGCTGCAATTCGAGAGATAAATAATTTTTAAAACATAAATTATAATAGGTGGTAATTTCCTTTGTTAGCTATACCTTTTTTTAACTATAATAAAGCCAAAGCTGCTCTCTAGAAGGGACATGTTTAATGAGGGATAAATAAGAATGGGAAAGTCCTATTACCTTCTTTATTTAAAAATTATTCCTACGCATTTCGATCAATAGATCATCCTCAGGGCGAGTGGTAGGTTAGAACGAAAAATTATCAACATTTAACAAACAGTTGAGCATAGTCATAGATTAGTTAATCTCTTAAAATACATTTAAAATCAATTAAAATCGCGAAACAAAACACATAACTACCACAAAACAAATTAAGACTATTGATCAGAGGTATTTTTCACTGTGGTTTCTGCTGAACCGTAACGGTAAGTTTAACTAACTATGGTTCTCAAACAGCAATAAAACATTTAAATTAAATTATCTCAGAAACGCTCGGATCGAAACCTACCAAGTATACATACCTTGGAAAAGGAATTTATTATGAGAAACTTAATGCACTGAAGCCCAAAAAATAGCTATGAAACCTTGGATGTACGTGAAGTGCTGCTGGTGGCACACTCTGCAATGTACATCGAAACTGTCAATAGATCTGGACTTAGCATCCAAAAGAAAGACCCTTACTATCAGATTTCGTGCAATATTTGCTATTATTAAGAATAGTAACTTTGAGGTCTTGTATTTTGGACTAAGGCAAGTTGGACTAGATCGTCATATTGTCAACAGAATGGCGGGCTCCACATTACAATTATATTTCTCACACCTCTAGACCACTGTGCGTTGAGGTCGCGGACCATTATACCACCCAATGTCAAGATCAATTAAACAATAGTCAGCACTTTCGGTGTATAAATACCCGAACATTGGGTGCACAGGGCACTTTCGTCTCCGACTGGTTACCTTCCTTACCATCAGGAGCGCCTCTACGTCTTATATAGACCCAAAGCCTCTCTCCTGGGTCCTTACCCGTCACTTGATTTCCCGGAAACGTAGTTCAAGTAAAGCCCTTTAGGCCACATTGCCGTAAAGCCCCTCAGGCTAATAGTGCCGTTATGTCTGTCGGCCCCTACCGAGACATGCTGGGTTTCCTCCAGGCTACCTGATAAACAAGTTAAAAAATATAAATATAAAGATCTGTGTTTTTCTAGCCAGTGTTTTATTCACGCCCCGTTAGGGAAACTACCCCCCAGTTGTGACAATATTTAACGCTTTTAGATTTAGAATTTTTAGATGTTTGGGAAGACACTATTCATTTTCGATTTCAGCGGGCTTCAGTTTAATTTCTTGGTTATGTTTTTCAGAAATCACATATGTCAGTCCTGACTGGAATGGATATTTACTTAAAGAAGGACTTTTTACAGCACACTGGCAGGTAATTGACACTGTATATACCTACACTATCGGACAAAAATCAAGCAACATATTAGCAATTGCTTATCGATTGCTGATGTAGACCTACACTACTTATAGATAAATTGGAAAGTTGTTTAATAAAAGATGACATGTAAATGCAATACCCAAGTCTAGTAGACCAAAAAAATGACTCCACGAATTGATAGATTGATAACACTACTAAAGTCGCCTTCTATTTAACGAGGCGGGTAAAGCCGGGTACTTACTGGCGAGCTGTAACTGTAACTTTAACGGTTACTGCAACGAATTCGTCCGTGTAGTTATATAGTTATGGACGGGAAGTTGTAGTAATGGACCGAGGGTACACGGATTTCGTTTTCCAACTATGTTTGATAAATGGGAAAGGGCTATTCACAGGGAAAATTTTACTCCATCCAAGTTCAGTAGGGTTTGTCGTTACATTTTGCTAAAGAACAGATTAAATTGTTCTACCGCAACGCATTGAAAAACCGGCGAAACTATAACTGTGACTTTAAACATTCCCAGACTAAAACGCGATGCAGTACATATTCGATTCGCCACCTGTCTCTCTTATTTATCTAAAACTGTAAAATTGCGCATAAGTTGTAAAGATAAACTCCAGGAACTGGAAAATCAAAAGTTTGCAAAAGCAATTAAAAATAGTAAAACTAAGTTTGAAACTTATCAAAAAGCATTCGTATACTAATTTTAAAGAATTTCTTGTTGTTTTTAACTCGTTTGCTGGTCTAAAATTAATGATTTGCAAAAAGATACATTGTTTAAATTAAAATATTTTTCTGAACCTGTAATAATAAATTCTGTCTTTGTATTGCTGCAAAATACAAATACTCCATAATATACTCTATATATTAAACCTGATTTAAAGACGCCATAGTATGAATGAAGTGGAAGATTTGTTATTTAATATAGGCAAGAACTCGAAAAAAAATTAGCATGAAAACACGATGAAGATAAACGTCTTTTAAACAATATGTTTTGACATTATTAGATTCTTTGGTGCCAAATATGTAAAAGCTGTAAATTAGAAACTGGTACTAAATAGGCCGTTTTGTTAAAGATTTGTTTCGGTTTTTCCATAATAAAATTGAATAAGGTGCGAATAAGGGCTCAGCTGACGAGTGGCCCCCTTTTTCAAACAAATGCCCTTTGAAGGTTTAAAAATACCCATTTTTTTAATGCTAAAACAGAGAATGTAAGAGTTCAAAATAGGACAGCAACAGACAATAATAAATACCGTGACCGGCATAAAGTTGACCACATATGGGAAAAAATAGATGGAATATTAAAGCTTTTTGCGCCGATTATGTCTGCATAATGGGGAAGCTGAAAATTATTTTGAGATTTGTCACGTGACTGGTGGTTTGGCGCGTGGTATGCGGTCAGCATGGGCTAACGACTGAACGCGCCACCTGCCTGTGATGACTTCACGCGAGAGCACCGAGTCCTTGTATTGCCGATGTTGTTGTGTAGACGCAATATGAACAAAGTTCGGAAACCCACTCGGAACGATTCGTCGCGAACCGCCCATTGTCGGTTTTTCCGACGAACACAAAGAGATTCGCAGTTGGATCGTGGAAGCCTATTTGGTTGGTTCGCTAATGTGTACGTATTTAGTTTCGCTTTCTCAACAAATTGAGCAACTGGAACCAAGAGAAGGTTTTGGAATTAATTGAGTATTATAAAAAATGTGCCTATAATATGGGACCCAAAAAATAGCTATTATTATATTGACATTTGAAAAAAGATGTTTGGGTTCAAATTGGTTCTTTAATGGGTGCCACTGGAGAGATCTGCGAATAACATAGATCCACTTTTTTTTTTATATATCGCATGACGCCCCCATCGCCGTCGAGAGCGTTTATCCCGAGAAGAGCCAACAAGCGAGAAGCGACAAAATCCCGAGTTTAGCATTGATTAAATGGGGACCAAATTATATGTCCTTCACCTTGAAATTTTGACAGTTTTCCGGGTTATTACACTAAAAGAAGCACTAAAACGATGAAGAAAACGCTTTACACTGAGATAAAAAAATTTGGGTACCTAGTTAGAAGTAATTTTTTTATGATTATCTTCTGTGTTTCATGTAATTGGCTTTCCAGCAATGTTTGTTAAGTCAAAAAAAAAGTAAATAAAATAAACGTATTTTTGAAATGTTTTATTAATTGTGCCTTACTTACTGATAGTACATTTTAGAAATGAAATAGTATATTACATACCAAGAGTGGTAAGAAGCCTATTACACACGATTTCGAAAATTACGGTACGAGCGTTAGCGAAAATTGCCCTTGTTAATGCAGACATTATAATATTACGTAACTGGTCTTACGCACATTTATCTATTATTACAGAATTTAAGCAAATGGTTAAAAAATAAGAAAACCAAATAAATAATTAAATATGACTCTAAAACTGTTCAAATTCTGATTCATCTCCAGTAATTTCACTATCTTCTGCATTCGAAATAATTAGTGGTTTCACTTGAATATCCAATATTTTTTCTCTGTTCCACCAGTACAGGATTTTTGTACAGGATTTTTGTGTGTTCTATTGCTTTCCTCCAGTAATCCCTCGTAATGTGTGCAAGGAAGTTTTTCTGATCTGAACTCAGACCAGTACCAATACTCTTGTCATAGAACTGTCCAAATTCGTTCTATGACATTATATTGGCAGGGGTACGGTGGTAACCGCACAACCTCATGACATGTTCCTGCAAAATTTTGTCAACGGCATCTGGGGTATCGTACTGAATGGTGAGCAGAGATGCCGAATTGATGACACAGATGCAGCTTTCAGCATGTCTGGGCTTGAATCGATGCAAGATCAATCAGTTTTCCTCCTTATAAATCATTCGTCTATGGTTCAGTTTAATATCATCATCTCCGATGACATCATTACGACCGTAGATAACACAAATTTCAGTGTTTCAAAAAAGAAAACCTTGTCACAAAGGAACATCTACATGGACTGCAGATTATTTCAAGAGTTTCTTGGAAATCAATGCGTGCTTCGCCACGTCTCATCGAGTCGTCTTTTCGTGAGTTCGACCCGACTTCCATTCGAAAATACCCAAGTTTCATCTAAAAAAAAAACAGTTTTCTAAACTTTGAATCATAATTTTTAACATATTATTTCATAAGTTTGACCAGTTCACTTACAATTTTTGTTTTTTCACGCAAATATCTTCTGTTGCGGTCCTTTCTATAACGAAATCCTAATTTTTTTTTCGGCACTAATAATGACCGAGTCCTATTTCTAAAATACCTCGTTCCCTAAAGCATCTGGTAAAACTAAAAGCGTTATGTTATTTTATTATGTACATTTTCGACCCATTGATAATAATTTTGTAGAGTCGCAACTGGAAAATTTTACTACTTCCACGATTTTTTATAGGTTTTAGATCAGGGAATTGAGAAGGAAAGTCTAATATTATCCCGGAGCCACGTTTGAACAAGTTGAGAAGTATGATCTGGGGCAATACTCTGCTAGAAATTGAGTATCAATGGCTTTTCACATCCGGCATATGGAAGTATAACTTCTTTTATAATATCTGTATACAAATATGCCTGTTATTCCATTAATACTTTGTGCAGGATTCACATCATTACAAGAATTGTTTAAATTTGGAATGATTGCTTTAATTCTCGCACCTGTTCTTGCTGGCTCATTTTATGATATTCGCGTTTTCAATCTAACTCGTGGAGTTGTTTTTTTTTGTCTACCGGACTTGGGTAATAATTACATTTACATGTCATCTTTAATTAGACAACTTTATTATTCTACAAACAGTGCAAATCTCTATCAACAACCGGTAAGCAATATATGTTCATGTTAAGATCAAAAGAAGTAGTAATTCCTTTAGGCATTAGTTCTTAATGTGGTTATAACCGGAAATATTACTACACTAAAGAAATTGGCTAAAAGTATTTTTCAAGCACTATGAGTTTAGGATTCGTATTTATATTATGTCTAAAAAAAATGCCGTGCAGCATGATAGGCACGTCACTAAACTGAATATTTTTATCATTTCCATATAATTCCCAAAATTAATAGATTATTTGTCCTCTGCAGTAAAAATATTCTATTGTAAATAAAATTGCCAGTAAGTATATCAAAGTCATAAGGTCACCAAAAAGTATATTAATAGTTTCAAGGATACAGTTTAACACAATTGTATTGTTATTGTTTATTTTCTATTTATTGTGATGCGTTAGCAATTGAGTATTTCAAACAGTGAAAGAAGATTAAGGCTTTAGCAAATTTCACGGCCAATAATGTTTTCAATTAGTTTATTACTTTGCTTCAATACTGTTTAAGATTACAAGGGCGGAATATCCAAAAAACGAAATAACTTGCCCTGCAGATTTTCTATAAAAGGTAGGGCGTTTTTAAATATCAAATGTTTTTCATACTTTTCGTCCCTTCGACGTTTATTTTAATTAATTGTTCTAAAAAATAAAACATACCCTTTTTTTAATAGTTTTAAAGATAGAGGCGCGCGGTACGCATTGCTGATGCTGAACCAAGAAGAACGAAAAAGAGGTGTCATCGCAGCGTCGCTAGGGAACCACGCCCAAGCGGTCTGTTATCATGGTTACCAGCTGGATATACCAGTCACAGTGGTGATGCCTCTTATAGCTCCCATCATGAAGATACAAAAATGCCGGGAGTACAACGCTACCGTGATTATTGAAGGAAAGGTATGGAAAGGTAGTGATGATTTATGATCTAGTTTTAAAGGACACTTTCTCTATACTCTAATTTTCTTTCTACACTGCACTACACAGGTAAAATTTAGGATTACTAAATTAGATCAGCTAAATAATAATAATTCATTATTCAGCACTTGGCCAACACATGGTATAAAATATGTTTACAAAACTAATTGTACATATAGATACAAATTTACATGGATTACATTAATTATGTAAGTATATTTCGCGGTCATATTTTTGTATTTTGCTGTTGATTGTACGATTTGTACAGAAAAGTGCAGGGACAAAGGTTATAAGATGTACAAAAAGTACAATTTTCTTTCTTTCGGAGTTTTTTGGTTCAAGATAAATTTTTCCCGAGATCCTAAAGTATGAAACAGCACTATTTAGTGTTGTTTAATAAACTACTAAAAAATTAATAAGGCACTTTCTGCATCTTTTTGAGGATAAATATTTTATAGCAGAAATTAGTGAGGGGGCTCCCTCATCCAGGGTTGGATACAGAATTTTGTCGACTTTGATATGACCCTAATTTATTATTACAAAAGGCTATGCTATTTATGCTATGTTATTATACAGGGCGTTTTAGAAAGGGTTGCAAGTTTCAAAAATTTTTGATGTGCTACAAAATTCAGAAAAATTATTTATGACTTACTCTAGGATATTTTTTTGGAAAGCTTACTAGGTTCTACCGAAACGTTTTTGGAATCATCGATTTATTTCGTAAAGTCAGAAAGTTATTAATTTCTAAATTAAACCAATAGTAAGTAAGCAATTCATGTGTCTCTGTTTATAAGAATACAATATACCCAACACTGATTTACACTGGAGGCGCCGGCAGGGGGGTTAATTGAATTAATTTACTGATAATAATTTATTTAAACATTTAAAACACGACAGTGCAAATAATTAGGCTAAAACTAATATCTAGTGGGGTGACCGCGACTTTGAATGCTGCCGAGACAAACTGCTAATGATGTTTTCGACGTGTTCTTGGGGCAGTAGTTGCCACAAGATAGGAAGTAGCTAGCGCAAATGATCAATGTTTTTTGGCTGGGGCAAATATTGATCCAGCCGGTACTGAAGCCTGTCCCACATATTCAATCGAATTGAAGTCTAGAGAATATGGTGGTAATGGGAAATGAATAAACTCTAGTTTCCTCCATTACCACTCGAGCCCTATGAGGGCGAGCATTATCGTCAACAAAAACCAAATTGTGACCTCTAGCCCCTATTACGTAAGGGGTAATAATTCCATCCCCGTGTATTTGATTGTATATGCAGCTTAGTTCCGAACCCCTAGAGCAACACCACGTTAGGGTTCGAAAATTGTATTTTTATAGTTTGGTTATCTATGTTAAGTTTTCGGTTTTAAATTTTTAAAGTACCTAGGTAGATTAAGTTACCTGTAATAGCCAATATTTTCACTATGTTTAGTTTGAAACCTTTGTTGAATATGTTAATATTCCATGAATGTTTTGTACCTTATTAGACATAGCCAAGTGGATTTATTTCTTCTGTTCTTCCTTTCATACTACTTGCAGACAAGTCTTATTTCAAATCCTTGTTTTAGTTAATTAGTAATTCGTGAACTTTTTAATCTTAACCTTGTATTTAAGATGTAGGTTAAATGTCTCGGCTGTTGTAAGTCAGCTGTTTTAAAAAAATCGATAATTTGTTACGCAGGTCAGTGTCATTAAAAGAAGAGACTGACAGTTCTGTGCATTTTCACGACCACGTCTGGTTAATTGTGTATAATTTTTTGCGGTCGCGATTAGTTGACGCGGGTAGTCAAGGTTATGTTATTAAAAGAGGTTATAGTTTTTCATGGCTAAGTATGATTAATTTATCAACAATTGTTTTTTGGTATCTATGTACGTTGAAAAGGGAATGTTATCGGCCCTTTCGACAATGGACACTGGAAGTTAAAGCACGTTTGTGGAAATAGCTCCCTAAGCTTAGTTTCTTGGGCAGGGAAGGCTATGTAGTGCCGATAAAACATCCACAAATGTCTTTAAAAGGGTATGGCTTTGTAGTTTGCCTATTCTTTGGGCGGATTAAAAATGCTTTGCCATCAACTTCAACAAGCGGTCCTAGACGCCATTCTGTAGATTGGAACCTTCGTTAGTTATTTGAGGGTTCTTTTTGGTATGGGCTTAAAGTCCAAGTTCAAACTGGAGTATTAGTTTTCTTTTATTGGAGCTGCCTGGACGCGGGACGTGCCAGTTGCCATGTACTGGTTAAATTTTTGGAGTCTAGCAGTGTAGCAGTATCCACATTAGCTATTTGAGAGACCATGTGTGGTGTGTTTTACTGAAGATCGAGACTTGATGAACTATGGGTAGCACATAAAGTTTCAGCTACTTAAGTAACATTTTTCAAAGTATTAAGTAATACACTGATATTATTTTTCCTTTAAGATCTTAGTCATATTAATATTTTACATTTGCATATTTATATGTTTTGATAAAGTTTTGCGCCCATGTTATGTACAGAGCTTGTGCTTTGTAAACGTATAGCGTATGTCGACATAGCGTTAAGACGTCACAAGAGTCTCGAGTAGTTTAAAACGTTAGGTGGTCTGTTACAGCTAATTCTGTTATAATTATCAAGTAACCACAGGTACTCGTAAGATTTTGTATTGTACTTTAGGAATGCTCTTATGATAAATTCAGTTAGTTGTGAGAGGTTCTTGCACAGACCTTGCGGAAATTCTAAGTCTGAGGCAATGTCCTGGATGTAGGTCTATGTGGCTGCCAGATGAGACTAAACAGTCGTTTTTTTTTCGGTGTAGGTTTGACAATTGCCGTCTTGTGCAAGACCCTGTCAAACAGGGTTTGACTTTTACTTATTCTTTTGATGATAACTTTGTAATTTAAACCTTCAGAACTTTTATGTCAAACCAAATACTACCATTTCGTTATTACATTTCACTTATCTATCTTTTAACTTTAAGTACCTATTGTCCACCAAAGTAAGAAGAGCTTGCATTTATAAATCCAAGTAGCCAAGGGCTTAACACGACTAAGAATAAATATCTGTATTGGCCTCTGCTAAAATTTGGCTTTTATTTGAAAGACAGCGACTTTATACCGATTGTGACATGGTTGTTTTTTTTTCCTAGTTTGTTTTTCTCTGAGGCCAAACACTAGAACATTTAAAGGCTTTTAAGTAAAATAAAACTAAGGTGGCGCCTTCAGGAATTGACTTTAACTTACTTATATAAGAGTGCTAAACCTTTCAATCTAGAAACAAAATAGCGAACCTACCCTGAGTTGAGCTAGCTAAGGGGTGAGTTTTCAGGCAGCACAACATAGGTCATTTTTAGGGACTGTTGTCTGCAGTACATCCTCCAGGGCGTAGGATTGCCAGATTAAGGGTGGATAGGTTGCCTTGTTACAGTATATTTTAGGTTACCCTAAGGAGAATACTGGCACCCACGAATATTTTAGGGAAAACGTCGCACTGGCGAGATTATATTTTGAAAAGAATAACATTGGCGCCTTATTGATGAAGATGTTACAACCAGCTCAAATCATGACACCGCCTCTTCCAAATTTGTGAATTGGCTGTAATCATCTTCCATCGTCTGAATGCCGGATTGCTACTCTGGTATCTTACACCTCTACACCTTGTGAAATTGACAATAAACTAAAGTCACTCGACAAAAAGAAGCACCGGTTCTGATGGAATACCTTCAGTGTTTTTGAGAAATTGCAGCGAATCATTATCTGAACCATTGTGCTACATTTGCCAATAATTGTTATTTGATGAGGGCATCTTTACATCCATGTGAAAGCACGTTTGGCTTGTTTCAATCTTCAAATCTGGTTTAAAAAAAGGACAAAATAGTACAGAGGCGTTAGAGTACTGCAAAAGTATTTTAATCCATCGTAACTGACGAGATTTTGGAAACCTTTAAGCACTACCTATCACCAAAGCAACATGCATTCTTTAAAGGCAGATCAACTGCTACAAATCTGGGGGTGTTTCAGGATTACTCGGTGAATGCGGACCTTACGAAGGCATTCGATAGTCTCCCTTCAACTGCTCATGGAGAGACTATCAACGCTGAGCGTTACTGGGTCATACATCAGATGGATTGCATCCTATATCAAAGACGGAACACAGGATGTCAGGATTGGAAAAGTGATTTCTCGCGAAATAAACGTTTCTTCTGATGTGCTGCAGGGATCGCATTTGGACCCGTTTTTTTCTTCTGCGCATTAATAGCTTTACATCTTTGAGATGTTTGAATGCTTACTTTATGCGGATGATCTCAAAATGTTAAGTGTTGTAAATTCCATTGATCCTTGTAGAGGGATTTGGATGGTTTTATCGAATGGTGTGAAGCAAACTTTTTGCAGGCCAATGTATCTAAATGTAAGATTCTAAGATTTCATAAATGTATAGTTGCGTTAGAATTCCAGTATTGTATTGGTAGCGCTATGTACAAAATTTGAATGATCTGACGACTTAAGCTTTGGCAAACACATAGACTATATAACGCTGAAGACTGCTTGTATGTTTGGTTTCTTGCGACGCAAGTGCTTGAATATTTGGGATATTGGGACCATTAAGTTTCTTTATGATTATTGTCTAGTGCGTAGTATTAGTAGTCCTTTATCTAAAGGTGATGTTTAGCGTTTAGAAAGCATTCAAAATAAGTTTGTTAAATTTTTATTGTATAAATTAAGGTTCCAATACCATGGTCTTCTACATGCCACGCGTCTTCAATTGGGAGGCTTGAAAAGCCTTGATCGCTGTAGAAAAAATGCATCTGTCTTATTTTTATGTAAACTAATTCATGGTAAAATAGTATGTGAACAACGATGAAGCGCAGGGTTTTTTAACAACGCTATGGGCATTTACAATACTTGGCGACATAGATATATTTAGACATATTTTTGCAGTTTTTAAGGGTGAAATTAAGGAGCTTCTGTTTTGAATTGATGTTATGGCGTTATAGTATATTTTTGGTCAGTCGTGTACTGTAAGTGGTGAATTAATTTTTTAATAATAAAATAAATATATAAAATAAAAATAAAAAGATACAATATTTTACCACGAGAAACATTGTGCAAGCAGAACTCATCGCTTGCTGCAAAACTGCGCGAGTCCAGCCCATACCCAAAAAACGCAAGAAGACCTTGCCAAACAACTATCGTCCAGTCGCATTGCTTTCGGTTTTATCAAAAGTTATCGAGAAGGCTATCAACGAAAAATTAATAAAGTACCTGAAAGGCTACAACATTATTAGTGACCGTCCGTATGGATTCCGTAAGTCTAGATCGACAGGAGGCCTTCTCGCTTATGTTACTCACGTTTGGAACAACGCAATAGAACATCATGGGGAGTCCCGGGCGGTAGCACTGGACATTTCCAAGGCCTTTGACCGAGTATGGCATGAGGGGCTCCTAACTAAAGTAAGAGCATACGGAATGCCGGTTCAATTTTGTTCATGGCTGTCAAGCTTTCTTAAAGACCGTTCTCTGCAAATGGCGATGGACGGATTTCTTTCAGACATATTTAACATCAACGCCGGAGTCCCTCAAGGTTCTATATTGTCGCCCACCCTCTTTTTACTTAATTAAATTAACGATCTTTTGGAAAAAATTAAAAATTCTATATACAGCCTGTTCAAAATGAAGTCGGAAATACTGCTAACTTTCTTATTATAAGAGATGCGACGTCGGTTAAATTAGTAAATATTTGTATTTTTAGATACTGATTATTATGGCGGTGACAAAAAAAATTGTACATCAAAATTACGTGATATTAACAAAAATATATTTTTCTTAAATGAAATGGGGTATTTTTGCTATCACAAAAACAAAATTAATAATTTTTGATTAATAACTTATAATTTTATTATTTATAGTAATGAATTACATACTTTTTGTACAAATTGAGTTGCCATTAACAAAAATAAAATATTATAACGTCAAATTAAGTGTTCAAACAAATCACCTTCTACTTCTACACACTCTTGAGCACATTTTAAAACTTTCCTCGTAGCTTTCAAAACTATTCGCCCATCAATGTTATTAATACTGTTAAGGGCTACGACTCTCGGTAGGTTAGCTTGGATGGTCGCGGCGAGGGGGAAGCTGCTGGTCGAGGAGTAGGCGGTAACAATATTTTTCCAGGGCCGCTGTTTGAATTTGGCTTGATGTCCTTGGTTGCGAGGCGCGATTACGCTTAGTGCTTACTAGTCCCCCTATAAACCTTTATCTATGTTACTAGTCATCTTATGGTTACGGATGCGAATGCATCGATGTGAGAAAATAGACGGCGGCACCATGGTACATATTTTTTGTACTATGAGTCTCGGCACTACTAACTACTTGCAATATGGAAAAAGGGTTTGTTCTTTAAAGAAAGGGGGGTTTGCAAATAAATAGGGTTGTTGTTTAGTTAATTAGGCAGGTACCTAAATACTGCGAATTTTTCTGTTACTTGTTTTTATTGACATAATATTATAGTAAAAATACATCAATTATACTTAGTGAGTTAGTATAGTTACATATTTATGACTAAACAAATTAATGCCAATTTAATTTAAATATACAATAATATGTGGCATTGTTCAATTTGTTTTGATTTTAGTCTAACTATGAAACTATGAAAAATGCTAAAACTATGAAAAATGCTAAAACTATGAAAGTATGTATGTCAATGTTAAAGGTGGTTAATCTGTGTATGATTTTAAGACAAAAAGTTTATATAAACTTAATTTAACCGTTTTGCTTTGTTACCATAATACACGGTGATGAAAGTATTATTTTGAAAAATTGTTTTTTTTTAATAACTCAGAAACTACATTAGATATTTTTATAAAATAAATAAACTTGGTGGGTGCAAACTATCGTTTCTGTAAAAATCGAATTTTAAGTTTTAACCAGTGGCGTCCTAATTAATTTATAGGTAATTTAAATTTATTGATTATTTTAGGTGATTAAAATGATACGCCACTGTTCTTTTAAAAAGTAAAATAATTTTATTAAAAGATCTCTCGTCTTTTTTTCGTATCTTACAGTGAAGGAATAGAGAATAACAATCATCTATACCTAAAAGTTTTTCTTGATATAACTTTTTAACTACTGGATTACTAATACCCATTTCTGATTAAATTAGTTAATTATTTTAATTGACTGTTAACAAACTAATAACATTTTTCTAAAACTAAAAAAAAATTAAATAAGTTGTTGAAAATGTCCTCCACCTCCATGGGCACATGCTTTAGCTGTTGTTCTTATATTAGTGCGCACTTTTTGAAGAATGCTTTTAATATGCCTTATTACATTACAAAAAGCTTTTATGCGATTTCTCAGTTGTTCTACAGACTGGGAACCTTAAGCCAATGCTGGGGTCCACCACGACCTACACGTGGTGATAAAATGTTCGATTTAAATATTCTCTTGCTTACATGAACCACATTATTCTATATTTATAATTCTAATTGGCACTTCTTCAAGCAATATGGGCAAATCGCCCTTTAGAAACCGGCGATAGTTATGGTCATTTAGACTTTCTGGCCAAAGAAAGGAACAATTAGGTTGTTTTTAACAATTCCAACTCAGACATTTAACGAAAATTGCTCTTGTTGGCTAGATTCCACAATAACATGCGGGTCTTCTGTCCAAACATGAATATTGTGGAAATTTCTAATAGCATTTCTTGGGAAGTTTCGACTATGAACATTATTTCACAGTCAAACACCGGGTTTGCACAGTATTTTTCAAAAACCATTGAGAAAAGATGATTCGCAGGGGAAAATCTCATGGAAGTTAGGTTTTGTCTCGTTGAATGTGGTACGGGTATAAAAGAGAATAGTAAAGAATTCTCCAGAATAGAATGTGCGAGATGTGCAAGTTATTTCCAATGTTTCTAGTTCCGAATTTTCATCAATTAAACTTAAAACTGCTTCTTCAATTTCTGGAGTTCTCGTAGTGTAGAAAAAACATCGATCCTAAAGCATTGATGTTCGAAAACATCTATGTTTTTTTCTTAATTAAGATTTTAGTCACATTTATTTTAAAAACATTTATTTTTATCTTTATGTACCTACAAGCCAGTCACACAATATAAAATGCAGGGGCACACTCTACGTTGTTGTTTAATATTATTAGTAAATGTAATGCTCTCTTTTCTAAGTATTAGGCGTAAGAAAGAATATGCCAAGTCAGTAGAGAGTGTGCTATAATACGACTCTGTGTGTGAATCTGGGGACTTTAGTTTCTATACTAGATAATCAATATAGTCTCAACTACGATAATGTAATATCACTGTCAAAAAATCTGCTGGTAAATTTGGTCGATTTGAATAGATTTTCGAAGCAAACTGTAAACCTTTTTTCCCTTACTTTTGCAAAAAAAAAACTATTGGGGAATGCCAAGGCATTTTTAAAATTTTTCACAATTTGAAAGAAACGGTTAATACCTTCCGTCGTAAAACAAACCAAAATAACTTCACTCACCACAAGCCACTACACCTAAATTTATTTATTTATTATACTAATGCGTATTATTCCTTTTTGTAATTCGTCTACAACATTCTAACCGTTCAACTACAGTTTAACAGTTCACTGTCGCCAATTTTAAAAATAGAACAGGCCGACAGGGGAACCCCAAAAAAAAACGAACAGAGGAAACGCCGTACAATTACGAATAAGAATACTGACACTGACTGAACTTTTAGCGCCATTTGCAGAATTACCTTTTCTTTATTTTTAAAATTGCCTTTGGCTATTCAGTCACTCAGCCGGTTTTATTCAATAATATAATATAATTACAATATATAATTATATAATTATAATAATACAAAACACCTAAAAACGATCCATGTCCAGCCGGGATTCGAACCCGGGACCTCTCGATTGCGAGGCGAAATCGTTCCCACCCGGCTACCGAGGTCGATTAGAATTGTCTTCAGATTTGATACCTACTACACCGTTCGGAAGTTGAGACTTTATTTCGATTTATCGATGTTTAAAATATACATCGATGATATCAAAAAAAAAAAGATCACAACTAAAATATCGATGTTAAGATTTCTTTATTGGAACACAATATAGGAGATAAATGCATATAAAGATTAATAACATTTTAAATAGAACCACCAAACCACTGAGGCAACACCCCATACACCCTTCCAAACTTACATCAGCAGAAACATCCGCGAGTCTCTAGGCAATTATTTGCTCGAAAACACCCCTTAAAAGGGTGTTTATGACTTTTAAGGGGTGAACTCCCCACTCAAATCGAGCCGAGACCCCGAACATCGTGTTCTTCGTGAAAAATTACCCTTACTTTGATCAAGTTTGGCCACCAACCTGCATAATTTAAGTGGAATATAATACCACATTATTATGATAAAAATATACATTACTTATGTCTATTTATTTATCTATTTATACATACAATTAAAACTAAACCTGCAGCATGTAGGCATTGACAAACCCTATGATACTGCTAATTTTCGAAGCATCATTAAACTTATTATTAAACACGTTTTTAAGCTGCAAACGCGACTAACCATCGAAAATTACACTAAGGTTTCAGCATAAAATAATTAATAAACACTCCAAAATTCCCGAGTCCGTCCGCACTAGTTGGCCCCGCCTTCCAGCGTAAAACGTGCGATTGCGGTAAGTTTTGCCTTGAAATCCGCAAGAGGTCGGTAGCCAACGGCCGTATTTTGAAAACGGAGGGAAAATGATTTAGACAAACTTACAATTTTTTTTTTTAATTCGTTTAGTTTGATCGTAAAGAAAATGGTAATAGCTATGCCGATGCGGAACGTTTTTTAAATATTTTTAATAGTTTATGAAAAAAAAACTGAGTACGTCGGCCCTAGGTCGTCTAAAAAAAAAGTGACAACGCATCGGCGTATATTAATATTTACCTATATACCATTCCAAATTTGAAATCCATTGGACCATAAATAAACTCACAATTCATTTTCCGCTATGTACCGTCCACAACCGTAGCCCTTAATAATGGATTCCTGCAGTTCATCAACATTGTTGTACTATTTGTTATAAACTTCGTTTTTTAAAAACCCCCAAAAATAAAAATTGAGGGGAGTAATGTCTGGTGATCGCGGAGGCCATAAAATTGGTCCGCGTGTAGCTAACCAACGTTGTTCAAACAGTGCGGTAAGAAGATTGGCAACAACATAGGTATTTGGCGGTGGCGCACCATCTTGTTGAAAATATATTTCTTGCCGATCTGCTAAATTAATGTTATCCAAAAAGTCCTCAATTGTGTTTCTTATTAATTCTACATAGCTTTCGCCTGTCAGGGTACCTTCATAAAAGACAGGTCCAATTATTTTCGAACCGATAAGACCACACCATACATTTAAGCTAAAACGCCTCTGTGGATTACAAGGCTGGTAACGCATAAGATTTTCGCGACTCCAGTAATCCCGGTTTTTTTTCTATTAAACATGCCCCATGCTGAAATTAAATTCGTCCCTCCACAAAATTTGGCGCAAAATATTTGGATTCCCATTTGCCGTATTAATAAGCCACTGACAAAATTCCATACGTCTTGCTTGGTCACCTGGTAATAAAGTCTGTGTTGGTCTATACTTGTAGGGTAGATACTTGTACTTTTGTAATATATTATGAATAGTTTCCAAACATAGTACAAGATCTCGCACACAATCTCTTGTAGAGTATTCGCGGAACGCTTCAAAATACGCCAACCAGGGCCGGTCATTGGCCTAGGCAACCGAGGCAACCGCCTAGGGCGCCACGATTAGGGGCGCCAAAAAGGATAATAGGGAAAAAATAATTTTGTGTTCAGTTAATTTAAAAAATACATATACAGTATATCTAATAAATGTATGATATACCTATTTAAAAGTTACTTTTTTTGTCTTATTCTTTTACTCTCTAAACGATAGTCTAAAATTAAAATTGATTGTTTATCATATTGCTCTTTAGCCTTTTTGACAACACAATTTGAAAAGGGGGGGCGCCAGAATTGAACTTTGCCTAGGCATATAATAGCTATTGGACCGGCCCTGACGCCAACACATTTATTTCAGTATCTTCGCTGATAATAAATACTTTCTTTGGCATTGACTTCTCAAAAACTTTTTCATTGCATCTAAACTTTCTGTATAATATCAAAAAATATCTCAGATCAGGCATATTTCTTTCGGGGAATACTGTACGATATCGTTCTAAAGCACGTTCGCTATTTTTTTGGCACACTATGTATGTTTCAAGCAGATCGCATTTTTCTAAATGTGTAAATACCATTTTATTCAAAAGATATTAAACTGAACTTATCACGACAGATTAAAAGATCTGTCAAAGGTATTTTTTTGCAAATTCGGTAAATGGCCACCTACGATAATAAATGAAAAATTACATTTAAAGGATACCTGCGATTTTTTTGTGATGGCCGCCTGCGGTTATAAATTAAAAATTTCAACATCTCTGTTATGATTGAGTTTAGCGATATGTAGCAAAAGAAAAATATTCATTAGATTTTCTTTTTGTATGAAATAATTATAGCAAGAATACCCCATTTCATTAAAGAAAAATATATTTTTGTTAATATCACGTGATTCTAATGTTCAATTTTTTTTGTCACCTCCATAATAATCAGCACATAAAAATACAAATCTTTACTAATTTAACCTACGTCGCATCTCTTATAATAAGAAAGTTAGCAATAGTGCCGACTTCATTTTGAACAGGCTGTATAGCTTCGCTGATGACAGCACACTTGTTTCATCACTTGAGTCTATTTTACAAATATTTTTATAGCAAGTGCTCAACTGAGGTTTCCCGCTTGATTCCACCCAGCGGTGTATGGTAGAAGTGCACGACGAGCCTTTTCAGCCCACCCGTACGTGGTTCAGCTTGGTGTCCCTCGAACGACACTGTTTAAAAATTCTTTCATCTGGAGAACGTCTATATATATAATAATAATATAGTAATCTCCAAAGATTCAAGACCAACGTGAATCGTTTCCTGCGCACACGCACCGCTCGTAGAGCACCATAACGGAATAATCCTGCGGTGCTGTGCCTTATCATCAAACTAAAAAATAAAAAAAGAAAATAAAACATCGTTCCAAATAAAATTTCTTTCAATCCCTTCATTGGCCCAAACAAGCCAAAGGCGTCGATGATTCGCTGTATATTATCAATCAATCAATCAATCAAAAACATGCTTTATTGTCAAAGAACACAAAATTTCTTATTGACAAAGTGTATTATATTCTAGATCCTACCTAAAATAGAGGTGAGAACAGAAGGGGACAAACACATCCATAAAAATCACAAGTAGTAATAAAGTCAACAAACTTAAAAATATAATAAATGCAAGTATTACAAACAGTTCACCAATGCAAATAAAACATTGGGAAATACACAACACAAAAAAGAGAAAAAAAAAAACAAAAAACAAAACAGTTAAAATCTGTCATCAAAAAACTCTTCCACAGAGTAATAAGCCTTAGATAAAAAATGTTTTTTGACTTTTCTTTTAAAATTATTAAAGTTATTAGTGTTTTTAATTGGGACCGGCAGATGGTTATACATTTTTTTTGCATTGTAAATTAAGGATTTTTTTATTTGACTTGTAGATGGAATTGGTAGTGGAATGTTACGGCCCTGCCTAGTATCATAAATAATATTATAGTCTGCATTTCTATACTTTTTGAACACAATACACACACTTTCCAGAATATATACAGGGTGTAATTTAATTGAGTGCCGATACTTAAGGGTGATAATCTATGAATGATTCTAAGATAAAAAGTTCATATGGACATATGTCCTAAACCTCTTCATTTTTGAGCTACGGGTGTTAACATTTTAAAAAAAATATAACTTTTTTATCATAATTATTATATCACTCTTAGATATTTTTATGAAATTTTGTACATACCTTTTAATCAATAAGGAGCATTTTTTGACCTAACAGATTTATAAAAATTTTTACCAGTGACGTCCGTACGGGGTTTGAACTGAATATTTTTAAAGAAAAAATGGATACGCCACTGCTTTTTCTAAAAACGAAACTTACTTTTGAAATTCTCATTTATTTTAAAGCAAATTTCGTTTATAGACTTACTTTTGTACGACGCACCGTTTTCGCGTAAAAAATAAAAACAAAAAAAAATAAAAAATTTTATTTCAAAAATCGCGATTAATTTAAAAGGAAAAATTCCAAACCTTAAATCGAAAGCGAAATGACAAGAGAAGATAAACAGAATAAAGAACCCACATTATTTACAGTAGTTGTTCGAAGTGTCGTCCACCCACACGTATGCAAGCATGGACTCTTCTTCCCATAGACTGACGCACATTTTCGAAGATTTCCGGGGTGTTTCTTATGGTTTGGCAGCATACTAATATACGATTTCGTAACTCTTCTTCGGTATGAATCGGCACTTGGTACACTAAGCTTTTCAGATGCCCCCAGAAAAAATAGTCTAAACTGTTAAGGTCCGGAGATCTAGGTGGCCATGGCTGCGTTCCTCCGCGACCTATCCACCGATTGCGATAGGTGTGATTTAAAAATTCACGCACTCGTAAGCTAAAATGTGGAGGCGCACCATCGTGCATTAGCCACATCTGGTTTCTTAATAATAATGGAAGGTCTTCAAGCATTGGCGGCAGATCTTCTTCAAGAAAGTGTAAATATGATTGTCCATCAAGTCTTCTTGGGAGAAAAAATGGGCCTATCAAATAATCATCAATAATGCCAGCCCAAACATTTATTGAGAACTGTTCTTGATGATTTGATTCTACAATTGCATAAGGGTTTTCATCCGCCCATAAATGGTTATTATGGAAATTTCTTATTGAGTTTCGAGAAAAATTAGCTTCGTCGGTAAAAAGAATGTGCCTGTCAAATAACGGATTTTCCATCAAGTTTTGAAGAAACCACACACAGAAATTAATGCGCATCGGGAAATCTCTAGGGAGTAATGCCTGGACTCTTTGAATGTGATATGGGTATAATAAATTTTCGATGAGAATTTTCCAAACAAGAAAATGTGAAACATTAAATGTTGCCGCGATTTTCCTCGTGCTACTTTCGGGGTTCTCCTCAATTTCGTGTAAAATTCCTTCTTCAAGTTCCGGTGTTCTTACTGTTTGATGGACTCCTTTAGCACTGTGGTCTACTTTTAAAGTTCCGGTCTCGTGGAGACGTCTATGAATCCTAGAAAATGTTCTCGGATCGGGTAGTACGCGATTTGGATACCGCTCTTGGTATATCCGCCTGGCTTCGTATGCATTACCGTCTGCAAGCCCATAAATAAAATGCATGTCAGTTAATTCACTGTTTGTAAAATTTACCATTCTTTTATTATAATTTAACGTCTTACTGTAATAATAATTATTTAATAATGCAAAATCAATGCCAGGCCTTTTGTCTTTATGAAAAGAAACGTCAAAATTGATGTAGCTTTACCCAGCCTACTGATTTTTATTTGATTTGCTTTAAGAGGGCATTTAATATGGTTACCGTTTTTTTCTTTTCAAACGTTCAGTTGAATGTCACTGGTGAGTAGAAAATAAATTGTTGTCCCAAAAAAAGTGTTTCCACTCATGGTGGGTGCCAACCAAATTCAACAAAATAAATAAAAGCAGTCTCAATGAACCGAAGAAAAAAATGTTTTTTTTGTTTTTATTTTTTTACGCGAAAACGGTGCGTCGTACAAAAGTAAGTCCATAAACGAAATTTGCTTTAAAATAAATGAGAATTTCAAAAGTAAGTTTCGTTTTTAGAAAAAGCAGTGGCGTATCCATTTTTTCTTTAAAAATATTCAGTTCAAACCCCGTACGGACGTCACTGGTAAAAATTTTTATAAATCTGTTAGGTCAAAAAATGCTCCTTATTGATTAAAAGGTATGTACAAAATTTCATAAACATATCTAAGAGTGATATAATAATTATGATAAAAAAGTTATATTTTTTTAAAAATGTTAACACCCTGTAGCTCAAAAATGAAGAGGTTTAGGACATATGTCCATATGAACTTTTTATCTTAGAATCATTCATAGATTATCACCCTTAAGTATCGGCACTCAATTAAATTACACCCTGTATAGAGGGAAGAGTTAACAACTTTTGATTAAGAAATAGCGGCCGGCAAGAATCTCTTCTATTCATACCATACATAAACCTGATTGCCCTTTTTTGCATTAAAAATATGGTAGAAAACAAATATAGGCTACAACTTCCCCAAAAAGGAATGCCATATCTCAAATGACTTTCGATCAGTGCAAAGTACGCCATTCTAACCGCACCCGGCTCCAATTCCCTTGATACCGATCTCAACGCAAAGCAACCCGATGAAAGTTTTTTGACAAGTTTCTCAGTGTGACCATTAAAAGAAAGCCTACTATCTATGTGTACTCCTAAGAATTTACTCACACCTAAATTATTTATTTCCACATTATCAAGATATACGCTATCCATATTACACTTGAAAGTCAGGATATTAGTTTTGGTCACATTAAAGGTCAGCAAATTACTATCACACCACATTTTAATCTTTTCTAAGTCCCTATTTATGGTTGAATTCAAGCTTGATACCTCTGAACTGTGCCAAAGTATGGTGGTGTCATCTGCAAACAAGGTAATCTGTCCATCAATCTCAACCTGTGCCAGATCATTAATGAACAATAAGAACAGGATTGGACCCAGCACTGAACCCTGGGGCACGCCACAACTCACCACACGCTCTTCAGACATCTTACCCCCCAACGAAACTCTCTGCACTCTACCACCCAGATAAGATCTAAACCAATCCAGTGAAGTACCACGAAAGCCGTAAACTTGAAGCTTCTGAAGCAATATGTCATGACTCACGCAGTCGAACGCTTTAGTTAAGTCACAAAAGACCGCCGCAGCGGCCTCCCCCCCGTTCAAACTAATATATAAGCGTTCTAGAAACGCGAAAAGAGCATCACTGGTGCCTACGTCACTACTAAATCCAAATTGATTTGAAACCAATATTCTATGTTTTTGTAAGAATGACATCATTCTGCTTTTAAGTAGTTTTTCGATTATTTTTGACAGCGTCGGTAGAAGTGATATGGGCCTGAAATTGGACGGATCATCAATTTCTCCTCCCTTATATATTGGTATGATAATACCTTGCTTTAAGAAGTCTGGAAATACTCCATCCGAAAACGATATATTTATAGCATCAACCAGGAAATTCATTGCCGCATCATCTAGCTCTAAGAAAATTTTAGCTGATAGGTTATCATAGCCTGAAGAGTTTTTATTTTTTATTTCTAAAATCGTCCTCTTTAGTTCGGGCAAATTAGTGGGAACAAAAAAAAAGGTTTCTGGTACCAATACTTTATGTAAATAACTTGAACAACCCCCATGAGATTTTGTCTTGGCAGATAGGTTCCTCCCAATTGAGCAGTAGAACTCGTTAAGATCGTCTGGAGACAACAGTGGATCACTATTAACTTTGGTGCTTGTCTGCCGAAGGTCATTAATTATTGACCATATTTCCCTAGACTTATTATTAGAGTTATTTAATTTCTCACTATAGTATAGTTTCTTTGCAGATTTCACCGTCCTTCTGTAGATCGTCCTGTAGCGACTGAAGTACCCAACAAAAAATTGGTTATCTAAAAAATACTTCCTGAGGTAGTGCAATGAGCGCATGTTCCTTGCTGATATTTTCAAAGCCTTAGTTAGCCAGTTTTTTTTAGATTTCTTTCTTACCTGAACGATGGGAAAGGCCTTATTAAAAATGTCCACCAGGGTGGAGTGAAAGTAACCAATTGGATTATTTCTCGGAGATTCACAGGAGGTGTCAGCACAATGGCGGCGGAAAGAGTGGAAATTTTTTTTGGAAAAGATTCTTCCTTTCCTCTTTGTTGGTTTTGAGGCAGGCAAATTAAATTTAAACTCCGCTAGGACTGCCTCATGGTCCGATAAAGCGGCATTATGGACATTGCATAAAACGTTTGTTACATTAGAACATACATAATCCAGTAAAGTTGATGTATATTTAGAGAATCTGGTCGGTTCAGACACATGCATACTCAGATTAAAGCACGACAACAAGCTTTTCAGTGAACTGCTCACTTCACCAAAATAGTCAATATTAAAATCACCAGTCAAAATTACCTGAGAACGAGGCGGAAATTGGCTTAAGAGCATTTCTAAGCCATCGATAAAATCTGTCTGACATGCACTAGGCGACCTATATATGCACACAATATACAAATGAAGCTCACAGCAGAAAACAACGGAAAACTCAAAACCCCTCTCCACAATGAGGTGGTTATATTTGCATACATCAACACATTTTATTTTATTACCAAAGGTATCACTGATTAAAATTAAGGTACCTCCATGGATGCAGTTCGATCTACAAAACTTAGACAATACACTATAGCCCGGTATATAAATTATTTCGTCATCCCTTAACCAGTGTTCTGTTAAACAAACAACACCTGGAAACTGAAAACTTTCCAGGAGAATAAACAGTTCGTCAATCTTATTTCTGATGGATTGAATATTAAGCAGCATTAGGGAAACTGAACCCTTTGCATTCACTCCCCTAAAAAACTGACCTGAGCCTCATTACCGGCGCTGCAGGGTACATTCACTCCACCACCACAATCCTCCACAGGATCCAATTGACAGACCACACTACAATCTTTAATTACATTTGAGGTGCAATCAATAAGTGGCACTTGCACCAAATTAGACTGCAAATGTTTCCCATCAACTAGATCATAATAGATTTTACCCAAGTGGTTCTTCCTTAACATAAACCCATTCCAATTATTAACATCAACACAAGTAACTAAGCCAAAGTGGTATTCTTGCAATGAAGCAGAATATGAAAACATTCGACTATTAAAATTAAAAATTGAATGATTAAGGCTTTTGACACAGGAGTACGGGACAGTATTTAATATTATATTTGTATTACAGCACTTTTTTAGCTGTATGTCAATATCATTGAAGTTTACATGTTTTTTGTCAATTAAATCATTAAACCCGGCACTTATTATTACATAATCATTCAATGTAAAATGTTCAGTTAACATAACTATATTGTCAATCACATTGTGAAAATATGCTTGGGGTTTAAAAATTCCCATTACCTTATAGTCTATAAATCTTTTTCTAATTACCTCGATCATATGGGAGAATTTGTTGCAGCACAGAATAAGTATTTTTGGTTTCTCCTCAGCTCCTGCTTGCTTGACAGTTTTTTCCCTTGCCACTGTATTTGGACTTGTTATCCCCTTTAGACATTGCTCAAGTTCTTCTTGGATATTTTTAGTGGGGGTACGGTGATGGATTTCTTTCTCCTTACTGTCCAATGGGTGCTTTACTTCACTGCCAAGTTCCTTCAATTGCAACCTTAGACTTATCTCTTCCTCTGCATACAACTTGTTGGAGATTTCCAATGTTCGAATACTGGAGATCATTTGTTTTGAGGCTTGGTTTAATTCGTCTACCTTTTTCTCCAACATCTGACTTTTTTCTCTACACGATTCCAGTTCAACTAGCAGATTAGCATTATGTGCCTTAATCTCTAATATTTCAGCATTCAGAAGATCAATTGTGGCTTTTTGTTGTTGCAGTTCTGTTTCGTACTGCTGCTCACACTCAACCGCTGAATTTTCAAAATCTCTTGTCCGTCGATTCAATCGCCTAATATGTATATCCTTCTCACGAATAGTTATCTTTAGCTGTTCAATCTCCGATGTCAGAACATTCGTCTGAGATTCTTGTTTTAGAGCCTCTTCTTGACAATCTCTACTGCAGTGAATTTTGCATCCACCCAGTCGAATAACCTCTGATTTACGTCCGAGGCAACTGGTATGATACACATTGGAACATATAATACAAAAAAGGTTAGCGACATCCTTTTTGGCACAGCACTTGAATTTAGTCTCCATTCCCAAGGAAGACCAATTCAAGGTCCAAGATACTTATGATGGTATCAAAATAATCAGACAATTTGCCTGAGTCAGGTCCTGCTTCTCCACAAATTTGGTCTATAGGTCAATACTCTCCACGATAAATAAACGAATTTCAAGTTCAAGCGATATGTAAATTAGACTGATAAGGAAAAGTTTTTTTTTAATTTAGATTTATTTATAATTTTTTTTTTTTTATTTTTTATAATATCACCATGAATAAACTGTTTGTAGTATGGAGATTAGTTGTTAATTTTGCGCAATAATCAAACCATAGTACTTTAACTTTACTAATCACTGTAAAGAGGGAAATTTACACTTTAGAATGATGTTAGACACAACTTTTATTTCCTGTTTTAACACACAATAAAATCGATAAAATCCTTAACACCACGTCTTACTGTTACTATCACACATAACACTCTTGTATTTGTATATATTTTTGGGTTAATTGCTTTATCGATCGTTATAAAGCAGGTAAAATAATGACCATTTATCTTGTGTCGGACTATAATAGCTATACGCCTTAGCGGCCTATAAGATTTAATTATCGCTTCTTTGAGTCGGTTTCTTACTGTCTGGTAGTAGAAACTCTTCTTCCTGTGGCATTTTGTATCTCTTGTTAAAGTCGTCGGGCTGTACTAAAGTAGACTTACCCCACTTCTGTTTTAATGTGTCGATCTTCTCTATCTGTAGTAACCTTTATATATCCGCTACCGGGTCTTCTGCTAGCACTTCCAGTCTCCCGATGGCGACTAATGTCTCTTGAAATGATGCTCCTACTTTTCCCCGAATATCTCAAATGTCATTTTGTCTTAATCCACGGTGGGGCAACATGACAATAAATTGACGTTGTTCTTTAGGCATATGGTGCCTTTCCATATTTTCAAATTTAACGTCAATTTTAAAAGCCTTGATGAAGTTTCACATTTCAAACTCGTTTCCGTGGGAACGACCATGGTCGAGCACTTTCTGGGAATTTGTATGGTTCCATTTAAAAATGACTGCGAAATAAATCGATGATTCCAAAACCGTTTTGGCAGAACCTAGTAAGCTTTCTAAAAAATACCCTAGAATAAGTTTTGAGTAGTTCACTTTTAGCGTTCTTGTTTTCAGCTTTGAATCCTGCAAATGATATTAGGAATCATTTTTATATTTTCAGGATATGGCTGAAGCCAAGAAGGAAGCCTTTAAACTATCAAAACAACAAGGTCTGACATACATTAACGGATATGACCATCCTCACATTATAGCCGGACAAGGAACCATTGGTTTGGAAATTTTGGAACAAGTTCAGGACGTAGACGCCATTATAGTGCCGACAGGTGGTGGAGGGTTGTTAGCTGGTGTGTCTGTGGCCGTGAAGATGTTGAATCCCAATATTAAAATTGTTGTAAGTCAAGCTTTGAATATTAACATTTTGAAAGAGACAGTGTTGAGAATATCGGGAGTTTTGGGCTAGCAGAGAATGCTGCGTTGCTTAATCCCTGTTTGTAAGGACCTGTGTAGTAGCTCCGTACTAACTGGTGTTTTCATTTCGGATAATTCCTTGAACATCTTTAGCAAAATTTTTGAAAATATTATTTATTAAAGAGTAATTGGCCACTTGTAAAGCATAAACTTACTTTCAAATTATCAAAACGGTTCAGAAAAAAATTAAGTTGGTTTGTTTTTCCCAAGAACTGCATTATTCTGGCGTGAACAACTTTTTCAAATATCTTTCTCGAAGTTGATGACACATCGATAGTTTTTGATTTGTTCATTATTGCCATTTTTAAAGGCAGCTATAAGGCATGCTGTTCTAAATTTGTCTGAAACAGTGTCAGTACCAGAGACGTTCAAATTGTGGCAAAAATGATCCGCAATATACCGAACGCAACCATTTAGGAGCGAGATTGGCCCTTATCGTTCATATAGCTTCTTATCGGACATCTTCTGCAGGGACGCACCAAGTATTTTCGGCGCCGTCGTGCGAAATAATGATAAAGTCTGTGCGTTTTAAGAAGTCCGATATCGGATTAAATCACCAAGGGATGTTATCGCTTTTAAAACAGTAAGTCGGTTAAGTTACAATATCTTCGCACCTTCGCTATACTTGATCACACCGAACATCCCACTGGTTTACTGTATTCTATTACTGGGCGAAATCAGAGGTTTCAAAACAAAATTATCTTAGAATTACGCGTTGAGCATAAATAATAATTAAATAGATAATTAAATTATTTTGCTATTATTATAGTTAAATCTATGTAATAATCGCTATTTTCCAAGAACTAATTAAAATTTGCTCAAGTGCGGGATGGTTAAATATGTTAAAGATTTTGTCAGGTATATACTTTTCCGATAATGACATTATTTTGGGATTATTATAATTAAATCTTCATAATAATTACTATTTTCCAAGAAATAATTAAAATTTGCTGTGCGGGATGGTATGTTCTACTTTATTTTAAATAAGTAGTTGTGCTTTTCACTTTTAGTTTGTTTCTCATTGTGTGTGATTTAAAATCAGTTATTAAGCAAAGTTATGGAAAATGTTCAGCAAGGTGGCACATCGCCTAGAAGGCATTTATCTCCAGGTGAACGCCGTTTGGTATTACAAGTGGAACGTTATTTTACTTTAGAAAAAGATAACTCGGGCCCGTTAGTCTGTTTTGGCAGTGCAAAAACGAACGTCTGATGCTTGCGGCATTTCAGAGAAGACCTTAAGAAGACTTCGAAAAAAGAGTGAAGAGGATTTGGACAGACCATATAAAAGGGTTCGACTCCATTCAAAAACCTTGGATTTATCCCAAGGGATAAAACTCTCTATTAGAAATATTGTTTATGATATGTATAAAGCCAAGGAATATGTTACCCTCAAAGCTATTCTTGAAAAGATAAAGCAGAAAAAACTTTGCGATATTGGAACTAACAGTTTGTCCAACATCTTAAAACATATGGGTTTCAAATATAAAAAAACGAACAACAGAAAACTGCTTTGCGAGCTGTCCAATGTTGTTTCGAAAAGATGGTAATTTTTAAGGGATTATTTAAACAACAAAAAATCGGAATTGTCAAGACAAGTTGTTTTTCTTGACGAAACATGGGTATTTGCAAACGGAACTTCAACAAAAAAGTCTTGGCAGGATGACTCAAACCATTGTTATTCAAGTACCCGTGCAAGTAATGGAAAAAGGTATATTATATTACATGCTGGTAATGAAGAAGGTTTTGTTTTAAATGCCAGTTTGATATTTTCATCAACAAAAAAAACTGATGATTATCACGGCAATATGGATGCTGAAATTTTTGAGCATTGGTTCGAGGAAAAACTTTTAAAAAGTTTAGAAAAACCTTCCTTAATTGTTTTAGACAATGCCTCTTACCATACGAGACTCGAAGAGAAATTCCCTACAAGCAGCTGGAAAAAGGAAGAAATAAAAGAGTGGTTGTCAAAGAAAAACATAAACCATGAAAATTTATATTTAAAAAGTGAACTTTTAAGCAAGTGTAAAGAGCAGTCATTTAAAAAAAAGTATGTTGTTGACGAATTAGCCCTCAAATATGGACATCAAGTTTTGAGATTGCCGCCCTACCATTGTCATTACAACGCAATTGAATTGGTATGGGGTATTAGCAAGAACTATTATGACAAACATGCCTGTAAAAATATCGGTAAGCCTAGCGTTATAAAGTTATGGGAGGAGGCGCTTAGCCAAGCGGGCAAAGAAGAATGGCGGAAATGCATTGAACACACAGAAAAAATTATTTTTGAATCTTATGAGACAGAACAGGTTATAGACGAAGTAAGACCGTTAATTATTACGAATGATGATGATGATGACGATGATGTTGATTCTGATGAGTCTGAAAGCATGGGTGAAATTTCAAATGCAGAGGAAGACTACTTTTAGTAGTACCTATCTACAAGTAGGTACGTTTTGTCGCAAGACTACAAAATCGGTTCTTTTTAGAACCAAAACTTTATAAAAAAGAATTCGTAAAACTAATTTGTCTGAATACTACAAAAGCTAAAAAAATATTATTTTTCTTTACCTAAACTAATTTTTTATTTTTACTTTAAATTATTTTATTTAGAAAATGTAATTCATCAACATCCAAAATTACCTTCAATATAATTTATTGTTTGAGAGCCACCGACATAATGCTCAAGAGGTTTTATGGCTTAGCGGACTTCTTAAAACGCACAGACTTTAGGCGCCTTTAACCAATATTATAATATTGAGCTAAAATTACCACCCTTCTCTCATAGTTGATCGTTGAAATTTTTGAAGAAAACTCTATACTTTTTAGTACAAATGTCTATATTTATTTGTGACAAACAAAAAGTACACACAAAATATTAATAGAACACGAAACAACAGTAACAAAACAAAAACAGTATCAAGGTTACAAAACATTAATTCAAAATATTAAAAAAAAATAAAGAAATAAAATAGCGATTGTTTTGAAACAGATAATACATGATGGAGAGGTCTTACAAAAATTGGACTTTTCTAGCTTTACTTTTTGCAAATTCATTAACAAGATTTTTCATTTCAAGTTGCTTTAAAAAGTCAGACTCTATATACATGATTTTATTAGCAAGATTTTCTAACCGCTCTTGGCCCATTCTAGATCGTAAATAGTTTTTAATCAACTTTAATTTAGAGAATGACCTCTCGGCTGTAGCTACAGAAACTGGAATGGTTAATATTATGCGCAATGCAATCGTAATGTTTGGAAATGAGTGGGTTAGGTTATTTATTACAATGTAATTAAGTGTTTCTACTACAGACGTCGCGTTTTTGACGCCATTTTGCAGAAATTGTAATTCGTGTAAAAGTTCTGTTCCGTCTATATCTTTCTCGTTTTGATCTTTGTCGGTGAAGGTCCCCTCCAGTTTTTTACAAAAATTAAATTGATCTGGGTCAGAATATTTGCCGAAATCCTCAACATTCCACAAAAAATTAAAAACATCAGAATGACACATGATAATAGTTTAAATCTTTCATGTACGGATGAATGAGTATTGTCTAGCATTCCGAAAAAACAATTTACTTTAAATTTAATTTCTTGATTTTCAAACGGCTGGTCGTCACCTTCGTAAGAAAATTGTTTTTTAATCTGTCGTGGCCTTGAAATTTCTGCGGATATAAATTTTGCATCAACTTCTAAGCTCTTTGGCATCTACTAATAAGTCACTGAAGCCTTTGTCAGATCGTTTTTGTTTTACAAATTCATTGAGGTTATTTAAACTTTCGCAAGCCTGGGAAATATTAAATCTTAGTAACAACATCCACTTTACTTAGAATCTTGTACCACAAGACTACCATACACACAAACTCATAATTTTTAATTTTTTTTACCTAGGGATTTAGCTAGATGTTTTGTAGTGTTGTCAAAATTATTTCCGGATAAAATTTCATAAAGAGCATCGTAAATTTCGGCCAACTGAAATCTTAGAGGGGTTATTGCATCAATTCTGGTAGACCATCTAGTATCTGACAAAGGCTTTAATGTCAGACTTGAAATGTTACTTTTCAAAACATACCACCGATTGGTTGACGCACAAAAAAAACTATATAATTCTTGAACAGTTGAAAAAAAATTTATACTGGAAATATTGGATTTCACAGCATCGTTTATGACAAGGTTCAAACTGTGGTTACAACAAGGTACAAACATTGCTCGTGGATTAATATATAAATTTCTTTTTTGTACACCTTGATGTTTATTCTTCATATTTGAACCATTATCTTAATCTTGGCCGCGCATATTATAAATCTCTAAACCATAATTCTCCAAAGTTTTTAGTAAAAAGTTGGTTAAACCTTCACCTGTTGTGTCAGCTATAGGACGAAATGTTAAAAAACGTTCTTCGACACTAAATTTATTGTTTTTTTAAATTAACGTATCTATTATATTTTAATTATAATAATTAATAATAATAATAACTAATAATTAGTATTAACACAGATTAACCTAATTAGGTTAATCTGTGTCAGAAGTTCAATCAAGTAATATAGAAAAATACTTTGCTTCTTTACCTTCGTTTAAAATATTATTTCTTATATTGTCACCTATTAATTTAATGGTTTCGTTTTGAATTTTATCTCCAAGGTAACGTGGAATATTTTTTTGTGATCTATTACTATGTGCAGATATGACTGGATCAAATTTTGCTATGATTTCTATACATTTTAAAAAATTTCCATTATTTCTTTCAAATAACTTGTTACTAGGACCACGAAAAGCCAAGTTTTGTTCAGTCAAAAATTGAGTAGTATAATGACACTGCGCCAATGTTTAGTTTCATTTATTAATAAATTTTACATTTCCGAATCAACGGTTCAATTAGTTTTTAATATTTCTAGTAAATCTGACTAGACACGTAAATTTTAAAAATGAGATTTACTTTTTTCGTGGATTTTCAAATGTTCGCTTAAATGATGCCAATCATTGAAACCGTCTTGGTTACTTAATTTAGTATTTTTAAAAGTCAATGGATTGTTGGGGTTGGGGTCATTGAATATTTTACAGCAGAAGCAGAAAACTGCATTTTTTTCAATAGAACCAATGAAGCTGAACCTTTTCACCATTTAACAAGATTCGAGTAAAATATATATCGGAAAACTTACGTCCACTTTTGTCTTTAGGATACATAGTTTTATTTTGATAATGCATTGAACCTTTTTCGACAAGTTCTTGCACCTGGATTGGAGACAATACACTCGGCCAAAGACCTGGATCGTTAGAAAGGGGCGCTTCTTCCGATAATTCGTCTTGCTTACTCGAACATTATGGTACCGACACTGACTGAAACGTATCAGGATCTAATTCTTTTGGATCTTCATCTTCATTAGCTTGCTTTTCTAATTCTGTGGCAAGTTTGATTTTGTTGAATGTAGAAAACCACTGTTATCAGAAGTAGTGGCTTGTGTGGTCTTTCGAAAAAGTTACTAATTTTGAAATTGGTTATTAAAAAGAAAAACAATTATTTGCATCCCTGTTAATTAATTTACTTAATCGCTTACTTACTTTATTTGTAATTATTTTTTACAATTTCGGTAGATACGTAATAGCAAATAAGGCACTCTATACGTCTTATGCGCTTATCAAGACAAGAATGAAAAATTAACCTGCTACATCGATTACGAACACGCAAAATTTTGCAAGTTTAAACCAGCGCGCCGAACGCACGCGGATTTTCGCGCCCCCACAGAAAGAGGAGTAGTAAAGTTTCACCACTGGTACTGGTCGCCAACCGGCGCTCGGTGTTGGTGGATAATACATTTTTACCACCGGTATTCATAGATAATTTTTTTTTTAGTTTTATGTTAATTTGTGTTGAAGGCCTGGCGCCGTCGTGCGCCGCACGACCTTGCCCATATGGATCTGATCTGACCTGATCTTCTGTATCATGCAATTTTTTTCCGGAGAGTTAGAAATATGGATTGTGAGATGTTCTTTTGTAAGGTATATGTATTCTTTTATCTGGGATGGTGTTTTTGTATGGTTTTTTTTGCTATCGTAGTGACAGAATGCCTCGTTAAATTTCAATATCATCGTTAAGTTTAGTTTTCTCTATCACAATCTTACCTGGCTGGTCCTGTTTCGTTCTTCCTATTTGATTGTTTATAATTTTGCATATTATCTTCTTCTTAATATATATAATATGTAATTTTTATTCGCTGTAGGACTTTTACAGCGTCTGGGAAGCCTACATTCTGAGTCCGAAGTGGGGGTCCTGCATACCCAATAAGCTACTGCAACGTGTTACATACACATTCATAATGCTATAAGAACATTGCGAGATTATTTGTATTAATTTTTTTTTAAGGGTGTAGAGTCAGAAAGATGTGCAAGTTACTCGAATGCAATGGCTAATAATGGGCCTATTTTCACACCAATAGAAGGGACATTGGCAGATGGCTTAGCCGTTCCAGAAGCAGGATTTAATGCCTGGGCCACGTCGAAAAATTTAATTGATAAATTGGTAAGTGTAGTTATGCCAATACAGAGTGTTTTTTAATAGGTGTCCGATGTTTTACAGGACAAGTCCTCAATTATTTCTAGGATAAAAAGGTCAAATAAAGATGTGGTCAAAGCCGCTTCGTTTCCAAGATACAGGGTGTTAAAATTTTATTTTTATTTAGATGTCTCTATCATTCACAGTCCTTTTAAAAATAAACAACTGCAAAATAAACTTACTAGCCTAGTTGATCCTTTTATTTCCTTATAACAGGTTACATTACTTCATATGTTCACTTACATTGTCAGGATAATTTAAATCAAATCTTAATAGTTTTATGAGGCATAAATGGATATAATAATAATAAAGGAATTTTTTATTCATAATCAAAAGATTTACAATAAAAAATAATATATTATATTATAGAAGGGTGGTAACTATGTTTCCAAAGTATAAGAAAATAAAAAAAAAACAAAGGAAAGTAATAGTAGAGTAAAGTATTAATATTTTAATACAAGCGGAGAAAAGAAAGAAGAGGACAGATTATATTAAATACATGTAACAGGAATAAAGTTAGGAGGCAACTCAGCTTTTCTTTTAGATAAACTGCCTCTTGTGGTGAACCCTGAAGTTGTCAACAGATGAGCAAGCTTTAATCTCTGGCGGCAAGGTATTATATGTTTTAACTGCATTATACGTACGTAAAACTACGCTGGAAGGTGGCTGTTCTGTGCCTAGGAGTCTGAAATAGCTCATTATATTGCATAACCCTGCTATGCTGATTTACCTGGGACCAAAGCCTCGTATTATGCCGATTAAATATACCAGCACTGGTAAAATGAGCCTCATCGGACCATATAACGGTTCTTTCAAAACTATTTTCTCTGTTGGTATTTTGTAAATACCAATTACAGAACTCTATACGGCGCTGTGCATCACCAGAATGTAAGTTTTGAACTGGGTGGCATATATATGGCTTAAAATTGTGTTTTTTTAGGATTGTTTGAACTCTTGATTTAACTACTCTGACCGAACCTTCAACCGTTCTACAAGAACTAGTTGGTTTTGTTTCAATTGAAGCTAAAACATTTATTTCTTCAGTCTCGCGGTTTTCCTTGTTGTAGATTTTAGGCCGAGGTTTAGAAAATAAACCGTGTTCAATTAAATTTGATTTCATCCTTAGAAAAATTTTTTTATCCGGCTTTATCGTCTTTCGGGATATCTACAAGTAATTTAGGAAAGTTAATAAATCTTCATAGAGATACTACAAAAAGGCGTATATTTACCTATTGAAATACACTTCTAATGCTTCATCCGCATTTTCATTACAATGGACATGACAAACGAGCATGTCGTATTTTACATTATTTTCAAAGTTTACATTTTCTGCCATAATTAGGACAAACTGATTTTTTACTATTAATTAGATATTTTAAAATAACTTAGAGAACCTGAATACTCTGACAGAAACTAAAGAAGTTTTTAATATGACATAAATGACTGTTCTTTTCTTTTTTTAAATACCCGTCATGGCCTACTAACAAAAAATGTATATTTTTTAATAAAACGTAAATTTCGTGCTTAATATTAAAAATAAAAATAAGGTACTATATATTTTTGAGAAGCTTGTAAGAAACTAATAGTAGATTCTGTAACGAGGTTGGAATGAAAATTCGATCCGAGTGGAAGATTCCTCACGCTCGCTACGCTCGCGTTCGGAATCTTCCGCTCGGATCGAATTTTCATTCTAACCGAGTAGCAGACTATATTTTCTCCACTACCAAAAAGTACGAATAAAAACAAATAAAATCTGTACAAAGCAATTAAGTTATTTATTCGCAATATTCGTAATTTCAGGTGGAGTATTATCCAGTTCCATATCTGATTCATCCGATTTTTCACTCATTTTTTGACTTGCACTCAAATTTGTCTGAAAATAATTATTACAACGCGGCCATTTTTATCTGACACTGACAGTTTCGAAATTCATGGCAACCTATGTCGTTTAGATCAATTACAGAATATTCATTCCGTATCTTGTTATGGAATGAAAATACACGCAAAACGCATAAGAAGCAAGTGTTTCAGAATAAATATTCCAACTCAAGAGCGAGAATTTTTACATTCTATTATCAAAAATGATTTTGGAATTATTGCATTCAGTAATGGTCGTGGAGAAATTATATTCTTAAAAAATATATAGGGTAACCCATTTAAAAAAGATCAAGTTTGTTTGTTTTTTCCGGAAACTATTGAACGTAGAAAAAATCTGAGTACGTCACTGGATTTTAAGTAAAAAACTACAAAAAGAACATTTGTTTTTCTTTGATAAGCTAAGGGTAACCTAAATATGGAGTGTCCCAAATGTAGAAGTTTCAAAAACATCCCGTGTATCAAAAACAAGGAGGACTAGAAAAATTCTGATTGCGGCATCTTTTGTTTCACAAAAAAGTAGCAAAATGCTGCGAATACCGTATCCTTCTATCTTTACTAATAACGGAGATACTCCGTAAAACCATCGAAAACTGGACACCCTGTATATGCCTTATGTTCTGTCCATATTATAATTCAGTTCTTTAAAGTATTGTTACATAAACAACAGGCATTTTATTTCAAACCAGCTAAATAAAAATAGAACGGTCTAACTTGACAATTAAGAACCATCCACATAATGCATCACACAAAATTTATGGTTTTTCATGCCCTTTGCCACAGCTAGGGATGTACAACATTCAAAATACATCGATACATCCATGTCGGAGAAAGATCGATCTTAATTCATCGATGTTGACAAGCATCGATATACATCGAATTTATCGATGTATTTTTTTATTGTAAATGTTGGTGTTCATGGCAACATGCAATATTAATAACAACAAGCGTATACATAAAAGACTGGACAGCGCCATCAGTATCTTAGGTGCTTAATAAAGTGGCCATCAGAAATAGAAGAAATGTAGCTTGTGACACCAGCTTCTGCTTCTTTCTAAGCTCATTATGCACTTTACAGAAAGTGATAGTATTCTGTTGGCAAGTTCTCTCATTCTTTACGATCACCTTCAAATACGCCGTGCTCCTTCCAGTCCTCTATGTGGTATGTCATATGACATTATCCAAGTAAAAGACAAAGAACTGTTATCCCAGACGTGTTTGGCGTTTGCAGCCAGCAATAACGTCAAATATTTTTTAAAGGTTTCTAAAAAAAGTATGTTATAAAATAAAAATCTAGTTAGATTAATTAAATAATAATAATTAAATTTTTTAAAAAGTGTATGTGTTTTCAAAAACATCGATATTTCTATCATCGATTCTAAATCCATCGATGTTTTCGATGTATCAAAAAACATCGTACATCCCTAGCTACAGCTCGTCACACTTTGGTTGCCCCCCTTCTGACGTTACATGTCCTGCTTAATTTTTTCTGATTTTTTGAGCGTTTGAGAAATATGCTTAAAAATAAATTAAATCCAAAAACAAAATGCTATTTTTCTAGACCTAAAATATTAGATTAGATATTAGACTGATTAACTCATTTGATAGACAATTAAGATAATCAGGGTTTTGAATGTGCCAATGCCAGTATAAATTCGTAGGTTTTGGTACATTAGAAACCATGGTTATTTTAATCGTCTATCTTAATCAGTGTCAAAAGTGCCGGCACTAAATGTGGTTAAATTAACAAAGAAAATCATCTATTATAGTATCTGTTTTAAAAATTATTTATCTCTTGAATTAGAATAACGACTGTAAAAGATTCGAAAACAGGTCTATTTATAAATTAACTGTCTTTATTATAAGAAACAATATGTAAATAGAGTTTAAAATTATTCTCTTTCTTTTATTTTTGTACTATTACTTATTGGTTATATATAACATCATGGCTGAAGTTGGCATGGCAACGCGTCATACCCCTTGGTTAAACTAATTGTTCTTTCCTCAGTTCTTTCGAGGAAGATAGGGGGCCAACTTGTGCATCTTATGATTCTGTCATTACTTCTCAAAGAGGAACGTCGATTTCTTCCTGCCGGTTCACTTTTTGTAACAATATAATTTTATAGAAGGTTATGAATTGCTCAGAATTCCTTGGGGTAGGTTGGTCTTATTTTTTATTGGCAGAAGATTCATTTTTGGACGCCAAAGGACCTTAGCTTAAAAGGCAGACGTTGTAATAGAAGGTTTTCGAACAATTTGGATATAATCAGCGACAAGGATATTGGGCGGTATAATTTTTTGTCTTCAGATGGTTTGTCAGGTTTGGGAATCAGTATTGTCTCGGCAATCTTCCACTGCATTGGTGCGTATCAAAGCTGCAGCGCTGCATTGAAGATCATGTTTCCCGCACTGGAATGTGCGCATTGTGAAATTATTACGATCTCCCACTGAAAAGTCATAATCAAGCTACTAAAAGCTTATTATCTAGGTAATTTTATAGCTAACAATTTTTCCGTTGACAATTTTTCAATAGCATCAAATGCAACGCAGCAAAAAAAATAAAGGCAAACTCACCCCCTTTTTCAAGATGGTGAACAAAGTTCCACCCCTATCGATAAGAAAACTTAGTTTTAAACTTATAAGATGCCCATTTTTCAATTGCGTGCTGATATTAATTTTTGCATGGTAAATAAAACCTTAGATTCACTGAACTTAAGGTGGATTTCTGCAGACCAATTAAGAAAAATCCTGTATTATGGTTTTCTAAATGAACTTTTGTTTTTCATGTATGTATCATTCATATTCATTCAATTTTTCCCCCAAATTTTTCCCAAAAATTATAAATAATTACAGAACAATTTTGTAGGTAGTTGTTAAAGAAAAGTGGATTGCTCTTGCTATTCTAAGGTTTATTGAAAATGAAAAATGTGTGGTTGAGGGCGCTGGTGCATGTGGGTTGGCAGCCATTCTAGCTGGGCAGTTAGACGATTTTAAAGGCAAAAGGTAGGAAACAATACTCAATGCCCAATATTATTGTTAGTGCCGTAGCAATCGAAACCATGGAAGCTAATGCAAACCACCAATCACAACACAGTATTTTGTCAGATTCCATGGTTTAGACTGTTACGTCGCTGACAATAATGTTGGGTTTGGAGTATATTTAGTGTGTGATTGAAATATGCCTCCAATAATATACAGTGGTGGGCGATATAAATGTGAGAATATAAGTAGAATTATAATACACACCCCGCAACGATAAAATTAATTTTAATTTCTTTATTTCACAATTACATTAAACAACGTAAAATGAAATAGTGTAAAAAAAAACAGGCAAATAAACATTTTCTAATTGTAATCTAACCTAACCTACTTGCATAGTCTTCGATAGTGTAAGGTTCAATGTCTTTTAAGAAATTGAATACATTTTTTTTTTAATTTCGTAATATCATTACACATTTTAATATCCAAATGGAGGATGTTGTTAAATTTAATACAATTATAATAGGTGGCACTTTCATACATAGTAAGTCTATGTTTGGGAAGAGTATAATTTAAGGTTTTTGTTGGATATATGCTTTGTGGTTCGCTATTTCTAAACAGTGATTTATTTTTAAAAAAGAACAAGATGCACCCTGTATGTAAACTGCTGAGAATGTGAGAAAAAAGTTCTTATTGCCCTCTTTTGACAATTTATATGTTAAAAGAGGACAATAAGAACTTTTCACCCCTCTGCAGTTCCCATACAGAATATTCCCATACCTGAGATGGGACTTGAAATTTGCATAATAGACCATTTTAGATATTTTCTTGTCCAAATATTTTGCCAAAACGCACAGTGTCTTAACATACTTTATTTAACTTACTAAGTCTGTATTTGACCCGCGTTCGAATACGGTAGTATCGTGTATTAGATCCGGCTTATCTGCTTTCAATGTTTTGCTTAATCCGTATCTGCAAATACTCCATTGTATTAATGGCGTTTTCGCCCAAATAAAAATAACGGTTTTTAAAAACCAGCACGTGCGGGCGACTTTTTAATTAATTTAATTAGTTTTTAATATTAAACGCGAAAACCCCAGAAATTAAAACTCGAACCTTTGAAAATATACCTTGCAACCTATACCAGAACCTGTGGAACTTGCAGACAAAATTTCATACGCAGTCGAGGAGAAATTGAAGGATTACGCCAAAATGCCACGCGACACCTAACATCGGAACACGAACTTCGATTCAATGCGGAAACTCGCAGCCTGACTACTATCTCAATTAACAATCAGTTAATCCCTGATAAGAGAACAACTGAACACACAGGCGAAGCCTCAAATTCAACGAATAATTTCAAGGACAACATACCGATACCATACCGAGCAGAAAATAAACAAACATTAAAAACTGGATCAACACTAACCTGTGACAACGTTGACCCAGATCCGCAGGAATCGACAGTTAGACTCGACAGGTATCTAGAATCATATGAAGAGATTCAACGTAACAGGGCAGAAAAACATAAACACAGAGAATGGCAAAAACAACAAGAAAAATTAAGACAACAACAACAACCGCCCTCACCTGAACCTTACCCCAATACAGCTTTTGTAACCATGGAAACAGATAAAAATCTTCAGCTTCCACGCAGCAGCAGTCAGCAGCAATCCATTGGCCAGAAAGAAAATACGCAAAACGCCCAGGAATCAACAAAAATAAGTAAGTACCTACAACCCCCGACATACAACATCCCTACACGCAACAGATATCAGTCATTCTTGCAACCTGATGATAATTTTCCACCCTCATCATGCATGGAAAGTGACACAGAAGATGAAGCCAGTACTTCCTGGAAGAAACCTAGACCAATCCCAAAGCCAAAAACACTCGTTTAAAATCTAAAAAAGAGCACAAGCCCCCCCCCCCCCCCCCCCACCAATAGTGATCGAAGGTGTAGCAGGCACTCCTGAAGCATTAAAAAAACTGCAAGAAAGTATAAACAAAACCGTTAAAAAGGGCTTCATATTGGAATTCGCTAAAAAGTCAACTATACTTACCATTAAGGATACCACCGAGTACAATACTTATCTACAGCTTCTCCAAGCGGACCCCAGGGATTCTTATCACACGTACGCTACAGATGAAGCAGTTTCTTTGTCGTATTTTTTCTTCAAAAAATTGACATGCAAATACAATTAATACACACATTTAAATTATAATAAGCATGAAATTATATTAAATTTAATTATAATGCAATAAAAGTTTGCAACACATTTAGAGGCTCCTGCCGGGAAATTTTTCATAAATTAGAATTAAGAAATATTTAGGTTGCCCTAAAGGGCTATTAAAACAGCCCCCGGAGCTGCGCCTTCGGTGCCAAAGCTGAACCTGTGACTATAACTATAGTATATTTCAGAAAGGTGTAGAGTAATAAAATGGGAAATTCCGTCCAGTTCGGCTCAATTTCGGTGTCGGCCATAGGCGCAGGTAAACTTTGTGCATTAAATTATTTATGATAACTAACCAAAAATTTTAGAGAATGAGGTTAACGGGTATTAAGATACAATAGTATTTTTTGTAATATTAAAATTTCAAGTAATTGCGTAAGAGGATAAGAAAGGTATGTTTTCTGGCCTGAAGTGTCAAAATCGAAATATTGTGTAGGGATTAGTTAGGTAGTAGATTATAAAGTTACGTTTTGCGTTTAACAGGTACCGAGTTTGGCTCTGGCCTCTTTGGCTGGATCATATAAATAGGTGGTAATTTGGAATGAACTTCATATATCGTGTGTGTGTGTATGACCTTAATAAGTATATTTGTTTAGTTTAACGCCTTAGTATTTGCTGTTAAGCCGTATATAGTGTTCACAGTATTATAAGATTAGTAATAAAATGGCGACATTTACACCAACAAAAAGATGTTCCAATAATTCTCCACTATCAGTGAGTGAAAAAGTTATTATTTTAAATGTACATGATTGCATAAAATACGATTATCCGAATTTTACTGTACAAGAAACTGTCGACCGATGTTCCCGAATGACTGGAGTTGGAAAGTCCACCGTTTTTACATTATTGCGGAAGGGAGACATCAGGTCAAGTAGAACTTCCCAAGAAAAGTTCAGGCAGACCAGTAAAAGTCCTTGATGAAGACACCAAAAGTGTAGTTCGAAGAAAAGTTCACTCTTCTTATTTTAAAAAAGAAATACCCACCCTAGATAAGATTCTAATGGAGCTTGGCCAGGATGAAAGTATTCCGTTTATAACTAGAAATCTTTTATGAACCACTTTAAAAAATATGGATTTTGTCTGGGAAAAGCATAACCGTAAATCACTTTTACTGGAAAGCGATGAAATTGTTTGCTGGCGACGAAAATACTTGAGAAGTATAAAGCAGTACAGAAGAGCGAAGAAAATCTTTTATCTTGATGAGACGTGGATTAATGAAGGTTATATAGTACCAAAATTGTGGCAAGACAAAAATATAACCACTGCTCGCCAAGCTTTCATGGAAGGCCTGTCAACGGGTATTAAAGTGCTTTCAAGTAAAGAAAAGAAATTAATAATCGTCCACACGTGGCCATTTGAAGTGGGAGGTCAGTAAAAAAAAAATAGCGCCGCAGTCGAAAATTTTTTGGGTGCCACGCCCTTTTTTCAATGATGGTAATTTACCTGCTTTTCAATTAGGAAAAGTAAAAAACAATCAGGTTCATTATATTATAGGTTAGGTTTTTGTCAGAAGATATAGGGATGTATCGTAATATCAATATTATCAAATGGATATGATATTTTTCTAAAATCAAAAAAAATCAAAATTTTATTAACGCATTTAGCATTTACAATTAGTTTACATTTAGGTATATAATTACAACTATTAGTATAAGGACAAACAGTGTCAAGTGGTATAAAATTACATTATTATTACATTCTTTGGACATGTTTTTAAATTTTTTAATTTTTATTCCGATATATCAGAGTACCAATAGAAAAAAGTAACTATACAGGTTAGAGGGGTACAACTAGCAACGCCGCATTTTTAAAACTATTTTTAAAGGCTAGAATTTTATGTATTATATGCATTCTCAAAATTTCAAAAATATATTTCTATTAGTTCTCGAGATACTTCTAATGTGCCATCGAGTTTGGGAGACCCTGTATATAGCGATATATTTTTAACGATGAATGTATGTTCGTCAACGGCACCGCTCGCGCAGTGGTAGCGCAGTGACGCATGACGAAAAATCTGTAACGATATAATATTTTTTCGATATCAGAATCAACATCCCTATAAAGAACTACAGACTGCCGACTGCAGAAATCAACGGTCTTCTGTCTTTTTCCCATTCATTCTAAAAATTGCAACGTGCGTCTAAGCTCAATCAAAAAAAAAAAACGGCTGACAGCCGACAAAACCTCTTTTTCTTCGAATTTAATACAAGTGCGAGAGTGATAACATGCTATTTATTCCTCTCTTTACCCCCACAGGCTTTGTTGGGTGACGCTATTTTTCGTGGGCAAGCTCGATTTTGACCTGAAATTTTTGCGGGGACGCATAACAAGTAGCGTTACGTCTAGTTTGTTTTGCTGCGTGTGCATTGCATTAATAAATACGAGGGATATTTTATTGGTAATAGTATCCGAGCAGTAAAGTTTGGTTGATTGAATCAATTTTAATTTTAAAGTTAAATATTAATATGTTAGGTGGTTGGTGACTTGGCGTGGGAGGTCATTGCCCAAATGACCTTATGGTAGAGCCGCCACTGATCGTCCATATTGTAAGCGAAGAGGGATTTTTAAAAGAAGGTTTGCTAACCTTTCAGTCGTTCAATACGGGAGATTACCACGAGGATATGAATTCGAATGTTTTTGAGGACTATTTTGGTGAAATGATAAAATACCTTCCAGCTGATTCAGTAGTAGTTATGGATAACGCAAGCTATCACAGGGTGAACTGAACCTCGTCCAATAACAAAATGTAGTACTTTGATTGTATCATTTATGAATAAAGACCTTAATTATTATTATTATTATTATTATTATCATTCACGACGCACAGAGAAGACTCCAACTTCATCTTGCAGAAAACAAGAAATTATGGACTGGTTAACCACCAAAAGTATTGAATTTGAAGATAATTTGATAAAGAAGGAACTATTAGCTTAGCAAATTTACACAAACATCGTTTTATGAAATATGCCGTGGAAGATATAGCAGAAAAACATAGTGTAACTGTGCTGCGCACACCGCTATATCATTGCGAACTAAATCGCCTAAATAACCTATATGGGCCCAAGTGAAAGGATTTGTAGCAAGACACAACACCAGTGGCGTGCCCATGGGGGGGGGGGGGGTTTGGGGGTTCAAACCCCCCCCAAGGCTTCGAATTTCTAAACAAAAAACTAAAGAAAATAAAAATAAAAACCGAAAAAAGATATACCCACTCTACAAAACAACAAAGTCATCTTCTATGAATCTATGAATAATAATTATTGCACTGTCTGTACACTTTCTGTGGTGTAGCTGTGGAGGTACAGAATACAGATTGAGATTATTACAAATTATTATACGTACGTACAGTACAATATACCTATAATATTACGTCACCAACGCCAGCGCCCCGCTCCGACTGCTGCCCGTGGCTATTTCCTATTTCCCTATTTCATTTATTAGATAGAGGAGTAAGTAGTAAGTAGTGTCGGTGTCGGTCGTCTTCGTCTATATAGTAAAAAGAAAAACCTATACATTTATTTATCGGATACGATCTCATTTCTATCTTATGTGTTGTGTCTAGACTGTCTAGTGAATTTGGTGCACAGAACTTATCACACAACCCATGTAAGTATAGTAAAGTAAAAAGTAAGCAATCGTTGACAGGTTATATATTATATATAAAGTTATTCAAAAAAAATTTAACACTTAAAATATTTTATATAAATGTTAAATAAATTTATTTTAAGCTAAGCCTTAAAAAAAAATTTGAATCACCCTGTGGAAATATTGACTAATCTAAAAAAATAAATGTTTTTTTGTTTTTGTTCAGTGTGTGTATTTGTGTATGTGTATATGGTCAAATGGGGCGAATTGGGTCGCTGCGCTAGCGTGAATTCGGTCAAATAATTCCGCCGAGGTGCGCAGTGTCGCGAGGCAAATGTTCTCAGGTCGGATAGTAGTCGTTTGTTTTGGGGAATTCTATCTAAAGGCAGCCACAGACGCTCAGTTTTTTAGCACAGGCCGACTGTGCAGGTCAGTTTGCGCAATTTCACCTATACTTGTGCCTCTCGGACACACACGCAGTTTTATAATAACAGATTTTTCTACAGTTTAACTTGTACAAACTACGACATAAGCAGTTTTTAGTTTTTTTAAGTATATTTTACAAAATGAAATGGGTTTTCAAACACGGAAAGATTTTATATAAATCAATAAATTAACATACAAACTGTTTGTTTAAGTTTGACGACATTTTATTTCAACTTTTTGTTATTTTAACTGACCAAATTAACTGAACAAGCACACACACGCTCAGGCCTGTTGGCTCGCGCAGGCCAAATATCAAGCAGGTTTGAATTTACTCAGGCCAGGCTAACGGCCTGAACAGTCGGCCGGATGTATCCACAGACGTGCCGATATGCCTGCGCAAACCCGGTTTGCACAGTCGGCATGTGCTAAAAAACTGAGCGTCTGTGGGGGCCTTAAGGGCAATTATGAGGCATGACATTTCTTCCATGTTGTGTATTTCGGGAAAATAATTTCTTTTTATTTCTCACGCGACCTGTGTTTGAAAAATATTTATTTTAAAATAAGATAATGATAATATAGGTTGTTATTGCCTATATTATTTTATTTTAAAGGTGTAATATAATTATTTACGCTTTGTTAGGTATAGTTACTGTCCTATTATGAGTATCATGTCATAAGTCATTTGAAATTTCAGAAAATTCATTCAATCATGAGTGGCTCAGGCAGTGGTAACAGTAAGCGAAGAACCAACACATTGGACTCATTTCTAATTAAAAAACAAAAGACTAATGGTGATGATACAGTAACTGGATCTACGTCCACGTCTACTTCTCATTCCTCCCAAGCGATCAACGTTGAAATTGAAGTTCAACATCAACCAATCATCGAATATTACGATGAACATGATATCTGCAATTACACAGACCGGGACCGAGTAGGGGAAAAGAATGCGCCGGAGTTATTAAAAGATATTTGGTATCCAGATTCTAATTTTGGATTTCCATCTACTGGAAAAAGAAATCTGAAGTTTCAATATAATTGGTTTAACAGGTGGAAGTGGTTAGCGTATTCAAAAAAGGTGGATGGTGCTTATTGTAAGTTCTGTGTTTTTTATGCCGGAGAAACAGCAGGTACTGGCAAACATCAAGTACTCAATAAATTAGTTAAGAAAAAAATTGACAACTGGAAAGATGCGATTGAAGTATTTAAGAGCCACGATTGTAGTGAGTATCACAAATTTAGTATAATTAAATCGCAGAATATAGCACTAATAATGGAAAAAAAGCAAGAACCGATAAATTTACAAATTGATGAAGCCGCTAAACAAGAAAGAGAGGAAAACCGAAAAAAAATCGCGCCCATAGTGGACACAATTATTTTATGTGGACGTCAGTGCATTCCATTAAGAGGACACCGGGATTCTGGCTCTATTGAATCTTCCGAAGAAACAGTAGAGAACGAAGGAAATTTTCGAGCAATACTAAAATCGAAGTTACGTTCTGGAGATCAATCATTGAAAAAGCATCTGGAAACTCTAACAAAAAATGCAACATACTTAAGTGCAAAAACGCAAAACGAAATTATTTCTACATGCGGCAAAATCATAACCCAGAAAATAGTTGAGAAAATTAATAAAACACAATTGTTCTCTGTCCTGGCTGACGAATCGACTGATATCTCAGGTATTGAACAATTCTCTTTGTGTTTACGGTTTTTTAATGAATCTAGTTTAAAAGTTGAGGAACACTTCGTCAAGTTTGTTCCCGTAACAAGTATGACTGGAGAAAATTTAGCAAATGTTTTATTAACTACTTTGTCAGGGCTTAATATTGATTGTAACTATATGGTTGGACAAGGATATGATGGTGCCTCAGCCATGAGTGGTGCTTTTCATGGCGTCCAGGCCTACGTGCGCGACAAACACAGTTGTGCTCTGTATGTTCACTGTGCTTCGCATTCTTTAAATTTAGCGATATCCGATGCTTGCAGCGTCTCTCAAATAAGAAATTGTATGGGAACATTGGCAAAAGTTGCCAATTTTTTTAGAACTGCGAAACGGCAACATGTATTCGAAACAAAAATTGAGGAATTATGTCCTGATACAAAGAAAAAAAAATTGAAGCAACTGTGTCAGACAAGATGGGTGGAGAGGCATGATTCCATATTGACATATTTGGAATTACAAGAAGTAGCTATTAGTTCTTTAAGCGAAATACAAAATTGGTGTGATAAAGATGCCTCCTCGGATGCATATGCGCTAGTTAAAGCAGTTTTAACCATTGAATTCCAGACAACACTACAAATACTTGCTAAAATATTTTCCATTAGTTTGCCCCTATGCAAAAGTTTACAAACAATTAATACTGATTTGGGTAGCGCTGTTGTCCTTGCAAAAAGTGTTGGAAATACCTTAGGTAACATTCGAGAAAATGCTGAAAATGAATTTAAGCAAATGTTTAGCCGGGCAGTAAAAATATGCGAAAAATATAATGTTGAGATAACAGTTCCACGAACTACCTCCAGACAAACGCAACGGGAAAATGAACCATTCTCTTCACCTTAGTGTATTACAGGCGAGCGATTTTTATACCCTTCTTAGACTCCTTTACATTACATCTGAAAGATCGACTACTTAAACATGAAAACATTTTAGCAAGTTTTGATGTAATCCTTCCAAGTGGAAAATCGGATATAGTCGACAAACAAAAATTACAAAAGTTATTTACGTTTTATGAACACATTTTAGATGCTCACAGCTTTGATATTATATTAGGGGAGGTAGAGCTTTGGAAAAAAATACTAAATGAAAACACCGAAAGACCGAAAAGTGCAATAGATTCATTAGTTTACTTAAGAGAAAGATACCTCGAACTATTTCCGAATGTTGCTAAACTTCTTAAAATATTTATTACAATTCCTGTGACGACGGCTTCCAACGAAAGGACATTTTCAACTTTAAGAAGGTTAAAAACTTATCTTAGAAACACAACAGGGCAAGATAGGTTAAATGGTTTAGCCCTTCTTAATATTCACAGAGAAGTTCCTGTTAGTATTGACGAAGTAATTAATGACTTAACCAAATCAAAAAAACGAAGACTTGATTTTGGATTGTAGGTTTTTTAAATCAGTTTTTCCCTTTAAAGATTATTTTTGTTTGAATTTTTATTATATTTTTCAATTGCCAATCTTATATTATTTTACCTTCCTGTCGCATCCCAAAATCTCCCAACTCCCGGAGGAATGCAGTCTAATTTAAATGGCGGCCAGCCAGAACCGAACGTGTCTTGTTTTTTAAGCGCTGTAAGTATGCGAGTATTATTGTTGTTGCTGTAAAAATAAAGTGGACGTCGGATTCGGGAAGCTCGCGAGGAAGCTTGTTTTTTTTTTTAAATCCTCATTTTTTATCGATTTTAACAACGACTTTTGGGTAAAATATGGGCGTGGCACCTCCAAAAAATTTTGCCCTCCGGGGGCGCCTTTGGCGGGCTTTTGTGACAGCGCACTTTTCACCAGCTTCGGACCTGGTTTCACGGTTTTTTTATTTTTCCCACTCAAAAACCAAGCACCTTGATTCAAAAAAGGGCGTGGCACCCAAAAAAATTTTCGCCTGCGGGGTCATTTTTTTAAGCGCCTACGCCGCTTTTTTTTAATGATAACCCCCCCCCCCCCCCCCCCCGAAGGAAATTTCTGGGCACGCCACTGCACAACACGACATTCAAATTGAAAGACGTTAAGCTACTGTTTGATCAAGCCATTAAGGAAGTGACACCAGAGAACTGGCGAAAAGCAGTCCATCATGTCATTAAAGAAGAGGCGAAAATGTGGGATCTTGACCACCTGATCGATTGGACCGTCGACCCGTTAATTATAACGTCAAGAGGAGATAACAGTTCCTCAGATGACGAAGAATATTATGATTTTTTATAATTTAATTTCTGTATAATGTATTTTTTGTATTTTGTATTTTTTCTATAATGTTTAATAAAAAATAGGTGTACCTAAAACTATGTACATAATGCCTCAATTTTATTCTGTTAAAATAAAATTCTTTCCTTTTTACGAGTATAATTTAATTTATTATAATTTTTATGAGTTTAATTTAATTTCTGTAAAATGTATTTTTTTTTAAAATGTTTAATAAAAAATAAGTGTAGCTAATACTATGTACATAATGCCTAAATTTTTATTCTGTTAAAATAAAATTATTTCCTTTTGACGAATATCCTACCGACACGCCTTTGTCACGCCTTTGTCACGCCATTTTTAGTGTTTGTGAATGGATAACAATAGGCAAAACCCATAAATTGACCCAAACCCGGGTGGTACTACCGGCACTTGATGAAAAGAAAGAAATTTGCAATGAAATCAATGCCAAATTATGAAAGTGGCTAAAATATTCGTTAGGTCACTCTGTAGTCCCTTTGAATACCTAATGAGCTTTTATTGCTCTACACATTTCTGAAATAGATTATAGTTAGGCTAGCTTTTAGGAATTACGGACTCATGTGAGTCGCATAAGGCATACCTGACATTGTAAATATTTATTTGAAATAATAAAGAAGTTTAAAGATAAAGATACTAAATACATATTGGACATGGTGGTTCCATGATAAAAAATTGTCCAGGACCATTCCCAAAAATTTAGTAGTTTATGCTAATTTGATTTCTCCTAGGCTACTGACTTTAGTAGGTCCTGATGACACTGTTACATATTCCATCATAAAACAAGGTGTCTTGCGCAAAAAAGTGTAAAGCAAAAAACTCAACTTTTGTCACTTGTGTGAAGGTGGATTCATAGTTGCCGTAACGTAAGCCGTAAGACGTAAGCCGTAGTCGATAAGACGTAAGAGAAAACATACCCATTCAGAGTTCAAGTTAAGACGTAAGAAATTGCGAAATTGTAGGTTATGATATTTGTCAAATAATTCCATTGTTTTGATTTTGAACCGAATTTATTTTGTCGCTTTTTATTACAGATTTGTTGTATGTATATAGTATTATTATTAATAAAAAGGAATATTGAAATACGAACGGACGCTACAAAATTTTGTGAAAATGAAATCAACAAAACAATCTCCCGCCTGCGGTCGACTGTCAAATTTTGAAATATCACGCCGGTTATGCACGAGTACGGCCGATCCCGACCGAATACGTAAGACGTAAGAGTTAAGAAATGAAAATAAACCATTTCTTGTTACGGCTTACGGCTTACGTCTTACGTTACGGCGACTATGAATGCATGCATTTATAATCACATGTTTATTTTTCTTACGTCTTAACGTTACGTCTTACGGCTTACGTTACGGAAACTATGAATCCACCTTAAGTAACGAAATTTAAAAAAAAGTTTAGGTTAGAACACTCTTTTCCGCGTATACTTAAGGTCCGCCCATTAACTGTCACTTTTATGCATTCCGATTATTATGTCCTATAACAGAACGGTGCGGTGGATGTAGTTTCGCACTTTGGGTCTCCCACTACCATCCTTTCTATTCACAGTGCCTGTTTCTCTAAACAACAGTCACAGATCACAGATCCTAGTCAAAACTGTTCGAATTCCATCACTATACGTGGAAATTCTGAATTGCGTTGAGTAAACCCACTGGTCATCAAGAGCAATAATTCAAGGCATGCATTATTGATTCCACGATATACGTTGAGAATTTTTTTTTATCTTACATACTTGTCTGTCACAACATATATTTGGTGCTGAAAATAATTATTTTACTATTTTTTGTATTACTTACAGGGTGGTACTAATTCTCAGTGGAGGTAATATTGATACAACAATCCTCGGTAGGTGTTTAGAAAGAGGCTTGGCAGCTGATGGTCGTCTAGTTAAATGTAGAGTAACGGTCAGTGATAGACCGGGAGGCATATGCGAATTATGTAAATTGTTTGGATCTATAGGCGTGTCAATTAAGGATGTTGTTCACGAGAGGGCATGGGTCGCTTCGGATGTATTTAGTGTAGAGGTAAGAAAAAGCTAACCTACAATTACTACTACTTAAGTTTGTCTACTATGTATTTTTAATGAAATAAGGTTTTAACTTTTTTGGACAGCATTTATTACATTAAAATCAACAGTCCATGTTTCGATAATTAGTCATCAGTAATGTTTGCAGCAGTGATGATGAGTATTTGTCCTGAAGATGAAAAGGACTAAGTGTCGGAGCATTGGCTGTTGATTTTAATGTAATAATGGCTGTTCAAAAAAGCTGACAACTTATTTCATTAAAAATTAACAATATTGATTATTAAATCATTATACCTGCTTGTCGCTGTTACATTTTGATATTATACAACTCCGACTTCCGACTAGTCTCTTATAAAAAGAGACGCAACTGACACAAAAAGTTGATTTTGCATTTTCTACGTAACCATTGATTTATGAATGTTGTGACAATCCGATTTTGTCACAAATGAATTATTATAATCTAATACCTCATATCACATGTCTGACTTCTATTGTGTCTTTTAAAAATTGTAAAAAATATAAATATGTACCTGAGGTCAACGGCCTTTGTTTTCGTTGTCTTTTACCAAGCAGGGCTACATTATCCTCCTATTTTAAATCACATATCTCCCTGGAATACACTATCCGAGACTTATACTAGTGTTTCATTATGTAATTCAAATATATTTCTTTGTTTTTAATTTTTATTATCACCTGTCATATTGGCTAATGAATTTTCTAGGTTAATATTCTTCTTCTGAAACATGTTTGGGCTATAATATTCAGCAACCAAACTCGAATGGCAGGGATATTTTGGGACTTGGGTTTTTTTTTTAATCATTTATAATGAATTGCATGAATTACGAATTGATCTCTTATGTAAAACGAAATTTGGGTACATCTGTTTCATTTCTCTTGGCTTGGAGTATCTGCAATTGAATAGGCATGGCTCTAAAGACTTCATTCTATGTCACCGCCAGTGTGTGAACTAATCTCTTTTTTCGGCTCGAACGGTAGATCTGGCCGGAAGTGGGTCGCCCCAAATTCGCTTTATCCCTCTTCACCTCTCTCTGTCGTTTTTTTCTCTCACATCCTGTTAACGGCACATTTTTTAACATTTAACCTGAAATTCTTCAGTGACCTCACTTAACTTCCAGCGATCGACGAGGCAGCAAGCTGATCCAGGGCTATTCAAGCCATCTTTCCAGGATTTTGCATCTGGAAGCGTTATTTTTTGTGCCCCTTTAGTTTGCTTGGATCATTTTTGGTTTGCGGGGCTGCAGAAAGCCACATTGTGGGATTTTTTGGTCGCTAGTTGTTCGCTGTCGAGGTTAAGTCGGGTCACCAGGACCGTAAGGGGCCTAGCATCCCGAGCACCCATCACTGTTTTGACCCCCCAATATCAATTTTAAAAACCCTACAGCTCCAGTTAGGGTCTTCTTCTCCTATCTCCTAGTCTTCTTCTCCATTCTTCTTTTTTCCTGTTCTTCTTTTCTTATGTTATATAAGAGGTTTCTGACGTCTTGTTGACGTCCCTCGACGCACCATCGTCTTCCTTCCCCTTTGGAAGACGCCCACGATCAGCAGTAGTGTACTGCTTAACAGGTTTATTATTTTTAAGACTAACCCCAATATATTTTTTTTATTTGAGTTAATAAAGCCAGCAATAATTTTAATTCTTTGTGGTTTTATTTGTACAGCTCCCCCTGTGGTTTTCTTTTCTCTTTTTTACCTAATTTGCGAAGTCCAGCTGAGAGTGAGGCCCCAGCACGATCTTGAAGGTTTCCGTTTTGACCTGGCTGCAAAACGGTGGCCCCCTATTTTAACCCCCCCCCCCCCCGTACTCTCTGGCAATCGTGGTTTTGGCTTCACTTTTATTTCCTTCAATTTAGTTTAAATAAATTTCCAATTTTAAGAGGAAATTTTTTTTTTTAATTTTATTTAATGTTGTATTTTTAATAACGGCGAAAGACGCGTTGCAATGTTTCACTCTGTAAGAGAGTACATGATCTACCTATAAGGCAGTACAAGTAAAGAGTGAAACGTTTACTGAGATCAAAAGCTTTCTACTAGTCTGATTAATTTTTGCCCTATAATGAACTTGATTTTATATAACGTTTCAATTTGTTAATTCTGTATTGTGTGTATTGTGTACTATTTAAATTGCAAATTTTAAATTTTTGAATGTATTAGTTAAGTATTTTTACTATGACCATTAATTTGACTATATGTTCAAAAAACAGTACACAGCATAAATAAACTACCCATATGAACATAAAACTGTGGGTGTAGGTCCCAATGAAATAGTAACAGAATTACCGACTACGACATGCATTGGGATTTACTTCCTTTGCATTAATATTTTGCACTAAGCCAGATTCATAAGATTTTATAGCTTGCAAGCCTTTGTATGCCTTTAGCTGCTGGCCAGTGTAAAAACTATTTATTAATATAAGGTAGTTTATAAAATTCATCATTGCTACTTCTGGCAAAGACATTAAATTTCCAAAAATTAGTCTCTTCCAGCAGATAAGGATCAATATCACCAATAATTTCCACCAAGTTTTGCATCGTATCTACATTTAACATCGCCACTAAGAGTCTTATAATATTCACTTATTTCCATGTTTTGAAATTTTAAATTCGACTACAGAATATAAACAAAAGATCGAAGCACACACTAGGAAGTTTAAATAAGTATTACGATAGGAAAACAATTGGAACACGAGAAAGGATTTAAGTCCACATAGCACAGGTATATATACTCATCCCCAAGACATTCACGCATACAACGTCGTATGTAAACAAATCAAAACCGCCCTTTTCAACTACAAACAAACCCAATGGACCGACAGACCCCCAAGACAAAAGAATTTGGCGAATGCAAAAAACCCTCCGCCCCAATACAGCCCACAAAGTTCCATTTACTCTGCCCAAGGCCTCAAGTATGTAGAAGCAGATAGGGCTTTGCTGACACATACGAAAGGCACAGCAGACTAAACGATAACCATGGCATAGACCCTGATCATGAAGAACTGGTGGAGCGCACCGCCAGACAAGTCAGACGCTCCGACGAAATTGAGGAAATCCTCAGACCAGTTTCCCCCGCGAAGTCGCAGAAATCATACTCTCGCGCAAATCCAAAAAAGCCCCAGGCGCCGACAACATCTCCAACAAAGTCCTTAAATTCCTCCCCCGCAAAGGCATGGCCACTCTGGCCAACATCGCCAACGCCACTCTCAGGCTAGCCTACTTCCCCAAAAAGTGGAAGGAGGCTACTGTTATCATGATCCCCAAGTCCGGAAAGGACCACACCTTTCCCCAAAACTATTGCCCCATCTCACTCCTCAACTCAATGGCCAAAATTATTGAAGTCATAATCCTCACCCATCTCAAAGAAAAGTCCACCGAACTGGAAGTCCTTCCTGACGAACAGTTCGGCTTTCGGGAAAACCTCAATTGCGAACTCCAGGCCCTCCGAATCACTGAGTTCATAACTCAGAGCTTCAACTAGAATCAGTACGTCGGGATGATCTTATTCAGACTCAAGGCAAACTGTAAAGAAAACTTAAATTTATAACCTAAACCTTTGTGTTTATTTACTTTGTCCTCCAAACAAAATGACCGCCGACCTTTTGACGTCATATAAAATTGATCAATTTATTCCGACGGCGTCTTCGCGGAAATAGTAAAATGTGTGGGTAATATTTTCTTGAATTTTATAGGTAAATCGTGATCATTTCCAGGCCCAACCAAAACTATTTTTTTTTTGTTTTAGGTTATAGTTGTATGTGAAACCAGAGATTATGCACACAGTGTGGAGCTTCGAAATCTACTTCGTTCCAAATACAAAAAGTTCCTTTTTGAAAATTTTCCTACCAGAGACGTCACGTCAGTCACGAACGGAGACTGAATCTCTTTGTGTTATAGATATGCTTATACGATATATAATCAAAATAGAGGAGAGCAACTTTCCATAATAATTTAAAAGATATTGTAAAGATGCCCTGTTTTAAATCGATTTTTTTCTTTTTCATATTATGCGAAGTTGTGTTCCTAAAATATCCGTACAAATTGATATTTCAAAAATGCATTCCAAGCAAAGAATTCTAACTGCTAAAAAAGGCATTCGGCGTTAAAAATGTCAGGATTTTTAACATAGTTTTTCTCCTTTAGAGAGGCCTTAAGGATTTCGAGATATTTGCATTTAAAACACTTTTTTAACAGTATCCGTCTAAATATAACTTCCTTTTTAACTTTTGATCAACTAAATGTAAAATAATGAGATTTTGTTATGTTGCATAAACCGGGTGATACCGCCAGACTGGCCATAGGAAATCTCATGTGAATTTTGCTACCCTCAAATATTATCTCACTTATTAATTTTACATCAAACTTATATCAGACTTTTTTCAATGCCCTTGTATTATGGAATCGCACACCAAATTTTATTATTTCGTTTTAAGTATTTGCGTATATTAAATTAGTTTAAGCTGGATTTATAAACTCGAAAAGTTGGTGAGGTTAGATATTCCGAACTTCGAACATAAAAATTGGTTATCTCGAACTACCCGGGAACTTTTCGAACCTCTTGAGCTTTAGATGGGTACCACTCCAGTTTATCGGCTTATGCGAAAGATGGCGTAAAATGAAAAACGTTTCTTGCAATATGTAGCACGTACTTTCTAAACGACAAATCCGCGAGCGGAAAACCATTTTTTTAATTGCGAATATAAAAAAAATGTGAAAATAGGGTACCCGCTTGTGACAAAAATGAAAAAAAATTAAAACTCTTGTTGATTTATGTAGCATATACCATATACCGAATTGGAACCAAAAAGGTGGATTAGATGCCGTGTTAGCGCTGTTTAACCAATATAAGTCTATAATTATTACAATTTTTGTCGAGTGACGAGTGACTAACAGCTAGAGAAACATAACCTCACTTGTCACTCTCACTGTGCTTTTCGGTCGACTATTTTCACATTTTTTTATATGTAGCAATGTAGCATATACCGAATTGGAACCAAAAAGGTGGATTAGATGCCGTGTTAGCGCTGTTTAATCAATATAAGTCTATAATTATTATAATTTTTGTCGAGTGACTAACAGCTAGAGAAACATAACCTCACTTGTCACTCTCACTGTGCTTTTCGGTAGACTATTTTCACATTTTTTTTATATTTCCAATTAAAAAAATGGTTTTTCGCTCGCGGATTTGTCGTTTAGATAGTACGTGCTACATATTGCAAGAAACGTTTTTCATTTTAGGCCATTTTTCGCATAAGCCGATAAACTGGAAAATTACCTTTAGATGAACAACCTGAGTGTTCCCTTTAGTTTAAATTGAATTTATATTTCCAAAACCAACTGAACCTCGCCAACTTTTCGAGTTTATAAATCCAGCTTAATCATTATTTTTTCTTGGGTACTGTAAAACTAATAAAAAATAAAACGTCTAGTAATATTTGACATTATCATAATTATTACTGGTGGTAAAACCACATTAAATCAGAGCCGTATTTAATTTTCACGCATTTTACCGATAATTTTACGATGACTTTTTTCTATAATTTTTATAGACTATACATTTATACATTCCTTCATATAGTATATTAAAGTGCAAGTTTTATTAAGCATCATTTAGCGCACTTGTCCTGTTAGAATAGAAAACTCCCCGCTATCACTACCAACTTTTAAAAAATAGAAAGAAGGATTTCATAAAAAATCTATTACGATACTGATGTCGAAATAGCTTTGTCAAATTTTTTTAAAGTTGGTAATGCTAATGAATATCCAATGTTCTATTCTGTTGACGTATTGACGCAACACAAGTTAAAATCTGTTTCGTCATGTATGTTTGGTTACATAGACATGCACAATACAATCATTTGACAGGAGAAGACCAGACATTTGATAGTGTTACCACTATAAAATTTGCAGGGCATAGTGAAATATTACTCATATTGTGGGGATAATAGTCGATTAAAATTAGCTAGGGATCACAATCCTATCATTAATTTTTTAAATTATTTTGTTCAATGTGTATACTTGAAGCCATATTGTAATATATATTGTATATAATATAAAATCTGTCTTCTGTGAATACGTGAGAGCGTACTAACCGATCTATACCTACTTATGATGATATAGTTGTGACAATTTATTATTCTTTTACTTTTGAAAGAACGCATTTGTAATATTTTGTATATACATATTTTTGTATTGTATATAAGATTTATATTATAAATGGGTGACGTCCATGACTTGTAATGGTCGTTATTCACATGTTATTTACTGTTTATTATGTCTTGGAATAAAATTAGTTTTCATAAAAACTCTTTGCATTAAACCCCTAAAGTAATAGCGTTGTGTGGGTACATCTAGAACGGTATACTTCGTCTATCTATCTTACAAAGTCATAAATGCTAATCCCTAATGCCGATAAGACCCAGCGGGTGATCGAATGAAAGCAGGACGCAGTCGTTGCTAATAGAATAAAAGGTTGCGCTGCTTTAAGATAATAATATACAATGTGTCTACGTAAGTTGGCGGCATATGGGAAACTTTTTTAATATTAATTTTACGAAATAAAGTTCTGCATGGTCTAAAACCTAATATGCAATCATCGGATATCGAAATTTGTCAGTCGTATACGAGGTTTCTCAAAAAATATGAATTTTGCTCAAGAGTAAAGTACCTTTATTTTTGACAATATCGAAAATTATTATAAAGAAAAGATGTTTAGAATTAAAAATAACTTTCAAATATTCATTAAAAAACTATTTATTTAAAATTGTTTTATCAAATTTATAATTATTAAATGTAATGCATTAATGGGCAAACTTAAGTTTTCAACATTATCGCAGAGAAAATGCCTAAGAAATAGTATTTTAATGAATATTTGAAAGTTATTTTTAATTCTAAACATCTTTTCTTCATAATAATTTTCGATATTGTCAAAAATAAAGGTAATACCTCAAAATCATATTTTTTGATAAAGCTCGTATACGACTGATAAATTTTGATATCTGATGATTGCATATTAGGTTTTAGACCATGCAGAACTTTTTATGAAGTATAACTTTTTTTCTTAAAATTAATAATAAAAAAGTTTCCCATATGCCGCCAACTTACGTAGACACACTGTATAATTATGAAAGCGTGAAAAAAAAAAATTTTTTTTATCTACCTGTAGGTATACAACAAAAGTGTCGTACTGATTTTTTATGTTAGAAAAAAAAACGCAAAAACATATTTTAAACGTGATTTAATAATAAGTAATAATAATAAAATAATAATGTAACAGTATATAAGATACAATACAATTAAAATTATAATATATAGGATGGTTATTAATTAAACAAAATATACAAATACCTACAAAAAAGTACCGTGTCAGAAAAATAATTATTACATTTTAACTCGAGTCAGTTTCACTGTCACTGTCATCATCCAAGTTCACAATAATTCTTTCTCTGGGCAACAGATCTATTTTTACGTATGATTTTTCTACTTTTTAAACAATCTCTATACAATTTTCCCAGCTTTTGTTTGGACTATTTTGCATCTCTAACTGTACTAAAGCTGTCAGAAGAATTTAAGGTTGGCGAAATATTATTCCTCCTTGCCGATGCTTTCAGCTGGTGCCATATATGTTCAATTGGGTTGAACATGCAATGATAAGGAGAAAGTCTTAAGCCGGTATGACCCATTGCCGCCAAAGTGTCACAATAATATTGCTTTTTTATTAAAAATAATTTTAAAATTTCGAGCAATTGCTTTTTTTGTGTAATCTTCCTCAAAATACATATTATTTTTCATCATATAGTCCCTGAATGGTAACTTTTGTGTCATTGGAACACGGAACTTTATTTAACCTACGACAGTGGTAGCTCGTATTATCCATCACTATCACACCATTTGGTGGTATATTTGGTAATAATTTGTTTTTAAATCAGTCTTCAAATAGTTTTGCCGTAAGTATCATAGTAATAATCAACAAGGGAGTCCTTTATATTTTTGGCTGATAAGGCCAAAGCGTTTAGTATAAATTTGTTTTTTGTCCCAGCATAAATTATTGTTATACTCTTACCTTTATTTGATGGAGCTTTGGTTCTGCATTGACCAGATAAATCTACCCAACCTTTATCTGGAACTTCATGTGTGTCATATAACGTCTCGTCCAAATAAATAATATCCCTTCCATCCTGTCTATATCCATGAACTGCAGTTAAGTATTCCATCCTCCACCTTTTTAATCGGACCGATTCCATAATTACTTATCGTTTGTTAATTTTTTTCATTTTAAAACCGTTTCTTAAAATACATTTCATTAGAGTCTCACGAAAAGACTCTATTCCTGTATCATCTTTTTTAATCTTTGCAATAGGGGTTTTAAAGTGGGGATCATTTGTTCCCTGTACATGGCATATATTTTTCTACGAATTATATCGACATCCGTCGCGTCCAGTTTCGTAAAAGTAAAAGAGTCTTTCCTCTTTCTTCTCTCCACTATAGGTTAATTTACAACAAATCACACTGTGCTCGCTGGCCTGCGTGTCGAAGCTGCCGCTTCCTTCATTGCACCAAATTTGAAAAGCCAGGTTCAAGAAGGGTGGTGTAAACGTCGAATATTACTTTTTTTGTGTCAACTGATAAATTATCACGCTTTAATTGGTTTTTATCACAGCCCGTAGATCCGCTTGGCGTAGTGATTTCTTCCCACGGACGAAACATTGTTAGATATCACGTTTGATTGGCAACAAGTAACTTCTCGTCTAAACCAAAAACAAACATCTATAACTGAATTTTTAAACCACAAATCAGCATATTTAAATAACTAAAGTAAACCTATTTTATTTTACCCTAATTATTTTAAGAGGATTACTGAGAGAATATAATAATATAATAGTCTTTAAATAGATCCGTACCTGGAGTCCCCAGATCAGGTGGCCGAATTTTACACCTCGCACAATAGGTTATTATGACGGTAAAAGGCATTAGCATTTATAATGAGTTTGTAAGATAGATAGACGGACCACAATGGTCATTACGATCTAATGTCATTAATAAGCAATTGAGTTCTAGCCTAATTTATGAATGCTAATTAGTCGGTAGGCCGAACACATGCATGAAAATACACAACTATACACTGACAAAAATGGATTTACCGATGTCGTGGGTTGCACAATTAGAGCTACTTTAACGCACGTTTCTATGTTGCTCAAACTAAGCCTACGAACTATCACAAATCATTTAAAAACGCTACAATAACTCAGCTTCTTGTGGTTCGCCTCAACACACAAATACCAACATTTTAAACACATTTGGGATTACCACAATCCTTCATTTTGTAACCATTTTATGAATTACCTGAACTCCGTTTTTGGATTGTGAAACCTTACCAACTGATTTTAAAGTGCCGTTTTGACCCAGACTTGCATTATTTTAACTCATTAACATGTGTAAATTATTTTGAGTTGGAATAAGTCGTAAATAGTACTCTAAAAACTCATGTCGAGGGTAAATTATCGATCGAAAAGTCACGGAAAGTTCCGAATTCACGCTCGTGCCGATTTGGCGCGGTAACTTCATCCCATTGTTAGTAGTATCTCGTGCACGTCGCGTCGTCATGGACCACATAACTGGACTTGCTATCCGCGCGATCGTTGATCGGAGGGATGTTTTTTTTAGTTTTGTTCAGAGTTTGTTCTCATACAGGTGCGTGAAAATGAGAACAATCCAATTTTGGTGTTGGAATATATTTAAAGTGCCAAACCTTATTGTGCCTAGCTTCGTTCATAGAGTAGTTCCTTTGCGCGTGACGTTTATCATATGTTGTTAGATATGTCGGTAATGTCAGTTAACCTAGCATGTGTTTTCTGTAACAAGTGTTTGTTAATTAAAGTACATATTATTAAATATTCCTCGTGTTTCTTGGCTCTATTGAGATTCCCTGCCAACATTTAGGACAGATTAAATCTATAGTCGTTAAGTAAGCTAGAACAACTGAAAGGTCCAGTTTTGATTGCTCGAATCATGAGTTAATCTAGCCCGAGTAGTGACGCATCACAACTCCCATATTGGTCTTTGGCAGCTTAAACAATGAATTGCTGCAGCCCACGTCACATGTGTTCGTCAAACCCACTACGATTAGCTAAAACAACCCATCTTCAGGGCTATTATTATAACTCATAAACAGTGATTTGATGCAATTTCTTCGATTTAGTTGCCGTAACTCAGAGGTCTGAGCTGTCCCCCATTAGCAACACGCGTCGGTCTACGATAACTCATATTTGGGTTATGTTAACTCGATATTTCGCTCATACACATCGACAATCAGCAGATAGAAAGAGTTAAGAAATTTAAATATTGTTAATACACGTTTTCCTAACACCAATAATCGCCTTTATTAAATAAATATAACACAAAAACAATAACTTGAAACAACAATCCGCCTTCATTCAGTCGCTCGAACTATACCCAAAGTCCACAATTTCTGTCAGTGACTCATTTGATAATCATCTAATCTAGGAAGCGGCAGAATAAAAATATTGTACAAGTAAATGTTTTTTATACATATAATAAACTTGCCGCTACAATTACAGTGAAGAGGTGACGTTGTCAAAACGGCACTCTATATAAAACATTTTGTTCAAAATTTTTTAACTTAAAAAAAAACAATTTTCCTCGAAAATCTACAATTTCTAAATCAGCTTAATGTATTTAAACTAGAACGGCGATTCCGGGTAGCCCGCCTGCACTGGGATTCTAATCGCGGAGAAAATAAATGTGGCAACACACAGACTGAATTCACAACTTGAAAATAAGCGTGCCGGCAGGGTTGTGCACTCCTTGATTCATTTGTTTTTATTATTAATTTATCGATAGATTTTGTGCGTTTTTTTTTCAGTTTTCGTGGTATCACAGTGATATTGTTTTGTGTAAATACACTCGCCGACATAAAATTCGGAACAACCAAACCAAATTTAATGTATGATAACTTTTTCTTCCATAGTCCGATTTCAATCTTTTTTTTTTTTCAAAATGTAGATAATTTTCAATAATACAATTTACATGATGAAATATACAGGAAAATAAAAAAGTATATTTTTTCTCTTAAGTTTGTAACACTCTGTAGAGTAATTTTGCAATGTAAACTACACTGGATATGCTTTTCTGCAGAGTTTGATTCATTTTTAACATTTTGCTGTTTTATTCTTCTCGGTATCGTTATCGGTTTAAGAGATATGAATTTTTGAAATAAACATTACACTTTTTGCAACAATTATTGAAAACACTGTTGATTTTTTTTCAAATGTTTAGGTTTCCTTGGAAACGTATTTCGCATTTGTCAAACAGTTTTATCAGACATTTCGAGCATTTAAAACGTCTCGTGAGTGAATTCCGAATTTATTTTTTATTTCACGATGTCTTGGTCATCCGAAGATTCAGCTCTTCATGATATTGGTTATTCCTATAGAGAAGTGGCGGATATGCTGTCAGAAGTAAAAAAAAACAAAGGCTTTTTAAAATTCAATATATTCTTCAAAAACAATTTCAACAATATTGTAATAGCAACAATAAAATAAACAGGGCCGAGCCTAGGGTATTTGCCGCCCGGGTGCAAGATATAATTTTCCGCCCCTATAGACTAGACATAAATAGTATTTATTGTAAAAATCAAAATTCGAAAATTCCTTGATAGGTAACGGTAACTGCAAACTAAAAACAATGTTACTATAAACTTTATTATTCATATAAAATATAAACTGAAAGAAACTAATTTGAAATAATAGTTCACCTTATTATTAACATAGAACAGAACTTAGAAGTTCTACACTTGAGTTAAACTATGTACCTACATATAAATTCTAAATTTCAAAAGCAACTTTCCTTGCTTTTTTAATCGCAAATTCTCTAATCAAATCCGTTATATCTAATGCCTCGCAGATTTCTTTCTCGATGCTTATCACAGCCAAATTCGTAAGTCGGTTCTGGCTCATAGTAGATCTCAAGTAGTTTTTAATTATTTTCAGCTTTAAAAACGATCTCTCGCCATGAGCAACAGTGACAGGCATCGTTAGAAAAATTCGTAGGGCTACAGATAAATTTGGGAAAGTACTAATTAAATCATTAACCACAAGATATTCTATGACCTCCTTGGCCGATTTAAATTTTTTATAGGTAGACAACATTTCAACTTCATTGCACAAATTAGTTGCATTTACATCCATTTGTTTAGTGGATAAATCTGTTAATTTAACCTGTAAATCCATACAATATTTCATTAACTCTTCTTTATCTATGGATAAAGAACCTAAATTATTCAAAAAGCCAAAATAGTCGTTGTATTCGTTTAATAGTTCAAATATGTCATTTAATTTTGATGATACTATATCAAGAATATAGAAATAAAAATTAACTTTGAAATTCAACTCTGGTGATTCAACTGATTCATCTCTCAATTAAAAAATGCTTTTGGCTTTTACTTTTTTTTAATTTTGCCGCCCCTACTGGTTGCCGCCCGCGTGCTGTGCACCCCTTGCACCCCCGGCACGGCTCGGCCCTGAAAATAAAAAGAAATAACAATATTTTCACAACATTATTATCAGTTTAGACCCTGTAATTTATAATAATATAAACTGTTTTATGTAATATTATTTATAATATGCATTAAAAATAAATTGATATTATTTATGTAAACAAAGCAAATAGTTATTATTACTTGGTCCCAAGTCTACATGTGAGGCCAGTCCAGGTAAGCAAACAGTTTAAGGTATGTTTCCTTCCACGCGGCTGTCGCATTGCGGCAGCCGAAATCTACTGCTTCCCGTGTTTCCTTATGTACCCGTTTCCTTCCACGCAGCAGCCGCATATGTTAACCGTAGACGACTGCGACTCGGCTGCTTCGAAAGCAGTGTAGTCGCAGCCGCAAGCGCGTCTTGGTGTGTGTATACATGTATTTGAATGCGAGTGACTTGCATTTTTAACCGAAAATGAACTCCACTAAAGCCAAAGTGATACTTACATAGAGGACAAATTATGACATGGTGGCAAAACATCCTTCCTTGTACGATTGGGAAGATTCACTTTATAAGGATCAAATAGTAAAAGATGGTAACATACGATGTATATACTCATTTCCACCATCCAACTTTATTAATTGAAGTATTTCGTCCTCCTCATTCTCTTCTAATAATAAGTAATAAATCAAGATCAGTATCCATAACGACCTGTTCTATGAACGCTTTGCGCATGCTCGCAATAAAAATCGTGCAATTATTTATTGCAGCAATAAAAAATCCCCAACTGTAATGCGGCCTTAAGGAAATGGAAGGAAACGTACCTTTTAGACTGATACACGGTTCTTTACACAGCATGACACTATTTTCATAACAAAATATAAATTTATCTAAAAATTAACAAGCAAATTATAAGTAAATAAGGACTAATAAAAAGTCTATTTTCTAAACAACTGATATTGTGAAAAACCGTTGAAACCATACGGTTTTTTAATGAGGCCTGTGATTGGAACACATTTTGGAAAACTTAGCGTTAGAACGCTGTAGACAGAGATGAAAATATAAATACTACAACAAAATAAAAAGACAAAAATTCTGTCATGCCTGTTGTTTTGAATCGGTATCAATGTTTTCTTCATAATTTTACTGTTTAATACTGCCAGCGACATCTTCCATAAAGTTGGCGAGTTTAATATCGCGCCGACTTAGCCCACTGATATCATGAGAACTCAAAGTTACATTAACTTTGTTGTAAACATTGAACCATTCTGGATGGTGATCCATTTTGTCAGAGAGGAGGGCGATGCGTGTCATAAAACCAAAAGCCTAAAACAAAAAAGTTCATGTTAATGTTTATTTTACTACATGTAAGTCAATGAATAATTGAATCGCTCATTTTTGAAACAACCTAAAACTTCACGAAAAACCAAATGTTCTCCACGGCTACCAATAATTTTAAATACAAGCTTTTCTTTTGGACCCAAACTGTGAAAGTTGTATAATAAATACATTTTTTTATTTGTGTTTTAATATTTATACAAACAAAAATATTAGTTTCTTTTTGTGTCGCCTTTTTGTTGCTGAATTAACCAAATATCAATATCCACTAGGTATACAATGCTCTATCAATATCCTGTTAGTGGTAACAGCAGCCTAATTATAATAATAAACTTTATTTTTCAAATTATGTTATCAATACATCATAAATAACATAACCAACACAAAAGAAAGTTCCATGACTACAATTGTTTCCCCAGAAGTTATCTTGTTGATAGAGTTATCACGCCATTGATATAGCAGTCCTTGGGCCCGATACTTTCTCGTCCGAATATCATTATTCAGAATAATTGCTATAGTTTCAACTGCGTCGACAATTATTTCCATAGAAATTATTCGACGAATAGAGCTATCCGTAGATGAAAGTTAGCGTTTTTATAGGGGTTCAATTATATTATCTACAACTTAAAAAATAAGAATAACTTACATATTTGGATTAAATGTTAAACTAATTAAGTAAACTCCATTATTGACAACTACGTTTTAAAGGTTGCCTGAGAACTACCGGCCAATTTCATTGCAGGTTCAAAGATTCTGGATACATTGTGGCGGTAAGAATTGTTAGGTTATTCAAGGAGAATAACTTGTTCACTTCCTGTCAGTTTGGCTTTAGGAGGGACAGAAACAAGAGTATTGGGGCTATTGACCGTGTATAGTATAGACCTGATTCTATTAACAATCTGGAATTCACGAGTGCCATATTTTGTGATCTGAGCAAGGCATTCGACTGTGGGTATCGTGATAGAGACTATTAATGCTTTATCTGCATTTTCATTACAATGGACATAACAAACGAGCATGTCGTATTTTTCATTATTTTTAAAGTTTACATTTTCTGTCATAATTAGGACAAACTAATTTTTTACTATTAATTAGATATTTTAAAACAACTTAGAGAACCTGAGTACTCTGACAGAAACTAAAGAAGTTGACATAAATGACTGTGTTCTTTTTTTTTAAATGCCCGTCATGGCCTACTTACAAAAAATGTATATTTTTTAATAAAACGTAAATTTCGTGCTTAATATTAACAATAAAAATAAGGTATTAGGTATATATTTCTGAGAAGCTTGTTATAAATAGTATATTATTAACCAAGGTTTAGACAGCCATCATTATTGCCCGAGCGGCAAGAAGCGAGGGCTATAAGCTGTCTAAACCGTGGTTAATATAATATTTTTTCCACTACTACAAACTTTTATAAGACATTTATCTTTATAGTATTAATAATTATAAAAAAAGTATAGGTAGGTATAAGTATATTTTTTAATCAAGTTACCTGCGCTTTGGAATTGGCAAAATATTTTGTTGTTTTGTCAGGTGGCTTTGTCAATGTCAATTTTTGTTCATTTATGTCATCAGATTTCACGAGTTTTCCGTTTTTTTAAATGAGCGAAGAAAATGTTAGTGATATTATTATGTGTACACCTCCAGAATTAAGGATGGAAGCAGAAAAAATGTTGATTGTACCTATCGATATTTTACAATATCGGGCGTCTCTAATAATCTAATATGTATTGATACATTTTTTTTTTCTTGATACCTTGATGTAAGTTTATGAGGAATCAGCATATTCTTTACAAGAACTTTGTCTCCAGGCCTAATTTGAGATTCTGTAGCTCTTCTGGTTCTGTCTTCTTTTTCCTTGCCTTTTTGTTTGTTTAGTATGTCGTTGTCTAACGCTTCCTCGTCAACTCTTTCAGTAACCAGGTCGGATATCGATGGGATTTTGTCTCGTATGTTCCTGTTGAATAGCAGTTCCGTCGGAGATTTTCCAGTGGTCCCTTGAGGGGTTACATTGTACATTTTGATGAACTTCTGTAGTTCAGATTTGTAGTCTAATTTGTTTGCATGAGATATTTGTAACCTTTTTACCAAAGATCGGTTCATATTTTCAACTAAACCATTCGCCTGGGGCCAGTAGGGCGGCGCCGGCGTGTGTATTAATTGTATGTTGTTCTCACTACAAAACCTCTTAAACTGCTCGCTTACAAACTGCCTTCCGTTGTCTGATCTTATGGACTTAGGGATGCCCAATCTTGCGAAAAGTTCGGTGAGACAGCTGGTTGCCTAACCACAAGAAATGATGTTTATGAATTCATGTTCTAGAATCAAAAAATCAAGTTGCCTGCGTTCAAATAGATTCTTGAAGATCGGTCAATAATGGATTTCAATGCCTTGGTCAATAATAACTTATAAGGTAGAGAAAAACGATTTCTAACGTTAATAATCGGTCAATAATGGCGATGTTATAGGTTAGTAGTGGAAAAACTAAATTATATTATTAAAAAACATATAGGGTCGATTTGAAAAAAAAGCTATTGAACGTAGAAAAAATACGTCACTGGATTTTACGCAAAAAACTACAAAAAGAGCATTTGTTTTCTCGTTGATAAGCTATAGGGTAACCTAAATATGGCGGGTGTCCCAAAATGTAAAATTTTCAAAAACATCCCGTATATCAAAAACAAGGAGGACTAGAAAAATTCTGTTTGCGGCATATTTTGCTTCACAAAGAAGTAGCACAGTGCTGTGAAAACCGTATCTTCTATCTTTACTATTAATAACGGAGATACCCCGTAAAACCATCGAAAACTGGACACCTTGTCAAGGGCGGTTTTAGCTTTCCAACATGGGGGGGGGGGGGTTTATTCTCAAATCCCAATTTTTCTTTAAACAAGCATGCACTAATAAATAGAAAAGCTCTTAGTTTTTCTTTTGATTTAAACGCTTCTAGTGTAATCTATGCACATGCACATCACCAGTGGCGCAACCAGAAAATAAGTAAGGGGGGGGGGGCTATAAAAAAAAGTAGCGGCGCAGGCGAAAAATTTTTAGGTGCCACGCCCTTTTTTCAATGATAACGCTTGGCTTTCAAGTAAGAAAATTAAAAAACACAACAGAAAATTACAAAAACAGTCCGACTCGTTGCAATTTTTGTGTAATTTTACCTATCTTAGGTAGTGATGAGTTTATTTTTCTTGTAAACAGGTAGTTAGAGGAGCCGAACTACGCTCGCTCGGGGGGGGGGGGGGGCTGCAACCTGGTAGCCTCTCTTCCCTCCCCCACCATTGGTTGCGCCACTGCACATCACCTATCAAGCAATAATATTAAACAAGTTTAATCGGCGACAAGCCATGACGTATGGTAGCGGGCAGCGGATGCTGTTCAACAGAAACAAGAAGAAAATGCAATGCTTGGTTGCCACGATATCCGCGAAGGCGAGATAGTTATAATTAGCCACGTAGCCTGGTAAGGGTAAAACACGCATATTCACGTGAGTATGAACGGCAACAAGGCAATGCGAAGCCAAACGGGTGTCGCGTCGTGTCATCGAGGCGCTGCAAGCAGCATTTGGTTGTACCTTGTATCTATAGTTTTTCTGCTTTTTTAATCTTTGGTTGTACCTTGTATCTATAGTTTTTCTGCTTTTTTAATCTTTTTGCTTTTCGCTTGTTTAAAATTCTAAATTCATGGGGGGGGGGGGGTAATTACCCTATTTCCGCCCCCCCCCCCCCCGTAAAACCGTCCTTGTACATATTGCCAACAAGAGGATGATGCCGAACAAACGCTTTTTAACTGTCCTAGACGGGTGAATGAAAGACTAATCTACGCCAATGGAACATGGTGCGGTGAAGGTGAAACTATCAGTGGGTTTGCTGGTGGTCAAAATAAAGAAAACAGCTTTTCTTTGGAAGCAGTCAGTTATATTTCGTCCTCTAAGTCCTAATCTAACCCAAAAAATACATATAATTACTTACTGAGTTTTGGCAAAGATACAACCCAAAAGTATTTTAAGATATCCCGACTTACCTAACCCGACCAGGATCACAGTAACTCCCGCGATATCCCGAAGCACTGATACAACAATTGCCCGAAGGTTCGGTTTAAATTAAACGACCGTACTTTAAACAAACTTCGATTTTAGGATTACTCGGACCTTTGTCCACCGAAAACCGCTCCTGCCGCGACCCAGTGAAATGCTTTCTTACTCGGCGGTTGTTGGTGGGAGATCTACCGTCCGCCAGGGGCGTAAGCATCGAGTTTTGCTACAATGGAGTCCTTTTAATATGACCGCCATGTCTGGAGGACTTGAGGAATCGGAAGAATCGTGTAATCATGGCTATAAACTGTTGAAAGCTATGCCGTAGTTGGCGAATGTTCGAGTTGAACTTGTTTTTCCCGACTGTTCGGGTGAATGTCTGTATTGTAACTCTTTCGAAAGTTTGACCCTCTGGTCATAATAAGTACCTATCTACCATAAAAATAAATAGTCCATGACAAAGGCTATTAAGTTAAAATTATTTTAAGTTATAAAATTATTTATCACTGGGATTTCCTTTTATTATAGTTCAAGTAAGATGTTATGATAATATTAGGTTTTACAACACGAACGTTTTACAATGTCCTAAAACTAGCGTGAGAAAGAATAATGAGATAAATTGAATTTTGAACAATGGCTATAAATTAGTAAAACCATTATCGAGAGACTGAGACTAAAATACCATAAAAAGGTAAGCCATGCCCTGGCACTGAAGTGATGTGAGGGCGGCTTCCGGTATGAGGAGCTGCAGGGAGGAGGGGTTAGTGAGTAGAAATCTCACACTACCCACCACAACTACCTTGTGGGTGTCTTATGCAAGTTTTCCCCTCCTCTTACAAAAACAAAAAGAAAGACCAAACAATTTTTGTCATTGATGAATATAGAGAATTACATTCTTAAACAAATTGACTGAATAATAATTATTGATTTTGCCAATCAAAAGTCTAAGAAGAAGCCACTTGTGTCGATGTAATTAAATTTTTTTTGTTTGCCCCATGTAATTTTTTTCGTGTTTTGAGGCATTTTGTTTAGGTATTTGTTCTAACTTATTTTTAAACTAAAACTAACCCTAGCTTAGTAAGGTTTGTTAGTCCTAAAAAAAATGTTTAGCATTCAAAAATCTTGGCCCCTAAGAAAAGTGCCAGTGGCCCCGACCTGACTAAAGACGGCCCTGATAACACCAGGTGCGAGAATCAGTAAATTAATTAATAACAAGGTGTCAAAGTGGCCTAAGAAAATTTATAAACAGTAGAAGATAGCCTTAGAACTGAAGGATCCTCCATATGAACAATACCAAATGAAATTAAACCTATTTTTATTGAAACAATGTTTTTACTTATATGAGGAATTTTTGAATTGTAACATAAATGTTGTGAATTGTGTAAATACCATGAAATATACATTTTTAGTTATACTATATTGTACAGGGTTATCCATCCAAGACTAGACAAGGCGATTTTTTGACTTTTCCTGTACTTTTATAAAAAAACTGAAATAGCCATCTTAAGTCATTTTCTCCCGCGAATTCGAATATCTTCAGCAAAAAACAATTGAACATCAAACAAAAGTACTAGGGGTCACTTTGATATTTTTTTAAATGGGATGCCGTATTTTTAATGAGCTTATCCGATTTCTCATATAAATTTTGATCTAAAATGTTGGATTTTTAATTCAAAAACGCCTTTTTTCTTCAGTTTTAAATTCGGAAAATGTTCGTCTACCGTAAGATTAATACCTGATAGATGGATACCCGTTTCACCTGTTCACCCTTTAACCTGCTTTAAAGCGTTCGTCAGTTAGACAAAATAATCAAGTTTCAAATTTCTATAATATATTTTTCACGAATTAATTACAAATAATGAAATATTCTTTAGAAGAACGGCTAAATGTAATAAAATTATATTACAAAAGTGGAGAGAATGCTCGACAAACACAAAGAACATTTTTTGAGAGTTTCCAGAGACACATTTCAGTGGATACAATTCTCAGAATTAAGACCCTATTTGAAGAAAGTAAGACATTGAAAGATAAGCCAAGAAAGATGAAAAGACGGAATATAAGGGATCGAGCTATTGTTCAATATTTTACTATAAATCCGAAGAGTTCTATTCCGCAAGCGGTACGAGAAGTAAGGTATGGTCCAGGGCTCCGGAGAGTAAGCTATGGAACAGTTCACAGAACTTTAAAAAAATGTGGTCTAAAACCATATTGCATCCTTCCCGTTCAATACTTAACACAGCTTCAAAAAGAACTGCGATTTCGATTTGTTGCTTCAATGCTGATGAGAGAGCAAGACGAAGATTATAATTTATATAATAAAATTCTATGGAGTGACGAAGCGTCATTTACAACATCGGGGGTATACAATCGGAAAAATACAAGATACTGGGCAGCAGTTAACCCTCATAGATATGAAATGATAAAGTTTCAAGGTTGGAGCTCACTTAATGTTTGGTGTGGGATGTTAGAAAATCGAATTATTGGACCACTATTTTATCGTGGCTCTTTAACAGGCCAAAGATACCTCCATTTTCTTCATAACGATATCGAGGATTTCTTGGAAAGGTTGCCATTGCAAGCCTACAACAATATCATTTGGCAGCAGGATGGTGATCCGCCTCATGCAGTTCGAGAAGTGGTAACATACCTAAACGAGCGTTACAATCAGTGGATTGGCCGTAACGGAACAATTCATTGGCCACCAAATAGCCCCGATATCACGCCAATGGATACATTTTTATGGGGTCATTTAAAAAATGTAGTTTATCAACGATCCAACAGAAGTCTGGAGGACATTCAGCAAAAAATTATAAATGAAATTAATAGACTTAACCAGGACCAAAATATTGTAAGAGATTCTTTGGAGAGATTGAAAAGGGGGCATCGGTCATGTTTTGAAAATAATGGAGGACACATAGAACAATTATATTATTGAGATTAAAGTTATTCACTTTAGTTTATAGTTTTTTCTAATATGTCATACTTTTTTTATACGTAAGCAATAATAGATTTGCAAAAACTACTAAATTTGTAATTAATTCGTGAAAAATATATAGAAATTTGAAACTTGATTATTTTGTCTAACTGACGGACGCTTTAAAGCAGGTTAAAGGGTGAACAGGTGAAACGGGTATCCATCTATCAGGTATTAATCTTACGGTAGACGAACATTTTCCGAATTTAAAACTGAAGAAAAAAGGCGTTTTTGAATTAAAAATCCAACATTTTAGATCAAAATTTATATGAGAAATCGGATAAGCTCATTAAAAATACGGCATCCCATTTAAAAAAATATCAAAGTGACCCCTAGTACTTTTGTTTGATGTTCAATTGTTTTTTGCTGAAGATATTCGAATTCGCGGGAGAAAATGACTTAAGATGGCTATTTCAGTTTTTTTATAAAAGTACAGGAAAAGTCAAAAAATCGCCTTGTCCAGTCTTGGTTGGATAACCCTGTACAGGGTGAGTCGGGAGGTATGGGCCTAACTCTAAGGGTGTAATATATGCATGAAAATAATAAGAAAAAACTCAAATGTTGTTATCCAATATTCGTTTGTTTTCAAGTTGCAGCGTTAAATAATAGTATATTATTAACCAAGGTTTAGACAGCCATCATTATTGCCTGAGCGGCGAGTTTAAATCACGAGGAGCGAAGCGACGAGGGATTTAAGACGCGAGGGCTATAATAAGCTGTCTAAACCGTGGTTAATATATTATTTTTTCCACTACTACAAACTTTTATATGACATTTATCTTTATAGTATTAATAATTATAAAAAATTATAGGTAGGTATAAGTATATTTTTTAATCAAGTTACCTGCGCTTTGGAATTGGCAAAATATTTTGTTGTTTTGTCAGGTGGCTTTGTCAATGTCAATTTGTGTTCATTTGTGTCATCAGATTTCACGAGTTTTGCGTTTTTTTTAAAAATGAGCGAAGAAAATGTTAGTGATAATATTATGTGTACACCTCCCGAATTAAGGATGGAAGCAGAAAAAATGTTGATTGTATCGATATTTTACAATATCAAGTAATCTAATATGTATTGATAATTATCTGGTTGCCTAACCACAATGAATTGATGTTGTAGAATTAAAAAATCAAGTTACCTGCGTTCAAACAAAATTCGGTTAAGGTCAAAGATCGGTCAATAATGGATTTCAATGGCTTATTATTGACCATGGTCAATAATGACTTATAAGGTAGAGAAAAACGATTTCTAGCGTTAATAATCGGTCAATAATGGCGATGTTATAGGTTAGTAGTGGAAAAAATAATAATAATAATGTTAAAACAAAAAATAAATCATTGGTTTAGTAAATTTTCAAAAATACCGCCATTGACTTTTTCCAAACATTTCCTGCTTCGTTTACGAAGGGCGCGCGTGGATCTTCTAATTGATTCGTGCCTTTCTTTAATATTGAGTACAGCATTGCTAATGCGTCTAAATAATGCATCCCTTTATCTATTTATGTATCTATTTTTACTTTGTAAACTTCAGTTTTTAACCAATCCCATAAATTGTAGTCCAACGGCGTGAGATCTGGCGATCTAGGGGCCACTAATAGGACCACCGCGACCAATCCAAACCCCTGGAAAGCTTTGGTCTAAATATTGCTTGACCCAACGATCGAAATGGGCAGGCGCTCCGTCGTGTTGATAATACATTTCAATTCTGATGGCCAGCTAAAAATTTTTTTGTTTTTTGGTATTTTAGCTATTTAGAACAAAGCAAAATATTAAGTGTTATAGATTGTTGCAATCGCAAGAAAAAATTCATTTTTTTGAGACACCCAGATACAGGGTGTCCCATTTAAGAAAATGCTAGTTTCGATAATACCTTAAAAACTAACACATCTCAATTTTTTTTAATACGCCACTGGATTCTACGTAAAAAGTCACAAAACTTTCGTATTAAAAGTTTCTTTTTATCTCCATAAATAACCTAATCATAAGAGATAACAAAAACCGCAGATTTTATGGTATAGACAAAGTTTTTCTGGCATTAATTCACTTGGTAAAACAAAAATAGGTTTTTGAACAATATCATCCTTTAGTTTAGTTAATACATTATCTCTTTTTAGGTAGGCTAAAAATAAGCAAGCCTAGGTAAAAAAAGATAATGTATTTTTCAAATCAGAGAAGTTTGCTCTGTAAAAATATGGAGGTAATGTAAAAAAGAGCAAAGTTAAACAAAAACTTGTTCAAAAAAATTTTTTGAAAATTCGAATAATTCAGATAAAAAAGATAACACTTTCTTGTATTTCAACTTATTTGATTGTAATTTGGGGTGTCACTAAGGCAGGAGGAAATACCCTGAGCAAGGTAATTTTTATAAACAAATCTAAATTATCACAAATTACCTGATTAAAATCCTTGAACAAAAACTCTTTGTAAATGGCATCTCTGTCTTTCTGAACTGCCCATCCTTTAGTTACCAAATCGCCAAGTTGGGTGTTCCTTTCTTCAGAAGTAAGCTTGTCAGACTAAAGAAAATATAGGTATTATAAAAATTTAAAAGTATCTTTCCCAATTAAGATGCCTATAAAAAAAAGTCTTGCAAAGTATGCCTATGTGAATAAAGAACATTTAATAATAATAATAAGTTTATTTCAATTAGTTATAATATAGTAAATATGTTAATAAGTTATTCTTCAATAAACTTATTCATAAATTTGCCGAAGACGTGCTTGTTAGGGGCAAATCTTATTTATTTAAAAAAATCTGAAATTATAAATATTCAAGAATATTTTTATAAAAAGTTGCAAGTATTCAGTAGACTCTCGATGATAGTTATTAAAACTCTGAAAAAGATTAATTATATAATTCATTCACAATAATATTAAATAGCATAAATTAGTTAAAAGCATTTTCAAAAAAGTTTGAAAGCTTTTGTTTTCAATAGAAATGTTTTTATTTCAATTTTATACTTTTTCAAGGAAATAATTTTTTTAATATTTGTCGGTAAATACTAAACCATTTAAACAAAATTATAAATATATAAAAGTTTTTTGTCCTATGAACTTATTTATTTTAGGTTTTATGGATATTTCATTTTTATAATGTGTATTATGATTATGATTTTTAAATTGTATAAGGCTTTTATTTTTAAATATACTCATCTCAAAAATAAAGGGCTTGCGGATACGTACTAAATAACACACTGTTTATTAAAATATTATAAATGTAAATTTATGTAACGTTCATCTTTTTTATTTCTGAATATAATTCTTTTTCTAATTTTGACATATAAAGTGACACTTTTTAAAACTGATTGACATTATGAAATGTCTTACTTTTTGTAACTAGTTGCATAAAGTAAAATTTTATGCAATTGGTGACGAAAAATGTATTTCAAAATTAGTGACAAAAAGAATTATTCTATTTATTAAACTGTTATAATACAAGTTAAAAACATAAATTATAAATTAATTAATTATTATAAATATTGATAACACAATTATTGCAATTATTCAAATTAATTCCCGACGACATATTTTTTTCATTGCTCGAACTTGCTGTTATTTGGGAAGCGACGCACATTGCATTAGATGTTTCACCAAATATTTCTTGCGCTATAAGTTTTTTATTATTCATGGAATTTTCAACATATCCCTCCGCAACAGAGCTAGATTTCCAACCTCCGTGCCTCTTTAATTTTAAAAGATCAGCGCCACTGTCTGCTAGGAAAGTGGCAGAGCTTCTTCTGAAGCAGTGGCCAGTATATAGAACAGGATTTGAAAGACCAAGAAATTGTGCAATAACTTTTGGCAGACTGCTAAATGTGTTAATTCCCACAGGATTTCTGGTACATTTTCCATTCGCATATTTTACAAAAAATCTGTTGTGTTTAAGAATCTGGGGACGCAACTTAATATATTTTCTTAATATTTCAACAAGATTCGTATTTTCAATGTCTCCAGTGGTAATTGCACACTGCCGTATAACTTTTGTTTTTGAAGGTGGGATATCAACACGAAAATGGCTTCCTTCGTCTATAACATTTTCAACTGGAAGAAATGTTAATTCTGCTTTTCTGCATGCTCCTGCCATTCCAATTATCATTGCAACCTTAGCCATTAAGTATTCTTTGTCATCAGCTTCCAATAAAAATTTGGCAAAATCTTTTTTAATAAAAACTTTTGACTTTTTAGCACTGTACCCGTCCGCTTGCCTTTTAATATATGCTACCAAATTTGTATATTTTTTAATATCAATATTCCTTTTCAGATTTAGTTCAGTCCTTAACATTGAGTAAAGTGTCTATAATGTGGAAACTTTTACATCTTTCTTACCCTCAAAATATGCAAGTAAAACTTTCTCATTAACATGTTTAATTTTCTTCTCATCACACCACGTAACAAATTTTTCGTATGCCAAATCATAAACTGCCTTTGACTTTTTGGGAATTACTGATAATAGAGCATTACCTGCTGCCTCTTCAATATCGCTTGGTAGCTCTTCAGAACTTGAATGACTCATTTTTTAAAAATAAAACTAAAAATATATCAATCTCGATAAAAACCTTCCGTCTAGACTTTTTTACAAAATGTCAAACTGACAACTAACATGAAGTAACAGCAACAATAGCTATTTATGCCATCAGTTATATGTCAAAATTAGAAAAACTAAATTTATGTTTTCCAAATTTTTATCAATTATATTAAATTTTATTTTTTTATTACTTTCTTCAAAATTAGAAAAAATCTTGTATGCAATACGTTACGAAATGAAATTTTGTGTAACTTGTGAGTTTTTGCGAAACTCACTTCGTTCGTTCCGCAAAAAACTCACGCGTTACACAAAATTAGGCATTTCGTAACTGATGGCATAAATAGCTATTTGAAGATTAAAGATAGTTCTTATTAAATATAATTTTCAAAAATCTTTTTTGTAATACTTTCTAACCAAAGTTCTGTTTATTCCTGCCCAACCTAAAATTCCGTAATTTAAATGAGTTTTGACTAATGCATAATATAATATTTCTAGATGTTTTATATCCAGAAATTTTTTAATGTTTTTAAAAATTGGTAATACACCTCTTAATCTGTAATTTGACAGGGTTTAAAAAATCATAATAGAATATTTGAAGCTTTTCTAAAACAAATAGGAAAACATTTGCTGTTAGTTTTAAACAAGGTAACAAATGACGTATATTGCCCATAATTTTTTGTAATTTAATAATAATTTAGCAAAAAACATTTAATCATAACTAATTAATTTTAAAAGTTTTTAACTAAAAATATAATTGCTTTAGAAGAACAAAAATTATTTATATATATCTCTTCAGGTGAGCTCATTGCTCCATCAATCTCTTGATGGTTATAAACAAAGCTGTGAGGAAGGCACCAATGTCGAGGAGTTAAGTTAAATGTCATACAAGTTTACTACACATTATAGTCAAAAATCTAAGTAAAAATTGAATAAGGAAACAATATATATATGCCTCAGACACTGAAATACCCTCGGAATTACCCCACTACGGGTCTACCTACTATGTACAATTGAACTGTAAAAAGTATATTATGTTAAAAATATTTTATTACAAAGGGCTTACTACAGCTTGGAGGACTACTATAGTGATATTTTATGATGTACCAGTATTTATATAGTCTAAGTAACATTAAGAATATTGGTGTTTATTGAAATTTTAGTTTTAGTGATTGCTTTGTCAATGGAAATCATTTTCTTGGACAATAAAGTATGATTGACTATGACTATGACTATTAGTTTTCTAATTAAATAAATAACTAATTGTCGGCACAATCCATATTAGACAATGGAAATGCCAAAACGAGAGATAGAATCAAAGCCTATACAAATACGAACTGTATAAACATACAAGTTAAAAATAATTATAACAGACATAAATAATTCTCAATTTAAAAAACGTTAATGTTCGAAATTAAAATGATGATACAAACATTTATCAAGTAAGAATTCGGCCGTGCTCTTCCTAACAGTTAAGAAGGTTCACTCTGATCTTAGAGGAGCATCATATTAAAGGCAATTTTGTAGTTGTAACCCGCTAACAAGCTGAAAATAGCCCACAGTGCTATAATATGTTTATAGAAGATAGATCTTATTATTTTCTTTTCCTTTCCACTTTATAAATAAATATTATATAGTGGTTTTAGTAGTAATTTAAATAGGTTCTAAAAAATATATGTGGCTGATGTTTTGCTTTTCTTTTCCAGCCTTTTTCTTATCTTATTATTAATCACTGATTCCTTTCAGTAATTCAAAAAATCAAGCACTAGGAGATAAATTATGACTGGAATTAGAATGAAAAATGTTACTAACAAATTAAATGCAAAGAAGAAAAAAATAGAAAAAGCTGAGGAAACAAAAGAGGAAACTTAAAGAGGCAAGAAGGAAAAAGAAAAAAAAAAACATAATTCCTCAGGGTTTTATCTACAGTCTATAGGATGTTCTTGGTTGGAGTAAATAAATTAAAATGGTCTAAACATATTTCAAGACCACCTCTAGAAGTCTGTATGCCAGGGCATAGAAGCAGAAACTGTGTGGTTTATAAATTAGACAGTTTGTTTTGTAACTTCAGTTGATAATTTCTATCACCAAACACCAGCGCAGGTTTGTTCACATGAATACAATGACTCATTCCTACTAGAAGTTTTTTTTAAGACAATACCAGTTGTTGTAAGCTTTAAAGCATTTGTAAGCAGTATGTACATAAACTAGTTCTTCATTTCCTCCACTGCATGCGAACAGGCTTGGGTTAGACAACACAATGAATATATTTCGGGATATATAATCTGAATTCTGGCAGACCAGACCCTCCAGTCCCCAAAACAGGGATTAAAATCGAAATTGTATTGGTTTATAATATTTGTTTGGTCGCAATGTAACCACAAACTGGTCTAGTGAGTAAGTATTGATGGGGCAGTGATTTCTCTCTTCAAGTACACAAAAAAATTATACAACTAGATTTTAAAAATACTTTAATCTTTTCACTAGCTGACCAATACTGTTTAAAAGGTAGAACCTTTTAAGCCCGTTGCTTAATATTCTAATTATACAGATAAAAATCAATAATGGATTGTAGAAAAACTCTTAAGAAACCTGAAATTCACTACAAAGACCTTAAAAATAACTTACCATCTTGCTCTTGTGTTTTCCAGTTGACAACTGGACTTGGTTCAAGGCTATGTTACGAGTATTATTTAAAAGATTGTGAAAGTGATCTAAATTCACTAAATTCTTTTCTGCCACAACACCTCTGCTGGACGCATGTCTTGCAGCAGCCGTTCTGATAGCCACAATACTCATATCTTTAAATTATTTTTTAACAGTAAACAAACAATCGCACATAGGCCAGATAATGGTAAAAGAGATTATCCCATTATAAATTATGAATTCCTAATCAAAATCGTCGTTAAACATTTATTTTACCGCATTTCAAGAAATATGTTTAATTTGTTTAATAACAATATCTCAATGTCAACTTGAGGTTAAATAATTTGATGTTGATGACAGATCAGGTGTACCACCACCTCCATAGTAACTTTCTTTTTGTTACTGTAATGCTACTGACGTGACGTTGACGTTCCTTATTAAGGTTAGTTTTTTGAAGTTTGACCACGCGTTTTTCTATGGTGTTTTGTTTTGATTTGACCAGCGGAAGAGGGCTTTACATTTTTGAGATCTGTTGAGGGCTTTTTCAGCACCTTTTTTTAAAATGACTAAAAAAATAAAAGGTCAGAAAATCGTTACAATGGAAGATATTTTAGACAAAACTAATCAATCTGGTGAAGTCAATGCAGAAAGTGTAAAACCACCTAAAGATAAAAAGTATGTATTTTTACCCCCTTATTGTAAAAAGGGGTTTTAGAAAATATTAATCTAATGCTACTCATTTTAAAACCTAAAGCACGCTACACTCACTCATGCTAGTAGACCGACTTGTCTTGTAGAAGCTAAACCAAATATTCAGTCGGACATTAAGTCTCTGTATCTACACATCAAGAATGGAAAATTTATGTCCCACACTCGCAGGTTTTGTAACTTTTAATTTTTTGTTTTGGTGGCAGTTGAGGGAAGTTGATAGTAGCAGTGAGAACCTTTTGAAATTTCTAAAGCTTTCCTCGTTTGCATTTGGTTCAATATGACTCAATTTGGCCGCTAAATTTCATATTATGCAAACTTTTTTGTTTATCACTATAAACCTGTACCATGTATTCTACAGATGGGCCACATTATTTTCTTTTCCCTGACAGTGATGTCTGTTTTGTAAATGAATATTATTACTTATTTTAGTAATTTAAATAGGTAGCTACTTAGGACACGGATGTTTTGCTTTTTTCTTATACTATTTATCATCGCTGACTTTCTTTTAGGGAGAAAAAACAAGACGCTGCTCTAAGGGGTAAACCAAAATCAGGAAGATTTTGGAAATCAGAAAAGAAAAAATTTTCAACAATTATTAAAACAAGGGGAATTAAATCATCCGTGGAAAAAAAGCAAGCATTACGAAAAAAGTTACAGATAGTGAAGAATGTTTCTAATGAATTAAAAGCAAAAAAAAAAGAAGAGGAAGAACTAAGGAAACAAAGACGAAGAGAAAACTTAAAGAGGCAAGAAGAAAATAGGAAAAAGTCTGAAATTGTACAAGTTATCACTAATACCAAGAAGCTGAAGAAAATGAAGAAAAAGCAGCTCAGAAATGTTGAAAAGAGGGATACAACAACTGTAGTAAAATAAATAAATTTATTTTAAGTGTAAGATAACATTTGTGATAATTATTTTTTGATACAGCATATTTAAAAGCTCTAGGGAAAAAGTATAAATGCACTCAGACTTGCAATAATTAGTACCAAGCATATTGAAATAAAAGAATCTTATTCTAAAGTTAATTTATTTTTCAAATATTCAACACAATTATAAAAAAAAATGAATAAACCTAAAGTTTAAACCTAGAAGTTACATTCGGAAAATACCAAAATCTGTTTTGGGAATTTCACTATTAAGGGCAGCAGATAAACTTAGGCCAAGAACTTTTCGTGTCTGTTTAGGATCAATTATGCCATCATCCCACAACCTAAAAATTAAAGTTATTCAATGAGGCAAATGGCCTCTATCTAATATAAATGTACAATGTACAGCCCATAATTCACCAGCCTTTTGTTACCACGCCACTGGCTGCAAAATGGGTCACCTGTTATTTTAAAAAAGGGACTTCCAATAACACTAACTTATAATTATTTCTGTGTTGTAATTAGGTCCTAATAAATTAAAAAAAGAAAAAATCTTCTAGGGCATGTAGCTCTGTAAGGAAGCATTTATGCTAGTATGAACCTTTTTTCATATACAGGGTGATTCACGACGATGGCGTATTAGACGTTTCTGGCGAGCCAGTGAATGGAATGATCTAAAAATTTGGTTTGTTGCATAAAAGGACGTGCTTTACACAGCTAAAATATTTTGGATAATGCGGTGTTGTCGCTTCTACTAGAAAGTAGTAGCAATTCTGATATTTTCAATGGAACACCCTGTATATTAATTTATTACAATCGCTAGTAGTTGCTTAACACATTTCCTTATCACTTTCCTATACCTATCTCTTGCCGATTTTGAGATATTAATTATTTTAATTTTAAAGTTGCACCAAACGCACTGTAATTGTTTTGAAATCGTACAAATTTTTTGTTGTTCATTGGCGGTAGATTCGGATACATCTCATTAAACTTTCTACATGTCCTGCTTGTAATTTTATCACTATCTCCAAACACAATAAACAAATTCATTAGAACTGCGTTTAAATAATTTTCTTCCACAGCTTTTAACTAATTATTGTTCGGCTGACGAGGGCTAGAGGAACTAAAATATCGAAACCATAACAACAATGACAGGACAAAACATATGAGAATGCATGGCACGCTAACTAAAAAATTCATATGAATACTATTTCAAGGAACCTTTTCAAATAAAAATGCTTATAAATCAGAAACTTGACTAGTTGGGTATAGGTAGGGTATACATAAATACCAAATTTATTAATATACAGGGTGTTTCATTTTAAAAAATCGACTTACACATATTTTCAAGTAACCAAAATAATTTGATTTTTAGACCACCCTGTATATTCCAACTAAGCTTTGGCCATAGCATAAAAGGCCTCCGGGTATTGCCTAACTACCAACCGAATTTCAGTGACTTAGCATCTCAAAGTTTAAAAATATCACCATGTATTGCAGGTCATAGTTTTCGAGAAAAAAATGGAAAATAATTAATATCTCAAAATCGGCAAGAGATAGGTATAGCGAAGTGATAAGGAAATGTGTTCAGCAACTACTAGCGATTGTAAGAATAAGTTAATTTACAGGGCGTTTCATTTAAAATATCAAAGTTGCTACTACTTTCTAGTAGAAGCGGTAACGCCGCATTATCCAAAATATTTTCGCTGTGTATCTTTTGCAATAAGCCAAATTTTTGGATCATTCCATTCACTGGTTCGCCAGAAACGTCTAATACGCCATCGTCGTGAATCACCCGTATCTTTTATATAGAATCATACCCTCAAACTTGTTATCATCATTTCCGGACATCCTTTATAGGAAAGGTCGATAGGCCCATATTTTTTTCAAATCAATAAACTATTTTTAAGTATAACTTCATACACCCATTTGTTCAATAATACAGTGCAACCTCGTTAATCCGAACACCCAATTGTCAGACCCGAATCGGATTATCGAATTGTTCGGATTAACGAATATATAATAAAACATTTGTGCACATTTGTAGATCTATAGATCTATGTATATAAATTTTTATACATTTAAATACATATGTACATTATTTAAATATGTAAATGTAACTTATGTACATACTAACGAAATATGTATGTAATGTTATATGTATTAACAATTTAAAGAACAATAATTTAACTAAAGATAAAGCGTTAATTTTTTTCTGAAACATTGAAAAAATTTGTAATTTTTGTCTTTCTTATTTTTAAATGCTGCATCTTGCGCTTGAACTCTTAATTCCTGCAAGAAGACGATTTGATGTTCGGGAACCTTATTTTGAGTTGCCCAAGCCATACAAGTGTTAAAAGCTGACACTGCATCATCATCTTTCACTAAACAAGAAATTTCGGAAATATTGTCGGAATTCTCATCAGAATCGGAATCTTTCGAAGTGGTTACTTTTGTAAAATCAGTTCTGACACTACACAATACGCAAGACTCTTAATACGTACGCTCTTATACCCTGAATATCACGAAACAAAAAATGATGCAAGGTGGGCGACGGGTTGCGCTGTATAGGTGTTTTCCTGTGAGCGTTCGGATTACCGAGGCGGCGTTCGGACTGTCGCATCACGAGATTTGCGTTCGGATTATCGAGGTTGCACTGTACTTAGTTTTTAATAATTTAACAACAATGTTTATATATTTTATATTTTTTTCACTTATAAATTTATATAATTTTTTCTTTAATAATTAAATAATATTTGGTACACGCAACAAATTTTTCATATCTCACTAAACAAATTTATTACGTGAAATAATCTACAGAGTAATACTTTTTCCGGATATTTTGCGCCTTCAATTTTTTTTATCATATATATATTTAATTAAATAATGACTTACTTAAATTTATTTTTGTTCTTGTAAATTTGTTATTAATTTTACTCCTTGTATTTAATTTAATTGTTATTAAATTTTTGACAAAACTTGCGTGAGTACATTTAGTACAATTTTTATGTTTTTTACAGTTTTAACGCAAAACATTCTGGTACCAGCTTGCAAAAAAATGCAAAATGTAGGTAATATCTTACACCTGTTGTATTTATTTCCTTTAACTCAAACTATTTCTTAAACTAATGGGTTTAGCCATATGACATGTTTCATAACTGTTGTTTAGAATGCTTAGAGGAATCAGAAAACGTGATTAAAAAGGGGTCATTCCATTTAAAGAAACCAAAGTTTTGTTTACCATGACTTTTGAGGCACCCTGTATAATTACAGGTGTCCTAGTTTTATAGATTTTTTAAGGCCTACAACTTTTATACCGGAAGTTTTTTTATATTGTGCGCCATTTTCTAAATAATTGACCGGTCCGGGACTTTTTACACACTGTGTATAGTTAAAACAAGTACAAGTTCACTTCTGGTGAAAATTAAATTTTTAACGCGATTAAATTGACCGGGTAATTGAGGCAAGGCACCACTCTATAAAAACGATATATTCAATTAAAATAACAACATATTGCTAAAAAAACTATAAGGCAATTACTAGAATGTCCAATCCATTCTTCATCATTCAATCCTTACTATATTATCAAATAATTTGATTTGCGCAAAAATTAGGCTGTCCAAAGATTGATTTTCTTTGAATAAATGTGCAACATTTAAAAAAAAATGAAAAAGTTTCGATAACAATAAATAAAAAAGAAGAAAAGCTATCTACCTAACAAGTACGGAAAGCGATGCACCTCCGCACTCGACTGCAGTTCGGTCAGGTGTGTAAAACCCATAGACTTTTACAGAAAAACTCAAGCGGCAAAAAAGTTGCACAAGAAAATAAGGAAACTGGCTAAATTATCAAATTGAGTCAGCGGCGCTCCAGAAAATATTTGAGTGGTAAAATGCTACATGACCCGGAAAGAAGTATTCCTATATAGATTATTTCACATATTAATAAATTTGTTTTGTGGGAAAAGAAAAAATGTTTACATGTACCAAATTTCACTTAACTATCTTCAAAAAATAAATGGCATAGATTTAGAAAAACGAAAATAACTAAGCATTATACATGGTGGCCCACTCACAACGCAGGCTTCCATAGCATCTAAACTACTCAACTTTTTAATACCTTTTAATAACAGAGTCATATGCAGGCATTAGGCCTACAATTTAAAATGATTTTAAATTATACAGGGTCTCCCAAATAGTCAGGGCATATCAAACATACTTTTTTTTAAACGGAACACCCTATATCTTACATTACTTTTGAATTCTACAAAAAATTACAATTATTTTTTAGTAAGTGCATTATAAGTCTAAACTTAATAGTTTCTGAGATATCGAGTTTTGAAAATTGACATTTTTGAACTTTGACAGCGTCTAGCTTTTTAACGATACGCCATATAGCAAAACGGCTTACATACCCCTATCTTACTTTTTTATTATTTTTCCAAAAATGCCAACTTCCGGTTAATCCGGAAGTACTTTATTTCCGGCTTTAAGCTACATCCGGTTTAACCAGAAGTTGACACTTTTAGAAAGATAGTAGAAAAGTAAGATAGGGACATGCAAGCCGTCTTGCTCTAAGATATACCGTTAGAAAGCTAAAAGCTGTCAAAGTTCAAAAATGTCATTTTTCAAAACTCGATATCTCGGAAACTATTAAGTTTAGACTTATAAAGCACTTACTAAAAAATAATTGTTATTTTATGTAGAATCCAAAAATATTGTAAAATATAGGGTGTTCCATTTAAAAAAATATAACTTTGCTATGGATCTTTTTTTTGGGACATCCGGTATATTTCAAAATAATTTTAAACTGTAGACCTAATGTCTCCCTATGACCCTGTTTTTGAAAAATATTAAAAAGTTGAGTAGTTTAGATGCTATGAAATCCTGCGTTGAGAGTGGGCCACCCAGTACACTGTATAAATTATTTAACGCATGACCAAAAGTTTGCCTCAACTTTAATGTTATACAGTGTAGAACAAAAGTATGGACTACCCTGGATATTTACGTTACGTTTAGTTTTCATGAGAAACGCTCGAATACGTCGATTTAGTTTTTTATTCGCCTCCTTTTTGATTTAATTAATTTGTTTTTTTATTGACAGTTGTCAAAGATGTGACGTCATCGACATTTTTTTTTAATGGCAACATACGGCTTGTGATACATCATTCGAAAGCTCTTATTTTACACAGTATGTTCCTAAATTTTGGCGAGATTCTCTAAAGCCATTTCAAAATGGCGTCCGATAAATTGTAAATAAATATATTTATTTAATTTGGCTCAAATAGTACTTTGATCGTAGTAAGCTTTGAAAAACAAAACAAGCAAACAAAAATAAAGTGTCAGAATTGACAATAGTGCTTAGATTAAAGTAAGTAAGCTTTCTTGGAAGCAAATATGTCGCTCAGTGAAAAAGACCGTATTGAAATTCTAATGATGGTTGGTTACGGAAATCGTCGCAGATCAACTATATAACGAGGTATGGGAACTCTTCAATCAAGTTTTACCACGAGTAAATGATGAACTATTAGTTGTTTTTGTTTGTGTTTATTAATCATGATTTTAAATTATCAATTGATCTAAAACAGTAATATTTAAAAAAAATCAGGAACACAACAAAAAAAAATTAAAATCGAATTAAATAAATATCTACAAATGACAATAGATGACCTGCGATAAATAAATAATTTATTTCAGTAAGTGCTGAAAATGATGCCCGTTGACTACTTGACAATGACCAAGTCTTGAAATAAACTCTTCTTGCACAGTGTGTATTATTTCGGGTGAAATTTTTCTTATTTCGAATCTTATGCGACACTTCAGTTCATCAATATTTCTTGGATGATTTAAAAACACTTTGGATTTCAAGTAACCCTACAAAAAAAAATCCAGAGGGGTCATATCAGGAGACCTTGCTGGCCATTCGACGGGACCTCGTCGACCCATCCATTTTCTTGGAAACGTCAAAGTAAGATATTCCCGAACTTGTCTTGCATAGTGAAGTGGGGCTCCATCTTGTTGTAGCCAAATTTCTGGACTGGGCAAATCGGGATTATTTGGGTCGGGATAGAGAGTAACTAATGCTGGTAAAAGTTCGAACTGCAAAAACTCCAGGTACGCTTCATCCGTAAGGTTTCCTTCAAAGAAAAATGGTCAAATCACTTTGTCTTTTAATATGCCTGCCCATACATTAAGTTTCTTGGGTGATTGGATATTAGCTTCTTGAATCCACCGTGGATTTTCTTTGGACCAATATCGACAATTTTGCTTATTCACCGTACCGTTGAGATAAAAAGTGGCTTCATCTGAGAATAAAATATTTGCTGCAAAATATTTATCTTTATTGGTTACATAATTTCACAAAATTGTAGTCTTCGGTCAAAATCGTCTTCATTTAATTCATGTACCAGGCAGACTTTATAAGGGTGGTATTTTTCTTTATGCCAAATTGTTTGCGCAGACATGTGGCTTATTCCCATATCAAGTGCTATTTGTCGACTGATACTATGTGGATTTTCTTCAACAGAGAGTAGGACATCAAGCTGAATATTCTCGTCAATCTTAGGTCTTCCACTTTTAGGCAAATTTTTAACATTGCCATGTTCTTTATATTTTTTTAAAATCTTGCAAACTGTGGACTGCGAAATCGGCGTTCGAGCTGGATGAACTTGATTGAAGAGTTCCCGTACCTCGTTAGTTGATCTGCGACGATTTCCGTAACCAACCATCATTAGAATTTTAATACGGTCTTTTTCACTGAGCGACATATTTGCTTTCAAGAAAGCTTACTTACTTTAATCTAAGCACTATTGTCAATTCTGACACTTTATTTTTGTTTGCTTGTTTTGTTTTTCAAAGCTTACTACGATCAAAGTACTATTTGAGCCAAATTAAATAAATATATTTATTTACAATTTATCGGTCGCCATTTTGAAATGGCTTTAGAGAATCTCGCCAAAATTTAGGAACATACTGTGTAAAATAAGAACTTTCGAATGATGTATCACAAGCCGTATGTTGCCATTAAAAAAAAATGTCGATGACGTCACATCTTTGACAACTGTCAATAAAAAAACAAATGAACTAAATCAAAAAGGAGGCGAATAAAAAACTAAATCGACGTGTTCGAGCGTTTCTCATGAAAACTAAACGTAACGTAAATATCAAGGGTAGTCCATACTTTTTTTCCACACTGTATATTCTCGAAACTTGTTTGTTTTTATTGATATTGATACTAGCCATTGCAAGTTATTGCAGTTATAGCCGAATTGAAGTCTCAAATTTTCTTTATATTTTCTTTCTTTATCCATTTGTTTATCACTGTTACTTTATGAAGTATACAATTTATAGTTCAACGTGTGCGCTATTAACTCAGCTTTCTGATACCTTTCAGACTTATGTCACATTTTAGTCCGCGACGTAGAAAAGACCAACTCGACTTATGTCTATAGCTGTTCGCTGTAAATTTGCGATGAAGTCGACCTGAGTTGTTTTACTCACATGTTCGAGTAATTCTTATTGAGACTTAAGAAAATTTACCCACGCAATTTTCTCATATATAATATTTTATGTATTGTTGGGACGTTCTATCCGACGTGAATTTGATTTAGGCAGTTGTGTTCCAGGTAATATGTCGTATTTGATTTAGCAAACAAACGACTTAGCACTTTTACCCCGGGACCACAGATTTATTCAATTACTACAACTGGATTATTGCCGAATTTTGTTTTTTATTTTCTTTAATATCTTAATTGAAAGAGTTTGAACGTATTTCAAGAAAAAAAAAATGTTATGTACAGGGTGTCTCATTTTCGACACTTTTATAGGGTATCTCCGTAATTGTTAGTGCTATTAAAGAAGTAATATAGGTGTCATGTGCTCTTTTTGGGTCAAACTTAAAATGGTAAAATCAAAATTTGAAAATTCTCGCTCGCTTAAGAGATACGGGGGAGAATCAAAAATGTTTTATACAAAAGTTTCTTTATAATGATTGTTGAATAATCTGCTGTTTTCAGAATAAGTATACAGGGTCAGGTAAAAAAGTTATCGGATCTAACCTCATTTTTTTAAATAGAACACCCTGTATATTATAATCTAAAAATATTAAGCATTTTAAATTCTCTTTTCAAATATATAACACACCATGGATGATATTGATTTCCTAGGCGATTTATTTAAACCTTATTACTTTAAACCACAGTAGGCCATAAAACAACAGCTAATATCCGAGAAACAACTATGTTGACATTTTAGTTGTTATTAACATTTAACGTCAATTTTATTTTTACATATTCGTTTGTGAAAATGACTTATCAACATTTTAAAAAATTTGATATGATATCAGTTTATATTGAAAGTAGAAAAAACGAAGAAATGGCGCAAAATTTATATTTTGTTTGCTATCCGGAAAGACGGCAACCATTTAAGGACAAATTCCGACGACTGAAACATAATTTAAAAACATACGGCTCTTTTACGATGCCGAGATCAAAAACTTATAATAAAGAAAACAAGGAAAATGAAGAAATAAGCGTGTTAGGATTTGTCGAGGCCAATAATCAGGTAATATATCCTGTGATAGCTTTGAATAGTAGTAGCTCAACTGTTATTGAAGTGAAAACTTCTTTAGGCGCGTTTAGCACTTTTAGTGGGTAATGAATGAGACTGAGTCATCAGATTCGGCTATGCAACGCTAATGATGCAGTTGGGGAAAAAAGTAAGATACTAAAATATGACCAAATGCATAGTGTATTTGCTATTATCGTCTTGAATTTGAGATTTGCGGATGTTAGATTGTGAAAGGTTAATAGAGAATCTCGTCCTGGTGAGGTTTTCACTTTTGTCTTGTGGTCTAATCCTAATTTTATTCTCTAAAATCGCTTTGTAATTTTAGGAACAAAAATCTACGTCTGTCAGAAACGTAGAAACTGAAACTGAAATTACAAAATCTAAGGCGCAAAGAATTTTGACATCCAATAAATATTCTCCCTATGTTGTTAAAATTACCCAATATCTGGTGATGATGTGAAACGATTGGAATTTTGTCACTGGTTTTTAAATAAATCTAACGAGGATCGTTCTTTTCATCAAAAAATAATTTGGTCACATGAATGTCGAATTACAAGTGGAACTCCACAAATCCCCACATGGTACGACCTGTTCGCCAACAAGGTCGATTTGGGGTAAATATAAGTTATTTTTTGTTTCAAAACAAACTGATGTATCGCTTTTTTGAAGAAAATTTATATGCAGATAGATATCTGGACATAACGCTCTTCGAATAAGAGAGTATTTAAATACTCACTTTAGAAACCGTTGGATAGGAACACATGAACCTATAAGGTGGCCACCACGATCTCCGGATCTAACACCTTCAGATTTTTTTCTTTGGGGTGTGTTGGAAAATAAAATTTATAAAAAGTCATTTTAACCCGAGAACAACTTGATCAAATTAATGAGGCCTTTGCAGAAATAAAACCATTACACATCATGAATGCCTTAAAATCCGTTCGAAAAAGTTGTCAAGAGTGCATTGAAAACAACGGAGTAGCTTTCGAACATTTGCGATGATTCCCGTTATTTTTTACCTTAATCTGTATCTCTTATTTCGTTTCAAAGTAATAAAAGTTTAAATAAATCGCCTAGGAAACCAATATCATCCAGGGTGTGTTATATATTTGAAAAGAGGATTTAAAATGCTATCATTTTAGATTAAAATATACATTCCATTAAAAAAAATGAGGTTTGGTCCGATAACTTTTTTACCTGACCCCGTATACTTATTCTGAAAACGGCAGATTATTCAACAATCATTATAAAGAAACCTTTGGTATAAAACATTTTTCTGTATCTCTTTTAACTATAGGGTAAATTTGAAATTGTCAATTTTTTGATTTTCCACCATCCATTCCATCTCTTAAGCGAGCGAAAATTTTCAAATTTTGATTTTACCTCTTTAAGGAATCAAAAAGAGCACATGACACCTATATTACTTTTTTGATAGCACTAACAATTACGGAGATCCCTATAAAAGTGTCGAAAATGGGACAACCTGTATATAAAAAACTTTAACGACACCTTAAAATGAACGAATTGCTTTAATTAAAATATTATAAAAAACACGAAATTAGAAGTAAATATAGAATCAGTATCTGGTGTTTCCACCCCTACCCCGAATGACTTCCAACCTCTTTGATTCATACTTAAAACTAGGATTCTTATTTCGTTCTGATCTAAGCCATTCCATAATTCGACTAGCCGCTCGCCCAAATCTTGTAAGTTTTGAGGTTATCGTCCTTGACTTCGTAACCGCCTACGAATAAAATCCCAAATACGTTCAATGGGATTTAGGTCAGGGCTAAAAGCTGGCCATTCTCAGTTATTTATTCTTCTGTCAAATAATTTCTTATGATAAGACCCGCGTGGGGACGGGCATTATGCATAAACAAAAAATTAAGGCCTATATATCGTGCATAAAGCACAACATGTTCTTCCAGGATATCTGTAATGCACCTTTCGGAATTGAGACTTCCGTTTACAATTACCAAGTCTGTTTACCCCAAGTCATCATCAGTCCAAATAATATTTTCCGAATCTGCCTCCAATAAATTAACGTGTTCATTGGCAAAATTCATTCTGGCCCATCGATGATTTACTGTTAATGATGGACCTCGAGCGGCAATCTGTGTCTTAAATTTGCTTATCTCAGTCGTTGGCGCAGAGTTTGAACGCATGTAAGTGGACCACCTGCGTCTTGAAGTTCAGGTCGTAGCTTTCTTGTAGTGGTAAATCGTTCCTTTACATCACATACTCTTAAAAAACTCTCATGCATAGGAGTCGTAATACGAAGTATATTTTGTCTAGAATGTTCTCCTGTTTCTCTGTACCTTTTACACTCGCTATAGCTGTAATAACACTCCCAACCTTTCAGCTATGCGGTTGTAACTCCACCCTTCACCATGCAATGTAACTGTCTCCACACACTTATCACAAGATAGATTTCTAAACTTATTATCCACAAATTATTACTGGACTGTCGACAAAAACTAATAAGAAAGTTGTCACTTTATGACGTTTCTGTGTAATCTCCGATTTTTATAGCCTGCTACTCTGCTACGTTTTAGTTTACCGAAGGATGTATTTTAGGTAAATAAGAACAAATAGAATTAAAAATTGTGTATTTCATTCAAGTAACAGTGATAAACACATTAATTAAAAAAGAAAATGTAAAGGAAATATGAGACTTTAATTTGGCTATAATTGCAATAACTTGAAATGGCTAGTATACCTTACAGGGTGTTTTGAATTTTCAGAAAGAATCGTAGCATTTTCATAACACCCGGATACTTTTTTAACGAAAACAACAAAGGCGGTGATATTCTTATGAAAAACCCCCACAATTAGAAAACAAATCAATAACAAACAACAAGTATCGAAAATACATAACATTAGAGTTGAACAAATGTTTATGCATATAAACGTTTATGATTAAAATTAGCGTAAGAAAACTTTTTGCTGCGCATATTCGGGAACCCCCTGTAAATATTAATTAAGTATTAATAAGTTATAAATTTGATAAAAAAGCGTCAACATTAATTTTAAAATCAAAAAGTATTTTTTTCTTTGTAAATTCTTTTTTCCCAAATAAAGTCGATATAAAATTGAAACTGAACTTAGGGGCTTTATTAAGTAAATAAAGCATATTATGGCAGGTAATGCTAACACAAAAAAAAACAACCTACCCTGCACATAATAGAAAAATTCTTTACCTTGCAGTGCTGAAATAAGGTGATCCTTCGGTTTCAAACTTGTCAATGATTTGTTTTTCGAATTTTTGCTTTTCTTCCTTTGTCGAATCCTTACTAGCAACTTGTGAAAGGACTCCCGCCGCTTGAAGACCACCCATCACAGAAATTCTTGCATTGGGCCACATATACAGGAATCTTGGAGAATACGCTCGTCCACACATTCCTAAATATACCATATTTTTTCAATGTCAAGTAATTTGATTAATTTATATGCTATGATGTACAAAAGTCTGGACTTGGCTAAATAACTCCTGAACTAGCAAGTTAAAAATTACAAAATTTGGGTAACAGACCATTGTGCATATAATAGTAATTTAGTGGCGACGATGTCAGAGTCAGAGTATTGTCAGAACTCTTAAGAACTTTTTTTTTAATAGAACGTCCTGTACACTTTTACTTTTTCTGAGAGCCGTCGGACCTTAAACTAATTTTTATAAACTTTAAAAATTAATAAAAAAAATTGTATTAGGGCATGTCCTAAATTACACCACACAAGTTTTGAATTTACTAGCTCGGGAATTATTTAGTCAACTCCAGACTTTTGCCCATCTCTGTATAAGACCAACACTGTCTAGACAAACAAAAAAAAAGAAAAACTAAAAATATACAGAAGCAATACAGAATAAATTAGTCCAAAAACTCTTGGAACAGAACAGAATGATTGTTCACAAAATAATCTTCGAGCGTTGTGTGTGTGACGCCACCTGTCACACACTCCTACCAAATGATACGAGGTTTTCTTCTCTCCTGCTCCACAGTTAGGACAGAGTAAGTCGCCCAATTCGCCAACAGGTCGCATCAAGTGTGTGCGGCTGAATTTGTTTACAAAAGACGTGTCTGATCGCCATCGCGATCGCGGTTGTGATCGCGTCTATGTGTTCTTCGCTTAAAGCTTGCATTGCGTCAATTAGGCTCTATCTACCCACTGCTTCACAGGCGGAGTAGACTTGGTAATAGAATAAAGGGGTCAACCTCTACAAGGTATTAGTCAGGCCGGTTCTCACGTATGGGGCATCTTCGTGGTGCAACATAAGCAAAACGGAGGTTAATAAGTTCCAAGTAGTTCAAAACAGGTCGTTGAAAATTATTGCAGACGTACCTAGACCTAGATATATAATGAACCGCGTACTCCATCAGGACTTTCATATGCAAACGATAAATGAGTTTTTCTCAAAAATTATAACAGGCTATTACAGACACACGGACGTATCGACAAACCCACTAATTACAGACTCACACGAGATCTAGATAAAACGCTACATGCAAACTACCGAAAGACTGTGGGTCCAAACCCATTGCTGTGAGGCACTATTAGTAGGGAGGCACTATCAATAACAAAATTTTTAAATGAAATACACGAACCACAATTATCAAGGCAAGAAACGATTTCAAAATTCTACAAGTGACAAGACCTAAACTATAGAAGTCAAAGGAGCGTTCCTGACTTAAAAACCCAGGGAAGATCCCAAGTTGGGGCAGAGTGTAGTTTCCCCGATTCCTAGAAAGTGTAGATGTCTATTCAGCCTTTAATGGCCCCGGTTAGATTACCCACTAGGTCTGCTCAAGCTGCCCGCCCCTTTGACAACAACCAAGTTGCTTAGAACGAGCTTGGCTCCGGAACCATGATTTCCGCCTGACATAGGCTCCGTTTCTTCTTCAGTTAGCGGTCGTGCAACCCCACGCCCACTCAGAAAGGATCTTGGATGCCTGTGCTCTGCTTTTCCCAGCTGTGGCTCCGGTCTTATGGGGGCATCGGCCCTCTCGTTACCCGGTACACCGTTGTTCCTAGCTCATTGAGGGCAGCCTGGCACTATAGAACAAGCTTAGAGCTCGTCCATGGCCGTTGGACTGCCTTCAGTGCTGCTTGACTATCAGAGTAGATGTATATATCTTACTTGTCTCCTGTATTAACTTCCTCTCTGGTTGCAACCCCGAGGATTGCGAAGACCTAGGCTTAGAACACCGTGGTGTATCTTTCCAGAGGAAATGCCTGTCCTTCTCCCGTGTCTTTTCGGTAAACTACGGCCCCGGCCAGCTCTGTGCCAACCATCAGTACACCTGACCGCTTGCGGGTTGGTGTCTATTTTCGGCTTCTTCCCTCTTGGGGATATCTGCCTTAAAGTTTCTGTTCAGTATAAGATGGTCCTCGAAGGGCTAGGTGCAGGAGAGCATAGGAATAGCCTCCCGCAGCGATCTCCGTGTGACCGACCCTTACTTGTCCTATCCAGGTTCTATTCTCCGTCATTCTCCTGTACGCCGCCATTACCTCCCCCTGTATCCAGAACGAGATTTTTGGCAACGCGAATCTAGCTCGGACGCTGAGATCGTTGAGTTGAAAAAGGGACTTGACTTCCAACCGCTGGCATCGCCGTCACACGCTGAACCGCAGTCCTTTGCCCTACACCTACCGTTAAATCAAACCCAAAAACCTGGCATTACCTTGGCAAGATCTATGTGTATACTCCGCAGAGAAATAAAAAATGTGCTTGAAACTGATGGAAAGATGGACATATAGGGATATGTGTTTTGACGCTGACCCGCCACAAACTTGAGAGTTTTCAGACGAATAATTCGTATTCTCCGGAAAACCAGTTCTTGCGCCGAGTACGTCCGGGAGACCGGCTACTTCGAAGTGTTCTGGCGCTCAGAGTATCCGTCTCCTGCATCAGAGAGAGTAAGGGAATAAGCCGAATAAATAATGAATGTCCTGGGGTACTAACCGTCGACTGGTCGCACTGTTGTGTTCTTACGCGTAGTGTGGTGGGGTAACTACGCTATCTCGGTAGCCAGGACGCATTGGTGTTTTGACGCTCATTATTGTCATAATTACCACATCGCCGAAATTTCGATTAGTCATGACCACTGGAGCCTCTTCCCGAGAACCGGCTTGCCATTTAGATTTCCCGCATACCCGTTGTTTTGCGTTAGTTTAGTTTAGCTCAACTTCTAATAGGCTGGTCACCGCGTCCCCTCTGTTTAAAGACTACGTGTAGATCGACGGTGGTTCTCTTTGACACCCTAAAACAACAGAGTGGCGCTCGAGAAAATACGTCCAAAAGAAAGAAAGAAAATAATTTTTCTTTGTCGATGAGCGTCACGATTGACGCCTGAACAACTCCTACCAGTTCCAAGAGCGTCACAAGTTATACATACGTCCACATTCGGATCCGCACTTTGCCGGTTCCCGTTCATGCTCAGATTTATAGGCACTTTTACATTAGAACTTCAATTATTTACTTTGAGAGCAAAGCATCTATTTCTGTTTAAGCGAAGACAAAAAATTCTTACCGTAATTTCCAGCCCCGTAAGATCCACCTATAATAAGGGTGATTTTAGGAACTTTGGCACATGAAACAGCTGTTACAAGTTTCGCTCCATTTTTTGCTATTCCTCCAGTTTCGGCTTGACGACCAACCATGAACCCTAAAATGCATACATATTTTCTTGGAAATTGTCCTGTTAAGCCAAGGAAAAACCGCGCAGAAAATGGTCCGCCTTAATAAAGCAGGGTCCACAGCAAATTTAGTATTTTGTAGTACGATTGTATAAGATATACAGGGTATTACATTCAAGGGGTGATTCGTGATTCCTTGGGTAATTTTAAGAATATTTATGTATTTATGTAATAACATAATGAGATTACAAACAGCGAAGTTGAAGCAAAGCTTCCTCATTTAACCCGTATGTAAAATTAAATAGTTAATCTTATCGGTTGCAACCAGTGGCGTAGCCCATTGATCAGCACCCCCCTGCGCATATACACTGTAGCTCAAATTTAATTGTGAATATTTTTTTTTTCATTTTGCACTGATTTAATTTATTTTTGGAGTGATGATGAACTGAAATCGTCTCAGTAAAATGTGTAATTTTTATCAAAATATTTTGAACTGGGCCGGATTGACAGGTTTTTTCCAACAAACGTGCGCTTATGTTCGTTGCAAACGGAAACTGATTTATTTAAATTTCAGATGATACGCTTTTTTGGTAGTTTACCTGTCGGAAATTCTCCAGTATAGGTCTCATGTGAAAGATTTTAAAATTCAAGAAATACAATTTATTTTCTTCACCGATGTACTAAAATATTGCGGTTATCATTTTGGAAATTTGAAGTCGTTTGAACCATGATCGCAGCATCCATGACCGTTATTAAAAATCAGAGTATCCACGACTGTTATTAAAAATCAGAGTATCCATGACTGTTATTTAAATAATAAACAATGTTATTTTTGATGTTTTGTACGCTTCGTGACAGCTAATCAGTACACAATGGCAGTCTTAAGTGAAGAGGATCGAATTCTTATCAAATATTTTGGACAAAAACATAATTACGGTGCAAGAAAAATTGTAAAGGAGTTTCCTGAAAAAAATTGGTATGTTGGAACAGGTGAAAAGTTTTTAAGACATCTTAGAGAAAATAATGGATCCATAAAAATAAAAGTTGGAACGGGAAGAAAGAAAACTTCAAGAACTCAAGGAATTATTACCATGGTAAGAAATATTATAGAAAATGTACGACCTGAAGAATCTGTAGGTACCAGAAAAATAGCGAAAAGAACAAGAATTGACCATTCTACAGTTCAAGGAATTATTAAAAATGATTGCCAACTTAAAGTCTTTAAAAAAGTTTACTGTCAAAAACTTAATGCCAATGTGAAGGAGAAACGATTAGAAAGATGTAATCTATTACTACGAAGATTCCGTTCTTGGGAAAATATCGCAAAGATATGGTTTTCAGATGAGAAGATGCTTTACTTGAGGCCGCCAAAGAACACACAAAATAATCGGGTATACGCAAATGTGCGAGTAAAGAGGGAAATCCCCTTGGAAAATATTTTAATCGAGAGAAGTCACTTTTCACCTGGCGTATGGTCTCTGTGGCAGTTTCCAAATTGGGGAAGTCAAGTCTCATTGTTGTAGATGCCGGAGTAAAATTCAACTCGGACGCGTATCAACAACAAATTTTACATCGCTTGCTTCCTGAAATTAAAGCAATCTGCGACGATTAAGTGTTCCAACAAAACGGTGCTCCTTTCCATACCCCTTGGAGTACAAGAATGTTTTTGTTTGAGCAATGCCCCGATTACATCGAACCGGAGATGTGGCCACCCAATAGTCCAGACTTAAACCCTGTTGACTATTCCATATGGGGAATTTTAGAGGGAAATGTTCACAATGGTCAAAGGTTTAACACCATCGAAGAGCTAAAGGAAAGGTTACAGTTCTGTAGGAATAATTTTAGCCAGGACATAATCAATGCAGCTATTGACCTATGGCGAAGGCGACTGCAATCGGTGATAGAAAATCATGGTGGTCATATTCATAATGTTATCCTGTAAATATTTAGACTACTTTCGATTTTAAGTGATATTTAGTCTTGATATCATTAATTGTTAATATTATTAAATTTGTTAATTAAGATTGAACAAAATATATTGTATTTCTTGAATTTTAAAATCTTTCACAATGAGACCTATACTGGAGAATTTTCGATAGTTTTATTTTTTTTTTTATTTATTTTATTTATATTTCAAATTACATAGTTTATACAAAAAACATAAAATGAAATTACGTCAAAATGGCTAATGTAGCCCATATTTCTACAAGTCTACAATATATGCTGGTACATCCATTCATCCACCCAAAAAATCATTCACACTGTAGGGCTCCAAATTTATCAAATATTCTTTCAGTTTCCGTTTAAATATTTTCTCCACTGATATACATTTTAAACTATTATCTAATTTATTGTAGCATTTAAGGCCAATGTAATAGGGACTTTTTTCGTATAAGGTTAGTTTATGTCTTGGATATATTAAATTGCTTCTTCGAGTTGTGCAATTATTATGAAAAATATTTTCAAACTTATCCTTGTTTTTAAAAACAAATAAAAGTATGTCATAAATATATAAACCATATATTGTCAATATGGCCTTGGATTTAAAGATTCCTCTACAAGACTGCAGTGGAGACATTTTGTAGATAATTCTCAATAGCCGTTTTTGAATTATGAAAATATTCTGAGCCCTAAAGTGTGCAGCCCAGAAAATTATTCCGTATCGTGCAGTGCCTTCAAAATTTGCAAAGTACAGCGTTCTTCTAGCCGTTTCATTTAAATATTTACCAATAGTACGAATACAGTAACAAATTTTATTCAGCTTTTCACTAAGGTGCTCAATGTGACAGGACCAATCGAAAGATTCATTGATATAGATACCTAAGAACTTAGTATTGTTTTGAAGTTTGAGCTCAGTGCTGCCAACATGAACAGATTCCTGTTTAGCAATTTTGTTTTGCTTAGTTCTAAAAAGTACGGCATTGGTTTTTGCTTTATTTAAACACAACTTATTTCTTTCAAACCACATTTCTGCCTGCGAGAATAGGTTATTTACATTTTCAGATATTTCAGCCATTCTTGAACCATTTACTAACAAACTTGTATCGTCAGCATACTGTGTCAAAAAATACTTGTCATTATTAATTTCAAGATTGATATCATTTAAAAATACTATAAACAAAATTGGTCCCAGTATACTGCCCTGTGGAACACCTACCGTACTTTGCAATATCTCTGATTTATAAGTTATACCATTTGCGTTTACAACAACTCGCTGAGTTCTTTCGCTCAAATAAGACTTAAACCAATCCAGGGCACATCCTCTAACTCCATACAGCCATAACTTTCGAAATAATATATCTCTATCCAGACAATCAAATGCCTTCGACAGATCTAAAAACAACCCAAGTGCAATGTTGCCCCCTTCCAGCTGGTTCAGAACTGCATGAGTAAATTGATAAATTGCAGTTTGTGTCGACCGCTTTGAAATATATCCATGCTGGTTATCAGAAAAAAGTTTACAATCGTGAAAAAATTCCATCAACCTTACACTCATAACAGCTTCAAACAGCTTGGAAAAACTGGGAAGCAGACTTATGGGTCTATAGTTATCGAATGCATCAATATCACCTTTGTTTTTATACAGAGGTCTTATAGCCGACATCTTTAATTGTGCAGGGAACACACCCTGCCTCAACGAGTTATTCATTACATAACATAGCACATCAGTGATTGCTGGTATAACCTGACGAACGAGACTTGCAGGAATTTCATCATCACCAGAACTGTGTTTATTCTTGATTTTTTTAGTTAAAGCCAAAATTTCTTCCCCTGTAAGGGGCCTTAAAAACATAGACCTTGGGTTTTCAGGTATATTTATTTGACAGGATACCTGATCAAAATTACTTAAAAGTTTTGAAATGGATTCTAGCAGAAATTCATTATATTTATTAGGTATTTCGTCAGGCCTCCCAGGAATCACGGACTTATCAGAAATTGGAACATCTGTAATTTCTTTGTAAATAGACCACATGCATTTATTTTTGTTGTCAGAGTTTTGTATTTTATGCTTATAACTTTCTGACCTAGCCTGTATCAACAATTGATCATATTCTTTTTTTACGCTTGAATACATGTCCTTGTAGTTACTATTCTTACGTTTTAACATTAATAAAATGTCCAGTCTTTGTTTAACCTCCTTTAATTGATCATTTTTTGTGGAATATAGGCAACGTGATTTTTGATTTGGATTAAATGATTTCCTAGGAAAATATTGGTTAAACAAAAGTAGAAAGGTGTTCATGAAAGCTGACCATTGTTGATTAACATCCGTCTTATCTAGAGCAAATAAGTCTAGCCACTGTTCTTGTTTTAATGCATCAAAGAACCCCTTTCTACTCTCTTCACCAAAAAACCTCTTATAATATGTTTGTTTTATAGGAGTACTATTACATTTAAATACAATTTTCTGAGCTGTGTGATCTGATATTGCATTGTGAATCACAAGGCTATGTATATTTAAATATGTAGTGTTTGTGAAAATGCTATCAATACAACTTTGAGAAGTACTAGATATTCTAGTGTTCTCAAAAATGGCAGGATGTATACCAAAAGAATGCATTAGTGATAGAAATTGTACCTTGTTTGTATTTTCCTTAATAAGCTCTATGTTAAAGTCACCTGCAATAAACACCTTTTTATTTTGATACATAATTTGTTCAAGCAGTAGCTCTACTTGTTTCACAAACGATTTTATATCACCTTTTGGAGGTCTGTATATGGCTATGACAAAAAAACTTTCATTTTTCAAATTGCACTCAACACACGCACATTCAAAAATTCCGTTTAGTGAGAGTTCCTCAATTTTTTTGCATCTTACAAATTTCATGTGTTTACGAAGATAAATGGCTACTCCCCCATATCCTTCTTTTCTACAAAACTGAGACACTAGATTAAAATTGTCCATTGGCAAAAGTTTTAACTGTTCAATTTTTTTCCAGTGCTCTGAGATACATAAACATTTACAGTCTTGGTGTTCTTGCAACATGTCGTTTAGCATATCAACAGAATTACCTAGAGATTGCACATTTTGATGAATAATCCCAAAATCGTTGTCATATCCTTTACGCCTTTGAGGTTTTTGGAAGATGTTTTGGAAATGCTCTGTGTTGATCTGGTAGGGTTTATAAAAAATTATTTTGTACATTATTGAAGTTTATGTGCTCACGTTGTTTTTGTAATTTATGTAAATAGGCTGGACACTTAGGATCTCTGGCAGAGTGTATCTTATCTTTTAGATTTAACCGTGTACAATTTGGGCAATTTAATGGAGCATTTTCAGGGCACTCACTTGCTAGGTGTTTACATCCACATTTATAGCAACATAATTCTCCATTGCAGTATTTCGCAACATGACCATAATTGCAACATCTAAAACACATGGCCAGATTGACATACTCTGTTACATAAGCCGTCGTAAGGTCAAAAGTTAGGTTCTCGTTTCTTATTATCCATTTAAAAATATCAGGTGGTGTGTCCAATTTTCTTTCATTTTATTTCTGCATTGACTTTTAAATATAAATTTAAAACTTTTCTCTACATTATTTCCAAAAACATCCTTTATTTGTGGATTATCCCTTACAAACTCGCTGATGAATTCTTCGGGCTGATATCCAGCATCTATCCCTGTTATCATTAGCATAGGGTCACTATTTTGAAACACTTTTGTTTCTAGACTGTCTTGACTTTTTAATACCGATTGTAATCTTTTTTGTTGATCTTCATTTTGACATTCAACAATTATACTGCCGCTTTGTAGATGCCGAATGTTTTTGAATTTCTCATTGACTCCGTTTTCATTTAAATGTTTTTTTATTTCTCTTACTATGTTTTCTTTACTCTCTGGGTTTTTTGGTTTAACTAAAATTTCACATTGGCTTATTTTTGAAGGTGTCTTCCATTCTTCTTTTTTCTCTGTCTTCTTATTCTGCACTACTGGTGATAATGTTATTGAACTATATGTTTTTTCGTTGGTGCCGACATTATGTAGCTTACTCTTTTCTTTTAATGGTGGAAAATTGTGATCTAGTAGTGGTGATTTTGATCTAATATTATGTGTTTTTATTTGTTGTTCTAACATAATATTTTCTGTTTCGAGTTTTCCAACTTTATAGGCTAATTTGGTGACAATATTGTGTAAGTTAAACTACCAAAAAAACGTATCATCTGAAATTTAAATAAATCAGTTCCCGTTTGCAACGAACATAAGCGCACGTTTGTTGAAAAAACCTGTCAATCCGGCCCTGTTCAAAATATTTTGATAAAAATTACACATTTTACTGAGACGATTTCAGTTCATCATCACTCCACAAATAAATTAAATCAGTGCAAAATGAAAAAAAAATATTCACAATTAAAAATTGTACTTCTTTAATTTGAGCCACAGTGTACATAACAGAGAGTATTTTTTTTATAACACCGTGTATCTTGTAACATTTTCGAAAATTATACTACATCCTATTTGTTTAAAACACGTCAACTGTAGATTAACTTTCCAATGTGCCTATTAAAAAAACAATACTGTTACAAATATATTTTTATTTTACTGGGAAATTCGGCGTTCTTCAAACTCAATGTAGCCGTGGAAAAGTGCTGCGTCTCACTAGTGGGTTATGATTATAACTCACTGGTGGATTGTGGTAAAATATGTATTCATATAAGGCTTTGTCATAAAGTGTCTCTTGGCTTGTGGGGAATAATAAATGAACATGCAAGGTTCGCTTCTTTTTGAATTTCGGCTGAAGTTTCTTCTATATTTTGAAAAATTACCCTCGAAAATAGCAAAAATAATATATTTATTTATTGCCTTCAAATTCTTGTTGTTAATCAATTCCATAATAACAAAATCACCTTAGCCTACTTTTACGTGTCAAATTTGTCATATAAAAATGTATCAATTAAAATATAATACAGGGTTTTCCAGTTTACATTGATACAATATAATTTTCTATTTTTTAATAATATCTATCAAGTGTTGGATAAAATTTTGTATGGCACTTGTATGTTAAGTCATATAAGTCACTTGGGCTACGGCCTCAAGGGATAACCATTTCCCAGCGTGTATTGTCGCGTTATCCATTACGTAGTTCTCATGAACGTTATTAGTAATATACTAAATAGTAATTCTCTCAATCTTCAACTAGAAGATAAATTAAAAATTAAAGTATTGAGCAAGCAAGCCCTGGCCAGATTTAAACCTGACACAAAAGTAAGTAAAAGCACAAAATAGAGCTTTTACCCTTAAACATTTCTGTGAAAATGAATGATGTCCATAAACAGAAATTTAGTACATGAAATAAATGATTTGAAGAAAAGGCATTGGAGAAACTTATTTCCATGAAAGACCGTAGAGTAGATTTTCACTTGTGGTGCCAGAAAATTTTTGCCTGCGGCGCTTTAGCTCCGCAATATTCCCCCTCCCCCACAATGCTGGATACAAACGAGTTGCTCCTAAACTTCCTAGTTACTCTCATTTGTTTGTAGTGTAGATTTCGCTTTCATTAAATGAAGTTAGTTTGAGCTCCTGTCGATGATTCCTTTTGCTTCTTATGAGAAAAGGAATATTTGCGGTGTAAGCCGGTCGCGTGGCAATTTGTAAGTGCGAGGGAAGGGGGAGCGTGTATGGGATTGTGTGATTAGGGCGTTGTTTGAGAAGTCTGTGGTTGTATAGTAGTTTATAAGGAGTTTGTGTAGGTGGGTTTGTATGATGTCTATTTTTAGGTCTCTGTGCAAAAGACCTGTTGGGGGTGAAAGTGACGCTAACCTGGTGGTTTGGCGCACCGTGCAATGAGGAGACCGAACTGCTCTGGTGGAAAAACGTTGTGATGAAGTACAAAGTCGTTCATACGGCTCTGTATTATTTTCTCCACAACCTTTCCTAAAGAAGAAAGGAAACTTATTAGTCTGTAGCTATTGATTAGCATAGTATCTTGACCTTTTTTGGGGAGTAAGATTACTTTTGCTTGTCTCCAGCAGAGGGAGAAGTGACCCTTCTCAAGGATGGCTTGCGCGATTTTGACTAGCTCCTGCGTCGAACTTACCGTCAAGTATTGCATCGCGATATTTCGCATGCCGTCAAAGCCCGGCGCCTTTTTGACATTTGCTGTCCTGATGATATCATTAACTTCATTTAATGAAACGTTGGGATTTTTTACGAAGGGTATCAGCATATCTTTGTATAGGTGCGCTACTCTGACAATCCGCACTTCTGTTTGTTTGTCAGTGGGTACCGACAAACAAATGGCAAGGGCTATTTTGAATTGCGAAAAAGCAACCAAATTTTCTGTCAATCGTCGAGCAATCAGATTATCAATCTGGTTGCTCGAATATCGCCTAGTGAATGGGCCCCTTAACACAAATTTTCCTTTTAAAGGCAAATCACAAAGAGAGTTTTTACTTACAATTGCAGAAATTACAGAATTAAAAAAAAACAATCAACGAAAAACATTTTTTTTTGTACAACTGTCAAAAAAAGTTGACATTTTTTCATCGCTATCGATACGTAAACCTTTTGTTTTTTTAACAGTGAAAAAAAGACTTTTTTTAACTGGAAAAATGATTTACAAAAAAAACGATAAAACATTACTTTTTAAAAAATGTATTGAATTTTTTTGTACAAATTTACTAATTAATTACCAACTACCAAAAAATCTCATTTGTTACAATAATAATTGATGGTGAAGTTCGAACAATTGCTTCCAATATTAATTCCCGAAGCTAGTCCACCTTGCTGCTGATCAGAAACGCTAGATATTCCTTGAAAAGTTGAGTCCACAATTGTATCAGTTATATTGATTTGTTTGGAAGTAGAGGAACAATTTAATTTATAAGAAATATCAATTTTATTACTCAAACTATCTTCTATATATCCTTCTGCTATGGCGGCAGATTTCCAACCACCGTGGCGTTTTATAGATGTCATGTTACCCCCTGCATTGGCTAAGAGAGTTGCAGAACTCCTCCTAAAACAGTGACCTGTGTAGCTCTTATGCAATTCTTTTCCCAGCCATTTTGCAATCAAGCTAGGAATTTCCCCTATTTTATTTATTCCCACATGTTGGTCAACACATTTTCCTCTTGAATATTTTAAAAATAATCTCTTTTTGTGTGTATGGGACGGCCTTAGTACTCTATACTTGCGATATATCTCAATATAATCAGAATTTGAAACGGTAAACATTCTTGGGCAATAGGTCTTTGTATCCGGTATTTTAACAATCAATATAGACCCGGTATCTTCAATGTCATCAATAGTTACCTTCAATAATTCTTCACGGCGACAAGCACCGCTGATTCCCAAAATTAACGCAACCTACAATTAAAAAAATATTGAAATTACTGAAATAATACAAAATTTTGATCATCTGTACCTTATAAAGTAAATTTGTTTCATCATCAGCTTCTTGAATGAATTTATTAATATCGTCTCTCGATAAAACTTTAGATTTCTTCCCTCGGTATCCGACGTTTTTGTTCTTAATAAAAGGCACCAATTTTGAAAACTTCTTTATATCAATATTTTCTTTAACATTCAATGTACTCTTCAACATTGAGTAGACACTCCATAAAGTAGAAGGTTTTACAGTTTTTGATTTCTCCTCAAAATAGCATATAAGTACCTTTTCAGACACTTTTTGTATATTTTTCTTGCCGCACCATTCACGGAATTGGTTATAATTTTTCTCGTATATAAATTTTGATTTCGCCGGTAACATGTTAGCTATAGCCGAATTTGCTATATCGGCTATATCTGAAGGAATCTCGCTATCACTATCGTAATCTACATCCATTTTAAGTACTTATACTATTTATTTAAAAAATTGCAATAAATATGAACAGCTATCAACGTATGACAACAAAACAAGCAACGTGCCAACAAACCATTTCTATAGTAACGACAGGGCTGTTAACTTGATTATGTGAAATTATATGGTAAAATTTTTATTATAATATACAATTTTACCGATTAATTCAAACTTTCAGTTGTACAAAAAATGTTGTTTGTATTTCGTTTGTGAAATTCGTGTTTTAATGGCACATTCGAGAGAATTTTTCGCCTCGACCTGCGGTCTCGGCAAAAAATTGACACTCTCATATGCCATTAAAAAAACACTCACTTCACGTACTTAATACAAAAATAACTATTTCAAGGCTAGAAATTCATGAATAAAAAGATGAAATAATTAATCTGTTCAGGTTAGTTAATTAAAACAATACAACAGATTATAGCGTTTGCAGAAGAAATTCATAAACTCCTATACAGGGAGCGGTTAGTGTTTCATACTTTATTTTACTTTTTTGGTAATAAAAATTATAAACTTACCTGTTATATTTTGTAGAAATATTATTGGTACTTTCCTCTGACTACATAACTGGATAAAATGAGCTCCCTTTAATGCACTTTCCGAGAATAAAACACCATTGTTCCCTAATATTCCTACAGTTTTACCATAAAGCTTTGAAAATCCACACACTAATGTTTCTCCATATTTCTTTTTGAATTCGTCAAACTTAGATCCATCAACAACTCTTAAAAAAGAGCAAAAATGCATTCACGTTATTCGTCACTAGTAAATTTGGTTTGAAAAAAGAAAATACATATTGAGAATTTAATTATTAACATTGTTACTACATTTTCACAAAATACTAAACATTTCAAGAACCGTGGAGTTTAACTACAATTAACCCCGATGAAACTCATTTTTATTTTGATCGTAGAAACCGAAAATAAAACAACATACAAGGCATTCCATTTAAAAAAAATACAACTTTGATGCGTTTCGTAATTTTGGGATAACAATGACATGTACCTTATGAAAATAATTTTAAAATGTACCCTTAACAGGCCCCTGTCCACCCCGAAAGTTTTTCTTTTTATCCAAAACTAAAAACTTAGCTATAATAAGTCGTGTCGAATAACGTGAATAACCCTGCATATCTACAATGATTTACTCATGAAATGTAGTTTTATTATCATCCGGACAGGATGTCAAATATAGACATATTAATAAATAGAATATCTACCTAGCAATAACTTCTCTAACATCATACGGTTTCATTATATCCCTATTGACGATCCCATACAACTCTTCAGCATCATAAAGGGGAGATTCAAAACTCTCTGAGAAATGATTGTTAGCTTCTCTATTTAAATTTTTCACTATGTCTCTGACAATTTGGATCGCATGTTCATCGCTTAAGGCATAATGATCTGTCACTCCCGACTGGGAACAGTGAAGGTCGGCTCCACCTAAATCTTCAGCTGAAATCTATAGAAAAATTCTAAGAAATTAACAAGAATATTCACAAAGGAACTTTAAGTTGGAAACTGGTTTAAATGAAGACCATTGGGCTATGTTGTATTTTTACAAAATTATGTTGTTGTGGACATTAAAAGTAAATACATACTTTTATTCTATTAAGTTGCAACTCATTCATAATGCTATCATCAAAGTTGATTGATTGATGAAAATCATTAAGGATTTATTTTTAATACCATCTGGCGAAACCTAATGATATGTTATTACTGTGTAACAAAAAGAAACACATACATGCTTATCCACAAACATTGGAAGGTGGATAAAGAGCTTCTATGTACCGGGTGATCTGTTATATTTTGATCACCCACCTATCTCATTTATTTGAAGAAATATCAAAAAACTTTAAGAACTAAAGTTGTAGGGCCTTTCATGAATTTTTAGGAAATAATATAAGAAGAAACAAATGAACATCAAAAATGGCAAATAGTTTACAATTTAATTTTTTTTAAATGGAACACCATATACCGGGTGTTTCAGGAGGTACGCTCACCCCTATAACTTTTTTACTGTTTACGTTACAGAAATAAAATTTTGTGGATTTATATGTGATACTATTTTGCATTTTCTAACATGGCGGATGCCATTTTCTCACTTCCGGTTTACCCGGAAATGACCTCAACCTTAGATTTTTAAATGGAACACCCTGTATATTTTTGGCTTTATCGATTCAGAACACCATTCCAAATTCAACGACACCCCATACGTCACTTTTTGACATTTTAAATCATTTTAAATTTTATTTTTATTTTTTCATCTAGATTGCTATGAACTCTCTAAAATTGTTTACTTCTAAACCAAAATCTTGATAAAAATACAATTTTTAAGTTTTATTGTATTTGAAATTTTTTACAAACTTTTTAACTTTTTAAAAAGTCTTTTTCCAAAAGAACTCGATTTTTTCAAATGGAAACATATTGGCTCACTCGGGCAAAAAGATGGAGTATTTTTTTCCCAACAGTTTGATATCACACACACAAATGTCAAAGTAAAAGAGAAGAGATAATTTATTAAAAATAGCCATTAATGACAAAAAATACAAGAAGCGCAAACGGCTTTTCATTTATCTAGGTACCCATGACGCCATAATGCTCATAAACAAATGAACATAATAACAAATTTAAATTCCACCATCATTAAAATTAGTTTGACATAACAGTAGCTTGCTATTTTATCGTTTGATTTTTCTGTCAGTAATAATAATTCTAATTCGGTCAGGTATTAGTAATTTCTAAATAAAATATTAAAATGGAAACTTATAACAGAAACGAAAAAATCGATATGGTACTAATTTATGGCGAATGTTTGCAAAACACTACTCAAGCGGCCAGGGTGTATGCTGACAGGTTTCCCGAGAGACGACACCCCTCGAGACATTACTTTCCTAGACTCGTTCAGAAGCTGAGGAATGAGCCCGAACCCGAAGAAGAACAAATTATTATTAACCAAGACAAGGAAATTGATGTGTTGGCATATGTTGAGGCATACAAAACAGCATCGCTTAGAGAAATTGCTTTAGAATGCGCGATAACTGTCTCTTCGGCCTGGAGAATTTTACATAAATATAAGTATCACTCATTTAAATATCAAATCCACCAGCATCTTTACGAAGATGATTTTGCCAGAAGACTGGAGTATTGCAATTGGTTTTTGGACAAAAATAATGTAGATCCGACATTTCCATGTAATATTTTATATTCGGACGAAAGTAGATTTACTAACCTGGGAATGTTTAATAGAAATAATAAAAGGTATTGGGCTCAAGATAATCTACACCTAATGCAGGAAGGTAATTTTCAAGCGAGGTTTGGATTTAATTGTTGGCTTGGCATTATTGGAGGTAGAATAATAGGCCCAATTTTTTTTGATGGGCACTTAACTGGTGAAAGATATCTTCAATTCCTCAGGAATGAAATTGAGCAGTTTTTAGATGAGCTGCCACTACAAGACACGATAAATATTATCTTTCAGCAAGATGGTGCACCGGCACATAATGCTCGTGCAGTCCAAGAGCATCTTAACGACAGATTTGGAGAAAATTGGATTGGTACTACTGGCCCTGTTAGATGGCCTCCTAGGTATGTAAGAAATACATTAATAGTGACTTAAATAACTAATGATTATTATTTATCAGGTCGCCAGATATTACCCCGTTGGATTTTTTTGCGTGGGGTACAATCAAAAATGAGGTATACAACACTCCACCTGCCACCAGAGAAGAATTGGAAAATCGCGTAAGAGCTGCCATTAACAAAATTACACGGGAAAATTTACAAAATGTGGTAAGGAAAACAATTCAAAATGTTCGCGCCTGTCAGGAAGCACAAGGAAGGCATTTTGAACAACTGGACTAACTAAACCGTTCTTATTGTTTCAATGAATATATTAAATTTGTAATAATTATGTTCATTTGTTTATGAGCATTATGGCGTCATGGGTACCTAGATAAATGAAAAGCCGTTTGCGCTTCTTGTATTTTTTGTCATTAATGGCTATTTTTAATAAATTATCTCTTCTCTTTTACTTTGACATTTGTGTGTGTGATATCAAACTGTTGGGAAAAAAATGCTCCATCTTTTTGCCCGAGTGAGCCAATATGTTTCCATTTGAAAAAATCGAGTTCTTTTGGAAAAAGACTTTTTAAAAAGTTAAAAAGTTTGTAAAAAATTTCAAATACAATAAAACTTAAAAATTGTATTTTTATCAAGATTTTGGTTTAGAAGTAAACAATTTTAGAGAGTTCATAGCAATCTAGATGAAAAAATAAAAATAAAATTTAAAATGATTTAAAATGTCAAAAAGTGACGTATGGGGTGTCGTTGAATTTGGAATGGTGTTCTGAATCGATAAAGCCAAAAATATACAGGGTGTTCCATTTAAAAATCTAAGGTTGAGGTCATTTCCGGGTAAACCGGAAGTGAGAAAATGGCATCCGCCATGTTAGAAAATGCAAAATAGTATCACATATAAACCCACAAAATTTTATTTCTGTAACGTAAACAGTAAAAAAGTTATAGGGGTGAGCGTACCTCCTGAAACACCCGGTATATTATACGCTCTTCTGATGGGAAATTTTATTCCGATTTCAAATATACAGGGTGATCAGTTAAGGGTACGGAGCGGCTATATCTCGAAAACTATTCATGTTACGATTTAAAGGTAAAAAAATTATTAACAAACATTGCCAAACGAATTTTAATAAAAATACTTTTAAGTTCCTAATTTTACCGCTACGGGTCGTATTTGCTATGGTGTCACAAAAAGTCGTTAAAATCTCCTAACATTTCATATTTAATGTAGGTAAGAAATTTACTTTTTACATTCCTTGTTCAAATATCTACAAATTTTATAATGACACTTTTTCACTTATTACCATGGCAACGGCAGGGTGACCGATAATAATTTAGATACTTTAAACTGATGTAACTTAGGTTTGCGGTAACCGAATATAACAAACTAGGGCTTATTTTAAAGGTCTTTTAAACTTGATTAAACATGGCTTTTAAAAAAATTATATTTATTTTAATGCTAAGCGGTAGGTGGCGCTGTTGAAAAAAATGCTATACTAGTTCCGATTACTTCATAAATGCAAATGGTACCCTACAGATTTTTTTACTTCGTTTGGTAGGTTATTGGTTAAGAAAACGAAATCTGAAAACCGGGGATCACTATCTCTTGTCGTTTTAAAATTATTGCAAAGATAGTAGATGAGTGTCGAGACCGCTTTCATTTAATTATTGAAAAAATAAATAAAGTGCTCTAGCTAACTATTGTCTGTTAAAAATTTGATAGAGGCTAGAGGTCTCCATTGAAATGACTATTTTGTAGTCACTTTATTTTTTATTTATAACAAACACGTTTTATATATTTTTCTTTAATTTAAAAAATGCATCATAATATTTATTACCCTTAAATGCTGTATTTATAGCGAGGCAGGCCATAATTTAATAAAATAAGACAAAAGAATAAAAATTCACTTACGCCGAATGATACAATGACAGTTTCACTGCTGCTCGCAATATTTATAGCAACTGCTCGATAAAAATATTTTTATTTATAAGCTACAATAACATTTAAAACTATGAACCAAAACACAACAACAAATAAATTAAATAATACAACAAAATTAAAACTTATTTAAGGTGTTCAAATTGCTTTCCATCATTTTCGATGCAGCGATTTAGCCGTTTCCGACTTGACATTACTGCCGCTTCTATTTCTGCCCTAGATATACTATTTTTGGCGTTTTGAATTCGACTTTTCATATCTTCTTGGGTTGTTGGTCTAGTTTTATACACTAAATCTTTTATTCTGCCTCATAAATAAAAATCTAAACACGTCAAATCGGGGGACCTGGGTGGCCAGGGATACAAACTGCCTCTACCTATCCACCGGTTGGGATATTGTTCATTTAGGAAGCTTTGTACGATACGAGAAAAATGGGCTGGACACCCATCGTGCTGTAACCACATATCTCTTCTTGTTTCCAACGGTACGTTTTCCAGTAAATTCGGTAATTGAAATGTTAAAACGTTCAAATACATTACACTTGTTAAATTACCTGGAAAAATATGCGGCCCAATAATCATACCATTGACAATACCCCACCAAGACTCCAGCGGTGCTGGTTATCAACTTCACGCATCCAGTGTAGATTGGTATCTGACCAATAGTGCATATTATGAAAGTTAACCGGTCCATTATTGCCAAACGAAGCTTCATCTGTCCACAGTATTTGAGACAGGATATGGGGGTTTTCGTGAGACATATTTTTAAGCCAATGACAATAATTCAACCTTTGATCAAAATCGTTCTCTTTGAGAGCCTGGTGTAATACTACGTGATATTGATGCATTTTATGATTAGCAAGAATTGTCTGTACTGTGCCAAAAGGAATTTGCCAATCTATGACAATTTGTTTAATACTTATATGAGGATCTGCATGTACCGGGTGTTCCACCTAAGGAGGTAATCGGCTATATCTCAGAAAGTAATAACACTAGGACTTTGAGAAAAAATATATATCGATAAAAGCGGTCAAGAGAAATTGCTGGAAATTATTTTCAAGTTCAAAAAATCATCGCTAGGGGGCGTAAGAGAACTTTCAAAATAGAAATGCCGATTTTCTCTTGATTTGTCTTAATAAAAATATGTTAAAAATATAGGCATTGTATTCTTCATAAAATTATGCAACTTTATGTTAGGAATCGTTTTTTTCTATTTTCAATAATAAAGTGGTGGGAGAAGGTCAAACTTTTTTTCTTTCAAACGCTTATATCTCTGCTTTGGATAAACCGATTTTATTCAACTTGGTCTTGAAAAAAATCCCCTTTTTTCCTCTACACGTAGATCTATTAACTATACCATATTGATTCTGATGGTGGCCACTAGATGACGTTTTTCCGTAATTCCTCAATGAATAAGGATTTTCTCAAAAAAATCAAATGTTATGATATGACTTTTTCATCATATTTTATTTTAGGCTTATACAGGCTATTAAATAGTGGAATAAAAAATCCAGGTCCGTATTTAAAATAAAAAAGTTGATGATGGTCGCTCAAATCCGAAACGTCGGATTAAAAAACTAACCCCATCAGCTTGTAGAGGAGGAAAAGTTACTATAAGGAACTGAAAACCGCAACGTGATATCTTTTGTTAAACTAGAGGAATTAGGGATAATAATAATTAATATGGAAAAATAGGCCATTTTTTAAAACATTAATTAATCAATTAAATCTCTGGTTAGTTCAAGTTATTTTTTAGTAAGTGCTTTATTAGTCTAAACCTAATAGTTTCCGAGATATCGACTATTGAAAAATTACATTTTTGAACTTTGACAGCCTCTAGCTTTCTAACGGTACGTCTTAGTCTTAGAGTAAAACGGCTTACATATCCCTATCTTAGTTTTTTATTATCTTCCTACTGGTGTCAACTTCCGGTTAAACCGGATGTAACTCAAAGGCCGGAAATATAGTACTTCCGGTTTAACCGGAAGTTGATATTTTTGGGAAGATAATGAAAAAGTAAGATAGGGACATGGAAGCCATTTTGCTCTATGACATAACATTAGAAGGCTAGAATCTGTCAAAGTTCAAAAATGTAATTTTTCAAAAGTCGATATCTCGGAAACTATTAGGTTCAGACTTATAATACACTTATTAAAAAAATAATTGTAATTTTATGTAAAATCCAAAAATATTCTAAGATATAGGGTGTTCCATTAAAAAGAAGTAACTTTGTTTCTCTACGGCTTTTCGACTCATCCTGTATATTTATTTATTTTTTAATTCTAATAGACTTCAATAAACCCTAAAACTTTTGCTTTAATATTGCTAGCTGTTTTACTTTAAGAAATAATCGACCGTTTCCATACATACCAACGACCCTGCATACAGCGTGTAACAGAATTATGGAACGCTTTAAATATCTTTAATACCCTTTGTCTAATTTAGCTAAAATGCGGTATCCGTATATAAGAGGTTATCGCGGAGCTGTTATTGACATTTAGTGATATTTACATTGTTAGTTGCATTTGCCAAATTTACAGTTTTTTAGCAATTTAAGAAAAAAAATTTAAAATGGAACACCCTATATATTATTCAAAAAAATTATTCCGCAACAAATTCTAAATAACTTTTATATAAGTTACTTAATGTCTAAATCTAGCCATTTTTTTATTATTCGAGCTCGAAAATTGAGAATTTATTGAAACATTATTGTAAGGTAATTATTGTTTAAACTTACTTATTACAGAATAAAGAAATTAAATTAGATGTTTAAAGTGCCTTCCATTTACTTCTTGACAATATGCTAAATATTGCGGAAAAGTATTTAAAACATTAGAAAGAATATCTGTTTCTTCGATTCGTCGGCACTCAACTTCAATTCTTTGTTTTAGGTCTTCTATATCATGTGGCCTTTGTCTTGTAGACCACATTTTTTAAATGTCCCCACAAGAAATAATCGAGTGGAGTCAGATCTGGTGACCGAGCTGGCCACTCAATTGTACCCCGTCTCCCTATCCATCTTTCAAAAAATACTTCATTTAGATACTCCCGTACTTGTCTGGGGTAATGTGGTGATGCACCGTCTTGTTGCAGCCATACTTCTTTATTTAATCCCGCAACGTTGTCTAAAATTTTGTTTATTGATAATCAGTTTTAATTTACTTTAATGAAACTAACTTACGAGGATTTGGAAATAGGATCTCAAGAGCAGGAACAATTTCATTTCTTAAGAGCTGCAAATATCTATAGCCATTTAAATTATAATCCATAAACAATGGACCAATTATCCTTTGTCCTATAATGCCTGCCCAAACATTAATTTTTTGCGGACATTGGGTGTGCTGTTCTCGAATCCAATGAGGATTTCCTTTGAACCAATAACGAATATTATGCCGGTTAACATTTCCATTAAGATAGAACGTCGACTCATCGGAAAACATTATTTTATTAATAAAATTTGGATTAGCATTACACAAATCCATCATTTGCGCACTGTAGTCTAAACGCCTGTCAAAGTCATCCTCAGAGAGTTCTTAAACCAGGTGAATTTTGTATGGGTGGAACTTCTCACACTTTAATACGCGATCTACCGACATGTGCGATGTGTTGTAATCGAGGCCAATAATTCGAGTAGAGAGGTGTGGATTTTTCTCTATGCTAAGCAAAATATCTAAAGCTTTATCGCCGCTTGTCGCAGTTTTTGGACGCCCAGATTTTGAAATGTCTTTTACATGGCCAGTTTTGTTATTTCTTTAAAATTTTGTTTACTGTGGACCGTGCTATTGGATTTCGGTTGGGATACTTATCATTAAAAATCTCAGCAACCTCCTGCTGTGTTCGCCTTCGATCCCTGTAACCCAATATCATTAATATTTCTATTCGCAGTGTTTCCGTTAGTAAATCCATTTTAAGAATTATTAAAACTGATAATTTGTTGCGGAATCATTTTTTTGAATAATATAGGGTGTTCCATTTTATTTTTTTTTTCTTAAATTGCTAAAAAACTGTAAATTTGGCAACATTGCAAATGTCACTAGCAGCTCCGCGATAACCTCTTATATACGGATACCGAATTTTAGCTAAATCGGACAAACGGAATTAAAGATATTTAAAGCGTTCCATACTTCTGTTACACGCTGTATTTGAAACCAGAATAAAATTCTCCACCAGAAGAGCGTATAATATATACAGCGTGTTCCATTTAAGAAAACATTAAATTGTAAAATATTTGCCATTTTTGATATTCATTTGTTTCGTCTTAGATCATTTCCCAAAAATTCATGACAGATCCTACAACTTTAGTTCTTAAAGTTTTTTTGATATCTCTTTAAATGAGTGAGTTACGTGGGTGGTCAAAATATAACAGATCACCCGGTACTGATCTTCTGTTAAAGTAGAGGTGTTAGTCAGTGTGACAAATTCCCGAAACTGTTCACCCTAGCCCTGAAAAACGTTTTTAAAGAGTTAGAATGGGAATCATTGCAAATGGCCATAGATGCCGAGTACTTAATTTGCGGTTTGCAGATGACATCGTTGTCATATCTGAAAATGTCGATAAAATGCGATTTATGATAGATGACCTTTTACATAAATCCGAAAAAATAGAGCTTAATATGAACATCAGCAAATGCAAGATTATCACAAAATTCCCAGAACACGCTCTTATAGATCTGTCCCTGGATCTCATAAAAAAATGACATATATTTGGGGCACAAAATGTCGTTGGGTATGGAAAATCAAATCACCGAAGTTGAGGGACATGTCTGCTTATGATAAGCTGTTTCTGGAAAGCTTACTCAAACATTTGAGAGCATTATCTCTAAAATGCAGGATTGTCAATCGGTGTGCATTAACGAAATAGTCGGCAAGGTGTCATGGAGCGACTTATGCTTGATGAATGAAGAACAACCATATAAGACGGAGAACAAGGGTCGTTGATGTAGTTGAAACTATATCCAAGCATAAATGGAACTGGGTAAGACATATAGCAAGAACGGACAATAGGTGGACAAAGAAAATTTTAACAAGATAGGCGCCAGTGGAGATATCTAGGGAATGGTTTTACCCAGCAGTGGGTGTAATGGCAATGACGATGATAATATATTTATCTGTATTCTATTTTTCTTTGTTGAAAACATACTTGTTTTGTATGATTATTACAATATTATTCTTGTGAAGCGAATGGTAAAGAAGTATTTATACCTGTTCCCCAGTAGCGGCTTTTACTAAAGGTGGTCCGGCCAAGAATATGGTTCCTTGCTTTCGTACTATAATAGATTCGTCAGCCATTGCGGGAACGTAGGCTCCTCCTGCAGTACAAAGACCCATAACGGCCGCAATCTAAAAAACAATTAAACATAGACAAATCAGACAACATAAATACAAAGTTAAACATAGTACCAGCCAACCATTTAAGGTTGATCCTCACTTTTAGACCATTTGACTGAGCATCACAGACACAGAATAATCTGAGCGTTCTCTATCCCGCTGCATTAGCCAGCCACACACGAACACCCCGGAGCGCAGAATTGATGTGTCGTTCAAATGTCGCGCGTGATGATTCCCAAAAAGTGGAAAGAAGCCACTGTAATCATGATACTCGAGCCCGGAAAAGACCACACTATCGCCCCATTTCCCTCCTTAACTTTATGGCAAAAATCATAGACTGATTCACAAGATGATTGCCCCGGGTTATCGCTCCAATCTCGTTCGCCTAATCCAATCATACTTAGCACGACGCAAGATCCGCGTCCGCATAGGCGTCCCTCAAGGCGCTGTTTTCTTCCCACACCTCTTCAATATCTACATTCATGACATTCTCAAAGCCCCAGATAACCCCCTGTCCCTCTACGCCGACGATACTGCATTCGTCGTAAGGTCACTGCGTTCGCACATTGTTACACGCAAGCTGCAAGAAGCAGCTAACGAATTCTCGAGTTATTGCGTAAACTGGAAACTTTGTCTCAATCCCGACAAAACTCAAACCATCTAGTTTGCTCGTAGAAGGCAACCACCCTTCGACGTGAGTAGTGTAACTAGCGGGATACTGTGACAGCGGATGGCATGTGTCCATCCGAAGCGACCAAAGATTGGATGTGGTCCTACTTCTTCGCCGAAGAAGTGACGTAGCTCTACAAGAAGTATTTCTTAGACTAAGAATTGATTGACAGTGACGTAATTAACCAGTGGCTGTTGACCAAAAGGACCCTATTATATATGTGTTAACATGTCTTAAGTGGATGTATGGATGAACATTTTATTTGTGTGCTAAAGAAGTGACGTAATTCTATAAGAAGTAGTTCTTAGCTGAAGAAGAAATATCGACAATGACACAATTTACCAGAAGGTGCAGATGTTGGTCAAAAGGACCTTAATAAAATTACAGGTAAGTTCTTGTAAGCTGATGACACCTGTATGTGTCAAGTATCCATACATAACACCACATTTAGGTGAGACCCTACTGGCCAAGGTGAGGCCCTACTGGTCAAGAGAAAATGACGCAATAGCTAGTAAAGTAATTTAGCATGCCTGTGGTTAAAATTATTAAAATATTAATATATTTATCTCAGAGAGAGGTCAGCTTCAGGTCAAAATATTTATATTTATAGAATTTATACAGATAAATGTGTGTGTATATAAAATAAAACAAGACTTAAATTATTTCACATTTCATGTTTTTATTAAATAATAATATATTTATCTCAGAGAGAGGTAACCCTGTAACAAATATTAAAAAACATCCTAAATTCTATTAAAATATTTATTGATGACAACTTTTATAATTGTATAATAGTTTCACATTTGACACTGCACAATAAGGCTGTATTGTTTTATGGAAATAACATTCTGGAATCTTCTTGAGTTCTTCATTTAAAAACTTCCTTAAGTAATTAATCTTTTCACTTCCTTCTACATGAAAAAAAGGTTTTATTTGTTAAACTCTGAACTTTTGTGCATATTTTCACTACAATAGAGGTCGGCTTTAGCAATGGTATTATAACATCGTTCCACAAAGTTATGCTCATTAATAGATTGAGAGCAAAAACAAAAATGCTTGTTACATTTCGCACAAAATCTTGTCCCCTCACAGGTGAAGCGAGAAAGATCGGAAAGAGCCTAAAATTTAAAAAAATGTAGAAGTATAACCTCACACTATTGTGATTGTAGAAAAAATCTAACATTTTTATAATTGTTACTCTTCTTCATATTAGCTTGACCATTCATTTCGAGTTGGTTTATCGTCTTTGATTCTTTTAAATTGTTTAGCAGAGCTCCTGATGGTGTTCTCTGTAGTAGAAAAAAATCTGGAATACTTATTTTCAAAATAACTGATTCAATATTTATATATATATAAATTTTCTTTTTATTACCTTTCCTTTTCATCCTAAAGATTCTTCTTGCTGCTATTAAATAGTGATTAGTAGAAAAAATTTCACAAATGAACTATTTAATTAGATCTAAGAAACATTTTTAATAAAATTATTTTTGATAATTTTCCCATCCCCAAGGTTTTGTATCTGTAAACAAGTAATTAACAATTCTTTTATCATCAAAAGGAGATAAAGCAAGTTTTCTTTGAGCAATTGTATACACATCATGTTTATTTGAGCGAATTAAATATTGACTGGTTTCTAATGTAGAATTATTGAACAGACATTGATAAAAATCTTCAAAAGAAATTTTGCTTAATGATGAGGATTTAATACCCTTGGTTGGTTACTCCTAAATTTTGAATGTCTTCAGTTGAAATATCCTCACCTTTATCTGTTATATTGGCTTGAAATGCTTCAATTTCAGAACTTTCCACTTAAATTTTAAAACAATACATTTTTGATCGAAGTCCTATAAATTCAGTCATAATTTTACCATTATTTTCATCTTTCATGATGCCTAAAACCTTTTTATTTTTTGGTTGGATTTCATACTTATTATTTAATGGATAATCAGAGGTATCAAATTTGTGTATGTCTTTTTTAATAAACCTATAGATATCGTCAACATAAAATTGATAAATAAGTGAATCAGTGTCTGTGTAAAGTAACTTTGATAGATCACCAAAAGTTTTTTGAATATAATTGTAATGAAAATCATACAAAAACGTTTTTGATAGATCTAAAATTGAAAAGCCTAAATAAATTGGTTTATTGAATTTTACTTTTAAACGAGACATTTCAATAATAACCATATCATTATCAAAAATAGTACAATTTTGGAAATTTGGTTGTGAAATATAATATTTTGCTCCGTATCTACCTGACCATTTTGTTACCAATTTTATGTCTTTGTATTTCCTTACGTTTTCCATGGTTTTCCCAAATCCTGCATTGTTCATTAATTTGTAAAAAATTTTTTCAAATTCATTTTTGCTTTTTTTTCTGAGTTCTGTATTTAAATCAACATAAGGTTTCAGCCAACAATCTTGTTTAAATTTTAAAACTTTGTGGATTTTAATTAATTTTAGACCTAAATTCAATGCTTGTTGTAAATTACGGTAATGAATAATATAATTTTTTTTATTATACAGAGTAGTTAATAATTTTGGAATTTTTATTTTTGAACCGCTAGGAATTCTATGTTCTGGACATAGGGGTAAATCTTTATGAGAATTGAAAAGTTCTTGTGGATAATCTAAATATACTTTAAAAATATAGCCAATATCACTGTTGCCTGGAATGTTCATTATATTTGGCAACTCATATATATTTTCCACCCATTCAAATCCAGATATAGGTAAAGGTAAAGACATTGCAGCACCATACAAATTGTTTACATCATAATACATTAGATATGATGAAGGTTGATTTTCATCATATTTCTCATTCATATATTTATTATTTGCCTTACCATATCTATTTGAACATTGAGAAACTCCTCCCCGTATTCCCTTTTCAATAAATAAAATCATATCAATGTTCGTCAATAACTCTAACTCTACCTGACTGATTTTTAACATACTTTGCAGTGCTAAACCTGGAGCACTAAAAAAATTTAATGCATCCAATTCATAGGTAGCCATGCAGGTAGTCCTAAAGTTTTCAAAAATATCTGTAAGGATAAGAACATCTGTTTTTAAATAGAGTTCAGCGTATTCTTGCAAATTTTCAATTTTAAACGTATTCCAAACTACTTTTGCATGTTCATAGTCTGAGTTTGAAATATGTCTATTGTTAATTTTACTAAAAAAGTTTTCTTTTGATGGTAATTGAATGTCATTTAATTTTTCCCAACTATCTAAATATTCATAGGGAAAAATTCCTTTACGACAAACTAACTGAAATTCTAGATCTTTAGGATAGTATTTTTTTATAATTTGTTTTTGATCATCTGATAAATATGAAGATAATTTATCCAAGCTACTTGCCATGAACCGAAATTAATCTAAAAATCTAAAATTTACTTTAGTGTTTGTAATAAATTTTGAAAATGAAATATATTTTTCTTTATTAATAGGTAATAAACTTATTCTACCCTCAATTCTTGTGGCTGAAGCTTTTAAAATAAATTTTTTTTTTTTTTTTTAAACAAAATCCTTTATTCACGAAATCATAAACAATATTACATAGGCCTACCTTTTACATTACACTTACATTAACATTATATTTACAAGAGGAAACAGTGGTATAATATCCTGAATGAAGGCGCTTTTCTAAACAATACTGAAAGTATTGGTATCGAAGAGCTATAAACTATATTAATTTGATCGCAGAGCACATCAATCTGACAAATGATCCTTTAATTTCTTTAAAAACTTTTTGTAATAAATTTCATTTTTTAAGTCTTGTGGTAATCCGTTAAATGTACCTGAAGCCTCCCATATTGGGTTGTGTAAAGCTATACTGGTTCTGACACCATACAAATGACTATCATATCCTGATAAATTATGAAACACAACAGGTACTGCATGGTTATCTACATATTGAATATTACAGAAGGAATGAGCGATTCCTCTAAATTCACCAGTCAGGTGTGAATGATCTTTAACTTTTTTGTCCTGTGGTTCAAACTTTTTTCCACAAATGTGACAGCAAGTAACAGTTTGGACATACTCCAATTGTTGTTGACTTAAAGGTTTCATTTTCACAACGTCTCCAAAAATTGCATTAAGTTCAAATGCCAAATCATTTAATTCCGTTATAAACCAGTCAATACAGTCTTTACCTGTATACAAATTAAAACGCGAAAGTGTATCATCATATGAACATTTCAAATAGTAAGCAATACTAAAAGGTTCATGTTTTTGATAATTTTCTGTTTTTATATTGGTTGAGATATTAGAGCTGTTTTCTAACTTAATCAAAATACTTTCTAAGTCAGCATAAATTACAAACGGTACATTTTCTTTATATTTAAAATTTGAAAATTTTAATATTTTTTCTTTTTCTGAAGGAATTACAATTTTAGATTTATTTAAATTTTTACAATCAACAGAATGCTTTTCTAAATTTTCAAGTGATACAAAAGCATTTAAACAGCGTAAACACAACCATGACTTATTTTTTTGGTTTGGTAGTTGTTTGTGCAATAAACGTGATAAATCTTTAATTAAAGCAAAATGATTAATTTTCCTTTTTGAATAGTCATTTAAATCCATATCCATCTCATCTTCACTGCTATCACCCTCATTATTTATAGAGGTTAACAAAAGTAAATTTATTTTAATAGGAAAATCATTTTTACTTATAGCAAATGGTAAAATTTCAGTTTTTTCATAAGTAAAAATATTAAAAGCTAATTCATTATATAACTCAAATTTGGGAATATCCTTTAACTTTAGAGGAAAGGTAAAAGAGCTATAATTTAATTTTCTTTTAGTTGGTCCATATTGAATTTCACTAAAGTGAGGGTAAGATGAGACACGATTTGGATTTTTATAAGCTGGTGCAGGACATAAATAAGCAACAATTGACCAAAGAAAACAATAAACATCATTATTTTGAATGTTTAGTACTGATTCACTGTTTTTTATAAATTGGGAGTTTCTACAAAGGTAGAAATGCCTACAGTGATCGGTCTGTATGTATTTATGTGTACTTTTAACTGTAAAATTTTATATAATGCATACCCTGAATCACGTTCTTGAAATTCTGACAGCTTGTTTAAAATTTTTTCTTGAACATTTTCGTTGTACCAGTTTTTTAAATTTGTTAAATTAGTAATAACTTCATTTTTAGTTTGGAAATCTTTTAAATCAATCTCTAAAGTTTTTGGTTTTACAAAATTTGCTAAAAAGTTAACGTTTACTTTTAAAATTGATGTTTTTAATGCCTGTTTAATTTTGATTGAAAAACTGCGAAAAGCTTTTTGAAAAAAAATTATAGGATCTTTTATACCTAAATTGGTTATAATTCCGGTTCTAATTCTATGGTTAAAACAAGAATCAACATCCTGCCAAACTAAATAATTCATTTTAACTTTTTTAGTTCGTTGAAGTTTTTTTTAAATTAACCTTGTAATTTAGTAGCACTGACAATTGAGCTCCTACTTTAGAAAAAACTTTTAACACAATCTAATTTGTTTTTAATACATTTTCTTAACGAATTAATATATTTTTTTTAAATTATTTGCCATTTTAAAATTTGTTTCTTAGATTTAACTAAATGTCTTACCTGTTCAAATTTTCTAATCACTCTAGCAGCAAGACAGTCAACTAATTTAGTAGTCATTGTGTTGTGTACTGAATGCAATATGAATTAACTTCTAATTAAGAAAATTAATTAAAATAAAAATTTAAATAAGTTGTTTATTTCATAAGAAAATAGAGATTTGTTGTAATGTTAATTTTATTTACACTATACGATTTTCCATATTAACAAAATTTAATTAGTGTAATAATTTATTAGTGCACCCTAATATTCTTATCAATTTTAATTTTGCATACACAACACTTGCAAACAAACCTAATAATATCAATATGATTTTTAGAACTTGGAACATTTTTAAAATTTTATCAAATATTCTGCTTACTTCACCTTTAACCTCATTCATTTTTTGTAGACTTCAAGTCACCATATAGACTTTATCACTTTTCTTTATTTTTTCATGTGGGGAATGGTAAGTAAATTAGACATGTATTTTCATGTAATAAAATTTTATTTTATTGCACAGTTTTTCACTAGTTACCCCTTTGAGTGATCATGTCATATTTTAAAAAATGTTATGTTTGTTGTAGTATAAATATAGTAGACGCTTTATTGTAAGCATCAATTAAAGTATTTATTTGTTCCTAAAAAGTGTTATAATAGCAACGAGAAAAATGGCAACTATCGCATCCACCATTATAATATCTTCTACAAATTTAAGAGACTTTCCACTTGACATGGCCCTTGTGATCATGAAACAAGTCTTTCAGTAAGTATTATTGTTTTTTAGAACAAGTGTGATTAAAAAAAATAGTAAAACAAATACCCATTTTTAAAGAGCTTTGTTCTTAATATTTGTTTGTTTTATTTTTTAGATATGGAGTCAAATCAATTGAATTAAAGGGAGGCAAAATATTTGTGTCCCTTACTTATTGCCCAAGAGGTGAAACATTGGAAAAAAAATTTGGTAACTTACCAATAAAGTACTTAAGAACCAAGTTGGAAAATGAAAAGGAATTTGAACTGTTTGAAACGGCACTTCAAACATTTTCATTCAATTTTGATGTGCCCTTTCTAGAAGAGGGACCCAATTACCGGCTATAGAACCAACACCATCAACATCCTCCAGGAAGAGAATCAATATTATTGATGATTCTCTTGTAGTAGCTGCGGGCGCATCAAGTAAGCGGAAGAAGAAGAAGATTCTGGATGATGATGACAATGATGACGATGAGTATAACTTCACTCAATCACAGTGGAAGACATTGTAATTTTTATTAATAAAAAAACAGTTTTTATTTTAGAGATTGCATTTTATTTTCTGTATAATTTATACAACATTATCCTTTAATATCCAACTATTGTATTTATTATTAAACCCTAACCACTTAACCAATACCTTATTACTTTTATGTTGTAACACTTTTTCAACTAAGTAGGCATCTGAATATTTTACCTTTTGTAATTGTTGTTCATAAAAACCACCCTTAATATCTTGATTATTTACATCTTTTAGCAAATAAGTGGTAGGATTTGTTAATTGAACAGCTTTAATAGCAAATATTTCAGTTGACCAATTAGATTGATATTTTTTATCAAAAACACCACGTATTTTAGAAATTCTTACATGATCACCAATTTTAAATTTTGGTTTATATACCATCTTAATATGACTAGAAACAGTTTGCAGTAAATTCTTTTCATGCTTTCTAGTTACTTCAGAAGGTTTCATACCTATAGTTCTATGTTTTTTATTGTTATATTTATGAACAATAGTAGACAACAAATTATACCACTTATAAGAACCTACAACATTTAATTATTTCCAAAGCATACTTTTAAGTGTTCTAATAACACGTTCAACAATAGAAGCTTTTTTTTCACTAAAAGTATAATAATGTCTAATTTTATATTTTTTTAAAAGTTGTTGAAACTCCTTTGAGAGGAACTCTGCACCTTGATCTGATTGTAGAAGTTTCGGTGGAGTTGAACCCTTAAAAACTCTCTCCATTACCTCAGCTACTTCTTTTCCAGTTTTTGTTTTCAGCGGAAAGGCCCAGAGGTATTTTGAGAAGCAATTTATAGCTACCAAAATATATTTGTAACCATTATTTTCTTTTGCATAGGGACCAATTTCACAAAGATCAACTTGATAGAGATCATGAAGACCTTTGATTATTACACGGCGTCTCTTAAAATTAATTCTTGCAGGTCTGTGTATTTCCTCAACTATATGTTTTTTTATATTAGTTGTAAAAGTTGGTGTCATATTTATTTTTCTTCAAAAGTTTAATATTAAAATTTTCCAATTACTCAATTATATTTGCCTCACGTAGTTCCTCAATTATTGAATTAATTTCGTTTGTATGACCTGTATTGCCTGCAGTCTGAGAAGCAAGTAACAATTTAAGCCGTTTAACCAACTCATTTGGATCGTCCCAATAGATATAGTTAGGCAGGTTATTAGAGACTTCCATTAACAATCCCTGACCTTGCTTATCCTCTAATTCCAATGCAGTTTGATTTTGTTTCATTAGGGGTTCAATAATTTTTTTAAACTTTAAATTTTTACTTGAATCAATGTGTTTTTATACAGCGTTTGTTTTGAATAAAATACTTGCATAGTTTTTTGCATCTTCTTTTGTGTACACAGAAGGAATATTTTGATTAAAAAGTAAACCATATAAACCCTTGGTACCTCGAAATTTTTTTCCACCTATTATTAAGTCAGGTCCATCAAAATCAATTCTCTTATTTCCAATTGAAAACTGTTCAATTTCTCTATCAAATTTAACACGAAATTTTCCATCTGAATTATCACTATTGGGATCTTTAATAAATTTTTTAATATATTTTTAAGGGAGAGCATTATGTTGATCATAATAATCTGTAAAAGACTTTTCCTGTATGGTTTTGTTCAGATCTCTTTCATAGTTTTTTTTTTGTTTTTCTGTTTCTTCTTGCTGTAGATCTTCCTCAAGTCCTTTAACTATTAATTTTCTCAAATCATTACCTGCTGATGCAAATAATTTACGTTTCATACGTGGTGCTGTCATAGGTGTTTGTTGATTTGTTCCCAACGGTGTAAAAAAAAATCTATAGGTGTAGAAGCTGATGCAATTGGTTCAGATGCTATTGATTTCTTATCATCATCATCGTCATTTTCAAGCAGATTATCTTCCTCTTCATCGGTTGTATTGTTATCGTCCTCATCAGAGCGTTCTGTTTTTATTAATTCCTCTTCCTCACTGAACTTTAAATGTGGTGCACTGGTATCGTTTTTATTTTTTTGTGTTTCCAATTTATTTTCAATATTTTGTAGGTGTTTTGTTATAGGTTGAAATAGATTTTCATGTGCTATTTGACCATGTTTAAGAATGCTTAATTTATTCTTTATATCTTTTCTCTTGTTTTCTTAATATCTTTTTTATTTTTTACAGGATTTTTAGGTAGAGTCATAATGTATGAAGTTGAATGCACTCTGTTTTAACAACTAATAATACTTTAAACATAACTCAAACATATATATAAGTATCAAAACAGTATCGATATCTACCATCATTCAAGTTATTGTCCTTGAAAACTGATAAGAATCCAAATGGTTTTCTCCAACAGTATGAACAAATGTCTTTAAAATTTTCAAAAGACATATCTGTGCCCACATGGTCTGTATATACATGTCGTAAATTTAAATCGTCTTGTTTAAAAAGTATTAAGACATTAGCATTATCTCTTATTAAATGTTTTGGAATTTTTGCATAGGTCTGACAAAGATAGAAACAATCAATATTGTTATGACGACCCATACTGAAATATTCACGAATAATATCTTGTTTGTCACATGCAACATCATCAAATATAAAAACAGAGTTTGGTTTTGCTTCTGATGGAGACATTATTGTGCCACCACTGTTGAAGGCATAATATCCTATGCCCTTGATAGGTTTTAATAATTTTTCTAAATATACATATTTAGGTTGATTTAAAGATTTTGAGTAGAGATAAACATTTGCAAATTTCAATCCATTAGGATGTTCAAGTAAACTTAGCATACAGTTCGTTTTCCCAGACCCTGAGGGTCCTATATTGATACAACGAACGGTAGTTGAAAATAATTTACTATGTTTAACCTTTCGAGTTTTAGTTATATCATGATTATTAACTGGTAAAGCAGTTTTTTGTTTAACAACCTTCTTCATTTTAATTCAAATAGTAAATAGTTATAAAAGCCAAACTTCGGATATATATATAGTCAGTCACTGGAATAGTATTGAAAATGAGATACTACTTAAATAATAATGAGTTTAAAGGAGAAGGTCTTTTAAACTCTATGATCAATAAACTTTCATTTGAAATGCATTTACCTGGTTATAATTTTTGTGGTCCAGGAACAAAATTGGAAAAAAGACTGGCACGTGGGGATAAGGGGATTAATCCCTTGGATGAAGCTTGCAAGGAGCATGATATAGCCTATTCAAAATCAAAGGAATTATTCGATCGTCATCAAGCTGACAAAATTCTATTGCAACGAGCGTTAACTAGAGTAGGTGCATCAGATACCCCTTGGAAAGAAAAATTACTTGCTGCAGGTGTTTCTGCAGCTATGCATGGTAAAATTAAATTAGGTATGGGTAGTTATGGTAACAGTAATTTTACTCAGAAAATAAATAAATTAAAATCTCCTCCTAAAACAAATCAGTCTGCAAGTAAAAGACAACAGCTCAACATTATGAATCAAAGTTCGAGAACAATACAGCAAAGTATAAAAGCTATGCATAATTATATCAAAAAAAATGGAATTTTTAGCAGAAAAAATGGTTAGTACAAACAATAAAAATAAAAAGGAACGAAGGAAAGGAGGAAAGAGACTAGATCATATTGATAATTATCATGAAAAAAAAATTAAACAAAAAATGTCTGATATCTCTGATAAAATAAAGCCTATAAAAAAAAGAAATCTAGACTACAATGATGACGATAATGATTGTGTTAGTAAGAAAAGGAAGTTAGTGGAAAAGAAAATTAATCATGAGTTATCAAGCTCTATTCAACTCACTAATAATCCAGCTAGAAAACGTAAACTAGACCTTAGCACACATGATATTAGTGACAATGACATAAACACCATTAAAAAGCTAAAAAAAAACAATCAACTAAGACTACAATCTTCACCCTCAATAACACTTGCAGTTAAACGAAAACATGATGATGATGATGATGACTATAATTTTTCTTCTGATGATGAGGATAAACACTTTTTAACAAAAAAGACAAAGAAATAATAATTAATTATATATATAGCTGAACACTTAGCTTTAAAGTGTTAGTATGTAAAGAACATTTTAAAAGAACAGTCAAATACAAAATAATGGTAGAAACTACGCGTAAAAAGACAAAAAATGTGAAGCGTCCTCATAATCGAAGTATTAAAAAACAGAAGCAAAAGAGAAAAATCAGAAAAAGTAAAAAATGTAAAAAAAAGTTGATAAGTTTTCAGTCTATAACTAAAAAGATTAAAAATGATCTAATAAAACAACAACCCAAGACTCTTAGTACTGCTCTTAATATGGCTCTAAAAACTGTTGAAAATAAAACTGGTAAAATTAAATATCCACAAAGAACAATTCAAATTCCAAAAACAGGTGGAATATTACCTCTGATACCGATATTTGCTGGTCTTAGTGCACTAGGGGCTTTAAGTGGAGGTGCTGCTGGAATTGCTAAAGCTGTTACAGATGCACAAGCTGCAAAACAACAACTTGCCGAAAATCAACGTCACAATAAAACAATAGAAGCCATAGCGATGGGAAAGGGGCTTTATTTAAAACCTAACAAAACTGGTTTAGGACTTTTTTTCAAGCCGCGTACGAAGTTAAAAAATTACCGTTAGTGTTGCCCAAAACCGCTCTAACCAATTTAGATTTGAATATGTATGCAAAAAAACTAAAAATACCATATTTTCGAGGTGTTTTTATGAAAGATCGTTTACCGAAAAATATTCGAAAATTTGAATCTGGAGTAATTAATTTAGATAATAATTCTGGACCTGGGACACATTGGACTGCATACAAGAAGTATGAAGGGAGCATATATTATTTTGATAGTTTCGGTAATCTACCACCACCACTGGAGACTCAACAATATTTCCATTCAGATAGACCTTGTCACATATTCTATAACCATACACCATATCAATCATATAATTCAATTAATTGTGGGCATTTATGTTTAAAATTTTTGTACCACCCTGTATTAGTCTAATAAATAGTTGATTTAATAAGTGTTTGCTTTATTTATTGTAATTTATTTGTCAAGATAACAACGTTTTAAAAGAAATATGTCCTACACGTTTACATTATCAGGAAATGATTCTAAGCTTGCTGCAAGAATATACCCTCCCCTTATATTAAACGAAAATGAAGAGTACGTTTTGGGGCTAATAAATTTTGAAAGTTACAATTCCATCCCAAATGTTGATGATTCAAATAATGTTTTTTATTATGGGGATGATAAAATTGTCGTAATACCCCACGGATCATATGAAGTAAAAGATATAAGTCAATATTTGATTAACTATTTAAAAAATAACAACAAAGAAACAGATCCAGTTGAACTGTCTATAGCTGAGAATCGTAATACCTTACAATGTGAAATCAAATGTAATAAAAAAATCGATTTTACCAAGAAATGTTCTATTGGTAGTTTATTGGGATTTGAAGAGAAAGTGCTAGAAGCGAATGAAAGTCATTTTTCAGACAATCCTGTAGATATATTTAAAGTTAATTCTATATGTCTAGAATGTCATTTAGTAACCAATTCCTATAATAATGGACATCCAGTACATATTATCCACATGTTTTTCCCCACTGTATCACCTGGTTACAAAATAGTGGAAAAACCATCCAATGTTATATACTTACCAATAAGCACGCGCTACATTGATAAAATATCTCTTAAAATAACTGATCAACATGGAAATTTGATCAATTTCAGAAAAGAGTTGGTTACAGCACATTTGCATCTAAAAAGAGTTGCATAAGTGAAGAGAAAAAATGGTTTTCTTGTACAGTCACAATTCATTTAATTTACCTACACCTTTTTATCACAATTTGTATAAAAACCCTACAACCAAACTAGATCCAATCAGTTCAAAACATCTGCTGAAAGAACTAACACCTGAAAACAAACAACTATTGCTCTCATTGGGTTTTAAACTAAGGAAAAAATTAAGAAATTAAAAAGGTTTTGGTGTCATTTTAAGTGCAATATTCGCACACATCTACAAAGAATTTGGATTTTAATTAAATGTACATGTAAATATAGACAAGAAAATGAGTTATAACATTTTAAAAGTTAATGAAAGTGTCATCCATGATGATTCAATAGTTAGCTATCAATATCACACACACCAGCCATTTACATCAACAACTTTCAACAATAATGATGAGATTAGAATCCCCATACAAACACAGGACCTGTACACTTTGCCTAGTCAAAGTTTTTTATATATTGAGGGAAAACTACTGAAAGAAGACAATACATTTAGTGATAATGTAGGGTTTACCAATAATGGAATTGCTTATCTTTTTGATGAGATTCGATATGAACTAGGAGGAGTGGTTATCGATAGGGTTAGAAATCCTGGAATAACTTCAACTATGAAAGGGTATGCTTCCTATACGAAAACTGAATGTGACACTTTGCAAAATGCAGGATGGAACGAGGAAAAAAATCCTTCACTTTTTGACGCTAAAGGTAATTTCAACGTCTGCATCCCTTTAAAAATGTTGTTGGGGTTCGCAGAAGATTTTCATAAAATTGTAATGAACGTGCGCCAAGAATTAATTCTGATAAGAAGTAATTCAGACCTAAATGGAATGATCCAGATGAAAGACAAAAAAGAAACGTATAAAATATCGTTAAATAAAGTGTTATGGAAAATGCCACATGTTACCGTAAGCGACAATCAGAAATTAAGGCTACTAAAACAATTTGAAAGCAACAGGGACCTATCGATTGCGTTTAGAAGTTGGGAATTGCATGAATATCCACAGCTGCAGCAAGCCAAAAACCACACCTGGGCTGTAAAATCTTCAATTTATTGGAGAAACCACGTTTTATTATTTTTTCCCTGCGAACTGATATGAAAAACAATATCGCTAAAAATATGAGTCATTTTAACCATTGCAATTTAAACAATTTAAAAGTCTATTTAAATTCTGAAGTTTTTCCCTATGACAGCTTAAATTTAGACTTTGATAACAATAAATATTCTCTTTTGTACGAGATGTTTGCGCAATTTCAAAAGTCCTATTACTATAAATACAACAGCGAACCTTGTATGCACCCAATAAGATTTAAAAGTACAGCACCAATAGTAGTTATTGACTGTTCGCGGCAAGGTGAAGATATCCTGAAAGGTGGAGCTGTAGATATCCGCATAGAGTTTGAAACCACCAAAACAGTGCCTGAGAAGACTACAGCTTATTGTTTAATTTTACATGATTGTCTAGTCAATTACAACCCTCTAACCAGTACAGTGAAAGTGTTTTGAAAATGTATATTGTTGACGTACAAGGATTCCAGTACAAAAATACTTCTTTTATATGTCGAAAGATTGCTATAATAAATATAAAAACTGGTAAAGTTTTTCATAAATATATTCAGCTGCCATTTGATTTGTATTATTTAAGCAACTCTTTTGGTAAACATATTGATTGGACAATAAAGAATGTGCATGGACTTTTATGGGATGATGAGCTCTCTTCTGGAGGTGATAAGTATCCACCTTCACCTTCTATATTTTCAAATTATTTACCTTTAGAATGTATTGCTCTATATTTAAGCAAGATAATTAAACCACATGAAAAAATATTTGTTAAGGGTTTAGAGAAAAAAAGATGGTTAGGTAAATTAACTTGTTATAATAATACAATTGTTGATTTATTAGATATGGGTTGTGTTAACTTAGATAGCCTTAAAAAATTAAACTTAGAAAAAAAATTTCATTGTGAAACTCATCATTACAGTAATAATTTACTTTGTGCTAGAGAAAATGTATTTTTGTTAAGAAATTGGTATATTAAGAATAAAACTAATTAATAATATATTTTTGATCTTTTATTTTTGCTATTGTTCAACAACAAGGGTTATAACATTAAGAATTTCCTGGGTTATTTCTCGTGTTCCTCCTATCTCCCTTTCTTTCTTGTCCATCATAGTAATGTGAAGGTACATGCTTTGCACCATCCATCCATTTAAAATGCTGTTGACATTCACAAGCTAGACATGGCTCACCACGTGGTACATCTGATTCACCCTTACATTTAGGACACTTAAATTTTATTGGTACAGGCATGTTTTGAGGATTTAAGTTCGACTAAAATATACATTTTCAATTTACCCCTTTTATTGGAAGTAATAACACATTCTTATCTCAGTAAGTGTCTGACATCGGCAGAAGCAGAAATAAATACATTTGAGACAACCAGTCATGTCAAAATGTATTAGAATAGTATATGGTTGTAAAAAAGAAGAATTTGAAAGGGTAAAAGAAGGCAACCAATGTTATTTGTGCTACCAAGAAATTAATGTAAGCAATTTATGGTTATCAAAAAACTGCACTATTTCACACAGTAAATGTCATCAAGAAAAAAATTATAACCTGAAACAATACAATAAAAAAGGGTACCATCAATAATAACGTTATTAGTATTAATCAATCTGTCAAACAGTACATTTCAAGCTTTAAAATGTTCTACCAATATTTCACAATTGTGTATTACTTTTTCATAGTGGTTGTTTATGGAAATTCAAATGTGAGTCATAACACAACACATGTGCATGAACATGAATGTAGTTATCTAAGAGATGACTAACGTTTTATATAATACAAGTCTAAACTTGTATATGGAGTGTGCTTCCCACCTTGATAACATAAATGATTTGTATGAAAACGAGTTAATGGTTACTGATGAATGCATGGAAAAACTTAAAATATGTGAAAATAATACATCAAATTTAACTAGCTCTGTAAATTATACCAACCAAGTACAAATTTTAAAAAATAATATTGAACTTGAATCAACAATGCTGTTACTACGTAAAAAAGTTGTAAATCTTGGGGAAAAAAATAGTATTGCTTATGCTTTAATAAATGGTTATAAAGAAGAAATAGCAAATTTAAGGAGTAACCTAACTGATACCGTATATGAATTATATGCCACAGATGAAAAATGGAGTCAATGTGAGGTGATATTAAAAGATCAATTAAAAAATTATACCAAAATTTTCACAAACCTGAATGCTTGTTTGGAAAGAGAAGAACTTATACAGGAACAAAGGAATAAATATGTTGTTAGACTGACTACTTGTAGAAGAAAAAATAAAAGAAATAAAATGTAAATGTTTAGGGATTATTGTTTTTTCATAAAAACATGTAAAATAATTTAAGTTTTGTTTCATTTTAACATGCACACACATCTATCTGTATACATTTTATAAGTAGAAGAATTTATGTTGTTTTTAAATATTTGTTACAGGGTTACCTCTCTCTGAGATAAATATATTATTATTTAATAAAAACATGAAATGTGAAATAATTTAAGTCTTGTTTTATTTTATATACACACACATTTATCTGCATAAATTCTATAAATAGAAATATTTTGACCTGAAGCTGACCTCTCTCTGAGATAAATATATTAATATTTTATTAATTTTAACCACAGGCATGCTAAATTACTTTACTAGCTATTGCGTCATTTTCTCTTGACCAGTAGGGCCTCACCTTGGCCAGTAGGGTCTCACCTAAATGTGGTGTTATGTATGGATACTTGACACATACAGGTGTCATCAGCTTACAAGAACTTACCTGTAATTTTATTAAGGTCCTTTTGACCAACATCTGCACCTTCTGGTAAATTGTGTCATTGTCGATATTTCTTCTTCAGCTAAGAACTACTTCTTATAGAATTACGTCACTTCTTTAGCACACAAATAAAATGTTCATCCATACATCCACTTAAGACATGTTAACACATATATAATAGGGTCCTTTTGGTCAACAGCCACTGGTTAATTACGTCACTGTCAATCACTTCTTAGTCTAAGAAATACTTCTTGTAGAGCTACGTCACTTCTTCGGCGAAGAAGTAGGACCACATCCAATCTTTGGTCGCTTCGGATGGACACATGCCATCCGCTGTCACAGTATCCCGCTAGTTACACTACTGACGTGATCAACCTGGATGGTCGCGACGTTCCCTGGTGCCCCAGTCCCAGTGAAATACCTCGGTATCACCCTCGACAAAACCCTCCATTGAGGCCCCCATATCTAAAACACAATCCACAAAGCCAGGCTCTTCTACAGACAACTATACCCTCTGCTCAACCGACGCAGCACCCTCAGCCACAAAAACAAACTCCTCCTCATCAAATCAATCATCCGCCCCACCCTTACATACGGATCGGCAGCCTGGGGTCACGCAGCCCCATCCAGCCTCAACCGTCTCCAATCCCTCGAAAATCGTTACATCCAAACAGCCATGGATAACCCTTGGTTCATCCGTAACGTAGATCTACACCGAGATATCAAACAACCCCCCCCCCACTCCCTATATCCCGACGAAAGAGGTACCAAAATCCACACCATAACCCCCACCCGCTCATCAAACAATCTTTCAATTACGATATAGACGTCCCGCGCCGCCACAAACGTCCCCGACACTAGCTCCCTTCTACCCCTCCTCCAGACTCAATGGAAACAGCAGATCCTTGCTGTAAATGGTGAGACCCTGCGGAAGGGGGGGCAAGGCAGGCAAGCCTAGGGGGAGTAAGCGGAGATCAGAGCTCGAGATAGCTCTGGCCACCGATAACTCCTTCAAGGTGGGCTCACCATCTCCCTCTAAGAAAAGTTAGTTCATTTTTAACCGTCGTAATGTTCAAATACCTACAAAGTTAGTACCATCGAAGCCGTCGCGGCGTCGTCCGTCAAAAGGTGCCGAAATTGTCAAGTGTAGTCGCGAAAAGTTCAGTTCGGAAATTGAAAGTGCGTTGACTCGGAGTCACACAGAGGTAGTAATGTATCGTCGCGGCGCAGAGAACCTTTACTTATTGACTTGGCACGGTAACGCAAAAAGTTTGATTGAATAAAGCGGAAAGTGAGCGCATTTCTAAAAGTCACTGTCGACGTTAGGATTATTGTAATTTTAATAAGTAAGTGAGGAGATAGAAACTTGATATTATAATAAATAAGTAAAATTGATAGCGACTTTGTCGATTTACTGCTAGGAATTAGAAGTAAACTAATTAAATTTATGATTAAATATTGCTCCCTTTCAACAATATATTGCTCTCTTTAAAAGAAAAATATAGACTATATCAATTCAACAACAATTTGGATGTATTTGGTGTAACACACTGGTACTGCGAACCTCATTGAGGATGTTAGTAGCCGCCTTCAAGGGATGAGATCTACAATAAGGTAGAATATCTTTATTTCATTTATATGTATTGTTAAAAATTCCGGTTGATAAAAAAAACGCAACAAAAAGATACTTGGAACAGTAATTTTGTTCCTGTTGTGTTGCCAATGATTGAAAAAAATATACTGACAACAGTGCAACGAAGATTTTGGTTGGTAGCACTGGATTGATTTGATAATATGGCAAAAAACTGGGTACGGCAAACTGGATTATAAAATTTACAATTTTCTTTGAATTTGTTGTTCAATTCCCACAATGCTTAGCAACACATAATTCAAAGGTACCCTGTTTTTTTTTCGCTTCTTTTCCCTTCATCGATTCTAACTTGTTGTCAGTTACTATATAAATATTGTTTTACCTGTGGTATCCCTTTAGATGACATAGTAGCCTGATTGTAAAAAATTCTTCCAAAATGATCCCGATCTGGAAAGACCTCCGACTGATGAGGTAAATTGGCACCGCCACTGTCCACCAAACTAATACATGGTAAATTATTTTCTTGTGCTATCTCTTGAGCCCTCACATGTTTTTTTACGGTCATCGGATAGTAAGTACCTCCCTTGACGGTGGCATCGTTCGCTATTATCATACATTCTTGCCTTAAAAGAAACAAACATTTGCCATATTTATAAATTTTTTTAGTAACTATAAATTTCACGATTAAGAACACTATCATAACTCCAAATATGTCTGTATTACGTTTCAACATTACACGATCATTTAAAATGGCAGTAGGCTTGATTTGGCTAGAGCAGAAATATATCACTTTCCCTCCTATAAATTTAATAATAACTAAAATCAGAAAATTCGAATTCGCGTCATTATTAGCTATCACTACTATTCTCTAAAACTTACTACTACTACTAGTCAGTAGTGGATAACCGAGGGCGATCAGCCCCAGGCTCCCATGCAAGGCGACCTCCTAATTGTCCTTTCTACCCCAAAAAAAGAAAAAAACAAAAAATAAAAGCTAAAAATACTTACTATAAAAAACTATCAGTCCGCCAGCAATAGACAAAAGGAAATTTGGAACATTGTGAATAATATGGTGGCAAGGGAGAAAATCGTCATTGACCCCAATCTTGAAACTGAATCAATTAACTCTTACTACTGCACTATAGCTCAAAATATTGCTAATATTAGCCATCACCGCCATGACCCTTTATCTTATCTTGGCAAATCTTTGGTTCGTGGAACTTTTTATTTTGCAGAACTAAAGTCAACATTTCTTGAAATCAAAAATAAGAATGCCTGTGGGATATGATAATATTTCCGTTAAGATATTTCTTGCTCTACCTGATTTTGCTGTGATAGCCATGGTTATAAATCTCTAATTTCTCTAAAACAGGCTAGATTTATTCCTTTGTTTAAGGTAGGGGACAGAAATGGTCCCGCTAGCTATAGGCCAATATTTTTACTCCCCACTCTGATCAAGATACTGGAAAGGTTACTTAGAAAAATAATTATGAGCTTTTTGGACAGACATTAGTTGCTCGTACAGTCCCAGTTTGGGTTTCAATCCTCCAAAAGTAACGATGACGCCATTTTTCCTGTCTTTGAGGAGTTGTATTTGAGGCTTAATGCTGGTGGTTTTTTGTGACTTGGCTCAGGCTTTGGATTGTGTCTGTCATGAAACTCTGCTACTGAAACTCGAATTCTATGGCTTCAGGGGACCTGTACTGGGTTGGTTTAGGTCATACCTATCGGAACGAGGCCAGAGCGTGTGAAGCCTCAAGTAATTTGAGTGTTTCTGAGGGGGTGTCTCGGGGATCTGTCTTGGGACCTCTGTTATTCTTGTTGTATGTTAATGATCTCCCTAACATTGTTAAGAACGGTCATTGTGCCTCTTTTGCTGACGATCCTTTGACATCACAAAGACTCCACGATACTGGACGCCAGTGTGAGTGAATACTTGCTCTGCATCAAGAAATGGCGTGACATACTATAATTTTGTCATTCAATGCATCGAAGACTGCTATTTTGAACTTTAGGTGCTAGTTGGGTGCTGCTTGGTTAAATGGAGAGGTTGTCGGTAACTTATCGGAAAATAAATTTCTTGCCTTGTTTATTAGTAGTAAGTTTAAATTTGATGTACACATTTTTCTCTTTTTTGTATCACACATATATTCTGACTTTGTGCAAAAAATGATTCCGTAACAGACTGAAAATTGGCGAAATACAATATTTTGAGTATCTTCTCATTCATGTATTTACTGGTTAGTCTTATAGCATAACATATGGAATTTAGTTTCCCAGAAATAGTGTTAATATGGTATGACCAGTCCAAATATTCATTAATGTAAACCCCCAAAAACCTTGTCTGTTCGAAAAAGGGCGTGTCTCTTCCCGCTTTTAAAATTTTCCGGTTTCTCAATTTTTGATAGCTCGGTTCTAAATAAGACATTATCAGTTTTTTTCTCATTCACCGACAAGCCTTTTTGTCTAAACCGTAGTTTCACTTCATTAAAGAATATTTTACTATTTTCCAATAAATCAGGAAGATTATTTTTTCCTGTTAATAAAGATGTATCATCGGCCTATTTTAAAATACTTTTAGAAGGATCTGCCAAATCAATTAAATCGTTTACAAAGATAACAAAAATAAGGGGCCCCAGTGTAACTCCTTGTGCAATTCCGCGCTGTGATCTTAAGGGCTGTGACTTACCTATAACCTCATCCTTTACATACTGAACTCAATCATTTCAATAAGATTGTAACCACTTAAGAGCATTACCCCTGATACCATTCAGGTTTAATTTCCTTTTCAATATATCCCTATCTGAACAGTCATAGGCCTTTGAAAGGTCTAGGAACATACCAACAGCTAAGCATCCATCCTCTAAATATTGCAACACGGCTTTAATTAGTTCGAAAATAGATGTTTGAGGAGACTTTTCCTTCAAAAACCCATGCTGGTTTTCAGACAGCAAAATCGATTTTTCCATAGAACACAAAATTCTCTCACACATTACCAACTCAAAAAGCTTTGAAAACCCCGGGTAGCAAACTAATTGGTCTATCATTTTCAAACAATTTAGGATTTTCTTTTTTAAATAGTAGCTTTATTGAGGCTATTTTTAAGTTGGTCCGGAAAAATTCCATACTTTTCCATTTATTACATATGACAAAACATATTTACATTCACCTATCAAAATTTTAACACCATACTTGTGGGAATTTCATCTATTCCAAAACTGTTCTTGTTTTTTTTTTAAGAGGGAAACAACAATCGTTTTTGTGTATTAAGTGAGAGCGCTTTCGGCCATAGGCCATCTCCAGTGCTTCTTAGTCAGGAAACAGGAAACTTGATAAAAAAAACTTTTCTTTATTAAGTGGGTCATCAACACCACAATGTAAAAACTAATTACATAAAAGAATTAACACGTAAAATTGTAAATGACGAACAACTGGGACGAACCACTTTTAAATTTCAATCAGTAACCATCATTTTTCCTTTTTCTTTTTCATTTTTCCGTTCCACGTGAGAACGTGGTTTCGAGTCGAAATTTGATGGTTATTTAGGTTTTAGGCCTACTAACATTGCTTTTCGACAAATAAATAGCCTCTGTCTTGGAAGGATTCAAACGAATCTTCCAAGCCAAAAGCCATTTCTCTAGCTCGATTCTGTGGCGCTGCATCCGGCTGACGACAAGTCGCGGCTGTTTGGCAGTTGAAGTTATTGCGGTATCGCCAGCGAATCCGTATATACATATCTTTTTGGCTATTTCACATATTCCTCTTGGCGTTGTTGGTCTTAAATACATAGAGCTATAATTATATACAATGTCAGTGTTAAAGTTATGATGTTGTAGGTGTTTAAGTAGCTTTGGTATCGCTGAAATTAAATGATCATTATAGCCATTTGCTATCTTTTCCGAGGTTCCTTTAATACCTATATCACAACTTGATAGTCTCCCATTTTTTCATCACATGGATTTCATCTTGTTATCCGAGTTATTAACCTTGTTTTCGTAAAATCTTTTGCGAGAACTAATAAATCACCAAATTCTTTTTTGGTTTGTTTGTACTAATTTTGAAAGTCCTAGCACAACCTTAACATATTCAACAAAATGTCTAATCGGTTCTTACATTCTGTTACAAGAGGGTCATGATACATTTGATGTTTATGTTAATCATGCTTTTTATTGATTAACTTAAGTGGAAAATATTGCTCATAAATTCAGACCACTGTTTATTTACATCATCTTTTTTTTTACATACACTTCTTCCCAATCTTGTTTTGCTAAATCAAACAAAAAAAAATCATTCCTATTTTGTTCTGAGAAGAAGCGTTTGTACTGTGGTGAAGTTTCAGAAGACTCCCCCGACTCAAAAATGACTTTTTGTGCCATATGGTCAGATACAAAATTCTCAAATACCCATGTGTCCTGAATACTACAGTTTACAAAAATATTATCTATACAACAACTGTCTGAAATAAAGGTTATTCTTGTGTGTTTTTTTGAATAGCTGGGTTTAAATTAAATGATTTCATAAGTGATACAAAATCTTATTTATTTTTGTTTTCTTTATGACTTCTATTTTAAAATCTCCTGCCACAAAAATAGCCTTATTTTCCTCAAAAATTTTTACCAAAAACTTTTCCGTTTTAGCAGAAAACGCATTTATATCTCCAGATGGGGTCTATACACACATGCTACTATTGCCTTTAAATTACCCAAATGACATTCAGTAAGAGCCAAACGAGAAGCGACAATATTACATTTGGCGAAATTAATTATTAAATAATCAAGTTGTGCAGAACTTGAACGTAACTAAATTTTTGGGCTTGCATATAGATGAGAAACTAAGGTTTGAGACTCATATTCTGCATTTAAATAAAAAAATATCTAGAGGTTGTTTTGCATTACGTGTCATATCTAGGGGTGGGCGATTATCAAAAGTTATAATCGATTATCGATTATGAAAAATAATCGATAATTTCGATTTAATCGATTAATCGGGAAATCGATTATCTCGATATATCGATTTTTTCCATTAATCGATTATTTCGATTAATCGATGTTTCGATTAATCGATTATTTCGATTAATCGATTATTTCGATTAATCGATTATTTCGATTAATCGATTCTTTCGATTAATCGATTTTTTCCATTAATCGATTATTTCGATTAATCGACTTTTTCCATTAATCGATCTTATTATATTTATCATTTTGGATGTAATCGGTATATCGATTATTTAGATTAATCGATAAATCGGACAGGCAATAAATTTATTGTCCAATAATTTATTTGGTCCTGGTCGATTGGGCAATTTTTATTTAATTAAAACAATCTCCTTTTATGGGAAAAATTATAATATAACAATATTATGTTTAAGCAACGTTTCACTTTTTTTCAACATTAGAATAAGAACAAACAACAAAGCAACATGTTTATAAGTAATATTTTAGAGCTTTACAAATTTTTTATTCATTGAAAGAAATATTAGTTGTTCTATATGATCTCCCGTAAGTGATGACCTAAGATCACTGACTATGTGACCACCTTTACTAAAAACTCTTTCGGAGGGAACGCTTGAAGCTTGTATGGTTAGAAATTTTTTGCCGATTTCGGCTAGATATGGAAATGATATATCATTCTGTTTCCACCATAACAAGGAATCTTCTTCCACGTCAATTGTTGGGATGTTCATATAGTGGTCAATTTCTTTTTTAATTATTATGTCCACGCTTACGGGGTGAGTTACCTCAGTACTTTTGCGAGATTTAAAAATGGATGAAAGACCACTTTTGTTTTTGTTTTGAGTATCGGCTTTTTGTTCTGACATAGAGACAACTAGATTAATTTCATTTCTGCCTACTTCTGTTAATTTCTCAATAATATCTTGATTTTCTCTCTTATATTCTCTGATAATTGTTTCAAATTAGGAACAACAACCATTTTTTAGAATCACTACAATAAAGTATCAAAATTGTCGGTCGCAGTATACAGGGTGTTACATGTTCTTGAATCAGCTACAATTTTATCTTTCAGAACTTTTTTTTGGAGCTCCCTGTATGAATTCCGGTATGAAATTTGAACTCTCTGTTCCTTTGTTTAGCGTTCTGGTCTCTTGCACTATTCTCGTATCTGTGACCGTTTTCGATTTATTTGCAGAAATAGCCATCGATGGAAATTAGGTATAGGCGAAATAATTAATATTTCACCAGCAACTTCAAAATCATTCAATAACATAATAATTTATATTTTCGATTATCGGGTAAAAATTTATTTACACTCGATTTTACAATCGACTAATCAGAAAATTGGAAAATCGATTAATCGAAAAATCGATTAATCAAAAAATCGATTAATCGGAAAATCGATTAATCGAGTAATCGAAAAATCGATTAATTGGAAAATCGATTAATCGGAAAATCGATTAACTGGAAAATCGATTAATCGAAAAATCGATTAATCGGAAAATCGATTAATTGGAAAATCGATTAATCGGAAAATCGATTAACTTGAAAATCGATTAATCGGAAAATCGATTAATCGATTAAAATTGTTCTCAAATCGAAAAATCGATTATATATCGATTAATCGATTATTTTGCCCACCCCTAGTCATATCTCGAGAGCTGGATATGTCCATTATGGCGAGGAATGTATATTTCGCGTTGATTGAATCTCATTTGCGTTACGGGGTGTGCTTCTGGGGATCTTGTTCAAGTCAGCTGTTTAATATGATTTTTGTTTCTCAAAAGCGGGCCATCCGATCCATGTGCAGGATAAAATCGCGTGAGTCCTGCAAACCTTTTTTTATATCCTTAAACATCTCGACTCTACCATCTATCTTTATACTCGAAACTGCTCGTCACATACATAATAAATATAAGCAAGAAATTGAGACTACCAGCTTGTACGCAACTCGCTCTTCCCATTTAACTGCTTTACCTATTCCGTCTTCAACTTTAACGAAAAAATCAATTATATTCAATAGCAAAAAACTATTTAACCACCTGCCTTTAAATATCAGAATGATTGAAAATCCTATTAAGTTTAGAAGACAAATAAAAATGCTATTGGTTGGAAAGGCCTACTACTCTGTTGAAGAGTTTTATAGTGATCATTTGGATTAATTTTTACTCGTGTTGTATATTGAAATTTTTTTTACTTTTTTGACGTTTCGATTCTCTACAACTTACCTTTTCTGGTTGTTGTATATAGTATTTTTTGTACTCTTTGTAACCATAATATAGATTTTATTCTACCTACTATTGTCTAGACCCAGGGTCTGACCAACGTTATGTCGACTAAATTAGATTAACTCGCTTTGTAAATAACATTTTGTTTTATTACAATAAAGCTGTTTTTGACTTTGACTTTGACTAATGTAGTGGTAGGTAACCCGGATAACTGTCATAAGTTTAAGCCGGCCCGTTAGTCCGGTAGTCGATGAGTTATCGTTATCGAGTTTAGTTGTCTTTTTTGTTGAAAGAAGGGTATTGTTTAACTGTTTATTTTTGTGAGTGCTGTGCTAACTATGACTGGTAATACCTGTGCGTTTCGAGGGTGTCACTCAAAAGAAGGTCAAGGAATAAGCATGTTTTCATTTCCAAAGGATACTGAACAGTAAGTACATTTGCACCGCTATGATACATTTGTTTATATTTGTTTTGTTGTATTTATCTGCTGTATTTTATTACGTGAATGGTATATGGAAAATACCTACCATTATTTATTATGCTTTTCAAGTGAAGTTGATATTAAATGCATAAAAACAAGTACCTTTTTAAGGAAAGGCGACGGGAAGGAAAAAATGTCAAACTAATCTAAATTAACGTATTTTTATTTTCCTAACAGATCTTGTGTTTTTTTGAAAAATATTCCTGAAAGCATAAGTACTTATTCTCATTTTGTAGTTTTTATCAAATAATATCATGTTTCTACGCGTAGATCAGGTAAAATAAGTAAAGAGTAAGTAGTAATAGATACATTATAAAAAAATCATAGGATTTTCCGAAATTTACAACTTATTTTGTTTAAACAAAATAAAATATCATATTATCTACCTACCGTTTAAATGCTAAGTAGGTACCTATCGAAGAATTGAAAAATAGCAGATTTATCTGTAAAAAATATCCAACATACTCTTTACCAAAAAAAAAATGGTTTGTAGCATTATAGGAGTGGACTAAGAAACAATTTCTACCTGCATACATATTTAATTTAAAGCCGCATAATGGTTCAGAATGTAGGTATACTGCCCCTTTTTCTAGGTAGGTTCACCCTCAAGAGTAATTAAGGACCCCAGTACTTTAAGATTTTTACAAATGTTAAACATACATATTACTGTTTTTCTACTTCTATATTAGTAAGAACCTACTTACGCACTGTCTACTTTATCCGCAAAACTCTAATTACACATACTATATTGTAAGAAGCCAAGCTGTGCGTAAGACCAGTTACGTAATATTATAATGTCTGCATTAACAATGGCAATTTTCGCTAACGTTCGTACCGTAATTTTTGAAATCGTGTGTAATAGGCTTTTTACCACTCTTGGTATGTAATATACTATTTCATTTCCTTTCTAAAATTTACTATCAGTAAGTAACGCACAATCAATAAAACATTTCAAGAATATTTTTATTGTATTTAATTTTTTTTTGATTTTACGAAATTTGCTGAAAAACCAATTACATGAAACACAGAAGACATTCATGAAAAAATTACTTCTTACTGGGTCCCACATTTTTATTTCAGTGTAAAGCATTTTCTTCGTCGTTTTAGTGCTTCTTTTAGTGTAATAACCCGGCCAACTGTCAAAACTTCAAGGTGAAGGACATATAATTTGGTCCCCATTTAATCAATGCTAAACTCGGGATTTTGTCGCTTCTCGTTGTTTGGCTCTTCTCGGATTCAGTCACTACACATTCAAAGCTCCCACATATAGATAACTTATTTGTACTGCTTTGTCAATAAGTCGTATTTTTCGAACTTCTGACAATAAAGCTTATTTTGATTACGATTTGATTTGATTTGATCTCTCAATGTACCATTCCAGAGATTTCTAGGCCTTTTTCTCTTCATCCTATCATTAGAGATCCAGTCAAATACTCTCTTTGGCCATCTATTTTCGGCTTACGCATAATGTGGCCAAAGCATTTTAGACTTTTTCTTTCTATTATGTTAAGGACTGTTTCCTTTGCGCTCACAATTTACTTCTTGATTTGTCCTTCTTTGCAGCCTAGGTATTCTAGCGCGTCTTCTCAAGTAATCCATTCCGATCGTCAATCGCAAAGCAATCCCCACCCATTATCCATCATTCTGGGCCATAACACAATCCTGACTCCACCAAAGTTCGACCAAGCCGTTTTTTTGCGTTATGAGAAAGATGTCGACCCCCCACCAGAGGATATTAAGGCATCCTCCTATCCTTTTGCTATTTTGAACTCTGTTCTTAATATATTTTTCCCAAGCCTTCTTTGTTGCTGGTAGCTCCCAGATACTTTCAGTTGTTCACCTGCTTAACTACCACATTGTCGTTAATGAACACTTTAAAATTCGCATCTGTGTTAATTGTGTGTAATTCCATGAGGAGGGCGGAAGGATGCGTATTAAGTGAAGGGGGCCATTTGCAACAATTTTTGTAGTAATCGCTCCATGTTAGTTGTAATGTTATGTTAATGTTGTATGTTGTCAGTTGTTCATTACACACAGATGCCAACCGGAAATGTGTTTAATTCTTCCTATTAAATTAATAATAATTTTAAAAGCTTTTTTTTCACTCAAAAACAGCGCATCGCAGGAAAACAACTCAGAAGAGATCTTATGTTTCAAATTGAATAGTGAATTCGAAAATATTTTTTATTTGGGAAAAACCATTGACGTGCAATTTTTTTTCCTCAAAAATATCGAGGTCAGTGCCCGTAGGCACGCCACTGTTAAAGCTGAAAATTATTTTTGTATAGAAGAAAAGGCACCCACCTTTATTAACTGTCGCTACGTACCGTCAACCGGGATGAAATCGATCAAAAATCGCGGTGCTTTTGCAATAATATTCCGAAATGCAGTAATATAATTTAATGACATTGCAAATATAAATTCCTTATTAATTAAGCTATCAATAACTTCTGAAATGATGCCAATCGGATTCAGTTTTTTTTTTTTCGTTAAAGAGCAGTCGATTTCCCCCCGAGGTCTGGGGTGAAATCGATCACTGGTAACAAAGTGTGCGTACGTGACTTTAGCGTTTTCCCGGGTTCAGTCGATCTTCAAAAATTAAAAATATATATATATGTATATATTATTATAATTTGTATATTGCAATATAGTAGTTGAATAAAATGCGGAAAATATGAAAATAAAAATTTATTTGTGAGGAACACTTATTATTCTTAAAGAAATATAAACTTGAACATAAAATAATATATGACTTCTTAAAATATTATTAAAAATAGTAAATACCTACAACAAAAAAATTATTATTGTGTGGTCACTTCTTCATCTTGTGTTGGGCGAAAGTTGTGTCTGCCCCGTTTCACTGACGCCAAATTTACTTTTCTAACCATTTGATCTTTACTGACCACCGAGAGTATTGGCCGGTGGACGGGTTGAAAGGGGTCGGCCCCGATATCCAACACCAGCACCGTGCTCAGCATCCTCGAAAGCGGAAGGGAAATCCATTTTACCGCTGATAAGAAAAAAAAATCAAATTCACCCCTTTAGGGGGCCAGTAATATTGGCCGTTGAAGGGGTTGGAACCGATAACTAACATCAGCACCGTGCTCAGCAGGTACTTTTGTTCCGGCTTAAATAAAATATTTCCACGTTCGTCCGACTCACACACGCCACTATTTAGGAATATGGCCACTGTAAAATTTAAATGCTGGCGCGTGTTACACAATAATTTTCCATTTTCAATGTAACATAACCCTGTGAAACCGTTAAATAAAACTCGATCGAATTGACCCCGCTATTTATGTCTTAAAAAAAAATATTTTTTTTTCGTGAACCGTTCTCATAATGAAATTAATAATTATTGTTGTATACAACTCTTCTTAAATATATTATTTATCGACTACATATCTTCATGTAACAGTGATTTTTATGAATGCAGTTCAACAAGTAAATAAATTCAGATAATTTATTAAAAACGTTTCTTGCATAATTAGTTCTTAATTTTTCAAGTCAAACCCACCTTTAATTGTTACATTTACCACTCACACGATCACATTAGCTCTATACTCGGCAAATAACCTACCGACTACCGACAAGAAATCACATGATTATACGTTCGTATTCGCCATGCGCAAGAAAATGTCTGGGAATACCACATATTGATCGACTTCACCCCGGTTGACGGTACTAAATATCACTAAAATGTCTTAAGTAAGCAAACTATCATTAATTTTTCATGTAGATTCACACCCTTAAATATTCGAATATCATTAAGGAACACCCTGTATAGTATTTGTTAATAAAATACGCCTTGCGGTACTTTGTAACAAATTTGAAGTTGTTTTACAATAAAAATTATTTTATTTTTATTTATTTGTTTTTGTGAAAAATCAAATTAAAATATTAAGAGAGGCTACAGAATTCCTAATTTCTTCATATTAAAAATTTCTCCTGCCTCTATATAAATTTGAACAAATCTGCCTTCCCTGATATTACTACTTGGAGCAAAATGTTGGTTGTTGTTGTTGGCTAACAATACAAGTGTGCTTATTTTTTTATCACATCATAACTTTCAGGGGGGAATGTACCCCTCCTTGCTCTTCCCGGATGAGATGAAGATAATATAATAAGTTAGTTTAGGTTCTTAGAATAGGTACATGGTAAAATGTAAGCATTATTGTGTCTCATGACATGAATAAAATAACAATAAAAATGAAAGTCAGCATCAAATCAAGTCGAAATACAATTTACAACAGTCAAAATTTATAACAAAAAACTTAAAAGTACCTATCAAAATAAGAGTAAAAACAGTTTTGAACAGGCCACAATTAAAATATAAAACACAGTTAAAATGTTGAACCTATTATTAGCACATATTACAATTAAAATATTCTTCAATGCTGTAAAATGCCCTCGAAAATGCCTTTCATATTAAGTATTCCCTAACCTTAGCCTTAAACAGTAACCTTTTTTGAATTTTTCTATAATATATTGATGTAAGTAATTGGGGTTGAAGGTTTGTTGTTTGCCATAAATTAAATTTCGTACTATACCAACTAATTTTTAGTGTCTTAGAGTTTGTTCTTACCCTTGAACTTTTCCAATTCCTGTAATAATGCCAGCAGAATTAATAATATCATCATATAATTCATTTGCAGCCAAAGTAGATAATTCCAGAAAAGCTGAATTTGTATCCAGAAGCAAATTTATTCTATCTCTGACCAGCAACTTTCCTTTGCTTGTGTGTTTTGTAACTGCCTTTTCGCCACCACCTTGTAGAACTAAATTTGTCTTTTGATGAAGAGTCTGAACAAGTTTGGATAAGCAAGCATGATTTTCCTAGAAATATTAAATACAAAAAAAACGTTAACTAGGAACCCACAAAAAATAGATTTTTAATGTAATCATTCTTTTGAGAATCTGGTATCTAAAGATCCTCGAATGAAAAGAAGTAGGTACCTATTGTTTGCTGTGCTGTAAATAAATGATAGGTATTTAAAAATACTACAACCAAGATGATATAATTAACTAATTAATGCTCTAAATATACAATTAAATAGTTTAAACTACCACAAACTCTGCCGACTGTGAATCTACCCTGGACTTAATCACATTGAGTGAATAGGTTCGTAAGAATTGCAAGAATTTGACTTTTTTTAAGATTACTTCTCCTTTAACAAACATTTTTGCAATATTTCTGTTTTACTGCTACACACAATGTCTGAGATATGTTATCATTATTTGTGACGACATATTTTACACAATAGATTATCATTATCACTAATTTAAATATTTTAATCCATGTAGAATTTTATTTTAAAAACAAAAATGATGCGTGGATTGACGATATCAACAATATTGAAGGATACGTATTTTAAATATTGTAATACTGTATATTGTATGAAGTAATCAACATGCAATTAAGTTAATAAATTAATATTACTTACTGAAATGTCGGAAAAAACATTATATTTAAAAAAAGTAAACAAGACTTTGACGTCTCTATCCAAGCACAACCGTTCCAATCAGTTAGGCAACACATAATACATGATATAATAAGGCCGAAGATGGGCCGAAGTACCAATAACTATAATAAGCAAGTTGCCACCAAGTTGGAAAATGGAAAATAGCATTAGGTTTTATACCATTACTTTAATTTTGAAATTAACGGCTCGCGTTAACTTGTGAGTTTGATCATAGGGCTGAATATTGGCTAAAAGTCACCACATGTGACATGATTAGCCTTTCAAAGCGACACATCGTGGACGGCATCGGCATAACCGAAAACGGAAGTAAAACAAAAGCGAGGCGCGTCATTTAGCTATCAATTGAAATTAATAATGTTTGCGCGAAGGTTAATTTCATTGCAAAAACTTGCAAAATATTCTGTTACTACTGTTAATCCAGTTTTTAAAAGACGCATGAGTGGTCATGGAGGAGTTCCTGGAGAAGTAATTTATATGAGTTTGTGTCGAGGAGAGTTTAGTAACTGAGTATATTTATATTTTCTAGAATCTTCCTTTTCCAAAATGCATTGGGAACCCAAGAAGACTTACATTCTTTTTCATCCTATTCTTTGGAACGGGTACATGGGTCCCTTGCATCGCTTTTATTTATATGATGCACAAATAATCCTGTTCTGTAAGTCCTGTATTTAAATTTTGGCGCCGTAGTTTTAGAAACATTTTGCACGCACAAAATGAATTTGGAACGTCAATATGTCAATTTGTCAATGTCAGTAGTGTCAGTACGTCATTTTTTGGCATACATTTTTTTATCGACTTTGGTCTCACGTTTTTTTTGTAAAAAATACTGAAATTTTTGTTGTTCAAAATTCATAATAATTTAACAATGATTGGTAGAACCAGCCTTTTTGCCAGGAATGCAATCACAAACTTCGTAAGGAATCATTCTCACGGTGGTGTACCCGGAGAGGTAAGACTTGTTACATAATTGTATAGGTCATACAATAATCTCTATAAAACCAAATAAGAAATATTTAAATATTTTTGCAGTAGGTAGGAGATAGATATTTTTCAAGTTTTAAACTTTCTTTCTGGGTGGTAACCTGTGACAAAATGCCCTTATCCTTATTACTAACTGGATACTGGATCCTATACCCGACACGGGATAAGATTATTATGTATGTAAAAACCAGGAATTAAAATGCATTACACTACACTAAATCAAAGGAATTGGTAGGAGTCCCAGGTTAAATGAAGTATACAGTACTTTAGAGCTTTTTTTTATATTTGGTTCATTGCAGTATAACATTGGTGCATATAATGTCGGTAAACTTATCTAACCTCTTATATATTATAACTTATAATCAGATGGAAAATTTTGGTATAATATGGTATTTAGTCTGGTAAAACTTAAAATGAATTAAAATAATATACCTACACCCTACACTTAGGGTTGTTGCGTATGGTATGGTGAGGCTGATTTGTTATTTACTCTCTCTTGTTTACAGATTTAAAAATACTGGTTTGTAAGAGGGAAGAATCAGATTATCTATAGCACATCACAACTTGTTTTTAGACTTAATAAATTTTTTTTGTGAGTGAGTAAATTTTTTGGTCATGCAGCATTGAAATCAGGGAACAATGGTTCAAATTTGACTTTGACACACCAAACAGCAGGCTTAAGCTGAGATATTGACTTTTCTAAATTTGGTTTTTCCACTTTCATACAAAGTGATTATGCACTCAGCAACCAATTTGGAAAAGTTAATACCGGTTCATCAGAACTGATATATAAATGTCTTCCATTTAGTATCCATGTCATATCGCACCCTTGCTTCAAAAGTGACACAAATCAAAAAACTTAGATTTTCAGAAATCGTCAAAAACTAGTACTTGAATAGCTATAGATTTTTAAATCGATCCAAAAATCAAAACATATACATAACACTATGGAGGTGGCAAAACTACATACATTTTTTATTTAGTCCATTTGACAATCCTTAAAAACCACCCTTTTGAGTTGTGACGGTTTTGATGATTTTTATTCAGATAAATAACTGAATTATTTTGAGTTGTGTCACTTTTTAACGTATTTTTATAAAAAGTGACAGTTTTGAAGTTTGGTTCGACTATTAAACACAAAACCTTTTGAATTGTGACATTGTCATTGCTAATAGACACTGTAAATAAACTACCAATAATACAATATTTATACTAAACAAAGTAGCAAACTCAAGAATAAAAATAGTTTTAAGGTATTGTAGGGCATATCCGAACTAAATACCTACATTTTAACAGTACTCGGTCCTGTCAAATGAAAAAAAATTTTGTGGTCAAAACCAAAAAATGCTTTTATTGATTTAAACAGAAAAAAAAGCCAATCTTTACAAAAAGGAAAATAAAAATATTCATTCTAAACTTATCGATTGACCTTAAACAATATCAATGATTTAAGTATTATAAAAATGCTAGAAAATATTCTAATTTTAATCAAGAATACCTTTAAAGTAAGAGTTGTAATAAAACTTTGGAATTATATTTTTGTCAACAAGTTCTTTTAAGTCCTTTTTTTTATTGTCACTAAGTGGTAATTTATTGACATAGGCCTTAACGAGACGCATATCAGTTTCTCCTTTATCTTCAGGTTCTTTCGACCTCGTTTTCTTTGGTTTTCTTATATTTACCATCTTGAAAGTTTCATCTTCATACGACGTTTTATAAGAAAAACTTGTAGGGCTTTGCTTCTCTACTTTAAGTACTTTTATATCATGCCACTTTACTTTTATATTTTCCGTGTTTGTTGTAAAATTGTTACCCATTTCTTCTTGAAGTGTTTTTAGGTCATAAAAATCTTCAAATGTCATGTCATGTAGGCAATAAGCAGGGCCATTTTTTTTTGCTGTTCGGATCAATGTAGCATATTGCTCCGGAACGTAAATGGGACTCGATTTTAAATGCCTTTTTACCTGTTTCTCGATGACACTGTGTACATTATCACCTTCGTTTTGGGAATGTCCATGTATTAAAAATTTGTGTGTGATACTGTCAATATTCAATTTTTTCACTGCATATAAGTATGTAGCAAGTAAATACTTATTTTTCTGCTGTCCACAGCAATTGTCCGAATAAAAGACAATATTTGAAGATGTTTCGGCGGTTTCCGTTACAGCTTGCAGGTATTTAAGTACACAACTACCTATTTCCATTGCACCCCGTTTCCCTTCAGTTTCATTCCAGAAATAACAGTTTACATTTGTAGCATTTAGGTCGCTTATGGTGAAGTTGTAACAGTTAAGTTTACTTTTGTAGTAGAACGACGAAACTTGACCTCTGGGAACTGGCATAACGGCTTGTAAATCGTATACTGCAACATGAGTACCATTCGCATTAATTTTATCGGCTTCTTTTTCTTTACGGGAAAGCTCTTTTTCTTTCAGGTGAAGATTATACCCATCTACCAAATTTGCTTTTTCTTGTTCATCCGCATTTTTAAAGGATTCACAGACGTCGCATTGATCCTTTTTTGGGGAAAAGAAGGAGATGTTAAACTCCCATTGAATATGCGATTGAACATCACAGAATTTGCAAAGGGAAGATGTCGCGTTTCACGATCTTCTTTATAGTCACGGTGCAGATCTGCGAGACTTTTACCACCCTCAATATATTCACGGGTGGTTTGGGCCCTTAAATAATGTGATTCTATTCTTGGTATAGCATTAATAAAGTTTCTTACACTATCTTTTATTTCAGGATCAACCTTAGGTTGGTTCCCATGTCTTCCCCTTTTGTCATTATTCAGGAAGCCACTTTCAGTTTTCTTTTTTAAAGCGGTTCTAATGGGTCGGTCATTTACATCCAGAGTCGCCTTAAAAAATGCCTTGCATACTCTAATACGATTATCGTTGTTGGTAAAATAGAAAGCCGAATTCATGCATCGAAAATCTTGCGTACTTGAGTACCTATATTTTGGTTTAATAGTTTCGGCGTGGGCAATGATGAATTCTCTTTGGCGTTGTACATCTCCAAGTTTCCAGTAATTAGAAAAAATATTTTCTCTGGCTGCCTCGTCTATTCTGCCTCGTCTATTGTTGCGCTGCACTTCAATCTGCACTTATCTCCACAAGGAGGACGTAATATTTTTGCTGAGAATTCTTTTTTAGTTTTTGAAGAGGATACATAAGCCTTTCCACAATTCCTTAGATATTTAGTTTTCTTAACATGCCACTTGTCAGGGTTTGCCTTTCTTTTTTTACCCTTTTTCCCTTCTTCTTCTGCTAGATTTCCATGCTGAACTGTACTGTCTTCTTCCTCAACTAAATTTTGATCCTGAACTAGTTCCACTTGACTTTCAGAGGAACTTCTAGAACTCTTACTGTAATTTGGATCGGCATCTGAATCGTCTATGTCGCTTTCACCACTGTGTTTAGGCGAGATGTAATAATTTTTTTCATTACTTTTTTTAAAACGTAGGAGAGTAGGGCGCTCAGAACTACACGACACGACATTGAAAATATTACTATTTTCTGGCTGAACAACGCAGTCTACTGCAATAGATTGGTGATTTGGAAAATAAGAATAATTTTCTGTTGTACTTTGTAGCGGATCGATTAAAGGGGATGAACTTGAAATACTTAAGAGGTTTTTGATGCTGCTATTTTCAATAAAGATTTGATTTGCTAATGAAATTGCAACATCTAGGGTTTCTCCATTTTTTAAGACATTTTCAGCAATGGCACTGCATTGTAACTCACTGACGATAAAAGATGAACTTTCAAAATCTAAGTTTTCCTTATTTTCTAACTTTTTATATAACGTGGTAGGGCCTTCAGACGCTTTATACTTTTCTGCTGCCAGTTTTAAAATATTAGCTGTCCTTCCTTGTGATGGATCCATCGTTTCTAAAAAAAAAAACGAAACTACGTATGACCAATCTAAAAATATTTAGCATAGCCTTAGCACTAACAGTTGCACAAACTAGTTTTGAAACCATGAATATTGAAAATATTCAATAAACAAAACGTATGTATTTTTGTGATGATTGTTATGATGTTTCGGTTGAAATTAATGCACTGCATTGGCCGAATTTTTCAGGCCCGGTCCTGTCCAAGTCAGTCACAAATTGCTTGCGCCAAGCAGTTCGTTAAGAATAACAACGTTCGTTCAAAATATATAACCAATCCGGGTGAACAGTGCTTATATGCGGTCCGTGTAGGGCTCCAGTTGTAATACTTCAATAAAAAGTCCTTTTTTAGTATGCCAACTTTTTGAATATTAATATTTTTACTGTTCAAAATTAAGCCCAAGTTTAGCTAAATGATACCAAACTGGACTACTAATTTCAAGAGTTCTACAACCATCATTTAAAAAGAAAACAAACATGAATTTTGTGACTAGTAAAATGCATGTATCAAAAATAAATCATTAAAAGTGACGCAAAATAAAATAAAATAACAGATTTACTTACCCTAATTTTCTTAAATGACACAATTTAAATTAATCCACTATCGTATACCAATATCACTCTGCAAAACTGCGTCAATTCAAATTATTTCCATGCAGGTTTTCAGTCTTAATCTTTAAAAACGCCACAACTCAAAATAATGCGGTTTTGATTTTAGAGAAGCAACCGCTCTCCATCAAGTTTAGAGCACAACTGACAATTGTGTCATTTTTGTTGGAGAAGTTATGTTCAGTTAGAAACTTCAAAAACGACATAGGTGCCATCTATCGGAGACTGTTGTAAGCTAAGTTAATACAGTTTTTATGATTGATGTAGGGTTGTTTATTAATCATATTTTTGCTATTAACTCAAAACATATGAATTTTGAGTTGTGTCACTTTTGAAGCAAGGGTGCGATATGTCTTCCATTCATTATCCATGTTTTTCCTTTACAACAGTACCTATTTTTAGCATAAAATATACAATTTTGGCGAAATATAAAAGACCAAAGTTCATAGTGATAAATAAACAAATATTTTTAATAAAACGCCTTAATTTGTAGCAAGGGCGGTTTTAGCTTTTCAACATGAGGGGGGTAATTTCAAATCCCAAAATTTTTTTTAAAAAATTTGTATTAATTACTTATGCATTTAGATAGGTAGATTTTTTTTAAACAAGCATGCAGTAATAAATAAAGCTCTTATTAACCTGAAGTAACTAGAAAATAAACACGAGGAAAGGGGCAGGAAAAAATAGCGCCGCAGGCAAAAAATTTTTGAGTGCCACTCCCTTTTTTTTAATAATGATGCTTAAAATTCTAAATTCATGGGGGGGGGGTAATTACCCTATTACCCCCCCCCCCCCCCGTAAAACCGCCCTTGATTTGTAGATATATATATTTTTTTTTCATTTTTGCAGAATTTACCCTTTGATATCAGCAACCGTTTCAAGTTGACTGCTCTCTTTGTTGTTTTCTTTGGTTCGGGTTTTGGTGCACCATTCCTAATCTTGAGGCATCAACTGGTTAAGTAATAAATCTGCTTATGCAGGTAAGTTTTTGAAATAGCTACATAGAATTAATTTTAAACCTTAAGCTACTAATAGTTACAAGGCTGAAATGTAACCAACCCGAAACTAGCGGCCAGCCGCCGATTCAGTTAATTTTTGACAGGGAGTGTACTGTATCACTGCTTATTTATCTTAATCTTATTAAGAAAACCAAAAGACAACAATATAACTGAATGTACCAGGGCAGGTGTATAGGATTCGCCAAAAAACAGGCTATGGGGTTCATTCAAAATTTTGAGATTTAAAGTCACAAGAAAATAGTAGTTTCCAACAGTTTATGTTCACATTTATTCTTTAAAATATTGCTAGAAACAATATGTTTTTAGCATATGCCAAAAACAGAGGCTATGGGGTTCATTCAAAAGTTTAGAAATTTTATATTCAAAGTTACAAGAAAATCCTAGTTTCTACCAGTTCACGTTTATACATTATACGATGCTTTATAATATTGCTAGAAACAAATAACATCTCTTTGGCAATTGCTAAAAAACAGAGGCTATGGGGGTCAATTCAAAGTTTGAAAATTTTATATCAGTTACAAGAAAAGTCCTAGTTTCTTCCAGTCCACGTTTTTACTTTATAAGATGCTTTATAATGTTGCTACAAATAACATGTCTTTAGCATTTGCCAAAAAAACAGAGGCTACAGGGGTCAATCCAAAGTTTGAAAATTTTATATCAGTTACAAGAAAAGTCCTAGTTTCTTCCAGTCCACGTTTTTACTTTATAAGATGCTTTATAATATTGCTAGAAATAACATGTCTTTAGCATTTGCCAAAAAAAAGGGGATACGGCGTTTATTCAAAAGTTTAAATATTTTATATTCAAAGTTACAAGAAAATCCTAGTTTCTACCAGTTCACGTTTTTACTTTATACGATGCTTTATAATATTGCTAGAAATAACATGTCTTTAGCATTTGCCAAAAAAAACAGAGGCTACAGGGGTCAATCCAAAGTTTGAAAATTTTATATGAGTTACAAGAAAAGTCCTAGTTTCTTCCAGTCCACGTTTTTACTTAATACGATGCTTTATGATATTGCTAGAAATAACAGGTCTTTAGCATTTGCCAAAAAAAAAGGGGATACGGGGTTTATTCAAAAGTTTAAATATTTATATTCAAAGTTACAAGAAAATCCTAGTTTCTACCAGTTCACGTTTATACATTATACGATGCTTTATAATATTGCTAGAAACAAATAACATGTCTTTGGCAATTGCCAAAAAATAGAGGCTACGGGGGTCAATAGTTTGAAAATTTTATATCAAAGTTACAAGAAAATCCCAGTTTCTTCCAGTTCACGTTTTTACTTTATACGATGCTTTATAATATTGCTAGAAATAACATGTCCTTAGCATTTGCCAAAAAAACAGAGGCTACAGGGGTCAATCCAAAGTTTGAAAATTTTATATCAGTTACAAGAGAAGTCCTAGTTTCTTCCAGTCCACATTTTTTCTTTATACGATGCTTAATAATATTGCTAGAAATAACATGTATTTAGCATTTGCCAAAAAAAAGGGGATACGGGGTTTATTCAAAAGTTTAAATATTTTATATTCAAAGTTACAACAGGTTTCAAGATGGCGCCAATTAGAGAACGGCTGAAAAGTGAAGGCAGCAATAAAGCACGCTTTTATTGTTGCAAAACAAAGTTTTTTAGCAGTATTGTATGTGTAATTTGTGGAAACGTGTTCCACAGTTCGTGTGCAAGTCGAGATTGGTACGGAAAAGTTAAATTTATCGATAATACCCGCATTATCTGTTGCCAAGTGGATAGTGAGGTTAACACTTCAAACGCTGAAGTTGATATTAAAACGTTAGAAATAACATATCTAAAGAGAATAATCAAGGAGGCTGAAGACAAAATTCAACTTCTAACTGAAAATTCAAATCTTTGGAAAGAGAAGTATGAAGCCATGTTTTCGAAAGCCGAACAACATAAAAAAGGTAAACAACATTCCAATTCACCAACAAATCCCGCCATTTCCATCATTTCCAACTCGCCTCCGCCGATGGTGCCGCCACCTTCAGATGGTAAAGCCAAGCTTACAGAAATACCAGTAAACCCAGGAGATGGCTCTCAACAAGAAAAGGTACAAGCTAAAGCTGATGAAACCGTCGAAATCCTAACTTCTGAAAAGCAGGACGGATCGACATTAAGTAGCTCAAACGCACCAAACCATAATAACAATGAAACTGCAGTGCTGTGGAGAACGTGATTGAAGCAGCTGTGTTTTTTCTCAGCGCAAATACTGATAAATAACCTATTGGTGTGGCGTGTGATATTTGTGTGTTTTGTCTGCAGTATTGGTAAGTCGATTCGTAGTTTGTTGAAACATAAATTTTTCCTTTGTATAAGAACTATTCTTTATTCATTGATAAAAACGAATTCTCTTGGTTAGTTTATGGAAGACCGCGATGACCCCGGAGGGGGTCATGTAAACAAAAGTAAAACGAACTGGACTAGTTCCGAAATAGACAAAATTATAGGACATTCGACATTGAAATCCCCAGAAATCCCAGAAAAACGCTTTAAACCTAATCTTACTAAAAAAAACACTAACGAAAATAATGAAATGCCCGCGTCGACCTTGACTGACTCTATCGACAAACGCAATGAAAAAATTCCCAAACTATATAGCCCAACTGATAAAGGACCTTTTGTCGTATTTATAGAATCAAACGAAAAATCAGGTAATAATATAGGCAGATTTAATGACTTAAAAATCGCCAAGGAAATATTCAACCTAAAATTAAACAACGTTAAAAACATTAACAATAAAGGTATGAACAGACTATCTGTTGAATTTGGAGACTACAAAACGGCTAACCAATTCATTGAAAATCCTCAATTAAATGAAAAAGGCTATTCAATCTTTGTCCCTTATAACTTTATTACCTGCAAAGGCATCGTCAGACAGGTCCACCAGGACATTTCAATAACAGAATTGATGGACTCAATTAGTTCTCCTTTCGAGGCCATTGATATTATTAGACTTAATCGAAAAGTTTTTTCCACCAATGATGAAAACAAAACTCTAGTAAATTATGTGCCGACAAATACAGTTTTAATTACTTTTAAAGGGGTAACACTACCCAAAACTATTGCCTTCTACAACCTTAGAAAAAATGTTCTACCCTATGTAGCGCCCGTCACACAATGTTACAATTGCCTACTGTACGGACATACAAAAAAGCTGTGCAAAAATAAGTTAAAAAAATGCTTTAATTGTGGGGAGGAGGATACTCACTCCACTCTAAATGTCAACCAAACAACGACCTACTCTTGTGTCACAAAATGCATGCACTGTAAAAGCGAGGAGCACAGGAGCTCTGCTAAAGTTTGTCCTGAATTTAACCGACAACGAGACATCAAAAGACTGATGGCCTATGAAAATATAACATTTTTTGACGCTGCTAATATGTGCCCCAAATCATATGCTCCAAGCGAATATACGCCTCACCCTCAAGATTTTCCTCAACTTCCCTCTTCCTCTAACAAAAATAATACCAAGGAATTAAATGCAATACCTCCATCACAAAGAAGAAGTGTTAATTTTAGAGATAATTCTAACCCGAAATACAACCAGATGGTCTCTGCAAATAACAATAAAAGAACTCAAGGGGGTTTTGATAGAATTGCCCATAATGAGGCTCTTCTTTTTCCCAACTCTCGTTTACCGAATTTCCAAAACACCAAAAATCAAAGACAAAATAACGTCCCCTCACAAACACACCTCAATATAAGCGATTCTTCAGAAAGCACTGCGCTTTCTTTCAATATACCACTGCCTAATAGTGCATCTTACAACACTTATCAAACATTAAAATCATTATTAGAAAAAACACCCCCTGAAAAACTTATAAATCTTATTCAAACCTTAAGTTCCCAAGATACCATAGGTCCCCTAATGGATTGGGAAGGTTCACCCCAATAGCATCTTCAATCCTACAAACAAAAATTTTTTAAAAAATCTCAAAATTTTACAATGGAATATTAGAAGCCTTTTCACAAGTAAAGGAGACCTAATTAACTTAATTAAAGAAGTAAAACCAAACATAATCCTTCTAAATGAAACCTGGCTTAAGTCTACTCAAAGATTAACACTCAAATCATATAATATTATCAGACAAGATCGGGAGGACGGTTATGGTGGAGTTGCTATTTGCGTCAAAGACAATATTAATTTTACAACAATAAAAAACCAAGCACCCACGGGATCAGATCGCCTTCAATTTATTATCATTAAACTTACAAATTTCAATATTATCAATATGTACTGTCCACCCCAGCATGACCTAAAAAAAAACATTCTTAATAACATATTTGACAACCTTCAGGGCCCTAGCATACTCATGGGTGACCTAAATGCGCTGCACAGGTCGTGGAACGGATCTACCACAAACCAAAATGGTAGGGTCCTGATGGAATTTTTAAATGAAAACAATCACATGTTGATAAGTAATGGAACTCACACTAGCTTTCACACAAATACTCAAAACCCCCTCGATATTGCCATTATAGACCCCCTATTTGCCACAACTTCCAAGTGGAGTGTGCTCCCCGACTGTGCAAACAGCGACCATTTCCCCACAATATTGGAATTAAATCCCACTGAAGAATTCTTAGACTTTCATTTTAACCCTTACCAAGTACGAAATTTTAACAAGGCAGACTGGAATCGGTTCTATGATATTGCAACTATAGAAACAATAGGACTTTCGGAGCGTGAAATAGATCACACTAAATTTAACCAAATTCTTAATTATTCAGCCTCAGAGACTATACCAACTAAAACAGTCAACAGCAGTTGTGTTAAGATAAATAACCCTTGGTGGGATGACGAATGTTCCCTATTGGTTGAAAGAAGGAAAGCAGTCTTACATAATTTTAAACTTAACCCTAATATGGAGGCAAAAAAAACGATCGCTTCAACAAAAAGGGCATTTAGAAGTAAAAAGAAAAAAAAATTTATAAATTTCTGCGGGTCATTAAACAGAAACTCCGATTTAAAATATGTTTGGAATAAAATCAAAGCCTTTTCGGGTTCTCGATCTCAACAACAAAGCCAAGACATTTCAGATTCCTTACGCCAAGATTTACTAAAAAACATGTCGATAACATTAGCAAGCACTGACTTCATTCCCCAACTCTCTCAACAAGGTGAAACAGAACTATTCACCATCGAAGAATTAAACACAGCATTAAAAAATAAGAAACATTCAGCAACAGGCATGGATGAAATTTCCTACCTAATGCTGAAAAACATTCCTATCAAGCTACAAGTGGCCCTAGTTGAAATATATAATCAAATCCTAACAGGGAAACACCTCCCACTACCCTGGAAACAGTACAACATCTTCTTCATCCTAAAACCAAGCAAGGATCCGTCACTGCTAGATAGTTATCGCCCCATAGTACTCTCATCATGTTTGTTAAAAACCCTAGAAATAATGGTTAAAAACAGAATTGAATGGCTCCTGGAAAACAAGTTGTACTTCCCCTGGGCACAAACGGGCTTCAGGAAAGCTCAAGGTACACAAAATGCTCAAGCCCTCCTAACCTCGGAAATTATTTTAGCTTTTGGCGAAAACCTCTATATACTTGCAGTATTTCTTGACATCAAGGCTGCCTATGACCACGTAGACATATTTAAGCTCTACAATAAACTAGTAGGGGCGAGCATCCCAATCGAATTGTCAAATTTGATCTTAAAAATTTTATCAGAAAGAATTCTTTTCTCAAAAAACAAAAATGGCGAATATCTGGGTCCAACCAAAGTCAACTCGGGCATTCCGCAAGGATCGCCTTTGAGCACCCTTCTTTTTAACATATATATTAGAGATATATTTTTTCTGCCTCCCCCCAGGGTCAAAATAATCGGCTATGCTGATGACTTCGTTTTATATATCAAGGGAAAAGATTTGTATGAAATGACAAAAATTATTAATGACACACTGGACATATTGTCCAACTGGCTTAAAGATCACAATTTAAAACTATCTACCACAAAATGTGAACCCGTTCTTTTTACCAAAAACCCAAGACTCATAAACCCTTACACAATACTAATAAATACAACGAACTTAAACTACAAGAACGAAATCAAGTACCTGGGCATGATCCTACATAAAAACTTAAAATGGAATAAGCATATAGAGTTAATGACCACAAAAGCACAAAAAGGAATTAATATAATGAAGGCTTTCTGCAGGGTATGGTGGGGGGCAGACCCCAAGACCCTCCTAATGGCCTATAATGGGCTTATTAAATCTCATTTAGATTACGGTTCGATCTTTAGCAAACCATGCAGCAAGGTCTATTTAAAAAAATTGGAGACAGTACAGATGCAGGGAATAAGAGTGGCTTTGGGCTGTATGCGATCTACCCCTACGAACACGCTACTGGCAGAAGCTGCAGAAATGGATTTAGAGCATCGTAGAAAACTCCTTGCAGTTAAATTTCTAAGTAAAATTATAGTAATTAATAACCACCCCCTAATCCCTATAATTTACCATATAAGAACCCTATGTGCGAGAAATGCAAATTTCTGGAAAAATAAAGATGAACCTTATCTAGTACAAGCATATAACTACTTCCTTCCCCATGTCAAAACTTTGCACAGATCAGACAATCTCCCCATATTTGAAATAAGAACTGAACATTTAACAAAGCCTATTAAAATACTTCAATTAAATATAAGGAAAGACGAAAACCCCCAAACTCAAAATTTCCTAATCGCTTCATCTCCATACAGAAATTCGCATACTTTTGTATACACAGACGCGTCAAAAGATCATTCAAGGGTTGGCTTCGGAATACATATTCCACAAATTAATTTTGATTTTTCTTCTCGGCTTCCAAATAATCTTGGCATTTGCACAGCCGAAGTAACTGCCATATATGAAGCTATTAAGGTGGTGTTGAAGAGGGGCATAAAAAATGTTATTATTTTCTCAGACTCCCAAGGGGCCATAGGAAAAATCAAGAAAAATGATTTACACCCAAGCAGGGATTACCTATCTCTAAAAACTAAAAGACTTCTCTTAATTGCAAATAGTAATGACTCGAACATAACTATTGCATGGATCCCGGGACATTCTCAAATTAAAGGGAATGACAAGGCAGATAAACTAGCTAAAATAGGCGCAAGCCTAAACGTCCCACTCCAAATGGATTTGGACAAGTCAGAAGTAATAAGTATTATTAAGAAACGAATCACTGACGAACACAACAAGTTTTGGCAAAATTCAGTAAAATACAAAGGAATCTTCTACTCAAGGATAGTATCCTCCTTCCCTAAAAAGAGATGGTTCACCGATTTTGAATTCATTGACCGCAAACATATCACGACAATAATAAGAATGCGCACAGGCCATTGCCTGACATCCTCCCATCTTTATAAAATTAACATAAAAACAGATCCAAATTGTGAATGTGGCCAACTAGAGTCACTGGAACATATTTTACTAGAGTGCCCAATTAACTTTATTCCAAACTTTGACATCTATCAGGAACTAGTCACTTTGGGTCTTCAACCTCCTCTAAACATATGCAGTATTCTTTCAAATCTTACCGAACTTAGAATCAAAGTATTATTGAAATTCCTGATTTTCAATAAAATAAAACTATGAAATTTTGCTAATTATTGTTCTATTCATTTTTTCAGCAAGCTAAAGGTCGACGGTGGCGGCTATATACCCTGTGGCTGTCAACTATATGTATCCTTTGTTGTACCGTTTGAACTAATACCCCATCTTCTCAAGTTATTCACGGCAATTACATAATCACTTAAAACCAAGATCGGGTAACCAACCCCGGTGGAGGTTTTCTTTACTCCACAGCATAAAACTCGCGGGTATGATATGGTGCAAAACCAGACAATATCAACCCGCCCAGAATGAGCTGGCAAGTTGCCCGTAAAGGAGCAGTGCCATTCCTAGAAACAACAACAACAACAACAATGAAACTGACATTGCTGTCAGCGCGACCGTGACCGAAGTGCAAGTGCATGTGCAGCAAGATGCACTTAACGATAAAACTGTGGAAAACGAGGAACAGCAGCGGAACCATGCGTCGTCATACAGCGATATCCTGAAGCAAGATGCTCCTTGGGAAAAACAAAAGTCAAGGGGCTTCAAGAAACATCAAGAAAATCATAATACAGAGCCCAAACAAACACAGCCAACAAGGGAGGAATACAAGTCAAAGAATAGATTTAACAGACCCGCGCCTATTAAAGGTGCAAATGAAGAAATATCAATCCTTAAAACCGTGCCCAAAATGGCATTACTATTTCTTTCCGGACTTGCACCAGATGTCACTGAAGAACAAGTAATTTCCTTCCTAAAAAACAATAGCTTAGACATGGACTGTGACTGTGAGAAAATAAAGACAAAAAGGGACAAATATCGTGCTTCTTTTAAACTGTCTGTCAATCACAATGAAAAGGACAGATACTTAAGCTCTGCACTATGGCCTAGGGGGGTCATAGTGAACCATTTTATGAACCTACAGCGCCCGGAATATTAAACGGCTCAAACATCAACAATGACGCAGAGAGTCTAACTAGACATAGAATAGGGGTATTTCATATCAACGTGAGATCCCTTAGAAATAAAATAGACGAAGTTGAATCGTTTATTGCAGGCAAAAATGTTAGTGTTCTATGTATTACAGAGCATTGGTTAAGGAAAGACGAGGTGGACCACATTCATCTGGAAGGTTTTAAGTTAGCAGCATTTTCTACCAGAGACCATCATTCTGGTGGTGGAACTTTAATCTTTATAAAAGACTTTCTGCAAACATCTGCAGAAGTGAAGAATTCCTTAATAAATATTGATAAGTGTATTGAATATTGCTCAGTTTACATTAATTCCTTAAATGTCTATGTTTTAGTTTTTTACCGCTCACCATCTGGCAGTTTTGCCACCTTCCTAGCAGCAGTTGAGGAGATCTTGTCAGGTATTAAATCTAGTGCGAAGCTTATAGTTTGTGGTGATTTCAATATCAAATTTAATACAGAACAACCTGATACAGTAAACTTTTGTAACTCAATGGTAAGTTTTGGTCTTAAACAGACTATATTTAAGCCAACGCGGCAGGAGGCATGTCTGGATAATGTCTTCGTGGGTCATGGTATAGACCTGCATTCTGCAAGTGTGACTGAGATGAGTGTGTCTGATCATAAATGTCAAATGGTTGAATGCATAATATCGGAACCTGTAAACAAATTCGTAACATCTCACAAAGTTTGCAGACCAATTACACAGAGGGGCCTAAATATATTTTTTAACTTGATAGAAAATATTTCTTGGGATTTTATTCATAACAGCACTAATGCTGAAAAGGCATTTGAACAATTTTTGAGCATATTAGAAAATACATATAAAATTTCTTTTCCTGAAAAGACCTATACTATTAGATCCGACAACCACACAAATGTCAGTTGGTTTAATAATGACCTCCGGGAGATGAGAGACCGTCTCAATCTTCTGGGGGCTCTGAAAAACCAATATCAATTTAATGACATCTCTCAAGAATTTAAAACTTATAAAAAGCTGTACAAAGAGGCCATTAAAACAGCCAAAATAAGAGCGAATGACAACTTTATTCGTTCCTCAAACAACCAATCAAAGGCATTATGGAAAGTAATAAATAATAATAGATGCAAAAAAGACCAACATCCCAAAAATGTAAGTATAACCTCAAGTGATTTTAATGACTTCTTTTCCAGCATACCAAAAAATATTGTACATACTATTCCCCAGTCTGCGAATAATCCACTTGACTTTCTAAAAACAAGAATGCAATTACCTAAAACGTCGTTCTCCTTCACAGAGGTGACATTCAATGAGGTAAGAGACATAATAGACAGTCTTAAAAATAAACAAAGCCGAGATCTTTATGGGTTTAACATTAAAATAATAAAAACTATTAAGAACCAACTAATTGTGCCTTTAACTAAACTAATAAACCTTTGTCTTAATCAAAATGTTTTCCCAACTAAGTTAAAAATAGCAGTGGTTATTCCTATCTTTAAAAAAGAAGATCCCACCATACCAGAAAACTATAGGCCCATATCACTTTTGCCTATAATGTCCAAGATCTATGAGAAATGTATGGCCATTCAAATAACCAAATATTTTGAAGTAAATTCACTTTTCTCTCAATGCCAGTTTGGCTTTAGAAAACAAAAAAATACAACTCTGGGAATTATCAACCTAATATCAGATATAATCAACGGTTTTCATAACATGAAATATACTTCGGTCTTGTTTTGTGATCTGAGCAAGGCTTTTGACTGTGTCGACCATGGCATTCTTTTAAAAAAACTGGAGTTTTACAACTTCAGTGACCATAGCATTAAACTTGTCAGGTCATATCTACAGGATCGACAACAAGTGGTTAGCTGGGCTGGTGTGACATCGGCAAAGAGTGAAATAAATATCGGGGTTCCACAGGGGTCTGTTCTAGGCCCTATTCTATTTCTTATATATATAAACGATTTACCATTTAATGAGAATATAGCTGGATATACACTCTTTGCCGATGACACAACAATCATTTACTCGGCCGAAAGTTACCTCAAATCACTGGAGGGATCCATGGTGGCACAGGATAGAGCAGAAAACTGGTTTTGCTCGAATCGACTGCTATTAAATGCAAACAAAACAATTCGCATGCTTTTTACCTTAAGAGAATTTCCCAATAACGACATAAATCAACATGTGAGGTTCTTAGGGGTAGATCTTGACCCGAAATTACAATGGGGAAAACATGTTGACACTCTCTCAGCAAAACTAAATAAAGGACTCTATGTACGTAGAAATTTGAGAAATTGTGTTTCAAGGAATGTATTGAGAACAGCATATTATGCGATTATTCACTCACACCTCTCCTATGCTATTCTAGCATGGGGTCATGCAACTCAAACACATCGGATATTTGGCATACAGAGAAAAGCTCTAAGAATAATGACAGGCTTAGGATATAGGGATGATTGTAAAAGTATGTATGTTGACATGCAACTGATGACTGTGCCTTGTGTATATATATTGGAATGTTTGCTGTTTGTTAAGCAGAATCTAGATCTGTATCGTACCCATGGAGATGTTCACTCATATAACACCCGCACTGGGTCTAAATTGGTGCCTGGATACTGGCGGCTGGGAAGGTGTCAGGATGGCCCGGGATATTGGGGGATAAAATTTTTTAATGCTGTACCTAACAGTGTAAGATCCTTGCCCATTAGTAAATTTAAACAAAAATTGAAAAAATACTTAATCAATAATGCATTTTATAAATATGAGCAATTCTTAACATCTGATTTTAATATGTTGTGACCTGTATCTTAAATTATAATTTTAGCTTGTCTATTGTGAAATGTTTATTGTAGAGTGTGATTATATGTAAGTACATTTATTTTAATAACTCTGATGTTGTAATTGAAATTTTATTAGAATTTACTGTCTATATTGTATTTTGACTTGTGTAAGCCTTGTTGACATTGACACCAATAAACAATTTGAATTTGAATTTGAATTTGAATACAAGAAAATCCTAGTTTCTAACAGTTCACGTTTATACTTTATACGATGCTTTATAATATTGCTAGAAACAACACATTTGCCGTTTGAAAATTTTATATTCAAAGCAGCGTTAGGAATCGGTCATATGACCATGTCATGATCGTGACTGATTGGTCATTTAACGATTTAACCTCACTCCTCATTTTTTAGTTTGCTGCCGTGCCTTGTAGGTAGTGGGCGGTTTATTTAAAATTTAAGTCATAATAATTTAATTTACCTTGCAGAGGGACAATATAAAATTAAAAAGCATATTATGTTGAAATATTGATTTACAGAAAAAACATCGTAAAATATAACTGTTGATTGCAGAGGTTAAGGTTGGGTTTTCCTTACCAATTATTTTAATGTTTTTTTAGATATCTACCAGAATTTTACCTATTCAAATCGAAAGTAAAAAAAAAGAGTTTTGAAGGAATAAAGTGAAATAGGGCAAAAAATTAAAGGAATATATTTCTAACCCAAGTTGTTTTTTTTGTTTAGGCCTTGCAGCCCGTTCACACGATATGGGTTTGGCATGTATTTATGTGTACGTTTAGACGTGCACCGATTCCAGAGAAAATAAACGTAACGTGTGAACGGGACATTAACCTTAAAGCATTATAAAACGCCTCATAACACTAATTTAATAACAATATATAAGTTACCTATGTAAATACCTGGAATTTTTGTCACCAAATTTAAAATAAATTACCGTCACGTAAAGTCATATTTTGGTCATCGGTCACAAATAATAAATGACCGTCATTTTACATCACTGAGTGAAAAATCCCAGTTTCTACCAGTTTAGGTTATACTTTATATGATGCTTTAAAATATCGCTAGGAACAACATAATATCTTTAGCATTTGTCAAATAACAGAGGCTTCGGGGTTCATTCAAAAGTTTGAATATTTTATAGTAAAATTTTCAAATTTTGGCTCTGTTTTTTGGCAAATGCTAAAAATATGTTGTGTCTAGTAATATTATAAAGCATCGTATAAAGTATAAACGTGAACTGGTAGAAACTAGGATTTTCTTTTAACTTTGAATCTAAAATTTTTCAGCTTTTGAGTGAACCCTGTAGCCTCTGTTTTTTGGCAAATGCTAAAAGTATGTTGTTTCTAGCAATAACGGGGTTTTTCCGCATGATAACATATAGGTAAATGCACCCGTTTAGACAGAACCGCAGTCTGAAGAAGTTATCACCATCACCTAGTGCAGATCCAAAAGTTATTCGGTTGTTTTTGTTTCGAGTTAAATCTTGTCAAGTAGAGGTGTGTCGTTCACGAACGATTCGTTCAACACGAACGAATCACTTTACTGACTCGAAAGAATTAATTCATCGTTCCTAAAAGATTCTATTCTTTTTTGATTCACCAAGTCAGGAATAATTTAAAGAATTGATGAATCAAAGTCGCATTTCGTTCACTTTACCCGAAACTCGAAAAGGCAATTCACCAGTTCAGTAATTCACTCGTTCGCAAGTCCGCAGTTCGAACGATCGAGCTCGAGAGTTGGCCTGACGGCCGTCGCTCGGCGATGCGGGATGCCGTCTTCCATTTTCATGGTGTAGAGGAAGACAGTAGTTTAATTAGATACGCAAAGTACAGTAGAAGGAAAAGAGATAAATGTATGGGATGAAATATTTGATTTGTTTGGTATTTATTTGATTATTTTTTTATAGTGTAACTGTAGAAATGGTTGAACAAGTTTTAATAAACAAGAGAAGAATATTATTTTTGGATAGGAATCTATTTATTATTCATTGAAGACATTTCAAGAACGTAAACATTGGGCTCAACATTTGGGTATTTTGTTACCACTTATGGCAACAATCTTCATAACAAACGAGGGGCTGTTATTGAAACAAACATCGATTTAGCATTTTCGCGTTTAAAACGTAAAATTATTTAAAAGTAGGTAAGTGAATCATTTAAGAACGAATCTTTTTAACTGAATGAATCAAATGAATTGAGTCACCAAAAAGAATCGAACTTCCCACCACTATTGTCAAGAACTCGACCTATCCACGCAAACTTCAAGCTAATTGGTTGAAGTAGGTACAACTTTACCAATATCAAAGACGAGTCATGGGAGGAAGTAGAAAGCCCTAAAGCCACCAGTACCTGTTCCCATAGGCATATAATGGGAACTCTAGTATAAAGAAATTATATTAAAAATGCCTTTTGATTAGGCATAAAAAATAATATGGGTTGTATTTTAAATAAAAGACCTTTAGGATTCCTTAAGTTTTTAAAATTGTTAAAAAAACATTTAGAAATCAATTTCAAAAGACTGCAGAAACTATTTTTTTAAATGTGCTTTTGTCCCTACTAAACAATAATATTCCATAACCCAAATTGACAAAATGTTATTTTTGTCACTACCGACTGGTGCATGTTTTTTTAAGTGCTGCAAAACATCAAATTTTTGAAAAACCGTTAACGACTTAAAAAGTATTTAATATTGACATAGGAAAATTTTCTTAGAAAAATTAAAAAATCCAAAAATCTCATAATTTCATTTAAAAAAATTATATGAACCAAAACTTTTTGGTACACCCTGGATAATTCTTATCAATTTTAAATTGTAGACCTAATGTCTCCGTAGTACTCTGTTTTACTTACTAACTTGTATTATGTTCGCTAAGATTCTTAGCGTTTCCAGAATAGGTACTAATAATATTTTCTTTTTGTTGCAGGTTGGTAGTTGTAATCTATAACTAGTATTTTATTGTAATTTGTTTATTGGTGCACATTTATTAAATAAAATGTATTTAAAAACGTGAATTAGTGTTTTTATTTCCACCATTCATTGATGAGAAGTAAAACGTCATATTTTACAAAGATGAATACTTTGAAATTCTTCTTGAAATCTAAAAAATAGTATATTATTAACCAAGGTTTAGACAGTCATCATTATTGCCCGAGCGGCAAGTTTAAATCACGAGGAGCGGAGCGACGAGGGATTTAAGACGCGAGGGCTATAAGCTGTCTATACCGTGGTTAATATAATATTTTTTCCACTACTACAAACGTTTATAAGACATTTATCTTTATAGTATTAATAATTATAAAAAATTATAGGTAGGTATAATAAGTATATTTTTTAATCAAGTTACCTGCGCTTTGGAATTGGCAAAATATTTTGTTGTTTTGTCAGGTGGCTTTGTTAACGTCAATTTTTGTTCATTTATGTATGTCATCAGATTTCACGAGTTTTCCGTTTTTTTAAAAAATGAGCGAAGAAAATGTTAGTGATATTATTATGTGTACACCTCCAGAATTAAGGATGGAAGCAGGAAAAATGTTGATTGTATCGATATTTTACAATAGCATCTGTAATAATCTAATATGTATATTGATAATTATCTGGTTGCCTAACCACAATAAATCACCTTTATCTACGACTATTTAATAATAGAAGCATAATGTGTTTGTTAGTACATATATAATATGGTTCATATTATCATAGTTACTCATATTCCACAGCCGTGGAATATGAGATTTCATATTCCACGGTCTCAACAAAACAAAGTTACCTGAATTACGATAAAAACGCACCAGATCTAGTTTAAGCAGGCGTGAATGGTATTAATACCATAGCAACCGATTGACAAGTAAACGAATCATTTTTTTCCTCAGTCATTTAAGTTTCGCTGTGACATTTTGTTGTTGATTTCAAAGTAAAATATCATGATTTCGGATGACGAAAACGAAATCCAAAGTACCCCTCCAGAAATTCGGGCTGCAATTGTATTTTGTTTAATTATGGTTAACATCGTTGAATTGTATTTTTTAGTTAAGAAATACCATTAATAATAATCCTATTGTAATGAAATGTGTTGCTCTGAATCCATTTTCTAACTTCTTGAATACTGAATAGTCGTAGATAAAGTATAGTATTTGACTCGCGTATAATGGCTATATTACACGAGATTTTAAAACACGAGCCGAAGGCTCGTTAAATAATGTACTATTATGAATTCATGTTGTAGAATCAAAAAATCAAGTTACCTGCGTTCAAATAGATTCTTGAAGATCGGTCAATAATGGATTTCAATGCCTTATTATTGACCATGGTCAATAATAACTTATAAGGTAGAGAAAAACGATTTCTAACGTTAATAAATAATCGGTCAATAATGGCGATGTTATAGGTTAGTAGTGGAAAAAATATATTTCTGGTCGACAATAGATTTATAAAATCGAAATAAAACACATATATCCAACAATCGTACTGTTTATTATGAGAAATTCTCTTAAGGTACATTAGGCCACATTTTTAGTTATAAAATGCTGATCTATATTTGTCTATATAATATGCATGCCTATATAGTCTTTAAAACATAAATAATATCAGTTTTTTGTCAAATTCTGTAAATAAAAAAAAATAATTATCCAATTCAAATGTGCACGGTGCAATCCTCCAATAAAGAAAAAAAGGGAATCGTACTTTATGGTATAATTATTGGGAACACATGAATGTAAAATTAAAATTATATTTTTACTTAAGGATTACTTAGGGGTAGTCAGAAAATTTTTCAACCCATACTTTCTTGCATTTTTCTTTGGATCATGTTTGTTCTTTAAGTGAGACGTACATCTATTACTTCAATTTTTCTCAGTACTACATCTTAAACAGATCTTTAGAATGGTTTGGTTTGGAAATATTTCTTATTTAATTGAAGAAGCCTGAAAGTAGCTACTTTCAATTATTGGATTATTTTTGGATATATCTAATCATTAGGGTCGAGGGTAACAACCAGTTTAGGTAGTTTATAAGGTTTTTTGGGAATTACATGTGTGCTGCAGAAAAAAGTATTAAGATCCATGAGTCACGTTAAATCTCAAGAGTCCTGTAGGAAATTTAAAGAACTCAGAATATTAACGCTGCCAAGTTTGTATACTACTGTATTCCATACTCGATGGTACGTTAGAAGTATCTGGAGAATGGAAAAAACAATTTTTTGAAATTTTCACTACGGCCATAGGAGGCTGCGCTCTAGCTTTTAAAAATAATTTCGCGGTTGCAGTGGTGCCAGATCTATTGATAACTGACATCAACTTTGGAATTTTAAATGGGACAACCTGTAGTTTATTTTATTTTTACATTCTACGAAGCAATTTAGGTTTTTTTTGTAGAGGATATTTTTCCGTTTATTTTGTGTCTTTTTTTTTACCGAAAACTGTGAATTAAAACTTCAATATTTTCGTCTCCAGATGTCAAATCAACGTAACATTTTAACATCATTTAGTCAACATGTGGTACTTTAATTTTGGCAACATAGGATCGCCGACTTCTATACAGAGTGTCCTAAAAATTAATTGCAATTCAGATTTTATAAATTTGATCAAGTCACTTTTTTTAAATGGAACACCCTGTATATTATTGAAGTGTTGAATAGAGTGGACCAATTGAATTTTTTTCATATAGAGTGTTCCTCTACCTATTTTGAACCGCTTTCGATTTATAAGCCATTTTATGAATAATTACTATTCATCATTCGAGAACTAGGCATTAAAGATCTAAATCGATAAGTGTGCCATGATGCAACAACTGCAATACATAACGATGGTGACATGACATGTCTCACTTTTTAGTTTGGGTTTGCTTATGTCAGATTAAAATAGCAAAAATTGAGAATAATAGTTATTCAAATGCGGATATTTTAAATTTGTTTTATATTCACAGCGAGCGTCAAAGAATTGTTTCAAGAACCTGCAGAAGATTTAACGCTCCTTTTCCGAATTTGCCGCCAATGAACCCACGGAAATTTCTCAGATTTGAAGGTAATTTTTTAAATTTCGGAAATGTACAGGCTCCAAGATATCAATTTCACCCTTTTACTGAAAACAAAGAAAATGAAATTAACGTTTTGGCGTCTTTTCATGCCTACCCCCATGCTTCAATAACAAGTGCCAAAAATGATTTAGGAATAAACCGAACATCAATATGGAGAATTTTACATAAACATAATATGCATGGCTACAAACTAATTACATTACAGGCTTTACAAGCAGGTGATCCTCCAAAACGTCTAGATCTTTGCGAAATGTTATTAATTCGAACACAGGAGGATTCAGATTTTCTAAAAAGAATTATTTGGACTGATGAAGCAAAATTCTCACGCGAAGGAGTCTTTAACCGTCAGAATAATCACTATTGGGCTGCAGAAAATCCACACGTCATAAAAGAAAGAGGTTACCAACAAAGATTTAGTTTAAATGTATTTTGTTTGTTGATGGATAGGCAATTATCAATCTATATTTATGATGAAAATTTAACTTCTGCAAAATATCTCGAAATTCTAAGAACGACCGTATCTGACTTTTTGGATAATCTACCGCTTATCGATTTGAGAAATTGTTGGTATCAATTAGATGGAGCTCCTGCTCATTGTACCCATGAAGTTTCCGCGGAACTGTATGATATGTTTGAAGATAGGTGGACAAGACGTGGAGGACCATGGAGTTGGCCACCGCGATCTCCAGATCTTAATCCTTTAGACTTTTTCCTGTGGGAGTAGGATTAAAGAAGTGGTTTATAAAACACCAGTAAATTCAAAAGAAGATCTAGAAAATCGGGTAACGCGCGCTTTTGAAGAACTTGATCCATTAGAAATTCAAAGAGCTACTACCGGTCATGTGATGACATGTATTACCGATTGCTTACATGAAAATGGTCAGCACTTTAAACATCTGACGTATTGGGTGAGCATTCCAAAAGTTTTCATTTAATGACAAAATCGGTTCTTTTCAGAACCACAATTTATTATGAAAATAAACACTTATCGATTTAGACCTTTAATGTCTAGTTTTCGAATATGAATAGTAATTATTCATAAAATGGCTTATAAATCGAAAGCGGTTCAAAATAGGTCGAGAAACACTCTATATGAAAAAAATTCAATTGGTCCACTCTATTAAACACTTCAATATTATACAGGGTGTTCCATTTAAAAAAGGGGCTTTTGATCAAATTTATAAATTCTGAAATGCAATTAATTTTTAGAACACTCTGTATAGAAGTCGGCGATCCTATGTTGCCAAAATTAAAGTACCTACCACATGTTGACTAAATGATGTTAAAATGTTACGTTGATTTGACATCTGGAGACGAAAATATTGAAGTTTTAATTCACATAGTTTCGGTAAAAAAAAGACACAAAATAATTAATATTTAAGAAACGGCAAGAGAAATGGAAAAATATCCTATACAAAAAAAGCTAGATTGCTTCGTAGAATCTAAAAATAAAATAAACTACAGGTTGTCCCATTTAAAATTCCAAAGTTGATGTCAGTTATCAATAGATCTGGCACCACTGCAACCGCAAAATTATTTTTAAAAGCTAGAGCGCAGCCTCCTATGGCCATAGTAAAAATTTCAAAATTATTTTTCTTTTCGTTCTCGGGATACTTTTAACGTACCATACTCTTTGGTACCATCGAGTATGGAATATTCTGTATATTTTTGTTGGTGCAGCACTTTAAGAAGAATTAAACTAAATTTACTCATAGAAATGAAGCACACAACCATCCCATATGTAATGGAACTCTTTTGTGCCTTCCATATAGCAGACTGGTGATTCGAATATGTAGGAATGAAATGTTTTAACCACCTTCCGGAAAATATTAAAATTAATCCAAATCTTAATAAGTTTTGGGAAAAGAAAATCCCAAAACCTTCCAGCAGGTTTAATTAAATTAAATGTCCATCATTTAAAATTAGTCATGTTCAGTCTACATGTTTCGAACGCAGAAGCGTTCATGTTCAGGAGGCATAGAACAAAATTTAGGTTGCTGTTAGCAAAAGAGAAAATCGCTTCGGTGGTAAAAAACCCTAATAGAGCTTTGGGGAAAGTGAATGTTTAAATAATTGAAGGAAAATCTATGTAAATTATGTTATGTTAACATGTCAGCATATTGAAAAGATGTATATTTGTTCAATAGGATTAGTCAAAAACTGATTTAGGGGAATAAGAAAATATGAATAGGATAAAATTTAGTCAAGTAAGAGGCCTAATAGACTTTGTGGAGCATTTTGAAATTTAAGCAAGATTATGAACTCTTATTGAGTGGGAGGAGAAAATTATTCTAATTAAAAAATATTTAGTTGTAATCCAAAAGTATAAAGCTTCCTTGAGGCACTGAGTTTTGCCAAGACTCAGTAGTCAATGGACTATTTCTTCTAAGTTTTGTTTTAGTGTTAAAGAACTGTTAATAGCCAACCCATGCTACAGCATGAGACTTCTTTGCAGTTTAAGAATAGTATTTGTGATATCCTCTTGTCTTGTCTTCTGAATACTTTGCCGTCATTTTGATATTTTAACTCTATCGTATTTCGTGTTTTACTTTGGACAAAGCCGCAAAAACTCCTAACTGAATGACTAAAAATATCTAAAGTTTATTTGTTTTAAAATAATTAGGGAAACCAATATTTGACCACCTTCAAATTTGCATAGGAATTCCTATGTTGCGTGGATTGACACACCACCCTGTATACGTAAAACGAGCGATTTTTTCCGAAATTTGGCTTTAAAAAAAATTGTTAGGTTAAATTAACGACATTTTTTTTTTGGTTTCACATAATTTAAATCAATCAACTTAGAGGGCTCGTGGTCGGTAGTCACCATAAAGCACTGTTTGAAAATGGCTTTCCCTGAAACTGATGATTCCAACTAGCTGTAAGTTATACTTTACCGTGCAGACGTGAAGCGAAGTTCGGTAAGTAGTCGAGTGCGGAAGACACTTTTAGCATGTTTTTTGTGCGAGCGTGAGTAAAATTATCTCCAATGTATTTTTATCTCAAAATTTTATCCTTTGACATCTATTATTGATTGTAAACGGTTTAGTTATTGTCGTTTAAAGACATTTTGATATCAGCTCTTGCCCTAATTAATTTTGATTCGTGGGTTTTGATTTAAAAGATTTTGTCTGCAAAGTTTTGTCGTCTTTTCTATTATATTATACAATGCGCGGCTTATTTAACCCATAACGAAAAATTTGCCTCAATTTTGATGTTATATGTATTTTCCAAATTTCTGGTTCGTTTTTAATGATTTATTTTTCTAATTGTAGTTTTTTTTTCTTAAGCATATCACTACTGCCTTTATTGTTTTGCTTAAAAAAAAAACTTTGGTATTATACCGGGTGTTATAGAAATGTTGTGTTTTTTTATGGAAATTCAAAACACCCTATGGGATTAACCAGCCTTTGCAAGTTATCGTAATTATAGCCAAATGAAGGTCTCATGTTTCCTTTACATTTCCTTTTTTAATTCATTTGTTTATCTCTGTTTTTTCATGAAATACACAATTTTTAGTTCAACGTGTTTTTGTTGACCTGAAATGCATTTATCGGGAAAAGTAGCAGGCTACGAAAATAAAAGATTACACAGAAACGTCATAAAGTGAAATGTAACAAAAGCGTTATCAGGTTTGATTCTTCACTTTATCACTTTTAAGTTTGCTTTGCAAAATTGTATTGGCAATTTCTAATTTTATTAAGTGTAATTAAAAACACAATGGCCCCAAACGCACGTGTAAGAAGAAATCTTTCGCCTGAGGAATGTGCTAGAGCCATAGCACTTGTGGAAGAAGGCTTGCCACAATTTCAAGGGGCCCAACGATATAGAGTGACACAATCTGCTATCTCCATAGCATTGGCACGATTTCGGGAGACTGGTGCTAATCAAAGAAGACCTGGACAAGGATGAGCAAGGGTGACAACGGATGAGCAAGGGTGACAACGGATGACCAAGATCGTTTTTTGCGAATACAGGCATTACGAAGTCGGTTTGTTACAAGCACTGCACTGCAGCAGGAATTTTCCCGTCGGTATAATTACCGTATTAGTGAAGATACAGTGCGAAGAAGGTTGGCAGAAAGCAGTATTACTCCCTATCGAGCCGCAACTGGTCTCCTCTTAACCGTAAACCCAGTGGCGTAGCCACAGGGGGGCGAAGGGGGTGATCGCCCCCCTTGGCCTGGCGCCCCCTTACTACTTAAAAAATAATTCTTAAAAAACAAGATCGGTCATATTTTATTTTTAGTAAAGAAAGGCGATGGGAATAAACTTAATAAAACCGGTTTTGAAAGCGTCCCATTGCATTAAATTTATTTCTTTTTATATAGCGGATTTTAACTTCATTCGGGGCCAGACCCCAGTTCCCTAGGGAGCATAAAGAAGGTGAATTCCTACAAAATTTGGGCGTGGTCCCAAAAACTTTTTGCCTGCGGCGCTTTAGCTCCACGATCTGCGCCCCTCCGATAGTCCCCCCCCCCCCCGCCCTAAAATGCTGGCTACGCCACTGCGTAAACCATAGAAGGCAGCGTCTTCAATTTGCCCAGGAGCATTAAAATTGGGGAGCTCGTGAATGAGGCAATGTATTGTTTAGCGATGAGTCAAGGTTTTGTCTTTTTAGTGATGACCGCCGTCGGAGAGTGTATCGACGTCCTGACGAGAGATATGCTCAATGCAACATTGTCGGAACAGTAAGCTATGAAGGAGGATCTGTTATGGTCTGGGGTGGCATTAGTTTGGATGCTCGCACGGAGTTAGTTGTGATTCAGAGAGGTCCTTTGACAGGTGACCTATACATATCAGACATTCTAGAACCCCATGTGGTACCATATGTACCATTTATTGGGGATACTTTTTTATTCGTGCACAATAATGCACGCCCACACGTGGCAAGAGTGGTACAAAACTATCTCCAAGAAACAGAAATTTTAACTTTGCCTTGGGCGGCAAGAAGCCCTGACATTAATCCTATTGAGCATTTATGGGATAACATGGGTCGACATGTTAGAGCCTTGCTTCCTTCTCCTAGAAACTTAAATGATCTGTCATTTAGGCTTATGGAAATATGGAATCAGGTTAATCAAGACCAAATCAGAAATCTGATTTTAAGTATGCCACGAAGATGCGAAGCAGTAATTAGAGCAAGGTGAGGCAATACCCGCTACTAAATGTTGTTATTTAATTTTTTTGAACAACTTCAGAAATTACAATTTTATTTCCCTGTATTTTTTTTGCTATGCTTTGTGGATTCAATAAAATTAATTAATACCAGATACTGATTCTTCATTTACTTTAAATTTTGTTTTTTTATTGCTGTTGCATTAATGTATTTTTTAACAAAACATTTTTTATGAAAAACAAGTTGAACTAAAAATTGTGTATTTCATGAAAAAACAGAGATAAACAAATGAATCAAAAAAGAAAATGTAAAGGAAACATGAGACCTTCATTTGGCTATAATTGCGATAACTTGCAATGGCTAGTAAATCCCACAGGGTGTTTTGAATTTCCATAAAAAAACAACATTTTTATAACACCCGGTATAATACCAAAGTTCTCTTTTTAAGCAAAACAATAAAGGCAGTGATATGCTTAAGAAAAAAACCTACAATTAGAAGAAGAAATCATTAAAAACGAACCACAAATTTGGAAAATACATAACATCAAAATTGAGGCAAATTTTTTGTTATGCATTAAATAAGCCGCGCAGTGTATATCATATAGTACCATTCCTTCGGTAGTTTGTATGTCGTGTTTTGTCTAGAACTAGTATGCGAGTCTTTGCGATTAGTGGGTTTGTCGACATGTCTATGCGCCGGTAATAGTCTTGAATAATTTTCAAGAAAAACTCGTTTATCATCTGTATTTGAAAGTCACGGTGAAGTACTCTGTTCAGGGTGTATCTAGGTACGTCCACGATAGATTTTAACGCCCTATTTTATATTACATGTGACTTATTAAGCTCCGTTCTGCTTATGTTGTACCATAAGTGAGAAACAACCTGACCTATACTTTGTAGAGGGGGTAGATAGAGCCTAATTGACGCAATGCAAGCTTCACTCTATTAATTAAATGGAGCCTCCAGTTCAGCCTTTGGTCAAATATAAGTCCCAGGTATTTCACCTCCTGGCACCAGTTCACTTGGATTCCATTTACCCGAAGCCTTGTATCGGGCCTGCAGGCGAATCTACCAAGCAGAAAGCCATTTTTCGAGCTCGATTACGTGACGCTGCATCCGGCTGACTACAATGCGCGGTAATTTAGAAGTCGAAGTAATTGCTGTATCATCAGCGAAAAGATAGAGCTGCGTAAATCTATGTCGCGGAATATCATGAGTATACATGTTACACAACATCACAGAGAGAGGTGAGCCCTGATGCGTTTGTTTAAAGAAAGTGCGTTTTCTGACGGGACCACAAGCCTTCTATTCTCCAAAAAAGAAGGAATAAGAAGAAGACTAAGTAGTTCGAAGTTCCGAGCCTTTTCTCTAGTTATGGTGTTATCAAAGTGAAAGCACACATCGAAAAATCTTTGCATATTTATTGTGACGTCTCCAGTATGTCCGCGGACGCGGTTACCAAGAGAACAAATGGACCATAAATTGAAAGATATGAAAAAAAGTCATTCTTGATAAAAAAAATTTGTTTGCCGAAAAAATAGGAATTAGGATGAGAAAATTAATTCTTATTATCCAGGGCGTCTCAAAAATGCAAATACATAAAATCAAACAAGAACAAACAGTCATTTTTTGAACCTTTAACGTGAAATGACAAATAAAAAACCAAATTTAGTCCTAACCCTGATTCCGAACTTACTGAAGGAAATTGGAATTTATGAAATAAAAAAAAAATTAAACATTTTTGCAAGTCCGCATTTTACTACTTTTACTTGAATATTACCTTTACATTACTAGACATTAATAAAAATAAATTTACAATAGACGAAACATAATACACAACAGTCATAGTTCAAAAACCCCTCCCCCATATTCAACACACTTTTCCAACTGCTTCCTACTGTGATTAAAACTGGCTTGAATCTCTAACTGATAATGATTCCACTGCTCGCCTAATTCTAAGTTTTACAATTTCGACATTACTATCCATTGGTTGCGCAAAAGTAAGCTGCTTTATACGGCCTCAAAGGAAAGAATCGGCTAATATCAGATCGGGGCTTCTTGGAGGCCATAAAACGGGCCCATTTCTTCCTATCCATCTCACACCGAATTTTCTGTGTGCAGGGCACCAATCGTGTTGAAAATACATTGCGTTGCGATAATCCAGGGGCAGCTCTTTAAGATGATCGCAAAAGAATGTATCTAGTAATTGCAAATAGCTCGCTCTCTTACAAGTACATTCGAAAAAATAAGACCCAATGATACCGTAATATGAAATAGCACACCACACATTGACTTTTTTAAAGTACTGACGTCTTGCGGAAATTCTAAATTCAGGATTCTCTTTACTCCAATATCTGACATGTAGAGAAGCAACAGTTCCGTTGGTTAAAAATGTTGATTCATCAGAAAACATAAGCTTGTGAAAATTTCTATTGACGTTACAAATCTCATTTCTAACCCATAAACAAAAATCTAGCCTTTTAGCTTCATCCCCAGCCTCCAAGGTTTAGTTGAAATTAGGCTTGTAAGGGTAAAGTTTATTATCTTTTAAAATTTTTTGACTGGTAGATTTTTGTACCACCTCTAAATGCTTAGCCCTGTTTCTCAAGGAAAGCAATGGATTTTCATTTACAGATTGCAATATTAAAACTGTACATTATATTGCTTCTTCTCCTTTTTAATGTCAATAACTGATCCTATTCTTTGAAATTCTTTCACCAGTTTGTGTACAGGGTGTCCCAAATTCGAGCCTCATCATTGGGATCTCGGAAACTTAAACAGATACGAGGTCGGTTAAATATAGGCAAAGTTGCGCGATTTGATGCTAATCAAAATGCCACCTTAAAGGTTTAAAAATTCCGAGTGCTTCCGAAGATTTTTGGAAAAAACCGAATATTCGCGATTTCATTTTTATTTGTTTATGACTCTATTTGAATAGACTGAATAGATATAACACAATAAATTTCACATTCTCATTGCTACTTTTGCTGTTCTACAGGATAGTGTTATAAGATTTTCAAACCGACGTTTCGTCTTTGAGCTGCCATCATCAACTTTATTTTTTTAACGTAAAGTAAAATACACAATCTGCTCCACTAGTTTAATGTAACAATTGTAAAATTGTCAAACCATACATGTTTCGGAGGCATAAACCTCCATCATCAGTGGGATTAAATTAAGTTAAGTTAAAGAGAAAAGGGCCAGAAACATTGTGAGAACTCGTGTCGCAGAAAAAACTTCATCATTTTGTGTTAAGTAAAGTTATGAAAATAAAATAGAAAATAGAAAAAGTTGTTATTATTTAAAAAAAAAAAAATTTTATAGTAGTAGTTTATAATTAAATAGTACATATTTTTTGAATCTTTCATTTGTAGAAAAACCAACATTTTCGTCCAATGAGGAGGAAACAAAATAAGAGATACGAACATCCTGCTAGCGTTGTATCAAAAAAATTTCTAATAAAAAAAAATAATAAATATTTTTTTTGATACAACGCTAGCAAGATGTTCGTATCTCTTATTTTGTTTCCTCCTCATTGGACGAAAATGTTGGTTTTTCTACAAATGAAAGATTCAAAAAATATGTACTATTTAATTATAAACTACTACTATAAAATTTTTTTTTTTTTAAATAATAACAACTTTTTCTATTTTCTATTTTATTTTCATAACTTTACTTAACACAAAATGATGAAGTTTTTTTCTGCGACACAAGTTCTCACAATGTTTCTGGTCCTTTTCTCTTTAACTTAACTTAATTTAATCCCACTGATGATGGAGGTTTATGCCTCCGAAACATGTATGGTTTGACAATTTTACAATTATTGTTACATTAAACTAGTGGAGCAGATTGTGTGTATTACTTTACACTGAGAGATGGACTTCTTCCATAAAATTTATTTTTTTAAATACGACACTGGATTTTTTTATTACGGATTTTAAGGGCTTCTAAGGTCTCAAAACCAATGATGTATATCGCACTTACTCGAAAAATTTATATTAATGGCATTTTCCATAAGGACTCATTTGTTAAGAGAGAGACAGAAACGAAAACTTAATAAAACTAAATAATGAAAGTTAAAGTAAATATTCAAATTGTAATCCGCCCGCTTGGATGCATTTTCGTGTCAGCCTGTGAATTTTATGGATGGCACGCTGAATAGCCCTTGCGGGGATAGCCCTGATCTCCCTTATTAGGTCTTGACGTAAAACTTCAAGGATTTGTGGTGTGTTTCGATCAAGACGGTTTTGGAGAAATCCCCAAAGAAAGTAATCTAGAGGGCTTGGGTCTGGGCTCCTAGCTGGCCAACGTACGGGTCCTTGGTTTCCAATCCATTTATTGGGTAACAGTGCATTTAATAAATTTGTAACGAGTCTCCCATTATGAGGTGGTGCACCATGTTGTTGCCACCATAGTTGACGTAATACGTCCAACGGTTCTTCCATTAAGGAATCCAATATATTGGTCCTTATTAATTCGGCATGTCTTTCAGAAGTTAAATTTCCTTCAAGAAAAAACGGGCCGATAATTTTATTGTGCCACATACCGACCCATACATTAAATTATTGCCGCCCTTGAGGTCTTACTTCTCGATTCTGCCTTGGGTTTTCTATTGACCAATATTGTTCGTTATGTCTATTAAACAGTCCATGTGTTAAAAACCTGCATTCATCTGTCCATATAGTTTTATTTAGAAACTCGTCATTTTCATTAACTCTATTTTGCAACCGGTCACAAAATTCTAATCGTCTCTCAGCATCGTCAGGTCTTAGTGTTTGACTAATATGAATTTTGTAAGGTTTATATCCACGATTATTTAAAGTTCTCCAAACTCTCATTCGCGGTGATACTACTTCGTCTAAGAAAACTCTAATTGAAGCTCAAGGATTATTATTTACCTTAAAAAATAATTTAAAATTACTCATTTTACTTGCTACTATGTAATAATAGTTTTCAAACTTACAGTGTTTAAGATAATTTGTTCCTCTTCTGGATCGATTCGTCTTCCATATTCAACCTTTGGTTGAACAAAACTTCCGTATTGAGCTAAATTATTAGCAATATTAGCAAATTAACTATAATGCGGCTGCCGCCTTTCCGGATATTCCAACAATTAGCGCTCACAAGCCGTTTTTGAATTTCGATTCGAAATATAATAAATCCTTATCATGTCTCGTTCTTCTTCAGAAGAAAAGGGCATATATGTTTAATACGCGTTAACGATTAGTGAACAGTGAATTGTCAAAATATTAGATAATTTAAACATAAACAAATAAACTAAGATGGCCGACACACACGACGCACCGCCACTTTGATAAATTGCTAAAATTTCTGTAAATATAGCCTAGAGCCTAGGGTTTGAGGGTTAACAGTTTAATTATATTATTTATTAAAAATTAATACAAATGAGTTCTTATGGAAAATGGCATTAATATAAATTTTTCGAATAAGTGCGATACATCATTGGTTTTGAGACCTTAGAAGCTCTTAAAATCCGTAATAAAAAATCCAGGGCCGTTTTTAAAAAACAGAGTTGATGATGGCAGCTCAAAGACGAAACGTCGTTTTGAAAATCTTATAACACCATATTGTAGAACAGAAAAAGTAGCAATGAGAATGCGAAATTTATTTTGTTATATCTATTCAAATAGAGTTATAAACAAATAAAAATGAAATCGCGAATATTCGGTTTTTTCCAAAAATCTTCGGAAGCACTCGGAATTTTTAAACTTTTAAGGCGGCATTTTGATCAGAATCAAATCGCGCAACTTTGCCTCTATTTAACCGACCTCGTATCTCTTCTAGTTTCCGAGATCCCAATGATGAGGCTCGAATTTGAAACACCCTATAGGTACACCAACTTTCGAAACGTACACGCCAGGAAATTTGCGTTGGAATTCCTCCACTACGTAGCGATAAGAGCACTGACCATTTCCATAGCATTACACTATAAAAACTCTTTGTTCTACGGTCAGCATATTCGAGAATATTTATTTTGACACTGACACTAACAACTACAACAACAGGTAATAATGTAAGGTATAAAAGTCCTAATATGAAAGTAGTAAAATGCGGACTTGCAAAAATGTTTAATTTTTTTTTTAATTTCATAAATTCCAATTTCTTTCAGTAAGTTCGGAATCAGGGTTAGGACTAAATTTGGAGCAAGTTTTTTATTTATCATTTCACGTTAAAAGTCCAAAAAATGACTGTTTGCTCTTGTTTGATTTTATGTTTTTGCATTTTTGAGACGCCCTGTATAATAAGAATCAATTTTCTCATCGTAATTCCTATTTTTTCGACATGCACATTTTTTTATCAATAATGACTTTTTTCGTATCTTTCAATTTTTGGTTCATTTCATTTCATTTCATTTTGGTCAATTTCTTGTTAACCGCATCCGCGGACATACTATATATTGACAATCAACAAATTGATTTATTACACAAATTGCATTGCAACAATATGTGTATTGTATTGTTGTATGTGTTGATGTATTGTATCCCACACGTGAGTGTTGGAGACAGCTTCAGCACTAGTGAGGAAAAGTGCTTTCAGTACTAGCATCAGTAATGAAAGTAGTCACTTTCTGCACGCTAGTAGAAAAATTATTCTTTATAGTTCTGGTGAGTAAATAGTAAATATTTTTATGTGGTGTCTGATTAATAGATAGAAGCAGCGCTGAACTCTAGCTGCAATATTGCATTGATTTTCTTTTTTTATTGGATAAACACCGTGCCTTTCCCATTCACTTTTTTCAGCTTAATTAAAATGAATTTGTTACAAATCTATTCCTATCTAAGTCGACCTAATTATATACACAACCTATTGAGATTTTTAGGACTTAAGGCATTTACATTTTGCACCTATTTTTAAAATGTAAGATTTTAGAATGTCTCGGGAGATTACAAATTTCATGGTATTCGAAAGGGATAATGCAGTCAAAAATCTGCAAAATTTGCTTTAAAAATAATCAAAATCATAAAGTTTTAAAGGATGGGGATATTTTTAGAATTAAGTCTACTGTCTGCTCCCAAAATTTGCACAGAACAATACGAGATACCTTGTATATTCTTTAATTTTTGACCTTTCTGTGTGTGTGTTCGTGGCCGGTTTTATTAAAGCAAATTTTGCGACCTTTAATGAGAATTTTAGGATCCAATAATTACAGCAAATAACGTAGGTACACGTAAAAAATGAGTATTATAAAAACAGGGGGCATCAGGGTTAGTATTTTCTTATAAAATCATATTTGCATTCCTCAATCATTTAACATTTTTTCCAAATACGTTAAAACACAGTACAACGCGATTTTTGCGACAATCTACATGTAAATTAAAGGTAAATCACTCGATAACAATAAGCAATTATCGCATCTACCAACAGTTAAAACCTTAATAATTATAGAGATGCACTGAATATCAGAAACCTGACTCCATACAAATGTGGGCAATACTCGGCGCAATCACAGACTGCCGAATCGATCCTAGATTAGTTAGAAAAATCTACTCCAAAGCTACCTCTTGCATAAAACTAGACAATAATTTTTTTTTATTGAATTAGCCGATACTTGCTGGAGATCCATAACAATAGGGAGTTTAGGAAATAATTTCGACATTGTAGCTTTTTCAAACGAACATTCGTTTGAAAAGCCACAATGTAGCGAAACATCTCACGTTAATATTAAAAATATGTATACCATTCGTTACGAAATAAGGGTATTTTAGGCACCCGACGTGAAAATTGTCCTACGAGGCGAAGCCGAGTTGGACAACACGTCTATCAAAAATAAATATCTTAACGTACTGTTTTAGGTTACCAAGCATTAATATTAATAATATAAGTAGCTGTACTTTTATTATTTATAATAAATAGGTAAAATTATAGTCTGTGTATAGTTTTTAATTGTAAATAATTACTTTTAGGCACAGCGTGCTTAAAAGTTTTTTAAAAGGAGGTTATTTGAAAATTAAAGCGACAATCAAAAAAGGGTTATTATAAAACGTCAGTAGAAAAATAGTATATTACAATACAAGTACCGTAGGTACGTCTTTACCGCATGTGCGTGATGTTTAACAAAACGAGCCGAAGGCGAGTGTATTGTACGATATTTTATCTACAAGCATGTTTCAGGGCACCAAACCAATATTAAAAACTCTAAAAGAGCACTGTTTCAATTTACCCCGTAGGTGCCTCGTAAGTCGTTATCAACAATGCATTAACATCGGGTTGATAGGGAAATAAATTATAGAAATTTAATAGTTGGCTTTTACATGACAGATGTAAAACTTGACAACGGAATAAACGATAATTATTTTTGTAACAATTTCGTGAAAGTGTGTTTAACGTCCTTTAAATGGAAGTCAGTAGCAGCAGTGATAATGACATTCCGAAGGAAGTTCTGGACATTGCTAAAGCAGCTACCCTTAATTTATTGCCGGATAAATCACGGCATAGATATGAGAAGGAATATGTGCTCTTCATGGACTGGTGTTCATCAAAGAAAGTTAAAGCAATTAGTGAAGATGTGATGCTTGCCTATTTTGTGGATAAATTTAAGGACAGTAAATCATCCTCTTTATGGAGTTATTACTCAATGCTCAGATCTACTATAAGTATCAAAAATAATGTCGACATAAGCAGGTATGCAAAACTGATGGCATATTTAAAAATGAAGTCTGTGGGATACAAAGCTAAGAAATCAAAGGCATTCTCCAAGAATAAGGTTGTAAAATTCCTTGTTACGGCACCAGATGAGGAGTTTTTATTAATAAGGTACTTAATTGCGATTTTTTTTTAAATCTACTTTTAAATAACAACTTATTTGCTTGTTTCAGGTGCTACTCATTGTGGGCATGTCGCCGAGTGGAGTTATGTAAAATGAAAATTGAAGATATTAAGGAATTTGAAACCCACCTTGTTGTAACTGTCCCGGATACAAAGACACATGTAGATCGACAGTTCGTGGTTTACGTGGAAGGATTTTCATCAGAAATTAATAATATTTCAATTTTCAAGAAGTATAGAGCCCTTAGACCCGATCATACTGCCCATACACGGTTATTTATTGCATATAAAAAAGGAAGATGCACTATCCAACCACTGGGTATAAATACTTTTGGAAAAATACCTTCTCAAATTGCATCATATTTAAAGTTGTCCAGTAGGGCGGAGCGAAAATAGACGCAAAACAAAATTTTTTGGAAAATGAAGTTGCCTGCATACGCAATAGGTGCCTTTTAGGATACTTAGGAACAGAAAAAAATATGAGTGTCCTACGACAATTTCTTTGGCTGCCGAAATGACCTTGAAAGCTTAATAAAAAGGAATTTTCCAAAAAATAAAAAGAAATAAAAATATGCAGCTCTCTGCTTGTTTCTTTTTAGCAAATTAAAAAAAACAACCCAGAATTCACCACGTGGAGGTGGCGCATGTCGAGTTCCACCCTAACCCTCCCTACCCTACAGAAATTAAACGAGCTTTTATGAACCCGTCTCGTGCTTCAGAGCCAAAAACTGCTATAGAAGCTTCGGTTATTAATTTTATACACCTTTCAACTGCCTGCGAATGACAAGGAAATTTTAATACGGGTATTTCATCCGGAATCACAGAAATCATATTGGTTAAGTTTTCGTTTGATATTCCAATTGTCAAGGGGGTTCGCTTATACTGACATTCTGCCAATCAATTAAGTCGACATAATCTTCACAATCAAAATTTAGTTCATTCACTTGAAATATTCTAACGTTCTCTGTTTTGGCCGATGATTTTCTACGTTTTAAAATTCTCCTTAAAGCCAACTCTCGAATGAATTTTCTGTCATCTGCTAACATTGCTACTAAAAGATTCTCCGAGTGAGCATAATATCCGTTCCTCTTTATTACAGAATCTATAACTTTTTAAGGTCGCCAGGGAGGTATCGAGATCTACATCATGTTGAAAAGGTGTCTAGCACCATCTTTACAAGACCAACTGCTTTTAATTTCGAACCAACATACGGCATACACTTTAACTATAAATTCAGTTAATATTCGAAGGTTTTCAGATGGTTCTTTGGTAGCAACATATAACCTTAGAACTCTATTGGATGTGGTAAGCCATCTGGCGTGTGACATTCTTCCAGGGGATTTTAAAGCTAAATCTTCTCCACAAAATTCCGTTACAGATTCCTTGACAAATCTCAAACATGTATTATTGATCGGTACTTAACGTTTTCACATCTATTGGAGGTAACAGTCTCAATTTGTTTAAACTCTACTATAGGTAAGTTCTCGCACGATTCTAGAGATTTGCCAATTTGTCCCGAAAACCCACTTGGTCCGGAAGTTCTTCCGTTCATATGAAGCAAGCAAACCAACCACTGTAACGGCTTCTTTAAATCTGATTCTAGACCTCGAATTACTCCATTTTTTGAACCTGTGTTTACCACAGTTCCGTCACAACCTATAGCCACAATTGTATTTTTATCAGTATTTTTTTGTAAAAACTGAAGTATTGAAGTTTTAATTGCTTTTGCACTTCCAGATGTTGGACTTACGTGTCCGATATATCCTGATCCGGGTTCACAAACTAAAGCATAATGTTCCTCGGTAACAGTTTTTTGATAGTACTTATTTCTTTTTTATTCTTTGATCAAGGTTTTGTCCCTACGCCCATCAAAACAGATTGCTTGCACGTCTGGAGTATGGTCCCCAAATGTTTTTGTTAGATTAGCGCGACTTTTAATTATTTCTCTGAAGGATCCCTTGCCTTGGAAGTAGATGAAATACTTCCTAGTTCGTTTGGCTCACGCTTAGACGTAGAATGTTCCACTGTTTGAAGCTCACTTTTCTCGTGAAAAGTGTGCGAGTGCTTTTTGATTTTCCTTTGTGGTCTCAATATCTAAATTTCCGATTGCCATTTTTCGGTTTATTCTTTGATCTAAAAGGAATTGTCGCTAGGCTATTGGTATTTTGTTTTTGCACTTACAAGTTGAAAAATTTTTACATTTGCACTTTGCAGATAGCAATATCAAACAGTTTTGTGACATGCAGACCCTTTAAATATCTGTACTTTTTTATTGTAATTGTCCTTATACTTGGATTTAAGGCTCTTCTTAATTGCTCGATATTTAGCATTATACTGTTTTATTTGATTAAATATTTGCTGGTCTGATACTACGGAAATCCAACTTTTCTTCCATATTTCTTTTAGGTCTTTTACTAGCTTTATACAAACATCACTTACACTGGGTTCTTGTTTATTCTCGTTCAATTTTTCTAACCTTAGCCACGAATAATATTTAATAACGTCAGCATATGTTGGTAAAACATTTTCTTTGAAGGGGGTTAATACGCCAAAAAGCTAAAAACTGCTTAAAAAAATTTATAAATGACTGAAATTCAATTTATTCACAAATCGTAACAAAAACTTAAATAAATAAAAATAAATTAAATTGCTTAAATTTAAAATGATTTCGGCAGCCGAAGATATTATTTTTGGCAACTCAGATTTTTTTCACTTATTCTAGCATGTAATAGACACATGTTAAGCATGCAGGGCTATTAAGTTTCAAAAGTTGAAAAATTCACTCCGCCCTATTGTCCAGTCCCAAAGAATATACGAGACATTGTTATCGAAGGACGTCAGTTACAATATTAGTAGATGCTGGCGGGGATATCATGAGTTTAAAAAGACATGGCGGATGGAAGTCCTCCAGTGTTGCGGAGGGCTATATTGAAAATTCGGTGCAAAATAAAATAGGAATTGCAAAGCAAATAAATGGTGTAGAAGAATATGCAGAGAGAACCTCATGTTCTAGTAAATCTGTAAATTTCAATTATTGTGTCTCATCGGATAGTAAAACACTTCCTTCATCGATATCGTTTGGAAATGTTACAAATTCTACAATTAATATTAATATTTCTTAATTTATAAGTTTGGATTAGTTTAGAAATTTAAATATGTAAGTATTTGTTATACATATAATGTTTAATAGAGTTTATTTTAAAAATAAAAAATACACTTGAATAATATAAAAACTTGTTTTTATAGTATGTAATTACTTACAGCACTAGTGCGGTAAAGTAATACTTACCGCACTCAAATCAGTGCGGTAAGTAGTTACTTACCGCACGCTTGTAGATAAAAATCAAAACGACAATCAAAAAGGGGTTATTATAAAACGTCAGTAGAAAAAGTAGTTTACATTATTTCCTAAACTCCCTATTAATAATTCTAAACCTTCTCCAATTGGTAGAGGGTTGCCAAGTGTCCTCCTTTAGGAAGGACAGTCCTTTAAGACGTCAGTCCTCTTTTTTTCTAGTATTATTATATTGTGATAAAGAAAAAATCGTTGTCTAACCATTATAGTATATATGTCTCGTCGTTCGATTTCACGTCGGCGAACTTTCGCGGTTCAGCGTTTCCAACCTGTCACAACTGCTATTAACAGAATTGTGTTAATGTGGTATGCCTTAAAATTGTACTTTTTATCTTGACAAGATGATATACTTAAAGTAGTTAAACCTGCCTTGTTAATTAATTATAACAAAATTTCTGAAAAGGTGCTTATTAATTTTAATGTCTTGAAATATGTCTGAAAACTTTTTCAAGTACTGTTTAAAAATTTGAATGAAATCAAACAACTATTTTGATACGTTTTCAAATTTTGGAGTCACTTTTTAAAAAACTGATAGATAAAATTATTTTTTTTGGGGATTTAAGGTTATGAAATTACTGAAAAACTTACCTGAACATGAAAACGCAAATACTGGGTCTGACTTTATTTTTTTTTTTAGATTTTTAAGAAAACTCAAATTCAAAACGTAACAATATTTATAAAGTGGTGTCATATGTGTTAAGTATGCCCAAAAGTTCGGCATGTCCAGAACGGGTTTTCTATGTCATGAATTCCAAATAGCGAGAAGAACAAATAAATAAAGCATGAAAAGATCTAATTAAAGGTAAGCTTGTAAGTTTCGTTAATCAACCCGAGAAATGCGTCGAATTTCACCAAAAAATTAAACAAAATGCAAAACTGTTATCATTATTGCAAAACAGAAAACAAAATATAAATTTTTATATCCTTAATTAATTACTTAAATACTTGGAATGTGTTTATTTATTATGTATTAGGTATATGTTATTATACCGAAATCATAGTTTATGTTTGTTTGTTCGTGTTGTATTTATTTAGTATATTTTTTGTTCTTTGTTCACTTGTTCAGTCAGTTTCAAGCAATACTTATAATATGCAAATCGAGCAAAACATTCCATTTTGTGCTTATTTTGTTTCTTTTCAATTCTGGTATATATGAATGTTGACTTGTTGCCGTTTAGTCCCATAGAAACTGTATGACAATTTTACTTCAAATAAGTAATTGTCAAGCGTAGTAGCAAAGTTGCGGTTTTCACAATGTGCGCACAATGCAACCATATAACCTACCAAAATTTCATAATAATGTTTTATTTTGTAAAGACGTGACAAGCTGGGTAGTAATTTCGTTGTCACCCGGTATAACCCGATTTTTGCAATCTCTAATTTCTTACCAACTTTTCTTATTATTTCCTTCACGATATTCGTATTTCAGCCTAAAACGAAAAAAAATTCTATTTTTTAAGTACCTCGTATAGTGATAAATGATTTTAGTATTGGCCAAGCAACAATAAATGTACATGTTGATTTTGGCACATGATGTCAGATTTCCTCTGTTTCTATGTCAACAAGAATATACAAACACCGACACTTTTCTTTCCATCAAATCCTCAAAAAGTATAAACGCTGTTAAAATGAGCAGCTCTGACGAGGAGCTACCAGATTCCATTCTAGAGGGCGCAAACTCTGCAAATTTAAATTTATTGACCGCTAAATCCCAAAAAAAATACGAAAAGCAATATAAACAATTTGAATACTGGTGCCGCAACAAAGAGACAAATAGTTTTAAGGAGGAGGTCTTCTTAGCGTATTTTGCAGACTTACGAAAATCAGTTCAGCCAAATACTTTATGGAGTAAGTACTCTATGTTAAAAAGTGTCCTTAAAATCAAAATAAACTTGGATTTAAGTCAATATTTCGAGCTAACATTGTTTCTAAAAAAGCAAAATGTGGGATATCGTCCAAAAAAGGCCAAAATGTTTGACACAATTGAAGTTTCCAGATTTATGGAAGAAGCAACTGATCAAATTTACCTTCTAATAAAAGTTGCCACCATTTTTGGGTTGGCCGGTGCTTGCAGGCGCGATGAGCTTTGCAAGATAATGGTTGATCACATAGAGTTAGAGGATAAAGGAAATTTGATAAGTCGTGAAAATTCCTGACAGTAAAAACAATACTTCAAGAATCTTCGTAGTATCTAATGAAACAAATAAGGGATATTATTTACAACTCTATCATAAATATGCAAATTTGCGAAAACCATCCACTCCGCACAAGCGCTTTTTTGTGCAGTATCGACAAGGAACATGCGGTACTCAATGTATTGGAATAAATTCATTCGGTAAGATGCCTACGAAAATAGCTGCATATCTACAATTGAAAAATCCAAAGCATTATACAGGACATAGTTTCCGTCGTTCATCGGCTACCATGTTGGCCGATTCTGGAGCAGGAATCACTAATGTCAAGCGACTCGGAGGCTGAAAATCGACGACTGTCGCCGAGAGCTACATTGAAGATTCGACAAATCAAAAAAAGGACATGTCGAATAAAATATTGGCCACGAACAACTGCCCTTCTTCATCATGCTACATAAATCCTTCCGAGTTAACACCTTCAACGACCTATTTGAACAACTGTCCTTCCACGCCAAGTCAGTGCTCATCAAGCCATACCATAAACCACCCACTGAATGAACTTACTGCATCGGCTATCAATTTGCATAATGTCAGCAATTGCTCTTTTGTTATAAATGTTATAAACAAATAATTTAGTTTCCTATTATTATTTTTTATTGTTATGTAATTTTTGAATTTTCTATTATTATTTTTTTTGTTATTTAATTTTTAGTTGTACTATACCTAGTTCTTTTTTTAAAGTTAAATTAAAAATGATTGAATAAATTATCATATTTTTATTTTTGTTTTTATTTGATATGAAGCTCGTAGGAAAAATGTTGTTCCTAACACGTGCGCAAAGTGCTTTTCCGCACGCAAGAATTTATCCAACTATACTTGCGTGCGGAAAAGTATCACTTTGCGCACTTGTTAGGAAAATAACTATTTTATTTATGTATATTAGTCAAGTATTTGGCTTATAAGCATTTATTTTTAAAAAAATATTCCCATTCGGTTTTTAATCAGTGTGCCATGCAGTGACATTTGACATGAATTGGCCGCTACATTGACTTAACTAAGCATTTCAAAATTTAGATCTAAATGAAATTAGATGTGCCACGACGAGTGCAGAAAACGGCAACAAATAGGTATAGGAAAATAATAAGGAAAGTTGTTAAGAAACTTATGGATTTAAAAAGAGGTTTATATACAGGGTGTTCCGTTTAAAATAGCAAAGTTGCTACTAATTTCTGGTAGAAGACACTGCATTGTCGAAATATTTTAGGGCATTGACTGGTTTGGCTTAAACGTCTAATGTTTCATCACCCTAAATAAGAACGGAGCCACACATTTTTTTATTCATTCTAAATTCAGCAATCCCTTATGCCCTTGCTTATATTATTAAACATCTTAGATATTGTTATAAATCAGTAACCCTGATGCCCCTAACCTTAACCTAGCGACATAAAAGTATAAAAATAAAGCTCTATAAAATATAAAAATATAAAATCTGTTAACAAATATGCAATAAATAAAGAAGTTCCATAAAATTAAGTACCACCATCCTTAAAAAAGCTTGAACTTTTGCAAAAAATATGACCAGTATTTGAAATAAAATATCAATCAACCTGGACATACTTGTATGCAAAAATTTAACCTAATCAGGTTTAAAATAATATTTACATCCGTTCAACGCGCAGATGTTTTCCTTCTTCTATTTCCAAAACAAACGGAAACAGAGGAAGAAGAACATCCAAGCGTTAAAACAAAAAAATATATACAAAAATGGGGTTTGACACTTTTTAGGACTTAAGTTAGTTTTTTGGTGTTAATTGAAAGAAATACACATATTTTCGTCGCTATATAAAACGGCAAAAAAACTATTTCTGATAGTAACGGCGGTATGCAGCACCTTAATCCAGATTATTTTTTAATCCCGCTTAAAATAATTTATTGGTATGCACTACCGTAAAAACAAATGTAAACTAAATTACTGTTGAGCCTACAATCTCGAGCACTTAAGCCAAATTTTCTAACCTAAAAAAATATTTTATTATTTAAAAATATTATCACTGTTAAAATTATTCTAAATTACTAAAAATGGACGTTAAAGGCGAAATATTTATCGACGACGACTTAGATATTCTCGATATTTGGTTTTCCAACGAAGATCTATGTAAGATCAGATTATTTTTATATCGACAAGTAGAAAACCTAACCTTTTACCTTTTCCCAAGATTTTGAGCATATGAGCATAGAAAAAAGTATTTTCTAAGATTTTGAGAAAAAGTAACAAAATTCAGGTTATTTAATCTTCTTGTTTTTTCGGCACTAGCTATTTCGCGGTATTGCCATATTTTTCTAAGAGATCGGTAATCTCTTCAGTATCAGTAATGGTGCATAACATCTTAATCCGGATTAATTAAACTAGTCTTATAAATCCAGCTTAAAGTCAAAAGTCTTGCATACGGCTGTTAGTAATTTTGAGGAATTCGTTTTGTATATTCGAAAAAACGGTATTTTGTAAATTGTTGTTTCTAGAAATGGAAAGCTCTTATCGATAACAAAATGTTTTCAAACATTTCCAAAAATACATTTAACCAAAAAGATGTTTTACTCTTTAGAGGCAATTTTGGATTTAAACGCCTTTGGCTGCTCTATTATTACAATTTTTGATGTAAAAATATAATTTTTTCAAAAAGCAGGACATTTTATAGAAAGTGGCATCCATATAATTAATATTAAACAGTTTTCGATTTGCAGAGGACGTTTTTAGACGGAGCTGCTTGTAAGAAGAATGATTAAATATATTGTACAACTTGTCCAAGCTAGCGTGATATATGAAAATTTTGCTAGTTGCGTAGAAACCAGAAAAAGAACGCATCCGGAGGAAAAGAGAGGCATGATCGCGTGACCGATCAGTGTTGGTGTTTCTTCGATAGTACAGTCCGTTCTTTACTCTATGAAAGTCTCGATAAATACGACAAATTTTGTCTCTAGCCACGGTGCATCGGTGTCCCGTCAATTCATCGTACGACATTTCACCGCGCGACTTTTCATCGCCGACAATTGAGCGCGCGACAATTCATCGCTACGACACTTCATCGCGCGTCAATTCATCGCAAATTCTTCTATATTTTTCATGAGTACCATAATTACTTAATCCTCTTCCTTGAAATACCAAAATTATAATATTTAAATTAGATACCTGTTAATGATTTTACAGATATAATTTATATATTTTTCAATTTGGGTCATGTTGAGTACTATAATTACTTAATACTATAATTACCTAATCCTCTTAAGGGGTTAGTTCAGGTTTCCTGAATTAATATTCCCCAGTGAACTTGAAAAAGGCGAATTGGAACCAAAAAGGTGGATTAGATGCCGTGTTAGCGCTGTTTAACCAATATAAGTCTATATATCTTCTGTTTTAATTGTTACAATATATATATATAATAATACGGCGATAAATTGTCGCACGATAAATTGTCGTAGCGATGAATTGTCTCTGCGATGAATTGTCGGCGGTGAATTGTCGTTCGATGTATTGTCGCGCGATATGTTGACGCTAAATCCGGTGCATCGAATGGGCGGCACACATTTGATATTATCATATATCACGCTATCTTGGACGAGTTGGACTATTTAATAATACAGGACTATTTTTTAATTATTTCCATTTAATGATTTAAAATCAGCTAAGTATAATGAAGAGTCAAAAACAGTTACATCCGGGGGATATGCAGTGGAATACAATATCATGCGGACAGTAACATTTCCAGATACTTGTACTAGAAAGTCCGACTGCTGACCTGCCAGTTCAAACCAAAAAGTTGGACAGTTAAAGACAGCGAAGAAAACTTAGTCACTGACCTGGATCAGGCGATTGGAGTTTGGCGCCAGTACTGTCCAAACCTTTATACTGATAATGACTATGTAAAGGATCGGGATGGTCATGCTACTCAACTCGAACGAAATATTCTGGTATCCGAGATAGAGGCTGCCATAAACAGATGAAAACCAAACAAGGCTCCTGGAATGAACGCTGTGACGGCGAGGCCCTAAAGTCTATGGAACCTGAGGGTGTGATGCTCCATGTATTATGCCAGAGAATATGGGTTATTGGTCTACGGCCGGAGGACTGAAGAACATCCATTTTTTTCCCTTCCATAAACAAAATGTGCCATCAACAACTGTGACAATTACAGACTACTTGCCTTGATCTCCAATACCAGTAAAGTCTTCTTGTATATTCTTCAAGCCCATTTGGAAATTGTGGCAAATTTTCCCTGAGCAAGCCGGATTCATGAGGGGAAGAGGCACTAGAGAGTAAATCCTCAATTGACCTGAACTAACCTCAATGTTAGACAGATCATTTAGAAGCAGAGGGAGTACTACGTTCCAACATATCTGTGTTTTGTTCATTACACCAAAGCATTTGACAACGTAAAATGGGCAAAACTTTGGAACATACTATTGCTGATGGGAATCCCAGAGCATCTCGTGTACCTCATACGACGATTATATGATAACAACTTTGCACATGTAAGAGTTGACAACTGCCTGTCTCATGAATGTGTCACATTCAAAAGGGGTGTATTCTATCGCCGCTTCTTTTTAATATCTACAGTGAATTCATTATGAGACAGGTACTGGAGGACTGGCACTGCAAAGTAAATATTGGTACAAGAAGAGGGTGTAACTTGAGATTTACTGACGATACGACCTTGATTGCTACTTCAGCCTGAAATACTCGATCTACTGACGAGACTTGAAGATACTAGTGCCCTATATGGTCTGGAAATAAACTACAACAAGACGAAAATTATGATCATTGATAGGGAACACAACAACTATCCCGAAACTCGGGCTATTGGTCATTGTGAGGTCGGCAGTAGTTTCGTCGATTTGGGAATAGGGAATATCGGAGGCTGTAAGGGCGAGAGCAGATGCCGCATTCAACTTATTAGATCAGCAATGACACAGTTGAATAAAATATAGCGTCACAGCGACATCACAAAACTGACCTGGTCAGCACACTGGTCTTTTCGATATTCTTGTATGTCCGTGAAGCATGGGCCATCAGAGAAATGGATCGTCGCCGGATTGATGCCTTTGAGATGCGGACGTGGAGACGCATGCGGAGGATTCCTTGAACCACACACAAAACAAATCTTTTAATTCTACAAGAAATATGCCCACCGAAACGCTCGTCTCTCGGATTCTTATTTTTTTCGGTCACATCAATCGGAGTGAGCACCTGGAGAGGCTTATCGTGCAGGGTAAACCTGCAGAAAGTAGAAGACGCGGGCGATCATCAAACCGCTGGGTTGAGGTGACCAAGAACCTGTTAGATGTTAGTTTCTCACAAGCAGCCCACATGTCCGCCAATCGAGGTAGATGGCGGGACGCAGTCAAGAGAACCATCCGGAATGTTGAACTTTATTAAGATGGGTCACAACACATCTGCCAAGATGTTATGACTGGGAAGGATGCGTAGTCCTTCTACGTAATATACCAACTTTGGTCAAGAATAATAATTCATGAGAAAACAAAAAAAAAACATTTGTTTTATACACAGTGTATAAAAAGTCCCGGACCGGTCAATTATTTAGAAAATGGCGCACAATATAAAAAAACTTCCGGTATAAAAGTTGAAATGGAATGACCCCTTTCTAATCACGTTTTCTGATTCCTCTAAACATTCTAAACAACAATTATGAAACATGTCATATGGCTAAATCCATTAGTTTAAGAAATAATTTGAGTTAAAGGACATAAATACAACAGGTAAGATATTACCTACATTTTGCATACTGCTTGTATCTATTTTTTTTTTTATTTTACTTTTTTACGGTTCGTCGGCGTATCTTAGGCCATCTAGAACCGGTCATCGACCGTACGGTTTTTAATCGTGCGCTCTACCGACTGGGGAGTGTGAAACGGCACCTTCATCCTACGAGATATCCGATCTCATCCGGCCTGTCCGGCGTGAATAGGATGGTTTTGATGTCAATTCATTTTACACTCTTCCCTAAGACAAGAGCACGCGGTGTTTCCCAAGCGGCCACCCATCCAAGTACTACCCGCGCTCGACACCGCTTAACTTCGGTGATCTGACGGGAACCGGTGCTTTAGGTGTCGCTAGGCCCTTGCCTAGTATCTAATTTAATTGTTATTAAATTTTTGACAAAACTTGCGTGGGTACATTTAGTACAATTTTTATGTTTTTTTTAGAGTTTTAACGCAAAACATTCTGGTACCAGCTTGTAAAAATGCAAAATATAGGTAATATCTTACCTGTTGTATTTATGTCCTTTAACTCAAATTATTTCTTAAACTAATGGGTTTAGCCATATGACATGTTTTATAATTGTTGTTTAGAATGTTTAGAAGAATCAGAAAACGTGACTAAAAAGACGTCATTCCATTTAAATAAACCAAAGTTTTGTTTACCATGACTGTTTCAGGCACCCTGTATAATTACAGGTGTCCTAGTTTTATAGATTTTTTTGAGGCCTACAACTTTTATACCGGAAGTTTTTTTTATATTGTGTGCCATTCTGCCATTTTCTAAATAATTTACCGGTCCGGGACTTTTTACACACTGTATATAGAACACGGTGGTCAACTCAGCTGTATCTCGGAAACTGCTTCAGAAAAAAGAAAACATCGTTGGTCAAGAGAAATCACACAAGTTGGTTATCTTCGGTTAGAAAAATAAAGGCATACGGTGTTCACCATGTACCAGTGGTATATTTTCATTTACTTTATATTTTATTTCTCATAATATTTATAATACCCCGCCAAAAACACAGAGCAAGAATCACTGGTTTTATTATGAGTATTTATAATATTGCTAGACGTAAATAAATCTGTGTATTTCTTTAAAATAACACCCAATTACTTAAAAATAATTCAGCTTGTCATTATGGTTGTATTTTTGTATGTGTGTATGCGAGTATGTAGTACATATTTTATTATTTCTGGCAGGGCACAAGTTTGTTTGCTTGTTACAACTCAAAATCACAGCCAGTTTTTTTCGAGAACCGAAAACAAAACTGGATCGTTGGAATAATGAACTTTTTGAAAATACTTATTCCTTTATTGTGGCATCTGTGCATGTCTCTCAGGACTTGATGCCAATCAAACACCTCTTTACGTTGTGCAGCCAGCTTTTGTCTCGTCATTGTTCTGACCTATACCTAAAATATTAAATACGTGATGCAAGGGCGGTTTTAGCTTTTCAACATGGGGGGGGGGGTAATTTCAAATCCCAATTTTTTTTAAACAATGGTATCAATTACATGCATTTAGATAAGTACATTTTTTTTAAACAAGCATGCAGTAATAAATAGAAAAGCTCTTATTACCCTAAAGTAACCAAAAAAGAAGTGGGGGGGGTAGGGGTAAAATAGCGCCGCAGACGAAAAATTTGTAGGTACCACGCCCTTTTTTCCAATGATGATGCTTAAAATTCTAAATTCATGGGGGGGGGGGGGGTGTAATTACCCTATTACCCCCCCCCCCCGTAAAACCGCCCTTGACGTGATGCAACAAGAAGTGGAATTTTAAATATAAAAAATATTTAAATAGCTTCAGGGCCCGTATAGTGCCTTTTTTACCCCGGATCAAACATGTTAAACTTTCAACCCTATACTAGAGCCCAACAATATAGCTAAAGCTTAGAACGGGTAATGTTTAGGGTCTCAGGTTTAGAAAAGTTCGTCTTTGCACCAAAATCTATGAGACATTTCGCGTCGTACTCGCAGTTTCACACGGGGCGATAGAATTTATTTTCAGAGAATACATTACAAAAATTGTGTGCGATGGTATTACTCAGTGCGAGTTTGTAGAGTAACGAATTATTCTGTTAACGAGGCGCGAAGAAAGGAAAAAAACTATTAGACGTGACAAAGACGTTATTGGAGATATCCATTTATGCGAGTAAAATGCGTCGAAGATGCTTTTCAACTACTTCCTAATAAGAATGTTGACATTCGATTACTTAATTGCTCGTTTAAGAAGTAGCATCAGTCGACAAGATTTAAAGTATGCGTGCACTCAAGGTTTTAAATGCACATGTATCGTATCATTTGTTACAGAAGGTAAATTTTAATTTATTCAAATGCAATTTTATTGACTAATATTGACTGGGAGTTTTTAATTTTGAAAATCATTTATCTATATAATAAACTGAAATACTTTTTGCTTTTTAATGTTTCAAGGTTTTTAATAGAGAGTTACTCTACATATGTTTCGACTTATTAGGGCTTTTTCAAGAGTACCTGATTAATACTAAATTTTAAGAACGATCCTTAAACTATATATACCTTCTTTTATTGACCTAATTATATTAATTAAGGTTAGCAATAAGTTGAATAATTTAGGATGTAAAACTATTTGCGTCAACAAACAAAACTTAGGTAAGATACTTGTGAATAATAAGGACAAAATAGATAAGTCAGGTGTTTATAAAATCCATTGTTCAGATTGTAATGCTATATATATTGGTCAAAGTGGCAGATGTATTAAAAGTAGACTTAAAGAACATAAAACATCAATCTTAAACAATGTCAAAAACACAGGAATGTCAACACATTGTATTGAAAATAATCATTTCATAAATCTAAATAAAATAGAACTACCTCATGCTGAAAACAAAAGCAAAAAATTAGATCTATTAGAACAATTAGAAATCAAAAAATCTTTGAAAAACTAGACTTTCCAAAACAGCAATAAAAAAAAAACATAATATAATCAGGTCAATAAAAGAAGGTATATATATAGCTTAAGGGTCTTTCTTAACATTTAGTATTAATCAGGCACTCTTGAAAAAGCCCTAATAAGGCGAAACATATCTAGAGTAATTCTCTATTAAAAACCTTGAAACATTAAAAAGCAAAAGTGTTTTAGTTTATTATTTTAAAAATGTTTCACAAGGAACCAACCTCCTATTTAATCGAATTTAATCATATATCTGATCAAACTGCACAGAAAATTGTTTTTAGAGTTGAATCCATTGAGAAAAAAAGCAGACAAAAGTATTTTAGAATTTTTTCAGTATACAATAAAGATCATTTTCTGTCCATACTAAGAATATAAACTTGGTTAGAAGTATATAACATAGAACTTGGGGATGTTAACAAACAATGGGACGTATTTATAAATTGTTTTATCCACATTTTTAATCAATGTTTACCTCAAAAGTTAACTTGCAAAAAAAAAAACCTGTTACATTTTATAATGAAGATGTTATCGAATGTAAACATAGATTGGACTTTTTGTTAATATCATCCAAACAGGAACCAGGATATTAAGGAAAAAAAATTATATGATAAAATGCTAATAATAGCTCGAAAAACAAAATATGAAAATATAATAAAAAAAACTCCGATAATAAAACAAAGTGCATGTGGTCCATCTGTAAAGAAATCTTTGACTTTGACTAAATACTTTGGCGACCGCAGCCTAGTGGTTAGTGTGTCCGACTACTAAGCCGAAGGTACCCGGTTCGATCCCGGGACCATGCGTCGATCTTTATTTATTCGGTCGTCACCTCGTGGAAGGCAATGGCAAACCACCACGTAGTAATTTGCCTAGTACAACCTCTCAAATAGTGCCGTTCGGAACCGGCGATAAACTGTATGTCCCATATACCTGTGAAAAATCTGAAAAATGTCATTTTTGGAAATTCATCAACAAGGGGTTCTATTTGTTCCTCAGAATTTGCAGATACGTTGGGGATGTGAAAGCGCCATCATAAATAAATTTACCAACAATCCTACCCATAAAAACACCTGCCCACATACTAAACCCAAATCTTTCTTGCCGTGGATGAGATTTTTGTTGTGATCAAGTGCAACAGCTGAAGCGGTTGAAAATACCGGCACTGCTTACATAAGCTTCGTCTTTCTAAACACAACTTAACGGAAAATTGCGCACTTTGTTACAATCTTCCAGGAACCATTGCAAAAATACATTCGGCGTTCAAAATTTCCGGGTTGAAGATGATGAACTTTTCTGGGTATATGCGAGAGGTCGCCTACGCTCGAATGAGCATGGCACATAAAGAAGAAGAAATACTTTAAAATTGAGAGAGACCCTCAAGATGGTGAGTATTTTCTCTCAGTTGTTCCTAATCTTTTAGGTAACCTAATTAATTTACCTTTTAACTGTAAAATTATAAATAATTCGAAATCTATGTTCTTAAAAATAAACACAGCAGCGGTATTATTGACGAGATGCCAACAAGCATTATTAAAGTAGTCGCTTTTGAGTTGCAAAGGGTTTTGTGCCACTCTTTCAAATTTGGAAAATTTCCTAAAAACTTAAAACTGGCCCTAATTAAACCGCTTTATAAAAGTGGGGATTCCGGAGTTTTAAACAACTATAGAGCAATAAGTCTGCTTCCGGGATTTTTGAAGATGTTTGAAATGGCACAAGATTAATGGATTTTTTAAAAAACTACGAAACAATCAGTAAATACCAACATGGGCTTGTAAAAGATAAATCCATACAAACGGTCATATTCGAATTTCCTCGAACTATCCTGGAGCACCTTGAAAAGGGGGAGTTAGCACTGGGGATGCTACTGGACCTGTCTAAGGCTTACGATTATATTGATAAGGGGACTTCTTGAGAAATTGGAAATGTACGGTATAAGAGGAAATGTAAAAGAACGTCTTAAATTTTACCTTAATGACAGAAAACAAATTGTTACTATCTCAAAAGAAGGAAAAACAGCAAAATCAAGGCCACTTTCGAAAGACTTCGGAATAGCTCAGAGAAGCATTTTGAGACCAATTATGTTTATTATATTTATCAATGACATATGCCTTTTGTTGAATTCATATCCTCAACATATTATCAAACACGCAGATGACACAAACGCAATCGTTGGAAACAAAAAAATGTCGGAACTAGTTTTACAAGCAAGATATTTCTTCCAAATTATGACTGAGTGGTTTGCAGAGAACAAACTGGCTTCAAATAGGGGAAAGCAAACATCTTGTTATTCAGAACAAAACAATCAACATCCATAGAACCACCGCATATTATTTTAGAGAATAGAGAGTTAAAATTTTCAGAAAACGCAAAATATCTGGGCATTTATATTAATGAACATTAAGATTGGTCCTTTTATGTATCAACTGGGGATTCGAACTCGAGATAATTTGTCCATAATTGACGAATTTTTATTAACGATTTTATAAACACAAATTTAATTGATGTTTTCTACCGACTATGGTCACAGAATGAATAGCTACACAACAAAACGCTGGAGACGTGGCAACAAATTACCCCCCGAAAAAGAGCTCGGCTGGCGGCAGAGGAATTCCTAATACGATTTCATTGGCTTTGGAGCGATGTTTACCTACAAGAGGACCAAAATCGAGTCCATGGTCAGTATCATGTTGCCAAACCGTTGTGTTTGTAAATGCGCGGGAAAGTAGGACGTGTAAATTTGAATAAGTACTTTGTAAAAAAGAAGTAAGCTAAAATTGGGATTACTTGCATCCACGCGTCTCCAAGTAAAATTGCAATTTGTTTTGGCCTGACCATTAAAATGAAGTATGGGAATCAAATGTTAGTAGTTTTTACACAAGGTTAAATTCTCACCTGGTGCAATGTAAAATAATTTTAAAACATAAGTCTGAGCCACCCCTACTATAATACATACTATTATTAAAACACCCGCATTTAATGCCTGCTGATCCACTACTTGTGGTCATATTAAAAGAAAAATCCGAAAGTAAAGAAATGCGTATATCCCAATAATTATTCGTTTTTTTTCAAACTATGTTCTACAACTGGTCTCTGTTCCTAATTTACATCAACTAAATATTAAAACAAAAGCGTTGACAATAAACGCCTTTGATCCAACGCCGCCTAACCCGATTAATCACCTTAGCAAGAAATGCGCCGCCGGCGTCGGTCGAAACCCTTCACATATTTATTATTGCGATTAATTAAAATGGTATTCATTTTTACGAGAATCGAATGTCGACCGGTAAGGACGATATGACAACACTTGGTTGATGATATGGCGACATAAACGCGCTAAATAAAAATAATATATAATCTGATTATGGTGGCGACCCCCTCGAGGATTTTGTAGAACAAAAAAGCGAGTCTTCAAGAAGTAGTCCATTTTCTGTGGCGAGATTATGAAAGAAAACAAGGTCTGTCTATACCACCAAAGTAAATACATTTGTCCCTCTAGGGTGAAATAAGGGTTAAAGAATATACATAATTTAAATTTGACAGTTGGTTGTACTAGTTTCGACTTTAGAAAAAGTCATCTTCAGCAACCCAGTAATTAAGAAATCTTTTTTATTTTTTAGGATATACCTAAATAAAATAACACAAATTGGAAGAGGGGGAAGAGTGGTTCAACAATATACGGTCATAAAAAGTACTGTGTGCAGCCAATGGATTCGTCAGTAGATAGTTATGGACGTGATGCTACATTAAGCAATTAAGGAAATTAAATGTGAATAAGTAATGGAGGCCAAAATTCTTAATGGGATAATTTATAGTTATGTTATGCTATATAGATGTCAATAACATGTCAAAAGAAGAAAGTTCAATAAAATAATCGTTTCACGGAAACAACTCAGTGAGGAGACATGATTTTATATTTTGGTGGGTCAGAATTTAATAAGAAAAGGGGGGAGGGAAATTAAAAATTGTTTTTTAAAACCAGTTACGTAATTAAAGTAAAATTGGGAGTCATCAAATTGTCAATATTCCATAGCAAAATTCGTTAATAAAATAAAATTTGGATGGTTTAAATAAATAAGCGAGTTTTCGCATTTTCGCTTTTTTTCGATAAGAGTTCTGTTGTTGTCTTTTTATTCTGTGTCATGTCATAAAATAGAAAACCATAATATGATAAAAATAAGCATATTATAGAAATAAAACAACGGTTCGATACATTGATGTTACTATCTAAAAACAACGCCTACTTTAAAGCCTAGTATAATAAAAGAAAAACGACCAACTTTTAAAAATAGAAAAAAGGAGATCCTATGAGAATAGGGTTAACAACTCAGACTGTAAATATATGTGGGTAAAATGCAATGAATTGACAGGACGGGTTAAATGCAATGACTATGATTTCGGTGAAAATTAAACATCTTTTGCTAACTATTCTAATGAACATCTACTAAAAGTTGTTTAAGATTTTTTAACCCAACGAGGGCATAAGTCATTTAAATGTAGCATAGTAGAAAATAACAGGAATGTATCTAAAACCAGTAAATATTAATGAAGCAATTACTCTCTCTTAAAATCTAAAGAATAAATATTCTAGTGGCTACAATGGTATTCCAGCAAGTTTTGTTAAGTTTTTGATAACCGAACTTGCACTAGTAAGTAAACTTGACTTTCATCTTAACATATCGTCGACCTACTAAGGGTGTGCATTATACTAATTACAGGTTGTATTCATTTTATCAAAAAGTTCTCACATTTTTTAGATACCTCCGTAGATATTTAAGAATAGTTATTGAGCTGACCTAATTTATTAGGAACCATGAACTTTATCTGTTTAAAGCTTTAGTTGTATCGATAGAGTAGAGAGGTCCCAACATGAGAATGAAAATTTAGCAAGCAAAATCCTCTAACCCTAGTTAGGAAGAGCGCCAACCAAAGATGTGTACTTCAAGGGAAGAGATATGAGGTGCGCATGAGGTTGGTATGAAGTGCAGTGTACCATATTTTTATATGCAATGACGCACACAGAAGCCGTGCGAAAGAAGTGAGTCGCCTCACTATGCAGTGCCGCACGGCATGCGTGCTGAAAAATAGGACCTGATCTATTTTCACTTGACATTGACATTTCCAGGATGGTTTACCCCTGGACAATTATTTTAGTATTTACAATTTTAATAAAAATGTGTGATGATCAACAATTTAATATTAAATTCGGGCAGCATGTAGAATCATGTAGAATGCTATAACATCTTCATCATCGGACGACGACATTTTGACAATAGCATTAACCTTTGCTCCTCTGCGCACTGCATGCACTTCGTACACTGTTTTGATATGCATGTACTTCAAGCACACATGAAGTGTGTTTCAGGTGTGCTTCACGGACACTTCACCTCAAGCAATTCCCTGCTCTGGTGGGCGCTCTCCCTTAGGCTAACCACGCACTACGATTAACCACTACGATTGTTAATCGTGTGATAATTTTGTCGCATAAATGTAATACATATAAATGTATTGCACTGTCCGCACATATTATGGGAATAAATGTCGTGAGTAAATAAGAACATAGGTTACCGTGATCTTAAAGTCGAGAGAGTTAAAGAAATTAAAATTGGCAAATAAATACATCAAAGTTTAAATTGTACCTAAAGAACAGCGGCAAATAAAACTTTAACAATTTGTAGAATATAGCATTGGGTAAACAAACACCGACAAAACCGAATAACAGCAGAATTTATAAGGTGAGAATCAGGACAATGTTACCAGGTGGTCATGAAATGAAAAATGGATGTCTTAGCTTTTTGAAATAATTCTATCAAGTTCAGATTAAGCAGACGAGAGTTGCAGCACGTGGCTACATCTCGTGGCGCCACACGCATCAACCCAACCAGGACAGCGAGAATCCGTATTGGGTGGCGCTGGAAGCTAATGTGTCGGTTTAGCAACCGAAAGCTAAATATTGACAAACAACAAATTTAAAATAAGTTCGTGTACAGAGTTGTCCCTTATCCTCCCGTCAGACCAAATCCTTGGACGCGTTTCGCCGTCTACGGCTCATCGGCAAGGCTCCGGGTCTGACAAAAAGGTAAGGAAGGGACCTCAAAGTGCTATTAACACAGAAATGCGAGATGTAGCAAGTGCTGCAACTCTCGTCTGCATAATTGCATTTCTGTGTTAAAAGCACTTTAAGGTCCCTTACCTTTTCATCGATGAGCCGTAGACGGCGAAAGGCGTCAAAGGATTTGGTCTGACGGAAGGAGAAGGGACGAATCTGTACAGAAACTTATTTTAAGTTTGTTGTTTGTCAATATTTAGCTTTTAGTTGCTAAATCGACACATTGGCTTCCAGCGCCACCCAACGTAGTTTGCCCGTGATGGGCCGCCTTGCCAGCGTTTGAACTTATACGGATTCTTGTCGTCTTGGTTGGGTTGATGCATGTGGTTGCCACGAGATGGGCAAAGCACTTTGAGATCCCTTACCTTTTCGTCAGACCCGGAGCCTTGCCGATGAGCCGTAAACGGCGAAACGCGTCTAAGGATTGGGTCTGACGGAAGGATAAGGGACAACTCTGTTAATGAACTTATTTTAAGTTTGTTGTTTGTTAAGTTTGGGTTAGTTTAGATGTCAACTTAAGCACCAAACAAGGCGGGGGACATTTCCAACGATTACTTCAATTTGCCTTTTTGTTACACTCCGACACAAGGTAAATGGTCATGATTAACTAATCTCTTTATACTTTATACCTACTTGCCCTTCTATATTGACAAATAAATCATTCCGGTCCAGGGTGGTAGTAGGAAGATTGAAACAATGCTTGTATATGTACAAACATTTATTGTGAAGTGCTGACTTTGACGTAAATTATTAATATGCGTAAAAGTAGTAAGCCGTAATATATAATTTTTATTATACAGGGTGTCATACGTAGAAGTTCCACCCCCCCCCCCCTTATTTTCTTTAGTTTTTGAGATATCGGAATAAATTTTTTCTTGTTTGAAAACGAATGGCAAAGGCTTTTTTGACATCTGTGTAATTACCGGGTTGAAAATGCGGAACTTCTATGTGGAACACCCTGTATAAAACCGTATGAATAAAATGAATCATCTCAATAGTTTGAATCTGTACTATCACTATCATCCACTTATATAATTAGAGGTTTTATGTTTTCCCAAAATTTTTTATAATTATTTTCGACTTCAAGTACATGATTAACGCATGCTCTCCAACTGCTCTCTGGTATTAATTCACACTGAGTTTTAATTACTTCATTTACATTAGCGGACATTTTTGGGTTTACATTATTGCGTCTAACTTTGTTTTTTAATTCGGACCATATCATTTCTATAGGATTCAAATCGCAATGGTAGGGGGGCAATCTAAGTGGTATGTTACCGGATGCTTTTATAGCCTCATCTACGCAATATATTTTATCGTACGATTTTGTTTTTAGTACCTAATTTTTTCAATTTTTGTTAAATATTTTTGTCTCCATTCCACCGTTGGGTCTCTTTAATGCAAATGCGCTTGTCAATTTTTTTAAATCGAAATCCAATTTTGTGCAGGAATCGCCGTAACGTTTCGCGACTAGCAGCAAATCGACCATTTGCTAATAACTTTTCTCGCAAAAAATCAAGTGACGGAATCTGCTTAAGCTCATACATCGCATACACTTCCCTGCGAATCAACTCTCCATCACCATTTCCAAACACTTTCAATGTGCCTTTGTCAGATCTGTCCTTCCTCTCCAGTGAATTGTCTTGGTCAAGGAACCGACGCAAGGTAGACCTTGGAATGCCAGTTAACTCCACTGTATTCTTAATGGCAGCTTCTGACGTTTTTAGAAGACCTGCAGACAAATATTTTCCGTAAGATTTTGACCTGATATTTTTGTATCACTCTGTGTGGCTACAAGGTCGGTCCAATGAAGGAGAATGCTTATTTCGACTTCGAAAATAACATACTAAAATTTTAAAAAAATCTGTCCGGAATCCGTAAGAACTGTCCGGAATCCGTAAGAAGTGTAATATATTTTTTCATATCAAAACTAAAAAACGTATAAATTTTACCTTGATATACTCGCAAAACAATCCTCTTGCAGCACATCTGTAAATGACACTTTGTTTTTTGCTCGTTTTTGTCTTTAATTCCGTCGTCGGATTTACAGTTTTTAACCCATGGTCTGAACATTTTAAAAATTACTAATAATAATAACACCACTGAACACCGTTGAATGACACAGTTCAAATGATTTAATAATAATTCGACAATTTCTAATGTCTCGACAGGTATAATTAATTATACCTTAAATACGTACATCATCAAAATAAAAATAAAATACCTCCCTGTTACTCACAAACGCTTACAAACCAGCCCTTAATTGGTTAATGTGGGTAAAGTCCCTCGATCGTTATAAAGCAGGTAAAGTCATGACCATTTACCTTGTGTCGGAGTATACTAAAGCCCAGTTAAAATGTAGTGTCTTTCGTTTCAGCTTTTAAAGTTGTAGTTCATTATTTTACCTCTAGAATTGATAATATATTTGCGGGTTATTGATGATATCAATATGGCATCGAAACTAACCTAAATCGACAGAGTTATTTTAATTTAAAGGATTGTATTAAGCTAAGATAGATTTCATTTCATTCATTGACCAAGATGTTTTTTCATATCACGGTATTTATTAAATAATAAATTACGGTTTTGCATAATGATAAATCAATCTTCATAAAAATGAACTGAAGGAGGAAACATCACATTAAACATGAACTTTCGTACAGTAATCTAGTACACACAAATTCTGCCGTTAGGGGTTTCGGAATTTATTCGATTTTGGTGAGATTCGTTCTGTCAATGTTTGATGGAGTATACTTTGTATATTTTCTTACAATATGCTGTTCTTTTTGACAAATATAAGTAACATATATTTTGACGGCATGTTTCACTGTTTTTATTTCTAAAATAGTATATCCTTCGCACAAAACTCATGTTCTGATTAAAACCCATATTATTGAAGATTATCAAGATATCCAATTTTTCCCTGTAGTGTGGATGACTTTAAGCAGAAATAAAAGATAGGGACATTACTTTCTAAAAACACTTACTTTTCCCACCTGGCATCATCGGACTCGTGAGTTAAATATCGAACACCCATTTGATTTTCTAAAGTTCTCAAGTCGCACCAAGTCTGGTAGTCCTAGAAATTAAAATCAATTTTGTAGTGCTTTTGAAGTCCGCTCAAATAAAGATAATAGCATAGGGTAAACCCGAGCGAAATGAGCACACTTGTTTTAAATGGCTGCTGTTGTTTCAAAAAATAATATAAAAATTGAAATGTCATTCTTTTGTTTGAATCTTCTGGACTACTAACCTGAGTTATTTGGCAGTGGCGGTAATCGCAGTATCGTCAGCAAACAAATACCAAATTTTGGAATACCGCGGATTCTCTTTGGAAAGTGTACCCCTCCAAACAACAATAGAAGTAATCTTATAAGTAATATATACGACAACAAACCTTTCCCATCCTACAATATTTTCATTCCCGGAGGTTGCACAGGATAGGGTCGAGAAAATAATTTCGCAAATAAAAACGCGTGCGAGAGGGTGGATGATATTGGAATCTGGTAAATTTCCTTCTTTATGGAAAAGGGCTAATGTAATTCCGGTTGCTAAAAATAGTAACCCTATCTCGCACGCAGACTTTCGCACAATAAGCATATTATGTTGCATGTCTAAAATTACGGAAAAAATAGTAAATGAATAATTGAGGCAATATCTGTTAGACAATAAAATGTTACCCTCCACACAGTCCGACTTTCGTAGGGCTCCCAGCACTACAACTGCCCTTCTCAATGTGACCGCTAACTTACTTGGGAAATACTAGCAATTCGAGACAAATTAATAGCCGACCTCAATCTCAAAACGTCACAGACAAAGATAAGGTAATCAAATACAGTCAGATTCGAGTACCTTCAATAATTTTACGAGACAAATCGAGTTATTCAAAAGTCTCCAAATATTTGACGAATAACAAAATTAATTTCGGCATTGCTGTCACTGTTACTGAAGGTGTGAAACTGCACCCACCCACGCCAATTGATTACCGTAATATGAAGTCGTTTTTAGACGCACAAAAAATGCTCTACCACTTCTTTAAATTTGCGGATGAGAAGGAACTGCATGTTGTTTTCCGTGCGTCCTAGAGACGTGGACGGAGGACAAGGCGAAGGAAGACCTTGTCAAACTGGGTTTTACATCCTCAAGGGTTATTATGTGGAAGCTTGCCGACGGCTCGCCGATGCCTTTAATGCTAGTGTTGCTACCAAACATGATTGATTTCATCCAAATTAAAGTCGAGGCGCAACGGACTAGACCACAAGAGACTCAATGTTACAGGTGTCAAATTTTTGGACATTCCCAACATAAATGTACGGCGCAATCAAAATGCATGAACTGTGCAAGCAAACATATGTCCGCAGAATGTCCAAGCCCACAAGTTTTGAAATGTTGTAACTGTAACGGTGATCATCGCGCGATTGTATGAAACATCCAGAATATAAACGCACCTCGACTTCGATTCAGCAGAATAATGAACCGAATAATAGACCAGGTCCAAATTTCAAATGAGGTCAGCAAAACAACGTGAGCCTCAAAAATCAAAATATCAACAAAAATAACATTTTACAAGGTATCGGCGAGCAGTCGACGTGGCAGGTCTTTTGCAAAAGTGTATACAGTCACTCTTGCCGGAGTTTAAAGATAAAATGCAGAAACAAGTCCAAGTTATGATGTCAACACTAGCTAATCTAAGTCATTAATGACCTTGCAGACAGAGATCGCATTCTTCAGCTTGGCTACAATTAATATTAATAGTGTCAAGGGCAAAAAGCTCGAAATCATCGACTTTCTTGAAATATACAGCATTAATATTCTTCTTGTGCAAAAAACATGGCTCAAGGGAGAACGCTTCACATGCCCTAACTACAATATTTTCCAAAATGGTCGGAAAGGTCGACCGGAGGGAGGAACTATGATTCTTGCCAAAAAGAATATCATAACGCAACCCATGCTAGATTTATTAAACTGTACCCACGTTAAAGGTACTTTCATTAAAATTACAACAAAAAATTGTTGGGTCAAACTGGGTTCTGTTTACTGCAGTCCTAGCGTCCATATTGTTGAGGGCTGTCTGATAAAACTCTTTAACTCTGATAGTTCAACAATAATAGGGAGAGACCTCAATGCAAAGCATCGAATTTTGGGCTGCCGGACGCAGAATTTGCGAGGTCTTACCCTATTCAACAAGTCTCTTGATTTAAATTATCACATATTGCCGCCGATCGAGCATATCCATTTTCAAACGGACTCGCTGCCGGAGATTCTAGATGTTATAACTGAACTGACTTCTGACCATAGACCTGTTCTCATCGAGTGGGACAATCCCGCAGAGAAAGGTAATGGCTACGTTACAAAAACAAAGACAAATTGGCCTCTTGTTGAGAGAACTCTTCAAGGATCTGGTAATCTACCACCAATATACACGAATGTGGGAATAAACGAAGCAGTTGCAGATTTAGCTAGAAAAATAATTTTGGGCCACAATCGAGTCTTCTACAACGAAAACGTCTAGATTTTCGAAACGGGGCCCTATAGGACCCGAAATTACTCAGATGCTAAAACAAGCATATAGGACTGGCGATCCACGCATAAAAACGGGGGAATCAAATGACTCTAGCCATGAGAACAGCATTAAATGCAAGAGAATCTAGAATTTGGACTGAATTGTTTGCAGACAGTCTCTGCGGACAATTCAGTGAAGTTCCCAGTAATGATTTGGAAAGAGATGCGCGAATCGCCAAGACCATTCAAGTATACAGAACCATGGATCATCGCGATAGAAACATTCCGCAAGGGACATCTGCGGAAGCTCGGTCTGCTTTACATTATAACAAAGCAAAAAAAGCGCACGGTTTCGACGGTATTAAGAAAGCAGCTTTGAAGATTTTGCCAGAAAATACAGTTTTGGATGTATTAAACATAGCCCAGGTAAGATTGTTGAAAAACGAATACTAAATCGGATAACCGATTTTGTATTGGACAACAATATTTTACCACCGGAGCAGTTTGGATTTCGAGCTGCTCATTGCACGGTGCGCCAACAACGCGACTAGCGACTAACATACTGAGAGGATTTAACGACCGCAAATCAACGGGAGCAGTATTTTTTGACGTTTCTAAAGCGTTCAATAAAGTCTGGCATAATGGTCTCATATTAAAGTTAATAAGGTTGGGTATGCCCAATTCTTTGATAATTGATTTCATACCTCGAGGACAGGTCATTCGCGGTGTCATCAGAAAATACAATTCAAGCGTCAGAAACATTAAGGGGGGAGCGCCACTGGCCTCTTTACTATACATTATTTATACTAGTGATATCCCCCGGGATCCGCGCACCCAATTGTATTTGTTCGCTGATAATACTGCGATTACTGCAACCTCGAAGTTGTAGTCCTTTGTTTGCAATGTCATATCAATCTCCTTCAGAGATGGTTGGACTCTTGGAAACTTTGTCTTAATGATGGTAAGACCCAAGTAATTTACTTTTCAAAAGCTATACCAAAACTACCCTAAACAAGAATAAGAGTGGGCATGCACAAGGTTTCTGGAGAGCTACTTGGAGGGAAAGAGTCGACGTGTGGTGCCTCTCGATTTGTGTCAATACACCGCGGGATGCCCCAGGGTAGTATGCTGGGACCCTTACTTTTTTCCTTATATACTGCCGATTCCTCCAGCTATTTAAAGAGTGGCAGGTCGCATCAGTACGCCGATGATATGCATATTTATTTTTTCTTTTTTTACCGATTTCAATTAACCATCGCTGTGCATCAATGATGACCTAGCGATTATTTCCAAATTAACGGCATCCCACGAGTTTATTCTAAATGGTAATAAGACCCAAATGACGGTATTTGGACGGAATAAATCTGTCGTGACTAACACCCTGCACATTATCTTGAGTAGCGTTTTAATAAACCCTTCGTCTGTATGTAAAAATCTGGGCATCTTGTTGGATGATAACTTGCGATTTGAGGAACAAGTTTCATATCTTTTGCAAAAATCTTCTTGCAAACAAAAAAAGTTATATATACCTAAGGATATGTTGGCTAGAGATATTAGACTTAGACTATGTGATAGTTTATCTCATATCTTGATTAAGCAAGCACTCTCCATAAGCCGGCAGTGACTGAAGCATGCAAAACTCTTGCATTCGGTTCTCTTATGACCTGCGTAACTTTGATCATGTAACTCCATCATTCCTTGCGTCTAATTGGTTCTATCTTAACAAAACATTTTTTACACATCAACACCCACACGGTTGATACACATGCAGTTGGCCAGTGGGGGAGACTACTGGCGACGCCTCCGACAAAGAATCACCTACAAAACGGAAAATCTGTGCCCTTATTGTAATGGCCTCCTTCTGCCGGCATTCCGTGCTGGTTGATTGGAGATTTCGCCCACTGCATTGAAGTCGTCTGCTATGGCGGGCATAATGTTTGACTGAAGAAAGATTTTTTTTCAGATGCCAAGCCGTATTCCAGTTAATTATCGTAAACGCGGGAAATATCTTTGAGCCAGGGCAATATATACTTGCATAATACGCTGTAAAGTCACTACCGGAAAGTTGTGAGCTTTATCAATTGTAAATATGCGCCACTACCTAGGTCAAACCGTAGATTATGTGCATATGTAGATACATTTGATTATGAAAATAAATGAATTTAAAAAGAAAAAAAAAAGGTTCTATCTTGACGAGAGATACTAGATACAACTGAGCACTTTCTTGTTAACAAAACTGAAGCACCTATACAGGGTGCCCAAGATAAGGAGGGCCTCTATGGGGATCTCGGTTATGGTAAGAGCTACAACTTTGATGAAATGGGGAAAAAGTTGCGCAATCAGAGGACTAATAATATGGCATAAAAAAAGTTTTAGTAATATTAAATTTGTAAGTTTTGAGATATTAAATAAAAACTGATATTTTGGATTTTTGATTTTATTTTTCTTTGGCGTTATTATTAAAGTTAGAGCAAAACTGACAAAACTCTCTCACAGCAACTTGTTATGAACTTAAAGATTACATCGCAATTTTTTTTATACGACGTTTCGTTTCCAAGCAAACACCATCAACTTCATTTTTTCTAATACGGCCCTGATTTCTTATTGTCAAATTTTGAGAGCATTTTTTATTCTTAATTCAATGATGTACCAGACAATGTTGTTTAATTACGGTTCGAGCCTTTTTAACCATCTTTATGAAATTTTCAGGGTCCGGACCTGGATCCTAGAGTGTTGCATATGCTTTTTCAGCTTTTTTAATTAAAAAAATGAAAATGATGGATGTAGAAGGTAACAACGTAATCTTTTTAGTTTCATTATGAATTTTAAAAAAAATAATAAAATTACATAATAGATTTTTAATTATTTATTTAACATTGTAAAATACTGATTCCGAACCCATAATAATTAAACTTTAATTAATTGAAATAAAACTAACATTAACTCATTAAAAATTAATTTTCCAAAAGGTGTTCAAAGTGATTTCCGTCGTTCTCCAAACATAAATAGGATCTTAAAACTGTATTATTTAGGACATTAGTTAACATTTGTGGCGTTACGCTGTGAAAGGCTGCAAGCACTAGTTGTCTAAGCTCTTCTTCTGTTTCAAAATTCTGCTTATAAACACAATTCTCGATATATCCCCAAAGGAAAAAATCAAGCGGGGTTAAATCTGGGGAACGCGCCGGCCAGGGTGTTACAGAATAAGTGCTGATACTTTTTTCTGGAAATCTTGCTGAAATGTACTCTCTAACTACCCTTAAATTATGTGCAGGTGCACCATCCTGCTGGAACCAAGTGTCGCGTTGTTCTACCAGAGGTAAATTATCCAGAGCCTCCTCTAAGTCATTTTGGAGTAAATTCAGGTAATGCTCAGATGTTAAATTATGTTGATAGAAAAAAGGTCCTATTATTCTTGTTCCCAAGATTCCAGCCCACATATTAAATCCGAAACGGTATTGGTGTCTTGATTCTTTGAATACACGTGGATTTTCCTTAGACCAGTAATGTACATTTTTTCTGTTAAAGATCCCGTTTCGATTTACCATGCTTTCATCAGACCAAATTATCTGGTAAGGAAAATTTATGTTTTCGTGGCATTTTCTGGTGTACCATTCGCAGAATGATCGACGTCTTTCTGCATCACCTGGCCTCAGTCCTTGACAAATTCTGTATTTATATGGGTGAAATTTTTGTTTGTTTAAAATAAATTGAGCAGTTGATTTCGCTACGCCTACATTTTCATCAATTTCTCTAGTTGATACTCCAGGGTTTTCAGTAACAGCTAATAATACGCTGAAAACCTTTTCCTGGTTACTATTTTTTTTTCGGGAGAGCATGGGTTTTTTAAATGCACCGTGTTCTTTAAGGTTAGTTACTAACTTACTGTAAGTCCGTTTAGCTGGTTGTCTCCTTTCCGGATATTTGTCCAAATACATCCGCTCCGCTACATTACAATTTTCTCCGCTTAAAATAAAACATGATAACATATCAAATTTTTCTTCATTTGAATAATAACCTGCCATATTTAGTTCAACTGAAGTAATGCCAAATTGTCTGACACCATACCTACTCATTTTTTTTCCAATGCCTACTTCGCTAATTTGGGAAAAGAACAATACTTAGTTTGCAACAGCGTAGATTTGTGTTGTTTCAAAAAGAAAATAAACCCAGGAAGTTTTTATTTTTTTTTAAACAGTATCGTAAGGTTTAATTAAAAAAGCTGAAAAAGCATATGCAACACTCTAGGATCCAGGTCCGGACCCTGAAAATTTCATAAAGATGGTTAAAAAGGCTCGAAACGTAATTAAACAACATTGTCTGGTACATCATTGAATTAAGAATAAAAAATGCTCTCAAAATTTGACAATAAGAAATCAGGGCCGTATTAGAAAAAATGAAGTTGATGGTGTTTGCTTGGAAACGAAACGTCGTATAAAAAAAATTGCGATGTAATCTTTAAGTTCATAACAAGTTGCTGTGAGAGAGTTTTGTCAGTTTTGCTCTAACTTTAATAATAACGCCAAAGAAAAATAAAATCAAAAATCCAAAATATCAGTTTTTATTTAATATCTCAAAACTTACAAATATTACTAAAACTTTTTTTATGCCATATTATTAGTCCTCTGATTGCGCAACTTTTTCCCCATTTAATCAAAGTTGTAGCTCTTACCATAACCGAGATCCCCATAGAGGCCCTCCTTATCTTGGGCACCCTGTATATCTTTACGAAAAACTTCCTAAAGGTCCATAGCAGGGTTACGTGATATAATGAGCGATTTCAGGCACCCAGGCACAGAACAGCCGCCTTCCAGCGTAGTTTTACGTATAATGCAGTTAAAACATACAATAGAGATTACAGCTTGCTCATCTGTTGACAACTTCAGTGTTCACCTCAAGAGGCATTTTGTCCAAAAGAAAAGCTGAGTTGCCTCCCAACTTTATTGCTGTTATATGTATTTAAAATAATATGTTCTCTTTCCTGCTTGTAATAAAATATGAATACTTTACTCTACTATTATTTTCTTTTGGTTCTTCTTCTTCTCCTCTTTGGAAACAATAGTTATTGTAAATCCTTTTCGGTGGTTAGATAGAACAGCTGTGCTAGATCTTGTCACCCTTCCATATATATTATTTTTTATTGTAAATCTTTTGAGCATAAATAAAAAATACCTTTATTATTATTATTATTATTATATTACTGGTATAAATATCGTTCAGAACCTTACCATCTTAGTATTAGTCCGGCGTGCCAGACCTTGTCGAAAATTTTGCTGACGTCGAACAGAATATTATTATGTGATTTGGCAAAACCCTACAATGCTGTTTTGCATCCCTTGTCATTTGGGGGTTATTGAAGATGAACGCCTTAATGACGCACCCTGTATATTTTGTTGCTATAATCGCTCCAGTCGTTATTGCAATATTTAGTTGAAGATTATCAAGTTCATTCGACATATATCGCAGTAGTCCGAGGATAAAGAATAAATATTAAGCAGTATTTTATTTAAAAAATATATGGAATAGAAAATACGCATGCGTGTTACGCAATTGGTTTATATTATAACAAATTCCAGCAATTAAGGTACGTTCCTACAACTTTTATTTAAAAAGTGTTTGTCTATCTCTAACAGGTTTAGCAGAAGCTTTTAAACTATGAGAAAATGCCCTGAAAAACTAAAACTAATGTCATACCATACCTGAAGCCAAATGTGTTGAAGAGACTTATCGACGGTATATCGTTTCCTTTGTTTAACTTGTAATAGGTTGTTAATTAGATCTATCGCTAAAATAAATAAATAAAAACATTTACTGCCTTATTCTAAATAGTAAAAAGTAAAGGGCTATTTAATTTAGATTTCCGCATAAAGTAATAATTGAAAAAGACATCGAAAGTTTTGAAGAATGTCTGAAAGTCCAACAAAATACATTCAAAAATATCGCAAATTTGGATTTTTCAAATATCCGTTGGTTGAGTCACACAAAAAACAGTTAAACAGTTAGCTGCATGTTAACTTTTAACGTACAGTTTCCATGATATTAACCGAAAACAGCCTACTGGTTAATTTTTCACTGTGGTTGAAAACAGCTAGTTAGCGTCTAGAGTTAACTGATCATAGGGCTGAATGACTGCTAAATAAGCATTGAAATGCGCTAAAGATCGCGAATTTTCATCGTTCATAAAGTCCATACTCGTTAAAAAAAAAAAAACTATAATAATGCGTTTATTTTTGTCTCAATGTGCACAAATATCTAAAAAAATCATAACAAATTAATTTTAAAGAAATTCAATTAAGAGTCATTCCAAACATAAATATGCATATACCGGGTTAGTAGAAAGTACCGGAACGCTTAAATATCTTCAAAACCGCTAAAGCTGCGCTTAAAAAATTCGACAGTTAGAGGTTTCTCGGCATGCGGTATCGAAAAATGATATCGGCACTGTTGCCAGATTTGTCAGTTTTTCGCTACACATAGTCGTTTCGTTATTTTAAATTGAATGCCCCATTTATTTTTAATCCAATGAATTTATTTATATTTATTATTTATACACTACTTGTTAATTAAATGCTCAAAGTGGGCCCCATTATTTGCCAGACAGTACCCAAGTCGATCATAAAACTCTCGAAGTGTGTTACTCAACATATTCGGTGTTATAAGAGCAAGTTCGGTGCGGATTCTTTCGCAGAGTTCGTTTAAATTTTCTGGACGATTTTTGTAGAGACGATTCTTCAAATGACCCCACAATAACCTACTTGTTGCAGTGTTGCAGGCTGTAATGATGGGCTACCTCAAGTAAAAAAGTGTGGAGAACTCTCGGTTATGGGTCCTGATGAGGAAAGGTGTCCTGATGAGGAAAGGAATGTTATCTTGCTGAATTCAAAAACAACGGAGGCAAAAAAAGGTGCTGCCTCTGACAAAGGTTCTAAGATTGTCGTTTTGACTGATGACTGCGGTAAATATATATATCATTACCTCCTAAACAACTTAAAACATTTACCAAACTACAAACTACAGGTGATTACTATGCCTTATGCAAGGTTTAGAGATGTTGTTTCGTCAATTGATTGTTATGTACAGGACATCAATTCCACTGACTTTGTGATTATGTTGGCTGGATCTAATGATACTAATGTTCGCTTGAATGACATTACGCTTTTGGTAAATAAGTGTTTTCATACAAATTTAATAATTTCTGGTCTTCCATGTAAGCATGAATGCGAGGATACATATAATGTTAATTATAAGCTAGCGTCAGTTGTTCAACGTCTCAGGAGTTTCACAAACAATGTCGATTATCTTGAAATCGCTAATAAATTTTCTTTCAATGATTTTGCCCATTCGAATAAATACCTAAATAAATCTGGTCTATCTAAGTTGGCTAGACTTATGATGTCTAGTATAACAAACTTTAAAAATAAAATATCTACAAATTTAAAATACGTCGATACCTCAACACTCAATTCTACGTATGGTCGACAAGATTGTGATTCGGTCAGGGATGTTGAACCTTCAGAAAATTCTTTTTTATAAGTGACGGTAACAGGGATAGTAAGGATAGTGTATCATTGCTGTTACTGAACATACAAAGTATTCGCAATAAAGTAGATGAATTCACTGTATTTATTAATAGCCTCGGATGGCCTGATATACTACTGCTGACGGAACATTGGCTTAAACCAAATGAACCTTGTTTCATACCCAATTATTCAGTACTTTCAATATATTGCAGAGTCTTGACAGGCCACGGAGGTACCATGATTTTAGTTAATAATGACTGCAACCATATTGAGGTTAAGAATGTTGATGATTATAATCATCTACTTAGGGAGAAAGAATTTGAATTTTCGGTGGTTTTTGTCATGAAATTTAAATTGTTTATTATTTGTATTTATAGATCCCCAAGTTCCAATGTAAGATCCTTCTGTAGAAGCTTGGAATTATTGTTGTCTGAACTTCCCCTTAGCTCAAGCATAGTTTTGGCGGGCGACTTTAATGTTAATTATGATTGTGATTCTTTGGACACCCTTGAACTTCGCAACTTGTTGTGTTCCTATAATTTTAAAATGTTGGTTAACGAACCCACCCGTGTGTCTAGATACTCTTCTACTGTGATAGATTATGTTTGTGTTAATTTTAATTGTGAGGATGTTAAATGTTCCGTTATTCCAGCCGCGTTGTCTGATCACGAGGCCATAAGTGTTCGTTTCCCTATAGGTATTGATACTTGTCCATATATCGAAAAGTATGGTAGAATTTATAGTTCAAGTAATTTTCGTGCGTTTCGGATAATGGCTGATCAGATTGATTGGGTAAGTATTTCGGATTCTAATGACCCACTAAACTGTTTTTATAACACTTTGACCAGTATATTTAACAAAAGTTTTCCTGTAAGAAAAATGAAAAAAAAGCATAAAAAACCGTGGATTACTCAGGGTATTAGACTTTCAGCAAGAAATTTAAGATGCTTGCATATGCTTAGGAAATATACCAATAATGAACATTTCTTTCGATATTTTAGTAAGTATAGATCCATATATAGACAAGTTATAAAAAAAGCGAAGGAAAATTATTATAGAATAAACCTTGAAAATTCTAATAATAAGTCGAAGGATAGCTGGAAAATTGTTAATGATTTGCGGGGAGTTAAATCGTCACCAGTAAATTTGAATCAGGTTGACCCGAATATTTTAAATAAGTTTTATTGCAATATAGCCCATAATTTGACTTCTAATATTTATTCTAATGTAAATCCACTGAGCAACTTGCAGAATGTATCTATACGCGATTAATTTTTTTTTAGTGGAACTGACGTGCTTGAATTGAGGGACATATTGTGTGATATAAAAAACATAAATTCTTCAGGTATGGATGACATATCGGTCCGAATTTTTAAAAATTTACCCGATAGTTCTCTTGCTGCTCTGGTCAGTGCCATCAATGTATCATTTCAGATGGGTATCTTTCCGTCGTGCTTGAAAACGGCGGTTGTTGTGCCATTGTCCAAGGGTGGGAGTTTGGATGATCCTGCCAATTTTCGCCCTATTTCGCTGCTTCCGACCTTGTCCAAAATAATCGAAAAACTTGTAAAAAAAAGATTTATCGGATTTTTATCAAAAAATAATATTTTAGTTGATTGTCAATTTGGCTTCCAGGCAAATAAATCGACTAACGATGCCATATTTGTCTTCTTAGAAAATCTTTATAGTGGTTTAAATGATGGCGAGGTTGCGGCTGCAGTGTTCTGCGATATTTCTAAAGCATTCGATGGCGTTAATCACAGAATACTGCTTGCCAAACTTGAACGGTATGGTGTACGAGGCATTGCCTTAAACTGGTTTTCCTCGTATCTTTCTGCAAGACAGCAATTGGTTAGGGGGAGGTTGTTTGATTCTGACATGATGAATGTAGTTAGCGGAGTACCTCAGGGCTCTGTGCTTGGACCAGTCTTGTTTTTGTTGTACATTAACGATTTGGCACACCTAGACATTCAGGGTACATTCACCATGTTTGCTGATGACACCACTATTTTGTGGCGAGGTAAGAACTCAGAGGATTTGAAAAAAATTGTACAGCGCGACTTATTGCGTGTTAAGCATTGGTGCGATTCCAATCTTCTGTGTTTTAATGTTGATAAGACTAGTATTCTAACATTTAAGTTTTCTTTTAGTAGTTTAATATTGGACAGTGGTTTTGTTCACAATGGAAATGTTGCGAGGTTCTTGGGTGTTCAAATTGATGACAGACTTAAATTTAAAGACCATATATTGACGTTAAATAAAAAACTAGCTTCGGGTTGTTACGCAGTGAGGGTTGTGTCCAAAGAATTAGGGAAACATATGGGTCGTATTGTATATTTTTCTCTTGTTGAAAGTCATTTAAAATATGGCATTGCCTTTTGGGGCTTCTGCAGTCAGGAGTTATTGAACTCCATACTAGTTTTACAGAAAAGGGCCATTAGGTATTTTTGTGGTGTTAATTTGCGAGAGCACTGTAAACCTCTGTTTGTTAGGGAAAAAGTTTTGACTGTTATAAATATTTTTATTTTAGAAACTGTTTGTCTAATTCATAAAAAATTTAAAGGCCACACCAACAATAGCTTATATAATACGCGCAACAGAAATGATATACCCCTTCCTATTCCGACGACATCTCTCACTAAGCATTCTCTGATATTTGAGAGCATTAAGGTATATAATCATTTACCCCAAAATTTTCGACAGATACTGGATGGTAAAAGGTTTAAGCGAACTATAAAAGAACATCTAGTTGCCAGACCATATTATAGCCTTCGGGAGTTTTATAATGATAGTTAATCACTAGTTGGTAACGTTTGAATGAGGGCTTGTGTATGTATAATTTTGCCTGTGTTTTTGTTTCTGCTACTTCTTCCTGATGATTTTGTTAGGAATGTCCCATTGTTTGTTTATTTATATACTTTCCCTCGTACTTTTTAATTTTACTTGTACAAATTTTGTTGTTTTTATAAATGTGTTATTGTTTTATATTTACTTCAGTTGGTTTAAATTTAGGATTGAAAATCAAATGTTTGTAAAATATTTTATATTACCATCTACTTGGTCGATTATTTTTTAAGAGGGCTTTGTGAATAAGAATAATTTCTTTTAACAATAAAGCGTATTTTAAGAAGTCCAGTGGAGTCATATCAGGAGATCGAGGTGGCCGTTCTAATGCACCACGTCTTGCAATCAGCCTCCCTGGGAATTGGTTGCTTAGAAACTGCATGGCTACCCTTGAATAATGGGGCGGAGCACCGTCTTGTTGGTACCATATTTCACCTACATTTCTATTTTCTTGAATGGCAGGAACTATACGATCTCTAAGGAGCTCCAAATACTTCTGTCCTGTTAATGTACCTTCTATGAAAAAAGGTCCGATAATATTGTCACCCAATATGCCCGCCTAGACATTAACTTTCTCAGGATATTGGGTGTGAAGTTCTTCCATCCAATAGGGGTTATCTCTAGACCAAATTCTACAACTGTGCCTATTAACTTGGCCGTTCAAGCAAAAAGTAGCTTCGTCCCTGAATACAATTTTGTGCGCAAAATAAGGATTTCGGTTCATATTTTCCATCATCATTGCGGCGAATTCATTACGGCGGTCAGGATCATCCTCTAAAACTTCTTAAGTGTAATGAATCTTGTACGGCTTTAATTTGTTTTCCTTTAAGACAGTCCTTACAGATTTTTGGCAAATTTCGGCATTTAGAGCTAACTGATTGGTACTTACTTTTGGATTTTCCTCTATTTGTAATAAAACGTTTAATTTATTTTCATCACTTGTAGCAGTTTTTGGACGTCCGGTTTTAGGTAAACTTTTCGTAAACCTTGTTTCCTGGTAACGTCGACAAGTTCTGTGTACGGTGGACTTTTTAATGGGTTTGTTAGGATCGCGGTCAATAAACAAGTCGCAGACTTCTTGATATGCCCTTGATTTATTTCCATATCAACGCAAAATCAAAATATCAATACGTTGGGCCTCTGAGAGAACAAAATTCATAATAAAAATTATAATCAATACAGTTATTAAGCTGCTTAACTGACAGTGATGTGTTTAATTTGTCATTGTTGTAGCATGGTAACGCGACGGCAATTGTTTTCAAAAAAACTGAAGCGCGCCTACTTGTTCATAAGGTATTCACTTTTCGGGCGTTTCTGATAAGTTTAATGCTCATTCTAGAATAGGTAACTATCCCAGAATTTATCTGGCTAGTATCTAATAGTGCAAACAGAACTGAAAATTTGGGATCTTACTAAGTTTAAAATGTCAAATTCATTGCGGAGTAAAAATAAATGGGACATTCAATTTAAAATAACGAAATGACTATGTGTAGCGCAAAACTGGGGAATCTGACAACAGTGCCGATATCATGTTTCAATTCCGCATGTCGAGAAACCTCTAACTGCCGAAATTTTTAAGCGCAGCTTTAGCGGTTTTACAGATATTTAAGCGTTCCAGTACTTTGACTAAAAATGCGGTGTTGTCATATCTCAGCAACTAGTAGAGATAAAATTTAAAAAAATTAGGATCTTGCTAAGCTTGAGACGTCCAATTCATTGGAGTAAAAATAAATGGGGCGTTCAATTTAAAATAACGAAACGACTATGTGTAGCGCAAAACTGGGAAATCTGGCAACAGTGCCGATATCATTTTTCAATTGCATGCCGAGAAACCTCTTAACTGCTGAATTTTTTAAGCGCAGCTTTAGCGGTTTTGAAGATATTTAAGCGTCCGATACTTTCTACTAACCCGGTATATGACGTTTGAGCCATTTGGACAATTAGCCTCAACACTTGTTAGCTCATTAAAATGAGTATGAATTGCAAAAGGGGTTCAAAAATGTAATAATTCAACTTCATCTGACTAAAATATAAACAACGCGTCTTTCACTTTCACATCTCTTACAGTTAAAAAGTATCTACCAACTTGATTGTCAATAAATCAAGTAAGTAGATACTTTTGAACTCTAGAGGTGAAAAGTACTTTTTAAATCTACTTTTCAACAAGCGCGTGATATAAGTCATTTTCTTGCGAAGTTAACCGTGCTTTTTTGCTCACTTTCACAGGTAGTCGTAGAAAAAAAAATATTTCAGACCATAAGGAAACTAAGTTCGAATCGCCCTTTACAATTAAAAGTAATTTCGCTTCTAGGAGGAATCCTGCAAATTATATTTTTAATCTTATTAACATAACGAGGTAATTTTTTTTTATTCTACTGCGTTCAGATTTCAAAGTTCAAATAAAATAGACTATAAGTACTGCAAAATCCTACCGTCTGAAGAAATTTCCTTCCAAGGGTTTGGCGGATACATGAACGCCGCATTCTGAATTTGTTCGTTGATGTCCTCGTCCTCGTTAAAAGGAAACGTTCCACTCAGACTAACATATACTATAACGCCCACACTCCACATATCTAGCGAACGGTTGTATCCTTTGTTTCTTAACACTTCCGGTGCTAAAATAGCAAACAATAGTTTAATTAATGACTACACACTATACTTATACTTTACTTATACGTAATTCGTATGCTTTGAACTTGTGCACCGGTCTTTCAGTGCATATACAAGGGAGATGCTCTTACTATTTTTTTGTTCAGTTTAAGCAGAAGCTTAAATTAAATTCCATACGAGTTCTACACCATACTTTCTCTAACACTATTTTAGAAAATCGGAAAGAAATTATTAAAAATTATTTTTTTCTCTTCTGTCGATGTTAACTCCGTTACCCAGCAACGGAGAAAGGGCGATGTGCATGGCCACCTGTCTTCTTAGTCGTAAGCAACGACAGCGAGCGCGACCCGACTTACTATAGGACTTTGTGACGTCACACAGCGGTTTCCGCGAGTCGATGTTCGTAAATTATTTTTTCTAATTTGGTTTCATAAAAAAACTGTTCCGAAATCGTTTTCATTATCGTAATGAACTTTTTATGAAACAGTTTTCTTTATTTTTCCAAGGTTGGTAATGATGTTCACAAATGTTTTATTTGGCTGTCGTGTATGTTTGGTTGCAATAATTCTATGAAATGGAGATTAGTTAAAAAAATATCAAATAATCTTACAAATTTACTATATTATAAAAGATAGAACTTTAAAATTTACCACAATTTCCCTTAACTTTGGGGGAGTTAAACTAAACTCATCTTGCTCCATATTTTAAAATTATGTAGGTATGTTAGAAAAATTTGACAACTACGTGACAAAATGGCTGACACGGGAATAAAATTATTTGTTGATTTCCAGGCTACTATGATAAATAATGTGATTGTATTACCAACATAAAATTTAGGCCTAAAAATTTTGAAAATTTGTATGTTTTATTTTCTTTTTAAATATAGATTTATTTATTGAAAAAAATGCCAAAATAGAAAAAATAGTATAAAGCACACGTTTTATAAAGCTATTAGCGTGCGCTAAAATGAGCTTTGTAAAATCTGTACTTTAATATACTATTATACGCTTAGAGGCGTCAGAAAATTAAAATTTTTTGCAGTTCGCACTAAACTTCCAAAATCTCTCAGGAAATGTAATAAAAAAAACTATTATGGTTAAAGAAGAGCGCTCAAAGCTGCGTCCAAAGGACAAACTTTAGTCCTTTTGGTGTACTAGTTAGGGAGTTGTTTGTTAAAACATTTTTGAAACTTTGTAATTTATTATAAACGCTATGAGTAATAATAAAAACAACAATAGTTTTAACAATGAGAGTACAAATAAATAATTTACACGATAATGTTGGCAGAACAGATAGTAGTGCAATTCAACAAAAAATGCCCACCTATGAGCGGTGCTCCTAGACGTGGCAAAGGCCTTTGACAGGGTGTGGCATCAAAACCTCATAGTCAAATGCATCAAACTAGGATTGCCACTAGCCACAAAAGCGTGAGACAGACCACTAGACTGGCAACGAAAATCTTACAGGGTTATTATTAATAGGAGAACTCACACGGGAGAGGTTTTCTTCGACGTTTGGAAAGCTTTTGATAAGGTCTGACACTGGTGTCTGATTTGAAAACTAATAAGGTTGCCCCCTCCCCCCCCAATTATATCATTAAGATTATCATCTTCTTTCTGAAGAACAGAACTTTTTTAGTCTCGCCAGAAGAAGCGATTTCTGATTCAAAACGCATCAGGGAGGATCCCCTCTCGCTCCGATGTTGTACAACATTTATGTTTACGATTTTCCGAGAGTCAGGTTTAACGAGTTGTTGTTATTTACTGACGATACTGCAATTACTTCTGTCGCAAAGTCACTGCGGATACTGGTGTCTAGACTGCAAAGGCACATTGTTACACTAGAAAAATAGGTTTTGGACTGGAAGATTCGTTTGAAATGGGCGAAACGAAGGTTATTTTTTTTTTCGAAGAGTTCAGTGACAAGGCCGGATACCTTGCTAAGGGTTAACGACATAAGGGTGAATTGGGTTCAAGAAGTCAAGTACCTGGGGCTTGTTTTCAAGACTGTTTTCAAGACTTAATTGGAATAAAAGTTCTAAGCTAAGACTTAAGAGAGCTGGCAAGCAGCTAATTTTGATTTATTACCTTTTGAACCAAAAAAAGGCAAATTGGCTATAGAGCAAAAGTGAATTTATACAAGTCTTTGATCAAGCCGGTCCTGACTTATGGTATGCCAACTTGGCGCATGATAAGCAGGACCGAGCACAATAAGTTTCAGGTGCTCCAGAACAAGGGCATTGAAAATAATCGCCAATTACTACAGACGTTGCAACAAATCCTCTGATCACTTAAACTGCTGTTCAATCTCCGCCAGGCTCCACCTATAGATATTCTAGTGGGGAAGCACTGAACTGGCAGATGCGACAAAAATTTTCAACAATTACATCACGAAAACCAAAGAAATATTGACACCAAGTAACAAATATTGTCCAGCCAAGTACGGTTATGCCCAAATCAAATCCCGATATGAAAATTGGCCCATAAAGCCGTAGAAGAATGAAAAGAAGTTAAAGGCATGATGCTCGACTCAGTTGTTAAGTTCGATCCCAAATAGTAATCTCCTTTTTTAAGGACAGAATATTTTAGACAAAAACAGAAGAGGCAAAAACAACGACAAGAAAAATAACAACAGGAGGTGCCACAGAGTTCACCAATATCGCCATTCCTGTTCAACATTTTCATAAACGACATGCCTACCCACCCAAACACAAACCTTGCCCTGTACGCGGGCGATACGGCCATCATATCAACGGACAAGGACCCAGAAAAAGTAACACAAAATCAACAAGAACGCAGGAACATATTAACATACAGATGACTCAAAAAATGGAGGATCAAATAAAACCCGACGAAAATACGAGACATCCTATTCACAACAACCAGAAAAGTGCCAAGATGAAAAATAAAAATTTAAAATATCCAAATCGAATGGAAGCAAAAAGTACCTCGGACTAACCTATGACAAACGACTCACTTGGAAGGACCATACAAATATTACATTATGGATGAAAATAAATTTTTGATAATTTAAGTCTCTGTTTGACTTTGAAACCTATTATGTGCACTTGTTTTGGTCGTGTCTATCTCAAAATTAAATCGACTATAAGTCCAGCTTTGGTTTATTTCCATATTGGTGAGACGATAGAAATTAAAACCAGTAGTAGGTAAATGAGTGAATGAGTGGTATTGTATTTTTATTAAATTCGAAATATAATTATTACTATGTAGCCGTAAAAAAAAAAAACTATCAGTGTAAAAGCTGCATAATAAATACCGGTCATATCTTACCTAAATACGCAGGAGTACCAACAACCGATCTCCTAAATGACTTCTCTCCGATGATCCTGGCAAATCCAAAATCGCACAGTTTTACCTGGGGATACTCGGCATCGGAATTCAATAACACGTTTTCGGGTTTCAAATCACAATGAACTATATTTTTACTATGCAAGTGTTTTAAGGCAATTAGAATCTAAAAAAAACCATAACATAAGAAAATGAGAATACCACTTTTAAATTGCAACCTGCAATAGATTAATTTTGTAAAATTTGGATTACAATATATTCATGTACAGGGTGTCCAGTTTTCGATGGCTTTACGGGGTACCTCCGTTATTAGTAAAGATAGAAGGATACGGTTTTGGCAGCACTGTGCTACTTTTTTGTAAAACAAAAGATGCCGCAATCAGAATTTTTTTGGTCCTCCTTGTTTTTGATATAAGGGATATTTTTGGAAATTTTACATTTTGGGACATCCCCCATATTTAGGATATTCTGTAGCTTATCAGAGAGAAAACAAACGTTCTTTTTGTAGTCTTTTACGTGGAATCCAGTGACGTACTCAGACTTTTTCTACGTTCAATAGTTTCCGAGAAAAAAACAAACTTGCTTTTTTTAAATGGGTCACCTTATATATTTTTTAATAATATAATTTAAGAAAGAAAACAAGGTCTGTCTATACCACCAAAGTAAATATATTTGTCCTTCTAGGGTGATATAAGGGTTAAAGAGTATACATAATTTAAATTTGACATTAGGTTGTACTAGTTTCGACTTTAGAAAAAGTCATCTTCAGCAACCCTGTAATTAAGAAATATGTTTTTTAGGATGTACTTAAACAAACTAAAACAAATTGGAAAAGGGGGAAGAGTGGTTCAACAATGTACGGTCATAACGTGTACCTTGTGCAGCCAATGGATTCGACAGCAGATAATTATGAACGTGATGCTACTTTAAGCAATTAAGGAAATTAAATGTGAATAAGTAATAGAGGCCAAAATTCTTAATGGGATAATTTATAGTTATGTTATGCTATATAGATGTCAATAACATGTTAAATTAAGAAAGTTCAATAAAATAATCGTTTCATGAAACAACTCAGTGAGGGGACATGATTTATATTTTTTTGGTGGGTCAGAATTTAATAAGAAAGGGGGGGGGGGGGGGGGGGGGGAGAAATTAAAAATAGTTTAAAAAACCAGTTACGTCATAGAGTAAAAATTGGGAGTCATCAAATTGTCAATATTCATAGCATAATTTCTCAATCAATTTATATTTTAGATTGTTCAAATAAATTCACTGAAGCCTATGTTGAGATTTTCCTTTTGGCAATTGAGACACAAATTAGCAACATGACTTAAGGTTGATGCTGTTCGAAGCAAATGTCGAAATAAAATTTTATTCGCAACATAGGCTTCAGTGAATTTATTTGAACAATCTAAAATATAAATTGATTGAGAAATGATGCTATGAATATTGACAATTTGATGACTCCCAATTTTTACTCTATGACGTAACTGGTTTTTTAAACTATTTTTAATTTCCCCCCCCCCCCTCACCCCCTTTTTTCTTATTAAATTCTGACCCACCAAAAAAATATAAATCATGTCCCCTCACTGAGTTGTCTCATAAAACGATTATTTTATTGAACTTTCTTAATTTAACATGTTATTGACATCTATATAGCATAACATAACTATAAATTATCCCATTAAGAATTTTGACCTCTATTACTTATTCACATTTAATTTCCTTGATTGCTTAAAGTAGCATCACGTTCATAATTATCTGCTGTCGAATCCATTGGCTGCACAAGGTACACGTTATGACCGTACATTGTTGAACCACTCTTCCCCCTCTTCCAATTTGTTTTAGTTTATTTAGGTACATCCTAAAAAACATATTTCTTAATTACTGGGTTGCTGAAGATGACTTTTTCTAAAGTCGAAACTAGTACAACCTAATGTCAAATTTAAATTATGTATACTCTTTAACCCTTATTTCACCCTAGAAGGACAAATATATTTACTTTGGTGGTATAGACAGACCTTGTTTTCTTTCATAATCTCGCCACAGAAAATGGACTACTTCTTGAATATAATTTAGTTTATAATAAGCTTCTCAGAAATATATAATACCTTACCTTTTAATATTAAGCACGAAATTTACGTTTTATTAAAAAATATACATCTTTTGTTAGTAGGTCATGACGGGTATTTAATAAAATAAATTTTATTTTCAAGGTATCCCCACAAGAAAAAGTCCAAAACTGACAAGTCGGGTGGCCATCTTACAGGTCCATAAGTTCCAATCCAGAGGCATGGGAAATTACTGTTTAAGTATGCCCTGATAATTAGCGCATTGTGAGCGGGTGCTCCATCTTGTTGCAGATGCAAGTTATTGAGACCCGCTAAGGGCACGTCTTCTATTATTTCCGGCACAAAGTTTTCCAGAATTTTCCAATATTTATTTGCATTAAGGCTGCCTTCAGATATATTATAAATTATTTTGCTTCTTAGTATAAAACATGAAACGTTAAAGCCAAACCTGCCTTGCCGTTCGAGTGGAAATATTACATGCTGATTTTCCTGAGTTCAAAACCTCGTATGGTGCCGATTAAATATACCAGCACTGGTAAAATAAGCCTCATCCGACCATATAACGGTTTATTCAAAATTATTTTCCCGGTTGATATTTTGTAAATACCAATTACAGAACTCTATACGGCGCTGTGCATCACCAGGATGTAAGTTTTGTACTAGGTGGAATTTATATGGCTTAAAATTGTGTTTTTTAGGATTGTTTGAACTCTTGATTTAACTACTCTGACCGAACCTTCAACCGTTCTGCAAGAACTAGTTGGATTTGTTTCAATTGAAGCTAAAAAATGTATTTTATCAGTCTCGCGGTTTTCCTTGTTCTAGATTTTAAGCCGAGGTTTGGAAAATGAACCGTGTTCAATTAAATTTGATTTCATCCTTAGAAAAATTCTTTTATCCGCCTGTCGTCTTTCGGGGTATCTACAAGTAATTTAAGAACTTTAATAAATCTTCATAGAGATACTACAAAAAGGCGTATATTTACCTATTGAAATGCACTTCTAAAAGCCTGTTTACATTAGGTGCAAGTGACTGCATGCAAGTTTATGATGCAAGTATTTTAATGCAAGTAGCTTGTCAGAACATATTGCCAACCTTAGTCCAGAAATCCACTCAATATCAGTTGATAAAAGAAAGAGTTATGTTTGGATTTTATTGTTTATAATATGTGCGTTTATTTTTGAAATAATTGTTAAATTAAAACAATGAATATTATTGTAAACCCATTCAATTTAATATCAACTATCAAAACAACACTTTTTTGGAGGTTATGGTCACTTTTTTTAGTTTTTTGTCAAGTTGGTATTGAAAATATTACTAGAAAATTTACCAAACTTGCATGCCATTTGCAAGTAAATTAGAACAAGTCCTAATTTGGTGCAATGCAAGTAAACTTGCATCAGCTGATCACAAAGTGACCAATGCGCATGCCTTCAGGCAATTTCACTTGCACTTGCATCTAATGTAAACAGGCTTTAATGCTTCATCTGCATAACGGACATACCAAACGAGCATGTCGTATTTTTCATTATTTTCAAAGTTTACATTTTGTGCCATAATTAGGACAAACTGATTTTTTACTATTAATTAGATATTTTAAAATAACTTAGAGAACCTGAATACTCTGACAGAAACTAAAGAAGTTTTTAATATGACATAAATGACTGTGTTCTCTTCTTTTTTTAAATACCCGTCATGGCCTACTAACAAAAAATGTATATTTTTTAATAAAGCGTAAATTTCATGCCTAATATTAAAAATAAAAATAAGGTATTACATATTTCTGAGAAGCTTGTTATAAACTAAATTACATTATTAAAAAATATATAGGGTGACCCAATTAAAAAAAAAAGAAAGTTTTTCTCGGAAACTATTGAACGTAGAAAAAATCTGATTACGTCACTGGATTCTACGTAAAAAAACTACAAAAAGAACATTTGTTTTCTCTTTGATAAGCAACAGGGTAACCTAAATATCGGGGTGTCTTAAAATGTAAAATTTTCAAAAACATCCCGTATATCAAAAACAGGAAGGACTAGAAAAATTCTGATGGTGGCATCTTTTGTTTCACAAAAAAGTAGCACAGTGCTGCCAAAACCGTATCCTTTTATATTTACTAATAACGGAGATACCCCGTAAAACCATCGAAAACTGGACACCCTGTATATTGGCATCAGATCAGTGCATTTTAATGGAAATTTGAGGCATAGGAAGCTGGCGCGACCAATGCGGCTGGGTTACCGCGTTACACCATGCAGCTGATCTGGATGCAGCTCTATTCTGTTTATATCTGTTAATGCATCAAATAATGTATTTTTATTTCTTTACTCGCTTAAAAAGTCCATGCCTGCAACTATTTTAAGGTTATAATGTAGTTCTAATGTCTTTGATTATAATTGTACTAGAAATACTATGTTTACTGATGAAACATCCCCAGTAAAATTTCTTGGCGTCCTCTGGGATGAAAGCCGTATTACAGTCACGCAACTCGATGCAAGTCCATGCAAGACGCAATAAGAATTGCCCAAAGGCATGCGCAGTAGAAGCTCAGCTGATCCCTTGGTGCAACTAAGTTGCACGAAAATTATATCGGTCTGGCGCGATTTTTATTGCATTGCTCGTGCAAGCTTGAGGAGAAAGTTAGTTACTTTTGTGTTACCAACAGCGCTAAAAGCTTCTTTCTGCCCGTTCCTGTCCATTAACGTCTAGCAGCAAGGCAGAAGCAGCAATAATGGTGCATAATGATGCAGGGAGTACTTTTCCCCCCTTTAATTTATTTATTTTATTTTAAACAAAAAATATTTTACAAACACCAGAAAGTCACAAAATAAAACAATAACAATAACAAGTTTGAGGTTAGAAGGTTTGTTGCAATTAAAAAAAAGTTGCATGGACTTGCACGCTGTTTTACATTGTGCAACTTCCTTTCAGACAATACCATGACCTTGCCATTTATTGCCGCAATTAGTTGCGTGATTGTAATATGGCGTTGAGACATTAAAGTGGGATGCACATGTTGCAAGTGTGTGCAGCGGGCTTGGCAGTGGTGTTTCGTATGGGGAGGATCCTCTCATTCGCAGCGGGTCTTTGGCTTACAAAGAAAAGCCCTCAGGATTATGTCTGGGCTAGGTTATAGGAAGGACTGCCGAAGCACTTTTATTAGGTTGGGCATACTTACTCATACCTCATTATACCGGGCGACAATGAAATCGTTTGACAGAACCTCACTTAATTATCGTTTAATATAGGAATTTGAAACTCTAGTAGTAAATATGGTTTAGGGAGATGCAAATTTTCCATCAAAAATATTTTGAATATTACTTCCGGTTTGACCGGAAGTGAGGTTAGGTCGCTCATTTTAAAAAACACCCTATATATTTTTTTAGATCTTCGAATATAGCTCTAAATTCCCTTTTCAATGACATATCACAGTTGTCATTTGTTTTTAAAATGGCGGCGTAGGATACGATTTCCTCAAATTCAAAATGGCGGAGTGTTAGCCGCGTGACATAAGTTTTTATCCTATGACGTTTTAAAATGGTAACATTAGGTTATTTTCTTTCGACTTTTAATAAAATTGAGGTGAAACGTGTATTTAGAATATCATAGGATAGTTTTAATTTTTATTTTGAATGGAAAGTACCAAATGTCAAAATATCTTCAAATACTACCGTGAGTTAGTTATTAAAAAATGTATAATGCTTTATCATATTGTAAAGAATTTTAAGAGAAAATTTTTAATGATTGTGTTAGGTACACATATTTTATTTTACTTCATATTATCTGCCGTACTTGAAAACCCTTTTTATTATTATGTTACTAATTCTCTCTTACACCCTGATACATATTAATATTTTGGTAACTTAGCTAATAATTAGTCTTAGTGGAACATTAAACCAATGCCGTGCTGTTGATATTCTGTGACCGTGCAGTCCATCTTATTTCACCAAATAAATAAGTAGAAATAAATTGGCGTATCTGGTTTATCGGTATTTTAGCTCGATTTATACGCATCCAATAATAATGGTTTATACGAGGGAAAATCAAATTGAGATGCTCTTAATTTATGGCGAATGTAAGAAAAACTCAAGGCTTGCTGCACGACTATATGCCGAACGGTATCCAGATCTGGAGACTCCATCAAGAGGCTATTTCCCTTACTTGAAAAACACTTAAAGAATGAAGGTAATATCCACAATAATGACAATAACCAACGTTTTATAGTAAGTGAAGAAAGCGAAATAACCGTTTGGGCTTATATAGAATATGATCACACCGCTTCAGTTCGCGAATTAGAAGTGAAGTGTGCTGTGAACCGAGAAAGCGCAAGACAAATTTTGGAGAAACATGGTTTCAAATCATTTAAAAATCAAGTTCATCAACATCTCTATGATAATGACTTTCCAAGAAGATTAGATTATTGTAATTGGTTTTTGGCAACTTTCCACCACAAAATATTATTTACGGACGAGTCAAGATTTACTAATCTGGGTATGTTTAATCGAAACAACGCTCGATACTGTACAAAGGAAAACCAGCACTTGGTAAGGGATGGTGCTTTTCAAGAGCGTTTTGATGTCAATGTGTGGTTGGGTATTATGGGAACAAATATTATTGGTCCAATTTTTTTCCACGGGCCTTTAAATGGGGAGATGTATTTAGGCTTCCTGCAAAATCAGATTGAACATAGTTTACATAATGTCCCTGGAAACGACAACATAATATTTCAACAAGATGGTGCCCCAGCACATAACTTACGCATTGCAACCCACTATTTGTGCCGCAGATTCGAAGAAAACTGGCTTGGAACAAACGGACCAACCCGTTGGCCGGCAAGGTCCCCTGATTTAACTCCGCTTGATTTCTCCATATGGGGCTATCTTAAACAAAAGTTTTATGCTGGACCCCTTCAGAACCTAGAGAATTTGGAAAGACGGATCAGGACAGAAATTCAGGGTATATCATTAAGACATCTACGAAATTTATTAACTGAAAATGTAGATCGAGTGTGAGACATTGTGTCAGCAACGAAGAGGTCAAAGAAAGGAACTTTTAAAAGAATATGTAATTTTGTTATATTACTATAGGATAAAATATAACATTTGTGTAGCGTCCAAAAAAAAAAAACTGGGACACAATTTTACTTCTCCCAGGCTAGTAGCGTATACACTCTTTCCGCTTGCAACCAAAAAGATCGGATCCAGAGTGTTACTAACCTTAGTACACACATCACCCTCGATCATCTATCAGAGGATTCTATAAGAAAGGCAGTCAAAAAAATAAAAAACAAGATGACCTATGGCCCCGACAAAATACCCTGTTTTCTTCTGAAAGACTGCGCCCCAGCACTGCTCCAGCCCTTGTTCTTTCTTTTCAACCTCATTATTAAAACAAACACTTTTCCCGACATTTGGAAAGAAGCCAGAATCAGTCCTATTTTTAAAAAAGGCAATGCTGATAAAATCTCGAATTATAGGCCTGTGTCAATACTCTTGCTTTTGCTAAGCTCTTTGAAATTTCAGCATATGAGCACATCTTCTGGCAAGTTAAGCGTTTAATTTCTGAAAAGCAACAATGGGTTCTTTAGCAATCGCAGTACTATAAGTAACTTAGCTTGTTTTACTCAATTTACAGCTCAAGCATTAGACAACCGCCAACAAGTGGATGTAGTTTACACTGATTTCTCGAAAGCCTTTGATCGAGTTGATCACTCAATTTTAATAAGTAAATTAGCCGATATGGGATTCAGTTCCAATCTCATATCACTTTTAAAATCATACTTATGCAATAGGTTTCAATATGTGGAGATTAACGGCCATAAATCGAACAAATTTGTGGCAACTAGCGGTGCCCCCCAAGGCAGCAACCTTGCCCCGCTATTATTTTCCTTGTTTATTAATGACATTACTGCCAACATTACGAGTGAAGTCCTGCTTTTTGCGGACGATGTCAGGTTATTCAGAGTGATTCAAAACTATGGTGACTGCCTCGGGCTTGAGAAGGACATTGAATCTATCAGTAACTGGTGCATTGTCAATCATTTACCACTTAATGCGGACAAGTGCTTTGCGATGACATACGCAAATAAACAGAATATTACTAAATTTATTTATACTTTGGGGAATGATGAAATAAAACGGTGTGATATGTTCACGGATCTTGGCATCACCTTTGATTCTAGGCTCTCATTTGCAGCACATGTAAATCACGTTTGCAGCAGTGCTAACAGATCTATTGGGTTCATCTTGCGGAATTCTAAGGGCTTTCCGAATATTCAAACTTTAAAAATACTATATTATAGCTACATACGATCGAAGTTAGAGTATGGAGCGATTATATGGCATCCCATTTATAACAAGTATGCAATACAAATCGAAAACGTACAGCGCAGATTTGTTAAATTCCTGTGGTTTAAAATAGACGGAGCCTTTCCTCCTAGAGGAACTGATCATGATGTACTCCTTAGCAGACATCAGATACCCTCCCTGCTTGACTGCAGGAAATATATGTTATGTCAGTTTATATTTAAATTATGTAGATCACTCATTGACTGCTCGGATCTCTTAAGCCAAGTGAACTTTAATATACCTTTTCGCTCAATTAGAGGCCATTCTGTGTTTCACATTCCTATCCCATCCACTAACTTCTTAGTAAAAAGCCCACTCTTCCAGTCCATGAGCATTTTTAATGCCACTTGCAATGACATTGATACGAATGGCTGCACCCATGCTCAGTTTATAGCGATAGTTAAAAGCAAATTTATGTAGTGTTGTTCTTACTCCATATAATATATTGTTTATATCACTTTTACTTAGATCAGTATGATCATTATCTGTTGGTGATTGGCTAGAAACTTTATTATGTTACCTTAATCCTAGGTTTTTTTTTTTGTAATTGGTAGTATCGCACTCGTATGCTGTGCCTTTAATATCTTATTGTGCATTGTATCATAAAATTGTCTTATTAATGGATGTATATCTGTTAGACAATAAAGTTCATTATTATTATTATTATTTCAAAATCTTCAACTTTGATGTTTAAATTAGTGACTTTGACAGTTTGTTAAAAAATATATTGTAGTCCAAGAGCTAAGATATAAAGAAAATTTTGTGGTCCCAGTTTTAGTTGGGCGCAATGGTACCTATAACATTTTTATAAAATTTTCTCTTAAACTTCTTTACAATATGATAAAGCATTATACATTTTTTAATAACTAACTCACGGTAGTATTTCAAGGTATTTTGACATTTGGTACCTTCCGTTCAAAATCATGGAGAAAAATGAGCCTTGCTAATGTCAAATAAAAATTAAAACTATCCTATGAGATTCTAAATACACCTTTCACCTCAATTTTATTAAAAGTTGAAAGAAAATAACCTAATGTTACCATTTTAAAACGTCATAGGATAAAAACTTATGTCACTCGGCTAACACTCCGCCATTTTGAATTTGAGGAAATCGTATCCTACGCCGCCATTTTAAAAACAAATGACAACTTGTGATATGTCATTAAAAAGGGAATTTAGAGCTCTATTCGAAAATCTAAAAGATATACAGGGTGTCATTTAAAATAAGCGATCTAACCTCACTTTCGGTCAAACCGGAAGTGATATTCAAAATATTTTTGATGGAAATTTTGCATCTCCCTAAACCATAGTTACTACTAAAATTTCAAATTTCTATATTGAACAATAATTAAGTGACGTTCTGTCAAACGATTTCATTGTCACCCGTTATATCCTCGAAAACCTTCTTTTTATTAAACGAAATGATAGCCTTCTGACATATCACTCAGGATGTACATGGTCATAACACCAGAAACAGTACCAACTATATCCCGATGTATTGCCGCTTGGAAAAGAGCCAAAGCAGACCAGAATTTATTGCAGTTAAGCTATTTACCAAACTGCCTCATTTAATTAAAGAAAAGTCTGTAACGGCATTCAAATTTCATGTAAACAAATTGTAATTAAAAAAGTCCTTTTATAATGTAGATGAGTTCCTTAATTGTCAGTTTTAATTTTAATTGTTTTTAATCTTGAGTAACTTGAATGGCGTCCATCTTGCATCTTAGTACATTGGGTTCTACTTATGTCTTGTAGCACGTAACGTAATAACTAATATTAAATGTAAACTATTTTATTAAGTGTAAACAAATTTTTGTATTTTGACACAATAAATCATTTGAATTTGAATTTGAATTCGCAAAAACAACTCTTTTATTTTACATTATTTATAATAATATTAGATTATTTTTAAATGCATAAATATTAAACATGATGGCACATAATAAAAATAAACTAATAAAAAACCATTAAAAACGTAACAAAAACTAAGTGTGATATGTTGTTGGATTAAGAATAAAAAGTAGAGCTTATAAAGCGTAAAATAAAATTTTTGGACAATTTAAAAACACAAAGTTGATGATGGTTGCGAAAAAACGAAACGTTGGATTGAAAATTTTATTAAACCTTGTTGTAAGAGGATAAAAAGTGGCAATGAGAATGTTAAATTTATTTTGACATATCTCTCCAAATAGAATCAGAAAACAATAAGAATGATATCACAAAAATTCGGGTTTTCCCGAATATCTTCGGAAATATTCGGAATTTTTCAAATTTGAAAACATGACGTTTCACAGTTCACTAATGCGAAACTTTTCTCTAATTTAATCATCTCTGTATGTCCGATCACTTACGAGATCTCTGTAGAGTGCATTCTTATCTGGGACACCCTGTAGGCTGTAAAAAACATAGCCAGAGTTGTAAATTAGATTACACCTTTAATAAATCCTGTTTCTTAATATTTACTTCTTAATTTAGCGTAGAGTATGTCTGTAGTTGCATATATTTTTCAGGTAATTGAGCAAATAGTGTCAACATTATATTTCCATATTAAAAGAATAAAAATATCACTAAATAAAACAGTAAATATTTAGACTACTTTCGATTTTAAGTGATAGTTAGTCTTGATATCATTAATTGTTAATATTATTAAATTTGTTAATTAAGATTGAACAGAATAAATTGTATTTCTTGAATTTTAAAATCTTTCACAATGATACCTTATACTGGAGAATTTGCGGTAGTTAAACTAGCAAGAAAACGTATCATCTGAAATTTAAATAAATCAGTTTTCGTTTGCAACAAACATAAGCGCACGTTTGTTGAAAAAAACCTGTCAATCCGTCCCTGTTCAACATATTTTGATTAAAACTACACATTTTACTGAGACGATTTCAGTTATCATTATCATCACTCCAAAAATAAATTGAATCAGTGCAAAATGAAAAAAAATATTCACAATTAAAAACTGTACTCCTTTAATTTGAGCCACAGTGTACACCTGGAAAAGTAAGAATTATTTGAATTTGCCCCTACAAGACTCTCGTGCTTTCATTCCCAGTAGAACTCCCCTTCTTTTGTAGGATCAGAACCCTGTCAGCCCCCACCGAACATGATATCATACCATATAATAGAGTAGATTCCCAGCTTTCTGGCGAAAGACTGTTCCTTTGTCATGAGCGCTCCTCTTTGTCATATCTTTAACCTGTCATTGAACAATGGCTTATTTCCAGAAATATGGAAGGTTGCCAAAGTTTGGCCCATCTTTAAAAAGGACGATCCATCTCATATTGAAAACTATCGAGGTATCTCAATCCTATGTAACTTCTCCAAGGTATTTGAGATCATCTTGCAAAAGTCCCTGTTTTTCAAAATTCGAAACCGACTCTTTATATATCAACACGGTTTTTTTTCCGAAAGATCGTGTATGACTAATCTTTGTTCGTTTTCCGTTTACGTCTGTGACGCCATTAACAAGAGGAGCCAAGTCGATGTCATTTACACGGACTTTAGTAAAGCCTTTGACCAAATTGACCACCACATTCTACTCCATAAGGCGTCTGACCAGTTCGGTTTCTCTAACAGGCTTGTCTCACTATTACAATCCTACCTTCTGGATCGTACTCAGTTTGTTGAGTTTGAGGGGTTTAGGTCGGACTTGTTTGTACCTACGTCGGGTGTCCCCCAGGGTTCTAACCTGGGGCCACTTCTTTTCAACATATTTATAAACGATCTTGTCTCGACGCTTGACTGCAACAGACTCGCCTATGCTGATGACCTAAAAATATTTAACCGCATCGACGCTGTCGCGGATTGTGTATCCCTCCGCGACAGCCTCGATGTTCTTAATCAGTGGTGCCTGGATAACAAACTGAATATCAACATCTCTAAATGTAACGTCGTTTCTTACACTCGGACAAAAACTCCATTTCAATTCAATTATTCTATAAACAGATCCACACTGAACAGACTCACCACCATAAGGGATCTCGGAGTCGTTTTCAATGAGAGGTTCTCCTTTATTCCACATATTGATCAAATGGTTTCTAGCGCCTCTAGAACCTTGGGCTTTGTCTTGCGAAACTGCAAGCATTTTTCTGATGTATCTACATTTAAACTGTTGCATTACTCCTATGTAAGGTCAAAGTTGGATTATTGCTCAATCATATGGTCCCCCATTTACAATTGCCATAATCAATCTGTGGAGTCCGTCCAAAGGCGATTCCTAAAGTATCTTATGTTTAGAGAGGATGGTATCTACCCGCAACGGGGTTTCGAGCATGGCCACATCCTCGCTAGGTTTGGTGAGTTGCCCTTAACAGTACGTCGCGACTCACAGTCACTATCGATACTCCATAAACTTCTTAACTCTAAAATCGATTGCCCATTTTTACTGGATTTACTGGAGCAACTATCGCTTCATGTTCCCCGCACAGGTGCCCGACATCGGCCTACATTTTTCCTTGCATTCGCGAGATCCAATATTTTGCCTCAAGGTCCCATTCACAAAATGTGCCACAACTTCAATCGTATCTCAGCCCTCTCCGACATATTTCATGACAGCCTCCCAACCATATTAAAACACTTGCGCAATATGTCCGGCTATCCTCATTAGTAGTCATTGGTTCCTGTTAACTTAGCTTTAGTTTCTTACTTTTTGTTATTAGATTTTAAGTATAGCAAGGTCATTACTTTTGTAAGATTTTTATTTATAATTCGATTAATTTGTTTGAGTTTCCTGTAAGTGGGCTCCGGCCTGTCGGAAATAAATGGCTATTTATTTATTTATTTATTTATAGATGTTCGCGTAATAAACTGTCAGCAATACGTTCTGTTGGAACTAATTGTTAAGGATTCTTACTAAGTAGCAAGCCGAGTTTAGTTTCTTAGAGACATGCTGAACACCCCACTTTGAAGGTTCAATATTCTGGAAAAGAACCTCAAAGGCTTCTGGATACCTTCCTAGTAAATGTCTGTGGGTCCACCCGTCATACTTCAGTGAATACTTTACGGTCGACCACACCAACGGGACTATAAAAGATAGAGCTTGTTTAGTCTAACGTCATTATTTCTATTACTGTCCTACTGTGAACTACTCCAAGATGTATCAACTGCTTCCATTTGTAAGTGCTGCTACAACGGTGTTACCAAATCTCCCTGTTGAGATTTGGTGCGTAATACTGAAACTACTAGATCCTGTATCATTGCTGACCATAATTAGAACTTCTTCCTTTATAAATTTCGTTGCCCAAGGAGACTCGAAGTTAAGAAAAATGGTTGCAGATGCGAAAACGGAAGAACAAAAGCAGATTTTCGCCGTGTGGACACAACCAGGAATGGCTACAAGAGTAACTCGTCAAGATTATGCCCGACTGTTTTCAACAAATGTTCAGAAAGTTGCTTCTGTGAAACGTCAGCTAGTTAATAGAAGAATCGCCCAAGAAAAACTTGGAAAGAATCCTGCAGTAGCAGGGATGAAAGAGTCCTCGAAAAATGCAAGATTTAATCCCTATAGACTTTAAGAAACATAGCTGGACTTGTAAATTAGATTATACTGACAATAGCTTTAATAAATTGTGTTTCCTAATAGTAACTTTTTAATTTTTACCTCTATATTTAATGTGAATATTAATTTTAAAATATAAATTCCTGGTCTAGATTCTTAAAGCGAAAAAAGAAATGCATTATTTAAGAGCGACATCTACAAAGTACGTTTTTTACGCGATAAAAATAAAAATAAATATTTTCATTCAAAACATGAATAGACGACACAGGCATAAAATATGGTGAATACCGGGTGTTGCATCGTCGAGCGGGACATAGGAAATCCCATGTAATTTTAAATGGGGTCAATTATTGGCTTCCCTAATTATTTTAGAGAAAAATTCTATTTAGGTTTATTAAAGAGCACTAAAACCCACATTCAAAAGAATAACTTTAGATATTTTTGATGAGCCCGTTTACGGGTTATCGCCGATTTCTTTTTAACTATTTCTCCTTTTTATGGCCCCGTATTTGCGGGCACCAGTCAAGGTAAAAGATGACTGTCAAATAAAGTTGTCATTTTGAAATGTGTGCTTTATTGTTATAAAAACTCGTACATCGAAAATATTAAAGGTGTATTTATGAGTACAAATTAATCTGAATAAAACTAAAATAAAGTATCCAATTACAAGGTTAATTATGACATTTTACATGTTTCAATATTTTACTAATTAATAGGTAATTAATAATTCTTGCATCTCTTCTTTGTTCCTGCCTTTCTTCACATATGCAGTTATTTATTACAGTGCCTTTTGTCTCAAATTTCTTGATAGTCCTTTCGACTGTAGATTTTGCAGGTATCGGTCTATTCGGATACAGAGCAGCAAACATGTCTGACACATTTTGATAACTATTTCCTTGATAATACCATTTAATCATCAATATTTTTTCTTCAGAAGTGTAATTCATGGCTAATATTTTCGATGTACGAGTTTTTATAACAATAAAGCACACATTTCAAAATGACAACTTTATTTGACAGTCATCTTTTACCTTGACTGGTGCCCGCAAATACGGGGCCATAAAAAGGAGAAATAGTTAAAAAGAAATCGGCGATAACCCGTAAACGGGCTCATCAAAAATATCTAAAGTTATTCTTTTGAATGTGGGTTTTAGTGCTTTTTAATAAACCTAAATAGAATTTTTCTCTAAAATAATTAGGGAAGCCAATAATTGACCCCATTTAAAATTACATGGGATTTCCTATGTCCCGCTCGACGATGCAACACCCGGTATGTTTACATTAAGGCCATCTGTGCTTAGCGGACCTCTGTATACATGAAAACAAGTTGTTGTGCGATTAATAAAAACACCAAAATGTTAAAATTTTATGACACAAAATCGATTAAAATAAGTTTAAGTATGTAATGAGGCCCTCGAACATGTAATATACTATTTTGTCATTCGCTCATGTCTAACTTGACACATTTTTCATCTACTTTTTTACAAGTACTGCAAGAAAAGACACTCTGCGAGTTATGCATCTGCGAAAGAAACGATTTACGTTGGTTTTAAAAAATAAAATATTAAGGTGTTTACCTGAGTTATCAAAAATTTAGTAACCCTTTCTGTAAGTCTTCCTTTCTCATGTGATAGGATCATTTCTAGCATATCGCCTTTCAGTTTCTCCATAACGACGAAAATTCTCTCAGGCGTCTCGAACATTCTTTCTAAATTAACCACACCCGGATGTGACAGATTTTGTAAAATGGCTACTTCGTTCTTTAATTGTGCTTCTTGTTTTGTCGGAAACCTAAGTTTATCTATAACCTACAAAGAAAAGATATTTTAATTAAACATTCGGCAGCTGTTTGGGACAAAAGCGACACTCTGCCCCTTCGAGCGTAACCCAAAGTTACTTTGACATTTGAGGCCCTTTGTTAAATTGTCTTTAGAATCTTGTATTAGTTGAGTGACTTGACCTGCTATATTTTTAGTATATTATTAACCAAGGTTTAGACAGCCATCATTATTGCCCGAGCGGCAGACGCGAGGGCTATAAGCTGTCTAAACCGTGGTTAATATAATATTTTTTCCACTACTACAAACTTTTATAAGACATTTATCTTTATAGTATTAATAATTATAAAAAAATATAGGTAGGTATAAATATATTTTTTAATCAAGTTACCTGCGCTTTGGAATTGGCAAAATATTTTGTTGTTTTGTCAGGTGGCTTTGTCAATGTCAATTTTTGTTCATTTATGTCATCAGATTTCACGAGTTTTCCGTTTTTTTAAATGAGCGAAAAAAATGTTAGTGATATTACTTATTATGTGTACACCTCCAGAATTAAGGATGGAAGCAGAAAAAATGTTGATTGTACCTATGGATGTTTTACAATATCAGGCGTCTCTAATAATCTAATATGTATTGCTAATTATCTGGTTGCCTAACCACAAGAAATGATGTTTATGAATTCATGTTGTAGAATCAAAAAATCAAGTTACCTGCGTCCAAATAGATTCTTGAAGATCGGTCAATAATGGATTTTTTCCACTACTAACCTATAACATCGCCATTATTGACCGATTATTAACGCTAGAGATCGTTTTTCTCTACCTTATAAATCATTATTGACCATGGTCAATAATAAGCCATTGAAATCCATTATTGACCGATCTTTGACCTTAACGGAATTTTGTTTGAACGCAGGTAACTTGATTTTTTAATTCTACAACATCAATTCATTGTGGTTAGGCGACCAGATAATTATCAATACATATTAGATTACTTGATATCGTAAAATATCGATACAATCAACATTTTTTCTGCTTCCATCCTTAATTCGGGAGGTGTACACATAATATTATCACTAACATTTTCTTCGCTCATTTTTTAAAAAAACGCAAAACTCGTGAAATCTGATGACACAAATGAACACAAATTGACATTGACAAAGCCACCTGACAAAACAACAAAATATTTTGCCAATTCCAAAGCGCAGGTAACTTGATTAAAAAATATACTTATACCTACCTATAATTTTTTATAATTATTAATACTATAAAGATAAATCTCATATAAAAGTTTGTAGTAGTGGAAAAAATAATATATTAACCACGGTTTAGACAGCTTATTATAGCCCTCGCGTCTTAAATCCCTCGTCGCTTCGCTCCTCGTGATTTAAACTCGCCGCTCGGGCAATAATGATGGCTGTCTAAACCTTGGTTAATAATATACTATTAATGCCTTATTATTGACCATGGTCAATAATAACTTATAAGGTAGAGAAAAACGATTTCTAACGTTAATAATCGGTCAATAATGGCGATGTTATAGGTTAGTAGTGGAAAAAATATTTTATTTAACCGGAATCGATTCATCAGGGGCAAGAGTATAGTTGAAAGTCATCAACATACGATGAAACTACCCACTGGGAAGGGGTTCGGGACAGTCTTGCAAGCAAAGGTGTACGTCATTCCTTTGGTGACAAGTATGAGGGATGGACCGTCGAGAGCGGGTTGTACAGGGTGTTCCTAAATATCATGTACATACGGAAGGGGCTTATTTCATGACTAAATATTCAGATAAACATAGGTCTGCAAACGCTTCGTTACCGATCTACAGAGTGTTGAAATATAAATATTTTTTTAGGTTTTCTTTACAGCTCCTGCAGTTTTTGAGATATTTAGCTCAAATTTGGAATATAGGTTACGCTGTAGGACTTACATCATTGGGCAAATGGTTGTGAGAATCTACAGGGAGACATTTTTTCAGGCTCTTTTCTCCCCTGCACTTTTTTGCGGTGCGCCGCTGGTACAGTCTAAAAGACGAAATTAATTGTTTTTTTGTTTAAAAACTTTTTAGTCTCTTGTAGTTTTTTCGTATCTGAGACATTTATCGAGAAATAAAATAAAAAACGATTTCCTGTATTTCGCTAGATGAAATTAAAATTTTAACAATGGTCTAGTAGGCTCTGGCTTTATTTCGATAATTTATTGTTTTATTATTATTATATTGTGTCTGCATGTGTTTATATCGGGTGATGTATGGGCTTAGTTGAACATAGGAAATCTCATGTAAATTTTGAGGTGGCTAAATATTGGTTCCCCTGTACATTTTAGAGAAAAATTAAATTATGATTTTTAAAAGAGGCCGATATAATAGACCCATGTGCCAAGTTTGAATAAATTTTAATAAGCCAATCCTAACTTATTCAATTAGATGTCATGGCAAAATTACGAAATTTTCATAGTTTAGGTAATACAGCAAACACCAGCAAATTATTATTTGGCATTGACAAAACGAAAAGTACCGTCAGTGACAACATTTTCATTGAAGGCGCTTTAATTATAGCTAAATATGAGCTATTCCATTAAGGAAAAAGTAACTATGATTAAGTGGTATTATAAAGGAAACGGTTTAAGAGCAGTATCTAAAATGTTTTCAGTTCAATTCCCTGATAAGCTTATCCCTTCAATTTCATTTATTAAACTTATCATTAGTAAATCTGAGTCCAAAGGCACTGTAACATAACTGTAAATGCTCAACTCAGAATGTCAATAGAGCTAAATAAAGGGATAATGGAGATCTTGACATTTTACTGCACGTGGAGGAAAATAAAATTATTAGCACGAGGATTCATGGGCCAGCCGTAGGCAAACTGTGGTTTGATGTTTTAAACCACAGTGTTGCGCACTTTAAAAAAACATAAATATTTACCTTACAAGTATGAAAAACATCAAGAGCTACGGCAAGGTGATGAATAACGGAGAATGGTATTCTGTTTTAAGGTAATGGAAAGAGCAAATAATAATACGGATTTTTTGACAAATATTTGCTTTACCGATGGATGTACATTCACCCTCAACAACGAACCAAATGTTCAAAATTGCCGGTGTTGGAGCCAAGAAAATGAACATCGTCTTGTTCAAACTCGGACGCAATATCTACATTGTAGGACATCACATTATTGGACCATTTTTTATGGAAGGCAACCTTACAGCAGTAACCTATTTGGACTTACTACAAAATCGAATTGCATCCACACTAGAAGTACGTGAAAATTAGGAGATCTGATATCAAATTGATGGTTATCTTGCCCATAACTCTCTCATCGTTAGAGAATACTTGTAAAATATGTTTAAAGAAAATATTACTGGCCCACGGCATCTAATCCTTTGGCCAGCCAGGTCTCCTGACCTTTCGCCAAATGACTTCTTTCTGTGGGGTCACTTAAAAAATTTTATTTATAAAGATGTAAAATTTGAAAATCTAGACCAGCTAAAAAACTGTATTTCGTTAGAATGTGACAGAATTTTTCTCAATATCAACTCAGTAATGTTAGAAATGAATTTTATGATCGGTTAGTATATTGTTTAGCTGTTAATGGGGTGTTGCTTGAACATTTATTTAATTAATCTACGACAGTGCCATTATGACGTATTCAGCATTATCATTTGGATGTCATTATAACCTTCATAATAGCACTCAGTGCCATTATGAATTCATAATAACATCCAAATGTTAAGATACTAGTTATTTATGTATCTAGGGAATTATAATGGTCTCAATTACCGAGGGCAAAGTTTACGTCCCGAGGGCCTTTGGCCCGAGGTAATTGAGACCCTTATAATTCCAGTGATACATAGATAATTTTATTTCTGACCGATTTTAGTAACATTTTGTTCATTTTTAAAGTGGAATAAATGTTTCAATAGATGACAATCAAATTGACATTAGATGTCAATCGTTTGATTTTATGTCAAATTTTTCTTAATATCCCAAGGGAGTTATGACCCTTATAATTCCCGCGTAACTAAGACGTTATAAGCTAATAATATACCGGTCAGAAATAAAAAAACATACACCTGCCTTGACTTTTCGGGAAGTAGGAAATCTATTACGCTTTGCGCGATATTTTCGACATCCGAAGGGACACTTTCGGATTCAGAATCTCCCATATTTAAATTATTTTTGGCCAACACTTTGCATACAATAGAAAATTAGACGGCAATAATGACGTTGTCAAAATCGAAATTGAAACAATCAAAAATGCGGTTACCATGATAACGACTATTATGAACACCTGAAAATTTTAAAAATTACGAAAACCTTATTTGATATCAATGAAATTTAGACGAATAAAATCTATTTGCACTGTCGTAGATTAAATTTTGAATGATACACGTTCGATATGAACTTTGTTAATGAAACTTGTGCAATTAAACGTTGCACACGTTTCATTATAGTGTTCATATCGAACTAGTATCATTAATAACTATAATGTTTTTGTGAAAATCTGTAGTCTTAGGTATGTTATGTTAAATTAAAAGCTTAATAAAAAAAACATAATGGTGTCTTTTATTTTGAATGTGTGATTGCTGGATTGGTGAAACGAAAATGTGATTTTAATGTGAAATAATCTTTATTCGTTATGTTCAGCTTTACGTCAATTTTTGACAATAGTCATCACATTTAATTGAATAAGTTAGGATTGGCTTTTTAAAATTTATTCAAACTTGGCACATGAGTTTATTATATCGGCCTCTTCAAAAAATTATAATACAATTTTTCTCTAAGCCAATATTTAGTCACCTCAAAATCTCCATGAGATTTCCTAGAGCCATGCATCACCCGGTATATTAAACTGTAAGGTGTAAAAGAGTTCTAAATACTCGTTATAATCACGTAACAATGCAAAATTTTACGAATTCCGAAAAAGCATGGCCTTGCGAATAGAGATGCAAAAGAAGCCAGATGTCTGTACAGGGTGTCTACTTTTCGACACTTTTGACGGGTATCTCCGTTATTAGTACAGATGCCCTAAACGGATGTATCATGGCCATCTTGGTTTATGAGATACAGGGCGAAATTGAAAACGGTACATTTTCAGACACCCCTTGTATTTCAGTTATCTTATACCCTATCGAAAATATTAAAAGGGGGTGTTATACAGTTATTTACGTAGAATTCAGTGGCGTAGTTTTTTCCAGGTATCCCCATTTTTGAGAAATATACCAAAGTTGTGTTTTTTTAAATGGAACACCCTGTATATTTATTCTTAGTTGCATTCTGCTTACTGAGAGCTTTCCAAAAATATATAATAGTTGACACTTTGTTTTACCAGGACGGTTGAAATTTATATTTTTTAAATAACAAGCTTTAAATTGACAGTAGGCCTTGGATTTGGTTTTAATAAAAATAAATTATTGACGATACAATACACCATAAATATAACCTTATAGTTTGATTTAAAATTTTTAAAGTTTTTTATTACTTACAATAGTAAAAATTAGTTTTCTAAATAAACAAAAACATCTACTATGGCCTTGACTTATCCAGGCTATAAAACAAAAGTTTCATAATGGCGTTTAGCTCTTGTGATGCACAATTGTATTTTTCTAATTTTGTCTCGAAAAATAGATATTTCGAACGCGCTAGCGAGTTCGAAATATATCCATTTCGAACTCCGAATTTTATTTTTTAAAAGTTGGCATTGGTTATATTTAAATGTTTTATTCTGTTGACGTCTGACGTTTCCTGTTATTGTTATCCATGAGAAAAGAAAGTTTTCGGGATTTCTCTGGTAAAAGTTGATTTATCGTTTTATTAGCAATATCCCTTAACTCAGGGGGAGTTAAACTTAGATTATCATGCTCCATATTTTTTTAATTATAATTATGAACAACTCTATGAAATATTAAATCACAAATTTCGTGACAATGACACAAAGAAAATATTATTTATTGTCAAGGCTACTATGATAAAAAGAAATTTAGAGTATTACCAACATAGAATTTAGACACACAAATTTACAAAATTTGAAGGGTTGATTTTCTTTTTAAATATGTATTTTCTTATTGAAAAAAATACAAAATAGAAAAAATAGTATAAAGTACGTGTTTTATAAAGCAGTTAGAGCACTTGTCCCGTTAAAAAACTCGCCGCAAGCGGCTCGTTTTTTAACATGGACGCGTGCTATAAGATGATGCTTTATAAAACATGTACTTTAATATACTATTATGTCATTAGAGTTTAAAAAGTTACTGATAATTTATTTATTAAGTGTTATTGTTAAATTTTAACGATGGCCCAAAAGTATGAGAAATATTAAAAATACGATATGCTGGTATGCTTTATACAAAGCCATGAAAACCCCATGCAGCTGCCGATTTATATTTCAATAGGTAGGTATATTATTATTTGCGATCGAAAATTTCTACAACGACCATGTTTATAGTTATGCGGAGTGTTTGTTTAAGCAGCTTCTTATTATTATCATCATCATTTTATAGATATCCTGATGAAGGCAGCCATTTCCAGATAAATTTTCCATTCTAAAGAAAAATTTAATTGAACATGGAACCTTTACAGTTTACACAGCCTCGGCCTAAAACATACAATAAGGAAAATAGAGAAAAAGATGAAGTAAATGTTTTGGCTTATGCAACCGTTACGCCTTCAACTTCCTGCAGAAATATAGAAAAGAAATTGGTATTAAAAGTCGGTCACAAAAAATTTTAAGAAAATATAAATACCATCCATACAAATTTAAAATTGTGCAAAATTTACATCCTGGAGATGCAGATCGGCGATTAATCTTCTGTCACTGGTATACAGAACAAATCCGGACCAAAGACAATTTTGGAAGATTGGTAATCTGGTCCGATGAGAGCCACATTTCTATTGCCGGAATTTTTAACCGACATAATACAAGACATTGGTCTGAAGAAAATCAACATGTTATTTTCGAAAGGGAGCAGCAAGGGCGCTTTGGATTTGGTGTTTCTTGCTCCATATTAGGTAATCAAATAACTTACCGTATTTATGAGGGAGGTCTTACGGCAAATAGATATCTGGAAATTTTAGAAGACGTTATACCCGAGTTATTAGAAATCGTTCCCCTTGCCCAGTTATATGCTATACATTTCCAACAAGACGGTGCGCCGAGTCCTAACTCTCACGTAGTAAGGGCTTTTCTACAAAATAATTTTCCACAAAGATGGATAGGCACAAATGGGGCTGTAAGATGGCCACCACGATCGCCCGATTTATCGGTGTTGGACTTCTTTCTGTGGGGGTTTTTGCAGAGCAAGATATACAAGACCAGGCACAGAACTGTAGAGGAACTTCGACAGGCTACCCATTTAGCATTTCAATTTCTACAAGACCATCCAATAATAATTTTAAACGCCTTGAGACGAATTACAGAAATGTGTCAGCTTTGTATAAGGGAGAATGGCAACCATTTTCAACAATATTTATAAATAAAAAGTATGTATTTAATACCACAATTTCATTGTTCTAGTGAAACCAAATCCAAGGCCTACTGTCAATTTAAAGCTTGTTATTTAAAAAATATAAATTTGAACCATCCTGGTAAAACAAAGTGCCAACTATTATATATATTTGGAAAGCTCTCAGTAAGCTGAATGCAACTAAGAATAAATATACAGGGTGTTCCATTTAAAAAAACACAACTTTGGTATATTTCTCAAAATTAGGGATACCTGGAAAAATACTAACTACGCCACTGAATTCTGCATAAAAAACTGTATAACACCCCCTTTTTATATTTTCGATAGGATATAAGATAACTAAAATACAAGGGGTGTCTGAAAATGCACCCTTTTAAATTTCGCCCTGTATCTCATAAACCAAGTTGGCCATGATACATCCGTTTTGGGCATCGTTTGTTTCACAAAAAAGTGGCACAGGTTTGCGAAAACCGAATCATTCTATCTGTACTAATAACGGAGATACCCGTCAAAAGTGTCGAAAAGTAGACACCCTGTACATGTATCCCAATAGAATGATACCTGATCATCGAATATTCTTGAATATTCATAGGCGTCTTGTAGAAACTGGAACTCTTAATGTGAATACCAATGATGCAGGTAGACCACGTGTTACTGAGGCCTTGATTTCTAAAATTCAGGCAAATACTAATATAAGAGAAGGTGACCAAAATTTAAAAATTCGAATCCTGCTAGAGAAAACTGTGGACAGAGGAAGAAAAATGTTTTGGTTACTGATTAAGAAAATAAGGAAAAAACAAGATGCAAGGGAGTTAACCACGAAATTATTAAATGTCGCACTATAGAAAGAGACTCTGTGGATGACAGATGGTTAAAAATTCTTAAAGCGAAAGCATGTTTTACATGCCTGAAGAAGAATCATAGAAAATAAAATTGTAAACCTAAGCTCAGACGCGGTTTTGAAGGATGCATGAGAAAACATCACACTTTGCTGCATAATACACATATGACGATGCTCACTGAAGAGAATGAATCAAATTCTGTAGGAATTTTACAAGCAGAAAGCAGTTATAATACGTATACGGGAAGGTCTCTTTTAAATATATTACCTGTAAAATTGTATGGCCCATGTGGTGTTGTTGAAACGTACGCACTGTGTGACGAAGGATCAACAGTATTTTTAAGAGAACAGGAAATTGCACAAAAACTCGGTGTAAATGGAGGAATAGAGCCATTTTTTATGAAGTGGACAAATAACATGTTAAAGACAGAGAGGCATAACTGTATTAGGAACAGGAACTGGTACGGATAAGAAAACATACACAATGAATAATGTTAGAACTGTAGAAAACCTTTCTTTGCCCAAACAAACAGTACGAAATGCTGATTTTAATGAAGACTATCTACAAGATCTCCCGATAGAAGATTTCACCGATGCTCAACCCACTATTTTAATCGGACAATATAATGTACAGGGTGATCAACTAAGAATGTGAGGTACTGTATCTGGGAAACTATCCATCGTAGAGGCTTGCGGCAAAAAAAATTATTACTAAAAAAAAACCTGGAAAATATTTTCAAGTTTCTGAAATGGCCGCTAGGGGGCGTAACTGCAATCTTGAATCTAAAAAAGTGATGTTTCTGTAAATTCCGCTATATTAACCAAATAAAAAAAAAATCCTTATCTTTATAGTCGAGGATAATCTGAACCTTTTTTGTTTGACATTTTTTGCAGTATCTCTAAAAATAAAGTGGTGGGGGGTATTCAAACCTTTCCGTAAATAACATCCTGTATCTTCGAAACGGCTAAGCCGATTTGAACAAACTTTGGCTCGTTAAAAGGAGCTATTCTTGGGCTACAAGCATCATTATATTTGAAGTTTTGTAAGTTTCACGTATCGCCGCTAGAAGGCCTTTTTCGACATTCCAACAGAAATGGTTAATTTTCTTAACAAAATAAAATGCATTGGTGATTTTTTTTTATGAAAAAGTAGCTAAATGATGCTTAAACTAGCTCGCGAAAACCGCATCTCGATATCTTGTTCCTAACCCAAAATATCGGCAATAGAAAATTTTATACGAAAATCCCTTAAATTTTCATTTTATTGTAACTATATTTTTCTGGAATTCTTTCTATTATGTAAGTTGTGGCCCTAAAAAGGACCGATTTATAAAAGGAAGATTTTTAATGCCCCCGCAAATGCTCGAAATGCTGACCATCACGTTCTATGCACAAAAAAGACAATTAATAGAAGCAGGCCATGGAAACAAAACAAATAGGTACCTAATCAAAACATAAATAATCCAAATTGTCAATAGTTGTCAAAGTTTTGCGTTACTTTGAGTAATTTTTGTGTTTACAAAATGCATTTTACGAATGATGAAGCTGTTGATATGCTTGCGGTTTATTTTAAATGTCTTCAGAATGCCTCAGTAGCTAAAATAGTTTACGCCGCTCGATATCCAAATCGGCGTCCTTGCGATGTGACAGTTTTTCCCCGATTAGTGGCGAGTTTACGAGCCAATGGTTGTTTTCGGCCTAAGTTTCAACGGCAAAGAATTGGAAGAAAATATTAATCACGTACTGGGGTATATTGAAGGAAATCCTCATATTGGCACAAGAGCATTATCCCTTGAGTTGGACATATCACGAACAACGGTTCAAAATATTTTGAAGGACCATAGGTAAGTTCTAATGGCCATCAAAGTTAGGTATTTGTTTAAACTTTTTTTAATTACTTTTAGAATGCACCCATATCATGTCGCTTTGCATCAGACCTTGAAAGGGGAAGATTTTGATCGGAGGTTGGACTATTGCCATTGGATGTTAGGTATGATACGCCAAAATAGAGAATTTTTTTTCAAATTCTTTGGACCGATGAAGCCACCTTTAGTAGTGACGGGAGAGTCAATCTACATAATATGCACTATTGGTCTGCAGAAAATCCGTATTGGTTGCGTGAAGTTCAGCACCAAGGACGTTGGAGTTTAAATGTGTGGTGTGGCATACTGGAAGGCAGAATTATTGGGCCGTATTTTTTTGAGCAATCCCTAAATGGCAATGTCTTTCTTGACTTTTTGGCCAATCAATTACCGTTGTTGTTGGAAGATGTGCCTTTGGAAACAAGGCAAAACTTGTTTTTGCAGTTGGATGGTTGCCCAGCACATTTTGCCGTTAATGTGCGAGAGCATATTAATGCAGTATTTCAACAGCGGTGGATTGGAAGAGGAAGTCTGTTTCCATGGCCTCCGCGATCACCAGACCTAACTTGCCTGGATTTTTATTTATGGGGGCGGTTAAAGGACATCGTGTTTCAGACTCAACCTACGACCAGAGAAGATTTGAAAAACCGGATTCGTAATGCAATACATAACATACCGAGAGCCTAAATTGAAAGTGCAGTTTTGTCTACCCATGAGAGGCTTCAGCAATGCATAGAACGTGATGGTCAGCATTTCGAGCATTTGCGGGGGCAATAAAAATCTTCCTTTTATAAATCGGTCCTTTTTAGGGCCACAACTTACATAATTTTTCATGAAAAAAAAATTATACAAATGCATTTTATTTTGTTGGAAAAATTAACCATTTCTGTTGGAATGTCGAAAAAAGCCCTCTAGCGGCGATATGTGAAACTTACAAAACTTCAAATATAATGATGTTTGTAGCCCAAGAATAGCTCCTTTTAACGAGCCCAAGTTTGTTCAAATCGGCTTAGCCGTTTCAAAGATACAGGATGTTATTTACGGAAACGTTTAAATACCCCCCACCACTTTATTTTTAGAGATACTGCAAAAAGTGTCAAACAAAAAAGGTTCAGATTATCCTCCACTTTAAAGATCAGGATTTTTTTTATTAGGTTAATATAGCGGAATTTACAGAAACATTACTTTTTTAGATTCAAGATTGCAGTTACGCCCCCTAGCGGCCATTTCAGAAACTTGAAAATTTCCAGGTTTTTCTCTTGGCCGTTTTAGTAATAATTTTTTTTGCCGCAAGCCTCTACGATGGATAGTTTCCCAGATACAGTACCTCGCATTCTTAGTTGGCCACCCTGTACACTGTACAGGGTGTCCAGTTTTCGATGGTTTTACGGGGTATCTCGGTTATTAGTAAAGATAAAAGGATACGGTTGTCGCAGAACTTTGCTACTTTTTTGTGAAACAAAACATGCCGCAATCAGAATTTTTCTAGTCCACCTTGTTCTTGATATACGGGATGTTTTTAAAAATTTAACATTTTGGTTAACATAACACCCCTCATATTTAGGTTACCCTGTACCTCATCAAAGTGAAAACAAACGTTTTTTTTTTGTTGTATTTTACGTAGAATCCAGTGGCGTACTCAGATTTTTTCCACATTCAATATCTGGGAAAAAAAACAAACTTGCTTTTTTTAGAGGGGTCACCCTATATATTTTTTAATAATAAAATTTAGTTTATAACAAGCTTCTTAGAAATATACAATACCTTATTTTTATTTTTAATATTAAGCACGAAATTTAAGTTTTATTAAATAATATACATTATTTGTTAGTAGGCCATGACGGGTATTTAAAAAAACTATTACTGGTATGATAATTACTACAGAAGAAATAAATTTTGGACTCCTTAATTTAATAAGCAGTTATATTTCAGTAAAAATAATAACAATGCATAAATCGAGTCGTGTTTTACTATGTAAATCGTTAGAAACAAAAGCTGAAATTTTATAGAACTTTCTCATAAATATTGCTCAAATTGTTCTCCATTATGTCTTAGACATGTTTCACACATATCTCTTATTCGAATTAAAAATAATAAAAGGCCGCGTTTCTCTCTTCCTAAACGCCCTTTTAGTGGCATTTCTTAATTCAGCAATTGTTTGGTATTGAATAGAATAAATTTTATTTTCAAGGTATCCCCACACGAAGAAATCCAAAACCGACAAGTCGGGTGGATGGTGGGCCATCTTACAGGCCCATTAGTTCCAATCCAGTTGCCTGGGAAAATATTGTTTAAGTAGGCCCTGATAATTAGCGCATTGTGAGCGGGTGCTCAATCTTATTGCAGATGCAAGTTATTGAGCCCCGCTAAGGGCAGGTCTTCTATTATTTTCGGCACAACGTTTTCTAGAATTTTCAAATATTTATTTGCATTAAGGCTGCCTTCAAATATATTATAAATTATTTTCCTTCCTGTTTAAAACATGAAACGTTAAAGCCAAACCTGCCTTGCCATTCGAGTGGCAATATTACATACTGATTTTCTTGAGACCAAAACCTCGTATTGTGCCGATTAAATACACCAGCACTGGTAAAGTGAGCCTCATCGGACCATATAACGGTTCTTCCAAAATTATCTTTCCTGTTGATATTTTGTAAATACCAATTACAGAACTCCATACGGCGCTGTGGATCACCAGGATTTAAGTTTTGTACTAGGTGGAATTTATATGGCTTAAAATTTCGTTTTTTTAGGATTGTTTGAACTCTTGATTTAACTACTGCGACCGAACCTTCAACCGTTCTGCAAGAACTAGTTGGATTTGTTTCAATTGAATTTAAAACATTTATTTCATTAGTCTCGGGGTTTTCCCTGTTGTAGATTTTAGGCCGAGGTTTAGAAAATGAACCGTGTTCAATTAAATTTGATTTCAACCTTAGAAAAATTCTTTTATCCGCCTGTCGTCTTTCGGGGTATCTACAAGTAATTTAAGAAATTTAATAAATCTTCATAGAGATACTACAAAAAGGCGTATTTAAAATATTGAAATACACTTCTAATGCTTCATTTGCATTTTCATTACAATGGACATAACAAGCGAGCATGTCGTAATTTTCATTATTTTTAAAGTTTACATTTTCTGCCATAATTAAGACAAACTGATTTTTTACTATTAATTAGATATTCTAAAACAATTTAGAGAACCTGAATACTCTGACAGAAACTAAAAAAGTTTTTAATATGACATAAATGACTGTGTTCTCTTCTTTTTTTAAATACCCGTCATGGCCTACTAACAAAAAATGTATATTTTTTAATAAAGCGTAAATTTCATGCTTAATATTAAAAATAAAAATAAGGTATTATATATTTCTGGGAAGCTTGTTATAAACTAAATTATATTATCAACAAATATATGTGACCCATTTAAAAAAAAAACAAGTTTTTTTTTTCTCGGAAACTATTGAACGTAGAAAAAATCTGTGTACGTCACTGGATTTTACGTGAAAAACTACGAAAGGACATTTGTTTTCTCTTTGATAAGCTACAGGGTAACTAATTATGGGGGTTGTCCCAAAATGTAAAATTTTCAAAAACATCCCGTACATCAAAAACAAGGAGGACTAGAAAAATTCTGATTGCGGCATCTTTTGTTTTACAAAAAAGTAACACAGTGCTGCAAAAACCGTATCCTTCCATCTTTACTAATAACGGAGATACCTCGTAAAACCATCGAAAACTGGACACCCTGTACATACAGTGTACACCTGACAATAGAAAGAGAAGTATACCAAAGTCATGAGAATAGTCTAGTAAGTTACCAAAACTTCCTTGGGATGGGTAATTCACGGTAATTTAAATACAAAATTAGTAAATTTATTCAGTCTTCATATACAGGGTCGTTGGTATTTATGGAAACGGTCGATTATTTCTTAAAGTATAACAGTTAGCAAAAAATATTTTAGACAAAAGTTTTAGGGTTTTTTAAGGTCTATTAGAATTTTAAACAAATAAGTATACAGAATCAGTCAGAAAACCGTAGAGAAGCAAAGTTACTTTTTTTTAAATGGAACACCCTATATCTTAGAATATTTTTGGATTTTACATAAAATAACAATTATTTTTTAGTGTAATATAAGCCTAAACCTAATAGTTTCCGAGATATCGACTTCTGAAAAATTACATTTTTGAACTTTGACAGCTTCTAGCTTTCTAACGGTATGTCTTAGAGTGAAACGGCTTACATGCCCCTATCTTACTTTTTTATTATCTTCCCAAAAACATCAACTTCCGGTTAAATCGGAAGTACTGTATTTCCGGCTTTTGAGTTACATCGGGATTAACCGGAAGTTGACACTTTTGGGAAGATAATAAGAAACTAAGATGGGGACATGTAAGCCGTTTTACTCTAAGACGTACCGTTAGAAAGCTAGAAGCTGTCAAAGTTGAAGAATGTAATTTTTCAAAAGTCGATATCTCGGAAACTATTAGGTTTAGACTTATAATGCATTCATTGAAAAATAATTGTTATTTTATGTAAAATCCAAAAATATTTTAAGATATAGGGTGTTCCATTTAAAAAAAAGTAACTTTGCTTCTCTACGGTTTTCTGACTCATCCTGTATACTTATTTTTTTTAAATTCTAATAGACCTTTAGAAACCCTGAAACTTTTGTCTTAAATATTTTTTGCTAACTGTTTTACTTTTTGAAATAATCGACCGTTTCCATACATACCAACGACCCTGTATGTAACTATGAAGATGTAAACTATGCTGGTTTGGATATGATTATTAAAGAATAATTTTAGACAGAATCATTTGGAGTATCAACAACAAAAAAGCAATGAATAAAGAAGCTGAACGTTTAGAAATCGTTGTCAAGACTTAAGGCCATTCATTCTTAATTAGAAAGGAATTAGTCAAATCAAAAGGAGGAGCAGACAAAGAATTGGATCGAATGTGGCATAAGCTTACCATGGAAGAAGTGGCGGCAAAAAAAGAACAAGAAGTTCAAGAAATGTTAATAAGGAAAGATAAAGAACAGGACATGCTAAGAATATGCGAAAAGAATTACTCAAAGTTGAAATTAACAAAGTTGCTTAAGCAAATAGAATTGAGATGCAGAAGGTTACCGAAAAATTCAATCATCAAATGGAAGTTTAAGCATAACTTAAAGCTGAAAGAAAGAAAGAAAGAAGAAAATGTACTAGATGAAGCATTTAACACGTTATCTCACTTGGAAATTGAGCGCGAAAATGCCGCTTTTGAAGATGCAACGGCGCAAAGGAAGTAAGAAGCTGCCATGTATAGAAAATACTTGAAACAATTGGAAGAAGAAAGAAAAATGGAAGAACAGAAGCTTTTAGAATTGCTGGAAATTTACAGAAAGGAGATAGAGGCCAAGCAAACTGAGGCAAAGTGTAAAATTATTGAAACCAAACGAAGAAAATGGACTGACGATTCAAAGCTCATATGTGGGCGATGTAGAAATGTAGTTTCTCGAAGACGAGAGTTACAAGGCTATGTCGGGGAGAAGTAGAAGGTGTAAATTAAAGTTTACACGAGGGGGAAAGAAATGTTAAAACTTTTATTCAGTATTATTGTATCATAAGAATAATGTATGTACCTGAAGAGGTGGGTAAAAGTAGTCGAATAAAGAGTTGACAGATATTACGACGATCTTGTCATTTAAAAAAAAAAGATAGAAAAAAAAAACGATAATATCGGGCGCCGACAATCTTCCTTTCTTTTGTATTTTTTAAGGCGTACCCCTGCAGCACTATCAGACATAATACTAATATTTTAAATGTTAAGAAAACGGGACTCTCTAGAGGTTTATTTGTACTTGTATATTATTATGTGTAAGATAAAATTTTGGCAATTTTTAACAGGAGGCAGCATATATTTATGAAAACACATATTCATACCTTAATAGCTACCAATCGACTTGATCTTCTATGAACACCACCGTAAACTATACCGAATTGGCCGGAACCTAACACCTCGTCTGGGTAAATTTGATATATCTGACTCATATCAGTTATTTGTTCTTCACTTTGGGTCGAAGGTTCTTCAGGTTCTAAAATGGAAACAATATTAATATGCTAATGTTAAAAGTGGTCTGCTTTGTGATTTTGTTAACAGTAAAACTCATTTAATTGCTTTGTTTTTCGATCTTATTCAAGCGTTTGATACTATAGATCATATTCTTTTATGAGAAAAGCTATGGGTCTTGAGTATTAAGGGGTTGCACATCAGTGGATATTATTTATTATTTATTATACTTAACAATCTACTACATAAATAAATCCTATTATAAAGTAAACAGAGTAGTAAAGTATTTGAAGTATTTAACGTATTAAAAGTATTCCCCTAACTACTGCTTTAAACTTAATATATTTTATACAGAATAAATCCACATTATCCTGTTGTATAGTATTATATATTCTACATAATATATTATACAACGGCGACCCTAGCTGACGGTTGTTGTGGGCTACATCAATATGTAAAAAGTAACTGGATTTCTGGTATTATAGATTGGAGCATTGAAATTTAAGTTTTCCATAAACGCAGTATCGTTTGAAAGGTTGTTTTATGCAAATAAAGCATGCATGAAACCTCTCTACGCTTGATTAAAAGTTCCAAATAATATCTGTTATAGAGTGATGATGACGGGATGGAAAAATCATAGATGCTAGTTTCCTTGAAATAAAAAGTCATTTCATGTTATTATTATCCTTTTAATAGAGTATTTGTGACATTCATAGTATGGGCTCCAAATTATATATGCCTACTCTAGTATGGTCCTCACAAACGAGAAATACAACTGTCTCATGCACAGAAGGTTTTTAAAATCTTTGGTATTTCTTAATGTGAGTACTTGGAAAGCCTATATTATCTCTATGGAAACAACTTAATTATTATGGGGGACTTCAATATCCCCACTTTCCTTATAAATGATGGTAATCCAAAAATCCAAATTATAAAAAATTTCTGTGAACTACTCCCTAGACGTGAACGAGAGGTGTTCAAGTTTTTACAATACCCTTTACAAAATCTTTGATCTCCATGTTCCTAAATCTATCATACGCAAAAGAAACTTCCCAGTTTGGTTCACATCAGATATAATAAACATTACAAAACGCAAACATGGAATTTTCAAAAAGCTAAAGCGAACACAATCCCAATACCTTAGGGATCAGTACAATTTCTTACGCACAGAAGTAAAGATGATGACCAACACAGCATATAAAAACTATATCCATACAAAAAATGCTGTGATGATGGTTCCAAGATCAATAAATTCCGGAGTTAAAAACGCCCCCCGATCGGATCTCCGGGTGGGGGCGGGTCCTGGCGCCTTATCAAGCGAGATTATCCAATCATCCACCATGTCCAGTAGCCATGCGGGTCCTTCGAACAATATTCCAAATGGAAATGGTGGAAAAACTGGAGTTGTTAAAAGACCCGAGATTAGCAACTTCCAAATTGACTTCTGCAATATAAGAGGACTGAACTCCAACATCAATGCAGTCCATCAACATCTACAATCTACCAAACCTCATGTACTTGCACTAACCGAAACCAAAGTCAGATCATCGATTAGTACGGTCAGCTATTTATATCCTGGGTACGACTTTCATCACCGATTTAGGCGGAATTCTGGCCTTTGTCTCTTTGTCCGGAGTGATATTTCTTGTCAACGAGAGGAGACACTCGAGCCTAACGACTTTGATGTAATGTGGTTTAAAATATCAACGCAGAGAATTACTAAATTCATCTGCTGCCTTTACCGGCCGCCAAGCGATACCCATTATAGAGACTTGTTCTCCTCTCTTGCTAATACTATCGACTTTTTGCAAACCCACCATCCCAATTCCGAAGTTGTCATCCTTGGCGACTTCAACATTCATAATGTCAACTGGCTCAAATACTCAAACATGACTGACGAACAAGGTCGTGAAGCCGAATCCTTTGCCATCAGCTCTGGCCTCACCCAGCTGGTGGGTGAACCAACTCGGATTCCAGACCGAGATGGTGATTTTGCTAGTTTGTTGGATCTTTTCTTAACTTCAAACCCCGACTTGTACGCTGTCACCGTGAAGCCGCCGTTAGGAACGTCTGACCACAACCTTATTTCGGCACTGAACAAACTACCAATTAGTGCTGAAGAGCCTCCTAAACCACGCAAGATATGGCATTATACATCAGCTAAGTGGGAGGACCTAAGGGACCATTTTCGAACCTTTCCTTGGCGGGACGTTTGTTTTACCTCTGATGATCCATCCATCTGTGCAACAGAAATATCGGAGGTTATCCTTACTGGTATGGAAGCCTTCATCCCTTTCTCAAAAAAGTGCCCTTCTAACGGCAAGCCTTGGTTTACCAAAAATTGCGAACGAGCTGTTAAATCAAAAAATTATTTCTACCGACAATGGCGTAAAAATCCTACCGCCGAAAATCGTACCATCTTTGTTAACGCTCGAAACCAATGCAAGCAAACGATAAACCAAAGCAAAGAAGCACACAACCAGAGGATCAGAGACAAACTTCTTGAATGTCCTAGCGGCTCAAAATCATTTTGGTCGGTAGCTAAGGCCGTCAGTCAGAACTTTACCAAGTCAACCATTCCACCTCTAACACGTTCTGATGGCACCATTGCGACGAAAGCACAGGAAAAAGCAAACTTACTGGCGGAACTATTCTCTTCACATTCAACGGTAAATTTTCAGGGAAGTACTCCACCGAACATTACCCCTGTAGAATCGAGAATGCCCGAGATTGTCTTTCGCCACCGCCATGTTAAGCGAATCTTGGGGAGTCTCGACACTAAAAAGGCTTCTGGTCCTGACGATATTCCAGTCGTTGTAATTAAGAAATGCGCTGACGAACTGACACCGGTATTTTGTAGGCTTTTTAACTTATCCTACAAAAAAGGAATATTTCCTTCTTGCTGGAAAACTGCGAGAGTCCAGCCCATACCCAAAAAAGGCAAGAAGACTTTGCCAAACAACTATCGTCCAGTCGCATTGCTCTCGGTTATATCAAAAGTTATGGAGAAGGCTATCAACGAAAAACTACTAAAATACCTGGAAGGCTTCAACATTATTAGTGACCGCCAGTATGGATTCCGTAAGTCTAGATCAACAGGAGACCTTCTCGCTTATGTTACTCATGTTTGGAACAACGCAATAGAACACCATGGGGAGTCCCGGGCGGTAGCACTGGACATTTCCAAGGCTTTTGACCGAGTATGGCATGAGGGGCTCCTAACTAAAGTGAGAGCATACGGAATGCCGGTTCAATTTTGTTCATGGCTGTCGAGCTTTCTTAAAGACCGTTCTCTGCGAGTGGCGATGGACGGATTTCTTTCAGACACATTTAACATCAACGCCGGAGTCCCTCAAGGTTCTATATTGTCGCCCACCCTTTTCTTACTATACATTAACGATCTTTTGGAAAAAACTAAAAATCCTATATATAGCTTCGCTGATGACAGCACACTTGTTTCAACTTTTACTTTGGATGCTCGGACATCGGCTGCTAATGCACATCTCTATAGGCAGCAAGAGGTCTCACATCTCAACAAAGACCTGGAAGAAATTTTGTCTTGGGGTGACAGTAACCAAGTAGAATTTAACGCTAAAAAGACCCAGGCGGCAGTTTTTTCTAAAAAAGTTAATGTTGAAGAACCGGATATAGTTATGGCGGGACACTCAATTCCCTTGGCTTCATCAATTCATTTATTGGGCGTTAATTTGGATAGTCATATGTCTTGGCATGGCCACGTTGCGGCCATTGCTAAGGCAGCCTCGCAGAAGCTTGGAGTACTTTTCCGAACAAAGAACCTCTATACACCGCAACAACTTTTGATGCTCTATAAAGCCCAAATTCGACCATCACTGGAGTACTGTTCGCATATTTGGGGCTCTGCTCCTAAACATACCCTGAGATTGCTAGATTCCATTCAAAGAAGAGCCATTCGCTTGATCGGTGACCATAGTCTGACAAACAACCTGGAAAGCCTTGAACATCGAAGGCAGGTTGGCGACTTGAGTCTATTTTACAAATATTTTCATGGCAAGTGTTCAACTGAGGTTGCCCGCTTAATACCACCCAGAGCGGTGCATGGTAGAAATACACGACGAGCCACTGCAGCCCACCAGTACGTGCTTCAGCTTAGTGTCCCTCGAACGACACTGTTTCAAAATTCTTTCATCTGGAGAACGTCATCACTCTGGAACGACCTCCCTGAGATCGTCTTCCCCAACGAGTATAGTCTCCAAAGATTCAAGACCAACGTGAATCGTTTCCTGCGCACACGCACCGCTCCTAGAGCGCCATAAAGGATTTATCCTGTAGTGCTGTGCCTTATCATAAAAAAAAAAAAAAAAAAAAAAAAAAAAAATATCCGCAATGTCGAAAGCTCTATAACAAATGACCCGAACACCTTCTGGTCATATATACGTTCCAAAAACGCCTCTACATATATCCCTGAAATAATAACATGCAACGATACATAGTACTCTGAGCCCCAAGACATAGTAAATGCTTACGCAAATTTCTTTGGCAGTGTATATAATATTCCAAAAAACACAGTTCTTCTGACATAAGTATCAATCAAAATTCATACATTGCCCTGGAGGGCCTCTCGGATGAAATAATTCTAAAATCAATAAAAAAGCTACAAAATAAAAGTACTCAAGGTCCAGACAAAGTACCATGTTTTCTCGTCAAGGACTGTGCTCTTGCTCTACTGAGGCCCTTATCTTATATTTTTAATTTATCACTTAAATCAAAAACCTTTCCCAGTGCTTGGAAAGAGGCAAGAACCCAATTCAAAAAAGGAAATTTACACGACATCACAAACTATCGTCCCATTTCTATTCTGTCAGTCTTCGCGAAGGTGTTTGAGAAGTCGGTATACGAGTGCGTTTTTGACCAGGTTAGACAACTTGTCTCACCTTACCAACACGGCTTCTTCAATGGACGCAGCACAGTCAGTAATCTCGCCTGCCTCACCCAGTATGTCGGATGGGCACTGGATAACCGCCTGCAAGTAGATGTGCTGTATACTGACTTTTCAAAGGCCTTCGATAAAGTGGACCACTCGATATTTTTAAAGAAAATAGATGCTATGGGCTTCAGCGACAACCTTGTTGCCTTTTTCGGCTCTTACCTGAAAGATCGGACACAGTACGTGGAGCTATGTGGCCATCGCTCACCTAAATTCTGTGCCTCAAGCGGAGCGCCTCAAGGCAGTAACCTTGCACCACTTATTTTTTTACTGTTCATAAATGATATAAACCTCGAGTCAAGTGTTAATGTTTGCTGACGACCTTAAAATATTTAGAGTGATCCATGGTGTTAAGGACTGCCATGCGCTCCAGCAGGATTTAACGGCTATCGAACACTGGTGCCTTGAAAACAACTTGCCGCTGAATATTAATAAATGCTATTACATGACCTTCTCAAACAAAGTGAATAATACAACCTTAAATTATGAACTAGGTGGTTCTCCAATTGTAAAACGTTCTTCAATAAAGGATCTTGGCGTTACTTACGACCCAAAACTTTCATTTGCCACCCACATTGACCAGACTTGTACTAATGCTATAAAAGTACTAGGTTTCATAATTAGAAATTGCAGGGAGTTTCAAAATCTACAAGTGCTCAAAACTCTATTCTTTACCTATACTAGATCCAAACTGGAATACGGCTCCCTTATTTGGCACCCTATATACGACCGGTATATTATCCAACTCGAAAATGTGCAGAGGAAATTTGTCAAATTTTTAGCGTTTAAGAGTGAGTTTTCCCTCCTAGGGGTACCGAGCAACGTATACTGTTACAAAGATTTCAGCTACCATCTTTAATAAACCACAGAAATTACCTACTAAATTGATTGTCCAGACCTACTGGCGCAAATAAATGTTTATATCTCGCCTCGTCCTACTAGGTCCCCTCCTGTTTTTTTCCTCCCCACCCCCACAACAAATTTTTTAATTAAAACGCCGATATATAGGGCTATGAGTTTATTCAATAACACCTGCCGTAACATTGATGTTTATGAACTATCAACAGTTCAGCTAACGAAAATACTTAAACGAAACCTCTTATCCAGTAATGAGTGATTCAAGATATATTTAAATTATCATAAAATTTTATACCCACATTGTGTATTATGTATTATGCATTACGTATTATGTATTGTTAACTATTGGTAATACTGTCACATTGTCTTGTAAATTGATACCATGTATCTGTTAGACAATTAAAGATTATTATTATTATTATAATTATTATTATTATTATTAATATGAAGTCGTACATTCTACATGCCCTGTTTGCCACATCAGCCACATGGAATTGAAAAATAATTTAGAGTCAAATATAACACCTAGGTCTTTTATTTGCGAGAAAGTGGGAAATTATTAATTGTTTAATTAAATTTTATAGCTGTTGGTGTAGGTAAGAATCACACATTTGTTAACATTAAAATAAACCTTATTATCTAATGACCATTGGGTAACATTGTCTATATCGGTCTGCAAAGTTATGCAACCTTGGAAGGTATTAATTTCATAATAGATTTTCAAATCATCTGCGAACAGTAATCATGAAGCATTATTTATAACTTCAGTCACACTGTTTACATACATGAGGAATAACTGTGAACCAGGATTAGATCCCTGGGGTATGCCTGAGGTTGGGTAAAAGGGATATGACGTGTACCTTTCATGGATACAATATATTGTCGATGGTAAAGATATATTTTTAGAAATTCGGTTAAATTAGAGTGGAAACAAAACTCTTTATCTAATTTATCCACTAATATTGCAAAGGATACTTTATCGAAAGTTTTCTTAAAGTATGTATAAACAACATCCATTTAGTCGCGCTTATTTAAGACATCTGATATATTATGGGTTACTGACATAGCATTACTTGTGATTGCTCTTTGCCTCACAAATCCGTATTGATATATTGGTATGTTATACTACACGGATGAATAAATGTTCTTATTTAATACATCTGATGTATTTTGAGTTATTGACAATATATTACTTGTGGTTGCTCTTTGTGCTTTAAAATAATTGATTCGAATATCTTAGTAGGTGTCGACAGAACGGCAACTGGACGATAATTGGTAATGTCTGTTTTGTTTTTTAAAAATGGAAAGAATAATAATGCGAATGTTAAATGTGGGCTGTGTGATACTGCAGCCTTTTTAATTGGAAAAAATGTTAGATTTGAGGCTTAAATTGAATAGAATTAGAATTCATATTTAGATAATCGAGAACAGGTGTTTGTGATGGGCACATATAATTTAATATACTGATAAGTTTATTAGTAAATAGTAAATAGTAAATAGTTATAATATAATAAATATGCTAGTGTTATTCTTCAATCAACTTATCCATAAATTCCACAAATATGTGCTTGTTAGGGGCAAATTTTATTTATTTAAAAGTTGTTTTAATTTATTACCTACACTCCACTGCAAGTATGGACTACTTCTTCAAATTTATTTAAAAGTATTTACAATTATAAATATTTAAGAATATTTTTATAAAAAGTTGCAAGTATTCAATAAACGCTACTTTCTTGATGATAGATTATTAAAATTTTAAAAAAGATTTATTATATAATTGTTTCACAATAATATTAAATTGCATTAATTAGTTAACGCATTTCCAAAAATATTTTTAAAGCGTTTGTTTCCAGTATAAATGTTTTTATTTCAATTTTATATTTTTTTTATTGAAATAACTTTTTTAATATTTGTTGGTAAATAATCGTTTCAGTAAAAACATAAATATTTAAAAGCTTTTTGTCCTACGGACTTATTTACTTTAGGTTTTATGGATGTTTCATTTTTATAACGTGTATTATGGTTATAGTCTTTAAATTGTATAATGCTTTTATTTTTAAATACATATATACAGGGTGTTTCAGAAGTACGGTACGTAACTTAAGAAGTGATTTACTATGATATTCCAAGAGAAAAAGTTAATATGAACATGAGTCCGGAGTTGCGCTGTTTTTGATACAGGGTGTTAAAGTTTTTTAAAAAAAAATATTTTTTTTTAAATATCCTTTTTCCGATTATATTGAAATTTTGTACTGTCATTCATAATGATAAGGGGCTTAATTAGCCCTAATTAGATTAAATTTATTAAGTCCAGTGGCGTCCCGAGGATCACTTTAACGAATATTATAGCCAAGAAAATGTCCTGTAAATTTCTTAATTTTGATATTTTTTTTCTGACTTACCAACTAATAGTACAAATTTTTTGTTCCCTGAATTGTTTTCGTATCTTTCTTCGTTTATGTATATACAGTGTGTCCACGGATTGACTATCGAAGAGGAAAAACTTTTTTATTTGTGGGTTTATGAAAAAAAGTTATTTTTCATAAAAACTCCTGCTTGTTCTCAAACGACCAAAAAGCATATTATTTTTTCAAATTTATATACCTACTGGGTGTTTAAAATTTAGAAAAATATGAAAAAAGCTAAGAACAAAGTACCCTTATGTGTAAAGATAGGATAAAAACTAATTAGTAAAAGTTGTTGTGGTTGAAAACCTACGTCTCATTACCGAGTTTTGACTTATTAGCTAAATGTACAGAGACCGGCAAAAAGTTCCAACTCATAAAATATGATTTGATTTAAATTAACGCATTTTGCAAATTAGTTAGTCTTTAGAAGGTATTATTCTGTAAAATATTTATCTTTATACGAGGAATTGTCGAAAACGGCTAAGTAACTACCCATATTATTAAAAAATCAATACGTTTTAAAATAAAACCGTGCACTATTTTATAATTAAACGGATTTATTAGAGAACGAATGAAGAGTAAAAAATTTTCTTAAACAAATGTAAGTGAAAAGAGGCAGCTTATCAGCAAAAAAAAATATTCAAAGGTTTCTCCACCAACCTCCTCGCATCGTTGGACTTTCTTAATAAATGCTTTATATGCGTTTCGTATCTCTTGCAATGGGATAGCTTGAATCGCTTCTCTAATTCTAATTTTTAAATTATAAAGATCAGGTTCCAATTGAGATGCATACACTTTCTGGGTAAGGTAGCCCCACAAGTAAAAATCCATTATTGTAAGGTCGGGACTTCTTGGCGGCCAAGGGATTGGTCCATATCTCCCAATCCAGCGCTCCGGAAACTGTCAATTCAACCATTCCCGCACAATAACAGTGGAATGCGCAGTATGACCATCTTGTTGAAAATATGCAGTTCGCCTGTCAATAAGTGGCATATTATTTAAATAATGAATAAAAATTGTATTTAGCATTTCTAAATAACTATGCTGATTCATATTTGCTTCAAAGAAGTACGGTCCAATGCACACCAAACGTTAACTTTCTTGGAGTACTGTCTTCTGCAATGAATTCGAAAATGGGGATTCTCAGTTGACCAGTAACGTAGATTTTGAGAACTAACCACTCCATTAGTTGAGAAAGTAGCTTCATCGGAAAAAATAATATTATGAAAAAAGTTTCTATTTTGTAAGTATTTCTGACCAACCCATAAACAAAAATCAAGTCTTTTTGCATCATCATTTGCTTCTAGAGTATGAACAAATTTAGGTTTATATGGCGTGACTTTATTAGCTTTAAAAATTATTTGCAAATATGATTTACTAATGTTTCCAATTTGGGATGCTCTGATCCTTACCGATGTTTTGGGAAAATGCCGAACGGAATCCAGCGCAATAGATGCCCCAACATATTCTTCTTCATTGATAGGAGTTTTTTCTTTTTAATATTTAAAACGCTTCCTGTTCTTCTAAATTTTGAAACAATAGATTTAACTGATATTCGGTTAATATACTATAACTACTCCGGTACACACGTCTAGTAATTTTGAGAAATCATTTAGTCATAATGTGGCAAAATTATATAATAAAATACCCCTCCACATAAGGCAACTTACGGGCATAAGATTTAAAATAGGAGTTAAAGAAGTCATAAAACTTATTATCTAGTTTATACTCGTTATTGTGATTGATTTATATAATACCCTAATAGGGTTCAACCTACAGTACAAAATGTTTTTACTTTTTTTCTGCAAATAATGGATGAATAAAAAATGTATATATTTTCCTTAGGTTAAGTGAGGCAGCTTGCTTCAACTTCGCCTTTTGTAATTAATTTTTTAAAAATTACAATAAAGACTTTATTTATTTATTTATTTATTTATTTGTTAATGGTAAGATTTGGCCATTTCTCATTAAACATTCTTGTTGCATACGGAGTATGAGATATTTTCTCCTAAACCATAATATTGGACAATAAATACTTTTTGTTCTAACGTTATTTTAGCATTTTTTTTACTGTCATAAATTGAGCAATATGACATTGACAACATTTTTAATTTGTTAAATACGTCGCTCCGCGATGACAATCGTCCATTGTCATCGAAACGTATACTATAAAGATTTTACAGAATAATACCTTCTATAGACTAACTAATTTGCAAAATGCGTTAATTTAAATCAAATCATATTTTATGAGTTGGAACTTTTTGCCAGTCTCTGTACATTTAAATGTAATATAATAAAATTGCTGTACGCATTACTTGCATATGTATATTACCTGATACCTTACTTACGCGTTAAATATTGTAACCTGTTTGTAATCTATTTATTAGTTTAAAAGTCACTGTCATGTCAGTATAGTTTTAGCCAAGTTCTGCTAATTAAAGCCTACAAAAGCAAAGGTCTATCATTACAATTTAATTAGCATTACAAAACACGTAAAAATCTATGGAGAAATACCTTAGACCAGACAGATTTGAAATTGATCCAAATTCCGCAACTGCTGCCAAAGAATTCAGACACTGGTATGAAACGTTCAAAAATTTTTTGGATAATAATTCATCAAAAGAAAAGCCCATTACAGATAAGGAAAAATTTCAACTTTTAATAAACTGTATATCATATTCCGTGTATGATAATATTAGTGAATCAAAATCATATCATGAAGCTATAAGCATTTTGGAAAATTTGTATATAACGCCCACCAATCAAGTATTCGCAAGACATTTACTGGCCACTAGAAAATAGCAGGTAAATGAAACAGTTGATCAATACAGTGCGTCCATAAAGTCTTGCACAAATTCATTTAAAATTCAGGTATTTACTTTTTAAAAACGCTCGGACACGTCAATTAGTACTTTTGTTTGCGCATTTTTTAACGTAAAATGTTTTTATACAGGGTGTCGCACGTATGAGGTATGAGGTCATCAATAAATGTGTTTAAAATAAATTTTCAAACGTCAATATTTCGGAAACCGTGATTTCCAGAGGTGTTAAGTGTTCATCATAGAATTCAAAATTGATATAATATACAGGGTGGTCCATTAAAAAAAATCCTTGATGACCTCATACCTCATACGTGCGACACCCTGTATAAAAACATTTTACGTTAAAAAATGCGCAAACAAAAGTACTAATTGACGTGTCCGAGCGTTTTTAAAAAAAGTAAGCCCCTGAATTTTAAATGAATTTGTGCAAGACTTTATGGAGGCAGTGTATATACAAGCACTAAGAAATTTAAGCAAAGATTGTAATTTTAAATCTGTCAATGCCCAACAAAATAAAGACGAATTTATACGAGACCCTTTTATTACTGGACTTCTTCAGCCTGTTATACGACAAAAATTATTAGAATCCAATATATTAAGCTTGGATAACGCTATATATCAATCAAGAACTTTGGAAGATTCTCAAAAACAATTTGAAATGTATATTACACCTCTAAATATCATAAATGCAACTTATTCAAATCAAAATACTAGTACCCAAGAACAATCTACTTTTACAGCTGCTGTACGTACTGGAACATGTTACTTCTGTGGAAATCCAAGACATTCACGTAATTTATGTCCTGCTCAACATAAAACCTGTACTTATTGTCAAAAAGTTGGACATTTTTCAAAAGTATGCCTGAAATACAAGTTAGCAAAAAGTAAATCTACATCAGCTTCAACTTTTTTAATTGCCTCTGCATCTCCAGAACTTCCTCATTGTCTCTCCAAAACATTAATCAAAGTGATGATTAATTATATTCCTGCAAATGCATTAATATATACTGGTAGTTCAGACAGTTTCTTAGATATAAGATTTGCAAACATAAATAAATTAAAAATTTATTCGTGCCAAGGAAAAGTTTCTATGGCATCTACTTCTCATTCAACACAAGTCCAAGGATACTGCTTTATAAATCTGAAAATGCTGAATGAAACGTATCATAAATTAAAAATTTTGGTTATTTCAAATCTCTGTACCGATTTAATAGTTGGCCATGATATAATGAAGCAACATAATAGAGTAGATGTTACATTTGGAGGGCCCAAACCACCTTTATCAATTTGTTGTTTAGCTGAAGCGAAAGTAGACCCACCGTCATTATTTGCTAATCTTACTGAAGACTGTAGACCCATTGCAATCAAATCACGCCGTTATTCAGAAGATGATATTCTTTTTATACAAGAAGAAGTAAAAAAGTTAATGGAGGAAGAAATAATAGAAGAAAGCATATCATCATGGAGAGCCCAAGTACTTATTACCCATAATGAAAATCATAAGCGACGCATGGTAATCGATTATTCTCAAACTGTCAACAGATTTACTCTTCTTGATGCTTATCCTCTGCCAAATATAGAAGCTCTGGTAACAAAAGTTTCAAAATATGAAATATTTAGCACTATCGATTTAAAATCCGCATATCACCAGATTCCAATAAATAAAAGCGATAAGCCATACACCGCCTTTGAAGCAGGAGGCCGTCTTTACCAATTCCGGAGAATTCCATTTGGAGCTACAAATAGAGTATCTTGTTTTCAAAGAGTACAAGCAGGAGTTTTTATAAAAATAACTTTTTTTCATAAACCCACAAATAAAAAAGTTTTTCCTCTTCGATAGTCAATCCGTGGACACACTGTATATATATTCGTATATTAAAATATTATAAATGTAAATTTATAAGTTCATCTTTTTTGTCTCTGAATATAATTCTTTTGAAATGCACAATACATATAATATTTCTAGATGTGTTATATCCAGAAATTATTTTAAGTTTTTAAAAATTGGTAATATACTTCTTAATTTTTTAATCAAATATTCTACTTGAAAATTCCAATTTAATTTACTGCAAAAAATTATACCCAAATATTTTACATGATTAACTAAAATTTGAATGTCATCGCTTATATTGCTACTATTCATATTTTGTGTTACATTATTTAGGTAGTAAAAGAGAGATAATTTGTTTTATTAAAATTAATTGTCAATACATTATTTTCAAACCAATTTTTTATACTTTTAAAATGTTTTTTAATTTTTTGATTTAAATTGTCCCAATTTATATCACCATAAAAAATAGCAGTATCATCTGCAAAACTATGAATTTTTTCATCGTAATTTATACTAAATAAATCATTGACATAAATATTAAAAAAAAATGGTCCTAAGATTGTCCCTTGAGGAACATCATATTTAAATAGTTTTCAATAGCTTTCTTCTTTATTATTTTAACATAAGTTGGTCTATCTTTAAAATAGTTTTTAATTAATTCTAATTAATTTCCTCTAAATCCAAAAGTTTCAATTTTTTTTAATAGTAAATTATGGCTTAACGTATCAAAGGCTTTTGCCAAATCCAGAAAAATACAAATACAAGGTGTTTTATTATCTAATGCGTTATATATTTGTTCTGTTAGATAGGAAATTAGCATCTTGTGTCGATTTATTTTTTTGAAACCCAAATTGATTTTTAGAAATAAAATGTATTTTTTCTAAATAATTATTATCGATTCGAATTTTTACAATTGTTTCAAAAACTCTAGCTAATAAAGAGATTAAAGTTATAGGCCTATAATTACTAGCTTTAGTTGAATCTCCATTTTTAAAAATAGAGTTTATTATACCAATTTGGAAAGCTTCCGGATATATACATACTTGTTCTAAAAATTTTATTTATACGAAAAGTGAGTGGCCTAGAAATAGCAGTTTTAATAGATTTTAATATTTCTGTGGTTATACCATCGACACCAGGAGATGTTTAAAATTTTAAACTATTAATTATATTTTCAACTTCTTGATAATTAGTTTTTCTCTAAATAAAATGAGTCTTTATTGTAAGACAAGATTCAAAAAAAGTACATACTGTTGTTCTGCAAGTTAAAAAGACACTTTCTTAGTATAGAGCGCTTAGAACAAGATTTTTTTATTTTTTTAATGAAAGAGGAACTGAAAGCACTAAAACACCAAATATAATGAAATTTGCTGACCTTCACAACATCACTTAGCTATTTCATGTATTTTTTTGGTGAAAATATTGATTTTCTAACACTTTCTTGACTGGAAATGTATACTTACTTCCTGAATTCGCTGTGACAGGTATCAATGCTTGTTTGATAGTGGTTTCCCAACTTTTTGCAAGATACGCTCCAATACCACTATCAGGAGGTGGAAGATTAACACTGTTGCCATCTTGCAAATTATACAACGGATCTTGTCCGACGAAATAGTCTACGTTTGCAGTCCGTATCTCGAAACAATGCATAACATCTACAACATTAAAAAAAAGATTAAAAATGGAAAAAAAAAGAATTTATCAGCCTAGAAGGAAAATATAAAAAAAATTAACACCCAAAGGACTAATGGCCGTGTTCTCTTGTCATATATAACCTGATTTGGAACCTAAACAGGTTTTAGTATAAGAATTATGATGCACTGTCGATATTTTTTAACTTAAACCAGTTCATATTTATTCAAACTCACAATTTTGCGGGTTGGGTATGCATGAAAACTAAAAAAAAATCCTCGCGAGAATACAAGGCGGTATACCATTCTGTGAGGTCGAGAGGTCTGAGAATAATACTAGATTTAATTGGGTATGTATAGGTCAATAGGATTTATAAATAAGTGTAGTTTACAAGCTCCCATCTTATTCTAATACTGAACTTCTAGTTGCTATTGAAGAAATTTTAAATAAGCATCCGAAAAAACATTTAATAGTACTAGATTTTAACAAAAACCTGTTGAAAGATGCTCAGGATAAAAGAAACTACAAAAATTTAATAACTTTACATAATTTTAAAATACATAACTCTATCTCTATTGGGAATGCCACTAGAGTCACAGAGAACTCTACAACTATTATCGATCACATATTATCTGATCAGCGTATCATCTGATCAGCATAATAATTCAAATTGTAATGTTAGGGTTAAAAGTAATTCACTGATTGACTAATGACTGAGTAATCACTGAGTGATCACTGATGATGAAGTGATTCACACTGATCATAACCAGCTCCATATAACCATAGAAGAAGATTTAAAAAACTCTATTAAGAAAATGAGGTTAGAATAATAATTTAATTATTGCTTACCAAAAGTTTCCTATCATTTTTCAACAAGGAGCAAAAGGCATACATATTTTATATTTCCATTATTTGGCTCAGATTATCATTGAATCAAAAAATAAGTCAGAGATCATTAAGGTCTGTAAAGCTCGTGAAAGTAGTACCTGGATTAGTGGTGAAGTACTGGAAATGATGAGAGTAAGAGGCAAATTGTACAAGAGAAAAATAAGAAAACCTTAATGACAAGTTTTTGGAGATTAAAGCAATCAAAAATCAAGTAAATAATAAAATAATATCATCAAAAAATATTCACTTCAGAAAAGGATGGGAAAGAGTAGGTACAAATATTAAAAAACAGTGAAAATTTGTTAACACCTTCTTTAAAAATAGTAGCCTCGAAATAGATAATATTATAAAAATATATAAACTAATAATAATTATAATGATAATTTTTATAAAATAGGAGGGTATATTGTTGACGACCTTCATAAGGAAATTATTTGGTGATACCGGATGGTATTCCCTTATGCAATAAAATTATGTCCCAGAGTAAAATAGATACTCAATTAACCAACAAAAATAAAATAATGGAAATCATATTGGATAATTGAATCATAGGATTTCTTAGATTTAACAATAAAGAGGATGAATAACTTTTTTGAGTATGCTATTTATCGGAAAAACACACATACAGACAATGTTATACCAGCGGACTCCAATCATTGTTTAGCTCATAAAATGGCAGCGTTTAACTCTTTGATCCATCGTTTGTTCACCATCTTACTCTTACCTTTAGAATCTGAGAGGGAAAAGAACATCATCTTTCAAATTGCTTATAACAACGGATACTAGATATCATTAATCAATAATTTATTAAGAAAAAAATTTATTGGCATGCTTAGGAAGGTGTTGGCTGACCCCTTGGATAACACCATAACATATTTTCAACCACATAGGTATTTAAGACTAACTTTTTTGGGCGCTGTTTCTCTGAGGGTGGGTAATGTACTGAAGTCCTTAAACAACAATTTTAAAATAGCTTACAAATCAGTAAACAATTTACGTAGCTTATTCTCGAGAGTAAAGGATTCAATTAACGTGCATGACAAAAGTGGGGTATATTTGTTGTCCTGTAACTCATGCACAGCTAAATATGCTGGACAGACAGGACGTAGTTTTAATATTAGAATGAAATAATATTTAAACTCTCAGAAATCGCCTAATGACAAGAGATCAGCTTTTGGCCTACATTTAGGAGAGAATTTACATAATTTTAATACTAAAGACAACTTTAAAATGTTACATAATGCGAATAAAGGCCATAAGCTTAATTTTTTAGAAAATATAGAAATAGCCAAATTAAAAATTAATAATCAGATTGAGTGTTTGAACGATCCTGTCAACGCCCACTACAGAGAAGCAGCGAAAATTGTGAATGAATTTAAGTAGTGAATGTTTGTTTAAATAATCGTACCTCTTTTTGTGCAACCTAGATGCCGCTATGGTTCGCTATATTTTGTTTTATTCTTTTAAATGTTTTTTTTTGGGTTTATCGCGTTGATCAATTTTTATTTATTTATTTATTTATTTACTAACGGGCAAAACCCCATATAAGTTTTACAAGACAGTCTTAACAATAATCTAGTAATAATCAAACAGTAGTTACAAAGTTGTACAATTATTGAAAACATTAACAATTATAGCGAAAGCTGGGATACCCTTCGCTTATTTCATCTAGTTAGTTAACCTGTGTTCGTCATGGTGATCTTGTTTGTTCCTTAATGTAAAGTTTGTGATTATATTATGTAAGTAATACCTAATAATTTGATTTTGAATTGAGATTATTATATAAATAAACTTTTAACAGCTCTTGAAAATGGTTTAAGAAACCGAAACGCGTAGAGCAAAATATTAAATATTTGTGAAGAATTTTGGATTTTTCTTTCCTATTCAATAATCATATTGGAATTTAAAAAAGATGCTTCGCCAGGTCATGATGAAGTAACGGTTAAGGATCCAATGAATTTGCGGGAAACTCTGGTAGAAATCTAAATTAATTAATTAATAACGTATTTTAAAATGGAGTCTTTCCAGAGGACTTAAAAATTAGTAAAATCAGTCCGATATTCAACTCTGGGGCAAAAAGTGTATAAGCAACTACAGGCCAATGTCTGGACTAAGTGTTTTCTCCAAAATCGTAGAAAAACGAATTAAACAACGAATGTTATCACATAGACACAAACATACAGCAGAAGATGAGTACCAATATGGTTTCCAAAAAAAAAGTAGTACCTTGTGCGCCACGGCGGACTTTGTGAATTTTATCTCTCGAGCTTTGGATAATGGAAAGATTGTTATTATTGTTTATATAGATTTAAGAAAGGTTTTTGATGTGGTAAGTTTGAATATTTTGTTGGGTAAATTGGAAAATATGGTATTTACTGGAATAACGCTTAGAATAGATATTTTCATCCACGGATAGTGCTATTCGTCGAATAATGTCTATGGAAACTATTGTCGACACAATTGAAACTATAGCAATTACTTTGGGAATAAAGATATTGGGACGTGAAAGTACCGGGCCTTAATCTAATAAGAACTATCTTGAGGGTAGAGACCAGTATAAGTAAACAGTGTCAGTAGTGATATAAAATCAAATAAGTTTGGTGTTCCCCAGGGGTACACTGTTGTTTGTACTCCTTATACGTTCTTAACTTAAAATGTGCAAATCTTTAAGAATGTTACTTACATTCGCGAATGATACGGCTCTAACCTACATAGGAGACTCCTATGTATTTCAGCATGCAGAACCTATTTAACTCTTAAAATCAAGTCAATAGTGTACAGTGCCTTCTCTCACCTTCGGTATTTGTTACCCATTTGGGATGCATGCGTTAAAACAAACTTTAATAAGATAAAGGTATTTCAAAATTACTGTTTTATTTTAAATGAAGGCACTGCACAACTATGATAGACTTGGAGATATATTAAATGAGTGAGACACTTAAAAGGATCGATGAAGGCAATTTAGGAACTCCCGTATTTTCAAAACGGCTGAAAATAAATATCAACTATACTACGATCCCAAAATAATTGACAAAACTATTTTTATCACCATTGACGGTGTGCGGAGAAAATAATTAACATCGATTCACACACTTTTAACTGAAATAAAAGCATTCAAAACCGCTTGGGAAGATTGTGCATTAATAAGTCGTTACATGTTGCCAGGTTTTAAAATATTTCATTTAAATTCTCATAAAATGTCCCAAAATCAGCATGCCATTAAGGGTCTTTACACCCTACGGTACTTGGTCTACTCAATTTGGCAACGCAGGTAAGAAAAACTCATGTCTAAAGGCGCTCGCACGCTTTCTTATCGCCTCTAACCAACGTTCAGTGTCGTAGACAAGTTTCAATCAACAGGATATTAGCAATTCAGTTTTATTATTTTGGTGGTTATTTAAAACAGCAAATATTATAATGGAGGCGAGTTCTTCAAGCGATAGTAACCAACAAGTTACAAAACGACGTCATTTAAAACCTGAGGAGCGTACAATTGTAAAAAAGTGTATGAGGGAATTCTAAGTACACACAGTGGAATATCATTCACTGATGCAGCAGAACTTTGTGCCACATTGACTAAGACATCTTGCCGTACTGTTTATAGAACTATCAAGGACAATACGAATACTAAAGTGTCCGATCAGAAGGAAACAAGAGGACGGAAAAAGATTTTTATTGATCAGCAAACAAAGTTAGCCATTCGTCGGAAAGTGCATGCATTTTTTTTTTCGAAATGAACTTCCGAATTTTAAAAAAAAAAGGGATGAAAATATGCAAAAAATTTCACGAAGAGTTCTAATGCGTACACTACGAGGATTGAATTTTCGATTCTTAAAACGAAATCGCAAAATTCTCTTGGAAAGGAAGAAATCGTATTGTGGCGTAGAAAGTATCTAGAAGCAATACAACAATATCGCTGTGCAGGGAAAAGAATTTACTTTACGGACGAGACATGGTTAAATGAAGGACATACTGTGAATTACATTTGGCAAGATCTCAACATTAAAGATGCACGTAACGCCTTTATCAATGGAATGTCCACTGGATTGAAAGCTCCTTCAGGAAAAGGTCGTCGGTTAATTATAACCCACATCGGGAGTGATTCTGGTTTTCTTGAAGGTGGGTTAAACGTGTTTGAATCTCGTAAAACCGGTAATTATCATGAGGATATGAACTCGGGAGTGTTTGAAGATTGGTTTAAATCCATCGTACCGCGTATTGAACGTGGGTCGGTAATCGTGATGGATAATGCACCATACCACAGCCGTCGGGTGGAAGCTTTGCCAACTTCTGCGTGGCGAAAGGGAAAGATTGTCGACTGGCTCGAAGAAAAAAATATTGCATTTGGCGAAAAAATGCTAAAAGTGCGGTTGCTTGATCTTGCAAGACTTCACAAAAAAAAATGTACGAAATATGTAGTGGATGAAATGGCTCGTGAACGAGGTGTTACAATATTACGTTTACTGCCTTACCATTGTGAACTAAATCCAATCGAGCTTATATGGGCACAGATAAAAGGCGAAGTGGCGCGTGAAAATAAAACTTTTAAATTAAAAGATGTTAAAGAACTGTTAAAAACGGCAATAGCGAACGTACAAACAGCAGATTGGCATAAGTGCGTATTACATGTCGAGGGCGTAGAAAAAAAAAGTGGGACTTAGATGTACGCATTGAAGTCATGGTAGAACCTATTATTATAAATCCTGTAGATGACAGCAGTAGCGACAGTAATGAAATGTTTTCATCGTCAGATAGTAAATAATCGCTGTAATGGTAATAATAAATTTAAAATTGTAACGTATTGTCATTATAACACTTTTTAATGTCGGCGTGGAATATAATTTGTCAAATTATTATCAATTAGTGTTCATTAGGTAACAATACTTAGGAAATTTATAAACATTTATAATTTAGGTTTAGGTTTTGCCCTTAATCCACTATTATATGTTTCTATTATTATGTAGTATAATAACAACATTATGAAAATAACATATACCGTTGCTTTATTATTCATTTTGGATTTTATACCTGCGCAATTTAGTTTCTCTAATTACTTCATTAAATCACCAAATGTAAAAGCTTAATTTATTTTTCAGTTTAATTTATAATATTATATTTATTATAGTAAATGTAAATAATAATAATAAACAAAAAATTCATATATTTTTTGAATTATTATTGTTTAAAATGACACGCCTCTGAAATTGGAGTTCCCCTTACGTCTTGCACACCCCGGTAAAAATGAGTCACTGCCAATTATTTTGGTATTGGAGTATATATGTTTTTGAAATCGGCTCGCGAAATGCAATTCACTCGTGTGGTTATTTATGAGGCTTGCCATTTCAAAAAATCCAAAATGGCGTCATATCTGTCAAATTTATGAATCTATACAGGGTGATCCTTAAGTACATGAAGAAAATCTAGGATATGATTACTGACATCATTTTAAGACAAAAAGTTTGTATGGACAGGATGTTAAAATAACTAAAAAAAATAATTGTTTTTTTAAAATTTCGAAAGTCTTTGAAGATACGGTATTGAAAATTAGTGTCAACTGATTTTGTATTAAACTGCACTTTTTCGTTAAAAAAGGTTTTGCTTACTTCCACCAGTGGCCTGCGTGAAGATACCATCAATATATTTTTTATGAAAATAATTGATACCCCACTGATTTTTTTTAATTCTGATAAATTCGCTCCTACAATTAAATATCCATTTGACATTTGCATCTTTATCACTTTGACATCGATAAAAAAGGTGCACCCTTTTTCATCGCGATAAAACCCTCTTCAGCTAAAAATTAAATGGTAAAAACCTCTCCAGCTCAAAATCGAGTAGCTTTTCTTTTTCATTGCTCGGCAACCTGACATATTGTTACAAAAAAATTTGATGCTGTCAAACATTTTTTTAGTGAAGTATTATTTTTTTTTAGTATCTATTCATGCCAAAATTCGTGAATTTCTCTAGCTAAAATTTAAACTCCAACAAACGGTAATAGATTAGAGATTTTAAATGGCCACAGAAATAAAAATCCAATATATTTAAATCTGGGGACCTTGGCGGCCACGGTTGATTAGGTAGTGCAACGCCTCTACCGATCTATCGATTTCCATATACAGCATTTAGATATTCTCTGGCTGTCGCACTAAAATGGGCGGGAGCTGCATGCAACTGGTTTCGCTGAGCTAATGGCAAGTCGTCCATTAATATTGGCAGCTCATTTTCTAGAAAATTGCGAAAGGTTTGACCATCTAGCCGCTGGGGAAGAAAGAAAGGACCTATTAGTCTGTTACCAACTATTCCTGCCCATACATTTAACGAAAATTGGTACTGATAATGTCTTTCGCTAATTACGTGTGGATCTTCTTGACTCCAAACGTGGTTTTTATGAAAGTTTGTTATGGCATTCTTAGAAATATTAGCTTCATCGGTAAAAAAGAAATTATCTAAATGTCGATATAAACTTTTCGTCTTAAAATAATGTCAGGAACTATATCCTAGATTTTCTTTGTGTACTTCAGGATCATCCTGTATATTTTTAACATTAAATTTGGCTTGCTTGCGGAAAATCATTGAAAGATGTGTAATATGTTTTTTTATTATAGTCAGCAGAAAAATCGCTAATGGGGTGAGTCACCTAAAAAGATGTTCCTGTACACAGTAAAGAAAAAAAATATATGTTTACTTACCCCCTTGCTTAATTCTAGCAGTATCTATGGCCAAAATTTCACATAGAGGAATTTCCTTGTAATATTTCGTACTTGTCTCGCTTTGGAAGAGATCTATCGATTTTGTATCCAATCTCCAAAAATGTCTTTTAATCTGAAAAGTTTATAAAACGTAATGTGTGTGGTAAGCTTTTCGGGGAGCTACACTAAAATAAGTCGGTTATAATTTAACGGGACATTATACGCAAAATAGGTCTTTATATTTTAAGTAACTTAGAAACAAGTCAGGTAATAAAAACTTTTATTCAGATAACACATTTTAAAAATATGAAAATATTTGTTGAAATCTTATTTTGGTCACGACAAATGTCATTGCCTCTTACTTCTAATAATAGTCCCCTGAACTTTCCCTTGTTGCTATGAAATTAAAACTTAGTTACGCAACAAAATTGGTATCAATAAATATCAATTTATTGCCATTGGTGGTAGTAAGCGCCATGTGGGTTGGAAATCCTCGTCGATAGCGATGGGCTACCTAGAAGATTCCATTCAGAACAAAATCAAAATGGCTAAAAAAGTATTGAATGTTCCAGCACGCAGAGCACCTTCGGAATCCGGCCCCATTTAATTTTAATTTACAGAGTGGCAATAAGGTCGCGCATAACTGTAACTTTTGAATTACCTCGTATACGAAAAAGTGATCTTTATGAAAGTTGTTCAGTAAATAATTCTCCACATTTCTACCTGCATCAAGTTTTTCTGTCATTTCTGGTTTGGTTGCCATAGAGACAAACTTACTTTTTTTTAAATGGAACATCCTGCATATGATTGCATATTTGGATTCCACTTTATTTAAAATTGTAACAAACTTTATGATAACAAAATAAATAGCCCAGAAAATTGAACAACTTAACATCGGAATAATAAACAAGTAAAACCTTGTCAGTGGATAAGGTGCTCAAAATGACCACCATTTTCTGCTAAGCAGAGCGCCAGTCGATCCCTGAATCCGTCTACAACGTTTAAAAGGAAGTTCTCTGGAATGGCCCGAATTTCACCACTAATTATGACTTTAAAAGATTCTACGTCATTTGGATGGTTAACGTAGACTTTGTTCTTTAAGTGTCCCCACAGAAAGAAGTTAAGCGGGGTTAAGTCCGGGGATCGCGCTGGCCGGTCAACAGCACCTCTTCTGCCTATCCAACGTCCTGGAAATTGTTTGCTTATGTATTGTCTAACATTTGCCGCATAATACGCAGGTGCTTCATCTACACCCGGTAAAACCATTCTGCAAGAAGGAATTATGTGATTCCTGAGGAGGTCCAGATATTTTTCGCCATTCAAATTACCATCTATGAAAAAAGGTTCCACAATATGTCTACCAACTATGCCCGCCCAAACATTAACCTTTTCAGGCCTGTGGGTATGCCCTTCCTGGAATGACTCTGTATGATCTTCCTGGAACCAGTGAGAATTCTCAGCAGATCAATAACGATAATTTTGTCTATTAACAATGCCATTTAAATAGAAAGTAGCTTCATCCGAGAAAATTTGTTGCGAAGTTATTATCGTTATTGCATCTTTTCAGCTCTTCTATCAAAATCGTCCTCGTTTAACTTGTGCACCAACTTTATCTTGTAGGGCTGCAACTTCTCCTCGTTAAACAGATTTTTCACTGACTTATGAGACACATTAAAATCCATTTCCATTGGTCTAGATGATTGTGTTGGATTTTCATGTATTGAGAGCATGATATCCAAAGATTTGTCTCCCCCGGTTGCTGTTTTAGGTCGACCTGATCTAGCGGCTTCCCTAACACTGCCTGTTGCTCGAAGTTTCTTTACCACTCGATACACCGTTGACTGATTTATTAGAGGCCTATTTGAATATAATTCATTGAAAAGTTGACAAACCTGATCTTGCGATCTCTTTAGATTTCCGTAACCGCTCATTATTAAAATTTCAACTCGCTGTTTCTCATTCAGATAAACCATAGTGTACACAAATTAGAAATCAGACAACAGAAAATTAAACAGGAACTCAAAATTGACATCTCTTAGGTCGCTGTCATGAAAACACCTTCACTTAAATGGTGCGTATTAGGTAGCAATAATTATAATTAGGAAGTTTTTCATTTTTGAGCTGTCGTTATCTCGGAAACGCTTGCAGATAGGCGAAAATTTGAAATACAAAAAATGCAGAGTTTTCCCAGTAGAGTCCAAATATGCAATCATATGCAGGGTGTTCCATTTAAAAAAAGTAAGTAAGTATGGCAACCAAACCAGAAATAACAGAAAAAATTCATGCAGGTAGAAATGTGGGGAATAATTTACTGAACAACTTTCATAAAGGTCACTTTTTCGTATACGAGGTAATTCAAAAGTTATAGGCATTATGCGCGACTTTTTTGCCACTCTGTATGAAGGGTGATATTGAAAAAAGTACAATGCATAATGCCACACGATAGGGGATCTTAAAAGAATGTGAAGAGTTCCTATACGTCGTTTCTTGGTGGTCGGAGTCAGCGAGTGTTTGTTGGGTCATCTGCTTCGCAGAGTAGAGAGATTGATTGTGGCATACCACAGGGTTCTGTATTGGGACCTATTCTCTTTCTGCTTTATATAAATGGCCTAGTTCACGTTAATATTCGGGGGACGTTCACTCTTTTTGCGGATGATACGACAATCTTATGGCACGCGGAGGCAGTTGATCGGCTGAGCGAACAGATTTCGGATGATATGTTGAAAGTGAGGAAGTGGGTTGACTCTAACCTTCTTACACTAAACATGGACAAGACCCACACAGTTGGATTTAGATGTGGGCTAGATCCTGCTCAAATTAAAAGTGACTCCCTTATTGTTTCCGTCAATAGCGCAAAGTTTCTTGGAATAAGATTGGATATGAATTTAAAATTCGATAATCATGTTCTGTATCTGAGTGGGAGACTGGCTTCGGCGTGTTTTGCAGTTCGGACGGTTGTTAGAGAATTAGGTATGTCGACTGCAAGCAGGGCCGTAGCTAGGCGTTACCCATGGGGGGGGGGGGGTTTAGGTAAGAAAACTCTGGCAATTTATTAGAATTATTATTAAAATTTACGGTGGTTAACAAGGTAGAACTGAACATTCGTTGTTATGGGGGGGGTTTGAACCCCCTAAACCCCCCCCTTATCTACGGCCCTGACTGCAAGAGGTGTTTACTATGCACTGGTTGAATCGGTAATTCGATATGGGGTCGCATTTTGGGGGCTATGTAATCAGGGACTGTTCGAAACAATATTTATTTTGTAAAAACGTGCAGTGAGATATTTATGTAAAGCTAGACCCAGGGACTCCTGCAGACCATTGTTCATATCCCAAAAAATATTAACCTTAACCTCCCTTTTCATATTGGAGACAGTCAGCCTTGTCTTTAAAAACAAAAATAGGCTTTTGAAGACGAAACCTAATCATCATACGCGACAGACCCACGACTTACCATTACCCATACCAACCTCTACCTTTACTAAAAGATCCTTGATATATCAAAGTCGGAAAATATTTAATCACCTTCCTACCGAAATTAAAACTTTGAATTCCATAACTCTATTTAGTAGAACGGTAAGGAAACACCTGTTAACTAGGGCATATTATAGTTTACACGAATATTTTTCCTCCAGCTTGATCGACTAGAGATTCTGTTTGTCGGAAGGTTTCGGGAACAAGTGAGAGATCTGCCTCTTACTTTTTTACCAGGGCGCGTTATTCTCTTGAGGAGTTTTTTAATGACAGCTTAGCTTGACCAGTGGTTAGTGTATTTATTGTATACATTTTGATTATCCGTCAGCTGTGTTGTTTATGCCTTTATTTGTTCAATTGTTTAATGCTGTGTTACATATTTTAGTTATTTTATGTGCTTTGTCAACAAAATTTTATATTTTTATGACAAAAAAGCTATTTTGAATTGAATACACTTATGTACAAATCTCTTTTGTTTTCGAGATACAGGATATTGTATTTTTTTTAAATATTTTTGCGACTAAGTGGAGGGAATTGAAAAATAATTGGTACATAATATCGATGCCTAAACGAAAGTATCGTATCGTAAGCCTTACACTCGACTTCGACATGGCAGAAATTATGATGAGTCAAGCAGTCAACAATTTGTGACATGAATATTATTAATTAAATTAGTTCAATCAAGGTATAAATCGATGTTTAAGGTCATTGAGATTTAAGTAATAAATTATTACAATACAATAATTAAGTTTAAATAATTCAGTTTTGGTTTGGCGGATTTTAATAAATCCATTAAATCCCTAAAGTTCTAGAGTGATTCACAAGGTAAAGGCTCGCCCAAAACAGTAGATCTACTGCAAAAACCGTAGACATGGCAACACTGTACTGCATACGTCACGTCGCACACTCACTTGTTCGTTTAGAGTTCGATGGTTTGCTTAATGCTTATCTTAAATAGCCCATAGTCCGTGCAAAATGCTTTCATAGGATCGATACATTATAATAGGTTTATTGCCAGCAAAATGATTATAAACAGCAAAGCAACGTCAAGGCTTGGTTTAAAAGAAAACCTTAATAAATAGATACTAGATACAAAAACTAAAAAGTACAGTATCCGCTATTAAAAGCGACAGTTTAAAAGTCCCTTTATAGTAGAATAGTAGATTAAAAAAATAAAAGCTAAAAATTACTTGTGGACAAAGACAAATTTACAAACCAAAAATTTTATAAATCAAAATAGAACGAGTAAAAACATTTATCCGTACAAAATTCCACTACTTTACACCTAAACCTCCTCACTTCTCCGATAATCCTTATTATTATGGGTAAAATATTATATGCCAATATAGTTTTACAGTAGGGTCCCCTCTTGCAAAATGCCGAACGATGCAGAGGAACACTTAGGTCACTCCCGCTTATGGTTGCCACATTCATTGCAATTGTATAGTGATCAGCGTTGGATTAAAATAGGTGTGGGTACTACTTAACAAAGAATACCTGTGATTGCAGATGAAGCAGTGAGTCGAGATGGAAATATCGATACTATGAAACTAATTATCGATGATCGATATGAAATATCACATGATACTTGTTCAAAGTTACATATTTATTTTGATTAAGAATTTTTTTTTTTTTTATTGCAAAATCAATCCTAAATTAAAACATATTTAGTATAAACTATTTTGCAGAGTTTCTATCCTTGTTTTTCTCTTACTAAAACCGGGAATTTTAAGTTTATTTTATAAGCGCACAGCGCCAGCTCACGCGACGTATGCGCACTTGAACGCGAGAGACGAAAGTACCAAGAACTGAGATTCCGGTCGAAAACCAGCCGTACGGCTAAAATTTTGAACAGCGAAAAGGCTACCTTTATAAATCCATTTTCGTGTGTTATTGTTAATGAACTACTGTGAATTATTAGTGTGTGATTACCAAAGGTACAAATCATCGTTGAGGGCCCTCAGAACTGCAAACAACCAAGTAACCAACCGGTGAGTGATAGTTTGTAATGGCGTTGTGCGTTTTCGCGAAATCATTTTTAAATAAATAAAATTTATGAATTTCCCTATTTCCTATTAAAATCTACAGTCCACTAATTATTAATTTAAAAAAATACCCAATGTCGCAGACAATACTTTTATCGTCGATACTACAAAGACCCAATCCTTGGACGCGTTTCGCCGTACAACGGCTCATCATTTATTTGTTTATTTATCGATGGGCAAAACCCAATTACAATTTTCAATCAGCAAAGTAATAATAATTATTACACCAGTTAAAAGAAAAATAAAATAACTGAAACCTAAATTAGCTCTTATATACTAATACAATACTATATCACATTGAAAGTCTAGAAACATCTCTTAAAGTCAACGAGGGAAGCGTTAAAAGTCATTGGTAATTATGTTTCCATTATTAACAATTCCAGGTATAAGAGAGGATTACCGCAGTTGCACCTGTGATGGTCAAGTTCAAAAAGTAGATGATTTCTTGTATCCCTTGATGAAACGCGAAAGTTAACCCGATATAAAAGATCTGGGCATTCAATAATTCTAATCAACAATTTAAATAGGAAATATATATCAAATTTGATTCTACGTTCAGAGAGCGAGTCCAAATTCAATCTCCGCCTCAGAGCATCATAGTCGTCAAGAGCAACCTAAATTTGTATGAAATATATCTAATTTTTTTTTATACCTTTTCGATATTTTGAATGTGTTTTAAATATGACGGTGACCACACACAAGAAAAGTATTCCAAACATGACCTAACAAGGGTTTTGTATATCGTATTCAAGCTGTTGATATTCTTAAAATCTCTAGTATTTCTGCACATAAATTCCAATAACTTTAATGATTTGTTGACAATGAACTCATAGTGAATATGGAAATCCAATTTAACATCTAAGTGAACGCCTAAGTCACACACAGTGGTAACTCTTTCCAAAATACAATCATTCAATTTATAGTCATAGTTAAGTGGATGCATTTTGCGATGAAAAGTAATTATTTTGCATTTTTTATTGTTTAGGTCCACACACCACTCATGCACTCTGTTTAAGTCCCCCTGGATTTTTAAAGCATAATAAACTGACTCAACAATTGCAAACAATTTTCAGTCATCAGCAAAAAACAAAGGCTGTGAAACCAAGATTTCCAACTTTAAATCGTTAATGAAGATTATAAATAAGTAGCAAGGCTATAGGCTCTGACGAGTGACGGAAAGAACAGGGGCCTCAAAATGTTATTTCAACATAATGTAAATGGACATAATATGTGAAATGTATATCTCGCGGCAATTGTTGCACACTTAATGGTCCACACTGTATACAGTGCGTCATACATAAACGATCAGAAACATAATAGAGCGTCTCAAGGGTTGCGCAATACGTCTCGAATTCAAAGTAACGTGCTAGATAGAGATAAAAGATATTTGGAGAGTTGTCCATTGATGTCAAAGTATTCGTTTCGATCTGTCAACTTTAATTTGTTTTTAAACGTTTTTGTGCCTTCAAATTTAATTTAATCCTATAAACTGTTCTTTTCAGAGTCATTTTTATCGTGTTGGTAGTAAGTAATTGTGGATATTTGTTATTATTACTAAGTCCGAACGCTAGACATAAAAATTTTGACGTTTATGAACTTAGACTTTGTTTTGACTTTTTGAACCTCGTAATTTTGATTAAATTCATATGGTTTTAGTCACGTGGGACTGTATATCTCTTTATATATAACTTTTCCAAAAAAGCAGATATCAGAATATTCAGAAACACAAAGTATTGACTAGAGATACCACTTTCGTATGAAATACACTGGAATATCATCACCGGTATAATAACACACGAATCATTTTTCTTTAAGCAAAAACCAATAGATTCATTAAAATAAACATGTATTCCTTATTTCTTCTAAACGTGACAACGTTGGCCTCCTTTCTACCTGCGACCGAAGGTGCCGACCGATTTGTCATAATTAAAGACCGGATTTTATGCATTTTGCATATATATGCATTTTTTGCATATTTTGTCATTATAAAGGAAAAAATGCATATTTTAAGAACTATTGCATATCTAAGAATGTTTTGGGATTTCTGTGTTCTTTTCTTACGTTTTATGGTCGCACGCCGCCGTGTCGCTTGTGCTGTCGGGGTCTGAAGATAAGAGGGCAATAAATAGCTAATTAATAAAGTAATAAACTAATAAAATAAACTATTATTCTTCTATTGAGAAATTCCATTAGTGGGTGGGTATTTCTGACCAGATGTTTTAACTAGAATTTCTTTATCTACACCTTCTATAATTATTTATTTGCTCACATTTGTTAAGTCTGTCAGTATTATTGAGGTTTTCGTTTGTCGTAGCCGCACTTAGTATTGTAAACGCAAACAAAGTGAAAGTGAAAGCGGTGATTATGTCGAAAATACGATGTATTTCGTGGATTAAGCCTTACCCAGAACTTGCTTTGGACGGCGAACATGTTTTTTGCAAGTCTTGTTCAAGAATTGTAAGAAATTTCAAATAGACCAACACATTAAGACGCCGTCTCACATTGCTAAGGTTAGCAAGATCAAGTCTGGTCCCACACAGTCAACGCTGAAGCAGTCATTTGAGATTCTTAAAAACGGAAACCATGACCAGTCAGAATTTAACGAAGATCTATGTAAAACGTTCTTGGCTGCTAATATTCCTTTAAACAAGTTAACCAACCCGCAAGTTAAGGCCTTTGTGCAAAAATATACAAAATGAAATGCTCCAGATGAATCAACATTAAGAAAAAATGTCGTTGGAAAGGTATTCGGTACCGTGCTAGATGAAATAAAGAAAGAAATTGGAGGTAACTATATGTATATTGTCGTCGACGAAACAACTGATTCGTGTGGTCGTTATATAGTTAATTTAATGATCGGAAAACTCACAGAAGAAGAACCTGGAAAGCTTACATTATAGCCATAAAAGAAGTGGAAAAAACAAACAACCACACAGTTACACGTTTTATTCAAGAAACCTTAACACATTTCTTTTTGCCGAATTCTGTTCCTACAGATAAAATTCTTGTCCTGTTGTCCGATGCTGCGCCGTATATGATAAAGGCAGGACAGAATTTAAAAATATTTTATGAAAATTTGATTCATGTAACTTGCCTAGCTCACGGATTAAATAGGGTTGCGGAAACTATTAGAGTTTCCTTTCCGTTGGTCAATGACCTAATAGCAAATGTAAAAAAGATTTCCATTCCCAGAGTACCATTACCACCTGAGCCTGTCGTGACCAGATGGGGCACCTGGATTCGTGCGACAATATTTTATGCAGATAATTTCCAAAAATTGAAAAACTTAATTTCACAAATGTCTGGTGATGATTCACAGTGCATCCTAAAGTCTAAAGAAACATTTCAAAGTGTTAAAGTGAAACAACAGTTAATGTATATTAAGTGTAACGTGTAACTATGCATTTATAGCAGACAGTATTTTGCAACTAGAGGAATCGTGTACAAGTCTACCAGAGTCGATGGATATAATAGAAACATCTGTACAAAATTGCAAAGAAATACGAGGTGAGATAGGAAAAACAGCAGTGGCAAAATTAGAAAATTTAATAGAAAAAAACACAGGTTTCAAGATTTTAAGGCAAGTAGTAAGCATAATGTCAGGGAAAACTGTAAATAATTTAGCTATTGAACCTGCCTTAGTTCCGAAATTAAAATTTTGCCCTATAACTTCAGTAGATGCAGAAAGATCGTTTTCTTTTTACAAACATGTCCTTAGTGATAGACGCCACAATTTTTTAGTTCAAAACCTTGAAGCACACATAATAACTGGTGCGTTTTATATTTTTTCAAATTAATATAAGTATAAGTTTGATATAAAAACCCGTATTAGGTACTAACTGATTTATCAAAGTATATTATAACTTGAATTTTATCTTTATTCAATACTCAATCCCCTAATTAAATGAATGCATATATATGCACATATTCTTAAGGTTTTTGGTTGCATATAATCCGGTCTTTAGTCATAATGTAATACGACGATATTGACAGACTTTTTATTACCAATCGAGAGGCATTTTAAGTTGTTTTTGGTATATTGTGTTTAAAATTGGTGTTGCTAGCTTAAACCTTTTGACAAAAATAGTGCTTATGGTTCCAGTTATGTGAAGAGAATACCGAGGATGTTCCCATAGAAACTGCCGATATAGCATTTTTTACCTAGCTTATAAATATATGTAAAACTTGTTTAATTATCATTCTTCTCTTTATACTTTAAGCTTGAAACACTGAAATAAATTGTTTTTTTTTAAACGGTTTTTTGACTTTGTAAAATTTAACTGGCGCAGTCGGTAGGATTAGTGCAGTTTTCGGCTCGAATTAATTCACGGCATCGGGTCCGGTTCGATCATAGAGAACGTGGATTTTAATCCTTTGGCATTGATCCTCAAAGAACCTCAACGCAGAGTCAGCAGTGTCCATCAGGCCAAGACGAGAGGAGAGTCACCGTGCAGACAGGAGGACGTTGGTAAGCCAAGTGTTTATCCTGTTTTCACATTTTTCCCTGTTTAGGAAAACCTCGTAGGTTAGTTTTCAGGATCGTATCCTGTAGTTTTAAGTGAAAACAAAGAAAATTTTGAATCAAAGAGAAATTGCAAAAATAATTTTTCAAATCTTATTATTGATAAACTATCGTTTTACTATTATTTAAGTGAAGATCTATTACAAGAAATACCTGAAGTCAGAAACCAATCAAAGCAATCAGCCCAATCAATCATAAACAGAAAACATACCATTCCTTATGTTTTCTTCCTAAGGAGGGAGGAGTTATGTGAAGAGAATACCGAGGATGTTTCCAGTAGAAATATAACTAGTGCATGAAAAATTTCCATTAGGAAATATTTTAGGTACGTGTTATGTTTTGATCGGAAATTTCCCGAGTTGATAAAAGTTTATTTAGGTAGTTAAAATTTTGACAGGTCGACTGTTTTGTTTGTGTGTTTGAAAACTATAAATGTCAAAAATGACAATTATTCCCGGGATATTTCCAGATGTAATTTTCAAAACGGATGCAATTTCCACTTTCCATCAATTTTTTAAAAATTCCGTGTAAAATTTCCAGTTAAATTGACACTAGGGAAATTTCCATAGAAACTGCCGATATAGCATTTTTAACCTAGCTTATAAATATAATATGTAAAACTTGTTTAATTATCATTCTTCTCTTTATATTTTAGGCTTGTAACACTGAAATAAATTGTTTTCTTTTTTAAAAAACGGGGTTTTGACTTTGTAAAGTTTCACTTTCCAAGTCACTTCATTTCAGGAATGTCATTTCCCTTTTAATCTTACAGTATTTTGTATAGTCTCGTCTACCGGGGTAAATAAACACTGAGATGACGCCGTGGACAATGCCTGTAGGATACAACTGCCCAGAGTAGTAGAAAATCAGAAAGAACAATCTACCCATACGTTTTTTGCTTACCGTTTTATCCTTATTGGTAAAATGCACTAGCCAGCCTTCTTTGATGACCTTAGACCCTCTTCGTTTTGTGTGTTTCACAGATTGGACTATTCGTTGTAGTGGAATGTTGGCACTTGGAGATGAGGAAGAACTACATCTGCAATAGTAATTAAACGTTTGATATCAGGGTTGTTCAACATGTTTAAAACAAGTGTTCTAAATATATTTACATCAAGTTGTAGTGTTTTATTAACTGTTTAAAAAAAAAAAAAAAAACACATCTTGGCCATTTTAACTATTTCTTCGTATCCCGCACATTTTGGATTACCGATTTATGCATTCACATTCTCAACTGAATATTTTTTTTATTCAATATTTTTTGACTAAAAACTGTTTGGGTTTAACTAGTAGAAAACGAGATAAATCGATTTCAAAGATTTTTCAAAATAGCGGCACGCTATTTGGGTTTTGCCTTGGCTTATTTCCCTCGAGTCAAAATAAATCTTATCGATAAATTTTTGTTAAGCAAAATGGTTGACGATTTTACTCTACTATAGTCTATGTTTACATGACGCAAAGTAATGAATCAATCAAAACCGTCTTCTCCATGGGCGTGCAAGCCTTTTCGGCATGCATAGATTTAAATAGGCCTGAATTTTTAAATCTGTGCAGAATTAGTACAAGTATCGACATTAAATTCAAGTTTTGTCTTGAAATATATATTTTAATATTATATTTTTTAAGCTATTGGAATAATACACCTATTTATATCTATACATACTGGGGGGTTGTTTCTCAATGAAACTAGTCAAAGTGTGAAGCGTCAGTGTTTTTTTAAATATATATGGAGAATTTTCAACAATTGCCTAAACGCCCTAGAGTCGGTCCATGTACAGTAAATGGAAAAAAAATTAATTCTTAACTGTTACGAATCTATTGAAAGGAAGAATGCGGATATTAGTGTTGACAAGTGTAATTTACAGCAGATATGCTTAACGTTGAAAAAACAACAATATATAAACTTTTAAAAGAAGAAAAAAGTGTTGGCGTCAAACCTCCAAAAACTTCTCCAGGACGACCAAAACTTGAGCTGGATGACGTTCTAATGCACAGAATAAGACGAAAAGTTTATAGCTTCTTTTTAAAAAAAAGCAATTCACAAGCTGGACAAAATTTTGACCTCATTCGGAGAAGACCAGGACTACCCATTTATGTGTAGAAAAATGGGTTTTCGGTGGAAAAAACATTACAGGTAATCGATTTTAATAGACAGAAGGGATATCGACTGTTGGAGAAGAAATTACTTATGAAGCTTCCGAAAAGCCAGAGAAGTAAACAAACAAATATTTTACCTAGACGAAACATGGCTAAATGAAGGCCACACTGACTAAATTTTGGCAAGATGAAAATATTAAGAGTTTAAGGCAAGCTTTTTTGGAAGGATTGTCCACAGGATTAAGACCGCCATCTGGAAATGGACATCGACTTATCATATAGTACAATCAATCTGTTATGGAAAAGCGGGTTTACGGGAAAAAATACCTAAGCGATTTTATCTCATAAGTGGTTAGGGGGGCATGTGATTAGCTTAAAACCAAATTGTCGTCCCCCTCCCCTTGGGCGCTTGTGGGAAACTCAAAAAGAATTTTGACTTGGTTTTCTGCAAAAATGGTAAGTCGCAGAGAAATATTTTGTAAACAAATATTGTAGAAAACAATATTCTCCACAATTTATCTTATGGAGTCACTGCGCTACGACTAAAAGTGCAGAAAGCAGAGTGCGCCAAAGTCGCTAAAAATCACTCCTTATTTTCGACGCGAAAAATATTTTTTGGCTCAATCGCATAAATACAAAAGTTGTAGAGCCCAAAAAATCCTATAAATTGAGTCCGCGCTTTTTTCTTACAATGCACGGTTACGGAGATATAGCGCCTGGAAGTACCAACCGAATGCAGCATCATTTGTTTTATGTCCTGTGATCGTAGCATTCTATTGTTACAGATCCTCACGTCTAATATGACCACTACGCCACAACTAAAAATTAGTGATGGGAAGAATCGGATATTTTCAAGAATCGAGTACTAAGGGATCGAGTACTTCGCGGAATCGGATATTTTATTGAATACCGAGTACTGAGTACTTGGCGATTTGTTTTCACGGTTTAAGGGAGTAGGATTTTTACGAGAATTTTTTTGTATTACATTTATTTTTTCCGCAAAAAATCGCTGTTACCAAAAGAAAGCAAAAAATTATTTTTTGATTTCTTTTATAAAAATAGCATGTTAAAAAAATATTTTTTATTACGGGTTTTTAAACGATAAAACCTCATAAAATATAACATTCTAAAATAAATAAATAACAAAAATAAATAAACTTTTTCTCTTTTAACATAATGTTTTGGAAAAAAATATTAAAAACCTTACAAACTAAAATATTTTAAACGCATTTTTAAAATAAACTATAAAAACTATTCAAGAAAATTATTTGGTCAAGATTCTTTGGCAATAAGCGATTTCGGCGTATATTCGTTAATTGTCCTGCTTTAGAAAATACTCGTTCTGAAGGGACAGATGTTCCAGGAACGCATAAATATTTTTCAGCTAATTCATACAGTTCTGGAAATATATTTTTCTGTTGTTCCCATAATTCAAATGGACATTTGTTTCTATTTAAGTTTTCCATTTGCAGATATTGCTTAACGTTTAACATAGCTGTTGTAGATGCAGTGATAACTGATTTGTTTTGCACAATTTTGTTGTCGAAGAAAGACCATAAATCTTTACTGGGATCTGATGATGTTACTAACAATTTTTCATTTGATGGGTTACTTTCTTGACTAGTAACAGCATCCTTATTATTATTATTATTTCTGTTTATAATTTGTTTGACTTCCTCGACTAACCACAGTTCCGCATTTTTGGCGTTTTCTTCGAGTCCAAAACCTATTGCTTTAAAACGAGGATCTAACAATGTAGCCTTGGCAACAATCTTATCTTTTTCTAGAGGCGCTATTCTGCGACTTATTACATCAATTAGTGAGTTCTTTAACTGCATTCCCACCTCCGTTGTTGTGTTTATATGCTTAAGACTATGTTGAAGGCCTTTAATTAATGGAACAATTAAAGATATCGTCGCGTACTTTTCTGCAGATAAAATTGATGTCAAAATCTCAATTGGTTTAAGCACTGGAACACAATCCCAAATAATAGCCCATTCCATCGCATCTAAACTGGCGGGAGCTTTTGGTAAATCGGATAATATAATGCTTAAGGCATCTTTGATTTCCAGTAGTCTTTCCAGCAATATTAAACTGGAATTCCATCTCGTTGAGACATCTTGTTTAACTTTAAGGACAGAAAAACCCATTTGTTGTTGCGTATTCTTTAACTTTTCGGTTGCTAGAACACTATGTTTAAAATAGGTTACAAGAGCTCTACATTTTTTTAAAGTTAAAGAAAAAGTTTCATTATTTTTAATACTATCTGTAACACATAAATTAAGCGTATGAGCAACACATGGATGATGATGTTTCTGGATATGTTGGTTTATTGCACACTTAATGTTACTCCCATTATCGGAAACAATGGTAACAACCTTGTCCGCAATTTTCCAATTATTTAAAATGACATTTATTGCTTTGCCAATATTTTCGCCGGTGTGTGCACCCAAAATCTCGTTGGTGGATAATACCTGAGATCTTAATTTATTATTATATACAAAATGGCATGTGAGACTCAAGTACGCCTTATTGCTGTCAGACGTCCATATGTCAGTAGTAACAGAAAGGTTTTTTACTTCATTTATTATTTTCTTCACGATGGATACTGCCTCGGCATATTTATTAGCTAACAGCGTATTGGCTAAATGCTTTCTGTCGGGTATTTTATAAAAAGAATTAAGCTTACTAACAAAATCTCTAAAACCAGCGTTTTCGACTAAGGAAAAAGGTTGATAGTCCAAAACCACCATTTTTAGTAAACTTTCATCTAAATCCCTTTTTTTAGAATCGCTAATTTCTGTCGTGTTTGGTCCACCAAATAACTTGAGCTGTTTTTTTCTTTTTGGTTGGGGTAATGTCGTGTAACAATCAGAAATACATTTATCGCCAGTTACTGTCTTGCTTTCCGTGGAATGATTTTCTGTATTGTATGGTTTAATCGATGGCGCATTAGAAGGTCCGGCAACAGGCTCACTTTCCAATGTTTCCATCTCGTTTTCCACTTCTTGTCGGTATTGAATTGGATAAATTTTTGATAAATGTTTTTTTAAATTGGTCGTACTTCCATAATATTTTAATGTTTTTTTACAAATAGAACACTGTGCCTCGTCTTTATTACATTTGATAAAAAGATTCCATACTATTGATGGTTTCATTTTCAGTTCTTGTTTTAAATAAAGATACGAAGTGAGTACTTTATCTATGGAACATAAGAAAAGGAAAATACATGTAAAAATTTAATTTGGCTCATTCAGGCATATTAAATTTGTGCAAATATTTTCATTTTTCCATATAACAAAGATAAAGTATTCACGGGGTATTATGTTTTCTGCATTTAATTTGTATTTATAAGATGGATTTATTTATACTTTTTTATGCTCGGCATATTATTATAGCTGTGGTTAAAACTAAAAACTATACGATTCGTTGAATAAAAAAAAATGGTCGTGCCCGACTCTCCTAATATAAAATAAAAAATATATTATTCCATTTAAATGTCTTAAACCCACCTTATTTTTATTTAATGCTTCAGAAAACATACACCAATAATAAAGAATAATAACACGCAACATAACACTTACTTTAAATTCCTAACTAAAAGGAAAATAACTCTTAAAATAAGCATACAATTTTCCGCGCCGAAACGTTTAAAAGCAAGACAAACAAAGCCTACCGATAGCGAATAGCGACTATCGAATATAAAACGTATTTATTCAATTGCATTACCCGAGTAAAACGACGAACACCGATCCAATATTTACAGCGTCTCGGTGATCTCGGTCTCGAAGTTCTCGAACCTCGCTCGAACCCGGCCCGATTCCATCTCAGTTAGCGTCAGCAGTGAGTGAGTATCGCGATTCGCAGCATCTAATATTAAGAATCGGAATCGATCCCGGCGCTTGTGGTCAGTATTCGAATACTACCGATTCCTTTAGGAATCGAGTATTACTCGATTCCTGTACTCGAGTACTCCTATCACTACTAAAAATGCTTTACAGGGGAAAGGAATGTCGAAGTCTTTCTCCACAAGTTTATTATAGTTATAGAATAGAATAATCAATATACCTACATTAAGGCGAATTGACAAAACGGTTCCACCCTGTGAATCATCGACTATGGGCGATTTATTTACTTAGCTTCAAGTCAACCTCAATAGTGACCAGAAATTATTGATAGGAGTGTAAATTTAAAAAAATGTTAAATGCCCTTGATATTTTAAAACATATAGGGGATATATCTTGATATGGAATGGAAAATACTCGTAGAATGGAGTAATATTTTCAAATCGACGTTAGAATACCAGTATAATGGCCTTATACAAGTATTGTTAATAACTAATTTTAATTGTGTTACGAGATTACAATAAAATTACCATTAACATTTTGAATGTGGGTCAAAACGCCTGCCTTTCTGTGATGTCAATAATCTGTAGTTACCGATGTTATCAAATATGCTGTTTTTGCAATTTTATTACTCTAGTACAATAGTATATTTGTAGAGTTAAATGTACTAAATTGATTTCATGACCATACATTATCAGTAATATTTCGATGCAAATTTGTTGATATTTTTAAAGCGATTTGGTAAAACAATACAATAATCAGTAAAAAATCAAACAATAAATGACAGCCGGATAATTATCAATTTTCGTATCGTATGTTCATTCATGGCAACTGTGATTTGATATAACAGTGGTATACTTAATCAGCATTTTTAAATTGAAATATCTCGAAAACGGCTGGAGCAAATATCAACATAATATTATCATATTTTTAATATTAAAAAAAATGCTTTACATGTTTCTAAAATACACTGGATGCTCTACTTAAAGTTACCCAAAGTTGCATGTTAAACTAATTTGCTATATTCATTTGTTTTATTTCGTAACAGTTTCCTGTGATTAGTGTGCCAGATAAGGGTCAATATTAATATAATGCTAAGACGCTGCATTCCGTTGGTACTTTCAGGCCCTATATCTCCGTAACCGTGCATCGTAAAAAAAAAAGCGCGGACTCAATTTATAGGATTTTTTGGACTCTATAACTTCTGTATTTATGCGATTGAACACAAAAATATTTTTCGCGTCGAAAAAAAGAAAAGTGATTTTTGCCGACTTTGGCGCCCTCTGCCTTCTGCACTTTTAGTCGTAGCACAGTGACTCCATGAGATAAATTGTGGAGAACATTGTTTTCTATATTTGTTTGCAAAATATTTCTCTGCGACTTACCGTTTTTGCGGAAAATCAAGTCGAAATTCTTTTTGAGTTTCTCACAAGCGCCCAAGGGGGGGGGGGAGGGCCCGACAATTTGGTTTTAAGCTAATCACATGCCCCCCTAACCATTTATGAAATAAAATCGCTTATGGAATTTTTTTCTCGCAAATTTTACAGATTGGCTGTACTAATAACCTATATTGGAAGTTCTGAAGGCTTCGTTAAAGGTGGTCTACTGATGTTCCAATCTAAAAATACAGGAGACTATTACGAAGATATGAATGCCAATGACTTTGAAGAATGGTTCAAGCAAATGTTGGATCTTATACCAAAAGATGCAATAATTGTATTGGATAATGCAAGTTGACGGAAATATTACCGACAGCCTAGTGCGTGGCATAAAAGTGAAATAACAGAATGGCTAAGTTTAAGACAAATAAAATTTCCATTAGGTTCCTTAACTTTCTTACTTTTGTACTTATATTAGGTAAAATAGTACCACCCATTGTTATTTATTAGTTAATACAATTTTTTAAATGGTTTCATATGTTATAAATACCTACGAATATAATATAATACAATTTTAGGGGAATAGGCATGTTTATGATTTTTAATTTAAAAACTTCCTCAATACACGCTCCTGGCTAAGGAATTTTCCCAATAACAATGGTAAATCCTCAAATATAACAATATCTTGCAATAAATTCAGGGTGGACCTACCTAAAGAATGCTCATTATTTGGATCATTTAATGTAAACACAATAGATTTTAAGGGATAGTGTTTAAATTGCTCTTGATACCACGGTATGCGTTTTGCATATTTAATAAGCATTTATTACTTTGCGCCATTTAAAGATAGACTACAAAAGATCTGTTGGGCCCTGTTATGATCTAAGTATTGGTAGTTGACTAGTTGCCTGAAGTTTATTGTGGAGATTTCTGTGTTTTATGTGATGGTTTGTGTATGATGTTTCTGTGTCAATTCATCAATTATTGAAACACAATTCGGTGCGGCCCTGTTTAGATCCCTGCTTGTTTTATCACCTGGTGGCAACTGAAAGAAGTTATTCTATTAAATCTATGAATAATGAATACGCTTTACTTACGTTGAAGGAGAGTAATCGTTGTCGTCGTCGTGTACCGGTATCACTTCAATGAATTTATTGCTGCCGTTCTCGCGACTGAAGCACCTGTTCTTGTTCTGCTCAATTTCGTCTATGCCGAGATTCATTTGACTGTCACTACCTGAACTTTCTGCGTATTCGAAATGAACTGTAATACAAATTAAAACATTGAGCTTATTTATTTTACACTTCATTGGAGAAAGCTGTCTAACTTTAATAAGGCCTTAAAATGGATCCACAATAAATTTTTAAAGTTGGTTAACAAATGCCAAACCCTCATATTTCCTTGCCGGCCGCTGAACCCACCAGAGGCGGAGGTTTGTTCGACTTTCAAAGTTCCAGAACTGTTATTCCTCAAGCAGGTAAGTAGATAACATATTAGCAAGGCCGTCCGCAAGGGGGTCAAGGTGGGTCACTTGACCCCCCTCCCCCTAAAATGTCTTTTGTTAAAAAAAACACAGGTTTATAATTTCCTAAAATAGTACAAAATATTGTGAGTCTGTACAACGATCGATACTAATTTGTTGACAAAATAGTACCGTAAGAGAAGAATTTGTAGATTTTACCATAATATCGTCGATGAATTGAGAGGGCATAGCCAGTTCAATTTTGAGTGCTTGTGATGAGTATGGTCTTTGTATGGATAAACTAGTTGGACTAGGGTTTGATGAGTGTTCTACGATGGTAAGTCATGAACATGGAGTGCAAAAACTTATAAGACTTAAATATTCTAAGGCAACTTTTGTCCATTGTGCATCACATAGACTAAATTTAGTAATAAATGATTTTAGCAAAATAAGCGTTATTCAGAATTCAGTGGGAAAAGCTTTGTCTCCCCCGGTTGCTGTTTTAGGTCGACCTGATCTAGCGGTTTCCCTAACACTGCCTGTTTCTCGAAATTTCTTTACCACTCGACACACCATTGACTGATTTATTGGAGGCCTATTTGGATATAATTTATTGAAAAGTTGACAAACCTGACCTTGCGATCTCTTCATGTTTCCCTAACCGCTCATTATTAAAATTTCAACTCGTTGTTTCTCATTCAGATGAACCATAGTGTAGACAAATTAGAAATCAGACAACAAAAAATTAAACAGGAACTTAAAATTTACACCTCTTAGGTCGCTGTCATGAAAACACCTTGACTCAACTGGTGGGTATTAGATAAGAATAATTATAATTAGGAAGTTTTTCATTTTTGAGCTGTCATTATCTCGGACACGCTTGCAGATATGTGAAAATTTTAATTACAAAAAATTCAGAGTTTTCCCAGTAGAATTCAATGCAATCATATGCAGGGTGTTCCATTTAAAAAAGTACGTTAGTCTCTATGGCAACTAAACCAGAAATGACAGAAAAAAATTTATGCAGGTAGAAATGTGGGAAATAATTTGCTGAACAACTTTCATAAAGGTCACTCTTTCGTTTACGAGGTAATTTAAAAGTTACAGGCATTATGCGCGACTTTTTTGCCACTCTGTATATACATTTTTAATAGATAGTATTGTATATCATTCCTCACAGTGTAAAAATTCGAATTAATTGATATTTTAAATTGGTTAAATAATTTAATGCAGGACAAAAGGGGGCGTAGCCAATTTTACCCATTGAGAAGCCGTTTTAAGTGTGTTAATTATTTCTAATAGAAGAAAGTTGCATGAGTTAACAAAGTGGTTCATGAAAAGGTCTTTTTAAAAAACTTTATTTATCTCTAGCGGTTACAATTAGACTGATTAGACTATGAGAGTTGAAATGTATTTATAACATTTTGGATGCTGATATTGCATGGGAATAAAACGTAGAAAATCTAAGAATTGAGATGATAAGAGATTTTGTGATAAGTCCTCATCAAGGGCCACCTGTTGATTTAATTTTTTAACTGAATCCAATGAATTGGCTTACTTACATGATGGCCTTATAGGCCGAAACGGAAAGGCTTTAGTGCGAAAATATATTTTTTAAAGAAGAAAGTAAGGGCTTTACATTTATTTTTAACAATATGTGTCCAAAAAATGTATGAAATTATACTTAGGAAAGACTTATAAATACCTATAGAGTCTCTTGGTAGCTCTCCGGTACAATCCTTTGGCACTTTCTCTAAACATTTCTTGTGCACGTTGTAATTGCAATCTTTACACTGCAGTCCTTGCTTGAACAGTCCTTTTAGTAACTTCTTGCAGTGCTGACAAACGGTCGGTCTCGTATATGAATGGATGACGAACGTGTGGGGTATCCGCACCCTGGAGGACATTTCTTTTTCGACCCATGCCGGGCGGCCGCCCAGAGAGGGAGAACGGTTGTGGATTTGATGGGACAGCTACAATAGAATGAGAGGTTTAAAGAAATATCTAATTTATAAAATACTACACACACCAAAGCTTAAAATACCATGACACGATACCGGTCGAAGAAGATAGTTGAAGCGGACGTCAAGATACAGAAGTCCCACGGAATTTCCACATTTTTAAATGCTTATAAGTTAAACCCGAATAAATTGAGATGAGATTTTCACAGAGTAGTTCACGTGACTCTGAAGTTTTTTTTTTTGGTAAATTGGTTATATGCAAGTATAAAGGGAAAGACGAAAAAGTAGAAATTATATTTTTTAAGGATATGACTACTTTGTTGCTTCAAATTGAACAACCTGTATATTCTAAACTAGATTTGATTGTTTACCATTCTAAAAATACCTACACATGCAACAACTCCTACAATACAAGGACAACGTGCTCAAGCGAATTTTGCTAGTGACGTCACGGTCTGGCGGCCGATAGCGGTCAACGTGTATTTTGGTATGGCCGGCTTTAGAGCCTTGTCGTTGAAGCGGAATGTCAGATTTTCCATAATTCCTGGGTAGGTAGGATGCGCTTTGAAATAAGTTTTCTCTACGTAATTTGTTTATAACTACGTTATACGTTAGTTATTCACATAGGTCTAATATAATTTCACAACAGTAAAATTCGAATTATTTTGGAATTAAATAAAAAAATAACAATATCAATTTCAAAACGTGAAGTAGTTAGACGAGACGCTAAAGGCGAACTGGCAACGTCGCACCATCTGTCAATATTACTTTGCGAATTTGCGGGTTTTTCCCTGCAAATTGACAGATTTGTTTGTGCGTAAAAATAGGGTGCATTATCAGTTTTTAGACAGTATAAACAGTTTCTTAAGTCATTTTTTCGTTCGAATCGTGTCAAAATAATCTCTCGAGAGAGACTTCCTTGCGTTTTAGGGTAAAAATCAGTGCATTATAAATGTTGTGAATAGAAGAATAGCAGCATATGTGAGTCTCCTCATCTTACAGAGGAGGAGTCTATTTGGCATATTCCCCAACAGGACACGAAAACGGGTGAAATCGTTTCTGTAAACTTGTTAAAAAAACGTAAAAGTAGACAATGACATGTTAGCACAATGACTGCAATTTATCTCCGACCAAATAAAATAAACAAACTTTGCCAAAAGAACGATACAGATATTCTACTACACTACAATAAATCTTCATGCCATCCTGAAACTATCAAGTGTGTCTGTAATAATTTTTTAATTGATCCCCATACTGATGAGAAGCACATTTCTTTGACTTATGCATAAAATATTCTCAAATATTTAAATGAGCAAGACAAATATGTTTCTCTGCTAATGGATAAAATTCATAGATTAAATACTCTATTGAAGTAGCCGATACTTGATGGAAATTCATTATTATAAAATAAATAAATAACACTCAGGTTATAATTTCCACTATATATTATTATTATTATTATATACAGTGTGTCCCCGGATCGACGCAACGATAGGTGAAAAAGGCTGAAATTTTTTGAGTTAAAACTTTATCTTCTGGGGTTCAGCCCTGCTTGAATAGAAACTAATTTGTGGCATAATCTTAATTCCGAAAAATCAAGTGTGCTTTGGAAATTTTCAAAAAACTTTTTTTTACACCAGTAAAGTGCTTGATTTCTAGGAGATACGAAAAAATGTTATTAAGAAAAGATGTTCGGAAATAATAAATGGGTAAGAATACAAAATTTTAAAATCCTATGCTTACTTTGATGTTTTGCATTATTTTTATTGCACGCACCTCCCTATTGAAGATATTAAAAAATTTCGTTAAGAAAAGTTGTTCAAAATAATAAATTAAACACGATCGGTTTATTTTATTCCCTTTAATAGACATTTAAATAATTAAAGAAATGCGAACAAAAAAATAACAAGCAATTCACTTCCTTCAAAATAAGAATAAATTTGTTTCAATGCTATTCAGAAAAAAATAGTATGCCATGGAAGGAAAAAGAATAAAATAATATTTTGACAGTTTGTTGTCAAAAATAGTTTGGTATTTTTAATATTGTTGTAGTGTTCGTGCTCTAAAACTGATCCGAACTTTCGAGAACATTACTGTGAGATATCAATTATGCTTACTATACCAGAACGGATCTACCTAATTCAATGTTATAGTATAGGTGAATTATCTATTCCAGAGGTTATCAGGCGATTTAATATGAAATTTCCGAACGCAGTTTTAGTCAAATCTACACTATCTACAGTATCCAGACTGGTTAAAAAATTTGTTACTACCGGTACTGTACATAATATTCTAAAAAAGAAGAAGAGCTTTGATGAAGATGATGTAGGTACTGTGTTAGCAATAGATTCATTACGCGAAAATCCAAAGCTGTCACTAAGAAAGCGGTATGAGGAGACTCGTGTTAGCAAATCACATTTGCAACGCAACGTATTGAGATATTTAATTGAAGTTTAATTGCCTAAATTAAAATTTAATTCGGACAAACACAATATTGGGTTAATAAAATTTTATTTGCTAATTTTATAATTTACTATTAGCAAAGAAAAATTCTAAAAAATATCAATTAGGACAACAAAAAGTTGAATAATTATATAATTAATAATAAATAATGCAAATATTTAGAAGAAAAACGAGTAATATAATATAAAGGGTTCAGGGCACAAGTAAATCAATTGCATTGATCTCAAATTTGCCCGAAGATATTATTTTGTAATCAATTCTGGCTAAAATATTGAAAATCTACATATCATAAGCTAATAAAGATATACCTCTTTAATATTTTTAAAAAATATTAAAAAATACGACCCCTGGTTGTATTTCATTATAATCATATTCTGATCATAGATGATCAACGAGTAATTTTATTCCTACTTAAATTATTTCTACGTTTGAAAGTAGGTCCTACTGCATAATAATGCTTAGGCTTTAATAACACACCATATACGATTAAAGTGTAGAGTGAAGAGCTACCGCCAGGACCGCAGGTAAAATTTTTACCCGGGCAAGAGGGTAATTTGGCGCCCCCCTTGTACAAGACATAATATTAATTATAATAATAATAATGAGTTTATCTCAAACAGTTATAATATAATAAATATGTTAATATGTTATTATTCAATAAACTTATTGATAAATTCAAAAAAATTATTGATAAAATTTATGAAGCAAATAAGGTAAAACCATATAAAGTTAGATTTCGTCACACGTTAGAAGAAGGGGATGAATCCCGAAGGTTGGAGTTTTGCCTAACTTTAGGTGAAAAGAATCTAGAAGATCGAAATTTCCATAAAAATATTATTTTCTCAGACGAATCGCCTTTTACCACTAACGGTGTACCTTCATCACAGAATTGCCGATATTGGTCTAAAGATAGCCATTTCCTATCATTGTGGTGTAATTGGGCCATATTTTATTGAGGGAAGACTTAATCAACATACTTATTTAAATATCCTAAATCAGTTTCTTGACGAACTACCATACGAACCAAGATATTTTTCATATTTTCAACACGACGACGGCTGCCCTGCCCATTCGACATTTCGGATATGTGAGTGGCTCAATGAGCATTTTCAAGAAAGATGGATAGCCAATGCTGGTCCCATTTTGTGGCCGCCCAGATCTCCGGATCTAACAATAATGGATTTTTATTTTTGGGGTCGAATAAAACAAATTGTATATTTGAATAGGCTTCCAAATGACGTAGAAGTTTTGAAAAATCGCTTTACAGATGCAATAAACTCTATTCCCCTGAAGGAGATAACAGCAGCTTTCACTGCATTTGGGGAAAACATTGAGGAATGTGCGAATAAAGGCGGCGAACTTATTGAATAAATAAATATTTCAGTTGATGTTACTATTGAAATAAATTAATTTTTTGATGTATTGTATAAACCGTTGTTAATGTTACTATTGAAATAAATTATTTTTTTGATGTATCTGATAAACCGATCGTGTTTAATTTATTATTTTGAACAACTTTTCTTAACGAAATTTTTTAATACCTTCAATAGGGAGGTGCCTGCAATAAAAATAATGCAAAACATCAAGGTAGGCATAGGATTTTAAAAATTTGTATTCTTACTCATTTATTATTTCCGAACATCTTTTCTTAATAAAATTTTTTCGTATCTCCTAGAAATCAAGCACTTTACTGGTGAGATAAAAAAGTTTTTTGAAAATTTCCAAAGCACACTTGATTTTTCGAAATTAAAATTATGCCACAAATTAGTTTCTATCCAAGCAGGGCTGAACCCCAGAAGATAAAGTTTCAAGTCAAAAAATTTCAGCCTTTTTCACCTATCGTTGCGTCGACCCGGGGACACACTGTATATATAGTGGAAATTATAACCTGAGTGTTATTTATTTATTTTATTCATATATTAACCCTTATTTAGGTTAGTTCAGGTTAGTTAGCAACAACTGCGTACCTATGCCTTCATGATTACAAGTTTTTGTTCAAATTTGAAAGAACTCGTTCACATTGCTCGTACTTATATCCAAAATTAACTATAAATTGCTTTTTCATTTTCTCAAAACAATAACATCTCGTTTAGAGGCCAATCAGATATAAAGTTTTTTGTGTACTCACTGACAATAATGCAATTAATGAAAAACTATGTCAAATTTTTCAATAAACAAGAGACTTTATTATAGGTATGTTCAATAATAATTTGTAAATGTAGTACATGGCAATACTTCTTTTGTTGACTAGCAATTAGTGCACAATATTTAAAAAAACGCACGGGTATGTTTTCGTCACAATGACAAAGGTGGCATAGACAAACAAAAATTACCGAAACCGCACAGACAATACAAACCTCGATACAAACATAAATGACAATTCGAATTATTTCGTTGAAATAACCCTTTTTATTTTATTTTCTCATAAGTAAACTTTGTAGTTTCTTTGCTTATATTGTACCTATATTATAACAGTAAGTAAAATGTAAGTGCAAAACTCGAACGGAATGACCATTTTCCGTTTGTCATACAATATACTGTTATTTCACTTGTTTGATTCTGTCCATCTATTTTAATTTCTTAACAGTCATAATTAACTTAAGCAGAGGCGTCGAGAGATTATGTACCTAGTTGAAATCATTATTTTTAAAATCATTATCTACCTACTTATAGTTGCCCTCATTTAGGTTTTCAGCCATTATTTGCTTATAATACTTAAATAACAATGGTCTAAAGTGCATAGCTGAATTTAGAAATCACACAAAATCATAAATCCAACAAAAATCATATATTATATTTTATTCGTTGGCCGCTGGGTGATGACGTCAGAAATGAGCGCTTTATCCTTGTACTGTAGGAGTTATTGACACATGGCACCATTACCTAGACAACTTTTAAAAATTGGGGGCATTGACATATAAAATGAATTAATCTACGGACACGCGGAGAAATTTCAAAGCTTACTGGGAGGTATTTATCTTACCTCAAAATCCCAAAATATACTAGGAATCTTTGTGGCAGCGCAACGCCAAGTAGTTATATGCAAATTACTTTATTTGATATTCACCGCCAAACGCGGTGCAAATTTTCTACCCCTATATTAATGTTAACTTTTAGAATTGGTTGTATATAAACATGGCTACCACATGAGCCCAGCCACCCGAATATTAATCATTTTTGATTGGTCCAACGAATCGCGCGCCGATTGGTTTAAAGATGGCAGCGGCTTCGGCGTGAGGGAAGTAAAGATGAGAAGCGTCCAAGACTCGAGGCGAGAAGCAGCTTCACGTGGCCGCGTAGCTCACTCTAGTTCCATCACAGTGAAGTGATATTTTTTTTAAACGGTTTTCCTTCGACCAAAAAGTGCAATTACGTCGTGTGTGTTTGGGTATGCAACGAAATTGCATATCAAGCTTGTTTCTTAATGGGTTTCCGTACGAGAATTGCAGTTTCCCGACGGCAGTGAATAGTTAGTCTGGCATCTTAGTAAAAGAAAGATGTTGTTTAGTTCTCAGAGATAATAATAAAAAAGTGCGTGGATTCTACATTCCAAAATAATAACAAGTGATTAGTTACTTCAGCATCAAGGTAAAATAGATACTTTCGTTCAGTTCTAAGGTATAAATAAAAAAAAAAGCCGTGTTGATTCAATTGTTCAATTTAAAAACAAAATAAAAACTCGGTGCGACTCTAACTCTTTCTGTCTTAATGTGAAAAAAACTAGTATTTTGACTTTCGGGTTTATTTACAATGACCTTCTCTTAAATGATCAAGCAATAGAAAATAGGTCCGATACTAAATTTCTTGGACTTTTTATCAACTCAAACCTCAAATTTGAAAAATATATCACTGAGCTAAACAAGAAATTAGCATCCAGTTGCTTTGCAATAAGGGTGGTGTCTCTGGAACTGGGTTGTTCAGCGGCGAAGATGGTCCCCAGATTAACTTTAACCAAGCGCTCTATTATTTATGAAAGCATTAAGATTTATAACCACTTAAGTACAAACTGTAGATCATTGCCATATACACAGTTTCGCAGAACCGTGAAAGACTTTTTGGCTGGTAGAGCATATTACAGCTTTTAGTGTACTTTATTATTTTTATGTAATTTGCCATCTTGTGGGTCAGAAAGCTTGAACATTTATTATCTGTTGCATATCTTGTGGATGTTTCTTTTCATAGAATGTAATTTTGGAACCGCTTTTGTATTTGTACTTTACATTATATTTCAAATATTGTAGGCTCCCGTTGTGTATAAAATTTTAATGATATAACTCTTACATTTCCCTTGGGTGCCATAGTTTATAAAGAAAGAAAATGGAAACATGTTTATAAATTTACAATAGTTGCATTACGGCACCTTATGATATCATATTAGAGCCTAGTCTGGATATCACAATATTTTATGCTCTAACAAGTTACTGAATAAAATTGTTTTTTATGCCTATCCTATGCGTTTCCCCCGAGTTTATGGAACCATTGGAACCATAGTTAACAAAATCATCAAATCGCAATAACCTGACGTGACAAATCAAAATTTGCGGTGTTCTCATTTTCTTTTTTTCTTTCTTATGTACCAGAACTGCTGCGAAATTATAAGCTATTATAGCATCTCCCTCAAAACAGAAATTACATTAAGACTATGACTCTCTTATTATGTCAATGTTGTCTTATGACAATGTTGTTTATTGACCAGCTCTGACATTGCGTGAAAAAGTTTTTACAAGAATTGCAAAACTCCTGCTACAATTTACGTAAGTATGATCATGTTACCCAATTGTTTGAGACTTCAACATGGCTAAATTTAGATCACAAATTCTTATTGCGTATGGCTACTCTAATTCATAAAATTGTGTTATCTAACACTCCAGAATACCTCTCAGTGAAACTTGTTGAGAGGTAGCATTCCTGATAGGCACACAATTCTGCTTGTCAAGGCATAGGTGTACTCAATTTCAACGGTCCTTTTCATATAATACCGTTAATAATAGTTTTTAGAAACGCTGCTCCCTCCTTGTTCTCTAAATTAGTAACATCGATAACCTTCTGAACGGACAAGGTTTTCTGTCTCGCCGTCGTATTATTACTGTAATAGCCACAGTATAAGGCTGGTTCGTTTATATTAGCCAGTCTCTTATGTTTTAGTGATTTATTATCAAAATGTAAAATATTTTAATGCTAGGATATTAAGGCCCGTTTGTGCCGTTCTCCTAAACATTGATTTAAACAACGATTAAAGAGAGCTAGTCATTAATTTAAACTAAACATAGTATCTGGAGCGTTCAAATCATCGATTAATTTAGTAAAATATCAGTGATTACTCTCAAAGTTTGTTGTATGTTTTTAGCTTCGGCAGATTGATTTTACTTTTTCTTTATTTTTTCTGGATCCTAAAGGAGATTTTTTTGAAGATATGTATATAAATGATAATCTGGAAACTCTAGATATGCTTTATTTCGGATTTCTGCGCAAGAGTTATAATAGAAAAAATTCTGACGAATTGGATAATTTAACGTGTGATTTTTAATAGCGTTTATTTTCAGGAACAATAGTGTAGTACCCAATGCTATTTTGTTCCAAATGGAATTTCTTTCATTAACCGACATTTTGTCAGATCTTATTGATTTTCTGATACATTTTTATAACGAGCACAAACGCTTACAATTTTTCTTCCGCAGTAAAGCTTATACAGCGTTCTCTTTTCTTTTTGTCGGAATCCATCGCAACACAATGGAAATAGAAACTATTTTTTCTAAATTTAAACTAAAAACAAGCTGTTAAAGTACTCAAACTCAAAAGGTACGTTGAAAAATTATTGTAACCTATAAGTTCAAGTAAAAACACCGATCTGAAGTTAGCAAATAACTTGAACTTGAACTGTACTGTTGCCAAGTGTATTCTCCGGTTATGTCCATCTTTCTTTGGTTCTTGAAAAATGCGCCGCAGGGGTGGTATTCCGTTCAGACGAATTTGCGATAGTTTCGAAGCGATGTCGCTAGCGACTTTTGTCGTGAAGATTATTCCGTTCAGCCATCGCGAAAGCCTTCGGTAGTATTCGGCAAATTCGATAGTTTCTGTCAAAATCTAGAGTATTTTGATTTTGTAACTGGAAAACTTTTGTGGCAACGCCAACGTCAACTGTTACTAACCTCAAGTGCACTGAAATTACAGTTATTTTTCCAATCTTTAATCTTTTAGACTGTAGTAATTTTTCGGTTATTTAAGCTAAAGTTTAGCTGCCGAGTATCACGAAGCAATTTTGAATTTTGCAGAAAAATATCCACAAATTATCACCAATATCTGGTAATGAGGAATCCAAAAAAAATATGAGTACATTTAACTTACATACTAAACTCTTAAGACTATGGTAATGCAAACATCAATGACTATAAATGAGGGTAGTTTTTTTTAAGTGGGGTACAAGCCTTGGTATCAGAATATGGTGAACGATCTCTCCGGTTAGTCGAAAAAAACTACAAAATTTACTTCCCGGCATCGCAAAAGGATCACTCTCCTTTGTATACGTTTTTCTAAATTTAATTGCCGTATAGCGTCTCCCTTCCTCTCTTTCTGCGGCAATACAACATAATTAAATATTCGTATGGATAGCATCCTAGCATCAATAATGATTGATAATAAATAATAATACCATAAACATTAAACATAACCTCATTACAAATTAACCACTGCAAGTTGAGAAAGAGATATTTTTCGGCATGTCCCATCTTTGTTTTACACGTGTTGGCGACACCTCTTTACCATCAGAACCAAGGCGATCGATTCGAAGCGACATGTAGCTTTTAAGCGATCGAAAACTGGGAACGGAATGCATTTAGCGGCACAGTCGTTTCGAAGCGACGGTATCGTTTGAACGGAATACCACCCCAGGGCAATTTTTTTTTAGGTGCCACGCCCTTCTTTAACCTATCAAACTTAGAAATTCTACGTTTCGATGGCCCGACCCGAAAAAACGTAGAAATGCAGAAATTTTTAAATATAAACGCTAATATTAGTATTTTAAGTATTAGGTTTTTGGAGGTATGTATAACGTATATTATTTTACTCACCTGAATTAAAAAGCACGGAACAAACAATAAAATTCAACAATTAAACTAAAAGACTGCGGGGATCCCGAAACATCTTATATACGCCAATGTCCAGGATCAATTGATCATTTTCATATGACGTCACAGGGTCGGCGGCCATTTTGCTTGGAGGACAAAGTAAGTAAACACAAGCGTTTGGGTTATAAATTCAAGTTTTCTTTACAGTTTGGCTTGAAATTTAAGATCCTTGTTCGTTCTGCTAATAATTAAAGTGCCCTAAATAAAATGCCGTCTTTTGTTTAGTGGGAAATTGTGGGATTAGGGGAAATAGGGACAATGTACGATCTTTTGGAATTCTTGCAGTTTTATAAAACGCTATAAAAAACCTTAATCGACTCTCACAAGAACGGCGTGAAATGTGGATAAGAGCTTTAAAAGAGGGCCTTTAAATGACAGTTAATTAAAGCATGAAAGAATTTGCTCCAGACATTTTATAAGTGGTAATATTTGATTTTTGATATAATGACCGAATAAAATGATCTGATCGATGTAAACATTTCTAGGAGCTCCAGCAGAATTAGCAAACAAAGAAACCCCTAACTGGATCCCTAATTAGAATATGGGGTACTTTAATCCAAAGGAAGAAACTCAGACCCAAGTTAACAGACATGAGAAAGTTTAAAAATGCAAACAAGCAAAGTATCAGGTAGGTGTGTGGTGTAATATTGTAATTAGTAGGTAGTAGTAGGATTGATTCTATTATGACGTAGGTAGCAGTGTTGATTTGGGTTGAAATTTTTTTTTATTAAGTAATGTATTCTTGTAGATAGAAATACAGATTAAAGCACCTGACGAAGATACTTCGGAAAGCAGTAAAGAGTAAGAAAATGATGAAATTAATGAAAACTGTTCACATGTTGCCACACAGACTGAATTAAGTATTACTGAATTATGCAAACTTTTCGAAGACTTTTTACTGAATTATGCAAACTTTTCGAAGACTTTTAGAAGAATTGGAGAAGCGGTTAAAAGAATGTGAAATAAATGAAAACTATGTACTTGTTGTGATTTAATATTTATTTGTGAATGTTTCTCTCTCTAAGATAGTACAGGATCTACCAATGAAGCAGTACAAGGAAAGAGTGAAACATTTTTTGGCATAGAAAGCTTTATACTCGTCTGACAAGATTTAGCCTTATGGGAACTTGATTTTATATACAATTTTAATTTGTTACATTGTTAATTCTGTACTGTGTGTACTATTTAAATTACAAATTTAAAATTTTTGAACGACACGGTGATCATTTATAATGTCCCCCCCTCTTAACTTTTTTGTTTCTTGCATTAGATAAAAATGTTAAATATAAAAGTTGTACAAAATAATGTAAGCTATTTGCGGAATAATATATGAATATACAGGGTATTGCAGAAATGAGTCACAGGTTAAAATATTTTTTCTTTAAATGGTACACCCTATATATTGTTAGCTTTTTAGAATCTCCTAAAACTTCTGAATATTTTTCTTATAACATGTCCTATACCTAAATATAAAAGTTTTCGAAATAATCGCATTTTAACTAAGCGGCTACATTCAAAAATAAATATTCTAGATTTCAGTAACGTTCTTAGGTGGCTGTGAATTATGCGGTCACGGAGCAACAAAAACTATGTTTATTAGTGACAGTTACCCACATTAAGTAAATATTACATTTTTTTGATAAATATGCCTTATTCAGAAAGGGGAAAACAAGTAATCTTGCAAACATTTATTAAAGCAAACAATAGCGTTAAATTGGCTCAACGGGAACTGCGTAGAATTAATCCCCGGATGCACGTTCCAGACAAAAAAACATTCCATCGAATCTATAAAAAGTTTCAACAAACATCTAGCCTAGCGAGAAAGAAAAGAACAATGGAAAGATACGAAAATTGTTATTTAAATATACTACTAAAATTATATGAAATACAAAATTTAAAATATAATTTTTAAAATTAAAATCTCAACAACAAAGAAGAACTTGTGGTAATTACAAGTTAAATTGCTCAACTGGGCCACCGTTTTCTTGAATACATTTGATATACGTTTTTCGTAACCTTCGTAATGCGGCGGTGATAGATTGGGAATAATCTTCATTCAGAATTTGAATTTCTGTTCTAATAAGTTCTTCTAAATGTTCAGTGCTTTCAATTGTATAAGCGTTCCCCATAAAAATGCATCCATCGGCGTCAAGTCAGGGCTGTTAGGTGGCCATTGTATTGGTGCAGCCCGTCCAATCCATTCATTGAACCTTCGATTAAGGTAGTTTGTAACAGCTACTGCACTGTGAGGTGGAGCGCCATCTTGTTGGAAGACGATGTTTCGTTCTTGTTCCAACGGAAGCTCATCAAAGTAGTCCTCTAGCTCGTGTTGGAGAAAACTCAAATAACCTTCTCCATTTAAAGTACCGTTAAAGAAATGGGGACCTATTATTTTGTTATTTAAAATAGCACACCACACATTGATAATTTGACGACCTTGAAATTTAAATTCCCTGTAGCAGTGGGGATTTACTGTGGCCCATTGTCTGCTATTTTTTCTGTTTATTATGCCACTAGTTGAAAATGATGACTCGTCGGTCCAAAATACATTTCCGAAATAACTAGGATTTAAATAAATTTTTTCCAACATAGTTTGGCAAAATTCAGCCCTTTTTTCTTGCTGTCTCTGCGTTAATTTTGTTACAGGCCTAATTTTGAAAGTTTTATATCCACATTTTTTAAGAGTGTTTTAAACCCTTCCATAAGAGGTATTTTTTAAATCATCAAGCTCTTCCTTTAAACTTTTCGATACTGTTCTTATAGAAATGTTTGGATTTTCTTTAACTTTTATTAGTATATTTAAATCACTATTGTCGTCTCTTTCCACTGTTCTTTTCTTTATCGCTAGGCTAGATGTTTGTTGAAACTTTTCATAGATTCGATGGATTGTTTTTTTGTCTGGGACGTGCATCCGGGGATTAATTCTACGCAGTTCCCGTTGAGCCAATTTAAGGCATTTGTTTGCTTTAATAAATGTTTGCAAAATTACTTATCTTTCCCTTTCTGAATAAGGCAAATTTATCAAAAAAATGTAATATTTACTTAATATGTCGGTAACTGTCAATAATAATAGTACATTATTTAACGAGCGTATAATGAAGGCTATATTACACGAGATTTTAAAACACGAGCCGAAGGCGAGTGTTTTAAGGATTCGAGTGTAATATAGCCATTATACGCGAGTCAAATACTATACTTTATCTACGACTATTCAGTATTCAAGAAGTTAGAAAATGGATTCAGAGCAACACATTTTATTACAATAGGATTATTATTAATGGTATTTCTTAACTAAAAAATACAATTCAACGATGTTAACCATAATTAAACAAAATACAATTGCAGCCCGAATTTCTGGAGGGGTACTTTGGATTTCGTTTTCGTCATCCGAAATCATGATATTTTACTTTGAAATCAACAACAAAATGTCACAGCCAAACTTAAATGACTGAGGAAAAAAATGATTCGTTTACTTGTCAATCGGTTGCTATGGTATTAATACCATTCACGCCTGCTTAAACTAGATCTGGTGCGTTTTTATCGTAATTCAGGTAACTTTGTTTTGGTGGGACCGTGGAATATGAAATCTCATATTCCACGGCTGTGGAATATGAGTAACTATGGTAATATGAACCACATTATATATGTACTAACAAACACATTATGCTTCTATTATTAAATAGTCGTAGATAAACATAGTTTTTGTTGCTCCGTGACCGCATAATTCACAGCCACCTAAGAACTTTACTGAAATCCAGAATATTTATTTTTGAATGTAGCCGCTTAGTTAAAATGCGATTATTTCGAAAACTTTTATATTTAGGTATAGGACATGTTATAAGAAAAATATTCAGAAGTTTTAGGAGATTCTAAAAAGCTAACAATATATAGGGCGTACCATTTAGAGAAAAAATATTTTAACCTGCGACTCATTTCTGCAATACCCTGTATATTCATATATAATTCTGCAGATAGCTTACATTATTCTGTACAACTTTTATATTTAACATTTTTATCTAATGCAAAAAACAAAAAAGTTAAGAGGGGGGGGGGGGGGCATTCTAAATGATCACCGTGTATCTATTAAGTATTTTTACTATGGCCATTAATTTGACTTTCAAATGTTTAAAAAACAGTATGTGTGTGTGTGTTCTAAGTTTAAGGCTCTGGTTGTAACCAAATTGCCAGAAAAAAACAGTACACAGCATAAATAAACTACCTATATGAACATGAAACTGTGGGTTTAGGCTCTAATGAAACGGTAACAAAATTATACAAAACGCAAACCTTATTATAACTTAATCTTACCTTGCCGACTACTACCTACAACATAGGAATTGAGATTTATCTTCCTTTGTATTTACATATTGCGCTAAACCAGATTCATAAAATTTGAATGCTTGCAAGCCATTGTACGCCTTCAGCTGCTGACCAATGTAAAAACTGTGTTAATTAAGGTAGTTTACCAAGTCCATCATTGCTACTTCTGGTAAAGACGTTAATTTCCAAAATCAGTCTCTCAAAGCAGATAAGAATCAATGAAGCAATAATTTTAGGTTGCATCGCATCTACATTTAACATCGCACTTAAGAGTCTTAAATATTCAATTATTTCCATGTTTTGAAATTTTAAATTTAGAATGTAAACAAAAGCTCGAAGCACATACTAGGAAGTTCAAATAAGTATTAGGATAGGAATACAGTTGGAACACGAAAAAGTATTTAAGTTCAGGTAGCACAGGTATAGATACTTTTTAGAAATGGTCACAAATGAATCCTTAAATTACTTGGAAACTTATTAAATTACACCAAAAGAGTCTAATAAGTCATTAGCGTAAACGGTCGTAAATCTTTGTTTGTCCTCCAGGTAAAATGGTCGACCTGTCAAAGCCACGTGTTTGAAAATGGTCAATACTGCCGGTCTATACAGGGTCGTTGGTATGCTTGGAAACGGTCGATTATTTCTTAAAGTAAAACAGCTAACAAAAAATGATCAAGACAAAAGTTGTATGGTTTTGTAAAGTCTATTAGAATTAAAAAAAGATGATTATATAAGATGAGTCAGAAAGCGGTAGAGAAATAAAATTACTTATTTTTTAATGGAACACCCTATATTTTAGAATATTTCGTCGTCAATATCACGAAATGTCGTATCTCAGTTTCACCAATTTTACAGCAGAGTCATTTAAAGATTTGCACTGATTTTACATGGACACTCTAATGTAACTAATGAATAAATCTGTTTGATTTTTTGGGTAGTGAGAAATATATGTTTATGAATGTTGAAAGTGTGATAATTTTACAAAAAAAATAATTATATATATTTTTTTTAGTGCAAAATTAAGTTACGACCATTCGTGAAATTGAAAAATAATATATTAAAGAATTAACAATAGTTACGTCGGTAGTGAATTTTGGCAATCTTAGAATTTAAACGGCAATAAATTAAAAATAATAGTTTATTAAAGTGTACATAATACCAGAAAAGTTATTCTTACAAATATAAAAAAACTAACCAACAGTATTAATGAATATTGTTTGAGTAACTTAAAAATGAAGCAGTATTCACTGAACAAAACCAAAACAATGTATTCTAAATTTTATAATTTAATAATGAGGAATATTCAAATAAAAATTTTGAAATTCTTTTATTCTGACAACAGCTGTGTCTCCTAAACACAATGATCTTAAATCCTCAAATTTTTCTTTGCTTATTTTTCTAGCATCTGGATTTAGTAGCTGTAAAGGTAAATATAGTAAATTTAAGGTTTGCCTTTTTAAATTAATAGTATCGTAGCAGTCCTGAAGGTGACTGGTTTTATAAAATATTTTATTTCTGACCGGTATATTATTAGCTTATAACGTCTTAGTTACGCGGGAATTATAAGGTTCATAACTCCCTTGGGATATTAAGAAAAATTTGACATAAAATCAAACGATTGACATCTAATGTCAATTTGATTGTCATCTATTGAAACATTTATTCCACTTTAAAAATGAACAAAATGTTACTAAAATCGGTCAGAAATAAAATTATCTATGTATCACTGGAATTATAAGGGTCTCAATTACCTCGGGCAATTGCTGTCCCTCGGGCCAAAGGCCCTCGGGACGTAAACTTTGCCCTCAGTAATTAAGACCATTATAATTTCCTAGATACATAAATAACTATTTGTTGGCTCGTTTTTTTTAACTTTAAGCTCCATCATGTCACTCCATTTTACAGGATTTCCAGATTCAGATGTTTTAACCGATAAAACTCGAAGATCTTGGGAAAGGGTCTTGAAATCATAAAAATCGTTATATTGTAGAGGATACACGTTATATGGCTGTTTTCGCCTTCCGAGAGTTATTTGCTTATTGTTTTTAAGATTCACTAGTTCTTTAGAATCCACACAATTTTTTCATCCATCTTACCACAAAACCAGCACATCCATTTCAACACTATATTACTCTAATTAATACGTTTTTATAAAAATAAATATGGTTCATCTACATTCGGTGCAAGCTCGATGTATACTAACAGTAAATTCAGAGACAATGCAATATTATTAAAAGGAGGGATAGACAAGTATTAACACGAAAAGTTGAGATACGCCATAATAAAACCAAAGAAGTATTCAGTGCGACAATTTCACGAACTGTCGTAACTTTATTTACGTCAGTTCGTGAAATTCTCTTTTCGGCTACAATAGCATACGACACCGGTTAATATTGCCGTATATTTAGTACCAATGGAAATTGAGTTACGACGCTTCGTGATATTGTAGAGAAGGTTATTTTATATACGTAGACGACATATCTCAAAATTCAATTTTTTTGAGTTACGACACTTCGTGATATTGACGACGATTTTTGAATTTTACATAAAATTACAATTATTTTTTTATTAAGTGCATTATAGATCTAAACCTAATAATTTCCGAGATATCGACTTTTAAAAAATGACATTTTTAAATTTTGACAGCTTCTAGCTTTCTAACTGTACGTCTTGGAGTAAAACGGCTTACATGTCCCTATCTTAGTTTTTAACTATCTTTCTAAAAGTGTCAACTTCCGGTTATACCGGAAGTACTATATTTCCGGAATTTAAGCTACATCCGGTTTAACCGGAAGTTAACACTTTTAGAAAGATAGTTAAAAACTAAGATAGGGACATGTAAGCCGTTTTACTCTAAGACGTACCGTTAAAAAGCTAGAAGCTGTCAAAGTTTAAAAATGTAATTTTTCAAAAGTCGATAGCTCGGAAATTATTAGGTTTAGACTTATAATGCACTTAATAAAAAATAATTATAATTTTATGCAAAATCCAAAAATGTTCGAAGATACAGGGTGTTCCATTAAAAAAAAAGTAACTATTCCTGTACGGCTTTCTGACTTATCCTGTATACTTAATTTTTTAAAATTCTAATAGACTGTAAAATACCCTAAAACTTTTTTTTGGTAGCTGTTGTGCTTTAAGAAATAATCGACCGTTTCCATACATACCAACGACCCTGTATAATCTTTTTGAGGTTTATGATGAATTGAAATGAAATCTATCTGGAAAATTTGAAATAATATTTCCTATTGTTTATTGCAAATGAATTCATGTAATTTTGAGTTTTTTTTCTGTACTATTGAGCCCACGGGGGGCGGGGGGGCAAGATAGCCCTCGCAAGCGTTTAGCACAACAAAAATCGAAAACAGAGGTGGTTTTTCAACTTAGGGGTAGTTCGAAAAGTGTGACTAGTCTAATTTTGCCAGACTCTTGTTTATCACCCTCGACAACGGCCCGTTGTTTTCGACCCCAGAAAATATGAAACCACAAATGTATTTATAACCCGTATCAAATTGTACTATATTATGTTGTGAAAAACATTTGATATCCGCCCCTGGCAGTATTCCACATTTTAGTGGGAAGTGCTTCTTAGAAATAACAATAATTAGCCGACTAAATAAATTACAATTTACTTTTAGAACTCCCAGAATGGTTTTTGTTTTATAACGCATAACTGACCTACCTACTTCGTACCTAATATTTACAGACCAATTTAAATTTATTATGACTACTGAGTCCTACCACTACTATTATTACTACTATTTGCAATAATAAGATACACATACTTATCTGACTTTACTTGGCGAACTTTCTCAAAGTGAAAAAAGTTCCGTGATAACTAATTGAAACATATCCACCTACATTCGGTAAATTATCAGACTGTGGCCCTTTAATACCCCTTCCTCGGGTATAACCAAGCAAGTAATACAATATTTTTATTAAAAATAATTCAGAAATCAGGAAAACAAGCATTCAGTCACCTTAAGGCGCGTATTCACCAAAAAAGCGAACATTTGTTTTTGTTGGTGTATGTTTGCTCGTGTTCGCTCGACATGTTGACATCTCGTCCATACCAGAGCGAATATATTCAGGTTCGCAGTTGATCCATTTATTTTCTGCGAGCGTATTAATATGGCTGACCAGGAGAAAATATTGTTATTAGGTAATGCTGTTTTCGTTGTATTGAGTTTATTGAAAAAGAAACGGGAGAAACGATTTTGGCAAGCAACTATATATAAAAACAGACATATTTATAGTGGCAGTAGTCTAATGCGTGATTTAAAAGTGGAACATGATTACGGAATGTTGGATGGACTGTGCTGCTTATTGTTGTTGGAAGCGGAGTGTTGAAATTGTTGGGTTGTGCATAGTAACCCATGTCCGCATTGAAGATTATATTATTGATATGATGCTCAAAAATAGCCCGGGTGTAAGAGTTGTAAGTTCTAAGTTTAAAACCAATATGTTCTCCATAAGCGGAGCAGCCATCTCTTTTTTGGGCCGAAATATTCGATTTCAAGCTTAAGCTTGAGATACGTTTTTCCACAAAACCGGTCGAATTCGATAAGCATTTATCAGTTGCCATACACTATCATTAGACCATTCCATTTTGCATACGCGATAATAAATATTATTATATTTTTTAAAACTACATAAGTGAACGAAGCACGAGCACTTCTGGCAGTGGAATCCCGTCCACACTGAACGAGCATGAAAAGTATTTTTGATGTACCGCCTTCCTCTCGATCTTTTTTGAACGCGAACAAACAAACATTTGTTTGCTCGCTAACCCGTACTCACTAGATGATTATTGATGCAGAATGCTCGCTCGCTATTGTTCGCTCTTGCTGGCTTTTTTAATGAAAACGCGCCTTTAGAACCCGCTAGCAGAGTCCGGGTCGACCGCGGCAAAAATTCGTGACAGATGACAACTCGGCGCGCTTGAACGCCACCAGATTGCGGTTCCTGTTGCATCTCACCGTAAGTAGTTAAGAAATGATTGCAAATGTGTTAAAAATAAGGAAACCAAATATTGAACTTTGAACCTCGATCCAATATTATTATTTCGATTTTTTACTACCTTCATTTTACCACATAGAAATCTCTTTCCAAAGTTAGTAACACGTTCTTTGAACGCTCTGTATCTGTAGTGTTGATTCTCGTTATAATTGGGATTCTAGTAAAAATATTTATTAGCTTTGGTTTACGGTTTTTTAATCTTGTCTTATTCGTCTAAATTGCGGTTTCTGGCAACTGTGACGCAAAAGCGAAACTGACTGAATGCTTAAAGGTTTATGATATTTTATACTAGTGATTCGCGCCATAATTTAATCAACGAACGTTACAAAACAAAAGGAATAAGGAAAACAAAAGGTAAAACAAAACAAAAATAAAACAAAAAGAAAATTAAATGCATTTATTAAAACAATAAATAATGTGTTTTAGTCACTAACAAATATATAAAATATCAAAAACCTTTACCACTTTAAAAATGTAAATTCTTTAAATCTAACGGACGGATTCATATCACAACATTTAAGTACAAAAATTGATTACATAGGGGAGAGGCCGTGGGGTCGAAAGGTTCCGTAGACCGTGTTTTTTTAATTTCTTGCGTTATAACCTCTAACAATTCCCAATATCCAGAGAGAAAGCATCCACATTCATTCAACTTAATAAGTATACAGTATGTCCACGGATGGGGTTTACAAGAGGACAAATGGACTAAAAATTGAAAGATACGAAAAAAAGTCACTCTTAATAAACGTTTTTGCTTGTCTAGAGAAATATGATTCACCATAAGAAACTTCAATTTTTTTTATACAGGGTGGGTAAAAACTGCAAAAATGTTATTTTGCTTAAGAGTAAACATACTTTATTTTGAAAGATACGAAAAAAAGTCACTCTTAATAATTAACGTTTTTGCTTGTCTAGAAAATACGATTCATCATAAGAAACTTCAATTTTTTTATACAGGGTGGGTAAAAACTGCAAAAATGTTATTTTGCTTAAGAGTAAACATACTTTATTTTGAAAGATACGAAAAAAAGTCACTCTTAATAAACGTTTTTGCTTGTCTAGAAAATACGATTCATCATAAGAAACTTTAATTTTTTTATACAGGGTGGGTAAAAACTGCAAAAATGTTATTTTGCTTAAGAGTAAACATACTTTATTTTGAAAGATACGAAAAAAAGTCACTCTTAATAAACGTTTTTGCTTGTCTAGAAAATACGATTCATCATAAGAAACTTCAATTTTTTTATACAGGGTGGGTAAAAACTGCAAAAATGTTATGAGGATGGTCAAGTTTCATACCGCTACGTCATGGAACAATTTACCGACAAATTTGTAGGAATCCCAATAACTAGGATGCCAATCTGCAAGTTAATAAAAAAGTTCCAGAGAACTGGATCGGTTTGGATCTAAAAAAAAAAGAAGAAATACGACCATGATGATGCTGCTACAGTCTTAGTTCTTCAATCTGTTGAAGAAAATCCAATGACGTCCCTTAGAAATCGTGTTACTCAGTTGGAAGTTGTGAAAAAAAGTCAAATTCAGAAGATCCTTAAAGCAAATAAATTGTATCCGTATAAACCGCACTTTAATCAAAGATTGGAAGAGGGAGATGACGCGAAACGACTTGATTTTTGCTTGTGGATAGGAGACAAAATTTTAAGTGGAAATGTTGATTTTTATAAATGTATCATGTTTTCTGATGAAAGTGTATTTTCTACCAATGGAACCGTTGCAGCCCAGCACGTTAGGTACTGGTCTTTAGAAAATCCCGAATTCAGAATTATGACGAGAAGACAATATTTCACAAAAGTGAACGTGTGGTGCGCGATATCCATCCATGGCATCATAGGGCCATATTTTTTTGATAACACGTGCAATAGATTATTATATTTAGAAATGCTGGATACATTTTTCAATGATGAGCTCGAAAATCTACCATTAAATTTTCGACAAAATATGTATTTTCAGCAAGATGGTTGTCCAGCCCATTTCGCTCGTGAGGTTAGAGAATGGCTTGACCGCAGATTTGGTCCAAGGTGGATTGGCAGGAATGGCCCAGTTTTGTGGCCCGCAAGAAGCCCCGACTTAATCTTGGCGGATATGTTTTTATGGGGCCGTTTAAAACAAATTGTTTTTGCTACCTCAGTACCAAATGATATTGAAGTGCTGAAGGGCAGAATTATCCAGGCTGTCCAATCGATATCTCAGGAAGAAATCAGAAATTCTTTCACTTATTTGAGAAAGCAATTAGAAAAATGTGTCGAGTATGGGGTGGAGGTTTTGAATTATGAAATCGTTATCGTATTCTTTTCATGTTAATAAAAATGTTCGTATTATTAGTATTATTATAATTACTTCAAAGACATTGACAACAAGTATCACCTATTCATTATTCAAGTAAAAACGTTTATTAAGAGTGACTTTTTTTCGTATCTTTCAAAATAAAGTATGTTTACTCTTAAGCAAAATAACATTTTTGCAGTTTTTACCCACCCTGTATAAAAAAATTGAAGTTTCTTATGATGAATCGTATTTTCTAGACAAGCAAAAACGTTTATTAAGAGTGACTTTTTTTCGTATCTTTCAATTTTTAGTCCATTTGTCCTCTTGTAAACCCCATCCGTGGACATACTGTATAATATTTACGTATAAGACCTATTCTCCAAATTAACACCAAGGTGCAATGAAGTTAAGAAATTAAAGAATTAAAAATGTATATGAAAGAATTGTTAAGGGAAGTTACAAGTGATTTTCTATACAATTCAAGGGCATGTGAAACAGATCTACACACTCCGATCTAATTTTATGGAATATTCAAAAACGGGTCAAATTCAATCTGTAATATTTTTCTTAATAATAAATTGATATTAACTTTTATTTAAAGGGCTGAAAGATCATTCTTTGTTTCATAACACACGGTATGCAAAGTTTTAAAAAATTCAGTGGTATACTGGGAAAGCCGAGAAGTACGAGACGATGTCAAATTAAACAAGCTGTGGCAAAGAAGAGGAGTTGAAAACTGATTTCTCTATCTAATTTAGTTACCTTATGGTAATCCCCACTTATAAGTTTAATCATGTTACAACTTTATGATCTGTCAAAAAAATGATTTTTTTAAAAAGTTTAGTTTATAGCAGATTTAGAGGAAGACAACATGTTTTTTATTAATTCAGTAAGCTTTTTTATTGAAAGAAAATATATCCATACTCATACTGGCATACTTGCTTATTTCAAATGGGACACCCCGTATATTATTACATTTTTGAATTCTACGTAAGATTCTAGGCAGATGTTGTATATCATGCCCTATACCCAAATGTAAGCGTTTTTGACATATTTAAGGTTTTATGTCAAAAAATGACGTTTGCAGGCCATAAAATATTTATCAATTTTTCCTATAAGGAAGTCTTTATTATTTAGTTTGGGTTCGATTTCTTGTTAAAAAGGACCTGCTTTAATACGATTTTTTATAATATTTTGATAACTATTAGTACAGCGTGTTCAAACAATAAGATGTTCATATGGAAACCCTAGATTTTATAATTACTTCTTATTTAGCATTAAAAATAAGGGTAAGTTTGTATAAAGTTATCCGTTCGGAAAATTTGTAGTATTAGAAATATTGCCAATTTAATATTTTTATATGGCAATTTTGCTGCAGATATTAAGTTTAATTATTCCCAGTTGGCTATGAGTTTAATTACTCCTAGTTGGCTATGACGGCGTTGAAAACAGTCAAATGCTAAAGAAATGTATGAAGCTGTCACTTACCATTTGAAAATTATTAATAATCATGCCGGACGCTTAAATTATACAATCGAAGATTATTTAAACTGATTTATTATTTACGGAGAATGTGATAGTTATATCCTGAACATGTGACAAATTTGCCATTCGATATCCGCAAAAACAGAAGCCACAATGTGCTGTTAAACAAATTATAGAAAACTTCAAGAACTTTGGATCCGTTAAGGCAATAGTGCAAAGAAATAAACTTCTGGTTAAAAATAAGAATATTGAAATTGCTATTTTGGGACATTTCGCCGCATATCCAGCCATGTCTGTAAGACAAGCTGCGATAGAGTCTTATATAGAGGATTATCCAAATCAACAGTTTAAAGCATATTATGCAAACATAAATTTCATTGGAGTAATTCAAATTAACATGTGTTTAGAGAGCAAAATTTTCAACAATCCTGGCAGTTTAATGTTTATTGTGCATTAAGAAATGATGGCGTCGTGGCACTACATTTTTATCAAGAAAATTTAAATGGTAAATTAGACGTTTTTGAATCATTCTTCATATAAAATGTGCTTAATAACTTATAGGTGAAGGTCATTTGAACATCTTGCAAAATTTTAAAACCGACTATTTAGACAATCTGCCGCTCGCTGTTCATAGAAACCTGTTTTATCAGCATGATGGCGTATCTCCACATGGTAGCTACCTCATCGATAATTTTTTACGAAATGCTTTTAATGATCGACGGATCGCCAACAATGGTCCTTTCCTTTGGCCACCCCGCTCCCCAGATCTTACAGTGCTCGGTTTTTTTATTTGGGGTACAATTAAATATCGAGTGTATAATACTCCCATAACAACTATGGAAGACTGTATGCAGTGAGTGAGTAATAAATTTGCAAATTTAAGTCCCATGTTAATAGGAAAAGCGACCCATGAACAAGTGTTGCTTAGATGCGAAAAATGTATGGAAGTTGAAGGACGGCAAATGTGTCACATGTTCTTGATATAACTTTATCGCATTCTCCGTAAATAATAAATAAGTTTAAATAATCTTCGTTTCCAAATGGTAAAATAAAAATTAATATTAATTTATTATTAAGAAAAATATTGCAGATTAAATTTGACATTTTTTTGAATATTCGATAAAACTGGAACGAAGTGTAGTTAGTGAGATATATCAATCTAATATAAAGATTGAATGAACGATGAAAATCCTCTATCTTTAGTTCATTCCTAGGCTTTTTTAGCATCCATTGATAGTTTTTTAGGGTTACTTACGCACCACATTTGAATAATTTTGAAACTAGCCTGTATTTTGTTGCTTCTTAGCGATATCAAAAAATGTTCTTCTATAGGAAAATTAGTTACTGAGGGCAGCTTTCCGGTGCTATATACTTATTGGCTTTATCGAAATTATTTGCAATTCGCATTTATTGGTTAAAAACAAAAACTATGCCCAACCCTCGGACCTCTCTCCTATACAGACCGATGAAAGTCATAGAACCGTTACTTGCTATGTAAAATATGTGAGTAATTTCACAAAAATAGCATTACGCAATATTACATATTATTATATTTAATACTTTAAAATAATTTTAAAATTTTTTTAATTAGGTACAGTACTTTGGAACATTTAAAAGTATGCGCTACATTGATAATCAGCCTTCAAATTGCATCTTTATATTAAATGCGTTAATTTTAAACAAACACAGTGATTAAAGAAAAAATAATGACTTTACCAAAAATGTTTTTTACGAAATACTGTACTTTATTGCTTTATATTGAGACGTCAAAAATTACCTTGGTCATAGGTCATGAAATTGAAAACGGCGGCCACTCATGCGGTAGACCAGTGAAGTGCGCCTGCGCAGGTGCACCTGTACAGGCCAACCAGAACATGTGTATGAATAAACTACGCAGTTATAAGGACCTGTACAGGAGACCGGAGAAGCATCGAAAATCAATTTGGTGTACCGGAGCGTGTATGCGGGCTTGCCTATACAGATTCTCAGCTTGTGTTTAAGAGCACTGAAAGCAGGATGCTCTCCGTGGGGTTTTTCTAGTTACAAATACAATGGCGTGGATTGAAGACCTTCGTAAAGTACTTGAAGAGTTTATAGTAATCTAGAAATTGGAGCCCTGTCTTTGACGTATTAAATGCAAGGACTTAATAATAATAAATGAATATGACTGGTTACTATTTCGCTTTAATAACCAAAGTTTGCACCATTTTTCTTGCGGTTCGTACATTTAGTTAAGGCCAATAAGGCCTATCATTGAAAACGAGTCATCTCTCGATGCCATCTAATTGAACTGAGAAAATCGTTGGAATTTTACCGTAGCGTATGTGGATTGTGCAAGTCTCCGGTATGCCTGCACACAGTTTTACCTGCGCAGGCGTACCTCACGGGACTACCGCAACTTGAGGGATCGCCTTTAAGCTAGATTTATAGTTTGACGGTGGCTGGTAAAGCCTGTCCAGAGATATAAGAAAGTTACACTTTGCCTTTGAATGGGATTATCCAAGGATGGCCATAAATAAATAATGAATGAATAAATGCAGGTAAAGTATGGTCCGTACTTAAAAATGCCTTAAAGTAAACTGCAAATCCGGAAGACGTAATTTCATTATTACAAGCGCGCCATCAAAAAGAGGTAAACGAATTACGATTTTGCATGCTGGATCTAAAGACGGATGGATTCCAAATGGACTTTCTCTGTCTGCAAATAACATTAAAGTTTCTTCTATGGATAACCATGAGAACACCACTGCTGATTTATTTGAAGATTGGTTTAAAAACAAGCTAATTCCAAATATACCTCCGAATAGCGTAATTGTAATGGACAATACAAGCTACCATAGTAGGCAGTTGACCAAGACTCCCTCCTCAAATGACACAAAATAACTTGTAATTTCACATTTAAACACAAGTAAAATAGTATTTAATGTCTTACTTATTTTTATTACAAACCATGATTAAATTCTAAGCAAAATACGGACCTGTTCGGCCATATTTTAATTTTACAGCTGGCCCGGGTCTTTCCTAATAGGGATCAGTTAGTCACTTTCTTATATCTCTGAACAGACTTTACTTGTCGACGTTTGACGGTGACAGGTAGAGATAAACAAATTGCTCTACCGTTTTCCGATTTATAGATTTCTGTTCCGGTGCTGTTTCACGGTAGCTTGACGGTCGAGATGGTCATCTTTTAACTTTTCTGTTTAACCAATTATGTCGTAGAATGTTGTTACGTGGCTCAACAGCTGAACGTACGTTACATTAGGATACTCTTTTGGAGTAGTATTTGGGATTTGAACGTTCAGCGACTTTTCATCCATAATCCCGGTTAATTTAACTTGTAAAATCTTTTAACAAATTTGCAATTGGAATAAGAAAACACATTTTAAAATATTAACCTTAACATAACCTCCTATGTCCAACAGTGATGCGACCGTCAAATTATAAATCCTATTGGCCACCGTCAACAGACCGTCAAACGTCGACCAGTATATATATACCAGCCACCGTCAAACTATAAATCCAGCTTAAGCCTATGGAAATTATGTTATAAAGTTTAGGGTAGTATGAATGTCAATCATTCTTTGATTGTCAAAATTTGTCAAGATAAAGTCTTTTTGCTATTGTAATCTTAACCTGAACTAACCTGAATGGGTTTCAAAACTGAGCACAAGATTTACATGATTAAAGCATATTTTCAAACCGGCGTGTTAGTTAATGAAATCTGGAAATACAATCAGCAGTATCTTCAAAAGATTTTTATGCGTGCAAATTGCGATGGTGTTTCGCGCTGGTAGGCCAACCGGTTGAAAAGACGTTGGTAATGACGTCCGTCAACGTATAGAACAAGAGCCCACAAAACCTTAAAACGTCTGGTTCAAGAAATCGAAGGTTCTTATGGAACATGCTAAACGATTATGAAGAAGAACTTGAACATGCTGTCATATAAGATGCAGGCCCTTTTGCCGACAGACCACGTCTTGCGTACTGCCAATGGTTTGTTGTTGTTTCATCTTTGGAATTGAGCACAGAATTGAATTGAAAATTGAAGAACAGTTAGTCTAGAATGTGTTAGATCTAAAAGCGGCTGCAAAGTAGAAACTTGCGCGTGCTGGCGTTCGTATTATGTGTGAACATTAAAAAAATGTAATCAAAAACGGGAAAAACTAGTCGTTGATGGGTCAGACCAACGGAGATATGATATGATTAGGAATGAGCGAAGAGAAATTTGAAGAACTTCTACAGAAAATGTCACCCCTTATACCGAGAAAAATACTTTATAGAGGGACGCTCTTTCAGCATGACTAAAATTACAAGTAGATTCCAAAAACTTTGAAATATGGTTATTCCTCCACTGAAAATTGGAAATTTTCAACATAAAATACAAAAAGGTTTAACTAGACTGTTCACGAGAACAAAATGTAACCTAAAAAACGCACACAACGGCCTTTCAATGTGGATTAACCCTTGTTGTCCAGGTCAAGCACTGTTCAGTCAAATTGAATAAGTTCCTTCGATTTAACCAAAAGTAGATATGGCTTCCACTTTCTTTGAAATGCAATATTATTGAGCAATATCGTTGAACGGATGTTCACATTAATCTATTTTGTTTCAATGGCATAGATTCAATGATATTGATCAATGAAGTCGACTAATGAGAACCCCGCTTAATGAATCGACCAAGACGGGTGACATATCCAACAGTCCCTTAAATTTGCCTTTTAGTTGCTATAGTTGGGGTCAAGCAAATATTTGACGCGTGACACTTCCATCTTGTCATATTTGTCCAATACTAGGTTATTTCGATTTCACCAACTTTATTACAGCTGATACTTAGTCAGGGCCGGACTGACGAATATTGTTATTTATAAACCTTTGCAGAAAATGATTGCTGGGAAATTGGTCTAAGAATATGAATTATAATATAAATAAATTTGTTTTGATAAATTCTGTGCATTGTAATGGTGGGATTCAGGATTGACCATTAATATCGCAGGTCTTAACAAAAGCAATCTTAGTAGTGTATAACGATTAGTAGTGTATAACGATTAAATTAATAAATAAAATGCGGATCTGCAGCTCATATGATTTGACCAAATCGACGAGAAGGTAACTCGGTTTATGTATATCTCTTTTTAGTCATATAAAAGGATAAAGATACAAATACTTCGAGTGGGTGGTAATTATTATAATATAAATTAGCCATTAGTAACTTTTATATTATGAGTGGCCTGCCGTATTTGACACCCATGACAATATGGAAGTGTCACGCGTCAAATATTTGCTTGACCCCAACTATATTAGAATTATTAGTGTTTCATTTCAATTTGAAAGAGTTCATTATTTTACCTCTAGAAGTAATAATATATTTTTACGTTATTGAAACTAACTCAAACTAACCTAAATTGACAGTTATTTCAAAAGGATGACTAAAACTAAGCCAGTCGTTTTTTATGTAATGACCTTTGACCAAGATAATAATTAATATCACGGTATAATAATCATTGCAAGTCAAACGTAACGGCACTTATTTTAGTTGTTTTTTATGTTCTAAAGTTTAGGCTTCATAATGACTTACAGCTCCAAAAAATTTAGGAACAAATTCCATTAATTCCCGAAAAGTTCAGAGAGTTCTACCATAACCTCAAACGAGAGGAAATCTATATTCCAATACTTAATTTTTTTATGTTAAATATTTATTAAACATTTTTTTAAAATAAATAATACTCCAGTTACTAACACAAATTTTGAAAAAAGGCGGTAACTCAAAATTTTCTTGATCTCCGAGAGTAAAAAGCTATATTATTCTAAAAAACTTATGTATGCAAGATTTTTGAATGTATCTTAATGGAGCATGATTTACCAAAATAAGTAAAATGTCTTTCAGGTAAAAGTTGCACTTGTTAAAGTAAAATCCATTTTTCTTAAAACTATAAATTTTGAGTTAACACATTTCGCACACAGGCTTGAATTGAAAGAAAGAAGTAGTCGCATTTTTCAGTTATCTCCGTAGATATCTTAGGATAGTTATTGAGCTGATCTAATTTAGGAACCCCCAATTTAAAATGTGTCAACATGGGGTTGACAATAATCCCGGGTTAAAAAAAAAACATTACCTTCAAATCATATGCAAAAAGGTCCGCCTGGCCTTTTCGTTTAATATTCACTTTATATTTTATATTTTTATATTATCATGCCCCTAACAAGCACGTCTTCTGGGAATTTATGAATAAGTTTATATAAATATGTATATTATATAAACATGTATATTATATACAGGGCTGCCCAGAAGTCCGGAATAAAATTAATATAGCCTTAACCTGTAACTTTTGGGGAAAATGCTCGGACACGTCAATTTAGTTTTATATATGCTCACATTTTGACGTTATTCGTTTGTTTTTTTATAGACATTTGTCAAAAATATGACGACATCGATCTTTTTTTTAATGGAAACATACAGCTTGTGATACATCATTTGAAAGCTAATATCTCGTACAGTATGCTCATACATTTTGGCGGGATTCTGTCAAGCTGTTTCAAAATGGCGACTGTTAAAAGTTTTTAAAAAAATCCCTATTTAAATAAGCGGAAATGATAAATCATTGATGTTTTTTTACCTTTCAAGGTAAGAAATCTTTATTGTTTCACGTTCTGACATTTTGTGACATTGTGAACTTGTAATAGATATTTACGTTATAAGTCCGGTAAATCAACTTTTACAGTATGAGTGAAATGTTTCGAGACGAGGCGACGAAGGAGCCGAGTCTGGAATTTTGAAACGAATACTGTAAAGGATTTGCCGGACGAATGACGTACAATATTTTATTTCATACTGTTAAAAATTATAAATGTTTTGAAATTATAATGAAGTTTTATTCTGCGTCGTATATTTGAAAAGTGCTTATATTTACTGGTGGAAACATTGTGTGTTTGACATTGATTGAACTAAAACTTAGAAATTTCAGTCCGGTAAAGAAATTTTACAGGACTAGTCCGGTAAAAAATTTTTACCGGACTTATTGCTGTAAAACCTTATTTTCTGGACTAAATTCAAATATGTAAAGGTGTGTTTTACAATACAGTATGAAATAAAATTAATTTAGGTATTTCCGAAGTATTATTTTACAATTTTCTAAACAAAAATGGTTTTGTCGGAAAGGCAGCGTATCGAAATCTTGATATTGTTAGGATGTGGAGATAAAATAAGAAGTCAAAGTGAAGTGTGCACTTTATTTAATGCTAAATATCCGGAAAATCAAATTTCACAGGGCACTGTTAGTAAGTATTCCACAAATTTGATGAACATGGCACAGTAAAGGACTTGCCTAGGAATGGACGGCCACGTGTTTTAGGCGACGATGAAAAATTGGATATTTGCATTATCTCTGCAGGATAAATAATCCGCATGTTTCAACAGTTTCATTGGCTCAAAATCATGATACATCTAGAGGTACTATTAGAAGATTTTTGAAAGCAGAAAAATACCACCCTTATAAAGTATGTCTTGTCCAAGAGCTTTTAGAAGATGACTATGATAGGCGTTTGCAATTTTGCGAAGAAATGATGAGACGGCGTGGCGAGAATAATAGGTTTCCACAGAACATATTATTTTCGGATGAAGCTACTTTCTATTTAAACGGGGTGGTAAACAGACATAATTATCGTTTCTGGAGTCAAGAAAATCCACGATGGATATTTGAAGTGCATACTCAGCGGCCCCAGAAAGTAAATGTATGGGTAGATATCATTAATAACCGAATCTTAGGGCCATTCTTTTTGGAAGGAAACCTCACAGCTGAACGGTACCTGGATTTCTTAACCTTCGAGTTGAGGCCTGCTCTAGCTGTAATTTTTTCCAATGAAGTAGATCCAGATATACCTAATGAAACAATTTGGTTTCAGCAAGATGGTGCTCCCCCGCATTTTGCTGTCAATGTGAGAAGATATTTAGATCAGATATTTCCAGGTCGCTGGATTGGACGACGTGGTACAATTGAATGGCCACCGAGGTCCCCAGACTTAACGCCTCTAGACTATTTTCTTTGGGGATATTTAAAAGAAAAAGTTTACCAAAATAGGCCAAATAATATTGAAGATTTGAAAAACAAAATTATATTGGAAACACATAACATACCGGCTGAAGCCATTCGAAATTCCGTCGACGGATTTTATCATCATCTGGGAGCATGCCAAGTAGAGAGTGGAGGACATTTCCAGCATTTGCTACGTTAAACCACCTTTTTGTTGTGTGTTGTTTTGCTTCGTTACATTTTTATTTTTTTTTGACAAAATGAATAACAAATAAACCATAACTATTGTTAAGTCACAATGTCACAAAATGTCAGAACGTGAAACAATGAAGATTTCTTACCTTGAAAGGTAAAAAAAACATCAATGATTTATCATTTCCGCTTAAATAAATAGGGATTTTTTTAAAACTTTTACCAGTCGCCATTTTAAAATAGCTTGACAGAATCGTGCAAAAATGTATGAGCATACTGTACGAGATATTAGCTTTCAGATGATGTATCACAAGCTGTATGTTTCCATTTAAAAAAAAGATCGATGTCATCATATATTTGACAAATGTCTATAAAAAAAAACAAACGAATAACGTCAAAATGTGAGCATATGAAAATCTAAATTGACGTGTCCGAGCATTTTCCCCAAAAGTTACAGGTTAAGGCTATAGTCTGCGAACTACTAAAGTTAAAATAAATACAGTGTAAGTACAGGTTGAACTTAACTCTACTTTAAACCCCCTTTATTTTCCTCTTCATATTTTTTTTTGCTACTTAGTCAAAGTTTGAGTAGCTACTGGAGGCGATTTTCATTTAGTTTTAGCTGTGTTTTCATGCAGACAAATATGCTGAAAATAACTTTTGTAGCAATTAAAAAGGGTTGCTTTTACAATGACAAGGTGCTCAAGGGAAAATTGCAGGTGACGTCATGGTCCGTAGGCCGATAGTGGTAACATGTGCTTTCTGTGTTTTGGTATGGTCGGCTTTGAAGTCTTGCCGTTGAAGTGACATGGCCAGATTATTCGTAATTCTTAGTTAGGTAGGATTAGCTTTGAAATAAGTAATATGTTTTGTTTATAACTCCGTTACCTTAGGCATTAACAAATATAATTTCGCAACAGTATTTTATTGAGATTATTTTGAAGTTACACAAACAAATAACAAAAAGAATTTTTACATTGCATTACCGGTGTAAATAGTGTAATAAATCGTTTTAAAATGCCGTATAAATCGTGTGTAGTCGGTTGTTAGGGTAATTGCCTAAATGACCCAACGGTGCGCGTGTTTTGGATTCCAAAAAGTGACGAACTTGGCTAAAATACCAAAATACGATCCATCGTGACAATTGGAGGAAAGTATAGTGAGAAGGGGATTTTATCTGGCAGATTTCCAACAGGAAACGAAAACGGGTGAGATCATTTCTGCCAATTTAAATATTTCAAATTAAACAGAACACAGCGGACATAGTAAACTTTACAATTGTCAAAAATACTTATCAAAAACTTTAGCGCGTCAAAAAGGCAGAGAAGAAAAGCTTAAAGAACTAGACGAAATACAATTTGAGAGCAAGCATGAAATTTTAACCCATGCAGAACTCACAAACTATGAAACGAAGGATTTAATAATTTATTTAAAATATTTGATTATTATGGTACAGGATATAAAATAAATGCATCAAAAGGCTAAACATTTTAATAATTTAATTTAATAATTATTAATGATATAAAATTAATGAAAAATTGTGACAACAGACTATTTACAGTTGTTTATATAACGTGTCCAAGATAAGGAGGACCAGTACAGGGATCTCGGAAACCGTAAGAGATACGAAGTCGGTTAAATAGAGGTAAAGTTGCGCATTTACGTGCCTAATAATATGCTGTTTAGAAAGTTTTAAAATTTCGAGTAGTTCCGGAGATATCCGGAAAAAAATGAAATTTTGAAAAATCGTTTTATGCCAAGTAGTATTATTTTACTATTTATTTTTTTTTTCCTGTTTGTTTTTTAGAACGAATTCTAAAGTAAATTGCACTTTTTAATTGCCACTTTTCCGCTCTATCTAACAGCGTTAATTGTTTTGTAATCCGACGAGTCGTCTTCGAGGGGCCATTATCAACTTTCTTTTTTAAATACGGCCCTGTTTTCCTGATATTGGAATTTGAGAGCTTTTTTCCTTCCGAATGCAACGATGTATGACACATTGTGGTTTAATGACGTTTCGAGGATTTTTTGAACAACATCAGGAGATTTTGGGATACGGTCCTGTATTCCTCCTAATTTTATAAATAATATCTCATAAGTAAGCTCTAAATTTTTACTTATGTTGGAGTAGTTCAATAAATAACAAATAATTTAATAATAAACCACAAATAAGTAAACATAAAATATACAGAAACATTATTTTAAACTTCTGTTAATTCGGGATTTAAAAGAAAAGTAGGCGTTTGAAACAAAAAAATTAGGATGGCGACGCGTTATTTCTTTCACTTGACATTCCCATTGTGATCGTTGTTAACATTTAAAAGCGTTTTAAGAGGTTTTGTATTTTCCAGAAAATATGGTACATAATTTTACAAATGCTGAAAAGTTTGATATTTTATCGTGTTTTATTTTATCTCAAAAAAACTGTTATGTGGCAAAGCGCATGCATTTGGAGAAGTATCCAGAAAGGAGACAACCAAATAAAAGAACATTTAGTAAGTTAGTGACTAATCTCAAACAATACGGTTCATTTAAAAAACTAGTGCTATCTCGAAAAAAGCCCAGCAACATAGAAAAAATCAACAACGTATTATTAGCTGTTGTTGAAAACCCCGGAATATCAACTCGGCAAATTGAAAAAAATTTAGGTGTAGCGAAATCCACAGCGCAATTTATTTTACAGAAATAATGTTTTCATCCATACAAATACAAAATTTGCCGAGGATTAAGGCCAGGTGATGCAGAAAGACGGCGAATATTTTGCGAGTGGTACACCAGAAAATGTCAGGAGACCCACAATTTTCCCTACAAGGTAATATGGTCCGATGAGAGCATGGTTATTAAGAATGGAATTTTTAATAAAAGAAATGTTCATTATTGGTCGAAAGAAAATGTTCATTTATACAAAGAGTCCAGACACCAACATCGGTTTGGATTTAATATGTGGGCTGGAATTTTAGGTACAAAAATATTAGGCCCATTTTTTTATCATCAAAATTTAACTTCTAAGCGTTACCTAAACTTATTCCAAATTTATTTGGAGGAAGTTCTGGATAATCTGGCTCTAATGGAATCTTACGGGTGCTGGTTTCAACAGGATGGTGCACCTGAACATAATTTTAGAGCAGTTAGAGAGTACTTTTCTGTGCGCTTTTCTGGAAAACTGATTGTCACGTATTCTGAAACACCATGGCCAGCACGTTCGCCTGATATGACACCGTTAGATTATTTCCTCTGGGGGTATGTCAAAAATTATGTTTATAAACACAACTTCGAAACATAAGACGAACTTAGGAGGTTGGTGCTTGAAGCCTTTAAAAGTATTACGCCAGAAGTGTTGTCAAATGTTTTAGAATCGACAGTTAGAAGATGTTATTTGTGCTTAGAAAATAACGGAAATCATTTTGAACACCTGATTATGTAGTTCCTAACTTTTTTCGTTGTTCGTTTTATTACTGTTTTGGTATGTTTTTTGTTTACTTATTGTTGTTTATTATTAGATTACTTGTTGTTTATTATTAAATTATTTGTTGTTTATTATTAAATTATTTGTTTATTGTCAAATTATTTGTTATTTATTGAACTAGTCCAACATAAGTAAAAATTTAGAGCTTACTTATGAGATATTATTGATAAAATTAGGAGAAATACAGGACTGTATCCAAAAATCTCCTGATGTTGTTAAAAAAAACCTCGAAACGTCATTAAACCACAATGTCATACATCGTCGCATTCGGAAGAAAAAAAGCTCTTAAATTCCAGTATCAGGAAAACAGGACCGTATTTAAAAAAAGAAAGTTGATAATGGCCCCTCGAAGACCACTCGTCGGATTACAAAACAATTAACGCTGTTAGATAGAGCGGAAAAAGTGGCAATGTAAAAGTGCAATTTACTTTAGAATTCGTTCTCAAGAAAACCCAGGAAAAAATAAAACGATTTTTCAAAATTTCGGTTTTTTCCGGATATCTCCGGAATTTTCGGAATCTTAAAACTTTCTAAACGGCATATTATTAGGCACGTAAATGCGCAACTTTACCTCCTTTTAACCGACTTCGTATCTCTTACGGTTTCCGAGATCCCTGTACTGGCCCTCCTTATCTTAGACACGTTGTAGATAACTGGAAAACAAAAAAAGGTATCGAATCACGGCTTTCGCCAAAATGTAGCTACTTTTATGCTTTATAAGCTGCGTAATACAAAAATATATCATGCCATTTAATTTTGATAAGAAAATTTGAAAAAACTAAATCTTGTTTAAACAGCGCCACCTAGAAGACGCGGTATGCACTAGCGACCACGACCAAAGTAGGTTCTTTAATAAGTGTAAAAGTGTCTATTAAACCAGCCTAAGTTGATTAAATTTGGCTAAAGCATATACAGGGTGGCGCATTTGTGTGACAAAGTAATATATTGGCTTTACTATATAAAATATCAAAAAAATGTGTTTACAAAAGTTGTAAAGAATAAGCAAATATATATCCTAAAATTATTTTGAAGTATACAGGGTGGTCCAGAAAAGTAGGACAATAAAAATATATTTTTTGTTAAATAGAAACCCCTATATCTTACCATATTTTTGGTTTCTACATAAAATTACATTTATTTTTCATTAAGTGCATTATAAGTCTAAACATAATAGTTTCCGAGATATCGACTTTTGAAAAATTACGTTTTTGAACTTTGACAACATCTAGCTATTTAACGGTATACCTTAGAGCAAAACGGCTTACGTGTCCCTATTTTACTTTTTTATAACCATCCTAAAAGTGTCAACTTCCGGTCAAACCGGATGTAACTCGAAATCCGAAAATACAGTACTTCCGGTTTGACCGGAAATTAATATTTTTAGGAAGATAACAAAAAAGTAAAATAAGGACACGTAAGCCGTTTTGCTCTCATACGTACCGTTATGCAGTTAGAAGTTGTCAAAGTTCAAAAATGTCATTTTTCAAAAGTCGATATCTCGGAAACTCTTATGTTTAGACTTATAATGCACTTAATGAAAAATAATTGTAATTTTATGTAGAAACCAAAAATATGGCAAGATATAGGGTGTTCCATTTAACAAAAAATATATCTTTATTGTCCTACTTTTCTGGACTACCCTGTATACTTTAAAATACTTTTAGAATATATATTTGCTTATTCTTTACAACTTTTGTAAACACTTTTTTTTGATATCTTATATATAGTAAAGCCAATATATTACTTTGTCGCAGAAATGGGCCACCCTGTAGCAAATACAGCAGTTTAAAGAGTTTTTTTTTCCACAAGCTTTCCCCACCCACGTTTTCGAAGATACAAAAAAAAGTCTTAGAAACAAGTTTCCGCAAAATTTGACTTTTTAAATATATCCTAGTAACTGTGACCCCTAACGGCCATTTTGGAAACTTGCAAATATTTTTCAGCAAGTTCGCTTGGGCGATTTAGTCAATAAAATTTTTTTCCCGAAGTCGAAAGGGTCGGCTCCACAATATCGTTCCTTGCCGACCTTAGTGGGACACCCTGTATATGTATATCGCACCCTTAATCATAAAATAGCATAACTGAAAAATTATAGTTCTCTAGAATCTGCAGAAAACTATTTTATTATTGCAATTATCCTAGTTTTTTCCGAATTTCTAGTAAGATATATTATAACGTAAATTGTTGTTTATAGATAAATTCACACCTACAATAAAATGTCCATTTGACATTTGACATTTGCATTTTTATCACTTTGACATCGATAAAAAAGGTACATCCTTTTTTTTCGCGATAAAACCCTCTCCAGCTAAAAATTAACCAGCTCAAAATCGAGTAGCTTTTCTTTTTCATTGGTCGGCAACTTGACATATTGTTACAAATTAATTTGATGCTGTCAAACATTTTTTTAGTATCTATTCATGCCAAAATTCGTGAATTTCTCTAGCTAAAAATCACTCGATCCTTTTTTTAAGATCGGATAAACTTTTATTTTTTAAACTCGAACTAGATCACTTTTTAGCAATTTAAACTCGAACAAACGGCAATAGATAAATTTCGTTTGTTCTCGTTAAATTTCTAAGCAATCTAGTTTTCGTAAAAAAAAAAGTTTATCCGATAAAAAAAAAGCTCTTGTGGTTTTACGTATGAATAATATGGTTTACGTAAAATTTTTTAAAATGGTTTTTTAGTTAAAAGAAAAGTTAATGTTGATGTTCTAAGTTAGATCACTTTAGTATCAAAAATAATAAAAGTCTAATGCATTATTGGGAAATATGTCTATCAATGACTAAAAGTTAATTTACTATTTAAGAATCATTTTAAGATAGTGCTGTTTTTTATTACATATATGATAAAAATATTTTGAGTAGTTATGAAATATGTATATGAAATTTGGAGCATTGAAAACCCGTTCACTGGTGGCACATAACTCAAATAAGTCAGTTTAACACTAAAACTTGTGCCGAAATCTGTTGGTAATGAACTGTCAAGTATAGAAGTTTTCAAGTGCAAAATTGTTATTTTGACGTAAGTCGATGGATGCACAAAATAGTTTTAAATATTAACTTAAATGATCAAGAGAAATATTTCTTTGCTAATGGATCAGATGCATATTTGTTTTTCATACATAAGTACCTACTCACTTTAACATATTTACGTAAAAAAAGACTACAGTAAAACATCTTAGACAAAGTAGTTATTTTTAAAAATCATTATTTACTTATAGTTGTCCTCAGCTAGCTTCTTGCCATGTTCACGGATTATTTGCTTAAATACAAGTTTAAATACTTAAATAACAATGGTCTAAAGTGCATAGGTAAATTTAAAAATCACACGAAATTATAAATCCAACCAAAACCATACAATATTATATCGTATTCGTTTATTTATCAGCCTACGGGTGATGATGTCACAAATGAGCGCTTTGTCCTTGTACTCTAGGAGTTATTGCTTTAAACCCCTATTATTAGACTGCCCGGAAATACTTGGAAATACAAAAAGTACTTGGAAATATTATGTATAAGCTATAAATACATGTCAATTCTATTATAATCTAAGTATTTCCAAAACTGAAAATCGATGTACATTTTAACGGTAGTGGTTTACTCCTCAATCTATCTGCCTAAAATAAAATTCTAGCTATCTAACTTAACCCCAGTAAAAAAATTAGCCAGCCTTACCAGACCGCTAGCGCTGTCTTCAGTCTGCGTGGAGTTGGCCGAGGCCAAGGAAGAATTGCTGCCGCCTGAGGGACTGCGGGGAACCTGGAGATTAGCCGAACGACGGCGCTCCGGCTTGTTGCTATCGTAGAGCGTGTATGAGCAATTGTTCGGGACTTTAACGACGCAGCGTTTGTGGTAGTTTTGTCCGCAGCCTAAATAAAATTTAAAAAGAATGCATTGTTTTAAAGAGTAAAAGTGATACTTTTGTGACGAGTGTGTGGGTTTTTCTCATTTTGTTTATCCGGCAATAACAGTATCTGAATAAAACATGTAAATATGAAATATGAAATTTTATCATCAAAAGCGGTTAAAGTATATTATTGTTTGACATCAACACGTTGTTCACCTTGACAAGTGGTAATTTCAATTATACTGCTCCTTAAGGCTAAGCGCGCACTACGAACTTTAACAGCCCAAGTTTAAAATTACGATAACCTAATGCAAAATCGTAGTGTGCGGTCAGCCTAAGACTTGTAAATAATATCCTCTTCATATTATCATTACGTCAGAAGTTACGCGAAATTTGCCGCAGATGATCTTTTTTTTTACCGGGCAAGCTCGGCGGCCGATATTCTGGCCTATTGGAAGCGGTTAACACTTAAATCTACACTTCTTTTGCGAACTCGCGTCCCGGCAGCGCCTTAACGGGTGTTGAACAGAATGTGTTACCCCAAAGGAGTATAATTGATACAGTTTGCAGAGAATATATGATGAAATGAATTGGAACACCAATGGCAAGCATTCTGGGAAAAGCTCAGAAAAACCCAGCAAAATTGATTCAGGTACGATGTTTTATGCCCGCCAGTAGCAGACAATCTGAATGCGGTAGCAAATGACCTCTGCCCAACCGCCAGTACGGCGGAGAGCGGCCGTTAATTTGGGGGCGTGTCGTTGCGTATAGTCCAGTCAAGAGTCTTCTCCCACTGGCATTGTCTGTGTTAGTGGGTGCGCATTTTAGGCTGGATTTTCGCCGATCTCGGTGAGTCTCCAGCCTTAGTGCATACTTTTCTTATGTCATTTTCTTATATTGAATAATTTATAGTTAGTCTATTGTATGTTTGTCCGTGCTTGTGAAATAATTTAATTTGTTTTTGTTTGTCCGTTATTTAATAAAATGTATGTTGATGTAGATCTTTTCTTATGTCATTTTCTTATATTGAATAATTTATAGTTAGTCTATTGTATGTTTGTCCGTGCGTGTGAAATAATTTAATTTGTTTTTGTTTGTCCGTTATTTAATAAAATGTATGTTGATGTAGATAAATTTTAATTTTGTATTTTGTTTGTTTGTCGTTTTATTGGAGATTTTGTTGTTCGCTTGCCAGTGGAAGGTTGTATATAGGAAGTCTGTAGTAAAGAGGTTTATGTTGATGCTGTGGACGTTTATTTCCAACCAAGTGTGTGTTAAGGTGCGCGTCTACTTGTCCGTACCGGACGCAGCTACCGCATGAATCGAATCAGATTTTTCTATTGAATTCGTTCGCCAGACCACATCGCAGCAGATTGGCTTGATCGACTAGATGGTAAAAAGTTAAAGAAATAACATTACATAACCAAAAAATGCACCTGTATGCAGCGCATAGAGAACGTCACATTATTATTAACAATGTACTTAAAACTTGCCAATAAGACGCGTCTATTGATATGAATTCTCTTCACATTCGACGGTTAACTTTCAGGGAGAAACCACCAAACATTCCCCCTGTCGAATCGAGAATGCCCAAGATTGTTTTCCGGCACCGCCATGTTAAACGAATCTTGATTAGTCTTGACACAAAAAAAGCTTCTGGCCCTGACGAAATTCCAGTCATCGTAATTAAGACATGCGCTGACGAATTGACACCGGTATGTTGTAGGCTTTTTAACTCATCTTACGAAAAAGGAATATTTTCTTCTTTCTGGAAAACTGCGCGAGTCCAGCCCATACCCAAAAAAGGCAAGAAGACCTTACCAAACAACTATCGTCCAGTCGCATTGCTTTCGGCTATATCAAAAGTTATGAAGAAGGCTATCAATGAAAAATTATTAAAGTACCTGGAAGGCTTCAACATTATTAGTGACCGCCAGTATGGATTCCGTAAGTCTAGATCAACAGGAGACCTTCTCGCTTATGTTACTCACGTTTGGAACAAAGCAATAAATCATGGGGAGTCCCGGGCGGTAGCACTGGACATTTCCAGTTTATAGCTGTCAAGCTTTCTTAAAGATCATTCTCTGCGAGTGGCAATGGACGGATTTCTTTCAGACACATTTAACATCAACGCCGGAGTCCCTCAAGGTTCTATATTGTCGCCCACCCTCTTTTTACTATACATTAACGATCTTTTGGACAAAACTAAAATTCATATATATAGCTTCGCTGATGACAGCACACTTGTTTCATCTTTTACTTTGAATGCTCGGACATCGGCTGCCAATGCACATTTCTATAGGCAGCAAGAGGACTCACATCTCAACAAAGACCTGAAAGAAATTCTGTCTTGGAGTGACAGTAACCAAGTAAAATTTAACGCTAAAAAAACCCATACGGCAGTTTTCTCTAAAAAAGTTAATGTTGAAGAACCGGATATAGCCTTGGCGGGACACTCGATTCCCTTGGCTTTATCAATTCTTTTATTGGGCGTCAATTCGGATAATCATATGTCTTGGCATAGTCACGTTGCGGCCATTGCTAAGGCAGTCTCGCAGAAGCTTGGAATACTTTTCCGAACTAAGAACCTCTATACACTCCAACAACTTTTGATGCTCTATAAACCCAAATTCGATCATAGCTGAAGTACAATTCGCATATTTGGGGCTTTGCTCCTAAACATAGATTCCATTCAAAGAAGAGCCACTCGCTTGATCGGTGGCCATGATCTGACAAACAACCTGGAAAGCCTTGAACATCGAAAGCAGGTTGGCGACTTGAGTCTATTTTACAAATACTTTCGTGGCAAGTGTTCAACTGAGGTTGCCCGCTTGATTCCACCCAGAACGGTCATCATCATCATCATCATCAACTAGCCTCTTTGCGTCCACTGCTGAACATAGGCCTCCCCTTTCACTGTCCACTCTTTTCTGTCCTGAGCAGTCTGGATCCAGTTGGTGGTCGTGATTCTTTTTATATCATCTGTCCAGCGCGTTGGGGGTCTTCCCCTGCTTCGTTTGTCAGCTCGAAGTCTCCACTCCAGCAGCTTTTTTGTCCACCTTCCGTCTGTCGTTCGAGCCAAGTGTCCAGCCCAGTTCCATTTGAGTCTGGCACAACGTGCAACAACGTCAGTGACACCAGTTCTTCGGCGTATGTCATCGTCTCTGACATGCTCTCTCAGCGACACGCCCAACATTGATCTCTCCATATTGCGCAGTGTTGTTGTCAGATGCGGTGGTCAGGGTTAGTGTCTCGGCTCCATAGGTCATGACCGGTAACACGCACTGATTAAAAACCTTTCTTTTTAGACATATTGGTAGGTCGCCTTTAAATACGTCTCTGAGTTTTCCAAATGCTGCCCATGCTAAGTTTGTTCTTCTCTTTAGTTCGCATGCTTGGTTGTCTCTGGAAACTCGAATTTCGTGGCCTAGGTATGTATACTTATCTACCAATTCTACCTCTTTGTCCCCCACTATAATGTTTCCACTGGGAACCAGATTTGTTATAAATTTTGTTTTGGAGATATTGATATTCAGACCGACCCCAGCGAACACCTGTTGGAGTTCCTGCAGCATCACCCCAACGTTCCCCAGATTATTGGCCGCCAGAACTATGTTATCCGCAAAGCGCAGGTTTGTTAGTCTCCTGCCGTCTATATTTATGCCTTTTGCCTCCCAGTTGAGCTTCTTGAATGCGCATTCCAGAACTGCAGTGAAAACTTTTGGAGACATCGTTGTAACATTTAGCCGGTATTGTGCTGTTGTTTAAACAGAGGTTAAATAGGGCCCTTATCTTTCTGAGCAAGCAGGGGCTCCGATCTTAATTGCAACGGTGCATGGTAGAAATATACGACGGGCACTGCAGCCCACCCGTACGTGGTTCAGCTTAGTATCCCTCGACCGATACTGTTTAAAAATTCTTTCATCTGGAGGATGTCATCACTCTGGAACGACCTCTCTGAGGCCGTGTTCCCCAACGAGTATAATCTGCAAAGATTCAACACTAACGTGAATCGTTTCCTGCGCACACGCACCGCTCGCAGAGCGCCATAAAGGATTAATCCTGCAGTGCTGTGCCTTATCATAAAAAAAAAGAAAAAAAAAAGAAAAAAAAAAGAAAAAAAAAAGAAAAAAAAAGAAATTACTGGTGACGTCATCCGCACCCACCGACCGCTTTTGATACTCTCTCGACAATCCGTAGACGAGATTTAATTAATTTTTTTCCAATTTCCTGCAGAAAATGGGTCCTTTCTTGTCGCAGTAAGTCATTTTAATCATTTATTGGTTAAGTTTGCTCAAACATCACTATTATATCGAATGATTTGAAAGAAATCGTTCAGGTTAGTTTGGCACGTAGATAACGCCCTTTAATTATGGCCCCTTAGTAATGGGACACCCGTATATATTTTCTTTTATTTTGACTATATTATGGCGTTCTCGATAATCTACTTTGAATTTTTTCCCGACATTAAACGTTTTATTACTATTGTTATTAAAGTACGAAACGCGGTGGCATGGTGTTTTCCTGCAATAATAAAGTGAAAAATCAACTACATTAATTTACTTCCAGCCGCTTGAAAATTGGCGGCATTGATAATTTGTAAGAAGTGTATAATAAAGACCTACCGTCACATTTCAGTCCTTGCCTAACCAATCCAAACAGCATTTCTCCACAGAAGTCACAAAACGTTGGAGTTTTGTATGAATGTACTGAGAGAGCATGAGGTCTTACAATTATTGTTACATCGGATGAATGTTGCGGATTTGGAACTGAAACAAATAGAGCATAAATATTTTGCAAAACAAATATTATGTTCCCAACGAATACATTTTAAAAGTTATATTATAGTGTTAAATATTTTATTCCGAATATTTACAATTATACAGGTGATTCAGGGTGGGTGGAACATTAGAGGTTTATGGCGAACCAGTTAACGGGATGATTCAAAAATTTGATTTTGTACATATACAGGCATACTCTACGCAGCTAAAATATATTCAACACTGCGCTGTAGCCGTTTCTACAAGAAAATAGTAGGAACTATGATATTTCATGAATTTAGATTAATATACAGTGTGTCCACGTAAGTTGGCGGCATATGGGAAACTTCTTTATTATTAATTTTACGAAAAAAAGTTATTCTTCATAAAAAGTTCTGCATGGTCCAAAACCTAAAATGCAACCATCAGATGTTAACTTTTTTCAGTCATATACGAGGTTTGTCAAAAAATGTGATTTTTGCTCTAGAGTAAAGTACCTTTCTTTTTGACAATATCGAAAATTGTTATAAAGAAAAGATGTTTAGAATTAAAAATAGCTTTCAAATATTCAACATTGTTTATTTACATTAAAAAACTATTTTTTTCTACATTTTCTCTGCGATTACGTTGGAAATTTAAGTTTGCACATTAATGCATAATTAATCTAGGATGCACTGGCATTTTTTAAAACTGATAATTAAAGTAGGCTTTGAACTGTCTAAATATCGAAAATTCGAAGAAACGTCAACAATCGTATTTCAAAAAGTGCCACGGTATAAACACTTTTTTTAGGCAGTCTAACAGTGTTTTTCAAAGTTTTTAGAGATCCGTATTGTACAGTTTTATGTTTGACAGACGTATTTGTTTATGAAAAGTTAGACATGCCACCAACATTAAGTCTGGAAGAGAAAATTGAGATTGTGCTAATAGTGAGAGATAAGTATAAAACATTTCGAGAAGCAGCAGACATTTTGAATTTCCGACATCCAGATAAAAATATTCACAATGAAACTGTTAGAAAAATATTTAATAAATTTAAGACTTGTGGAGATGTACATAATAAATTTGGATAAAAACGCCAAAGCATGGTAGAAAATAATGACATTGCGTTGCAAGTAATGCTCTCTGCAACTGAGCATCCTAAATATCCTTTGCGAAAAAGGGCATCTTCATTGCCAATGGATATAAAAAAAAAGTACAGTTTCAAAGATTCTAAATAAACACAAATATCACCCTTACAAACCTAAAAAAATTCATACTTTAAGACCAGGAGATAATGATAGACGATTTGAATTCTGTTGTGACATACAGGGAATCTTAGTAGATAACCCATTTATGTCAAGGTGTATTATTTTTACGGATGAAGCAACATTCTCATCAAATGGGACAGTTTCTAGCCAAAACTGTCGTTGGTGGAGTCATACAAATCCACATTTTACGTTGAAAACTCGGGACCAATATTCGTTCAAAAAAAACGTGTGGTGCGGAATGTATAAAAATCAAATAATTGGACCTTTTTTTCCGAGAAACCTTGAATGCTGATCGTTATTTGTGCTTTTTAAACAATAGAATAAATGATTTTCTTGACAACCTTCCCTTACTTGAACGTCAGCAGAAATGGTTCCAGCAGGATGGTGCCCCATGTCACAGCAGATTAGATGTACGTCAATACATTGAAAATATTTTCAATGGAAGAGTTTTTCATCGTTTTTCGGAAAATCCTTGGCCTCCGCGGTCTCCAGATTTAACCCCACTCGATTTTTTCTTGTGGGGTTACTTAAAGCAAAAAGTTTACCTTCAAAGGCCATTTCAAGATGTTGACCATTTAGAGAGAATAATTGCAGAAGCGGTTCGTAATATAACTCCCCATATGGTTAGCAATGTCTTAAGAGAATTTTGTAATAGAACTGTTACATGTATAAACAGAAATGGAGGATATGTGGAGGCATTAGTAAATTGAAGATAGTGATTATTCATTAGTATTTATTGTAACAAAGTAAATTATGCATACAACTTGTTATTCATTTAAATGCATCGTTAGAACGTTACAAACTAGTGATTAAGCAACTTAAAGGTTATCAGTGTTCGATAAAAATTAAGAGATAATTGTTTTTAAAAGTTTATTCATAATTGTTTAATCAAATTTATAATTAATAAATGCAATGCATTAATGTGCAAACTTAAATTTCCAACGTAATCGCAGAGAAAATGTAGAAAAAAATATTTTTTTAATGTAAATAAACAATGTTGAATATTTGAAAGCTATTTTTAATTCTAAACATCTTTTCTTTATAACAATTTTCGATATTGTCAAAAAGAAAGGTACTTTACTCTAGAGCAAAAATCACATTTTTTGACAAACCTCGTATATGACTGAAAAAATTTAACATCTGATGGTTGCATTTTAGGTTTTGGACCATGCAGAACTTTTCATGAAGAATAACTTTTTTTCGTAAAATTAATAATAAAGAAGTTTCCCATATGCCGCCAACTTACGTGGACACACTGTATAGAAACTTAATTTTGTAACATCAATTAGTTTCTTAACAACTTTCCTTATCATTTCCCTGTATTGATCTGTTACCGTTTTTGAGATATGTATTAATTAATTTCAAATGTTTTTTTTCGAAAAACGAACTGCAATAAAATGCTGATATCTTTTAACACTGACATAGTAAGGCACTGGAATTTGGTTAAGAGTTAGGCAATACTCAGAGGTCTCTTACGCTATGGTCAAATCTTAGTTGCAATATACAGGATGGTATAAAAATAGTTTTTTTGGTTACTTGAAAAAATGTCCAAACGTGGAAAAACCCTAAATATTTTTACTGATTAGAAATGTTACTGGCCGGCCCAGGGCGCCGCGTCTAGGGGGGCGCCAAAAGTTCAAACATATAAAATAATTGAAGAAATAGTCCATACTTTCAGTGGAGTCAAAGTAATGTAAATGAAACAATAGTAATGTAAATGAAAAAATGCAGTGTTCCTCCACAGTTTAATATTTGTAAAAACAAATAAATAGTTCCCTACATGTTTCAAACGCTTAAGCGTTCATCCTCAGGGGATACTAACATCAGGTTAAGCGAAACTGTTAATGTCAGTTGTCTCAAATTAATGAGTACAACTTAACAGGATGAGGAATGTGAAATTGAAGACCTAGTGTACTAGCTAGACATAATCACAAGGGTATTACGATTCGAACATAAGTAAAGTTCTAATTATAAATGTGAAATTTGAATTAGCGAAGAAACATTATAGACAAAAAATAATAAATTGAGTTATAACATTCTTGGAGGAGAAAGGTTTTTTAAATTAAAGATTAAGAAATATTAGTATTTAATTATTGAATTTTTTTTTTCTATTTTATTAGGGTTCATAACTAACATATAGATAGGGAACTGTGTGTTGTTCAACAATCACGTTGCGGTAGTAAACACGGTTGTGGTTAGCACAGGTTATATTCAATTTTTTTATAACATACCGTTTTTAAAAAAAAAACTGTTCCTAAAAAGGAAAAAAATTTATTCATTTTCAAAATTATGGGGCATAGCCCCATATCTACATGTTAGTTAACAACACTAATAAAAACAAAAGATTTTTTCAACAATTAAATACTAATCTGCATTGTTTTATTTACATATAAAATGTTGTCATTACAACGATTATTACGTAGTACAGATATGCCCGAAATAAACAGTACTGAAACTAAGTTGGCGGTGTTTTTATGCGTGCGCTGTCACACTCAAGTTAGCTAGTATATGTGACATATCTAGGAAACTGTAAAAGACGTGACAACGCCGCGTAGTGAAACGTGTGATAAAGGAACCACGGAGACCAGTCGTTGTCGTGATCGGCACCCGTGTAGAGGACCCCAACTGTTGTGATATCTAAAGTTATCCTGGGCCCTCATCCCCGAATCGGATACCCTTTGTAATACAGGACTTACGGCATAACTAGTACAAGTAAGTACAACACATGGTGGCAGCGGAAAGTACGTGCAAAGGGTAGTTTCGTAGTTTTGCGAGAGAACGTAAAAGTCGTTAAGAAAACAAACAGCACAGCAGACCAGTCAAACATTCTCGGTGTGTAAAGAATTGTTGTGTGAAATCTAAACGTGCGGGCCGCGAGTGTGAAGATTTGAGTTGGTCAGCTATAGTTTGTGGAATTCTCTGTAAAAGTAAACAATCAAAATGGGTGATTTAGCGAAACCGCCAAATGAAATGCAATTTCAAGGAAATATCGCTTACAACTGGAAGTTATGGAAACAGAAATTTAATTTGTATGTTCTTGCTAGCGGGAAATCAAACAAATCTGAGGATATTAAGGTGGCTATGCTCTTGAATTTTTTGGGAGACGAAGGAATTCAAATTTTCAATACGTTTGAGTTGAGTGATGACGATAAAAAGAAATTGGACTTAGTCTTAACAAAGTTTGATGAATACTGTGAGCCAGTAAAAAATCTAGTGTACGAACACTACAAATTTTTTAAAAGGGACCAATTATCTGGAGAATCGTTTGATCAATTTGTGACCGCATTAAAACAAATGGCGAGTACTTGTGAGTTTAAGGAAAAGAATACTATGATCATGGATAGAATAGTTATTGGTATAAAAGACAGTCGAATGCAAGAAAAATTACTCGAGGATGCGAACTTAACACTAGAAAAGGCTATATCAGTATGTCGTGCTATGGAAAGCAGTTCAATTAAACAAAAAGAGATTTCTGGAGGTTCTAAAAATGAGTTTATGCCAGTCGATTCTGTAAATGCGTTTGTAAAATATAAAAGTAGTGCAATGCGTGCAAGTAATGAAAATCAAGATTTCAAAAATACAGCTAGTACCAGTAGAAATAATACAGGACTGTATTCAGGTAGCTGTATGTATTGTGGTTTAAGTCATCCACAAGGTAAGTGCCCTGCTTTTAACAGATACTGTAATAAATGTAACCGTAAAGGACATTACTCGAAATTTTGTAAAAATAAGTATGTAAATGAAATTGATAAGTTTAACGATGAACACGATAGTGATGATCAGGGCATAAATAGAGAACATTATTCTACAGAACCAGTTTGGACAATAACTTCTACTGCCGAAAATAAACTGGTTAAAGTGAACATTGAAACGGTCAATACAATTGAATGGTTTGAAATTGTTGAAATGGCTGGATGTAATATTAAACTAAAAGTAGATACAGGTAGCCAGGTAAATATTTTAAACTTTCGTGATTTTGACAAACTTGGCATTGATAAGAACAAAGTCAGTCAAAGTAAATCAATACTTACTTCATATTCTGGACATAAAATCAATACATTGGGCAAAATAACAATTGACTGTGTTTATAAAGGAGTACGAAAATATTTATCATTCTTTGTGCTACAAACAGATAGTCCCTCATCAATATTAGGTTTAACGGCAATTGATACCTTAAAAATAATTAATAAAAGTAATCCTTTATCCAGTGATATCTTCAATGTAGACACTATAGACACAGTTTCTGAGATTGTTAATAATTACAAACAGGTGTTTTCAGGAATCGGAAAAATTAACAAGACCTATAATATAATGTTACAAAATAATGCTGAACCACACGTGTGTGGTCCCAGAAAAATTCCACAGGCCTTAAAAAATAAAGTCAAAGAAAAATTGGATCAAATGGTTGCTGATAATATTATTAAACAAGTAACAGAACCAACAGATTGGGTCCATCCAATTGTGATTGCGCCAAAAGCCAATGGAGATATTCGGGTGTGCATGGACCCCCGTGCTTTGAATGTATATGTAAAGCGCGAGCGTTTTCAAATACCTACACAGGATACTTTATTTTCTGAACTAGCGGGTGCAAATTTTTTTTCTTTACTTGACGCATCTTCAGCCTTCTTACAAATACCATTAAGTTATGAAAGCTCTTTAATATGCACTGTAGCGACACCTTTTGGACGGTTTCGATATTTAAGGCTACCATATGGCTTATCATCTTCACCTGAAATATTTCAACGATTCATTTTTGACACTCTTACTGGTTTGCAAGGTGTAATAGCCTATTTTGATGATATACTTATTTTTGGCCGTACCCTACAGGAGCATAATGAAAATCTTAATAATGTCTTGACAAGAATACAAAAATCTGGACTTACCCTAAACAGGGAAAAATCAAAATTTGGTGTTACGGAAGTTAAATTCTTAGGACACTTAATTAGTGGGCAAGGCGTTGCTGCAGACAAAACAAAAACTTCTGCTATTGTCAACATGTCCTCTCCAAAGGATAAAAAAGACCTTCAGAGATTCTTAGGAATGATAGTATATCTGGGCAAATTTATTCCAAATTTGTCAAAGGAAACAGGAGTGCTGAGAAGATTATTATCAAATAATAGCGAGTGGCAATGGACTGCACTGGAAGAACAATCCTTTAAAAAATTAAAAGCACTTGTTACTTCAACCCCAATTTTGCGTTACTTTGATCCAGATAGAGAAATTACGTTATCAGTAGATGCCAGTCCCTACGGGCTAGGTGCAGTAATAATGCAAGAAGGACAACCAATTGAGTACGCATCTGTCTCATTGACCCAAACACAACAGCGCTATAACCACATCGATAAAGAGCTTCTTGCTGTAGTCTATGGATGTGAACGATTCCATTACTACCTATTCGGAAGACAATTTTTAATTGAAACTGACCACAGACCGTTAATTGGTTTACTTAAAAAACCACTGGACGAAATGTCTCCTAGAATCCAACGGCTTGCTTATAAACTTCTCAGATACCAATTTAACCTAAGATATGTACCGGGAAAAAACATGAATATAGCGGATACCCTGAGTAGAGATCCCTCAAATGACAATATTACCACACATTACTTAGAGGAGCATCTAAAAGTATTTTCAGTACTATCAATTACCCCTGAAAATGAAGACCGCTTAAAATGTGCAATTGATCAGGATAATGAGCTTAAAAAACTAAAATATTATGTTCTACAAGGCTTTCCAAGTCATAAAAGCAATGTACCTACTGAAATAAAAAAATACTGGCCAATAAGGTCCGACATTTATATTAATGAAGATATCCTTTTTTATAAAAATAGAATAATAATCCCTGAAACTTTAAGACATGAATTCTTAGAGCTTCTCCATCGTTCACATCAAGGTGTCGTTTCGACAAAATTGTTAGCCCAAGACTCGGTGTACTGGCCAGGAATTATGGTAAATATTGAAAACATGGTATTAAGCTGCATTGTATGTCAAAGATACTCTAGATCCAATTGTAAAGAACCTCTTCAGCCACACACAGTGCCTGAATTGCCATGGCAAAAGATTGGAATTGATTTTAAGTCTCTGGGTACTTTAAATTTCTTGATTATAGTAGATTATTTCAGCAAATTTATTGTTGTAAACAAAATTGTTTCTAAAACAGCAGAAAGTGTTATATCAACTCTTAAAAATGTCTTCCAACTCACAGGTCTCCCGCAGGAAATTTTCTCAGACAATGGTCCCCCCTACAACTCCAAACAGTTTTCAGACTTTGCCGCAAAGTATGATATAAAACTTTGTACTTCTAGCCCACATTATGCACAATCCAATGGAATGGTCGAGCGAGCTATTGAAACCGCTAAAAGTTTATTAACCAAGTCATATCAACAAGGAACTGACCCTTGTTTGGCTATTCTTGACTATAATGTTACCCCCAAACAGGGATTACCTCCACCAAGTCAACTTCTTATGGGACGAAGGTTGCGGACCACCCTTCCTGTATTAAAAAGATACTTAAATCCTCAATATTCGGCTAAAAATGTAAGGGAAAGGCTAGTAAGTAATCAAGAAAAGCAGAAAAGATATTATAATAAAAACAGTAAGAGACTTTCAAGGCTATATCCAAGCCAAACAGTTCTAATGCAAGACGGAATCAGACAGTGGAGACCTGGCACTGTTATTAGAGAGTCTGGACCTAACGACTATGTTATTAACGTTAATAATACAGACTATCGACGTAATCGACGATTTCTACGGCCACTACAGGAATCTATCCTTCCCACATTGGAATCGCACTCACAGCAAAAGATTGATGAAAAAATAAAGGGTGAAGAAAAGGAGAACATACTTCATGATAACACAGAGTCTGTACCTCCGCAACCTCTAACATCTGAAACAATGCAACACAATAGAGTTCCAAACTCGGTTCCAAATGTAACACGAAGTGGTCGAGTGATAGTTCCACCTAACAGATTAAATTTATAAAACTTTAAATTTTAAATATTAAATTCGTTATTTTATAAATATTAGTTTAGTTTTAGTTAAGTGACTTTTGTTTAATTAAAAAAAAAAAAAAAAAAAAAGGGACGTGTGACATATCTAGGAAACTGTAAAAGACGTGACAACGCCGCGTAGTGAAACGTGTGATAAAGGAACCACGGAGACCAGTCGTTGTCGTGATCGGCACCCGTGTAGAGGACCCCAACTGTTGTGATATCTAAAGTTATCCTGGGCCCTCATCCCCGAATCGGATACCCTTTGTAATACAGGACTTACGGCATAACTAGTACAAGTAAGTACAACACAGTATAGACCTGTCAAGTAAACCTCAAAGAAGTAATTAGTAGGGCCTAATTGTTAAAAATGGTGTTAAGTACAGAGGAGAAAGTGTTTCTGGTAGAGCATTATTTTCGCTCATACGGAATGGGCCGACATAATGGTGCAAGTTTGCTATACGTGTCTGATCAATTCACACAACGGTTTAATAAACGTTCTCCAAGTAATGCTGTAATTTTGAAGGTTATTGTAAAGTTCAGAAATACGGGTAGTGTATTGTGCCAACGAAAAGGAAACTCGGGGCGTCCCAGGACAGTTAACAACAACAATAACCATGAACGTGTTTTTGAGCAAATCTTACAAAATCCGAAAGCCAGCCAGGCAAGGACAGCGTTACAACTTGATTTAAAAAGAACTTCCTTTCAAAGAATCCTGAAGGAGCTGGGTGCATTTTCGTATGTGATTCAGGTACATCAACAACTACATCCTCGGGATTATCGCAGTAGAGTGGAATATTGCGCCAGAATTCTCGCGTTACAGTATGAAAATCCTGAATTTTTGAAAAATGTTTGGTTTTCAAACGAAGCACACTTTCACTTGTCAGGCTATGTGAATCGTCGCACAAATCGATTTCTGGGCTTTGCCAGACCCGATGAGGTTCAAGAGGTTCCTTTACATAGTGCAAAAGTGAGTGTCTGGTGTGCTGTGTCCGGACACGGAATCATTGGTCCGTACTTCATCGAAGAGAATGGTAGGCAAGTCACACTTAATCAACAGAGGTACAGACACATTTTAACACGATTTATCCCTGATCTACGTCAATTCTGTCGTGCACGTAACTTGGCATTTCGAAACCAATTTTTTCAGCAGGACGGGGCAACTTGCCATACTGCTGCCGCAATTCGTCAATTTCTTCAAGAACATTTTCCAAGCAAATTCATTTCACGATTTACTGACTTCCCTTATCCTTCACATTCTCCAGACCTCACACCTCCAGACGCATACATTTGGGGCATGGCTAAAAATGCCGTTTTCAAACGGGCACCACAAACCATCGATGAATTAAAGGATGCCGTTAGAGTCTTCTTCGCAGCTCTGAGACAACCCTTATTCAATAACATGACCAGAAACTTAGAACATCGTTATGAAGTCTGTCTTGAACGAGGAGGTGCACACTTAGAACATATAATAAAGTGTCAATAATATGTATTTTTTAAATATATAATACGATTACAAGTTCAGTACTGTTTTTTTCGGGCAATACATTAAGTGCTGTTATACTTTATCCACAGTCAGTCTGATGACATAAAAAACCTTCTAACAGGCTTCAAAGGGACCGGCATCATAGTCGGGGTTGTCAGATCTTTTTTTAAAAATTATTTTAAGTTGGCAAGATCCACTATTACCGGGTACTATGGTTGTCATAAAAGATGACAATAGAGCCCCTCTAAATTGGGTGTTGGGGAAAATTGTGGAGGTCACGATAAAGTGCAAATGTAACCATTACCATATAACTAAAGTTTGCCTATCTTGCCCCTTGGTTTTCATGGGGATGAAAATGCTTCGTCCTTCATTATTGCTATATTTATACGTTCTGAAGTTATTTTTAATTTGAATGTAATTGTTTGCCTAATAGTATAAATAACAAGTTTTACCCTGGTATATTTGAATTTACAATTATCCGTGTTTAAAGTTACCTACATATCGCCTTTATTCATTAACTTTTACTTTACAATACTTTGCATCGTCCCTCGTACCCACCTAAAATCCCACATAGTAGGTACCCGTTTTGTTCCGTAGGATGTGATCATGAATGGAAGGGAAGGCAGTCGATAAAGAGAGACGAGTACCGTGCCGTCGCGACTCTAAAGGGCGATCCTTCAAATTCTTCTTATACTATCCAAGGTGAGTCAGATAATTTACATTTACTTTTCGTAATTTTACATTTTGGATTAGGTTTGCGGAACGATTGATTCAGGTGGTCTCGAATGTGTAACTATGCCCAGTGTGGCTTAAAACGAGCCATTAATTGGTCCTTCAAGCCGGACGCAATTTTTTAACCCATAAAAGTTCAATCTTTCTCGATTTGCAGATCGCATTTTTCAGCTTCACAGCTTTATGTAGTTTTGAATGCAATTGCCCAATTTCTATTACATTTATATTTTATTATCAAATTAATGCGTGCATACTGCACCGATTTGCAATTTGGTCTAAACAATATTGAACAATTTGGCGCTATTTGCCGTACTTTAATATCTGGTAGCAAACAGAGTGTATTGTTGACATTCCTGGCCGGTTTTGCACTTAGTTAGCAAATACGATTTCTTTATCGGAGATAAACTATTTCGATATTCTACAGGGAATCGGTACTAGATAACACCTTATTTATCTTACAGTGGTACGTTGTTCCTTTTTTATATACAGTATTTACATGAAATTACAAGGTCACTTCGAAAAATACTGAATAAAATCTCTCCATAGCGACCACCCTCGTCGAATCAAATGATGTTGGTCGGTTGACAGAGGCTGTCGGTTAATAGAGAAAAATTAAAATAACTGGTCGAGACCCACTAGAGAGGTAACTGATCGATATGAGCGCCCTTAAAACAGGGGTGAGATGATTAAAATCAATTGATTAAAATCACGATTAAAATCATGATTTTAATCAATTTTTTTTTTAAAAAATAATGATTAATTTAAAAGAGTTTTAAAATTTTAACACTTAAAATGTATTTGTTCATACAAAAAATAAAACCCAGACGCATTTTTATGTGCTGTTATTTATTATTTTATTATAATAATCGAAGAGAACAGCTGGTTATTACAAAAATAAGACTTTAAAAAAATTGAAAAATTAAAACTAAAAAAACCTTTTTAATACAAAAAAATACTTAATTTAAACAAAAAAAAAATATAAAAAAACCTAAGTGTTATAATGCTTAAATAGAAATACTAGTATAGCTGCTTTGTCATTGCCAAGCCTGTTTCTTATATCTGAATGTACGAATCCATAAGTAGAAAACATCCTTTCGATATCAGTAGACGATGCACAGGCACACAAAACAGAAATTACTATAGGGAGCACTTGCTTAATTTCTGAAACAACTTTTTAAGATCTTCACCACTTTACTGCTGTTACATTTTTTAATATTTCCTCTGAAAACAGAGTTTTGTGAAAAGGGTCCGACTTAGCTTCCAACTTAATTAGTAATGGTAATATTCCTGTGTCTGCAAAATATTTGGAAACAATGTATAAGAGCATCTCTCTTTTCTTCAGCTAAAAATGGATATTCTTCTTTGTTTATTGTAGGATCCAAAATATACGCCAAAAAGTGAAAGGGGGTTAGAGCTTAAACATATCTGTTCTTAAATAATTGATATTGACGCAGGCTTCTTTTTTCTTCAAATTCAAAACTGTCAAAAATAGCCAGTAACTTTTTCCATATGTAAACTGCTTGAGATAAAAATGCACCTTTTTGTTGCATTGCATCCAGTGATATAGAAATTGGTTTTAGCAACTGTAGAAAATCTTCAGCCATCCTTTTAATACAGATATCTGAAACTTTTTTAAAAATCACTGGATCAATTTGATCTTTACGCTCTTCACATATAACAATTTTGGCCACTCATTTACATAGATCTCAAGACAATCTGAAAGTGTATTCCATCGAACATCCTGAGGTAAGACCAATTTCTTGCCCCCTTTTTCTTTATACCAAGCATTTGGCAAATGGGTATTTCTGAAGTATTTCACAATATGTACTATATGTTCTTTTATCTGCGATGCTTCTAAATCTTTGGAGAGCAAACTAAGTAAGTGTGCCGAACAACCACATGTAATTATAGGGTAATTGGACGACTCGGTAATTTTTTTCTTCATACTGACCATGTTGCTCGCATTATCTGTAACAATACTGGTAACTTTACAGTTATATTCATTTTTGCACTTATTTATTGAGTTAATAGCCAATTCGGCAAGATAGTCAGCTGTATGGGGATGACCAGATGTATCTATGCTTTCTAAAAGAACACTGTTTCCATCCTCTGCAGTCAAAACGACACAGATTATCGGCTCATTATGTATATTGGACCATCCATCTAAGGACATGCAAACAGATTGGACAGGACTTGTTAAAACAATTAGATTTTTCTTCTTCAAATATTTCATTCAAGAGAGTTGATAATAACTGAAATCTAAATGGTGGAAGGTAACCAGGTCTTAGCATTTCTATGGCCTTTCAAACCTCTTTATTTTCTATAGCTCTAAAACCGCAATTTGTTGCGTAAACGGCTTTGGCTATTTGTCTGTCCAATTCTTTTTTCTTATCTTGTCCAGTTCGCACAATAAAAGAATCCAAATGACCGCTACTTCCACTATTTTCACGTCCACCTACACTTCCCTTTTCACAGTTATCGCTTTTCTGTTTCTTTGCCAACTGGATAATTTCACTCTGGCTAGTTCCAGACTGTGACTGACAATCACCATGCAGAGTTTCAAGACCACTGCTGATATCACTAGTTTTACTTTTGCAGGTTTCCCAATGACTTTTTAGTCTGTCCACTAGACCTTGCAATTATTTACCACACTTTTTACATACTGCTCTACAACCTAGTTTGCCCACCACTTTCTTTTTTATAAAATGCTGCCAAACACTAAATTCCTTTCTGCCCCGGCTTGTCAAGAGTTCAAATGTTTTGATAGATTAACCCCTAAAGCAAAAATATTACTGATAACTAAAATAAGTGCGTATCGTTTATATAGCCGGGCGTTTTCTGCCAGTTATTACAAGTTTCGACAAAGCGGCAAACTTGCAATACTGCGCGGACGAAATTTTCACGTTAATACAAGTTTCGACAAAGCGGCAAACTTGCAAAAACTACGCGAACGAAATTTGCATGTTAAAACTTCTCCAGTTTTGCTTCGTATCTGTACTATTCCTGCCTAAAAATATTTGTTTACTTAACAAAACGAAATATAAGCAGTTAGAAATATTTAAAAATAATAATATTTGTAAAAGCTGGTAAATTTTTTTAAAAAAACAAAAAAATTATGATTTTTATCAACCCTGCCTTAAAACATCGAGGATTTTTGCTTTTGCCTATTATAAGTGGTTATTCCTTCTCACCTTCAATATTTGCACAGAACAGAATTGTAAATCATTGTTTTGCTGTTCTTCTTCCAGTACACTTGTCATCTTTTAATGCATATGTTTTTGTTGACAACGTACGATAGTAGAGACCTGTCTCATCTGCATTAAATACGTTCCTTGGGGCATAATCCTTTAAAATGGTCAATAGCCTTTCTTTCCAAGCAGTTACTTCTTCGATATTAATATCGGTTGATTTGCCACATATTTTCTTGAAGGTAATATTGTGCCGACGACAGAATTTTTCTAAAGATCCATTTGATGCCTTGAAGTTATCTAGTCCTAGACATTGAGTAGATTCGAGGGTTTTTGATTGAATTATGGGCCCGGATATTGGTAAGTGTTTGTTTTGCGCCTTACAAAACCAGTTAAAAACAACTTGATCCACTGCCAGTCCTTCGGTTTTGGAAAATTTTCTCTTTTCTTCACCATTGCCACTCTTAAAACAAATTTCTAATTTCTGCTTTATTTTGAAGCAGTATAGTCACTTGGGTCTTACCTTTAAAGTGTTAAATTTTTTAGTCAATTTCTTGGTACTTAAACCAGTTTTTTCACAAACAAAACTAATGTTAACAACCGATTTATCAGCCTTTAAAGCAAATTGAATTAATACGCCAATGCGCCTGCAATAAAGTAATTAGTGTATGTACCTATATTTCTTAAGAATTGTCGGGTCGAGTTTTACTGCTCCTAATGGAGGGTGTTGTTAGCATTAATGTTGACTAAAAATTCCGATGATGAGTGCCCGCGTTCGTTTAACAGATGGGTCGGTAAAGAAGAGTATAAAATAATGGGATTTCAATTTTTAAATATGGGGATTTCAAGACCGGTCGTTTAACGCAGGTGGTCACTTTATTAAACACATTACACCATTTTTGAGAGATATTTTAATGTAATAATATATTTTAATAAGCAAATTGTAAAATACTTAAGAAATGATCTTTGTTTTTCGCCATAGTATGACTCTTCGTAGCTGTGGGGAATAACCTAAAGTTTATAGCTTATATCACTTAATTCCATTTTGTATCGTGCTTGAAAAATAATACTACTCTATATTTAAGTAAGTCTATTTTATCTTATATGTATTTATTTTAATTAGGTGTGATCAATTTTGTACCTTTAGGATTAAATGTATTGACGTTGTAATGTTTCGATAGAAACTGATGACAATAAAATTATTATTATTATTATTATTATTGAGGCGGTCGCAAACAGAGGTTTTATTGTATAAACCCTGTTTTCAGGATTTCTTTATTGAAAAAAATTAAAACTGTACCATTTTTTGTAAACACCCTATGTACAGGGTGTCCCAAATTCGAGCCTCATCATTGGGATCTCGGAAACTAGAAGAGATACGAGGTCGGTTAAATCATAGACCAACCTACAAAGACGTATCACCTTACGGGTAATTTTACCGCTCTAAATAGGCAATTAGGGTGAATGCGCTAGGGCAGAAACCTTGAAAATTAAATTATTTCCCATTCATAAGAAACGAGCCATCTCGTTAGACAACCTTACCAACGCTCTGCCGCTTGGGTGCGACTCGGGGAATTTAGGAAGAAATTGGATGTTGCCGCATTGTGCAAGTTGCCTAAAATAAATAGGAATAAATGATGATTTTGTTATAGTCATGTTTTTTTTTCCGTTCTTGGTTATAATATGTATCTACATACTATTATTTATTTTATAACTTGATATGCTACCATCAGCTACAACCAATCATGTTACCTTTATCAGGTATTTTTATCTTTTAATCACGTAACAAAAGTTTTGATGTATGCGTCCCATCCCGTTTTCCATGTTCTGTAATTTTTTAAATAAAACAATATAAATATTTCAAGACAAGACGTACCTATTCATTGATAATAGTAATAATAGTATAAATTTTGTACATGCAAACTATTTACCTACTTTAAGAATAAACCATTGTCATCTAGATGATCAGCAGGGATAGTTTTTTACAGTAGAAGATGGTGATTATAAGTAGTAAATGCAACAAATTTACAAAAAATAGTGAAACATCAGAATAAGATTATAAACAATATCGAACTACAAAATAGCCAAGATCATATTGAATCACCATAATAGTACGTCTTTTTTAGGTACAGGGACATTTTTTTAAGTGTCTCACCCGATTGGAGATTTTCATGCCGACTATATTAAAAAACAAATTACACATTTCTTTATAATTTTCCGCAAGGAAGCCAAATTTGATGTCAAAAAATATATAGGTTCACAAATTTGAAAGATACGACGATATATTGGATTTTTTAAATAGCAACCCTCATTCATAACCACACGAATGAAAAATAGGTATGGTTAAAAATAATTATCAACAACTGTATGTTTTTAAAATCTGATCTTAAAATGACATTTAAAAAAATTTTAAATGGCGTCGTATTTGTCACTATTTAACATCTGTTGTTTTTGATAATAGTGTAAATAGGTTGGACACGGGAATAAATTATGTAACTGTAAAAACAATTGGGTTTCACAACTCAGAACATATATTTCCAAAGTAGTAATAATTACAGAACCAAATCAACAACGTTGAAACCTCCTATCTCCAGAATAAATGAAAATAAATATTGGCAACTTTTTTTTTGTGAAATCGAATCGCGAAATGCAATCCACTTGCGAGGTTATGGATGAGGGTTTTCATTTAAAAAAATCCAATACGGCGTCGTATCTGTCAAACTTGTGAACCTATATATTTTTTATCATCAAATTTGGCTTCCTTGCGGAAAATCATTGAGGAATGGGCAATTTGTTTTTTATTATATTCAACAGGGAAACCGCGAAACGGGTGACACTTCATGAATGAAAGTGCCTTATTGTTCAAGAGGTATTCATAACAGATAAATCTTATTGACAAAGCATGATAACTTATACAACTGAGTTACAACACATGACTTAAAAAATTAGGAGTTCGGCATCGACAATGGATACATAGCTAAGGTACAATCAAAAGTTAATCACCTCTTTTAACTTCATAACGGAAGTGCAGTTAATTTTAAATATTATTGATGTTTAAGTTTTTACACTTCACCCACATAAAAAAATTTGGGCTAAAATGGTAATAAAAGTACCAACAAAACATACATATAACAGTTAATATAAACTACAATTTAGAATAATAACAAGCGATAATCTAAATAAAACCATTATTAAAAATTTCAAAAAGTAAGATTACATATCATTTTGTGTAAAAAATTCGTCTATATTATAAAATGCTCTTGACAATAGCTTGGCCTTTAATTTGTTACGAAACAGTTTAAGGTTTTGGCTATTTCTTGTCTCCAAGCTCAGGTGGTTATATATCTTTATCCCATTACACTGGGGAACAGCAAAAATGTTTCCGAGACCAAAATAGCAAAATCTTTCTTATTTTATTATAACTAACAATCTGTCTTGCAAAAGTCTCAGTTGGCTCCGGTTTTATAGATCCATGCTAATTATGATAATTACCTACCTGCCCGTAATGTATGGGAAAACTCGACTATTAAATGAGAAGTACCTGGATTTATTATAGCAGGTGTACTTCATAAGGGGTTTAAATACATATAACATAAATCCTAAATTGTTAGTTAGTTGTATTTCAACCACCAGTTGATTGAGAGCTGTTCGTATTTGAGAAACTGGAAAGTTTTGAGCAACATGTCGCGAGTTTGTTTAAATAAGCCGGATCATTTTTGCTATATATGTGGTGAAGTGACTTTTGTGAAACAAAAACGTACACTTAGCCCTTTAATACAAAAGGCTTACCACTTGTATTTTGGCTGTAAAATTGGAGACCAGGATAATAATTGGGCTTTCCATATCTGCTGCTACAAATGTGCGTCCAACATTCGCGGCTGGCTAAGTGGAAAAAAGCGTAAGATGTCCCTTGCTGTTCCTATGATCTGGCGAGAACCGAAAGACTACGTTACTGACTGTTACTTTTGTTTGGCACCTCCCATCAGAAAGGGCCTATCGGAGAAAAAAAGGTCTCCGGTACAGTATCCAAATTTACAATCCGCCATACGCCCGATGCCTCATAGTGACGAGTTGCCTGTACCTAATCCACCTCAGGAATATATCCTTGACTCTGACGATGATCCAATGGATTCAAACGGTAGTGTACTGGAAAATATCGCCGGCCCATCAACCTCGCAAGACTCCGATTTTGTCTGTTAACTTCTCAGTAAAAAGCCTCACAAAATAAGTCAAAGTGAATTAAGTGACCTTATAAGGTATTTGAAATTGCCTAAGAAAAAATCCGAACTATTGGCCTCTCGATTGCGAATGGGACAGTCGAACACGATCGGATCACTACATAAAGGTGCCGTGCTTTTGGTTATTTAAAAGAAAAGTTCCCTAGAATCAGTGACACTCAAATTAAAGAGGGAATATTTGTGGGTCCCCAGATTAGGAAACTTTTCGGAGATGCGCAATTCGATTTCATACTTGAAGGCAAGGAATAGGACGCTTGGAATGCCTTTAAAATGGATCTGGAAAACCTTCCGGTAAGTGACGAGCACGGTGAGAGGTTCCACCAGGATATTTCAAACATGGAAAGAAGGTATCAGGGAAAATGGAACTGTGAGATGTTAGCCGACTACTGTTGGACTATTACGGGAGATGCCCCCGAGGCTGCTTTCAAAAGACAGGCTAAGAAGCGTAAAATGAGTGTCTAAACTTTAGACTCACTGATTAAAAAGTATTATTTAATTGCTATTGTTGAACCAACAATATATTGTTTGTATGTTTATTGTAAATGCCGATAAATTAAAATGTTCATTGTGTATGCCTATAAAATAAGATCTTGTAACAAATAATTCAGATTTTTTTTTGCGAGCTAACTAAAATCTTTAAAGGTATTTTTTAGTTGCTTGGATGTAGTTCAATAAAAAAAAAATAGGTTTTGTTCAGGAAACAAAAAAAAAGTTGAAATTTGTTCCCCAGTGTTATAAATGAGGCGAGGAATTGGTAGAGGTATATTGTCCGTCTGTCTTGTAAAATTAATCTGCTGGTGATTAGAAAAATGAGTTTTAATGGATAAGGTATGCAGTTTCTAACATAAGTAAGCATTCAAGGGTTAGTATATTATTGGAGATGAAAAGTGGCTTGCAATGAGCTCTAGGATGGGTATTGCATAATGTCCCTGTACTGTATCAATTTTATCCGAATATCTGAGTCTGAAAAAAACAAGATTTATACACACCGTGGTAACTATGTAAGTAAGTACCAACTAAAACAAAACCATTACCGAATACTTTTCCGGCTCGCCCTCTTCTTCTCTTCAATACAGAAGTAGCGTAGTGATTTGTACTATTTTGAACAAAGCGCTAACTTTTAGTTTTTGAGAAGGAAAATTATATTTTTTAAATACATACATTAATGTTTATTTTTGAAAAAGCAACGATGTAATAAGAAACATTTAACGTTATAAGTGGTAGAATTTCACTAAAAAAATGCATATATCCATAAACATAAACATAATTATTGTGAAACATATTATACGTACACCATATTTAAAAAGGGAAATATCTCACGAATCGCTGTTTTTGTATTTAGATTTCTAATCTGTACCTAAATAATTAATAAATTTTAGAATATTTTACTAAATAAATACATCTAAATCTCTTAAATATAAACACAATGTTTATTCAAAAACTAACCACGATGCCACAAAGAGAAATTCGATTAAATGCATTTCATAGTATAACACAAAATTGGCGGCTAAATTAATACAAATTATTCCAAACCCAGGTAAAACTATTAAATTCAGTAAATACACGCGGAATCGATCCTTTTTTCGGTTTGCAAGTGCAAGCAAGGCCCGGCAACACCAAACGGTGACCAAGTTAAGAAGGGCTCGAACACGGTTGTCAAAGCTATTTATAGCAATTTCTGTAATGTTGATTAATATCTTTTCTAAGAATATTTTTTTTCTAGAATCCTTATAACACCCTTAGAAGGACGAATTTGGCTTTGTACCCAAGCTTTTGTAAATTTAAACAATAAAATGTATGCATTTAAAAATATTTTGAGTATTGCTATTCAATTACAACCATTCGGAGTTCAACCACGGTGAGCACAATGTGGCAACTGCCTGTAAAACACGTGCGTTTCTTGCTACACTCAGGTGGAATTAATGGACGACAGTAGCGACTTTTTACTACTGGTTTTTGCGGTCCAAACTAAATTTACGCATACATGTCTAGAGGTCCATTCGCATGAGCGGTAAATTGAAAGCATTACATGAGCAGTCTATGTAGGTTGGTCTATGGTTAAATGGAGGCAAAGTTGCGCGATTTGATGCTGATCAAAATGCCACCTTAAAAGTTTAAAAATTCAGAGTGCTTCCGAAGATTTTTGGAAAAAACCGAATATTAGCGATTTAGATTTTGAAATAAGATTGAGGCAAGTTGATGACCAAGCGGCCTAGTTGTGAAAAACGCAAAAAAATAATTATTACGAATTTTTTAAAAACCGCCCCCTATTAACCCCTGCACAGTACGATTTTTGGACGACCAGTCAATTTCGCTTCCTTAAGGTATATAGAATGATATAAAATAGATCAAACATTTTAGCAACAAAGTGCAAACGGGATGACACAATACGATCAGCTTTCAGCTCCACGACTACACAGTACCCGTTTTGTTCGGTACGATGTGATCACGACTGGAAGGGACCGCAGTCGATAGAGAGACGAGTATTGTGCCGACGCGACTCTCAAGGGTGATGCCTCAAATTCTCCGTACACTATCGAAGGTAAGTCAAATCATTTACATTTACTTTTCGTAATTTTACATTTTGGATTATGGTTGAGGGACGGTTCAGGGGGTCTTAAATCAAGAGATTGCGAGCCAGCATAACCATGTAGAAATGTCCAGGGTGGATTAAAATAATAAAGAAAGCTGTTAAGAAACAAATAGAGATCGTAAAAATAAGTTTATATGCAGGGTATTAAAAACAAACTTAAAGTCAGACCCAATCCTTGAACGCGTTTCGCCGATTGACGGCTCATCAACAAGGTTCCGGGTCTGACGATGTAAATAAATAGACAAGCATCAACTCAACCAGGACAGCGAGAATTCATATAGGTTTAAATGTTGGCAAGGCAGCCCATTGCGGGTAAATTACGTTGGGTGGGGCTGAAAGCCAATGTATCGGTTTAGCATACCGACAGCTGAATATTAAAAACAAACCTAAAATAAGTTCGTGTATAGATACAAATTGTTAAACATGCTTATTTATGCAAAAAAAAAAAAATTTTTTGGATCGTCCCAGTGACCGATTCTCGCCACAACCCTCTAATGTTCCATCCACCGTGATTCATTCTATACAGGGCTGCCCAGAAGTCCGGAAGAAAATTAATATAGCCTTAACCTCTAACTTTTGGGGAAAATGCTCGGACACGTCAATTTAATTTTATATATGCTCACATTTTGACGTTATTCGTTTGTTTTTTTAGACATTTGTCAAAGATATGACGACATCGATTTTTTTTTAATGGAAACATACAGCTTGTAATACATCATTTCAAAGCTAATATCTCGTACAGTATGCTCATAAACTTTGGCGCGATTCTGTCAAGCTATTTCAAAACGGCGACTGTTTCATTGTTGCACGTTCTGACATTTTGTGACATTGTGAACTTGTAAAATTAATTTGGGTATTTCCGAAGTATTATTTTACAATTTTTAAACAAAAATGGTTTTGTCGGAAAGGCAGCGTATCGAAGTCTTGATATTGTTAGAATGTGGAGATAAAATAAGAAGTCAAAGTTAAGTGTGCACTTTATTTAATGCTAAATATCCGGAAAATCAAATTTCACAGGGCACTGTTAGTAAAATATTCCACAAATTTGATGAACATGGCACAGTAAAGGACTTGCCTAGGAATGGACGGCCACGTGTTTTAGGCGACGACGAAAAATTGGATATTACATTATCTCTGCAGGATAATCCGCATGTTTAAACAGTTTCATTGGCTCAAAATCATGATACATCTAGAGGTACTATTGGAAGATTTTTGAAAGCAGAAAAATACCACCTTTATAAAGTATGTCTTTCTTGTCCAAGAGCTTTAAGATGACTATGATAGGCGTATGCAATTTTGCGAAGAAATGATGAGACGGTGTGACGAGAATAATAGATTTCCACAGAACATATTATTTTCGGATGAAGCTACTTTCTATTTAAACGGGGTGGTTAAGAGACATAATTATCGTTTCTGGAGTCAAGAAAATCCACGAAGGATATTTGAAGCGCATACTCAGCGGTCCCAGAAAGTAAATGTATGGGCAGGTATCATTAATAACCGAATTTTAGGGCCATTCTTTTTGGAAGGAAACCTTACAGCTGAACGGTATCTGGATTTCTTATCCTTCGAGTTGAGGCCTGCTCTAGCTGTAATTTTTTCCAACGAAGTAGATCCAGATATACCTAATGAAACAATTTGGTTTCAGCAAGATGGTGCTGCCCCGCATTTTGGTGTCAATGTGAGAAGATATTTAGATCAGATATTTCCAGGTCGCTGGATTGGACGACGTGGTACAATTGAATGGCCACCGAGGTCCCCAGACTTAACGCCTCTAGACTATTTTCTTTGGGGATATTTAAAAGAAAAAGTTTACAAAAATAGGCCAAATATTATTGAAGATTTGAAAAACAAAATTAGATTGGAGACACATAACATACCGGCTGAAGCCATTCGAAATTCCGTCGACGGATTTTACCATCGTCTGGGAGCATGCCAAGTAGAGGGTGGAGGACATTTGCAGCATTTGCCACGTTAAACCACCTTTTTGTTTTGTTTTGTTTTGCTTCGTTACATTTTTATTTTTTTTGACAAAATAAATAACAAATAAACCATAACTATTGTTAAGTCACAATGTCACAAAATGTCAGAACGTGAAACAATGAAGATTTCTTACCTTGAAAGGTAAAAAAAACATCAATGATTTATCATTTCCGCTTATTTAAATAGGGATATTTTTAAAACTTTTAACAGTCGCCATTTTGAAATAGCTTGACAGAATCGCGCCAAAATTTATGAGCATACTGTACGAGATATTAGCTTTCAAATGATGTATCACAAGCTGTATGTTTCCATTAAAAAAAAAGATCGATGTCGTCATATCTTTGACAAATGTCTGTCTATAAAAAAACAAACGAATAACAGGGCAGCCCTGTATAACAATAACTAAATAATTGAAATTGCTAAGAAAATAACAGATTTAAGAGTACTAAGTACTGACATGTTGACAGCCCTGTTTACACATAGTTTATGAACGCTTACCTTTGGCAGTCAGAACTATTTCTATTAGAGTTTCGTCTACTATATCGGAAGCAGAATTGATAAACTGGAGAATATTGTTGGAGTTGTATTCGTGTTTAAAGAGCAGCAACCTATCTTCAATACGATTAATACCATGGTCAGGAACCTACAAATAATAGTACATTATACACCTAGGTTGAGAAGTGAGCTGTTATATAGCGAGCGCTATTATGTGCGAGGTATACAAGATTTTTTTCTACTAGTAATACTAAAATATTACATATTTAGTTGGTGTGCTCTTTATACTAGCCATTTCTACTTAGTTTTTAAAAAATATTTTGAAAGTCAAAATAGCCTGGGAAAAATAAAAGTATAGAAATGCGATTTTAAATGTGAGATTGTAGAAAATTTGTTGTCGTGTTGACATTTTTGAATATGACAGTTTCCTTTTGAAATATCTTCCAATTTATGATGAAATTTAAAAATTTGATACTATTTTCCGGAATTTTTTTATTTAAAATGGTTAGTCAAGGCTCAAAACCAATAACATGTTAAAGAAACGGTGAGTAAGAATGCTAAAATCGTATGTAACTTAACTTACTACACAGAAAGTTTTTCATTTTTTACCTAGGTGATTATTTATTATCGTTATTTCCCTGGGTAGAGACATTTTACTTCTTATTAGAGATATGGCGTAAATAATGGCGATGTCTCAAGTAGTAGTAAAAATATTTTTAATGTAAATCACATCACACCTACACAAATGAAAAATAAAGAAAAGGAGTAAAGTACATTGTTCAACTTAAAGATTAAATATGTCATCATCAACAATTTATTTACGATATTTGATTCGGTTTTAAAAAAAGCCTACTAGAAAAATTGTGGTTCATACAAAACTTGTTAACGAACTTTTAAAGTATTTTAAATAATTTTTTAACTTACTGACTAGCTTGCATATTTTTCACCGTTAGCACGAGCAATTTTAAGAAATATTCCCCGAACTAACCTAAAGCACAATAACTATAAAATTTAGCATCCACCAAGCGTAATTGAAACGGAACTAGAAAACTAAAAGAAAAGCTAAGCCGCTCGGAGGAAAAGGGAGGACCGTCATAAATGAATTGTGAGTTAAATGGAATATTTCTACACGGCGTCCGGTAAGTATATAGCATATTTGGGAAGCCTACAGGGGAGGTCAAAATAACCCTAATTTGTCATAGAAAAAAAATTCCTAAAGTGTCCCTTAACGGATATACAGAGCCTCAAAGGGTTACCCAGCGACCTACCTTTTCGGATCTAACTTTTGAAGCGACATGTATAATTTAATAAAATTTTAATATTTTATGGAGGCCATAGACATACTACAGTATATGTTTTACTTCGTTAGGGAAGTCAGGAACGGACACTCGCTGGGCCAAAATTTTGACAGGTGTCCATTTGCAAAGCTGAAAACTGTTTTTTAAATACTCTGGTCAGTTCCCTTTAAAAAGGTACTCTACATTCGTTGCGATAAAATTAACAGTGTTCGAAGAAAGCACATTTTTTTGTATAACACGTTTAAGCATTGACTTTCGAAGTCTATTTATTAATCAAGTTCTATTAACATAAGTTATTTAAACACAGTAACTATATTCTGTTGCTTAATGCGAGAGAGTGATAAACTGCAAATTTGCAATGATAGGACCAATTAAGCAGGGTGGACAACTTAAAGGTTGCATTGTAAATTTCAGGTAAATTGCAATGATAGTTTTTAAAAATTCCGTAATTCAGATATTTAAGACCTACACGCCCCGAATCGGTCCTAAATTAGGGTCACCCTAATTTTCATACAATAGAAAGACGAGTTTGGTGAATGAAAGTAATGTGACAGCGACGTTACTACAAGTAGTTTATTACAATAGTAAGTATAATAATAATAATTATATTTGATTATAATTATAGAGATAGGCAGATAATTGAGATATTAATTATTCTAATATTAAGTAGATAAAAACTTATGCTTCTATATAATAATAATATGACAGTAGTAGATAAATTGGAATAAATATTAATGTGTATAAAAAAAATCTACTATGTAAAATACAACAACTTAATTTTTAAATCTTAGTCATCATGTTCCGAGTAGTCTGATGAACTATCGTCGTTGGGGTCCAGAGAAATAATAAGAGGCTCTACAGTGTTTTCTAGCATGTTATCAGCTTCTCACATTCTTTTTTCTATTTCAATCACATGTTCGACGCACTTACTCCATTTTCACAATCTACTGTCTTTATTCCCTCTTGCAAGAGGTTTCCAACGTCTCTCATTTTAAAAGTGGTGTTATGCCTTGCTACAAACCCTTTTACTTGCGCCCGCACCAATTCTATTGGGTTTAATTTACAGTGATATGGCGAAAGACAAAGTACCATTATATTTCGTTTTGAAGCGATTTCGTCGACAACAATACAAAGAGGTTTATTCAACTTTACAATCTCCAGTAGCTCCTTTTAGCCAATGAATTATGTCATTTTCGTTCCAAGGAAATGTTGCAATTTTTTCGGATTTCCTTGAGTGGTAGCTAGCATTATCCATGACTATAACAGACCCAGGAGGAATAAGATCTAGCACTTGCTGGAAGTATTCTTTAAAGACATCAGCGTCCATGTCTTTATGATAGTTTCCAGTCCGTTTTGATTTAAGTGCTAGTAAGCCGCCATCGAGAAATCCATTTTTGCTACTAATGTGAGTAATTATTAATCTTTTACCTGTTCCCGAGGGTGCCTTTATTTCAGTGGACCATCCTTCCATGAAAGCTTGCCTCGCGCTTTTTATACGTGAGACTGCTATATTTTACCAACGGTATGTCCTTCATTTAACCAAGTTTCGTCGATATAATAGATATTCCTGTTTTCCCTTCGAAACTGTCTAACTGCCAACTGCAACCGTAGTCGCCAAAGGTGATTTCGTCTATCTCTATTAAAAGTGATTTTCTGTTTTGAATTTTTCATAACAAAAATTCATTTCCATCAAAGTTTTCCGTAGTTTCTTCTTACCCACGGGTGGAATTAAATCATCCTTTTTCATTTCAGACATTATTTTGTCCAAGGTAGGTATTTCTTTTTTAAGTAAAACGAGTGTATGATTCTTCTGATAGCAGTCTTTTTATCCTCATTTATTACAGTTTCTTCCTGTAGTTCTCTTTGGTGACCTGATGGGGCTGCGTTTATCCTCGTGCACAAATCGGTATATTGTTGGCTGTCCGACTTCAGTCATATTCGAACACATTTCAACTATTTTTGCAACTCCGAATGTTGAATTTGGGTGGCGAAGAGCGTTGAACACATTGAGAATAATAATTTTTTCATTTTTAGAAAGCGCAGCTTTACTAATCCGTTTCTCAGCAACAGATTCAGAAACACTAACCATTTTCAAGAACGAAGTAACTAAACTACCAGTGCCTCTACCTACCCGATCTCGAGACCCCTGACAATAATTATAATTGGACTACACCTATGGAATACGGCGAAGACCACTGGGTTTTATAGTTCAATAATAATTTATTACCCTCTCGCATTAAGCAACATACTGTAATCAAATAACAACATAATAATATTTGTCATTATTACATCTCATTATTGCTTACAGGCATCTAACTTATGGACAAGCACTCGGCAATCGTGTGGATGCACGAAGAATTTATTCTAATACATTTCCAAATCGGAGTGTGCCGCATAAAGGAACCATTGAAAGGGTTGACATTTCGGAAATCACTTAAACTCAAGAATGTTAAAAATGTGAAAGATTTACTTCTTCTTGTTTATTTCAACAGATTTTCGAAATGGGCGCTCTGTGCCTCTATACATTTCCTTAGCCGACGGATGTTTTCTCGTAGTACTTGAAACAACATTCCAGGATTGTCTCGAATTTCGCTAAAATGGTGTGTTATCTTTTCTATCAGATCTTCCCTGGTGAGAACTGGCGTCGAAAATACAAGTCTCTTTAAATCTTCCCATAAAAAGAAATCCACTGGAATCATGTCGGGCGATCTCGGGGGCCATAAAATAGGCCCACCTGGACCTATCCATCGATTACCAAAAGTATTTGATAAGTGCTGACGAACTAAATTGCTAAAATGGGGCGGTGCACCGTCGTGCATATACCACATCTGATTTCTTATTTCTAAGGGCACATTTTCCAACAAATCGTTTAAGTCTTGTTGCAAGAATTGCAAATACATGGCACCATTTAATCTGCTTCCAATAAAGAACGGTCCAATGAGATGATTCCCAATAATCCCCGCCCACATGTCAACCATGAACCTTTGTTGGTGCTTTGTCTGTACTGTTGCATAGGAATTTTCTATATGACATATATGCAAATTATGGCAACATATTACTCAGTCTCGGTTGAAACCGGCTTCGTCCGTGAATAAAACAATACCAGTAAAATTATGATTTTGTCTAAATCGTTGCAAAAACCAATTTGTGTAGTTGACTCTTGCAGGATATTCAGCGGGAGACATGGCATGTACCTTATGGATGTCATAAGGATGTAGCAGTTGTTTTCGAAGGGTCTCATGAACAACCCACTTTGTCGCATGAACTTGGACCGACAGTTTTCTTACACTATTAAAGGGATTTTCAGCAATCTCATCCGGAATTTCCTCCTATAACTGAGGGTTTCTTGCTTTTCTTAGAGGCCCTTCGCGATGCGGAAAAACCTTTCTAAAATGGATTAACAACGAGAAAACATCCGTCGGCTAAGGAAACGTATAGAAGTAAAAGGCGCCCATCTCGAAAATCTGAAAAGAAAAAGTAAATCTTTCACATTTTTAACATTCTTGCGTCTAAGTTATTCCTGAAATGTCAACCTCTTTCAATGATTCCCTTTATGCGGCACACTTCGATTGGGAAAATTCTTCTTGCATCCACACAATGGGGACATTTAGCATTTTTTTATTACATTTTCTAAAAAATTTTAATTTTAGGGCGACCTGCAAAAAATTTAATTTTCTGACGCCTCTAAAGCCTATAAAATGATTTACAACATACGGAAACCGCTATGTGACGTCACTATCTCCTATAGCAAGTCGGGTCGCGGTTACTTGCTGTTTACGATTAAGAAGACAGGTGGCCACTTACATCGCCTTTTCTGCGTTGCTGAATAACGAAGTTGACATCGACAGGAGAGAAACAAATATTGTTTAATAATCCCTTTTTCTCTTTTCTAAAATAGTGTTAGAGAAAGTATAGTCTAGAACTCGTATGGAATGGCATTTCCTACTTATTATAGAATATACTATTAAGTGGCTAGCTTGGCCAGAGGAATTGTAAAGTTTACTCTGTTGAAGGTCTTGAAAAAGTCGGTGCACAGAAGTTTTCTTGATGAATAATACAGTGAAATCAGCATGTAGATATCAAATAATACCAATAGATACTAAATAATAAATTAATAGGTTTACAAATATGGATGGCAAACCTCATCTTTGGATACTAGATAACAGACTCTTATAGTCAAAGAATGGCGAAGGAGAACTGATGGGCCCAACAAGGGCAAATTGTGGACTCCTCAGGGCTCACCATTTAGTACCCTTTTATTCAACATTTACCTGAGAGACATCTATGACATCCTGCCGGAAAACGTAAGTCTTATTGCATATGTCGACGACATAGTGGTGTATTCATTCCAATGAAATGGGCCACTGGTCAGATTGGGAGGAACCGGTATAACAGCAAAAAATTAAGTAAACTATTTAGGATTTACTCTACACAGAAACCTCAAATGGGAAAAGCATATAGAAAATATTTTAAACAAGGCACAGAAAGGTATTAATACACTCACCAACATAAAATTCGGGACAACCAAAATTTAGATCAAATTTAATGTATGATAACTTTTACTTCCATAGTCCGATTTCAATCTTTTTGATAATTGTTTCAGTATTAATTAATATTATTCAATTTTTAAAAATACAGTTTACATGTTGAAATATACAGGAAAATAAAAAAGTATATTTTTTCTCTTAAGCTTGTAACACTCTGTAGAGTAATTTTGCCATGTAAACTACACTGGATACGATTTTCTGCAGAGTTTGATTCATTTTTAACATTTTGCTGTTTTATTCTTTTCGGTATCGTTATCGGTTTAAGAGATATGAATTTTTGAAATAAACATTACACTTTTTGCAACAATTATTGAAAACGCTGTTGCTTTTTTTGGAATGTTTAGGTGTCCTTGGAAACGTATTCTGCATTTGTCAAACAGTTTTATCAGACATTTCGAGCATATAAAACGTTTCGTGAGTGAATTCCGAATTTGTTTTTTTATCTCACGATGCCTTTGTCATCCGAAGATTCAGCTAGAGCCGTTGCTCTTCATGATGTTGGTTATTCCTCTAGGGAAATGGCGGATATGCTAGGTTTTACAAAATCTAGCGTGGAAACAGCCGTTGCAATGTTTCGCGAGACTGGAAGTTATGGTAGAATACCTGGATCTGGAAGAAATCGTGCTACTTCCGTCCTTGATGATCGCTTCATCAGTTTTAAGAGACCGGCGTACCAGTGCAGTAGTGATAAGAAATGAACTCCAAAGAGTTTGTCAAGTTGCTGTCAATGAAATAACAGTAAGAAAAAGACTTAATGAAGTCAGTTTACGGGCCAGAAGACCGGCAACTGGACCAGAGCTCCTCAGACAGCATCGAGTTAATATACTTCTTTTTTCTCAAGAACACATTAACTGGAACCTTCAAGAGTGGAGGCAAGTTCTATTTTCAGACGAGATTTTGCCTGAGGTCTCCTGACGGACGAGAAAGAGTATGGAGACGACAAGGGGAGAGATTCGCCCAAGGTAATTTTAGCGAAAGGGTTAGCTTCGGTGGTGGATCCATTATGGTGTGGGGCGGTATTTCATTTGACGCTCGAACAGAACTTGTTTTTTATGATAGAGGAACTGTAACTGCCCGAAGGTACATTGAAGAAATTCTGGAAAAACATGTTGTTGTTTCTGCACAATTTATCAGTAACGAATTCGTTTTCATGCATGACAATGCCCGTCCACATACTGCCAGAATGGTGGCCCAATATTTCGAAGAGGTTGGAATAAACGTTATGCGCTGGCCCGCTCGTAGTCCTGACATTAATCCGATAGAACATGTATGGGACATGTTAGGTAGACGAATCCGGAAACGCCGAGGACAGTTATTCACTCTCCTACAGCTCCGAAATGCTCTGGAAGAAGAATGGGGTGCTATTCCACAAGAGGATATCCAAAACCTAATTAGAGGAATGAATCGACGTTTAGTAGCTGTTATAAGAGCTAGAGGAGGTAACACGAGGTACTAACATTTAAAACCTCTACTTTCATGTTTCAATTCAAAATAGACTTCATCAAAAAGTGTAATGTTTATTTCAAAAATTCATATCTCTTAAACCGATAACGATACCGAGAAGAAAAAAACAGCAAAATGTTAAAAATGAACTCTGCAGAAAAGCATATCCAGTGTAGTTTACATTGCAAAATTACTCAACAGAGTGTTACAAACTTAGGAGAAAAAATATACTTTTTTATTTTCCTGTATATTTCAACATGTAAACTGTATTTTTGAAAATTGAATAAAATTAATTAACACAGAAACAATTATCTACATTATGAAAAAAAAAAAGATTGGAATCGGACTATGGAAGAAAAAGTATCATACATTAAATTTGATCTAAATTTTGGTTGTCCCGAATTTTCTGTCGGTGAGTGTATAATAAAAACCTTTTGTAGAGTACAGTGGGGCTCTCATCTAGACTGTGGCAGTACTTTCTTTAAATACACCGATAAAAGGTCCTCGGAGAGGTAAAACAGATTGCATTATCAGGGTTTAGGGATCGCAATGGACTGTCTGAAACCCACACCGGCTAACGCCCTTTTAGGAGAGGCGGCAGACATCAACTTGGAGCATAGAAGAAAATGGTTGGCAGTGAATTTTCTGACAAAGATTGTGTGCATACCTAACCACCCGTTAGTTTCAAGAACAATGAAAAACCGTGAATTCTACTGCAAAAACGTGAACTTTTGGAAAAATAAAGACTGTCCCTACTTGATTCAGGTTCTAAATTATTTCCTTCCAAACATTAAAGGAGAATCCAAATCCGATACCTACCAAACATTTCGTTTGGAATTTGAAAACCAAATTAGAAACATCAAAACTGTAGAGTTAAATTTGCAGAAAAAGGATCCGCTGGCTAAAGACAAATTTATATGTTATACAGACAAATACAGGGTAGGCCAACAAAAGCGCGTCGGTCAATAGTTGCTAAACCGTTGAACTTATGGGAAAATTTTCTTAATAAAACTTATAACGTTTCGCCTCTGCTATAACCTAAAATTATTTTTAAGAATACAGGGTGTCTCAAAAAAGAGTGATACCAAAAACTATATTTTTGTTAAATGAAATACCCTACCTTTTTATGTGGCATATAAGCCTCTATCGGTTGTGTATTCAACTTTTAATTTGTATGTAGATCGAATGCAGCGTTGCCAAGTTATGAATTAAAGAAAGAAAAATCAGTCAAAAACATACTTTTTTTAAACTGTTATATCTCCGCCACTGCTTCTTAATTTCCCTGACAAAGTTACATGTAATCTAATGCTGGCCTAGTTTATCCTAGACCGTCCTCACTTTTCGATTTAATTATACAGGGTGTCCAGAATACTTGTTCAAACATCTCTATTTTTAATTCGATTTTAATTGAATTTCTTAAATACAACACCCTGTATATTATTTTGCCGTCGAAAAGCCTAAAGTGTCCCCTTTCAGAAAATATTATGTTTGCCGTATGTATCTCGCTATCATTTTGAGATATTAAGGTTTTTCCGTAACTTTACAAAGAAAATTTAAAAAATCGTAGGCGGCATGGCCCAAGAAATCGAAACAATTGCTATTCGTTGATATGTCGCTGTCAGTAATTTTACTTTTGTAATCCTGTGACATTTTGTGCATAGTATCTTTCTTCAATGAGAAGTATTTTGTAGTAAAAATGAAGTATACGGACCAAGAATCAATTGATATGATTCATATCCTTGGAGAATGCTTAAAGAATTGTCTTCTGGCATCCCGAGTGTACTGCGAGAGGTTTCCTGATAGAACACATCCAGATGCAAGATCATTTCAAAGACTGATGGATAGATTTGATAGAACTGGGACAGTTAAGTACGAAGAGCATGAAAGAATAAAGCCAGTGGTAAACGAAGAAAATGAATTAACTGTTGTTTATCTGTTTATGAAGATCCACATAGAAGTACAGTAGACATAAGTGATTTGTTGGTCTTAGGTCAAACTTCTGTGAAGAGAATGTTGCGTAAGAATAAGTTCCATCCATATCGTGTGCAACTGCATCAAGCACGTGATGGGCAAGATTTTGAGAATAGAATAAATTTCTGTAATTGGGGTCTTGCTCGAATTCGAGAGGATGTACGATTTTTTAATATTGTATTGTTTACCGATGAGGCGACATTCCACAATAATGGTCATGTGAACAGACATAATTTGCACTTCTACGCCGATGAAAATCCACATTTTCTAAGGTCTATTGACCAGCAACATAGGTGGAGCTTAAACGTCTGGGGAGGCATAATTGGAGACCACGTAATAGGACCTCATTTTTTTGATGGACACCTCAATGGGAATATTTTTCAAAATTTTTTAAATGAAGATCTTGATAATCTGTTAGAAAATATACCACTAGGACTATTAAGAGGAATGTGGTTTGAGTTAGAATGGGCGCCTGCTCATTTTAATATTGGAGTTCGAAATACTCTGGATGAAAAATTTCCTGGCCGTTGGATCGGAAGACGCGGACCTGTTCTGTGCCCTCCAAGGTCACCAGATATGACAAAACTTGATTTCATCCTATGGGGATACGTTAAAGATCTGGTCTACGGAACACCTCCAACTACAGCGGCAAACATGCGGGAAAGAATAAGAGAAGCATTTAATTCAGTTACTCCCTTAATGTTACAAAATGTTAATAGATCTTTAACAGACAGGTTAAATATATGTTTACAGCAAAATGGTAGAGTGTTTGAATATCTAATAAATTAATTTATTTAAAATAATTATGTTTATGTTAATTATTTATTTATGTTGCGTTTATTGATATTTTGTACCTAAAAAATATATTAAATATAATATTATATTGTTATAAATATTTTTATGCCAATGACTAACAATAATTGTTTCGATTCCTTGGGCCATGCCGCCTAAAATTTTTAAAATTTTCTTTGTAAAGTTACGGAAAAACCTTAATATTTCCAAATGATAGCGATACATAAGGCAAACATAATATTTTCTGAAAGGGGACACTTTAGGCTTTTCGACGGCAAAATAATATACAGGGTGTTGTATTTAAGAAATTCAATTAAAATCGAATTGAAAATAGAGATGTTTGAAAAAGTATTCTGGACACCCTGTTTAATTAAATCGAAAAGTGAGGACAGTCTAGGATAAACTAGGCCAGCATTAGATTACATGTAACTTTGTCAGGGAAATTAAGAAGCAGTGGCGGAGATATAACAGTTTAAAAAAAGTATGTTTTTGACTGATTTTCTTTCCTTAATTCATAACTTGGCAACGATCTACATACAAATTAAAAGTTGAATACACAACCGATAGAGGCTTTATATGCCACATGACACCCTGTATTCTTAAAAATAATTTTAGGTTATAGCAGAGTCGAGACGTTATAAGTTTTATTAAGACAATTTTCTCATAAGTTCAACAGTTTAGCATCTAGTGACCGACGCGCCCTTGTTGGCCCACCCTGTATATGCTGTTACTTTCACATTGGGTAATACTTGGTTTGCATCGACGTCTACTTCCCCCAATAACTAGATAACGATAAATATGTAAGGGATCAAAAAGAATGAGAAAAGAACGAGAAGGCAAAAAATGATATCAGTATTTATACAGGATATCCAAAAAAAAAAGTTCAGGAGAGTGAAAGCGTTAGTAGCGCAAAACATGTAACGCTCTGTATACAGCCTCTGACAATAAAATTTAGACATTTTATTGTAGAAATTCCAAAAAATAATCAGTGTAACAAATTTAAAATAATTATCTCGGAAGATATGGGAGAAAAACGGAAAAAGAAGTTTTGACACCCTGACAAACTGTTTTTTTCCACTACTAACCTATAACATCGCCATTAATGACCGATTATTAACGTTAGAAATCGTTTTTCTCTACCTTATAAGTTATTATTGACCATGGTCAATAATAAGGCATTGAAATCCATTATTGACCGATCTTCAAGAATCTATTTGAACGCAGGTAACTTGATTTTTTGATTCTACAACATGAATTCATAAACATGAATAACCTGAAAGGTGATTTCTTGTGGTTAGGCAACCAGATAATTATCAATACATATTAGATTATTAGAGATGCTTCATATTGTAAAATATCGATACAATCAACATTTTTTCTGCTTCCATCCTTAATTCTGGAGGTGTACACATAATAATATCACCAACATTTTCTTCGCTCATTTTTTAAAAAAACGGAAAACTCGTGAAATCTGATGATATAAATGAACAAAAATTGACATTAGCAATATTAATACTATAAAGATAAATGCCTTATAAAAGTTTGTAGTAGTGGAAAAATATTATATTAACCACGGTTTAGACAGCTTATAACCCACGCGTCTTAAATCCGTCGCTCCGCTCCGCTCCTCGTGATTTAAACTTGCCGCTCGGGCAATAATGATGGCTGTCTAAACCTTGGTTAATAATATACTATTTCTTTACCGACCTCTTGCTCTATTATTGACCTAGGTCTATAATGAAAACAGCTCAACAAATTATTACGTCATTGAACATGACATACAAATATCTTCAATGTCTGTCTTAGACTTTTAGGAAGGCTATCAACATTTTCAGGTATATAATTAAATAGATTTATAATATCATGATCAATGATATTAATTTTAATTACTCAAATTAGAAAATGTTTTGGAAGGGGTATATTTTCATGTAAAAGTCAATGCTTCAAATCCTTATGCATTTTAAAGCATATGATAACTTGTAAGGATAATTAATTAATAACATATTATATTTCTTATACCTTTGCATTAAGAAAGTCGCAGGCTAAATCCTTAATCGTTTTTAAGTTCAGTGTCGACTGAGGAACAGTGACTGCATCTCGAATAAACCCAAACTGAAACAGAAAAGTCACTTCTGGTCCTTGGTCGTCCATTTTTAATTCGATAAGTCAGAGATGAGTCGTTGCTGATTATCTAAAAAAAAAAAAAATTAAAGTACGCTAAGCGGGTGTCAAGTTATATTTTAGCAGCCTGCTTAACTTCTTTATTATTGCGCATATTTTTCATTTGTTGAATCACACCTGACCCTTGGGATTGCCCTTTGGGGCCACTGCAGTCAACAACGATTTAATTCTACTTTTTTTTTTTTTTCAATTCAAATAATTTATTGTGTACATTTTCTGTTTTTTTTTATACAGAAACAACACAAAAGGACAAGGTACATAAAAATGATACAAACACCATGCCCTACATATTTACAATTAAAAAATTTGATCGACTACACATTAATATTAGTAATTCACTAAATATATATTATCACTTGGGTGCATTAAAGCATATATGAATATAAATTATACATAACATGAAGAATCAGAAAAACAGAAAGGCCCGGGTGAACCTGTTACATCTTATTAGAACGAATTTAAATCGACATTGCGTTTAAAACTGTCATTCGAGATCTCGGCCTTTAAACTACTCTTTAATGTCGAAATAGAGACACTTCGAAAATCCAGCAGATTGTTACAGACCAGAGGAGCACAAAACGAAAAACTAGCCCGAAACGCAGACGTTTTGTGTCTGGGGGTATCAAAACGATAATCAATACCCCTTAAGTCTCTATTGTGCACGTCGACCCGTCTTTTTAACTTAGTGGCCAAATACTTTGGGACGCCAGAATTAAGGATTCTCTGAACGAAACAGGCATAGTGAACAAAACGGGATTCATTAAGCTTAAGCAGTTTGAGTTCACGGATATACGGTGTTACATGAGCGAACCTGGGTACAGGCGCTATAAAGCGGACAGCATAATTAAACATCCTCTGCAGCTGGTTGCGAGCGCCATTCGTAATGCAAGGACCATAGACAACATCACAGAAGTTGAAATGGGACAACACCAAGGAAACAATAAGTGTTTTCTTCGTTTCGGAATCAAGGAGATCCCTAAATGGGAAGAGGCATTTAAGGCTAAGATAGGCCTTCTGACAGATAAGGCCAACATGTCTGTCGAACTTGAGGTGAGAATCAATAATCAGTCCAAGATTTCTGGCTGATTTTACCGTGGGAATTGGTTCACCACAAATACTCAAGGAAAGTTCACCGCAGGATTGCAAAACCTGCGGAGAACCAACCATGAGATGCACCGTTTTAGATGGATTAAGAACCAGACGACTTCTGTCAGCCCATGACTTCACAAGGCCCAAGTCCGTATTAATAAGAGATCATGCTTGATCCTTGTTCCTTGGTGGAAACTGAAAGATAAGCTGGATATCATCAGCGAACATATGAATCTCACACTGTTCCGGGACATTCCCCAGATCAGCTATTAGAATTGAGAACAGGAGAGGGCCCAAGACAGATCCCTGGGGAACCCCAGAATATAGTTCTTTCAATGCTGATATGGAAGAGGAATCAAGATCATCCAACATAGTCAACTGTAATCGTTGTTTTAAGTAACTAGCTAACCAGTCATTAGTTTTGTTCTGAATCCCATAGTGATTGAGTTTAGCCAACAAACAGTCAAAGTTAACCGTATCAAATGCCTTGGACATATCCAGCAGAATTACCGAAGTAAGTTTTTGATTTTCAAATCCGTGCAAGCACTGATCAACGATAGAACAGAGGCTGGTGCATGCCCCAAACCCCTTCCTAAATCCAGACTGCCTATTGGGCAAAATAGAATTTTGTTCCAAGAACAATGATAACTGGTGGTGAAGGACAGATTCGGCTATTTTGAGAGGTACGGAGAGCAAACTTATTGGTCGGAGATCACCAAAGTTATTTATTCTGGTCTGTTTCTTCGCTATCGGCTTAACAATTGCGACTTTCCAAACATCCGGAACTATTCCAGTCTCAAAAGATACATTGATTATATGTGTTAAGGGTCTTAAAATGTACACCAAGGCCAGTTGAAGCATTCTAGCAGAGATGTTGTCATATCCCATAATGTGTGGCTTTTGTTTATTTTTTATTATTATTATTATATTTTTAAGAATTTTGTCCTACAAAAAAGAGCTATTCGCTACAAGTGTAAGGTTGGACCTCGAGAGCACTGTAGACCACTTTTTGTTAGACTTAAGATACCCACTTTAACGCGCCTCTTTATACTCGAGACGGTATGTCTTATACATAAAAAGTATTTTGGTTCCACTATGTAAGGTGCACACAATACAAGGCAAAATATTGATCTAGCATTCCCAATTCCTAAAACTGCACTTACTAAAAACTCAGTTCTTTACGCAACACGCAAGTAAAAAAATTTACAAGCACATTCCTCAATCCATACGAAGAGTTGGCCCTTTATATATATTTGCCGAAATAAAGCAAGCAAAAAAGCGTAAAACCTAGACGGCATCTTATGTGCATCAACAAACGAGCGGCCGCCCATGAAACGAAGTCACAGATAATATTAGGTGATCTGTGACGAAGTGTTGGAGAGTACGTGACTGAAAGCAGGGTTTGAAACAGATATATGTTTTTAAGGGAATAGTACAACCGTGGTAAATTCATTTATAGAAGGGTTTATTGTTAGGCAACTAGATATGATATACTTACGTGTTAATTGAAACGGCATGGCAGGATGCTTCTGTGTGTACGAGAAAGAAGGACGATATATCACAAATAAGACCTAACATGTTTTAAATGTTTTAACCTTTCGGATTGACACTTCAGATTCATATCAGCCTTTGTAAGAAGCAGACGGTCTCACTCGCGGTATTTACGCGAGTTTCGTTGATTTTACGGCATCCAAGCCATGAAATAAGTCGGTCAATTCGCGGAATTAAATCTCGAAGATGTAACAATGTAATTATTATATCCCGACTCGAGTCTCGTTTATCTTTTGTAAAGTCGGAAATTCGTGGAATTTATGCGATAAATTCTCGAAGGTGTAAGAATGTAGTATTGTATCCCGATATTATTGTTTGTTATTAGTGATGTAAAATGTGTAGCTGATTTAATGAAGTAAGTAGTTACCATACTAAGATAATAATAATAATAATAATAAAGGTCTTTTATTCATGAAAAAAAAACTATTACAAAAGCAAAATAATTACAATTTAAAGGGCGAGATTCAGTTCATCCAATTCCGAAAAAAATGGATGCCTGTTCTTACATCTAACCCTAGTAACAGAGAATTTATTTAAAAATTTTATATTATAATAAGCTAAAACTAGATTATAGTAACAAAATGAAAAGTAGAAATAAGAAAAATAGAAATAACAGAAATAACGCGCGGCAACAAACAAGTCCAAATATATCCCTACAAAAACTATTAGAATTCTTTTCCCCCTCTCTCTTCTCCCCACTCAAACAGGTCAACATTCATTGATCAGATAGTAATTTTTTGAATATTTTCATTTTAAATATATTTTTAGAATTTATATCCCTAATTTCGATTCCTAAGTTATTTATGGTGTTTGCAATTTGATAACTAAAACATCTCTTGTACATTTCGGTCGAATGAAGTGGAGGCGTTAGCGTTCCTTTAAAACGAATGTTCAAATTGTGAACATCTGCGCGGTAACGCACTTTGTTATATAGATATGGGGGTGTTTTTGTGATTGGAATTTTAAAGGAAAAAGTAGCCGAATGTAATAATCTTCTATTAACCATGTTTAACCAATTATTTATTTTGAGCGTATGACTTATAGGGTGATATTTCCTTATACCGTAAATCAATCGTAAGCAAGAGTTCTGAAGCTTCTGAATTGATGTAACAGTAAAACCGCATATGCTGGTACGCAGACCAAATGTGACGATGAGTAACCGAAGTAACAGAAGTAAATAAATATATTATGTGGTAGAAAACGCCTTTTATTTTAACTGACATATTTTGAACCATGCAACCTATGGAAATATTCGGCAGGTACTCTGTAACAAACTAGATTCCAAGATGGCGGAAAGTAACGTGCAAAATAATAGCGGTGCGGAAAAATTGTATTTTGAGTGCTGCAAAACGAGACAAATAAGTTATATGATGTGCATAAAATGTGGAAAATTCTTTCATAAGTCGTGTGCTACCAGAGACTATGCAGGAAAAATCATAGTTCTTGATGAAACAAGGATAGAATGCTGCAAGGGAAACGTAACCTCAAACTCCAATGAAGAACAGATTTGTAATCAGAATGCAGAGATCGAGCGCCTGCATGAAACAATAGCTGAAATGGAAAAGAAAATCAGACTTCTTGAAAAGGAACGGGGTAAAGAAGTCCTTGCCAAGAAAAAAACATACGATTCCGAGATGGAAATCTCATATCTGAATAGGTTGGTGGATGAAACTACCGATAAAAACAATATTCTAAAGGAAAATAATCGCCTATTACTGGAGAGAATTCAAGTCCTAGAAAAAAGCCTCTTGCAAGAAAAACCCACTCCTAAACAGAAAGATTCTAGTTTCAATACAAAGGAATCATCATCGAAGAAGCATAATCGTTTGGGTCACCCTGATCAGGTAATTGGATCACATCCATGTGACGTTTCCCCCCAACCACAGAGCACGGAACAACCAAAGAACAACAGGTCGGAAAGTGAAAACAAACGAATGGCATCAACTACATATGTAGATACGCACATAGCAACAGAGGCTTCTACAAATAATAAAACTGATCGCAATTCTCAACAAGTGTTGGACGAAGCAAGTAACCATAAGCCTGGAAAAGAAGATGAAGGATGGAAAACAGTCGAGCGGAAAAGGAGAAACAACATGTCAAATACAAATCCAAACAACCTCAAAGGTGGAATAGTGAAAAATAATCGCCCGGTACCGCTACAGGGAACCAATGACGATAATTTAACGTTAAAAGTTGCAGAGAAGACAGCTTGGCTCTTCATTACGGGACTTGTACCTGAAACCGAGAGCTCCGAAATTATAAACTACCTAAAAGCCAGAAATCTAGGTGATCAATGCTCCTGCTACAAAATGAAAACAAGAAAGGAAAAAATATACAGCTCTTTTAAAATCGCTGTGCCCCAAACTAAAAGGGACCAATACATGTCCTGTAGCATCTGGCCCACAGGGGTATCTGTAAACCATTTTATGAACATCCAGCACCACAATGTGGTAAATCGTTAACAACGGACACACAAAATCAGAAGTTAACACTGCTTCATGTCAATATACGTTCACTGAGAAACAAAATGGATGAACTAGAAGCTATTCTAGGTGATGTTGGTGCGGAGATAGTGTGCTTAAGCGAGCATTGGCTGAAGACCGAGGAACTCAAGGTCCTAAATCTGCTCAATTTTAAAACTGGATCTTATTCCGCTAGGTCCAACACAACTGGAGGAGGTACTGTGATTTTAGTAAACCAAAGGTTAGATATAAGAACTTTAGATTTTTTAGATGTAATCAATGTCGAGAAGAGTGTTGAAATTTGTGGTATTTTTGTTCAAAGTTTTAATTTTTACATCTTAACTGTATATAGATCTCCATCTGGCTGTTTTAACACATTTCTTGCAGCGATGGAGGGCATTTTGAATAGAATAGGGGCTAATAAGAGAATTATTATTGTGGGAGATTTCAATGTCCAATTAGGAACAGATCAGGAGGAGGCGGTGTCTATGTGTGACTTATTTGAGTCTTTTGGTCTAAAACAAAACATATTTCTTCCAACCAGGGGTGATGCGTGCCTGGATAATATCTTTACGAGCCTCTGCATTGATCTACTTAATGCATGGACTCTTGATCTGTGCTTATCTGACCATCACGGACAAATAGTAACTGTGACCTCAGATTGTGAAGTGCCTGCTGAGCATATGTGGAAAGTATGTCGACCACTGACTTGTGTAGGTATGGAGTGTTTTTATGATCGGGTTGCCATGGAGCGTTGGGAGTTTATTAGTATGCCTGAGTTGAATATTGATGATAAATTTGAAAGGTTTGTAGTAATACTGGAAAGAGCTTACATTGAGTCTTTTCCTGAGAAGAGATATTCGGTGAGGTCTGATCAGGGATGCAACATAACTTGGTTTGATGATAGTTTGAGGGCCATGCGTGAGCATTTGGCTCTATTGAGGGATTTAAGTAAGCAGTATACTCATAATATTGATTTTGCTCAGGAGTATAGGGAGTTCAGATCGGAATATAAAAGGGCAATCAAGGATGCAAAAATTAGGTCAAACGACAGACTGATTGAGAGTGCGGACAATCCATCCTCATGCATGTGGAAAATTATAAACAAGAGTAGGGGTGTATCCAAAGGGGTCTCTGGCCCTTGTAGTATCTCTGCGGACACTTTTAATGCATTCTTCACCAGTGTGTCACATGACCTGGCTGCTAAAATCTCTTGTTCCGATCAGGATCCCATTGATTATTTAAACAACATCATTCCACCACTGAATCCCTTTTATTTCAGGGAAGTAACATTTAATGAGGTTAGGGACGTTGTTGATAGTTTGAAGATCAAGAATAGCTGTGACATTTTTGGGCTAAGTACAAGATTGTTAAGAGTCGTAAAAAATTTGATTATTGCGCCATTGACAGGGCTGGTAAATTTTTGTTTTGTAGAGGCAACATTCCCAAAGATTCTGAAAAGAGCCCTGGTAACACCCATATTTAAGAAGGGGAGCCCGGAGCTACCCGAGAACTATAGGCCAATTGCCCTATTGCCGGTATTCTCAAAGGTCGTGGAAAAGTGTATGGCTCTGCAGATCGTGGAGTTCTTTGGTCGCAACGGGTATTTCTCAGATTGTCAGTTTGGATTCAGAAAAAATAGAAATACAACTTTGGGTATATTGGATCTAGTATCACACATTCTGGACTCATTTAATAAACGGGAGTTTACAGCATCTTTGTTCTGCGACCTTAGCAAGGCGTTTGATTGCGTTTCGCACGATATTCTCCTCCGAAAGCTAAGGGCATATTTTTTCAGTGTGAGGAGTGTTGAGCTTCTTTCGTCATATCTATCAGGCCGGACACAGGCGGTCAGAGTCGGGGGGGTGACGTCGGCTGAAAGTGGTGTGACTATTGGCGTTCCTCAGGGGTCAGTCTTGGGCCCAATTTTATTCCTAATATATATAAATGATCTGCCACTGATAGAAGCATCAGCAAAGTTTACACTCTTCGCTGACGATACTACCATCTCGGTCACTGCTGATTCAATTGATCGGGCCATTGCAGGGTCAGTAGAACTATATGAGAGGGCTGCGAATTGGTTTGCTGTGAATAAGTTTCACCTTAACAATGACAAAACTAAGAAAGTCATTTTTTCAATGAGGGATACTGGCATTGCTAATGGGGATGTCACTGTCGTTAAGTTTCTGGGTGTGCATCTGGATCCCAAAATGCTGTGGGACGCCCATATTGGCGACCTATCAGGGAAGTTGAGGAGCAGCTTGTTTGTGCTTCGCAACCTGATAACTAATGTAGGTCGGAGTACGTTGCGAACGGCCTACTATGGAATCTTTCATTGTAAGATGTCATATGCAATACTGATCTGGGGGCATTCGCCTCAATCAAAAAGAATCTTTGGGCTGCAAAGAAGGGCGATAAGGCTGATTGCTGGTCTGGCGTATAGAGAGGACTGCAGAGCGGCCTTTAGGCAGCTTCGCATCTTGACCTTGCCATCAGTGTATGTACTGGAAAACTTGTTACATGTAAAAAAGAACGTTGAGACATATACGACGCACGACGATGTCCACCAGTACAACACCCGACACAAAGACCATCTAATGCCTAACTATTGTCGCCTAAAAAGAACACAAGATGAACCGGGTTTTCTTGGGCCGAAGTTCTTTAATGTGCTTCCCATTGCTGTAAGAAATCTACCTCTTAAACAATTTAAATCAAACGTCATTAAAATTTTATTAGAAAATGCCTTTTACGACATTGAAGAATTTCTAGCCACCAATCTATGATAAGTACTCAATGTTATGTCGTTCGTCTTGTATTTTATTTTTATTTCTATTTTAACTTTAAAATTTTATTAACTAACTTTTCAATACCATGCTATTTTATTATTGTTTATTGTCAATTGTGTAATATGGTGATATATGTATGTTATTTGTTAATCTATTTTAATTTAAGCCTCATCATGCTCACAGAACGGAATAACATGTGAAATGTTTCTCTTTTTTTTTCTATACTGACGTATGTAAACATATTTTATGTAATAGCATGAATAAAGGAATTTGAATTTGAATTTGAATTAGTTTAGCTACCTTTAGTGTTTTTAACATATACCCTTAATACCATCGTGGGCAGTGAAGATGTTACAAATAAATAATTTGTTTTTGGCCAAAGCAAATAAACGCAGCGGGCAATAAATGCAAACTACGTAGAAAACCAGCGAAACAAAGATTCAAGTTGGCCACCAGTCCACCCCAAGCGCTACGGTAGGAAATTTATGGCAGGTAGTTAGCAGGTATTTTTAAAGTTAATCTTTAACTTACGTATTTGTGAAGTCAAAACCATGTCGAAAGCAGAAAAGTATAGTAAAGTAGGTACCAAGGTATACCGTTTGACTTAATGACTGCAATAAAACCCCTCATAAACTCGGCTATCGTTTTCGCCTAGACGCAGAGACGTATTAATGCCAGTTTATAATAACAATAGATAGGTACAGGGTCTTCCAACGAGGACTGAACAGGGGCTCATTTTTGAGCTTCCTTATATTTAAAGAAAAATCCAAAATAGCCAATCGTTGTACTTTTTCCTGCAGAATTCAAAAATAAAACCAAAAATTTATTTGAACCAGAAACAAAAGAGTTACGCTATGGATAAGGTGTTTTTTAAATGGAACATAGCTTTTTTTATACGATTTTTGGAACGAGTGATTTTTTTTTTGTCCGTTCCGATTAAAATATTTAATATTGTGACAGCTATTTTTATTAAATTTTAATGTTTTATCCAGTATAATTTAACTTTAACCTGTTTGAAACATACACTAGGTAATAAAGGTATAATCACCTTTGAATCCTTCAAAGTCAAAAAATTTGAATAGTATTGACGGATATATTTCTGTGAAAATTTGCAATAAATCTTCTCCTTGCTTCTCTTGCATTTTCTTGGCATTTGTAGAACAAGATAACAATCTGCAATCTCTCATCTAATGAATATTTCATTTCGGCAATATTATAGTAAATTTGTCAAATTTTTTGACTTTGAAGGATTCAAAGGTGTTGCCACCCTATTATTGTATTTTTAACCCTATTGAACACATGTGGCATCAAGTTAAGTCGAAAGTTAGAACTCAAAATAGCACACCTACTCTTAGTATAGTATTTATATGAGTATTAAATGTTAATTGTTCCTTAAAATGAATGTAGTACAAGGGTTAATACCTTAGTAACGTTAAATATAGAAATTTCAAGAATCTTAGAAGGCACCAGAGTCGCGAAGCTTTAAATTAGGTACCTAATTAATGCTAACACTAAAAAGTTCTTGGTAATTTACCTGGTTTTACTGCAGCTGATGCGTGTATGGATTATACATTATTGCAGGCAATAAGTCAACGAATGAGCATGAAACCCACTTTACTGCTTAAACATTTGAGAATGTGCTCCTAGAAACATACTCTTAGGACTACACTAGATTCCAGTCGAGAAACAGCCAGTCGCCTGATAGGCGACCATGATCTGACATGTGGATTATACATTGCTGCAGGCACATCAGTATATGTAAGGTTAGTGCTCTGTAGACAGTAAGAAGACTTCAGCTTTTTATTTCTTTTATAGAAACTAATGTAGTTACATTTACCAACATTCAGAGATAAACCATTATTAACACACCACTCAGTCAGCCTATTAAAGTCATCCTGCAATAGAATCATACCTTCTACAGAACCAATTACCCTATAAAGCTTTAATGATGAACGTTATTGAAACATACTAGAATGTCATTTGTCAAGTGTAAGAACAACCTTTACGTCAGTAAACGGATGAACTTCGCCATTTCAGAAGATGCACAATATTGATTTTGTTTTTGTTTATACCTTTGCAACTTTGTACCTTCTGAATAAAGATCTTACTTATTTATTTATTTATTTATTAATGAAACTAATGAATAGTAAAGGTGAACAATGACCCCCCTGAGGCACACCAGAGGGCGCACTGAAACACCGTGAACTGGCTCCACCAATACGCACCTGCTTAAGATCTATCAGAAAGGAAGCTGTCGAACCACGACACCATACTATCAGAAAAGCTAGAGTTATAATTTTTTCACCAAGATAGCGAGAACGGATCTGTCAAATGCCTTGGAAATGTCTGTATAAATGACATCCACCTGATGTCCCTTCCCCAAAGCACTCAGCAGAGCGTTGTGAAAAACCAACAAATTGGTTACAGTAGACTTATCAAGACTAAAACCATGTTGTTTACTCAGTAACAATTCCTTACTATAAAAATAAGTTTGGTCATAAATAAGGCTGTCAAAAAGTTTTGGAATGGCAGACTATGCACACACTCCTGTAATTAGTTACTTTGTTATTGTCCCCCGATTTAAATATTGGTATCACAAAACTGTGTTTCCATTGTGTTGGAAACACTGCCGAGTCCAAAGACTTTGTGAACAGAATAAAAAGAGGATAGGAAAGGGCACAAGTTTCTTAAAAAATAGTTTGGTACACCGTCAGGACCTGAACTGAGCTTAGGCAGTAATTGGATCATCTTGTCAAAGCTCAATGCAACTGACATCTGAGGGTTAGGAATGGTCGCATTCTCGCTGACCTGCCCAAGAGTCATATTATCAAAATAATTCTCCCGATTATACACTGTTTTAAAAAACTGGGCAAAACCTTCAGCAATCTCTTCACAGCCTACAAATTCTTGATTATCATGGTACATTAAATTGGGAATTTTATTTATTGCTCTTTTATCATTTAACCTACTCCAAAAGCTCTTAGGATTAGTAAGAAGTAGTTGGTCTAAGTTGGAAATATAATTATGATAACAAACATCAGTCAGGGCTTTGCACTTTGACTGCATTGATACTTAGTTCTGTGGGCAATTTTCTTTTGCTGAACTAAATGTCTCAGATCATCTGAGAACCAACTGGGAAAATGTGAGGTTTTGAATAGTTTAAGAGGAACAAACAAAGCTATAGCCATACTTACTATATGATAGAACAATGAAACGGCTTCATTAATATCAATTTGATCCAAAACCCGAACCCAATTGACCGCACATAAATAATTATTGATGTCCAAATAATCACCATTTTTTAAGTCATAAAAAAATTCTACATAATTTAAAGACTCAGGCTGCTCACTATCTAGGTCAATTGCAAAGTTATATGCGTTGTGATTCTGCGTTTTACCAAGAAGATAGTCAACCGCTTCAGTTACTAACAGATCATTCACAGTGGTAAAAATGAGATCCAAATAAACAAACCTATCATTTGGTATCAAAATTCTCTGAAAATAAGCATAAAACTGACTCAAAATCAACCCATTTGAGTTAAGAGGGCATCTAACAGTCACGCCAGAACTATCATTTTCCCAGAGGGCATCGGGAATATTAAAATCACCAAAAATATAAAAATTATAATTCGCAAATTGCTGCCTAAGAATGTCAACTGTCTGGCAATGTTTCTCATAAGAATCAACACCAGAACTGGGAGGAATATATACGCCACCTATTATGAAGCTACTGTGACCCACTCTACACAGCAAAAATAATTGTTCAATTGAGTCATACTGCAACTTAAGTTTTTTAGCACTAATATAATCTCTAATATAAATTAATACACCTCCTCCACGGGACTTATTGCTTGTATCACAGGATCTGTCACACCGAAACAGGTTAAAAGATTGCACAGACAACTCAGCGTCAGAGAAATCCTGAGTAAGCCAGCTCTCCACAAACACCAACACATCATAATTAGAACCTAGGATTGCGTTTTGAAGCTCTTTAATTTTTGTTCTTAGACCTCCTGCATTAAAACAAAAAACTTGTAATGGGGCTAGTTGACGTTTTTTCTCTGGCTGCTAGGGTTTGTGGTATTTGTTATATAGGGGACATTATTTCTAAATTTAATTAATAAGTTTTCTTCACCTTCCTCCTTCCATTTATTTAGCTCATCTATCACCTTCTTCATAAACTTTCTTTGCATCAGGGTAAGGTCACTTCTAGCTTTATATGTATGAACTGAAGATGTATTTACTGCCTTCAGTACATCCTTAGCAATCTTACAGTTGGAAAACAATACCTTAAGTGGACGAGACCTGTTGTCTGTCTGTCTACCCAACCTGACTACTTTCACAATATCCTCAGTTGCCCTCTCCTTAGTGATCGACACCATCATCTCCACGACTCTCCCTCTATCCTCCTCAATCCTGTCCCGTATCATGTTTGAGTTAATAATTATTATAACCACACTGCTCTCTGCAGTGAAGGCAAGTCTATGAGACGGGACCCTAAGGTCATTTCTATTCCTTAAAAGGTAAACACCTTGAGCATCCCTAACAAACATATACTCATCTAAATTTGTTCTTACATAAATTACACATTCTAATGTATACAGAGTTGTTACTGTCAGTATGCCCCATTCTTTAAACAATTCACGGCATGAATGTCTTCTGCCCCTGAAACAGATCGTTCTAATGATCTTTCTTTTGTTCAATTAGAACTTTGCCAATTTGCTTAGCGTTGCCCCAACCCAAGATACTATAGCTCAAGCATGAATGAGCGTAGGCATAATAGTAAGAAAGTAGCACAGGTTTATTTGTAAACTGTCTAAGTTTCCATAGAACAAAACAGTGTTTAGCCAGCCTTCCCAGGTTCAAGTCAATCTGAAAATTCCAATATAACTGGAAATCCAGATGTAATCCCAAAAGTTTTAGTCTCTCACCCTGCTTTATGGAAGCGCCATTCATGCTTACTAAGTAATCAATTCCACTGGCAGAAATCATCACACTGTCTTCAGCCCCGGCACACAAACCCGTAACGGTTTTAGATGCGACAACAACAGTTATGTCATCTGCATACACAGTGAGGCTATTAGCAGGATCGTTCCTAGTTACATCACTTACAAAAAGTAAAAACAGTAGGGGTACGAGAATACTCCCTGAGGTACCCCTACACCCACTGGTAGCTCCCCAGAAAATTCGCCACCACTCACATTCAATTTGACCCTCTGAGTAATATCACAAAGGTAAGAGAACAGCTGACAGCTATCTCAAGGGCAGTCCTCGTCCTTCAAAGCAATGCAATTTAGCCAGAAGCAACTTATGATTATCCAAATCAAACGCGCGGCTGTAGTCAAAGAACAAACTAGCCGCTTGCTTTCTCCGGTATATCATTTCGATAATATACTTGACGGTTGTCAATATGGCACCTGTAGTGGATCGCTTCCTGCGAAAACCAAACTGAATATCAGGTAAACAATTAAACCTTTCCAAGAACTCCAAAAACCTGATATAAAAAGCTTTTTCGTAGATTTTCGAAGTGGGATTGCTCCTCGGATTGCTCTATACTTTTCGATTTCTTCTTTCTCATGTTTTTTTATGAATTGGTTTAATTACAGCACACTTTAGTTTAGAGGAAAGAATTTCTTTTTGAAAAGAACTATTTATTAGTTCAGCTAATAAAGGAGCAATGATATCGACTACAGAACTCAAAAGGGTGCAAGGAATTCCATCATCACCAGCAACATTATTTTTTTGAAACAGCACAGATAATTGTTTCATTCATTCTATTCTATTCTATTCTAAATTCAGAAATAAGATAAGGGGTCATACCTTTCCTATCATATATAATGCACATTTTAAAAAAATAGTTGTAATAGATGTGCAACAGATGGTAAGTAAAAAAAAATTGGGGGGCTCTTTTCTGAGTGTTTCTGGAATAAATTGATCAATAGCATGGTTTATTGTTTTCACCATGTTCGTAAGTACTCATGCTTTCTTGTGAAGCAAGGTTTTGTTTAGCTAGGTACTCATTAACTGATCATAATTGTCTCTCCAAAAGTTTCTGCTCAATAATATCTGTGTCTGTTTACTCTCCAATTTTGGTTGAGTATACACCTTCATGATGGACTGGTCACTAAGGCCCAGCGGAGGATGATTTGTTACCTTGGCTATTAGTTTATTGCCACTTACCTTACTTTTCCTCTATTAATTATAAGGCTTGAACTCGACGTAACAGACAACATAAACACTTGTACCATTGTGAAAAATTTTCCTATAAAGTTCAGAATCTGGTTATGCAGCTTTTAAAATAGCTTTACCAATCAAAATATCTTGTAACACATTAAAAAAATCAGTTACTAATTCATCTCATATTAAATTATAGTTATTCAGATACTCAACAAATAATGAAATAAATGAAATAGGCTTATTTCTGAGCACAAAAATAAATAGCTTGACATTATTTAGACCCAAATCATGTTGACCACGAATTGATGGTTACTTGTAGAAGACATGTGGAATTTTAAACTACTGCAGTTTTCAAATGAGTGCGGTATGTGTGAGTGTACATAGTGGCAACACACCAGAAAAACCTGTAGGAGGCGGAGGATGCCACTGTTGAACTGCAGTTTTAGGCTCTTTGGAATCCACACGCTAATGGTTGGTCTGAGGGACCAGCTTAACAGGCGTTTATAATAATATTACCAAGAATGTAGAAGTCAGCAACTATGTGAAAAAATAATAACAATGTAACTCGCATGTGCAATTTTTAATATTGCAATGCATAATCAAACATACCATCAGGTGGTTGTTGCTGGTGTGGTCAATCTGATTTTGGCCTAAACTGTTGTAAAGCAAATCTATGGGCGCCTAAAAACCTAGATAGTAGGTACCTACCTATGCCTTGTCTCGAGCTCTCAACTGAATTTCATGTGTCCAATAAAGTGAAATGCATTTGGATATTATAACATTAAACATGATTTTCTAATAAAACCTATTTAGAAATTAAATAAACATTAAAAATCAATTATTGCGAACTTTGTTTTTGCCACATAAAATATATCCAAATTTGTAAATTTAGCAACCTATCATCAGTGCAGCGATAAAACAGTAAATAACAACTCCAGATTAGTTCGTTAATAATTAGCATTAATTGGCTCCAAAAGACTAAAACCAGACTATGTAAATAGATAATTTGGGCAGAAAGTTTTTCGGGTATTTCGATACCGTTACTTGAACTGTAAACTCTATATAGTTTTGGCCTTAAATCGTTTATGTACTTACTTCATACGTATATTTTGTGGTTTCTGAGATTTCTGGGTTTCCAATAGAGAGCTTGAAGCGAGAGAAGAATTTTATTCGAGGTTTTTCCTAAGAAAATTGGAAAAAATAACTACGAACTACCACACAGACGAAACTGACATATTGACAAACGACAACATTTCAATCGACTGACGGGTTTGGCCTTGGAAGGTGACGGTTCATGTTCGACTGTTACCAATATAAAAAGACAAAAATCTATGTTGATATTTAAAAGCATACAATCTTTGTTTCTTTTTTCTATGCATACAATGCAAAATTTGAAATATGTAAGAAAATAATTTAACCATTGCAAATTATAAGTACTATAATCCTTCAGTTTTATATAATCATCCGTCTTAAATTTATAACCAATGCCACTAAGCTATTTTTTGAAATTTAATTTAGTTGTATATACACCAGATTTACCAGAAGCAAGTTGGTAACACCGCGAGGCAGTGCGTTCAGCGTTCTAGTTAGAGAAAATCCTAGTTTTATAGGGCGAGCAAGAATAAACTCAGAAAAAAAATCAAGGAAGATTAGTAGAACGTCAAGATAATATTTTTGTAATGCAACATAAGAAAGCATATGTCTGAAACCGTTAGGAATATTTTTAAATGTCAGTAGGTATGGCTAGTCCCACAAAACAGATAAGAGGTTACCTACTAGTCCTATGAAGAAAAACATATTTTTTTAGAGAACATAGTTTGTTCTACTTAATCTTTTAGCTTTTATCATTGGTCTACTTTATTTAAGAAATGAAATTATTATCATACGTAATACCACAAGAGCTTTTTTTTATCGGATAAACTTTTATTTCTTACGAAAACTAGATTGCTTAGAAATTTAACGAGAACAAACGAAATGATATCTGTTTTGTTCGAGTTTAAATTGCTAACAAGTGATCTAGTTTGAGTTTAAAAAATAAAAGTTTATCCGATCTTAAAAAAAAAGATCGAGTGATTTTTTAGCTAGAGAAGTTCAGGAATTTTAGCATGAATAGATACTAAAAAAAAAAATACTTCATTAAAAAAATGTTTGACAGCATCAAATTAATTTGTAACAATATGTCAGGTTGCCGAGCAATGAAAAAGAAAAGCTACTCGATTTTGAGCTGGAGAGGTGTTTACCATTTAATTTTTAGCTGGAGAGGGTTTTATCGCGATAAAAAAGGATTCACCTTTTTTTTTATCGATGTCAAAGTGATAAAAATGCAAATGTCAAATGGACATTTTATTGTAGGAGTGAATTTATCATACGTAAAACCACAAGAGCTTTTTTTTTATCGGATAAACTTTTATTTTTTACGAAAACTAGGTTGCTTAGAAATTTAACGAGAACAAACGAAATTTACCGTTTGTTTGAGTTTATATTGCTAAAAAGTGATCTAGTTTAAGTTTAAAAAAATAAAAGTTTATCCGATCTTAAAAAAAGATCGAGTGATTTTTAGCTAGAGAAATTCACGAATTTTGGCATGAATAGATACTAAAAAAAGATAATACTTCACTAAAAAAATGTTTGACAGCATCAAATTAATTTGTAACAATATGTCAGGTTGCCGAGCAATGAACAAGAAAAGCTACTCGATTTTGAGCTGGAGAATGGGACAAAATTTAAATATTGCATTTTTTAAATAATTATTTGTTTAATTTTATTCATGGAGTTCACATACCCGATAGACTACGGATATGGTATCAACAAGATGGTGCACTATGCCACAGTACGAGGAATGTAAGGCAATACTTAAATACCCTTTTTAATGGAAAAGTTATCGATAGATATTCTGACCTTTTTTGGCCCGCTAGGTCTCCGGCCTTGAGCCCTCTCGATTATTTCTTGTGGGGCTACTTAAAACAGAATGTATACCTACAAAGACCATTTTAAAATGTCGACCATTTAGAGAGGGTAATTAGAGAGACAATTACAAATATAACTCCTGCCATGATTAGAAATATTTTACGAGAATTTTCTGCAAGAACGGCTAAATGTATTAAAATGGAGGGAGGATATGTCGAAGCAAATAAATGTACAGTGAGTGAAAGTTAATGAATATTTTTATTTAAATTCATATTCTAATGTTTATTATTATAATTGTATTTTTCCAAAATAAATCATCATGTTTCTATCAATTATTTAAATGCGTCATAAAATTACTACAAAACAGGGATAAAGAATCAAAGGTTACGTTTTGAATAAAAATAATTGATAAATGTTTATTAGCTTGAATTGCATAATAAATACAATTATTGATTATAAATCACTTCAAAAAATTATATTTTTTGAAATGTCAAATTTATTTTCAATAATAGTCTACTAAGAGTAGAAACAGATATAACTTTTAATGCCAATCAACATTTTCTTATTCCATTTAGCTCTAAAATTAAAATTAAGAATACTTTTCTCGTAGGTCATTTTTGATTTTTTTACTTTTTGATCATCCTGTACATACTATCTCAAGTTTAAATAGTCTAATATTATTTTTTCAGTAAGCAGAACTTTTTATTAAGAGTAACTTTTTTTCGTAAAATAATATTAAAAAAGTTTCCCATATGTACAGAACTTCAGCGGACACACTGTAGATAGATAGATATACTTAATGCAAAACAATTTCCGTTGCACGTCATACCCTTCGAGCGACGTCAGTTATCAGCAGTGTTGTAAGATTGTAACCAAGATATCCGAGTAAGGCAATTACACTAGCTTTTTTTTCATAAAAACAAGATAAACTTAAGTCTCTTTGCATGAGAAATTAGAACGATTCTTCTTAGGTGATTCTAATAGTTTATTTTCCTTAACTGACGTTGAAACTGTGCTTATAGTGAAGATATTCAAATTTGGGGCAGCTGCTACCTGCTAAAAATTAGTAAAGTAGAAATAAAATATGTAGACCTTAACATATACTCTTGAAATTTACGTCTCTAACTGCTCTGCTGTCAATGGCAACAATGGGCCCAGACTTTGTTGTCAAGTTCTTTCTGAAAATAGCTTTCAGATATTGTTGCAGCCGCATCCAGACTGTTTAGAAAAAAAAAGAAAGTGATTATTTTAACTGGTGTTTTTAATATTATTATGGCGACGGCGACATTTATAAGTTGTAAGAAAAAGTCAAAATAAAAACTTGATTGAAATTACTGTGCCTCTTTGAGCGCGTACAGTTGGTCCTTCGAGCCGGATAGGATAAACAAGAGCAAGATGTGGATAATATTGGCAGATCCACTAGGAAAAGTGCTGGTGTCAGCGGGAGTTAGGACTAGAGAAAAAGGATATTAAAGATAAGTTACGGTTGCTTAAAATAGAACGTGACCTACACGAAGCAGAACTCAGAAGTACAAACTATTTTTGAAACGGACAGTAAAGTCTCTAGTCGTCGATCTTTAATAACAAAAAGTATGTACAACGTTGCAGAATGGGTGGAAAGAACGGTACAAATCCATTCTGTTGTTGAGATTGGGGCTGATGGGAATGATGACAACCTTTCAAAAAGTGACATTCTATGTGAAAGTGACAATAAAGGTGACAAATCAATCCTGAATGACAGTGACGTCGCATGTCAAAGAATAATGTCAATCTGTTTAAGCCAGAACAGAGGTGTTCCAACCTCTTTGCGTCAAAATGAAGAAGTGTCATCTTCTTGCAATGACATTAAACTGCTGTGTCAAACAATCTCAAATACACTAAAAGCTGTGAATTGAAATACTGAAGATAAATTCATAGCACGACATACCTTTCAGAAAGATTTTCCAACGTTCGATGGAAACCCTGAAGACTGGCCAAGTTTCTTTCAACAATTTCAGCAGATTTCAAAAAAAATGTGTCGATACAGTGAAGAAGAAAAGATCATTAAGCTCAGAGAATGTCTAAGAGGAGAAGCTAAATATGCTGTATCTGGTATGCTAATTGCATGTGAAAATGTAAACCTCATTATCGACACTTTACGAATGCGTTTTGTAAGACCAGAGTTTATTATAGACATCATAATTTCCAAAATCAGTGCAGTGCCCAGCATGAAAGAGATCATTATTGACAGACTCACATCATTTTCGTACGAACTCTGTAATTTGGTAGCTACAATGAAATCACTTAATACCTTGGGACATTACTACAATCCTTAACTTCTAAAAGAGTGTGTCATAAAATTGCCAGAAAGTCTACGACTAAGATGGGGCGAAGTAGTGCTAAGAAATCATGGTGAAGAGTAAACTTAGAACATTTTTCAACCTGGATTCAAGAAACTGCCACTGCAGCTAGTTACATAATGCCGATGACGAAGAAGATACAGCCTACCAAACACCCAGTGGTCTTAATGCAAGTAGAGCTAACGTGCACTTACTGTGAACGAAAGGGTCATTCAGTAAGTTACTGTGAAAAATTCAAGTCTGAAAGTGTGGATACGAGATGGGCCACAATCACCCTCAACAAACTTTGTTTTTCATGTTTAAATAAAGGACATTTAATGTTTAAATGTAAATTAAGGAAAGAATGTAGAATAAACCAATGCAAACTACGTCATCATCCATTGTCTACTGTCCAACAGGCGACTATACATTTTAATTAAATTGTGAATATATGTAAAATCCTTATCTGCAACATTATAAATACATTTAAATATAAAAGATGTACTATAAACTAAAATATTTTTAAAATATGTTGGTATTTTTTATATACTGGGTGGCCCACTTTAAACGCAGAATTTCATAGCATCTAAACTATTCAACTTTTTAAAATTTTTAAAAAGCAGGGTCATAGGGAGACATTAGGCCTACAGTTTAAAATTATTTTGAAATATACCGGATGTCCCAAAAAAGAGATCCATAGCAAAGTTATATTTTCTTAAATGGAACACCCTATATCTTACAATATTTTTGGATTCTACTTAAAATAACAATTATTTTTTAGTAAGTGCATTATAAGTTTGAACTTAACAGTTTCTGAGATATCGAGTCTTGAAAAATGACATTTTTGAACTTTGACAGCTTCTAGCTTTCTAACGGTACGTCTTAGGGCGAAACGGCTTGCATGTCCCTATCTTACTTTTCTACTATCTTTCTAAAAGTGTTAACTTCCGGTTAAACCAGATGTAGTTCAAAAGCCGCAAATATAGTAATTCCGGTTGACCCGAAAGTTGGCATTTTTGGAAAGATAATAAAAAAGTAAGACAGGGACATGTTTAGCCGTTTTGCTATATGGCGTATCGTTAGAAAGCTAGACGCTGTTTAAGTGCAAAAATGTCATTTTTCAAAACTCGATATCTCAATTTCAATTTCAATTTATTTATTTATTAATGTTAAAATCGTATAGATGTACACAAGTCAAAGTAATCAGCAGTTAAACTGCACTAAAGAAAGACTTAAAAAAAGAAAAAATTACTTAAAATACAGTCAATACAATAAAATTTTATATAACTGTCAATACACTAAAGTACACCTTAAATACAGTCATTAAACAACAGACCACATTTAAAGATTTTAACTCACATAGACACTCTCCATAGATACAAAAGTTAAAAATATATAAACACTTAAATTTGTTAAAACTTATAAGCTATTTTAGAAAGTAGAATTTAAAAATTACATTTAAAATATTCATCAACACTGTAGAAGGCTTTCGAGACAAGCAGTGCTTTGACCTCATTTTTAAATTTGTCGATTGGTAGCTGTTTAATTAAAGACGGTAGCCTGTTAAACATTTTAACAGCCGAAAACTCAGGACGACTTTGGCATTTATTCAATCTACAAAATATAGGCACCAGTGCCCCTTTACCCCTTGTATTATGATCATGAATATCCTGATGGGTAGTATATGAAGCCTCCTTTTTTCTGACATGCAGCAGGCATTCCATTATGTAGTTCGATGGGAAGGTAAGTATTTTTAATTCTATGAAAGCCTGTCTGCAGTCTTGTCTCCATCCGAGACCAGCAATCAGCCTAACAGCCCTTCTCTGAAGGCCGAAGATTCTACCAGCCTGTGCAGCGCCACCCCACGCAAGTAAAGCGTAAGTCATGATTGAGTGAAATGTAGCAAAATATACCATTTTTAGTGTGACAGACACACACCCATTAAGACTGCGTATTACAAATACACTGCTGCTGAGTCTCTTTGCAACATTTGCTATATGATGATCCCATTTTAATTTAGGATCTAAATCAACGCCCAGAAAATGAGCACACTGAGGGTTGTCATTGATATTGTCAATGTCTCTCAAAGTAAATACAACTCTATGCGTCTTCTCTCTATTAAGAAGAAGACCATTTGCGTCAAACCACTCGGCAGCTCTCGACTGTGCCCCCAATAGTCCCCGCTCCACCTCCATAAGTGATTCCCCAGCAACGGAAAGTGTAGTGTCGTCAGCAAAGAGGGTATATCGGGCATCAGGTTCCCCTGCAGGTAAGTCATTTATAAAAATGAGAAACAACAGAGGGCCCAATATTGAGCCCTGCGGCACACCAATATCTAACACCCTCATCGCCGACGCCACCCCACCAACCCTCACCACCTGCTTGCGGTCAGCAAGATATGATCTCATGAGGCTGATACTATTAAGTTTAGACTTATAATACACTTAATAAAAAATAATTGTAATTTCATGTAGAATTCAAAAGTAATGTATATAGGGTGTTCCGTTTAAAAAAAGTATGTTTGATATGCCCTGACTATTTGAAAGACCCTGTATAATTTAAAATCACTTTAAATTGTAGGCCTAATGCCTCCCTTTGACTCTGTTATTAAAAAATATTAAAAAGTTGAGTAGTTTAGATGCTATGGAAGCCTGCGTTGAGAGTGGCCCAAGTAACATTTTAAAATTTTAAGTTTTATCACAATCTACAAGAGGTTGTTAAGTCTATATAATAAAACTGATAGTAAAACTGTTTATACTAGATAACCTCTTTAAAGCTCCAATAAACCTGGCATAAAACCAAAAAGGACCTTTTGTAAAGGGTATAAGTATCTTCCTTAAAACTGTCAATAAAACCAACAGTAGGTACTTTTGAACCCAAATCTGCAAAATGTTTTTAAGTCTACCACAAAACATTTTATAAAGCCTTTATAAAACCGTTAGTACTTGCAATAAAATTTTATGCGTGATTTGAAACCATCATAAATAATTTTATTATTATCGTGTCTTTATTCATTTTTTGTCAAAGGCTTGTTGCACTTAAATTGCCAATATCAAAAAATGTCACCAAGTATAGTTAAATATGTCTGCCTCGATTGAAATTTCTGCATGTGCTAACATTTTATAATTTGATATTAATAAACAATCTGGTAATATAAAATTGTCAACCTCGGCCACCTTATTGATAAAGTATCTATATAAAAAAACTTTTAAAAAAATCACGCGCCTTTCATTTGTTAGCTTATTAATTCTTATTTACAATTAATAAAAAAAATTGTAACCTAGTTTTAGCTTAATCAGTATGATTTTGGGCTATTTAGGGGTATATATAACATATTAACATATTTTTGATAATTGCAGGCTAAATGTAAACAGTTAGAATAAATAAAAATATAACCAAACACTGTTGCCCTAACTTTGTTTAAACATGTCGGCCGTAGTTAACGGAAAAAAACATGGCTGGAAAATTAATAAAACCGTTCGTTTTAATATAATGCCCTATTAAGAGTTTGTGGGTTTGCGAAATATTTTTATAAAGCAAAAGGTTTTGTTAAATTCCAATTGCTCTACTTTATTACAATTTTAAAACCTGTAAGACTTTACCCATCCTTACTACTCTTCTTTAAAACACTTAAGATTTGTCTCTGACAACCTCTAATACAAATGTACTTAGATAACAACAACCTAAAAAAACATTTATTTTGTGATGTCGTGTGTGTAAGCACTGAAAGCAAGCAAAAGTGAAAAAAATATAAGTAAGTAGATTTTAAACAGTTTTGTTATGATATTAAATACCTATAATAAGTGTATTATTGGTTTATTTTACCTATAGTAAGTTTAATATTAGTTTATTTGCAGAATGGCGCGAACGGGCATGTTCCATGACATATTTCTACACATGGGCGGCGCAGGCGTTAAGAAAGGTGTATTAATACTTTTATTCGTATGATATACAATCGATTTTTAAAAGATAAAGAAATGAAAGTCTCAGCTTTTATACTTTTAATAATTTTTCAAGCCTCTTTGGGATAATGGATAATTTCTTCCAATCACAATAACAAAATGGCGTTTACTATGCGTTATATGCCCCCTCTCTCAAAGTTTAAAGGCGTAAGTGGGGGAACCAAAGGATTTATAGGTGCTTTGTAAAAACCAAAAGGTTTTAACTTAGCTTACTAAAAAAAGAGAAAACTATTAGGTTTCATAAGGAGCCTTTACCAATTATCGTCCAAAGTAAATAGTATTTATGATAACATAAATTAAGGCTGACTACTTAAGAGTTATTCGTTTTATTGCTTGATCGTAACGAGTACTTAAAAACCATATTTTAAAACTCCCATAAAACCCAAAGATTTATAGATGTCTACCACAAAACTTAAAAGATTTAAAATCCTCTATAAACCTTAATGAGTTCATTGTGGTTTTGATTAATGCAGCAACTAAGTGGTTATATAACCAATAGGTCTTAAAGAGCAAAAAGATTTAACAAGTTGCTTTAAAGATAACTTGAAGGCATTTTTTTTAAGTACATATTATCTGCAGATAAATTGGTATGCACAAAAGAAATAATAAAACCCACTTCAGTTTATGTACCTTCTTAAACCTGTGATAAAACCCTATAAACACTTGTTGGCATTTAAATTGTTACTTAGGGGGCCACCCTGTATTATTATTTGACAATATTGCCAGAACAATTAATATTGTATAGATGTTGCCTTAATATTTTGTTAATATTGAATGCTACTCTATGATGAAAGAATTAAAACAAAATTTTCTCAAAAACTGGTAGATCTCGGAGAAAAAAACTTTGGATTCGTGATCAGCGACCCCAAATTAGGGTGCACGCAAAAAGTTAACGAAGAATTTGTTGTTTTTAGCTTTTCCAATAATCACCCCAATTTGCCTGCTCAAGCTTGATTTTAAGACATTCATGTTTCTTAAATAAAACATCTACATATTACCTAGGCATTTTAATTGAAGAAGTTTGAAATTGAAATATTATTGACTGAAGTTCTATCTTAAAAGGGAAATTCTTCATTCATGAGTAATTACCTTACTTTTCGGTAAAAGTGGATACACTGCAGTGTCGAAAATATTTTACCTGAGTTTCTGGGTAGAGCATATTATCCGTTTATGCAAAAAACATTTTTTTTTGGAGCGTGTCCTTGACTAGTTCGCTATTAACATTTATGTTCCATGTTCTATCTACCGTGAATCAATCACCCTATAGTTATATCAATTATATTGGATTACGCACGTTTTCTTTAGAAATATTTCTGGACCACTCTATAACTTCTTACTTCTACTTTGTTGCATTTACCGAACGCGCTCCTACCACAGCATCCATTGTTAACTTGTTAGTTACCATGGGCCAAAAAATCTTATAATGCACATGCTTGCATCCTTCTTCTACTTACACAAAATTCTATAAAAGAGAAAGGCAGGTATATTTATTTACAGCCTGCGCAAGAGAAACGATACTGCAATTGCATCTTCATTTCATTCGTTAAGTTTCGTTCCTCGTTGAACGAACACAAAGCATTTTTGTGATTATCCGATTACGATTGTTGATATTTTTGTTTTTATTCTACGCTACAGTAGTTTGTCGGTGAGTTGTTTTCGCGTTTCGCAAGAAATTTGTGAAATAAAACGTGTTCGGACCACGGTGTACAGTGTGTTTTGTGAATTGGACAAAATTCATAGAAAGCCCTAATCGTTTTTTATGCCCTCATCGTTTTTTATGCCCTCATTTTAATTAAAAAATAATGGAACATCATTGAACATGCTCAAAAAGTAGTTTTTCGAATTATTCAGCAGAAATGGCACATAATGCCGTGTTTCTAATATTGTTGAGGTTATTTTACCTTTCTCATTGCCAGACAGACTCAAGGGAATCTTTGTTTCCAGCAGGTAAGGCACTTGTTTTGTTAATTTTGCTAAGGTCACTTTGTTTATGGGTTTGGGGTTAATGGTCAAGGTAGTTTTAAACGTTTAAACCTGCTTTTGACGCGCTTTATTTTATTAAACCAAGGCGGTATTTTTAGTTGTTATTCTCAGTTTTTGTCCTGTTTTTTATTTCCTTTTTAGGTAATAAAATGGGTTAGGTAGGTACCATATTTGTAGTAGTGGTACTTAGTAAGTAGATACGTAATGCATTGTACATAAGTATGTTACCATGGTAACGTACTTAGTCAAATAAACATTAATTCACCCGAGAATTCACCATTACAACAAGGAATTTCATTTTTTTTTCATTCATTCATCCAAATATTTACTGATTTTTATACAATGAAGAAAATAAATAGCACAATTTAATCCTTGTTTATTTTAATTTTACGGGAAGGAATCTACAGGTTTCATGGAAGACATTTTCCTATTCATAAGTGAAGAATTTCTCTTTCAAAATAGAACTTATTCAGTCAATAATATTTTAATTTCAAACTTGTTCAATTAGTTAAGATACCGGTAATTATTTGGAACACCGGAATCGGAGAATTTTTCGCTAAAATTTTTTATATAGACTACCTACATAATTAGGCACTAGCTCGTGACGTCACACACATAACCTTACTTTCGATGGGGGGACAAATAAAGCGTGTTTACGTTAAGGTTAATGTAATTGCTTTGTGTTATTTTTCGAGTTTTGTGATATTTTTCGAACTTTTTTGATATTTTTAGAGTTTGGACCTTTATAACGTGTAGTTTTCAGTGCTGTTAGTGTTAATTTTCGTAAAGACTTTTATTTTAGAGTGATATTACTCTCAAGTGTTTTGAATTTTCAAGGCAGCCAGCAATGGTAAGTGTAAGGCGGTGTAAGGGTTGTAAGACTGATTATTTACCTTAAATATGGTTAAAAGTAAGTCAGATGAATAATCATGAAAGTATTTTAGGATTCTAAAGTACGGTACAGTGAAAAGTTGGCATTTATTGATGGGGTAGACCCTTATTTGTTGAAGGACTTTCAGTACAGTACTTCTCTCAATGAGCTTCCTACGATATCAAAAAACATGATTATGGATTACTTGCTATTCAGGACAAGCCAAGAAACGAATCAGGAAATACGGGCTTACAAAAGTTTGGATGCTTTTGCCCAGTTTGCTTGCAAGTGGATCGAGGCAGTACTTGCAAAAAAGATTGGAAATAATTTTCTTATTCTTTCAAAAGTAAATATACTAATTTTAATTTTTAAAATATTTTTTATGTTATTATTTTTAATACCTTTTAGGTACGACACTCCCAAAGTGTGTCGAAGGCGCCATTAAAGCCATGGGTCATTCTTGGACCTAAGGGTGAAATTTTGACCTGTCACTGCACATGTGTGGCAGGCTTGGGGGAAGTTTGTACCCATGTTGCTGCAGTTCTGTTTAGTTTAGAATATGCAGGAAGAGATGACGAAACATCTGTAACAGATGTTTTGGCATATTGGATAGGCCCAAGCAAGAAGGGACAATTTTACAAAAGGCTTGAGGATATCGATTTTACACCTCCAGGGAGTTTATTAGGATCCTCTGATAAAAAAGAAACCATGAAACCAGTGCCACAAATACCCGTTCCTTCGACAGAGGAAATAGAAGAAACATACATGGAGTTTAAAAAAGCAAAGTGTTTGACAGTCTCGATGCTGCCTAAAAAAGAATACCACCCTGAAACTTGGGACCCATCTCTACCTAAACCCCATAATAAATTTTTTGATCCTGCCTTTTTAAACTTAACTTTAGAACAGGTTAATGCAAAAATTAAAGAAGAAAACCTAATTGCTTCTTTAGTGCTAACAGACGAGCAAATAAACAACGTTTTTAATAAAACTAAAGACCAAAGTGCGTCAACCTTATGGTTTCAGCTAAGAAGTGGTCGCATAACGGCATCAAAGTTTAAAGCAGTTTGCAGAACCAATTTGGAGAAACCCTCTTTATCCCTATTAAAGGGAATATGTTACCCTTTAACAACAAAGCGATTTTTCAAAGCTGGAATTTATGGTTGTGAGCATGAACAGGACGCTCTTAATGCCTATTTAGAAGCTCACAAGGAGGAACACTCTGATGTAGTAATAAGAAAAAGTGGATTAATCCTCAACAAAAAATATCCCTTTTTTGGGGCTTCACCTGATGGTATATTAGAATGTAGTGTATGTGGGACGGGATGCGTAGAAGTAAAATGCCCCTACTGTGTAAGAGATGCAGATATCGAGGAGATTATACATTTTAAAACGTCATGCTTAGTAGCCGATAAAGAAAGTTTCAGCCTTAAAACAGACCACAGCTATTACTACCAAGTCCAGATGCAAATGGCATTAGGTGCTTATAAGTTCTGCGACTTTGTAGTCTGGACAAAGCACAATTTCTTTTATGAAAGAATTGAAGAAAATAAAATATTTTGGAAAAAAGAAAGTTTAAAAGCTAAACATTTTTTTGAACACGTTGTGCTACCAGAACTGGTTTCAAAAATCTATACTGAAAAAGTAAGAGTCTTATCTAATTTTAAATCCAAAATACCTTATTATATTTTTTTTACAGATTTGCCCTAGTATTTTAAGAGAAAAGAAAATAAAGACAAAAGAAGTAACACAAGTTTTGGATGTAAGTTCTTATTTATATTTATAAAAAATGTAGTTGCTATTTAGGCACATATGATGAATTCATTATTATTTGGTGTTTGCAGGCCCAGATTGAGTTACATCAAGAAAGTTTGGGCACCGACTGTACTACAGGTCCATCTTGTTCAGGAATGACACAAGCTCCTGGACAGTGTGTTAACACACGGGTAAGTTAATTATAATAATAATGTTTGCTAATCTGAATATGGTGGGTGTTATGGACATGAAAGCTGTTTTTTTTTAGCTTTTATTTTTTATTATTTTTATTTTCAGTTGTGGTGTTATTGTCAGAAGCCAGACGACGGCAAACCGATGGTGAACTGTGGTAATCAATTTTGTAAGATTCAGTGGTTTCACAGAAAATGTCTGAATTTAAAGAGACTACCCGCAGCTGATTGGTTTTGCTCAGACTGTGCTAATATTAGTAAGGAAGCAAAACGAAAAAAGACAAAGAACTGAAACCATCTGCAGTTTGCAAAAATAATATTTCATAATAATAATATAATATACTTATAAATAATATAGGTAACTAAAATTAAGTCTATTATTAAATTAATATTTTTCTGTTTCTTTTGAAAATGTTCCATGCCTATGGCTTTTTGTAATTTAAAAATTATAAAGGAATAAATAAAACATCTATCTATCTATTATTTTATTTATTCATCAATACCCACCATAGAAGGTACATTATTAATTAATGCACAACATACAGTAATAATTTTATCCACCACTGGTATATTATCTGTATCTTTTCTTCTAACAAGTGACAATGGAAGAACTTGATGCAGAATTTTATACTTTTGTCTTAAACTTCCTATGACTCGTTCTACATGGATTCTGAAACCAGATACATAGTAAATATTTATTAGCCATTCAAAACCTATATGCATCAGAGCACCTTTGATGCAAATAGATTTAGAATGGATTAAATGTAAATAAATAATTCTGTAACCACCTGAAATAACGGAGTAATAGAGATGAATTTTCAGTATACCAACCTAACCGAGGCAATATGTCTGGTTTCCTCAAGTTGAATAGGGTCCAGTTGGGCCTTGTCTTTTAAAAAAGCAGGGGTTTTTACAGTGGCACAATGAAGACCTACCAAATCTTTTATCAAAAACCCCCTGTCTGCCAATATAAGGTCACCAGGTTTAAGCTGCTCCAAAAAACCACAATCCTCTGTTAGAAGCTTGTCGCTGATGCGTCCTCCGTACCCACAAGATATGAAGGATATAGCACCATAAGGTGTTATACCAATAAGATATTTTAAGGTGTTATGGTGTTTATAATTAGACCAGGTACAAGCCTGTGCATCTAGGTTTGATGGTTTCTCGATGAAAATTTCAAAACAATCAATTATAACTGTAACCTTCCTTTGAAAATGTTCAATAAATGCAACTGGCATAGTACTTATCAGTTCTTCTCTACTTGGCCATTTAATAAAGCATTTTAATCTCATATATAGTACATGCAATGTTGAAAAAAAAATTCGAGATATTAAGTGCTCACTACAGTTAAAAATATATGATAAAAATCGAAAACTAATGCCAAGTCTTAACCTCATCAAAGTTATTAGAAAATTTTGGAACTTCTCAGAAATTGTATTTAAATGACTCGTTATAAATGGTTCAACTAAATTGTAAATTATTTTTAGGCATTCATAACTGGGAACTCCTGTTAAAAACAATGTTTTTTTGTTGTTCCCTACTAAACTCTCTTCTGTAAAGGACAAGCTAGACATATTTTTTCTCATTTCCAGAATTTCCTTTTGTAAGTTTGACAGCTCGGTTTCAAGAAGGCTAACATTAAGATCAGTTTGACTTGATTTATCAAGATTAACTGGATCTTGAGGGACTTCTGCATTTTCCTCTTCAGGGACTAGGACCTATAAAACAAACAGGGTTGAAGTTGCAATGTTAAAGCATAAATAATTAGAGCAAGCGACTCCTGTAAAAAAAATTCTTGTGGCATTAACACTAACTACAAACTCAAAAAAAAAGAAGCGATTTTATTAGATGGTGTCTCACTGCAGAGAAAGCTGATTCAGGTACAGCTATGTTTTTAGGAGTCTTGTGTTGTAACCTCCTTTTCATATTTCGTTCAAACCTCAGCACATTTTTTCTTGGCAAACTGCTTTGGTATCCCATGTGTTGAGAAGGGACATAGTCTGGGTGGTCTGGATAACTATTTGGCTCTCCTATAATGTTATAATGATCAGTTTTGTTAAACAAACAAAACAATGGTTATATCTCGGGTTATATTACTTACATGCTAAATTAAACCAACCTGTGCAAAAATGAATCGAGCATATAAAAGCATTTTTAATTTTCTCATCTGGAAAATCATCTCGGTGAAGGGCAGCCACCCAGCGCCTCTGTCTGTTGATTCTCTCTTGAGAAACTTTCCTCTGTTTATCCTGGACTGATGGGAAGCGAAAAAATCTTACTTTCTCCCTATTTGAGCGGTTTCCACACTTAGCAACGGAACAAAACTTCACCATTCTAGAAATCAACTAAAATAGTAGAAAAAAAAATAACAGTAACCTTGCCTTTAGTCCACACTTTACAATATTTGAAAAACTAGAGGAAGTAGGTACTTGTATAACACTAATAATATCAAAAAAACTTGCAAAAAATAGTAAAAACTGCAATATCTAGGAGTTCACACTATCACTTTTAACTTTATTTTACACAATTATTTTCACTTTCAAATCACTTTGAACCTTTTTTTTTTTATCTTCAGGGATACTTGTAACACGTCCAAAAAAGAAACCACTATAATTTATTATGATTTTGCTGCTAAAATCAATTAAAATAGCACGTAAATAAATGTAAAAATCGTTTGTTTGTCCCCCCATCGAAAGTGGGGTTATGTGATTTATGACGTAGTAGCTAGTGCCTAATTGAATGTCGCTGATCACAATTTTCCTTTTGTGTTTTCTTCGGAAACGCATTATTTTTGAGAAAAAAAAAATTTGAAATTTTTCCACTTACAGCTTACAGGTAAGGTTTTTTTTTTCTTTTTAATTTTCTGGATTTTATTGTTTTCCCTTCAAAATCAGCGATTAAACCGAGGATTACCTAAACTTGCACCAAACTGTCTCTATCCATAAAATGAGAACTCGAATGAGAACAACATTTTTATCAAAAAAAAAAAAACGGAAAAACTACGAACTTAATTACTATCCTCGCTATAGGCGAGAGAGATGCGCATAGAATATAAAGAGATGCGCTTATGGGAGGAATAGATAGGCAACTTTACCATACTAAATTGGTTCCCTAATAGCGCCATGCGCGACTGGTTGAAGAACTAAATGTAGCAGTGGTGGGGGTCGACGCCACGCACGAAAAATATAAATTTTATAAATTTGAATTCAAATTTTCGCGTTTCTAACTCTGACGGAAAAGTTAGAAGTGCGAAAATTCTGAATTAAACATAATAATTATGGGAGAATGAAAGAAAGTTATAACAACGTTTCTGACAAACTTTATTAATATTAGCTATTTACATAAATAGGTTTTTCAAACAAAAAACAGCAAAGAAATAATAATTATCCCCGAATTATCCCTCCAAAGCCTGAATTATATAAAAATTAGTTTATAAAGTAAACAAAAAAGGACTTAAGAACTAAAATGTATAGCTTTTTAATAGTATCATTCATTTTAACTTCCATTAGGAAATAGGAACTTATTTCAAATCTTTGGAGCAGCAGCAAGTAGTTTTGTAGCAGGTAATTTAGGCTGAAGAAGCTTCATGTTCTTTTTTACTCAGGCATACCTTTAAAAAGTGCCCACGTTTACCACATCCATTCTAAATGGAATCTCTTGCAGGACATAAACTACGTAAATGCTTTTTATTCTTTCCGCAGAGGTAAAAGAAAGAAGAAATTTGATCTTGAAGTTTTCCCGTGTTTCCTTACTTCCGGGCGTCACAGAAATTTATAAAACTTGACGGTAACATAAAAGCTTCAAAGTTTTTCTGTGCAACTTCTAACGATTGGGCTTGATTCGCGGCATCTTGGAGTTGCAATATACTATTTTCTAGTAAACGGTGTCGAATATAATTTGAACTCGATCCACTTATAAAAGAATCTCTTATATAATCATTGCAGCTTTTATCAGCAGTCTTAAAGTTGCAATCCTGACTAAACTTGTTTTAATTCTTGCAAATATTTATTTATTGTCTTACTAGTCTGTTGTTTTCTAATAGTCAAACAGTGTCTGAGAAATACCTCGTTTTTAGACTTGATAAAAATAGAATCCAGAGCTTTCACAGCTTCTTCGTACGTTTTACAATCGGTAATAAAATCGTAGTTTGTATGACTTCATGATAATATTAATTAAAAGGTTGGGTTTATTGAATATTTAATTAATTAAGTAATTGTCATATCTTACTTTCCAATGAGTCCATTTTTGAGCAGCTTTGGGAGCATTCTATTCAGTGTCAAATCTTTCAGACCGTAGAACTTTACCCATTCTAGTCAAATAAATTGTAATGAATGCTTTTACCTTTCGATAACATGCTTTATTTACATAATTAGAACACAGCATGCATAGACAAGGGAGATGCGCTAGGGAACAGCATAACATTAAATTCTAAATGTTGACAACTATAGATACACAGAAATATTTGGCCAACTGGTACAACAAACAAACAGGTGTATTAAATATACCACAGTCGCTACCAACGTTAGGATATGAACAACCTTATAAAACAAAATGCTACAATAGCGCCATCAGCGACTGGTTAAAAAATTAAACGAATGGGGAATGACATTCACCATTTAAGTTATCCTAGCCTGATCCTCGTTATAATTCCGACATTTAATGAATTTAACAAGTCAGGATAATTTGAGGGGTACCTTCAAAGTTTGCGGTGTTGCCATGGTTATTTTTTAACTGAAATATAGCATATTCGAACTACAGCTTGCCCAACTTATACTTTGTTTCTTGATGCGAGAGAGCAATACAATGTAAATTTGCAATGACAGGGCCCATTAAGCAGGGTGGACAACTTAAAGGTTGCATTGTAATAGTCAGGTAAATTGCAATGATAGTTTTTAAAAATTCCGTATTTCAGGTATTTAAGACGTACACACCTCGAATCGGTCCTAAATTAGGGTTCCCCTAGTTTGTGAATGAAATAAAAACTACCTGTAGTAATAACGGCGTTACTACAGGTAGTTTAAATATTAATATTTATAAAAAAAAACCTACCTACTAGTATCTACAATACCTACAACAACTTAGTTTTTAAATTTTAGTCATCATGTTCTGAGTAGTCCGATGAACTATCGTCGTTGGGGCCCAGAGAAATAATAAGGGACTCTACAGTGTTTTCTAGCATGTTATCAGCTTCAGCTTCCCACATTCTTTCTTCCATTTCAATCACATGTTCGACGCACTTCGCACTTTTTCCATTTTTCACAATCCATTGTCTTTATTCCCTCTTGCAAGAGGTTTCCAACATCTTTCATTTTAAAAGTGGTGTTATGCCTTGCTACAAACCCTTTTACCTGCGCCTACATCAATTGTATGGAGTTTAATTTACAGTGATATGGTGGAAGGCGAGTTGCCGTTATATTTCGTTTTGAAGCGATTTTGTCGACAACAAATTTCGTACAAAGAGGTTTGTTGGAGAAACATGCATATGCATTTCAAGTCTAATTAACATAATTCAAACTCCTAATATTACTTAATAATTAGACCAAAGCCATAATCGCATTTCAGTGGAAAGTTAATAATGATCGGCAACGCCTCATTTGGGTTATGTTATATTGTTTTAAAGAAATAAATAAAACTCATCTTTTGACACATAAAAACTTAACTGCGTATTCACGTCGCATTTAATAATCCTTTCGGTAAAATAATACAATAGAAAACCCATAATAACACAGCTTGTTTACGTTTTTATACACCTTCAACTTGCGTCTAGCTGGTAAACAGTAAATATATGTCTACTTGGTTAGCGGTAAACATCAGGGTCGGCGAGGCTTTTCCAAATATCACAAAAGGGTGGGCGTTGAATATGATGCCTACGTGCTAGAATGGTCAGTTGTTATGGAATGCAGTATGAAGAGTGTTTAGGGGGATGCGGTGTTGCAAGTGGTTTTCGCGTGGGAAGAGCGATCAACAAAACGAATGTTTTCATTTTTACAGTCAGTAGGTTTTAGACTTGACTCCGTAACGGAACGTCGTCTCCTCACGTATTTCGGGACATCAGCGACAAGTGTTTTCGAGTAGGTTCTACACTTCATTCCGTGACGGAGCGTGTTCTTCTCACGTATTTCGAGACAGCGCCAAGTATTTTCGAGTAGGTTTTATACTTCACTCCTTGGTGTACGTCTGCCGTGATTTAAATCGCCACGTAATATTTTCGCGGCCAGCAGCGCCAAGTGTTTCTAAACAGTGAGTCGAGTTACAGATTATTTTCGTGGTTTTGCAAAGATTGTTTAAGTAAACGTTTAATAGTTTGTCGCGGGTTACACGAACCCCCTTCAGTGTGATTAGTCAATGTGGCCATTGATTAGTTAATTAATACCTAATAAGTTATGTGAAGTAGTTGTATGGTTTCACAATTTATGTAAACACCTGACATTATCTGTTCAAATGGCATAGTTTGGTAGAATAAAGAAATGCTTTTGTGAAGAAAAGTGTTTTCTTGAGAGTGAAATTAGAAAAAATAATCAGTGAATCACCCTATTGAAAAATATTACTTTTTGTTGCTGAGACTGGGATTTTAAAACCCAGGCTTTGTTTAAGGTTTATTCAACTTTACAATCTCCAGTAGCTCCTTTTTCAGCATATCTTTATGAAATGGCTTCTTATTTACAGTAAGCCAATAAATGATGTAATTTTTTTTCCAAGCAGACATTGGTATTTTTTCGGATTTTCTTGAGTGGTAGCATTATCCATTACTATAAGAGACCCAGGAGGAATAAGATCTAGCATTTGCTGGAAGTATTCTTCAAAGACATCATGATAGTCTCCAGTCCGTTTTGATTTAAATGCTAGTAATCGACAAATCCATTTTTGCTACCAATGTGAGTAAGTATTAATCTTTTACTTTTTCCCGAGGGTGCTTTTATTCCAGTGGACCATCCTTCCGTGAAAGCTTGCCTCGCGCTTTTTATATGTTTATCCTGCTATATTTTACCAACGGTTTAACCTTCATTTAACCAAGTTTCCTCCATATAATAGATATTCCTGTTTTCCCTTCGAAAGTGTCTAACTGCCCTCCAATATCGTCATCGCCAGCAGATGATTTCGTCTTTCTCTATTAAAAGTGATGTTCTGTTCTGAATTTTTTTATTACAAAAATTCATTTACTTCAAAGTTTTCCATAGTTTCTTCTTACCGATGGCCCATGGGTGGAATAAAATCATCCTTTTTCATTTCAGACATTATTTTGTCTAAGGTAGGTATTTCTTTTTTAAAGTAAAACAAGTGTATGATTCTTCTGATGGCAGTCTTCTCATTCTTATTTATTACAGTTTCTTTTCTTGCTGTACTTCTCCTTGGTGACCTGATGGGGCCGCGTTTATCCTCGTGCACAAGTCGGTATACTGTCCGACTCCAGTCATATTCGAGCACTATTTTTGCAACTCCGAATGTTATATTAAATAATAATTGAACTACGCCTATGGAATACGGCGAAGACCACTGAGTTTCATAGTTAAATAATGATTTATTACTCTCTCGCATTATGAAATATACTATAGTCAACTAGTCAACTATATTTTTTAAGAAACCATTAGTAATTATTACAATGGTACTGCTTTGCTACACTAGATTTACATGGGTTAAAGAGCGCTAACCGGTTTCTAATCCGTCTTTTTGTTTCAAATTCGCGATATAGCAATAATATCGTTATCAGTAAACATGGCAACAGCGCTTCGGTTAGGGCGTCAGCCAATCTACATTTTTCTGTTTGCGCACAAGTTTCTACATTTTTCGACTTATTCCAGGGGTTTCTTGTGAACATATTTCGTTTAATTCAACAATGAAATGTATATTATGAGTCCTACATGTGAAATTTTATTGGAAATAATAACATTATAGGATTACATGCAAAATACCATACCCATGAGTTGGAAAAACTTTAACATTTTTTTTTTTGAAAACTACGAGTTTCCGGAAAAAACGCAAAAGGGAAATTGTGATCAGCGACCTCCAATTAGGGTGTATGTAAAAAAATCAGCGAACAATTCTCTAATTCTGGTGTTACAAATAATTACCAAGATACCTAATGGTTGTTTTATTAAGAAACATGTCTTAAAATGAAGCTTAAAGCAAATTGGTGTGATTATTGGTAAAGCTGTAAACGACGAATTTTTCGCTAATTTTTTGTATATACCCTAATTTGTGATCGCTAATCACGAAGTTTCGGCGGTCTCTAATAGTTTTTATGAAAAGAATTATTACAATTTTTTCATTAAACAGGTTAGGCTATTTGCATGTGCCTAATCCTTAAAGTTTTACCATTTTCATTAAAATTGTATTTGTAAAACTCAAAATGACAATTATTCAAAAGTCATTCCGACATGATTCCACATTTTCCCTGCTTCGCCAATTTACTATTGGAAGACGAAGAAAATATTTTAAAAATATGCACATTTTTATGGTACCTAATACTCTCGCGATGAGCCACGTTTGAGGGAACATCACCCTTTGTTGCGTTTATATTAAATACTTTACTTCCTAAAAAATCTGATAAAGCAGTTCACTAAAATGCGAGCTAAAATGGAACAAATTGGTCAATAAACCGCCTCCGATTTTGCATTTTAATGTAAATTAGGATCCCACATCTTTAGAATCCATTTTACGACCGTTAGTTAGCTTCAAGACAGGTATACGACTTAAGAGGCCACCAGTAAGTCGTAGTATAGTAAAAGTGCGTTGGTTATTATACCCGTATTTAGTATAGGGAAAAACACGCCACCGCACCGCTTAAATTCAAGAACTCGGCATACCAAATAGATCCATTTGGTAAAAAGATTAGAAACTACTTAAGTCATTGGTTGCCAACCTGTCGATAGCGAACTACCGGTAGCTCGCAAAGGTAATTCTGGTAGCTCACAACATATTTTAAATTTTAAACATATTAAGGTGTAAAAATCATAGAAGCTTCCGTAAATTGTAAATTTCGCAAATTCTCATAATAAACACAAGCAGCGGCAACACTGCGGTGAGCGATCTGCCATCGACGTCTTCATGCTAGAATAGGCCCGTTTAACATTTTTTTTTAGGGGAAAGGGGAAAGAAAGTCAAAAAGTCTTTCTCCTCTGGTTTTTGGAATTTTTTTTTATTTTAGAAATCGAAAGAACGTTTTAAGATAATTTCCAAATTTTTAGGTTTTTATTCGAACATTTCGCTTCGCGTGACGTCACATTGCAGATGCTGGTCGAGATTTACTGAGCGTGTGGCGCGTGGTATTGTGTTTCTGTATGGAAACGGCGTTTGATAGTTAAATTATATATTTTTTATCTTGCTGGTTTAAAATAAGGGAGAAAAAAATTCTAATAAATATTATGTGGTTCCTGAGTGCCGTAACACTGCCAAAATAAGCGTATCTTTTGATCCTGCAACTAGAAAAGTTTGGCAGAAAGCTATGCGTCAGGATGTTTTTGCTTTTGACAAATCCCATGTTCATTGCTGTGAGGATCATTTTAACGTAAGTTTAAATATATGCCAATGTGGAAGCAGACTACAGAATATATTATGATATTTATAACCTATTTTTGATATAAAAGAAGACATATACAATTATATGTACATAACGAAAAAAGGATATATCAGACTTAAGCCAAAAGTAGTACCAAGTTTTTTTTTAGTCAAAAAGATCGAGTTACGGCCCACAGGTCGAAACCATCGTCACGGTTTTTCCAAAAAAAAAAAAAACAGAAATCCTTGATTAATAACTTGTTACTTCATGAAAGTTCAGAAATTTATATTGAGAATGAGGGCGTCGAGCAGGAAAATGGGATGAAAATCGAACCAAAGTTTAAAGGTATGGGTCTGTTATTTATTTTGTGATATGAGTGTTTTTAAGCGTTGCAGCTTAAGGCTGAAGTTCGCAGCAAGGGAGTCCAGTATACTAGTGATTTGCCATTGTCAAAAATGGGAAAAGAGAAAATATCCTTTTAAGTATAAGGTTTCGAAGGAAATAGTACCGATTCAGTTTGTCGTAGTAACGGCTCTACAACATTTATTTTATCAGAACTAAGCTTGTCAGATTCAGATTCCGATGGTAGAAAACATATAGATATTCCAGAAGAAATACAAAAGAGAACATTTTTCTTGATAGAAACAAATCCTAAACTATTCAGGTTTTTCCGAGTCTTTCATTATTTATTGTAAATATGCTAGCCCAAAATGTAAATTGAATAGATTGGATATTTTTTTATTCCTAAAAAAGATCAAACTAAGATTATCTTATAGAATATTAGCTGACGATTATAGTATAAAAGTTGCCAAAGTATGTAATATTATTCAAAAAACATTACCTTTACTAGCAGGTTACCTTTATTCACTTGTTCACTTTAAATCGTTATCTGAGGTTCAAAAAAAACTTCCTCCTATTCCCTGTTTTGATGTTTTAATACAAAAACCAAGTAAACCGATACTATACAGTCCCTTTCATGTTCAGAATATAAAGGTTATAACACCTTGAAATAGGTAATAGCATGTACACCTAATGGTTTAATTTCTTATATTTCTACTGGTTTTGGTGGTAGAAGTACTGACAAAATGATAGTCGAGGGTCGAGGAATCGAAATTTTTAAATAAATTAAATCCAGGGGCTCAGGTAATTGCCGACAGAGGCTTTAAGCATCTCGAAAACCAACTTGCAGCCAGTATTAGTTAACTTGTTAGACCACCATCATCTAACCGAAAAAATTCTAAACAAGAAGTTAAGGAATCAAAAAGGATTTCAAGCTTAAGAAAACATGTAGACTAAGGGAATAAGGGAATTTGCTATTCTTCAACCACATGCTACGTTTCATTTAAGTTTGGTTAATTTATTAGATTTAATAGTGCAAATAGTTTGTGAACGATTAGTCTTATATCTTTTCCATCCAGTCCCAAATCTCTGAGGTATGTTATCAGGAGATTGTGCTTAACGTTGTCAAATGCCTTCTCGTAGTCAATGAAATACATAAAGACATCTTTTCTTTGATCCTGGCAGTTTTGGATCAATGTCTGGAGACTAATATAGCTAGTTCCAAATCCGCTTTTAAATCCGAATTGACTGACTCCACTTGCTTTCTCACATTTTCGATAAAGCCTTGTGTGTAGAACTCAAAGGAAAAGTTTCAGACAGTGGCTCATTAAGCTGATAAGGCGATAATCTTTATACGAGGTTGCGCTATTAGATTTTGGTAGGGTTATAAACGTGGAGCGGAGCCAATCTTCAGGGAAGTGTCCAGTGTCATAGATGTTATTGAAGAGTCTTACGATCGTTTCAAGATTTTGTTCGTTAATTAAGTGAAACGTTTCCGAGTACATATCATCAGGACCTGAAGCTTTGTTATTTCTCATTAAACTGTAGGCGTGTATGATTTCATTTTTAGTGTGCTTGGCCCTGATAGAGTGTATATTTTCGTTGTGGGGTTCTCTGGTCTGTCGTCGTTGAAAAGGCTAATCAACTTTAATTTTAATAGTATATTATTTAACGAGCGGTAATGTATGACCATTACCGCAAGTTGAATACTATACTTTATCTACGACTATAACAATAAATACTAGGATACAAGTATAGAGAAAGAACTTTATTCACAAATCTTGATAGTTACCTATATCAATGCTATAAAATTTGAGTTGTAATTACTCATTTTGTTTATTAATAAAATTAACTGTAAAGTTTGAACAACCAGTAAACTGAATATGTGGGACTGAATTATGCAAGTTTATTGTTTCTTTTTGTGTTTGTTGCATATTATGTTGTTGATGTACTAACTGGTTGAGGTGTTATAGAACTGTATATCTTATTTGCAGTATCTGTCTTATTCTTTTCGGAATCATCAACGTACCCCTCAGCCACAGTAGTTGATCGCCAACCGCCATGGCGTTTCAGTGCAGTTAAAGTCTGTGCGTTTTAAGAAGTCCGCTAAGCCATAAAACCTCTTGAGCATTATGTCGGTGGCTCTCAAACAATAAATTATATTGAAGGTAATTTTGGATGTTGATGAATTACATTTTCTAAATAAAATCATTTAAAGTAAATAAAAAATTAGTTTAGGTAAAGAAAAATAATAATTTTTTAGCTTTTGTAGTATTCAGACAAATTAGTTTTACGAATTCTTTTTTATAAAGTTTTGGTTCTAAAAAGAACCGATTTTGTAGTCTTGCGACAGAACGTACCTACTTGTAGATAGGTACTACTAAAAGTAGTCTTCCTCTGCATTTGAAATTTCACCCATGCTTTCAGACTCATCAGAATCAACATCATCGTCATCATCATCATCATTCGTAATAATTAACGGTCTTACTTCGTCTATAACCTGTTCTGTCTCATAAGATTCAAAAATATTTTTTTCTGTGTGTTCAATGCATTTCCGCCATTCTTCTTTGCCCGCTTGGCTAAGCGCCTCCTCCCATAACTTTATAACGCTAGGCTTACCGATATTTTTACAGGCATGTTTGTCATAATAGTTCTTGCTAATACCCCATACCAATTCAATTGCGTTGTAATGACAATGGTTGGGCGGCAATCTCAAAACTTGATGTCCATATTTGAGGGCTAATTCGTCAACAACATACTTTTTTTTAAGTGACTGCTCTTTACACTTGCTTAAAAGTTCACTTTTTAAATATAAATTTTGATGGTTTATGTTTTTCTTTGACAACCACTCTTTTATTTCTTCCTTTTTCCAGCTGCTTGTAGGGAATTTCTCTTCGAGTCTCGTATGAGTAGTGTTCAAATGAGAGTTCTGACTATCCCCCCACCCCTTTTTATGACCTTGACCTTGAGTAACCCGGCCTTGACCTTGACCTTGAATTTGACCTTGACCTTGAACCCGAGGTTGACCTTGAATTTGGCATTGACCTTGAATTTGACCTTGGATTTGACCTTGACCTTGAGTAACCCGGCCTTGACCTTGACCTTGACCTTGAACCCGAAGTTGACCTTGAATTTGGCATTGACCTTGAATTTGACCTTGACCTTGAACCCGAGGTTGACCTTGAATTTGGTATTCACCTTGAATTTGACCTTGACCTTGACCTTGACCTTGAAGTTTACATTGACCTTGAGCGTGTCTAACATTGAAGAAGTAAGTGGAATTATACCCCCTCCCCGAGAATTTGTCTTATAAATATGATTTCATTTGAAAAGAACCCCATAGTCACACAGATAGTTTAAGTCACTCCTTTTGGTAAATAAACTATTTACTAATCATGAATAATTACAAATGTGAAAAATGTGGTTCGTTATTTACCTATTCAATTAATATGTTGCGGCATCAAAGAGAATCTTGTAAGAAAAGATTTGATAGTGATAATGTTGGAGGGAAGCGTCGTAGAATTGATGGTGGTGCATCGACGTCAAGTATGCAGAATTGTGCTGTATGTGAAGTGAGTGTACCACAGGGGCGGATGTTAGCCCATTCGAGAACGTCGCTGCATAAAAGTAGATCATGTGTGCCGCTGTGCAATGGTGTTGAGCTTATAAATCATGCATTTAAAAATAGAATTGCATCATATCGCATTAACAGTGAAATTGAGCATGTTGACTATTCAGCATTTTTTGCTGAAATCGAAACAAAAGTGATGCAATTAATAAGTGACATACTTAGTAGAGAACATGCGTTGAAAATAAATATGGTTGCTGTTGGCAGATATTTTCTACAATCACAGGATATATTTAGTGAAAAATCTTTCAACACCTGCAATGAGATAGTTGCTGCAGGAAGTGATTTAAAGGATGTGTATGGATCTTTTGTGGAGGTAATGAAGGTGCAGGCAACAGAGTTTCAGGAAAAAGATTCAGGTACGGTAAAATAGAAAAAAAATGTTTGCGAAGTAATTTATTTAACAGGTTAAGATAAAATCTAACAATTTTTTTCTTTTTTTGCAGGGTGGGCCTTGGAAAAAATTTTATATTTGGAGGTGAATATTAACAAGTATTCACCCCTTGGTGGTTCATCCTATATAAAATTACCAAGATTCATTGAATATAAAAAAGCTGTGATAAATGTACTGAACCAGGATCAGTGTTGTTTTGCTTGGTCCATAATGGCAGCTTTATTTCCTACAGTCTCGGATCCATCACAACTTAGTTCCTACCCCCATTACAGCACTACGTTGGACTTTACAGGTATGGATTTTCCAGTTAAATTGTGTGATATTAAAAAATTTGAGGTGTTAAATAATATTTCAGTTAATGTATACGGTTTAGAATCCTCTTTTAAAGATAATAAAACGCAATATGAGGTGGTCGGCCCATTAAGATATGCTACAAAAAAGCTACCAATGCACGTCAATTTGTTGTTAATAACTGAAGATTGTAATGCTGGTGATAAAGAAAGCAGTTCAAAAAGTCATTATTGCTGGATAAAAGATTTGTCTCGTTTAGTTTCCAGTCAAATTTCAAAGCATAATCAGAAATTATATTTTTGTGACGGTTGCCTAATCTATTTTAGATCACTTGAAGATTTAACATTACATCAAAAGCACGATTGTAAGCATATCTATGCGTTGACACCCTCAACGGATCTGAAAGTAGATAAATTTGGAAAGAGTGTACCGGAAAATATATTAAAATTTGATAGTATTGAGAAACAAATGCGCGTTCCCTTTGTTGTTTACGCGGATTTTGAATCAGTATTAAAACCCATTCAAACGGTGGAACCAAATAATGAAAATTCTTATACTGTTAAAAGTTTAAAACATGAACCATACTCTTTTGCATATTTAATTAAATGCTCTTTTGATGATTCTTTGTCCAAGTTTGAGCTATATCGGGGCACTGATGCCGCCAAAGTTTTTGTGGATCGTATTGAGACAGATTTGAGATTCCTTTATAATACATATTTAAAAGATATTAAACCAATGCATCGTTTAACAACCGCTGAACAACAAGAGTTTGAAAATGCTGAGATATGTGGCATATGTGAGCAAGCTTTTCAGATTGATGATGTAAAAGTAAAAGATCATTGCCACATAACTGGTAAAAAAAGACGTGGTGCTGCACATTCCATATGTAACTTAAATTATAAAATACCAAGTTTTGTCCCCATTATTTTCCATAATTTAAGTGGATATGATAGCCACATGTTTATAAAGGAACTCTGTCGATATGGAGACAAAATTGATGTGATAGCTCAAAGTAAGGAGAAGTATGTATCATTTACAAAGAGTATTTACATGCACGACTACGTGGATGGAAAAACCGGACAGATGAAACGGAAATATTTAAAGTTGCGATTTATAGACAGTTTTAAATTTTTATCAACATCTTTGGAAAATTTGGGTAATGGTTTAAATGTTAATGAATTTAGAGAAACGCGAAAATATTTTGTCACTGAGGGTAAATTTGATTTAATGCGTCGAAAAGGCGTTTTTCCATATAGTTTTATTGACTGCATCGATAAAATGAATAATGAAAATCTTCCAACAAAAAATGAGTTTTATGATCATTTACGAGAAGAACATATCAGCGATGAGTGTTATGAAAGAGCAAAAGAGGTGTGGCGCTTGTTTGCATGTAAGAATTTAGGTGATTATTCGGATTTATATTTAAAGTCTGACGTATTGTTATTAACTGATGTTTTTGAGCAATTTCGCGATACATGTTTAAAAGTTTACAAACTCGATCCTGCGCAGTATTTTACCCTTCCAAGTTTATCATTTGATTGTATGTTGCGCATGACCAAGGTGGAGTTAGAACTGATAACGGATATTGATATAATCCATTTTTTCCAAAAGGGAATTCGCGGTGGCATAAGTCAGTGTACAGATAGAATGCATATTGCCAATAATTCATTTTTACCAAATTTTGATCCCAACGAACCTTCTTCATTTATAAGCTATCTGGATGCAACAAACCTATACGGTCATAGTATGTCCCAAACTTTACCATTAGGCGGTTTTAGATGGCTCTCAGCAGGTGAAATACTTGATTTAAATATTTTGGCTGTTGACGATGATAGCCCGCAAGGATATGTTTTCGAAGTGGATGTTCATTACCCTGAAGAATTACATGATGCACATTCTGATCTTCCGTTCTTAGTAGAAAACATAATACCTCCTACTGAGACAGCAAAATTACCAAAATTAATTCCGAATTTAAATGATAAAAAGAGATATGTAGTTCACTATAGAACGTTGAAACAAGCCATCTGCAACGGCCTAATGGTAATGCAAACTCATAGAGTATTAAAATTTGATCAATCGAAGTGGTTAAAAACATACATTGATTTTAATACTGAATTGCGAAATTCTTCTACGACAAAATTTGGTAAAGACCTCTTTAAATTAATAATAAATGCTGTTTTTGGGAAGACTATGGAAAACGTGGAAAAGCGCAAAGATATAAAGTTGATTACTCAATGGGAAAATGCTCGCGGTAAAGTTGGAGCAGGGTCATTAATTGCTCGCCCCAATTTTAGCAGCAGATCAATATTTTCCGAAAACTTTGTCGCGATCCACATGAATAAATTGAAAATTATTTACAATAAACCGATATACAGGGTGACGCGGATCTAAATGAACATACTTCAACACAAGACAAAGAATACCTTGGGGGTTCTTAATCACCCATCTTTGATAGTTCAATTGTCGATAGTTAATAAGATACAGGGTCTTTTATGAACTTCAGCAATTTTTTGTTCTTGTCATATTTTTTAATGCACTCCGTATAAAATTTTCATATTGGGTCAACATCTGTAACCTATCTGTCGCTTAAAATTGCAGTATCAGAAAATTTTAAATTCCAGGCCCGTATTAGAAAAAGTTGACATTTTCAATTTTTACATTTTTAACACCCTGTAGATCAATTTTTTCAAAATATTATTTTTTATTGGAAAGAGCATAAAGAATTGACCCTAACGGCATAATTTTCAAAGTTCCCGCACCCATCACTTGATTAGAATAAATGGTTGTTTTGTAAAAAATTTCAAAATGGTGCATATTTGGAAATTAGAAATTAAGAAAATAACAATAAAAAAGCAAAAACTGCTTCCGAAGAAAAAAAATAAATGTACTAAACGTTTAATAGTTTTAACGAGACTAAATTTTAGGGAACAACACAACAACAAATAACAAAGTAATAATAATAATAACAAAACTGCAAGTTAAAATCGACTGCTTAAAATCTAATACATAGAAAAAGTTTTAGCAAGAATTAATTTTAAGAGCACTTTAGCAGAACACTGTTATTTAAGAAGCTGTTCAAAATGCCCTCCATTGGCTTGTTCACATCTTCGTCTTCTGATGTTTAAATTTGACACTGCTTTTCTAATTGCGTCTGGGTTATTTTTTAAAGCATTAATAATTCGTGGCAAAAGCTGCTCCCGCGTGTTGATTTCTTCTGAATAAACCAAATTTTTCATATTCCCCCAGAAAAAAAAATCCAAAGGATTAAAGTCCGGCGACCTGGCTGGCCATAAATGGGGCCCTCCACGGCCTATCCATCTGTTAGGAAACGTAATATTTAAAAATTCAGATACAACCCTTGCAAAATGTGGTGGGGCCCCATCATGTTGAAAAAAGAGCCCTCTCACGTTAGCATTTTCATTCTGCATAAGTCCTGGCAAAATGTTTTGTAAAAAATTTAAATATTGATTTCCATCTAATCTTTCAGCAAAAAAGTGCGGCCCAATTAATTTATTATTTATTATACCTGCCCAAACGTTTATGGAAAATTTGTGCTGCGAATGCGATTGTCTGATGGCATGTGGATTTTCTAACGACCATACATGGGAATTCCTTGAATTATTTACACCATCTCTGGTAAATTGTGCTTCATCGGTCCAGAGGATTCGATAAAGACTCCTTTGGTGTCTACTGAGCCACTGGCAAAAGAGTAACCGGTTTGCATAATCGCCAGGTTCCAATCTTTGAACTTCTTGAACATGAAACGGATGCAAGCCTTCCTTTTGCAGTGTTACATTAACTCTTTTTTGCGGGATTCCTAGACGTGTCGCAATTTTTCGAGTAGATGTTTTGGGATTATCTTCAACAAGATTTAAGATATCTTCTTCCTCCTGAACTGGATGTCGTATTGGTTGATCAATATTATTGTCGGTGGGAAAATGTCCATGTTCTCCAGCAAATAAAATTACATTTGCAAATGTTTTGTGATATGGACATCTTCTACCCGGAAATCGCCTACGATATTCCCGAACAGCAGCTCTTCCATTACCGTTACAAAAACCGTATACAAAAATAATGTCGGCATATTCGGCATTTGAAAATTGGTAAGGCATCTTCAACAGAAAATTGCAATAATTGTTAACCGAATACTAACAAAGGTCAGACAACTGTCACATATCTGATAGTGACTTGAATTGTTGCTATGGAACAGTAACTCGATAGTCTTTGGTTTGTTTTTAAATGAGGCAAAGCCTACTTTACAAAGTTTGAAATTTCTGACTGTAATTTACGATTTTTTGTCGATGTCTAAAAAGCAATCATTATCTTGCAGTTTTGTTATTATTATTATTACTTTGTTATTTGTTGTTGTGTTGTTCCCTAAAATTTAGTCTCGTTAAAACTATTAAACGTTTAGTACATTTATTTTTTTTCTTCGGAAGCAGTTTTTGCTTTTTTATTGTTATTTTCTTAATTTCTAATTTCCAAATATGCACCATTTTGAAATTTTTTACAAAACAACCATTTATTCTAATCAAGTGATGGGTGCGGGAACTTTGAAAATTATGCCGTTAGGGTCAATTCTTTATGCTCTTTCCAATAAAAAAATAATATTTTGAAAAAATTGATCTACAGGGTGTTAAAAATGTAAAAATTGAAAATGTCAACTTTTTCTAATACGGGCCTGGAATTTAAAATTTTCTGATACTGCAATTTTAAGCGACAGATAGGTTACAGATGTTGACTCAATATGAAAATTTTATACGGAGTGCATTAAAAAATATGACAAGAACAAGAAATTGCTGAAGTTCATAAAAGACCCTGTATCTTATTAACTATCGACAATTGAACTATCAAAGATGGGTGATTAAGAACCCCCAAGGTATTCTTTGTCTTGTGTTGAAGTATGTTCATTTAGATCCGCGTCACCCTGTATATAGGGTTTTCCATATTGGACATCTCAAAAACAGTAATATATGATTTTTTCTACAATTTCATTAAGAAAAAGTTTGGTAAGAATGCATCCTTACTTTACACTGATACGGACTCGCTTATTATAAAAGTATTGACCGATAATTTTTATCATGTAATAACGGAAAACCCAGATAAGTTTGACACGTCAAATTATCCAGAGCAAAATAAATTTAATATAATCAAAAATAAATCGGTATTGGGTAGGATGAAGGATGAATTTCCGGACGACCCAATAATTTCGTTTTATGGTACAGGGGCCAAAGCTTATTATGTAAAATCGTTAAGTAATGAATTAAAAAAAGCTAAGGGGGTCAAAAAATCAGTCGTAGAAAAGGAATTGCATGAAGAAGATTATCGGAAAATCGTCGAGCACGGTGGACTTATATTTAGAAAAATGAAAACATTTCGAAGTGAATTGCATGATGTTTATACGCAAGTTATTAATAAAGTTGCTCTGTCACACAGCGACGATAAGCGTTATGTAATTCCACAAAGCACAAAAACTCTACCCTGGGGACATGCCGACATCGAATTTTTTAAGTCCGATCCGGAACAGAATTGCGAAAATTTATTGCGTATTGTACAATTATTTTTGTAAAGTAGTAGTAGTATACTCGTCTATTTAAACTGGAAAGTCCATAATAATAATATTTTAATTATTATAAGTCATGTAGAAATGTAATTTTGTCATATGTCACGTCCTTGTAATTTACGAATCTAGTACTTCTGTTTGTCTGTTAAATTTGTAAGCAGGAGACATTGTAAAATGGTTTTGTGCAACATAAGTTATTTTATTGAAATACTATAATACAAAATTTAAAGTAACAAATCTTTATATTTAGTAATTTCTTCATTTTGTGTAAAGTTGAACGGTCCACTCGAAAAGCATATTCGTCCTTGGAAAATAATGACCTCGAGAGAGATGTACGAAGCTAACCTTGTCGGTTAGACGCGAGAAATGGAACCTGAGAAGTGGGGGTGGGTGTATAAAGGTAGCCGACGTAAATGCAGCAGATCAGTTTGCAGTTGTTCGTGGTCGTCTAAGTTTAAAGTTAAGTACGTAAGAAGTAATGGAGTGTGAAAATGACAGTATGTCGTTGTTTAGTTTCGGCAGTGCGGCTGAAGAAGCCATGCTAGAGGGCTTTGATCCGGCGTCCGTCCTTACACCTAGGACAGTGGAGAAATGGGCCCTGGAGCAGACTGAGTTTACGGAGCAGTGTATTCAGGAAAAGGCCGAGGAAGAAGCCTGCAACAATATGTTGTCTGAGATTGCTTCTCGGCAACATCAGGAGCAGCAGCAGCAGCAGCAGCAGTCAAGTGTTGTCGTTTTAAGCAACGTGGTGGTGAGGAAGGCGGATCCGCCGGGTGGGAAGTTGGCGCAGCTTCTAAAGATGCCACGAAGTCGGTCAATTAAGAAAGCCGATTTCTATGCCCGAAGTAGGAAAGGGAAAAAGAACACCAGCGCTCCTGTTCCGGACCTACCTAGAGTGGCATCACCACCAGCCGCCGTCGTCACCGCCGCCACCACCACCACCACCACCACGGATGAACCGCAACGGAGGCCATTGTCACCAGAGGCCATCGTTGTGGAGGAATGTTCGACGGCGGCAGCAACGTCTTCAAATGACTCCATTTTTAAGAGGCCAGAATCGCCGATTCTAAGTGGAAATCTGAAGAGGCGACGCCCCACGGTGGTTAAAATAGTGCCTGAGTGGCTTGGTGAATTTTCGCCGAGCCAAAGAGAGACAGTGGCTGCTGCGTTCAATATTAGACAATCTTTAGTTAGGGACATGAAAGACAGTGTAAGTGAAGTGAAGGAGTGCGAGAGACAAATGTTAGAATTAAGGAAAAGGATGGAGGCGGCACAGGAAAAGATGGCCAAGTGTAAGCAGCGGCTTAAACACTTTGACAACTTTTCTTATGCCGCGGATATGTAAGATATGGATAAGTTAGTTGTAGGTGTTTATGTTAGATTTTAAGTCTTAGATATTAGGAATGTAAAAATTGTACACATTATACCATTAAAAAAGATTTGCGGTGTTAGATATTAGCAATGTAAAAATTGTACATATTATACAAGTTATAACAATAAAAGTTATAATATTATATTATATAATTTGTTTTATTTTACTGAACTTCAGTAACAATAAAAAACACTAGGGAACAAAAAAGTATTAAACCTAAAATGTTGGACATAGTCTAAACTATATATCTCCATTTTTTTAAATTTCATGAGAGAAAATGTAATAATTCTTCGTTTCAACCGTTTCGAATTTTTATTAATTTTTTTTTAGGCATTTCCGATAACTTTAGAGCTAAGAAGTATTAAACTTAAATTACTGGGCGTAGTCTAAGCTACACAGTACCATTTTTTAAATTGCAATTAAATAAAAATTGATATTTCTTTTTTCACCCAGTTCCTATTTTTATTAATTTTTTTAGGCATTTCCGATAACTTTAGAGCTAAGAAGTATTAAACTTAAATTACTGGGCGTAGTCTAAGCTACACAGTACCATTTTTTAAATTGCAATTAAATAAAAATTGATATTTCTTGTTTTCACCCAGTTCCTATTTTTATTAATTTTTTTTAGGCATTTCCGATAACTTTAGAGCTAAGAAGTATTAAACTTAAATTACTGGGCGTAGTCTAAGCTACACAGTACCATTTTTTAAATTGCAATTAAATAAAAATTGATATTTCTTTTTTTCACCCAGTTCCTATTTTTATTAATTTTTTTTAGGCATTTCCGATAACTTTAGAGCTAAGAAGTATTAAACTTAAATTACTGGGCGTAGTCTAAGCTACACAGTACCATTTTTTAAATTGCAATTAAATAAAAATTGATATTTCTTGTTTTCATCCCTTTCCTATTTTTATTAATTTTTTTAAGGCATTTCCCTTCATTTTAGCGACATGAAGTATAGAACTAAAAATTTTTGGCCTGTCTTAAAGTACAAGTTCCTTTTTTTTTAAATTTTATTTAGAGAATAAAAATTTTTCGTAGGATTCATATGGAAAATAAACCCTTATTTTTAGGGTGCATGGTACCGCCCCTATTAATAATTGCAATTTGTAGGAAAACTATAGATTTTAGCGAAAAAATGTATTTGGGAATTTTATAGAGAGAATTTTTGTGTTGATGAATCCAATTTTCAAATTTAAAAAATATTGAGCTTTAAAAACGGGGTTTTCAGCCAACCCTGTTTTTTGTAACTTTGACGTCTTATAGCGTCGAGACGGATAGAAATAGAAAAAAACGCGCGAACACGGGTCAAATATTTTTTAAAGCATGACTGGAAAAAAAAAGTTTTTTTTGGAAAAACGTGAAAATTTCGGAAAATTGCAAGAAAGTTTAGAATTTGTTTCGAGGAAAACCGTCAACTTTAGGGAAAATTGTGTTAGAGCAAAAATTTTAGAGTGCAACCGTTTCTACGGGAATCTTGTCATAAAATTATGAAAAAGGTGAGGAAAAAATTTTTACGGCCGATATAATTTCCCATTTTTTTTTTAATGACAAATGTTGACTTTGTGCGTCATTTGCAAAAAAACGATAAACGGAAGGGTAATAGCCTGTTTGGAAAAGTTGTAGAGGCAAGCTTTGTGAATAAGAATCCAATTTTCAAAATTCAAAAAGTAAATTTAAAAAAAAATGTTTTTTAAAAATTTTGTTTTTTTGCAACTTTGACGCCTCGCAGCGTCGGAACGGATAGAAATAGAAAAAAACGCCGCGACACGGGTCAAATATTTTTGAAAATATAACGGGAAAAAATTAAAATTTACATATGATATGGGGAAAAATCTCAAAATTTTCAAGAAAATGAAGCAGATATCATATACAAGGAAGTAAAAAAGTGAAGTGGACTATCCGGAAAACGCTTGTTCGACCATCGGGGTCTGGGGAGGGAAGGAGGGAAGTGGTGTGGTGGGAGGCTAGGGGTGGTCGCCGTGTGTAGGGCGGGAGCCCGATATATATATATAAGTCTCAAAGCCTGCGCAGTAGGGTTTAAAGCGCTAATTTTTTAAAAAACCGAAGAAATGAAATTGGAAATCGATTCTCCTGAATAAATGAAACAATTTTGCGCTATAAAATTTTTTTGTAAAATGTCTGTAAGTGCGAGAAAAAAATTATTTAAAGTTGAAAATCATGCGCAGACGCTATAATTCACAGTTTTGAAAATATTTACACAAAATAAAGGTGGGAATCGATTCTTCTCAATAAATGAAACAATTTGCGCCATAAAATTTTTTTGTAAAATGTCTGTAAGTGCGCGAAAAAAATTATTTAAAGTTGAAAATCATGCGCAGACGCTATAATTCACAGTTTTGAAAATATTTACACAAAATAAAGGTTGGAATCGATTCTTCTCAATAAATGAAACAATTTTGCGCCATAAAATTTTTTTGTAAAATGTCTGTAAGTGCCCGAAAAAAATTATTTAAAGTTGAAAATCATGTGCAGACGCTATAATTCACAGTTTTGAAAATATTTACACAAAATAAAGGTTGGAATCGATTCTTCTCAATAAATGAAATAATTTTGCACTATAACATTTTTTTGTAAAATGTCTGTAAGTGCGCGAAAAAAATTATTTAAAGTTAAAATACAAAAACTTGTTCACTTTGCATTGAAATATTGTATTTGTATTAAACACAATATGAAACACTAGGTCACAACTAAACTACGATAAGTCTTTCTGTGGCCCTGAAAAGGGCCGGGTAGTGCAGGGTAATGAATTATGTAGTAAAGAGAATCCCTTTTCTATGTGTGATGATAATAAATACCACTTGTTGGTATTATATCATCCCACGTATGGGACTTCTACCTAACTAACTACGCTCAAAGTATAAGTGTGGTCCTGAAAAGGACCGTTTTTTTGGTAGTTGAGGGAAACCAGCTAATTCGGCTGTTCCCCTCTGGCGATCTGAACAGATCGCGGTGCAATTATGCGACGCCAACGCCGACGTGGTGCTGGTGGTTCCGGCACCCCGACATCGTCGTCTTCTATCACCACGACGACAGGTGGTGGTGGTGGTGGTGGTGCTTGTACTGTCGGCTTTACGACAGCGATCGGTTTCCCTTCAAATTTCTTCTTTGAGGCTGCCCAATACTCTTCGATTTTCCTCTTCCTGGTCGAGGTCAACATCAGTCTAGTAGCGTCCATGGCTGGATGAAGAGTGATACATTCTGCTATGCGCATACGTATTTATAGCCATATTTTAGGGGTGGGGTGTAAATTTTACTATATCCTTCAAAAATGTGTCGTGAATTAAAAAAATAATTTAGTTTGCTCCCAGCTTTGATGAGATGAAGTTTGTTGTAGTCGACATTCAAGGATTCTGCGTTCCACAATTTCAACCTAAAGAGTTGGCTATTTATGATGGAAAGGAGATGAAAAGTTACTTGTTTAAACCATCCATACCGTTTTATGAACTATCGTATCAATGCCAGAAGCAAGTGTTGTTTTTATATGGAAACCGACATGGTCTCTGCTATCCTTATGGTGAAATGGATCTCGACCAGCTTTTCCCGATTCTCTACGACGCTCTGCACGATGTCGATACTATTTATGTCAAGGGCCAAGTAAAGAAGGATTTTTTAATTAATACTTTTTCCGAAAAGAACCTTAAATATCCTTCTATTGTTAATTTAGAATTCACTACTGGTTCTATTAATGTACCAAAATTAACAATGGATACTACGTATTGCTCATATCATAGTTTAGATATTTGTTCTTGTAGCGTTAAAAATGCTACAATATTGTATGACTATGTATATAATTTTTTACCTAAATAAATAATACAAAATGTATAAAGTGTTTTATTAACTGACACCTTAAAATAATTAAATTTTAATCATGTTTAGGGTAGGCTTTGAATAATAATAATAATAATACCGTACCACAATAAATTGGTCCGGAATAACTAAACTACGCTCAAGTCTTTATGTGGCCCTCCGAAGAGGACCTGGGGAAGGGGGTTGGGGTGGGTCAGGGTTCGGGCGGTCGCATAGGAAAGAGAATAGGACTTGTCGTAGTCCTTCTACGGAGTGGTTGAGTCCGCAGGACCGGCGTCCATATCATCTTCAAAATCCCACCAAGACGTGGAATCGGCTGGACCCCTAAAGTCATCGCTGACTTCTACCGATCCTGCATCCGATGTGGAGTCCGCAGGTCCAGTGGTCTCAACATTTTCAACTCGCCTCGATGGTGGTGGTCTGTTGGGTCGAGGAACAATTTCAGTCTCATCGCTAAACAGCGACGAGCCACGGCTTGCAGGTCCTTCTTGGGGTCGAGGAACATATTCAGTCTCATCGCTAAACAGCGACGAGCCACGGCTTGCAGGTCTTTCTTGGGCCATGTCCAAGATGTATATGAATTAGTTGTGAAGCTCTACTCGTATTTATTGAAAAATTGTGGTAGGGATAACTTTTGAATGTACAATCCTAGATGTGGATAAAACCATATTTTCACATCAAAATACATTAGTTAGTTGCAAGCAACCATGGCAGAATATCGTTCAGACATTTTTGTTGATATCCAGGGCTACCATTGTTCTTTTGGATATTTTCCAAAAGAAATAGCAATTTACGATGGGTTTCGTGCCGCCAATTATTTATTTAAACCTCCTTTTCATAAAAGTATGTTGTCTGTTAATGAGCTAAAGAGTGTTGAATGGGCCGAAAATTATCATGGATTGAAGTGGGAGTCTGGAAATATAGAATTGTGTGAACTTAATAACATATTTAATCATATATTGAGATTGTATCAATCACCCAAGGTTTACGTAAAAGGTAGTGAAAAGATGAAATTTCTAAAGAAGTTTATAAGCGAAGAAATTATGATCAATATTCCCTGTGAACGAGAACCGAAACTAAGTAAATTTAAGAGGCTTCCACCATGTTTTTTCCATCCGACAACGCAACCATGGCACTGTGCAACATCGAACGTAAAACTACTATACAATTATAAGAATTGTTATCAATAAAAATTGTATTCTTAATATTAATTCCATTGTATTATTTATTAGTCCTGAGTTAGGTGAACCATGGGTTCAACAGAAAAAAAAATTAGATTTGGTTAGGAATATTACATTTTTATTAAATAACATAATATCTTTATCCATAGTAACGCAATCGAGAAATTATTTCTCGAAAGTGTCGTGTCACCCTGGATATGTGACATTAAACAACTAACTACGCTCAATTCTTTATGTGGCCCTCCGAGAAGGACCTGGGGATGGGTAAGAGGGGGTCAGGGTTCGGACGGTAGTCGATTCCGGTGGTAGCTGCTTTATTTGCAATACAATTTACATTCTATTGCAAATAAGGCATGAGTCCTGATGAAAGACCGTAAACAGTCTTGCACGACAAGCACTACACCCAGAGTGATCTTGCATAGCTCTATTCAATCCTATTGTAAAATGGGTCTGGATGAAACCAACATCATGTATACCCGCAAATCTCGTTGTGTAGCAATACATACACAAGTTGACATGAAGGCCCCATTTTACATAAGATTGCACTATGCAAAATCTTTCTCTTAACCTACCACCCCTACGATGTACTCGTCTATGCTGATGACATTGAACGCGTCGTTCTTCATCGCTCGAATAACCTGCATCCGAGCTTGATGACATTTTGGGTTAGAATGAATTTCCAAATCGAAATAGGTGCTTATATACATTATCTTGCCCCACCCTCTATCTTCCTCTCTCTCTCTTTCCCACACATTTCTGTATATTCTTATCTTTAACAGTTCATGTCTTGTCAAATATCAAAATATACCCTCGATCCACAGTTCAAAACTTAAAAGCAAAGTTGTAGCTTTTGGAATAATAAAACACTATATATAATATTAAAAAATATTTATTTCTAGACTAACTACAACCTACATTGCTAACAAATTGATTTACCTTATTTTCTAATTTTATCCATATTAGTAGGGGTAAAATCGGTATTGTAAATTAGAGTTGGATGCGATCGCGCGATGCTTCAGTAAGAAATTAAACAAAGATTAAAATACAGATTTGTTAGTAACTGAACCGTTTAAGATATTATAACTTAAGAATGAGTCGTGAATAACCAATGCATAAACTTTAGTGTCTTTGGGAAATTTACTGTTTCGTGTTTCAAACTCGATTTTGACATCAACTGTGGACGATTTGATAGCTTCTGGTTGATGACTGCAATCCACGATGAAAATGGGGTTGTCAGGATAGTCGACGTAATTTAACATTGGGTCGACCATTTCTCGTCCGTAGTAGCTACTCTGGAAGTTCTCATAGGTATAATAAGCTGTAGCATATAATTTTTTCCCAAATTCTAAATTCCACCGTTCATATGGGTAAACAGTGGAATTAAGGTATACTCGTATGTCACTTATATTGGCTGCAGTAAACTGAGTGGCATCTTTGGCTTTATTATCGCAATAGGTACTATTCTGGAACCCAATAATCAAATATCTCGGCTTTTCGAGACTGGTGCTAGTCCTTAAAGCCCACACGTCTGATGATGTTTGTCGCAAGGCAGGTAATTCGTACAAATCCCATTTTCGATATGCCATTGGAATATTGGCACTATTTACACCTTTATTCATGCGAGACATTATCTTTAGCTTTTGACGATCGTCGGGAATAATATGACGAACTCTCCATTCGATTTTATCAATATTAATGTCTGCTTCTACTTCACCAACATAACAATTGCTAAAATTGCGAGCGATAATTAAAATAAGCTCTTGCTTAACATTAAAAATTCCTTTCGTATAGTCCTCTGCAAAACCCATTAGATACTTTAGGGGGAGCTTTCCGGAGAATACATGACTTGTGGCATCAACAAGAGCTTGATTATTTTCATTTAGACCCCATCCACAAACCATTAGAGAATTATTTTGTAAGGCGCCGAAGGATGCCATCGTTTTCAGTGTTGTAGTAATTCCTGGTTTTCGGACAATTGCGACTTGTTCACCACCACCCATTTCATAGCGAATTTCGTCGAAAAGGAAGGCTATAGCATTATTCGATAAGTAACATTTCTTTGTTGCATCTTTAGGTTTGAAAGTACCTTCGATGTATATGTAACTTTCGGAAACATCCAAGATTATGTCTTGAAAGTGTACGGGAATACGAATTTCATCAGAGTTCTTAAATGTTGGGGAACCATATGGTTTATAAGTATGTTCCTGTAAACTTATTATGGAGTTCTCGAAGATAGGTTCGGTGAAAACCTCGATCTTTTCACTAGTAGCCGTCATTTTCTAGATTTTCGTATTTTCAAACCAATTGATCGTAAAAAACTGTAATCTTCACGAGAAAGCTGCTGCTGCTGCTGCTGCTGCTGATGAGGTCTTTTCGATCTTATGACTGGATTACGAATGAGCCTGGTTTGTCTACTTTGTTTACTTTTATTATGTTTAACTGAATCTTTCACAGTATGCAACAAACGTAGTTGAGTGTTAAAGCAGAAACCCATCCTTATGCTATTTTCTTTAATTCCAATTTAATAATTATCTTCTCCCCTCGAAAGTCAATCAGATCTCCGTCGTCATCCAAGATTCGCAGACTGATGTTGTCTATGAACTGACGTCCTTCCGGTATAATCGGCATATAAATAATATTCTGCGGCTCTTTCGTAATTTTATACCCTGCTTCAACGTCAATATCAAATTCAAATAGGATGTGGCATTTCGACGAGTTCAGGAATGCACCAGAGATTATATTACAATCAACCCGTATAATGCGTACTTTCATAATATCCACATTGTACACTGACTGATGCTTTTCATTTTTTTTTAACACTTTAGCGTCAAACCCCAACATTTTGGCAATACTTTTGTCACCGCCCAAATCAATGTCATACTTCGATTTCATCTCACATTTTAATGTATTATTGTTGGCTGTTAACGAAAATATTTCATCACTATCGTTGCGGGTTGACTCTTTTAGAACTGTCAACATAGCTTGACCAATTTCATCAATTTCATATGCTCCTGGTGGAATGGTCAGTAGATGTGATATTTTTTCATCCTTCCTTATTTTACCAAATGAGCTGTTCTGTTCATCAATTATGTAACCAAATGAGTTGTTGTGTTCATCAATGTTAAAAATTGAATTATATGTGTAAAATCCGACAAGTGCAAGACCATATTTACTTGTTGTACTCAGTTCAATGGGTGGATAAAAGTCGGCGCTTAACACGCTCGAGGATCCTGTTAGCGTGAATGTATGCGACATGACTGACGTTAAGTAGCTATTTGTGATTGTTTTTATTATCATTTGCAACAGTTCAATGGGTTTAATACACTAGCGCTTTTTTTTTTCTTCTCATCTGATGTCGTGTTAATCGAATTTTCAGCTGTTATATTCACATCACTAATTTTGCAGTAACAACAAAATAATTTTCGAGGCAATGGCCCATCACCCACATCCTTGTTGGAATCGTCACTGTCGCTATTGTAATGTTCATAGCAAAACTGATATTTCATCATATCCTCGTCACTTTTCAGTTCATTTGACAGCTTATCCCAAACTAGAGCAATTTCATTTGGCGCCATCGAAATCATTAGTTCCTTCGGCACGTTTTCTAATTCTTCGGCAGTCATTCTCAATAATCCACCCACATGTTTAAACACTTTAAGTAAGTGCAAGATCTTTGTGTAGTTATAGCGTTCAACTTGTGACGTCAAAGACATAATTATTATTATTATTTTATATCGGAGAGAAACTTCAAACACAGATGGCCACACCAAACTGAATCGAATTCTTGCTGACGATCGTATGTATAGTAAATGTTTTTCGACGCGTTCGAACCTGTTTGCAGATATCTCACCAATTCGGTAGGTGGTGGCAAATCACCAAAGCTATCATAGTATGTTACTTCAAAGTTGACTTTTCGATATGCCACCCAATGCGTCCCTACACCCGATGCGCTATCCAAATTAATAATCGCTGCTTCATACCGTCGGGGACCACGTGCAGGTAATGAATCTCGCATATAAACTCCCCTAAAGTAAGGTATCTTTAGTTTTAACACATACTTTTCCAGATCGACATTTGATAGCGGTCTATTGGGTAGAGACACAATTAGTTTTTTGACATATTCCTATGGTTCATAAACAATCCCATACCTGAACGATATGGTTTCAGATATAATCCATTTCCACGTAGTTTTAAAGTAGCACCTGTCTTTTCTGCATTTGCCTTCTTCACGTCCTTGATGGCACGAACAATACCTGCAGCGCCACCAGCTAAGGAGCCTAAGGCTGACAGACCAGCAAATATTGGTATTAATGGTAATACTCCACCAGTTTTAGGAATCGGAATAATTCTAGGCGTGCGGACTTTTCGTTTACCACCTGCTGCTTTTACTGATTTACGGGCTGCTGCAACGGCTATTTTCGATGCATTTAGAATATTCATTTTCTTTCCACCACCTCTTAGCAATTCTGCTCGAATCGGACGTCGAACAGCAGAACCAAAAGCTACTTTCTGCACACGCACCCGCTTTCCAGCACGTCGCTTACCAGCTCGCCGCTTCCTCTTAGCAACTTTTGAGCGACTCTTCCTTTTGCTTGATGACACACCCATACCAAAACGCTGCTTCGTTTTCATAATATTTGTTACCAACCACGCAGCACTCTTTTCACCAACGCTAGCGTCTGCAGATTTCACTCGTTTCCAAGCACTTTGTTCCAACTCGTAATCTGCTCGGTGTCGCTCACTTATATCGTCTCTATTATTTAAATAAGCTAAATCGTGCTTCTTACACGCCACATCCAAAGGATTAATTCCTTGATCACCTCTTTTCACACGTTTAATCACTTTTGTTCCGGGACCGCAATACTGATAACCGGGGATATGCAGCTCCACCGGCAGGTTATTAATTAAGGAATTAACAAAGCCTCTTCCAGTCTTAGTCTGTAAACGAGACGATCTACTTCGTCCGGTGATCAGCATCTGAATGACCATTTAAGTGAAAAGTTTGCTATAAAGTATTGATTTTATCAATATGCGGATAGTACATTTGAAACAAAAATTTTCCATCGACAATCTCGACGAAAAAGTTGGATGTGGACATGGAGAGAGATTATTAAGGAAACACGGTCCTTTGCTTCCATCATCCATTCGTGGAATAATAATTGGACCGTCGAATTGTGGCAAAACCAATGTTATGATTTCACTACTTACTCACCCATTGGGTCTACGTTTTGAAAATGTTTATATCTACTCCAAGTCACTGTACCAACCAAAATATGAATATTTGAAGAAAATTCTTACACCCATTAAAGGTCTTGGTTATTATGCTTTCAGCGATGCCACGAATATCATGGAACCCTCAGATGCAAGACCAAATTCAATATTTATATTTGATGATGTTATGTGTGAAAAGCAGGATGTTATACGATCATATTTCTGTATGGGACGTCACAAAAATGTGGATGCATTTTATTTGGCTCAAACATATTCACGAGTTCCTAAACAGCTTGTGCGAGATAATGCCAACTTTATTATTATGTTTAAACAAGACGAAATGAATATGAGACACGTATTTTCCGATCATGTATCACCCGACCTGAATTTTACACAATTTCAGGAAATGTGCTCGAAATGTTGGGATAATAAATATGGATTCTTGGTTATCGATAAAGATAGTGATGTGAATTCGGGAAGATATCGCAAGGGACTTGATAGCTATATATTTGTTTAACAATGATGAATGCATTCATTTCATTGCTGTTCGGTAGTTTGTCAACACCATGAATGAAGAAATTGACTTAAAACGAAAACTAGTGGAAGCGACCAATGCTGTTCGAAAAAAATTTAAACAATTCAAGGCGGCGAAGACACAAAGTGCGCTCGACTTGGATAAATTTTACGAACCAATCACTAAACCACTAACATCTATATCTAATGTAGTAAAGCAACGCCAGCAGCAGCAGCAGCAACCCAAAACCCAAGGAAAGCAATATAGTCGTAGTACTAGCACAATGGAGGAGCCTGAGGAAATATCCGATCACATATCATCATTTCAATCGTCTACACCGCGGATAAGCCGAAAAGCTCACATCGATACAACACCGAAACGTGATACCAACGTTACATTGTTTGAGACACCTTCCCCTTCAAGTTATACAAGTTCACCACCACTCGACAAGATTCAAGCATACTTAAATGGATTAAAAAATAAACCATCCCAATATGATACCATTTATGGTGTACATTTCGGTAAAAAGCCGAATAACCTTAAAAGATATATTGGTAACCTAGAAGTGCGTTTTCCAAATGGCAAAATTACTTTATATAAAAACGGAAAAAATGTTGCTGTATTTGATGGAACGCCTCAACTTTACGATTTGCTTTTTTTAAGAAATCCACCATTTCTAACACAACACGATAAAACCTATGATGGTGTGCTACAGAAATACAAGGAAATTTTAGAATTAACTAGTGCAGCATATGAAAATTATGACAAAAATAAGGGTCTACGAGAAACCAGATTATTGAAATATTTGTATATTATAAAACCCCTACTGATGCCGGCGAGCACTAAATCAGGCGGCGCTGTTGTAAAAAATAACATCGCTAAAAAAATAAAAATACCCAACAAGAAACTACTTTCTTCCAAATCACCTCAATACATTTATTGGAATAAACCAAAGGAGTTGGTTGATCGCTTAAGATTGTTGTGGAGTTCAAAATTAGCTGGTAATACTGGGCATGACAATGAGATTATGTCAATTGTTGAGGAACTTCGCGAAGAACAAATAATATATTAAATTATGTACCTTGTTTCCTTTGCTCAGTGTCTAATGAGACGTGTTCGCTTCGCTACAAAATATGAAGGCAAGCAGGGGAAAAATTGGAATTGTTAATGAACTGCACCGGACTGCTAGAAAAAACTTTATTAGAAGGCGGACGATTATTAAAGGATACAAGGATTTATGGCAAATAGATTTAGCTGAAATGCAACAATATGCTGATGAAAACGATGGTTATCGCTACATCCTTGTATGTATCAATTGTTACTCCAAATTTGTGTACACCAGAGCAATCAAAAACAAGACCGGCGCTGAAGTGACCAATGCAATGAAGAGTATAATTGAAGAGGCATCGTATACACCAGACAATTTACAAAGTGATCAGGGAAAAGAATTCTATAATAGTCGCTTTCAAGCCCTTATGAAAAAATTTAATATAAAATATTCTACATTCAGCACGAAAAAGGCGGCAATTGTTGAACGTGTGATAAGAACTTTAAAAAATAATTTATATAAGCAATTTTCAATTAGAGGTTCCTACAGGTGGGTGGAAATTTTAGTATCAGTAACAAGGGTCTATAATAATACAATACATCGCACAATTGGCATGAAGCCCAGAAATGTGCTAGAAGATACACAAATTAGGGCATACGAGTATTTAAAGGTTAGACCGAAGAAATATAAATTTCGTCTTGGCGATATAGTTCGAATCAGTAAATACAAAACCATATTTGAAAAGGGGTATACACCTTCATGGTCAACGGAACTGTTTAAAATTGTAAAAAGTAACATTACCAATCCACCCACCTACATACTGGAATCGTTAGAAGGTGAACCGATTAAAGGTTGTTTCTATGAAGCTGAACTGCAAAAGACAACCAGTCCAGGTGTTTATCTGGTTGAAAAAATTCTTAGAAAACGTCAGAAAAATCACATTGATCAATTGTTTGTAAAATGGTTGGGTTTCCCCAATCAATTTAATTCTTGGATAGACAAGTCTGATATTGTATAAACAGCTTTGTATTTCCTATTACAATTATTGTATCAGTTGATTGATAAAATAAACATGTAATTTAAAACATATGAATTTTATTTATCAGTATATATTGCTATCATTTTAAAAATTGTTTTCATTGAATTAATAACCATGAAAAGAGTAACATTTGATGAAGAGAAAAATATTGTCCATAAAACATTTGTTTGGGCGTTTGCATATCGAGAAGCTCGAAAGAGCGACTTTCAACAGCTAATGCTTGATAGGTACCGTTTCCAACGGCGAATAGAGAAAATCAAAACAACTTTGGATATGATTTTAGAAAGTAATTTTAGAAATAAAATTGTTCATGAACGATTTATTAATTTATAATATAATTATAAACATAATATGAAGTACTAAAAAATGTTTTATTCACATTTAAGCAATAATACATAATGACCAAAAAACACTTAGGGACTATAACCAAATTGTCTAAGTTCACTTTCACTAATAAATATGGCACGGAAAAATACTTCTTCATCACTACTTTTTTAGCGCATATACTAATCACTTGAAGAATCGAGTAGTGCATTTGGTAGCGACGACGTTGGACTTGACGATGGCGACTGCGGTGATGGCGATTCTTCCATTATTTCATCTTCTTGACTCGAAGAGGTGGACGTATCAGTATGTTGTTGATGCCCACCACCTAAGATAATGGGACTTTGAGGTTGGTCAGCAGGTACAGATCCTCTATTGCTCTCGTTTTGACACCAATCACATAATCCCATTGTCCCACTTAAAAATTCCCAATGTTCACAATTTGAACACATTTGACGACCGTTGATTGAAAACGGATACACTAATGTTGTTTTACTTTCCATATTGTAAATGATTGTGAAAGCAATGCTACAAATGAACTAAGTCACCATAATTTGGATACGTGTATTTATATATAACAGATGACCTTCACGTGTGACCTCTCTCTCTTGAGTGACTTTTTATTTCAACTCAGATTTTACATCTTCAAATTTCGCTCGAATTTTATCAAGGTTAATTGTAATATGGTCAATAATTCGTTGTTCAAATTTCATTTGAACTTTGTCCAGGTTAATAATTTGTTGTTCGAGAGCCAATATCATCTTCCCAACTTTGTTTTCATACTCTTTTTTTTCTTTTTGAACTTCATTGAATCTTCGAGCAACTTCTGTATTCAATGCTATGAATCGGTGATCAGTAATATCATTAAATTGTATGCGCAGATCTGATAATTTCTTAACAAATACAGCAGTTAGTTGTATACGCAGAAGATCATGTTGAGTGAGAACATATTCTTGAGTAGCAGCATCATTTGGTTTTTTAGGTGATGCAACATTCTCTAGGGATTTTCCTTGCATATCATACTGTTCATCGAGAGTAAGCCTGAATCCATTTCCAGGTGGTCCACGTACAAATCGAAAGTTTTCATTCGACTTCTTACGCCCAAATTTGTCAATTGTGTTGTTGTTAACACGACCCATCGTTACTTCTAACTAATCTGTTTTCATCTTATAAACGCTTATATAGGGTTATTGCGTTGGGGAAAATAAAACAATGCTTCTACTACAAATAATTTATTTCCTACCGGTACATTTATTTATAAACATTACCATTATTTAAAATAATACATATAATATATACTTTATGGAAATACAGTTCAGAAAGTGTTTTTACAAATAAATGTTGTTTCAATAAGTAATTTTACTTTTCTTGATCTTCTACTTTGTCCATTATTTCATAACCATTTGCACCATCGCTGCGGATGACTACACCATCTTTTACGATATAAGTAATATCGTCGGGATCCACGTAATCAAGCAAATTGAATTTTGTTACCAAATCACTTGGTAAATCTGGTATATTAGTAACAAACTTGATAAGATCATATTCAATCATTTCAGCACAAAATCCGCTCAGATTTATAGATCCATAGAGATATTTTTCACATAGATGCACACCAGCCATAAAATTGATTGCATCCTTCACATCGCGTACATATTGACTTTTAATTGAATCCAAATCGGAACCATCAAACGTTGCAAACTGTAGTTTATCTTGAGCCATGTGTCTTAATTTACATGCCAACCAAATCATATATATATCTTGCTTTTCAATAACATTGTCACACATCTGCAATAGGAAATAATGAGAATGCGGCTGTGTTTGCTGATATTCGTATTAAAATTGATTACACTTTAATTATAATTAAAAATATGATATACTATAATACATTAAAGTATTCTATTGAAAATAATGACTATATTTCAAATTAAAGACCCAAAACTTAATAACGCTCTAGTGTCACCCCCAGAAAATACATGTGAACCTTGTCCCAAATAGCTTAAGGTAAATTTGTCACTCGATTTATTCATGATATCAACCGTCTCCTCTGATAATGTTTCAGTAACACGTTTGGGTAAAAATGTCTCAAATGTTAAATCATGTGTTTTATCATACAAAGTAACAACAATACTTTTACCAAAACGCGTTGCCACAAACTTTATATTTTTAATTATATACAATTCTCCCACAGTTAATGTAGAAAGTTTTCTTCGTTCAATGAATTCAACATCTTTGTTTATCATATTATTAATTTGATCCAAAGTCTGCTGTGAAATACTCATAATTGAAATGTGTAATAAATTTAAAATACCTTGACTAATACCTTTCACAAAACACACCACAAACACAATATTTCTAATTAGCTTTAAAGGTAGCAGTTATTAATGCAAACACTGCTTGTGTGACTATGAAGTTCTGTGGAAAGGGACCTTATTTATAAGACAAATTCTCGGGGAGGGGGTATAATTCCACTTACTTCTTCAAGGTTAGACACGCTCAAGGTCAATGTAAACTTCAAGGTCAAGGTCAAGGTCAAGGTCAAATTCAAGGTGAATACCAAATTCAAGGTCAACCTCGGGTTCAAGGTCAAGGTCAAATTCAAGGTCAATGTCAAATTCAAGGTCAACTTCGGGTTCAAGGTCAAGGTCAAGGTCAAGGCCGGGTTACTCAAGGTCAAGGTCAAATCCAAGGTCAAATTCAAGGTCAATGCCAAATTCAAGGTCAACCTCGGGTTCAAGGTCAAGGTCAAATTCAAGGGCAAGGTCAAGGCCGGGTTACTCAAGGTCAAGGTCATAAAAAGGGGTGGGGGGATAGTCAGAACTCTCATTTGAACACTACTCGTATGGTAAGAGGCATTGTCTAAAACAATTAAGGAAGGTTTTTCTAAACTTTTTAAAAGTTTTTCCTCGAACCAATGCTCAAAAATTTCAGCATCCATATTGCCGTGATAATCATCAGTTTTTTTTGTTGATGAAAATATCAAACTGGAATTTAAAACAAAACCTTCTTCATTACCAGCATGTAATATAATATACCTTTTTCCATTACTTGCACGGGTACTTGAATAACAATGCTTTGAGTCATCCTGCCAAGACGTTTTTGTTGAAGTTCCGTTTGCAAATACCCATGTTTCGTCAAGAAAAACAACTTGTCTTGACAATTCCGATTTTTTGTTGTTTAAATAATCCCTTAAAAATTGCCATCTTTTCGAAACAACATTGGACAGCTCGCAAAGCAGTTTTCTGTTGTTCGTTTTTTTATATTTGAAACCCATATGTTTTAAGATGATGGACAAATTGTTAGTTCCAATATCGCAAAGTTTTTTCTGCTTTATCTTTTCAAGAATAGAGAAATAGAATGGAATTTTAATTGGTTCTTGGAAAATAGCGATTATTATATAGATTTAACTATAATAATAGCAAAATAATTTAATTATCGGGTGTAATACCACGAGTGCTTTAAAATTACCGATATTTTTTACGAATGCGTGTTTTCTTTAATTTCACGAGTCCGAAGGACGAGTGAAATTTGTAAAGAAAACACGTATAAGTGAAAAATTATCCGGTTAGTTTTAAAGCACGCATGGTATTTAAAGGAATATTTCAGGAATCCAAAAACATTCATTTTGTCAACTTTGAAATAATAAATAGAAATTTGTCAACAAAGTGACACTGACAAGTGGTATTTTCGTTTTGGTGTTTTCGATTTTGTATATCCGCTGTAAGTTTTCGAAAATACCACTGTCCTTATGGGATTTTTTATACGTTGAGTGGAATATTCGGGGGTAAGTGCACAAGTGCATCAAAATTATCTGGTTATTTTTATGCACGAGTGTAATTTATTTGAATATTTCCCAAATTAATTAAAAACTCGAATCAAGTAAATTTAAATATTTTATTTAACAGAAAATACTAACAATAAAATTAAAATGCTTAAAAATTACAAGAATTGCAATGAAAAGTACAATTATTGTAATTAACAATATTTTGCTTTTTCATATTAAACGCCCAGTCCTTTAAGATATCTGCCAGTTTTGAAACATTAGTGTTTTCATCAAGAACGTGCCCCCTTTCCTTGCAAAAACACATGAACTGCCGCCAAATATAGTCGTGATTTGATGCAGTATTCTTTGGAATGGCTTCTGTTATTTTCTGCTTTATTTCGAGGATAGATTCTTCGCCAAAACGAGACATTTTTGTAGTAAAATTACGTCTACGGAAAAGTTCAATAGCGTTGTTTACAAAAAAACAAAAAAATTTACGTTGCCACGGGTTATCCCAATGCAAAGAGATAGTTATTAACAATTCTTGACAAAATGAAAGGAAAACATTCGTTGACATTTACTTTTTTGTCTGCTGTCACTCAATAAGACGACGTTAATTGTCAGAATATTACATTTTTTGACGTTTGTTAACAATAAAATCCCGCTTTGACGTTTCGTCAACAATATAAACTTGCGATGCAATTTTCGATTTCTTGCAGTGCTGTTTTCAATAGTAATATGTTAAGTGCATGTAAAATTGCTGAAAATCATGCATGAAGGTTTGTTGCCCTAGAAACAGCTTAAATGCATTTTTATTATTATTTACCAAAAAGTGCCCGACCGAAGGGAGGGCACTTTTTAAGGTAAATAACAATAAAAATGCATGAACGCTGTTTCTTTAGGGCAACAAATCTGAGTGCATGATTATCAAGCCATTTTACATGCACGAAATATATTTTTTAGACTATTTCCTGAATCATTTTGATAAATTGTCGCGAAATTGTCAAAGCAGAAATTTCAACTTGTTGTGACAGTGACGGTTATTCTCGTAGGTAACCAACAATGAAAAACCAGAAGAGTGCAATTTTCAGCTCAATCGCGACCGAGGGCTGATTTTCACCGAAAATCAAGTGAAAAGCGCATTGTAGTTACAGTATATGAGGGAAATAGTCGCTGTAATTTTGCGAAAATTGCATTTCTCTTATGGGAACTTTAACATATGAGGGAAATATTCTATTTAATTATTATTTATGCTCAACGCGTAATTCTAAGATAATTTTGTTTTGAAACCCCTGATTTCGCCCAGTAATAGAATACAGTAAACCAGTGGGATGTTCGGTGTGATCAAGTATAGCGAAGGTGCGAAGATATTGTAACTTAACCGACTTACTGTTTTAAAAGCGATAACATCCCTTGGTGATTTAATCCGATATCGGACTTCTTAAAACGCACAGACTTTATATCCCCTCCAGCATCTACTTATAAAGTTGCCGACGAGCGGCGAAAACAATGCCCTGTATATAAATTATAGTCTGGTAATTTTAAAAATGTAGCAATGTCTTTTCCCATTGCTCCAAATTTATTAATGCCAATTCTTTGTGAGTGATATTTTCCATTTTGAAATTTAAAGAATAATATCTTTTACGATATATCGGTAGGACGCAGATTTAAATATTTCTTAACTATGGTATAAAAAGTTCCCGTAACAGTGAATTTTCTGGCAATTTTTGTTTTTGTATTTGGTACACTGACCATAAAAATAGATCTATGATCTTCTAAATCTGTAATTTCCATAGAGTGCAATTCTGCTGCACGACAAGCACCCATAATTGCCCATTATTAAAGCAACCTAAAATAAATTATGTAATTGACTAGATGATAAAAAGTAATAAAAACGATTGAATTATTGTGAGATCTACTACCTTTGTCGCCAGATATTTCTCATCAGGAGCTTCGGTTATGAAATTATTAAGTTGTTCTGGAGTAAAAGTGTTTGCCTTTTTAGCTACATGTTTCTCTGATTGACGTTTAAGAAACGCACGTAATTTTAAATAATTCTCTATATTGATTCCATTATTTATGTTGAGTGTGCTTCTTAGCATGGAGTAGAAACTCCATAGAGACGATGCTTTATATTTAGTGCTAAGTTCGCTAAAATATGCCAAAAGTACATTTTCTGTAAACGATGACTTAATGTTATTACTGCTGCACCAATCTTGTAAATTTTTGTATACACCTTTATATTTGTTTTTGGATTTTTCGGGCAATAAATTCTGTATGGTTACATTAGTACTTGTCTTATTTCTGGAGGTGTACATAATAATTAATCTTCACTATCTGAATTCATCTTTTTGAGCACAAAATTTACAATAATTAGGGATTAACTTAATTTGAAAACGTCAAAATTATTATAGTGACATTACTCCCCTCAATAACAATGATGGACTGTTCCCTTTCAGCCAATCGGCTTGTACAGAAGTACAGAGCCACCTCGATATTCGGTTCGTAAATAATTCCAAGAATGTTTTCCGATTTATTATAGTGAGTTATTATAACTCATGTTGTTTGTTTATAGATACTATTAATTGCTCAAAAGCAGTTGAATAATTAATATATAATTTAATAGGAGTAGATAAAATAATTTATTTTAGAAATTAAGTTAGGTGCCTATTTATTATATTAGTTATAAACATTATTATAAAGAAAACCTACTCTCTGTTTAATAAATCACTTTCCACTTGTTAGTTGTAATCAAGTCGTTACCTCTGCCTACACTTCTTGGAATTTTGTTAGTGAACTCTGGGTTAACTAGATTGTATTATACATTATAAATTCAGTATTTATTAACCAAATCTGCATTGGCGTTAGTTACGTGTGATATTATAGAGGAATAAGAGAAATAATAAGAAGTAGAAAGAAAGTAATACTAATGATTGTAATAAAAATGTAAAAACCGATAAAGAAAACCTATACCGACGGGTAGAATTATATCTTGAGATGACAGTTACCAAGCAGAATTTAACGTTAAAAAACTCAGGCGGCAGCTTTTTATAAAAAATAAGTACCACTCGCAGAGCGCCATAAAGGATTCCTGCAGTGTTGTGCTTGATCATAAAAAAAATAACCTGAACATGTTTACACCTACTGCAGAATCTATACTTACTAGTCCTGAAAGTGGTATAATTCTGTTATAACTTTTTTTGATAATTACAACCTAAGGGCAGCTTATTGCATCTGCAATCCTGAAAAAGTAATTTTGCCAAAATTTTTTTTTCCTGAAAATTAAAAATAATGCGGACCTTCTAAGACCGGAGATATTTAATTTCCCGAGCCTTTTCCGGATTTTTAACTCGTTTTAATGAATTTCCTTTATAACTGACTTTGTGTTTTTCTTTTAATCGCATGAAAAATTAATTTCCTGATCAACTCACCGCTTGTCAGACCTCGCTGCTCCGTCCAAAGAAGGAAGCAAAACAAAAAAAGGAAGTGCAGAAAGTTATCAAGGAGAAGAAGCAATAAAAGTTGTTAGGTACTAAGTTTTTGCATGACGACCGATAATTTACGATTAACGTACTATTCAACTTCAAATTCTTCGTAGTTTTTTTTACTATGAGAGTTTGGTTTGCGTGCTAAATTTATACATAATTTGAAAGCAAATTTAATGACCTTTTAATTTTTGGAATAATATACATATGCAGGGTTAGTTGAAATAACCGGAACGGCGAATTTGCTTCAGAAGTACCAAAGCTAAATCAATGAATTTTGGTATAGGCGGATAACTTGAAAAATTAAAATCAAAATTGACAGTTGGACATCTTCCGTAACTCGAGGATTTTTTTTTTAAATGTAACTATTCTTTTTTTTTATTGGATTCTATTCCTCCCATCAACGTTACTTTTTCCTGGTATGAAATTTGTATCCTAAACAGGATAATTAAGATCCCGCTCAAACATGGCAGTAACCAAAATTTGATTAAAATATATTTCAACATGACGCTGTGGTGCTTTTTACAATGATTTCGTTGACACCCGCGGTATATAATGTTTAATACAGGGTGTTGGGAAAATGTGTTTGGATACTTGGACAGGTGAATCTACATGATAAAATAATGTTAGTAAGTCATGTAACAAAATATCGAAATCTCAATATTTTCTAAGTTATGGTCTGTCAAAGTTCAATTTTTTTTTTCTTATTTTTGATGTAGGGCATTTACTTTTTCACCAATTAATTTGATTTTTGGCACAGATACTTATCTTCACGATTTCTATAACTCTGTTACCAAAATGTTGCCCTACTCTGCCACCAGAGGGCACTTTACCTGAAAACCATATTTTTTTTTTCACATATCTTTTTGGATTTGACAGATATTACAAAACCAAATATGCCTTGTGAAAGACAATAAAATACTTATTAAAAAAGTTACTCTTCATTCGAGTCGATAAACCTCACCGTTTAGTCACAAATTAGCAGTAAACATTTTATTATTATTAAATCAGTACGTCCAATAGGCGCAAATAAATCAAGTTACCATGCTTCAAATTTAAATAAATGATAAGACGGGTGAAAAGTAAATAATAAGTAAAAAAATTAGACATTAGTAAAGCCTTAAAAGTATTCATAAACGTAGTACATTTTTAAAATTAGTGAAAATTAAGTTGCTGTTTACCTAGTAATAAAATGGCTCACGTATATTCAAATACTGAGTATCGTGACATGCATTTTTGTTATGGGAGAGCCAATGGGAATGCAGAGCAAGCACGGCGGTTTTACATGGAAACATATCCTAATAGAAATGTTCCAAGTGCCCCAACTTTCATCAAAGTTCATCGAAGACTTGGCGAGATAGGCTCATTTATAAATACTATTGCTGATAAAGGTAGACCAAGATACGTTAGAACTGTTGAAATGGAAGAAAGAATACTTGAAAGAGCAGAAGCGAATTCAGGTATAAGTACTCGAAATATAGCTTTAGAAGAGGGAATTGACAATTCTACGGCTTGGGAAGTCCTTCATGAGGATCTTCTTTACCCATTTCATGTACAAAAGGTACAGGCACTTTATGAGGGTGACGCACAGTTACGAGTTAACATGTGCCAACAATTATTAGAGAAATTTCGACAAAACAATCGATTCCTTAATTTCATATTATTCACGGACGAATCTACTTTCACACGGGATGGGATTACCAATTTTCATAACACCCACCAATGGGCATACGAAAACCCACATGCGATTATGGAACGGCAGCATCAGCGACGATTCTCATTAAATCTATGGGGCGGAATTATAGGAGACCATCTCATAGGACCTCACTTTTTTGAAGGACCGTTAAATGGCGAAGTTTATTTACATTTCCTTCGGAATGTCCTTCCACAATTAATGGAAAATGTGCCAATTCAAACAAGATTAAGCATGAGGCTTCTTCAAGATGGCGCTCCACCCCATTTTAGTCTAAACGTACGGACATATCTCAATGATACATTTCCTAACAGGTGGATAGGACGAAATGGATCATTACCTTGGGCACCGCGTTCGCCTGACATTAATCCTATGGACTTTTTTTTTGGGGACATTTAAAGACTTTGGTCTATAAAACTCCGGTAAACGATGTTGAAGATCTACGTCAAAGAGTAATTAATGGATTTGAGGTTATTCAAAATACGACCGGTATTTTCTTTAAAGTTAGGCAACATTTCTTGAAAAGCATTAGGAAATGTATAGAGATGAACGGAGGACATTTTGAGAATATATTATGATTAGTTTCCTTCTTAATTACTTGTTCATTCAGTGTTAAAAAATAGATTTAATGACCTATCTATTCGTATAATAATTACCAATACATAAATTATTATTAGGTGAATAAAACTGAAAATAAATAAATAAAAATAAATTGTTTACGTTGATATAATTTAGTATTTAGTCCGATAACTTATTAGGTATTTTATTGACAGATTTATTTAAATTTGAAGCATGGTAACTTGATTTATTTGCGCCTATTGGACGTACTGATTTAATGGTAATAAAATGTTTACTGCTAATTTGTGACTAAACGGTGAGGTTTATCGACTCGAATGAAGAGTAACTTTTTTAATAAGTATTTTATTGTCTTTCACAAGGCATATTTGGTTTTGTAATATCTATCAAATCCAAAAAGATATGCGAAAAAAAAAAATATGGTTTTCAGGTAAAGTGCCCTCTGGTGGCAGAGTAGGGCAACATTTTGGTAACAGAGTTATAGAAATCGTGAAGATAAGTCTCTGTGCCAAAAATCAAATTAATTGGTGAAAAAGTAAATGCCCTACATCAAAAATAAGAAAAAAAAAATTGAACTTTGACAGACCATAACTTAGAAAATATTGAGATTTCGATATTTTGTTACATGACTTACTAACATTATTTTATCATGTAGATTCACCTGTCCAAGTATCCAAACACATTTTCCCAACACCCTGTATATCAGCACAAAATTTTACCTGAATAAAAGATCGACAAAAATAAATCAATAGAAAATGGCAATTGGCGACAAAAATTCCGTCGACATCCTGTAATAGCATTCTAGTAAAAATCAATAATTCTTCTATTCGCTAAGTGTTAGGATAAAATCAGATGTCGGAGTTATTAAGACCAACACTATAGTTGATGCAAAACAAAAACCGATGCACGTCATACCCTTCGGGTGACGTCAGTTATCGACAGTGTTGCCAGCTTGTAAGCAAAATATCCGAGTAAGGGAATTAAACAGTTTTTTTTTTCATAAAAACAAGTTAAATATACAAGAATTTTCCATAGTTTATATATTGGTTTATTGCATAATACTTTTTACCATCAACTTTAGATCTAACACTTCTTTTATTTTCATCTTGAACGAATTGGCACAAGAATGCTTCTTTTTCTTTAATATATTCTTTCAAAAATACCAGTCGTTTAAAAGCTACATGGGAAAGTTCCATAGGCCCTTGCCTCAGTTTATCTTTTTACCGTCCGAAGCCTATTTTCTTAAAGATGCTTCTTAAAGAGTTAAGACAACCATCAAACAATTCTCTGTCTTTTAATTTCTAACTTAAAGTTGTCAAAGTTACATGATGGTATAAAAAAAAGTTTTACAGCTTATGAATAACCGATGTAAAATATTATAATTTTTAAAAAATGCAACTTAGGTACTTGTTTCGTACATTCCATAAATAGTGTCACGGATAGAACGTATATCCAATCTTCACACATTTACAACTCTCTTTGATTTATTACGTTTGTATTAAGGTGATTCTAATAATTCATTTTCCTTAACTGTTGTTGAAATTGCGCTTACAGTGGAGATTTTCAAATTTAGGGCAGCTGCTACACACTAAAAATTAGTAAAGTAGAAATAAAATATCTAGACCTTAACATACTCTTTAAATGTACTTCTCTGTACTGCTGTCAGGGGTAACAATAGGCCATTGTTGTTATGTTCTCCCTGAGAATAGCTTCTTAGGGAAGCTATTAGCTCTTTGCACCGACTATTTAAATGCTTCGGCATTTTTCACAAATAGTAAACAACGTAATCGACAGAGATATGTATGTGCACTTTTGTTTCTTTTAATACAACAGTTTTTTAATGCTATTTATGAAAATTTTTGGAGTTTTTGTTCAAAAATAGATGCACAGCAACACGGAACCACGAACAATTAAGGTTAGTTTTGCATGAAACGTCAAACCAAGTCAACGAACGAGCTGGCGCCACTGCACCGTTTACAGTTGTGTTTCCAACTGTCGGCCAATAAAATTCAAATTATATTAATTTTTACAAGTTTAAATAAACAAAATATTATTCGCTATATGTGGGTTCGTATCAAAGAAGAATACTTTACATTGTAAATTGAATATCGCATGAAGTTTTAATATTTTTTGCCCAAATTTCCTCGTGTTTTCTTACGGATTTACAATTATCAGCGGATTGATGACGTTCATCGGTTTTTGTTTTGCAGCAACTGTACCTATACACCGGTAATACGTATTAGAAAGAGACAGCTCTACAAAATGACATGCTTATCTAGCCAGACTATAACCGACTAAGGTAATGAGTCCTGCGCTACTCTGAACCGTTGATTGAAAGGCAGTAACTTTTAAAGTCTGAACTGATGTCTTCGAGTAGTAAAGACAAGTACCATTGTGCCACCCTTATCCATACATAGAGATAGCAACACTCAAGGTGGGTTTCATCTGGTACGACAGCTTGGTTTACCGCTTACCTCGTCTTACCAAAAAACGGGATTCCCGTCTTGCCCAAGTTGGCGTACGCCCAATAAAGAGCTTCATATCCCTGCTGGGAACGGTTGTCTGTTCGCGTGCGTGATGCGAAAAAGGGAAAGAAAGTTCAGTTGCTTTAAAATGCTGGTAAATAACTGCAATGAAGAGACTCCACATGGACTACAAAAAAAATCTTTTCTTATTATCTTATGAGTTGCCATAGAGCGGTAGGGAGGAAAGTACATGCCTTATGAGCTATTTTAAAGAAGAGCTAAATAACAAAGGGAACAAAACTGGGAGAATAGAATACAACCCGTTGCTTACTAACACCACACAAGGGGGTATAAAGCTCTGCGCAAGTTCAAAATAGCTGATTAAAAAATAAAAACCGAGCAGCTTCAGATTTGTACCCAGTACGTTTGTATTAGAAATATCAAGAGAAACGTCTTGAAATTGAAAATTACCGTCTATTTTTGACAGCAAATCCTTATTGGGAGTGTAGCGACATATGGTGCAAGAATATTTCTGTCGGAAAGAACGAGTTAGGTAATGGATAAACCGGGAAGCCAAAAAAGCTGGACGGGACAGGGCAACAAGAAAAGTTACTAATCACTCTCTGCGAGCCACAGCAATTTCTAAATTAGCTAAGAGCGGAGTTGGCGAGCAACAATTAATTCGAATTACCGGCCATTTAAATGCGAAATCCATTTAATCTTATCTTCAAATGAATGAAAACTACCTTGAAAATATAGTTGCGAAGATGTAAGAGATAGTAATCCTATTATAGTCTATCTTTAAATGGCGCGAAGATATGCAAAACGAATACCGGGGTATCAAGAACAATTTAAACACCATCCCTTAAAATCTATTGTGTTTACATCAAAGGATCCAAATAATGAGCATTCTTTAGGTAGGTCCACCCTGAATCTATCGCAAGTTATTGTTTTATTTGGGGATTTACCATTGTTATTGGGAAAATCCCTTAGCCAGGAGCGTGTATTGGGGAAGTTTTTAAATTAAAAATCTTTTAACATGCCTATCCTCCTAAAATTGTATTACATTATATTCGGAGGTATTTTATATCATAAAAACATTTAAAAAATCGTATTAACTAATAAATAACAATGGGTGGTACCATTTTACATAATATAATTACAAAAACAAGAATCTTACAAACAAAACATTTTCAAAAATCGAATAATACTTTGTCGTTATGGCTTAATCATAGTCCGATTCGAAAGATGAACTTTTATTAACATCGTTTATAATAAGCGGTTCAAGCATTTCTTCGGCTATTATATCTACCAGCCACATTTTGGCTTCTTCTATCACATGATCGATACACTTTTTCTACTTCTCCGCATTGATTTTACCCATAGCTTCATTAAAGAGTCTTTTTAAATCCACCATTTTATAAGCCGTGGTTTTTCTGGCGACATCTGTTTTTAATTTGAGCTTATATAAGTTCGATCGGGGTTAATTCGCAGTGCGATTTCATCGACTACATATTTTTTGAATGCATTTTTATGTAAATTGGCTAGTACCAATAGCTCTTTTTTTAAGGGATCTAATGGAAATTCTATTTGTTTTAAACTTAGCCGTTTTGTTATTTCACTTTTACGCCACGCACTTGTCGGTAATTTTTCCGTCAGCCTAGAGTGATAACTTGCATTATCCAATACAATTATTGCATATTTTGGTATAAGATCCAACATTTGCTTGAACCATTCTTCAAAGACATCGGCATTCATATGTTCGTGATAGTCTCCTGTATTTTTAGATTGGAAAATCAGTAGACCAACTTTAACGAAGCCTTCAGAACTTCCCATATGGGTTATGATAAGTCGATGTCCTTTTCCAGGTGGCGGTCTTAATCCTGTGGACAATCCTTCCAAAAAAGCTTGCCTTGAACTTTTAATATTTTCATCCTGTCAAAATTTAGTCACAGTGTGGCCTTCATTTAGCCATGTTTCGTCTAGGTAAAATATTTTTTTGTTTTCTTCTCTGACTTCTCGGATGCTTCTTAAGTAATTTCTTTTCCAACAGACGATATCGCTTCCCCACTTTTTTTTTTTTAATTTCCAAAGCGTCATTCTACCCATAAATGGGTAGTCCTGGTCTTTTCGGATTGAGCGCAAGATTTTGTCCAGCGTGGGAATTTCTTTTTTTAAAAAGATACTATGAACTTTTTGCCTTATTCTCTGCATTAAAACATCATCCAGCTCAAGTTTTGGTCGTCCTGGAGAAGTTTTTGGAAGTTTGACGCCAATACTTTTTTCTCCTTTTAAAAGTTTATATATTGTTGTTTACCCAACGTTAAGCATATCTGCTGTACATTGCACTACATTGTCGACACTCAAATCCTCATTCTTGCTTTTAATAAAATCGTAACCGTTAAGAATTAATTTTTTTTTCATTTACTGTACAGGGTTATCCAACCAAGACTGGACAAGGCGATTTTTTGACTTTTCCTGTACTTTTATAAAAAAACTGAAATAGCCATCTTAAGTCATTTTCTCCCGCGAATTCGAATATCCTCAGCAAAAAACAATTGAACATCAAACAAAAGTACTAGGGGTCATTTTGATATTTTTTTAAATGGGATGCCGTATTTTTAATGAGCTTATCCGATTTCTCATATAAATTTTGATCTAAAATGTTGGATTTTTAATTCAAAAACGCCTTTTTTCTTCAGTTTTAAATTCGGAAAATGTTCGTCTACAAAAAAAAAAAAAAATAAATCTAAAAATCCAACATTTTAGATCAAAATTTATATGAGAAATCGGATAAGCTCATTAAAAATACGGCATCCCATTTAAAAAAATATCAAAGTGACCCCTAGTACTTTTGTTTGATGTTCAATTGTTTTTTGCTGAAGATATTCGAATTCGCGGGAGAAAATGACTTAAGATGGCTATTTCAGTTTTTTTATAAAACTACAGGAAAAGTCAAAAAATCGCCTTGTCTAGTCTTGGTTGGATAACCCTGTACAGGGACATTTTTTTAAGTGTCTCACCCGATTGGCGATTTTGCTACCGACTATAATAAAAAACAAATTACATACTTTCTCAATGATTTTCGACAAGCAAGCCAAATTTAATGTCAAAAAATATATAGGTTCTCAAATTTGTAAGATACGACGCCATTTTGAATTTTTTTAGATGGCAACCCTCATAATTATTAATAACACGAGTAAATTGCACTTGGCGATCCGATTTCAAAAACCTATAGTTGTTAATATTTATTTTCAGCCGTTTCGGAAATACGGGGGTTCCTGATTTGCCTTCATCGATTTTGTCTTTTAAGTATCTCACTCCTTTAATAAATAGACATTCTAAGCCGAACACCCCAATTGCAATTCAATTGTGTAGTTATTTATGAGGCTTGCTATTCAAAAAATTTTAAAATGGCGTCGTATCTGTCACTGTTTGACATCTGTCGGATTTGATTATAGCTTAGGTAGCTTGGTCACGGGAGATTATGTTACTGTGAAAAAATTGGGAGTTTCAGCTTAAAAGGGCTATTTATTAAAGTGGTGAGACACTTAAAAGACAAAATCGATAAAGGCAAAATAGGCACCCCCGGATTTCCGAAACGGCTGAATATAAGTATCAACAACAACTATAGGTTTTTGAAATCGGATCGCCAAGTGCAATTTACTCGTGTGGTTATTTATGAGGGTTGCCATTTAAAAAAATTCAAGATGGCGTCGTATCTGTCACTTTTTTACATCTGTCGGATTTAATTATAGCGTAAATAGCTTGGTCACGGGAAATTATGTAACTGTGAAAGAAATTGGGGTTTTAAGCTAAAAAGTTCTATTTATTTAAAAAAATAAAATATTTTTGTTATCGTCAGTGGCGTTGCCAAATTGTAATGATTTTCTCGAAAATTTTTGTTATTTCTTTTTAAGTTAAATGGTCTGGATTATTGCAATACCCTGTCTTCTTTTTGTACATATCTTCTACGCTTTATTAAAATTTTTGATGTTATACCGATCCAATAATTATTCTTCTTAGTAGTCATTAAATTTATGTGATTTCAATCATCTAAATATTTTATTTTATTTTGTACGTTTAAGACTTAGTTAGCCATGGAAAATACGTTTACTTCATTTTTGACATTTTATTGTTTTGTACGTGATATATTTATCAATAGTTACACTTAAAATGAATTACTCTCAAGAAGAATTAATAAATATGGTTTATACTTTGGGTGAAAGTCATGGGAACTCTCTTTTAGCTACAAGAATATATGCCCAAAATTTTCCGGAAAGAAGGCATCCTCAGGAATTAGTATTTAAGAGGTTAAAAGAACGGTTTGAGCGAATAAGAAGTGTCAAGTATGAAAAAACCGAAAGAACTAAGACTGTTTTAACCGAAGATAATCAATTTGCCATTGCTTTGTCAGTGACCGAGGATCCGTCGTTGGGTGTTCAAGGAATTAATGAAAATCTTAATATTAAAAAATCTTCAGTGGCAGTATCGCTTAAAAATAATAAGTTTCATCCCTACCACCTTCAGCTACACCAAGAACTCACAGACAACGATTTTGCAAGACGAGTAACATTTTGCCAATGGGCATAACACAAAGTAAGAGAAAATCCTTTATTCGTTAATAATGTTTTCTTCGCCGATGAATCCACATTTCATAAGAATGGTTTTGTTAATCGACATAATTTTCACTTTTACGCTACTGAAAACCCACATGCCATTAAGTTTTTAATTTTCAACATCAGTGGTCGCTCAATGTATGGGGAGGTATGATTAATAATTATATTATTGGACCTTTTTTTTTTAGCAGCACTTAAATGGACAACGATTTTTACATTTTTTACTAGAAGATCTGCCAGTGTTACTTCAGCATGTTCCAGCTCAAATTAAGAATAATATGTGGTTTCAGTTGGATGGCGCTCCTGCACAGCTGCACACTTCCATAGAGATGTACGTGCGCATCTTGATCAAGAGTTTCCTCAAAAATGGATAGGTCGAGGAGGACCAATTAACTGGCCGGCCAGATCGCCTGATTTGACCAGCATGTACTACTTCTTATGGGGTTATATAAAGTCAAAAGTATATCGTTTACCCGCCACCACCCGGGATGATAATAATATGAAAGAACGAATTAGAGAGGTATTTCAAAATATAACACGTCAGACCTTATCTAATGTAAGAGACAATTTTATAAAACGAATTCAAACTTGCATTAATCAAAATATCAAAATGGACGACACTTTGAACAACTTATGTAACAAACTAATTTTTTGTATAACATGTATTAAATTATTTATAATTTGGGACGCCGCAAAATATTATGATAAAAATATTTAAATTTGTATTTTTATTTCCATTAATATTTGACTTATTTGTATGGTATAAAATTTAGTATTTTCTTTAAACGTATGTACCGTATAATACAATGAAATACAGGGTATTGCAATATTAGAGACCGCCTACCTTAAAAAAAATAATGAATATTTTGAGAAAATCGTCACGATTTGGCAACGCCACAGATAATATTAAAAATATTTTACCGCCATAAAGGGACTGAGTAGAACTTTCAATTTATGACAAAATATACAGGGTGTCCCATTTAAGAAAATTGAGTAAATCTAATCCAAAATATCAGAAATTTGGAAATACAACTAGAGCACCCTGTATAAAATAAGCTCGAAAACACTTATAAATGGTACTCATATAATCCAGATGCAACTATTTGCAAAAATCTTGATTAAATTGAATTCAATAGGGAAACTAGCATATTTATTGCAACCGTGCAAAAACAAAAAAATTAGGAAAATAATTAATATCTTGGCAACACCGCCACAGATTGAAACGAAAATTTGAAATTACATAAATAATTAAGAAAGACACTTACTCCGTGCAAAAATTATAGCGTGTCCTATTTAAAAATTTTCAAATCTAAGTTGTCCCGCTTTTGTGAAGTACCCTGTATATTTAAAAATATTTTATAAATATACACTTTTAATAGTCCCTTAATTTTTGTATTTAAAGTTTTTCCTTATCTGTAATAATAATATGAGATATCGAAGAATTACACACTAAATGGAGACCCTGTATATTTTTTGACATTAAATTTGGCTTCCTTGTCGAAAATTATTGAGAAATATGTAATTTGTTATTATAGTCAGTAGGAAAATCGCCAATCGGGTGAGACACTTAAAAAAATGTCCCTGTACATAGACCTACTCTAGGGCGTTTAGGCAATTGTTGAAAATTCTCCATATTTAATTAAAAAAAAATGCTGACCCTTAACACTTTTACTAGTTTCACTGAGAAACAAACACCCAAGGTAGGTATGTATAGTTATAAATACGTGTATTATTCCAATAGAGGCACCCATAAAGGCATAATAACCACATAATTAGCAAACAGGTAACCAGGATTAGGTACAAAAAAAAAAGAAATAAAGTGGTTAGAGCAGAAACGGAATTAGTTAATGGTACGGTTGTACACTTGTACAGGGTGTCTTCTTTTCGACACTTTCGACGGGTATCTCCGTTATTAGTACAGATAAAATGATGCGGTTTTCGAAAACCTGTGTCACTTTGTTGTTAAACAAACGATGCCCTAAAAGGATTTATCATGGCCATCTTGGTTTTTGAGATACAGGGCGAAATTGAAAATGGTGCATTTTCAGACACCCCTTGTATTTTAGTTATCTTATACCCTATCGAAAATGTAAAAACAAGGGTGTTATACAGTTTTTTACGTAGAATTCAGTGGCGTACTTAGTATTTTTCCAGGTACCCCCATTTGTGAGAAATATACCAAAGTTATGTTTTTTTTAAATGGAACGCCCTGTATATTTATTCATAGTTGCATTCTGCTTACTGAGAGCTTTCCAAAAACATATAATAGTTGACACTTTGTTTTAACAGGACGGTTAAAATTTATATTTTTTAAATAACAAACTTTAAATTGGCAGTAGGCCTTGGATTCTGTTTTAATAAAAATAATTTATTGACGATACAATACACCATGAATATTACCTTATAGTTTAATTTCAAACTTTTAAAGTTTTCTAATACTTACAATAGTAAAAAGGAATTTTTTCTTGTATATTAATGGAATAAAGAAAAACATCTACTAGTAGGCCTAGACTTATTCAGGCTATAAAACAAAAGTTTCATAATGGCCTTTAGCCCTTGTCAGAATTGGATTTAGGTATTAAGGTTTGAAAAGTTACTGATAATTTATTTAGCATATCGTATTTTTCATAATTCTCAAACTTTTGGGCCATCGTTAATCAAAAACGCCATTATGAAACTTTTGTTTTATAGCCTGAATAAGTCTAGGCCTACTAGTAGATGTTTTTGTTTATTCCATTAATATAGAAGAAAAAATTCCTTTTTACTATTGTAAGTATTAGAAAACTTAAAAAGTTTGAAATTAAACTATGTGTGGGTGTATTGTATCGTCAATAAAGTATTTTTATTAAAACAGAATCCAAGGCCTACTGCCAATTCAAAGTTTGTTATTCAATTCAAAAAATATAAAGTTGAACCGTCCTATTAAAACAAAGTGTCAACTATTATATGTTTTTGGAAAGCTCTCAGTAAGCAGAATGCAACTATGAATAAATATACAGGGCGTTCCATTTAAAAAAAAACATAACTTTGGTATATTTCTTACAAATGGGGGTACCTGGAAAAATACCAAGTACGCCACTGAATTCTACGTAAAAAACTGTATAACAACCTGTTTTTACATTTTCTATAGGGTATAAGATAAATGAAATACAAGGGGTGTTTGGAAATGCATCATTTTCAAATTCGTCCTGTATCTCAAAAACCAAGATGGCCATGATAAATCCGTTTAGGGCATCGTTTGTTTCACAAAAAAGTGGCACAGGTTTGCGAAAACCGAATCATTCTATCTGTACTAATAACGGAGATACCCGTCGAAAGTGTCGGAAAGAAGACACCCTGTACATAATTTTAAGCTTAAAAATTTAATATTAAAATGTATATTTGAAGACAAAACTTGAATTTACTATCGATACTTGTTGTACTAATTCTGTACAAATTTAATAAATCAGGCCTTTTTAAATCTATACATGCCGAAAAATTTTGCACGCCCATGGAGAAGACGGTTTCAATTGATTTATTACTTCGCATCATTTGAAGATAGACTTCATGATTTTGAAGAATATTTTCAGCTTGCAGTAGCCGCAACCTCGATGTCTATGACGAAAGCCACGGTCATCTAAAAAAAAAATCAAAAATAGCCAGATAATTCTGCGTTTAAGCGTGTTGTCTTAAGAATCTACATTCGGTTGTTTTTATTTTTGGTTAAATCTCGAAAGATCCCTCCTTCTTCGAAATGAACGTAAAGTCGTGCAGTTACAATGCAACACGCTTTTAAGCAGAGTTATCAGTAATGTTGATGCACTTGTGGTATTACTTCCGACAATTTTTTTACGCATAATACGATAATATCGTACCGATAAATTAATGATCTTCAGGAAGTAAACGCGAAAAGTCTAATTTTTTAAAGAAACTATAAAAAGTTAATCTGGCCGGACCACCTCATGTTGCGTATTCAAGGTTCAAGGACAAACGTGATGCCGATTTTACAACTAGATATAGGAATAGGTCTTCAAGTTCATCATCTCATCTAACACAGGATGTCTGAAAGTGTGGCGGCAGAATGAACCATTTTATATATAGATCCCTGCGATAATCTTGCATGAAATTAAAGGGTTTTAAATGTTTCTTGTGGATTTTTGTCAATTAGCGTAAGGAATATATGCTGAAAGGGGGGAACCTCAAATCCCCCCCGTCTGATTGGGTCACTGGGTATAGGATGCAGAACATAATATATTTTTTCTACTACTAACATGAGAAATAGTATATTATTAACCAAGGTTTAGACAGCCATCATTATTGCCCGAGCGACAAGGTTAAGTCACGAGGAGCGGAGCGACGAGGGACTTAAGACGCGAGGGCTATAAGCTGTCTAAACCGTGATTAATATAATATTTTTTCCACTACTACAAACTTTTATAAGGCATTTATCTTTATAGTATTAATAATTATAAAAAATTATAGGTAGGTATAAGTATATTTTTTAATCAAGTTACCTGCGCTTTGGAATTGGCAAAATATTTTGTTGTTTTGTCAGGTGGCTTTGTTAATGTCGAATTTGTTCATTTATGTCATCAGATTTCACGAGTTTTCCGTTTTTTTAAAGAATGAGCGAAGAAAATGTTAGTGATATTATTATTTGTACACCTCCAGAATTAAGGATGGAAGCAGAAAAAATGTTGATTGTATCGATATTTTACAATATCAAGCATCTCTAATAATCTAATATGCATTAATAATTATCTGGTTGCCTAACCACAAGAAATCACCTTTCAGGTTATTCATGTTTATGAATTCATGTTGTAGAATCAAAAAATCAAGTTACCTGCGTTCAAATAGATTCTTGAAGATCGGTCAATAATGGATTTCAATGCCAAGTTATTATTGACCATGGTCAATAATAACTTATAAGGTAGAGAAAAACGATTTCTAACGTTAATAATAATCGGTCAATAATGGCGATGTTATAGGTTAGTAGTGGAAAATAGTATATTATTAACCAAGGTTTAGACAGCCATCATTATTGCCCGAGCGGCAAGTTTAAAGAAAGAATGTTGATTGTATCGATATTTTACAATATCAAGTAATCTACTATGTATTGATAATTATCTGGTTGCCTAACCACATTCATGTTTATGAATTCAAGTTGTGCAATCAAAAAATCAAGTTACCTGCCTTCAAAGAGATTCTTGAAGATCGGCCAATAATGGATTTCAATGCCTTATTATTGACTATGGTCAATAATAACTTATGAGGTAGAGAAAAACGATTTCTAACGTTAATAATCGGTCAATAATGGCGATGTTATAGGTTAGTAGTGGAAAATAGTATATTATTAACCAAGGTTTAGACAGCCATCATTATTGCCCGAGCGGCGAGTTTAAATCACGAGGAGCGAAGCGACGAGGGATTTAAGACGCGAGGGCTATAATAAGCTGTCTAAACCGTGGTTAATATATTATTTTTCCACTACTACAAACTTTTATATGACATTTATCTTTATAGTATTAATAATTATTATAAAAAATTATAGGTAGGTATAAGTATATTTTTTAATCAAGTTACCTGCGCTTTGGAATTGGCAAAATATTTTGTTGTTTTGTCAGGTGGCTTTGTCAATGTCAATTTGTGTTCATTTGTGTCATCAGATTTCACGAATTTTGCGTTTTTTTAAAAAATGAGCGAAGAAAATGTTAGTGATAATATTATGTGTACACCTCCCGAATTAAGGATGGAAGCAGAAAAAATGTTGATTGTATCGACAATATCAAGTAATCTAATATGTATTGATAATTATCTGGTTGCCTAACCACAATGAATTGATGTTGTAGAATTAAAAAATCAAGTTACCTGCGTTCAAACAAAATTCGGTTAAGGTCAAAGATCGGTCAATAATGGATTTCAATGGCTTATTATTGACCATGGTCAATAATGACTTATAAGTTAGAGAAAAACGATTTCTAGCGTTAATAATCGGTCAATAATGGCGATGTTATAGGTTAGTAGTGGAAAAACCCTATTATTTACCTAATTTGTCTAATGAGAAGTAGTTCATTATTAACCTAGGTAAATAATGATGATTCATTATTTACCTAGGTTAATAATGAATATTTTTATCTTTTTAAAGAAATTGACTGAAACTTTATTGATTTAACGAAGTGAACGTGAAAAATAAACTCTAGAAAATGTCCTAAGATAATGAAAATTATCAAAAACTATAAACATCATTTAAAATAATAGTTGATTGTACAGTTATTACAAATCATGTACACTGCTGCATTTCCAGTATTAATAAAATTACCATTATTTATTATAGGTAAATTTACTTCAGTATTATGAATATTTTCGATAATTTGTGAACGTTCATTAACACTTGGTACGTAAGTCCTCAGTCTGTAAGTTTTCTGCCAGACCACTTGACGTGCGAGAGAAGTGGAGGGTATACTTAAATTGTCATTGGATAAGATGGGTTTTTGTACTAGTTTGGCTATTCTCTTCTTGTCCGCTATCGATTCCTCAGTATATCCTTCAGCTGCTGTCGCCGACTTCCATCCACCGTGCCTTTTTAGGCTTAGTAGGTCTCCTCCATTTTCTGCTGGAAGTGTTGCCGAGCTGCGCCGTAGAGAATGACCAGTGTTACACTCAGGATGTTGTAATTTCAGAAATTGAGCCATAACATAAAATATGGTACTTTCCTAATAGTATTGTGCCCAATATTTTGTCTGTGATGTTTACCTTTGCGGTATAAAATAAATAGTTTTCTAATGTCAGTCGGCCGGTTAGCCAAGTATTTTTTTACGACGTTAATCCATTGCGGTTCGACAATGACAAATTTCCTGGATGATCCATTTTTTGAGTAAGATAGATAGATAGAAACGTCTTTATTTTAACCTCGGCGAAGGTCAGCAGAGCTGTTTACTTACCCGAGCATACATTATAAATTTACAAAACTTAACAAATTTGAAAAATACCTACGTATTATGATTAGAAATTATTCTAATTTTATTACATTTAATATATTATCTAGTAATAATTTAGAAATATGACAGTAACAGTTGGCAACTAAATTCTAGCATGTATATAATAATACAAGACTTTTTTAATGTGACATATAAATATGTATACATGTGAGAACTTTGTTCTCTAGCCACTTGCTGAGACCTTATACAATAAGGATTAACCAAATTATGCTAAAACAGCTATTCTCTGGGCTACATGCCCCAACGAGCACTGAATTAAATAGCACAATTTGGCGTATTTTGACCAACACTGTTAGTACTAAAATACAGACTCAGATTGCAGAAACTACCGGGAAAAAAAAGAATGAATCTTTATTTTCAATGATAGGTTGCTACGCTGCTGCTACCTGTAGACCGGTTTCGAACTCTGGTTCTCGTCAGTACAGGGCAAGCATGACAAGCGAGCACACCTACCGTGGTGGGAATATATTCCCACTACGACACAGACCTACCAACCTACCATTGGAAAATCGAAACACCCTATAGCCACAATATTGTTCTGCCTAGGCAGTACAACACAGGTGGCGCCATCCTCCAGAAGTTTCTAGCAATCTGATGTGAAAGATACCGTATGATACTCTAAACTTTCTCTTACTATTTAACACTATTTTAACTTATTTTGTATCTATTTATTTATTGATATTGACCTAGCAAGAAATATTTATATCTAGATTTAAATTAAAGTAAGCTTAGATTATCAAGCTTGTTGACCATGTCAGTATTGTATATTTTAGGAGCCAGATAAGAAAAGCTGCGTTGAAAGAGGGCAGTTCGGTGCTTTGGTAGATTTAATAGATTATTAGAGCGCGTTGTGCGATTATGCGTGAAATGTCAAAAATGAAGTTTTTGACGAAGATATTGAGGAATTCCACTTCCAAGTAACCGATGTAAAAAACAAGCAAAATGCAATTTTTGTCTATCCATGATTTTAAGCCATCTAAGCTCAGGCAGTTTATAAGTGACATGATCCCTTGCTCGCAGTCCGTAAATAAATCGAATACAGGAATTCTGAATTCGCTGTAGTCTATTCTTGCATTGCAAATCTAGACACGGCCCATACTCCATACACAAAGTTACAATAATTAGCACTAGAAAGAACAAGTGTTTCACAGAGGGGTTTTCTTAAATAAGTTCTCAAGATATTTTTACTTTTATAGAGATTTCTAAGAGAGAGATATGACTTTTGAATAACTTTACTCACTTGACTTCTAAACCTAAGTTTGGTATCAAATATAACACCCAAATTTTTATAGTCTTGCACAACAGGTATTACGCTTCCAGCCATATCCACTTTCATATTTTCCATTGCCCATTCACTATCAGAACCAAAAAAAAAATAACTGCTGATTTGCTGGGGTTTAATTTTAAGCCGCTGTTTAGAGAATAGTCATAAACTGATTTTAGACATTGGGTGAGTTTACCCCTTGCCTCAATAGCACTGGATTCATTAAAACTTATGCGTAATTGTGTATCATCGGCATACCTTTGCATATCACAGTCCTTCACATGTTGGTTCATGTCAATCGTATACACTACAAAAAGTAATGGCCCCAGAATGGAACCTTGTGGTGCACCCCTTCCTACAGCCCTAAAACTAGAACGCTTGCCGTTCAAGAAGACGAACTGATACCTATCTGCCAGATATTCTCCAAAGAACTTCACCGAAGACTCATCGAAGCCGAGGGAGCGAAGCTTAGCACATAAGAGACCATGATCAAGCGTATCAAACGCTTTACTATAATCAAGTAATTTCAGCGCTGAAGTTTCACCCCTATCGGCAGCTTCAATAAGATCATCCAAAACCTTCAACAGAACAGTTGCCGTGCTGTAACCTCTACGAAATCCAGACTGAGATAAGGGAAACAGATTGTTTGTATCGAGATACTCAGTTATCTGAAGATATATAATATTTTCAAACACCTTGGATAAAATAGACAACAAACTAATAGTCGGAGGAATACTTATCACAATAATCCCATCTTGGATGTCCACATCATCAAGAACCATATTGCAAAGTTCGTCTGTTCTGCAAGCACCGGCTACGCCAACGCCAATTATCACAATAGCCTAGCATTTACAGCTTATTAAAGCAGGACAAAAAATGAGTATAATTAAGTCCATACCTTTTTTGATAAAAATTTATCATCAGGGGCTTTATTTAAAAATGTATCAATTTCTTCTTTCGATAATACACGTGATTTCTTAGGTTTACAGGCGACAATTTTCTTATTTAAAAATGCTACTACTTTAAAATACCTCGAAATAACGATATTTTCTTTCAGTGAAAAAGTTTATTTCAACATTGAGTAGCTTGCCCACAACGTTGATACCTTAGTGTGTTCAGATTTTTTTTAAAATAGGCCGACATGAAATTTTCAGTAATTTTAACGACTTTTTTGTCTTCACACCATTTTATTAATTGAGTGTATGCCTTCACATAAAGTCGTTTTGATTTTTCAGGCAACAAATCATGGCTCACACTAGCCGCTGCCTCTCGGAGCTCGGTACAATTTTCCATTTCTAAATCACTGTCGCTTTGGTCGCTAAGATTCTCAGCCATATTTTAATATTTTATTGTAAAACTTTTACTTAAAACCTTTAAAAGGTGGCCATAATTATTTTAGAATAATGACGTTTATTGAAACCCATCAGTTTCAATTGTTTTATTCGTTGCCCTGACAACTGAGCCACAGGCTACTTGATATTTCGATATGTTTGAATAATAGGAGAAATGGCTAATTTTAAAATAAAAATGAGGTCTTTTGGTGTTAGTTCGGCTGTTAGTAGTAGAAAAAATTCTATATATACCTCGGTTGAGAAGGCCATTATTGACCTCGCACATTATATCCCTCGGCGCTAGGCGCCTCAGGTTATAAAAGTGCTCGGTCAATAATGGCTCACTTCTCACCCTAGGTATATAGTATACTATTTTGTTTGCACAGGGTCTTTGCGCATAGATTAATGCAATCTAAATTTTTGTTCTAAACCTTTTCTCTAAATCAACATAGTATTTGAATTATTAATTATTGGGAAACATCGCAATTTTGTCTTAAATAAAAGAAAAGCGATAGCAAAACAAATTCTGAAAAACGGGTCAAATAGCTTAATTCCTATGATTTAGATTAGAACAGGGTGATCCAATGTGAATAGAAGTTTAGACGTTTGTGACGAATTAGTCAGCGAGACGATCCAAAAATTTGTTTTTTTGCATAAATAGGCATGCTCTACTCAGCAGAATATGTTCGACAAGGCGGTGTTGCCGCTTCTATTAGAAAGTAGGAACAACGTTGATATTTTTAGCGGGACACCCTGTTTATAAACTCATTTTGCAATCTGGATTACTTTCTTAACAACTTTCCTTTTCATTTTCCCCATACCTATCTGTTGCCGTTTTCGAGATATTGGTTATTTAAATTAAAATTTAAAATGTGGGTATTTAAGTAATTGAAATACAATTTCATTCCTTACGTCAGGCATCAGAATAAAATTCAAACTCTAAGAATATTACAATACTATTTACTATTATTTTGTTCTATTCTATCAGCTTAAAATACAAGGTTCTACACGTTTAACATTTTAAAATCTCATTACAATTAAAATTAAAACCACACACACTGACTTCCAAAACTGCCTGTCTAAGAACTTATCCACGCTATAAAAAAAAAGCTTCACTGAACAGATGGTTCCTAACGACACTCTTAAATCTTAAGTTAGGTTAGTTCGAGAATATATCTGCATGTTATTGTTAGAATCATAAACTCAATGAAACATCTCCTTACATCCTCCCTATAGCCCAACCTGGCAACAATGCGTACTGCCTTCCTTTGCAGTGAGAACACTCTTCTAGTAAAGAACGAGTGTCCCCAAGCCAGTATTCCATATACCGCAGCCGATTGGAATACAGCATGAACAGTAGGGGGCTCTAGTACCGACCCCTGGGGTACCCCTTGATTAAAACTTAAATGGCCCGATAGTTGTCCCTTGTAAAAAGTTTGCTGCCTTCTCCCTAATAAGTAGCTCTCAAGCAGGGTTGAAAAAATAATGATTTTTGAAAAACATCAAAAATCGCGATTTTCAACACGTTTTTGATTTTATTCCCACCGTTCTTTAAATTTTAATAAAGATAGTTCCTGTCGAAAAACGCTCAGAGCTGCAAATTCCTGTCAGAACAAGAAAATCCTCCACTGTTTATATAAAGATGCGTCCGCCCTAACTCGCAGTATTTGATAAAATTGACCGTCTAATAAGCAGCGCGACGCGTGATTTCTGCTGTAAATTTCTAAAGGTTACCTAAAAATCTGCAGCAAATAGTGTAACAATGTCAACTTTTCATAGAAGTGGAAGGAAAAAGACCCTTTCTGGATACATTTCATAGAAAAATCTAATAAAACTGAAGGAAAATTAGGGAATAGAGCTATATGCAAAAAATGTAGACATAAAATGCAAGGTCTTGTCGAACGAATGAAAGTTCACTGGCAAAAGTGTAGTGAAGGTGAAGTACCTACAGAAATCGAAAAGGACAATGAATCAGTTGTAAGTACACAAACAGCATATTATAATAAAATAATAAGTAAATATGTTTGTTTCTAATTTTATTTTTATTATAATTTTCCAAAGATATACAGGGTGATTTATAAGTTGATGCTTTTTTTTAACACAACATAGAATTCAAGAAACTAACCAATTTTCCAAATAAACTTATGTCCGGAAATGCGTCGTCTCTGAGATACAGGGTGTTGAATTTGAATTTGAAATTTTATTTTCGATTTTTTAAAATAACTTTTACAAATGATACATTTTTCGCACAAAACTTTTAAGGTGAGAAATCATACTTTAGTATTAATGTTTGTGCAGTTATCATATATTTAGTTTAATTTGCCCTAACTCTTTTGACAGAGCACTTCTGGGAATTTTTATCAATAAACCTTTACACCATTTCTGGGGAAAAAAGGTATAGCAAATCTACTAAAGAGGAAATTGACAAACAGATTGCCAGAGCCCTCTACTCTACAAACAGCAGTTTTAACTGTATGGAGCAACCGGAAGTAAGAAAAGTCATCGCTCTTCTACGGCCTGGATACATACTACCCTCTCGATATGATGTTTCTAATAAATTGCTTCATATAATTTATAATGAAGAAAAAACCAAATGCTTTCAAAATTTGGCGGGAACATGTGTGTGTCTGTCACTTGACGGATGGTAAAATAAACATAACGAACCGATAATAATCAACGCAACGGTTACAACAGAATATGGATTTACCGTTTTAGTAGATACACTAGATACTTTTGGGAATCCACATACTTCTGTATATTTAACAGAAATTGCAACAGTACCTACTCATCCGAATATGACTGTACAGTATGTAGTTTTGTCACAGATAATGCAGCTAATATGGCTGCAATGCGACATCAAATAAAAACATTTACTGAATTGAACCTTATTACATATGGTTGTGCTGCACATATTTTAAATTTACCATGTAAGGATTTGGAAATCGCTGATATTAAGGAACATGTTGTTTTCATTGCCAAATACTTCCGTAACAACCATTTTGCCTCTGCAGCATATGCAAAAAACTGGTTTTGCCCAATGATGTCAGATGGAATTCGCTTGCCGACTGTTTGGAAGGTTTCGTTAAGTCATGGCCCATACTTTTCAAAATTGCTGAAGAGAACAAAAACGAAATTGACAATACTATAAGAGGAAAAATTTCCAACATTCACTTAAAAAAATTCGTCGAAGATTACCTAACAATACTTAAGCCTATCTGAGAGCCTATCTCTATCGCAATAGATAGACTACAAAGAAACAGTGCCAGCCTTTCAGATGTGGTGGAAGAATTTAAAATATTATAAACGGACATAACTTTAAATAAACTGCAAAAATTTAAGAGGCGTTATGAACAGTGTATAACCCCATATCATTTGTTGGCATATCTTCTTGACTCAACAAAAACTCAGCAAACACTAACAGAGAGTGAAAAAGATGTTGCTTTAAAAGCTGTTAAAAAATTAGATCCAAATAGTGGTTTACTACCACTCATAGTCAAGTTTCTTGCCAGATCAGAACCTTTCACTAATATTATGTTTCATGATGATATTCTTCAGAATGTAAAACCCATAGATTGGTGGAAGTCGCAACAAAATATACCCATTATTAAAAAGACTTCTTTATAATTAGACAATTACTACATACTTCCCCCCCCCCCCCCCATTCAAAAGCCCCCGCAATGTACTCCAACAAATCCAGTATGGCATAAGCTATTCAGCTGTTTGTTCTAAAGCCAGATTGGTCTTTAATAAAGAGGTTATTTTGTGCGAAGTATTTATATACTTGATGTTTTTAAATATGCTCTTAAGATTTCTGACAAGATTGGGACTAGAGAGATAAGTCTATAGTTATTCAGATCATCGACTTTCCCCTTTTTGAAAACAAACTAGTTTCATAATGGCCTTTAGCTCTTGTCAGAATTGGATTTAGGTATTAAAGTTTGAAAAGTTACTGATAATTTATTTAGCATATCGTATTTTTCATATTTCTCAAACTTTTGTTTTATAGCCTCAATAAGTCTAGGCCTACTAGTAGATGTTTTTGTTTATTCCATTAATATACAAGAAAAAATTCCTGTTTACTATTGTAAGTATTAAAAAACTTAAAAAGTTTTAAATTAAACTATAAGGTAATATTCATGGTGTATTGTATCGTCAATAAATTATTTTTATTAAAACAGAATCCAAGGACTACTGCCAATTTAAAGTTTGTTATTCAAAAAATATAAATTTGAACCGTCCTGTTAAAACAAAGTGTCAACTATTATATGTTTTTGGAAAGCTCTCAGTAAGCAGAATGCAACTATGAATAAATATACAGGGCGTTCCATTTAAAAAAACATAACTTTGGTATATTTCTCACAAATGGGGGTACCTGGAAAACTAAGTAGGTACGCCACTGAATTCTACGTAAAAAACTGTATAACACCCTGTTTTTACATTTTCGATAGGATATAAGATAACTGAAATACAAGGGGTGTCTGAAAATGCACCATTTTCAGTTTCGCCCTGTATCTTAAAAACCAAGATGGCCATGATAAATCCGTTTAGGGAATCGTTTGTTTAACAAAAAAGTGGCACAGGTTTGCGAAAACCGCATCATTCTATCTGTACTAATAACGGAGATACCCGTCGAAAGTGTCGAAAAAAAGAAACCCTGTACGGGGTGAGTCAACGATTGCGCGGAGTAATTTTATGCTTTGAAGATAAGATTTGTCGATAATAAGCTCTCTTAGGTAGGGGCATGTAAGCCGTTTTACTCTAAGACGTACCGTTAGAAAGCTAAAAGCTGTCAAAATTCAAAAATGTCATTTTTTAAAAGTCGATATCTCGGAAACTATTAGGTTTAGACTTATAATGCGCTTAATAAAAAATAATTGTAATTTTATGCAAAATCCAAAAATAAGATATATGTAGGGTGTCCCATTTAAAAAAAATGTAACTTTATGACACCCTACTTTTTGGGCGCACCCTGTATAATTCAAAATATTTTTAAAATGTGGCAGATATCCTCGCAGATATCCAACCATACCTTAATTCAAAAGCTTATTATCGACAAATGTTATCTTTAAGGCATAAAATTACTCCGCGCAATCGTTGACTCACCCGGTACAATACAACAACTTAATTTTTAAATTTTAGTCATCATGTTCCGAGTAGTCCGATGAACTATCGTCATTGGGGTCCAGAGAAATAATAAAGGTCTCTACAGTGTTTTCTAGCATGTTATTAGCTTCCCACTTCTTTAAATCACATGTTCGACGCACTTCGTACTTACTCCATTTTTCACAGTCCACTGTCTTTATTCCCTCTTGCAAGAGGTTTCCAGCGTCTTTTATTTTAAAAGTGGTGTTATGCCTTGCTACAAACCCTTTTACTTGCGCCCACACCAATTCTATGGGGTTTAATTCATAGTGATATGGCGGTAGGCGAACTACCGTTATATTTCGTTTTGAAGCGATTTCGTCGACAACAAATTTCTTACAAAGAGGTTTATTCAACTTTACAATCTCCAGCAGCTCCTTTTTCAGCATAAATATCTTTATGAAATGGCTTCTTATTTACAGTAAGCCAATGAATGATTTTTAGTCATTTTTTCTCTAAGAAGACGTTGGTATTTTTTCGGATTTTCTTCAGTGATAGCTGGCATTATCCATGACTATAACAGACCCAGGAGGCATAAGATTGCTGGAAGTATTCTTCAAATACATCAGCGTTCATATCTTCATGATAGTCTCCAGTCCGTTTTGATTTTAGTGCTAGTAAGCCGCCATCGACAAATCCATTTTTGCAACTAATGTGAGTAATTATTAATCTTTTACCTTTTCCCGAGGATGCTTTTATTTCAGTGGACCATCCTTCCATGTAAGCTTGCCTCGCGCTTTTTATGTGTTTATCCTGCCATATTTTACCAACGGTATATCCTTCATTTAACCAAGTTTCGTCCATATAATAGATGTTTCTGTTTTCCTTCGAAACTGTCGTAACTGCCCTCAAATATCGTCGTCGCCAGCAGATGATTTCGCCTTTCTCTATTAAAAGTGATTTTCTGTTTTAAATTTTTTGATCATAAAAATTCATTTTCTTCAAAGTTTTCCATATTTTCTTCTTACCCATGGGTGGAATGAAATCATCCTTTTTCATTTCAGACATTATTTTGTCCAAGGTAGCTATTTCTTTTTTTTTAAGTAAAGCGAGTTTATGATTCTTCTGATGGCTGTCTTTTCATCCTCATTTATTACTTTTTCTTTTGTTCCTGTACTTCTCTTTGGTGACCTGATGGGGCCGTGTTTATTCTCGTGCACAAGTCGGCATATTGTTGACTGTCCTACTCCAGTCATATTCGAACACATTTTAACTATTTTTGCAACTCCGAATGTTATATGAAATAATAATTGGACTACGCCTATGAAATACGGCGAAGATCACTGGGTTTTATAGTTCAATAATGATTTATTACTCTCTCGCATTAAGCAACATACTATAGTTATGGCGGAGTCACCTTATTAGAGCTTTAATTTGTAAATTCTTCTGATGTGATCTGTACAGTTTTTCTATTAAGAAAATGAAGTTAGGACAGTTACATATACTGGGTGGCTCACTCTCAACGCAGGATTTCATAGCTTCTAAACTACTCGACTTTTTAATATTTCTCAAAAACAGGGTCATATGGAGACATTAGGCCTACAGTTTAAAATTATTTTGAAATATACCGGATGTCCCAAAAAGAAGATCCATAGCAAGGTTATATTTTTTTAAATGGAACACCCTATATCTTACAATAGTTTTTGATTCTACATAAAATAACAATTATTTTTTGGTAAGTGCATTATAAGTCTAAACTTAATAGTTTCTGACAGGGTTGATAAAAATCATGATTTTTTTTTTAATCAAAAATCGATGATTTTTTTGATTTTCTAAAAAAAGTTACCAGCTTTTATAAATATTATTATTTTTAAATATTTCTATCTGCTTATATTTTGTTTTGTTAAGTAAACAAATATTTTTAGGCAGGAATAGTACAGATACGAAGCAAAACTGGAGTTTTAACATTCAAATTTCGTTCACGTAGTTTTTGCAAGTTTGCGCCTTTGTCGAAACTTGTATTAACGTGAAAATTTTACACCTCTACTTTTTAGCCAACCAATAAGATACCTTAATTTTGACTAGTTACCATGGCAACTAAAAAAAATTCCGGAAATTTTTTCGAGGCGCCACGATATTTAAGTGAAAATTTTTTGACAGTTGAAAAGGGAAACATATGATATAAATATAAACATATTGATTTTGATTTTCGGGTGTTATCTGGTGTTATATTTTGAATTTCTTGTCTAATTACTTGTTGATTTTCTTTACCAAATCGCGACATTTCGCTATACACTTATTAAACTCAACGTACAGACGTTTTATAGATATTTACGTTTTACAGTATGAGTGAAATGTTTCGAGACGAGGCGACGAAGGAGCCGAGTCTGGAATTTTGAAACGAATACTGTAAAGGATTTGCCGGACGAATGACGTACAATATTTTATTTCATACTGTTCTGTTGAAAATTATAATTATGTTTTGAAATTATAATGAAGTTTTATTCTGCATCGTATATTTGAAAAGTGCTTATATTTACTGGTGGAAACATTGTGTGTTTGACATTGATTAAACTAAAACTTACAAATTTCAGTCCGGTAAAGAAATTTTACAGGACTAGTCCGGTAAAAAAATTTTACCGGACTTATTGCTGTAAAACCTTATTTTCTGGACTAAATTCAAATATGTAAAGGTGTGTTTTACAATACAGTATAAAATAAAACTAGTATTTATTAAGCTTTGTGACAGAACAGGTTAAACAAAAATGACAAATCAACATATGTCAAAAACAACAATACCCTGGCCAACTTGACAAGCAGTGAAATTAATTTAAAATGTCAGGTTGGATTAATAATTTTTTTCCAAATTATGGTGTGAAGTGGTGTGAAATTTTCTGTAGTAATATATTAAGGGATAGGGAAATTATCGAAAATCATTCCGAAGATTTTTTGCCGTGGAAATCGCTCGAGGGCTTGCCCGAGAGCGATTTCCTAATGGCAAAAAATCTGAGAATGATTTTCTGATTATTTCCCAATCCCGAAATGTATTTTGAAGATTATTTACCAAATAAAAAACTAACGATTTCTGACGGGTGAGATTTTCACTTTTGACAAGGGTGATTTTCACCGGAGAGCGGGAGATTATCGCTGGATTTCTGACGGGTGAGATTTTCACTTTTGACAAGGGTGATTTTCACCGGAGAGCGGGAGATTATCGCTGAATAATCAGGTGAAAATCAACCCGCTTTTATAATGGACGAGGTAAATAATCTTACCGAATTCCACGCAAGCTTAAATTATTCCTGGAAATAATTTAAGCTCTTGTGATATTATAAGTGAAAATTTCGTCCGCGCAGTATTGCAAGTTTGCCGCTTTGTCGAAACTTGTAATGACTGGCAGAAAACGCCCGGCTATATAAACGATACGCACTTATTTTAGTTATCAGTAATATTTTTGCTTTAGGGGTTAATGTATCAAAACATTTGAACTCATGACAAGCCGGGGCAGAAAGGGATTTAGTGTTTGGCAGCATTTTATAAAAAAGAAAGTGGTGAGCAAACTAGGTTGTTGTATGAAAAAGTGTGGTAAAGAATTGCAGTGGTCTTGAAACTCTGCATGGTGATTGTCAGTCACAGCCTGGAACTAGCCAGAGTGAAATTATCCAGTTGGCTAAGAAACAGAAAAGCGAGAACTGTGAAAAGGGAAGTGTAGGTGGACGTGAAAATAGTGGAAGTAACGATCATTTGGATTCTTTTGTTGTGCGAACTGGACAGGATAAGAAAAAAGAATTGGACAGACAAATAGCCAAAGCCGTTTACGCAACAAATTGCAGTTTTAGAGCTATAGAAAATAAAGAGGTTCGAAAGGCCATAGAAATGCTAAGACCTGGTTACCTTCCACCATCTAGATTTCAGTTATCATCAACGCTCTTGAATGAAATATTTGAAGAAGAAAAATCTAATTGTTTTAACAAGTTATCTGGACAATCTGTTTGCATGTCCTTAGATGGATGGTCCAATATACATAATGAGCCGATAATCTGTGTCGTTTTGACTGCAGAGGATGGAAACAGTGTTCTTTCTGTGCATAAATACATCTGGTCATCCCCATACAGCTGACTATCTTGCCGAATTGGCTATTAACTCAATAAATAAGTGCAAATATGAATATAACTGTAAAGTTACCAGTATTGTTACAGATAATGCGAGCAACATGGTCAGTATGAAGAAAAAAATTACCGAGTCGTACCCTATAATTACATATGGTTGTTCGTTGTTCGGCACACTTACTTAGTTTGCTCTCCAAAGATTTAGAAGCATCGCAGATAAAAGAACATATAGCACATATTGTGTAATATTTCAGAAATACCCGTTTGCCAAATGCTTGGTATAAAGAAAACGGGGGCAAGAAATTGGTCTTACCTCAGGATGTTCGATGGAATACACTTTCAGATTGTCTTGAGATTTGTGTAAAGGAGTGGCCAAAATTGTTATTAATATGTGAAGAGCATAAAGATCAAATTGATCTAGTGATTTTTAAAAAAGTTTCAGATATCTGTATTAAAAGGATGGCTGAAGATTTTCTACAGTTGCTAAAACCAATTTCTATAGCACTGGATGCAATGCAACAAAAAGGTGCATTTTTATCTCTATTTATATCTTACTGGCTATTTTTGACAGTTTTAAATTTGAAGAAGAAAGAAGCTTGCGTCAATATCAATTATTTAAGAACAGATATGTTCAAGCTTTAACCCCCTTTCACTTTTTGGCGTATATTTTGGATCCTACAATAAACAAAGAAGAATATCCATTGCTAACTGAAGAAAAGAGAGATGCTCTACACATTGTTTCCAAATATTTTGCAGACACAGGATTATTACCATTACTAATTAAGTTGGAAGCTAAGTCGGACCCTTTTCACAAAACTCTGTTTTCAGAGGAAATAATCAAAGATGTAACAGCAGTACAGTGGTAGAGATCTCAAGAAGATGTTTCAGAAATTAAGCAAGTGCTCCTTATAGTAATTTCTGTTTTGTGTACCTGTGCATCGTCTGCTAATATCGAAAGGATGTTTTCTACTTATGGATTCGTATATTCAGATATAAGAAACAGACTTGGCAGTGACAAAGCAGCTAAACTAGTATTTCTATTTAAGCATTATAACACTCAGGTTTTTTTATATTTTTTTTTGTTTAAATTAAGTATTTTTTTGTATTAAAAAGGTTTTTTTAGTTTTAACTTTTTAATTTTTTTAAAGTTTTATTTTTGTAATAACCAGCTGTTCTCTTCGATAATTATAATAAAATAATAAATAACAACACATAAAAATGCGTCTGGGTTTTATTTTTTGTATGAACAAAAAATACATTTTAAGTGTTAAAATTTTTAATTTTTTTTTTTAATTAATCATGACTTAAAAAAAAATCATACTGATTAAAATCATGATTTTGTTGTTGTTGTTGAGTTGGCATTTTTAGACGCTGTCAAAGTTCAAAAATGTCATTTTTCAAAACTCGATATCTCAGAAACTATTAAGTTTAGACTTAAAATGCACTTACTAAAAAATAATTGTAATTTTATATAGAATTCAAAAGTAATGTAAGATATAGGGTGTTCCGTTTAAAAAAAAATATTTTTAATATGCCCTGACTATTTGGGAGACCCTGTATAATTTAAAATCATTTTAAATTGTAGGCCTAATGCCTCCCTATGACTCTGTTATTAAAAAATATTAAAAAGTTGAGTAGTTTAGATGCTATGGAAGCCTGCGTTGAGAGTGGGCCACCCTTTATAACTTTTTTTTGTAAACCATAAAAATTGCATACGTATTAATAGAAGCTCGAACGTCCACCACTGCCCTAAGATATTTATCCTAAATTATCGGCGTGCTTTATTGTTATAATTTTTCAACCCTATTATGAAAGATAAAGTTACGGGTGTGTCAATCTAAACAATGTTAAAACTACCTGTATTGTAACTAAAAAGATATACTTTCAGTCTAAAAATCATATGTTCACACTGTAAGACTGGATTTTTTATAAACTCGAAAAGTTGGCGAGGTTGAGGTTCAGTTGGTGGTGGAAATAGGAGTTTATTTTAAAACTAAAGGGAATACTCAGTTCCATTCATAACTCGTTCATGTTGTTCATGTAAAGCTCGAGAGGTTCGAAAGGTTCCCGGGTAGTTCGAGATAACCAATTTTTATATTCGGAGTTCGGAATATCTAACCTCACCAACTTGATCATAACTTCAACCTCACCAACTTTTCGAGTTTAGAAATCCAGCTTTCCCAAACTTTGTATTTTTCATTTATAATGAGTGTTACTACTTGCTGTCAGGAGTGTCAGGCAATAAGAAACACGGTGTAATTACGTTTTTCTTTCGAAAAAAATTACGTGCAATAAGAAATGCTGATATTTTTGAACTGTGGCTGAACTGAGGCACTGAAGTTTAGTTCGGAATAAGGCAATACACGGAGGCTTTTTACATTATGACCAATCTTAGTTGGGTGGTCTAAAAATACAGGTATTCTGGTTATTTGAACAAATATCCTAAAGTAGATTTTTTCAAATGAAGCATCCTGTATATTACTTATTTTAAAAGCTGTTCAAATTTGTTCTTCATTTATGTATCGCATACTTATATCTAACTTGTCGCGTTTCTGATTTATTAGAGTTTATTTAAAAAGTTCCCATTCGGTTTTAGTCAGTGTGCCATGCAGTGTCATGCCACATGCCACTGTTGATATAGGAATTGGTCTCCGAGCTCACCCGATCTAAATCCATTAGATTTTTACCTATTTAAAGAAAAGATTTACGATTCACCAGTACAACAAATAAATAATTAATTTCTATTTTACTAATTAGCAATAAGTTAAGATTAAATAATTATTGTAATTATTTTCTTCTTACATGCAGATTATAATACCAGATGGCTAGTGACTTGACAGATAACAAGTTCATATAGTATACATGTAAACAGAGGCGTAGTTTTTAGGTTGGGCATGGTTTTTGTTTTTGGCCATTAAATGCGAATGAAAAATAATTTCGATGAAGTGAATATAGCGTCGCAAAGCTGACCGAACAGCCGAATTTCAAAATGATCGAAAATTGGGATTTTTTGAGTGTGGTCCTTAGGTTAAGCCAGAGCCACCCCAAAACATCTTGTGTTAAAAAAAGTGAATGCGCATGAAAATGCCACTTCACTTGTTTATTAAGCCGCGAGCCGCCACTGGTGTCAAAGTTAAAGTCAATCTCATCATACCTAGACTTATTACCTTGTCTCCAGCAAATATGGCCGCCCTAAAATATGCAATGATAATTTTATTGCCTCGACATGAAGTATAACCAACAGGTGTACAGTACACACGAGTCTGTTGCTAGGACAGATTGGTACGAAGAACCACAATCTTTAAAAACACGCATGAATTAAAGTTCTGTGACACGACGCCGGCGTATTTATAAAAACTGAATAACTTTCACCGGTTGTATTACTACTCCACTGCCACACACAAACATGGGTGGTTTGTTTTTGAAACACGCGTAGGGCAGCCAATAGAATTAACAGTAGCTACCTGTTCCCTTTGATCGTACACTATATTGCCATGTTTCCATGCCATTTCAATATCAACATTAATAGGATAAGAAGAAATTTTGAATAATGTTGAAATTATAATAGAATTCTCCTTGCTCACACATAGTAAACCGTGGACCGCTGAACGTTTTTTGCTCACATTCTTTTTTTAGCTGCAAATAAAAAATGTGTCGATATTCTTGTCCCTTTCCCCTTTAAGCGGATTTTCTGCCACACTGTTGATAGTTGTTGACCCCCTCCCCCCTCAAAAAAAAATCAGGGAGTTTTAAGTTTACGCTAGTGCCACCACTGCATCATACAGAATTGCAAAACGTTGTTCCATTCCATTAAGAATATTTTTATAGCGTTCAGTTAATTGGTTGAACCAATCATCTGCGTGCCACACAAGAATAAATTACCAATAATTATTTATAAAAGGTTAAAAATAGAAAACGATTATTAATTATTGAGTCTATTAAGTTATTATTGTTTTGTCCTTATATTATTAGCATAGTTAAATAACCTTAATTTGTGTACTCTAACTCTTAAGGACTTCTAACACTTTTCGGATTGTGGCCAATTTCGCATGTATGTCGTTGTAAAACCTTCTACAGTAAATCTCGGTTATAACGGACACACATTATACGTAGATATAACGATCGATGGAATTTCACAAGCCTTATCCCAAACAAAAAATTGTCGTGTTCCAGGTGCAGATGGAATGACCAAGGAAATGATGCGACTAGGTGGAACTGCAACATTTAAATCAATAAGCATTCTTATGAATAAATGCTTACAAAATGGCAGGATCCCCGACAATCGGCAAAATGCGCATGTTATCCTGTTCAAGAAAGGTGACAAATTAAACATCGCCCATATAAAATACTTACCAAAATCATCACCAACAGACTTACGAACAAATTGGACTCTGACCAACCCCCAGAACAAGCAGTATTCCGCATGGGCTATAGCGCCATCGAACAAATACAAAATGTAAAAACGAATCGCAAGGTGCACTGAACTACCCAACTACCCACAGCAAGGCATTCGACTTCATAGAACTGTGGACAATATTCCAAGCCATGAATAATGCGCGAATAGATTCAAGTTATAGAGATCTTCCAAAACACATAAAAAAGCACAAGTTAAAATTGGAAAAGATCTGCATGCAAATCTGCTAAAACAAGGAGACACAATCTCTCCAAAATGTTTACATTGGTGTTAGAAGATCTTTTCAAACAACTAAACTGGGATCAAAAAGGAGTAAGTATATAGATGGCAGATGTCTTAGCCACCTTTACTTTGCCGACGACGTAGTCCTAATAGGCACCAACCTAGAAACCCCACAATAAATGCTATCAGAGTTGAAGGAAACCTCGGATTGATTATAAACCTAAGCAAAACTAAAATAATCTCCCCAGAAAAAGCACAAACATACGTTGTAGGTAGTTTCATCGAAAGAATTGAGGAATACATACACCTAGGCCATCAAATAAAACTCGGTAAGGAAGGCCAACAAGTTGAAGTCAGCAGAAGGATCAGACTCACATGGATGGCATTTGGCATACCTATAAATTTTAAAGCTAAACTCTTCAATGCCTGTATACTTCCTGTTATGACATACGCAATGGACACAACTACACTAACCGTAAAAGCTGCTAACAAACTTCGAAGCGCGCAAAGAGCAATAGGAAGAACTATGTTAAGGAGTATCACTTGGCGACCACCTAAGAAACGAAGAAATACGACGTCTTACAAAGCTAGAAGACGAGATAAAACGTATAACCCCTTGAAAATGAACCTGGGTGGGCCACATCGCTAGATAAGATAGTACAAGGTGGACAAAGCAAGTACTGCAATGGAGACCTAGACTATCCAAAAGAAACATCGGAGTACCCCAAAAAAGATGGATCGACGGCATCAAGGAAAGAGTAAAAATAAACTGGCATCACAGAGCAGAAGATAGGTTGAAGTGGAGAAGACATATGGCCTATGCCCAGGAGTGGATGAGCAAAGGGTGTTGATGAGAGAGATAGAGGTACCCAAAAATATAACCTACCATGTTAGTGCTTCTGATAAAACGTACCTACGTTCAAACTTTCTTTTTGTATGCAAAAGCCAAAGTAAGCTCTTTGTAACCGGTATCTGACTGATATTATCAAGTCTTGACAAATAGTACAAATAAAACAAGGAACCTGATGTCAAACAAGAAATTTTGGAAATTAAACAAACAAAATGCCTCTTCCTAAATTTTGTAAAACCTAGCAAACCTAGGGGAAAATGCCAAAGACCTCCTTCTTACAATACAATACAGTTTTTTTTGCGAGAAGTCCGTATATAATATTAAAAATTAACAAGCACGGAATTTTTTATTTCACAAAAAAGTATGACAGTGTCCCGAAAAATGTATGTTTAAACTACCTTCGCCTTAGTTGATTTTCACTCAATGAGTAAAGCTACACCGCAACTCGATTTTTATTTATTTCACAAAAATAAACCTATTTTTAAAAATTGAAACGCAGATGTTGTAACGTAAATATTTAAGGCGCGTGTGTAATTTCCGTGTAAGTGACTCTTAACAGCGATGACTTTTACAACATTTTAACGCGCGTTTAATAAATCGATAATCATTATAAACAAAATTAAACGTTCTCGAATTTAGTGCAGTTTTGGGTGTTAAACATTTAGCGACTTGATTGATGAACTAACATTAATTTTAAAAACGGTTATTTACCTCTTAACTAAATTCAACTGTTTCGGAAATACGGGCAAATAAATAATGTAGTAAATTTTATTTTTAAAAGAATTAGTAACAATTTTTAAATAAACAATAACATAAAATAACAGCTATTTAATTAAATGTTAAAAATGTCGTCCTTCAGCCACCTGACAGTGTCCAAGCCTCTCTGAAAATTGGGAAAGCACGTTTTGTAAATGGTCACGAGAAATATCATGCACAACATTTAAAATTCTGTTTTCAAGGTCTTCCAAAGGGTTTCGTGCGATATACGACGGTCTTTAAATGACCCCTGAAGTAGAAAAGTAAAGGTTAGATCTGGAGACCTAGGAGGCCATTCAATGGGCCCTCTCCTACCTATCCATCTTGAAACGTTTGATCCAAATAGTTTCTGACATGTATACCAAAATGCGGTAGCACCCCATGTTGCTGAAATTAAATGTCATTCCCTAGTATTTGATCTTTATCTTTATCATGATACAGAGTAAAATCAAATTTGGTATAATTCTATTGCGAAGCAGTTCTAAGTAGTAATAATTAGCTATCAAGTTTCCGTGAAGAAAAAAAAGACCGGCATCATAATCGGGGTTGTCAGATCTTTTTTTTTTTAAATGATTTATGTTTGGGACACACGTCATATTTCTGTCGTGACCCAGTACAAAATTAAAGTAAAAGCGTGGAACTCAATTTTAGGGAATATAATGCAATGAAATACTAAACCAAGCGGCAACGCCGCATTCGTGCTAAATTACTATGTTTTTCTTCAACACCTAAACGCTAAAAAACAGAGAAAAATACATTAAATTCATATGCAATATAACTGGCAACAACACATATTAAAGTAGTGGCAACGTTGTACAAATCCATAAAAATATATGTTCAAGTTCAATCCTCATGTATAAAAAACTGTCTGCTATTTTGTATTATTCTCTAACACGCAAATTTAAGTACGACATACGCCACGTGCATAGTTACAACGAGTCTCTATTCTTATTGGCTAACAAGCGTGTCGTGGGACGACGCCATCTTAGTTTTCAACGTATTAAGACCTGATTGGTCAAGGTGTTGGGATACGGTAAGATATGTGCTGTTTGTTTTGTAAACAAACCAGTGTCAAGCGGAATATGAACAAGTTAAGTTGCCGCCGCTCCGTGTGTAGATAAAGCTGGCACGTTAAAATAAAGTCGGTGAAAGTAATTAAGAGTACCTAGTTAACAGTAGTAAAGAGTGTTAAAGTGTCATTCGAGAGTCTAAAGAGATAAGAAGCACTCCGTGTTTAGGTAAAGCTGGCACGTCAAAAGATGATAAAAGTAATTAAAAGTAGTAAAGCGAGTGTTTAAAGTATCTAAGTTAAAAGTTGTTTGTATGTTATACCCATGCTAAGGTATATACTGGAGGAGTAATTATTCACTAATAAATGATAATGCAGTTGTGGTGTACTTGCTTAAACTGATTTTATTTTGTTTTATTTTACGTCGTTTGGTATTTTATGATTGTTACCTTTGACAGTGAATGTAACTGTAACTGAGGAAACGGAAGTTAATAAAAAAAATGATTACAACTGACAAGAATGTTTTATTATTTTTGAATGATATAAAAACTTCATTTATATAAAGAACAATTTATATTTTAATATAAACCCCCACAGCAGTAAAATTCAAAAAGGATTTTATTTTCCAATTGTAAAGCAAATTTGAACCAGTCGACTTGTGAAGACACAGGTTAAAGTTTTTGTGTAGCTCATTGTTACAAACGTGAGTCGTACAATTTAAGTTTTCATTATTAAAAGTGTCCTTTTATACCAGTATTTAACTCTCTAAATCTGGTTTGCAAATGTACTTTGAACCAAGAAATTTTCAATGTCAAAAACAGAAGGAGCAATCCATTCATGAATATTATAATAATTTTTTTAGTACTTCAGAAATATTATTTATACAAAAATAATTTAAATCAAACTAAACAAAAAAAATAAACAATTAACAAACCCTTGTATTCCTCCTACACTTACGAAAGCTTTGTAGAACTGGCAACACGCTGGCGATAGACCGTTGAGGCCCCCTGGCAATTTAAAGTGCGAACTATTTTTTCAGAGTAGGAAAATTAATAGAGCAGCATATAAATACAAATGTATATGCTGTAGACAAAAAAAGCAAATAGTTAAAGGTTCTGCCAATTGGGTGATCCCTTATCAGCTTTAAAATCAGTTGATGCTTGAGGTATGCGATATTGGGAATCGGACAGCGGCGTGACTGGTTGAAACGATTTACTGTAATTTACTTAAACATTCATATTTTATTTTCTGTATAACTGTGTGGTTTCAGACAAGTAAGTTTTTGCTTGGTGCCTATATTTTATTATATCAGTATGGCTTTTTGGTGACAATTTGAAACAGAAGGTCAAGGTGAATTATCGCAGGAATATGTATAATGAGCCGGTGCCAGAGTCGGCCATCGAAAGCGAAATAAATAATTTATAAGTTAATTAATTTGGGGACCAGGAATTTCATAAAGCACAAACCAATAAATCAAAAATTCAAAACGGCTAACAATACTACAAGGGATTTTATTCTGCGAACTATTTACAACTTTTACGAGGATAATATAGTGTCAACTTTAGAACTGGTTCGTAATAAACTGTGAGGTTACCCTGATAATAAGTAACAATTTTTAGAAACATTGCGTGTTGCGTGGTGTTTTCTTAAAATGTGGCTTTAAACATAAAAAATTAGATAATCCAATTGTTATAATGGAATGTATCATTAAACTACGACAGGACTATTTGCGCAAAATAAAGTAGTACCTTCAATCAGATAAAAGTATAATTTATTTAGACGAATTTTGGTTTGATACTCATGATGTTGTTAAGTATGGTTGGGTAGACAGTACAAATTGTACTTTTGGTATACCGTTTTCGAAAGGAAAAGGCGTTATCATGCCGGAAGTAAAGATGGCTTTGTATCTAATGAGTTGCTCTTGTCAGCAAAGAATATCACTCAATAATAAATCTCCAACTTTAAGCGCAGTTTGCAGTCCTTGATAATATTCGGCAGGTAATAACGAAATGAGTAGCGATGTATGGAAAAGTTGCGTAACTCATGGTATAAAAACAGAAAATGGATATTCTGTTTCACCACCTATAGCGCCAGTAGTAATCCAACCTGGAAACGATTCTACTTCTTAAGGTTCTGACGATTCCAGTCATTAAATTGTTTATGAAATTTAAATTAATTATGTTTCTTTAACACCTATCTTAAAAACTTATTATATTACAGAACGTTTACTGTGATTCTGCTGATGCGATCAATTTATTTTTAAATATACAGTGTGGTCCACTAAGTGTGCAACAAATGGGAAACTTCTTTGTTATTGGTTTCTCAGAAAATTTTATTCTTGATAAAAGTTGGTGCATGTCCGATAACCATTTCAGGTGTACTTAAAATGGCTTCAAGTCAAATAGGATACAGGGTAGGGCAAAAAAAATGAAAATCGTTGAAGAGTAAAGTACCCTTATTTTAAAAAATAGGGCAAAAGGGCATGAAGAAAAGTTGTTTAAAATAAAAAGTTATACTTAGATTTAAAATCATAGTCTCCTATCTCAAATATAAGATTATTTAAGATAATTCGATGTAACCCCCGTATTATTGGTATTTCTATTATTCAACTTAGGTCCATATTTAACTTAAGCAAAATAAATCAGATATGCCTAATTTTTTAAATATTTTTCAAATCAGTATTAATTTAATTGCATTTCTTTGTTTTTTAAGCAACCCCAGACTTTACCACTGTTGCAAGGATATTTAATCTTTCTTTATATTTTAAAATATGATATTTACTCGAAAATAATTACTTCATTAATAAAACGCCTATATCAAATATTTTTTATCTAACGCCCAAAAATTATATATTTATTTAATTATATTTTATTTTTTTATTGAAATATCAAAGAATAAGCCAGGTAACACAATATTGTACTGTGCTAAACACCCTTTGGCGCAGCAGGCCATGAAAATTCTAACTAAAACAAAAAGTTATTTGTCAAGCTGTTTGTTCTTATGTCAAAGAAATATTGATATTGTAAGTTGAATTAAACTTTTTATTGTATTAAAATGCCCCCAGCGTTTCATCTTACATTAGTTGAGAAGGCAGAGTTAGTTTTAATATGTGGAGAAAATTACAAAGCTATGCGGGAGGCCGCAGATATTTTTAATGAACGCCATCCAGACAAAATAATTCACTACTCAACCGTAAGTAGGATTTTAAGTTTTTTCAAACAGACGGGATCATTGGATTATAATTACAAAAAAGAACGTATAAAAACCATGTGCACCGAAGATAGGCAGCTTGATGTACTTCAGGCAGTAATCGAAGATCCTACAAGATCTACCCAAGAAGTTTTTGAACACACAGGAGTGAAAACAACATCTGTAAAGCGCATACTTAAAAAGAACAAGTATGGTGCCTACAGGCCTAAATTTGTATGTACATTTCAAGAAAGAGACCATGATTTGCGTTTTGATTTTTGCATAAGGAGAAATAGAAGAGAGGAGAGATTTTCATCGGCACATACTTTTTTCAGACGAATCCACTTTTACTACAAACGGTGTTGTCTCGTCGCAAAATTGTAGGTGGTGGTCAGAAGAAAATCCTAATTTTGTAATTGACAATAGAAATCAGTATTACAAAAAAAAACAAATGTTTGATGTGGGATACTAAATGACAAGTTAATTGGTCCATTCTTATTTAGAGATAATTTGACTGGCAATAGATATTTAAATTTTCTTCAGAATGTATTGGGAAACTTTATAGATAACTTACCGTTAGAAGAACGACACAAGCTATGGTTTCAACATGATGGGTGCCCTGCACATTGTGCTAGGGCAGTTACGCATTGGTTAAATGAGGTATTTGGAAACAAATGGCTAGGACGAAATACCGATCCACGGTGGCCGCCTCGTTCGCCTGATCTTACACCCCTAGATTTCTTCTTATGGGGACACTTGGAACAAAAAGTGTATAAAGACCGACTTTTCAACAGCGTTGAAGAATTGGAAAATTCTATAAGGCACCATTGCCGTAATATCCCTGCCACGGTATTGCGATCTACTCTTAGAGAATTTTATGAGCGGATGAACAGATGTATTGAGCGAGAAGGCGGACATACAGAGACACTTCGTTAGTCAATTCTTTATATTGTATTTTATCATTGTAACTGTTAGTTACAATTATTATAGTTTCATACATTTCTATGGCTGTATTTCATTTTTTAACTGCCGATATTGATATTAATAAACATAAATTATCTTTGATATTTCAATAAAAAAATAAAATATAGTTTTTTGGGCGTTAGATAAAAAATTATTTGATATAGGCGTTTTATTAATGAAGTAATTATGTTCGAGTAAATATCATATATTAAAATATAAAGTAAGATTAAATGTCCTTGCAACAGTGGTAAAGTCTGGGGTTGCTTAAAAAACAAAGAAATTCAATTAAATTAATACTGATTTGAAAAATATTTAAAAAATTAGGCATATCTGATTTATTTTGCTTAAGTTAAATATGGACCTAAGTTGAATAATAGAAATCCCAATAATACATCGAATTATCTTAAAAAATTTTATATTTAAGATAGGAGACTATGATTTTAAATCTGAGTATAACTTTTTATTTTAAACAACCTTTCTTCATTCCCTTTTGCCCTATTTTTTTAAAATAAGGGTACTTTACTCTTCAACGATTTTCATATTTTTTGCCCTACCCTGTATCCTATTTGACTTGAAGCCATTTTAAGTACACCTGAAATGGTTATCGGACATGCATAAACTTTTATCAAGAATAAAATTTTCTGAGAAACCAATAACAAAGAAGTTTCCCATTTGTTGCACACTTAGTGGACCACACTGTATATAGTAAATTCTAACTACTAACTGTATATTCCAACTAACATAATATCTGCCCCGGTCCTTTCTTGGAAAGGAAAGCTCATACCTGCTGGCGGTCCTGGCTGAACAAAGACAATTTTTTTTTAATTGTTTTCGGCAAAATGACCATTTCAAAAATATTAGATGCATATTGTGTTCTTTGCATGCGAAGTCACGGGTACAAACCTCTTATCGATATTAACTTTATTTTTAAATTGTTTTTGACAAAATTAACATTTTTCTTCACGGAAAGACAATTTTAAAAATATTCTCTGCATGCGAAGTCACGGGTACAAACCTTTCATCGATATAAACTATAATGAACAAGCTGCAATACAGGGTGTCTCTAAAAGGTCTGTACAAAATCTAAGCTCATATTCCTGAGGCCAAAATAAGGCGATTTAAAGCAACTTACCTTAATCCGAAATTGCTCCGTTTCCGAGATACAGGGTGGTAAAGTTAAAAAATAAAAATAGAAATTTTTAAAATTAATGAACATTTTATAACGTATTACTTTAAAACTTGCTTCCTAGGGGTTTTTTGGGATGCGAAACCCGAATACGGACACCTTTTCACTGTGGCCATTAGAGGGCGCTTCACAATGCACTTCTTATGGTTTAGAATGACCATAACTTTTTTATCAGTGTAGTTTTTTCCTTTTTTTGTTAAGGAACTAATTTTGTGAACATTTTGAAAAAAAAGGTAGTCTTGTGAAAAGCCGTTTTTGAGATATTTCGGTTTTTAGTGTTCGATGCCGCACCGGAATATTTAAATTATTCTGAATAAAAAATGTTTGCTTTTATCTTTGAGAATGAAATGTGGTCAGTGAATTAGCAGTGGAAATTGTATTTTTTTTAGATACTTTTTTGGAGTGTCACATGCAAAAATCCTCGGAAATTTTAAAGGTGTTCATGAATCAGGTAAAAAATCCGAGGATTTTTGGATGTGACACTTCAAAAAAGTATCTAAAAAAATACCTTCTTTTGTTTTAAAATGTTCAAGAAATTAGGTCCTTAACAAAAAAAGGAAAATACTACACTGATAGAAAAGTTATGGCCTTTCTAAACCATAAGAAGTGCATTGTGAAGCGCCCTCTAATGGCCACAGTGAAAAGGTGTCCGTATTCGGGTTTCGCATCCCAAAAAAACCCCGGTACCAAGTTTTAAAGTAATACGTTAAAAAATGTTCATTAATTTTAAAAAATTCGATTTTTATTTTTTAACTTTACTACCTTGTATCTCGGAAACGGAGCAATTTCGGACTAAGGTAAGTTGCTTCAAATCGCCTTATTTTGGCCTCAGGAATATGTGCTCAGATTTTGTACAGATATTTTAGAGACACCCTGTATACAGGGTGTTAAAAATTCGATGTTCACCATTGGGATCTCATAAACGGTAAGAGATACAGCAAAGGAATTGGGGCAAAGTCGCGCAAATCATAGCCGACCAATATGCCAAGAAGAAATTAGGAAAATTCCGAGTACTTCCGAAGATATACGTAAAAAACCGAAAATCGCCGTTTTGGTTTTTAATTTTTCCTGGCTTTATTTAAAGAGATAATGGAAAATAAATTTCACACTTTTATTGCCACTTTTCATCTTCTATAAAGAAGTGTTCTTAGATTTCATGTCCGACGTTTTGTCTTTCGGATGCCATCGTCAGGTTTGTTTTTTTAAATACGGACCTGTATTTTTTATTGCATTTATCTAAACTTTATATGCGATGTAATCTTAATACAAAATTACTTTGATTGAATATCAACGTTTCTACCCTATAAAAACATTTTCAGGAATATTTTATTTAAAAAACTTGTTGATTAGGTATTGAAGATCATTTTTTTTAACAGTATTTTCGGAAACACAAGAAAATCTATAACTAAAACAATAACAAATATCACAAAACGATAATTACAGTACGTTTAGGTACTAAAATATTCAAAATTATCTATTATTTACGTTTTTTATAAATTAAAATTATTTAAACCCAGAAGAGGTAGAAACTAATGACAAATGTTTATCTCAGATGCTCAAAAACATTTCCATTTTGATTTATACATTTTTCAATTTTGACGCGAACTTCTTCGAATTGATACAAACGCATTTATGCAACGAACTCTAAGCTCTTCTATTACGTTAATGGGCTGCTTATACACTTTGTTTTTTATGGCTCCCCAAAAAAAGAAATCTAGTGGTGTAAGGTCTGGGGACCTTGCCGGCCACTCAATAAAACCACGATTTCCAATCCATCTGCCTGGAAATTCAGCATGTAAGAAGGTTGTAACATCTCTCGTGTCATGAGCGGGTGCTCCATCTTGCTGAAACCAAATTTGTTGCAGCCGTGCAAGCGGGATTTCAGATAAAAAATCTTGGAATGTATTATTTAAAAATACTAGATAATCCTCCCCTGTTAGCCGTTGTGGTAAAAAAACAGGACCAAAAATTCTATCTCCTAATATCCCTGCCCAAACATTCAGAGAAAAGCGTACTTGCTTGCGTACTTCTCTATTATCTCTGGGATTTTCTCTTGCCCAAATATGTTCATTGTTTCTATTAAAAACACCACAATTTGTAAATGTAGCCTCATCACTCCAAAGAATATTGTTTAAAAAATTGCGATTTTGGTTATCTTGATCTAGTAGCCAATTACAAAAAGTTAGCCTTCTCTCAGCGTCTCCTTCTCGCAATGCATGTGATATATGAATTTTGTAGGGTCTCAAACCGGCATTTTTTAGAACTTTCCATGCCTTAACATGGTTTAAGGATGGCAAATTGGATTCCGCTTCAATTTGCCTACTGGATATAGTTGCATCATTGTCCACCTACAATAACGTGAAACATCATAAGATTTCAGGATATGGTATGTATACAATGTTAACTTATTTTGTAAAAAACAATTTTTGTGAAGTTTCATGTTACATACCTGGCCTAAAACGTTCTGAATTTCGTCTTCTGTAATACGGTTACCATATTTTTGTCAAGGCTTTCCAAGCTGGCCATAATCGCTTAAATTTCTATCAAGTCTTTGAAAAATGTTGTGCTGGCTGCTCCCTTTCCGGATACTCCTCAAAATATCTTTGTAAAGCTGTCATAGAGTTTCTATTGCTACTGTAATAAATTCTTAACATATCCCTTTTTTCTTCAGAAGAAAATTTCATTTTTAGATGAGACCGAATTTATCACCGCGTAATTGAAATTTAGATTACTTATGTCAAACTTTTTATTGTTTCTACATTCCATGGCAAACTATGGAACTTTAAACAATGAATCCTCTAATTGTAACAAACTCGAAAGCTTTTTCATAATTATCTGCAATAGCCTTCTCGATCAGGGTTTTTAGAAAGAGAAAAATCGTTCTGTCTCTGCTATACATTATCAGATACGGCTTTGATCTGCAATAATCCAAAAGTTTTTTAAATAAAATATTCCTGAAAATGTTTTTATAGGGTAGAAACGTTGATATTTAATCAAAGTAATTTTGTATTAAGATTGTATCGCATATAAAGTTTAGATAAATGCAATAAAAAATACAGGTCCGTATTTAAAAAAACAAACCTGACGATGGCATCCGAAAGACAAAACGTCGGACACGAAACCTAAGAACACTGCTTTATAGAAGATGAAAAGTGGCAATGAAAGTGTGAAATTTATTTTCCATTATCTCTTTAAATAAAGCCAGGAAAAATTAAAAACCAAAACGGCGATTTTCGGTTTATAACGTATATCTTCGGAAGTACTCGGAATTTTCCTAATTTCTTCTTGGCATATTGGTCGGCTATGAATTGCGCAACTTTGCCCTAATTTAAACTTCCTCTATCTCTTACCGTTTATGAGATCCCAATGGTGAACATCGAATTTTTAACACCCTGTATACTATTTAATCATATTAAAAATTTACAGCAATCCGTATTTTAATTATTTGGTAGAAGCGACGCCTACGGTCAGGAGTTTAAAGCTTTTTTTATGCAAATTAAGCTTGGAACAACTATACCAACAGTTGTGCCTTAACTGAGGTCTGTGGTTGGTAGGCAAGCAAAACATCCAGGAATTTCTCGTCATTTGTAGCAATTTTCGAACGACCTGTTTTTGACAAGTTTTTTACCGTAACCGTATGCTCAAAGTTATGAAACATCCTTGATTTAGAAATGTGATCTCGATCAGGAAAACTTTAATTCAAAAGGTCAGTTGCCTCTTGAATAGATCTTCTCTCCTATCCCCATATCCTGTCATCAGAAGCAGAGTTATGCGTTTTTGTTCATTTAGCTTAACCACTAGTTTTATCAGTTACAGTAATAGTTTACTCGATAAATAAAAAAACTCGCACCACTCACTTAAACTAATATCGAGTAGAAATCTGTCAGAGTCTCAACTTGGATGTCATGGAAACTAAAAGTTTTACTTGGGTTAGCATAATAAAAGAAGAACATCCGTTGTTGGAGTTGTGTATGGAAAAGGAGTTTTTGGGGAGTTTGGGAAGAAATGACAAAATATATGTATAGGCATGCTTTGAGACAGGGAAGCCAAGAAGAACTCCGACTGAAGATACTTGAAGCATGGGATGAAATAACTCCAGAATTTACAAAAAATTTGGTGTTAAGCATGCCCCGTCGCCTACAAGTCGTCATCGACAGCAACGGTGCAATGAAGAAATATTAATTATTATTTATTTTCCCCATTTTTACTAATGATCTATAATAAATATATAAAATAATATAATAATACATGTAGCATTTTGAAATCCCTCATCATTACCTCGTATACTAACGTGAACAAGGTGGATTTTTTTTTTGTACCAGTATATTTTAACCGCAATGGCACATTTAGTTACTAGAAAACCATATTCTGAGTTATATTACATACACAGTGTGTAAAAAGTCCCGGACCGGTCAATTATTTACAAAATGGCGCATAATATAAAAAAACTTCCGGTATAAAAGTTGTAGGCCTTAAAAAAATCTATAAAACTAGGACACCTGTAATTATACAAGGTGCCTCGAACAGTCATGGTAAACAAAACTTTCATTTTTTTTAATGGAATGGTCCCTTTTTAATCACGTTTTCTGATTCCTCTAAACATTCTAAACAACAATTATGAAACATGTCATATGGCCAAACCCATTAGTTTAAGAAATAATTTGAGTTAAAGGACATAAATACAACAGGTAAGATATTACCTACATTTTGCATTTTTACAAGCTGGTACCAGAATGTTTTGCGTCACTGTCCAATTAATTTCTGAAAATGTCTCTCAACGAAAGGGAACGTATAACTTTACTAATGGATCAGTTTTGGAGACCGACAAAGATCATTTTCCGAAACAAAGCAATTTTTTAATATAACTGTTCCAAGCCGACAGCCTATATCAAAATCTACAGTTGTGAGAACAGTTCAAAGATTCAAGGAAACCGGATGTTGCAGAGATAAACTTCCTTCCGGAAGACCAAAATCGGCAACTAGTGATGAAAAAAAATTAGAGACATTACTTCATTTTGTTCAGAATCCATATTTGTCGTTGAGAAAAGTTGCTACCCAAGTTGATGTATGTTTTAAATCAGTTGAAATTATTTTAAAGAACAGTAATTTTTACCCCTATAAAATAACTTTAGTCCAGGAATCATGGGCAGACGATTTTGAACGTAGAATGGAATTTTGCAAAGTAAAACAGGAAGAAAATAACAATTTTTTTATTCAAATAGTTTTTCGGATGAGGCAACATTCATGTTAAACGGGAATGTCAATCGACATAATTGTCGTTACTGGGCTGATCAGTACCAGAACCCACATTGGATGAGAGAAACACACTCAGCACCCCCAGAAAGTAAATGTGTGGGCCGTATTATTGGCAATAGATTAGTGGGACCTTTTTTTTTATAGAGGGGAATTTGAATGCAGAATATTATCTCCACACGCTGTAAAGTCAAATTGTGCCAGCAATAACCAATACAATAGGGCCACTATTACGACATACGTTGTTTCAGCAGGACGGCCACCTTATTTTTGGCGAGCTGTAAGAGTTTACTTAAATAATACTTTTCCTAACCGCTGTATAGGGCGAAGGGGCCCCATAGAATGGCCCGCTAGGTCGCCAGATTTAACGCCCCTTGATTATTTTCTTTGGGGACAACTAAAAAATAAAGTGTATTTGACAAAACCTGCAGATCTGAACGAATTGAGAAGAAGAATTATTGAAGAATGTGAATCTCTTAACCAAGAAATGTTACAAAACGTCATCGACAAATTTTATTATAACCTAGCCCATTGTCAAACTGTGGGAGGGGGACATTTTCAACATTTAATTAAATAACGACTTACTTAAATTTATTTTTGTTCTTGTAAATTTGTTATTGCTTGTATTGAATTTAATTGTTATTAAAATTGTTATTAAATTTTTGACAAAACTTGCGTGGGTACATTTAGTACAGTTTTTATGTTATTACAGTTTTAACGCAAAACATTCTAGTACCAGCTTGTAAAAATGCAAAATGTAGGTAATATCTTACCTGTTGTATTTATGTCCTTTAACTCAAATAATTTCTTAAACTAATGGGTTTAGCCATATGACATGTTTCATAATTGTTGTTTAGAATGTTAAGAGGAATCAGAAAACGTGATTAAAAAGGGGTCATTCCATTTAAATAAACCAACGTTTTGTTTACCATGACTATTGAGGCACCCTGTATAATTACAGGTATCCTAGTTTTATAGATTTGTTTAAGGCTTATAACTTTTATACCGAAAGTTTTTTTATATTGTGCGCCATTTTCTAAATAATTGACCGGTCCGAGGCTCTTTTTACCACACAGTGTATAATTACTATAATTCGGCTGGGGTAGTTATTTCAATATAGCGACGTTTACGTTGCTTTATTTGCTAATTGCCACCACTTTTTTTTGCATTTAATTTTAGTCCCGTTTCTTGTCTCCTCTGATTTACAGAATTTAATAGTTTGCAGATCCTCGGCACTGGTTGCTAGTAGAGTAGAATTAATAGGCTCCAACCATCAGTCGCTGACAGTTTCAAACTGTCAAATACAATTAACCAGTTGTAGGACTTAACAAGGCATTCTGGGTCATAGACAAGAGAGATGCGCTTACGTGTCTTGGGGTTCACCTGCACAGGGCCGTTCCAACCCAGGGGTGCGGGGTACATGGGCGGCAAGTCAAGGGGGCGGCGACAGCCCCCCGGTTAAAAAAAAATTAAAACTAATTTATTAGTAAAATAGTCATTATACTAGGTAACCACTTAGAGTTAAAAATGCATTTTACAAGTATAACTAGAAATAAACAAAACAATATTGGTTTTAAAAACTCCACTCCACGTGCGTCGTAACCAGTTGGGAAATACATCGTTTGTTTTTGTTTTAACACGTTTTAACCCATCATCCCATAAAATCGCCGGCATCGCGTCGATGCGGGCGATTTTTGTCAGGTTTGTAGGAAAATACTCGTTTATGCCCTGAGCCTATAAATACACGCACCGGGATAATTTGCACTATATTAATTTTGAACGTGTCATTTCAACAACTGAGAACTACGAATGTAAAGATGAGGCTCCAAAAAATCCAGAAGACCTATTCAAAATTAATTTTTACTTTGTAATATTGGACACTGCATTATCAAAAATAGAAGAAAGGTTCGAACAAATAAAACAACATCACAAAGTTTTCAATTTTCTCAACGACCTAAATAATTTCCTTAAAAAGGATAAATCAAATATAAAGTCTATAAAATGTAAATATGTGGAAAGTATGTTACATGATCCATATAGAAATGAAAACGATATTATAGCTGAAGACTTATGCGTTGAAATTTACAATGTTGCACCCTACATATATTTCCCCTGAAATAAACGCGCTAAATGTGATTCAACACCTTTTTACAAATAACCTCATCTATCTGTTTCCAAATTTAGTGATTGCCATACGAATTTTTTTTAATATTAGCTGTGATTATGGCTAGCGGGGAGAGAAGCTTTTTAAAACTTAAAATAATAAAAAATTATTTGAGATTCACGATGAGACAAGAAAGGCTTTCATACTTATCTATTATTAGTATCGAAAAAGACATTTTGGAAGATATAGATGTATTAGATATTATAACAGAATTTGCATTAAAAAAGTCAAGAGAAGAAAAGATTATTTGAGCTTTTTGGCGTTGACATGTATGTATTTAATATAACGTATTCATTTAGTTATTATATCAATAAATTAATAATTATTATGTTAGGTTGTAAAATTAAATTTTTTTTTTATATTTTCTGTAATTCGTTGTTTCATTGAAGGTAAAATATTTCAGAGAAATTTCAATTGGTCCATACGTTATGAGGGGGGGCGGAGGGCAAAATTATTCTCGCACGCGGGCGGCAGCTAGCCTAGGACGGCTCTGGACATGCAATATTGATCTCGTGAAATCATACTGACTGGATCAGGATACCAATACAGTAGATAAGACTCGAGAGTTCCAGGATAGTTCGTCTGATTCCAGGTCAAACTAACTGGAAAATCTGATAAGTGACAAAATTGACCAGACAGCTGTCATTGTCAACCTTTTCCATTGATGATTACATATTTACTCTTTAAGTTTGACAATGTTCTTTACTCCTTTTCTTTGTCGTTCTTCTTTTTTGAAATATCTTGATATACACTTGTTATTCAGCTTTGCCTATTCATGGTATGCTTTCGCTTGTAGAGTGGTTTTCAATGTTGAATGTTTAAAGGGTTCTGGGTGTCTTGGTTACTATCTTCAGGGTGGGAGCCAGTCATGGGGGAGTCTGTATGTTGCCTGGTGGGGCGCGTGTGTATTTAAGTGTGCTATTAGTATATTGTCCGATACGTCTGTCCGTGTGTAATATTTTGTGAGTATTTTATCGAAAAACTGGTGTATTGTGTCCATGTGCATGTTATTGTGCAGTACTCTTTTAGGTGTGTATCTTGGTGCGTTTGTTATTATTCGTAAAATTTTGTTCTAAAAAATTTGCAACTTTTTAAATTTTGTCCTGTTTACGGTACACCAAGTCGGTATACCGTACAGTGGCGTAACTAGAATTTTTTGGCCCCAACGCAAAATATATAAGAAGGACCCCCTTTCGGTCACAAATCACAAATACTAAATAAAAATAAAACAACGATTTAACATATAACTTAACAAAATATTTCTTTTCGTCAAAGTAAAACAAAATTAATCTATAAATTTAAACCAAGTCCAATAATTAGTTATTAACGAAGTTGCAAATTGTAATAAAATTTCCCGAGTTTAAAACAAAACTCAAATTAAATTTATTAAACCCTAAAATGATTTTTTTTCTCGCTTTACACATTGCAAATTCATTAATTAAATCTTTAAAGGTCTAATTTGTTCGCAGCTTCACTTTCGACGGAAATTAGACAGAAACTACAGTGGGCCCGCCAAGCTTGGGGGCCCCAACGCATTGCGCTTACTTGTCTTATGGTAGTTACGCCACTGATACCGTATGACCTATATGACCGTACTGGTCTAATTATTATCTTTTAAATGTTTGTCTTGGTCCTGTTATCTATTCTACTGTTCTTATTTATTAAAGGATGCATCGCACACAATTGAGTTTGTGCGCAAGCTAGCCGGTGGTCAACATTGTCGTTTCAGGCCATCTTTTTGTCAAACACGAGTCCCAGGTATTTGACTTTGCTTTTCCATGGTATTTCCTTGTTGTTTACTGTGACTCTGCTCTCTGGTAACCTGATTTTGAGAAAAAGATGGATTGGAGGCATTTAGACGGATTTTCCAAGTATCAAGCCATTTTTGCAAAAGATTTATGTGTCTTTGCAGGCGTGAGATTACTATTCGAGGCTGTCTCGAGGTGGCGGTTATTGCCATGTCATCCGCAAACAGATAAAGTTGTGTTTGTGGGTGCTTGGGGATATTGCTAGTGTATATATTGTACAGGACCGGCGTAAGAGGGGACCCCTGCGGGACCCCGGCCCTAATAACCCTAACACTGGACACTCACTTTCGTTTTATGACGACACCGCGAACGACCTGTCCTCGAGAAATGAAACTACGATTTTAATCAAGTAGTTTGGCATACCTAATCTTATCAATTTTACTATAGAAGTCCATCGTGCCATACCTTATCGAAATGCAATGGGCTTTTGCACTTAATGTTGAATCCGCTTTACTATACAGGGTGTCCCACTAAGGTCGGCAAGGTACAATATTATGGAATCCATAAACCTTACGGCTTAGGGAAACAAAATTATTGACTAAATCGACCATAGGAAATTGCTGGAAAATATTTTCAAATTTCAAAATAGCCGCTAGGGGGCACCGTTACTAGAATATATCTGAAAATGTTAAATTTTATCAGATAATCGCTATGTTACGGGACTGTTTTAATGACGAAAATAAAAAGTTGGTTAATTTTTGCAGAAACTTGTTTCCAAGACTTTTCTGTATCTTCGAAAATATGGGTGGGGGAAGCTTGTGGAAAAGTGTAAGGTTTATGGCTTTCATAATATCGTAAATTGCCGTCCTTAGTGAAACACCCTGTATATTAGTTTACAGACGTTAACCGTTTTGTAATTTTATTCTCTTATTTTTTCCAGGTTCGTGTGCATTAAATCAATTCCAATGCACGTCCGGCCAGTGTATTCCCCTCAACTGGCACTGCGACTCGCACATAGATTGCGATGACGGCTCTGACGAGCCCTTGGACTGTTTGACCTCCCAGTGTAAACCGGAGCAGTTCCGGTGTGCCGTGACGAAAAAGTGTTTGCCGAACGGGTGGGTGTGCGATGAAGAGCAAGATTGTGGGGTAAGATATTTTTATTATTTTACTTGTATTGTTTCATTTATAACTATACAGGGTACCTCCGATTAAGTCGGCACTATTTCTAACTCACTTATTATTATTATTAGAGCTGCGATGTTGATTAAATTAGCAAACTAGTAGCATTTTTTCCACAGATTAAAATGTTAAAAACAGAAAAACAATTGAACGTCACGGGTGTGAGTTATTTTTAAAAATGCACTTTTTTAAATATATCTTAGTTAGACTTTTTTTGTTTAGATATTTATTTGCGACCAAAAGTTAAAAAGATATACGGGATGTTCCATTTAAAAAAGTGCATTTTTAAAAATAATTCACAAACGTGACGTTCAATTGTTTTTCTGTTTTCGCCATTTTAATCTGCGGGAAAAATGCTACTAGTTTGGTAATTTAACCAACATCGTACCTCTAATAATAACAGAGTGCCGACTTAATCGGAGGCACCCTGTATAGCCTGGTTTATTTAGACCAATTTAAATTTAATATCATATATAATTTTACACTTTACATTTAATTTAGTGCAAGTTATATGTACCGGGTGTTCCACCTAAGGAGGTAATCGGCTATATCTCAGAAAGTAATAACACTAGGACTTTGGGAAAAAATATACACTATATACTATATACACAAAATTATCGAATATTTTTTGTAATCATTATTATTTCAAAATAAATTTAAATAATCGCCGTAAACTTACATGTGCTGATATTAGTTATCTAGTTATCTAGTAGGCTGATTACTCACTTGTTTTAACATATTTTGACGTTTAATTAACATTAATGGCGCATATTACTGTCTCTTGTGCATTTTATCAAAAACAATTAATTACATATTTTATGAATTATAGTGAATTAAGCTTGGAATTATGTTACTGTAGTGTAATTAACTAAGTAATAGCAAATAGTGTTTGTGTTTGTTGCTATTAAAAACATCAGTATGCCACCAGTTAGACACTGCAATGAAGTTGAAGCGGTGCAAATTGTAACGATCTATATAACGAAGGATATCGCACGACGTCTCAGGAAAGGTCAATCTACAGTATCGAATATTTTAAAAAGGTATGAAGAGACTGGAAATTTCGTACGTATACCTGGTCAAGGGCGCAAGAGGTGTACAACAGCAATTGATGATCGATTTTTGATACTTAATTCTACACGAAATCGCACATTGACATCGACACATCTCAAAAATGACTTACTAAATGTAAGACAAATTAATGTAAGTTCAAAAACAGTTAGGCGAAGATTAAAAGAAGCAGGTTTAAAGCCAAGACGGCCCGCCAAAGTTCCACGTCTTCTCCAAAATCACAAAGCCTGACGATTAGAATTTGCTAGAAGACATATTCAGTGGGATATCGAGAATTGGAAAAATGTTCTGTTTACGGATGAGACTAGAATTCAGTTATGGAAGCCAGATGGACGAAACCACGTCTACAGAAGAGTTGGAGAACGGTATGCTGCCTGCAATCTCATAGAGACCGTTAGTTTTGGCGGTGGCGGTATAATGCTCTGGGGCGGTATTTCTTGGGAAGGACGCACCGAACTCGTGGAAGTGATTGGACGAATGACAAGTGACTTGTATATTGAAAACATCCTGCAAGATCATGTTTTGACTTATGTCGGCCATATTGGATATGAATATATAGCCCGACTTAAATCCAATAGAACATACATGGGACTATCTTAAACGCCGCATACGACGAAGAAATCCCGTTCCAAGTACAATAGACCAGCTTCGGATTGCTGCACAAGAAGAGTGGAATGCAATTCTTCAAGAATATATCCAGAACCTCCTTAGCAGCATGCTGAGAAGAATGGAAGCAGTAATTAGAGCTCGAGGGGGAAATACTCGTTACTAACTGTGCTCTAATTTTAATCAAAAGGCTTGTAATTGTCCTTCAATTAGTATTTAAATATGATGTAAATATCCTTAATTTTCATAACATTTAGCATTAATTTTTTTTTTACGATTTTCTTCTGATAAAAACTTAAGATTGTTCACTAAAATATTTTAAAATAAACAGTTTCTCGTAAATGATAGTATTTAAATGACTTGATTCATCAGAATTTATTTTTTCAAAAAGAAATTATGAAAAATTAAAAATATTCGATAATTTTGTCCATGAGTGTATATCGATAAAAGTGGCCAAGAGAAATTGCTGAAAAATATTTTCAAGTTCGAAAAATGACCGCTAGGGGGCATAAGAGAACTTTCAAAATAGAAATGCCGATTTTCTCTTGATTTTTCTTGATAAAAATATGTTAAAAATATAGGCATTGTATTCTTCATAAAATTATGCAACTTTATGTTAGGAATCGTTTTTTTCTATTTTCAATAATAAAGTGGTGGGAGAAGGTCAAACTTTTTTTCTTTCAAACGCTGATATCTCTGCTTTGGATAAATCGATTTTATTCAACTGGGTCTTGAAAAAAAGCCCTTCTTTTCCTCTACACGTAGATCTATTAACTATACCATATTGATTCTGATGGTGGCCACTAGATGGCGTTTTTCCGTAATTCCTCAATGAATAAGGATTTTCTCAAAAAAATCAGATGTTATGATATAACTTTTTCATCATATTTTATTTAAGGCTTATAAAGGCTATTAAATAATGGAATAAAAAATCCAGGTCCGTATTTAAAATAAAAAAGTTGATGATGGTCGCTTGAATCCGAAACGTCGGAATAAAAAAAACTAACCCCATCAGCTTGTAGAGGAGGAAAAGTTACTATAAGGAACTGAAAACCGCAACGTGATATCTTTTGTTAAACTAGAGAAATTAGGGATAATAATAATTAATATAGAAAAATAGACCATTTTTTAAAACATTAATTAATCAATTAATCAACCTATAATATTAGGCCTAATATCAAACAACAGCAGAACTATAGTTAAAATAAACAAATCCAAAAATATAACTCTTAATAAAAAATAGCAATTGGGTGATTGGTAGAAGTACAGATAACATATGTAGGTTAGTTACTTAGTCTCCAGTCGTGTCCAGGTGTAAAATATAGCATCCAGGTAAAAAACGTTGTCTCCAGGTGAAAATGTCGTAGCCAGGTGTAGGCATTCAGTTTAATGGTCACATTTGGGTATTTGGCCGCCACGAGTAGCTCGTGCAATAAATACAACCAAATTTAAATGATAAGTACAATAAAACATATAAGAGGTTAGAAATGCAAACTACGTAGAAAAACAGCGAACTAAAGATTGAAGTTGTCCACCGCGAGCGCTACGGTAGGAAATTTATGGCGGGTAGTTCAAATAACTCGTTTTTAAATTACTGGTTTACTGTTTAAACAGTATTTGAGATTTCTAAAGAAGTTTTATCGCTTTTTAAGTTAATTCACTATAAAATATCATGTATCCACTAAATTTCAGAATTTAATGAATGTACCATGTATTTTATATAAAATTATGCCAAAAAAGCAATGAATGTCATTGAAAACCAAATATTGTTGTTATTTATAAATGCCCATGTAAATTTCAACCAAACCTTATGAAAAAACATTAAAGATTTTTAAACTTAATCATAAAAAATAGTGCGAACAAATTCAGACAAAAATTGGTATCGAAACAATAGAAATACTTTATAGCTACAAATAAAAAATGTTCTCTATAAAATAAATCAAAAATGTAACTAATAACAGTGACGTTACTAAAATGGTTCCAAGTATTTCATGAACCCGGGTTTGCTTGAGGAAAATGGGTGAATTATTGACATTTGGGCGTTGCTCCAAAAAATGTTTGTTTTATCTCAAATCCAGGTCTAGTTGCGCTACTGACTATTAATACAAAATAGCAATTAGCTGTTTACGTTTTGCACACTTTCTTAGTTCAAGTTTAAGTAAATTTAGTTACTTATCAGTTTTGACCCATTTACATAAGAATCTTACTTCCTCCCTTGCTTTTCTCCTGAACTTAGCTCAGTCAAGTGTCAAGTGGTAAAGATGTAAACAGTTATAGCCTCTGGTAGAAGGAAAATAATAAAAACTATTGCGACATTTAATGCCGTTACTTTTGGCACTGATTAACTTATTTGATAGTCGATTAAAATAATCAAGTCAGTGAATGTGCCAGTGTCAATATAAATTTGAAGGTTTTGTCACATTAAAAACCATGATTATTTTAATCTTTTATCAAATGAGTTGATCTGTGCTAAAAGTACCGACACTAAATATATTTTCCTTCTTCCAGTAAACCACTCTTCTTTAAAGAAAATAAATAAAAAAAAACTGACACAAATACAAACATAACCGTCCAGGTACCTACTTAAAGGTGTCCATCTAGGTGAAAAATGTCTTGGTCAGGTGTAAAATGTTGCCTTTGAGTGTAGAATGTCATAGCCAGGTGCAGGTCAAATGTTGCAGCCAAAGTTAAATTTTCACACAGTATTTGGGCTCAATAAGGGGTCCATGCAACAGAAAAAAATATTTGTGATTAGTACCAAAATGACTAACAAACGAAACAAAACATAATTTTTAAATTAAATACTGAGAAACTTAAAACAGTGAAAAAAATTTAATTTATAAAATATAAAATGGCGACGCGAGACGGATCTTAAAACATTGTTTGTTTAGTCCTTTTTACTGACTCCACATTTACTTAAAAACGTGGGCCTGCCTTGTTCAAGAAGAAAATGTAACTGCCTACTCCAGTAGGCACTTAAATTTAAAAATTCTGGAATATCGGGGCCAGTAATGTCAAAATTTGCACAAAAAAGTGCACAAGAACTGATCAAATTGGGCTTGCCCTCAACTTGATATGAAGTGGATGGTGTACTTGGGTCAAAAGTAGAATGAATACGTTAAGAGGACTGAACGAAATGTTTTGGACTACTGGTAAAAAAATTTAAACTACCAGGTTCTACGGAATGTGGAAGTGACTCTAAAACATCAGGAGGCAAAAGCTTAGTGACAGCTTTGAGAACCGCATTCCAGTATTTCCAGTTAGGCCTTTTAAAAACTAGTTCTTAAAATCACATCGTTGAAATTATCTTCACAAATCCTACAATTTTTGCACTCAATGTCAGGATTAATATTACATTATTATTATTCCACACTCTTAGTCTTTATAGAAATGTTTATTGACACAATTAGGGTCAGATGAAGATTTAAATGCACTCTTGCAACCGGGATATTAACAATAATACTTGATTTTGGTTATTGAATGGGTGACATAGGCCATCTTAGACACTGATAGAGGCAAATAAGGAGCATACACTTATGGTATTTAACGGCAAAGGACAAAATGAAAAACTAACCTGAACATTAAAACTCCTTCGGCATGACTAATCATACAGTTCTGTTTGCATTCGCTTGGGCTGTGGATATGTACAGGGTTATCCAACCAAGACTAGACAAGGCGATTTTTTGACTTTTCCTGTACTTTTATAAAAAAACTGAAATAGCCATCTTAAGTCATTTTCTCCCGCGAATTCGAATATCTTCAGCAAAAAACAATTGAACATCAAACAAAAGTACTAGGGGTCACTTTGATATTTTTTTAAATGGGATGCCGTATTTTTAATGAGCTTATCCGATTTCTCATATAAATTTTGATCTAAAATGTTGGATTTTTAATTCAAAAACGCCTTTTTTCTTCAGTTTTAAATTCGGAAAATGTTCGTCTACCGTAAGATTAATACCTGATAGATGGATACCCGTTTCACCTGTTCACCCTTTAACCTGCTTTAAAGCGTCCGTCAGTTAGACAAAATAATCAAGTTTCAAATTTCTATATATTTTTCACGAATTAATTACAAATTTAGTAGTTTTTGCAAATCTATTATTGCTTACGTATAAAAAAAGTATGACATATTAGAAAAAACTATAAACTAAAGTGAATAACTTTAATCTCAATAATATAATTGTTCTATGTGTCCTCCATTATTTTCAAAACATGACCGATGCCCCCTTTTCAATCTCTCCAAAGAATCTCTTACAATATTTTGGTCCTGGTTAAGTCTATTAATTTCATTTATAATTTTTTGCTGAATGTCCTCCAGACTTCTGTTGGGTCGTTGATAAACTACATTTTTTAAATGACCCCATAAAAATGTATCCATTGGCGTGATATCGGGGCTATTTGGTGGCCAATGAATTGTTCCGTTACGGCCAATCCACTGATTGTAACGCTCGTTTAGGTATGTTACCACTTCTCGAACTGCATGAGGCGGAGCACCATCCTGCTGCCAAATGATATTGTTGTAGGCTTGCAATGGCAACCTTTCCAAGAAATCCTCGATATCGTTATGAAGAAAATGGAGGTATCTTTGGCCTGTTAAAGAGCCACGATAAAATAGTGGTCCAATAATTCGATTTTCTAACATCCCACACCAAACATTAAGTGAGCTCCAACCTTGAAACTTTATCATTTCATATCTATGAGGGTTAACTGCTGCCCAGTATCTTGTATTTTTCCGATTGTATACCCCCGATGTTGTAAATGACGCTTCGTCACTCCATAGAATTTTATTATATAAATTATAATCTTCGTCTTGCTCTCTCATCAGCATTGAAGCAACAAATCGAAATCGCAGTTCTTTTTGAAGCTGTGTTAAGTATTGAACGGGAAGGATGCAATATGGTTTTAGACCACATTTTTTTAAAGTTCTGTGAACTGTTCCATAGCTTACTCTCCGGAGCCCTGGACCATACCTTACTTCTCGTACCGCTTGCGGAATAGAACTCTTCGGATTTATAGTAAAATATTGAACAATAGCTCGATCCCTTATATTCCGTCTTTTCATCTTTCTTGGCTTATCTTTCAATGTCTTACTTTCTTCAAATAGGGTCTTAATTCTGAGAATTGTATCCACTGAAATGTGTCTCTGGAAACTCTCAAAAAATGTTCTTTGTGTTTGTCGAGCATTCTCTCCACTTTTGTAATATAATTTTATTACATTTAGCCGTTCTTCTAAAGAATATTTCATTATTTGTAATTAATTCGTGAAAAATATATAGAAATTTGAAACTTGATTATTTTGTCTAACTGACGGACGCTTAAAAGCAGGTTAAAGGGTGAACAGGTGAAACGGGTATCCATCTATCAGGTATTAATCTTACGGTAGACGAACATTTTCCGAATTTAAAACTGAAGAAAAAAGGCGTTTTTGAATTAAAAATCCAACATTTTAGATCAAAATTTATATGAGAAATCGGATAAGCTCATTAAAAATACGGCATCCCATTTAAAAAAATATCAAAGTGACCCCTAGTACTTTTGTTTGATGTTCAATTGTTTTTTGCTGAAGATATTCGAATTCGCGGGAGAAAATGACTTAAGATGGCTATTTCAGTTTTTTTATAAAAGTACAGGAAAAGTCAAAAAATCGCCTTGTCTAGTCTTGGTTGGATAACCCTGTACATATCCACAGCCCAAGCGAATGCAAACAGAACTGTATGATTAGTCATGCCGAAGGAGTTTTAATGTTCAGGTTAGTTTTTCATTTTGTCCTTTGCCGTTAAATACCATAAGTGTATGCTCCTTATTTGCCTCTATCAGTGTCTAAGATGGCCTATGTCACCCATTCAATAACCAAAATCAAGTATTATTGTTAATATCCCGGTTGCAAGAGTGCATTTAAATCTTCATCTGACCCTAATTGTGTCAATAAACATTTCTATAAAGACTAAGAGTGTGGAATAATAATAATGTAATATTAATCCTGACATTGAGTGCAAAAATTGTAGGATTTGTGAAGATAATTTCAACGATGTGATTTTAAGAACTAGTTTTTAAAAGGCCTAACTGGAAATACTGGAATGCGGTTCTCAAAGCTGTCACTAAGCTTTTGCCTCCTGATGTTTTAGAGTCACTTCCACATTCCGTAGAACCTGGTAGTTTAAATTTTTTTACCAGTAGTCCAAAACATTTCGTTCAGTCCTCTTAACGTATTCATTCTACTTTTGACCCAAGTACACCATCCACTTCATATCAAGTTGAGGGCAAGCCCAATTTGATCAGTTCTTGTGCACTTTTTTGTGCAAATTTTGACATTACTGGCCCCGATATTCCAGAATTTTTTAATTTAAGTGCCTACTGGAGTAGGCAGTTACATTTTCTTCTTGAACAAGGCAGGCCCACGTTTTTAAGTAAATGTGGAGTCAGTAAAAAGGACTAAACAAACAATGTTTTAAGATCCGTCTCGCGTCGCCATTTTATATTTTATAAATTAAATTTTTTTCACTGTTTTAAGTTTCTCAGTATTTAATTTAAAAATTATGTTTTGTTTCGTTTGTTAGTCATTTTGGTACTAATCACAAATATTTTTTTCTGTTGCATGGACCCCTTATTGAGCCCAAATACTGTGTGAAAATTTAACTTTGGCTGCAACATTTGACCTGCACCTGGCTATGACATTCTACACTCAAAGGCAACATTTTACACCTGACCAAGACATTTTTCACCTAGATGGACACCTTTAAGTAGGTACCTGGACGGTTATGTTTGTATTTGTGTCAGTTTTTTTTTATTTATTTTCTTTAAAGAAGAGTGGTTTACTGGAAGAAGGAAAATATATTTAGTGTCGGTACTTTTAGCACAGATCAACTCATTTGATAAAAGATTAAAATAATCATGGTTGACGAAGCGTCATTTACAACATCGGGGGTATACAATCGGAAAAATACAAGATACTGGGCAGCAGTTAACCCTCATAGATATGAAATGATAAAGTTTCAAGGTTGGAGCTCACTTAATGTTTGGTGTGGGATGTTAGAAAATCGAATTATTGGACCACTATTTTATCGTGGCTCTTTAACAGGCCAAAGATACCTCCATTTTCTTCATAACGATATCGAGGATTTCTTGGAAAGGTTGCCATTGCAAGCCTACAACAATATCATTTGGCAGCAGGATGGTGCTCCGCCTCATGCAGTTCGAGAAGTGGTAACATACCTAAACGAGCGTTACAATCAGTGGATTGGCCGTAACGGAACAATTCATTGGCCACCAAATAGCCCCGATATCACGCCAATGGATACATTTTTATGGGGTCATTTAAAAAATGTAGTTTATCAACGACCCAACAGAAGTCTGGAGGACATTCAGCAAAAAATTATAAATGAAATTAATAGACTTAACCAGGACCAAAATATTGTAAGAGATTCTTTGGAGAGATTGAAAAGGGGGCATCGGTCATGTTTTGAAAATAATGGAGGACACATAGAACAATTATATTATTGAGATTAAAGTTATTCACTTTAGTTTATAGTTTTTTCTAATATGTCATACTTTTTTTATACGTAAGCAATAATAGATTTGCAAAAACTACTAAATTTGTAATTAATTCGTGAAAAATATATAGAAATTTGAAACTTGATTATTTTGTCTAACTGACGGACGCTTTAAAGCAGGTTAAAGGGTGAACAGGTGAAACGGGTATCCATCTATCAGGTATTAATCTTACGGTAGACGAACATTTTCCGAATTTAAAACTGAAGAAAAAAGGCGTTTTTGAATTAAAAATCCAACATTTTAGATCAAAATTTATATGAGAAATCGGATAAGCTCATTAAAAATACGGCATCGCATTTAAAAAAATATCAAAGTGACCCCTAGTAGTTTTGTTTGATGTTCAATTGTTTTTTGCTGAAGATATTCGAATTCGCGGGAGAAAATGACTTAAGATGGCTATTTCAGTTTTTTTATAAAAGTACAGGAAAAGTCAAAAAATCGCCTTGTCCAGTCTTGGTTGGATAACCCTGTACCTCTTCTATAAACTATGATTGCTAGATCTTTTTGAAGAGTATGCTAAAAATATTAGAGAAGATCCAATTTGAATTTTAAAATTCAGCAAACCTAACCAAAGCGTAAATTTTACAAGGTCGGGTAACCATCCTAAAATTTTTCAAAACTTGTAGAATGCCTTGTAAAGGTTTAAAACAAAGACTTAAAATGGTAAATTATGATATAGAAATTAAAAAAAAAAATAAGTCCTTACCAATAATTCGCGGGGGTTCACATTTCACAAAATTGAGAAAATTTCTTCTTTTTTTTTTTATCCAAAAAGCGGACGATAAAACCCTCCAGTGAGTTGGCATAATATATATTGTGTTTTTAACAAGGTCTGTCTCATTTATAGATTAATATTATGAGAGACAGAGATAGTCGACGGACTGATATGCAAGTCTGATGTGTCGGAAAAGAGCACATGGTAATGACCGTTCGACGAGCCCTCTGGTGGACTGGTGGCCCTAACTATTCAAACTAGGTTTTATAACGGTTTTCTTGTTGCGAAGTCACCGATATGAGTTTCACCCATGTAATTAGTACTGACATGACCATCAGACTGATGAACAAAACGTTATTTTTAAATTAAAAACTGTGTGCATGGCAACTTAAACTTAACCTAATTAAAATTAACACTGATTACCTTTGGCATTACATTGAGAACATTAAACTACTTAGGCATGGTCTCATGCATCTGCTATCTTTGGAGTCCTTACCAACAACAACTCATTTAGGATTTGGGGTTTCACACTATTTCATAGTTCATAGAACTTTTCTTCCTCGGTTTTTATCCAAAAACTAGTGAATAAATAATGCTTGAGTGAGGTGGCGTAGTCTATTATTAGGCTAACAATAACTCGGTCTCTTTTCCATATATTAATAATATGATAGAGGTGGTCCACATAGTGATTTGCAGTCTGTTGTGTCGCAAAACTTATGTTGTTGCGGGGTTCCCCATATTAGTTTCATTCATGTGAAAATTAGGTTAAATGTGACAACCGCACCTCTACACGTTGGCGTTGGCCTGCGTTCGAGAAAATTGACTCTATGTGTAGGGATAACGTGAAACATTACTGGTTAGTCTGGCATGATCTTAAGATCTTGTTTTGCGTTAACTAAACAAGGTGACCCTTCCCAAAAGTATTACTTTATGAAGTTTGTATAATTTGTTTTATTCTATTTTTTATAGGTTCACCCCGAATTGGGCATCGACACATCTGACGAAGACCCAAAACATTGCAAGCCCACCCACTGTCGGTGGAACGAGGCCCCGTGTCCCGACGGGCCCGCGTGTGCCCATTTGGATTTGTTTTGCGATAATGTGTTGGGCGGTTGTCCAGGGAACAGTGACGAATGGGACTTCTGTTGGAATGCATCGCTGTCTTGTAACAAAACGCAGTGCACGTATAAATGTAAACCAACCCCGCTAGGTATGTATCTTTTGGTAAACTATTAAGATATTCCATTGGAAAATAAATATGTTTCTTGCAAATGGCTTAAAATTAGTATGTTCTAATAAAGGACTTGCAGTGTCACCTGTTGAACCAATTGTCGCGACTGTTGTCATTCTGGGTTCCAGGCTATAAAATTTTGCAAATACCTACTCTCGAACTAGATACAATAAAACGGTATTTATTTATCAAACTGCTTAAAACGCGACAAATTATATTTTAATATAATATAATTAACGTCCATTTTCAATTTTTTAACAAGCAAAATTACTAAGCTTTTGCACTATTAACCTATTCGCATCTCATCTATATAACATAAACAAAATATGTTTGGGGAGGAATTCTGTGGTCGGCGCTTAAAAGGTCCATAAGTCAATTTTTTTGTAAATTGACATTTTTAGCTATATGAGCCAAAGAATCGAAAATCTTTAACCTGGTATATCCATTTTTCATAGATTTTTCCTCCAAATATTAAAAACAAATAGCCTTTAAAAGCATAAGTTCTAGAAATCAAAAATGTTAAATAAGATATTATGGCTTTCGTTGATTACAAGGAAATAACTTGATGTTTTTTTTGGAAATATTATGTTTAGCATTATTTTCGTAACTTCGGTCAACATAGAAATACCTCACAAATAAGTCATAAAACTCAACCCAAGGTAAGTGCTACAAGATAAATTCAAAAATATTTAACCTTGATTTACCCGAATTGTCAAAAATCGACTTATGTATTTTTAAGCGCCGACCACAGAATTGTTAAATGGACAAAATTATTCCTGGATGAACTCACCCGCCGCGAGCAAGTGCAGTACGAATCTAAAGAAATTATGGCACTCTGATTGGCCAGGTTCCAGGTTAGGCCAAATTTCTTTACCCCCGCTGAGTTTTATTAGGGAAGACGTTGAAGTTTTGGCTGTGAATGATCGGGTGACGTTCATGACAGTGATTTTCACCAGCAACAACGAGGTGTGCGCTAACCTTTATTGTTCTGTGGGTGTGCGATCTAATATACATAGTACATACATACAGAAGTATTAATTAAAAACGATATCCAAATAGGTACAGGGTTATTTTTTATATTTGGATACCCACCTACAGGGGTTAATATAAGTGACAGAAAAAAATTTTTAATACAAAAGTTACATAATTTTTCCCGTCATATCTTTTAGACTTATTAAAAAAATCATACGCGCATCACCAAGTTAAAAAACAAATAAAGTTTTATTTTTTAAATGGAACACCCTATATATTTTCACCAGGGGGAAAGATCTCTTTCTCCTGATTTCAAAAATATATAACATATCAACATATATTTAATTCAGTCGTTTGTGAAATATTTGAATTTTGATAAATTGAATTGATTATAATCGAGTTGGCGTTCCGCATACTTCAACGTGACATATTTGTCTGTTTACTTTAAATTGAAACATTCAGTAAGGAAAATGGGATATTCGGAAGAAGACAAACTTTAATTAGTACGTCTTTTCTATTCTAATAACAACCGAATAGCTGTAGTTCAACAGCAATATCGTCGAATTAATCCTGAACGACGGGTACCATCGACTAACACAATCAAACGCATTATCCAGCGATTTAATGAATCCAAAAATCTCGGTCGAAAAAAGAGAACCGTTGTTAGAAATAACGAAGAAGACTTAAATATTTTACTATCCTTTGAAGGTAACAGTATTCTCTTGCATTCTAATAATAATTATAAATAAAATTCCGCATACTTCAACGTGACATATTTGTCTGTTTACTTTCAATTGAAACAATCAGTAAGAAAAAATGACTTTTATTTTATAATTCAGTTTCAATAATATAAAGTAAAGTAAATGACTATATGTTTTCTATATACCCGCCACGACTTCTGACACATTTTTGAATATTTTCTCTCATTTTGTGATGGATCGCGTTCGAAGTAAAATCTGGGTGATCTGTATTGAGCATGAATATTTCTTGTTCAATCCTTTGTCTCAGCACACGTATATTTTGAGGTCTATCGTAATAAATACGGTTTTTTAGAAATCCCTACAGAAAAATATCTAACGGGCTTATGTCCGGGCTATTAGCCGGCCATTGAAGTGTGCCATTCCTGCCTATCCAAAGGTCATATCTGCCATTTAGGTATTCAGTAACTTGAACGATATTATGGGGTGGTGCCTTATCTTGTTGCCAAACAAGGTTATTGTATTGCCGAACTGGAAGTTCTTCTAAATAGTTTTCAATCATATTTTGAATGAAATCTAAATATCGATTGCCCGTTAGATACCCATCAAAAATAATAGGTCCAATTACTTACATGGTTGTTCAGCAAGCCGCACCACACATGAACTGACCTCCGTCCCTGTATTTTGACTGGTTAAATTTTATGTGGGTTTTCACTTGCCCAATAGTGTTTGTTTTTCTATTAAACATCCCCGCCGTCGTGAACGTAGCTTCATCGGTGAAAATAATTTTTGTTAAGAACTCGGGATCTTCTGCTATATGCCTTAATATTTCTTGACAATAATGTAACCGTTGAATCATATTTCTTTCAGATAAGTCTTAAACTGGTATACATTTGTACGGATGATATTTGTAATGTTTCAAAGTAGTCTGAGTCTTGTAGAACGACTTTTCAAATTGTGCGGCAACCGTTGAGATCGAACTTTCGGGATTTTCTAAAATATGATTTCTAATTTATTTTATTTAAGTATCTATAATTATTATCAAAAGGAGAGAAAATATTCAAGAATGTGTCAGAAGTCGTGGCGGGTATATATAAAACATATAGTCATTTTCTCTTACTGATTGTTTCAATTTAAAGTAAACAGACAAATATGTCACGTTGAAGTATGCGGAACGCCAACTCGATTATAATCAATTCAATTTATCAAAACTCAAATATTTCACAAACAACTGAATTAAATGTTGATATGTTATATATTTTTAAAATCAGGAGAAAGAGATCTTTCCCCCTGGTAGAAAATATATAGGGTGTTCCATTTAAAAAAATAAAACTTCATTTGTTTTTTAACTTTGTGATGCACGTATGATTTTTTTAATAAGTCTAAAAGATATGACTTGAAAAATTATGCAACTTTTGTATTAAAAGTTTTTTTCTGTCACTTATATTAACCCCTGTAGGTGGGTATCCAAATATAAAAAGTAACCCTGTACGGTTTTATTTTGAGAACTAGAAAAAAACTTTAAATGCAAAACTTAGAGGATTATTCGTGTTTTATCTTTTACAGTTATTATAAAAACAAAAGCGTATCGTCAAGTTGAGAAAAAGATGCACATTGTGTTTTTTAAATGGAACACCCTGTATATTATTTGCCAAGAAGTAATCGGGCATTTAAGAGTAGATGCAGGCCTTTTAAATAAGATCATTTTCACAGATGAAACAACGATTACCCCCTCCAAATGGTGAGAGATACTTGAATTAAATTCAAAATGACGTTGAAAATTATTTAGAGAATATTCCATTATGCCATTATAATAATCTTATTTGACAACAAGATGGCGCACCACCACACAATCCTATGTCTATTACGGAATATTTACAGAATCGTTATAATTTCTGATTAGGAAGGTTTGGCACGCTTAGATGGCCAGCGAATAGTCCCGATCTAAGCTCATTAGACATTTTTTGTGGGGCTATTTGAAAAAGAGGATTTACTATAATAGGCCTGAAAATATAGAAGTTTTAAGACGAAGGCTGGAACATTAAATTTTTTTTCTCAGCACAGATCATCCAGATTTCATTTCAAAATCTATCAATATTAAACTTAGAAGAAATATGTTTAATTGTGTAAATAACCACGGGGGATACATGGAAAATATATAAATTAGGTAGTTTTAGTAGTTATATTATAATAATAACAATAATGAAGCATTGCTCTTCAGACCGCCTGATTTTTAAACTTTTAGTGTACAGGGTCTTCCAACGAGGACTGAACAGGGGCTCATTTTTGAGCTTCCTTGTATTTAAAGAAAAATCCAAAATAGCCAATCGATGTACTTTTTCCTGCAGAATTCAAAAATGAAACCAAACATTTATTTGAACCAGAAACAAAAGAGTTACGCTATGGATAAGGTGTTTTTTAAATGGAACATAGCTTTTTTTATACGATTTTTGGAACGAGTGATTTTTTTTTTGTCCGTTCTGATTAAAATATTTAATATTGTGACAGCTATTTTTATTAAATTTTAATGTTTTATCCAGTATAATTTAACTTTAACCTGTTTGAAACACACACTAGGTAATAAAGGTATAATCACCTTTGAATCCTTCAAAGTCAAAGAATTTGACAAATTTACTATAATATTGCCGAAATGAAATATTCATTAGATGAGAGATTGCAGATTGTTATCTTGTTCTACAAATGCCAAGAAAATGCAAGAGAAGCAAGGAGAAGATTTATTGCAAATTTTCACAGAAATATATCCGTCAATACTATTCTAAGGATAAAGTACCTATTTGAGGAAAATAAAACATTACATGACAGAAAAAGAAATCCAACTCTATACTAATTTAAAAAAAAAAGGTAATTTTCCAGTTTATCGGCTTATGCGAAAAATGGCGTAAATTGAAAAACGTTTCTTGCAATATGTAGCACGTACTTTCTAAACGACAAATCCGCGGGCGGAGAACCATTTTTTTAATTGGAAATATAAAAAAATGTGAAAATAGTCGACCGAAAAGCACAGTGAGAGTGACAAGTGAGGTTATGTTTCTCTAGCTGTTAGTCACTCGACAAAAATTGTAATAATTATTATAGACTTATATTGGTTAAACAGCGCTAACACGGCATCTAATCCACCTTTTTGGTTCCAATTCGGTATATGCTACATAAATCAACAAGAGTTTTTCATTTTTTTCTCATTTTTGTCACTAGCGGGTACCCTATTTTCACATTTTTTTTTATATTTGCAATTAAAGAAATGGTTTTCCGCTCGCGGATTTGTCGTTTAGAAAGTACGTGCTACATATTGCAACAAACGTTTTTCATTTTACGCCATTTTTCGCATAAGCCGATAAACTGGAGTGTTACCAAAAACAACATTAATAATTTAATTGTTCAATGTGACCTCCGTTGTTCTCGAAACATGTGCGATAACCTCTTTGTAGCCTTTCCAAACTTGCTGTTATACTGTGCTTTTCCTGGTTAAGGCGATTTATTTCATTCACAATTTTCTGCATGATCTCTTCAATATCGTGGTTTCGCTGCTTGTATACCACGTTCTTTAAATGGCCCCAAAGAAATGTGTCTAATATTGACAAATCGGGACTATTGGGTGGCCAAGCATAGGTTCCATTTCTACCAATCCGTTCTTCATGGCGTCCGTTTAAATATTGAGTATGCGGAGGGGCCCCATCATGTTGCCAAATTAAATTTTGATATTCTTCCAATAGTAAATCTTCCAAAAAGTTCTCAATTTCGTTTTCTAAGAACTCGTAGTATCTCTGTCCATTTAAAGTCCCGTTAAAAAATATTGGTCCCAAAATTCTATTATTTTTTATGCCACACCAAACATGGATTAAAGTCCTTCCTTGAAATTTAATTGTCTGAAATTTTCTTGGATTTCCAACGGCCCAGTGATGATTATTATGTCTATTGAAAACCCCCGATGTTGTGAATGTGGCTTCGTCAGTCCATAAGATATTTCTGAATAAATTAGGGTCTTCGTGTTCTTTCCGAATCACAATTTGGGAAACAAATTGGAAGCGAAGTTCTTTTTGTGCCGGTGTTAGATGTTGAAGTGGAAGGATATGATAAGACTTAAATTTATGATTTCTTAAAGTCCTGTGAACAGTTCCTTGGGTAACTCTTCTGCGTCTTACACCGCCGCCGTATTGAACGTCCCGAACTGCGTCCGAAATTGATTTGGTTGGATTCAGTCGAAAATAATTCACAATGGCAGAGTCTCGATTTCTATTCCTTTCTGGATTTCTTTTTCTGTCATGTAATGTTTTATTTTCCTCACATAGGTTCTTTATCCTTAGAATAGTATTGACGGATATATTTCTGTGAAAATTTGCAATAAATCTTCTCCTTGCTTCTCTTGCATTTTCTTGGCATTTGTAGAACAAGATAACAATCTGCAATCTCTCATCTAATGAATATTTCATTTCGGCAATATTATAGTAAATTTGTCAAATTTTTTGACTTTGAAGGATTCAAAGGTGATTATACCTTTATTACCTAGTGTATGTTTCAAACCGGTTAAAGTTAAATTATACTGGATAAAACATTAAAATTTAATAAAAATAGCTGTCACAATATTAAATATTTTAATCAGAACGGACAAAAAAAAATCACTCGTTCCAAAAATCGTATAAAAAAAGCTATGTTCCATTTAAAAAACACCTTATCCATAGCGTAACTCTTTTGTTTCTGGTTCAAATAAATTTTTGGTTTCATTTTTGAATTCTGCAGGAAAAAGTACATCGATTGGCTATTTTGGATTTTTCTTTAAATACAAGGAAGCTCAAAAATGAGCCCCTGTTCAGTCCTCGTTGGAAGACCCTGTACCTATGATGTTTATAGTCAAATGCTCTTATTAAAAAGCCGCCACTGTAAATAATAATAATAATAATAATTTATTTCTTTATTTCACAATTACAGTGAACAACGTAAGATTAAATAGTGTCAAGGAACAGGCAGATTAACATTTTCTAATTCTAATCTAACCTAACTTACTTTCAGTCCTATTGAAATATTCTTCGATGGCGTAAGGTTCAATGTCTTTTAAAAAATTAAATAACTTTTTTTTAATTTTCGTAATATTATTACATATTTTGATATCCAAAGGGAGACTGTTGTAAAATTTAATACAATTATAATAGGTAGCACTTTCATACATAGTAAGTCTATGTTTGGGAAAGTATCATTTATGGTTCTAGTTGGATATATGCTTTGTGGTTCGCTCTTTCTAAACAGTAATTTATTTGTTAAAAAGAACAAGATATACTCCTGTATGTAAACTGCTGAAAATGTGAGTAGCCCGTGTTCTGTAAATTTACGTCCCAAAAATAGTTCTTATAACCCTCTTTTGACATATAAATAATCTTTCCACCTCTCCGCAGTCTCCATACAGAATAATCCCATACCTGAGATGGGACTCAAAATGTGCATAATAGACCTTTTTAAATGTTTGCTTGTCCAAATATTTTGCCAAAATGCGCAGTGTATAACATACTTTATTTAACTTACTAAGTACATATTGGACATGATGGTTTCATGATATATATAATTGCCCAGGACATTCCCAAAAATTTAGGAGTTTGTGTTAATTTGATTTCTCCTGGGTTAAGGGGAATACTTTCTGGTACGTCTTATGTGGACCTTTTAGTTTTAAAAACTATTTCATTGGTTTTTGATGTGTTTAGAATCAGTTTATTTTTTGTAAACCAATAATTTGTCCGGTCTTTGTGTTAAGGATAGATAAGTTCAAGAAAGTTAGCGGCATAATTAGTGATGGAACTGTTGTTTTCATCCGACAGAAGCTCTGTTATGTCATTTATGTAAATTATAAATAGTACCGGTCCAAGGACACTTCCCTGTGGAATTCCCAACGTTATTTCTGCTTTATCAGATGCTACCCGGTCCTTACCCCTGCACACACTCTGGCATCGTTCGAACAGGTACGATCCGATTCATTTCAGGACCGCTCCCTGAATGCCATACAGCGCCAACTTCTGGAGCAAAATAATGTAATTAAAGGTATCGTATGCTTTTGATAGGTCGAGAAACACTCCCAAAGGAATCAAACCGTTATCCAAGAATATCAAAATGCGCGTAAGATCAAAAATTGACAAATCGTTTGTCCTTCTAAAAAAAAATATTTACAAAATATCAACCATAGTTTTTGTAGGGTTCAAATTCTAAAGTTCTGTTATAGATATTAATAAACACAATATTTTGGACGATGTCAAGGGTCATGTTCTCCGGTCTCAAAAATCGTTTATTAATACTGCAGTAGTTACAATACTTCTAGCACAGCCAATTTGTTTTACTGGAGAGAAATGAGTTAAAAATTAATAGAGGGGCGCAAAAAAAGGGTATTAGAGCGTTTAGAGGTACTCACTGCTGTTCATTTTTCATGGCATTTCCTTAAGGATGTGATTTTTTCGTTAAAATTAAGATTACATAATATTTACACTTACAGACAGATTCCCAAATAATTTATTTTTATATGTCTAAATTTTCCATGTCCTGTTAATTCAAACTAAAAGATAACTTCTCTAAGGATACTATTGCTAAAACTATTATTATCTTGGAAGGTGCATGACTGTTATCACTAAGAGGACATTGATAATTTAAGCCTTATGCAACTAAAGCTAAAAGCATTATACATATTTTTTAAGCAATTTTGTTTCCCTGGCCGGCTCGTTCACCGGATTTTACTTGCCTGGATTTTTACCTATGGGGTAGGTTTAAAGATCTGGTTTCCCAAGAGAGACCAGCAACCAGGGAAAACATGATGGAAAGGATCAGAAATGTTGTTAGAAGCTTATCTACGGATAGAAGTGTGCTTAGAAATTGATGGAACACATTTTGAATATTTGTGATTTTTTTCTCGTTAAATTGCTAATTATTTCTAGTTCTAAGATTTGTGCATATTTTCATATTCATATTTTATTCAGTGTTATTGATGTTTGTTTGACTCCTTCGCCTTTTATTATACCTTTTATAATTCATTGCACAGTAGGTCATGAAATTAGATGTTATCTTGGTTATTGCGGGTTTACCGGGTATCGGTTAATGAAAACTGAATCAGTTTTTTAAGAAAATTTAACAATAAGTACCGAGAAAAGTCAAGAAATAAGTTAGATTGAATAACAGCGCCGTCTTAAAATTGTATTAGGAAACTTGTGACAATTCCTAAATCATTTATTCAAACTCCAACGAATTCCTTTTTGTGTGGCATTGGCATAAATATACAGAGTGGCAAAAAAGTTGCGCATAATGCCTGTAACTTTTGAATTACCTCGTATACGAAAAAGTGACCTTTATGAAAGTTATTCAGTGAACTCGAAAAGTTGGCGAGGTTGAAGTTCAGTTGGCGTTGGAAATAAGAGTTCAGTTTAAACTAAAGGGAACACTCAGTTCAATTTATAAACTCGTGCAAAGTTCGTAAGTTTTGAAAAGTTCCCGTGTAGTTCGAGATAACCAATTTTTATGTTCGGAGTTCGAGAGGTTCGTTTCGACCAATGAAGACGCTATTTCAAAGTCATGTGGTTACAGCGAAATGTCAAATGTCTTTTCGTTGTTTACGTCGCCCTTCCCTCATTTGTTTTTGGATTTTCTGTTTATTGTAAGCTTAGTATTGTGTTTTGTGCCAGAAACTGGAAAACTAGAAATGGACAGTATAGAGAATGATGACACTAATTTATTGTTACTCGAGTTAATTCAAAATTATGAATTTATCTACAACACTATCACTCTATTGGACAAAAATTTCAACCAATCAAACAACAACTTTTTGAACATCGCTACTGACTTTATAAATGCCATATTCTGGACTGTCGAATATCGAACCTCACCAACTTGAACATAACTTCAACCTCGTCAACTTTTCGTGTTTATGAATCCAGCTTTAAAGACTGACTAAATTATTTATATTTGTCAAATTTTTAAAAACGACAGAAACGTCATAGTCAATAATCAAGAATTGAGGTTAAAGTTAATCAGGTCTCTTTCCCTCTTCTTTTTTTCATATATTTAGTCAAAATTGCCCATATTTTCGGGACCGATAATACTATACTCTCTATCCAATTGAAGAACACGAAAATGCCCAAACTATTGCCGACGCCATAGAGATTTGTTTATAGAGTATCGCTAATTTTAGCGATAGCGATCTTGTCGCTTGCCTATCTTTATCCCTAAGAATAAAATATACAGAGTGCCAGTTCTGCGGACCTGTTTATAGAAACTTTTCTTAGTTTTTATTGCAGAATCAGAATCACCTCCTAAAGTTTTTGGAAATCCTATACAGTGGAGCATTCAGATATGCGCTAAGCAGCGCCTCACGTGTCAATGTATGCAATAAAAAGAGTGAGGCTCATTAAATGATTTTAATTGATCAATGATTTATTTTTTTCTAGGGCCACAATGCTATTGTCCTCAGGGCAAGCGACCCGATGGCAACAACTGTATAGATGCCAACGAATGCGAGTACGACGACACATGTTCCCAAATTTGTACCGATTTGGTTGGTTCCTACAAGTGTTCCTGTGTATCGGGATATACACAGAACGGAACAGACTGTGTTGCGATAAATGGTAAGTACTAGATTATGCCAGAAAAGGCGTATACCTTATACCTCACATAAAGCAGCTTGCATCAGATACATTAGCTGCTCGCGGCTTAGAAACAATAAGGACAACCCTGGCATAGCGTATGCAAATAAATGCCATTTATTTCTTTATTATTCTTTTTTTCGAGAACGATTGCTCATAGCGACTTCTACTAAGTATGCCTTTTTCATGTAAAAATTATGAAGAAATCCATTTTATTGCTTAAAAATGTAATACAAGCACGTATAAAAAAGTTATGGCTCCTCAGAAGGGTAAAGAGACAGGTAGATGGCGCCCTCTACAAGTGGGAGCCATACTAACATCAAATTCGAATTTGGCATTTCAAAAAACCCCTAGATACCAATTTTCGTCCAAATATAGGCATTATTTCAAAAATAATTTCCGAAAAACAAATATAAAAATAAATTTTTAACACCCTGTATCTCAAAAATGAAGGACTTGCGGAGCCAAGCTTATATGAACTTTTCCCCTTATAAATAACTGAGGAATCATCCTGTAAAATATCGGACACTTATTAAATAACACCCTGTATATGGTGAAGTATGTAAAAATATTTGATATAATATTTGCAGAATTATACCGTTGACTCTTACTGCCATAAATAATCTACCTGATTAAATCCTATTGTATACGCCTCAACCTCTTCAAAGCTGAATAAATGGGATCAGGATCGGCTTGAAAATGTACCTACACCACATGATTTATTTTTATAATTTAAAATAAATAGACAGGTATTTTTAGTTTTAGGTACCTATAATAAATGTAAAATAACGATAACAATTAATGATAATTGAAAATAATATAATTTCAAAGTATGTATAACTATTAGGATAACAAGTACAATAAAAATTAATTAAATTCTTAAAAACTATTGACAATTTATTCAAAATTTAACTCTGTATCACTATCACTATCTTCATCTAAGCCTTAACTTATAATTAAGGGTTGAACATTTGTAATCATACAATTATTGTAAGAATTTTCCACCTTAAGTACATGCTGTACACAGTTTTTCCAGCTGTCTGCAGAAATTTTTCTTACTTCGTTTTTAATTAATTCTACTACAGATGCATTTAATGTAGGAGAAATATTATTTCTCCTAATATTGGATTTTAATTGGTGCCATCTTAGCTCAATAGGATTGAATATACAATAGTATGGAGGAAGACGCAACACTGTAGGTCCATTTTCTGCTGCAAGTTTGTCACACTCGTATTCCTTATTTATTCTAAAAGCTTTTAATACTTCTAGCAGTTCTCGTTTTTTGTAAATTTCTTCAAAATATAAATCATTTTCAATCATAAAATTTCGAATTTCTGCTTTTGTATTATTAGAGTTGGGAATGATTTTTGCTTGCCGACTATGATAACTAGCATTGTCCATTACAATGACGCTATTTTCAGGTATATTTTAAGGAGTTTATGTTTAAACCAATCTTCAAAAAGTTATGCGTCGGTATCTTTTTGGTAATCTAAAGAAGAATCTGCTATATTTTTAGCTGAAAGCAACAGACAATTTGGAACAAACCCGTTCTCTGAACCAGCATGTAATATTGTGATTATTTTGCCTTTATTTGATGGTGCCTTGGTTTGACAATTTTTGGAAGAATCATCCCAACCCTTTCCTCGAAGTGTCATGGGTATCGAACCATGTTTCGTCAAGGTAAATAATTGGACGATTTTTTTCTCTAAATTGTTTAACAGCTGTTAAATATTTAAGTCTTCATTCCCGTAAACGTTGAGATTCCATTAATGTTTGTCTTTTATTAATGCTTCGGTATTTAAAACCCATTTTATGCAATATTTTCCTAAGACTTGAAAGGCTACAAGAGATATTTGTTTCGTCTTTAATCAGCCGCTCTTTGAGGGAAATCAAAGTGGGTACAGTTTGTGCCTCATACATTTGGTAAATCTTTCTTCTTAATAAATCCATGTCATTTTCGTCAATGCTTCTAAATGTGCCAAATCACTCCGATTTTTTCTAGGATTAACAGGTTTAAGTACTATGTCTCTTACCGAAGATAAAGGAGTTTTTGTCGAAAGTAGACGTCTCTGCTAAAGCATCCATCGAATTAAAATTTCTACTCAACAAAGATTGATAGTTGATACACATTTTTAATTATTAGTTTGGCATCGGTAGATAAATGCTTTCTTTTAAAAATGACACTTGAAGATGCCCCCCTATCAGCACAATTCCAAGGACGCCACATTCTACCACTAATAAGCCCAAATAAAAATTACTCGCCGGAAAACCACTAAAGCCTAAAATTATTAAAAATCAGTTTGTATTTATATATGCATCCGGCATAGGTATAAATTGAATTTGTACCTGGTCCGGCTCTACTCGAAAAGGTTTTAAAATTTGGGATTTCCTTATTTATTTTATGGTCAAAGGGATAAAGAGGGTATTATTGCAGTCTAAAGATCAACGATATAATTCTACAAATAATATACCTAATTAAATACTCGAATCTTAAAACATTTAAACATGCAATTATTTAAATATTCAAATATTTAAGTACTCGAATAATCGAACACATGAATAATTTTAAAGAAAAATATTCGGTATTTGAATATTTGAATATTCGAATAGTCGTATTATTCGAGTTTGATTCCTAGCGCTAGTTAATGCCATTTATATGATTCATGTCCAAGTTTTTGCCATTAAGGATGGATTTATACTATTTGTAGTAGATTCACACAAGAAAACATAAAAAAAAAATTTTTCCTAAACATTGAAGTAGAAAAAGTGACAGTTTGTTGAAGATCACTGATATTTTTCTGTTTCAAATTAATCTTATTCAAACTCAAACCACATTTTTATTATGCCCAATAAATAATACCACTGAAGTTTTCACCAGTTAAGAAAATAAAATTATAATCAGATCACCATAAATCAAATAATATCATGTAACATTAAGGGGGTCATCAAATCTTACGGTCCAACAATTCCGGCAGTATTGTTTACATCCTTATTATTGCAAGTCGCTACCTCCGCCAGGACAATAAATAAATGTTTATTAAAAGAAACAAGATACGACCCAAGCATATTAATGGGTTTTAATGTGACTAAATCAGCAAATTTGCATTGCAGACTGTAGTCGCGACTATAAAACATTAAATTAAATTAGTGTAATTTCCATTAATAAAATAAACTGTAATTTTTATTGATTGAAAACTTACAAGGGGTATTCAGCAATAATAATATCAGTGTGTGGTGTATTAGATCGTAAAAATAAAGTTTCAGCTAAGAATATAGGATATTGGAACTTACAAAATACCTTAACAAAATGTTTTCAACACCAATATCATAAGCAGTGGTGGATTGTGCCTTGCACATTATGTAAGTAGGCGTTGTAGGCAAAAAGCCCCGCAGGCGAAAAAATTTTAGGACCACGCCCTGATTTTGACAAATTTGGTAAATAAAGCTCCCGAGATTTTTATTGTTAAATAGGGCATTAATAAATAACACAGACGTTTAAGTATCGAGAAAGAGTGCTCCCTTCTCCCCTACACCTTTTCCAATAGCCATCCAGTGGCATCCAGTATAAGAATATTATTCTTAGAACGCCAAATTAATTTATGAAAATTAAAACATTGTACCTACAAGACATCAACAAAAATATTAACAATGCAAATGCAATTAAAATTTTATTTCTTATAAGTTAATGCGTCTATATTTTAGTAATGAAAAGTTATTTATTGTAAAGTCCCCCAATTTCTTTATTGGTCAAAACAATAACAACACACTTATAAGTCTTATAACAACTTGTTTAGTAGCAAAAATAAGGCACAACTAATAAGCAAACTAAATTAAAATGTTTTCTTTAAAAAAGAAGGAATTTGGAGATTTCGTATTAATGAAAAAAGTCCTAAAAATAGCGCCACCATAACAATTTTTTTTTATATTTCGGGCTTTTTAAATAGATAGCAAAATGAGAATTAATATAAAACATTGTATTACACATTTTAAAAGTACGTAGGTAAGTACAAGGTGTTCAACTAAAAGTGGCCAACACAAATATCTGGCTAATAATTATAGTATGTTGCTTAATGCGCCGTAGTCCATAAGCGTAGTCCATTTATTATTTCATATAATATTCGGAGCTGCAAAAATAGTCGAAATGTGCTCGAGTATGACTGGAGTCGGACAGTCAACTATATACCGACTTGTGCACGAGTATAAACGCGGCTCCATTAGGTCACCAAAGAGAAGTACAGGAAGAAAAGAAACTGTAATAATTGAGGATGAAAAGACCATCAGAAGAATTATACACTCGTTTTACTTAAAAAAAGAAATACCTACCTTGGACAAAATAATGTCTGAAATAAAAAGGCATAATTTCATTCCACCCATGGGTAAGAAGAAACTATTGAAAACTTTGAAGGAAATGAATTTTTGTTATGAAAAAATTCAAAACAGAAAATCACTTTTAATAGAGAAGGAGAAAATCATATGCTGGCGATGCCGATATTTGAGGGCAGTTAGACAGTTTCGAAGGGAAAACAGGAATATCTATTATATGGACGAAATTTGGTTAAATGAAGATTATACCATTGATAAAATATGGCAGGATAAACATATAAAAAGCGCGAGGCAAGCTTACATGGAAGGATGGTCCACTGGAATAAAAGCACCCTGGGAAAAGGTAAAAGATTAATAGTTACTCACATTGGTAGCAAAAATGGAGTTGTTGATGGCGGCTTACTAGCATTTAAATCAAAACGGACTAGAGACTATCAGGAAGATATGAACGCTGATGTCTTTGAAGAATACTTCCAGCAAATGCTAGATCTTATTCCTCCTGGGTTTGTTATAGTCATGGAACGTCTTCTTGGAAGAAAAATTACATCATTTACTGGCTTACTGTAAATAAGAAGCCATATTATAAAGGTATGCTGAAAAAGGAGCTACTGGAGATTGTAAAGTTGAATAAACCTCATTTTACGAAATTTGTTGTCGGCAAAATAGCTTCAAAATGAAATATAACGGTACTTCGCCTTTGCCATATCACTGTGAATTAAACCCCATAGAATTGGTGTGGTGTGGGCGCAAGTAGAAGGGCTTGTAGCAAGGCATAACACCACTTTTAAAATGAGAGACGTTGGAAACCTCTTGCAGGAGGTAATAAAGACAGTGGATTGTGAAAAATGGAATAAGTGCGTTGAACATGTGATTGAAATAGAAGAAAGAATTTGGGAAGCTGTGAAGCTGATCATGCTAGAAAACACACACCCTTATTATTTCTCTGGACACCAACGACGATAATTCATCGGACCACTTAGAACATGATGACTAAAATTTAAAAACTAAGTTGTTGTGTTGTACAGGGTTATCCAACCAAGACTGGACAAGGCGATTTTTTGACTTTTCCTGTACTTTTATAAAAAAACTGAAATAGCCATCTTAAGTCATTTTCTCCCGCGAATTCGAATATCTTCAGCAAAAAACAATTGAACATCAAACAAAAGTACTAGGGGTCACTTTGATATTTTTTAAATGGGATGCCGTATTTTTAATGAGCTTATCCGATTTCTCATATAAATTTTGATCTAAAATGTTGGATTTTTAATTCAAAAACGCCTTTTTTCTTCAGTTTTAAATTCGGAAAATGTTCGTCTACCGTAAGATTAATACCTGATAGATGGATACCCGTTTCACCTGTTCACCCTTTAACCAGCTTTAAAGCGTCCGTCAGTTAGACAAAATAATCAAGTTTCAAATTTCTATATATTTTTCACGAATTAATTACAAATTTAGTAGTTTTTGCAAATCTATTATTGCTTACGTATAAAAAAAGTATGACATATTAGAAAAAACTATAAACTAAAGTGAATAACTTTAATCTCAATAATATAATTGTTCTATGTGTCCTCCATTATTTTTAAAACATGACCGATGCCCCCTTTTCAATCTCTCCAAAGAATCTCTTACAATATTTTGGTCCTGGTTAAGTCTTTTAATTTCATTTATAATTTTTTGCTGAATGTCCTCCAGACTTCTGTTGGGTCGTTGATAAACTACATTTTTTAAATGACCCCATAAAAATGTATCCATTGGCGTGATATCGGGGCTATTTGGTGGCCAATGAATTGTTCCGTTACGGCCAATCCACTGATTGTAACGCTCGTTTAGGTATGTTACCACTTCTCGAACTGCATGAGGCGGAGCACCATCCTACTGCCAAATGATATTGTTGTAGGCTTGCAATGGCAACCTTTCCAAGAAATCCTCGATATCGTTATGAAGAAAATGGAGGTATCTTTGGCCTGTTAAAGAGCCACGATAAAATAGTGGTCCAATAATTCGATTTTCTAACATCCCACACCAAACATTAAGTGAGCTCCAACCTTGAAACTTTATCATTTCATATCTATGAGGGTTAACTGCTGCCCAGTATCTTGTATTTTTCCGATTGTATACCCCCGATGTTGTAAATGACGCTTCGTCACTCCATAGAATTTTATTATATAAATTATAATCTTTGTCTTGCTCTCTCATCAGCATTGAAGCAACAAATCGAAATCGCAGTTCTTTTTGAAGCTGTGTTAAGTATTGAACGGGAAGGATGCAATATGGTTTTAGACCACATTTTTTTAAAGTTCTGTGAACTGTTCCATAGCTTACTCTCCGGAGCCCTGGACCATACCTTACTTCTCGTACCGCTTGCGGAATAGAACTCTTCGGATTTATAGTAAAATATTGAACAATAGCTCGATCCCTTATATTCCGTCTTTTCATCTTTCTTGGCTTATCTTTCAATGTCTTACTTTCTTCAAATAGGGTCTTCTGAGAATTGTATCCACTGAAATGTGTCTCTGGAAACTCTCAAAAAATGTTCTTTGTGTTTGTCGAGCATTCTCTCCACTTTTGTAATATAATTTTATTACATTTAGCCGTTCTTCTAAAGAATATTTCATATTTGTAATTAATTCGTGAAAAATATATAGAAATTTGAAACTTGATTATTTTGTCTAACTGACGGACGCTTTAAAGCAGGTTAAAGGGTGAACAGGTGAAACGGGTATCCATCTATCAGGTATTATATATATCTTACGGTAGACGAACATTTTACGAATTTAAAACTGAAGAAAAAAGGCGTTTTTGAATTAAAAATCCAACATTTTAGATCAAAATTTATATGAGAAATCGGATAAGCTCATTAAAAATACGGCATCCCATTAAAAAAAATATCAAAGTGACCCCTAGTACTTTTGTTTGATGTTCAATTGTTTTTTGCTGAAGATATTCGAATTCGCGGGAGAAAATGACTTAAGATGGCTATTTCAGTTTTTTTATAAAAGTACAGGAAAAGTCAAAAAATCGCCTTGTCTAGTCTTGGTTGGATAACCCTGTACATGGTAGAATTTTTTTATTAATATTAATATTTATTCCAATTTATCTATTTTCCCATTATTCTTACTTCTACACTCATGAACAAAATTATCGAATATTTTTAATTTTTCATAATTTCTTTTTGAAAAAATAAATTCTGATGAATCAAGTCATTTAAATACTATCATTTACGAGAAACTGTTTATTTTAAAATATTTTAGTGAACAATCTTAAGTTTTTATCAGAAGAAAATCGTGAAAAAAAAATTAATGCTAAATGTTATGAAAATTAAGGATATTTACATCATATTTAAATACTAATTGGAGGACAATTACAAGTCTTTTGATTAAAATAAGAGCACAGTTAGTAACAAGTATTTCCCCCTCGAGCTCTAATTACTGCTTCCATTCTTCTCGACATGCTGCTAAGGAGGTTTTGGATATATTCTTGAGGAATTGCATTCCACTCTTCTTGTGCAGCAATCCGAAACTGGTCTATTGTACTTGGAACGGGATTTCTTCGTCGTATGCGGCGTTTAAGATAGTCCCATATATGTTCTATTGGATTTAAGTCGGGGCTATATGGTGGCCAATCTAATCTTTGAATTTGGGCCGCATCAAGGTAATTAGTCACTATGTTAGCTGCATTCGGTCGAGCATTATCGTGCATTAATATGAATCCTTCATATCCAATATGGCCGACATAAGTCAAAACATGATCTTGCAGGATGTTTTCAACATACAAGTCACTTGTCATTCGTCCAATCACTTCCACGAGTTCGGTGCGTCCCTCTCAAGAAATACCGCCCCAGAGCATTATACCGCCACCGCCAAAACTAACGGTCTCTATGAGATTGCAGGCAGCATACCGTTCTCCAACTCTTCTGTAGACGTGGTTTCGTCCATCTGGCTTCCATAACTGAATTCTAGTCTCATCCGTACATTTTTCCAATTCTCGATATCCCACTGAATGTCTTCTAGCAAACTAATCGTCGGGCTTTGTGATTTTGGAGAAGACGTGGAACTTTGGCGGGCCGTCTTGGCTTTAAACCTGCTTCTTTTAATCTTCGCCTAACTGTTTTTGAACTTACATTAATTTGTCTTACATTTAGTAAGTCATTTTTGAGATGCGTCGATGTCAATGTGCGATTTCGTGTAGAATTAAGTATCAAAAATCGATCATCAATTGCTGTTGTACATCTCTTGCGCCCTTGACCAGGTCTACGTACGGAATTTCCAGTCTCTTCATACCTTTTTAAAATATTCGATACTGTAGATTGACCTTTCCTGAGACGTCGTGCGATATTATTTTGTTTATATTCTTCGTTATATAGAGTTACAATTTGCACCGCTTCAACTTCATTGCAGTGTCTAACTGGTGGCATACTAATGTTTTCAATAGCAACAAACACAAACACTATTTGCTATTACTTAGTTAATTACACTACAGTACCATAATTGCAAGCTTAATTCACTATAATTCATAAAATATGTAATTAATTGTTTTTGATAAAATGCACAAGAGACAGTAATAAATTTATTTTGAAATAATAATGATTACAAAAAACATTCGATAATTTTCTCCATGAGTGTATATAAGTTTTAATCTACTTAATATTAGAATAATTAATATCCCAATTATCTGCCTATCTTTATAATTATTAATATACTTTTATTATAATAATGTTACAATAGTTTTATTGACCAAACTCGTCTTCCTTTTGTATGCAAATTAGGGTGACCCTAATTTAAAACCGATTCGGGGTGTATAGGTCTGAAATACGGAATTTTTAAAAACTATCATTGCAATTTACTTTAAATTTACAATGCAACCTTTAAGTTGTCCACCCTACTTAATAGACCCTGTCATTGCAAATTTACATTTCATTACTCTCTCGCATTAAGCAATCGAGTATAGACATACGAAAACGCAAATCACCAATTTTGTGCTTATTCTAAATGGAACATGATCTAGGTTCGGTGAAATATATATTTTTAGCGCCTAAAATAAATAATAAAATATGTTCTATTTAAAATAAAAAGAACAATTAATGATTTTTGCTATATCTTCATTTGATATGTATATTGTAAACATGGTCTTAGCCTCATGAGAATAACATTGACATATACTGCTTTTGATGTGATAAGCAGTCAAAACGTTCAACTATTGGCGATATGTTTGCAATGCCAATATGTATATTATGGGAGTATGCTGACTCCATTCATAAAATATAAAAAAATAAATAAGAATAAGGAAGTATGCTGACCCCATTCTCAAAATACAATGCAATGGATGTATGCTGACTCCATGCATAAGAAATAAGCAGACGTGGAAGCATGCTGACCCCAAGCTTCAAGATATTCTTTCAATCGTATAAAACAAGAGAAATGGAAGTATATTGACCCCATTCTCAAAATACAATGCAATGGATGCTGACTCCATGCATAAAAAATAATAATGGAAGTATGCTACCTTATTCTCAAAATACAATGTGTGCTATAATTCTATTTACTCCTGTATAAGTTTGTATTGTTTACCCTAATTCTATGGTACTTGTACAGGGTTATCCAACCAAGACTAGACAAGGCGATTTTTTGACTTTTCCTGTACTTTTATAAAAAAACTGAAATAGCCATCTTAAGTCATTTTCTCCCGCGAATTCGAATATCTTCAGCAAAAAACAATTGAACATCAAACAAAAGTACTAGGGGTCACTTTGATATTTTTTAAATGGGATGCCGTATTTTTAATGAGCTTATCCGATTTCTCATATAAATTTTGATCTAAAATGTTGGATTTTTAAATTTTTTTATTTTTTTATTTTTTGTAGACGAACATTTTCCGAATTTAAAACTGAAGAAAAAAGGCGTTTTTGAATTAAAAATCCAACATTTTAGATCAAAATTTATATGAGAAATCGGATAAGCTCATTAAAAATACGGCATCCCATTTAAAAAATATCAAAGTGACCCCTAGTACTTTTGTTTGATGTTCAATTGTTTTTTGCTGAAGATATTCGAATTCGCGGGAGAAAATGACTTAAGATGGCTATTTCAGTTTTTTGATAAAAGTACAGGAAAAGTCAAAAAATCGCCTTGTCCAGTCTTGGTTGGATAACCCTGTACTTTTGGTATATTGTCACTTACTGACAGAGTATTTCTTTTATGTATTCAATTATGTTAATTGAATTGAACTAACCTGACACCTCTAAAGCCTTTAATAGTTATTTTCCTAACAAGTGCGGAAAGTGATACATTCCAGCACGCGACTGCAGTTGACCCGAATGACTCGGAGCGGAGTTCGGGCAAGCGGTCAAGGGCGGGAAAGACACTTTACGCTTGAGCTAGGAACATTATTTTTTCTACGACCGTATATGCAAAAAAGTATACCTACTTATTATTCAAAAATTATTTTATTTCAACATATACCGGGTGTTGCACCGTCGAGCGGGACATAGGAAATCCCATGTAATTTTAAATGGGGTCAATTATTGGCTTCCCTAGTTATTTTAGAGAAAAATTCTATTTAGGTTTATTAAAGAGCACTAAAACCCACATTCAAAAGAATAACTTTAGATATTTTTGATGAGCCCGTTTACGGGTTATCGCCGATTTCTTTTTAACTATTTCTCCTTTTTATGGCCCCGTATTTGCGGGCACCAGTCAAGGTAAAAGATGACTGTCAAATAAAGTTGTCATTTTGAGGAATATTTGAACATTTTCTTAAATCCTAAAGTTCTAACAATTTAATAGTACCTACCTATTAATTAGTAAAATATTGAAACATGTAAAATGTCATAATTAACCTTGTAATTGGATACTTTATTTTAGTTTTATTCAGATTAATTTGTACTCATAAATACACCTTTAATATTTTCGATGTACGAGTTTTTATAACAATAAAGCACACATTTCAAAATGACAACTTTATTTGACAGTCATCTTTTACCTTGACTGGTGCCCGCAAATACGGGGCCATAAAAAGGAGAAATAGTTAAAAAGAAATCGGCGATAACCCGTAAACGGGCTCATCAAAAATATCTAAAGTTATTCTTTTGAATGTGGGTTTTAGTGCTCTTTAATAAACCTAAATAGAATTTTTCTCTAAAATAATTAGGGAAGCCAATAATTGACCCCATTTAAAATTACATGGGATTTCCTATGTCCCGCTCGACGATGCAACACCCGGTATATACAAAATTTTAACTAAAACCCACTAATTATTATGAATGTTAATATTAAAAACACAATTTATTGCATTCTGTAAATTATTTAAAATTGCCGGTCCAGTGGTGTTATTTGGTGTTAACTGGTAAGTGCATAAAGATGACGTCCATGGAGGCATCAAAACCAACATTTTTTTGTTTGAGAAACTACGTTAACTTATGGAAGTTCCCTATATCCAAATTTTGCTCTATTTTTACAGACTTTTTACCATCGAATAGCAGGACCATAATGTATTAGATTTCAAAACCTTACTTGGGTCTGAAAAATACGCCAGAAATACCTATTCCTTATAGGTTTTCGCCCCTTTCTCCTTACACCATGTAACAAAATGTTCGTATTGCTTTTCATACCTTAGTCTGGATTTGGCAGGTAACAGCTCGGAATTTACTTTATCTGCAGCCTTCAAAATGGCTTCGCGAAGTTCTTCGTCGGATGAATCCATTAAATATTGCTTTGATTCGGTATAGTTTAGAAAAAGACTGTATACTGTCACTTCGAATACGCTTTGAACAACTTTGACGTTTTAGTAACAATGACACGCCTTGATAATCATAGCAAATGATATCAAACCACCCGTCACAGGTTGGTTTAATAGTTGTTTTGTGACATGACTTAGAAATGTACAGGGTTAAATATCTTCATTATTTTATATTTTCAAAAAATTAAAAATACAACAAAAAGCTAGAAAAGAGGTAGATTTTATTAGATGGGCTATTTCGTAAATACTTACTTACCTATTGTAACTATAGTTATAACTTCCGAGGTAAAAAAAACTATCTAATGAGGTTCAAATTTGCATAATTTTACTTTCCCGCACTAGTGCCGACTAGTGCGGGAAAGTGACACTTTCAAAACTCAAATGCGTGTGGGAAAATGGGTTAAAACGCACGGTGTAGAAAATAGCTATTTTCCTAACAAGTGCAGAAAATCGATTTTTCCGCACGCAAATGCCGTTGACAGCACGACGCGTAGCGGAGTGGTGTCAAGCATTTAAGTGCGGAAAAATAGGTTTCTGCACGTGTTAGGAACAATAGTTTTTCTACTAGCGTGAGGAAACAAATTGAAAATAATTTAAAAAACGGAGTTTTTTTTTAAATTTTTATTACAATGAACAAAATTTTACAATATTAATTCGTTCATCTCTTCATCGGAAATCATTTTGCGTGCCGAAGAATTCAGCAAAACTCCAGTAGAAAAACTGATAAACTAGTTTAAATTTATAATATTCTGTTGACAGTGACATACAAATCAACAACTGGTTATATACACCATAGCAACTAAGATATTTCAAAGGTAATATGATGAACAGTGACTTCAAATCGTACAGCATTTAATTTAATTAAATTTAATTTCAAAATATAACAGTGCGGAAAAATCTTTGCCGCACGGTGCGGAAAAGTGGATTTTCCGCACTAAAACATGTGCGGAAAATGCGTTTTTCCGCACGCTAGTAGAAAAAATTATTTACGGACATCGACTCGCGGAAACGGAGTCGGCTTCGACAGGAGAGAAAAAAATTATTTTTTTAAATTTCTTTTTCTTTTTTAAAATAGTGTTAGAAAAAGTATAGTCTAGAACTCGTATGAAATTGCATTTCCTACTTGTTATAATAATAAGCTCCTGCTTTAACTGAACAAAGAAACATTAAAGCATCTTTGTATACGCACAGAAATACCGTTGCACCAGTTCAAAATGGACAAACTGTGGGACTTAATTTTATTTGATTTTTTTCTCGTATATTTCGAAAACTACTTATCGGATTGAGTTCAAATTTTGGGGCTGACAATACCTAATAAATGATTCATAAAAATAGGGTAAATAGTGTAATTTGAGGTTTGATCAAATGAGCCTATTATTAAATCAGCAAATAAAATTTTATTAACCTAATAAACTTCAAATATATTGACAACTAGTATTTTATTGTGGGAAATACGAAAAAAATATTATCAAGAAAATTTTTATACATATTATAAGTGTAACTTAATTGACACAAACAATTATTTTTAAACTTTCTGTTAGATATCAATTAAAACCGGATAAAAAATCAAAAAATGCAAATTAATTAGGACAATCGAAAGGTAAACTCCCTGTTTTGCATAATTTGTAGTACAGGGTCTTCCAACGAGGACTGAACAGGGGCTCATTTTCGAGCTTCCTTGTATTTAAAGACAAATCCAACATAGCCAATCGATGTACTTTTTCCTGCAGAATTCAAAAATGAAACCAAAAATTTATTTGAACCAGAAACAAAAGAGTTAAGCTGGATTTATAAACTCGAAGCCGGCGTCGGCGCTCGCGCTGGCGCGGGCGCTGTAAGTTAAACAAGTGAATCGTAATGGAGCGATTTATAAACTTCGCCGGCGCTGGCGCTGGCGCTGGCTGGCGTTCGACATAAACCATCTTTATATTGCCAGCGCCGGCGTTCGTAGGAAATCCGTAGCGCCGCGTCATAACCAATGGGATTTTAGCATTTCTATCAAGTCATGATGGCATCTGCCAAAGTGTCATTTTAATTTTTGTGTCAGCTTGGTATTTCTAGATTATTTGTTTTTGTGGTTCTTACATTGATCTCGTTTGTGAAAAGAATTGCTCCTAAATACTGTTAAATATGAGTGAAATGGAGACTGAGACCCTTGGTAAGTACAAACATACTTTAAAGTTAGTTTTATTTGCTAATTTGCATCTGATTTTAGGTGAATCTGAAGTTCTCCAAGGAACAGAAATTGATTTGGGGCTCCTGATAGATACGATACAAAACAATGAGTATTTATACAACGTTAGCAATATATATTACAAAGATGCTAAAAAAAAGAATCTTGCGTGGGAAGAAATTGCAATGATTCTAAATACAACTGGTTAGTAAAAAATTATACCAAAATAGAAAATGCATAAAAATATATAAGTAAAAAAGTTAGCTGCTTTAATTACAATTAGGTATCTGAAGTACTATGTTTACCAATTCGTATATTTTGTTTTTAGTTGAAACATGCCAAAAGCATTGGAAAGCCCTTCGTGACAAGTTTGTTAAGGGGAAGAAGATAACGTTGGAAAAGGAGAAAGGATTCAATACTGTTGACTTATCGTGAACAAATCCATATTGTTGAGCATTAATATAATTCTTCAATAAATCAGAAATATTTTTTGATAATATAATTTCAAACATTATTGCTATGGACGACAATATATTGTTAGGTCGATAATAATTATTGACGGTCGATTTTTCAATAAACAATACCATTTCTTATTATAATATACTCATTACATGAAATAAAGGAACTATCTAATAAATGTTACAAATTAACAAGGACTAAAATATACAAATAAAATAGTGCAAAGGGACGATACCCAACACAAGACTGCCTAAAATAACTTATCCTAAAATTACTGTTGGAAAAAAGTACAAATTATGAGAAATAGGTATATGAAAAATATAAGAAAAGAGTAGACCAAATTATTTCTCACAGAAAATCACAGAAGCTTGCTTGCACAATTAATACACTTTATTGTAACAGTAAACCTCTATTCACGACTTGCTCCTGCCAAGGTACTTGTCCTTTCTCAGAAACAAGGTACTCTGCCAATCTGTCCCTAATTGCATATCGTTCCCGCTTGAAAATATTGGCTGCCATTCTTTCCACAGGCTGTAAAGGAGTTTCTTCATCCCTCCAACCTCCAGTTTGATCTTCACCATTATCCACATAATTTGGTGGACAATAGTCAGTAGCAACTTCGCTCTGGCAGTAGTTGTGCAACACAACTACTGCTTTAATAATACTATCTACTGTTCCCACGTTGGCATTTATTATTGTTTTTAATATCCGCCAACGAGCAGAGAGGATTTCAAAGGTATTTTCAATCACTTGCCGAGCCCTAGATAATCAATAATTAAAAATACGTTGGTTTTTGGATAGATTTTATCCTGGGTAAGGTCTCATGATGAACTTTTTTAAAGGCGAAGGCCTCATCTCCTACGAAAAAAAATGGCATTTCTGTATCTGAATTGGGCAGATTTGTTCTTGTCGGAATATTCATGCCTTTATTCTCTAATCGTTGGCCAAAAATACTATTCTTAAATATACCCCCATCACTCCGAGACCCATAGGCCCCTATGTCTACGAGAGTGAATTTATAAGTACTATCACAAGCTGCAAGTAATACCACATTAAAGTTCTTTTTGTAATTAAAGAATAAAGATCCATTATTAGCAGGTGCTTTAACATTTATGTGTTTGCCATCTAAAGCGCCCAAGCACTTAGGAAAATTCCACTTGCTATAAAATCCATTGCTGATTGTGCGCCAGTCCGCTTCACTACAGGGATTCTTTAAATAAATAGGGCTTAACGTTTCCCATAGTGCCTCACATGTTTCTCGGATAATTTTATGAACAGTCGTAAGGCAACATGAAAGTTCCATGCTAGGGCTTGCATACTGCTTCCTTGAGACAAATATCTAAAATAAAAAATTATATATATTAGGTATAAATATACAAAAGAACTGTGGCAGTCTTCTACTGCTAACTGCACTGCGTTTACTAATAAATATACATACTGTAATACTCTTTCCTCGGGCGATATTCCATCGGATCTCATGCCTCTTTGGATTCGTAGAGAAACAAAGTTTACTAACTTATTAAAGGTAGGAACAGTCATTCGTGTATACTTAAAAAACTCCTGCTTATCCATCGCCTTAATCTTTTGAAAATATTTAAATCCACTTTCACTGCGTCTGGCTCTATTTATGGGTCTCGTTTTGAAGCGACGAGTGCGTTTCCTGAGTAATGCTACATATAAGCATAAAACTACCCCTAAGACACCGAGTAACTTCTTCCTTGCTAAATCCATTTATTTAACTCTTTTTTTTTGTTCTAATAACTGCACTAAAAAAAACACCACCAGTACAAACTAAAATGTCAGAAGTGTCAGATTATGTTTTTATTTGTCATTGTCAATACTGCGAACGCGAACGCCAAGTTTATAAATGCCTACTATGCACGTCTACGACGAACGCTGGCGCCGACGCCAGCGCCGACGCCGGCGAGAGTTTATAAATCCAGCTTTACGCTATGGATAAGGTGTTTTTTAAATGGAACATAGCTTTTTTTATACGATTTTTGGAACGAGTGATTTTTTTTTTGTCCGTTCTGATTAAAATATTTAATATTGTGACAGCTATTTTTATTAAATTTTAATGTTTTATCCAGTATAATTTAACTTTAACCTGTTTGAAACATACACTAGATAATAAAGGTATAATCACCTTTGAATCCTTCAAAGTCAAAAAATCTGACAAATTTACTATAATATTGCCGAAATGAAATATTCATTAGATGAGAGATTGCAGATTGTTATCTTGTTCTACAAATGCCAAGAAAATGCAAGAGAAGCAAGGAGAAGATTTATTGCAAATTTTCACAGAAATATATCCGTCAATACTATTCTAAGGATAAAGAACCTATTTGAGGAAAATAAAACATTACATGACAGAAAAAGAAATCCAGAAAGGAATAGAAATCGAGACCGTGCCATTGTGAATTATTTTCGACTGAATCCAACCAAATCAATTTCGGACGCAGTTCGGGACGTTCAATACGGCGGCGGTGTAAGACGCAGAAGAGTTACCCAAGGAACTGTTCACAGGACTTTAAGAAATCATAAATTTATGTCTTATCATATCCTTCCACTTCAACATCTAACACCGGCACAATAAGAACTTCGCTTCCAATTTGTTTCCCAAATTGTGATTCGGAAAGAAAATGAAGACCCTAATTTATTCAGAAATATCTTATGGACTGACGAAGCCACATTCACAACATCGGGGGTTTTCAATAGACATAATAATCATCACTGGGCCGTTGGAAATCCAAGAAAATTTCAGATAATTAAATTTCAAGGAAGGACTTCAATCCATGTTTGGTGTGGCATAAAAAATAATAGAATTTTGGGACCAATATTTTTTAACGGGACTTTAAATGGACAGAGATACTACGAGTTCTTAGAAAACGAAATTGAGAACTTTTTGGAAGATTTACCATTGGAAGAATATCAAAATTTAATTTGGCAACATGATGGGGCCCCTCCGCATGCCGTGCGTGAGGTTACTCAATATTTAAACGGACGCCATGAAGAATGGATTGGTAGAAATGAAACCTATGCTTGGCCACCCAATAGTCCCGATTTGTCAATATTAGACACATTTCTTTGGGGCCATTTAAAGAACGTGGTATACAAGCAGCGAAACCACGATATTGAAGAGATCATGCAGAAAATTGCGAATGAAATAAATTGCCTTAACCAGGAAAATCACAGTATAACAGCAAGTTTGGAAAGGCTACCAAGAGGTTATCGCACATGTTTCGAGAACAACGGAGGTCACATTAAACAATTAAATTATTAATGTTTTTTTTTTTTTTAAATTAGTATAGAGTTGGATTTCTTTTTCTGTCATGTAATGTTTTATTTTCCTCAAATAGGTTCTTTATCCTTAGAATAGTATTGACGGATATATTTCTGTGAAAATTTGCAATAAATCTTCTCCTTGCTTCTCTTGCATTTTCTTGGCATTTGTAGAACAAGATAACAATCTGCAATCTCTCATCTAATGAATATTTCTTTTCGGCAATATTATAGTAAATTTGTCAAATTTTTTGACTTTGATGGATTCAAAGGTGATTATACCTTTATTACCTAGTGTATGTTTCAAACAGGTTAAAGTTAAATTATACTGGATAAAACATTAAAATTTAATAAAAATAGCTGTTACAATATTAAATACAGATATGCCCGAAATAAACAGTACTGAAACTAAGTTGGCGGTGTTTTTATGCGTGCGCTGTCACACTCAAGTTAGATAGTATAGACCTGTCAAGTAAACCTCAAAGAAGTAATTAGTAGGGCCTAATTGTTAAAAATGGTGTTAAGTACAGAGGAGAAAGTGTTTCTGGTAGAGCATTATTTTCGCTCATACGGAATGGGCCGACATAATGGTGCAAGTTTGCTATACGTGTCTGATCAATTCACACAACGGTTTAATAAACGTTCTCCAAGTAATGCTTGGTGCATTAAATGGTTAAATAGATTTAATGAGAAGCAAAGTTAAAAATAAGTTTTGTAATATAGATAAACTATTTAATAAAATATATATATATATGTATAATAAACTTATTTTTAACTTTACTTCTCATTAAATCTATTTAACCATTTAATGCTCTCCAGCCTTTCTGTTGTACTCATTTATTTGAGACAACTTATTATTTCGAAGTTAAACTCGATGTTGGGTAAGTCCTTCTTTATCTTTTTCTTTTCATTCTCAAATTTATATTATTCTTTCAGTATCCCCTGAAGATGAGTACTTAAGTGCTCGAAACATGTCGGGAATCTAATAACTTTTATGGTAACAATTAAACTGTGGAGGAAGACTGCATTGTTTTATTTCATATTACATTGACTCCACTGAAAGTATGGACTATTTTTTCAACATTATTATTATTATTATTATCCTTATTACCATATTATCGAAGATACGAAAAAAATATTGAAACGATACTGCCGCAAAAATGGATATGCTTTCTATTCCTGTAATCAAAGACTTTTAGGCCAGTCGTCTAAAAACGTTCAGAAATGTTAACTTAGTTGACGGTGCAATACGTAATGCACAATACAAAGTTCCCCTCGTAACCTCTATTTTCCTGGTATTCCAATGTTTAATTTGTTTGTTGACATTTTTTTAGTTAATTAGAATACCACAAACGCTGCATTTAAATTTGATAACCATTAATTAGGTAGATTAGGTATAAGACGCAAAATCCGTTAATTATTAACCACTTAAATAATAAAATATCAAACCACATAAGATATATATAGATTAAGTAATTAGGTTCAATCCAAATTAAGGTTCTTTCCCATGCACAATAATAATTATGGTTTAAAAATAGAGGCATTTTTTAATTTTCTCTGATTTGGATGCTGAAAACAGATGTTGAAAACAAAAATGCGTCGGTCGATGGTAGAAATACAGGGTGTTGTGGCCAAACTTTAAGGGGTGATTCTTTGAGTGATTCTAAGATAAAACGTTTATATCAACATAGGTCCGGTAATGCTTCGTTTTCAAGATACAGGGTGTCAAACTTAATAATCCATTGGCCAATTTTATTGAAATTTGGCAGTGTTATTAAGGGTAGTAAGGAGTTAATTTAGCCCTAACTAGATTAAAATTTTTAAGTTCAGTGGCGTCCCGGAAGGCATTTTAACTACGATTTTTAACAAAAAAAAATGTGCGCCACAATTTTTTTGCAATTTTTGTATTTTGTTCGCATTAGGCAACTAAAACTACAACTTTTTTATTTGTAGCATTTTTTTCGTATCTTGTTTCGTTTTTGCATGTCCCTGGGACAACATAATAAAAGAATATTTTTTACAGGGTGTTGAAATATTAAAGAAAAAAATCCTAAGTAACAAGAAGACGCAAACTAATATGACGTTGACACTTGGTGACAGTTTTTATTGAATATAATTGAATATTTTAAACTGAAAATTATTTGGTTTATTTTACCAGTGGCGGGCTCAGAGTAACGTCGGAAATTAAAAAAAACAAGCAAACAAGAAAACGCTTTATTAGAACCACACTCAAACAAATGGTGCGCTATTTTTTTTTTTAGTAAGAAAACATTTAACAATACATTTTATTTACATTTAACAATAAGTACACGAAACAATAGTTGCTGAAAATGTCCTTCCTTAACTTAAATTTAAGCATAACCTCGTCTTAACATCGATTGCCGAACACGTTGAAATATTCCCGACGTATGTCTTATCTGATCACATGAAACCCGTATCCGTTGGATTAATTCTTCTTTAGTGTTGACTGGAGTTTTATAAGCGAGGCACTTTAAATGCCCCCAAAGGAAAAAGTGTAAGGAATTTAAATCCAATGACCTGGGTGGCCATGATTCAATAGCCCCAAGAATGTTTTCAGGGCGAAAGGATAAGTACAGCTGGGTATCATAAGCATACATGTGCGCAGTGGCGTATCCCAAATTATCGATAATTTGAGAGGTATATAGAGTGAAAAATAAGGGGCCCAGTATCGATCCCTGAGGAACACCACATGAGACCTCCACACGACCCGAGAGTTTCGAATTAAGTTTTACAGACTGTGTCCTTCTTGTAAGGTAACTTTGAATTAGTTGACATGCACTATCATCAAAGCCAAGAAATCTCAGGATAGCCAATAGGAGCTGATGGTTTAGTCTGTCAAAGGCCTTAAAGTAGCCAAGCAAAGCCAAAGCAGTAAGTTCTCCACGATTTGCCTCCTCCAGAACATCATCAGTAACCTTAAGAAGGGCTGTGGCGCAACTATGATCTCTACGAAAGCCAGATTGGACATCTGGCAATAAAATGTGTGCTTGAATATACTCACGAATCTGACCCTCCAACACCCTTTCCAAGACCTTCGACAGGGTAGGTAGTATGCTTATAGGTCTGAGATCCTTTAGGTCATTGGGGACCGAAAATTTAGGTAACAGAAGTAGAAAAGAACTTTTCCAGATTTCAGGAAAAGAGGACGTCTGTATGCAGGAATTGACAATATGTAAAATAAACCGGAGAGTGAGCGGACAGCAACGGCATAGCATAGATAATCCAATTTCATCAGTACCCACAGCCTGAGACCTAATAGAGAACAGAGCTGCTCGCACCTCGTCAAGAGTTACGAGTCTGAATTGAAAAGCGCCAGTATCTTGCTTTTTATTATATATGTAAAAATTTAACAAGTCAGGATCAGGAGTTAAAGATTGCGTATTATTACTGAATAAGTGGGTAATATCATCCACATTACCAAGGTGTTCGAGAATGGGTTTCGCATCTCTTGAGTAAACACCAAGTTCCCTAAGGAACTTCCAGCTATTTTTTTGTGTATTATTATTTAGATTAAACTCAAGATACGCTCTTTTTTCAGTTACAATCTCGTTGGTAATTCGATTGCGTAGCTGCCGATATCGTTCCCAGTTTTCTGGTGTTTTTCTTTGCTTAAACTTAAATAAAGCCCTATCAAGAAGTTTTATTAGAGACCTGATATTGGCAGTGATCCATGGAGCCTTTCTCTTTGTTTTGCGAGCATTTCTGATGGAAGCATGTTTGTTAAATAATTTCAAAATATATGTATTGAACATTTTGAGTTATATGTTAAATTTATACTAAAATAAAATTTGTTAAAATTTAGACAGAGGCGCAACCTTATTATACAGAAGTAATTAGCCATCACTTTTTTGTTTATCTATTTGTATTGAAAAACTGTCATGTGATAAATATTTTTTTCGTAAAAAACATGAAAATTCGTAAGTAAAACTATTTTATTCAAATTTTTTTTTCTTGCTTTTAGTTGTGCAAATTTATATAGACTATGTTTGATACATTTATTTTGCCAGCAATTTGATTTTCTATTGCAATAAGCGCTAGGTTTGATAACCTTTGTTCTCCCATTCTGTTTCTTAGAAATGTTTTTATTAAATTTTAATTTTGAGAAAGATCTTTCTGCTGAGGCCACCTAAACAGGAATAGTAAGAAAAATGTTGCATGCAGATAAAATGTCACTAAAATTACTACAGGACGAAAAGTTATGTATTATATAATATAAAATCGGTTAACTCATTTTTTGCAGATCGATTTTAAAGTACTGTCTAAATGTACACCAATTGTTCATATTTTACTAGATGGATATCTCGGTTACTATTGGTCTTACAAATTAGTTTAAATTAGCAATTTTGAAGTATTTTTAATGAGTATTTAGAATCCGTTATCAGAAAATCTTGATCCCGAAATACAAGCCAAAGCAACCGAGAATCTCGAGGCACGCCTACAAACAACTAACCTTTGCAGCAACGACGACATAGAACCTCAGTGGACTGTCCTGAAGAAGGCACTTTTGGAAACCCAGGAGGGTGACATTGGATATACACGAGCCTCCAAAAAACAACAGTGGATGACAGACGAAATTCTTCAACTTATGAACGAGAGAAGGAAATACAAAGCCACAGACAATAACCGGTATAGGGAGCTGAACAGGACAGTGAGATCAGAATGCAGAAAAGCAAAGGAAGGATGGCTAGCTGAAAAATGCAGTGAAATGGAGACACTAGAAAAAAAACACGACTTATTTAATCTCCACAAAAAGGTCTAGGAATTTACAAACACACAACGCAAGCAGATCCACGGCATATTGAAAGACACTAACAACAAGATCTTAACGAGCGTTGAAGAGAAGCTTAAAAGATGGAAGGAGTACGTCGAGGCCCTCTTCCACGACACACGACCCCACCAACCACCTAGAGACTATGATGATATCAACGAGCCCAGCCCTGTCATCACGACAGAGGAAGTGAGACGCGCCATAAAACTACAGAAAAACGACAAGGCTGTAGGACCAGACAATATTCACGCGGAAACCTTGAAATTGATTGTCAATGCAGAGGATAGAGGCCTTAAACTCCTTACATCGTTGTTCAACTCAATATATGAAACTGGGAAAATACCAACGGACTGGTTGAGGTCGACGTTCATCGCTCTACCAAAAAAACCGAACGCTTCTCAGTGCGACGACCACCGAATGATAAGCCTGATGTCTCACGCCCTTAAGGTATTTCTCCGCATCGTACACACTCGCATATACGCCAGATGTGAAGAACAGGCTGGGGAAACACAATTTGGATTCAAGAACGGAGTGGGCACGCGCGAGGCTCTCTTCTCTCTGAACGTACTCACACAGCGATGCAGAGATATGAACGTCGATATCTACGCCTGCTTTATTGACTACAGAAAAGCTTTCGACTGTGTCTCGCACCAGAAACTCATTGAGATCCTAAAACACACCGGAGTCGATGCGGGAGATCTGAACATCATCACACAGCTATACTGGCATCAAACTGCAGAGATTAGAATAGAGGGCATAACATCCGAAGAAACAGAAATCAGAAGGGGTGTTCGACAGGGGTGTGTCCTGTCTCCTCTCCTTTTTAATATATACTCGGAGGCAGTGTTCCGGGAGGCACTGGAGAATGCGAAAGAGGGCATTAAAATCAACGGCACCCTTATTAATAACATACGATTCGCCGACAGCCTCCCGCACCTCCAGAATATGATGGATCTCATCGTTGAATACAGCAGACAGTATGGTCTACACATAAACGTCGCCAAGACCAAGCTGGTTGTATTCTCCAAGGCACCAAGACAGACGATTCTTCAAATTAACAATCAGGTCGTGGAACAAGTGCCGTCCATTAAATATCTTGGAGCCCTCGTCAACGAGAATAGTGACCCTAAAATGGAAATCAGAACAAGAATAGAACAGGCCAGAAGGACTTTCATCTCCATGAAAAACCTCTTCATCAGTAGAGACCTAGATCTGCAGCTCCGCGCACGTATATTGCGATGTTACATCTTCCCAGTACTACTATATGGCTCCGAGACCTGGACACTCTGCCAATCAATGGAGAACCGCATCGACGCCTTCGAGATGTACTTGTATCGCCGTATACTGCGTATATCCTGGGTGGACAGGATAACCAACGAGGAAGTGCTAAGGAGAATGGGTAAAGACAGAGAACTGCTGACAACCATCAAAGAACGAAAGCTCCAGTTCATCGGGCATGTTATGAGGGGGGAACGGTACGAGTTTCTCCGACTCATCATCGAAGGAAAGATAGAGGGTAAACGATCTGTGGGCAGACGACAGAACTCATGGCTGAAGGATCTGCGTCGATGGTTCGGACGGACATCTATAGAGATTTTCAGAGGCGCGGTTTCACGCACCATTATAGCCAGTTGGATCGCCAACCTTCGTAGGGAGACGGCGTCCTAAGAAGAAGAATCAGAAAAAACACAAGGGCATCAAAATCTTAAAATTTTCAAGTTACCTGGTATTTTTTTAATGAAACACCCTGTATTTTATATTTTTAGTCTCTAGATATCGTTCTCCTGAGTTCAAATATATGTATATAGGTTATTATGGTTATTTTTGTTATTTTCGAAAAAAGTAGACTTTTTCGTATAAATCTAAGGCAGCGGTGGAAGCCTATACGACCTTGCTGATTTGTTTTTATCAAAGTAGCCATAGATAATAAAACAAAGGAATCTATTTCTGTGACAGATATTTAATTTCCATTTAATTTAAGAGTTGTCTTAAATTCTGAAAATGGAATCCGAGATAGAAAAGGTTAATATATTTTTTTTTTAATTTTTTTTTTTATTTTATTGACGGGCAAAATCCCATTTGTAAATTTCACAAAGCAATCTTAATATACTAACACTGTGTTAAAAAGTCCATAAACTAAACAAAAGCAATTATAAAAGTAGTACAATCAAATCTAAGAACAGGAATATCAAAGTGAAAGTTCGGATACTCTTCCTTAAAGGAAGCAAAGGAGGAATTAAAAAAGTCATATTCAATCATATTGCCAGCATTAACCATTCTAGTAACAGGAGAAGATATCCCGTAGTTGCACCTATGACGATCAACAGCAAAGAGGGAATGATCCCTTGTACTCCTTGATGGGACGCGAAAGTTTATCATTTGCAACAAATCTGGACAATCAATTATTCCATTTACTAATTTAAATAAAAAATAAATATCATATTTCACTCTACGCCCGGACGGCCCGGATAACGAATCCAACCCCAGTCTCCGCCTCAAACCGTCATAGGATTGTGGAGGCAACTTAAATTTAAAATAAATATATCTGGAATATCTCCTTTGAACCTTTTATATGCTTTAAATATGTACTAAATACATTGGTGACCGCCCCTTATATTCCTAGTGGTTATGTCAGGCAACCACCAAATAGTACAATAGATAAAATGCAGTACGACAAAAAAATTGACAATCCCGCTGTACAATGTGAAAGTAAACAGTATTTAGTGCAATTACTTACGTGCCATATCAAGTTGCTCCTATTTTTACTCAAACTTATAAACAAAAACAAATTCTCTGTCACTGACCACTCGCCGGTAGCCGAAACACTATAAGAAAGACAGCGTATTACATGCAATTGAAGTGCAAACTCAAATGTTTCCAATAGACGGCACCACTAACATTACGCTGTAAGCAGCGGTTAAGCCATTTAACCAGTAGGACTCGGCCAACAAATTATTAGATTGGTGGTTACGTGGAGCGACCAGTGGGACGCAAAGGGTTTTAAGGTGCTTATGGTAAAAATTTTGTTTAATTCTATTAATTCCATAGGCAACTATGATTTTTTTAATAAGTCAAATAAAAATCATAAAATACCAGGAAATAATTATTTACTTGACAACGTCGCAATCAAATTCAAAAAAAGTAAATATGACTGTAGAGATTCTTTCTAGCGGAATCAGAAGGAGAAAAAATATATAGGGTGTTTCATTTAAAAAAAAATAATTTCTATGTAGTACCAATATTTTAAGCCATCCTGTATAACGCAAAATATTTTTACGTTATGCGCCATTGCAAACCCTATAACTCTTATATAAAACTTTTTCTTATATCTCTTGCAGTTTAGGCGCTATCGAAGGCGAACACCTTGTTGACACACCCTGTATAAGCGTTTTAGAAATACCGGTTCGGTGAAGCGAAAACCCAAAAGGGTTCGACGAAATAAAAATCAAGAATTAGATATACTTCTATATTTTCAAGGTAATGTATTTAATGGATAATTTTTTTTTATTTCAGACGAGTAAAATAAATTAACTTTCTTAGAAAGTCCAATGAAATCCATACGGGATTGTAGTCGAGACATGCAATACTCCTATAGCAAAGTGCAAAAAACTTTAAAAAAATATCATATGCACGCCTTACCAAGGTTCAAAAATTATCTCACATGGACAAACAAAGACTTTTAGAATATTGTAGAGTTATGTTGCGTCAGGTAGAAGGAAATCCAGATTTTTTTTAATAATATACTTTGGACCGACGAATCGAATTTCAACACGTCCGCCCCACCTAATTTAAAGAACCTACATTTTTGGGCAGCGGAAAATCCAAAAAAATGTTAGAATTAAAAAGATCTGGTCGAGAGTCGATAAGTGTATGGTGCGGTATAATAAAAAATCGAATTGTTGGCAAAATATTTTATAATGGGTCCTTAACAGGTATTAGATACTTGGAACTCCTTGAAAATGAAATTGAGGAAGAAATTAGTATATTTCCTTTAAACATAATTTGAAACTTAATATGGGAACAGGACGGGGCACCACCTCATGGCATTTTAGCCGTTAGACAATACCTAAATGAAAATTATAATATATGGATTGGCAGGAACGGAACTATTTCCTGGCCTCCTAACAGTCCAGACTTAACCCCCTTGGACACTTTTTTATGGGGATATTTAAAATCAAAAGTTTATATGGACCGAACCCGAACTATCGAAGAAATACAACTTAAGATACAGGAAGAAATTAATAATCTCAACAACCAGCCGGAAATATTAAGAGAATCTATAGAAAATTTAAAGACAAGATATCGTTTGTGTATAAATGTAAATGGGGGCCATTTTGAACAACTACTATAACGTGAGTTAATAATTAAATTAAACTAAATTTCTTTGTTTTATTATCCATGGCTACTTTGATAAAAACAAATCAGCATGGTTCTATAGCCTTCCACTGCTATATATAACCTAGGGCTGCCCAGAAGTCCGGAATAAAATTAATATAGCCTTAACCTGTAACTTTCGGGGAAAATGCTCGGACACGTCAATTTAGTTTTATATATGCTCACATTTTGACGTTATTCGTTTGTTTTTTTATAGACATTTGTCAAAGATATGACGACATCAATTTTTTTTTTAAATTGAGACATACAGCTTGTGATACATCATTTGAAAGCTAATATCTCGTACAGAATGCTCATAAGTTTTGGCGCGATTATAAGACATAATTATCGTTTCTGGTGTCAAGATTGATATTTGAAGCGCATATTCGGCGGCCCCAAAAAGTAAATGTATGAGCAGGTATAGGTATCATTAATAACCGAATTTTAGGGCATTCTTTTTGGAAGAAAACCTCACAGCTGAACGGTACCTGGATTTCTTAACCTTCGAGTTGAGGCCTGCTCTAGCTGTAATTTTTCCCAACGAAGTAGATCCAGATACACCTAATGAAACAATTTGGTTTCAGCAAGATGGTGCTCCCCCGCATTTTGGTGTCAATGTGAGAAGATATTTAGATCAGATATTTCCAGGTCGCTGGATTGGACGACGTGGTACAATTGAATGACCACCGAGTCCCCAGACTTAACGCCTCTAGACTATTTTCTTTGGGGATATTTAAAAGTAAAAGTGTTAAGTCACAATGTCACAAAATGTCAGAACATGAAACAATGAAGATTTCTTACCTTGAAAGGTAAAAAAAACATCAATGATTTAACATTTCCGCTTATTTAAATAGGGATTTTTTAAAAATTTTTAACAGTCACCATTTTTAAATAGCTTGACAGAATCGCGTCAAAATTTATGAGCATACTGTACGAGATATTAGCTTTCAAATGATGTATCACAAGCTGTATGTTTTCATTAAAAAAATATCGATGTCGTCATACCTTTGACAAATGTCTATAAAAAAGAACAAACGAATAACGTCAAAATGTGAGCATATATAAAACTAAATTGACGTGTCCGAGCATTTTCCACAAATGTTACAGGTTAAGGCTATATTAATTTTATTCCGGAGTTCTGGGCAGCCCCGTATAATATTTGAACTCACGAGAACGATATCTCGCGATTAAAAATATAAAATACAGGGTCTTTCATTTAAAATATACCAGGTAACTTGATATATTTAAGTTTCTGATGCTTTCTTGTTTTTTCTGATAACGGATTCTGAATACTCATTAAAAATACTTTAAGATTGCTAATTCAAACTTATTTGTAAGACGAATATTAACCGAGTTATCCATCCACACAACACCAAAAATAGTTCAGCATCAGCTTTAAATAAAAATATATATACTTTGACTTTGGGGTATATCATTATCTTTGAGCTGTGATTCTGTGATTAAGCATTACCAGTTTAATATTTATTTTATTATTAAAAGCCCCTTTGGGGGCCCGGACCTGGGTTCCGCGGAATACCGGTAGCTACGCCACTGCCTTTATCACGTTTACCAAACATTATTTACATTGAGTGTTACGTAATTCATGTTTTCGCTATAGTTTTCTTGCACGTATTCTTCCAATGTTGATTCGGAGCCAAGTATGGGAATTACTTTTTCTCGTAGTAAAAGTTCTTTGATAGAGGGTCTCATATCGCTCTTTACATATTTTTCTTTTTTTTTAACTCTGCCAATCTGTTACATGTTTGTATAAGTTTCAGTTTTTAGCTTTTCTTGACAATTAATTCTTATAGAAAACAAAATCTGTGGTTTTAAATGAAATTAAATTTTGTTTCCCTTCGTTTTGTATTGTAATATTAAACGTATTCTTTCTAATAGCTTGTAAAAAAAAGTACCATATTTAGTAGGTACAATTGTTGCAAATAAATATTTTATTTGATTTTATTGTTTTTCTCCAAGTAAATTGATTTACAATGTCGACAGTCTTCATCAATCTTCACAATATGTATTCTACATGTTTCTAAACTTCGCATAAAATCATTTTTCACCAAGATTGTTATCGTAGTAATAAATGCATCGTTTCGCTAAACTATTTTGGCAAACGTCCAAATAATTTGTAATTTATGTCCGCCGGCATTAAGTTTATTTTAAAATTGAATACATAAGATTTGTTTGTTACATTTTACGCAATGTATAATTATTTAAGTAGGTTCCTTATTATGAATTTACTTTACATTTCACACTTTATGCTTTTTGGTCAGCTATTAAAAATAATTGCTTGCCTTTTCGAGATACAGTGGATTTGTTTAAACTCCTGTCATGTGATTTTCCGTGCTAAATTTTCACCACTTCTACTAACTATAGCTAATACTTGAAACAGGTGTAAAGTCTAAGGTCTTATGTTCAGAAAAAAATTGCCCTTGCGTCAAAAAATTCTGAGAAATAAAATATTTCTCTTCTATAAAGGTGGTACATCAAAATTGTCCAAAATCTCTTCAAAATGTTATTAACTTTGCTTTTTTTTATGGGTTATTATTCTTCTCTTAGGATAAAGATTTCGAGGTGAATAAAAAAACAAAATGTTGGGAAAGGATGGGACTTTAATGTGAAATATTCATATTCATATTCATATAGTTTATTGATGCTAAAGCTTTTCCAACGTACACAATTCAAATAAAGATTATAGTTAATCATTAAAATTTGAAAGGTTAAGATTGACTGACAATCAAAATACTACACTAAGAAATCACAAACTCTACATGTTACTAGAGATGTAAAATTCTCGGTAATAATCTTTTCGAGAATATTCTGAGAATATTCTCGAGAATATTCTCAAGTTAGAGAATTTTCTGGGAATGGTAAGAAAATCGCTAGAAATGGCAATAATAAGAAATAAAATTTTTACATTACACTACAGTACATTTTTTGTATTAAAATATTTCCAAACATTACTTTTTGGTTATGTGATACCCTTTAATTTATTTTGCTCCATGTTTTTATACTTATAGACGGTCTAAACTGAGCCGAACGGAACGCCAAAATAAAACAAGTCTCACCACATCATTTACAATTCTCACAGCTGTATACGAGTATACGATCGCGCTTCTATTTCTAGTTATAGAAAAGGTTTGAAAAGCTCAAAATTTTAAAAATCATTGCAAAATTTTTCAGAGTAGATTATGTAGAAAAACTTCTCTAGAGAATATTCTCGGGAGAATTTTCTTACAGAGAATATTCTCCTCTCACATCTCTACGTATTACAATACTACAGATTAAAATGTTATATAAAATTAACTTCACTGCAGGCTAAAACTTTATCAGTTGAGTAAAAGGCTTTCGATGTCAAAAAATGTTTTACCCTTTCCTTATATTCCCTCATTGGTAGACCCTGCACCGTCTCGGAGAGTTTATTAAAGCGTTTTACTGCATGGAAATTCGGCCCATTTTGGCATTTTCCTAATCTATAAAATGGTATAGACAGACTATCCCTATTTCGCGTATGTTATAAATGAGCATCACCATTCCTAACATACATGCCGATATTCTCCTTAGCGTAGAGAAGATTTTCCAGGATAAAAGCACTCGGAAAAGTCAGAATCCCAAGATTAATAAACGCGTACTTACACTCATCTCTATATCCGATTCCTGCTACAATTCTAACTGCTCTGCGCTGTAATGCGAATATTCTTTTAGCTTCCGTTGATTGCCCTCAAACTATAATGGCGTAAGAAAGGAGTAAGTGACACAGAGCAAGATATGCTGTTCTTTCTAATAAACCAGATACACTACTTGCTTAATTGGGAAAAGATAGATATTTTTGCTAACTTTGGATGTCAGACCGTTGACATGGACATTCCATTGCAGTTTCGAATCCAGAGCAATGCCCATAAATCGCACACTATCTTGTATCGCCAAGTCTGTGTCGTACCGACGCCGACGCAGGGAAGAAATCATAGAATGGGTCTTTGATTTATTCAGTATAAGGTTATTCTGAACAAACCATTCATGAACGATCGACCGCGCATCGCGCGTCCTCTGTGACAACTCGTCACAATCCTTAGTCCTAAAACTTATGGTGGTGTCATCTGCAAAAAGGCTAAAGTCAACAGTATCGTTACTTTGTGGTAAATTATCAATGTAAATTAAAAATAATAGGGGACCAAGAATGGACCTTTGTGGTACGCCCACCAATAACTCCCTACTCTCCGAGTATGCAGCTTCCATCTTTACAACTTGGGACCTATTGCTCAAATATGAGCTTATAAGCCTTAGCTATTCTCATTAAAATTGTATGACTTGAGCTTGTCTAGCAGAAGGACATGGGAAACGCAGTCAAACGCCTTGCTCAGATCGCAAAAAATCGTGCCGACAAACCCCATATTTTCAAAGGCATCTAAAACATTTTATGATGCTGGTAACAGTAGACTTACTCCTCCTAAAACCGTGCTTAGATTCGGTGAAGAGACTGTGATCCTCAAAATATTTTAAAATTTGATGTGCAATACATCTCTCAAAAATTTTGGATAATATTGGTAGAAGAGAAATAGGTCTATAATTACTATCTATAAATCTATAATTACCCTAAGATAAGGTACTAACAAGGCTCAATAATTTCACAGGGTGTTTCAAAGGTACAAAATCACTGTTTTATTTTCCACCGCATACCAGCAAATTCCTGTATACCGGTGTGGAAAACCTTTGGCCGCCTATATCCTAGTTGTCTAGTATTGAATTAAACTAAACTTGATTAGTGGACTGTATATTTAACTCATAATTTTACAAAAATTAACGGAGCTTTTAATTTACTACCGTTCGCTTCGACGCCATAAATGAATAAGGGCTTCTCTCGGTACTGCCGCGGTGTTGCCTCGTTTTCAAAGTAAAGTCCGAACCTTTTTTAAGGAACTCAATCTCAGACACTAGTAATAAGTGAGAAGAGTAAAAATATGAAGTATTTCATTGCAAAGTGAACAGAAATGGATAGATTAAGTCCCCCCCCCCCCCTCCCCTCCATCGTATCACATCTCGCTTATTGTTCTGCTGGTGTCACGCCTCCCGCTTCGATTCATTAGTTGTCGCCTGAGTAAAAGAAAGTGGGTGTATATACGTAATTTTTATGACATTTGTGTTCAACACAGTATATCTCCCTTCAACAGCGTAAAACGCACTAAAATTTAAAATTCAGTTCAATTGGGAAGTGTGTCATCAGCAGATCAATGAGCGAGATGCAATACAATTGAGTGGGGAAAACTTAATCTACCCATTTCTGTTCACTTTGCGATACTTCATATTTTTACTTTTCTAACTTATTACTAGGATATGGGCGCCAACGGATTACCATGCCGGTATGTTATTAACGTTGAAAATGGGAAAATAAATAGAATATATTCAAATTTGTCGTATTTTTTTTTTATTGATACAAAAGCTATACTCTGTTGCTTAATGAGAGAGAGTAATAAAATAAAAATTTGCAATGCGAGGACCCATTAAGCAGGGTGGACAAGTTAAAGGTTGCATTGTAAATTTCAGGTAAATTGCAATGATAGTTTTTAAAAATTTCGTATTTTAGATATTTAAGACCTACATACCCCGAATCGGTCCTAAATTAGGGCAACCCTAATTTGTATACAATAGAAAGACGAGTTTGGCGAATGAAAGTAATGTAACAACGGCGTTACTACAGGTAGTTTATTACTATAAATGTATAGTAATAATTATACTTGATTATAATTATAGGCAGATAATTGAGACATTAATTATTCTAACATTAAGTACATCATAAAAACTTATATAGAAGTGAGAATAATATGAAAATAGATAAATTGGAATAAATATATGCAAGAAGTTTTCAACGTCTTTCATTATAAAAGTGGTGTTATGTCGTACTTCAAACCCTTTTACTTGCGCCCACACCAATTCTATGGGGTTTAATTCACAGTGATATGGCGGAAGGCGAGGTACCGTTATATTTCGTTTTGAAGCGATTTCGTCGACAACAAATTTCGTACAAAGAGGTTTATTCAACTTTACAATCTCCATTAGCTCCTTTTTCAGCATATCTTTATGAAATGGATTCTTATTTACAGTAAGCCAATAAATGATGTAATTTTTTTTCCAAGAAGACGTTGGTATTTTTTCGGATTTTCTTGAGTGGTAGCTGGCATTATCCATAATTATAACAGAACCAGGAGGAATAAGATCTAGCAATTGCTGGAAGTATTTTTCAAAGACATCAGCGTTCATGACTTCATGATAGTCTCCAGTTCGTTTTGATTGAAATGCTAGTAAGCCGCCATCGACAAATCCATTTTTGCTACCAATGTAAGTAATTATTAATCTTTTACCTTTTCCCGAGGGTGCTTTTATTCCAGTGGATCATCCTTTCATGAAGCTTGCCTCGCGCTTTTTATATGTTTATCCTGCCATATAATAGATATTTCTTCGAAGCTGCCCTCAAATATCGTCGTCGCCAGCAGATGACTTCGTCTTTCTCTATTGAAAGGGAGTTTCTGTTTTGAATTTTTATAACAAAAATTCATTTCCTTCAAAGTTTTCCATAGTTTCGTCGTACCCATGGGTCGAATGAAATCATCTTTTTTCATTTCAGACATTATTTTGTCCAAGGTAGGTATTTCTTTTGTTAAGCAAAACGAGTGTATGATTCTTCTGATGGCAGTCTTTTCATCCTCATTTATTACAGTTTATTTTCTTCCGGTACTTCTCTTTGGTGACCTGATGTGACCGCGTTTATCCTCGTGCACAAGTCGGTATATTATTGACTGTCCGACTTCAGTCATATTCGAGCACGTTTCAACTATTTTTGCAACTCCGAATGTTGAATTTTGGTGGCGAAGAGCGTTGAACACATTGAGAATAATAATTTGTCTTATGTTAAGAAAGCGCAGTTTTACTAATCCGTTTCTCAGCAACAAATTTAGAAATACTGGCCATTTTCAAGAACGAAGTTTTTCAAGTACCGTAACTCCCTGTGTCTCTACCTACACGATCTCGGGACCCCTGACAATAAACATAATTAAATAATAATAACTGGACTACACCTATGGAATACGGCGAAGCCCACTTAGTTTTATAGTTCAATCACAGAAACTATAAACTATTTGGTTTTCTGGAGTTCAATAATGATGTATTACTCTCTCGCATTAAGCATCAGACTATATATACAGGGTGACAATTTGAAAACGAACAGCATTTAATATTGCCTCTACCAATGATAGTATGAAAATTTGGCGAAACACGTCAATTGATATATCAAGGGGGAAATTTTTTAAGGCATTTGTTGTCGTGTTACTTTCAATCTCCTGACCACCAGGGCACCTACCCCTAAAATTTTAAATGGCAACCCCTATTTCTTTTGCCATTTTTGTGTTCCTTATAAAATTCTACTTAAACTGTATTATTTTTTTTTCAAAATTGTGATTATTAACCTCACAAATTAATGAAATGTATTTAAATAAACATTTAAATAATGCAACTCCTTGAAAAATTATGATAATGATAATGAAATACTGGAAAGCTCACCTTTCCTACTTTATGAATTGTTCAAAATGGGTTCCATTCTTCTCCAAGCACAAGTACAGCCGGTATTCAAACTGGTTTCGGACGTTTTCAAGAGTTTCAGGTGAAATAGCTCTACACTCCTGTACAATTCTTTGTTGTAATTGTTCAATGGAATCTGGTTGAGTTTCAAATACAACGGATTTCAAGTGACCCCATAAGAAGAAATCCAGCGGTGTCAGATCTGGTGACCTAGGTGGCCATTCTGTGGGTCCCCTCCTACCAATCCACTGCTCTGGGTAATGATTATCCAACCACTCTCTTACTGGGCGTACATAATGCGGAGGTGCTCCTGGTAAAAAATGGCCGCCAATGTGAGTGTCATTGCAAACAGCTCCTCAAAAGTTCGCGAAAAACGTGACGAAAAAGACAAGATTGTGTGTGTACACTGTAGCAAAGGTTCAACAACAGCAGTGCAATGTGGAAAATGCTCAAAATATTTTCACCCCTCGTGCCTAATTCAAACAGCAACCCTAAAGTCGACGCCTTGTCGTCATGTACCATCTTATGCATGTGACGACTTTTGGGAAAGTGAAAAATGCCTGTACCAGGTAATCATCAAGAATTTAGAAGAAAAAAACCAGCTCCTGTTGGAAAATAACCTTTTACTGAAGGAAAAACTGGAAAGATCAGAAATGGAGGTTAGGAATGTGACGAAATTCCTGCCAAATCCCCAGGCAACAACACAACCTTCGGCTGAATCTTAGGTTAGGAACAAAAGGAAGGAAAACTCTTCTCTCAGAGATGAACCGGCCAATAGCGCGGCAGCGGACCTGGCCCTACCCCACGCCAATGGAAAAGCTCACCAGAACCTTTCAGAAAACACTGGTGATGGTCAAACTAATCTGCCAAAACAGAATAGCTCTCTACCAGAGAACAACACTGTTAGAGATAACCCAACCAAAGAAAACAAAAGTAAAAACGATGACAACAATGATAAGAAAAAAAATAATGACGATTTCCAAGTGGTATCCTACAAAAAGAAAAACCAGAACAGCAGGCCAAATCCCAGAAAAGGGATGAATACTGATAGCTTACTTAAAGTAGCGGTAAATACAGAGAAAGCATGAATATTTGTTTCTGGCCTTGCCTCGGAGATAAAAGCAGAAGATGTTATTAACTTTTTGAAAAAATACAACCTCGATGAGAATTGTTTTTGCGAAAAAATGGTTACTAGGAAAGATCGCCACTATAGCTCGTTTAAAGTGGGTGTTCCAAAAAAAAACGGTGAAGCAGTTATGTCCGAAGATTTATGGCCCCTCGGAACAACAATAAACCATTTTCTACATATTCAACGCCAGATGATCTCGACCAGAAAGCTGTAGTTGATCTGAGTGGTTCAATGCCAAAGGATTCTCTAAAAATAATTCATTATAATGTTCAATCATTTCGCAATAAGTTTTTAGACTATGAAATACTTCTAAGCGAGACTTCAGCTGACTGTCTCTGTTTAAATGAGCACTGGCTGGTGCCAGGCGAACTAGATTCCATACCTATTCAAAATTATGTTGTGGCCTCTGGTTTTTGCAGGTCAGTGGGGTCTCGGGGAGGTGTAAGTATATATGCCAAAGATAATTTAACATACGTTTCTTTAAATCTCGAGAGGTTCTCTTTGGAGCAGCACTGTGAAGTGTCTGGAATATTGATTAAAAATTATGATGTACAATTAATAACAGTATATCGATCACCTAATGGAGATTTTGACAAGTTTCTTGATATAGTATAGTATACTTAATAAATTGGACCTTTCCAAGTCTGTTGTTCTTACGGGGGATTTTAATGTCCATTTCAATGAAAGGGATGCCCTGGCTCTTAAGCTGTGTAATCTGTTCCGTGCATTTAATCTCAAAAAAACAGTAAAATTTAATACACGTCTTAACAGGTGTCTGGATAATGTCTTTACAAATATTGATATTTTGTTGACCTCATCTGAGCCGGTTGACCTAACCTATCAGTCTGATCATGTTGGCATACTATTTAAATATAAATTTATTTCTAAAAATTCCTCTTCAGGAATAACATATAGACCACTCACAGATGAGGGGCTCTTTCACCTCTATAGTACACTTGAAGCACATAATTTTGAGTTTGTGGTTGACAACAGTATAAATATAGAGAAAAAGTTCGAAATCTTTACTGAACTTCTATGTAATACAATGGAAAGTTCCTTTCCACAAAAATCCAAAATTTCTAATAAAAATTATCAAACAAAACAAAGAAACTGGTTTAATAACAACTTAAAAGATATGCGTGAAGGGCTTACATTCCTTGTCTTTTTGAACAAAACCAACCCCACTGTCATGCCAAAGGTAGTTTTGTTAAATTACAGAAAAAGATACCGCGATGAAATTAAGGCAGTAAAGATTAAATTTAATGACGATCTAATAGCAAGTTCAAGCAATCCTCAACGAGAGATGTGGAACCTTATTCAAAATAAAAAAGTAAATCATGCTTTACGAACTAATTTACATGCCAATGATTTCAATAACTTTTTTTGCTCTATTGCCGAAAATGTAATCAATAATCTGGAGGACGCTGATGTGTCATACAACGAATACCTAAATAGTATGCCCACTAACGAAATCCCCCAATTCAGGTTTGTGCCTGTAGGGTTTGTTGAGGTTATGGATGCCATCTCGGCACTAAAAAACAGCAATAGTAGGGACGTTAATGAAATGAACACCAAAATAATAAAGACTATTAAAAACCTGATTTATGTATCTCTGACAAAATTAATAAATGAGTCTATGGCTTGCAGCACATTTCCGTCAATTTTTAAAGTAGCAAAAGTGATTCCCTTATATAAGGGAAAGGGGTCTGCAGATGACTATACAAATTATCGTCCGATCTCTATTTTACCAATATTATCAAAGGTCTACGAACGTGTTATTAAGAATCAAATAAACGAGCACTTTGAATGTAATAAATTGTTTGCCATGGGCCAGTTTGGCTTTCGAAAAAATAAAACAACAAGTTTGGCAATAGATCATTTGACTAGTGACATTTTGGAGGGGTTTGAGGGCTTTCTTGATACATATGCTGCGTTTCTGGATCTTACTAAAGCATTTGACTGTGTAACTCATAGTATTCTCTTGGAAAAGCTACAGTTTTATAAATTTCATGATGACGCTGTTCTCTTAATAAACACCTACCTTTCAAACCGGATACAATATGTTAAATTCAATCAAAACTGTTCACCTAAACAGCCCCTCCATTCTGGAGTACCTCAGGGCTCGGTTCTGGGACCCATATTGTTCCTGGTGTATATTAATGATCTGGTCCACGCTCAGGACTTAGCAAAGATTGTCTTATTTGCTGATGATACCACCTATTATCAAAGTTATCATTCTATTGATGTGAATGGTATGGGCTTTGAGCGTGTCGGGGCAGGTTTGTTGCAATGGTTTTTGTCTAATAGGCTTTCACTGAATGGCTCCAAATCTCAGGCTATGAACTTCACACTGAGAAATACAATACCAGATCATCCCCTTTTGGCGGAATGCGTGGATGAAGTCAAGTTTCTTGGGGTCCATCTGAATCCAGGCCTGACCTGGGAAGGCCATGTGGTTCACCTTTCTAAGAAATTAGCGAAATGTCTTTTTCTCCTTAGAAACCTTGTCAAGATCACCTCCCAAAAAACTGTCCTTACAGCATATCATGGTTACTTTCACTCCAACCTATCTTATGCTATCTTATCGTGGGGCCATTCTTGTCATATAGATAAAATCTTTGGCCTTCAGTGTTTTGTGGATCTGAAGATCTTGACTGTACCATGTGTATATATATTTCAATGTCTGTTGCATATCAAACAAAACATAAATCTTTATCAGGCTCACTTTGACCTGCATAATTATCCAACTAGGAATAATAACAACTTAGTACCAGACTTCAGCCGTCTTGAGAGAACTAGAAATGGCACCAGATATCTTGCTATAAAGTTCTTTAACTTGATTCCTACAAATATTAAGGTCCTCGGTATCAGCCAGTTCAAAATAAAAGTAAAAAAGTATTTAATGGCAAATGCCTTTTATTCTTATAAGGAGTATTTCATATCAAATTTTAACATGTAATTTTATCTTATGATTTTAAACTTAATTTAATGTGTAATGTTTTAATTTGTAAATAATCTTGGTAAAGTAAATCTTGTGATTTTTATAATAAAATAATTTTTATAATTTCACAATCTACAAAACTTTTTAGAAAAATTTGTCTGTAAGAGTTTTATAGTATCAATTGTGTGATATATGTTGATGTTCCTTGTATTCATGTATTATACACTAAATATTTAGTTTCTATTTGACTTGTAAAAATACTTTGTATGCTATTACCAATAAATTACTCTACTCTACTCTACTCTGTTGGAAGTGGAGCAAATGTTCATCTAGAGCAACATTTCCATTGGCGTCCCTTTGATTTTCCACCTCACGAATTATAAGAGGTTCTATAGCTGTGTCTAACATTTCTGCATAAATTTCACCATTTAGATTTCCATTGATAAAGAGGAGACCGATGATACTATTGCCTAATATACCCGCCCAAACATTTATTTTTTGAGGGTATTGCGTATGCCCCTCTCTAATAATGTGAGGATTGAGGTCGCTCCAATAACGACAGTTTTATTTGTTGACCTTGCCATTTAAGTAAAAAGTGCATTCGTCACTGAAACAGATATTCTTTATTAACCTGGGCTGAGTAATAATCTTATCCGTCATAATTTCGCAAAACTCAATACGTCTGTCCGGGTCATCGTCCCCTAATTCTTGAGTAATTAGGAGTTTGTATGGATGAAATTTGTGAAGCTTCAATACTTTCCTGACTGACTCACGCGACAGTCCAGTTTGATCTGCAACTTTACGAAGGGACGTAGTGGGAGCCATAGCAACTTCACCAAGAACCTCAATCTGAGCGGCCTCATTGAGCAGTCTTGGCTAATTCCTTTTCTTATTGCAAACAGATCCTGTTTCTTCAAATTTAGCTGCTAACTCACGGATGTACTTGTGTTCAACATTTCTTTCACGATGTCTTTCGTTGAATACGGCCGCCGTTCTTGCAAAGCAACGATTTTCAGCTCCGTAAATGAAAATAATTTCTACGCGTTCAGCAATAGTGTAAACCATTTTAAGAAACGACACTAATAATTAAAAACTATTTGAAATGTTTATGAAATTAACTTTCACAGCTTATTTCACTGATTCTAGAAGAACACGAAATAAATAATGAACACCAGGAGTCGGAAAATAAAGTACCTACTAAGTACTTATCATTTGTTCGAAATATCAGGAATAAGCAAATCGAGAATCTTGTTTTGTCGAAAACGGCAAAAAAATTAAATTATTTTATGTTTTCTAGTGGCGATATCGAAGACGAAATGTAAATAAATAAAAGAATTTGGAATGTAACTATTGGTAGGTACAAACAGTTTTAAACGAAGTGCTATGAGGCGGTGAATGCAATCCGTTTTAAAATTCGATATTAAATACATTTCATTAATTTGTAAGGTTAATAATCACAATTTTGAAAAAAAAATAATACAGTTTATGTAGAATTTTACAAGGAACACAAAAATGGCAAAAGAAATAGGGGTTGCCATTTAAAATTTTAGGGGTAGGTGCCCTGGGAATCAGGGGGTTGAAAGTAATACGACAACAAATGCCTTAAAAAATTTCCCCCTTGATATATCAATTGACGTGTTTCGCCAAATTTTCATACTATCATTGGTAGAGGCAATATTAAATGCTGTTCGTTTTCAAATTGTCACCCTGTATATACAGGGTGACGCGGATCTAAATGAACATACTTCAACGCAAGACAAAGAATACCTTGGGGGTTCTTAATCACCCATCTTTGATAGTTCAATTGTCGATAGTTAATAAGATACAGGGTCTTTTATGAACTTCAGCAATTTGTTGTTCTTGTCATATTTTTTAATGCACTCCGTATAAAATTTTCATATTGGGTCAACATCTGTAACCTATCTGTCGCTTAAAATTGCAGTATCAGAAAATTTTAAATTCCAGGCCCGTATTAAAAAAAGTTGACATTTTCAATTTTTACATTTTTAACACCCTGTAGATCAATTTTTTCAAAATATTATTTTTTTATTGGAAAAAGCATAAAGAATTGACCCTAACGGCATAATTTTCAAAGTTCCCGCACCCATCACTTGATTAGAATAAATGGTTGTTTTGTAAAAAATTTCAAAATGGTGCATATTTGGAAATTAAAAATTAAGAAAATAACAATAAAAAAGCAAAAACTGCTTCCGAAGTAAAAAAATAAATGTACTAAACGTTTAATAGTTTTAACGAGACTAAATTTTAGGGAACAACACAACAACAAATAACAAAGTAATAATAATAATAACAAAACTGCAAGTTAAAATCGACTGCTTAAAATCTAATACATAGAAAAAGTTTTAGCAAGAATTAATTTTAAGAGCACTTTAGCAGAACACTGTTATTTAAGAAGCTGTTCAAAATGCCCTCCATTGGCTTGTTCACATCTTCGTCTTCTGATGTTTAAATTTGACACTGCTTTTCTAATTGCGTCTGGGTTATTTTTTATTTCCTGAAAAGCATTAATAATTCGTTGCAAAAGCTGCTCCCGCGTGTTGATTTCTTCTGAATAAACCAAATTTTTCATATTCCCCCAGAAAAAAAAATCCAAAGGATTAAAGTCCGGCGACCTGGCTGGCCATAAATGGGGCCCTCCACGGCCTATCCATCTGTTAGGAAACGTAATATTTAAAAATTCAGATACAACCCTTGCAAAATGTGGTGGGGCCCCATCATGTTGAAAAAAGAGCCCTCTCACGTTAGCATTTTCATTCTGCATAAGTCCTGGCAAAATGTTTTGTAAAAAATTTAAATATTGATTTCCATCTAATCTTTCAGCAAAAAAGTGCGGCCCAATTAATTTATTATTTATTATACCTGCCCAAACGTTTATGGAAAATTTGTGCTGCGAATGCGATTGTCTGATGGCATGTGGATTTTCTAACGACCATACATGGGAATTCCTTGAATTATTTACACCATCTCTGGTAAATTGTGCTTCATCGGTCCAGAGGATTCGATAAAGACTCCTTTGGTGTCTACTGAGCCACTGGCAAAAGAGTAACCGGTTTGCATAATCGCCAGGTTCCAATCTTTGAACTTCTTGAACATGAAACGGATGCAAGCCTTCCTTTTGCAGTGTTACATTAACTCTTTTTTGCGGGATTCCTAGACGTGTCGCAATTTTTCGAGTAGATGTTTTGGGATTATCTTCAACAAGATTTAAGATATCTTCTTCCTCCTGAACTGGATGTCGTATTGGTTGATCAATATTATTGTCGGTGGGAAAATGTCCATGTTCTCCAGCAAATAAAAATACATTTGCAAATGTTTTGTGATATGGACATCTTCTACCCGGAAATCGCCTACGATATTCCCGAACAGCAGCTCTTCCATTACCGTTACAAAAACCGTATACAAAAATAATGTCGGCATATTCGGCATTTGAAAATTGGTAAGGCATCTTCAACAGAAAATTGCAATAATTGTTAACCGAATACTAACAAAGGTCATACAACTGTCACATATCTGATAGTGACTTGAATTGTTGCTATGGAACAGTAACTCGATAGTCTTTGGTTTGTTTTTAAATGAGGCAAAGCCTACTTTACAAAGTTTGAAATTTCTAACTGTAATTTACGATTTTTTGTCGATGTCTAAAAAGCAATCATTATCTTGCAGTTTTGTTATTATTATTATTACTTTGTTATTTGTTGTTGTGTTGTTCCCTAAAATTTAGTCTCGTTAAAACTATTAAACGTTTAGTACATTTATTTTTTTACTTCGGAAGCAGTTTTTGCTTTTTTATTGTTATTTTCTTAATTTCTAATTTCCAAATATGCACCATTTTGAAATTTTTTACAAAACAACCATTTATTCTAATCAAGTGATGGGTGCGGGAACTTTGAAAATTATGCCGTTAGGGTCAATTCTTTATGCTTTTTCCAATAAAAAAATAATATTTTGAAAAAATTGATCTACAGGGTGTTAAAAATGTAAAAATTGAAAATGTCAACTTTTTTTAATACGGGCCTGGAATTTAAAATTTTCTGATACTGCAATTTTAAGCGACAGATAGGTTACAGATGTTGACCCAATATGAAAATTTTATACGGAGTGCATTAAAAAATATGACAAAAACAAAAAATTGCTGAAGTTCATAAAAGACCCTGTATCTTATTACCTATCGACAATTGAACTATCAAAGATGGGTGATTAAGAACCCCCAAGGTATTCTTTGTCTTGTGTTGAAGTATGTTCATTTAGATCCGCGTCACCCTGTATAATTGATTTTATGAAAATTTTGTTTGTCCGATTAAATTTGCTGTCCAGTGTATATTATTCGTAGGTAAACATATTTATGTAGATAATATTTATATTTCTTCATCTTTTTTTCAGTTCCTGAAACAGAACCGCCCTCCTTGGTTTTTTCTACCCAGTCAGAAATTAGAAGAGTGACGTTGGACGGAAAAGCATGGCCTGGAAATTCCACACTACGACTTCTAAACAGTAATGCCTTGGAATTTATACACAGGTATTTGACCTTAAACATGAACTGGACAAATAAACCTTAATTGACGTTTAGACTATCCTATTGGGGTAAAATAAAGTCATTTTTGATGTGGGCGATAGGAACACCGTAGTTCTACAACTCTTCCTATCGCCAAATGGCAAACATTATTATTAAACTATAAAATACTTTTTTCTTTTCCATTGTTGTTTCAATTGGATTTTTTTATTACTACAGTAAAATCTCTAATAGCAACCACCTCAGGGAATCAAATGTTGGTCGGTTGACAGAGGTGGTCGGTTAATAGAGAAAAATTAAAACAAGTGGTCTGCATTTTACAGTGCTTGTTTATTAATAAGTATCTACATATTATATGTAAATAATTTTAAATATTTTTGTTTAAATTTATCAGAACTAAAATTAAATAAGCGAATTCACCAATATGTATATACTGCACGTGCATACTAATATACAGTGTCACCATTAAAGTCCGCACCATATGGAACTTTTTTTTATTAATGAGGTTAGTTAAAATTAAATTTCGGCAATCGTTTTTGCTTCAAATTAGACTAAAAATTATATAATCAAATGTCACCATCTGTCATTCGGTATCTGTCAAAAATTACATTTTAATCAAAAAATGCTGAAAAATGGCATTGTTTTACCGAATTTCAAAAAATTTTATTAGAAAAAGTTGTTTCTAGTACAATTCTTGGCCTAAATACAAAGTTTCAGTTTTCTAGCTCAAAGTTGATTTTTTTGCCATTTTTTCTAATTAACTTTTTTTTTTATTTAATGTAAGTTCGCTTAATGGATATTAAACTATTTGCTTATACCATACTCAATATTTTATTTAGTTTGTATGAGCTTTTTTTTACTAGAATGCCATTTTTTTTCGAAATTTAAAATTAGAGGCAAAAAAATTTGACACAGGTGGTGCAAAGTTATCCTAATTTAAAAATTTTAACAGATAGACGTCAGATATTCCATTTTTTTGATAGTACATACACCTAAGAAGTTTAAAAAACTTATAATAAAATTCCCAGATATCAGATTAGTTCAAAATTTAGACACATTTTCTTTTTATCCACAATAAAATAACAAGGCAAGTTTGAATTTTATAAGTAGGCTATGGAAAAAAAAAACGAATTAGAGTGCCGAATAAATAAAAGAAATGTCATAAATTTGAATATTTTCGCAAGTTATAGTTTTCAGTGTTATCACCAATGTTGTCCATTCAAGAAAAAATAGAAATTGTCTTAATTTGTGGAGAGAATATGCCTCACCGGCAAGTATCTGCCATTTTTAATGAGAGGCATCCAGAAAAAAATTTGCAGCATAGCACTGTTTCAAGAATAATGTCAAAATTTAGAGAAACTGGATCTGTTCAAAATAATTTTAAGAAACCTCACGCGGCAAGTAAATACGATGCAGCAGCACAACTTGATGTTTGTTTAACTAGTGTAACCAAGATAAGTGATTCAACAGGGTGCAAGAGGGAAAGCGTTAGAAAAATTCTTCAGAAAAATCGATTTCGGGCATATAAACCCAAGTTTATAAACACATTAAAAGAACGCGATTTTGATATCCGACTTGATTTTTCGTTTTGGTATCAGGGACAATATGAGGAGAATATTCTTTTTCCATACAAGATATTATGGACAGATGAAGCCACTTTCTCTTCGAATGGTACCGTGAGCTCACAAAATTGCCGATGGTGGTCCCAAGAAAATCCTAACTTCACAATTGAATGTCGCGACCAGTATCATTTTAAAACCAATGTTTGGTGTGGAATTTTGAAAGATGAGCTTATTGGACCATACTTCTTTAGAGTAAACTTAACTGGTGAAAGGTACCTGAATTTTCTTGATAACGAGATTACCGAAGTTTTGGATAACATGCCCTTACACCATAGACATAACTTATGGTATCAGCTTGATGGTGCACCCATACATCAAACTGTAGCAGTGAAAGAACGCATAAACCAATTATTTCAAAACAGAATTATAGGGCGTGATAGAGAATATCACTGGCCACCCAGGTCGCCTGACATAACCCCACTAGACTTTTTTCTGTGGGGTTATCTTAAGCAGAAAGTTTATAAGAATCGACCGTTTAGAAATATCGAGCATTTGGAACAAACGATAAGACAGTGTTGTGCCGATATAAGACCAAGCTTTTTACAAAATGCTGTCAAAGACGTTTATAGACGGACGGGTGTTTGTATAGAGCGAGAAGGACGTCACACTGAATTGTGAAATTTATATTGCTTTTGTGTTACCTATTCAAAATGATTAAAGTTCCTTTTTGTTCCTTTTAATAATAATGATAGTTTTAAGTATAAAATAAAATTTTATCAAATATTTAGATGTATTTGTCATTTGAAAAACGAAACATCTGACGTCTATCTGTTAAAATTTTTAAATTAGGATAACTTTGCACCACCTGTGTCAAATTTTTTTGCCTCTAACTTTAAATTTCGAAAAAAAATGGCATTCTAGTAAAAAAAAGCTCATACAAACTAAATAAAATATTGAGTATGGTATAAGCAAATAGTTTAATATCCATTAAGCGAACTTACATTAAATAAAAAAAAAGTTAATTAGAAAAAATGGCAAAAAAATCAACTTTGAGCTAGAAAACTGAAACTTTGTATTTAGGCCAAGAATTGTACTAGAAACAACTTTTTCTAATAAAATTTTTTGAAATTCGGTAAAACAATGCCATTTTTCAGCATTTTTTGATTAAAATGTAATTTTTGACAGATACCGAATGACAGATGGTGACATTTGATTATATAATTTTTAGTCTAATTTGAAGCAAAAACGATTGCCGAAATTTAATTTTAACTAACCTCATTAATAAAAAAAAGTTCCATATGGTGCGGACTTTAATGGTGACACTGTATATACAGGGTGGTGATAAAGCTTGGAATAATAGGAATATTTCTGAACAGGTTAACTTAAAAAAAAAACGCTCGGACACGTCGATTTTTATTTTTATGTCTGCATTTTTTTAGCTAATACTAGAGTCTACAGGGGGTTACATAAATGAATTATCACGTCAATGTCACTTTTTGTAAATTAAATACCCTGTATCTTATTTCATTTTTTGATTCTACGCAAGATTCTAAGCAGATTTCGTTTATGATGTCCTATACCTGTCTTCAACTGTTTACGAATTATTGACAATTGAAAATTAGACATCTTCAATGAAAATAAAAATATAAATTGAATTGTTTGAGCGTTTTTTTTTAAAGTTAACCTGTTCACAGATATTTCTATTATTCCCAACTTTATTTTCATTCGTATAGGGTGTCTCAAAAAATCAGTATCAATTTCAAGTTTGTTTTTATAAACGAAATGACACTTTTTTAAATTTTAAACATATCATTTTATTTAATGAAGATTATTTACAATAAAGGAATATGCCTGCCTATTTTAATATATGTTGGAAGTGGTATTCATTCACACCTCTACAATGACCCAATCTATCCACAAACTCTCTTTGGACGTTAGTAACAATATCTGGGGTAATTTGCCGTATCGTGGCTCTTAGTTATTCTTATTTTCAAGTCTTCTAAATTTTGTGGTTTATTTTTGTATACATGTTAAAAGCTTCTTAATAAGGTAACTTCTGTAGAGCATTTTAAAATTCTTTTATTAGTAGTTAACCATTTTTGAATTGCAGCTTTATTCCATGATGTATTAGGTATTTTTGTTAACAACATGCTATGGTAAGGGCGTTGTCTATTACAATCACAGATGGCTTTGCTAAATTTTTCAATAATTGGTTTTCGAACCATTGTAAAAATTTTTGCTGATTCGTTTCTCCATGGTAGTCACTCAGCTTAGTTTTAGAAGAGAAGATTGCCTCAACAAAACCATCTTCACTACCAGCATGAAGTATTATGTACCTAGAAAAATATGTTTTACCTAGGTAAACTTCTCATAGTTTATATATTTGTTTACTGCATAATACCTTTTACCATAAACTTTAGTAGATCTAACACTTCTTTTATTTTCATCTTGCCAAGATCGACCAATGGTACCATTCTGGAAAATCCATGTTTCATCCAAGAAAACGAATTGGTACAAGGATGCTTCTTTTTCTTTAACACATTCTTTCAAAAATACCAATCGTTTGAAAGCTACATGGGAAAGTTCCATAAGCCCTGGCCTCGGTTCATCTTTTTTCCATCCGAGGCCTATTTCCTTTAAGAGGTTTCTTAAAGAGTTAAGACAACCATCAAACAGTTGTCTGTCTTTTAATTTCTTACTTAAAGTTGTCAAAGTTACATAATGTTTTAGAAAAAGTTACAGCTTATGCATAACCAATGTAAAATATTAGTTTTTGAATAATACAACTTACTTGTTTCATACATTCCATAAATAGTGTCACGGATAGAACTTATATCCAATCTTGACACATTTACAACTTTCTTTAAATAAGAACGTTTTCTTTTAGGTGACTCCAATAATTTATTTTGCTTAACTGTTGTTGAAACTGCGCTTACAGTGGAGATATTCAAATTTAGGGCAGCTGCTACACGCTAAAAATTAGTAAATCATAAACGAAATTGGTAAAATGTAGACCTTAACACATTCTTTAAATTTACTTCTCCAACTGCTGTCAAGGGTAACAATGGGCCATTGTTGTTAAGTTCTTCCTGAAAATAGCTTATTAGAGAGGCTATAAGTTCTTTGCACCGGCTATTTAAACGCTTTGGCATTTTTCACAAATAGTAAACAACGTAATCGACAGAGATATGTTTGTGCACTTTTGTTGTTCTTAAAAGAACAGTTTTTTAATGCTATTTATGAAAATATCTGGAGTTTTTGTTAAAAAAATAGACGTAAGGCAACACGAAATCACAAAATAATTGAGGTTAGTTTTGCATAAAGGTCAAACAAAGCCAACGAACGAGCTCGTGCCACCGCACCGTTTACAGTTGTGTTGCCAACTATCGGCCAATAAAATTCAAATTATATTAATTTTTACAAGCTTAAATAAACAAAATATTTGCTATAAGTGGGTCGGTATCAAAGAAGAATACTTTAAGTTTGTAGTAAATTTAATATCGCACAAGGTTTTAATACTTTTTGCCCAAATTTAATTTCCTCGTGTTTTCTTACGGACTGACAATTATCAGCTGATTGATGACGTACAACGGTTTTAAATCTGCATTAACTATATCTATAAATGAGAGCAAGGGGGTAGATAATGCGGTTTATCTGCCTCTTTCTCACATCTAGATTGACATGACCTAGCGTTAACTGTACAGTACAGTCTTAAGTACCAGGCGCGGATGGTCCAGAAGGTCATTTAGTCAATGACTACTCGCCTAATTTATATTTTAAAACCAAAAAATAATTATCCTAACAAAGTGCGAAAATTCCCCCAATAAAGAATCGAACTAAGCGAAGCGCCAATAATTATTAATCCTGTAATTGCTTGACCGTATTTTAAATCGACCTCATAGGTTTATGTGGCAGTAGAAAACTATATAAAGTGTATTGAAATGAAGACAGAAATAAACATACGCGCTTTAAGGAATTTAAAAAGAGACAAATATTAGGACGACGGTTCGTCGACGGTCCGTAAATTAAAATATCTTTGAACGCTCGCGTGTTTGTCGACATCGTCGGTTCTTGGGTTATCCCGTCTTGGCTGCCGGCTTATGGAAAAGCACTCGAACCGCTCGGTGAAATATATTATTGCAAAACATTTGCGTTAGACAAAGAAAAACTAATTACGTAATATTACACATTGTTTTTGCACAGAATTCTTTTTACATTTCACTTATTTGGTAAGTGCTTATTAGTTCTCGCCCACAAAATTTGCCCCACCAGTAAATGAACTCACGGACCGCGCCTGATAAGTACGTGAGGGGTATGTTTCTGAAGTCAAAACAAGAGGAAAGGTTTCTATAAGCATATATGTCCGCAAGTTCGTCGTTTTGGAGATAGATAGAAAAAGTTGATCTGCATAAGATTCCTAATATTTCGAAATGACACAAAAGACTGACTTTTTGTGTTAGTTAGTTATTTGAAGATGCATCAGTGGCGCGCATATAAGTCGCCTAAGTTTAATCTATTTAATATCAGAAATAATACGCCACCCTATTTTTGTCTTTAATTCAGTAATCCTCTGGTGATACTACTTTTTTTCTTGTTTTAACGTCAGGAACGCGCCCCTTAATTTTCTACACATACTTAAGAAAGTATTATCGTTAGGAAATCACCCACCCATATTTTTTGCGTAGCAGAAGAATCGGGGGAAGTTTTGTTTATAATTTTTCTGTTATTAATTCTCATTTTAAAATGAATCGACATCTTCACTTATGTTCCGAAGTTCATGGATCTTTAATCACACTCTATGTTAGTTACTATTATCTACCGGGTTTGGTTTTAAATTATATATTATAGAAAATTTGAAATTTTACTGTATTTAGTATTATTATTTAAGTAACTTTTTTTTTTAGAAACCACACTGTCTGCTATGTTCATCACAATGTTACGCAATCATCAATAGTTTGTGCCAATATTAACGACTTGGAACAAAGGTGGCAATTGCAAGTTAGATCGCCGTTGTTAGAGGTACTTATTTAAGTTAAAAAGTATAAACCGGATGGCAAGGAGTATTTTCTTAGCTAAAATCTTGAAATTTACATTTACCTGCTTAATAACGTAAACTCGAATCATGACACCCGTTTTGACTTTCTATCATCAGTTTTATTAACGCTGTAAAGATTTATTTTTAGTACTAGAAAGGAAAGCCTATTCTTGTTAACGTGTGCAAAATAATTATTTATTTCATAACATTTTCTCTCAGAAAACTGTTAATGTATTGGATGAAATGAAACAAACCAAAATCTATTTAAATGTTATAATGGTGTAAAGAATATTATGTTGCCTTCACCTTTTTGTCAAGAATTTTTATAAAAATGTATCTATAGGTAGTAGTACAAAACTAGTTATCGAACATCTGTTTGAGTAAGACTACATCTATAAATATCACTTTTAACGTTGCACTGTTACATAACTTTCTTTCTTTGCACCTAGGAGTGGTTGTAACACTTTTTGTGGTCCTTGCTCTCTGCGATCCTTTTGGAATAATCGTTTACCTCGATTAGCAGGCAAGGCTTGTGTTTTACCTAAAATAAGGGTACCAGTTTAAATCCTGTGACCTGAGACTGAGATTTTGTGGGATGTTGCTTTCTGGTGTACGTAAGCTTATTTATGTATTTATTGGTTGTTGAACTGTCTCTAGCTGGTAGATAGCAGGTTACTAAAGTGGACTACTTACCTTATCTGTCATTTTGATTCCATTTCTCCCTTGGCTTAGGGGTTGAAACCCGATTTTCCTCCCTTGTTGAGAATACCATATCGTGGGCGTTTAACCTATAATATTTGCAGAATTATACCGTTGACTCTTACTGCCATAAATAATCTACCTGATTAAATCCTATTGTATACGCCTCAACCTCTTCAAAGCTGAATAAATGGGATCAGGGTCGGCTTGAAAATGTACCTACACCACATGATTTATTTTTATAATTTAAAATAAATAGACAGGTATTTTTAGTTTTAGGTACCTATAATAAATGTAAAATCAGGCATAGTTATAAATTGAATTTGTACCTGGTCCGGCTCTACTCGAAAAGGTTTTAAAATTTGGGATTTCCTTATTTATTTTATGGTCAAAGGGATAATGAGGGTTTTATTGCAGTCGAAAGATCAACGATATAATTCTACAAATACTATACAAACAAGACAGCTGTAAACTGCGTAATTGGAATGAAATCTATAGCTTACGCGCGATGTGTTCGATACGTTTTCCGGGGAAATGGTGGATTTTTTGTAGTGGTTTTCCTTCTGTTTTCTTAGATTGAATTGTCATTCGGACCGCTAGGTTGACGTTTCATCTTGTTCGCCATCTGGCTTAATATTTCTGTCGATCAACTGTCTTAGCAGTGGGCGTTAATATCGATTTTGGTCCCTTGAATCGAACTATCCTCTTGATATTTTATTGATCGTTATCGGGCGATTTTTACCAGCCACAGGGCATTGTGTTGTAATTTTCATATCGTTATTTAGTTTGGAGCTATCTGTGTATCTATTTAGGGCTGGTTTATTGATTTAAAATCATGTTGTTTCTAGATTGACATCTATCGACGTTCGCGAGATCGATCAATTTCTTTATCACTTCGAGAGGGGAGGAGCCTGCCATATCTAGTGACGTCATTTAGTTTAATTTATCGTGTATTTTGGGTTATATACTAGTCGACCTCGGTTTGATAGGTTGTTCTTATATTAGTTATTTAAATAATTTTTCGGTTTTTCTTGCCGCACAGAGTGGCACAAAGTTACCCAATGTTTCTGTTATCCCTGATTTTTTTATTATTCTCCTGTTTCGATTGCTTAGTAGCGGGTACGTTGATTTCATTAAATTTTGTGGGAGTTAAATATTTGAATTTCGGTGACTTTTGGATTGCCTGGAAGTTGTTTATTTTGTTGATACCATTGCTAGCTGCTAGCTGTTCCCGACATTCCTGGTACAATGTTTCCTGCACGGGTCACTTTTCTGGTCCGACCTTCGACGTGGAAACGTTAGAGCCCACAAAAATTTTAGCACGTGTGTGGATTTAGGGCCAAGTTCCCCGAAAATGACCCCCAAATACTTTTGGGTTGTTTAGTTACTGGATTGGGAGCTTTTTACGGCAGTAGCCAGATTATAAATCGTCGGAGTGTAGGCCAGACAACGTGAAAACGTGCCAGAAGCCCCACTTACACCGGGGCTTTTACTTAGGGTGCATCTAGTCCACCAGTCGCTTTTTACCTAGAGGCGCTACCCTTTGTACCTAAGGCCTACCACCAAATAGCCTTATCCTAGGGTGTACCTAGCGTCTACCAGCAGTTCTACCTAGGGTGCCCCTAGGGTCTACCACAAGTCAGTTATAGGTAGCAAATTTTTTTTTAATCCATTTTCTTGAGGGTCAAACCCAATTATTCTTTTTTTTTAATAAATGTGCCTAGTGTGTTTTGAAAATTTTTTAGTTTGATTTGAGACGTCCCACCCCTTTACCTTTTTTTTTATTTTTTTTTGTTGCGAAGTTCAGCTGAGAGTGAGGCCCAGCTTCATCTTGGAGGTTTCCGTTTTGGCCCGGCTGCAAAACGGTGGCGCCCTTTTTTTTTAACCCCCCCTACTTTCTGGCAATTTGAGCTAGGGCATTTGCTCGCACTCTCGAAGCCTCTCACCCTTAGCTTGACTTCTTTGGCCGTTGCTTTTTTTTGCTTTCTAATTTTTCGGACAAATTACATAACCTAATAATAAATTTTCGGCGAATAAAAAGCGTAGCAACGCAATAAATTGGGCAGTGTTGCTCAACCTTTTCTAGAGCGAGGAACCCTGAAGCACTTCTATTTTTTTCTGAGGAACCTCTAAATATGAGATATTCAATTTTTCATCAGATCAACGACATCATGCTACTTTTATAGCTTCCAAATACTTGTTTTACTGTTAGGGTTAGGGATTGATGTAAATTTTCGATTGTGCCTGAGAATGAATTGCGAAGCTAGCTTCGGTCATCTTCTTGTGTTGGAAAATATTCTTTGAATGAAGTTTGTACATTCTGAAGGTGGTTAATTATATCTAACGTTATTTCTTCTGAAAGTGGAGTCTTTGACTCGGTTACAAAATCATGGAGTGTAGAAAAGCACTCGGTTATACCTCTGTTTATACAGGATTCCCAAAACTGTATTTTATTACAAAGTGCAAGTACCGGTACACATAGTCCCTGAGGTGAAATGTTGCATTCATTAAGGGTCAAGAATATATCTGCAAGATAGACCAAACGTCGTAACCACTTGATTCCAGTTAATCTTGATGACAATTCAAATGGGGAATCACTAAGAAACACCAAGACATCATCCCTCATTAAGCAGACTAAAGAGATAGCCACCGCACTTCTGTGTGTAGCAAGAGCGTAGTGAACTAAGCACCCATATGTTCACAGAGAGCAGCGAGCGAAAATTTGCGAATTTAAAGGCCTGGACTTGAATGAAATTTACGATTTTTACTGCTTCATCCAAAACATTTTTAAGACTGAGTGGAATTTTTTTTTACTGCTAATGCTTCTCTATGAGTAACACAGTAGCTCCCTTCAATTTCCGGAACGATATTTTTAACACGCGCAATAAACCCAGAGTATTTGCCAGCCATTGCTTTTGCACTGTCGCTGCAGTTATTAATGCATTTGTTCCAATTAAGCTCCTTTTCAGTGATATAAGAATCGACCAAATTGAAAACCTCCTCTCCGGTTGTATTAGTCTTCAGAGGTTTGCAAAATAGCATTCCTTCTTCTGCAGTGTTGTTATGTATATACCGGACGATAACGAGCAGTACTACAAGCCCTGCCACGTCTGTTGATTCATCAAGTTGTAATGCGTACCAACTACTACCTTTTATCCTTTGAATAACTATTCGCCAATCATGGTTTTAACAACATCTTTTATGCATGGTTTTATAAGAGTTTCGGCAATAATATGCGCTATTCCTGCCTTAGCCATACGGTAACTTACTTGAAAGTGACAAGCTGGGTAGTAATTTCGTTGTCACCCGGTAGAGTGCCTCGATAAATTTCTGTGCTATATTCAGGATATCGTCCCTGGTTCTGCCTGTTTATGCACTTTGTTCGTTTGCAGATGTTTGTTTTCGATATACATTAGTGCTCAAATTTTCATTTTTTTCCTATTTTTAGCAAATATCTCAAGCGTGTGAATCCAATTATTTTTGCTTTCCATATGCTATGGTCGTGTATTTAGTACGACATAAGTTTTGCAACCTGAGCTAATAGTAGGTATAGTCCGTCTTACGAGTCTGTGGCTACGACGGCTGAGGCAGGTTTAACTGTAGCGGCATAGAAGTACGGTGCTTTGTTTCATATTAATATTTTATATACAGTGCGCGTCCAAGGCCCCCCCCCCCCCCCACTGTTAACTTTTGATTAACAAATGTGAGAATTATAAAATTTTGATACGTTTAATAATAACTAAAATACTATCATTTTAGTATAAATTCTGAACTCAGTTCTTTAAGATGGCGGCAGGGCGTCATTTTGAATAAAATTTTTAAATGGCAGATGGGGTCGAGTGATACCTCGTTGGAAAGGTATTTTCAATTTATGGACGATCTCCAAGTTTAAAGAGATTTTATAGATTAATTTCAAGATGGCGGCCACTTTTGTTAATGTGGGTTAATTTGATTTTTAAGCAATAGTAAAGGAAACTATGGGCGGCTAGGCGATATTTTTAGTATTTTATAACAATAAAAAAACTACCAATATTACAAACAGTACTTAAGATGCTCAAAATGTTTACCATTCACTTCTTGGAACATGTATTCGCGAACATTATGAAAAGTTTCTTGACTAATTAATGCGCACACTTGAATTATTCTCTGGCGCAAATCGTCTAATGACTGCGGCTGGGTTATGAATACTCTGGACTTAATAAATCCCCACAAAAAAAAGTCTATAAGAGTTAAGTCCGGTGAGCGAGCAGGCCATTCGATAGCACCACGACGACCAATCCAGCGCCCGGGATAGTGCTGATCAAGGTAGTTCCTGACATCTCTACTATAATGCGGCGGAGCTCCATCTTGTTGAAATATTATAGGCTTATCACCAAATTCATCAGGATTTTCCTCAACACACTCCAAAATCAAATGTTCTGCGGTATTTTCAATCATATCCAGATACACCGGTCCAGTTAAATTTCCCTCGATAAAAAGTAGCCCAATAATATGGTTTCCCAAAATATCTGTCCAAACGTTAAGTTTCTGAGGGAACTGGGTACATTCCCTGTAAATATGAGAATTTACATCGCTCCAATACCGAGCATTTTGACGGTTAACTTTTTAATTTGGGTAACGGTTCAATCTTGCACCCATTAATTCACAAAACTCTAGTCTACGATCCGGATCATCTTCTGCTAACTCGTGTAACATTTTCAATTTGTAGGGATGAAATTTAGAACGTTTCAATACTCTCTGAACACTTTTAGTACTTACTTCGCATTCAGCTGCTACAAGCGATGTTGGCTGCATTGGATTAACAATGATTTCAGCCACTAACTCAATCTGTTTTTCTTCTTCTAATGAGGGCCGTCCACTTCTTTTAACATTTCCAACACTTCCAGTTGTTTGGAAGTTTTAAATTAATTCCTGCAAATATTTACTTGAAATTGGGCGGTCAGGAAAACGTTCATTAAAAATGCGTTCAGCAGCATGATAGCTACGTTGCGCCTCCCCAAAAATCAAAACTGCCTCTATTTTATCTTTCATTGGACAAAACATTTTAATCAATTAAATAACTGACTTTAACGACCACAGTAATATAACCTACACAACTTGACCTGACAAATACTTATTTGACAGGTCAAAACAAAACAGTTTTTCCTGAAGAAGCAAAGCCTACTTTGCATTCGAAATTTAAAAAAAAGTGATCTATTGTAATGAAATGACAGCTACGAAACCTACCTACTTCTTCTACTGTCTTTGAGAGTGTAGAACACAAAAAAAGAGTCACCATTCTTTTTACCCCACATCCCCCGCAAACGGGCAAGACCACCCTTTTGCCCCGCTTTCTAGTAGATATGAGTGTTTGGAGGTGTAAGATTGGGATTGTTAAGAGGGTTTAGAGACATGAAAAGGGTTATGAGAGGTTAGTTTTCTTTGCCCTTGGCCCAAGGGTTGTTATAGCCCTGACCCTATCGTTGCCTTTTCTTGTCTCTAAACTCTCATGAAAATTTCTATCATTCCCTCCAAACACGCATTACCGCGAAAATATTGCGAAAAGGGTGGTTTCGGGGGCAAAAATGGTTTTGACGATTTTTTTGGTTTTCTCCACCCTCGAAAACAAGGGAGGGGGGCAGTAAGTTTCATAGCTGCAGCTAATATTTATTAAAATGCGGCAAGATCTCAACTCATTCATAGTTTTATTGCTAAAATATCAGATTAAACCCACATTGGCAAAAGTGGCCGCCATTTTGAAATTAATCGATAAAATATTTTCAAACTTGGGGATCGTTCATAGATTGAAGATACCTTTCCAACGAGGTATCACTCGACCCCATCTGCCATTTAAAAAATTTATTTAAAATGGCGCTCTGCCGCCATCTTTGAAAACTAAGTCCAGAATTTATACTAAAAAAGCAGTATTTTAATTATTATTAAACGTACCAAAATTTCATTATTCTCACATTTGTTAATCAAAATTTAACACGGTGGGGGGGGGGGGGGAGACTTTAGACGCGCACTGTATATATATTATACAGGGTGTTACAAATTCGAGGCTAAGGACAGGGATCTCCGAAACTATAAGAGATACAAAGTCGGGGGCAAAGTTCCAGAATAAGGAGCTCAAGAAAATGCCGCAATAAAAATTTAAAATTTCCGACTACCTTCGGAGATATCCGAATATAAACGAAAATTAGCAAATTCGTTTTTATTTTTTCCTGATTACATTTGTTGAAATAATTTCAAACAAATGTCACATTTCCATTGCCACTTTTTCTCTTCTACATGATGACATAATTAGTTTTTAATTCCGACGTTTCGTTGGCGGGCCACCATCATCAACTTCATTTTTTCAAATACGGACCTGGAATTTAAACTGCATATTTTTGATCCTTATACCTCTAAAACCTAATATTTGATGTCTTCTAAATGTTATGCAGACGTTTCGTTTCCCAAAAACGCATCAGAAGGGTTTTTGGATTTTTAAAAAATACTATCCTGATGAAAATAACAGTATTTATTTGAAATTGAGCAGATGCGGTGTATAAGAGAAAATTAAAATATTTTTGTCTTTAAAATACTTATTTAATAATAATAAATGTAATAAATTATGGGTAAAGGAAACAGAACAAAAACAAATTCATATTAGATAAACTTACTTAAATAACCTACACGCCACATTAAAACAGGATTAAGGCACTGATACTATCATAAAAAAATTAAGAAAAGGTAAGAATATCCTTTAAACTTATCTCAAATGTTCGAACAGATTGCCGTTTACGTTTAAACACTTTAATGCTTTGGTATTTACTTTTCTTACTGCCCTTAAAATTGATCTTTTGCGTAAAGATCGGCATGAAGTTAAAATTTTTTGACGTAACTCTGCCAAGTTTTCAACAGGGCCATTTTTATATACTTTATTTTTTATTGCACCCCATAGAAAAAAATCTAGCGGTGTCAGATCGGGCGATCTCGCTGGCCCCTTCACCACACCTCTGTTTCCTATCCACTTTTCTGGGAAATTTCGATGTAAAAATGCACGCACATCTCGACCATTATGGGGAGGTGCTCCGTCATGTTGAAACCAGAGATGTGGAAGGGTTGCCAACGGGACATCCATTAAAAAATCTTCAAATTGGTTGTTTAAAAAATTAAGATACATATCTGCATTTAAATTATGGTCATATAAAAATGAACCCAAGATTTTGTCCCCACACAATCCTGCCCAAACATTAATGGAAAACCTGATTTGAGGACGAAGTTCTCTATTTTCTCTGTGGTTCTCTACAGCCCAAACATGTTCGTTATTTCTATTAAATAAACCACAGTTTGTGAACTTTGACTCATCCGTCCAGATAATGCGATTTAAAAAATTTGGATTTATTGTAGCTTGATCTCTTATCCATTGGCAAAAAGTAACTCTTTTCTCGGCATCTCCAGGATGTAATGTTTGAGAAATATGAATTTTGAAGGGCTTGAAGTTATTTGATTTTAATATTCGCCAACATTTAACATGATGTAAAGTGTGCAAGTTTGCTTCCGACTTAATTTGTCTGGTGGACACAGAAGGGTTTTGGTTTACCTATAGGTACAATAGACAGTATTTATTAAAAAGCATATTATTATAATTTATAAAAAATACTAACTTGGTTTAAAACTGTATCAATTTCCCCATTTGTGAATTTATGGCCATATTTTTTTCGTGGTTGTATGAATGACCCATATTCCTTCATAATAAACTCCAGCCTTTTAAAGTACGTGTAGTGTGGTTGAGATTTTTTCGGATATTGCTCAAAATACATCTGAGTGGATCTATAACAATTTCTTTGGCATAAAAAGTAAATGCGAAGCATATCACTTTTTTCTTGGTTGGAGAATGGCATTTTGTGGCATTAAAATAAAAAATCTACAAACCTTATCATCGCAGTGATGCGAATGTCATTAATTTTTTATTTTTCATGGCACTCTTGTTTGTTTTACACATACTTGCTGTTTCAAATGTTGGAATTTAATAATGATAAAAGATAAATATGGTTCAACGCCAAAATTATTCAGTCAGTGTATGAATACACCTCAGCAATATTTGCAATTTCGTTAATTCCTTTATTTAAGTAAGTTTGTCTAATTTGTATTTGTTTTTGTTCTGATTTTCATCAGGATAGTATTTTTTAAAAATCCAAAAACCCTTCTGATGCGTTTTTGGGAAACGAAACGTCTGCATTACATTTAGAAGACATCAAATATTAGGTTTTAGAGGTATAAGGATCAAAAATATGCAATTTAAATTCCAGGTCCGTATTTGAAAAAATGAAGTTGATGATGGTTGCCCGCCAACGAAACGTCGGAATTAAAAACTAATTATGTCATCTTGTAGAAGAGAAAAAGTGGCAATGGAAATGTGACATTTGTTTGAAATTATTTCAACAAATGTAATCAGGAAAAAATAAAAACGAATTTGCTAATTTTTGTTTATTTTCGGATATCTCCGAAGGTAGTCGGAAATTTTAAATTTTTATTGCGGCATTTTTATGAGCTTCTTATTCTGGAACTTTGCCCCCATTTAACATAGTTTCGGAGATCCCTGTACTTAGCCTCGAATTTGTAACACCCTGTATATATAAATATACTTACAGGGTGTTAATTAAGTACGTAGACAAACTTTAAGGGATAATTCCTTGTATAATTTTAAGATAAAAAGTTCATATAAACGTATATCCTAAAATGTTTGGTTTTCGATATACAGGGTGCTAAAGTTTTAATTTTTTTTTGGTTTTCTTAATATTCTTTTGGAATTTTTAGGAATAATTAATTCAAATTTTGCACAAATAATAGATTTACCAGTATCTACGAACTAACATTATTAATATTTAAATTAATCTACAGGGTCCTCGTTTTTTTGTGGTCATGAACCCTTTACGCCCGTCCAATTTACTTAATACGACGTCACTGACTAATTTTAAGAACAAAATCTAATTTATCATTTTATTCTCTAACATTTACCTATCTTGAAGTTTTTTACTCTTACGGCTTAGAAGATATTTTGAGAAAAATAAAATAATGCATTGGTAATATTGGATTATTTAATAAGTATTGTTTCGTCCATGAGACAACGTTATTTGATATATTTTAAAACCAAAATTATGGTAAACTAAATTAAAACTTAAGCTAAGAAATAAACTTAACCTAAAGCAACTGCTGGAAATGGCCCCCTCCGACTTCAACACATGCATTGGTGCGCCTCACCATCGACTGGCGGACCCTCTCGAAAATACCAGGAGAATTCCGTATAATTTCGCACGACTGATGTATCCTGTTTCTTAGATCCTCTTCGTTCAGAACTGGAGTTGTGTATACTAGCGATTTTAGGTGCCCCCAAAGAAAGAAATCTATTGGATTTAGATCGGGCGACCTGGGTGGCCAAGGTTGAGGTCCTGCACGCCCGATCCATCGATCGGCAGTTTTCATCTAAATACTGTCGTGCAGCTAAACTTAAGTGTGGATGAGCACCATCATGCATAAGCCAAATTCGAGCTCTTTCTCCTATTGGGGCATCTTCTAATAGTTCGGGTAAAACATACTCCAGAAATTGCCGATAATTGTCGCCATTAAGTCTGGGAGGCAGAAAATATGACCCAATAAGGAAATTGCCAACAATTCCAACCCAAACATTTAGTGAAAATTGTTCTTGAAAATTATTTTCAACTATAGCGTGTGGGTTATCTTCTGCCCAAATATGATTATTGTGAAAATTTATTATGGCGTTTCGGGAAAAACATGCCTCATCCGTAAACAATACCTTCGATAAAAACCTCACATTTCTCACTAGCTTATTTTGTATCCAAGTACAAAAGGCTACTCTCTGGGGAAAATCTCGCGGTAAAAGGGCTTGCACACGCTGTATGTGATATGGATAAAGTTGCTGTTCCTGTAAAATTTGCCATACCAAAACATGTGTAATATTTAACTCAGCGGCAATTTTTCGTGTACTTGTTGCAGGATTTTCTCCTATAATATTAAGAACAGCTTCCTCTATTTGAACTGTCCTTACTGTTCTGGGTCTTCCTACAAGGGCATTTGATCTTCTAAAACTACCTGTTTCACTAAGTCTGGAAAGAATATTAGTAAAAGTTTGTTTGTTAGGCACACGACGTTCAGTCTTGCTGCACGAGCGCTACCATTAGCCATTCCATACACAAAATGCATATCTGCCATTTCAGCGTTTGTAAATTCAACCATTTTAACAAAAACAAAACTGAAAAATCTCTTACTTAAGTTGACAAAGTGCAAAAATAAAAATTTGTAGCAAGTTTTGATAACTAAACTGTCATAATTGTCGATTTTATTATTTTTATTGTTTGTCAAAGCCGACTTTGTTATTTTTGGCTTAAGGACGATGCCAACTTACCATTTGCAAATTATCCAATATTACCAATGCATTATTTTATTTTTCTCAAAATATCTTCTAAGCCGTAAGAGATAGTAAAAAACTTCAACATAGGTAAATGTTAGAGAATAAAATGACAAATTAACTTTTGTTCTTAAAATTAGTCAGTGACGTCGTATTAAGTAAATTGGACGGGCGTAAAGGGGTCATGACCACAAAAAAACGAGGACCCTGTAGATTAATTTAAATATTAATAATGTTAGTTCGTAGATACTGGTAAATCTATTATTTGTGCAAAATTTGAATTAATTATTCTTAAAAATTCCAAAAGAATATTAAGAAAACCAAAAAAAAATTAAAACTTTAGCACCCTGTATATCGAAAACCAAACATTTTAGGATATACGTTTATATGAACTTTTTATCTTAAAATTATACAAGGAATTATCCCTTAAAGTTTATCTTCGTACTTAATTAACACCCTGTATAAATTAAATAATATAATTCTGAACTCCGCCAATGCCTGTAGAATTTCTAAAGATGTCATGATTGATAAATAAATTAAAAAATTAAAAATAAATGATTAAAGTTTCTTAAATATTATCTTCACCGCTTTAACGATTATAATTTGCAATGTAAGAGGAAAAATAAACGGAATATATAATACAGGGTGTATACACTATACAGGGATATGCATACGTCTAATTGTTTTAGGTAATATATTTGAATTCCATGCAAATTAAGATTTAATGGAAATTTAAACAAAGTATTACGGCAACAATGTTGTGTTTGGGACCACATTCCTCAAATTTCTTTCGTAGCTGTAGACTCGTGCGTCGGACTATACTAGGTATCAAATAGTAATTACGTATTGTAGCAAAACCGGTTTTCTTATTTTAGGTTGACTCTATTCAACAAATTGCCTTTGACTGGGTATCAGAAAACTGGTATTTTTTGGAGGACCAAAAAGAAGCTATAATGGTATGCAATTTCGGGTTGCTGTGGTGCAATCTCTTGATAGAGAATGACTTGAGCTATCCCAGGTAAATATATAATTTTGTTTTAAGGGATTTTTGTTTTCTAATCTTAGTAATTTTTTATAGGGCATTAGCTTTGGATCCTACGAGTGGATATATGTTTTTTACAAAATGGGGCCAATCACCGCCCATGTTAGAGCGGTGTAATATGGATGGGACCGGAAGAAAATCCATAGTCGATGTTAAAATTGTGTATCCTTATGGTATGCTATGCATTTTTTAAGAGTAATTTGAGGATTTTATAATGTTTTTCACTTTTAACCCTAAGAGTATTTACAAAAGGGTTTGGATTATCAAAAGAATTTCAAAGGCAGGCTTGATGGAGAGGGAAATATATTTTAACCATTTGTTTGACATTTATCCCATGGGATTCGGAATTTTAAATATGATGAAAAAAGATTTACAACAATACACTCGTCTATACTTAGCGTTCATATTACTCACTGCTTTTTTACATTGTTTCCCTAACTATCACTTTAAAGTACATCACAAAACCGCCCCGGTATCGTAGGGAGTTCCATTTCGTATGTCAGATAACGCGGAATTGCTATCTGCTTAGCTTTACTTAAAAAGAAACCATTAATTGCCCAAATTGGCCTTAAAAACGTAAAGCGTATGTACCAGCACTTGCTTGCGCCGTGCTTCTTGCCTCTCTCAATCGGCGCGCGATGCGACACAACCTATTTTTCGCCCAATGGGAATCTCGCGTCTCAATGATGTTTTACAAGTACCGTTCGCAGCGCGCTTTTGACTAGCTACGTGGCTAAATGCCAATAGCTGCGTTAATTTACAACCAGAAATAGCAGAGATTGAAATCGCACGCACTCAGCATTTAATAACCTATTCTCTTTGGCGTGTTGATACACGTTTCCCCAACACACACCTCCCGTCACAGGGAAAATTAATAATTTTAACGAACATTTTCATTAGAGGTGAACCAATTAAATTCTTAATTAAAAAAAAAATACATTACCAATTTTGCCCTTTAATTTTTTTTTTATTTACTATTTTTTACGGTCGTCGGCGTATCAGAGGCCATCTAGAACCGGTCATCGACCGTACGGTTTTTAATCGTGCGGTCTACCGACTGGTGAGTGTGAAACGGCACCTTCATCCTACGAGATATCCGATCTCATCCGGCCTGTCCGGCGTGAATAGGATGGTTTTGATGTCGATTCATTTTACACTCTTCCCTAAGACAAGAGCACGCGGTGTTTCCCAAGCGGTCACCCATCCAAGTACTAACCGCGCTCGACACTGTTTAACTTCGGTGATCTGACGGGAAACGGTGCTTTAAGTACCGGTTCCCGTCAGTAGAAATAGCAGAGATTGAAATCGCACGCACACAGCATTTAATAACCTATTCTCTTTGACGTGTTGACACACGTTTCCCCAACACACACCTCCCGTCACAGGGAAAATTAATAATTTTAACGAACATTTTCATTAGAGGTGAACCAATTAAATTCTTAATTTAAAAAAAAATACATTACCAATTTTGCCCTTTAATTGTTAATAAAGATTTTAATAAACAAAATATCAAAAAAATAGCTGAAAAGACTATAGAGAAGAATTTTGAAGAATTAAAAAAAATATCCAGACAGAGGGTGATTGGTCGTGGATGTCGTATTACAGGTTTATGGTGAACCAGTCAAAGGGATTATCTACAAATTTGCATAAAAGGATATGCTCTACCCAGCTAATAGGTTTACGGTGTTGCCGCTTCTATTAGAAAGTAATAGCCACTTTGGTATTGTAGACGGAACACCCTGTATGTTATTTTTTTTTTAATCTCTAGTAGTTTCTTAACTTTTCTTATTATCTTGCTATATCTATCTGTTAGTCTTTTCAAGATATCAATTAATTTCCAGTTGTTGTATTTTTTTTTAAAACACGCCTGTAATAAACTCTGATATATTTGAACTCTGAAGTACTAAGGCACTGAAATTTGGTTGACAGGCAATGCCCGGGGACTTTTTACGCTATGGTTTTATTTTGGTTATACTTTACAAAAGCACATTTTTTTCGAATGAATGACCCTGTATATTTTTACTAATTTGAAAGGTGCTGAAATTTGATTCGCATTTATACAGGGTCCTGCAACTCAGCTCCGTATTTATACAGGGCGTTTCACAAGATCGGGACAACTTAAAATTAAATGATACATTTGTGTCAATCGAGCTATCCACCCAACCAGACCAGCGAGGTCTTAGAGAAGACCAAACGCTGGAATGGAACCCGCATAAGCAGGTATCTAATGCCAGGTGGCGCTGAAAGCCAATCGTCGGTTTCTGTGAACCGAAAACGCGATATAAAAGAAAGAAGTTTGTCCCTTTTCCTCTCGCCGTATTACGGCTCATCGGCAAGACTACAGAGTCTTACGAAAAGGAAAGGGACCTTACAGTGCATTTCAACACATAATGTAAGGATACATATGCGAGATGTTGCACGTGATGACATCTCGTGGCAATCGAGCTATCCACCTAACTAGACCAGTGAGGTCTTAGAGAAGACCAAACGCCGGAATGGAACCCGCATAAGCAGGTATCTAATATCAGGTGGCGCTGAAAGCTAGTTATCGGTTTCTGCGAACCAAAAACGCGATGTAAAAGTAAGAAGTTTTTCCCTTTTCTTTTCGTCAGACTCAATCCTTGGACGCGTTTCGCCGTATTACGGCTCATTGGCAAGGCTATAGAGTCTGACGAAGAGGACAGGGACCTTATAGTGCATTTCAACACATAATGTAAGGAAACATATGCGAGATGTTGCACGTGGTAATCGAGCTATCCACCCAACTAGACCAGTGAGGTCTTAGAGAAGGCCACACGCCGGAATGGAACCCGCATAAGCAGGTATCTAATGTCAGGTGGCGCTGAAAGCTAATTATCGGTTTCTGCGGACCGAAAACGCGATATAAAAGATAGAAGTTTCTCCCTTTTCTTTACATCAGACTCAATCCTTGGACGCGTTTCGCCGTATTACGGCTCATCGGCAAGACTTTTGATTTTTTCATACCTATCACTACGCCCAAACCGATATTTTAACCACTTAATCCTATTTCCAGAAGATGTCTTCGTTTCTGAAAAGTTTGGGCAGATCATATGACTTTAGAGTTATAATGGGAAGTTTCAGTTTTTGAGAAAATATACAGGGCGCCCCATTTAAAAAAAAAATGGAGTAAATTGAACCCAATTATCCCGAAATTTGGAAGTAAAATTAGAGCACCCTGTATAAAAACATTACGTAAAAACATACAAATGGTATTCGCAAAACCCTGATGCAACTGTCTGCAAAAACTATTTATCAAATTAATATCAATATATAAATTGTGGCATATTTATTGCGAGCAGGGCACAAAAATATCATGATATTTATATAAATATCAAAATATCCGATATATATTGATATATATCTGATATATATCCAAAATGTGATATTTATTGATATTTATTTTTTTTTAAATTAAGAAACTATTTTGATAGGGATTATCGGGTTACTGACTTAAAATATATGACATATTTTTTTATAACATTATTATGATGTAAAGTATGAGAAGAACATATTTTTAAAAAACTATTAATAACTGAAAACGTAAACTTTAATTTTTAAAACTAAATTGTTATAAGAAAGAACTTACATAAAAAGTACTGGAAACCTTTTAACTACCAAGTTTATTCAAACATCAGACACAACAAAAATAACTTATATTGATAATGTTTTTTAAATAAATACTAGAAAGGCCTACGTGATAAGTCGAGATAGTGGTTCATCATCTGAATCTAGTTCTGCTATCGCTGTATTTCCCTTAACATTGTCTGACTTCCATATCCACTCAGTGCTATTATCTTGCGATGGCGGTCCACTGTTTAAATATCTAAACATGAAAACAAGCTTCCTAGCTTTTTCGGTACCCAGATTATTACGCAATTTGGAATGGACGAGTCCGAAGCTTGAAAAACATCTCTCAATACCTGCTGTTGAAGCTACTGCAGTTAGTAATTGGTTGCATAATTCAATAAATCTGTTTTTATATGGCCAATCTGACTAGTGAATGGTTAAAGATTTCCACCATGTTAGTGGAGCTGTTTTTCGGAAATGTACGCCAAATAAAAAGTTAGGAAATGGCTTTGATTTTGAAGTTAGTGCTATAACAAAAGGAATAAAAGTGGTATTTATGGTACTTAAATAATTATAAGCTTCCTCTTTTTGTTCATTGGTGAGCCTCTCACCCAAAAACCTGTGGTCTATCATATTTGCTAAAAAATGGATAGAGCCCAAAGCCATATTCCTTCGTTTATAAAAATATTTTTTTATCTGCAGTGGTTGGTCTTTTAGGTCATTTTCTAATTGGGCCCAGATTTCTACAGCTACTGCAATAGTTGTGGAGTTTCGCTGCATTCTATCAACAGCGACTGAAACTGGAAGTAACCTCGCCAAAAAATCCTTAGCATTTATGACAATGTGGGCATCATTAATAATCTGACAAATATCCTGGTCAATGTCGTCCTTGTTATCTTGACATAACTGTACAAGAATTCCCCTATTTTCTAAGTAGGTTCGGATACAATCGCTCATTGTATTCCATCGCACTTCTTGGGGCAAAATTAACTTTTTACCGCCTTTTTCTTTATAAAGGGCAGATGGCAAATGCTTATTACGAAAATACTTAACGACTTTTAGTATGTGTTCGATAATTCCAGGAATTTTCATATCTTCAGCTAGTAAATTTAGAATGTGTGCTGCGCATCCATATTCTATAATATCGGCATGATCAGTGGCAAGTTCTCTCCGCATTTTTGTTACATTCCCGGCGTTATCTGTTACGAAACTTTTAACATATACATTAAATTTTTCTTCAGTTCGTTTAATGGCTTCAGTTGCAATATATTTTAGATATTCAGCTGTATGTGAGTTTGCTGAAGTGTCTACAGTGTCCACTAAAACTGACTCCCCACTTTGTGTTATAACTGAGCAGCACACAATAGGTTCGTTTCTCACATTAGACCATCCATCAAGTGACATTGATACTGTTTCTCCCTGCAGTTTTTCTTTACATTCTTCCACTATGTCGGAATACACACTTTCTAAAACAGACCCTCCTATTTGAAATGCAGAGGGTGGTTTATATCCTGGTCTAATCAGGCTACACATCTCTTTAAATTCTTTATGATCTGCATGCCTAAATGGTGTATTAGTGGCATAAAAATATTTGCCAATCTGCATAGTTATCTTCTTACCATATGATTAAGAGATTACAATCGCATCAGCGTCTCTAATAATCCGCAGATCGGAAGATGTTCTTATTTTTTTAGCTAATGGAGGAGCACCGTGTTCACCTAAAATAAAAAAATGGTCTGATTAAAATTTAATATCTAACATTCTAACCAAACAACCTATTGCAATGAATGAAGTATGTAATTTTTCCCAAAACCCTTAAAAACGACATGTAATTTTCGCTTTCTTCCATTTTATTTATAAATTCAGTGTTTTTTTTTTATTTTTTACTTTCTGTTCCGGTACTTTCCCTTATTAGTTATAACTTATAACTAACATTTGTGATATAGAAAATCCTTTTTTAACCGGTTTTATTATAATTTGAATTATCTCTTTATTTACATACCTTGTTTGCTAGTTGACGCCTGAAATTCAGCTTGGCTTATGGCTATAGTTTTGTCACCTTCGGCAATTTCCTCTTCCTCAGTTACCAAATTACAAAACTGTAAACGTTTTTGCATCCTTACGGGAATTCCCTGCATTTCTACCAGGCATTTTTTGCATTTAGCCCATTTTCCTGAATTATTAACTTTTTCAATACAATCAAAGTTTATCCAAACCGGATGTTTGGGTTTCGGCATTGTAAGTAATAATAAATTTGTCACAAATAAACACCTATTTACTTGACCTCACCCTGACCGTTTGCCATTAAAATATTCACGCAGACCGAGCAGCTAATTTTCGGGAAACGGGTATTCCCCGAAAACCAAACGTATTTTAGACTGGGGTTACTTTGCGCCATTGTGCCAAAAGAGTTTAATTTAATTTCACACTCAGACTATGAGAAGCGTCTAATTGTAGCCCAAATGGAATACATTGTTGCCACTTTTTTGTCATTTAAACATATCTATATTATATAATTAAACAGCACAAAATAATTTAAGATTTTTTAATGGAATATTTAAATTTTCTCTTAAAAATGGAGCAAAGTAACCCCAGTTTACGGCGTTCTGTTGCCATTTTTATTAGCAAATTATTTAAGGACATTTTGATATATATCTTGATATATATCGGATCATAAATATCGTGATATATATCAAGATATATATCCTGATATATATCGACTGATATATATCCTCGCGCCCTGATTGCGACCGTGCAAAAGCAAAACAAAATAGGAAAATAATTAATAACTTGGTAACACCGCAACATATTGGAAAATTGGGACAATAACGAGGGACACGAATTCCGTGTAAAAAATATATGGTGATTCATTTAAAAATATCTAATTTTAACTTGTCCCGCTTTTATTATTGCCATAAGGGTCACATCACTGTTATCGGAATTGGCCTCCGAGATCACCAGATCTGAATACATTGGATTTTTACAAATCACCAGGTGCAGAGTTTATATATCAGGTCAACCGAGCATTTGAAGGTCTAGATCCAAAAGAAATTAGATCGGCCACAACGAGTGCAGTAAATAAGCGCATTTTGTGCAACTTTAAACGCGCCAACAGTAATAATTAAACCTGCTAAATTAATAACACAATACCAGCAACTCTTCGACTGGTGATTTATACATTTTTTCTTTAAGCATTTCCTACATGTAATGATCTAATGTATTAAGATCTGGTGATCTCGGAGGCCAATTCCGATAATTACAGTGGCATGACACTGCATGGCACACTGACTAAAAACTATATGGGAATAACTTTCTCTGGGAACTTTTTCAAAAACATGCGTCAGAAACTTGACTAGATAGGTATAGGTATGGTATACATAAATGCAGAAAAAATTCAGCACCTTTTCAAATTAGTAAAAATATACAAGATGATTATTTCAAAAAAATCTACTTTAGACATTTATTCGAGTAACTGTATTTTTAGACTACTACCCTACATTGCAACTAAGGGCTGAGCCACGCGACTTACGCGCTGCGTTCTAAACGTCGCGATGATACAAAGCAACTATTTGTAGCGTTTGTATTTAGTTACCATATTGTACACTGTTAAAAATTTTTGTTTAGGTTGGTGCAATTGCAGCATTTCGCCTAGTTAGAGCAAAAATAAAAGAAAAATAATATTTCGGCGTCGGCGGGTGCAGCTAGGGGTGACAATCCGAGATTCCGGGATCCCTAGAAATCGACTTTTGGCTTTTAAGTTACTCCTATCAACCGATGTTGTCGCTATTACTGCCGATAGAGCCAACACAATCGTAAAAGTAGGCAAGCTTATTGATCCTGGAAAGCAGTTGTGTCTTGCATATGGGATACAGTTGGCGTTAATTGACGTAATTTATAAAACAAGACGTTGATTTTGGAGCATCCCTTATCCCTAATCCAGAAGGTACAGAATGTAACAGCGATTCTGTTACTGATTTCGAAGATTATGAAGACAACTTACAGATTTGTGAAAATTCCGAATTCTTAGGAATAAGTAGGTAGGTACAAAGTACGACCTTAAAAATGACTTACAAAAAATGACATTCTTTAAAAGTATGTACAAAATGATATAGGCAAAGAGCTTAAACTTTTATTAGATTGCAAAACAAGATGGAACAGTCTATTGGATACGCTCAAGCGTTTTGCCCTATTGCAAGATTCTATTAAAAGTACCATGATCGATCTAAATACGACACCTCTGCTGGATTCTGAATGTGAATTAATACAAATTGTCGTAACAGTACTTCAGCCAGTAAAAATAACAGTAGAGGCGTTGTGATAACGCGATATGGATCTAAATAAAGCTGATGCAGCATTAAATTTTATGTTACATGACATTTACAAAATAAAATCATTTCTTAGCACCGATTTTTCGGGCTCTTAAAATGTTTTTCCAACCCCAATTGCGCAAATACTGAATCAAATAGTTGCCTTAGTATTTACTAGATTAGATAATGGAAGCAGTTCCACAAAGGAGAATTCTGAAAATAGCGACGACGAAGATATTCCTGTTGCTATAATTATCAGAGCAAAAGAACAGGTTCCGTTAAAAATAAAATGGCAGAGAGTTTCAAAAATGTGCTCCGAACAGCCACAATCTAGTAAGATATCCAGATTATCCGATATACAAGAAATGGAACTATTTGCCAATGGTGGAATACAAGGGCACAACCTTCAACAGGCATTTTTTTAAGTAATTCCCCCAACAACTGCTCAACCGGAACGCTGCTTCTCGTCAGCAGATCAAATTGGTAATAAGTTACGATCAAGCTTAGGAGACGACACACTGGACGCACTGATTTTTGTACGTTACTTTTTTAAAAATATTTATAATTTTTTTATCGGTTAACAGTAGGCTTTTAGGGTATTTACTAAAGAATAATTTCATGTTAATTTTTTTTCGGGATTGATCCCTTGATTATACCTATACTCTTTATCTCGAAAATCCCGGGATTGAAAAGAAGCTTCGGGGCTGACACTCCTAGTGCATACGGTATTTAAAAAACCGGCCAGATCCATTTTAAATATTGTGAGTGTATTTATTAAGAATACGTAATACTAAATTGCTACAAAATACCATAGTTTGTTTTGTTTATTTGACATTTTGTCATTCGAAAGTGTAGTCCAACAGTTCTTTTTTAAATTTTCTCAGTGTTGTAATAAAACCCGTGATAGACATACTTACACCTTATGTCCTTATATTGTACTAAGCACTTTTTTCTCGTGATTATATTTTCTATAATAGTTTCTTGTTTTTCTTGAATATTTGTAATTTTGAACAAAATGCAATTTGCTAGTCTGCTCCTCATTTTTCCTACAATGAAACTACTTGATACTGTGTGAGGTTTAGTCAAACCTAACTTACCCAGAGTATTTTTTTCATTAGTTGTCATTTCGTTCCAATTTTCATACATCTCTGCTGCAATCTCGTCCCATGCTTTGGCCATTTTATCTTTATTGCAGTATTCCATACTTTTCGGGTTATATAAACATGAACAATTAAAAAGAACAAGTCACACTTCGGCCTATAAAACGTGGCGCATGATGCATGTCGTCTTAAACGCTCGTGTAGCTCAGCCCTAAGATTTGACCATAGCGTAAAAAGCTTTCTATTATGAACTAACTCTCGACCAAATTTGAGTACCTTAGTATCGCAGAGTTGAAAAATATCAGCATTTAGTGCAACAGGTCATATAAAAAAAATGGATATTAATTGATATTTCGAGAACGGTAACATATAGGTATAGGGAAACAATAAGGAAAGTTGTTCTAGAGATTGCGAGAAAAGTTAATTTAGAGGATGTTCCCTTTAAAATATCACAGTTGCTACTTATTTCTAGTAGAAGCGGCAACACCGCATTGCCGAAAATATTTTAGCTGGGTAGGGCACATTCCTTTATGTAAAAAACAAATTTGTGTATCGTCCCATTCATTGGTTTGCCGTAAACGATTAATACACCATCGACCGTGACACACCCTGTATTTGTTTTCTAAAAATGTTGTTATAATATTTTTGTAGGTGTTACTGTTGACTATCCCACAAAACATGTTTATTGGGTCGACACATATTTGGACTATGTGGAAAAAGTAGACTATGATGGAAAAAATAGAAAAACTATGGCCAGAGGGGTGCACGTTAGAAATGCTTATGGAGTTAGTGTATTTTTAAACAGGTTAGTTTTAGTTTTTTTTTTACTATATTTTTTCGACATTACCGGGTGATTTCTAATCTCGATCTTTGCGTTGATGCCCACCATTGCCGGTTGTGTTCAAAATTGATTTTAAAGAATTCCTTATATTCATTTATAAATGCCGTCTAAACTGTATTTATATCGAGTTGTATAACGTACTTCTGTTTTAGTTTATCGAAAGATTTCAGTATTTTCAGTGTGAAACTAGTGATTTCAAATTTGTGTTCAAAATGTTTAAAGTGGCGAAAACGTCTTCGTGGATTAAAAATTTCCTAGAGTTAGAGTTTAGTGGAGAAAAAGTCTTCTGTAAAGCTTGTGCAAAACTATTGTTTGTGAAAAGAAGTTCCAAATCGATCAACATTTAAAAACACCGCTGCATAAATCAAAGTTACAAAAAATGAAATCTGAGCCAGTTCAGCTGAGTGTAAAAAACGCATTTCAAAATATTGGAGAAAAATCGAAATCTGAAAAGGAAATTTTTCAAGACGACTAATGCAAGGCTTTGGTCGCAGCAAACATACCCTGAAAAATATTGCAAAATCCGCATTTCAGAGATTTTTTGCAAAAATATTGTCAACAAATTATTCCTGACGAATGCACGCATAGAAAGAAGAATGTCCATTCAGTATACGAAACCGTTATAGAAGAAATTAGAGCTTCACTGGGTGATAATAGCTATTTTCCTAACAAGTGCAGAAAATCGATTTTTCCGCACGCAAATGCCGTTGACAGCACGACGCGTAGCGGAGTGGTGTCAAGCATTTAAGTGCGGAAAAATAGGTTTCTGCACGTGTTAGGAACAATAGTTTTTCTACTAGCGTGAGGAAACAAATTGAAAATAATTTAAAAAACGGAGTTTTTTTTTAAATTTTTATTACAATGAACAAAATTTTACAATATTAATTTACTTATTTATATTGTAATTAATTGTAAACGTACAATTACTAGCACTATTTAAATTAATAGCAGAAGCCAGTTGGTTGCGGTTCTCCAGTAAAGATTGGGGTGCAGGAATAATTGATATTTCAGTAGGTTGCAGCTCGTTTTCTGAGTCCTGAAGCCCATCACTTTGTTCATGTTGTGTACTTGTTGCTGGATGGGAGTAAGAAAGGGCTACACAGCTGCTGGTGGAAGCACTGGCTGGGGTTGATTTCAATATTTTACTTGCTATTAGTTTTTTATTTTCCAAGGATTCGTTTAGATAACCTTCGGCGACTTTTGTGGATTGCCACCCCCCATGACGCTTCAGGTTGGTTATGCCCACTCCACCATTTGCAAGGGCAGTGGCAGAAGACCTTCTATAACAGTGGCCAGTGTACTCTTCTGGATTCGGCAATCGTAAATAGGCTGCTACCTCAGATGGCATTTTTCCAAATTTATTTATGCCAACGCATTGGATGGTACATTCCCCTTTGCGATATTGTACGAAAAAACGTTGGTGTGAAGTATTTTTTGGTCTAAGTGATACATATTTTCTTATCAACGCCAAGTTTTTCTCCCCAGTGACCACAAAACTTCGGCTTGTGTGCGTTTTATTGTCGGCTATTTTCACTAAAACGAAACATTTTTCCAGCTGTACGTTTTCAAACAACAAATTTGTCAATTCTTCCCGTCTGCACGCCCCTGCTAGGCCAAAAATTGTTGCCACTTTAATTAGGAGGTATGTGTCATCAGGAGCGCTGTCTATAAATTTTTCCATGTCACTTGTGGTTAAAATTTTCGACTTTTTTGGTCTGAAGCCAACCATTTTTTTCTTGAGAAAAGAAATTAACTTAAAATGCATACCAATATCCACATTTTTTTTCAGCTTGAGCATAGTTTTCAACATTGAGTATCTTGACCAGAGTGTGGACGGCTGGTACGATTTCGATAATTCGTAAAAGTAGGCCAAAAAAACTTCTTCTCTTTCAAAATTCACATTTTTCTTCTCCTTACTCCATTTGCAAAAAAGGGTGTATTCTTTTTCATACCGTTTTCTTGATTTTTCTGGCAATAAATCTTCTTTGAGATTTTCAGCCGCCAAAAGAATCTCCTCCGGTACTTCTTCTATAAAATTTTCGTTCATCTCTTCATCGGAAATCATTTTGCGTGCCGAAGAATTCAGCAAAACTCCAGTAGAAAAACTGATAAACTAGTTTAAATTTATAATATTCTGTTGACAGTGACATACAAATCAACAACTGGTTATATACACCATAGCAACTAAGATATTTCAAAGGTAATATGATGAACAGTGACTTCAAATCGTACAGCATTCAATTTAATTAAATTTAATTTCAAAATATAACAGTGCGGAAAAATCTTTGCCGCAAGGTGCGGAAAAGTGGATTTTCCGCACTAAAACGTGCGGAAAATGCGTTTTTCCGCACGCTAGTAGAAAAAAATGTTTACATTGTTGTTGATGAAAGCACAGATGCTTGTGCCAGATATATCGCATATCTTATGATTGGAGCACTTCAAGAAGATAAAGCAACAAACCCATATTTAATAGCTTCTAAGCAGCCAGACAAAAGTAGTAATGTGACCGTAACCCGATTTATTCAGCAGTCCCTATCGAGCTATTTCTTGCCAGATTCAGTCCCAGGTGAGAAGTTTTTAGTGCTTTTGTCTGATGCAGGACCGTATATGGTAAAAGTAGGCCAAAACTTAAGAATCTTTTACCCCAATATGGTACATGTGACTTGTCTGTTACATAGAATAAACCGAGTCGCAGAAACCGTCAGAACTGAATAATCTTTAGTAAATAAATTAATTTTAAGTGTAAAGAAAGTGTTTCTAAAAGCACCTCTAAGAGTGCAGATGTATTATAAGGAGAGATTACCAGGAGTTAGCTTATCTCCAGAACCTGTAATTACCCGGTGGGGAACGTGGATTAAGGCCGCAATATTCTACACAGAACATTTCGAAGCTGTTAAAGAACTAATTTTGGATTTAGATGACGATTCGCAGTGTGTTGTGCAAAGTAAAGAGTTGTTAGAAAGTGCAAGTGTAGTTAAATATCTTGTTTTTATTAAGGTTAATTTCAGTTTTATACCGGACATAATATTTTCGTTAGAGAGTAGAAATTTAAGTTTAAGAGACTCAATTAGTATTGTTGAAACTTTTTTGTTAAATGTAACAACATTTCCGTTAGTTGTATCTTGGCCTTATACTTTACTACCTAAGTTGCAGTATTGCCCGATTACATCAGTAGATGTTGAAAGAAGCTTCTCTTTGTATAAACATATTTTTACTAATAGGAGACAATTCTTTTTAGTTAAAAATTTTGAAAAATATTTAGTAATAAATGCCTTTTATACAATTTCAGGTTAAAAAATTGTTTACTTTTATTTTTCTTTGTTTTTTTTGCATTTTTTTTAAATAAACATCTTTTTTAGAACCCAGTGTGTTTCTTTACCCTATTTTACTATTATAAATTAAGAAATATTGCATACCAGTATGCATGTTTGGTCAAAAAAATGCATATAACTGCATATTTTAAAAGCAAGCAAGGCATATATATATGCGCATATTTTGGCTGAATTTAAGTCCATATATTCCGCCCTTTATTTATAACTGTTATCAATAAAATTATTATTTTTACTATTATTCAGATACTTGGACAACGCGCAACGGGAATCAGGGTTAATAGCCCTAATTTTTTTACGTCTTTGGTTCAGGTTGGTTTATCAACTGAATGAAAACGCTTATTGTGCAATGCGCCTACATAAAGAACGAAATTGCTTCCATGGGGGCACGTCATACAAGCGAACCCAACGAGAAATAATTACATGCATTGCTTTTGTTGTTTTAAAACTTTTTTTTTTCAAACGTTTGAAACATAACATTCGAAACTAATTCAAAGCTGAAAAAAAAATCTTCGCCACGTGTAATGAAAATATTTTTTATTTTCAGAGTTTTTGTATCTTCGTGGTATAACAATAGTATTTTGGAGTTTAATAAATTTAGCCACAGGGACAAGAATCTGGGGGCCAGAAGTATCATAACCAACATTAGCAGACCTTTCAACATCTACGTGTTTCACAGACAAAGGCAGCCTGACGGTAAGAACTATACAGGGTAACATGATATACAGGTTCTTCCAGTTAACATTCCCCATGACATGAGAAAAATATTGAAGTGAAATGTGTAAAATATTTTTTAGTTGCTCATCCATGCAAGACCTCATCATGTGACCATTTATGCATTCCCTTATGGACTTCGACCGGCGTGGCCATTAAAAAATGTATGTGCGCTTCTGGGTACATGTTGTTTGGGGAACGGTGTATAATCAAAACGCCAGATATGTTTTTGCTTATCTCCAGGAGCAGACCAGAGAGTATACGAGGTGTAGATTTGACTACAGGTAAAAGAATTCTTCTTTTTTAATTTTTCATATTTTTTTATGAAAAGTTTCGCCATTTAATTGTTAGTAAAAATTTTATTAGAAGCTCAGTCTACTGTTTTTTTTTTTCATTTTTTTACGTAATGTATCTACTCATGTTTTTCTTTTCGTTTTATTGAGATTTAACGACGCGTTACAACGTAAACATTGAACTTTAAACAAGTTCTTCTCGAAACGTGTTTTTTGATGTTTTGTGCCATATTGAACTATCCATCAGATCGACTTAAAATTTTATACGTGTACAGTGAAACCTCTCCTCGCGGACACCTCAATTAAGCTGACACCCCCTTTAACTGGACAACTTTACTGGAACAAAAGTATAGTCCGCCTTTTCTGTGGCTATAGAAGGAATACGAATAAAAAAAACACTCTTGTACCGGGTTTGACAAGTTTAGCAATACGTTTTAAATAAAAATAACCTAATTTTATGATGATCAGAGCGCGTATGAATTTTTTCCCGTCCACGCATTTCCCGGCGGCCGCTTCTAGTTGATGAAATAATTGTTGTGAACACATGAATAAAATAATGTTTAAAAAATGTGTGTTCCACTGCGTTTTTTTTACCTATTGCCACTGAGAGTGGACATTGGAGTGGTTTAATTATTAAAATAAGAGGAAGTAAATTTATTTTATTTACTTATAAAATATTTATATGAAACGAGGCCGTCGTAGCCATAGACTCGTAAGGCGGACTATATTGCCTATTTCTTTGCATGTAAAACCAACTCCTAGAACCGGACACTCTAATAACCGGACGCGGCCAATTTTCTTGGTACAAAAAATATTTAGACCTCCCTTAACCGGACGCGAACCTCTAACAACCAAACTGTACGTAGTAAAATAATGTGTGTATATTCGCCACACTGCACTCTGTAACCGGGGAATTACCGTTTTTCGTTTTAATGCGGGTATTGATTTGTTGGAGATTTCTGTCATATTGCATATTTAGTTCATTGTGCAAATAGGCAAATAGTGAGTGCTAAAGATTTTTGAAATGGCGCCTAGTAAAAAACTTCTTAGTTTGCGTAAAAAAATGGAAGTTGTTAACACTTCAGAAAAAGAACATTTATCAGTGCGGAAGCTCGCCGAAAATTTTAAGATCGGAAAAACTTAAGCCGCGGAAATTATTAAAAATAAAAACAAAATTCGTCTACAATGGGAGTCAGCAAGCAATACTGATCAAAAAAAGGGATTTTTAAGAGCTGATGGACGTCAAATTGACAAAATGTGTTTTAATTGGTTTTCTCGTTCTCGTAGCCAAAACATTCCAATATCAGGAAGTTTAGTGAAGGCTAAAGCTCAGGAAACAGCAGAAAAATTAAATGTTGTCAAAATTCGGGCAGTTTTAAGTGTATCTCCGGAGAATCAGCAGATGTCAGTCAAGATGACGTTAATCAGTTTAGAATTAAGTTGCCATCGCTACTCCTTGGGTATCCGATCGCCGATGAAACTGGCCTTTTCTTTCGAGCTTCACCGGACAAAACCCTTGTCTTTAGGTCTGAGAAATTTAGCAGGGGAAAACTTTCCAAGGAAAGGCTTACAATTTTATTTTGTGCTAATATGGTAGGGCAAAAAGAAGATATGCTGGTGATCGGAATGGCGGTCCGACCTAGGGCATTTAAAAATGTATCAATGAAAGATTTACCGGCAATGTGGAAGTTTAACAAAAAAGCATGGATGACACAAGACATTATGAGTGAATGGTTGCTCCAATTTGATAGGCAAATGATCAGGCAAAACCAAAAAATTTTGTTATTTTTGGATAACGCAGGGTCTCACCCTCGTGAAGTAAAGCTACAAAACATAAAAGTTATCTTTTTACCTTCCAATACTACATCAATGTGTCAACCTCTAGACCAGGGTATCATACAGAATTTTAAATTCTATTATCGAGGGTTAATATTAAATATCAAAAATGGACCAAGTAAGATCCGCTTCAGAGTTAGCGAAGTCCATAAATATTTCAAAGGCACTTTATTACATTAAAACAGCCTGGAATAAAGTTTCGTCAGCAACAATACAAAATTGTTTTAAAAAAGCTGGTTGTTCCTTTATCTACGATAGTTCAAATGGAAAGGTGTGCCAAAGAAATAAACATAACACAAGAAAATCTTGAAAGTTATGTTGGAATCGACAATATTGCAGCAACAAAAGAAATGAGTTTGAACATTGACGATGCGATTGAAAACATGATTGACCACGATCCTGCACCGGAAAAGGACGAAGACAGCGATCTCGAGCTTGACACTGTTAAAAGCAACAACACAATTACTACATATAGGGAAGCTTTAGTGTAATTACCGACTTAAAAACTTTTGTAAATGACGACTACATTGCATTTCAACACCTCAAAAATTTAGAAGATCATTTTCAGTCTAGTTTTTTAAAGCAAAAAATGCGGAATATGCGTCAACAGAGCATTTTAGACTTTGTAAATAAGTAAATTTGATACATAAGTATGTACATATTTACTGATAATTCCAATAAATGTGTTAAAATTTCGTAGTTTTTTTACAAACTCTTTTAGGCGAACACCTCCAATAAGCGGACAAAATCAGCGAAACCGTGAGTGTCCGCTTATGAGAGGTTTCACTGTATATGTCAATCATTTTTATACAGTAATTACCTACACTTTGCCTTATTAGCATTTTCATTTTGCAACTATTTCTTTGAAGTTTTAAAATTGACCAGGATTGAGAAACTTCGAAAAAAGTTTGTGAATTATGCCGATTTTTTGAAAAAGCGGAAAAGGACTATTTTTAATGTGCTTGTAAACATAGAACCATATACAATTGAGAAATCTGCAGACATTTAAATCAGAATATCTAAAATATGTTCTCAGCTATTTTATTGTTGTGGTTTTCATTTCTTTCCAGTGTATTTGTGACACTATTTTATTGTATGCTGGCATACCATTAAACTAAAGAGTTTTTTTATAAAAGTAAAATAATCTAAATGTAATGGAACACGTATTAGATTTATAAATGGAATTCGACAGATTGAAATCAAAATTTAGGTATTTATGTAGGACTTCCTTTTCAACAAAACACAAGAACTTTTAATATTGCTATTTCATATCCCAACAACTAGGTAATGTTAGTTTTATATTTTTCTTAGTAAAACTACCTACATGTGCGTGTGCGCAGGAAATGATTTACGTTGGTCTTGAATCTTTGGAGATTATACTCCTAGGGGAACACGCTCTCAGGTACGTCCTTATCCAGATGAAAGAATTTTTAAGCAGTGTCGTTCGAGGGACACTAAGCTGAACCACGTACGGGTGGGCTGCAGTGGCTCGTCATGTATTTCTACCATGCACCGCTCTGGGTGGAATCAATCGGACAACCTCAGTTGAGCCCTTGCCATGGAAATATTTGTAAAATAGACTCAAGTCGCCAACCTGCCTTTGATGTCCAAAACTTTCCAGGTTGTTTGTGAGATCATGGTCACCAATGAAGCGAATGGCTCTTCTTTGAATGGAACCTAGCAATCTCAGGGTATGTTTAGGAGCAGAGTCATAAATATGCAAACAGTACTTCAGCGATGGTCGAATTTGGGCTTTATAGAGGATCAAAAGTTGTTGGGGTGTATAGAGGTTTTTAGTTCGGAAAAGTATTCCAAGCTTCTGCGAGGCTGCCTTACCAATGGCCGCAACGTGGCTATGCCAAGACATATGACTATCCAAATTGACGCTCAATAAATCAATTGTATAAGCCAAGCGAATCTAGTGTCCTGCCATGACTATATCCAGTTTTTCAGCATTAACTTTTTTAGAAAAAACTGCCGCCATAGTAAAAGATGAAGCAAGTTTGCTGTCATCAGCGAAATTATATATAGGATTTTTAGTTTTTTTCCAAAAGATCGTTATTGTATAGTGGGCGACAATATAGAACCTTAAGGGACTCCGGCATTGATGTTAAATGTGGCTGAAAGAAATCCGTCCATCCCCACTCACAGAGAACGGTCTTTAAGAAAGCTCGACAGCCATGAACAAAATTTAACCGGCATTCCGTATGCTCTCACTTTAGTTAGGAACCCCTCATGCCATAACCCGTCAAAGGCCTTGAAAATATTCAGTGCTGACTTTTGAGGTTGTGTTTTATTCTTCAGAAATAAAGCAAATTTGGCAACGCACTTATGGAACATGCGCAGTAGCAAAAATATATCTCCATTGCTGGATAATTATGCAGTATACTGTTTTTTGTCAATTTAGCGAATTTTAAAAAACTGCTTATGTAAATATGCTAGTAATGTGATGCGGATTGAGAATTCCGAGGCTAAAATTAGAGAAATTAAAAAATTTTGAGATTGCAAAAAGCAAAGATTAAAATTAAAATTTTTAAAAATATTCAAAATTGGGAGAAAACGGTTTACTGCATAATAACTCATTGCTGCTTCAATTTGTTTAAGCCATATAGTACTAATACATATAATTGATGTATACAAATCGTTTATTAATGATCCTTATTAATGAATAAATGAACAAGCAGTTTCACGACAAAAATTATGTTTTAAATATTTAAATTTTTTTATTAGGTAGAGATGTTATGGTTCCAGTTTTAAAGGTGGGGAGACCGAAAGTGATTGAGTTTGAAGCTTGGTCCAAGTCAATTATTTACGCAAATGGTCAGGACGAGACACTGGATATTGTGTTAATTGACTCTGTAAGTATTTTAAACTTACATCTTAGAAAAGGAAGGTGTTGATTACAAGAGAATTTGGTTGAACCTGATTCGCTTCTTTGCATATACGTTTAAATTTATTAAAATGTGTTAAGATGAATGCCAATTTGTTTGACGTTTATGGAAGGCGTATAAAATCCGGAAGAAAAAGAAAAGTCTTTCTCCGCAAGTTTAATTCCTACTCTTATTTCTTTATTCCCTATTCGTAAAAATGCAATATAATTTTTAACAAATTGTACAAACGTTATCATAAAGTTTAATAGAGTTTTCTGTTTAATTTTTACGAATAAGGAATACAGAAATAAGAATTAGTAACTAAAAAGCACAAATTGATTTCTCTTATGCGCTTAGTCGTTATCGCACAAATAATTTCACAAAAGTAAACAGATTTCCAAAATGTATATACACTCACAGGCAAAATAATCGTTCCACCCAAATTTTCGATGAATTTTAATAATAATTTTATTTCTTCGATATCGGATTTAAACGAATTTTAAAGAATATTGTAGATAAATTAGTGGAGAATCGTTCACATTTTAAAAATTTACTAAAAAATAGACGTATATAAATATTATACAGGTTTAAATAAAAATATGTTTTTTACCATAAGTTTAAGACACTCTGTGGAGTGGCGAAACAGTATATTGTTCTAAATTAAGTTTTAATTATCAAGTCACATCTATTGTTAACATTTTTGTTTTTGGTTCACCTCGATATCTTTATTTTTGTATAAATATGGATTTTTTTAAAAAAACATTGCAATTTCCAATAATTTTTCTGTACGAGAAACTAGGTTGCTATGGAGAATGACAGTGACAGTTTTGTTGAATCATCCCATACTTGTACATGTCATTTACGGCTTTTAAAAGCTATCAAATTATCTTTTGTAAATGAATGTGTGTTACTTTTAAAAATGGACATGTCTCCGACTGATGTTGCCAAAGCCATTGCTTTAATCCAGGATGGACGGTCACAGTATTACGTGGCAAGAGTTTTAAACGTCAGAAGAAGTAAAGTACAAAGGGCTGTATATCGGTAGCATGGCGAGTACAGTAGAAGGAGTCAATGTGATATGAAGAGGTGTACGTATGAATGAGATGATCGCTTTATTGCACTAAATGTTTTACGTAACCGAAGAGTAACTTCTGTGGAGGTAAGAAACAAATTGGAGGACGTACGGCATGTCCAAGTAAGCGAGAGAACGATAAGAAGATGGTTATCTGACATTGGATTACACGTAAGGAGACATGCAACCGCTCCCGAATTGCTAAGATACCACAGGGTTGAACGCCTTAGATTTGCTAGGGAACATCACAATTGGGGCATTGATGAGTGGGAAAATATCCTATTTACCGACGAATCTAGGTTTTGTTTAAAATCACCGGACGATCGTCAAAGAATCTATAGAAGAACAGGAGAATGTTTTGAGCAAAACCATTTTTCGCCTAGGGTAAGCTGTGGCGGAGGCTCCGTTATGGTGTGGGGTGGCGTGCAGCTTGACAGCAGAACGGACTTGTTATTAGTTGATGAGGGGGGGGGGGGCAATGACAGCGGATAGATATGTTAGTCAAGTTCTAGAACTACATGTTGTTCCATTTGCTCCATTTGTGGGAGACGATTTCTTGCTAATGCATGATAACGCTCGATCGCATGTTGCGAGAGTAGTTAATGAATATTTAGATGAGGTGGAAATCCCAAAAATGAATTGGCAGCCCCGACTTAAACCCGATCGAACATGTCTGGGACACATTGGGCAGAAAAGTACGGTCGGGAGTACCTGGTCCAGCCAATTTACAGGAGCTTAGTAGTGAAGTACTCATTGAAGAATGGCAGCAAATTGATCAAGATCATTGTATACGGAATCTCATTGAAGGAATGCCAAGGCGAATAAAGGCTGTCATTTAAGCACGTGGAAGAAACACTCGTTACTGAGTTATTTGTTACTGTTTTTGTTATTGTTATTTTTTAAGTGTATTTTTATTTAATTCGCGCGTGCCATTTTTGTGCTTTGAGTTTAAAGTTTTATAATGGCTTTATAGGGGATTAATTAAATTTTGTTAAACAAGTTTGTATGGTTCTTTTAAAAAAATTGTATTTGTGGCAAAAATAAAAACTGTCACTGTCATCCTCCATAGCAACTTTAGTTCTTCGTACAGAAAAATGATTGGAAATTGCAATGATTTTTTTAAAAATCCATATTTTCCACAAACATAAAGATACCGAGGTGAACCAAAAAAAAAATGTTAAAAATAGATGTGACTTGATAATTAAAACTTTATTTAGAACAATATACTGTTTTGCCACTCCACAGAGTATCTTAAACTTACGGTAAAAAAACATATTTTTGTTTAAACCTGTATATTATAAACGTGTTGTAGGTAAAATATGACAATTGGACACTAAGGTCAAATATTAAAAGAAATGTGTTTCTTACTTCATTTAATGTCGAGGATTGCTAACTAGCAATTTTACTTACGTCGATCCTTCTATTTTTAAAGATAAAACTTTTAAACTAACTTCTTTTTTAGGTAAACACTACAAGAACTTTACTAAAAGACATCCAATGCGATGGATTAGCTCTGGATTGGACTACTGGAAACTTATATTACAACAACTGGAAAAAAGGGTTAATAGGAGTGGTTCAAGTATCGAATTCCTCCATCCAAAAAACCCTTTTTCAAAGTAGTTTGGCCTTTTATCCGACATCGTTAGCTTTGGACCCTACCAGAGGTAAATTAAATAGCTGACGGAATAGAAGAAGGTGATATAGCATACTTCAAGTATTTTTTATAGAGGTGGTTTTGCAAAAGTAAATAATAGATTAGGGATAGTAATAACGTGGTTTATTTTTATTAAAAACAATACAGATCTTAACTTAAACCATCACCTAAATCAAAAATGATACTTAAACAAACCCTTGCAAACACCGTCCCTTAACCCTCCGTCGGTCGCAACCGGCCTGACAGGCCAGCTTACGCTGTTATCATTAATTTTTTCTATTACAAACCGCACAAGCGCTTACCCTTCTTAGTATGCCTTTATCCATATAAGATCTTTCGAAATCTGATGTCAAGTTTTCAAAATTCAAAATGGCGACTATTGAAACGCAAAACGGGGTATTTTTGAAGTCGTTGAAATTTGAAGTATGGGGGTTTTTAGGGTCGCTGATTACGAATTTGATAGTAGTTTTTGGAAAAACAAAATGGCGAACTAATTTAAAAAAAACTACTCCGTTATACACAAATAGTGTAAGGGGGTTTTCGGGGTGAAAAAAACAAAATGGCGGATTTAAAATGGCCGACGAATTTCAAAGGAACGACTTCGTTCTTCACAAAAATAAGTGTAAGAGGGTTTTCGGGGTTGCTGATTACGAATCCGCCAATTTTTTTTTCCAAAAACTGATATCAAATTCATAATCAGCGACCCTAAGAACCTCCTTTAAATTTCAACGACCTCGAAAACCCCCTTGCGTCAAGTTTCAGACAAGTTACAAATACAGGGTCGTTGGTATGTATGGAAACGGTCGATTATTTCTTAAAGTAAAACAGTTAGGAAAAAATATTGAAGATAAAAGTTTTAGGGTTTTTAAAGGTCTATAAGAATAAAAAAAAATAAGTATACAGGATGAGTCGGAAAACCGTAGAGAGACAAAGTTACTTTTTTTTTAAATGGAACACCCTATATATCTTAGAATATTTTTGAATTTTACGTGGAACATCAATTATTATTTAATAAGTGCATTCTAAACCTAATAGTTTCCGAGATATCGACTTTTGAAAAATGACATTTTTGAACTTTGACAGCTTCTAGCTTTCTAACGGTACATCTTAGAGTAAAACGGCTTACATGTCCTTATCTTAGTTTCTTATTATCTTTCTAAAAGTGTCACTGCCGGTTAAACCGGATGTAATTTAAATGCCGGAAATACAGTACTTCCGGTTTAACCAGAAGTTGATGTTCTTGGAAAGATAATGAAAAAGTAAAATAGGGACATGTAAGTCATTTTACTCTAAGATGTATCATTAGAAAGCTAGAAGCTGTCAAAGTTTAAAAATGTCATTCTTCAAAAGTCGATATCTCGGAAACTATTAGGTTTAGACTTATAAGGCACTTATTAAAAAATAATTGATGTTCCACGAAAAATTCAAAAATATTCTAAGATATATGATGTTCCATTTAAAAAAAAGTAACTTTGCTTCTCGACGGTTTTCTGACTCATCCTGTATACTTTTTTTTTAATTCTAATAGACCTTAAAAAACCCTAAAACTTTTGTCTAAAGTATTTTTTGCTGACTTTAGAAAATAATCGACCGTTTCCATACATACCAACGACCCTGTATAATGGTTTATTCTGAGATTTTGCCTTTGATTAGCCGCCATTTTTAATTTTGAAAATTCGACATCAGAATCGTAATCAGCGACCCCAAAAACCTTAAGCCAAGGTTTAATTAGAATTATTCCTTATCTACTTCTCGAGTTAATACAGGTGGCCTGTCCGGCACATTGCGACCGAACTCGTTAGTTTTAGGGTTGCGACCGACGGAGGGTTAATCAGTTTATGAGATAATTAGACCTCTTAAACGATTTTACAAAATTTCATTAAACATTAGACACAAATAACTGCCTCCGCGGTCACAGTCAAGAATATCCCTATCAAATCAATTTGGAATATGTTTAATTTATTAAACTTGTTGCTATACAGGGTGTTTCAAAACAAATGCGAAAAACTTAATGGGGCGATTTCTGGTTTAAAATAAAGGATAGTTTCATATACAGTGTGCCCAAAAAAGTATGCAACATATGGGAAAGCTTTTTATTACCGATTTCTCAGAAAATTGCCTTAAGAGTAAAGTACCTCAATTATTAGAAATACAGCAAAATTTTATATGGATATATTTTTGCAAAGTAAAAACTTAGTCCAAATACGAAATTTGAGTTAGGTGTCTGAACTTTTAATTTTTTTCCCTTCATCTCTATTTTCCCCTAAACGGTACGCCTCTGGTCGATTTTTTGTTAACGCAATTTTAATATATTTATCAAATAACTTAAACGTGGGTTAATAATAAAAATGTATGCAAACCTTTTAAAACCTTTCAATGATACGAGTTGATTTAGATATTAGCGTGTTGCACGCCTACTTAAACACATTTTAACCAACTTATGTTCTAAACAAAATTATGATAGAATTCAACTATATTCACTTACTGGAAATAACTAAGTTATTTGTCATAATAAATAAATAAATAATTACGAATTTGAGTATATAAAAAATCCAAAGGTGACAAATCTGGAGATCTTGGTGGCCACTGATATTCGGAATACCTTCCAATCCATTAACCATTAAATTCTCTATCCAAGTAATCTGTAACCATCCGAGCACTATGAGCTGGTGCTTCGTCCTGTTGAAACCACATACTGCATCTAATATTTAAAGGCAACTCGTCTAGTTCGTTAGAGAGTTCGTTTTGTAGAAATTGGAGGTAACGTTTAGAATTAAGATTTTCCCGAAAGCAGAAAGGACCCACTATCTTATTATTCAAAATTCCACACCATATATTAGTTTTTGCTGAATACTGGCTTTTACACTCTATTACAAAATTTTGATTAGCGTCTGCCCACCATCGACAGTTCTGCGTTAAAACTACACCATTTGTGTTGAAGGTAGCTTCATCAGAAAACAATATATTTCGGTGACATTGACGATTACTCTCTTTTTCTCCTTGTACCCAAAATGAAAAATAAAGTCTATTGTCATAATCGCGTTCTAAAATTTGATTAACAAATAATGCGGGTTTGTATGCATGATATTTATATTCTTTAAGTAGGTATGCTATTTACTGTAGATTTTTTAGATTCTGTGTCTACTTCGACTGACCTTAAAGATTTCCTTGGATTTTCTATAAGAGTTTGTAAAACTTCAAGTTCTTTCTCCTCACTTCTAACCCATTTGGTATGCTTTTTCTTGTAACTTAATTCCAATGAGCCCGTTTCTTTGAAGAAGTTATAAATTCTAGAAACTGTACTATAATGGATGTTCTTTACAAGGTGTCTTTCAGTGAAGATAGATGCTGCTTCTCTAAACGATTTATATTTATCCCCAACAACAAGAACTAATTCTGCCCTTTCTTGTAAAGTTAGTTTTTCCGCCATAATTTTTAACAATAATTCAAAAAGCAAGTTGACATAATAAGCCGTATGTGTGACAAGTATGCTGCTATTGATTTTAATTCAATAATTCTTTTCACTGCCTACTCTTTAAAAAAGCAAGATACCTATTTTATATGCATAAGTTGGCTAAAATGTGTTTAAATAGGCGTGCAACACGCTAATATCGAAACGAACTCGTACCATTGAAAGGTTTTAAAAGGTTTGCAACTACTTAATACATTTTTATTATAAACCTACGTTTAAGTTATTTGATAAATATATTAAAATTGCGTAAACAAAAAATCGACCACAGGCCTACCGTTTAGGAGAAAATTTAGATAAAGGAAAAATAATTCAAAATTGAGACACGTAACTCACATTTCCTATTTGGACCAGGTTTTTAATTTGCAAAAACATTTCCATATACAATTTTGCTGTATTTCTAATAATTAAGGTTAGTTCAGGTTAGTTCAGGTTAGTTACTATTAGCTGCAGGTGAAATATGAAATATGCATTTATAGTTTTAAGGCATGCACCAACTTTTAGCAAGAATAAAATTTTCTGAGAAATGGGTAATAAAAAAAATTAAATGTAGAGGAATACATTTCGGGACGGGAAATTAAAAAAGAAAAAATCTAGTTGGCCGCTGTCACTTTTTGGGGCGTTTATAATAGTGCTTTATTTGACATTGCTCAATTAGTTTGAATACAATATTTTCCGATTAATTTAATCAAAAATTTGTTATCCGATCTGTTTATTTGTGCAGTAATAAGAGTTTTAACTAAATCAATAGAACAATAATGGTTAATCACACTAATGCAGAAACGGCAGATATGCATTTAATGTACGGGCGTGCAAACGGAAATTTCTTGGAAGTTTGTCGTCTTTATACACAAGCGTATCCTAATCGTGGACCTCCTCATCATAGCATGTTTACCAGGTTTCATCAAAGGCTACATGAAACTGGAGCTATCGAAAAAAAAAGTTATGATATCGGCCGACACCGCGAAGTTCGAACACCCGAATTAGAAGTTGCTGCCCTAAATATTTTTGAAGCGCGACCTGAGACGAGCACCAGGAAAATTGCAGCGGAATTAAATACTGATGCATCAATCGTTTGGAGAATATTAAAAGAATAACAGTTAAATCATTACTATGCACAGAGGGTACAAGCTCTCTTACCAAGAAATTTCAAACCGAGAATGATTTTTTCCCAATGGTTTCACCGAATGAATACCAATAATCCTTTTTTTTTTTGTTCAAAAATTCTCTTTTCGGACGTAGCTAGTTTCTCAAGAAATGCTTTAGTTTACACCAAACCTATAATATCGACGGTAAATTATAATACAGTGAGAACGTAAAAGTTGGAACGAATTCATTTAAAATTCATGTGTTTTTTTTTAAGCGCTTGAACCCGTCAATTTTTTATTTTTGTTGTGCATTTTTTGAAGCTTATTTCATGTGTACAGGTTGTCCCAAAAACAAGTTATGATGGTTTACTTTATTTTTTTAAATGGATACCTTTATTTTATAATTTTTTTTTGGATTCTGCATAAAATTCTAAACATATTTCATGAATTCTGTCATATACTTAAATTCAGCCGTTTGCGAGAAAATCGATATTCGGATTTTACCAAATGTTTTTTTTTATTATTACTTAAATCATGAACACTATTGTAAGGAACGTTACGGAGTGCGATTTTTAAAAATTACCGACGAAAAGCTTTCAAGCCAGCCACTCATTAATCCATTTAAAGTAAATTTGAGAAGGGTGATTGAAGATTATGATTTAAATGAGCACCAGCTGTATAACGCTGATGAAACTGGGTTGTACTGGCAACTACTACCTGATAAAACTTATGTCTCTTTGGCGGAAAAAACTGCCCCTTGACTAAAGATTGCCAAACGGAGAGTAACATTTTTGGGCTGTACTAATGCTTCAGGCTTGCTAAAGTAAAACCGTTACTTATCGGAACTGCTAGAAATCCATGATGTTTTAAGAACTTTAATAATCCCCTGGTATACAGGCATACGAAAAACACCTGGATGACGTCTGAACTTTTTAAGAACTGGTTTTTCCAGCAATTTGTTTCAGGGGTAAGTCTGCTAGCCTCTTAAGGTTTTGATTAATAACCCTTATGTTACGTAATTTTAGGTAAAAACCTTTTTAAGAACTCGAGGTCTTCCAAAAAAAGCGCTGCTACTTTTGGATAACGCTCCGTGTCATCCATCGGCCGAAGAATTAAAAACCAGTGATGGTATGATCTTTGTTATGTTTACGCCACCAAATGTCACGCCTCTGATTCAACCTATAGACTAAAATGTGCTAAGGCTGACCAAGCTATTCTATAGAAACGGTCTACTTAGTTTCATTATTACTGGTAATGATGTGATTGGTGAAGCCCTTAAGAAAATTACATTGAGAGATGCAGTTATACATTTAGTAGCCGCATGGGAAGTGAAGAACCAGTAGACGAAGACAACTTGCCACTGTCTTTCTTGCAGCAACAGCTGAAAGAAAAGCGAGCTACTGACAGTACTCTAGGAGAGACAATCGCACTCCTGAAAGCTATAGGACCAGTAAGTTTTAAATTTACATGTATGCCCAAATAGCATACAGCGATTTAAGCTGGAATCTTTGGGTTTTTCTTCTATTCTTAGTTTTCTTTTTAATAGGTGAAATACACAGCTGAAGAGATAGAAGATTGGAACAAGGACGTAATTGAAGACTCAAACTTCGAAAAAGGCCAAAATGAGAATGAAGAGGATGAAAGTGATCTTGAAAGACCAGCCAAGTGTTAAAATTAAACATGATGGAACAGTTGAAGCTCTCAGGATAGCAATAGAATGGACTAAGCAGAATGGCTTAAACATAACGGAAATCGAGAGTTTAAAAAACATTAATGAGAAATCTGTTTTAGCAAAGATTTATGCTAAAAAAGCACAATCTAAATTACCATCTTATTTTGCTATAAAATATTATTTAAGTATCTTAAGTTAGGTTATTGTATCAATACACACTATGTAGTATGCTAGGTACAATAATAATAATTTGTTACATATGTATTTATATGTATTTTTTGTAAACTTCGCTAATATAAACGTACCGTAAATATGAACTCCTTACGATTTTTTGTGTTCACGTTACCGAGATTGTACTGTATTTTTACATTTTGATAATTTTGATAATGATGGAATAATCCGAATTAAAAATAATCGATAATCCGATTTTTCAAATAATCGTTATCATCCGATTATGAAAAAATAATTCGAATTATTTGATTCGAATGATGAAAATCTGAATGTTCGCAATTCAATCACCCAAAATCGTTATGCGATCTGCCAGGCCTCAACCGGCCTTCCCACAGCTCGCTCAATCGAGCGAGATCTTGCTCTTTTTTTCAGAATCGCTCTGTCGCTCCGACTTTATTAAAATGGTTTGAAACAGCTGATCTTTTTTTAGTACCGGGTCTCATTATTTAAGTACAATTGATTTATTCAGGTTATTATATTTTAAAATTTTAAAGAAAACTGGAGTAATAAGGAAAATAATGATCTAACGGCAACAGCGCGCTACTGTCGGGGACAATAATCGGCGATCGGTAGCACTCGTTGGCGGTGACTGCCCATATTCGATGTCTATTATGAATGATACATAATTCGAATTATAATGCGATTATTGAAATCATTCATAACCTGATAATCCGATTATTAAAATAATACGATTTTTCCTAACACTAATTTTTGATTGTTGGAAGGTAAAAATTAGAAAGGAAAGCTATTATTTGGGAATCACTGTTTATTAAAGGCATTGTCAGTATAATGTAATTTATAATTCCAGTTATGTTTATTACAGTCTATACGGATTAAATCTTGCATTTTTCGAAGACCTCTTCATTCCTGAAGCTGTAGGTTTCTTTGCAAGTTTTTGTCGGTCTATTCTCTTATCAAGTGATTGACAGTGTCTTCCAGCAATAACCTTCTGGACGTTTGTAGAAAACAGTCTGGCATAATCTTGACGACTTACTCTCGTAGTCATTCCTGGCTGTGTCCACAAAGCAAAAATCTCCTTTTGTTCTTCTCTTGTCGCATCTTCAACCATTGTCCTTAACTTCCAATCTCCTTGGGCAACGAAATTTAAGAAGGGAGAGGTTCTGATTGTCGTGAGCAGCGATAAAGGATCTAGTAGTTTTAATATAACGCACCAAATCTCTACAGGTAGATTTGGTAACACAGCAGTAGCAGCACTTACAAAAGGAAGCAGTTGATACATTTTGGAGTAGGTCACAGTAGGGCAGTAAGATATATAATGACTAAGAGTCTACAGGGTCTATCTTTTATAGTCCCGTTGATGTAGTCAACCGTAAAGTATTCACCGAAGTATGACGGGTGGGTATAGGGGCGTTTACTAAGGAGGTAAAAATTGAGAAACATGATTTATTGGGATTGTCAGTATAATCTAATTTATAACTCTTGTAGTAATTCCTGGCTTTGTTCACAGGACAAAAATTTGTTTTTGTTCTTCTCTTGTCGCATCTACAACCATTTTTCTTAACTTCGGGTTTACTGTTAAGAAAAGGCAAGCCTTATATTTTGTTTAAGCTGCAAATGTTTGTAGTAACTGATTTCCTCCACAGGATGTTTTTAATTTTTGTTACAATATTTAAAATGTTTAGATATTTAGTATCAAGCGTTGATGATGATGATTATTAATACAGGCAGCAAGCCAAGGTTATTACTACCTCTACACCGCAGCCTAAAGAGACTTATTGTGACGCTTGTTGCTCGATTTCTCATTAAAAGAGGTTAGTCACCCTTATTAGGCTGAGCAGCCCCCTTATCAGTTTTTTTTTCAGAGGATACCCCTGGGGGATTTGACTGTCCAGGTGGGTTGTTCTCCAGCGTGTCAGTGCGTAGCACTCTTGGATAATGTGGTAGGCTGTTTCTTTCTCCTCATTGCAAAGTCTGCATATGGGTTCGTCGTTATATATGCCCATGGTGTGCATGTGTTTCCTTAGAGTACTATAACCGGTTAAGAGGCCTGTCACGATTCTAAGCTTGTTTCGGTTTAGTTTTAGGATTTCAGAGGTCATTGCCTCTGAGGGGTTATACAGCATTAATTTGCTGTGTCTTAGCCCCGAAATGTGGTTACAATATGACCGATGTTGTCGCTTCACCCCCCAGTCACGCATCCTCTTGCCGAGGCTTTTGGAACCCCAGAAACCTGTTCTGGCCCCATGAAGGCAGTAACTGATCCCTGCCTGGCCAGAGCGTCTGCTTTTTCATTGCCCTCTATGCCCTTGTGCCCCGGCACCCAAGCAAGTGTTACGACATTGCTGCTAGCCAGGTGTTGAAGACATTGAAGACAGTTCCAGACCAACTTTGAATTGATCTGATAGCATGCTAGAGCTTTTATTGCTGCCTGACTATCCGTGAAAATTGAGATGTTTCTACCTCTGTAGCCCCTCCTCAGGTTCTCACGCAGGCATACCTCAATAGCATGTACTTCTGCTTGGAAGACTGTGGCATGTATCCCCAGTGGCACGCTAGTGTTATGCTTAGGAACAACCCCATGAATTCCCGCGCCCGCACCTCCTTTCATCCTGGATCCGTCGGTGTACCATACTAGTCCTCCCGACTGTTCTGCTTCTTTCTTTGACCTGAAGCTCCAGTGTATCTGGGTTTTGTGTGGTTTGTGGAAGTTAGTGGTTGGGGTCATTAAATCACTGCTCATCTCCAATAATGAGTTCGCGATTATGTTTGTAATCCTGGTATGTCCGATAACAGGACCGGATTGCCAGGTGTTATTACAGGTCAGTCTATACGCCCCCATTCTAGCTTCCGCCTTGATAAGTATGCCAAGGGGTGGAAGATTTAGTCGGGTTTCCATAGCCGCTGTTGGAGTGCTTCTCATAGCACTTGTAATACAAAGGCATGCAAGTCTCTGGATTTTTGTCAACTCCAGTTCTGCTTTTCTTTGGTCGGTTTTGGTCCACCAAACCACTGATCCGTATGTGATCATTGGTCTAACCACTATCGTGTACAACCAGTGTACCATACGTGGATTGAGTCCCCAATTTTTCCCTACAGCTCTTTTGGTGGCCATGAGTGCCATTTTACTTTTATTAATGATATTCTGCATATAGGAGTCCCAGGTTAGTTTTGCATCTAGGGTTATTCCTAGATATTTGACCTCCTGGGATATTTGCAGTTCCTTTCCGAAGAGTTTTGGTAGTTTTAGATCTTCCAATTTTCTTCGTTTTGTAAATGGGATCATCGTTGTCTTGCTTGGGTTTACCTTGAGGTTTTCCCTATTGCACCAATCTTCGATGATGTTCAGAGCTTGTTGCATAAGTTCTGATATAACGTAGGCGTGTTTTCCCCGAATGAGTACAACTAAGTCATCAGCATACCCCTGGGTATAGAGCCCTCTTGTTATTAAGTTCAGAAAGAAGGTTATCGACTACCAGGTCCCACAGTAGTGGGGACAGAACACCTCCCTGCGGGCAGCCTTTTGCTGCCAATACCTCCACTTTTTCACCAAACAGTGTTGCGCTGACCAGCATGTTATCTACCCACCTATAGATGGTCTCGCTCACGCCGCGTTCATCAAGCGTTACATTCACCTTTCTTTGTTAGTTAGGTCTTGTAGCATTCCTGACAACTTTCTAGGAATGTTTATTAAATTTAGTTTATGCTAACCACCTAGAAAAATTGTCATTTTGTGTCACAAATTATAAACACCCTATGAAATTTATTAGCTGCAGTAATTTAGTCGTATATTTTATGAAATGAAAATGTTTTTATTTTAGGAAAAATATGTTATTATAAAACAATACAAATTTATATTTATTAACAATAATATTGGTAAGATGATATAATTTTAATGTTTTTAACCTAAAACTAAAAATTGAAAAAAGAAGAAGAAAATGTGGGTGTGTGTTAACAAAAAATGGTTCTGCTATAAACGTTCGCCCATTCGGTGAGTTCTTGATGTCTGGTGGCAAACCATTGAAAAGTCTTAGTCCATTACTGAAGAGACTTTTTTGCATGTGCGTGGTTCTATACGAATACCTAGGAATTAAGTACTCCTGTAGATATGAGGACAATAATTTGTGCTGTATTTTAAAAATAAATAAAAATTTAACATTTCAAAGCTTTGTGACTTACGCATGGCTTTGTTTTGTAATACTTATAATTTTGGATATCAATATTCCTGCAAGATATTAGCAGCGAGTTGCAAAAGCTTTTCGACATGCAATGAAGTGGATTTTATTTTTTTTTTGCGAAAACACAGTAAGATACGAAAAAATATCTAGAGACAAAAAAGTTGTATTTTTAGCTGCTTAACCAGAAAATAATATAATATTTTTAAACAAGTCATTAATACATATTTTTTTTGTTAATATTATTCGTGAGACTGCGCCCCGGGACGCCACTAGAACTCATAATTATCATCTAGTTAGTGCTACCTTAGCGTCTTATCACAACGAACAACACTGCCAAATTTCACCAAAATCGGCAAAAGTTATTGCAATCAGTTATTTGAAGTAATAAGGCGCTTATTTAGCCCTAACTAGATTGAAACTATTAGGTCCAGTGGCGTCTCAGTGGGCACCACAGCCAATTATTATTGAGAAGAAAAAGTACGCCACTGCCTTTTTTTAAGTTTTTTTATTTGTTCAGATTAAGCAACTACAAATACAACTTTTTGGTCTCTCGTGTTTTTTTTTTTTCATATTTTTGCGAGAAAAAAAAATAAAAATCACTTTAACTCATTCTAAAAGCTATCCATTGACAACATAAAATAACAACCAAAAATAAAAACTAAACAATTTCGACCTTACAGTAAATTAGCAAAATGTCCACCTTCTGATAAAATGCACGACTGGTTTCAATATGTTTACTTTTATTATCATATTCTGGGCTTACCACATCTTCTATTTATAACAAATTATTGCCAAGGCCAAATGAAGAGTAGCTGACAGTGATAGTATTGTCATATTATCAACGGTAATATACCGATAGAGGAGGCGTCTTATCGGTAATACCGATGTTTTTAACAAGAAATCGATTTTCTGACAAATTTTTACGAAATGTAATTTTTACTTATAATCTGATATGATCCCGAGAGCTTTAGCTCGAGGGTCTTATCTTTGATTATAAGTAAAAATTACATTGAGTGAAAATTTTCTTGGAAAATCGAGTTTCGAGTGAAAAACGAAGGTATGAAGATAAGAAACCGCCTCTAGAGGTGTATTTTATTGGATAATTTACTGAACATAAAAATGAAGGCCGTCTGATAAAGGTAAATATACAAGTTAGAGGTGTTACTAATTTTTTATTTAAGTAAAAAAAGCTACAAGCGTCTTTTCGAAAGCGTCTTTTCGAGCTAGCGGTAGTCTTATCGGGTAAGACGACCGTTACCAAGGTGGTTGCTATGAAAATGAGCGTTTTGATTGGTTCAATAAAAGTGAGGTGAATTATCAGTAAAATTCAGAGTTGTCAATTAGCAGTGATACCATCATGCACAATTTTACTAACGCCGCAATGGCTGGCATGCACTTTATTTATGGATTAGCAAATGGAAATGCGGAAGAAGCACGGAGAATTTACCAGGACAGATATCTCAACAGAGTAATCACATGTGCTAAAACATTTAGAACGCTACATGCAAGATTATGTGAAACTGGAAGTTTTAATAAAAATACAGGTGGTGGAAGACCAGACACTGTAACAACGCCTGAACTAGAAGAAGCTATACTTGATGCGTTGAAAGAAGATCCTTCAAAGTAGTAGCAGGAAGATTGCACTGCAGCTTGAAATCAGCCCAAAAACCGTTTGGAAAGTTCTAAAAAGAAACCTCCTGTACCCATATCACATACAGCGGGTCCAAGTCAAGATTATGTTTTGCAGGTGATTGATTCATAGGATGGCACACAATAATAATTTTTTACCAGACATTTTAGTTACGGACGAGGCAAATTTTTCACGAGATGCTATTATGAACTTTCACAATAACCATTTCTGGGCCGGCGAAAATCCCCACGTTATTAGAGAAAGTAATTTTCAGCAACAATTTTCGCTCAACGTTTGGGTAGGAATTATTGGTGACTACCTAATTGTCCCATTTTTTTTACCGCCAAGATTAACGGGTGAATCCTACACGGACTTTTTGCGACATCATTTACCCATTTTGTTAGAAGAAGTACCCCTACATGTAAGAGTCAACATGTAGTTTATGCAGGACGGGGCTCCTGCTCTTTTTAGTGTTCTTGCTCGACAGCTTCTCGACATCACCTACCCTAATCGCTGGATTGGACGTGCAGGACCTCAAAATTGGCCAGTTCGCAGTCCTGATATTAATCCTCTAGATTTCTATTTATGGGAACATCTGAAGCCTCTTGTTTATAAAACTACTGTACTAGATGTGAATGACTTTAGGAATCGGATAATTGACAATTGCAATGTCATAAGGAATACTCCAGGTATTTTTGAACGTGTCATACAATCAATGACAAATCGATGGCAGTCGTGCATTTTATCAGAAGGTGGACATTTTGCTCATTTACTGTAAGGTCGAAATTGTTTATTTTTTATTTTTGGTTGTTATTTTATTTTGTCCATGGATAGCTTTTAGAATGAATTCAAGTAATTTTTATTTTTTCGTCGCAAACAAAACCAGATATGAAAAAAACACAAGAGACCAAAAGTTGTATTTGTAGTTGTTTTGAACAAATAAAAAAACTAAAAAAAAGGCAGAGGCGTACTTTTTCTTCTCAATAATATCTGGCTGTGGTGCCCACTGAGACGCCACTGGACCTAATAATTTCAATCTAGTTAGGGCTAAATAAGCGTATTATTACTTCAAATAACTGAACCAAATTTCAACCAAATCGGTTTAAGGATATTTATGACCGTTTTTTTTAAACTTCAACGCCCTGTATCTGAGAAACGAAGCAACTCCGGACATATGTTCATAGGAACTTTTTGTCTTAAAACAACCTTACGTATCACCCTCTGAAGTTTCGTACCGTAGTTAGGAAACACTCTGTATATATATATTTTTTTCCTTTATAAACAGTCAATAAATGCAATGTTACAATTACCTTTTAGGAATCATGTTTTGGGCAGATTGGTCGGCCAAGCCAGAAAAAGGCAGAATTAATACAGGTTACATGGACGGAACCCAACAGCGGGTATTCCTTGAAGAAAATGTGCTATGGCCCACGGGTTTAGCGGTTGACTCTAAAGGTGGGCGACTCTACTGGACTGATAGGAATCTAAGCAGCTTGCAGAGTATTAATTTGGATGGTAGTGACAGGAGAGTTGAGATTGGTAGGTGTTTTTCGTAATCTTACTATGGCCTATCCATTTCAAAATGTCCGCCGTTGAACGTTTATGTGGAATTAAGTATTCGCTTTACAGCATTTTATTTTTAGCCAGTGGCCTGGAGTCACCAGCAAGACTTCTTTTTGGACCCGACAGAACGCTTTATTTCTTGGAAATGGGCAAAGGTGCAGTGATGAGTTACAAGAAAGGAATTGGTCTTAATAAAGTCTATGAAGGCAATGCTACTCTGCAGGATTTAAGAATATTTGATACTAGTAGGGTAAGTTGTATATACAGGGTGTCCCAAAAGTAATGGGACACACAGCAACAGGCGAAATAATGCGATTTATTCAAACTTGCCTTACCCCAAAATTGATAACAACCAAGATACAGGGTGTCAAAGTTTTAACTTGGTTTTCGCTTTTTTGCGATTATTTCTTAACGAAACGACATAGCAGCACAACATTAAGGGTTTTGGAGTTTTATAAGGTGAAGAATTCACAATTATTCATAGTTTTTGTGTAACCAGTAGAGGGCGCTATCTACGGCATGCCCCACTCATTTTAGCTGGCATAACTTTGTTTAGGCTTCTTATATTGATCCAACTAATAAAAAAATAAGTTACTTTACTTCTTTTACATCAAGGACGTATAACTTACTAGGAGCAACCATTTTCGAGATAATGGCATTTCATATTTTTAATGCAAGAATGCTAAAATATTTAAAATAATTGTGTATTCGTATTAGTGTTATTAATCACAGCTGGCCTTGATTTACAATGTACAATACGCAGATATTATTCAATTTTTTAGTAATGTCTCGACATAATTTATTTTCCAATGCGGAAATGCGTGATATGCTTTGTATTTACGCACAAGAAAATTTTAACGGTCGGAGTGCAGGGCGCAGGTTCCAAGAAATGTTCCCGAATAGAAGGCAACCAAACCGCAAATTATTTCAAAATATTTATGACCGACTAGGAGAGACTGGTTTGTTTCGACAAAAAAAAATAGGTTTCGGGCCATCCAAAAAATATAACACCAGAACAGGAAGAAGAGATTTTAGTTCGTTTGTATCAGAAAATCAAGAAGTGAGTTCCAGGAGATTGAAGGCAGCTACAGGTGTAAGTAAATCTTCAATTGTTAGAATATTTCACGATGAAGGCCTGTACCCATACCACTTTACACCCGTACAGTGTTTACTACCGCCTGATCTTCCAGCCAGACTTCAGTTTTCTCATTTCTTCCAAAATCTGCAAAATACAGATCCAATGTTCTTAAATCTTGTGTTGTTCACGGACGAGGCGACATTTACTCGACGGGGTGTATTCAATTACCGAAACAGACATGCGTGGGAAAATGAAAACCCGCATTTAGTTGTTGAACGTCACTTCCAACACGAGTTTAAGGTCAACATTTGGTGTGGAATTATCGGAAATCATCTTATAGGCCCCCTTTGAATTACCGCCAACTGTAAACGTCCGGCGAAATATGTATTTCAGTATTTCATGCAAGATGGGGCGCCGGCACACTTCTCTTGGATAGGCCGTGGTGGCCCCTTGACTTGGCCGGCGCGAAGTCCGGATTTTAATCCAATGGACTTCTGCATTTGGGGTTATCTGAAAACCATTGTTTATAACAGTTCAATAAACAACCGTAGTGAGTTAAATTAAAAAATTATAAATTCTGTTAATCTGCTCAGAAATGATGAAGATCTCTTGTTTAAAGTCCGACAGTCTTTTGTAAAACGTATAGCGAAATGTATTGAGGTCAATGGTGGCCATTTTGAATAATTGCTATCACGGTGTTACCATTTTTGTTTCTAACTATTTTGTTACTTTTAAATGTTATTAAACTCAGTATTAAATCAATTTATGATTAGAATAAAATTAGTAATTCCGTATATGAAAAAGCGTGTTTATTAGGAAATAATAGTCAACCTTAAGTATCTACATTAACTTTGACACTTAGCAAATGTAGCTGACAATAATTTTAAGTCAGAAATTCACCGTTGCTCGATTTTCCGTTGCTTTTGGACCACGTACTTAGTTTAATTGGACATATGAAATGCCATTATCTCGAAAATGGTTGCTCCTAGCGACTTCAATAAGTTATACGTTTTTGATGTAAAAGAAGTAAAGTAACTTATTTTTTTATTAGTCGGATCGATATAAGAAGCGTAAACAAAGTTATGCCAGCAAAAATGAGTGGGGCATGCCGTAGATAGTGCCCTTTACTGGTTACACAAATACTATGGATAATTTTGAATTTTTCACCTCAAGGAACCCCAAGACCCTTAATTTTGTGCTGCTATGTTGTTTCGGTAAGAAATAATCGCAAAAAAACCAAAACAAAATTAAAACTTTGACACCCTGTATCTTGGTTGTTATCAATTTTGGGATAAGGCAAGTTTAAATAAATCGCATTATTTCCCCTTAAGGAGTCTGCTGTTGCTCTGTGTCCCATTACTTTTGGGACACCCTGTATATGATGATACAACTGATTGATGCCAGTGTCTTAAAAACTGTAACAGTGCTGTTTTTTAGAGCTTACCTGGTATTTTCTGTGGTAAACTTTTTACTGTATTTAAGTCAACTATCTGTTTATTTAGCTATAAGCTAGAAATATAAAATTTGCCACAAAGCAGGCATTATACAAACACTCTATATCAGGGCAGCAAACATCTCTGAGCTAATTTGACTGTTTTCAAAGTTTGTCAATATTTTCATTCAACCTGTATAGATGACCATAATTTGTCGTTAACATTATAGCCAGTTAGTGATAGTGCTTTAAATGTTTGAAGATTCTTTGGTTGGGATGAATGGCGTGTAGCTAAAAATCATTATTTTTTTAATTATAGAAAGAAGAAGATCCAAAATACTGCAGTACGTGCCCAGAATTGTGTCTTAGGACAGCCAGCGGGGCATTAACCTGCGCTTGTACAAATGGCTATGAGTTCTCAACAAGCAGTAAAGAATGCATAAAAATAACTAATTACACAGCACCGACGTTTTGTCCAAAGGTAAGTAATGTGAATATGTTTTGGCAGTCTTGGTTGAGCTACGCAATAAATAAAATATTACAAGCAGTAAAACAGAATTATTGTTGTACGTTCTAACAAAGAAATTAATGATTTTAGGGAATAAAAAAAATAAATAAAAATTAGATAAGTACGTTTTATTGGTCTCTTCGGGAATAAGAAACAAATTGTTTGCAATAGTTTTTAAACAAAATAAATTATGTTTTCCAATATCCTGTGATCCATTTTATTTTTATAAGGAATTCACGATTTTTAATTTGATATCTTACTCGACGAGATAGCAGTGAGAGTCGTTTGTTAATAACAGAGTGGGGCACTACTAACTGGGAGTGGCAAACACATCGTATCTTGATTTCCAACGACCAATATTTAATTTGGGAGATTTTTTTACTAAATCGCGATGTCGTCAGCGTGGCTTTTCGTATCTGACTCTCGGAATTTTCAGTTCTGACATTTGTAACAGGCTCCAGGACTCCAGTTTACACCTTTTTAAACCGAAGTATAAGCTTTTTTTGCTGGATCAATACAATTTTATTAATTTATTAAACAATTTAGGTTTCAAGAAAATAAATCGACGGAAAATGCTATTTGCTATCTAATAGAACAAATATATAATGCATTAGATAATAAAACACCTTGTATTTGTATTTCTCTGGATTTGGCAAAAGCTTTTGATACGGTCAGAAATAATTTACTCTTAAAAACAATTGAAAATATTGGATTTAGAGGAAAGCAATTAGAATTAATTAAAAACTATCTTAAATATAGACCAACTTATGTTAAAATAGATAAAGAAGAAAGCTATTCAAACGTATTTAAATATGGTGTTTCTCAAGGGACAATTTTAGGCCCATTATTTTTAATATTTATATTAATGATTTATTTAGTATAAATTGCGATGGAAAAATTCATAGTTTTGCAGATGATACTGCTATTTTTTATAGCGATTCAAATTGGGACAATTAAATAAGAAAATTAAAAAATATTTTAAAATTACAAAAAATTGGTTTCATAATAATTTATTAACAATTAATTTTAATAAAACAAATTGTCTCCCTTTTACTTTAAACCTAAATAATGTACCACAAAATATGGATAGCATCAATATTAGCGATGACATTCAAATTTTAGAAGTTAATCATGTAAAATATTTAGGAATAATTTTTGACAAATTGGAATTTTCAAGTAGAATATTTGATTAAAAAATTAAGAAGTATATTACCAATTTTTAAAAACATTAAAAAATTTCTGGATATAAAACATCTAGAAATATTATATTAAGCATTAGTCAAAACTCAATTATGGAATTTTAGGTTGTGGAGGGATAAACGGAACTTTGGTTAAAAAATTAGAAGAATTACAAAAAAGATTTTTGAAAATTATATTTAATAAGGACTATCCCTATCCTTCAAAAGAATTATATTCAGAAATAAAACAGATGAACGTTATAAAAATCAAATATTCATAAAACCTAAAATAAATAAGTCCGTAGGACAAAAAACTTTTAAATATTTATGTTTTTATTTAAATTCATCAATCATTTACCAACAAATATTAAAAAAAAATTATTTCATTAAAAAGTATAAAATTAAATAAAAACATTTATAGTCTATCTTTAAATGATGCGAAGTACTAAATCAATCAAAACCATCTTCTCCATGGACGTGCAAGATTTTTCGGCATGTATAGATTTAATTAGGCCTGATTTTTAAATTTTTTTCTGAATTAGTAGAAGTATCGACCATTTACTTTGAATTTTAGAACCCAATTTTATCAAAACTAATTAGAGTCTAGGTACTTATTCCGTTTCTGCTCTAATCGTTTTATTCCTTTTTTTTTGTACCTAATCCTGGTTACCTGTTTGCTAATTATGTGGTTATTATGCCTTTATGGGTGCCTCTATTGGAATAATACACCTACTTATATCTATATATACCTACTTTGGGTGTTTGTTTTTCAGTGAAACTAGTCAAAGTGTGAAGTGTCCGTGTTTTTTTTTAATTAAATTTTCAACAATTGCCTAAACGCCCTAGAGTCGGTCCATGTACACACAGCAAATGAAAAAAAAAATTAATTCATAACTGTTAAAAGCTAAACCTATTAAAAGTAAGAATGCGGATTTGAGTGTTGACAATGCAGTGCAATTTACAGCAGATATGCTTAACGTTGGGAAAATAACAATATATAAACTTTTAAAAGAAGAAGAAAGTGTTGGCGTCAAACCTCCAAAAACTTCTCCAGGACGACCAAAATTTGAGCTGGATGACGTTTTAATAATAATAATAATAATAATAATAATCTTTATTGTATAACAAAACAAGTTCCAATTATAAGACAATTTGACTTAAGAAAGTTACAATTGACTAAGTGTAGAATATAACAATATAAAAAAACCTAATTAACCTAAGAAAATACACAGGATAAACCAGTCAATAAATATAAAAAAGAAGACAGAAACATCTAGCGGGTTTGCGAGTATCGCCTAATAACAATATTTTTAAATTGAGCAGATGATAGGCCATACACATCAATGTCAGAGCAGGTGTCATTGAATAGCTTCATTGATTGAAATATTGGTGTTTTAATTAAAAAGTTAGTGGAGGGGGCGGGCAAGTGGAACATAGGAGAGGATCTCATATTACGCGGAGGAACATAAAAGTTGACATCAGATAGCAGAGCAGGGCAGTCAATGTATGATCGACAAACTTTAAATAGAAACTGCATCAATAAATAATGTCTACGATCGTGAAGTGACAGAAAGCGAGATCTCGATAGCAGAAGGCTTATGATCAAAGCCCCTGGGAGGAAAGAAACTATGTTCTCTAAACATGAGAACCTTAAGAAATTTCCTCTGAACACCCTCCAACTGGTTAATGTATTTATTGCAAAGTGGGTTCCATATTATCGCCCCATACTCCAACTTAGAGCGAACAAACGTGAAATAAAGCAACCGAAGCGTTCGCGAATTTGTGAAATCGCTGGAGTTACGCAAAATATAACCAAACGACCTCATAGCGCCGCAGTAGCAAATGAGAGTTTAGGGTCAAATACTACACCAAGGTCCTTGAAGGGGTCATTTCTGCCCAATTGATTATCGCCGATGGCATAATTGAAATAAATCGAATCAGTTTTATTCGTAAAGGACATTGCAAAGCACTTGTTCACATTTAATGGCAAGGCGTTGTTTTCACACCATTCCTGCAAGTTATTTAAATCGCGCTGTAGGGAGAGGCAATTGGGTAAATCGTGAATTAATGCAAATATTTTGAGGTTATCGGCGAAAAGCAGAATATTATTAGAAATATTGAGAGAAATATCGTTTATAAATATTGAAAATAGAAGTGGAGCTAGGTTACTACCCTGAGGGGATCCACTAGTAGCTATAAAATCAAGCGATCTATGACCTCTAAGTTCAACAGACTGACGTCGGTCCTTAAGATAGGAATTGAAGAACGTGATTAGTTGGGCACCGAATCCAAACTGATTGAGTTTTTGCAACAGGATGGAGTGGTCCATTCGGTCGAAAGCCTTTGAGAAATCGGTGTATACTGTGTCAATCTGCTTACGATTGTCCAGGGCGCGTCCAACGAATTGAGTGAAACATGCTAGGTTACTAATAGTGCTGCGATCAGTGAAAAAACCATGTTGATAGAGTGAAATTTGTGATTTTATTTGATTGAAGACACACTCGTACACCGACATCTCAAAAACCTTTGCAAAGGGAGACAATATGGAAATAGGTCTATAATTGGATATCTCATTAACATTCCCCCTCTTGAAGACCGGGGTAATCCTCGCTTCCTTCCACTTATTTGGGAACACTCCAGTCTTCAGGGATAGATTGAAGATAAACGACAGCGGCCTCAAGAGAGCGGCGGCACAGTCCCTGACAACGAAACAAGGCACCATGTCTGGTCCGGTTGTAGGTGTATTTTTCGACTTACGCAACGCTTTATTGATTATGTCATCAGGCAAGTAGTTAAGAGTTACGTTAGAACTACATTTTTCAATGTTTAGATTATACCGGGTGTTGCATCGTCGAGCGGGACATAGGAAATCCCATGTAATTTTAAATGGGGGCAATTATTGGCTTCCCTAATTATTTTAGAGAAAAATTCTATTTAGGTTTATTAAAGAGCACTAAACCCCACATTGAAAAGAATAACTTTAGATATTTTTGATGAGCCCGTTTACGGGTTATCGCCGATTTCTTTTTAACTATTTCTCCTTTTTATGGCCCCGTATTTGCGGGCACCAGTCAAGGTAAAAGATGACTGTCAAATAAAGTTGTCATTTTGAGGAATATTTGAGCATCTTCTTAAATCCTAAAGTTCTAACAATTTAATAGTACCTACCTATTAATTAGTAAAATATTAAAACATGTAAAATGTCATAATTAACCTTGTAATTGGATACTTTATTTTAGTTTTATTCAGATTAATTTGTACTCATAAATACACACCTTTAATATTTTCGATGTACGAGTTTTTATAACAATAAAGCACACATTTCAAAATGACAACTTTATTTGACAGTCATCTTTTACCTTGACTGGTGCCCGCAAATACGGGACCATAAAAAGGAGAAATAGTTAAAAAGAAATCGGCGATAAACCGTAAACGGGCTCATCAAAAATATCTAAAGTTATTCTTTTGAATGTGGGTTTTAGTGCTCTTTAATAAACCTAAATAGAATTTTTCTCTAAAATAATTAGGGAAGCCAATAATTGACCCCATTTAAAATTACATGGGATTTCCTATGTCCCGCTCGACGATGCAACACCCGGTATACACGATTGGATGGTGCGGTGTAAGCGGAGCTAAACATGTTGGCAAATGCATTTACGATGTCCCCCGGACTGGAAAACTGAGAATTGCCATCTAAAAAAAACTTGTGGAAGCGGGGAAGCCCCACTCTTCAAATTCATAAAAGACCAGAAAGACCTAGGATCATTAGCAATTGAGTTTTCAACCCTTGCCGCATAGTTCCTATAAGCAATACAAATCTTAGTCTTGATTTCCATGCGTAGTACCCTATACTGTTGCCACAGAGCAGGAAAACCAAGTCTCCTGGCCTTACCCTATGCTTACGTTTCAACAGTTTGATGATTTCAGAAGTGTACCACACAGGAAAAGATTTTTCACGAATAATAGATTTAGGAACACATATGTCGAATATGCTGTGCAAAATTGTATAGAAGACATGGCAGGCTACATTAACATCTTGTGTCTCAAGCAAATCTGTCCAATCGGTATTCAGAATCATATCATAAAGTAATGGAAAGTTAGCTTTCCTAAAATTATGTCTAGACTGTGTAACATTAGTTGGGAATCTTGTCTTTGTATTATTTTTGGGAAGTGAAAGGGTAATGTTTAGGGATGTGAAAGGGTAATGTTTAGGGATGGATGGCATCCATCCTCAGTTACCAAAGGAAGGGGGTCCCTTGATACGGTGCAATGAACATTAAATATGATTAAATCTAGGATGTTGCCATAAGAGTTAAGTATACTATTATATTGGTGTAAGGCAAGGAATTGAATAAAATTATTAATTAAGTCGGATCTCGAGATATCCGGAGAATCGTACTCGAGGTTAGGAGCATTAAAATCACCTAAGATTAGCAACTTACTATCTCTCATAACCGGAAGCAACTCAAGCATCTCGAAAAATTCAGCGAGTTTAATGATAGTTGTATTTGGAGGTATATAGAGAACTATTATTATTACAGAGATGTGAGAAAGAGTTACCTTGCATCTAACCACATCCACCTTTTTGACATTGTTGCGGACGGCCTCAAGAGCTATTTGTGTGACTTTGTACTTATTGTGCACTGCTAATATTACCCCTCCCCCACGTGACACGTCCAAGGAGATCAGGTCTCTGCCGCAACGAAATACAGAGTATCTGCCATCGAACAGTTCACTCGAGAGAACACCGTTCTGTATCCAGCTTTCTGTAATAGCAATTATGTCGTAATCCACTGTACAAACTGAGTTATAAAAGTCAGAAGTTTTGGTATTAAGGCCTCTAACATTTTGGTACACGCAAGTCAAATCTAAGGAACTTGAGGAAGAAGTGACACTGTTAGACAAGTTTAGGAGTTTAAATTATTTCTCGTTTTTATTATTTTTGGAATACCGTTGATATACTTAATTTTGAGATTATCCTCCCCATTTTCAACTCGAGTGTTCAACGTGTTTTTTACTTGCTTGAATTCTTCGATTTGTTTGGGGGTCCTGTCGTAGCTTAAGGAGATATTCCTGTAAGCTTCTACTTTGATAAGCTCTCTAGCATGGCGAATAACAGCTCCAACATCAGCGGTCGATTCCATTACTACTTTAACTTTCGTGGGATTTTCGCGGCCCACACGATATGCTTTTAAATCCTGAACCTTGGCGTTGGGATAAGCTTTCAGCAATATATCAGTAGCCACGATGGCATCGGCCTGGTGCCTTGTTTGGCCCACTAAGGGATCAGTTTCCGGTGCTCCGAAGATCATAATATTTTTCTGCCTAATTTGTCTTTCATTCAACTCATGGAGAGACGCATTAAAAGAGTCATTACTTGCATTGACTCCATTCTCTGATGTTATTTGCCGTTTTATGTTCTGGATTTCCAGTTTAAGTTCATCATTCATTATTTGTTGTTCCTCGTATTTCGCTAGCAGTTGATTGTACTGTGTTTCCATATTGATGAGCTTATTCATAATATCATCAAGCGAGACTTTAGACGCTCCAGACTGCGCGACAGTCCGTATAGGCAATGCATTCACATCCACGACAGCATCCTTTTCCATGGAGTTAACACTCGGCCCAATATACAGCCGGCCTCGGGAGTGTCGAGGGTTAACCTGCGACTGGTCGGGGGCCTTCGCCGAAGAGCCACCCTCAGAGTTGCAGGTAATGCACATCCAAGAAGTATCCCGAGATTTCTTCCATAAAGCAGCCTGCTTATTAAATTCTTTGGTTGAGAGCCCAGAACAGCCTTTATGAAACCATGATAAACACGCACAACAGGAAATAGAAGCAGCCTTATCTGTAAAGTCTTTTTCACAGTGTGAGCATCTCAAAATAACACTCGGCGCCATCGAGATGAGTATCCTTCGTGCAGGTTGTCCGAGCCCACGACAGACACCGAAAAGGCAACAAAAAAATGAATTCCTATATCACTAGGTGGACACGTGAAAATGCAGAAAGGAGATGAATCAACGAAATAAAGGCGTAACTTTTTCACAATCGCCTCCGCAAAGTCACATTACACTGATGGGCACTCAATGAAAATTTAATTTAAGCCTAAAATAGGCATTATAACGAAATGATGCCGCACAGAAAATAATACGTAGCAAACGGGGCAGATGCAACTGCTTAATGCAGAGAATAAGGCGAAAAGTTCATAGTTTCTTTTAAAAAAGAAATTCCCACGCTCGACAAAATTTTGTCCTCAACCCGAGAAGACCAGGACTACCCATTAATGTGTAGAAATACGCTTTGGAAATAAATAAAAAAAATGGGTTTTCGGTGGAAAAAACATAATGGGCAATCGATTTTAATAGGCAGAGGCGATATCCTCTGTTGAGGAAGAAGTTACATAAGAAGCATCCGAAAGCCAGAAAATAAAATATTTTACCTAGACGAAACATGGCTAAATGAAGGCCACACTGTGACTAAATTTTAGCAGGATGAAAATATTAAAAGTTCAAGGCAAGCTCTTTTGGAAGAACCCATTGGAAGTTCTGAAGGCTTCGTTAAATTCGTGATGTTCCAATCTAAAAATACAGGATAATACCACGAAGATATGGATGCCGATGTCTTTGAAGAATGGTTCGAGCAAATGTTGGATCTTACACTAAAAGATGCAATAATTATATTGGATAATGCAAGTTATCACTCTAGGCTGACGGAAGAATTACCCACAAGTGCGTGGGGTAAAAGTGAAATAACGGAACGGCTAAGTTTAAGATAAAAAGAATTTCCATTAGATTCCTTGAAAAAAGAACTATTACTATTATACTAGCCAATTTACATAAAAATGCATTCAAAAAATATGTAGTTGATGAAATGGCAAAGTTACGAGGAATATCTGTGCTCAGACTCCCTCCTTACCACTGCGAATTAAACCCGATCGAACTTATACGGGCTCAAATAAAGACAGATGTCGCCAGAAAAAAATACGACTTATAAAATGGTGGATTTAAAAAGACTAATTAATGGAGCTATGGGTAAAATCAGTGCAGAAAAGTGGAAAAAGTGTATCGATCATGTGATAGAAGAAGCAGCCAAAATGTGGCAGGTAGATATAATAATCGATGAAATGGTTGAACCGCTTATTATAAACGACGTTCATAAAAGTTCATCTTGCGAATCGGACTATGATTAAGCCATAACGACAAAGTATTATTTGATTTTTAAATATGCTTTATTTATAAGATTCTATATTACATCTTGTTTTTATAATTATATTATGTAAAATAGTACCATCCACTGTTATTTATTAGTTAATACGATTTTTTTAAATGTTTTCATATGTTATAAATACCTACGAATATAATATATTACAATTTTTGGAGAATAGGCATGTTTAAGATTTTTAATTTAAAACTTCCCCGATACACGCTTCTGGATAAAGGATTTTCCCAATAACAATGGTAAATCCTCAAATATAACAATAGCTTGCGATAAATTTAGGGTGGATCTATCTAAAGAATGCTCATTATTTGGATCCTTTAATGTAAACACAATAGATTTTAAGGGATGGTGTTTAAATTGTTCTTGATACCCCGGTATGCGTTTTGCATATTTAATGAGCGTTTATTACTTCGCGCCATTTAAAGATAGACTATAGGTAAAGCTAGGATTCACAGTCAAATAAACAAATTTAATGTCTACATGGTTCTTGAGCATTTCCACTACACCGTATCATATTGCTCCTTTTTGGAGTATGAACTTGGAGTTGAATATTTAGATGTTGGCTACAAAAACCCCAAAATGCAATTCTATATTTTAGAAGTGCGGTATATTATACATTTTATAATTTAGCACGTTTAGTGGTTTTCGCAAAAGGTGAAAAAGCCATATTTACACTATTTTAAAAATAAATGATAAAATAGTTGGTTCTCATAAAAAGATAATTAAATTTCGTAATTTTTTAGGATTCATTTCAATGCGCACAGAAGAAACATTGCATACCGAACACTTACCTGTGTGATGGCGTAGACAACTGTGGAGACGGATCCGACGAGAGTGCCGATTCAGGAGGCCCGTGTGAAAATGTTAAGTGCGGAGAACATCAGCTGAAGTGTGACAAGACTACGTGTATAGGTAGGTAGGAGCAGAAAATTAAAAAATACGGTGAATTAAATTAGGATGCGCTAGCAAAGTCAATTGAATTTATCACAAAACCTGATTTGAGGTTGAGCTCTGATTTTTAGATTTTAATAGTTTAAAATGTAGTTTTCGAAAGTGCAACAAAACCAAACGTTACTAAAAAAAATAATCTATTAAGTATATACAAGGTGTTTCAGAAGTACGGTACGTAACTTAACGGGGTGATTCCTTATGATATTCTAAGAGAAAAAGTTCATTTGAACATGTGTCCGGAGTTGCCCCGTTTTTGATATAAAGTTTTATAAAAAATTGGTTTTTTATAATTTCCTTTCTTCGATTTTATTGAAATGAACACTATATTTACGTCATAATACAATTAATCCTACTACTACCTACTTTTTGCAATACCTTTGCTCGTTTGCATTCCTGAACTCTCTCATTTCCGTTAACTTTGGGCCTGAGTTGCTTCCTCTGGAAAAAAGTACCCCATATTTTAATTAGGGATAAGGTCAGAGTTGTCTTTGTTTGCTAATTCTGCCGGAGCTTCTAGAAATGTTTACATCAGATGATTTTATTAGGTCATTATACCAAAAATCAAATATTACCACTTATAAAATGTCTGGAGCAAATTCTTCCATACTTTAATTGGCTGTCACTTAGAGAGCCCCTTTTTATCCACATTTTACGCCGTTTTTGTAAGAGTCGATTAAGGTTTTTTCCAGCGTTATGAAGAAATGCGGGAATTCTAAAAGATTGTACATTGTCCCTATTTCTCCTCGTCCGACAGTTTACCACTTGAGCAAAACAACAAAATGACGGCATTTTTATTTAGAGTACTTTAATTATTAGCACAACGAACAGAGATCTCAAGTTAGGGTCAAAATTCAAGAAAAGCTGTAAAAAAAATCTTGAATTTATAACCCAAACGCTTGTGTTAATTTACTTTGTTTGTTCTCCAAGCAAAATGGCCGCCGACCCTGTGGCGTCATATGAAAATGATCAATAGTAACTGCAGTTTACAAGTGGCTAAGTTCCTACATAAACCCCCATTCGACGTTATTGCAATATCATATTATTTCCTGCACTCGGATAATTTAAATTAAAAATTCACCGCTATAAATAAAAATTTCAACACCAAGAACACGAAAGAATCCTAGCTTTAAATGTATTCAACAAGGTCGTTATGGAAATATTAACAAATTATTACTATTCCAGCCGGCTACAGTGCATCCTGACAGCGAGAAGGAAAAGTGCGGGTCCCTAACAACATGTTTAATATTAATGATAATAATAATAATAAAAAAGAGCACAGCTACATTATAGAAATGCCACGTCATAGACATCGGGTGCTCTACGAGCGCAAGTCTCCGAGTTTGCAACCCCGAATCCTGTGCCTGCGTGGAGGAATTTGAAAATCGGGATGTCGCTTCTTGTGTCGGTCGTCAAGCAAGCACGGTAATGCTGATATGGCGTCAATGGCAAGCCAAGAGTGCAACAAGCCGTTGGGCGTCGATAAAGTACTGGTGCATGTCTGTGCCGCATAAGAGCACTTGAAGATATTTTATTGGTGAACATAGCTGTTGTGGCCTGAAAATGGCGGAATTGGAAATTAGTCCAGGTTCACAATCATGGATTACCATGTCCGACGCCGACCGCGTGAACAGTACCAACCCGCTTACAGCATTCTTCGGCGTACAGGGCCTCAGCGTGGAATCAACAATATACCGGTACAACCTCAACGCAAACTAAAATATCTTGGCATGACAATAGATGAGCGGCTTTCCTTCAATCCACATATCTCTGATATCCTTAAAAAAGGCTTTGCTGCAATGCAAAGCCTATGTTCTATTTTATCCAAAAAATCCCACATATCCCAAAATCCCACATATCCCCATCCAATAAGCTACTCATCTATACTGACTTACGGAGCCCCTGTATGGTGTAGTGTTTCAAACACTCAGCAGCAACGGCTGCTGAGGTTTGAAAATAAGGTCCTCCGGTGTGTGACGTCATCTGACAGATACGTCACGATCGCGGACTTGCACCATATGACGGCGATAAATTACATAACAGAACACATACGTAACATATCAAACGACTTTTACACATACCAAGTACAATAATCACCACTGACAAGAAATATAACAGACAGACGAACAGACAATGACGCAAACAATAAACATAAACCGCTTTACCACAGACTACCCATCTACAATCTCCCACTGGCTAATAAAAATCATGATCGACGGTAAAAAGACAAACAAACAAACAAAAAATGACAGAATAATATTTCACGGCTTCATTATTTAATAAATAATTTTTTTCACATGAGTAGACGAACATACAACACACAATCAAATCATTTTAACAGGACATAATAACAAACAAAGTGCATTCCTGTGCTGGGAGCTCCCTGATTTCGCACTGAGATCGGAGAGCGCCCAGTATAGGGGTGCACGCCCACAAACAATGACAACGCCAGTGGGAGGAAACTCGACACTGGACTACACACTAGACACGCCCACCGAATAAGAGGCCTCTCTCCGCCGTGCATGGCGGTTAAATGGTCATTTTCACTGCATTGCGATTGCCTGCTGCGGGCGGGTACAAAATTTCAGTACCCGAATTAATTATACTGGGTTTTTGAGCTTTCCCAGAATGCCTGCCATTGGTTTTCCAAGTCAATGCATCGAGACTTTTTGCGAACGTAACGATTACCCCCTCGGGGGAATAAAAAGTCGTTAATACCCGTTAAGGCACTGCCGGGACGCGAGTGAAATGCGCTAGTGAGTTAAATATTAAGTGTGTCCTTAGGCCGAAATATCGGCCGCCGAGCTTGCTCGGTTTCTTGGGCGCATTTTGGGCCGTATGCCTACGGCTCATATGCGCCCAAAACATGTTTAGTCTTAGTTAGTTTTAGCTAGATAAGACTACTTAGACATAGGCTTAATATTATAAGAGAAATAGGAAAATAAAGATTTTAAAATGGGAATGTGGAGTTAGCCGATACTTGATGGAGATCCATATTAAATTTATAGAATGAAACACTTGCTTCTAGATTTCCAATATTTTATTTAAAACTTGTTGACAATTGTTTCGCCAACACTGTGGCTTCTTCAGATGTTTATAACCGAATGAATATTACACAAAGGTATACTACACAACCCTAAGTACCTAATTAGAAATTATATACAATAGAATATTAGTAAATAAGATTTAATAACGGGATTTTTGTCGTTCACCATGTAATAAAACTATATTAATGAAAAAGGTTTAATAACGGGGAATTCCCTAGATCCAACTGTTCATTCAGTAGTACATTTGCGTTTTTATATTTATTTATTTCCATCGATTCCAATAAATCGAATCTCTTCCCTTTGTTGTCTAAGTGTAAAATTTTAAAACTGTCATTAAAATTATGGTTTTCGCTCAATAAATGTTTGGCATAATTAGAATTTTCTTTTTTCTTTAAAAAAATAACTTTATGTTCTTTTATTCTATTCTGGAATGACCTACCCGTTTGGCCAATATAAAATTTTGAACAAGAACCGCAATTTAATTGATAAACTCCTGATTTATTCTGTTTTTTAGTTTTTGATTTATTATTTTTAATGTATTTACTATGTGTATTATTAGTTACTATTTTTGAACCTCTTTTCTTGAAAAAGGTAGCAACTTTGGTTGTGACTTTACCTGCGAATGTTAAAGTCTGGAAATTATTTTCTTTAAGTTTATTGCTTTTTTATACTGCTTTTTCTTAACTAATTTTTCAATTAAAGATACGTTATATCTATTATTGACTGCAATTTGTTTAATAATATTTAATTCGTTATTGATATTATCATTTGAAAGAGGTAAATTTACTAATCTATGAATAAAACTATTGTAATCCGAAATTTTATGAGAGTAAGGATGATTAGAAGTACTGTGTATCGTTATACGATGGTTTATGAAAAATTTGAAAATCATGTTTAATATTCCTAATAGTTACAGTTAAGTCCAAGAAATTAATAGCATGGTCATGTTCCAATTCAGTAGTGAATTCTATGTTCTTGTGTAAGTTATTAATAAAGTCTAAAAAGTTTTTTAATTGTCTATCCGTACCCACGAAACGTGCTAATACATCATCAACGTACAGTTAACGACATATAAATTCATACACTTCACCCATACATAACCCAATTACAACAAAATTGGGTAAAACGGGTTTCTCACCTTGCTGCTTATACCTGGATAGAACACCAGCTATATACATAGCTGTAAATAATTGTAAATATGTACGATTTTTTACCATAACTAATAATGGATATTTCTAAATATTTTTGTCTTTAAATTACAGCCGCGAAATTATAAAATTATAAAACAATACCAGGAAAACTACAAAAGTATAAAGCCAAGAAGGGTAAATTTATTAACAAACAACAAACAAAATACTAATATTTAATTGCTGCGCCATTAGATTCTAACACTAATCGTAATCTTCTTGGCATTAAGAAAATAATACTTCCGGTGTAATCCGGAGTTAGCCCTTCCCAAATTTCTTCTATTTTATCAAATAACTCTATTTCATTCTGTGGTTTAAAATTTATTTTATACATTTCTTTTACCATCAATCCCCAAACATTTTCAATTGGATTTAAATCAGGACTTCTTGAGCACCAAGACAGACATGTTACGTTGTTTTCTCTAAACCAGTTACCTACATTTCTTGCAGTATGCACAGGGCAGTTATCCTGCTACACAAAAACTATCGCAGCAAAAGGAAGAAACATTTCCAAAATCTGAAGATATATATTACTGTTTAATGTTCCACCAATATTCCAGCATACACCTGCACCGTGAACACTTATACATGCCCACACATTAGCCGAGAAACGTCCACTGGTTTGCTTTTTCTGAGTATACTTCTTATCATATCAGGAATTTGGTGGTCTATATACTCGAATCATTCCATTTTGCCAAAAAAAAATCATTTTCTGGTAAATATTACATAGCAAAACCAATTCTTTGTTCCTTATCACTGTTTTTTAAAAACGGTTTGGATGCAGCTGCTCGATTTCTTAATTCGGAACATTGTCTTACTCGGCGTTGCGCAGTTCTAGATGAAGCCGGGAACCCTGTTCTGTGCATGGCGGATACTGCAGTTTAGGCTAGTTCAGGTTAGTTAGACACTGCAGTTTCAAATGGATTATGCCTTAAATACTCTACCAAATTTCGGTCTTCTTCATTTGATGATTTTCTATTATTTAAACCTGACCCAACAGACCTTTCAAGTGTTTGATGATAGCGCCATTTTTTTACAATTCCTTGAACAGTACTTCTAGGTATTCTAAAATGATCAGCTATTCTTCCATAAGACCACCCTATTTCTTCTAAACATATTATTCTTGCTTTTTCAATAATACTTAAATGAGGCATTTCTTCATTTCAGACTACGCGACTGGCACAATGGTCTCTTGTTAAAATTGATAAGGCTCGGAACGCCGAACTACTTAATCAAGGTGGTAGCTTCTTTTTTGGTGAATAGAAGTTTTGCGGTCTCGTCAGAGAATGCGCTCTCTTTAAATAAACGCATCAGGGCGGGAGTGCCGCAAGGCTCACCTCTCTCTCCGATGTTGTATAACATTTATACTCATGATATTTCGCGAGATAGATTTACGCAGCTCTATCTTTTCGCTGACGATACAGCAATTACTTCGACTGCCAAATCACCGCGCATTGTCGTCAGCCGGATGCAGCGTCACGTAATCGATCTGGAAAAATGGCTTTCGGCTTGGAAGATTCGCCTGAATCCTGCCAAGACGAAGGTCATCTTTTTTTCAAAAAGTACCGTTCGCAGGCCTGAAACAAGGCTTCGGGTCAATGGAGTCCAAGTGAATTGGTGCAAGGAGGTAAAATACCTGGGACTTATATTTGACCAAAGACTGAACTGGAGGCTCAATTCAATTAATAGGGTAAAGCTTGCATTGCGTCAATTAGGCTCTATCTACCCCCTGCCTCACAGGCGATGTAGACTTGGTAATAGGACAAAGGTCAACCTCTACAAGGTATTGGTCAGGCCGGTTCTCACTTATGGTGGACCTTCGTGGTGCAACATAAGCAAAACGAAGCTTAATAAGTTCCAAGTAATTCAAAACTGGGCGTTGAAAATTATTGCTGACGTCCCTAGATATATAATGAACCGCGTACTTTATCAGGACTTTCATATGCAAACGATAAAGGAATTTTTCTTAAAAATTATAACAGACTATTACAGAAGCACGGACGTATCGACAAACACACTAATTACAGGCTCACACACGAGATCTAGACAAAACGCTACAAACAAACTACCGAAAGACTGGCTCCCTGTCGGTCCAAACCCATAGTTGTGAGGCACTAATAGTAGAGAGGCACTATCAATAACAAAATTAATGGAAAAGGCGCCAAAATTATGCAGAACAAAATTGTTAAATCCAATACACACGAACCACAATAATCAAGGCAAGAACCGATTTCAAAATTCTAGAAGTGACAAGACCTAAACAGTTTTCGACAAACCAATAGAAGTCAAAGGAGCGTTCCTGACTTAAAAACCCAGAGAAGATCCCAAGTAAGATGATGACAATACTTTGACCGATATTATGATAACAATTAACACGTTAAAAGGTAATAAAGGTAAAAAAGTTGCATTTACAGTGTCACAGTTTAGTGTACGAAATTAAATGTCGTCAACTGTACCTATACCAGTAAACAAAATTTTTAAAAATTGAATTTTCTTGAACTTTTTTTTCTAGATTATCCATAAATATTTCAGGAAATATAGGGCTTAAAGGGTTGCCCATTTATAAACCTTCCCTACCTCTGTAAATATCTCATTAAATTCGAAATAATTTTGGTCTAAGCAAAGTGTAAGTGATTCTGAAATATCTTGTTTATGAATTGGATTTACCCTATTTTTTAACAAAAGTTCCTCCACTAAAATTAAAACATCAGATGGAGGTATACTGGGGAATAAGTTTGTGAAGAAGTGTTGGCGAAACAATTTTTAATAAATTTTAAATAAAAGTTAGTGGAAATCTAGAAACAAGTGTTTCATTCTATAAACTTACTAAGTACTACTAGTACTCATAACTATTATTGTCTTCACTGGCTGTGTTCTTGGTGTTGTAATTTTCATTCACATCTGTGTAAATTAGGTTTTACAAATAGACACAAAATAAGTATCGCAAACAAACGAACTCGAAAGGGACAGTTTTTTATTTGACAGAAGGTCAAAATGTTATGGTGTTTCTCAGTTAAGCTTAAGATTTCTTTTTTATACATATGTATTTTTCGTATTTTTAGCACGTCATTGGGTCTGCGATGGTGAAAAGGATTGTCTGGACGGTACAGACGAAGATCCCAAAATGTGTTCGAAAGTCTGCCCCTTAAACCAGTTCAAATGCAAGAATTCGAGAAGGTGCATCCCGATGGTCTGGCGATGCGACCACGTGCCCGACTGTGGGCCAAATGATGACAGCGACGAGTCCGAATGCAAAGTTAATACTTGCGATGTTAATGAGTTTACTTGCAAGGTAATTATTTTAATGGAAGAAACTTGTATTTTTTCGCTACTGAGACGTGATACGTCACTTGAATTAGGCAGTATCTTGGGTTTTTATTTTAAAGGTGATTTTATAAACTTGATTTTGCTGTTTACTGACCCATTACGACGGTAACGGTTCTCTTTTCAAAAATATACATGAGGTTTCATAATTGAATATTATAATTGAAGTGGGTTAATCTGTGCACGATATTAAGACAAAAAGGTCATATAAACATACGCTTTATTTTTAATATACAGAATAATCAAAATTTGAAAAAAAATCGGTTTTTCCTTAATATGTTTGAGACCGCTTTTGATACTATTTTGAATTTTAGTAGATATTAACTATACTTTGTTTGAAATTGGATGATAGCAATAAATGAGGATCAAGTCGCCATTCCTTGAGAGTAACTGCCTGTCTACATATTTATTATTAATTATTATAAGTATTATATAGGTTTTAAAAAGGCCAAGACCCGACGGCGCTTTTGAGTTACAGACCAATCAGTCTGTTATCCAGCCTAGGGAAAATTGCCGAGAAAATCATTTTAAGTCGTCTAAATGACTTTGTGTTTGCACGCAACGTTTTGCCTAAGGAACAGTTCGGTTTTTGTGCCGAACATTGCACAGTTAGGCAAACGACGCGTTTAACATCTAACATTGTAACATGTATTCGAGTCACAGCTTAGGTATGGGATTCCTTTTTGGGGTGCGGGTGCTCACTATCTAACTAATGCCTTATTTATTATTCAGAAAAGGGCAGTGCGTTTTATTGCGGGGATCAGTCAGAGAGAAACATGTAGACCCTGCTTCCTCTCTCAAAGGATACTGACCCTTACCTCTTTGTTTATACTTGAGACAGCCACCCTTATCTATAAGAATCGTAGAGCATTTCTGGGCTCTTTACCTTCCTCTTCCACTGCCCATTCCATCAAGGGCTTTCACCCAGAGATCTCTAATTTACCAAGGAAGAAAAATCTTTAACAACTTACCTTTGAATATTAGGAATGTTTCCTCGGTGCGGCTTTTTCGAAGGTCTCTTACAGCACTGCTGCTGGAGAGAGCATATTATTCTTTGGACGAATTTTTCGAGTGACGACTAGACAGTGCGCCTCCGGGTGTTTGGAGTATAGTTTTTCGGCTACCTTTATGTATTGCATCCTTACCTCTCGCTTATGATTAGGTACGCTTAATGATTATGCACATTATTTATACACATTTTTGACTTAAAATTTGATTTCTAATAGTTTTCTATGTTTGTCATTAAGTTCTCTGTTCCCTTTTATGTTTTTTATTGTTTCTTTACTTTGCTTTGTTGTTTAGTTTCTTTTACCTACTTTAGATTTCAATATTATTTGTATGTTTTTATTCAAATGTATATTTTTTTAATATTTAAGTCTTATTTATTAACAATGCTTTGTCACATAAAACTTTGTTTTTTTTTTGACAATAAAGTATTTTTGAAATTGAAATTGAAAATAGATATTTACGATATAAGTGTTGGAAAGATTCATATTACAACACGAGATGTTAAAGTTGTTAAACGAGGCGTCAGCCGAGTTTAATCAAACATCGAGTGTAGTTATATGAATTTACAACAAGAATATTGTACAAAATTTTATCTACTTTCATCTATGAATAAAAATATTTGGCAAAAGGCATTTTTAAAAATAAAAATGCACCTGCTATTAAAAATCGTTTTGTAAGGGCATCTATTACAGCACTAGTGCTGTAATAGATGCCCTTACAAAACGATTTACAGAACTGTAAAATTCATATTACTAAATGAAAGTAGATAAAAGACTTTAACAGGAGAGCGCACACGGCAGCGGTTTTCTTCGACGTAAGTAAAGCTTTCGATAAGGTATGGTAGGTTACTAAAGTTGATAAGACTCGGAGCTCCGAACTACCTCGTCAAGGTAGTTGAATCTTTTCTTAAGAATAGAAGTTTTGCGGTCTTGTCAAAGAACGTTCTTTCTTTGAATAAACGTATCAAGGCAGGAGTGCCCCACGGCTCGCCTCTCTCTTTCTCCTATGTTGTACAACATTTATATTCATTCATGATATTCCGCGAGATAGATTTACGCAGGTCTATATTTTCGCTGACGATACAACAATTACTTCGACTGCCAAATCACCGCGCATTATCGTTAGCCGGATGCAGCGTAAAATCAGTAGATCGTTCACTACAACTTTTCTTATTGGAATTTTTTCGAATCTCGCCTAATACAGGAGTGGAGCAAAATTTTACGATATTTTAAAAAAACTGTCATTATGTCGTTATCCTTTAACGGATTTTAGTGAACTTGGACTCGTTTAAAAGGAAATTACCTGCAGTTTTAATAAATGATTTAGGATTTGTTACAAGTTTCCTAGTACAGTTTTAAGATGGCGCTGTTATTCAATCTATCTTATTTCTTGATTTTTCACGATATTTTTAAATTGGATGGTATAACTTTTTTTTTGGTAGTATAGGAGACAATTTGCATTGAAACAACTCGTCCAAACCGCAAATCAATATCACCAATGGTCTAGAAGTTATTTAGATTTTTCTTAAAAAAAAGTTAGTTAGTTTTCATTTGCTGGTACCCGGTATACTGACTGTGTAATGAACTATAAATAGTATAATAACAGGCCAAGGGGCCAAACAAACATCAATAACACTGAATAAAATATGAAAATGAGAATATGCACAAATCTCAGAACTAGAAATAATTAGCAATTTAGCGAGAAAAAAAACAATTCAAAATGTTTTCCATCATTTTCTTATTTCAAAATTAATTTTTAATGACCAAGTTATCAGTATACAAAAACAATTAAATTTCTAGGATTATATTTAGATGAAAATCTAAGTGGGGACATGCAAGATTCATTCACATTCAAAACCTAAAAACTTCTAATATCTCTATTTGTATAAATTAAAAATTAGTATATTAATACAGACAGTAAATTTGAAAATATAAAATTATCAAAATCAATTAGCGTTCACCAGCGTGATACAAGACAATGTAATGATTTCCAAATTACCCAAATCAGATCGAATTTTGGTAAACGGTCAATTTTACATGAAGGAATTAATATAATCAATTACCAACGTTTCTTAGAGGTATCCAATCAATAAATAAATTTTAATATAAACTAACAGAAACAATTCTCGAAGAATGATTTTGTTAAAAGTTTGTGAAGTATTCTACGTTTGTATTATACTCCCTGTAATGAACTGTAATAGTTAGTTGGGAATAAACAATTTAATAATAAACTAAATATTGCCGTTTTAACTTCTTCTTGTAGTAAGAAACCTTTGATTTTAAGTAGTTGTAATATTTTAAAAATATATTTTCCCCTTTTTTAAATTTATGAACCCAGAATTAGCCGCGTTGTTAGTTGTGTTTAACAGGCATTAATTTTCTGAAATGTGATACATCATAGGTCCTTTCGTTACTGGTTTATTTGTGTTTTAGGATGGCCAGTGTATAGCGTTACATTTCTACTGTGATTCCATAACAGATTGTCAAGACGGATCGGACGAAATTGATTGCGTTCAATGTAACCCGGAGACCGAAATTGTGTGCAAACCAAGAGGCGATTGTCTACCTAGCGGAGTAAGGTAGGTAATTTTCCAATAATATATTTTTTCTACATCCGTCCCGAGGTTATCTACTTCCGATACCATTTTTCGCTCCGAAAGCAGCTGATTTTCGTAATCAGTACAGTACGCAGTACCGAAATTGACAAGTATTTGAAGCTATTTTCAATATTTCGTCTGGAATTGAATTTGTCACTGTCAATCTGATACTTTTGAAATGAATGCTGTTTTGCATTAAAAGGCATAAGAAAAAATAGAGTTTAGTAGTACGTAACACTGCATGAATGATCGTCATTATGATCCAAATGGTATACAAAATTGTATACATTTTGGCCTATCTCTTAAAGTAAAGGGGGGTGGGGGGAGGCTTGACTCGTGTTGGCTTACTTTTTTGCATATTCCCACTTCTCCATACGTGGCGCCGAAGCAGATTTGGGCATAACAGTTTCATCTGTGCATAGAATTTTGGAAAAATATAATATGCACGACTACAAGTTTACTAAGGTTCAAGCTCTTAAACCCCTAGATTATCTGCAAAGAGTCGAGTTTTGCGAAATGTTACTGACACGTACACAGGAGGATCCAATTTTTTTAAGCAAAATTATATGGACCAATCAGTCAAAGTTTTTGAGAACGTAATAATCCGTATTGGGCCAATGAAAATCCCCATGTTATAAAACAGAGGATATCAAGAAAAATTTAGTTTTAATGTCTTTTGTTTGCTAATGGACAATGAAATTAGGTATCTGACATACAAGGGAAACTCAATTCTAGAAAGTACTAGGATATTTTAACAACAGTGGTCGAAGAATTCACAGATAGCCTTTCACTTGAAGAATACCGTAGCTGTTGGTATCAACATGATGAGGGGGGGGGGCATCACATTGCACTGCACAAGGGACTTTAGAGCTGGATCTTATTTTCGAAGACCGATGATTTAGACGTTTAGGACCGTGGAATTGGCTGCCAAGATCGCCAGATATTACTCCTTTAGATTTTCATTTATGGGGTACACTAAATGAAAAGATTTATAAGACTCCAGTAAATTCCAGAGAAGAATTAGAGCATCGATTGCATCAAGCATTTCAAGGTATTGATCCCCATGTTTTTAGAAGTGCTTCATGTAATGGTGTCAATACGCGTTTATTGTCGATAAAATAAACCGTTTTCGAGAAAATGAATAATAAACGAATTCATGGTTTATTTTAAATAAATTGGACCATGATTTCTATTTTGTTTCTTGACAACAAAGTGTGATACTAAAGTCATTCAAACAACAGAAATGCTTCATTTTAAGTTGTTTAATCCGAAAAAATGCAAAAATTTAAAAAAGCGCAGTGATATTAATAGGAGGCACCTTAACGAAATTATTAAAAAACTTCATGAAAGGGTTCAACATGGGCTCCGTGAAGTCTGATACACTCGCGGGCACGACGAATTGAGGACTGCTGTACCCGCCACAATAACCCAGTCTTGGTCCTTATCACATCACAATGTAACGTGATTCTCTGTAGACGTTCCTCCCTAGTGCCGAGCGGAGTGGAATGCACCAAGTTTTCAGGTGTCCCCACAGGTAAAAATCCAACGGCGTTAGGTCGGGAATTGAGGAGGCCAGGCAATAGGTCCTTCTCTGCCTATCCAATGGTTTGGATAGGCGTTATTCAGGTGCTCCCGCACATCAAAGCTAAATTGAGGTGGTGCCCATCGTGCATGAAGTTTCAAGTGGTAAGTGCTCTATTAAATTCTGAAAAGCGTTCTGGCGGAACTCTAAATAAAGTTGTACAATTTAAGCGTTCCGGCAATACGAGTGGTCCAATCAAAAAATTGTCAATGTTGCCCAGATATTAATTGAATGGAACTGATGTTGATGATGCGAAACAATAGTGGCATGAGGATTTTTATCAACCCATACATGTGTGTTGTGTAAATTGGTGATACCATTTTTGGTAAACCTGGCTTCATCTGTGAAAAGAATAATGCTAATGAAGCTTACATTATTTCGTTGCTGATCCAATAGCCAGTTCGCAAACTGCATTCTACGACAAAAATCTCCAGAAATCAGTTCATGTACTTTTTGCAAATGATATGGATATAACAGCTGTTCTTGAAGAACTTCATGTACTATTGTTTTTGGTGTATTAAACTGTGCCGATAATTTTCGAGTACTCGTTGATGGAGTGTCATCTACAGCATTTAAAATATTTTCCTCTAATTGCAGCGTACGTACGGTTCTTCTCAGACCAGCATGAGTACTATTTTTTCCAAACTATCCTAAAATAATGAAGAAAGTCAATGATATGTATTATCTTATTAACTGGAATCGCCCACCATTATACCTTAGACGTTGGTCAACTCGTTAAAATGTCTTCATAGTACGATTAGGGAATCTTTTGTGATATAACCTTCTGGCTTCTAAAGCATTGCAAGACGCAAGACCATACATCACATTTTTTATGTTTATTAAATTCACCACGAAATCCAAAAATCAGTAAATTAGTATCGAAGTAAAGGATCAATGTGTCAGCGATGTGAAAGATGACAAGTTCTAAAATGCAGGATATTTTATTTATTTCGTACCATTGCAACAACAATACGTTGTTTTGGCGCCGATAAATAAATAAAACGCACATTTTTGCAAGCATAGGTGTTCTACAACTATTCCTTTATTATTCTGTTTCTCTAAAACGGTTTATTTTATCAACATTAAAACAGAGCACCTTGTTTTAGTCTAAGGTGCAAGCTACCCAGATTTATTTTTTAAAAAGTCTTTATCATACAGGGTGTTAAACATTTAAGCATTAAGTTGTAAAACTTAGTCCGCGCCTGTTAAACTAAAAAAGCTAAATATGTTTCAAGGACACTATTTTAAGAAGTCCTTACTAGTGTCCATCACATTAAGTTTTTATTAAAATATATTGGTATTTTGAAAGTTATTCAAGAAACCCTATTTCCAGTGGCGTCCTTCAGGGGCACATATCTCCGTAAGGAGGGCCTGTGAGAAAAATTTTTATGGGAACTTGTCATCTTATTTTTTCATATTCTATCTGAATCCGATAGATTTTCCACATTTTCCCGAACAACCTGTATATATTTAATGTAAAGAGCCACCTGTCTTGGACAGAAGCGGCAACGCCGCATTGCTGTAAATATTTTAAAACGATAGACCATGGTCGTTTATCTGGGCAACCAAATTTACATAAAAAACCGTATCACCCGTTTTTCATAAACGTCTTAATGTTCCGTCCACCGTGGAACACTCTTTATACGATTATGAAATCATTATGGTACTCAAAGTCAAAGTCAAAACATAGCTTTATTGTTATGAACATACAATGTTTTTAACAAAGCCAGACATCATATTTCAATAATTCGATTTCATCACATCAATTATTAGAAAGTATGAACCGATTAGCACACACGACATAAGTCATTATTAAAAGTCTGGAAATAAAAATAAAAGGTAATAAATAATAAAAATCCTAATGTTGAGTTACAATAATTCACAATAAAATATCAAATACAAAATCACATAAAGATATCAGTAAAAAAAAAACAAAAATATCACTCAAAAAGTATACAATATCAGAAAACTACCAGTATGGAACTCTCAGTCGAACTTGTCACCATAATACTCGTCAATAGAGTAGTATGGCTTGGACTGCAACAGTATCCTTGTTTCTCTTTTAAACATTTTAACGCATCCCAATCTTCTAATATAATATGGCAAATAGTTTAGAAGTTTCTTGCCCTCATACACAAAAGAGCTCTTCACCAGGCTAGAGTGAGGAACAGGCAATTTAAGTTGACAAATGCTACAAGTGTTATAGTGGCCCACACTATCAAGTTCTCCCCTGTATTTATGAACACAAGAATTACTGTCTCCAAAATAAACAAAGAGTACAAACTCAATATACGATGTTCAAGAAACAGGGGGCGGCACGAATCATGAGCTCCCACTCCACACAAATAACGAACTGCTCGGTTTTGCAAAATGAATATATCATTAAAAAGAGATCGAGAGCAGGCACCCCAGAATGCAATACCACAACGGAGATGTGACTTAATTAAAGCAAAGTATGCATTTTTATCTATGTCAAATGATAAATTTTTTGCAATGACTTTTAGAGCAAAACACCCTGATGAAATCTTACTGCCAACAATTGATATATGTTCCTCAAACTTCAATGCACTATCGATGGTGATTGGTGAGTCCAAGAAATTTATTAGCAGGAAGCGAGGAGACCTGTTCATGACCCAGAGTTATATTATGAGTCATGCACTTGAAGTTAAGGATGTTCGCATCACACCACTCCTTCACTCTCACTAAATCATTCACAATCCTGGTGCTAAGACTGTTCTCATCTGTGTCATGCCATAGAATTGTTGCATCATCCGCATACATTGTAAAAATGCCGTCACTATGAAGCTGTGGCAGGTCATTGATGTACAAAAGAAAAAGTAATGGGCCAAGGACTGATCCCTGTGGAACGCCTATATCAACCAATAGCTCTCGTGATGTGGAGCCATTAAATGATACCACCTGTGTGCGTCCAGATACATAGGATCGCAACCACTCATAAAATGTACCCCTGAACCCATATTTCTCCAGCTTCTAGAGCAATATTTCGCGATTAACGCAGTTAAATGCTTTCGACACATCGCACAACACCGCCGCGGCAACCTCCTTATCATTTAGCCTGGTATATAGAAGCTGGAGAAAGTCAAAAATTGCGTCACCAGTGCTCAGTCCCTCACGAAAACCAAACTGTCGCTCGCTGAGGATATCGAACCTATTGAGAAAAGAGGTCATTCTCACCTTAACCAGTCTCTGAACTATCTTGGAAAGAGTGGGAAGCAACGCTATGGGGCGAAAACTCGCAGGATCGCAGTGGTCACCACCTTTATGGAGTGGAAGAATGACTGCTGACTTCAAGGAGTACTCAGTTTGGAAAATATGCCATTGTGACACGCCAGGAGATAATAGTTATTTTCAGTATTCCGTCCTGAGTGAATCTGTCACTCTGTTATTTTGGCACTAAACGCAAACAACAAACAGGCTTTACAGTCGTGCAAATATTGTAAACAACTGTTGCAGAAAGAATAGTTTACCTAACAGTTCCCAAAAGTGCTATTTAACTTGACGAGTCCAGCATAATAGCACTTTCGGGATTTGTTACATGAATAACTCTTTAATTTTAGATGTGATGGTAAAGTGGATTGTCCAGATGGTACAGATGAACGAGATTGTGGAAAAAAGGACTGTGAACCGAACGAATTTACCTGTGCTAATTTCGAATGTATACCAAAAGTAAGTAAATTATGATAAGATTTTGCTTCTCGATCAAGAGAAAAAGGTTGAAAATGATAAAACTTGTAAAATTTGGTCTTCCCTTGCAAAAACGTTTTCTGGATACTAAATATACAGGATGATTCAAATGTATTTTGACAATCCTCGGATTTGTTGCATGTGTGCTGGTGGTATTTTAAGACGATAGATTTTAATAAACTATACACCTAAAGTATGTTGAAAATTTAAAACACTAATAATTTTTCTTAACGTATGAAAGGATGTGATATAGGTTTTCTAATTGAAACTAAGTTGTGTGAGGACCACTGAACTTTGGTTATATATATGTGGTGAGGACATTCCGAGTTAGCCCTGGAGGAATTGAATGAAAGTACTTTTATTGATTTGTTGACCAAAAGGTAAAGTAAGCGCCACAAATATAATATTATCGTTCACATTTAAATAGTTATATAAAAACTCCAGCAAAAAATGTATGAAAAGAAGCGACAATTACTTTGTTATATCATCACTAGCTTATATAATGATATGGGGCTATGCCTCGTATTTTAGAAAAATTGTAGAAAATTATCATTTTTTTTATGAGAGGAAAAAGGAAGAAAATTTTTGTTGAAAAATTATTTAAATTGGTTATAAAGAAAAATTCAGTACAACCTGTGTGCAGACACAACCGCGGTACTCTCCGCAACGTGGAAATGGAAGTGAGGTTAAATATGAGAGAAAAATGACAACCAAGACATACAACCAGGTAACACCATTAGAAATATTAAAATTAAAAGTGATTGTTGAAATCAGAAGAGAAAATTTCAACCAGCTCAATATTAGGCTTACAAAATCCATACAGAATCGATCAATCTCAGTTGTTGTCATCACTGGACGTATAAAGTACTTTAGAATTGGCAGAAACAGACATCTGTCAACGAAGGACTAAAATATATGGTTATGTTAAAAGGGGGTTGTAAATGTTTATCGGAGGGAGATAAAGCGCTGCACTAGGCATTATTTATTTGGAAAGAAAAAATACTTCCTGATCGGTAGATATTATTGCTTTCTACAAAAACAGTCTTACCATAGTTTATAATTAGTCTGTTAGAAAAACACCACTCCCCAAAAGAGCTTAAGATGCAGTCACCTAGAGAGCAAACTCAGCCTGATTTAGTTTATAGAAGTTTGTTAGAAGAACACCACTCCCCAAAAAAGCGCAAGGTACTCTAAACCATATTTCTTATGTCATCGCTTGATTTCCCCGTTACCACGATAGAAGTATCGTCTGTGTACATAACTGGTTTACCATAAACAGAAATATGATTCGGCAAGTCATTTACATACAGGAGAAACAGCAGAGGACGGAGGACGCTACCCTGCGGAGTGCGTAAATTTATGCCGTATACATCAGACTGAACATTCTCTCAGAATGCATATATAATCTCATTAGGTGGTAACAAAATTAAAAAATTAAATAAGGTTTAAGGTTATCACCTACCTCAGCTAACTGAACCTCGTGGCAATTGTAAACCGGGGTGGTTCTTTTAAGTGGGGACCTTGCCAGTAAAACTACAATGTGTACGAGTGTAGCCCCCAAAGGATGTTTTTGTGCAGGTCTAGATCTATGGTTGCGTGCTGAGCGCCACTCACATCTCTTTTAGTTCCAACTTTACACAACAACACCAAATTCCTGTTAGTGAAACAATGAGGCCCACACACAGCGTCAAAACAATAAATAAAAATGAATATTTAAAAGTTATTTTTCTACGACTGTTAAATAAAACATTCATTATTGGGCAATTTTAGATAAATAATGATTATCATTATTTACAGGTGTTAAATAATAACCATTATTCAACACCTTGTAACCAATCAAAGAATAGCATTTTCATTATTCAACACCTTGTAACCAATCACAGAATAGCATTTTCATTATTCAACACTTTACGAACCAATCAAGTGCTATTTACAAAATCTGTTCAAGATAGCTATAAATACAATTGACAAGACCATAATATGTCAAAATCAATCAAGTTCTTAATTTAACCGGTAAATACATTTTTGTTTCCTTTTTTTATTGTTTTTTGTCAGAAAACACGATTTTTTAATGATGAATTAAGGAAGTAACACATTGCCGCAGCTTTTACAATTATTCCCAACAACGCAATTCCAATTTTATTTGCCGAAAATCAAAGAAAACTTTGAACTTTACGTCAGTGAAATCCCATCCATGGCCAACGTTAAACATGAAATTTTGGCATTACAGTAGCATACTTGATTATTTCGATGTTTTCATCAATCTATAAAATACATATGATTTTTAAATGGATGGATTTTAGATTAACAGTCGTAGAAAAAGCATAGTATTCTACTCGCGCTAATGACTATTATCTACTCGGATGATTTACGGCACTCGCCTGCGGCTCGTGTCGCAAATATCATCCTCGTTGTTGTCATTATTGCTCGTTGAATAATATACTATTAAAAGATAAGAAAGAAAGGTGGTTTTAAATTGGAAATAATGAACACTTTTTTTTTAATAATAATAATAGTAAGTTTATTTCAAATAGTTACAATACAATAAACATGTTAATATGTTATTTTTCAATAAACTTATTAATGAATTCACCAGAAGACGTGCTTGTTAGGGGCAAATCTTATTTATTTAAAAGTATTTAAAATTATGAATATTTAAAATTATTTCTATAAAAAGTTGCAAGTATTCAATAAACGCTACTTTCTTGATGATAAATTATTAAATTTTTGAAAAAGATTAATTATATAATTGATTCACAATAATAATAAATAGCATTAATTAGTTAAAGCATTTCTAAAAATATTTTTAAAACGTCTGTTTCCAATATTAATGTTTTTATTTCAATTTTATATTTTTTTAATGAAATAATTTTTTGGTAAATAATCATTTAAATAAAAGCATACATATTTAAAAGTTTCTTGTCCTACGAACTTATTTATTTTAGATTTTAATTACTTAATTTAATATATAGTAAATATGTGTCAGTTGATATACCTAAACAGAAAAAAAGTGGTAAAAAGATGAGTTTGCTAAATAGAACACTCTTTATAACGGCGTAAAAGTTGCAACCCTTTTACAATTCGCTCTATAAGTATGTCTGAATATTGATTCATGAGGTAAATCACTTAAAGTGTTATATAGGTTGACGTGGTTGTTAAGTTATATAAAGATAGTTAGACAAGATAGCTTATGGATTTGAGAACAAAAAAAGGACAATTAAATATTACGTTGGGCAAAAAACACACACTTAAATCAACTGAACAACGAAGGTTGTTTTTAAAAAACAAATCTTCATTCAATAATATGTAATATCGACTTAATCAGACAAAGTTTAGCAAAACAATGATTTTTATTCACAATTAAAATATAGATTTTTGCCAAGAGAAATAGGATAGGCATGATAAGCTTCTTGGAATATCTAGCCTGGGAAGCTGCTGACATGGCGGGTTCCGTGAGAGTCTGTGCATATAACTCTTGGCTATGTCCAAAACGAAAGGTAATTAGAAATTTGCAGTTAAGAATGAAGGTTATTGCTTATCGCGCAGTCCTTCTGGAGGCGGCTGGTCCTTTTAAGGGATAGCCCCTTGCTGCTGCTCAGAAAAGTGGATAAACAAGCCTTCACAAATGCCTCAACTACATAGGTCAAAGATCCAAGGGTCCAACTCAGTAGTACAGAGAGGGATAATTCTGATCTAAAAAAAAAGGTATGGAGTTTCAGGCTATGTGGCAAAAATGTCTCAAAAATATCGATAATCCACGAAAATATACGTTGTGAACTTACCATATATGTGCCTCGATTAAGATTTGATGTGAAAAACACAGAGATGGGGAAAGATTTCCCAAATTTTTCCCACAAGGGCTAAGGGTTTGACCAGTCATCAGAATTTAGTTTGACCGAATGCCACCGATGGCAGTTTTCGGTAAAACCCAAGAACCCACCGACAAGGCCACAGAGAATAAACCATATTTGAGAGAATATAATCTTAAAATGAACAGTGGTTTTGCGCACGGAAGTAGATCTAAGGACTTGCGGTCCTGCGATTCAAAATAAAACATAACCAGAACAACCTGAAAGTAACAACGTTACTATAACTGATACTAATTATCTGAAGTATTGTAGAAAGGTTGACATAGTGAATTTGCAATCACTGGAGGATCGGAGGGCGCAGCCGGACATGCAGGATTCTTTGATAAACTTAGGTGACTAATATGCTAAAAGCACCACAGTTCACAATCATTCAAGTTGGGATAAAATGTTAAGCGATATGTTGTTTTCAATTTACACGGCTGACTTTCACACAATGGTTCAAAACTGTAAAATTCACCACTATGCGGATGATACCCAGATCTATCTTGATATCTCAAACTTACAGTGGGCTTCCGCTAGTGAACAAATTAATAACGATTTAAAAGTCCTGACTGGCATATCTTTTGCACATAACCTTAAATTAAATGCACTAAAATCCTCAGTCATCCTTTTTGGACCGAAAAAAGCACGCAGCATTGCTACTAACCAACTTAAAATCAAGGTCAATGAGGAGACTCTCGCGTTTGTTACAGAGTGTAAAAAATCTAGGTATTTGGTGCGATAGCAACTTAAGTTTTACAAAGCACGTTAGTCAGCTCTGCAAAACATCATATAGTATGTTAAAACAGCTATACAGCAGTCGTGAAATCCTAAATTCCACAATAAAATTGAAACTTTGCGAATCGTTGATCATCTCGAAATTGTCGTATTGTGATTCTGTCTATGGACCTTGTCTAACCGCGGTCGATAAAGCTAGAGTACAAAAAATCCAGAACTCATGTTTTCGCTTTGCCTATGGCATCAGAAGACATGAAGGTGTCAGTAATAAGATTTTGGATACAGGCCGATTAAAACTAAATAAACTTCGGCAACTTCATCTCCTCACTTTGGGTCACCGCTTATTATTAAGCGATCAGCCTTCCTACCTCTTACGTAAGCTTACCAAGTTTAAAGACATCAATAACGTTAACACGCGAAACAGAAATCTTATGGTAATTCCCAGACACTGCACAGCAGTATTTAAAAGTTCCTTCTCGTTTCAGTTCAGCACCCACTACAATAATTTGACTAATGACTTACAACTACATTATAAATTAAAAAAAAAAATTAAAAGCACTATTGTTGCTACAGGCCGGAAATTCTTAACAGGGATCAATGCTGACTGTACAACTGCTGCTATCGCCTTGGAATACTATCATCTTACTTTAATTTTTCATTGTAACAATAGCACTGTAATATACTCTTTGAACTACGTTCTCTATATGGATTAAATGTATTGTTTGTATGGATAATGTATATATGTATGATTGTCAGCCTGAAATTAATAAATTAATATTACAACAAACTAATGTTTGTCCCTTATCCTTTCCATCAGACCCAATCTCTGGACGCGTTTCGCTGTATAACAGCTCATCAGCAGAGCTATAGGGTCTGACGGAAAGGAAGGGACTGTCTGTGAATTTCATCACTATATATAGAAATAAATAAATTAATAAATTAATATATTATTATATACCTATATGTGTAAATATATAAATATAAATTTTAGTGTAACTTTAAGGTTAAGTAGAAAAACGCCCATTATGGACGACACTTCGCCTTTTCAGCTAGACCATAAATGTAATGTTACGTCGTCACCTTAATATTTTTATTTATATTTTCATTTTATAATTTATATTATTTACATTAGTGATCGACCGATACCGATACCGATATATCGGCTATATCGGCCGAGAGCCGATTATCGGTATCGGCCGATAGATGTAAATATATATCGGCTATATCGGCCGATGTATAAAAACAACCATAGCAGCTTAAAACATTTTTTTTTTTATATTTAAATTTAAAGTAATATTTCAAATAAGTTAATCTTAAGAAATTATGGTAGATATAACATGAAATAGGCATTTAATATGAATAATGTAGTTTAGGCAAATTATCATGTAAAAATATTAGTTTCTCGGTTGTTTCTGGATTCAGCCGATTCCTTTTCGCCGAATTTACGGTTCCAGCTTCTGAAAACATTTGCTCACTTGCAACACTGCCAACTGGTGCAGATAAATATATAAGAGCTTGATTATATAATAATGGTAGAACTTCTCGTTTTTCTTGCCACCAAGAAATGGGATTCGCTTTTCTTTCAATTTCAGCATTCACTTCTTCACAAATGGATGCCCTAGAAGATGATTTTGTGTCACAAGAAGATGTTGTTGGAATGGTTTTTGTTTTTGTGGAGCTCATCCCTTCTCCGGCAAATTCTTCGTAGATTTCCCAAAACAGATTTTGGCCAGATGTTCGACTAGTCTCAGGTTCAGAAGTTCGAACATACTTAGCAAGTGGTTCGTTGTCACCACTATCAATTTCTATAGAATCAATAGTTTCATTTATTGTATGGTCTTGAATGTAATCCGAAATGTCAGGGGAACTGGAATGTTCTACAGATGTATTGTTTTCTTTTATTTGGGACTTTAGATTTGTAGTTATGTATTCGCATATAAAATCACGGTCTTTTGTAAAAAAATTGTCTTTGAAGCGAGGATCCAAGAAAGTCGCGATGGTATAATGTTTTTTTATAAATATATTCTGAAATTGTTTATTCAAGCTGTTTTTCAATTCTTCTTTCATTGTACCTACTCCTGCAAAATTAGCGTTTTCTTTGTTAAGATAGGCAGTGATAGTCGAAACAAATGGAATGACTTCAGATATGCAGCAGTCTGAAGAACTTGTAATTTTTGTTATGTCTTCAAAAGGCTTTAACAAATTTAAAATGCTTCCAACTAATTCCCATTCGGAAAATGTCAAGTCTGTAAGAGTCCCATGATCCAAAATATATAAATTTACTGCTTGTTTTTGTTCAAGTAGGCGAGAGAGTAGATAAAATGAGGAATTCCAACGTGTTTGTACATCTTGGAAAAGTATGTGTTTGGGAAGGTTTAGTTGTTCTTGTAGTTTACTTAGTTTATCGCAAGCAGTTTGAGAGTGATTAAAATGCGAAACGATTTTTCTTGATCTTGCTATTAAATCACTGACTGAACGTTGACTTTGTATAGCATCCTGTATTACAAGTTGTAAAGAATGAAGGAAGCATGCTTCATAATTTACTTTTGCCTTAACAAAACCATTCCTCATATTGGCAGCATTATCTGCTAATACTAAGTGAATATGTTCCCTTTTTATATTCCATTCTTGTAACAAAGAATTAAATGCTTCAGCTATGGCGTCTCCTGTATGAGATCCTGGGAACTTCTTGCAGGCAAGTGAAAAATGGGATCTCTGATTTAAACTTAAACATGTTTTTCAAAAAAATGGATTGTGAGAGACAAAAAAGAACTGTTTGTATATTTGCACGTCCAAATATCTGTAGTAAAAGATGCTTTTCCCAACATATTTGAAATTTTTTGAGTCACTTGTGCTTTACATCTTGAGTAAATATCTGGTACAACTTTTTCTCTGAAGTATTTGTCAGAAGGAATTTCATAATTTGGAATAGCTTTCTTTAGTAGCCGAGAAAAGCCATCATCTGATACAATGCTGAATGGCTGATTATCTAAACATATAATTTCACCTATAAGGTAGTGAAACTCCTTCGCTCTGGATGAATTAATGTCCCACTTTTGCATTTGCTTGAAAGAGTCAGCCAGTGAGACTTGCAATAGCTTAGAGTTAGAGTTAGAAGTACTACTAGAACTACTAGAAGGTCCAGCCGTTTCTAAAAAAAATAGACTCAGGGTGATCAAAAGTCAAAACGTTGAAATAAACGGGGAAATTTGTTTTTAAATAAAATCATATCGTAGGTGTTAATTGTTAATGAAACGATTTAAAGTGATGAAAAAGAAAAATGTCCCCCCTCCTACACAAATTCCTTTAATTTCCCCAAATTCCCAACAAATTACTTAATTCTTCAGATTTTTTCAGTAATTTTTTTACACAAATTCCCTTAAAATTCCCTAAATTCCTAATAAAATAAATCCCTAGATTTTTAGCAAAAAATTCCTGGGTGGTTTGCCCCTCAATCCTATATAATAATATAATCCTGAATGAGCAGGTCCTATTGTTGGTAAATATTTTATACCGTGAACTGGAAAATAAAAATTTAGTACTAACCTGAGCTTGAATCAGTCCCTTTCAATTTATAATATTCTTGAGGATGTTTTTTCTCTAAATGGTATTTCATGTTTGAGGTATTCGCCGATTTTCCCACTCCCCCTAATGAAATGGTTATGTCACACAATTTACATTTTGCGGTGGATTTCTTATCTGCTGGGGATAATTTATTCTTTATGAAATATTTCCAATAAATACTTTTTCATCAATTTCGCTACTTTGCACTCCACCAAACTTCAATAGGATTATTATTAACTATTAATATTATGTCTTTGTTAAAGATTAACTAAATTACGCCAAGAAATAATCGAACTTAAAACGATCTGCTTTAAGAATGCAATACTGAATGCACGGCAATAAACGCACAGGATTCACCGAGAAATTCAAATTAAGGGGATTCACCAATGACTTGGCGCTGAGCCACATAAATTACCGCCTATTGCTGTGTTGCCAAAGTGCAATTTTTGTTTTTATTTTTGTGATTTTAAATTGAACGTTAAAGAATTATAAATTATATTACAGAATATTCAGATTTTAGACATTAATAATGTTATCAATTAAAAAAGGCCGATATGCCGATATATATCGTTATCGGCCAAGACATTATCGGTATCGGCCGATTATCGGTATCGGCTAAAAAAGTCATATCGGTCGATCACTAATTTACATAGATACCTACGTATTACTTTCTTAATTATATTTTTTCTTTTATGCTTAAATGCGGCTTAATATGCCACTGTAATCGACGGTTCTAAAAATGCGTGCTCATTCAATTAATAATAGTATTTCACCTATACCTTTTACTATCCTAATAAGTTCCTATCTTTCCGTCCTTTTTTACAATGCACCTAATTTTACCTACGTACTGCAAACGACATTACGGCCGTACCGGGTGAGATAGCAGTACGACCGATACACAGCACGAGATACATACACGTGTGATAGTGATAAAATGGTACCAGAGATCTACAAAGAATCATTCTCCTGGTGAGTCCTTAATCCCTACTTACTTTTACCCCTTACTTTTATTTACTATTATTTTACACAACATTGTTTTTTACTATTTACAAAAATAATTAAGCGAGCCAATCCGATATCTCATTTATACAGAAGAACCTTCATGACCTATGAAAATATATAGTCCGTATCATGTAAATTTCTAGTAATTTAATTTTGTTTTTATAATATCTCAAAAAAGCTGTATAAAGACGATTTATTATTATTATTATTATTATTATTATATAGGGGTGCTTGAAAGTGAAATGCGATAAGTTGATGTTGCCTGAGCTCAGGCCACTAACCACTAATCTGTAGCCGTCGATTTATCGCTACCATGGAGAAGCTCCGTCTTGTAATCGTCAAACCGCTGAAGCATCTGTAGAATCGGAGGAGTGGTCTCCCAATAGTCCGCCTCTTCAGACGGGACTACTTCTTAGTTTCTAGGGCCGTCCCTTGACCTCTTGTCATGGTTTTAATCTCCTCGGAACGTTCTAAAGCTCTATCGTTGAAATTTGATTCTTGATTCGAAGCCTGAAGCTTGCCATTGATATTCGTTATAATTTCTTCCGTCAATATTTCACGTTAAAACCGGCAATGCTTCAATCGGAATCCGGAAGGAAAGAGGCTATTTTATCGTATTGGTCCTTTAAAAGATTAACCACGTATTAACGACCTTTGTCAGTGACTCAGTCTAAGACTGTTTTCTCATCCTTCAGTCAACGCCTTGAAGGTCTTTTTTTCGAGATGCTTCTTCTTTGTCTAGGCTTTGCGGATCTTAGGATTGCTATTCAAAGCTCGGCGGTTTTTACCAACCTCCATCACCTTGAAGATTTCACGTTGATAACATTCTGGGCTTTGTGAAAGTAAATTGTCCTGAAATTTTCAACAGTTACCTTCACGTCGACCACTTTCTAGGGCCAAAAGTGTTTCTTCTTGACGATAATCTTTCATAAAATGCAACAATTTCTTCTCAACGGCCGACGTCTGTAACCTCTCTGAACCAGCTTCTCGAGAATTCCTTTTCCAAGAGTCACTTCTACCCATTCCAAGATTTCACTCTCATCCCTGAATACTGCAAAGTGAAAGGCTATTTTTCCATTTTGGTCGCATTTCAGAACCAGCGTCTCGAGGGCGTTTTCTCCAAGATGTACTTTCACGCATTCCAATAAGACCTTGAGAGTTTCAGTATCCCTAGCTGCTTTATGTAAGGCGGTTTGTCCAATCTTATCACTTTTTAGCACCAGTGCCTTGCAGGTGTCCTCTCCAAGATTTACTCTTACCCATTCCAATAAGTCCGCAAAGATTTTAAAGTGGTTCTTAATAGCCGCAGAGTGTAAGACAGTTCCTCCATGTTGGTTGTCTTTTAAAACCAGCTTCTCAAGGGTGTCCTTTCCGAAATTTACTTTTACACATTCCAATAAGGTCTTAACGGTTTCACCCCCGTAATAAAACGCCGCCATGTGTAAGGCGGTTTGTCCAAAATTAGTATCAGTTTTTAGCACCAGTGCCTTAAAAGTGTCTTTGCCGAGATTTACTTTCACCCATTCCAACAACTGAAGGGTTTCACTCTTGCCGACAATAACCACATAGTGTAAAGCGGTTTGTCCCTTTCGGTCGCCTTTTAAAATCAGTTCCTCGAGGGTATTTTTTCCAAGATTTACTTTCAGGCATTCTAATAAAACGTTGAGGGTTTTAAGCTTACATTGCAGAACCGTTTGGTGCAAGACGGTATGTCCATATATATTTTCACTTTTTAGCACCAGTGCCTTGCAGGTTTCTTCTCCGAGATTTACTGCTGCCCATTCGAACCAGTCCATAATGGTTTTACTATTATAAAAAGCTGCATAGTGCAAGAAGGTCTCTCCATCTTTGTTACGTTTTAGAACCAGTTTCTCGAATGTGTCTTTTCCGATATTTCCTTTTACACAATCCAATAAGGCACATGGGTTTTTACTCTTAGTATTCAAAGCCGCAAAGTGTAAGACGGTTTTTCTATTTGTGTCGTCTTTTAGAACCAATTTATCGACGGTGTCTTCTTCGAGATTTACTTTTACGCATTCCAATAAGGCCTTGAAGGTGTTAGTCGTAGAATTCAAAGCCAATCTCTGTAAGGCGGTTCGTCCAAATTCATCAGTTTGTAGCACCAGTGTCTTGCAGGTGTCTTTTCCGAGATTTACTTCCACCCATACCAATAAAGCCTTAAGGATTTCACTCTCGTCCCTAGACGCCGCTTGGTGTAAGAGAGTTCGTCCATCTACGTCCTTTGCTAGTACCAGATTCTTAACAATGTATGTAATTTGATATTTTCAAGCAAGAATATTATTATAGCCGTATGACCCTCCCATGCTGTTCGGTGTAGAATATGATCATAATTTATTTCTAGACCCTCCCATGCTATTCTGTATAAAATATGGTCATAATATGTTCCGAAAATACTCTGAAAATTTTTTTTTTCTAAACACCTAACTATTGATTCTTTCACCGCTGGGATTAGGGCAATGTCTGAAAAGGGAATTTTTTCTAATTGCCTATTGAAAAACTTGCGAACGAGTATATATTTAGCTTTATGCAGGACTTTGTACAGTAAAAGATTCTGTATTTGTTCATTTTCCAAATTCTTAATCAAATACTCGCTCAAGAAATATTCAGCAAAGCTGCGATGAATAAATTCAAGTTGATCTTCCGTTAAAGTCAGTAAGCCCACCCTGACAAGCTCTTCTCCTTCTTTTGTACCTTTTTCATAGTCTTCTTTAAATTTATTTAATTCATCTAAGCCCGGCAATGATTTGTTTTCATATTCTTCCGAGAATAACTGTTTTATAGCTAATTCATAATGTGCTCTACGTGAAGCACTTAATCGACCTTCTAATGAGCTATTTACCGTTGTATTATCATATCCTGTAGCTTTTTCTTTGCAAAGAATATCAAATTTAACTTTTATAAATTTATCATATAGATCAGATAATCCTAAATTCTCTGGTAGTTGGAATTTCATTTCAAAAACCACATCAGCCAACATTCTAAGATTTAGAGGTACACTAGTGAATGGTTTGTCCATGTCACCGATTGAGGATTTCCATTGATCAAGCAATACCTTGGCATAACCGGAAAAATCTAATTTATATTTGCCGTTTTTGTCCTTTTCATCTATGGCTTCTTTTATAGATTCGAGCTGCTCGGTAGCTTGTTCTTGCCGGTAGTGTTGAAGAATTTTAGAAATTTGAGCTTCCAAACCAATAAGGGATGTTTCATTGACCAATTTTTTAATATTTTCCCAAGATTTCTCTAAATATTTGCGTATCCCTTCGTCCGTCTTTTTACGGGTTTCTTGAGTGTGTGGATCTTTAGAAAATTTTGAACTCCACCTCCAGAATCTACTTAAAAACTCTTCTTGCTCTGCTCGTGTCAAGGGATTTAGGATATAGGTAGGTGACTCGAGTTCCCTTTCTAAATGAGCTTTCTCGTGAACTCGGGTAGTTACCCAAAGCTGGGCAACCTTACTCCCTTTAAGGGCCTTTATCAGCCTAGTGGTTTGGGGTGTATAATTAGGACTGATTTCATCAAAACCATCGAACAATATTACAATCTTAGGATTTCGACCACCTGCATCTTTGGTCATCATAAGTCCTGCTTTAAAGAGCTTTCGTTGCAATTCAATGTCGGTATCCTTAAGGTCGTCAGGCACTACCATTTCTGATACGAACTCGATGGCTTTTTCAACTTCATTGTCCTTAAACTTGATGTTGTACAGACTCTGAGGTTTTTCTTTGTCTACAGCATAGTCATTTAAATTGATCCGCGCAATCCATGTAATATGTCTCTTATTATTGTCAGACCCTTTCGTCTTTCTAGCTATGCTGATCAATACTGTAGACTTGCCCACTCCGGGATCATCGGCTAAGATAACGACTTTCTGCTTGAGATCCTCTGGTTTAATGAAATCATTTTCTTTTATGGCATTATTCTTATCCATATTATCCTGACGACGCAATGTCCTATCAATGTTGTAGTCAGAAATATAGCCTATCGAAGAAAAGGCCTTTTCATTTCCTATTCGAATCTGCTCCTCTTCAATCAATCGCGATAAAGTTGCCTGATCAATTATGTCACTGGCTGAATTCTTATCTATGAGCTCATTTAATCTTATAGTACTTCCTTGAAAATTGACTTCTTTTTCTAGTACTTTATCTTGTGAATCCTCATTCAAATCTACAAAAAAAGTGCAGTCATTTTCCTTCTGATATTTATGGTGAGAATCTTTGAACTCCTTCACTAAGGTATCTCCAACCGGAGCAATCAGAATGACGTTTTTCTCCTTATTGCTTAGTACTTTAGACAATTTCTCATGTAACTGCTCTATCTTGCTTGCGTTCGCTTGAGATTTAGATTGACATTCTATTACTAAGAGATGATAAGTTTGATCTGAAGAAAAAGCATCTATGGCATACTTTTGTGTCTCCTGGCGCAATAGTGTTCTTAGACGTATGAAGATAAAGCCATCGTGATTTTTATATTTATCAAAACTTTCCAAGCTTTGAAGCACCTTCATGGCGCTTAATCTTGTGGATTGAGTGTATATATGAAAGATTTGCTTATCGTTTGATTTACCTGTATTAGACAGAAAATGTATCAATGAATTTGCATTATGTTTAAAACAAATTCCATAGTCTATGAGCTTCTCGAGATAAGCTTTCCCTAACCCGGCAATAGTGAGGTCATTGATCTCTTTCTGTATTGATTTAAGAAATCCAATCCCCTCCTGAGCTGAGAGAAACTCACCGCGTCCCTTTTTGTAGCGCTTGAACCAATCCGACATCTTCTTCTCGAATGATGCGTATACTAGATCAGAGTTTAGTGAAAACAGTTCCTTTCCGAGTTTTCGATTTTTAAATTCCTTCTTGATTAAAGCATCTAATCGATCTACACCCGGATATTGAACTACAAAGCGAAATTTCTCTAAAAATTGTGCAACCTGTGTTTTAAGCTTTTCTTCATCCAAAACTACTTTTAAGACCTCCTTTTCTGATTCTATTTCTGAAACGGCTTTCTTTAGCTTTTCTATCACGTCATTTGTACTTGAGTTTTTGGATAATATTTCCCTGGCTTCGTTTGTATAGTATTTCAGTATTCCATCTTTTGTAAAATCATTTCTGTTAATTTTTTTTAATTCCTTCAATTTTTCACTTTCATCTAATTTTAAAACGGCTTCTAATATTTCTTGTATTCTTTTTCGTACTAACTCTAATTTTCTCCAAACATTTTTTGATATTGTGTCTTCCGAAATACATTTAACTTCTTCTATTATTTTTTCGTACTCTTCTGTAATTCTTGTTTTATTGGAATTTATTGTGAACTCATCGGATTTTTTTCCTATTTTTATAATCTTTTCGAGAGCTTGAGCTAAATTTTCAAATTTTTCTTCCTTGAAAAGCCATCCTCTTAAGAACATTTGAACTTCTTTACCCGCCTTGATCATAGATTTATTATCTGAATTTTTATTAATACCTTCAGACGATTTGATAATAGATGAAATTATATTCTCTAATATTTTTTTATTATTTTTAAATTTCTCACTTTTCAATATCACGTCTATCAAACCCGGTTTAATTTTTTCAATTATCCCTTCTATTATTTTAGAGCCCTTCTTGAATTGACGTATCTTTTCTCCTTCGCCTAGATATAAAATTTCATCTTTTCTTAGGTCTTGTTCATCTGAAAGAAAACTTTTCCAATCTTCATCTTCCAACAACTTAGAATCAAAATCGGTATTGGTGCAAATATCAAAGTCTTTTAAATCAATTCGTTCATTTGCGCTTTTGGATCTAAAAAGCTCATTATTTGTAATTTTACAAAAAGAGATAAAGTACTTGTGTAAAGTAAATGCATTTTTATTTTTTTCACCTTTTTCACTTGTTAAACAAGTAGCGGTAATTTTTTTCTCTTCTACATTTTCTTTATGCTTGATCTGCAAATAACGCCAAACCCATTTCATCTCTTCTTTATGATAATATTTAAAGACTACGTCATCAAATTTCTCTGCCGCATCCATCTCGGTGGCCAAACGAAAATCGTACTTTTTCTCTATGGCTCTCTTCACAAAGAGTATCAAAAGCTTAAGCTGATAAACAAAACCTCTATAAGAGGGCTTACCTCCTTCTTTAGAGTCGTATGTTGTTGCTCTGCTTCGACCATCACCATTACTCACACCATTAATCCCCGAAGACCCTGTATCACTTTGTTCCTGACTTCCAGAAGTCCTTCCTTGATTTAGCTCCAGTAGAGCCTGGATTGGTTGCCAATTGGGATTTTTCTCTAACTTTTCTTGAACCAGGCCTAGGGGTGTCATTCTTTTGCTATTTTCTATAATATTCACATCTGCACCTTTATTAATCAGTAATTTAATAATTTTTTTATTATTATCCTCAATAGTCTTTTGTTTGCTCCTTTTTTTGATTGCGATATGCAATGACGTATTATCATCATCATTGGCATCTTGAGCGTTAATAATAAGATTTAGATCGCCCTTGAAATTATCTAGGATTTTATTTGCCTCGTCAAAATCATTTCCATGGACGGCATTAAATAAATTTCTTTTAGTGCTTGTTTCATCTCCTCTACACGCTCTATCACTTTGAACTTCCATTAATTTAGTTTGGTGGAGCTCTTTAGCCGGATCTAACTCGGTATTGCTAGGACTAACCTCAACGAGGGTATTAGCAGGGCAAAAGGGGAAACCCTATCTAAAATACTCATTGAAAACGAAATTGACGTCGTAGCCATTCAAGAGACACATACCTCCTCAGAAGATGAGCTTCTCAAAAGAGGCAAGATTCCTGGATACCGCCTGATTGAGGCAACCTATAGTGCTGTTTATGGCACCGCAACATATGCAAGGCAGAACATGCAAAGTGTCGAACTGATCGAGTGTAGCTCTGAGGAAGATATACTTACGATCACTATAAAAGCCAGCGACTTGACTATTGTAAACATCTACAAACCGCCTACAATCTCATGGCCTGTGAATGTCATAGAAATCCCATCAAAGAATCCAACCCTCTACGTAGGAGATTTCAATAGTCACCACAATCTATGGGGATATGAGAATAATGATGACAATGGAGAAAGGCTCGTAGACTGGACCGAAACCAACAACCTCCATTTAGTCTTCAGTGCCAAAGATAGGCCAACGTTTTTCTCAAGAAGGTGGCGTAAGGGCTACAATCCTGATCTCTGTTTTATATCAGGCAATTCACAATCACAACCTTTATCAAACTCACGCACTGTACTAGCGGACTTTCCACATAGTCAACATCGCCCCGTTGTGATTACAGTGGGAATCGAAATACCAATGGTCGATTCAGTTCCCAGACCACGATGGAACTTCGGCAAGGCGAACTGGACTACCTATGCAGCGGAACTCGATATGTGCATCCGTTTCATCCAACCAAAGGCTAAAAACTACCACAAATTTATAGGCCTAATGATAGCTGTAGCCAAAAAACATGTCCCTCGAGGCTACCGCAAGGAGTATATCCCTGGATGGACCGAGGAAAGCCAATCACTATACGAGGAATTCGAGGACTCGGGGGACCCGGAAATTGCTGACCAGCTGCTGAGATCTCTTGATGCCAGCAGAATGGACAAATGGACTTCTGCTGTGGAACACATGAACTTTACACGCTCCAGTAGGAAAGCATGGGGCTTACTGCGGAAGCTTGGAGAATGTAACCGAAATGTCGTGGGAAATACATCAATAAACCCAAACCAAATAGCCAATCGTATAGTTGACATTTCTCGTGCACCTTCCGATAAAAACCACACAAGATACGTCAAGAAATCCCTGAGAGATCTTAAACGTTTCACCCCCTCATCGTCCGAGTTCTCGCGAGACTTCTCTGCCAAGGAACTGGAACAGGGGCTCAAGGATACAAAAATTGGGAAAGCAGCGGGCTTCGATGGCGTCTACCCCGAATTCCTGGTTAATTGTGGTGGGGCGACTCGACTTTGGCTCGTGAAATTTTTCAATGACATCCTTAATACAGGCAGCTTACCACCGGAATTTAAGAGAACCAAGATCATTGCTATTCTGAAACCTGGAAAACCACAGGGGTTGCCCGAGAGCTACCGACCTATAGCTCTCCTTAGCTGCTGTTATAAGCTGCTGGAGAGACTACTCTATAACCGTATATGTCCTACAGTTGATGCAATGGTCCCCGTGGAACAGGCTGGGTTTAGGAGCGGTCGTAGCTGTACTGACCAAGTCTTATCCCTGACGACTCACATCGAAGCGGGGTTTGAAAGGGGACTGAGAACATCCGTAGCGTTCATTGACCTTACTGCAGCGTATGACACCGTATGGAGGGAAGGCCTAATATACAAATTAATCAGAGTCATGCCATGCCTGAAAACGTGCAACTTAATTAACAACCTATTATCAAATCGACTATTCCAAGTCTTTGTTAACGATGCTAAGAGCAGTATTAGGAAGCTGAACAACGGTCTCCCGCAGGGCTCGGTGCTCGCCCCACTCCTGTTCAATCTCTACACAGCTGACCTACCTAAAACGAGGTGTAGAAAATTTGCGTATGCAGACGACTTAGCGATTTCCTACCAGCACAAACTCAAATTGCCAACTGAACATGCTCTGAATGAAGACCTCGCCAAGCTTAACGACTACTTCAGAAAATGGAGACTATGCCCAAGTCCGTCTAAAACAGAAGTCTGCTGCTTCCATCTATCGAACCGGCAAGCAAATGATACCCTGCGGGTAGAATTTAATGGCAGAACCCTTAACCACAATAAAAACCCAAAATATTTAGGCGTGACACTCGATCGATCACTAACATTCAATCCACACCTTGGAAACGTGGCTGGTAAACTGAGAACACGTAATAACATCATAGCCAAACTTGCTGGAACAACATGGGGAGCTACAGCGGCGGTACTCCGGACAGCGGCTCTGGCCTTGGTATACTCTGTCGCAGAATATTGCTGTCCTGTTTGGACCAACAGTGCACACACCACAAAAGTAGATGTGCAACTAAACCAAACAATGAGACTGATTACTGGGACTATACGGCCAACACCAACGCGCTGGCTTCCAGTGCTCAGTAATATCACACCACCAGATATCCGACGAACTACGGCTCTCAACAGAGAATATAAGAAAATTATGGCTAACGTAGACCTACCAACCCATACCGATATCCCATACCTAACAGGACAGTACCATCGGCTCAAGTCGAGACACCCAGCCATCCGATCAGCACTGGAATTGAACGAAAACTTCCATGCGGCCAATAAATGGACTACCATATGGACAGAAACTGCAGGAGACCACTACATCCAACTAGATGATCCAACGCACTGTTTCAACGGATCTGACCTGCCACGCCGACTATGGGCAAAACTCAACCGAGTTAGAACAGGTTACGGGAAATGTGCTGACTTCTTACACAAATGGGGCAGGGCAGAATCCCCACAATGTGATTGTGGATCTCCGCGGCAAACTATCCGCCACATCGTATCAGAATGTCCTAACCGTTCCTACGCTCATGACCTGGAAGACTTTATGAAAGCCACACCAGAGGCAATTGAATGGCTTCGCAATTTAGATATAGATATATAGTTTGTCATGATGATTATGTTTGTCCTTATATATTTGAGATTTTTCTGTTTCTATGTATTTTATATTTCATATACTTCTGTTATTTGTATCGTACTGTAACCCCATACGCTAAATAAAAAAATAAACCTCAACGTGTCTTCTCATTACCGATGTTGCCTTATCCAAGCCAAAATTGTAATGATGCCCGTTCACATGATGTAATTCAAGCGTAATACCCGGAAAATCTTTATTATACGGCGTCTGATTGTTTACTTGGATCGGATATCGCAGAAAATCGCTTGCAGCACGTGCCTCGAGGTCACCTAAATGAATATAGTATTCCCGTATCTTTTCAAGGTACTTATCATAGCTTCCTGTATTGTAGTCTTCATGATGATCAGAGGCAAAAAAATAGTCATATTGGCTTCTATACTCTTTCATATGCGTAATAAGCCGCTGACGAAATATTTGTATCAAAGCTTTCCAATCCTCATCATTGCTGATCGAAGCGAAAATAATATCTGAATTGGAATTATCGGAATGCATTCCAATATTTGCTAAATCTTCTTTAATATTTTTCCTTAAATTTGATATTTGATCATTGCCAAAAAGCTTTTTAAACCTTTCCTCTAATGTTGCTTCATCATCAACAACTGGCATTAGATAAGCCAAGGCGATAGAATGAAGCATACAACTTCCATCTCCGGAAACATCTATTCGATTCATCTTTTTGTGTGGTATTTTATTATTTATCAGGAAATCACCCTCCTCAGCACCTAAAACAACACAATGTATTTATGATTTTTATTAAAGCCGGTGCATTACAATTTTTAAAAATAGGTCATTATGTATTTCAGAAAGGTGTAGAGTAATAAAATGGGAAATTCCGTCCAGTTCGGCTCAATTTCGGTGTCGGCCAAAGGCGCAGGTAAACTTTGTGCATTAAATTATTTAACCAAAAATTAGTTAACGGGTATTAAGATAAAATAGTATTGTTTGTAATATTAAAATTTCAAGTAATTGCGTATAAGGATTAGGAAAGGTATGTTGTCTGGCATGAAGTGTCAAAATTGAAGTATTGTGGAGGGATTAGTTAGGTAGTAGATTATAAAGTGACGTTTTGCGTTTAACAGGTACCGAGTTTGGCTCTGGCCTCTTTGGCTAGATCATAAAAATAGGTGGTAATTTGGAATAAACTTCATATATCGTGTGTGTGTATGACCTTAATAAGTATATTTGTTTAATTTAACGCATCAGTATTTGCTGTTAAGCCGTATATAGTGTTCACAGTATTATAAGATTAGTAATAAAATGGCGACATTCACACCAACAAAAAGATGTTCCAATAATTCTCCACTATCAGTGAGTGAAAAAGTTATTATTTTAAATGTACATGATTGCATAAAATACGATTATGCGAATTTTACTGTACAAGAAACTGTCGGCCGATGTTCCCGAATGACTGGAGTTGGAAAGTCTACCGTTTTTAAATTATTGCGCGAGAGAAAGACAGCAGGTCAAGTGGAACCTCCCAAGAAAAGTCCAGGCAGACCAGTAAAAGTCCTTGATGAAGACACCAAAAGTGTAGTTCGAAGAAAAGTTCACTCTTTTTATTTTAAAAAATAAATACCCACCCTAGATAAGATTCTAATGGAGCTCGGCCAGGATGACAGTATTCCGTTTATAACTAGAAAACTTTTAAAGACCACTTTAGGACATATGGATTTTGTCTGGGAAAAGCATAACCGTAAATCACTTTTACTGGGATGCGATGAAATTGTTTGCTGGCGACAAAATACTTGAGAAGTATAAAGCAGTACAGAAGAGAGCAGAGAAAAATCTTTTATCTTGATGAGACGTGGAATAATGAAGGTTATATAGTATCAAAATTGTGGCAAGACAAAAATATAACCAGTGCTCGCCAAGCTTTCATGGAAGGCCTGTCAACGGGTATTAAGGTGCCTTCAGGTAAATGGAAGAGACTTCTAATCGTCCATATTGGAAGCGAAGAGGGATTTTTAAAAAATGGTTTGCTAACCTTTCTGTCGTTCAATACGGGAGATTACCACGAGGACATGAATTCGAATGTTTTTGAGGACTATTTTGGTGAAATGATAAAATATCTTCCAGCTGATTCAGTAGTAGTTATGGATAAAGCTAGCTATCATTCACGACGCACAGAGAAGAGTCCAACTTCATCTTGGAGAAAACAAGAAATTATCGACTGGTTAACCAAAGTATTGAATTTGAAGATAATTTGATAAAGAAGAAACTATTAGCTATAGCAAATTTACACAAACATTGTTTTATGAAATATGACGTGGAAGATATAGCAGAAAAACATAGTGTAAATGTGCTGCTCACACCGCCATATCATTGGGAACTAAATCCTACTACTTATATGGGCGCTATTGAAAGGATTTGTAGCAAGACACAACACGACATTCAAAATAAAAGACGTTAAGCTACTGTTTGATCAAGCCATTAAGGAAGTGACACCAGAGAGCTGGCGAGAAGCAGTCCACCATGTCATTAAAGAAGAGGAGAAAATGTGGGATCTTGACCACCTGATCGATCGGACCGTCGACCCGTTAATTAGAACGTCAAGAGAAGATGACAGTTCCTCAGATGACGAAGAATATTATGATTTTTTATAATTTAATTTCTGTATAATGTATATTTGTCATGTTATGATTTTCACTTGTCAAGTAGTATGCATTTGCTATTGTTTTTAAGAGTAGGAGTACAAAAAATAGGAAAATCTGAAAAAACATCATTTTAGCCCTTTAATAATAATAATACAAGTTTAACTAACAGTGTTGCTTTATAATTCAGCGCTCGTTGGGGCACATAGCCCAGAGAATAGCTGGCTTAGCATAATTTGGTTAATCCTTATTGTAAAGGGTTTTTCACTAAGGACGGGTCGATGTTAAAATGGAATAAAACCAGCTGTGTGTAAGGTATTAACCAAATTCTATTTTTATTTGAAAGGTCTATGTATGCCATTATTTATGGAATATGACATCGTTCAAAAGTTCGTCGCGGCTACTCACGGTGGCACGGATCCGAGTGGTCCAATTTTCAATGACTCTGCCGCATAGATCCGGCTGAATTTGAGAGATAGCCTGGGTTATATTCACTTTAAGGGCATCGGTCGGTTGCGGCTTATTGGCATATACCTGAGACTTTAGAAAACCCCACAAGAAATAGTCCAGCGGGGTCAAATCGCATGATCGTGGTGGCCAATTCGCGTCACCTCTGCGAGAGATAACCATACCCTCAAATCGTTCACGCAGAATGTTTATCGTGGCGTCCGCTGTGTGGCACGTAGTGCCGTCCTGCAAGACCCACATGTCGTTTACGTTCATATTGTCCAGTCTGCGCCAAAAGAAATCGGTAATCATCGTTCTGTAGCGGTCGCCGTTGACGTTGACGCTTCACTAACGTCATTTTGAAAAAAGTACGGCCCAATGACGCCTCCGGCCCAAAGTCCGCACCAGACGGTAACTTTTTGTGGATGCATTGCCACCTGATGAACCTCTTGTGGGTTGGCGTCACTCCATATGCGGCAATTTTGCTTGTTCATAAAGCCATTCATCCAAAAATGCGCCTCGTCGCTAAAGATTATTTTTCTGCCAAAATTAGGATCATCTTCCAAACGCTCCGAAGCCCAGTCGGCAAACAAACGGCGTTGTCTATGGTCATTAACTTTGAGCTCCTGGGTTAATTGAATCTTGTACGGGTGCAGGCCCAAGTCTCGACGCCAAATTCGTCAAGTCCGAAAGGCAAAGTTCTTGTGCACGGCGAGGAATTGACTGCCTCGGGTTCTCCTGCACACTTTCACGGACAGCAGCGATATTCTCGGCCGATCTGGCGTTTTTTTTGACGTACAGGTGTTGGCTGATTGTTTACGGAACCGGTCGTCTCGAATTTGGCCACCAAACGTTGGAGAGTCGACTTTGAAGGGCCACCAGCGCGTCTGCCGTAAAATGGGCGCAACGCACGCAACGCTAGAACTAACGAACGCTCATTTTGATAATAACATTTTATCATTTGGACGTGTTGCTCAATCGTGTAACTTGTCATGGTGATTTGGCATCAGTGACAGAATAATAAACAACAGGTTAAACAGATGCCGTCAAGACAACATGGCCGCCACAGGCCGCCAACTTCGACCCGTCCTAATTGAAAAACCCGCTATAAGGTCCCAACAAGTGGCTAGAGAACAAAGTTTCTCACATATACCGGGTGTTTCAGAAGTACTATGCGTAACTTAAGGGGGTGATTTCATATGATTATAATTTGATGATAATGATTTATAATTTTTTTTAAATATCCTTTTTCCGATTTAATTGAAATTTGATACCATTATTCATTATGATAACTTAATGAACCCTAACTAGATTAAATTTATTAAGTTCAGTGGCGTCCCGGGGAGCACGAATATTATTAACAAAAAAATATACGCCACTGACTTTTTTCTAATTTTGATATTTTTTTCCGATTTACCAACTAGTAATACAACTTGAATTATTTTTGTATCTTGCTTCGTTTTCGAGAGAAGAAATAAAAACCAATTTATTGCATGCACAAAAAAATACCTATGTATTTCGAGGTTAATTAAAATATGAGATAAAGGTAAATTTTAATGTTTAATTTACCTGTTTTGTCAATAACAAGTCAAAAATTAATAACTTTATTAACGCTGAAATTGCCCAGATGCATTTCAATTATAGCTTAGCGAATGGAAATGCTGAAGATGCTCGGCGAATTTATCAGGAACGTTATCCAAACAGAGTTCTGCCATGTGCCAAAACATTTAGACAGGTCCATGCAAGATTGAGTGAGACTGGGAGTTTTAAACGTAGTACGGAACTTCCTAGCAGACCTGCAACAGTAACCACGCCTGAGTTAGAAGAGGCCATACTTCGAAAGATATAAGATGATCCTTCAACTAGTGCTAGAAAGGTAGCAGTGCAACTTCAAATAAGTGCATCAACTGTTTGGAGGGTTTTGCATCTTTATCAACTATACCCATACCATATTCTTCGTGTGCAAGCTCTGCTTCCCCGTGTTTTTCGCCAAGATTTTATTTTAGTAGGTGGTTGCTGCATACAGTAGCACATAAAAATAATTTTTTACCGAACATTTTATTTAGTGATGAGGCCTCTTTTTTAAGAGGAGCCATTATGAATTTTCAGCAACAATTTTCGGTGAATGTATATATGGGCAGGGATCATTGGCGACTATCTTATTGGACCATACTTTTTACCACCTTGATTAAATGGAAACTCCTATACTAAATAATACTAACCTAATATTATGTAGTTCGTGCACGACGGCGCCCCAGCTCATTTTAGCCTAGTTGCTCGTCAATACCTCGACAACACTTTTCCTAATTGGACGCACAGGTCCCCAAGGTCGGCCAGCTCGCAGTCCCGACTTGAATCGTCTAGACTATTATTTATGGGGTCACCTAAAGTCTTTTTTTATACAAGACGCCTGTACTAGATAAAAACGACTTAAGAATTCGAATTATTGAAAGTTGCAATGCGATACGAAATAATGCAGGCATTTTTGAACGTGTAAGAGAATCAGTGGTGAGACTATTGCAATCGTGCGCTTTATCAGAATAGATTTAAACATTTGCTTTGGTTAACTATTGCATCTTTTTTGTATCATTATTTAAAAAAAAATATTTTTAATTAGTTAAATTATTTTTAATTAATACAGTGTGTGAATAAAGTCTGGAAACGGCTTAACAACATCACAATTTATTGGCCGATTTAAAGCAAATTTGGTACAGTTGTGTAAGAGGATCTGATGCACCGAATCACGATATCGTTGTTGTCAGCTTCTTAGTTTATCTGGAATTCGAACGAATTTTATATTTTTAAATGTAACACCCTGTATATTTTTTCATTTATAGTTTTTACTTTAAATTTGTCACACTTATGGTATAACATACTTTGTTCCTAATATCAGTAGTTTTCGAAATAACGAGTACAATTTAGAAAAAATATATTTTTTATATTAGATGTTTAAACTGTTTTCCCTGTACAGCTTGACAGTGTGCTAATTGAAAATAAAAATTTCCATTTGTGTTGTAAATCATTTCTGGCGTTATTAATTCAAATTCGTCCAAAATTTGACGTTGCAAATCGGCCAAATCTTGAGGTGTTGTGGTATAAACTCTGTTCTTCAAGTGTCCCCATAAAAAGTATTCGTTAGGCGACAAATCACGAGACCTAGGTGGCCACTCGATTGTACCCCCTCAACCGATCCACCTATTCGGAAAAGTGTCCTTCAAAAATTCGCGCACGTTTCGACCAAAATTGGGAGGAGCTCCGTCCTGTTGGAAGAATGTATTTGCATATTTTGGACCCATCACATTTCGTATAGTAAGCACTATTTGCGTTTTCAAGAGCTCAAGGTAAAGTTGTGATGTCAAATTTCCATCAATAAAAAATGGACCGATCTTGTGGTTACCCAGAAGCCCAGCCCACACATTCAATTTTCCAGGGCGTTGTGTATGACCTTCTCTCATCCAGTGGGGATTTTCATTTGCCCAAAACCTACAGTTGTGTCTATTGACTTTACCATTTAACATAAATGTTGCTTCTTCCGGAAATACTATAAATTTGAAAAACTGGTTATTTTGGTCAAACCTTGACATGATAATATCACAAAATTCAATTCTTCGCTGATAATTCTTGAACTGCATGTATTTTGAAAGGGTGATATTTACTGAACTGACAATTTGTTGATATTTTCGAAACACGTCGTTATTTCGAAAACTACTGATATTAGGAACAAAGTATGTTATACCAAAAGTGTAACAAACTTAAAGTAAAAACTATAAATGAAAAAATATACAGGGTGTTACATTTAAAAATATGTAATTCGTTCGAATTCCAGACAACCAAAAAGCTGGCAACAACGCCAATATCGTCATTCGGTGCGTCAGATCCTCTTACACAACTGTGCCAGATGAATATGTTTCGATGAATGTATGAGTTTATTAGTGGCAATTTTTTTATCAACACAGCTATGTAGAGGAGAAAGTCAAGATAAATCACTCATTTAAAGTTTATGAATATTTTCATAATTTTTCCAAATTTGACCTCAAGTAGGCACCTGAAGATGTTATCCCAGAAAGCCCAAATTTTGTATCATAAATACTATATCAAGTTGACAACTTTTGGTTACCCAGGACATATCACATTCGAGAAAAAAAAAATTCGGCCCACCCTAATATACAAACCTACCTTGGGTGTTTGTTTCTCAGTGAAACTAATCAAATCAAAAGTGTGGAAGTGTCAGTGTTTTTTTAATTAAATATGGAGAATTTTCAACAATTGCCTAAACGCCCTAAAGTCGATCCATGTACAGTAAATGAAAAAAAATTAATTCGTAACTGTTACGATTCTATTAAAAGCAAGAATGCGGATTTGAGTGTTGACAATGCAGTGCAATTTACAGCAGATACGCTTAACGTTGGGAAAATAACAATATATAAACTTTTAAAAGAAGAAAAAAGTGTTGGCGTCAAATCTCCAAAAACTTAGCTGGATGACGTTTTAATTTAGAGAATAAGGCGAAAAGTTCATAATTTTTTTTTAAAGAAATTCCCACGCTGGACAAAATTTTGTTTTTAATCCAAGAAGACCAGGACTACCCATTTATGTGTAGTAATACGCTTTGGGAATTATTAAAAAAAAATAAGTTTTCGGTGGAAAAAACATAATAGGCAATCGATTTTAATAGACAAAAGCGATATCGTCTGTTGGAGAAGAAACTACTTAAGAAACATCCAAAAAACCAGAGAAGAAAACAAAAAAATATTTTGCCTAGACGAAATATGGCTAAATGAAGGCCACACTGTGACTAAATTTTGGTAGGATGAAAATATTAAAAGTTCAAGGCAAGCTTTTTTGGGAGGATTGTCCACAGGATTAAGACCGCCATCTGGAAAAGGCATCGACTTATCATAACCCATATTGGAAGTTCTAAAGGCTTCGTTAAAGGTGGTCTACTGATGTTTCAATCTAAAAATATAGGAGACTATCACGAAGATACGAATGCCGATGTCTTTGAAGAATGGTTCGAGCAAATGTTGGATTCTATACCAAAAGATGCAATAATTGTATTGGATAATGCAAGTTATTACTCTAGGCTGACAAATAAATTACCGACAAATGCGTGGCGTAAAAGTGAAATAAAAGAATGGCTAACAGTTTAGGACTTTTCATTAGATTCCTTAAAAAAAAGAACTATTGGTACTAGCCAATTTACATAAAAATGCATTCCAACAATATGTAGTCGATGAAGTGTGGCAAAGTTACGAGGAATATCTGTGCTCAGACTCCCTCCTTATCACTGCGAATTAAACCCGATCGAACTTATATGGGCTCAAATAAAGATAGATGTCGCCAGAACAAACATGACTTATAAAATGGTGGATTTAAAAAGACTCTTTAATGAAGCTATGGGTAAAATCAGTGCGGAAAAGTGGAAAAAGTGAATCGATCATGTGATAGAAGAAGAAGCCAAGCTTGCTATAATGATGTTAATACTATATCTCGTTTTTGTAATTATATTATGTAAAATAATACACCCATTGTTATTTGTTAGTTAATGCGATTTTTTAAATGTTTTTATATGGTATAAATACATTAGAATATAATATTATTCAATTTTAGGAGAATAGGCATGTTTAAGATTTTTAATTTAAAAACTTTCCCAATACACGCTCCTGGCTAAGGGATGTTCCCAATAACAATGATAAATCCTCAAATATAACAATAACTTGCGATAAGTTCAGGGTTGACCTACCTAAAGAATGCTCATTACTTGGATCCTTTAATGTAAACAATAGATTTTAGGAGATGGTGTTTAAATTGTTCTTGATACCCCGGTATGCGTTTTGCATATTTAATGAGCATTTATTACTTCGCGCCATTTAAAGATAGACTATAATAAATTTAATTTTGACTTAATTTCTGTTAAGAAAATTTCTTAATTACTTATGGAAAAAATAAAATAAATTATTGTTTTAATCCTATGTGATATCTGGATTTACCAGCTTCAATAAAAAACACAAGTTTATCTGATTTCTCTCTCAAAAACGATAATATCTAGAAAATAAACGTTACTGAATTCTACGCAAAATTCGATCGTGAAAATGTTGCTTAAAACCAAAGAAAGCTATCAAAATGTTGTTTGTAGAATCTTTTGTAATTGCGCCATGACCGCAACCTTTTTTTTTTAATTAATATTTATCTATAAATAACTGAGGTAACCCATAAATATAACGAAATTCTGACACGCTATTTTTACCAATAAAAACGGAGAAATATTTCTCCAACTAACCTGAACATAATGTGCTCGCGTAGTGCCCAATAATCGTGCGTCAATTGTCACTGAATCAAAATAATCAAAATACTTTTGCGTACGATGTACCGTTTTTCGGCTAGACAAACGAATGAAAGTACTACCCGAGGACCGAGCGGTATTTGTCAGTCATTCGAGTAATCGGAATAAGCGATATACTTTAATGTTTTTATTGTATCAAAACTGGTTCAAATACAGATTAATAATAATCTAATCACCTAATTCCCATAAATATTTTGTGTCAGTTAATATATTATTATTGTTATTATTCAATTTACTCTATTAATAATATTAATAACCTGTGGTCTATCGAAATACGTTCTTGGTGCAGACTATTTTCCCCCAAATTCTCCCTTGAGTGCCTATGTTCATCATGTGAAATTTGTATCTTGCATATTTAAATTTGTCACAGATCAACAGCTAATAGCAACTGAAATAATGTGTAATGAGCAGTGGCTGCTCGTCAGGGGCGGCAGTGCTTCCCCTCTGCGCTCCGCTACAAAATTGAAATAATAATATCATATTTTATAAATTATGTATTACCTAATACAATTAATATTAATACAGCTTTGAAACATATTTTTTAGCATAAACTCTAAAATAGTACTCCTGTATGAATATACAATAAAATCTCTCAAAAGCGGCCACCCTCGGGGAATCAAATGTTGGTCGGTTAACAGGGGTGGTCAGTTAATAGAGAAAAATTAAAACAACTGGTCTGCATTTTACAGTGCTTGTTTATTAATAAGTATCTACATATTATATGTAAATAATTTAAATGCTTTGTTTAAATTTATCAGAACTAAAATTAAATAAGATGAAGCCAATTTACCAATATGTATATACGGCACGTACATACTAACATATGTATTATACAATGTACTGTATGTTTGCTTTGAAATTCTTATTTTTTAAAATAATCAGAAATTAATGATTGCTTCATATTTTTTAAGAAAGAATTTCTTTAATTTTGTACTTAGTGCAAGTTTATTGAATAAAATCCGTAGAGCGCTTTCGGCAGTTACGCCATCATCAGTACTACCTACAAAGCAAGAAAGGAAAAAGAAATCAACAATTGTGAAATTTTACGAATCTTTGATAGTTAAAGTTAATTGAAAATCTTAGATAAAAGTCAATGTAAAATTCTCACCAATTTTTCGTTACTTACTTTGTCAAAATATAACCAACCACAAAACACAACATACAAGTATATGTATAAACTTAAAACATTAAAAATTTGGGGCCTAAAGGCCGATGTAAATTACATGATGATTTTAAAAACTTTTAAAAGCGTCCATTTTACTAAAGGGAACTAACCTTGATGATGCAAAAAACATGTACCACGCATGCTATTGTGTGCAGGGAGTACCATTGACGTATTGTTGGTATTATTTCCTGGCGGTAAAATTTGGAAATAATACCAACAATACGTCAATGGTACTCCCTGCACACAATAGCATGCGTGGTACATGTTTTTTGCATCATCAAGGTTAGTTCCCTTTAGTAAAATGGACGCTTTTAAAAGTTTTTAAAATCATCATGTAATTTACATCGGCCTTTAGGCCCCAAATTTTTAATGTTTTAAGTTTATACATATACTTGTATGTTGTGTTTTGTGGTTGGTTATATTTTGACAAAGTAAGTAACGAAAAATTGGTGAGAATTTTACATTGACTTTTATCTAAGATTTTCAATTAACTTTAACTATCAAAGATTCGTAAAATTTCACAATTGTTGATTTCTTTTTCCTTTCTTGCTTTGTAGGTAGTACTGATGATGGCGTAACTGCCGAAAGCGCTCTACGGATTTTATTCAATAAACTTGCACTAAGTACAAAATTAAAGAAATTCTTTCTTAATCTTTGATGGTGCACTCAGCCCTTTCCTAATTCATATTTTTTATTTTATTTTTATAGAAATCAGATTCACATTTCATTAGCAAGTGAGAAATATTTGTAGACTTGTCAAAATTGTTAACATTATTCAATAAGTTGCAGGCTTTAGATAGGCTTGATATTTTCGACCCCGGAGCAAGTTCAGGGTTTCTCTCCCTCTTCATCGAAGTCGTCAATTATGTCTGTATTACACATTAATCCGGCTTTCATAAAGTATTTTTTTATTGTCACTGGGGACAAATTGCGCCAGGCCACCAAAATCCATATGAAGGCGTTAGTTATGGTAATTTTAGTTTCGATTTCTTGAAGAGGACAACCATTGTCTATACATGTTAAAAGCACCTTAATAAGGTAGCTTCTGTAGAGTATTTTAAAATTCTGAATAATGCCTTGGTCCAAAGGTCAGCAATATGAGGTAGTATTGGCAGGAAGATAAATAAGTTTGACATTATCTACTGTTAATTTTGGAATGCATTATCCAGTAACAATACCACTCTTCTACTCTGCTCCTTCCTCTTGGTATCAAATCTGTGAAGCCATAATGTCTGCTACATTCCACGCTTTTTTGTTCGAGGCCCATTGGAGAGGTAACTTATCGATATGTGCGCCCTTAAAACATCGAGGATTTTTGCTTTAGCCTATTATAAGTGATTCTTCCTTCTCACCTTCCATATTTGCACAGAACAAAATTGTAAATCATTGTTTTGCTTTTTTGCACTTGCATCTTTTAATGCATATGTTTTTGTTGGCAATGCACGATAGTAGAGACCTGTCTCATCTGCATTGAATACGTCCCTTGGAGCATAATCCTTTAAAATGGTCAATAGCCTTTCTTTCCAAGCAGTTCCGTCTTCGATATTGATATCGGCTGATTCGCCACATATTTTTTTAAAGGTAATATCGTGCCGACGACGGAATTTTTCTAACCATCCATTTGATGCCTGGAAGTTATCTAGTCCTAGACATTGAGCAGATGCGAGGGCTTTTTCTTGAAATATGAGCCCGGATATTGGTAATTGCTGGTTTTACGCCTTACAAAACCAGTTAAGAACAATTTGGTCCACTGCCAGTCCTTCGGTTTTGGGAATTTTTTTTCTTCACCGTTGCCACCTTCTTGAAACAAATTTCTAACTTCTGCTTTATTTTGAGGCAACACTTGGGTCTAACCCACTTTAAATTTTTCAGCCAATTTCCTGGTACTTAAACCAGTTTTGTCACTTTTCTCCATCTTCAAATATTCAAGTTAGTCCCAACACACATAAGAACTGTTCAAAACAAACTAATGTTTCGGCTTTTGTAGCAAATTGAATGGATCCGCCTGCAATAAAGTAATTACTTATTTATTTATTTATTAAATATACAGCCATATAAATTTACAATGTAAACTGCTGATAACGTCAAGAAATAAATAATGAGAGATCTAAAGTGATGGGTCATAAGACATTTAGAGGATAATGTTATGGTATTCACGTATGTCGTAAAAATTGTTTTCAAGAAAATAACACTTAACTTTTTTTTTTAACTTTTTTACTTGAGAAATTTCTCTAAGGGATTCTGGTAGTTCATTATATTGTCTGCTGCAAAAGCAGAAAGCAGAATTAGTGTATGTACCTATATTTCTTAAGAATAGGAGGGTGTTTTTAGCACAGGTGGTCACTTTATAGAGGCAGTTGCAAACAGAGGTTTTACTGTATTTCACTGTCTCCAAGTCTCTAATATTCAATTATGCTTTATTCATTAAAATCGCATCTTGAAGTCGTTTTTCTTCGGTAGATGACATGTTCATGCGAACGTAGGCTAAGGCGCCTCGTTCGTGGCTGAGACAATCTATAACCTTGCCTCCACCGCGCCTGACGTTTTATGAATGAAACGACGACATACCCATATCACAGCCCCCTTTACGTTAAGTAAAGGGGGCTGTGCCCATATGTTTTAAGAACACGTGGTAAGATTTTGCATGTGGTATAAGTTGCGCCAAGAAGCAGACACGCCCACATCACATATAGGTTGGTTTTTTTGGTCTCATTGTTTAGTTTGTTTTAATAGCATTGATTGAAATTGAATTTAGTAGATCGTTATAGAACATGATACAAAGAAAACCAGATATGACATTGCGCATGTGGGCGGAGCCAATGTTCGTCACGCGGAGAGTGGTTTCCTAACCTATTTAAATTTTCCCTGTTGTTTACTATTTGTCTTTGCTGTTAGTGTGAGATTTTTGGCCTTTTGGCTCAGATTTACTTGTAAAAATGCGTTGTGCAGTGGCAGGATGCAACACAGATAATCAATCAATAAAGTTTACCAAAGACTTGATGCTTTTTCGGTTCCCGAATAATGAAGACCTTATAAAGGAATGGGTAGCAGCTTGTAAACGTGTTGACACAATTAATGTTAAAAATGCGAGGGTTTGTTCTAAACATTTCGATGTACAGAGCTATGAACGAAACCTAAAATACGAGCTTTTGGGATATTCTGCTCGAAATCACCGGCTACTAAAGAGGGATTCAATACCATTTTTAAATTTACCAGTTCAAAGATCCAAAAATGTGAAAGGAAATGAGGACAGAAATGAACGAGTGAATAAGAGAAATAGAACAAAATTGGTCGATTGTATTCTTCAAGCTAGGTAAGTTGATTACTTTTATGATATAGGTTCCTAACAAATGCATGCAAATTACAGGAATATCTGCTTCACTGCAAACTTAGATGGGTTGTTTTTAGTAAAAAAATAGTAATATGCTATGATGTTTATTTATATAATATATATATTTGTAGTGGTGTTGAGATTGAAACAGATGTAGCGGCTGTACCAATAAATGGTGGAAGGGATAAACAATTTAATGTTTGCACTAATAGGGATATAAGGTAGCTCTGCTTAAGCATATTTTTTATAAATATCTTTAAACATAAGTAGGTACCTACCTACATTTTATTTACTTATAATAACCCACGAGTCCTGTATAAAATTAATACTTTTTGTGTTAATTTAATGCTCGATTCATAATGTTAATTTAGTTGCATGATTTCATTTCCAGCTTGGAAATTGATGAACGGGATGAGACAATCGCTAAACTGAAAGAAAAAGTTGAAAAGTTAAAAAATGAAAACCAAATATTTAAAAATATTTTCACTCCAGCACAAATTCGAAAATTAAAGAATCCAAATAAACGTGCAACATGGACTATTGACGATATATCAAAGGCTATTGTCATTCACTCAGCAGGACCTCGAGCTTATAGGTTGCTGCGTAAAAAGGCTATCCTCTGCCAGCAGTGTCTACACTTAGAGCCTGGTGCAAGAAAATTCAATTAAATCCAGGAATTTTAAAAAGGTACAGCCACTAAAAATGTTACTATTGTATCTATTAATTAGGTATTTTGCACTTGTTTATGTTATATTAAAAAGACAAATATTAAAAGAGGTTAACTTATACATTTTTTGCAGGTATTTATGATTGTTAAAAAAACAGATTTGCAAAAAGTACAGAAACTGTGCGTTTTGTTTCGTTTAACTTGTATTTTTACTCTAATTGTATCTACATGTGTGTCCCCTGATCGGAGCATCAATAGGTGAAAAAGTCTTACAATCCGAGGACAAACTATTTCAGAATAGGCATAACATAGGCACAAGAAATGCCCAAAACACGAATATTACTCAAAATAATAAATACTAGGTAGGTACATAATAATAAAGCAAATACTAAATTCAAAAGAAAATACTCCTACAAATCCTTACTGTTTAAATGTGTATATTTTCTTGTAGTACAGTGGAAAACTTTTTTATACACAAATGGTTATTGTTATTAATGTAGCTATAGAACCTAAACTGACCTAAATCGTCGTAATTACTAAAATTATGTAATAAAGATCCCACAACGTACTATCTCATAAGTAATCTACTTCAAATTCAAATTTAACTCTCCGCGTGACGTCATGCGCAAAGCGGACGAAATTGAGACTGCGATCTAGCATATCTTTCTTTTCTTTGTATCATGGTTATAGAAGAACCACAACCCGTTTACGTTATTACGTTAGTGTATTATTATAATGTGTGTGACTGTGCCATGGGAAATCTAAAGGTTGCTTCTTTTCGCCGGATTAATCTCCAGACGCGTTTCGCTGTATAACAGCTCGTCAGTGAGGCTATAGAATCCGACGAAAGAAAGCAACACCGTAGAGTTTACTTGCCCCTGAAAGATGGATCATCTGGCCCGTCTAACAAAGTTAGTCAGAAACGGAGAAGCAGGCTCCTGCAGAGGCCAGACGAGCTGGTCATTCTTACATGAATCCGGCGAAAGGAAGCAACTAACCTTTAGATTTATAATTGTTGGTACTCGGTCCGTATACCGAATTGGCTTTTAATGCTGCGCTCCTGGCGGCGACTCCTGTAAGAATGACTGGCTTGTCTGACCTCTGCAGGAGTTTGCTTCTCCGTTTCTGACCGATTTTGTTAGACGGGCCAAGTGATGCATTTGATTGCCACGAGATGTCGCTTGAAAGCTACATCTGCCGTTATTCACTGTGCCATGGATTTCAAATTTCTTGTGAAGGGATAGATAGTTTTGAAATTATTTGATGTAGTGCGTTAATTAAGGACGAGGGGGTAAGTTTACTAAATTTACACTCGTTTTACGTTGAAGTTGTATTAATTTGGATTTCTAATTTTTTGTGAAGGTATTAGAGATAGGTTTATAAGTTATTTTGAAATCACCGGTATACCGGTGGCTGTTATTTTAAATTAACTGTTATTTTAAACAGTTACCAGTTATTTTCAATAAATTTAATTCTAATGTGTTGATTATCGAATAAACGTTTTTTTTTTCTATTATTTAAGTATTGTATGGAAATATTGTTACTATAAAATATACAGAGAACTAAGAAATAATGAAAAAATAATTTTGTGATTTAAAACAATGATTTATATCCCACATTTTAAATATTTAAATATTAATACTTAATGCACTATCTCTATGTTCTATAATTTATCTTATTTCTTTAAATTTAAAGATTAAACACAAAAACAAACAATAAACAACGATACACTTTACAACAAAACGAGCAACATCAACAGGCCTCGATCCGGTCGGTCTTAGGGGAATTACAGAATTTCTAAATCCTAAAAACTACGTTCCTGAACCACAGATGTGTCGATATGGCAATAATAATAATATGTGATCAGATCAAGTTCAAATACCTAATAGCACGATTATAGTATGTCGATAGTTTCATCGTTTAAAATAACTCCGAACGCATATACCGCAACCGGCGATATGGAATAACATATAACATAATATCAAAATGTCGAGAAATATCAAAAGATTGGATCACCGACCGGTAGCGGCAGTTATTTCTCAATAACCGGTTATTTTTAACCGTGAAAGTTATATCGTCACACCTCTTGAAGGTATAATGAGATTTTAAGTTCCTTTGTGTAGGGCGTGACTAAATTTGATTTTATAATCTGACTTTTAAATATGTACGTAAATAAAGGGTCTGTAAGAAACTTTAACGATCTCGGAAAAACTCTTGTTAAATTTAAGTTTAGCAGACTTTCATACAACGACAAATTATTCGTGATAGATATAGGAATTTCTCGTCCTCTCTACACTTTCAGTTGGGTTTGGCGAACAATAACATATTCTTTATAGCATATATATAAAATATTTTATTGACCTAGTAGAAGTCCTTCCGATTTGTTTTATGTCAATGTGGCTACACATCAGTTCTATTCTGTTTTGTATGACTTCATAGATGCTCGTACACCATTGAAGCGTTATAAAAGCTCTAGTTTTCCAGTGTCGTTTACCAAACAGCTTCAGTTACTTGTATTTCAAAAAAAGACAGAAAGATGGAAAATATATTCAAACTATGTTGCAGATAATTTATAATATTTTTGCCGATCTATGATCTAGATGTAAGCAGCTACGCGTGCAGTGTTATAGAGACTATATTGCAAGGGTTGAGGGTGCTGTTGCTGGTGATCCATTGTCATTTTTGAGACATATTGGTAAATTAAGATCCTACTGAACTGTTTTGTAGGGGTAATGTAGGGAGTAAGAGTATGAGTATCGTTCAATTTGTAAGCACTTTGTTTCTGTCTACACTCATGATAACTTGGTTGCTCCTAGTTTTAATTATGAAAATACTGTTGGATCACATTTACCTTGTATTAAATGATATAAACAATCTAAAATCTAAACTGTCCTCGGGTCCTGATGGTGTACCTTCGGTGGTTCTAAGAGAGTGTGTCTGTATTGTCTGTAAGCCCCTGTATTTGATTTTTTAATCCTCTCTGGATCCTGGAATATTTCCAATTTTTTCGAAGAATAGTTTCATAACGCGCCCACTTTTAAAGCGGGGAAGATGGAGAATGTCAAGAATTATAAGGGCGTCTGCATACAGGCCGCTAATCTGAAACAGTTTAATGTGTTGGTTACTGCGGAACTCACGTGAAAGTGCAGAAATGTATTATTAAATCAACATGGATTTCGAGCCGGTAAGTCCACAGTGACTAACCTATTGTGTTCTGAGCAATAAGTGTTGGGTGGTTTCGAGAACAAACTTCAGGCTGCCAGTATTTATACCGATTTCTCAAAGGCATTCGACAGGGTTATCTAAATATGTTGTCCGGAAAGCTTCAGGCACTTTGGTTTAACACTCAAATTTTGGCGTGGCTTAGGGACTACCTCTCTGGAAGGACACAGCAGGTCCGTATCAATAGTTATGTATCTGGTGAGATCGAAGTGACTTCAGGAGTGCCTCAGTGCTCACACTGTATGCCACTTCTTTTTAACCCGTTTATGATTCACGTTTTAGAAGTTATTCAGAACTCAGAATTCTTACTTTTTGGAGGCAATCTAAAGCTTTACAAATGTATTTCATCCGCACCGGACTGTGCCTGTCTTCAGGGTGACTTGGTTAGGTTTCAACGATGATGTGTATTGAATGGGCTGGCTTTTTACCTAATTTTTATGAAGCATTTATAAGGTATGGTCACTGGTCAGCCCTGAAAATTTGAAGTCAATTCGATAAGTAGTTCTCGAAATATACGAAATCAAAATCAAATAAAAAGCTCGCGAGGCGGTGACGTTATTGAGTCTCACAGTTCGTCCGCTTTGAACTTCTGCAACGGTCTTTCTGTGCATATACTTATTCTTTGTTCAGTTAAAGCAGAAGCTTATTAATAGTATATTCTATAACAAGTAGGAAAAGCCATTTCATACGAGTTCTAGGGTATACTTTCTCTAACACTATTGTAGAAAAAAGAAAAAGAGATTATTAAAAATGATTTATTTCTCTCCTGTCGATGTTAACTTCGTTGCCAAGCAACGGAGAAAGAGCGTTGTGCATGACCACCTGTCTTCTTAGTCGTATTAAAATTACAAAATCTTTCAGAGAATGTAATAAAGAAATGGCTAAATTACCCCATTGAATCCAAACAAATGCTGTGCTGTTACGGTCACACGCCTAAAGCAAAATTTTTATGTCGACTACTTCAATTGATGATACAGTATTCGAGCGTTTTGATCAAATCAAAGACCTTGGTATAATTTTTGACTCAAAGTTAACATTCAACTCTCACATCGAAACAGTGGCCAATAAGGATCTTAAAAAGCTGGGTTTTATAAACAGAGTTACCAAATATTTATCGGTGGACTCCTATGGAACATTATACAGGGTCGTTGGTATGTATGGAAACGGTCGATTATTTCTTAAAGTAAAACAATCAGCAAAAAATATTTTAGATAAAAGTTTTAGGGTTTTTTAAGGTATATTAGAATTAAAAAAAAATAAGTATACAGGTTGACTCAGAAAACCATAGAGAAACAAAGTTACTTTTTTTTTACATGGAACACCCTATATCTTCGAATATTTTTGGATTTTACATAAAATAACAATTATTTTTTAATACGTGCATTATAAGTCTAAACTTAATAGTTTCCGAGATATCGACTTTTGAAAAATGACATTTTTGAACTATGACAGCTTCTAGCTTTCTAACGGTACGTTTTGGAGTAAAACAGCTTAAATGTCCCTATCTTATTTTTTATTATCTTCCCAAAAACATCAACTTCCGGTTAAACCGGATGTAACTCAAAACCCGGAAATACAGTACCGGGTGTTCCACCTAAGGAGGTAATCGGCTATATCTCAGAAAGTAATAACACTAGGACTTTGGGAAAAATTATATATCGATAAAAGCGGCCAAGAAAAATTGCTGAAAATTATTTTCAAGTTCGAGAAATTACCGCCAGGAGGCGTAAGGGAACTTTCAAAATAGAAATGCCGATTTTCTCTTGATTTTTCTTAATAAAAATATGTTAAAAATATAAGCATTGTATTCTTCATAAAATTATGCAACTTTATGTTAGGAATCGTTTTTTTCTATTTTCAATATTAAAGTGGTGGGAGAAGGTCAAACTTTTTCTCTTTCAAACGCTGATATCTCTGCTTTGGATAAACCGATTTTATTCAACTTGGTCTTGAAAAAAAGCCCTTCTTTTCCTCTACACGTAGATCTATTAACTATACCATATTAATTCTGATGGTGGCCACTAGATGGCGTTTTTCCGTAATTCCTCAATGAATAAGGATTTTCTCAAAAAAATCAAATGTTATGATATGACTTTTTCATCATATTTTATTTTAGGCTTATAAAGGCTATTAAATAGTGGAATAAAAAATCCAGGTCCGTATTTAAAATGTAAAAGTTGATGATGGTCGCTCGAATCCGAAACGTCGGATTAAAAAACTAACCCCATCAGCTTGTAGAGGAGGGAAAGTTACTATAAGGAACTGAAAACCGCAACGTGATATCTTTTGTTAAACTAGAGATTCAATTGATTAATTAATGTTTTAAAAAATGGCCTATTTTTCAATATTAATTATTATTATCCCTAATTTCTCTTCTACATACTGATGGGGTTAGTTTTTTAATCCGACGTTTCGGATTCGAGCGACCATCATCAACTTTTTTATTTTAAATACGGACCTGGATTTTATATGCCACTATTTAATAGCCTTTATAAGCCTAAGATAAAATATGATGAAAAAGTCATCATAACATTTGATTTTTTTGAGAAAATCCTTATTCATTGAGGAATTACGGAAAAACGCCATCTAGTGGCCACCATCAGAATCAATATGGTATAGTTAATAGATCTACGCGAAGAGGAAAAGAGGGGCTTTTTCTCAAGACCAAGTTGAATAAAATCGGTTTATCAAAAGCAGAGATATCAGCGCTTGAAAGAGAAAAAGTTTGACCTTCTCGCACCACTTTATTATTGAAAATAGAAAAGAACGATTCCTAACATAAAGTTGCATAATTTTATGAAGAATACAATGCTTATATTTTTAACATATTTTTATTGAGAAAATCGGCATTTCTATTTTGAAAGTTCTCTTATGCCCCCTAGCGGTAATTTTTCGAACTTGAAAATAATTTCCAGCAATTTTTCTTGGCCGCTTTTATCGATATATATATATTTTCCCAAAGTCCTAGTATTATTACTTTCTGAGATATAGCCGATTACCTCCTTAGGTTGAACACCCGGTACTTCCGGTTTAACCGGAAGTTGATGTTTTTGGGAAGACAATAAAAAAGTAAGATAGGGACATGTAATTCGTTTTACTCTAAAACGTACCGTTAGAAAGCTAGAAGCTGTCAAAGTTCAAAAATGTAATTTTTCAAAGGTCGATATCTTGGAAACTATTAGGTTTAGGCTTATAATGCACTTATTAAAAAATAATTGTTATTTCATGTTAAATCCAAAAATACTCGAAGATATAGGGTGTTCCATTTAAAAAAAGGTAACTTTGCTTCCCTACGGTTTGCTGACTCATCCTGTATACTTATTTTTTTAAAATTCTAATACACCTAAACCCTAAAACGTTTATCTAAAATATTTTTTGCTAACTGTTATACTTTAAGAAATAATCAATCGTTTCAATACATACCAACGACCCTGTATATGTCTCCTGTGCGTACGTTTCTTGAATACGGTTTTTCGATGTGGTGCCGATTCTGTGGAGTTTATAATAAAATTTTATTAATCTTTGCTACACATTGCATAATGTAGATAGACAAGTCAAAATATTAATAAATATCACAAATGTAAGAATTTAATAATAATACAGGGTGATTTATGAGGAAATGTCAATATTTTAGGTACGTATTCGGGGACCCAAAATAAACATAAAAGTTCCTATAAACATGGGTCCTATTCCCGGCCGTTACCGAAATACAGGGGTGTTTAATATTCAAATTAAAATTTTTATTAAATTATAGTAGGCTAGGTTTTATATTTGTTTTACATTTTTCAAAAAGTATGCTCTGTTGCTTTTGCACTGTTGCTTTTGCACTGTTGCTTAGCAATAGTAACCCCATTAGGCATTAATAAGAATAAGATTTGTCACTGTCAAGTCGTGTTTAGCATTTGTATTTTCTGACAATTTAAACATTATATTAATTTCATTATGCCTGCGACATTCTCTCATCGTAAATATGCTGATATGATATTCGTTTATGACTTCTGCAACGGGAGCTCAAATCTTGCAGTCGCCGATTACCAGCGTCGATTTCCGAATCGGAGAGTACCAGATAGAAGCGTTTTTCAACAAATTTTTACTGCTGCTGGAGAATCTGGTGTGTTTCAAAGTGCGAGAATTGTATCTGAACGGGAATCGGGACTTGATGTTCAACTAGAAGAGGCTATCCTTAACGCCGTCGAAAATGATCCAAGCTTAAGTACAAGGCGAATTGCCGATACTTATCAAAATACACAATCGTCTGCTTAGAGGGATCTTCACAATAATTATTTATACCCATATCACTTACAACGAGTTCAACATTTGCAAGATGGTGATTTTGCGTTAAGGATGCAATTCTGCAATTGGATTAATGCAAATCGAAGACTGTATAAGTATGTTCTGTTCACTGATGAAGCACAGTTTACACACGATGGTATTAATAATCTTCACAATGAATACCGATGGTCCTATGAAAATCCTTACGCTACTGTAGAACATAATTTTCAACATACATTCAGCATTAATGTGTGGTGTGGTGTGGTATGTTAAATAGTCAATTAATCGGTCCATTCATAATCGACGGTAATCTCACAGGACAAGTAACTTTAAACTTTCTACAGAATCACTTGCAAAACCTATTAGAAGATAGAAAACAAAATTTTGGTGGTATAGACAGACCTTGTTTTCTTTCATAATCTCGCCACGATGATGTTCCACTTAATGTACGACAGAACATGTATTTACAACATGATGGAGCCCCTGCACACAGTTTAACATTACGAAATTTTTAAACAATAACTTTTCAAACCGGTGGATTGGCCGAGGTGGTGCGCATAATTGGCCAGCTAGATCGCCAGATCCTAATCCTCTGGATTATTGTCTTTGGGGGTTGTTTAAATCATCGGGATATTCAAGTGAAGTAAGCACTAGAGATACCATTACTCGATCGAATAATAAATGCAGCAGCAACTATAAGAAACATACCCGCATCCATTTAAAGAGCGACCCGAGCTATTCATCAGAGAGCTGACTTGTGTTTAGAAGTAAATAGTGGCATTTTTGAAAACTATAAAACCTAGCCTACTTGTTATAAATAATTTAATAAAAAATTCAATTTAAATATTGTTTACCCCTGTATTTCGGTAACGGCCGGGAATAGGACTTTTATGTTTATTTTGGGTCCCTAAATACGTGCCTAAAATATTGACATTTCCTCCTGAATCACCCTGTATAAAAACAAGAACAAATATTTAAAAAAGGCAGTATCTGTGACACGGACAGCAAACAAATTACTCCGAAGTACATCACAATAGAGTCTAGTATTAAATTACACAAGCTGGCGAACTCATTCAACGAGTAGAAACTATGAAAAATTGAGAATTTCTTAAGAAACCTTTTAAGAATATTCAAAATTCTTAGTGTTATTGGAAATTATAATAAAAGCAGCCAGCATAAACTGGAGATTTTTTAAAAAAACGCGTGGTCATGTTTTTTTAAGTGAAATGTGGAAGCATTTCCAGTGTGATATCCATGAACCTCAGAATTAAGAAGGTACACGAGTTTTTATTTTTTCGGATGTAGGTTAAAAGCTTAAATGAATATACTGATGGGAGGGTTAAGATATTCTTTGTTTTAAAAATTTGTGCACAGGCAGTTTTATGGGGAAGATCAAAAATCGATCCCGTTGGGTGGATTGGCCCCAGACAACCACGTTATATATAATTACAGGGTAAATCATGGTATAGTACGCACTCAGTGAGTCAATATGCTCAACAAAGCTTAAGCTTTCGTCAACAATTACTCCCAAAAACTATTCCGTCTTTTTCGTTTCAACAGAATCATTATTTATTTGAAAAGAGAAATTACTTCCTGATCGGTAGGTATTATTGCTTTCTACAAAAACAGTCTTATCTTAGTTTATAGAAGTTTGTTAGAAGTCCACCACTCCCCAAAAAAGCGTAAGGTACTCTAAACCATATTTCTTATGTCATCGCTTGATTTCCCCGTTACCACGATAAAAGTATCGTCTGTGTACATAACTGGTTCGCGATAAACAGAAATATGATTCGGCAAGTCATTTACATACAGGAGAAATAGCAGAGGACGCAGGACGCTACCCTGCGGGGTGCGTAAATGTATGTCGTATACATCAGACTGAACATTCTTTCAGAATGCATATATAATCTTATTAGGTGGTAACAAAATTAAAAAATTAAATAAGGTTTAAGGTTATCACCTACCTCAGCTAGCTGAAGCTCGTGGCAATTGTGAACCGGGGTGGTTCTTTTAAGTAGGGACCTTGCCAGTAAAACTACAGTGTGTACGAGTGTAGCCCCCCAAGGATGTTGTTGTGCAGGCCTACATCTATGGTTGAGTTTTGAGCGCCACTCAGATCTCTTTTAGTTCCAACTTTACACCACAACACCAAGAAGAGTGTTGCAACTTTTACGCTGTTATAAAGAGTGTTTTATTTAGCAAACTCACCCTTTTTCCACTATTTTTCTATTTAGGTAATCAACTGACACATTTATTATATGTTTAATTAAGTGTTTATTATTTCCAATTAAAAATCACCTCTCTTTCTCATTTTTTATTAATTGAATAACTTTTAAGAATTTATTTGTGTGTTTATTTCGGCGCTGTGTGTGGACCCCATTGTTTCACTCACAGTGAGTATAAAACACTCTTTATAACAGCGTAAAAGTTGCAACCCTTTTACAATTTACTCTAGAAGTATGTCTGAATATTGATTAATGAGGTAAATCACTTCAACTGTTATATAGGTTCAAGTAGTTGTTAAGTTATATAAAGATAGTTAGACAAAACAGATTATGGCACAAGCGTTTACAATTGCTTCAACTAGTCGAAAATCCAAGGGTCCAAACTCAGTTGGTCGGAAAAGTAGTTATTGAAATGGTAACGTAAAGGGGACTAACGTGTAGTACAGAGAGGGATAATCCTGGTCTAAAAAAAAAGGTGTGGAGTTTTGGGTTATGTGGCAAAAACCTCTAAAAAATATCGATAATTCACGAAACTATACGTTGTGAACTTACCATATGTGTGCCTCAATTAAGATTTGATGTGGAAAACACAGAGATGGGGAAAGATTTCCCGAATTTTTCCACAAGGGCTAAGGGTCTGATCAGTCGTCAGAATTTAGTTAATCCGAATGCCACCGATGACAGTTTTCCGTCAAACCCAAGAATCCACCGAAAAGGCCACAGAGAATAAACCATATTTGAAAGAACATAATCTTAAAATGAATAGCGGTTTTGCACACGGAAGTAGATCTAAGGACTTGCGGTCCTACGACATAAAATAAAACATAACTAGAACATCCTGAAAGTAACAACATTACTATGACTGATACTGATTATCTGAAGTATTGTAGAAAGGTTGACATAGTGAATTTGCAATCACTGGAGGATCGGAGGATGCAGTCGGACATGCTGTTTCTGTATAAGTTATTAAACGGGCGGACCGACTGCCCAGAATTGCTCGGATGGATCTCGTTTAATACAGTTTATAGAACGAGGAATACAGAGTTGCTGCATGTCGGACTTTATTTTTCGGATTATGGAATGAATGGCTCACTAACACGGATGTCAAGGCTGTTCACTTATTAAAAACACCTTCAATTAATCGTTTTAATAATTATTTCAAGGATTGCTCCTTGCAGGGTTAACTAATTTATTGTTAGTATTAGTATTGGTTTTTGGTTGTGATAGGCTTATCATAAAATTTAAATTTTAATTTATAATTATTTTATATGTTAAACAGGAACTGAGTTCACGTCTGTGTGGATGCATTTACTATTTTTTTTTTGTTTGCTATAATATGCAGTATATATTTTGTAATTTGTTATAAACTAAATGAAATATTCCGTAAATGACTAAATAAATAAAATTTCAACAAAATTCTTTGAATGAAGAAAAGCTTCCAAAAACACTTTTGGTGGATTGGTGTATTAAGTAGTTTTAAAGTAAAATTATTACTAAAGGTACTTTACTCTTTATAATATTTTTTAAACTCCCCTTAAAACCTGAAATCAGTGAGTTACCTAAAATTTTAAGCATTGGGAAAGTGTGCGACCTTATGCCATACGCAACAAAACAAAAAAAAACAAAACAGGATATACCTACCGAACAAAAACATGTATTTTTTATTGTTTTCTATAATAACATTTTTTCGGATATTATTGTTAAATTTATTATTGTTCGTTAGGATCCTTTGATAAAGTTAGGTGACTAATATGCTAAAAGCACCACAGTTCACAATCATTAAAGTTGGGATGAAATATTAAGCGATATAGGAATGCTTAAAAATGAAATGCGAGTTGATGCTGCTTGAGATCAGGACACTAACCACTAAATTTTAGCCGTCGATGTATCGCTTCCATAGAGAAGCTCCGTTTCGTAATCGTCAAACCACTGAAGCGTCTGTAGAATCGGAATGGTGGTCTCCCAATAGCGTCTTACAAACGGGACTACCTCTAAGTTTCTAGGCCTGTCCCTTGACCTCTTGTCATGGTTTTATTCTCCTCGGAACGTTCTAAAGCTCTATCGTTGAAATTTGATTTTTGATTCGAAGCTTGCCATTGATATTTGTTATAATTTATTCCTTCAATATTTCACGTTAAAACCGGCAATCTTTCAATTGGAATCCGGAAGAAAAAGGCTATTTTATCGTATTGTTTCTTTAAAAGATTAACCACCTATTGATGACCCTTGTTACTGACTCAGTCTAAGACTGTTTTCCCATCCTTATCAGTCAGCTAGCAACAACGCCTTGAAGGTCCTTTTTTCCAGTCTTGTCTAGTTTAAATAGGCCTTGCGGATATTAGGATTGCCATTCAAAGCTGGGCGGTTTTTACTAACCGCCATCATCTTGAAAATTTCACCACAATTCACTTTTACAAAGCCCAGAATGTCATTGACAGTTACCTCCACGTCGACCACTTTCTGGGGCCATATCCTTGAATGTTTCTTTTTAAAGATAATTTTTTATGAAATGCAACAATTTCTTCTCAACCGCCGACGTCTGTAACCTCCCTGAACCAGCTTCTCGAGGATTCCTTTTCCAAGAGTCAATTCTACCCATTCCAAGATTTCACTCGTATCCCTGAATTCTGCAAAGTGAAAGGCTATTTTTCCATTTTGGTCGCATTTCAGAACCAGCGTCTCGAGGGCGTCTTCTCCAAGATTTACTTTCACGCATTCCAATAAGGCCTTGAGAGGTCCACTATCCCTAGCTGCTTTATGTAAGGCGGTTTGTCCAAACTTATCAGTTTTTAGCACCAGCGCGTTGCAGGTGTCCTCTCCGAGGTTTACTTTCACCCATTCCAATAAGTCCGCAAGGATTTTAATCTGGTTCTGAACAGCTGCATAATGTAAGACAGTTTCTCCTTTTTGGTTGCCTTTTAGGACCAGCTTCTCGAGGGTGTCCTTTCCGAAATTTACTTTTACACATTCCAATAAGGTATTAAGGGTTTTACTTCTATTATAAAAACCGCCATGTGTAAAGCGGTTTGTCCAAAATAAGTATCAGTTTTTAGCACCAGTGCCTTAAAAGTGTCTTTGTCGAGATTTATTTTCACCCATTCCAACAACTTAAGGGTTTCACTCTTGCCGACAACAACCACATAGTGTAAAGCGGTTTGTCCGTTTCGGTCTCCTTTTAGAACCAGCTCCTCGAGAGTATCTTTTCCAAGACTTACTTTTAGGCATTCTAATAAAACCTTGAGGATTTCAAGCGTACTTAGCAGAACCGTTTGGTGCAAGACGGTAAGTTCATGATTATTGTCACTTTTTAGCACCAGTGCCTTGCAGGTTTCTTTTCCGAGATTTGCTGTCACCCATTGGAACCAGTCCACAATGGTTTCACTATTATAAAAAGCTGCATAGTGTAAGACGGTCTCTCCATCTTTACTACATTTTAGAACCAGTTTCTCGAATATATCTTTTCCGATATTTAGTTTTACACAATCCAATAAGGCACAGGGGTTTTTACTGTTAGTATTCGAAGCCGCAAAGTGTAAGACGGTTTTTCCATTTTGGTCGTCTTTTAGAACCAATTTATCGAGGGTGTCTTCTTCGAGATTTACTTTTACGAATTCCAATAAGGCCTTGGAGGTGTTACTCATACTATTTAAAGCCGCTCTGTGTAAGGCGGTTCGTCCAAAATCATCTGTTTGTAGCACCAGTGTCTTGCAGGTGTCTTCTCCGAGATTAACTTCCACCCATACTAATAAAGCCTTAAGGGTTTCACTCTCGTTCCTAGAAGCCGCTTGGTGTAAGGGAGTTCGTCCAGCTATATCCTTTGCTAGTACCAGATTCTTGGCAGTGAAGCGGTATTCTTTGAGTTTTTCAAGCAAGAATATTATAATAGTCGTATGACCCTCCCATGCTATTAGGTGTAAAATCTGATGATAGTTTGTTTCTAAAACACTCTGAAAATGTTTTTTTTCTAAACACTTAGCTATTGATTCTTTCACCGCTGGGGTTAAGGAAATGTCTGAAAAAGGATTTTTTTCTAATTGCCTATTGAAAAACTTGCGAATGAGTGCATAATGAGCTTTAAGCAGGACTTTTTCCAGTAAAAGATTCTGTACTTGTTCATTTTTCAAATTCCTAATCAAATATTCGCTCAAGAAATATTCAGCAAAGCTGCGATGGATAAATTCAAGTTGATCTCCCGTTAAAGTCAGTAAACCAAACCTAACAAGCTCTTCTCCTTTTTTTGTACCTTTTTCATAGTCTTCTTTAAATTTATTTAATTCATCTAAACCCGGCAATGATTTATTTTCATATTCTTCCGAGAATAACTGTTTTATAGCTAATTCATAATGTACTCTACGTGAAGCACTTAATCGACCTTCTAATGAGCTATTTACCGTTGTATTATCATATCCTGTGGCTTTCTCTTTACAAAGAATATCAAATTTAACTTTTATAAATTTATCATATAGATCAGATAATCCTAAATTCTCTGGTAGTTGGAATTTCATTTCAAAAACCACATCAGCCAACATTCTAAGATTTAGAGGTACACTAGTGAATGGGTTTTCCATGTCACCGATTGAGGATTTCAATTGATCAAGCAATACCTTGGCATAACCGGAGAAATTTAATTTATATTTGCCGTTTTTGTCCTTTTCATCTATGACTTTTTTTATAGATTCGAGCTGCTCGGTAGCTTGTTCTTGCCGGTAGTGTTGAAGAATTTTAGAAATTTGAGCATCCAAACCAATAAGGGATGTTTCATTGACCAATTTTTTAATATTTTCCCAAGATTCCTCTAAATATTTGCATATCCCTTCGTCCGTCTTTTTACGGGTTTCTTGATTGTGTGGATCTTTAGAAAATTTCCATCTCCAGAAACTACTTAAAAACTCTCCTTGCTCTGCCCGTGTCAAGGGATTTAGGATATAGGTAGGTGACTCGAGTTCCCTTTCTAAATGAGCTTTCTCGTGAACTCGGGTAGTTACCCAAAGCTGGGCAACCTTACTCCCTTTAAGGGCCTTTATCAGCCTAGTGGTTTGGGGTGTATAATTAGGACTGATTTCATCAAAACCATCGAACAATATTACAATCTTAGGATTTCGACCACCTGCATCTTTGGTCATCATAAGTCCTGCTTTAAAGAGCTTTCGTTGCAATTCAATGTCGGTACCCTTAAGGTCGTCAGGCACTACCATTTCTGATACGAACTCGATGGCTTTTTCAACTTCATTGTCCTTAAACTTGATGTTGTACAGACTCTGAGGTTTTTCTTTATCTACGGCATAGTCATTTAAATTGATCCGCGCAATCCATGTAATGTGTCTCTTATTATTGTCGGACCCTTTCGTCTTTCTAGCTATGCTGATCAATACTGTAGACTTGCCCACTCCGGGATCATCGGCTAAGATAACGACTTTCTGCTTGAGATCCTCTGGTTTAATGAAATCATTTTCCTTTATGGCATTATTCTTATCCATATTATCCTGACGACGCAATGTCCTATCAATGTTGTAGTCAGAAATATAGCCTATCGAAGAAAAGGCCTTTTCATTTCCTATTCGAATCTGCTCCTCTTCAATCAATCGCGATAAAGTTGCCTGATCAATTATGTCACTGGCTGAATTCTTATCTATGAGCTCATTTAATCTTATAGTACTTCCTTGAAAATTGACTTCTTTTTCTAGTACTTTATCTTGTGAATCCTCATTCAAATCTACAAAAAAAGTGCAGTCATTTTCCTTCTGATATTTATGGTGAGAAAATTTGAACTTTTTCACTAAGGTATCCCCAACCCGAGCAATCAGAATGACGTTTTTCTCCTTGTTGCTTAGTACTTTAGACAATTTCTCATATAACTGCTCTATCTTGCTTGCGTTCGCTTCAAATTTAGATTGGCATTCTATTACTAAAAGATGATATGTTTGATCTGAAGAAAAAGCATCTATGGTATACTTTTGTATCTCCTGACGCAATAGTGTTCTTAGACGTATGAAGATAAAGCCATCGTGATTTTTATATTTATCAAAACCTTCCAAGCTCTGAACTACCTTCATGGCGCTTAATCTTGTGGATTGAGTGCAAATATGAAAAATTTGCTTATCTTTTGATTTACCTGTATTAGACAGAAAATGTGTCAGTGTCTTTGCATTATGTTTGAAACGAATTCCATAGTCTATGAGCTTTTCGAGATAAGCTTTCCCTAACCCGGCAGTAGTGAGGTCATTGATCTCTTTCTGTATTGATGTAAGAAATCCAATCCCCTCCTGAGCTGAGAGAAACTCACCGCGTCCCTTTTTGTAGCGCTTGAACCAATCCGACATCTTCTTCTCGAATGATGCGTATACTAGATCAGAGTTGAGTGAAAACAGTTCCTTCCCGAGTTCTCGGTTTTTGAATTCTTCCTTGATTAAAGCATCTAATCGATCTACACCCGGATATTTAACTACAAAACGAAATTTCTCTAAAAATTGTGCAACCTTTGTTTTAAGATTTTCTTCATCTAAAACTACCTTTAAGACCTCCTTTTCTGATTCTATTTCTGAAACGGCTTTCTTTAGCTCTTCTATCACGTCATTTGTACTTGAGTTTTTGGATAATATTTCCCTAGCTTCGTTTGTATAGTCTTTCAGTATTTCATCTTTTGTAAAATCATTTCTGTTAATTTTTTTTATTTCTTCAAATTTTTGACTTTCATCTTTTTTTAATGCAGCTTCTAATATTTCTTGTATTCTTTTTCGTACTAACTCTAATTTTCTCCAAACATTTTTTGATATTGTGTCTTCTGAAATGCATTTAACTTCTTCTATTATTTTTTTGTACTCTTCTGTAATTTTTGTTTTATAGAAATTTATTGTGGACTCATCGGAATTTTTTCCTATTTTTATAAACTCTCTAAGAGCTTGAGCTAAATTTTCAAATTTTTCTTCCTTGAAAAGCCACCCACTTAAGAACATTTGAACTTCTTTGCCCGCCTTGATCATAGATTTATTATCTGAATTTTTATTAATACCTTCAGACGATTTGATAACAGATGAAATTATATTCTCTAATATTTTTTTATTATTTTTAAATTTCTCACTTTTCAATATCACGTCTATCAAACCCGGTTTAATTTTTTTAATTATCCCTTCTATTATTTTAGAGCCCTTCTTGAATTGACGTATCTTTTCTCCTTCTCCTAGATATAAAATTTCATCTTTTCTTAGGTCTTGTTCATCTAAAAGAAAACTTTTCCAATCTTCATCTTCCAACAACTTAGAATCAAAATCGGTATTGGTGCAAATATCAAAGTCTTTTAAATCAATTCGTTCATTTGCACTTTTGGATTTAAAAAGCTCATTATTTGTAATTTTACAAAAAGAGATAAAGTACTTGTGTAAAGTAAATGCATTTTTATTTTTTTCACCTTTTTCACTTGTTAAACAAGTAGCGGTGATTTTTTTCTCTTCTACATTTTCTTTATGCTTGATCTGCAAATAGCGCCAAACCCATTTGATCTCTTCCTTATGATAATATTTAAAGACTACGTCATCAAATTTCTCTGCCGCATCCATCTCGGTGGCCAAACGAAAATCGTACTTTCTCTCTATGGCCCTCTTCACAAAGAGTATCAAGAGCTTTAGCTGATAAACAAAACCTCTATAAGAGGGCTTACCTCCTTCTCTAGAGTCGTATGTTGTTGCTCTACTTCGACCATCAGATGGACCACCATTAATTCCCGAAGGCCCTGTATCACTTTGTACCTGACTTCCAGAAGTCCTCCCCTGATTTGGCTCCAGTAGAGCCTCGATTGGTTGCCATTTGGGATTTTTCTTTAACTTTTCTTGAACCAGGCCTAGGGGTGTTATTCTTTTACTATTTTTTATATTCACATCTGCACCTTTATTAATCAGTAAATTAATAATTTTTTTATTAATATCCTGATCAGTCTTTTGTTTGCTCCTTTTTTTTATTGCGATATGCAATGACGTATTATCATCATCATTAGCATCTTGAGCATTAATAATAAGATTTAGATCGCCCTTGAAATTATCTAGAATTTTACTTGCCTCTTCAAAATCATTTCCATCGACGGCATTAAATAAATTTCTTTTAGTGCTTGTTTCATCTCCGCTACTCTCTCTATCACTTTGGACTTTTATTGATTCAATGTGGTTGAGCTCTTCAGCCGAATCTGAATCGGTATTGCTAGGACTAACCTCAACGTGTCTTCTCATTACCGATGTTGCCTTATCCAAGCCAAAATTGTAATGATGCCCGTTCACATGATGTAATTTAAGGGTAATTCCCGGAAAATCTTTATTATACGGCGTCTGATTGTTTACTTGGATCGGATATCGCAGAAAATCGCTTGCAGCACGTGCCTCAAGGTCACCTAAATGAATATAGTATTCCCGTATCTTTTCAAGGTACTTATCATAGCTTCCTGTATTGTAGTCTTCATGATGATCAGAGGCAAAAAAATAGTCATATTGACTTCTATACTCTTTCATATGCGTAACAAGCCGCTGACGAAATATTTGTATCAGTGCTTTCCAATCCTCATCATTGCTGATCGAAGCGAAAAGAATATCTGAATTGGGATTATCGGAATGCATTCCAATAATTGCTAAATCTTCTTTAATATTCTTCTTTAAATTTAATATTTGATCATTGCCAAAAAGCTTTTTAAACCTTTCCTCTAATGTTGCTTCGTCATCAACAACTGGCATTAGATAAGCCAAGGCGATAGAATGAAGCATACAACTTCCATCTCCGGAAACATCTATACGTTTCATCTTTGTATGTGGTATTTTATTATTTGTCAGGAAATCCCCCTCCTCAGCACCTAAAACATAACACATGGTATTTATGATTTTTATTGAAGCCGGGGCATTACAATTTTTAAAAGTAAGTAATTAATTCTTAATTCTTCTAAGTAAATAATTAACATGAATATTAGTATTCTTATACAGTGTGGACGTAAATAGCCCCCCCCCCCCCCTTTAACTTTGAATGGAGCAAGTTATCCGGGTAAAAACCAAATTTTACAGAAAGAGATAAAGTACTTGTGTAAAGTAAATGCATTTTTATTTTTTTCACCTTTTTCACTCGTTAAACAAGTAGGGGTAATTTTGTTCTCTTCTACATTTTCTTTATGCTTGATCTGCAAATAGCGCCAAACCCATTTCATCTCTTCTTCATGGTAATATTTAAAGACTACGTTATCAAATTTCTCTGCCGCATCCATCTCGGTGGCCAAACGAAAATCGTACTTTTCCTCTATGGCTCTCTTCACAAAGAGTATCAAAAGCTTTAGCTGATAAACAAAACCTCTATAAGAGGGCTTACCTCCTTCTTTAGAGTCGTATGTTGTTGCTCTGCTTCAACCATAGTTTTATGTGGTATTTTATTATTTGTCAAGAAATCGCCCTTCTCAGCACCTAAAATATAACACATGGTAATTAATTCTTAATTCTTCTAAATAAATAATTAACATGAATATTAGTATTCTTATATAGTGTGGACGTAAATAGCCCCCCCCCTTTAACTTTGAATGGAGCAAGTTATCCGGGTAAAAACCAAATAGGTTAAGTGAGACATGTTTTTTATGCCAAAAAATAATAAAAGTAATGCCGTTTTATTTAGTTTTTACCCGACGTCGATATCTTGTTTCGTTTAGAAGTTAAAAGGTGGGGGACTATTTACGTTCGCACTGTATGTTATATTGTTGTTGACATTTGTAGTGTATTGATGTGATAACAAAAGCCAAAAACAATATAACCCTAAAAGTCCGTTGACGTTCAAGATGGAGCGAAAATTTTAAAATATTGCTCTTGACCGTTCTTTTATTTTTCCGTGCTCGATGTTATCGCTGACAGATCTGGAACCACGTGACTCTAAATCTATTTTTCTCCGATCTCATCTCCGAGGTAATTGCAGAACGCAGCAAAATTACATCTAAAATAAACGTAACTAGAAAGTGACACATGCCATTAAAGTTTAACCTCAAGTGACTTCTTTCTAAGCCGAAAGACACTATATTTTTTGTGAAATAGGCTGCAATCGAAAAGTTTGAAAATTCTTAAAAATATTATATTTGTTTTCTGTTTTATATAGAATGAAAATAGCGATAAAGCAAATTATATTTGCTAAATATTATTAGTTTATCAGGTATCCTTACAATATATGCGGCCTTTGATATATTGGCAACAGTTGCGACAAACGCTAATAATTCATTCAGAAAAGTTTAAGAAAGAGTAGGGTATGACACATAAATATGTATATTTGTCATGTTATGATTTCCACTTGTCAAGTAGTATGCATTTGCTATTGTTTTTAAGAGTAGGAGTACCAAAAATAGGATAGCTGAAAAAACATCATTTTAGCTCTTTAATTATAATAATATAAATTTAACTAACAGTGTTAGTCAAAATACGCCAAATTTTGTTTTATAATTCAGCGATCGTTGGGGCATATAGCCCAGAGAATAGCTGGTTTAGCATAATTTGGTTAATCCTTATTGTAAAGGGGGTTTCAATAAGGACGGGTCGATGTTAAAATGGAATAAAACAAGCTGTGCACATCTTTGTTGGACTGTAGTTTCTTAGTGTTGATTCTTGCTAGGCGAAAAGGGCCACCTATGTTGTGTAACCTTACCTAAAAGTATAGATATTCAGGGTCGAAAGACCACTTATGTTGTGTAACCTTACCTAAAAGTATAGATATTCAGGGTCGAAAGACAATTTCTTCGTTTTTTAAAATAATTTATTTTATATTAAAATATTTGACTTCTTATCTCTTTTTTTTTATCCACAATCAATGGCAACTTAAAACTAATCTTCTGTCACCGCCTGGCACCATCCATATTAGCTACCTTCTCCATAACCTGTCAGTTACCAGTTACCTTCTCCATAACAGTGTGTAAGGTATTAACCAAATTCTATTTTTATTTGCAAGGTCTATGTATGCCATTATTTATGGAATATGACATCGTTCAAATGTCCGTCACGGCTACTCACGGTGGCACGGATCCGTGTGATCCAATTTTCAATGACTCTGCCGCATAGATCCGGCTGAATTTGAGAGATAGCCTGGGTTATATTCACTTTAAGGGCATCGGTCGATTGCGGCTTATTGGCATAGACCTGAGACTTCAGAAAACCCCACAAGAAATAGTCCAGCGGGGTCAAATCGCATGATCGTGGGGGCCAATTTGCGTCACCTCTGCGAGAGATAACCATACCCTCAAATTGTTCACGCAGAATGTTCATCGTGGCGTCCGCTGTGTGGCACGTAGTGCCGTCCTGCTGGAGCCACATGTCGTTCACGTTCATATTGTTCAGTCTGGGCCAAAAGAAATCGGTAATCATCGTTCTGTAGCGGTCGCCGTTGACGTTGACGCTTCACTAACGTCATTTTGAAAAAAGTACGGACCAATGACGCCTCCGGCCCAAAGTCCGCACCAGACGGTAACTTTTTGTGGATGCATTGCCACCTGATGAACCTCTTGTGGGTTGGCGTCACTCCATATGCGGCAATTTTGCTTGTTCACAAAGCCATTCATCCAAAAATGCGCCTCGTCGCTAAAGATTATTTTTCTGCCAAAATTAGGATCCTCTTCCAAACGCTCCGAAGCCCAGTCAGCAAACAAACGGCGTTGTCTATGGTCATTAACTTTGAGCTCCTGGGTCAATTGGATCTTGTACGGGTGCAGGTCCAAGTCTCGACGCAAAATTCGTCAAGTCCGAAAGGCGAAGTTCTTGTGCACGGCGAGGAATTGACTGCCTCGGGTTCTCCTGCACACTTTCACGGACAGCAGCGATATTCTTGGCTGATCTGGCGTTTTTTTTACGTACAGGTGTTGACTGATTGTTTACAGAACCGGTCGTCTCGAATTTGGCCACCAAACGTTGGAGAGTCGACTTTGAAGGGCCACCAGCGCGTCTGCCGTAAAATGGGCGCAACGCACGCAACGCTAGAACTAACGAACGCTCATTTTGATAATAACATTTTATCATTTGGACGTGTTGCTCAATCGTGTAACTTGTCATGGTGATTTGGCATCAGTGACAGAATAATAAACAACAGGTTAAACAGATGCCGTCAATACAACATGGCCGCCACAGGCCGCCAACTTCGACCCGTCCTAATTGAAAAACCCGCTATAAGGTCCCAACAAGTGGCTAGAGGACAAAGTTTCTCACATATACCGGGTGTTTCAGAAATACCATACGTAACTTAAGGGGTGATTCCATATGATATTCTAAGAGAAAAAGTTTATATAAGCATGTGTCCGGAGTTGCCCCGTTTTTGATATACAGGGTGTTAAAGTTAAAAAAAAAACGTTTTTTTATAATTTTTTTTAAATATCCTTTTTCCGATTTAATTGAAATTTGATACCATTATTCATTATGATAACTTAATGAACCTTAACTAGATTAAATTTATTAAGTTCAGTGGCGTCCCGGGGAGCACGAATATTATTAACAAAAAAATATACGCCACTGACTTTTTTCTAAATTTGATATTTTTTTTCCGATTTACCAACTAATAATACAACTTGAATTATTTTTGTATCTTGCTTCGTTTTTGAGAGAAGAAATAAAAACCAATTTATTGCATGCACAAAAAAATACCTATGTATTTCGAGGTTAATTAAAATATGAGATAAAGGTAAATTTTGATGTTTAATTTACCTGTTTTGTCAATAACAAGTCAAAAATGAAGGCAAGGGCCTAGCGACACCTAAAGCACCGGTTCCCGTCAGATCACCGAAGTTAAGCGGTGTCGAATGGGTGACCGCTTGGGAAACACCGCGTGCTCTTGTCTTAGGGACGAGTGTAAAATTAATCGACATCAAAACCATCCTATTCACGCCGGACAGGCCGGATGAGATCGGATATCTCGTAGGATGAAGGTGCCGTTTCACACTCCCCAGTCGGTAGACCGCACGATTAAAAACCGTACGGTCGATGACCGGTTCTAGATGGCCTCAAAAAAGTAAAATAAAAAAAAAAAGTCAAAAATGAATAACTTTATTAACGCTGAAATTGCCCAGATGCATTTCAATTATAGCTTAGCGAATGGAAATGCTGAAGATGCTCGGCGAATTTATCAGGAACGTTATCCAAGCAGTGTACTGCCATGTGCCAAAACATTTAGACAGCTCCATGCAAGATTGAATGAGGCTGAGAGTTTTAAACGTAGTACGCAACTTCCTGGCAGACCTGCAACAGTAACCACGCCTGAGTTAGAAGTGGCTATACATCGAGAGATAGAAGATGATTCTTCAACTAGTGCCAGGAAGGTAGCATTGCAACTTCAAACAATTGCGTAAACTGTTTGGAGGGTTTTGCTTCCTTATCAACTATACCCATACCATATTCATCGTGTGCAAGCTCTGCTTCCCCGTGATTTTCGCCAATATTTTATTTTAGTAGGTGGTTGCTGCATACAGTAGCACATAAAAATAATTTTTTACCGAACATCTTATTTACTGATGAGGCCTCTTTTTTAAGAGGAGCCATTATGAATTTTCAGCACCAGTTTTCGGTGAATGTATAGGTGGGATCATTGGCATCGTATGGCGACGATCATACGCAGTTTCTATGTAAAGAACTTGACGTTCTGTTAGAAGACGTACCTCTACAAATAAAACCTAATATGTAGTTCGTGCACGAAGGCGCCCCAGCTCATTTTAGCCTAGTTGCTCGTCAATACCTCGACAACACATTTCCTAATTGGACGCACAGGTCCCCAAGGTCGGCCAGCTCGCAGTCCCGACTTGAATCGTCTAGACTATTATTTATGGGGTCACCTAAAGTCTTTTTTTATACAAGACGCCTGTACTAGATAAAAACGACTTAAGAATTCGAATTATTGAAAGTTGCAATGCGATACGAAATAATGCAGGCATTTTTGAACGTGTAAGAGAATCAGTGGTGAGACTATTGCAATCGTGCGCTTTATCAGAATATATTTAAACATTTGCTTTGGTTAACTATTGCATCTTTTTTGTATCATTATTTAAAAAAAAAATATTTTTAATTAGTTAAATTATTTTTAATTAATACAGTGTGTGAATAAAGTCTGAAAACGGCTTAACAACATCACAATTTATTGACCGATTTAAACCAAATTTATTACAGTTGTGCAAGAGGATCTGATGCACCGAATCACGATATCGTTGTTGTCAGCTTCTTAGTTTATCTGGAATTCGAACGAATTTTATATTTTTAAATGTAACACCCTGTATATTTTTTCATTTGTAGTTTTTACTTTAAATTTGTCACACTTATGGTATAACATAATTTGTTCCTAATATTAGTAGTTTTCGAAATAACGAGTACAATTTAGAAAAAATATATTTTTTATATTAAATGTTCAAACTGTTTTCCTTGTACATCCTGACAGTGTGCTAATTGAAAATAAAATTTTCAATTGTGTTGTAAATCATTTCTGGCGTTATTAATTCAAATTCGTCCACAATTCGACGCTGCAAATCGGCCAAATCTTGAGGTTTTGTGGTATAAACTCTGTTCTTCAAGTGTCCCCATAAAAAGTAGTCGTTAGTCGACAATTCAGGGGATCTAGGTGGCCACTCGACTGTACCCCCTCTACCGATCCACCTATTCGGAAAAGTGTTTTTGAAAAATTCGCGCACGTTTCGACCAAAATGGGGAGGAGCTCCGTCCTGTTGGAAGAATGTATTTGCATATTTTGGACCCATCACATTTCGTATAGTAAGCACTATTTGCGTTTTCAAGAGCTCAAGGTAAAGTTGTGATGTCAAATTTCCATCAATAAAAAATGGACCGATCTTGTGGTTACCCAGAAGCCCAGCCCACACATTCAATTTTCCAGGGCGTTGTGTATGACCTTCTCTCATTCAGTGGGGATTTTCATTTGCCCAAAACCTACAGTTGTGTCTATTGACTTTACCATTTAACATAAATGTTGCTTCGTCCGAGAATACTATAAATTTGTAAAACTGGTTATTTTGGTCAAACCTTGACATGATAATATCACAAAATTCAATTCTTCGCTTATATTCATCTTCTGATAACTCTTGAACTACATGTATTTTAAAAAGGTGATATTTATGTTTTATTAAAACATTATGGACGGATTTGAAGCAGACGTCACTTACTTGAGAAATTTTTCTTAATGAAGAAACAGGAGTTTCAACAACATGTTGTAAAATTTCTAAATTTTTCTCTTCATCTAGTACTGCTGGTCGTCCGGATCGTCGCCTATCTCTACAATTTCCAGTTTCTTCGAACCGTCGGACAGTTTTTCGAACAGTTGCTTTTGAAATTGGATTTCGGTTTGGAAATGCGTCATTAAATAGATTTTTAACCTCTTCGTAAGACCTGACTCTATCGCCATATCCTCTCATTATAAGAATTGTAATTTTTTCACTTTCAGTTAAAGACATTTTTGCATGTAAAAATGACAGCTTTTATGACTTTACACACTGCCGTCTCGAAGAACAGGCCGTCATGTTAACATCGTGACGTCACATTAGAAGATGGAATTTATTATAGAGGCTATATGGCATGTAGATTATAATATTAATATTTGTAAGTCAAAGATGTCTTAAATTATATCAAATGAGGTATAGAATCGTATATTAAAATGGTATTTCGATGATTAGTATACAGAGTGATTTAAGACTATAAGCTAGCTTATGTTATGATCACTAAGTATTGCTTTCGATCTTCTTCGATACTCCTTCGAGGTTACGAAAATAATTTCCAAATAATCCCTGAATAACAAACATTAGAAACAATTTCATACGTAGCTATTTTAAATAAAATATCAGTCAGTTGGTAGGTACATACTATCATTTTATCTTCCTCGAGAAACTATATAAACTTTATTTAACTTGGTTTTTGACTAGAAAAATGAAGAGGCATTAAGAGGAACCTGCTATAAACTTGTAGGTATGTTTTAACCGATATTTGAAGTAAGAAAAACCTGTATCGAATGAAAATCTAAACAAAATGTACAACGAACGTAGGCATTGTTTTGTTACTAAATTTTTGTCCTAACCTAACCTAAGTATGACATGCTCAACCTTCAATATTATACTATGTATTTAATAGCTAACTAATGTACTTATAATCTTTCTATGTTTATTGCCTAATAACAATTTAAACAATATACCAAAATATTATTACTAAAAAAGGTACCTACACAGCCTACACTGCACTGTTCTAGTGTTATCTACCATCAAGTCCTCTGGTTGCCCTGAATTCTCTGACTAAAAACCCCCTTAAAGTACTTTATGCAAAAGTTGATACATTTTCGCAATACTAAATCTTCTCTTGGGATCTCTTTTTTATCAATAAATAGCATTTCATCAGTGAAAAATATTATAGTTGAGTATTACACCCGGGAACACATCATGAATTTGGCATTTATCGCTATTTCACAGCCACTTAATCAAATAATTTATGGTTTTACATATTAAAGGTCCAAACCAACGACTTAACACTGTGTTAGGTCGATGGTCCAAACTACGTTAAATTAATGTTATGGGTTTTCTAAAATAATTACATTAAACTGCTAAAAACAACTGAAAACTTAAAGGAAACACCAAAACGGTCTACCAAAACAATGCAAACCTGTCAAAACGTGGATCGACTAGAAACAGCTGATTTTAGAATGTGGGCGGGAACCTGACGGCCTGTTCTTCGAGACGGCAGTGCTTTACATCAACACTGAACTTACAATTTGTTGATATTTTCAAAACACGTCGTTATTTTGAAAAGTACTGATATTAGAAACAAAGTATGTTATACCAAAAGTGTAACAAATTTAAAGTAAAAACTATAAATGAAAAAATATACAGGGTGTTACATTTAAAAATATGTAATTCGTTCGAATTACAGACAAACTAAAAAGCTGGCAACAACGCCAATATCGTCATTTGGTGCGTCAGATCCTCTTACACAACTGCCAAATTTGGTTTAAATCGGCCAATAAATTGTGATGTTATTAAGCCGTATCCAGACTTTATACACACACTGTATAGGTATTTGTTTTGTACAGGGTGTCCCAAATTCGAGCCTCATCATTGGGATATCGGAAACTAGAAGAGATACGAGGTCGGTTAAATGGAGGCAAAGTTGCGCGATTTGATGCTGATCAAAATGCCACCTTAAAAGTTTAAAAATTCCGACTGATTCCGAAGATTTTTGAAAAAAACCGAATATTCACGATTTCATTTTTATTTGTTTATGACTCTATTTGAATAGATATAACAAAATAAATTTCACATTCTCATTGCTACTTTTTCTGTTCTACAAGATGGTGTTATAAGATTTTTAAACCGACGTTTCGTCTTTGAGCTGCCATCATCAACTTTGTTTTTTTAAATACGACCCTGGATTTTTTTTAAGAGTTTCTAAGGTCTCAAAGCCAATGATATATCGCACTTATTCGAAAAATTTATATAACTGGCATTTTCCATAAGAACTCATTTGTTAGGAGAGAGACAGAAACGAAAACTTAATAAAACTGAATAATGAAAGTTAAAGCAAATATTCAAATTGTAATCCGCCCGCTTGGATGCATTTTCGTGTCAGTCTGTGAATTTTATGGATGGCACGCTGAATAGTCCTTGCCGGGATAGCCCTTATCTCCCTTATTAGGTCTTGACGTAAAACTTCAAGGATTTGTGGTGTGTTTCGATAAAGACGGTTTCGGAGAAATCCCCAAAGAAAGTAATCTAGAGGGCTTAGGTCTGGGCTCGTAGCTGGCCAACGTACGGGTCCTTGGTTTCCAATCCATTTATTGGGGAACAGTGCATTTAATAAATTTGTAACGAGTCTCCCATTATGAGGTGGTGCACCATCTTGTTGCCACCATAGTTGACGTAATACGTCCAACGGTTCTTCCATTAAGGAATCCAATATATTGGTCCTTATTAATTCGGCATATCTTTCAGAAGTTAAATTTCCTTCAAGAAAAAACGGGCCGATAATTTTATTGTGCCACATACCGACCCATACATTAAATGATTGCCGTCCCTGAGGTCTTACTTCTCGATTCTACCTTGGATTTTCAATTGACTAATAGTGTTCGTTATGTCTATTAAATAGTCCATGTGTTGAAAACCTGCATACATCTGTCCATATAGTTTTATTTAGGAAGTCGTCATTTTCATTAATTCTATTTTGCAACCAGTTACAAAATTCTAATCGTCTCTGAGCATCGCCAGGTCTTAGTGTTTGACTAATATGAATTTTGTAAAGTTTATATCCACGATTATTTAAAGTTCTCCAAACTCTCATTCGCGGTGATACTACTTCGTCTGAGAAAACTCTAATCTAATTGAAGCTCGAGGATTATTATTTGCCTTAAAAAATGGATCGATTCGTCTTCCATACTCAACCCTTGGTTGAACAAAACTTCCGTATTGAGCTAAATTATTATCAATATTAGCAAAATAACTATAATGCGGCTGCAGTCTTTCCGTTGCCAACAAATAGCGCTCACAATCCGTTTTTGAATTTCGATTCGAAATATAATAAATCTTTATCATGTCTCGTTTATCTTCAGAAGAAAAAGGCATTTATGTTTAATACGCGTTAACGATTAGTGAACAGTGAACTGTCAAAATATTAGATAATTTAAACATAAACAAATGAACTAAGATGGCCGGCGCGCACTCTGCACCGCCACCTTGATAAATTGCTAAAATTTCTGTAAATTAGCCTAGAGCCTAGGGTTTGAGGGTTGACACATTAATTATATTATTTATTAAAAATTAATACAAATGAGTTCTTATGGAAAATGCCATTAATATAAATTTTTCGAATAAGTGTCATACATCATTGGTTTTGAGACCTTAGAAGCTCTTAAAATCCGTAATAAAAAATCCAGGGCCGTGTTTAAAAAAACAAAGTTGATGATGGCAGCTCAAAGACGAAACGTCGGTTTGAAAATCTTACAACACCATCTTATAGAACAAAAAAAGTAGCAATGAGAATGTGAAATTTATTTTGTTTTATCTATTCAAATAGCGTCATAAACAAATAAAAATGAAATCGCGAATATTCGTTTTTTTCCAAAAATCTTCGGAAGCAGTCGGAATTTTTAAACTTTTAAGGTGTCATTTTGATCAGCATCAAATCGCGCAACTTTGCCTCCATTTAACCGACCTCGTATCTCTTTTAGTTTCCAAGATCTCAATGATGAGGCTCGAATTTGGGACACCCTGTACATGCAATAAAGTTGTTTTTATTTTTTCCCTCGATAACGAAGCAAGATACGAAAACAATTTAGGGATCATAAACGTTTTATTATCATTTGACAAATCCGAAACAAAATATTGAAGTTAAAAAAAGGTCAGTGGCGTACATTTTTTTGTCAATAATATTCGTTAAGGTGCTCCCCGGGATGCCACTGGACTAAATAACTTTAATCTAGTTAAGGCTAATCAAGCCCCTTATCACTATGAATAACGGTACCAAATTTCAATAAAATCGGGAGAAGGATATTTAAAAAAATTATAAATTTTTTTTTTAAACATTTTAACTCCGGACACATGTTCATATGAACTTTTTCTCTTAGAAATAGGATAAGGAATCACCCCCTTAATTTACTTACCGTACTTCTGAAACATCCTTTATACATATTTATATGTCATATTATGATTGCCATTTGCCAAGTACTATTCATTTGTTATTGTGTTTAAGAGTAGGAGTACCAAAATTAGGAAAAACTGAAAAAACATCATTTTAGCCGTTTAACAGTAATATTATAAGTTTAAGCTGGTGCATAATAATTTGCATCCCGGAAATCCTTAGTGCCGCCTAGAATTTGGTCACCGGGTAAATACAAAATATTAATATACAGGGTGTTATGGAAATGACTTATTATTTTTTAACCCGTAAATATATAGGTCGAGACGAATTGGGGAAAAATTGCTATAAATGGCGCTCGAAGCTAGAAATTCGAGAAAAATGCCTTCAAAAATTTAGGTCCAAAACACCTACACGCCAATGACCCAAACAGCTGATTTGGGTAATTGTTTACTTTAGTGGAAATGTTGAATTTTTCGCTAAAATTTCGTATATAGGCTAATTAAGGGTAGCTGATCACAATTTTCCTTTTGCGTTTAGGCGGCAAATGCACTGGTTTTGAGAAAAAAAATGTTAAAGTTTTTCTAACTCACCGGTATGTTATTTTGCATGTAATCCTAAAATGTTGCTTATTTCCAATAAAATATTACTTGTCGGAGTCATAGTATACACTTCTGAGTTGAAATAAACGAAATATGCCACAAGGAAACTCTGAAAAACGGGATAACTTGTAAGCGAACAGAAAACTCTACGTTATCTGGAAAAAGACGGGGGCTCACTGACAGCTGGCCACCCATGTTGTCAGATTGTTAGTGTATTATAAATTGCCTATACTTGTCAATTCATTTTTATTAATTGAATGAATCCTATTGGCTCGAGCTAGCATATCATTCTCCTGGATGGAAGCCATTGATAATTACAAGAAAAAGAAGAACAATCTGGCAACGTGAGTGCAATGAATCTGAAAAGAGACGGTTCTACTTTGTCGGCGTATTAACAACGAATTTAATTAAATTTGTGCCTTTTCCATTGTTTTTTTGCTAAAATGTTGCTCTTATTTTATGAACAGATAGTTTGGTGAAAGTTTTATCACATATTTTGAAGGGAAAACCATAAAATCTAGGAAATTGAAAGGAAAGAATACCCTAACCTGTAAGTGAAAAACTTTAACATTTTTTTCTCAAAACCAGTGCATTTGCCGTAAAAACGCAAAAGGAAAATTGTGATCAGCTACCCTCAATTAGTCTATATACGAAATTTTAGCACAAAATTCAACATTAATTGCACTAAACTAAACAATTACCATTCCAGCAGTTTGTCTTGTCAAAAACACATGTGTTCAGGGGCATTGAACTATCATGGAAGGCGCACATAGTCCGGTTTAAGGGTATTTTACAAAATTCAAAATACTTCCGATTTTAGAAAAAAAAACTATCAAGTGTAACTCTAGACCACCTCAGGAGAGGCCCCTTAAAATATAATAAGTCATTTCCATAAAACCCTGTATATTAAGATTTTATATTATTAGTAGCACAGGAATTTTAAATAACAAAACAGCACATAGGTACTGGTTGCAGGAAAAAAAGCATCTTTCGAAACTAACTTTCCCAATTACTGTGTTGGCATGTAGACAGGTCCCATGAGAGCCCCCCCCCCCCTCCCATATTTGACCTGATTTGTAAGTTCGTGACCTTTTTGAGAATAGGATATATCATACCCGGTATCAAACAATGCAAAAATTACTTAAATTTGCGAGCACGTCCAGTAATTGTTGATGCATTAAGAAAGGCAAACGAAATGTGCGAATATTGTATTCACATAAGGAGAACAATGTATTTGAGTTTATGTTTTCACTATTTAATAATATAATATTAGTAATTAATACCTATATATCGTATCTCTATAATCATCCTAAATTCATTCGTAATTGTAAACGATTAGTTTTTAATTTGAGGTTATAAGTACGTGTAGCTGTAGCAAAGGAAGGTATAGTCTATCTTTAAATGATGCAAATTAATAAATTAATCAAAGCCGTCTTCTCCATGGACGTGCAAAATTTTTCGGCATGTATAGCTTTAAATGGGTCTGAATTTTTAAATTTGTGCAGAATTAGTACAAGCATTGACATTGTCTTCAAAGATATATTTTAATATTAAACTTTTTAAGCTTAAAATTATGTATGCCGTACCATTTTCATTTACCTGGAATTTTAGAAAGCAATTTTATCAAAACTAATTAAACTAGGTACTTATTTCGTTTCTGCTCTAATTATTTTATTCCTTCTTTTTGTACCTAGTCCTGGTTACCTGTTTGCTAATTATGTGGTTATTATGCCTTTATGGGTTCCTATTGAAATAATACATCTATTTATATTTATACATACCTACCTTGGGTGTTTGTTTCTCAGTGAAACTAATCAAATCAAAAGTGTGAAGTGTCAGTGTTTTTTTAATTAAATATGGAGAATTTTCAACAATTGCCTAAACGCCCTAGAGTCGATCCATGTACAGTAAATTAAAAAAAATTAATTCGTAACTGTTACGATTCTATTAAAAGCAAGAATGCGGATTTAAGTGTTGACAATGCAGTGCAATTTACAGCAGATACGCTTAACGTTGGAAAAATAACAATATATAAACTTTAAAAAGAAAAAAAAAGTGTTGGCGTCAAATCTCCAAAAACTTAGCTGGATTACGTTTTAATTTAGAGAATAAGGCGAAAAGTTCATATTTTTTTTTAAGGAAATTCCCACGCTAGACAAAATTTTGTTTTTAATCCAAGAAGACCAGGACTACCCATTTATGTGTAGAAATACGCTTTGGAAATTATTAAAAAAAAATAAGATTTCGGTGGAAAAAACATAATAGGCAATCGATTTTAATAGACAATATTGAAAGCGATATCGTCTGTTGGATAAGAAACTACTTAAAAAACATCCAAAAAACCAGAGAAGAAAACAAAAAAATGTTTTGCCTAGACGAAATATGGCTAAATGAAGGCTACACTGTGACTAAATTTTGGTAGGATGAAAATATTAAAAGTTCAAGGCAAGCTTTTTTGGGAAGATTGTCCACAGGATTAAGACCGCCATCTGGAAAAGGCATCGACTTATCATAACCCATATTGGAAGTTCTAAAGGCTTCGTTAAAGGTGGTCTACTGATGTTTCAATCTAAAAATATAGGAGACTATCACGAAGACACGAATGCCGATGTCTTTGAAGAATGATTCGCGCAAATGTTGGATTCTATACCAAAAGATGCAATAATTGTATTGGATAATGCAAGTTATCACTCTAGGCTGACAAATAAATGACCGACAAATGCGTGGCGTAAAAGTGAAATAAAATAATGGCTAACAGTTTAAGACTTTCCATTAGATTCTTAAAAAAAAAGAACTATTGGTACTAGCCAATTTACATAAAAATGCATTCCAACAATATGTAGTCGATGAAGTGGCAAAGTTACGAGGAATATCTGTGCTCAGACTCCCTCCTTACCATTGCGAATTAAACCCGATATGGGCTCAAATAAAGATAGATGTCGCCAGAACAAACATGACGTATAAAATGGTGGATTTAAAAAGACTCTTTAATGAAGCTATGGGTAAAATCAGTGCGGAAAAGTGGAAAAAGTGAATCGATCATGTGATAGAAGAAGAAGCCAAGCTTGCTATAATGATGTTAATACTATATCTCGTTTTTGTAATTATATTATGTAAAATAATACACCCATTGTTATTTGTTAGTTAATGCGATTTTTTAAATGTTTTTATATGTTATAAATACATTAGAATATAATATTATTCAATTTTAGGAGAATAGGCATGTTTAAGATTTTTAATTTAAAAACTTTCCCAATACACGCTCCTGGCTAAGGGATGTTCCCAATAACAATGATAAATCCTCAAATATAACAATAACTTGCGATAAGTTCAGGGTGGACCAGGGCCGGCCCTAGACATTTTGGCGCTCCGGGCAAAACCTTAATTTTGCGCCCCCCCCCCCGTTTTTTTTTAAGTAAATCTCATGCGACCATATCAGAAAGTCAAGAAAACATTGAAAAAAAAATTAAAAAAAACATTTTATCAAAAACTCAATCATCAGATAACAGGATAAGCAATTTAGCACTTAAGGCAAAATAACAAAAATTAAAATGTAGTAATGCTAACTAAACTAATATCCCATATTATAAATAAATTCTAACTAACCAAAGTAATTAAAATGCCCTTTTTCTAACTTTTCTTTCGGCAAACTCACGAACCAGTGATTTCAAGTCTAATTTGTCACTAATTTGGTGTTCTATAGCTATCATTGCCAATCCATTGAGACGATTTTGCGTCTGCATCGTTCTGAGATAATTTTTTATTATTTTTAGTTTTGAAAAGCTTCTTTCCCCTGAAGCCACAGTGACTGGCAATGTAAGTAGGATTCTTAATGCTATGCTGAGGTTTGGTGCGAATTTAAGTGTAGCGATAAACTTGAGAACTTCAACAGGGGTTTCCTTTTTTGTTAATAATGACGAAACAATGCTTATTTCATCGGATAGTTCCAGGGCGTTAAGATCGCTTGAATTTCCATCAGTTAAAACTACTTCCAAATCTTTGCAATGAGCCAGTAGCTCATTTCTGGGCATGTCTTTTAGACCAAAAATATTATACAAAAAGCTGAAATAATTACTGTGAGTATTTAGCAAATTATATCTGGTTGCCAAGGCATTTATTGCTTGATCTATAGTGTGAAAGAAAAAATCTATTTTATATTTTTGTTTGAGGTCTTGAACGGGTTCATCCGGGCCCTCATACAAAAACGTTCTTGTTTTGCGTCTGACACGATGACGTGGCGTGGTGGTTTCGAAATTAGCTTCCACGTCAATCTCTGAAGCAAGCTCAGTTGCTTCTAAAATGATGCTTTCAAAAGCTTCATCTGATCTCAGGTTTTCAAAGAAGAGTTTGCAGTTGCTAAGCATATCAATAGCTTGTGACATATTAAAATTTACAGTTTGCAAAAGTTTGCTGATGGGGTTAATATGACTCAAAATTTTGTACCAGCTCACAACAGAGCATATAAATTTGAAGTGCTTCAAATTATTTAATAATCCGCTAGCCTCGTCTCTGATCATATTATCGATTTCTGAATCTTCATATAATATGCTGTACAAAGCATCGTGAATTGGACCAATTTGAAACCGCAGAGCTTTTAATGAGTCGACTCTTTACTTTTTAGTGCATTTTATAAAAGCCTGTAACTTAATTTTTTTATCAGTTTATTTTCATTTTCCATGATTTTGGCGCCCCTAGATCATTGCGCTCCGGGCGGCCGCCCGGATCGCCCTACCCTGGGGCCGGCGCTGGGTGGACCTACCTAAAGAATGCTCATTATTTGGATCCTTTAATGTAAACAATCGATTTTAAGAGATGTTGTTTAAATTGTTCTTGATACCCCGGTATGCGTTTTGCATATTTAATGAGCATTTATTACTTCGCGCCATTTAAAGATAGACTATAATAAATTTAATTTTGACTTAATTTCTGTTAAGAAAATTTCTTAATTACTTATGGAAAAAATATAAAAAATTATTGTTTTAATCCTATGTGATATCTGGATTTACCAGCTTCAATAAAAAAACACAAGTTTATCTTATTTCTGTCTCAAAAACGATAATATCTAGAAAATAAACGTTACTGAATTCTACGCAAAATTCGATCGTGAAAATTTTGCTTAAAACCAAAGAAAGTTATCAAAATGTTGTTTGTAGAATCTTTTGTAATTGCGCCATGACCGCAACCTTTTTTTTTTAATTATTTATCTATAAATAACTGAGGTAACCCATAAATATAACGAAATTCTGACACGCTGTTTTTACCAACAAAAACGGAGAAATATTTCTCCAACTAACCTGAACATAATGTGCTCGCGTAGTGCCCAATAATCGTGCGTCAATTGTCACTGAATCAAAATAATCTAAAGACTTTCGCGTACGATGTATCGTTTTTCGGCTAAACAAACGAATGAAAGTACTACCCGAGGACCGAGCGGTATTTGTGAGTCATTCGAGTAATCGGAATTAGCGATATACTTTAATGTTTTTAATTGTATCAAAACTGGTTCAAATACAGATTAATAATAATCTAATCACCTACTTCCCATAAATATTTTGTGTCATTTAATATATTATTATGGTTATTATTAAATTTACTATATTAATATTTAATTTAATAATATTAATTACCTTGAGTGCCTATGTTCATCATGTGAAATCTTTATCTTGCAAATTTGTCACAGATTAACAGCTAATAGCAACTGAAATAATGTGTAATGAGCAGTGGCTGCTCGTCAGGGGCGGCAGTGCTTCCCCTCTGCGCTCCGCTACAAAATTGAAATAATAATTTCATATTATTATTTACTAATACAATTAATAATAATACAGCTTTGAAACATATTTTTTAATATAAACTCTATAATAGTACTCCTGTATGAATATACAATAAAATCTCTTAATAGCGGCCACCCTCCGGGAATCAAATGTTGGTCGGCCAACAGGGGTGGTCGGTTAATAAAGAAAAATTAAAACAACTGGTCTGCATTTTACAGTGTTTGTTTATTAATAAGTATCGGCATACCGGGTGTTGCATCGTCGAGCGGGACATAGGAAATCCCATGTAATTTTAAATGGGGTCAATTATTGGCTTCCCTAATTATTTTAGAGAAAAATTCTATTTAGGTTTATTAAAGAGCACTAAAACCCACATTCAAAAGAATAACTTTAGATATTTTTCATGAGCCCGTTTACGGGTTATCGCCGATTTCTTTTTAACTATTTCTCCTTTTTATGGCCCCGTATTTGCGGGCACCAGTCAAGGTAAAAGATGACTGTCAAATAAAGTTGTCATTTTGAAATGTGTGCTTTATTGTTATAAAAACTCGTACATCGAAAATATTAACCATGAATTACACTTCTGAAGAAAAAATATTGATGATTAAATGGTATTATCAAGGAAATAGTTATCAAAATGTGTCAGACATGTTTGCTGCTCTGTATCCGAATAGACCGATACCTGCAAAATCTACAGTCGAAAGGACTATCAAGAAATTTGAGACAAAAGGCACTGTAATAAATAACTGCAGATGTGAAGAAAGGCAGGAACAAAGAAGAGATGCAAGAAATGATAGGGACTTGCAAGTTTTATTGTGCGTGGAAGAAAATGATGGGAAGATCAGCACAAGGAAACTTGAGGATGACATAGGATTAGATCACACCACAGCGTTACGAGCTTTGAAACGACATAAATATTATTCATACAAATATGAAAAGCACCAAGAGCTAAGAGATAGGGACGAAATACGACGACAGGAGTTTTGTTTTGGTATGATGGAAAGAGCAAACATGGATGGGGAATTTTTAAAAAACATTTGTTTCACTGACGAATGCACATTTACCTTAAACAATGAACCCAATGTTCAAAATTATCGATATTGGAGCAAAGAAAACCAACACAGGTTTGTGGAAACAAGGACGCAATATCCACAAAAAGTTAATGTATGGGCTGGGATTTTCGGAGAAAATATTATCGGGCCATTATTTCTTACACGAAATTTAAATGCAGAATATTTTTTGGAACTACTTGAAGATCATATTTTACCTACTTTACATGATGCCGCCAGGGAAAATCAGGAAGTTTGGTACCAAATGGATGGCTGCCCGGCACATAGTACCCTGGCTGTCCGGGAATATTTAAACCGTGCTTTTAATGGAAATGTTATTGGCTTAAATCATACAGTAAATTGGCCAGCCAGGTCTCCTGATTTATCGCCAAATGATTTCTTTCTCTGGGACCATTTAAAAAACAGGATACCTATACAAAGATAAAAAATACCCAAATCTAGACGAGTTAAAAAATGCTATTTCTGCCGAATGCAATAGAATTTCAGTTTACCAACTAGCGAATGTAAGAAGAGAATTTTATGATCGCCTCGGTTATTGTCTAGCAGTCATTGGAGGAATATTTGAACATCTTCTTAAATCCTATAGTTCTAACAATTTAATAGTACCTACCTATTAATTAGTAAAATATTGAAACATGTAAAATGTCATAATTAACCTTGTAATTGGATACTTTATTCTAGTTTTATTCAGATTAATTTGTACTCATAAATACACCTTTAATATTTTCGATGTACGAGTTTTTATAACAATAAAGCACACATTTCAAAATGACAACTTTATTTGACAGTCATCTTTTACCTTGACTGGTGCCCGCAAATACGGAGCCATAAAAAGGAGAAATAGTTAAAAAGAAATCGGCGATAACCCGTAAACGGCTCATCAAAAATATCTAAAGTTATTCTTTTGAATGTGGGTTTTAGTGCTCTTTAATAAACCTAAATAGAATTTTTCTCTAAAATAATTAGGGAAGTCAATAATTGACCCCATTTAAAATTACATGGGATTTCCTATGTCCCGCTCGACGATGCAACACCCGGTATATGTAAATAATTTAAAATATTTTTGTTTCAATCTATTAGAACTAAAATTAAATAAGATGAAGCCAATTTACCAATATGTATATACGGCATGTACATACTAACATATGTATTATACAATGTACTGTATGTTTGCTTTGAAAGAGAGAAATATTTGTAGACTTGTCAAAATTGTTAACATTATTCAATAAGTTACAGGCTTTAGATAGGCTTGATATTTTCGACACTGGAGCAAGTTCAGGGTTTCTCTCCCTCTGTCTGAGAGTTGGAAGTAATTTCATCCATGTCCTGGATCTCTGTAATTTACTCGATTATAGTCAATTCTGCACTTTCTGTTGGAAAATCGTTATCAATAGAGGCAAATTGTATTAAGTTCACAAATGTGTCCTTAATGTTAGGAAATAGTTGCGAGCGGAAGATTATCTTCTTCATCGAAGGCGTCAATGTTATTTGTATTACACATAAATCCGGCTTTCATAAAGCATTTTTTTATTGTCACTGGGGACAAATTGCGCCAGGCCACCAAAATCCATATGGAGGCGTTGGTTATGGTGATATTAGTTTCGATTTCTTGAAGAGGACAACCACTGTCTATACATGTTAAAAGCACCTTAATAAGGTAACTTCTGTAGAGGATTTTAAAATTCTGAATGATGCCTTGGGCCAAAGGTCGGCAATATGAGGTAGCATTGGCTGGAAGAAAAATAAGTTTGACATTATTTAGTGTAATTTTGGAATGCATTATCCAGAAACAATACCGCTCTTCTACTCTGCTCCTTCCTCTTGGTATCAAATCTGTGAAGCCATAATGTCTGCTGCGATCCACGCTTTTTTGTTCGAGACCCATTGGAGAGGTAACTTATCGATATATGCGCCCTTAAAACATCGAGGATTTTTGCTTTTACCTATTATAAGTGATTCTTCCTTCTCACCTTCCATATTTGCACAGAACAAAATTGTAAATCGTTGTTTTGCTTTTTTTTCCGGTACACTCGTCATCTTTCAATGCATATGTTTTTGTTGGCAATGCACTAACCTGAACTAACATGTCTCATCTGCATTAAATACGTCCCTTGGGGCATAATCCTTTAATATGGTCAATAGCCTTTCTTTCCAAGCAGTTACGTCTTCGATATTGATATCGGCTGATTCGCCACATATTTTCTTAAAGGTAATATCGTGCCGACGACGGAATTTTTCTAACCATCCATTTGATGCCTGGAAGTTATCTAGTCCTAGACATTGAGCAGATGCGAGGGCTTTTTCTTGAAATATGAGCCCGGATATTGGTAATTGCTGGTTTTACGCCTTACAAAACCAGTTAAGAACAATTTGGTCCACTGCCAGTCCTTCGGTTTTGGGATTTTTTTTTCTTCACCGTTGCCACCTTCTTGAAACAAATTTCTAACTTCTGCTTTATTTTGAGGCAACATAGTCACTTGGGTCTTACCCACTTTAAATTTTTCAGCCAATTTTCTGGTTTTTAAACCAGTTTTGTCACTTTCCTCCATCTTCAAATATTCAAGTTAGTCCCAAAACACACAAGAACTGTTCAAAACAAACTAATGTTTCGGTTTTTGAAGCAAATTGAATGGATCCGCCTGCAATAAAGTAATTAGTGTATGTACCTATATTTCTTAAGAATTGGAGGGTGTTTTTAGCACAGGTAATCACTTTATGGAGGCAGTTGCAAACAGAGGTTTTACTGTATTCACTGTCTCCAAGTCTCTAATATTCAATAATTCTTTATTCATTAAAATCGCATCTTGAAGTCGTTTTTCTCAGGTAGATGATATGTTCATGCGAACGTAGGCTAAGACGCCTCGTTCGTGGCTGAGACAATCTATGATCTTGCCTCCACCGCGCCTGACTGATGTTTTATGAATGAAACGACGGCATACCCATATGTTTTAAGAACACGTGGTGATTTTGCATGTGGTATAAGTTGCGCCAAAAGGCAGACACGCCCACATCAGAGATAGGTTGGTTTTCTGGTCTCATTGTGTCAAACGAATAGCATTGATCGAAATTGAATTTAGTAGATCGTTATAGAAGAACAACAACCCGTTTACGTTATTAGGTACGTTAGTGTATTATGATAGTGTGTGTGACTGTGCCATGGGAAATCTAAAGGTTGCTTCTTTTCGCCGGATTCATCCCTAGACGCGTTTCGCTGTATAGCAGCTTGTCAGTGAGGCTATAGAATCCGACGAAAGAAAGCAACACCGTAGATTTTACTTGACCCTGAAAGATGGATGAGTAACGACAGATGTAGCTTTCAAGCGGCATCTCGTGGCAATCAAATGCATTATCTGGCCCGTCTTACAAAGTTAGTCAGAAACGGAGAAGCATACTCCTGCAGAGGCCAGACGAGCTGGTCATTCTTACAGGAGTCGGATTCTATAGCCTCACTGACGAGCTCTTATACAGCGAAACGCGTCTAGGGATGAATCCGGCGAAAGGAAGCAACTAACCTTTAGATTTCTAATTGTTGGTACTCGGTCCGTATACCGAATTGGCTTTTAATGCTGCGCTCCTGGCGGCGACTCCTGTAAGAATGACCGGCTTGTCTGGCCTCTGCAGGAGTTTGCTTCTCCGTTTCTGACCGATTTTGTTAGACAGGCCAAGTGATGCATTTGATTGCCACGAGATGTCGCTTGAAAGCTACATCTGCCGTTACTCACTGTGCCATGGATTTCTAATTTTTTGTGAAGGTATTAGAGATGGGTTAATAAGTTATTTTAAACAGTTACCAGTTATTTTCAATAAATTTAATTATAATGTGTTGATTATCGAATAAACGTTTTTTTTTCTATTATTTAAGTATTGTATGGAAATATTGTTACTATAAAATATACAGAGAACTAAGAAATAATGAAAAAATGATTTTGTGATTTAAAACGATGATTTAAATCCCACATTTTAAATATTAATACCTAATGCACTATCTTTATGTTCTATAATTTATCTTATTTCTTCAAATTTAAAGATTAAACACAAAAACAAACAATAAACAACGGCACACTTTACAACAAAACGAGCAACATTAACAGGCGTCGATCCGGTCGGTGTTAGGGGAATTACAGAATTTCTAAATCCTAAAAACTACCGTCCCGAACCACAGATGTGTCGATATGGCAATAATTATAATATGTGATCAGATCAAGTTCAAATACCTGATGGCGCGATTAAAGTATGTCGATATTTTCATCGTTTAAAATAACTCCGAACGCATATACCGCAACCGGCGATATGGAATAACATATAACATAATATCAAAATGTCGAGAAATATCAAAATATCAGTGAATTATATTAGCGGTTATATGTCTACCAGTTATTTAAATTAACCGTATACGGTTTAATACCACGCAGACGACGAATCACCGGCGCGGCGCGCTCTTGGCTCGATGCAATAACGCCAATAACTGATAACTGCTTCAGACAATATTGTATCACCGACCGGTAGCGGCAGTTATTTCTCAATAACCGGTTATTTTTAACCGTGAAGGTCATATCGTCACACCTCTAGAAGGTATAGTGAGTTTTTAAGTTCCTTTGTGTAGTGCGTGACTAAATTTGATTTTATAATCTGACTTGTAAATATGGAAGTAAATAAAGGGTCAGTAAGAAACTCCAACGATCTCGGAAAAACTCTTGTTAAATTTAGGTTTAGCAGACTTTCATACAACGACAAATTATTCGTGATAGATATAGGGATTTCTCGTCCTCTCTACACTTTCAGTTGGGTTTGGCGAACAATAACATATTCTTTATATCATAAATATATAATATTTTATAGACCTAGTAGAAGTCCTTCCGATCTGTTTTATGTCAATGTGGCTACACATCAGTTCTATTCTGTTTTGTATGACTTCATAGATGCTCGTACACCATTGAAGCGTTATAAAAGCTCTAGTTTTCCAGTGTCGTTTACCAAACAGCTTCAGTTACTTGTATTTCAAAAAAAGACAGAAAGATGGAAAATATATTCAAACTATGTTGCAGATAATTTACAATATTTTTGCCGATCTATGATCTAGATGTAAGCAGCTACACGTGCAGTTTGAGGGTGCTGTTGCTGGTGATCCATTGTCATTTTTGAGACATATTGGTAAATTAAGATCCTACTGAAATGTTTTATAGGGGTAATGTAGGGAGTAAGAGTATGAGTATCGTTCAATTTGTAAGCACTTTGGTTCTGTCTACACTCGTGATAACTTGGTTGCTCCTAGTTTTAATTATGAAAATACTGTTGGATCACATTTACCTTGTATTAAATGGTATAAACAATCTAAAATCTAAACTGTCCTCGGGTCCTGATGGTGTACCTTCGGTGGTTCTAAGAGAGTGTGTCTGTATTGTCTGTAAGCCCCTGTATTTGATTTTTTAATCCTCTCTGGATCCTGGAATATATCCAATTTTTTGGAAGAATAGTTTCATAACGCCCACTTTTAAAGCGGGGAAGATGGAGAATGTCAAGAATTATAAGGGCGTCTGCATACAGGCCGCTAATCTGAAACAGTTTAATGTGTTGGTTACTGCGGAACTCACGTGAAAGTGTAGAAATGTATTATTAAATCAACAACATGGATTTCGAGCCGGTAAGTCCACAGTGACTAACCTATTGTGTTCTGAGCAATAAATGTTGGGTGGTTTCGACAACAAACTTCACGCTGCCAGTATTTATACTGATTTCTCAAAGGCATTCGACAGTGTTATCTAAAAATGTTGTCCGGAAAGCTTCAGGCACTTTGGTTTAACACTCAAATTTTGACATGGCTTAGGGGCTACCTCTCTGGAAGGACACAGCAGGTCCGTATCAATAGTTATGTATCTGGTGAGATCGAAGTGACTTCAGGACGTCTATTCTTGAAAGCGAGAGAAGGAAGTGGTCCCTGGGAGCTCTCGGGGAGTGTCCCCCCATTTGATCTCCCCGACAGCAAAACGCCGTATTTTTGAAACACCGAACGCGCCGGGAAATATCAGGGAGGGAGCAGAATCGGGAAACAGCGTTGCCAGGTTGGTTTGCCAATGGCATTGCTGCAAATTTTGACATTCCATATAACTTCACTCTTTTGTTTTGTTTTTTATTTTAATTTGTATTTGGGAACGGATTTAGGGATTCATTAGAATGAAATTTAAATCGGGGCAATTGAGTTCTAAACAAAAAGAGGTTTTAGTGGATTTTGTGTACGCGCGGTCCGATATGTATAAGGGCAAATTAACTGCCACTTATCCACCCTGAATAACCCAGCAAATTTTCTGTCAGATAACTGAAATGCATTTGTTTGGGGGAAAACATCCCTCCCAATAGCCAGTTCTGCCACCGATGCTTCAACATCCTCGTTAAAAATCTCATACCACAGCATTAAATTAAAATTTTCCATATCTATATTTTAGATATTTAACCATTAGCTAGCTCACTTTTCATAAAAAAATATTATAACAAATAGGTACAACCAAACACAACACAATTTTAGGTTAGGTTTGCTGCTTCTCTCGGTCACGAGTAGGAGAACTTCAAGTTCTCTTGGGAGTGACTCCCTCTCTTAATATTTTTTCAAGAATACAGTGTTTTACATTTTTAAGAAAAACACGCCCACTTCTCTTGCAAGTTCTACTCCCTGCAATTCAAGAATAAGGGTCCAGGAGTGCCTTAGTGCTCACACTGTATGCCACTTCTTTTTAACCCGTTTATGATTCACGTTTCAGAAGTTATTCAGAACTCAGAATTCTAACTTTTTGCAGGCGATCTAAAGCTTTACAAATGTATTTCATCCGCACCGGACTGTGCCTGTCTTCAGGGTGACTTGGTTAGGTTTCAACGATGATGTGTATTGAATGGGCTGGCTCTTTACCTAATTTTTATGAAGCATTTATAAGGTATGGTCACTGGTCAGCCCTGAAAATTTGAAGTCAATTCGATAAGTAGTTTTCGAAATATACGAGATCAAAATCAAATAAAAAGCTCGCGAGGCGGTGACGTTATTGAGTCTCACAGTTCGTCCGCTTTGAACTTCTGCAACGGTCTTTCTGTGCATATACTTATTCTTTGTTCAGTTAAAGCAGAAGCTTATTAATAGTATATTCTATAACAAGTAGGAAAAGCCATTTCATACGAGTTCTAGACTATACTTTCTCTAACACTATTGTAGAAAAAAGAAAAAGAGATTATTAAAAATGATTTATTTCTCTCCTGTCGATGTTAACTTCGTTGCCCAGCAACGGAGAAAGAGCGTTGTGCATGACCACCTGTCTTCTTAGTCGTATTAAAATTACAAAATCTTTCAGAGAATGCAATAAAGAAATGGCTAAATTACCCCATTGAATCCAAACAAATGCTATGCTGTTACGGTCACACGCCTAAAGCAAAATTTTTATATCGACTACTTCAATTGATGATACAGTATTCGAGCGTTTTGATCAAATCAAAGACCTTGGTATAATTTTTGACTCTAAGTTAACATTCAACTCTCACATCGAAACAATGGCCAATAATACAGGGTCGTTGGTATGTATGGAAACGGTCGATTATTTCTTAAAGTAAAACAGTCAGCAAAAAATATTTTAGATAAAAGTTTTAGGGTTTTTTAAGGTGTATTAGAATTAAAAAAAAAAATAAGTATACAGGTTAAGGCAGAAAACCGTAGAGAAACAAAGTTACTTTTTTTTTAATGGAACACAATATTTTTGGATTTTACATAAAATAACAAATATTTTTTAATACGTGCATTATAAGTCTAAACTTAATAGTTTCCGAGATATCGACTTTTGAAAAATGACATTTTTGAACTTTGACAGCTTCTAGCTTTCTAACGGTACATTTTGGAGTAAAACGGCTTACATGTCCCTATCTTATTTTTTATTATCTTCCCAAAAACATCAACTTCCGGTTAAACCGGATGTAACTCAAAAGCCGGAAATACAGTTCCCGTCAGATCACAGAACCGCTTGGGAAACACCGCGTGTTCTTGTCTTAGGAAAGAGTGTAAAATGAATCGACATCAAAACCATCCTATTCACGCCGGACAGGCCGGATGAGATCGGATATCTCGTAGGATGAAGGTGCCGTTTCACACTCCCCAGTCGGTAGACCGCACGATTAAAAACCGTACGGTCGATGACCGGTTCAAGATGGCCTCTGATACCCCAACGAACCGTAAAAAATAGTAAATAAAAAAAAACTTTACACAACATTACGAAATTTTTTAAACAATAACTTTTCAAACCGGTGGATTGGCCGAGGTGGTGCGCATAATTGGCCAGCTAGATCGCCAGATCTTAATCCTCTGGATTATTGTCTTTGGGGGTGGTTTGAATCATTGGGATATTTAAGTGAAGTAAGCACTAGAGATGCCATTACTCGATCGAATAATAAATGCAGCACCAACTATAAGAAACATACCCGCATCCATTTATAGAGCGACCCGAGCTATTCATCAGAGAGCTGACTTGTGTTTAGAAGTAAATGGTGGCATTTTTGAAAACTATAAAACCTAGCCTACTTGTTATAAATAATTTAATAAAAAATTCAATTTAAATATTGTTTACCCCTGTATTTCGGTAACGGCCGGGAATAGGACTTTTATGTTTATTTTGGGTCCCTAAATACGTGCCTAAAATATTGACATTTCCTCCTGAATCGCCCTGTATAAAAACAAGAACAAATATTTAAAAAAGACAGTACCTGTGACACTGACAGCAAACAAATTACTCCAAAGTACATCACAATAGAGTCCAGTATTAAATATTAAATTACACAAGCTGGCGAACTCATTCAACGAGTAGAAACTATGAAAAATTAAGAATTTCTTAAGAAACCTTTTAAGAATATTCGAAGAGCCGGGATTTCTTAGTGTTATTGGAAATTATAATAAAAGCAGCCAGCATAAACTGGAGATTTTTTTAAAAAACGCGTGGTCATGTTTTTTTAAGTGAAATGTGGAAGCATTTGTAGGGTGATATCCATGAACCTCAGAATTAAGAAGGTATACACGAGTTTTTATTTTTTCGGATGTAGGTTAAAAGCTTAAATGAATATACTGATGGGAGGGTTAATATATTCTTTGTTTTAAAAATTTGTGCACAGGCAGTTTTATGGGGAAGATCAAAAATCGATCCCGTTGGGTGGATTGGCCCCAGACAACCACGTTATATACAGGGTTAGGAGAAATTACTAGAACGGTCGATTATTTCAAAAGATATACGAGTTAGCAAAAAATGTCTTTTATAAAAGTTGTAAGGCTTATAAAAATCTACATATCTGTAATAGATTGGAATATACAGGTACGCCCAAAAAGTTGTGGAGAGTCAAAGTTATATTTTTTTAAATATAACGTATATTATTACTTATTTTGATCGTCCAGTCAATTTTAAACATTTTCTATTAACCATATGCTATGCCTAAATTTATTAGTTTCCGAGATATCATGACATTTTGATCAGTTACAAAACACAAAATAAATTTCAATAAACAATTTAATAAGTTAACATGAAAGAAAATCGGTATAGCAAGTCATGGAAACACAGCTCTATTTTTTAATAAATGTTGAAAATGGTCCCCATTTACTAACTGACAATGATAAAAATTGTCGCAAAAATGTCTTTGGGTATTTAAAACCATTTCCCTTGTTATTCTCTCACTTTCATTTAAAATTTTAATTCTTAATTCTTCTAAATTATTGGATTTGTTCCGATAAACATTGTTTTTCAGGTGACCCCAATAAAAGAAATCTAAGGGCGAAAGATCGGGGGATCGTGAAGGCCACTTGATAGGCCCTCTTTTTCCTATCCATCTATTTGGGAACGTGACATCCAAAAATTCTCTAACTACACGAGAAAAATGCGGAGGAGCTCCATCCTGCTGATACCAGGTTAAGTTAATATCGAGAGTTAAATTGTTTATAGTTGGAACTATTTCTTGCCGAAGAAGCTGGAGATATCGTTCACCGTTCAAATTTCCCTCGATAAAAAAGGGTCCAATTACATGTCTTGCCAACAATCCAGCCCAGACATTAACTTTTTCTGGGAACTGTGTATGCAGTTCTTCATACCAGTTTGGGTTATTTCGCCCCCAGTAACGGTAATTTTGTTTATTGACCATTACGTGTAGTGTGAAGGTCGCTTTATCCGAAAAAACAATATTGTTTGGAAAATGCGGATTCTCTTCAATCTTTCTCGTAATTATTTCGCAAAATTTTAGTCTTCGATCATAGTCAACATCACAAAGTTCTTGTACAACATGAACTTTGTATGGATGCATTTTCTCAGTATAAAGAACGGTTCTTACAGATTTTTGATCAATTTCATGATCCAAAGCAAGCTGATTGGTGGATTGTCTGGGATTTTCCTATATCGAAAGCAGAATGTCTAATTTTTTATCATCGGCGGTAGCACTCCTAGGTCTTCCAGATCTTGGCCGGTTTTTTACACTTCCAGTCATTCTGTAACGCTCCACAGTTCGAAAAACTGCATTTTTTTTTTAATTTGCCTATCTGGGTGCAAATTGTTAAAAATATCACATACACCTCCTCTGATAATATGATCTCTGCTTATATCGCCATATCCCCTTAAAATTAAAATATCAATTCTCTCTGTTTCAGTAAGTGAAAACGCCATGCTATTTTCTTTTTTGCTCAATTCTGACAAATGTCAAAGACCCTACCTAATTTGTTGCTAAGGTAAATACGACTACGTTCGAATAGAGCATTGTTATCCGTTATTATTTAAAACGTCGATATCTCGGAAACTAATAAATTTAGATATAGCATATGGTTAATAGAAAATGTTTAAAATTGACTGGACGATCAAAATAAGTAATACTATACGGGGGTGTTCTATTTAAGAAAATATAACTTTTACTCTCCACAACTTTTTGGGCGTACCTGTATATTCCAATTTATTACAGATATGTAGATTTTTAAAAGCCTTACAACTTTTATAAACGACGTCTTTTGAAATAATCGACCGTTCTGATAATTTCTCCTAACCCTCTATAAGTACAGGGTAAATCATGGCATCAGTAAGTCAATATGCTCAACAAAGCTTAAGCTTCCATCAACAATTACTCCCAAAAACTATTTCGATTTTCGTTTCAACAGAATCATTATTTATTTGAAAAGAGAAATTACTTCCTGATGGGTAGGTATTATTGCTTCCTACAAAAACAGTCTTGTCATAGTTTATAATTATGTTAGAAGAACACCACTTCCCAAAAGAGCGCAAGATACTCTAAACCATATTTCTTATGTCATCGCTTGATTCCCCCGTTACTACGATAGAAGTATCGTCTGTGTACATAACTGGTTCGCCATAAACAGAAATAGGATTCGGCAAGTCATTTACATACAGGAGAAATAGCAGAGGACGGAAGACACTACCCTGCGGGGTGCGTAAATTTATGTCGTATACATCAGACTGAACATTATTTCAGAATGCATAATATATTCTTATTAGGTGGTAACAAAATTAAAAAATTAAATAAGGTTTAAGGTTATCACCTACCTCAGCTAGCTGAAGCTCGTGGCAATTGTAAACCGGCGTGATTCTTTTAAGTAGGGACCTTGCCTAGTTCTATGGTTGAGTTTTGAGCGCAACTCACAGCTCTTTTAACTCAACTTTACACAACAATACCAAATTCCTGTGAGTGAAACAACAGTGGCAAAACAAACACAAACATGAATACTTAAAAGTTATTTAAAAGGTAAGAAAGAAAGGTGGTTTTAAATTTGAAATAATGAACAATTTTTTTTTAAATAATAATAATAATAATTTTAAATAGTTACAAAATGACGTGGTGGTGATAGACTTGGTCTAGAGAACGTGGTAGCGTGGAGGCCAAGCCAGTAACATTCCGCAGAATTTAATGGAGACGTTTCCCTATCTATCCTATAATCTGAATCGGGGCAAAAGCACTCTTGAAGAATCTGGAAGATCAGACGGTCTCTATCAGTATCTCGAGGTTCTGATATCGTCGGATGTAGCCATTAATTAATATTGTTAGTACCTATTCAAATGAACTTACCAACCTGGACCTCGTCTGAAGCTAACAGTCAGTTGTAGCTGGGGGAAGGATCCCTTACTCCTCTGGTCAGCTTGGCAGCAGGCACACCTATAGTATTACCCGCGTCCCCGAGACTACCGCGAATCGCAGAATCCTCGTTAAGTGAACCTTACAAGTAGTTTGGTCAAGAATTCTTATTAGCGAAATAAAACAACTACTTTCTCAAAACACTTAAAATCTATTTTACAAAGAAAAAGAAAGTGATATTTTACAAAAAAAGAGTCTTAAAGATATTTACAAAGAAATATTTACATCTAGCGAGAAAGAGAGGTTTCGAAACTAAAGCCCAACTAGATAATTATTCAGTATTCAAACTGAATAATCGACATGCGTCTAATGAAAATCGCCAAATAAAAAAAAAGAGAATAATTAATAAAAATCAATTATGAATGCAAAATCCCCAATAAAAGAAATAAAGAAATAGAACAGAATGTACTACCAGATGGTACACTTCTTACCCTAAAACACTGATTAATAAACGATAAGATATTGAATTGAACTTTATCAAATTAAGAAAAGGATCACCCAACACGAGAATCAGCAAGTCGACCAGAAAGCTCGGTACAAATTTCGGAACTGATTTTACTGCGTTCTAGAAAAGAACTTGTGACTGTAGTATACACCCCCTTGACTTCCAAAACTCCAACCTTTTAACTTTAACCCAATCAAAACTCCCAAAACAAGTAATGGTCGTTCCCGCGTCCCGTACTGAATACTTTGACCAATCCCAGTATAATTGCACTTTAACCCTCATTGACCATCCCCTTAATCTTTTTGGGCTGTTCGCCGATAGATGGCTCACCTAATCCACGGAAAGGATATAATCGAAAATGTTGATTTCCTCTCATAGAAAATGGCTTAAACCTATAATTTATACAAAACAACAAAGTCCTAATCTAATTATACCTAAAAAGAGCTAGACATGTTAAAAAAAAACCTACAAGGTCGTTTTTGCTTGTTTCCTGTGTTATTTAGGTGTTACGTAGGAAAAATAAACAGATCTAGAACTTTTGTACAACGTGTATAGGGCAGATACCGGTTTCAGTCTTAAAATCGCAGATTTATCTATCTTTCTTTTAATATCAAACTATATGATTCAATTCCCGCGCATTCCTTGTTTTCGAGAATCGTTGCATGTAATACAATACATGTGTTCTCTTAAACCTCAGTGGGCAAAGACATTTTCCAAGAAAGGTTGTTTCGAGATGTTTTTAAGCATTTGTAGAATAGTTTCTTTTCATTTCAAAACTTGTCGATGTTACATATATTTATGGTTATTGCTTTTTTTAGTCAGAAAGTACCATGCCAAATGAAATTAGGTCCAAAAAGGAGTTAGATCTATATTACAGAAATGATGTTCTATAGTTTGATTTACTATTTAGCTTTTTAAAAGACAATAAAACCTTCGCTTTGCCCTAATACGAGCCACATGTTAACTTATTTCTTGGGAAAGTTTCTTCCAGTAAAGCAAGCTTTTTAAATACAAATAAAATAAAATAAAATATTCTATGCTGTTACAAATTTAATAAACTTGTTAATTTTTCAATAAACTTATTAATAAATTTCCCAGAAGACGTGCTTGTTAGGGGCAAATCTTATTTATTTGAAAGTATTTAAAATTATGAATGTTTAAGAATATTTCTATAAAAAGTTGCAAGTATTCAATAAACGCTACTTTCTTGATGATAAATTATTAAATTTTTGAAAAAGATTAATTATATAATTGATTCTGTTTCCGACATTAATGTTTTTATTTCAATTTTGTATTTTTTTAATGAAATAATTTTTTTAATATTTGTTGGTAAATACTCATTTAAATAAAAGCATAAATATTTAAAAAATTATTGTCCTACGGACTTATTTATTTTAGGTTTTAATTACTTAATGCAATATATAGTAAATATGTGTCAGTTGACATACCTAAACAGAAAAAAAGTAGTAAAAGGATGAATTTGCTAAATGGAACCTTTTTTATAACAGCGTAAAAGTTGCAACCCGTTACAATTCGCTCTATAAGTATGTCTGAATATTAATTATATTAATGAGGTAAATCACTTAAAATGTTATATAGGTTGAAGTAGTTGTTAAGTTATATAAAGATAGTTAGACAAGATTGCTTATGGCTGGCTTTGAGAACAAAAAAAAGGGCAATTAAATATTAAGTTGGGCAAAAAACACTTGGCTATGTCCAAACGAAAGGTAATTAGAAATTTGCAGTTAAGAATGAAGGTTATCGCTTATCGCACAGTCCCTCTGGAGGCGACTGGTCCTTTTAAGGGATAGCCCCTTGCTGCTGCTCAGAAAAGTGGGTAAACAAGCCTTCACAAATGCCTCAACTACATAGGTATGGGAAGAGGTTCCAACAGGGAAAAGGCCGCTCGGACGACCCAGAATGCGCTGGAGAGATAACATTAGGTCGGACCTACAGAAAATGAATATTCCTTTCGAGCCCCGAATGATGGAAGACCGGGCCTTTTGGAGAAAAGTTGTGCAGTCAGCCAAGACCCACCCAGGGTTGTAGCGCTAATAATGATGATGAATGATGACATAGGTCGAAGATCCAAGGGTCCAAACTCAGTTGGCCGAAAAAGTAGTTATTGGAATGGCAACATAGAGGGGACTAACGTGTAGTACAGAGAGGGATAATTCTGATCTAAAAAAGAAGGTATGGAGTTTCAGGCTATGTGGCAAAAATCTCTCAAGAATATCGATAATCCACGAAAATATACGTTGTGAACTTACCATATATGTGCCTCAATTAAGATTTGGTGTGGAAAACACAGAGATGGGGAAAGATTTCCCAAACTTTTCCCACAAAGGCTAAGTGTTTGACCAGTCGTCAGAATATAGTTTGACCGAATGCCACCGATGGCAGTTTTCGGTCAAACCCAAGAACCCACCGATAAGGCCACAGAGAGTGAACCATATTTGAGAGAACATAATCTTAAAATGAATAGCGGTTTTGCGCACGGAAGTAGATCTAAGGACTTGCGGTCCTGCGACACAAAATAAAACATAACCAGAACAACCTGAAAGTAAAAACGTTACTATAACTGATACTAATTATCTGAAGTATTGTAGAAAGGTTGACATAGTGAATTTGCAATCACTGGGGGATCGGACGGCGCAGCCGGACATGCTGCCCGGAATTGCTTGGATGGATCTCGTTTAATACAGTTTATAGAACAAGGAATACAAATTTGCATGTCGGACTTTATTCTTCGAATTATGGAATGCATGGCTCACTAACACGGATGTCAAGACTGTTTACTTCATTAAAACCACCTTCAATTAGTTGTTTTAATGATTATTTCAAGGATTGCCCCTTGCAGGATTAACTGATTTATTGTTAGTATTAGTATTGGTTTTTGGTGGTGATAGGCTTGTTTAGCCTCACTGGCTGTGTTATAAAATTTAAATTTATATTTATATTATGTGTTAAACAGGAACTGAGTTCACCTCTATGTGAATGCATTTATCATTTTTTTTTGTTTGCTATAATATGCAGTATATATTTTGTAATTTGTTATAAACTAAATGGAGTATTCCGTAAATGAATAAATAAATAAAACTTCAACTAAATTCGTTGAATGAAGAAAAGGTTCCAAAAACACTTTTGGTGGATCGGTGTATTAAGTAGTGTTAAAGTAAAATTATTACTAAAGGTACTTTTCTCTTTATAATATTTCTTAAACTCCCCATAAAACCCGAAATCAGTGAGTTACCTAAAATTTTAAGTATTGGGAAAGTGTGCGGCCCTATGCCATACGCAACAAAATAAAAAAAACAAAACAGGATATACCTACCGAACAAAAACATGTATTTTTTATTGTTCTTCATTATAAGATTTTTTCAGATATTGTTAAATTTATTATTGTTCGTTAGGATTCTTTGATAAACTTAGGTGACTAATATGCTAAAAGCACCACAGTTCCCAATCATTCAAGTTGGGATGAAATGTTAAGCGATATAGGAGTGCTTGAAAGTGAAATGCGATAAGTTAGTGTTGCTTGAGCTCATGCCACTAACCACTAAATTGTAGCCGTCGATTTATCGCTACCATAGAGAAGCTCCGTCTTGTAATCGTCAAACCACTGAAGCATCTGTAGAATCGGAAGGGCGGTCTCTCAATAGTCCGCTTCTTAAAGACGGGACTACTTCTTAGTTTCTAGGGCCGTCCCTTGACCTCTTGCCATGGTTTTAATCTCCTCGGAACGTTCTAAAGCTCTATTGTTGAAATTTGATTCTTGATTCGAAGCCTGAAGCTTGCCATTGATATTTGTTATAATTTCTTCCGTTTTTTTTCCAATTTCACGTTAAAACCGGCAATATTTCAATCGGAATCCGGAAGGAAAGAGGCTATTTTATCGTATTGTTCCTTTAAAAGATTAACCACGTATTAATGACCCTTGTCAGTGACTCAGTCTAAGACTGTTTTCTCATCCTTCAGTCAACGCCTTGAAGCTCTTTTTTTCGAGATGCTTCTTCTTTGTCTAGTTTAAATAGGCTTTGCGGATCTTAGGATTGCTATTCAAAGCTGGGCGGTTTTTACCAACCTCCATCACCTTGAAGATTTGACGACAATAACATTCTGGGCTTTGTGAAAGTGAATTGTCGTGAAATCTTCAACAGTTACCTCCACGTCGACCACTTTCTAGGGCCAAAAATGTTTCTTCTTGACGATCTTTCATAAAATGCAACAATTTCTTCTCAACGGCCGACGTCTGTAACCTCTCTGAACCAGCTTCTCGAGGATTCCTTTTCCAAGAGTCACTTCTACCCATTCCAAGATTTCACTCTCATCCCTGAATACTGCAAAGTGAAAGGCTATTTTTCCATTTTGGTCGCATTTCAGAACCAGCGTCTCGAGGGCGTTTTCTCCAAGATGTACTTTCACACATTCTAATAAGACCTTGAGAGTTTCAGTATCCCTAGCGGCTTTATGTAAGGCGGTTTGTCCAATCTTATCACTTTTTAGCACTAGCGCCCTGCAGGTGTCTTTTCCAAGATTTACTTTTACCCATTCCAATAAGTCCGCAAAGATTTGAAAGTGGTTCTTAACAGCCGCAGAGTGTAAGACAGTTCCTCCATTTTGGTTGTCTTTTAAAACCAGCTTCTCAAGGGTGTCCTTTTCGAAATTTACTTTTACACATTCCAATAAGGTCTTAAGGGTTTCACCCCCGTAATAAAAAGCCGCCATGTGTAAGGCGGTTTGTCCAAAATTAGTATCAGTTTTTAGCACCAGTGTCTTAAAAGTGTCTTTGCCGAGATTTACTTTCACCCATTCCAACAACTTAAGGGTTTCACTCTTGCCAACAATAACCACATAGTGTAAAGCGGTTCGTCCCTTTCGGTCGCCTTTTAGAACCAGCTTCTCTAGGGTATCTTTGTCGAGACTTACTTTCAGGCATTCTAAAAAAACCTTGAGGATTTCCAGCTTATTTAGCAAAACCGTTTGGTGCAAGACAGTCAGTCCATAATTATTGTCACATTTTAGCACCAGTGCCTTGTAGGTTTCTTCTCCGAGATTTACTGTCGCCCATTCGAACCAGTCCATAATGGTTTTACTATTATAAAAAGCTGCATAGTGTAAGACGGTCTCTCCATCTTTGTTACGTTTTAGAACCAGTTTCTCGAATGTGTCTTTTCCGATATTTACTTTTAAGCAATCCAATAAGGCACATGGGTTTTTACTGTTAGTATTCGAAGCCGCAAAGTGTAAGACGGTTTGTCCATTTTGGTCGTCTTTTAGAACCAATTTATCGAGGGTGTCTTCTTCGAGATTTACTTTTACGAATTCCAATAAGGCCTTGGAGGTGTTACTCGTAGTATTCAAAGCCGCTCTGTGTAAAGCGGTTCGTCCAAAATCATCAGCTTGTAGCACCAGTCTCTTGCAGGTGTCTTCTCCGAGATTAACTTCCACCCATACCAATAAAGCCTTAAGGGTTTCACTCTCGTCCCTAGAAGCCGCTTGGTGTAAAGGAGTTCGTCCAGCTACATCCTTTGCTAGTACCAGATTCTTAGCAATGGATCGGGATTCTTTAAATTTTTCCAGCAAGAATATTATAATAGCTGTATGACCCTCCCATGTTATTAGGTGTAAAATCTGATGATAATTTGTTTCTGAAACACTCTGAAATTTTTTTTTTTCTGAACACTTAGCTATTGCTTCTTTCACCGCTGGGGTTAAGGCAATGTCTGAAAAGGGAATTTTTTCTAATTGCCTATTGAAAAACTTGCGAATGAGTGCATAATGAGCTTTAAGCAGGACTTTTTCCAGTAAAAGATTCTGTACTTGTTCATTTTCCAAATTCTTAATCAAATATTCGCTCAAGAAATATTCAGCAAAGCTGCGATGGATAAATTCAAGTTGATCTCCCGTTAAAGTCAGTAAGCCCACCCTGACAAGCTCTTCTCCTTCTTTAGTACCTTTTTCATAGTCTTCTTTAAATTTATTTAATTCATCTAAACCCGGCAATGACTTGTTTTCATATTCTTTCGAGAATAACTGTTTTATAGCTACTTCATAATGTACTCTACGTGAAGTACTTAATCGGCCTTCCAATGAGCTATTTACCGTTGTATTATCATGTCCTGTGGCTTTTTCTTTACAAAAAATATCAAATTTAACTTTTATAAATTTATCATATAGATCAGATAGTCCTAAATTCCCTGGTAGTTGAAATTTCATTTCAAAAACCACATCAGCCAACATTCTAAGATTTAGAGGTATACTAGTGAATGATTTTTCCATGTCACCGATTGAGGATTTCCATTGATCAAGCAATACCTTGGCGTAACCGGAAAAATCTAATTTATATTTGTCGTTTTTGTCCTTTTCATCTATGGCTTCTTTTATAGATTCGAGCTGCTCGGTAGCTTGTTCTTGCCGGTGGTGTTGAAGAATTTCAAAAATTTGAGCATCCAAACCATTAAGGGATGTTTCATTGACCAATTTCTTAATATTTTCCCAAGATTCCTCTAAATGTTTGCGTATCTCTTCGTCCGTCTTTTGACGGGTTTCTTGATTGTGTGGATCTTTGGAAAATTTTAAACTCCACCTCCAGAATCTACTTAAACACTCTCCTTGCTCTGCTTGTGTCAAGGGATTCAAGATATAGGTAGGTGACTCGAGTTCCCTTTCTAAATCAGCTTTCTCGTGAACTCGGGTAGTTACCCAAAGCTGGGCAACCTTACTCCCTTTAAGGGCCTTTATTAGCCTAATGGTATGGGGTGTATAATTAGGACTGATTTCATCAAAACCATCGAACAGTATTACAATCTTAGGATTTCGACCACCTGCATCTTTGGGTATCTTAAGTCCTGCTTTAAAGAGCTTTCGTTGCAATTCAATGTCGGTATTCTTAGGGTCCTCAGGCACCACCATTTCTGAAACAAACTCAATGGCTTTTTCAACTTCATTGTCCTTAAACTTGATGTTGTACAGACTTTGAGGTTTTTCTTTATCTACAGCATAGTGATTTAAATTGATCCGCGCAATCCATATAATTTGTTTCTTGTTATTGTCAGACCCTTTCATCTTGCTAGCTATGCTGATCAATACTGTAGACTTGCCCACTCCGGGATCATCGGCTAAGATAACGACTTTCTGCTTGAGATCTTCTGGTTTAATTAAATCATTTTCTTTTATGACATTATTCTTATCCATATTATCCTGACGACGCAATGTCCTATTGATGTAATAGTCAGGAACATAGTCTATCGAAGAAAAGGCCTTTTCATTTCCTATTCGAATCTCCTCCTCTTCAATCAATCTCGATAAAGTTGCATGATCAATGATGTCACTGGCTGAATTCTTATCTATGATCTTATTTAATCTTATAGTTCTTCCTTGAAAATTGATTTCTTTTTTTAGGACTTTATCTTGTGAATCCTCATTCAAATCTACAAAAGAAGTGCAATCATTTTCCTTCTGATATTTATGGTGAGAATCTTTGAACTCCTTCACTAAGGTATCTCCAACCGGAGCAATCAGAATGACGTTTTTCTCCTTGTTGCTTAGTACTTTAGACAATTTCTCATGTAACTGCTCTATCTTGCTTGCGTTTGCTTGAGATTTAGATTGACATTCTATTACTAAGAGATGATAAGTTTGATCTGAAGAAAAAGCATCTATGGCATACTTTTGTGTCTCCTGGCGCAATAGTGTTCTTAGACGTATGAAGATAAAGCCATCGTGATTTTTATATTTATCAAAACTTTCCAAGCTTTGAAGCACCTTCATGGCGCTTAATCTTGTGGATTCAGTGTATATATGAAAGATTTGCTTATCGTTTGATTTACCTGTATTAGACAGAAAATGTATCAATGAATTTGCATTATGTTTAAAACGAATTTCATAGTCTATGAGCTTCTCGAGATAAGCTTTCCCTAACCCGGCAATAGTGAGGCCATTGATCTCTTTCTGTATTGATTTAAGAAATCCAATCCCCTCCTGAGCTGAGAGAAACTCACCGCGTCCCTTTTTGTAGCGCTTGAACCAATCCGACATCTTCTTCTCGAATGATGCGTATACTAGATCAGAGTTGAGTGAAAACAGTTCCTTCCCGAGTTCTCGGTTTTTGAATTCTTCCTTGATTAAAGCATCTAATCGATCTACACCCGGATATTTAACTACAAAACGAAATTTCTCTAAAAATTGTGCAACCTTTGTTTTAAGCTTTTCTTCATCTAAAACTACCTTTAAGACCTCCTTTTCTGATTCTATTTCTGAAACGGCTTTCTTTAGCTCTTCTATCACGTCATTTGTACTTGAGTTTTTCCTGAATATTTCCCTGGCTTCGTTTGTATAGTCTTTCAGTATTTCATCTTTTGTAAAATCATTTCTGTTAATTTTTTTTATTTCTTCAAATTTTTGACTTTCATCTTTTTTTAATGCAGCTTCTAATATTTCTTGTATTCTTTTTCGTACTAACTCTAATTTTCTCCAAACATTTTTTGATATTGTGTCTTCTGAAATGCATTTAACTTCTTCTATTATTTTTTTGTACTCTTCTGTAATTTTTGTTTTATAGAAATTTATTGTGGACTCATCGGAATTTTTTCCTATTTTTATAAACTCTTTAAGAGCTTGAGCTAAATTTTCAAATTTTTCTTCCTTGAAAAGCCACCCACTTAAGAACATTTGAACTTCTTTGCCCGCCTTGATCATAGAGTTATTATCTGAATTTTTATTAATACCTTCAGACGATTTGATAACAGATGAAATTATATTCTCTAATATTTTTTTATTATTTTTAAATTTCTCACTTTTCAATATCACGTCTATCAAACCCGGTTTAATTTTTTTAATTATCCCTTCTATTATTTTAGAGCCCTTCTTGAATTGACGTATCTTTTCTCCTTCTCCTAGATCTAAAATTTCATCTTTTCTTAGGTCTTGTTCATCTAAAAGAAAACTTTTCCAATCTTCATCTTCCAACAACTTAGAATCAAAATCGGTATTGGTGCAAATATCAAAGTCTTTTAAATCAATTCGTTCATTTGCACTTTTGGATTTAAAAAGCTCATTATTTGTAATTTTACAAAAAGAGATAAAGTACTTGTGTAAAGTAAATGCATTTTTATTTTTTTCACCTTTTTCACTTGTTAAACAAGTAGCGGTTATTTTTTTCTCTTCTACATTTTCTTTATGCTTGATCTGCAAATAGCGCCAAACCCATTTGATCTCTTCCTTATGATAATATTTAAAGACTACGTCATCAAATTTCTCTGCCGCATCCATCTCGGTGGCCAAACGAAAATCGTACTTTCTCTCTATGGCCCTCTTCACAAAGAGTATCAAGAGCTTTAGCTGATAAACAAAACCTCTATAAGAGGGCTTACCTCCTTCTCTAGAGTCGTATGTTGTTGCTCTACTTCGACCATCAGATGGACCACCATTAATTCCCGAAGGCCCTGTATCACTTTGTACCTGACTTCCAGAAGTCCTCCCCTGATTTGGCTCCAGTAGAGCCTCGATTGGTTGCCATTTGGGATTTTTCTTTAACTTTTCTTGAACCAGGCCTAGGGGTGTTATTCTTTTACTATTTTTTATATTCACATCTGCACCTTTATTAATCAGTAAATTAATAATTTTTTTATTAATATCCTGATCAGTCTTTTGTTTGCTCCTTTTTTTTATTGCGATATGCAATGACGTATTATCATCATCATTAGCATCTTGAGCATTAATAATAAGATTTAGATCGCCCTTGAAATTATCTAGAATTTTACTTGCCTCTTCAAAATCATTTCCATCGACGGCATTAAATAAATTTCTTTTAGTGCTTGTTTCATCTCCGCTACTCTCTCTATCACTTTGGACTTTCATTGATTCAATGTGGTTGAGCTCTTCAGCCGAATCTGAATCGGTATTGCTAGGACTAACCTCAACGTGTCTTCTCATTACCGATGTTGCCTTATCCAAGCCAAAATTGTAATGATGCCCGTTCACATGATGTAATTTAAGGGTAATTCCCGGAAAATCTTTATTATACGGCGTCTGATTGTTTACTTGGATCGGATATCGCAGAAAATCGCTTGCAGCACGTGCCTCGAGGTCACCTAAATGAATATAGTATTTCCGTATCTTTTCAAGATACTTATCATAGCTTTCTGTATTATAGTCTTCAAGATGATCAGAGGCAAAAAAATAGTCATATTGACTTCTATACTCTTTCATATGCGTAACAAGCCGCTGACGAAATTTTTGTATCAGAGCTTTCCAACCCTCATCATTGCTGATCGAAGCGAAAGGAATATCTGAATTGGGATTATCGGGATGCATTCCAATATTTGCTAAGTCTTCTTTAATATTCTTCTTTAAACTTAATATTTGATCATTGCCAAAAAGCTTTTTAAACCTTCCTTCTAACGTTGTTTCGTCATCAACAACTGGCATTAGATAAGCCAAGGCGATAGAATGAAGCATACAACTTCCATCTCCGGAAACATCTATTCGATTCATCTTTTTATGTGATATTTTATTATTTATCAGGAAATCATCCTCCTCAGCACCTAAAACATAACACAAGGTATTTATGATTTTTATTGCAGCCGTTGCATTACAATTTTTAAAAGTAAGTAATGAATTCTTAATTCTTCTAAATTAATAATTAACATGAATATTAGTACTCTTATACAGTGCGGACGTAAATAGTCCCCCCTCCTCCTTTTAACTTTTGAACGGGGCAAGATATCCGGGTAAAAACCAAATAGGTTGAGTGACACATGTTATTTATGCCAAAAAATAATAAAAGTAATGCCATTTTATTTAGTTTTTACCCGACGTCGATATCTTGTTTCGTTGAAAAGTTAAAGGGTGGAGGACTATTTACGTTCGCATTGTATGTTAAATTGTTGTTGACATTGGTAGTGTATTGATGGTACTATAGTATTTTTCAGCTTAGAAAGATGTTAGTTGAGGTTAGTTCAGGTTAGTATACTAAAACAATATAAATAGTTAAAGGAATAAAATTTTTATGTGAGAACAAAGGCTGGAAAAACAAACAAACAAAATGGCAGACAATAGATAAAACATATACCTACAAGTGTAGACATCGACCATCCTTCTATACATAACTACATATCTATAGCCTAATCTAATCAGTAGTCAAATATATAATACAATATAATACAATATGGGTGTGCTTCATAAAATAAAGATAATCATAAGAGAAAGGACGTACACTTTATTGCCTAAAGATATAAGTGTTGTTGACAAAGCAATTAATCTGGATAAAACCCTATATAAATATAAAGATTAAAAAATAAAAAGGTATAGGCAAAGCCGGTCCAGAGATATGGGAAAGTTACACTTTGCCTTTGAATGGGATTATCCAAGGGTGGCCATAAACAAACAATGAAGGAATGAATAAATGCAGGTAAAGTATGGTCCGTACTTAAAAATATCTTAAAGTAAAGTGCAAATCCGGAAGACGTAATTTCATTATTAAAGTAATTGTTTGGTGATTTTAAACCGATTTTTATCTCATTCAAAATGAGAGGGTTAATCCCATAAAACAAACTATGTCCTAAATACTGTATATGTAGCCACTCTAGTTAGTTTTAAGCTTAGTAATTATTCTTACTTCGCGTGTAATACATCGTTTGTTTAATCGTGTGTGAGTGTGGAAAATATGTGCGAGCCCAATGTATCTCAGGAGATAACCCGTCGAAAAGCAGAAAACACTTTTCTGTGGAAACTAAGGAAGTTATAAACAATGTTTATTCAACTCCCATTGAACGTGCGGTCAGCAAGCAAGCAGCGTTAGAAGAAACGGCCACATTAACAAAAATTCCAACATCAACTGTATGGAAAATTGTGAATAATCCCACTTTAGTGAGGAAAAAGAGAACCGATACTGGCATTTTCTCGAAGGTAGATGGAAGTGATCAAGATAAAATACGGCGTAAAATTTACAAGTTATACGAGGAACAAAGCGTGCCTACATTAAATAATTTAATTAAGAGGCTTGAAAAAGATGAAACCGGCGTTAAATGTGGCAGAACTACGTTATGGAAGTGTATCCAACACATGGGTTTTAAATTTAGAAAAATTAACAAAAGACAAGTTTTAATGGAATCCAGTAGAATTCGGGAATGGCCATCCGAATATCTACAAAAAATTAAGATTTACAGAGATCAGCAAAGGCCGATTATTTACTTGGATAAAACCTGGTTCAACACATATGACACCCCGGAAAAGGGTTGGGTTGACTCAAGCGGCAAGTGTAAAACAAGCGCGCCATCAAAAAGAGGTAAACGAATTACGATTTTGCATGCTGGATCTAAAGACGGATGGATTCCAAATCGACTTTCTCTGTCTGCAAAAAACATTAAAGATTCTTCTCTGGATTACCATGAGGACACCACTGCTGATTTATTTGAAGATTGGTTTAAAAACAAGCTAATTCCAAATATACCTCCGAATAGCGTAATTGTAATGGACAATGCAAGCTACCATAGTAGGCAGTTGACCAAGACTCCCTCCTCAAATGACACAAAAGCAACAATCCAAAACTGCATGTATGATAATGACATTTATTTTCAGGAAGATTACACCAAAAGGCAATTAATTAAGGTTTTACAAAGTTTAAAACTACAAAAGGAATACTTCTGTGATAATTATGCAAAAAATCTAAGGCATACAGTTTTAAGGCTTCCACCATACCATTGTATATTTAATCCCATCGAACATGTTTGGCACCAACTGAAATCTGCCATTTGTCGTAACAATATTTGCCCTACTATCAACTCCAGTGTACTTGACCTTATAGAAACTGAAGTTTTTAACATCCCTTCACAAAGTTGGGCAAATTCTGTTACACATGTTGAAAAATTGGAAAAATCCTATATCCATATAAACAATATAGCACAAATAATAATTAGAACAGATGATCATAAATATAATTTTTAATTATAAAATAACTTGTAATTTCACATTTAAACATAAATAAAATATTATTTAATGTCTTACTTATTTTTATTACAAACCATGATTAAATTCTAAGCAAAATACGGACCTGTTCGGCCATATTTCAATTTTACAGCTGGCCCGGGTCTTTCCTAACAGGGATCAGTTAGTCGCTTTCTTATATCTCTGAACAGACTTTACAAACTATATCACAAATTCAAAGCCTGCCAAAAGTCACAACAAAAAAGCCAAGTTAAAACACATCCACAAAATTAGAACAATAGAAATCGGTCTCATTGTCATGAAAACAAATCTTCCATTTGACAAGGCACCAGGATAAACAGCACACATAACCGATTACAATCAATTAATATTTAAGATTTATACGACATAATCAGGACAAGTTATGTCAAGCCATCATTAAAAACCTCCTCAAGAGAATAATATGCCCTGGCAACAAGCAGATCCCTAACTTCTTTTCTAAATTTCTTATTGCCATTAGGATGTACAGGGTCTTCCAACGAGGACTGAACAGGGGCTCATTTTTAAGCTTCCTTGTATTTAAAAAAAATCCAAAATAGCCAATCGATGTACTTTTTCCTGCAGAATTCAAAAATGAAACCAAAAATTTATTTGAACCAAAAACAAAAGAGTTACGCTATGGATAAGGTGTTTTTTAAATGGAACATAGCTTTTTTTATACGATTTTTGTAACGAGTGATTTTTTTTTTGTCCGTTCTGATTAAAATATTTAATATTGTGACAGCTATTTTTATTAAATTTTAATGTTTTATCCAGTATAATTTAACTTTAACCTGTTTGAAACATACACTAGGTAATAAAGGTTGAATCCTTCAAAGTCAAAAAATTTGACAAATTTACTATAATATTGACGAAATGAAATATTCATTAGATGAGAGATTGCAGATTGTTATCTTGTTCTACAAATGCCAAGAAAATGCAAGAGAAGCAAGGAGAAGATTTATTGCAAATTTTCACAGAAATATATCCGTCAATACTATTCTAAGGATAAAGAACCTATTTGAGGAAAATAAAACATTACATGACAGAAAAAGAAATCCAAATCTATACTAAATTAAAAAAAAACATTAATAATTTAATTGTTCAATGTGACCTCCGTTGTTCTCGAAACATGTGCGATAACCTCTTTGTAGCCTTTCCAAACTTGCTGTAATACTGTGATTTTCCTGGTTAAGGCGATTTATTTCATTCACAATTTTCTGCATGATCTCTTCAATATCGTGGTTTCGCTGCTTGTATACCACGTTCTTTAAATGGCCCCAAAGAAATGTGTCTAATATTGACAAAGTCATGGCGTCCGTTTAAATATTGAGTAACCTCACGCACGGCATGCGGAGGGGCCCCACATGTTGCCAAATTAAATTTTGATATTCTTCCAATGGTAAATCTTCCAAAAAGTTCTCAATTTTGTTTTCTAAGAACTCGTAGTATCTCTGTCCATTTAAAGTCCCGTTAAAAAATATTGGTCCCAAAATTCTATTATTTTTTATGCCACACCAAACATGGATTGAAGTCCTTCCCTGAAATTTATTTGTCTGAAATTTTCTTGGTTTTGCAACGGCCCAGTGATGATTATTATGTCTATTGAAAACCCCCGATGTTGTGAATGTGGCTTCGTCAGTCCATAAGATATTTCTGAATAAATTAGGGTCTTCGTTTTCTTTCCGAATCACAATTTGGGAAACAAATTGGAAGCGAAGTTCTTTTTGTGCCGGTGTTAGATGTTGAAGTGGAAGGATATGATAAGACTTAAATTTATGATTTCTTAAAGTCCTGTGAACAGTTCCTTGGGTAACTCTTTTGCGTCTTACACCGCCGCCGTATTGAACGTCCCGAACTGCGTCCGAAATTGATTTGGTTGGATTCAGTCGAAAATAATTCACAATGGCACGGTCTCGATTTCTATTCCTTTCTGGATTTCTTTTTCTGTCATGTAATGTTTTATTTTCCTCAAATAGGTTCTTTATCCTTAGAATAGTATTGACGGATATATTTCTGTGAAAATTTGCAATAAATCTTCTCCTTGCTTCTCTTGCATTTTCTTGGCATTTGTAGAACAAGATAACAATCTGCAATCTCTCATCTAATGAATATTTCATTTCGGCAATATTATAGTAAATTTGTCAAATTTTTTGACTTTGAAGAACTCAAAGGTGATTATACCTTTATTATCTAGTGTATGTTTCAAACAGGTTAAAGTTAAATTATACTGGATAAAACATTAAAATTTAATAAAAATAGCTGTCACAATATTAAATATTTTAATCAGAACGGACAAAAAAAAATCACTCGTTCCAAAAATTGTATAAAAAAAGCTATGTTCCATTTAAAAAACACCTTATCCATAGCGTAACTCTTTTGTTTCTGGTTCAAATAAATTTTTGGTTGAATTCTGCAGGAAAAAGTACATCGATTGGCTATTTTGGATTTTTCTTTAAATACAAGGAAGCTCAAAAATGAGCCCCTGTTCAGTCCTCGTTGGAAGACCCTGTACATGCAGTAAAAGTGGTTTTTATTTTTTCTCTCGAAAACGAAGCAAGATACAAAATCAATTCAGGGAACAATAAAGTTGTATTATTAGTTGGCAAATCGGAAAAAAATATCAAAATTAGAAAAAGTCAGTAACGTACATTTTTTTGTTAATAATATTCGTTAATGTGCTCCCCGGGATGCCACTGACTTAATAACTTTAATTTAGTTAGGGTTAATTAAGCCCCTTGTCATTATGAATAACGGTGCCAAATTTCAATAAAATCGGAATAAGGATATTTAAGAAATTACAAAAAAAAAACGATTTAAAAAAAAAAAAATTTAACACCATGTTTATCAAAAACGGGGCCATGTTCATATAAACTTTTTTTCTTAGAGTATCATGAAGAATTACCCCCCCTAAATTACGTACCGTACTTCTGAAACACCCTGTATACATGTGTATGTTATATTATGATTGCCACTTGCCAAGTAGTATTCACTTGTTATTGTGTTTAAAAGTAGGAGTACCAAAATTAGGAAAAACGGAAAAATCATCATTTTAGCCGTTTAATAGTAATAATATTAGTTTAAGCTGGTGCATAATAATTTGCACCCCGGAAATCCTCAGAGCCGCCTAGAATTTGGTCACTGGGTATTTACAAAATATTAATATAAATTAAGATTTTATGTTAACAGCACAGGAATTTTAAATAACAAAACAGCACATAGATACTGGATGCAGGAAAAGGAATACTTTATATTACCTAGGGAGCGAGAAGGCAGATTCAGCTTAAGTGATTCCTGCTATATTATGCTTTGAGGCCTATATTTCATATTCGTGAAGCAAGCCTAACTGCAAGGAAATATCTTGAAACACTGGAAAATATTTTAAGAGATATTTGCGATAAATGCTTCTTTGGTTAAGGGGACAATTTATTTTTTCAGCAATTTTTCAGAATTCTTAAATAATAAAAACATATTTCGAAACTAACTTTCCTAATTACTGGGTTGGCATGTACACATGGTTCCATAAGAGCCCCTCCCCCCCTCCATGTCACCTAATTTGTTAGTTTGTGACTTTTTTGTGAGGATATTTTGAGAGTAGGATATATCGTACCCGGTATCAAGCGTAGCAAAAATTACTTAAATTTGCGAGCACGTCCAGTAATTGTCGATGCATTAAAAAGGGCAAACGAAATGTGCGAATATTGTGTTCACATAAGGAGAACAATATGTGTAAAATTGTGTAATATAAAAAATATATCTGAATTTAGGTTTTCACTATTTGATAATAATAATTTATACCTATAAATCGTATCTCTATAATCATACTAATCATTCGTAATTATAGCAAGGGAAGGTAATAAATTTAATTTTGACTGAATTTCTTTTAAGAAAATTGCTTTAGTGCTTATGGAAAACATAAAAAAATAAATTGTTTTAATCCTATGTGATATCTGGATTTACCGGCTTCAATAAAAACACACAAGTTTATCTTAGTTTCTGTCCGATAATATCTAGAAAAAAACGTTACCTACTGAATTCTACGCAAAGTTCGAACGTGAAAATTTTGTTTAAAACCAAAGAAGGTTATGAAAATGCCCTTTGCAGAATCTTTTGTTTCACAAAAAAATATTGCGCCATGAGCGCAACCTTCTATTTTTTAATTACTATTTATGTACAAATAACTGAGATATCCCATAAATATACCGAAATTCTGACACCCTGTTTTTACAAACAAAAACGGATAAATATTTCTCGAACTATCCTGAACATAATGTGCTCGCGTACTGCCCAAAAATCGTGCGTCAATTGTCACTGAATCAAAATAATCGAAATATTTTCGTTTCCGATGGATCGTTCTATGGCTAAACAAACGAACAAAAGACGAGGACCGAGCGGTACTTGTCAATCATTCAAAAAATCGGAATTGGCGATATACTTTAATGTTTTTATTGAATTAAAACTGGTTCAAAAACAGATTAATAATAATCTAATCACCTAATTCCGAGAAATATTTTGTGTCATTTAATATATGTATTATTATTATTAAATTTACTATATTAATATTAAATTCATCTTTCTAAAAAAAAATGCACATAAAACTGTTAATAATGTGGCCATATTATTATGTTGTCAAATATATACCTAGTGTCAACGAAATCATTGTACAGGTTGTCCAGTTTTCGTTGAAATTGCATGGTATCTCGCTTATTAATAAAGTTAGAAAAATGCGGTTTCTACAAACCTGTTCTACTTTTTTGAGAAAAGAAAGATGCCGTTAACAAATTTTTCGTAGCCCTCTTTTAAATTTAATATTATTTTTGTGATTTATCATTTTTGTTATAAGTTTATTTTTTGTAAGGATTTCCTTTTTTAGTGTTTATATTTAAATAATAAGTAAAATATGGTACTTTACACAATAGTTATTTTTTTTTTACCTATTTAAAACTATGTACCTCTTGGAAATGCCTGAAAATGATAATTTATAATTTCAAGTATAATTTTGATATTACTTTTTGCTCCGAAGAAAAAACTTGGTATGTCTTATAAGAGGTCAAGTATGAATTTTTCATTTTCCTTATTACCTTGTACAGGTTGGGCCAAATTAAACACTTTTAAAGGGAAACTACTATTTTTAAATAAGATATGTAAAAACTGATGTCGGTGTCTCAGGCTTAATTTTAATGAAAAACTTAATGATGAAACCCGTATATCGATATCTGTCACCGTTTCGGATATACAGGCTGTTTTTCGAAAATGTTCATTTTTGGAAAGTCTCTGTAACTTTGTTTCACTTCAATTTTTTTTATTTTTATGAAAACATCTCCAAGTAGACTTTGGATGACGCGGCGATAAATAGGATGCAAATGTTTACTGCCAGCTGTCAAATTTTAATAAAGCGATTCACAGCAGTAATTAAAACTCATGTTTACAATAAACATGCCAAAACGTTATAACAATTGTTTAAACTATATTTAAAATAAAAATTATCTAATAAAAAACAACAATAATAAGGAACAGCAAACAAGAACGATATTTCCCGACAAGAGGTGTTCGAAATGTCGACCGGTTTCTCCTATGCGTAGACGGCACCTTTTCTCAACATTTCTTGTCAAGTTAATTAGTTCAATTGGAATGAGAGATGCAAAGCCTTGCATCAACGCGACTTCTAATTATCTTCTAGTGTTCGTTGGCAATTTAAAAATAAGGTCTTTCAGCCTTCCATAAAGTCCATTAGCATTATATCCGGTGACCTCGCCGGTCAACGGTTTGGACCTTAGTTTGCTATCCAATTATTTCCAAAATTGACCGCCAAAAAATGTTTGACGAAGAAATACGTTCCTGAATTATTAGTGGCATCATCAACAAGGGGTTCTATTTGTTTCCTTTGAATTTGCAAATACATTGGAGATGCGAGAGTGAGGGAGCCATTATAAATAAACGAACCAATAATCCTACCCCCAAAAACACCTACCCACACACCAAACCCCAATATTTATTGCCTTCTCTGCTCTGCAACTGGATGAAGATTTTATTGTGACCAAGAATACATAAGCTTCGTCTGTCCAAACACAATTTAACGGATAATCGCGCACTTGGTTACAATTTCCTATCGATATCGATATGCGGTTTTCACCATTAAGTTTCTCATTAAAATCAGGCCTCAGACATCAAAGTATTCAATTCGGCCCACCCTGTACAGGGTTATCCAACCAAGACTAGACAAGGCGATTTTTTGACTTTTCCTGTACTTTTATAAAAAAACTGATATAGCCATCTTAAGTCATTTTCTCCCGCGAATTCGAATATCTTCAGCAAAAAACAATTGAACATCAAACAAAAGTACTAGGGGTCACTTTGATATTTTTTTAAATGGGATGCCGTATTTTTAATGAGCTTATCCGATTTCTCATATAAATTTTGATCTAAAATGTTGGATTTTTAATTTTTTTTTTTTTTTTTTTTAACATTTTCCGAATTTAAAACTGAAGAAAAAAGGCGTTTTTGAATTAAAAATCCAACATTTTAGATCAAAATTTATATGAGAAATCGGATAAGCTCATTAAAAATACGGCATCCCATTTAAAAAAATATCAAAGTGACCCCTAGTACTTTTGTTTGATGTTCAATTGTTTTTTTGCTGAAGATATTCGAATTCGCGGGAGAAAATGACTTAAGATGGCTATTTCAGTTTTTTTATAAAAGTACAGGAAAAGTCAAAAAATCGCCTTGTCCAGTCTTGGTTGGATAACCCTGTACATGATATCTTTAGTTTTATTTGTCAAGTATTATTTTCTCAGAAAGCAGAATTTTTTAGAGAGTACTAATCGTAAAAGGTTTCTTTAAATGTAAAGAACCTCAGTAGATACACTGTAGAACAAAATAATGTTTTATTAATAATTGTGTTGGTAATAGATATCTTTTTTTGTTAGATGTTTGTTTGTGATTCCGATCTGGATTGTATAGACGGCTCTGATGAAATCAACTGCGATGCCTCAAAAATGCACAACACGAACGACGTTAAATCAAAAATCGACTGTGGACCGCCAAATAAACATTGTGATAATGATACCAAATGTATTAGGCCCATACAGATGTGTGATAATAGACAAGGTATGTAAGCTGTTTTAACATGCAAACATTAAAATCCATAAGTTTTATTTCTTTGCAGTTTAAGTGGCCAATGAGCATTTATTAATTCTAATTTTGGTGAAATGTCTTGTCCATAGACTTTCAAATAATAATAGGCTCTTTTATTTACGTTCTAAAACAATCAATTATTCAATATAAGTAATATAACCCAAAAAGCGTAGACGTTTGCTAAAATTCCAAACATTTTCCAATAGGGTATTCAACACTATGGGAAATTAATTGTGAAATAATGAAAATACGATGGTCTGTGTATTAAGAAGCATAATCACATTAAAGTTAAAAAAATAATCCATATTTTCAGTGGAGTCAATGTAATATAAATAAAACAATGCAGTCTTCCTCCACAGTTTATCTTAACTTATCCCCTTCCAAAATCAAATCCAATTTTTCTAGTCATGTATCTACAAATAAACACAATTTTAATCCAGGCACAAATACAAAATTCCTACATTTCTGCAACAAAATCAATAAATTAGACCTCCTTGAAATACTTGAAATAAACAAAATAATTAAAAATCCAAATAGAAATTGTGTCAACGACCAAATCATCCATAGCAGTACTAACTTTTTTATTGCTTTGAATCTAGATAGTCTATAATTACAATATTATTTCCTTTTGCATAATATATACTTCTTCCTATCTCTGCTCATAACCCTTCAGCAACCCTTATAGAATCCCATTGTATCCAAACATTATGCAGGGTTGATATGTTTTTCATTTTTCAACTTGTACAAAAATATCCACATCCCCTATATTTTACAGTGTCAATAAGTGTCAGTGTCTTCACCAACCCTCACAAGTGTATTTTTATCCGATTGTGTCAAAAAATGACGTTTTATAGATCAGATATTCGGACGAAAAGGTAACCTTTTCAATAAGGTATTGATTATTGCGCTGGTAGCTAGGCAACCTTTGTCGTCCTAGTCCGAAAAACATTTTGTCGGACGCTAAAATATTTTCAACAGTTTATTTTATTCAATTATTTACAATATTTATATTAAATGTACAATTAGAACAATTTTGAACAAGAACGGGGTGATGTAAATTTGATTTTGAGGATGTGTTATTATTTTTGGTCTCCGTTATGATATTATTCTCCAATGTTGAACTCGATTGGGAGACGGATTGCGACACCTGAGTCGAGACTGACTGCAGGTCAGATTGTGGAATGTTGAATATTTTCTTGGTCAGCTCTAACTTATTACTTAAGGAATCATCTATGTAGCCCTCGGCTACTCCCGAAGACTTCCAGCCTCCATGCCGTTTTAGAGATGTTATGTCTGCTCCCGCATCTACAAGTAATGTGGCCGATGTTCTTCTGAAACAATGTCCCGTGAATTCCTTGGCATTCGGCAGTTTTAAGTAAGATGCTATTTCCTGAGGTATAGAGCCAAATTTGTGTATACCGACAACTTGCTTATGGCATTTTCCATTGCGATAAGACACAAAAAATCGCCCATCACTCATATTTGTTGGACGTAAAGCCAGATAATTTCTATAATACTTTAGATATTCTCCAGTCACCGTAAATGATCTCGGTTTGTTTGTTTTATTATAGGGAATTTTTATTAACAAAGCCGTTCCCAAATCTTGTATGTCATCAATTTTCATATGAGCCAGTTCTTCTCGACGACATGCGCCCGCGATTCCAAAAATAAAAGCAACCTGTAATTAAGAAAATTGTTAGTCAGAAATTTAAAATACTATTATATAGTTACATTTACCTTCAACATTAAGTATTTGTCATCTGGAGCATGGCAAAGGAATTTGTGAACCTCTTCTCTAGTTAGGATCCTTGATTTCTTTGGACAATATCCAACACTTTTTTGTTTCAACAATGCTCGTAATCTCATGTATTTAGATATATCAATATTCTGTTTTACATTTACCACTGCACGTAGCATAGAATACTGCGACCACAGAGTAGATGACTTCATAGTTTTCGATAATTCCGCCATATAGACCAAGAAGATGTTTTCGGAGAACGACTGTATATTTTTTTCTTGCCGGTAATCCATAAATTTTTTATAAGCTCTTTCATATATTTTAGATTTTTGTGGCAACAAATGTAACATTACTTCCTTGGCAGTTTCTTGAATGTCAGGTGGTGTACCTTCTATAAGATCATCGTCTATTTCCATTTTTAATTGTGTTTTTCAGGTTTTAAAACTAGCAGAACACGAAAGATTAGTTAAAACTATCGCCTGATTGATAAAACGTCAGTTGATAATATTAATTTAATTATTTGTTAGATCCATGGATACGCATATTACAGGTTTCATTGTTCAAACATTCAAGGGACAAAAAATTACAATGCAAGATGAAATATATTGGTTTTCTTAATTTTTACATTATTTTATAATCCGAGCAAAAACACAATCGGATAAAAAATAACGTATGTTATACGGACGAAAAATGTATTTCGGACTATGCGGGTTACTGGCCTCGGCTTTGCCTCGTCCAGTAATCTCCCGCAATACGTCCGAAATACTGCATTTTTCGTCCTTGTAACATAATATACTATTTCAGTACAGCGTTACATTTTCCTCCGATAAACTTTTAAAAATATAAAAAAAAAACCCTTTCGACATAACCATATAGTTTAGTCATTCGTTGACAGGTGTCTGTTTTTGCCATTCTTAAATACTTTATACGTCTAGTGATGACAACAATTGAAATCGATTGATTCTGTATGGATTTTGTAAACCTAACATCGAGCTAGTTCAAATCTTCTTTTCCTATTTTCAACAATCAATTTTAATTTTGACATTTCTAATGGTAGTACCGGATTGTATGACTTGGTTGTCACTTTTTTCTCTCATACTTAACCTCATTTCAATTCTCACGTTTTGAGGAAGTACCGCGGTTGTGTTTGCACAAAGGTTGTATGGAATCTCCTTTATAACCAATTTCAAATATAAATTTAAAAATTTTCTAAAAATTTTCAACAAAAATTCATTTTGCAATAAAAAAAAATAAAAAATGATCATACTTTATAGTTTTTCTAAAATATGGGGCAAAGCCCCATATCATCATATAAGCTAACAAATTTACTTATAAATTAAAAAAACCCTTCAAAAATTAAAAAAACCTTTCTTTTAATATTTTACAACATTTTTTTACTAAATACAAACTATAATTTAACTGTTAAACAAAGTTAAAAGAAAACTTCTTTCCTCCAGATGTCACAAACTTTCGTTATTTGAACTTAAGATATGTTTCACTCATCTAAACTAAATCATATAAGCTCATGATTCTCAATTTTCAAAAAACCTTCCTTTAAACTTTTCCTAAATTTTAATAAACACAAGCTATACTTCAACTGCTTAACAAAATTAAAAGAAAACTTCTCTCCTTCAGAGGTCATAATCTTTTATTATCCGAACTCAAATATGTTTCACTTATCTAAATTACAAAATTTTATCTTAACTTAACTTCTCATTCCATATAACTAACCATCTAATACACCAAGTCTCCAGCCTTTCTGTTGTACTCATTTATTTGAGACATCTTATTTTGATGTTAAACTCGATGTTGGGTAAGTCCTTCTTAATCTTATTCTTTTAGCTTAAATATTTTTTTATGTTAACAATTAAACTGTGGAGGAAGACTGCATTGTTTTATTTATATAATCACATTAGTTTTGATTGATAAAAATAGAAGTTTAATATTCAAGTTTTGAAAACTCCCCTTCTTTATTTATTTTATTATCGCCTTAAAAGTGAATAAAAGCATAATAGACTATCTCCGGGCTTGCTTAGTACGTCTTAAATTGAAAGTAACGTGATAGACAGAGACAAAAGTTATTAGTAGAGGTGTCAATTAGTTTCAAAGTCATTGTTTTGATCTGTCTACTTTAATTTGTTTTTAAGCGTTTTTGTGCCTTAAAGTTAAATTTAATCCTAAAACGGTACTTTTCAGAGCCATTTTTATCGTATTTTCGTGTCGGTGGTAAGTATTTATATATTTGTTAGTATTTATTCAAGTCGAATGCTAGCCACGAATTTTTTGACGTTTATGAACTTAGCCTTTGTTTTGACTTTTTGAATCTCGCCATTTTGATTAGGTTCATATGGTTTTAGTCGTCTGCAAGTAATGACGCACAGGCGAACATCCGCCGTGCCGACTGTATACATCCCAGGTGGTGTTATGCTAGCCGCCATGACGGTTTCGTATGTAACGTCACTACTCACTAGTAAACCAGGCGACTGGACAGTTCTCGTGTTTAAAATAAATTACATAAGCTAAAATTTTTTTACAACGACGAGCCTTCAAATTTGTAATAATTATGACTGAAAAAAGAAATACTGCCAATAAAGGTAAAAATGTGTCAAAATTAGATATTTGTAAGTCAAAATGTTCCATCACAGCAGAGGAAATAGGATCAGATGAACAATATTCACCAACAAAATATCCATCGGATACAAAATATAATGAGTTTCTTAAAAACTTTAAAATTAAATGTCAGGATATACGGTAAGCAGGTAAATCAACTAGTCCCACAAATACTGAAAAAAATTAATGAACAAAATTTGGGTTCGGTCAGTAGTGCTGAACGAACTCACCTCGGATCACCTCCTGGTCGTAATTGAGCTTGGAGATCCTCGCGAGAGGGGGAGAGCTTTCCACACTAAAACAAGCACCAACTGGTTGCGTTACAAAATGCAAGAAATGGAACCGCTCCCCCCCCCCCCCCCCTTGCGAGGGCCGCAGCAAATAGACCAAGCAGTAGAAAAAAATACTGACAACATTAACGCGGCTCTGACTAGCGCTTCCATCACGAGGGTGTCTCAATTTTCGAGGTTCGGGTCCATTCCTGAGGATTTGAAGGCTGCAATCAGGGAAAAAAATAGAGTTAAAAACAGAGCGTACCGGACTGGAGATCCACGAATAGAAGCTGAAGCCAACAGACTAAATGAAATCATTAAACAACGACTAGGTGAACGTGAATCCTCTCTATGGGAAAGCAGGATAATGGATCTCAATATAGAAGACAGTAGCATTTACAAAATGACGAGGGTTCTGACGAGGGGCTCTAAGAAACCGGTGTCTTCCGTCAGAACCCAGGATAACGAGATAATAACGGATTGTAAACAAAAGGTTGAACTGTTCGCGGAAAGGCTCTGCGAACAGTTCAGTGAAAACCCATCCGCCGACCCAGAGAGAGATGAAAGGGTCTCCAGGACGGTACAGATATATCATGGTATGGATCATCCTGCTCAAAGCGTTTTAAATGTTACGACAGATGAGGTTAAAGGCATTATTGCAAACTTAAATGTCAAGAAGGCCCCGGGTTTCGATGGTATTAAAAATGCTGCATTGCGCAATCTGCCAAACAACATCATCAGGGATATAGTAAACCTTTCACAGGTAATAATCGAAGAAGGCTACTATTCGTGTGTGTGGAAAAAAGCAAAAGTTATATTGATCCTAAAACAAAACGAAGACCCGACACAGGTGGTAAGTTATAGGCCAATAAGTCTATTGTCAATTATGAAAATTATTGAAAAAATAATACGCAGTCGTCTGGTTGACTTTGTCATCGAGCGTAATGTTCTCCCCAATGAGCAATTTGGCTTTAGAAGAAAACACTGTACAGTAAGACAGACGATGAGACTGGCGACCAGAATTTTGGAAGGATTCAATAGAAGAGCACACACGGGAGCGGTTTTCTTTGACGTCTCAAAAGCATTTGATAAGGTCTGGCACTGTGGCCTGGCCTTAAAATTGATAAGACTGGGGGCTTCCAATTATCTTGTTAAGATTGTTACTTCCTTTTTGGAGAGAAGGAGTTTTGCAGTCTCGTTAGAAGGCGTGCTTTCTGAGACCAAACAAATCAGGGCAGGAGTCCCACAAGCTCCGATGCTGTTCAATGTATATGTTCATGATATCCCGAGAGACAGATTTAACGAGCTGTTCTTATTTGCTGACGACACTGCAATTACTTTAGTTTCAGGTCAACCGCGGCTGGTAGTGGCTAGATTGCAGAGGCACATACGAGTTTTAGAAAAGTGGCTTTCGAGGTGGAGGATTCGCCTGCATCCTGCCAAAAGGAAGGCCATTTTCTTCTCAAAGAGCAGAGTTAGAAGACCCGAGACTACGCTCTTGGTTAACGGTATTCGGATAAACTGGGTCCAAGAAGTCAAGTACTTGGGAGTTGTTTTTGATGAGAGAGTAAACTGGAGAAAGAACTCCGAGATGAGATTAAAAAAAGGCTGCCAATCAGCTTCGTTCTATATATTGTTTGTTAAATAAAAAGAGCAAGATAGATTATAGAACTAAAGTTAATTTATACAAGACTCTAGTCAAACCGGTCCTGACTTATGGAGTGCCAACATGGTGCACCATAAGCAGGACAGCGCATAACAAGTTCCAGGTGTTGCAAAATAGAGCATTAAAAATAATTGCGGACGCTCCGAGATATACTGTCAATAGAGTACTACACAGACACTTTGAGATACTGACACTGACGGGAATTTATGACAAAATATTAGCGGATTACTACAAACGTACGGACATATCCACCAATCCACTAATTACAAGTTCACATATACAATCACCGCCGAATTCCACCTACAAGTTTCCTAAGAAATGGTTGCCTCTAGCAATAGTGGAGGGGCACTAACGATGGAAGCCTCGACAAATCAAGCGTTTATGTAAGCTGAAAGAAGAATAAGTCCAAGAAGACGCTCATACCCCCTTTTTAAACTATCCAGGGCTTCGCTCAACTCCATTTCCTTATTTGAAGTTTGGCCAACGAAGGTCCCAATGACTAATAGAAGTTGAAGGCAATGCCTGACTTGAAAGAGAGAGAGAGAGAGAGAGATCCAGAATGAACAAAATTTAATATGTATCTTAAATGAAATGAAGAACTCAATGGACTATATGAACAATCAATTTGAATTATTGAGGGAAACTACAAAAAATATTCAAATCTTAACAGAAGAGTTAGAAAAGGTAAAAACAGAAAATAATAAATTAAAACAGGATATGTTAAAGTTGAATCAAAAAGTTGATAGTTTTCAACAAGAACAAAAAAATAAAATCTAATAATTTCTGGGCTTGAAATATTGGAAACAAATTTTAAGCCAACAATTAATAAACTATTACAACATATCGAAATTACAGTAGAAAAAGATGATATTAAAGATATAATCAAATTAAAGAGTCAAAATAAAGTTTCGCCGATTTTGATAAATCTAAAGAACAAGTCAATTAAAAACAATATTCTACAAATGAAAAAAAAAGTATTTATTTTAATAAAGAATTATCTCAAGAAAAACAAAATGTACTAAAACTGGCTAGACAAAAGAAAAAATGAACTTAACTTTAGATATGCATGGTTAAAAGATGGAACATTTAAAAAAAAAAACTCAAAAGTTATAATTAGGCAATCCAAACCAGGTTATGTTTGCCTGCCACGGTCATATTCATTGAATAAAAAATTCTTTATTCAATGGTCATATTGGAGTCACAATGTGCTTCCAATATAGCCGTCGACGGCAAACGTCAGAAAAAACTCGACTTTAAACTAAGCATTGAATCCGTGTATATTTGCCACATATTTGCCTTCAACGGTCATACTGAATTGTTCGTTGAATGTTTTCGAGTTCTGTGGAACGAATTCAATATGGCCGTAGCAGGCAAATCGTAATTTGACACATCGTTTAATTGCCTAATAGTTTGTCAAACCTCCAAAAACTTTTCCAGGACGACCAAAACTTGAGCTGGATGACGTTTTAATGCAGAGAATAGGGCGAAAAGTTCGTAATTAAAATTTTGTCCTTAATCCGAGAAGACCAGGACTACCCATTTATGTATAGAAGTACTCTTTGGAAATTATAAAAAAAATGGGGTTTCGGTGAAAAAAACATAATAGGCAATCGATTTTAATAGACAGAAGCGATATCGTCTGTTGGAGAAGAAATTACTTAACAAGCATCCGAAAAGTCAGAGAGGAAAACAAAAAAATATTTTACCTAGATGGTTAAATGAAGGCCACACTATGACTAAATTTTGGCAGGATAAAAATATTAAAAGTTCAAGGCAAGCTTTTTTGGAAGGATTGTCCACAGGATTAAGACCGCTATTTAAAAAAGACATCGACTTATCATAACCCATATTGGAAGTTCTAAAGGCTTCGTTAAAGGTGGTCTACTGTATGAAGATATGAATGCCGATATCTTTGAAGAATGATTCGAGCAAATGTTGGATCTTATAACAAAAGATGCAATAATTGTACTGGATAATGAAAGTGAAAAATTACCGACAAGTGCGTGGCGTAAAAGTGAAATAACAGAATGGCTAAATTTAAGACAAATGAATTCCCATTAGATTCCTTAAAAAAGGAACTATTGGTACTAGCCAATTTACATAAAAATACATTCAAAAAATATGTAGTCGATAAAATGGCAAAGTTACGAGGAATATCTGTGCTCAGACTCCCTCCTTACCACTGCGGATTAAACCCGATCGAACTTGTATGGACTCAAATAAAGACAGATGTCGTCAAAAAAACACGACTGGATTTAAAAAGGCTCTTTAATGAAGCTATGGGTAAAATCAGTGCGAAAAAGTGGAAAAAGTGTATCGATCATGTGATAGAAGAAGAAGCCTAAATGTGGCAGGTAGATATAATAATCCAAGAAGTGGTTGAACCGCTTATTATAAACTATGTTAATAAAAGTTAATCTTCCGAATCGGACTATGATTAAGCCAAAACGACAAAGTATTATTCGATTTTTGAAAATGCTTTATTTGTAAGATTCTATATTATATCTTGTTTTTGTAATTATATTATGTAAAAAACTCATTGTTTTATATAAAGAAAAAAAAAAGCTCCATCAACGTCATTTTCCATCAACAGTTTTCTCTCTACTGCTAACAATAACTGCAGCACTACTTTGGTCTCCTGAAGATGAAGGTTACTACCTTCGAAACATGTAGAGACAATTTAATTTTAAAATTGAGCCTTTAATAGCTCACTATTAAATTAGTGGAGAAAGACTTTTTGACTTTCTTTCCCCTTTTCCGTTTATTTTCAAGTTTGAGTGATTAAAGCTGGATTTATAAACTCGAAAAGTTGGCGAGGTTGAGGTTCAGTTGGTGTTGGAAATAAGAGTTCAATTTAAACTAAAGGGAACACTCAGTTCCATTTACACACTCGTTCATGTTGTTGGTGTAAAGCTCATGTAAGGTTCGAAAACTTCCCGGGTAGTTCGAGATAACCAATTTTTATGCTCGGAGTTCGGAATATCTAACCTCACAAACTTGATCCTAACTTCAACCTCACCAACTTTTCGAGTTTATAAATCCAGCTTAAGGCTGGATTTATAAACTCGAAAAGTTGACGTGGTTGAAGTTATATTCAAGTTGGTGAGGTGAGGTTCGATATTCGACAGTCCAGAATATGGCATTTATAAAGTCAGTAGCGAAGTTCGAAAAGTTGTTGTTTGATTGGTTGAAATTTTTGTCAAATTGAGTGATAGTGTTGTAGATAAATTCATAATTTTGGATTAACTCTAGTAACAATAAATTAGTGTCATCATTCTCTATACTATCTATTTCTAGTTTTCCAATTTCTGGCACAAAATACAATACTAAGCTTACAACAAACAGAAAATCCAAATAGAAATGACGGAAGGGCGACGTAAACAACGAGAAGACATTTGACATTTCGCTGTAACCACATGACTTTGAAATAGCGTCTTCATTGGTCGAAACGAACCTCTCGAGCTCCGAATATAAAAATTGGTTATCTCGAACTACACGGGAACTTTTCGAAACTTATGCACTTTGCACGAACTGACTTTATGAATTGAACTGAGTGTTCCCTTTAGTTTAAATTGAACTCTTATTTTCAACGCCAACTGAACCTCAACCACGCCAACTTTTCAAGTTTATAAATCCAGCTTAAAGTGTTTTAGAATTATTATTAATTAGTTTAGAATATGCAAATATGGTGTTTGTTTATGGTTTCTGTAATGGAAGTGCTACAGCTTGCTGTTGAAGAATATCGTCAACGGTTTCCACATCAGAGGCATCCTAATAGAAACTTATTAGTTTTCAATAAATTGTGCGAGACCGGTTAAGCTTCCCAGTGCTTACGTATATCATCTGAAAGAGCTACTCAACAGGGTTAAGAGAAAGTAGAAAATATTATGGATTTAGTAGAAGAAGATGCAACGACCAGCTTACTTAATTGGGCATTCCACAGAAAATAGTCATAAACACACTCCACGAGCAAGGCTTATATCCATACCATGTACAGACCGTACAGCACCTAAAACCGGAAGTTTATGCTAAACGTATGGAATTTTGTCGGTGGATAAATAGTAATCATCGTATTATATCTGGTATACCTACTGTTTACGGATGAAGCAACATCCACCCGTGACGGTATTAATAATATTCGTTACTCTCATGTATGGCCAATCGAAAATCCCCACGTAACAGTCGAAAGTAATTTTCAACATAAGTTTTCGTGTGGTGTGGTATGTTCGATAGTTATTTAATTGGCCCTTTTATTCTGGAGAAAATGAATTACCAGGACTACTAGAGGATGTTCCTGTAAACATCAGAATGCTAATGTACTATCAGCACGATGGAGCTCCTGCACATTTCGCTCGTCAGGTCAAGCAACATTTGGACGAAAGATTTCCAGGGTGTTGGATTGGTCGCGGTAGTCCTGTTAATTGGCCTCCAAGATCTCCAGACCTTACAGCACTAGATTATTTTTTATGGGGCTGGATTAAAAAGAGAAGTGTATAAAGTAAAAGTGGACACTCGGGATGCAATAATTGGACGTATTAGAAGTACTGCAGCCAATATTAAAGAAGAAAGACATGAAGCAATTAGGAGAGCAACCGGCGCTCTTCGTAGACGAAGCAGAACATGTTTAGAGGTTAATGGCGGTATTTTTAAACATTTATTCAAAGAACGTTATGATTAAGAAAATGTTAATGTATGAAATTTGGTTTATTTCTTATTACGCTATAACTTGAAAACAAATGAAAATCGGCTAAAAGCATATATGAGTTCTTTCACATTGCTTGCACTCCTGGAGTTTGGTCCGTTCCTCCCGACTTACCCTGTATACTTATTTCCTACTCTTTGAGCTATTTTTTTTTATTGTCATGTATTTATTTTTTTTTTTAATTTTTAGACTGCGCTGACGGAACTGACGAAGGTCATAAATGCAATGAAATGTTTGGGAACACCACAGAGAGTAAAGGAAATGCCTCGCTAGTATCCTCTTGCGAATATCCCTTTAGGTAAGAATACTTGAGTTTTAATAAAAAATAAGAATCCTAGTAACAATAATTGTTTGGTGTTAAGCTTGTATGTTCAGCCAACCTTTAAGGTTAAAAGTGATCGGTAGTCGGTTAGATGCATATAAGTATATATTTTTTACCGTGCTAATATTTTAAGTTAGTTCAGTTTGTAGGCCAATAAATTAACTCATTTCCTTATGATTTCTCTATATTTCCTTAATTATTTATAACTATTAAAGCACGCTTAAGAACCAGGTTGCGAATTTGTTGATTATAATTTTTTGCTTTTATAACTGGCTTTAAAATGAATGAGAAAATAATGATAATTTTAAGGGAGAGTTAACGCTTTACGACGAAATTGCATATCGTATATACAGGGAAGCACTTAATGTGGCTAGAATAGGGTACCATGATAACATTGTAAAGGATACACATAATAAATCAAAGGGTACTGCGAAAAATATTAGTATTTCCAAAGAAGATGAAATGCTCTCCCATGAGACGGTGGCTAATAATTTGGTTGAAAGACTTACAATTAAGAGAAAAAATAAGACTAGTTTACAGCCAATTTGCAACTGTAATGTAAAGTAAAAAAGTAAAAGGCAGTTTTTTCTTAATTTTTGGTCTCTTAATGCGAAAATGATGGTAAAACTTCCTAACACATAAAATTTTTGAGTCATGGTTTTTTTCAGCTAAAATTAATGATTATTTTAATCACATTATTTTAAAAAGTAATTTGTAATATACCTGAGTGCGACGTTGCCAAATTTACGTTTTTCCTAAGTTAGGGGAATTGTGCACAATCTGGCAACACCGCGTGTGTGTGTCTAGGGATGACACCTTAACCACAAAGTCTCAACCCTCTAGGGCTTAATATAACTGAAGTACCCATTTAAATCCAATTCCAAATCTACTTATAGATGGCCCCTGTATACAAGAATTATGCCGTCGCTTCTCGAACTTCCGATACCCGATATTTCTAGACAATACCAGAGGTACATACATACGGAACGGCTATAAAAGCAGCTGGCCGGCCGTCGGATCATCAGTATTGGTTTAGCACGAGTAGTGGTCACAATTAGGTAGAGAAGCGACGTGCGCAAACAAGCCAATAGTAAGAGCCCTATATTAGTGTTATCTTTGTGTTAAATGAGAAAGCAATCAGGAATATAAACGAAAGTCCGCATTTGCAAAAAAGTTGTGTATAAAATAATAATGTAAATAAATCCTGTTATCCTTAAATAATCTTTTTTTTTTCTTTTATTTTTTGGTTTGAACCTATGTATAAATATTATATACAAATGTTTGTATAAAATGAAAATATCTAATACATTCTATAACTCAAAATCTATCCGTGGTGGAAAATTTTGGTTCTTGAATTCGCAATCAGGATGCTAACTCCCTCGTATAGCTATTATAACATCATTCGCAATTTTTTTTTGTATTTGTCTACTGTAATGGGAAAATAAACTGACTTCTTAGTCAAAAACATCCCTTTTAATAATTTGATTGATTGATATTGAGATATTGATAAGCTTAAAAACTATTGGTATTGATTGTATAACTTTATTCATGCAAGCTCTGTTAGTTTCTTAACAACTCTCGTTATTATTGCGTTATACTTATCTATTACCGTTTTCTCCAGATTAATTTACTCTCATTTCAATTCTCATTTATCTGTAAATTATAGATATTGTTGATTTCGGTTTTCCGCGTAAGATTTACAATAGAAAAAATAATTTTAAAGAATTGGATAATTTAACGGTATTTATTTTTTATTAATAATTAATTATTTAATTCAGTGGCGGCTCGTGAACTCTATTAGTAGGTGTGCTGCATAGATAAAAAAAAATAACGCGGCAGGGAAAAAAATTTTTTGGACCACGCCCAGTTATAAAAATTTTAAATTATAAATTTTGCCACTTAATCTGATAAGCTATTTCGAAAATGCAAGAAAAAGTGGAAATTCGCCAACCAATATTCAGGAAACAGCAGCCAAAGCACTGGGAATTAGTTTAAGGGCTGTGCAGAGAATTGCGCATGAAAAAAAACATAACATAATACCCAAGAATACTAAAAAATGTAAACGAAGAAAGCCAAAGACTGAGGATTTAAGCGAAAATATTAAAATGGGAGTTCGAAATATGATTTACGATTTATACAGATCAAAAACCAATGTAACTCTTCCAGTTTTACAAGAAACATTAAAAAGTCGGGGTGTTTTGGAAATTGGACTTGAAGCGCTATCAAAATTAATAAAAAAGTTAGGTTTTCGCTATAAAAAAAGACTGTAACCGAAGATTTTTATGTGAGCAGCCACAGATAGTGAGTCAGCGTGTTCAGTTTTTAAAAAATTATACGGATAATTACAAATCGAAATTTAGAAAAGTGGTATTTTTAGACGAAACGTGGATATTTTCAAATGGAAGTGGTTCAAAATCTTGGCAAGATGATTCTGTGAAAAGCGTGAAAAGGAAAAAGGGATGTGGCACGGGAAAGCGGTTCATTATTTTACATGCTGGTTCTGTAACAGGATATGTTCCAGGTGCAAGCTTAATGTTTTCTTCAACATCAAAAAGTGCTGACTATCATGATAATATGAATTGCGAAATGTTTGAAAAATGGTTAAAAGTTCAATTGATACCAAATTTGGATTCTCCGTCTTTAATTGTATTAGATAATGCATCATATCATTCAAGAATTTTAAATAAACAGCCTACTTTATCTTGGAGGAAAAATGATATTTATGAGTGGCTTGAAAAACACAACCAAAATCCTTCACCAAATATGCTTAAATCGGAACTCCTATCAATGGCAAAGTCTCTTAAAAAACCAAGAATATACGCGGTAGATGAAATATTGCGTGAATATGGCCATAAAGGTTCTACGACTGCCGCCATATCATTGCCAGTTTAACGCAATAGAATTAATATGGGCCGGGGCAAAGTCTTATTATGAAAAACATGTAGGTGATGGTCTTAAATCCGACCAAGTACAAATAGTTTGGCAAGATTCTTTGGATCATATTACACAAGAGTACTGGAAGAAATCAGTGGAACATACAGAAATATTAATAAGGGATTGGTGGGATCGAGAACAAGTACTAGATGTCGGAAGTAGCGCCAATGATAATTGCTCCATTCGAAGACGACTAAGACGACGAGGACTTTTCAGATTTTATAAGTGACGATGACAGTTTTTAGTCTATAATTAGTTTATAAACGGTTTTCTTTGTTTACATTTTTTAGTATTCTTCGGTATTATATTATGCTTTCTTTCATGCACATTATTCTGCACTGTCCTTAAACTAATTCCCAGTGCTTTCGCTACGGTTTCCTGCATATTGGTTGGCCAATTTCCACTTTTTCTTTCATTTTCGAAATAGTTTATCAGACTAAATGCCATTGAATTTTTAGGTTTTAGTAGTAAAATTGTTAAAATAAATTACACTGTTTATTATTGTCGTTTTTAATAAATACATTTAAGGTATACTATTTACAGGGATGGCGAACCAATGGCACGCGACATAAAATTTTTGCTCGCCACCGATCACAAAGTTTACTATGAATTATTACATTACGAATTGCGACGGCACGTCTATGGCCTCATTAAACATTTCTTTAGAAAAAATGCACGTTAATACATAAAGATTCGCCACCCCTGTACCATTATGTACATAATTTTTGCAAAAATAATAATATATCTGGCTATCTTCACGACCTCACGGCAGTTAAAATAATAAAACTATGTATCTTTTCTCCGTGTATATTGATACCTACATAGTCACACAGCATTTTGATATAAGCTGTGGAATTTTCGAATTGATTTATATGAACCGTGACCTTTGGACCCACATTCTGAGACCGGTTTAGACTTTATACGTTTCTTTCTCCCACTTATTTTTAGCGGGGCGCTTATTGGCTTAACAGGGGCAAAATACGTGTAAAATAAATTTGGGATTTGATACCTCACCGGCTCTAGTAGCTTTTTCTCGTTGACTTTTGAAGTAGGTAACCTATTAAATTGGAAATATTTTTTTAGCCTGATATTACACAACAAAAATTTAGCCAATGTGTAATTTGATTTTTTTTTTATATTTAATTTATTATCTGCTGAAATAAACTAAAATTTGTTTAATTTATTTAACATTTCATCGACATTTTTGGTGGTCGCTAGTCAGGGGTTTTACTGTATATTGTTTATCTAATTTTCCACCATCATTTTGGTTATTAAATTTGTTAAATGTAAAACTATTGTGTTAACCGTCTGCAATAATACGAACGCACCCCTGAGAAATTAATTTTGGAACGAGACCCGTCATTTTTATTATGACTGATAGTTTCAAGTTAACGGTTAACCTATTAACATTCAATTTTATGGAAAATCAGCTGTCTATATACGGCCATATTGGTTTTTATTTACAACATTTTGGTGAGCTCTAGAATTTTCGAATAGATTCATATAATCGGTGAGCTTTGGACCCGCCAGATAAGACCAGATTTGACGATACTTACCTATTTTTTATAAATTAGGTCTATCCTATGTTCTTTTCGGTTCGCAAATCTTGTAATCACTTTGTCATTAAAATTGTCTATTTCGGAGATAAACTTTTTTTCAATAGAAAGCATGGAAAGAGCTGTTAAACGATCTTCGGTCATTGAGTTGAACCAAAAAGTAAGCAGGGAAAACAGTATAAAGCATTTTTGTTGTTACATCCACAAATCCATTCCTAGCTTTTTCCTCTACTTATACTAGATTTTTCAATAATAATATCTGGTAATGGTCTACCTTTTGCTTTTAATTCTATCTTTTCTTCGTATGAATATTTAAAAAATCTCCTCACATTAATTAAATTGAAGACCACTTCCATAGTACACAACACAGTTAATAATTGTCACAGCAATAAAAATTCGTTCGATGCTATTCAATATCGTATCCCGCGAACCGCACTGCGCTGGGCTAAATGCAGCGAACTCTCCAGTTAAATCACGGCTTTATTTTAGACCGTTACCGGGGAAGCGGAGTGCGCGCGGGTGTTCGAAGGAGCTCACCGAGCCCGATTGTGTTGCCCAGATCAAAAATAATTCAGCGGCAGGGTAGTGTCGGTACGATATTCCATTGGTCGACTTTACTTTGGCGATCGCCGCGGTATGTACAGTGTACAGTCCGCCACACACACGAGTGTGTGAAATGAAATATTTTTTTATACATAGATTATGTAATTATTATTATTTTTCTTCATTTTTTGGGAGCTCTGCAGCACTGCAGCGTTTATGCACCAGCCGCCACTGATTAAATTTCGTAAAGTGATTTTATCAACGTTTATTTTCAGGAACAATAGTGTAGCATCCATTGCTATTTTGTTCCAAATTGAATTTCTTTCATTTACCGAGATATTGTCAGTTTTTGTTTTAATTTTCTAATATTTTTTTATAAACCGCACAACTTTCCTATGAAGAATTTTTCACACACAATAGAAATAAAAACTATTTTTTATTTAGTTTCAACCAAAACCATATTAAGCTGTCAAAGTACTCAAACTCAAAATGGACGTTAACATATTGTTGTGACCTATAAATTCATCGATCTAAAATTAGCAAACAACCTAAACTTTCTAGAAACTGGACTGTTGCCAAGTGTATTGTCCGGTTAAGTAAACGAACTCTTATTTTTGGTGGTGCAACTCATGTACAAATAATCATTGATAGTTAATCAATGTTTACACCGTAAACAGCACAATCGGCCCTAATGCATTAAAACTTGGTTCGGAATTAGGCAATTCCCGAAATCTTAGTTGCAAAATACATGGTGATCTAAAAATACAGGTATTGGTTACTTGAAAAAAATGTTTTTGGTTTTTCAAATGAAACGCCCTGTATATTTTTACGTATTTGAAAAGTTGCTAAAGTTGTTCTTTATTTATGTACCTATACTATACCTATTTAGTAAGTTCCGTTTCTAATTTATAATCATTTATTTGAAAAAGTTATCCCCATACTGTTTTTAGTCAGTGTGCCATGCAGTGTCATGTCACTGATATCAAAATTGACCTGCGGGATCACCTGATTTTAATCCATTCGATTTTATGTGTGGGAGTTTAAAGAAAAAACGCTAGTAAATTCTAGAGAAGAATTTGAAGAAGTAGTCCATCCTTACAGTGGAGTAGGTAATATAGATAAAAACAAAACTTCTGTCTTCCTCCACAAATAGTATTTATTTCAAAAATTAATTTCTTTAAAAATGATTGTCCCTACATGTTTCGACTGTACAAACAGTCATCTTCAGGGGAACTAAATCGAGTTTGGTCTCGGTTTTAGTAGTTGCCTCAAATAAATGAGTACAACTCTTTTAAGATCATAAGGCAAATGAAATTTGTTAGTTGAAGACTAGTTTGGCTGAACGTGATGGATAAGAAGATGAGCACAATTTAGAAAATATACATTTTATTATTGTATCAAAGAAATAAAATATGATTATATGTAGCATGAATTTAATTTGGGTTTTATGTTGTTATAATGAAAGTTATACAAATAGGTACTTAGTAAAGTGTGGAGAAATCAAAAAAGAAAAGAAAAAAGTTTTTCATCTTAACTGATTAAAGATAGAGAAGAGTTTCTACATCATTCCTAGATCTAGATCCCAATGAAATTATATCTGCCACGCTACGAGTGCTGTTAACAAGTGCATTTTTAAGTGTTAATAAAGAAAATAAACGACCAGCGTTTTAATTATCTATTTTTGTCTGGCTTTTTTCTTGTCGGCGCTTGATATTATCGTTTTTACTTCTATCTTTCTTTTAGAATGACAAGATCCTCGTAATTTCTGTCAACTCTTTACATTCAACTACCTTTACCCACCTCTGCAAGGCTGAATTGCCGCCTGTCTTGACTTTCTTACTGAACCTTATGTTTGCCAGTGGGGTTTTCCAGTTAAGCTTTAACTAGGATGCGTAGTACCGGTTTATAAAAAATGAGATGCAAGCGAGTATAATAATTATAGACCTGTTAGTATCTTGCCTAGCATATCTAAAATTTTTGAGCTAGCCATAAATGAGCAACTTACAAATTTCTTTAACAGCCATAAACTGCTTTCAATCTGCCAGCATGGTTTTACCCAAAATCGGAGTACCGAATCGGCTCTCTGTTCTTTTGTAAAAATGATTATTCATACTGTAGATAAGGACCTGTTTGGGGCTGGTCTATTAATAGATTTCTCCCAGGCTTTTGACTGCGTGAACCATGCTCTGAGCTAAGAACTGAATGTCTATAAGGAAACACTCCCATGAACGGGAGAAAACTATCTAAGACTGAATAAGGACAAAACGGTGTTAATATGCGTTGCACTGTCTTTTGAAGGGTACTGTGGATGACCTTAACTGTGAGAAGAATATTAAGATGCGAAATATGGGACTGCATAAGCTGCAATGGGGATTTCATGTTGATAAGTTGTGTTCCAAACTGCGTAGCACTTGTTAAGGGTTTTATTTTTTATCATAGCAATGTGGCTTTGCCACCCTTATGTCGATTTACTTTGCCAACTTTATACTTCTTCTTCTACGATAGGGGATACTGTGTTAGGGTAATTGTAGTCTTTCTTCCTCAGAAGTTTGCAATTAGAATTTTATGCAAACTTCAACGACGGGAAACATGTAGGGGAGCTTTCAGGCGGAATAGAGTTTTAACAGTTTTTGATATAGACATACTGAAGGTATGTGCATATGTTTATAAATATAGACACCTATTCTTAAACATGAGTATAACACCAGTGGTCACACTACATTGATACCATCGCCTCATCGAACAGCAACCTACCAAAGGGGGTTTTATTTTAATTGTTTTTCAATGCCCTAAATAATAGTATAAAAGTAGCACCTAACATGAACATTTCTTGTAACTTTAAGTTCTCTGAGTTTTTTTTCCAAATATTGTGAATGTGCCTATGCCTCTTACTTTTGAAGTGGAGAAATAAAAGACAGTATTATTGTTATTAATAATGTCAGTTCCTCTTCAGATAACAAATTATCGTCTTTTTCAAGGGGAAGCAGATTAAATTTTGCTGTAACGGTCTCTGTGGAGGGGACTTTATAAGTCACCATGTTAATTAAAAACTTTACCGTGCTCCGCAAGTACATCGTGTGGAATGTTCGTTTTATATAAATAGTCTTATGTCTATTGGCACCGCATTTTGCTACTTATTTATATATTTAGTATCGACTTTGTTGATAAACTGACTCTTTTTGTTGTTTTTTAGATTATGTGACAATGACACAAAATGCATTTCAGTACAACAGCTGTGCGATGGCCGCCCGGATTGCCTGGACGAGTCTGACGAAGGAATGCGTTGTTCAGATGAGATGTGTTTTCATAGTTTTATTTGTTCGCACATTTGCCATAACGCTCCGGAAGGCTTAGTGTGTACGTGTCCGCCACATCTTCATTTACAGGTAAGTGTATTTCTCCACTTTACAAATTTGTGTTTCAGATAAATTTTACATAAAAAAAAAATTGTTACTGTAGTAAATTAATAGGTACGTATGCGAGATGTTGCACGTGGCGACATCTCGCGGCAATCGAGCAATCCACCCAACCAGACCGTATTACGGCTCTTCGACGAGGCGAAACGCGTTCAAGGATTGGATCTGACGGAAAGAAAAGGGACAAACTTCTTTAAACCTCTTTAAAATCCCGTTTTCGGTTAGCAGAAACCGATAAATTGACTTTCAGCGTCACCTGACGTTAAATACCTGCTTATGCGGGTTCCATTCCAGCGTTTGGTCTTTTCTAACACCTCGCTGGTCGGGTTGGCTAAATAAAATATCACAAGACACTAAAAGCACAGCAATAATTTCACAAAACCGGTAAACACCTGAAACTCCAGAAAAATCAACAGAAAAACGCTGTCAAAAATGAATAAAACATCGTCATACCGAGTCGATGTGGACGGCCACAAAAATGATGGATCTGGGCGGATCCCTTGCTGCTGCGTTGCCATACTGCAAATGTTTTACAAGGATTTAGACAATGTTATAAATTTCCCACATCATGTTATTCATGTTAATACTTTTAACAGGTTAAATTTGGCAAACCAAGTGGAGAGGCGCAACTTGAATGTTGATTTATTTTAGACTGGAATACGTTGATGTCAATACCTTTATTTGTTATTTGTTGTATCTATAGTTATTAGATCATTGGCTAAACTAAAAACTATTATTTTGAAAAGTTCAATTTTGTGCTAGTTTGTGTTCTAATTTTTAATTGCCTATTTGAAGCAAAAGAATAATTTGGTTTAAACATACAGAGGGTGTTTCATAGCTTTATCCTAATACTTGAGGGTCGTAATCCTTGCATAATTTTATGAAAAGAAGCTTTTCAATATCGGTAAGCAACCGTTTTTTTTAAAGATACACGGTGCTACAATTAGTAAGCAAAACAAAAATATGTACGCCACTACTTTTTTTCTGCTTGATAGCACAATTCATGTAGAGAGCTTAATATCTAGTGCAAAGTACCTTTTGTTTTGTTTTTTTTTGGTTTCGGCTTTGTTTAGGAGATAAATGCAATTGTATCAAACTCTAATGGGCGCAAATAAGGTCTAAATTATCAATGTTCTGTTAACTCAAACTACAAGATAATCCCAACATTTTGGCTTTATTAAAGGTTTTATTGATTCGTGCGTTCCAGGTTAGTTTGGCATCTAGGGTTAATCCTAGATATTTTACCTCACTTACTGTTTTAATCTGCTCTCCAAAGATGCTTAGGTTGTGGTAATTCCCTATTATTCTTCGTTTCGTGAACGGTAGTATTGCAGTTTTGGCAGCGTTGACTTTAAAATTGACTTCGTCACCTAAGCGCTGTAGGCTCTTCCGGGCTCTTTGCATTTATAAGCTGTTATAATGATGCGAGTACGTTCCTTGTATCACCACGCATCGTTTGCGTATCCTTGGGCGTAGAAGCCTTTTGTATTGAGACGTGTTAGCAGCTCATTTACCACTAAGTTCGATAAGAGGTGTGGCACGACGCCTCCTTGAGGACATCCTCGAGTCACGTCCGCTTCTATGGTATCTCCATGTAAGCTGCTAACCTGCCGACGTTGTAGCATCTACGTGTCATACCGTCGATTCCATGTCTTTCGGCATTGTCAAAGGCCCTCTGTATATTAATGAATGCACACCGGGCTATTTCCTTGTGGTTTGGCAAGGTCTCGACCCTCATAATAAGGTTGCGCAAAACAGTGTCACATGATTTCCCTGGTTGTGTTCGTGTAGAGGTTCCACTATGAGCGCCCCATCTTTGATATGCCTGCCTATAAGTTTTTCCAATGATTTCAATAAGAAAGAGGAAACACTTATTGGTCGATAGGCCTTGGCTTTGGTGTATGTAACACGTCCGGGCTATGGGATAAACACGGCATTTCTTGGGGGTGTAGCCCATGGCAATGCAAGCGCTATAGATTCTGCAGAGGTGCGGCATCAGAAGGCAGATTCCCTGTTGTAACAGCGCGGGATAAATTCCGTCGGGTCCCTGTGATTTGAACGGTTTTATTGTTCCAATAGCCCATTTGATACGTTCGTAGCTGACTGTTGTTTTTGCAATTTCCCAGTTGACCCCGAGAAGAGCACTTGGAGAAAAGCTTTTAGAGTTGTGTATTCTCCAGTTTTCTTCTTTATTGATCCATTGTTGATTGACGTGTCCTTAGCAAGGATCCGATGGATGCTTGCTGTTAGGGTACTTGTTTCGATCTCGCCGCAGAACCTTCTCCATGACTCTCGCTTGGCGTTCCTTAGGGCTTTGTTGTAGTCCGTGAGAGACCGGGCGTAACTGTCTCAGTCTCCCTTGATGTTTGCCCTGTGGAAGAGTTTCCTGGTTTTCGTCTTTAGGTCTGCCAAGTGACGGCTCCACCATGTTCTTCCCTCTTTGTGCCTTTTGTTTATAACTGGTAATTATCCTTAAAAACGGTTATGGCCGCGTCTTGAAGTTAATCCACAGATATATCTATATCAATGGTTCTTTGCTGATTGGTTTTAACGAACATCAGACTCTGTTTTAGTTGACTTCTATGTGATTCCCAATCGCTATTGCGCGGATTTCGGTTTAGCGTTGCGCTCTTACCGAAGTTTTGAAGTTCGATCCAAGGATTAAAACCCTCAAGTATTAGCATGCAATTATGATATACCCTCTATAAGTTTATAAACAGGTCAAAACCGTCCCCTGAAATAATTATATGTACGACCTTTTACAGTATCCGCTACAACTAGCTCTAATCCACCCCAACAGCGGGTTATCCTCTTAAATTGCTTGACAAATACCTCTAATTTTTTCAGTAATGGAGAAATACCCATAAAAAAACATTTTTTCCGTATTCCTCTCCTAATTTAATGTTAGTTAAGTTATGAGATTCTTGCTTTCGAGAGTAGACGAGCGACTCGCTCGTTTTGATAATATGACCATTATTTTCTTTCTGTTTAATTAAAATTATTGTATATTTTTTTTCCTGCATGTGTTTGTTTTTTTTTAGGCTGATAGGACTCACTGTTTAGAAACACATCCCTGCGAAGCCTGGGGCGTATGTTCACAAAAATGTGTACCAAGAGGCTCTAGATACAAGTGCGCCTGCTTAGAGGGTTACGTGCTGCAAGAAGACGGCTTCACGTGTAAAAGCGTCGACAACGGACGTCCATACGTCACGTTTTCTAATCGTCACGAATTACGGGGCGTCGATTTGCACACTTTTAACCAAAAATCCTTTATTTCGAGTCTTAAGAACACTATAGCATTGGATTTTTACCATTCGAATGGCACGGATATGATATTCTGGACCGACGTCGTCGATGACAAGATATACAGAGGCTACGTGGTTGGTGGATCATTGGGAAATATTGAAGTTGTTGTTAATGCTGGTCTGTCTACGGCGGAAGGATTGGCAGTGGATTGGATTGGAGAAAATTTATATTGGGTAAGTTTTGTTTATACTTGTATTAAATAAAATCGACAGATTTACTGCATGTGTTTGTAATTACAATATACAACTTATCTTAAATAAGGTGTTATTATATTATGTTATATTATGTGGTTGCAATCAGTCCGCAATTTTAAAGATTTTTGACCATCTGGTTTATGACCAACTTGCCTGGAAGTGTAAGGGTTATTAAGTGAGGAGCTGCATGGGTTCACGGCGGGCAGGTCTACGGTTACTAACTTGATACTATATGAAACTGCTCTGTTGGACGCCTTCGTGGGCAGGTTGAATCCGTGTACACAGACTTCTAGAAGGCGTTCGATAGAGTGGATTATCGGATCTTGCTTGCTAAACTGGAGGCCGTGGGATTTCATAATATATTGGTGAAATGGTATAGTAGTTTTCTGATGGAAAACAGTGTGTGAAAATCAGGAATTTTGTCTCTAAGGAAATTTCGGTAACATCAGGGGTGCCTCAGGGGGCACATTGCTCTCCTTTACTTTTTAAGACCGCGATCGGATGAACACCTGTTACAAAGGGACATAGATAGTTTACTGAACTGGTCAACTGCCAATAATTTATTTTTTAATGTTAACAAATATTCTTGCATTAGTTTTAGTAGGAAGGAACCCAAAATTAACACATCTTATAACATGGACACCACAGAATTATAACATGGACACCACAGAATTATCTAGACAGGCTGTAATTAAAGATTTAGGGGTATATTTTAACAGCTCGTGGGTTGAGTATTATATTGTTTTATAAGTCCAAAATGAAATTGTTGGGAGATGGTGATTGAATATTTGAAGTTCATTTTTTTACCATGAAAGTATTTTAATAATTTTAAGTACTGGTTTTGGACTCATACACTTAAGAATGAAAAAAATTCATGGTTCCTATTTGAACTTATTTGTTCCTACACGTTTTTAAGCAAATTAAACAATTTTTGATAGAACATTTTTTTTATTTGCCAGCAAAAGTACAAAATTCTGTAGAACAGAAAGTTATTAGTTCCAAAAAAGTTCAGAGTAGATACTAGGAAAATAATAACATAAAAACATTATTATTGCAGTATAAGAAATAAAATAGGTATTCCTAACATAGAAATATAGGTAGGTTTGCAAAATAATGGAGGTATTCTGAATTAAAAAAAAATTAAGACAAAATATTATATTTACAAAATAATAAACTGAAAGTAACTATTACTTTAAACAAAAAAACAACGTTTACACTATTTTTTTGCTTTGGTACTTTTGTTATTGGATAATGCTTTACATTTATTTACTTTCCTATTAGTTTCTGAAACATTGGAACTAGCTTTTGCTTTTTGCAATGTTTTCTTTGAATTAGCAAATTCTTTGGGAAAAGTACGAATAAAGGTAATATTCACAGCAGGTATAAACTTAAAAAGCTTTGTAAGATCTTTCTACTTTTGCAAATGGTAAAAGACATTTTTTAGGTTCTGGTGTATCAAGGCACGTATTTTAATCAAAATTGCACCACACAAACACGCCGTGTTATTACTACTATTGCATACAAAACTGAAACAGCAAAAATTATATTGTTCTAACAGCCTAAAATTCTCTCCTCTCATTGGTTGGCCTGTTAGAACATTATAATACTAAACGGTTCTTAAATATAAGTGATAGAACAATTTAATACTGGTTTTATTTAAGTTTGTGTATTAAATTATATAGGTTATTTTATACACATAGGACAGAAATTTTGTGTACTATTTTTCTACCTTAAAAATCGATTTCGCGCCAAAAGCGCTGTTAGAACAGTATAATACTTAACCCTCGAGCTCTCTACGGTTCTCGGACCATATTAATACTATTACTGAAAAAGCTTATAAAATGCTGGGTTTTTGTCTTGAGAAATTGTAGGTAGTTGTTAGTAAGCGCTTTAAGGTCTGTCTATTGTGCTTTGGTGAGATCTATTTTAGAGTATGCTTCGGTTGTTTGGTGTCCATCTTACGAGATTTACAAAAAGTGACTTGAAAACATTCACAAAAAGTTTGTCAGATATTGTGCACATAGGTTGGGGATGCCTTACAACTACAAGACTGTCGACGCTTTATCGCGAGAGGAGGATTGTCTCAGATGTTCACTTTATATGCAGGATTGCTAATGGTGTGATACATTGTCCGCAACTTCTCAAAACAATTAATCTTAACGTGTCTAATGAGACACTGAGATCGCCTGAGATACCTAAATTATAATAGAAACATTGATATGTTTGCTCTGTCACCTCCTAAATTTGATTTTAGATTTAAGGTTTCTTGAAAACTGTGATCTGCATTGTTATTATAATTTTATAATTTTATATTACTATACAATAGATCTAGCCATTATGTAATTTGTAGACTTCTTCTTATTGAATAAGCAAATTTTAATATTGTGTTTTTTTTTAATGTAATGGGGTTACCCGTATATTTGATGATAAATATTAGAATAAAAATTACACAAATATAAATAATATATCATAATACTCTACATAGCGGTTGTTTTTTAAATCGGGTCATTTTCGGAATTTTGCGTGCTTAATTTTGAATCTCATGTTGGGGCTTCTTCTGCTGTATCGATACAGCTGAAACTTCCGACATATTAAGTTTAGGGTTCATATGCAGGTTACCCTCTAAAATTATTTTTCTAAACGAATATTATGTAAATTATATTTTTCAGAAGGTTTAGCGACACACAATATAATGTTAGAGAACATTTTTTTTTCTGACCAAGCGTGGTTACATCTTTCGGGGTACCTACATCCTACATCAATTCTCAAAATATGAGAACATACTTTTTCATATATTTTTTATAAACCGAAATATATCTTTCTAGGTTGAAAGTAATCTGGACCAAATTGAAGTTGCTAAACTGAATGGTAGCTTTCGAAGAACTCTAGTTGCAGGTGATATGGAAAGTCCGCGAGCTATTGCTGTTGATCCCAGAGATGGGTAGGTACACACTGTAGTTCAGTATTTTAGTTGAGAGGATCAATTTAACTAAAAAGTGAAATGCTTTTTTATTTTATATTTTACTACTCTTTAATTAACCTTGTTTCAATTAGGTACCTTTTTTGGACTGACTGGGATAACTCATCCCCAAGAATTGAACGATGTTCTCTGGCGGGTCTAGATAGAAAAATTGTCGTAAGGGTAGACCAGTTTTACAGGGGTGGATGGCCCAATGGTTTAACTCTGGATTACACAATGAGAAGGTAAATGCGCTTTTGTGGGGGTGTGATTTAATAAGTGTCAGATATTTTACAAGACGATTCCTCAGTTATTTGTAAGGTGAAAAGTTCATATAAGTATGGGTCCGCAAGCCCTTCATTTTTGAGATATAGAGTGTTAAAAATTTATTTTTATTTTTGTTTTTCGTAAATAATTTTTGAAATATCGTCTATATTTGGACGAAAATTGGTATTTGGTGATTTTTTTATTATGAGAAATTCAAATTTGATCTTAGTTTGACCCTTAATTGTAGGGGGCGCCCCCTACAGTTTTTTTCTCTTGAGGAGTCACAACTTTTTTGTGCATGTATGTATCACATTTTCTAGAAGAAAGATAGATTCTTCTATCATTTTTACGTGAAAATGGTATGCTTGTCAAAAATCGCTACAAGCAATCGTTTTCGAGATATTCTGATTTAAATTTATCGATGCATGTGTTTGTCAAAAAGTGAAACAATTTGAAAAACTTAAAAATAAAAGTATTAAGTAGGCTAGTAAGTATATTCAGTGGCGGCGGATCCACGGGGGGGGGGGGATTAGGGAAATTTCCCCCCCTTTGGACCTCAGAATTCATAGATTTTGCCAGTATAGTAGAAAAATGTTACACCCAGAAGTAAAAGTAAAGTCTAATTTCCCCTAAATCCCCCCCCCCCCAAGAAAGGTCTCTGTATCCGCCACTGGTATATTCCAATGTTTGTTGTGTGTCATGTCAAAAATAATATCTTGACGCATAGTTAAATAGTTTTATTTATTATTATTGTGATTATTTATTAAAAAGTAGTAAACTTTACCTTTACATACGGACTTGCTAACGGAAATGCATATGAGGCTAAACGTTTGTATCAGGGGCGTTATCTGAACCGCACAACTCCTACTTCAAAAACGTTTTCAAAAATTCACGCTCGGTTGAGGGAAACAGGAAGGTTTGAGAGAGCTACTCATCTGTCGGGTGCACATCGAACGGTAACAACCCAAGAAACCGAGGAAGCAGTTCTTAATCTGGTAGAAGAACACCAGGAAACAGGCACTAGAAAAATAGCGTTGACAGTGAACATTTCTCATGTTCTAATATGGAAAATTTTAATTGATAATTTGTTATATTATTATCCCTACCACATTCAAAGAGTTCAGGGTTTGTTTGTGATTGGGTGATTTTCCATTACGTATCAACTTCTGTCGTAGGTTTCTCCAATGCCTTATTCAATATCCTTTATTTAAAAGTCAAATCCTGTTTACCGACCAAGCAAATTTCTCACGCAACGCTATATACGCAATTTTCACAACAATCATTTGTGGTCAAGAGGAAAACCCCCATGCGATACAGGAATCACATTTCCAAGAACAGTTCTCTCTAAACGTGTGGGCAGGAATCCTAGGAGAGTATTTAATAGGCCCATTCTTTATTTCAGGAAGATTGAATGGAGAGAGATATCGTCATTTTCTTGAAGAAGATTTGCCTATTTTACTGGAAGATGTGCCACTTAGACTACGAAATGAAATGTGGTTAATTCATGACGGTGCCCCGGCACATTTTGGCATCCTAGCGCGAGAATTTTTTGATCGTACTTTCGGTAACCGTTGGATAGGTCGGGGAGGGCCTTAACCATGGCCCCCTAGGTCACCAGACCTTCACAGTTTGGATTTTTTTCTTTGGGGACATCTAAAATCCTTAGTTTACCAGACACTCATCCAAAATGAAGAAGAATTAAGAAATCAAATAATTAACTCTTGTAATACTTTAGAAATTTTTCAAAGAGTGCGCGAATCAATGAGAAGAAGATTGGATGCGTGCATACAGCAAGTAGGTGGACATTTCCAACATTTATTGCGATTTTGATTTAGTTTTATATCTAGTGTTTCGTTGTTTATTGTTGTTTAAAAATTACGGTTTGAAATGTTTCTATGTTGATTTAAAAAAAAGTTTTTCAAATTGTTTCACTTTTTGATAAACACATGCCTCGATTAATTTAAATCAAAATATCTCGAAAACGGTTGCTTGTAGCTACTTTTGACAAGCATACCATTTTCACGTAATAATGATAGAGGAATCGATTTTTCTTCTAGAAAATGTGATACACACATGCACAAAAAAGTTGTGACTCCTCAAAAGAGAAAAATACCTGTAGGTGGCGCCCCCTACAATTTAGAGCCAAACTAAGATCAAATTTGAATTTCTCATATGAAAAAATCCCCAAATGCCAATTTTCGTCCAAATATAGACCTTATTTCAAAAATTATTTACGAAAAACAAAAATAAAAATATATTTTTAACACCCTGTATTTCAAAAATGAAGGGCTTGCGGACCCATGCTTGTATGAACTTTTCACCTTATAAATAACTGAGGAATCGTCCTGTAAAATATCGGACACTTATTAAATAACACCCTGTATAACAGACAAGAACAAGACAGAACAAAGACTTAGAACAAATCTGTTCAGTGACTTTCATTCCTTTTCAATCTGACCGCGCATACTAGTGCGACACTACAGGATTCAGACATGTCTGTGCGCAGGTGTTTTAAATACTTAAAAATGGGTTTATGACCAAAAGTATAGCATTTTACTCACAAGTAATAGCTGTGGGTCACTCAGATGATTACGACCTTCATCATTCTAAGTTATAGCTATTATTACTTGCTCGCTAAATAATATAAAAGCCAATTTTTGCGTATCCATAGCGATTCATACATGTCCAGCGCCGGATTAAAGGTTTCGTAGGCCCTAGGCACCAGTGGTGAATTTTAGACTTTAATTCGGGGAGGAGCAGTAAAGGGTCGTGGGAAAAAATGCGCCGCAGGCGAAAATTTTTTGGGTGCCACGCCCTAATTTTACTAAGAAATAACAAAATTTACAAATGAAGTGGTTTTCTAAACATTTCTATGCGTTTGAAGAGCCCAATGGATGCCCATGCCCTGATGAAGTCGCTGACGTCGCTTTTACAGATAAACTTAAAAACATCATATTTAATATATGGCCAAAAGTTTTTTTGTTTTTTTTATTTTACTTTTTTACGGTTCGTCGGCGTATCTGAGGCCATCTAGAACCGGTCATCGACCGTACGGTTTTTAATCGTGCGACCTACCGACTGGGGAGTGTGAAACGGCACCTTCATCCTACGAGATATCCGATCTCATCCGGCCTGTCCGGCGTGAATAGGATGGTTTTGATATCGATTCATTTTACACTCTTCCCTAAGACAAGAGCACGCGGTGTTTCCCAAGCGGTCACCCATCCAAGTACTAGCCGCGCTCGACACCGCTTAACTTCGGTGATCTGACGGGAACCGGTGCTTTAGGTGTCGCTAGGCCCTTGCTGGCCAAAAGTTGTTAATTAAAAAAAAACTTTCAAAATAATTTAGAAAATTCAGCTTTTTATTGAACAAAACTAACTTTTTGCCATCGAAAATAATTGCGTAGGATAAATAATATATATAATATAATGTATATGTAATATTTTATAAGGTTTTTTGTATCACATTGTAGGTTGTCTCTGTGTCTGTGAACTCTTTTTATTATTGTAGAATACAGTATTGATCCTTTTTTTTTGTCTATCTTTATTATATTTTATGATCGTAGGCCCTTCACGTTTCGTAGGCCCTAGGCAAGTGCCTATTGTGCCTTACGGATAATCCGGGCCTGTACATGTCATGTTTTTCGACAGTTGTACAAAAATATTATTACTTCTCTTACCTAAATTTGAACACTACTATTTTAGGATTTATTGGGCTGATGCTCGCTCCGACTCTATCCATACTTGCAACTACGACGGCGTGGATCACCATGAAGTTATAAGCAATCAGGAATTCCTGTCTCATCCTTTCGCTATTTCTCTCTTTGAAAACTATGTTTATTGGACTGACTGGCGGACCAATAGCGTTGTGAGAGCTAATAAGTGGACTGGAGGCGATGTTATGGTTATACAGGTAATACAATGTAACTATTTTAGGATCTAGTGAAAGCATTCGATATTCTCTTGATAAACCATTTCTTAGATACTAGCTTCCGAAAGGGTGACGTGCAAAAAAATAAAAGGAATTGGGGAAAAAAACAAAGCTTTTTATTCTTACCAAATCTAAATGATCACAACACTAAGGTCCTCAGCTAACTCATATTTCTTTGCCTGACTGATGACTGTCAGGGGTGCGGAGGGGGGGGGGGGGGGAGGGTCGGCGCTTAAAGCCTCTACACACGACCCAATCTGCAGGGTCCAATTTGCAGCGCATATAGGAAAGGGAAAATCGGGTGCTGCTCTCCACACCACCCGATCTCGCAGTGTGCACAGAAAACAGAAACAAAGTCAGTGTGTTTCGAATCTTGAGCCGTAAAGGTCAAAATCACAGAACATAAAGGCTAGCTGTCAAAATGGCTCCTAGTAAATGTCAAAAAATCGGAATTGCGCTGACTTTGCTAGAAAATAATTCGCGACGAAAGAAAAGAAAATGTTGGGTTAGGAAGTGGCTATTAGACAGGAAAAAGTTTAGCCATATGAATATTTTTAAAGAATTAGGACCAATCGACTTTCAAAAACTTTTTGAGAATGAATACCGAGACATTTGAGGAACTGCTATCTCTATTTAAATAATGGGTGTTGGAAATATCCCACAGGCAGGGCATTTCCCTATAAAGCTCAAAAATCTCTCTCCCTTTCAGACATTTTTGATTCAAAATACAAAAAAATTGTGGCAAATCTGTCAGAATTAATACATGACGTGCCCCGTCAAATATCCATGAAATCGACCCAATCGTGCTCAACCAACCGTCCGATCTGGATTTTGTCGGTCCGACATGCCTACACACTACCCAATTTGCAGGGCCCCTGCAGATTGGACCCTGCAGATTGGGTCGTGTGTAGAGGCTTTTAGGGATCGCATGTCAGTATAGTTTTATGCTCAAGAGATCTACAACGACAAATTTGCAGACCGCTGGACCAAATTGTTTGATAGCGGTTAGTTAGCAGACGTCATTTTTCTTGACTTTAAACGTGCATTTGGTCATGTTCCACAGCGGCGTTTACTAGAGGTGGGGTCGGTATTAGAGAAACTGCTACTTTTTAACGGTATTTTTTGATACCGTCACACGGTGGGGTATTTGGTTATTATACCTGGCCAATATTCTATTTACGAAAACGCCGTAAATACACCCTTTCATGACTAATTAAATACTTAATAGGTAGATGCGAGATGGATGCGTCCGAAAATCCCGTTTTAGGTAGCATTAAACGGAGTAGTCTTAGTCGAAATTTTGGCGTTAGCCATGGCACAAGTGTGACAATTGCGGTTTGGGTAAGTGAGCAATAGTTTACAGCAAAATAAAACAATTCAGGCTTATTGTATCAAAGTGAAAGTTATGGACAAGTTACCTGCAGGTTTGTACATACTTAAGATGCTATTTGTATAATGATATTGTTAATACTTTTAGAAAAAAATTCACAGAAAAGTGTTTAATTTTTGTTTATGTTTTTTTTTTAAATCTCAGAAGTTTGGCTAGTGTTTTAGTTATTGATACCGTGTTATCCCGTAAATGTTGCTGCTGAAAATGGATATGGCATATTTTATTTACTAAAATACGTTTAAAACACCTGCCCTTTTTTGCTCGTTAAAACAGAAACGGTATATTTAAAAATAGGTTTTTTTCTAAAGAATATTCATTTTGTTATAGGCCCTAGCTGTTCCTATTGGGAAGTAAGCAGAATGGATTTATTTAATCGTCTGAGGGTGTGCCCGTTTAAAAACAAACAAAAACAGTTTGATAAACTTGTTAGTTATGTACAGAATGAGACTAACAGCTCAGATGAGAACATACAAGATATAAAAGCGAAAATTGCAAAATACATATTTCATATAATATGACTCTAAAAAAATGGAAAGTTCCCAAAGCAGAGAAAAATATAAAAAAAGACAGAAAGCGAGATATACAGAAAAAGTTTAAAGACCAATTCGGAATTATGATTGACCAACCAAAACAAGGATTTGGCAACACAAATACTGGTAATATGGCCAGACGTTTTTTTAAAAATCATCAGATCACAGCACAAATTACCCAGTTAGATGAAGATCTTATTAAACCATTTTACACTATATTGCAAACCATTTCTTGTGAGTTTCGAATAGACGTAGAAAAATTTCAAGATTTTTGCCATGAGACAGCTCATAAATATGTCAACCTATATGAATGGTATCCGATGCCACCAAGTATACATAAAATCTTACTCCATGGAGCAACAGTGATTAAGAACGCGTTACTTCCAATTGGTCAACTTAGTGAAAAGGCGCAAGAGGCAAGAAATAAAGATTTTAAACAATATCGGGAGGATTTTTCACGAAAAACTTCCCGAATACAGACAAACCAAGACGTTTTGAATAGGTTACTCATATAATCTGACCCTTTCATTACGAGCTTGAGCAAGAGTAATGCAAAAAAGAGGAAAATGCTGCCACAAGACGTGTTAGATATGTTGCTTGAACCAGAAGAACCCATGTCCGCAACGCAATCCGCGAGCGATAGCAGCTCTGAAGAATCAGAAGACGAATAAACACATAACATCATTTGTTAGGTTTTCACTTATTTATTTACTATACCTGGCTACAGTGGAAGGAGAAACAATTGTCATAATATTAATAAATAAGTGAAAATGTTCATCGTTTATAATTTGTCCTAAATATATAGCCCAAACTAAATATAATATTTTTTAATAAAGTTTCACCACGCATACTTTTTGTGTTATTTTGGTCTAAATATATGTGTAAAGCTATCACCTATTATTACTCTGTCTAAATAAAAACAGAAGACTCCTAACTTATTTATGACCAACTTTGAACACCCAATACCCCACCGTGCGTCGTGTCGCGCTCCACAACCTAAAAACAAGCAGTTACTTTGGAACCATTAACTATCCCGGAGTTGAGCGAGTCGCCGCGCCCGCCGCTGTTACAGCGGCGCCAGTCGATACCGATACCTTTTCGGCTTTGGGTTTCGGTTTAGATCATTTCGGTGGTGTTCACGACTGACGGACTAGCAAGTGTTGCGTCTCTTGGCGTCGTTCTCGCGATGTCGCGGAGGCAGCAAAAAGTAGCGAGCCATAATGACTAATGACGAAGGCGGACGTGTTTAAAAGGAATATTATCAAATTGTATGTTATTTTTTACTTTTAGAGAGGTGCTAACTTTAATAGTTTTAAACATAATAAATCAGGATAGTGGTTTAAATCCTAGGAATTAGAAATATAAGTCCTGTTATAATAATTAGTTCCGATTAAGTTAGCAGTTGTTTCCGGTATCAGCAATAACAAAAAAAAATATAATTTTTGCATTTCTTCACGTCATTTGATTCTACCGAGATGTATTCGATGTCCTTTCCTAGTTTTAGCAATTACAGACGTAAACGTACTTTAGTAATATTATAAATAATAAGAAATAACATAATACAGGACACAGGGGAGCGTCACGTCAGGTCAGGGTTACGCTCAGACAACATCGGTATCGGTAATCGCGGTACTGGCTTTAGGCGCTTGGGCAGGCCGGCGTCCATATTGCGATTGTTACATGATAAATACGTAGTTCCAAAGTAGCAGTTACTTTGTCGCGGTATCAGTTGGAGCGCTCCAAATTGCTAACGGTATTCCCATCACTAGCGTTTACATCAAATTCAAATATTCAATTATTATCAGAAGATCCAAAGACTTTTTAATAAGGTAATATAAACAGTACCAGTTGAATTACAATCAAAATTAAAGTATTTTATAAATACCTAAATCAGAACATTTCGACAAATTATTAAAGAAAACAAAAAATATTAAAACAGAAACTGACAATTGAAATATTCAGTGAGAACATCTAACATGGAATAAATTCTGTATTGCCACTTTGGTAGATTTTTTTAAAAATCGCTCGGACGCGTTAATTTTTAGATTTCTAAAAGTTAGTAAAAAATATTAAAACAGAAAGTGACAATTCAAATATTCAGTGAGAACATCTAACATGGAATAAATTCTGTATTGCCACTTTGGTAGATTTTTTTAAAAATCGCTCGGGCGCGTTAATTTTTAGATTTCTAAAGGTTAGTAAAAAATATTAAAACAGAAAGTGACAATTCAAATATTCAGTGAGAACATCTAACATGGAATAAATTCTGTATTGCCACTTTGGTAGATTTTTTTAAAAAATCGCTCGGACACGTTAATTTGTAGATTTCTAAAGGTTATTGGTTTCCTTCGCCGGATTCATCTCTAGACGCGTTTCGCTGTATAACAGCTCGTCAGTGGAGCTATAGAATCCGACGATGGGCAGCAACTATAAAGAGTCTACTTGACCCTGAAAGATGGATGAGGAATGGCAGATGTAGCCTTTAAGCGACATCTAGTGACAATCAAATGCATCACCTGGCCCGTCTAACAAAAATCAGTCAGAAACGGAGAAGCAAACTCCTGCAAAAACCCGGCGAGCTGGTATTCTCATAGGGGTCGCCGCCAGGAGCACATCATTAAAAGCCAATTCGGTATATAGACCGAGTACCAACAATTAGAATTCTAAAGTTTAGTTGCTTTCCTTCGCCGGATTCATCTCCAGACGCGTTTCTCTGTATAACAGCTCATCAGTGGAGCTATAGCTTTTGGATCACCCCCTGTATTTTTTAGGTAGAATTCAGTGGCGCGCTTACTGCGTGAAGCTATCTCTGTATCAACCCCCAAAATATGTCCCGCTGAACAGCAATCTGTAAAGAAATAGAAGTAATAGTCGCAGACTCACTTAATAAACAATCATGATCCTATAGCTTCATCTTTCAACAGTTTTAGCTGATTTGTTAAATCCTTATTGTATAAGGTCTCAGAATTTTAAAAATCCAAGGGCTTCTTTGTCTCTTCAATGATGAGTTATTTTATTTTGTTATCCAAATACCAAGGAACCTCTTAGTAAGCTTTTTGGGAGTCTTACTTTTTGAGATTTAAAGCAAACATATGATTTTTTAAATGGGACACCCTGTATAGTATTCTCTTATTCGATTGGGCTATTTTTAAGCTTTTTAAAAAGTATATAATTGTTGATAGTTATTATTAACAATAAACGCACAGATCAAAATATTTAGAAAATTATTGTATAGTACAATCAATCTGTTATGGAAAAGCGGGTTTACGGGAAAAAAATACCATAAGCGATTTTATTTCATGAATGGTTAGGGGGCATGTGATTAGCTTAAAACCAAATTGTTGCCCCCCCCCCCCCGCCTTGGGCGCTTGTGGGAAACTTAAAAATAATTTTGACTTGATTTTCCGCAAAAACGGTAAGTCGCAGAGAAATATTTTGTAAACAAATATTGTAGAAAACAATATTCTCCACAATTTATTTCATGGAGTCACTGCGCTACGACTAAAAGTTCAGAAAGCAGAGGGCGCCAAAGTGGCCAAAAATCACTTTTTCTTTATTTTCGACGCGAAAAATATTTTTTTGCTCAATCGCATAAATACAAAAGTTGTAGAGCCCAAAAAATCCTATATATTGAGTCCGCGCTTTTTTTTTACAATGCACGGTTACGGAGATATAGCGCCTGGAATTACCAACCGAATGCAGCATCATTTGTTTTATGTCCTGTGATCGTAGCATTCTATTGTTACAGATCCTCACGTCTAATATGACCAACACGCCACAACTAAAAATACTTTATAGGGGAAAGGAAAGTCGAAGTCTTTCTCCACAAGTTTATTATAGTTATAGAATAGAATAATCAATATACCTACATTAAGGCGAATTGACAAAACGGTTCCACCCTGTGAATCATCGACTATGGGCGATTTATTTACTTAGCTTCAAATCAACCTCAACAGTGAACAGAAATTATTGATAGGAAATTGATAGGAAAGTGTAAATTTAAAAAAAAATGTTAAATGTCCTTGATATTTTAAAACAATTAGGGGGATGTATCTTGATCTGAAGTACTAAGAACTCGTAGAATGGAGTAATATTTTCAAATCGACGTTAGAATACCAGTATAATGGCCTTATACAAGTATTGTTAATAACTAATTCTAATTGTGTTACGAGATTACAATATAATTACCATTAACATTTTGAATGTGGGTCAAAACGCCTGCCTTTCTGTGACGTCAATAATCTGTAGTTACCGATGTTATCAAATATGTATATATATATATTGTAGAGTTAAATGTACTAAATTGATTTCATGACCATACATTATCAGTAATATTTTGATTAAAATTTGTTGATATTTTTAAAGCGATTTGATAAAACAATACAATTATCAGTAAAAAATCAAACAATAAATGACAGCCGGATAATTATTAATATTTGTATCGTATGTTCATTCATGGCAACTGTGATTTGATATAACAGTGGTATACTTAATCAGCATTTTTAAATTGAAATATCTCGAAAACGGCTGGAGCAAATATCAACATAATATTATTATATTTTTAATATTAAAAAAAAAATGCATTACATGTTTCTAAAATATACTGGATGTTCTACTTAAAGTTACCCAAGGTTGCATGTTAAACTAATTTGCCATATTCATTTGTTTTATTTCGTAACAGTTTCCTGTGATTAGTGTGCCAGATAAGGGTCAATATTAATAGAATGCTAAGACGCTGCATTCCGTTGGTACTTCCAGGCGCTATATCTCCGTAACCGTGCATTGTAAATAAAAAGCGCGGACTCAATTTATAGGATTTTTTGGGCTCTACAACTTTTGTATTTATGCGATTGAGCAAAAAAATATTTTTCGCGTCGAAAATAAGGAAAAAGTGATTTTTGGCGACTTTGGCGCCCTCTGCTTTCTGCACTTTTATCGTAGCGCAGTGACTCGATGAGATAAATTGTGGAGAATATTGTTTTCTACAATATTTGTTTACAAAATATCTCTCTGCGACTTACCGTTTTTGCGGAAAATCAAGTTAAAATTCTTCTTGAGTTTCCAACAAGCGCCCAAGGGGGAGGGGGCGACAATTTGGTTTTAAGCTAATCACATGCCCCCCTAACCATTTATGAAATAAAATCGCTTATGGTACTTTTTTCTCGCAAATTTTACAGATTGGCTGTACTAGTAGTAGGCTATGAAACCAGTGAAACAAACAAAAGAATATGTTATTACTGCTAAAATAATAAATATTATGTAAAAATACACTAATATTACATTTAGAACTATGGACCAATATCTTGTATTATGGCGATTAATAATGCCTGTGTGGAGCTCATAAAATAAGATCCGTCAGACCAGCAGCAAACTGTCTATCGACTCGTATTCGATTTGGGTACAGTTGCAAAAAAAAAGTCGTCGCACAGCATTCCGAGTACGTAAATGGTGCACAATCTTTACTTAATAGGGTTTCAAATGATATTTTTTTAATAATTTGTTAGAAAATATTTTATTCCTCTAAGATCTTTTTATATGACTTTACACGAACTTCTAGTATCTCTATAAAAGCGATAACGTTCATTTCGTCCCTTTCGCGATTCTCTTTTATTATATATGATTTATGAGATTTAGGTCTTGGTTTTATAAATGATCGATTCTTAATTAAATTAATTTTTAAACTTGAAAGTGTTACTTGATTGGGCTGCCTTCTGTCTGGATATCTATGAAAGTAAAAACTCTCATAAGTTAGATATTTAAATTACAAAATTGTAAGTTACCTATTGTCATGGCACTCTATCAAGCAAACTTAATATGTATTTTTTAAAATTTTTATACTACTACATTTTTGCAATTTTTTTAAAACTTTAGTGATATAAGACATGTGTTTTAACGAAACGTTGTTTTTGCCTATACAGACAATTAGACATGTCAAATGGATATTCTTTGGTTTGTTTCAACGGTTTCATGGCCTATTATGCAATCCAAACCAGGTTATGTTTGCCTGCCACGGTCATATTGGAGTCACAAAGTGCTTCCAATATGGCCGTCGACGGCAAACGTCAGAAAAACTAACCTTTATTTTTGCGTGTATGTCAGTTTGACGTGTAAACCGCGATTTTGGTTTTGTGTATTTTATTAAGTTATTGTTGTTCAATATGTGTTTTTTTCTGTTATTTATATTTAATAATACTTAAAGTTAAAGATGTTATTGGAGATGTTAACAGTGGCAAGTGTATAGCTATACACAACACAGGACTCGACTGTAAACTAAGCATTGAATCCGTGTATATTTGCCTTCAACGGCCATACTGAGTTCGTTGAACGTTTTTGAGTTCTGTGGAACGAATTCAATATGGCCGTGGCAGGCAGATCGTAATTTGACACATCGTTGGATTGCCTGATACTATATATAGTCTATCTTTAAATGGCGCGAAGTAATAAATGCTCATTAAATACGCAAAACGCATACCGGGGTATCAAGAACAATTTAAACACCATCCCTTAAAATCTATTGTGTTTACATTAAGGGATCCAAATAATGAGCATTCTTTAGGTAGGTCCACCCTAAATTTATCGCAAGCTATTGTTATATTTGAAGATTTACCATTAGGGGGAAAATTCCTTAGCCAGGAGCGTGTATTGGTGAAGTTTTTAAATTAACAAAAACATAACACATGAAAACTTTTAAAAATTCGTATTAACTAATAAATATTAATGGGTGGTACTATTTTTATTTATTATCTATCTTCCTTTGTCTTTTTGAATAAAGGATGCGTATAGATAAAGTGTGTTTCCGAAAGAAAAGTTATTTTAAAAGTCGTAATAATGGCCTTTACAGATAAAAAAAAAACTTTCCGTTAGTATACAGGGCGGTACATTATTTTTAATGTTATACGACAGACATTTTTTTACAAATATTCAAAACCAACGCGAATCGATTCCTTCGCAGATACACTGCTCGCAGAACGCCCTTGGAAGGAATTGGGGCATTTTTAGTTGCTTAATATTATTCAGATTGCTAATATTTTTATGTAGGAAAAAGTGAGAGTGACATTATTCACTAATAATTAGATAAGTGTTCTGAATATTTTTGATATACTTTTTTGTAAGTAACTCCGTAGGTATACAGGGTGTCCCAGCTCTATGTACTTTTGGATTGTTGCTTTTGTGTCATTTGAGGAAGGAGTCTTTTGCAATTTTCCTGAAATTTACATGCAACATTATATTATTTATTTAATTACAAAAACAAGATATAATATAGAATCTTACAAACAAAGCATTTTCAAAAATCGAATAATACTTTGTCTTTATGGCGTAATCATAGAGCATAGTTTCTTCGATTATTATATCTACCTGCCACATTTTGGCTTCTTCTATCCCATGATCGATATACTTTTTCCACTTCTCCGCACTAGTTTTACCCATAGCTTCATTAAAGAGTCTTTTTAAATCCACCATTTTATAAGTGGTGTTTTTTCTGGCGACATCTGTCTTTATTTGAGCCCATATAAGTTCGATCGGGTTTAATTCGCAGAGGTAACGAGGTAGTCTGAGCACAGATATTCCTCGTAACTTTGCCGTTTCATCGACTACATATTTGAATGCATTCTTATGTAAATTGGCTAGTGTTATATATTACTAAATATATAATAATAAAATAATACACGACATTATTTTACTTGACCGTTTATTTTAACATTTGCAATGCCGCCAGCCTGTGGACTGCGAGACTCGGTATACACTTCTGGAATGTACAATATAAAAAGCGTCCAGATAAGAGCCATTATAAAAAGATGGCAAACATAAATATTAACTTCCAAATTGGTAATAAAGTTTGTTTACATACAGAACATCCTCCCCTTTAACAGACAGAAAAAACAAAGGCAAGTACCCTATATATAAAAAATAATAACAATATAAGAAACACTCCCGGACATTACTAAAGCTGCAATCGATCGGGTTGTCTAATTAAACTGCGCCTTCGGAGCACTCGCGACGCAGAGTCATTATTATTTTCGCCAACATCACCTGCCAAATTTTGATTGTTCATAATTGCGTCTGTAGGCAGGATAGGGGAGTTGTTTTCTAAAGTAGACAGTGGAAGGATATCAACATTACTATCTGCATAGCATTTTTTTAATTGATCAATATGACGTTTCCATTTCCTTCCACTATCCACTTCAATAATGTAGGTTCTTCTGCCCAACACCCGATTAACAATACCCTTAATCCAATTCTTAGATTGCTCCCGATAATCACGTGCCCACACCACATCACCAGTATAAAGTATATAAAGTACAAATTTTAAACCATATAAATACTGAAAAAAAATTCGAACTCCGAAAATAATCGCGGCCGCCTCCTTTTCAATCTGTGAGTACGCTAGTTCATTTGAATGCAGCAATCGAGATGCAAAAGATATTGGCTTTCTTGAGCCATCCTCATAGCGGTGACTAATTATTGCTCCCAGTCCAACACTGGAAGCATCCACCATAAGCTCGATAGGCCTTTTTGGATCAAAGTGTGTTAGAACCAACGGAGACTTTAATATATCCTTTATCTGCTTAAAACTATGTTGACATTGCTTTGACCAAGACCAATATACATTGTTTTTTAATAGATTATACAAAGGGTGCAAAACTGTCGAGGCATTTGGTATAAACTTACAGTAGTAATTTACCATACCTAAAAATGATTTTAATTCGGAGACATTTGTAGGCTCCTTAACTTTATTAATTGCCTCAATGCGCTCGTCAGTTTTGTGTAGTCCGCTTTGATCAATTCTATGACCCATATATGTAACGGAATTTTGAAAGAAAGTGCATTTTTCTTTGCGAACTTTCAAACCACAACCTTTCAATTTTTCAAAAACCCTTTCGAGTCTATATAAGTGCTCCTGGGCATTCCTGCCTGTAACTAAAATGTCGTCTAAAAATGCTACAACACCACATTTGAAAATAATTGCTCGATTATATTTTGAAATATTGAAGGGGCACAATGGATGCCAAAAGGAAGCCTTCGATATGAAAATAAACCCTTATGGATGGAAACAGTTACTAACTCAGTAGAGTCTTTATCTAAAAGTACTTGCTGGTACGCCTCAGATAAGTCAATCTTTGAAAACCTTTGCCCTCCCTCCAGTTGACTGAATAAATATTCCACTCTTGGAAGAGGATATTGCTGGACCTCTAGTTGAGGGTTTAAGGTGATTTTAAAGTCGCCACAAATTCTTAGACCGCCATTTTTCTTAAGAATGGGAACAATGGGTGTGGCCCAGTGAGAAAATTCCACCGGAATCAAAACATTGTTTTTAACTAAGCGATCAATTTCATTTTCTATTTTAGGCTTAAGTGCGATTGGAATAGGTCTTGCCTTAATATAGCGTGGCTGCGCCTTTTCTTTTAACTTTAGTGAAACCGTGAACTGGTTAAATGTTCCCAAAGTACCGTCAAAAATTTCCTTATAATTTTGAAGTAATTTTTCTAACCTGGCAGAAGAATCTACTTGCACAATATTATTTGTCTTATCTAATTTACATATTCCAAAGTTTAACATTTTCAAACCATTACGCCCTATAAGAGGTGAACCGCCATTTTGAATAACATACGTTTTTAATTTGTAACACTTTTGTTCGTAATATATATTTAACCTTAAGAATCCTAATGGTTTAAATGAAACACCTACATAATCTTTAAGTGATAAATCATTTTTACATAGTTCTAGGTTTTTAAAATATCTTAAATATAATTTTTCCGATATTGCCGCATGCGCAAACCCTGAATCGATTTCGAAATTTATGGGAATGTTTTCAACCAATAATTGAATATATATGGGTTTAACGTTTGACTCGACATTACCTGTATCAAGATCTAGATCCCTAAACAAATTATTTGCAAACTTTTCATGCGAGCCTTTATCTTTTATATTAAATAAGCATTCCTCAGTATCTTGATCACTACCATAATAATCATTCGGTTCTAGAAAGTTTTGACGTATTGCGACCTTACATACGGGGGCCAAGTGACCCTTATTACCGCACTTGTGACAAATATAGTTTTTGTACTTACATTCAGACACGTTATGATTTGAACGGCCACATGCTGAGCACTTACTAGAAAAATTTCCCTGATACCTTTTTTCCTGGAACTGCCCCGCTGCCCCTCTGGTACTCCGATTTGCCTGCTGGAAATTTTGTTTACGAGGCCGGGCACCGCTGCTAGTAGAGGCACCCCCTTCGTGCTGAGTAAACAGAATGTCGTCTTTTTCTGTCTTTACATGCATACTCATATTGGATTCCGAGGATCTTTCATTAAGTTCAACCAGTGATGATTCTTTCGCCAGTGCAATTTTCACCACCGAAGACAGTGTAACGGTCGACTTGGATGCATCCTCTTCAAAAATTCTTTCGCAGATGCGACTGTCGCGGATACCAATGGCAAAGATATTTCTCAGAAGTGAATCCAAAGATGTATTTGCCGAAAAACCACAATTAGCTGCCAAACTTTCAACTCTGGCTTCCCAGTCACAAATCTTTTCGTCCGGCAGTTTTTTTGCACAATAGAATTTTAGCCTTTCACTAAAAAATGATTTTACTTGTGAAAAATGTTGTTAAAGCACTTTATTTAACTCGTCGTATTTTAAATCCGTTGGGGTTTTAGGCACGCATAAATTTCTTAATAACACAGCAATCCTCACTTAAGGTGTTTAACAGAATAGTCTTCTTACGATCATCTGACGTAATCTCGTTGGCTATAAAAAACTGTGCCAATCTTTCGGAAAACACTGTATAACTGGATATTTTTGGGGTCGAAAACACTCAACGCTCCTAGTAACGAAGATGCCATTTTAATGCATAAACTATGCTTTATTTAACTCATGCAGCACACAATTCCGAAACACGTGAGTTCCGTTAAAAAAACTCGTCGCCAATGTTATATATTAATATATAATAATAAAATAATACACGACATTATTTTACTTGACCGTTTATTTTAATATTTGCAATGCCACCAGCCTGTGGGCTGCGAGACTCGGTATACACTGCTGGAATGTACAATATAAAAAGCGTCCAGATAAGAGTCATTATAAAAAGATGGCAAACATAAATATTAACTTCCAAATTGGTAATAAAGTTTGTTTACATACAGAACACCTAGTACCAATAGTTCTTTTTTTTAAGGAATCTAATGGAAATTCTTAGTAATTCTGTTATATCACTTTTACGCCACGCACTTGTCGGTAATTCTTCCATCAGCCTAGAGCAGCTATACTCTAAGTGTGTTCCGCGGAACCCTAGGGTTTCGCGATACCTCTGTAGGGGTTCCTCAAGAATTTAGAAAAAAAATCAAAGCACCTCTCTCTGGTCGAACGTTTTGACTCCGCGGCCGCGCGTAGGTATATTTATTTATTTATTTGTATTTGTATAAACATGTGTTACAATAGCTGGTACAATATCTCATAAGTTTGGTATCAACATGTATACTTGTATACTTGTGAGCGCGCAGTCCCTTTGATAAAAGCCGCCTCTGAATTGTTTACAATGCAATTTTTATATTTCTCTTTTTATTTTTGCTTTTTGTTTATCAAAGGCGCCGACTCGAGTATTTTCGAGAATATTCGAGATCGAGTCTAGGACTAAAGTATAAAAGCGGCGATCGCGCGTCGCGCCTCGTCAGTCAGTTGACGATTAGCGTTCGGAGCGATAAGTTCCTACCTACCTACTTACAAGCTCGCTAGCGAGAAACTAGTGTTCATTGTTCTACTGCCTGCTGTATTCTGTTGTCTCAGTTTTATACATTTCTTCATTGTACTAAACTTAGTCTCTTATACGCAGTAACGATTGTGCATTATTTAGACCCCACCATCCTGACGTGTAACATTATAAATAAAGAAGAATGGAACGTTGGCTTAAAGGTGTTAAACGTGTTGCAACAACATCTTCTAATGACGCTGAATGTTCAAAAACAGTACGCGCGGAGAATATAGCAATCACCGATCCAGACGATGATGCCACGACGTCAAGCTCGACGGTTTCAAAGACGAAAAAAGGAAGTATGATGAATCATATATCAGTTTCGGATTTGTTGATTCCAACGGCTCACCTCTCTGCATGCTATGTAGTAAACTGCTTCCTAATAGTTCCATGGCACCTGCCAAATTGCGCCGACATTTACAAACTGTACACCCCGAGTCTAAAGACAAGAATAAAGAATTTTTTGTTCGTAAAAAAGATCAGTTATTGGAAAGTCAAAAAAATATGATGCATGTAACAAAAACTATCAACGAAAAGGCCACGGAGGCATCATATTTAGTTAGCTATCGCATTGCACAAGCAGGTGAAGCGCACACTATCGCTGAGAATTTAATAAAGCCATGTGTATTAGACATAACAAAATGTATGCTCGATGAAAAATCTGCAAAGCATCTTTCTACTGTGCCGCTATCAAACGATACTGTTTCACGGCGAATCCATGATCTGGCAAGCTACGTCAAACAAGAACTAGTTACACGTCTACAAAAAACACGATTCACCTTGCAAATGGACGAGTCAACTGATGTCGCTGGTTTGGCTATCTTGCTGGTTATCGTGAGATATCCATATGAAAGTTCTTTTGAAGAAGACATGCTTATGTGTTCACCGCTGCTCACAAACACTACCGGGGAAGAAATTTTTAATAAAATAAATATATTTTTTGAAGAAAATAATCTCAGTTGGAACAATTGCATTGACATTTGTACAGATGGGGCCAAGGCGATGACAGGTAAAACAGCAGGAGCAGTGTCACGAATAAAAAATAAAGCGCCTAATTGTAGTTCCAGCCATTGTATTCTGCATAGACAAGCACTTGCGATGAAGCAAATGCCGTCAAATCTAAAATTAGTTATGGATGAAGCGGTAAAAATAATTAATTTTATCAAATCACGACCACTACAATCCCGATTGTTCTCATTATTGTGTGAAGATTATGGTAGCAAACATAAAACACTGCTGCTCCATACAGAAGTGCGATGGCTGTCTCGGGGTAAAACTTTAACAAGGCTATTTGAACTTAGAGCCGAGTTACCAATGTTTCTTTCAGCAGATACTTCTTTTAATTTGAAGGACCGTTTGTATGATAAAACTTGGTTGTTCCGATTGTCTTTTATGGCGGATATCTTTCAAAAACTGAACGAATTGAATTTATCATTGCAAGGTAAACAGACAACAGTGTTTCAGGCCAATAATAAAATAACTGCCTTCAAAAGAAAATTAGATTTTTGGATTATTTGCGTTGGTAAGAAAGAAATAGAAAGCTTTACGTCACTCAGTGAGTTTGTTAGCGATAACGACTCAGAAATGTTTCACGATGATGTGTTTGAAGAATTGGTCCAATATCTCAGTTCGATGCGCGCATCTTTTGATGAGTATTTTCCCGAAGAACAGAATACAAAAATGAAACTGAATTCATGGATTCATAATCCTTTTTTACCCAACTTGGAAAAGCCCGAAAGTATGTCAAACGAGATATATGAATCTCTTTTAGAAATGTCATCAGACACAAGTATGGTGTCACTGTTCAAAACGACGCCTCTCAACGATTTTTGGTGCAGAATCCATGATGAATATCCAATGCTTGGCAAAATGGCTCTGAATATTCTTCTCCCGTTCCCAACAACATATTTGTGCGAAACAGGATTCTCAACCTATGCAGCCACGAAAACAAAATATCGCAATAGACTGGACGCCGAACCTGATATGAGACCTCAACTGTCTTCTATCAAACCTGATATCAACCAATTGATGAAAAATAAAAAACAGTTTCATACCTCCCATTAGTTAGATTTTTTCTTTTTTAATATCTTCTATTATTGTACTTGCCATGTGGTAAAGTAAGTAATAATTAGTAACTGTTACTTTGTACTTTTATTATGCTTATTAATAAAAAATACACTTTTAAAAACTATTGTTTTATTGTAGGGTTCCATCAAGTATTTTGCTTCCCAAAAGGGTTCCGTCACCAAAAAAGTTTGAGAACCGCTGGCCTAGAGTGATAACTTGCATTATCCAATACAATTATTGCATCTTTTGGTATAAGATCCAACATTTGCTCGAACCATTCTTCAAAGACATCGACATTCGTATCTTCGTGATATTCTCCTGTATTTTTAGATTGGAACATCAGTAGACCACCATAGACCCCAACGATGGGTCGATGTCCTTTTCCAGATGGCGGTCTTAATCCTGTGGACAATCCTTACAAAAAAGCTTGCCCTAAACTTTTAATATTTTCATCCTGCCACATTTAGGCACAGTGTGGCCTTCATTTAGCCATGTTTCGTCTAGGTAACATATTTTTTTGTTTTCTTTTCTGGCTTTTCGGATTCTTAAGTAATTTCTTCTCCAACAGACGATATGGCTTTTGTCTATTAAAACTGATTGCCTATTATGTTTTTCCCACCGAAAACCCATTATTTTTAATAATTTCCAAAGCGTATTTCTACACATAAATGGGTAGTTAAATCTCGAAAAGTAAGACTCCTAGAAAAATGTAAATACGCCACTGAAGTCTACTTAAAAAACTCTCTTAGAAACAGTTTTCAATTTTTTAATAAGTTAAAGGATAACCAAAATACAGGGGATGGTCAAAAAGCAAATATTTTCGAAAACACGCTGTAGCTTAAAAACTATGAAAGCTATGACAATTCTGTTTACATCATTCTTTGTTTGACAAAAAGTAGCGCAGTAATGTAAAAACTGTAAGTCTCTATCTTTACTAGCTACAGGGATACCCTGCAATTGCATCGAAAAATAGACACCATGTACTTCCCTCGTCCAATGGGGATTCATATCTGTCTGGTAACGGCAATTTTGTCGGTTAACATGGTCATGTAACATAAAGGTAGCTTCATCAGAAAATATTATGTTTTTGAGTTTACGACATTTATGTGAATTAAATCCATCCCTCCGTCACAAAACTACAGTCTCCTATCTGGATCATCTTCTGCCAATTCCTTAACAAGCTGTATTTTGTGAGGGTGATACTTGCATACTTTAAGGATTTTTAGTACAGAGGTCTGACATACAGGGTGTCAATTTGAAAACTTTCAATGTAAATATCTCGAATACTACAAAAGTTAGAACAACGCGATTTGGTATAAATGTTATTTGGGTAGGGGGAACTACAACCACCATACTTTAGTCAAGGGGTCAGTCACCCCCTAGGCGCCCTACACCACCGCTTTAAAATTTCAAATGGCACCACCCCCTTTGTTATACCTCAAATTAAAGGTCTCACTGAGTAGTATTTGGTTGCACAAAAAAATAATCGATAAAAAAGAAAATTAGAAATAGAAACATAAAGCTGTAGAACAAAAACGGAACCTTTTTAACAGCATATTTATGAGTATTTTTTGTTATTTTCACGTGCACTATCACTGCCTGAAATATCTACGTGATATTAATTAATTTCTTCTTTTCCTGAAATACTTCGATATTTTATCATTTCTGGTTTGACTTCACCTATTATAATAATAATAATAATGTCAAAACAAAAAGAGGGGGACAATCAAAACAGCTTCATGCACAAATGCGATGTTTATAAAATACAAGTTAATTAAAATAGACGTGTACAATTTAAAATTTTAATATACATTGTGGTCTGCCTAATTTTAACTTATTTATTGCAATTTTGTACTAAAAAAAGTAAATTTGTAGAGAACGTTGACTCAACCCTTCGATATCAAAATAATGCACCCAAGCAGACAACCTAGTGGGCCCAATCCATGTGGAAATAATAATGGCGGTTGCTCTCATTTGTGTTTGTTACATTTAAATGGAACCTATAAATGTGACTGTCCTCATATTTCTAGGTAAGTTTAAGTTTATTAATCTCAGCTATTTATCCAACTTAAATATGGTAACGTCTCTAACCTCAATTATTTAGGGTCGTGTTGACACTTAGCCATTTTTCAGATTAAGCGAAGATAATAAAACATGCGTTAACAACGAACGCGTGCTTCTAATAGCCCGCAACAGCGAAATCCGAGGCGTAGACATAGAACAGCCTTATTACCACACCATCCCCACTATAAGCGTGCCCCAGGTCCTCGGTCCGGTGCAACTAGAATACTTTGCCAAAAACAAGAGTCTCTATTGGGCGGATTCATACATGGACGACATCAAGAAGTCTAATTTGACACAGGGACCTGTACAGACTTTAATTGATACAGGACTGCATCATGTGTCGGGGTTGGCAGTGGATTGGGTGTCTGAGTTGTTGTTTGTCAGTTCAGACAATGGTATAGGTAGGTAAATCAATATGCATAGTATGGTATACACAAAGTAGGTAGTTTAAATAATACATTGTGTCTGAAATTCGAGTCAACCTCTTTATTTTTCACACTCACGACTAACCTCAACATGTCATATTTTATAACAATTCGTCCCTACCAAGTCGAAGGGGCGTATCTCAATAAATATGGTTTTTGAGATAAGCCCTCCAATCATATTGAATTTAAGTGTATTATCATATGACTTACGGGCGTATCTCATTATCCCCAAATAGAGAAAATATCTGTTGGCGTAACTCGTAATAATGTACCTTAAAATATGACGAACCGGCGGATGTCGAATTACGCCCATTAGTCTTGTACTGCTATTGTACCGTGCATTGGAAACGCATGAGTTGCGCCCAGTCGATAACCGAACAACTTTTAAATCGCAGCATGCGTTGCCAGTAACCTAACCTCAAATAATTAGTAAACTAACGGTCGGAGACACCTGTCATATCTTAATGTTTTTTTGTGTTTTTAACCACTAAACTGATTGAAAGTAGTGTCTGTGTTCCAGTGATTGTTACGGTAAATTTTAATTATCAAAAGGTATGCTTAAAAAATTAATAATAATTGGTTACAGGTTCAAAGTTTGGCTTTTAATATGGATGTGAGATGGAAGAATGATACTGAAAATGTGGTTTTGTTAAGTCAGATACAATGTGTAAACAAGTCGGAGGATGTAAAAAAAGGTTCAGAGATAAAAATGTACTGGAAACCACACAAAAAATGGTATTTTGGGACTATTATGGAAATGGAAGATACGATTTTATCTAGTAGTGATAGTGAATATAACATTCCCTTAAAAATGTTAAGTAAAAAGTCATTAAGCGACAGCGAAGAAAATATTCCTCTGCAAGTTTTAAAGGAAAGGCTTCTAGCAGCAAATAATAATCGTACAGAGGCAGTACCTGACGCGGTCGAAAATCAAGAAAATAATAAAACATTGATGTGTGGCGTTTTTATTAGTAACGAATCGTTAAGTGACTCTGAGCAGTCCGAGTCAAGTGCTTACCAGGACGATTCGGATAGGGATCCCACTTATGTTCAACACTATGAAGTGCCTAGCTGCAAGGATGAAGTGTTTTCCGCTTGTCCACGCCCACATTGCTTGCGTTTGTTGTGCTGGACCCACTTTTCCGAAGATGATACGACTTGTGACCAAATGCATTTGCTTCCCGCAGCTAACATCGAAGAAATAATCGACAAACCAGAACAATTTGTAGTTGAAGGGAGTCGTAAAGAATATGATGCCGATTTATTTGCCAACAAGCGTGAAAATACGAAGAAAAAAGCCTCTCATCTTAGAAATAGGGGTGAAGCTTACATATCTTATAAAAGTAAAAAGCCAGTACCTGCTGGAAAAGTTGATCGACCCAGATGTAATAGTAGTAGATGTACAAAAATTGGAAAAAAATGTAATCTATTATCAGATCAAGAAAGACAAAATATTTTAATCGATTTCTATAGTAGGTACAGGTAGTATACAGCTTCAGAGGGAATTTACAACGCGGTATGTAAAGCTAGAAGACACGAAACAAAAAACGACGAATAATAATAATGATCATGTCTCTAGACGAACGAAAAGTAACTATTATTTTTTACCAAAAGATGACAGACAAATACTTGCGTGTAAATTAATGTTTTTGAATACACTGAGTATTAGCGAGAAATTTATGCGCAATGCGTTGAGCAAGTTAAAACAATCTGGAGTTGTTGAGCATGAAAAACGAGGAGGTCGAAATATACAACTAAAAGAAAACGACGAACGCATCAGAAAGCTTATACTAGAACTCGACTATAACATATCGAAAAATTTCCGCGTATGGAGTCGCACTATTGCAGAAATAAAACAACTCGTGAATATTTACATCCAGATCTGACAGTCAAAAAAATGCACAGTATGTTTATTACTGAAAGTAACGAGAATGTCAGCTATGCACTGTACCTTAATGTTTTTAGAATGTTGCGTTTATCTTTTCACCATCCGAAAAAAGATCAGTGCGGACAGTGCTTCACGTACAGACAAGGTGACGCTGACAAAAAAAGAGAACTAGAAGAAACCTACAAACAGCATATACTAGAAAAGGAAAGCGTTCGCAATAAAAAACAAGATAAGAAAAATGATCATGATCCTTCAAAAGCGTGCGCGGTATTCGACCTGCAGCAAGTAATTTTTTTGCCAATCTCTAATGACAGAAATTTGCCACAGTAAGAGATTAATAAGAATAGAAACCTTTTTCATTCGTTAATACTTTTTAGGTTCGTTTTATTTTTCATTTGTGTCCCAAATAAAGTTTAAAGTTTTTTATTTACGTTTATTTAGATGTTTAATTTGGAGGGCGTAAGTCTCTTTTTGTTTTTTATGGGTAATTCTAAAACATGACGAATAGGCGTATATCCTTTAAGGGTGCATTTCTGCCCTTTATGAAGGTGGTAAATTATCAAAACCTATAATCCTAATCCTATGTATGTATCTATCACTTAATATATAGTTTTCAAAAAATTATCACGCTTCTTTTATTTTTTACAAATTTTATGAAGTGAAATTTTACTTTAAAATCGTTTTTCTCAATACTTAATATTTTGAGATACGCCCCTTCGACTTGGTAGGGACGAATTAAGATCTGGCTAGGCTAGGTTAGGTCACATTGGAAGAAAAGGGAAATGCGGAAATAGTGTTTATAACTATAAAGATTCATTCATATCATCATCCACCGAACGTTTCCGGCACGTATCGTTTCATAAAAATAAACGGAGGATATTTTATCATGTATTTATACAGGGTTCCCCATAATAGACTACCCATTTTAATATTTGAATTAAAATTTTTTTAGTTAACAAAACATACTTTTTATTTTACTAAATTACAGCTAACTCTTTGGGATTTATGATAACTTATAAATATTTGGCTAATTTAATTCTAACTTTTAAAAATCACGTCTTCTAAATGACCTCCAACAACTTCAACACATTTTTCAATATTAGATTAAAAGTGGTTCATTACACGGCGTAGCAAACCTTCGTCTATTCCTTCAACTTCTTCACGAATTTTGACTTTCAGTTCCTCGATTGTACCTGGACGACTCGCAAACACTTTGGCTTTTAAATATCCCCACAGGAAAAAATCGGGTGCCGTTAAGTCGGGGGACCTCGAAGGCCAAGGCAAATCTCCGAATCGAGAAATGAGTCGGCCATTAAACATTTCTCGCAGGACCCTCATTGAGTTTCTGGCGGTATGAGCTGTTGCCCCATCTTGTTGGAATAGTAAGGCATTGTTTAGTAATCCTCGTCGCATATTAACGTAGCGCTCGGATGTTACTGTTACAGCGCGGTTATTTTCATCCTCAAAAAAATAAGGGCCAATAATACCAAAAGATCCTACTCCACACCACACAACAACTTTTGGATTATGGAGGTTCTGTGTAAAGATTTCACGAGGATTTTCATTTGACCAGTATCTAAAATTCTGTTTATTGACTATGCCGTTCAAATAAAAATTTGCTTCGTCGGTCATTAGGAGACTGTGAATTGCTCCTTGATGTAAATCCAAAAATTCTTGACAAAATGCTAACCTTGCTTCTTTATCTTGATTGCTAAGGTGCTGTGCCATTTTTATTTATAGGGATGAAATTTTAAATCCCTTTAAAGAATTCGATCTAAGCTTCCCTTCGATATTCCTAGGATAAGGGTTTGTCGATTAGCAGACCTTTTAGGACTTCTCATAAACGCAATTCTAACTCGTTCAATATTTTCTGGTGTACGAACTGTTCTTCGACGTCCAGGCTTCTTCAAATTTTGTACAGAACCATTTTCACGCCAATGACGAACCCATAACTTAACAGTTTTACGATTTGGCGCGTGACCCCTATTGTTGTTATTAAACTGACGCCGGAATGCACGCCTAACTTCTTCTATCGAATTGCTTCTTATGTAAGTTTCTACACAAAACACACGTTGGACTGAGTAATCCATGAAAGTTCAAACGGATGTTAAAATAATGTCTCAAAGCAAAAAAATGAAATAATTATTGATGAAAACTAACAAACTTCTCGTAGAAAAATGACGTTCCACGAAATTATTAATTTAAAATTTATTTGTGACAGGCGCCTACTTGATTAATAATTTACTTAAATCCCAAAGGCTACAGAAGATAATCCCACAGAGAACAACCTATTTAGTTATCTCGTAGGGAATTTATTAATAATATAAAATGGGTAGTCTATTATGGGGAACCCTGTAGTTAGCTTCTTCAGCATAATGATAGGTTGGTTTTGATTTTGAGAGCTTCTATGTTTGTCTTGATTGATTCATTTTTTTACTGGCTTTCTGTTTCTTGCTTTTTTGTAATTGATTTGTTTTTAAGTACTGGGTTTTTGATGTTCGCCGTTCATGGAGGTTGCCAATCCCATGGAAATTTGTATCTAGTTTCTAGTGGTGCCTAAATGTGAGTTATGTGCGATGAATTTGTTTTGTGACACGTCTGCCCTTCTGTAGTAGTCCACTATAAGTTTGTTAATGTGTTCTGTTATTGTTGGTATTTGTAAATCGTTGTGTAGTACGTGTGTATCTTGGTGCGTTCGCAATGCTTCTGAGGGCTTTGTTTTGGAATACCTGAAGTTTTTTGTAGCGCGTCCTGTATGCAGGATATTAGGACTGGTTTTACTATTGTCTTGTATACATTCGTCGTGGTCTCTATGTTAATTCTACTGTGCCGATTATTAAGCGAGTATATGACGCCTAGTTGTTGGTTCTCCGTTTTTAAGCGTTGGTCCCCATTATTATTACAGGCCATTTTTCTGTCTCAGATATTTGATGTAATCTTTCTAGTTTATTCTCATGTTATTTACTAGCACTCTGGAAGTTGAAAATGTAACTCTCGATTTCGAGAAGAAGATTATTTAAACCGATTTTCAATTTACCAAGCCAAATTTACAGAATATAAATGTAAAATGTGACGAAAAGTACTTCTAATGCTCAAATCTCTAAAAGTCTAAAAACTATTCATGCTAATTTGTCTTCTAAAAAATATTAACTTTAGTAAATGACTATTATACATTAAAATAATTTTATTGCTCTATAGCAGGTAAGTTGACATCAAACTTATCTTGTCTCTTGATCGCCCCTGGGACGTGTCGTCCCCGGAGGATTTTTGTCCCACTTTTACTAATATTGACGAGCTGCGTATTGTCTTCAGCCACATAAAAAATACACATTCGGCTGGGATTGATGGGTCAGGGCATTGAAGTGCTTAACGAAGGAGGCACTTTATGCTCTTGTCAATTCTATTACACTTCCTTTCTGAACGGCGAATGTCCTTCATGCATAAAAAAAGCTTCTATAATTCCTTTGCATAAAGGAAATAATTCTGATGATCCCTTCAACTACCGGCCCTTATCCCTCATTGCGACCCTCTCCATAGAAATTGAAATGCTTGTAAAGTCTCGACTATTTTTTTTCTTAATCCACAACAAATTACCTTATAACTCCTTCCCACTTTGGCTTTCAAGCATCAAAAGACACCAGCGATGCTATATTTTCACTTATCAAAAATAGCGTTCGCAGTCTTAATGAGGGCGAGGTTTTTGGGGCGGTGTTTTGCAATTTTTCAAAGGCGTTCCACAGTGGTAATTATCGAGTTTGTTATGTCGGGAAGGACACAGATTGTGGTGGTTGGCTAAAACCTCAGGGTTCAGTGCTGGGCCCAGTTTGGTTCTTTTTGTACGTAGACGATCTTGCAAATTTGAATATTCAGGGAAAATTTACACTCCTTGCAGACGACACCATCTCTTGTGGCGCACAAGAGTAATTGAAAAGTATGGTTGATGGTGACTAAAAAAAACTCTTTGTGTTTTATGTAAAAAAAAACTAGTATTTTGACATTTGGATTTACTTATGACCTTCTCTTAAATGGCCAAGTAATAGAAAATAAATCCGATATCAAATTCCTTTGACCTTTTATCGATTCAAAGCTTAAATTTGAGAATCACTGTACTAGACAAGAAATTAGCATCCAGTTGTTTTGCCATTAGGGTGATATCTCTGGAACTTGTTTTTTTAGCAGCGAAAAATGTGTAACACTCTTTTGTTCGAATCCCATCTAAGATACGGCATTGTGTTCTGGGGCTTTTGTGTTTGTAATTCAGAAAAGAGCCCTTAGATTTATGTGTAGAGCAAAATATAGGGACTATTGTAAACCATTATTTCTTAATTTTAGAATAAAGTCTGTGCGTTTTAAGAAGTCCGATATCGGATTAAATCACCAAGGGATGTTATCGCTTTTAAAACAGTAAGTCGGTTAAGTTACAATATCTTCGCACCTTCGCTATACTTGATCACACCGAACATCCCACTGGTTTACTGTATTCTATTACTGGGCGAAATCAGAGGTTTCAAAACAAAATTATCTTAGAATTACGCGTTGAGCATAAATAATAATTAAATAGATAATTAAATGAATAACAAACTATCAGAATTTTTGGAAAATAAAAATCAATTTTTTTCAGGACAGTATGGTTTTCGTAAATCTAGAGATACCGAAATTGCAGTAGCAGATACTATCTCAAAAATTCAAAATAATGTAGACAATAATAAAAAGTGTTGTTTAGTATCACTAGATTTGTGCAAAGCGTTTGATACCGTAAATCATACTATTTTATTAAAATGTCTTTATAATATTGGAATAAGAGGAATGGTTTACTGTTGGTTTCAAAATTATCTTAATAAACGTAAACAATTTGTTCAAACTGAAAACTACAAAAGTAACCTAAAATGCATAAATTGTGGGGTACCGCAAGGTTTGGTATTGGGACCGGTTCTTTTTTTAATTTATAATAATTCAATAGGTAATTTAAATTTAAGGGGTAATGTAAATTTATTTGCAGATGATACTACCATAATTTATTTTTCGGACAATATTATTAAATTAGAAAATGACATAAAATATGATTTAAATATTATTTCTCGTTGGCTTCAATCATATAAATTAACTTTAAATTTTGAAAAATCCTCGTATATATATGCTAATAGGAAAAACTACTTTAAATAAAGAAATTATTCCAAAATTAATATACAACAATCAAATTATTAAGTATACTAACAAAATTAAATTTTTAGGGCTAATTGTGGATGAAAAGCTTAGTTGGAAAAATCACATCCAAAAACTTCGAATGGATATTTCCCCATTAATAGGGATATTATATAAAGCAAGAAATTATATTTCCTTAAAATATTTAAAAATTATTTATTTTTGCCTAATTTATTCAAAAATACAATATTTAATATCTCTGTGGGGTTCAGCGTGTGAAACCTATTTAAAACCATTACAAAAATTACAAAATAAAGTAATAAAGTGCATTTATAACTTACCTATTTTGGAACCAACAATAAATCTTTATAAGCCAAGAGGTTATCTAGATCTAAAAAATTTATACAAATTAAAAGTTGGCATACTAATACAATCCATAAACTTAAAAGAAAAAAATTCCAATATAAAATTATCAAAATCCAATATAATTCACAATCATAATACAAGACATTGTGATAACTTTCAGAGTATTAAAGTTCGGTCAAATTTTGGTAAAAAATCAATCTTACATGATGGAATAACAATTTATAACGTATTGTCGGAAAGCCTTAAAAGTATAAAAGATATTAAAAAATTTTAAATCAAACTCAAAAAACAAATTCTGGAAGGATATTAATATTAAAAGTTATTAGATAATGACTGGGAAGTTGTTAGATGGTTATTTATTTATTATTTATTATTTTAAAAGTATTATACTTACTCATTTTGTCTATTCCCTGTAATGAACTTGATAAGTTCGTTGGGAATAAAGTTAAAGTTAAACTTAAACTTAAATTATTTTGCTATTGTTATAGTTAAATCTATATAATAATCGCTATTTTTCAAGAACCAATTAAAATTTGCTCAAGTGCGGGATGGTTAAATATGTTAAAGATTTTGTCAGGTATATACTTTTCCGATAATGACATTATTTTGGGATTATTATAATTAAATCTTCATAATAATTACTATTTTCAAAGAAATAATTAAAATTTGCTGAAGTGCGGGATGGTATGTTCTACTTTATTTTAAATAAGTAGTTGTGCTTTTCACTTTTAGTTTGTTTCTCATTGTGTGTGAATTAAAATCAGTTATTAAGCAAAGTTGTGGAAAATGTCCAGCAAGGTGGCACATCGCCTAGAAGGCATTTATCTCCAGGTTACCTAAACTAATTTTTTATTTACTTTAAATTATTTTATTTAGAAAATGTAATTCATCAACATCCAAAATTACCTTCAATATAATTTATTGTGTGAGAGCCACCGACATAATGCTCAAGAGGTTTTATGGCTTAGCGGACTTCTTAAAACGCACAGACTTTAGTAACTGTAATGTGCTTGTTTCTTTTGGAAACGATTTGTTTGATTCATTGGAAATGCGCTGGTAGCGTCAGTCAAGACATCATCCAAAATGCCTAATACTAGGCAAAGTTTTGATATCCGTTTTCCCATCCCCAGATTAACATTCTCCCTCGTTTTGTATACAATTTTAATGATAAGACTCTTACAGTATATTAGTATAGTAGTAGTAGCTTTGTCAATAAGAATCAATATTATACTTTTCTCTCGACAATAAAGCACTTTAAACACATTAAACAAAGAGACTACACCCGCATTCGGCAAACAAATTATCCTTTTAGATTTTCTCTTACCAATTTAAACGAGAATATAAACACCATACAAAACTTTAAAAATCGTAAATCTGTAGGAGAGAATGAGGTTGTATGCTGATGATACCTCACTGATATGTATTAAAAATTCCGAGTTTAAGTGTAAGAATGCATTATGTAATTCTTTAAATAAGCTTGATTATTGGTTTTAAAGGAAGAACTAAATATCAAATGTAGAAAATTATATCCTTCAACCAATAACAAGGTGAATTCCAGAGTTCTAAACAGCTTTTAGCCAAGCAACAGGTTTAATTTCTGGAGAGCAGACTTGACAATTTGAGGGAACACATTCACATTAATAACCTATCACGGAATTTGTCTAAACATAGCTATGTTTTAAGGGCATTGTCAGGGTACGTAGAACGCGAGACTGCTTTCATTGCTTATTGCGCGTCCAGAATTAATAATAATAATAATAATAATAATAATAATAATTCGTTTTCGAGAAAAAAATTCTTTTAACATGTAATGAAGTGACTATTAAGAGACAAAAAAGCTGTATTTTGAGCTGCTTAGCCCGAAAACAATATAAACTTTTTAAAGAAGTCACTAGCGTACATTTTTTTGTCAATATTATTCGTGAGACTGCCCCCCAGGACTCCCCTGGAACTCATAATTATCATCTAGTTAGTGCTAACTTAGCGTCTTATCAGAGCGAAAACCACTGCCAAATTTCACCAAAATCGGCAAAAGGATCTTTGATATATTAATAAAAAACTGATGAACTTTGAAACCCTGTATCTTGAAAACCAGACTTTTAGGACACATGTTTATATGAACTTTTCTCCTTGAATTTAGTTCAGGAATGCGCCCTTGGAGGTACGGCCTATCATTAAGTAACACCCTGTAAAGTTAAGATTCCAAATTATTTGAGGATATCCTGCAGCTGTCATTATGTTCCATTTTCTTTATCACTCTAAAAACACGTTCTTGGGTAACAAATGATTTCTCCATCAAACTATTACTACCCCAAACATAACTCCATAGCAGACCGAATTTAGTCTTTTAGAAAGCAAAGTTATGTGATGTGACCAGTCCAAAAACTCATCCAAATGGACTCCAAGGAACTTCGTTTTCTTGACAAGCTCTATATTACCATTATCTACTTCCAATGCCTTAGGTCTGGCAATTCTACATCGTTTAGTTCTAAACAATATAACTTTAGTCTTATCTTGATTAAGTACAGTTGTATTCATTAAAAAAGCGTACAAGAATTAGAACGAGAGGTAAGTTTTGTCATATTTGCGTATAACCGACTTGTCTAAATGATTGTTTATTGGAGGTTATCACAGGTCATAGATTATCAAAAATGCAAAGCAGTAGCGTCGGTGTAATTAATTTTGAAACTGCATGGTGGTAACGTTTGATCAACTTTGGCAGAAGAACATAAAAATGCCTCGTCAGTTGTCTGAAGTTGAAAAGGCTCAAATTGTATCAAGAATCAAAGAAGGATGGTCAATCCGTGCTGTAGCGCAGTTGTATAATAGAAATAAAAAAACTATATTGAAAATTAAGCAACGCTGGGAACAAAAGAATCCCTAAAGAGGAAAATTGATTCAGGTCGTCCCAAACGTTCCAATCCTGAACAGGATGCTGTTATTGATACAGCATTTCCTGCCTCCCTTCGTGTGTACCGTCCAAACAATACCAGATTTGAAGAGCGATATACTAACCCCCTCACTTCTAGACATGGGCGTTTCTCTGTAAATGTATGGGGCTGGATAAGTGTTCATGGACCTGGTGTTTGCTGGCGAATAGAGGCAAGATTTAATGCCGGAAATTACATTAACATTTTAGAAAACATATTGTTACCATCTGCTGAGCAAATATATCCCAATAATACTTTCATATTTCAACAAGATAATTGTCCAGTCCACACTGCCAGTGCTGTAACCCACTGGTTTCGAACCCATAATGTGGAAGTGCTGCCTTGGGTCGCTTATAGTCCCGATATAAATCCAATCGAAAATATTTGGGGTATAATCGTAAAAAAATATATAATCAAAATTTTAGGCCACAAAATTCAGAAAATTTATGGAAAATAATACATGCGTGCTGGGAAGAACTTGATCCAAATATTGTATCAAATATAATTCAGTCAATTCCGAATAGACTGGCTCAAGTAATAGAAAAACAGAGATATATGACCAAATATTAGATTTTATTTATTCTTGTTAAACGTTTTTTGTTTCTATTGTAATTTTTATAAAACTGTTAAAATATATTATAAAATAAAAAAATTAATTTTTGTTATTTTATTGAACTACCGTCCAACGCCAATGCTTTGCATTTTTAATAACCTTTAACATGCGATAAGCCGGTTTTACGCAAATATGGTTAAGGTTTCCTCTCATTCTAATTCGTGTACGCTTTTTTTATGAATACAACTGTACAAGTTTATTTTCTGAGAACTAATTGTTTGCCCTTTCAAATAGATGTCCCATAGCTGCTAGTTATACAATACATTTTTCACCAACTATGAGGTTGGTGTCATCAGCATAGCAGGTTACAGACTTTTTGGGTGAGGTTATTCAGAAAAATCACAAACAAAATGGGTCCCGCTATACTGTCTTGTGCAATTCCTACATGATTTTCCAATGGTTCCGACAAATAAGCTTTTCTATTTTTTGTTATTTTAACTATTTGATGCCTTTTTGATAAATATGAATTGAATAAACTGTTTATGGAATTATCTTTTTGGGTAATTATATGTATTTCAGTAAAATCTTTGTTTTCCAAGAGAAAATGTTATAGAGGTATTTTTGATCTCGACCCTCGTGACACTTGTATAAACTTTGTGGAATACGGGATATTAACTGCAGTAAGCCTATATATTTTTTCGAGTTACTAATGTTTGTAAAGAAAAATAGGGATATCTTTCAAAATAATAATTTATTTTAACATCAAAGACCACAGAAAATAATTTAAAATACCACAAGCACAAATGCAGCTCGTGACTGCAAAATTGTGAGAACCTAGCAATGAGCGTTCAAAAGTTATTTAAATTTTTGATTTTTATTTATTTGAATTTACATTGTTTTAGGCACACGTTTCTTAAATTATCAGAAGGAATTACAACCTGAAGTTACAGACTTACGAAATACCCTGTATATTTAAGTACAAGTTTGGTCACACAATGCTACATGAATTTCATAGTTTTACTGATATTTTGTGTGATTATTCGTCGTACACCCATGGGGTTTCCACAGTAATCTAAACTTTGTATTATTATGAATAAACAATTTTAATTTGATATGATTACTTATCAGAAAACTGAATTATTGTTATCAAAAATAGTTGTAGGAAAACCAATAATTGAATAATAGACATACTAATAAAATCTCGAATTTTGGACACAGTATACAACTAGTATTTTATTGGGAGATTTGAATCATGTACTCATTTTATTATTTCAGTTATCTCCAATATTAACGGAGAATATAGCACGATTCTTCTAGAAAACGAGACCATTCTGTCGATTGCCGTGCATCCCAGTCAAGGAAAACTATTTTGGATTAAATTGGATAATAATACAGCTTATTTGGAAAGCAGCGGTATGGATGGATCAAATAGAAAGGTCCTGGTGCCACAATTAAGTCCTGAGTCTAAATGTTTAGTGGTGGATTTGGAAGCGAATAGGTAATTTATATAGTATTAAAGTTAATATTATTTTATTAAAATATAAAAGAACGTTTTAGTTACTTTCAGCAAATAGCGTAGAGACCCAGATAGTTTAAAACGGACACAAGATATTTTGTGTGTATTTTTGTCGTAAAACAATACTAACCAGGTCTAGTTCTAAATGTGCCACGGTCATTTTCATCTACAATAATAATAAGTGACTGTATGTTCTTGTTATTATTTAATGAAAAATAGTAATCTCGAATATAATTTTTTCAAGTTTCTATAGGAATGCTATTTCTAATAATTATTGTTACAATATTTGCACCTAAAGTCGGAGAAGTGTTTTCTGCTCTAGCATTTGATTTTACATGATGCCACATAATATGCTCTATTAAAAATACAGCAATAGGTTTTGCCCCATATCGGTAGTTATGTTATCACATACATACTCTTCTTAAGGGCTGCGGTTGTGTACTGTACACAGCAGAAAGTTAATCGTGACCTTATAGTCCATTGGATTTCAAATTTGGAATGGTATACTGCGTGTTCAAGATAAGGAGGGCCAGTACAGGGATCTCGCAAACCTTAAGAGATACGAAGTCGGTTAAATGGAGGTAAAGTTGCGCATTTACGTGCCTAATAATATGCCGTTTAGAAAGTTTTAAAATTCCGAGCAGTTCCGGAGATATCCGGGAAAAAAACGAAATTTTGAAAAATCGTTTTATTTTTTTCCTGGGTTTTTTTGAGAACGAATTCCAAAGTAAATTGGACTTCTACATTGCCACTTTTTCCGCTATATCCAACAGCGTTAATTGTTTTGTTATCCGACGAGTCGTCTTCGAGGGGCCATTATCAACTTTCTTTTTTTAAATACGGTCCTGTTTTCCTGATATTGGAATTTGAGAGCTCTTTTTCTTCCGAATGCAACGATGTATGACACATTGTGGTTTAATGACGTTTCGACGATTTTGTGATTAACATCAGGAGATTTTGGGATACGGTCCTGTATTTCTCCTAATTTTATAAATAATATCTCATAAGTAAGCTCTAAATTTTTACTTACGTTAGACTAGTTCAATAAATAACAAATAATTTGACAATAAACAAATAATTTGACTATAAACAAAAAATTAAAAATAAACAACAATAAGTGAACAAAAAACATACCAAAACAGTAATAAAACGAAAAACGAAAAAAGTTAGGAACTACAAAATCAGGTGTTCAAAATGATTTCCGTTATATTCTAAGCACAAATAACATCTTCTAACTGTCGATTCTAAAACATTTGACAACATTTTTGGCGTAATACTTTGAAAGGCTTCAAGAACCAACCTCCTAAGTTCGTCTTCTGTTTCGAAGTTGTGTTTATAAACATAATTTTCGACGTACCCCCAGAGGAAAAAATCTAACGGTGTCATAGCAGGCGAACGTGCTGGCCATTGTGTTTCGGAATACGTGCCAATCAGTTTTCCAGGAAAGCGCACAGAAAGGTACTCTCTAACTGCTCTAGAATTATGTGCAGGTGCACCATCCTGTTGAAACTAACACCCGTAAGATTCCATTAGAGGCAGATTATCCAGAGCTTTCTCCAAATCGATTTGGAGTAAGTTTAGGTAACGCTCAGAAGTTAAATTTTGATGATAAAGAAATGGGCCTAATATTTTTGTACCTAAAATTCCAGCCCACATATTAAATCCAAACCGATGTTGGCGTCTGGACTCTTTGTATAAATGAAGATTTTCTTTCGACCAATAATAAACATTTCTTCTATTAAAAATTCCATTCTTAGTAACCATGCTCTCATGGGACCATATTACCTTGTAGGGGAAATTGTGGGTCTCCTGACATTTTTTGGTGTACCACTCGCAATATATTCGCCGTCTTTCTGCATCACCTGGCCTTAATCCTTGGCAAATTCTGTATTTGTATGGATGAAAACTTTCTTTCTGTAAATAAACTGTGGATTTCGCTACACCTAAATTTTTTTCATTTGCCGAGTTGATATTCCGGGGTTTTCAACAACAGCTATTAATACGTTGTTGACTTTTTCTATGTTGCTGGGCTTTTTTCGAGATAGCACTAGTTTTTTAAATGAACCGTATTATTTAAGATTAGTCACTAACTTACTAAATGTTCTTTTATTTGGTTGTCTCCTTTCTGGATACTTCTCCAAATGCATGCGCTCTGCTACATAACAGTGTTTTTGAGATAAAATAAAACACGATAGAATATCAAACTTTTCAGCATTTGTAAAATTATGTACCATATTTTCTGGAAAATACAAAACCTCTTAAAACGCTTTCAAATGTTGACAACGATCACAATGGAGCACAATGGGAATGTCAAGTGAAACAAATAACGCGTCACCATCTTAATTTTTTTGTTTCAAACGCCTACTTTTCTTTTAAATCCCGAATCAACAGAAGTTTGAAATAATGTTTCACTTATTTGTGGTTTATTATTAAAAATACAGGACCGTATCCCAAAATCTCCTGATGTTTTTCAAAAAACCCTCGAAACGTCATTAAACCACAATTTGTCATACATCGTTGCATTCGGAAGAAAAAAGCTCTCAAGTTCCAATATCAGGAAAACAGGACCGTATTTAAAAAAATAAAGTTGATAATGGCCCCTCGAAGACGACTCGTCGGATTACAATAACGTTGGATAAAGCGGAAAAAGTGGCAATGTAGAAGGCAATTTACTTTAGAATTCGTTCTCAAAAAAACCCAGGAAAAATAAAACGATTTTTCAAAATTTTGGGTTTTTCCGGATATCTCCGGAACTACTCGGAATTTTAAAACTTTATAAACGGCATATTATTATTAGGCACGTAAATGCGCAACTTTACCTCCATTTAACCGACTTCGTATCTCTTAAGGTTTCCGAGATCTCTGTACTGGCCCTCCTTATCTTGGACACGTTGTATAGATAGATTTGGGGTTTGCTTCTCCGTTTCTGACTGATTTTTGTTAGACGGGCCTTTGATTGCCACTAGATGTCGCTTAAAGGCTACATCTGCCATTACTCACCCTTCTTAAGGTTATTTTCGAGCAAATAATTGCCTAGACCAGGGGTGCCGAACCTTTATGTATCAACGTGCCATTTTTTCTAAAGAAATGTTTAATGAGGCCATAGACGTGCCGTCAAATAATTTTGACTTCGTGATTATGGGGAAAATAATAATGCTAAATACTATCAACTCAAAACTCGTTATTTACTACAAAAAATAAATAAATACATTTTGCAATGTCTCAGTTAATTCAAATTAAAGTAGCATCAGTGGGACTTCTGTTGTTGCAGATTAGATGATAAATAAGTTATATTAGGGTTGTAAGATGTTACTTTTAGCAGAATGCATGCTGAACTAGAGTCATCTGTCAAGCGGGTTCTAAGCGAGTCTTTAATGTTATTCATCTCTGAAAATAATGACTGGCAGGCATAGGTAAAGGAAAATATGGTTAAAATAGCACGAGCCAGCTTCTTCAAACAGTTAAATGTGTCTGGTAACGAATTCCATGTTTCCAACATTTTGTTATTGGCATTTTTACTTATATAATAATAATAATAATAATAATAATAATATATTGTCTTTATTGAGAACGTAAGATCAAAAGCAAGAAAAGAAAATTACAATTCCCAAAAGGCGAAGTCTAGCTAACGGAATTGTCAGCTACTCAACATTAACCTAATAATATTTAAATACAAAAGATAAAAATATTCAATATCATTTGATTTTTTTTAAATAATTATAAACATGGACATAGCTATTATAAACGAAATAATTACGAAACTTATCATTAATACGTTAAATCTTCCTATGTCTCAACAACGTTTTCCTGCTTATTAAATATTGCCAATTTAAGTTTTTTACGAAACAAAGACATAGTCTCAATATCAAAGTAAGCAATGAACTGATTATAGAGCACTACTATGTTGTATGTAAAAGAGCGCTGGAAGATAGCTGTTCGATGCTGAGGCATAGCAAGAGGATTCGATCTAATAGGTATAGCGTGAACATCTCGGCGAAAAACAAGTTTAGATCTTAAATACGGAGGGACAGATGATTTAAGCAGTTTGTATGCAGACACAAGTAAGAGGTACTGATATGAGTAGGAAAATTTCAGCCATTGAAGCTGTCTAATTTTATTGGAAATGTGATCAAATTTCTTCAATCCAAAGATAAATCGGCAGCAGTTATTCTGGATTCTTTGCAATCTTTGTCTATCAATATAACTCAGACATGGGTAATACACAGTAATACAGTAGGATACCTTGGACAACACATAAGATTCACACAGTTTTTTGCGGACCTTGAAATTTAAGATATGTTTATTGGCATACAGCACCTTTAAAGATGCATAGCAAGCTTTGCTTAAATTAGATATATGCTGAGAAAATCTTAACTGTGAATCCAGATAAACACCCAAATTTCTGGAAGCATCAGTAAATTCAAGTACTTGACTGCCCATTTCAACGTTTACGTAACTTTTTAGAAATTCGGAGCAATTGGCAGGTGAAAATAATAAAACTTTAGTTTTCTTGGCATTTAATTTTAAATTATGTTTTTCGCTGTATAAAGTTATTGAGTTAAGATCCGAATTTACATTTGCTTCAATTTCATTATAGTCCGAAGGATCGAACGTGTAAATTAGCTGTGTATCATCAGCGTATCTTTGGGTCTGCGAAAATTTTACAACTGTACACAAGTCGAATGTGTATAAAAGAAATAAAAGTGGCCCCAGAATAGAGCCCTGTGGTACTCCAGATTTAACTTCTCCAAATTCAGAAATACCAGAATGCACCCTCACGAACTGCAGTCTGTTAGCTAAATAATTGTGAAAAAATGAAAGGGCACAATCATCAAGGCCGAAATACCTGAGCTTTGCAATAAGCAGCTTGTGGCTTGCTTGTCAATCTTCCTGTTTCAATTAATTCCAACTCTTTCCTTGTTTCAATAAATTTTTGAATCCATATTAAACTACTGTAAATCAATCAGCTGCATTTCGAATTCTTCAATTTCCAACCAATCGAATTGGGACACGTTCAGTTTATCAATACATTCATCGCATTCATCGCGGCAATCATTCTACATTTATTACACAAATAAAACTCACGAAAATGAATGTAACAAAGCTTCAATATTATACTATAATAATTTAACATACTTGATTTAAAGAAACATCTTTAGGTGCCTCCAACAAAATTTTTTCTATACGTTGTCTCTCAAGAGCCAGGGCTTTTTTTGCTTTGTGCACTTTAACTTACTTTTTAAGAGCGCGATAAGCTTGCCATATCTGGGTATATCAACATTCTTGTACACTTTCAGAGTCGTTTTTATCACTGAATATTTCGTCCACATAGAAGGTGCCATTTTCTTTTCGAGATTCAAAAAGATATGCCAATAAAACATCTTCATTTACCACGCAGGCACATCTTTTTTCACATCAGTCGATAAATTCTTTAAAGGCTTCGTCATAAGTATTTCTTGACTTGTGGGGAATAATAAAAAAACACGCCAGGTCCGCTTCTTTTTGAATTTCGGCTGGAGCTTCTTACATATTTTAAAAATCTACCCTCGAAGATCGCAAAAATATTTTTTTCTAATTTGGTTTCATAAAAAAGCTGTTTCGATATCGTTTTCAGTATCGTAATGAACTTTTTGTGAAACAGTTTTCTTTATTTTTCTAAGGTTAGTAATGATGTTCCCAAATGTTTTATTTTGCTGTCGTGTATGTTTGGTTGCATTAACTCTATGAAATGGAGATGAGTTTAAAAAATATCAAATAATCTTACAAATTTACTCTATTATAAAATATAGAACTATAAAATTTACCGCAATTTTCATTAACTTTTGGGGGAGTTAAACTAAACGTATCTTGCTCCTTGTTGTGTAAAATTATGTTTTATATACGTTATAAAACTCGCCGCAAGTGGCTCGTTTTCTTACATGGACGCGTGCGCTAAAATGAGCTTTATAAAACTTGTACTTTAATATACTATTATTTACTGTCTTCAAATTTTTGTTATTAATTAATTCCATAACAACAATAATCACCCTAGCCTACTTTTACGTGTCAAATTTGTCATTCGAAGATATGTCAATTAAAATATAATACAGGGTATTCTAGTTTACATCGAAACAATATAATGTTCTATTTTTAATTAATATCTATCAAGTGTTGGATAAAATTTTATATGGCACTGGTGTGTTAAGTGATATAAGTCAGTTGGGAATTAACCCTTTCGGCCTACGGCCTCGAGGGCTAAACATTTCCCAGCGTGACTTATAAACATAACACACTTGTACCATAAATAATTATTATGACAAACTTGCAACGGCGATTAACAATGATGACGTGCGATTTTGGCGTTACAGCTTTGCTGTTGGTCCCGTCGAAGGTTAAATTGTCGCGGGACCAATGTGTATATATATAATTCTGTTTCCCTTGTTCGATGGAGCTTTGGTTTGGCATTTTTCTGATGGACCTACCCAACGCTCAACGTTTTGCATTTTTTGCACGTTTCATCGAGGTAGATAATGGGATGCTTTTCTACCTCGGGTTTTATTACAGCTGGCACCGACAATAGTTCATTGCAGGTAAAAAGCCAACGAAAAAACTTGAAATAGAATTTAGCATCTTATAGGTTTCGAGATAGCGATACTGTCATCGCCAATTTTGGGCACACTGTTTATAAGACATAAGGGAAAAATAACAATAACAATCTACGCATTTAATTTTTTAAACTCTGCTTTTCTTACAATTTAGAAAAATATAAAGGGTGAGTCGGAAAGAACGCCCCAAAACGTGCCGTATTTTACTATCATCGTTTTTAATATTCTGTGAAAGTTAATATTTCTTATAAAGTTTTACTGTTTATGCAAAATTAAAACTAAATTTTATTTTAGGTTATATTGGATCAGCGGTTTCAAGGTTATGTACTCCACCTTAAACGGCACAAACCTGGTGAAGCTCAATCTGCCATCAAATGTGACAGTGACAGCTATAACTGTATACAAGGACAAAGTATACTATGCTGACGATACTGATCTATCGATATACGTCGCTGACAAAACCGTTGGACAGAACGATACAATTAACTCGAAAAGGAATAGTACTAGCGGCGTGTTGGCTCTGAGGATATACGATGCTACAGAACAAACAGGTTAGTTACAGGGTCACTGGTAATTATAAGAACGGTCAATGATATCCTAAAGTAAGTCGGCTAATGAACAATATTTAATAAAAAGGTTTTAGGGTAACAACTGACCCAGTAATAGACGCTGAACCAGCAATGGATACACAAAAACAGCTCAAAATTAAGAACGTAATCTCTGTGTAATTGCCACATATCTTGTGCCGGTGCAGTCACAAACCTTTTGTGGAAATGTTATAATTTAATCTCTTTTTTTTTTATAAAAATGTGATATTTTATGTGTCAAATGTCATACACGAATCAATACCCATTATTTAAAATGGTCTGTGTCATTTAAGTAGGTTTCTTGTGTCAGTCCTTTTTTTGAATCCTTATCATTTTTGAGCAAATCTGGCTTTATGGCATTCTTTTGTCGGATGCACATTTTTGCGTGAAATAATAAAAGCCATTTTTCTACATGGTCATAATATCACTAATTTCTGATACGATTGATACGTAAAAGTAGTTTTTTTTTATCATTTTTCTAAAGTAAAAACGAATATGGGTAGAAGTAGCATTACCACTTGAGAACGTTTAATATTAAATATCTCAATAGCTTTTCCCTACTAAACTTAGCTTATAATAAATAAACTTCTTTAAAATGCAAATTTTGAAATTGATGGTCCCCCAGGTATGTTCATCAGCTGTTAATTTCGGCCACTCTAACTGTGATCGCTAGACAATGTCATATAACCCTGTACATTACGTTGTGTATGTTTGCCAGTTTTTTTTTTATTTGGTTGTATATCCCTCCTTGAGAACTCTTTAGAATTATATTTTTTCCTAGCAATTATTATTTTTTGGTCTTTATGCCAATATAGTGAAATAAAACAAAGAGTTCTGTAAACTAATTTATTAGTCTGTCTGTCTGTGTCTGTCTGTCTGTCTGTCTGTCTGTCTGTCTGTCTGTCTGTCTGTCTGTCTGTCTGTCTGTCTGTCTGTCTGTCTGTCTGTATGTCTGTCTGTCTGTCTGTCTGTCTGTCTGTCTGTCTGTCTGTCTGTCTGTCTGTCTGTCTGTCTGTCTGTCTGTCTGTCTGTCTGTCTGTCTGTCTGTCTGTCTGTCTGTCTGTCTGTCTGTCTGTCTGTCTGTCTGTCTGTCTGTCTGTCTGTCTGTCTGTCTGTCTGTCTGTCTGTCTGTCTGTCTGTCTGTCTGTCTGTCTGTCTGTCTGTCTGTCTGTCTGTCTGTCTGTCTGTCTGTCTGTCTGTCTGTCTGTCTGTCTGTCTGTCTGTCTGTCTGTCTGTCTGTCACCAAAAGCCAATCGACGTGCTGATATAATGAACTATCTAACTGGGAAATCAGAAAAATACCTGTGGCCATGGGTCGTTTGACATTTCCCCATATAAGATATAATAGTGTATTAAAAAGATAGGAGCTGTTATCTTCGTTTCTAAAACGTGCGAACTACGTTACATTATATGGGATTACTCAACAAACAATGACCGTCCCTTACCTGAGAATAACCCTTCACACTCTTTGTAACACTTATTAATAGGCTTGAGCAAATACGCATACCAAAAAGGACGAAATATGCACATATACAATGTGTTTGAATAAAAACTCCCAGGCCAATTATTTCGAAAATTATAAGTGACATGTAAATTCTGTAAACGCCAGTTTTTAGCCCCTATGATTGGCTTCACAACTGTGTAAAAAATGTGTTTAAATAATACAAGATGTAGGTGGCGCATGATATTATTTGTATGGCAAACACAATCAGACCAATTTTCGGGGGTAATGGTTTGTAACCTCAAATATCCAAAACGGCATTTTCATCTTTCCTGTCTTTTCCAATAATTTGTTTATTAAAAAATGTTTTGCTTTGGCCCAAATTAATTCAATAGCGTTGAAAATGCAGTGGTAGGGCGGCAATCTCAAAACTTGATGACCCATAGTACAAATTAATTCATCCACGGCATATCCTAATTTTGCTTTATATTGTTTTACTATTTGTAGCAATTTGGGTTTAAGGGCGTTTTCCATAAAATTGATATTTTTGCTCTGTAGCCAGGAAATGATATTAGCTTTTCTCGTTGAAGCATTTAGCACATTTTCGCTGAGCCGTGAATGGTACTTTGAATTGTCCATAACAAGAAGCGAGGGTTTTTCAAGCCGAGGTAAAAGCTGTTTTTCCAACCATTTTTCAAACAATGTAGAGTTCATGTTGTCATGATAGTCAGCGCTTTTATTTTTTGTAGAAAAAACTAAGTCTGCCGCATTTATAAAGCCATCTTTGGTGCCAGCATGCAATACTATATATCTTATGCCGTCTGATTGTTTTTTTATTTACAACTGATTTGATGTTATCATGCCATGTTCTAATGTCGCTATCATTTTGAAATATCAGTGTTTCGTCTATAAAAACCACATCTAACGGAGTTTCTGATAACAAATTTTCTGTATATTGTCTCGAAAATTTTATACGTTTTGAAACAATATCCGGTTTCTCCATAATGTAGCGCCTGCCACTGTCCCTTTTAAATTTAAATCCCAAATGCTTTAACAAATGACCTAATGTGGAGTTGCTTAGGTCAATAATTTGTTTAGCATGCAATTCCTTTTTTAGCTTTTGCCGTGTGACAATCATATTGTAAACTACGTTCCTTATTTGAGTTTTCCTTGCCTCAGTTAAATCCCTTGTTTTTGACACACGCTCTTCTCTATTAGCCTAAAAAGGAAATTGAATATCATGACTACATGTTATTTTATTACTTTATAATTGAATATAAATACTTATAATAAATTACAATCCTTATATATTATATAATATAAAATTCGCATAATTTTTTGGTCCATATACGTCTACATCCACTATGAGACACCCTGTATTCATATGTGAATAAATTTCAAACCACTTACCCTGGGAGAGGTTCTTGTTGTATATTCCTTTCGGATCCTGGCTACAGTTTTCTCACTAATCTTACAGAATGCTGAAGTGCATTTCACAGCTAAAATTGGCTGAAGACTATTTTCTTTTTTATTTTGAAAATACTCCAAAACGTTTAAAATAATTTTCCGTGTCTCAGCGTTAAACATTTTGCACCAAAGATTCTAAGTCGAATGTCGAATAAACCCCAAAATTCCTCGCCCGTACCTGAATTTTTGAGTATCTGGGAAAAGGTTCTTTGTTCCGCTTTAATTTCTCACACCTGACAAAGAGTGACAATTAAGGGTTGGTATATAATATAATATATAATAATAATTATACTTGCTAATTCCATGCCTATGATTTGTTTAGAAGAGAGAAAGATGATTAAAAGCTGTAGCTTTCTTTGTTGCACGTTTTATTGTCCTTTTGGTCTTTTTAAATAATCTCTACTATACAAATAACAACAAGTTATGCATATCAATTTAGGTCTCCGCCCAGAAAATTGTTTAATTATCGTATGGTCTAAACACACATAAATTTCCTATTAAATGCAATTGTGTCGCTGTAAAATGTGAAATGTGGGTATAAAACCGAAAGTTGTCGGTTCGAATCTGGCTCGTAGATTGACTTTTTCTGAATTTTATTCTTCGTCTGATATGCCACTAATTATTTGAAAAATTTGCAAATTAAAAAATAAATTTCAACTATACTTTTATAAGAGCGGGACAATTTAGACTGAAATATTTTTAAATGGGACACACATTAATGTCTCTCTTCATTGTTCATGTAATACCGTTTTTTTCCAATTCGTTGCGGTATTGCCAAATTATAAATTAATTTCATAATTTTTTGCTTTCGTAGGGTCCAAATACTATGTATTTAAATAATGTTAGGATATATTTTTATACAGAGTACTCTAATTTTATTTCCCAATTTCGAAAACTTTGGATAACTTTACTCAATTTTCTTAAACAGAACACAGTATATTTTGTCTAAAATTGAAACCTCTAATCGTTCTCCTGTAACTGTAAAATGTGGTTATTATTTTCTGCGGCGTTGCTAAACTCCGATTATTTTATTACTTTTTTAAAATTTTAATATTTTCACTTAAGTTTAAATGGTTTGGATTATTGCAACACCCTGTATTTTATTGTTTTATAACGTTCACGCCCTAAAACAAAATACTTAATTTTACAGCGAACTGAATAATTAAAAATTCGTTATAAACAATATAGGAAAATTAATAAGAATGTTCGGTTAATTTATTTTTTTATAATATTCTTGCGGCGTTGCCAAATCATAAAAATATACAAAAAAACAAGTATTGTCCCGTTTTGTGTATTCAAGTTAAATTCGAGTTATAATTTTTTTTAAATTAATTACTAAAATGCATTAGAATCTTTCGTATCATCACGCTGGCTGGTGAGCGATAGCCTTTCAGTTTTACCTAACCCAATAAGAAATAATCCATCTTGGTCAGATCAGGCGATCAGGTTGGTCAGTTAATTAATAATAGTGGGTAATAATCGCAATTTTTCAGACCATCTAACCCTAACATAAAAATGTTTAAATCAATATGTTATTTTTTGTTGTTGTCTCATTTTTTTTGTTCTAGGTACTCATCCATGCCAAAATAAAAAGTCAGTCTGTCAACATTTATGTTTGCCGAGAACCCAAACATCATACACTTGCAAATGTGCAACAGGTAAGAGTCTGAAAATGTTTTTTTCATTTAGGCTTTGTGCAAAGTTTCTACTAGCGCCACTCGCGGAAAATAGTATACTAATTGGAATATTTGTGATTGTAACCTACGGAGAAAGATATGAAAATGTATATACAGGGTTTCTCTCTTAAAACTCCGAGGGTCTATATTTCGAAAGCGTCATTTGCCCTTATTCGATTACCTAGTTAGGTAATGCAAGGTTTTATTAAAACTTGTTTATCAATTTTGACAACGCGTCAGTAGTGAAATTAAAATTATTCTTCACTTAATAATTCAGTCACTTTTGTTTGAAATTCATTCCTTCTGAATGAACATAACTGTCAAAATATTTTAAAGGTTTGCTGTAAGTAATTTTTTAAAGCGTTCTTCCTATAATAGCAATAATGCAATGCCGCTTTAATTTTGTTTATTAGAGCGGCATCTTCTTAAGTGAGCCCGAAAAAAAATATAAGGGTGTTATATTTGGTGACCTTGCTGGCCATCTTATTGGTTTGTGGGTTTCAAACCATCGATTGGTATACTGTCTATCCAAAATTATCCTTAACAATTGAAGCGTAATGAGCAGGAGCCCTATCCTGCTCCAGCCACATATTCATTCTATACTCAAGCAGTTTTGCAAGCCTTCGTAAAAATGAAGTCCAATGAGATATCCATTTAAAAAACCTCGTCAAACATTAATTTTCAAAACGCGTTGATTCCCAATTTCTCCAACTCAACGAGGATGATTCTGAAACCAATACCGACAATTATATCTGTTTAACATTCCATTATTATGAAATGAAATGTTAGACAATGTTGGACATGTTGGCAATACAATTCGAAAGATCTTGCTAAGAATTCCAGTATTCGTGAGGGATTCCCTGGCTCCAATCTATGGATTCATTTGGTTTTGTATGGATGAAACTTGTTGTGTAGAATCCTCCATTTTGGCTAGTGAAGTTTTAGGATTATCATCAAATTGGGCGGTATTTTCATCATTTGTAGCAACTTTCCTTCGGTTTTACAAAGCAGCCATACTCCCTTAAGTTCCTGCACAGAACTGCAAAAGGTTTGTCATCAGAAATTTGTCTATGCGGGTAACGATACCCATATTATACTCGTTGTGTATCCTTAGTATTTGACCTGCATTCACCGTAACAGTAACATATCTGTTTTTAACGTAAAGTAAAACACACAATCTGCTCCACTAGTTTAATATGACAATCGTAAAGTTGTCAAACCATACATGCTTCGGAGGCATAAACCTCCATCATCAGTGGGATTCAATTAAGTCAAATTAAAGAGAAAAACACCAGAAACATTGTGAGAACTTGTGTCGCAGAAAAAACTTCATCATTTTATATTAAATATAGTTGTGAAAATAAAATAGAAAATGGAAAAAGTTGTTATTATTTAAAAAAAAAATTTTTTTTTATTTAGTAGTTTATAATTAAAAAGCACATATTTTTTTTAAATTTTTCGGTTTTAGAAAAACCCAAAATTTTTGTCCAATGAGGAGGAAACAAAATAATAGATACGAACATCCTGCTAGAGTTGTATCAAATCCTGCGACACAAGTTCTCAGAATGTTTCTGGTGTTTTTCTCTTTAATTTGACTTAATTGAATCCCACTGATGATGGAGGTTTATGCCTCCGAAACATGTATGGTTTGATAACTTTACGATTGTCATATTAAACTAGTGGAGCAGATTGTGTGTTTTACTTTACGTTAAAATATCACTCCACTGAGAGATGGACTTCTTCCATAAAAAAAATATCTATTTTTGCTTGGTTAGTGTATTAAATTATTTTCATAGAATATTATCAATTCACAAGTACAATGAATCCAATGTCCAATCGAGGTGTTTCACTTACCTTAAGGAAGCTAAATTATTTACTTTTGCGAGACATATTCAAATTCAAAATTTCTTTATTTCAAATTTTGTCTCTACATTACATATTCAGCAAGATACTTTAAAGACATGAAATGAAATCTTATCACACGACTTAACAGTATCTTCAGTAGCGGCGCCAGACATGAAAGGACGCCCCAACAACAAGTGGGCAAACTCATATTAATCACTGCAGAACAAATTTCAACTTTTTTTTTGTTTCCTGAACAAAACCAATTTTTTTTTATTGAACTACACCTAAGTAACTAAAAAATATCTATTAAAGATTTTAGTTAGCTCGCAAAAAAAATTTAAATTATTTGTTACAAAATTTTAATTTATAGGCATATACAATGAACATTTTAATTTATAGGCATTTACAATATATTGTTGGTTCAACAATAGTAATTAAACAGCACATTTTTATTAGTGAGTCTAAAGTTTAGACACTCATTTTACGCTTCTTAGCCTGCCTCGGGGGCATCTCTCGTAATAGTCCAACAGTAGTCGGCTAACATCTCACAGTTCCATTTTCCCTAATACCTTCTTTCCATGTTTGAAATATCCTGGTAGAACCTCTCACCGTGCTCGTCACTTACAGCACCGCAATTTTCCGGAAAGTATTCCAGATGAGAATTCAGGAAATGAATTTTCGTATAACCTAGCTGCATTCCAAGCAAAATCGCCACAACTTTTAAATCCCCACAAATTTGCCAATTATATCTTTCATATTGTATGGTCTCCAGTAACAATTTCAAATTGCTATACGTTTCTTTCATGTGGACTGCATGACCAATTGGGACTGAAGGCAACTTGTTTCCATTATGGAGTAACACAGCTTTACGACTTACTTTTAAGGAATCAATTAAAAGTCTCCAGTCTTTTGGATCATAGTTGAGATTTAAAGCTGCCAATGTCCCTACAGCCTACCAAATTGTTTTCCATGTTAAAAAATGGTGTTAGGTTTTTCCGACGGCCTTGGTACACAGAAACTTTTACTTCATCTTGAAGTAAGTTCCATTGTCGCAATCGAGAGGCCAATAGTTCGGATGTTTTCTTAGGAATTCCAAATCCCTTATAAGGTCACTTAATTCACTTTGACTTATTCTGTGAGGCTTTTTACTGGGAAGTTCACAGACAAAATCGGAGTCTTGCTAGGTTGATGGGCCGGCGACATTTTCCAGTACACTACCGGTTGAATCCATTGGATAATCATCAGAATCAAGTCTATATTCCAGAGGTGGATTAGGTACAGGCAGCTCGTCACTATGAGGCACCGGGCGTATGGTGGATTGTAAATTTGAATACTGTATCGCAGACCTTATTTTCTCCGAAAAGCCTTTTTTGACGGCAGGTGTCAAACAAAAGTAACAGTCAGTAACGTCTTTCGGTTCTCGCCAGATCATTACGCTTTTTTCCACTTAGCCAACTGCGAATATTCGACGCACATTTGTAGCAGCAGATATGGGGAGCCCAATTTTTATCCTGGTCTCCAATTTTACAGCCAATATACAAGTGGCCTTTTGTATTAAAGGGCTAAGTGTACGTTTTTGTTTCACGAAAGTCACTTAATCACATATATAACAAAAACGATCCGGCTTGTTTAAACAAACTCGCGAGATGTTGCTCAAAACTCTCTAATTTCTCAAATACGAACTACTCTCAATCAACTGGTGGTTGAAATACAACTAACTAACAATTTAAGATTTATGTTATATGTATTTAAACCCCTTATAAAGTACACCTGGTATAATAAATCCAGGTTTGTTTCTCATTTAATAGTCGAATTTTCCCATACATTACGGGCAGGTAGGTAATTATCATAATTAGCATGAATCTATAAAACCGGAGCCAACTGAGACTTTTGCAAGAAAGATTGTTAGTTAGTATAATAAAATAAGTAAGATTTTGCTATTTTGGTCTCGGAAACATTTTTGCTGTTCCCCAGTGAGTTATCCAAAGAATGACACCGGGCGACTTTTCTCTAATTCTCACTACTCGAAAATACTTGCAAGCAATGCAACTTGCTGCTGAATATTTTATAGTGGCTCAGTGCCAAGTTTAGTATCTGAAGGATATAGCAACTGGAAACACTTGTCTGAAATGTTAAAAATTTATGAGAATAGCACCTCTCATAAGAAATTTTACCTCACATGGATTGATGCTGAAATACGATTCAAAACAGGAAAAACAATAGATTGCCAAAAACAACATTTAATCGGAAAAGAAACTACAAGATGGAATAATGTTTTGTTTAGATTGATGTATATTACACTTTATTTAGCTGAAAATAATATGGCGTTCAGAGGCACTTCAGACAAATAATATACGCCGCATAACGGAAAGTTCTTTGGTTTAGTACAACTACGGTAATAGACAATGCATTTAGCCTCCGGCGTAATAGATATTAGGTTTTATAGTGTTTCAAAACCTTTTATTGCTTAAATAAAAGCGACGTAATCGAATTAAGGTAATTGGCAAACAAAGTCCTACTTTCGAAGTCCCTGCAATCGATTTATATTTTTAGATCGATCCTATCTAACGACGACTTTTTACGAAATAAAAATATTCGTTGTCAAAATATAGCCCCTCGGAGTTTTTAGTAAAAATCTCTGTATATTTAAATAAAGCTGTGGTAGTAAGGTTCATCGGGCGCAAAATTTTAATAAAATCCATCTATATTATCTTATACATACTTTTTCCAATACAAATGTCTTTTCACTTTGTAAAAATTTAAATGTAACCTCATTCCCTTTCAAATGTAAAAACTCTATTTACTTCTGGAGATGTGAAGATATAACTGTTACGCTGGGATCACACTATAGCTCGATACACTTACCTGTATATAACAAAAATTCATTATAAAAAAAAATACTAATATATTTTACCATTATTCGCAATTTATTCCTATTTGATTGCGTTTAAAATATTTTAAAAATAACTCCAAAAATTTTGTTCTAAAATTTACAATTATGGCCACGGCAAGTGTTTGCGTCGGATTCAGTAATAGCTTCGCCCTCTTGCACAATCTATAATGCGTATCAAATGCGAATCAAATCAAATCAAATACCTTTATTTATTTTTTTAATTTAAAAGTCACAGAAGGGGACAATAATGAAATAAAACCCCTAAGCAGACATGGTTCACACTGTTATGTTTAACGCATTACTAGATTAATTCTCCTATTTTTTGTCTTTGGGCTGAGGCCCAGTTTTAAGTCTGTCAGCCAAAAGTAAATGAAAAACAATGTAAAATAAATGCTCCTGGTTCGAAACCATCATCCTCCTCTTTTTAACTGTCTTTTATTGGCATATAGTCCAATAAACGGAACGCTTAAAAAGGAATTTTAGTTAGAAAGCTGCTTTTTCGGTTGAAGGTACATTTTAATGTTTGAAAAGTCACCTCAGTGTTATTTTGTGTCCAGTCCTTGCACGAGAGCTAAAAAACCCTTCTTTTGGGGTCGAAAATATATTTTTGGGTTATAACTTTTAAATAAAAAATAATATGAAAAAAAGTTTTTATTAAATGTTGTAGAGCACTAAATTTTACACAAAAAAGGTTATCACTACTTTTTTCTAATCTATAAATCTAAAAGCCATAAGAGGTTCACAAATTTCAAAAACAATTTTTGGTCAGGTCTTCAATAAATGGGACCTAAATATGGATATGGCATCATTGTCGTCTTTGGAAAAGAGTTGCAGCGTCTAGTGCAGTATTTATCGGGTTTTTAGATGCCGAATGATTTTTTTGCGGATACAGGGTGCGCAAATAACATTTATATCTATATTTTAGGTGTATGTGAAATTTGGTTAGTAGATAGCTAATACCACGGAACAGCACATATTGTAGTTTTCATTTCGAAAATTTTAAAAACAAAAAATATTACTTTACTTTAGAAAGACAATGTAAGAGAAGATCAAAATCTAAGTAAGTGATAAATTTCACTGCACAGTTATTAAGTACTTCATACTATTTTTTATATAGGTGATACCTATTATAGGAGTGTATATTAAATTGGCACACCATCAATTATTGGCACCCAAAAAGTTGCTCTAAAAAAACTGTTTAAAACTGATTTTTTGCTTTACTCTTTTAACCTACAAAAATCGTTTAACCCTAATATCTTCACAGTTGACTGACAATGGGCAACAATATTATTCAAGATACACCCCCAATAAAAATATCATATTAGGTATATAAAATAATTATAAACCATTCAAAATTTTTGGCTTAGTTTCATACATACCTTTCACAGGGTTATTCAAACAATATTTCACAAAAAGATTTCACTCATAGAAACCTCAAAACAGTACAAATATAACATACTCTAATAAATTAACGTACCTACCAAAAAACTTTTTTCAGATTTAAGTGATCTACAACTTTTGTCTAAAACCTTTTTTTCTAGTGCTTTTTGTTTTAAAGCCACGGGTCAAAAAACATTTTAAAGTAATTTTCCATCCCTTATGCAAGGCTTGAATACAAAATAATACCGAAGTGTCTTTTCAAACATTAAAATGTACCTTCCATCAAAAAAGCAGCTTTCTAACCAAAATTCCTTTTTAAGCGTTCCGTTTATTGGACTAATATTTATTATTTTTTCTAGGTTATATCAAAGATCCGAATGACTACCAGAAGTGTATAAGCGTGGAAGATTTTATATTTTTTTCGTTAAATTGGGAGCTGCAAGGTCGGCCGATGAATGGTTCAAACGATACCAAAGTGCTGGGGCCTATTTCAAGGGTAAGGTAAAAACATGAAAATAACAAACTGCAATAATAATAATTTTTAAAGGCACACATGAAGAAAATGTAAATTGCATTGCATGTATCGCTGAAATAAGCTGCTTCTTTGTTCATCAGCTGGTTCAAGTTGTAGTTTATTTCCTTTCAATTTTGAACTTGGCCGCGTGCCTCGGATTGACACCTAACAAAATACTATTGCAGCATTGTGCAGTGTGATTTTTTAAACTCGAGTCGTCGGATTTTGATTATTAAATTATCAACCCTCTTCTACTGTATCGATACGACTGAAACTTGAAACAGATAATGTTTAAGATTCTTAAATTAGTCATTGAATTTGTGTAGATTTCAGCCTTTTTGGACAGTATTATTATATGAAAATCAACTAAGAAACATGAAACACAAGGGCAAGCACCATCGCCACTACTGCAAGTATACTTACATAGTGCTAAAGGTAAAATATCGAGATTTTGCGTTGGCCATTTAAATGGAAATCCTGGAAACGTGTCATTCAAGCACTCTGTTACAGCGGCTGCGCTAGGTGGGGAAAATTATCCTACCGTTTTGTTCAGTATTTCCCAACGTTGACATTACTTATTGCTGGAGCAGTTCTAAATATTTTACAGTATGAATGTCTGAAGATTATCCTTTATGAAAAATGCTCCAACTATTCTGTCTCCAAAAATGCCAGCCTAAACGTGTACTTTCTCTGCCTTGTCTGGGTATGTGCCCCTGAAATATGTAAGGACTTTCTCACGCCCATATTTTTGTATATTGGTGTCTTGATTGTATCATTTGCACAGAAAGTACTTTCTGTGTATATACAGAGTGGCAAAAAAGTCTTTTATTTAAAATTGTAACAAACTTTATAACAACAAAATAAATAGCCTAGAAAATTGAACAACTTAACATCGGAATAATAAACAAGTGAAACCTTTTCAGTGTATCAGGTGTTCAAAATGACCACCATTTTCTGCTCAGCAGAACGCCAGTCGATCCTTGAACCCGTCTACAACAAAAAGAAGTCGAGCGGGGTTAAGTCCGGGGATCGCGCTGGCCAGTCAATAGCACCTCTTCTGCCTATCCAACGTCCTGGAAATTGTTCACTTATGTATTGTCTAACATTTGCCGCATAATGCGCAGGTGCTCCATCTTGCTGGAACCATACCTGTTCGTTTATGCCATTATTTACACCCGGTAAACCCATTCTGCAAGAAGGAATTATGTGATTCCTAAGGAGGTCCAGATATTTTTCGCCATTTAAATTACCATCTATGAAAAAAGGTCCCACAATATGTCTACCAACTATGCCCGCCCAAACATTAACTTTTTCGGGCCTCTGAGTATGACCTTCCTGGAACCAGTGAGTATTCTCAGCAGACCAATAACGATAATTGTGTCTATTGACAATGCCATTTAAATGGAAAGTAGCTTCATCCGAGAAAATTATATTTGTTGCGAAGTTATTATCGTTATTGCATATTTCCATCATCAGCTCACAAAATTCAGCTCTTTTATCAAAATCGTTCTCGTTTAACTCGTGCACCAACTTTGTCTTGTAGGGATGCGACTTCTCCTGCTTAAACAAATTTTTCACTGACTGCTGAGACACATTAAAATCCATTGCCATTGACCTGAATGATTATGTTGAATTTTCATGTATTGAGAGCATGATATCCAAAGTTTTGTCTCCCCCGGTTGCTGTTTTAGATCGACCTGATCTAGCGGCTTCCCTAACACTGCCTGTTTCTCGAAATTTCTTTACCACTCGACGGACCGTTGACTGATTTATTGGAGTCCTATTTGAATATAATTCATTGAAAAGTTGACAAACCTGATCTTGCGATCTCTTCATATTTCCGTAACCGCTCATAATTAAAATTTTAACTCGTTATTTCTCATTCAGATGAACCATAGTGTAAACAAATTAGATATCAGACAACAGAAAATTAAACAGGAACTCAAAATTGACACCTCTTAGGTCGCTGTCATGAAAACACCTTGACTCAACTAGTGGGTATTAGGTAGGAATAATTATAATTAGGAAGTTTTTCATTTTTGGCTGTCATTATGTCGGAAACGCTTACAGATAGGTGAACATTTGAAATACAAAACAGAGTTTTCCCAGTAGAATCCAAATATACAATCATATGCAGAGTGTTCCATTTAAAAAAAGAAAGTTATTCTCTACGGCAACCAAACCAGAAATGATAGAAAAGATTTATGCAGGTAGAAATGTGGGGAATAATTTACTGAACAACTTTCATAAAGGTCACTTTCTCGTATACGAGGTAGGTAATTCTTCTTGATCCAAATATTAAATTATAATTGGCCGAAACTTAGTAACTCTGCTACAGACGTGAAATATGATGAGTCGGGTTTAAAATAAAACGCACTGTAATTGTGGACTAGGAGAAATCCATTGTTGCATACGTCAAAGGTCAAGGTCGATTTAAGGATGCATTATTCTCCACTTTAAAGTTAATTGATATTCTTTAAGGAAATAACGGTGTTTTTGGTCTATATCGCATTTTTAGATCAATTAAAATATATTATTGTAGATCCACCCTTTTTATTCTTATAGGTGTCAAGTGCTTCATCAATAGACTTTATTGCTGACCAGGACTTAATACTTTGGGCTGATATTGAACATGGACAAGTTACAAGAATAAAGAGAGATGGTATGGTAATAAAAATTAGTAATTTATCCCAATTTGAATTCTCTCATTAGTTACCTAACTATGTTTATTGGGTTAGTCTCAGAACATCATTTCAACATGTGATACTTATGTCAAATGCGAAAAATATTCCAATTATTTTTAAAAAAATTTTCCCTTCATGTATCTGCCAAATTTGTCGAGGAATATATAAAATTGGAGGAAACCCAGCTATACATTATTGCTTTTCATAATAAATTAATTTTTTGTGAAATCGATCAAGAATGTAAACTTTTTTGACGCAATTGCAGGTTCCAAAACACCATATTCTAGTATGTTTGTCCGTTGCCGAGCAACAATCAAAAAACCAAACAAGAAAGTTACTTTCTCGACCTAGACCAAGAAAGTAACGTATTCCCGTAGGTGTTTGAGAAATATGCTTTGAAATAAGTTAAATCTAAAAACAAAGTCCTATTTTTCCAGGCAAAATATTATGATAATTTAAATAAAACTTCAATTAGTTTTAATACATAGTTAAAAACCGGTCAAATTAACAAAGAAATTCTCCTCGTTACTCGGTTACATTTCTGGGCTTTTTAAAAATATGGTATAGGGGGATAAAAGTAAACTGTAATTTATTTAATTAGTTAGTTAATTATTGTTATTTCTAAAAGGCACCCCCCCCCCCCCCCCCCCACTAAAATGTAGTAAGTATACTACCAAGGGCGAATATCAATTATATTTAATAAAATAATGTAAAATTAATTAAAATATAAAACATTGAGAACAAATTAATCAAGGTCCTATGCGGTTATACCAGCTGCCAACTTTAATAATATGTTAATTCCTACCTAATATGTTAATTGTTTTCGTTCAGAGCGATGATCTTGTTAAACTTTGGATCCTCCTCTTTTTAGCTACTTTTTAACTTTTCTCATTATTTTTGACCAGTAAGATGACATTCATTGCTTTCTTTTCCACGTAGAATAATTTTGTCAATTTAAATTTTTTTAACCATACTAACGTTTGTTCATTGTACCTATTGTTCTGTTCGATCAATGTATCCCCTGAAAGGATGATTTTATATCCGAAACATTTTAGGAGTAAACCATTGATTAATAACACTTATTGTGGGATGAGCTGGATATCTTGCCTTCACGAAATCTACTTTTAAACTTACTTACTTACTCCGTGGCTTACAATCCTGGGTGGGTTTTTGGCGACAAGACTACATGCCTCCATTGTGTCCGATCTAACATCAGACCCACTCCATTTATATTCATTGCTCTTAGATCTTTGGCAATATTGTACTTCCACCGCAGGCGTGGGCGGCCTAGCGGTCGTTTTCCTGCAGGAGCCTCCTCAAAAGCCAGTTTGACCCCACGATCATCAGGAAGACGCTTTACGTGCCCTGCCCACTGTAGCCTCTTTGCTTTAACTTCTCTAACGATGTTGGCCGCTCCATATTGTTCTTCTAGTTCTCTATTGCTACGCAAACGGTACCGTCCCGATGTTCCATCCCAGATGGCTCCATATACTTTCCTTAGTGCTCGGCGTTTAAAGATGCGCAGTCTCTCCTCGTTTGCCACGGCCAGTGTCCATGTTTCACAGCCATACATCACCACTGGTCTTATTATGGTCTTATAGATTGAGATTTTAGTTGTCTGTGTCAGTTGTTTTGATTTGAGAAGCTTATTCATTGCAAACAGACATCTGTTCCCTGCTTGTATTCTGCAATTTATCTCTTCTGTTTCGTCTGCATTTTCTGATAATGTTGCCCCCAAGTACTTAAACTTCTTGACCCGTTCGAAGTTATAGTCTGCCATTGTGATGTTTTGTCCTATTCTATCTCTGTTCCTGCTGTCTCTGGTTGTGTACATATACTTAGTTTTTTCCTCGTTAATTCTTAACCCAATGGTGTGTGCTTTGTTTTCAAATCCGATAATGGTCTCCTTGATGGTTAATCTGCTGTTGCCAACCATGTCCACATCGTCTGCAAACGCCAGCAGTAATTTTCGTTCATTGTTTACAAAAAGGTTTGCGTGGTTACGTATCTCGACTTTTCTGATAACATATTCTAGTGCGATGTTAAACAGCAGTGGTGAAAGGGCGTCGCCCTGTTTTAGCCCATTATTAATTTCAAAAACATCTGAGTACTCCTGTCCCATTCTAACTTTACTTCTGGATCCATTGACACAAGCTTGTGTCATTTTCGCCAGTTTCTTTGGGAATCCCAGTTCTTCCATAGCCACCCACAGTTGTGCTCTCGCAACACTATCGTAAGGCTGTTTACAATCTACGAACAGTTGGTGTAGTTCTCGGTTAAATTCCCAGCTCTTTTCCATTATCTGTTTAATCGTGAATATTTGGTCTGCAGTAGATGATTTCCTCAGCATACGGTTTTAATTTCTCCAGCAGGGTATTGGCTAGCACTTTGTAGGTAGTGTTTAGGAGTGTTGTACCCCTCTAATTTTCCGGGTTCGTCTTCTCACAAGCCTGTGAATTGCTCTGTGCAGGGTCTCTCCCTCCGTGTTTCAAGTATTCCGCGGGGAGCCCGTCGCTTCCACGGGCTTTATTATTTTTTAGTTTCTGTATGGCTTGTGATGACATTGTTGACTTAATCAGCATGTTGTGTGATGTTGCTTTTAAACTGACAGATCCTTTTATGTACGCATCAGCGGAAAACCCGGTACCGGTTTTCAACGCCTAAAATAGGCGCGGCGCTGAATCTTCCTTTGTGCGCATACACTTAGGGAAGTGTCGAGGATCAAACAATAAATAATTTTGACACTTTTAAGTTTATCCATGTTTCCACAAATTGTGATTTTTATTTGAATTCGCACGCTTTTTTTACGTTTAATTTTATTAATATTTTAGGTACCGAGAGAACTTTCATACTCGATCAAAACGAAGTAATAGACAACATGCCTGTCGACTGGCTGACTTGCCTCGCTGTCGATTGGGTTGCTCAGAATCTGTATTGGTGCGACTCAAAGAGGGGCACTATAAGCGTAGCTCGGTTAGATGGAAGTAAGGAACACGTACTGTTGTCCAACGATACCACGAAGCCAAATGCCATCGCTTTGGATCCTGTTAGAGGAATATTTGTTTGGGCCGGGCAAAATAGGTATGTTAACGTATTACAGAAAAAAACTTCATTCATCTGTCAAAACTAACATTTTGACAATCAAATATTTGTTGTCAAACTCCGTAACGCGTTAGAAATAGAGATAGAAAGGAAGAGATATAGAAAGAAATTCTCTTTCTATTCACTGTGGCTACTCTCTATAGTTCTTTCCTATGGACTAAATTCAGATATAGAAAATTTCGTACATAAGAGCGTCGATCTATTATTTAGAAGTTAATTCAGTAGTTTGTAGTTTAAATTTTTGGTTATCATGATGTCATTATGTCAAATATTATTATTTCTCGGGTGGTTTTTTATTGCGATAGTCGTATTTCAAGTTGCTCCCATATAACTCTACATGTGGTTTTGTTCACATTAAAATTAATAAATTTACTTTTCAGTAAAATGGGAGTTTCTTCACAACACATAACCACTACTTTCCATTAATCAAAAGTAGGTTTGAAGGCCCTTTCTTTTTTATCTAAAACAATGGAAGTAAGTAGATATGTTATTTTAGTGCGTTTTACTCGAATCAGAGGGAAAGATATCTATTTTCTGCTTACCTGCCTATTTTAATAGGAAAATCCTAAAACTCATGTGTGTTCTGACAAGCAACCGACAAAGAGGACATACTTAAAACAAACAAATTGAACAAATATAGGATAGGCGAAATACAAAGACCCTCTTGACTCTATTTCTACCGCCAAGTAAGCATAAATTCACACGTCTATCACTTAGATAATAATAATTTTTCTCACACAGTACACACGGAGTAAGCATTCAGGAAATTCTCTATGATGGAAATAAATGTTCTTTTTAGTGTGTTACGGAGTTCGCCAGCTGCTTTCTATAATTGTTGTTTTCAGTCAATCATGTTAAAACTACTCTATAATTTTACACTACATAGTGCAATTAGTTATCGATAATTTGCACCTGTGCTAAACTTTCTTAGTTTTAAAAAGTAACAACACGACGTTTCTAAATATTTTCATTTTTATATTGGAAAAGTCAAAAGCAACAACAAAATACATTAATTTTTTACAGTTTTTAACACAAATATTAAATGTGGTTGGTAAGGTTGTTCAAGCATCAGTTCTTCTGTATTAAAAACAGACCTCTGCGTTTTTCTTTTGTCAGATGCTAGCCTCACTGACGAGCCGTGATACGACAAAAGGGTACGGGGATGAATCTGGCACCCTTGTACTTCGTAAACCAAATAATTGTTTGGTTCTTCTAATACCTATTATACAATTACTCCGATATAGTCGAGGTAAAACTTAAACCAATTTTGCTTGATACTTTTTTGCTAGTTTTCCGATTTTCGTTAACTTATTACTAATGCTCTTATGTATTTTTGTTCCAAATTTGACCTAAATCCTTTAATGTCAAATGGCCTTAGTTGTCTTTGGCCTTAAACCTTTTTTTAAAGTTATTTAAATATAATTATTAAATTTGAATAGCTCACAATGGCGAGGACAGTATAGAGCTGTTGAATTCATATATTTCAGATAGAACATGAGCAAAATACCTATTGGAGTGCCAAAAGGATCGGTTTTAGGACCCATCCTCTTTCTAATCTACATAAAGGACCTACCTCTAAGGGATGATGGTGCTAGGTATACGCTCTTTGCGGATGATATGACGGCATCCTTAATCGTTTCGTCGCTTGAGGAGGCGGTGGATGGTTTGGCGATGGCGCTGCAGAGGGTTGAGTTGTGGTTTTGCGGCAACATGCTGCTTCTCAATAAAGATAAAACAAGCAAGAGTATGTATGTGTGGACTTGCTGGGTGCGTCTCGGAGAGTGTTCTAAATGCTGCATATTTTGACATTTTTTACTCTGTCATGGTGTATGCAGTCCTTGTTTGGAGGCATGCAGCGTAGGCCCGAAGAATCTTTGCTTTGCAAATAAAAGCAATAAGAATCTCATCTCTGTACTGGGTTACAGAGATGACTGTAGGCAGGAACTTGTAAGGCTGGGAATATTGACCTGTACCGGACTCACGGGGATATCCATGACTACAATACGCGTCATCGGGATTATTTTGTCGTCAGCTACTGTAGTTTGAAGAGGTGTCAGGATGGCCCAGGGTACCTGGCTGCAAATTTTTTTAATATATTACCTTCGGATATAAGAAGCCTACTGGTAACAAAATTTAAAAGCAGGGCACCCCTTAAGAAATGCTTTTTACTCTTTTGAGGAATATTTTAATAGTAACATAAATTTTTTAATATAATTCAAGAATTTTAACTGTAAAATGTTCTTTTGTGTAGAGTATTGTCATTGTCGTATATACTTTAACTATAGTTGGTTTTTATATACTTTTTTATTGACTTGTGTAAATGCAGATTGTATACTAACATGAATAAATTATCAGTTTAGAGTATAATTTTCAACAAAATGCAGATATACAGATATACAGGGTGATTCAGGAGGAAATGTCAATATTTTAGGCAATTATTCGGGGACCCAAAATAAACCTAAAAGTTCCTATAAACATGGGTCCTATTCCCGGCCGTTACCGAAATACAGGGGTAAACAATATTCAAATTGAAATTTTTACCAAATTATTTATAACAAGTAGGCTAGGTTTTATATGTGGTTTATAGTTTTAAAAACTGCCTCCGTTTACTTCTAAACACAAGTCAGCTCTCTGATGAATAGCTCGGGTCGCTCTATGAATGGATGCGGGTATGTTTCTTATAGTTGCTGCTGCATTTATTATTCGATCAAGTAATGCATCTCTAGTGTTTACTTTACTTGAATATGCCAATGATTTAAACCAACCTCAAAGACAATAATCCAGAGGATTAAGGTCTGGCGATCTAGTTGGCCAATTATGCGGACCATACCTTGACAAATTCACCGGTTTAGAAAGTTATTGTTTAAAAAATTTCGTGCTTGTAAACGGTAGTGTACAGGGGCTCCATCATGTTGTAAATACATGTTCTGTCGTACATTAAGTGGAACATCTTCTGATAAGTTTTGCAAATGATTCTGTAGAAAATTTAAGTATACTTTTCCTGTCGATTATGAATGGACCGATTAATTGACTATTTAACATACTACACCACACATTAATGCTGAATTTATGTTGAAAATTATGTTGTACAGTAGCGAGGATTTTCATGGGACTATCGGTATTCATTGTGAAGATTATTAATACCATCGCGAGTGAACTGTGCTTCATCAGTGAACAGAACATACTTATATAGTCTTCGATTTGCATTAATCCAATTGCAACATTGCATTCTTAGCGCAAAATCACCATCTTACAAATGTTAATTCGTTGTAAATGGTATGGGTATAAACAAATAATGTGAAGATCCCTCCAAGCAGACGATTCTGTAATTTGATAAATATCGGCAATTTGCCTTATACTTAAGCTTGGATCATGTTCGACGGCGTTAAGAATAGCCTCTTCTAGTTGAACATCAAGTCCCGATTCCCGTTCAGATACAATTCTCGCACTTGGAAAAATACTAGATTCTCCAGCAGTAGTGTTGAAAACCCCTTCTATCTGACACTCTCCGATTCGGAAATCGAGGCTAGTACTCGCTGACTGTAAGATTTGAGCTTCCGTTCCAGAAGCTATAAACGAATATCATATCAGCATATTTACGATGAGTTAATGTCGCAGGCATAATAAAATGAATCTAATGTTTAAATTGTCAGAAAATACAAATGCTGAATACGATTTGACAGTGACAAATCTTATTCTTATTAATACTAAATGGGGTTACTATTGCTACAGTGCAAAGGCAACAGAACATACTTTTTGAAAACTATAAAACAAATATAAAACCTATCCTACTTGTTATAAATAATTTAATAAAAATTTTAATTTGAATATTGTTTACCCCTGTATTTCGGTAATGGCCGGGAATACGACCCATGTTTATAGGAACTTTTATGTTTATTTTGGGTCCCCGAATACGTACCTAAAATATTGACATTTCCTTCTGAATCACCCTGTATAGGTAATATAGTTGTATAAAATAAAAAAGGACGCCACACACTTCTAGGTACACCCAGGCCGGAACTGTAAGGAAACTTATATTGCCGATCTTTAAGGGCATTAATCTGTCAAATTTAAATAGAATCCGCAAACTAGCAAAAAGTTATGAAGCAAAATTGATTTTAAAAAACAAATTTTGATGCCCTCTGTAATTCCTTAATTTTTTAGTGTTCGAAAAAATGTTATATGAACTTGTACTATTATTTTATCAAACAGAACTACCCTCCAAGGTTCTTGCTCATCAGTTCATCATTGCTGGGCAGCCTATACTGGCAATCGAGAACCTTTAAATGCATTTTGAATATCTCCTACTAAACGAAAGATAATTAACATTTTTATTTATCATAGTTATGAAATGTTGTTACTTTTCCTTTTAGGCTTGAAATAGCCACTTTAGATGGCCACAACCGAAGAGTTTTACTTAACAAACCTAAGAAATTCTCAGACATTGCATTGGACTCCAAGAACGAGCAAATATATTTCTGTGATTCAGCATCGATTACCATCGAAAGAATTAAGTATGATGGAGGAAATCATTCGGTAAGTTGTTTTAAATTATACGAGGTAATTCCACAAATATTTTTTAAATACGTATACAGCGTGTCCAGAAAAGTTGTAGACATATGGCAATTTTCTTTATTGTTGATTTTACGAAAAAAAGTTATTCTTTATAAAAAGTTCTGCTTGATGCGCAAATAATATTGACATATCAAAACTTAAGATATCATGTACTGGGCGGCAAAAAAATATAGAAACACAGAATTACGTTAAGAGGGAAGTAACCTCAATTTCTATTTTAAAGGACATTGTTATAAGAAAACTTTACTAAGGACTACAAAACGTGGTCAGATACAATTTTTCGTTGAAATATTTTAATTTACAGGGTACCATCAAAAACACGTTGAGCATTCATTACCTCTTGTTGGAAACCAATTACGTAAAAAAATAATGCGAGATTATTTCATGTTCTAAAATCAACCTATCTACCTCTCAGGAATATTAAAAACATTTAATTTCCTTAGAGCAAAAATAAATTGTGAATGTGAATAATAAACAATATTTTAGCAATTACATGATAAAAGTGATCTAAAAACAGATAGTTTAAAGTGAAAAATTATGTCTCCACATGCCCCCTTCTTTTTCCATGCAAACTATAGTACGCCTTGTAATTTCTCTTACTGTCGCCCGTATCATATTGGGAGTGATTTCTTGGACACAGTTTGTTATTACTGCTTCAAAATGGTCAATATCCTGAAAAGGTCTATGCCCATACACCATTTCTTTTAATCGGCCCCATAAAAAGAAGTCCAGGGGTGTGATGTCAGGCGACCTGGCTGGCCAAGGAATATTTGAACGTCTGCCTATCCAACGGTGCGGAAATACTTTATTCAAATACCCAGTTACTGTGTTAGTACTATGGCATGGGGCTCCATCATGTTGATACCAAATTGTACGTCTTATATTTAGTGGCAGTTCGTCAAGAGATTGAGACAACTGGTTCCTTAAGAAGTCCAGGTAAATGGCAGCATTTATATTTTGTCGGAAAAAGTATGGTTCAACGATCCGATCGTTAAAAATGCCACACCAAACATTGGTTTTAAATGAATATTGACTACGGCATTCGATTATAAAATTTGGATTGTTGTCACTCCACCACCGACAATTTTGGGAGCATACCACGCCGTTGGAAGTAAACATGGTTTCATAAAAGGATTAACGTCACACTCGCCTTGGAACCACGCGCAAAATAGGAAACGGGATTCAAAATCTCTAGATAGAAACGTGTGAATGTATTTCGGTTTATATGGATGAAATTTATTTATTTTTAAAATATTACTAGTAGTAGACTTTTTGACGTCAACTAGAATAGATTTTGACAATTTTCCTAAAGAAATTTTCGGGTCTTCGATAACCGCTTGCATTACATTGAGTTGATTTTCTTCTGTTGTGGACCATTTGTTGTATTGTTTCTTAAATACATTTTCGACAAAACCAGTAGCTTTAAATTTATTCATTACGTTTGCTATAGTGGCGCTATATACCATTTTGTCAGGGTGTCTATTATTATTTATGAGTGCGGCTTCCCTAATAGGTTTATAGTGATCTCCGACGATAAGTACAATTTCTATTTGCAGCGTTAACTTTACAACCATGACGAAACTAGCGAAAAACTCTTGTTAATAAGTCAAAAAATAGTAAATGATTTTTGACTAACATGTCAATATTCGTTACTATAGTATTGCACATAGTTGTTGCAAAATTGTTGCAGATAACTGTTAAAGAAATAATAAAGAAATAAAATAAAAAAATATTTTCCAATGGCTTTTTGATGGTACCCTGTAAATTAAAAGATCAAGTAAATAAAACAGGACAGATTTTGCTTTTGCAGGTTAATTATGGCTATATTTATTTAAAATATTTAAAGTTTATTAAAAAAAACGGAAAGAAATTTTAGCTTCCCTATTCAAAAAAACGGGATTTTTAGTATTTCCCGGTAAGAACTCGTATCTGATGATAACAATATGAATCATTCAAAAATGTGTTCATCGCATGGCCCAGACCTACAAACAGTTATTCCCGTAGGGGGTCCGCACTCTGGTAAACTTCCTAATTTTTAATTTTTTGATAAGAGGTCACTGCTGATTATCATCTGAACTTATAACCAGTAATGGTCACGATTAAATGTACAGGGTGTCCGGGAAAATGTAACAAATCTCTCGGATTCAGATAGAATATAAAAAAATAAGATGACAAGTTCCTATAAAATTGTTTCTTACAGGCCCTCCCTACGGAGATATGTGTCCCTGAAGGACGCACCTGGAAATCGGGGTTTCTTGAATAACTTTCAAAGTACTTAATATAATTTATTAAAAATTTAATGTGATGGACACTAGTAAGGACCTCTTAAAATAGTGTCCTTGAAACATACCTATTTAGCTTTTTTAGTTTACCAGGGACGGACTAAGCTTTACAACTTAATGTTTAAATCTTTAACACCCTGTATCATAGACTTAAAAAAAAATAATCTGAGTAACTTGCACCTTAGACAAAAAAAAACTACTCTTGTTTATTGTCCATAAAATGAACCGTTTTCTAGAAAGAGAATAATAAACGAATTCATGGTTTAATTTAAATAAATTGGACCATGATTTCTATTTTGTTTCTCGACAACAAAGTGTGATACGAAAGTCATTCAAACAACAGAAAAGTTTCATTTTAAGTTGTTTTTTATTTTTTTTTTATTTTATTTTATTTTTACTATTGTACGGTTTGTCGGCGTATCTGAGGCCATCTTGAACCGGTCATCGACCGTACGGTTTTTAATCGTGCGGTCTACCGACTGGGGGAGTGTGAAATGGCACCTTCATCCTACGAGATATCCGATCTCATCCGGCCTGTCCGGTGTGAATAGGATGGTTTTGATGTCGATTCATTTTACACTCTTCCCGTAGACAAGAGCTCGCGGTGTTTCCCAAGCGGTCACCCATCCAAGTACTAACCGCGCTCGACACCGCTTAACTTCGGTGATCTGACGGGAACCGGTGCTTAATGTGTCGCTAGGCCCTTCCTCATTTTAAGTTGTTTAATCCGAAAAAATTCAAAAATTAAAAAAAAATGCAGTGATGTAATAGAAGGCACCTTAACGAAATTATTGAAAAACTTCATAAGAACAACATGGGCTCCGTGAAATCTGATACACTCGCGGGCACGACGAATTGAGGACTGCCGTACCGGCCACAATAATCCAGCCTTGGTCCTTATCACATCACAATGAAACGTGATTATCTGCAGAAATTCCTCTCTAGTGCCGACCGGAGTGGAATACACCAAGTTTTTCAGGTGTCCCGACAGGTTAAAAACCAACGGCGTTAGGTCGGGAGATCAAGGAGGCTAGGCAATAGGTCCTTCCCTACCTATCCAAAGGTTTGGATAGACGTTATTCAGGTGCTCCCTCACACCAACGCTGAAATGAGGTGGTGCCCCATCGTGCAATAAGTACATATTTCGGCGGGTTTCAAGTGGTAAGTGCTCTATTAAATCCTGAAAAGCGTTCTGGAGGAACTCCAAATAAAGTTGTTCATTCAATTGTTCCGGCAATACAAATGGTCCAATCAAAAAATTGCCAATGATTTCTAACCAGATATTAATTGATTGGAACTGATGTTGATGATGCGAAACAATAGTGGCATAAGGATTTTCATCAGCCCATACGTGTGTGTTAGGGATGGTTTTTTCTTCCTCCAATAGGTCGAGTATTTTTGTCGTGTATATATACTGACTATAAAAACTGGGCCAATCTTTAACATTTCTGGAGAAAAAAGGTAATTATTTGTCTATAGTTTGTCTTAACAGGATTTTCTCCAGTTTGTCCTCATATCTACTTTTTCCTGCTTCAACTGAAATGTCTAGTTCTTTATCAAGCCGACTAGTAGCTATTGATTAAAGGTCATTTTCTTGATTCCCAAATTTATTTTCATTTTTGTTTAACCAGCAATTAACTTTTTGTACATCTTTCTCCTCGTTTATAGACTCTAAATAATTGTGGCAATTTACCTCTTTAATTTTTTCTAATTCAACTCCCAATTGACTATTTATAGAGGAACCAGTTTCACCTAATTTCAGTTTTAATTCCATTTCTATAATTTCCTTCTGTAGCTGAAATCTTTCATCTTCTCTAGCCTGTTGCTTTTGAAATCTTTCTTCTTCTAAATGTGTGTGTGTGTGTGTGTGTGTGTGTGTATGTATTAAGTACAATGGCTCTGGTTGAAACCAAATGGCCAGCTCGCGAATATATTTTGTTACAGCTTATTATGGATTATTTTTTCCATTGAATTAAGGTACCTTACATTTTATTTCCTATACCAAACTCTGTGTATTTCAAATTTCTGACTATCATTTTATCATCTATCTATAGCTTTCCGGTATTCATGTGTTTAAATATGTATATTTGTTCCTCGTTTTTTTTTTCTTTTTTTGTTTTTTCTTTTGATTTTTCTTTCTTTTTTCTTTTTTCTTTTTCTTTGTTTTTTCCTTTTTCTTTTTTTTGTTTTATAATACTCTTAGAACTTTTTAAATGCTCGTTTTTTTTTCTCTTTTTTTTTTGCTTTTTTTCCACTAGTCTTATGATTATTCTATTGTGCTTTTTATAATGTATTTATACGATATATCATAAATATTTAAATTATTTAATGAGATAAGATAATTTAGATTAAATGGTTGATATACTAATCCTCTAAATTCTTCTTCTAAAGCTGCTAACTTTTTCTTTGCTTCCAATTGTAAAGATAATTTTTTGTTAAGTGACAATGACGGTTGTTTGTTACTAGTACCTGTTAAAGATTTGGTACGGTTTTTGTTTTTTCTTTCAGGTATATTTTCATTTTCTGGATTCGGAAATCCTCTAAAATCTTCTAAAGCATCTATACTGTTTAGTTCAAGGGCGGTTTTCCGGGGGGGGGGGGGGGAGATAGGGTAATTACCCCCCCCCCCTCCCCATGAATTTAGAATTTTAAACAAGCGAAAAGCCGATTAAACTTGTTTCATATTATTGCTTGATAGGTTATTTGCAGTGGCGCAACCAAGTGGGGGGGCTACCAGGCTGCAGCCCCCCCCCCTCCCCGAGCGAGCGTAGCTCGGGTCGTCTAACTACCTGTTTACAAGAAAAATAAACTCATCACTACCTAAGATAGGTAAAATTACACAAAAATTGCAACGAGTCTGACTGTTTTTGTAATTTTCTGTTGTGTTTTTTAATTTTCTTACTTGAAAACCAAGCATCATCATTGAAAAAAGGCGTGGCACCCGCTATTTTTTTTCTAGCCCCCTCGACCTTATTTTCTGGTTAGTAAGAGCTTTAAAAAAATGTACAGATCTAAATGCATAGGTAATCGATACCATTTAAAAAAAACATTGGGATTTGAGAATACCCCCCCCCCCATGTTGAAAAGCTAAAACCGCCCTTGGTTTACTTTATCTTCCGTAATCTTTATTTTATCAGTATTTTCTATATTATTTATGTAGTTCTTTTCAGTTTTTCTTGACATTTTTGACAGATTATCAATTTCCGACGATTTTTCATCAATTTCTTCTAACTCAGGGATGCACAGACTTATAGAGAACAGGAACCACTCGGGAAAAATATAAGTCAAGGACAGGCCACTACAAACAATACTTATTAACACAAACATTTTTATTTTTAAATAGTATGGAATACAATGATAAAAATAAAAGAACCTTTAAAAATGTTTGTTAATTATGTAATCGTAAGGTAATCTAATCATTACAATGTAATATTTCATGTTTTATTATTTTGATTCATGACATTGCATTGAACTAACAAGTTTTTTTTATATTTGGCTCCACATTACTTGTCGCCACACGTAAAATTGCTTCCAAATTTTCATTTGCCAGACGGTTTCGGGTTTTCGTCTTGTTTAGTTTCATCACTGAAAACGTTTGTTCACAAATATACGTCGATCCAAATAAGCTTGCGCATTTCAATGCATTTCTTCGCAACTCTTTATAAGCGTTTTTATCAACGCAGCGGTAGAAGTTGAGTAAATTACCTTCATTAAATTTGTTTAGTAAACTATCATCATTTTGCATGTCTATTAATTGCAGCTGCATTGATTCCGGCGCATTTTCGGGTGAAATGTTGAAAGGATTGCTGAAAATGTCCAATAGAGGTTTAACTTTTTTGCAGTCTACAAAACGATTTTGAAAAGCTTGTATCAAAATATCAATTTTTTCAACATGAGTGATATTGACGTCAGTTTTATTGACTTTCTCCATAATTTTTTTGTAGTTCGGAAAATGGCTGTAATTGGCTGAATTAATTTGTGTCCTGAAAAGACTCAATTTGCACTGAAAGGACGAAACATGAGAGTATAACTGCGAAATCAATTGATCTTTGCCTTGGAGTCGCGTATTTAAGACATTCAAGTGATTTGTGATGTCTACAAGAAACGCTAAGTCACACAACCAATCAGGGTTGTCGAGTTCGGGAGCGTCGTTTTTCTTTTCCGCCAGAAATAATTGGATTTCCTCAATCAAGTTAAGAAACCGCTGTAGTGTCAACCCACGACTTAGCCACCTTACTTCAGTGTAAAACAGGAGATCACCATATTCGCTTTCAATATCCTCGAGAAATTGTTTGAATTGTCGGTGATTGAGACCTCGTGATTTTATAAAGTTTACAGTAGGTACTACAACTTTCATCACATTTTCAAATCCCTATAATTTTGAACAGAGGGCCTCTTGATGTATAATGCAATGAAACTGCATTAATTCCTTGGTATTTATGTTTTTAGTTTGTAAATATTTTTTTAACATAGTTACTATCCCAGATGTACTTCCAATCATTGAAGGTGCTCCGTCAGTCGTAATTCCAGATACTTTCGTTAAATCCAAATCCATTATAGAACATTTTTCCAGAAGAGCTTTGAGCATGTCACTCCCCTTGGCTTGACTTGTCAAAGAACTCATACCAATCAGTTCTTCACTCACTTCAAAATTTTGCCTTACAGCTCGTAAAAATACTAAGAGTTGAGCAGTGGAACTTATATCTGTAGATTCGTCGAGTGCTATAGAAAAATACTCAAAACTTCTCGATTTCGTAGCCAATTGCTCTTCTATATTAGCTGCTAATGCGGTAATTCTTCTTTGAACAGTCATCCGATTTAACTGAATTTTTCAAACTTCTTTACATTGTCCGGACAAATTTTTTTTGCGGCGATATCTAAACATTGCTTAACAAACTCACCATCTTTAAAAGGCCGACAAGTTTTCGCTATTATTCGAGATATTTCAAAGCTCACTTCAGTAGCTGTTTCAGCATCTTGAACTGTAAACATAGCTTGCTGGCCTATTAGTTCCCGTTGTAAAGTGGAAATTCTTTGCGTTTGATTTTCGCCAGTTAATTAGGTAAAAGTAGGATGCTGGGTTTCATAGTGCCTTTTCACATTATATTCCTTCGGAATAGAAACACTACTCTTGCATATTAAACAGACAATTTTGTTATGCGATGAAATAAAAAAAGTATTTTTCGGTCCAAATATCTTGAAACTGTCGATTTTCATCTTCAACCTTACGACTACGTTTCTTACTGGGGCCTGGTTTATCCATATCAAAATTGATATTATATTGTTACGTAGGCAGAAGCCAAGTTCGAACGACGAAATATTTACTCGTCACAGATTACAGTTCTCAATCAGTATAACGTTCGCTTGTCCGTAGTTAAAACTTAACTGCCCCGGTAGCTGGCGATGCGTCGTATTTATACGAGTTGCCAAATATCGAGAACCTTCCACTTTGTTCGGGGATACTACCGACGTGGTTTGCGAATCTTAAAGTAATCTAGTTGATGCGACAGATTTCTAGTCTCGTAACAATATGCTTAGACCGGTGTAATAATAAAAAAAAAAAAAAAAAAATAAATTTAGATTGATTGTTGTTGTTGTTGGGTTATGTGGAATTTACTTTTTCATTACTCAACCAGGTAACCACGGCTTCTCAGTTATAGTTGTAACGAAGCAGACCCAGGTGTCTTTATTTTAAATTATTTTTGCTCTTAGATTAATTGTATCCTTAAATTAATCTTGACCTACCCGGCACTGTAGCATCCTAATATTAATTTAATTCAGCCCTATTTGACTGTGTTATGTTTTAATCATGTTGTGGTTTTAATTTACCCTGATATATTATTGGGAAAAAAAAACCTGGTAAGTGTATATTAGTATAGTTATTAATTGTCATGTAATTCCATGACAATAAGTTGATTTAATTAAAAGAAAACTAGTGATTCCTAATATGTTTTCTAATATATTGTAAGATTGCGCGTGACCTTTGGACTCTCGAGTCTGCCCGGGGAGCGATGCAGCGCTTCGCATGTTTTTTTACGCCGTTTCATCGACAGGGTAGTTGGCGCAGATTGGTAAAAAGTGGAAGGACGAAATTGGTGGGAGAATATCGCCTTGCTGGTCTAGTGAGAACATCGAAAGGATCACTTATCAACTTCTATCAGGTGCGATAAGCATCGAAATTCAAGAGCAATCGTAACTCCACATTTTCTTTAGATTTTCTTGAAAAGTACTTTTTCTCAAATAACAAATAATAGTGGGATCAAAGGTTTTTCAGAGGAGCAACAAAAAAAAAATTAAAAATGCAAGCAGAAGAGGACGCTGATATAGAGAACATCGGTTTTACTAATGTTCCAGGTTGGTAATGGTATAATGAATTTTGATGAATAAAACTCTACACGTTATTATAGTATTTCTACCCAAAGTTGTTTATGGCGTTAAGACAGTCAGTTTATGTGCTAGTGGTATCTGTTGCTGAGGTCTAAAAAAAAAACCAACAAAAGTAATTAACCATCAATAACCAATATGAGAATTCAATTATTTTTCCTAAACGATTTAAGTTCGGGGTTATCCTATTACCATGCTCTCCCTTCGCGCTGTTACGGGGCGACAGCCCACGCTGGACGTAGCAACGAGAAAAAATAAACTCGTGGGGATGCGGGGATTTTTATCAGACAGGAAAAAGAAAGAACTTCTCTCTTTGCTATGTTATGTGCTAGTTTAACAACGATACCCGCGTGCTCGGATAGGTGGCAGTTTTTATATATAAATGTATTATAGAAAGAAAGGTTTTATAAAGGTAAATATTGGTTGGAGGTTGTTCAAGGAATAGTGAATGGCTCGTTCTTTTGATCCAGACTTGTCGGTTACAATGTTTCCTTCGACGTGGGACGGCGGCCGACAGACCGGTGCGACAGCACATTCCAGCAACCGATAGTAGAGGATACCCTACAGGGATAGGCGACAGCCCCTCCGTCCCGTCCGGTGCACAGGGTAGGGGATTCCTTTGGAAACGTGGTCGAGAGTGCGTTTCTGGAGCTTTCTTTGAACTAATTTTCAATTTTGTTATTTTATTTTGACGACAATAGTATAAATTCTGCTATCTGATGAGTTTCCATCTCATTAAAACAAGTGTTTTTACACAATCCATAAAACGCCCATAATAAACTTTGAGTTAATTTTTCTTCACTCTGTATAATACTCCAATTAGTATTTTTCAGCGAACCTGACGAACACAACGTAGGGTCGGCCTTAGATTTTGCCCGAATCTAAACGGTCACATCAGAGCCTGTTCCTTTATTGTATGTGAGGCATACTAATGCATTATTTTATGTATTTGGATGTCACGCGGGAAATTCTGGAATAGGTGAATAATGACTCAATTCCATGAGTCGTGCGATAACACTTTTGTGTTAAATCAGACCTTCCAGGGCACAAATTTTTTGTTGAAAATAATACTAATGATAATTTTATTTTTCAGCTTTGTAATTAAATATCTTAATTATTTAATTAACCCATTTTAATAACCCTCTAATTAAAATTTCTTTCAGCTTTTTACTCCGGTCGTATGAGCCGGGGACTGTAAGGTTACAGTGGTGCCGTGACCAGGATTGGAGTTAGTTCTAAAGAATTATACTGAGTGAAAACCTGTTATTATGTTGTTGTGTTTTGTTGGTGTGTCCTTCTGTGGTATTGCAGGGTAGGCAGGTTAAAGTTACCTTTCGGTTTAAAAACAGCAGTTGGTAGTTTTTCTCGGGCAATGGATTTCATATTGGGACCAAAGGTGAGAGAATTTACCTACAATTACATAGATGACTTGTTGATAGCGTCTCCCGATTTTTTTTTTTACACCTGCAACATCTGGAGATGGTGATGGGTCAACTACAGAAGGCCAAGATGACCATTAATATAGAAAAATCCTATTTTATTAAGAAAAAAAAAGTCTAATTTTTAGGCCATATTTTGACTCCCGAAGGTATTAGGTAAAATCCAGAAAAGGTTTAAGCTATTCCATGGGAGTACCTGCCTATGCAAAAGCAAGTCGTCAAAAAGTAGTCATCACTAGGCCCAAGGTTTTTTTTGGCATTTTCATTAGGTTCTTCACTTTTTTCCTAGCTCAATCGAAAATAGTTTTTTCTCTTTGTCTCTAAATTAATATTATTTTTCCCTCATAACCCTGTTTTTCGTTCAAAATAATAGGGGGTGACTGTAACGAAGCAGACCCAGGTGTCTTTATTTTAAATTATTTTTGCTCTTAGATTAATTGTATCCTTAAATTAATCTTGACCTACCCGGCACTGTAGCATCCTAATATTAATTTAATTCAGCCCTATTTGACTGTGTTATGTTTTAATCATGTTGTGGTTTTAATTTACCCTGATATATTATTGGGAAAAAAAAACCTGGTAAGTGTATATTAGTATAGTTATTAATTGTCATGTAATTCCATGACAATAAGTTGATTTAATTAAAAGAAAACTAGTGATTCCTAATATGTTTTCTAATATATTGTAAGATTGCGCGTGACCTTTGGACTCTCGAGTCTGCCCGGGGAGCGATGCAGCGCTTCGCATGTTTTTTTACGCCGTTTCATCGACAGGGTAGTTGGCGCAGATTGGTAAAAAGTGGAAGGACGAAATTGGTGGGAGAATATCGCCTTGCTGGTCTAGTGAGAACATCGAAAGGATCACTTATCAACTTCTATCAGGTGCGATAAGCATCGAAATTCAAGAGCAATCGTAACTCCACATTTTCTTTAGATTTTCTTGAAAAGTACTTTTTCTCAAATAACAAATAATAGTGGGATCAAAGGTTTTTCAGAGGAGCAACAAAAAAAAAATTAAAAATGCAAGCAGAAGAGGACGCTGATATAGAGAACATCGGTTTTACTAATGTTCCAGGTTGGTAATGGTATAATGAATTTTGATGAATAAAACTCTACACGTTATTATAGTATTTCTACCCAAAGTTGTTTATGGCGTTAAGACAGTCAGTTTATGTGCTAGTGGTATCTGTTGCTGAGGTCTAAAAAAAAAACCAACAAAAGTAATTAACCATCAATAACCAATATGAGAATTCAATTATTTTTCCTAAACGATTTAAGTTCGGGGTTATCCTATTACCATGCTCTCCCTTCGCGCTGTTACGGGGCGACAGCCCACGCTGGACGTAGCAACGAGAAAAAATAAACTCGTGGGGATGCGGGGATTTTTATCAGACAGGAAAAAGAAAGAACTTCTCTCTTTGCTATGTTATGTGCTAGTTTAACAACGATACCCGCGTGCTCGGATAGGTGGCAGTTTTTATCTATAAATGTATTATAGAAAGAAAGGTTTTATAAAGGTAAATATTGGTTGGAGGTTGTTCAAGGAATAGTGAATGGCTCGTTCTTTTGATCCAGACTTGTCGGTTACAATGTTTCCTTCGACGTGGGACGGCGGCCGACAGACCGGTGCGACAGCACATTCCAGCAACCGATAGTAGAGGATACCCTACAGGGATAGGCGACAGCCTAGGGCGACAGCCCCTCCGTCCCGTCCGGTGCACAGGGTAGGGGATTCCTTTGGAAACGTGGTCGAGAGTGCGTTTCTGGAGCTTTCTTTGAACTAATTTTCAATTTTGTTATTTTATTTTGACGACAATAGTATAAATTCTGCTATCTGATGAGTTTCCATCTCATTAAAACAAGTGTTTTTACACAATCCATAAAACGCCCATAATAAACTTTGAGTTAATTTTTCTTCACTCTGTATAATACTCCAATTAGTATTTTTCAGCGAACCTGACGAACACAACGTAGGGTCGGCCTTAGATTTTGCCCGAATCTAAACGGTCACATCAGAGCCTGTTCCTTTATTGTATGTGAGGCATACTAATGCATTATTTTATGTATTTGGATGTCACGCGGGAAATTCTGGAATAGGTGAATAATGACTCAATTCCATGAGTCGTGCGATAACACTTTTGTGTTAAATCAGACCTTCCAGGGCACAAATTTTTTGTTGAAAATAATACTAATGATAATTTTATTTTTCAGCTTTGTAATTAAATATCTTAATTATTTAATTAACCCATTTTAATAACCCTCTAATTAAAATTTCTTTCAGCTTTTTACTCCGGTCGTATGAGCCGGGGGCCGTAAGGTTACATAGTCTAGTCGGTTTTAGAGCAGATGGGTCGCAGATAAGGAAAGAGAATATATTAGGTAACAGTTAATCAGTTTTCCAGATAAAAGTGGGTGTCAGGGGCCTTAAGGAGGCCACCAAAGATAAAGAGGAAGAAGGCCTTAAGGGCAGAATAGATGAATTTACAGAGCCAAATGTTAGAAAAGAATAATTATTGGTCAGAGCCTAAAGGGCGCTTACTGAAGCAAAACTTCCCTAATCCCTGAAGAAATTAAACAAATAAATAAGACAAAATTTCAATTATATTGGTTTTTATTTCTACTGGCAACTTAGTAGATTTATTACATAATATAACACCTTTGCAATTCCTGTATAAAACTTTAGAAATTTATACGTACAAACACTACTTCCAAACATTAACTTTTGTATACATAAATAAACTATATACATGGGCGATTTTACAGGGAAAGATTCATTAATGTACGGGATGTACCATAAGAAAGATTTACAAAAAATCAACGGGGTGTGTCAACTATCAAATTTGCTGATAGCCAGAACTGACTAAGGAAATATCAGGGCACTGATCAAGCAAAATTCATTAAAAATTTAATTAACAAATGTACGGGGTGTGCCAGAATTGACGGCAGGAAACTCGTTCTTTCGAACCTTGGTCTCTCTGCTTATATAGCTTAGATTAAAACGGATTGGTCTATGGACCTGAAAAAGGTTGGATGCTATTAAGCGGAACAAACAAAACCGGGCAAGGGTTAAACAAAAAATATCTCGCAGCACATTTCGTACTAAGACGAATCTCTCTAGTGTCGTTTCATCGGCTGAATTATGTAGTATACATTTATTAACCTCGTGGCCATAAAAACAAAATTAAAATATACCTGTAGAGTAGGTATTTTTATTTAATGAAATGTACGGGGGCACCAAAGTTAACTGGCATTGAAAGAAAACATAACTTGATCAGAATTCACAGGGCTGGGTCTCGAATTCATTTAATTTAAATGCCATCAGAAACACTTTGTCATCACAGACAGCTCTGACTCGAAATTTACACTAAAATTCACCAGAACACAAACTCCAGAGACACAAGGTCGTCAAACGGACAGCTCTGAGTTAATATTCAATAAAAATCACTAATATCTACTTTGAAAATCACTTCAGAGGCACTAAGTCATCAAACAGACAACTCTGAAGCGATTACACTAAAAATTACCTGAACACCAACTCCAGAGACACAAGGTCGTCAAATGGACAGCTCCGAGTTAATATTCACTAAAAACACTAATATTTACTTTAGAATCGTGAATTCGAGTCGCAACCCTATCTACCAAAAATGACTGCATAAAAACAACATAAAAACAAATAACTGATTGAAAGCAGCACTTAACTTTTGTCCGTCGATCCACTTGGTTCCGTCCATTCAGTGGTTTATCCAATGAACTGCTCCTGAACGCTGCTAACCTCCAGGGCACAGTTATCAGCTGAGTCTCGTACGGTAGGTCCTCATAAATCGGCCAATGCCAGGTAACACCAATCGTAGGAATCCTCAACCAAGATGAACACCAGGCAAAGTCTCCACTGCTCCGGTAACGGTTCTCCAAGCGAGCAGACAACACACCAGCAAGGTTACAATAAAACGGGGTACAGGGTATCAAATGGAATTACTAACAAAAGATATTTAGGTTAAAATAATTTTTTCTCGTTGTCCCAAGCGGGGGCTGGCTAAAGTTTCTTTAAGGCCATTGATCAAATCAAACGAACGTGAAGCATTGAAACCTGAATGAGGGCATGGCAACCTCACTGAAATGTAGAAAAAATTATAGGTTAGAATGACATCAAGGGCTTTGAATTGAAAATTGGTGCATTATTAATTGATGAGTGTCGAAATTATTGGTCCGGGTTTAAGCGTTCATCATTCCGGAAGAGATTTTATTGATTATATCTGATGAAACGTTCGTTAGACGTCCGATGATTGAGGATTTGAAAAACTTAAACCCGGTGCGGCACATCCGCCGACAGTAAATCTATCGTTTTAGCCAGATTACGGATTAAATTTTGCCAGATGTGATGAAATGGATCAACTGAGCTGTAAAACAGATAACTTAAAATGGGACATGAACAGAAAAGCTAAAATTTAGGGCGAGGCATGAAAAATAGATATCCAAGGTGAAAATAGAAGTCTTAGGTAAAAATAAAAATCTAAGCTGAAACTTGAAAGGAACAAAATGGCCGCCGTTAACACCACTGAATACTACACAAAAACTGAATTGTTTACTTGTTGGTCGGGTTTCTCTTTCGTCAGGTCACAAATATCCCTAATGGGCTGGAAGCATTTCCTATGAATTTATTTGTACATCCGGGAAAACCCGCGGCACTTTAGTGTCCCAAAAATTCACTTGAACACTCGAAATCAGTGACCTGGCACAGGATTTTTGCTGCCTCGTTCTAAAAAGAAATCACGGCCCTTGCACGCCTATATATAGATTCATCGGCTTCCGTCACCGACGCGAGTTCAATGTGCGGATCGATATTTTGGCCTAGGTCGGGATTTTGCATTACCAGGGTCGTGCAATAGGTTATTAATTACTTCATGCAACCGAGAAATGCAATGATTGATTACGATTTTTCAATGTGACGGACCGTTTTTTAGTTACTTGTAACGACCGGGAAAAAAGGTCGTTACACCGGAGCGCGGCGAGTAGAATACTTTTAAAATTCGTTGGCAGGCCGCATAAATATCGCTTTTAAAATTAGTTGGCGGGCCGCATAAATATCGACAGCGGGCCGCGTATGTGCATCCCTGTCTAACTGCTATTACTGTTTCTCCTTAGGGCTGTTCTTTATCTCGAAGGACCACTAAATGTGGTTTCTATTAACTATTTCTATATATTTCGATAGCTCAAATTATATTTACTGTTCAATAACTATTTATTTTAAAAACTATCTGAGAATGACAATTAAAATCTCAATTCCAACTGGTTCCACTGTTATCTACAGGGTCAATCTCCAACACTGTATTTGGGTATTTATTATAAATTTTGAGAAAATTAAGTTTCTATACTTGTTAGTTTTCGTTGTTCACTCCACTTAGTTTATTAATATGTGCTTTTATCACTATGGTACAACCTAATGTACTTAATAGTTTCATTGTTACAAGGATGATTTTTTTTTCAGCGTCATCTACAGCATTTAAAATATTTTCCTCCAATTGCGGCGTACGTACGGTTCTTCTCAGATCAGCATCAGTCCTATTTTTTCCAAACTCCTAAATTTATGAAGAAAGTCAATGATATGTATTACCTTATTAACTGGAATCGCCCACCATTCTCCCTTAGACGTTGGTCAACTCGTTGAAATGTCTTCTGGTTTGGCATAATACGATTAAGAAATCTTTCGTGATTTAACATTCTTGCTTCTAAAGCATTGCAAGATGCAAGACCATACATCAGATGCATATCTGCATACTCAATAAACGTGTATTCCATAGTTCGAATGAATTCATAATTAAATTCACCACAAAATCCAAAAATCAGTAAATTAATACCTAGCGTATAGGATATTTTTACTTCTCTTTGCTAAATAATGTATACATAAAAAATGTATATATTTTTTAGGTTAAGTGACGAAGCCTGGTTCAACTTCGTCTTTTGTAATTAATGTTTAAAAATTACAATAAAGACTTTATTTATTTTATTTTATTTTATTATTAAATGATCATTATATCAGCAATGTGAAAGATGACAAGTTCTAAAATACCGGATATTTCTTCATTTCGTACCATAGTAACATTTGCAACAACAATACGTTTTTCTGGTGCCGATAAATAAATGAAACGCATATTTTTTGCGAACAACAATTCGTTTATTATTCTTTTTCTCGAAAACGGTTAATTTTATCGACAATAAACAAGAGTAGTTTTTTTTTGTCTAAGGTGCAAGCTACCCAGATTAATTTTTTTAAAGATTTAATCATTAAGTTGTAAAGCTTAGTCCGCCCCTGGTAAACTAAAAAAGCTAAATATGTTTCAAGGACACTATTTTAAGAGGTCCTTACTAGTGTCCATCACATTAAATTTTTATTAAATTATATTAAGTACTTTGAAAGTGATTCAAGAAAAACCGATTTCCAGCGGCGTCCTTCAGGAGCACATATCCCCGTAGGGAGGCCCTATAAGAAAAAATCTTATATGAGCTTGTCATATTATTTTTTCATGTTCTATCTGAATCCGAGAGATTTCCCACATTTTTCCGGACACCCTGTATATTCATTTTTGTTTGATAAAGTTCTACAAATAGTGAATATCGTTGTTGGATTCTTTATTAACAATATTTTAATATGTTTTAGGTGTTATTAAATAATCTTACTTTGGAGAAACCTGTGAGCTTAACATTCTTCGAAGATACTTTATACTGGCTGGATTCATCGAAGGATAAGGGTAGCATTAGGAAGGCCCCGATCAATAACTTAACTGATATCACAGTTTTGGATCAAGATTTAGGAGATTCTTTGAAGGATATTTTGATTTATTCGCGTAAAAAGCAAGGTAAGAAATTTTTAGCCATAGCTTTTTATACAGTGTCATGGGGCATGGCATGGACCAATTCGGTATGTACCTAATTCAAAAACAAACACTAAAGATATAAATTAGTGTCTTTAATACACAACACGCCTACTTATAACTAAAGGTTTTTTTCGTGCCTTTTGTTAGGCAAAGCTATTAATGCTGTTATTAAAGATAAAAAACATAGTCAGGTCTGGTTTTATATTAAGAATTTCCATAGCTTCTAAACTGCGCTTGCGGTGCATGGAATTGTCCCTAACCTATTTTGGCGCGCTCCAATTTAAGAATACTCTCTATAGACAATTCTCTATGGTCACCTGCTGATCAATGTTATGAAATAGCAAACTTACTGGCGAAAATATTCTCTTCACATTCAACCGTTAATTTTCAGGGAAAAAATCCCTCTGTAGAATCGAAAATGCCCAAGATTGTTTTCCGGCACCGCCATGTTAAACGAATCTTCAGGAGTCTTGACATCAAGAAAGCTTCTGGTCCAGACGATATTCCAGTCATCGTAATCAAGACATGCGCTAACGAGTTGACACCGATAATTTGTAGGCTTTTTAACTTATCTTACAAAAAAGGAATATTTCCTTGTTGCTGAAAAACTGCGCGAATCCAGCCCAAACACAAAAAAGGCAAGAAGACCTTGCAAAACAACTGCCGTCCAGTCACATTGCTTTCGGTTATATCAAAAATTACGGAGAAGGCTATCAACGAAAAATTAATAAAGAACCTGGAAGGTTTCAACATTATAAGTGACCGCCAGTATGGATCCCGTAAGTCTAGATCAACGGGAGACCTTCTCGCTTATGTTACTCACGTTTGGAACAACGCAATAGAACATTATGGGGAGTCCCGGGCGGTAGCACTGGACATTTCCAAGAATTTTGATCGAGTATGGCATGAGGAGCTTCTAACTAAAGTGAGAGCCTACAGAATGCCGGTTCAATTTTGTTCATGGCTGTCAAGCTTTCTTATAGACCGTTCTCTCCGAGTGGCAATGGACAGATTTCTTTCAGACACATTTAACCCCCAAGGTTCTATATTGTCGCCTACCCTCTTTTTACTATATACATTAACGATCTTTTGAAAAAAACTAAAAATCCTATATATAACTTCGCTGATGACAGCACACTTGTTTCATCATTTACTTTGAATGCTCGGACATCGGCTGCCAATGCACATCTCTATAGGCAGCAAGAGGTCTCACATCTCAACAAAGACTTGGAAGAAATTCTGTCTTGGGGTGACAGTAACCAAGTAAAATTTAACGCTAAGAAAACCCATGCGGCAGTTTTTTCTAAAAAAGTTATTTTTTTTATGGAAGTAGTCCATCTCACAGTGGAGTAATATTTTAAGTGAGCAGACTTTGTGTTTCATTCCTCACTTAAAAAAGTTATTGTTGAAGAACTGGATATAGTCATGGCGGGACACTCGATTCATCAATTTATTTATTAGGCGTCAATTTGAATAGTCTTGGCATAGTCACGTTGGGACCATTGCTAAGGCATCCTCGCAGAAGCTTGGAGTACTTTTCCGAACTAAGAACCTCTATACACCCCAACAGCTTTATATCGACGTTTGAAAAATGATACTTTCAAATTTTGACAGCTTCTAGCTTTTTAACGGTACCTATGTCTTACAGCAAAGCGGCTCACATGTCCCTATCTTACTTCTTTATTATCTTTATAAAAAAAAAGTTTCCGGTTAAACAGGAAGTACCATATTTCCGGCTTTCAAGTTATATCCGGTTTAACAAACGTTTACATTTTTGGGGAGGTAATAAAAAAGTAGGATAGGGACATGTAAGCCGTTTTGCTCTGAGACGTACCGTTAAAGAACTAGAAGCTCTCAAAGTTCAAAAATGCCATTTTTCAAAAGTCGATATCTCGGAAACTATTATATTTAGACTCATAATGCACTTATTAAAAAATAATTGCTATTTTATGTAGAATTCAAAAATAGTGTAAGATATAGGGTGTTCCGTTTAAAAAAATACAAGTTTTGTTCGCCTTACTTATAATGAGTATAATGTAAAATATTTTTAAAATATGCCACTATTAATTCCAGACCTGATGCTGTTTCAGTATTTTTGATAAGTTCCTCGATAAGAATGTAATCTTCCGTCCCCGCTTCGTTGGCGGACCCGGTATAGTCTGGGACTAATGTATTATCTAATGTTTGTTTTTTATTTTTTCTTTTTTCTTATTTTCTCTCTCTCTTTCTCATGTTGTATTATCATGATAATTTGGATGTCACATGCATGACAAATTATTGTTATAGTTCCTTCTTTTTTTGTTTTGAATTGTTTACTTATTTTTGTCTTCTTTTCCGTCTTGAGTGAGAAAGCTTATGCTATGAGCGCCATTTGTAACCATTTATTTTTTAGTGTTACAATAAAGTCATTTATTATTATTATTATTAAATCCAAGTAATGAAAAGATTTAAAAATAAACAAACGAATTATTTTGTTAAAAGTTTGTAAAATAATTATTTTATTGCTTCAGTTTAGGGCATTCTAAGTTTATAGTGTATTCCACGTAATGAACTATAAATAATAAATACAAACAATTGAAAAAGAAAAATGTTCTAAATAACTAGGTAATAATCTAATTACATATAAGTATTATTGTCTATTATACCTATTATTTCTATTCTCTGTAATAAACTGCAAAAGTTGGTTGGAAATAAAGTTAATTTCTTAACTACTATTTATAATTGTTATTTTTAGGTGGCACTAACCCCTGTGCTGCAAACAACGGCGGTTGCGAACAGCTGTGCCTCTTTAACGGGACACACCCGGTGTGCGTCTGCTCCCACGGTATGCTTTCGTCGGACGGCAAAACGTGTAGGCCCTTTGACAGTTTTGTGATGTACTCCAGAGTGGTCAGTCTCGATTCAATACACATGATGGGGGACAAAAATTTGCTGAACTCCCCCTATCCCAGTATTAAGAATTCTACATTTTTGAAAAATGCCATTGGTAAGTTTTTGGTACTACCGGGTTAGTGTTAGTGCGAAGTCCAATCCATCTCCAGGATGCGCCAAAAAAGCGGGAAATCATGAAAGTATTTTTTTTTATATGATACTACCCAGATCTTTTTTCTCATTAAATCCGGCATAAAATTTTACATGTGAACACGATTTTTTTTGGTGATTTATACGATGTTGCCAAAGTGTTCAATTTTTCTTATAATTTTCTAGGAAAACATCGTTCTCATCTCATCGATTGAAACACACAGTATCAATATCTTATACAGCGTGTCCAGAAACCATCTTAACATATGGGAAACTTTTTTATTTTTAACTTTACGAAAAAAAATTATTCTTCATAAAAAGTTCTGCTTGTTGATAAAATAACATTCAAATCAAAAGTTTTGAGCCAGCACATACGGGGTGTTCAGAAAGTCAATAATATTAATATCGTAAATGGAAAACTATATTTAATAATTTTAATTACAAAGTACAATAATGAAATACTACACTAAGCTTCAACATGACCACCGTTTTTTTCGATACAAACAGTTGTACGTCGTGAAAATTCCATTACTGCATTTCTAACCATCTGAGGTGAAATTTCTTGGACACATTCTCTGATAATTCTCTCTAAATGGTCTATGTTCTCGAAAGGTCTGTGGGTATACACTTTTTGTTTTAAAAATCCCCATACGAAAAAATCCAGAGGTGTTAGATCAGGTGACCTTGGTGGCCAAGCAAATTCTGATCTTCGTCCAATCCATTTCTGTGGAAATGTCCGGTTTAAGAATTCTGTCACTCTTGCAGAGCTGTGGCATGGAGCGCCGTCATGTTGGAACCAAAGTGTTTGTCTTATATTCATTGGTAGTCCATGAAAAAATTCAAATAATTCCGTGTCCAAAAAGTTCAAGTAAATTTCACCGGTAATATTTTCTCGAAAAAAGTACGGCCCTACAATTTGGTTCCTAAAAACGCCGCACCAAACATTTGTCTTGAAAGAATACTGGTCACGACACTCAATTACAAAATGGGGATTCTCATCACTCCACCACCTACAGTTTTGAGAACACACTACTCCATTTGAGGTGAACATCGCCTCATCTGAAAACAATATTTTTCTTGCGAATAGTGGGTCATCTTCTACCTCACCTTGAAACCAAGAGCAAAACAAAAATCGTGAATCAAAATCTCTAGGCTGCAGTTTGTGAAGAAATTTTGGCTTGTATGGGTAAAAATTATTTTTCCTTAAAATAACTTGGGCAGTGGACTTTGTAACAGGTCGTGGAACAGTTTGTGAAATATTTCTCAATGAGATTTTAGGATTTTCCACGACAGCTAGCAAAACATTCAATTGGGTATCTTCGTCCGTACGCCAAACCTGATGCTTGTCAGAAAATTTATTACTTACAGATCCGGTATTTTTAAATTTATTAAAAATATCTCCAACCGTTACATGGCTAATAATTTTATTTGGATATCTTGCATTAAAAATTTGAGCAGCCTCTCTGTACGTCTTGTAGTGGTCTCCAACAATTAACACTATTTCAACTTTTTCCTCTATTGTAAATTTAAGCACCATATTTAATTAAAAGGAAACTGTCCGCCTTGACAAATAAAATAATTAGTTGTCATGGTTTCATTTAGTTTTCCAAGGCGTGCTGGACCTACTAAACGAGAATGAATACCGCTTCTTAAAATCTTGCTCGCCCTTTTCTGAAAAATTCTGTGAGATAATTAGAGAAACTATGGAATCAGGAAAAACAACAACATTACGCCACAGTATCTTTGTTTTAAGCTAAGTCGCCTTTCGAATGGCAACTTTAGACCATTTATTATATTTTTGACAATATCGAAAATTGTCATTAAAAAAAATTGATCAGAACCAAAAACCACGTTTAAATTACAATTAGGTAATGCAATGAAAAATTAGGTTTTATAATTTTTTACGAATTTTTCTTCCACAATCAAAACAATTTCAATTTTCTCCTCAGAAATTAATAACGCTACCATTTTTATGTTTTATAAATGTTAACGCGTTTTGACGGTTGCTGTCAAACATTTCTTGCTATCAACAAATTATTTGTATGTTACAACCATCCTAGATTACATGTAACTACAGTTAAATTTGCATTGCTATTGTAGACATACGTTTCAAAAAAGACGAAATATTTTTTTCAAGGTAAATGGGCGTAATTTCATATTTGAACGTGGTTTTTAGTTCTGATCAACTTTTTTTAATAACAATTTTCGATATTATCAAAAATAAAGGTACTTTACTTTTAAGCCAAATTCATATTTTTTGACTTACCTCGTATACGCCTGGGAGAATTTAATATCTGATAGTTGCATTTTAGGTTTTAGACCATGCAGAACTTTTTATGAAGAATCACTTTTTTTCGTAAAGTCTAAAATAAAAAAGTTTCCCATATGTTAAGATGGTTTCTGGACACGCTGTATAGGATGTTTTTTTAAATCGGTACAAATGTAGCAATCTTTAAATAAATATTACTCGATTTTTTGAAATGGACCCCGTATATTAGTACGCCATTTTAAAGATAATTTCAACCTTTTTAAATATGCAATTATAAAAAAGCTTTAAAAGTCCAGGGTTGAAAGGGTTTAAATCAATTGATTTAAATCGCGATTTACATCACTTGATTTTTTTCAATTTAAATTATGATTAAAATCAAAATTGCTGATAAGTTGTAATTAAGAGAAAATACAAACTTTCAATTTTAATTAATGGTTTATTATATCAAAAGAATAAAACCACTGTACCTAAATAATGTTTATTTTAGTTAATTGTAGTGCTTGTACAAATAAACTAATTTTGCAGCTTTTTCCGTTCCTAATCGATTTCTGAGTTTGGAATGGACTAAACCAAATGTTGAGAAAATTTTCTCGACTGATGCGGAAGAAGCAGCAGCACAAAGTAATTGTCTAATTATATAGAACTCTTTTTGAATAATGGGTATATTTTGTTGCGACTTCCACCAATCTATGGGTTTTACATCCTGAAGAATATCATCATGAAACATAATATCAGTGAAAGGTTCTGATCTGGCAAGAAACTTGATTATGAGTGGTAGTAAACCACTATTTGGATCTAATTCTTTAACAGCTTTTAAAGCAATATTTTTTTCACTCTCAGTTAGTGTTTGCTGAGTTTTGGTTGAAGATATGCCAACAAATGATATGGGGTTATACACTGTTCATAACGCCTCTTAAATTTTGCAGTTGATTTAAAGTCCGTTTTGTCAAAATGAGTTTCTAATATTTTTTTTATTTTTTTTTTTTATTTTAGTACCAATTATGTGTGCACTATGGGCTAAAGTCTGTGTGTGCACACTGCACACAGTCACTGAATTACACCACTCCCATACAAAAAATACTTATGTAAAATCCATCATCCTAAACATATTATTTAATAGTATACCCATTTTTACAATTCTTACAATCTTAACAATTCATAAGAACGTAACAGCATTGTTTATTATTTGAGTGTTATTCATAATCCATATATTAGGGTCCCTTTTTATGTGCTGAAATTTTTTTCTTTTAAAATGCTCTGGTAATAAGTTGAAAACTTTAGGAGCCACATAAGAAATAAATCGTTGTGCAGCAGTAAAGTGTATAGTCGGCATAGTTAAGTTACGATTTGCATTTGCTCTCGTCAAGATAGTATGACTAATGTAATAATTGTAAAGGATATTTATTTGTAGTAAGCGAAAATCTAAGCGCATTTTTAATATATATCTGGATAATTGTAAAGACACCAGATTGTTGAAATAAAAGTTCAGAGGAAAAACATCTGGATTTAATCTAAATTATTTTTAATATATATTTTTGGGCAATAGTGATACTGCTCAAAATATTCTTATGAGCAGAGCCCCAACAGATTATTCCATAACTGAGATAAGATTCAGCTAAGGATTTATAGACATTAATTATAACCGCTCTGTTTAGAATGTTCCGCAATTCGTAGAATTTATATACAAGCTTTTTTAATTTATTCTTTACATATTCTGCGTGAGCAGACCATTTCAAAGACTGATCAAAATAAATACCTAAATATTTCGTACATTCCACTGATCTAATTATATCATACATGAACATTTCCCAGAGAAGTCACAATTATTTGAGTACTATGATTTTCTTTTTATTATGCAACCCAAACTTGTTCATTGCAGAGCACATAAAATTTGTTTTGTTCACATTAAGAGTTAATCGATTATAATCCATCCAAATTTTTACATAGGTAGCAGCTCTCTCTGCTCTCTTAAAAACATCGTGCCATGTTAACCCCTTTATCAGAAGAACCGTGTCGTCAGCAAAACAAACAGTTCTTACATTAGGTATTGCATTCGCCAGACTGTTGATATAAATAGAGAATAGAATCGGGCCAAGCACTGTACCCTGAGGAACACCAAACTGGACCACTTTAGAAGAGCTACAAATTGTATTTAGTTTAACTATTTGTGTTCTATTACTTAAATATGACTTAAACAGTTAAAGAACTTTACCCCTTATTCCTATTAATTCCAATTTGTTTAGTAATATATGATGATCAACTGTATGAAAGGCTTTAGATAAATCTAGGAAAATTGCCAGAGGTTTATAGTTATTATTAAAACAATTTACAATATAATTAGTGACTTCATATAGGGCATTACCGGTACCCATTCCCTCCCTAAATCCATATTGCGAAGCAGACATTATCCCATTAGTATTCAGAAAGCAACACAGTCTCCTTTTTATACATTTTTCTATGATTTTACGAACGGGACTAGTAAGGGCAATAGGTCTATAATTATTAAGGTCAATTTTTGTTCCTCCCTTATGCAACGGTATTATCACAGTTAAGATATGAGGAAAAATTCCCGTTTCAAAAATCCGATTAACAACATAAACCAAGGGCGCAACTAAATATTTATAGTTAGCTTTTATGATAGTGTTAGACATGCCAAAATAATCAAATAAAGAAGAACTCTTTAAAGAGTTTATCGATGCAACAATTTCTTCATCAATAATAGTATACAGAAACATTGAACCTGGAAACTGTGTTTCATTCAACAAAAAATCCGGCACATTAGTTGGCCTACTTATTTTATTACCTAATATTGCTCCGATAGTGCTAAAGAAATCACAAAGTTCATTTGCAATAGATGGCTGATCACTCAACTCATGGTTATTGCTATCCCTTAGGGCAGTAATGCTAGTTCTAGTCTGGATATCGTTAGTCGCTTGTTTAATTATATTCCAAGTCTTTCTGGGATTATGATTTACACCAATTAACTTCTGTTTAAAATATGTTGATTTATTTTGTTTAATTATTTTACTTAATTGGTCACGATATTTTTTATAATTTACTCGCGCGATATAATCACCATGGTTAGCAACACAAATTTTATGCAATCGATCTCTATTTCGTATTGAAATAAGTAGCCCAGGAGTAATCCACGGTTTAAGAAGTACTTTCTTGTTTGATATAGGTATTACAGTAGTTGCAGCACTAATATGCTCATGCAAAGCACGCAAAAAAGAGTCAGACGCAGTGTTGGGATCACGAATACTCAAAATAGTATGCCAGTTTTCTTATCTAGGCTTTCTCTTAAACGTTGATAGTTTATTTTCCGAATATTTTTATTTACTTGTTTATTCAAGGTTACTCCTGTATTTAGACCTAAATCAACATTGGAAAGTAGAGGTTTATGATCCGAGATAGTGCTGCTCATCATTATAAGATTACTATCAACATACTTTTTGCTCTTCATAAAAATGTGGTCAATACAAGTGCTACTTAAATTAGTTATTCTTGTGGCCCTATTGACTTTAGAGAGATAACCATAACTATTCAAACAATTTGAATATTCATTTACAATTGGTGATTGAGAGTCAAGTAAGTTAATATTAATGTCTGCAATAAAAGGTTCAATTTCAGAATTGGAAAAATGATTCTGTCCAAACAGATTTGACAGCGGCAAGATATAATCATTAGGATTAAGTGATGGAGATCTATAGTGTGAAACAGTACCCACAATAATACTATTCTTTACCAAAGTAACCCGAAGAAATTTATAATTATTAATTTGTATAATGTTGCTTGCTCTAACCAATGAAGATTTGCAATATATCAAAGAACTATCACATTTATTAATCTTGCTTTCATTCTAGAAGACCTCATATCCACCAATAGTAAAGGTAGTCTTGTTGAGGATGATATTAGTTTCAGATAATATGATTACATCAAAGTCGGTGGCCAATGACTCTACAAACAAAATAAGGTTATCAACATTTTTATTAAGGCTCCTAATGTTAACATGTAACATATTTAGCTTATTGTTAGATTTCTTAAAACAATCAACATTATCCAAGTTATCACATATTACCACATTGCCATAGTTGTCACTATGGTCATCGAGCAACGAATTAAGAGCCGCAATGAGAACAGCTGAAAATAAAATTAACAGAACAAATATTGAAATCTTATTATTTACAGAATGCCTTGTTTGGCACTCTCAACATCTTCCAATGATCTCAACCTTATCAGAGGACCAGTTTTTTCCTTTTTTGCAAAAATTCTTCCATCCTTTGCTCAGACGTATTTATACCCAAGACTACGCAGGGTACGTGCTGCCACAAAAAGTTTTCTAATGTCCTTTGACATATCCTCAATTATAAATATTGAGTTTCTCTCCAACATATTACAATCACTGCCAGATATTCTTCCTTTTTCTTTTATTTTCTTTAATAATTTATGTTTATCTTCAACTGTTTTAAGCATGACTAATATTGGTGTGTTTTCTTTGTTTGGGTTTATTAATTTTATTTGAACATTTCTTAGATCTATGTCAGAATCTACATATTTAAGTACCTTTTCTGCTTTTTGAACTATATCTTTTGAAGAATCTTTTGAGTTGTTTTTTGCTTCTTCAACTCTACTTTCTATGCCCATAATAATAACATTTTTTAATCTATTCTCGTTTTCTTTGGACTCGCAGTGACCTTTTAATTTGCTCAGTTTACTTTTAATCTCCTCATTTCATTTAGATGGAAAGAGGATAAAAAAATAAGGGCCAATGACATAATTTCCAACTACGCATTCACTGACCATCTTCACTAATCTTTTTTTTTTTAAACACCATAAAGTTGTTAGACAAAATATGTCAGAAATGTAAATTCATTATGACAGTACGAATGGCCAACTTATTGAAATAAAACATGAAATATTAAAAGAACGTTGCGTTTTAGAGCATTTATTATAATTGCATATTTAAAGAGGTTGAAATTTTCTGTAAAGTGACGTAATAATATACAGGGGGGGTTCATTTAAAACAATCGAGTAATATTTATTTAAAGATTGATGTTGGGTTTCAACAGAATATTTCCAGGTACAGAGATGTGCGTTTAATTGTCTACATTAATTGTATACATTTTTAGGTAGACAAATGTAAATAATTCATTTTTCACGTCAACAAATGTAGAGAAAGTAAAGGTGGATTTATAAACTCGAAAAGTTGGTGAGGTTGAAGTTATGGTCAAGTTGTGAGGTTAGATATTCCGAATTCCGGGCATAAAAATTGATTATTTCGAACTACCCGGGAAGTTTTCGAACCTTACATGAGCTTTACGTGAACAACATGAACGAGTGTATAAATGGAACTGAGTGTTCCCTTTAGTTTAAATTGAACTCCTATTTCCAACACCAACTGAACCTCAACCTCGCCAACTTTTCGAGTTTATAAATCCAGCTTAAACAATTGTCAACATTGCGGAAAATGACAATTGACGCATTAAATTAGGATATCCGGATGACATCTTGCGATTTTCTAACCTATTGGGGTTTTTTTTTTCGGTTTTCGCCTGTTTAAATACAGACAACTTTATGGACTTGGTAACAGAAAATATAGGCTAGCGTAGCGTATATTTTCTGAGACTTGGTCTAATCATTTGGTGACCTGAATAATTTATTATTTAATATGTTATTCTATTTATTTGCCTATTGTTTCTTTTTTCTGAATTGTCTACATATTTGTCTACTTCGTGTCAACAAAACTGATGTAGACAAAAAGATTGTCTACATGTAGACAATGAATTCTCTACTTCCGTATTGTCTACAGGCACATCCCTGGGTAGCTATAAGGTTATGAATACATAAAATGTTATCTTTTAGTTTACATTAGTAATTTTTAAAATTATTTTTTCGATAAAATTTGAGGAAGAATTGAATAATCTGGCAACGTCGTATAAATCGCCAAAAAAAAATGGTGTATCATATGTAAAATTTTATGCCGAATTCGATGAGATAGAAAGAAATGGGTACTACCATTAAAAAGAATTACTTTCATGATGTTTTGGCGCATTCTGTATATCCAAAAATATTTGTAAAATGTGCACTTTTATTTATCCTAGAACCTTTATATTTAATATTTTTCCATATTTCTAACAACAACGGACATACTATGTGTACTGTACAGGGTGTTTTTTTTTCGTTGATATTATAGGGTATGAGCTAAACGGCAACAGATACAAAAAAAACTAAGATATGCGTCCCGTTCTCTTTTTCAGTGTTTAGTTTAATGGCGCAATCAGATCTACGTTAACTAGATTGTCTTAGAAGATACAGGGTAATTCTCAAAATCTGCGGTTTTTATTATCTCTTATGACTCTGTTATTTATGGAGATAAAAAGAAACTTTCAATAGGAAAGTATCATGACTTTTTACGAAGACTCCAGTGCCGTTTTTTAAAAAAATAGTGTAAATTATTGAGGTATTATCAATACTAGCATTTTTTTAAATGAGGCACCTATCTAGGTGTTTAAAAAATTTAATTTTTTCTTGCGATTGCTACAATATACAGGGTGTCTCTAAAAGGTCTGTACAAAATCTGAGCACATATTCCTGAGGCCAAAATAAGGCAATTTAAAACCACTTACCTTAATCCGAAATTGCTCCGTTCCTAGATACAGGGTGGTAAAGTTAAAAAATAAAAATCGAATTTTTTAAAATTAATGCACATTTTTTAACGTATTACTTTAAAACTTGGTACCCGGGGGTTTTTTGGGATGCGAAAACCGAATACAGACACCTTTTCACTGTGGCCATTAGAGGGCGCTTCACAATGCACTTCTTATGGTTTAGAATGGCCATAACTTATCGATATTTTTTATATCGAAATAATCTGTGATGTTAAGAAATCCTTAAATTCATTAATCCAAAACAAATTTTATTTATAACCGTAAAACAGAATTTTAAATTTCGCAGATAAACTTTAAAAAAAATCTAAAAATTAATAAAATTAAAATTATTTTATTGAGTCAAATAAACAACAATTTATACATATACAAAAGAAAATATTTTGTCAGTAGGCGTTGAAATTAAAACGATACACTTTTAATAGGAATCTGCCATTTTGTTCCACATAAATGTATTATTATTTTGACAACTTTATGGTATTTCTGTATTTTCGCGTTGTGACGTATTTTATTAACTCTCTCTACTTAAATATTAAGTTTTGTATTTAAAATGCCCCCATCACTATCCCTCGCAGAAAAAATAGAACTTATTTTAATTTGTGGGAATAATTATAAGAGTGCTCGAGAGGCCGTAGCAATATTCTGTGAAAGGCACTCTGATACAACTTTGCATTACTCTACAGTTACGCGATTGTTGAAGAAATTTAAGGAGACTGGTAGTGTAGAAAATCAGTACAAACTACCTCACGAGAAAACCGTGACTAATGATGAAAATGCTTTGGATGTACTACTTACAGTTTCAGAAACACCGCAAGTGGCAGTTGGTCATATTTCGGAGTTGACAAATATTGAAGAGCGATCGGTACGAGGAATATTAAAGAAAAACAAGTTTTTCCCGTACAAACCGAAATTTTTGCAAGTGTTACAAGATCGAGACTATGATGCGCGTTTTGACATGCATGTTTTCAGGTTATGATCGAAGAAAACTTTAATTTTCCTAGGACAATTTTATTTTCAGATGAAGCTACTTTTACTTCTAACGGCACCGTGAGTTCGCAAAATTGTAGGTACTGGGCCGCTGAAAACCCAGGATTTGTAATTCAGTGTAAAGATTAGTAGTTTTATAGTAAATGTGTGGTGCGGAATTTTAGATACGAAAATTTCTGGACCCTTTTTTCTACGTGGTAATTTAAATGCTGCTAGGTACTTATTATTATTACAGAATAAACTGTCAGGCTTCCTAGATAATCTTCCATTAATACAAAGAAGCCATCTGTACTTTCAGCAAGATGGCACTATTGAAGTAAGGAACTGGTTAAATGAGGAGTTTGGTAATCAGTGGATAGGCCGATTCGCAGAAAATCCCTGGCCCGCCAGATCCCCCGACCTTCCACCCTTAGACTTTTTTTTGTGGGGGGACTTAAAAAACCAGGCTTACAAAAAGCGGCCCTTTAGAAATGTTGAACATTTGGAACAAATTATGAGAAACTGTGTAGACCCAATAACTCCCGAAATGCTCAGAAATGTTTCAAAAGAAATAGTATCTCGAACAATATTATGTATGGAGCGAAATGGCGGTCATAGCGAGTTTTAATACTCGGTTAAATTTTTTAATTTAAGTTAATTTTGGTGTTATTAGTATTAATAAATTATTTAGTACTTATTACTAATATAGTTTTTTGACTCAAATTGTTGTTTATTTGACTCAATAAAATAATTTTATTTTATTAATTTTTAGATTTTTTTAAAGTTTATCTGCGAAATTCAAAATTCTGTTTTGCGGTTATAGATAAAATTTGTTTTGGAATAATGAATTTAAGGATTTCTTAACATTACAGATTATTTCGATATAAAAAATATCGATAAGGTTATTAGAAATAGACTATTGCAACAGCCTGGCATCCAAGTGTACACGAATTTTTTGAATTATTGCTCCAAATTGTCAGAAAAACAAAAGAATATTTCTAGTTGTGTTCAACAAAAGTCAGTTTTACTTTAATGAAGCTATTAAAAAGGAAAAATATGGAAATTTTTAATTCGGTAAAAAAATATTTACAAAAAAATTCGATTTTATGTTTTTTTAAGTACATATCCCAAACATTGTATGTAAGGTTCTAATGGAATTCTGAACACTTTTTATTCTTAGAATTTTTTCGATATCTCATCAACTAATCTGATTTCTGATGATTTCATATTCGTTTCTTCAACTTTCCCGCCATACCAGTGGTCACGTGACGTATGCCAAAATCGATTTTAAGGTTATGGGACATGCACATTCGATCCCCCAGATAAGATTTTGCGATATTCCGCTAATAAAGTTTTTTCCCATATGTTGCAAACTATTTGCCGGTCACTGTATATAAGTATATGAGTTAATTATTGAGTTGTTACTATAAAGTTTTGTTTGTTTTTTGTAGTGTTTTATAAAATTATGATTTTTATTCATTAATTAAATCCATGGCCATCTAAAAAATTTTTGTTTTTAGATATTTTAGCTATTTAGAACAAAGCAAAATATTAAGTGTTATATATTGTTGCAATCGCAAGAAAAAATTCAATTTTTCGAAACACCAAGATTTCCATTTAAGAAAATGCTAGTTTTGATAATACCTCAAAAATTAACACATCTATATTTTTTTTTTAAAACGCCGCTGGATTCTTCGTAAAAAGTCGTGAAACTTTCGTATTGAAAGTTTCTTATTATCTCCATAAATAACCTGGCCTCAGGAATATGTGCTCAGATTTTGTACAGACCTTATAGAGACACCCTGTATATTGTTGCAACCGCAATAAAAAATTCAATTTTTGAAACACCTAGACACAGGGTGCCCCATTTAGAAAAATTCTAGTTTTGATAATACCTCAAAAATTTACACATCTATATTTTTTTAAAAAACGGCACTGGAGTCTTCGTAAAAAGTCATAAAACTTTTCTATTGAAAGTTTCTTTTTATCTTCATAAATAACAAAGTCATAAGAGATAATAAAAACCGCAGATTCTGAGAATTACCCTGTATCTTCTAAGTCAATTTAGCGTAGATCTGCATGATTGCGCCATTAAACTAAACATTAAAAAAAGAGAACGTGACAAATATCTCAGTTTTTTTTAATCTCTTACCGTTACCCTGTACATTATCTCCTACTAATCTCACTATTTCTACTTTTTAGCCAAACTCAAACGCGTCTCTGCTATTTTAGATCCAGCACAAATTGTAACACATAATTTCATAACACAAATCACCGAAATAAATTTAGATACGCAACTGGACTCTTAGAACTGTCAAAAACTAATTGGCGCTGATGTCCTAGTATTTGCGATCCGAAACACGCGAGAAAGAAAGAAATCTGTTTGGTAACTATGGGTAAAAATAAAGAAAACTGTTTTACCAACTTTTGATGAAATCTGTTTTATCGGCAGATATTGGTGCCGCTCAAGTTTAAAATATTCCTTGGTTTAAATATTCATTTTTTTCTGATTTTATTTTTAGTTCAGGAATACACGTTATTTGTAACTCTTGTTTTTCAGTTTGGAGTAAAAACCTTGTTGGTAAGGTAACAAATAACGTATATCTAAGAGCTCAAATAGAAAGCAGCAAAAAAGGAAGTATTTAAACCAAGCAATACCTATTTTAAAAAATACAGCTGACTAAAATAAAGCGAAATAGGTAAAACATTATTTTTATGATCAAAATTAAACGGATCTTTTTTTGGCAAGCGGTATCGCATGCCATGTTTATTTAAACAGTTTAGAACACAACATTTTTTAGGTTTTAACGGAGGTGCGTAGTCTTCCATAACGAAAATAAATACGCGAACTTTAACTAAACAAACCGAAAACACACTAAAACTAAACAAAAAGTCAAAAGAACTATTAAGAAACACGCTAATAGTACACACAGAGACCGAACGATCACAAACGGCATGAAAATTCAACACAACTTAAAAGAAAATCGAGAATAGAAAATTGACAATACACTTCAAATTTTTGTCAACAACAAAATCTGGGCGGGTGCCTCTTCTCGATCGCAAATCAACGTAGTGCCCTCTATACGAACCTAACCAAACCAAATTGGGGGATGCCACTACCCGCGCCATCTACGAAATGCGATCCAAACAAAATAATAATGTTTGGCGGGAATGCCCGGCTTACGTATCTAAATTTATTTCGGTGATTTGTGTTTCATAATTTGACTTTGACATAACAATACTTTTTTCGATGACATGTTCGATTATTTTCTAATTTTTTCCCAACAAATTGTTTTTTTAACGATTAATATTTTTTTATACAACCCAGTTAATCATTCAATCTTGTTAATTGACTTTTTTCATATCGCGCGTATTAATGTTACTGAAAAATCCATATTTAAAATTTTACAATATCAATACCCAGTGTGCCTTTTGGATACGGTTGATCTAAATATTTTATAATAAATTTATTAGAACTGACCTGCACTAAATGCAATATTGTTATTTTAAAGGTTGTCTACTCTTTTATCTTTATTAAATATTAATTTTTAGGATTGAGTTTTAGCTATAAGTACCAAACAATTTTCTACTCTGATATACAAAAAGGATCTCTTAACGCCGTCTTCTTCAATGGAAGTGATCATAGAATTATAGTAGAAAAGCAGGGTTCAGTTGAAGGCTTGGCATACGAACAGGTACACTATACATACATAAAGTAATTGAAGCGCTGATTGCAGAAAGAGTATTATGTCAGCTAAACATTGGGGAAAAGCTTAAGTAACTGTTTCTTAAGCGTTGTGCCTTTTATACAGGGTATTCAGAAATAGTGGTACTTTTTTAACTGCTTTGCAGACGAAGAATGTGTTTTGGGTGATAAGTTATAACTAACCGCTTCTTCTTCGAGTGCCTTTTCCTTTTAATGAAGATCGGCAATAATTCTGGCAAATTCGTCTCTGTCCTGGGCTCTCTAAAGTCCCTGTATTGGAAAGTCTGGACACGAGCGGGCGTTCACGCGATTGGTTGGCCTCGAGCTAAGAAATTAATGGCGGTTCCAATAAGAGAAGCGCAGATAAGACTTATTCGCAGCTAAGTTCACAGCATTCGCAATCTGTCAAATCGTTTGTTTACTTTTAGAAAACCAAACGAATCTTTTTTTTTTCTGCAGTTTAAAGTGAAAGGTGATTTGTTTTTTTGGTTTTTTACAATTTAGAAAGGATTTCTTTTGATTTTAATGTCGGGAGTAAAGAAGCACAAAGGTGTACTACTGTAATGCTCTTTTAATAAATATAAGCTTATAAATTAATCAATTATAATATTAAAAAATAAATAATAAATTGTCTTATCATAACTGAAATTTAATTCAAACTGCTATTACAAACCACCCCATCCGCGATGGTGCTAAAAGTTATTATACCTCGCATATGAATGAATTTTTTGATGGTGTCCAGTTCTTTCGGCCAACATTAGTTATCCATTTCTCATGTCTGCGTCTGTTCTCATCCGAGGGAAATGAGGCCATATAACATTTTCTCCCATGATTGGTATTATTTTTGCAACCGGGATAGCTGCATGTAGGCATTTTTAAAACACTTTGACGTTTAACGAACGCGAACTGTTTATCAATGAAGACTAAGGTTACTGTTTATTTACATCGCGAAATCATATGACAGGAGAGACTGATGCCGCGCGCACGCCCGGGCGCCATTAATTTCTTAAAAGGAGGAAATAGAAAAGGACACAGAGTTCTCTTTCTTACACACGGGCTTTATAGCTCGTGTCCAGTGGACTTTCCAATACAGGGACTTTAGGGCTCTCCTACCAGGGGTGTTAAGAGTCCAAGCGGGACATAGTCGAACCTAATTATAAACAGTGGCATACGAGCTAGAATTGTATTTTCACATTTATTGACAATATTTTTAACGGTTTATTTTAAAAAAGGTTTGTTGATGTAATTTCTCCTTACAAATATATTATTTTATCTACTGATTTCTGGAATAGCTCTCCGATCACACAAACAAATTATATTTTTTGTGGTACCTGAAGCGTTCGCACCTTGTCTGTACTTCCTTTTAATTACAGTAATAAATAGATAGTTACTCAGATTAGTGTCTTTTTATTTCTCGTAGCTTCGTTATTGGAATTATTAATCAAGGCCCAATCCCAATATACAGGGTGTTCATTTAGTGTGCCGGTGGACGATATCTCGTTAACGGTCGGCATAAGGAAAGAAACTTTCACACAAAAGTTATTTCAAGTAAACGCCGCGCACCTTTTGAAAATAATTTTAAATATACAGGTTGGCCCAAAAATCCAGAGGGAAAACAACCATTCCTCCCTATCCACCGCTCTGGAAACTGTGCATTTAAATGTTCCTGAACATATCTGCTGTAGTGAGGGGGTGCCCCATCGAGCTAAACCCACATCCTGTTCGTTATGAATTCCGGGAGATAATCAGTCAGCCTAACAAAATCATGTTGCAAAAATTCCAAAAACAAACGACCATTCAAGTGGTCTTCAAAGAAATAAGGTCCAATGACATAATCGCCCCCAACTTTTAAGTTCCACTGAAAATTATTTACTAGCAGGGCATGTGGATTTTGGGTATCATAAAAGTGAAAATTATGTCTATTAACGAACTCATTTATATGAGATGTCAATTCGTCGGTGAACATGACTTATTTAAAAAAATCTTCATCTTCAGCAGTGGTATTTTGGGCCCACTGACAAAATAATGTTCTTCTTTCAAAATCATTGTCGCTTAATTCTTGATGTAATTAAACCTTATAGGGATATAATTTTCGGACCAATAAACAATTATTCACTGAAGATTTTTTTATTTCCAAAACTAATTTTTCTGACACTTTTAGTTTAATTGATCTTTCGTCCGGACATCGAGCTTCTGGAAACTTCTGAGCATATAAACGTCATGCCATAAAACAATTTCCATCACTTTCTCCAATTGCGTAAATTATATTTACTAATTCTACTCGAGTGTAATTAAAATTCATTTTGAAAATAAACGTAGACAAGGCCACTGTAAGACGTCAAATAATTGATAATTATTATGTCTGCCATTTGCAGAGAAGTTGAATTTGATAGAAATGCATGGCCAACTAGATATTAAATTTAAAGCATTACGAAATTACGCTTGCTTTTAAGACACAATTTTTTGAAATCATGCTTCCTTCAACAACTTTTTGAAATAAGGTATCAGATATTGGTATCAAATTAAAGGGAATTAAAATATATTTTCAAAAAAAATTTAAAATACAGGGTATTTCATTAAAAAAAAAAACGAAAACTTGGTTTTAAATTCATTAGGTTTGGACCAAAATATTGAACACTCTGTAGTACTTATTCTAATTCTCATAATAGTTAGGTGATTATACATGTTATAACTTTTTTTTCCTAAATTTTCAATATAATAAAAAAAATACATGGTGTTCCATTTAAGAAAAGATAAGTTTGGCCCACCCTGGATTTTTAAGCCAACCTGTATATTTAAAATTATTTATAAAAGGTGCGCGGCGTTAACCTGGACAACTTTTGTATAAAAGTTTTTTCCTTAAGTCGACCGTTAACGAGATATCGTCCACCGGTACACTAAATGAACACCCTATATAATATTGGCGGCGATGTATTGGCTTAAAAAGCCTACAGATCATTTTCGGCGGGTTTCGGGAAGTGATTTTTGTGAAACCTTACTCGCCTCGCAAACCGATTACCCGATTTTACTTTTCTTGTCACGGTTAGATAGGCAATTTGATGCCCTTTGCAAAGATCTATCACTCGATAGGTAGTACCATTTGACATTTCAAAGTAAGGTTGGCTAGGAATGTGCAGTAAAATTTTATTAAATGTGTAATTAAACTTGAAGTGTTTTTTGTCAAATCTTATTTCCCTCAAAATCAAGAGATATTTAGGGTGCTTCGTTTTGAAATGATAGTCCTGTATTACAAACATTATCTGCTATATGACACTAATCAAGCACATATTTCACATACTTCATGACATGATCCGTTTTGTCAGTTTTCAAGTTTTTCAGGCGGATAGAAATGTTCTAAAGGTTCAACTGCACTCAACACTAATAAACAAATCACTTTTGGTTCGTACCGATTAACATGCAACGTACCTTTTATGCGCCTCAACAACAGGTAATACTTTGATAGGACATGTTCCCTAATAGATTCAAAATAGCCGAAAAAACTGACTTGTACCCTCTCGCCAATCAGCAATTCAATAAAAAATTAAATTGTTTTGCAACGTTGCACATAAACGTGAATATTTTTAGGTGGGTAATGCCTTGTATTGGACATGCAACAATGACGCTACTATCAACAGAGTAAATTTGACTGATCAAATAACAAATGCTTCAACCGTCGAGACCATAATAAAGTAAGTATTTTATTTTATAATAACCTACTGTTCTGATTTATTATCTTAGTTTGATGTCAATCACAAAGTAAATGTTATTTTAACAACTTTTATTAACTTAACAAAATGCTCACATTGAAAAAATATTCCATACTTTCAGTGGAGTCAAAGTAATGTAAATGAAACAATGCAGTCTTCCTCCACAGTTCAATGATTGTAAATGTAAATAAAAGTTCCCTACATGTTTCGAATGCTTAAGCATTCATCATCAGAAGATACTAAAAGAGGATAGTATAAAGTTAGAAACGACAAATGAATATAAAATAAAAGTTTAAGTAACATTTACCTAACATCGAGTTTAGCGGAACTGTAATGTAAGTTGTCTCAAATTAATGAGTACAACTCAACAGGATGAGAAATGTAAAGTTGAAGACTACCTCTTATGTTGGACAAACTGGGAGAAAATTCAATATCCGCATCAATGAACATTGTCAGGAGATAGTAAGAGCTTCTAACCTTAACTTGTCCCCTTCTAGAATCAAGTCCTATTTTTTAGACATGTATCTACAAATAAACTTAATTTTAACCCAGATACAAACACTAAATTCTTACATTTTTGCAAAAAAGGCAATAAGTTAGACTTTCTTGAAATAATGGAAATAAATAAAAATGATTAAAAATCCAAATACAGATTGTGTTAACGACCAAATCATCCATAGCAGCACTAATTTTTTCAATGCTTTGTATCTGGGTAAATTATAATTATAATTCGGTCCCTTTTGCACAACACTTACCTCTTCGTATCTCTGCTCAATACTTTCTAGCTTCCCTATACATTTTCATTGTAATCAACCACTGTTTGAAGTTTAAAACGTTTTAATTATTTTTCAATATTGTTGTTAAAATATCTTTAAAAATCTAGATTTCCTACATTTACTGTGTCAGCTAGTGCCAGTGTCGTCACCATCCCTGTCAAGTGTATTTTTTTGTGCAGTTTTTTTTATCTCCCTCCGATAGACACTTATATATAGTAAAAGATATTTATTTTTAGAATCCTATGATAATACAAAGATTTTATATTGGATTCCTTAAAAAAATATAATCATATTAATAATCCCTATTTATTTTCATTTTTATTCATTATTATTATTATTTTTTTTTTAATATATATGCTTTTAGATGTTTGTTAAATGTTACTTTATTTTTTATTGCCTTTAAACTTTGAGGAATTTTGTTGTATTCAATTAATCCATTATGAGTTCGTTCATCATTAGGGTTTTTTAAGTATAGTCAATGACTTTAACTTCTGTTTGTTTACATTATTGCTTTATCAGCGGGTCTTCCATGGGGGGTTTGTTATTGAATAATTGGTTCTTATTGAGCTGAGCAGGTACAATGTAGGGAAGTATTCACTTTTTAGTCATTTAATTATATTTATTCGCAAGCAAGTTAAGGTGCAGGCGGGGGGAGGAGACGAGTCTCTCGGTAATCTGTATGGTTTTAAAGGGTTTGAATGTATATGTGAGTGAGTTATTAGGGGGTCAGGGAAATGTCAGTCCGTTTGTAGTAGTCCACTATAATTTTGTCCATGTACTCAGTTATTGTCGGTATCTGTAAGTCATTATGTAAAGTATGAGTCATCGTATAGCGGGGCGCCATAGTACTTTTACTCCTTGTCGTGCCCGTGGCATTGATTTTTAGAACAATTATAATAATTGTGTATATCTGTTGTTTTAATAAAGCTGATGTTTGTCAAAATAAATTTGTTTACAATTTTGTATATTATACAGGGTGTCAATTTAGTGTGCCGGTGGACGATATCTCGTTAACGGTCGACTTAAGGAAAAAAACTTTTTTACAAAAGTTGTACAGGTTAACGCCGCGCACCTTTTAAAAATAATTTTAAATGTACAAGTTGGCTCAAAAATCCAGGGTGGGCCAAACATATCTTTTTTTAAATGGAACACCATATATTTTTTTATATTAAAGCCTTTAGTAGTCCTCTATTCTACTTTAAAAATTTTGATCATCAAATGTGACGCAATATATGAATTTTTCATTGGCTTTTGGCTACAAACGATTTTACATAAATATCGTTGGACTTTAACTATCTTTACAGATTTTTTTACTAAACTCTTACCTAACATCAAGTCCTACTTAAACTTTTATTTTATATTCATTTGTCGTTCCTAACTTTGTGCTATCCTCTTTTAGTATCCCCTGATGATGAATACTTTAGCATTCGAAACATGTAGGGAACTTTTATTTACATTTACAATCATTGAACTGTGGAGGAAGACTGCATTGTTTCATGTACATAATATTATAAATAAATAAATAAATAAAGTTATGGCCCAGACAATGCTTATAACCACGCGAAATTAATGAAGTACGTGTGTGATAGGATATAAAATTAAAAAACAGTAAAATTCATAGAAACGTCAGTGCACTGCAAGAGACTTCAAATAAAAACAAACGAAATTGATATAATTATAACATTAACAGACAGTGAATCGTTTTGTATATGTAACTTTTAAGTAAATGTAATACACTCCCCGACAATAAATTCCGGAGAAAGATAATTTTAGTCAGGTTCCTAGTCCTGTAATTGTTCTAGTTGTTTTCCGATTCTGGTGAAACTTTAGCGAAGTGTGTCTTGGAATATAATCTCAATTTTAATTTCCAAAAAATACTGATGTCTTGATCATTATACAGGGAGAAACAAAATATACTTTTATACCCTCAATTTCTAATCGCCCTGTGGAATAATTGAGCCGCAAAGTTTGGCTTCATTATGTTTTCGCTTGAAGTGTGATCTTTTATTAACACACTGTTTTTTGGTTTACGTCATTATCTGCTTCTTAAGAAAAGATACAAATTTTTCAAGATAGTGTTGCAGTTTTTCTATTTTATTAACAATTCAGAACATTTCATTATCTTATCTAGTGAGCCTAAATAATTATCGAAAAATTAATAGCGCGTATTGCCACCTCTTGCTCTTATCACTTCTAACCATGCGGCGTGGCATGCTTTCAATGCAGTTTTGAATTGCTTCTTAGGGAATACTTTCCCATTCTTCAAGAAGGGCTCTTCGTAGATCTGGCAATGTTTCCGGGTGTCGATTCCGAACACGTCTACCTAACATATCCCAAACATGTTCAATAGCATTTAAATCTGGACCTACGCGGGGGCCACTCCAATCACTGAATATTCACCTCGTCCAAATACTCTATTACAACCCGTGCAACGTGGGGCCTGGCGTTGTCTTGCATTAAAATAAAGTTTTATCCGACAAAGTGGACGAAGAGTACCACGTGATCGGCTAAACATTGATGAATATAACGGTCAACAGTTAAAGAATAATTTTCAATCAATACTAGGTCTGTACGGGCATATACTGATACGCCAGACCACACCATGACACTACCGCCACCAAAAGGCGTTCTAGAAGATATGCAACATTGTGCAAATCGTTCACCCGGTCTCCTCCAGACACATTCACGTCCGTCAGGTGAGCGCAGACAAAACCGCGATTCATCCGTGAATAATACATGCGTCCACATTTCTGCTCCCCAGTTTCTGTGTTCATGTGCAAAATGTAATCTTGCTGTACGGTGCGCTGGAAGTAAAGCGGGACATGCAACTGGTCTTCTGAACATTAAATCCCCTTCTTGTAACCTACGCTGGATGGTTCGTGCAGAGGCTATGGTACCACGTACATCTTGAAGTCTACGGCTAATAACGGTAGATGGTACGCTACGATCTCGTAATGCAATTAGGTTTATGAAATTGTTATCACGTTGATTGGTAACACGCGGTCTCCCTGATCCCTTACGTCGTATGTACTCACCAGTCTCGCGAAACCGACTGATCGCATCTTGTACAGTATATTTTGGTTTGCCTAAGAATTCCGCAATGTACCGTATATTGCGGCCATCGTCATTCAATGCAACAGCTCGTGAAACATCTTCTGGTCTCATTTTTTTAAACGAAAAACTTTAAAGAGTGTGTTCTGCAATGGCAGTATAGTGACACTTTGGTAAACAATGCTCATGCAACCCAAGGCTCACTAGATAAGATAATGTTAATGAAATGTTCTGAATTGTTAATAAAATAGAAAAACTGCAACACTATCTTTAAAAATTTGTATCTTTTCTTAAGAAGCAGATAATGACGTGAACCAAAAAACATTGTGTAAATAAAAGATTACACTTCAAACGAAAACATAATGAAGCCAAATTTTGCGGCTCAATTATTCCACAGGGCGATTAGAAATTGAGGGTAAAAAAGTATATTTTGTTTCTCCCTGTATAATGATGAAGCCATCAGTATTTTTTAGGAATTAAAATTGAGGCTAACATTCCAAGACACAAGTCTACACTTCGCTAAAATTTCAACAGAATCGGAAAACAATTAGAACAACTACAGGACTATCAACTTGACTAAAATTATCTTTGTCCGGAATTTATTGTCGGGGAGTGTATTAGTGGAATAAGAAAATTTGAAGGATAAACAGAAGATGAAGATAAAAAATTATTGGAATAGGATGCTAAAGCCAAAAATAATATAATAACGTTAGTAGATAAAAAAAAACAGTGTTTTACAAAAATTCTTTAACTTTGAAAAAGGAGCTGCATATAGCTGATATGCTTTAAGTTTACATCCAATGATAGATAATAACATGTCTAATATTCTCTCTACCTTACCTTAGGAGTTTTGAACATTTTCTAACAGCGTGGGAGGCCACATTAATACAAAAAGGAACTTTAACTAACAAAATATCAATAATACTAAGAGAACAAACAATAATGAAATATAGTAATGAATAGTGACCTCGAAAAGTCGGGGAATTTTCAATAAAGTAAGTAAAGTCAGAGAATTTTTGTTCTAGACATACGTTCCATTATTTATCCTTGTCTTGTTAGTTTCTCGTCTAAAAGAATAGGCGAAAACGCGTCTTATCTAACCGGCCATTAAAGTTTTAGTTACGTGAAAAATGACAATGATGAAATTTCGCATTAAAATCAGGAATAATTTTTCGACTGAGTAATTTTTGGTAAATTTGGTAAAAATAGGTTTAAAAGAAAAATGTACATTTCACTTTCTAATCGAGCTGCATTGTTAAGAGTCATACAAATGTTTGGTTTACCAAATAAATTAAGTTTTAGCTGGCTGTAGATGTGCTCCCTTGAAATATCGTGCTTTTGGAGAGACCGAAACAGTTCTTTTAAATTATCGTAGCGAACTTCGCACCACGTATTCTAATTTTTTGCTTTTTGATTTAATATGAAATACGTTCGCAAATTTAGCACATACATTTTCTATTGACTTTTTCTCTTCTTTATTCAAGTAGCTAAGTTTAAGCATGTCAAATAATTGTTTTACCCAATTAACTGAATTGTTTTGAGCGGTAAATTGACAGCAATCATAATTGCTAAACTCCTCAGTTTTAGGTAAGCAATTTCTCAATCATACTTCACTTTCTCGTGTATTCAAAATTTTTACCGGAACGTTTCCATTCTCTGTTTGTGCTATCACACCCGCTACAAACACACCCTGGCACAACTCGCTTGGTAATACCACACATTCCTCCTTTAATCCTGTCTCAACGTACTGAATACTTTCACATCTAGCCGGTAACACTAATATTTGACCCGCATTAGTATTTAAGTCTAATATAATATTCTTCCCCTGATTAGAAAGATCTAAAGTATTTTGTTCATAGTTTAATTTCTCTAAAAAAATTTCTCCCAATTATACCATCGGTATGACATTCCAACGAATCAAATACATAAAACTTTTCCTTAAACTCTACATTTTCTATAGTAAGCTGTAAATATACATAACCTAGGGAAACTACTCTACCCCCTATGCCGTTAATTTCCAGACTTTCCGTATATAAGGGTATCCCTGAGTCTAATTGTTCTAACTTAAGCGCACACAACGATGCTCCCGTATCTATTAAAAATCCTAACATCTTATTATTTACAAAAAAAGAAACTAAATTTAAGCAATTTTCGGAATAAGTAAAAATATTTTCATAAATGTATTTATCTTTAGGCACGAAAAAACGCATGCTCTGAATAACCATTATCCGGTAACGTCTCCTGACCTGCACTAAAGTTGCGTTCAGCAAAATTTATTTGCCTTCGCGCATTTCCACGAAAACCCCGTGTGAACGAACGTCCTCGGTGTCCCCCTTGAAAACGCTGACCTTGCGGTTCTCTATTATTGTCACTTGACCGCGAATTATTTTGCTGAAAATTTGAATAATTATTATTGTTTCTATAAGTGAAATTTCTATTGAAATTATTATTTAACACCCTTCCGTTGCTCCTTGCTCTGTTAAAACCTGTATACGAATTTCTGTTATTTCCTCTTCTTCTAAACATATTAAAAATTTGCTGACCATTGTTTTGAGAGGACATTTCCTCTTCTTGTGCCGCTCTAATGGCATCTTTTAGGAATTCAAAATTTCTAGCAGAGATGATTGTCCCGAGTCTTTGATTTCTAAGGCCACCTGCAAACCTTTTTACAGCGACTTTTTCATTTATGGTTCTCAGAATATCAAAAGCCCCTGAATCACCGTCCGCTTGAGAAATTTTTAGATTTACAAAAATATCCTCAAGATTCTTTCCAAATTCAGCAATAGATTTATCGCCCTGTTTTGCAGCAAACAATTTTGCCTGAAGGGCGGTATCGGACTTTTTAGTTAAAAGGTGCTTCCTTATGTCCACTTCCACTACTAAGGAATCCAAATCATCGTAACTATGTCTTAACCGCAATTTCACATTATTTGAAATTCGTGTCTTTAAAATAAATTTAATTAGAACAGGCTTGCCCGTGGCGTTAAGCATGGAATCATAAAATTCCGCCGTTTCGATTAATTTAAGGGTAATGGACTCCGAGCCATCCATTACAGCCGACATATTCGAATTACTTTCCGTGTCCTGGTTATCCCTATTTAACCGTTCCGCGACCTGTTTATCAAAATTTAAAATTTCCTAGTACACTTTTTTAATGTTTTCTACAGTACTCCTAGAATATGCAATGTCTGCCTCGTCTAGTTCAGACTTTTGTATTTTTTGGTTAATACTCTTGGTTCAGCCAGTAATCCTGCAAGATGGCCGACATGTCATGTGAGAACAGTCATATTTGAGCTATTTAATTTTTAGTAAGAATAATATTGGCAGCAATACAATGGCGAGGAGCTGTTTATGGTCAGAACCGGACTTAAAATTGTAATAAAATATGTTAATTTCCATAATAATGAAATCAATTTTTTTAAATATACAGGGTATTCCTTAATAACCTAGTAATCTTTCGGGGTGACTTCTCATGATATTTTTAGGAGAGAATTTTATCTGAACGTATGCCCGCAACGGCCACATTTTTTTGCTACTAGGTGTTTCTATTTTATACTATCTCTGAAAGTACTTAAGATTATTTTCAATTTTAGTATGTGTTATTTAGAAAGTAGTGCTCCACCAAGTGGCTTGCAAACATGTCTTCTGATAATTTTTTATAAAACAAGTGGTGCACTGCTGTCATTTTTTCGTATGCGTATTTTTTCTGTCATTAGGTGAAATAGCACTTTGAGACAACATTTTTTTTTCAGTTTATTTATTTATGTATTGTTACACAGATTTACAAAGTAAATATTAACATTGTCAAACTATTATTAAAATTTTAAAACTAGTCGATATAAATACATAACATAATAAATGAAAATGGAAAGAACATACACTTTAGTGTATGTTACATCAGACATACATAACACACATATGAGTCGCAAGATTCATGAAGGACCGAAATACTTATCAATGGAATAAAAGCAATTGTATGTGAGGTAGGATTTAATTTCACATTTGAATCTGTTTATATTTACTATTTTTTTGAACAGGAGCCAGTGATTAAAAACTTTTTGAATGCTCTAAGCCGAAAGCCAGGAATGTGAATACTGCTCCTGCAATCCCGTGTAAAGTAGGAGTGAAATTTGTCCACTGTCCTAAACTTGTCATGATTGAAAAATTTTTACGGTTACTTAAAAATCGAAAGCTCATAAAAATATAAATATGGAGAAAGAGTTGTTTTGACTTGCATTAGCGAACAATCATAAACACGGAGGTCGGTATTAGCGTTTTTAAAAACGAAGTTTTTCGTAGTGGGTAAGCGTTTATCCTAAAAATTAATTAAAATTTATTGATTTGCCCGTACTATTACAACTATAGCAGCGAAGAAGCAAAGCCTGACCTGGTCTGTGATCGTATAATGGTTCGTGTTAGTTAGCACCGGCGTGTGTCTCTCTCTTGCATGTATTTAACTCAACACGAGGAAACATGATAGATATACGATCTAGGTACCTAATAAAAGTTGCTTTTGTTTATGTTTGGAATTTAATTTTAATAATTTCTGGTGTGAAATCCTAGTAACTTTTTATCTTCGTTTAAACGTGATTTGAGAGCACTGACATGATTTGCCCGTCGCCATCTTGCAGGTTTACTGGCCGAAAATACTTTAGCAGACACCTCATTCCCTAGTTGAGAATAAACGATCTCGGCTTCCCTAACTTTGGTTGAAACAATGGACGTTTTTCGTCTATCGTAATTTAATTTTTGTAGATAAGTTTTGATATCCGCTAGAGAACTTAAAATATTTTTCAGGTTATCTCCCATGGAATTTACCCACTTATAATTTCTCAATATCCAGTACTTGTTAAGTAGGTCCCTATGCATACACTTTCCTTAATTCTAAAACTTACAAGTAAAAATTTATATGACTATTATATTTGCTAATTTTCCACATTTCCATTTTTAATGCCATGTAATAGTTCCATTTTCCATTATTTATATTTTCATTTCCCATAATTATACCACTGTAAGATAATATTTCCATTCCATCTTTCACAAATCATCCTAAAAAAAAACTACAAAAAAGAATTGTTATACTTCTTGCTCCGCCGCCAGCGCGTCTCTTGATCTTCTTAACTCCTCTTTGTTAATTTCTCGACGAATCGTTGTTCGCAACCCCTTGCGATAACGTAAAACCATATTATATATGAAGAAAAAGACAACTGCTACTACCAGTGTTACCAAAAGGTATTCTGATAGCGAAAGTCCGCTGTTTGACAATTGACTCCTTGCGTCCCCATTTGAGGCTTGGTTAATAACTATTTCCTCTTTTGATTTGGCACTACCCATTTTAGATCATCTTAGAGCCTTTCACCTTTGAGTTTAGCGGCTGGCAGGATCGCCATGTAATAATTCTAGGTTAGGGTAGGTTGGTGGTTACCAGAAGGGGTCTAGGACTATTCAGCGCAGGCGTTTCAGCGCCGCCGTTTCATCGCTAGGACATTTCAGCGCCGGCCCATTTCAGCGCTAAATTATTTCTCAAGATTTTATTATTAAATATTTATAATAAAAATGATCTAAATAGAATTTATTAAATAAAATTAAAAAAAGATAAAATATTGGTAATACAAACTAAAAAAAAAACAATAACTAAAATTTGTTTAATAAATAAAATTTATTAAATAAAACTACAAAAAGATACAATATTGGTACTACAAACTAATAACATTTTTAATATAATATATACAATTAATTAATCAGTCATTTGGTAATTGTGGGCTATTCCTCTTAAATATTCTATTGGAGTTCTGTTGCCGTATTCGGTAACAATGCGGAGTATGCGTTCATCTGCATCACGATATTTTTTTAATTTAATCTGGGGCGGATTACCAGCAATTAATTGTTCCTAGTAAGTATAATATTTATTGAGAAATAATTTAGCGCTGAAATGGGCCGGCGCTGAAATGTCCTAGCGATGAAACGGCGGCGCTGAAACGGCGGCTCTAAAACGGCAGTGCTGAAAAGGCTGCGCTGAATAGTCCCATTCCCTACCAGAAGGGTTCAAATAAAACGGTTCTTCATTCGTTACCACAACTGTATATTCTATCTATGAATCAAAGTAGGTATCTACATCAAAAGGTGTTCCACTTACGAACTGCTTACTTAACATAATATAACATTATTGATATGACGGCTAATCATAACAACTAATTAGTATTGTAATCAAATAATATAATATACTAATACAGGGTGTTTTACCCTCATATTACAAAGTAAAAGGCATGGCTAAACATATTTTTGGTTTCACTCCCCGTGAGCCATGCATATTTTTTATATCAATTTTGTGGAAATGCGCTATTACTTGCCCCTAGACTCCCAAGTTAATTAAAAACAAACATTACTATCTACGGCTAGAAAAAAGATAGAAACTTCCGGTTTTTACCGTTTGCTTTGGACTTTAGTCCTCTTCAAATCGGCGTGATAATATATCTATCATTGCATTTGGGTTTGTTGAAAAAAATCATAAAATTAAAAAAAATTTAGAAAGCGCCATCTGGCGATTATAGTAAACGAAATGAAAACATGTCTTGTAATGTAGCTGATAGGGCATAAAAAACTCTTTGAAATGCCGCTAAGCATAGTATTTTCCGATAAGGCATTCCCGAGATATTGAATATTTTTCAAATAAATGTTTGCGTTACCCCCACAGGGTTCCCACATTTCTGGAAAACCTGGAAAGTCAGGGAAAGTCAGGGAATTTGAAAAGTAGTCAGGGAAGTCATGGAAAGTCAGGGAATTTAATACATAAACCTGGAAAGTCAGGGAATTTAATACATAAACCTGGAAAAAATAATTTTTGTCACAATATTTAATTCCCTTTTTGTTCTATGTTGTTTTGAAACAGATGCGACGCGATTGACTCGATGTTTGTGACTATATTGGCTACCGCCCATTTTCATGAGAGAAGAAGAATGTAATCATAACCTCACTTTCACAGTTTATAAAGTTTATTTGCCGATTCTATTTAGTTTTGATTATCTTTCTTCGGTTAAATTAAAATAAGTTAGGATGAGTCCCAAAAAGACATTTTTTCAAGAAGGCTGGTTGGAGTGCGACGAATTTAAGGACATCATTTCATCATTCTAATCTGATGTAAGTCAGGGAAAATTTTTGAAGTAGACCTGGAAAGTCAGGGAAAGTCAGGGAATTTTATTTTTACTTTTTGGTGGGAACCCTGCCCCCACCACTTTATCTGAAGAGTTAGAAAAAAAAGTGTGAAAAATAAATAGTATATAAAAGACGAGAACTTTATTTGCATATATTTTAAGTATACTTTATCTAGGCAAATTGTAAAGAAACCCCCTTTTTTCAATTTGCCTTTAGTGTTACGCCCCCTATCGGCCATTTAACGAACTCGATAATTATTTCCAGCAATTTCTCTTGGCCGTATTTACTAGCAATATTTTTTTCAGAAAGATGTACGATTAACGGTTCCTGAGATATAGCCGCTTACCTCGCTTAGTTGGCCACCCTGTACAAAGCGCATTTTCAGTTTTTCCTGGATTCCCTTTTTTTAAACACGTGTACATATTTAAAATAATGCGTTGACATTGAACATGTAAATCTTTATTTCTTAATTCCGGATTTATTTTGTTTTCGATGGCCGACTCTGACAGCGACTCATTATATTCCTGCGATAATTCACCTTGACCTTCTGTTTCAAAATGTCGCCAAAACCCCATACTAATATAATAAAGTATGTGTACTATTGTGTACCAAGTAAAAACTTACTTGTCTGAAACCACACAGTTATAGCAGAAAATGAAATATGTAAATTACAGTAAATCGTTTCAACCAGTCACGCCGCTGTCCGATTCCCAATATCGCATACCTCAAACATTAACTGGTTTTAAAGCTGATAAGCGATTGCTCAATTGGCAGAACCTTCAACTATTTGCTGTACTTGTCTATACAATACAAATTTATATGCTGCTCTATTAATTTTCCCACTCGGAAAAATTGTTCGCACTTTAAATTGCCAGTGGGCCTCGACAGCCTATCGCCAGGGTGTTGCCAGTTCTACAAAGTTTTCGTAAGTGTAGGAGGAACATAAGGGTTTGTTAATTTTATATTTTTTTTTGTTTAACAACAGTGAAATTTCTTTTTAGTTTCATTTGAATTATTTTTGTATAAATAATAAAGTACTAAAAAGAGTATTATTATATTCATGAATGGCTTGTTCCTTCTTTCTTTGACATTGCAATTTCTTGGTTCAAAGTACAACTACCTTTCAAAGAGAGTTGCTGACTTTCAATTAAATACTGATATGAAAGAACACTTTTAGTAATAAAAACTTAAAAAATAATTTTTAAAAAAAGATCTGACAACCCCGATTATTATGCTGGCCATTTGGTGTAAACCAGAGCCATAAAACATAATTAAAAAAAAAAAATAACCGATTATGATGCTGGTGCCTTTGAAGCCCGGTCGAAGCTTTTTTATGTCATCAAACTGACTTTGGAAAAAGTATACTTGTATATGTACTAATTTGCTTGTGTTTGGAAGCTCCGGGTGAACACCCTATTAATTTTTTTTCCTGCCATAAAATTCTTCTCGCATTTTTTCAGTACAAGAGGAATAAAAATATAAACCAAAGGAGTTTTTTAGATTTTAAGATAATATTTGGAGATAAATTTGTTTGTTTGTTTTAGCTTGAGAATGCAAGATAAGCCTAGAGGTATCGCCGTAGACTCCTGTGGTGAACGAGTCTACTGGACGAATTGGAACGCACATCAGCCCAGCGTAGAAAGGGCTTTCTTTACCGGGTAAATTTTTTTAGCCATTATAAGTCGCAGCAGACGCAGTTCAAATTTTACTCAAAATTATCAGAACAACTTTTTTAGATTCATTTTACTTGCTGTTTAGATTATATTTTTCAGTTTTGAAGTCACTTCGACTATATTCATTTGTATTTTATTATTTATCACCAAATTTTATTTCATAATTGATTACTAATACTTAAGGGTGTTAATCATTAACTTTGAGTCTTAAAAGTGAATATAAATCTACAGAGTTTTTACTAAAACTTCGGCAATTATTGAAGGGGTGATTCCTTCGGTAATCTTAAGAATATTTTACTTTTTATTGATTTTCGGGAATCCGCTTTGTTTCGAAGATACAGGGCGACAAAACAATATTTTATTACATAAATAATACAATAATTGCTAAAAGTAACTACCACCAGTTAGAATGCATAAATCCAATATTATCTTCATTGACTGTCAACTATTTCAAAAAAACCAGGGTTGTTTCCCTTGTTCCGTCTATTATCCCATTTTTTAAATCTTCTTTATTTTCCACTGGAGTAGTAATAGGAAAAAGTCCAAGGGATTTAAATTAAAAATGTCCTTGTAATTATTTCAATGTCCTTTTATTGTGTAAATCAAGCGGTTCCCGAAACAATTGAATAGTTTTTTGAATTTATTTTCATAAGATGTGTCTCGTATTTTTTTTTTGGTGAGTTCTGAGCAATTTTGATTCACACTTAATTTTGTCCATAGGCGTGCATGAAAACCGAATAAGGAAATTTTCTCGAAAAGGGTTCATCCTATCAAAAACTATCAAGAAACACTTTTTGTGTACTACTTGCCTGGCTTACTAGATAAGGCTTTAAAAGTTTAAAACAGTCAGTGGCGTGCCATTTTTTGCTTGAAAATCCTAAGAAGGTTACCCATATCTACGCTCGTGGTTGAATTAAAAATATCTTAATACTTGCAAAATGTAGCCTCTAAATATCTATTAGTGTGTACCATGTTTCAATGAAGTAACTGATACCATTCAATATTATAATAGAAAAATGTGATTTTTTTTTTTAATTTGAACACTCTGTATCTCGAAAACGGAGCTCTTGCGGACCTATATTTATATGAACTTTTGGTCTTAAAAGCAATCAAGGATTAATTCCTTAAAGTTTCCGTACTTACTTAATTAACACCCTGTATTGTAACCTGTTTGTAATCTATTTATTAGTTGATAAGTCACTGTCAGTATAGTTTTAGCCAAGTTCTGCTAATAAAAGTCTACAAAATCTATTATTACACTTTGTGCTGTGTTTGAAAATAATAATTGTTAAAAGTTTTGGATTTTACTGTTTTGTTTTTTTAATTTTATAAAAAGATGGATGGGAAATCGCCGAAAAGTATGGAGGAATTTTAGAAGATAAAAACTGACCGTCTCAAAAGGGTTTTGACGTGCATAAATCTTTCTGGGAGATCCCAGGTCAATAATGTCTAAAATGTCCAAATCATCTAGGAAAATTTCGTCTTCAAACTCCATTAAAATAAAAAAAATTGTCGTAGAATCTCAGCAACAATACTTTTGTGATACAATAGCACCAAACTACAATTCCACATACAGTACAAACACCACAAAATTTAAGAGGTTAGAAAACACCCTTTCGATTTCTGTCATCAAAGCTAACCACTGCGCAGATGCAAATCTTAAGCCCGATATTAAGCCTCCACTATTGTGGGCTTAAAATTAAGTTAGCTTACGGTTGTTAAGGTTAACGGTGCTTAAGAAAACGGCATCTTAAAGCGGCTTTCTTTTTAAGCCAGCTTAAAACATTACGGAGAATACGGGCATTAAGCTAAAAACCCCAATTCTTTTCACGGTAACAAAATTTTCGGTGACCAAGCTATTTACGCTGTAATCAAATACGACAGATGTCAAAAAGTGACAGATACGACGCCAATTTGAATTTTTTTTATATATCAACCCTTACCAGTAACCACGCGAGTAAATAGAATTTTACGATCCTTTTATTAAATTTCTCACTCCCTTAATCATGGATCCTTTTTTTTTTGTAACAATTTATATATTTCACAATATATTCAAATTGTGCTCAGAAGTTGTCTGCATTTACATCAATCTTTTTTCCATAAAGACCGCATCGTATATTAGGGTGAGTCACCCTATATTAATAGAGATTTTACGTCAAGAAATATTTAAATGGTGCTTTTTCTAGCCATATTCATTTTTGAAACCAAGAAATAATGTACATATGAGAAAAAATTAAATAAATTATATTGTTCCAGCGTTTTCCTGTAACTAGTTATTTGGAAGATGTAGCAAACTTGGTTCCATTTTTTTAAAGGTGGCTGTGAGCATTTCTTACAAATAGGTAAATGCATTTGTTTGGTTGCTAGGCATTATTTCTTATGATGGACCTGTCACTTTTAAAGGGGGTTTCAGCTTGTGGTTATACAGTGTGTCCCGCTTTTCATGAATACACCCTAATATCTCAGTTATTAATAATGAGATTTTCTTGAAATTTTGGTGGTAATTGTATGTTGGAAAAATGAAGTATTTGGCATAGTGAACATTTTTATTTACCATTGGCGTGCGGTGTTGGTGGGGTAAAAAAGGATTTTTTTTTTAAAAGGATATTAGGGCTTTTTTTAGATAACTGTTTCTACCAGATTTAGAATCAGCATCCCCAAAAAACCCTTAATTCATATTTTCAAAATCTCAATTACCCTAATTACAATTTAAGTTTTTTCAAAATTTTGCTTAGATACGCGCGCTCTGTTACCGTTGACATGCTGACCTGTTTTGTTTTTAAACAAATTAAGCAAGGAGTGCTTTGAAACAAAAAGTTTTTGTTTGACATTAAATAATTCGTACGAATTGTCAATAAGTGAAGCAGTGTTACTTAACTGTTAATAAGATGGCACAAAACCGAAGAGTAGTTCTTACAATTACCAAAATCAACAAATTGTTCGCAAGGACTGGAGCGGTTTTCAAGAGAAGACCAAAGGAGGTACAATTTAAATCAAAGACATTATCCAGACGACGAACGTATCTTAGCAGAATTTTGAAACAATCCAAATGGTAGTATAAGGGTAGTTGCGAGGATACTGAATTTAACGAAAAACAAAGTATGGAGGTGTTTGAAACGCAATAGGATTAGGGCATTTAAACCAAAATTTCTACATACAGCAAAAGGCTGTAAGAGAAATGAAATTTTTTAAACAGCAAAGCTCAACCGAAAAGACTGTAAAATTGGCAGAAATTAGATTAGCTTCTTTTATAGTTGAGCACAATATTGCTATAACGGCAGTAGATCATTTAGTATCTCTGATAAAAAATTTAAATTTAGACGAAAATTCTGTAAAAAAGATATCCTGTAATAGAACCAAGTGCACTGCATTAATAAATAATGCAATAGTTCAAACCAGTTTTGAAATATTGGTAGATTTATTAAAAAATAATAAATTTTCATTATTAGTAGATGAATCTACCGATCATGGTGCAATTAAAAATTTGGCTATTGTAGTACGTCTTAATATTAATTTTAATATTTCTTATATGGTGATTTTGAACGGCGGTTTGAATTTTGTTTATAGTTGCAAGGTAACTATCTTAACGACAGACTTTTCTAAAGAACATTATGTTTACTGACGAGGCAACGTTTACGACAAACGGTGTGGTATCTAGTCAAAATTGTAGGTTTTGGGCAGCCGAGAATCCGAATTGGGTAATTAATTGTAAAAACCAGTACAGTAAAAAAGTGAACGTGTGGTGTGGCATATTTAACGAACGAATTGTTGGCCCTTTTTTCCTGGATAACTTGACCGGACAAAATTTTCTACTTTTTTTTTTAAATGATTTCTATGATTTTCTCATGGAATTGCCTTTAGCACAGAGACAAAACTTAATCTTTCAGTGAGATGGTGCCCCCGCACATTATTCTATGATAGTTAGGAACTTTTTTTAAATTCAACTTTCCCTATGAAGTGGATAGGTAGAAATTCTTCTTTAGAACCATGGCCCCCCAGATCGCCGGATATTACCCCTTGTGACTTTTTTCTGTGGGGACACTTGAAAAATAAAGTGTATGCTACTCGGCTGCGTAATAGAGAAAAACTTTGCATTAGAATTAGGCAAGCATGTCAGGAAATTACTCACCAAACTTTAAGAAAAGTGAATGTACGTTTAAGAAGAATTGTTGAAAAGTGTATTGTTTTAGAAGGTAGTTATGTTGAAAACACAATAATCTAAAATAACGTAATTTTGTTAGCACAGTTACAAATAAAGAATTTATTAAAACAATACTTCTTTTCTGCTAAAATCAGCTCTTTAGATTTTGAAAATATGAATTAAGGGGTTTTTGGAAATGCTGATTCTAAATCTGATAGAAACAGGTATCTAAAATAAGCCCTAATATCCTTTAAAAAAAAAGCCTTTTTTACCCCACCAATACCGCACGCCAATGGTAAATAAAAATGTTCACTATGCCAAATATTTCATTTTTCCTACATACAATTACCACCAAAATTTCAAGCAAATCTCATTATTAATAACTGAGATATTAGGGTGTATTCATGAAAAGCGGGACACACTGTATATGAGGCGTCCATTTAAAAAAATTCAAAATGACGTCGTATCTGTCAAATTTGTGAACCTATATATTTTTTGACAATAAATTCTTGTGCAAAACTAATGAGAAATATGTAATATGTTTTTTATTATAGTCAGCAGGAACTTAAACACTTAAAAAAATGTCCCTGTACATCTACATTATTTTTGTTCTTCAATCGTCAGATTCCTTTATAAAAATATTAGTATTTAACCAAGCTTATTTTAGTTCAAAAGTTCACAATAGCTGTCCTGAAAGTATCCGAATACTAAATTTTGTGAAAACAAATTGTGAATTTTTGAACTAAGATATGCTCGGTTAAATACTAATACTTTAACATTAAGAATATATGTTTTTGTGTGCCGTTAATTAGCCCCATAGAACAACTGTTAAATTCCGGATTTTTTTGTTTCCTTTGCTATTTTTGATCTAATTAAGGCCTTGTTTTTAGGTATGACAAACAAGCTATAATAACAACCGACATCCGCATGCCCAACGCTATTACGTTAGATCACAAAGCACATAAACTATACTGGGGCGATGCGAGACTAGACAAGATTGAGAGGTGCGAATATGACGGAACAAAGAGGTAGGTCAGTAGAAATATTTGCAGTGCCTTAGCAATCATTTAAAAGATTGTTTTTAAAATGGCGACCAATTTTTTATGTCATCTTGAAATTTTGATTTTCAATAGCAACTGAGTCGAGTTTCAGACTACAAACTATCATACCCCTTTTGTGTAACAACGCTTTCAAAATATAAACTTGTTACCTATCTTTCAAGGATTTAAACTAGTGTATTGTTACATAGGCAGCTTTTTCGATATTTAGTTAACTATAAACCATAGATTATTCCAATTATTTCAACTTTACAACGTCTGGTTACCACCAAACTGTCTTAACCTAAGTTTAACTCTAACCTGTGGATCAAGTACTAGTCAAACCAGAACCTAAGGTGTAAACTAAAGGGTGTCCCAAAATGTACGCACATTTTAAATATCGTGGTATTTTCGTTTTTGTCATAATAGGCTTCTGAAAATTTGATAGCTGTCATGTAATTTATTGCAATTAATAGCCATGGAACGCCACACGGTAGAACAGCGCGTTGTTATCATGAAAACGCATTATAAATGTGGAGAATGTTATGCGGAAACAGTTCGTAGAGTGCAAGCCGTTTCAGTGGTTCAGTTGGAAACATAAAATCAACAGGGCGGCCGCGTACTGCTCGATCTATTGAAAATATTGCAGCAGTATCGGAAAGTGTTGGTGAGAATCCAGGCAAGTGAACATTACCAAAAGCAGTATGCAGCGAATTCTTACAAAATATTTGCATTTGCATGCCTATAAAATCCAATTGACCCAAGAATTGAAGCCAGCAGATCATGGGTTGCGCCGTGAATTTGTTAATTGGATTCTGGAAAACGAGGCAAATGACGGAGATTTTTCGAAGATTATCCTGTTTAGTGATGAGGCACATTTTCAAATAAATGGATACGATAATAAGCAGAATTGTCGAATTTGGGGGGAAGAGAATCCTCGTGTTATTCACGAAAAACCAATGCATCCTCTACGAGTCACCGTTTGGTGCGGTTTTTGGTTCGGCGGAATAATTGGGCCATACTTCTTTGAAGACGAGGCTGGAACTGCACTAACAGTGAATGGCGAACGTTATCGTGGAATGTTGGAAGAGTTTCTGTGGGCTGAATTAGACCGAATTAATTTGGAAAACTTATGTTTTCAACAGGACGGAGCGACCTGTTACTCTGCGCGTGAAACAATGGACTCGTTACGACTGAAATTTCCTGGTCGTGTCATATCTCGCAATGGTAATGAGAATAATTCGCAGAATCGTGGTTACTTACAAAAAAATCCTTTTCCACAGTTTGGAAAATTACACAAGGGCCAATTTTGGAACGCAGAAAAAGAAGTGATATTGGAAAATCAAGAACGTTGGACCAAGGGGACCAGGAACTTATACAACGAAAATTTTATAAAATGTATGAAGAGCAAAGTGTACCAACGTTGGATAATTTAATGAAAAGGCTGACAACAGATGAAACAGAAATTAAATGCTGAAGAACGACATTGTGGAAGCGCCTTGAACACACGGGCTTTAAATTCAAAGGATTAAAATTGGCCACCACGATTCTGCGATATAACACCGTGCGACTTCTTTCTCTGGGGTTTTTTTAAATCTCGTGTTTATGTCAATAAATCAGCCGCAATTCCTGACTTGAAGAACGAAATTCGACGCGTCATTGATGAAATTCGTCCGCAAATATGTGAAAATGTTATCAATAATTTCGTCAAAAGGGCAAGGGCCTGCCAGCAAAGCCGCGGTGGACATTTGTCGGATATTGTGTTTCACACTTATTCGTGATATGTATTCTTTCTAATCCCAGTAAAGTTTTGACATATTTCAAGAAATAAATGTGTTTTGTTAACAAATAAAAATGTGCGTTAATTTTGGGACGCTTTATAAATTATCACAATAATTGTCAGCAATGTCAATATGCTCATACCCTTAATTTATTGAATTTTGCCGAGTTACTGTGCGGATATTTTGAAAAACATTCGCGATATTGTCAACTAAACGTCAAGTCTCACAAGTTCAAACCACTGTGTGTGAGACATACGGTGAGTCCCAGAAGTAATGTCTAGATTAATTTAAAATTCAGCGGTGTGTTTCGCTCGGACCCGTCGATTTTTATTTCTTAATGTCGTTTTTTTTATGGTAAATTCATGTATACAGGGCAGCCCAAAAATAAGTTACTACCATCAACTTTATTTTTTTAAATGGAAACGTCTATTTTTTGTTTCATTTTTGAATTTTGCATCGAATTTTAATATATTAAAGTGTATTCACAAATATAAGAAACTGACCAAATGACTCTTATTTATTTCTACCTAAATTGGGGTATTGGCACAATGCCGACTGAGCTAGGACCGTCTTAGAAAATACATAGTATTGAAATATTTAATTTAGCAACAAATAAATATGAAACCAATGTTTATTTAAGTTTATTAAATTCAAAATATAAAAATATAATTATGGTCTTAGACTTACACTCATAATGCTAAATTATTATATTAATTAATAAATTACCCAACTAAATCTACTTCACTATCGCTGTCATCATCTATAGTAATAATAAACCTTTCTGTTGCATTCCTAATACAAATGTAACTTTCTTCTAATTTCTTTACATGTTGTACGCAGTTGTTGCAGTTCACCTCAGACATTTTTCTAGTTTCATCATGAAGAGTTAATACACTAAAATTAAGTGTGGGTGAAATATTATTGCGACGCATTCCAGCTTTAAGTTGGTGCCATATTTGTTCAATAGGGTTAAATATACAGTGGTAAGGCGGTAGCCGCAATACTATGTGCCCCATGCTTTTCGCAAGTTCATCGCAGTAATATTCTTTTTGAATAGACATACTTCTAAGCACTTCTAATAAGTTCTCATGAATATATATATCATTATCAAATATCTTCTTGAATTTTGGCTTTAGTGTCTTTTGAAGAAGGAGCTTTGTTTAATTGTCTACTATGATAACTAGCGTTAACCATAACAATGACACTATTTGGTGGAATGTTCTGCAATAATTTAGTTTCAAACCAATTTTCAAATAACTCCGCTGTTGTGTCTTAATGATAGTCAACACATATTCACTAATATTTTTTGCCGAGAGAGATAGACCATTCGGCACCCACCCAACTTCAGAACCAGCATGTAAGATTGTTATTCTTTTTCCACGGTTTGACGGGGCACGTGTCACACATTTGCCGCTAGAATCGACCCAACCACTGGACGGGGTGTCGTGGGTGTCAAACCACGTTTCATCTAAATAAATGATCGGCCTACCTTCAGTTCTGTATTTATTTACTTTTGTCAAATATTCCCACCGCCATTCTTGAAGACGCTTGGACTCCATCAAAACATGCTTTTTATTAATTCTTTTGAATTTAAAGCCCATGTATTCAAGGCGCTTCCACAATGTCGCTCTTCAGCATTTAATTTCTGTTTCATCTGTTGTCAGCCTTTTCATTGAATTATCCAACGTTGGTACACTTTGCTCTTCATACATTTTATAAATTTTTCGTCGTATAAGTTCCTCGTCCCCTTGGTCCAACGTTCTTGATTTTCCAATATCACTTCTTTTTCTGCGTTCCAAAATTGGCCCTTGTAATTTTCCAAACTGTGGAAACGGATTTTTTTATAAGTGAAGCCGTTTCCTTTACAACTTCTTTAGGGCACAAATTTCCGCGCGACATTAATGTCAAAAACACATTCTTTATAATCTGTTTGGCATCTGTTGATAAATGCACTCTATTATTTACTTCAGTTTTATTGCTTTCACAAATCTCACTAGAACACCAAGGACGAAACATTTTCAAAAAACAAACTAAACTCAACAGTATACGTTGACAGACTAAAATCAAAAAGGACCCTGGTTTATCCTTATTTTTATTTACCTGAGTACGGTACTTAAAATTTATTACGCCCATATCATTTCACAGAACTGGTTTATTGTTGTGTATTATATTTCGAATACCCTAATAATAACAGTCATTTAGGTCGGTTTCTTATATTTCTGAACACACTTTACCTAAACTCAACTGTTATCGACAAAATTACGATTGAGCCTATGTTTATTTTGTTTTTTTTTCAATTCTGGTATTTCTGAATGTTGACTTGTCACCGTTTAGTCCCATAGAAACTGTATGACAATTTTACTTCAAATAAGTAATTGTCAAGGGTAGTTGCAAAGTTGCGGTTTTCACCATGAAGTTAATTGAACAAGAAAAAATTGAATCATATGCATGGTTGTGTTTGGTAATAGAACATGTACTTAAATAGAAACAGCCTAATTATTCAGTGAAATCCAACTAAATCTGGTCGTCCTGCTCGAGATGAAAATGAACAACTTGACGTTTTGTTTTCTTTGGAAGAAGATCCATATACTTCTCTGTCGCACATTGGGGCCAATTTACACATGCGGAAATCTGTGTTCACCGAATAGTTCAAAGGCAAAAATATCACCCATACAAAGTTATTCCAGTGCATGAGTTATTTAAAGATGATTTCGATAGGCGAAATGAGTTTGTGAACGCATGCAAAATATGTGCAATCTAGATAATAATTTAATAAAAAATATTATTTTTTCCGATGTAGCTACGTTCTGTTTGAATGGTAATGTGAACAGACAAAATTGTCGTTATTGGGCAATAGAAAATCCGCATTGGATAATGAAGGTTCACAGCCAGTATCCTCAAAAAACAAATGTGTGGTGTGGAATAGTGCACGGAAGAGTAATTGGCTCATTTTGCTTTAAACAGTCTTTAACTGGACAAGTATATCTTAAATTTCTCCAACTTGAATTAATTTCAGCATTAATGGCTTTATTTCCGAATCCATTGGTCCTAGACTGGTGCTCCTCCGCACTATGCTGCCACTGTGCGTACATTTTTGGATGAAACCTTCGCAAATCGGTGAATAGGAAGGAGGGGACCTATCGAATGGCCTGCTAGGTTGCTAGACCTAACTCCGGTGGACTTCTTTTTGTGGACTTACCTCAAATCGAAAGTATTTGTTGACAGGCCAAACAATCTGCAGGAGTTGAAAGTGAGGATCCGAAGAGAAGTGCGTATCATAACTCCGGAAATGGTTGAAAACGTTCAAAGAGAGTTTATTGTCAAGCCGCAAATGGCGCACATTTTCAACATTTAATTTGATTTGTTGTTCTGTTACTTAGGATCTTCTTTGGCTTCTAAGTCAGGCAGTGCCTGTTGTTCTGACAGTCTTACTTATTGATATGTTCAATCGTAATTTTTTCGATAACTGTTGAGTTTAGATATAGGACATAGTACATGAAACATACTTAGAATTCGATGTAAAATTAAAAAATATTATAAAGAATATATGTTTTTATTTGAAAAAATGAAGTTGATGGTCGTTACTTATTTTTGGGGTACCCTGTATACATGAATTTACCATAAAAAAATCACATTTTTCAAAAACACACCGCTGAATTTTAAACGAATTTAGATATTACCTCTGGGACTCACTACACGAATCCACTAGACCCATAAGCAGGTCAGCAATATCACTTTATTGCCTATTATTGCAATAATCTCGATATCAACCGGTCCCTTTGTTGTCAGGGTCAATCTGCAACCTAAGCGCAGTAAAAATTGCCCCTGACGACACTACCCCAAAGGATATGCTGGGCATTCTAACCATCAGGACAATCTCCTTCGGTCAGTGTTACATGTAATATTTTTTCTACAACCATCGTTTATTAACTTTGTACGACTTTAAAAACTGTGTAAAAATTAGTATAAAGTATAAAAATTATAATGGTTTGAACTTGCATATCATTCCACTTCAATTAAACCTCTGGGTGACTTAATGTTGTTTTGTTTTTTTAACTTTCAGAGTGGTTTTGGCTAAAGTAACCCCACAACATCCGTTTGCCTTGGCCATTTATGGAGATTTCATTTATTGGACCGATTGGATTCTACATGCTATTATCAGGGCTGATAAATTCACAGGCCAGTACTTTGTGTCATTGAGAAGAGATGTAGTAAGGTTAGATGCTTATCACACTTTTTAAAGTATCTACGGTCTGTTCAAAAAGGTGTGAACCATTAATGAATGTCACGTAGATATTTAAGGGAGTCATAGTACTCGTCAAAATAGAAAAACTATACTCATACATATGCGGTCAAAAAGGCTTCATTTTTGATATACCGGGTGTCCGGAAAATACGTGTACAACATTTGACGACAGACTTCTGACGTCAAAATAGGTCGATCTAAGGCGACTTAGTTATATCCAAAATTGTCTCGTTTAGCCGGTAAACGACGTCAAAAATTTGTAAAAATATTGGTTTTTCGTAAATTACGTGAAAACCTGCTAATCGATTTTAATGATTTTTAGTATGTAGACTAATACTATAAAATGACGTTTTCTAGTAGTATAGTCACCGGCTGTAAATGAGTGGAAGTGTTATAAAAGTGATATAATACGTCAACATTTCTCCTGATTTTTTATATCAACGGCATTATGACAACCCAGATATTTTTGTCGAGTGACTGGATGTATTTGGAAGCTATTTTACCTCTTCAATATTTTTCGTTGAATGACCTGTTTTGCCAGGAAAAAAATATTTACAATTACCTGCATACATCAATTATTAACATTAGTAATAAAATTAAAATCAAATTACTTTTAACAATAATTTTTTTAGTGACCTTGTTGCTATGGCATTTAATAATTTGACAATTATCGACAAATTGTCACCAGTCTATGAAATTAACTAAAGTATACGATCAACATTCTTGAATTACAAGTTCATTTTACCATTAAACATGGAAAATTATACGAACTCTGAGAAAGTTGACATGCTCCTGATATACGTGTTTTGTCAAGGAAATGAGCGTCAGAGTGTTAGGGTTTACATGGAGAGATTTCCTAACCGTCGAATACCAAACCACCAAACATTTGCCAATATCGAGTATCACCTTCGGGAAACGGGCAGCTTTGAGAAAAATTTGAAGGCAGGGGTCGTATGCGAACAACTCGAACTGTGGAAACAGAAGGGAACATTCTGGAAAGAATTGAAGAAGAACCAAGTACCAGTACCCGTCGCTTAGGACGTGAGTTACATGTCCCTAAAACGATTGTCAATGAGGTTTTAAAAGAACAGTTCTTACATCCATATCACGTGCAAAAAGTCCAGGAACTTTGGCCGACTGATCCCCCTATGCGGCTTACATTTTGTCAATTTATTAGAAACAAAAGAATCCGTGATCCAAATTTTTGTAGAAAAATATTGTTTACTGACGAGGCGGGCTTTACAAGATCTGGAATAACCAATCTGCACAACGAACATATTTATTCCGATGAAAATCCACATGCCATTAAAGTTGCACATTATCAGCATCAATTTAAATTAAATATTTGGGCAGGTACTTTATTGGTCCTATTGTTATTCCAGACAGGTTAGATGGAAATATTTATTCAAATTTTTTGCAAGACACATTACCAATTCTTCTGGAAAATTTGCCCCTTTTACGTCGGAGGGAAATGTGGTATATGCATGATGGTGCCCCGCCCCATTTTTCCTTTGCCGTTCGGCAATACTTACACCATTAATATCCCAACCGATGGATTGGAAGGGGCAATGATGCACCAGTAAAATGGCCACCACGTTCTCCGGAGTTAAATATGTGTGACTTCTTTTTGTGGGGCGCTATTAAAACAGAAGTTTACAAGACTCCGGTAAACACACGCCATGATTTATTGACGCGGATTTTAAATTCAGGCAACCATTTTAATAACCCGAGACATTAAATAGGGTCCAAAATAATTTTTTAAGGAGTGTCAATAGGTGTATTCAGCAATATCAAAAATAAAGCCTTTTTGACCGCATTTTTTTCCTATTTTGTCGGGCACTATCACTCCCTTAAATATCTACGTGACATTCATTAACACGCTGTATGTAAAATTTTTCACGAGGCAATGAAAAAATTGTCTACATTTGTTGTATTTTTAAAATATGTATTATTTGTTACACTTTGTTTCTACTAACTAACCAGATTTAAAAACAGAGAGCTTTTCTTTTTAGGAAAATAAATAACAAATTTTGATAGAAATTCAATGCTTACTACAGTTAACCATAATTTTGTAACCAGGGGAGCAAATCAATTTTTTTTTGTACACATAGTTTTTTACGTGAATTCGAATTTTAGAAACAAAACTAATTTTTTTTCAATAGGGGTGGTATGTTTTAAAATTAACATAGTGATCATATTTGAAATATTAAAATTGTTTTTAGTTGTTGTGTATGTTCAGGTTTGCAATTTCATCATAGAAAGATATACACTTTAACAACGTTTGGAAATCATCAAATTTGTTTATCAAAATAATCGTTCTTTATCGTTCTTTTATTGCAAATTATCGTTTTCTTCTTCCAATTTATGGTCGTCATAATCGACCTAATGTTCTTACCATTCATCGAACTGTTGAAAATTTTGAGCGTAATTTTTCTTGACATAGCGCTCGTGTTCCAATAAAATACAGAAATGATCGGAATGCTGAATATATTGCTACAGCTCAAGCCAGTGTTGATGAAAACCCCAATAAAATTTATCCATTCCAAAATGTTCACAACAATTGCTGCTCTCTGGAACGTCTACTTCGCGTATCTCACGTAAGGATTTGGGCTTGCATGGTTACAAAATTGTTCTGACGTAAGAATGAATGCCTCTGGAACATCGCAAACGTCGTGAATTTGCTGATTTTGCCTCGGAACAACTTGAAAATGATAATGGTTTTTGTAAGAAAATTGTATTGTGATATGAAGCTCTCTTGAACGGCGAACAAGCAAAATTGTCTTTAATGAAGTGAAAGCAGTCCACAAGTCATTCACGAGAGACTCTTAATTTCGGCAATAGTGACCGTTTGGTGTGGTTTATGGCATCATCGGTCCTTATTTCTTCCAAAATAAAAATGGAGATGCAATTACTGTCGATGGTGAGCGGTACATATCTATGATAGCTAACTTTTTATGGTTTGAACTTAATGAATTTGAAAAGTTATTTAACACCTCTAGACTTCTTCTTGTTTATTTAAAGTTCTTTATTATATTTAGTCTATTCTTTATGAGAATAGGCCATAGGCAATTGATGCATTAAAATTGAATATTCAACGCGCCTTTCGTGTCATACGACCTAATTTAAGGAATAGGGTGCTTGAAAATTGGGTTCGTCGAATTCGGTCTTGCAAGAGAAGCAGAGGCGCTAATTTAAATGATGTTATCTTTAGAACTTTAAAATAAAATACATATTGTCTATTTCTAAATGTTGCGGTTTTATGTCAACTTAAAAACATATCGCTCTTATTGAAAACCCCTGTATATCCCCATCATCCTATTACCTCACCAAAAAGTCATGAACATATTTCAAGTCTTTCAAAAACTCAGCCTTTATATCCCCTTCTCAATATGTATTAATATGATCCAACCCTTTTTTGAAATATATCCATATTGTTTGTGTTAAAAAATCTTACCCTATATAAAATCGCCGTAACTAATTTTATCTACAAACACTGTTAAAAGTATACTTTTTAACGCTTGTTGTCAGTCTGTGAAATGTCATTCTATGGCACTAGTGGTAAAAGTGGATTATTTTAACACTAGGTTAGGTTAGGTTAGAGTGGCAGACTTCTGGTATGTCCAGACAGTCTCACGTAGTCCTATAAGGACCGTTGTAATACGGAACCTATTAGCATCAGCTCCCTGATGGCTAGTACGAAGTACAACGCAGAAGAATCTTGGCAGCTCACTCGAACCAGCCACTACTGTTAATAAACCTAGTAAGTCGGCTCAGTTGTAAGCTACTTACTTCCTCCAGATTATTGAAGAATGGTTCGCCCAAACTTGCACACCTTCTTCTTGTAAGACCAGGGCATTCACACAAGAAATTTCCTTCTCTTATTAGTCTCTGCAACTTCTGCAGAAGTCGTTAGCTGGTATTTGCATACCTTCGGCATGTCTACCGAAATGACAGTGTCCGGTAACCACAGCAGTGATATTTCTTAGGTCCTTCCGACTGTGTTGTAATAACGCTGCGGTTTTCTTGTTATCAAGTAGGGGCCACAATTGCTTGGAGATCCTACAGGCTGTTAGCTCTGTCCATCTGCTTATTGCAAGTTGTTTGGCTATGCGATCTATCTCCTCTTTGACCGATGCCAGTGGTCTAGCCACGGTATTCTCTGCTAGATCGGCGGACATGCCCGCACCCTCCTTGGCGAGCACATCAGCAGACTCATTGCCATCTATGTTGTGATGATAAGAAACCCAACACAGAGTATGCGGAGATTGTTGCGACATCGCCCTACTAGTTTTGATTTAATGTTGTTGAAATTTGCCTTTATCGCTGCTTGCTATCTATGTAGATAACTATTGACGCAGCTGCTCTCAGGTCTGGATATTCCTGCAGGATATTTACTGATTTATCTACTACCGTAACTTCTGCATAAAGAATGCTGCAGTAGTCCGGAAGTCTATATGACCTCTGTATTTTCATGCTTTTCATGAAGATACCAGCTCCCATTCCGACGTCCATTTTTGAAATGTCTGTGAAAATCGAGTGATTCGTCTCCATTGTTAACTGATTGTCTTCCCACTCTTCCCTAGTCGAAATGAGCACAGAAAACTCCTCTCCGAAGTCTGTTAGTGGGACGATGTAATCAGTCGGCCTTCGCAAATTTTGAACTGGATATGTCCTTAGTATACTCCTGTGCCCGTAGTTGGTGTCGTTCCAGCATTTCGACTCTTTTAGTCGTAGAGCACTTTTGCGTCATACTTTTTCCATAAATGTCCACGGGCAGCAGATGTAACATCACTTCTAAAGCCGCCGTGGGCGTGAAGTGAAGGGCACCAATTACTCCTATACAACCTGCCCGTTGTATCTTCGTTAGTTCCTTTATGTGTAGTGTACTGCTTTTTGTAAAGCAATCCACTAGACCAGGACCCCATATGTTAGTATAGGTCTTACAATGGCCGTATAAATTCAGTGTACTGTATGGGAATTTAATCCCCACTTTTTTCGATGTTTTTTTTGCCCTAGTTTAGCTTGGAGTCAAGTATCAGTCCCATATACTTTGCTGTTTCTTTCAGCACCAAAGTTCTCGATCACCCTTCTGCGTGTGAATAGAACTAGCTCCGTTTTCTCTTGATTAATTTGCAGGCCACATTTCGAGGCCCAGCGTTGAAGATTCTGTAGCGCTGTTCCTGTTAGATCGCTGATGGTATTTAGACATTTGTCTGACTGAATCGTCAGCATATGCAACCACTTTAATTCTAGCTTTTTCTAATGATATAAGAGTTTTATTTAAAACTCTTAGCCAGAGTGCTGGTGACAGCACCCCGCCTTGCGGAATTGCTCTTCCGACAAATCTGACCATCTCACTGCTACCCAAACTGGAGTAGATTCGGCGGCCTTTTAACATCTTGTAAATCCAACGGCAGATATAGTTGTCAACCCCTGATTCTGTTAGGGCCTCGCACACTGCCTCGGTCGTGACATTATTAAATGCTCCTTCAATGGTCAGGAAAGTTCCTAGAGTGTAGTGATTTTTCAATGACGCCTACCACCTCGTGTAGCGCTGTTTCCACTGATTTGCCTTTAGTATAGGCGTGTTAAGACGAGCTCAGTTCTCTTTCTGGTATCGAGTTTTTGATATATGATTTTATCCTATTCCAGTCCGCAGGCGTGTGTACGGTACAAGCTGCTTCTGTATATCACCAAGAGTCGGAGAATAATGACCTTTTTCCTCTTTTGCATCATGGCGGGCATTATCCCATCTAGTCCGGGTGATTTGTAGGGTTCAAATGAGTATATCGCCCATTTAAGCTTATACCGATTTAATACTATTTAAATCCGGGACACCTCCTTGATCAGCTACCGCTGCCAGTGTGTTCCCAGGAAAATGGGAGTCCATCAGCAATTCAAGGGTTTCCTTACTACTTTCTGTAAAGGCTCCATCACTTTTTCTTAGGAAGAAAGAAACACTAGGCTCCTTCGATAAAACTTTTTAAAGTCTAGCAGCTTAGTTTGTGTTCTCTATCCGCTCGCTATAGTTTTGCCAGGAACTCCTTTGGGATTTTAACACTAGTAAGTGTTAAAAAAAAAATACAAGAATCTTTTTAACTTTTATTATTAACATTAATATTATTGTACAATTTGAGCAACCAGAAATATGAATTGGAAATGGAAACAATAGTACTGGATGACGACGTCGCAATTCTCTTCTTATTTTCCAGTGAGTTTTTGATATATCCTTTTGCCACTTTTTGATAGTTCTCAGGCTTGTACCAAAGTCTGCCAGTAAATTGGCCGAATACCGTCGGAAACAGTGACCATTGTAAAGCTTCGGATCGGCGAGCCTCAAGAATTCTGCTATAACAGCAGACATTTTACCGGAACTATTGATACCAACTGGACTTTTAGCACATTTGTTATTTAAATATTTGTAAAAAGTGCCTATATCTTCTGGACGAAGAGCTCTGCATTTTCTGTACAAATTGAAATAAAATGGCTCAACGACATCGACAGTGACAGTTCGCGGAACTTTAGTTTTTGTATCTGGAATGTTCACCACTAATGTAGTATCCAAATCCTCGATGTTGTCGATTGTCAAATAGACAGTTCTTCTCTGCGAGAAGCACCAAATATACCCAATATAGTTCATCATCAGAGACTACTCAATTTGATCTCTCGTCAAAATCATAGACTTTATAGGTTGACAGTGTTCTCCTTTTCGCTTCAGTAAGGCAACAAGTTTATAATGTTTACTAATATCTATATTGCAATTTAATTTCAACATGGCCCTAACCATTGAGTAGTGGACCAAAGTGATAAAGGCATACCATAGATTTCTCTTCGAAATATGCGAGAAATATATTTTCATTGTATTTTCAAGAAACACCTTTCAATTCGCACCACTACAGATATTTTCCATAAGCAATTTCGTACTATTTTTTTGACTTTTTTGGCAACAACTTAAAGGTAACTCTACTAGCTGCTTCATTTATTTCCACATTTGGATCGTTTGCTTCCAGATTATCCATAGAAAATCGCACAAATAAAAAATAAACGCTTTTTACAAGATATTGACAGCGAGTTTTTCCATACTAACAATAAAGAAATAAGTCACTTGATTTTGAATTTGGTAAAATAGGTAGATATTAATTCTTTTGTTTATTTTAGTGTCTGGTTTAATAGTGTTTGTAGATAAAATATTGTATGATGCGCATGTTAAAAGTGTTTTTATTTTGTGTGAAGGGTTGGATTATTCGCTACACTCGTTATCCCCTTTCCCCTCTAACAGAATTAAAGGACAGTTTTCACACTAACATCATAAATGACTATTTTAGCAACTATAAAGATTAATTCGATTTTTTTTTATAGACCTATGGGCATAATAGCTGTAGCCAACGATACTGAAGACTGCTTTTCTAATCCTTGTCTGGTAGCCAATGGAGGCTGCGAGGAATATTGTGATTTGACGGCCAACGCACAAGTAGAATGTTCTTGTAGGGACGGTAGAATATTGCGCGAAGATGGACGGTGCTATAGCACGGGAAGTGTAGAATGTACCAACACAAATGATAGGTAAATAGCACACGCCTCATAAAATAGTAGAATGCCGATTTCCCATAGGACCTGTAGTTTTCAAAACGGCACAGGAATGCATTGGAGTAGCGTTGAGGATTTTTGTTTTGCCCACCAATTTGTATTGGCCCCCATTTCTTTTTACGTAAAATTTGCCGCAATGCGATCGTGATGTGAGTGTTCTAAAATTCGCGCGCATTAAATGACATTGTTACCAACACCAATTGCCCAATGAGAACTTGTTAGAACAAAAGTCCCTAAGGCCTGTTTTAGACGAAATGGATGTAATCTGCGTCCGAATATTGGAGCGGTTTTGCCCTCGCTCCCTACAAATTGCAGACACCATAAATGAGTAAATTATACTATAGATACATTTAAATGTTTCATTGTTTCTCGCTACTTCAAGATTTATTATGCATGCATAATTATCTCCACGCTTCTGTTATGCACGTTCGAGATTTGTAAGATTCTATTCTGGATTTATCCCAAACACACGTCGCGTCAAAGCAAATCCACGCCGCAAGTGTGATCAAACTCGAGCGATTGAAATAGACAGGGACACATTAAGCACTGTGATTATATGTACCGGGTGTTCCACCTAAGGAGGTAATCGGCTATATCTCGGAAAGTAATAACACTAGGACTTTGGGAAAAAATATATATGGATAAAAGCGGCCAAGAGAAATTGCTGGAAATTATTTTCAAGTTCGACAAATTACCGCTAGGGGGCGTAAGAGAACTTTCAAAATAGAAATGCCGATTTTCTGTTGATTTTTCTTAATAAAAATATGTTAAAATTATAAGCATTGTATTCTTCATAAAATTATGCAACTTTATGTTAGGAATCGTTTTTTTTTCTATTTTCAATAATAAAGTGGTGGGAGAAGGTCAAACTTTTTTTCTTTTAAACGCTGATATCTCTGCTTTTGATAAACCGATTTTATTCAACTTGGTCTTGAAAAAATCCCTTCTTTTCCTCTACACGTAGATCTATTAACTATACCATATTGATTCTGATGGTGGCCACTAGATGGCGTTTTTCCATAATTCCTCAATGAATAAGGATTTTCTCAAAAAAATCAAATGTTATGATATGACTTTTTCATCATATTTTATTTTAGGCTTATAAAGGCTATTAAATAGTGGAATAAAAAATCTAGGTCCGTATTTAAAATAAAAAAGTTGATAATGGTCGCTCGAATCCGAAACGTCGGATTAAAAAACTAACCCCATCAGCTTGTAGAGGAGAAAAAGTTACTATAAGGAACTGAAAACCGCAACGTGATATCTTTTGTTAAACTAGAGAAATTAGGGATAATAATAATTAATATGGAAAAATAGGCCATTTTTTAAAACATTAATTAATCAATTAAATCTCTAGTTTAACAAAAGACATCACGTTGCGGTTTTTAGTTCCTTATAGTAACTTTTCCTCCTCTACAAGCTGATGGGGTTAGTTTTTTAATCCGACGTTTCGGATTCGAGCGACCATCATTAACTTTTTTATTTTAAATACGGACCTGGATTTTTTATTCCACTATTTAATAACCTTTATAAGCCTAAAATAAAATATGATGAAAAAGTCACATCATAACATTTGATTTTTTTGAGAAAATCTTTATTCATTAAGGAATTACGGAAAAACGCCATCTAGTGGCCACCATCAGAATCAATATGATATAGTTAATAGATCTACGTGTAGAGGAAAATAAGGGCTTTTTTTCAAGACCAAGTTGAATAAAATCGGTTTATCAAAAGCAGAGATATCAGCGTTTGAAAGAAAAAAAGTTTGACCTTCTCTCACCACTTTATTATTGAAAATAGAAAAAAACGATTCCTAACATAAAGTTGCATAATTTTATAAAGAATACAATGCTTATATTTTTAACATATTTTTATTAAGAAAAATCAACAGAAAATCGGCATTTCTATTTTGAAAGTTCTCTTACGCCCCCTAGCGGTAATTTTTCGAACTTGAAAATAATTTCCAGCAATTTCTCTTGGCCGCTTTTATCGATATATATTTTTTCCCAAAGTCCTAGTGTTATTACTTTCTGAGATATAGCCGATTACCTCCTTATGTAGAACACCCGGTACAATAATGAACATAATATACAAGATACCGGCAAGAAAACACACAAAGTAATAATGTACGGTAAACAGTATTTGATAAAAATGTAAACGAAAAGCAACGGATAAGAGCAACGTCAAATTACAAAATTCGAACGCGGTACACAACAATGCAATATTCTACTGGTAGAGGAAATAGGAAGCCGTCCCTGGCAGTCAGAGGCCCTAGCTTCGGCATTCTAATCCACCTGCCCAATAGCAGCGCTACTTTCTCACACAACACGCGAGTCACGCGGGTTTCACGCTTCGGACATTTGTTTACAGTATCTTGTCTTTGAGTTGAATATACTTTAGAGACTTATCCCACAGAACCGATCGTTCTTGAGCTAAGAATATTACCAACTCTGGAGCAATGTCTACATACATGATACATGTTTAAAAACCGAAAGCAACAAATAGTATTTACAACGTACACGCACGCTTGAAGAACGTTTACAACTGGCGGGTCATTTCGCTACGTGTGAAGACATGCATTTATGTATGTGAAATTATATACATGGGCCGGCGGGAGTAGCTGACGCGTGGATTTTGTCCGTGTGCGGGTAACGCCCGCGTCTCGCCTTGTGTGAAAACTTTGAATGGTAGATATTTTAAGCGGATGCGCGCAAATATGCGGACGCGGTTGACCCCCGCTTCGTCTGAAAGAAGCCTAAGGCCGCTTTCAGATTAAGCAGTATAATCCGTCTCCGCATATTTGCGCGGATCCGCTTAAACTTTATGCCACTACTTTCATACACAATGTTGGGCCCAAGGAATGAAAGTAGTGGTATTTAGTTTAAGCGTACCCGCGCAAAGATGCGGACGCGGTATACCTGAAAGCGGCCTAAGCGACGCCGCGTGGTCGCTTCCCACTGCCCACAAAGAATATTCGCCATCCGGCCTGCAAAAACACCATAAAAGTTATTAACCTGTGCCGAGAGGTCTGAGCTCTCGTTTTAACTTTTAAGAGTCTTCGTACACACTACAAAAAGTTCTTTTTACGAAAAATGGTCCTGATTTAATGACTGCAATAAAATGGGTACTAAGTGCGGTCATAAATACCTTTACATTTCCAATATTATATTGTCGGAGCCAGATCATAATGATTTCCAGGTAAAGAAATTTCTAGAAAAAAAAACGTGTACCTATAGTTCGCCACACGGTTCTAGAGCTACAACGTATGAAGGGGCAGGGCGGTAAAATGCATAAAAAGAGGGGTAGCCCAAAAAGAGTCGCTATGACGGTGACAGTATAGGCGTGCGTAATAATTTTTTAGGAAATTACTTTAGTCTTCAATTGCGTAAAATATAAAAACAAATACCTACTGATTTATTGGTAATTATTGACCTAGTTTAATTATGAATAACTTTACCTTTTATATATTTATTCATTTTACAAACATCAACGTTTAAATATGGTTCATTGTAAATTAAATATAATAATTCTAAACTCCGGCAATGCCTATAAAATTTCGAAAGGTGTCGAGATGTGCATTGTATCCCCACTAATTCAATATCATATACGATAAAAAGAGACAAAATCATTAGTAAGGGACAGAAACCCCCGCTGATTGCTTGATTTCGGCGTCGGTTGCCAAACTTACCACAACATATCCTCACCGCTTTAAGAATATAATAAATTATATTAAGCGATTATAATTTGCAATGTGAGGGGGAGAAGTCAACGAGGTATATGTTACAGTGTATACAATAAACAGGGATATGCATACGTCTAATTGTAAAAAGTAATATATTTGAATTACATACAAATTAATATTTTATGGAAATTTAAAGAGAGAAGTAAATGTAAAGTTTTTTGCTCGGATTCCTTTCGTAGCTCTCCAGCCGTGTGGCGAACTTTACATTAGATTTTTTAAATTTGATTAAATCAATATAATATAAATGATATGTATCATTACTTGTTTTCCTTAGTCCGACCCTTTACTGCACCTTCATACTTTGCTTATCTATTGTCGGGGAGATTGGAATCGACCATTTAATTTTATTGCAATTATTGAACCGGAACCATTTTTCGTGAATAGAACTTTACCATTGCATATCCGACAGTATAGTCCGAGAAAAGCAAACAACGAGAAGCGACAAAATCCCGAGTTTAGCATTGATTAAATGGGGATCGAATTATATGTCCTTCACCTTCAATTTTTGACAGTTGGCCGGGTTATTACACTAAAAGAAGTGTTAAGACGATGAAGTAAATGCTTTACACTGCAATAAAAAATGTGGGTACTTAGTAAGAAGTACCGTTTTCATGAATATCTTCTGTGTTTCATGTAATTGGCTTTCCAGCAAATTTCGTAAAATCATAAAAAAATGAAATAAAATAAAAATACTTTTGAAATGTTTTATTGATAGTGCGTTACTTAGTGATTGTACATTTGAGAAAGGAAATAAAATAGTATATTACCTACCAAGAGTGGTAAGAAGCCTATTACACACGATTTCGAAAATTACGGTACGAGCGTTAGCGAAAATTGCCCTTGTTAATACAGACATTATAATATTACGTAACTATTTTGTTTAAAGAAAATAAGTTGTATATTTCGGAAAACCCTATGATTTCTTTTATAATGTATTCATTACTACTTACTCTTTGCTTCCTTTATCTGATCTACGCGTAGAAATATGATATTATTCAATAAAAACTACTAAATGAGAATAAGTACTTGTGCTTTTAGGAATATTTTCCAAAAAAAACAACAAGATCTGTTAGGAAAATTAAAACATGTTCTTTTAGATTAGTTTGATGTTTTTTCCTTCCCGTCGCTTTTCCTTAAAATGGTACTTGTTTTTATACATTTAATATCAACTTCACTTGAATAACATAATAAATAATGGTAGGTCTTTTCCATATACCTTTCACGTAATTAAATACAGCAGATAAACACAACAAAACAAATATAAACAAATGTATCATAGCGGTGCAAATGTACTTACTGTTCAGGATCCTTTGGAAATAAAAACATGCTTATTCCTCGATCTTCTTTTGAGTGACACCCTCGAAACGCACAGGTATTACCAGGCATAGTTTTATAATAGCGCAGCACTCACAAGAACAAACAGCAGGATCCTTTGGAAATAAAAATATGTTTATTCCTTGACCTTCTTTTGAGTGACACCCTCGGAACGCACAGGTATTACCAGGCATAGCTTTATAATAGCACAGCACTCACAAAAACAAACAGTTAGACAATACACTTCTTACAACAAAAACGACAACTAAACTCGATAACGATAACTCATCAATTACGGGACTAACGACTGAAACACGGCCGGCTTAAACTTATGACAGTTGGCCGGGTTACCTCCCACTACATTGATTTCGCCAAATGTCATATTGTCGCTTCTCGTTTGCTTTTTTCGGGTATAGTCTAGACTAATAGTAATTTTATGAACATAATTTCAGTTTCCGTTGTTCGGACGGCGGCTGCGTTCCCTTCCATCTCACCTGTGACGGCATTTCGCATTGTGCCGACGGATCGGACGAGGAGGCGGGCTACTGCGGATACCGTACGTGTCCGCTTAGTTGGTTGCGGTGTCTGAACAAGAAATGCGTGCCCAAGGCCGCCATCTGTGATGGGGTCGACGACTGTGGCGATTCGACAGACGAGCTCCACTGTAACTGTTCAGAGGATCAATTTTTCAGGTAAGCAGTGATTGTACATAAAATATTTTTGACTTTTTACGCTATAGTCAAAGCTTAGTTGCAATACGCAAGGTGGTTCAAAAATACAGTTAGTTTTATGGTTTTGTAAAGTCTATTAGAATTAAAAAAATTAACTATACAGGATGAGTCAGAAAGCCGTGGAGCAATAAAGTTACTTTTTTTTTAATGGAACACCCTATATCTTAGAACATTTATGAATTTTACATAAAATACAATTATTTTTATTAAGTGCGATATAAGTCTAAACCAAATAGTTCCCAAGATATCGACATTTGAAAAATGACACTTTTGAACTTTGACAGCTTCTAGCTTTCTAACGGTAAGCCATAGAGTAAAACGGCTTACATGTCCCTATCTTACTTTTTTATTATCTTCCCAAAAATACCAATTTCCGGTTAAACCGGAAGTACTATATTTCCGGCCTTTGAGCAACATCCGGTTTAACCGGAAGTTGACACTTCTAGAAATATAGTTAAAAACTAAGATAGGGATATGTAAGACGTACTGTTAGAATGCTAGAAGCTGTCAAAATTTTAAAATGGCATTTTTCAAAAGTCGATATCTCGGAAACCATTAGGTTTAGACTTATAATGCATTTAATAAAAAATATTTGTAATATTATGTAAAATTCATAAATGTTCTAAGATATAGGGTGTTCCATTAAAAAAAAGTAACTTTATTGCTCTACGGCTTTCTGACTCATCCTGTATAGTTAATTTTTTAAAAATCTAATAGACTGTAAAAAATCCTAAAACTTTTATTTGAAATATTTTTTGCTAGCTGTTGTACTTTAAGAAATAACCGACCGTTTCCATACATATCAACGACCCTGTATATACACCACGTCAAAAGTATTGGACCCCCTGATATTTAATTTTGAAATAAAATAAGAAATGTATATAAAATAATGTTTATTTCTGAATGAATTTTTAGAAAAAACAATACATATTTGTACAATATTTGAACAATTTAAAAACCGATGTTTAAAAATATTGCAGTTTTTTCGTAAATTCAATACTACACAAATTGGAATATTTCATTTTTGGTTTTAATCACACATCAACTAATAATCAGTATGACCTCCTCTTCTATTCAGTAAGATATTGATACGACGGTGCATCGACAGAATCAAGAGAGATATTGTTCCATTTCTCTACTACCGTCACAAGTAACTCGTCCGCATTTTGGGGTGCATTGATTCGGCGGTAAACTGCTCCATAAACAAAATCCCACGTGTTTTCGATAGGATTCTGAGCTGACGAGCTCGCTGGCCTAGGTAGTCCTTGTTCAAGTACCCTTTCGACCGTTCTTACGCGATGTAGCCGGGCGTTGTCGTCCATTCAGATGAAGTTCTCGCCTAATTCGTTGCGTAATGGATTGATGATGGGCTTGATAACACTGTCAATGTACACTTGACTTATCATATTCTGACGGTTAGGAATTAAAGAAGTTCGGCGATTGTGCATAATTCTCCCCCAAAACATTACTGCCCCTTCTTGATGGGGAGCAACCTTTCGAGAAAAACTCAGTTTCTGTTGACGACCTGGTTCTCTCCAGACCCTTTGCCTGCGATCATCACTCTGTAGCCCAATTATTTTTTCAACTATGAACATATCCCAACGCCACTGCTGTAAAAACCATTCACTATGCTGAGTAGGTATGCTTAAATGCCTTCTTGCATGAAGATTTCCACGGTATAGGCTATTCTAACTGTATAGGTTAGGTTGTACACTTGACTTATCATATTCTGACGGTTAGGAATTAAAGAAGTTCGGCGATTGTGCATAATTCTCCCCCAAAACATTACTGCCCCTTCTTGATGGGGAGCAACCTCTCGAGAAAAACTCAGTTTCTGTTGACGACCTGGTTCTCTCCAGACCCTTTGCCTGTGATCATCACTCTGTAGCCCAATTATTTTTTCAACTATGAACATATCCCAACGCCACTGCTGTAAAAGCCATTCACTATGCTGAGTAGGTATGCTTAAATGCCTTCTTGCATGAAGATTTCCACGGTATAGGCTATTCTAACTGTATAGGTTAGCACTGCGATGATGAAAAATCAAAGGCAACGGTAATGCAGTATGAATAAGGTATTAAAAACTACAAACTTTTTATACTAACATAGTTTGTAAAAACTTAATAACCTAAAACAACAGACATCAAACATTAACAGATAAGACAAAGCAATATAGAAAATAAAAAAGAAACATTAAAATTTTAAAATTTGGTCAGGATAATAAAGTCATTCTTGCAGAATTAGGTTACTTTTACTTTGATAACAAAACATTAACAAAAATATAACGAGAATACAAAATGCAGTGCAAAATCAATCAAAACAGTCAGCGCATCTTAATGTCGTTCAAGGAATTGATCAATTGAGTAAAAAGCCTTTTTTACCAAAAGTTTTCTTTTAACTTTCTACGAAAATACCTCATGTATCATGTCGATGTCTACGGGATATTGGACCACGTACCGTATATTTGTTAGAAAACAGCAAAATCGGGACTCATTCACTCCCCTATCAATTTACGTCCCGTTGTCCGTAGTCAATGGCAACCTACCTTGTTTGATAAATTCAATTACGTCATTCAACATGATGTAGTTCGTATTGTTTAAGAAGTGAAAGAGTACAATTACAGTTTTTTTACATGTTTCAGATGCAACAACGGCGAATGTGTTCTTAAAAGCGTCCGTTGCGATAGCGACCCTGACTGCAAAGACAATTCAGACGAACTAGGCTGCCCCATGCCCAATTGCACCGACTTGCATAACGAGAACTTCCTAAACTGCAACTTCACCACTAATTGTATCCACAAAGAATGGTTTTGTGATGGCGAGGACGATTGTTGGGACAATTCTGATGAAATTGGTAAGCAATATACAGGATGATCGGTAAAAAATGCGCCATTGACAATACAATTTGGAGATATGAATTTTTCTACTGATTATTTTAGGTTGCACGGTGGTCAACAAACCCTGCGATTGGTCGTATCAGTGGCTGTGTTCTTCGGGAAAATGTATAAACGCCACTTTGCGGTGCAATGGAAAAGACGATTGTCAGGTAAGAAAATCTACAAAATGTAATACCTTCGGACACTTGTGAAATTGATAATAGCTTTGTCCCAAAAAGCAGTTCGTGGCAGTTTCTAACTGTCACAGTTGCATGACAACAAGATATTCCCTGTTCTGCATGTAATTTACAATCCTAATGGCAAAATTACTCACAGAGAATCTGGTTTTTATTCCACTTTGATAAACCTCTTTGTATCATACCTAGAGAGTAGAAAGCAGAGGGCGATGATCAAGGGTGTTAACTCTTGAGAGTTGTACCGCTATCTTCGGGGTCCCACCGTGCTCCAAGTTGGAACCCCACTGCTAAATTTACTTTATCCTCCTCGGAACTACGGTATCATATATGATACTTTAATTTCAAATTTTTTTTTATATCTAAATAGATTTCGTAGTGCTATAGACTCAAGTATATCTCATTTGATATGATTGTGTCAAGACGCGGCAACTGATTTCGCGCGCCGGCTGATATTTTGAGGTTAGTATACTTGTTAACTTAGGCGGTAAACAGGTGGTTCGTGACATAATAATGTTTAGGGACAAAAATACACGTAAGTATTTTAAAAAAATATGTTTTTTTGTGTAGAACTAGTTGTTTACATATTAGGCATAAGTATCCATAGCAAGCCGTTTCATATCGGTATTATCCATGATACACTGGGTCCCTAGCAATACAATTTATGCATATTTGTAATATGTTTTTTTTATTGACTGTTTTTGGTTTTGTGTAAATATTCAACGGTTTAAGAGTAATGCTTTTTTTCGGCAACTGTCCGGGAAGTACCCACTTTCCGGATGCATTTTCTTTGAGAAAGTAGCATTTCTCCGGTCTAGTCCGGGAAGTACGTACTTCCCGGACTAGTCCGGGAAGAATCACATCGTTGTTGTCATTGTGAATATGAAAATCTTGGTAGGTATGATTTTGATAAATGCAGTTGAACATTACCACATCAACGAAATAATGACTGACATCTATCTGAAATGAAATTAGTTGACATTTTAATTTTCGAAAGTTTGCATGGTTTTTGGTCGCAATTGTCGCAATAAATTATGGAAAGCAACAGCGATAGTGAGTTTGAAAATGTGCCTTACGAAATTTCCAATGCAGCAGCTGCTGCTACAGCACAATTATTGCCTAAAAAATCAAAGTCCAGGTACGAAAACGTTTATGATTTGTTCAGGAGATGGATGGATATGAAGAAATGCAAAACTATTACAGAGGATGTAATTTTAGCTTACTTGGCGCAAAAATCTGAAACTGTCAAATCCTCTACCCTGTGGAGCATGTACTCTATGTTGAAAAGTACCATTTTAGTGAAGAAAAATGTAAACATAGCCACTTTCCCAAAGGTAATCGCATTTCTTAAAAGGAAGAATGTTGGTTATAAAGCAAAGAAATCAGTAGTCTTCAGCAGCGAGCAAATCATCAAATTCATTAGAGAAGCAGATAATGAAACATATCTAATGCTAAAGGTAATTTTAACGAAATATTACGATTGTAGGATATAAAAGTATCAACTTAATTTGCTTCATTTTCAGGTATCAACAATTATTGGGTTAGCCGGTGCGTGTAGACGGGAAGAACTAACAAAAATGTCAATTGATCTAATAAACGACAAAGAAGACATGTTGCTTGTGAAAATACCAGATTCTAAAACACATATTGAGAGAAATTTTGTTGTAATTGGGCAAGAAAACCTGCTGTTGTATAGGCAATATTTATCTTTACGGCCATCCCATACTCCACATAACAGATTATTCGTGAATTACAAAAAAGGAAAATGTTCGATTCAGCCCGTTGGTATCCACAGTTTTGGGAATCTGGGATTCAAAATTGCAGAATTTTTAAGTTTACCCAATCCTAAAAATTACACAGGCCATAGCATGCGTCGAACTCCATGGATAATGGTGGAAACATCACAAATTTGAAGAGACACGGTGGCTGGAAGTCTACCAATGTCGCTGAAGGATATATAGACAATTCACTAACAAACAAAATTAAAATTGCCAAGGCCATTCAAAAATTACCAGATGAAAACAATCAATATGAAACGGAAACTTCACCTTCTTGTTCTGACTACAAAAGGCATTTAAATTTACCAAGCATTTCAAACAAATTAAATCCTTTCAATATTAGCAATTGCTCAAATTTTAATATAAATAAGAGTTAGAATGTTTCTGTTAGTACCTATCTTCTGTTCGAATTTCAATATTTAATACAAATAAGAATTAAAATGTTCGAAATTTTGTTCTACAAAGCCTACGGCTCGTCCTAGAACTTTGTCAACTCGTCCAAAAAAAACAGTATTTTCCGGACTTGTTACGTAAATTACTATTTCAAGATTATATTTTGTACGCATTAAACAAAATATATGAATAAGTTTTTCAGGTCCGCTAAAAGCACATGAATTAGTGGAGTTAGCTGACCAAATATATCGAAGGTAATGACTTTGCGCAGGCCGATGATAAAGAAGATCTCCTGTTACCTAATCAGGATGATGGTCCTGATGAACAAGCAGATGATTACGACTTGCATTCATCATCAGATGATGATGAGCCTCCTTGCAGTGTTTACGAGCATCAAAGAGAAATTGGAATAGTTTCCATATTTTTGAACCTGTGACTGTCCAGTTTGAAAATCAAGAGGAAGAAAATGATGTCAAGCAGCCTATTCAGTATTTTCGAAAATACATTCCTGAAAATATTTTTGATGACATGGCTCTCATGACAAACATGAGAGAAGTTAGTGTTACGGGAACATCATTAGAAACATTTACAGCCGAACTTGGGACATTTTTTGGTTGCTCCATGATTATTGGTATTTACCCATTGCCGCGACTCAAAATGTTTTGGGCACATGATACCAGGGTGCCTATTGTTTCTGACAATATTACGAGAAGTAAATTTTTTCAACGCTTCCCTGCAGAAGACAAAGAAATGGATCGGTTTTGGAAAGTACGACCATTAATTCAAAACTCAAACTCAAATATGCTTTATTGTCCAAAAATAAATTCTTATTGACAAAGCTTAATTAAATATAAAAATACAACAAAACTATTAGTTAAAAAGGCATACAAATATTACACCAGAGAACAATAACTAGTACCCACTTACACAATATTCAATCAAAGGAATCGTAGAAATTCGACAATGTGTAAATGTATACACTACAAATACAAAATACACATTATCTAAAAATACCCAGAAAAAATGTTTTTTTTTTTTTTTTTTTTTATGATAAGGCACAGCACTACAGGATAAATCCTTTATGGCGCTCTAGGAGCGGTGCGTGTGCGCAGGAAACGATTCACGTTGGTCTTGAATCTTTGGAGACTATACTCGTTGGGGAAGACGATCTCAGGGAGGTCGTTCCAGAGTGATGACGTTCTCCAGATGAAAGAATTTTGAAACAGTGTCGTTCGAGGGACACTAAGCTGAACCACGTACTGGTGGGCTGCAGTGGCTCGTCGTGTATTTCTACCATGCACCGCTCTGGGTGGTATTAAGCGGGCAACCTCAGTTGAACACTTGCCATGAAAATATTTGTAAAATAGACTCAAGTCGCCAACCTGCCTTCGATGTTCAAGGCTTTCCAGGTTGTTTGTCAGACTATGGTCACCGATCAAGCGAATGGCTCTTCTTTGAATGGAATCTAGCAATCTCAGGGTATGTTTAGGAGCAGAGCCCCAAATATGCGAACAGTACTCCAGTGATGGTCGAATTTGGGCTTTATAGAGCATCAAAAGTTGTTGGGGTGTATAGAGGTTCTTTGTTCGGAAAAGTACTCCAAGCTTTTGCGAGGCTGCCTTAGCAATGGCCGCAACGTGGCCATGCCAAGACATATGACTATCCAGATTAACGCCCAATAAATGAATTGATGAAGCCAAGGGAATTGAGTGTCCCGCCATAACTATATCCGGTTCTTCAACATTAACTTTTTTAGAAAAAACTGCCGCCTGGGTCTTTTTAGCGTTAAATTCTACTTGGTTACTGTCACCCCAAGACAAAATTTCTTCCAGGTCTTTGTTGAGATGTGAGACCTCTTGCTGCCTATAGAGATGTGCATTAGCAGCCGATGTCCGAGCATCCAAAGTAAAAGTTGAAACAAGTGTGCTGTCATCAGCGAAGCTATATATAGGATTTTTAGTTTTTTCCAAAAGATCGTTAATGTATAGTAAGAAAAGGGTGGGCGACAATATAGAACCTTGAGGGACTCCGGCGTTGATGTTAAATGTGTCTGAAAGAAATCCGTCCATCGCCACTCGCAGAGAGCGGTCTTTAAGAAAGCTCGACAGCCATGAACAAAATTGAACCGGCATTCCGTATGCTCTCACTTTAGTTAGGAGCCCCTCATGCCATACTCGGTCAAAAGCCTTGGAAATATCCAGTGCTACCGCCCGGGACTCCCCATGGTGTTCTATTGCGTTGTTCCAAACATGAGTAACATAAGCGAGAAGGTCTCCTGTTGATCTAGACTTACGGAATCCATACTGGCGGTCACTAATAATGTTGAAGCCTTCCAGGTATTTTAGTAATTTTTCGTTGATAACCTTCTCCATAACTTTTGATATAACCGAGAGCAATGCGACTGGACGATAGTTGTTTGGCAAGGTCTTCTTGCCTTTTTTGGGTATGGGCTGGACTCTCGCAGTTTTCCAGCAAGAAGGAAATATTCCTTTTTTGTAGGATAAGTTAAAAAGCCTACAAAATACCGGTGTCAGTTCGTCAGCGCATTTCTTAATTACAATGACTGGAATATCGTCAGGACCAGAAGCCTTTTTAGTGTCGAGACTCCTCAAGATTCGCCTAACATGGCGGTGGCGAAAGACAATCTCGGGCATTCTCGATTCTACTGGGGTAATGTTCGGTGGAGTACTTCCCTGAAAATTTACCGTTGAATGTGAAGAGAATAGTTCCGCCAGTAAGTTTGCTTTTTCCTGTGCTTTGGTCGCAATGGTGCCATCAGAACGTGTTAGAGGTGGAATGGTTGACTTGGTAAAGTTCTGACTGACGGCCTTAGCTACCGACCAAAATGATTTTGAGCCGCTAGGACATTCAAGAAGTTTGTCTCTGATCCTCTGGTTGTGTGCTTCTTTGCTTTGGTTTATCGTTTGCTTGCATTGGTTTCGAGCGTTAACAAAGATGGTACGATTTTCGGCGGTAGGATTTTTACGCCATTGTCGGTAGAAATAATTTTTTGATTTAACAGCTCGTTCGCAATTTTTGGTAAACCAAGGCTTGCCGTTAGAAGGGCACTTTTTTGAGAAAGGGATGAAGGCTTCCATACCAGTAAGGATAACCTCCGATATTTCTGTTGCACAGATGGATGGATCATCAGAGGTAAAACAAACGTCCCGCCAAGGAAAGGTTCGAAAATGGTCCCTTAGGTCCTCCCACTTAGCTGATGTATAATGCCATATCTTGCGTGGTTTAGGAGGCTCTTCAGCACTAATTGGTAGTTTGTTCAGTGCCGAAATAAGGTTGTGGTCAGACGTTCCTAACGGGGGCTTCACGGTGACAGTGTACAAGTCGGGGTTTGAAGTTAAGAAAAGATCCAACAAACTAGCAAAATCACCATCTCGGTCTGGAATCCGAGTTGGTTCACCCACCAGCTGAGTGAGGCCAGAGCTGATGGCAAAGGATTCGGCTTCACGACCTTGTTCGTCAGTCATGTTTGAGTATTTGAGCCAGTTGACATTATGAATGTTGAAGTCGCCAAGGATGACAACTTCGGAATTGGGATGGTGGGTTTGCAAAAAGTCGATAGTATTAGCAAGAGAGGAGAACAAGTCTCTATAATGGGTATCGCTTGGCGGCCGGTAAAGGCAGCAGATGAATTTAGTAATTCTCTGCGTTGATATTTTAAACCACATTACATCAAAGTCGTTAGGCTCGAGTGTCTCCTCTCGTTGACAAGAAATATCACTCCGGACAAAGAGACAAAGGCCAGAATTCCGCCTAAATCGGTGATGAAAGTCGTACCCAGGATATAAATAGCTGACCGTACTAATCGATGATCTGACTTTGGTTTCGGTTAGTGCAAGTACATGAGGTTTGGTAGATTGTAGATGTTGATGGACTGCATTGATGTTGGAGTTCAGTCCTCTTATATTGCAGAAGTCAATTTGGAAGTTGCTAATCTCGGGTCTTTTAACAACTCCAGTTTTCACACCATTTCCATTTAGAATATTGTTCGAAGGACCCGCATGGCTACTGGACATGGTGGATGATTGAATAATCTCGCTTGATAAGGCGCCAGGACCCGCCCCCACCCGGAGATCCGATCGGGGGGCGTTTTTAACTCCGGAATTTATTGATCTTGGAACCATCATCACAGCATTTTTTGTATATTTCCCACCCTGGAAACCGGAGACATCGGCACAGTGACGAAACGTTAGCTCAAAGAGCAACTTCACGCCACCTAAGCCGATGCGATGGTATTTCACCGGGCGATGTCGGGTGAGCCAACATCTACCATCTTAGTTTGCGGGGGAACACTGAAATAATACATTATAATACTATTAGCACATACATAAAGTATATATCTAACGTAAAACCGGCGCAAAACCGCAAACAATTAATAAAGTATAGACGAACAAACCTATCTAACGTTACAACTAAGTTCAGTCAGTTCGAAAGGAAAAAGAAAAAAGACAAAACCATTAAAATTACCTACCACCATTATATAAAATTATAAAAATAACATATTTAATAGGTGATGCATGATTAAAACGTTATCTCAAAGATTATCACAGTAATACTCAGTCAAAGTGTAGTAAGCTTTACCAACTAATAACGTCTTTACCTTTTTTCGAAACAATTTCAGGGATTGTTCCTGTTTCATAGCTAGTGGTAAATGATTGAAAATCTTTATGCTTTCATAAATTATTGATTTATTAGTTAAAGTTGATGTAGGTATAGGTAAAGGTATATCCATACTACGTCGAGTGGCATAATAAGGATCAGGATCTATAAATTTCTCCCTATTTTTAAATATTAAAATAACCGTCTCCAATATAAAAATCGAAACCAAAGTCAAAATTTTCCCCGAGATAAAAAATGGTTGACAAGATTCTCGATGCCCTATGTGGTAAAGAGAGCGGAGAGCCCTTTTTTGCAACACAAATATAATATTTAAAAGTCCCTGACTACACATTCCCCAAAAAGCAATGCCATATCGAAGGCGCGATTCAACCAGGGCGTAGTATACGCTTTTGGCTGTTACCAAGCCAAGTTCTTTTGAGGCAGTTCTAATCGCATAACATCCCGAAGCTATTTTTTTGCTCAGTGTGGTTATGTGCGGTCCAAACCTGAGATCTCTGTCAACATCAAGACCCAAAAATTTAGTATGGGACAGGTTCAACAAGGAACAATCCCCAATGCTTAGACCACTCATGTCACATTTGAAACCAAGAATATTTGTTTTTTCAACATTTAGGGCAAGCAAATTAGAGTCGAACCAACCTTGACTTGAAGAAGATCAGACGACACCATTTCATATAATGATTGGGCGTTATCACTATGCCAAAGGATAGTAGTATCGTCTGCGAATAGGGTAAATTTACCCTTTATGTCCACATTTATTAAATCGTTAATATACGTGAAAAACAGAACCGGCCCCAATACCGAACCCTGCGGAACGCCGAACTCAATCAACCTGCTATCAGACCTTGCTGAACCCGTAGCAAAGACCTGGCTTCTATTTTCTAAGTATGAGTAAAACCAGTCCAAAACCGTCCCCCTGAAACCGTAGTGTTGGAGCTTAAGCAGCAGTATTCTGTGATTTACGCAGTTTAATTTGTTCCAGAAAGCTTGTCGCGAAAATATAAGAACTCAATATATTTCGACCGACGAACAGATGGTGCCTTTCCACGGACATGTCATGATGCGACAGTTATTCTGAGAAAATTGATGTAGGAGGACGGATGGTTTTAAAACTCACAGATACCCTTCCATTGAGTGTCTCTGTATTTACAGACAGATACTTTACGTCTATTCCCCTAATTGATAGCCTTTTATCGCGTAACATAACTGGCTGGAACAATATTTACAATATATTACAATAAAATTTTCCAAAAAGAGACATTTTGGACTACCTGGGTTTTAAGCTAGCCGTGGCCCGATTTTTAATTTGAGATTATTCTTCAAAAAAGGATAAAGAAAAAGCTCTGAAGAAGATTGTCCTAGCAAAAAAAGAAAAATACAACCCTTACCAGACAAGAGATTCAGAATCTCCGATCATTTTTATCCACACTTTATGAAGAATGAGCAAACAAGTAGGTCCAAATGTCGTAATCCTGAATGTAAGAAGCTCTTATTTGCAAAATGCACGACCTGTAAAATATTTTTATGTTGTAGTGCCGAAACAGATTGTCTTTATGATTTTCATAAATAAATAATATGGTTAGTTATAATATTTGCAGAATTATACCGTTGACTCTTACTGCCATAAATAATCCACCTAATTAAATCCTATTGTATACGCCTCAACCTCTTCAAAGCTGAATAAATGGGATCAGGGTCGGCTTGAAAATGTACCTACACCACATGATTTATTTTTATAATTTAAAATAAATAGACAGGTATTTTTAGTTTTAGGTATTACCTATAATAAATGTAAAATAATGATAACAATTAATGATAATTGAAAATAATATAATTTCAAAGTATAACTATTAGGATAACAAGTACAATAAAAATTAATTAAATTCTTAAAAGCTATTGACAATTTATTCAAAATTTAACTCTGTATCACTATCACTATCTTCATCTAAGCCTAAACTTATAATTAAGGGTTGAAGATTTGTAATCATGCAATTAAAATAATTTTCCACCTTAAGTTCATGCTGTACACAGTTTTTCCAGCTGTCTGCAGAAATTTTTCTTACTTCGTTTTTAATTAATTCTACTACAGATGCATTTAATGTAGGAGAAATATTATTTCTCCTAATATTGGATTTTAATTGGTGCCATATTAGCTCAATAGGATTGAATATACAATAGTATGGAGGAAGACGCAACACTGTATGTCCATTTTCTGCTGCAAGTTTGTCACACTCGTATTCCTTATTTATTTTAAAAGCTTTTATTACTTCTAGCAGTTCTCGTTTTTTGTAAATTTCTTCAAAATATAAATCATTTTCAATCATAAAATTTTGAATTTCTGCTTTTGTATTATTAGAATTGGGAATGATTTTTGCTTGCCGACTATGATAACTAGCATTGCCCATTACAATGACGCTATTTTCATGTATATTTTTAAGGAGTTTATGTTTAAACCAATCTTTAAAAAGTTGTGCGTCGGTATCTTGATGGTAATCTAAAGAAGAATCTGCTATGTTTTTAGCTGAAAGCAACAGACAATTTGAAACAAACCCGTTCTCTGAACTAGCATGTAATATTGTGATTCTTTTGCCTTTATTTGATGGTGCCTTGACAATTTTTGGAAGAATCATCCCAACCTTTTCTTGGAGTGTCATGGGTATCGAACCATGTTTCGTCAAGGTAAATAATTGGACGATTTTTTTCTCTAAATTGTTTAACAGCTGTTAAATATTTAAGTCTCCATTCCCGTAAACGTTGAGATTCCATTAATGTTTGTCTTTTATTAATGCTTCGGTATTTAAAACCCATTTTATGCAATATTTTCCTAAGACTTGAAAGGCTACAAGAGATATTTGTTTCGTCTTTAATCAGCCGCTCTTTGAGGGAAATCAAAGTGGGTACAGTTTGCCCCTCATACATTTGGTAAATCTTTCTTCTTAATAAATCCATGTAATTTTCGTCGATGCTTCTAAATGTGCTAAAATCACTCCGATTCTTTCTAGGATTAACAGGTTTAAGTACTATGTCTCTTACCGAAGATAAAGGAGTTTTTGTCAAAGTAGACGTCTCTGCTAAAGCATCCATCGAATTAAAATTTCTACTCAACAAAGATTGAGACACATTTTTAGTTATTAGTTTGGCATCGGTAGATAAATGCTTTCTTTTTAAAATGACACTTGACGATGCCCCCCTATCAGCACAATTCCAAGGACGCCACATTCTACCACTAATGAGCCCAAATAAAAATTACTCGCCGGAAAACCACTAAAGACTAAAATTATTAAAAATCAGTTTGTATTTATATATGCATCAGGCATAGGTATAAATTGAATTTGTACCTGGTCCGGCTCTACTCGAAAAGGTTTTAAAATTTGGGATTTCCTTATTTATTTTATGGTCAAAGGGATAATGAGGGTTTTATTGCAGTCTAAAGATCAACGATATAATTCTACAAATACTATACTCGTTTTATTTTGTATTAATAAATACTGAAAGTATCATATATTAACCACTATTTAAACCAAAGTCAGTTAACATTTTTGAAAAAATTGTTTTGATTTATTTAGGTCTCATACCTATTTGTAACATACATACAAAAATTGATCCAAAAAAAACTGAAATTGTTCTCCTGGTTCCGAGGAGGTTATATTAATGATTTAATACGAGAAATTAGATTTTTATTCATTTCCTATTTTTATAATGTTTATTTATAATTAGGATGGGTCGACGCCTTCGTCGGACGAAGACCATTGCGACGCCACTGCGGTGTGTCCGCCTGGCCGTTTCAGATGTGTCAGCGAAGGAAATTGCATCCCCCGGGAATTATACTGTAACGGCGTTCGGGATTGTCATGATGAAAGTGACGAAATTGATTGCGAACATCAATGCAGGTAATTAGTTCGCATATTTATATTCTGCTTTGATTCTTTATGAAAAGATTATTAAATTGCTGCATAGTAGATGTAATTTTATTAGTGGATTAAAATAAAACCTGTGATAATCCATTTTATGGATTTTGAAATAGAAAAAATGACAGAAAGATTTTACGACAACTAATAAAGGTGAGGGCTATGAAAACACTCTTAAGTGTAAAATTAATTTATTTCCCGATTTAAAAATATTTTTTTTAGTGTTTTGGGGAGAATTACAACTAAAAGATATAATTAAAAGTGTTTTTCTTTTAATCCATTTACACAGCGTGTGCAAACGCAGTGCTTTTAATTATCACACATTAATCATACTAGTGGCGGAGAACTACTACCACATATTCTTTAGACCAAGATTGGCCGATTTAAGTAAACTTACCTTAGTACAAAGTTGCTCAGTTTGAGCGCTAGACGGCGCTGAAGTGACATTTTTTAAATGGTTTTTCTGGATTAATTCAAAAACTGCTCATACTATTTTGCCGAAATTTGGTACGTTGGCATAGCTTTATGGGGCAAAAAAACCCATGCCACAATTCTGATTAATATCAGTCCATGGGCGTAGAACCTGGGTTTTTTACTAATTGCTTGTTTCAGATTTCTATGCCAATGGAACAAGAGAGGTTTGGGCACAAAATTCAAATGAACCAACTCATATGCTACAAAAAAGGTACTCTTGATAAGACTCGATTCCTCTGACGGTTTTCGAGAAATTTGCATTTTATTACTAATATAGAAATAAATAGAAATATCATAAAAATTGCACAAAATGTCCACCATTTTCATGAATACAAAGATTTATAGGTCGAAGAAAATTAAAACACACTCTTTGCAGAACTTGTTCATCGCCCTTAAGAATATTTATTGCATCTTGAATACGTTGCCATAGTTGTTCTGTGTTATCTGGAGTTGTCCTGTAAACCACTGTCTTAAGATGCCCCCATAAGAAATAATCCAATGGATTTAAGTCCGGAGATCGTGGTGGCCAATTTACAGGGGCATTACCTCTACCAATCCATTTATTTGGGTACTGCTGATTCAAAAAGTTTCTAACATTTAATGCAAAATGTGGTGGAGCTCCATCGTGCATAAACCATATATCTCTCCGAAGTTGAAAGTCAAATCTTCTAGCAAATCTGGCAGCTTATTTTGTAGATCTTGCAAATAAATTTCCCGATTAATCTTTGTGGAATAATGACAGGACCAACAATGTGATTACCAATTATTCCACACATTAATTCTAATCTGATTTTGAAAATGTTTTACCTTGACAGCATGTGGATTTTCATCCGTATAATCATTATGAAAATTTGTAATCCCTCTTCTTATGAAACATGCTTCATCGGTAAACAAAATATTGTTGGCAAAGTGGGACTCTCTTCTTTCTGCCTATGAACAAGCCGACTAAAAACCAGGCGCATTTCAGGATCATTAGGTAAAAGATCTTGAACTGGCATCTTGTGGTATGGATATAGCAACTGTTCTTGAAGTACTTCATGAACAATACCTTTGGACACTCCTATTTCCCTACCTAGCCTCCTGGTGCTTATTTCTGAATCTTCTGCAACACCTTCTAAAATGTCTTCCTCGACTTCAGGAACCCTTACAAAACGCTGTCTTCCATTATCAATAGCTTTAGGAGTAAATTGGCTGTTTACTCGCAGGCGTCTTTCAACAGCAGCAAACGTCGGGTGGCTTTGTGTACGACGATTTGGAAACCTTTCGGAGTAGACTCTGACACATTCTCGACCATTTCCTTGGCAATACCCAAATACCAATATCATATCGGTATATTCTGCATTAGTGTATTGCACCGCCATGATAATTCACGACAATTAAAGTTTTCTAATAATTAATGCAAGCAGATAAAATGATTGAACGTTAGCAACAATATTAAATGTTACAAATTTGACAATAATCTTATGTTGTCTGATGGAACTAATAATAACCAACAATAACAATCGTTTGTGAGGTGTAAGGTCGTGTTGTACATACCTGAAGAATACCGTGCAAACAAAAAGCAGATGATAAGAAAACTGTTCAAGAGGTTTTTTGTAGTAAATAAGTTGGTTTAATCTAACTCTTATCTTCCATTGGCGTAGAAATCAAAAACAGAAAAATTCTATAAAAACCAAGTACTACGTGGTAAAAACTACTACGTATTAAGTAGTAAAATGCAAATTTCTCGAAAACCGTCAGAGGAATCGAGTCTTATCAAGAGTACCTTTTTGTAGCAAAAACCTTAAGCACTTAAATATTAAGAGTTACCCTCTAGAGTATGTTATACTGTATAGTTCATTTATTTACCTTAGATCCGACAAATTTCAATGCATTAGTGGAGAATGCATTCCAAAATCCTGGCAATGCGACGGTAGTCCGGATTGCGATGACCAATCAGACGAGACAGAACATTGCAACCATACCGAATGTACTAAAGCAGAGTTCAGGTAACTTTTGTTTCAACATATGTTTTTCCAGGTAATTTTTTTTAACTCGGGTCAATGAGGTCTTGCGTGCTACATTTTCAACCTCTCGTTGGGTGTGACCAATGATCTACTATTACCATAGATGTCATAACTCATTCATAAATGCTATAAAAATGTGTAGGTGGGGCCGGGGGTGGGGATTACGCTGCCTTCACCTTTAAATATGAATATGCTAAGCTTAACCTATAACCGAGAAAAGCAAACAACGAGAAGCGACAAAATCCCTAGTTTAGCATTGATTAAATGGGGACCACATTATATGTCCTTCACCTTGAAATTTTTACAGTTGTCCGGGTTATTACACTAAAAGAAACACTAAAGCAATAAAGTAAATGCTTTACACTGAAATAAAAAATGTGGGTACCTAGTAAGAAGTACCTTTTTCATGAATATCAAGCCTTTCCAGCAAATTTCGTAAAATCATAAAAAAATTAAATAAAATGAAAATATGATTGAAATGTTTTATTGATTGTGCGTTACTTAGTGATAGTACCTTTTAGAAAGGAAATGAAATAATATATTACATACCAAGAGTGATAAGAAACCTATTACACACGATTTAGAAAATTACGGTACGAGCGTTAGCGAAAATTGCCCTTGTTAATACAGACATTATAATATTACGTAACTGCTCTTACGCACAACTTGGCTTCAAACAATATAGTGTGTGTAAGTAGAGTTTTACGATTAAAGTAGACAGTGCGTAAGTAGGTTCTTACTAATATAGAAGTAGAAAAACAGTATTTTCTTATGTATCCCTTTATTTCTTTTTAAATATTGAACAGCAGCTTTGTTACCTTTCCTTGCATTTTTAATCAACAATCCTAAAGCGTTGCAAATGTTATTACCGTTCAGGATTCTTTGGAAATGTAAACATGTTTCTTCCTTGACCTTCTTTTGAGTGACACCCTCGAAACGCACAGGTATTACCAGGCATAGTTTTACAATAGCACAGCACTCACAAAAGCAAACAGTTAAACAATACACTTCTTTCAACAAAAACGATAACTAAACTCGATAACGATACCTCATCGACTACTGGACTAACGGCTGAAACAAGGCCGGCTTAAACTTATGACAGTTGGCCGGGTTACCTCCCACTCCAATGATTTCGCCAATGTCATATTGTCGCTTCTCGTTGATTGCTTGTGTCGGCCTATAAAGTCTGTTTAGAGATATATGAAAGTGACTAACTGATTCCTATTAGACCTGGGCCAGCTGTAAAATTGAAATATGGCCGAACAGGTCCGTATTTTGCTTAGAATTTAATCATGGTTTGTAATAAAAATAAGTAGGACATTAAATAATATTTTATTTATGTTTAAATGCGAAATTACAAGTTATTTTATTATTAAAAATTATATTTATGATTACAAAAATATACAAATTATTCGGTACTTATATTAATTATTCACTTAATATATCAATATCACTATCGCTATCATCATCTGTTCTAATTATTATTTGTGCTATATTGCTTATATGGATATAGGATTTTTCCACTTTTTCAACATGTGTAACAGAATTTCCCCAACTTTGTGAAGTTATGTTAAAAAGTTCAGTTTCTATAAGCTCAAGTACACTGGAGTTAATAGTAGGGCAAATATTGTTACGACGAATGGCAGATTTCAGTTGGTGCCAAACATGTTCGATGGGATTAAATATACAATGGTATGGTGGAAGCCTTAAAACTGTATGCCTTAGATTTTTTGCATAATTATCACAGAAGTATTCCTTTTGTAGTTTTAAACTTTGTAAAACCTCAATTAATTGCCATTTGGTGTAATCTTCCTGAAAATAAACGTCATTATCATACATGCAGTTTTGGATTGTTGCTTTTGTGTCATTTGAGGAGGGAGTCTTGGTCAACTGCCTACTATGGTAGCTTGTATGGTCCATTACAATTACACTATTCGGAGGTATATTTGGAATTAGCTTGTTTTTAAACCAATCTTCAAATAAATCAGCAGTGGTGTCCTCATGGTAATCCAGAGAAGAATCTTTAATGTTTTTTGCAGACAGAGAAAGTCGACTTGGAATCCATCCGTCTTTAGATCCAGCATGCAAAATCGTAATTCGTTTACCTCTTTTTGATGGCGCGCTTGTTTTACACTTGCCGCTTGAGTCAACCCAACCCTTTTCCGGGGTATCATATGTGTCGAGCCGGGTTTCATCCAAGTAAATAATCGGCCTTTGCTGATCTCTGTAAATCCTAATTTTTTGTAGATATTCGGATCGCCATTCCCGAATTCTACTGGATTCCATTAAAACTTGTCTTTTGTTAATTTTTTTAAATCTAAAACCCATGTGTATACACTTCCATAACGTTGTTCTGCCACATTTAACGCCGGTTTCATCTTTTTCAAGCCTCTTAATTAAATTATCTAATGTAGGCACGCTTTGTTCCTCGTATAACTTGTAAATTTTACGCCGTATTATATCTTGATAACTTCCATCTACCTTCGAGAAAATACCAGTATCGGTTCTTTTTTCCTCGCTAAAATGGGATTATTCACAATTTTCCATACAGTTGATGTTGGAATTTTTGTTAATGTGGCCGTTTCTTCTAACGCTGCTTGCTTGCTGACCGCACTTTCAATGAGAGTTGAATAAACATTGTTTATAACTTTCTTAGTTTCCACAGAAAAGTGTTTTTTCCTTTTCGACGGGGTTATCTCCTGAGATACATTGGGCTTAATTGAAACAATTAAACAAACGCTGTATTACACACGAAATAAGAATAATTACTAAGCGTAAAACTAACTAGAGTGGCTATATATACAGTCTTTAGAACATAATTTGTTTTATGGGATTAACCCTCTCATTTTGAATCAGGTAAAAATCGGTTTAAAATCACCAAACTATTACTTTAATAATTAAATTACGTCTTCCGGATTTGCAGTTTACTTCAAGACATTTTTAAGTACGGACCATAATTTACCTGCATTTATTCATTCATTCATTGTTTGTTTATGGATAATCCCATTCAAAGGCAAAGTGTAAGTTTCTTATATCTCTGGACAGGCTTTAACTCAACTTTCTGTTTACTCACCTATAAAGTAACTATGAGATTATTATACTCCGATTTGTCGTATACTTGACACTTGCTACTTATTTTGATTAGTCTCCAAATAAAAATATAACAAAGCCTTGAAAATAGCAATAATTTCACAAAACCGATAAACACTCAAAACTCCAGAAAAACGCTGTCAAAGGAGCAGTGACGAAAATGAATAAAACAGCGTCATTCCGAGTAATGCGGACGGCCACGAAAATGATGGACCTGGGCGGATCCCTTACTGCTGTGTTGCAATTTTTTTACAAGGATTTGGGCTATGATATTATACATTTTCCACCTCGCGTTTCTTATGTTAACAGCGTAAGTTTGTCAAACCAAGTGGAGGGGCGCAATTTGCATGTTGATTTACTTTAGACTGGAATACGTTGATGTCAGTACCTTTATTTGTTATTGTTGTATCTATGGTTAGTAGATCATTGGGTGGAACCTTTTTTCCTGAATTTATACAGCTGCATCTTTAAACAGATAAAGTTCAGACATCTTAAATGAGGCCATAAAAAATAAAAAAATAAAATTAATATATGACTTTCTATTAGAAGTAGTATATTATGTATATGTATTGCTACAACCACAATGCTTTTGAATTTTTTTGTCTAGCGCTTAAAAGACTTCACAGTACATTTTGTATTGTCCTAGCGTGCACTGCACTGGCCGATGACGTCACCAAAGTCGGAGGTTTGTTCGAACGAATGCCCGATTTTATTATGCGTGTTAATCACAGACAAATGTTTTAGTTTAATTTTATTTTAATATATTCAAGTAAGAAAATGCTATAGACCTATAAGAGTTTTACATGTTAGGGGGGGATACAGTTTTATAAATGACTGATGACAATTCTGGAACTTTGACAGTTTGAAAGTCGAAAAAACCTCCGACTTTAGTGACGTAAGTGACCGACAAAGAAAAATGGGGCGTGGTACATTTTAATCAACTGTAAAAAAACCCGAGCTTTTTTTTTATCGGATAACTTTTTCTTTGTAACGAAATAATTTTGCAAATAAGTAATTTTACGAGAGAAGCTGACAATCAGCCCTATGATCAAATGCTCACTTTAACTTTTAACGTGAGTGTTTCCATGACAACAACCGAAAACAGCCTACTTGTTGATTTTTCACTGTGGTGGAGAAACAGCTGAGCCGTTAAAGTTATCGGATGTGATTGTCAGATTTAAGTGTCAGAATTCTTAACCCAAAAATAGTATAGATTTTAGATTTTAGAGAGAAAGTTTTATAGTGTGCGTTCGAGATACATTATTTTATGTCGTAAGTACCTATTTATATATTTCAATTGAATGCTTGTTTACATATTTACATTATTAATGCCGTTTTTTTTAGAATATGGATTGGAATCAAAGTATTAACCAGTAAAGAACAAAGACACGAGACAAAGTTTATTTCAATTCGTAACTGTGACAAGTTTTCACCAAGAAAATGGTAAAAGAAAATATTTGATACGTAAAGAGGTTAGTTACTAAACAATTATATGTATTTACCTACTAGGTACTTCATATTAAATATACTTTTAATTACTTTAGGGCTCCTAGTGGGAATAAAGATTATTAGTATTTGTATTTGTAGTCCGGCTTACACTTATGTATTAACATCAGTAGAATGTGGTTGCTGCATGAAAATTAAAGTAGGTACTCAATAATTTATCTGCTTAACAGAAATTGAGAACAACTTGTGTCAGAAAACTCACTTAGAAAAAAAGAGATTATGGTATGAGATGCTTTTCAACTAGACAGATAACTCAAGAGATTATTCGCAGTGAAAGCAAAGTATGTATTGTATAATTTTAGTTTTTTTTTTATTTTAGCCTTTTTCTCAGTGATATAATGTGATGTTATAGGATATGACCAACCTAAAATTACCAGCACATATCAGGACTCAAGAAGATTCCAATGTGATTAAACTCGATTCAATTTTATTCACTAATAAAAGGATCATTACCTAATAATGTGAAGGTAGGTCCCGTCTTAAAATATAGTACCTACCTAATTTTTTATTAGTATTGCTCAAACTTCTCTACTAGCACAGCTGCTTACGATCTCTTGGAATATATTTATAAAACAATATATTCTAATTACTATACTATAGCTCTATTTTTCGATTTAATACAATACAATACAATAGTATTTATTTGTTCAATAATAAGATGCTTACATTTACTATAAACATAATAAAAAAAAAACCAATAGGGGCTGTTGAACAATGTCTGGAGAGATTTTTGTAAATAACCATTTTAAATTTGTAATTACATCACATTTAGACAATGACAATTTTGATAAAATTACACATGCTTAAAATTGTAACAAACTTAAAATTTAACACTGAATTATTCCTTTATCAGGATCATCAAAGAATTCATTAAGGTTGTAGAAGGCCTTACTGACTAGATATTTTGTTAAGGTATATTTTAGTTTATTCTTTGGCAGGTTTCTAATTTCGTCTGAGAAACAATTAAAAATTTTTATGATGCAGTATTTTACATTTTTTTGGAGGTAGGTATGTAAGTATAGTTATAATTTTCTGGTACTAAATTACTTTTATGGCGAGTGTCATAATCATGTTTCACATTAAAATCGAGGAAAAGGTCCCTATTATCACATACAAATATTACAGAGTCCAAAATGTACATTCCTATTACCGTCAGAATATTTTTTTTCTACAAAAACAGACCTACAACTTTCCTGCTGTTTCATCCTAAAAATATTTCGGATGCACCTTTTTTGCATGACTATAATTCTGTGTATTTCCGTTGAACTACCCCAAAATATCACTCCATATCTTAGCCCAGCGTTTGACTGCGTCGACACTGCCATCTTGCTCAGAAAGTTGCATGCTATGGGAATACGTGGTAATATTTCTGACTGGCTGGAATCATTTTTCTCTAATCGCCAAATAAGAGTAAAACTTTAGGGCTCCTATTCGGAGAAACTAAATATCAGATAGGGCGTTCCCTAAAGGGGCGTAATCTCTCCCTTGCTTTTTGCATTATTTATAAACGATTTGAAAAAATGATGCAACAGTCATTCCTGCTTCTACACTTAATCAACTACTTGAAATAACTTATACAATTCTGCTTAGATTTTCTGTTTGGTGCCAAACAAATCATCTAGTTGTTAACACAAATAAAACCCATTACATGGCATTCTATAAAAAGCAGCAGGTTCCTGATTTATACTTAAAATTGAATAATAATTTTATTACAAGAGTAGAACAATGCAAGTTTCTGGGTCTTCACCTAGACTTACAATTAAAGTAAACAACCCATGTAGACAATGTTGCTGCAAAACTAAACTGCTTATTATGCCTTTGTCAACTTAAAAACCTTTATGAACCCCAAACAATTGTTAAATATATATTATTTTTTGGCCCACAGCCACTTAACTCTTTTTGTGCTTTACTGAGGACAAACTACTCAGAACTTCAAAGATTATTTATTCTTCAAAAAAAAATTATTCGTAAAATCTACTCCTTAAGCATACTCGAGTCATGCAAAGAAACCTTTCAGCAGCATTAGATTCTCACACTTCCAGGTATTCTGATTCTTAGTGCACTGATGTTTGTTAAAAAACACTCCTACAAGTTTTAATATACTTCAGATATAACACTAGAAACTCAAATAAAATCTATATTTCAGGCTACAAAACATCATCATATCGGAAAAGCCTATCTTAACTTCTAAAAAATGTCCTAAGCTCTCTTTTAAAACTATTAATCAATGAACACTCCTTGACATATCTCGGTAGATCATTGTACTCTTTAAGACCTTTGAAAAATAAAGAATTCATAGGTCTCCTGGAATTAGTCCTCTTGATATAAAAATCATTTCTATTTCGAGTAGGGTAATTATGTACATCACTGTTATGGGCAATAAATCCACCAAGGTAAGATGGGAGAAGACCATGGCAATAAATCCACCAAGGTAAGGTGGGAGAAGACCATTTAATAACTTATATATAAAAACCATGGCCAAAAATTGTGTGTCAGAGGTTACAATGAGGATGGTATATATTAGCCATCTTCCACTCAGTGATGTCCTATGCAGTCCTGACATGAGGCTGTGCAAGCCAGTCAGGGCAAGTTTTTGGTCTGCAGAGGATAGTAGTTTGAATAACTCTAGGACTAGGCTGGAGAAAAAACTGCAGATAGGCATTGATACAGCTAAAAATTCCCACTTTTCTATCTCAGTACATATTAAAGTGCCTGTTACATGTCAAAAAGAATGAACAATATCTTACAAGACATAGAGACGTGCATGAGTATGAAACCAGGAGCAGAGATGCTTTGGTTCCAACATATTGCTGACTGAGGAAGTGTCAAAGAAGACCAGATTCTACTGTCATCCAAATTTTTAACAAGTTGCCTAATAATATAAAACAATTACCACTTTATGGGTTTAAAAATAGTGTTACCTCGCTGCTCATCTATAACGCTGTATAATAGTGTGAAAGAGTTTTTAACTTTACATTTTAAACTGTTTGTCGAATTTTTGAACACTACGTTTTAAACTGTTCGTATTTGGATGTCTATTTGTGTCCTTTAGCAGGCAGCATTTGACAATATTATTTTGCAGTCATTTAGAAATAGGTAAAATCTTGAAGATTATTTTAAAGATGAAATGACAAAGGTCGAAATTTGTCGAATCCTTATTCGTTTTATTTTGATTTGAACACAACGTTTCGGTTGACTAACCTGACCTAATCGTTTGCAAGTGTAAACTTAAAATTGATAAAAAAAAAGTGCTAAGGCTTATCATTAATAATTGGCTGTAGTCAACCCTACATAAAAGGTCTCGTTTTCATCTACTATAAACTACATAGTATATTATTCGACGTTAGTAATGTGTAGACATTTTAGTTTTTGCTTTCTGCCATGGGGATAATTACTATACAATTTAAAAATATGTTAAAATAAACTTGATTTATTTTTGAATTTCATTCCAAAATTCTCATTCAACAAACCTTTTTTGAGCAATCATAAAAGTAGGTTTCTCAAATGGGAAACTTCAGGAGTGACATTCCAGGATGCCCTGTAGCTAGGTAAAAAATTAATTTGTAAAAAGCTGTTAACAATTTTAGGTTTTTGGAATATCTAGTTGCAGTAGATAGAGAAAACCCCACCACATGAAACACAAAGCCATGAGACATGACACTAGTTTGCTGCTTCCAGTTATAATTTTACGTTATAAAATGTAAATTTGGTTTAACAATTAAGTTACTCCTGTAATTTTAGATATTAATTTAGTAAAACCATTATATAAACTATTTTCGTTGTTACTTATTTATTTATTAGCGAGCAAAATCACATTTACAATTTTTACAAAATCTGGTAGGTAGGTACTGCTAATAATATTCAACACGATTGTCAAGACTAAAATAATATCGTACCAAGAACTTGCTAAATTTTTTTTGTATTTTGGTTTCACGACAAAGCTATAATATTTTTCAGTTTAAAAAGAAGTTAGTTAACGTTAGAATTTTATATGTGTCACTTTCTGCTTACTAAAAAAAGTAACCCAAAACTCAAAAGAAACTTGTTCAAAACAAAATCGTATTCGAGAGTATTTTATTTATTATTTCATAATTATTATAAAACTGTAACCTTGATTATTTAATCCTTTTGGTGATGTTTTGAGACAGCTTCTTTATGTAATATTAAAATTAGTGTGAAAACTAGAAAATTTTCGATCAGGAAATCATAAGGATACTGTTCCCTGTACCTCCGGAAAAACGTGGTAATTTAACCAATTAATATTTTAAAACCCCTTAACATCTTTAATAATTTAGAGTTGACCTTGTTCGTTACTGACCTCGTCGCATTTTAATTAATATAAAAAAAATATATATTAAATCCGGTCCTAAATCAACATATATCTCCACCTAAAATAAAAGTAACTAGAATGTGATACATGCCATAAAAATGTAACCTCAACTAACTTCTTTCTAAACCGAAAGATACTATACCTACTGTTTTTGCGATAAAATTTTAAGGAAGTCTCAGAGATACCTTCATACAGGAAATATAAAAAGAGTCATGTTTTTAAACAATGCTGTTATGTTAAGCGATTCTTTTAGAATTTTAGTATACCTAAAGTTATCTAAAATAATTTCTATAATTTAATATTTTTATTATAAATATGGGGCTGTACCCTGTTCCTGTCGCGACTTTACTGCAGTCTAAAGTTTATCCATTGTCCATGTTTCTGACACTAATTGCTTTAATAATTTTTGCACCTCAGAACATTTCAGATATTTTTAAATTCAACTTCATTGGCATTCTTTCCTTCTACATCTCAATTTCTAATCTTGCCCATTCTATACTAGTTCTTCGTATTGCATCCAGCTGCTTCTGCCTCATTTGCCTACAAACAAAAAATAGTAAAATAACATTCGAACTTATTTAAATATTTTTAGTATTAACTTTGCTCTAGGACTCTAGGCTACCATTCCTCGATAGTAATATTTTAGTTTCTGAATTTTACAGGTGCATATGTTCTTTGTTAGGATACTGGTAGGTATAAAAATAGGACTGAATGTTTTTTTAATACTAGTAGACATCATCTCGATCTAATCAAATTATTAATAAAATGGTAAAAAAAAGGTTTAATAAGATAGAATGTTGATATTTTTATTAAAAATAAACAAATGAATGCTCTGCATAGGATAGATAGGATAACTAACCTGAATCCTTACCTTATGAGATATTTTTACAAGCACTTAGGTAAGTAAACAACAAAAATATCTACTCTCTATTCTATTTCTAACTTTAAAACTGTTGTAAATATTTTAGAAAAATGGCTCAAAGCCCAACGAATACCAAGGGACAAAGCCCTTACTCTCACTTTTGTATTCCTACCTGTGCTTTTGAATTGTGACCCTAGTGGTTCAATTTTTTATAAACATTAGGTACCTACTAAAAGATCTATAAATACAACACAAGTTGTGTAATTTGTACGAAACAATACTTGGTTGATCCAGGTTTTAATAATTATCTAGTATCTAGCTACCTAGTTTAGAAACTTACCTCTATTAGGTATAAATTGTTGCCAAAGCTGAATTAAACTGTAACATCATGTATTTTTCAGCTTGTAAATTATAGGAAACTATTTGAAGGCTTCAATAAATATTAGAAAATGGTATAATTCTTATATTTTATTCACTTCTACGTGTAATTCAGTAGCTGGTACGGATTTAGGTAAATAGAAGGAAATCTCCTCGAAATTCTCTCCTCTCATGTTTTGTTATGATCTAAAAGGTATAAAAGTCACTATAAGGGAGTTGTAAATCAAATCAAATCAACTTTGTTCAGTAATTTCAAGATTTTTAAAGTAAAATAATCTGAAAGTAAAATCCTTTGTAAAAATCTATACCAACAATGTACTTACAATTGTGTTTTTAACTTACCGTTATTAATATATTTCCATTTCTTTATAAAAAACGAGCTAATACATCTAACAAACGTTGCATTTTTCACCAAAAACTATTCGATTACTAATTTTTGAAGCAAAAATCGCCTAAAATCAACAAAGATGCGAATAAAACCCAGCTGTGGCCGTCAACCGCTCGCAAAAGTTCATTGACCGCTTGACAACTTGACATTTCCAAACAATCTTCAAAATTTCCGCGATTGATAACCGAACTCGTCCCTGATTGGCTCAAATATGCTAAAGTACTCACTTTAAGGATTGCGTCACTCCTGTTTAGGATGACGAGATCGAGAATTAACACGACCGTTAACTGTAGTTGCATCATACCAAAATGGAAAATAGCATTGGATTTTAACCCACTTACTTTAATTTTGAAATTAACGGCTCGCGTTAACTTGTGAGTTTGATCATAGGTCTGATTGTCAGTTTTGGTTAGTTCAGGTTAGGCAATGTCCATTTTTCGAGCAAAATTTCTGATTTTCAGTTAAAAAGAAATTTATCTTTAAAAGAAAAGTTCGAGTGTTTTTTAGCAAGATAAATTAACGACAGAATATAAATAATTAAACAAAAATAATAATTATAATTTATCGAAGAACTTATCAAAAATTGTAAAACAACATGAGTTCTGGAATTCAAAGCGGCATATTTAAAAAAAAAATTACATTTTACAGGGTGGCTCAAAAAAGTGTGACGAAGTAACTTGGTATTTTATTAAGTGGAATGCCCTGTATATTATTGGCCCAAAAGATGGACATACACCTGCTGATCATTTTAATATAGGGTTATATAGGGTTATTTCTAGTACTTTAAGAAATCATAACGATTTTATCTTGAAATTTGACTAAGTTTAGTAACCATTTCCAAATCACTGAAAACAATTCAATGAAATAATAAACTAAAAATCAATATTTTAGAATGTTGTATATCTTTACAATAAAAAGTATTCGTCTTCAGTACATTAATGATACAGGATAATCACATTATGCAAAATTTTAAAAAAACAGTAAACTTTTTTGGTAATTAACTTGTTCCTTATCGCGTCAATGTCAATTTATTGAAATTTTGTATTTGGTCGTTTTGAGGGATGCCAAATCGATTTCCGATATTGGTTTTGAAATAAAATAATCGCTGAAGGAACTTTACTCTTTAAATTATTATTTTAAATCCCCTATAAAACCGTACGCCAACTAAAATTTTAGGCAGTAGAAAAGTGCGCCCTAGGGTCATACGTAAACATACCAAAATTCAAAAAAGTCAATTCAGAAATAACGAAAATATAAGTCTATTTCCATAAGACATCCTTTATATTTCTTGTTATTATTGGTTGAGCCGAAACTTCACCAAAACGACCCATATTGTCTCAATATCAACAATTATAACTAGCAGACATGAAGTGACGTATGTATGCCTACTACAGTCTGTACGGTGGATCTTTGCCGGTGCGTCATTATAATAATAATAATAATAATAAGTTTTTTTCAAATAGTTACAATATAATAAACATGTTAATATGACATTCTTGAATAAACTTATTTGTAAATTCCCCAGAAGACGTGCTTGTTAGGGGCAAATCTTATTTATTTATAAGTATTTAAAATTATAAATATTTAAGAATATTTCTATACAAACTTGCAAGTATTCAATAAACGCTACTTTCTTGATGATAGATTATTAAATTTCTGAAAAGGATTAATTATATAATTGATTATTCAATAATATTAAATAGCATTAATTAGTTATAGCATTTCAAAAAATATTTTTAAAGCGTTTGTTTCCAATATAAATGTTTTTATTTCAATTTTATATTTTTTTAATGAAATATTTTTTTAATATTTGTTGGTAAATAATTGTTTAAATAAAAGTATAAATATTTAAAAGTTTTTGGTCCTATGGTTTTATGGATATTTCATTTTTATAACGTGTATTATGGTTATGGTTTTTAAATTGTATAATGTTTTTATTTTTAAAAATATATATTAAAATATTATAAATGTAAATTTGTCTAACGTTCATCTTTTTTGTTTCTGAATATAATTATTTTGAAGGATAAAGATAGTCCTTATTAAATATAATTTTCAAAAATGTTTTTTGTAATACTTCTAATTTTTTAACCAAAGTTCCGTTTATTCCTCCCCAATATTGGTTAATCTATACATTCTGTTTAAAGGCGAATTCATACCGTAATTAACCGTAACATTAGTTGCCGACACATGAAAGCCAATCTTGGCAAGAAATTCGGGTGCACCATAAATACTATTTAATATTTTATAAGAAGTTGAAATATTAAAATATTTTCTTCTACTTTTTAAAGAAGTGAGATTCAAAAGTTTCATGATCTCAGTGCAATTTATATCCTCATAAGGGATGTGTAATTTAAGCCTAATTCTCTTAAAAAACCTATGTTGCACCCTTTCCAGCTTTTCTTTATGTACCTCGTAGTGTGGATGCCATACACATGTGGCATACTCTAAAACTGAGCGCACATATGCACAGTAAATCTCCTTAAATATAAATATGTTATTAAACCCCGTAGCGTCCGAAAGACAAATCCCAGCAATCACATAGCCCTATTAGTGATTATATCAATGTGATTAGAAAATGATAATTCTAAGTCCAGCCAAATGCCCAGATCTTTTACTGAGATCTGTCCCTCGAGCACCACAGAGTTCAAAGTATAATCATATAGAATGGTGCTTCTTGATCTAGTGAAAGTAATGACCCTGCATTTATCAGCAATCAGTGATAAGTTGTTATTTTTGCACCATGTAGTGAATCTACAGACATAGGATTTCCAATTAATTAAAAATAGAAAAATCGTGAATTGAAAGGGCTTAATCTGACATGGCGGATGGCTGCCAATTTGAAATAATTGTTATAATGACCTATGAGTTGTAGACTGCAACGAGCTATTCTAATTCGATAGCTCGTTACCCTTGACATTATATATATGGAACATGGCGTCTCGACATCATTTTTAAAGACAATTTTACAAATTGATCTCTGAAAGGTAGTAACTTAGATACTAGGTACCGTACCAAAACGTCAGCTTTTCAAAATTTGTGCATCAAAAGTTAAAAGTGCTTGACTTTAGACGGACACTGTTTATCAAAACAAAAGTTTTTTAAATACTACTATCTTAAAAATTATCAAAAAAATAAACGAAAAATCAATAGTTTTTAAGCTGTCCCTTTTATTGTCAGCATACGAAAAATTTTGCTGTCTACTGACTTTACAGTTTGTTAAAATCAATTTATAGGTGTAACGCGACTGGACGTTGTATACCAAAAGCATGGGTTTGTGATGGAGAAGTGGATTGTGATAACGGACAAGACGAGTATCCCGACGAAGGCTGCTTGGGAAAAGTAGCTTGCACTGACCAACAGTTCCAGTGTAGAGAGGGCCAGTGTGTTAATAAGGAATACTATTGTGATGGCGATAAGGTAAATCTTCGATCATTTGACCTTGTACCAAAATCCAGTACCTTCGGCAAGGGGGAATGTCCCCCATCAACAACAGGCGAACAAAACATGTGTCGTGTGAAAGTCTAAAGCCGGCGTCCCATGCATACGATTTCCGACGATACGATGATCCGACAGTGCTCTCATTGGTGGAAAATTTTGGCGGCAAATTTCATCCGAATATTTTTAACAATCTACGACGCATCGTACGAGTTAAATTAAGCTTAACTTTTGTTCGATGTCGGATGATTTTTAACCACACTTTTCTCGGTTTATTGTTTGCTTGACATGTTTATTCATTATTAATTTCGGTGGCATAATATCAAAAAAAAAGTGTGTTCTATTGTGATACTTAAACCACAGAAAACTGTAAACTATCTTAAACCAAGTACTTAAGTAAGGTTAAGTTAATGAAAAATGTATTCTTCTTTTTGACACTCTAAATAGAGATTTTAGACACGATAACGGATCCATGGGATATGTAAAATATTTTCGTACGAATACCAAATTGTTCTCGGATATCGGACGTTGGAAATCGTATGCATGGGACGCCGCGCCGGCTTAATAGTATTTTGATGTTGAAATCGCGTTTCAACCTTCTCCAACTTTTCTATTTTTGTGATAACATTCTGACACAGCTTATAGTTTATAAGCTGTGATTCTGACGTTACTGACTGGGTTATGTAAGACAACTTTATTTAATTATATATTTTACATGTTCACATACGATCGATTCACGCAACATAGAAAAACCCATGCAAATTTTAATGTGGTCAAATATTGTATCCCTTGTTTATTTTAGACTGATTATTTATTTTTTATTCTTAAAAGGAGTTATTTGACGAATTAGCTGCAAAATCTTAACGTGATATATTTAGTAAATAAGGGGTTATTTAGAAAACTGTAAATCTGAAATTGGTGAAATTAAATAATACGGTTCCGAAACATTGTAATAAATGCACTAGTAACAGCCGCTTGCAGCGACTTTTTTTTAAAGGACCTTTAGGGTAAAGGCCCTTTAAAGTGCCATTAGAGTATTTTGTATCTTGCACCGATTTTAATGGTCTTTTAAAGCGTTCTTTAAAGGGCCATTAGTTAATTGGCCAAATTTGGTCACTTAAAGCTGTTTTAAGGTTAATTGTTTGATTTTTGACACAAAACTCAAAAACAGACAGAAGAAAAGATGGATTATGTAAACGTTATTGAAGATGGGTTGGTAGAGGATGGTGTTGCAGATGATTTGGAAATATTGGATTTTGTTGTATTTGGCTTCCCTCGAAGACTCAATGAGCGCCGTGATTATTACGAAGAAATGGACCAATTTGGTTTTTTTCGAAGGTTTAGGTTAACCAAAGCAACTGTACTGCATCTTTTAACACATATTGAGGATCAATTGGAATATCCAGATAGGTACTTTTTAAAAAACTCAACACAATAACACACAAACAAAAAGAAAACCAAAAATAATTTTGATTGAGATATTTGAATTTTAAGCACAAGTCAATTTAAAGTTTAAATCAAGGCCCTCCAACAGAAAATCGCAAAAATTACAGCGTCCTTGCGACGTTGCCATATTGTAACAAAAATTAAAGCATAGTTAGTTAAAATTTTGAGGAAATGTTTCCGTGCAAATCATTTGCAACTTAAGTAACAATTAAAATTAAAGGCCCATTTGTTAAATAACAATTAATAAAAAGTCGCTGCAAGTAGCTGTAAATGTTTATAAGTGACAGGGGGAATGTTTATGACATGACATTACAATAATTTTTTAGGTAAAATACAGCTCGACACACGAGTCTGTGGCTACGGGGTATCGGTAAGCGGAAGGCGTGCTAAACCGATATGTTTTAAATGCTATAAAAATATGAAATTATATTTCGGCATGAAAAAAAAACAGTTTTATGATTGATATGATTGATTCAGTGATAATTATTTTTTAGTTTTGTTCGTATTAATGTCAAAGACGCATTTTACGACACGGCGCCGACGTATTTTAAATGTGGAATAACTTTCGCCCGTTGTATCACTACTTCCCTGACACAGACAAATGTCCATGGGTTGTTCTTGCAAACGACACGCGACAAGTGTCAACCAATCAAAATTAACAATAGATACCTCTTCCCTTTGATCGTCCACTATGTTGCCATATTTCCATGCCATTTCAGTATCAAGATTAATAGTACAAGAATAAATACTTGTGGTAATAGAATAAGAATAAATTTTACATTACATACATTTACTTCCGGGGTTTCCTTGATAACAAATAATATTAAATTATAATTAAGTAACGGTATGTGGTAAAAATTAAATAGCTAGAGTATACCTTTTGTCAAATGGCATGTCGCCCATTTTGTAGGTTTACTCACTGAAAATTCTATAGTTTCTAAACCACTTATGTACAGGATGTTTCAAAAAACATGTGCCATCGCTCCTATAGTGATGCCTTGCCCCAAAATAAGATAAATATTTACTTAGGTCCGCAGCCGCTTTAATTTTGAGATTTGAAAATAAAAAAAAAAAAACGGTTTGTCCTTAAGATTTTTAAGACCGCTTTAGACATCATTTTGAATTTTAGTAGATACTAATTAGGCATAGAAACACAGTTATTTTATGAAAAAGATTTGTTCTGCTTCTACCAGTGGCGTCCGCGCTAACATGTAATTTGATATTCTTGACCAAAAAGATGATATGCCACTGTTTTTCTTCAAAAGTAAAGTATATTTATTTGTTCCATCAGAATGCCCTAGGACATTTAGAAGATGTTCATACAAAATTCACAATATTTGATATTATATAATTTAAGACAATAAAATATAGATAGATAATATATAAATTAAAATTAAGAGAAAAAAACGTTTAGAACAATTTTAAATAACAAAACAACATCAGAATTACATTACAAATTATCAGAACTACATCACAAATCATACCGTTCTCATTTGGGTTACAGCGTAGCATACATAGCCTGTTATCATCAGGATTAGGACGAACAAGAGAGCAAACCGCCAGGTCTACATTGAAGATCAAGTCTTTCACTGAAACAATATTAGTCCAAACTGCAGCCTGAGAAATATTCGAGCAAAAAATAAAGACAGGTTTTTATTAAATGTTTTTTTTTTTTTATGGAGGTGAGAGATTCGGGCTTTGACAAGCCTCTTACTTCCAAAGGAATTTTGTTCCAAATTTTCATCATGGTATTATGACTATTTCTCTGCACAAAACTAAATCTTGTCCTATCCAAAAGCAGATCTTGCTTATATTTCGTATTGTATTTATGTGAACGTTTGCTCTTTTCCAACAAAGAGATATTCTCAAAGACAAACTTGGCTGCTTCATATACGTACATACCTGTTATCGTCATCAAACTATTTTGCTTAAAATGACGCCTACGGCTCTCCCGAGAATGTGCTTTAAACATACCGTAATGACGTTTTCTGCAAAACAAGTACTCTCCCAGTATCTACCGAATTTCCCCAAAAAAAAATACCGTACCGAATCTTTGAGGCCACACAGGAATGATAAAAAGTAAGAGCCGCCCTCAAACCCACATTCTCAATATATAACAATATTTAGCGAGGCTCCTGCTTAGGTTTTCGATGTGTGACTTCCAATCAAGGCGTTCATCTATTTCCACGCCCAAAAACGCTACAGATTTGCTAACTTTCATCTCCACCCCATCCACATCCACCCTCATCAAATTACCCCCTCTAACCCCAAAATTCAGCATCTTAGTCTTATCAACATTTAAAAGCATGTTATTTGAGGGAAACCATATGAGTTGGATGTGCGAATGGCCTCACTTACCTTACCAACCACCACCTCCTGACTTTTTTCACTAAGCAGCAGTGAAGTATCATCGGCGTACATAACAAGATCTTCCTGAACAACGTCTGGTAATTCATTGGTATACAAGATGTAAAGAAGTGGACCCAAGATTGATCCCTGTGGTACTCCTTTCCTTATCATTAAGTATTTAGATGCTATAACATTTTCCTCATCATCCCTCCCGATTACACATTGACTTCGCCTGGATAAGTAAGATTTTATTAAGTTACTAGCAATACCCCTTATTCCATACCTATCAAGCTTGTTGATAAGAACAGCATGATCCACACAGGCAAATGCCTTCGAAAGATCAAGACATACAGTTACCGTACTGTTCCCCTTGTTCATGACTCTAAGATTTTTGTTATGGCTTTCTGTATTGCCATGATTGTTGATTTTCCCCTTCGAAATCCATATTGACAGTGTGTGACAATAATATTTCCATCCAAGAAGGATACTAATCTTTCATAAATCAATCGCTCAAAAATCTTACTAATATTTGGTAACAATGATATTGGTCTATAATTTTTTATTTCACTTTTACTTCCCTTGTTTTTATACAGAGGTTTTACTTGAGCAATCTTCAGATCGTCCGGGAATACACCAGAGGAAAAACACAAATTTTCAACATGCATCAAAGGTAACGCGACTAAATCCGCCACCTCCTTTAGTAATATTATTGGAATATCATCATGACCACAGACTTCTTGTTTTTTAAACTTTTTATACATTCATACACCTCTTACTCACTAACAGGCTGTAAAAATATTGATTTCCTACATGAGGCTATCTTTGAAATATCTACTAAGGTTTTACTAACATCTGGACACACATTTATAAAAAAATTGTTTATGCCATCGAGTCTTTTACTGTTTGGGCGTTCCTCAAAATTGTTGAAAATGTTTTCCCTGATTTGAGACTTCCCTGTGGCCGTCCTGATTAATGACCATGTAGTTTTTGTCCTGTTGTCCGAATTTTTGATGATATCCTCATGAGACAATCTTTTAGCCCTATTAATTATTTTATTCAATATCCTAATATCTTTTATAATATTCCCTTGTTGTGTCTGAAAATCTTATAAGCCTTATTTACATCACGGTTTCCTAAAACCCTTTCCCATCCCATAATAAATATGATTTTCAAGAATACGCTTTATCACTTAGCAAAAATGATCTCTAGACTTTTCTTCGTGTAACCAACGTTTGCCAATTAAAAAATAAATGACATTTATTTGCATATTGGCCCATATCAGAGTTTGATAAAATTGCATTTATCGCCTAAACAAAGCCGAACTTAAAAAATTACCAAAATATACTTCGCATTAGACATTAAACTGCCTACATAACTGTGATATCAAAGAAGAAAACGGCAGTGGTGTACATATTTTTTGCTTCGTTTAAAAATTGTAACAGTGTTAAAAAATAAAGCGGCTGCGAATCTATGTTGGCAGGGACTATTTGTCTTATTTTTGGGTAAGGAATCACCACACGAGCGATGGCACATGATACTTAGAACACCCTGTATTAATGATAGGCCGTGATCCCAAGGGCGCATTCCTGAACCAAATTCAACTAGAAAAGTTCATATAAACATGTGTCCTAAAAAGTCTGGAACAACACTGCCAAATTTCACCAAAATCGGCAGAAGGATCTTTGAGATATTAATATAAAGCAGATTTTTTTTTTAACTTTAACACCCTGTATATTGAAAATTAGACTTTTTAGGACACATGTTTATATGAACTTTCCTACTTGAATTTGGTCATCATTATTGCCCGAGCGGCAAGTTTAAATCACGAGGAGCGGAGCGACAAGGGATTTAAGACGCGAGGGCTATAAGCTGTCTAAACCGTGGTTAATATAATATTTTTTCCACTACTACAAACTTTTATAAGACATTTATCTTTATAGTATTAATAATTGTATCGATATTTTACAATATCAAGCATCTCTAATAATCTAATATGTATTGATAATTATCTGGTTGCCTAACCACAAGAAATCACCTTTCATGTTATTCATGTTTATGAATTCATGTTGTAGAATCAAAAAATCGAGTTAGCTGCGTTCAAATAGTTTCTTGAAGATTGGTCAATAATGGATTTCAATGCCTTATTATTGACCATGGCCAATAATAACTTATAAGGTAGAGAAAAACGATTTCTAACGTTAATAATCGGTCAATAATGGCGATGTTATAGGTTAGTAGTGGAAAAACTTTATTTTTGCACGTTCCACAAAAATTCGGTAGTAGTTTAGCCGATATTGCAAAAGATTAGCTAGGAAATAGTATACAAATGTTTATATTATTTCAGGACTGTAAAGATGGCTCCGACGAACCGGATCAGTGCTATAGAACTTGCTCAGCGGGCGAGTTTCGTTGCACTAACGGCAAGTGCATCTTGGATTTGCACAAATGCGACGGAAAAGATCAGTGCGGTGACAATAGTGACGAGGAAAAGTGCCAAAGTGAAGAATATTGTCAAAGTAAAGGTAAATAAGTACTTTCCATCGGCTATTGAGACAATCAAATTATTTTTAAAAAGGGATACATTATCTTTCATCTCAATCGTTAAATTCTTCGAAGGTTATGGTTTCCGCAGACGCATGAATTCAAGAAAATTCAAAACGTGCACACATTTTTTTACAAATATTTTTTGTGTTCGCGTTACTCTTCTCTTTGTATAGAAGGAACAAAATGGGCGCGTGTATCGGGCATCAGCAACTTACTGATGATCTAATCTAGGGCTGTCCAACTTCAAGTGACCCAAGGACCGCTGTAAATAAAATTAAGGTTGTGATGGCTTCATCATAAAATACTTCGTATGTAACTTCATCAGTGATTTATAATAGGTACAAACAAAGTTGTTTGTTTGTATAATTATTTTTATTATAATAAAATAACAACTATACAAAATAAATAGTGGGAAGTTTGGGGATGTTGGATTTTACTAACTAGTGTATCAATATTACCATTAATATTTGTTGTTGGCAAACGAAGCAACTGAGTAAGTGACTTATCAGACAGGACACCTATCTTTAGACTTTTTGCATTACATATGAAACTTTCTCAAAATCCTTCATTACTTCAAAGTGCTCTTTACAGCTTGGAGGAAATGAAAAATCATGTTTTTCTATAGTCTGTTGCTTAATTCGAGAGAATAATAAATCAATGTAACAAGAAGTTTTCAAAACAGAATTGTAGGCCACGTTGTAAATAAGAAAGGACAAACTATAAATAATGACAAGGACATAGCCACATCTTTCAATGAACATTTCTCAAGCATAGGGCAATACTTAGCATCACAAACTGATCACACTCGACCAGCTCAGTTCCAAGTGAATCTATATTTTTAAATCCAACAAATCCAGATGAAATCAAAAACATCTTAATGGAACTAAAAAACAATTGTGCACCAGGTCCTGACTACATTACAAAAAAAGATTTACTTATAATATGGGAATCAATTGAGAAAAAAATTGTACAAATTATAAATAAAATTCTGGAATGTGGCATTTATCCATAAGAGCTTAAAATAGCAAAAGTAGTACCAGTGTATAAAAAGGGATCGCATGAAGATTTAAACAATTATAGACCTATCTCTCACTTAGTACATTTTCTAAAATTTTTGAAAAGGTCATTAAGTCGAGAATGATTAGCTTTATTAACTCCACATTTCAATTTGATAGTAATCAGTATGGGTTTCAAGAAAAAAGCAATACACTAGGAGCCACGGCGTATCTTCTGAGCTATATAGCTAACGAAATTGACAAAAACAGATATGTTCTAACTGTCTTCATTGACCTGCAAAAAGCTTTTGATACGGTCAACATTGATCTTCTTATAAAAAAATTAAGTAACTTAGGCTTTCGAGGAAAATGTTGAGATTTGTTGAAATCATACTCATCAGGAATAAAACAATTCACAGTTGTAAATAGTAATACTAGCAGTTTAAATGATATTTCAGTGGGCGTAGCTCAGGGATCATTTCTTGGACCATTGCAGTACCTTTTATATGTGCATAACCTTAAATTCGTAGGTCTCCAATGCAAATAATATATGTTCGCGGATGATACAATGTTAGTATTTTCTGCAAGGAGCGAAGAAGAACTGGAACGGATTGTAAACCCTGACATAAACCTATATTATGAATGGCTGTGCTACAACAAGTTGACTATTAATGTAAATAAAAGTGTATATATGATAATTAAACAAAAAGGAAAAAAGACGTGTAATCCAAAAATAAAATTAAACAATCAACTGCTAAAACAAGTATTAGAATATAAATATCTTGGTCTCATAATTTCCAACAATTTAACATGGAATTCTCAAATAAATAACATTGTCAATAAACTGGCACCTATTGTTGGAGCACTTAGGAGATGCTCCCACCAACTCAACGATAATTCAAGATACCTTCTGTATAACAGTTTTATTGAACCACATTTAAGATATCTAATAACATTATCAATAAAGTGGCACCTTGTTGGGGTAATGCTAGTGAATATTTAATAAAGAAACTACAAAGACTACAAAATAAATCAATAAAATCTTTATTTGCCATAAATTATTATACACCCAGTGAAGACTTATACAGAACATACCCATTTCTTACTATAAATCAACTTAGAAAATTTGAGCAAACCAAATTAATACATTGTGTACAAAATAAATGAATTAAAGCAAACACAGTCCTAAAACAAAACAAAGATTATTACAACTATAATATAAGATCAAAAGATGCCTTAAGAAATATATTTGCTCGCTCAAAAAAAAAACAAGACTCTCCATATGAGGGAAGCATTCAAACCTCGATGCAAACCTATAATAATATTCCTGATGAACTTCTTAATGAACACCGAAAAAAAATACTGCATACCAACCTAAAAAAATATATTAAAGAGACAGTACCAAACTAATATAATATAGAAAATTTAACATGTTATTTAGACATTTTTTTACTTTCTCTGTAAAATGTAAACATTAGAATTTTAACTATTACTTTTACCATTTAAGGAATTTGTTAAAAATGTATTGTTATTATATATATAGGTCTCATTACCAGATTTATCTGTTCAGTAATAAATAAATAAAATAATAATAATTATTGAACTATAAAACCCATTGGTCTTCGCCGTATTCCATAGGTGTAGTCCAATTATTAGTATTTAATTATGTTTATTATCAGGGGTCCTGAGATCGGGTAGGTAGAGCCACAGGTAGTTTTAGTTTACCTACCTGTGCCCCACTGTTTCAAAAATTTGAAATGTTTAGTTACTTTCCGGCAGTTGTTGGAAAACTTCGTTCTTGAAAATGGCTAGTGTTTCTGAATTTGTTGCTGAGAAACGGATTAGTAAAACTGGGCTTTCTAAAAATGAGAAAATGATTATTTTCAATGTGTTCAACGCTCTTTGTCAGTAAAATTCAACATTCGAAGTTCCAAAGATAATTGAAATGTGTTCGAATATGACTGAAGTCGGACAGTCAACAATATACCGACTTGTGCACGAGGATAAACGCGGCCCTATCAGGTCACCAAAGAGAACTACAGGAAGAAGAGAAACTGTAATAAATGAGAATGAAAAGACTGCCATCAGCAGAATCATACACTCATTTTACTTAAAAAAATAAATACCTGCTTTGGACAAAATAATGTCTGAATTGAAAACGGATGATTTTATTCCACCCATAGGTAAGAGGAAACTATGGAAAACTTTGAAGGAAATGAATTTTTGTTATTAAAAAATTCAAAACAGAAAATCACTTTTAATAGAGAAAGACGAAATCATCTGCTGACGACGACGATATTTGAAGGATGGTCCACTGGAATAAAAGCACCCTGGGAAAAAGGTAAAATATTAATAATTACTCTCATTGGTAGCAAAAATGGATTTGTCGATGGCGGCTTACTAGTATTTAAATCCAAACGGACTGGAGACTATCAAGAAGACATAAACGCTGATGTCTTTGAAGAATACTTCCAGCAAATGCTAGATCTTATTCCTCCTGGGTCTGTTATAGTCATGGATAATACCAACTACCACTCAAGAAAATCCGAAAATATACCAACGTCTTCTTGAAAAAAAAAATGGCATCATTCATTGGCTTACTGTAAATAAGAAGCCATTTCATAAAGATATGCTTAAGGAGGAGCTATTGGAGATTGTACAGTTGAATAAACCTCATTATTCGAAATTTATTGTCGACGAAATCGCTTCAAAACGAAATATAACGGTACTTCGCCTTCCGCCATATCACTGTAAATTAAACCCCATAGAATTAGTGAGGGCGTAAGTAAAAGGGTTTGTAGCAAGGCATAACACCACTTTTAAAGTGAGAGACGTTGAAAACCTCTTGCAAGAGGGAATTAAGACAGTGGATTGTAAAAAAAGTCGAACATGTGATTGAAATAGAAGAAAGAATGTGAGAAACTGAGAACATACTAGAAAACACTGCAGTGTCCCTTATTATTTCTCTGGACCCCAACGACAATAGTTCATCGGACTGCTCGGAACATGATGACTAAAATTTAAAAATAAGTTGTTGTATTGTACATAGTAGAATTTTTTTATAAACATTAATATTTAAACTACCTGTAGCAACGCCGCTGTTACATTACTTTTATTCACCAAGCTCGGCTTTCTATGTATGCTGATTAGGGTGACGCTAATTAAGGACCGATTCGGGGTGTGTAAGGCTGAAATACGGAATTTTTGAAACTATCATTGTAATTTACCTGAAATTTACAATGCAACCTTTGAGTTGTCCATCCTGCTTAATGGGTCCTGTCATTACAAATTTAAATTTTATTACTCTCTGGCATTAAGCAACATAGTATAGTGACTTAAAAAGCTTAATTTTATTTTTAAATCTCTTATGTGACCATATAAATTGGCAATATTCTGCTGCTTTTCTTGTAGTTTCAAATTTAATTCGTTAAGGTGATATGACAGGTATGTTAAAGATGCAAGGCCTGATAAAAATTTTGCATCTACAATTTGATTTTCCAGTTCCGTAGTGTCGGACTTTATTTTCAAGGAAAATGGGAATCTCCAACAAATCCCCATATGTAGCATCTACTTCGGCCAAAGAATCACGAAACTTTCTGTGAGTCAATGCACGATTGACTCTCTTATAATATTAGTTACTTTAACAACCATTTTCATGGCATTAATTTGACGTAAGAATTTTTCAGATAGGGTATTTTGAAAAACAATGCAGTGTATCACGGAATAGTTGATATTGTTTTGTTTTGAAAATCCTGCAAGTTCAATTTCAGTTCCTACCAGAGCTCTGGCTCCATCAGTGACAATACAGGAACATTAATCAAATCCCCCATAGTCTGATACCACCTTATTTACAGCTCCAAAAATATCCGTACCCTTGGTTGTACCATGGAGAGGAATAAGATTAAGCATCTCCCCTGCTACACTTGACTGATGTCGGATAGGTTAGTGCTTTCGTGTAGGCAGAGTGAAAAATAATTACGTCTTTTAATTGGGTCGTGCAATTTTTTGGATACATATTGGTTCACGTGGTCTACACGTAAAGTAAAATCTGGTCTTATCTGGCGGGTTTACGATTTAACAAAGACATACTTTCAATTTTTCTTTTCTTTTATTGCGTTTAATCATACTAACCAAATAAAATCCGTCAGACAAATATGACAGACTTATGCAATTTTGGCATGAAAGAAAAGGATAGGTATTTAATTTTCAGCGATTCACAAAAGTTTTTACCTGCCCAAGTACCTGCCACCTTCGTCTTTATTTAAAGATGTCAGTTTTGTGACTTTGATAGTTTGTGACAAAATGAAAAAATTTTCTGGGTTTTTGCATCCCCAAGCAAAAAAAAATGGTACTTAATCTGATAAGCTATTTCGAAAATGCAAGAAAAAGTGGAAATTCGCCAACCAATATTCAGGAAACAGCAGCCAAAGCACTGGGAATTAGTTTAAGGGCTGTGCAGAGAATTGCGCATGAAAAAAAAAACATAACATAATACCCAAGAATACTAAAAAATGTAAACGAAGAAAGCCAAAGACTGAGGATTTAAGCGAAAATATTAAAATGGGAGTTCGAAATGTGATTTACGATTTATACAGATCAAAAACCAATGTAACTCTTCCAGTTTTACAAGAAACATTAAAAATTCGGGGTGTTTTGGAAATTGGACTTGAAGCGCTATCAAAATTAATAAAAAAGTTAGGTTTTCGCTATAAAAAAGACTGTAACCGAAGATTTGTATGTGAGCAGCCACAGATAGTGAGTCAGCGTGTTCAGTTTTTAAAAAATTATACGGAGAATTACAAATCGAAATTTAGAAAAGTGGTATTTTTAGACGAAACGTGGATATTTTCAAATGGAAGTGGTTCAAAATCTTGGCAAGATGATTCTGTGAAAAGCGTGAAAAGGAAAAAGGGATGTGGCACGGGAAAGCGGTTCATTATTTTACATGCTGGTTCTGTAACAGGATATGTTCCAGGTGCAAGCTTAATTTTTTCTTCAACATCAAAAAGTGCTGACTATCATGATAATATGAATTGCGAAATGTTTGAAAAATGGTTAAAAGTTCAATTGATACCAGATTTGGATTCTCCGTCTTTAATTGTATTAGATAATGCATCATATCATTCAAGAATTTTAAATAAACAGCCTACTTCATCTTGGAGGAAAAATGATATTTATGAGTGGCTTGAAAAACACAACCAAAATCCTTCACCAAATATGCTTAAATCGGAACTCCTGTCAATGGCAAAGTCTCTTAAAAAACCAAGAATATACGCGGTAGATGAAATATTGCGTGAATATGGCCATGAGGTTCTACGACTGCCGCCATATCATTGCCAGTTTAACGCAATAGAATTAATATGGGCCGGGGCAAAGTCTTATTATGAAAAACATGTAGGTGATGGTCTTAAATCCGACCAAGTACAAATAGTTTGGCAAGATTCTTTGGATCATATTACACAAGAGTACTGGAAGAAATCAGTGGAACATACAGAAATATTAATAAGGGATTGGTGGGATCGAGAACAAGTACTAGATGTCGAAGTAGCGCCAATGATAATTGCTCCATTCGAAGACGACGAGGACTTTCAGATTTTATAAGTGACGATGACAGTGTTTAGTCTATAATTAGTTTATAAACGGTTTTTTTTGTTTACATTTTTTAGTATTCTTCGGTATTATATTATGCTTTCTTTCATGCACATTATTCTGCACAGTCCTTAAACTAATTCCCAGTGCTTTCGCTACGGTTTCCTGCATATTGGTTGGCCAATTTCCACTTTTTCTTTCATTTTCGAAATAGTTTATCAGACTAAATGCCATTGAATTTTTAGGTTTTAGTAGTAAAATTGTTAAAATAAATTACACTGTTTATTATTGTCGTTTTTAAAAAATACATTTAAGGTATACTATTTACAGGGAGGCGAACCAATGGCACGCGACATAAAATTTTGGCTCGCCACCGATCACAAAGTTTACTATGAATTATTATATTACGAATTGCGACGGCACGTCTATGGCCTCATTAAACATTTCTTTAGAAAAAATGCACGTTAATACATAAAGATTCGCCACCCCTGTACTATTATGTACATAATTTTTGCACAAATAATAATATTATATCTGGCTATCTTCACGACTTCACGACAGTTAAAATAATAAAACTATGTATCTTTTCTCCGGGTATATTGATACCTACATAGTCTCACAGCATTTTGATATAAGCTGTGGAATTTTCGAATTGATTTATATGTTCCGTGACTTTGGACCCGCATTTTGAGACCGGTTTAGACTTTATACGTTTCTTTCTCCCACTTATTTTTAGCGGGGCGCTTATTGGGTTAACAGGGGCAAAATACGTGTAAAATAAATTTGGGATTTGATACCTCACCGGCTCTAGTAGCTTTTTCTCGTTGACTTTTGAAGTAGGTAACATATTAAATTGGAAATATTTTTTTAGCCTGATATTACACAACAAAAATTTAGCCAATGTGTAATTTGATTTTTTTTTATATTTAATTTATTATTATCTGCTGAAATAAACTAAAAATTGTTTAATTTATTTAACATTTCATCGACATTTTTGGTGGTCGCTAGTCAGGGGTTTTACTGTATATTGTTTATCTAATTTTCCACCATCATTTTGGTTATTAAATTTGTTAAATGTAAAACTATTGTGTTAACCGTCTGCAATAATACGAACGCACCACTGAGAAATTAATTTTGGAACGAGACCCGTCATTTTTATTATGACTGATAGTTTCAAGTTAACGGTTAACCTATTAACATTCAATTTTATGGATTATTTACCTCATCCATTATAAAAGCGGGTTGATTTTCACCTGATTATTCAGCGATAATCTCCCGCTCTCCGGTGAAAATCACCCTTGTCAAAAGTGAAAATCTCACCCGTCAGAAATCCAGCGATAATCTCCCGCTCTCCGGTGAAAATCACCCTTGTCAAAAGTGAAAATCTCACCCGTCAGAAATCGTTAGTTTTTTATTTGGTAAATAATCTTCAAAATACATTTCGGGATTGGGAAATAATCAGAAAATCATTCTCAGATTTTTTGCCATTAGGAAATCGCTCTCGGGCAAGCCCTCGAGCGATTTCCACGGCAAAAAATCTTCGGAATGATTTTTGATAATTTCCCTATCCCTTAATATATTACTACAGAAAATTCCAGAGTTCATCAAAATGTTGTAAATAAAAACCAATATGGCCGTATATGGACAGCTGATTTTCTGTAGTAATATATTAAGGGATAGGGAAATTATCGAAAATCATTCCGAAGATTTTTTGCCGTGGAAATCGCTCGAGGGCTTGCCCGAGAGCGATTTCCTAATGGCAAAAAATCTGAGAATGATTTTCTGATTATTTCCCAATCCCGAAATGTATTTTGAAGATTATTTACCAAATAAAAAACTAACGATTTCTGACGGGTGAGATTTTCACTTTTGACAAGGGTGATTTTCACCGGAGAGCGGGAGATTATCGCTGGATTTCTGACGGGTGAGATTTTCACTTTTGACAAGGGTGATTTTCACCGGAGAGCGGGAGATTATCGCTGAATAATCAGGTGAAAATCAACCCGCTTTTATAATGGATGAGGTAAATAATCGAAATAATTCATATAATCGGTGACCTTTGGACCCGCCAGATAAGACCAGATTTGACTATATTGCCATTGTTTGATGCGACACCAAGACTGTTTCGAATTTTTCGGCAATTTTTGTTTCATTACATTGTTTTGGCCATTTTGATTACACAATTCTTAATAAGCACTACACCACTAACAGGTTTTTTTTCTTTGACAGTTTCTAGTGCTACTTCGTAAGAAGCGGCAATACTGCATTTATTGTCAGAGTCAGACTTTTTGGAAAAATGTGTTTGTTGTTTTAGTTTTTTCTTATAAACCGCAATATTAGCATTTCTAGATTCCCTGTACAGGGTGTCCAGTTTTCGATAGTTTTACGGGGTATCTCCGTTATTAGTAACGATAGAATAGTACGGTTTTCGCACTGTGCTACTGACACCCCCCATATTTAGGTTACCCTGTAGCTTATCAAGAAGAGAACAAATGTTCTTTTTGTAGTTTTTTACGTAGAATCCAGTGACCTACTCAGATTTTTTCTACGTTCAATAGTTTCCGAGAAAAAAACAAACTTGCTTTTTTTAATGGGTAATCCTATGTATTTTTTAATAATGTAATTTAGTTTATAACAAGCTTCTCAGAAATATATAATACCTTATTTTTATTTTTAATATTAAGCACGAAATTTAAGTTGTTTTAAAATATCTAATTAATGGTAAAAAATCAGTTTGTCCTAATTATGGCAGAAAATGTAAACTTTGAAAATAATGAAAAATACGACATAATCATTTGTTATGTCCATTATTGTAATAAATATGCAGATGAAGCATTAGAAGTGTATTTCAGTAGGTAAATATACGCCTTTTTGTGGTATCTCTATGAAGATTTATTAAATTTCTTAAATTACTTGTAGATATCCCGAAAGACGACAGCCGGATAAAAGAATTTTTCTAGGGATGAAATCAAATTTAATTGAGCACGGTTCATTTTCTAAACCTCGGCCTAAAATCTACAACAAGGAAAACCGCGAGACTGGTGAAATAAATGTTTTAGCTTTCATTGAAACAAATCCAACTAGTTCTTGCAGAACGGTTGAAGGTTCGGTCGGAGTAGTTAAATAAAGAGTTCAAACAATCCTAAAAAACACAATTTTAAGCCATATAAATTCCACCTAGTACAAAACTTACATCCTAGTGATGCACAGCGCCGTATAGAGTTCTGTAATTGGTATTTACAAAATATAAACAGGAAAAATAATTTTGAAAGAACCGTTATATGGTCCGATGAGGCTCATTTTTCCAGTGCTGGTATATTTAATCGTCACAATACGAGGTTTTGGTCTCAGGAAAATCAGCATGTAATATTTTCACTCGTACGGCAGGGCAGGTTTGTCTTTAACGTTTCATGTTTTATACTAAGAAGCAAAATAATTTATAATATATTAATGCAAATAAATATTTGGAAATTCTGGAAATAATAGAAGACGTGCGGGTCTCAATAACTTGCATCTGCAACAAGATGGAGCACCCGCTCACAATGCGCTAATTATCAGGGCCTACCTAAACAATAACTTCCCAGGCCACTGAAGTGGAAGTATCGGAACTAATGGCCACCAAAGTCACCCGACTTGTCGGTTTTGGATTTCTTCTTGTGAGGATACCTTGAAAATAAAATTTATTCCATTCAATACCAAACAATTGCAGATTTAAAAAATGCCACTGAAAGCGCATTTAGGGAGTTACAAACGCGGCCTTTTGTTATTTTTAATTCATTAAGGCGAATAAGAACTATTTGTGAAACATGTCTAAGGCATAATGGAGAACAGTTTGAGCAATATTTATGAGAAAGTTCTATACATTTTCAGTATTTGTTTCTAATGTTTTACGTAGCTGCTAATTAGATTAAGGAGTCCAAAATATATTTCTTCTGCAGTAATTATCATACCAGTAATAGGTTTTTTAGATACCCGTCATGGCCTACTAACAAAAAGTATATTTTTTAATAAAACGTAAATTTCGTGCTTTATATTAAAAATAAAAATAAGGTATTATATATTTCTGAGAAGCTTATTGCAAACAAAACTATATTATTAAAAAATATATAGGGTGACCCATTTAAAAGAAGCAAGTTTGTTTTGTTTCTCTGAATCTATTGAACGTAGAAAAAATCTGACTACGTCACTGGATTCTACGTAAAAGACTGCCAAAAGAACATTTGTTTTCTTTTTAATAAGCTACAGGGTAACCTAAATATGAGGGGGGGGGGTCCCAAAATCTAAATTTTTCAAAAACATCCCTTTTATCAAAATCAAGGAGGACTAGAAAAATTCTGATTGGGACATCTTTTGTTTCACAAAAAAGTAGCACAGTGCTGCGAAAACCGTATCCTTCTATCTTTACTAATAACGGAGATACCCCGTAAAACCATCGAAATATACATACTGCTGAAACTTTTTCTCGTGTAACGTAGTGTAATGTCGTTCCACAAGAAATTCTTAAGGAATTGATATTACTAGCATACAAACAATGCAATGAAGTTTATTATTATTGTTTGTGATTAAATGGTCTAATTTCCAACGGTCATTATATTCGATTTTCGCTCGTTATTTTTCCTTTCTGCGAAGACATATTTCACTTAAAAAAGCTTAAATTGAGTTGCTGCGCACCACAGACCCTAACAGAATAACCACATGACCGTAACAATTTACGTATTTAACGTTTTCCTGCCTAGAAGTCTCTATTCCACACTATTAACTATTAACTCTGCCCGTCCCGCTTGACTTAACCAGCATATATGCGCGCGAATCACTCGAATTTTCGAGAGCGGTTCAGCGAGACGCGAGATCTCCAATGTTCCAGTGGATTCACATATCCTATACTACGGTCGTAAAATAATTGGCGAAACTGTTCTTATCACCATTGACGGTGTGTGGAGAAAATAATTAACATCGAGTCACACACTTTTAACTGAAATAAATGCAATCAAAACCGCTTGAGAAAATTGTGCATTAATAAGTCGTTACATGTTGCCAGGATTTAAAATATTTCATTTAAATTCTCATGAAATGTACCAAAATCAGCATGTCATTAAGGGCCTTTACACCCTACGGTACTTGGTCTACTCAATTTAGCAACGCAGGTATGCTCCATTCCACAATTATTCGTTGATTTCTTGACCGCAATAAAATTTAAATGACAACCCTCAGTCGTAATCCCAACCATAAATAAGTTGCCTATTGTATAGGCACCGGATCTTTTGAAAGGGTACAGGTCCTGATTACCTACTAATTTCAATAGTTTAGATTAGCTATTTTCAACAAAACAACAAATATAAAATAATATGTAAGTATCTTTATTTTAATCATGTAATTAAATAGCTATTAATATTTATACAAAAATACTAATCTACAATATTATAATAATACAATATTTAACTTAACCTACTCTATATTTAGCTCTGTTTCACTATCACTATCGTCTTCATCTATGCCTAAACTAATTATTAAGGGCCTTACGTTACTATTAATTATGTTATAGGAATCTTCGACTTGGATCACGTGTCTCACAGAATTTTTCCAACTTTCTACTGGGATATTATTTACTCATTTTTTAATTAATTCTATAACAAAACTACTTAGTGTAGGGGATGTGTTTTCTCTTCTAATCGTCGTTTTTAACTGGCTCCATATATGTTCTATTGGGGGCGTAAAACTGTGTGACCATTAGCCCTTGCGAGATTGTCAGAGATATATTCTTTTTCAATATTTAAAACATTTAAAAGGTCTTTTTTTGTATAGGTTTCCTTAAAATATATATTATTTTCCATCATATAGTTTTGAATTTCCACTTTTGTATTATTTGAATTCGGCACTTTACTTAGTTGGCGACTGTGGTAACTATAGCGTTGTCCATCACAATACCACTATTTTTGGGCACATTCGGAAGCAGACGATTCTGAAACCAATCTTTAAACAATGTAGCATCCGTGTCTTGATGGTAATCCAAAGATGAATTGGCAATTTTCTTCGCAGATAATAATAGAGCGTTCGGAATAAATCCATTTTCAACCTGCAATTTGCCATTAACATACCTAATATACCAATATAATAACATAATTAATAGTAAGGTAAGGCCCTTAATAATTAGTTTAGGCATAGATGATATTATAATATTGTAGATTAGTATTTTTGTATAAATATTAATAGCTATTTAATTACATGATTAAAATAAAGATACTTACCTATTAATTTATATTTGTTGTTTTGTTGAAAATAACTAACCAAAACTATTGAAATTAGTAAGGACCTGTACCCTTTCAAAAGGCACTTATTTATGACTGGGTTTAAATTTTATTGCGGCCGGGAAATCAACGAATTATTGTGGAATGGATAAGAAAAACTCATGTCTAAAGGCACTCGCACGCTTTCTTATCGCCTCTAACCAACGTTCAGTGTCGTAGACAAGTTTCAATCAAGAGGATATTAGCAATTCAGTTTTATTATTTTGATGTTATTTTGGTGGTTATTCAACGACGTCATTTAAAACCTGGGGAGCGTACAATTGTAAAAAATGTGTATGAGGGAATTCTAAGTACACACAGTGGAATATCATTCACTGATGCAGCAGAACTTTGTGCCACATTGACTAAGACATCTTGCCGTACTGTTTATAGAACTATCAAGGACAGTAGGAATATTAAAGTGTCCGATCAGAAGGAAACAAGAGGACGGAAAAATATTTTTATTGATCAGCAAACAAAGTTAGCCATTTAATTGTCGGAAAGTGCATGCATTTTTTTTTCGAAATGAACTTCCGAATTAAAAAAAAATTTCTGCCGAAATTGAAAGGGATGAAAATATTCAAAAAATTTCACGAAGAGTTCTAATGCGTACACTACGAGAATTGAATTTTCGATTCTTAAAACGAAATTGCAAAAGTCTTTTGGTGGAAAAGGAAGAAATCGTATTGTGGCGTAGAAAGTATCTAGAAGAAATACAACAATATCGCTGTGCAGAAAAAATAATTTACTTTACAGACGAGACATGGTTAAATGAAGGACATAGGTACTGTGAATTACATTTTTTTTTTTTTTTTTTATGATAAGGCACAGCACTACAGGATAAATCCTTTATGGCGCTCTAGGAGCGGTGCGCGTGCGCAGGAAACGATTCACGTTGGTCTTGAATCTTTGGAGACTATACTCGTTGGGGAAGACGATCTCAGGGAGGTCGTTCCAGAGTGATGACGTTCTCCAGATGAAAGAATTTTGAAACAGTGTCGTTCGAGGGACACTAAGCTGAACCACGTACTGGTGGGCTGCAGTGGCTCGTCGTGTATTTCTACCATGCACCGCTCTGGGTGGTATTAAGCGGGCAACCTCAGTTGAACACTTGCCATGAAAATATTTGTAAAATAGACTCAAGTCGCCAACCTGCCTTCGATGTTCAAGGCTTTCCAGGTTGTTTGTCAGACTATGGTCACCGATCAAGCGAATGGCTCTTCTTTGAATGGAATCTAGCAATCTCAGGGTATGTTTAGGAGCAGAGCCCCAAATATGCGAACAGTACTCCAGTGATTTGGGCTTTATAGAGCATCAAAAGTTGTTGGGGTGTATAGAGGTTCTTTGTTCGGAAAAGTACTCCAAGCTTTTGCGAGGCTGCCCTAGCAATGGCCGCAACGTGGCCATGCCAAGACATATGACTATCCAGATTAACGCCCAATAAATGAATTGATGAAGCCAAGGGAATTGAGTGTCCCGCCATAACTATATCTGGTTCTTCAACATTAACTTTTTTAGAAAAAACTGCCGCCTGGGTCTTTTTAGCGTTAAATTCTACTTGGTTACTGTCACCCCAAGACAAAATTTCTTCCAGGTCTTTGTTGAGATGTGAGGCCTCTTGCTGCCTATAGAGATGTGCATTAGCAGCCGATGTCCGAGCATCCAAAGTAAAAGTTGAAACAAGTGTGCTGTCATCAGCGAAGCTATATATAGGATTTTTAGTTTTTTCCAAAAGATCGTTAATGTATAGTAAGAAAAGGGTGGGCGACAATATAGAACCTTGAGGGACTCCGGCGTTGATGTTAAATGTGTCTGAAAGAAATCCGTCCATCGCCACTCGCAGAGAACGGTCTTTAAGAAAGCTCGACAGCCATGAACAAAATTGAACCGGCATTCCGTATGCTCTCACTTTAGTTAGGAGCCCCTCATGCCATACTCGGTCAAAAGCCTTGGAAATATCCAGTGCTACCGCCCGGGACTCCCCATGGTGTTCTATTGCGTTGTTCCAAACAAGCGAGAAGGTCTCCTGTTGATCTAGACTTACGGAATCCATACTGGCGGTCACTAATAATGTTGAAGCCTTCCAGGTATTTTAGTAATTTTTCGTTGATAGCCTTCTCCATAACTTTTGATATAACCGAGAGCAATGCGACTGGACGATAGTTGTTTGGCAAGGTCTTCTTGCCTTTTTTGGGTATGGGCTGGACTCTCGCAGTTTTCCAGCAAGAAGGAAATATTCCTTTTTTGTAGGATAAGTTAAAAAGCCTACAAAATACCGGTGTCAGTTCGTCAGCGCATTTCTTAATTACAATGACTGGAATATCGTCAGGACCAGAAGCCTTTTTAGTGTCGAGACTCCTCAAGATTCGCTTAACATGGCGGTGGCGAAAGACAATCTCGGGCATTCTCGATTCTACAGGGGTAATGTTCGGTGGAGTACTTCCCTGAAAATTTACCGTTGAATGTGAAGAGAATAGTTCCGCCAGTAAGTTTGCTTTTTCCTGTGCTTTGGTCGCAATGGTGCCATCAGAACGTGTTAGAGGTGGAATGGTTGACTTGGTAAAGTTCTGACTGACGGCCTTAGCTACCGACCAAAATGATTTTGAGCCGCTAGGACATTCAAGAAGTTTGTCTCTGATCCTCTGGTTGTGTGCTTCTTTGCTTTGGTTTATCGTTTGCTTGCATTGGTTTCGAGCGTTAACAAAGATGGTACGATTTTCGGCGGTAGGATTTTTACGCCATTGTCGGTAGAAATAATTTTTTGATTTAACAGCTCGTTCGCAATTTTTGGTAAACCAAGGCTTGCCGTTAGAAGGGCACTTTTTTGAGAAAGGGATGAAGGCTTCCATACCAGTAAGGATAACCTCCGATATTTCTGTTGCACAGATGGATGGATCATCAGAGGTAAAACAAACGTCCCGCCAAGGAAAGGTTCGAAAATGGTCCCTTAGGTCCTCCCACTTAGCTGATGTATAATGCCATATCTTGCGTGGTTTAGGAGGCTCTTCAGCACTAATTGGTAGTTTGTTCAGTGCCGAAATAAGGTTGTGGTCAGACGTTCCTAACGGCGGCTTCACGGTGACAGTGTACAAGTCGGGGTTTGAAGTTAAGAAAAGATCCAACAAACTAGCAAAATCACCATCTCGGTCTGGAATCCGAGTTGGTTCACCCACCAGCTGGGTGAGGCCAGAGCTGATGGCAAAGGATTCGGCTTCACGACCTTGTTCGTCAGTCATGTTTGAGTATTTGAGCCAGTTGACATTATGAATGTTGAAGTCGCCAAGGATGACAACTTCGGAATTGGGATGGTGGGTTTGCAAAAAGTCGATAGTATTAGCAAGAGAGGAGAACAAGTATCTATAATGGGTATCGCTTGGCGGCCGGTAAAGGCAGCAGATGAATTTAGTAATTCTCTGCGTTGATATTTTAAACCACATTACATCAAAGTCGTTAGGCTCGAGTGTCTCCTCTCGTTGACAAGAAATATCACTCCGGACAAAGAGACAAAGGCCAGAATTCCGCCTAAATCGGTGATGAAAGTCGTACCCAGGATATAAATAGCTGACCGTACTAATCGATGATCTGACTTTGGTTTCGGTTAGTGCAAGTACATGAGGTTTGGTAGATTGTAGATGTTGATGGACTGCATTGATGTTGGAGTTCAGTCCTCTTATATTGCAGAAGTCAATTTGGAAGTTGCTAATCTCGGGTCTTTTAACAACTCCAGTTTTCACACCATTTCCATTTAGAATATTGTTCGAAGGACCCGCATGGCTACTGGACATGGTGGATGATTGGATAATCTCGCTTGATAAGGCGCCAGGACCCGCCCCCACCCGGAGATCCGATCGGGGGGCGTTTTTAACTCCGGAATTTATTGATCTTGGAACCATCATCACAGCATTTTTTGTATATTTCCCACCCTGGAAACCGGAGACATCGGCACAGTGACGAAACGTTAGCTCAAAGAGCAACTTCACGCCACCTAAGCCGATGCGATGGTATTTCACCGGGCGATGTCGGGTGAGCCAACACCTACCATCTACCATCACATTTGGCAAGATCTCAACATTACAGATGCACGTAACGCCTTTATCAATGGACTGTCCACTGGATTGAAAGCTCCTTCAGGAAAAGGTCGTCGGTTAATTATAACCCACATCGGGAGTGATTCTGGTTTTCTTGAAGGTGCGTTAAACGTGTTTAAATCTCGTAAAGCCGGTGATTATCATGAGGATATGAACTCGGGAGTGTTGGAGATTGGTTTAAATCCATCTTACCGCGTATTGAACGTGGGTCGGTAATCGTGATGGATAATGCACCATACCACAGCCGTCACGGCGTCGGGTGGAAGCTTTGCCAACTTCTGCGTAGCGAAAAGGAAAGATTGTTGACTGGCTTGAAGAAAGAATTATTGCATTTGGCGAAAAAATGCTAAAAGTGCAGTTGCTGAAATGGCTCGTGAACGAGGTGTTATAATATTACGTTTACCGCCTTACCATTGTGAACTAAATCCAATCGAGCTTATATGTATGTGTTATTCTATTTCAGCGTTGGGGTAGGAATGATTCGCTAGTGTTGTTTTTGTTTTTCAGGCATATTTCTATATTTTCTTGGCCCACTCCCCGGGCCGCAAGAACATCATAGCCACCTGTGATCTGCGGGCCTGTTGGACAGCCCTGATCTAATCAGATTCGCTAAATAAAGATGCTACTATACTTCGTTTGACAAAATTTAAACCTAAAAGTTTCTGTATTCTGTCGAATGTTTTTGAAACTATAAGAAATAGATTTAATTTCAAAAATCAATCCTGGATTATAATTTATTTTAATAGTCCTACAATAAGTTATTCGTCCTTATTTTTAATATATGGATAAAGTCTCAAACGTCCAAAAAGTCTAAATTACAAATCAGAAATCGGTTGGTTTAGCGAAATGCCAGCTGCCGCTTTTTTGATAACGGTAAGCTGCTGACGTTCGCTGAACGCGCCCAATGTTTTGTAGTTTTTAATGACTAGTTTTTCGGTCGGTCATTAGGCTTTCCCTTTTTTTTTTGTTATCATTTAGATGAACTGTTTGCAGGATGGTTTCACTGTGAAAACGGAGTCTGCATAAACGACACGCTACTCTGCAATGGTGAGAATAATTGTGGCGATTTCTCGGATGAAAATAAGTGTAACATAGATGAGTGCTCCGCATCGATACCGATCTGCGCTCACATGTGTGTAGACAAGCCTGTTGGATACGAGTGTCAGTGCAATCCAGGTTATAAGGTAACTAAATGTGAATTTTTAAATATTGAAAATAGCTTTTTTCTTCCAAAGCGTTGTTTACTTTGTCGAATGTAAATCTTCCTAAAAAATGTTCACTCGTTTTAAAAATATTTGCAATATTCCAAATTTCTTTGATGACCTGTGTACTGCATCGTAATATAATTAAATTAATAGGTATCGTCTAAAAACCCCCATCACTGTGAAGACATAGATGAATGCCTGGACCGTCCGTGTAGCCAGGTGTGCAAAAATAAAAGAGGATCTTACCATTGCAGCTGTCATCCTAACTACATTCTAGATGGTACGTCCTGCAAGGCCAATTCTACTGCGAAAGTTACATTGTTGCTGGCAAACAGGTAGGATAATGTCAGTCAATATTAAGATTTAAAAAAAAAAACTGTCCTCAAAGTATCCCGTGGTATCAATCACGCGTGTCTAGAATTGTTCTTAAAAGTTAACGTAGGTAGAAGGTAAAGGTAAATGAAAAATACAACTGTTAAGTTCTGAAGTTTCTATTTTTTAGAAAATTGCGTTATTGCCATTGTCATTGCATAATAAAGAATTTAAAAGAACATATACAACACATAATTTTAATTTTTGAACCTATAGTCTATCTTTAAATGGCGCGAAGTATTAAATGCTCATTAAATATGCAAGACGCATACCGGAGTATTAAGAACAATTTAAACACCATCCCTAAAAATCTGTTGTGTTTGCATTAAAGGATCCAAATAATGAGCATTCTTTAGGTAGGTCCACCCTAAATTTATCTCAAGCTGTTATATTTAGGGATTTACTACTGTTAGCAGGTATAGTCCGTTCATTGAGTGATTTCTCATATCAGATTAAGGATGCATAAATTAAATATTACCTGGCGCCTGTAAATTCCAGTAACCCTCAATAAGTTATCTATTATATTAATTAAATGCTTAATGTACAGGTAGTGACTGGGACTGGGGAGTTCTTTATATTTTGTTTGTCGATTTGTCTTCTAAGAAAATGGAACAATTCATTTTAATTCTAATAAATATTTGTCAATAAGTAATTTATTATATCAATTAAATGCATAATGTACAGGTACTGAGTGGGACTTTCTTAGTTTTCTTGAGTTTGGCTTATTTTTGTCTCACTTGCTAACGTAACGTTCGAAAGCAGATATATTAAAATGGCTTCTGATAAACATGTTCTTACACCGAATGAAAGACGTCTTATTTTAAAAATTGAGGAACATATCAAGAAAGAGAAGGAAAATGGTGGTCCTTTATTATCTATGGTGGCGGTACAACAACGAACAGCGGATTCCTGTGGCATATCACGAAGAACTCTGATAAATATTCACAATTTAGAAAAAGACGGCCATATTGAAAAGAAAAATAAAAAACGCAGTTTAAGTTTGAAAACCAATGATTTGCCAGAAGGAGTTAAATGTCAAATCCGAGGAGTTATTTATGATATGTACAAACAGAAAGAGGTGGTAACTCTTGATTCGACCCTTGAGAAAATCAGAAACGGAGAAATATGTGACATTGGACGTACTAGTCTTTCATTAGTTTTAAAGCAGTTGGGGTTTAAGTACCACAAAACTAATAACCGAAAAATTCTTTGTGCGCAACTAGAGATGTGAGAGGAGAATATTTTCGAGAGAATATTCTCGAGAACGAGAATATTCTCCTGTAAGAAAATTCTCCCGAGAATATTCTCTAGAGAAGTTTTTCTACATAATCTACTCTGAACGATTTTGCAATGATTTTTAAAATGTTGAGCTTTTCAAACCTTTTCTATAACTAGAAATAGAAGCGCGATCGTATACTCGTATACAGCTGTGAGAATTGTAAATGATGTGGTGAGACTTGTTTTATTTTGGCGTTCAGCAAAATAAATTAAAGGGTATCACACGACCAAAAAGTAATGTTTGGAAATATTTTAATACAAAAAATGTACTGTAGTGTAATGTAAAAATTTGATTTCTTATTATTGCCATTTCTAGCGATTTTCTTACCATTCCCAGAAAATTCTCTAACTTGAGAATATTCTCGAGAATATTCTCAGAATATTCTCCAAAAGATTATGACCGAGAATTTTACATCTCTATGCGCAACAACACATTGTTTCTAAGCGATGGTCGTTTTTGGGGAAATACCTAGCTAATTTAAAGTCCCAGAATTCAAAACCTGTGGCATTATTAGATGAGACATGGACTTTTTGCGAAGGGAAACCAAACAAAATATTCATGGCAGGATGGGTCAAAATACTGCTATTCAAGGGTTTCATCCGGGAATGGAAAAAGATATGTCGTAATACACGCCGGAAGTCGAGAAGGATTTTTGCCAGATGCAAGTTTAGTTTTTACTTCATCGAAGAAAGTGGAGGACTATCATGACAATATGACTGCCGCGATATTCGAGAACTGGTTTGAAGAATATGTGCTAAAATCACTAGAAGAACCCTCGATCATTATTTTAGACAATGCTTCATATCACTCGCGAGTTTCTGAAAAAATACCAAACAATAGTTCCACCAAAGATGAAATGAGGAACTGGCTAAACACCAGAAAAATAAAAAACGACCATATATTTTTGAAAGCAGATTTGTTATCCGAAGTTAAAGTACACACTGCTGGTAAGGATAAGTCTTACATAGTGGACTCCCTCGCAGGGAAATACGGTCACGAGGTCTTACGTCTGCCCCCATACCGTTGTGAATTTAATGGTATTGAATTAGTGTGGTGAAATTGCAAAAACTACTATGACAAGCATGCATGTCAAACGACGAACGAAGAAAGCATTTTAAATTTATGGAATGAAGCTTTAAAACAAATTGGACCAGAGACTTGGTCAAAATGTATTGACCACGTGGAAAAATTGATTCAAGATACTTTTGACTCGGAACAGGTCATTGATGAAATAAGGCCAATTATTATAACTTCTGATAGTGACAGTGCTGATAGTGATATTGACGATTAAATGTAAATTTTATGTAATAAAATTTCTAATTATTATTATTATTATTTACATAGTTATGAAATAAAAAATAATTAAATAAATAATTGTAATGGAAATTTTAATTACGGCCCATATATATCTAAAATTAGTAGAAATTGTTTGAGGACCGCTGTCTATTTTATTCTAGACTAATTTTGACCATAATCGGTTAATGACAAATGCGCATTCACTCACTGAACGCACTATATAATCCCTTATTCAGGACCGTGTATTGGGGAAGTTTTTAAATTAAAAATCTTAAACATGCCTATTCTCCTAAAATTTTGCATAATATAATTACAAAAACAAATTATAATATAGAATCTTGCAAACAAAGCATTTTCCAAAATCGAGTAATACTTTGTCGTTATGACTTAATCATAGTCCGATTCGGAAGATGAACTTTTATTAAAATCGTTTATAATAAGCGGTTCAACCATTTCTTCGATTATTATATCTACCTGCCACATTTTACCTTCTTCTATCACATGATCGATACACTTTTTCCACTTTTCCGCACTGATTTTACCCATAGCTTCATTAAAGAGTCTTTTTAAATCCACCATTTTATAAGTCGTGTTTTTTCTGGCGACATCTGTTTTTACTTGAGCACAGATATTCTTCGTAACTTTGCCATTTCATCAACTACATATTTTTTGAATGCATTTTTATGTAAATTGGCTAGATAGTTTTTTTTAAGGAATCTAATGGAAATTCTATTTGTCTTAAACTTAGCCATTCTGTTGTTTCACTTTTACGCCACGCACTTGTCGGTAATTTTTCCGGCAGCCCAGAGTGGTGATAACTTGCATTATCCAATACAATTATTGCATCTTTTGGTATAAGATCCAACATTTGCTCGAACCATTCTTCAAACACATCGGAATTCATATCTTCGCGATAGTCTCCAGTATTTTTAGATTGGAACATCAGTAGTTCCAATATGGGTTATGATAAGTCGATGTCCTTTTCCAGAAAACGTCATCCAGCTCAAGTTTTGGTCGTCCTGGAGAAGTTTTTGGAGGTTTGACGCCAACACTTTTTTCTTCTTTTAATAGTTTATATATTGTTGTTTTCCTAACGTTAAGCATATCTGCTGTAAATTGCACTGCATTGTCAACACTCAAATCCGCATTCTTACTTGTAATAGAGTCGTAACAGTCAAGAATTAATTTTGTTTCATTTACTATTGAAAATTCTCCATTTTTAGCTAAAAAACACTGACACTTCACACTTTGTATAGATGTAAGTATATATATAAAAAGGTGTATTATTCCAAAAGAGGCACCCATAAAGGCATAATAACCACATAATTAGCAATCAGGTAACCAGGATTAGGTACAAGGAATAAAATGATTAGAGCAGAAACGGAATAAGTACCTAGACTCTAATTAGTTTTGATAAAATTGATTTCTAAAATTCCAGGTAAATGGCACATAAGACAATGCTTGAATTTAATGTCGATACTTGTACTAATTCTGCAGAAATTTAAAAATTCAGGCCTTTTTAAATCTATACATACCAAAAAATCATGCACGCCCATGGAGAAGACGGTTTTGATTGATTTATTACTTCGCATCATTTAAAGATGAACTATACCCAAATATTAGTTGATTGAGGTAGTACGCAAAAAAAGTTGTAAAATTGTTCCATATTTGTAAGCAAAAAAAAAACATCTTGGAAACAAACCATAATTATTCCAAAAACGAAAGTTTTTAATAATATATAGGGGTTCCGGTAAGTATATAGCATTCTCTCGAAATCATATAGGGGAGGTCAAATAACCCTTATTTGTCACAGAAAAGAAATCCTAAAGTGACCCTTAACATAGGTACTGAGCCCCAAAGGGGTACCCAGCGACTTGCCCTTTCGGATCTAACTTTTGAACCGCATTAAAAAGAGTATTTAAAAAATCAGTTTTCAGCTCTGTAAAATAAATAAATAAATAAATAAATAGCCATTTATTTCCGACAGGCCGGAGCCCACTTACAGGAAACTCAAACAAATTAATCGAATTATAAACAAAAATCTTACAAAAGTAATGCCCTTGCTATACTTAAAATCTAATAACAAAAAGTAAGAAACTAAAGCTAAGTTAACAGGAACCAATGACTACTAATGAGGATAGCCGGACATATTGGGCAAGTGTTTTAATATGGTTGGGAGGCTGTCATGAAATATGTCGGAGAGGGCTGAGATACGATTGAAGTTGTGGCACATTTTGTGAATGGGACCTTGAGGCAAAATATTGGATCTCGCGAATGCAAGGAAAAATGTAGGCCGATGTCGGGCACCTATGCGGGGAACTAAACATAAGATACTTTAGGAATCGCCTTTGGATGGACTCCACAGATTGATTATGGCAATTGTAAATGGAGGACCATATGATTGAGCAATAATCCAACTTTGACCTCACATAGGAGTAATACAACAGTTTAAATGTAGATACATCAGAAAAATGCTTGCAGTTTCGCAAGACAAAGCCCAAGGTTCTAGAGGCGCTAGAAACCATTTGATCAATATGTGGAATAAAGGAGAACCTCTCATCGAAAACGACTCCGAGATCCCTTATGGTGGTGAGTCTGTTCAGTGTGGATCCGTTTATAGAGTAATTGAATTGAAATGGAGTTTTTGTCCGAGAGTAAGAAACGACGTTACATTTAGAGATGTTGAGAGTCAGTTTGTTATCCAGGCACCACTGGTTAAGAACATCGAGGCTGTCGCGGAGGGATACACAATCCGCGATAGCGTCGATGCGGTTAAATATTTTGAGGTCATCAGTATAGGCGAGTCTGTTGCACTCAAGCGTCGAGACAAGATCGTTTATAAATATGTTGAAAAGTAGTGGCCCCAGGTTAGAACCCTGGGGGACACCCGACGTAGGTACAAACAAGTCCGACTTAAACCCCTCAAACTCAACAAACTGAGTACGATCCAGAAGGTAGGATTGTAATAGTGAGACAAGCCTGTTAGAGAAACCGAATTGGTCAGACGCCTTATGGAGTAGAATGTGGTGGTCAATTTGGTCAAAGGCTTTACTGAAGTCCGTGTAAATGACATCGACTTGGCTCCTCTTGTTAATGACGTAAACGGAGAACGAACAAAGATTAGTCATACACGATCTTTCGGAAAAAAACCGTGTTGATATATAGAGAGTCTGTTGCGAATTTTGAAAAACAGGGACTTTTGCAAGATGATCTCAAATACCTTGGAGAAGTTACATAGGATTGAGATACCTCGATAGTTTTCAATATGAGATGGATCGTCCTTTTTAAAGATGGGACAAACTTTGGCAACCTTCCATATTTCTGGAAATACGCCATTGTTCAATGACAGGTTAAAGATATGACAAAGAGGAGCGCTCATGACAAAGGAACAGTCTTTCACCAGAAAGCTGGGAATACCATCGGGGCCAGACGTAGCTTTATTTTTTAGCGTTTTGCAGGCCGAAATAACGTCCTCGGATGTAACACTAGGTATACCGATTATCTCATATTGGTCTGCTGGATTAAAAGGCTCAGATTGCCAAGGTTGCCCTGAGGTTTTATAGACATTCTTAAAATAATTCGCGAAAGCAGAGACGATGTTATGGGGCCCGTGGACTTGTTGATTTGCATAGTTCATGGTGGCTGGGATTCTAGAATGAGCCTTTTTACTTTGAACAAAGGACCAAAAATTGGAAGGGTTGTTTTTTATGTTTGACTCAGCGTTCCTAATATAACCCCTGTAGGCCTGCTGAGACTGTAACTTAATCAGGTTGCGCAAGGCTTTGAACTTCACGAGGTCAGCATTGGATTTGTGAACTTGCAGGCGACGACGTACTCTTTCTTTTTTAAAAATATTGTTAATTAAATCTTTCGTAAACCAGGGGGGAAATCGTCTTCGCCTAGGGGATTTTAGAGGTGTACAGGCGGCAAAGTTGTTATTCAAAATCTCGTAAAAAGATTGACAAGCATTAGCTACATCAGAAGAAGCAATAACGGGGGACCAGTCGGTGTGCGACATCAGCTCATACAATTTAGGATAGTCAGATTTGCGAAAGTCTATATTTGGCGCGCTGACACTAATATCGGGGACATCCAGCAGTTCGGAGTTGAGTCTGTTGTGAATACTGAGCATGACGCCGCCTCCCCTGGAAGCTGCCATTAAGTCTGTTCTTCTATCAGAGCGATAGACTAAGTAACAGTCGGGAAAAAGTTCCGAATCTAGAATATCCGGTTGGAGCCAGGATTCAGTAACAGCGATGATATCGTATATATATATGATAATCGTAATGACATCTGTCAAAATTTTGGCCCCATGAGTGTAGCGGTAAGTCCGTTCCTGACTTCCCTGACGATGTAAAACATCTACGGTAGTATGGTTTTATGAGTCTTTATGGCCTACATAAAATATTAAAATTTCATTGAATTACTTTATTACTTTACATTATTAATTATTGGTGTTTCCATACAATAGTGTACTTACACAAGTCATGTGAATAAGATTAACATTATTAAAATAATAAAAAGACAGTAAATAATTAAAAATTAGAAAATGACACAATAAAAAAATAAAATTTGACTAAGCTTTTAGCTTTAAAAACAATAAAATAATAAAATATTAACTACTACAGTACACTACCCATTAGACTAACAAATAGGCAACACATTAAAATTATAGTTTAAGATCAGATATTAAGAATTATTGAATAGGAAAAAAGGCAATGGGTAAATCCTTTATTTCAGTAGGTATTTTATTAAAAAAAAAAACGAATAGCCAGACAACCCGGACCGTCCTGACACCTTTTTAATCTGTGGTATCTGGGTACCAGCTTACTCTTTGTCCGAGTATCGTGGCAGTGTATGTCCTGGTGTATTGTGTACATGTTAACGTTTTTTCTGACGTGAAGCCAGTTTTCAAGTACATATTAATGATGAAAAAGTGAGTATCTTATTTTGAATAAATGCATTTTTGCAGTCGGCTGAAATCAGCCTGATTGCTTTCTGTTGAAGTCTGAATAACTGGTTTCCTCCGGCCGAATGCCCCCAAACCAAAATTGCATACGACATGTGGCTGTGACACAACGAGAAATAAGCCTGTCTTAGTATATCTGCCGTCACACAGTGTGATAAATTTCGTAGAACAAAGATATTAGAACTAAGCTTCCAATCAAAGAATCAATGTGAGAATTCCATCTTAATTTTGGATCGATGTATACTCCCAGAAATCTCTCCACCTTCTCTGCTTCTTCTTGTGGAAGTTGCTTTATAGTAAACATCATCATATGTTCAGTCTTGGTGTTATTTAGATGCAACTGATTAGCAGAGAACCAGTCTTCAGCCCTCGACTGTGACTCCACAGATCGGGCCAATGCAGTATCACGATCTGCAGATGTAAAGGACATGGTGGTATCGTCCACGAAGATAGTGTACTGGGAAGAGGTATCCCCATAGGGTAGGTCATTTATGTATATTAGGAAAAGTAGTGGTCAAAGTACCGAACCCTGCGGAACCCCCACACTCACCACTCCCCGGATTTCACCCCGTTCATCCCCACAGTCTTCTTTCTATTATTAAGATATGATTTTACTAGAGCCAGGCTATGTTCGTTAAAATTGTAGATTGTAAGTTTTCTTAAAAGAATATCGTGGGAGACACAGTCGAACGCCTTGGTAAGGTCGCAAAACGTTGTCGCCGTAAAATTTTTTTCATCATGAGGCATGTGTTGCCAACAAGATCAAGTATTCCCATGGTTGTACCACGATCCTTACAGAAGCCAAATTGAGTATCTGTGAAAATATTATATGCCTCAAAAAATTGTGATATTTTCAATGCCATACATTTCTCAAGTACCTTAGCAAAAACTGAAAGTATTGATATAGGTCTGTAGTTGGACACATTGTCTACATTCCCCTTCTTATGGATGGGTGTGATTATAGCATGTTTTAGAATATCCGGAAAGCAATGTTCTTGAAAGCAGTGATTTATTAAATTTGTCAAAGGCACCAGTATACCATTCAAAATGTTCTTCAAAATAATTACATTAAAACCATGCGGATCTTTGCTGTTTTTCTTTGTTAGGAATGTGATCACATTTCTTACCTCATTATAGCTTACCGCACCAAAAGAAAATTTACAGTTTGGTATATTACTTACCCCCTTTGCATTTTCTTTAGGATCTGTGTTGGTGTTTTTTATATTTTTCTGAATACTGTTTGCTATATTAGTGGTTCTATATAAATCGTGAAGAAAGTGAAGATGATTACGCATGTCTTTTAAATTTTCATTAAGCCAGTCGACTGAGCGACTGGAATTTTTTTTTTGTATTGTATGTTTTTAGGGGAAATGCCTCCTCAAATGCATTTTTAAGTACATCTATAAAAGTGCAGAATTTGTTATTAGCATCAGCATCTGTGTTCTTTGAATATATAAAATTAAAATCGATTTTCTCAACAAGACAGAAGAAATTGTACTTACCCTGCTCAGTAAGAGGTCTTAAGATCCTCTTAACTGGCCCATTAATTTGCGCTTATTGGTTTAAATTCACCTGAACTACTATGCCAAGGTGATATGACAAATCAGTGTTTAATATGTTTTTAGTGCAGTCATCCGCACCAAAGTTAAGGAATACATTGTCAAGACAATTCCTATCTCTAGTGGCCTCAGATATTGTCGGAAAAAAGCCAGAAGAACTCATTACATGACAGAGGTCAATGCATTCCATAAGTGAAGTCAGTACTTCGCCCTTTGTTAACCAGTGCTCGCTGAAACATAGTATATCAAAGTCTTTGTCGGCCAGGTAGGCCTCTACCTCGTTGGTCTTGTTCCTTAGTGATTATACATGTCGGTTCAAAAGTTAGAGAAGAGAAAATTTAGCAGGGCACCCCTTTGGGCTTTCCGTCAAGGGGCACTTTAGGAACTTTCTTTCTATGACAAGTTAGGGTTATTTTAACATCCCCGATACGCTCCCGAGAATATACCATATACTTACCGGACTTCCTGCTTATAAGATGTTTTATCGACCTTAAAAAATATATCAAATTGGTTGGTTTATCCCAGGTACTACATAAGAGAAATAGATCTTCTTGGTCACTCCACCTTGCTAGCTCATAACCTAACGAATGCGGTCGCTTTGGACTACGATTGGTTGACTCAGTGCATCTATTGGTCCGACGTCACTCAATTTGGCAGTACCATAAAAAGATTGTGCGACTACAAGAAGAATACAACGATTGTAGATGTGGAAATGTTACACTCGTCGACTTTGCAAAATCCGGACGGGTTAGCCGTCGACTGGGTGGGAAGAAATCTTTACTGGTGCGACAAGTAAGTTGTTTTTATTTTAATGTGTATTTTTGATTCTTATACTTTACCTATTTACAGTAATAATAAATAGCTTACGTCCTATCCCAACAACCATACCAGTTCATCCATACTAGCATTGTTTTTTTTTTGACATGACATGACAATACATATTCTACTGTCATTATCATTTTCACAGATTTATTTCTAATTGAACAAGTCTTCCTCTTTCTCACTACTTCTTTAAATATCTCGCAAATATCGTCCAAAAAATCTATTTCCACCCAATAATTAGGCAAAATTAAATAAATTTAAGAGTGTAGTTTACTAGTACTTCATCCACACGCTAGGGTTAAACTAAGGTTTAGGTATTTTGGTAGAAACCAAAAGTTATAAAATGGAGAACACATTCAGAAAAGTTTCCCTTAAAAATACGCTACTGAGCATGATTAATTTTTATGTAGAGCATGCGTTACTAATTTATTTTAATAATTTTAGAGGAACAGACACTATCGAAGTATCAACTCTTGATGGGAAACACCGAAGAGTTCTCCATTCTAAAGATTTAGAGGAACCCAGAGCAATTGCGTTGGATCCCATTAACAGATACATGTATTGGACTGACTGGGGATCAAGAGTCCACATTGGTAAGGTTCCTTTTAAATTTATTTGTATGGTAACTGTTATAATCAGTGAAGTTCAAGTTATTGTTTATTCCATTGTTAGTATGGGCTTAGTACAAGACTCTATGTGGCGCTACCTGGTGGCCGTATTTGAAAATAGTTGCACCCATACTTGCATAATGCCATATGTTCATAACCATAATGTATATTTAAGTGTTTTGATATTGTTGTACTCTTATACTTTGTATGTTACTATAATTACCCTGGTAACCTTTGTCAAAACGATGAATGTTCTTAAAAACTATAAAGGATTTTTGAATTTGAATTAAAAAAGTAATTGAATGTTTTTCTCTTTTGTTGTGCTGTTCGCTGTGTCGATTGCGCCCGTTTACATTTGTTTAGACTGTTCACGAGACTAGCGTTTACGGAGCACCTTACATTCCGGTGCCCGATAGTGTTGCCTTTTTCCGTTGCTGCTTTGACGGTTTCGAAACCATCTGCCGAATAAAATTAAATCGAATCTTATTAAATTTTACATAGAATATTGAATATACCGTTTGACTGGCTCATCGATTTTGGTTTTATGTATTATGACTTGCTATTGTTGTATTGTGTAACTGTGATAAAGTGAAAATTGACTAAATCGATTAGAGTGAAATATCAAAAATATTCTTTCTATGTGTTGAACAAACTATTTCCAAGTTTGTTTCATACCTTGAAAAGCTTAGCCAATATGGATATAACGAAAAATTCCAGTTCATGTAATGAATGCAAATACTGAAGTGTTCATTAAGAATTTTAGGATAACAACAATTTTTTTATTCAGCATTTTAATCGTAAATGTTAATTTAATTTTCACTTTACCAAGTTGAAATTGTTGCAATACCGTCACTTCATTAATAGAGTCCCACTTTATGTCTCTATCTCAAACCTTTTAGTTTTTAAAACAGTTTTTTGTTGAAAAGAAGTCATATTAAAAAAATTAATAGTTCTGGACACAAAAGACATTGATGCATAAAATTTAGATGAATCCAAAAATAATAACAAATTAACAAAAGTTTGAACCGTAATTCCAAATTTCTTTTATTGAATTTTAAAACTTCGTAAAATAACTTTCAAATTTAATCTCTTCAATTAGACGAAATTTTTATTGGTCAACTTATTTTTATTATCAATCAACTTGTACCTAACAACTAAAATAAAAAGATAATCTAAACCTAGGTAAGTAGGTAATGATTTTAAATTTAAATACTTTCCTTTTCCTTATCACAATGTAGAAATAGGTCGGCGCTGACCAACAACTCCCATATTGTTGCACTGGCCCTAGTAAAGCACATTACAACTTGGCAGCACTGTCTGGCACCGGAGTGAGGATATTTCTAGGCGCTAGTTTAGCGAGCAATGGGACGCGCCTTTAGAATGTCGCGTTTAGAGCTGTTACAGTGGAATTGGACCTATTCTTTGGGAACAGGTATCACTTTCCTATTCCATGTACCTATTACCTATTACTAGGTACCTATTTCAGGTCCCTTGGCACTGTCACATGTTTGATGATGTACGATGTACGGTATTATAGTGAATGTAACGGCAATAGGTTTTTACATAAAACGATGTTTATCTATTACTAAAATTACAATTATAGCGGTAGTTAAAAGTTGACATTTTAAACGCGTCTTTTTATTTACATTATGTATCTTGTAAGATGTACATTCGAAAAAATAAAAATAATTTCACTGAAAGAAGTTAAAGGGAAATAGTAATAAATATTTCTAAAAATATTATCATTCTTATATCAGGTAACAAAATATATCTATTACCTACTATGTTTTTTGTAATAGGATGCAACGGTATGCAATTATCGCATATTAACACGCTTCTTAGTACCTGTACCTGTTTCACTCTCGAAATTCACCTGTCGCTTAGTGCAGCCGGAATAGTGCCCACGTTTAAATGTAATACCAAATAGTTTGGACCTGAAATAGATATTTGGAACAGGTTTGTGTTCGAAACAGGTACAGGTCCAACTAGGCACAACAAAAAGCTGTTTCGTAACACGGATTTTTCTAACCAGTCGTGTGCGAATGGCCTTATTGATTTGCATGAGTTTAATCCAATTTAAGGATGACAAGAAAGGGACAATGCAGAGCACTTATAACATAAATACTAGGGACTAACGGTAAGATGCAACACAAAGCGACATCTCATTGCTTTCAGACGTAGATGATGATGCGTCAGTAATCAAACAAGATATCGCTTTGCGTTGCATATCACCGCTAGCCCTTTGTCAGTTTTTTTCAAATTTATTAAAAATTATAATCACAGAAGGACGTAGAAAAAATGCATATGCGTTCTAATGGAGACGAGTAAAGTATCATTTCCTGCAAATAACTACCACGCATTACAATCAGTGTATTTCCACCATAAGCCTTATTGTTGTTGTTTTTGCTACCCACTGTTCTTCGATAATTGCGAATAAACCGAATTCTAGCTTTGAAATCGATATACTTCGGTGATCGCTAGACCTAAGCCCTTCTATTTTTCTATATGCATGCTCTATTGGTATAAAAAATCCCGTCGCAAAAGGACATATTTGGTTTACTCATAATGTAATGGCTATCATTCTTTTTGTTTATAGGAAAATCCGGCATGGATGGATCGAATCCTAAAGTTATAGTTAATAAAAACTTGGGATGGCCTAATGCTCTTACAATATCTTATGAGACAAATGAAATATTTTGGGCCGAAGCTAGAGAAGATTATATTGCTGTAGCTGATTTTGAAGGTAAGGAATACATAGTACACTTGCCGCATTTTATTGGTAATGTCAGTTCAACTTTGTTTATGTTTTTTTATTTTGTCACTTAAATGCACTAAATCCCTTACCCCGCATCTCTCCCCATACCTTTTCCTCACGATCAGTTCCAAACAAAATACACGGAAAACAAAACAAGGCGTTTTTATCTGAACTACCACTAACCCCTTTATTTATTAAATATGTGTCCTTGTTAAACTGCCGTATATAGATCTTGCCACGACTTTTACCCGCCATTTCAATATTTAAATTGGGCATATGGTGACCACGCTTTTTCAGAACTAATTGTTAGTTAGAACTTAGTCTCGCCTAATTTAAATTCACCCTCCATTTCTCGCGAGAACCGCTAACAAGTAGAACAAATGGCAAGAAAAAATATAAATATTAGCCCAATGATACGAATACCGAGAACTAACCGGAACTGAAACAATTTGCAGCACTGAACCCAATATAATCGTCCTTTTGTAACAAGCCCGGCCGTATATGTTCGGCTCACTTCGACGTTGGCTATTTCAAGATGAAGATGCATTGTTAATCTCTTTATATCAAGATTATAATTACCATACGATTTAAAATGTATTAACCGTTATTAACTGATGGTTTGGAGCCGCCACTGTTTTTTTTACAAATCTCACCTAGGTGGTGATTTTTATACTAGCTCCAGTAAAAAAGAAATTATACCATCTTCTGTGGTGTCTTGTGGAAAGGCCTTATTTAAGCTCAAAAAACAAATCGTCCCTCAAATTTGATAGATATCACACCATATTAAATTTTTAATTGGCAATCCATATTTATAATCACACCATAATTGTATTTAATTTAATACATTTTCGCCATCAGGTAATAATATAAAAATAGTGGCAAGCAGAGAATCGAACCCCAAACTTCAGTTACATCATGTGTTCGCAATCGACGTGTGGGAAGACTACATCTATTGGTCAGATTGGGAAACTAAGACGGTTGAACGATGCAACAAGTACACTGGGGAGAACTCTTCATTTATATTGTCTACTGTGCACAGGCCAATGGATGTGAGAGTGGTGCATCCGTTCAGACAACCACAAGTGAGTAATCCTGATAGTTTTTTTCTTCCGGAAATTTACCGTAAGGCAGTTTTTAACTTCTAGGCGATTACCCAATAAGCCCTAGGCGATTACCCAATAAGCCGATCAAACGTGTTTCACAACACAGTAAAACTGATATAAAATCTAACTTGAACTAAACTGAACTTTTTTTTTTAATTTCTATATTGTAGAAAGATATGGTTTTGATTTAAGCAATTTCTTTTACAATTTTCTTTTGTAGGTAAAGAGAAGCCCTTGCGAGCAGGCTAATTGTTCTGCATTATGTTTATTATCTCCTAAAGAACCCTACTACGTATGTCAGTGTCCTGAGAATTATGTTTTGGGTAAGTATAAATTATATTTAAAGTTTTCAAGATTAGGTTGCCCTTTGAGGCGTTGTTAGCTTCATACCTGGTTCAATTCTGTATAATGTGTACGAGTATCTCTACACCTTGTTGTAAAGCAGGGCAGTTACATTACGTCGTTTCAGTTTGTAGCTCCGCTGTATCTGTAAGGGGGTAGCAAAGCGATAGCCTTTTAGTAGAAAACGCTGTGTTTAAGCTCTTTCAATTTGTCTACACATTCTTTAAATATTTTTGGTAGACACAGACTAAAACGACGGGCTATACAACAGTAACACCATTTATTTAATTTTCAAGCGTTAATATCGAGATATCAAAAATAATTATCTTAGTCAAATGACGAAGAAGTTTCTACGGTGTGTGGTAGTAGTAGTCTGGGAAGTAATTTCGAAAATCGTCCAAACATAAACACCGATTGTATTCCCAAATTTCATTAACTTATACATCAGCTCGAAAATAGATCATAAATCATGTAAATCTTCGTGTTCCTTTGTCCATAATTCAAGACCGGTCCACACGAATTCCCCCGCAGAACCATTTTAAATGACGAATTTCGCCGAAAATATTTTATGTATGCTCCATTCCACAATTATTCGTTGATTTCTCGACCGCAATAAAAATTATAAATGACAGCCCTCAGTCGTAACCCCAACCATAAATAAGTTGCCTATTGTGTAGGCACCGGACCTTTTGAAAGGGTACAGATCCTGATTACCTACTAATTTCAATAGTTTAGGTTAGCTATTTTCAACAAAACAACAAATATAAAATAATAGGTAAGTATCTTTATTTTAATCATGTAATTAAATAGCTATTAATATTTATACAAAATTACTAATCCACAATATTATAATAATACAATATTTAACTTAACCTACTCTATATTTAGCTCTGTTTCACTATCACTATCGTCTTCATCTATGCCTAAACTAATTATTAAGGACCTTACCGTACTATTAATTATGTTATAGGAATCTTCAACTTGGATCACGTGTCTCACAGAATTTTTCCAACTTTCTACTGGGATATTATTTACACATTTTTTAATTAATTCTATAACAGAACTACTTAGTGTAGGGGATGTGTTTTCTCTTCTAATCATCGTCTTTAACTGGCTCCATATATGTTCTATTGGATTAAAAATACAGTAATACGGAGGGAGGCGTAAAACTGTGTGACCATTAGTACTTGCGAGATTGTCAGAGATATATTCTTTTTCAATATTGAATGTTTTTAAAACATTTAAAAGGTCCTTTGTTTATAGGTTTCCTCGAAATATATATTATTTTCCATCATATAGGTTTGAATTTCCACTTTTGTATTATTTGAATTCGGCACTTTACTTAGTTGGCGATTGTGGTAACTAGCGTTGTCCATCACAATAACACTATTTTTGGGCACATTCGGAAGCAGACGATTCTGAAACCAAGCTTCAAACAATGTAGCATCCGTGTCTTGATGGTGATCCAAAGATGAATTGGCAATTTTCTTCGTATATAATAATAAAGCGTTCGGAATAGATCCATTTTCAACCTGCAATTTGCCATTAACCTACCTAATATACCAATATAATAACATAATTAATAGTAGCGTAAGGCCCTTAATAATTAGTTTAGGCATAGATGATATTATAATATAGTAGATTAGTATTTTTGTATAAATATTAATAGCTATTTAATTACATGATTAAAATAAAGATACTTACCTATTATTTTATATTTGTTGTTTTGTTGAAACTAGCTAACCTAAACTATTGAAATTAGTAGGTAATCAGGACCTGTACCCTTTTAAAAGGCACTTATTTATGGCTGGGTTTAAATTTTATTGCGGTCGGGAAATCAACGAATTATTGTGGAATGGAGCATACTTGAGCAACCTAACGAATTCTCCCGCAAAATTTTAAATCAGGGTGCTACCTATGTTATCTTTCTAATTTTAAATAAAGCTCCAATTAAGCTTTTATAAACATATTTTTTATATACCCTGAGTAATACATCAATAATTGTATGTGCTTATTTTAAATAGAAATCCTAATGTAATAATTATAACTAATAAAATTTTTAGAAGGGAAAAGTGTGCTTGAAAACAGTTTTTTTAGAAATTATTGTTTGTGTAGAAGTTTGCCCCATTTGATACTGCTCGATCTTACTTTGCACAAAATTATTTTTTTAACAACGGCTTTTCGGGGAGTAACTTCAGAAAATTTTGATCTGTTAATTCTCATATACCGGGTGTTGCATCGTCGAGCGGGACATAGGAAATCCCATGTAATTTTAAATGGGGTCAATTATTGGCTTCCCTAATTATTTTAGAGAAAAATTCTATTTAGGTTTATTAAAGAGCACTAAAACCCACATTCAAAAGAATAACTTTAGATATTTTTGATGAGCCCGTTTACGGGTTATCGCCGATTTCTTTTTAACTATTTCTCCTTTTTATGGCCCCGTATTTGCGGGCACCAGTCAAGGTAAAAGATGACTGTCAAATATAGTTGTCATTTTGAAATGTGTGCTTTATTGTTATAAAAACTCGTACATCGAAAATATTAAAGGTGTATTTATGAGTACAAATTAATCTGAATAAAACTAAAATAAAGTATCCGTTTACAAGGTTAATTATGACATTTTACATGTTTCAATATTTGACTAATTAATAGGTAGGTACTATTAAATTGTTAGAACTTTAGGATTTAAGAAGATGTTAAAATATTCCTCCATTGACTGCTAGACAATAACCGAGGCGATCATAAAATTCTCTTCTTACATTCGCTAGTTGGTAAACTGAAATTCTATTGCATTCGGCAGAAATAGCATTTTTTAACTCGTCTAGATTTGGGTATTTTTTATCTTTGTATATCCTGTTTTTTAAATAGCCCCAGAGAAAGAAATCATTTGGCGATAAATCAGGAGACCTGGCTGGCCAATTTACTGTATGATTTAAGCCAATAACATTTCCATTAAAAGCACGGTTTAAATATTCCCGGACAGCCAGGGTACTATGTGCCGGGCAGCCATCCATTTAGTACCAAACTTCCTGATTTTTCCCTGGCGGCATCATGTAAAGTAGGTAAAATATGATCTTCAAGTAGTTCCAAAAAATATTCTGCATTTAAATTTCGTGTAAGAAATAATGGCCCGATAATATTTTCTCCGAAAATCCCAGCCCATACATTAACTTTTTGTGGATATTGCGTCCTTGTTTCCACAAACCTGTGTTGGTTTTCTTTGCTCCAATATCGATAATTTTGAACATTGGGTTCATTGTTTAAGGTAAATGTGCATTCGTCAGTGAAACAAATGTTTTTTAAAAATTCCCTATCCATGTTTGCTCTATCCATCATACCAAAACAAAACTCCTGTCGTCGTATTTCGTCCCTATCTCTTAGCTCTTGGTGCTTTTCATATTTGTATGAATAATATTTATGTCGTTTCAAAGCTCGTAACGCTGTGGTGTGATCTAATCCTATGTCATCCTCAAGTTTCCTTGTGCTGATCTTCCCATCATTTTCTTCCACGCACAATAAAACTTGCAAGTCCCTATCATTTCTTGCATCTCTTCTTTGTTCCTGCCTTTCTTCACATCTGCAGTTATTTATTACAGTGCCTTTTGTCTCAAATTTCTTGATAGTCCTTTCGACTGTAGATTTTGCAGGTATCGGTCTATTCGGATAGAGAGCAGCAAACATGTCTGACACATTTTGATAACTATTTCCTTGATAATACCATTTAATCATCAATATTTTTTCTTCAGAAGTGTAATTCATGGCTAATATTTTCGATGTACGAGTTTTTATAACAATAAAGCACACATTTCAAAATGACAACTTTATTTGACAGTCATATTTTACCTTGACTGGTGCCCGCAAATACGGGGCCATAAAAAGGAGAAATAGTTAAAAAGAAATCGGCGATAACCCGTAAACGGGCTCATCAAAAATATCTAAAGTTATTCTTTTGAATGTGGGTTTTAGTGCTCTTTAATAAACCTATATAGAATTTTTCTCTATAATAATTAGGGAAGCCAATAATTGACCCATTTAAAATTACATGGGATTTCCTATGTCCCGCTCGACGATGCAACACCCGGTATGTATCATTTTAAATTCCTTTTAACGCCGACAGAAATTTATGAATGTTCGGGTGGGGTGTCTTACAATACTGTTTGAATTTCGAATGGAAAGATTTGCAATTATTTGTAATTCTTAAAATACTTGCGGATTGTATTGCCCAGATGTATGGTGGAAAAGGAGGATCGTTATCAATATATATTTCGGTGAAATAGTCTGCTAACTCTTCTAGCCTTTTGTCTTTAGGCATGCAAGACGTCAAATCTTCCACGAAACATTCGCCAACCTGGTGAGGTGGCAAAAACATTAAGCCACAAAGATATTTTAGCCACTCTCTAATTTTCGACTGTTTACTTTAATATTCTCTTACAAGACCTACTTGCTAAATCTTTCTCCACCATGACCGGGATAGATGAAACCGGCATCCAATAATTTCGCTTTCGGGAAATACTTCCCTACAACTGACATGTATTCCGATTTCATAGCCTATTATAATACTTAGGGGGTTGAAAACAAGCTCGTAATCTCTACAAATTTCTTTTAGACTGATTAACAAATTTTTGTATGTATTTTTGTCCTTATTTTTTAATAAACAAAAGACAGCAGGTACATAAATAGAACTTTCTAAAACATGCAAAATAAACAGTTGATAAAAATATTTTGTGCAGTATTCAAATGTACCATCGATATAAACATTAGCTTCATTTTCACACATCACAGTTAAATTGGTAACACATGGAAAAATAATGATTCCGGACATTTCCTCATTATGTAAAATAAAGTTTTCTTCTAAATTAGTTTTAATATTTACAGACCTTAAAAACTCATGGTCCTCAGCACTACTTTTGGGCAGCTTTGGCACAGTTTGCAGCTTTGCTCTGTTGAAGTTGTTGATAATAAACTGCATATCTTTTGATGTCAAATCTGTGGTGTTTCAGCTCGCCCTGCAATCTCCTGGTGAATTAGTTTTCTTGATCTTGAAGATAGATCATCAAGGGCCTTCCGTTTAACGCTGTTGCTTATTGTTTGTCGGTTTAACACTTTAATACTGTCGCACTCGTGCTCTTCGGAAAACTTAAAGAACACTCCATTGAGGACGTACAGTTCTGTACTGCAGCCCTTTTTAATACATCGCCAACATTCTTCACCTGTTGACTTTACACTTCGTCCAAAGTAATATTTATAATTTGAAACAACCAAAATTCTCTTTCCGCGCTCACTAAGCATTTCACTTATTTCAACATCCATTCTTCACCGGAATACTAAGACAAATGGTATAAAATGTGTAGTAACCTTTTACCTCCCTTATTTAGCAATACTATCAATACCTGTAAATAATCGGATTATCATTAAGTCCTCATTTTAATATTATTGCCGAATTCCTTATGGGGTGTTTACGGGGGAGTTCGTGACAACCTTCTGGCACAAGAATAAATAATTATTTCTTGTGCTTCTGGTATCTGTAAAGGTCGCGGCGGAATTCGAGTGGGCCCTTCAAGATAAGCTTAAGTTTACAATAGCGTTATTTCAAAAAGCTAAGACATTCGTTATTCATTTCATGACCAACTTTAACAAAGATAATATTACTACTAAAGACCGGATTTTATGCATTTTGCATATATACGCATTTTTTGCATATTTTGTGATTTTAAAGGAGGATATGCACATTTTAAGAACTATTGCACATCTAAGAATGTTACACCTTCTATAATTATTTACTTGCTCACATTTGTCACAGTTTGTCAGTATTATTGAGGTTGTCGTTTGTCGTAGCCGCAGTATTATAAACGCAAACAAAGTGAAAGTGAAAGCGGTGATTATGTCGAAAATACTATGTATTTCGTGGATTAAGCCTTACCCTGGACGGGGACCATGTTTTTTGCAAGTCTTGTTCAAAAGTTGTTTCCTGTTCAAAGAAGTTTCAAATAGACCAACACATTAAGACGCCGTCTCACATTGCTAAGGTTAACAAGATGAAGTCTGGTCCCATACAGTCAACGCTCAAGCAGTCATTTGAGATTTTTAAAAACGGATTTAACGAAGATCTTTGTAAAACGTTCTTGGCTGCTAATATTCCTTTAAACAAGTTAACCAACCCGCAAGTTAAGGCCTTTCTGCAAGAATATACAAAATGTAATGCTCCAGATGAATCAACATTAAGAAAAAATGTCGTTGGAAAGGTATTTGGTACCGTTCTAGATGAAATAAAGAAAGAAATTGGAGGTAACTTATGTGTATAGTCGTCGACGAAACAACTGATTCGTGTGGTCGTTATATAGTTAATTTAATGATCGGAAAAATTACAGAAGAAGAACCTGGAAAAGTTTACCTTATAGCCATAAAAGAAGTGGAAAAAACAAAAAACCTCACAGTTGCACGTTTTATTCAAGAAACCTTAACACATTTCTTTTTGCCGAATTCAGTTCCTACAGATAAACTTCTTGTCCTGTTGTCCGATGCTGCGCCGTATATGATAAAGGCAGGACAGAATTTAAAAATATTTTATAAAAATTTGATACATGTAACTTGTCTAGCTCACGGATTAAATAGGGTTGCGGAAACTATTAGAGTTTCCTTTCTGTTGGTCAATGACCTAATAGCAAATGTAAAAAAGATATTCATAAAGGCCCCATTAAGAGTACAATTTTACAAGGAGAATCTTCCCGTAGTACCATTACCACCTGAGCCTGTCGTGAGCAGATGGAGCACCTTGATTCGTGCGGCAATATTTTATGCAGATAATTTTCAAAAATTGAAAGACAATTTCACAAATGTCTGGTGATGATTCACAGTGCATCCTAAAGTCTAAAGAAATATTTCAAAGTGCTAAAGTGGAACAACAGTTAATGTATATTAAGTGTAACTATGCATTTATAGCAGACAGTATTTTACAACTAGAGGAATCGTGTTCAAGTCTACCAGAGTCGATGGATATAATAGAAACATGTGTACAAAATTGCAAACAAATACGAGGTGATATAGGAAAACTATAAATAATTTAGTTATTGAACCTGCCTTAGTTCCGAAATTAAAATTTTGCCCTATAACTTCAGTAGATGCAGAAAGATCGTTTTCTTTTTACAAACATGTCCTTAGTGATAGACGCCACATTTTTTTAGTTCAAAACCTTGAAGCACACATAATAACTGGTGCGTTTTATAATTTTTCAAATTAATATCAGTATAAGTTTGATATAAAAAACTGTATAAGGTGTTAACTGATTTAATAAAGTATATTATAACTTGAATTTATCTTTATTCAATACTCAATCCCCTAATTAAATGAAAATTTAATTTAGAATATCAAAATTTAGTTGTTTTATTACCGCATATTCATTGCATATTTACGTCTTTCTTGCATATATCCTGCATAAATTTTAAAAAATATGTGCATATACAGGGCTGTTGGTATGTATGGAAACAGTCAATTATTTCTTAAAGTACAAGATCTAACAAAAAATATTTAGGACAAAAGTTTTAGAGTTTTTTTATATTCTGTTAGAATTTTAAAAAACTAAGTATACAGGATGAGTCAGAAAGCCGTAGAGAAATAAAGTTACTTTTTTTAATGGAACACCCTATATCTTGGAATATTTTTGGATTTCACATAAAATTACAACTATTTTTTAATAAGTGCATTATAAGTCTAAACCTAATAGTTTCCGAGATATCGACTTTTGAAAAATAACATTTTTGAATCTTGACAGCTTCTAGCTTTCTAACGGTACGTCTTGGAGTGTAACGGCTTACATGTCCCTATCTTAGTTTTTAATTATCTTTCTAAAAGTGTCAACTTCCGGTTAAACGGAAGTTGGTATTTCTGGAACGATAATATAAAAGTAAGATGGGGACATGCAAGCCGTTTTGCTTTATGGCGTATCGTTAGAAAGCTAGACGCTGTCAAAGTTCAAGAGTTGATATCTCGGAAACTATTAAGCTTATGCTTAAAAAGCACTTATTAATAAATACAGGGTCGTTGGTATGTATGGAAACGGTCGATTATTTCTTAAAGTATAACAGTTAGCAAAAAATATTTTAGATAAAAGTTTTAGGGTTTTTTAAGGTGTATTAGAATTAAAAAAAAATAAGTATACAGGTTGAGTCAGAAGACCGTAGAGAAACAAAGTTACTTTTTTTTAAATGGAACACCCTATATCTTCGAATATTTTTGGATTTTACATAAATTGCAATTATTTTTCAATACGTGTATAAGTCTAAACTTAATAGTTTCCGAGATATCGAGTTTTGAAAAATGACATTTTTGAACTTTGACAGCTTCTAGCTTTCTAACGGTACCTTTTAGAATAAAACGGCTTGCATGTCCCTATCTTACTTTTTTATTATCTTCCCAAAAACATCAACTTCCGGTTAAACCGGATGTAACTCAAAAGCTGGAAATACAGTACTTCCGGTTTAATCGGAAGTTGATGTTTTTGGAAAGATCATAAAAAAGTAAGATAGGGACATGTAAGCCGTTTTACTCTACAACGTACCGTTAGAAAGCTAGAAGCTGTCAAAGTTTAAAAATGTCATTTTTCAAAAGTCGATATCTCGAGAACTATTAGGTTTAGACTTATAATGCACTTATTAAAAAATAATTGTTATTTCATGTTAAATCCAAAAATATTCGAAGATATATGGTGTTCCATTTAAAAAAAGGTAACTTTGTTTCCCTACGGTTTTCTGACTCATCCTGCATACTTATTTTTTTAAAATTCTAATACACCTTAAAAAACCCTAAAACTTTTATCTAAAATATTTTTTGCTAACTGTTATAGTTTAAGAAATAATCGACCGTTTCCATACATACCAACGACCCTGTATTTATAATTTTATGTAGAATCCAAAAATGTTCTAAGATATTGGGTGTTCCATTAAAAAAAATAGTAACTTTGTTTCTGTACGGCTTTCTGACTCAGCCTGTATAATTATCTTTTTTTAATTCTAATATACTTTACAAAACCATAAAACTTTTGTCGTGAATATTTTGTGTTAGCTGTGTTACTTTAAGAAATAATCGACCGTTTCCATACATACCAACGACCCTGTATATGCGCATATTCTTAAGGTTTTTGGTTGCATATAATCCGGTCTTTAATTACTACTTACAAAGTCTTAGACAGGCGAGCCTTATTTAACGCTGTGCTAGCACTGTAAGGAACAATTCAGCACAATGCAAATTATTTGAATTTAATTTGCTTCTCTCATAATTAATTTTATTATATTTTTAGGAAAAGATGGAAAATCCTGCGAAGCAAATTGTACATCTTCACATTTTGAGTGCAAGTCAAGTTACAAGTGTATTCCGTTTTGGTGGAAGTGTGATACCCAGGATGACTGTGGAGATGGTAAGTATCATGCAGTCTTTTGTTATTACATAAAATAAAACTAGTTGTCTGTCTATGCTTCTATCTCTCTGGGTCTGTCATGATTTTACTTCATTTTGAGCGAACTTTCTCTAACTTTAGTAACACTAAATTACAAGCGTTGCTAAACTTATTGCATATTGGACATTTTGCTTAATTAATATATTTTTGGTCGACTTAGAAGATTTTTAAAATAAATCTAATGTTACAAAGCTTTCAACATTCAAATGTTTCCGAAAACCAAAAGCCATAAGGATCTTAAATGAACTTAAACGAATTTAATTTAGAAACGAAAACATTCAAATATTTTGTAGACTATTAATAAAGGTACAAATTTACTTATTAGGAAGTGACGAGCCACCTGATTGTCCACCTTTCAAGTGTAGACCGGGACAATATCAGTGTAAGAACGGAGAGTGCATACATCCGGGAGATTTGTGCAATGGAGTCAACAACTGCGGAGATGGCTCGGACGAGCAAGACTGCGATCGCTATACTTGCTTAAATACACAATTTAGGTGAGTATTATTGTTTTTTTTTTTTGTTAACTAACTTTTTTGTTTGGAAGGAATAATGACTGTAGTCGCTAAATTTATAGCGTTAAAAATCTGAGACCAAATAATGAATTGAATGATATATGTGTTTGGGACTAACATTGTCATTATTTATTGTATCAGAACGTCATACTGTTACAGCATTCACCTGAAGACGATTGAAGTGAGATGTTCACCACCTCTCCTTGTTAATATATAATAAATGTTGACAAGGGAAACCTAAAACACGTCTATTATTCATGAAACACCATTATCTCTTAACTGCAAAAAAACAACGGTTCATACAAAAGCAGTTGGGGGTTTTGGAAATAAGAGCAACATTGACTGTATATAAATTTGGTTTAAGAGATGAAAAGTATGTTGAGTATAAAAATGACAATAAAATTGTATTCGGAAATAGTGCTACTTAACTTTAAGGGCAGATTAAACGACTCAATATAAGACAAAAAATTCATATCAGCATGGGTCCGCAAATACGTCCTTACCACAAATCACCGAAATAAGTCCTTACCGAGATATACATACAGTGTCTTACACTTACACTTTTAGTGTTAAATTATTATAATAATTAATAAATTACCCAGCTAAATCTACTACACTATCGCTATCATCATCTAAAGTAATAATAAACCTTTCTGTTGCATTCCTAATACAAATGTAACTTTCTTCTACTTTCTTTACATGTTTTACGCAATTTTTCCAGTTCACCTCAAAATTTTTTTTAGTTTCATCATGAATTAGAGTTAATACATTAGAATTAAGTGTGGGTGAAATATTATTGCGGCGAATTCCAGCTTTAAGTTGGTGCCATACTTGTTCAATAGGGTTAAATATACAGTGGTAAGGCGATAGCCGCAATACTATGTGCCCCATGCTTTTCGCATGTTCATCGCAGTAATATTCTTTTAGAATAGACATACTTCTAAGCACTTCTAATAAGTCTTTCTTTCTATAGTTGTCATGAAAATATATATCATTATCAAACATATATTCTTGAATAGAAATAAAGGTCTGTCTTTACCTCCAATTATTTGCCCCTCTAGGGTAGAAAACAAGGGTTATAGAAATACATAAAATGACCATGAATTAAACTAAATTTCTTAATGCATGTGTTGTACTAGTTTCGACTTTAGAGAAAGTCATCCTCAGCAACTAACCATTTAAGAGATTTTAATATGAAAAGAAGCGACGCCATTTCCTTCGAATAGCATGCTGAAGTTAAAATTAAAATTAATTTCTTCACCTGGCAACAAAATGAAAAATAAAAAATCAACAATCTAAATGTCTTAACAATTTTAAATTTTATTTTATTTTATTTTAACAAGTGAATAGTGACCACTTGATGTATTCCCATTTTATTTGAAATGACATATTCTCATTTTGACAACCCCCCCTTTTTTTAGAATAACAAGTTCATTTAATTTCATTCACAAATATTCAATCCACCATAACATTAAGCATGTCCCCTCACTAATTTAGTTTCACTGAAAAAAGAATGAATTGATATGTTAAAATTCTTCTTTTTCAACACGTTTTGACTTCAACATTGCTTAAATCTCTCGAGTTATTAAGGTCCTTAATTCTACTTGCGTATAAATCAACCCCTACCTTCACATGGAGATACACCGTTCTTATACTAAACTCCTGTCGATTCCAAAGGTTGCATAATCTACATTATATTGTATTGTATTATTGAATCACCTCTCTGCTCCCCCAACTGTTTTAACTTCTTTTCATATTAAAATCTCTTAAATGGTTAGTTGCTGAGGATGACTTTCTCTAAAGTCGAAACTAGTGCAACACATGCATTAAGAAATTTAATTTAATTCATCGTCATTTTATGTATTTCTATAACCCTTGTTTTCTACCCTAGAGGGGCAAATAAAGTTATTTGGTGGTAAAGACAGACCTTTATTTCTATTTACAATCCCGCCACAGAATATGGACTACTTCTTAAATATATTCTTGAATTTTGGCTTTAGTGTCTTTTGAAGAAGGAGCTTTGTTTAATTGTCTACTATGATAACTGGCGTTATCCATAACAATGACACTATTTGGTGGAATGTTCTGCAATAATTTAGTTTCAAACCAATTTTCAAATAACTCCGTTGTTGTGTCTTAATGATAGTCGACACATATTCACTAATATTTTTTGCCGAGAGAGATAGACCATTCGGCACCCACCCATCTTCAGAACCAGCATGTAAGATTGTTATTCTTTTTCCACAGTTTGACGGGGCACGTGTCACACATTTGCCGCTAGAATTGACCCAACCACTTGACGGGGTGTCGTGGGTGTCAAACCACGTTTCATCTAAATAAATGATCGGTGTATCTTCAGTTCTGTATTCATTTACTTTTGTCAGATATTCCCACCGCCATTTTTGAAGCCGCTTGGACATCAATCCTCATGCTTTTTGAATTTAAAGCCCATGTGTTGAAAGCGCTTCCACAATGTCGTTCTTGAGCATTCAATTTCTGTTTCTTCTGTTGTCAGCCTTTTCATTAAATTGTCCAACGTTGGTACACTTTGCTCTTCATACATTTTATAAATTTTTCGTCGTATAAGTTCCTCGTCCCCTTGGTCCAACGTTCTTGATTTTCCAATATCACTTCTTTTTTTGCGTTCCAAAATTGGCCCTTGTGTAATTTTCCAAACTGTGGAAAAGAATATTTTTGTAAGTAAAGCCGTTTCCTTTACAACTTCTTTAGGGCACAAATTTCCGCCCGACATTAATGTCAAAAACACATATTTTATAATCTGTTTGGCATTTGTTGATAAATTAACTCTGTTATTTACTTCAGTTTCATTGCTTTCACAAATCTCACTAGAACACCAAGGACGAAACATTTTCAAAAAACAAACTAAACTCAACAGTGTACGTTAACAGATTAAAATCAAAAAGGACCCTGGTTTATCCGCATTTTTATTTACCTGAGTACGGTACTTAAAATTTATTACGCCCATATCATTTCACAGAACTGGTTTATTGTTGTTTATTATATTTTGAATACCCTAATAATAGCAGTCATTTAGGTCGGTTTCTTATATTTGTGAACACAGTTTACAATTTTAATCATGTCACTTGTTTAGCAATATTTTGCATAGAAATTCTGTTCCTTTTATCAAGAGTAGGTAGGTCCATCCCGTAATATAAGTTTATTCAGGTTAGGCAACCTTGTTAATCTATTTACTTGCAAAAATGCCAATATCGAGTATAAAAGATAATATAAGCAGTGAGTTTTAACATAATCGTTTCGACGATTGTCAACACGATGGCATATATGTATATTATATGCCCTCTATGAAGAACAGGTTATTCCTACTTGAGATAAACTTAAAATGAACAAGATGGAACATAAATATTAGCCATATTATAGATCAGAAAGCAGATCTATATTTTACCTGGATGAAACATGGTTTGATACATACGACACTGTGTCCAGAGGATGGCTAACTTCTAGTTCAGAGAGCCAAGCACCCTCAAATAAAGGAAAAATAATTCACGCTGAATCGGAAGATGGATGGGTCCCAAACTGTTTGCTGTTATCTGTCAAGAATATTAAGGATTCGAGCTTGGACTATTATGAAGACACAAGTCCGGAACTTTTTAAAAAGTGGTTTGCAAATTATCTTTTAAAAAATATCCCCAACGATAGTGTGGATAGAAGGGCAAGTTATCACAGCCGTCTGCTATATGTATAGACCGCCAAACAGATCAAGTACTAAAACTGAAATGCAAAAATATTTATTAGAAAATTACATTTATTTTAAACTCTACAAAAAAGGGCAACTTTTAGAAGTTTTAAATACACTTAACATTAAAAAGATAATACGTATAGTTAATGCAAAATAATTTCCGTTGTATGCCATACCCTTCGAGTGACGTCAGTTACATTGTTTTTTTTTTCATAAAGACAATATAAATTTAACTTAAATAAATAGAAACGTTTCTTTTTAGGTAGTCCTAATAATTTATTTTCCTTAACTGACGTTAAAACTGCGCTTACAGTGGAGATATTCAAATTTAGGGCAGCTGCTTCACGCTAAAAGTTAGTGAAGTAGAAATAAAATATGTAGACCTTAACATGCTTTTTAAAGTTATTTCTCTAACTGCTGTCAAGACGTCAAGGGCAACAATGAGCCATTATTGTTAGGTTCCTCTTAAAAATAGCTGAAGATGTTAGCTCTTTGCACCGGCTATTTAAATGCTTCGGCATTTTTCATAAATGGTAAACAACGTAATCGACAGAGATACGTATGTACTCCTTTGTTGTTCCTAAAAGAACAGTTTTAATGCTATTTATGAAAAGATCTCAAGTTTTTGTTAAAAATACACGCACAACAACACGAAACGTAAACAAAACGTCAAAACAGGCCAACGAACGCGCTGGCGCCACCGTAGCGTTGACCAATTGTCGGCCCATAAAATTAAAATTATATTAATTTTTACAAGTTAAAATTTAAAACATATTTTCTTTAAGTGAGCTAGAATCAAAATAGAATACCTTAAGTTTTTAGTACATTCAACATCGCATGAAATTTTAATATTTTTTGTCCAAATTTAATTTCCTCGTGTTCTTACCGATTCACAATTATCAGGTGAGTGATGACGTGCAACGGAAATTGCTTTGCATTAACTATATGTGATAACGTGCTTGAACAAATGGGTCATGCTGTCTTACATTCCACCATGTCATTGTATACAGGGTGTTTTATAATTCAATGCTTGTCCTTGAGGGTTTTAATTCTAGGATGATTTTAAGACAAAAAGTTCATTTCAATATAGGTCCGCAACCGCCTTAATTTGGAGACAGGGTGTTGAAAAAAAAAGACGGATTTCCTTAATATTTTTGAGACCGCTTTAGATATGATATCATTTTGAATTTTAGTTAGGATAGAATTAGAATAAATGGATTTTTCTGTGCCTTGTAAATGTACTACATACCACTAGATCTGTTAACGTGGATTTTTTTTATTTTTACTTTTGTTGACTGGGGGTTATTCTAATTATAGATGCGAGGGTAATGCCACCTACCCTACCCGTTGCATCCCAGCCACGATGCGCTGTAACAAAGTGGCCAATTGCCCGCTGGGAGAGGACGAAATTAACTGCCCGCCCACCACTTGCCTAACGAGGCAGTTTAAATGTGACAACGACAAGTGCATACCGTCTGTGTGGGTGTGCGACAACGACAACGACTGTGGCGATAATTCTGACGAGAAACAGGATTGTCATGCGAGGACTTGTGAAGCGGAGCATTTCAGATGCAATTCTGGAAGGTAAATCATATTAAATATACACCAATAATCCATAACTTATTCAATTCCATTATCCATTCAAAATAGATAGGCAGTAGTTTAGATTTAATTAATAATTCTATTGTAATACACGTAACTTATCTAACATTTGATTGGACAAAAAAGACATTAAAATAAGATAATGTTAATAAATAAGTAATATTTTTGCCACAGGTGTATTCCTCAGTCATGGAAATGTGACGGCGATCCAGATTGCGGGGAGGGAGAGGACGAACCGCCCACGTGTAGCCAGTCGGAGTTCCACACGTGCGAACCCACCTATCACAGATGCAAAAACAACAAATGCATCCCCGGAAGATGGTACTGCGATTACGACAATGATTGCGGCGATGGATCTGACGAGCTCGACTGTACGCCGAGAAATTGTTCGGAATCCGAATTTAGGTAAATTACTTCTGTTACCATTATTTAACAGAATTTCTATTATACGACGTAACTACCGGTGAATAAGGGCCCGTAAACTTTAAGAGCCCGATAACGCATAAAAAAATGTTTGTTTCAAATCAACCAGTAATTATTTTTAATATTGATTACCTGCTCAAATTGCAAGTTAACTTTTCATAATAATTTTTTTATATCTTTGTCTTAAATATTACATTCAGCCTTATATGTTTTACAGGCCTTAAATCTTATGCGTGTTCGTGGCGCTAATTCAAAACATGCGGACATGTGAGTCATCGTGAGTAACTCATAATTCCAAAGCATAGGAAAACCAGGTTATGTAAACATAAGATGTTATGACTGTGGCAACCTTTTGTCATGGACAATAGGTTGTCACTCAATGCGCACGGTAGCTCTTATTGTGGATGCACTAGGTCCATGGTCCCTTACTTACTTGCAAATTCCCTTCGTCGTTGGCTTGGCTTTGGCGCCGGCGCCGCCTGGTTTGATAGAAGCCCAAACCAGGAAAATATACCGAATGCCAGTACTTATTGGAAATCTATACAATAAATAAAGCCAAAACTTTTCCACACAAACAATAAGGTTTTTGTTAAAAATACTCCATCAAAGGAAATCAATATCTAAATAAAAAAAAAGGAAGGGTTTATGTTAGTTTTGATTTTAGTTTGAATTGAAGTTATTAAGTTTAGGGTTAAGGTATCAGAGAAACAACTGAGCGTTTATCTACTCGTGGATTTATGTAAAAATATATGTATACAGGGTAGGCCAACAAGGGCGTCTCGGTCAATAGTTGATATGAGAACATTCTTTTATTAAAGCTTTTGACGTTTCTTCTCTGCTACAAGCCAAAATTATTTTTAAGTCTCAAAAAAGAGTAATACCAATAATTATATTTTTGTTAAATGGAATACCCTACATTTTTATGTGGCGTATGAAGCCTCTATGGATTCTGAATTCAATTTTTTTTTTATGATAAGGCACAGCACTGCAGGATAAATCCTTTATGGTGCTCTGGGAGCGGTGCGTGTGCGCAGGAAACGATTCACGTTGGTCTTGAATCTTTGGAGATTATGCTCGTTGGGAAAATGATCTCAGGGAGGTCGTTCCAGAGTGTTGGCGTTCTCCAGATGAAAGAATTTTGGAACAGTGTCGTTCGAGGGACACTAAGCTGAACCACGTACTGGTGGGCTGCAGTGGCTCGTCGTGTATTTCTACCATGCACCGCTCTGGGTGGTATCAAGCGGGCAGCAACCTCAGTTGAGCACTTGCCATGAAAATATTTGTAAAATAGACTCAAGTCGCCAACCCGCCTTCGATGTTCAGGGCTTTCCAGGTTGTTTGTCAGACTATGGTCACCGATCAAACGAATGGCTTTTCTTTGAATGAAATGTGGCAATCTCAGGGTATGTTTAGGAGCAGAGCCCCAAATATGCGAACAGTACTCCAGCAATGGTCAAATTTGGGCTTTATAGAGCATCAAAAGTTGTTGGGGTGTATAGAGGTTCTTAGTTCGAAAAAGTACTCCAAGCATCTGCGAGGCTGCCTTAGCAATGGCTGCAATGTGACTATGCCAAGACATATTATGAGTATCCAAATTTACGCCCAATAAATGAATTGATGAAGCCAAGGGAATCGAGTGTCCTGCCATAACTATATCCGGTTCTTCAACATTAACTTTTTTGGAAAGAACTGCCGCCTGGGTCTTTTTAGCGTTAAATTCTACTTGGTTACTGTCACCCCAAGACAGAATTTCTTTCAGGTCTTTATTGAGATGTGAGACCTCTTGCTGCCTATAGAGATGTGCATTGGTAGCCGATGTCCGAGCATCCAATGAAACAAGTGTGCTGTCATCAGCGAAGCTATATATAGGATTTTTAGTTTTTTCCAAAAGATCGTTAATGTATAGTAAGAAGAGGGTGGGGGACAATATAGAACCTTGAGGGACTCCGTCTATCGCCACTCGCAGAGAACGGTCTTTACGAAAGCTCGACAGCCATGAACAAAATTGAACCGGCATTCCGTATGCTCTCACTTTAGTTAGGAGCCCCTCTTGCTATACTCGGTCAAAAGCCTTGGAAATGTCCAGTGCTACCGCCCGGGACTCCCCATGATGTTCTATTGCGTTGTTCCAAACGTGAGTAACATAAGCGAGAAGGTCTCCTGTTGATCTAGACTTACGGAATCCATACTGACGGTCACTAATAATGTTGAAGCCTTCCAGGTATTTTATTAATTTTTCGCTGATAGCTTTCGCCATAACTTTTGATATAAATGAAACTAATGCGACTGGACGATAGTTGTTTGGCAAGGTCTTCTTGCCTTTTTTGGGTATGGGCTGGACTCGCGCAGTTTTCCAGCAAGAAGAAAATATTCCTTTTTTGTAGGATAAGTTAAAAAGCCTACAAAATACCGGTGTCAGTTCGTCAGCGCATGTCTTAATTACAATGACTGGAATATCGTCAGGACCAGAAGCCTTTTTAGTGTCAAGACTCCTCAAGATTCGTTTAACATGGCGGTGGCGGAAAACAATCTCGGGCATTCTCGATTCTACAGGGGGAATGTTCGGTGGAGTACTTCCCTAATTAACCGTTGAATGTGAAGAAGATAGTTCCGCCAGTAAGTTTGCTTTTTCCTGTGCTTTGGTCGCAATGGTGCCATCAGAACGTGTTAGAGGTGGAATGGTTGACTTGGTAAAGTTCTGACTGACGGCCTTTGCTACCGACCAAAATGATCTTGAGTCGTTAGGACATTCAAGAAGTTTGTTTTTGATCCTCTGGTTGTGTGCTTCTTTGCTTTGGTTTATCGTTTGCTTGCATTGGTTTCGAGCGTTAACAAAGATGGTACGATTTTCGGTGGTAGGATTTTTACGCCATTGTCGGTAGAAATAATTTTTTAATTTGACAGCTTTTTAGAGAAAGGGATGAAGGCTTTCATGCCAGTAAGGATAACCTCCGATATTTCTGTTGCACAGATGGATAGATCATCACAGGTAAAACAAACGTCCCGCCATGGAAAGGTTCGAAAATGGTCCTTTAGGTCATCCCACTTAGCTGATGTATAATGCCAGATCTTGCGTGGTTTAGGAGGCTGCTCAATACTAATTGGTAGTTTGTTCAGTGCCGAATAAGGTTGTGGTCAGACGTTCCTAACGGTGGCTTTACGGTGACGGTGTACAATTCGGGGTTTGAAGTTAAGAAAAGATCCAACAAACTAGCAAAATCACGATCTCGGTCTGGAATCCGAGTTGGTTCACCCACGAGCTGGGTGAGGCCAGAGCAGATGGCAAAGGATTCCGCTTCGCGACCTTGCTCGTCGGTCATATTTGAGTATTTGAGCCAGTCGCCAAGGATACCAACTTCGGAATTGGGATGGTGGGTTTGCAAAAAGTCGATAGTATTAGCAAGAGAGGAGAATAAGTCTCTATAATGGGTATCGCTTGGCGGCCGGTAAAGGCAGCAGATGAATTTAGTAATTCTCTGCGTTGATATTTTAAACCACATTACATCAAAGTCGTTAGGCTCGAATGTCTCCTCTCGTTGACAAGAAATATCACTCCGGACAAAGAGACAAAGGCCAAAATTCCGCCTAAATCGGCGATGGAAGTCGTACCCAGGATATAAATAGCTGACCGTACTAATCGATGACCTGACCATTGTTTCGGTTAGTGCAAGTACATGAGGCTTGGTAGATTGTAGATGTTGATGGACTGCATTGATGTTCGAGTTCAGTCCTCTTATTTTGCAGTAGTCAATTTGGAAGCTGCTAATCTCGGGTCTTTTAACAACTCCAGTTTTCACACCATTTCCATTTAGAATATTGTTCGAAGGACCCGCATGGCTACTGGACATGGTGGATGATTGGATAATTTCGCTTGATAATGCGCCAGGACCCGCCCCCACCCGGAGATCCGATCGGGGGGCGATTTTAACTCCGGAACATTTTGATCTTGGAACCACCACCAACCACCATTAAATTTGTATGTGGATCGAATGCAGTATACTTTTTTTAATCTTTTATATCTCCGCCACTGTTTGTTAATTTCCCTAACAATTTCACATGTAATCTAACTCTGGCCTAGTTTATCCTAAACTATCTTCACTTTTCGATTTTAATATACAGGGTGCCCAAAATATTTGTTCAAACATCTCTATTTTCAATTATATTTTAATTGAATTTCTTAAAACAAACGAATAACGTCAAAATGTTAACATATATAAAACTAAATTGACGTGTCCGAGCATTTTCCCCAAAAGTTACAGGTTAAGGCTATATAAATTTTATTCCGGACTTCTGGGCAGCCCTGTACAGGGTGTTGTACTTAAGAAATTAATTTGAAATATATTTGAAAATAGAGGTGTTGTTTCTGACTCAATTTTTATTGTTTTATGTATAAGTTGGCAACGCTGCATTCGATCCACATACAAGATAAAAGTTAAATTCAGAACCCATAGAGGCTTCATACGTCATATGAAAATATAGGGTATTCCATTTATTAAAAATGTAATTTTTGGTATTACTCTTTTCTGAGACACCCTGTATACTTGAAAATAATTTTGGGATGTAGCATAGATAAAACGTTAAAAGTGTTATTGAAAAAAGTTTCCTATAAGTTTAACAGTTTAGCCACTATTGACCGAGGCGCCCTTGTTGGCCTACCCTTTATATAACCAACCTCTTAAGATTCTAGAATCTTTATATCCTTCAATACGTTACGATTGGTTATAAAAAAATGTGTCCTCAAGTCAAGATCGCCTTACATTGTTAAAAAAGAAAAAAAGGAGATTATGAATTAAATTTAAATTGATGATATTAGGTGAATTAAATACTAAAAAAAGTGCATCCAGATAAGTTTATACTATCCTGCGAGTTCACGATGGATCCCTCTGTGCAGCTACCTCCATGAGTTAGTATGGCCCCATGTAGATTCCTATGGGTCATTTAGGCTAGGTGGAATTTGATTTCGTACACTCTTACGTTCGCTCTTAGGTTATGCCGTGGGCCTTAAAATCCCATGTTGTATGTAGTTTAACCTACAAAAATGCCGAACGGCAGGAAAAATGGTAAAATCGGCCGAAAGCCGTGAAAACGGCAAAAAACAAACCCCTTACGACAACCAAAAGAAAAAAAAGTAACCCACTGAATTCACAATAAAACAACAAACTGATAAAATATTTAAAAGAGCTTATCTCTAAAAGGAGAGTGAAGACCACGTGGCGTTTTTTTCAAAATAATTGCCAATCGGCAGGTGACTCGACTTTCTTGATGAAAGGATTTCGATCTAAAGCGAGACCAAAGGCCACGAGAATTCCAAGAAAACATTTCTCCTTAAACAAACAGCTGACCCAAAAGTGTTGCCAAAGAAAAGAAAAATAGAATAACAAGAGACAGATTAGGACGATACAAGAGTCTAGGCTTTAGAACATAATTTAAATAATTATATTTATTAAATTAAATAATGAAATAAAGAAAATAATTCCAAATAACTTTGTTACCACATGAAATTGCCAAGAGTAAAAAGTGGGCGTTCTGCGACTTGACCACTTTGTGGAAATATTATTCTAAAAATCAGAGGTAAGCCGCCTTACATTCCCCACAATGTCAATAGTGGCAATTTTAGAATTGCTACAATATGACGAAATGAAACAAATCCTTGGATGAACCCATTTTTTCCAACAAAATATATAAAATAATTTAAAAAATCAGTAGATGATAGTTAACCGTATATATTTTCACATTTCACATACATAGTATAAATGTTCCATGTCTTAATTTTTGTTAGATTTTACTTTACATCAAGTTGCACTTTATAATCCAAAAATAGGGAACTTGCAAATTTTTTTATTGCATAAATATATTCAATTACATTAAAAAATACGATATGCAAATTTTGACAGTTTAAATAGCATTAATCAATTTGTTATTAATTATTGAAGTTCCACGCGCCGCCAAACAATTGCAAACAAGTTCGAAAGTGCGGGAAAAAGCGTGATGTCACTTGCCAGGACATCAGACATCAAACAGTGATATTTAATGATAATAAGTTTATTTAAATAGTTACAATATACACGTTAATATGATATTCTTGAATAAACTTATTCATAAATTCCCCAGAAGACGTGCTTATTAGGGGCAAATCTTATTTATTTAAAAATATTTGAAAATTATAAATATTTAAGAATATTTCTATAAAAAGTTGCAAGTATTCAATAATTTGTTTATTATTTGTTGGTAAATAATCGTTTAAATAAAAGCATAAATATTTAAAAGTTTTTTGTCCTACTGACTTTTTATTTATTTTAGGTTTTATGAATATTTCATTTTTATAACGTGTCTTATGGTTATGGTCTTTACATTGTATAATGTTTTTATTTTTAAAAATATTTATTAAAATATTATAAATGTGAATTTGTCTAACGTTCATCCTTTTGTTTCTGAATATAATTCTTTTGAAGGATAAAGATAGTCCTTATTAAATATAATTTTCAAAAATCTTTTTTGTAATACTTCTAATTTTTTAACCAAAGTTCCGCTTATTCCTCCCCAACTTAAAATTCCGTAGTTTAAACGAGTTTTGACTAATGCATAGTATAATATTTCTAGATGTTTTATATCCAGAAAATTTTTAATGCTTTTAAAAGTTGGTAATAAAACTCTTAATTTTTTAATCAAATATTCTACTGGAAAAATCCAATTTAATTTACTGTCAAAAATTATTCCTAAATATTTTACATGATTAACTTTGATTAATTACATTGACAATTAAACGAATAACGTTAATTTGGTAGTTTTCAAATCCTTATAAGCAGTTATTGATTGATTGATGAGTTATGGCTAGGAATTTGTAATTGATACCGGGGTAAATTTTTATAAATAAAATTTATGATACCACTTTGTCAGAGTACCATAGTTATAACGCCAAATAAAATATTATGATTATGTATAGGTATTCACCTACCAACTAGTAATATGTCGTAGATGAAAACGGATGAAAATTCATGCAAAAGTGCAAAAAACACCAAAAGTGTTGAGCCTCGATCGCAAGACATTTCTTCTGCCGTTTTCGAGGGCGCGGATATCTAAATTGAAAAAAAACACACACATATTTTTCTATTTATTTGTTATTGTTATATTATGTTTTTTGGTGTTATTTCCCCATTTTAGTTTTGATGTAAGCTACCTATTGGTGTAGTCAATAAAATTCATTTGTAAAACATTAATTTCCACCATTAAAACCCGTTGATTCAGCGTACGACTTCAATTTTTAGAGGTCCTAGTTGTGACACTCCAACGTTGCCATATTAAAAAAAATTGAAAACTGGTTAGCACCTTTTCTTTTATTCAAGTCTACGACATTTTCCTAAACAGTATCGCAAACTTGTTAAGTTTGGTAGCACGGTGATCCATGTTTATTGGCACATGCACATTCAACACGTATTTTTGTAGCAAATTTCGCCCAGCTCGTACACTTTGTTTAAATCCCTACATGCTAATATTTTTTAATTTCACCTAGTATGAAAAATAAAGAAGTTACGATTGTGGGACATTATGGTGAATCACCCTGTATATTATTATTATTAATGTTCACATCAGTGAGCGGCATGAGCCGATGGGACTGCTGCGTTTTTATATTTTCGAGTTTTTGTCATTTGATGCTTCCAATAGTTTTTGTTCAGTGATATGTATGTGTAATTTCATTTGATATTATTTTATTTTTTAATTTCAGGTGTGGCAATGGAAAATGTATCCGCGGAACAATGAAATGCGATGGGGAGTATCAGTGCGAAGATAGATCTGATGAAAAAGGTTGCAATACTCAGTGTAAACAAAACGAGTTTCAATGTTCTAATCCTAAAATCTGCATTTTCTTAGAGTGGAGGTAAGAAATATTTCTAACGGTAGAGGGTGCGATTATGTTTGCTCTCTTTATTACATGCATTGGACGCTAGTATCGCCCCTTTTATTCTTTATTGCAGCTCCAATATAAACGCACCCATATTAGGCAATATGAAAATATAATTACGGTCTAAGAGTCTAAGGAATTTTGCATGAAATGCCAAATTTGTTTGTGATATTGTTCAAAATAGAGCCAACAATACAGTGTGTCCAAGAATGTATGCATGGGAAAGTTTTTCTCAGAAAATTTTATTCTTGATAAAAGTTGGTGCATGCCTTAAAACTATAAATGCAAATGCCATTTTTTCGAAATTGCCTTAAGAGTAAAGTACCTTAATTATTAGAAAGACAGCAAAATTTTATATGGAAATGTTTTTGCAAATTAAAAACTTAGTCCAAATACGAAATTTGAGTTAGGTGCCTCAATTTCTAATTTTTTTTTCCTTAATTCCATTTTCCCCTAAGCTGGTCGATTTTTTGTTTACGCAATTTTAATATATTTATCAAATAACTTAAACGTGGGTTTATAATAAAAATGTAATAAGTAGTTGCAAACCTTTTAAAACCTTTCAATAATACGAGTTGGTTTAGATATTAGCGTGTTGCACGCCTACTTAAACACATTTTAGCCAACTTATGTTCTAAACAAAATTATAATAGAGTCGAACTCTATTCATAGTACTGGAAATAACTAATAATTTATTTGTTATTTTCACCCAGTACGCTCAAGTCCAAAAACCTACTTTAAAGAAATGCATATAAAATAGGTAGTAACGTGAAAACAGTTCAATTAAAAATTAATAGCAGCATACTTGTCATACATACGGCTTATTATGTCAACTTGCTTTTTGAATTATTGTTAAAAATTATGGCGAAAAAACAAACTTTACAAGAAAGGGCAGAATTAGTTCTTATTGTTGGGGATAAATAATATAAATCGTTTAGAGAAGCAGCATCTATCTTCACTGAAAGACACCCCGGAAAGAACATACATTATAGTACAGTTTCTCGAATTTATAACTTCTTCAAAGAAACGGGCTCATTAGAATTTAGTTACAAGAAAGAGCATACCAAATGGGTTAGAAGTGAGAAGAAAGAACTTGAAGTTTTACAAACTTTTATAGAAAATCCAAGGAAATCTTAAGGTCACTCGAAGTAGAGACAGAATCTAAAAAGTCTACAGTAAATAGCATACTTAAAGAATATAAGTATCGTGCATACAAACCTGTATTTGTTAATCAAATTTTAGAACGCGATTATGACAATAGACTTTATTTTTTATTTTGGGTACAAGGAGAAATAGAGAGCAATCGTCAATTTCACCGAAATATATTGTTTTCTGACGAGGCTACCTTCAACACAAACGGTGTAGTTTCAACGCAGAACTGTCGATAGTGGGCAGACGCTAATCCAAATTTTGTAATAGAGTGTAAAAGCCAGTATTCAGCAAAAACTAATGTATGGTGTGGTATTTTGAATAATAAGATAGTGAGTCCTTTCTTCTTTCGGGAAAATCTTAATTCTGAACGTTACCTCCAATTTCTACAAAACGAACTAGACGAGTTGGGAGTTGCCTTTAAATATTAGATGCAGTATGTGTTTTCAACAGGACGGAGCATCAACTCATAGTGCTCGGATGGTTACAGATTACTTGGATAGAGAATTTAATGGTAAATGGATTGGAAGGTATTCCGAATATCAGTGGCCGTCAAGATCTCCAGATTTGCCACCTTTGGATTTTTTTCTTTGGGGATATCTTAAAGAAACTGTTTACAAAAAAGACCTTTTCGTGATTTAGATCATTTAGAAAATGAGATTCGTGTAGGCATTTCTTTAATTTCTTCCGAAACGTTAAGAAGAGTTATGGATCATTTCAGTAAACAAATAACAAAATGTATTGAGAGAAATGGCGGACATACAGAGCATTAGTTAGCAGTGATAGTATGGTTAATGTCTGATACTTTCTTCAACATCATTTGAAAATAATATGATGTTTTTTTTGTTAGTGCTGATTAGGAAATATTCATTAAATCAAGACTGTTAGTAAAATTAAAAATTGAGACAAGTACTCAAACTTCGTAATTATTTATTTATTTATTATGACAAATAAATTATTAGTTATTTCCAGTACTATGAATTCGATTCTATCATAATTTCGTTTAGAACATAAGTTGGCTAAAATGTGTTTAAGTAGGCGTGCAACACGCTAATATCTAAACCAACTCGTATCATTGAAAGGTTTTAAAAGGTTTGCAACTACTTAATACATTTTTATTATAAACCCACGTTTAAGTTATTTGATAAATATATTAAAATTGCGTAAACAAAAAATCGACCAGAGGCGTACTGTTTAGGGGAAAATAGAGATTAAGGAAAAAAAATTAAAAAATGAGACACCTAACTCAAATTTCGTATTTGGACTAAGTTTTTAATTTGCAAAAACATTTCCGTATAAAATTTTGCTGTATTTCTAATAATTAAGTTACTTTACTTTAAGCCAATTTCGAAAAAATGGCATTTTGCTCCCTTACTATTAACCGCAGGTGAAATATGAAATATGCATTTATAGTTTTAAGGCATGCACCAACTTTTATCAAGAATAAAATTGTCTGATAAATCGGTAACAAAAAACTTTCCCATATGTTGCATACTTTTTTGGACACACTGTATATGCACTTTGCATATATTCCGCCCTTTAGTAGTAACTATGTCGGCGTTGTTTCAATCTGCAGGTGGTGTTGTTGCTTCCACAAGGTCAATCAAAGTAAAATAAATAGTTTAGTTACTGATGTTTAGTCGTTTTCATAAAGTGACCCTCGCATCCCAATCAGTATCCGATTAATTGCTATTTTTTTTACTGCTTTTCTAGTTGGTTTTGTAAGTAATTTTTAACAATAACCTTCTTATGTTTAGATGCGACGGTGAAGTAGACTGTTCCGACGGCTCAGACGAGGCCAACTGTACTGAAACCTGTCCGCAGAACGGTTTTCGCTGCCAGAACGGCTTTTGCATCAACGACGATTGGCAGTGCGACGGCCAGAACGATTGCGAGGACGGATCCGATGAAAACAGTTGCTTCTCGTACGCTTGCCCAGCGGGAAGATTTAGATGCAAGAATAACAGGTGCGTGCCGCTCGGCGCCCTCTGTGACGGGCACGATCAGTGCGGTGATAACAGCGATGAAGATAAGCACATTTGTAAGAGGTAAGTTATCTGACTGATTTGATTTTTGATTTATCATTACCAACGGTATCACGATTCATAAAAAATAAGAATTGAGATCACCCGATCTTAATCCATTAGATTTTTACCCATAGGGTAGATTTAAAGCAAAAATTTAGAAATCACCAGTAAATTCCAGAGAAGAGTTTCTCTACAAGATCTAGATCCAAATGATAAATTAGAACTGCCACGATGAAACGTTTGAAACTGTCAGGAACTGATGGTTGGAACAGTCTATAAGCCAATATAAAAATTTTCTCATACGCCACTGGCCTGGTACCGATTGAAAAAAAGAAATTGTATGTTACACATCCGGAAAGTACTTTAACAAGCGACTTGTCCTGGAGATTGTCTGTGTCGCCCTGTAAAATAGTACTTTCCGGTCTTGTAACTTAATATACTATTGTCTTGCTAATTCTTATGTTAATTAAGTCACTGCATGTCAAAAATATTATTGCTTTTGATATTTAATATTGTGTTTTTGTTTTAAGGCACGGACTGTGTCCATTTGACCAATTCACTTGCAAAAATAATCGGTGTGTTGACAAGAAAGAGAAATGCGACGGCATCAATGATTGTGGTGATAATAGCGATGAGACCGACTGTGAGAACGCGGCTTGTAAATGGAATACTTGTTCGCAGATTTGCGTAGAGGTAAGTGTGTCCTAAAAAGCCCAAATAGTGTTTCCCAGAAAATATGCATCAATTACTTACAGCAGTGTTTCCTAAACTTATCTAAAGCGCGACCCAATTTTGTTAAAAAATGTGTTCGCCACCCTCTATCTCCCCCTACTTATCGCTCAAACCAAAATAGCGACGAAATAGCCTAACTAAATTACAAGTAACTGATTGCTTTTCAAATTTTATTTTACGTTTAAATACATTAAAAATTAAATTCAACAGTTATTTTAATTGCGATCTGTCCCACTAGTAACTAGTAGATGTTCTACCAGACTAACATTTACAATAAAAATAAATGATAAAAAGTCGATTGCCAATGTAGGTACATCGCGATATCTTTGTTTGTGTCTATATCGCGATACTTTTCCACGATATTAGCGAAATCCCTACTCGCTACTAGATAGCACTCTGGTACGTTCTCGAAGCCTCGGTGTGGCTTTATATAAGCAGCGAAGTGCAATGAGACTTCAATTCCAAACAGCGCGTTGTGATGATTGCGGTAGTGGTAGTGGGTAAATATTTTACATATTTACGTCTACGATAAAATACAAAATATGGATAAGTTTTTAGTGCAGAACTATCTACGTCTGAAAGTGGCAGTAATAAAAAGAAAAACAGACTTTACAGCGATGAATATCTTTATCTGACTATGATTTTACCGTTATTTCCGATAAACCACAACGTGTTATTTGTGGAAAAGTCTTGTCAAAAGAAATCATGAAGCCATCAAAGCTACTTCGATATTTAAATAGCAAACAAAACCCGTAGAATTCTTTGAAAGAAAGCTCAATTTCCTGCACAGGCAGCAAAGACACTTTTTCATTGACAACCACTATTAATGAAGAAGCATTATTAGCAAGTTATAAAGTTGCTTATCTCGTTGCCAAAACCATTAACCCGCACACAATTGCTGAACATCTTATTATACCAGCAGCTGTTGAAATGGTACATATAATATTTGGTGAAAAAGAGGCTGCAAAGTTAAAAACAATACCTCTGTCAAATACTAGTGTCCAAAGAAGAATTACTGATATGGCAGAAGATATTCAAACACAAGTTCTGGAAAATCTTAATAAATGCACGTACAGGGTCATTCCTCATATATCGACACCCCATCTACAGCAGTTATTTGACGGGTTGCAAAAAAATTCTAAAGGCAAAATATTTGTGTTTAACTCTATATTTTTAGAATTCACTATCAGAAAAAACAATGGCACATCGGAAATGTAATATTTCTGCATAACTATCATTTTTTTAAATGGAACACCCTGTATATTATTCGATATTTGGGTGGAGCTTTTTTTTCTGATTTCAAAAATATATAGTTTGCCTATGTTTGGTTAAGAGGTTTTTGAGATATTGGGCCCTAAAGTCTTTAAAACGTTATTGAATAAAAAAAAACGATAGTTGGCCATGAATCATAATTCATTGCCGTGTCGCGTCGTCTAGATTTTAAAAACAAGTGAATTTATTGTTGCTTGTCAATATTTTCATTCATATGTCATTGTCAAAATGCCTTACACGGTTGAGGAAAAATGTGATATTCTTAGTTTATTTTACAAAAATAATAATAACGCATCAGCAGCGAGAGCAGAACATAGGCAAATATTTCCGCTAAGAGCAGTACCAGCGCGAAGTACTTTTAAAACCATTGAAAGGGGATTCAGGGAACGAAAAGATCTTAAAAGGAAGAAGCGAACAGTGAATGGTAATGAAGAGGAAGAATTAAACATTTTGTTGTATTTTGTAGGTAAGATTGATAGTTTGTTGTTACATTACAAGTCTAGAAATAAGAATATTTGTTTTTAGAAAACCCACATAGATCGGCAGAAGACGCAAAAAATTATTTCGGAAAATCTGCAAAAAAAATTCTAACGACATTAAAAAAAAATGGTTATCATCCATATAAAATATTGCCTGTGCAGAAGTTAACAGAGGCTCAGAAAAATAGCCGTATGATGTTTTGTCAGGAAATGTTACAACGGAAAGAGGAAGACAACATGCTTTTTAGGAAAATTTTGTGGTCTGATGAAAGCACCTTCACTACTTCAGGCGTTTATAATCGAAAAAACGTTCGGTTTTGGGCTACCGAGAACCCCCATGCATTCAGAGAAATACAATTTCAAGGCCGAAAATCATTACATGTGTGGTGTGGCATCTTAAATAATAAAATTATCGGCCCAATTATATATGATGGGAACTTGACTGGCGAAAGATACCTTAATATATTGACAAATGAAGTTGAAAATTTTATTGAAAACTTACCATTACGGCAATACCAAGAACTTATCTGGCATCAGGATGGAGCCCCACCACACAACGTTTTGCCTGTAGTGAACTATTTAAATGAAAAGTATGAAACATGGATTGGCCGTAATGGACCCATTCAATGGCCTTTAAACAGCCCAGATTTGACGCCCCTTGATTCATTTTTGTGGGGATTTTTAAAAAATAAAGTTTATGAACATCGTAGTGAAAATATTGAAGAAATGCGAGAAAGACTTCTGCTTTACATTAATGATACAAATGAAAATCAGAGTCAGTTTATCGTTAATGCTATAAATAAAATAGAAGAAGATTATAGAGAGTGCATCAATAGAAATGGAGGTCATATTGAGCAGTTGTAAATACGTTATTTATCAATAAATTCGGTTTTCCTACTTCCCTATTTATTTTATTTTTAGTCCCAATATCTCAAAAACCTCTTAACCAAACATAGACAAACTATATATTTTTGAAATCAGAAAAAAAAGCTCTACCCAAATATCGAATAATATACAGGGTGTTCCATTTAAAAAAATGATAGTTATGCAGAAATATTACATTTCCGATGTGCCATTGTCTTTTCTGATAGTGAATTCTAAAAATATAGAGTTAAACATAAATCTTTTGCCTCTAGAATTTTTTTGCAACCCGCCAAATAACTGCTGTAGATGGGGTGTCGATATATGAGGAATGACCCTGTACTTCTCTTTACAAATGGACGAATCCAAAGATGTATCAAACTGCGTTTGTATGATATGATACAAATAATGGCATTAAAGAAGATATTTTATTTTGTTGCCTATTGAAGACCAATACCACCGGAAAATGTTTATTCGACACTGTTGTGAAACGCACAAGTAAATATGACATTGACTGAGGGAAATACATTGATATGTGCAGTGATGGCGCTAAAGCTATGACAGGCCATAAATCTGGTCTTATCATCAGATTACAAGAAATAATGCCTAATGCCACATGGAGACATTGTTTTTACATCGAGAAGCTCTTGCGTCAAAAACTTTACCTCCTGAAATGGACTGTGTTATGAAAACCGTCATTAAAGTTGTAAAGTTCGTTAAGGGAAAAGCTTTGCAGATCTGTATTTTTCAAAAAATCTGTGAGGACATGGGTGCTTTATTTGAAACTCTTCTTTATCACACCGAAGTAAGGTGGCTTTCAAGGGGCAACGTCTTAAAAATAGTATTTTACTTAAGAGCAGAGCTTTTAATGTATTTGGAAGATGAGAACTCCCCATATGTAAATCATTTTTCCGAGCATATTTGGCTTCTAAAGCTAGGTTTTCTTGCTGATATTTTCGTACAATTAAATATTTTGAACAGTAATTTGCAAGGTCGCGACGTTAACATAGCTGCAGCCACAGGTAAAATTAAGGAATTTATAAGAAAAATTGATGTATGATCGACTTCAATTGACAAAGAGCAGTTCGATTCATTGCAGTGCATTCAGGAAATTATGAAAGATGTATCCAATTGTAGTGTTACAAATTTTGAACAAGTTTTTGCAGGCATGCAAGTTGCTTTGCTCAATTTAAAACAACAGATCTGTGATTATTTCCCTGAAAAAATTCAAAATAATAACGACAGTTATAGATGGATACTGAATCCGTTTCTAGCCGATTCCATTCAACATGTTCAAATACCAACAAATATGAAAGAAAAACTCATTGAAATATATCAAGCGGTGGAATGTTGAAGCTTGATTTTTTTTCCCAGAACCCGGACGAATTTTTGACCAAAAGGATGTAACATCATATGTATGTGAGTTAAGTTTCTTATATATGACTGCTATCAAAATAAAAGTGAGAAATCGCCTCGTACTTGAAAACAAATGTCTCAAATACAAAGCCTAGATTTGAAAGACTATTTTCAGAAAACAGGCTTATGGGTCTCATTAACATTAAAATATTTTTTCGCATTTTATACAGTAATGCACTAGATTAATGACCTCAAAATCGTACAGTAATGGGTCACTTTACAGCATAGCAACCATTACAGCATAGCAACCATTACTGCATAAAACGTCAATGTCATTCAAAACACAATTTTACAAGAAAGAAATTCGTTTATTTTAAATCTTATTACAATAAATATTAAAAGAACAATTATTTAAGTTAGAAAAGGATGCAACTGCTGACCTCGCCGTATTAAGTAGTTGTTGCTGAACATTTTTTTCATTCGCCACAATTCCTATGGGGACTTTTTGGGGTAGTCCCAGTTGGACATTTTTGAATACCCTTTGAGAATTTTTCAATTTATTTTCAATGCTTTCTTCCACGTATCCTTTAGCTACGCTTGTGGACCGCCATCCCCCATGCCGTTTGAGATCCTGAATATCAGCGCCATTGTCAGCAAGAAAAGTTGCAGATGTTCTTCTCAAACAATGACCGGTGTAGCTTGAAGCATCAGGAAGTTTTAGATATTTCGCAATTTCTTGTGGGATTTTTGCGAAAGTGTTGATGCCAACTGGCTGTACTGTACATTTGCCATGACGATAAAACAGGAAAAATCGATTGTGCCTTACTGTTTTAGGTCTTAACAGTAAGTACTTGTGGTAAATTTTATACCCATTGTCATCTGATCCTACGGTAAATACACGTTTTTTCTTTGTTTCGGTATCATGTAACGTTACTATTAGCATTGTTCCTGAATCCTCTATATCTTCAGATGTTAAACTGCATAGTTCTGCACGCCGACATGCGCCATTCAGCCCAAAAATTAATACCGCTTTTATTAACAGAAACGTGTCGTCTGGAGCTTCCTTCAAAAACTTCGTGACGTTTTCAATGGTCAAAACTTTTGATTTTTAAGGTTCATATTTGTCGTTTTGACGTTTCAAAAAAGCGATTAACTTTTTATATTGTGAAATATCCGTATTTTCACTGATAAGTATTGTGCTTTTGATCATAGAGTACGTAGACCATAAACTGGAAGCTTTGAGGACTTTTGCCTAAAACAAATAACAAAATTAGTACCTATATACCACACTTTAACCATATAAAATAGCTTACCTTCTCGTAAAAGTATGCCAGCATCTAATTTTCGTCAATGCCTTTAAAATTCTTGGTGTTTCTCCACTGGCAGAACATATTATATGCTTTCTCGTATCTTTCCTTGGATTTTACTGGAAGCAAACTTGAAGAAGCTTCGCGGGCCGCATTCAGGATATCTTCCAAGTCGTTTTCATTAGCCATTTCCATAATTCTTGTGAAATTCACTCTTCATATATGATTTTATTTGGATGCTGTCATTAGTCGTCAAACACAAAAAAACATATTGTTTATATTGCTAAGTTACCGAGAAGTCATACTACTAAGTTTTTGTAGATTTTCTTCAGTAACTATTCTTTTTAGATTTTAATATGAAATGCAAAATAATTAATTACTTACAAAATGCGAAAAAATAGTATACGCACCTCGTCAGAAAAGTGATTTTACTTGACTCGTATGGAAATTAAATCCTTGCTTCGCTTGGAACTAATTGTTAATTTTTATTTACGTTATTAAAATAAAAAAAACATTATTTAACAAAGTGTTTTTGATTTTGTCCTATTTTGGAGGAAATTCTTGACCCTCCTAGTACCTCACCACAACCCACACTTTGGGAAACTCTCACTTACAGGATTAGATTCCTTATGTTATAATTTTTTTCCCTGGTTATAGGCAAGGCAAAATCAAACGCATTGCAAATGTGTGGAAGGTTTCAGACTAACAGGAGGTGGCAGATGCCAAGCAGAAGGAAAACTGGCCGAGTTAGTATTAGCGGCAGAGGCGGAACTGCGTCTTATCTCGCCATATAAGATGGGGGATATTAATAAAATGAAGAAAACACTGGCTATCGCCCCAGGATACAAAGTATTTATATTTATTCACTATTAACATAATATTTATAAAATTTGAAAGATGTTTGCTTAATTTTTAGTTGTTATCTATTTTTCAAGGTTGACGCAGTTGACATTTTAATTGGCAAGAGACAGGCAGAGGCATTTTGGACGGATCATCATAATAAAAGGGTACAAGCCATGGTGATACAAGTTAATGACGATAGAAGAACCAACAGGGATGCTGATGTTGCCAGGACTGTTTTATTAAATCTGAGAGATCCCAGAGGTAATTTAATTATTTGTTTGGTAGTGTCAGAAAATTAAATTCTATCCTTATTTTTAACAGGTATAGCTCTTGACTGGGCAGCCAAACGAATCTACATCACTGATGAGACGAGACTTCTCGCGGCTGATTTGGCAGGGAAATACAACTATACTCTTCTCAGTGGCAGCATGCAACAGCCGAGAGATATTGTCGTGGCACCTGCAGATGGTTTGCTGTTTTGGGCCGATTGGGGTCCTACAGCGAGGATCGAACGTGCGGATATGGACGGGTATGTATAAAGGTGGTGTTATGCGATGCGGTTGGGTTAGGTCCAACATTAGTCCCAATGCTAGTGTTAAATAAAAAAAAATATCAGTAAATATTGAGCCATTAACGAATAAACACTTGCTTTGTGTCCTGAGATAGTGTTCAATATTGATGATTCTAGTTTTGGTAAAATTTTAAGCCAGCCACTTACGATCCAATGCCGCAACACGATTTTTTGAATGCAATTACTGCAGTGTAATTTCTTTGATTATTTACCTCATCCATTATAAAAGCGGGTTGATTTTCACCTAATTATTCAGCGATAATCTCCCGCTCTCCGGTAAAAATCACCCTTGTCAAAAGTGAAAATCTCACCCGTCAGAAATCCAGCGATAATCTCCCGCTCTCCGGTGAAAATCACCCTTGTCAAAAGTGAAAATCTCACCCGTCAGAAATCGTTAGTTTTTTATTTGGTAAATAATCTTCAAAATACATTTCGGGATTGGGAAATAATCAGAAAATCATTCTCAGATTTTTTGCCATTAGGAAATCGCTCTCGGGCAAGCCCTCGAGCGATTTCCACGGCAAAAAATCTTCGGAATGATTTTCGATAATTTCCCTATCCCTTAATATATTACTACAGAAAATCGAATGAGGCAATACACGTTACGGGTTGCAGTAAAGAAGTTTCTTATAAACCGAACCTACTTTTGAGTTCTGTGCCGTCCGACGAAAATATAATTTTAGCGGTTCTTCACAAAAAAATAAAAGAAAAGTTACAAAAAAACTTAGACACTGATACTAAAATTGCTTACTGAAAAGGTATTTAGACATACGCGGCAAATAAACGATCTAACCAACATCGCTGTACTGCTGCAGACTGGCAGGTTTGTCTGCCGTCAAATCGCACCGACTTAATCGGATTGGCACCAAACAGCATTAAATTACGTTCGATTTTGCCGCATTCAACTAAATCGTACTGCCGCGTTGGGTCGTAAGTGACCGACTTGAACATTGCGACATTACCCAGCGCCGATTGCGTGCAACCGAAGTCGTATGCATTCGACGCAGGGCAATGTCTTTTCATATTGACGAATTGGTCGGACCTATACAGGGTGTCCGGTAAGTATAGGGGAGGTCAAAATAATCCTAATTTGCCATAGAAAGAAAATCCTAGTGTCCCTTAATGGGGATACAGAGCCCCAAAGGGGAACCCAGCGACTTACCATTTCGGCTCTAACTTTTAAACCGACATGTATAATTTAATGAAATTTTAATATTTTATGTAGGTCATAAAGACTACAGTAGATGTTTTATATCGTCAGGGAAGTCGGGAACGGACAGGTGTCATTTTACAGAGCCGAAAACTGATTTTTTAAATAGTCTGGTCATTCCTCTTTAAAAAAGGTACTCTACATTTGTTTCGATAAAATTAGCCGTTTTCGAAGAAAGTACATTTTTAGAATAACACGTTATTGAAATAATAAATCAGAATACTACAATAAAGCACCAGACACTTTCATAACACTTTTCCAAATTGTCTGATTGATTGAGTACATAAGACTTAAGTAATGGTGGATCCTATAGTGAATATGTTGACATGCATCTAATTTATGGACATATTTCCAAATCGACGCTTACCACACCGAAAAACTTTTGAAAGGGTTGATCGTAGTTTAAAAGAAACAGCTAAAAAGTCAAGTGAAATAAAAAAATAATGCTAAACGTAGCTAATCTCTAGCCAATCCATTTAGAGTTTTTTTGCCGCATCGTTGTGGTGAAGGGCCTTCGAGAAGAGCAATGAACCCTCAGTTAGAGAAGGCAATTCTGGATGAGATTGCTGGAAATCCCTCTAACAGTGTAAGAAAGATGTCCGTCCGAGTTCATGCGACAATGTGGGTTGTTCATGAGACCCTTTGAGAGCAACTGTTGTATCCTTATCACGTCCAAAAGGTACAGGCCATGTCTCCTGCTGATTATCCTGCAAGAGTCAACTACACAAATTGGGTTTTTCAACGATTTAGGCAAAGTCATTGTTTTACTAGTATTGTTTTTTGAGACGGAGTAGTAAATTGCCATCATTTGCATGTAGAAAATTTCCATGCAACAGAACAGACAAAGCACCAACAAAGGCTCATGGTTAACATGTGGGCGGGGATCATTGGGAATCATCTAATTGGACCGTTCTTCATTGAAGATAGATTAAATGGTACCATGTATTTGCAATTCTTGCAACAAAACTTAAATGGTTTATTACAAAATGTGCCATTATTAATTAAAAATCAGATATGATATATGCACGACGGTGCACCGCCCCATTTTAGCGATTTAGTTCGTCAGTACTTATCAGATACTTTTGGTAATCGATGGATAGGTCAAGGTGAGCCTATTTTATGGCCACCAAGGTCGCCTGACATGACTCAATTGGATTTCTTTTTATGGGGAAATTTAAAGAGGCTTATATTATATTCGACACCAGTTCACACCAGGGAAGATCTGATAGAAAGAATAACATATCATTTCAACGAAACTTGAGACAAACCTGGAATGTTGCTTCAAGTACAACGAGAAAACATCCGTCGACTAAGGAAATGTATACATAGAGGTACAGGGCGCCTATTTCGAAAATCTGCTGAAGTCGACAAGAAGTAAATCTTTAACATTCTTGCGTTTAAGTGTCAATGGTTCCTCTATGCGCCGTACTTCGATTTGGAAATGTATCAGAATAAAATCTTCTTACATCCACATGCCGAGTGCTTGGCTATAAGTTAGATGCATGCGAGCATTAATGAGATATAACAATGACAAATTAATGCGCATTATTAGTTATGGTTGTTATTCGATTAGTTACTGTGTTTAAATAACTTATGTTGATAAACTCGATTATAAATAAATTTCGAGTCAATGCTTAAACATGTTACACAAAAAATGTATTTTCTTCGAAAACGGCTATTTTATCGAAACAAATGTAGAGTACTTTTTTAAAGATAACTGACCAGAGTGTAAAAAAAAATCAGTTTTCAGCTCTGTTAAATGACACCTGTTAAAATTTTGAGTATGGTGGCAAGTCCGTTCCTGACGATGTAAAACATCTACTGTAGTAAATAGCAAAATAATACAACTACAAGTGGTGGTAATCATAATATGAGTTTGTATTTTAGTACTAACAGTGTTAGTCAAAATACGCCTAATTTTGCAATTTAATTCAGCGCTCGTTGGTGCATGTAGCCCAGAGAATAGCTGTTTTAGCATAATTTGGTTAATTCTTATTGTATAAGGTCTCAGCAAGTGGCTAGAGAACAAAGTTATCACATGTACAGGGTTATGATAAAGAAACGGACCAGCCTTTTATATAGAAAACCGCCCACTTAATCAAAGATCGCTCGGACCCGTCAAATTTATTTTTTTGAAATGCATTTTTTTTTTTTGAAAAAAAATGTTGTACGGGGTAGATCATAAAAGTGCTACATGTGTCAACTTTAATTTATTTAATGAAACATATTGTATATTTTTACATTTTTATATTTTACAATCAATTCTATACCCTATTTCAAAAAGGTGTAGAGTAATAAAATGGGAAATTCCGTCCAGTTCGGCTCAATTTCGGTGTCGGCTATAGGCGCAGGTAAACTTTGTGCATTAAATTATTTATGATAACTAACCAAAAGTTTTAGAGAATTGAGAAGGTTTGCTAACCTTTCAGTCGTTCAATACGGGAGATTACCACGAGGACATGAATTCGAATGCTTTTGAGGACTATTTTGGTGAAATGATAAAATATCTTCCAGCTGATTCAGTAGTAGTTATGGATAACGCAAGCTATTATTCACGACGCACAGAGAAGACTCCAACTTCATCTTGAAGAAAACAAGAAATTATCGACTGGTTAACCACCAAAAGTATTGAATTTGAAGATAATTTGATAAAGAAGGAACTATTAGCTTTAGCAAATTTACACAAACATCGTTTTATGAAATATGCTGTGGAAGATATAGCAGAAAACATAGTGTAACTGTGCTGCGCACACCACCATATCATTGCGAACTAAATTCTATAGAACTTATATGGGCGCAAGTGAAAGGATTTGTAGCAAGACACAACACCTTAGATTAGAGAGGGGAGAGGATGCCGCGCTTGCCATTAAGCGCATAGTTAAAAATTGAAGGTTATTTTAGGCTGGCCGCCATTATTTATGTCACAAAACCCAAAATTAAGAGCGAGAATATTTTATAAATTGGTACTAGTTTAAGTTAATTGAAATAAAGATTTTGAACTTTTTAAAATGTCAAATTGTTGTGCTTTCGAGTGCCAGAGTAAAAGCAGAAAGAAGGAGCCAGGAATATCATTTCATAGGTAAAATACCAAATCGTTTTGTTGACAAACGAAATATTTTATGCATATTTTCGTATTTTGCAATGATCAACATTAGCTGGTCTTTTAATAGCTAAATATAGATTATACAATGTGTATAATAGGTATATTTCAAGTTTATAATTTTGAAATCTTAATTGATAACTTGGTAATTCAATATCCTTTTTATCTTTAAAAGCGTAATTTTCCCAGTGGCGTAGAGATTGTATAGTTGCAATTTGTATATTTTTTATGAAATTTGTAATATTATTTTAAGAATTTTGACTTTTTGATAATATACGTATAGGTACATATTATTTAATTGAGTAGATACAACAAAATGATGTTAAATGTAATTCTGTAATACCTATTATTTTTACAAGCTGAAAATTTCCAGAGTCTAGGGATTTAGGTAGGTACCTACCTATCACACAGAGATGGGTTCAATAAATCAAAATTTCAAAAATGTGTTATGATTTATTTTTGGTAGGTATAGCTTCCCCAGAGATCCAGAAAGATGTAAGATTTGGGTAAACAATATGAAAATTAAATCTTGGTCACCAACCATATCTGATAGGCTTTGTTCGAAGCATTTTGAAGAACATTGGTTTTATAAGAGCAATTTAGAATTAAGAGTTCGCTTGCTGAATGAAGCAGTTCCAACTATTTTCCCACAGCTACCTAAATATCTTCAACCTAGTAAGGTAATATTCGAGTTTCTTCGATAAAGCGTATTGCCAAATGATGTTTTACTTAATTTTAAAACATTTTTTTTTAGGTATGATTTATTTAATATGTTATAAATAGATTAAAAAATTAGGTATAATGAAGCGTTGATATTTTATATAATAAAGAAATGTCCTCTTTGTGTTAAATTGTATATTTATTATGAACTGTTCACAAAATAATTCAATACCCGCAACCAGTCGCAACGATACGCCACTGCCGATTCATTTATGTCGCACATGGTAACAAAGCGGAGCACGGTGCTATCTGTCCTCTCTCTTTCCTTGTCTAAGCACAACACGATATTCAAAATGAAAGACGTTAAGCTACTGTTTGATCAAGCCATTAAGGAAGTGACACCAGAGAACTGGCGAAAAGCAGTCCATCATGTATTTAAAGAAGAGGAGAAAATGTGGGATCTTCGATCGGACCGTCGACCCGTTAATTATAACGTCAAGAGGAGATGACAGTTCCTCAGATGACGAAGAATATTATGATTTTTTATAATTTAATTTCTGTATAATATACTTTTTGTATTTTGTATTTTTTTTGTAATGTTTAATAAAAGATAAGTGTACCTTATACCATGTACATAATGCCTAAATTTTATTCTGTTAAAATAAATTTTTTTGATTTTTACGAATATCCTACCGGCACGCCTTTCTCACACCGTTTTAGTGTTTGTAAATGGATAACAATAGGTAAAACCCATAAATTGAGCCAAACCCGGATGGTACTACCTGCACTTGATGAAAATAAAGAATTTTGCAATGAAATCGATGCCAAATTATGAAAGTGGCTTAAATATTCGTTGGGTCACTCTGTAGTCCCTTTGCATACCTAATGAGCTTTTATTACTCTACACCTTTTTGAAATAGTGTATAGAAATTTTTCATTAATCATGCCCTATACTTATCTTCAGCTCTTTACGAAATAGTAACAATTTTAAATTTTTTAACAATTTCAAAACAAAATAAACAAACAACAAAGAATGAAAATAAACTATTTTATAAGATGTTGAAAATGTCCTCCACCAACTGTTCTGCAGTAGATTAATCGATCTAGAAATTCCTGTTGTACATTTAGTACTACTTGTGTAGATATTTTGCTTATTACTCGTCGAATAGACTCCTTCAGTGTATCTACCGAGATGGGTTTAGATTTATAACTAAATTTTTGACGTAGCCCCATAAAAACATGTCCAGTGGATTAAGATCAGGCGATTTGGGTGGCCACTCTATTGACTCCCGTCTACCTATCCACCGCCCTGGAAAAATTGTATTTAAGTACTCCCTTACATGAACAACACAATGCGGGGGAGCACCATCCTGTTGAAACCATAAGGTTAAACTTGGTAAATCAGAATTATTATCATCTGGAAACAGAGTGGCAAGAGCTGGAACCGGATCATTTTGAAAAAAAATAAGATATTTTTCTCCAGTGAGACTCTCAGACTCAAAGAAAAATGGTCCGATTATCCTATTTTCAACAATGCCCGCCCAAACATTAAACTTTTTATTATACTGGGTGTGATTTTCTATGAACCAGTGAGGATTTTCCTGTGCCCAGTATCTGTAGTTTTGTCTATTAAGCTGACCATTTAAACAAAACGTAGCTTCATCTGAAAAACAAATTCTTTGGAGAAATCTTGTACTTCTCTTTTTGTAAAAATTTAGATTCGGTGGTTTGGTGAATATCGTAGTCCCGTCCAAGTTGTGTGCTTGAGCTATGAGAATCTTCCTGTAGTGATAACAATATGTTTATTTTTTTCTCCTCGGATATACCAGGACGACCACTTTTAACACTATCTTTAATAGTAAGGGAAGTTCTTCACTTACTTGCTACCCTAGACCCTGTTGATTGGCCATTAGGCGGGCGATTTGGGTATTTTTCATTAAACATATCACGGACTTCCCTATGCCTTCTACTTTTATCTCCACAACCCAACATAATCAAAATTTCAATGCGCTCATCTTCGGCGAGGCGCATTTTGATGAAATATCAGCAGAGCAAAATTCAAATTTGATTAACATTCACTGTCATTTTTCGACGTCTCAAACTTAAATAAGAAATTGTCATAGTTAAAAGATTGTGACTTAAGTTTAGAACGTTGCTATGTCGAGAAACATACCAATGGTGCATACCAGCATTAAAGTGTTAATATTTCGTAAACGGCTGAAGATAAGTATAGGGCATGATTAATAAAAAATGTGTAGAATTGATTGTAGAATATAAAAATGTAAAAATATAGAATGTTTCATCAAAAAATTAAAGTTCACACATGTACCTAGCACTTTTATGATCTACCCTATACAACATCTTTAAAAAAAAAAAAATGCATTTCAAAAAAATAAATTTGACGGGTCAGAGCGATTTTTGATTAAGTGGGCGGTTTTCCATATAAAAGGCTGATCCGCTTCTTTATCATACCATGTATACATATTTATATGTCATATACTGTAGTCTTTACGGCCTACATAAAATATTAAAATTTCGATAAATTATACATGTCGGTTCAAAAATTAGAGCCGAAAAGATAAGTCGCTGGGTACCCCTTTTTGGCTCTGTATTTCTGTAAGTGCCCCCATGTTAGGATTTTTTTTCTTTGAGAAATTAGGGTTATTTTGATCTCCCCTATATGCTCCCGATAGTATGCCACACGGTGTATAAAGGACTACGTGCGACCAAAATATCGTACGACTACTCATCCTGTGGCCGTCCATCTTTACTGTAGTAAAATGCAGTTACGTTACTTAATTTTGTTTTTCTAGATACAACAGAAAAATCTTAGTAAACAACCTGCTATGGCCTACCGGTCTAGCCATCGACTATGCCACAAAGCGGCTCTACTGGTGCGACCCGAAAATGCTGACAGTAGAAAGCATCGAGTTCGACGGAAAAGACAGGCACGTCATTAAACATTTCGACAAGGAAGTGAAACCATACAAGCTGGAAGTATTCGAAGATAACTTGTTTATTTCGACTTATCACAAGCACGACGTTATCCGATTGAACAAGTTCGGAGCGGGAGATATTGTTTATTTGGCGCATAGCTTGACGAGGTGAGTACGTTGACAGTAAAAAACTGGTATGAATCCATTCCACAATAATTCGTTGATTTCTCGACCGCAATAAAATTTAAATGACAGCCCTCAGTCGTAATCCCAACCATAAATAAGCTGCCTGACAAATATCTATTGTGTAGGCACCGGACCTTTTGAAAGGGTACAGGTCCTGATTACCTACTAATTTCAATATTTTAGGTTAGCTATTTTCAACAAAACAACAAATATAAAATAATAGGTAAGTATCTTTATTTTAATCATGTAATTAAATAGCTATTAATATTTATACAAAAAAAAAATCTACAATATTATATCAATACAATATTTAACTTAACCTACTCTATATTTAGCTCTATTTCACTATCACTATCGTCTTCATCTATGCCTAAACTAATTATTAAGGGCCTTATGTTACTACTAATTATGTTATAGGAATCTTCGACTTGGATCACGTGTCTCACAGAATTTTTCCAACTTTCTACTGGGATATTATTTACACATTTTTTAATTAATTCTATAACAGAACTACTTAGTGTAGGGGATGTGTTTTCTCTTCTAATCATCGTCTTTAACTGGCTCCATATATGTTCTATTGGGTTAAAAATACAGTAATACGGGGGGACGCGTAAAACTGTGTGACCATTAGCACTTGCGAGATTGTCAGAGATATATTCTTTTTCAATATTGAATATTTTTAAAAAATTTAAAAGGTTCTTTTTTGTATGGGTTTCCTCGAAATATATATTATTTTCCATCATATAGTTTTGAATTTCCACTTTTGTATTATTTGAATTCGGCACTTTACTTAGTTGGCGACTGTGGTAACTAGCGTTGTCCATCACAATAACACTATTTTTGGGCACATTCGGAATCAGACGATTCTGAAACTAATCTTCAATCAATGTAGCATCCGTGTCTTGATGGTAATCCAAAGATGAATTGGCAATTTTCTTCGCAAATAATAATAGAGCGTTCGGAATAAATCCATTTTCTGAACCTGCATGTAATATCGTAATTCTTTGTCCTTTGTTTGAGGGAGCTTTAGTTTGACATTTGATTGTTGAATCGCTCCAACCTTTTTTAAGAGTGTCGTGGGTATCAAACCAAGTTTCGTCCAAATATATAATTGAACGATTTTCTTCCCCATATTGTCTGATAAGATTCAAATAATCCGTACGCCATACTTGTAAACGCTGCGATTCCATTAGTACTTGTCGTTTGTCAATGGTACGATATTTAAAACCCATTGCTTTTACTATTCTCCAAAGGCTTGTCCTGCCACATGAAATGTCGGTTTCGTCTGCTGTAAGTACCTTTTTTAGCGTATCTATTGTTGGGACTATTTGTTTACTGTACATGTCATAAATTTTCCTCCGAATCAAGTCTTTATTAGCTTCTTCTCTTGGCTGGATGGGTTTGGTCACTATATCTTTTACTGTCGTTAATGCAATTTTGGTCAAAATACTCGTTTCACTAAAACTTGCACTCTGGTCATACCCTTTTTCTAAAAGGGTACAGTAAACGTTCCTTATGATGTTTTTGGCATCAAGTGATAAATGTTTTTTTCCTCGGTACACCATAACTTCCGGAAGCAATATTATCTGAAGTTTCACACAGATCTGACATATTTTGGATGCTCGATAACACACACGAAAATACCTTTAACGCACAGCTTGACAAACACCAAACGACTGATGAACTAAGATGAAAAGACTCTGCTTTATATTGAACACCTGCAATTTGCCATTAACCTACCTAATATACCAATATAATAACATAATTAATAGTAACGTAAGGCCCTTAATAATTAGTTTAGGCATAGATGATATTATAATATTGTAGATTAGTATTTTTGTATAAATATTAATAGCTATTTAATTACATGATTAAAATAAAGATACTTACCTATTATTTTATATTTGTTGTTTTGTTGAAAATAGCTAACCTAAATTATTGAAATTAGTAGGTAATCAGGACCTGTACCCTTTCAAAAGGCACTTATTTATGGCTGGGTTTAAATTTTATTGCGGTCGGGAAATCAACGAATTATTGTGGAATGGAGCATACATGTTTAATATTTCGTACCCTAATAATGGGTTCAGGGAAACTTTAAACATCGAAATTTAACATAATTACGTATATCAAGTAACATTTAAAAAAATAAATAATGAATGAATTAGTAAATAGCATAACCGAAAATGCTCATAGGTTTTACTGGGCCGTTGAATCCCACCTTCCAAGCTTATTGAAAGCCAATCGCCTTTTTTTAACAGCCTTTATGGACGATATTGTCGGGAGCCTTTTTTAGATTGCTTCTCATTTGTTTTCGTGCTTTTCCAGCTGGTGTCTAAGGTGGCAATGTCCTGCCAGAGGACTTACCCGTCGACGTACATCTTTTTTTGTTGAGAGATAAAAATTATTTGCTAAAGGTTGCATTAGACCCCTTGATGCATGTCTCATAGCACGTCCTTCCCTCCAGCTCGGTCGAACTTACCTCAATAACAAATCTTTGATTTCCCAAATGCCAGTACTGTTTGGGACGCAAATAGCTGGTTTTAATCCAATTGGTGCCTGGGTTGACCCCTGTTTGGCCAATTGGTCGGATTCTTCGTTTCCCTGTACACCAGAGTGAACAGGAACCCATATAAGCCTGGCATTTCTTTTCCTTTTAAACCCTTGAACGTCAATTTGTCACTCCAAAACAGTTAAACGATTTTAAGTTTCAAGTTTTCTGAAATTAAACCTCCTATTTTTATCTGTGGATTATGTGGTAAGTTTATGTTATACCTCCTATTAGTTCGAGAGATAGTACTGTTTGTATTTTAATTAAATAAAGGCGTATTTATTTAAGCTTTTCTATTAGTTCACTGCTTAGTAGACAAGTTTGAGGAAAAATATTTAAATAATTTCTTCTTTCACATTCTTGACAGTAGTCCTCCGATATCACAATCCACAGGTTCGAACAGGTGTCTCCCGTTGTTAAAATCATCAGTTCGAAAAACTCCCGCAGCGGGCCAGGTGTCGTAGTTACCCTCACCGGACAGCAACGCACATGTCGCCGTCGTTGCACATAGTCTTTATAAGTCAAAATATGGCTTTAAAGGTGCGTACAGACATGCAGAAGAACACCGTCGCGTAAAAACCAAAGACGGTACCGGAGCAGGGATACGCAGAGTAAAACCGAAGAGAGATGCTTATTTCTCCCTGGGTAAGTCTCCCACGGTATTCCATGCGGAAATCTACGCCATCCTACAGTGTGCATATGAAAACAATAGGAGGACTTATCTTAATAAGTGGATCCACATATACTCCGACAGCCAAGCAGCCCTTAGAGCGCTAACATGCAACAAGGTGACATCAAGACTGGTATGGGAATGCCAATAGGAACTAGTGGCCCTGGCAATAGCCAACAAAGTAATACTACATTGGGCACCAGGACATGAAGGTATTACAGGAAACGAAAAGGCCGACGAACTTGCAAGAAAGGGGTCGGAGAAAACATTCATTGGTCCAGAACCGGCACTCGGACTCCCAAGGTGCACAGTACGAGATGTCATAAAACGATGATCAAGAAATCAACACAAAATCTACTGGAACAACAGACAGGGATTAAAGCATAGCAAATCTTTGATTGGGGACCCAGACCCGAAACTAACAAAACAGCTACTTCTGATGAGCAGAAATCAGCTGAGAATTACCACAGGAATTCTGATGGGATACATGGCCATCAAGAAGCACCTGCACCGTATGCAACTGTACAATAGAGACCTAAGCTGCAGGTTATGCTGGCGAGAAAGTAAAACGGTACAACATATTATTATTTGTCACTGCGAGTCATTGGATCGGAAAAGGCAACAAATACTCGGGCAACTAAGACTAGAACCAGAGGAAATTCCGACACTGTCCCCAGTTGACCTACACAAACTTGTGCAAGGAACTGGAATAAATGAGTTGGTGTAAGAACAAACTAGGGTGAGCACAATGGGCCAAACCTGGCGGAAGTGCATCTGGCACTTGGACGGACCCTCGTCACGTATTAAGTCTGGACGTTACTTCATTACAGTGTAACATTACAAGCGTCTCCTGGTTTTTGTCGTCGCTTCCTATGTGCACTATGTAGTGTTTTAGGGTTGAGCAAATAACCACTGGTCTCATATTAATATTTATTCAAATTTCGATAAGGCGTATTTTAGCAATTATTTCTTTTATCTTTCCCGGTAAACCAACGCAAACTGAACTGGAATCCCTAAAATTAATATCCTATAATATTCTACAAAGTACCGAAAGTGGGAGAAATGCTCTGCGAACAACCACACGTGTTTCTATATTTTGACCGGAATGCGAACATCGATGCGTTGTGAGGCAACCGAGATTTTATAATACATTTTTTTTTAAATGACTATTGAGCGCAGGGCATTCCAGTAAAGTTTTTGCTACCAGCTTATTTGTCTTCGTGTTTTCTGCTTCACAAAATATATAAATATATGTCAAGGAAATAATGCGTGAAACTAAATTCGTTAAAAAGGTGGATCGCAACGATCATACCCACAGGTACATTAAATTATACGTAGCTTTGTACGAGAAAGGACCATATTATTAATGTTTTTAACTACATAAATCGTTACCAATACCAATAATTTCTGAAAGATAAAAAATACTATATAGACCATATATTTACTATATAAAATATTTGGTAAAATTTTACCATACAGTCTTGAAAAATACTATGGATGGTCAACATGGTTATCGGTATTGTAATGGATGTATGGGATAATTCTATTGTGCGATTGCTTTTCATGTATTTTCTTTCTTGGTTCTTGTTCTTGAAATTATTTGTTAATTAGTTGTTTTCAGCAAACAAGGAATTTCATAGTCAAGTTTTAACTTTCTTACCTTAAATATTTAGCAATTATTTATAAAGATCCTGTATAATGTAACAAGGTTATACCTAAACGTTTGACAACCCATTTTCATTAACATATGAGGTACATCTAGTGTCATTCTTAAATGTTTTTTTTTTTATTCTAGAATATCTGACATACTGATCATTCAAGAGAACAAACGACCAAAAATGAACAACTCCTGTAACGATTTCTGTAACAACAATGAATTTTGTCTTTTGACGCCTAAAGGTGCACGATGTTTGTGTGCGGACGGATATGTCAACGACAACCTGACGTGTAGGGCTATAATAGCTCCAACACCTCAGTGTCCATTAAATTGTAACACAGGACATTGCAAGGTAAGGGTTTAGTGCAAAACTCGTATTTTTATTCTTTAAAGAATTAAACTGTGCGACATATCTGATCTAACCAACTAAAAAATACCATTATCAGATAATAATAGAATACCATAAATAAATAGAAGAATTGAACAAAATCTGTCAGTAAGCACACTGCTTCTAAAAGAAATGTATATTTAATATTTTAATGAAAACCATGCCCTTTTTTAAAATACGGATAACGGATTATTTATCTTTCCTTATTGTAACTCTTCTTTAGATTGAATCTGGCAAAGCGCCCTTCTGCGCTTGCCCACCTTTATATAGTGGTGATAGATGTCAGAATTACAGATGTTCACAGTACTGTAAAAACAGAGGTGTATGTACCATGGATCCTTTATGGAATGTGTCTTCGGGGGCATCGCTTGAGGAAGCAGGTAATTTTTATATTAATAATTATTTATCCAGTCGCTTTAATTCTTTGTTTGTAAACAATGCCACGGATATTGTAAATAAAAACAGTACTTTTGTACCTGGTGATAATTCCTGTACTGTCTGGAATAACATGTATAAGTCAATGTTTTTGAATCCTGTAACCGAATTGAAACTAATAAATATTTTAAAAGATTTTAAAAATAAAAAATGTGCTGGTGACGATGAAATTCCACTATTTCTATTGAAAAAAGGTATTCATACTATTATTTCACTGCCTTTTACTGAAATTATAAATTGTTCGTTATTAGTGGAAAGTATCCGAGTGCTTTGAAGAATGCTTTTGTCATTCCTCTATATAAAAAAGGCGATCATGACAAATTTAGAGAATTCTCGTCCAATCAGTAGCTTACCCTCGTTTTTAAAAATCTTTGAAAAAGTGTTTTATAATAGGCTATTAAAATATTTTTTGACGGCTAACTTTTCTTCTCTCTTTCAAAAATCCATTTTTCAAGTTCAAAAATGAATCTTTAAAGAATTGATCTATTGAAACAGCTGTTTTTGACTTTGTGGAGGAAAAGTTAGAAGCATTGGAGCGGGGAGAATTCGCATGTGGTCTTTTTTTTTATCTCTCCAAGGCTTTTGACTGTCTCTCATATATCTATCTATAGATAAATTACATAAATAGGGAGTTAGAGGATTGGTATTGTCATGAATTAAAATTTACCTCGGCGGCAGAACTCAAAGAGTTCTTATTAAATTTTTAAAATTTTTTCGATAACTGTTAGAATTCGATATAAAATTCAAAAATGAAATTAAAAATAGATGTTTTCATTTCAAAAAATGAAGTTGATGGTCGTACCTTATTCTTGGGGTACCCTGTGAACATAAATTTATCATAAAAAAAAACATCTTAAGAAATGAAAATCGACGGGTCCGATCGTTTTTCAAAAAAACACCGCTGAATTTTAAATGAATTTAGGCATCACTTCTGGGACTCACTGTATAAACACTCGTTATAAGTGTTTTTTTTATATCCAGGCATTCAAAATGAAATCATAAAAAGTTTTTTTTTATCTCATTGAAACAACATTCTCCTTGACAAAGCTAGAAATACTGTTACTAAACCGACAATAAATAAAAGTAAAGATATTTAAATAAAACAATGTACCTAATTATTCAAAACAAGCAAATCAAATCAAAAATATGAACGGCAAAGAACAAAAAGAATATTATATAACATCAAAATGTAGATATAGAAAAATAATTTAAAAAATGGAAATTAATGAATTGCAAAAATTACTTTATATGCAGTTCCGTTTAAAATATTAAAGTTGCTACTACTTTCTAGTAGACGCGGCAACACTGCATTGTTGAAAATACTTTAGGTGGTTAGAACATTGCCGCTTATGCAAAAAAAATAAAGAATTTTAAGCTGTCCGTGAATTGACCAAAAATAAATAAATTTAAAAAACTACCATTAGATATCTACTGACGAAATTACAGTTTATTTCTTAGCTAGGGTTGGTAAATTTCCTGGGTGTGACTGTTTGTCGCTCACACTGGCTCACTGACATGCACATGCACAAACCAAACAATCGAAAGAAAAATTTATTTGAATTTAAACGACTTATGTTTAATTTTTCTTTGTTCTAGGTAAACCATCTCTGAAATGCATCTGCCCTCCTCAATGGTTCGGAAAAAGATGCGAAAAACGTCTTCCTCTATGTACGGATTTCTGTCGAAACGGCGGCACTTGCACTCTGTTTATGGGACTACCTCATTGCACCTGTAAAGACGGCTTTATGGGCTTCAGGTGCCAACACTGTACGAATTTTGATTGCGGTACTGGCGGTAATTGCTTTGTTAAAAATGGAACTCGGTCATGCACGTGTTCTCAAGGTAATTATGTTCTTACACACGATTTAAATAACATAATATATGTATTTTGCGATTTTCTTTAGAAACCTATAAAAGGTGGAACAATTTTAGTAAGTGATTTTATAGCTTTAAAGTAAAATTTTAGTAAAACTGCGTTTCTTTTTCTGGTTTATTCTCTAGTTTAAACTCGGTACAAAACCAGAAGAAGAAACGCAGATTAACTAAACTTTTTTTTTAAACCAAACCTATAATACCGGCCATAACAGGTGCAGCCAAGTTTAAGGCCCAAATGCACCAATGGAAATGAAATCGGACCAGAAGCGAAGCTTAAAATTTAAACACCTGGCTTATGTCTCAAAATCACTGCTTTAGTTAAGCCATCCAGCTGGACCGCTTAAGTCTTAAAGCCGAGATTTCTAGCCTTATTTTGTTGTAGGTAAAGTAAGCGCCACAAATATAATACCGTTCACGTTTAAATATTTGTATAAAAACTCCAGCAAAAAATGTATGAAAGGAAGCTACAATATCCGGGTTAATACTTTATGAGTCTACGTGGACCCCAAGAAAGTTATATCTAATTACCTCTTGTGGATATTCTATTGACCTTTAGAGCCAATTTTTCGTTTCTCATTGGCTGAATCAGTTAGAAATTGATATCACCATATAAAACTCGACCTATTGACAGTTTTTGATCGCTACTGGCAAAGCGCGGATACGGCTTCGCTCTGTTCTTACTATGTTAAAAAGAGAAAGATGCGACGACGGCTCACTTCTGTACGAATCGTACTCGGCGGCATCTGGCTTTTAATTTCCAAGAAATGCGCTCGCCGGAACCTCACATTTTAAGCCGCATAGAGGCGGCATTTTTTGCTGCAGTTTTTATACAGAAGACAGAAACGTAAACAATAATGTTATATTTGTGGCGCTCACTTTACTTATATATTTTCCACTGCCATAATATTTTCTTTGAATGTTATAAAATTTTTAAAAAGGTTAACGTAAATGGGAATATTTTATGAAATAAACCTTTGAGATGAACGATTAAAATGGATTTGATAACGATTTATTCTGGAAATCATAAACCAAACAAATCTATATTGGAAAAAATCCATTCGGAGACCTAGATGAATTGACCTTTTTTAATAGGTTTAGTTCTTTAAAAAGATACTGCAAGACACGTTCTTCAATTGATGGAACATGAACTGAGAAACGCTTTGGCTTCGTACTCTTTTACCATGTGTCTCTAACAATAGTATCACACAAAACTAATGTTTTATTTTGAGACGAACCATGACAATTCATAACGAACACAAAATTAATAATATGTGTATACTCCATAATGTTATCGCCATACCCAAAAGTAGTTTATTTGATCCAAATTTTGTGGCTTCACAAAGCCAAGACATTATTCCTTGGTGCAACAACAATAACTTAAAGCCATGTTTATTATTTAAGCTTGTCTTAAACTTCGCTTTTTAGCTCGAAAGGTGCAATTTGTTCTAAATTGAAACAAATTTGTGCATTTCCATTTAACAATGAGATATATGGAAAATTTCTAGTACTTTCGGAGATATCAGTAAAAAAACTACATTTTGCATACCCTGTTTCTCCTATTTATGACTTTATTTTTCACAAAAGAAAAACAAGGAGTTGCTTATTTATAAGTGTGTAATACCAAGATGTAAAAAATTATATTGGTCAAAGGTGGTCATGAAATGAGAAACGGCTTTCTTAGCTTAATCGTCCTTTTGAGATATTTCAATTTAGTTTAGTTTGGATGTCATACTGACCTCATCAATAACGCGCAAACATACCGTGCGGGCAAAAATTATTGTCATCCAAGAGGGCTCAGACTGAAAAACCGAGGGTTTGGTTAACAATTATAAGGGGACGATATATCTAAGTTAAAATTGTGTCAAATTTATATTATGACATGATATGTGAAACAGATAAATATTAAAATAAGTAAATAAATACAAATTTATTTTTGTTGTTTATAAAATTAACAAAGTAAGAATATAGAGAAAAAAAACTAAAAATGATAGAAATTGCTGAAATTGGCCATCGTCATGTTCCAAGCATAAATCCACACGTCTTTTAATATCTTCGAAAGCGTTGACCAGCATCTCTGGAGGGATGTTACCACATTCTTGGATAATTCTTGTAACTGTTCTAAATTTTCAACTGGTCCTTTAAAAATATTGTTCTTTAAATGTCAGGTCAAAAAATCATTTCTGTCCAATAAATTTTCGGTAAACCACTGACAGTAAAACATGCGTCTTTCAAAATATGAAGTTCGTATTTCTTGGAATAGTTGCACTTTATAAGGAAACAAATTTAACTGATTTTTTAAAATAGTCCTGCATCTTCCCTAAGATCTTCCCACTTCTTGAGACAGGCGTCTTACACATTTTGTTGGCGTATTTTCCATTATTTCGCGAACATTTCCATCAAGTTCCTCTGGTCTTACAGATGGTCTCCCAGCTTCTTTTTTATGTTGTATAGGGCCTGTTCCCTAAACAGAGCCACGATTCTTTTTAGGCAATGATAAAAATCCCCTGCAGTAAAAGCGACGTTAGGAAAATTTTCGCGAAAATCGTCCATGCACAAACGCTGATTGTATTGGCACTCATCATTTACTCTAACCCCTTTCCAAAATACGCTTCAACCATAAATTTTTCGTGCTGTCCCGTAAAACCCATTGCGTGAATTATTCAAGAAATTTGATAAATTAGCGATGAATCAAATTACTCGTAACGACTGTTGTTGGGAAACTGAGTTCCAACACTGTGTAGTTCTTTTTTCTGTAAGTTATAATTTTTTCTATTTTTAATAAGTTTATTTATTCCTTTATCGTATCGTTGAAGATTAAGTCATTTTTATATGATATCTTTATTAATCATTATTAACATCATAAACGTACTAAAACCTACATAAAACCTTAGTTACTCATAATACATTAGTTACCATAATTTAATACGTTAGTTACGAAAGCATAATACGTTAGATACCAAATAATATTAGAACTATTTTTCATGAACATGTAAAACAATATTTTGACAGTTTTCAAATTTGATGGATACACCTTTGTCTTTAACGTCCACGATCTTAGGTATGCCCTCTGAAGACTGATTAATGACCAAGAAAGCACTCCTTTCGATTTCGTGCGGTTCCCCAGTGCCTAATCCACTGCCGGAAACATCGCCGATTTGAATTTTGCGAGCAATGGAAACTTTCTTGGTCACACTTTCTTCTAAATACCCTCTAGCAACCTTCGCCGATTCCCATCCACCAAGTTCTTGTAGGTCTAATATATCTCCTCCAGCATTAACAAGAAAATTTGCCGAAGATCTTCTAACGCAGTGACCAGTATACAAATTAGGATTTTCAAGTGAGAGATACTCAGCTATTTTTTGAGGTATTTTAGAGAAGAAATGAATGCCGCAGGGCTGTACCGTACATTTCCCTGTTCTATATGATACAAACAATCTTTGGTGAGTGACATGGTCTGGCCTTAACATTGCGTACTTTTTAAATAAAAGCACAGGATTGACTTCGCCGTCAAATATCACATCGAAAATACGTTTCTTGTGGGTTTTTGAGTCGGGAATAGTAACAATCAGCTTGTCCTCTAAAACGTCAACATCTTCCGTGGTCATCTTCGCTAATTCATTAGTTCGACAGGCTCCTCCAATTCCAATTAAAAAAGCCACTTTCATCATTAAAAACTTCTCGTCTGAGGCAGAACACACAAATTCGTTGACTTGTTCTCTTGTAAATACTTTTGATTTTTTTGCTCTATATCCAACATTTTTCTTCTTGATGAAACGTATTAAGGCGCCGTATTTGTCGATTTCCACTCTTTCCTTCAGTTCTAAAGTCGCTCGTAACGTGGAATATTTCGGCCATAAGGATGAAGCAGAGTATTCCTCAGAGAGTTTTGCGAAATACGCCAGCAATACCGTTTCTTCTGCACCTTGAACATGTTCTTTGTTTCGCCACTCACAAAACTGCCGATATTCTTTTTCATAATGGATTTTAGATTTGTCCGGAAGCAAGTTCAACCTTATAATGTTGGCTGCAGCTAATATATCGTCAGGAATATCAAAATCTTGCATGATTTTAATGATGACTTTTTGAAATGCCAAAATGAAATGACAAAACACCTTGTTTTTATTTTCGCATCGCCGTTGTCAATGATACGATAAAGCTTTGAATATAACTCGATTATTAGCGATTTAACACCGTCTCGGACATTGCGGGTGACTCGGCTGTCGCCTCGTCACCTAGCAATGTCCTCGACTATTATAAATCGCATAATAATCTCGTTATATTAATAGCTATAATAAAATAAAACAACACGCCGCTCATGTCCACTGGCCTAAATCGTAAATGTTATGACAACGAATCATACACCGGTTTTTTTCTGAAAAATACTGTCACTGTCATTATTATTGCGCCAAAAAGGTTTTGGTTTTTTCTTTCAAGAATTGTAACATGTATATTGTATGGTCGAGGAGTGAGCGGTAGTATCGAGTAAAGGCATGGATTTAGATTGTTATCAAGGAATATAGCCTGAAGTGTGTCCTGATTTCCCTAATTAAATATAATGGACTGATTATATGCGTTTTTCAACGATCCTTGGGAGAAGGAATGCTCTTTTGTAAATAAAGAATCCTTTTTTTTTATATAGAAGCTGAAATAAGGGATGCTCTAACCTTGTTATACCCCAAGGGAACAATATTTGATTTGTTTAGTAAGCCCAACTGGTTGAATAGTACAACTTTCATCCTATGACAAGGTTGTAACAATTTAACGTAATTAACGCCCTTTGGCAGTGCTTACTTATTTAGGAGTAGATTCACTAGACGTCTGAACTTTGAGCAATGGTATTTAATTTTCATTTTAGTTAAATAATCATAGAACCTCTCCTTTTTTTTGTCATAAGGGTGGTCATTTTATTTACGACATATAGCTGAAGGCTGCAGACTTAAGAGCCTTAAAATTTATAACTGCCCAAGGCTGAGAATGCTGCTTTCGGTTTTTGTCTGTAATTAAAATGAATTTGTAATCACCTTTTTGATCACCTGTATTTTAGATGCTTTTCACCATGTTGATCACCTGTCGGAGATGGAAGATAGCCAGCACACCTATAACAAATTCGAAAACACCTCTGGACCTGATAATCATTTCATGAGCAATTTAAATTTACACACTTCTTCTTTATGTTTGCTCGAGCCGCTTCTTTTAATCAGCTGCCGATGTCAGTGACGGAGAAATCAACAATTTCATTGAAAAAATAGATCTTGATCTGGAATTTCAGATTCCTGTTGTAGTAAGAGATGGAAGAAACTGAAAATCCGGATTCTTGTGGAGATGGAAGCTGAAAGACATTTAAGCAGGTCTAAAGTTTTTCTTAGAATTTCGCTGATTTAACTAACGTCCTATTGTATAGTTAGAATATTATTTACAGGAAGTTGAAAATGACTTGTCTTTTATCTAACCGAGTGAAAGGTGTTTGTTCAGTTTATTGGTGCAAGAAATTTAATCAGGCGCTGCACCATGATAAATATAACCTGATCAATTAGATAATTATCATCATATTCTCATCACATTCATCATTTTGCATGTCTAATTGTTAGAGTAGTGTATTGTGCTTTGTATCGAAAAATTTGACATAAAATTTAATAAGTAATAAATATTGATAGTTTTTAAAACCAGAATCATCTTTGTTTATTGTGAATTGGCGCTTATGCTATATAAGTACTAGGTACCGGATTGTTCGACCTGCCACTAATTAAGTAGGTCACGCTCTTTTGATATTGGGGACACTTTTCAGTTTCCCTACAACTGTTAAAGATGAAGGAATAACTGATTGATTGATAATGCTGGTATTTACTGACCTGACGCCCAACCGCTAAGCAGTACGGCCTTAGATGCAAAGCACAGTTTGATAATAATAATTTTTGCTCGCACGGTATTATTTATTCTAGAGGTAGGTTAAGTTAGTTAAGAACTGAAATGAACAACTAATAACTTTTTAATTCGGTTTTTAATAACAACAAAAAGGCAAATTAAAGGGACCGTTGGAATTGTTCGATGCATAAGTTGACATGCCTCCTCATGTTCTCAAAAGCATTTCTAGCGTTATGGTTATAACCCCTAAGAGGAAACTCATCCTGTGTATACAAACTTATCAATCGGTCATAAAAAACTCGCGGAGAAAAGCTATAGTGTCTCGTGTCGTATGTGTTGTTACACAATCCTGCTGAAAATAGCCATGCTGAAGTTCATCGTCGTGTAGATTTTGAACAAATTCCCTCAAAATGTCGTTTCTGTACTGTATTGACGGTGAAATTAAAAAAATATATTGACCCAATTATTATTCTGCGCGAGGCACTTCCAAAGATCAATATTTTGAACATCTAGTAGAGATTCATCAAAAACATGTGGATTGTCAGTTTCTCACATTCTCATATTTTGGAAATTCAGGTACCCTGAAATATGAAACCACGCTTCGTCAGAAGAAAATGTTATGTTTAATAGATTGTCATTCATTAAATTATTGAGAAACTATTTGCAGTACGAAAGACGCCAGGGCTGGTCTGTCGGCAAAAGAGCTTGATATGATAAAAATCCTTTCGAAATAAGTACTGCTAATTCTGGAAAGTATTTTCGAAAATCGTGCAAACATAAACACTGATTGTATTCCCAAATTCCATTAACTAACACGCCACTTCAAAAATAGGCTTGAATCATGGAAATATTGTGCTCAGTAGTGAAACCCATAATTTCACATCACCAGCACTTCTTGACAAATTTTGACAATCTAAGAATGATGGGATTAATATCTGTAACAAAAACTTTTACCCACGCCCAGTGGCGACTCGTAGGTTGGCAGAAGTGCCGAAAAGACGAAAAAATAGCGTCGTAGGCGAAAATTTTTATAGACCGTGCCCAAATCTGGTTTTTGTCTACTATTGTAATATTGGCATTGAACAAAATGTATGATACATTATTTAATTTCACGTCCATTTCGTTTTTTATTTCCATACAAAAAGGTAGGTATCATGGTAATGATAGTATCACATTTTCACACGTTCATGCATGATGCATGGTAAAGTTGTGATGTCAAATTTCCATCAATAAAAAATGGACCGATCTTGTGGTTACCCAGAAGCCCAGCCCACACATTCAATTTTCAAGGGCGTTGTGTATGACCTTCTCTCATCCAGTAGGGATTTTCATTTGCCCAAAACCTACAGTTGTGTCTATTGACTTTACCATTTAACATAAATGTTGCTTCGCCCGAAAATACTATAAATTTGAAAAACTGGTTATTTTAGTCAAACCTTGACATCATAATATCACAAAATTCAATTCTTCGCTCATAATCATCATCTAATAACTCTTGAACTACATGTATTTTGAAAGGGTGATATTTATGTTTTATTAAAACATTATGGACGGATTTGAAGCAGACGTCACTTACTTGAGAAATTTTTCTTAATGAAGAAACAGGGGTTTCAACAACATGTTGTAAAATTTCTAAATTTTTCTCTTCATCTAGTACTGCTGGTCGTCCGGATCGTCGCCTATCTCTACAATTTCCAGTTTCTTCGAACCGTCGGACAGTTTTTCGAACAGTTGCTTTTGAAATTGGATTTCGGTTTGGAAATGCGTCATTAAATAGATTTTTAACCTCTTCGAAGACCTGACCCTGTCGCCATATCCTCTCATCATAACAATTGTAATTTTTTCACTTTCAGTTAGACATTTTTGCATGTAAAAATGACAGCTTTTATGACTTTACATCAAAACTCAACTGGTGTTTGATTTATTAATAAATAAAACACAATTTGTTGATATTTTCAAAACACGTCGTTATTTCGAAAACTACTGATATTAGGAACAAAGTATGTTATACCAAAAGTGTAACAAATTTAAAGTAAAAACTATAAATTTAAAAATATAAAATTCGTTCGAATTCCAGACAAACTATAAAGCTGGCAACAACGCCAATATCGTCATTCGGTGCGTCAGATCCTCTTACACAACTGTACTAAATTTGGTTGAAATCGGCCAGTAAATTGTGATGTTATTAAGCCCTTTCCAGACTTTATACACACACTATATAATTCATCACAGAAATTTTTATCACATTAAGAATCTGAGAAAAAAAATTTGGAGTTTTTTAAACGCGTTAAATTAATTGTATGTAGCGACAAAATGGTGAATTACGGCATAAGATTCGGATGTTTTTTGCAGATTTTTTTAGAATTTTGCTTTCTATTAAGTACTTACCAATAATTATTGTAACAAACTTGACAACAGTCGGTCCTGGTTAATTGTATTACGTAAAAATAAGTTTTAACGCACTTTAGACCCGAAAATCCTAGCTCATTTGACAGATGTGGGTGACAATCGAGTCAAGTAAATAGGAAAATGTTTTGTTTACCAAATGAAATAAATCAAGTTTTAGTTGACTGAGTGTTCTAACACAGATCTATATATCCACGTAGATCTGTGGTTTCACTCCCCGTAAGCCATGCATAATTTTGATACTTCTGAAAATGACCTATTACTTCCCTTGTCTCTCTCCAGTGTTAATTAATATCAACATTTTAGGGGTCGGCCGACCATTATTTTTTAATTTAATTTGTTCATCCAATGACAAAAATCCACATTTTATACTTAAAATATATTATATTAGATATAAGATCACTTTATACCTCAGTTATCATCAATTTTTCGGAATGTCCAAACAGGATATTTGATCTATATTTAAAAACACTTACCTGTGATCCTAATCTCTTTGAAAAAACAAACCAAAACTTTTTTTTTTAAAGAGATAACACTTACTCTCACTATTTTGCACTAATTTAGTTCTTTTCTTTTAAGAATAATCACAAAAACTTTAAATACAACAGATTCTTATATACTTAATGCAAAATTAAAACCGTTGCACGTCAATCGTCATACCCTTTAAGTGACGTCAGATATCGACAGTGTTGCCAGCTTGTAACCAAAATATCCGAGTGAGGGAATTACATCAATTACAGTTTTTTTTTTCATAAAAACAAGATAAATATACAAAAGGTTCCCATAGTTTATATATTTGTTTACTGTATAATACCTTTTACCATCAACTTTAGTAGATTCAACACTTCTTGTATTTTCATCTTCCCAAGATCGACCATTGGCACCATTCTGAAAAATCCATGTTTCATCCAAGGAAACGAATTGGTACAAAATATGTAGATCTTAACACATTCTTTAAATTTACTTCTCTAGCTGCTGTCAAGGGTAACAATGGGCCATTGTTGTTAAGTTCTTCCTCAAAATAGCTTACTAGAGAGGCTATAACCTCCTAAATAATGAACAACGTAATCGACAGAGATATGTATGTGCACTTTTGTTGTTCTTAAAAGAACAGTTTTTTTAATGCTATTTATGAAAATATCTGGAGTTTTTGTTAAAAAATAGACGGCACAGCAAGCAGAATCACAAAACAATAATTAAGGTCAGTTTTGCATAAACGTCAAACAAAGCCAACTAACGAGCTGGCGCCACCGCACCGTTTACAGTTGTGTTGCCAACTATCGGCCAATAAAATTAAAATTATATTAATTTTTACAAGCTTAAATAAACAAAATATTTGCTATAAGTGGGTTCGTATTAAAGAAGAATACTTTAAGTTTGTAGTAAATTTAATATCGTATAAAATTTTAATACTTTTTGTCCAAATTTAATTTCCTCGTGTTTTCTTACGGACTGACAATTATCAGCTGATTGATGACGTGCATCGGTTTTAAATTTGCATAGTATAGTATACAAAAACTTTTCTGTCGATAATGAGTATTAGACATGACTATAACCTCACTTGCCTATCTTCAAGCCTGAATAACTTGGTCTTCAGTACTGATATTCTAATGACAGGGTAGGAATGCCGACCCCAGCCTGGGTTATAGTTGGAGTCAAGCAAATATTTGACGCGTGACACTTCCATCTTGTCATATTTGTCCAATACTAGGTTATTTCGATTTCACCAACTTTATTACAGCTGATACTTAGTCAGGGCCGGACTGACGAATATTGTTATTTATAAACCTTTGCAGAAAATGATTGCTGGGAAATTGGTCTAAGAATATGAATTATAATATAAATAAATTTGTTTTGATAAATTCTGTGCATTGTAATGGTGGGATTCAGGATTGACCATTAATATCACAGGTCTTAACAAAAGCAATCTTAGTAGTGTATAACGATTAAATTAATAAAATGCGGATCTGCAGCCCATATGATTTGACAAATCGACGAGAAGGTAACTCTGTTTATGTATATCTCTTTTTAGTCATATAAAAGGATAAAGATAGATATACTTCGAGTGGGTGGTAATTATTATAATATAAATTAGCCATTAGTAACTTTTATATTATGAGTGGCCTGCCGTATTTGACACCCATGACAATATGGAAGTGTCACGCGTCAAATATTTGCTTGACCCCAACTATACTTAAAAGGTAAAACAATTTATTTTATGGCGGCTCGGCTGTAGATTGCCGGTATGAGGTCCGGAGTTACAAGAGCGATTTAAAAAGTGGAGCGGTTATTCGCTGGCAGTTTGAGTTATTAAAATGCAAATTGATGTAGATAAATAATATAATATACTGTGTTTTGTCTGTTTGACACTAGGTCGGCACTGCCGACCCTGAAAAGCCGCCACTGTCCACGCCCATGGTGGCATCGCTTCTAAGTCTTCTGTTCGCCGATCCGTTGTGATGGATGATTTTATATTTGCCGTGGGTACACCCCTACCCTTCTACACGAACCTCTGGGGCCGCTACTTTATATTATTTATTCTAACGATTTGATATATTTTCTCAATAAGAGTTCACCTAGTGTCAAGACTATATGTTATGCCGATGACACAAACGTCCTTATCATCGAAGATGACCTAAATAATTTAAAAATCACAGCCGAAAAAGTCTACGATGGAGCAATAATCTGGTCTGACAAGAACAAACTTAGTTTAAATAGAAGCAAAACTAAGGCTTTAACTTTTTCCTGCTCTCGGCAGCAGCAATATGGTATAACTTTATTCAATGAAAACTCCACTAATACTGTCACATCTTCAGAGAACGCCCCATTATTGGGAATTACTATAGACCAAAAACTTCAATGGCACACTCAGATTGAGAACATTTGCGTCAAGCTACGCCGGAATTGCTACGCACTACGCTTCATGTCTCAACACTGTGGCAGGGATGTTTTGTTGGCACTGTACTATGCGAGTATACACTCATGTATTCGATATGGGATACTGAACTGGGGGACATCTGCGGGTGTCAATCGCGTTTTCCTGCTTCAAAAATATGCTGTAAGGATTTTGGGTGGGTTGAGTTTTCGCGAGTCATGCAGAGAAACTTTTCAGGGTCTTGGTATTTTGACTGTGGCAGGTATTTATATCTTGGAAATTTGTTCTTTTGTTTACCTGAACAGGTCAACTTTTGAGTCCGTTCGTACGAATCATCGCTATGACACGAGAACGCGTGATTTATTACTCCCTGACCTGCATCGAACGGCTTTCTATCAGAGAAACATTGCGTTTGGTGGATGCAGGCTCTTTAATGCTTTGGATGATGGCATCAAATATTCTCCTAATATAAAAATTTTTAAACGTAGGCTTAAACAACGGCTTCTGAGTAAAAATTGTTACTCCGTTCAGGAATTTTTCTCGTGAGTGTTGACTCTGGTTGATTTCAAATATTTTGTTTTATGATATATGTATTAGCGACTTGTTGATATTGAATTTTATATATTAGTGTTTTATTTTTGTATATTTTATTTTATTTTATTTAGTTTTCTCTTTTTTGACGTATTCCTCAATTATTGTATGTTTTTTGTACTTTTGAATTGAGAAATAAATATATTGATTGATTGATTGATTGATTGATTGATTTAGTCACGCTTTGTTTGTTAATGAAAGTATAGTAAAGGGTATATTTTAATGTTTTATTTTTACTAATATAAACTTCTAAACCTTTCTTAAAATATGGCCACGTGCCATGTTTAATACCCCCAGTCTTGTGTTTTGTTGAGTCCGAACCAGTCAACCCACTTGCTTTTTACTTGAGTGTCCCTTTGCACATCCAAACTGACCTAAACTAGATGGAATTATTTCAAAAGGTTAAGATGACAATCACCACTGACCAAAATAGTTTTAATGAGTTGATATAATTAATAAATATCCTTATTATATTATTTATTTTGATAAAATGTTTCGTATATTTTACAGGTTATAGCGGAGATCATTGCGAAACCTCCGTGTGCGGATCGCACGGACAAGTCGTATCTTTACCAACGAGTATCAAATGTGACTGTCACAATGGTTGGACAGGGGAGAAGTGTGATACGTATAGATGTGATGGCCTTTGCCAAAATGGAGGCACATGTATTTCCTCCACATTGCAGTGCACTTGTCCTTCAAATTATGCTGGTAATGATAAACATTGTTTACAGTGTGTACCTTTAATTTAAATAGATGGTAAAATAAAAAATATAATTTTACACTTTCCACAGATTTTTATTTTGACTCGACATATGTTTCGCAACACAGTTGCTTCTTCAAAAGAGTACTATTAAATGGTATTTTAACAAGTATATACTTAGGTGTAAAATTTTTATTGCAGGTAATTTTTAGGTACGGTTGTTGGAAAAACCAATAATAATATTTACAAACTAATTAAAGAGATTTAAAAGAGGTGATCCATTTAAATCCAATTGATCATTAAGGAGAGTATTGTTATATTTAAGCCTATTTATCTCTAAAGATTCAAGCAAATTTAATTTTATACTTTTGTTTTCAATATGCAAGATATCGTAGTTAGGATTAAATGTATGATTTGCTTCTAACAGATGGTTAGAATAATTAGAATCTGTTTTGTTTTTTATAAAACTTGTATGATGTTCATTCACACGTTTTTCGAAGTTTCGACCTGTTTGTCCGATATAAACTTTAGGGCAATCATTACATTTTAATTTATAAACGCCAGACTTATTTCCTTTGTTCAGTTTACTTTTATTGTTTTTAATGTGTTTTCCTAGAGTATTGTTAGTTTTGAAGGCGATATTAATGTTCAAGTTTTTTAAAAAGTTTTTAATTTTAGTGCTAATATGACCTATGTACGAGATAACTTTATAATTGTTATTATTCTTATTTGCTGTTGGAAACACTAGGTTTATAGCCTTTTTGTATAATTTTTTATTTAGGATTTTATCTATTGTTATCGCGGAATAACCATTATTAACTGCAATTTGCTTAATGATATTTAATTCGGTTTGAAAATTAGTTTTGTTTAAAGGTAATGTTACTAGTCGATGTATCATACTAAAGAAAGAAGCTAATTTATGTTGTACTGGATGGCAAGATGTGTTATGTATAGTAGTATCAGTATGAGTAGGTTTATGGTATATTGAAAAATCATGTTTATTTTCGAATTTTGTTATCGTTAGGTCTAAAAAATTAATGGAATTATTGACTTCTTTTTCTATTGTAAATTTTATATTGTTGTGTATATTATTTATGAATTCTAAAAACTGATCCAATTGCCTTTCAGTACCTATAAAACAAGCTAGAACATCGTCCACATATCTATACCAATAAAGAAATTTTTTAAACAGTGAATGTTTCGAAATAATAGACTCTATATTGTCCATAAAGATTTCCGCTAAGAGGGGACTTAGAGGATTGCCCATAATAAGACCTTCTTTACTAGTATAAAATTCGTTATTAAATTCGAAATAGTTTTGTTGTAAACAAACCTCTAAATTTCTTTATTGGTATAGATATGTGGACGATGTTCTAGCTTGTTTTATAGGTACTGAAAGGCAATTGGATCAGTTTTTAGAATTCATAAATAATATACACAACAATATAAAATTTACAATAGAAAAAGAAGTCAATAATTCCATTAATTTTTTAGACCTAACGATAACAAAATTCGAAAATAAACATGATTTTTCAATATACCATAAACCTACTCATACTGATACTACTATACATAACACATCTTGCCATCCAGTACAACATAAATTAGCTTCTTTCTTTAGTATGATACATCGACTAGTAACATTACCTTTAAACAAAACTAATTTTCAAACCGAATTAAATATCATTAAGCAAATTGCAGTTAATAATGGTTATTCCGCGATAACAATAGATAAAATCCTAAATAAAAAATTATACAAAAAGGCTATAAACCTAGTGTTTCCAACAGCAAATAAGAATAATAACAATTATAAAGTTATCTCGTACATAGGTCATATTAGCACTAAAATTAAAAACTTTTTAAAAAACTTGAACATTAATATCGCCTTCAAAACTAACAATACTCTAGGAAAACACATTAAAAACAATAAAAGTAAACTGAACAAAGGAAATAAGTCTGGCGTTTATAAATTAAAATGTAATGATTGCCCTAAAGTTTATATCGGACAAACAGGTCGAAACTTCGAAAAACGTGTGAATGAACATCATACAAGTTTTATAAAAAACAAAACAGATTCTAATTATTCTAACCATCTGTTAGAAGCAAATCATACATTTAATCCTAACTACGATATCTTGCATATTGAAAACAAAAGTATAAAATTAAATTTGCTTGAATCTTTAGAGATAAATAGGCTTAAATATAACAATACTCTCCTTAATGATCAATTGGATTTAAATGGATCACCTCTTTTAAATCTCTTTAATTAGTTTGTAAATATTATTATTGGTTTTTCCAACAACCGTACCTAAAAATTACCTGCAATAAAAATTTTACACCTAAGTATATACTTGTTAAAATACCATTTAATAGTACTCTTTTGAAGAAGCAACTGTGTTGCGAAACATATGTCGAGTCAAAATAAAAATCTGTGGAAAGTGTAAAATTATATTTTTTATTTTACCATCTATTTAAATTAACAATGGATTTCCACCAAGTAAAAGCCGAATCAATTCAAGTGTGTACCTTTGTTTGTGCTTATGGCTGCATGTATTTCTAATCTTTTTCTGTTGGAATATCATAAGGAATCACCCCTTTAAGTTACGTACCGTACTTCTGAAACACCCTATATACATGGCATGTGAAAAATATGTGCCTGAATATGAAACACCCTGATAATGATGATTTTATTATGTATTGTTTATTAATTTCCTGTGAAAAGAGATTCCCGACTCCTTTTTCTGGCTATGGCTTTTACAGTTAAAAGCACAATAATACACCATGTTTATAAGCACACAATATAGTTATATAATAAAACTTTTTAGTCACAATATCATAGAATACTAACACTGCGTCCGAAGTTTGTTTGGCATAAATAAAATGGCGGTCGCCCGTTCGACGTAACGAAAGCCTGGCATTTGCATAAACGAGTGCGAGGTATCCTCTTTCCTCCCTAATGTAAGCGAAAAACACTATGTTAATAAAGAATAAAGAGACGACCGGCTCTGGACAAGATAAACGTCAATTTTAGGGGAATATAAAGAAATCGTAAAAATCTGACGTACTGCGCATGAGTAAAGCTTCCGCGAAAAGAATTTTCAAGGTGCATACTGCGGACATTTTTAGATTGCTCGGCCATTAGCTTTGTTTTGCTACTGGTGGGAGTTTAGTGGTTCAGTTTAATTACCGTTTTCGACTGATATCAGGGAGTTTTGGGTAAGATTCAAAAATTTAGTAATATTTTTTATTTATTTTTTTTATTTATTTATTTATAAAATTTTACAAAATTACAATTTTGATTTCTTAAGGTCTATAAATACTTTCAGAGTTACAGTAATGTATGCATCTAGGTGATAAACACCTGTATATGCAGTAATTTAATGTTATTAGATTTGTAGTTATATGTATATTATAATTTTATTAAATTGAATGGGCAACAATCAGCCCATGATAGTTCATTTTTATTATTTTGATATTTATTTAACTATGTAGAATCATTCACCATTACAACAAAAATCTCAGTTAATCAATCAGGGAAAGAGGTTTAAAAATAACTCGAGCCACACAGACGGATCTGCATGGGGTACATCCAGTGTTCAATATATCACAAGAGCGACACAAACCCAAACAGTAAACACACAATACCCTACAACTGCCCTGCAATAAAATTCTCGTTTTCGTATATATGAAATCTACATTTATTGATGAAAGATTTGTATCTTGTTGTAGTTCTTATTTCTTGGGGCAGCGCATTATAAATTTTAGGTGCCAAAATTGAAGCAAACCTTTGATTGGCATCATATTTTCTGAAGGGTACAGCTAACATTCTGTTTGCTTTACTTCTAGTTTGGTAGCAATGGTCTATAAATACTTTACTTTTAGACTTAAAACACAAAATACAGTTACTGAGATAATATAGACATCGGACATTTAATATACATTTACTGTAAAGTAAGTTTGTCGAGTACATTATGTCTCTCAAAAATATTATTTTTAGGATAAAATTCTGTACCACATTCAGTGGCTTTAAGGCATTCTCGTAAAGCCCTCCCCAGACTATGTTGCCATATCTGAGAAGCGACTCCACTAATGATTTATATATTTGAACTAGTACATTTTTACTCAATATCCTACGTATCAAATAAAACTTATGAATCAGGCTTCTAATTTTGTTTGTTAGGTCTTGAATGTGATGATTCCACTTTAGATTTTTGTCTATTGTGATACCAAGATACTTCATTGTGTCTGTTTCTCTTATATTGAGACCAGACCCAGGCAATGTAATGCAATCGAAATTTGGCCTATTTACGTCACTCATTGAAAATGCAATGTAGAATGTTTTGTCATGATTAAGAGTAAATTTATTCAGGTCAAGCCAGCACTTTACTCTTTCCAATCCCCTAATCACTTTATTTTTTGTATTTTCCCAAGTAGTGTCCTTGAAAAACAACACTGTATCATCGGCGTATGATATTGAAATACCCTCTATGTTCAAATTTAGCATCGAATTTATATAAATTATGAAAAGGAGTGGACCAAGTACTGTCCCCTGAGGTATACCGATCTTAACTTCCAGAGGATCGCTGTGGACATTTCTAATTTTCGCAGTCTGCTTCCTGTTCGCCAAGTAATTTTTAAAGACGTCCAACACCCCTCCCCGAACACCATAATGTTCCAGAGAATCTATGAGCAACCCATGAGGAACAGTGTCGAAAGCCTTTGCCAAATCCAAAAAAACTGCAATACCCCTTTCGTTACCATCGAGACCAATCTTCACACTATTTATAAGTTCCAACATGGCATCACTGGTACTTACGCCCTTCATAAATCCAAATTGATTATTATTTAATATGTTAAAAGAAGACAAATAATTAAGTAGTCTATGTTTTAAACATTTTTCAAAAATTTTTGCGAAGGTTGTGATAACACTAATAGGTCGATAATTAGCAATGTCTGTTTTACAACCCTTTTTATAAATTGTGGTGACAGAGGATATTTTCATAGAAGATGGCACGTTACCTGTTAGAAAAATGAGGTTTATGATATGAACTAACGGTTTTAATATAAAGTTATGGAATTTTTTAATCAATCTGGATGTTATACCATCTACTCCAGGAGAGCTATTGTTTTTCAGAGTACTTATATGTTCAATGATTTCATTATCAGTAACTGGACTTAGCGACATGGAATTTACTAGAGTAGGGTAATTCATTGTGACTGGTGAGGTGGGTACTTTTATACTTGAGGCCATGTTGGAACCTATGTTTATATAATAATCATTACAGAAATTTGCCATTTCAGTATCATTTAAGAAATGTTGTTTATTATGATCAAGTATATTTATATTATTGTTGGATTTATTATTATTTTCGTTTGCTGCTTCAGAGATTATCTGATAGATTTTTCTTAAGTTATTAGTATTTGCATTGATCTGGTCTTTATAATAGTTATTTTTGGTATTTTGAATTATTTTATTAAGTCGATTTCTATAGGCTTTATATTCCTGAAAGAGGTTAATATCGTTCTTGTTTTTCATAGCTATTTTCTTAAGTTTATCCCTATGTCTGATCGAAAGTATTATGCCATTAGTAATCCAGGGTTTTATTTTTTTGTATTTCACAGATGATACTGTTGTAGCAGTGGTACACTCCTTTATAATATTTTAAAAGATATTCAAAAACTTATCGTAAGCAATTTCTGGGTCATTCAAAATAACAACGTCATTCCAATGTACAGTACTTAGGATATTACCAAATTTATCATCATCAAATTTAAATATAGTTTTTTGATCAATATTTTTTTCAACAGATTTTTTATTGACGCTAACATTTAGATAAATAGGGAAGTGATCAGTAATATCTGTATCAATAACCAGGGCAGTAAGTACCAGATTATTTCCATCCATATGTCTTCTTACAAAAATATGATCTATGCAAGTGCTAGTCTCGGTGGTTACCCTAGTATAAGAGTTTATGTATGCCTTAAAGCCCAAGGAAGATAACACAGATAGGTATTCATTAGTTGCCATTTTTGAGGGGTTAAGTGTATCAAAGTTGATGTCGCCTATAAATATTTCCAATTTGCTACCCTTTAGATTACTCAAATAAGATTCTAGATCGTTTAAAAATAAGTTATCATTGGTAGATGGAGATCGATAACAAGGCATAATTAAAAATTCAATGTTGTTTAGTGTGAAGATGATGTCACTTATCGTGATATTAGTTAAAGGTAAGACAGTATGATTAATAAGAAAGTTTATGTACTCTCTAATAAAGATAAGAACCCCATCATTTTGATTGATTGAACTGTCATTATAACATGTTTGAAATCCAGGAATTGTAAAATTTTTTATATTCAAAATATTTCGGGTTTCACCAAATATTATTATATCTAAATTGTTGATCCTAAAAGTCTCTAAAAATGCCAAAAATGACTCAAAATTTGTATAAGCACTACGTATGTTAATATGAAGGACATTAAGTATTCCCTTTTTACTGTCAATATCATCACAGAATGTCCTATATTGATGTACGTCATATCTTTGGTTAATATCTTTTAAAATGTTATTTTCCTCATTCTCAAGCTCTTCTATAATATTTAACTCCGTAACATCCATTATTAATTAAACTTAAATTTAATAATAAATTAAAAATTATAAGGGACATATTAACCATTGTATTCTGTATAATTTATCTTACTCTTCAGCACGTTAATATGATAGATCAAAGTTGGACATTCCTTACTGTTATTTTGATGATCAGTGGCGTGTTTTGTTTTGTATTTTTCGTTGGCTAGATGGCAGTTGTTACAGAACACCCTTATCTTTTCAGAAATTCTTGTTAAGATCTCAATGGCGCAGCAAAAATCCTATAATTTTTGTTATCTTCTAAGATTTTCGGTAGGGATCTAATAATCCATTTATTAATATCTATTTCTAGGTAATCGCTGTGAAATAGATCTGTGCACTTCAATAAACCCGCCCCCAAGCTGTTGCAGGAATGGCGGCTGCAAGAACGGAGGACAATGCGTCACGGTGCGCGGAACAAAAATGTGCAACTGTACTCACAGATGGGGAGGACAGAATTGTGAGATATACATGGGAAATGATAATCCCTGTGACGGATATTGTGGAAACAACGGAGTGTGTCAGATTATGACACCGAGTGACATTCCGACTTGTAGGTAGGTGATTCAATTTTAGGCAAATTTCAAAAAATAAAAATAAAATATTAATGCAGATACTTAAAGTTCATATCATTAACTAACTAAATTCATTTCTCTAACAACGGCTCAGTAAAATATAAGTTGGTTTGATTGACCTCATGTTATAACAGGAAAAATCTAGAACGTAAATTTGGCACCTAACAAAAATCAAGAACTTTCTTAAAGTGCTGTATAAAAAAAATTAACTTAATATCATGTTTCGGTTATTTCAGATGTTTAGACTTCTGGACCGGCCCCACCTGCGACAAATCAGGCGGCTGCCGCGGTTACTGTCAAAACGGGGCCAGTTGCACCCTCCACGACGACCAACCCCTCTGCACGTGCACCGCTGATTACGAGGGGGCCACGTGCACCGTTCTCCGTGAGCCGGAAGTAATCCACGAGTCGAGTCTAAGAGAAGAGGGTAGGAGCATTTGGATTCCTATCGCCTGGGCATTGGCAGTCATCTTGATAGTACTGGCTGTGGGGCTCGTGGTGTTCGAGTATGTCTTTAGAAGAAGAACAGTGTTTTCACACGAGAGGTTGCAAGAGAACGATTTTAACAATCCGATTTATCAGGACAGGGATGCGGAGCCTTTTACGTTGGACGCTGATAAGGTCAGTATTTTTAAGAGAGACATGTAGAGGGTGTCTAGTTCTCGATGGTTTTACAGGGTATCTCCGTTATTAGTAAAGATAGAAGGATACAGTTTTCGCAGCACTGTGCTACTTTTTTGTGAAACAAAAGATGCCGCAATTAGAATTTTTCTACTCCTCCTTGTTTTTAATATACGGGATGTTTTTGAAAATTTTACATTTTGGGACCCCCCAGTTTACCCTGTTGCTTATTAGAGAGAAAACAAATATTCTTCTTGTAGTTTTTTACGTAAAATCCAGTGACGTACTCGGATTCTTTCTACGTTCAATAGTTTCCCAGAAAAAAACAAACTTGCTTTTTTTTAAATAGGTCACCCTATATATTTTTTAATAATATGATTTAGTTTATAACAAGCTTCTCAGAAATATAAAATACTTTATTTTTACTTTTAGTATTCAGCACGAAACTTACGTTTTATTAAAAAATATACATTTTTTGTTAGTAGGCCATGACGGGCATTTAAAAAAAAGAAAAGAACACAGTCATTTATGTCATATTAAAAACTTCTTTAGTTTCTGTCAGAGTATTCAGGTTCTCTAAGTTGTTTTAAAATGTCTTATTAATAGTAAAAAATTAGTTTGTCCTAATTATGGCAGAAAATGTAAACTTTGAAAATAATGACAAAAACAACATGCTCGTTTGTTATGTCCATTGTAATGCACAGATGAAGCATTAGAAGGGTATTTCAATAGGTAAATATACGCCTTTTGGTTGTATCTCTATGAAGATTTATTAGATTTCTTAAATTACTTGTAGATATCCCGAAAGACGACAGCCGGATAAAAAAATGTTTCTAAGGATGAAATCAAATTTAATTGAACACGGTTGATTTTCTAAACCTCGGCCTAAAGTCTACAATAAGCAACTAATCGCGAGACTGATGAAATAAATGTTTTACCTTTAATTGAAACAAATCCAACTAGTTTTTGCAGAACGGTTGAAGGTTCGGTCGGAGTAGTTAAATCAAGAGTTCAAACAATCCTAGAAAAACACAATTTTCAGCCATATAAATTCCATATAGTACAAAACTTGCATCTTGGTGATTCACAGCGTCGTATAGAGTTCTGTTATTGGTATTTACAAAATATCAACAGGGAAAATAATTTTGAAAGAACCGTTATATGGTCCGATGAGGCTCATTTTACCAGTGCTGATATATTTAATCGGCACAATACGAGGTTTTGGTCTCAGGAAAATCAGCATGTAATATTTCCACTCGAACGGCAAGGCAGGTTTGGCTTTAAACGTTTCATGTTTTATACTAGGAAGCAAAATAATTTATAATATATTTGAAGGCAGCCTTAATGCAAATAAATATTTGGAAATTCTGGAAAACGTTGTTCCCGAAATAATAGAAGACGTGCCCGTAGCGGGTCTAAATAACTCGCATCTGCAACAAGATGGAGCACCCGCTCACAATGCGCTAAAGTCCCTGTATTGGAAAGTCTGGACACGAGCTATAAAGCCCGTGTGTAAGAAAGAGAACTCTGTGTCCTTTTCTATTTCCTCCTTTTAAGAAATTAATGGCGCCCGGGCGTGCGCGCGGTGTCAGTCTCTCCTGTCATAATAGATATCGCGATGTAAATAAACAGTTCGCGTTCGTTAAACGTCAAAAGTGTTTTAAAAATGCCTACATGCAGCTATCCCGGTTGCAAAAATAATACCAATCATGGGAGAAAATGTTATATGGCCTCATTTCCCTCGGATGAGAACAGACGTGAGAAATGGATAGCTAATGTTTGCCGAAAGAACTGGACACCATCAAAAAATTCATTCATATGCGAGGTATAATAACTTTTAGCATCATCGCGGATGGGGTGGTTTGTAATAGCAGTTTGAATTAAATTTCAGTTATGATAAGACAATTTATTTATTTTTTAATATTATAATTGATTAATTTATAAGCTTATATTTATTAAAAGAGCATTACAGTAGTACTTGTGTCTTCTATAATTTAATTATTACATAATATATTAAAATTAGTAGACGATTCAAGAATTAGTAAATAAATCTACATACATGTTATGTTTCCAAAAGCACAATATTTGTTTATAATATAGGTACATACCTGTGATCTCCTTAGCAAATCTAAAGAATGATATTCCTTCGCCGGTTTTAGAAGGGCGTTCGGGGTAAGCTTCCGATATGCCACCTTTCTGCTTCTTTACTCCCGATATTAAAATCAAAAGAAATCCTTTCTAAATTGTAAATAACCAAAAAAACAAATCACTTTTCACTTTAAACTGCAGAAAAAAAGAAGATTCGTTCAGTTTTCTAAAAGTAAACAAACAATTTGACAGATTGCGAATGCTGTGAACTTAGCTGCGAATAAGTCTTATCTGCGCTTCTCTTATTGGAACCGCCATTAATTTCTTAGCTCGAGGCCAACCAATCGCGTGAACGTCCGCTCGTGTCCAGACTTTCCAATATAGGGACTTTACAATGCGCTAATTATCACGGCCTACTTAAACAACAATTTCCCAGGCCACTGGATTGGAACTAATGGACGTGTAAGATGTGTCGGTTTTGGATTTCTTTTTATGGGAATAAAATTTATTCTATTCAATACCAAAGAATTGCAGATTTAAGAAATGCCACTGAAAGAGCATTTAGGGATTAGGGAGTTACAAACGCGGCCTTTTATTATTTTAAATTCGTTAAGGCGAATAAGAACTATATGTGAAACATGTCTAAGGCATAATGGAGAACAATTTGAGCAATATTTATGAGAAAGCTTTATAAATGTTCAGCTTTTGTTTCTAATGTTTTACGTAGTAAAATACAACTTGATTTATGCATTGTTATTATTTTTACTGAAAAATAACTGCTAGATTGAGGAGTCCAAAATATACTTCTTCTGCAGTAATTATCATACCAGTAATAATTTTTTTTTAATACCCGTCATGGCCTACTAACAAAAAATGTATATTTTTTAATAAAACGTAAATTTCGTGCTTAATATTAAAAATAAAAATAAGGTATTATATATTTCTGAGAAGCTTGCTATAAACTAAATTATATTATTAAAAAATATATAGGGTGTACCCATTTAAAAAAAAGCAAGCTTTTTTTCTCACAATCTATTGAACGTAGAAAGAATCTGAGTACGTCACTGGATTCTACGTAAGAAACTACAAGAAGAACCTTTGTTTTCTCTTTGATAAGCTACAGGGTAACCTAAATATGGGGGGGTTCCCTGGGCCCCTGGATTTAATTTATTTAAAAATGTCGCTTCCTCAACTATCATTTTGTCAGTACTTCTACCACCAAAACCAGAAGAAATATAAAAAACTAAACCTTTAGGTGTACATGGTATTACGTATGTCATGGTGTTATAACCTTTATATTCTGAACATGAAAGGGACTGTATAGTATCGGTTCACTGGGGTTTTGTATTGAGATTTCAAAACAGGGAATAGGAAGTTCTTTTTGAACCTCAGATAACGATTTAAAGTGAACAAATGAATAAAGGTAACCTGCTAGTAAAGTTACTGTTTTTGAATAATATTACAACAACTTTCACACTAAAATCGTCAGCTAATAAAAGGATTAAAAAAATATCCAATCTATTTTATTTACATTTTTGAGCTAGCATATTTACAATAAATAATGAATAGTTTTGAATTTTTTTTTATCAAGAAAAATGTTCTTCTTTGTATTTCTTCTGGAATATCTATATGTTTTCTACTATCGGAATTTGAATCTGAGAAGCTTACTTCTGATAAAATAAATGTTGTTGTAGAGCCGTTACTACTACAAACTAAATCGGTACTATTTCCTTCGAGACCTTTTCCTTAAAAGGATATTATCTCTTTTCCCATTTTTGACAATGGCAATCTTCACTAGTACACTGGACTCCCTTGCTGGGAACTTCAGCCTTAAGCTACAACACTTGAACACCCATATCACAAAGCAAATAATAGACCCATATCTTTAGACTTTGGTTCGATTTTCATCCAATTTTTCTGCTCGACGTTCTCATTCTCAATAGAAATCACTGAAGTTTCAAGAAGTAACACGTTATTTATCAAGGATTTCTGTTCTTTTTTTGGAAAAATCGTTACGATGGTTTAGACCTGTGGGCCGTAACTCGATCTTTTTGACAATCAAAAAAAAAACTTGGTACTACTTTTGGCTGTCTGATATTTCCTTTCTGCATTGTCTTTATGTACATATAATTTTCTATGTTTTTTATCAAAAATAGGTTATATATATCACATATTTTGTAGTCTACTTTCACATTGGCATTTGAACTTACGTTAAAATGATTCTCACATCAATGAACGTGGGATTTGTCAAAAGCAAAAACATCCCGACGCATAGCTTTCTGCCAAACTTTTCTAGTTGCAGGATCAAAAGGTACGCTTATTTTGGAGCATTTCTGGAAGTGTTACGGCACTCAGGAATCACACAATATTTATTATAAACTTTTTTCTCCCTTATTTTAAACAGGGTTGAGATGATTAAAATCATAATTTTAATCAGTATGATTTTTTTTTTAAATCATGATTAATTTGAAAAAGAGTTTTAAAATTTTAACACTTAAAATGTATTTGTTCATACAAAAAATAAAACCCAGACGCATTTTTATGTGGTGTTATTTATTATTTTATTATAATAATCGAAGAGAACAGCTGGTTATTACAAAAATAAAACTTTAAAAAAATTAAAAAATTAAAACTAAAAACCCTTTTAATACAAAAAATTACTTAATTTAAACAAAAAAAACATATAAAAAAACCTAAGTGTTATAATACTTAAATAGAAATACTAGTTTAAGTGCTTTGTCACTGCCAAGTCTGTTTCTTATATCTGAATGTACGAACCCATAAGTAGAAAACATCCTTTCGATATCAGCAGACGATGCACAGGCACACAAAACAGAAATTACTATAGGGAGCACTTGCTTAATTTCTGAAACATCTTCTTGAGATCTCCACCACTGTACTGCTGTTACATTTTTAATTATTTCCTCTGAAAACAGAGTTTTGTGAAAAGGGTCCGACTTAGCTTCCAACTTAATTAGTAATGGTAATAATCCTGTGTCTTTGGAAACAATGTGTAGAGCATCTCTCTTTTCTTTAGCTAGTAATGGATATTCTTTTTTGTTTATTGTAGGATCCAAAATATACGCCAAAAAGTGAAAGGGGGTTAGAGCTTGAACATATCTGTTCTTAAATAATTGATATTGACGCAAGCTTCTTTCTTCTTCAAATTCAAAACTGTCAAAAATAGCCAGTAACTTTTTCCATATGTAAACTGCTTTAGATAAAAATGCACCTTTTTGTTGCATTGCATCCAGTGCTATAGAAATTGGTTTTATCAACTGTAGAAAATCTTCAGCCATCCTTTTAATCTGAAACTTTTTTAAAAATCACTGGATCAATTTGATCTTTATGCTCTTCACATATTAATAACAATTTTGGCCACTCATTTACATAGATCTCAAGACAATCTGAAAGTGTATTCCATCGATCATCCTGAGGTAAGACCAATTTCTTGCCCGCTTTTTCTTTATACCAAGCATTTGGCAAATGGGTATTTCTGAAGTATTTCACAATACTGTACTATATGTTCTTTTATCTGCGATGCTTCTAAATCTTGGCAGAGCAAACTAAGTAAGTGTGCCGAACAACCATATGTAATTATAGGGTAATTGGACGACTCGGTAATTTTTTTCTTCATACTGACCATGTTGCTCGCATTAGCTGTAACAATACTGGTAACTTTACAGTTATATTCATTTTTGCACTTACTTATTGAGTTAATAGCCAAATCGGCAAGAAAGTCAGCTGTATGGGGATGACCAGATGTATCTATGCTTTCTAAAAGAACACTGTTTCCATCCTCTGCAGTCAAAACGACACAGATTATCGGCTCATTATGTATATTGGATCATCCATCTAAGGACATGCAAACAGATTGGTCCAGATAACTTGTTAAAACAATTAGATTTTTCTTCTTCAAATATTTCATTCAAGAGCGTTGATGATAACTGAAATCTAGATGGTGGAAGGTAACCAGGTCTTAGCATTTCTATGGCCTTTCGAACCTCTTTATTTTCTATAGCTCTAAAACTGCAATTTGTTGCGTAAACGGCTTTGGCTATTTGTCTGTCCAATTATTTTTTCTTATCTTGTTCAGTTCGCACAACAAAAGAATCCAAATGAGCGCTACTTCCACTATTTTCACGTCCACCTACACTTCCCTTTTCACAGTTATCGCTTTTCTGTTTCTTTGCCAACTGGATAATTTCACTCTGGCTAGTTCCAGGCTGTGACTGACAATCACCATGCAGAGTTTCAAGGCCACTGCTGATATCACTAGTTTCACTTTTGCAGGTTCCCCAATGACTTTTTAGTCTGTCCACTAGACCTTGCAATTCTTTACCACACTTTTTACATACTGCTCTACAACCTAGTTTGCCCACCACTTTCTTTTTTATAAAAAGCTGCCAAACACTAAATTCCTTTTTGCCCCGGCTTGTCATGAGTTCAAATATTTTGATAGATTAACCCCTAAAGCAAAAATATTACTGATAACTAAAATAAGTGCGTATCGTTTATATAGCCGGGCGTTTTCTGCCAGTTATTACAAGTTTCGACAAAGCGGCAAACTTGCAATACTGCGCGGACGAAATTTTCACGTTAATACAAGTTTCGACAAAGGCGCAAACTTGCAAAAACTACGCAAACGAAATTTGCATGTTAAAACTTCTCCAGTTTTGCTTCGTATCTGTACTATTCCTGCCTAAAAATATTTGTTTACTTAACAAAACAAAATATAAGCAGTTAGAAATATTTAAAAATAATAATATTTGTAAAATTTTTCTAAAAAATCAAAAAAATCATGATTTTTATCAACCCTGATTTTAAACCAACAAGAAGATAAAAGATACATAATTTAACTATCAAACGCCGTTTCCATACAGAAACACAATACCGCGCACCACACGCTTAGTAAATCTCGACCAACATCTGCAAAGTGACGTCACGCGAAGCTCCGCCCCGTTTTCGCGCGGTCCACTGTTTCTAGGTAATTTGGGTCTGCTAAACCTAAAAATAACCTCAGATTTGCTCCATGAAATTTCAAAAACTGGGGCCATAAGCTATATTCTCGAGATTAACGGTATTTTATATTGCATAATTATATATATATTACTGCTACCACCAAAAAAACAACTTAGGAATGGAAGAAAAATGTTTATTGTACACCACAAAAATACAAAAGTCATCTGTCAATAACATTAACAATAATAACTTAAGTTATTAATTTAAATTAACCTAAACTAATAAATAAAAATGAGCTAATCTGCATCACTCAAAAACTTACTTTTATAAGATTTTCTCGCATGAGATTGATAAGGACAGTCTCGTTGAAGACTTCAGCAGTAATCGGTCATCATGTGAATGTCCCATCTACCCTGATATCTCTCTTCCATAGTTTTTGTATCCTGGTGGAATCGTTCCCCCTATTCTTCACTAAGGTCGCCAAGATTTTCTGAGAATAGTTCCAAGTGACTGTGGAGATAATGAATTTTAATGCTCATATTACACCCGTGTTGGTTAAAGTGGTTGAGCATATCTTCCACTATCTCTGGATAATTTCCGATTTCTTGTTTCCGAGAAAATTTTGCACAACTTTAACAAAAGAGCACCATGTATTAAATTCAGTTTCGGTCATCGATTCTGTAAAATGTGAATCTTTTATCAGCTCTCTGACCTTTAATATCATTACAAAAAACCATATTATCCTCCTGAGAGAAAAGTGGCAAAAGATCCTTTTCTCTGTTACTCTGCCCAACTATGGAGAAAGGCAGTAACTACAACAAAATTCAAAACTGGCTTTATTGCGGTTTTGGCATTGTAGAGCGTTTCTGCCTCTATTTACCACTGAAAAAGGCAGTAAATTCAAGTCTAAATACACAAAATCTTAATAAAACACTTACTGCCTTCAGGTATTTTTGTATAAATACATCAGAAGAAAGCAGCAAGATCGTATAACATTGTATAAAAGCAGTATTTACGATTCGAACTGTAGAAGCTCCGTTCCTAATTTGCATTATCTAATTTTAAGTAGTATTGCTACAAAGAAAGATGGCAGTAAATTACATTACAACTTAAGAAAGCAGCAATTGGAGTTTAAGTTGTAAATACTGCTTTTTTGCATTTTACATGCTACTTTCAAATCCAGCTGTTATAAATATAGAGCGCAGCAAGTGCCAATATCAACGTAGAGACGCAGTAACTAATTACTGGCGGCGCCGAACGGCTTAAAATATCTGGCCGTTTTTTACTTGTGAGTTGTTCCCTCGTGTTTTAATTTTACCGGCAAACTAATTTTCTGTGAAACGTGGATTCATGGATAAAAGAAGGTATGTACCGACATTTAAATTGTATGTTTATTATACAGACATGATTTTTATGTTACTAAGTGTGTTTTGTAATAATTAAGTAAGCTCTTATCCTAACCTATCCTAAAATATAGTTTGTTGTCTTCTTTTGTTATTATACGTAAAAGTAAACTGAAACTAAAGTGGTGACACTACACATTAATAAATATTGAATGTTATGACAGTTTGCATGGTAAAAACTAAAAATGTTCACAATATCCAATGAAGAAAATACAAAAAATATTAAGATCACTAACTTTTACTGATTGTATTGCTCTTTTGGATAAGTCTGGAAGAAATGGCCCACTTTACCACTAGATTTAATTTTTAAACTTGTGGAACTTTTTATAGGTATCTGAAAAATTATTTAGTGTTAATAATATCGTAGGCTCCTCAATGCATAAGGTTTATCCTAAGAGCCAAAAATATAATTTTATTGGCTTACTCTTAAATTTAAAAAAACATAGAAATGAAAAGTTAAAAATTTTATTTTTGACTTTTAGGTTGATTTACATAACATTATTTTATTGCCCTTTATCTGAGTTTATTCCTTATATATTCAGGAACATAAGATGCTCAATATTAACACAACTATAAACATAATAAATATAAAATATGACCAAGAAAATTGACAAGCCAGGCGGACATAAAGATTAATTTAAAAATGTTACTTTAATGTAATAAACAAAACCGTTTGTGTATCTGCTGACTTAGAAAAAGTTATAATGTTGCCACGAATGGAATGTTTTAAAAAGGTTTTATTTACACCGCGACTAGTAGTTTACAATGAAACCTTTGTACCGATTGGAACTAAGGCGAACAATACAAAGTTGCCTTTTGCAGTATTGTGGCCCGAAGCAATCAGAGGAAGAGGGAAAGAAGAATTAATAAGTACATTTTATCAGTTTTGTCTGCACAATCGGGATGCAGAAAATTTTATTTTTTGGCTGGACAATTGCGCAGCTCAAAATAAAAATTGGGCTTTTATGTCGTTCTTAGTATACTTGGTAAACTCAAACAAAGTAGCAGCAAAATCCATAGAAGTTTATTATTTTGAGCCTGGGCATACTTTTATGTCTGCCGATTCTGTGCACCACCAAATAAAGTTATCATTACGTCGCCAAAAGAAAACGTGTGACTTTAATGATTTTGTTACTGCAGTTCAAAATGCAAACAACAAGAAAATAATAACAAAGAGTATGAATCCCTCTGATTTTTGTGATTTTAAAGATTTCTCTGCGCCGAATAAAAGAAACTCTAGAGGACAGGAAAAGATATTGCTGTCAGATATTGTTTATGTAAAGACAATTCGAGGATCATTTGAATTAGAATATAAATGTAGTTTAGCAGCGGAACAAACGAAATCCCTACATTTTTTAAAAAACGACGTTTATAAGAAAAAATTGTTTCCTGAACCAGTTTTTCACAATGAACCGTGTGGTGTGTCAGATGAAAGAAAATCGACCATAATAAAAAATCTTATTGTCTTAATGGAAGACAGCAGAAAAGATTTTTGGTTAAATGTGTCGACTGCACCATAATTATTTAGTGTCGTATTTTGTATTTTCTTTTGTTTAGAACATAATGCTAACAATAATATTATTTATAAAAAAAATAAAGACTATGTTTTACTATGTTGTTTTTTCCTTTCTTGCAATAGAAATAAGCAGTATCTATCAAATAACATAGAAAAAAGCAGCAAATGCCACTTGCTGCCATTTGTCTATTTTATGAATATCGGAAAACCAATAAGATAAAGCAGTATCTGCCTTTTCTTGTAAACAAATAAAAAAAAATACTTTTTTATATCTATTTAAACCATACGTTTGAACCTCTTATAGACGCAAATAATAAAAAAAGAATATGTTTCAAAAATCCAATAAATACAAAGTTCAAAAGTTTTTGCCTATTTACCACAAAACTTAAGACATGCAGATACTGCCTTTCTCCATAGTTGGGCAGTACTGTAGTACGTAATTTTTTTGTCCATTGTCGCAGGTGTTCGACACAGGTTTTGCATACAACATGCGGAGCCCAGGATTTATTTTTGAACACCAAAATAGGTCAAATAAGCTTTTTTCACAAAGTCACAGATCACTCTTCTACTTTCTTTTTAAATGTACTCGCCACATATGTAGCAAAAACCGTACGGATGGTTTACGCAACCACGCCTACTTGTAGAAGCCAAGTTTAAATACGATTTTTCAAAAAACACACTCTTGCAATGAAGCTCAAGTTTTAACTAAATGCATGCAGGTAATATTCCGCATAATATAATCCCCATATTATGGGGATTATATAGGTACTAATAGTCTAGGACACAAACCAAGTTAACGAATTAATTTATGAGGCTTACGGTATACAATTTCATTCACTCTTATTGCCTTCTATTGTATATCTCGTGCTAATTGCAATTACGAAAATGAGAAATCTGCAGGTGCAAAAAAATTCCGGGAAAAATTATTTCTCATCTGTAATAATTAGATGGCCTTTTGCCAATATAGGATTAGGCATTTCCAGTAATTTATGAATAAATAGGTATAATTAAAAAGGCATTAGTCTTGGAATTAGTTTTTGCTAAAATGTATGACCATTATAATTCTCAAATATATTAATATTACAATTTATTATGAGTAGACTCTGTCTCAAAAACTAGAGCTGATACGAAGAAAAGCTAAGTGTTTTTGGAATCACCGCATTCAAAATAACTGAAATCAGTTTTTTCTTCGGAACCAAGACAAATTTTTTTTTTGTTGGGCTGTGTAAACGGACTCGTATGAATAGAAACCGTGAAAGAAGTGTGCAACGCCTCAACTTAAAAGATAGTTTCCAAATCCTTACAATTTTTAAATTCATTTCTAGTCTGGTAACTTCGCCAATCCCGTCTATGAGTCAGTCTACAATAGTACAACTAGCGGTCGGGAAGAAAAGGCAGTTCTGCTAGAACATACTGCAGATGGTACCCCTCCACCTCCCACAGAAGAACTTTAAATTTAGGCCCACAATTAGATTTATCGTTTAAAATATGTCAAGAAACCATATCTCGATGGTTAGGTTAGTGTGGATGTGTGTATTGTTCGAAGTAAAACGTTATCAGGGCTTGAGGGTCAGGAAAGTCTTACTTTTGTTGGTTGGGTCAAGTTACTCTAGTAAAAGGTCAGTTTTTATCTGAAGTCTGTGCATTTTATGAAACGTAAGGGAAATGGCATAAGACTGTGTACAAAGGATACTTTGTAATTTAAGTTACTAAACTTATAGGAAAGAAGTTGATTCAAGTTTTAATATTGGAGTTAATATTAATATAAAGCGCTTTAAAATAACTTGGGTATGGTTGACTAATTTACAGTGAAATGCTTTATTAAAGTGTCAATCATAATTATTTTGAACTTAGGGGAATAAAAATATTTTTTTTTCCTTATCAGGTGCAGCTCCTACAGCATCGTGCCACTTATACAGGGTCCTGCAACAGTGCGTCGGGCTTTCATAGCTCCTAAACGAATTAAGTTAGAAATTTCATTCATATGCGGGCTTATACTGTATCATAGAGTGTATTTCAGGAACATATTTTTGCATATACACGGTTGGCCAAAAATGTGTGGTAACATAATGTTGAATTTTTTTTAAATGGGACACCCTGTATTTTCTGCATGTTTTGGTTGGTATTATTATCCTTTATAAATATCTATAATTTTATGCAATTTGCTTTGGTAGTTTAAGAGCAATAAATTAAAAACTAAGATAAAAAAATTTAGCAGCTCTGAAGAAAAACCAAAAAAAAAATCTGAAAACATTTTTGGTAATCGCGGCATTGTACAGAAATAATGACAAGGAGTCCAGAGATACGATGAATTGAAGAGTTTTCATTTATTTATACAGGGTGTTCTAAATAAGGTTTCAAAAATTAGTCATTAAAAACTCATTTTTCTCAAATTTTTCAAATGGAACACCCTGTATATTTTAACTAATGTAACGTAGAATTTATAAACAAATATTTTTGGCAATACAAACATGTAGGTTATTTCCAGCCGTTTACGAAATAATTGCAAATTTCGTAAATTCTGTTGTGTAAAAATGTAAGAAGAACGTTTATTTTATCAATTAAACATATTATATGCCTAAACTAATATTATAAACTACAATAAATGTGCAAAATGTCTTCCATTTTGATCTGTGCATAAATTAATACGCTCTTGAAAAGATCTATTTAGTTGCCTAAACATTTAAGGTGGTATACTACCAAACACGTCTCTAATTCTTTGCTGCATATTAATGGCAGTTGTCGGCGGATTATTATAAACAATTTGCTTTACATGTCCCCATAAAAAAAAGTCAAGCTTTGTTAGATTCGGCGATCTAGCAGGCCAGTGTGTAGGTCCGTTTCTACCGATCCTTTGGTTGCGAAAGGTATCATCAGGGTAATTTCTTACATCCCGTGAAGAGTGCGCTGGAGCTCCGTCTTGCTGAAACCACATCCTATTTCTAATATATGGAGCAACGTCTACCAGTAAACCTGGTAAATCATTTCGTAAAAAGTTTAAATACATGGGCCCATTAAGATGTCTATTAAAAAAATATGGACCTATCACAGTATCACCAATAATTCTGTCCCACACATTCAAAGACCACTGGTGCTGCTGATCGATTTGTCTCTCTGATTTGATCGCGGATTTTCTGTGGAATAATAGTGAAAGTTATGCCTATTTACACAACCGGTGTTATGAAATGTAGCCTCATCAGAGAATAAAACATAATTGAAAAACATAGGATCTTCTTGAAATTTCATTCTTGTCCACGCACAGAATTCGAGTAGATTTTGAAAATCTCTATCGCTAAGAGCTTGATGGAATTGAATGTGGTAGACATGAAGACGATGCTTTTTTAAAATTCGTTGTACAGATCGTTCGCTAATATCTACTGCTTTTCCTATTTTATTTTGGCTTATGTGTGGATCTTCAGTAACTGTTAATAATACACTTCTAATTATTTTTCCTCGTTGGTGACAGGTTTTGTTCTTTCTTCTTTTGTGTACACGACATTTCCAGTTTCAACAAATCTTAATAATAATCTTTTAACACTTTTTTCGTCAGTTCTCTCTGGATAACGTGACGCGTATACTCTACTTGCTAACAAGCAATTTTTTTCGCTCTCGCCAAAAAAATCATATCAACTAACTTCCCTTTACTAAAATTCATTTTAATATCTTATACTTAAGTGCTGTACTATTAGCGTTAAATGACTCCTTTTTTGAATTAATTAAACTTGTCAAATTTTAATAAAAATGGAATCCCTATCGTATTTTAAAGCCTACCAAGATTTTTATGCGTAACCTTTACTAATACAAACTTTTTTTGATGTTATTTGAACAGAAATGTTAAGGGAAGTAAATAGATCTTTTTTTTCATTTATGCACAGATCAAAATGGAAGACATTTTAAACATTTATTGTAGTTTATAATATTAGTTTAGGCATCTAATATGTTTAACTGATAAAATAAACGTTCTTTTTACATTTTTACACAACAGAATTTACGAAATTTGCAATTATTTCGTAAACGGCTGAAAATAACCTATGTACATGTTTGTATTGCCAAAAATATTTGTTTATGAATTCTACGTTACATTAGTTAAAAATATACAGGGTGTTTTATTTGAAAAATTTGAGAAAAATAAGTTTTTAATGACTCATTTTTGAAACCTTATTTAGAACACAATGTATAAAATTGATGAAAACTCTTCAATTCATCGTATCTCTGGACTCCTTGTCATTATTTTTGTACAATGCCGTGATTACCAAAAATGTTTTTCAGATTTTTTTTTTGGTTTTTCTTCAAAGCTGCTAAGTTTTTTATCTTAGTTTTTAATTTATTGCTCTTAAACTACCAAAGCAAATTGCATAAAATTATAGATATTTATAAAGGATAATAATACAAACCAAAATATGCAAGAAAATACAGGGTGTCTTATTTAAAAAAATTCAACATTATGTTACCACACTTTTTTGGGCAACCGTGTATATGCAAAAATATTTTTCTGAAATAGACTCCATGATACAGTATAAGCCCGCATATGAATGAAATTTCTAACTTAATTCGTTTAGGAGATATGAAAGCCCGACGCACTGTTGTAGGACCCTGTATAAGCTATTTTAGAACACAAATAGCCTAATATACTATTTTTTTCTGATCTAATATTAAAAAATACGACCATAAAAAAACTTTTTGGGTTAGTTCACTCACGCTATAGTTATCCATTGCTCAAGCCAGGTTTGTACAAATAATTGCCAATCCGAAGGTGTTGATTTTCATACGTTTAGTAACTTTAAATTTAAACAAATTGTAGCTTTATTTTTAGGTGTTAGCTTTAAAGTTGCTTGTGTAGATAGTTTTTTTAAGCAAATTTAGCATTTTAAAATACGTACATATATTTATGAAGCTCATGTTTTTAAAACTTTTTTTAATGCTCAATCTCAGTTTCTTATTTTGTTTTCGCAAAACTGAGGCTTTTAAAAGACAACAAACTGCAGAGGTTATGTGTAAATGCTGTGAAATGTGCCATTTATTATATGTACTTTTTACTTTTTTTTTTAGCTTAATTTTATTGTGCAGGTAATTTTTTTTTATCGCAAAACATTAATTAGGTTGTATTTTTTGAAATTTGTGCTGCTCTCTATAGTATCATTTTGTAAATTAAAGTTAAATGTTTTCTTGGTAAATGTTTGCCCTTAGTGAAAATTTAAATTTAAAATTTTTTCTGTCCACCAGCGTCAAGGACTAGAGAAGTCTAGTTATTAAGTCCCTTTCGCCAGATCCAAAACGTCGTATCACGGCCATAGACGTCGTAACTATTAGACCGAACAATAACAAATAAACGGGATGTCATCAATGTATTCCAGTGTAAAGTAAATCAACATTCAAGCTGCTCCCCTCCACTTGGTTTGCCAGACTTACGCCACAGAAAACGTAGTTTTCTGGGCTTACTCTGTTAAAAGTATTAACTTCTATGATTAACTAGATTAACATGATGTGGGAAATATATAACATTGCCTAAAACCTTGTAAAAAATCTGTAGTATGGCAACGCAGCAATAGAGGATCCGCCCAGATTTCATCATTTTTGTGGCCAGCCGCATCGACTCGACAATACTCGGCATAGCGGATGTTGTTTTCCTGGAGTTTTGTCGCATGCATATGTAAAGGCAGCGTAATCCTCACTCCCGGCCCCACCCAGCTCCTCACAGCGTCTCGTCACCAAACGATTTTGGCATCACAATTTTATAGCATTTATGAATGGCGTGTCGGATCTATAGTTACAATGCCTATGATCACGGCTCATAAATGAGGCTACGATCTGACGAAAGCCAAAATACCGTTAATAATTGTGACCGACACTATGGTCTTCGCATGTGCTTCTTTTCTGACTTTGAAGTTCCTTTTGGATTGGGCCGGGTCGTCGGTTGTCGACATTTGGGCAGATAAGTGCACTTCGTGTTTTTTTCCCTGGTTATTGGTTTACGGTTCCAAACCAATAATAGGCGGTCAATTCGATTCCTGTAATTGCGACCAACACTATGGTCTTTGCCAGTACTTCCTTTCCAACTTCTGAACTGATGAAGTTCCTGTTAGATTGGGCTGGGTGATGCATGAAAAGCCTGCAATAATTTAAAACCTCTTTCTAATTTCTGAAATGAAAATGGCTTACAAAATCTCTTCATCTTAGATGCAAAAGCAATCTGAGGCCATTTTAATTCCTAGAGTTTTTCAAGCAACTTCTAAATCTATTAACTTATTATTCCTTATTAACGTCGTCTGGAATTTTACGTTACGTCGTCCTTGAACTATTGGTTGAATCTAGTTTTGGATACATTTTTAACATAAAAGACGCAATGTAGTAGTTATCTAATCGCTAACGACCAGTTTAGGACAGCCTTTTTTGAAAATACTCTACAGTGTCATTGTTCAAGATTCAAGTAGCATTATACCGTTACTTATCAGATCTTACGTGGAACTTTTTAAAATTAGAACTCGTACTGATTAATATATTTAAGGCGTTATTTTAAATTCTTACTTACTATGCAGTAAGATACAGGCTCTCTTCGGAATTATTTAAGGCATAAATTCTCTTAGTTGTATGGGTCAAGATATTTTCTATAAGGAAAACTTACAACAGGGTCGGCAGTTACTAAGAAAACTACTTTTTGTACAATATTGTGATTTTTAGGCAACTGTATACTATAAAGAACTTTGTCCAGCAAGCTATATTGTCAAAGTGTTCCAGAATTTAAAAATGTGAAATGTAACTCAATTCGTCCGATGTATATAACTATTTGTGATTGAAGTTTTTTATGGAAATATCTATACATACCTACCCTAGAACATGTTTACATGTTCTTAGTTTTCCTAATTTGCAAAACACATACTTACCGTAGGTAAAACGAGGCGCAATGCGGTATTTGCGAGGTATCGTCTCGAAATGTCAGAAAACCCAAAAATATTAGGCAATCCAACCATGTGTCAAATTACGATTTGCCTGCCACGGCCATATTGAACTCGTTCCACAGAACTTAAAAACATTCAACGAACAATTCAATATAGCCGTTGAATGGAAAATGTGGCACTATACACGGATTCAATGCTTAGTTTACAGTCGAGTCCTGGGCCGGGATTCTGTTATACGATAGATAGGTATCGATCGAAACGACTTACGAGTTTAGTGGAGAAGGCGATTTTGTTTTACGATCGGATAGCATATTACAAAAGAAAGTAATTTTGATACAATTGACATTGAAATGTCAAAGAAGCTGAGGCCGCATAACAGAAAAGAAGATAAATTTATTTTTTTTCTCCATTTTGGTTGTATGTATATTATGTTTTAAAAAGTGGTTGTTAAACTTACTTATATGCAAGGGCGTACGTATTGTATGGGGAGGAGGTAAGCACCCTTCCCAGAATGTGATAAACTAAAAAATTTTAATACAAAGTTTGTGAAAATTTGGCCGTGGTCCAAAAAATTTTTTACCTGCGGCGCTTTTCGCCTATCGTTATTAACTGAATTACCCCCCTTAACAAACTTTTCTAAATATGTCTTTGCTTCTATGTACCTTCTATTTATAGTATTTAAACGGAACAATTCCATAAACTATACTTTTCTGGTAAAAGGAAAAAGCATCGCGGTTATTTCTAAGCTCTTGTCGTCGACGCCCCAAATTTAAATCATTATCTACTACCAACAGACCATTTCTAACTACAGGAAGCATACCTAATTATTACCATAAATTAAAAACAAATTTTAGACTCAAATCAACAGAGACGATAAACCGATATCATTTGTTGTGCAAAAATCTTAGGTTAAGAAAAAGTAAATAATAAGGAATACTAGTAATACGACAGCTCAGAAGCTATCGAGTAACTCGAATCGTATTTATTCGATAAATCGTAATATAGAATCGATTTTCTTAAAAAACATGGCGTATACGATACGACTCGTATAACAGAATCCCGGCCCTGTGCTGTGTGTAGATATACACTTGCCATTATTAACATCTCCAATAACATTATCAACTTTGAATGTTATTAAATATGAATAACAGGAAAAAACACATATTGAACAACAATAACTTAATAAAATACACAAAACCAAAATCGCGGTTTACACGTCAAACTGACGTTCACACAAAAATAAAGGTTAGTTTTTCTGACGTTTGCCGTCGACGGCCATATTGGAATCACTTTGTGGCACGCAAACATAACCTGGTTTGGATTGCCTAATTCATAGTTTATTTATTTATTAAATATGGACATAACAAGCGAAGTACAAAATTAAAGCTCTCCAAAATATAAGAAAAAAATATTTGTTCATATTATGTGAAAAACATTGTTATCTAGCCACTCGATAAAACCTTATAGCCTAAGGATCAAGCAAATAAGCAGTTCTCGAAGCTATATGTCCCGATTAACGTTACATTACAAAGCAAAATTTGCCATATTATTTTGTCTACCACTCTTAGATAGCAAAATACTAGTAGTAGTAGTAGTAGCAGGTGGTCAGGGCAGGCTTACGGGCCTGGTAACTAGACCCTGCCTATCCCTGGTTTTCCCTCATCGATTCAACCACTCAGGCCCTCGTAAAACCTGTAGGTCTGTCCGTCGTTCCAGGCAAGCATCTAGACTTCCTAAATTCGAAGTACCACAGCTCTAAAGATTTGACATCCGAGTCTACCTAGAGTCTCACAGGAGCACATGAAATCCAACGGTTTCGCTTTATCCTCTAAATATCCCGAACAAATCGGGTCATCCTGCATATCCATCGTAACCAGATGCTTCCTCAATTTGCAGTGTCCTGTTAGAAGTCCTACCAGAGGATTCAGAATACTTGTCAGGCCAACTTATGTAATCTTTGGCTTGCCTGCAACCCGGAGTTTCATGCCATTCCTCCTTGGAGAGGTTGACAGTCATTCCTTCAAGGCCACCCCTACCTGCCTACTATTGGTGCAGGTCCTGGGTACGGAGCCCCTATACCCTCGTCAACGTCCAGGAACCCCAACTAAAAATACTAACTTCGACTGTACAAAGTTCGAATTCAAACTGCAGGTAGTAAAATCTTACCATTGGAATAAAGAGTCCTTCTTTTCCTGCTAGATTTTGTAATGCGAGTTAGTATTTTAACATCTAACAGTGTTAGATAAAAGGTCAGTTTGAAGCTTCTACAACGCAGCCTTGGTCGCACCCAAAACCTCGTTTTTTTTTGGTTTCTTATTATTTGCGATCACTATAAAGGCCGTTGTTGTAATATGAACGTCTTCTTCCTCAAACATTTTGATAGCGATTGACTGGACTACTGTTCCCGATGCCGCTCTTATAGACGTGTCACTTCATTTGGCAACGCCTAGAAACAAAGTAGCCCGGTCTTGCCAATTGGTAAAGCCAATCGTAATAAGGACGCGGCTTTAAGATAGGGAAAATTTGCTTTGTAATTCAGCGCTCGTTGGAGTATATAGCTTAAAGAATAACTGTTCTAACATTATTTGTTGGATCTTTATTACATTACTATACCATTGATTAGCTAGATAATAGTTTCTCACATATATTTCGCAAATAATTATTTATATGTACCACAACTACTAATACTATTGAAAAAAATATTATTTATTAAGGTATTGCTGATAAAAAATAATGTTGTAAATGAAAAATACATCCGTCCCGATTTCAGAAAATTGTATCGATAATGGCTATCTGCGGAACAGATTGATGTAGAAAAATCATATTTGGGTACAATTTTATTCTTTAATTCTGTACTTCAAATGTTCTTATCCGCTATTTTTTAATCAAGATATTGTTTTTGAATTTCTTATTTTTTACGTTTTTTAGGGTTTCAATGTATGTAGGTGTTTTACAAGGTGGGAAAACAATTATTATATATTAATTTTATGATGAAGGTATTTTCTGGTTGTGCTAAATATTTCTCATAATACAGTTTGTAATGGCAACCTAATTCTTTAAAACTAGTAAGTGATAAAATAGTTTAAAACTGTATTTTATTATTGCGTTTTTTTTTGCTGTAAATTAAAATAATTAAATCATTGAAGACGTTGTTAACAGCCACTTAACGTCCAGCGACAAAAAAGCTCTTTGGTAAATGTGGTATTTCCATTTTGCTTTGTCAAAAAATTTTAGTTAATGTAGTTAGGTTGCCATTACTAACAGAACAAATAAATATGATTATACCGAATTCTTTTTATTCTTAACATTATTGCTCAAATAATACTCGGAACAAAAAACATAGATCTATGTAAACGTTAAAATACTTTAAATATTCGAATATTTTCTTAATTCAGTTAAAGTGTGTATTATACTGTTTTTAATAAATGTATGATGTCGATTATTGTTTTTTATTTTCCGACTTTACGTCGGACCTGTACTATTCACTGGAGAGGGGGAAGGCACGAAATATGACAAATCAAAACCCGTTATTACTAAATCAACCTACAATACCTACGAAATTATAAAAACAATCGCTTCCTCATTTAAAGTTTTAAAAATTATTCTTTTGGCAATAACATTCAAATGAACGAAGGTATCGAACTGCGGTTTTTACGTTTTTTTCTAGCAAGTTTCATCTACTTTCCGATTATGATATCATATTTATACCGTATGATTTAAGTTTTCGGAATAAAATCGAAAAATCTGTTATTATTGCAAATTGCACCCTCTAGCAATTTTATTGACAACTATCTGTTTTGACGCTCGCCACGTGGAAATCGGCTATAAGAAGCGCGATTTCGCAAGGAACGATCAGTCGGTGCAGAACCATGAAATAGTAAACAAGTAAAAGTATTGTTGAGCATTTGTTCCGGTTTTTAAAATCTGCATAAGTCTTTTCTTTGGACGAACGTCATCCGAGAAGTCGCCAGTTGTTCTTGGAGATTCCGAGACCTGGGTGTACCACGTTGGGGTACACGTTGAACCTAAAGTTAAAAGCAAGGTGTGCTGAGGAAGAGCACCGGCGGAGGGACGCCGTAGTCGAACCCGATACTGCAAAAGGCAGTGGTTCCTAGCTGTCCTAGAAGTTTGTACCTGGAATACGGGCAGACTTTGCACGCACCTAGGGGAAAGAGTCCGCTGACGATCTTCGGAGGAGGGCCAATCGTTTAAGCACCTTTGCCACCTAGAGATCTATAGTTGCGATACGAGTAGCAACGAGAATTGAACGCAGCCGACGTTGCCGACGTTGGACATACAGTGCCATAACCGCTGCGACTGACGCCATCGCCAAGGAGGCGAGAGCGAGTGTTTACCACCTGGGCATAACCTGCACCAGGTCGGCGAGAAGAGATAGCCTATTGGCAAAATAATTGCAAGGCGAAATACGACGAGAATTGGATATTGCCGACGTTGCCGACTTTGGACATCCAGTGCCATAACCGTAGCGACCGACGCCATCACCAGAGAGGTGACTACGAGAGTTTACCACCTGGGCATAACCTGCACCAGGTCGGCGAGAAGAGATAGCCTATTGGCAGAATAAATTTAAAGCGAATTACGACGAGAATTGGATATTGCCGACGTTGCCGACTTTGGACATCCAGTGCCATAACCGTAGCGACCGACGCCATCACCGGAGAGGTGACTACGAGTATTTACCACCTGGGCATAACCTGCACCAGGTCGGCGAGAAGAGATAGCCTAGTGGCCGAATAATTTTAAAGCGAAATACGACGAGAACTCGATATTGCCGACGTTGCCGACTTTGGACATCCAGTGCCATAACTGCTGCGACTGACGCCAGTACCGGAGAAGCGTGTACGAGTGTTTACCACCTGGGCATAAGCTGCACCAGGTCGGCAAAGCGAGAAAACCACGTGGCAACGTGTAAAAACTGCGGAATAGCGAAGAATCAGCGACGCCGAGAGCTGAACGACGAGGCCAGGCCTCTAGCAGCTAGTGCCAGAGCCTAGAAGACGAATACGAATACCCACCACCTGGGCATACCTTGCCCCAGGTTGGCGAAGACGACGCCAAGCGTGGCAGACTACAAAATGATTAGAGAAAAAGAATTGGATAGCGAGAATTCCCCAGCCCAGACGGCTGAGGGCGAAGAACAACCGTACATGCTCAAGACTACCGAGGCCGACACCAGGAAGGGACCTGGGTCGACTTCAAACTGCCCTACACAGCTCGCCGCCCCTGAGAAAACGGATAGAGCTAGCCGTGGTGCTTCCAGGGATGTGCCCCTCGAAGGAGGAAGCGAAGGCGAACTGTGCCAGGACATGGCGCCCAACTCGATGACTTACTCAGGCGATAGGAGTAAAAAAGAACCCTGTGACGACGTTAGGCCCTTTGGCCTAAGCTATCGCGAATCGTCGACGAACCTACCCACGGAATGCCCAGCTTATAACACCAGAGCAAAGCGCCGATTATGGGAGGAGAAATATAATAAAGACGTGGAGATTGACGATTCTATAAATACGATTATGGAAGAGGAGATGCCACCATGGAGATGGCGGTTGCCGCCTCAATTGGAAGAAGGAGGCAAGAGGCCGACCTATGCGGACAGACCTAGGGGTCTGGCGTTGCCACCAATTAACCGGCGAATACCGCCAACTCAAAGGGAAATCCGGCAGAGACGAAGAAATAAAATGAAAAGTAAGCAAGTATGGATGCCACCCGCAGAGGAGGGATATTTGCGATATATTTTTGACAAAAACCTACCCATACAACAGATAATTAGGAAAAGGAAAGCTAGAAGGAAAAAGAAAAGAAGGAATAGGAAGCAGGGGATAGCGAATACACTATTGAGTTTCAATTCGGCATCATTGCCGAGAATCGACATAATAATAGAAGGAACCCCAGTAAAAGCATTACTCGATACTGGGGCCAGCCGAAATATTATTAGAAGTGCCCTGCTGCCCCGAACCATCAGAAATAGGACTCCGAGAAGCGAAATGAGACTGGCCTGCGGCGTAACCCATCATTTAACAAGAGGTGATATACAGCAACAAGTGGAGATCAAGAATTTGACAATGCTAACTAAATTTACTATCATGGATGAGCTAAACGAAGACGTCATTTTGGGCATGCCATGGTTTAATAGTAATGAAGTAGTGATGGATATAAATCGAGGTTGTATACACCTAAGGGGCGCCGTCGGAGGCATAATATATTGGGAGAAGCGAGACGTAGACGAGGAAAACGAGGAATTTGCGACTGTCCAATCGCAGCAACAAGTAAGCGCACCAAAGCTAAAGAGGCCGAGATTCGTATTTCCAGACGAATCGCCTGTGGAGGTTCCTGGTCCGAAGAGACAACATTGTGCCTCACTCCCGCCTTCAGACGCAAAGGAAGGCAGGAGATTTAACATACTGATGTGCACAGCGGTGTTACAAGCAGAGGATGAGAGAGGGGCAGCTGACCAATTGCTACAGCAAGCGGAAGAAGCCAAATTTGAAGTTTTGGAGCCACCAGACGTGGTCCAAGAAAAGCGAATGAAATACCGAATTTTGGAGCCACCAGACGTGGGCCAGGAGGACGAGTTCGATGGAATCTCGCCACCGCCAGAATTCGAGGACGAAATTAAAAGTGAAGAGGTCCAACTCCATGGACAACCCCCTGTAATACGTGAAATTCCGGCCCCTCAGCCCGAGGTCGCCGAGGTCCCATTGAGGCAGCCTAATGAGAAGCCACCAGACGTGGAGAAAATTACGGCCCCTCAACCCGAGGTCGCCGTAGCAACATTGAGGCAGCCTAGAGAGAAGCCACCTGAAGCCTCCGAGGAGTCCCCCAGGTCGCCAGAGAACTACCCACAGGAGGCCTATACCAGGTCACCTGAGGAGGAACCCCCAGATGAAGATAGAGCCATGGAGGTTGAGGGATCACCTCGTTCAAAGAGAAAGAAAAAGACTTTCCGCAAAAGGAAGCGGAAGAGAAGATTTTAAATATGTTTATGGACTTAGTTACTTTATATTGTTGTTTATGGACTTAGTTATTTTATATTGTTGTTTATGGACTTAGTAGTTTTAAGGTTTTGAGATTATAAATATGGTATAATCGTACTAGATGAGTACGGTTAAATAAACATACCATAACAAATGCTCTTCAGAGGGGGGGTGTTTTGACGCTCGCCACGTGGAAATCGGCTATAAGAAGCGCGATTTCGCAAGGAACGATCAGTCGGTGCAGAACCATGAAATAGTAAACAAGTAAAAGTATTGTTGAGCATTTGTTCCGGTTTTTAAAATCTGCATAAGTCTTTTCTTTGGACGAACGTCATCCGAGAAGTCGCCAGTTGTTCTTGGAGATTCCGAGACCTGGGTGTACCACGTTGGGGTACACGTTGAACCTAAAGTTAAAAGCAAGGTGTGCTGAGGAAGAGCACCGGCGGAGGGACGCCGTAGTCGAACCCGATACTGCAAAAGGCAGTGGTTCCTAGCTGTCCTAGAAGTTTGTACCTGGAATACGGGCAGACTTTGCACGCACCTAGGGGAAAGAGTCCGCTGACGATCTTCGGAGGAGGGCCAATCGTTTAAGCACCTTTGCCACCTAGAGATCTATAGTTGCGATACGAGTAGCAACGAGAATTGAACGCAGCCGACGTTGCCGACGTTGGACATACAGTGCCATAACCGCTGCGACTGACGCCATCGCCAAGGAGGCGAGAGCGAGTGTTTACCACCTGGGCATAACCTGCACCAGGTCGGCGAGAAGAGATAGCCTATTGGCAAAATAATTGCAAGGCGAAATACGACGAGAATTGGATATTGCCGACGTTGCCGACTTTGGACATCCAGTGCCATAACCGTAGCGACCGACGCCATCACCAGAGAGGTGACTACGAGAGTTTACCACCTGGGCATAACCTGCACCAGGTCGGCGAGAAGAGATAGCCTATTGGCAGAATAAATTTAAAGCGAATTACGACGATAATTGGATATTGCCGACGTTGCCGACTTTGGACATCCAGTGCCATAACCGTAGCGACCGACGCCATCACCGGAGAGGTGACTACGAGTATTTACCACCTGGGCATAACCTGCACCAGGTCGGCGAGAAGAGATAGCCTAGTGGCCGAATAATTTTAAAGCGAAATACGACGAGAACTCGATATTGCCGACGTTGCCGACTTTGGACATCCAGTGCCATAACTGCTGCGACTGACGCCAGTACCGGAGAAGCGTGTACGAGTGTTTACCACCTGGGCATAACCTGCACCAGGTCGGCAAAGCGAGAAAACCACGTGGCAACGTGTAAAAACTGCGGAATAGCGAAGAATCAGCGACGCCGAGAGCTGAACGACGAGGCCAGGCCTCTAGCAGCTAGTGCCAGAGCCTAGAAGACGAATACGAATACCCACCACCTGGGCATACCTTGCCCCAGGTTAGCGAAGACGACGCCAAGCGTGGCAGACTACAAAATGATTAGAGAAAAAGAATTGGATAGCGAGAATTCCCCAGCCCAGACGGCTGAGGGCGAAGAACAACCGTACATGCTCAAGACTACCGAGGCCGACACCAGGAAGGGACCTGGGTCGACTTCAAACTGCCCTACACAGCTCGCCGCCCCTGAGAAAACGGATAGAGCTAGCCGTGGTGCTTCCAGGGATGTGCCCCTCGAAGGAGGAAGCGAAGGCGAACTGTGCCAGGACATATCATGGACCACCGAATACGACAGTTAAAAGTACTTACATTTCTCTTCCAAACAATATTTAGTTTGCTAAAATCGGATAAGTCGTTTATAAGTTATAGCGATTTAAATGATTACACTTTGAACAGCTTCCCCCACTCTTATTAAAGTCGGTACGCCAATGAGCCTAGGACCAAAATGATAATTGTTCAAACTTTCAATGGTATTATCAAAGGTGGAATTTTCGGATATCTAAAATTTTAAAATTTACTTTTCAATTGTGCCCCCTTGCGGCAAAATGCGGAACTTAAAAGATATTTCCAGGATTTTCTCATGCCCACTTTAATAATGATTTTTTTTCCCTGAATTTCTATGCGCAGTAGTTTCCGAGATATGGCCGGTGGCCGCCCTTAATGAAACACCCTGTATATATATGGGGCATTCCAACAAAATTTGCAACTCAAAATTTTTTTCCCACAAACAATTTTTTTTACGGTTCAGCAGTCAAAAATATTTGACACCTATTTTTTTATTTTAATGTAATGCACTGATTTTTCGAAAACATTTTTTTTCAAATTTCACGTTTGTAAAAAAGCGCCTTTTTCCAATCGCTTATACAGCAATATCGAATAAAGATATAAAAATTTATCACATACATAAAATATTCGCCTTTTTCTCAGCTTTCGAATGGAGTATAATAAAACTCAATTTTGTAATTTGTTAAATGACATAAATTGAAAACTTATAAACAAATGCAATTTTTTCGAATTTGGACATGATTTTTTTCCTTTTTTTTTATTAAAAAAATCAACTCAAACCTTTTTTAAAATACTGTTAAAATTTTGGAGTGGAGAGTTGAATACTTACGAAACCATAAATTTTTCAAGCACGGCTTGCACGCGGCAAGCGCGCCGCAGCGCGACTCGCTCGGACTCAGCTTAACTTGTCTAAACTTGTCGCGCTGGACATCAGGCGCTAACACTAAAGGGGGATTTACACGGTTTAAGTAGCTGGAACAAGTACTAAAGCTAGTAACTAAATAAAATTTGTTTTTGTTCAAGTGGTTGTCTACACGCATTTTAGTGTTTTGAAATAGTTCAGATAAGTTGAACACTTTTAAAATGGCGGCAAGTACAGTTGTTAGATTATCTGTTCAAAAATGCGTTTTGAATATATGTGGAGATAGTTATCTAATATTTTATCAGAAGAAATTAACAAAGAAAAACTGTCCATTTCAGTAAATCATTTTACATTTGGCACGTAAATACTTTCTGTTCCAGTCCCCGATTTTTTGGAATCTTTAATTTTTTTCTTTTCCTGGGAATAGGTGGATCTCAATGCTTTTATTTTGTTTTTTATTTCGTTTACCCCAAAACCTTCAATCCCCATATTATCTTGTATGATTATAAAGGCCGCATCCCTTGCTTGCTTGTTTTTGTAAAGTGAAATTTTTGTGTTCCAAAGACACGGTTTGTCTCGATATTCTTGCACAAATTTAACGGTTGTTTCTTCAGTCCAACGAGACGACATTGCAATGTGATGCACTGCGCTGCTATTCAAAACTAAAACCCTACTAATATACTTTACTGAAATCGACTAAACTATTCTGTCTACACGCGTCCAGTTCGCTTCAGCCAGTCGAAAAACAAGAGTGGGGAAGCCACTTGCTCAAGTAAATAGAACCTGCTTCTATTCACTTGACTAAACTACTGACTAAAAGGTTTACTTGCTCAAGTACTAAATCATGGAGTCTACACGGTTCCATTAACTAAATTTTAGTTAGTACTTGTTCCAGCTACTGGAACCGTGTAAATCCCCCTTTATAGTTTAGTATTTGCTATGTTCTGGTGATGAAGAAGGGTTGAAATGTCGTCAGAAGTGTATTCAAAATTCAAAGATCGCTGTTGCAATCCGTTTGATTTGAAAAATCATAATGGGAGAAGTCAAAGAAAAAGTTTGCGTCGAGTGCAACGTGTAGGCAGAGAGCAAGTAAAATGCAGAAAAATGGTTTTAGTAAGTTTTTAAATAATGATGCTACACAATCTCGAAAAAATAGTGAAAATAATTGTGTAGCATCATTATTTAAAAACGTACTAAAACCATTTTTCTGCATTTTACTTGCTCTCTGCCTACACGTTGCACACAAAACATAACTCGGTTTCAAAAAATCAAATTTTTCAAGATGTGAATCAGAAACTCGACGAACTTTTTCTTTGACTTCTCCCATTATGATTTTTCAAATCAAACGGATTGCAACAGCGATCTTTGAATTTTGAATACACTTCTGACGATATTTCAACCCTTCTTCATCACCAGAACATAGCAAATACTAAACTATTAGTTTTAGCGCCTGATGTCCAGCGCGACAAGTTTAGACAAGTCAAGCCGAGTCCGAGCAAGTCGCGCTGCGGCGTGCAAGCCGTGCTTGAAAAATGTATGGTTTCGTAAGAATTCAACTCTCCACTCCAAAATTTTAACAGTATTTTAAAAAAGGTTTGAGTTGATTTTTTTAATAAAAAAAAAGGAAAAAAATCATGTCCAAATTCGAAAAGATTGCATTTGTTTATAAGTTTTCAATTTATGTCACTTAACAAATTACAAAATTGAGTTTTATTATACTCTATTCGAAAGCTGAGAAAAAGACGAATATTTTATGTATGTGATAAATTTTTATATCTTTATTCGATATTATAATATTGATATAAGCGATCGGAAAAAGGTGCTTTTTTACGAACGTGAAATTTGAAAATTTTTTTTTTCGAAAAATCAGTGCATTACATTAAAATAAAAAAATACGTGTCAAATATTTTTGACTGCTGAACCGTAAAAAAAATTGTTCGTGGGAAAAAAATTTTGAGTTTCAAATTTTGTGTAGAATGCCCCATATGTAAATAATTTTTTTAAAATTTATCAGAACTAAAATTAACTGAGATGAAGCCAATTTAGCAATATGCTGAACGTGCCTTGAAATTCATATTTTTTAAAATAATCAGAAATTAATGATTGCTTCATATTTTTTATTTTATTCTTATAAAATTCAGATTCACGTTTTAATAGCAATTGAGAAATATTTGTAGACTTGTCAAAATGTCTATAAAAAAACAAACGAATAACGTCAAAATGTGAGCATATATAAAACTAAATTGACGTGCCTGAGCATTTTCCCCAAAAGTTACAGGTTAAGGCTATATTAATTTTATTCCGGAGTTCTGGGCAGCCCTGTATGTAGATACTTATTAATGAACAAACACTGTAAAATGCAGACCAGTTGTTTTAATTTTTCTCTATTAACCGACAAACATTTGTTTCCCGAAGGTGGTCGGTATTATAAACTTACCAAATTGTAAACAGTTTTTTGGGAAACTTATTTAAAAATTAAAAGCAACGGTATACAGGGTCCTGCAATAGTGCGTCAGGCATCTATAGCTTCTATACCAATTAAGTTCGGAATTTCGTTCGAACGCAGACCTACACTGTAAAAAATTATGACAAAATTTTTTTTTTTTAATTTTTTACTAATTAACATTAACAATTACATAATAAACAATATTTAACAAACGACAATCCTATTGAAAAATACTTCACTTAACTTAACAGTTGTAGAACATGTGCACCCCAACTGTAATACAGGCAATCTATCCTACAACGCATTGATTGGCGAACGCGTTTAAATATTCAACTAAACAAAATAAGCAACTAAACCGAAATGAGGTGGAGCACCTTCGTGCATGCAATACATTCGCAACCTCAATGGCAATGGAATATCTTCCAAAAGTACGGCAATTCATCTTCAAGAAAACGATGATAAACCTCTCCAGTAAGCCTCGGCTAAAATTGCATGTGGGTTCTCATCCGCCCATACATGATTGTTGTGGAAGTTCATTATGGCATCTCTAGAAAAATTTGCCTCATCGGTGAATAATTTGTCCTAAAAACTGGGGATTTTCGTCAATTTTTTGTTGCATCCATCGACATAAATCTGCTCTTAATGTAAAATTAGTTAGTTACCGTGCATGTACCCGCTGGATGTGATAAGGGTATAAAATATTGTTCTTTAAAATTCTGAAAACTGTAGAAGAACTAACATTTACGTTTAAAGCAATCTTTCTGGTACTTGTTTCCTTAATTTCATAAAGCACATATTCTTCTACTTGTGAAGTTGCTGCTGTGCGGGGTCGCCCGTTTCCAGCGGGTTGTTTCTCAAAACCTCCAGTTTCACTAAAACGTTGATGCAGACGGGTAAACATCGTATGATGCGGGATAACACGATAAGGGTATTTTTCTCGCTGGCTGCTAATGAATTACCATTGGTCAGGCCGTAAACTAAATGCATATCGCACATTTTACTACTTGTGTCATGCATTTTGAAAAGCTTGACAACTAAACACCTTACTAATTAACGTGGGTAAGCGATGCTGTTCGGAAGTCAATTTTCGAGTAACCTCATTTTAAATTAAATACAGAACTTTTGGTATGTAATTAAAATATGTAAGTTTCAGCCCGGTATACTATTCATTGGCATAGTAAACCAACACGTTGTTTCGGTTTCTATAGTAATAAAAAAATAGTCAGTAGTACAGAAGAGAGGACGTTTGTTTTGTTGTTCCCTGTTTGGTGTCCCGTTTTACATAGAAAATTAACCCCCTTTTGTGGCCCCAATGTGGAGTTGAGGTGTCCAGCCCCCCCCCCCCCTACTGTAGATATTGTTTGAATTGCGGCTGGCCCAGTAGTGCTGGTAGATGCGATATTTAAGGTGAATAGCCGTGGCATTTGGACAGATTTCTGGCATTGACTGTCATGTCATGCTACACCTGACCGCCCGATAGAGAGAAGCAGGCCGTCGAGCAGTTTTTTTTCTTGTTGGTAAAGCACAAGTTAAGTACTGCAGTGATAGTTTAATGGATTAGATTTAAGTTGTTTTATATTAAAAATAAAAGATTTACTCAAATTCACCATATCGCCTTTTTTAGATAGTATACAGGGTGTCCAAGATAGAAATGGTATAGCATTGGAATCTTGGAAACGGTAGGAATTAGAATGTTGGTTAAATTAGGAAAAAGTTGCACAATTTAAATACCTTTTACATGGTGTTTGCAAAATTAAACTATCTTTAACCGATTTCGATATTTAAAAAAAAAATATTTTTTGCTGGATTGTTTTTTATTTATTTGTTGCATTATTTTAACAGATATAAAAAAATGAAAAATACTTTTCCATTGTCACTTTTTAAGCTGAACAAGATAGCGTTTACAGATTTTCAGTACGACGTTTCGTTTTCGAAAAAACATTCTCAACTTTCTTTTTTTAAATACGGTCCTGTGTTTTTTTTTTTTAATCGAAGGCTATTTTGAACTCTAAAATAACTGATCTATCACTTGAACAAATTTTCAGCTTTTTCTCTATTATAGATTTTTATTATGTAATGAATAAAATCCCCATATCATAAGACCGTACAATTAACATAGTGGGCTTTGAAACAAACGTTCGTCTTTCTTGACAACTTACTTCTGTCATGAACACAAAATTTAATTAGGTACGAGGTCTTTTACTTCGTTTAAAAATGGTTGTACATTTCTCTTTTGAGGAAAAGTTTGATATGTTACAGTTTTACATTTTATGCCATAGAAATACTCGAGAAGCTGAGCAAATGTATTTAAATAATTACCCAGAGAAATTACAACCAAATAAAAAGATGTTTGGAATAATTGTTGCCAATTTATTGCAGTATGGGTCATTTAATAAAGCAGTTGTTACTAGAAACAAACCATGTAATGAGGAAATTCAAAATAATGTGGCATTAGCTGTAACGGAAGACCCTACAACATCAGTTAGAAACATTGACAAAGTAAGTGGAACGCCAAAATCTACGACACATTTTATTTTGCGTAAGAACAAATATCACCCGTAGAAATTTCGAATCTGCCAAGGACTTAAACCGGGAGACGACATAAGGCGAAGGGTATTTTGCGAATGGCACACTAGGCAATGTCAAAACGACGAAAATTTCGTCAATAAAATTTTATTTTCTGATGAAAGTATGATAACCAACAACGGAATCTGTAACAGAAGAAATACGCATTATTGGTCCACAGAAAATCCACGGTTGTACAAAATGGCTAGACACCAACATCGTTTTGGTTTCAACATGTGGGTAGGAATTTTGGGAACAAAGATAATTAGGCCAATTTTTTACCACGGAACACTAAATTCGGAGCGGTATCAAAATTTACTGCAGCATAATTTGGAAGAATGGTTCGATAACAACTTACCACTAGCTGAAATCAATAACTTTTGGTTTCAACAAGATGGGGCCCCCGCTCATAATTCGAGAATTAATCGTCCAAGAATAATTAACAGATACATTTCCTGACAGATGGATAGGTACGTGTTCAGCTGTTTCTTGGCCTGCACGATCGCCTGATCTAACTCGTTTGGACTTTTATCTCTGGGGGTACATCAAAAACTATGTGCACCAACGTAATTTTCAAACGGAGGAAGAATTGCGTCAACTGGTTTTAGAAGCATTTCAAACGATTACCCCAGATGTACTTAACAATGTTTTGAATTCCACAGTTAGACGATGTTACCTATGCTTAGAAAATAATGGCCATTTGTTTGAACACTGTTTGTAATTAAGTTCTAATTTGGTATTATGTTAATAAATGTTTTTCGAGCATTCAGTGCCGAACTATGGAGATTTTTCTTGAATATTTTTAAACGATAGCTAAAAAGCTAAAAATATGTTTAAACCAATGCAAGTGGTACATCAATTATTTTAGAGTTCAAAATAACCTTCGATTAAAAAAAAAACACAGGACCGTATTTAAAAAAAGAAAGTTGAGGATATTTTTTCGAAAACGAAACGTCGTACTGAAAATCTGTAAACGCTACCTTGTTCAGCTTAAAAAGTGACAATGAAAAAGTATTTTTCATTTTTTTATATCTGTTAAAATAATGCAACAAATAAATAAAAAATAATACAGCAAAAATGTTTTAAAAAAAATATTGAAATCGGTTAAAGATAGTTTAATTTTGCAAACATCATGTAATAGTACATTACGTATCAAGTTTAGAAAAGTGGAACTTTACTTGACGAGTATGGTTAGTTTGAATCCGAGCGAAGCGAGGATTTAATTTCCATACTCATTTCAGGGGACAGGTAGGAATACCAATAAATAGTCGAGTCGAGTAAAATCACTTTTCTGACGAGGTGCGTATACTATTTTTTCACATTTTGTAAGTAATTAATTATTTTGCATTTCATATTAAAATCTAAAAAGAATAGTTACTGAAGAAAATCTACAAAAACTTAGTATTATGACTTCTCGGTAACTTAGCAATATAAACATGTTTTTTTGTGTTTGACGACTATTGACAGCATCCAAATAAAATCATATTTGAAGAGTGAATTTCACAAGAATTATGAAAATGGCTAATGAAAACGACTTGGAAGATATCCTGAATGCGGCCTGCGAAGCTTCTTCAAGTTTGCTTCCAGTAAAATCCAAGGAAAGATACGAGAAAGCGTATAATATGTTCTGCGAGTGGAGAAACACCAAGAATTTTAAAGGCATTGACGAAAATTTGATGCTGGCATACTTTTACGAGAAGGTAAGCTATTTTATATGGTTAAACTGTGGTATAGGTACTAATTTTGTTATTTGTTTTAGGCAAAAGTCCTCAAAGCTTCCAGTTTATGCTCTACGTACTCTATGATCAAAAGCACAATACTTATCAGTGAAAATACGGATATTTCACAATATAAAAAGTTAATCGCTTTTTTGAAACGTCAAAACGACAAATATGAACCTAAAAAATCAAAAGTTTTGACCATGGAAAACGTCACGAAGTTTTTGAAGGAAGCTCCAGACGACACGTTTCTGTTAATGAAAGTTGTATTAATTTTTGGGCTGAATGGCGCATGTCGGCGTGCAGAACTATGCAGTTTAACATCTGAAGATATAGAGGATTCAGGAACAATGCTAATAGTAACGTTACATGATACCAAAACAAAGAAAAAACGTGTATTTACCGTAGGATCAGATGGCAATGGGTATAAAATTTACCACAAGTACTTACTGTTAAGACCTAAAACAGTAAGGCACAATCGATTTTTCCTGTTTTATCGTCATGGCAAATGTACAGTACAGCCAGTTGGCATCAACACTTTCGCAAAAATCCCACAAGAAATTGCGAAATATCTAAAACTTCCTGATGCTTCAAGCTACACCGGTCATTGTTTGAGAAGAACATCTGCAACTTTTCTTGCTGACAATGGCGCTGATATTCAGGATCTCAAACGGCATGGGGGATGGCGGTCCACAAGCGTAGCTGAAGGATACGTGGAAGAAAGCATTGAAAATAAATTGAAAGATTCTCAAAGGGTATTTAAAAATGTCCAACTGGGACTACCCCAAGAAGTCCCCATAGGAATTGTGGCGAATGAAAAAAATGTTCAGCAACAACTACTTAATACGGCGAGGTCAGCAGTTGCATCCTTTTCTAACTTAAATAATTGTTCTTTTAATATTTATTGTAATAAGATTTAAAATAAACGAATTTCTTTCTTGTAAAATTGTGTTTTGAATGACATTGACGTTTTATGCAGTAATGGTTGCTATGCTGTAATGGTTGCTATGCTGTAAAGTGACCCATTACTGTACGATTTTGAGGTCATTAATCTAGTGCATTACTGTATAAAATGCGAAAAAGGTATCCCATTCTTATCTTGGACACACTGTATACTTAATTAATTTTAAAGTTTTTAAGTTTATTAATTCAGCGACATAACGCTCGTTGCTGCATTTTAATGCAAAATGCAGCAACGATTTGTAGAGAAATGGTCTGTTAACAGATGCTTTTTCATCTTTTTCTGTTTTCTGCTCCCGAAAATGTTATTATTCTTCTTTTCTTTATCTCGAGTATGGTTGCTCGTGGCGACTTCTACCAAGTATGTCTTTTCCGCGTAAAAATGATAGATCAATCTATTTTTTTGCTTAAAAATGTAATACAAGCACGTATAAATAAAGTTTTTACTCCTTAAGAGTAAAAAGTCATGTAGGTTAGTGGGAACCATAATAACATCAAATTCGAATTTCGCATTTCAAAAAACCCCTAGATATCAATTTTAGTTCAAATATCGACATAATTACAAGAAGTTTTGAAAAAAGAGATTATGTTACAGATAATAAATACCACGAGCAAAGGGTTTTCTATTTTCCTTTTTAATTTGAAATGACCAGATTTATAGAAAATATTAACCTAAATTATTTTATTGCTATAACTGAACTTTCCAATGAGCCCCCACAAGAGATAGACTGCAGTTGGTGCCGGTGGTTGCAGGCAAATATTGTACCAAAAAATGAAGCAACAACTAAATTACAAACAAAACAACTAAGTTACTATGAAGCATTATATTCAAGAATATATGAATTGTATGAAGATATTTACGCCTATCTAATATAAAAATATATCACAAGAAAAGTCTATTATAATAAAAACAATTCAAGGAATAGTTTATCAAAAGTTAAATGCATTAATTTAGTGTTGAGGTAGCAGCAACTTCTCTACCACTTCCTTTAAAAAGTTATCGTTTGACTTTTCAGATTGGTTAAACAAGTATTGTCTTGTTCGTGCCTAAAAAATATAAAATCAGTATTTATTTGCAAGTTAAGAAACTAAACGTGTTAGCCAATTTAGATAGACCATAGTATATTAATTATTTTTGGGCTGGTTCGGGTTTGTTGTTATTGCTTTTGCAAATAAACCAAAAAATTACCATATATTTAATATCGGCATATCCATTTTTTAAACATAAATTCCACAGATTGATGGCCAAAGCAGTCGTTGAGGGAAGACTCAAATCTACAAAAAAAAATGAACTCAGCCAGAGTTTAACAAGCAAAAAAGCAGGGCCAGCTGTAAAAAGTTCAACTTCCAGCACTTTCAAATATATTTTATTTAGCAGGACTATTATTTCTCCACAAATTGTGCACTGCTCAGATTTAATTTACTGGTTTCTTTCTACTAATGTATTAAGAGAAGCAAAAACCATGTCACGGTCACAATTCAAAAAATATTTATAATAATTAACCGAGGTCAAATGTTTCGCTCTTAAAGAGCATCATCGGATCTTAAAATAAATAAACAAAATTAAGAATTAACAAACCTTACCGTTACACGACATACATAACAAATCAGAATTGAATAAAATGTCAGTAAAACCTGTTTGCGACCGCCTCTATAAATTTACCACCTCTATTAAACGACCGGTTATGAATTCCCCATATTTAAAAATGGAAATCCCATTATTTTATATTCCTCTTTACCGATCCATCTGTAAAACGACCGCGAGCACTCATCATCGCACTTTTTAGTAAACATTAATGCTAAAAACACCCTCTATTAGGGGCAGTAAAACCCAACCCGACAATTTTTAAAAAATATAGGTACATACACTCACTAACTGCTTTATTACAGGCGAATCCATTCAAGTATAATATATATATTATATGAAATTGATTTGTTCCGAATTGTCTGTTGCAGCTAAAAACATGATAGATTCTTCTCTAGATTACCACTAAGACACAACTTTTTGCAAATTGGTTTGAACAACGACTTCTTAAAAACATACCCAAAAATAGCGTTATTATAATGGACAATGTTAGTTATTAGAGTCGTCAAGTAAAAATATTTCCTAGTTCTAACAGTACAAACGCAGAAATCGAAAATTTTATGATTATTAGCATATCGATGCATGCACCGATACGGTGATGCATGGCTTAGTCGAACATTGACGTCATTTCACTTTTTCTGTATGCATTATTGTAGGGAAGATTTGAAATAAAGAAGCATATTTATTTATGAGAAAATCTCATGTAAATTTTGAGGTGACTAAATATTGGCTCCCCTGTACAGGGTTATCCAACCAAGACTAGACAAGGCGATTTTTTGACTTTTCCTGTACTTTTATAAAAAAACTGAAATAGCCATCTTAAGTCATTTTCTCCCGCGAATTCGAATATCTTCAGCAAAAAACAATTGAACATCAAACAAAAGTACTAGGGGTCACTTTGATATTTTTTTAAATGGGATGCCGTATTTTTAATGAGCTTATCCGATTTCTCATATAAATTTTGATCTAAAATGTTGGATTTTTATTATTTTTATTTTTTTATTTTTTTGGTAGACGAACATTTTCCGAATTTAAAACTGAAGAAAAAAGGCGTTTTTGAATTAAAAATCCAACATTTTAGATCAAAATTTATATGAGAAATCGGATAAGCTCATTAAAAATACGGCATCCCATTTAAAAAAATATCAAAGTGACCCCTAGTACTTTTGTTTGATGTTCAATTGTTTTTTGCTGAAGATATTCGAATTCGCGGGAGAAGATGACTTAAGATGGCTATTTCAGTTTTTTTATAAAAGTACAGGAAAAGTCAAAAAATCGCCTTGTCTAGTCTTGGTTGGATAACCCTGTACATTCTAGGGAAAAATTGTATCGTAATTTTTTGAAGAGGCTGATAAAATAAACCCATGTGCCAAGTTTCAAGAAATCTTAATAAGCCAATAATCCTAACTTATTAATTAAATGTGATGGCAAAATTACGAAATTTGTACAGTTTAGGTAATACAACAAACACCAGCGAATAATTTCTATGACGGTATTGTCAAAAATTGACGTAAAGCTGGACATAACGAGTAAAGATTATTTCACATTAAAAACACAGTTTCGTTTCACCAATCCGGCAATCACACATCCAAAATAAAAGACACCATTATGTTTTTCTTGCTAAGCCTTTAATCATAACATACCTAAGACTACAGATTTTCATAAAAACATTAATTAATTGAATGTTTAAACAACCCTCCATTAACAGCTAAACATCATCCTAACCGATCATAAAATTCATTTATAACATTCTGTCACATTCTAACGACATACATTTTTTTAGCTGGTCTAGATTTTCAAATTTTACATCTTTATAAATAAAATTTTTTATGTTACCCCACAGAAAGAAGTCGTTTGGCGAAAGCTCAGGAGACTTGGCTGGCCAAAGGATGAGATGCCGTGGCCCAATATTTCCGTTAAGAATATTTTGCAAGTATTCCCTAACCATGAGAGAATTATGGGCAGGACAACCATCCATTTGATACCAGATTTCCTGATTTTCGCGTACAACTTCTTCTAGTGCGGGTTCAATTCGATTTTGTAGTAAGTCCAAATAGGTTACTGCTGTAAGGTTGCCTTCCATAAAAAAATGGTCCAATAATGTGATGTCCTACAATTCCCGCCCAAACATTTATTTTTTGTGGATATTGCGTCCGAGTATGAACAAGACGATGTTCATTTTCTTGGCTCCAATACCGGCAATTTTGAACATTTGGTTCGTTTTATGTGTAATGGCTTTGGGGATATCGTTGTTAATCAAAATCATATTCAATAAATCCCTAGAGAGCGGATTCTTCCCTACAAATCAAGTTTTGTCGTTCCCATTCATAAATCGGGGGATAAATCTAACATAAAAAACTACCGACCAATTTCTATCATTAATACAATCCCTAAAGTTTTTGAAAATCTTGTTACTAAATATCTAACTTCGCTATTGACTGTCGAGGTCATCACCCAGCAATTTGGATTCTGTGTGGGCAAAAATACCGAATTAAATTTGTTGTCTTACACTCACTTCATAACACAGGCATTGGAGTGTGGGGCGGAGGTCCACTCAATCTACACCGACTTTTCCAAGGCCTTCGATAAGGTCCCGCACAATATATTAGTTGGAAAGCTAGAAACTATGGGGATATCTGGATCTATGCTTTGCTGGATAACTAGCTATCTTGCTGATCGGATCCAGATAGTTAAAATGAATAACCTTCTATCGCGAGAGATACTAGTACCATCGGGAATCCCCCAGGGATCCCACATAGGTCCTCTTCTTTTTAACCTCTTTGTCAATGACGTTACACCTTGTTTCCGATCTTCTGAGTTTCTTCTGTTCGCGGATGACCTAAAAATGTTCAAAGTTATCTCAAAACCCGAGGACTGCATTGCTTTGCAGGATGACCTCGACCGATTTGTAGCATGGTCTCATGACCATGGTATGCATATTAACACCTTAAAGTGCAATCTCTTGGTATTCTCTCGTCGGCAATTAAAAACTATTTACGATTACAATGTAGACGGCACAATTTTAACTTCTGTTGACAACATGAGAGATCTGGGTATAATTGTTAAAACTTTTATTGTTATTTATAGTTTTATATGATATTGTATATAAGAATGGATGTACTTGCCGAAGGCAGGTAAAAAAAAGGGAATAATAAAAGAGTAAGTTGAATTGACAAAAATATGACAGAAGTTAGTTTTCATTAAAATTTAGATATAAACGATAATATCGGGCGCCGATTAGAAAAAAGCCCTACATTTGGTCCCACGAGCCTCCTTGAACAGCAGTGGATAGAGAAATCAACATTAGAAGTTTTTTATCCCGAAAGAAAATCAAAGAAGAAAAATTAAAAAAAAAAAAAATTTTAGACACATTTGGTACTAAAATGTCAAATTTAGACAGTTTAACCTCTGAGAAGTCTTTTCATGGTTTTGAGAGAGAACGATCGGTATCCGAAAGGCAGACAGCCGCGAAAGGATCGAAGAAAAGTTCGACGAAATCATTAAAATCAGTTAAAAAAAACGAAGTATTAATAAGAAGTGAAAAGGAAAGAGCAGAGTTGTTAAAGAAAAAATTAGAAATTGATTCAGAACTTAAAATTTTGGAATTAGAAACAGATGCAGCCATTGGGATGATCGATGAGCAAGAATCGAGCAATGGAAGCAACATCTGCGATGACGATGATAAAATTTCAGAGAATTCCAGAATGAGTAATGTTAAAAGATGGGTTAAATCTATAAGTGAGATGGGAATTCATAAAGAAAAAGATGATATCAAACCTGCAGATATGAATATTGTTAGGAATGTAGACAACAGTAGCATTAAAGTAATATGTGAAACCTTCCAGAACGTTATAGAACAAGTAATTCAAACACAAGTACCCTAAAGAAGGTAGTAATAGACAACTTTTAGACAAAGATTTACCGTTTTTTGATGGACGACCTGAAAACTGGGCACTATTCATTACTCAATTGAATAGAAAAAGAGAGATTTTTAAATATTCCGATGATGAAATTCTTATGAAATTGCAGAAAAGTTTAAAAGGTGAGGCATTAGAAGCAGTGAGAAGCATGATGTTACATCCTAAAAACATAAATTTGATTTTGAAAACGTTAGAGTTGCGGTTTGGCAGGCCAGAATATGTAACTGAAGCATTAATTTCCAAAATTCAAGCAATTCCTACCATAAAAGAAGGTGATTTTGATAGTATTATTAAATTTTCATGTAGTGTCAGTAATTTAGTGGCGACAATAGAAGCAATAGACAAATGTATAAATATAGAAAACCCGATACTCCTAAGACAATTAATTGATAAAATTCCGAGTAGTTTGAAGTTGCGATGGGGTGAAAAAACATTTGAAAATCAAATTAATGGGTGTGAAATGAATCTGAAGATTTTTGATGAATGGCTTTCTTCATTGGCATCAGCACTTTCCTGTGTAAGCACACCAAAGTTTCAAAATTCGCATCCTGTTAGGGGAAATTATGGTCAGAGAAAGGAAAATGTTTGGATTACTGATCAAGAAAAAGAAGAAAAAACACGTTGCTACTATTGTAACGAAGGTAACCATGAAATTATTAAATGTCCCATATTAAAAAGAGACTCTGTAGATGATAGATGGTCAAAAATTGTTTATGCCAAAGCATGTTTCACATGCCTGAAGAAAAATCATAGAAAATCAAACTGTAAATCAAAGAATAGATGTGAATTTGATGGGTGCACCAGAAAACATCATAGTTTATTGCATAAGAATCCGATGAAGATACTCACCGAAGAAAATAAACCATATTCTGCAGGAATTCCACCGGCGGAGAGTTGTAACGCGCATACAGAAAGGTCTGTTTGGAATATAAATAGGCAGTCAAAAGTTTTGTTAAAGATATTACCTGTAAAATTGTATGGTCCAAGCGGTGTTGTTGAAACGTATGCACTGTGTGACGAAGGATCAACAGTATCCTTGATAGAACAGGACATTGCACAAAAACTCGGCGTAAATGGAAAAATAGAACCATTTTGTATGAGATGGACAAATAATATGGTAAAGAGAAATGACGATTCCAGAACAGTATGCATAACCATATCAGGAACTGGTACAGATAAGAAAAAATATACCATGAATAATGTTAGAACCGTGGAAAATCTATCATTACCAAAACAAACAGTAAGAAAAGCTGATTTTAATGAAGACTATCTACTAGATCTTCCGATAGAAGATTTTACAGATGCTCAACCGACTATTTTGATTGGACAAGATAATATACACCTGACAATAGCAAGAAAAGTATATCAAAGTAATGAAAATAGTCCAGTAGTTACAAAAACTGTTTTGGGATGGGCAATTCACGGTAATACAGATAAAGAAGCAGTAAATTTAATAAGTCTTCATATATGTAAATACGAAGAAGATGCGAACTATGCTGAATTGGACAAAATTATTAGAGAATCATTTAAGACAGAATCATTTGGAGTGTCAATAACAACGAAAGAAATAAATAGGGATGATGAAAGAGCATTGCAAATTCTAAAAGAGACGACAAAGAAAATTCATAATATTAATAGATATGAGACTGGACTTTTATGGAAGAAAGATAATCTAATTTTGCCAGAAAGCCGACAAAATGCTGTAAATCGTTTAATATGCGTGGAAAAGAAAATGAAAAAAGATGAGCTTTATTTTAAAAAATACAACGACAAAATTCAAGATTACTTGCAGAAGGGTTATTTACGTCAACTTAAATCAGATGAATTGGAAGAAAAACATCCAAGAATATGGTATTTACCTCACTTTGGTGTAATTAATCCGAATAAAACAGAAAAATTTAGGTTGGTCTTAGATGGTGCTGCAAAATCACATGGTACTAGTCTTAACGAAAATCTCCTTCAAGGCCCCGATTTTTTAACAAGCCTTTTTGGAGTTTTGCTAAGATTTCGTAGATTAAGATGGGCATTTTCTGGAGACATAGCAGAGATGTTTCATCAAGTAATGATACGAAAAGAAGATAGATACGCTCAAAGAATTCTTTGGAGAGATGGTGACGCTACTAAATCAATGAAAGAATATGAAATGCAAGTAATGATCTTTGGATCCACCTGTTCACCTTGTGCTGCCCAATACGTAAAGAATTTGAATTCACAGAAATCAAAAACATACAACCATCTAGCAAGAGATGTTAAGAAAAATTTTTATGTGGATGATTATTTGGATTCTTGCAGCAACGAAGAAGAAGCTGTTAAAAAGATAAATGAAATTATAAAATTATATGAAGAGGGGGGGTTTGAGGTAGTCAGTTGGGTTTCAAACTCACCAGAAGTCGTTAAAAAGTTTGCAGCAACGAAAAGCAGTCACAAAGATTTAAACAAATCCACTATAAATAGAATTCTTGGTTTACGGTGGAATACAGAGAACGATGAATTTGAATATAATCTGAACTTTCACAAGATACAGCCACAGATACTTCAAGCAATAGATGCACCTACCAAGCGACAAGTTTTAAGTTTTGTCTTGTCTGTATTCGATCCTCTTGGTTTACTTACTAATTTAACCATTCGAGGGCGAATTATTTTGCAGCAGATCTGTCGATCTGGTATAAATTGGGATGATACAATTTCCCATTGCATTTATGAAAACTGGCTGGTTTGGTTAGGAGATATGAAGAAAATAGAAGAAGTGAAGATACCGAGATGTTATTCGGAGAGCCTTCCATTCGCAAAATCTTTAGAAATTCATGTTTTCGGCGATGCCAGTGAAGAAGCTTTTTCCTCCGTTGCTTACCTAAGAATGGTATATGAAGATAAAATTGAAGTAACACTGCTATCGTCAAAAGCGAGAGTATGTCCGTTAAAGCCCATTAGCATACCGCGTGCAGAACTACAAGCAGCGGTAATGAGTAGCAGATTATTGAAGTCACTTAAGGAACATTTAGAGCTCAAGATCAACAAAACCTTTTTGTGGTCGGATTCAAAAACAGTTTTATGTTGGATTAAAGGCGATGGTCGAAATTATAAACAGTTTGTTTCGCACAGAATTGGGGAAATTCAAGAACTGACAGATATTTCGGACTGGAATTATGTACCATCAAATTTAAACATCGCTGACAGTATCACTCGGTTCAAATCTGCACCTGACTTTGATAAAAACTCCACTTGGTTCAGTGGACCTGAATTTTTAAAACTGGAAGAATGCAATTGGCCAGGACAGCCTGATTTTATTGCACAAAAAAATGACAGCGAAAAGAAGATAAATCCTATGTTTTTGGGCCTTGTGTTTAAAACAACAGATATACAGCCGGATGTTAACAGGTTTTCAAAATGGAAAAGGTTTATCAGAACAACCGCTTGGATATACCGATATTTTTATCAGTTACTCAAGAAAGTTCGACAAGAAACACATATTTTCCCTAAGGAGCTTAATTGTCAAGAAATAGAAGAAGCCGAAAAGAGATGCATATTAGCAGCTCAGATGCACAGTTTTTCAGAAGAAATATATTGTTTAAAAGAGAAAAACAAAACACTTAAAAAATCTTCAAAATTATCAGAACTTTGTCCTTTTTTAGACTCTGATGACATTCTTAGAATCAGTGGAAGATTAAATTTTGCAAATTATTTAGATGAATCAACAAGAAACCCTATTATTCTAGATCCCAAAAGTCAATATACCAAATTGATAATGAAAGAGTATCATGAAAAGAATGGGCACCAAGGGGTAGAAACCGTTCTAAACGACATTAGAAAAAGGTTTTGGATTTTAAAAGGACGATCTGCTGTCAAAAATACTTTTAAAATGTGCCAGTTTTGTAAAATCAAGAAGTCAAAGCCAGAGATTCCAAAAATGGGTCAACTTCCACCATGCAGGCTTACTCCAAACGTAAAACCGTTTACTCATACTGGCTTAGATTTATTTGGCCCTCTTTATGTAACAGTCGGACGTCGCCGCGAAAAGAGATGGGGAGCAATATTTACATGTATGACTGTAAGAGCAATACATTTGGAAATTGTTCACAGTTTGACTTCAGATTCTGCAATTATGGCGATCCGACGAATAGTGGCGAGACGAGGTACTATTCGCCACTTATATTCTGATAACGGAACCAACTTTAGAGGCGCTGATGAAGAGTTGAAGAATTTTTGGAAGACAATTGACAACGATATCATATCTCGAGAGCTGACAGAAAAAGAAATTCAGTGGCATTTTAATCCTCCCAGTGCACCACATATGGGAGGTTGCTGGGAGAGGTTAATAGGAAGTGTGAAGAAAGTACTTTCAAATATGGTAAAGGAAGAAGCTCCTAGAGAAGAGGTTCTTTTAACACTGTTTACTGAAGTGGAAAATATTATAAATAGTAGACCATTAACTAGGGTATCAACAGATGCGAATGATCCTGATTGTTTAACACCCAATCATTTACTTATTGGTGCAAGTCAGCCTACCTTTCCAAGCTGTTTTGAAGATGTTAATCCACAAAAGCTTTGGAAGCGATCCCAGAGATTAACAAATATTTTTTGGATGAGATGGGTTAAGGAATTCCTACCAACTCTTACCAAACGAGGAAGATGGACCGATGATTCGAAGCCTATAAACATAGGAGATGTAGTGGTTGTGGTGGAACCAAACCTTCCCCGCAATGCTTGGCGACTTGGTCAAATTGAAAAGCTGTTTCCAGGCAAAGATAATGTGGTCAGAGTGGTCGAAGTAAGAACTGTCAATGGAACATTTCGAAGACCAGTTACAAGATTATGCCGGTTAGACGTAGAAGGTGTAAATTGAACATTACACGAGGGGGAGAATGTTAAAACTTTTATTGTTATTTATAGTTTTATTTGATATTGTATATAAGAATGGATGTACTTGCCGAAGGCAGGTAAAAAAAAGGGAATAATAAAAGAGTAAGTTGAATTGACAAAAATATGACAGAAGTTAGTTTTCATTAAAATTTAGATATAAACGATAATATCGGGCGCCGACTAGAAAAAAGCCCGACAATAATTCTCGACTCAAAATTATCATTTGTTACTCATATATCTACACTAGTGAGCAAGTCGTTGAGAATGCTGGAATTCGTAAGCAGAACTACGGGAGACTTCATGACTATTCGTTCCTTTAAAATCCTCTTTTGCAGCCTTGTCAGAAGTAGTTTGGAGTATGCAGCCTCTGTGTGGAATCCTCAATATGCCTGTCATGTTAACAGAATTGAGCGCGTGCAGAGGAAGTTTATGCCCCATATCCACTTTAAATTTTTCAGAGACACTGAATATAACTACGAGAGAATGTGTCAGAGACTGAATATGTCACCACTTCATGATAGAAGAAGTCTCCATGATCTTCTCCGTTTCTTTAAAATCATTAACTCTATTGTCGACTGCCCATACCTTACCTCTAGTGTTACCTTGCATGTACCCCCTGTCAACACAACAAACGTTCAAACTTTCTACCAACCATATCACCGCACCAACTATGGTTGTAATTCTTTTCTTCCCAGGTTAGTGCCTCTCGCTAACCAGACTCAGCTACAACGCTTAAACTTCTTTTGCCCCCTTAAGAATTTTATTAAACAGCTATATGAGGTGAACGCTGTTGGACTGCGAATGGGTGGACGTTGATGTCAAGTTTTTTCTTTTTCTTTTTCATACTTTAGTTTAGTGGTAGTACTTGTGAAGTGGTTATTATAGAACCTATTCACACCTTAACGAACTATGCATGCTAGCTTTAGTTATCATTTTAATTCTAGTCTTAGTCTTAGTCTTAGATATAGTCCTTACTATTTAATTTTGTATGTTATTTGTAAAAAATGGCACTGGCCGTCAATAAATAAATAAATAAATGTACATTCATCGGTAAAACAAATATTTCTCATAAAATCCCTATTATTATTTGCTCTTGCCATTACCTCAAAACAGAATGCCATTCTCCGTTCTTCATCACCTTGCCGTAGTTTTTGATGTTTTTCATACTTGGAAAATATTTATGTTTTTTAAAGTGCGCCTTAGTGCAAATTCATTTTATTTTCCTCCACGTGCAGTAAAATATCAAGACCTCTATTATCCCGTTCTTCAGCTCTATTGACATTCTGAGTTAAGGATAAACAGTTATTTTTTACAGTGCCTTCGTACTCAAATTTACTAATGATAAGTTTAATTAATAAAATGGAACGGATATGTTCATCAGGAAATTAAACTGAAAACAAGTCAGATACTGCTCTTAAACTGTTTCCTGCATAATACCACTTAATTATAGTTACTTATTCCTTAATGGAATAGCTCATATTTAGCTATACTTAAAGCGCCTTCAATGAAAATGTGGTTACTGACGCTACGTTTCGTTTTGTAAATGCCAAATAATAATTTGCTGGTGTTTGCTGTATTAATGTAACTATGAAAATTTTGTTATTTTGCCATTACATTTAATTGAATAAGTTAGGATTGGCTTATTAAAATTTGTTCAACTGTAAAAACTTAATTTTTTATTGAAACTAATTCTGTATTCAGTATTTCTTTAATTTTTTTTTGTACTTATTGTGTCTCAAAATATTATTATTATAATAATTGATCTTTACTTTCATTAGGTTTAAAATGTCTCTTTAATTCAAAATAAAAATATATCAATATGTAGATAGCTATATTTTCACGCCAATCAGGTAGTTGATTTATTGCAATAAAGGTCAACGATATATCGTAAAATTTAATATGCATACAAAGGCTGGAATAAATTCGTTTAAAATTCAGGTGATTATTTTCTGGAAAAACGCTTGGACATGTCGATTATTATTTTTAATTACAAATTTTTTGACATAAGAAATGTGTATACAGGTTGTCTCAAGAAGAACATATACCGTCAACATTAATTTTTTTAAATAGAACACCCTGTATTTTATATCATTTTTAAATTCTACGATACATTCTAAACATTTTTTGTATAACATACCATATCTCCAAAATCAACGGTTTTCGATATAATATTGACATTTTTTCTGGTACGAAAACTACAATTAAAAATGAACTCTTTACATCTATTTAGTCTATAATATTTACATAGACTATATTAAATTTTATTTTAATAAATGTTGAAATTGACCGTCACCAACTTCCTGGCAATATGCAAGTCGATCTTTGAATTCTTCCAAAACGTTATGGATTACCTGGGGCTCTATTAATCTAACCTCGTGCCTTATTCGAGCTTTAAGTTCATCAATATTGTTAGGTCTGTTAAAGTATACTTTAGATTTTAAATAGCCCCACAGAAAAAAAATCTAGCGGGGTCAAATCTGGTTACCTTGCCGGCCATTCTATTGGACCCCGTCGACCAATCCACTTGCCAGGAAAGACTGTATCCAAGTACTCACGCACCGGGCGTGTGTAATGGGCTGGTGCTCCGTCTTGCTGGTACCATAAGTTATTGTTGGAAATGTCTGGCTCATCTGGATTTGGATAGAGTACAGGCAAGTGCCGGTATTAACTCAAATTCTAAAAATTCTAGATACAGTTCGCCATTTAACGTACCATCAAAAAAGAAGGGACCTAAAATCCGGTTATCAACAATTCCAGCCCAAACATTTACTTTTTGCGGCTATTGTGTGTGGGACTCCCATGATCCAGTGCGGATTTTCCTTAGCCCAATATCGACAGTTTTGGCGATTCACATGCCCATTTAGAGTAAACGTTGCTTCATCAGAGAACACAATTCTTTTTAAAATTTGAGGATCTTCAATGTATCTGTTCATCAATATTTCGCAAAATTCTGTTCTTCTATCCGGGTCATCTTCATTAAGTTCATGAACCAACTGTACCCTATAGGGATGCCATTTATTTTTGTGTAAATAATTCAATACGGTTGCTTGGCAAATATTATTTTCCGTGGCAATACCGCGAGTAACACTATGGTGGTTTTCTTGGTTAGCTTAGAGGACATTTAACTGCACATCTTCTGAAATCCTAGGTCGACCTTGAATATAATTATCTCTAACATACCCCAAATCTATCTCCATAGCCAAGCATCATTAGTACCTCTATCCTATCTTTTTCACTTAACCGCGCCATTTTTACAGAATTACTTGAAGTTAGATAGATCTACACAATTTGAAGAATTTTTGACAAGAAGTAAATGTCTGTGTCAAAATAAATTAATTGAGGTAACAGGTTACAATAATAATAAAGAAATGCGCAATTAAAACTAAAAATCCACGGATCTCAGCATTTTTTCAGAAAAATATTAAAATGTCAATATATCGAAAACCGTTGATTTTGGAGATATGGTATGTTATACAAAAAGTGTTTAGAATGTATCGTAGAATTTAAAAATGATATAATATACATGGTGTTCTATTTAAAAAAATTAATGTTGACGGTATATGTTCTTCTTGAGACAACCTGTATACACATTTCTTATGTCAAAAAATTCGCAATCAAAAATAATAATCGACATGTCCAAGCGTTTTTCCAGAAAATAATCACCTGAATTTTAAACGAATTTATTCCAACCTTTTTGAGCTCACTGTATAAGTTACATAATCTATGGGGAAATGTTCTTATTTATATTTAAAAAGTACGTTCTAAACTAAACCAATCGACATCATTATTTTGACGTTAATGACTGGTACTTTGACGTTCAGTTAAACTATATTCGACTGGTATTAGGGCCCCTATATATTACCTGCTCTTGTTGTTATCCTGACAAACAATTCCGCAGCTAATTGAGATTGTTTTCGACTGGGTCCTAGGTCTTTTAGTAGGTTAAGAATTTCACCTATAACTATTGATATCATGCCGTCAATCTCCTTTAGAAATCTTGGGTCCGATCCCCAAAGTGCATCATTAGATTCAACTAAAAATAATTGATTATTTTTATTTAACATATTTTTTTCACTACTAACTTCAGAATCAATTAATATTAATCGTTAATATTAGCCTAAACAAGTTATTACGTCTGTTAAAAAGTCAGGGCCGTTCAAGCCCAGGGGTGCGGGGCATTACTGCGGCAAGTCGAGGGGGCGGCGATAGCGATAGAGTGCTGTAAACCAATGTTTTAAGATTACCCCACAGGAAGTAATCTAAACTATTAAGGTCCGGTATCCTATGGTCATGCCTGTGGTCTTCCGCGACCTATCCAGCGATTAATGTAATTTTGGTTTAAATGTTCGCGCGCCACAGCACTGAAGTGCGGTGGCGTCCTGTCGTGCACAAACCACAGTCGATTTCTTACTAAAATGGGAACATCTTTCATCAAAGTTGGCAATTCTTTTTCGAGAAACTGCCGGTAAATATGCCCTTTCAACCTCTCATGAAGAAAATAGGGTCCAACTAAATAATCACCGCATATTCCACCTTACACGTTAACGAAAAACTGCTCCTGGGATTCCAAGATTGCATGTAGGTTTTCTTCAGCTCAAAAATGATTATTGTGAAATTTTTGGATGGCGTTTCGAGAAAAATTGGCTTCATCGGTGAATAAAATTTCAGAATCAAATAATGGATTTTCAATTACCTTTTGAAGAAACCATTGGCAAAAGTTCATCCGTAATGGAAAGTCACGTGGGAGTAGAGCCTGAACACGTCGTTGGATATGGTAAAGATATAATAAAAAATCATTGAAAATTTTCAAAACAACAATACGTGAAATATTCAAATTGTTTCCATGTTTTTTTAATAATATTATTAATCTTAATGACTTAAATACGTAAAAATTAGACTAGGTAGACAACTGTCAAAACTGTTTATGCTTACAAAACAAAATCTGCTTCTTACCTACCAAATATGTTTTTAATCCATGATAATACCCAATTTCAAAACAACGTGCAAATGAATGAATTTTATTTTTTTATGCGAAAACCACACGTCAAAAAAAATAATTTTTCCTTTAAGAAAAAGCAGTGGCGTATCACTTTTCTCTTTAAAATGATTCAGTACAAATCCCGCACGAACGCCACTGGCAAGAATAAAAAGTCAGGTTGTACAGCAGAAAATGCCATTTGATGCATAGAAGATGCGTACCACATTTCACAAAAATATATAGGGTCATACCAAAGTTATCATAAAAAAAGGGGTTTCTTCTTAAAACTTTAGTACCCTGTAGTTCAACAGTTAAGACTTTTAGGACATATGTTCATATGCAATTTTCTTCTCAAAATGGACCCAAGAATAACCTTCTTAAGTATTAGCATGTTATTAAGAAACACCCTGTATAGCTGTCGACCTTTAGGAGAAGTAAGTCTGGACCTCAATGCGTGTGTTTTGCATTTTAGTATAGTCTCATGCTGCTAGAAATCGATTACCGAGCATTTTAAAGAAATGAACAAATTGATCTTTCTTTACACTACAGATGGTATTTGGATTAAAAGTAATAAAGACACAGCTGAAGCCTTTGCTTTAAATTTTTCTGAAGTTTTCCAACCGTAATCCGCCGACGACGATATTACGAACTACCTTTAAAACCACTTTCACTATATGAAGTCCGAGAAGTAATTCAGACAAACACAAAAAAATCTCCTGGATTCGACCTCATTACAGTCAAAATCACTAAAGAACTTCCAATAATAGGACTTCAGTATCTTACGCAACTTCAAAATGCAGTCTTAAATAATGCAGTCTTAAGAACCGGCTACTTTCACTCAGTATTATCTTCGTTATCATCTATTTGGGTAATTACTGGGAATACTGGAAACATCTAATTTTTCGTTAATTTTTGCATACACCTCATGTTGAGGTCGCTAAATACGAATGAGAAATTTTTTGGCGGTTTCTTATAGTTTTCGAAAAAAAACTTTTCTTACATTTTTTCCTATTTAGCGACCTCTTTCCAGTATTCTCAATAATTACTATATTCGGGGAGCCTCCAGATTTTATCTGTACACGTTTCACTAAATAGTCGCCAAATTTTACTCTGCTCTACTGCTACATCTCCAAATATTTGCATTGTCCGGCATTTTAGACCAAAAAACTTTCGCGCACTAATAACTAAACAACAGAAGCAGAACAAATAATACTAAATGTATATCAAAAATATTAATAAATTCAAATGATTATTTGACAAAAGCAATAGCCAACGTTCTGTGAGGTCATTGCCATCAAAATTTAGCCCAATCCACAATCACCAGAAACATGTGCATCGGAAACGTCCGTAAGATCTTACTCTTTTCCAAGTGGATATGTTAAGCTGGTGGGCTACTGTCTGTAATAACGCGTGCCCCTTTGCGTTGCCCTCAGGCTCATTAATTTTATTTGCAATAATCTCTCGCCCATATCCAACAGCAAAACCAATAGAAATCAACACGTCGAGACGTCTCGTTTTCTGACGAGAGCTTTTATCGATTTCGGGCGATTATTTTATTTGTCAAAACAAAACTCTCTGAAAATTCTATGCCAAAGTATTGATTCATTTTTAGATTATTATTTTGCTGTTTATTATACCGGATTTTTTTTTATTTTTTACGGATTAAAATATAATTGATAGGTTTGATACTAAATATTTCCTTTTAAAAAACTACATTTCAAGTTTAAGCGGATTGAAGGCTAAACTAGAGTAATTAATGAAATCGCCAATTTGTGTACTTATTATACAAAACGTAAAGGACTCGACAATATTTTTTTAATATAGGATGTATTGTATATAGCCTAACAAAAGGAAGTGTTATTTATAATTATTCATTCTGCGTGCGAAGTTTCCTTACGATGACCCAAAAACGTGGTAATGTGAGGATGTATTTTGAAGTATAACTCAACAACGTATGTAAAGCAGAATTAATTGAAAAAAACTTAAATTACAATGTCTATTATGAATGCTAGATTGCTCGTATTAATATGGGACACACATCATTATCCATAATTTTACATTAATTTTGTGATTATAAAATTCACTCGGTCGGAGTGTTTCGCCTGGATTACAGAAACCTGAAATTTACCGAACAAGCACAAATTTCCATTTACAATCACCCAGACAAGCAAGGTTCAACCCCTAACGCAGTACTCCGCACTGCGCCGCAGTTACAACAGGCATCATCAACGTAGTAAATCAATTCCATAATGCGACGAGACGCCGGTGCTTTACATGTTTTACTTACATGAACGAGTATTCTACCAAAAAATGTGTGTTCGCCAGGTATACTCATATGCCTTACTTACCTTTATCTATGTGATAAGAATACACTTCTTGTGCCATAACAGAAAACAAATCTACAACGTTGATGTATATAAACCCTAGACCACAGTTCGTCGTGTTCCACTCAAAACTCCTTAGTACATTCAACAGCATTCTCGCTAGACTGAGCACACCTCGTTCGGGATTGTCCGGAACGACGAGAAGAATGGAGAGGAACTGGCGAACAAATGGCAGTAAAAATGTTTCTGTGTCTGAAGACGGCGGCAGTTCTGGTATGACGGATAGGATGGCTTTAAAACATGCATCAGCTAAAAAAAATAATTGCAATTGGTAGGAGTACGTATGTTTTTCTATAAATACTATTAAAATGTCATGACAATGATAAACTATGGTTACTACAACGGTATCAATGTTTTTACCTAAGCAACTATTGTTCGATACGTATACGAGATGTTGCACGTGGCGACATCTCGTGGCAAGGTCCCTTTCCTTTTCGTCAGACTATATAGCCTTACCAAGGAGCCGTAATACGGCGAAATGCGCCCAAGGATTGGGCCTGGCGGAAAGAAAAGGGACAAACATATTTCTTTTAATTATTGTTTGGCTTACCATGCCCGTTACTAAGACCACAAAAGCTGTCATAAGAACTTAAATTAATAAGATCTGCTGTCAAGCTATGAAGAAAAAAGTTGGAGTGGACCAATGGATCAATATCGAAGACTTCGAAGAAAAAGATAATTTTCCGCTAGCACAACTGTTTCCTAACATTAAGGACGCATTTGTGAACTTAACACAATTTGCCTCTGGTGATAACGATTTGCCAACAGAAAGTGCAGAATTGACTATCATCGAGTGTATTGCAGAGGTCCAGGAAACGGTTGAAACTATTCCCAACTCTGAGACAGAGGAACCTGAACTGGAGCAAAATATCAAGCCTATGTGAAGCCTGCGCAAGTTTGAGAAACTTTTTTAATAATTTAATAAACAATTTTGACAAGTCTACAAATATTTTTCAATTGCTATTAAAAAGTGAATATGAATTTTATAAAAATAAACTAAAAAATATCAAGCAATCAGTAATTTCTGATTATTTTAAAAAATAAGAATTTCAAAGCAAACATAGAGTACATTGTATAATATATATCTTAGTATGAACATGCAGTAAATTGGCCTCATTTCATTTAATCTTAGTTCTGATAAATTTAAACAAAAATATTCAAAATTATTTACATAATATACATATACAATATAAAGTTTTTTAAAGTATTGGGGTATCAGTCATTGGAGGGCCATATAAGTAAAACCTCTTTTTTACTACGCCGAGCTTTCGAAAATCTTTATTTTCTTTTTCAAGGCTACAAAACAGAGAAGCAATAATTATTATAACATGAAAAGTGACAATTTTTTTATAAATAAATCTATTACCTTGGGTGCAAATTGGGTATTAATTGCAAAGTTAGGCATTATTACAACAGGAAAATATAGAAAAGCATCGGAAAATCACTTAGAAACAGTCAATCATAGTTTTACATCACTGTACATGTGTTTGACTGATTGTTCGAGAATTTTTACTTTTTTTGTACAATTTTTTTAAAATAATTCGGTTACTCCTGACATACGTTGCTGAAGGTAGGCAACCCAAGAACCAAGGAAAGGAAACATCTGTCACATGCTCCCCCACAAACGGTTACTCGGATCACCGTCCAACAGGTGGCGACTGCAGAAAATCCCGATATCTGTTGTTCAAGGTAGGTAACACCAAAGAACCACGGAAGGGAAACACCTGTCACCTGCGTCCCCAATATGGTCACTTGGATCACCGTTCAATAGGTGACGACTCTAGAAAATCGAGGTGAAGGTTTGATAAACGCCCGCGAGAGGTCACTGTCACTGACCCCCGAAACGAGTTTCATATTTACAGATATCGTGCATTGCAGGAAACGAAACTCACCCTGCCAGTTAGTAGGTCACGTTTGCCACAACCCACAACTCTGTTGTTAGATGGCTGTGTCGAGATTTTCTGCGTTTTGATAGTGAAAACATCTCACGCAGGTGACAGGTGTTTCCCTTCCGTGGTTCTTTGGTGTTACCTACCTTTAACAACAGATATCGGGATTTTCTGCAGTCGCCACCTGTTGGACGGTGATCCGAGTAACCGTTTGTGGGGGAGCATGTGACAGATGTTTCCTTTCCTTGGTTCTTGGGTTGCCTACCTTCAGCAACGTATGTCAGGAGTAACCGAATTATTTTAAAAAAATTGTACAAAAAAAGTAAAAATTCTCGAACAATCAGTCAAACACATGTACAGTGATGTAAAACTATGATTGACTGTTTCTAAGTGATTTTCCGATGCTTTTCTATATTTTCCTGTTGTAATAATGCCTAACTTTGCAATTAATACCCAATTTGCACCCAAGGTAATAGATTTATTTATAAAAAAATTGTCACTTTTCATGTTATAATAATTATTGCTTCTCTGTTTTGTAGCCTTGAAAAAGAAAATAAAGATTTTCGAAAGCTCGGCGTAGTAAAAAAGAGGTTTTACTTATATGGCCCTCCAATGACTGATACCCCAATACTTTAAAAAACTTTGTTTTCCAACTAGTCAGTCAAAAAGACTACCCTTCCAATTTGTTATACAATATAATATACATTATACAGTGTGCCAGTTAAGTCCGCATCATATGGGATTTTTTTTTATTATTAGTTTTCTTCGAAATTTGACTTTGGCATCAGTTTCTGCTTCGATCAAGATAAAAATTTACCCAAAAAATAGTAGTCACGTGATTCGCATTATCGGTCAAATTTTAATTTTTTTCCAAAAAAAAATTAAAAAGTGGGGTTCATTTTCAAAATATCGATAGAAGTTATAAGAAAAAGTTTTTTAAAATGCCATTTTTAGCACATAAGCAAAATTTCAGTTGCATAAGATAATTTTGATTTTTTACCCATATTTTGTAAATTACACCACTGTTGCAAAATAAAACACAATGCAACCTACATAAAACTTCTTAGTTGTATCAATGTCTTATTCCAGACACATTTCCTTTAAACTGGCGCCATATTAAATGTGTGTTTTTCTGCAAAATCCAAATAGGGCTATTAAAATTTCGTCTTTAATTCTTCGTTTTAAATACCCAAAGACATTTTTGCGACAATTTGTATCATTGTCAGTTAGTAAATGGGGGCCATTTTCAACATTTATTAAAAAATAAAGCTTTGTTTCCATGACTTGTTATACCGATTTTTTTTCATGTTAACTTATTAAATTGTTTATTGAAATTTATTTTGTGTTTTGTAACTGATCAAAATGTCATGATATCTCGGAAACTAATAAATTTGGGCATAGCATATGGTTAATAGAAAATGTTTAAAATTGAATGGACATCAAAATAAGTAATAATATACGGGGTGGGGTGTTTTATTTAAAAAAATATAACTTTGACTCTCCACAACTTTTTGGGTGTACCTGCATATTCCAGTTTATTACAGATATGTAAATTTTTAAAAGCCTTACAACTCTAATAAAAGACATTTTTTGCTAACTCGTATATCTTTTGACATAATCGACCGTTCTAGTAATTTCTCTTAACCCTGTATAGGTGGCTTAAAACCTCTTCAATGATTGCTTATTACCTTGTCTGAAATCATAAGAGGATAAACGGGTATTTCACTAATAAGTACCAAGTATATTTTAAAAAGCCAGATACATGGCCTTTCTAAGGTAAAGATACTGGGCAAAGTATACAGTATACTTCCAGCTGAATAAACAAAGGTCTGCATGGTTCTCGAACGTTTGTAACGAAATAAAACTTATTTCGTCACACTGGATTTTAGGTATTGGCGCTGCCATCTATGGATAACTCTGCATACTGCAGAATATCGATTCTTTAGACGAACTGTAAATTTGCCGTTCTATAATATAGATTTCTAGGTTATTCTTTAATATAGATTATCGATTCCTTACATTTAATTTAGTTGATAGTGTCTCCGTAGATAGAAAGGCTCTACTGGGAAGGAAAAGTTCTTTTGACTTTCACTTTCGTTTTTATCCTGTTACAGGTATGTCACGCTGAGCTTTTGTTTTCACTAAATTTATATTTTATCTGATATTAAGTATGTAATTGAACTAATTGAACCATAAATATTACTTTCTAGAAACCCATGACCTTTTAAGCTATTTTTACACGAACTAAATTCCACATTTTTATGTTTTAACAAAAATTAAACACAATACATGCCGACCATCATGGCGTCATATTTTAATAATCTCCATTCATCTCATTTACCCTTGTAAAATATAATGTTTTTAATGATCTAAAAGCATCATCTTAATAGACAGAACGCGGTAATAATATTATTTCCTCAGTAAGTTTGAATTTCAATCAATATTTTAATAATTTTGCATTCAATTTGAATATCTTTTTAAGTCAATCAACAGGTCATGGTTTTGTGTGTTTTTCTTCATCAATTAATATCTAAACTCTCAATTTAACTTTATTTCTCGGGATTCTGTCGTTCTTATATGTTTTAGCAAATATCGTTGGCCAGTTGGTGGTTTATTTAAGTTCTTGATGAACATTGGTGAAAACCAGATATAGGGTAAACCTGGCTGGACCATTTACAAGGAAACCGACAGATCCAGGCTCTACAGAACTGGTAACTGACAGAATATCCAAGGAAGCTGATATCGAGGAAAGCAGGTGAGTTTTTCTTTTGTTTCTAATCAGAAACCTAAATTGAATTTTGTCGGAAAGCTCACCTAGTTTCTCTCAAAGATATCTGTCAGAAATCAATTCTAGTTTAACATTAATTTCTCTTAAACTTCTTACTCAATTAGCGTGACATGCTTGTACTGGAGGGATAGTATCTTAAGTCACACTGTAGTATTACAATTTTTCTTGTACCGTATCTTGAATTTATCTTGTTCGTATCTTACCTTGGGTGCCATAATTAAGACATTAGTCTGGTACGCCAATATTATGTGGTAACGAATGCCTGTAGCTCGTTATACCACAGCTATCTATCTCGTAAACGATTGTCTTTTGCTCGTTTTTGCATATCGTACCTGCACAAAAGTTACAAATACTTTTTAGTGCAGCATTTTCTACTAGTTTAAATATCTGTATGATATATTTGTACATTTTGTATATTAATTACTTAACTTTTATCTTGTTGGCTCAATATATGCTTCTTTTGGATTAACTTAAAACTTAGATACATTTTAAGTCAATCAAATCATTTGTTTTTCGTACTACTTAAACACGAAAGAAAATTTGTTTTTGACCTTATGTAATTAAACATAGTTATTTCATTTCCTAATTTATAACTTTATGCATATTCACTTGAGTAACAGGGAGTAAAAACATCCTGTGACTATAGTATAGAAATTTAAGTTACAACTGGTACTGTTTACCATAAATATTCATTTTCAAACCTTTATTGCATTAATATTCGCTGGTCTAATGCCACTTTTCTAACATTACATGTAAACAAGCAAACCTGAGGCTGACAAACTGACAAGCTCATCAGATGTCATTACTCCTATCAATCGCTGTCACAAGAATTCAAGTCCTGACATCTTCCTCATCGTTCTCCATTGCTGAAGTCTATGCATGGAACACCTTCTCCGTTGCTGAAGTATATGCATGGAACACCGAACACCTCATCGAGACAACTTACAGGTGAAGAGGACTGAATTTTGGACACACCTCATGGAAGACAATGCTGAGCTAAGTATTTGTCAGTCAGAAGGGCAACTTTGTAAAGACCAGTAGACCATTGCTATATTTTCATTTTAATTTTCACCTTTTTATACTGTAAACTGTTTCCTCAGAAACCAATCTCAACAACCATCATTATACAAGTATAGTTTAATAAACTACTAAGTGTTTTTAAGATTTTGTATTATTTCTGGTAGGATGGCGCCCTAAAAAAATTTGTCAGATAATAAGATAAACCCACACCTAACAACAAAAAAAAAAGGTCTTTAGCCGAGGCAACTCAACATCATTCGAACAACTATCAATAACGTTACAATGACGTCCAACGTCATCGTTACACGTTTACTTTAAAAATATGCCTCATTCATATTTTTTCTTCAGTCAAAGTGTTATTAGATACTAGCTACAAAAACCCCAAAACGAAATGCCATGTCTTAAGTGGCTTTTCACAATTTATCCCATTTCTTGAATAATTCACGCAATGGGTTCTACGGAACAGCACAAAATATTCATGGTTGAAGTGTAATATCGAAACGGGGTTAGAGTAAATGATGAGTGGCGTTTGTGCATGGACGATTATCGCGAAAATTTTCCCAACGTGGCTTTTACTGCTGGGGATTTTTTTTTATCATTGCCTGAGAAGAACCGTGGCTCTATCTAGAGAAACAGGTTCTATACAACATAAAAAAGGAGCTGGAAGACCATCTGTAAGAACAGAAGAACTTGTTGCAAACGTTCGTGAAATAATGCAAGATACAAGAAGTGGGAAGATCTTATGGAACGTGCAGGACTATTTTTAAAAAAGAGTTAAATTAGTTTCCTTATAAAGTGCAAGTATTCCAAGAAATACGAGCTGCAGATTTTGAAAGACGCAGTTACAGCACAGCGGTATAGGGACAATGTTTTGAATCCATTTGTGGAGCAATTACTTGACGATGAACTACGTTTTGGTTATTTTCAACAGGACGGTACAACGATACAATTATACAAGTCGGTTCAAAACTTAGAGCCAAAAAAGTAAATCGCTGGGGTTTGGGGCTTTGTATCTCCGTTAAGGGGCACTTTCATTTTTTTTTATATGACAAATTAGGGTTATCTCGACCTCTGTATGCTCCCGAGAAATTAGGAGGTACTTACCGGACACCCCGTATTATCCGCGCGAGTTTTTGAAGTCTAGTGTTCAAAATAGAGATGGACAAAGCGGCTGTGTTGTGGCTTGCATATCATCGATGGTAAAGACCCAAAAATATAAGCAATCAAGAATATGCCATATCCTATATTCGAAGAATTCGTCCATTTTTTCCAAAGAGACCTGTTATTAAATATATTTTTAAAACAAAGGACACAAAGTCTCGGCCTCAAATAAGTAAATTTTTGTCTTTATTGTTACATGTTTCGCCTTAAACCGGCATCATTAGACCTAAAGAAGTAAAATCAGTTACAAATTGCACGAAAATAACAAAAAACGAAAAGAACCTACCTTATAAACAGTCAATAAATTACATATAAAATAAACATAAAATAATATAAAATATAAGCACATCACGGTAACATAGGCAACCAACTTGTTTCGTCCTCTGTTTTAATGTTAGTCTAAATATGTTACCGTGATGTGCTTATATTTTTATATTATTTTATGTTTATTTTATATGTAATTTATTGACTGTTTGTAAGGTAGGTTCTTTTCGTTTTTTGTTATTTTCGTGCAATTTGTAACTGATTTTACTCCTTTAGGTCTGATGGTGCCGGTTTAAGGCGAAACATGTAACAATAAAGACAAAAATTTACTTATTTGAGGGCGAGACTTTGTGTCCTTTGTTTTAAAAATATATATCCTATATTGCTGCCCTCCTTTCAACCTCGTGAATAAATAATTTAGTGTCGAAGTTATCTCGCCCCATCTCAGTGAAAAGGCGAACACCAAATATACCCTCTCACTACAATCACACGATAACTGGAAGCATCCGGCAAATCGAACCGTGTGCGAAATCCCTGCTAGGCGCGTGAATCAAGGCTCCTGCGTATTCCTTGCGAATTACACCCGCGCTGAGAATGGCGAGTGCATGTAGACGGAATAAGCCAAACGAGAAGCGACAATATGACATTTCGCGAATTCAATGAGTGGGAGGTAACCCAGACAACTGTCATAAGTTTAAGCCGGCCCGTTAGTCCGGCAGTCGATAAGTTATCGTTATCGAGTTTAGTTGTCTTTTTTGTTGAAAGAAGTGTATTGTTTAACTGTTTATTTTTGTGAGTGCTGTGCTATTATAAAACTATGAAATACCTGTGCGTTTCGAGGGTGTCCCTCAAAAGAAGATCAAGGAATAAGCATGTTTTCATTTCCAAAGGATCCTGAACAGTAAGTACATTTGCACCGCTATGATACATTTGTTTATATTTGTGATGTTGTATTTATCTGCTGTATTTTATTACGTAAAAGGTATATGGAAAAGACCAAAGACGATAGAAAAGACCTACTATTATTTATTATATTATTCAAGTGAAGTTGATATTAAATGTATAAAAACAAGTACCTTTTTAAGGAAAGGCGACGGGAAGGAAAAAAGTATCAAACTAATCTAAAAGAACATGTTTTTATTTTCCTAACAGATCTTGTGTTTTTTTGAAAAATATTCCTGAAAGCACAAGTACTTAATCTCATTAAGTAGTTTTTATCGAATAATATCATATTTATATGCGTAGATCAGGTAAAATAAATAAAAAGTAAGTAGTAATAGAAACATTATAAAAAAATCATAGGGGTTTCCGAAATTTACAACTTATTTTGTTTAAACAAAATAAAATATCATATTATCTACCTACCGTTTAAATCCTAAGTACATATAATTATTGTCCATGTACCTTTTGAAAAATTGAAAAATAGCAGATTTACCTGTAAAAAATATCCAAAATACTCTTTACAAAAAAAAATGGTTTGTAGCATTATAGGAGTGGGCTAAGAAACAATTTCTGCCTGCAGACATATCAAATTAAAGCCGCATAATGGTTCAGAATGTAGGTAAAGGTTAATACTGACCCCTTTCTAGGTAGGTTCACCCTCAAGAGTAATTAAGGACCCCAGTAATTTAAGATTTTTACAAATGTTAAACATACATATTACTGTTTTTCTACTTCTATAATAGTAAGAACCTACTTACGCACTGTCTACTTTATCCGTAAAACTCTAATTACACACACTATATTGTAAGAAGCCAAGCTGTGCGTACGACCAGTTACGTAATATTATAATGTCTGCATTAACAAGGGCAATTTTCGCTAACGTTCGTACCGTAATTTTCGAAATCGTATGTAATAGGCTTCTAACCACTCTTGGTATGTAATATACTATTTCATTTCCTTTTTAAAATGCACTATCAGTAAGTAACGCACAATGAATAAAACATTTTAAAAATATTTTTATTTTATTTAATTTTTTTTTGATTTTACGAAATTTGCTGGAAAGCCAATTACATGAAACACAGAAGATATTAATGAAAAAAATTACTTCTTACTAGGTACCCACATTTGTTATTTCAGTGTAAAGCATTTTCTTCATCGTTTTAGTGCTTCTTTTAGTGTAATAACCCGGCCAACTGTCAAAATTTCAAGGTGAAGGACATATAATTTGGTCCCCATTTAATCAATGCTAAACTCGGGATTTTGTCACTTCTCGTTGTTTGACTCGTCTCGAATATAGGGATGTCCGGTACCCGAGCTGCGAAAGGCGTGAGTGCCGTGTATAGGCATCGTAACTATAGATCCGACACGCCATTCATAAATGCTATTAAATTGTGATGCCAAAATCGTTTGGTGGCGAGACGCTGTGAGGAGCTAGGTGGGGTCGCTGCCTTCACATATGCATGCGACAAAACTACAGAACAATAGAGGTTAGGTTGACAAAACTCCAGGAAAACCCACAGAAAAACGCTGTCACAAATGAATGGAACATCCGCTATGCCGAGTATTGCCAAGTCCAAGTCGATGCGGGTGGCCACGAAAATGATGGGATCTGGGCGGATTTTTTTTTTGCTGCGTTGCCATACTACAGATTTTTTACAAGGTTTTAGGCAATGTTATACATTTCCCACATCATGTTATTCTAGTAAATCATAGAAGTTAATACTTTTAACAGAGTAAGCCCAGAAAACTACGTTTTCTGTGGCGTAAGTCTGGCAAACCAAGTGGAGGGGAGCAGCTTGAATGTTGATTTACTTTACACGGGAATGCAATGATGACAACACGTTTATTTGTTATTGTTCGGTCTAATAGTTACGATGTCTATGGTGCCGTGGACGGAATATAGGAATGTATTGTATCTCACAATCGCGCGATCCTAAAATCGCTACTAGAATCGCGCGCTCCGAAAATCGCTACTAAAATCGCGCGTAAATAGAGCAAGCTCTTGATGTCTGTGAATAGTTATGTATGGAAAATAACGTACCATAGTCAACATATTATTTTTATAACTATACTCTGTTGCTTAATGCGAGAAAGTAATAAAATGTAAATTTGCAATGACATAACCCATTAAGCAGAGTGGACAACTTAAAAGTTGCATTGTAATTCTCAGGTGAATTGCAATGATAGTTTTTAAAAATCCCGTATCTCAGATAATTAAAACCTGCACACCCCGAATCGGTAATAAATTAGGGTCACCCTAATTTGCACATAATAGAAAGACGAGTTTGGTGAATGAAAGTAATGGACAGTGGCGTTACTACAGGTAGGTAGTTTATAAGAATAATAAGTATAAAAATAATTATACTTGATTATAATTATAGAGATAGGCAGATAATTGAAATATTAATTATTCTAATATTAAGTAGATAAAAACTTATAAAGAAGTAAGAATAATATGAAAATAGATAAATTGGAATAAATATTAATATTTATAAAAGAAATTTACTATGTACAATACAACAACTTAATTTTTAAATTTTAGTCATCATGTTCCGAGTAGTCCAATGAACTATCGTTGTTGGGGTTCAGAGAAATAATAAGAGGCTCTACAGTGTTTTCTATGATGTTATCAGCTTTCCACATTCTTTCTTCTATTTCAATCACTTGTTCGACGCACTTACTCCATTCTTCAGAATTCACCGTCTTTATTCCCTCTTGCAAGAGCTTTCCAACGTCTTTCATTTTAAAAGTGTTGTTATGCCTTGCTACAAACCCTTTTACTTGCGCCCACACCAATTATATGGGGTTTACTTCACAGTGATATGGCGAAAGGCGAAGTACCGTTATATTTCGTTTTAAAGCGATTTCGTCGACAACAAATTTCGTACAAAGAGGTTTATTCAACTTCACAATCTCCAGTAGCTCCTTTTTCAGCATATCTTTATGAAATGGCTTCTTATTTACAGTAAGCCAATGAATCATGTCATTTTTTTTCCAAGAAGACGTTGGAATTTTTTCGGATTTCATGATAGTCTCCGGTCCGTTTTGATTTAAATGCTAGTAAGCCGCCATCGACAAATCCATTTTTGCTACCAATGTGAGTAATTATTAATCTCTTGCTTTTTCCCAAGGGTGCTTTTATTCCAGTGCACCATTCTTCTATGAAAGCTTGCCTCGCGCTTCTTATATGTTTATCCTGCCATATTTTACCAACGGTATATCCTTCATTTAACCAAGTTTCGTCCATATAATAGATGTTTCTGTTTTCCTTCGAAACTGTCTAACTGCCCTCAAATATCGTCATCGCCAGATGATGATTTCGTCTTTTTTTTATTAAAAGTAATTTTCTGTTTTGAATTTTTTTCATAGCAAAAATTCATTTCCTTTAATGTCAAAACATCCTTTTTCATTTCAGACATTATTTTGTCCAAGCTAGGTATTTCTTTTTTTGTAAAACGAGTCTATGATTCTTCTGATGGTCTGACAGCAGTCTTTTCATCCTCATTTATTACAGTTCCTTTTCTTCCTGTACTTCTCTTTGGTGACCTGATGGGGCCGTGCATAAGTCGGTATATTGTCGACTCTCCGACTCCACTTTAGTCAACTTCGAATGTTGAATTTTGGTGGCGAAGAGCGTTGAACACATCAAAAATAATCATTTTCTCAGTTTTAGAAAGCGCAGTTTTACTAATCCGTTTCTCAGCAACAAATTCAGAAACACTAGCCATTTTCAAGAACGAAGTTTTCCAACAACTGCCGGAAAGTAACTAAACATTTCAAATTTTTGAAACATTGAGGCACAGGTAGGTAAACTACCTGTGCCTATACGTGCCCTGACAATAAAAATAATTAAATAATAATAATTGAACTACACCTATGGAATACGGCGAAGACCACTGGGTTTTATAGTTTAATAATTATTTATTACTCTCTCGCAGTAAGCAACAGACTATATGGTCTCTTTTGATATGACCTTACCTTGGCCTAAACATTGATTGTACAGCGCCATCTGTCCAGAAAGCAAATAAAGTTTCAACCTGGTCGTAGCAGATTCTATAGAAGGAGTGGTGATAAAGCAATACGCTGCGCAGGCACGTACGAAATCGCCCGTCTTTCTAGTATGCTGGCCTTTTACTATTTGTCGCGTATTTACTGACAAACAATTTACACACTAAAAGAGACAAAATATATATTTATTTGCAGAATAAGAAAACGGAAATATGTGAGTACTATAAGCGTACTATGATTACGTAACCTGACGTAAGAAAGGTTTATTTTTAATATTTTAATAGTTATTTATGATGTAAGTGTTAACCAAAAGTGTCATCTTATTTTGTGAAAAAAGAAATTGGATAACGAGCATAGTGAGTGATCCAACCATTTGAACAAAATATAAACATTTTTAAAACACGCACCATACAATATTTTATCTACAAACACTATTAAACCAGACACTAAAATTAAAATAAAATAATATTTATTCTACCAAATTCAAAATTAATGCCGTAAAAATTCAAAATCAAGTGACTTACCTTATTTATTTAAGAATGATTGTGATTATGCTTCATGCCATTTTTTGGGCATTAGATTTTATTGTTTTTGGTTATTTTGTGCAGGGTGTCCATTTTTCAATGTAATTGCAGGGTATCTCGGTAACTTGTAAAGATCATTTGCGGTTTTTACATTATTGTGCTACTTTTTCGTGAAACAAAAGATGCCACAAACATAATTGCCACCATTAGTTTTCAAAAATGCTTGCATTTTGACCACCCCCTGTATTTCGGTTACCCTTTAACTTATCAAAGAACTGAAAGCTGTTTCTAAGAGAATTTTTTAAGTAGAATTCAGTCTTACTTTTCGAGATTTAAGGCAAACATGATTTTTTAATAGGACACCCTGTATATTTTTCTTTTATTATTGGGCTATTTTTAAGCTTTTCAAAAATATATGATAGTTGATAGTTATTATTAACAATAAAGGCACAAATCGAAAAATTTAGAAAATTAGTGTAGTAGGCTATGAAACTACTGAAACAAACAAAAGAATATGCTATTACTCTAAAAGCATATATATATGTATTAGTACTATATGGCGCCTTGCCGACTTAACCAATGTAAACGTAGTGAAGCCGAGGTTCCTTGTTCCGTCAGGGTCATTTCGCGCAGTGCGCATGCGCGAGAAAAAGGAAATAGACGTTTGTTTTAACGGAAAAAAAATGAGGTTATCACATTTGACTTTGACAACTGGACCGAAATTTGTAAACAAACATTAAAGTTCTTGATTTGTTTAAGATTTTGTATATTATTTCGATTGAGAAAAGAAAAATAACGCAGGTAAACATATTAATAAAACTTTTATTAGATATTTTACAATTATTAGTTTAACAGGTAAAATAATAGGTTTTTGTAGGATTCTTTGAAGTACATGTAATTTTCGGTAAAAATAGGTAGGTACCTAAGTATATCAACAGCAGCAAAGGAAGATAATCTTTAGGAAATGGACTACCTAGTACCTAGTTATTGTTCCCTCACGAAATTAACGTAGGTAAGTTAAAAGGAAGAAACATCCGGTCTAGGTACATACCTGTAGAACGATAAATCTTTGTTTAAGTTTTTACGCCTGTTTAAAATAATGTAAAATATTCTGTTTTGCCTCGGCATCGTCACAAAATTATCACACTTCACACACACAATCAAAATGTGTAGAAAAGTAAAGATAAACAGTACACAAGAGCCGTTAATAATACCAAATCAACTCGATGAAGCGAACTGTCAAAAAAATTAATATTTGCTAAAGATTTCGAGGTTACGTCGAGTAAAAATGAGACGTTGTCACGTTGTCACCTTCCAGTTATATGAAATTGTTATTTAACGCGTTTTAGTTTAGAAATGGAAACAAATAATTTGAAAGCACTTGGAAGTACAGACCTAATGCTTATTTTACAATTTTTTAGGAAGATTTTTGGTAATTTTATCATTGCTCTAATTTTCTAAGGCTCACTCTTCTGCCCTGTTCTAAAGAAATAAAAATACATTTGGCACTACCCTTGCGGCGCATGCGCACAAGTCGAAATGACCCTGGATCTTCTATCTCTGTTGTTGCTTCAAGGTATTCAGGGTAATAGCCATATAGTACTAATACATATATGGCTAAAAGTAAGTCGTCGCACCGCATTCCCAGTACGTAAAGGGTGCACAATCTTTATTTCATAGAGTTTCAAATGATTTTTATTTAATAATTTTTTAGGCAAGATTTTATTACTCCGAGATCTTTTTCTTTGCACGAACTTCTAGTGCCTCTACAAAAGCCATAACGTTTATTTCGTCCCTTTCACGATTCTCCTTATTATTTATGATTTAGGTTTTGGCTTTATAAATGATCGATTCCCAATTAAATTAATTTTTAAACTTGAAAATGTTACTTGATTGGGCTGCCTTTCCTCTGGATATCTACTAAAGTAAGAACTATACACTGTGGCTCAAATAAAAGGAGTACACTTTTTAATTGTGAATATTTTTTTTTTCATTTTGCACCGATTTAATTTATTTTTGGAGTGATGATGAACTGAAATCGTGTCAGTAAAATGTGTAATTTTTATCAAAATATTTTCAACAGGGCCGGATTGACAGGTTTTTTTCAACAAACGTGCGCTTATGTTCGTTGCAAACGGAAACTGATTTATTTAAATTTCAGATGATACGTTCTTTTGGTAGTTTAACTATCGAAAATTCTCCAGTGTAGGTGTCATTGTGAAATATTTTACTTTGTTCAATATTAATTAACAAATTTAATAATATTAACAATTAATGATATCAAGACTAACTGTCACTTAAAATCGAAAGTAGTCTAAATATTTACAGGATAACATTATGAATATGACCACCATGATTTTCTATCACCGATTGTAGTCGCCTTCGCCAAAGGTTAATAGCTGCATTGATTATGTCCTGGTTAAAATTATTCCAACAGAACTGTAACCTTTCCTTTAGCTCTTCGATGGTGTTAAACCTTTGATCATTGTGAACATTTGCCTCTAAAATTCCCCATATGGAATAGTCAACAGGGTTGAAGTCTGTACTATTCGGTGGCCACATCTCCGGTTCGATGTAATCGAGGCATTGCTCAAACAAAAACATTCTTGTACTCCGAGAGGTATGGGAAGGAGCACCGTCTTGTTGGAACACGTAATCATCGCAGTTTGCTTCAATTTCAGGAAGCAAGTGATGTAAAATTTGTTGTTGATACGCGTCCGAGTTGAGTTTTACTCCGGTATTTACAACAATGAGACTTGACTTCCCCAATTTGGAAATTGCCACATAGACCATTACGCTAGGTGAAAAGTGACTTCTCGCGATTAAAAAATTTTCCAAAGGGATTTCCCTCTTTACTCGCATATTCGCGCATACCCGATTATTTTATGTATTCTATGGCGGTCTCAAGTAAAACATCTTCTCATCTGAAAACCGATTGCGATATTTTCCCGAGAACAGGATCTTCGTAGTAATAGATTACATCTTTCTAATCGTTTCTCCTTCACATTGCCATTAAGTTTTTTACCGTAAACATTTTTAAAGACTTTAAGTTGGCAATAATTTTTTATAATTCTTTGAATTGTAGAACGGGGAATTTTTGTTCTTTTCGCTATTTTTCTGGGACCTACAGATTCTTCAGGTCGTACATTTTTTATAATATTTCTTACCATGGTAATATTTCCTTGAGTTCTTGAAGTTTTCTTCCTTCCCCTTCCAACTTTTATTTTTATGGATCCATTATTTTCTCTAAGATGTCTTAAAAACTTTCCAACTGTCCCAACATACAAATTCTTTTAAGGAAATTCCTTATGTAATTATGTCTTTGTCGAAAATATTTGATAATAATTCGATCCTCTTCACTTAAGACTGCCATTGTGTACGGATTAGCTGTCACAAAGCGTACAAAACATCAAAAATAACATTGTTTTTCCACTACTAACCTATAACATCGCCATTATTGACCGATTATTAACGTTAGAAATCGTTTTTCTTTACCTTATAAGTTATTATTGATCATGGTCAATAATAAGGCATTGAAATCCATTATTGACCGATCTTCAAGAATCTATTTGAACGCAGGTAACTTGATTTTTTGATTCTACAACATGAATTCATAAACAAGAATAACATGAAAGCTGATTTCTTGTAGTTAGGCAACCAGATAATTATCAATACATATTAGATTATTATAGTTGCTTGATATTGTAAAATATCGATACAATCAACATTTTTTCTGCTTCCATCCTTAATTCTGGAGGTGTACACATAATAATATCACTAACATTTTCTTCGCTTATTTAAAAAAAAAAAACGAAAAACTCGTGAAATCTGATGACATAAATGAACAAAAATTGACATTAACAAAGCCACCTGACAAAACAACAAAATATTTTGCCAATTTCAAAGCGCAGGTAACTTGATTAAAAAATATACTTATACCTACCTATATTTTTTTATAATTATTAATACTATAAAGATAAATGTCTTATAAAAGTTTGTAGTAGTGGAAAAAATATTATATTAACCACGGTTTAGACAGCTTATAGCCCTCGCGTCTTAAATCACGAGGAGCTCGGGCAATGATGATGGCTGTCTAAACCTTGGTTAATAATATAACGAGTGATTATTAATTATTTTGCTCAAGGGCGGCTGTGACCCAGTATACATAGTGTAGCAGTAGCGCGTAGATTAAATCATAGGGCGAATTTGCAAGAAAGCAGCGTTGTCACGTTGAAAACCTAAAATAATGTTTTTTGACGGTATGTATTATAAAATCCTGAGCTATCTTACTTTGAAAGCCTACTTTATATGGCCGCCTCCTACTTCTAGACACCTTCTGATGTTTCTTCTTACCCTCAGAGACACATTAGCCAATACGTTTGGAGAATTATTAATTTCGGCAATTTTTTCTGAAATCCTTCGTTTAAGATCATTTATATCCTCAATTGGTGTTCGATAAATGGAGTTTTTTATAAAAGGCCACAAGAAGAAATCGCAGGGTGTTAAATCGCAGGAAGGAGGTGGCCATATTGGTTGCGTATTTCGGCTTATAACTCTGTTTTCAAAAATTTCACTTAAAAAATTTAAATTTTCTCTGGTTACATGAGGTGTAGCGCCATCTTGTTGGAAGTAACCTTCCCGCAATTCATCATCGTGAAGCTCATTAATAAATGTTGTCAGAATTTCGATCCGATATCTCTCAGCTGTAATTGTGCCATCAAAGTAAATTGGGCCTACTATTCTTCTAAAACTAATTGCTGCCCACACACCAACTTTTTGAGGATGAAGAGGTCTTTCTACAAAAACATGCGGAGTTTGCGTATTCCACATTCGCATATTTTGTGAATTAACATAGCCTGATAAATAAAAATAAGCCTCATCGGTAAAAAATGTTTTTTCAAAAGCACCACTATTTTCTTCTTGAAAATTGTTTAAAAACCATTCACAAAAATTAAGTCTTTGGGGAACGTCATTGGGAAGGAGTTCATGAATAGCCGTAACACGATAAGGGTATAGATGCAGATCCTTTTTCAAAAGTGTTTGACATGTACTGTAGCATAAATCCGTTTGCTGAATTTGTTGAGATAAATGCCTAATAGAAGTTGAAGGATTATTTTCCATAATTTGTCGCGCTTCTTCAATAACCTCATTCGATCGTTTCGTTGGTCTTCCAGCCCCTTTTTTATGTTGAACAGAACCAGTCTGACGAAATTTATCAATTAGGTATTGTGACCCAGTACGAAAATTATGAAAGGTCACCGCAACATCAGGAAACTCGGTTCGAAATTCATCAAAGCAGTCATGCATAGAGTAATTCCACACACCGCCTATTTTGTTTCCATTTCTAAAAAAACTTTCAACAATAAAAATTTTTTGTGCTTCACTAAACATTTTTACTGTAGAACTTTCAATCCGGCAACAAAGCTTCACCAAAACTTGATACGCTGAAAAATAAAAAAAAAATAAAAAATTAAATCATATCCTGCAAATAGCACTTTATAATAGTCAAAAGACGACTCCCCGGAGAAATATTAGTTAAAGCAATAGTAACCTACCTTCAAATAACTGCAAAAATTACAAAATTTCTCCAATTTTTAAACTTTACAAATACACAAATTCAAATAAAACGTAAATGTCATAAAACAATCATGTCATCTCATCTACGCAGTACGGCCATGATGCTTTTAAAATGCATGGCCTCCCTTGAGCAAAATAATTAAAAATCACTCGTTACAATTATTATTTTAATAACAGTCATGGATACTCCGATTTTTAATAACAGTCATGCATACTCTGATTTTTAATAACCGTCATGGATGCTGCGATCATGGTTCAAACGACTTCAAATTTCCAAAATGATAACCGCAATGTTTTAGTACATCAATGAACAAAATAAATTGTATTTCTTGAATTTTAAAATCAAACAATGAGACCTATACTGGACAATTTTCGATAGTTAAACTACCAATAAAACGTATCATCTGAAATTTAAATAAATCAGTTTCCGTTTGCAACGAACATAAGCGCACGTTTGTTGAAAAAAACCTGTCAATCCGGCCCTGCTAAAAATATTTTTATAAAAATTACACATTTTACTGAGACGATTTCAGTTCATCATCTCTCCAAGAATAAAATAAATCAGTGCAAAATAAAAAATATATTCACAATTACAAAGTGTACTCCTTTTATTTGAGCCACAGTGTATAAGTTAGATATTATTATATGTAATTTTCAAAATTTACATGCTACTACATTTTCTTATCTACATCTTTTTAAACTTTAGTAAAATGATGACATATATTTTAACAAAACGTTATTTTTGCGTATACATTTTGACAAATAGACATGCCAGATAGATATTCTTTTGTTTGTTTTAATATACTATGTGTATTTATAATAAATGATAAATTTAGTCGGTCACAGTCACCGAATCGCTAACAAATAGAAAAAATATAAAGGCACAACATCTGGAGAATTTTAGTCATAAAATGATATAAAATAGTCAGTAATCCATACGTACGCGGCTGGTTTTTCTCTCCGGACACGTGTTTCGGCTACCTTATAGCCATCATCAGCGGAGCTGTATTAAACCAGAAAGAAGTAAAGCCCTCATAGCAATATATGCCTTCACTGGTTGACACCTAAAGTGTAACATTTTCGAGAATGAACCATCCTTTGATCAACGCTAGAACGTATGCATCAAAACATGGATTTCAAACTTGTGGTCTACAAACACAGAGGGCGCGACATAATAACTGATACCGTCTAAACTGGTAATTTCGCAGCCAAAATGGCCAGTAATCCTTGCGTACTGCCAGTGTTGCCAGGTCTACCGTTTTAGCGGTAGATCTACCGTTTTGATGTATGAGCTACCGTGCTACCGTTTTTGATATAATTTTCTACCGCTAAATATTATACATGATTAAATGTATTTCCTCACACAGGTAATATTGTAGAGGAACGTTAACTTTAATTCTCAATTTCAAAAAAACTATTTGAAATAATTGCATTATTACTTAAAACGAATGACGATTGTCAATATTGAGAAGACATTACATTGCAGTTGGTAGCGCGGTACTCGACATCGACAGGACGCCCACGGTAGCTACGGATTTGTGAGATTGCGTTTGCTTCGGTAGGGTAAATCGGTAAATCCCCTAATTCGAGACAACGAAAGAACTACATAGTGGTTGTCTGCTTGCAAAAATTATGATTCTCTGATTATTTAATGTGCTTTATGGTCGTTTTGTTTACATTTACAAATTATTTGAAATCAGTTCGATTTAAGGTGGATCTCGGGTTGTCCAATATTTATCCGGATCTCTACTTGGTCAAAAAATGTATATACAATATATATATATAAAACTATTAAAATATTTTGTTAAACCTAGCCTAAACTTTAGCCCAAAGGGAGTAAGGGCATATCCACCGTTTTATTTTTAAATCTACCGCTTTTTTCATGTCGTGCCTACCGCTTTCCTTATTTTTAACCTGGCAACACTGCGTACTGCATTCCATTACATTTGGAATCCATAGTATCAAGACAGTTCTTCTGTTTTTGCTATGAGGGCTTTACTTCTTTCTGGTTTAATACAGCTCCGCTGATGATGGCCATAAGGTAGCCGAAACACGTGTCCGGAGAGAAAAACCAGCCGCGTACGTATGGATTACTGACTATTTTATATCATTTTATGACTAAAATTCTCCAGATGTTGTGCCTTTATATTTTTTCTATGTATTTATAATGTTCAACTATTATTTATTTCTGAAAAGCTTAAAAATAGCTCAATCAAATAAGAGAAAATATTCAGGGTCTCCCATTTAAAAAATAATATGTTTGCTTTAAATCTCGTGACTCGCAGAAAAAAAGTAAGCACGCCACTGAATTCTACTTAACAGTTTTCAGTTTTTTGATAAGTTAATGAATAACCGAAATACAGAGGGTGGTCAAAAAGCAAACATTTTCGAAAACACCCTGTAGCTTAAAAACTAAGAAAGCTATGACATTTCTGTTTGCGACATCGTTTTTTTGACGAAAAAGTAACGCAGTAATGTAAAAACCGCAAGTCTTTATCTTTACTAGTTAACGAGATACCTTGCAATTACTTCGAAGAATGAACACCTTGTACACTCACACGCCTGTAAAAAGTAGTACCAAAAGAGTGATACGTGACGCATGGCAGCATTGTCCTTATCCTCCGTGTGTGTGAAAATCGTGTGGTGAAATGAACAACGGTAGAAACTGTTTAAAAGCTGATACCTGGATGGAAGCCGAATCGAATCACAAACATTTGGTTCCATAAAACTTGAAAGAAAACTGAATTTTTTTTGTTGTTAGTTACATGGCAACCAATGTGTATTGTTGTTAGTTACGGAAAAACTCGTTATCAATACCAAACCGTTCGTTTTTAAACTTGTGCGATTTTCGATGGATAATCTGGAAGAAAACGATCCAAATGTGGAAATTAATGAAGCAGCTAGTAGAGCTACCGTTGAGTTGTTGCCGAAAAAGTCGAAGGAACACTACGAAATTGCTTACGGAAAATTACCTACTGCAGTGGGCGATTTGGAAGGCGTTCCTCGAAAATACAACAAAAATATATTTCTCGCATATTGCGAAGAGAACTCTAAGGTATCATTCATCTTCATCTCTTTGGTCTCACTATCCAATGATTAAAGACATGTTAAAATTAAATTGCAATATAGATATTAGTAAATATTATAAAATTGTCGCTTTTTTGAAGTGAGAAAGAGAAGTCTATCAACCTAAAAAGTCTATGATAATGACGAAGAGCAGTTCCTGAGAAATTCATCAGACAAGTACCTCACGATGAAAGTAGCCACTATATTGGGTATATTTGGTGCTTGTCATAGGAAGAGATGTGCCACTTAATAATCAACAACATCGAGGTTTGGATACTACATTTGTGGTAAATATTCCAGATACAAAAACTATGTTCCGCGAACTTTCACTGAGTTAAGTCATTTTATTTATAGAAAGAAAATGCAGAGCTTTTCGGCCAGCAGATATCATCTATATGATGTCATATCATCACGTCGTCGAACTTTTATCAAATATATTAATACCAAATGCTAAAAATCCAGCTGGTATCAATGGTTTTCGTAAAATGCCTGCTTTACACTGGTCACTGTTTCCGTCGGTCTTCGGCAACTTCAATGGCAGACTCTGGTACGAGCCTAAGAACTATCAAAATATAAGGTGGATGAAAGTCCTCAACAGTGGCAGAAGGATATATTGAAACTCAGTGGAAAATAAGAAGATAATTGCCAGAAGCCTTCTTACGATGTCGTTATCCAGTACTATTATTTCCATTCCCTCCACAGACACACAAATCGACAACAAAATGCTGAGCAGGGCAACTGTAGAATGAATTCATATTTCTGGTTGCTCAAATTGTACCGGGTGAGTCATTAAATCAAATCAAATCAAAAATTTCTTTATTGTCATGAAACTGGAATTTCGGTGACAAAGCATGCTATTCTAATATAAGACCTAGATCACAATATGATGTAAATTACACTACAGACTAAAACAACAATAAACTGAAGTACAATAATTAAGTAAAAACAGTAGGTATGTGGTCAGTATATAAAAAATTTTAAGTGCCAATAGCCCACAAAAGTAAGACAATACAGAAGTTACAGTGGTGGGTCGTCATAAAATTCACGCATATCATAGTAAGCCTTATCCAAGAGGATTTTTTTTAAGGTTTTCTTGAACAACTTTAAAGATCCTAACAGTTTTATCCTGTCGGGCAAAATATTAAAAAAATTTTTGCCCTCATAAAAGATTGATCTACTTATTAAATCAGATTTTGGTATAGGCAGGGGTACATGCAAGGTCTGACGGGTCGTGCGCTCCGATTCACCGCGAGCTTTATGGTAATTTTAAAAAATTAATGTCGTAATTTCAAGGATGAACAAGGATGTCATAGTTAAAATTTGAAGAGCCCGAAAGTGCGGTCTGCACGATTCCCTTTGATGAATATTTGCGATGAAGCGAACCGCCTTCTTTTGCAACACAATTATCAGACTCAGCAAGCACTTGGTAGACGCGGGCCAGAATGCAATACCATACCTAAGACGAGATTCAAATAATGCAAAATAGACTGTACGAGCGATTGTTGTTCCAAGTTCTGCTCTCACGGTACGAATGGCAAAACACGCAGATGACAATCTTTTACTCAGGCCCAATATATGACTTTCGAACTTAAGCTCGCCATCGATGACAATTCCCAGAAACTTTGTTGAGGCATTTTCCTGTAGAGGCTCAGTGGCCAAATTCAACCCCTGCATATCACATTTAAAGCCCAATAAGAAAGGCGACCGGCTATATCTCGGAAGCCGTTAATCGCACAGCTTTCGCAATACTTTCTTATGGTAAAAGCGCCAATGAAAAATCTCAGGAAATTATTTTTAAGTTCCTACGACCGCCGCTAGGAGGCGTACACCCATGGCCAATTAAAAAAGATCATTTATTTCTGCAATTTGACCACTAAACATGTATTAAAAATATTTGTATCCTAATACTGAGAAAATTTTACATAATTTTTTTTCTAGCAATTTTTTTGTATCTCCTCAGATAAGGTGGTGGGGGAACGTCAATTGTTATTTGTTATTTTGATTGATAACGGTTTGGCTTAACTGAATTTAGCAAACTTAGTCTGGTTGAAAAGACTTTTTTTTTGTTCTATCGCTTGCATTGTAAACCATGTCTTAATTATTTTTATAGTGGCCGTGAGAGGGCGCTGTTTGACAACTTAATAGTAATTACGATTTTTATTGGAAATATTAAATGGTATGGTATGTTTGTTGTTACACAGTTAAATAGAGGCTGAAAATCCTAAACAGCCAGTGAAAGCCTCATTTGTTTAACTCTTTTTAACCGGAGATACGGCCAAACAAATTATAACTCCAGCAATTTACCGATGTTAAATCGCCTACCAGCCTAAACCCTTTATTAAGAACACTAATAATAATGATAATATTAACTATAATAATAATAATATTATTATTACTATTATGATTAACGATGTTAAATTTCCTATTTTAATTAAAATACCATATTTAATGCTTAGATGGATGCCTTCAACGATTTTAACTTTCTGATTGATACTTACACCCATTGTCCATATATTATAAAAATTCTATAAGAAGACATTATTGCAAGGATGCGTCTTCAAATAATTTGTTGCTGTCAACATTATTGTGACAAATTTTGTTGTTTGTCTCGTGATTATTTGTAGTTTTTCTAAAAATGAGAATTTCAAACCAAAAAGCATTTGATATTCTGGCAATTTATTTTGAATGTATGCAAAATCCAGTGGTTGCTGCAAGGGTATATGCAGTAAGATACCCTCAAAAGGAACATTATGAGAGACGAGTTTTTATTCGTCTTGCAAGGCGATTGCGAACAACAGGGAATGTCCATCGTCCTGTGTACCGTAGATGCGGAAGAAGTCGTATGGAAGAAAACGTGATTAATGTTTTGGCGGATGTGGAATTTAATCCGCAAGTCAGCACTAGAATAATTGCAGGAGAGTTAGGAATTACTCAGAGTGCCGTTCAAAGGATTCTAGCTGAACATAAGTATGACAAATTTGTAAAATAAAAATAACCTTGCTTACTATAACTTTTTTTTTAGGTTTCACCCATACCATTTAGTACTTCACCTGGCTTTAAACGATCAAGATCATGATCGCAGATTAGATCGTTGCCACTGGTTGGATAATATGATCTTAGAGAATCCGGAAATACTTTTGCTTATATTGTGGACCGATGAAGCTACATTTCGCAATGATGGAGAAGTAAATCTGCATAATGTCCACTACTGGTCACGTACCAATCCCTGATGGATGCAAGAAGTTAACATCAGGGCAGATGGAGCGTTAATGTCTGATGCGGTATTGTGGGGGGAAGGATAATTGGACCCTTTATTTTTGAAGAGGTACTTAATGGCGAAACATACCTAAATTTTTTAAGCAACCTACTGCCGATTCTCTTAGAAGATGCGCCCCTGGAACCGTAAAAATTAAAAACTCCTTGTTTATTGGGTTCTTATATTTATAAAATATATTCCATTCTAGGTCACCCGATTTGACTTGTATGTATTTTTATTTTCGGTGGAGAATAAAGGATATTGTTTACGTCACCAGGCCTACTACGAGAGAAGATATGATTAAACGAATAAGGAACGCTATTCAGAATATTTCCGTAGCAGAAATAGAGACTGCCGTATCGACGAGAAAAAGATTACAGCTCTGCATAGTCAATGATGGTCGGAATTTGAACATCTGGGACGGCATTAAAAAGCGAAATACATATTTTGAATCAATCCTAATTATTATTATTACTATTAGTATTATTGTTATTGGTATTAATAGAGTTTAAGCTGGTAGGCGATTTAACATGGGTATGGGTAAATTGCTGCAGTTATAATATGTTTGGCCGTATCTCCGGGTAAAAAAGAGTTAAAGAAATGAGGTTTTCACTGGCTGTTTAAGATTTTTAGCCTCTATTTTACTGTGTAAAAATACCAAACAATTTAAAATTTCCAATAAAAATCGTTATTACTATTAAGTTGTCAAACAGAGACTAAGTTTGCTAAATTCGGTTAAGCCAAACCGAAGTTATCAATCAAAATAACCTTACCTTACCTTATTTGAGGAGATACAAAAAAATTGCTAGAAAAAAAAATTGTCAAATATTATTTTCAATTAGTGATCGACCGATATGACTTTTTTAGCCGATACCGATAATCGGCCGATACCGATAATGTCTTGGCCGATAACGATATATATCGGCATATCGGCCTTTTTTAATTGATAACATTATTAATGTCTAAAATCTGAATATTCTGTAATATAATTTATAATTCTTTAACGTTCAATTTAAAATCTCAAAAATAAAAACAAAAATTGCACTTTGGCAACACAGCAATAGGCGGTAATTTATGTGGCTCAGCGCCAAGTCATTGGTGAATCCCCTTAATTTGAATTTCTCGGTGAATCCCGTGCGTTTATTGCCGTGCATTCAGTATTGCATTCTTAAAGCAGATCGTGTTAAGTTCGATTATTTCTTGGCGTAATTTAGTTAATCTTTAACAAAGACATAATATTAATAGTTAATAATAATCCTATTGGAGTTTGGTGGAGTGCAAAGTAGCGAAATGGATGGAAAAGTATTTATTGGAAATATTTCATAAAGAATAAATTATCCCCAGCAGATAAGAAATCCACCGCAAAATGTAAATTGTGTGACATAACCATTTCATCGCGACTTTCTTGGACCCTCGCTTCAAAGACAATTTTTTTACAAAAGACCGTCATTTTATATGCGAATACATAATTACAAATCTAAAGTCCCAAATAAAAGAAAACAATACATCTGTAGAACATTCCAGTTCCCCTAACATTTCGGATTACATTCAAGACCATACAATAAATGAAACTATAGATTCTATAGAAATTGATAGTGATGACAACGAACCACTTGCTAAGTATGTTCGAACTTCTGAACCTGAGACTAGTCGAACATCTGGCCAAAATCTGTTTTGGGAAATCTACGAAGAATTTGCCGGAGAAGGGATGAGCTCCACAAAAACAAAAACCATTCCAACAACATCTTCTTGTGACACAAAATCATCTTCTAGGGCATCCATTTGTGAAAAAGTGAATGCTGAAATTACAGAATATAAGAAACATCCTCTTCTTGAAAGAAAAGCCAATCCCATTTCTTGGTGGCAAGAAAAACGAGAAGTTCTACCATTATTATATAATCAAGCTCTTATATATTTATCTGCACCAGTTGGCAGTGTTGCAAGTGAGCCAATGTTTTCAGAAGCTGGAACCGTAAATTCGGCGAAAAGGAATCGGCTGAATCCAGAAACAACCGAGAAACTAATATTTTTACATGATAATTTGCCTAAACTACATTATTCATATTAAATGCCTATTTCATGTTATATCTACCATAATTTCTTAAGATTAACTTATTTGAAATATTACTTTAAATTTAAATATAAAAAAAAAGTTTAAAGCTGCTATGGTTGTTTTTATACATCGGCCGATATAGCCGATATATATTTACATCTATCGGCCGATACCGATAATCGGCTCTCGGCCGATATAGCCGATATATCGGTATCGGTATCGGTCGATCACTATTTTCAATACATCTTTATTGGTCAAATTCCGGAAATAAATGATCTTTTCTAATTGGCCATGAGTGTTACGCCCCCTAGCGGTGGTCGTAGGAACTTAGAAATAATTTCCAGCGATTTTTCATTGACGCTTTTACCATAAAAAAATACTGCGAAAGCTCTGCGGTTAACGGTACAATAAATATATGTTAATGTTAATAATAAAAGTTTAAAATATCCTTGTTTTTATATTTAACATTAGTGTTAAAAGTAATCCACTTTTAACACTAGTGTCATAAAGAGACACAGTAGACAAGCGTTAAAAAGTCTACTTTTAATAGTGTTTGTAGATAAATAAATAAATGAATAATACAAATTTTATATAACAAAGATAAAAAAGTTAATAGAATATTTAAAAAAAGTGTTTTACCTGAACTAATTGTGCTAAAACTGAATCCAAATTAGCAAAAGCTCCTCTAGCTTCCACATAAAACTGTAGTTGCTGTTCAAAGTCACGACCGTAGTCAACTCTTCTAACTACGTTGCATAAAATTTCTCCTATTTGTCTAAAAATGTAAGGAATACATAACCAGCTAGAACGGGACAGGTATTGATTTAAGTTTTTATTCATATTTAAGTCAGTCATAAAAAAAGCGTACAAGTTTTAGAACGTAAGTTTTGCCATATTTGAGTAAGTCCTGCTGGCCTAATAAATGGTTGAGTCACAGGTCAATGCTGCTGGAGAAGTAGAACTGATTTTAGATAATTTTGATGTGATGAATCTAAAAATATATCCATTTTTTTGTAACCGATCTAGTTCTTGAGATGCAGCATAACACATTTAAGTACTGAAAAAAGCCGACAATAATGATATACTCAGAGACTACAATAATATGTTTTATCTGTAATTAGGTTAAAATGGCCGATTGGATTACAATAACAATAGCTTTACGGAAGTGGGCATTTACCTGGTACGGCCAATTTATGGAATGCGGTAATAAAAGCAATGTTAATATTGTAACAGCATAGAATATTCTATTTTATTTTAATTTTACTTAGAAATCTTGTTTGACTGGAAGAAACTTTCCTAGGAAATGCGTCAACGTGTGAGTCATGTCGATGCCTAAGAAGATTTTATTGTGTTTTAAAAAATTAAACAGTAAATTAACTGTAGTACAGGGTGATTGCTAATATTTTACTAGATGGATATATCGGTTAATGTTGGTCTTACAAATAAGTCTAAAATAGCAATTTTGAAGTATTTTTAATGAGTATTCAGAATCCGTTCTCAGAAAAAACAAAAAAGCATCAGAAACTTAAAATTTTCAAGTTACCTGATATTTTTTTAAATGAAACACCCTCCTGTATTTTATATTTTTAGTCCCTAGATATTGTTCTTCTGAGTTCAAATATATATAGGTATAAAATAATAGACTTTTTCGTATAAATCTAAGGCAGCGGCGGAAGCCTATACGACCATGGTGATTTGTTCTTATCAAAGTAGCCATGGATAATAAACAAAGAAATTTATTTCTTTGACAGTCATTTAACTTCCATTTCATTTAAGGGTTGTCTTAAATTCTGAAGATACAATGATATATTCTGAGATAAAAAAAAAGTTAATATTGTGTCAGTTTTAATAAAAAGTAATCAAAATCAACACTTGGCGCGTCAAGAATATGGACGAAATTATCTTAACATTTTTCATTTCAGACGAGTGAAATAAATTAAATTTTTAAGAAAGTCCAATAAAATCCATACGGGATTGTAGTCGAGACATGCATTAAAATAATTTATAAATAACCGTCAAATTTCGATTTGAAACCACATTTCCACGTGTAACGAAAATAAAAAGGAAAAATGTTAATCATTGATTGAAATTTTAAAAAGTGGTTCGTCTCATATATTTGTCGTTTACAATTTAACGTGTTAATTGTTTTATAAATCAGTTTTTGCATTGGGGGGTTGATGGTCCACTTAGAGAAAAAATATTTTTTATTAATGAAGTGTTCCTGTTTCATGACAAAGAAGCACTGATGATGGCCTAAGGCCAAAAGCGCTCTGCTCTATAATAATTTTCAGAAGATTATATATACACTTAATACACAAAAACGATTGTTTCTCTTGATTCAAAAAGTCCTACAGCCCTACCTTATCAATTGAATTAGACTAAATTTCTTTGTTTCATTATCCATGGCTACTTTGATAAAAACAAATCAGCGTGTGGTCATATAGCTTTCCACTGCTGCCTTAGATTTATACGAAAAAGTCTATTTTTTCGAAAATTAACAATAATAACCATATTAACCTATATATATTTGAACTCAGAAGAACGATATCTAGCGACTTAAAATATAAAGTACAGTGTGTCTCATTTAAAAAATATCAGGTAACTTGAAAATTTCAAGTTTCTGATGTTTTTTTTTGTTTTTTCTGAGAACGGGTTCTAAATACCCATTAAAAATACTTCAATAATATTGCTAATTTAAACTTATTTATAAAACCAACATTAACCGAGATATCCATCTAGTAAAATATAAACAATCATCCTGTACATCCTGTATATGATATAGACAAAACTCGTTTTGGAACCAATTCAATTCGTTATTACTACCTAACTAAAAGCAATAACCGTAAATCTTTCTAATAGTGACAATTTTTAGATTTAAAGAATATTCTCTAGAAGTACTTAAAACATAAATCTCCCAAACTACCCTTAATAGGATGTAACCCTAGTGAGTTTAGAAAGTTAAAGAATACATGGCTTTTTCCTCACAAAGAACGGTTCTCAAACAAAGAATGCGCGACAATTTGAATCATATAATTTAATATAAAAAAATAGATAAAGCTAAGACTGAAAACCTGAACCCTATTATACAGGGTGTCCGGGAAAATGTGGGAAATCTCTCGGATTCCGATAGAACATTAAAAAATAAAATGACAAGTTCCAATAAAATTGTTTCTTACAGGCCCTCCCTACGGAGATATGTGCCCCTGAAGGACGCCGCTGGAAATCGGTTTTTCTTGAAACATTCAAAGTACTTAATATAATTTAATAAAAATTTAATGTGATGGACACTAGTAAGGACCTCTTAAAATAGTGTTCTTGAAACACTTAGCTTCCTTAGTTTACCAGGATAAATCTGGGTAGCTTGCACCTTAGACTAAAAAAAAGGTCTCTTGTTTATTGTAAAATGAACCGTTTTCGAGAAAAAGAATAATAAACGAATAGTTGGAGAAAATGTGCGTTTTATTTAATTATCGGTACCAAAAAAACGTATTGTGGTTGCAAACGTTACTACGGTACGAAATAAATAAAATATCCTGCATTTTAGAACTTGTCATCTTTCACATCGCTGACACATTGATCCTTTACTTCGATATTAATTTACTGATTTTTTGATTTCGTGGTGAATTTAATTGGAAAATGGAATACACGTTTATTGAGTATGCAGATATGCATCTGATGTATGTCTTGCGTCTTGCAATGCTTTAGAAGTCAAAAGTTTATATCACGAAAGATTTCCTAATCGTATTATGCCAAACCAGAAGACATTTTAACGAGTTGACCACCGTCTAAGGGAGAATGGTGGGCGATTCCAGTTAATAAAGTAATACATATTATTGACTTTCCTCATAATTTTAGACAAGTTTGGAAAACATAGTACTGATGCTGGTTTGAGAAAAACCGCAACGTACACCGTTATTAGAGGAAATTATTTTAAATGCTGTAGATGACACTCTATCAACGAGCACTCGAAAATTATCAGCACAGTTTAATACATCGAAAACAATAGTAAAGTGTGTTCACAAATATAAGAAACCGACCTAAATGACTGCTATTATTAGGGTATTCAAAATAAAATAAACAAAAATAAACCAGTTCTGTGAAATGACATGGGCGTAATAAATTTTAAGTACCGCACTCAGGTAAATAAAAATGCGGATAAACCAGGGCCCTTTTTGATTTTAGTCTGTCAACGTACACTGTTGAGTTTAGTTTATTTTTTGAAAATGTTTCGTCCTTGGTGTTCTAGTGAGATTTGTGAAAGCAATGAAACTGAAGTAAATAATGAATTATAATTATTATAAAGAATGTGTTTTTGACATTAATGTCGCGCGGAAATTTGTGCCCTAAAGAAGTTGTGAAGGAAACGGCTTTACTTACAAAAAAATCCTTTTCCACAGTTTGGAAAATTACACAAGGGCCAATTTTGGAACGCAGAAAAAGAAGTGACATTGGAAAATCAAGAACGTTGGACCAAGGGGACGAGGAACTTATACGACGAAAAACCTATAAAATGTATGAAGAGCAAAGTGTACCAACGTTGCACAATTTAATGAAAAGGCTGACAACAGATGAAACAGAAATTAAATGCTCAAGAACGACATTGTGGAAGCGCCTTTAACACATGGGCTTTAAATTCAAAAGGATTAATAAAAAGCAGGTTTTGATGGAGTCCAAGCGTCTTCAAAAATGGCGGTGGGAATATCTGACAAAAGTAAATGAATACATGAATGAATAGGTAGGCCGATCATTTATTTAGATGAAACGTGGTTTGACACCCACGACACCCTGTCAAGTGGTTGGGTCGATTCTAGCGGCAAATGTGTGACACGTGCCCCGTCAAACCGTGGAAAAAGAAGAACAATCTTACATGCTGGTGTGATGCGGTGCCTTAAAGGGAATTTATTTATTTATTTATTTATTTATTCCTTTATTGCCAACAAGATTACAAATGTAAAAAAGCAACGTCAATAAAAACAGAAATTTACGCCATCTGATACATATAAATATAACAAATATAAAACTTTATATAAGACAATATAATATAAAATTTGTTTTATTTTAACATTAAATAGGCAAGTAATTATACACAATACAAATACTAAAATATATACATTAGAAAGCGAAAGAGTAGAAGCATTTTTCCTTTGAAAATTGTATGACTGCCCTTCTGAACTCCTCAAACCCTGCAATACCTCTTATCTCCTGAGGCAAAATCTGAAAGGCCTTTATACACCTATAGTGAGGTCCTCTTTCATAAAATGCAGATACATGATGGGGAACCCTAAGCTCATTTCTGCCCCTTGTTATTATTGACATTTCCCCTGCATACCTTTCTCTGTTTGTTAAGAAATAGTGTGGATTTCGTTTGACAAAGATTACCAGCGCCAAGAAGTATAATGATGGTAAAGTTAGTATACCCATCTCAACAAAATGAGGTTTACAAGAGGTTCTAGGATGCAGTTTAAGCATGCATCTTAATATTCTTTTTTGCGTCCTGAAAAGATTCAATGAGTGCTGCGAGCCACCCCATGAGGAAATGGCATCATTTAACTGAGATTGAACACAGGCGTAATAAAAAGTTTTGATACTATTTAGAGATACAATGTTACGCAGTCTCCTAATCAATGCACAGGCGCTATTTAGTTTTGACTGTAGGTAGTAAATATGATTTTCCCAGTCTAGTCTTGAGTCAATATGAACTCCCAAAAATTTTGTTGACTCGACATTTGGGATTGACTTATTTTGATAGTGTACATATAAAGATTCATTGTGTATTCTTCCCTTATTATAAAAAACCAGACCTGTCTTATTGCCATTTAATTTGAGAAAATTTTGATCGCACCACAAAGCCATCTGCTCAACTATACGCGAGGAAGCCAGCGACAGCTCCGCGAGAGACGAGCATGCCACTGTGACGGACGTGTCATCAGCAAATTGACAAACGTTAGCCCCTCCCAGAGCGTCCGGCAGCTCATTCACATACAGCAGAAAGAGAAACGGTCCCAATATAGAGCCCTGTGGCACTCCCTTGTGAATGACTGTTGGGTCAGAAAAAAAGTTTTTTCCTTTATCTCTGATATTCACTACTTGATGTCTATCCTGTAAGTATGATTTTAATAGTTGAAGACTGAGACCCCTGACACCATACCAATCCAGCTTACAGAGAAGTTCATTGTGGTTTATGGTGTCGAAGGCCTTTGAGAGATCAAAATACAAGCCGGCGACCAGTTTCCCCTGATCAAGATTCTCAATGATATCCGTTAATGTTTGATAAATAGCCATTCTTGTAGATTTCCCTGGAAGAAATCCAAACTGGCCACTCCTCATAACTCCAAAATCAATGATAAATGACAACAGCCTATTGTAGATTGCCCTCTCAATGACCTTCGACGCTGATTTGAGCACAGACACTGGTCTATAATTATTAGCATCATGTCTGTCCCCCTTTTTAAAAACAGGAACCAACTTTGCAACTTTTAGCGCATCAGGAAAAATACCAAGTTCCATACAATTGTTAATAATAAAAGCCAAAGGCCTGCTTATATGATAGGCAATGTGTTTAAGCAGAAAAATCGGTATTTCATCTAACCCTGATGAATGCTTGTTTGGTAAAGCCATAATTATTTTAAAGATTTCATTTTCATCGACTGGTTCTAAGAACAAAGAATGGGGATTTTTTGAGGTATTTTTGTAAGTGCTATCGCTATCTGAATGATGAGATGATATACCTGATAGATTAAACTGACTAGAGAAAACGTTGGCCAGTTCAACTGGGTCCTCGATTATTATACTATCTGACGTATGGAGAGTGATGCCATCCTGTCTCACATTTTTATTGCATTCCCTATTAAAGATAGACCACATTGTTTTACTCTTATTGCTGGAGTTAAGTATTTTGTTTTCATTCTGAGCCACCCTATAATCTGACAGAAATTTCCTATATTTTTTCTTTTCCAGTTTATAATTATTATAAATTTCCTGATTTCCAGTCTGCTTGCAGAGAACATACAGATCCTTTACCTTGCTGGCATAACATTTTATTTCCATATTAACCCATGGAGGGATTTGTTTTTGTTTGCTGCGGCAAACTGGAAAACATAGCTCAAAGTAAAAAGACAATTATCTATTAGCAATCAAATACGTGTGCTTCTTTCATGTCTCTATGGTTAGAACTGTCTGTATAAACTTAGTCTAGTTACCAAATGGATATTAACGCTGTATCACCAGAAATATCTTTAATAATTATTTATTACTTGTTGATTGCCAAACTGCAAACCTTAAATGACTTAAATGGGTCATACGAGTCGCACCACACTGGTTCTGAAGATGGGTGGGTACCGAATGGTCTATCTCTCTCGGCAAAAAATATTACTGAATCATGTGTTGACTATCATGAAGACACAACAGCGGAGTTATTTGAAAATTGGTTTGAAACTAAATTATTGCAGAACATTCCACCAAATAGTGTCATTGTTATGGATAACGCTAGTTATCATAGTCGACAATTAAACAAAGCTCCTTCTTCAAAAGACACTAAAGCCAAAATTCACGAATATATGTTTGATAACGATATATATTTTCATGAAAACTATAGAAAGAAAGACTAATTAGAAGTGCTTAGAAGTATAGCGCGATTTATACTTTGACGCTTGACGAACACGTTTGAAGTTTGACGGTGACGCTTGTAGAATTCCATTTTTGGTGCATTTAAAAGTTTGACGTTTGACGTTCAACATTTTCGTGTCATAACCTCATTATTTTGTTGTGTTCCGTTGTTTGTTTGTTTTGTAAAGAATTGTTTTTTCTAAAAACATGAATTCGATTAATAAAATTAGACCCATAAACAGAAGACGACATAATAAAGTACAAATATTATACAAATATGAAAGAGCAGTATTGACAGTTAGCTATCACGTGCAAATACTGTCGCGTCCTATTGGCTGTTACGTCATATTCTACGAGCAGTGAGCGTGAAAAGTTAAAATTGGTTTATCTTTCTTCAATCTTTAACCGACCACGTCAAGGTGATCGGAAAGCGTCAAGCGTCAAAGTATAAATCGCGCTTATGTCTATTCAAAAAGAATATTACTGGGATGAACTTGCGAAAAGCATGGGGCACATAGTATTGCGGCTACCGCCTTACCACTGTATATTTAACCCTATTGAACAAATATGGCACCAACTTAAAGCTGAAATTTGTCGCAATAATATTTCACCCACACTTAATTCTAGTGTATTAACTCTAATTCATGATGAAACTAAAAAAAATTCTGAGGTGAACTGGAAAAACTGCGTACAACATGTAAATAAAGTAGAAGAAAGTTACATTTGTATTAGGAATGCAACAGAAAGGTTTATTATTACTTTAGATGATGATAGCGATAGTAAAGTAGATTTAGTTGGGTAATTTATTAATTAATATAATAATTTAGCATTATAAGTGTAAGTTTAAGACCATAATGCTACTTTTAAATTTTGAATTTAATAAACTTAAATAAACATATTTCAATGCTATGTATTTTCTAAGACGGTCCTAGCTCAGTCGTCATTGTGTCAATACCCCTAATAAATAAGAGTCATTTGGTCAGTTTCTTATATTTGTGAATACACTTTACATAAAGTTCTTCAAGAACAGCTTTATATCCATATCATTTGCAAAAAGTACATGAACTGATTCCTGAAGATTGTGATGTGATAAGGACCGTACAGCAGTCCTCCATTCGTCGTGCTCGCGAGTGTATTAGACTTCACGGAGCCCATGTTGAACCCTCTTATGAAATATAGTCAATATAGCACAAAGTATGACATTTGAAAATTTGTAAATTGTCGTTCTAAATTCACAGAGAGTTAAAATGTTCAATAAAGTTTAGCGAAACCAAATGGATTCAAACCTCATATAGAGAAAATGAACGAAAATAACTATTCTAACGAAGTTCTAATGAAATTATTTATTTTACATTGAAAATGTGACCAAATTTTAGTCAGAACTTCAGAACAAATCATATGAGGTCATTTTTGGATTCTGCACATCAAAATTACCTAAGAACAGTTAAAAATTCCAGGCATGTGTATCGACCAGTATATTGGAAATTACGAAATGTCCTAGGTTAGCAAAAATGCAAAGCACTGGCGTCGCCGCCGATGTAATTAATTTTGAAAGTACATGGTTAACGTTCAAGGAAATACAAATGCCTCGTCAGTCATCTTGAGTTGAAAATGCTCAAATAGTATGAAGAATTGAAAAAGGATGGCCAATCACTACTATCAGAAACTAAAAAAAAACTTTATACCTACAACCCAACACTAAAAACGGAAAGTTGGTTCTTGCCGTCCTAAACTTTCCAACCCTGAACAGGATGCTGTTGTTGATACAGAATTTCAGGTTCTCAAGCTTCCACCAGCACAAGGACCAAGGAATATGAACTCGAAAAGCGTTCAGCTGCGAAAAAAACTTGGAACTTTTTTCGCTGCGTTTTGTTTAGGGTGCACCATAAGTTAACACAGGTCTGACTAATATTTTATAGAGGTTTTTTTTTCTGCGAAGGTTGATTCTTAATAAGTTGATAATATAGTATATTAAAGTACAAGTTTCATAACGCTCATTTTAGCGCACGCGTCCATGTTAGAAAATGAGCCGCGTGCGGCGAGTTTTATAACGGACAAGTGCGCTAATAGCTTTATAAAACGTGCGCTTTATACTATTTTTTCTATTTTGGCATTTTTTTCAATAAATAAATCCATATTTAAAAAGAAAATAAACATACAAATTTTCAAAATTTTTACGTCTAAATTTTATGTTGATAATACAATCAAATTATTTATCATAGTAGCCTTGAAATCCACAAATAATTTTATTTCCGTGTCAGCCATTTAGTCACGAAGTTGTCTAATTTTTCTAACATACCTACATAATTTTAAAATATGGAGCAAGATGAGTTTAGTTTAACTCCCCCAAAGTTAAGGAAAATTGCGGTAAATTTTATAGTTCTATGTTTTATATTATAGTAAATTTGTAAGATTATTTGATATTTTTTTAACTCATCTCCATTTCAAAGAATTAATGCAACCAAACATACACGACAGCAAAATAAAACATTTGTGAACATCATTACCAACCTTAGAAAAATAAAGAAAACTTTTTCAGAAAAAGTTCATTACGATACTGAAAACGACATCGAAACAGCTTTGTTATGAAACCAAATTAAGCTGTCTTTCTTTCTGAAAGAAAGACGAGAAATGCGAGAAGAACATACAAGAAATACGGGACGACTAAGAGCACTAAACAGAAAAATATCTAAGGCCGTTAGAAAAGATATAAGAACGTTTAACACCAGAGAAGTAACAAGAGTGATAGAGGGAAATAAGGGCCTGAAGTCAATTAAAAGAATATTTACGGAAGGTAGAAAGAACATAACTAAGCTAAGACAGCAAGACGGACAAAGAACATTGAACAAAGACGAGATTCTGAAGGTCGTCAGGTCTTTTTACCAAGAGCTCTACAGCAACACGGATGGAAACGTTGGCAATATTAATATACCAACAGTAATGAATCAAGGATCTGAAGATATCCCAGATATAACATTGGATGAGCTCAAAGCAGCCCTGCGAGAAATGAAAAACAAGAGGACAGCTGGCGACGATCAGATTGAAATAGAAGCTGTAAAGCAAGGAGAAACTTCACTACATAAAATGCTCCGCAAGCTATACAACGCGTGCTTGTTAAATGGAACAACACCATCCCAGTGGGAATAATAATAATCATGCATAAGAAAGGGGACATAACAAACCTAGAAAACTACCGTCCCATTAGCCTGCTTTCTCATCTGTACAAGCCCTTTATGCAAATACTTACCAAACGAATCACCAACAAATTAGACTTCTACCAACCACAAGAGCAAGCAGGTTTCAGATCAGGGTTTGGCACAAATTACCATCTCCAGGTTATTAAGGCTGTTATCGAGAAATGCATAGAATACAATAAACCCCTAGTCCTCATCTTTGTCGATTATGAAAAAGCATTCGACATGATAAATCAACAACAAATGCTACACGCGCTAGCAGAATGCCGTATAGACCCAGGTATATAAATGTAATTAAATACGTCTGCCAAAGCTTGTATAAAACTGCATGACTATACGAAGGATTTCCCCATCGAACGAGGTGTAAGACAGGGCGATGCTATATCTCCCAAACTTTTTACGGCGCTTCTGGAATACATGTTTAAAAAAATAGATTTTGAGGGAATGGGACTGAACATTAATGGTGAGAGACTAAAAAGCCTGAAATTTGCAGACGACATCGTTCTAATAACCGACAAAATCGATGAGGCTGGACGAAGCTTCGAGAACGGCAGGTTTAAAAATTAACCACAGTAAACCCCAATATATGACCAACCTAGTTCTCTACTCGTTAAAAATATAAATAAGGTTTATTCGTCGCCAGTATACTTTTGTTCCTAACTTAATCAACATTATGGCAAAAATAATAAACCTTAAATTAAGACATTTTTTCTTACATACCTATTCTCGTCTTCTGGAGTTAATGCGTTCACAGAATCGTGTAACACGCCTCCCAAAAACATCAAAGCGTTTGTTATTACTGGATCGTTGGTCTTTTGATCAGCAAACGTGTTTGAGGTAAGAATTAACTTACACACATCAACTTTTAAAGATTCCTCATGAAAAAGGTCGACAAGAGGTAGGAAATTTTCCTGAAAACAGAAAAGCAATAGTACAGTAGCCAGACCTTGGCGAAGAAATTTAATAAATATACAATTTTTAACAGTCTTGAAAAAGCGTCAAAAATCGTTATTTCATTTTTTTCCTACATCCACCTAATTTCGATACAATATTTCGTTCTAAAAGCAACTAAAACTAAACTATAATCTGTATTCAGCGTATAATTTTGGGGAAGTTCAGCCAAGCGCTTTCGGCTCAACACTGAGTCATCATCAGGGCTTAGGCTACGTCATGGTTAGAGGTCACCTAAAGTAGGAAAATATCGACTCGGAAATTTTCGTTTTCGCAACATTATTGGAAAGTTCTATTAAAATTATTTTGCTTTTTTATTTTTTTTTTCTTAAACATTGACAGAAGGCAGATGTCAGGCGTTTGACTGTTGACTGGATGAGCGCGAGTTTGACTGGCGATCCCCTTGGGAGATTCCAAGTCTTAATTACAAAGGTGTTTGAGCAATCATTTCCAGTAGCTAATATAAAACAGAAGAAAAAAACCATGGGTATCCAAAGGAATTAAAATTTCTGGTAAAAACCTCCGTTCCCTTCATTGCATGCGCAAGCATTTTATTGATAATCTATTCTTTATTACCTACTTTAATATGTATAGATCAATTTATAGAAGGACAATCAAAGTGGCAAAGAGATCCTACTTCGAAAAACAAATAGCGAAATCCCATAACAAGCAGAGAGATAGTTGGAAAATTGTCAATCAGCTTAGGGGAAAAAAGGGCAAAATGACTGTTCAAACGAGCATTCAGCCGAACGATTTCAACAAATTTTATTGTTCAATTGCACAAAACCTAGCAAACAATATTGTTTCGGGGTACAATCCACTAGATTACCTAAAACCAATATCTTTTTCACGTTCTTTTTTTCTTGCTCCTACTTACCTTGAGGAAATTAATCAAACACTTCGTGACATAAAAAATAAAAGCGCGACAGGATGGGATGGAATTTCCATCAAAATCTTGCAGGGTTTACCAGAACCTGCACTGGTTGAGTTTGTAAATGTTATAAATAACTCATTTTCCACAGGAACCTTTCCTGACTCGTTTAAGAAGGCGGTCATCATCCCGATTCATAAAGGTGGGGACTCTAACACCCCATCAAATTTTAGGCCCATCTCTCTAATTACTACAATTGCCAAGATTATTGAAAAACTAGTCAAAAAAAGGGTTGCATCCTTCTTGCAGAAGTACAACTTATTGAGTCTTAGTCAGTTTGGATTTCAGAGTGGTAAGAGCACTGTCGATGCTGTGTTTCCATTCTTGGATAATTTATATCTTCACCTTAATGATGGAGAGGCGGCCGCGGCAGTGTTCTGTGATCTTTCTAAAGCCTTCGACTGTGTGGATCACGGAATACTGTTGCGGAATCTTGAACATTATGGCTTTAGGGGAAACGCATTGGGGTGGTTTCAATCGTACCTCTCCGGTAGAAGGCAGAGCGTTAGTTTTAACGGAACGACCTCGGACAAGGGTAGGATAGAGGCAGGCGTGCCACAGGGTTCGGTGCTTGGCCCCACATTATTTTTAATTTACGTTAACGACATGGCCTCCTTGGAGATAAGGGGTAAATTTACAGTATTTGCTGATGATACCACCATCCTTTGGCACGCCAAAGACTCTGCACAATTTTAACTGAAATTGTTTCTGAGAATATCAAAAAAATCAAAGCATGGTGTGATTCGAATTACCTTACTCTCAATGTGTCTAAGACTAACATAATGAGCTTTAATGGCGCGGTGGATAATGTCTCCCTTGGTTACATTTCCAACAGTACAGATGCTAAGTTTCTCGGGATAAGAATAAGCAGTAAATTAACGTTTAGGGACCACATTGCAAATATATGCAATAAATTGGCATCGGGGTGCTTTGCTTTAAGGGTTGTTTCGAGGGAACTAGGCATGAACATCGCTCGATCTGTATACTCAGCCCTTATAGAATCCCATTCAAGATATGGAGTCTGCTTTTGGGGTAACTCCAGTCAATACTTGATACGCTCAGTTTTTATCTTACAAAAATGAGCAGTGAGATATATGTGCGGAGCAGGTGCTAGGGATTCCTGTAAATTATTATTTACACAACACAGAATATTAAGTTTAAGTAGCGTATATATATTAGAAACGGTCAGCCGGATGTATAAAAAACTAGGACATCAACCTAGGGAAAATAGTTACAACACAAGACAAGTTGCTGTTGTGCCTTTGCCTATACCGCATTCGGCACTAACAAAGAATTCGATATTTTATAATGGGAGGAAAATGTTCAATCACCTGCCAGTTCGTGTACGATCGTTGGATACGCTAGTGAAGTTTAAATCAGCAGTAAAAAAAATATTAATTTCAAAGGCCTACTATAGCATAACGGATTATTTTGATGACCCTATTTTATAACTCAACAATATTTTAACCCTCAGTTTTCTATGTATTTTACTTTATTCTATTTCTTTTGTTCTTATAGTATTGTGTTTGGATTGTCCTTTTACAGTTTGTTTCAAGAATGCATATATTGTGTTATTGTATTTTATTTTAGAATATAACGCCGATTATTTAATCGTTAAGCTAGATAATTGGTTTTAACTTTTGTGTGTATATATATATATATATATATATATATATATTAAGTTTGTTTGTATTATATTACCATTCATAATTGTTCATTTACACCATTTATCTTATTTGTATTTCTTGCTTCTCTATTTTTTTTTTCTTTTGTGTCTTTAATTACCAGTTTAGTATGTAGGTGCTTTGTCAACAAAATTATCTGATTTTCATGACAATAAAGCTATATTTGATTTGATTTTGATTTGGAAAAGGAGAGGGCCAAGTACGGATCCCTTCCAGAGCTACTGTTATTAAAGACAACCGTCTGAACAAGACTTGCCGAGGAACCCGAAGAAGGCATCGCTCGTACTCCTCCCAGCCTGAAATCCAAACTGTTGCATGCTCATAAGGTTCTGTCTATTCAAAAAAGCAATCATTCTAGACTTGACAAGTTTTTTTCACTATTTTGGACAAAGTGGGGAGCAGTGCAATAAGTCGAAAGTTAGAGGGGTTATCACGGTGACCGCTCCTAAAAAGCGGAACAACCACGACCCCTTTAAGGCAAGAAGGAAAAGTGCCAGTTAGGAAGGAGGTATTTGTTGCCTCAGTCAAGGCCCTCAATGCGTTGGCTGGTAGTGCCAGAAAAATCCTCAAGGACATATCATCCCAACCGAAGTATTCTTGTTATTTACTTGGCTAAACATGCCTCTAATTTCCTTAACGCAAGTAGGCAGGAGAAAAAATGTGTCGGAAACGGATTCATGTCCTAAGTAAGATCTAGGATCAGTCCCAGAAGAGATCCCTCGAGCTAAACCGTCAGCAACTGTGCAATAAAAAGAGTTTATATCATTTGCATTAAGAGTACTACCCATAGGAGCGATGTTATTTATCCCACTTAACTTATTGTCAATTTTCCATCTTCTCTGAAAAACCATTTTTGGTATTTTGTAATCGAATAGTGTTCGGGTTATCCGGGGTAATTTGTATCCACACTATCTGGCATATTTTGCAATAACAGGGATATGTATACGTCTATAATTATTTTATGTAATATATTTAAAATATATACAAATTAATATTTTATGGAAATTGAAACAGAGTATTACGGCAACAATGTTTATTTTTGTCCACGTTCCTTAAATTTCTATCGTAGCCCATGGGCCGTGTGGTGAACATTACACTTATGCATACGCTAGTTAAGTGAAGCTGTTAGTTGCAGTATGTCTGCACTGAGTGGAAAAAATGTATGCACTTTCTATACCTCCTTCGAAGGGGCGTGAAAAGTGCAATTAGGTACAGCAGTTTAAAACTACTGAACTGATCAAGCCTATACGTATTCACAATTTTATTATTAAGAGTTTATGATTAAATAATTATATTTCTAAATAGTACCTCATACATTTTGAAATAAAAAAATATATCTAAAACGAACAAAATGTGTACTAAAATTGTAACACAAAACTCAATTATGATGCTTGACAATAGGACGGACTAAGAACCAAATTATCAATGTCCTGTTAACACTAACTAAAAGATAACTTCTAAGGAACAAGTACTGTTGTCAAGGAAGAAGACTTTTATCGTTGATGTTAATTGGAATTCTTGGATATTATAATAAATGTCCCTATAGTCTAGTGTAAAAATAGTAAAGATAAAAAGTCTTATGATATTAGGTCTTACCATGGCTAACAAAGCCTCAAAATCTGGAGTATGTCGAATCACTTGCTGCAATATAGTCTTTAGTTCATTTGAAAAGTTCTCGTAACTTCGATTTGGTATCATATGATCTATTATATCACCGAAAACGGTGTTTATTTCTCTGGCCTAAAAATACAAAAACATATTATTATATCTACTTGACTGATGATATTAGAACCAAATAAAAACACTTAATTGTACATTATTTTTTTAGGTTCTTTTATGTTAAATTTAAAATAAAGGAGAAAACTTCATAAGTCGCGTGGCCTTTGACATAACCCTAATTATGTTAGATTGTTAGGAAATACACAGTACGAGAACCTGTTAAGCGATGGACTAAAAATTAAAACAAAGTCTACTGAAACAGCAAACAGGACTCTATTATAGTTGCTCTCTTCTTTTCCAATTTCTCTTTACCCAGTGTTGGTCTCTAGCTTTACTATCCCCCTCACATAAAAACCATGGATATTTCGTAAATCCAGATTGCTGACCTAATAGAAGGCTTAACATTTTTAAGTCGCCGCATAGTAGCCGGAGTCGATGAAAAGCCTCCAGTCAGCGGTTCTATATTCAGACAACAAGCGCATTAACTAGATTAGCTACATTTTTACAATATACAAGTGGTCCATGCTTTACAAAATATTCGACAAATTCACTCTCGCGATTGCGATACCAATAAAACGTAGATCCTAGTATTTGGGAGAGATCTTTGGGAAACCTAAATCTCGGACTAGATCATTGAGCTCTTCTTGCAAAAACCGCTGAGGTACATTTTGACTTGAAGAAGCGATTACTTAAGTCAGTTAATTTGAATTTAGGCAGAAACATTCAACGATTGATCCAGCGCATCGAATCACCGATATTATTGAAGGTAAGCTTGAGGAAAAACAATCGTGTTCCGCACTATGCTTACATGTGTCATAAGCATTCGATAAGGTGTGACATGATATACAAGTTAAATCAGATACTTTCTTAGAGTCAAGCAGGAGGGTGAATGTTCCGATTTGAAAGAAATAAGAGCGTGTCCCAAGGAAGCTTCAATGCTCTATTCTATATCTACTATACAATAGGTACCAGTATCATGAGGAACGACAGCCATATTCGCTGATGATACTGCTATTCTCGCAGTTGATCAAAATGAAGAAAGCTCCATTAGAAAACTTTAAATAACAGCAACATAGTAATCGACTGAACAAAACAATGGAAAATCAAGCTTAACAAACGTAATTATATTCATGTCATTTTTACTAACAGGTATCTAGCACACTGTGCTGTATAGGATGAATGCTAAATATATCGGCATGACTTTTGATGCTTAACTTGGCACAGCACTGCAAGATCAATCCTTTATGGCGCTCTGCGAGCGGTGCGTGTGCGCAGGAAATGATTCACGTTGGTCTTGAATCTTTGGAGATTATACTCGTTGGGGAACACGACCTCAGGGAGGTCGTTCTAGAGTCATGACGTTCTTCAGATAAAAGAAATTTTAAACAGTGTCGTTCGAGGGACACTAAGCTAAACCACGTACGGGTGGGCTGCAGTGGCTCGTCGTGTATTTCTACCATGCACCGCTCTAGGTGGAATCAAGCGGGCAACCTCATTTGAGCACTTACCATGAAAATATTTGTAAAATAGACTCAAGTCGCCAACCTGCCTTCGGTGTTCAAGGCTTTCCAGGTTGTTTGTCAGATCACGGTCATTGATTAAGCGAATGGTTCTTCTTTGAATGGAATCTAGCAATCTCAGGGTATGTTTAAGAGCAGAGCCCCAAATATGCAAACAGTATTCCAGCGATAGTCGAATTTGGGCTTTATAGAGCATCAGAAAATGTTGGGGTGTATAGAGGTTCTTAGTTCGGAAAAGTATTCCAAGCTTCTGCGAGGCTACCTTAGCAATGGCCGCAACGTGACTATGCCAAGACATATGACTATCTAAATTGATGCCCAATAAATGAATTGATGAAACCAAGGGAATCGAGTGTCCCGCCATGACTATATCCGGTTCTTCGACATTAACTTTTTTAAAGAAAACTGCCGCCTGGGTTTTTTAGCGTTAAATTCTACTTGGTTACTGTCACCCCAAGACAGAATTTCTTCCAGGTCTTTGTTGAGATGTGAAACCTCTTGCTGCCTATAGAGATGTGCATTCGCAGCCAATGTCCGAACATCCAAAGTAAAAGATGAAACAAGTGTGCTGTCATCAGCGAAGCTGTATATAGGATTTTTTGTTTTTTTCCAAAAGATCGTTAATGTATAGTAAACAGAGGGTGAGCCACAATATAGAACCTTGAGGGACTCCGATGTTAATGTTAAATGTGTCTGAAAGAAATCCGTCCATCGCCACTCGCAGCGAACGGTCTTTAAGAAAGCGCCATGAACAAAATTGAACCGGCTCTCACTTTAGTTAGGAGCCCCTCATGCCATACTCGGTCAAAGGTCTTGGAAATGTCCAGTGCTATCGCCCGGGACTTCCCATGATGTTCAATTGCGTTGTTTCAAACGTGAGTAACATAAGCGAGAAGGTCTCCTGTTGATCTAGACTTACGGCATCCATACTAGCGGTCACTAATAATGTTGAAGCCTTCCAGGTACTTATTTACAATCAGATTTTTTAAACCGGTGCAGTATTGCTTTAGAGCAGCGTTTCCCAAATGGTGGGTCGCCACCCTGTACCTGGTCACGAAAATAAAATTCCGGGTCACAGCATTGTCTCCTTTAAATGCTCAGGCTGGTATAGTACATAGGAGAGTTAAAACAATTTTTGGTGGGCCACAAATGTGAATCATAAAAATCACCGAGCCAGGGCAATAGAAAGGTTGGGAAACGCTGCTTTAGGGTATTCAGCTTTGGAGATGTGACCGCGATAGCAATATCAAATCGAAACAGACGTTTTAGACTAAGTGCCGAGGTTTTGAATGTGCCAATGTCAATATAAATTTGAAGGTTTTGGCACATTAGAAACCATGATTATTTTAATCGTCAATCCAATGAGTTAATCAGTGACAAAGTACAGGCACTAAAGGGCTGCGTAGCATAGCGAGCGCGCCTTGGTATGTCGACACCTCTGATTTTAATTGATACTTTGGCATTCCAACAGTGCCGCCTACATATCAACGCAAAAATTCTGCAGTTGCTGGACAAGTCCAAGGGCTAAATGTTTTGCTTGCTTGAACAATTGAAAGGCTTTAGTTGATAACTATTTGATTTTAAAGATTTTGTTTTAGACAGAGGTTTGCCCTGACCTCACATAGACACTGTATCACCCACAGTGTAAGGTTGGTTCATTTAATTTTTGCTGGACCAATTAAACACAATTTATTTTGTTATGTCCTCTTATTCTTCCACTATTGACCACCCTTACAATATTACACTATTTACATTGTTAAACACGAATATATTATTTTGACAACCCTGAAGCACTGCACCGAGATACAGTTAGGATTTCATTGGTATTTACCGTAGAGAATGAATCAGAACTTTAATTAATTACAGCATCATTGCCGTCTGAATATCACGAGGGTTATTTGAAAAACATGTTGTGTATAGAACGGAATATCTCACGTAATTACGCGAACTGCAAAACACCGAGGTGCAACTTCGTGCACGTCTTAACCAAGCACAAAGAATGTAGTCTATTTAGCTGCGAAATTTACGGTACTTTTACTGTACGTTTAAAAGAATAGTAACCTTTGTTACCGGGCACGCGTCCCCAAAATATTTATTACTTTAACGTTAGAAAATCACTTTGCCTGACACACATGTCAGATCAAAACACGTGCTACTTTTTTAGCCACGTGGAGCATCTGCTTACGTTGAAGTCTAACAAGACACTGGCTTGTTTATGGCGCTACAGTGCTCTAGTCTGGGACGTCAACCACATGCGGTCACGTGAACATTCTTGACCAACCAGTGGAGGTCACGTCCGTCTAGGTTAGCGGACATACTGGTTTACTGCCAATAAGAAAATTGAAGAACCCGTTGAAGCAACAAATGATATTACCCCTTGTCGGTTAAAATAACACAGAACCTAATTTACATAGTCTCGAAGCCGCAAACCTATTGCAAAGCTACCGATTAACGGTTTTCGTAGACGTAAATGTAATATTATTTAAATTAAAATGTAGCACGTTTTTATACTTACAGAAGACTTGATGTTTTCGGAGAATTAGAATACTGCGGGATAAAACACTAGTTTATTATTTCTATTATTACAGAACGTGTTTTCGAAACAGATTTATTAGAAACAAATTAATGGTTAGTCTTATAGATTAGTTTAAATAGGCAAAACACCAGCAGATGTCTTATTAAAAAAGAAAAGAAAACCATAATATGTAATACTTACGGTAAAATATTGAGCAATAAAATGCACCCAGACTTCCACGCAAGTAATATATTCGTATGGATCAGGAAATTGAGCGACGTTTGTCCAAACAGCATTTAAGATCTGCTTACGGTGTTCCGAGGGAGGTGGACAGATACTTACACACAACCCCAGAGTTCTTAACAGAGAATATAAAGGTATTCCTGTAATCGAAAAATAATGTATTTAATTTAAATTCTCTGTTACAGTGTGTGCAAAATGCGGGTTTTATTGGTATATTTAGCTTACTAGACTGGTCTACAAAAAATAATTCAAAGAAATTGGATGAAAACTATCTTGACTGAAGTAACGCTTTGAGCCGAAAAGGACATTTTAGCTTCTAATGGATCTCTCATAAATAAATACCGTCTACATCGTAATTTAAAAAAATCATGTTTATTTAATGGTCCACGAAAAACAGTGATTTTAATAACTTCATTTTTAATAATGTAGCATCATCTTTGATTATATCAAATCTTTCTCTTCGAAACTTACCAATACTTGTTAAATAATTAGATTAAAGCAAAAATAGCAATTATAATTTCTTTTGGAACTTCATTCGCTCTAAATCCAATCAGGATGCCTTTCCTAAGAAAATGCACCTTTATATGAACAGCACATAATGGTGCTGATATTGCTAACCTCTTTGCTCAAGACCTTTTATCAGTCTTTAATCCCAATAACAGTACAGCTACTAATCCGGTTTCCACTCAGATGTTCGAGATTATCACTAGCATCAACATAGGTGCTGCTAGCATTCAGAAAGCCTTAGCTGAGCCTGATGTTAAAAAGGGTGCAGGCCCGGACGTTATTCCGAATAGGGTTTTAAATTATTGTTCGCACTCTCTCTACCTTCTGTTGTATCATATCTTTTTAAAATCTCTTACTTCTGGAATCTTTCCCAGTGCCTGGAAATTGTCATATGTCGGTCCTATTCATATATCAGGCAATAAAAATGACGTTAAGAACTACCGACCAATCAGTATTCTTCCGGCTATACCTCAACTATTTTAGCACTGCATTGAAACTGTTCTAACCAATGCCTTTTAGCAAATAGTGGTGAGTAATCGGCATGGATTTACCTCTGGTGGCTTTGTTGATACAAATATGTTTATTTCTATTAATCGTATCAATAATGCTTTTGATAAGGGTACTGAGACACACGCTATCTATAGACTTTAGAAAGGCTTTTGACAAGGTGAACCATACCATTCTGCTTTCTAAGCTGTCCAATTACGCGATACCGGCATATTACCCTTTTCAGACAGAGAGCAACGGGTTAAGATCGACAATTATCTATCGAAGCCATTTAAAGTTACCTCGGGAGTTCCCCAGGGATCTCATCTGGGGCCCCTCTTATTTAATCTCTTTATTAATGACTTGGGTAGTATGTTGATCTTTGACCACTTACTCTTTGCCGACGATTTGAAAGTCTTCAGAGGGTGTTGGTTGAGGCAATCAATATGTCTTGGGAAACGGGAAATTTTTCCTCGTGTTTGAAGTGTGCCAAGGTTAATTCTCTCCATAAGAGGGGGGTGACTCTAAGGAGCCATCTAATTATCGACCCATCTCATTGTTATCGACCCTTTCAAAGATAATTGAAAAGATGGTTAAAAAACGCGTAATATCATTTATTGAAAGGAGCGGTATTCTTAATATTAATCAGTTCGGATTCCAGCAGAATAAAAATACCAATATGTTTCGTCTTTTGGAGGGTGTTTACGGACATATAAATAGAGGGGGGTTACCGCGGCAGTGTTTTGTTACTTATCAAAGGCCTTTGACTGCGTGAGTCATGGGATACTGCTGCGGAAGCTCAGTCGCTATGGTTTCAGGGGAAAAACATTTAACTGGTTTGAATCCTATCTTGGGGGCAGAAGTCAAAAGGTTTTCAGGGGTTGTGTTTGTTCTGAGAGCCGAGTGATTGACTGGGAGTCCCTCAGGGTTCAGTGCTGGGACCAGTTCCCTTTCTTTTATATATTAACGATTTGGCGTCTATCGACATTGGGGGAGAGTTCACCCTTTTCGCTGACGATACTACAATATTATGGCACTCTAACAATGCTCTTATGTTAAAAGACATTATTGCCTCAGATTTGGTTAAGGTCAGAGAATGGTGTGATTCAAACTTGCTGTCTCTAAACGTCGAAAAAACAAATGTAGTTGGTTTTAAGTGTTCTATGGAGGGCTTGGTCATTGGTGACTCATCCCTTGTGAATTGCCCTAGTACTAAGTTTCTGGGCCTTGTCATTGATAGTGGCCCTAAATTTGAGAGTCATATCAGGGCATTGAGCAGGAAATTGGCTTCGGCATGTTTCGCAGTCAAAGTGGTAGTTTATGAACTTGGTACAAATATTGCGAAATCAGTTTACCACGCGCTAATAGAATCTCATCTGAGATATGGGGTTGCATTTTGGGGGTTCTCTAGTCAGCAACTGCTCGGTGTTCTGTTTGTTCTGCAGAAACGCGCAGTGAGATGCATTTGTCGGGCCAAACCCAGAGACTCATGCAGACCATTGTTCTTGCAGAAAATAATATTGACACTAACATCATTGTTTATTTTGGAGACTGTCACTTTAATGTTTAATATGAGATATAGGTTTTTGAATACTGACTCCTCCTACACGACACGACAATATCGTAATCTGCCTTTGCCAATACCATCCTCAACCCTTACAAAAAAATCGATTGTATATGAAAGTGTAAAAATATATAATCATTTACCTAATTACTTAAAGGACCTACAGTCACTTAAATTATTTAAAAGGTCTGTGACGCGGATGTTGTTGGAGAAGGCTTACTATTGCCTGGAGGAATATTATTCCGATGTTCCGAATTTTGTTTAAGGGTTTTATTTGATATCTTTAGATAATTGTTGACATACCGTAAATAACCAAATTTTAATTGAATAACCAAACTTTAATGTCTACCATTGTTTTTTTGTTTTTTTTTTTAATGTTATTAATGTATATTATTGTTATTATTAAATGATATAGATAGATATATATTATATGGATAGACTTTGTCAATGAGAATTTTGTATTCTTTGGACAATAAAGTATATTTGATTTAATGATTCACCCAAGTAACATCTCTTCAAGATATCATCTCGCTGCAAAACGATATCAGCACTGTGATTTCCTGGTGTCAACTCAATGGAATGTCACTGAATATCGACTAATGTTGCTTTATGAAGTCCAGCAGATCGAGAAAATTATTCCCTCATCAGTATGTCATTAATAATGTTGCTCTAGAAGAGGTGACTGTGGTTAAAAATCTTGGCGTGTACTTGGACACACAATTAACATTTTCTGAAACTTTGGAAAAATAACGTCCAAGGCGAAGAGGATGCTGGGGTTTGTTAAGAGATCGTGTAGGGGCTTCTTGTAATGTAACAGCTGTAAAAATATTATATATTTCCTTTGTCAGATCCATTTTGGAGTACTCATCAAGCATAGTTTGGTCCCCGTACGGTATTCATACCAATAGACTGGAAAATGTTCAGAAAAAGTTCATCAAGTTTTCCAGACATATTCTTCTTAACTCTAGAATCAACTTAACCGACGACCAGGCTATGGTTTATCTAAATCTGACAACGCGTTCCTGCCGAAGATAGTATTACGATGTCTTCTTTGCCTTCAAATTATTGAACAACATTATCAAGAACCCTGAATGTTTGGAAACTTTTTATATTCATGTTCCTAGTTACAAGACTTGTAATACTTCCCTCCTGCATATTCCATTTTGCAGAATTAATTATCTGGCACATAGTCCTATAAATAGGATGTCGACAAACTGCGAACAGTTTAGCGAAAACCCATCTGCCGATCCAGAGAGACGCAAGGGTCTCCAGTCTCCAGGACGGTGCAAATATACCATGGAATTAAGCACCCGATCCAAAATGTGGCAAATGTCACGATGGAGGAGGTAACTCTGGCATCTTAAATAATTTAAACATCAGGAAGGCTCCGGGTTTAGATGGCATAAGAAATGCACCATTACGCAATCTGCCTAACAATATAATAAGGGATATAGTAAACCTCTCCTAGGCGATTATCGAGGAGGGTCACTACCCATGTGTGTGGAAAAAAGCAAAGGTAGTACTTATTCTCAAACAAAATGAGGATCCGACCCAGGTTGTCAGCTACAGGCCGATAAGCCTGCTGTTCAGCCTTGTCAAAACAATTAAAAAAATAATTTTGAGTCGCTTGGTCAACTTTGTCATTGAGCGTAATGTTCTCCCTTATGAACAATTCGATTTTAGGGAAGAGCATTGCACGGTAAGACAGACAACTAGGCTGGCAATCAGGGTGTTGCAAGGTTTCAATAGGAGAGAACACGCGGGTGCGGTTTTCTTCGATATCTCAAAAGCCCTCTACAAGGTATGGCACTGCGGTCTGACGTTGAAACTAATAAGGTTGAGGGCCCCCAACTACCTAATTAAAATAATCACCTCCTTTTTGGAGAACAGAAGTTTTGCAGTCTCGTCGGAGGGCGCGATCTCTGAGCCAAAACACATCAGGGCGGGAGTTCCGCAAGGGTCTCCTCTCGCTCCGATACTGTATAATGTATATATTTATGATATCCCGAAGGACAGTCAAAATTAGCTGTATCTATTCGCCGATGATACTGCAATCACTTCGATGTCAAAACAACCGTGGCTGGTGGTGACAAGACTGCAGAGGCAGATCCGAGCTATAGAAAAATGGCTTTCGGACTGGAAGATTCGCTTGAATCCTGCCAAGACGAAAGCCATTTTCCTCTCGAAGAGCAGGGTGAAAAGACCTGAGACCAAGTTATCGGTAGATGGCATTCAGGTGAATTGGGTACAGGAAGTCAAGTACTTGGGACTAGTTTTTAACGCAAGGTTAAACTGGAGGAAAAACTCCGAACTTAGAAAAAAGAAGGCTGCCAAACAGCTAAGTTCAATTTACTGCTTGCTTTACAAGAAAAATAAAATTGGTTATAGAACCAAAGTTCACTTGTACAAAGCCTTGGTAGAGCCAATCCTGACTTATGGTATACCAACATGGTGCATAATAAGCAGTACAGAGCACAACAATTTCCAGGTACTGCAAATAGGGCCTTAAAAATCATTGTGGATGCCCCAAGGTATGCTGTAATTCGGGTACTTCACACTTCATAGGGACTTTGACATACTAACATTAACTCAATTTTATGACAAAATTATAACGGATTACTACAGACGGACGGACGTCCCTACAAATCCACTAATTAGACAAACTTCCGAATATAGGCTTATAGAAACTTTTTTTCATATTTTTGAGCTGAGAAACTTATCCCGAATTTTTTCGCAATATTAATGAAACATGTATATCAACATACCAAGGCACAAACAAGTTAGGAAGCTTTATAGGTGTATGTGAAGTGCTGCTGGTGGCACCCTCTGCAAGGTACATCAAAACTGTTATCAGACATCCCAAAACAGCACCTACTACCAGACTTCGTGCAAAATCTGCTATTACTAAGGTAAATATTAAAAAAAAAATAGTAACTTTGGCGCTTCGCAACCAATCAAATCATCAAATTTTGAACTAAAGTAAGTCGGGCTAAATCGTCATGTTTTAGCCTTAGTGCGTCAGCATTTTGTACAGACCTTGTAGACTAGTATCTAGTAAGCAAATTTACTAAAATAAATTAAACAAAATTACCATCATCTGTGCATTGGCTAATCATAGACAAAAACTGCATCGTTCTCTCGGAAATATAGGCTGGTTTAAATCCTGACATAATTGTGTTTATTATGAGCGAGCTGAAATAAAAAATATATAGGTGTTACCTTTAAACCTCAATAAAAATATCGTTCTGTCCAAATTTTCATTTCAAAATGAAAAAAAAAATCTGAGGGGTAAACCACTACTGGAAATCGACATACATTTTAGGGAAATACTTGGAATGACCTCGCAAAAAGTTAAATTTGACTGAACCTATTGTTGTAGTCTAAGAGATCGCGATTGGTAAAAAAATCTCGCAAATTTAATTTTGTTCATGTGAGATCAGGATACGCTAACGTTCAGGGATCAAAATAGTATATTAAAGTACATGTTTTATAAAGCATCATCTTATAGCACGCGTCCATGTTAAAAAACGAGCCGCTTGCGGCGAGTTTTTTAACGGGACAAGTGCTCTAACTGCTTTATAAAACACGTACTTTATACTATTTTTTCTATTTTGTATTTTTTTCAATAAGAAAATACATATTTAAAAAGAAAATCAACCCTTCAAATTTTGTAAATTTGTGTGTCTAAATTCTATGTTGGTAATACTCTAAATTTCTTTTTATCATAGTAGCCTTGACAATAAATAATATTTTCTTTGTGTCATTGTCACGAAATTTGTGATTTAATATTTCATAGAGTTGTTCATAATTATAATTAAAAAAATATGGAGCATGATAATCTAAGTTTAACTCCCCCTGAGTTAAGGGATATTGCTAATAAAACGATAAATCAACTTTTACCAGAGAAATCCCGAAAACTTTCTTTTCTCATGGATAACAATAACAGGAAACGTCAGACGTCAACAGAATAAAACATTTAAATATAACCAATGCCAACTTTTAAAAAATAAAATTCGGAGTTCGAAATGGATATATTTCGAACTCGCTAGCGCGTTCGAAATATCTATTTTTCGAGACAAAATTAGAAAAAGTATCCTTTTAAGGTATAAGGATTTCTATATATTTGTTATATTAAAAATACAATAAAGGATATTTAAAGTAGAAATCCGCCTTGTTTGGTCAATATTTAAAACCTTTCTTGGACTTTTGAAGTTTTTTTTATCAATGTTAGAATTATGTTATTTCATAAAATGTTTGTTGAAATATCAATATTTAAAGCTGCTATCCAAAGCTGGCCAGTTGGTTTAAACCAGTGCCAATAAACTCAGATACACACACACATTAAAGCTGCTAACCAAAACTTTAAAATACCGGGTAAGAATGAAATCGTTTGACAGCACCTCACTTAATTATCGTTCAATATAGGAATTTGAAATTTTAGTAGTAAATATAAACTTTCCATCAAAAATATTTTGAATATCACTTCCGGTTTAACCGAAAGTGAGGTTAGGTCGCTTATTTTAAATGACACCCTGTATATTTTTTTAGATCTTTGAGTAGAGCTCTAAATTCCCTTTTCAATGACATATCACAAGTTCTCATTTGCTTTTAAAATGGCGGCGTATGATACGATTTCCTCAAATTAAAAATGGCGGAGTATTAGCCGCGTGACATAAGTTTTTATCCTATGACGTTTTAAAATGGTAACATTAGGTTACTTTCTTTCAACTTTTAATAAAATTGAGGTGAAATGTGTATTTAGAATTTCATAAGATAGTTTTAATTTTTATTTGACATTAGCAATGCATTTATTCGCAACTCTGCAAGCTTATTTGGATCGACGTATATTTGTGAACAAACGTTTTCAGTAATGAAAAATTAAAAAATCCAGGTCCGTATTTAAAACAGTGAAGCTGATGATGGTTCCAGAAAAATAAAACGTTGTATGGCAGAATTAGTTAGGGAAAAACATAAAAGTATAAGCAAAATTAAAATTGAGAATGAGTCAATAACGGACAAGAAACGTATAGCTAATAACTTTATTCAATATTTTTCTGACGAAAATCTAGCAAATAAGATCAATAAATGTAATAACACATTTTTAAATAAGAAAATAACAATATTGACTCATTTTATTTAGAAGAAAAACTAATCATCAAGAAGTTGAAAATATAACTGATAGTTTAAAATTAAAAAATTCTTCTGGGGTCGATGGTATAACCACAGAAATATTAAAATCTATTAAAACTACTATTTCTAGGCCAGTAACTTTTCTTATAAATAAAATTTTTAAAACAAGTATATATCCAGAAGCTTTCACAATTGGTGTAATAAAACCTATTTTTAAAAATGGAGATTCAAGTAAAATTAGTAATTATAGGCCCATAACATTAATATCTTCATTAGCTAAAGTTTTTGAAAAAATTTTAAGAATGCGAATTGATAATTATTTAGAAAAAATAAATTTTATTTCTAAAAAACAATTTGGGTTCCAAAAAAATAAATCGATGCAAGATGCTATTTGCTATCTAACAGAACAAATATATAATGCATTAGATAAAAAAACACCTTGTATTTGTATTTTTCTGGATTTAGCAAAAGCCTTTGATACGGTTAGCCATAATTTACTATTAAAAAAAATTGAAAATATTGGATTTAGAGGAAAGCAATTAGAATTAATTAAAAACTATCTTAAATATAGACCTACTTATGTTAAAATAGATAAAGAAAAAAGCTATTCAAAAGTATTTAAATATGGTGTTCCTCAAGGGACAATTTTAGGACCATTATTTTTTAATATTTATATTAATGATTTATTTAGTATAAATTGCGATGGAAAAATTCATAGTTTTGCTGATGATACTGCTATTTTTTATAACGACATGAATTGGGAAAATTGAAATAAGAAAATTAAAAAAGATTTTAAAATTATAAAACAAATTATTTTCCTTTTACTTTAAACCTAAATAATGTACCACAAAATATGAATAGCATCAAAATATGCGATGCCATTCAAATTTTAAAAGTTAATTATGCAAAATATTTAGGAATAATTTTTGACAGTAAATTAAATTCGAATTTTCAAGTAGAATATTTGATTAAAAAATTGAGAAGTTTACTACCAATTTTTAAAAACATTAAAAAACTTCTGGATATAAAACATCTAGAAATATTATATTATCATTAGTCAAAACTCATTCAAATTACGGAATTTTAGATTGGGGAGGAATAGGCGGAACTTTGATTAAAAAATTAAAGTATTACAAAAGAGAATTTTGAAAATTATATTTAATAAGGACTATCTTTATCCTTCAAAAGAATTATATTTAGAAACAAAGAAGATGAACGTTAGACAAATTTACATTTATAATATTTTAGTATATATTTTAAAAAATAAAAACCTTATAAAACTTAAAGAACATAACCATAATACACGTTATCAAAATGAAATATCAATAAAACCTAAAATAAATAAGTGCGTATCACAAAAAACTTTTAAATATTTATGCTTTTATTTAAATGATTATTTACCAACGAATATTAAAAAAATCATTTCATTAAAAAATATAAAATTGAAATAAAAACATTTATATTAGAAACAAAAGCTTTAAAAATATGTTTGGAAATGCTATAACTAATTAAGGCTATTTAATATTATTGTAAATCAATTATATAATTAGTCTTTTTTAGAAATTTAATAATCTATCATCAAGAAATTAGCGTTTATTTAATACTTGCAACTTTTTATAGAAATATTCTTAAATATTAATAATTTTAAATATTATTAAATACATAAGAAATGAACCATAACAAGCACGTCTTTTGCGGAATTTATGAATAAGCTTATTAAAAAATAACATATTAACATGTATATTATATTGTAACTATTTGAAATAAACTTATTATTATTATTAAAAGAGAATAAAAGGTTGCCCTAATAAAGTGTCATTAGTTTTCTTTAATTTTTTACAGTTAAGGCGCAAACTGAAAAACGCTATTTGACAATCTTTCGGTTTCTCTCGAATATCGCCGGAAGTACTCGGATTCTAAGTGTTTTCTTTCTTGATTATTACTAAGCATAAAATTACGCACCATTGCCCCCATTTAACCGTCTTCGTATATATCTCTTACGGTTTACGAAATCTCTGTAGTGATAAACGCATTTGTTACACCCTATATATTTAAGGGGTGCGCACTCTAAATATAAAAAATATTATTTTATGCGTAACAAATATGAATTCTCTATACTCTACCTTCTACTGTATATCTTACACTTGGCTAGTAAGTCCGACAAAACACTGTCGGTTGAATGATGCGCCAAGGCCTCCATTATAAAATCTAGTCCAGGAGTATAGAGCGTCATATATATAGACAAAGTCATTTTTTGTTTGTCTAATTCTCTGTTTACGCCATTACTGAAAATCTAAAACAAAATGATCTATAAATCTAAAGAAAGTTCTTTTTTTACTTTTAGGTTAGTTTCAGTCAGTCAATATGGGTGTTCCACTTAAGGAGGTAATCGGCTATATCTCAGAAAGTAATAACACTAGGACTTTGGGAAAAATATTTATCGATAAAAGTGGCCAAGAGAAATTGCTGGAAATTATTTTCAAGTTCGAAAAATGACCGCTAGGGGGCGTAAGAGAACTTTCAAAATAGAAATGCCGATTTTGTCTTGATTTTTCTTAATAAAAATATGTTAAAAATATAAGCATTGTATTCTTCATAAAATTATGCAACTTTATGTTAGGAATCGTTTTTTTCTATTTTCAATAATAAAGTGGTGGGAGAAGGTCAAACTTTTTTTCTTTCAAACGCTGATATCTCTGCTTTGGATAAACCGATTTTATTCAACTTGGTCTTGAAAAAACGTCCCTTTTTTGCTCTACACGTAGATCTATTAACTATACCATATTGATTCCGATGGAGGCCACTAGATGGCGTTTTTCCGTAATTCCTCAATGAATAAGGATTTTCTCAAAAAAATCAAATGTTATGATATGACTTTTTCATCATATTTTATTTTAGGCTTATAAAGGCTATTAAATAAAAAAACCAGGTCTGTATTTAAAATAAAAAGGTTGATGATGGTCGCTCGAATCCGAAACGTCGGATTAAAAAACTAACCTCTTCAGCTTGTATAGGAGGAAAAGTTACTATAAGGAACTGAAAACCGCAACGTGATATCTTTTGTTAAACTAGAGAAATTAGGGATAATAATAATTAATATGGAAAAATAGGCCATTTTTTAAAACATTAATTAATCAATTAAATCTCTGGTTTAACAAAAGATATCACGTTGCGGTTTTCAGTTCCTATAGTAACTTTTCCTCCTCTACAAGCTGATGGGGTTAGTTTTTAAATCCGAAGTTTCGGATTCGAGCGACCATCATCAACTTTTTATTTTAAATACGGAGCTGGATTTTTTATTCCACTATTTAATAGCCTTTATAAGCCTAAAATAAAATATGATGAAAAAGTCATATCATACCATTTGATTTTTTTGAGAAAATCCTTATTCATTGAGGAATTACGGAAAAACGCCATCTAGTGGCCACCATCAGAATAAATATGGTATAGTTAATAGATCTACGCATAGAGGAAAATAAGGGCTTTTTTTCAAGACCAAGTTGAATAAAATAGGTTTATCCAAAGCAGAGATATCAGCGTTTGAAAGAAAAAAAGTTTGACCTTCTCCCACCACTTTATTATTGAAAATAGAAAAAAACGATTCCTAACATAAAGTTGCATAATTTTATGAAGAATACAATGCTTATATTTTTAACATATTTTTATTAAGAAAAATCAAAAGAAAATAGGCATTTCTATTTTGAAAGTTCTCTTACGCCCCCTAGCGGTCATTTTTCGAACTTGAAAATAATTTCCAGCAATTTCTCTTGGCCGCTTTTATCAATAAATATTTTTTCCCAAAGTCCTAGTGTTATTACTTTCTGAGATATAGCCGATTACCTCCTTAGGTGGAACACCCGGTACAGGTTGTCCATTTTTTGATGTAATTGCAGGGTATCGTCGCTACTTTTTCGTGAAACAAAAGGTGCCGTAAACAGAATTGTCATAGCTTTCCTAGTTTTTAAGCTACAGGGTGTTTTCGAAAATGTTTGCTTTTCGACCACCTCCTGTATTTCGGTTACCCTTTATCAAAAAATTGTTTCTAAGACAGTTTTTAAGTAGAATTCAGTGGCGTGCTTACTTTTTTTTCTGAAAGTCTTACTTTTTGAGATTTAAAGCAAACATATGTGTTTTTTTAATAGGACACCCTGTATATTATTCTCTTTATTGATTGGGCTATTTTTAAGCTTTTAAAAAATATATAATAGTTGACAGTTATTATTAACAATAAACGCACAAATCAAAAAATTTAGAAAATGAAACCAGTGAAACAAACAAAAGAATATGTCATTATAGCTAAAATAAATATTATGTAAAAACATACTAATATTACATTTACAACTAGAGACCCGTATCTTGTATTATGGCGATTGATAATGCCTGTGTGGAGCTCATAAAATAAGATCTGTCAAACCATATTATTTTTGTAGCAAACTGCCTGTCGACTAGTATTCGTTTAAGATACAGTTGCAAAAAATAAGTCGTCGCACAGCATTCACAGTACGTAAATGATGCACAATCTTTATTTCATAGGGTTTCAAATGATATTTATTTAATAATTTGGTAGACAAGATTTTATTCCTCCGAATTCTTTTTTTATGACTTTACATGAACTACTATGGCCTCTACAAAAGTCATAAAGTTCATTTCGTTCCTTTCGCGATTCTCTTTTATTATACTGGGTCTCCCGAAAGTCCCGCATAAAATTAATATCAATTAAAGGAAAACGATCTAGGAAAATAGACCCGTAAATGATTATTTTTTATTGTGCATTTTTTGACATAAAAAAATATTATCATCATAGAACAGTTGTCACGTCTTTGACAATTTTTTTAAATTAAATGCCTAATTTTTTATTAGGTTTTCAAATTCTACGAAAAATTCTAAATATTTTTTATGTAGGACTTGCTATCCCGATTTTCAGCTGTTTCCAACATATTGACATTTAATTTTATTTTATTAAAGGTAACACTTTTAGTACATATTCAGACCTATGATCAAACTCACAAGTTAACGCGAGCCGTTAATTTCAAAATTAAAGTGAGTGGGTTAAAATCCAATGCTATTTTCCATTTTGGTATGATGCAACTACAGTTAACGGTCGTGTTAATTCTCGATCTCGTCATCCTAAACAGGAGTGACGCAATCCTTAAAGTGAGTACTTTAGCATATTTGAGCCAATCAGGGACGAGTTCGGTTATCAATCGCGGAAATTTTGAAGATTGTTTGGAAATGTCAAGTTGTCAAGCGGTCAATAAACTTTTGCGAGCGGTTGACGGCCACAGCTGGGTTTTATTCGCATCTTTGTTGATTTTAGGCGATTTTTGCTTCAAAAATTAGTAATCGAATAGTTTTTGGTGAAAAATGCAACGTTTGTTAGATGTATTAGCTCGTGTTTTATAAAGAAATGGAAATATATTAATAACGGTAAGTTAAAAACACAATTGTAAGTACATTGTTGGTATAGATTTTTACAAAGGATTTTACTTTCAGATTATTTTACTTTAAAAATCTTGAAATTACTGAACAAAGTTGATTTGATTTGATTTACAACTCCCTTATAGTGACTTTTATACCTTTTAGATCATAACAAAACATGAGAGGAGAGAATTTCGAGGAGATTTCCTTCTATTTACCTAAATCCGTACCAGCTACTGAATTACACGTAGAAGTGAATAAAATATAAGAATTATACCATTTTCTAATATTTATTGAAGCCTTCAAATAGTTTCCTATAATTTACAAGCTGAAAAATACATGATGTTAAAGTTAAATTCAGCTTTGGCAACAATGTATACCTAATAGAGGTAAGTTTTTAAACTAGGTAGCTAGATACTAGATAATTATTAAAACCTGGATCAATCAAGTATTGTTTCGTACAAATTACACAACTTGTGTTGTATTTATAGATCTTTTAGTAGGTACCTAATGTTTATAAAAAATTTAACCACTAGGGTCACAATTCAAAAGCCCAGGTAGAAATACAAAAGTGAGAGTAAGGGCTTTGTCCCTTGGTATTCGTTGGGCTTTGATCCATTTTTCTAAAATATTTACAACAGTTTTAAAGTTAGAAATAGAATAGAGAGTAGATATTTTTGTTGTTTACTTACCTAAGTGCTTGTAAAAATATCTCATAAGGTAAGGATTCAGGTTAGTTATCCTATCTATCCTATGCAGAGCATTCCTTTGTTTATTTTTAATAAAAATATAAACATTCTATCATATTAAACCTTTTTTTTACCATTTTATTAATAATTTGATTAGATCGAGATGATGTCTACTAGTATTAAAAAAACATTCAGTCCTATTTTTATACCTACCAGTATCTTAACAAAGAACATATGCACCTGTAAAATTCAGAAACTAAAATATTACTATCGAGGAATGGTAGCCTAGAGCAAAGTTAATACTAAAAATATTTAAATAAGTTCGAATGTTATTTTACTATTTTTTGTTTGTAGGCAAATGAGGCAGAAGCAGCTGGATGCAATACGAAGAACTAGTATAGAATGGGCAAGATTAGAAATTGAGATGTAGAAGGAAAGAATGCCAATGAAGTTGAGTTTAAAAATACCTGAAATGTTCTGAGGTGCAAAAATTATTAAAGCAATTAGTGTCAGAAACATGGACAATGGATAAACTTTAGACTGCAGTAAAGTCGCGACAGGAACAGGGTACAGCCCCATATTTATAATAAAAATATTAAATTATAGAAATTACTTTTAGATAACTTTAGATATACTAAAATTCTAAAAGAATCGCTTAACATAACAGCATTGTTTAAAAACATGACCCTTTTTATATTTCCTGTATGAAGGTATCTCTGAGACTTCCTTAAAATTTTATCGCAAAAACAGTAGGTATAGTATCTTTCGGTTTAGAAAGAAGTTAGTTGAGGTTACATTTTTATGGCATGTATCACATTCTAGTTACTTTTATTTTAGGTGGAGATATATGTTGATTTAGGACCGGATTTAATATATATTTTTTTTATATTAATTAAAATGCGACGAGGTCAGTAACGAACAAGGTCAACTCTAAATTATTAAAGACATGTTAAGGGGTTTTAAAATATTAATTGGTTAAATTACCACGTTTTTCCGGAGGTACAGGGAACAGTATACTTATGATTTCCTGATCGAAAATTTTCTAGTTTTCACACTAATTTTAATATTACATAAAGAAGCTGTCTCAAAACATCATCAAAAGGATTAAACAATCAAGGTTACAGTTTTATAATAATTATCAAATAATAAATAAAATACTCCCGAATACGATTTTGTTTTGAACAAGTTTCTTTTGAGTTTTGGGTTACTTTTTTTAGTAAGCAGAAAGTGACACATATAAAATTCTAACGTTAACTAACTTCTTTTTAAACTGAAAAATATTATAGCTTTGTCGTGAAACCAAAATACAAAAAAAATTTAGCAAGTTCTTGATACGATATTATTTTAGTCTTGACAATCGTGTTGAATATTATTAGCAGTACCTACCTACCAGATTTTGTAAAAATTGTAAATGTGATTTTGCTCGCTAATAAATAAATAAGTAACAACGAAAATAGTTTATATAATGGTTTTACTAAATTAATATCTAAAATTACAGGAGTAACTTAATTGTTAAACCAAATTTACATTTTATAACGTAAAATTACAACTGGAAGCAGCAAACTAGTGTCATGTCTCATGGCTTTGTGTTTCATGTGGTGGGGTTTTCTCTATCTACTACAACTAGATATTCCAAAAACCTAAAATTGTTAACAGCATTTTACAAATTAATTTTTTACCTAGCTACAGGGTATCCTGGAATGTCACTCCTGAAGTTTCCCATTTGACAAACCTACTTTTATGATTGCTCAAAAAAGGTTTGCTGAATGAGAATTTTGGAATGAAATTCAAAAATAAATCAAGTTTATTTTAACATATTTTTAAATTGTATAGTAATTATCCCCATGGCAGAAAGCAAAAACTAAAATGTCTACACATTACTAACGTCGAATAATATACTATGTAGTTTATAGTAGATGAAAGCGAGACCTTTTATGAAGGGTTGTAACAGGCACTTTAATATGTACTGAGATAGAAAAGTGGGAATTTTTAGCTGTATAAATGCCTATCTGCAGTTTTTTCTCCAGCCTAGTCCTAGAGTTATTCAAACTACTATCCTCTGCAGACCAAAAACTTGCCCTGACTGGCTTGCACAGCCTCATGTCAGGACTGCATACGACATCACTGAGTGGAAGATGGCAAATATATACCATCCTCATTGTAACCTCTGACACACAATTTTTGGCCATGGCTTTTATATATAAGTTATTAAATGGTCTTCTCCCATCTTACCTTGGTGGATTTATTGCCCATAACAGTGATGTACATAATTACCCTACTCGAAATAGAAATGATTTTTATATCAAGAGGACTAATTCCAGGAGAGCTATGAATTCTTTATTTTTCAAAGGTCTTAAAGAGTACAATGATCTACCGAGATATGTCAAGGAGTGTTCATCGATTAATAGTTTTAAAAGAGAGCTTAGGACATTTTTTAGAAGTTAAGATAGGCTTTTCCGATATGATGATGTTTTGTAGCCTGAAATATAGATTTTATTTGAGTTTCTAGTGTTATATCTGAAGTATATTAAAACTTGTAGGAGTGTTTTTTAACAAACATCAGTGCAATAAGAATCAGAATACCTGGAAGTGTGAGAATCTAATGCTACCGAAAGGTTTCTTTGCATGACTCAAGTGGGCTTAAGGAGTAGATTTTACGAATAATTTTTTTTTGAAGAATAAATAATCTTTGAAGTTCTGAGTAGTTTGTCCTCAGTAAAGCACAAAAAGAGTTAAGTGGCTGTGGGCCAAAAATAATATATATTTAACAATTGTTTGGGGTTCATAAAGGTTTTGAGGTTGACAAAGGCATAATAAGCAGTTCAGTTTTGCAGCAACATTGTCTACATGGGCTGTTTACTTTAATTGTGAGTCTAGGTGAAGACCCCGAAACTTGCATTGTTCTACTCTTGTAATAAAATTATTATTCAATTTTAAGTATAAATCAGGAATCTGCTGCTTTTTATAGAATGCCATGTAATGGGTTTTATTTGTGTTAACAACTAGATGATTTGTTTGGCACCAAACAGAAAATCTAAGCAGAATTGTATAAGTTATTTCAAGTAGTTGATTAAGTGTAGAAGCAGGTATGACTACTGTTGCATCATTTTTTCAAATCGTTTATAAATAATGCAAAAAGCAAGGGAGAGATTACGCCATTACGCCTCTTTAGGGAACGCCCTATCTGATATTTAGTTTCTCCGAATAGGAGCCCTAAAGTTTTACTCTTCTTTGGCGATTAGAGAAAAATGATTCCAGCCAGTCAGAAATATTACCACGTATTCCCATAGCATGCAACTTTCTGAGCAAGATGTCAGTGTCGACGCAGTCAAACGCTGGGCTAAGATATGGAGTGATATTTTGGGGTAGTTCAACGGAAATACACAGAATTATAGTCATGCAAAAAAGGTGCATCCGAAATATTTTTAGGATGAAACAGCAGGAAAGTCGTAGGTCTGTTTTTGTAGAAAAAAATATTCTGACGGTAATAGGAATGTACATTTTGGACTCTGTAATATTTGTATGTGATAATAGGTATCTTTTCCTCGATTTTAATGTGAAACATGATTATGACACTCGCCATAAAAGTAATTTAGTACCAGAAAATTATAACTATACTTACATACCTCCAAAAAAATGTAAAATACTGCATCATAAAAATTTTTAATTGTTTCTCAGACGAAATTAGAAACCTGCCAAAGAATAAACTAAAATATACCTTAACACAATATCTAGTCAGTAAGGCCTTCTACAACCTTAATGAATTCTTTGATGATCCTGATAAAGGAATAATTCAGTGTTAAATTTTAAATGTTTGTTACAATTTTAAGCATGTGTAATTTTATCAAAATTGTCATTGTCTAAATGTAATGTAATTACAAATTTAAAATGGTTATTTACAAAAATCTCTCCAGACATTGTTCAACAGCCCCTATTGGTTTTTTTTTATTATGTTTATAGTCAATGTAAGCATCTTATTATTGAACAAATAAATACTATTGTATTGTATTGTATTAAATCGAAAAATAGAGCTATAGTATAGTAATTAGAATCTATTGTTTTATAAATATATTCCAAGAGATCGTAAGCAGCTGTGCTAGTAGAGAAGTTTGAGCAATACTAATAAAAAATTAGGTAGGTACTATATTTTAAGACGGGACCTACCTTCACATTATTAGATAATGATCCTTTTATTAGTGAATAAAATTGAATCGAGTTTAATCACATTGGAATCTTCGTGAGTCCTGATATGTGCTGGTAATTTTAGGTTGGTCATATCCTATAATATCACATTATATCACTGAGAAAAAGGCTAAAATAAAAAAAAAAACTAAAATTATACAATACATACTTTGCTTTCACTGCGAATAATCTCTTGAGTTATCTGTCTAGTTGAAAAGCATCTCATACCATAATCTCTTTTTTTCTAAGTGAGTTTTCTGACACAAGTTGTTCTCAATTTCTGTTAAGCAGATAAATTATTGAGTACCTACTTTAATTTTCATGCAGCAACCACATTCTACTGATGTTAATACATAAGTGTAAGCCGGATACAAATACAAATACTAATAATCTTTATTCCCACTAGGAGCCCTAAAGTAATTAAAAGTATATTTAATATGAAGTACCTAGTAGGTAAAAATACATATAATTGTTTAGTAACTAACCTCTTTACGTATCAAATATTTTCTTTTACCATTTTCTTGGTGAAAACTTGTCACAGTTACCAATTGAAATAAACTTTGCCTTGTGTCTGTGTTCTTTACTGGTTAATACCTTGATTCCAATCCATATTCTAAAAAAAAACAGCTGTAATAATGTAAATATGTAAACAAGCATTCAATTGAAATATATAAATAGGTACTTACGACATAAAATAATGTATCTCGAACGCACACTATAAAACTTTCTCTGTAAAATCTAAAATCTATACTATTTTTAGGTTAAGAATTCTGACACTTAAATCTGACAATCACATCCGATAACTTTAACGGCTCAGCTGTTTCTCCACCACAGTGAAAAATCAACAAGTAGGCTGTTTTCGGTTGTTGTCATGGAAACACTCACGTTAAAGTTAAAGTGAGCATTTGATCATAGGGCTGATTGTATTTTATATTAGAACATGTTAAATAAATCAGGTATCTTACTGTCATCAACTGTCCTTGATTATGTCAATACTGACTTTGACTTAAGTAATTTGTCAATTACCTAAAAATGTTAACAGAAAAGCAGCGCATCGAAATTTTAATTATGTTGGGGTGTGGGGACAAAATAAGAAGTCAAGCTGAGGTTTGTACTTTGTGTAACGAAAAGTATCCAGAAAACCAAATTACTCAGTCGACTGTAAGTAGGGTATTCCATAAATTTGAGGAGCATGTTACAGTTAGAGATTTACCTAGAAGCGGTCGACCACTCATTCTAACCGAGGATAAAAAAATCGATTTAATGTTATCGCTTACTGAAAACTCCCACTCTTCAGTTGTTACTTTGGCGTTAGATAATGACGCTACTTGTAGTACAGTACATCGATTTTTTAAGAGCGAAAAATTACATCCTTATAAACCTCTTCTTGTACAGGAACTACTAGAGGATGACTATGATAGACGGCTTGAATTTTGCGAAGAAATGATGATAAGGATTGATACTAATAATGCCTTTTCAAGTAATATTTTATTTTCTGATGAAGCTACATTTTGCCTGAACGGGCAAGTTAACAGACAAAATTATCGATTCTGGTCTCATGATAATCCGCGATGGTTACTTGAGACGCACACTCAACATGCTGGTAAGGTTAATGTCTGGGCAGGCATAATAAATAATAGAATATTGGGACCTTATTTTTTTCAAGAGAACCTTACCGCTGAACCTTATTTGGATTTTTTAACATTTGATTTAATTCCGGCATTAGCAGTTCTTTTTCCTAACCAGATGGATCCAGATATTCCAAATGAGATGGTATGGTTTCAACAAGATGGTGCCCCTCCACACCTTGGCGTAGAGGTCCGAAGGTACCTAGATGAAACCTTTACAAACCGTTGGATTGGTCGTAGGGGTACTATTGAGTGGCCACCTAGGTCGCCGGATTTAACACCGCTGAACTATTTTTTTTGGGGTTATTTAAAGGAAAGAGTGTACCGAAACAGACCTAACAACATTGAAGATCTCAAAGAAAGAGTAAGGACAGAAACAAATAGAATACCTCCTGATTTTATAAGGAATGCAGTAAACGGATTTTACCATCGCCTAGGGGCGTGTCAGGTAGTAGGCGGTGGATATTCCCAGCATTTGTTGCGCTTTTAGAATTTTCATTTTAGTAATACATAACAAATTTTTATGGATAACCTTTTTGTTTTAATTTTCAAATTAAATGTCAATATCTTGGAAACAGCTGAAAATCGGGATAGCAAGTCCTACATAAAAAATATTTAGAATTTTTCGTAGAATTTGAAAACTTAATAAAAAATTAGGCATTTCATTTAAAAAAATTGTCAAAGACGTGACAACTGTTCTATGAGACACCCTGTATAATATTTTTTTATGTCAAATAATGCACAATTAAAAATAATAATTTACGGGTCCGAGCATTTTTCCTAGATCGTTTTCCTTTAATTGATATTAATTCTATGCGGGACTTTTGGGAGACCCAGTATATGATTTAGGACATTATTTAGGTCTTGGTTTTATAAATGATCGATTCTTAATTAAATTAATTTTTAATCTTGAAAATGTTACTTGATTGTAATTATAAGTTAGATATTTAAATTACAAGACTGTAAGTTTACCTATTTTCATGGCACTCTATAACGCAAACTTAATACGTATTTTTCAAAAATTTCATATTACTACATTTTCGCCATTTTTTTAAAACTTTAGTGAAATAATGACATGCATTTTAACAAAACGTTTTTTTTGCCAAATAGACATATCAGATAGATATTCTTCAATGGTTTCATGGCCCACAATTTTCAAAATTTTTCCTTTTGTGCGTTTATTGTTAATAGTAACTATCGACTATTAGATATTTTTGAAAAGTTTAAAAATAGCCCAATCAAATAAGAGAAAAATATACAGGGTGTCCCATTTTAAAAACATATGTTTGATTTAAATCTCGAAAAGTAAGATTCCCAGAAAAAATACTTCTTCTTCTTCTTCAAAATCCATACTTACATGTTGATAGGTTTCCAAAAAACATTCGAAATTTCTTTTTAGATACATCATGTTAGATTCTTTGGTCATCACAGAAAGACCTACTCTACACAAATAGCACCTTGCATACACCGCCACTAGGGGATTTCCTATGCCTTGGATCATCTCTGTAAGTCGAAATAGCGCTTCAGGACACTCACTAAAAAGTACTGTAATTATACAGGGTGTATTTAAAAAGTCTGTACAAAATGCTATCACTAAATTCCTAAGGCTGCTAATATATGACGATCTAGCCAAACTTATAGGCCGTAGTTTTAGTCAGTGTCTACCAAAACTATTTAAAAAATGTATAGACAAAGATAGAACGCCCATGGATCGTCCCTGTTGAAGGAGCTATGGCTTCGCTTCCCCCTTACGAATACCTTGTAGCTACATACTGAAACGACGTACTTTAACTTGATAGTTTCCGAAATACCGTCAATTCGGCGCGATACCGTCATGAAATTTTAGAAAATGTTGTAAATGCATTAGACGATAGAGATGTAACAAGGCTACTTCCAGTAGAACGGCGAATCAATTCACGTAACTCTTGATAATTTAAATAGCTTGGAAGAATTTTTTGAAGAACGAATCATTAGTCTGCGATCACACGCCGTGTGACTTCTTATTGTGGCCACACATTAAAAACTCGATTTTCAAAACTTTCCTGCTACAATTTTGAGCATCGCAGTGTCGCTCTAATAGAGTCCTACCTCTCTGGCCGGACTCAGTTTGTCTCCTTCAATGGTGAAAGATCTAATGCTGAACTTGTGAAGCATGGTGTTCCACAGGGGTCGGTCTTGGGGCCCCTGCTCTTCTTAATATATATTAATGACCTTTGCAACTTTAAAGAAGATCCAAACTTGATACTCTTTGCAGATGATACAACAAGCATCATAACTTATCATCCCACTGACCCCCTGGCTGTTTGGTTTGAGGACATGCAAAATGACATAAGCGATTGGTTTTTGGCTAACAGGCTGACCCTCAACATCTCTAAAACCCAAAATATGAACTTCAGTCTCAGAACTGAAAATCCACCACTCCAGTGCGACCCACGGGTGAAATTCCTTGGTATCTACATGGACCCCGGTCTTACATGGGAATCTCATGTTGAGCAACTCTCGGGTAAACTATCCAGAATTATCTACCTCATGAGAAACCTCACTAAGTTTGTGTCCCTGCCCACACTTATGACAGCTTATTATGGCTATTTCTCATCAAACATGACTTATGCTATTTTCAACTGGTGTCACTCTTCCCATGCTGGCAAAATCTTCAAGCTGCAAAGGAGATGTATTCGAGTTATAGCGGGTTAGGGGTATCGCGACTGCTGTCGCCAGAGCTTCAGGAATTTGAGGGTACTAACATTTCCAAGTGCCTACATACTGCAATGCCTATCCTACCTGAGATCTAACTTATCGGGATTTTCATGTCATGCGGACCTCCATGACCACCATACTAGACAGTGTGGAAACATAAGACCCAATTTTCACAGACTGGCAAGAACTAGAAGGGGCACCGATTACCACTGTGTTAAGTTTTATAATGTTCTGCCGGTTCATGTAACGATGATAAACGACGATTTTTTGCTTAAAACTGTCAAGAAGTATTTGGTTGATAATGCCTTCTATTTCCTAAAGGACTATCTTGAGAATGATTTTATAGCATGAGATAGATTAACATTTTATGAATTATACTTTCTTTTAATATACTCTGTACCTTTTGTATGTAGTCTTTGTAATGTATATTTTAAGTGGTTTTAAACTTGATTTAATGTATGCCCAATATTTTATTTTTATATAATGTGTACATATTTTTTTATTAGCTATGTAATGATTATAAATGAATGCTATGGTGACTCTTTGTAACTATTGCAATTCTTTTTACTTATTTGTGACCTGTATAAACACTTTGTGTATTAATACCAATAAATATATTTCATTTATTTCATTTCATTTATTAAAATTAATGCTTGGGTAACCTAAAACAGTACGTTGAGATATTTCTCTTTGCAAAATAGATGAGGAATTTGAACTAGAAATAGAAAATGAATCTGCAACAGCAATATCAATTAAACCCATGCCACTAGTAGAGTTGGTAGCTTATTTTGATTCATTAGGTTTAACACGTTTGTCGTTAGCGTCCAAAGATTTTTCACCAAAAATTTTTTCGGAAATTTTTCTTTGGTTTTCTAAAGAATCGTCTATATACCCCTTAGCCACGGCATTTGACCGCCAACCTCCATGTCGCTTTAGCATCAATATATCCGCTCCAGAGTCCGCTAAAAAAGTTGCTGAAGATCTTCGAAAGCAGTGGCCTGTATATTCATTTGCCTTTGGAAGCCCCAAGAACTTAGCAATTTTCTTTGGTGTTGCTCCAATGGTATTAATGCCCACTGGAAGTCTGGAACATTTGGAGTTTCTGTTCGTGATAAAAAATCTTTCATGGGTTATGTGTGCTGGACGTAATTGGGCGTACTTTCGGACAATATTCAAGCAGTTGATGCAGTCAATAGAGCCTTCGCTAATTACTAAGCTTCTTACAACATTTGTTTTAGTGTTTGGAATGGTTATTTTAATTAAATACTCCGAAATTTGGATATTATTCATCTTTAAATATGTCAATTTTTCTCTGCGACATGCTTCAGAGATTCCTTTGTCCAATAAATAGTTCTTACCGTCTGCTTATTTGACAAATCTTTCTATTTGTTCATTGGAAAAAAACTTTCGACTTTTTGGGCTTATACTCCGTAGATTTCCTTTTCAAAAATGCAATTAGGTTTGTAAATGTCTTTATATCAACATTTTTATTTACATGAACCATCGTTCGAAGCATTGAGTAAGTACTCCACAAAGTTGATGGCTTATAGGCATTGCATAATCGTGAAAAATATACCAAAACGGCTTTTTCTGATAAGTTTTTCTATCTTTTTTACTTCAGACCAGTTTTTGAATGTTTCGTATGTGCCCTCATACAAACTCCTTGATTTGGTACCACTCCAGTTTATGTGCTTATGCGAAAAATGGCTTTAAATGAAAAATGTTTCTTGCAATATGTAGCACGTACTTTCTAAACGACATATCCGCGAGCGGAAAACCATTTTTTTAATTGCAAATATAAAAAAAATGTGAAAATAGGGTACCCGCTTGTGACAAAAATGAAAAAAAAATGAAAAACTCTTGTTGATTTATGTAGCATATACCGAATTGGAACCAAGAAGGTGGATTAGATGCCGTGTTAGCGCCTGTTTAACCAATATAAGTCTATAATTATTACAATTTTTGTCGAGTGACTTAACAGCTAGAGAAACATAACCTCACTCGTCACTCTCACTGTGCTTTTCGGTCCACTATTTTCGCATTTTTTTTTATATTTCCAATTAAAAAAATGCTTTTCGGCTCGCGGATTTGTCGTTTAGAAAGTACTTGCTACATATTGCAAGAAACGTTTTTCATTTTACGCCATTTTTCGCATAAGCCGATAAACTGGAAAATTACCCTTGATTTTTGGGGAACAAGGTTTACCATTGCCTCATTTGCGGCATTTTCAATGTCTGAGTCTTCTAAATCACTCATTTTTTACTTAATATTTGCCGCAGCTTTTGACTAAAAAATTCTTTCGAATTGTTTTTTGTCAAGTGTCAATTTTTTTGACATGAAAGGTGTAAATGAAACTCAGGTAATAAAATGTTTGGCAAAATAAATTAAGTTTTTTTTTTATTATAAAACGCCCGTATAAAAAATATTGTATACCATTCGTTACGAAACAATGTCTTTTAGTCACTCTGACGTGTTGTCCAACTCGGCTTCGCCTCGTAGGACAATTTTCACGTCGCGTGCCTAAAAGACCCTTATTTCGTAACTTGTTTTATAAATAGCTATTATGATATTAACAACTCACCCCACGTGCTTACCAATGTTTTCGAATCGTTAAAAAAAAAAGAATGAGAACAAGTTTGGAAGTAGAAGATGGACACGCCTCACATTTAGTTTACATTTATAATTTTTAGGCTCTTTGTGTGGATCAGCTAGCAATAATGTTTAAAGCACGTACAGAAATTAAAAATACCAAGATGTTATAGTGCAAACAATAGTCACACAGAAATACAGTTACATATATTCTGTGATGCAAGTGAAGAAGCTTTTTCTGCCGTTACATAAATAAGATTTGAGAATAAGACAAAAGCAAAATATATTGCGTTAGTAATGTCTCGCACTAAAGTCGCTCTGATGAAAAAAACTACAGTGGTGGTACCGGTTGGAATTAAGATTTTGATTGTCATTGTCAATATAGTTCTTGAATAAAATAGTTTTTTGAACAGTAAATATAATTTGAGCTATCGAAATAGTTAATAGAAACCACAGTAATACTGTTTTTGTTATCTAGCAACTAGTGCACAGTGTTTAAAAAACGCACCTGTATGATTTCGTCACAATGACAAAGGTGGCGTAGATAAACAAAATTCACCGTAACCACGCAGACAATATGGACCGATATGATTTTTTGTGACCGATACCGATATCGGCCGATACCGATATATCGGCTATATTTTCTATTATGGATATTTTGCTATATAAATTAGCTACAATAATTAATGTTCGTCTTGTTCAACTGCCCGCTCAAGTAAAACCACACAGCTAAAGATATTTGAATCCTTTGATAACATGCAGTTATGGGACATCAATAGTACTAAATCTAAAGACATTCACTATTCTATCGGAGAAATATTAGCTAAAGGTATACAACCCTTCAGTATTCTGAATGATGTCGGCTTTAAACAGCGTTTAAAAAAATTGGATCTTTGTTACAATATTTTAGAGAAAATATACTTCCTGATATTTACCAAAAATGTTCTTCAGCAATTAGTGAAAAATTATCATCATCACTTTCCTTAGAAGAAAACATTAAAGTTTCTGTAACTACAGATTTATGGACGTGCAAACACAATAACAATTCATTTATGTGTTCTACTGCTCATTGGATGGATTTTAAAACGACTGAAAGATGTTCATTTGTACTGGCCTGCAAACATTTTCCAGGAACACATACAGCTTTAAATATTGCCCAGATGTTAAATGATTTACTGAAGACATGGAAGTTAGTTCATAATCAGGTTCTTTTGGTTTTGGCTGACAATTCCGCCAACATAAAAAAGGGCATCGACGAAGTTAAAACACCAAACTTGTTTTATACATCTTTACAATTAGCCATACAAGACTCGATAGAAAGTCAACGATCAATCATGGATTTATTGGCAAAAGCGAGGCGTATAGTAACTTATTTTAGTCACTCCTCTTTGGCTTGTGATAGACTGAAGAATATTCAAAAGACTCTTAATATAGCGAGAAAATCTTTGGTTTAGGATGTACCTACATGATGGAACTCAAGTTTTTGTATGTTGGAACGTTTGGTAGAAAAAAAAACGCTTTAAATATATTTATAATGGATGATTCAGCTTTAAAAGATAATGAACTAGCTTATCACCAGTGGGAACTAGCAAAAAACTTATGAAACTTATTAGAACCCTTTGAAGAGAATACCAACATTTTTAGTAAGAACAGTGCATCTATATCAGAAATAAAATCATTACTTAAGACACTTTTGATTTATCTCGACAAAGCTGAAGGAGCTGATTTTTCTGGAGTGCAGACTACTAAAATTGAGCTCAAAAATTCTTTATTTATTTATTTTACTTTATAAATTTATGTTTTAATTTCTTTAAAAAATATATCGGCCGATACCGATATACTCTTGGCCGATATGGGCCGATACCGATATCGGCAAGAAGGCCGATATGGCCGATATACCGATATCGGTCGATCCCTAGAAAAAACCCTATTTTATTTTATTTTCTTATGAAAAAACTGTAGTTTTTTGCTTACATTCTATATTATAACAGTCGTAGAAAAAATATAGTGTAAAACTCGCAAAGGATGACAATTTCCTGCTTGTCATACAAAATCTCTCAATAGCGATCACCCTCGGAGAATCAAATGTTGATCGGTTACCAGGGGTGGTCCGTTAATAGAGAAAAATTAAAACAACTGGTCTGCATTTTACAGTGTTTGTTTATTAATAAGCAAGTCTCCGAATGTTTAAATTAATTTCTATATTCAGAGGTGTGCTTTTTGGAAAAACGCTCGAACCCATCTATTTTTATTTCCTAATGTGGTTTCTTTCGATGGTAAATTCATGTATTTCATATACCATGTCCTATACCTAAACTCAACAGTTATCGAAAAAATTACGATTGAACATATCAATTATTTCTGAGGATTTATTTGTAAATCGAGCAAAACATTCCATTGGGTGTTTATTTTGTTTTTCTTTTCAATTCTGGTATTTCTAAATGTTGACTTGTCACCGTTTAGTCCCATAAAAACTGTATGTCAATTTTACTTCAAATAAGTAAGTTTCAAGCGTAGTTGCAAAGTTGCGGTTTTCACAATGGTGAAGGTGACGGAACGAGAAAAAATGTAAATTCTATGCATAGTTGGGTTTGGTGATAGAACACGGACTCAAATCGAAACGGCTCAATTATTTATATATCATATCACTCATACAAAGTTATTCCAGTGCATGGGTTATTTAAAGATGATTTGATAGGCGAAATGAGTTTTGTAAACGAATGCAAAATATGTGCAATCTAGATAATACTTTGGTAATAAATATTATTTTTTTCGAAGAAGCTACGATCTGTTTAAATGGTAATGTGAACATGAAAATTATCGTTATTGGGCAACAGAAAATCCGCATTGGATGATGGAGGTTCACAGCCAGTACCCTCAAAAAACAAATGTGTGGTGTGGAATAGTACGCGGAAGAGTAATTGGTGCATTTTTCTTTGAACAGTCTTTAACTAGACAAGTATATCTCGACTTTCTCCAAGCTGAAAAACTACCAAAACTCTTCGGTAAGGAACTGCAAATATCCCAGGAGGTGAAATATCTAGGAATAACCCTAGATGCAAAACTAACCTGGAACTCCCATGTGCAGAATATCATTAATAAAAGTAAAATGGCACTCATGGCCACCAAAAGAGCTGTAGGGAAAAATTGGGGACTCAATCATGGTGCACTGGTTGTACACGACAGTGGTTAGACCAATGATCACATACGGATTAGTGGTTTGGTGGACCAAAACCGACCAAAAAAAAGCAGAACTGGAGTTGACAAAAATCCAGAGACTTGCATGCCTTTGTATTACAAGTGCTATGAGAAGCAACCCAACAGCGGCTATGGAAACCCTACTAAATCTTCCACCCCTTGGCATACTCATCAAGGCGGAAGCTAGAATGGGGCATATAGACTGACCTGTAATAACACCTGGCAATCGGACATACCAGGATTACAAACATAATCGCGAACTCGTTATTGGAGCTGAGCAGTGATTTAATGACCCCAACCACTAACTTCCACAAACCACACAAAACCCAGATACACTGGAACTGCAGGTCAAAGTAAGAAGCAGAACAGTCGGGAGGACTAGTATGGTACACCGACGGCTCCAGGATGAAAGGAGGTGCGGGCGCGGGAATTCATGGGGCTGTTCCTAAGCATAACACTAGCGTGCCACTGGGGATACATGCCACAGTCTTCCCAGCGGAAGTACATGCTATTGAGGTATGCCTGCGTGAGAACCTGAGGAGGGACTACAGAGGTAGAAACATCTCAATTTTCACGGATAGTCAGGCAGCAATAAAAGCTCTAGGATGCTATCAGATCAATTCAAAGTTGGTCTGGAACTGTCTTCAAGACCTGGCTAGCAGCAATGTCGTAACACTTGCTTGGGTGCCGGGACACAAGGGCATAGAGGGCAATGAAAAAGCAGACGCTCTGGCCAGGCCGGGATCGGCTAATGCCTTCATGGGGCCAGAATCGGTTTTTGGGGTTCCAAAAGCCTCGGCAAGAGGATGCGTGACTGGGTGGGTGAAGCGACAACATCGGTCATATTGGAACCACATTTCGGGGCTAAGACACAGGAAATCAATGCTGGATAACCCCTCAGAGGCAATGACCTCTGAAATCCTAAAACTAAAGCGAAACAAGCTTAGAATCGTGACAGGCCTCTTAACCGGTAATAGTACTCTAAGGAAACACATGCACACCATGGGCATATATAACGACGAACCCATATGCAGACTTTGCAATGAGGAGGAAGAAACAGCCTACCACATTATCAAAGAGTGCTACGCACTGACACGCTGGAGAACAACCCACCTGGGGAGTCAAATCCCCCAGGGGGAATCCCCTGAAAAAAATCTGATAAAGGGGCTGCTCAGCCTAATAAGGGCGACTAACCTCTTTAATGAGAAATCGAGCAACAAGCGTCACAATAAGTCTCTTAAGGCTGCGGTGTAGCGGAAGTAATAACACTAATAACCTTGGTTTGCTGCCTGTAATAATCATCATCAATCATCACCCCTGACGAAGAACTGATGTTCCAGCAAGATGGTGCTCCTCCTCACTAGGCTGCCACGGTGCGTATATTTTTGGATGAAACCTTTCCCAATCGGTGGATAGGAAGAAGAGGACCAATCGAATGGCCTGCTAGGTCGCCAGGCTTAACTCCGCTGGACTACTTTTTGTGGGGTTACCTCAAATCGAAAGTATTTGTTGATAGGCCAAGCACTCTACAGGAGTTGAAAGAGGGGATCAGAAGAGAAGTGCGCGCCATAACTCCAGAAATGGTTACAAACGTAGATAGAGAGTTTATTGATCGCCTTGGATATTGTCAAGCCGTAAATGGCGCACATTTTCAACATTTACTTGGATTTGTTGTTCTGTTCTTTTTAAATAAACAGGTCTTACTTATTGATATGTTCAATCGTAATTTTTGCGATAACTGTTGGATAATGGAGGGTGTCTCTAGCATCAATGTTTACTAAAAATTCCGATAATGAGTGCCCGCGTTTAACAGATGGGTCGGTAAAGAGGAGTATAAAATAATGGGATTTCCATTTTAAATATGACGAATTCATAACCGGTCGTTTAACGTAGGTGGTCACTTTATAGAGGCGGTCGCAAACAGAGGTTTAGTGTACTGTTATTTTACTTGCTTCTTTCTATCCATCTATTTTAATCTCATAACCGTCATTACTAACTTAAGCAGAGGCGCCCTGTAATAATATGATAGAGATCATGTTCCTAGTTGAAATCGTTATCTTTAAAACCATTATCTACTTATAGTCCTCCTCATTTAGGTTCTTAGCCATATTAACGCATTATTTGCTTAAATATAAGTTTAAATATCAATGGTCTAAAGTGCATAGGTAAATTTAAAAATCACACAAAATTATAAATCCAACCAAAAGCATATAATATTATATCGTTTTCGTTTATTCGTCGGCCTCCGAGTGATGACGTCACAAATGGGCGCATTGTCCTTGTACTTTAGGGGTTATTGATAGTACGCATTTTTGGTCCGCTGAAAACTTCCACTGAATGCGAGAAGGTTAACATCAAGGACGCTGGAGTGTTAATGTGTAGTGTGGGATGATAGGAGGTACAATTATTGGACCCTACTTCTTTGGCCTGGCAACTGGTAACCGCTTTTTGGAGTTTTTGAGAATTGCCGGTTTTATTGGAAGATGTGCTACTGCAAACCAGGCAAAATATGTTCTTGCAACTCGACGGCTTTTGAGCACATTTTTCGATAAATGTGCGAGAATACCTGAATGAGGAATATCCAGTCCGATGGATAGGAAGAGGAAGCCTTTTTCCCTGGCCAGCCAGGTCACATGACCTAACCTATTAAGTTTTTATTTATGGAGACGCTTAAAAGATCTCGACTTCCAAACTAGACCAATGACTGGGGAAGACATAATGAAGAGTTCAAAATGCATTTCGCCGCTTGCCAACAGCAGAAGTGGAAACTGTCGTTTCTTCTACTCAACAAATGAGGCAATGCGTGAAACAGACAGTTTGAGCATTTAAGGAGGCACTAAAGTGTAGTTTTTGTTAAAATGCCTACTTATCTTTTAGATTAAGTATAGTAGCTAATAATTTTACATTGATATCTAAAAGTAGAAAAAAGATAGACTTGCGGCTTTCAACGTTGACTTTGGCGTTTCGTCCCCTTGGTACCGGTTTAATTATCCACTTACCATTATACATAAGTTTTTCAAGAAAAATCATAAGCTTAGTACTTTTCGATAAGGCGTTCTCAAGATATTGTATTTTTTCCAAATCAATGTTTACGATATCCCCACTACTTTATCTGAAGAGTTAGAGAAAAAAGTACCTTAGAACCGATTTAAACTAAAAATTAAGACACTGCTTATAAATCTGGAACCATATAGTTTAGACGAATTCTGTAGTAGTTGAGCGGGTTTTCAGGATTTTGTTGTAAAGGATGTAGAAATTTCCTTTCTTCTCATGATAAAATTTCAGTTTTGTATACTCTAACATGTAATTTAAAATTTAATAAATAAATAAATAAATAAACAAGGAAATAAATAAATAGCCCTCCTTGTATGTATTTTTAGAACAGTACAGGGTTAATTCCAGTTAAAATATCAAAGGTCCATATATCCAATATCCATAAAAATGACATTTTTACTTTTTAGCGTTCTATGTAAAAACTTCAGTGCTAAGTGAACTCCTCTGTGAAAATCGGAACTCAATATCTTGATTCGTGTTTAACTTATGAACATTTAAAATGTGTCGTCAACATACCGTGTTTGTTACATTACAATATTTCGGTCTTTAAGTTAAAGCCTGTCCAGAGATATAAGAAAGTTACACTTTGCCTTTGAATGGGATAATCCAAGGGTGGCCATAAACAAACAATGAATGAATGAATAAATACAGGTAAATTATGGTTCGTACTTAAAAATGTCTTAAAGTAAACTGCAAATCCGGAAGACGTAATTTCATTATTAAAGTAATAGTTTGGTGATTTTAAACCGATTTTTACCTGATTCAAAATGAGAGCTTAGGGTTAATCCTATAAAACAAATTATATTATAAAGACTGTTAGTTTTAAGCTTAGTAATTATTCTTACTTCGTGTGTAATACAGCGTTTGTTTAATCGTTTGTGTCATGGAAAATATGTGCGAGTGTACCCCGTCGAAAAGCAGAAAACACTTTTCTGTGGAAACTAAGGAAGTTATAAACAATATTTATTTATTATATTATTTATATTTATCATTGAACGTGCGGTCAACAAGCAAGCAGCGTTAGAAGAAACGGCTACATTAACAAAAATTCCAACATCAACTGTATGGAAAATTCTGAAGAATCCCATTTTAGCGAAGAAAAAAAGAACCGATACTGGCATTTTCTCGAAGGTAGATGGAAGTGATCAAGATATAATACGGCGTAAAATTTACAAGTTATACGAGGAACAAAGCGCGCCTACATTAGATAATTTAATTAAGAGGCTTGAAAAAGATGAAACCGGCGTTAAATGTGGCAGAACAACGTTATGGAAGTGTATCCAACATATGGGTTATAGATTTAAAAAACTTAACAAAATAGAAGTTTTAATGGAATCCAGTAGAATTCGGGAATGGCGATCCGATTATTTACTTGGATGAAACCTGGTTCGACACATATGATACCCCGGAAAAAGGTTGGATTGACTCAAGGGGCAAGTGTAAAACAAGCGCGCCATCAAATAGAGGTCAACGAATTACGATTTTGCATGCTGGATCTAAAGACGGATGGATTCCAAATGGACTTTCTCTGTCTGCAAAAAAACATTAAAGATTCTTCTGTGTATTACCATGAGGACACCACTGCTGATTTATTTGAAGATTGGTTTAAACACAAGCTAATTCCAAATATACCTCCGAATAGCGTAATTGTAATAATAATAATAATAATAATAATAATAATAATAATAATCTTTATTGTCTAACAGAACAAGTTCCAATTATAAAAAAATTTGACTTAAGAAAGTTACAATTGACTAAGTGTAGAATATAACAATATAAAAAAAAACCTAATTAACCTAAGTAAATACACAGGATAAACCAGTCAATAAATATAAAAAAGAAGACAGAAACATCTAGCGGGTTTGCGAATATCGCCTAATAACAATATTTTTAAATTGAGCAGATGATAGGCCATACACATCAATGTCAGAGCAGGTGTCATTGAAAAGCTTCATTGATTGAAATATTGGCGTTTTAATTAAAAAGTGGAGGGGGCGGGCAAGTGGAACATAGGAGAGGATCTCATATTACGCGGAGGAACATAAAAGTTGACATCAGATAGCAGAGCTGGGCAGTCAATGTATGATCGACAAACTTTAAATAGAAACTGCATCAATAAATAATGTCTACGATCGTGAAGTGACAGAAAGCGAGATCTCGATAGCAGAGTGCTATGATCAAAGCCCCTGGGGGGAAAGAAACCATGTTCTCTAAACATGAGAACCTTAAGAAATTTCCTCTGAACACCCTACAACCGGTTAATGTATTTATTGCAAAGTGGGTTCCATATTATCGCCCCATACTCCAACTTAGAGCGAACAAACGTGAAATAAAGCAACCGAAGCGTTCGCGAATTTGTGAAATCGCTGGAGTTACGCAAAATATAACCAAGCGACCTCATAGCGCCGCCACAGACTAGGCTTATATGAGTAGCAAATGAGAGTTTAGGGTCAAATACTACACCAAGGTCCTTGAAGGTGTCATTTCTGCCCAATTAATTATCGCCGATTGCATAATTGAAATAAATCGAATCAGTTTTATTCGTAAAGGACATTGCAAAGCCCTTGTTCACATTTAATGGCAAGGCGTTGTTTTCACACCATTCCTGCAAGTTATTTAAATCGCGCTGTAGGGAGAGGCAATTGGGTAAATCGTGAATTAATGCAAATATTTTGAGGTTATCGGCGAAAAGCAGAATATTATTAGAAATATTGAGAGAAATATCGTTTATAAATATTGAAAATAGAAGGGGAGCTAGGTTACTACCCTGAGGGGCTCCACTAGTAGCTATAAGATCAATCGATCTATGACCACTAAGTTCAACATACTGACGTCGGTCCTTAAGATAGGAATTGAAGAACGTGATTAGTTGGGCACCGAATCCAAACTGATTGAGTTTTTGCAACAGGATGGAGTGGTCCATTCGGTCGAAAGTCTTTGAGAAATCGGTGTATACTGTGTCAATCTGCTTACGATTGTCCAGGGCGCATCCAACGAATTGAGTGAAACATGCTAGGTTACTAATAGTGCTGCGATCAGTGAAAAAACCATGTTGATAGAGTGAAATTTGTGATTTTATTTGATTGAAGACACACTCGTACACCGACATCTCAAAAACCTTTGCAAAGGGAGACAATATGGAAATAGGTCTATAATTGGATATCTCATTAACATTCCCCCTCTTGAAGACCGGGGTAATCCGCTTCCTTCCACTTATCTGGTAACACTCCAGTCTTCAGGGATAGATTGAAGACAAACGACAGCGGCCTCAAGAGAGCGGCGGCACAGTCCCTGACAACGAAACAAGGCACCATGTCTGGTCCGGTTGTAGGTTTATTTTTCGACTTACGCAACGCTTTATTGATTATGTCATCAGGCAAGTAGTTAAGAGTTACGTGAGAACTACATTTTTCAATGTTTAGATTATATACACGATTGGATGGTGCGGTGTAAGCGGATCTAAACATGTTGGCAAATGCATTTACGATGTCCCCCGGACTGGAAAACTGAGAATTGCCATCTAAAAAAACTTGTGGAAGCGAGGAAGCCCCACTCTTCAAATTCATAAAAGACCAGAAAGACCCAGGATCATTGGCAATTAAGTTTTCAACCCTTGCCGCATAGTTCCTATAAGCAATACAAATCTTAGTCTTGATTTCCATGCGTAGTACCCTATACTGTTGCCACAGAGCAGGAAAACCAAGTCTCCTGGCCTTACGGAATACCCTATGCTTACGTTTCAACAGTTTGATGATTTCAGAAGTGTACCAGACAGGAAAAGATTTTTCACGAATAATAGATTTAGGAACACATATGTCGAATATGCTGTGCAAAATTGTATAGAAGACATGGCAGGCTACATTAACATCTTGTGTCTCAAGCAAATCTGTCCAATCGGTATTCAGAATCATATCATAGAGTAATGGGAAGTTAGCTTTCCTAAAATTATATCTAGACTGTGTAACATTAGTTGGGAATCTTGTCTTTGTATTATTTTTGGGAAGTGAAAGGGTAATGCTTAGGGTTGGATGGTATCCATCCTCAGTTACCAAAGGAAGGGGTTCCCTTGATACGGTGCAATGAACATTGGATATGATTAAATCTAGGATGTTGCCATAAGAGTTAAGTATACTATTATATTGGTGTAAGGCAAGGAATTGAATAAAATTATTAATTAAGTCGGATCTCGAGACATCCGGAGAATCGTACTCGAGGTTAGGAGCATTAAAATCACCTAAGATTAGCAACTTACTATCTCTCATAACCGGAAGCAACTCAAGCATCTCGAAAAATTCAGTGAGTTCAATGATAGTTGTATTTGGAGGTATATAGAGAACTATTATTATTAAAGAGATGTGAGAAAGAGTTACCTTGCATCCAACCACATCCACCTTTTTGACATTGTTGCGGACGGCCTCAAGAGCTATTTGTGTGACTTTGTACTTATTGTGCACTGCTAATATTACCCCTCCCCCACGTGACACGTCCAAGGAGATCAGGTCTCTGCCGCAACGAAATACAGAGTATCTGCCATCGAACAGTTCACTCAAGAGAACACCGTTCTGTATCCAGCTTTCTGTAATAGCAATTATGTCGTAATCCACTGTACAAACTGAGTTATAAAAGTCAGAAGTTTTGGTATTAAGTCCTCTAACATTTTGGTACACGCAAGTCAAATCTAAGGAACTTGAGGAAGAAGTGACACTGTTAGACAAGTTTAGGAGTTTAAATTATTTCTCGTTTTTATTATTTTTGGAATACCGTTGATATACTTAATTTTGAGATTATCCTCCCCATTTACAACTCGAGTGTTCAACGTGTTTTTTACTTGCTTGAATTCTTCGATTTGTTTGGGGGTCCTGTCGTAGCTTAAGGAGATATTCCTGTAAGCTTCTACTTTGATAAGCTCTCTAGCATGGCGAATAACAGCTCCAACATCAGCGGTCGATTCCATTACTACTTTAATAGGCCTAACTTTCGTGGGATTTTCGCGGCCCACACGATATGCTTTTAAATCCTGAACCTTGGCGTTGGGATAAGCTTTCAGCAATATATCAGTAGCCATGATGGCATCGGCTTGGTGCCTTGTTTGACCCACTAAGAGATCAGTTTCCGGTGCTCCAAAGATCATAATATTTTTCTGCCTGATTTGTCTTTCATTCAACTCATGGCGAGATGCATTAAAAGAGTCATTAGTTGCATTGACTCCATTCTCTGATGTTATTTGCCGTTTTATGTTCTGGATTTCCAGTTTAAGTTCATCATTAATTCTTTGTTGTTCCTCGTATTTCGCTAGCAGTTGATTGTACTGTGTTTCCATATTGATTAGCTTATTCATAATATCATTAAGCGAGACTTTAGACGCTCCAGACTGCGCGACAGTCCGTATAGGCAATGCATCCACATCCACGACATCATCCTTTTCCATGGAGTTAACACCCGGCCCAATAGACAGCCGGCCTCGGGAGTGTCGAGGGTTAGCCTGCGACTGGTCGGGGGCCTTCGCCGAAGAGCCACCCTCAGAGTTGCAGGTAATGCACATCCAAGAAGTGTCCCGAGATTTCTTCCATAGAGCAGCCTGCTTATTAAATTATTTAGTTGAGAGCCCAGAACAGCCTTTATGAAACCATGATAAACACGCACAGCAGGAAATAGAAGCAGCCTTATCTGTAAAGTCTTTTTCACAGTGTGAGCATCTCAAATTAACACTCGGCGCCATCGAGATGAGTATCCTTCGTGCAGATTGTCCGAGCCCACGACAGACACCGAAAAGGCAACAAAAAAATGAATTCCTATATCACTAGGTGGACACGTGAAAATGCAGAAAGGAGATGAATCAACAAAAATAAAGGCGTAACTTTTTCACAATCGCCTCCGCAAAGTCACATTACACTGATGGGCACTCAATGAAAATTTAATTTAAGCCTAAAATAGGTATTATAACGAAATGATGCCGCACAGAAAATAATACGTAGCAAACGGGGCAGATGCATACTACAATGGACAATGCAAGCTACCATAGTAGACAGTTGACCAGGACTCCCTCCTCAAATGACACAAAAGCAACAATCCAGAACTACATCTATGATAATGACTTTTATTTTCAGGAAGATTACACCAAAAGACAATTAATCGAGGTTTCACAAACTTTAAAACTACAAAAGTAATACTTCTGTGATAATTATGCAAAAAAATCTAGGGCATACAGTTTTAAGGCTTCCACCATACCATTGTATATTTAATCCCATCGAACATGTTTGGCACCAACTGAAATCTGCCATTTGTCGTAACAATATTTGCCCTACTATTAACTCCAGTGTACTTGAGCTTATAGAAACTGAAGTTTTTAACCTCCCTTCGCAAATTCTGTTACACATGTTGAAAAAGTGGAAAATCCTATATCCATATAAACAATATAGCACAAATAATAATTACAACAGATGATGATAGCGATAGTGATATTGATATATTAAGTGAATCATTATTATAAGTACCAAATAATTTGTATATTTTTGCAATCATAAATATAATTTTTAATAATAAAATAACTTGTAGAGACATTTTATTTTTAAAATTGAGCCTTTGATAGCTCACTATTAAATCAGTGGAGAAAGACTTTTTGACTTTCTTTCCGCTTTCCCCTATATTTCAACTCCACTTCGAGAATGGACTATTTCTTTAAATTAAAATAACTTGTGATTTTACATTTAAACATAAATAAAATATTATTTAATGTCTTACTTATTTTTATTACAAACCATGATTAAATTCTAAGCAAAATACGGATCTGTTCGGCCATATTTCAATTTTACAGCTGGCCCGGGTCTTTCCTAATAGGGATCAGTTAGTCACTTTCTTATATCTCTAAACAGACTTTAACAACTTGGAACTATTTTAAAGTTTGACATTAGAGGTAGGCCACTAAATAATGATTCTATTAATCATTAGTGAATAACGGATTTCATAATTAGTAAGGAAACACATTCGTGATTATTTCACATACTTACTTAGAGGATATAAAATTGTAAGATTTTAACAATGCCATTTCTACAAACAATCTTGGTACCAGCTCTCGTATGGACGCGATCTTGTAAAACCAATTCAAACAAGTCTCTTTGGCTAAATCTGGCACCATATCAGGGGTAAAATCTTCAGGGAGAGGAGTGGGTGTTTTTGAGCCAGGCCTGAAATATTTATTTTATGTAGTTAATTCTATAAAAATTACATACATATACATACAGGATGTCCCACAATAAGTTCGAGGTATTAAGAGATTCATAAAACTTATTTCGTCTAGAAAATGTTTTTATTAACTAAATCGAACTGATGGCAAATATTTCCGGGGGCGCAACTACTATGATATAGAATTTTTAGCAAGTAAACCTGCAAGATGGGCCATGTCATGTAGTAAAAGTCATATTCTAGCGACTTAATTTTTAGTAGGAATAATATTGGCAGCAATGCAATAGCAGACAGCCGTCCAGGGACAGAGCTGTAATGTAATAAAATATGGTATTTTCCATAATTGAAGACTGGAAACTTCAAACTTGCTTAGTGCCAATTTTATATTTTTTTTCCATAGAAATGATCCATGTGCTATTGACAACAACTTGTAAAACGAGTCAAGTGCCATATCCAACCGAAACAGTTTAACCGCTGTTAGAACAAGACGTTCTTAGCGTGCTAAGTGCCATCAGTCAGTTGTGGGTGTTACTTGTGACACGTGCTCATCTGGATTAACCTGTTTTTAATTAATTTTATAAAAAAATGGAAAGAGAACGGCGTAAAAGTGGTACCGGTTTCGTTTGTCTAGGAACAAAGAAAAGCGAAAATTACTGGAAAGAGTTATATTAACCGTAAAAATAAGTCTTGAAACAAGAAAACACCTGTTAAATACATTTTATTTAACTGACAAGGCAACTCAGGGAACCTATCTCATGAATCTAATGCATATTGGTAGAATTAAAAGACGAAGACATGGCAACTATGATGATCCTAGTGACAGCCGTCGACAAGCCACAATTCACTACACTCTACCCAGTGGTACTGGCGATGTTGTCCAAGTATGTAGAGCTACATTTATTGACACTTTCGGTATAAGAAGACATGTGTGCACTCTTTCTAAGATGAAGAAACTAGGCGAAATCACTTTTATAGAGAAAAGACGACGTACGGCACCTGGTAAATTTACCCCCGATGACCGCAGATTAGTTCTGCATCGTATCAATAGTATTCCTCGCGATATGTCCCATTATTCCAGGCAGAGGGCGGGAAAATAATATTTAAGCCGTGACTTAAATATCGGGCGACTGCACAGAGCGTTTTTAGAAAAATACCCAGAAAGTCAGGTTACCTACAAATATTATAGGCAAGTTTTTCTAAAAGATTTTCCTAATCTGTCATTCAGACGACCTCGTAGCGAAACATATCGAATGTGTGATAAACTACACTGTGAAATTGAAGCTCGAAATAAAAATAGCTATAAGGCCAAAATAGACCTTGATGTGCATCATAGAAAGGCCGAAAACGCAAGAACATGCATGAAAGATGATATTACCAAATCTCAGCTTCCTTGGTCTGATTATACTACTGTTTCTATGGATCTGGAACAAGTACTATTTGTACCCTCCCTAACACACTCAGATATCTTCTATATGAACCAGCTCAGTTGTTACAATCTATATATAAACGTAGCTGATCTGGGTATCTCTTACATGTGCTTATGGCACGAAGGTATAGCTTTAAGAGGCGGTAATGAAATATCTTCGTGTTTAGTTTATATATTAAATAACGTAAATTCAAACAATAAGAAAAACATTACCATATGGAGCTATAACTGTGCCTCACAAAATAAAAATCGTATGATGGTTTTTATTTACGTTTTTTTGGTTTCGCTTGGTTTATATGAACGTATCGATCACAAATTTTTAGTTAGTGGGCACAGCTCTCTTTAGTGCGATCGTGATTTTGCGCTCATTGAAAAGCGTAAAAACGTGTGTAAACCTATGGTTCCTACAGACTGGCATTCCATTATTGAGAGAAGTACACACACTTGAAAATTTCGAGTAGTTGACATACACCGATTTTTTAACATTCAAGCAGCTACTCATTCCGTGATAAACTTGAAAGCAGTCCAGATCAGTAAAACCACACATATTCAAATAGATGCCAGATATCCAGGAATGTTGCTATGTAAAGACAGCTTTTCTGAGTTTTTAGATTTTAAAAAAATTCCAATATTAAAAAGAGGTAAATGTATGCAAGATATACAAAAAATAACACTGGAAGAATTGCCTCATGAAAGTCACATAAGTGTCAACAAAAAAAATCATTTAGGAGATATGATCCCATTTTTGGAGAAACAGGAACATAAAAATGTTTACAATGAACTAATAAAATAAGTTTTTCTTGGCACTAAGCACTTTTGGTTAAACATGTAGCACTTAGCACGTTTCCAATTTGTTTTTTGAAAATTTATTTTTTTATGTGAAAATTTAGGTTTTTGTAGTTTTGATTTAACTTATGCATTCAGAAATGTATGTTCTATTTTTTGTAATTTTATGTAAGCAAAGATAAAGTGTTGACAAGGTTTTTTCTGAATATCTCTATTTTTTATTTTTGGCACTTAACACGTTTGAAATTTCCAGTCTTCAATTAGAATATTTAAAATAAATAAATAATAACAAAGGTCCAAAAATTCGTCCCAGCAACACTGTATAATATCTCTGAAAAGAACTGTTTTTTTTAGAAGTAAATATGGTTTCAAGGCACAAAAATGTATAGAAACGAACTGGAAACGGCTTAATTAAATTGAATTATTAAAATATGATGCCTGGCTTTGTTAAATTGGCGTTGTTGCCAGCTTTTTAGTTTGTCTGGAATTCGAACGAATTTTGTATTTTTAAATGTAACACCCTGTATATTTTTTCATTTATAGTTTTTTCTTTAAATTAGTTACATTTTTGGTATAATATATTTTGTTCCTAATATCAGTACTTTTCGAAATAACGAGTACAATTTAGAAAAAATTTATTTTTTATATTAAATGTTCAAATTGTTTTCCCTGTACAGCTTGACAGTGTGCTTATTGAAAATAAAATTTTTCAATTGTGTTGTAAATCATTTCTGGCGTTATTAATTCAAATTCGTCCAGAATAATGAAGAAACAGGGGGTTCAACAACATGTTGTAAAATTTCTAAACTTTTCTCTTCATCTACTACGTCCTGATCATCGCCTATCTCTACAATTCCCAGTTTCTTTAAACCGTCGGACAGTTTTTAGAACAGTTGCTTTTCAAATTAGATTTCGGTTTGGAAATGCGTCATTAAATTGATTTTTAACCTCTTCGTAAGACCTAACCCTATCGCCATATCCTCTCATCATAGAATTGTAATTCTTTCACTTTCAGTTAAAGACATTTTTGCATGTAAAAATGACAGCTTTTATGACTTTACATCAAAACTGAACTGGTGTTTCATTTATTAATAAATAAAACACAATTGGTTGATATTTTCAAAACACGTCGTTATTTCGAAAACTACTGATATTAGGAACAAAGTATGTTATACCAAAAATGTAACAAATTTAAAGTAAAAGCCATAAATGAAAAAATATACAGGGTGTTACATTTAAAAATATAAAATTCGTTCGAATTCCAGACAAACTAAAAAGCTGACAATAACGCCAATATCGTCATTCGGTGCGTCAGATCCTCTTACACAACTGTGCCAAATTTGGTTTAAATCGGCCAATAAATTGAGATGTTATTAAGCCGTTTCCAGACTTTATACACACACTGTATATGATCTACCTATTAAGAGGATTCATACCCGCTGTTTACAAGTGACTTTGTTTCAAAGAATGGCACCAAAAGTAACCAACGAAATTAAACAAAATTTTGGAGGTATATTCTAATTATATCAAAGAATGAGGGAAAGTCATTAAGAAATATGAAAAAAAATATTTTTTTTTAATTTTTGTTACTGCGTAATATTTATATTTTTAAAGTACTTTCCCTCATTGTTCACCATTTTCGCTATAATTTATGAAGATACCGAGTTTTTAATTAAACCCTTAGTTTTCTGTCAAACTTTTGAATTCTGTAATTAATAAATTTTGGAGAAAAAAATGAAAGCCTTTAGATTATTAAAACATCTTGGCAACACAGCAAGCCTCATAGGATATCGGCGGTGGCATCGGGAGCATCTTTAATTTAGCAGATGCATAAAATAATATTTATTATTATTGGGGTGTTAGGCTGATTTGCATTTTTGAGCATGGGACGGACTAGAAAAAAGGAAAATTAATGTGACAGAAAACGATTATGTTCATCTACAAGTCATAAAAATAGACAAATTGCTATGGAAAGACGGTAAGTATAATAATATTTTTATGAGGTATATAATAACATGATTTATAATATATAATATAATATAATAATAGTAACAAATAGGTAAATTAAATTATTGCCAACATGTTTTCATAAGTAAAATACAAGAAATAATTTTCAGGAAACAAAATATAGGATCAGTAAAATCTAACAATAGTTTTAGCAGTGCTAGCTACATCGCTATGCAGGCGAACAGGTAAAAATATATTTTTCTGAAAGGTTACCTATAATTTGATTTATGTGACTTGTGTCTAGCTGCAGCGCTTCTACTTTGCAGCATGACCAATAACAATTTTATTCATGCGTCTAATAGAAAAAAAACATTTAACATATTACCAACTGGCAACTAACCCATACAGCCAAATCGCTCGTTACGAATAATGAATTTTTTCCTATTCACTTCAAGGCTAAACATGATTAATATCGTTATTGGTCGTGCTGTAAAGTAGAAGTGCTGCGGCTAGACATAACTATTTATGAGTATGTACTTTATGTCATTATTTATAAAAATATTTGTACTATTAAAGGGTTACTATATGGTGGATTTGCTGGAAATAAAGCCACAAAATACGGCAATGATAGTGAATCGCGGGCCATTTTGGATTTTAAAAAACTACATAACGTCTCAATTTCTCAATGTGGACTTTTTATAGACCGTAATCACTTTTATTTGGCTGCAAGCCCGGACGGATCCGTTGGCGATCATCAATTAATAGAAATTAAATGCCCCAACGTAATTTCTAAAATGCACCCAAAAGATGGTATAGAACAGGGAAAAATTAATTTTGCCACCATGGTTAATGGCGAACCAAAATTAAAAAGGAATCACAATTATTATTATCAAGTGCAAGGCCAATTAGCAATAGCTAACAAACAATCTTGCTATTTTATTATATGGAGTCCTTTTGGCATGTTGATTGAACAGGTAGAAGAAAAGTGTCACATATACCTGACCTAAAACAGTTTCGAATTGTCTTTCATCTGGTATTTTTTTTAGATAAAACGCGACGAAGCCTCTTGACAAAATGAAATGTTGCCGAAGTTACGATTTTTTTATGATAATTTTATGTTGCCAGAACTGGTTGATCCGCTTTGGCCAAAAACTCTAACCATTAGAGATATCATATGTGAAGGAAAAGTTTCTAATATTATTACATAAGTTTATTTGCTGTTATTATTACGTGGTATTATTTTATAATTTGTTTTACATTTTTTATAATTGCCCTTTTAAGTTTATTTGCTGACATATTATTACGTGTTATTAGTTTATAATTTGTTTTACATTTTTTATAATTGCACTTTTTTAATTTTTATTTGCTGTTATGTTTTTACGTGGTATTATTTTATACCTAATTTGTTTCACATTTTTTAAAATTGCACTTTTTTTTAAATACCTGAAGGAGAACGACCAAACCAAACAAATAAATAAAATGTCAGATATAACAATAGAGCTTAGATTAAACTAGGTAAGTTTTCTCAATAAAGCAAAAATGTCGCTTAGTGAAAAAGACGGTATTGAAATGAAATGCTAAAAATGGTTGGTCACATTCTTAGATAGCTTGACAGAGCCGTGCTACAATTTAGGAGCATACTGTGTAAAATAATAATTTTCAAATGATGTATCATAAGCCGTATCTTGCCATTAAAAAAAAAATGTCGATGACGTAGGGGAGACCGGGGCTGGTTGGCGCACGGGTTGGTTGGCGCATTGTACCGTTTAGTACTTTCCGGAAACATTGGCAACGCTGTTCTGTCACTCTAAAGTCGTTGGTAGTGTGGGATTATGCCCACGTAAGGCAAAGGTCGCATTAGTCTTCATTACTCCGTGTAAGAGTAACGTCCATTTATTTGCCATATTAGTAAATTTCTACCGAGTTATAGTTTTTGTGATATCTCATAGGTAAGTAGCAACAATATTATGTTAAATATAGCAATTTAAACCTGACATGTGTGATGTTATTCGCCGCTAGGAAGTTTTTTAATTGTCGTAAGTGTTGATATTTTTATAAATGTTTAAAATTTCAAGATGGCGTTGGGGCAGGTTGGCATAAAAAATGTGGGGCAGGTTGACGCTGCGCCAACCTATTTGCAATGTAGAAATTAAATGATTTTTTCTTTTTAAGGTTCTTAAAATGAGAAACTACCAAAGAAAAACCCAAAATGGACAAACTTCCAAGGAAGTTATGATAAGAGCTGCTAAAGAAGTCCTAATTAATGGACAATCAAGAGGAAGCGTAGCCAAAGATTTTAATATCGCCTCACGGACGCTGATTCGATTTTGTTCGAAAAGAAGTATAGAGGACCTTCAAAATAACAGCCTTGACAATGTTACTGTGGGATACGTATATACAAATAGAAAAGTGTTCTCCGATGAACAAGAGAAAGATACCTATATTAAAAAAGCATTAGATATTTATCACGGTTTATCTGTCAAGGAAATAAGAAAACTTGCTTTTCAATACGCCATTGTTCTAAATTTAAACTGCCCACAAGCCTGGCATGAAAATTCGATAGCTGGCCCAGACTGGTTCACTGCGTATTTAAAAAGACATACTACTCTGTCCATCCGATGTCCTAAAGCAACAAGTATTGCGCGGTGTGTAAATTTTAATCAAAATACGGTCGCAAATTTTTTTCATAATCTGAACACTGTGTTAGATCGATTGGCTATTGGCCCCGAAGATATCTGGAATATGGATGAAACAGGGGTGACTTCATCGCAGAAACCAGATAAAGTCGTAGCCAGAAAAGGACATAAAAAAATGGCAGGATTACATCTCAAGAACGCAGGACGTTAGTTACAATGGCAGTTGCTGTTTCTGCAATTGGTAACAGTATCCCTCCATTCTTTATATTTCCGCGCGTTTAATTTAAAGATTATTTTTTAACTGGTGCGCCAGCTGGAAGTGCTGGGGCTTGCAACCCTTCAGGTTGGATGAAGGCTGATCATTTCGTCCAATTTACTAATCATTTTATTTAGTATACAAGAAGCTCCAAGGAGAAACCCGTACTGCTTTTGCTGGATAACCATAGCTCCCATTTATCCATGGAAGGACTTAATACTAGTAAAGAACATGTCGTGACTGTATTGACATTTCCTCCCCACACACCGCACAAACAACCCCTTGACAGAGGGGTGTTTGGGCCTTTGAAAAAGTATGTTAATAGTGCCTCTGATGCATGAGTAACAAATAATTCTGGAAAAGGTATGACCATCTATGACATTCCTAGCATAGTAAAAACAGCTTGGCCTTAGCAATGACACCAAATAATGTAATGCCAGGATGTAGGGTTAGCGGAATAAGCCCTTTTAACAAAGATGTGTTTGACGATTCGGAATTTTACTTGATAGACCAGAAGCTCAACCGTCGATAACAGAAGTTAACCAACAATTATTAATAATTTCTTCAAGATCTGAAGATGAAAACAAAGAAAAATCTACAACTTGCGTAGTTGAACGTCCTGTTAATCTAACAAATTCAAGCACTAAACACGACGACGGCTCGTCCATTCCTGGATGCTCCAAATGGAACAATGATCACTCAGTAGATCCAGAACCTAAAAAAAAAGAAAAATACAAGATATTCAAGACATTGTTTTAAAGTCAGCTGAACCAAACGAAAATATAATAGAGATTATCAGGCCTTTACCAAAAGCAGAAGCTAGGGAAAATGTTTCGACTAACCCAAGAAAAAAGAGAAAGTCTGCAATAGTTACAGATACTCCTGAAAAACTTGCTTTGGAACAAGAGCAGCTTAGTCGGAATACAAAAAAAAAACGCGGTAAAGGCAAATTTGTCTAAAGAAAATCCACCAAATAAATCGCTAAAGGGAAAAGGCAGAATAAAGAAAACAAACCATAAAATTGATGAAGAGGATGACGATGATTGCTTCTGCTTGATGTGTGGGGGTGATTTTTCAAATAGTAAGCCGAAGGAAAAATGGATTTGTTGCACTACTTGTAACATGTGGTCACATGAAGCATGCGCTGCGCCAGAAAGTAAATTGTTCTATCGATGCATAAACTGCGATTCGGATGATGATATGTGATTTTTTTAATTTATTGTTTTGTTCTGTTCTGTTTCTTGTTGAAAAAACAGTTGTTTTTGTTAAAAAGGTAAAAGTATTAAAATTAATTACCGTTGTGCTTAATTGTTATTCTTACGCCAAACTGCCCCATACACTGCGCCATCCAACACCGTAGGTTGGCGTAACGTGATGCGGTCAAATATCTAGTTGTTCTTTGGCATTTAAAGATAATATGTCAAAAGTTTTTAATGTCAATCTATTAGTCGAAGCTATAAACAATGGTAAACTAACCATGACATTGAGCTTGGCTTCATTGTAATGTTAGCAGAAATTATTATTTGAAAAATGCGCCAACCAGCCCCGGTCTCCCCTACATCTTTTTGACACCTGTCAATAAAAAAACAAATAAATTAAATCAAAAAGTAGGCGAACAAATAACTAAACTGACGTCTTCGAGCGTTTCCTATAAAACAAGAGATAACGTAAATTTTAACGGTAGTGCATACGTTTTTCCCACACTGTATAACTTTAATAAAAATAGCAAAAATTGATAAAAGCCTTTGCTACCGATGCTTGTTATTGTTTGTAGTTTATACAAACTAACAAGTAGAAAAAACCTAAAATCCGGCCCTGGTCAGAAACAATCGTCTCGCGGTTGGCATGGCGACTGCACATTGTTGCCAGTGGTCACGAAATGGTCCGTTTTTCGTTCATTACAGCCAAAGCACGATTTGAAGTTGATCAGCTGATGATGAATGCTCTTAAAAGTTGTTTTGTTTATGTTTTGAATTGTATTTTAATAAATTGTGGTGTCTAATTGTCCGCCGTTATATTGTAGGTTTACGCGCTGAAAATACTCTACCACTAGGTGTATTAATGTTCTGTCAAATGTCAACATGGCATCAGTTTTAGTTTTAACTTTAATAAAATTAAAAGCACCTGGTTTAGATTTTTGGTGAGTCATGCTTTCTACGGTCTTGACGAGTATTAAGCGCTGTAGTTTTGGTTAATGAAGCCGCCTTGGCTTAAAGAAATAATTTTCTTTAATACTATTAGGGCCTCATTTTCAAATCTTTTTTTTTTTTAGCTGTACAGTACTGTCTAAATTTCTGCTTGTACGATTAAGTATAGGTACAGGGTACATTAATATTGACAAATCCGATAAGTTTGTAATAACTTGCACGATGAATAAAGATTACTTACTTACTATATATGGGGGGGTATGCTTGTGAAAAAAATGTTTAAAGTTGCCATATCTTCCATAGTTTTCATCCAAATTTAATCAAGTTGGGCTCGTTTGAAAAATAATTCAAAGCCGAATTTGGTCGTGGTCGCTAGTTCACACCGCGTGTTCTAGAAGACGCTGTTTACCAAAGATTAAGTTTTTCAGAATTTGCCGCTGTTCACGAAAAGCGTCTCAGTAACCAAAGTCTTAAGAGTTCATCACGGTAACCCCTGACCGGCACGCAACCGACCATACAGCAATGTAAATTAAATGGGGTTTCTTGCGTTCAGCTGTCAACGAATTTCGAGAAAACTGGTAAATTATTTAGGTTTGGTTAGAAGGATATTGAAAGGCAACTCTATAAGCGAGTTTTAACATGTTGCAGATTTTTCTATTCGGCTGAGACCATATGAAGCGGCAGTCGGTATCAAACTTCTACCTCAGCATAGGCGCCAAGAGCTGGAGTTTGCCGGTGAGAACTTGCCGTGGGGTAAAAATCAATTGAGTAAAATTTTATTTAGCGATGAGTCACGTTTTTGTCTCGATACGCTCATATACGACGCCTGCGCCTGTAAATTCCGGAGTTGGTTTAGTTATGGTATGAGGTGGAATTGAGAGGCAAAAAGGGAACTTTTTTGTTTTTATAAAGCGTTTGAAAGCTGACCAATTCATTATCGAAATCCTCCAACCACATTAAAAAACAAAAAAACTTAAAATAAGTTCGTGTATTCGTGTATAGAGTTGTCCCTTATCCTTCCGTCAGACCCGTTCCTTGGACGCGTTTCGCCGTCTACGGCTTATCAGCAAGGCTCTGGATCTAACGAAAACGTAAAGGATCTCAAAGTGCTTTTGACACAGAAATGCAATTAAACAGACGAGAGTTGCAGCACGTGGCTACATCTCGTGGCAACCACACGCATCAACCCAACCAAGACAGCGGGAATCCATATAGGTTCAAACGCTGGCAAGGCGGCCCATCGCGGGCAAACTACGTTGGGTGGCGTTGGAAGCCAATGTGTCGGTTTAGCAACCGAAAGCTAAATATATGATTATATGGATTCTCGCTGTCTTGGTTGGGTTGATGCGTGTGGTTGGCACGAGATGTAGTCACGTGCTGCAACTCTCGTCTGTTTATCTCCAACCACATGTACCATTTACTCTATCCATGTTGTGCTGGTGTATTTAGCAAAGGTGGAGATTTCAGTGACGGATTGGTCGTCTCGAAGCCCAGACCTTAACCCAATATAGAGCATTTATGGAAATGGATTTGTAGAAAAAAAAATGGCTAGCAAATTTCTGAAACTGAGATAAACAAAAAGCCATCTTCTACTCGAAGTCCGGAGTCAGATAGAGAATAACATGCATAAAATTACAAAATAAGTCAATCAATTGAAGCCCCGATGTTAAGTACCTAGCCTGTACTCCGATATAAGAAGATGGCTTGGAAAATCAACACAATCAAATGTTTAGCAAGGTATTGACCAAATAATTAAATAAACTTACTGGTAATATTCGGCTTTAGTCCTAAGCCTTTCATATACCAACTTCCCGAAACAATCCAAAATATCTGTAATTAAAACAAACTTGCTTGGATAAAACGGCAGTACGTCGGTATCGGCTAACATTTTTGCACACTGAATTGCTATTTTTAAAGCTTTTACTCTTTGTTCGATGTTCCAGGCCAAGACGAGTTCCCTAAAATATTAAAAAAAAAACAAGGTCATCTTCAAGGAGGAACTAAGCTGCTCATATTCTAGATTTAATCTGATGTCACATATTTTCTATAGGGTATTTTTATTTTTTTTTTATATATTTGGTTGAAAAGACAATATGGCGTTAGTTGGTAGTCGCATCACGATAAAACCCATTTTTTTGCGATATTGTCACAAACATATTCTTTTCTGATTTTTCAACATTCTTTAAAAAGTAACTAACATTATTCAATAGCATGTTTTCAATTACGAGAATACGACCCTTTGACACCAGGTTAAAAGAACAAGAATTATGATATATTTAGTTAGTATATACCGGGTGATGCATGTCTTAGTTGAACATAGGAGATCCCATGTAAATTTTGAGGTTGCTAAATATTGGCTCCCCTGTACATTTTAAAGAAAAATTCTATTATAACTTTTTGAAGAGGCCGATATAATAAACTCGTGTGCCAAGTTTGAATAAATTTTAATAAGCCAATCCTAAGTTATTCAATTAAATGTGAAGGCAAAATTACGAAATTTTCATAGCTTAGTTAATACAGCAAACACCAGCAAATTATTATTTGGCATTGACAAAACGAAAAGTAGGGTCAGTGACAACATATTCATTGAAGGCGCTTTAATTATAGCTAAATATGAGCTATTCCATTAAGCTAAAGTAAGTATGATAAAGTGGTATTATACAGGAGACAGTTTAAGAGCGGTGTCTGAAATGTTTTCAGTTCAACTCCCTGATAAGCCTATCCCTTTTAACTGCCATACCTGTTAACTCGAAAATTCTTTTATGTGGCGATTTGAACATTGATTATAATGAAGTGGGGTCTCTTGAAACTCAAAAGTTAAAAAATCTTTTTCTTTCTTTTAATTTGTCTATGCTTGTCAACAAACCTACACGAATAACTTCGAGCTCCGAATCTCTTATAGACTATGTATGTGTGAACTTTAATGATAAAGTTGATAGTAACACTATTGTAAAGCCATCAGGGATGTCAGGTCATGAGGCAATCGTTTCTGTCTTCTTGCTCTCTTTGACCCTGGAGACCGGCTTTCGATATGGCCGAATCTATAGCTTTTACAATTTCCATGGGTTTTGTCAGCAGGCTACTGAGGAAAATTGGCTCCACATCCGGAGCTCTTGTGATCCCTTGTCAAAATTTAATGAAACTGTTACAAGGTTATTTAATAGGAACTTCCCTATCCGTAGGATCAGGAAAAAAAGGAGCAAGCCATGGTTGACAATAGGAATCAGGACGTCGGCATCGAATATTCGATCACTTCATGCGATCCGAAAGTTCACCACTGCCCCCTATTTTCATGACTATTTTAATAAATACAGATCTGTATACAGACAAGTAATTAGAGCGGCTAAACAAAGATACTATAATGATAAAATAAATAATGCCAGCAATAAGGCCAAAGAACATTGGACAATTGTAAATTCATTGAGAGGAACGTTGGTGTCTCCGGGGGATCATCTTAACATTGATTCCAATGCATTAAATTCATTCTATTGTTCAGAGGCAGATAGGCTGATATCTGGTTTGCAGCCTCAGATCGACCCGCTTGCTTATCTCAAAGTATCTATATCGGATTCGTTTTACTTATATCGTACTGACACTCTGGAACTTAAAACAATCATAAAGAATATTAAAAATAAAAATTCCTCAGGAATAGACGGAATCTCACTGAGAATATTTAAAAGCCTTCCTGATCACTGCCGTAATGTTTTGTCTGATGCAATTAATATGTCCTTCGATAGAGGTATTTTTCCAGATTGCCTTAAAACGGCAATTATTAATCCAATATATAAGGGTGGCGATTCCGAGGACCCGGCAAATTTTCGCCCCATTTCACTCCTACCAACTCTATCTAAAATCATTGAAAGACTAGTTAAGGAAAGAATGCTCAGTTTTATCCAGCGCCACAACATATTGCAAAATTGTCAGTTTGGATTTTAAAATGGGAAAAGTACAGCGGACGCTGTGTTTCACTTCTCCGAGAGTTTGTTTCTGGGGCTTAATGAGGGCGAACTTGCTGCAGCGGTGTTTTGCGATTTCTCTAAGGCTTTCGATTGCGTAAATCACTCCATCCTTTTACGAAAGCTTTCGTGTTATGGCTTTAGGGGGGTGGCGTTGGATTGGTTTTCATCCTACTTGTCTAACAGACTGCAGTTGGTGAGATCTCGGGGATGCATCTCCGGTGCACTGGCTATAAAAAACGGCGTTCCTCAGGGCTCCGTGTTAGGACCCTTGCTATTTCTATTGTATCTAAATGATTTGGTCACAATCAATATACAAGGCAAATTTACTCTCTTTGCCGATGATACTACGATCCTATGGATGGGTCGAGATGCAGAGGCTCTTATGAGCACAGTCTCACATGATCTGGGTGCAGTTCGGACCTGGTGCGATTCTAACTACCTTAGTTTTAACACAAATAAAACCAATATAATAACTTTCAAATTTAGCCCCTCGAGTGTGAGTTATCCTGTTGCTAGTAAACCCAGTGTGAGGTTCCTTGGTCTGTGGATGGACGAGAGGCTGAAGTTTGATACGCATATCCGGGCTCTCAACGCCAAGCTGGCCTCTGGTTGCTATGCTGTTCGTGTGGTTTCAAACGAGTTGGGTATTGGAATGGCAAAAAACGCCTATTACTGCCTGATAGAGTCGCATCTCAGGTATGGAATTCCTTTTTGGGGGTTTTGCAGCCAGTCTCTCTTTGTTCTGTGTTTGTTTTGCAGAAGCGAGCAATTCGTTATGTCTGTAAGGCAAGGGCCCGGGATCACTGCAGGCCCTTATTCATCGAACAGGGGATTTTAACCTTGCCCTGCCTGTTCATACTGGAGACAGTGCTTCTTATTCATAAGCGTTTTGGGGACAGGCGATCTACTCATCATTATCTAACGCGAAATAGCAATGATCTGCCATTGCCTATTCCAAAGTCAACCCTAACAAAGAACTCTCTTATGTATGAGGGCATGAGGATGTATAATCATTTGCCATCTGCTATAAGGGAGGCAGCTGCCTCGGTGATCTTTAGGGGTATGGTCAAGAGTAATCTACTGGAAAAAGCCTATTATAGTTTGAACGAGTTTTTTGAGGACAAATTGTAGTATTAGTAATAGCTTACTTTAAATATAGTCAATGTACATCGTTATATTTTTGCATGCTGCCTTATTCATATACTGTATAATATTTGGAAATGCTATAATATTTTGACTATTAAAAATGAAAACTGTAGGTTTGTAAATTTTTCACTGTGATTTGCAAGGGATGTTGTGTATTTAAAATGAACCTAATAAATAAGCATTATTATATTGTTCTGATAGGTACTATTAGATTTTGTTATTGTTTTCAATGTATTTATATTCTTGTAGTTAGTTTAATGTGTTTATATATTTTTGCTTATATTTTTATTTGCTCTGTATATGAGAATAATGTTCTTTTTACAATAAAGCATATTTTGACTTTGACTTGACCTTCGACTTCATTAATTAAACTTATCATTAGTAAATTTGAGTCCAAAGGCACTGTAATAAATAACTGTAAATGCTCAACCTAGAATGTCAATAGAGCTGAAGAAAAAAATAAAGGAGATATTGATATTTTACTGCACGTGGAGGAAAATAAAATTATTAGCCCAAGAATTCTTGGGCAAGCCGTAGGAAAACATCAAACCAGTGTTGCGCACTTTAAAAAAAAAACATGAAAAGAAGAATGAAAAACATCAAGAGCTACGGCAAGGTGATGAAAAACGGAGAATGGTATTCTGTTTTGAGGTAATGGAAACAGCAAATAATAATAGATTATTAGAGATTATTATTAGCAAATAATAATAGATTGTTTGAGAAATATTTATTTTACCGATGAATGTATATTCACCCTCAACAACGAACCAAATGTTCAAATTTGCCGGTATTGGAGCCAAGAAAATGAACATCGTCTTGTTGACACTCGGACGTAATATCCACAAAAAATAAATGTTTGGGCGGCAATTGTAGGACATAACATTATTGGACCATTTTTTATGGAAGGCAACCTTATAGCAGTAATCTATTTGGACTTACTACAAAATCAAATTGAACCCGCACTAGTCGTACGCGAAAATCAGGAGATCTGGTATCAAATGGATGGTTGTCCTGCCCATAATTCTCTCATGGTAAGGGAATACTTGCAAAATATTTTTAACGGGAATATTATTAGCCCACGACATCTAATCATTTGGCCAGCCAGATCTCCTGACCTTTCGCCAAACGACTTCTTTCTGTAAGGTCACTTAAAAAATGTCATTTATAAAGATGTAAAATTTGCAAATCTAGACCAGCTAAAAAACTGTATTTTCTCAATATCAACTCAGTAATGTTAGAAATGAATTTTATGATCGGTTAGGGTATTGCTTAGCTGTTAATGGAGGGTTGTTTGAACATTTAAATAATTAATGTTTTTGTGAAAATCTGTAGTCTTAGGTATGTTATGTTAAATTAGAGGCTTAGTAAGAAAAACATAATGGTGTCTTTTATTTTGGATGTGTGATTTCCGGATTGTGTAAAACGGAAATGTGTTTTTAATGTGAAATAATCTTTATTCGTTATGTCCAGCTTTACGTAAAATTTTGACAATAGTCATAGAAATTATTTGCTGGTGTTTGCTGTACTACCTAAACTTTGAAAATTTCGTAATTTTGCCATCACATTTAATTGAATAAGTTAGGATTATTGGCTTATTAAAATTTATTCAAACTTGGCACATGGGCTTGGGGTATTGGCCTCTACAAAAAATGATAATACAATTTTTTTTTAAATGTAGTGGCAAATAGGGGTGGGCGATTATCAAAAGGTATAATCGATTATCGATTATGAAAAATAATCGATAATTTCGATTTAATCGATTAATCGGAAAATCGATTATTTCGATTAATCGATTTTTTCCATTAATCGATTATTTCGATTAATCGATGTTTCGATTAATCGATTTTTTCCATTAATCGATCTTATTATATTTATCATTTTGGATAATTTCGATGTAATCGGTATATCGATTATTTAGATTAATCGATAAATCGGACAGGCAATAAATTTATTGTCCAATAATTTATTTGGTCCTTGTCGATTAGGCAATTTTTATTTAATTAAAACAATCTCCTTTTATGGGAAAAATTATAATATAACAATATTATGTTTAAGCAACGTTTCACTTTTTTTCAACATTAGAATAAGAATAAAAAAAGGCGGTTTTTATTTGTATATATTTTAAGTAATAATTATTTTCATTTTTATTGCGCTATTTCGCCTACACTTAATTTCCATTGATGGCTATTTTTGCAAATAAATCGAAAACGGTCACAGATACGAGAATAGTACAAGAGACCAGAACGCTAAACAAGGGAACAGAGAGTTTAAATTTCATACCGGAATTCATACAGGGAGCCCCAAAAAAAGTTCTGAAAGATAAAATTGTAGCCGATTCAAGAAAATGTAACACCCTGTATACTGCGACCAACAATTTTGATACTTTATTGTAGAGATTCTAAAAAATGGTTGTTGTTCCAAATTTGAAACAATTATCAGAGAATATAAGAGAGAAAACGCAAGATACGAGAAAAAAAATTGAAACTTTGCCACCCTGTATAACGAAAATAACGCGTTTTAGACCATGCATATATTTGCATTTTTTTCTTATTTTGACGAGTACTAACTATCACCCCCTGAAATATCTGCATACCATTAATTAACACCCTGTATACTATTAGAAATACGAGCGCAGTACACGAACTGTTATTGTATAGAGTAATAATTAATTGTGCAGTATATTAATTAATATTTCACCAGCAACTTCAAAATCATTCAATAACATAATAATTTATTTTGAAGAAATAGTCCATACTTGAAGTGGAGTTAAGAATTTAGGGAAAAGAAGGGAATACAAAAAGTCTTCCTCCACAAATTTATTATAAAACCAATTAGTATATCATAATTCTACATGTTTCGAACACAGTGGTGTTCATCATCAGGAGATATGAAATTCAGTAATGTTGCTGTTGGTGTTAGCAAAAGAGAAAAATCTGGTGATAGAACTTTAATGGAGCTTAAGAAGGGATAAAATGTTTCCCTATAGTTTGAATTGAATTATTGAAGTGGTCAGCATACTAGGAATGTGTGAGGTTAATTGTAAAGCAAGGGTTTTTTATTATATTTATTTATTTATATTATATGAAATTGTATATTAAAATAAATCTAGTCGTGGCTAGCTTAATGGATGAGACAAGATAAACAGAAATTCTTTTGAAGTTAAGAAAAGTTTTAATTTATTCTGAAATTGATAGGGGATTACATAGTTAGGTTACTGTTTATAGTGGGGAAGAAATGTTTAAGATAGAAAATTTTTTTATATAATTTTTAAGGTATACTGTCATTTGTTAAAAACTGCAAGAGAGGGAAAAATATTTGCTTAATAAATGAAGTGTTTAGAAAAGTTTTCGTACTTACTCGTAAATTGTGAGCCCATTTGTAAACTGAGCAGTCCTGTAGTAATTACGTGTCGTCCATTAATGTAGGTATGGACGATGTTTATATTTTCGATTATCGGGTAAAAATTTATTTACACTCGATTTTACAATTGACTAATCAGAAAATCGGAAAATCGATTAATCGGAAAATCGATTAATCGGAAAATCGATTAATCGAAAAATCGATTAATTGGAAAATCGATTAATCCAAAAATCGATTAATTGGAAAATCGATTAATCGGAAAATCGATTAATCGAACAATCGAATAATCGATTAAAATTTTTCTTAAATCGAAAAATCGATTAATCGATTAATTGATTATATATCGATTAATCGATTATTTTGCCCACCTCTAGTGGCAAAGACACATCATAATTTTTTAACTAGTGAAATATGAAGAAATAAAAAAGTTTCAAGAATGTAAAGAACTGTTAGTTTCTTTAGTTTGGTTTAAAATAGTGGTCCTAAGCATGGATTGTTCTACTGTTTGTGTCTTTTGTTTAACCCTATTAAACATTTACAAAGTCGGCCTATTCTGGCAAAGGTGTCCATGCTCATTTTCTGACTGGATAATAATCCACTTGATACTGATAATTCTTGGTTAAAGGTATACTAACGTTTTCATATTTTTCGCTAAAATATCCTACTTATACCCTATTTCAAAATGGTGTAGAGTAATAAAAGCTCATTAGGTATGCAAAGGGACTACAGAGTGACTCGTCGAATAATTAAGCCACTTTAATAATTTTGCATTGATTTCATTGCAATATTCTTTCTTTTCATCAAGTGCAGGTAGCACCACCCGGGTTTGGGTCAATTTATGGGTTTTGCCTATTGTTATCCATTCACAAACACTAAAAATGGTGTGATAAAGGCGTGCCGGTAGGATATTTCTAAAAAGAACAGAATTTTATTTTAACAGAATAGAAATTAGGCATTATTAATAATAATAATAATAATCTTTATTGTCTAACAGAACAGGTTCCAATTACAAGACAATGTGACACAAAAATACAAGGATTTAGTTTAAAAAATAATAATAATAGGCTAACAAAGGATTAGTAAATAATTCTGAAATAAAGAAAAAAAAAATGATGAAATTCAGGATGTTAACGTTGTTGTAATAGTTTGAGTTTAGTTGCATTTATAAACTGAGGGAGGGACAGGCCAAATACATCAATGTCATTGCAGGTATTATTGAAAATAAACATTGATTGATAGATTGGTGTTTTAATTAAGAAGTTTGTTGAGGGAATAGGCAGATGGAAGACGGGAGAGGATCTGGTAGTGCGTGAGGGAACATGGAAGTTTATACAGGATAGTAGCATAGGGCAATCTATGAGCGATCTGCACACTTTGAACAAGAACTGAATGGTCAAATAATATCTGCGATTGAGAAGCGATGGTATCTGAAATCTTATTAAAAGGGCATTTTGGTCAGAGCCTCTAGGGGGATATGTGCGATCTTTCTTAAATGAAAGATATTTGACAAACTTTCTTTGGACGTTTTCTAGAAGATTGATGTATTTGTGGAATATGGGGTGCCATATAATAGCACCATATTCTAGTTTGGATCGCACAAAACTATAATAAAGGGTCTTCAATGTTTGAGTATTTGTAAAATCAGCCGAATTTCTTATAATGTATCCAAGCATCTTCATTGCACTGCTATAGGTATTGCTGATGTGAAAAGTAAAGGAAAGTTTTGGGTCAAAAACCACACCCAGGTCTCTAAAAGTATCACACTGTTTAATGGTTGAGTTATCAATACTATAGTTGAACCGAATAAAGTCGACCTTATTTATAAATGTCATGTACATAGTATTAGCTATACTTATTATTTTAACAGAATAAAATTTAGGCGTTATGTGCATAGTATTAGGTACACTTATTTTTTATTAAACATTACAAAAAAAATACAAAATACAAAAAATACATTATACAGAAATTAAATTATAAAAAATCATAATATTCTTTGTCATTTGAGGAATTGTCATCTCCTCTTGACGTTATAATTAACGGGTCGACGGTCCGATCGATTGGGTGGTCAAGATCCCACATTTTCTCCTCTTCTTTAATGACATGATACATGATGGACTGCTTTTCGTCAGTTCTCTGGTGTCACTTCCTTAATGGCTTGATCAAACAGTAGCTTAACGTCTTTCATTTTGAATGTCGTGTTGTGTCTTGCTACAAACCCTTTCACTTGCGCCCATATAAGTTCTATAGGATTTAGTTCGCAATGATATGGCGGTGTGCGCAGCACAGTTACACTATGTTTTCCTGCTATATCTTCCACGGCATATTTCATAAAACGATGTTTGTGTAAATTTGCTATAGCTAATAGTTCCTTCCTTATTAAATTATCTTCAAATTCAATACTTTTGGTGGTTAACCAGTCGATAATTTCTTGTTTTCTCCAAGATGAAGTTGTAGTCTTCTCTGTGCGTCGTGAATGATAGCTTGCGTTATCCATAGCTACAACTGAATCAGCTGGAAGATATTTTATCATTTCACCAAAATAGTCCTCAAAAACATTCGAATTCATGTTCTCGTGGTAATCTTTTGTATTGAACGACTGAAAGGTTAGCAAACCTTCTCAATTCTCTAAAATTTTTGGTTAGTTATCATAAATAATTTAATGCACAAAGTTTACCTGCGCCTATGGCCGACACCGAAATTGAGTCGAACTGGACGGAATTTTCCATTTTATTACTCTACACCTTTTTAAAATAGGGTATAGACCTGCTAAACCAAAACTTACAAATATATTATCATCAAATTTATCACATAAAAATCTCAAAAGGAAAAGTTTACTTTAACTTGTTTTTGCAATTGGAAAATAAACTTTCGTCACTTTAAGCCAACCTGTAGGTCAAGAGAGTGCTTTTTAGTTATGAACCAAATATATTAAAATAAAATATAAGCCGGTTTAAAATACATAAAAAAAAAGTCCACTGCCTGTTCATCTATAAACTGGTTAATCATAATATAGTAAACAACGGATTTTCCCGTCTTGTTATTAAACAAAAACTTAAATTATCTGGCAGATTAGATTTTACCCAAGCCAAGGTTTTTGGCTTGCGCAAGCTTCATGCTTCCGCTTACAGGAAACGATACTTGTACAAATTTGCAGGCACATTAGTTTGCGAAAACTACATAAGAGTCTAAGTGTGAATCCACATGCATCCGTGATTACGGATCCGTTGTTACCACGTGATCATCAGTAGCCAATCAAATATATGTTTAGGAAGCCCGTCAAGGTCATCACGGATAAAAATTGGTTTATTTTATCTTTTTTCCGTGTTTTGACGTTTATATTTAAAATGTTTGGTTAGTATTCTGAAATATCTTTTGAGTGGAGATTCTTAAGTTTTGTTTCTGGTATTTATGGTCAGTTTATGCAACAAATTTGATTTTACTAATAGGTGCGACTATCTGGCATTTTTATTTCACATAGTTTTCAAGTTTGTATTAACTCAGATACGTCCGTATCACGCGTCTCCATTCGGATGATGCCAATTTCACCCATCCGTAATACGCATACGGATATCCGTGATCACGGACGCATGTGGATTTAGACTTAACCATATATGTATTAGAACGATATGGCGTCTTGACCATTTAACCAATGTAAACGTAGTGAAGGCGAGGTTCCTTGTCTGGTCAGGGTCATTTCGTACAGTGCGCATGCGCGAGAGAAAATAAATATACGCTTATCTTTACGGGATAAACATGAGGTTATGCTGCTTTTCAGTTACATTTGACTTTGACAACAGGACAGGAATTTGTAAACCACATTAAAGTTCTTGGTTTGTTTAAGATTTTGTGTATTTCGATCGAGAAAAGAAAAAGAACGCAGGTAAATACGTTAATGAAACTTTTATTAGATATTTAACAATTATCCTTAGAGTTCAAGAGGTAAAATATAGGTTTTTGTAGGATTCTTTGAAGTACAGGGACATTCTTTTAAGTGCCTCACCCGATTGGCGCTTTTCCTGCTGACTGTAATAAAAAACAAATTACATATTTCTCAATGATTTTTGATAAGGAAGCCGAATTTAATGTCAAAAAATACATAAATTTACAAATTTGACAGATGAGACGCCATTTTGAATTTTCTTAAATGGCAACCTCCATAAATAACCACACGATTGCATTGCATTTGGCGATCCGATTCTAAAATTATATAGTTGTTGACACTTATTTTCAGCCGTTTCGGAAATACGGGGGTTCCTAATTTGCCTCCATCGATTTTGTCTTCTAAGTGTCTTACCCCTATAATAAATAGACCTTCTAAGCTGATCTCCCTAATTTTTTTCACAGTGACATAATTTCCTGTGAGCAAGCGATTTGCGTTATAGTCAAATCCGACAGATGTCAAAAAGTGACAGATACGACGCCATTTTGAATTTTTTAAATGGCAAACCTCATAAATAACCAGAGGATTGAAATGCATTTGGCGAACCGATTCTAAAAGTATATAGTTGTTGATACTTATTTTCAGCCGTTTCGGAAGTACGGGCGTTCCTAATTTGCCTCCATCTATTTTGTCTTTTAAGTGTCTCACCCCTTTAATAAATAGACCTTCTAAGCTGATCTCCCTAATTTTTTTTACAGTGACATAATTTCCTGTGAGCAAGCGATCTGCGCTATAGTCAAATCCGACAGATGTCAAAAAGTGACAGATACGACGCCATTTTGAATTTTTTAAATGGCAACCCTCATAAATAACCACACGATTGAAATGCATTTGGCGATCCAATTCTAAAACTATATAGTTGTTGATATTTATTTTCAGCCGTTTCGGAAATACGGGGGTTCCTAATTTGCCTCCATCGATTTTGTCTTTTAAGTGTCCCACCCCTTTAATAAATAGACTATAGCGCAGATCGCTTGCTCACGGGAAATTATCTCACTGTGAAAAAAATTAAGGTGTTCAGCTTAGACCGTCTATCTATTAAAGGGGTGAGACACTTAAAAGACAAAATCGATGGAGGCAAATTAGGAACCCCGTATTTCCGAAACAGCTGAAAATAAGTATCAACAACTAATATAGTTTTAGAATCGGATCGCCAAATGAATTTCAATCGTGTGATTATTTATGAGGGTTGCCATTAAAAAAAATTTAAAATGGCGTCGTATCTGTCACTTTTTGATATCTGTCGGATTTGACTATAACGTAGACCGCTTGCTCACAAAAAATTATGTCACTGTGAAAAAAATTAAGGTGTTCAGCTTAGAAGGTCTATTTATTGAAGAGGCGACACGAAATATCACCGAAACCTCGGACGCATTCGGCTTCTTTCGGAGATACCCTGGCGGGAATTTCGAATGGGGATTTGTTGGTGGCGTCAGAAATAGGCGCATGTCGGTCGGAAATGTCAAACAAGATATTATGTTACGTAACGGATTGGAACATTATATTGCTTAACTCAACTAAATAATGCTGTAACTAATAATTACTAATAATTATAGACTTTATTGGTTAAACAGGCGCTAACACGGCATCTAATCAGGGTTCGTAAATATCATGATATTTATTGAAAATATCAAAATATCGGATATTAACGATATATATCGGATATATATCAAGAAAATGGATATAAATCAACTTTTTTGATATTTTCAGACTTTTTAAATAAAAACACATTTAGTTTTAAAATTAATTGTTTAATATAATATCAAAAATAAAAATACATTTTAATAAAGCAAAACAACAACGTTTTTTTAGCTTATATTTTGTTTTAATGAATTATTTTAACAAATAAAGCTTAAATCATCAAAACAACGGCAAATGTCCTCGTTTTAAAAAAAAAATTCAATACACTAAATTCGTATGGATATAAAAAATAAAAATACAAGAACTTAGGAAAAAAACAAATACATTTCTTCTAAACTAAGTGGTAAAACTAAAAATACCAGAACTTTAGATTAATGTAATAATGTAGCCAGTGGCACATTATCTTCTGCTTCAGAATCTGTATCTGAAACAGCAGATACAATACTAAGGGTTGCATCAGATCCAGATGCTTTTGTTGTCTCTGCTTCCCAGACAAAGTCCAGATTGACAGCTTTATCTTTAGTATTCTGGTTAAAGTGCCTAAACAAAAACGTTAGTTTGCCAGCTTTTTCATTCCCCAGCTTATTCCTTAGTTTGCTATGAACAAATCCAAAAGTCGAAAAAATTCGTTCAAGGCCTGCTGAGGCTGAAACTGCTATCAAATGCTTGCTGCACATATCCAGAAATCCTTCTTGGAGCTTGGCCCAATCAAAGTACTTTTCTGGCTCAATCAAACTTACAGACTTCCACCATGTCATTGTAGGTGTCGTTTTAAAATTATTTCCAAACATATAGGAAGGAAAAGGCGTTGAGCCCGTACTTAAAGCCATTACTATAGGAATAAACTCGTCATTGATGTTCTGTAAATATTCAAATGCTAATTGCTTTTCTGCATTACTTAATTGATGTCCTCGAAATCTGTGATCCAATAAATTGGCTAAATAATGTGCTGGTGTCAAAGCCATTTCCTTTCGCTTCTTAAACTGTTTTAAAACATTTTCAGGCTGCCCCTTAAGATCCCCACCTAACTTCCTCCATATTTCAATTGCCACTGCTATTGTCGAACCATCTCGTTGCATTCTATCCAGCGCAACTGCAATAGGTTTCATTCGAAGCAAGAAATCTCTTGCGTTGTTTGTGATGTTTATGTCATTGACAATTCTATAAATATTACTGTCAACTAATTCTTTGTTGTCTTGACAGACCTGAACTAATATACCCCGGTTTTCCAGGTAGCATTCTATTGCATCAGTTGCAGTGTTCCAACGTACTTCTTGTGGAATAACTAACCTTTTTCCGTTGGCTGCCTTATACCAGGCTGCTGGAAGATGTGTATTTCTAAAATATTTTATAACCTTAATTATATGCTCCATTAGTCCTGGAATCTGTATATCGCAAGCTAGCAAATGTAGAATATGAGCCGAACATCCATACTGAATAATATTTATTCCTGGGACGATCTCTAGCTATCTTCTCATTTTTGATACATTTGCTGCATTATCAGTGACTAAACTTGTCACCTTAGCATCAAATAACTTTTCAGATTCAGTTATTGCCTCAATAGCTATATCTTTTAAATAGTCAGCAGTATGTGGGTGGCCAGATGTGTCAACAGTTTTTATTAAAAAAGAATCTCCATACGCTGTCATAACGGAGCAGCAAATAATTGGTTCATTATGAACATTCGACCAACCATCTAAGGACATTGACAAATTCGTACCTTTTAGAATTTCTTTGGTTTCCTCCAATACGGTCTGATGTACTTGATCCAATAACTCGCCAGCTATTTTTCGACTTGTAGGAGGCTTACATCCAGGTCTTAGAGTATTACACATTTTGTGGAAATGGGAACTGTCCGCATGGGAAAAAGGGGTATTTGTGGCGTAAAAATATGTTGCTATTTTTAAATTAATTTCTTTTAAATACTGCGGAGATGTTGCTATTACTGCGTTGTCTTTAATAATATTTAGCTTGCTACATGATGGTTTGTATTTTTTATTAAGTGGCAAGTCGACATCGGATGACGTACCTACAAAAATAAATAGTCAAGTTAAACTTGCATGCTCATGGCCAGCCTACAATTAGAGACTTAAAATTACCAAAGACTTTGAGTGCCAAAAAAAACGGGTTTTCCCCGAAAAAATTGGGGAAAAAAAAACAAAAAATCTCGGAGGGTTTGTTTGTTATGAGCTAAAAAAGATGCCTACCTTGTCTATCAATCGAGGTCTGCAGATTTTCCACAGGGACTCTTTTTTGTTTCTGGATTGGGTCTTTTCGGAATAAATTTGTGGGCCCCTCTATACCTTGAGAAGAAGTTTGAGAAGCATCGTTTTCTTCAGTGATATCTATTATCTCTTGTGTTTCGTCGTTCTTACATGTCATGTTATGTTTAATTAATCTTTGTGGTATATCCTGCATTTCAGCTCCACAGGTTTTGCATTTTGCCCATTTACCAGTATTTTTTTCTTTTGATTGGCAATGAAAATGCTGCCATATGGGATGTTTGTCTCTAGGCATGTTGATTATGTAAACAATATATCATAAATCTTCAACTAGATTATATTTTTCCGCTTAACTTGCTTTAATGAATAGCCGAAGTCAAATGCTCGAAACCTCGAAATTTCAACTGCATGCGGCACCCGCAGGGGAATCACACGAGATCGAGCATGTAAATCCCCGACGGCCGCAACCGGCATCATACGTCGTTGCCGTTTAATGATGCAGTGTAGCCAATTTATCGCGGAAAATTAAATAAAATAATTTTTCGTCTTTGATATATATCACGAATTTTGATATTTATTGAAGTGAAAATATCATGATATATATCGCTATATATATCATGATATATATCACTTGATATATATCAGCGAACCCTGCATCTAATCCACCTTTTTGGTTCCAATTCGCCTTTTTCAAGTCTCTTTATAGACTTTATTGGTTAAACAGGCGCTAACACGGCATCTAATCCACCTTTTTGGTTTCAATTCGCCTTTTTCAAGTCTCTTTATAGACTTTATTGGTTGAACAGGCGCTAACACGGCATCTAATCCACCTTTTTGGTTCCAATTCGCCTTTTTCAAGTTCACCGGCCAATTATTTACCAGCCCTTTTTGAGTCGATCTACTTAAAAAAAATAAAAGAGTTATAAAAAACTAAAAAAAAGTCATAAGAAAACTAAAAAAGCCATTAAGAAGTGCCCGAAACGGGAATCGATCCCGGGACCTATGGCATCACATTTTTCACATTTCAAATTCCTTTATTGTTCCTATTTCTTTTTATAAAACTAGCCTTAATCTAATATATTACCTAATCTAACCTATGACTAAATTAAACTAAGCATATATACAAGTTTTGGGCGTATATGGACCGTAAGCATACAGCCCAAAATACGCCCAATAAACCAGGCAAGCCTGGCGGCCGGTATTATGGCCTGTGGATTAAAATTAGTTTATGATTTACAAGTATCACTCAACGCACGTTCCGGCAGCGCCTTGACGGGTGCTATACAATCTAATTACTCTTGCGAGTACAATCACAATCTATGAAACATTATAGTGTCAATGAAACGCCAATAGCAACACCCAGATGCTATATCCACAGAACCACTCAATTGCTTACTAGTTTTAGTTAATCTAGTAACCGTAGAATAAAAGCCAGCGTATCTCCGAAAGGAGCCGATGAGCCGAATGCTTCCGAGGTTTCGGGAATATTTAGTGTAAAGGGGTGAAACTATGGAGGGCTTTAGGAAGGAGACTGATCGCAATACATCGATTACGGTCCCACTTTTGCATTGCTGCCGCCAGGATCGCATTGTTCCATTGTAGGCGCAAATTTCATGGGTTCTTATGGGAGAATTAACTGTTTTATCGAAATTAGTTCATTTAAACAGTCTACAGACCGAGATATGTGCGGGATACTCCCTAGATACATAATTCTAGCATGTAAAAGGGTGTATTGCATTCTAAGACCCTGTATTATTATTACCAGGAGGATTAATTTTTTCAAATACTGGCGGTCTTTATAGACACTCAAACAACTTTTTATTTGGAAAGGCAATAATTGCACAATCTCCACGTTACTATATACATTTTTTTATTTAAATTCAAACTAAAAATAAATTAACATAATATGTTCATTATAGGTAGTACGTACACCTTTTAACAGACCTGAAAAGAAGAAGATTCTTAACTTATTTATTTTCCAAGTAACTTTACAAAAGATTATAAATGGGGATTTTAAAATTAAATTAAAAAGAAACGGAATAAAAATTATAGTATACTAACAACCAAAAAATTAAATTAAATTTTTTTGTTAACCATAAAATAATTAATATATTAGTTAATAAGTTTCTGAAACTTTTTTTAAAAAGTATAACAAATATAGAAATATCTTATATTTTCAATAAATGTTTTTTTAATACATATTTAAACCTTTTTTATAGGTATTGATTGTATTTTTAATTGTTTTTGGAATATTATTATAAACTTTTATTATTCTATATAAAATAGGTAGATATCTATAATTGATTGTTTTCCAAAATTGTAGGTAGGTAATATAAGTAGGTACGTATTATAATATCTTAATTTGTATAAAATACCAATTAAAGGAGAAATATTATTTCTTAAATTATTAACGCCTTTTTAAAGTTAGTTTAACAGTTCGTAACAATAAATAAATTTTAATTAAATTTTGATTAACATTATCAAAAATTTGGTTAATAGAAATACGTCCATTGTCGGACAATCAATCTTTAAGATCTATGATGACAAAATTAAGGATAGACGACACAGACAGACGAGTAACGAAAGACCACTATTTCATTGTTGTCAGATTAATAATACCGTGTTAGCAAAACTTATTTTCATGCATCTAAGGCCGTACTGTTTAGCATAATATCATGTCACAATATGATTTTGACATAACTTTTACCTAGATTTTATAATTGTGATTTAGTCCAAGCCCCCTTGGATGAAAATATTTTTTTCTCGCACGGTATGTACCTCGCAAGTTATTACCTACCTAAATATTCAATAGAAATATATGATTAATGATCGATTCTATAGTATCTATCACAACTATGCATGACAATTAACCAAAACAAAACGTAATACATACCTTAAAAGACATATCCTGGCGTATCACAATTTTTTTTTTTTGGTGGTATAGCTATCATCCCATTCAGCAAAAAGTACTTCATTTTTTCCAGGAATAAATATACCCGTCCATTGCATATTTGGAGTGCCAATGATGTTTAAACTATTTTTTAAATTTTCAAACAAGGCGAATGCTGCATCTATTCCATTATCGACAAGTGGCTTATTAGGAATTTCCTCTAAGGTACGTTCTGGAATTTCAACTCCAACTGAATTTAAATTATCTACTTGACAGTGAAAATTTTTCATTTTTTTTTATTTTTGGCGCCTCGGTTCGCTCACATGGTGGTTTTCGCCTTTTTTTCTTATTTGACAAATAAGAAGGCAGATTAGGAAATGTCGTTGGTAATGACTCATTCTTTAATGTTGGCTTTCCTCTCTGAATTCTATTAATGGTACCATCAGGTAGTTTAGTTTTGTAAAAACGCAAAATGTCCTCTTCTGGAAAGTGCAACGAACAAACAGTATCCTTTACACCGAATATTTTGTCTGCTCTAGGAATAATTATTCGCCACTTTTCAAATGTTTCAGGATCCTAACAAGAAGACATTATTAATAAACAATATTGTGAACCTTTTGTGGTTTTTGCTTACCTTAGGGGCTTGAAAGAGACTAGGATTTTTCTCACCACGATTTTTCCTGAGCTTTTTATCAGACGAATATCCAGTTTTACACCCCGGCACGAAGCAAACCTTACTTGTAGAACATTGTACGCTACTCATTGTTTATATTAATAACGCAAAAAAATGATTCCAAAGCTTATTTTTCAAGATATTCGAAAAAAATACCGCACTCGCCTATCAAAACCTGCAAAAAATAGCCTACAAGCGTGCAGTGGCGCCCTCGACGGCCAACCAGCGAAGTAACGAAAAACAGGGATATTAATTTAAAATTCGGCCATATTCGATCGGTCTCCTTCCTAAAGCCCTCCTTCATAGGTGAAACACTTACAAGACAAAATCGATGGAGGCAAATTAGTGCAATATGGTACGAAGACACCCTGTATAATAAAACAATGGATTATAAATCATTTAATAATAGTAAACTAGACAACGACTCAGCATATAACGAACTTGCTGAATCCTACTATTTCACGACGGTACGACAGGAAATTGTAAGTTGAATGGACAGAGAATATACAGAGTTCAATAGCACAGTATGCGTTTTATTAATATTTAAAGAACCATCGAACATAAATTATTACATGGCGATCATGCCAGGATAAAAATTTTATTAAGATGAATTAAGAAGAGTAGCATTATAAAATGGGCAATAAAAACTCAAAGGACGAAATAATTATCGCTCAAACTGCAAGTGGAGATGCAACAAGCCAACTACATAAAGGTCTTGTCCTATCCGACTATCTATTGATTGGGTTGACGGTTTTGGTCATTTTGATAATCATATACACGACTCACAAGCGTTACCAGAAGTCACTCAGAAGAGCTATAAGGCGTGAAATTCATAAAAATGAAATAAGCAAATCAAGAAATAACGTAACCGAAGAAGAGGACCAAGTATAAAAATTTTTAGGTTTTTTTTTTCAGAAACAAAAAATGGCAATGGAAATGGAAAATTATTATGGTAAACACTAACAAAAATGGACAACTCAGAGAAAAAAAAAGTGAAAACATTTATATAGAGATATTGTATTATAATATTAGGTTGGGATAAATATTATAAGGTATTTTAGTAATAGGATTATTAATATTATTATTATTGGTTTGGGTAAATTTATTACATATCTATTAATTATTATATATATTACGATAACTACTGAATATTGATCCAAAAAACAAAAAAAAAAAGGAGTTATCTATAAAAAAAGAAATACAACCGATTTATGGGACTTTCTAAGTTAAACGATATTCAACAAACACTGACACAAATTAGGACATATTTAGTTAAATTAAATTACGAAAGGCGGAAGGCACCGATTGTACAAACTAAGCTTGACGAGGCAAAAATTATTTTTACAGAATTAAATTCCGTAGTTTCTGACCTCAATGAAAAAATTAAAAATTCCGAAGTTGATGACTCCGAAATTTTAATAATAAAAAATCTAGTTCAGAAAATAAAAACAATTTACAAAGAAATTCAAACATTTGGAAAAAATTGGGAAACAGAATCTCAATCTAAAATGGCCTCTTTTGATTTAAAAGTCGCGGTAAGCCTCTTGCCTGTTATGGACGATAGGGAAGAGACTACAAACAAACTAATTGACGCAATAGAACTTTACGACTCAATGCTAAATGATGAAGGGAAACCTTTGTTAATAAAATTTGTTCTCAAAACGCGTTTATCAAATAGTGGCAAATTACGTTTAAAAACAAATTATAGTGACGTGAATACATTAACCAATGACATTAGAACACATTTTCTTACGAGAAAATCGGACACCGCTATCCAAACAAAATTATTGCGCACAAGACAAGGTGAGAAATCCATTGAGGAATTCGGTAAGGAATTAGAAGATCTTTTCGTTAACCTTACTATTTCTCAAGCTAATGGCGACAGTAATTCTTATAATGTATTACGCCCCATAATACCCGAGAAGACGAAGTTACTTTAACAAACTGCATTCCAAAAACACAACGGTTAAGCGATTATGAATTTTGTCAATTCCCTGAAACGAATTTGTCAGTTGAACGGGTTAAAAAATTACTTAATTTATTAAAATTAAATTATTTAAACGATGAAGAGCAAACGTCAATAGAAAATATTTGTGCGAAATTTAATGACATATTTCATATTCCGGGCGATAAACTATCTATTACAAATCTTTACAAAGAATCTATTCATCTAAAAGACAATTCTACACCTGCTTATGTCAAACCATACAGACTCCCTCATTCACAAAAAGAGGATATAAATGCAGAAATTCGTAAAATGTATGAAGAAGGTATAATCGAGAGTGCGCAGAGTGAATGGTCATCCCCCATCCTACTTGTTCCAAAAAAGATGGATGCTAGCGGAGAGAAACGCAGCAGACTTGTTATAGACTACAGACTTCTAAATCTAAAACTGGTAGACCAAAAATGGCCGCTTCCAAATATTACTGATATCCTAGATTCTCTTGCAGGAGCAATATACTTTTCCCATTTAGATCTTAGTCAGGGATACTATCAGGTTGGGCTAAATGAAGACAGTAAAAAATATACAGCTTTTACTACAGATAGAGGTCAATGGCAAATGACAAGATTGCCAATGGGTTTAAAAACTAGCCCCAGTGCTTTTTCAAGATTAATGACAGTAGCTATGGCAGGCTTAAATTATGAAAAATGTTTTGTTTATCTTGACGACCTTATAGTATTTGGCAGAAACCTTGGCGAACACAGTAAAAATCTTATAAACGTTTTCACTCGACTTCGAAAAGTAAATTTAAAACTAAATCCACAAAAGTGCGAATTTTTAAAAAAGGAAATTCTTTATTTAGGCCATACCATTACAGATAAAGGTATTTTACCAGACCCGGAGAAAATAATAGCTTTAAAAAAGTATCCAGTTCCAAAAAACGCGGACGAGGTAAAAAGGTTCGTTGCTTTTGCAAATTATTACAGGAAATTTATACCAAATTTCGCGGAAAAAACTGTAGCTCTAAATAAGTTATGCAAAAAATATGCAAGATTTGAATGGACAAATGAGTGTGAAAAATCCTTTAATTATCTTAGAAATGCACTAAGCCACCCTCCTGTATTGGATTACCCAGATTTTTCTGATAGTAACGAATTTATTTTACAAACGGATGCCTCTAACACAGCTATTTCGGGAATTTTATCAAATAAAAATAACAAACCAATTGCATATGCCAGTAGAGGTTTAAATAAAGCGGAATTAAACTACCCCACTATTCAAAAAGAATTGCTAGCTATATACTGGGCAGTCAAACATTACCGTCCATATTTATACGGACGACATTTTAAAATTTTAACTGACCACAGACCTTTACTATACTTATTTAATCTAACCGACCCCTCTAGTCGTTTAACAAAGTTTAGATTAGGGCTAGAAGAATATGACTTTCATGTTGAGTATATAAAAGGAAGTGAAAATGTAACTGCGGACGCATTATCCAGAATAATCCTCACGTCCGACGAATTAAAAAGCATGAATGAAAATGTGATTGCTGTTATGACCAGAGCACAATACAATAAAATAGAAAATAAGGAAATCCAATCACAAAGCGAGGATACTACGCATGCTTGGCCTGATCAACCAAACATTGTAGAAATTCTTAAAAAACCACAAAAATGTACCGAACTTATTCTAACATCACTTGAAAAAATTAAACAATTATCTGAAAACATAACTCTAACCTGCGGAGATTTTTATTACGTTCCATTACACTCTACCTTATATTTAAATCAAAATACTCGATCGATATTGGCGCGAGACGAAATATTGAGAGATTTGATTAAAATAGGCAAGAAAATATATATTGATGAATTAGTTATTTTAAAAAATGAAAATAATAAAGATTTTATTAAACGGCTAGCAAAAGAAATAAAAAATTACTCCAAGTGGACCGGTCCCCGTATATGTATAATAAAAGGAGTAACAAAGGTAATGGATAACGATATAAAAAGAATAATTTTAAATGATTTTCATTTACTTCCCACTAGTGGACATGCAGGCATTAATCGAATGGTAAATAACATAAAAAAGTATTACTATTGGTCAGGTATAGATAACGATGTTCGAAATTTTGTAAAAAGGTGTGACAGTTGTCAAAAACAAAAACATTCAAACAAGTATACTAAAGAACCAATGGTTGTGATTACAACAGCATCTTTCGCGTTTCAAAAATTATATTTAGATATAGTTGGGCCTTTGCCAAAAGATATTAACGAGTTTTCTTATATTCTAACACTTCAATGCGAACTCACTAAATTTGTAGAGGCATACCCCCTTAAGCACAAAGATGCAATCTCTGTTGCAAAAATTCTCGTGGAAAATTTTATCTTGAGGTATGGTATTCCCCAGGAAATTGCTACTGATAGAGGATCAGAGTTTATTTCATCTACTTTGATAGAGGTGTGCAATCTTTTACAAATAAAACAAATTCAATCAACTGCATATCACCATGAAAGTATAGGAGCTTTAGAAAACTCACACAAAGCGTTGGGCGCATATCTTAGAAACCAAACTCAAAATCACGACGCTGCTTGGAGCACATGGGTTCCATATTGGTGTTTTAGTTATAATACTACCGTGCATACCGCAACTAAATATACCCCCTTCGAACTCGTCTTTGGTAGAAAATGTGAAATCCCAAGTAATCTCAATAACACGTTAGAACCAATAAATAATTTTGAGAGTTACCCCATCGAATTAAAATTCCGACTGCAAAAAGCTAATAATGACGCAAGGACAAACCTTATACAATCAAAACTCAAAAGAAAACAAACGTATGACAAGACAAAAAATCCCATCAATTATGAAAAAGGGGATATGATTTTAATTAAAAACGAAAGTGGAGATAAGATATCAAAACCTTGTTTTTTGGGTCCATATGTAGTGGTCGAAGATATATCTCCAAATGTAAAAATTATTAAAAATAATAAAGAAGTACTAGTTCATAAAAATAGAACTAAATTATACCATAACAATTAGCATTTATACAGAGCGCTAAAATTAAAAGGATCCTACTTTCTACTACCCATTTACTATTCCCTACTTTTCATCTTATGCTAAACCATCTCTATCTTTTCTAAACTAATTTCATAACCTTCATTCTAAAGTGTAAATATGTAATATATAATTATTTAGTTTAGAGTATACACTGTATAATTGATGTTATTTTAACATATTACTGGTACTATATATTATATACTTTGTTAAATGATGCACAAAGAAAAAATTACTTAAATATATCAATTAACCATCTCTAATAAAACAATTTTCATTCCAATAAAAGAAAATTATTTTAAAAAAATTCCGGGGAGGTGCAATATGGTACGAAGACACCCTGTATAATAAAACAATGGATTATGCATCATTTAATAATAGTAAACTAGACAACGACTCAGCATATAACGAACTTGCTGAATCCTACTATTTCACGACGGTATGACAGGAAATTGTAAGTTGAATGGACAGAGAATATACAGAGTTCAATAGCACAGTATGCGTTTTATTAATATTTAAAGAACCATCGAACATAAATTATTACATTAGGAACCCCCGTATTTCCGAAACGGCAAAAAATAAGTATCAACAACTATATAGTTTTAGAATCGGATCGCCAAATGCAATTCAATCGTGATTATGAGGGTGGCCATTTAAGAAAATTCAAAATGGCGTCTCATCCGTCAAATTTGTAAATCTATGTATTTTTTGACATTAAATTCGGCTTCCTTATCGAAAATCATTGAGAAATATGTAATTTGTTTTTTATTATAGTCAGCAGGAAAATCGCCAATCGGGTGAGACACTTAAAAAAATGTCCCTGTACATGCAAGTTTCGGTAAAAATAGGTAGGTACCTAATTATATCAACAGCAGCAGAGGAAATTATAATTTTTAGGAAATGGACTACCATATTATTGTTTCCTCGCGAAATTAACGTAAGTAAGTTAAAAGAAAGAAAGAAAGAAACATCCTGTCCGTGTACATACCTGTGGAACGATAAATCTTTGTTCAAGTTTTTACGCCTGTTGCAAATAATACAAAATATTTTGTTTTGCATCGTCACAAAAATATCACACTTCACACAAACAATCAAAATTTGCAGAAAAGTGAAGATAAACAGTACACAAAAGCCGTTAACAATAATAACAACACAACTGTTAAACAAATCAACATTTGCTAGAGATTTCGAGGTTATGTATGGGTAAAAACTGAACTACTTGACCTTATGCATAAGCGTGACATACTATACAAAAAAATATAGTATAGGGTTTGATGAGATTTATTGTGAAAAGTGTTGTAATAATAGTGTACAATACAATTATTTGGCAACCTTTCTAGTTGTTAAGATATGGGAACACTGTTAAACGGAGTCGAAAATGAAGTCTGACAGTGGCCAAGTTCTTCGCGGTATGATGTCGAGATCTTTTGTAATATTAGTAGTGTAATCGTTTATTAACCGTTGGAAATAAGCATAACGGTTTTATTGATGGTTTTCTCATCTATTGAGTAACAAAAAGTGTTTGTATTTTTGGCCAGTGGATAAAAGGGCTATCAGGGAAGTTATCTCGGATTTTAAAAAAACTCAGCTCCTGGACATGACCAAAGAACAGTTTAGGATATTATTAATCTACACAAATTAATTAACAATACAATTGTCTCTGGTACCTTCCCTGAGGAACTCAAAATCAGTAGAATACGCCCTATATATAAGTCAGGAAATAAATGTGTCTCTAAAATATTAGAGAAAATTATAAAAGAAAGAATGCTTGGTTTCATTGAAAGATTTGTTGGTCGGGATGATTTTCAGTATGGCTTAATTAAAAATAGCAGTACGTCTGGTGCAACTGTGGATCTTGTAAATAAAATTTCGACCGAATTAGATAATAAAAAAATTGTGATTGCCGTTTTTGTTGCTCTGAAAAAGGCATTTGATGTGGTAACGTGGATATTCTCTTGCGGAAATTAAGTAGTATGGGCTTCTGAGGAAATACTTATCAACTTATAAAAACATATTTAGAAAATAGAAAACAATATGTGAGACTGGATCACCTTACAAGTGATATTGCAATCAACACATGTGGTGTTCCTCAGGGGTCGGTCCTTGGGCCATTGTTATATTCGTTTTATATTTTAAGTTTGAAGGTTGCAGGACTCGAAAGCCGGTACTACACGTTCGCCGATGATACTGTATTAGTTTATAGTGCGGAGAATGTAAAAGATTTAAAAGTAAAAGTAAACACTGATTTGGATTTGTATAGAAACTGGCTGCTATGCAATAAATTAAAGATTAACATTGACAAGACAAAATACATACTGTTCAGGCAAAAAAATAAAAATATTCCGAATCCCAATATAAACATAAATGATATTAATATTAATCAAGTATCACATATAAAATATTTAGGATTAACTATTGATCAGAGCCTTAATTGGGACCAACATATTGTTCACGTAACAAACAAGATTTTACCAATGATCAGTTCCATGTACAAGGTTAGACATTATCTCAGTGAGAAAACTAAAATTGGTATATATATTGCTTATTTTCTGTCGCACATCAGGTATCTGATCCCGGTTTGGGGAACGTGTGGAATGGTAAATTTTAATAATACGCAAATTTTGCAAAATAAGATTTTAAAAGTTCTTTTTGAATACAATCGCCTCACCCACACCGCAGACCTATACAGCGATCTGGATATCTGCAAGCTGCGCACCATATTGGAATTTGCGCAGTGTAAGCTAATTCATAGAATAATAAATAAAAAGCAAAAGTCGAACACGAACCTTACCTTTACCAATACTATCCATTTGTATAATACCAGGTTAAGTGACAATTTATATCAAAGTAACGTTATGACAAATAAAGGCTTGTACAATCCAGTTTATCAAGGAATTAGTGTATATAATAGACTGCCGCAAGCCATTAAGAATAAAAAAAAGTGCTAATGTCTTTGTGAGAGAACTAAAATCGTACTACAATGTTTGAGATTTGGTTTATTGTTTGTTATTTCGAATTCGCTAGTTGCCTAGTATAGTTGTCAATTTCAATATATTATGTTACTGTCCTCGAGACCAGTGTCTTATACACTGATTAAGGGATTTGGATAAATTAGCAAACATGTAATATTGTGGTTAAATAAATTTCTTATTTTCAAAAAAAAAGTCGAGTAAAAATATCACGTTGTCAGCCTCCAGTTACATGAAACTTTACTTGACGCGTTTTAATTTAGAAATGGGAACAAATTATTTGAAAACACTTGTAACTACCGACTTAACGCTTTTTTTTGCAATTTTCTAGCAAGACTTTTGCTAATTTTATTACTGCTCTAATTATCTACGGCACGCTTGTGCCCTGTTCTAAAGAAATAAAAGTATGGTCCGTTCACAGATCTAAGAGAATGACTACCTGCCTTTAGTTATCACCCGTCATAAAATTCTTTGTTGAAAGGGTTTCAAGGATTATAGAGATAATGATTTTATTATCCAGGTAGGGACCGTAGGTGGCCGTAATTAGTTTACAAAGCCTTATTAAATAATAGGAAAAAAATAAGTAGACAAATCAGTGTTGCAAACCCAGTCAATTTATTACTTCGTGTGAAATAAAAACGCAGCTTTGATTATCCAAATATGTGGCGTCCGTGGATTGGTGAATCCAGTATAAAACAGCCGGAGGGGGTACAGGTACAACCACAGTGCGGAAATGAAAATGGAAGAAGACACTTAATTTAGATTCTAAAGAGATTATAAAACATGTATATACAACTCTCATAGAACGTGAAAAGTTGAGTAAGATTGAATGTATTGAAGAAACAGCCACATTGACTAAAATTTCGGAAAAAAACAGTATGGAAAATTGTGAATAAACCCATCACCGAAAGGAAAAGAAGGAAAGATTCTGGGACTTGCAAAAAATTAGATCGCAGCGATAAAGATTTAGTCCGATGCAAAATTTATAAGATGAGATAGATAACACGGATATCAATTGCGCCGTATCACTGTATATTCAATTCCATAGAACACATATGGCATCAATTAAAATCTGCCGTTAGACGTAATAATGTATCACCCACTATAAACGCTAGCGTACTGGATATTATTATTACTAAAGTGGACAAAGTGCCTGTGAGTAGCTGGAAAAATTGTGTTTTGCATATTAAAACTGTTGAAAAACAGAAAGATTTATTATTAGGTGTTGATAGTGACAGTGAAAATGATTAAATGAGCAAACTGTAGTTGCATTATTTATTTATAATATATAATTATAATATATTCTATCTAAAATTGTTTATTATTTGTGTCAAATCATCCATGCTTGAAATACAATTCAGTGCGGGCCTGTGTAGACCCCAGTCTGGTTTTAAACAGGCGTCAACACAAGTCGGTAAGTCATTCTTGTTGGGGAACAGCCCTAAAAGTTGAAATGAGTTGTCCAAAGATGGACTGTTTAGTTTAGTTGCAACATAGTAGGCGTAACATGTCAAATTTACGATCTCGTTCATAACATAGTAGGTATAAGAAATGATGTATTTTGGACCCGCGCCAAATGGAAGCGGCTGGAGACCACTGCCACGCTCCACATTTGTTCGATTTAAAATGCGCCCACGGGATTGGCGGAAACTTGGCGTCGGCCACAAAAGATGAATGAGTCGCGTCATAGGGTATTCGTGCAGCGGTTCCATCCGCTCCATTCGGCGCAAATTAAGAAATAAGAGTCACTGTTGAGTGAGCAAGTAAGCTAGCAACACGTCCCGTCAAAAAGGAATAGCCAAAGTTGGTTGTTGGCGGTCATTTTACTATTTGTACCAAGTGGTAAATCTTTACGAATGTTAGTGTATCAATTTAGAGTAACTGTTGAGTGAGCAAGTAAGCTAGCAACACGTCCCGTCAAAAAGGAATAGCCAAAGTTGGTTGTTGGCGGTCATTTTACTATTTGTACCAAGTGGTAAATCTTTCCGAATGTTAGTGTATCAATTTAGAGTAACTGTTGAGTGAGCAATAAAGCTAGCAACACGTCCCGTCAACCAAAGTTGGTTGTTGGCGGTCATTTTACTGTTTGTACCAAGTGGTAAATCTTTACGAATGTTAGTGTATCAATTTAGAGTGACTGTTGAGTGAGCAGACAAGCTAGCAACACGTCCCGTCAAAAAGGAATAGCCAAAGTTGGTTGTTGGCGGTCATTTTACTATTTGTACCAAGTGGTAAATCTTTACGAATGTTAGTGTACTAATTTCTATGTAAAAAGTGGAAGTTTCACCCTAAGTACGGGTACAAAGTGTGCATAGCTCTGTGCAAAGAGTTATAATGTGTTGATTTCGCCAGAAGTTATAATGTGTTAAGTTCGCCAGTATTTTAAATAAAGTTATTTTGCTTTAACACGAGTTTAATTTCCAATCATAATAAAACCGACCAGTGAGTCACACGCCTGTGGAAATATACCACAAAATTGATTGAACGTAAGAGGAAATAAAGCCCGGCGTTTCAACATGGTCCTTCGAATCCGGATGTTGGAAAATTGAATAAGTGCGAAAGTAAAATTAAAGTAAAAAATTAGCAAGAAGAGGCAGTAAGAGACTTCCAAACCAGTGAGAGTAGTGAAGTGAAAGTTAAGTGAGTGTCGACAGAGAGACAGCGGAAGGTAAAAACGTTACATGTAGAAATTGTAGTAGTATATATTGTTGTTGATAATTCTAGATTTGTTAGTAGCATTACACTTTGGTAGCCAACATTAAGGTAGTGTTGTGTTCGACTTCACCTCTGTGTAAGTTGTGTTGCTAGTTAGAGAGCAAAAGTCATTAAACAAATAAAAAATGGAGCCTTCAGACGAGGCAGTTAATATAAGTGAATTAAGCGAGTTAAAAAGAAAACGTGGGGTGGCAAAGGCTGCGATCACGAGGAGTCAAACATGGTATAATACTAATAAAAAAGACAAAGAGGCACTGAAGCAAATTATATCGCGAGAGGAGACGTTGAGAAAAGCGTACGGGACGTACTCTGATTTACAGGATAGTATTGAATATTTAAATCCAGACGATTTAGATAGGGATGAAGTCGAGGGCAAATACCATTCTTTGGTGGCGGCGTTTAATGAAATATTAAGCGCAGATAATGCACAAGGTAGTGTAACGAGTAGTAATCAGGGGCAACATTATATTTCTTCGGGTGTTAGATTGCCAGATTTGAAGGTCCTATCGTTCGATGGCAGTGTTTCGGATTGGCGGTCTTTTGCAGAAATTTTTAAAGTTTTAATTATAGAGAACGCAGTTCTTTCGGATGTACAACGATTAATGTACCTAAAATCTGCACTCAAGGGCGAGGCTTTGAAGCTAATAGATTCTCTTGAATTAATAGGAAGTAACTTTCAGATTGCTTTTGACATTTTGCAAAATAGATTCGAGAATTTGACATGTGTGGTAAATAACCACTTCAAAACTATTTTAGGTGCGCCGGTGCTAACTAAGCCAAATTCAAATAATTTAAGGGAGTTCATAGCGAATAATACAAAGACAGTGGAGTCGTTAAAACAATTGCCGGTATCTCAGACTCAAGTTCTTGAATATTTGTTAGTATATATTATGGAAAATAAATTAGATTACGCCACAAAAAAGGCATTTGAGCTGGATCGTAATTTAAATAACTTACCAGGGTTAACAGATTTCTTTGAATTCTTACAACGTAGGTGTTTAGTGTTTGAAAATCTTTCTAGTAGTAGCGAACAACAAAGTTCACAGCCCAGAGGCACAACTAGTAATAACAGAGTATCCTTTTTTGCTAGTCAACAGCAGAGCGATCAGTATTGTTGTATTTGTGGCATTCCAGATCATAGAACATATGCGTGTCGAGAATATTTGGATTTAACATTATATGGAAGGCAACAGATCGTACAATCGAAGCGATTGTGTTTTAATTGTCTGGGTGCACACTCTGTCGCTCAGTGCAAATCACAAAGTAAATGTAAATATTGTAATTTATCGCACCATTCAACGTTGCATAGAAATGTGCCAAGAGGTAGTCCTGATGCAAGTTCGGGCACCGCACAACAACAAAATTCCACGCGAAATGCAAATTTAGGTACCGTGCGAAACGGGCGATATTCTCAGAATAATAACGACAAAACCTCGTACAACGCGAACAGTTCAAATAATCAATCGTTCTTAAGGCCATCCGGGCAGTACAACGGGTCTGGGAATCGAACACACAACGTGTCAAGTTTAAATACGAGTACGGAGACGCCTAGTCCTCAAAATATCGGTGTAGAAAATTTACAGGGTAAGTCAAGTAGGGATGCCCAAATAAGTTCCACTAAACCAGTGTCTCTTTCAGCATTGGCAAATGAACATTTTAACGTATTATTGGCAACCGCGCAGGTAAATCTTGTGAGTAAGAATGGGGATGTGATAACAGCGAAAGTATTGTTGGATAATGGAAGCCAAAGCTCGTTTATTACTAAATCATTAGTAGAGCAGCTACAGTGTGATATTATTAATTATAAAGTAAATATTTCAAGCGTTTCACAAAACAGTTTTGTATGTACTAAATTGGCGAACGTTACCATATATTCGAAAACGCAGGATATCTGTTATCCAGTGAAATCGTGTATCATTTTGGATAATATCACGTACAAATTGCCGCAAATCCTTATCAAAGTAGAAACGTTGGATATTCCGTATAATTTACAAAGCCGGCTGGCTGATCCAACTTTTAATATTCCATCCGATATCGACATGTTGTTGGGCGCTGATGTCTACTATTCGATTTTAAGCCAGGGGCAGTGTATTTTAGGCTCTAACAAACCTACTTTGGTAAATACCACACTTGGGTGGATTATAGCAGGGAAGGTACCTTCACATTGTACATCGCCAGTAAAAGGGCACGCTACGCAGGCAGGCGGAAGTAGTGCGTCATTTTTTTTGCAAACTCAAGACGTGGATAAGTTGTTGACAAAATTCTGGACAGTCGAAGAAGTGTCTTCAAAACCTATAATGTCAACTGACGATCAGTTGGCAGAAAGTATCTTTATTAATACTTCAAAACGTGTAGAAAACGGTTCGTTTCAGGTCAATATGCCATTTAAAACTCCGGGTGAGTATACGAAACTTGGTGATTCGTTTAACATGGCTGGAAAGCAGTTAATTAAAGAAAAACATCCAAGATCAGTAGAAATTGAACAACACATGGACAGAAACAAGAAGGCCTGGGAATTAGTGGAAAAACTCGCCTTGGAAAGAACCAAACAACTTCACGACGCGGCAGAAGCGTATCAGTTCTACGCAGACGCAAACGAAGCAGAATCCTGGTTCTTGGAAAAGGAATACATTTTGTGTTCAAAAGATCTGGGCATAGACGAACCTAGTGCAGCGTCCTTATTACAGAGACATAAAGATTTAGAAGGGGAACTTCATGCTTATCATGGTGATATACAGAGTCTGAATGTACAAGCAAACAGACTTATCGAAACTGGAATTTCGAATTTGGATTTAAATACAGAATTGGAGGTGGCGGAATCCATTGAAGACATGCAGTTTAATTATAGAATGATAGCCACAGAAGTATTTGTTGATGAACCAGTAGAAAAAGTAGAATATCGTAACATAGTGGAAGAAAGAAAGGTGCCACAAGTCCGTGCCTTATATCCATTCAGTGACCACGGTCTCACCATGGTAAAAGGCGAGGTGATGTTCTTACTGAACAAAAGTAACCCTGATTGGTGGTGCATAAGAAAAGCGGACGGTACCGACGGGTTTGCACCAGCTAACTACGTTGTTGAAATCGAACCTAGAATAATCCAAGTTACCGTACGTAAACCTGAGACGGTTAAAAGTATACAAAAAGTGAAAAAAACCAAAATGGTTAAGACGAAAGTCCCTATTAAAGTACACAGACCTACTACCAGACCTGTTAAGAGAAAAGTTGACGACAACAATAGCGTCCCGAAAAGACAGAAGCAGCTGAATGATACATACGACAGGTTAAAGAACATGGCTGCTACCCGACATGCCTTGTTGGAGGATTCAATTAGATTGTTTAGATTTTATAGAGAGTGTGATGACTTCGAGAGATGGATCAAAGATAAGGAAAAGATGTTGTCTATTGAAGATCCGAATGATAGTGTTCTGCAGGCAAAGAGAAAATATGAGAAATTCGTTACTGACCTATCGGGCAGTACAAAACGCATGGACGAACTCGAAGCAGAGGTGCGCGAATTCGAGAAACTAAATAATTCTCAAATCGACAAAGTTCGCGCTAGGTTCCGTCAAATTCAACTTGCGTGGCAGAAAGTAAACCGACTGAAGTCCACCAAAGAGAAGAGCCTGGAGGGCGCTAGCAGCGTGGAGCTCTACAATAAGCTCTGTGAAGAAGCAAGGGATTGGATGCTCGAAAAAATGATGCAGCTTGAAAGTGCTGTATTAGGACACGATTTGAAAACAGTACAGTCTCTGCAGAGAAGACACGATAACTTGGAACGGGAATTGGCGCCGGTTCAAGAGAAAGTCAGCAAAGTAATGTTATTGGCCAATGACGTACAAGGACAATATCCTTCTGAAAAACATAACGTTTCTCAGAAACAAAAGGAAATCGACGAGCTTTGGGCTAAGGTTAGGGAAAAAGCTATCAAGAGACGGGCTCGGCTTGAAGATGCGGTTGGCCAACGGATATTTACAAACGGTGCTAAAGATCTGCTTAAGTGGGTCGCTCAAGTTAAAGATAGACTTAATGCAGATAATCTGGTAAAGGATGTACAAACGGCCGAAGCATTGCTTAAGGATCATCAAGACTTAAAACAAGAAGTAAACGCTAAAAATGATGAACTAAAAACAGCTGACAGCATTTTCACTAGGTCTATAGCAAAAGTGTCTCCTCTCATTTATGACCAGGCACATGTAACTACTGAACTTCATCACGACTAAGCCAAACTACTTTTGATTATAGGTTACCGCACCTCGTGCGTGTGGCCATATTTTAAGTCTTAATCTACTCGATTACTAGTTTGTTGAATAATAAGTTTCAACGTACGTTTCATTTATATTAGTTTATTTTACACAAGGTGTCAGTCCTTTTTTGGCGTGGTGGCCTGCCTTAAGTCCACTGGGGGTCGAAGGCTAAGACTCCCTGGGAAACCTAAACGGTTACATGATTTTTGCATTGTTTTTGTTTTTGTTGGCCCTTCGCTCTTAAGGAGCGTCGTATGAGTTCGCACAGTTGGAAACTTCTGGCAGCTTTTTCAAGAACACACAAGGAGCGTCCCTGGTGTCAAAAGACTAAAGACGTAGACTACCCTGACAGTAGCGCACTGCCCTTTCGGTTCTGGGTTCCGGCGGAATCTGGTTCCACCTTTCGCTCTGCGGAGCATCTGTCACTCTGTTACTTCTTCTTCTTCCATTTCGTTCTATCTACTTTGCGGCTTCGGCACTACAAGACACGAGTAGTGCTGTCTATCACTACCAAGTGTCATTTCTCTGGGTTGGGGCGGGTAAGGGGTTTTTGAGCCCAGTCCAGGGGAATTATCAGGTCTTCTTCGGGTGGGGATTCGGGAAAATTGTGAGTGTGTGACGTGGGGTGCAAATTTACGCCTTGTGCTTCATGTCAATATTCAAAGTTTAGGGGTGTCTCATCAGTAGCGCCATTCGCAGTATTCGACTCCAATGTCAATACTCAAAGTTAGGGGTGTCTCACAGTAGCGCCAGTTCAAAGTTTAGGGGTGTCTCATCAGTAGCGCCATTCGCAGTACTCGACTCCAATGTCAATACTCAAAGTTAGGGGTGTCTCACAGTAGCGCCAGTTCAAGAAAGTTAGGGGTGTCTCATCAGTAGCGCCATTCGCAGTATTCGACTCCAATGTCAATACTCAAAATTAGGGGTGTCTCATCAGTAGCGCCAGTTCAAGAAAGTTAGGGGTGTCTCATCAGTAGCGCCATTCGCAGTATTCGACTCCAATGTCAATACTTAAAGATAGAGGTGTCTCTCAGAAGCACCGTTCTTTAGTTTTTTAGTTTTTTTTTATTATTATTTTATACTACAAGGGAAGTAGTTATGGGTGTCGCTGCGGAATGCCAACGTGTATGTGCAGCTCAAACGGAGCTTGCTATCTGGACCTCGTGTGTTCAGTTTTTTAAATGAATTTTATGACAGTGCTCGAAGCGAGCTTTCAAAGTAAATTTCGAATATATTCTTCAAAGAATATCAAAGTCATTTGACACAATATATGATTCGGTAAAAATGTGCCAGTTATGAAAAATAGGACATTCAATCTGTGCAATACGGAAGGGTAGGACGGCTGTACAGAACTTTAGGTTCTTTTTAATATTAAGATTGTTGTGAAACCTATTCTACAGGTTGCAATAGGATACGGGTCACTTACGTTCAGATTACGTGAAAACAAAGGAAAAGAAAGACTTTATTTTTTTTTGGGAATTTATACACTTAGGTCAAGATTATGTTCACAGAACAAAACAGGACTTCAAGTGGACGATTGAGCATTGGCTTGTGTACGATTATGTCAAGTGGGTCCAGTAAAAGACAATGAACATTTGCGGAGTCGAGATAACTTTGACAGTGTTTGGAAATACGAGGGGCATGTGATACATGACATCGTGTGTCATGCTGAACAATTTTGTGTGACTTTCGGTCATATTGTAAATATTTTAGTATAAGTTATGAAGTTAAGAAAAAAAAAAAATGGTTATAGTTAGAGCTGCACGGTTGCGTTGCACGTGGCACATGCGCAGCTCTCTTTCTGAATATGGGGTATTTGACTCAGATCATGAGACGATGTAGAGTCTACAACCATATTGATGGTCATGGCTGTTAACGTTTATGTATTGTTGGTTGTCGTTGTTAGGTTAGGTATAATGTTGGATACCAGAGTGTTAATTTCTAAGAGTAGATTGTGTAGAAAGGGGATGTACTACATAATGTTCGATTAAATTGAATTGAAGCACAAGTGCTTCAAGGTGGGGGAGAATGTTGGGGAACAGCCCTAAAAGTTGAAATGAGTTGTCCAAAGATGGACTGTTTAGTTTAGTTGCAACATAGTAGGCGTAACATGTCAAATTTACGATCTCGTTCATAACATAGTAGGTATAAGAAATGATGTATTTTGGACCCGCGCCAAATGGAAGCGGCTGGAGACCACTGCCACGCTCCACATTTGTTCGATGTAAAATGCGCCCACGGGATTGGCGGAAGCTTGGCGTCGGCCACAAAAGATGAATGAGTCGCGTCATAGGGTATTCGTGCAGCGGTTCCATCCGCTCCATTCGGCGCAAATTAAGAAATAAGAGTCACTGTTGAGTGAGCAAGTAAGCTAGCAACACGTCCCGTCAAAAAGGAATAGCCAAAGTTGGTTGTTGGCGGTCATTTTACTATTTGTACCAAGTGGTAAATCTTTACGAATGTTAGTGTATCAATTTAGAGTAACTGTTGAGTGAGCAAGTAAGCTAGCAACACGTCCCGTCAAAAAGGAATAGCCAAAGTTGGTTGTTGGCGGTCATTTTACTATTTGTACCAAGTGGTAAATCTTTCCGAATGTTAGTGTATCAATTTAGAGTAACTGTTGAGTGAGCAATAAAGCTAGCAACACGTCCCGTCAACCAAAGTTGGTTGTTGGCGGTCATTTTACTGTTTGTACCAAGTGGTAAATCTTTACGAATGTTAGTGTATCAATTTAGAGTGACTGTTGAGTGAGCAGACAAGCTAGCAACACGTCCCGTCAAAAAGGAATAGCCAAAGTTGGTTGTTGGCGGTCATTTTACTATTTGTACCAAGTGGTAAATCTTTACGAATGTTAGTGTACTAATTTCTATGTAAAAAGTGGAAGTTTCACCCTAAGTACGGGTACAAAGTGTGCATAGCTCTGTGCAAAGAGTTATAATGTGTTGATTTCGCCAGAAGTTATAATGTGTTAAGTTCGCCAGTATTTTAAATAAAGTTATTTTGCTTTAACACGAGTTTAATTTCCAATCATAATAAAACCGACCAGTGAGTCACACGCCTGTGGAAATATACCACAAAATTGATTGAACGTAAGAGGAAATAAAGCCCGGCGTTTCAACAATTCTCTTAAATCTGTAAACGGACTGTACAATTGGCAATGCCCTTACGGAGTACGCGCAAAGTCAAAATTACCCTGGATGTTCTATCTCAGTTGCTGCTTTAACTTACTCTGGGTAATAGCGATAAAGGTAGTACTAAAACATATATGGTCTAAACATACCTTAAACGGAACCATAAAGCTTACGCAAGCCAAAATGTTCGACTTGAGTAAAAGTTATTTTAACGCTGTGAGCCATTATAATGAATGTATTAAGAACTATTCACATAATACATCATTTAGAAAGCAGAAATTCGTAGGTCCTTTATAATCTTCTTTTTCAAGCGCCATCCCCGATAATGAGCCTAGCGACCTCTTTGCAACAATCCGTGCTGAGCATCGTACTGTGATACATGGATAGAAAGGACCTGCAGTTTAACGCCGGTTCCGAACGGCTAAATTTGAGAGGATTTAGGCAGATTATAGGAAACGGTAAAAATCAGTATAATACTAACCTGTTTAATTGTTCAATTCTGGAAATGTATTCAGCTTGGGACAAGTCCAATTTTCTTTGAGATCCTTCCTCAAAGGTATCAAGTTGTTCCAGACGATGTTGAACTTTATCCACTACAGTACTTTGCGCCTTAACCATCACTATAAAAAATCACGGAACTAATTTTAAAAAATTGGACCAATCATATCATACAGGGAGTAGCAAAAAGTTGGCAATTTGGCAACGTGTTTAATGCAGACCGCTAAATAAGCAATTTTATTGTGAAACCCGATACAGTAAAACCTCTGTTTGCGACCGCCTCTATAAAGTGACGACCGTTAAACGACCGGTTATGAATTCCCCATATTTAAAAATGAAAATTATATTATTTTATACTCCTCTTTACCCACCCATCTGTTAAACGACCGCGGGCACTCATCATCGGTGTTTTTAGTAAACATTAATGCTTAAAACACCCTCCATTGTGTGCACTAAAATCCGACCCGACATTTCTTAACAAATATAGGTACATACACAAATTACTTTATTGCAAGCGGATCCATTTAATTTGCTTTAAAAGTTGATAAATCGGTTGTTAACATTAGTTTTGTTTTGAACAGTTTTTGTGTGTTTTAGGACTAACGTTAAAACTTGAAGACGGCGGGAAAAAGGAAATATGTTTCTTTAAGCGAAAAAATTGAAATAATCGAGGAAAGGGAAAAAACTGGTTTGAGTACCAGGAAATTCCGTCGTCGGCATGATATTACCTTCAAGAAAATATGTATGACTTCGATGAAGAAGATAATGTTCCGCTCGCACAACTGTTTCCTAACATTAAGGACACATTTGTGAACAATGCCTCCATTGATAAGGATTTACCAACAGAAAGTGCAGAAATCCAAAAAACGGATAAACTACTGCTCTGAGACAGAGGAAGAGGAACTTGAACTTGCTACAGTGTCGAAAATATCAAGCCGATCTAAAGCCTGCGCAAGTTTAAGAGACTTTGAGAACTTTTTTAATAATGTTGTATTAGGTTGTACATAGTGAATGGGGAAATAAAATGTGGTGGACTCAAGAAATGGATAGAGAAATAAAGGAGCGAGACTTACTCTATAAAAGAGCTATAATAACAAGAGAAGAACAGGACTGGAACAACTACAAACAACAAAGAAATAGAGTAGTGACAATTATAAGAAACCAGAAAAGAAGATACTACAATGAAAAAATTGACATGGTGAAAGAGGACCCAAACGAATTATGAAAACATTAAAAAAGCTAATAAAACCAAATTAATCAAGTACCCCCAATGGAATAGAATTTAAAAACCAAATTTATACCAACGAGAAAGAAATCTGTGAGAGATTTAATACATTTTTATAGAAAGTATAAAGAAATAGTAAGAAATATAAATCCTAATATAAATTATGAAGAAGTTGTCAATAACATAGAGCAGTCAAATTGTAAATTGGAGAAGTTTAAACTATTAGAAATGTCGAGCCTAAAAAATATCGTACATAATATGAAAAACAAAGAAAGCAATGTGGATGGTATTAATACGAAAACCTTAAAATTGTTATTTGAAGCAGTTGGAAATCGATTTCTTGATCTCATAAACAACAGTCTGGAAACTGGCTCATTTCCCAAAGAATGGAAATCTTCAACTGTTATTCCTATAGAAAAGAAGTCCAATACAAGTAAATGCCAGGAATTTCGACCAATAAATATAGTACCACCATATGAAAAACTATTAGAGCTGGCCGTCAATCAACAGATAATGGAGTACATTGAGAACAATAATCTTTTAAGTGTCTACAAGGATCTATTTTTGTTTTTTTTATGTAAATTTCTTGTAATTTGCTAGCATTTTGTGCTATTAATAAAGGCTATTATTATTATTATTATGTTAACAATTTTGACAAGTCTACAAATATTTCTTAATTGCTACTAAAATGTGAATCTGAATTTTATAAAAATAAAATAAAAAATATTAGGCAATTATTAGTTTCTGATTATTTTAAAAAATAAGAATTTCAAAGCAGTCATACAGTATATTGTATAATATAATATGTTAGTATGTACGTGCAGTATATACACAGTGTGTAGAAAGTCCCGGACCGGCCAATTATTCAGAAAATGGCGCACAATATAAAAAAACTTCCGGTATAAAAGTTGTAGGTCTTAAAAAATCCTATAAAACTAGGACTCCTGTAATAATACAGGGTGCCTCAAACAGTCATGGTAAACAAAACTTTGGTTTATTTAAATGAAATAAACCCTTTTTAATCACGTTTTCTGATTCCTCCAAACATTCTAAACAACAATTATGAAACATGTCATATGGCTAAACCCATTAGTTTAAGAAATTATTTGAGTTAAAGGACATAAAAACAACAGGTAAGATATTGCCTCCATTTTGCATTTTTACAAGCTGGTACCAGAATGTTTTGCGTTAAAACTGTAAAAAAACATAAAAATTGTAATAAATGTACCCACGCAAGTTTTGTCAAAAATTTAATAACAATCAAATTAAATACAAGCAGTCAAATTAATAACAAATTTACAAGAACAAAAATAAATTTAAGTAAGTCGTTATTTAATTAAATGTTGAAAATGTCCCCCTCCCACAGTTTGACAATGGGCTAGGTTTATAATAAAATTTGTCGATGACGTTTTGTAACATTTCTTGGTTAATAGACTCACATTCTTCAATAATTCTTCTTCTCAATTCGTTCAGATCTGCAGGTTTTGTCACATACACTTTATTTTTTAGTTGTCCCCAGAGAAAATAATCAAGGGGCGTTAAGTCTGGCGACCTAGCGGGCCATGTTAGAAAAAGTATTGTTTAAGTAAACTCTTACAGCTCGCCCAAAATGAGGAGGAGCTCTGTCCTGCTGAAACCACGTATGTCGTAATAGTGGTCCTACAATATTGGTTATTGCTGGCAAAATTTGATTTTGCAGCATGTGGAGATAATATTCTGCATTCAAATTCCCCTCTATAAAGAAAGGTCCCTCTAATCTATTGCCAATAATACCGGCCCACACATTTACTTTCTGGAGGTGTTGAGTGTGTGTTTCTCATCCAATGTGGGTTCTAATCAGCCCAGTAAAAACAATTATTATGTCGATTGACATTCCCGTTTAACATGAATGTTGCCTCATCCGAAAAAACTATTTGATTAAAAAAATTGTTATTTTCTTCCTGATTTTGCATCATTATTGCGCAAAATTCCATTCTACTTTCGAAATTGTCTTTTGATGATTCCTGGACTAGTTATTTTATAGGGGTAAAAATTACTGTCTTTAAAATAATTTCAACTGATTTAAAACATACATCAACTTGGGTAGCAGCTTTTCTCAACGACAAATGTGGATTCTGAACAAAATGAAGTAATGTCTCTAATTTTTTTCATCACTAGTTGCCGATTTTGGTCTTTCGGAACGAACTTTATCTCTGCAACACCCGGTTTCCTCGAATCTTTGAACTGTTCTCACAACTGTAGATTTTGATATAGGCTGTCGGTTTGGAAAAGTTAAATTGAAAAATTGCTTTGTTTCGGTAAATGATCTTTGTCAGTCTCCAAAACCTCTGATCATTAGTAAAGTTATACGTTCCCTTTCGTTGAGAGACATTTTCAGAAATTAATATGACAGTGACGCAAAACATTCTGGTACCAGCTTGTAAAAATGCAAAATGTAGGTAATATCTTACCTGTTGTATTTATGAACTTTAAATCAAATTATTTTCTAAATAAATGACCAGTACGGGACTTTTTACACAGCATTTGAATGCTCTTTTCCTGAAAAAAAAAACTATAAAATAAAACAATCAAAGAATATGTTACATTGGTTTACTGTGCAACTACGGGAAATGAGGGAGCAATTAAACTTGTTACATGATTTCTATAAACAATATCCTTCCCCAGAACTTTTAGATCAAAAATGTGCCTATAGAAAGCACTATAAAATTGCAATAAAAGAAATCAAAAAACGCTACCATGATAGGTTTATTTTAAACTCTACTAAAATAGCAAAAAGTGTCTGGAAAATAATAAATAACAATAGATCTTGTTCAAAAAAAGATGGCATTACTACTAATGTAAGTCCAGATCAGTTTAATGATTTCTTTGTTGATGCAGCAAACATTTTGCTTCAAGGTAAAGGGTGCTCAGTCGGGGACATTCCATTTCAGCCCCGCTGGGGGTCTCAATCTTTCACGTTCAAAAGTGTTACTATAAATCAAGTTAGGGAAGTTATTAAGAACCTTAAGAATAAAGATGCTGGAGATATTTTCGGGTTAAATGTTACTATAGTAAAGGTAATACGTGAACTGATTGTGGGACCGCTAGCAAAGATAATAAAGTTGTGTTTTGTAGAGGGCATTTTCCCAACATGTCTTAAAGAAGCCATCGTCATCCCCATTTTCAAGAAGGGCGATAGAGCAGAGATTTCAAATTACAGGCCAATATCTTTGCTACCGATATTCTCAAAAATAATCGAGATTTTGGGGTTTCTGGGGGAGCACTCGATGCTGAGCGCGCATCAATTCGGGTTTCGCGAAGGGCAGAGCACTGCTCTGGCTGTTCTGGACCTGGTGTCCTTTATAATGGACGGTTTCGAGGGCAAGGAGCATACCGGAGCAGTGTTTTGCGATTTGAGTAAGGCGTTTGACTGCGTCTCGCACGAGTTGCTCCTCAAGAAATTGTCGTACTATAATTTTAGCGGGGAAAGCATCAAGTTAGTTAGATCCTATATGTTAAATAGAGTCCAAAGGGTCCCAGTAGATGGGGTGTCATAGGTGTTCCACAGGGGTCTGTAATGGGTCCTCTGCTATTTCTTCTATATATCAACAACTTACCAGACATTAGTATTATAAATGAACATTATGTTATGTTTGCCGATGACACCACAATATCTGTACGAGCCGAAAGCGTGGAGAATTTAATAGACAGCGCGGATCGGGCAGAGTGGAAAGCAAAAAATTGGCTTCACCATAATAGCTTGGTGTTAAATGATAATAAAACAAATCGTATGTTGTTCTCTCTCAGGGAAGCCCCAGCCTGCCCATTCTCTCGGGGCGCGACTAAATTTCTGGGAGGTTATGTTGATGATGGTCTGAGATGGGATGTCCATGTAGAGCATCTGGCTAAGAAGTTGAACAGTATAGTGTTTGTATTGCGAAACTTCTCAGGTGCGGTGGCGGATGGCGTGTTGCGTACTGCATATTTTGCGCTGTTTTATTCTGTGATGTCCTACGCTGTGGTGGTTTGGGGACATGCTCCGCGGTGGCGTAGGGTGTTTTCTCTGCAACGTAGGGCCCTGAGAATCGTTGCTGGTCTGGGGTATAGAGAGGACTGCCGACAAAAGTTTGTTGAAAATAAAATTCTAACATTTCCATGTCTATATATATTGGAAAACCTCATATATCTTAAAAATAATTTGGGCAATTACCCAACTAATAAATCAGCGACATTCTCATGGCACTCGCCTGCGGGGACAGCTCTCTGTTCCACTCCAAAGGCTGGAGAGGTGTAGGAATGGATCAAACTACTGGGCAGTTAAGTTCTACAATGAACTGCCAGATAATTTGAAAAGTCTTTCAATATCACTATTTAAGTGTAGGGTTCGGGACTTGCTCTTACAAAACCCCCTATATAGCAAGGAGGAGTTTTTTATAGGTTTGTTCCAACCAACTAATTTGGTATCAACTGCAGTTCCGTGACGGTGCAAAATATAGACGGGTTGGAACGATTTTGTAAACCGATTTAGGTATCGAGTTAAATAATTATAACGTGAACATAACCTCATGTTTCTCAAACATAACCTGTTTTGTATTTTGTGTTTATAAAAGGCAGTGTGTAAGATTAAAAGAAAAAATGACAGAAAATGAAAATACAGTACAGAGTAAGAGGTAAGTCGATTCTATAAGAGGATTCTGCAGTGTTTATAACAAAAAACTAAAAAGATATTTTTCTAGTTACAAGTGTTAAAACACATTTTTATATTTTCTCCTTCGTCACTCATAGTAAAAATAAACCAAAGTCAAATTAAGGCAGTATAAAAAAAATAAATAAATAAATAAATAAATAAATAAATAAATAGCCATTTATTTCCGACAGGCCGGAGCCCACTTACAGGAAACTCAAACAAATTAATCGAACTATAAACAAAAATCTTACAAAAGTAATGACCTTGCTATACTTAAAATCTAATAACAAAAAGTAAGAAACTAAAGCTAAGTTAACAGGAACCAATGACTACTAATGAGGATAGCCGGACATATTGCGCAAGTGTTTTAATATGGTTGGGAGGCTGTCATGAAATATGTCGGAGAGGGCTGAGATACGATTGAAGTTGTGGCACATTTTGTGAATGGGACCTTGAGGCAAAATATTGGATCTCGCGAATGCAAGGAAAAATGTAGGCCGATGTCGGGCACCTGTGCGGGGAACATGAAGCGATAGTTGCTCCAGTAGAAATGGGCAATCGATTTTAGAGTTAAGAAGTTTATGGAGTATCGATAGTGACTGTGAGTCGCGACGTACTGTTAGGGGCAACTCACCAAACCTAGCGAGGATGTGGCCATGCTCGAAACCCCGTTGCGGGTAGATACCATCCTCTCTAAACATAAGATACTTTAGGAATCGCCTTTGGACGGACTCCACAGATTGATTATGGCAATTGTAAATGGGGGACCATATGATTGAGCAATAATCCAACTTTGACCTCACATAGGAGTAATACAACAGTAGTAGATACATCAGAAAAATGCTTGCAGTTTCGCAAGACAAAGCCCAAGGTTCTAGAGGCGCTAGAAACCATTTGATCAATATGTGGAATAAAGGAGAACCTCTCATCGAAAACGACTCCGAGATCCCTTATGGTGGTGAGTCTGTTCAGTGTGGATCCGTTTATAGAATAATTGAATTGAAATGGAATTTTTGTCCGAGTGTAAGAAACGACGTTACATTTAGAGATGTTGAGATTCAGTTTGTTATCCAGGCACCACTGGTTAAGAACATCGAGGCTGTCGCGGAGGGATACACAATCCGCGACAGCGTCGATGCGGTTAAATATTTTGAGGTCATCAGCATAGGCGAGTCTGTTGCAGTCAAGCGTCGAGACAAGATCGTTTATAAATATGTTGAAAAGAAGTGGCCCCAGGTTAGAACCCTGGGGGACACCCGACGTAGGTACAAACAAGTCCGACCTAAACCCCTCAAACTCAACAAATTGAGTACCATCCAGAAGGTAGGATTGTAATAGTGAGACAAGCCTGTTAGAGAAACCGAACTGGTCAGACGCCTTATGGAGTAGAATGTGGTGGTCAATTTGGTCAAAGGCTTTACTAAAGTCCGTGTAAATGACATCGACTTGGCTCCTCTTGTTAATGGCGTCACAGACGTAAACGGAAAACGAACAAAGATTAGTCATACACGATCTTTCGGAAAAAAAACGTGTTGATATATAGAGAGTCGGTTTCGAATTTTGAAAAACAGGGACTTTTGCAAGATGATCTCAAATACCTTGGAGAAGTTACATAGGATTGAGATACCTCGATAGTTTTCAATATGAGATGGATCGTCCTTTTTAAAGATGGGACAAACTTTGGCAACCTTCCATATTTCTGGAAATACGCCATTGTTCAATGACAGGTTAAAGATATGACAAAGAGGAGCGCTCATGACAAAGGAACAGTCTTTCACCAGAAAGCTGGGAATACCATCGTAGCTTTATTTTTTAGCGTTTTGCAGGCCGAAATAACGTCCTCGGATGTAACACTGGGTATACCGATTATCTCATATTGGTCTGCTGGATTAAAAGGCTCAGATTGCCAAGGTTGCCCAGAGGTTTTATAGACATTCTTAAAATAATTCGCGAAAGCAGAGACGATGTTATGGGGCCCGTGGACTTGTTGATTTGCATAGTTTATGGTGGCTCGGATTCGAGATTGAGCCTTTTTACTTTGGACAAAGGACCAAAAATTGGAAGGGTTGTTTTTTATGTTTGACTCAGCGTTCCTAATATAACCCTTGTAGGCCTGCTGAGACTGTAACTTAATCAGGCTGCGCAAGGCTTTGAACTTCACGAGGTCAGCATTGGATTTGTGAACTTGCAGGCGACGACGTACTCTTTCTTTTTTAAAAATATTGTTAATTAAATCTTTAGTAAACCAGGGGGGAAATCGTCTTCGCCTAGGGGATTTTAGAGGTGTACAGGCGGCAAAGTTGTTATTCAAAATCTCGTAAAAAGATTGACAAGCATTAGCTACATCAGAAGAAGCAATAACGGGGGACCAGTCGGTGTGCGACATCAGCTCATACAATTTAGGATAGTCAGATTTGCGAAAGTTGAAGTGGAGTGGTTCAGATTTGTTTACGGGAAAGTTGACAACGGGAGGAAGTGCTGCTTGAAAATCAAAAGTTAGAGCAGGGTGATGTGGATCCACGGCGACCAAAGGCGAATCATTGTGCGCCAGATTGATTTTAAAGTTGGCAAAGACGAGATCAAGAAGCCGGTTATTGGAATTCGGGATGGTGTTGTACTGTGTAAGGCAAAGAAACTCGCTAAGATTTAGTAAGCATTTGTTTCTGAGGCCAAGAGGGGTCGGCCCTGAGAATGAAGGAACATTGAAATCCCCAACGAGGATTATATTTTTTTGGAGCATTGTATCCAGTGACGAAAGGATTTCGAAAAAATTTTCCACCTCGAGGCTAGCGGTGCTGGGAGGAATGTATACAATAAATACATAAAACACAAAATAATGATAAGTAATCTTACAACCTAAAAAGTCTATATTTGGCGCGCTGACACTAATATCGGGGACATCCAGCAGTTCGGAGTTGAGTCTGTTGTGAATACTGAGCATGACACCGCCTCCCCTGGAAGCTGCCATTAAGTCTGTTCTTCTATCAGAGCGATAGACTAAGTAACAGTCGGGAAAAAGTTCCGAATCTAGAATATCCGGTTGGAGCCAGGATTCGGTAACAGCGATGATATCGTAATCTGAGGAAGCAGCGTTACTGTAGAAGTTGTGTGTTTTGGTCCGGAGACCTCGAACATTCTGATACGTGCAGGTTAACTCGTTGGTTGAGGTGTTGGGGGGACCAAGTTTTTTGTAGTTATTGTGGGCACGCCGCCAATATACCTCAAAATCAGGTTTTCTTCTCCGTTTGAACGACGAAGCTGCAGTTCTTCCTTGAGGTCTTGAAGCTGTTTTAGTTGTAATTTAAAGAAATAGTCCATTCTCGAAGTGGAGTTGAAATATAGGGAAAGGGGAAAAAAAGGCAAAAAGTCTTTCTCCACTAATTTAATAGTGAGCTATTAAAGGCTCAATTTTAAAATTAAATTGTCTCTACATGTTTCAAAGGTAGTAACCTTCATCTTCAGGAGACCAAAGTAGTGCTGCAGTTATTATTAGCAGTAGAGAGAAAACTGTTGGTGGAAAATGACGTTGATGGAGCTTTTTTTTATTTAAAAATATTTTGACAAGATATTAATAATTGAATGTAATCAGCATGCTAAAATTGGAATTGAATGTGGAATGTTATATTTAAATCAAAGTTTATGAAAAGACACTGTCAATCTGTGGTCGAATTTAAAAAGGGAAGATATTCATTATTTGATATTTTATATATCCTGACGTATGATTTTCAAATAATGAATATCTTCCCTTTTTAAATTCGACCACAGATTGACAGTGTCTTTTCATAAACTTTGATTTAAATATAACATTCCACATTCAATTCCAATTTTAGCATGCTGATTACATTCAATTATTAATATCTTGTCAAAATATTTTTAAATAAAAAAAAAGCTCCATCAACGTCATTTTCCACCAACAGTTTTCTCTCTACTGCTAATAATAACTGCAGCACTACTTTGGTCTCCTGAAGATGAAGGTTACTACCTTTGAAACATGTAGAGACAATTTAATTTTAAAATTGAGCCTTTAATAGCTCACTATTAAATTAGTGGAGAAAGACTTTTTGCCTTTTTTTCCCCTTTCCCTGTTTTAGTTGTGCCGGAGATAGGTCTGCTTCAATGTAGATTTGGTGGCTGTCGGTAAATATTCTCCTGTTCTTCAGCACAAGTGACACGTCGCTGGAGTTTGAGAGAGTCACTTTTATAGGTTTGTGACCGTTACGGTTAGGCTTGCCAAACAGAAAAATACACAGTCGAACTAAAAATCTCACGAACAAAAACCACCAATAAACAAATGGAAATGTCAAACGTCAGCCCCAGCTTACTAAAACCTTACTGCGCAGGTCATCCCAAACGATTCCAATGTATGGCCAGGGATCGAAAGGACGGTTCGATAACTAGTTCTAGAACGGTAACAAGGTTGGTTGGAACACTTAAAGAATCGTCCTATGAATTGTCAATTCACAGTTGAAACGCATTTTATTTAATACGCATGCGCAGGACCGTTCAAGAACGGGTTTTGCTGCGGTTGGAACAAACCTTATGTTGTGTCAAGGTTTAAATGGTTCGTCATAAAATGTATGTATTTTGGTAATGTAACTCTAAGTAATTTGTGGTGTATTTAAAACTATATTTTAATTTTGGGTAATTTTATCTGATTTGATTGTATGTATTAATATTACCTATTCTTACTGTTTTATGATTATAACTATTTTAAATATTGTATTTTAAACATTGTATTTTGACTTGTGGAAGCCTTTATGGCACTAACATTAAATAAAAATTTGAATTTGAATACTTATTAATAAACAAACACTGTAAAATACAGACCAGTTGTTTTAATTTTTTTCTATTAACCAACCAACATTTGATTCCCCTAGGGTGGTCGCTATTGATCGCACAACCCTCTGCAAAAAAACAATTTAGACCAACTAATAATTACCAGTACAGGTCACCACATCAAAATACATTCCAACCACAATCAAGAACCAAATTTCAATTCGAAGAATTATATACTATAGAAAATTCTGATGACGACGTACAAGAGAATTATCAAAACTTAGAAGAACAATATTTCGAGGACCACATTTTTATCCCCGAACAAATTAATTTTAATAAATTAGAAGAACAATATAATGTACGTGTAATTGTAAACAAATTTGCTTCAATTTGATGAAAGCTGCCCAGAAGTGATTCAATTGTGGTTAATTTGAAAAGTTATTATACCTAAATATAATATGGTGGTGCTATTGATTTTTTAAATATAACTGGTCGGCAGTTAAAAAGACAGATAAAAAGCGAACTGCATAGGCAATTACAGTAATTGATTAGTAGGATTTAAACTGTGTACTCAGTATATTGATGTATATATATTTATAGGAATTTAGACTAAGTTATAACTGTATCTATGATTGGCTTTATAAAAAGTTGTTGATACATTGAACAAATAAATAAATAAATAAATAAATAAATAAAAATCATTATACGGGGTTAATTTAAAGTTTTCAGTTTTTTTTTTATTTAGACATTTTTTTAACTTTAAACGATTTTCATAACTTTTGCCCTACCCTGTATCCTATTTGACTTGAAGCCATTCTAAGTACATCTGAAATGGTTATCGGGCATGCACCAACTTTTATCAAGAATAACATTTTCTGAGAAACCAATAATAAAAAGTTTCCCATTTTTTGCGGGTCTGGGTGTAGCATAATTATGGTTACCTTTTTCTCCCTCAAGTAAGAAACTGGTTACCATTGACAGTTTTTCTGAGGTCGTGTATTTCTGTAAAATATGTGCCTTCCTATGAGACCATGGGTCAAGTTTTCCAAAAATTTCATGGGATTTTCGTTGTGAAGTTTGCTCGTTTTTGGCTGGTTTACTGTCGACAATATCCTGAAAAATCAAAAGCGGGTAGTGTTTAAAAAGAAAGAGACTGAAAACAAGTTTTAAAGTTCAGACCGTAGGACAAGACATAGTCTTATGATTCCTGTAATAATTATTTTGGAGGAGAATGATATTATGTGTGTGAATTGAAAATATAATTAGTTGCCTTACAAATGATTTTATACAGGGTGTCCCAGAGTATGTGGGCAATCTCCCGGATTCAAAGAGAACACATATAAATAATTTGACAAGTTCCTTTACATTCTTTTTCCTACGGTACCCCCTATGAAGATACGTCCCCATAAAGGACGCCCCTGGCAATCGTTTATTTTTAAATAACTTTTGAAGTATAGTTGGGGTCAAGCAAATATTTGACGCGTGACACTTCCATATTGTCATGGGTGTCAAATACGGCAGGCAACTCATAATATAAAAGTTACTAATGGCTAATTTATATTATAATAATTACCACCCACTCGAAGTATTTGTATCTTTATCCTTTTATATGACTAAAAAGAGATATAATAACGAGTGATTATTAATTATTTTGCTCAAGGGCGGCTGTGACCCAGTATACATAGTGTAGCAGTAGCGCGTAGATTAAATCATAGGGCGAATTTGCAAGAAAGCAGCGTTGTCACGTTGAAAACCTAAAATAATGTTTTTTGACGGTATGTAATATAAAATCCTGAGCTATCTTACTTTGAAAGCCTACTTTATATGGCCGCCTCCTACTTCTAGACACCTTCTGATGTTTCTTCTTACCCTCAGAGACACATTAACCAATACGTTTGGAGAATTATTAATTTCGGCAATTTTTTCTGAAATCCTTCGTTTAAGATCATTTATATCCTCAATTGGTGTTCGATAAATGGAGTTTTTTATAAAAGGCCACAAGAAGAAATCGCAGGGTGTTAAATCGCAGGAACGAGGTGGCCATATTTGTTGCGTATTTCGGCTTATAACTCGGTTTTCAAAAAATTCACTTAAAAAATTTAAATATTCTCTGGTTACATGAGGTGTAGCGCCATCTTGTTGGAAGTAACCTTTCCGCAATTCATCATCGTGAAGCTCATTAATAAATGTTGTCAGAATTTCGATCCAATATCTCTCAGCTGTAATTGTGCCATCAAAGTAAATTGGGCCTACTATTCTTCTAGAACTAATTGCTGCCCACACACCAACTTTTTGAGGATGAAGAGGTCTTTCTACAAAAACATGCGGATTTTGCGTATTCCACATTCGCATATTTTGTGAATTAACAACAGCCTGATAAATAAAAATAAGCCTCATCGGTAAAAAATGTTTTTTCAAAAGCACCACTATTTTCTTCTTGAACCATTCACAAAAATTAAGTCTTTGGGGAACGTCATTGGGAAGGAGTTCATGAATAGCCGTAACACGATAAGGGTATAGATGCAGATCCTTTTTCAAAAGTGTTTGACATGTACTGTAGCATAAATCCGTTTGCTGAATTTGTTGAGATAAATGCCTAATAGAAGTTGAAGGATTATTTTCCATAATTTGTCGCGCTTCTTCAATAACCTCATTCGATCGTTTCGTTGGTCTTCCAGCCCCTTTTTTATGTTGAACAGAACCAGTCTGACGAAATTTATCAATTAGGTATTGTGACCCAGTACGAAAATTATGAAAGGTCACCGCAACATCAGGAAACTCGGTTCGAAATTCATCAAAGCAGTCATGCATAGAGTATTTTGTTTCCATTTCTAAAAAAACTTTCAACAATAAAAATTTTTTGTGCTTCACTAAACATTTTTACTGTAGAACTTTCAATCCGGCAACAAAGCTTCACCAAAACTTGATACGCTGAAAAATAAAAAATTAAATCATATCCTGCAAATAGCACTTTATAATAGTCAAAAGACGACTCCCCGGAGAAATATTAGTTAAAGCAATAGTAACCTACCTTCAAATAACTGCAAAAATTACAAAATTTCTCCAATTTTTAAACTTTACAAATACACAAATTCAAATAAGACGTAAATGTCATAAAACAATCATGTTATCTTATCTACGCAGTACGGCCATGATGCTTTTAAAATGCATGGCCTCCCTTGAGCAAAATAATTAAAAATCACTCGTTACATAATTCTCGTCGATTTGGTCAAATCATATGGACTGCAGATCCGCATTTTATTTATTCCAAAACGAGTGATGTCGTTGTCTTGTTGACATTCTGTATTTGGTTTTGGATTTTGAGTATTTAAATCATTTTATTGCCTTTTTATAGTGTTCTATTGTCTTTATTTGTGTAGTGTTTCCCAGCAATCATTTTCTGCAAAGGTTTATAAATAACAATATTCGTCAGTCCTGCCCTGACTAAGTATGAGCTGTAATAAAGTTGGTGAAATCGAAATAACTAGTATTGGGCAAATATGACAAGATGGAAGTGTCACGCGTCAAATATTTGCTTGACTCCAACTATAGTAGGTGTAATTTAATATTTTTTTTTTTAATATGATGGTTACTAGGTACGTCTCCTTAAAATGGGTCCTTTTAATCACATTCAGCTTATTTTGCCAGGGACGGACTAGCTCTAACACGGTAATGCTAGTTTTTGTTACACCCTGTACCATAAAGGCACACCAATAATATTTTTGGACAGCTTAAACCTTAAACTAAAAAAAGGTACTCGATAAAATTAACTGTTTACGGAAAAAAATATTTTTGTTCAATATAGTCTTTTGCATTGGTTGTCATCTTCATAAAATTCCTTTTTGGTTGTTATGATTTTTTTTCCAAATGAACTAACGCTTCATAACGAGTACGTTGGCAAACCCCGAGAATTCTTCGATTTTAAATAATATCTGTGAATGGAACTTGCCTCTTACAAAGTTTCATATCAGATAGCCAGAAGTAAAAAGCCACACACCATCGGTGAAGAGCTTATTCTGCCAGTTGCAACTGAGATTGTACAAACTATGTTTGGATATAATTTTGCCAAACAATTGCTGAACTAACCAAAACTATATTATATATAAATATCCTTTACAACATTTTCTATTCTAAACACCCAAAATTTAGTAATACTCTAGTATTACCACCAGGAAATACATGTGATTTGTATTTTTGTTACCCCCTCTAAAAATGACTTTAATTGTTTTTGACACTAGCTGACTTCATTTTGAAACTTTTTTGTCTCTTGTAAAATTTTCGCCAGACCTGCAGTTTCTCTTCCAAAAAATTATTTACGATAACTTGTAATTCATCATTGTTGTTTATTCAGAATGAAAAACATAAAAGTCTTAATTCTAATAACTACCATTATTAATTCTTATAAAAAATGTTCGAAATGTTTACCGTGTTCCTAAATACGTAAATTAAATAACATAATAATAATAACAGCTAGTGTCAGAAAAACAATTAAAGTCATTTGTACCGGGTGTCCCACTAAGAATGGCTGTCGGCCGTATCTCAGAAAGTGTTAGTCGTATGGCTGGCGGAAAAAAAATATATTAGGTAAAGTGGTCATGAGAAATTGCTGGAAATTATTTTCAAGTTTCTCAGACTGGCGCTAGAGGGCGCAACAGTAACGGTAAATATGAATGACGAAGATTCCTCAAAAGTCGCCTAGTTAAGGTATCCCGTAAATAACATTTTTGTATATTTCGAAGATTTATTAATAAAATTCACCTATAGAACGTGTTCGTCACTTTTGAAATAAAGTGGTGGGGGAAGGTTGAACATTATTTGTAATAAATGCTGATAACTCCGGTCTGGCTTAACATAATTTAGTAAACTTAGTTTTGTTAAAAAAGGCTTTTCTCACTCTATATAGCATCTTATGAACTACGGCAATATGTGTTTTACACTAGGCGCTAGGGGCGCTGTATTACAACTTCACAAACATTGCGCGTTTTTTCCATAATTGTAAATATAATAGTATATTCAATTTCACCTGATTACAAGGATGATTAAAAGTCTAAGAAGTCAGCGAAAACCGCAAGTAAATATCTATTTTCAATCCGGAGATATCAACAACAATAATCATAACTACGGAACATTATGATTTTATTTTCAAGTTGCCATTGTAAAGGTTTTTTTAAGAGTCAAATAGGCCTTGGAAAAACAAAATATGAAGGTACGTATGTTTCAAGCAAATTATCGTTACGACAATAATTCTCAGTGGCGCATGGCGGTCTAAATGTTCAAATTGTCGCCCATCGTTCTGTATACACGACTCCAATCTCTCCCTGGTTGATAATACTGCAGTTTCCACCTCTGCCATAGGAATTCGGCGGCTGCTGTCCATTATCCTTTCTATCATGTTTTCCCTTGTGGTGGGTCTGGTAACGAAAACAAGATCCTACAATCTCCCCCATAGATAAAAATCTAGGCATGTTAAGTGATCTAAAATAGAAATTACCACTTTCATTAACAGTATTACAATATATCCTATAATATTACCTGGCAGGTCACGGAAATATACTCCCTCTTCCTATCCACCTTGCAGGAAATGTGTCGTCAAGAAATTGACGAACGTTTTCCGCAATATGTGCAGGACATCCATCGTGTTGGAAAACCATAGTTCTGCGAATCTCCAAGGGCACATCTTCGAGAAGAATTGGGAGTTCGTAATTTGAAAAATGTAAATATCTTTGCCCAGTAAGCGAATCATTAAATACAAACAGTCCAATTATTCTGCCACCCAAAATGCCGCACCAGACATTGACACTCCATCTTCCTTGATGCTGCACCTCCCGCATCCAATGGGGATTATCCCGCGACCAATAATGCATATTATGGCGGTTTACTCCTCCATTACTATGGAAAGTAGCTTCATCATTCCACAAAATTCTGGAGAGGAGATTTCTATCTTCCAATATCATATTGAGCAACCAAAAGGAATGATCCAATCTTCTATCATAATCTTGCGGGGTCAAAGCCTGGTGGAGCACAATATGGTAGGGATGTAGCCTAAAAAAAACAAAATACTTATTACATTGACTTGAAAACTATTAAGAGAAATATTGGCATTATTCTAAACTATTTAAGAGTTATAACATATAGATAAAATTACTTACCTTTCTTCTAATAAAATCCTATGCACAGTAGAGCGAGTAACGCCCAAGTCTCTAATAATTAATCTAATACTAATTTGTGGATTAAATTCCACATAATATGCCAAAACATTTACAATGTTTTCCTCGGTTCGACCTCGGCGGTGTCTGCGATATACTTACAGGGTGACGAATACTTCCAGTAGTACGAAAACGGCTAGCTAAACGATTAAACATTCTACTGTCGTATCGGCGCCTTTGAGGGTATCGTATTGCGTAAACCCGTTCAGCAATTGTTGCATTTCCCAAACATTCAAAATACACCGCAATGATGTCAACCGATTCTTCAAGTAACAGAGGCATTTTGAAAATCAAATACGACACAACACTGTTGGCACGACAAAAATTTTGACGTAATAATGAAAGGTGACACGCGTGCACAGTTTCAATTTATATTTTGTTTTTCCAAGGCCTATTTGACTCTTAAAAAAACCTTTACAATGGCAACTTGTAATCAGGCGAAATTGAATATACTATTATATTTACAATTATGGAAAAAACGCGCAATGTTTGTGAAGTTGTAAGACAGCGCCCCCTAGCGCCTAGTGTAAAACACATATTGCCGTAGTTCATAAGATGATATATAGAGTGAGAAAAGCCCTTTTTAACAAAACTAAGTTTACTAAATTATGTTAAGCCAGACCGGAGTTATCAGCATTTATTAAAAATAATGTTCAACCTTCAACCACCACTTTTGAAAAGTGACGAACACGTTCTATAAGTGAATTAATAAATCTTCGAAATATACAAAAATGTTATTTTCGGGATACCTTAATTAGGTGAGTTTCGAGGAAACTTCGTGATTCATATTTACCGTTACTGTTGCGCCCTCTAGCGCCAGTCTGAGAAACTTGAAAATAATTTCCAACAATTTCTCATGACCACTTTACCTAATAAATTTTTTTTTTCGCAAGTCATACGACTAACACTTTCTGAGATACGGCCGACAGCCATTCTTAGTGGGAAACCCGGTACAGGTGGTAACAAAAATACAAACTTTTATTTACAAATCACGCGCCATTTTTAAATTTCCAGGCATTAAAAATAGATCGCGATTGCGAAGAACACGTCAAGAATAGTAGTAATGCTTAGTCCTAAAATTAGTGAAAATCGATAAAGGCATTTAGAAATTATTCCGAAAAAACGATATTAATTTGAGAACTTTAGCGGCAAAACGAAGCAATATTGCATATAGGTAAGTTTGCCTAGATCGCCTTATTTTTGGTAAAGGAATTTGTGGTTAAGCGTTGTACGCTCATTTCAAGGACACCCTATACAGGGTGACTCGGATCTAAATGTACATACATCACCAGGAGATAGTGGACATCTTGGGGGTTCTAAATAATCTATCTTTAGTGGGTCCATCTTTCCTCGTTACTTAGATACAGAGTGTTTTATAAGGTTTGGCTCATTTTTGTTTTTGCCATAATTCTTTTAGCACCCGGTATAAAATGTTTATATTCCGTGGAAATACTTTGAGTAGCTATCGCTTCAAAATGCCGTATGAAAATTTTTTGAAATTCAGGTCCGGACTTTAAAAACAAGACTGATTTCATTTTTTTAAATTCAATTTATATCATATTTTTGTCAATTTTATTTTTTATTTGAAAAACACATAAAAAACTAATTCTAATGACATACTTATCAAAATCCCCGCACTCGCCGCTCAGCCATAATAAATTGCTCTTCTTCAGATGTTGAAACACATACAAAATAATAACTGTTTTTATAACGACAATAATACCAATAATAAGAAATAAACCAAAGTAATAAAATAGCGGCGTGTTAAAATTTGAAAATTTTCAATTCAATTTGACTCCATGGCTCGGCACCTCAGAACAACAAAATATTGGGGGGCAACAAAACATAATAAGTCATTGTCAGTTGTAACCTGTCAGATTTTTGGGCATTACGAGGATATTTTTGTTAAACATTTACCTCTCGTTTAAAATGCCCCATCAATTTTCAAACCAAGAATACGCTGATATAATATTTGTATATGGATTTTGCGATGGTAACGGGCGAGCCGCTTCTCGAGAGTATGAATTAAGGTTTCCTGGAAGAAGATGTCCAAACCATCAAACATTTTCAAATGTATTTTCTTTTGTTCGTGAACAAGGACATTTTCCGACACAAAATAATATTGATCGGCCTGTAAGACACCCAGTTCAACAGGAAGAAGACATTTTAAATTTGATAGAAAAAAATCCAAAAACATCCACAAGGAAAATTGCTAGACGTCTGCATATAACGCAAAAATTAACCCATTCAACAATAAAAAATGAAGGCTTACATCCTTATCATATCCAAGAGGTACAAAGGTTGGACCAAGTGATTATGCTAACCGTTTGGTTTTTTGTCAGTGGATTAGGAGGCACCAAAGAGATATTCACCGGACTTTGTTGACCGATGAAGCTCAAATTACCAGAGATTGAGTCAACAATTCCAGAAATTGTCATCATTGTCATGGTCTCTAGAAAATCCAAATGCTATTAGGCAGTCGCACTCGCAACATAGATTTTTCATAAATGTTTGGGCAGGTATAATCAATGGTAAATTGATTGGCCCACACACCTTTGAAGAAAGATTAGATGGAAACCAATATTTACACTTTTTGGAAAACATTTTGCCAAATCTTCTCCAAAATGAGAATGTTAATTTAAGAGGAATGTATTTCCAACACGATGGAGCCCCTTCACATTATGCAAGAATTGTTTCCGAACTTTTAAACAATAGATATCCCAACAGATGGATAGGTCGTGGAGGGCCCCATTCTTGGCCAGCAAGATCTCCCGACTTTAACCCGCTGGACTTCTTTTTTTGGGGGTATATGAAAAATTTAGTTTACGAGGAAGAAATTAATACACGGGACCAGCTCTTGCAACGCATTATCACTTCATTTCAGGAAATAAAAAATAGACCAGGTGTAATCAGAAGTGCAGTTTCAAATTTAAATATCAGAGGAAGAAAATGTGAAGAAGTTAATGGTGGGCATTTTGAAAATATTCTCAAATAATTATGTTTTTGTTATTTTTGTTATTATTGGTATTATTGTCGTTATAAAAACAGTTATTATTTTGTATGTGTTTCAACATCTAAAGAAGAGCAATTTATTATGGCTGAGCGGCGAGTGCGGGGATTTTGATAAGTATGCCATTAGAATTAGTTTTTTATGTGTTTTTCAAATAAAAAATAAAATTGACAAAAATATGATATACAGGGTGTTGAATTTAAAAAAATAAAATCAGTCTTGTTTTTAAAGTCCGGACCTAAATTTCAAAAAATTTTCATACGGCATTTTGAAGCGATACCTACTCAAAATATTTCCACCGAATATGAACATTTTATACCGGGTGCTAAAAGAATTATGGCAAAAACAAAAATGAGCCAAACCGTATAAAACACTCTGTATCTAAGTAACGAGGAAAGATGGACCCACTAAAGATAGATTATTTAGAACCCCCAAGATGTCCACTATCTCCTGGTGATGTATGTACATTTAGATCTGAGTCACTCTGTATAAGAGAGCAAATGTGAATACCCTTTAATACTTTTCTCGTTTAGCATTTCCATTTATGAACTCGGTTATGCAAAGTTTGATAGTTTCAAAAAGTTCCCGTGTAGTTCGAGATAACCAACCTTTATATTCGGAATGTTCGTTCCGACCAATGAAGACGCTATTTTAAAGTCATGCGGTTCGTTCAACTTCGTTCAAACTTTAACTAATCAAATAATTTCTCGAACTTCACTACTGACTTTATAAATACCATATTCTGAGCTGTAAAATATCGAACCTCACAAACTTGAACATAACTTCAACATTGCCAACTTTTCGAGTTTATAAATCAAGCTTTAACAAATTATTTTATTTTATTACATACCATTTCTGCTGCCATTTTCGACAAAGGATCCATTTCTTCATTTATTGCAAATTCCGTCAGGGGATCTAGTTTTTTTAAAGCTTGTGCCAAAGGTTCTGAAATATTCGCGGGTGTTGATACTGGGGTGGTACGACCTGTGCTGGGTGTTGATCCCAAGATTCTACGAGGAATTCTCTCTGTAACCTGAAATGATAACAATAATAATATATTTTCCAATATTAGGTACATCCTACATTTGTTTTTATAAACCTAAATATACTATACAGGGTGTTACTCAGGGACGTATATAAGGGTTTAGGGGGTTGAAACCCCCCCCCCCCCCGTCTACTACAAAAGAAAAATATAGATAATACTATTTGGGTATCAAGTCATTTCCAGAATAGCTATAGGTATAGGTGTAGGTGCGCCCTTAACACATTACTTACTGTTACATAAAACATAATCTATTTAAAAATACAACGAACTGCAATACTATGAAATAAGCGAGGATACAAACACAGATAAACAAAAAAAAAAGAAAAAAAAATCAAGTAGCTAACAACAAAATCAATTTAATTAAAGCTATCGTAGAAAAACTCCTCAACTGTATAGTATGCTTGGGACACCAAGAGAAATTTCACCTCCCTTCTAAATTTTACACTGGTTTGAGCCTTTCTTATTTTAAGTGGGAGGACACCCAAAAATCTATTTACATTTTCATTCTTTAGTACTTGAGTGCCCAGCGTAATTTCGTTAAAATTACACTTGAAAGTCATTATGTTGTTTTTTTTTAATATTGAGAGTCAAACGATTTGCATCAGTCCATGTCTTTATCTCTGTAAGATCACTCTTTATATTGTTTTCGAGCTGCTGTAAGTCTCTGCCCACCCACAGTACTGTTGCGTCGTCTGCAAACAGAGTAAATTTGCCGTCAATATTAATTCCCACTAAGTCATTAATGTACTCACTCCTGTACAGACAGTAGCTAGAAACCAAAACATAATCATCAACAAACAATGGCTCCCCATCATTGAGCCAGTGTTCCGTGAGAAGAACAAAGTCAGGATAATAAACACTGTCCAGAAAAGATATAAATCATCAACCTTATTTCGAACAGATTGGATATTTAACAGAAACGAGGAGAATTTAGCATATTTGGGTGTTGATCTAAAAAGCATTGTTTTCTCCAGATGCTTCATTGTTTACCACTGATTCCATATTCTCTTCCCCAGATTCTTTACTGCTTCCCCCAGACTCTACACTGTCGTCCCCAGTCCCCACAATCGATCCGCCCAAATTAACTTCACCCGTCCCAATACCCATAGCATCCACTATAACAGGACTATTAAAATCCAACCCACTATTCATAGGAACAGTTTTTAGAGCAATATTTGAATTCATTGAATAATAAATGTATTTGTTCTAGTGGGTGATTCCTGGACCAATCTTAAGTTGAAAAGTTCATATAAACTTATATCCTAAAATGCTTAGTTTTCAAAATGATTTTTTTTCGGTTTTTATCAATAATCTCGAAAACGGTTTGAGATATTACACGAAACTTCGGTACAGAATAAGTATGACATAAAAACACATATGTTGACTTAAAAAAGTTTTTTTTCTTAAACTGGTGACGTAGGTACGACTACGTCTCGGTACAATTTTAACCAAAAAATATGTTACGCCACTAATATAGAATAGAATAGAATACAAAAAATCTTTATTTCAAATTACATTAATTCATACAGAATATATAAACAAACATAAGATGAAATGACGTCAGACAAAGTTGTAACCAATGCATTTTTACAAAATATGTCCAATATAGATTAACAGAATATAAATACCAAAAACATTATATTATGTATAAAATAAAACAATGTAGTCTTCCTCCACAGTTTAAACTGTGAAGGAAGACTGCATTGTTTTATTTTATATTACATTGACTCCACTGAAAGTATGGACTATTTTTTCAACATTATATTATGTATTTTACCTAAATAAATTTCTAATTTCTCACTTTTAAGCCGCATCACATTTCCAAGAAGTCTTTTATACTGTAAAGGCTCTAAGTCCAACCGTAGTTCTTTTACCTTTCTCTTAAGGGCTACGACTCTCGGTAGGTTTGCTTGAACGGTCGCGGCGAGGACCGAAGCTACTCGTCGGGGAGTGGGCGGCGACATACTCTTCCAGGGCCGACGTTTTCGCGAGCCTATTTTGCTAGCTTATGTGTTTCGATTCGCATTCAGTGCTTATAAATCATTTATTTGTTGCGGGCGTGGATACATCGATAAGAAGTAGTTAGCACTTACGATTTTCAATATGAAATATTATAAATATGTAAGAAAACGGAATATACGTTTGTCCTTTAACGGGAAAATAGGTTTTGCTAAGAGAAGAAAAAATGTAAAATTCAATTACTATGTTTACGAAGATACTAAACAATAATCTTATGAGTAAGAATTCTATTCTTATAGCACAAATAAGGAGAAACCTGTTGTTATAGTAACACCCAGATGCTATTTAGTCACAAAAAAAACAATAAATTAGATTAGTTTTAAAAATATAACCCGAAAATAACATTCATTCCGAGAGAGAATAAGAATCCATTATTTTTTGCAAGGCTTTTTACTAATAATTTCCTCAATTTCTTTAGAAAGTTTATAATAAAAACAAAAAGAATTCAATAATAGAAACAAATGATTTATTACAGCTTTTTTTACATGTTAACCATTTTTACTTTTAAAAAATCTCAGAGATTCAAAGCCTATTAATTTTCTAAATAGGCAAAGGTTGCTGTTTCGTTTTTGTCTAGTAGTGTGTAGTAGGTGTGTACATGTTTTAAGCCTCAAGGCATGCCGCATAGAGCCGGCATATTTTGCTGAAGTTTTTATACAGAAGAAAGAAATGTGAACAATAATGTTATATTTGTGGCGCTTACTTTACCTAATACTGCGAATTTCCCTGTTACTTGTTTTCACTGACACATATAATATAGACATAATATTATAGCAATAATAATTTAATTATATAGAGTTATAAATGTATGACTAAAAAAATCATTGCCAGTTGTGACACTAGTCCAACAAAATACTATGAACGTACCCAAACATTATTGTTGTGGTATTTTCTGTAATATATAATTGCACAGACAGCATATCACTTTATTTATTAGGTAGGTATGTAAATTTTAAAAAATTAGAACCATAGTTTTAAACGATTGTCTTTTTTTAACGAAGGGTTTGTAAATTTGTTGAATTTGTCTCAGACTGATATAATATTAGTAGTCTCTCTATACAATAATAGCTGCTAAACTTTTGACATAGTTTGGCCATATTGCATTTAAAATATTAAATTTGCTTGTATAATAACAAAAAATTATATTATGGGGACGAAAGGAAAATCTGGTGGAGAAAGACTTTTTGCTTTCGTCCCCATACTTTGAACTCCACTTGAGCATGGGCTATTTCTTCAAAATAAAAGTATATACATATTCAGTGTGTCCCGCTACACCCTAATATCTCAGTTATTAATAATAAGATTTTCTAGAAATTTTGGTGATAATTGTATGTTGGAAAAATGAAGTATTTGGCATAGTGAACATTTTTATTTACCATTGGCGTGCGGTGTTGGTGGGGTAAAAAATACTTTTTTTTTGGAAAAGGATATTAGGGCTTATTTTAGGTAACTGTTTCTATCAGATTTAGAATCAGCATCCCCAAAAACCTCTTAATTCATATTTTCAAAATCTCAATTACCCTAATTACGATTTAGGTTTTTTCAAAATTGTGCTAAGATACGCGCGCTCTGTTACCGTTGGCATGCTGACCTGTTTCGTTTTTAAACAAATTAAGCAAAGAGTGCTTTGAAACAAAAAGTTTTTGTTTGACATTAAATAATTCGTACGAATTGTCAATAAGTGAAGCAGTGTTACGTAACTGTTAATAAGATGGCACAAAACCGAAGAGTAGTTCTTACAATTGGAGAAAAAGTAGAAATTATTCGCTTATTTGGTAATAATGAAAGATCTACGCGTCAGGTTGCTGGAATATTCAATGAAAGTCATCAGGATCGAGCACCAATTACTCACGATACCGTTGCCAAAATCAACAGATTGTTCGCAAGGACTGGAGCGGTTTTCAAGACAAGACCAAGGAGGTACAATTTGAATCAAATACATTATTCAGACGACGAACGTGTCTTAGCAGAATTTCGAAACAACCCAAATGATAGTATAAGGATAGTTGCGAGGATACTGAATTTAACGAAAAACAAAGTATGGAGGTGTTTGAAACGCAATAGGATTAGGGCATTTAAACCAAAATTTCTACATACTGTGTTAAATGCTGATTTTGAACGGCGCGGCGGTTTGAATTTTGCTTATGGTTGCAAGGTAACTATCTTAACGACAGACTTTTTCTAAAGAACATTATGTTTACTGACGAGGCAACGTTTACGACAAACGGTATGGTATCTAGCTAAAATTGTAGGTTTTGGGCAGCCAAAAATCCGAATTGGGCAATTAATTGTAAAAACCAGTACAGTGAAAAAGTTTGGCATATTTAACGAACGAATTGTTGGCCCTTTTTTCCTGGATAACTTGACCGGACAAAATTTTCTACATTTTTTACTAAATGATTTTTATAATTTTCTCATGGAATTGCCTTCAGCACAGAGACAAAACTTAATCTTTCAGTTAGATGGTGCCACCGCACATTATTCTATGATAGTTAGGAACTTTTTAAATTCAACTTTCCCTATGAAGTGGATAGGTAGAAATTCTCCTTTAGAACCAAGCCCCCCCCCAGATCGCCGGATATTACCCCTTGTGACTTTTTTCTGTGGGGGGCACTTGAAAAATAAAGTGTATGCTACTCGGCCGCGTAATAGAGAGGAACTTTGCATTAGAATTATGCAAGCGTGTCAGGAAATTACTCACCAAACTTTAACATAAGAAAAGTGAATGTACGTTTAAGAAGAATTGTTGAAAAGTGTATTGTTTTAGAAGGTAGTTATGTTGAAAACACAAGAATCTAAAATAACGTAATTTTGTCAGCACAGTTACAAATAAAAAATTTATTGAAACAAGATTTTTTTTTCTGCCAAAATCAGCTCGAGATTTTGAAAATATGAATTAAGGGTTTTTAGGGATGCTGATTCTAAATCTGATAGAAACAGTTATCTAAAATAAGCCCTAATGTCCTTTTTCCAAAAAAAAGTCTTTTTTACCCCACCAACACCGCACGTTAATGGTGAATAAAAATGTTCACTATGCCAAATACTTCATTTTTCTAACATACAATTACCACCATAATTTCAAGAAAATCTCATTATTAATAACTGAGATAATATTAGGGTGTATTCATGAAAAGCAGGACACACTGTATATTGCTAATTTATTATTATTCATTATGTTTTTTTTTTATAAAATACAAAAGCAATATAAAATATTCTACTGTTGTTTTTTAAATTTATTTTTGGTGTACAGTAACTTTACCTACTTTAGTAAATATACCAAAGCAAAAGAAAATTTTATTCAATAATATATTATAATTACAATAAAATATTTAACAAACACTTAAAAAGTCCCATGTCCAAGGCGGGATTCGAACCCGTGAAGTCTCTATCGCCGGAATCTCTACCACCCGACCATGGAGGTCGACTACAACTGCCTTCTGACTTGATACCTACTGCACCGTTCGGAAGTTGAGATTTTATTTCGTTTTACCGATGTTTAAAATAAACATCGATGTTATCAAAAAAATATCGAAACTAAAACATCGATGTTAATATTTCTTTAAAGTAACACATTATAAGAGATACATACATGCATATTATAAAGATTAATAACTGCTGAGAATCGAAATTGTGTGACAATCGTAGAATATTAAGCAGTAGCTTTGAGTACAAAATGGCTATTATAATGGCGCGAGATGTGAACATACTTTTATCGTTTTTACTGAAAATCAGCTCTTTTATAAAATTTCTATATTCTTCTCACAGAAAATAAAACCAAAACTACAACATGTCGGCATTGACAAACCCTATGATACTGCTAATTTTGGAAGCAACATTAAACTTATTCTTAAACACGTTTTTAATCTGCAGACACGACTAACCACCAAAAATTACATTAAGGTTTCAGCACAGAATAATTAATAAACGCTCCAAAATCCCCGAGTCCATCCGCATATAGTTGGCCCTGCCTTCCAGCTTAAAACGTGCGATTGCGGTCAGTTTCGCCTTGAAATCCGCAAGAGGTCGGTAGCCGACGGCCGTATTTTGAAAACGGAGGGAAAATGATTTAGACAAACTTAAAATGTTTTTTCTTTAATTCGTTTAGTTTGGTTGTAAAGAAAATGGTAATAGCTATGCCGATGCGGAACGTTTTTTAAATTTTTTTAATAGTTTATGAAAAATAAAACTGAGTACGTCGGCCCTAGGTCGTCTAAAAAAAAAGTGAGAACGCATCGGCGTATATTATTATTTACCTATATACCATTCCAAATTTGAAATCCATTGGACTATAAATAAACTCACAATTCATTTTCTGCTATGTACCGTCCACAACCGTAGCCCTTAAATATCTTTTCTGTAGGGGCACTTTTAATATTAAAATTCAATTTGTTATAAAATTGAATACCAGTATAGTTTTGACTTTTTCTGGATAAAGTTAATCGAATGGATTGGGTAATTTGTGTTACTAGTATGGGTATTATAATTGTGCTGACTTTGCTCACTTAATATATTCTTGTTTTTGTAGAAAAATACAACACAATAGTTTCATAAATATACAAAGCAAAAATTGTGAGAATATTATTCGATTTAAAGATACCTCAACATGACTTGAAATATGGCATGTTATATAACACTCTTAACACCCATTTTTGAATGACAAATATTAATATTTCCAATACAATTACTTTGTTATCGACGTCTGACTCAGTAATTATATTGGTTATCAATGATCTCAGACGGTCTGAGGTCATTGATAACCATTCAATTCTAAGGAATAAAGGTCTCTGTCATATTTTTTCTTAAAACTTGCATTTTGGAGGAAAATAATTAAAATATGAATTAATACAGGGCCGACGATAAAAAAATGAAGCTTTGTTTTTCCAGGCTTTTTTCACTGATACTGTATTCTCCATTTTCCCTAATGTAATGGGGTTTTAAAAACCCTAAAACTTTTGCGTTTAACATTTTTCGCTAGCTATCTTAGGATGTTTCTGGGCCTGCCTGATTCTGTGGTAATGGCCTAGGCGGAAGCTATAAATATTTCATTTCAGGATAGATACTTACCATTATTTTTAAAGAGTTTTATTAAGAAGGGCCATGTGCTTTTTTTGCTGATGATACAATCATTCTTTGGCACCACAAGGGTTCCATAGTCAGGGTACGACTATAATATTTTATCATTTAATGGTCTAAAGAGTAGTATTTTAAGTTTTAAGTGCCAGTTGTAGGTTGTTTTATTGATTGGCGAGGTTGTCAGTAATTCGTCACAACGTAAAATTCTTGACTTATTTATTGATTGCAAGCGTAACACACATGTTAAAAACGTATGCAACAAAATTTCGTCAGATTGTTGCTTTGCCGTAATAGCTATTAAGAATGGGTTGGATGTGTCCATAATTAGAAGAGCATATTTTGCTCTAATAGAGTTAGATTTGCGCTACAGTGTCAACTTCTGGGGTAGTTGCTTGAAAAACCTTTTTAACTGTGTTTGTACTGGAGAAGCGTGCCGTAAGATATCTGTGTGATGTCAGGCCCAATCATTATTGCAGAAGTCTGTTGGCCTTATGCACAGGAAGCACTTCCCCGATATTCACTCGCCAGTTAGTTTCCAGCAGAAGTTCGTTTGACTTCCAATCCGTACTTCTGCATTGACTAAAAATTCGATTTTTTAGAATAGTAAAAAACTTTTTAATAGTTTACCTATTGCCATCAGATAAAAGTCTTTTAGACTTTATTATACGGTCGGGGAGTATTTCTTGGACAATATGACGTAAATGGCTTGATTTCAAAAAGCTATTAATGTATTTTTTATGTGCTGATGCATCTTTCTTGTTAGTGTTTTATACAGTGAGGACCAGAAGTCCTGCATAAATTCGATAAAAAATTAGTGATGCATTTTTCGGAAAAATGCTTGAATACGTAAATTTTTATTTTCATTTGCGCATTTTTTGTCCATTGGAGTTAGGTCCGGCGACCTAGCAGGCCACTCTATTTGCCCCCTTCGCCCTATCCAATGACCCGGAAATACGTAATTTAAATATTCGCGCACTTCCCTACTAAAGTGCGGAGGCGCGCCATCTTGTTGAAACCAAACAAAATCTCCAGGAATATTAGGATTGTTCGCATTTGGAAACAAACGGCATAAGGCGGGGATCAATTCATTTCTTAAAAACTCCAAGTAACGTTGACCTGTTAGCGTGCCATCGAAGAAATACGGTCCTATGAATCTGTCGCCCACAATACCCGCCCAAACATTAACAGACTGTTTATACTGGGTGTGAGCTTCAACAGCCTAGTGTGGATTAGTAAAAGACCAGTAGCGACAGTTTTGTCTGTTCATCACCCCATTCAGACAGGTCGACTCGTCAGAAAATATAATCCTACCCTACGTGCAAAAAAATTATCATTATTGCAAATATTCATTAGTTTCGCAAAACTCTAAGCGACGATCTGGATCATCTTCGTTAAGCTCGTGGATTAATTTTATTTTATATGGATGATATTTCTCTTTTTTTAAAATTCTTTTTACAGATGATTTTCCAATTTCGTTATCCAATGCTAGCTCTTGAGTAGGTTTATGTGGATTTTCTTCAATGGATAATATAACGTTTAATTGTTTATCTTCTGAAATTGAAGGCCGACCGGACCTAGGAAGATCTCGTACCTGTCCCGTTTCTCTAAATCTCTTCTCGATTCTGCTTACGCTGGACTGAGATATCTGAATGTCTTGATATTTTATATTAAATAGTTCACAAACTTCCCTTTGAGTCCTAATACGATCACCACATCCTATCATAATTAAAACATCTATTCTCTGAGTTTCAGTCAATTTAATCATTTTCTTTTGTGAATTTTCAATTTTATTTAGTTAGTAGTACGAAATGCTGCATGAGACAAGATTACTTAAATGTTACTTGATAGCTGTCAGCTATAAACTGACAACTAATGACAACACATTTGAAGGATTGGTCTATACCTATTTAAATAATAAAACTCAAGGTGACTTTAAAAATACTATAATTCAATCGAAAATTTCTCGATAATCTTTCACTTTAGACATAGGATATGCTATACCAGATATGTTTAGAACGTTTACTAGAATTGAAAAATCGGAAAATATGGGGTGTTCCATAAGAAAAAATAACAAATTACGTCATATCTTTAACATGTGCCACCCTGTATACTAAACTTTTACGTCAAAAAATGCGCAAATGAAAATAAAAATTTACGTATTCAAGCATTTTTCCGAAAAATGCATCACTAATTTTTTATCGAATTTATGCATGACTTCTGGTCCTCACTCTATAATTGATTTGGCTTGCCTGGGTTTGTTTGATTTTTAATGTGTATGCAGCATATGCATGTTCATGCCCTAACATAATAATTATATTTTAATTGTCTCTTTAGGTTTAATTTATTGTAATAATTTTTCAACAATTATGTTTGATTTAGGTCATTATAAGACACTTTGATTTTGATTGTAATTTAATACTATTTGTATTGCTTTGTCAATAAAGCCTATTTGAATTTGAGCCAAGCACATGTAGGTTTCACTCTATTTACGTTGGCTAAATGGGCTAATACTAGTACTAATACATACATCATTCTACATCAGCAGCTTAACGGAAAAAAAGATAATGTAATTTAAATAAAGAAAAAGAAATATCTTCTACTCAGTTGGTGTATTACTTGTGTAAAGCTCCATAGCTGAAAATTTAAGTACCAAGATAATGCCAAACCAAGTTTTCAGTGAGTATTTAAATAATATTAACGTTTCGCAATCTTTTCTCTTTGCTCCTACAAATCAGGGTTGATAAAAATCATGATTTTTTTAATTTTTTAAAAAAATTTACCAGCTTTTACAAATATTATTATTTTTAAATATTTCTAACTGCTTATATTTTGTTTTGTTAAGTAAACAAATATTTTTAGGCAGGAATAGTACAGATACGAAGCAAAACTGGAGAAGTTTTAACATGCAAATTTCGTTCGCGTAACTTTTGCAAGTTTGCGCCTTTGTCGAAACTTGTATTAACGTGAAAATTTCGTCAGCGCAGTATTGCAAGTTTGCCGCTTTGTCGAAACTTGTAATAACTGGCAGAAAACGCCCGGCTATATAAACAATACGCACTTATTTTAGTTATCAGTAATATTTTTGCTTTAGGGGCGATTTAGGGGTTAATCTATCAAAACATTTGAACTCATGACAAGCCGGGGCAGAAAGGAATTTAGTGTTTGGCAGCATTTTATAAAAAAGAAAGTGGTGGGCAAACTAGGTTGTACAGCAGTATGTAAAAAGTGTGGTAAAGAATTGCAATTGCAATAAATTGCAATAAATAAGGGCAAAATGAATATAACTGTAAAGTTACCAGTATTGTTATAGATAATGCAAGCAACATGGTCAGTATGAAGAAAAAAATTACCGAGTCGTCCAATTACCCTATAACTACATATGGTTGTTCGGCACACTTACTTAGTTTGCTCTCCAAAGATTTAGAAGCATCGCAAATAAAAGAACATATAGTACATATTGTGAAATACTTCAAAATACCCATTTGCCAAATGCTTGGTATAAAGAAAAGGGGGGCAAGAAATTGGTCTTACCTCAGGATGTTCGATGGAATACACTTTCAGATTGTCTTAAGATCTATGTAAATGAGTGGCCAAAAATTTTATTAATATGTGAAGAGCATAACAATCAAATTGATCCAGTGATTTTTAAAAAAGTTTCAGATATCTGTATTAAAAGGATGGCTGAAGATTTTCTACAGTTGCTAAAACCAATTTCTATAGCACTGGATGCAATGCAACAAAAAGGTTCATTTTTATCTCAAGCAGTTTACATATGGAAAAAGTTACTGGCTATTTTTGACAGTTTTGAATTTGAAGAAGAAAGAAGCTTGCGTCAATATCAATTATTTAAGAACAGATATGTTCAAGCTCTAACCCCCTTTCACTTTTTGGCGTATATTTTGGATCCTACAATAAACAAAGAAGAATATCCATTACTAGCTGAAGAAAAGAGAGATGCTCTACACATTGTTTCGAAATATTTTGCAGACACAGGATTATTACCATTGCTAATTAAGTTGGAAGCTAAGTCGGACCCTTTTCACAAAACTCCGTTTTCAGAGGAAATAATCAAAAATGTAACAGCAGTGGAGATCTCAAGAAGATGTTTCAGAAATTAAGCAAGTGCTCCCTATAGTAATTTCTGTTTTGTGTGCCTGTGCATTGTCTGCTGATATCGAAAGGATGTTTTCTACTTATTTCTATTTAAGCATTATAACACTTTTTTTATATTTTCTTTTTGTTTAAGTTAAGTATTTTTTTGTATTAAAAAGGTTTTTTTAGTTTTAATTTTTTAATCTTTTTAAAGTTTTATTTTTGTAATAACCAGCTGTTCTCTTCGACTATTATAATAAAATAATAAATAACACCACATAAAAATGCGTCTGGGTTTTATTTTTTGTATGAACAAATACATTTTGAGTGTTAAAATTTTAAAACTCTTTTTTAAATTAATCTTGATTTAAAAAAAAAAAAAATCATACTGATTAAAATCATGATTTTAATCGCGATTTTCATCAATTGATTTTAATCATCTCAACCCTACTACAAATATATATGAAATCAAGGACACTTTTAAATAAATTCAAAATAAAACGACCTCAGGTTGGGACGAATTTTCCCTTGAAATATTTCTTGACTGCCTGACAATGCTTTGGAAGTGCTGGCCGAAATCATAAACCATTCTTTTAAAACGGGAACTTTCAATGGTAATGTTCTGTACCCGTGGGTCAAAGGTCACAATTTCAAATTCAGCTTAATACTAAACTTTTTATTTATTTTTTGCTTAGATTAGTCACATGATTGGATGTGACTTTTCAAAGTTAAAGTCGCAATGGTTTTGTTCATAAGGTCAAATGTTCTATTCAGGTGGATTTATGCTTATGCAGACACCAATAAAGAAAAATTAAATCTATAAAAGTTCCTAATGCTATGGTAGCACTTAGGTAGGTATGCAAATCACCTCAAAATAAATTAAAATTAATATCTTAATTATTGGCCTGCTTAAAGCCCCCTTTAGTGTTTGTATTTTTATTTATTATGAAGCTTGAAGAACAAACAGTATAGGTCACTGGGAGAAGATGGCTCTCTGTGTATTTTGCCCAGTTTGCAGCCTTACCTAGCGCCTTAGCAGTACAAACTTCTGAGCTTATCAAATAATAATATAATATATATATATAATACTATTATCGAATCTTTGACTCAGCCTGTAGGTACATAAAAATTACTTTATCTACTTTCATTTAGTAATATGAATTTTACAGTTCTGTAAATCATTTTGTAATGGCATCTATTACAGCACTAGTGCTGTAATAGATGCCATTACAGCACTAGTGCTGTAATAGATGCCCTTACAAAACGATTTTTAATAGCAGGTGCATTTTTATTTTTAAAAATGCCTTTTGCCAATGTATTTTATTCATAGATGAAAGTAGATAAAATTTTGTACAATATTCTTGTTGTAAGTTCATATAACTACACTCGATGTTTGATTAAACTCGGCTGACGCCTCGTTTAACAACTTTAACATCTCGTGTTGTAATATGAATCTTTACAACACTTATATCGTAAATAACTATTACCTTATTTTCAAAAACATGTTTGAACCAAAAAATTGTATTTTTTAACTGAATTCTACACAAGTTTAGTTGAACTTACCACAACATTTTTTAGTGGGTGCTCTATTACCGGTTCTGAAAATGTCCTTTTGGTCCTTAGGATATTAGGTCTTAAAGTTTTCCTAAAATAATTTTCAACAGGTGGATTTATGTTTGTAAAGCAATTAAGAAAAATTCAATTCAATTGACAATAACTAACAATTAAAATATAAACATTTGTATACGGTGGCACTCTCATTTTGGAACTTAAGAAAATCACAAAACAATTTAACAAAATTAGGGAAAATTAGGTCTGCATAAATCCATCTTTATGCAAGACCTTCATTTTTGTTTTATAGTTTGTAGAAGTTTAGGAAAAAAACAGAAATGGTTGACTGACTAAAATGCCAGTATGGGATTAAAAAATTAAATGAATGATAAAATTGGTTATAACTCACCATTCTGGCAAGTTTGAGGACATATCTACAGAAAAACTCTAAACACTAAACATAAACAAAGACCTTTAATTTTTTTGTAAATTATAACATAACCTAGAAAACTAAAAATCAGGCGACAGTCGACTCCGGCTTACTTCAAGTCGCTGCTTGCTTGTATATATGGCTCTGCTCCACAAGGGCAATTTGCCAGCACATTTGGGGGTGAGGGCGACCTCGTCTGGTCCTGTACCATACCGCCCTCAGTTTTCATTCGAAACACGTTTCGTGTATTATGCAGGGTCTTTACGTAGACTCTGTTTATAGTACTGTGGTGTGTGGACTCATAAACGTTAGAGCTGTATTGGTCGCTAATGACGGAGAGTTTAGTAAAGCCGAACACAAACACAGGAAGACATCACATAGGGTGTTTATCTGGAAAGGGCAGGTTGTTATTTGTTAAGCTGAACCTCCTTTTAGTTTAATCCTATTATAGTTTAGAAACTTTAAAATTAATTTTATTGTTTTGCTATTTAATTTAGTTAAGACCACTTTTAAATTCAGAGGGAGGGAGAATCCTATTTTGGTAAATTCCTGATACATACAAAAACCCGGTATGATATTAATTGGGCACTCCAAAAAAAATATGTTCAAGATCCTCAACTTGTCCACATTCGCACCTTGGGTTTTCTTTTATTCCTATTTTATACAAACGACTAGCAGTCAAACAATGACTCCTTCGCATTCTTATGATAGTAGTTATATGCCGGCGATCAATAAACTGAAGATCCCTATACCAAGGCTCAGCGGGGAACTCCCCGACAATTTCCGCATAAGCTCTACCTTTAAATTTCAGGGACTCTTGACTCTTTCCAAGAGGCCTAAAACTCTTTAAGAATTATTTCCTTTACAAGAGGGAGGGTGTCCTGTTTGTCAGTATCAATCTTTTTGGGGATATTTAAATCTTTGCCTATTTTGGCTAAAATATCAACCGCTTCATTGCCCTTGATATCAGCGTGTCCAGGTATCCACAACAAGCTTACATCCAACCCCTGTTCCCGTGCTAATATTATTAGCCTTTTGGTTCTTACACTAATATAATTATTCCAGGGATCTATCTTAGATCTGTTTATTTTTTGAATTGCACTTAATGAATCTGAAAAAATTATAGACTTAGCAATATTCCTACTAATAACGACTTTAACTGCTTCGTGTATGGCTACTACTTTAGCGGTACAGATGCTAAATGTGGCTGGTAGTCTAGAGGAAAAGTTGTAGTTAATGTTCGGAATATGTATTCCAAAACCCACCCTACTTCCTCTTTTTGATGCATCTGTGTAGATAAAAACGTGTGGGCTTCTGAACTTTTCTGTTTTATCAAGGAACAGAGGATTGAGATTCGCGCCCTCCTTCTTTAATCCAAGATCTAAGATTTTGATGTTTTTGATTTGAACGAAGAAATCGATGTCAAATATAGGGAAATTTTCAAACGTATACAGCCCCTTAATCAACGGCAGAAAATAATTATAGGCCTGTATTAGGTATGGTGAGGATCGATTTCTCCAAAATTGCATTTTTCATGGCCAATCTTCTGGAGTCAACAATGATGGTTGTAAGTGGGTGATTATTGATGCTTAAAATTTTTGCTAAGAACTTTGTTGCGAGGAGCTTACGTCGGTGTTCCATGTCTATTAATGAGGCTTCTGCTAAAAGAGTATTTGTGGGAGTTGAACGCATACATCCCAAAACCACTCTTAATCCCGAGAATTGAGTTGTATCAATCTTTTTCAGGCTCTTTTTATGATTTGGGTTAAGAAATATCGATCCATAGTCCAGGTGTGACACAACTATAGCATTAAAAACCGAGCGTAGAGTCTTAGGATCAGCCCCCCACCACACTCTACAAATCATTTTCATGGTATTGATCCCTTTGCGGGCTTTAAGAATTTTCCGTGTGTTTAGTCCAGTTTAGGTTTTTTTGTAAAATCATACCTAGATATTTGGTCTCATTCACAAAACTTACGTTTTGGTTGTTAAGTTGGATAGGCAGTATATCCATATGCTTCCTATTCTTTGTGAACAGCATTGCTTCGCATTTATTAGCAGACAAAAACAAATTGTGCTCCAGGAGCCATTCATCCATGTTTCTCAGCGTTTGGGTTAGTGTATTCCTCATAGTGTCTATATTCTTCCCTGACATGAACAGAACCAAGTCATCAGCATATCCCACTATTTTGACTTGCGGAAAACGACTAAAAATTTCACAAATATATATATTAAATAAGAGGGTGCTTAGGGGCGATCCTTGTGGGATTCCCAGGCTTGTTTTCCCGGGCCCAAAATTTCACCCGATTCATTCTTGGAGTACAGAATCCTGTCCTTCAATATCATAAAGATTATGTTACACAATTCTGTAGGGATCTTCATTTCTATCATTGTATTATATAGCATATATATGTCAATATGATCGTAGGCTGCTTTAACATCTAGAAATAGAGCCATTACTGACAGATTTTGTTCAAAGGCTAGTGATATTTGAGATATTAACATGGCCTGACCATTGGCGGTTCCTTGCCCTTTCCTAAAACCTGTCTGGTACCAAGAAAACCTTAGATTCTTTTCCAACTGCCACTCTATTCTATTTTTTATCATAATCTCCAGGGTTTTCAAAAAACAAGATGATAAGGTGATCGGTCTATAGCTTTCTGCTTGTTTTGGATCTTTATTGGGTTTCAGGAGGAATATCATATTGTATTTTTTCCAAGGATCTGGTATTGGTGAACCCGAAAGAATGTTATTATATATTATTAATAATTGTTTCTGTATTCCGATTGGGGCTTTTTGAATCATTAAATAAGATATTTCATCCAATCCAGGGGCGGTTCCTTTTTTATTTTGTATCGCTAGGTTAAGCTCATCTATCGAGAAAGGTTTTAGCTCGGCATTAGTCAAAGGCCTCACTGCAAAGTCAGGGATAGTAGCGACTACAGACATTTTTTTGATCATCTCTAATCTTAAGTTATCTGCTATTATTTATTGACCAATTTGAAGCTGATCTGTTGCCTGAGAAAGCCTTAATTTTTCCCCAGATATATCTAATATCTGAATCTCTATTTAGTGAGGTGTAAAATTCCCTGAATTTACTTTTCTTTTTGTTTTTGAGGGCTATAATTTTTTTTGCCTGAATATAATTATCTGTATTAGGCATATCTTTAAAAAATGTTTTAATTGCTACCTTCCTTTTATTAATTATGCCCGAACAGTCATTATCCCACCATGGGTTGCTCGGGGCCCCTGGATTATTTTTTGTTTTGTTTGGGATTGCCCTATCTGCGGCCCGGTTTATCATTAGTATGAGGTCATCATAATTCCTAAAATCGCAATTCAATAATGAATCTACTAATAGCGTATCATGGAATAAATTCCAATCAGCTTCATGAAAATTTCTAACTTTGTAAGTTGATAAAAATACGTTGTTGTTTTCAGACCCATTTATTTCACACACTGTTGGAAAATGATCGCTGTTTCCACAGTCTTCTAGAACCCTCCAAGAACAGTGAGTGAACAAGGCTGGCTCAGTAATTGCTATATCCCGCGGGCTAGCTGAAGAGAGATGAAGGCTAGTAGGGGTGCCGTTGCTCAACAATAACAATATATATTCGTTTTGATTGTTTACTTTACTGCCCTATGCTCCATGCAATGCATATTAAGGTCCCCCATCAAAATACTCGCCCCCTGAAGGTCCTGAAACAGACTCTCCATTTTTCCTTTATTAAAATTGCCCTGTGTACAAGAATAAACGTTTATAATATTTAAATTACCTACCTTTATGGTTAAATACTGTAATAAGTTTACATTATTAGGAGCTATATTTTTTACTATAAAAAACTTTATATCATTCCTGATACAAGTGGCAATACCTCCATACCCATCCATTCTATCCTGTCTGATTATTTTAAAATTATTCAATTTGAAATTGTGCTTTTCTTTTAACCAGGTTTTATTTAGAAGTATAACATTGGGATTTTCCTTTCTTATGAAAGAAATTAAATTGCCCCTATTTGAGTTTACAGATCTAAGATTCCATTGTAGAATTTTAATTTTTTTGGGGTTTTTATTGTTACTCTTTCCTTGGGTTCTTATTGTTGTTGGATCCATTTTAATTTGAGTCATAGTCGTAGTCCATTTGGGAATAACTTTGAACACTTGGGTGTGTATGGGTTAAAATAAGGTCCTTAATTCTAAGTTGTTGTTCATTAGACATTTTGGAAAAAATATTATATAAATTTTTAATTGGGTCATCTACCATTGTACTATTTATTCTATGAAAGGCACTATGAGGCGTAGTTGTACTTTGAAAATGGTCTATATAGGGGTTATTATGGGAAGTACTTGGTTGTGTTTGTGGGTATGTTATCTGTGTAGATTGTGTATTAGTATTTGGGGTTCTTCCATTAGGGGAGTATAACGCTTCATCATGGGCTCTGCGATCAAAAGATTTTTGTATGACTCTTTTTTTTGGAGCCTCGCAAACCACTTGTTGAAAAGAGCGTTTAGGTCTATACGATGATTCTACCTGCCTTCTCTAGGCTGTGGGAATCATGCTGTTATCATATTTATTATTTGTGTTATTGTTTCTCATTGCTGGGAAATCTGAAGGATGAAAAATGTTTTCATCATTGTGTACGTCAATATGGGGGCCATAGGTTTTTTTGCATATAGGTTGTTTGCGTCAAAAAAGGTTAGATTCTCGAAGGCCATGAGTTATTTAATATTTTTTTGCCTCTCGCATTCTGGGCATTTTTTAAAGTTACTTTTATGCTCATCGGATTTACAATAATAACATTTGGTAGAGCAGGTGAATTGACGGTTATCTGTTTCGTGGCTTTCCGAGTCCCCACATTTGAAGCATTTTTTTTTACCTTTGCAGTTTTTATTAGTATGACCAAACAACAAACAATTGAAGCACTGGGTGACCGGTGTCACATAGGGAACTATTGGTTTAATTAATCCGTAAAGTCCTATACATTTAGGTAAAACAACCCCTTCGAATGTAATTAGTATAGTATTGGTTTCTTCGAAAGTAGGGTTATCATTTCCAGCATTATAAAGTTTACGTTTTAGTCTGACGCCTTCTATGATTTTAACTGGCGAAGAGGACTTTTCGAGGATTTCCTCAACGGCGAATGACTTATGGACACCTCTCACTATCCCCTTACTCGAGACGAAATTGTAGGGAATAAAAATATTGTACCCTTTATCTAGTAAAGTTTTATTTTTTGTAAAATCATTTGCTGCAGAAAAATTAACAAATTCAACCCCAATCCGGTTTGTCCCTTTGTTATTTATTTTTTTGACGTCTCTTAAGTTGACTAAAGAGTTCCTTAGCTATTTTTAAATCGTTAAACCTTCCAATGTTATTTCCCAATTTTTCTGTTGATTCAATATAGACAATGAAGGGGCCAATATCTAAATTAGTATAGTTTCTGGGCATTTTATTTCTCCGATTATCATTATTCAAAGTACGATCCAGGTCGTTGTTTGAGTTTTTTACCTGCATATTTTGCTTATCATTATTTACATTTCGCTGACTATTTTTTTGGGGATCTTGCACACCTGATTGTGAAACGCCTATAATATCATTTATTAATTCGACATTCATCGAGGTTTTCCCCCCTCCGGGGTCATCGGGTTCCATCCCGTGAACCAATAATTATTAAACTTAAATTCTAACGACTATCTATAATTAGGTTGAGCTTACCAAAAATTCGAGCGAGTTGAAAAAAAAAACAAAATTGCGCGGGGCGAAAATACTGTACACAGCTGCTTCAACCACGGTTACCACAGCACTGTTACTTCAAGTCAATAAAATCACAGAACTCAAAAACTTAATAAAAAGTGTTGTCGGTTGGTAAAACTAGTTTTGCACTGGGTATCACCTAGTGCAAACCAACATTCTGTAAAAAGTTGCTCTAGTGCAGTAGCAATAAATATTTTTGGGTTTTTTTGAGAAAGCGCGTTTAATTTGAAACTTGGCTGTTGGGCTTGGACACAGCTTCCTTTACTTCAGGGGGCTATGGCTTGGACCAAAGAGTAACCCAACTAATTGGTTATGTCATTGTTACTCTTTGCTTTGACATAGCATCTATTATAAAGTTTTTAATTTTATGAATGTCTTCCCTATGGTTGCACAACGTCACTATTTCCTCATCGTCACTATTGCTGGACAAAGAAGATAAAAATAGAGAATTTTTCTACTTTCTGCACTTCCAAGGTTTCCATTTTTAACAACACAGTAAAGAAAAGCTTTATTAGGAGAATTTCTTGACTTCTAGCTTGTTTGACATGATAAGTGCACTCAACTCCGGCACCTCATTCTGAAAAATATGCACCGAGTGCAAAACTGGTTGACCTAGTTCCTGAACCGAAATAAACAACCTGACGAACTCTACCAATCGAACATAAATATTGCACCAATTTTAACAATTGAAAACACTAAGTACCTATGAAAGAAGTGCGGCATTGGTATGCCACTCAGTGCCCAGTGCACAAAAAATATTGGAAGAGTTCACTACAGGTTTACAGATTTCACCTCGAGTCTATATTGCCAATTAGCTAAGGATAATTCTCCTCATCGCAATCAGTAACTACTGGTCAAAGTAGTATTTAAAATATACATATAGTCAGATATTTTTGAAGACCTTGTATTTTTTGATGAATTCATCCAATTATCGGTGCGGCACGACCTCCAGGAGCACGTGCGGAACTGATGGCACTCAGTGCAAGAAATGTTGGCCCGGCTTCTGAATGGTTACAAAAAAATAGCGAATTCCATTGGTAAGAAAAATGCGGAACGAGTGCAAGATTTGAACACCATTGGATATTTCAGTGCAAGTATTTATAAACCATTGGGAAACCGGTGCAACAAGTATTGCACCGAGTGCAATCAGTTCCGCACGAGCTCTTGGAGACTGTGCTGCACCGAAACTGGATGAAATTGTCAAAAAATACAGTGTTTTGATTTTTTCGATCTTAAAAATTCTACTCTGTCTCAAATTTTGTCCAGTGGTAAGTAAAATCATTGAGGATTAAGGAGTATTAAGTCATCAACTTTGTTGGAAAAATGCACTTAAGGTCTCATCTGAAAACCATTGGTACTCAAATAGTGCAACACTTTTTGTGCACTGGTGCAGTTCTACTGACATACCGGTGCCTCACTTCTTTTACCAATAGAATTCGCTTAAATATTGCACTCTTGCTGCACTTCTTTTACCCTCACATTTTACTGCTCACTTCAGATCAAACTGAAAATATTTGTGTTCCATCAATTCAAGTAATTTCGGAAGCGACACATAATTAAACTGAGATCTTGCGTGCTGAACCTTTATGTTTCCCTCAATTGCACTGGAACAATTTAGGCTTAGTTTAGCAAAGGGGTGTTTAGAATAGAGAGTTTTTGGGCTTGCCATTTGGAGAATACCGTAACGCTATTTGACAGTATGGGCAGTAAAAAAACAGCAATAGAAAGTTCTTGGTTGCCATACTGTAACGCTATTTGACAGCTACACAATACGCATGTGCAGTAAGGCGCAATTTTACAATCAAAGTTAAACGCCAATCCTTAGTTTAAACAAACTTCGGTTTAACCATTACCGGCGGTCTTGGTGTGGATTAAACTTCAGTTTACAGTAAACGAAAAGATTCTAACCTAAAAAAAAGTGAAAAACAACAATTTTATGGTTTCAAAATTAAAAAAAGAAACTTTATTTTTTTAATAAACGTTGTGTAATAGCTCTCCAAAATCATTTCCTGATTTTTTATTTTCCTTATTAAATTCTTGGGTCAATTCGTCCCAGCCTCGTTCTTTCTCCTTCCATGTTACAGCATCACTTTTTTTTTACTCCACACACTCCTTATGTTTTTTTACCAAGCTTATTAACAGCTCCACTTCTTTTTCAGAAAAATTAAAAGATCGTTTATTATTAATTTTTCCTTGATTTTGAAAATTTCGAAAATTTTTACTGAGAAAAAGTAGGGTTATGAACAGTTCTTCTTTTTGTTTATTCCTGGCCGTGGTTTAACTGTGACTTATAAAATAGAGCACTTTGTTAACCTTCGCTTTAAGCTAAAGATTAAACATAGGTTTAAACTTTGGTTTAATCTGGAGTTTTACCGCAGGTTGTAAAATTGCGCCTAAGACAATAGAGAGAAATCGGTAGTTCCAATAGCGTCGGTCTCAATTAGCGGTAACATTATTTTGACGTTTAACGTATGCGCGATTCGATTTGATTGCATCGCAACGTGAATAACGATATCGCACGGAGTTCGTGCGAGAGGATTACTCGGCCGTATTAGAAAATAATAAAACAAATTGGCATGCGCACATGGAGTAAAGTGAAAGTTTGAGGTTAGTTATTTGAATAGAAATAAAGGTCTGTCTTTACTACCAAATAACTTTATTTGCCCTTCTAGGGTAGAAAACAAGGGTTATAGAAATACATAAAATGACGATGAATTAAATTAAATTTCTTAATGTATGTGTTGTACTAGTTTCGACTTTAGAGAAAGTCATCCTCAGCAACTAACCATTTATGAGATTTTAAAATGAAAAGAAGTTAAAACAGTTGGGGGAGCATAGAGGTGATTCAATAATACAATACAATATAATGTAGATTATGCAACCTTTGGAATCGACAGGAGTTTAGTATAAGAACGGTGTATCTCCATGTAAAGGTAGGGGTTGATTTATACGCAAGTGGAATAAAGGACCTTAATCATAGTCGAGTGATTTAAGCAATGTTGAAGTCAAAAAATTTTTGTAAAAGAAGAATTTTAACATATCAATTCATTCTTTTTTAGTGAAACCGAATTAGTGAGGGGACATGCTTAATGTTATGGTGGATTTGATATTTGTGAATGAAACTAAATGAACTTGCTATTCTAAAAAAATTTTTTTTTGTCAAAATGAGACTAGGTATGTCATTTCAAATAAAATGGGAATACATCAAGTGGTCACTATTCACTTGTTATATAAAAATAAAAATAAAATAAAATTTAAAAATTGTTAAGACATTATTATATTAGTTATTTGAATTTCAGTATGTATTTTTTTGTTTTTTAAACATGCAAGAAAGTGGGTTTTTTAGGCAAGTCTTTTTTGAAAAGTCCAGGTAGCACAGGTATAGATAGTTCCTAGAAATGATCACAAATGAATCCTAAAATTACTTGGAAACTTATTAAATTACATCAAAAGAGTCTAATAAGTCATTAGCGTAAACGGTCATGAACCTTATTTGTTTGTCCTCCAGGTAAAATGGCCTACCTGTCAAAGTCACGTGTTTGAAAATGGTCAATAGGCTTACCTCAGTGTTATTATCCATAATATAATTATTCGGCAGTAGCACTAGTGTTCACCCGCCTATTATAGGCATTGTTATTTGTGGGTGAACAGTGCTACTGCCGAATAATTATATTATGGATAATAACACTGAGGTAAGCCTATTGACCATTTTCAAACACGTGACTTTGACAGGTAGGCCATTTTACCTGGAGGACAAACAAATAAGGTTCATGACCGTTTACGCTAATGACTTATTAGACTCTTTTGATGTAATTTAATAAGTTTCCAAGTAATTTTAGGATTCATTTGTGATCATTTCTAGGAACTATCTATATACCTGTGCTACCTGGACTTTTCAAAAAAGACTTGCCTAAAAAACCCATTTTCTTGCATGTTTAAAAAACAAAAAAATACATACTGAAATTCAAATAACTAATATAATAATGTCTTAACAATTTTTAAATTTTATTTTATTTTTATTTTTATATAACAAGTGAATAGTGACCACTTGATGTATTCCCATTTTATTTGAAATGACATAGTCTCATTTTGACAAAAAAAATTTTTTTTAGAATAGCAAGTTCATTTAGTTTCATTCACAAATATCAAATCCACCATAACATTAAGCATGCCCCCTCACTAATTCGGTTTCACTAAAAAAGAATGAATTGATAAGTTAAAATTCTTCTTTTAAAATTTTTTGACTTCAACATTGCTTAAATCACTCGACTATGATTAAGGTCCTTTATTCCACTTGCGTATAAATCAATCCCTACCTTTACATGGAGATACACCGTTCTTATACTAAACTCCTGTCGATTCCAAAGGTTGCATAATCTACATTATATTGTATTGTATTATTGAATCACCTCTATGCTCCCCCAACTGTTTTAACTTCTTTTTATATTAAAATCTCATAAATGGTTAGTTGCTGAGGATGACTTTCTCTAAAGTCGAAACTAGTACAACACATACATTAAGAAATTTAATTTAATTCATCGTCATTTTATGTATTTCTATAACCCTTGTTTTCTACCCTAGAAGGGCAAATAAAGTTATTTGGTGGTAAAGACAGACCTTTAAATTTCTATTCAAATAACTAACCTCAAACTTTCACTTTACTCCATGTGCGCATGCCAATTTGTTTCATTATTTTCTAATACGGCCGAGTAAGCCTCTAGCACGAACTCCGTGCGATATCGTTATTCACGTTGCGATGCAATCAAATCGAATCGCGCATACGTTAAACGTCAAAATAATGTTACCGCTAATTGCGACCGACGCTATTGGAACTACCGATTTCTCTCTATTGTCTTAGGCACAATTTTACAACCTGCGTACCATCAAACATGGAAAATTATACGGACTCTGAGAAGGCTGACATGCTCCTGGTATACGGGGTTTTCAAGGAAATGGGCGGTAGAGTGTTAGGGTTTACATGGAGAGATTTCCTAGCCGTCGAATACCAAACCATCAAACATTTGCCAGTATCGAGCGTCATCTTCGGGAAACGGGCAGCTTTGGGAAAAAATTTGGAGGCAGGGGTCGTATGCGAACAACTGGAACTGTGGAAACAGAAGAAAATATTCTGGAAAAAGTTGAAGAAGAACCAAGTACCAGTACCCGTCGCTTAGAACGTGAGTTACATGTTCCTAAAACGATTGTCAATGAGGTTTTAAAAGAACAGGTGTTATATCCATATCACGTGCAAAAAGTCCAGGAACTTTTACCGACTGATCCTCCCATGCGGTTTACATTTTGTCAATTTATTAGAAACAAAAGAATCCGTGATTTTTGTAGAAAAATATTGTTTACCGACAAGTGACGAGGCGTGCTTTACAAGATCTGGAGTAACCACTGCACAACGAACATATTTATTCCGATGAAAATCCACATGCCATTAAAGTTTTGCACATCACCAGCATCAAATTAAATTAAATATTTGGGCAGGTACTATTGATCGCTACCTTATTGGTCCTATTGTTATTCCAGACAGGTTAGATGGAAATATTTATTTAAATTTTTTGCAAGACACATTACCAATTTTTCTGGAAAAGTTGTCCCGTTTACTTCGTAAGGAATGTGGTATATGCATGATGGTGCCCCGCCTCATTTTTCCGTTGCCGTTCGGCAATACTTACACCATCAATATCCCAAACGACGGATTGGAAGGGGCAATGATGCACCAGTAAAATGGCCACCACGTTCTCCGGAGTTAAATATGTGTGACTTTTTTTGTGGGGCGCTATTAAAACAGAAGTTTAAAAGACTCCGGTAAACACACGCCATGATTTATTGACACGGATTTTAAATGCAGGCAACCATTTTAATAACCCCGATACATTAAATGGGGTCCAATATAATTTTTCAAGGAGTGTTAATAAGTGTATTCAACAAGATGGCGGTCATTTTACACATTTGCTCAAGTAATGTTTTCGTTTTACTTAGTTTCTTACAATATTTTTAATACATACTTCAAACTTTGTTGTATTTTGTTTTATTATTACTGTTAATAATATAATTGATGTATGCAGGTAACTGTAAATATTTTTTTTCTGGCAAAACAGCTCATCCAACGAAAAATATTGAAGAGGTAAAATAGCTTCCAAGTGCATCCAGTCACTCGACAAAAATATCTGGGTTGTCATAACGCCGTTGATATAAAAAATCAGGAGAAATGTTGACGTATTATATCACTTATATAACACTTCCACTTATTTACAGCCGGTGACTATACTACTAGAAAACGTCATTTTATAGTATTAGTCTACATACTAAAAATCATTAAAATCGATTAGCAGGTTTTCACGTAATTTAGGAAAACCAATATTTTTATAAATTCTTGACGCCCTTTACCGGCTAAACGAGACAATTTTGGATATAACTAGTCGGCTTAGATCGACCTATTTTGACGTCAGGAGTCTGTCGTCAAACGTTGTACACGTATTTTCCGGACACCCTTTATATTGCTAATTGAACATTGCACATTGCACAAACAAACCCTAAAATAAGAGGAATCCGTGAGGGGAACAGGCTGGTTTTTCTGCATCTGGTCCGTCAAGTGTCAAAGCCAGGGTGTGTCGACTAACACTTTGGGTGTAATGAATCTGAAATATTTCAGAAATATTAATATGAAAGGTTATGCTTAGACATTCGAAATATATCAGAGATATTTCTGAAAGGAAGCGTGCTGTGTGGGGTAGAGCACCATAATAAGTACTGCAGGTTGAAGCAGAATCCCACTAGTTTCAATGGATATCAGTAGGTATTTTGCATTTTAAGAACAGGTTTGTGGATGTTGATCTACGCAAGAACTGCACACTGAAGCAGAATCTCACGAGTCTCAATGAACACTATTTTGCATTTTTCGTGAAGACCAAAAAAGAACAGGTTTTGTGGATGTTGATATACAAGAAAAACTGCAGGTTGAAGCAGAATCTCACCACTCTCAATGAACAGTATTTTGCATTTTTCTTGAAGACCAAAAAAGAACAGGTTTTGTGGATGTTGACATATACAAGAACTGTAGGTTGAAGTAGAATCTCACCAGTCTCAATGGACAGTATTCCGCATCTTTTCCGAAAGCCGAAAAAGAACAGGTTTGTAGATGTTGATATGCAGCATTTTATGGTTTACACCAGTGTCACAGGAGGGATTGCCTGATTTGCTTGAGTGGGTAGGATCTGTACACCAATAATAAATAAAATTATTTTTTGGTGCAGAAATGAATGTATGAAGATGTTAATGTACAAAATAAAAAAAAAAAAGTGGACGCATATTCTTCAAACAACAGAACTACTAGTACCTATCAAAAGAGTGATCTTAAGGACGCGCTGCCGAAATATAATTATTCAATCAAACAAACTTCTTAACTTACTCCCCCCCCCCCCCCCCCGGCTTCCCTGCTTCACCACTTCGCCCCCTGCGGTCCATTCCGCAGGGTCTCACCATTAACAGTAAACTCCGCTGTTCACATGGAGTCGGGTATGTGGGTTTTTAGAAATATCTGAGGGGGCACAACAGGGGGGGGACGAACTAATGAAGTTCGATTGTAATTATATATGAGGCACCTCGTCCGCGAAAATATCACTTCCGCCACTGAAGTTGACGCACTTTCTTCTTTATATGATTCCTAGCGCCACACCTTGATAGAAATGGGAATACTTGGCAGCTATATGGTAACTTGTCTCCTCGTACCGTCTTAATATAGTATCAAGAGTGATCTTTTCAGACGACGCGCCTCATATAATTACAATCGCATTTCACTAGTTCGATTCATTGAATAATTTGTGTAGCTTATCTCAATCAACCCAGAGTTCAAAACAATACGGCTCTTTTAGGTAGAACATTCCAAGCTTAACTTAGCTAAACCAAGCCTAAATTGTGGCGGCGCAAGTGGGATTACCCTATACTTTCTTTATGGTCCCTTTGCAGTTAGCTTCCAAAATGACCCGGAAATGGGAATGTAAATATTATTTATCAAAACATTGATTTACTTTTCTAGGTTATAAAATTTTGAAATGTAGTGTTTTCCACAGGGATTTCTCAAATATCCGTGGTTTGTCAAGAACTCTCGAGTTAGTACTATTTTCAAAAGAACCTGATTAAAATTTTTAAATACAGCATATAGCGTAACAATAATGGCATTAATATAAAGCATGTTTCAGTACGTTACACTTTTAATTTTTAGTGTGATTTTATTCTTGTACGGTTTTTTTCCCGTTTCGAATGGAACCGCGAAATTTAGAAATAACCCACCTACACATATTGGAAATATAACGATCAGTCCATTTAAATCATATATGCCACATTTTACAAAAACAGTGTTATTAGTTATCGATGCTTTAAGATGGGATTTTGTAACTGCAGATTTAATGCCTCTAACTGTAGAGCTTATGAACACAAAAGGGTGCTTAAGCGAAGTCCATGTTGAGAGCCCCACAGTTACTTTACCAAGAATCAAAGCACTGACAACAGGCAGTGTACCACAGTACATTGATGTAGTAAGAAACTTGGCTTCTTCTGAAATCCTGAGTGATTCCTGGTTGCATTCCGCCAAGGAAAAAGGCATGAAAACAGTATTCTATGGAGACAATACGTGGGAGAAGCTATTTCCAGATTTCTTTACCAGGTCTGAGGGCACAACATCATTTTTTGTGTGGGATTTTACTGAAGTTGATGATAATGTAACAAGAAATGTAAATTTTGAGTTGGAAAGAAAAGATTGGGATATAATGATTCTGCATTATTTGGGTAGGTAATATAATTTTTGGGTATACAGAAACCATTCATGTCTTCTTTTTTTAGGATTGGATCACATAGGGCATGTTTTGGGACCATTTTCTTCTAGGATGCCACCTAAGTTAAAAGAGATGGATGAAATAATTAATAAAATCTATGATAATACTAATGCCAGTAATACTTTAATTTTGGTTACTAGTGACCATGGCATGAGAGACAGTGGAGGTTTGTTTTCTATTAAAAAAAAAACATCGATATACACTGTAGTATAGGTATTAAATTTGTTTTAATTTTCACCTTGGCATAATATATAACCTAATATTTTTTTGATCAGGACATGGAGGAACAACAAAACCAGAAGTTATAGTTCCCTTAATTGCAATAGGACTAAGTTGTGAAAATTCAATGTTTTTACAAACCGACATACCTGTAAATTTGGCTGTGCTCCTAGGACTTAACATACCATCAACTAGCATTGGAACAATCCAAAAATTCCTTTTAAATAACTTAAATACTGAAGAATACCTTTATGCCTTACGGTACAATGCAGAATTATTGTTAAAAAAGCAAAATCTGTGTACAGAAACATTTCTTAATGCTACATACTTTCATGAAAAGTTTTTGATAGATAAAGATTTAAAACATGCAAAGATTGCTATGGACTTGTATCAAGACTGTTCAGAAAAAATAACTCGAAAACTTTATGAAGCTTCTAGTAGACAAGATATGTTTTCTCTTTATGTAGCCATTTCTGTTATGTTAAATATTTTAGTAATACTACTCAAACATCTTTTGAGTATAAAATACCAAACACATAATGCAGTGTTGTGTATTTATATGTGTATTCTTTGTATGCAATTCTTTGTTAGCTCTGATCTTATTTCCAAACTTTTCATTTTGATTTTGCTTATTTCATTTATATTACAACTAAAAAAAGTAATAAAATATTTAAAGATTTCCAGATTTCACCCTAGTTTAAACAGTTTTTTAATTTCAACTTGTATTTTGCATCCTGTAACATTTATATCTACAAGTTTCATAGAGGAAGAGCATTATTATTGGATATATTTTACCGTAACTTTAATTTTGATATTTGGTATACAGTTATATAGCATAGAAAAAGGTATTTTAAAAAGTGATATTACAAGAGTGATTTTTGTTCTTGTATTTATACGTTTTTCAATGGACTTAAATTCTACCATAGAAAATTCAGTTCAGAATACTGGTAATTGGGCCAATATTTTGACTGCAGAAGAAAATAGATTGTATTGTCAAATTTTCTTTGTTTTTAGTTTGGTGTTAGTATTTTTTGCTATGTACAGTTACTCTAAAGCATTTGAAAATGCTTATATACCTAAAATTTTATCTATAATAACGTTATTCCTAATATTTTTGCTAAAATTAACTTCTTATCATAATACAACTTTAGGTAAGGTGCTTTGGGGATTAATTTTCTTCCAAAAAATCTGTTTGCAGCCTTATTCGTGGAAGCACTTTTGGATCCTTGCATCTACCTTACTTATGAAACCCCACAATGTAATTTTGATACCTTTGGCCATATATACAGGGAATCAAATCTGCAAACTAGATAATTTTAAAAACATTCCAGCTCTGACAATTGTGAGTTATATGCTTTCCAAATGTTTTTACTTCCTACAGGGTCACAGAAATAGCTTAGCAAGTGTAGATATATCTGTAGGATACACAGGGTTAAATGATTATTATCCCATTTTAGTAATATCCCAAGTACTAATTCACACATTCAGCTTTCAAGTATTGTTCCATTTGACAGTACTGGCAAGTATGCCCAATGTTACAGAACAGAAGACATTTTGGACAACTTTGTTAATACTTTGTACTTCAGTAGTTATGTTCACTAGCATAATGATGATAATTTTTAGACACCATCTTTTTATTTGGTCTGTTTTTGCTCCCAAACTTTTTATAGAAAGTGTTCATACAGCCTTTATATTTATAGAAATATGCTTTTGGTATGCTAATAAATTTGTTATATGCCTGTTTTCAAAAGATAGATAAGTATTTTATGTAGGTACCTACCTAGTAGAATTAATAAACATCTGTGATAATTAAAAAGTAAAATAAAGTGAATAATTTGACAAGTTACAATTCTCTTTTTTACCCACTTATATCAAGTATGGTTTGCCTTTTAGTTGTAAATAAACCATAACTCTGCATATTTAAGCTTAGAAGAATATAATGGGGAAAGAGTACTTTTTATAAGATAAATTCTTTTAAAATCGAGTCAGACCTATCATTAATTGTTAGGTGATGTGCATAAATGCCACCATAATATCAATTCTAAGGCAATCATTAATTTAATTAAATTTTTCTTAATTGGTTTGTCAAAGCATATAAGCCTACCTCAATAGAAATAAAAATCTAATATACAGGGTAAAATACTCTATTGAAACACTTATATTTTATAATATATACCTTGAAAAGTGATTTGACACAATTAAAACTAATCTTCTGGTTTATCTGGGGGTGGGCCACAGGGCTGTAACATTTTTTCCATCAAATTGAACCTCACTCTGGCTTTAGCCTCATTCTCTCCTATTGCAAAGTAACTAAGCAAATCAGGGTGACCTAGGTAACTAGAATAGCTGTCTCTGTGTTGGTTTACAAGCCATTCAAATTTTGTTGTGTCGGCATGGCCTGTACCAATGTATTTTGATTGGAGATGCTCTAGCTGACTGTGGATGTTATATCTATCGCCCATCGTCCTGTATCGAAATAAAATTCAAATTAGCATGCTTACAGAAAATAGAATCTATTAGGGACGTTTATTTAAAAAAAATATATATATATACCTACCAGTAACTTTTACTCCTTATCTAATATCGTGGTTTTAATCTTTGGTTTTAATTTGGTTCGTATTTTAAAAAGAAACAAACGGAGGAACAACGAATACAAACGTCTCACAGAACTCAAAAAACGACCACAACTTTGTTTCTTTTTTCTATGCGACCACAGAAAACACAAACAAAGTTGAAAAGACTTCAAACCATTGACAATTGTAATTGTTCTGTTCTGTTAGAAATTCTTCTATGACCTCTTGCCTTTCGGCATCTAGCCAATGTCGCTTGTGTCTATAGAATCGCCCCGACGGTTTTTTAAAAGTCAGCAATCCTCCGGAGTTTTCTAGACTATTTCACTAGATTGTATTACACCGGCAATAAAATCGGTATTCGGCTAACAATACAACTACCTGGACTGGTGGTCGACAAAATCAACCAACTTCGTATTTCCGCGACCATTTTTTGATATTTAGAAAAAAAGTCACCTGAAAATACAATCATTTTTTTTATTTCTATGACAACAATTATTTAATTGAAGTCATGTCAAAAAAATGTTTTTACTACCTTTTTTATTACTGGATTTGTTTAAAATTTAAATAAAAGTTGTTTTAAAACATCCGTTTTCATTTATTCTCACTCTCGTAAAATAGTCATGTCGAATAGGTACCACTCGAAAAAAATTGAAGTCTGCAAAATTGTTCTCTTGGTTTATTTAAGTTTGTTGCTTTTAGCAATTTCGCTCATGAAGTTTTTTACAAAACCACTCGCCTGACGGCTCGTGGTTTTCAAAAAAATCAAAGGTCAAAAATTTCATTCGCGAAATTGCTTAGCAACAAACTTTCATACCAATCGAAAATTTTGCCGACAAAATTGTTTCGCTTGTGATATTATACAGGGTGTTCCTTAATGGCATGCTAATATTTAAGGAGGTGATTCCTCGATACATTTTAAGAAAAAAACTTCATATGAACGTATGTCCTAAACGTCTTAACTTTTGAGATACAGGGTGTTAAAGTTTTCAAACAAATAATCTATTTATTAATAATAACTGTGATGCTATTATAATATCTTTATGAAATTTGGTATACATCTCCTATGCATTAAGGAGCATTTTCTGATGTACAAACAATTTTATTATTTTTACCAGTGGCGTCTGTACGGGTTTTACATTTAATAATTTTGGAGAAAATAATGGTACGCCACTGCTTTCTTCTTAAATAAAAATTATTTTTAAAATCTTCATTCATTTCTGAGCAAATTTGATCTCTTGATTTTCTTTCGTCCGACGCATGGTTTTCGCTTAAATAATATAAAAATCGTTTTACTTCAGGGTCAAATCGCTGAAATTCTGAAGCGGTGACTGTTGTGCTGAAATTTTGTCTAAGTATGTCTGTGTTCAAATAAATTTATTTTTTAAGCGAAAACCATGCGTCGGACGAAAGAAAATCAAAAAGATCAAATTTGCTTTCAAAACCAGTTTTATTAAGTTTATTCCCATCGCTCATCTTTACCAAAAATAAAATAGGGCCGATCTTGTTTTTTAAGAATTATTAATTAAGTAGTAAAGGGGCGCCAGGCCAAGGGGGGCGGGGGCGATCGCCCCTCTGTGGCTACGCCACTGTCCCCAGGTTTTAAATTTTGGTACATTTTATGAGAATTTAAATGAAATATTTTAAAACCTGGCAACATGTAACAACTTATTAATGCACAATCTTTCCAAGCGGTTTTGAATGCTTTTATTTCAGTTAAAAGTGTGTGAATCGATGTTAATATTATTTTCTCCGCACACCGTCAATGGTGATAAGAACAGTGTTGAGAACACGCTGAGTGTTAAAGCAAAGTACGCCACTGATGGCATTCTTGGAAGTCTAATTGATGTATATAGTGTATATATAACGCTTATGTAGCTATCACACGATACAATAACAAACGCTGTGCTGTCTGCGTTTTTATTAGTTCATCTCTTTTCCTCACGTATACGTAAATATCCAAGATTCATCATAAAACCCACATAGTAACAGCGCGGCATTGTTGTCATATGTAATCAGGCGCTTCACCAAAAATAATCACCTACCAAGCTGCGTGAGGAAGGGAGACAGGCGCGAGAAGGGATGAGGCAACGCAGCCTCCAGACGGTCGCCAAGCAGAGTTTAGCTGAACGCATAAAATATAAGTTTATCAAGGGGACTGTTTCCCGAAAGTTCGGCGGTGCATGTCGCACGACTGCTTTTAAAAAGTAAAGCACGTCACCGAGTGGAAATTGTCCACATTTCTTATACTATGTAGTTAAAGTTAACAAAAACAAAGTTCAACAAGTTAATACAATGTGAAAGTATTGAGTACTATGGAAACGTATGAGTGAATGCAATTTGAAGTGTAACTAGTAATTTGATGTAGTGTATTCTCAGATAGTGGGAAGTTATAAAGTGAATATTGTAAATAAAACGTTAGTGCTACCTTACGAATAAAATGCTGTTGGAATTAAATACAGTGTTTTATTAAATCAACAGATCTACACACGAGCCAGCTATTCAGCCTACGGATACACAGTAATAATAAAATAAGTTTAAAGGCTGAACCATAGTTGACTTTAAAACAAACAGTTTTGTGAGTTTTGCCAATTATTTTGGGATCGTAGTATAGTAAAGTTCGATTGTAAATTATATTAGGCGCCTCGTCCCAAAAGATCACTTTCTTGATCTGTAGTACGCTATCGACAACACAGTTAAAGACGGTACGAGAAAACAAGTTACCGCATAACTGCAGGTATCCCTATCCCCATTTCTATCAAGCTAGGGATCACAATTAACTTAATCTATTCTCTAGGTATGCATATGCAAATCATATATGTATTAGTACTATATGGCTATTACCCTGAATATCTTGAAGCAACAACAGAGATAGAAGATCCAGGGTCATTTTGACTTGTGCGCATGCGCCGTAAGGGTATTGCCAAATGTACTTTTATTTCTTTAGAACAGGGCAGAAGAGTGAGCCTTATAAAATTAGAGCAATGATAAAATTACCAAAAATCTTGCTAAAAAATTGTAAAATAAGCATCAAGTCTGTACTTCCAAGTGCTTTCAAATTATTTGTTTCCATTTCTAAACTAAAACGCGTTAAATAACAATTTCATATAACTGGAAAGTGACAACGTGACAACGTCTCAATTTTACTCGACATAACCTCGAAATCTTTAGCGAATGTTATTTTTGTTTGACAGTTCGCTTCACCTAGTTGATTTGGTAATTAATGGCTTTTGTGTACTGTTTATCTTTACTTTTCTGCAAGTTTTGATTGTGTGTGTGAAGTGTGATAATTTTGTGACGATGCCGAGGCAAAACCGAATATTTTACATTATTTTAAACAGGCGTAAAAACTTAAACAAAGATTTATCGTTCTACAGGTATGTACCTAGACCGGATGTTTCTTCCTTTTAACTTACCTACGTTAATTTCGTGAGGGAACAATAACTAGGTAGTCCATTTCCTAAAGATTATTTTCCTGCTGCTGTTGATATACTTGGGTACCTACCTATTTTACCGAAAATTGCATGTACTTTAAAGAATCCTACAAAAACCTATTATTTTACTTGTTAAACTCTAAGAATAATTGTAAAATATCTAATGAAAGTTTTATTAATATGTTTACCTGCGTTCTTTTTCTTTTCTCAATCGAAATAATATACAAAATCTTAAACAAATCAAGAACTTTAATGTTTGTTTACAAATTTCGGTCCAGTTGTCAAAGTCAAATGTGATAACCTCATTTTTTTTTTTTCGCTAGAATAAACGTCAATTTTCTTTTTCTCGCGCATGCGCACTGCGCGAAATGACCCTGGCGGAACAAGGAACCTCGGCTTCACTATCTTTACATTGGTTAAATGGGCAAGACGCCATATAGTACTAATACATATATGATGCAAATCAATGCAAATCGTGCATTGAAGTATGTGCTGGGCTGGGACCAGCGACCAGCGACTTGTACGTAGTTGGTAGCTGGGTAGTTGTGGCCTTTTTTTCGACGGTGAACTCCGAACGAGGCACATGCGAAAAGTGGTGAAGAGAAATAAAACAGTAAAAATAGAGATTCAAGTGAAGTAAAAGGAAAAAAACAAAACGGGAACGCTCAAATAACGTATCTGTGTACCTAGTGGTAAATATAATCCTCTAATTCCTAATTTATCCCAATTTATCCAATAACCTAACCTCAAAGGCATAAAGCTTGGGCACATGGGGGACGATTCTGGGGGCCAAAGTGGCCCCCATAATCAACTGCATGTCACAAAACGCTTAATTCATACATATGCTTATAGAAGTCAGGGACCATTCATAGTAATCGTAGAAAGTAAAAATAAAAATGTAGGTTATTTGCACCCTGTAGCTTTAGGAAAAAAACTGAAATTATCTAATGTCAAAGACATAACAAAAATAAATAAAAAGGGAAAGAATAGAGTAAGTATAGAATTCATAACAGCCAAAGGAGCAAACGAGTTTGTATCGCATAATATAGTGGAACAAGAAAATTTAATTGCATATATTCCAGCGTCCTTAGCATCCTGTAAAGGAATTACATGGGGAGTAGATAATATTAGTGTGGAAGAATTCCTGGAACAGGTAGACTCCACAGTCCCGGTATTAGAGGCTAAAAGAATGAAGAGGAGAGTAGTGGAAGGAAATGACATAAAATATGAAGACACTGACAATCTAATTTTAACATTTCAAGGCACAGCTCTGCCCAGGTACGTACAAACGTATTATGTAGAAGCAAAGGTAAGTCTATATGTCCCAAATCCGCAACAATGTAGAAAATGTCTTAGATATGGCCACATAGCAGCACAATGCAAAGGAAAGACTAGATGCGCCAAGTGTGGTGATGAACACGAAGAAACAAGCTGCAATAAGGAACCCAACTGTGTCTACTGTCAGGAAAAGCACCTGGCAACAAATAAGAAATGCCAAGAATTCATAAGGCAAAAAGACATCAAACGGACAATGGCAGAAGAGAACATATCCTACTTTGAAGCAAGAAAGAAGCATCCGAAACATGGAGACTTGGAAGAAAATGTAGAGGAACAAAGAAGACAAAGAGCACAGGAACCAAGGTTCAATTACCAGGGAGAGTACCCACAACTAAGACAAACAAGGAAGGAAGCAGATATAATCACTATCAGCCAAAGAAGGATGAACAATCAACAGGCATCAAATATAAGCCAAGCAACATACTTAACACAAATAAAACGAAAAAGGAAATCAGCTAATCCTATATCGCCAGATATAATTGGATATAATGAGGCAGAACACAATGCATGTTTATTCCCTTCTTCAAGCAGGACCGCTACACAAAGCGCGGGGACTGATAAGGAAGAAGAGGTAGTTCCAATTATGACCCTCATAAAAGACATTCTAGCTCAAGTCAGAACTAGTGAAGAAAACAAAAGACACATTATAGATGAAATGGAGAGAGTATTGGGGGAAAAACCCATGGAAAACAGTGACGGAAAAGAAATATGGGAAGAGCTGGTAACAGACAGAAGCCCAGAACCAAATATAAACCAGAGATCATCTTATGGATCAGCGGAGCAGGACGAAAATCCTACAATGGAACCTTAGGAGTGTAAACTCCAACAAAGATGTACTAGTTAACATAGTAGCGAAAGAAGATCCAGATATAATCTTTCTAAATGAAACATATCTCAAGCCATCAACAAATTTCAATATATCAGGTTTTATAGTAAGAGAGGACAGATTAGATGGAAAGGGAGGCATAGCAATCATGGTAAGAGACGATATAACATTTGAAAAATCAGAAGTTACATTTAACTATGCACAAAGGTTACAAATTTTAATCATAGAGATAGGAAACACAAAACTATGTAACATATATTGCCCACCAGATATCTACCTCACAGTTAACCAATTTATGAGAATTATAGAATACCTAGGTGAAAACTACGTAATCATGGGCGATATAAATGCGCAACATACAAGATGGGGATCAACACATGAAAACAGTAAAGGGAAAAACTTAGCGGAAGCCATAGACAGAACAGGGGGGATCATATTAAACGATGGCAGCATCACCAGGATAACACTACCCAATCAAGGAAAAAGTTGCCCAGACATAACCATAACGTCGGACAACCTAGCAAATAAGTGTGAATGGAAAGTACACAATGATACTGGAAACAGCGATCATTTTCCTACAATCTGCAGCATTGAAGAAAATATCCTAAATAAACAAACCCATATTCAAAGATTTAAGTGGAAAATCAAGAATGCTAACTGGAAATTATACAAAAATTTATTGGAGGAACAAGAAGCACAAAGTTGGGAGGATTGGAATGACAAAATATGTCAGGCAGCAGACAAAGCCATAGGAAAAGTAGAACTAAAGGGTAGAAAAAGAAAAAAAACAATTAATCCAAAGTGGTGGGACGATGAATGTGAAAAACTAAATGAGGAAAGAAGAAAGGCTTTGAGAAAATATAAAAGATAGGATAACAGAGGAGAATTTCTTGGAATATAAGAAAAAAGCAGCAATGGCAAAAAGAATCCTCCGAAAGAAGAAAAAAGAAAGTTTTATGGCATTCACAGAAACAATTAATAGGGAAACCCCAATATCAAAAATATGGAGGGTAGTAAAAAGATTTTCAAACGCAGGAGGCACAAACCAGAATACAGAGGTTGATGAGGAGACATTGCAAGGCATTCTAGACAGGCTGGCACCACCCTATATTCCACAAGATATTAACAACTTAAACAGAGAGATACTAAATGTAGAAGAGTTTAGGATAGAAGAAATGGAACACGTGCTTCATAAAAAAAAAAAAGACTCTGCACCTGGGCCAGACAACATGACATACTCAATGTTTAAACAAGTATCACAATCCATGAAAAGCTCCCTACTTGGAATATACAACAACATAATACATGGGAGAATACCAATCCCAGAAGATTGGAAGACATCCATAGTAGTACCAATAATAAAACCAGGAAAAGACCCTAAAAGTGTAGGCAGCTATAGACCTATTTCACTCACCAACTGTGGAGGCAAAATCCTAGAAGCCATAATAAAATCAAGAATAGGCTATGGCCTAGAAAAAGACAAGATCCTACCTGAAGAAATGAGTGGATTTAGACAAGGAAGGGGAACCAACGAGAACGTAACAGTCTTAGCCACTGAAATATACACTGCATTTACTAGGGATAAGCTAATGGTCGCAGTATTCATAGACATGGCATCAGCTTATGACAATGTAAACTTGGAGAAACTAGAACTACATCTAAACAGGTGTAATATCCACAGAAACTACATTAATGTCATAATGCAAATCTTGAGGGGAAGGAGAGTTTATGTACGAGGGCCAAAATCAGGAAATCTGGTAGGACCTCAAACAAGCTTCAAGGGTATTCAGCAAGGATCACCACTCAGCCCACTACTATTCAACATATACACAAGCAACTTCAAAGAGAACCTAACGGGAAATGTCAAAATGCTACAGTATGCTAATGATTTGGTCGTTTATTGTTCGGGAAACATGATAGACAATTGCATGGAAGAACTGGAAACAACTTTCAGAAATATAGAGGATTGGATGGATGAAAATGAAATGGAAATATCTGTCAACAAGACCAAAGCAATGATATTCAGTAAAGGCAGGAGGTATCCACAAAGAAGATTAAGCTACAAGGGTATACCAATAGAAATGGTGGACAGCTATAAATACCTGGGAGTGATTTTTGACACTACCATGAAGTGGACAATCAACATAGACAATATATGCAAAAAAGCAGAAAAAACAATAAACGTAATGAGAACATTGACAAGAGTGTGGTGGGGTGCTGACCCAAAGATCCTCCTGATGATATACAAAGCAATGATCAGATCGCATCTGGACTATGGTACTATGGCTATTTTCAAAGCATCACAATCGAACTGGAACAAGCTAAACAAAATACAATTCCAAGCTTTAAGAATAGTTATCGGAAGCATGAAGTCTACGCCCACGAACGTGATCTTGGCTGAAACTGCAGAATGGCCACAGGAATTCAGAAGATACTGGCTATCTGCAAAGTTCGCACTGAAACACCTGTCACTAAATAATAGCCTGGTCACAAAAACCCTAATGACATTCTACGTGATCTACAATCAAAACCCGCGGTACTGGAGAAACTCGAGGGCGCCTCCTATAATGGAAGGGATCGACCTAGCGCTGCAATATATAGACAAAATAAAAAAAAACAGAAAGGCCTGCATGCTATGAAACAGACTACTGGAGTCAATTCATGAATATCCCATTTCATGACTCTAGAATAAAAAAATATGAAAATCATAGCTCCCACATATTCAAAGAAATCATAAGAGAACAATTCCAGGACTTCACGGTGGTATACACAGATGGGTCACTAGAACCAGAGACCAACAAATGTGGAATAGGAATATTCTGCCCGGAACTCGACCGGAGGATATTCCTAAAACTAACGGATGGAACCAACATATGCACAGCTGAAATAACCGCAATCAAAACAGCCATCCAAAAGATTAAGGAATCAAGAAAAAAAATTTTGATAACCTCGAAAAGTGGAATACAAAAGATATTGAGAACAGGCATTGAAACACGAAATGACTATAGTACACTACAGGTGAAAAAAGAGATCCATGAAGCAAAGATGACAGGAGTGGAAATTAAACTGATGTGGGTGCCTGGACATAGTGGAATAGAGGGAAACGAGATGGCGGATCAGCTGGCTGATAGAGGAAGGCTGGAGGGAGAGTCCTTGGGGAACAGGCTGCACTACACTGACTTCTTCAAAACAGTCAAAGACTCAATAGCGAAGAACTGCAACATCAACTATAAGAGAACGAGCAACTCGAAAGGAGGAAAGTACTTCAACATTCAGCCAAACTTCCCAAGAATGCCATGGTTTCACAACATGACAAGAATAAAAAGAAGGGATATAACTAGTCTGTCTAGAATGAGATCAGCACACTGTCTAACACCCTACCACCTAAATAAAATAAAAATAAAAGATAGTCCTAATTGTGAATGTGGAGATCTGGGAGATTTAAACCATCTAATTTTAGGATGCAGTAGAAACGATCATTCGTCGAACCTGTACAAAAAGTTGAGCAGAAATATGCCTACACCAATACACATTAACGACATACTTTCGAACCCTGGAGGACAACCCGCGAAAGAGCTTTGTAAATTCCTGTACACACACCAAATAAACATTTAACAAAGTAATCGCATAACAATCCACACTTGCTTGTGCAATGCATGCCGCTTGCGTGCCTGCTTAAATATTCATATTCCTACACAAATAATTTTCATTTGATAATAACATAGTCTATTCCAATATCGAGAAATCGCACTAAGACGATTGCTAGATTTGCATTGCAATAATGCTTAAACTCTTATGCCTTCCCAACCCATCCTACTATCCCTGGAGCAAACCCCAGTGTCTAAAGTCCTGATACTCCACAGGACGAGAAGAGTTTCAATTCCTTTGTTAGTATCTCCTAGCACATATCCCTAAAAGAAGATTGGAAGCTAGGTAGGGGAATCTCCCCGACGCACCTAAGGTGCGCCTAATTTCCAGAGATAGTACACTGAAAGAATTCTTGGCTGGATGCCGCAAGGCAAGAGGCCATCGAAACCCTAGAAGAAGAAGAAGAAGAAGTAGTTGTGGCCACGAATCCGCGATGACAGATCAACAAACGGCGACAGCTGATTTGCAAGCATCCGCAATTTTTAAAATATTATTGGTTAGTTCTTTTTCCGTTAATTTTCAAATTTAGTTCTTGCAGCAGATAAGTCCCCTCTATTCCTGTATATAATTTTTATCTATATTCATACGTATTTCACCAGTTTGGATTACTTGATAACAGTGTCTGATATTATTTTGTATCTAAATAAAATATATTCAAGATGTTCCTGATAACTGATGAACTTTTGGAACGTTTTACCTGTTCAGAATGCAAAAAGTATCTTTCTGTTAAACCCATAAAGGTATACCCCAACAGAGGCATTAAGTGTGGACGTTGTTCAAAGGTCACGGACGCAGGAGTGGTCTCTTTGTTCGGGGTGCTGGCTGAACAAGCCTTGTTTAGATGTATACAACGTTTTGAAGGCTGCAATCAGCTCTTGTCCTATGCTGATGTAGCTGAACATGAAATGTCATGTAAGACTTTAATATTAGATATTATTATTAAGCAGCAGTAGATGAAAAAGTCCTATGAAACTGCTGACTGTATTGTTTCTTTAAAGCACTTAGTTATTGCACAGGTTAAGCAAATGCAAATGGTTATTACAACTAGCCGCTTAACGGGAAGTAAAACGTTATTCAGCAGTTATTAAGTTAAATTAAATTTAATGCACCACATTGCGTTCCAAAAATAAACATGATGTTGCTAAAAAGTTATCCTTTTTTAAAAAATTATGCATAGCCTACAATAGTGGTAGGCTGACTGCGTGTTGACATTTCTGCTAGAAAAGGGTTCTATGCCATCTGGACCTTATTAACATGGGAAAATGTTTACCCAATCTTTTAAAGAGACCCTTTGAAATTCAAAAATGATCAGAAAAATATTAAATACGCAGCAACGCTGCGCTGAAATGTAGCAAACGATGTGTCAGAGTTAAGCCCTTTCTCTGCCAAGTAATGACATAATATAATATATCCTGTTTGAAAAATTACATATTTTACTATAACTTATTTGCGAGCTTATTTGTGACTGATCCTGTGTATGTAAACTTATTTTTAGTTTATAAATTTTTGTCAACCTTACAATAATTGCTTAATAACCGAGTTAATAACCTTTTTTCTTTATATCTAACCTTTTAGCCTCTATTTGAGATGGAAATCTTGTTAATATGCCTTGGTACAAGAACAATGCTGAATGCTCGAAGACATTAAACACTTTCTTACATAGATATGCTTCGGGCTTAGCTTTTCTCAGGAGCAAGTGGCTTTTGCTCTGCTTTCAGAAATTCCCCTAGATGACAAGTACTTGACGTCGGAGCCCAAGTTGCAGTTAAACTGTGGCTTGCTTTGTGAAATTTCTTGGCCCCAGAGCTTTTAAAAAATATATAACAGTTGATAGTTACTATTAAAAATAAGCGCACAAGACGAAAAATTTAGAAAATTATTCCAAAAATATACACCCTGTACAGTGACTGACAGAAAGTCCGCAGCATATGAGAACGTTTTTTTATCTATGAATTTAGTAAATTTATTTTATTTCAGAAAAGTTCTGCACATCCTTAAGCCAAAATAACACCAATCAGTTAAAAGTCTTATGGTATGCGAAATAGAGTCAAAAATGGGAAATTCCGCCAAGAGTAAAGTACTTACCTCCATTTTTCAATTTAGAAAAGAATTTTATTAAGAAATATTGTTTCAATATAAAAAATATACTTAAATACCACAGTCCGAGTATTTGGAACAAAAAATATGATTTAATCGTTTTTTCTGAATTACCCCGTATAAAAAGTACAGGGGTCATTCCGTATATATTGACCCATATGCTAGCGGCATTATTGATAGAGATATCAGAAAACTAAGGTGAATAAAGTTGTAGAATTTTACCTGAACTTTTAAAAAAAAATATCAGAAAAAACAAAAGACTGTTGGAACTTTAAAAATTTTGCACGAGTTGTGTTATTTTAAATGGAACACCCTGTATATTAGTAGATATTTGGGAAGAGCATTTTTTACTGATTTCAAAAATACCTATATAGTTTGATACCTCGTTTGATACCTTTCTAACAAGCCATTTATAAAATATTTTAACTTAAAATTTTCTTTAACAATTAATATTAAAATCGGGGTATGGACGAATGAATTGTTTGCTTTTGACACGCAATATTGTTATTTAGCTTATTCTCATCATCCGAAAATGTAGTATACCGAGGAAGAAAAGCCTGAATTTTTACGTATATTCTATAAAAATAATTGAAATGCATACAGGGCGAGGCAGGAATATCGGCAACTATATCCTAATTTGCCGCTTCCATCCAAAAATACATTTAAAAATATCGAGAGAGGATTTCGACTGCGAAAATCTATAAAGAGAAAACCAAAAGTAGTTTAAAAAGATTTAGATATATAGAGTTAGATATTCTGTTGTTTTTTTGAAGGTAGATATGGCTAGTAAGGTTTTTACTGTTTTCTTATACTATTTTTACTAATCATTTAGGCATATCACGGAAAAAAATACAGAAAACGCTTCGATCACATGCTTATCATCCTGACAAGATCTTACCTGTGCAAAAATTAGATGATGAGCATAGGCGTAAGCGTTTGTTATACTGCCAAGAAATGCTTAGGAGAAAAAATGCGGCTCATAATTTTTTTAAAAAAATATTATGGAGTGATGAAGCGACATTTACCACAGCAGGAAGTTTCAGTAGGAGTAACATGCAGGTATCGGCTACAACTAATCCCCATAATATTGCAGAAATAAAATTCCAAGGTAGGAAATGTTTACATGTTTGGTGAGGTATAGTTAAAAATAAAGTCATAGGTCCTGTATTTTATGAAGGCTCCCTTAATGGACAAAGACATCTGGAATTTATTAACAAGGAATAGAAGCTCGTTTGGCATCAAGATGGAGCTCCGCCATATAACATAGTCCCTGTGTGTATTTAAACAACCGCTATGACGATTGGTTAGGAAGACACGGCACCATTCAATTGCCACCCAACAGCCCAGATCTTACCCCATTAGATGCTTTCCTATGGGGTTATCTAAGAAACAGGGTATATGCCGATAGAAACACAAACTTGCAGCATTTGAGACAAAAAATTAACCAAGAAATCGAGAGTTTAAACAACTACTACCCAGAATACATTTCAAATGCTATTAACAAATTATAAGTTGATTATATAGATTGTATAGATAGAAATGGCGGTCACATCCAGCAACTGTAATTATTTCATCTTGATAATGTTACTCCCAATATTCAAATTAATAAATTGTTTTATTAATCCATGGCTACCCCGATTTTAATATTAATTTTTAAAGAAAATTTTTATTTAAAATATTTTCTAAATGTCTTGTCAGAGAGATATCAAACTATATTTTTGAAATCAGTAAAAAATGCTCTTTCCAAATATCTATTAGTGTTCCATTTAAAATAACACAACTCGTGCAAAATTTTTAAAGTTCCAACAGTCTTTTGATTTTTCTGATAATTTTTTTAAAAAGTTCAGATAAGATTCTACAACTTTATTCACCTTAGTTTTTTGATATCTCTATCAGTAATGCCGCTAGCATATGGACCAATATATACGGAATGACCCTGTACATCGCAACCATACAGTACGCACTTTGTTGGAGATAACCGTCAATAGTATATCAGACTGGTTATTTTTAACAATATAATAGCCTTTTAAAATAAAACCATGAAAATATTAAATATTTTTGCTGCACACCGTATATAATTTTTTGAGGAAATAAAACGATTTGATCTAACTGATATTTTTTTATACACTTTAATTTAAAGCACTTTTCAAATTTTATATTTATACATAAAAGTACAAAGTTTTTTCTTTTTAGATTTTATTGTGATGAGCATAAGAAAAAAATTAGAAAATTAAAAATTGAAAATATTTTTTGTAAATATTTTATTTGCCACGATAATTAATAATATAATAATAAGGATCAATATATTTTTGAATACTTTAAATCAAAACATTTTAAACTCGTATATTTCATTTAAAATACAAAGGAATCTTTCTGTATATCCGAATTTAAAGCCTAAATAATAATATTACAAATCATTTTTCGTCCCATTAAACAAAATAAGATTAACGCAGCCATGGAAACGAGTAAAGCATTGAAATTAAATTAGTAACATTTAGTAAGTTCTGTTGTAAAAATAGAAGTTGAAAAGTTGTCTTTACATAAAAAAATAGAAGTAGTTTTAATTCATGAAGACAATTATTACAAATCAATAATTTCCCCACAAATGGATCCGACGGTTTTCTGAAAATCTGAAAGATCACCGGACATTACTCCTCTAGATTTCTTTTTCTGGGGTAACGTAAAAAACCAAGTGTATAAATATCGGCCTTTTAGAAATTTGAAGCATCTGGAAACAGGGTTGAGATGATTAAAATCAATTGATTAAAATCATAAACCTAAGTGTTATAATGCTTAAATAGAAATACTAGTTTAGCTGCTTTGTCACTGCCAAGTCTGTTTCTTATATCTGAATGTACGAATCCATAAGTAGAAAACATCCTTTCGATATCAGCAGACGATGCACCGGCACACAAAACAGAAATTACTATAGAGAGCTCTTGCTTAATTTCTGAAACATCTTCTTGAGATCTCCACCACTGTACTGTTGTTACATTTTTGATTATTTCCTCTGAAAACAGAGTTTTGTGAAAAGGGTCCGACTTAGCTTCCAACTTAATTAGTAATAGTAATAATCCTGTGTCTGCAAATTATTTGGAAACAATGTGTAGAGCTCTCTTTTCTTCAGCTAGTAATGGATATCATTCTTTGTTTATTGTAGGATCCAAAATATACGCCAAAAAGTGAAAGGGGGTTAGAGCTTAAACATATCTGTTCTTAAATAATTGATATTGACGCAAGCTTCGTTTCTTCTTCAAATTCAAAACTGTCAAAAATAGCTAGTAACTTCTTCCAATTGTAAACTGCTTGAGATAAAAATGCACCTTTTTGTTGCATTACATCCAGTGCTATAGAAATTGGTTTTAGCAACTGTAGAAAATCTTCAGCCATCCTTTTAATACAGATATCTGAAACTTTTTTAAAAATCACTGGATCAATTTGATCTTTATGCTCTTCACATATTAATAACAATTTTGGCCACTCATTTACATAGATCTCAAGACAATCTGAAAGTGTATTCCATCGAACATCCTGAGGTAAGACCAATTTTTTGCCCCCTTTTTCTTGATACCAAGCATTTGGCAAATGGGTATTTCTGAAGTATTTCACAATAATAATATGTACTATACGTTCTTTTATCTGCGATGCTTCTAAATCTTTGGAGAGCAAACTAAGTAAGTGTGCCGAACAACCATATGTAATTATAGGGTAATTGGACGACTCGTTAATTTTTTTCTTCATACTGACCATGTTGCTCGCATTATCTGTAACAATTCTGGTAACTTTACAGTTATATTCATTTTTGCACTTATTTATTGAGTTAATAGCCAATTCGGCAAGATAGTCAGCTGTATGGGGATGACCAGATGTATCTATACTTTCTAAAAGAACACAGATTATCGGCTCATTATGTATGCTGGACCATCCATCTACGGACATGCAAACAGATTGTCCAGATAACTTGTTAAAACAATTAGATTTTTCTTCTTCAAATATTTCATTCAAGAGCGTTGATGATAACTGAAATCTAGATGGTGGAAGGTAACCAGGTCTTAGCATTTCTATGGCCTTTCGAACCTCTTTATTTTCTATAGCTCTACAACTGCAATTTGTTGCGTAAACGGCTTTGACTATTTGTCTGTCCAATTCTTTTTTCTTATCTTGTCCAGTTCGCACAACAAAAGAATCCAAATGACCGCTACTTCCACTATTTTCACGTCCACCTACACTTCCCTTTTCACAGTTATCGCTTTTCTGTTTCTTTGCCAACTGGATAATTTCACTCTGGCTAGTTCCAGGCTGTTACTGACAATCACCATGCAGAGTTTCAAGACCACTGCTGATATCACTAGTTTCACTTTTGCAGGTTTCCCAATGACTTTTTAGTCTGTCCACTAGACCTTGCAATTCGTTACTACACTTTTTACACCACTTTCTTTTTTATAAAATGCTGCCAAACATTAAATTCCTTTCTGCCCCGGCTTGTCATGAGTTCAAATGTTTTGATAGATTAAGCCCTAAAGCAAAAATATTACCTATATATTAAAATAAGTGCGTATCGTTTATATAGCCAGGCGTTTTTTGCCAGTTATTACAAGTTTCGACAAAGCAGCAAACTTGCAATACTGCGCGGACGAAATTTTCACGTTAATACAAGTTTAGACAAAGGCGCAAACTTGCAAAAACTACGCGAACGAAATTTGCATGTTAAAACTTCTCCAGTTTTGCTTTGTATCTGTACTATTCCTGCCTAAAAATATTTGTTTACTTAACAAAACAAAATATAAGCAGTTAAAAATATTTAAAAATAATAATATTTGTAAAAGCTGGTAAATTTTTTTAAAAAATCAAAAAAATCATGATTTTTATCAACACTGTTTGGAAAATATTATTAGACAGTATATCGCTAGAATCAATCCTACTTTCTTAAGGAACGTAGGCAAAGAATTTAACAAAGGAACCGTAAAATGTATAGAAAATGGGGGAGGATATGTAGAAATATAAAGTTATAATTATTGTTAATGTAAACAGTCTTAATTATTAATATTTTTTTTGTTTTCTATTTTGAGTTTGAAAGATTTTTTATCAGTTGGATTATCCTCAAAATATATTTAACAAATAAAGATTATATTGATCCTTACTTTGCGTGACAAATAAAATCCGTAAAAGAAATATTTTCAATTTTTAATTTTTTCTTATGAGGATCACAATTAAAATCTAACTGAAGAAAAAACTAGTACTTTTATTTATAAATATACCATTTGGAGGTGCTTTAAGTTAAAGTGCATAACAAAATATCAGTTATTTTGAATTATTTCGTTTTCTCAATAAATCAAATATGGTGTGCAGCAACAATGTTTAATATTTTTATGTTTTTATTTTAAAAGGCCATGCTATTGTTATCTATCCTAAACGAACTAACGTGACATACTATTTACGGTTATCGCTAACAAAGTGTACAGAAAATACAATTTGTGTACTGTATGGTTGCGATGTACGTTTTATACAGGATAATTCGGAAAAAACGATTAAACCTATTTTTCGTCCAAAATAAGCGAAACGTGGTATTTGAGTATATCTTTGAAATTAAAACAATATTTCTTAATAGAATTTTTGTCTAAGATGAAAAATGGAGGTACATACTTTACTCTTAGCGGAATTTCCAATTTTTGACTTTCCCTCGTATACCCTAAGACTTTTACCAGATTTGGTAGGTGCTATTTTGGTTTATAGATATACAGAACTTTTCTAATATAAAATAAATTTATTAAATTCATAGATAAAAAATGTTCCCATATGCTGCGCACTTTCTGTCTGTCACTGTATAACAATAATCTTAACTTAAAATATGTAACTTCTATTGGTTCAAAGGTTTATAATATGTTGTCAAATGACATAAAAAAGGTAAGAAGCAGAAAAAGGTTTACTAACCTATACAGGAAATTATTTTTGAAAATTATAAACAATTTAAAGCATGAATTTTCACTTCAATATATTTTTTTTAAATGTTTTAATGTTTAATACTTCACTTACTTTTAACTTTAAGGTTTTAATACTTTAATATTTTTGATTATTTTAAACCTACCTCAAGAACATCTTGACGCATACAACTATTTAATTAGCTAGGCGATTTTCATCTAAAGTTATTTTGAACATAATTAAGTACATACTCAGTTTTTTTTTAAAGTAAAGATACTGTTATAATTGTATTGAGCTAAATTACTAAATAAATTACAAAATAATTGTTTGTTAATTAATTTATGTCGTTGGAACAATGTATAGACCGCCCAATACTAATGGTCAGTTGTTTTTAAATATGTTTGAAGATCTTAATTAATATATTTTCCAATTATGACCACATATTCTGCATGGGGGACTTCAGTATTGAATTTTTAAAGACTACTAATAATTCATTAACTAGCAAACTAATATCAATTGTTGAACCGCTCAATTTAATTCAAGTTATAGATAACCCAACTCGTATCACTGACACAACAATTTCTCTAATTGATTTAATTTTTACAAATGTGGAGAATATAGTTAACAAGGGGGTCATTGACTGTCCTTTCTCAGACCATATGTCAGTATTGTGTCGAGTACAATGTTCTTTAAGTACAGAAAACAAGGTTAATCACGTGTCCTATAGATCATTAAAAAATATGAACTTGGAGTTATTTTAAAGGGACCTAGAATCCATACCTTTCAACCTAATATATGACATTCGGGAAATCGACGAAAAGGTACAATTTTTAAATAATAAATTACTTGCTCTCTTTAATTATCATGCTCCGCTTAAAAGCACTGCGTCTCGAAAAAAAAATTATTCTCCGTGGATAACCGATAACATTAGATTAATGCAAAAATTAAGAGACAAGGCGCTTAAAAAATTTAAAACTAATAAAACACCAGGTAAATGGACATATTACAAACAATTAAGAAATTTAACAACATCGGCTATTCGAGCTGAAAAAAAGGCATATTTTACACAAAAATTTCAAAACTCAACTATAAAAGAAAAGTGGAAAGAAATTAACAAACTTCGACCTTCAAGATTCAAAGAAATTCCTCCTGAATTTAAGGATGTAAATAAATTTAACTCTTTTTTTATTAACGCAACGAAGAACAATAATGCATTAAATAATGAAACTATAGATTTCTACTCAAATAATCTAAAAAATAATTTATCTGGTTTACTGTCATTTCCCACTGTAGAATATATTGATATTCTTCGAATTATTCAAAATATTAAAAGTAAAGCCTTTGGCTCCGATCAGTTAAATATAACATTAATCCACTTATGTTGTCCGCATTGTACATATTGTCAATAAATTCATTATAAACTATTGCTTTCCTAAAAGCTGGAAAGAAGCTTTTGTAACCCCGTTACCTAAAGTAAATGATCCTAAAGAATTCAGCCAATTTAGATCTATAAGTATTCTGTCCACTTTTTCTAAAGTATTAGAAAGAATCTTGGAAATTCAAATTCGCGATTTTATAAATACTAATTCTATCTTGCCTCCTAAGCAATCTGGTTTTAGACAAGGGTACAGCTGTACATCAGCCATGTCTGATGTTACAGACGATATTTTGAGAGCTAGGGATAAAAGCCAGTTAACGGCATTAAAATTGCTGGACTATTCAAGGGCATTTGATTTTTTAAATTATAAAATTTTATATGCTATTTTACATTATATTGCTTTCACTGAAAATGCCTTGATATTAATAAGTTCTTATTTAACAGATCGCACACAGCGGGTTAAAATTGAAAATTCTGTTTTAAATTCTCTTCCTGTTACTACCGGAGTACCTCAAGATAGCATATTAGGCCCGTTACTATTTAGCATCTATACACTAAATTTTCATAACGCTTTACAATTCTGTAACTATCATTTATATGCGGATGACACGCAATTGTATTTTTTATTTTCTCCTGCGGAGTACATAACTGCCGAAAATAAGATAAACTCTGATTTAAATGCGCTTTTGAAAGTCTCTTCTGATCATATGTTAAAATTAAATCCGTCTAAATCAACTATTATATTGTTTGGAAATAAAAATGTTACTGGAGAAGTAAAGAATCTCATAAATATTAAAATAGGTAATAATCAACTTGATTTTGTTGATAAGGGTAAGAGCTTCGGTTTAATAATTGACTCTCAATTAAGATTTAAAGATGATATTACTTATATTTTAAAAAAAACATAATTTACCTTAAAATCGATTACATACACAAATACAAGAAAAATATTGTGTGAATCATTAATTCTCTCTCATTTCAATCACTGCGACAGTGTCTACGGTCCATGTCTGGATGGTTTAGACATGCGCAGGGTGCAAAAGGTTGAAAATTGTTGCATTCGGTTCATTTTTGGTATCAGAGGACGGCATGGGGTCTCCCACAAACTTAAGGAGATGTCTTGGCTTAATATGTACAATCGACGTAAACTTCATGCTGCATGCTTTTATTATAAAATTTTAAAATTTCGTTCCCCTAATTATTTATACAATAAAATAACGTTTAGGACTGATGTTCATCACTTAAATTTGCGTAGGCAAAATTTAACAATTCCAAAGCATAAAAATGAATTTTTTAAACAATCATTTTTCTATAATATTTCTGTACTCATAAATTCCCTCGACTTAAACTTAGCACAACTTACCCTATCTTGCCAAACCTTTAAAAATAAATATATAAAAAAGTTATTAACGTAACAACGAAAGTGCCCTATACATTTATTTATTTATTAGTAAGCAGTCCTTACAAATTTTCGTCTCTTCTCCCTCTTTCTCTATCTGTCTCTTTCTCTCTCCATCTCTCTCTCTCCCCCTCTCTCTCTCTCTCTCTCTCTGTCGATTTGGTGCTTCTTATCTACATTTTTATTTTCAACTTATTATTTTTAGTATAGGTAGTTTAAGGATAAAATAACTTTGTTTTTCAAAACACAAGGCCACATTATAATAGACAGAATCGGCACTTCGGTGCAGAAGTCTGAAAATGTTGGCCTTTATTTTCTTACTTGTTTAGATTTAAGTATAATTAAATGTTAAAATATGTAAAAAAAAATCATGAGTAGGAAAATAAAAATCATTTATTATTATTATTATTATTATTAACTCATTTTCATACTGCCTTCCATTTGATTTAAATATTTGAGGTCCTGGTACTTTCTGTAGTTCTATAGTTGTTGTTGTTGGGCTAAGTTATCGCATTTTCTCTATGCATTTCAGTACTTCTTAGTTAATCCAGGCTATTTGTATCTATGACTTTTCTGGAATAAATTGTTCGATTGCATGGTTTGTTGTGTTTTCACAATGTTCAAAATTACAAATCAAATTGATCATAATTGACTCTTCAGAAGTTTCTGCTCATTACTGTCCCGTGTCTGTTTACTCTTTAGTTGTAAGTTGAGCATGTACCTTGATGACTGAGTAGTCACTAAGGCCCAGCAGAAGATGATTACTAGTTAGTATTTCTCCGGTTTTATTTTACTTTCACATTGTTGTTAAAGTTATCACAAAAGAGATTCAATAAAATACTTTTTATAAAATAGATAAGTAATGCTTACATATATTTTGTTTTTAGGTATTGGTGAAAAATATGATTGTCCTTGCTGCACAGAAACTTTTAAAGGCACTGCATATGACATATACGTCCATTTTAAAGAACAACACTCTAATCAACTTCTTGTAAACACCTCAGAGTTCATTGTAGAAATAGATAGTGAGCTGCTCAAGACTTATTTGTACCGTAAAAATGACCTATTATTCTACGTTAATGCCGAGTATAATAAAGGGAACGAAGAACTTATTTTAAATGCGAGGTATCTTGGTACAGACCGAGATGCTTCTGACGTATCTCAGAGGTTTACTTTGAATTCACTGGATGCCAAATTGAAATTTAAAACCCAAACGAAGCGCTGTTGTTCTGTGAGGGAAGCAAATGTAAACAGTTTCAAAATAATTATATCCCCCAAGGACTTCTCTAAGAACGTTATTGTGTGCAAACTTTATTTAAACACAGAAAATCTTGAAAATTTAGTGGTGCTGCCAGAAAATTTTAAAAAAAGAAAAACGGAGTTAGGAGACGAGGCCAACATTATGAAATTATCCATGGGGACAGTATTTAATGCAATGACAACTAGTGGAAGTGGCATCAAACAATGCATATTTGGCAATGACCCATTGACAATACTTAATAAATTGCCGGCTAGTGGAAGTGCTTGCGGTAAGCAAATAAATTATGAAAATTTAGCTCCGGCAAAGGAGCGCCGACTGATGAATTTACGACGAGAAACTAAAGCTCAAACATGAGTATTAAAATATCGACGCGTTCAAGCATTTAAGCAGGGTTGGTAAAAATCATGATTTAAATAAAAAAATCAGAATTTTTTTTATAGGTAAAAGTTAAATTTAGGTACCTCTTTGAAATATTTCCACTGAATAGTGACATATGTCTATAAGACCTTTTTTGACAGGTTCATTAGATTCAGGGGTTCTTCTCGTTTGAGCGAAACTGCTCTAATTCTGTCATTTATTTACATGATAGTAAATTTTTTTCTCCCCGTTTCAGACCTATTCCTTCATCTACTCGTAATTTTTTAATGGTTTTTATAAAATCACTGTTTGTGCATACTACCTTTTACCATCAACTTTAGTAGATCTAACACTTCTTTTATTTTCATCTTGCCAAGATCGACCAATGGTACGATTCTGAAAAATCCATGTTTTATCCAAGAAAACGAATTGGTACAAAAATGCTTCTTTACCTTTACATACTCTTTAAATTTACTTCTCTGTACTGCTGTCAAGGGTAACAATAGGCCATTGTTGTTAAGTTCTTTATGAAAAATTGCTTCTTAGAGAAGCTATTAGCTCATTGCACCGACTATTTAAATACTTCGGCATTTTTCACAAATAGTAAACAACGTAATCGACAGAGAGTATGTGTACTTTTGTTTTGCTTAATAGAAAAGATTTTTAATGCTATTTATGAAAAGATCTGGAGTGTTTGTTAAAGAATAAACGCACAGCAACACGGAACCACGAACAATAATTAAGGTTAGTTTTGCATGAAACGTCAAACCAAGCCAACGAACCAGCTGACGTCATTGCACCGTTTACAGTTGTGTTGCCAACGGTGAATCTTGTTTTGTACACTCGCGTATCGTACACTTCAAAAATTTACCTGAAATATTCTCCTTTGGTACACCAAATAAATTAATCCATTTTCGGCTTCTCGTTTTGTATGCTCCATTCCACAATTATTCGTTGATTTCTCGATCGCAACAAAACTTAAGCCCAGCCATAAATAAGTGCCTTCTAAATGGGTACAGGTCCTGATTACCTACTAATTTCAATAGTTTAGGTTAGCTATTTTCAACGAAACAACAAATATAAAATAATAGGTAAGTATCTTTATTTTAATCATGTAATTAAATAGCTATTAATATTTATACAAAAATACTAATCTACAATATTAAAATATCATCTATGCCTAAACTAATTATTAAGGGCCTTACGTTACTATTAATTATGTTATTATATTGGTATATTAAGTAGGTTAATGGCAAATAGCAGGTGTTCAATATAAAGCAGAGTCTTTTCATCTTAGTTCATCAGTCGTTTGGTGTTTGTCAAGCTGTGCGTTAAAGGTATTTTCGTGTGTTATCGAGCATCCAAAATATGTCAGATCTGTGTGAAACTTCAGATAACATTGCTCTTCCGGAAGTTATGGTGTAAATGTATGTAAGTGAGAATTATGGATGGGTTTTTTCAATTAGATATTTATCAGGCAGCTTATTTATGGTTGGGATTACGACTGAGGGTTGGCATTTAAATTTTATTGCAGTCGAGAAATCAACGAATAATTGTGGAATGGAGCATACACCGACCATTTGTGACGGCGATAAGGGTGTTGGTACCAGGTAACGTAGGTGCCTTTATAGGTAGGCACTTTCATAATAATTATTTAATAATGGTATTAAAAGAATTTAAAAATATTAGATAACGTAAATTTCGTTGTCATTAACAGATTATTGCCACAAAATATAATTATTATGTATTGAGGGTTACTGGAATTTACACGTGCCAGGTACTAACTTTAGTAATTAGGGAACAAAAACTTCCTATAATAATTTCATCAAAGGATGCAATAATCGGTATAGTGTATATACAGTATGTCCACGGATGGGGTTTGCAAGAGGACTAAAAATTGAAAGATACGAAAAAAAGTCACTCCTAATAAACGTTTTTGCTTGTCTAGAAAATGCTATTCACCATAAGAAACAATTTTTTTATACAGGGTGGGTAAAAACTGCAAAAATGTTATATTGCTTAAGAGGAAACATACTTTATTTTGAAAGATACGAAAAAAAGTCACTCTTAATAAACGTTTTTGTTTGTCTAGATTTCTAGAAAATACGATTCATCATAAGAAACCTCAATTTTTTTATACAGAGTGGGTAAAAACTGCAAAAATGTTATTTTGCTTAAGAGTAAACATACTTATTTTGAAAGATACGAAAAAAATCCACTCTTAATGAATGTGTTTTCTACACAACAAACCGAAGTAAAACAATTCATTAAAAGGTTTACCTATGTAAAAATTATTTTCCAAAAAGTATTCGCTGGCACACCTCTGACTGGTCAACCTAGTTAAAATAATAATGAATAATGACACTTAAGGTGATAGGTACTTGTTGTCAATGTCCTTATTTAATGAAGTTATTATTTAAGTAGAAATGCTATCTACTGAACAAAGAGTTCTTATAACACAATGTTATGGGGATGGTCAAGTTTCATACCGCTACGTCATGGAACAATTTACCGAGAAATTTGTAGGAATCCCAATAACTAGGATGACAATCTGCAAGTTAATAAAAAAGGTCCAGAGAACTGGTTCGGTTTTGGATCTCAAAAAAAACAAGAAGAAATACGACCATGATGATGCTGCTACAGTCTTAGTTCTTCAATCTTTGAAGAAAATCCTATGACGTCCCTTAGAAATCGTGTTACTCAGTTGGAAGTTGTGAAAAAAAGTCAAATTCAGAAGATCCTTAAAGCAAATAAATTGTATCCGTATAAACCGCACTTTAATCAAAGATTGGAAGAGGGAGATGACGCGAAACGACTTGATTTTTGCTTGTGGATAGGAGACAAAATTTAAAGTGGAAATGTTGATTTTTATAAATGTATCATGTTTTCTGATGAAAGTACATTTTTTACCACTGGAGCCGTTGCAATCCAGCACGTTAGGTACTGGTCTTTAGAAAATCCCGAATTCAGAATTATGACGAGAAGACAATATTTCACAAAAGTGAACGTGTGGTGCGCGATTTCCATCCATGGCATCATAGGGCCATATTTTTTTGATAACACGTGCAATAGATTATCATATTTAGAAATGCTGGATACATTTTTCAATGATGAACTCGAAAATCTACCATTAAATTTTCGACAAAATATGTGTTTTCAGCAAGATGGTTGTCCAGTCCATTTCGCTCGTGAGGTTAGAGAATGGCTTGACCGCAGATTTGGTCCAAGGTGGATTGGCAGGAATGGCCCAGTTTTGTGGCCCCCAGGAAGCTTCGACTTAACCTTGGCGGATATGTTTTTATGGGGCCATTTAAAACAAATTGTTTTTGCTACCGCAGTACCAAATGATATTGAAGTGCTGAAGGGCAGAATTATCCAGGCTGTCCAATCGATATCTCGGGAAGAAATCAGAAATTCTTTCACTTATTTGAGAAAGCAATTAGAAAAATGTGTCGAGTATGGGGGTGGAGCTTTTGAATTATGAAATCGTTATCGTATTCTTTTCATGTTAATAAAAATGTTCGTATTATTAGTACCTATTATTACAATTACTTCATTAAATAAAGACATTGACAACAAGTATCACCTATTCATTATTCAAGTAAAAACGTTTATTAAGAGTGACTTTTTTTCGTATCTTTCAAAATAAAGTATGTTTACTCTTAAGCAAAATAACATTTTTGCAGTTTTTACCCTACCCACCCTGTATAAAAAAATTGAAGTTTCTTATAATGAATCGTATTTTCTAGACAAGCAAAAACGTTTATTAAGAGTGACTTTTTTTCGTATCTTTCAATTTTTAGTCCATTTGTCCTCTTGTAAACCCCATCCGTGGACATACTGTATAAAGGGTGTCGAATTTGTTTCTGATATCATTGTAAAAGCTCTTATCTGACCATATCAAGTATTACTGCGACACCGACATTTTTCATCATGGATATTCAAGTAATTGAAACGAAAAGAGGGAAACCAGCTATTTTGCATTCAGGACATCGTTATACAATGAAACGTACATATACCAACAACATAGCGTGGATGTGCACCAAAAGACCATGCCCTGGAACGCTGATAACCTGCAAGGACTACAAGTACATCCAAACAAAATCAAGCCACACATATGTTCCTGACATAGCGAAAAATGAAGTTGACTTATGCTTGCAATAGGTCGAGAAACGTGCTCGAGAAGAACTGCTTCCAATACCACAGATCTACAGGCAAGAAATGATGGTTGCAAAAGACGCTGGGCTCGATTTTGTAGTTAATATTCCCGAGTTTTTCTGCGTTAAAGATCGATTCTACAGAGAACGGTAGAGGGCTCTAGGCATAGATGTTCTGCCAAAAAAGCGAGAAGACGTTACCTTGACTGAAACAATGAAATCTTATTTTATAGTAGACGATGGCCAAGAAGACAGAATACTAATTTTGGCGAGCAATGGAGGACACTTTCTTACACACTCGTCAGAATTCTTCATGGACGGGACATTTAAAAGTTGTTGCCCCCGTTTCGATCAACTCTACACCATACACGTAGATTTGGGAAGTACTCCAGATGCAACACGTATCATTCCTGCTGTTTACGCGCTATTGCCAAACCGCAGAGAAACTACCTATAAGAGGCTTTTTAAGTTACTGCAAGATAAGGTACCTAATTTTATTCCACAAAAGGTACACATTGACTATGAGCGTGCCGCAATAAGCACATTAAGACATGATTTCCCCGAAGTTGTTATCAAAGGATGCAATTTCCATTTCAACCAAGCCATCTGGAGAAAAGTACAAGAACTTGGACAGGTCCCACAATACAAAGAAAATAAAGAAGTTCGAGATTACCTACGTATGTGGGCCGCGTTGGCATACCTACCAGAAGATCATATCAGCAACGCTTGGCTACACATAATGGAGAAGGCACAAAACGAGGAAGCTGTTGTTAAATTCAACGATTATTTTGTCGAACCATGGCTGGAGAACGAGTTGTTACATGGATATGCTATAATGAGCGACACCGTACTACAAACTCCGTCGAAGGCTGGCATAATAGACTGAACAGACGCATTGGCAAGTGTCACCCTAATATATTTGAACTCTTCAAAGTACTTACAGAAGAAATGCATTACTATGACATTGTACAGCAGTGATGCGACCTACACATATCTACACCGAAACGTTTTAAGAAATACAGTGATTTGGACAGCCGCTTAAGCAAAATATTGAGCGAATAGTTACTTAAATAAATAAATAAATAAATAAATAAATAAATATCGACTTTATTGAAAACACAAACAGAAAAAAAAAAAAAAAAAAAAAAAAAAAACAATATTAAATTATTACAGAATAAGTATGATTAGTAAACAGCACAAGAAAGAAAAATAATATTAAACACACCCTATCTGCCCCACACGGCAGTAGGGTATGAAATAAAAGTTATAATAATATAAAATATAAAAAATGAAAAAAAAATATAAAAAATATAAAAAGAATACTCTTAGACGGCAAATACACCTAAAGATAATATAATTGATATACATAATAATACCATTATCAAAATCAAAAGCACTCGAACAACCCCCAAGCACGCGCGGCAAATTAGTGTTAAATTTGTTTTATTGCTTGCTCAACAGTAATTGTTTTAATTTGTATTTAAATTTATTAATATTAAATAATTTAAAATTTTTCGGTAGTGAATTGTACATTGATATTGACTGATAGATAAAGCTTCTTGTAAAATAATAGATAAAGCTTCTTGTAAAACAAAAATGGAAATTCGTGAGACATTAAATCGTTTAATATATATTGTAAAATTTGATTAGGTGGCTTATATTAATGTATATATGTATAATAAAATATAAGAAAATACAAATACAACCCTGTCCATAGGATTAATTTAATATAATAAAGTGATAGAAAACAAAGTAACAAAGTGTATATAGTTTGATATTACCTATGTTACCAGGTAACCAGACCATCACAATGGTCGGTGTACGAAATGAGAAGACGAAAATGGGTTAATTTATTCAGTGCACGAAACAAGAATATTTCAGGTCAATTTTTGATGTGTACGAAACAAGAATGAATCGTTGCCAACTATAATAGGCCAATAAAATTCAAATTATATTAATTTTTAGGGCGTAGGAAATTTCGGCCCCGGCCAGGTAGCAGCCCGATTTTGACAGGAACTTTCGGCCCCGGGATGGAAGGGTCATGTTTTTATTACAGGCATTTTCGGCCCCAATGGTCTAACGTTATAACATTTTAATTTTTTTTATGATCTTTTGTGTTTTGAATCATTTATAAAATGAAAATGCAACTAAACTGAACTAACTCAATTTTTGACCTGCAACTCGGCTAATGCGGTTTTATAGACTTATATTGGTTAAACAGCGCTAACACGGCATCTAATCCACCTTTTTGGTTCCAATTCGCCTTTTTCAAGTTCACCGGGGAATATTATTATTAATTGTTTGCCCCTTTTATAGACTTATATTGGTTAAACAGCGCTAACACGGCATCTAATCCACCTTTTTGGTTCAATTCGCATTACCTGCAATGTTTGGGGCCCAAATTTCTTGCAAGATTACTTGACCTAAAATTTCTAGCAGGTACCTTACCCAATATGGGGCCGAAAGTTCCGCCGCCCAATTTTTACAAGTTTAAATAAACAAAATATTTGCTGTAAGTGGGTTCGTATCAAAGAAGAATACTTTAAGTTTGTATTAAATTCAATATCGCATAAAGTTTTAATATTTTTTGCGCAAATTTAATTTCCTCCTGTTTTCTTACGGATTTACAATTATCAGCTGATTGATGACGTGCATCGGTTTTTGTTTTGCATCAACTATAAGTACTGCCGTCCTAAGGAAGAAGGTCCTATCTGCTGTAACTTTACTAAGGATAATTGTCCTATTTGCTGTAAATTCAAAGTACGTTTACTAGTTTTAATTTTTTAATAGCCATATGATTTAAACACACATTTCAATTATGTATGACAAATTTAAACCTTTACAAGTAAATACAGGGAAAGGCTTTCAAAAATAGGTGAAAGTCGAATTATCTCAAAACCAATATTTTGCAGTTAGGACCTTCTTCCTTAGGGCGGCAGAGTATATCCGGCGATGTGGTAGACAAGAGGACAAATGGACAAAAAATTTCATTTTCCGGGGAAAAGTCATTCTTATAGTATCGACAATACTTCATAATTAACAGAGCAGACATTAAATACCATACGCCTATTTCACGGCGTTTTTATCATTGTCAAAATGACAAAGCCGTTATCACTATATGACACATTTTATTTAGGAGTTAATTTATCAGTATACAGGGTGTCCCACCGGGAACTGCATCGATCGATTATGGAAAAACTATAATTAGGAAAAATCTGAAATTTTGGTGCCTTTATTATTTAATTTGGATTATTTTTTTTTGTAGAAAGAGGTCTACTTTAGCACACTTCGTATGATATTTTAATAATTATTAATACAGGGTGTTCAAAAAACAATAGTAAAAATGAAATCGAAAAACATGTCAAAAGTTCATTTTTTCAAATGGAAACTAGATACCCATTTTTATAATTTTATCATATTCAGCATTAAAAATAAGAGTAACTTTGTATAAGGTTGTATTTAGAAAATTAATAGTTCCCGAAATATTGGCAATTTAATATTTTTCTATTGTAAAAATGCCACGGCTTTTCAATTCAGTAACTATCAGTTGGACATGATGGCAGTAGAAAACAATCAAATGGTAACTAAATGTCACTGACACTTAAAAAGTATCAAGAATCATGCCGGGACGCTTAAATAATTCAAACGAAGATTACTTAAATTTGTTTATTATTTATGGAGAATGTGATAAAGTAATATCTAGAACTTGTGATACATTTGCTACTCGATATCCACAAAAACAGAAACGTAACACAAAACACCCTTAAACAACTTATAGAGAACTTCAAAAACTTTGAAAAGCACTAGCAGTTAATAGTTCATTAAAAAAAATTGTTAGGAGGAAAAAAACGCAATAACAATTATTATTAGTGAACACAACATTTTAAAGAAATTATTATTTGAGTAAATGTTCAAATTGACGTCCCTGAACTTCCAGACATTTTCACATCTTATTAATAATTCATGGGTCGCTTTCCTTACTGATTCAGGATCTAAATTGTCAAACTCATTCCTTACTCGCTGCATGCAGTCTTCCATGGTTGTTACTGGAGTGGCGTAAACTCGATTTTTAATTGTACCCCAAATAAAAAAATCAAGCACTGTCAGATCTGGGGAGCGGGGTGGCCAAAAAAAAGGACCATTGTTGGCTATCCATTGGTCATAAAAAACTTCTTGTAGAAAATTGTTAACTAAGTGGCCACCATGTGGGGGTGCGCTATCATGTTGGTAGAACAGGTTCCTGTGATCGGCCAGTGGCAAATTGTCCAAATAATCCTCTTGAAAATTGTGCAGGATGTTCAGATAACCTTTGCTTATAAGTTAATAAACGGGATTTATACATACCCAAATGTTTTTAAAAATATCCAACTCACCATTCAAATTTTCTTGGTAAAAGTGTAGTGCCACGACGCCATCATTTCTAATTGCACAATAGACATTAAACTGCCAGGATTGTTGAAAATGTTGTTCTCTGAACACATGCAAATTTGAATCACTCCAATAATGGGAATTGTGCCGATTAAAAATGCAATTTTTTGTAAATTTAGCTTCCTCCGTCCAAATGATATTATCCAAAAAAAAAGTTAATATAAATTCACAGAATGACATTCTTCCCAGAAAATCAATTTCTTTTAGGTGCTGAACTATGGTGAATACGTATGGATGAAATTTATGTTTACTTAATATTCTATGTATTGATGATTTGGATAATCCTGATTCCAATGCAGCTTGTCTTACAGATAATGTTGGATTTACGAAAAAATATCCCAAAATAGCTATTTCTATATTTTCATTATTTACAACAGGTTTATTTCTCTGCACTCTTGCCTTGACCGATCCAAAGTTTTTGAAGTTCTCTATAATTCGTTTAAGGGTGTTTTGTGTTGGTTTCTGTTTTCGTGGATATCGAACAGCAAATGTATCACACGTTCTTGATATTACTTTATCACATTCTCCATAAATAACAAACAAATTTAAGTAATCTTCGTTTGAATAATTTAAGCGTCCCGGCATGATTCTTGATACTTTTTAGTGTCAGTGACATTTAGTTTCCATTTCATTGTTTTCTACTGCCATCCTGGCAATCCTGACCAACTGATAGTTACTGAACTGAAAAGCCGTGGCATTTTTACAATAGAAAAATATTAAATTGCCAATATTTCTAATATACTATTAATTTTCTAAATAGGCAACCTTATACAAAGTTACTTTTATTTTTAATGCTGAATAAGATAAAATTATAAAAATGGGTAGTATCCATTTGAAAAAATGAACTTTTGACAGGTTTTTCGATTTCATTTTTACTATTCTTTTTTGGACACCCTGTATTAATAATTATCAAAATATCATACGAAGTGTGCTAAAGTAGACCTCTTTCTACAAAAAAAACAACCCAAATTAAATAATAAAGGCTTCGGTACAGGAAAAATTAATAATTATTTTTTAGTCTGCAAACGTCATTTTTGACGAAAAATTTGAAATATGTCAAAAACGGTTAGACCTAGGTATAGAACATTATACATGAAAAGTAATTGGAAGTTTACAAGGAATCTAAAAATGAAATAATATATAGGGTGTCCCATTTAGAATAAGCACGTTGGCATCTACTTCCGGTAAAACCGGAAGTGTCAGATTCTTAAAAATAGTTTAGACGAATGTCCCCCATCGCCATTAGTAAGCCACCAAAATTTCAGATTTTTCCTAATTATAGTTTTTCCATAATCGATCGATGCAGTTCCCGGTGGGACACCCTGTATTTGTATAAAAAGGCACATTGGTTGCCGAGCAATTAACAACAAAGAAATAATATAAATCACCTCATAAATAATCACTTGATATTTGAGCTTTTGACTCTAATAAGCTTATTTTCTTTTTCAGTTTAATAGGGTTTGTAGAAAAATACTTTATAACGTTGGCGTTAAAAGTGTTTATTTTGTGAGAAGGAAACTTTCTTTCTCACAAAATAAAATTGCACTTTTAACACTAACATCATAAATTACTATTATTTTACTTTTTTTGGACACATCTACAGGGTCTTTTCTCATAATTAAACAGCTTCTGCTGACTCTGTTGTTAAAGTATCTTAAATAAAAGTTGTGAAAGTACCTAAATCGTCAGAATAAAAAACATTAGTAACTCGCATGCGTGTTTTTAACCAATCCATATTTTTTTTAATGAAACGCCCATATTATTAAATATTTTAATAGGATTTAAAATTATTTTTTCAAAATATTATATTCTTGGTCACAACTTTCCAACGTTTAAGTGAATATGGCCAAAGTTGTTTTTGGGAAAAACCCCATCCGGTATTATGAAATAAGAATATCTTCTTTCACTTATGTTAATAAATTATTAGCACAATTTTTATTTTAATACTGTCTCAAAAATACAGTATTAATTAATAATTAAAAATAAGTTTTTATTGCGGAGCTCCCGTGTGTCTCTGCTAGCTAGGACCCATTAAGCAGGGTGGACAACTTAAAGGTTGCATTGTAAATTTCAGGTAAATTGCAACGATAGTTTTTAAAAATTCCGTATTTCAGATATTTAAGACCTGCACACCCCGAATCGGTCCTAAATTAGGGTCGCCCTAATTTGCACACAATAGAAAGACGAATTTGGTGAATGAAAGTAATGTGACAGGCGTTACGACAGGTAGTTTATTAGAATAATAAGTATAATAATAATTATACTTGATTATAATTATAGAGATAGAGAGGCAGATAAAAGAGATATTAATTATTCTAATATTATGTAGATAAATACTTATATAGAACTAAGAATAATATGAAAATAGATAAATTGGAGTAAATATTAATAGTTATAAAAAAAATCTACTATGTACAATACAACTTAATTTTCAAATTCTAGTCGATCATATGTTCCGAGTAGTCCGATGAACTGGTCGTTGGGATCCAAAGAAATAATAAGGGACTCTACAGTGTTTTCTAGGATGTTATCAGCTTCCCACATTCTTTCTTCTATTTCAATCACATGTCGACGCACTAATATGGTTGTCTCTGCCTATGAGAATTTCGCGTCCCAGATTTGTATGCGTACCTTTTCTTTATGGGACATTGGTTCACCTATCACTTAGTTGGTCATAAATGTGTTTTATTAAAATTGGTCTTTAGGACCACTTATTTTCGGGCATTATCCAATTTTTTGAGCATATCCCTTGCCTCCTCAATATGGTCGGTAATTCGTGCGCAAATCTCAGATAGTTCAGTCGCTCGGCATGGATGTTTAGTCCCATGTTTTTAAAATAAATATTTTAAAACATGTATTCCAACAGTACCGTAAAAAGTTTAGGAGATATTACATCACAGTGCCTTAAACCTCTCTCAACGGGAAACTCTTCCATATGGTCATTCGGTTGTATATAAACCTTGACTTTTCCGTACACTTTTTTAATTATATTGATGTATCGGTATTCTGTTAGTGCGTAAAGCATTATTTGTTGTTGATTTATTATATGTATTTATCTGTAAGAGTTTTAACAATTTTGAACGTGGTCGTTAGTCACAAACCCTGATTGGAACCCTGTTTATTCGCGTGGTGGGTAGAAGTTTAATTTATTGGTGATTCCCTTGGTAATTATTCGCGTAAATAGTTTGTATAGGTGATAAAGCAGGCTAATGGGGCGAGTCTTTTAAATTTGTTATATCTCTTCTATGCGTGCATATTATTACTGCTTGGCCCCATTGAGATAGATGGTGTTGTCCCACTTGTCAAGCATGTGCTGTACATCATGCATATCATTTCATGTAGCAGAGTTACGCCTATTCTTACATCTTTCTAAACCGACCTAAATGACTGCTATTATTAGGGTATTCAAAATATAATAAACAACAATAAACCAGTTCTGTGAAATGATATGGGCGTAATAAATTTTAAGTACCGTACTCAGGTAAATAAAAATGCGGATAAACCAGGGTCCTTTTTGATTTTAGTCTGTCAACGTACACTGTTGAGTTTAGTTTGTTTTTTGAAAATGTTTCGTTCTTTGTGTTTAGTGAGATTTGTGAAAGCAATGAAACTGAAGTAAATAACATAGTGTATTAATCAACAGATTCCAAACAGATTATAAAGAATGTGTTCTTGACGTTAATGTCGCGCGGAAATTTGTTCCCTAAAAAAGTTGTAAAGGAAACGGCTTTACTTACAAAAAAATCCTTTTCCACAGTTTGGAAAATTACACAAGGGCCAATTTTGGAACGCAGAAAAATAAGTGATATTGGAAAGCCAATAACGTTGGACCAAGGGGACGAGGAACTTATACGACGAAAAATTTATAAAATGTATGAAGAGCAAAGTGTACCAACGTTGGACAATTTAATGAAAAGGCTGACAACAGATGAAACAGAAATTAAATGCTCAAGAACGATATTGTGGAAGCGCCTGCAACACATGGGCTGTAAATTTAAAAGGATTAATAAAAAGCAGGTTTTGATGGAGTCTAAGCTTCTTCAAGAATGGCGGTGGGAATATCTGACAAAAGTAAATGAATACAGAAGTGAAGATAGGCCGATCATTTATTTAGATGAAACGTGGTTTGACAGCCACGACACCCCCTTAAGTGGTTGGGTCGATTCTAGCGGCAAATGTGTGACACGTGCCCCGTCAAACCGTGAAAAAAGAATAACAATCTTACATGCTGGTTCTGAAGATGGGTGGGTGCCGAATGGTCTATCTCTCTCGGCAAAAAATATTAGTGTGTTGACTATCATGAATACACAACAGCGGAGTTATTTGAAAATTATTGCAGAACATTCCACCAAATAGTGTCATTGTTATGGATAACGCTAGTTATCATAGTAGACAATTAAACAAAGCTCCTTCTTCAAAAGACACTAAAGCCAAAATTCAAGAATATATGTTTGATAATGATATATATTTTCATGAAACTATAGAAAGAAAGACTTATTTGAAGTGCTTAGAAGTATGTCTATTCAAAAAGAATATTACTGGGATGAACTTGCGAAAAGCACGGGGCACATAGTATTGCGGCTACCGCCTTACCACTGTATATTTAACCCTATTGAACAAATATGGCACCAACTTAAAGCTGGAATTCGTCGTAATAATGTTGCACCTACACTTAATTTTAGTGTATTAACTCTAATTCATGATGAAACTAAACAAATTTCTGAGGTGAACTGGAAAAACTGCGTACAACATGTAAAGAAAGTAGAAGAAAGTTACATTTGTAGTAGGAATGCAACAGAACGGTTTATTATTACTATAGATGATGATAGCAATAGTGAAGTAGGTTTAGTTGGGTAACTTATTAATTAATATAATAATTTAGCATTATAAGTGTAAGTGTAAGACCATAATTCTATTTTTATATTTTGAATTTAATAAACTTAAATAAACATCAGTTTCATATTTGTTTGCTGCTAAATTAAATATTTCAATACTATGTATTTTCTAAGACCGTCCTAGCTCAGTCGGCATTTCAGTCGGCATTGTGTCAATACCCCTATTTAGGTAGAAATAAATAAGAGTCATTCGGTCAGTTTCTTATATTTGTGAATACACTTTACTCTAGTAGCATTTGCCCTCTTTCGTTTCTATCTCCATATGCGTGTGAACCTCAATGAGTTTCTGTCTGGTCTACTTTATGACCTAGTTAGGCATTGAAGTATTCTATCAGGAGTGTATAGTATGCAGGTGTCTGTGTCAATGCGGTCTTTATATCATCGTATATATGGCATTTCGCGGGTTGAGTGAGCGGTAGTTAGGGCGTATTGACTTGGGACATTTTTCAGGGTGTATCTATTGTTCAGTCTGTAGACGAAGTACATCGTACATCACTCTTGGACCAAGCTGTCAATCTGTGCATGCTTCTACTGCTTCTTGTTCGCCAAAAAACCTCGCCATCGTCATTGACATTTTCTGATCTATCTATTCAATTAACGTCCGTAATGACCATAATAAAATCAACCTTTTAATAATTGGCATTCGATTGTTTTACTAAAATGTGCCGTGGATCGCCGCGTAACTATGTCTATCTTTCACTAAATAATGGGATCGAAAATTCGCTCTTTATACACCAAACGTTGACGTTTGGACTGAGTGGCAATGGGCTCATTTGGTCAAACCTCAAAATACATCCTTTACCTAATTTTTATGAAGCATTTATAAGGTATGGTCAGCCCTGAAAATTTAAAGTCAATCTGATAAGTAGTTTTCGAAATATAAGTACGAGATCAAAATCAAATAAAACGCTCGCGAGGCGGTGACGTCATTAAGTCCCACAATTCGTCCATTTTGAACTTGTGCAACGGTCTTTCTCTGCATATACAAGGGAGATGCGCTTACTGTTTCTTTGTTCAGTTTGAGCAGAAGCTTATTATTACTACTTTTAATAGTATATTCTATAACAAATAGAAAATGCCATTTCATACGAGTTCTAGAATCTAGACTATACTTTCTTTCACACTATTTTAGGAAAAGAAAAAGAATACATTTTTTGTAACAAAACTTAACTAAAAATACTGAAACAAGCGCTGTCAAAATCGAATTGACCATCTTCAAACACGTGGCTTTGACAGGTCGGCCATTTTGCCTGGAGGACAAACAAAGGTTCATTACCGTTTATGCTAATGACTTATTAGACTCTTTTGGTGTAATTTAATAAGTTTCCAAATAATTTTATTTGTGACCATTTCTAAAAAGTTTCTATACCTGTACTACAAAGGAAGTAAACCCCAATGTTTATGTTATAGGTTGTAGTCGGCAAGGTAAGATTAAGTTTATAATAAGGTTTGGGTTTTGGATAACTCTTTTACCATTTCATTGGGGTCTCGCAGTTTTTAAATAGTACACAGTACACACAATACAGAATTAACAATTTAACAAATTAAAATGTTATATAAAATCAAGTTCATCATGTGGCAAAAATTTGTCATACGAGTAGGTAGCTTGTAATGCCAGAAAATGTTTCACTCTTTTCTTATACTGCCTCGTTGGTAAATCCTGTACTGTATTCTAGAGAGAGAAATATTCATAAATAAATAAAAGATCACAATAAGTAGATATAGTTTTCATTTATTTCGCATTCTTTTAACCGCTTCTTCAAACTGTATATCCTAACATTACTATTAGTATAGTACAGTATTTGAAAAGTTTGCACAAGTTAGTCATAGGCACTTAATTCAGTCTGTGTGGCAACATGTGAACAGTTTTCATTAATTTCAACATTTTCTTTCTCTCTACTACTTCCCGGAGTGTCTTTGTCAGGCGCTTCAATCTGGTGTTCTATCTACAAAAATACATTACTTAATATAAAAAACTTTAATCTAAATCAACACTTTATCTACGTCATAATACAATCATCCTACTACTGCCTACTATTTACAATAATACACCTACCTGATTCTTTGCGTTTCTGAGCTCTCTCTCATATGTCTTTTAACTTGGGTCTGAATTGCTTCCTTTGGATTAAAGTATCCCGTATTTTAATTAGGAGTTATTTAATTAGAAAGTTTACATTAGATCATTTCATTAGGTCATACAAAAAATCAAATATTACCACTTATAAAATGCCTAGAGCAAATTCTTCCATACTTCAATTGACTGTCACTTAGAGGGCCCCTTTTTAAAGCTCTTATCCACATTTCACGCCGTCCAGCGTTTCGAAGAACTGCAGAAATTCTAAAAGATCGTGCATTGTCCGTATTTCCCATCATCCTACTATTTACCACTGAACAAAAGGACGGCATTTTTATTTAGAGTACTTTATTTATTATCACAACGAACAGAGATCTGAAATAAATAAATAAATAAATAAAATAAAGATGTCTTTTATTAGGAATAAAATATAAATTACAATAAAAAAAATCAAAAACGTGGCGGTATTCAGCAGAGCTGCTCATACAACTACTGGAAAAAACTACATACAAACAATAAGTAATAGGAAATAAAAAATATTATGTTTAAGAATGTAGAATGTAGAACTAACCTGTCCTACAATTACTCGAAAAAGAAAAAACTTAATAAATATTAAATGTACAAGAATAAATAAATCGTGATTCAATTGAACCCTTTTCTCGAGAATGTGATTTCTCAGCAGTGAGTTAAAGGTGGCAAGGGTGGGGGCTTCCCTGACATTCCGTGGCAATGAGTTGAAGAGTTTGGTGGCATTGTAGGTGAAGGAGCGCTAAAAAAGTGCGGTGCTGTGTCTTGGAATCCTAAACAAACCTCCATGACGTGTTAGCCGGTTATGCGTATCCGAACCCGTAGCTAATTTTTCCAGTAAGTACCTTGGTTCTTTTGAAATAATGACTTTATAAATACATCGCGCAAATTGAATTTCAAACCTTTCCTGCATATTGAACCATTTCGATTGTAATAAGTACCGAGAAACATGATCATACTTACGTACATTAAAAACAAATCTCAGACAATAGTTTTGAAGCTTTTGAAGACTGTCTTTATCTTTTTGCAATAGTGCAGGCCAATACACTATGTTACAGTAAGCCAAATGGGAAAGCACTAACGTATTAGTTAATGTTAATTTAATATTGGGATCGAGAATATCTTTATTTAAATATAAAAGTTTTAGTTTAAACATACATTTTTGTATTATATTATAAATATGATCATTAAATCTCAAACTACTATCCAGTACAATCCCAAGGTTATTACAAGTTGATTTGACTTCCAGTTTTACATCGTTCAATTTTATGTTTAAATCATAAGCACGCCCACTTTTGCTAAATATCACCATCTGGGTTTTGTTTTCATTTAAAATTAAACCATGAGCAGCAGAAAACTAACCTCGAGATCCTTATTTACGTTGGTAACCGCAGCATCAACTTGATCCGGGTAAAAAGAATAGAAAACCTGGGTATCGTCGGCGTATTGATGAGATTTACAATTACTTAAAAATTTATAAAAATCAGCCGTATACAGAGAAAAAATAAGAGGACCCAGTATACTGCCCTGCGCGATACCTCTAGATACTCCTAATGAATCAGAAGTACGATTATTAATTACGGTTCTCTGCTGTCGACCTGAGAAATAGCTTTCAAATAACTTCAGTGCATGTTCACTTAGACCAAAATATTTCAATTTAATATTTAAACTGTTATGATCCAGTGTGTCAAAAGCTTTGCTATAATCTAACAAGACCAAACAAGTGTCTCTGCCTTGGTCATGTGCTCTGAGAATATCGTCAGTTATCGACATCAGAGCAGTTGCAGTACTATGATTTTTTCTAAACCCAGATGGCAAAATTTGTTGATGAGTAAGGAAATCATTTAATTGGTCCGACATGACTCTTTCCAAAATTTTGGACATTGTAGGCAAAATACTAATGGGTCTAAAATGTGACAGTTCTGTAGGGTTGTTAGCCTTGGGAATGGGTAATATATTTGCTATTTTCCATAAACTGGGAAATTTATTGGTTTTTAAACATTGGTTAAGAATAAAAGTAAAATGTAAGTTTAGGTATGGCATCAAAAGTAAAATCATTTTAAGATTTATTCCATCAGCACCTGTGGCATTGCTCTTAAGTTTATTAATTATTTTTTCAAATTCGTCTACAGTGACTTCGCGAAGTAAGACCAGGTTGCATCTCTGAATAGGATTTATTTAAGTAAGTGTTACTTATAAAATCATGATCATGATCATTAGAAACAAAAAGAGGGATGCTATTGACGAAAAAGTCGTTAAATGTGTCGGGCGTGTGATTTAAAAAATCATGAGATTGAGAATTAGAACTGGTACTGTTGAAAATTGAGCCTAAATATGGAGGCTTATTTACCGTCGAAGTATTTGGTCGGCGGCGTTGGTCTTTGTTCCCGGTTTCGACAATACGACAAGTTTCAATATTGTTGTAGTTGCTATGGATATGATTTTTTGACAGTTTTTTTTGAAGAATAACGTTTTTAATGACAATCACAGATGACAATTAGTTTTTAGAGATTATTTTCGGTGCGATATATTTTAGGAGTAGTTATTTTTATGTGAGTGTTTCAATAATTAAAGCAGCTTTTAAACGAAGAGGGTGTTTTTCTAACGAATACGGGTATTTTTTAATATTTGGTGCCGAAACCCGGGACCTTTAACGTGTATACCGAGTGAAAAATAAAAATAATTATGGAACTATCGTTAAGAAAATCGTACCGTGGACAGTTAACGAAGTTGGTAAATTCAGTAAATAACGTATTAACGGACGAAAATGTGAATTTAGATGACGTGGCGGTGCTAATTCAACGTATAAAGACTATGAATTTGACTTTAAAGGACTTAAACAATCAGCTGTCATCTAGTTTTAACGAAGATCAATATGAAAGTGAATGCGAAAAAATAGTGGAATACGATCTTGCTGCAACGGAGGCAATTGCACGGCTAGAACGAAAACTAACGACAGAAACGCAGTTCCGACGCAAGTTACAGCAAGAAACAGACGAGGCGTATAACGAGCCATCGAGTAACATGGGTAACAATCAAAATATTATGCAGAATACATCGGTAAGACTACCTAAACTTGATATTATTAAGTTCAATGGTGAAATCGCTCTTTGGCCAGAATTTTGGGAACAATATAGCGCAGCTATTCATGACAATAAATCTCTCGATAATGCAGCAAAACTTGCCTATTTAAAATCTTATTTAGTAGGAAAAGCTGCCCTAACAATATCAGGGTTAACTTCTGGCAAAAGCTCTTATGAAAACGCTATTGATTTATTGAAAGCTGAATATGCAAGTACTGAAAGAATTATCGATAAATATGTTCATCAATTGTTTACTATTTCTCATATAAAAAATGAAAGAGACACTGTTGGTTTAAGAAAATTGTTTACTATCGTATCGACAATAACGAAGTCCCTAACGACCTTGGGAATATCTGCTGACCAGTATGGTCTTTTAGTAAAATCCATCGTGTTTCAAGCTTTTCCATATAGTATGCGTTGCTTATAACAAACAAAAAATCTCAGATTCATGCGATAAAGGCACACATCGACGCGGCCACGGTAGCGGTGGCGGCCAATCTAAACACATAGAAATAAATTAATGAAATCATACCAGCGCAGGCAGGTCTAGATCAAGCGGCCTGGGGCAGCGTTCTGATACGCGGTGACGGTCAAATACAACGTGTCAACTTTGACTGCGAGAAGTGACAGTAATAATGGCAAATAATATAATACAATTATTAAGAGAAAATGTTAAATTATATCTCATCCAAATTATAAAAATATAAGGGCTAAAAACAAAGTGTGGGACAAAGAGCTAATAGTAACAAAGTCTCTTCTTCAACATCGTCTGTCATAATAACAAATAATAGAAATAAAAATGAAACCTTGACGTTTAAAATTATGTTTTCGTATATATAAAATCTGTAAACGGCAACTACCTTACAGGTCCACTCACCGCTTTGGTGTGAATACGCCCGACCGCTAATATGATCGCGGCCGCCACCGCTACCGTGGCCGTGGCCGCGTCGGTGTGTGTAAGCCTTAACGTGTCTGTCAGCGGACTATCAAAAGCAAGTGAGGTTAGCGGTGATATGAATTACGAAAAGCAAATAAACGGACTATTAAAATTCTTAAAAGTGGAATTAGACTCTATTGAACAAGCTAGTAGTAATTTTGAAACTAGAGGTAACGGCAATAATAGACATTTTAATCGATCGTGGAATAAAGTACAAAATAATGAATCGTTTACGGCGGCGGGTTTATTCACGGGAGCTAAAGATGGCTGCTTATTTTGTCATCTGAAATCACATGTTACGATAGAGTGTGACAGCTCTTTAAGTGTGGCAGCAAAAAAGGATATTTTAAAGAAAAACAGACTATGTTTTCGTTGCGCTAAACCTAACCATAATTCGAGGTTTTGTATAACTAAAAACATTTGTTGCGCCAAGTGCAAGAGGACGCACGCGACGACCATGTGCGAGCCTCAGTTTTTCAATGCAGCGAATAAAAGTTCTGATCCAAAAAGTGGTGTTGCTAATGCTCAAAATATAATGAATACTGGTTCCACTGCTTTATTAGCTGAAAGTATTGTAAATAATATTTATTTAAAGACCGCTTGCGCTTTTATTTTGTTCAAGAATACTAACGAGAAACCACTTATTCGCATGATTATCGATGGTGGTAGCCAGCTTACCTTTATAAAGGAGGATATATCACGAAGTATGGCTCTGCCTGTTATCGGAACGCATAAAATCGCGATACAAACATTTGGACAAAATGAAATGGCACCAGCTAGACTATGTAATCGGGTCAAACTGACCCTTAAGAGTCAGTACGATGACAGTGTCGTAGAGATATCGGCTGTAGAGGTGCCTGAGATATGTTTTGATACTTTAAAACCACCATCGGAAGGTAATCCAATAATTAGGAAGTTTAGTATGAAAAACCATTTAGCTGATTTTGTAGCAGGACCTCACCAGCCAATAAATGGATTTTCTTTATTAATAGGCGCTGATAACTACTGGCAAGTTGTATCAAACGAAATCGCAAAATTAACGAATAGTTTAACGGCCGTTAACACTAAGTTCGGATGGACAATTCACGGCGCGAGTGACACTAATGACAATGACGTAAATGACTATATAGTGAACTTTAATGCGAGCATAGCACTTAACGCGCAAGTGACATTTTTCGACGAAACGGAAGTAGATTTAAAAAAGTTCTGGGACTTAGAAACCATCGGTATAAACGCTAGTGAAACTACCGCCGAGAACAATTTTACTAGTGACTTTATAAAAAATAACGTAACTTTTGAAAACGAGCGATATCAAGTAACTTTACCCTGGCAAAACGATAAAATTGTCGACTCAAACTTTTCCAGTGCTTTAGTGCGTGCAAAGAGACTAACGCACAAATTATGCAATAACGGGACATTAACGGAATATGATAATGCTATTCGTGACTATATACGGTCGGGTTGTGCCGAAGAAGTGCCAGATAACGAACAGGAAGCTATGGAACTGGCCTATTATATGCCACATCGACCAGTTTACCGTAATGATAAACATACAACGAAACTGCGGGTCGTATTTGACGCGTCCGCGCATGCTCCTGGTACTCCTTCCTTAAATGAAAAACTGTTACCTGGCGAAAACCTGTTGCCAAATCTTATGAAAATCCTAATTATTTTCGCATTGGTGCTGTAGCAGTGGTAGCCGATATCGAGAAGGCATTCTTACAGATCGGATTAAGTAAGGAAGACAGAGATTTTCACAGATTTTTGTGGTTTAAAGAAGCAGTTAATGATAATATCACATCAACCACGGAGTTGCCAGATTTGACAACGTTTCGAATGACCCGTGTAACATTCGGCGTAACGACCAGCCCATTTTTGCTAGCAGCTACATTGAGAAAACATTTAATGGAATCTCCTGAACGTGAAACAGCTATCACTTTATTAAACTCATTTTATGTTGATGATTTGATACTAGCAGTAGAGTCAACAGCAGAAGCAATGGAGCTGTATAAAAACGCAAAAAACATTTTGTCAAAAGAAAACATGAATTTGCGCAAGTGGTGTTCAAATGATCCAACTATGATGAGACGATTTAATGAAGATGGTCAAGAGTCGCCACTGAAAATTACTGCCAACCAACAGAAAGTGTTAGGAGTTATTTGGCGTCCAATTACAGATGAACTTGTGATCAATTTGAATACAATAATGGAAACTGAAAGTTATAATGTAAATACAAAACGTAACGTCTTGCAAACGATAGCCAAGATATTTGATTGAATTGGAATTTTGGGACCCTACGTTGTAAAGGCTAAAATAATTCTTCAAAATATTTGGAAAAGGAATCTAGGTTGGGACGATACATTACCAGATGACCTAAACAAGGAATGGATAAAATGGAGAGAACAACTTCGGTTGCCTAAAGACTATTCCATAGATCGTAGTTTGATTGAAAAATCTACAGAGGAAGTAGAGCTACACATTTTTGCAGATGAAAGTCCTCAAGCGTATGGATGCGTAGCTTACCTAAAAATTTTAACGACTGGAGACTGCAAGTTTATTACGTCAAAAAACAGAGTATCTCCAATAAACGAAAAAAAAGATAAAGCTTTGACGTTGCCGAAATTAGAGCTGACTGCAGCATTATGTGCGGCTAGGTTGCATAAGTATTTAATAGAAAATTTATCATTAAATGTAAAGAATGTCATACTTTGGTCGGATTCAAAGATTGCTTTATACTGGATAAAAGGCAAGACAACGAAATGGAAGCCTTATGTTCAAAATCGAGTTTTTGAAATTCGCAACTTGCAATCGGATACCACATGGGGACACTGTCCAGGAAAAGATAACCCAGCAGATTTATTAACTAGAGGCGTGTCTTCTGCTAACTATCTGATGGAATTTAGTGTCTGGCTTGAAGGTCCATCTTGGCTAGACTTACATGGAAGTTGGTTCGAGTTATTACCTGCTTTCAAGGAAGAGATGGGCGGACCAGAGCTTGTGAAATTAAGACAAGTAATGGCACATGTATGCGACGACCTATCCAGCTGTTATACCCCCTTGAGATTGAACACTTTTCGCCGGGGGAGGATGTTGAAAATTGAGCCTAAATATGGAGGCTTATTTACCGTCGAAGTATTTGGTCGGCGGCGCTGGTCTTTGTTTCCGGTTTCGACAATACGACAAGTTTCAATATTGTTGTAGTTGCTATGGATATGATGTTTTGACAGTTTTTTTGAAGAATAACGTTTTTAATGACAATTAGTTTTTAGAGATTATTTTCGGTGCAATATATTTTAGGAGTAGTTATTTTTATGTGAGTCTTTCAATAATTAAAGCAGCTTTTAAACGAAGAGGGTGTTTTTCTAACGAATACGGGTATTTTTTAATAGGTACCAATATTTAAATATTTTAATGTCTGCCAAAAGTTTCTAGGATTAGTACGAAAAACATGTTGCAAATAGGCTCTTTTTTCAGATTTAACGGATATATTTACTAAGTTTCTAAGTGATTTGTAATCGTTCCAAGCAGGCCCGTATCCAGAAATTCGTTTCGGGGGGGGGGGGGGGGGGGGCTCAAGGAAGAAAATCATTCTTGACATGGACTTATTTTAATTAATTCAGAGCAAAGCGAATCACACATTAAAACTTAAATCATTATTTTCAAATTTCGGGATTTCGGGGGGGGGGGCCGGGCCCCTCGTCCCCCCCCTGGATACGTGCTTGGTTCCAAGCCATATCTGTTCTAAGTTGTTTGTATTTACTTAAAGCCGTATCTCCTAATTTCATCATGAATTTTAGATTATCTGTGAGCCACGGTGCTGGTGGCTTTGTAATTCTAGCCGTTTTAAACGGTGCATGCGTATCAAATAATTAAAGAATATTTGTATTAAAATAGTTGATTATTTCATCGATATCCTGTAGCAAATAGATGTAATCCCAGTTAATAAGGTAAATATCTTTAGGAAAATTATCATAATTAAAATTCGAAAAGTCACTGTAAGTTTTAAGAAACGGCCTATATTTAGATTTTAAAAAGTTTTTTATCTTACAAGTGACTAAAAAATGATCGGAGATATTATCCATCTTCAGCACCTTAGGGCTATCAAGAATCTCAGGAGATGTTGAAATTATTAGATCAAGTAAAGTCTGAGATGTATCGGTTACCCTAGTAGCTTCCAAAATACACTGGGTTAGCCCATATTTAAAAAGGAGGTTGTTGAATAAAACACACCCTGGGTTATTGTTTCCCTGCAGGAAGTCAACATTAAAATCTCCTCCAAAAATAACGTAATTAAACTCTGGTAAGAGAGCAATCAAACTATTCTCCAAAACATTCAAACACAAACCAAGATTCGACGACGGAGGCCTATAAAGTGAGCCAAAGCACAGCTTCCTACCACCGACCTTCACATGAATCCACAATTGTTCCAAGGCATCATCCGCATTGCTAATATCCACAATAGTAAACTTAATATTATTTTTAATATAAAAACCTACGCCACCACCTCTTCCATCTCTGTCCTTCTTAATTAGATTATATCCCTCAATGAGCAATCCAGAACTGGGAAATTTCTCTTTGAGCCACGTCTCTGGAAGCCCTAGAATGTCAAAGGAGCCCTCAGCAACCAATCCTGAGAAAAGATCGAAACCTGTAAAAAGGGATCGAATATTAAAATGAGAAAATTCTAAGAACGCATTTCTCATAGCCATAATTTACTCATTTGCCCCAACCTGATATAAAAATAAAATGTTTATGTGCTTGTCGTCTTACAGCTATACAATTAGCGAAAAAACTAATAGATAGATAAATGAATCCAGATTTAACGAAAGCTAAACGGGTTAAAAAGCATACATGCTAGTTTCAACTTAAGGAACTACTATTGTGACCTAAAAAAATCCTAACAAATTTGCGATAAATTATTATCAGTTCCAATAACTTTTATCAATAGAGATCCGATACAAAGGAAAGGAATTTTGTAGAATGGCCAATTTTTTACATACCTATATATATATATTGCTACCAAATCAATAAAATGATGGGTACCTTATAATAATATATAATTAGGGTCAAGATTCAAGGAAAACTGTAAAGAAAACTTGAATGTATAACTCAAACGCTTGTGTTTATTTACTTTGTTTGTCTTCCAAGCAAAATGGCCGCCGACCCTCTGACGTCAAATGAGAATGATCAATATAACCTGACAGTGTAAAATAATTAATACAAAGTTGTCTTGATTTTCAAAACAATTTGGTTTCCCGTTCAGTGTAGATGTTCGAATTGAAATTCTAGTTACTTTTGACTAGGATATTTTTAGTTAAGAATGTGTTGTGTCTAATATATACAATATAACGATTTTAACGTATTAAATATTTTTTTCTCTCCTGTCGACGTCGACTCCGTTACCCAGCAACGGAGAAGGGGCGAGGTGCATGGCCACCTGTCTTCTTAGTCGTAAACAATGGCAGCGAGCGCGACCCGACTTGCTATAAGACTTAGTGACGTCACACAGCGGTTTCCGCAAGTCGATGTTCGTAAATCATTTTAAAGGCTTTAGAGGCAGTAGAAAATTGAAATGTTTTCAGTTCGCACTAAAATTATGGTCTTAAAAGTTGCCTCGCCGGAAAATAAAATGTTTTTATAAAATTTGTTCTCCTGTTTCCAAAGTTCAGCCTAAACGAAGAGCATCATCTTCATTCTACAATTTGTTATAAGGTTTTTTACGCCCGAGAATGGTTGCTGACTAAATTTTTTGAATATGGAATTTACTAATTTCGTTAAAGTCTGTTCAGAGATATAAGAAAGTGACTAACTGATCCTTATTAGGAAAGACCCGGGCCAGCTGTAAAATTGAAATATGGCCGAACAGGTCCGTATTTTGCTTAGAATTTAATCATGGTTTGTAATAAAAATAAGTAAGGCATTAAATAATATTTTATTTATGTTTAAATGTGAAATTACAAGTTACTTTATTATTAAAAATTATATTCATGATTACAAAAATATACAAATTATTCGGTACTTATAATAATTATTTACTTAATATATCAATATCACTATCGCTATCATCATCTGTTCTAATTATTATTTGTGCTATATTGTTTATGTGGATATAGGATTTTTCCACTTTTTCAACATGTCTAACAGAATTGTGAAGGGATGTTAAAAACTTTAGTTTCTATAAGCTCAAGTACACTGGAGTTAATAGTAGGGCAAATATTGTTACGACGAATGGCAGATTTCAGTTGATGCCAAACATGTTCGATGGGATTAAATATACAATGGTATGATGGAAGCCTTAAATCTGTATGCTCTAGATTTTTTGCATAATTATCACAGAAGTATTTCTTTTGTAGTTTTAAACTTTGTAAAACCTCAATTAATTGCCTTTTGGTGTAATCTTCCTGAAAATAAATGTCATTATCACACATGTAGTTTTGGATTGTAGCTTTTGTGTCATTTGAGGAGGGAGTCTTGGTCAACTGCCTACTATGGTAGCTTGCATTGTCCATTACAGATATTCGAATTGCCATTCCCGAATTCTACTGGATTCCATTAAAACTTGTCTTTTGTTAATTTATTTTAATCTAAAACCCATGTGTTGGATACACGTTGTTCTTCCATATTTAACGCCGGTTTCATCTTTTTTTCCTCGCTAAAATGGGATTATTCACAATTTTCCATACAGTTGATGTTTTAATTTTTGTTAATGTGGCTGTTTCTTCTAACGCTGCTTGCATGCTGACCGCACGTTCAATGATAGTTGAATAAACATTGTTTATAACTCCCTAGTTTCCACAGAAAAGTGCTTTCTGCTTTTCGACGGGGTTATCTCCTGAGATACATTGGGCTCGCACATATTATCCATGACATACACGATTAAACAAACGCTGTATTACACACGAAAAAAGAATAACTACTAAGCTTAAAACTAACTAGAGTGGCTATATATACAGTCTTTAGAACATAATTTCTTTTATGAGATTAACCCTCTCATTTTGAATCAGGTAAAAATCGGTTTAAAATCACCAAACTATTACTTTGATAATGAAATTACGTGTTCCGGATTTGCAGTTTACTTTAAGACATTTTTAAGTACGGACCATAATTTACCTACATTTATTCATTCATTCATTGTTTGTTTATGGCCAGCCTTGGATAATCCCATTCAAGGGCAAATTGTAACTTTCTTATATCTCTGAACCTGAACAGGCTTTACCCAAGTTATCTGCTATGCTAACTTTTCCTTAACGATAATTTTGGAGCTTTTGGTACCGACTCTAAAGGTTCTAATATGGCAGCGTCTTCATAACTATACTGCTCTATTGCCTAGTTAATATTTTTCACATCCCCATCAGTAGCATCGAATTTTTGAATTAATTTACACACAGTACCGCGCTTTGAGTTACTTTAGTATTATTGGTTGTATTTGAAGTCATCAATCACCTATCGATAAGATAAATCTCCAATTCCATAACATTATAGCGGACAAATCTGGTGTTTAAAGGTTAGCATGGTCAATTTTTATTTAGTAATTAATATTTTTTTACGAAACACAAAGTAGATTTATTTAATTGTTTAATCAAAAATATAGACCTCAAACCAACACTTTCTGGTTCTGTTGCAAATAATTTTAATTTTTTTTTGAAACAATCAACAACTTAACACTGATGGTCACATCGATCGTGTCAGCGGGGGTGAGGGGTATTTAATGCGGCTTCTAATTAGAAGCTGGACCTAAACTGCGTGATGAGACAAAACCAATGACGTCTAGTCTGAAGTAAATCAACCCTCCACTTGGTTTGCCAAATTTACACTGTTAGGATTAACATGATAACATGATGTGGAAAATTTATAACATTGTATAAATCCTTGTAGAAAATTGGCAGTATGGTAACGCAGCAGTAAGGAATCACCCAAGTCCATCATTTTCGTGGCTGTCCGCATCGACTTGGCATTACGATGTTTCATTCATTTTTGACAGCGTTTCTCTGGAGTTTCCAGCGTTTCCCGATTTTGTGAAAATATTGCTGTATTTTTAGGGTTTTATAATATTTTTATTTTGAGACTAATTACAATGAATCGCAAGTGCCAAGTGTGCAACAGATCGGAGAATAATATACCTGCAGTTACTTTTCATAGGAGAGTAAACAGAAAGTTGGGTTATAGGTTAGGTTAGCATTGTTACATTCTAAGGTAAATGCAGCGTAATTCCCACTCCTGGCCCCCACCTAACTCCTCACGTCATCTCGCCTACAAACGATTTTGTCACACACACAACCTTAGAGCATTTATGAATGAGTTGGGCCATCTATGGTAATAGTAGATCATTGGACAAAACGCCAAAAGTTGAAAAGGAATAGGTTGTTCAAAGAGTGAGAGTAAATTAAAATTAAATGTATAAAGCGTTGTTGCCCGATATTCACATATTTTGTGCGATTTGAAAAAAAGTTTTAAAAAGGAGGATAAATCCATTTACCTCTTCATAGAATGCTAATAATCAATAACGTGTTGCTGGTAATTACAAAAATCTACCCAAAAAAGTATTTTAAAGAATAATTATCGCCATTCGTTTATTACATTTTTGCACCGAACATATGACTGTGAGGTGTTGTTGGCGACACGTCAAATATAAATAAACGATGCCCATCTGTGTTAAGTCATTGGAAACAATATACCTAAATACTTTCAGCTGAAATGTGTCTGATTGCACTCTTTTTCAGGTCGCTGATCACGAATCTTAAGTTTTTTTCGGCGCTCTACCAGTTTTTGAGAAATAAATATTTTCACTTACAGGTTATGTTTCTTTTCCCTTTAAGTTTTTTTTTGTTTTCTGTTAAAAATGCGATGATGAAACTTGCACTAAAATATCTCTCGACAAAACTGCAATTTTCATTAAAATGTAAACAATTGTAACGATATGACCAAATGACAATAATCTATCATGTTTTGAGCCGGAAACAATTCGCACTATGGATTTTGATTTTTTTTTCTTTTTAATTCAAAAATAAAATGCTTGGTCAACAAAACAGTTTAATTCTGGTTCTATATAGCCACACTTTCACTACCCTTAAGCCAGAGGCGCAGTCAGGAATAGGTTCTGGGCAGGGCCGTCGCAAAGGCCCGGGCGAGCGGGCAGTCGCCCGGGGCGGCCATTTTTGGAGGGAGGCCGTTGGCCGTTATAAACACCCATTCATATTTATATTTTTTAAATAAAATTTGTCTATTGATTTAATTAATTGCGCTCAAGTTCGCCATTTTTATAAAACAGAACATTTTGAATACTTATTTGGCAGACAATAGAGGCGGCAGGCGGCGACACTCCCACTCCATACTATGCCGTCGCGCCAAAATAACCTTTACCGACAGCCGACAGCACAAAACTCAAAAAAATAGCCGACAGTAGCGGGCCGACAACTATTTTCAAGAAATTTTAGTAGATGCTGCAGAATTATCTCAGGAACTTGAAATTGAAGTTATGTTTTTCTTAGAAGCACGGTCAAGAAAAAAAAACGGACAATTTTTGTATGAAGGTCGGGACGAGCCTATAAATGACCCACAGCAAAAATTTAAAGTCGACATTGTCTTTGCTGTTATAGATACCATTATCCAATCTCTAGAGGAAAGATTCGACCTTTTAAAAGTCCATTCGGACTACTTCTCTTTTTTGTACGATCTGTCTTTGCTCGCAGAATTAAATTGTTTCAGTAGCTTCTGGAGAAAGGAGCTTCTCTAAATTAAAACTGATTAAAAATTACCTACGCTCTAATATGGCACAACAGCGTTTGACAGGTTTAGCTCTAATATCCAGAGAGCATTAGATGGCAAGTACTTTGAACTATGAGGAAGTAATTAGTTCTTCTGCGGAAAAGAAAGTCAGAAGAAGGTTTTAATAATTCAAAAAAAAAGAGGTAAACAAATTGATGTTGTTTATTTATTGTTTGTACCTATTTCTAGAATAAGTGGTTTGAGTCTTTAATTTTTCTATTTCAATTTATGTACATTATTGTACATTGTGATACAACTAAAAGTGGCCAAGGCAAATATCTTACTTATCTTTTGAAATGCGAAGAAACGCTTAACACAAATTTTGAACAATTAAAGAATGCGTAAACAAAAGAACAATTGAATATCAAAAAAGATATAGCAGAAATCATTAAGTATTTTTTTTTTATTTAAAATAAAACATTATATCATTCTATTCCAAAAAAATATATTTCACCGAACCTACACAATGTTCCATTTAAAATAAGCAAACAAAATTGGTGATTTATACTTTTGTATTAAGCGTTTTTTCGCATGTCTATAATGATAAGCCAGATTTTTGTTTTGGCCACTTTTAGTTGGATCACCTTGTACTTACCAACGTACTTTTAAAATGTATAATAAAATGTTTTATATTAATTCTTAGTTTCATTATCTATTTAAAATGCCCGGAATAAGCAATAAAATAGTTATGGGGCCCTATTTTTAGGCCTTTGCCCGTGGCGGCTAAAAGTCTAGCGACGGCCCTGGTTCTGGGGGTAAGAATATTATTTATTTGGCTTGGGAGGGGGGGGGGGATGGACTACTGCCTTAAGCCATGTTTTATTTTGATACCATCCAATGACGATAATCCACATTTTAAACTTAAAATATAGGTATTTACCCTCAATTTTTTGGAATGTCCATACAGGATATTTTATTTAAATAGAAGACTTATTTAAGGTTAAAAAAACCAAACCGAAAGTTTTGTTTTTCAACAGATAATACTTCACTTATTTTACATTAATTTAGTTCTTTTCTTTCAAGAATAATCACAAAAGCTTCAAACCACAGATTGATATACAAAATCTTTGCTGTCTATAATGAGTATTAGACATAATCATAACCTTACTTTAAATTTAGCGGCAGGCACGTAGTTGTCGACCCCCAGAGTTTTTTTTTCATACTATCACTAACTACTAACACTGGTTCGTCTGTAACTGGAGGATATACCAATGCTATAAACATGGCAACGGTGCATCAAAGAGGCAACGAATGGCCATCTCTACACTCATCAGCTGTTTTCGGCGACAATCTAAGTTTTACTTTCTTACAAGTTTTTACGTTTTTCGGCATTTGGTTCTTTTTCCACAGTTTACATTTATTTTAGCAAAAAAATGTATATTATGAGTTCTACAAGTGACATTTTAGTGGAAATGGCAAAATTTTAAGGATTACATGCAAAATATCGTACCTATAAGTGAAAAAATGTAATATTTTTTTTCTCAAAAACTAATTTAGTGCCGAAAAAAAAACTTCCCATTCATGATCAGCGCCCTCAATTTATGGTGTATGCAAGATATGAGCGATAAATTCCGAATAAATACCCGAATATTAAAAAAGCTTAATTAGGTAAATTAAAATTGGTTGTGTTCTTGTGGATTCCGAAGTTTTACTGACTTTTTAGCTCCATTATATGGGCAATGTTGTTTCAAAAAAAGGTTAATACATTTTGAATAAACCAAATTACGTTACTATTTACTGGTTATTTTAAAGGTTTTCCACCTCCACGTTCTATTTCCTCGACCTTTGCTCGCAAAAGTGCAGGTAGCAAGCCATCAACGTTTGGCAAATCAACAACGCTAGGACAACCCACAGGTAAGTTATAACTTGTTTAAATGAAAATAAATAATAAGTGTAATCTTATAAATATTTTACCTGAAATATTTTGGTTTTTCTAAATTAGCATCATATAAACGGTGACTTCGTGTTCGTTCATGTCGATGTAGTGCTAATTCGCAGAATCAAATTTCATTATGAGCCTAAAAGCTGACGGCATGAAACCAAATAATTTTTGTAAATTTAACAGGACATAATACTGCAACGTTGCGTTGGTCGGCTTGCCTAAGCATATCGGGGTGTTAATTAAGGTAGTTTACCTGACTTAAGAAGACATCCTGCTGAAATGTATACAGAATATAAAAGAAGGTTAAACTGCCTTGTTCAAGGTCTTGAAGAGTGGATATCAGGTCGATATCATTTGCACCGACTTTTCAAAGGCCTTTGACATGGTAAACTTTCAAATTTTTCTGCCAAACTCGCAGCGTTGTCATCAGAAGAATTGGAAATACGATGCAGGAATTTTGCTTCTTTGCCTATTTATGCGTTTATGTCACCCATTATGATTTTGATATCGTTTCGTGGATATCTATCATATACTTTCACCAGCTGCTCGTAGAACTATTCTCGTCTTTCTACATGATGTTCTTCTGTAGGGCTGTGTGCGTTGATTCAGGGGTTAAAAAATTTTCATCTTAAACTCAGCTTAAGGAGCTTCCAGTCATGACAAACGAGTTGTGAGAGGGTTTTTATATCTTTAATTCCGTTTCGCCAGTAATAATCGGTATTTTTTCAGCTCGTAAATCAAAAATACCTGCGCACCGGGTCTATTTGGCGTCAAGACGTTGCATATTCCAAGTGCATATTCAATACTTTTTTGCCTAAGTCGTCGTCGAGATGTCCGTCCTGTGTTCCGAGGCTGGTTGATTGACTTCGCAACTTGTTCTTATGGAGTGGGGTTCCTAGTCCCACGTCCAACTTTCCTCCTATACCCGGGCTTAGTACCGGCAGTAAGCTCCGAATTACTCAATTCACCTCGAGGAGGAGTTAAAGTATAGATAGTATATGGGGCTTAAGTTATTTAGTAACCTTCTTCGTGAACTAATTCCTTACAGTATGTATGGGCAAAGAAACTTATAGTAGCTATAAGTTTCTTTGGTATGGGTAAGTTTTTTCGTTGTTCAGTAGTCCACAATACTCGTAAGAGTCGTCTGTAAATCCACACCTAACTGTTCGGGTTCTATCGGCTTTATTTATATTCTAAGTAGTTGTAATTCAAAGGAGACGCAGTAATTGAAACTGCTTACCACTATTCTGCGATTTATAGAGAGTTGTTGTCTTGTCTATTCCGGCAAATTTTTAACTTAATAGTTAAGGGAACCCATCTTCAGGTCAGGGTGGCACCTTTAAGGGAGGCTGTAAATGACGGATACAAAATTCGTAAATGAAGGGAATATCAGCGAGCTTCCTACATCATTATTTCGTCCTAACTTGATAATTGCAAGAAAACTTTTTGTTTCATGCCCATTCAAATCCATTTTTCTCTTTCTCGAAGGCGGTGTATCCTAACGATATCAGCCGAGAGTTATTTCCCCTATTTAAAAACATTAAGGTTTTATAATTTTATTAAAATAAAAATTATAATATCTATACGCAAAGAGTTATGGCAAATGTATTCCCTCTTTGTCCCCATATGTTACGTCCCTAACTAAATATTGGCTGATCCGAATTAAGTGTTTACAATTTGCTACTTTGTTATTAAAATGTTCACTGCCGTGTAGGTTTATAAGACCGAGACATAAGTGTACAAAATTTTAAAACTCGGTTATATGTTCAAATAGACAGACAAAGAATGAACGACCTACAAACAACAATTGGGGAAAAAATAAATATACACAGAAACAATACATGGACTGACATAATAAACGGACTCTATACTCAAAATTTCTCTTTATGGCGCCTTACAAAGCGCCTAGAGAGGAAATTCAACAGAATAGCAACTCTACACAACAATGATGTACAAACAGACATGGAGAAGGCAGATTGCATAGCAACAGCGCTGGCAGCAGTCTGCACCATAGACATCGTAACTATTAGACCGAACAGCAACAAATAAACGTGTTGTCATCAATGTATTCCAGTGTAAAGTAAATCAACATGCAAGCTGCTCCCCTCCACTTGGTTTGCCAGACTTACGCCACAGAAAACATAGTTTTCTGGGCTTACTCTGTTAATAGTATTAACTTCTACGATTAACTAGAATAACATGATGTGGGAAATATATAACATTGCCTAAAACCTTGTAAAAAATCTGTAGTATGGCAACGCAGCAATAAAGGATCCGCCCAGATTTCATTATTTTCGTGGCCATCCGCATCGACTCGGCAATACTCGGCATGCGGATGTTCTATTCATTTGTGACAGTATTTTTCTGTGGGTTTATTATTTATTTTTCTCGCCACCAAACGATTTTGGCATCGCAATTTTATAGCATTTATGAATGGCGTGTCGGATCTATAGTTACGATGCCTATGGTCTGTACTTCCTCCCCGAACGTGACACAAGAACAAAATTACATAACAAACACAACAATTAACATAACGCGACAGAAATATCCAATCCCACCGTCAGTCCTCTCCAAAATCCAAGTCACGCCCAGGGGACTTCGTGATATCATAAATGAACTGCCATTACGTAAGGCCCCTGGGCCTGACGGAATCTACAATCTCCTTCCACGAAACATTCCCCGAAAAGCATTCGTGCAATTACTGTATATTATAAACTCTGTTTACACGCTGCAACATTTCCCTCGGCAGTGGAAGGAGGCCATTGTTACACCTGTATTAAAACCTAACGAGGACCCTACACTACCTAACTCATACCGACCAATTGCATTACCAAATACAATGTCCTAAATTCTGGAAAAAACAATTTTAATCAACTTAAACAAACAAAAACTTACAATAAATATATACCAGACAAACAATTTGGCTTTAGATAGACCAGGACACTCGACCGTCATGGCAGTGGCAAGGGTGCTCCAGGATATCAAGACGAAATTTAATCAAGGGCACAGTCCTGTCTCCAGTGCTATCTTTTATATTATCTGTCTAACTGACAAAATCATCAGGTAACAAAAACATATACAGTTCATTTGAAACTAAACTTTCTAAACTTAACATTCTTCCAACTTAAGTCTACATACTTTCGAAACGGGTCTTCGTTTTACTCCGGTACGGGTCTGTACATTTACTACTCTTATTCTTCCGTCTCTTCCAGGAATAGCTGCTGTAATTTTTCCAAGTTTCCAGCGGTTTCTAGGCAGGTTATCTTCTACTACAACTACTATTTCGTTTTCTTTAATCGGATCTGTTTCGTCTGTCCATTTTGTACGTCGAGATAATGTGGGCAAATATTCTTTTACCCAACGCTTCCAAAAGTTATTAGACATTTGTTGACATTTTTGCCATTGCCTTCGATAATATCCATTATCAGGACAGTGGAAACAGTTGGCTTCGCTAGGAGAAGCTCCCAAAATAAAATGGTTCGAAGTAAGAGCTTCTGGGTCATTTGGGTCACTGGAGACGTAGGTAAGTGGTCTGCTATTTACAATGTATTCAACTTCAGAGAAAAGTGTCAGAAGAAGTTCGTCGTTTAATTTCTGGTTAGTAAAAATGAATGAAAAGGTAGTCTTAACTGATCTTATAAGCCGTTCCCCAGAGCCACCCATATGCGGTGCGCTAGGAGGTATGAATTTCCAATCGATTTGCCTATTTGACATGTTTTCTTCTACTGCCTTCTTATTCATATCTTCTACAGCTTTCTTTAACTCTTCTGCCGCAGCTCTAAAATTTGTACCATTATCAGAAAAAATAACTTCTGGTGTTACTCGTCTACCAATCAATCTTCTTAAGACCATTATAGCAGAATCTGCATTTAATGAATGTGCTACTTCTAAGTGTATTGCTCTTATAGTCAAACATATAAATAAAACTCCCCATCTTTTCTCTTGTCTTCTTCCTACTGTCACTAGCATAGGTCCAAAATAGTCAACACCAGTATAAGTGAATGGTTTTACATTTGGAATTAATCTTTCTGGTGGCAGTTGACCCACTAAGGCCCGGTACTTTCATCTACGGATAAAGCTATTCGTCGAATAATACCTATGGAAACGATTGTCGACACAATTGAAACTATAGCAATTATTCTGATAATAAAGATATTCGGACGTGAAAGTACCAGATCTAAAGGTATTACTGGTTTAGATTTCCTCAACTTACATTTGGAGCAGTTCTGAAAACATGTTTTTACTGCTTGTCTTCCATCAATAATCCAAATTTTTTTGTCTAATTTTATTTAGTACTGTCTCTACTCCTTGATGGCCAAAAATTTCGTGATAATGTTGTATAAGAAGTTTCGTAAACTTATGTTTTGGATGTAGAATATAAGGATTCCTGGCGGTTAGGCTCATAAAATTTGCAAAATTTGTTCGTCCTTCAAGAACTAAAAGATCGTTTTTTAATATAGGTGTCAACTTCTTGAGTCTACTTTGTCGTTTTAATTTTCTATTTTTTCTTATACTTTCAATGTCTTCTAAAAAACTTTCCTTTTGACTCTGTTTAATCCAAAATATTTCTGCATATTGAATTTCTTGTGTTATAGTGTCTTCTACATTTCTTGCTGTGTCCATTACTTTATTTATTTTGTTCTGTAATTTTTTAATAAATCGGAACTCCCAGGCTGTTACTCTGATCAATTTGTCGAAATTTGAAAATGTTTCTGTTTGGTAAACTAGCATTTGATAAAAACATGACCATGACTGCTTCTTTTTGATCTTCATTGTCTTCAATTTTTAAACTTGATATTTTTGCCTCCGGCCAGTGTGATTTGTCATCAGTATATAAAAAGTTTGGACCGTGCAGCCAAAAATTGATATTATTGATATTGCAAACTTCATTTGATCTGGTAGCAAGATCTGCAGGATTTTGATGAGAAGGTACCCATTTCCAATCAGCGACATTAGTATTTTCTTGTATTTCTCCGATTCTATGAGATTCAAACTGGCCTAAGCCCTTGCCATTTCCTCTTAGCCAATGCATCACAGTTGTTGAGTCTGTCCATAGGTAACTTTGGGTAATTTTTATTTCTAATTGTTTCTTTAAGGAAACAAAAATCCTACTTCCCATTACAGCAGCCTGCAATTCTAAACGGGGAATAGAAAGTGGTTTAATTGGTGTAACTTTAGCCTTGGCAAAAATAAGGGATCCGTAAAAAATGTCATTCTTGGTGAATGTAAGCAAGTACGCTGCTACCGCACAAGCTTGTTTACTTGCATCACAAAATATATGCATTTCTATTCTCTCTGTTTCGGTCATTTTAACTGGTGAATAGCATCTAGGAATCTTTAAACGGGAAATTATTGCATTCAAATTATTTAACCATTGTTGCCATGATATATAAAGGTCTTCATCAATTTTTTCATCCCATCCAATGCCTTTTCGCCATATGTCTTGTAATAATATTCGTCCGTGAATTGTGAAGATTGAAATAAGACCAAGTGGGTCAAATATTGACATGACATTGCTTAAAACTTGTCTCTTGGTGGGTCTATAATCGGTATTAAAAAATATGGGTTCAAGTTTTACGCGAAAACTAAAGCTGTCATCTTTTGCATCGCACCATAAACCAAGAACTCTTTGAAGGTCAGCATGACAGTCTAAATTTACATCTTTACAAAAATCGGCATTTTCTGATAATTTTTTCATTACTTCTTCGCTATTAGAGATCCAGTTTACCAAGTCAAAACCTCCTAGTTTTTGAATTCTTCTAACTTCAGATATTATTTCTAGTGCTTCGTCAAATGTGTCTTTGCAGTCTAAATAGTCGTCAACATAGTGTTTTTCAACAATAGCACTTAATATTTCGTCATTTGTTGTTTGTTGCCTTGCGTTCAAATTTTTTATGAATTGAGCACAAGCAAGGGAACACGTTGCTCCGAAAGTCATAACCTGCATTTCATAAACGTCAACTGGTCTTGTGGTATCACCTTCTCTCCATAGAATTCTCTGTGCTTGTTGATCTTCAGGTCTGATGAAACATTTGACGTATATCAGCGCAAAATGCTATTTGTCTTTGTCGAAATTTGATTAAAACTCCAGTTAGTGCCTGCAATAGATCTGGGCCGGGTAATAGGTGGTCATTTAGGCTGTATCCGTGGGATTTTGCGGCTGCATCCAAATTAACTTTAGCTTGGTTTGTTGTGTGTGAAAACTCCAAAATGTGGCAGGTACCAACATCGGGGACCTTCTACGTCGGCTTCTTCTTTTGAAATTTTTTTCATATATCCTTTCTCGACGTAACTTTCAATTGTCTTGCAGTAATCTTCTTTGTATTTTTCGTCTTTTTTCATTTTTTTCTCTATACAAGCAAGTCTTTGAAAGGCGACTGTTTTACTATCAGGCAGTTTAACTTTCTCGTCTTTCCACAGGAGTCCTATCTCAAAACGATCTCCTACTCTTTTAGCAGTTTTTTCTAAGATTTCTAGAGCTGTTGTATCCGATTTACTCGATATCTTTGGAGTACATACTCCGAATGACTCTATAGTAAATGAATTTTGAACTAGTTCATGAAGCTTGTCATAACTCTCTTGATGGCATATATGGAGGGTAAACTCATTCCTGTGGCATAAGGTACTTTCAGCTCGTCCATGAACAATCCATCCTAAAGTGGTTTTCGTCGCTATCGGTGAATCTAAAGGACCTTCGCAGACTTTGCGAGCTACAGTTAAATGAATATTATCTTGTGCAATTAATATCATCGGTCTTTGTTTAATATCAGTAAAGGAAATATCGGTCAAATGTGAATAACTTCTCATTTTGTCCGCATATATGTGCTGATCGGGTAATGCCAGATTATTTATAGATCGCACACCAGCCATTTTAGTGATACGAGCATTTCTGTGAATTCCAGATATATTTATGTCGAAACATCTCGAATTTGTATGCGTCGATTTCATGTCATTTGTCCATTGGACACAAAGTGGTACATTTTCACCTCTGACACCTAAGCGATCAGCTAAATAACTGTCCATCAGAGTGACTGTTGCAGCTTCGTCGCATAAAGCAACAGTTTCTATTGTTTCACTGGGTCCATGAAGCAACACGTTCACCATCCTCAACAGTACATTTTTGGAGCCTTGACCCATTGCTAAAAGCGTCTCACGAACATTACTTACATTTTGCTTAATTTCTTCAGGTTTGTCTTTATGTAGAAGTTTATTATGTCCTTGTTTGCATCCGTTATTAATATTGCAAATTTTCCTTTGTTGGCATTTGCTTGTTTGGTGTCTACTTTTAAAACAAGAAAAACAAAGTTTTCGGTCAGTAATAAATTTCCAGCGTGAGTCTATATCTTCTTTTTCAAATTTACGACACTTTTTAATTTTATGGCCATTTTCTTGGCAAAATGTACATTTTTCTTCTTTTTCTCGTGTCGTATATGCAAATTTCTTTGGCTTTAACCTATATCTGTTTTTCGGTGGGATAACAAAGCTTGCTGCATTTGAAAGTTCCAGCAACCAATCTGCAAATACTGCTAAGTCTGAATTTCTGTTTTTCATTATAAATTCTCCCCAGCGAAATTTTAGCGATTCAGGCAATTTTTGTACTAAGTATTTTAAAAGTTGTGGGTTTTGAAGATGACTTATACAATTTAGGGATTTGATTGTCGAAACTAAGCAAGACATTTGGTTTGAAAATTTAATCATACCTTCATAATCATTTTCTCTTACAGGATGTGTCATTGTTACTTTATACATAATTGTTTCTATAATTTGATCTGGTCTTCCAAAGCGCATTTCCAAAGTTTTAATCACTGTATCTAAACTATGTGGTGAAATTAACATTCTAATTACTGCACTTCTAGCTTCATCGCGTAGGCATTTCCGAAGCTTAATCATTTTCTCTTCATTTGTATATTTGCATGCTGTAGAAATTTTAGTAAAATGTGAAATAAACAATGGCCAATCAGCAGAATTTCCGTCGAAAATGGGAAAATCTCGTTTTAGATATCGTCTTGAATCTGGTTCTTCATTTTTCTTAATGTTTACAACATTGGCTAAGGTTTCACATAGTATTTCAATGTCTGTTTTGTCTTTTTGTCGTACATTTATTTCTTTTGATTCAAATTGGTTTGGTTCACAATTTTCATTACTTAATTTTTCTGGTAAATCATTAACCCAATTTTGAATTTTATCGGTGTATGTTGTATATGTCGAAACACTATCCAAATACTACTTTTATTACCGCTGTTTTGATTTGACCCCTAACTGTAGTTTTGTAATATAAATAAATAGATTAATAGTATAACTGTTTGTTGGCTTGTTCTGACTTGCTTTTAATCTGTTTAAAAGAAACAGCAATTTTTGTGCAACGTATGTTATAGAAAATAAAGGAAACCAGGCGATAAAGGGTACCTATTACGGTGTTAAGAACAACCATTATTACTTACGGAACTATGCCTGAAACTAAACTTTAATTCGAAGTTTCAATTTCCATATCTACACCCCAAAATACGCAAGTCCTGAAATGTTCATATTTTTTTGCGGTGTATTGCTTCTTCGAGAAAATGAATGCCTTACATCTTTTTGTATTTCATGTTATATCAAGATTTACTATAATTGTTTTTTTTTATGAATCAATACCTACTTAAACCAATTAAGTTAAAAAAATTTTAAAGCCGGACCTGACGTACACGCGAACTGCGCAGACGCAAAGCTTCCGCAAAACGCCGCATACTGGGGACAGTTCTAAAACAAGGTATTAGCGATATATTGACTATATTATTACATAGCCTGTACGGTAGTTCTTTGCCGATGCGTCATTATTTCCACGTCACAAAAACCATATCAATCTAATCAAAATTACGACGTTCAAAAAGTCAACACAAATTCTTTCATAAACGTCAAAATTTTTGTGTCTAGCGTTCGGACTTAATAATAATAACAAATATCCATAATTACTTACCGCCAACATGAAAGTACGACAAAAATGGCTCAGAAAACAACAGTTTATAGGATTAAATTGAATTTCAAGGCACAAAAATGTTTAAAAACAAATTAAAGTTGACAATCGAAACGAAAGAAGAAAATTCATTATATGTTTTCTTGTTTGAAATTTTAAGGGGTTTCCATTTTAAAAATCGTATTTTACTTCAAACCCCAAAAACACAATTTCTTTGGCATTCGTCTATCTTAATAAACGTTAAAAATACTACTAGTTTGCTAATGCAAACAAATTTGTATCTTTAGTTGTGGTAAAGTTGTCAATTGTGAACACTTAATCACTTAACTTGGGTCAGCTTGCATATAAGTAACCTAAACTAATTTTGTCTCTATTTTTTAGTTCCGCAACCATTCACGTTTCCCACAAATCCAGCTTTCAATTTTGGATCAAGTGCCCACCCCGTTAGCGAAAATACGACCAGTTTTGGTAAAACCTCAGGTTCAATATTTGGATCGAGTGCACAGCCCGTTGTCGAAAATACCAGCAGTTTTGGTAAAACCGTAGCTCCAATATTTGGATCGAGTGGTCAACCCGTTGGTGAAAACAAAACTATTTTTGATAAAACCGCAGGTCCAATATTTGGATCGACTGTTCAACCAGTTGATGAAAATACGAACAACAATAAAGCCCTCGGTTCGTTTAGAACTCACAGAACCCCAAGAAATTAAAATCTGCTGTAAATAATTTTTTTGTGACTGTGTTTTTAAGTGGTTGCTTCATTATTTTAGTACGTTTACATAAAAACTGAAACATAACATGGCGAAACAGACGAGAAAGCTCCCTCGGCCCCGCTTTTTGAGGTGCACTGCACACGCATTCAGAGGTATAGGTCCTTTTTCGCGTTGTCCGTTCCTGTGTCTCGTTTTGTATGTGAACGCAGCTTTAGATATAAACTATTTCGAATGGTGGTTTCCCAGGTGATGTCGCTGGCCGCGATTATATATATAATCGCGATAATATATTATTTTTCTTTAATATATTCTTTCAAAAATACCAGTCGTTTGAAACCTACATGGGAAAGTTTCATAAGCCCTCGGCTCAGTTCATCTTTTTACCGTCCGAAGCCTATTCTCTTAAAGAGGCTTCTCTCTTAAAGAGTTAAGACAACCATGAAACAGTTCTCTGTCGTTCAATTTCTAACTCAAAGCTGTCAAAGTCACATGATATTCTAAAAAAAGTTACAGCTTATGAATAACCGATGTAAAATATTATAATTATTAAATAATACAACTTGTTTCGTACATTCCATAAATAGTGTCACGGATATACCTGATATCCAACCTTCACACATTTACAACTCTCTTTTGAATTAGAACGTTTGTTTTAAGGTGATTTTAATAATTTATTTTCCTTAACTGTTGTTGAAATTGCGCTTACAGTGGAGATATTCAAATTTGGGGCAGCTGCTACACGCTAAAAATTAGTAAAGTTGAAATAAAATATCTAGACCTTAACATACTCTTTAAATTCACTTCTCTGTAATGCTGTCAAGGGTAACAATAAGACATTGTTGTTAAGTTCTTCCTGAAAATAGCTATTAGCTCTTTGCACTGGCTATTTAAATGCTTCGGCATTTTTCACAAATAGTAAACAACGTAATCGACAGAGATATGTATGTGCACTTCTGTTGTTCTTAAAAGAACAGTTTTTTAATGCTATTTATGAAAAGATTTGGAGTTTTTGTTAAAAAATAGACGCACAGCAACACGGAACAATTAAGCTTAGTTTTGCTTGCATGAAACGTCCAACCAAGCCAACGAACGAGCTGGCGCCACCTCACCGTTTACAATTCTGTTGCCAATAGTCGGCCAATAAGATTCAAATTATATTAATTTTTACAAACTTAAATAAACAAAATATTTGCTATAAGTGGGTTTGTATCAAAGAAGAATACTTTAAGTTTGTAGTACATTCAATATTGCATAAAGTTTTAATATTTTTTGCCTAAATTTAATTTCCTCATGTTTTCTTTCGGATTTACAATTATCAGCTGATTGATGACCTGCATTGGAAATTGTTTTGCATTAACACTTTTTCGCGTTGTCCGTTCCTTTGTTTCGTTTTGTATGTAAACCCAGCTTTAGACATAAATTATTTCGAATGGTGGTTTCCCAGGTGATGTCGGTGGCCGCGCCGCGCCAGGCCAATATTTGCGGAGAGAAAATAGAGAGATATCGGTAGTTCCAATAGCGTCATCCGCAATTAGCGGAAACCCTATTTTGACGTTTAACCTATAAAGGTGTAAATTAGTAATACATTTTGTCCTCTAGGAAATGTCCGGTTGCCTAGACTAGGGATCTAAGGATATACCTGACTCGCCAATAAGTGGTCATGTTTGATGGACTTAAAGATTTGTATGAATAAGTTATGTACATTTGAATAAAGAGTTATAATAAAAATATAGTCAAGTGTGTCTATAAAAGAACCCTAACAGTACACCTCAAGATTTACAGCAGAAGATGATTTAGTGCTTCTTAAAGAATTAAGTTAACAAAAAACGAACCTGAACTAACCTTATATTTGCAATTAAACTCTAATAAAAGGTATAGACCCAAAATTTCATGCATATTTTTCATAAAATATGGAAAATCTAAATTTTAGGTTCATAACGTTTCTTACCGAATACGCGTGACTGTATCGCTGGTTCCGATATCTCTAAAATAAAACATAATACCGCACTACGTTATTCAAATAGCGCCTGGAGTAATTTACGCTAGTACGTGGTATTGAATATACCGATATCTCTCTAATAGGTAAAGTGTTTGCAAATTTACTGGCTGGGCGGAGCGTACTAGGCGGCCACGTTCGTGCAGCTATGGCCGCGCCGCCAGAAATAAAGCAAATTGGCAATGTCTGCCAGTCGCGGGGTTAAATTTATTCCGTGTAAAAATAGACGCTGTACTGCTGTTTGGTACCTCTCGTGAAAAAGAAATCGAGAAATAAAAAAATGATTTAGGTACATCCTCTATTAGATTTTCGACGACTAAAGAAAAATGTTTCATACATTTTATCAACTTCTTCGACAACATAAATAAGAAATTTTTAATTACACACGAAAGTCGATGTATTCGTCACTTGAGTAAGTCCCAAATCGCTGGTCTTTTTTCGATTTCCATAATAAACAATTCGGTATTAGTTTCTGTGGACATTTTGCATGTTTTCCTAACAAGACCATACTAAACTTGTGGAAGAAACGCAAGCCGCGCGGCCAAGTGAGCTACTTCTCATAACAGTTGCAGTCGGGATCTCGCTGGCCGTCGCGGCTGCTGTCGTCTAGTGCGCGAGTTATATTTTGAGCCGAGGGAAAGGCGTTTTTAAAAAACACTATTTTCAAGAAAAAACAACTTTAATCTTAAAAATCCCTTTAAATATAACAAATTTATTTGGGAAAGAAAGAAGCTTTACAGACTAGCTATTACAACAGAAGTAACGTACTTATCTAATTAACTACTATTTATAAGTTTTGCTTATCGCTATTCTAGGAGTGGTCAAAAGGAGCTTGTAAGCAGTTTTAGAGTATGTAACTCCTCCACCCTTAGAGAGGCATATAAACTTTTAAGTTTCTATGGCTTAAATAAATTCATTTGTTTCAGTTTTTTTTACTGTTTTGTTTTTAGGTAAAAAGACCATAGATACTTCCAAGTTATAAATAATACAATAATACTTAAAATTACATATAGTAAAACTGTCCAAATACTTGTTTTATTATAGTATAAAGGTGTATTTAATAATTTTGAATTTTCAGATTTTTGGAAGTTTATTTCTTCCTGTATTTCATTTAGTTTATTCAGATTAATATTGTTAAGATTGAGCAGTTTTACCTTTTCATACACTATTTTTTGTGTTACATTATAAGTAATACGTGGTAAAGGTATATTCATAAAAGTATTTTTTATGCTTCTATAAGATCTAATAGCAATATCTCCTATTTTAAGGTTACAAGGAAAATTAAGTTCTAATAAATATGTACCATTAAATAATATACTATTTTGTGCATTTTCGCATGTTTCAGTTCCTATCATTTCTTTATTGGTTACGAGAATCCATTTATTAGTATCGATGTTTTGAAGTTGTATATCTTCAATATCAATATACAGGGTGTTACAACTAGAAATGTTGTGTTCGTATCTTAATAATTGTACTTCACAAGGAATATGTTTATAGAACTTTTCTAAATGTATATGAGTACATAAATAATTATTAAATGTAATACGTTTACATGGCTGATTCGAATAGCCAAAATTTCTTTCATTTATCAATAAATACTCGAAATTAGGCACAATTATTTTAAAATGGTTTCCGTGTTTTGTAGGTAGAGAAAATAATTGAAAAAGGTGATATTTCTCTTTTTCTACTAAAGGAATCTCAATCACAAAAATGATTTCTTTATTTTTTACATAACTTTTAATTTCTAAGGTATTTTCTATATTAAGGATATTGTTGGTTGTTGGTTCAAATGGTAAGTTTTCGAAAGTTATTTTTTGATTAAGTGATTGTAGTTCAAGAAGAAATTCTTCTGTATTAATTATTGTATTATGAAAAGTATTTAGTTTTGCAAAAGTTATTGCTGTTCCGATATTTCCTAATATGTCATAAATGTTTTGATAGAATGTAGTTATTTGCGAGAAGATCATATGAATTCGAAAAAACTCAAAAAGGTTGACTTCATCGATTTTGACTTTATTCACGACTTCAATTAATTGATTAACACGTAACTTTAATATTTCTTGATTATGGGAAACATTTTTTATGATATTTTGGAAATTATCTATTGATTTGCCTAACAATGTCATTTGTTTGTCTAAAGCGACTTTTATGTCATTTTGATTATTTTTTAGGATATTAATATTATTATCAATACGTTCTGCGTCATCTTGATCTAGATTTCCAGTAAAACTTTTGATTATACTACCAAGGGCGTTTATGAGAGCTCGTTTTCTCTTTGTTTTAGTAGGAAGCATTTGATTTAATTGATTGTTGATTTTTCGTTTAAGATTTTCAATAATAATATAAGAGTTATGGAATTCCATTTTATAATCGGTACAATTGTTTATATGTGCTACCAACGTTTCGTATTTATTATTTATTTCTAAAAATTCGGTAATAAGATTTGTCATGTCAAAAATTTGTATAAATGTCCAGTGATTAGTTGTCTTTTGAGCATTACCTATTTTATAGGGTAATATTCCTGGATTATCGTTTAGGTTGTGGTATGTTGGTCTGTCTCCGTAGACGAAGGGCCATCTGAAATAAGGGGCTTTTTTAATTCCTTTATGTGTATAATTTCTGTCTTACCAGGGCTTTTAGTATTTTTAACTCGTACACGGTTGTGTTCAAGTATTTCAGTTATTATGAATGGTCCACTAAATTTTGGTTTATTTTTATTTCTCTCCGAGAGCTTTTTATATACTTTTTGATTTATTTTGAAGTCAGGGTTTTCGTTTCCTTTATTATTAGTTTTCGCTAAAACTCTTTCTTTTTCTTTATCAGTTTTGGTAGTGACGTTTTCATAAACTGCATCGACTTTATTTTTATGGGATGATACGTAATCGGAATAAAATGACGTAGGGATTAGATCTAATGGGTCTCTGGAATTTGTATGACCTAAGACAAGTTCATGTGGTGTATATTTTGTAACGCTATGTACAGTACTATTATATGCAATTATTGCGTACGGCATTAATTCATGAGCGGACTTATTCTTATCTTTTTGTTTTAAAATTCTTAGATGTTCGACTAATGTAGAGTGAAAACGCTCGACAGGCGAATTAGATTCATGATGTTTAGGGGTAGTAAAATGTACTGTTATTTTTTGAGCTTTTAATAATTCTTTTAAGAGTTCGTTATTAAATTCTCCACCGTTATCACACGTAATAGATTCGGGGCATCCGTAAAATGAGAAAAAGTTTACTAGTTTATCGCATACAGATTTTGCGTTTTTATCATAAGGGTATGCTTGTCCAAATTTTGAAAATTTGTCAAAAATTGTTAAAAAGTTTTGACCTTCAAAAGTAAAAGTATCTATATGTAACATTTGGAATGGTTTAGAGGGTGTGTCCGTTTTTGTTAAAGGAACGAATGATTTTAATCTACTATACTTTAAAGTTTGACAGATATTACAGTCATTAATAAATTGATTAACATCGTTTTTCATTTTAGGCCAATAATATAGTTCTTTTAAGCGATTAAATGTCTCTATTATACCTCTATGGTTTGTTTTTCCTTGGTGTTGATGTTTCATAAGCATAATTTTTTCTTTTTGTTCTGTAATATTATTAACTAATTTTGTACAGCGTATGATTTTTGGATTTTGAAAATTTTTTAAACAGACATTGGTAAAAATTGGGATTAATTCTTTATTATAAAAATATACATAACAGATTCTTTCAGGGTTCATATAGTCTTTAATAAATGTCTTTATAACTTTGGGGTTATCAGGTAATTCGACATGATTAATTTTAAGTTTTTCAAAATTTTCAGTTTTTATTTTAATTTCAGGATGCGGAGACTTTTTTATTAAATACTGCAAAGATTTGTTATTTATTATTTCGTCTAGTATGTCAAGGTTTGTGTTCTCTGTGTCAGCGCGATTACTATGCACAGTTGCATCATTAGGGGGCACGAGTTGAATGTCAGATAAAATTCTTATCTCTTGCTGATTAGAGCAACTTGGTTGTTCATTGTCTTGAAAAGGATGTTCTGCAAGGTCTCGTAAAAATTCAACGATATTTTCGCTTGAATCGCCAGGATTGTTAATTACTGATTCATTTTCATGAACATTTAATTGAATACGGGATAATGCGTCAGCATTAGTGTTTAAAGAGCCTTTTTTATAAATAATTTGATACTCAAATTCTTCTAAGCGTAAACGCCATCTAACTAGTTTTGAGTTAGGTTCTTTTAAATTAAAAAGCCATACAAGGGGTCTATGATCAGTATAAATATAGAATTTGCGTCCAAATAAATAGGGGCGAAAGTATTTACATGCCCAGACAATGGCTAACAATTCTTTCTCAATAGTAGAATATCTTGTTTCAGATTCGTTTAATGTTCGTGATGCGTATGCTATAGGCTTATCATTAGGAATAGTGCCTTGTGACAAAATGGCTCCTAGAGAGAAATTACTTGCGTCAGTAGTTAAAAGAAATGGTTGTGAAAAATCTGGGTACTGCAAAATTGGGGCGTTAATTAAAAGTTCCTTACAATGTTTAAATGCATTTACAAATTCGGATGTATGTTCTATTTTAATATCCTTTTTTAAACAACGCGTCATAGGCTTAGTTATTTTGGCAAAGTTTTTAATAAAGCGCCTATAGTAACCAACTAAACCGAGAAATGACTTTATTTCTTTAGTGGTTTTAGGAATCGGAAAATTTTTTACTGCATAAATCTTATCAGGGTTTGGTTTTACACCTTCGTTGCTAACAACGTGTCCTAGATATTGAACTTCTTTTCTTAAAAATTCGGATTTATCGAGTTGAATTTTGAACTTGGAATCGCGTAATCTGGAAAAAACTTTTCTTAATTTTAAAACATGTTCTTGGAGACTTGTACTAAAAATGATCACGTCATCTAAATATACAAAGCATATTTCATTTTGTAAACCTCGTAAAATGTTGTTCATAACCCGTTGGAAAGTTGACGGGGCATTTTTTAATCCGAAAGGCATTCGTAAATATTCATAATGTCCTGTGTCTGTACTAAAAGCAGTTTTAGGGATGTCATTCTCATTCATTTGAATTTGATAAAAACCATTAGCAAGATCTAGAGTCGTAAAATATTGAGCTTTGCCTAGCTTGTCTAAAATTTCAGTTATATTAGGAAGGGGAAATTTGTCGTCAACAGTGACCTTATTTAGGTTTCTGAAATCAATGCACATTCGCCATTTTTGTTTACCTGATTGGTCTAATTTTTTTGGAACGATCCATATTGGGGATGACCAAGGGGAATTAGAGTCTCTTATTATATTTTGAGATAATAAGTTTGAAATTTGACTTTTCACTTCCTCGCGGTGTATTTCAGGGTACCTATACGTTTTTGTATATAGAGGCGTTTCGTTTGTTACTTTTATTTCATGTTTAATAGCATTAGTAAAACTTAACGGAATATCTTCGCAATGAAAAATATCTCGAAATTCATAGCAGAGTTTACGCATTTGTTCTTTTTCTTCACGGTTACAGTGGTCAAGCCTTATATTTTTTAAATTAGCCTTAAGCTTATTATCAATATTTTGTTCAGGTTTTCTATCATATACAGGGTAGTCAATAAAATTCATCTCGTTTACGTCTATGGGATCTACGTCAAGATTTTCACAAAATGTAATTTCAATAGGATCCTCACAGGGATTTAAGGCGGTAGTGAATGCTAAGTTATTTTCGATTTTAATTAGACATTCGGGTATTTCAATATCATCGAAATTTTGATAAGGTAGAATAGCATATCCTTGTGACATGTTCACGGGTATTTGAATTTTTTGTATAGTTCTTGGTTCAATAATATAAGTTAAATTACTTTGTAAATTATTTGGTAATTTTTTATTTTCGTATCTTATCGGAATCTTTGCGTTTGGCAATGTAAAAGTAGAGTTATAAAAATCTAAATTAGCATTTAACTGTTGAATAAGATCTAGTCCTATCAAACCATCGAATTTATCGGAAAAATTAAAAAGATAAAATTTATGTATACCAGGGGATTTAAAAGTTGGGAAAATTGGTAAAGAAGCGACTTCGTTATGAAATGACGTTGCATGTGCCGTCTGTACTTGAAATATTTCTTCTTTTATTAAATGAGGAAAATTTGTATATGCAATTTGCGGATTTATAAAACTTCTAGTGCTACCTGTATCTAGTAAAAATTTAGCGTTAAGTTCCGGTATAAATATGAATGGTAATTGTATGTTATAATTGTTAAGGTATATTATGTCTTGTCCGTTTTCTGGCTCGTCACCGTAAAATTTACATTTTCTTGTTCGGTGTTAGGAATTTGAGAAAAATCGGATGAGTTAGCGGGATAACTCAAGGGTATATCAAAATCATAAGATTGGTCATAATCTGTTTCGGTTGCATAATATTCAGTAGGATACTCATTATTAAAGTATGGTTCTGAACTTTCAAAATTTTCAAAATAATTTTCAGGGGAAACATTACTTGCTTCATCTGATTGTTCAAATGTTTTTTGCAACACTTCTTGGTTGTACAGTTTTTGTGTATTCACTGTTTTATTTCGCAAGGAATTATTTAAAACTGTATTGCCTGAACTTGTGTCCATTGGCTCTACTTGATTGTTTCGGTTAAAATTGCTTCTTTGGGACGTTTGTCCAAAATGTTGTCTAGTAAATTGTGGTCTCGTTTGATTATTAAAAAATGGTTTTGGAAAGCTTTGTTGTGGGTTGCTTTGGAAATTTGGTCTTGGTTGGTAAAATGAATTATTTGGTCTTTGTTGATAAAATGAATTATTTGGTCGTGGAAAATTACTTTGAGGAAAATTATTTTGTTGAGGAAAATTTAAAAATGGTCTCGGAAAATTATTAGTTCGAGGTATGTCATTTGGAAAAGAATTATAACTTGGTCTATACTGAGTATAGTTGTGACTAGGTTGTGTATAAGTAGGTTTATATTGTAAAGTATTTGGTTTTTGATTTTTATTTAAAAATACCGATTGACTCGAATTAGGATTTTGAGCATTTTTGAAATATATAAAATTTTCTTCTTCTCTTACAAGCGACATGGCTTTTTCTAGAGAGTCTGGATTTTTTAATCTTGTGACAAGTTGCAAATTATAGGGTAAACCATTTAAATATGTTTTTAAAGCAAACTCATCATAATGTGTTATTTTGATTAATTTTGTAGCGGCATCATCAGGCCCAGAGTTTAATTTTGAAAATAATAAACTTCGCGAATCTTGAATTCTCATACCAAAACTTATTGGGTTTTCATTTTTGTAGGGTTTTAAACTAAGTAAATCTTGAATAAGGCAATCTATCGATCTTTGATCGGCAAAACTGTGTATCAACACATCTTTTATCAATGCCCAAGATTTTAATTCGGAACGAGAAACTATTAATTCTGCTGCTCTTCCGTTTAGTTTACTTAAAATTGTATCAAAAAGGCAAATATTTATTGTTGCAGTTGGATTAGTTCTGTCTTGGAATCCTTTTAAGAGGTTTTCGACAGCGCTTATAAATCTATTTAATAATTTTGGATTTCCATCAAAATGTGGAATATTATCTGACTGGTATCTCAAAAGCTGGTAATTTGGGTCTGGCATTATGTTATCTGCTATATTAATAGAGTTTAGAGAATTAATTAGGTCTTCTAAGTTGGATTCAATTTTGAAAGTTTAGAAAGAATCAACGTAAATAATTCGAAAAATGCACACACCAAAAATTGAAATACGCACAATGGAAATATATACTTAAAAATAAAATGTACTAAACTAAAATGGTATATTTTCAAAGTCAACTGTAAAATACTGTTTTAACGCAAAAGAATTGAAAATGAATTGACTTTGCAAAGATTGGAATAAATATAGTTATAAAAAGGAAAATAATCAAAATTGGATTACAAAACGACTTACAATAAAATGATGAATATTTTCTTCATCCGTCTGGTTCGGCGATTTTTGTCCTCTCCAGTTGTCCTTAACCTAAGATTGGTTCGGCGATGTTTGTCCTCTCCAATCGTCCTAACTAAGACTGGTTCGGCGATGTTTGTCCTCTCCAGTCGTCTACAGGGGTAGCGATGTTTGTCTGTCTGTAGCCGGTTGACTCCTGAAGTAAAGCTGTTGCTGAAACTTCTTCCTGGTCCGGTGCTGATTGTCCAGTTGCCACCTTAGATCGGTACTATCTGCTTCTGGTCCAACACTTGTCCGGATTTCGTAGGTTTTTTCGAGTAAATTCTTAAAAGAAACCGTTTCAAAATATGCCCTTTTGAACGTCTCAAAAATCCTCCAAGACTGCGCCAGTTATATTTTGAGCCGAGGGAAAGGCGTTTTTAAAAAACACTATTTTCAAGAAAAAACAACTTTAATCTTAAAAATCCCTTTAAATATAACAAATTTATTTGGGAAAGAAAGAAGCTTTACAGACTAGCTATTACAACAGAAGTAACGTACTTATCTAATTAACTACTATTTATAAGTTTTGCTTATCGCTATTCTAGGAGTGGTCAAAAGGAGCTTGTAAGCAGTTTTAGAGTATGTAACTCGCGTAGGTCATGGTCATATCCAGTTAGAGGTGTTACGGAACAGCTTATGGTTGTACCTAGTTGGACCTGTATCTGTTCGAAACACACACCTGTTCCAAATACCTATTTCAGGTCCAAACTATTTTGTCTTAAATTTAAACGCGGGCACTATTCCGGCTGGAAAGTGGAACAGGTACAGGTACATATGCTATGGTTGCATACCGTTGCATCCCATCACAAAAAACGTAGTAGGTAATAGATTTATTTTGTTATCTGATAAGGATTCTATTAATTTTAGAAATATTAATTATTATTTAATACTATCCCCCTTTAACTTCTTTATTTTTATATTTTCGACTGTACTTCTAAGGTAATGTAAATAAAAATACGCGTTTAAAATGTCAAAATTAATTTAAGTATCCACAAGCGGCATCGCGTCCGCCTGGTTCGGGGTGTCTGGGTCACAGAACAAGACCTGTATCCTGTATCTTAACGTACGTATCTCGTAACGCACCAACAATTTTAATTGCGCATGCGTATATATCACAAGGTTTTGAGACACTGCTTTTTGTGTCTTATGCCCGTATTCTCCGTAATATTGTAAGCTCACTTAAAAAACGCCGCTTTTAAGATCCCGTTTTCTTACCGTAAGCTTACTTAATTAGAAAGTTCTTGGGTTTGCTATTTGGAAAATACCGTAACGCTATTTGACAGTTACGCATGCACAGTAGAGAAAACCAGCAATGCCAACGCAAATATCGTTTGCGGGTCCCGTTATCTTACGTAGATATGGGAAGCATTGCCGTAACGCTATATTATGTCAAAATTATTTGGATGGAGACGGAACGCCGCCAGTTAATTTGTTTACTTTAAGACCATCTGTCCATCCATATCTCATCAAAAATCCATATAAATTATATCAACCACAAAGAAATGTACGAATTAAATTTTTAACGATAGTAAAAACAAGGAAGGCGTTCAAGAACTCCAAAACTAATGAACCGCGAAATAATTTTACCGTTTGGTAACGTTACCGTAATGGCGTAGCCTGAGAAACCCAAAAGCTTTCTATTATGGTGGCTAATTTAAGGGAGAATACGGGCATAATTCTCCTACTCCTGACAGTCCTATGCGTTAGTCCCATGCATACGAATTCCGACGATGCAATGCCCGAAAATGTCTCGATTTAGTATCTTATGAAATTACGCATGCGCAATTTAAATTTTGGTTGCATTACTTGATACGTTAGACGTAGAGATACAGTTTCTCACGTGCATCCAGAAACGCGGTATTATTGTCCCGATACAAACCGACGACACCCGACCACCTGTGAAATCCTGAAGAAAAAGAAAAAGCGTAACTCAAATTTTTGTTAAGGGATCGATGACTTTCTGTGCTTTTTGTTGGTTTAGTTTATAACAAAATTAACAAATAGGTACGCATAGGTTCTCGACCAGACTTTGGCTTTGTCTTAACTATAATTTAGTGCGTCAGAACTACGTAAACGTATTGGGTTTACGTACCGCTGTTACGTTTACGTATAGGTGTTGCCTTAAGTGTCTATTTAGTCTAGGATTTGTAAATTCTCGTCTCCGTGCTCAGTAGGGCACCGCGTTTGTTTATTCTATGGTACAGAACCAATCGGTTTCTCGTTTACCACGCATCAGTTTGAAATACGTACCTATATGCGCGAATTGGCGCTTCAAACCATACCGTGTTTAATAGGAACAAACAAACAAAATATAAAACTAGAATCTAACGGCTATTTTATTTTTGTTATAAAATTAAACTAATAACCGAAAAGTTCCGTCCTCGTTGGATGATCCTAATTATTTAGGTTTTAATTTCTAATTTTAGTTAATGATAATATGCTAATATTTCAGTATGTGATTCTTGGGACCATATAAAATTATATGAACGTTAGGAACATATTGTCCTAAGCACCGTAACTTTTAAACTACAGAGTATTAAAGTTTTAAGAACAAATTAGTTTTTTTATAATGATTTTGATATCATCATAGATAATTTTGTGAAATTTGAAATACACCTTTTATGCATTTTCTGATGTACAAGGATTTTTTATTTCTAATTTTCTAAATTACTTTTAAAGAAGAAAATGGTACGCCACTGTTTTTCTTTTCACAAAAATATCTCGGGATGTATCATGGTTATTATAAATAAATAGACGGTCCTGTGCCATAGAAGTAAGCCACAAATCCGTGTTGAATTTGCTACCACGCGGTGCCTTAAGCTGGAAACCCACTAAGCACACTCCACGCCACGATACCCTACACGCTCTCAGTCGACGTGTCTCACGTTTTGATCTACAACTCTTCGTAGTGAGGTGAGCCCACCTTGAAGGAGTTATCGGGGGCCAGAGCTATCACGAGCTCTGATCTCCGCTTTCTCCCCCTGCGGTCCATTCCAGCAAACTCCGATGTTCACATGGAGTCGGGTATGTGGGGTTTTAGAAGGTTTTGGGAGAAATATCTGGGGGCACTGGGGGGAGGGGTGGTGTGTGTGGCTACACCTATAGGAGTTGGGGTCGGGGACGCTTGTGTCGGTGCGTGGCACCTATGTCATAGTTGGGGGCTTGTCTAATAAGCGGGATGGGTTGAGTGAGGGTGAGGATTTTAGTCCTCTTTCACGGAGGTATTGGGTGAGGGGGTATGTTTGATATGTCGGTGTAGATCTACGTTACGGATGAACCATGGGATGTCCATGGCTGTGCGAATGTAACGATTTCCAAGGGATTGGAGATGGTTGAGGTTGGTTGAGGCTGCGTATCCCCAAGCTGCTGAACCGTATGTGAGGGTGGGGCGGATGTTTGAGCTTATGGGGAAGAGTTTGTTTTTATGACTGAGGGCGCTGCGTCCATTGAGCAGTGGGTATAATTGGCTATAGAAGAGCCTGGCTTTGTTGGAAGTGTTCTGAATATGGGGGCGCCAATGGAGGGTTTTGTCGAGGGCGATACCGAGGTATTTCACTGTGTCGCGCCAGGGGACGTCGGCGTCGCGTGTCTACAACTCCTCCAAGATAGCGTAAGACATGAAAATTTGGCTGGTTGCGTACAAACCAGAAAAATAGCGCATTCGGAGGAAAAGAGAGGCACGATCGCGCGCCCGATCGGTGTTGGTGCTTTGTGGATAGTACAGTTGAACTATACCGTTACTCTATTAAATCTCGATAATTGTGACAAATTTTGTCTCTAGTCACGGCGTATCGAGTGGGCGGTACATATTTGATATTCTCATATCTCACGCTATCTTGGACGAGTTGTACATGAGCATATTTAACACGTTACACCACGGTGACGCCAAAAGTCGGTGCGTTTCATAACTTGGTTAAAGAGAGGGATTAGACAAAAATCGAAGTCAATATCACATGTGCTTCCGCATGTACAAAAAGCAATTTGAGTACCTACACGTGCCGCTGGAGTCTCTGGGAAGCCAGTACGCGATTAATTTAAATAGCTGGTCTATTTATGCACAGGCTTTTGTCGGGTAAGGTGGCATGGCGTGGAGTAGCATAAGGTGTGCTTAGTGGGGTTTCAGTTTTAATCGGCATAAAAATGGGAATACTCCGCTCTAGACGGCACGCGATATCACGAGCCGTGGGATGGGAACCCACCATTAGAATACCCTCTAGAAAATGGTCGTAGAGCAATAACTGACGATATTTAAGATTAAAATAAAGATATTAGATTAGTAATTGTGCTGGTTAGGACCTTGAATAGATGTTATAATAATTTTTTGTGCCATAACAATTGCTCAAAAGGCATATCACATCTTGTTAACTAACCTAAAATATGTTTCTTGGCTTATATTAGTATGTCTATTTTAAATAAATTTTAAATTAATTCCTTCCATGTTTTAGTACATATACACACAGACAAAATTATCAAATTAGGTCAATATACGAATAGGAAAACGAAGACGCTTTAACTCATGTAGTTTTAGATCGCGCATGTCGATTTTTGTAATGTCCGAGACATAGGATCATGTTCGTTTCTTGAATCGGTCCTCGACCTTTATTCCAATTCTTAAACAGCGTTGCTTCTGGGTAGATCTTGAACAGAGGGGTTGATTTAAAATTTCTAAATTCACACTTTATTGAGGTAGAGGAGGGGGGGTGGCAGCGCGGAAGAGGTTACTTATAAATCGTTAGTCTGGCGTTTGCTGAATCAAAACTATGGTGGCGGAGGCGGGAGCTGGGGAGGAGTGAGCCAGTCTCTCGGTATTCTATATGGTTTGAGTGAGTTTGAGTGAACGTGTGATAAGGGGATTTAGGGACGCGTCCGTTCGTTTGTAGTAGTCAATGTCCGAGACACAAATATCCATCAGCTTATGGTGTTCCTAAGGAGTGTTCTCTTAAACCCATTTTAGGTTATACATCACTTTAGTGTCACACGCCTTCAGACTTGATAGAGATATGAATCGTTAGCGTCGACAACTATTGGACGATTTGTAAAATAAAAATTGCGGTTTATGCACACTTTCACACATATGTGTTGGTACTGTTTATCAGTCTTCATTAAAAGATGTACTGATATTTGTTTTCTATTGGTAAATAATAGCGTACAGTGTGTGGCGAGGGTTGGATGTTTCGTTATATATTTTATTTAATCTGACGTCATTATCGTATGCCTTTCATTTAACTCGGGATATTCTCTGGCTTTAGTAGCTTCTAAGTCAGGCAGTGCCTTTAACTTCTTTTAACCTTTGATGCTTGTGTCGGCCAATCTTCGTATCATTATTTGGGTTGAGCAGAGCCCTAAGTTGCTTATTGTCTCATGTGTCAATTTATGTGTAATTCTGGAGAGCTGAGCTTGTGGAGGCTACCAGCATTAGTGCCTCTCCACAATAGCTGGGGGCAGCCAATTCTTTGGAAACTTGTAGCTGGAGCCTGGCGGGGATTGTGCTTATTGTGCACCATGTTGGTACACCATAAGTCAAACTGACCAACAAGTTACTTTGTATTTGTACAAGTTGACTTTGGTTCTACTCGTATAACCAATTTTACTTTTCTTGTGAAGCAAGCAGTAAATTGAACTTAGCTGTTTGGCAGCCTCCTTTCTTCTAAGTTCGAAGTTTTTCCTCCAGTTTAACTCTTAGCGTCAATAAGAAGTCCCAAGTACTTGACTTTCTGTACCCAATTCACCTGAATGCCATTTGTCAATAACCTGGTCTCAAGTCTTCTCACTTTGCTCTTCGAGAAGAAAATGGCTTTCATCATAGCGGGATTCAAGCGAATCTTTAAGTCCGAAAGTCATTTCTCTATACCTGGGAACTGCCTATGCAGTTGTTAGGTATATATAATCATATATTATGTGTATAGTAAATAAGGTTAATGCGCATGTGTCGCAGTTGCATTGGAACTCGACGCGTTGCTTTGGGCAGTACCTTCTGAACTGCAAGGGGAATTGAGTTTACCAATATATTTCTTAGTAGTAGAAATTGTGGCTTATTATTGCTCATTCCTAATATATAACAGTAGTCTTGTCACCATCAGCCACAGTTGTTTTGACACCTAAGTGATTGCAGTGTCGTCGGCGAATAGATACAGCGTCTTTTAATTTATTGTTGCGCTCGGAGATTGGAGATGTCATCGTTTGCTAGTTACTATTTTATTTGCCATTACGAATATTTTTTGTGATATTATATCAACAAATGAGGATTTTAATCTAAAAGTGCCACGAAGATTTACTGAAAATGGGCAAAATCTCATTTGCAAAGTAATAAAACGCATGAAAAAGAATCCCAATGATCTACTAAGTGGGTAATCCGATTTTATTCACAGGTTTTTTACGCTGAAACTATTACCTCCGTCTGAGGCCGGCGAGTGATAAGTAAGCAATTGGGGTTTAGAATTAAGTGTTGAGAAATTCAGCCATTAACTCTTCAGTGCCTCATGCATACTTATAGCAAGGAAGGTATATAGTGATGATGTGCATCCGTAAGAGAGAAATATGTTCCTCTCCGCTAACTTCACCTGCTAATGTCTTGTGCTACACGCAGTCGAACGCTTAACTTAAATCACAGAAGGTGGTACGAGAGGTAACCTCGTCCTCAAGCGCGTTATTGATCAGATCCAATATGTCTAGAGATTTGTTTAAGTTTCTTTAGACTGATGGCCATAAAGAATATGGCAATTTGGGAATGATGTAGCATATTGCAGATGTGGAAATCTTAAACAATATTTAAGGCTAGCATAGGAATGATCTGTTGCAAGGAAGCGTAGGGTTAACAACAACCTTTCCTTTGCAGTAATTGATTTTTTGAGACCTGTATCTTCTTTAGAAATGATGGGTTGTAAACAGGTAGTAAGTAAAAATCGATTGTAGAAGGCAAATTACCTCAACAGTGGAAGTCGTCGATTGTTATACCCATTTTTAAAAAAGGGGACAAATTTAATCCCAAAAATTAGGGCCAAATTAGCTCGACATCAATTCCGTGCAAACTCATGGAAAAACTAATCGCAGAAGACCTTACTAACTTCTTTCTCCGAAACCAAATACTACCATGTATTATCTAACCAGCATGGCTTCCTACCTGGTCGTTCAACAGTGAAATGAAATGAAATGAAAAGTCTATATTTGTCCATTAAACAACATAAGTACAATCATCCGACAATCAAACGCAGTACAAAATGTTTGCCCATTAGGCGTAGGACGTGTCTTAAAATAGTTCAAAACTAATATTAAATTATATAACTTAATTTAAAATATAAGCAACATATTATTGCAGCAAAATATAAAATTTAAAATAGTTAAAAATTTAAAAATTTAAAAATTCACTAGCATGTTACTACCAAATTATATAACTTAATTTAAAATATAAGCATTACATTATTACAACAAAATATGACATAGAAACAAGTAAAATGTTATAAAATTGGTGATCACTTGGCACCACAACTACAGATTATCTCGAAAGAACTCCTCCAGAGTGTAGTATGTCCTTGAAACCAGCAGTCTTTTTAGATATTTCTTCACAGAATTTATATCCTGTCTCCTAACCTCGATAGGAATTTTGTTAAAAATTTTTAAAATGGAGGAATGTACATTTTTTTGTATGTAAGTAAAATTGCATTTCATGTCTTTTAGATTTTCTTTGTGTCGAGTGGGGTGGTGGTGCTCTCGGTCACAGTTTTTAAATAGATTTATGTTTTGTTTGACAAAGATAACAGCCTCATATATATAGAGTGATTGAAGAGTAAGGATCTTTGCTTCGACAAATTTAGGTTTGCAAGAGTCAATGGATTTTAGATTAAAAATGTTTCTGATACATCTTTTCTGCAGCAAGAAGACCCTATTCGCCTCAACACCCCTAGCCCAGAAAATGATACCATACCTCAGTCGCGAATGAACATAAGCATGATATGCTATGATTGCTGTTTTGATGTCAATATTGGAGGAAAGGACCTTTAGGGCGTAACAATAGCTCGCCGTCTTCCTAGCCAGTCTGTCAGTATGATGTCGCCAGTCAAGCCTATGATCCACGTAAATTCCTAAAAAGGTTGCCGAAGTTACTGTTTCAAGTGATTTTACATCATTTTGATATGTAGTTTTGATAGGATCAGTTTGATAATTAAATTTGACTAGTTTTGTTTTTTCAACATTAAGGAGAAGATTATTTGATGAGAACCAACTTTCCAGTACACTGAGGGTACTCAAAATTTGCTCACGCTCACTGTCCTTAGAATCAACAGAGAATATGACAGATGTATCATCGGCAAACTGAATAGTGTTAGGTGTTATTGAGGATAGCTCATTGGTGTATATTATATAGAGAAGGGGTCCAAGAATTGATCCCTGTGGTACACCCCTCTTAACCATACCCCACTGAGATGATAAACGAGAACCAGATTTATCTGTTGCAGTCACACATTGCTGGCGATCTTTTAAATATGAATCTACTAATCTATTTGCCAAACCCCTGATTCCATATTTTACTAATTTTAAGAGAAGCACCCTATGATCGACAAAGTCAAAAGCCTTTGAAAGGTCTAAACACATAGCCACTGTAGTCCTCCCTGAGTTCAAGGATTCAAGTATTTTATATAAAGCTTGGTAGACAGCCCTAATTGTGGATTTTTTACGCCGAAATCCATTTTGAAAAGGGGACAAAAGGCCCTCTCCTTCCAAGAATGAGACTAGTCTCTCATTGATTACCTTCTCAAATAGTTTACTGAAATTATTTAATAAAGCTATTGGTCTATAATTTTTTATTGTGTTTTTTTCACCTTTTTTATATATTGGTTTTATCAAAGCCGTTTTTAGCATAGCTGGAAAGGTCCCAGTAGTAAGCATGAGATTTATGATATAGGTTAGAGGAGGAATGATCTCCGCAGACACATACTTTATGATATGTATTGGTACATGGTCCTGACCCACAGATTTTTTGTTTTTAAGGTTTTTTATTATGTTAAGGAGCTCTAAAGGATCTACCGGATGAAGGTAAAAAGTTCACTGAGGAAAATTTCTAATAGCCTTTATTAGAAATCGACTTACCGTTGCTATAAATCGTAATAGCATAGGGGACAGATCATGTTCGTTGTTGCCGTTATTAAAATGAAAGTGCTGCAACAGCCGACTTACCACAAGTAGCATATCACATAAGTCATTTTGAGTTTGCTGTTGTTACCTAACAGGCTTTCCTACCATTACAAAAAAAAAATAGTTACCGTTATTATTTATTTTTAATAGGAGAACCATAGTTTAGTTAGTACAACAAAATAAGTTGTTGTGGTTAGTACTATGCTATTTACCCTTATAAACAAAATTTAGTTATGGTAGTTAAGTTTTATACTATTGCAGTAATTTATAGGAACTATAAAAATTAAGTAAATTGCTGTGATAAGCAGTGCGTTGACTTGTCGTAGGTAATTATTGTTTTTGCTACAGCAATGACTTTTGACTTAAAAAACGACGTTAAAGTTTGCATAATTAGGGAGTTTTTGCATACATTTTCTTTTTCGTCCAGGTTAGGTAAGATTTTTTTATGCAAAGTCTGAAAGATAACATATAAGGCGAAACCAGGGGTAGGTACCTACCCACATTATGTAGGTTATACAGGTGAGTATAAAAAAATTAACGTATGTATAGTTATTTAAATTTTATTAAGCCATATAAATAATACATTTTAAAAAAACATTAACAGGATAAGTATTACTATTACTTATTGGTTTACTGACGTTTTAGTAAATTTTTAATTGAAAAATATTAAAATTTTGATGACGTTTCGGTTTATTAAATTTTTTATACCGTCCTTTAGTTTTAGTTAATTTACTAATAAAATAACTTTTTTTTAATAATTTGTAGTTCTGATCATGGTTCAAAAAATATAATAAACCGAAACTTAAAGTAGTTGTAAATAATAATACCAAATAATATACCGGGTGACTGTTGTTACCCCCCTATTTCTTTCGTAGTTTTATTAATACAAACTTTCAAGAGATTGTAAGTGCATATTTTGTGAGTTTTTAGTAAAATAATACTTTTAAAATCACAGTGATCCTAATTTTTTAATTTTAAATGAGACGCCCGGTATATTTTGACATATTTAAATTCGCCGTAAAATTATAACTATTTTTTAGTAAGTGCATTATTAGCCTAAACATAATATGTAGTTTCAGAGATATTGTTTTAAATAGAAAATGTTTGACAATTTGACAGCTTATAGCCTTTCAATTATTATAAGTCTCACATGTCCCTATCGTACTTTTTCATTATTTTTCCAAATTAGTCTTGGGCCACTCTTTGTGAAGATTTTCCTTACAGTTTCTTCGTCTAACAGAGGAAAACTTTCGTCCTCGATGCCTTCTTCTAAGAAAATTTTTAACAATTAAATAACATGTAGGTGGGTAACTTTGTTTTTAGCATTATTACCTTCGAAGCAGGCCTCCACATTTTCCTCCAGCCCCCATTCTAGGAGGGTCAACTTGTATGCCATAGAAACTTATAAGAAAATTTAACCTTAAAATCTAAAAAACATAGATTTTTAAATTAACACAAAATGACAACAGCTTACGACCAAACCACAGCCAAACCAAAATAACAAAAGTTAGGTTATATAGATAGATAGTCGTCTTTAGTTAGTAACAGGTTGCAATAATGGCCACCTGTAAAAATTAGTTCATACATAAATTATTGTAATATTTGGAACCTAACCTCTCCCGGATGACCAAGCGTCACTCAAAATTCGTTTAATACTATAGTAAACTTCTCTTTTATCAATATTTGCATTAAAAACACCTAAAATGACAAAAAACTTACCTTCAATAATAACACAATATAAAATAAATTTTCTCGCCTGCCTGCAACGACCACTTCAAAAACAAAATGGAAATCATAGAAAAAAGAAACAAAGTTTCTTTTTTCTATGATGGAAATGAGTTCGGTCTTTGGTCTTTGGTCAGTTCGGCACGTAGGCAAATTTGTCATTACGAACACGAACATGTACCGACGGGTCACGAAAATATTCGAACAGCCGGCAGATCTAAATCCATAGTTGTCAGATATATTTTTTTTGCTGCGGCTATTACTTTTTCGACTTGTAGCTATTTACTGGTAGCTGCAGTAAGTAAAGGGATCTTAATCTAGCTGTGATTGTAACTACAGCTGCATATTTAGGTGTGGTACCTAATAAGGAATTTGCAGTTGTTGCCATAATAAAAATCATGAGTAACCATTAACAATTACAATTCAAATAAAAAAGTTCATTAGCATAAGTAAACCTATTCAGTTATGACTATTAAAAAATAATAACCGTTGCAATTATTTAAGCTGTGATTATTAAAAATTTCCAGCACAGAAATTTAGCTGGCTCTATTTTCTCAGTGATTTTATTGTGATTATTTATGTTTGTGCAACCGAAGTGTAGTCAATGTCTAGTTGAGAACATGCATTTAAATAAAAATTGTTGATATCATTTAAAACATCAATATTAGTTTGATTAGGAGTTTGTTTTAAATTTTCGATTGATAAATCATTCTTTTTGCGGGTTTTCCCTGTATATATTTACCTACTAATTTCCAAACTGCTTTTGCTGGACAATGTGAGTTTTGTATATATTGTTTTTCATAGTTGGTTTTGGCATTTCTGATTACAGATTTAAATATTCTTGAATAGGTTTTGTATGTCTCTGCTGAGATCTCTCGTCTCAACATTTTTTTATATAAATTTCTTTTTGTTTTGGATGATGTTTTTATGCCCCGCGTAATCCAGGTCTTAGTTTTAAATGTTTTAGAACTTCTTAATATCCTCATGGGAAATAACAAATTGAACAAACCGATGAAGACACCAAAAAAGCGGTCATACGCATGATCTACATCCTGTGCTGAGAAGACCGAAGCCCAGTCTATTTGACCCAGTTCGACTTTAAATTGACGCATCTTTGCTTTAGAGAAGATTCGTTTTCTTTGAGGAATGTCATCACTCTCCCTGACAGGGAGCATGGAGACATCCAAGATTTGTCCCTCATGATCAGAGAGTGCATTAGTAATTACTTGACCCTTACCCTTGTGTAAAGAGTTGATGAAAATATTATCAACTAAGGTTGCTGTAGTAGTCGTAATCCTAGTAGGTACAAAAATAGTTTGAGACATGTCAAAAGTTTGTAATAGATCTTTAAAGTTCGTGACGCTAATTGAATCATTGAGTAAATTTATATTGAAATCACCGCAGAGAACATAATTATAGTTTTTAAAATTATTAAGAGTATAATTTAATATGTCTAACAAAATTGAGAGAAAGACATCCTCAACTCCATTAGGAGGTCGATAGATGGACAAGACTACTGTTTTCAATGACCTACCCACCACTGCAGAGCACTCGATCTGGCCTTCGATGCTCATTTTTACGAGAGCCTCCACTTCTTCTGCCTCGAGGCCGTGATGCACCATCACAGCCGATCCCCCATGTCGCTTGGTGTCCCTTGCATAAGCAGATATGACCGGATAGTCATCAAGGTGGATGTTGCTAACGTCATTGGCAGTAAACCAGTGCTCAGTAACACAGACGAAATGTGGTTTGATATCCATACCATGAATAAATTCTTCAAGCTCAAGAGCTTTATTTTTAAGGCATTGTACATTTTGGTGAAAAATTCTAAGAGTTTTGTTTTAAATGATTAATTTGTTTTTTGATACTATTCGATAGTCCCGCACGGACGAGCCTCGTCTCAAATGTTGAAAATGGTTAATGTTAATCCTCTCTCCCCAGATGCTCGGAGACAGGACTTTTTCGTTTTGCTCAGTCGGGACGTCAACTTTAAAGCAACTTCGAAACTGGTCTTTTCTGGTCCTCATTTTTTCACATTTACAGGTCACATCAACTTTATTTTTTATGTATAGGCTGACCTGATCTGCTGTAATTTTAGGATCAAGACCCGAGAGGAATAGCGAAGTCGAGCTTTGACCAGTGGCCAGCTCGAAATTGACACAAGTGCCTCGTATTGGATCCGGTCTTGCGTTACGTTGTCTTCTTCGTGATTTTGGGGTTTTCCACTCGTTTTCTTTGTCGGAAATACCATCTTGGTTGGGATTATTAAGCATTTCATTTTGGTTGCCGACAGGCTTATCAATGAAGTCTTCCCGGTCCCGCGTACTATTTTTGAGGTTAGGTATATACACAGACACAGAAGGTATATCCAACCTATTAGAATGTGTAAACTCTTGGACTTCATCATTGGATCAGAACAACCTCATTGATGCAATTTACCTGGATTTTAATAGGACCTTCGACCTAGTGCCCCATAAAGATTAATACAAAAACTTAAATCTTTTGGAGTAAGGGGAAATTTACTAAAATGGATCACTGACTTTCTTACCGACAGAACCAGCGTAGTCAGAATAGACGGTGCTACTTCACGGACATTTAAAGTCACATGAGCTGTACCACAAGGGTCAGTTCTGGGACCAATCATCTTTAATCTGTACATCTGTGACTTACCAGCAGAACTTAGGTCCCATGTTTCATTGTTTGCTGATGACACCAAAATTTACACAAATCCTATTACACATTATGATATGTTGGCATCAGATCTGAAAGCAATTGAACAGTGGTGTGACAAGTGGCTTCTACACCTTAACAATGAAAAATGCACAGTCCTCCATATAGGCAACAATAACCCAAAAAGACGTTATGCTCTCAAAAACGTAACCATCAAGCATGTTACCCACCAAGAAAGATCTTGGAATCATCATCAGCGAAGATTTAAAATGGGCAGTTCACATTGGTAACATCATCCAATGCAGTTGCCTATATGGTATCAAGGGCCTTTACAAACCTGTCTGCGTTCCTTCTTGAAAAAATTTGCAAAACATACATTAGACCAATCCTAGAATATGCAGCCCCATAGTCTGGAACCCCTATTTTGTAAAAGACATCCATGCCTTAGAACAGACGCAAAGAAGGATCACAAAGCTTGCACCATCAATACGTAGTCTGAGCTACGAAGAAAGGCTAAAAAAGCTCCACCTGGCAACGCTTCATGACAGACGCATAAGAGGGGATCTAATAGAAACCTACAAAATTCTGCCCGGTCACTACAATGTCAATTTGAACTTCTTTACCCTAAACCAAGATTTAAGACTACGAGGCCATAACTATAAGCTTACATGAGAACGTTTCAAAAAACTCTGTAGACAACATTTCCTACCCAACCGAGTCAACCGCCAATGGAACTCTCTCCCACAGAACAATAACTCTCTCCCAAGAGACTGCGTATGAATGCGTCTTCCACCAACCTTTTTAAAAACAAATATGACGATCTAACTAACTAAACCAATGTGACAAATTAAGTTTAAACGGCTCCGCCGCCTATATACTGACTTTTAATAATAATAAAATAATAATATAACTTTATTGAAAATACCTGGTAACTGTTTAAAATAACAGTTAATCTAAAATAGCAGTCACCGGTATACCGGTGATTTCAAAATAACTTATAAGCTCACCTCTAACAAATACCAAAAAGACAATTTAAAACTCTCCACTCAACAGATACTTTAGAATACAAACTTGAAAACCAAATAAAAAATGCCATATGCCAGATAGTCGGACCTTCTTCTTCTTATCACGCCCTCTCCTGCCGAAGGTTGGCGATCCAAATGGCAATTGTAGCTCTGGAAACTGCAGCACGAAAGATTTCTGCAGACGAGCGATCGAACCATCTCCTTAAGTCCTTTAGCCATGAGTTCTGGCGTCTTCCTACTGATCTTTTCCCGTGCACTTTGCCCTCTATTATGAGGCGTAGTATTTCGTATTTATCACCTCTCATCACATGACCCAGGTATTGCATTTTTCTTTCCTTGATGGTGTTCAATAGTTCCTTTTGTTTGTGCATGCGCTGGAGTACCTCATCGTTGGTGATCCTTTGTACCCATGAAATTCGCAGCATCCGTCTATACACATACATTTCGAAGGCTTCTATTTTCTTTTCCGTCTGTGAATTTAGTGTCCAGCTTTCACATCCGTAGAGTAGGACAGAGAACACGTAGCATAGTCGGACCTATTCGTAGTCAATTTCCTAATATCAAATGTATTGCATAAACTCACTGCAAGCACCAAAATAACTTAAAAGTAACCTTAGTCTTCATCACAAAACAGATAGATCTTAATTGCTTAAAAGCACAACTATGGAGGGCTTTAGAGCCCTCCATAAGCACAACAAAACAGATAACTTTAAAGTCCTATCCTCTTTGGTAAAACTCTCCACTCAACTAGGGTTACTAGGGTAAGGATTGCCAACTTGCATGAATGGCATTCATTGAATGCCATTCCGGGACATCGCATCGGCGCGGTGCGTGTAGACAAAGCACAGAACAATAAAGGTTAGTTTTGGTTTTTGCTTGCCCGCTTGCCTAACCTGCTGATCTTTCGGTCACAGAACAATAAGGTTAGTTCTCTGTCAGTATCAAAGTTCCATCAAAACACCAAGTTCTTCGATGTGGTGCCTTTAAACTGTGACAAAACAAGTACAAAGTTCAGCTGATTTCTCAACTTTATCAATTTAAAATTATTTAATTTCTAATAGTTTTTCCTTAGTTTTTCTAGTTTTAACAAAATATGGCTCGTGTTTTAGTTGGAGTTAAAAGAGTAATTGATTATGCCGTTAAGGTAAGATATGAGTCGTTTTTTTAAACGGGTTTCCACTTATTTTTTGTAATAAGAATCATCTGCTATGGCCTTATAATAAAATATAAGTGTGCCCTCTGTTTATCTATCTGTAGGCCTATCATGTATCATTTAGAAAATGTTTCACAATGCTTTTATAACACCAGATTGTTAGGATAAGACAAGTCACATCTCTTCCCTATGGAGGATTTGATTTTAACAAGTACCTATAGCAGATTGGGTTTGCCCTTTATGCATTCTAACGTAGGTACCATGTACCATGGGTACCAAGAAACGCTTTTGCTGATATTTATAGTTAAGTATTATTTAATTTTTTTTACAACAAACTTAATAAATCATCGAGTACTCGAACGAGTATTATATTATGCACTATTATATTAATCTTAAATTCCAATGGGTTGAAAGACCTTGAAATGCGAAAAAAATAATGGTATTACCTATGAACATGCTGGCCCACTGCCCATTGTGATAAATTACTGGAGATAAGCGGAAAGAATCCTATTTCTTTACCTAATTTTTTACACATATAGTCAACCCTCGAGTCAACCTTATAAAATTTAACTGTGTGTTCAAAATAACTCCTAAATGTTTTATTTCCAACACATAATCAATATGAACGTTGTTCATTTATATAGACACACCCGACAGCGAAAATTTTCTACATAGGTATTGCTTTTAAGCCAATAACCATACATTTTGTCCTGGAAGTATTCAGTTTTAACCTGTTTTGACACAACCAGTTGTACTATGTTTCTGGCTCACCATTTATAACCTTAACTACTTCTTCAAAAATATTTGCCAGACACACAAATGATTGTGTCATTAGCAAATAAAAAATTTTATTTTAAACTAGGTATATATTTCATTAACATTGATAACAAACAAAAGGGACCCTAAGACGCTCCCTGTGGTACACCCAAGTCGTTTTCCACTTTATTTGACACTCTATCATCCACTCTTGTGCTATTGCACCTTCCGCACAAGTAATCCTTTAGGTATCCAATTTAGTACAGTACCATTCACACCATAAGATTTTAGCATTGTTACAAAAGCTCTTTGCAAATCAACTATTACACTAAGAACCACTTTATCTTCATTTAGGTATATATTTTCTCCATGTTGCACACAAGTATTGTTGTGCAGACTCACAGGAACGATTGTTCTTAAATCCAGGTTGGCCCACGAACAACAATTGGTTACTTTTAAACTGATCTTTTAACTGCTGAATCACAATTATTGTTTCAATAATTTTCTTGACGACAGTAACAAATTTATTTATTTAGATATAAAAGTCAAGAAGCCCTAAACAACATCTCTCAATTCGCTATTAAATTGGCAGCGAGAAGAAAAAATGTCCAATTCGTTCGAATATAAGTTGGCCAAACGAGTAGATCTTTGCAAAAAAGAGTTGAGCGCGTAATTCGTGCGGGTAAGTGGCTGATAAAATGTAAAGCTAGAACGTGTTGTCCTGGATGGAACAAGGATAGGAATTCTGGATAACAAATCTGGGCAATGATAAACATGATTCAAAATACCCCACAAGAGTTTAAGATCGTGATGCTTACGACGGGTCTCAAGTGAATCCAATCGCAACTCAGACTGGAGGTCGGAATACGACATTGCATGTCCATTAGGAATCTTAAATGCAGAATACTTTAAGAATTTATGCTGCACACTTTTCAGACTGTTAATATGGACTGCGTAAAAAGGATTCCAGACAGAGGATCCATATGTACTCAAGGTGAGATCTGACTAAAGAACAATATAAAGGTTTGATTGACGCGAGGGTTCTGAAGTTGCTCGAAGATCTCTTGATAAAACCAAGCATCCTCAAGGCCTTAGCCTTCACGGCCAGAATATGGGGAATATAAGTAAGGGAACGATCTAACAAGATTCCCAAATCGACAATGCTCGGCACAAGGTCGAGAACCCCGCCATCAACGACATATTCGTGAATTAAAGGGTCACGAGACCTCGAGAACAACATGAGGTGGCACTTAGAAGCATTCAATTCCATGCCATTCGTCTCACACCAGCCGACAAGGCTGCTGAAATCCGTCTGCAAGAGCTCACAATCATGGGGTGAAGCAACCTTAGCAAACAACTTAAGGTCATCTGCGAATAGAAGAAATTTGGATGTGGCAAAACAGTTGTTTATGTCATTAATAAAAAGGTTAAAAAGTAGAGGGCCTATATGCGACCCCTGTGGTACCCCTGATGTTACCTTTATAAACTTGGATTTAAAGTTGTGAACTCTAACTAACTGAACTCGATCCCGTAGATAACTGGTGAACCACTGAAACAGAGACCCATGAATGCCCAGTGTTTCAAGCTTTGGTATAAGAGCCTGATGATTGACCCTGTCAAAGGCCTTGGGGAAATCAGTGTAAATAGAATGCACCACCCCACCGCCCTCCAAGGTCTCCGACAGAAAATCAAGATATGATACCAGGTTCAGCTCCGTTGACTTGCCACGTTGAAAACCAAATTGCTGGTCCATGATACAACCACCCATTGATATCGTCAGACTATCGGTTATAATATTCTCAAACAATTTCGGAATTACATTCAATATACTAACAGGCCTGTAATTTTTTACTTCCGATCTGCTGCCAGATTTATGAATAGGAATAATAAAGCTAGTCTTCCAACAAAATGGTAAATAGCCAGAGGAGAGAGAGAGGTTGAATATAAAAAAAAGTGGTCTTGCCAGAATGAAGGCACAATAACGAAGCAAGCCTGGGGGTATGCCGTCAGGACCAGGACCCTTATTACAGTCGAGCTCGCTCAACTTTATGTAAATATCAGAGATTCCAAAATTAATATTAGATATGTTTACATTATTAGTGGAGATCTGATTAGGAATATTAAAGTGCTTATCACAGTAAATAGAGGAGTAATACTCCGCAAACAGATTGGCTATCTGGGGACCAGTATTACCTTTTTCATTATTATAATAAATTTCATAAGGAATATTGTCAGTCATACGTTTAGCATTGATAAACTTCCAAAAAGATTTGGGGTCCTGAATAATATTATGCTCCATTTGGTTCACATAACCGTCATAGCAATCCCTAGAAAGTTCTTTACACAGGGACCTCAGCCTGGAAAACTCCAAATAATCAGAATGTTGACCCATTCCTAATGTTAACCATGATGACCCGGCGCAAGCGGACCAACTTCAAAATTTTCAAGCACGCAGCTCGGATCCGCCAATGTCCTAACAGTGAACGGAAAGTGCGAGGTTGTTCCCAACAGGGTTGTTCGGTGTGGACATCCGGATGCGGTCTTGAGCGCAGTCGGGTGTGAATCTAGATCTAGGACACAATATGTAAAGGTATCTAGGAAAGTTCGAAATAAATATATCTCATTGGCGGCTGTGAATGTACAGTCAGTTAGGAATAAGATTGAGGAGCTCGAGTTGTTTTTGGATTCTAATAACACTCCTAGTATTTTAATTTTGGTTGAGCATTGGCTCAAAAATAACGAAACGATAAATGTTTATAACTATATTACTCTATCTAAATTTTGTCGTTCTGAACTAACACATGGTGGTACCATGATCTTGTTGAACTCTGAGTTCTCAAAAAGATTTAATTTTTGCTCCATAAATAAGTTTGACATCTTGCTAACGGAAAAAACTTTTGAATTCTCCTTGATCTATAGTAAACAGTTGAATTTATATGTACTGGCTGTATATCGATCGCCTCTGGGAGATATCGAACAATTTTTTATTAAATTAGAGTCCCTATTAACTGGTATATCCATTAATGCTTTTATTCTGTTGTGTGGGGACTTAAATATAGATTTCTCCAAGTCCTCTGATCGGCATACTAAGTCACTGTGCTGTCTTTTAAGTTCTGTCAATTTACGTATGCATGTGGATCAGCCAACCCGGGTCTCGGCTTACTCCTACTCTACTATAGATTATTTCTGTTCCAATTTAAATCAGGATTGCATCTGCTGTAAAACGATTAATGCCGGTTTGTCAGATCATGAGGCTATTTTGGCTCGTATAAATTTGGATTCTCATTCTAAGTTGGGAGTTACTCGGGGCAGGCTGTTTACTAAAAAGAATTTTGACCGGTTTAGACAGTTGTGCGACTCGGCGGACTGGAACAGTGTCCTTGATGCTGGTTCTCCTCTCGAGGATTTCCACAAACATTTAATCACCATATTTAACGCGGTTTTTCCCACAACTCTTATAAGGCAACGAAAAAGGAAGCCATGGTACACAAGGGGCCTTAGAATCTCTGGCAAAAACATGAGGTCACTTTTTTATATTCGTAAATTTTACTTGGCAAATCCTACATTCATAGAATATTACAATAATTACCGTCGTATTTATAAGAAAGTTATCACGCTTGCCAAGAGAATGTACTATTCTTTTAGGATTGATCAGGCTTCGAACAGGATGCGAGAGTCTTGGAAGATTGTTAATGACCTAAGAGGCAAGTCAGGCAATAATCCAATATTAAGTTCCCTGGGGGCTAGCGAACTGAATACATTCTATTGCAGCATAGCATCAACACTTACAGGCGGATCCCCACCGGCTGGTGACTTTCGGGAATATATGTCACACATTGAGGTTCCTCAGACCTGTTTATTGTTTCCAACTGATGCACAGGAGCTTCTAGGCATCTTCTCGTCAATGAAGAACCAATCCTCATCTGGTTGGGATGACCTCTCTCTGCGAGTCATCCGGACACTTCCTGAAAGAGCAGTGGACACTCTCGCCGAAGCAATAAATGTATCGTTTTCCACAGGAGTTTTTCCTGACTCTTTAAAGACAGCTGTCGTTCTCCCACTCCATAAGGGTGGTGACCGCGACAATCCTGCAAATTTTCGTCCCATAGCGCTGCTTCCTACGCTTTCCAAGATAATTGAGAAACTTGTTAAAGTGAGAATGACATCCTTTCTCACGAGGTTCAATCTCCTTAGCGGACGTCAGTTTGGTTTTCGTGATGGATTGGGCACTGATGATGCGATTTTTGACTTTCTCCACCTTCTATATTCCAGACTTAATAACGGAGAGGTAGCCGCAGCGGTTTTTTGCGACGTGTCCAAGGCGTTTGACTGCGTTAATCATGAGGTATTGCTGTGGAAGCTGGACAGGTATGGTTTTAGAGGTGCGTTGCATGACTGTTTGCAATCCTTTATGTCCCGCCGCTCTCAAATGGTGACATTTAATGGCAACACATCCCGGGAGCTATGGATTGATGCAGGTGTTCCTCAGGGATCAGTCCTTGGGCCATTGCTTTTTCTTTTGTATGTCAACGACCTGCCTCAGCTCCATGGTGGTGGCTCTTTTACAATGTATGCCGACGACACAACCATCCTTTGGCATGACACCAATAAGGACAATCTTAACAAAAAGATTGGGGACGATTTGTTGAGAGTGAGGGAATGGTGTGACGCAAACCTCCTTAGTTTTAATATATCTAAGACCAATATTCTAAACTTCAAGTGCATGACCAAGGACATATCCCTGGGGGATGGACCAATTGCCTCGCTCCACAAAAACAAATTCCTTGGACTCACCATAGACAGTGCACTGAAATTCGAGGAACACATTGCAAGTGTTAGCAGTAAGGTTTCGTCTGGGTGTTTTGCTCTGAGGGTCATTGCGAAGAATCTATCATTCACTGTGGCTAAGAATGCCTATTACGCTTTGATTGAGTCGCACCTTCGTTACGGGATTGCATTTTGGGGTGTATGTTCGCGCTCCCTTTTTCAAGATATATTTATTTTACAAAAACGAGCACTTCGTTATATGTGTGGAGCGGGAGCTCGCGACTCGTGTCGCCCCCTTTTTCTTAAACATCGCATATTGAGTCTCTACTCTTTATTTATTTTGGAAACAGTAATTCTTGTATTTAAGAAGTTCAGGCGGGAGCTTGACGAGGTTACCCACTATCGTACCCGTAGATTTTGTCTGCTTAAGTTGCCTATTCCCCATTCTAATCTGGTGAAGGGCTCTTTTGTGTATGAGGGCAAAAAACTTTTAAACCACTTGCCTATTCACATAAGGAGTTTAAGATCCGTTGAAAATTTTAAAAAAGAAACAAGGACACTGTTGCAATCCAAGCCATATTATTCTATCGACGAATATTATAGTGATAGGTTTGACTGATGATTATGCGCTATTAGTATTAGTTTTCGGATGATACAATTACCCTTTTTACTAGTTTTATTGCTTTTGTATAACTTTGTATGTGTTGTTTATTGTGAATCATGATTCAGCATTATTACTACACATTTTTGGCTGTAATTGAATCTACGTTATGTGTGCTAATTCATCCATGTTGTTTGTTTTTTAAATTGACTTTTGACGTTTTATATTTTATTTTAGTTTATTTATATTATTTTGCTTTGTTAACGACGTTATACGTTCATAACAATAAAGCTATGTTTGACTTTGACTTTGACAGTTGTTTATGTCATTAATAAAAAGGTTAAAAAGTAGAGGGCCTATATGCGACCCCTGTGGTACCCCTGATGTTACCTTTATAAACTTGGATTTAAAGTTGTGAACTCTAACTAACTGAACTCGATCCCGTAGATAACTGGTGAACCACTGAAACAGAGACCCATGAATGCCCAGTGTTTCAAGCTTTGGTATAAGAGCCTGATGATTGACCCTGTCAAAGGCCTTGGGGAAATCAGTGTAAATAGAATGCACCACCCCACCGCCCTCCAAGGTCTCCGACAGAAAATCAAGATATGATACCAGGTTCAGCTCCGTTGACTTGCCACGTTGAAAACCAAATTGCTGGTCCATGATACAACCACCCATTGATATCGTCAGACTATCGGTTATAATATTCTCAAACAATTTCGGAATTACATTCAATATACTAACAGGCCTGTAATTTTTTACTTCCGATCTGCTGCCAGATTTATGAATAGGAATAATAAAGCTAGTCTTCCAACAAAATGGTAAATAGCCAGAGGAGAGAGAGAGGTTGAATATAAAAAAAAGTGGTCTTGCCAGAATGAAGGCACAATAACGAAGCAAGCCTGGGGGTATGCCGTCAGGACCAGGACCCTTATTACAGTCGAGCTCGCTCAACTTTATGTAAATATCAGAGATTCCAAAATTAATATTAGATATGTTTACATTATTAGTGGAGATCTGATTAGGAATATTAAAGTGCTTATCACAGTAAATAGAGGAGTAATACTCCGCAAACAGATTGGCTATCTGGGGACCAGTATTACCTTTTTCATTATTATAATAAATTTCATAAGGAATATTGTCAGTCATACGTTTAGCATTGATAAACTTCCAAAAAGATTTGGGGTCCTGAATAATATTATGCTCCATTTGGTTCACATAACCGTCATAGCAATCCCTAGAAAGTTCTTTACACAGGGACCTCAGCCTGGAAAACTCCAAATAATCAGAATGTTGACCCGTTTTTCTTAAATTTAACATGAACTTTTTGCTTTGTTATGATTAAGCTTTTAAGTTGTGGAGAATACCAAATAGGGAATTTACGAGATGATGTTTTTTTTAGGGGTACAAACAAATTAATTGCCTCATATAAATGCATATAGAAGTCATTAATAACTAGATCTAGAGACTTGTTCTCAGATAGATTGTCCCAGTCAATAGAGGCAAAATAGTTATTTATGGAACGATAATCAGCCTGATTGAAGTCTCTGTAAAATTCCTCGCCATGGAAACCTGGATTATTGGTGTGGCTAGAGAACTCCATTGATATTGCCAGCGGCGGATGGTACAAGTCAGGTGGTAAGAGTGGCTCCTCCAAAGAAACTGAGATTGTGTGTTGAGAGAGCACAAGGTCCAGAATTCTCCTATGATTATTGACATTGCTATTGTGCTGCTTCAGATTATGAAATGCGCACATACTGGACACTACCTCAATTGCTTCAGCCTCAAGAAATGTAGCATTGTCACTGGGGGCAGCAGAAGATGCAAGGTCATCATTGGCCCATACTGTGTTAGGAAGATTGAAATCACCAAAGATTGACACTCTCGCTTCAGGAAACATATTGGAGATTTCGTCGATGTCCTCAAACAATCTCTGGAAAGCACTGGGAGGAGATCTTGGTGGCAAATATACACCTCCCACAACACATTTATGAGCACCAGTGCCGACATGAAGAAACAGTTGTTCAATCTTATCAGAAACACTTATACGAGAGCTAGTGATACTATTATGGATTGCCATCAACACACCACCCCCCCTTCTGCAAACACTTGTGGCCTCCGATCGGTCCTTACGAAAAACATTATAACCATCAAGACCAAGCTCAGCATTATGGAATTCATCCGTCAGCCAGGTCTCAGTTAGTACTAATATGTCATAACCAAATGTAGAAACTGCGTGGCGAAGAAGATCATGTTTGGTTCTTAAGCCTCGTACGTTCTGGTAGTAGATTGAGAAACCATTGGGATGCACTTTTAGTTTTTTGTTGACGATATGGTTGGAATTCCATGGATATTCAAATTCAAATTACTTTATTAATGTTATTCCAATATACTATATTGTTTACACACGTCAAAACAAAAAAGAAAAAAATATCAAAATATCCATCAACCCTACACACTAATATATTAAGTAGTTTAGTTTAGTTTAGTTTCTTTATTGGTAAAGTACTACACAAATGTGCTTTTACAGGTCAAGAAATAGTAATACAGATAGCATAATAAGACTTCTTAAGTGACAATAACAGCTTAAAATTCATTAAATGTAAAAATACCAAACATAATATAAAGACAACATAGGGTACATTAGTGACAATAACAGCTTAAAATTCATTAAATGTAAAAATACCAAACATAATATAAAGACAACATAGAGTACATTAGTGAGGCAAACATTAACAGTTAATAATATTTTACATTCAGAGGTTGAAATCACTTTCTAAGTACTCCTCGGTGGAATAGAAGGCATTTTTTATAAGGTAGTTTCTCACTCTAGACTTAAAATGAGCCAAATCCAGACCCTTGACTTCCATAGGCAGGGCATTAAAAAATTTAATGACATAGTAGTCGGTACCCCTCCTAGTACGGTGCAGTCTGTGGTAGCTGAGAACTAAGTTCTCTCTGTTCCTGGTTGGATAGGAATGATTATCACTGTGCACTCTAAAATCGTCTAGGTTTTGCCTCATATAGATCAGGCAGTGAAAAATAAAGGTGCAAGGGAAGGTAAGGAGTCTTAGTTTAGTAAAAACATCTCTACAACAATCGCGATACTTTATGCCTGCAATTATTCTAACACAGCGTCGTTGTAACTTAAAGATTTGTGCAGAAATAGGAGAATGACCCCAGTTTAAAATTGCAGAGAGTTAAAGTATCCATGGTATGCTATAAGTAGCGTGCTCTGGGATACAATTTTTGATAGACTTCTTATCAGAAAGGTAATTTTTGATAGTTTGAGGCTTAGGTGATTGACATGTGCCTCCCACGTCAACCCAGGATCTAGGTAGACCCCCAGGAATTTGACTGAATCCTGATTCTGAAGGTTTGATGTTGAAGTTTGCAGACTAAAATTCATATTCTGAGTCTTGTCATTATTGAGACTGAGTTTATTAGCCAGAAACCAGTTTTTGATTTGTTCCTCTTCAAGTAAAGTCCACTGCAAAATTGGGTCCGAGGGGTGGTAACGCAGCAATGTGGTGGTGTCATCAGCAAACAAGATAATGAGTAAGTTTATGATATTAGAGAAGTTTGGCAAATCATTTATGTATATGAGAAACAACAGAGGACCCAGCACAGAGCCCTGAGGGACACCATGCTGGATCCTCTGTCTTTCCGATTGCTGATTACCAAAAAGAACATACTGCTCCCTTTCCTTCAAGTATGACCTAATAAGGGTCACACTGCTTTGGTGAAAATTGTAGTGGATTAGTTTTTTATAGAGGATCTGAAAAGAAATGCAGTCAAACGCCTTGCTCAGGTCCAGGAAAGTAGCATAAGTGTTTTGCCTACCCTCAAACCCTTCGGCCACATACTCAGTCAGTCAGTCGATTTATTGCCAGAGTGGTGCTTCTTTTGTTACGGAAGCCAAACTGGTTTGGTGCAAAAATGCTGTTTTGTTCAAAGTAATTGTTTATTTGATCTTTTAGTAGTGATTCATAGACTTTTGAAACTATTGATATCGGTCGGTAGTTTGTTTGATCCTCGGGATCACCCTTATTCTCGAAAATAGGTATAACTTTTGCTAACTTGAGAGAAGATGGGAATTTACTGACTCGAATACAGTGATTAAACATGTCGGTTAAAGGTTTGCTTATTATATCTTTAAGGTGTTTGATGATTTTAGTGTTGATGTCATAACAGTCTTTGCTACCACTGTTTTTGAGGTCACAGATTTTATCAAAAACCATTCTTTGAGTCACTTCATGAAACTTAAAGCTATTACCTGTGTATTGTTTTGTTAGATAGTCAGAGTAGGAACAGTTAGTAGGAGGAAGATTTTTAATTATATCATCTGCTACTGTTATAAAGAAATTATTGAAAATCTGAGCATTAAGCCGAGTGGCTTCAGGGGCAGAAACAGAGTTGCTGTTTGATTTTATGATATTCCACATTGCTAAAGACCTATTTGGTGCATTGCTAATGAAGTTATCATGGGCAGCTTTTTTGGACTTGGCTATCTCTTTTCTATATTGTTTTTTGTAGTTACTTACCATGTTTTTAGGAACCAGAATTGGATTTTGTTCATTAAGGAGACTGAGTGTTTGTAGTCTGCCCCTCATATTTCTAAGATTATCATTAAACCAGTTGATTTTTTGGACCTGCTGATTTTCCTGAACTAGCTTTGATTTAAGTGGTATATTTTTATCAATAGCATTAGTTAAAAGTGTAAAGAATTTGCAGTGCTGATCATTCACATCCTCACCAGCCCCCGCCACAGACAACCAATCATACATTATCAGTTGATTATACAAATCAGTAAGACATTCCTCAGTAACGGGTCTAAAAGTGACTCTGGTGCTTTGGTTATAAGAAAATTTTAAAGGTGTGTTAAATTTTATTCCAGAGTGATCTAAGACACCCTCCAAGGCAACTGGGGAAATATCTAGGTTGGACCCGTTGAAATTTATGTATATATTGTCCAGAATAGCGTTATCCCTAGTTTTGAAATTTACACTTGGATGTAAGTCGTAGGAGCTAAAGAAGAAGTTAAGATACTCAGCCTCCTTACAGTTGTGCAGTTCATAATGCACATTAAAGTCACCAGCTATTATAGTATGGTTTTTAGAGTATATTCTTTCCAAGACCTGAGACATAATATCTAAGTATTTATTTAGTTCTCCCTTTGGGGATCTATAAACGGACAAGACGTTGGTTTTTATAGAGGGAACATAGATCCCAGCTACCTCACACTGTAATTCTCTTGAGAAATCTACCAAGTTAAGCTCTTGGCAGTCTAGGTTATCTTTAAGATAGATGCCCACACCCCCATGGATTCTATCAGTTCTACAGAAGCTAGTTATAGCATTATATCCCTTTATTTTTATTTGAGAAAAATTAAGTAGTCAACAATTAAAAGTAAGTATTCAAAGAAAATAAAAATTTAAAAACAATTTCAAATTTATCTGGGGAGAGTACAATATAATGCAGATTCACTCCTATGCTATGCACAAATAGTTTAATGACATATATGGTTTACGCTGACAGAAGGAAGGTATGAAGATATATTTTAGGAACAGGTGGTTCTCACCAGCCTCTCTACGATGCTTCAATTCTTCTCTGACCTCACGTTCAGTTGCCTTAATTCAGCTAGGACTCTAGGTTTAGGCACTTTAGGTATCGGGATCATGAATATAGCCTACCACACAGAGTAACTCTTTTACCAATTTTACACTCAAAGATTCGTCACTAGTGCTTTTATTATTAAGCTTAGAAAAACTTGTCCTTTTGAATTGTAATAAAGGAGATCCCTTGCTACATTGATCAATTCCTAAAATCAAAAACCCCGTTAATATCAGTGATTTACGCCCAGTCAGTTTGTTGCCGGTTTTATCCAAAGTTTTGGAAAGAGTGGTTCACACTCAAATATCTGGATATCTTAAGCAAAATAATTTGTTTCCAACTCATCAATCGGGTTTTATAGAGGACCACAGCACAACCTCTGCGTTATTGAATATTACAGATAATATTGCGAGATCCCTTGATGAAAAGCTGGCAGCCATTTTGGTGCTACTTGATTACTCAAAGGCCTTCGATGTGATTGATCTCATGTGCTCTAAATTATCTTATTATGGTTTTGATGAAATTTCAACATGTTTTTTTAAATCTTACTTATCATGATGTGGGTTAAGAAGATTGACAAGGCGTGTTATGTGGTAAGGTACCTACGTGACCAGGTAAGCTTGGAGAGCCTTAGAGTTTATTACTTTGCTTATGTTCAGTCAGCAGTGCAGTACAGTATTCTGTTCTGGTACTATTCCGTCGACTCACATAGAGTATTTGTCTCACAGAAACGTATATTAAGATTAATGCTAAAGCTTCCATATAGAGAGTCTTGTAGAAATTATTTTAAATCATTACAAGTGTTAACAGTTCCATGTCTCTATATATTGAATGTTTGCTTATTTGCAAAAAAAAAGAATTAATGAATTTCCAAGAAATGAACATTTTTACAACAATATGATTACGAGGGGGCACAGCGGCCTTAGTATCCCCCAGCACAGAACTACAAAGTATGAGAAAAGTCCTTACTACAATTGCATTAAGTTATTCAATGCACTTCCACTCGATATTAAGGTTATTGCCAGTGATATATTATTTAAAAAAAAGCTAAAGACATTTTTAATAAACCATACTTTTTATTCTATTCAGGAATTTTTAAATTATAGAGAGTAGAATGGGCTTTTCTGATCAAGAATGAAAGAATAAATAAATAACTTACCATTCTGTTTTTAAATTGTAATGTAATAAATTTTGTTATATTTTGGTATTGTATAAAAAGTAATATGGGATGAACTGCTGTGTATGTCTGTATGTAGGTATGAATGTAAATGTGTTTAGATTATGAATATTTATTCTCGATTTTATTGGTATTGTCATTATTATTCATTATTTTTTTTTTTACTTGACGTTGTAATGTTTCGAGTATGAAACTATGACAATAAAACGAATTTTTATTTTTATTTTTATAAATAGATCCCAGGTAGTTCGAATAAAAAATGGCATTTCACAGTCGAGGGCAGTTGTGTTGGGAGTACCACAAGGGTCTATTCTTGGGCCTATTTGGTAGTTTACACTGCGGACATCTTCTCTGTGGTTTTAAATTCACATATACAGACATATGCAGATGACACACAAATTTTGTTAAAATTTGATCTCTCAGACCCTAAAAGGGCAGCAAACTTGCTAAATGATGATTTGGATGCTATTTTGTGATATTCCCGGGAACATGATTTAAAAATTAACCCTAAAAAGACGGAGGTTCTTTTTTGCTCAGAGAAGCAACGAAATATGCCCGGAAATATGCTTACAAATAGACTTCAATTACTTATAGACAATAGTCCTTTGGAATTTTCTAATTGTGCAAAGAATTTGGGACTTTATTTGAATATCAATCTGAGATTTCATAAACATGTACAAAATCTGTTACAAAAAAGTTATGTAAAAATGAAGCTCTTATACTCTAACACAGCTATACTCTAAGTGTGTTCCGCGGAACCCTAGGGTTCCGCGATACCTCTGTAGGGGTTCCTCAAGAATTTAGAAAAAAATCAAAGCACCTCTCTCTGGTCGAACGTTTTGACTCCGCGGCCGCGCGTAGGTATATTTATTTATTTATTTGTATTTGTATAAACATGTGTTACAATAGCTGGTACAATATCTCATAAGTTTGGTATCAACATGTATACTTGTATACTTGTGAGCGCGCAGTCCCTTTGATAAAAGCCGCCTCTGAATTGTTTACAACGCAATTTTTATATTTCTCTTTTTATTTTTGCTTTTTGTTTATCAAAGGCGCCGACTCGAGTATTTTCGAGAATATTCGAGATTGAGTCTAGGACTAAGTATAAAAGCGGCGATCGCGCGTCGCGCCTCGTCAGTCAGTTGACGATTAGCGTTCGGAGCGATAAGTTCCTACCTACCTACTTACAAGCTCGCTAGCGAGAAACTAGTGTTCATTGTTCTACTGCCTGCTGTATTCTGTTGTCTCAGTTTTATACATTTCTTCATTGTACTAAACTTAGTCTCTTATACGCAGTAACAATTGTGCATTATTTAGACCCCACCATCCTGACGTGTAACATTATAAATAAAGAAGAATGGAACGTTGGCTTAAAGGTGTTAAACGTGTTGCCACAACATCTTCTAATGACGCTGAATGTTCAAAAGCAGTACGCGCGGAGAATATAGCAATCACCGATCCAGACGATGATGCCACGACGTCAAGCTCGACGGTTTCAAAGACGAAAAAAAGGAAGTATGATGAATCATATATCAGTTTCGGATTTGTTGATTCCAACGGCTCACCTCTCTGCATGCTATGTAGTAAACTGCTTCCTAATAGTTCCATGGCACCTGCCAAATTACGCCGACATTTACAAACTGTACACCCCGAGTCTAAAGACAAGAATAAAGAATTTTTTGTTCGTAAAAAAGATCAGTTATTGGAAAGTCAAAAAAATATGATGCATGTAACAAAAACTATCAACGAAAAGGCCACGGAGGCATCATATTTAGTTAGCTATCGCATTGCACAAGCAGGTGAAGCGCACACTATCGCTGAGAATTTAATAAAGCCATGTGTATTAGACATAACAAAATGTATGCTCGATGAAAAATCTGCAAAGCATCTTTCTACTGTGCCGCTATCAAACGATACTGTTTCACGGCGAATCCATGATCTGGCAAGCTACGTCAAACAAGAACTAGTTACACGTCTACAAAAAACACGATTCGCCTTGCAAATGGACGAGTCAACTGATGTCGCTGGTTTGGCTATCTTGCTGGTTATCGTGAGATATCCATATGAAAGTTCTTTTGAAGAAGACATGCTTATGTGTTCACCGCTGCTCACAAACACTACCGGGGAAGAAATTTTTAATAAAATAAATATATTTTTTGAAGAAAATAATCTCAGTTGGAACAATTGCATTGACATTTGTACGGATGGGGCCAAGGCGATGACAGGTAAAACAGCAGGAGCAGTGTCACGAATAAAAAATAAAGCGCCTAATTGTAGTTCCAGCCATTGTATTCTGCATAGACAAGCACTTGCGATGAAGCAAATGCCGTCAAATCTAAAATTAGTTATGGATGAAGCGGTAAAAATAATTAATTTTATCAAATCACGACCACTACAATCCCGATTGTTCTCATTATTGTGTGAAGATTATGGCAGCAAACATAAAACACTGCTGCTCCATACAGAAGTGCGATGGCTGTCTCGGGGTAAAACTTTAACAAGGCTATTTGAACTTAGAGCCGAGTTACAAATGTTTCTTTCAGCAGATACTTCTTTTAATTTGAAGGACCGTTTGTTTGATAAAACTTGGTTGTTCCGATTGTCTTTTATGGCGGATATCTTTCAAAAACTGAACGAATTTAATTTATCATTGCAAGGTAAACAGACAACAGTGTTTCAGGCCAATAATAAAATAACTGCCTTCAAAAGAAAATTAGATTTTTGGATTATTTGCGTTGGTAAGAAAGAAATAGAAAGCTTTACGTCACTCAGTGAGTTTGTTAGCGATAACGACTCAGAAATGTTTCAAGATGATGTGTTTGATGAATTGGTCCAATATCTCAGTTCGATGCGCGCATCTTTTGAAAAGTATTTTCCCGAAGAACAGAATACAAAAATGAAACTGAATTCATGGATTCATAATCCTTTTTTACCCAACTTGGAAAAGCCCAAAAGTATGTCAAACGAGATATATGAATCTCTTTTAGAAATGTCATCAGACACAAGTATGGAGTCACTGTTCAAAACGACGCCTCTCAACGATTTTTGATGCAGAATCCGTGATGAATATCCAATGCTTGGCAAAATGGCTCTGAATATTCTTCTTCCGTTCCCAACAACATATTTGTGCGAAACAGGATTCTCAACCTATGCAGCCACGAAAACAAAATATCGCAATAGACTGGACGCCGAACCTGATATGAGACTTTAACTGTCTTCTATCAAACCTGATATCAACCAATTGATGAAAAATAAAAAACAGTTTCATACCTCCCATTAGTTAGATTTTTTCTTTTTTAATATCTTCTATTATTGTACTTGCCATGTGGTAAAGTAAGTAATAATTAGTAACTGTTACATTGTACTTTTATTATGCTTATTAATAAAGAATACACTTTTAAAAACTATTGTTTTATTGTAGGGTTCCATCAAGTATTTTGCTTCCGAAAAGGGTTCCGTCACCAAAAAAGTTTGAGAACCGCTGACTCTAACAGATACATACTAAACTTTAAAATGAGAAAAAAGTTATGTGAAAGCCTTGTTATGTCAATCTATAATTATTGCTTTATCGTGTATTATCCATTTTTGGATAAGGTCACAAAAAATAGAATAGGTACAATATGTGCAAAATACATATTGTAGGTTCATATTTAATTTAAGAAAATATGATTCTGTATCAAACAACATCAGGCAAATTGGTTGGTTAAAATGTAAAAATATGTATAAATTGTATTCTGTGGTATTTTTTGGGAAATTACTAGACAGCAAGCAACCTCTGTATCTATACCAAAAACTAGAATTTAGGAAAACTGCGCATAATTTAAACTTAAGACATAGAAACTACCTCTCAATACCAAAGCACAGAACTTCATTGTTTCAAAGATGTTTCTCTTATAGTTTTGTTAAACTTTACAATACTATCCCATTACAGTTTAGGTAGTGTAGTATAAAGAAACTCAAAATGGGTTATAGGGATTTACTACTCATATGATTAGATTACCATTTTCTGCTGGTACTATCTTATAACTTTGAGGTCAGTAATGTTTCATTTTGTTTCTATTGTAATTATAGGCCATAAAACGGATCAAAGTTGGTTAAGTGGAGGAATGGACAATGGCTAAACTTCACCACCTGTGTTCCAAGTATGTGTATATATAGATATTTAAAGTAATTGAACATCCTGGTGACTGCTTAAAATTGCAAACTGATTTAGACTCATTGTCCGCCTGGAGTGAAATTAATTGTATGGAGTTGAATGTAAACAAATGTAAGATTTTAACAGTATCAAGGAAAAAATATAACTTACTATTTGATTATGTGATTAATGATGTAACCTTGGATAGAGTAGATCAAATAAAGGATCTAGGTATTTATATTGATAAGGAACTTCAATTTGATTACCATATAAATTATATAAAGAATAGAGCTTTTAAGATGTTGGGATTTGTGACTCGTACGCTGAGGGATTTAAGTGATATTAATTGTTTCCAGTCCCTTTACTGTTCTTTTGTAAGGTCTGTACTGGAATATGCTAGTCCTGTATGCTCTCCTTATTATAATGTTTATATTGAATTGTTAGATAAAGTTCAGCGTAGGTTTATTCGATTAATTGCTTTTAAGTTGGGTTTGCCTGTTGAATATATTATTTATAAAGATATTGAAAACTTATTAAATTTACAACCCCTACAAACCAGGCGAACGTTTGATATTCTAACATTATTTAAGATTGTCAACAGTACCTATCATAAGTTGTCCCGAGTTATTAAGTCAGGTGTCATTGCATGTACCTCAGAGGACTATGCGTGTTCATGAAGTATTTTTTGTTCAATTTCATCGCACTAATTATGGTATGTTTAGTCCTCTGACGAGACTTTGCAGATATGCGAATGATTTCTGTGATAGTAGGGACTTCTTCAATGTTACATTGAGCTCCTTTAAGTTATCCCTTAAGAGGTTGGAATAGTGATTTTCTAATAAAAAAAAGCATTTTGTTATGTATTAAAAATATTTTTTGACATATTAAATTTGAAATTTTTTTGTAATTTATTTTCCGTATACATATACACTGTGTTCAAAAAGTCCCGGACCGGTCAATTATTTAGAAAATGGCGCACAATATAAAAAAACGTCCGGTATAAAAGTTTAGACTTTTAGGCCTTAAAAAAATCTATAAAACTAGGACACCTGTAATTATACAGGGTGCCTCAAACAGTCATGGTAAACAAAACTTTCGTTTTTTTAAATGAAACGCCCTATATCTTACAATACTTTTGGATTCTACATAAAATATCAATTATTTTTTAATAAGCACACTATAAGTCTAAACTTAATAGTTTCTGAGATATCAACTCTCGAAAAATTACATTTTTGAACTTTGACAGCTTCTAGCTCTCTAACGGTATATCTTAGAGCAAAACGGCTTACGTGTCGATATCTTACTTTTTTATTATCTTTCCAGAAGTGTAAACTTCCGGTTAAACCGGATGTAACTCGAGAACCGCAAATATAGTACCTCCGTTTTAACCCAAAATTGATATTTTTAGGAAGATAATAAAAAAGTAAGATAGGGACACCTAGGTGCGTGTTATGTTGAAAGTAGTGGGAAACAGGAGATTGATTTGGAACGGTCACCTGCCGGGGCTTCTAGACCTGACGACCCATCGATCGATGGTGAGAGTCAGACTCTGACAATATTAAACTCTAATAAAAATTTTTTAGAAAAGGAAACCAGAACACCAATATTTCGTTTATGATATTAAATATTCAATCAATCCGTAGTAAGACTGACGAACTTAGTATGCTTGTAGATGAAATTGATTGTCCGGACCTGATTCTTATTACTGAACATTGGTTGAAGACTGATGAACCTGTTTTCTTACCTCAGTACTTATTGTTATCTAAGTACTGTAGATCAAATGCTATACATGGCGGTACTTTGATATTTATTAATGATCGGTTCTCTGGGTTGTACAATTTTGCCAGTGTAGACAAGTTTAATGATTATTTGATAGAAAAAGAATTTGAATTCTCTCTAGTGTGTAGTAAGAAAATGTCTATCTATGTCTTATGTATCTATAGGCCTCCTTCTAGCAACGTAACACACTTTCTTTATAGACTTGAATGCTTACTGTCGGAGCTGCCTGCAAATGCAACTATAATTTTGACAGGGGACTTCAATATAGACTTTTTAAATTCTACTGCGCTGGATAAACAATCACTTGCAAATCTGTTCGCTTCTTTCGGACTTAAAATGCATGTTCAGGCAGCTACACGTATTACATCTCACTCCTCAACACTTATAGATTACTTTTGTACAAATATTGAAGAAAACAGTGTTAAGTGTTGCACTGTGGGTAGTGGCCTGTCTGACCACGAAATGATATTCTGCAATCTGTCGCTAAAGACAAATAACCAAAGAATTAAAAAAAAAAAAGGGTAGATTATTTACCAAAAATAACTTTAATACTTTTTCCAGACTTTGTGTTGAGAAGGATAGGTTTGGACTTACGTTGGAAGAGTTTCACTCCAATTTGCTATCTATTTTTAATAGGGCATTTCCATTGGTACACATAACAAATAGACGTACTAAAAAACCATGGTTTACGAGGGGTCTGAAGGTTTCAATGAGAAATATGCGATCACTTCATTACCTTCGAAAGTTTTTTCCTAGGAGCGCTTACTTTAATGATTGTTTTAATAGGTACCGTAGAATATATAGAAAAGTAATTAAGGCAGCTAAACTAAATTATTATAATAACAGAATCACCAATGCAAAGAATAAGACTAAGGAATCTTGGCAAATTGTTAACAATCTGAGGGGAAAGAACTGTACACTTCCTGTGGAGTCTGAGCTTACAGCTGAAAACTTCAATAATTTTTACTGCAGTTTGGCTGACACTTTGAATTGTGGGAGGAATCTTGGGGTCGATCCTTTGTCAAACTTAAAAGACGTATCTGTGCCCAACTCCTTTTTTCTCAGTCCCACAGATACAGAAGAAATCAAGAGTGTGCTTCATAATTTAAAAAATAAAAATTCCTCTGGGTGGGATGACATCAATATTAGGGTGCTTTTGCACCTTCCGGATAATGTCCTGCAAGCATTGACTGAAGTTGTGGATAACTCTTTCGAGACGGGCACTGTCCCTTCTTCTTTAAAAATAGCCACAGTTGTTCCCTTACACAAAGGTGGGGATTGCGATTCACCGGTTAACTTCAGACCTATCTCTTTATTACCAACATTGGCTAAGGTGGTCGAAAAACTAGTCGGGGAACGGGTTTTGTCATACTTAGAGAGACACAACTTGCTGTGTCCTAGACAATTCGGATTTCGGAAATCAAAGAGCACTAGCGATGCTATTTTTTCTCTGCTGGAGGACCTCTATATTGGACTCAATGATGGAGAGTCGGCCGCGGCAGTGTTCTGTGATCTATCAAAAGCGTTTGATTGTGTGGATCACGGAATACTGCTGAGGAAACTCGGAAGTGTATGGGTTTAGGGGTAGGACGCTTGATTGGTTTCAGTCCTATCTGACAGGGCGGTCTCAGACAGTTATGTTTGGTGGGGTATCGTCGGGATCTCTTGACGTCCGGGCAGGAGTGCCGCAGGGTTCTGTGCTTGGACCGCTGCTCTTTCTGATCTACATAAACGATCTAGCGGCGGTTCAGATTAGGGGTAGGTTTACAATTTTTGCGGACGACACCACGATACTTTGGCAAGGCAGAGACACAAATATCCTCCAAAATGATGTAAATGCAGACTTAAAGAAAATCAAGCAATGGTGCGACTCAAACTGCTTTTCACTTAATGTTTCTAAAACAAATATTGTTACCTTTAAGTGCAATCTTGAAAATACTCTACTGGATAATCAGACCCTAAAAAATCAAACAGAAAATAAATTTTTGGGCTTATTCATAGATAACAAACTAAAATTTGATATTCACTTAGAAAAATTGACCAAGAAAATTGCATCGAACTGTTACGCCATTAGAATTATAGCAAATGAACTGGATCCGGCTACAATCAGAGCATCATATTTTTCCCTTATTGAATCCCAATTACGATATGGTATCTGCTTCTGGGGTGCTTGCTCCCGGGCTCACTTTGACACTTTGTTCGTGTTGCAGAAGAGGTCGATCCGATACATGTTCAGGGTAAATCGTCGCGATTCTTGTAGGCCTGTATTTCTGTTGCATGGAATTCTGACTCTCACTTGCTTGTATATATTAGAGACTGTAAGTCTTATACATAGTAAATATAAGAATGAGCTCCTGAATGTGTCAGTGCATAACACACGGCAAACCTTTGTGATAAATCTTCCAATACCATCCTCCACTCAAACAAAGAATTCAATTATCTATAATAGTAAAAAAATGTTTAACCATTTACCACTGTATATAAGACAGTTGCAGAATGAAAGACAGTTCAGAAAGGCAACTAAAAGGTTACTGTTAGAGAGAGCCTATTACACAATGAATGAATTTTTTGAGGATCGTTTTTGACAGCAAATTGTTTGTAATCTATACTTGTCCATAGTTGTTAAACCTCCTACTTGTTAAATTGTTAATTTATTTGTTTGATTGTTTATTTACATCCTAAGATAAAAAGTAATTCCTGTTGTTTATGTTCTTTTACATCATATTTATTAGTTTATTAGTTTGTATGTGCTTTGTCAACAAAATTAACTTTGATTTTTATGAAAATAAAGCTATTTTTGATTTGATTTGATTTGGGACACGTAAGCCGTTTTGCTCTAAGATATACCGTTAGAGAGCTAGAAGCTGCCAAAGTTTAAAAATGTAATTTTTCAAAAGTCGATATCTCAGAAACTATTAAGTTTAGACTTATAGTGTGCTTATTAAAAAATAATTGATATTTTATGTAGACTCCAAAAGTATTGTAAGATATAGGGCGTTTCATGTAAAAAAACGAAAGTTTTGTTTACCATGACTGTTTGAGGCACCCTGTATAATTACAGGTGTCCTAGTTTTATAGATTTTTTAAGGCCAACAACTTTTATACCGGAAGTTTTTTTATATTGTGCGCCATTTTTTAAATAATTGACCGGTCCGGGACTTTTTGAACACAGTGTATATTTGTCTTAAATTTTATCAATTGTAATTTGAATATGGGAAACCGTTAATAAACATTTATTTATTTATTTATTTATATGAATGTATGCATATGCTTTATAAAGACGTTTATTATTATTTTTATTATTATTATTATTATTAATATGACAGTACCAACCATTGTTTTCTTTTAATATAATTTTGAATTTCATTTAACCTTTCGAAGTAGAGGTTATTAAAGTTTTCCTCTGATCTTCCATTATTCGATTCCATAAATTCCAATATAAATTCTGTAAAATCTGTATTTTGCTTTTTAATCCCTATCGAATCCGTAAGGGTTGCCTACACCTTTTTTTAAGGCCTTTAACTGTGTCCCCCATGATATCCTATTATGCAAACTCTGCAGATATTGGTTCTGTCCTGACAGCATCCCGCTTCTGAGCTTTTATCTGACCAACAGAGATCAGATTGTGTTACTTCTTAGTGTGGTTTTTTTTTATGGTTAATTTATGGTAGCCCAAAAATAAGTTACGACCATCAACTTCATTTTTTAAATGAGAACTTCTATTTTTTGTTTCATTTTTGAATTTTGCATCGAATTCTAAGTATGTTTCATGTAGGTACCATGTCCTATACCCTATACCAAAACTCAACAGTTATTGAAAAAATTATGATTGAACATATCAATAGACCTGTTTATTTAAAAAGAACAGAACAACAAATCAAATTAAATGTAGAAACTGCTTGTTTATTGTTTAAAAAATATAAAAATGAATTGTCTACCCCCTCTCCTTATAACACACGACAATCATTTCTCCTTAACTTACCCATTCCTCTGTCTAAACAAATTAAAAAATCTTTAATTTATGGCAGTAAAAAGATCTTTAACCATTTACCACTTTATTTGAGAAGACATCAGCGTGTGGGAAAGTTTAGGAGACTAACCAAAAAATCAGGGTTGGGCTGATTTAAATCAAGTGATTTAAATCACGATTTAAATCACTTGATTTTTTTTTTAAATCATGATTTAAATAACTTTATTTCAAAAAAAATCATGATTCAATGAAACTCTTTATTTTTAATTCAGAACAATGAACAATATAACATATTAAAAAAATATTTTCAAAAATCAACAGTATATAGAACTCGCGCTTTTAAGAAATAAAAAAGTAGTAGGTATATAATACATACAGTGTCACCATTAAAGTCCGCACCATATGGAACTTTTTTTTATTAATGAGGTTAGTTAAAATTAAATTTCGGCAATCGTTTTTGCTTCAAATTAGACTAAAAATTATATAATCAAATGTCACCATCTGTCATTCGGTATCTGTCAAAAATTACATTTTAATCAAAAAATGCTGAAAAATGGCATTGTTTTACCGAATTTCAAAAAATTTTATTAGAAAAAGTTGTTTCTAGTACAATTCTTGGCCTAAATACAAAGTTTCAGTTTTCTAGCTCAAAGTTGATTTTTTTGCCATTTTTTCTAATTAATAACTTTTTTTTATTTAATGTAAGTTCGCTTAATGGATATTAAACTATTTGCTTATACCATACTCAATATTTTATTTAGTTTGTATGAGCTTTTTTTTTACTAGAATGCCATTTTTTTTCGAAATTTAAAATTAGAGGCAAAAAAATTTGACACAGGTGGTGCAAAGTTATCCTAATTTAAAAATTTTAACAGATATACGTCAGATGTTTCGTTTTTCAAATGACAAATACATCTAAATACTTGATAAAAATTTTATTTTATACTTAAAACTATCATTATTATTAAAAGGAACAAAAAGGAACTTTAATCATTTTAAATAGGTAACACAAAAACAATATAAATTTCACATTTCAGTGTGACGTCCTTCTCGCTCTATACAAACACCCGTCCGTCTATAAACGTCTTTGACAGCATTTTGTAAAAAGCTTGGTCTTATATCGGCACAACACTGTCTTATCGCTTGTTCCAAATGCTCGATATTTCTAAACGGTCGATTCTTATAAACTTTCTGCTTAAGATAACCCCACAGAAAAAAGTCTAGTGGGGTTATGTCAGGCGACCTGGGTGGCCAGTGACATTCTCTATCGCGCCCTATAACTCTGTTTTGAAATAATTGGTTTATGCGTTCTTTCACTGCTACAGTTTGATGTATGGGTGCACCATCAAGCTGATACCATAAGTTATGTCTATGCTGTAAGGGCATGTTATCCAAAACTTCGGTAATCTCGTTATCAAGAAAATTCAGGTACCTTTCACCAGTTAAGTTTACTCTAAAGAAGTATGGTCCAATAAGCTCATCTTTCAAAATTCCACACCAAACATTGGTTTTAAAATGATACTGGTCGCGACATTCAATTGTGAAGTTAGGATTTTCTTGGGACCACCATCGGCAATTTTGTGAGCTCACGGTACCATTCGAAGAGAAAGTGGCTTCATCTGTCCATAATATCTTGTATGGAAAAAGAATATTCTCCTCATATTGTCCCTGATACCAAAACGAAAAATCAAGTCGGATATCAAAATCGCGTTCTTTTAATGTGTTTATAAACTTGGGTTTATATGCCCGAAATCGATTTTTCTGAAGAATTTTTCTAACGCTTTCCCTCTTGCACCCTGTTGAATCACTTATCTTGGTTACACTAGTTTGACCGTGGTCAATAACAGTTAAACAAACATCAAGTTGTGCTGCTTCATCGTATTTACTTGCCGCGTGATGTTTCTTAAAATTATTTTGAACAGATCCAGTTTCTCTAAATTTTGACATTATTCTTGAAACAGTGCTATGCTGCAAATTTTTTTCTGGATGCCTCTCATTAAAAATGGCAGATACTTGCCGGTGAGGCATATTCTCTCCACAAATTAAGACAATTTCTATTTTTTCTTGAATGGACAACATTGGTGATAACACTGAAAACTATAACTTGCGAAAATATTCAAATTTATGACATTTCTTTTATTTATTCGGCACTCTAATTCGTTTTTTTTCCATAGCCTACTTATAAAATTCAAAATTGCCTTGATATTTTATTGTGGATAAAAAGAAAATGTGTCTAAATTTTGAACTAATCTGATATCTGGGAATTTTATTATAAGTTTTTTAAACTTCTTAGGTGTATGTACTATCAAAAAAATGGAATATCTGACGTCTATCTGTTAAAATTTTTAAATTAGGATAACTTTGCACCACCTGTGTCAAATTTTTTTGCCTCTAATTTTAAATTCGAAAAAAAATGGCATTCTAGTAAAAAAAAGCTCATACAAACTAAATAAAATATTGAGTATGGTATAAGCAAATAGTTTAATATCCATTAAGCGAACTTACATTAAATAAAATAAAGTTAATTAGAAAAAATGGCAAAAAAATCAACTTTGAGCTAGAAAACTGAAACTTTGTATTTAGGCCAAGAATTGTACTAAAAACAACTTTTTCTAATAAAATTTTTTGAAATTCGGTAAAACAATGCCATGTTTCTGTATTTTTGTTTTCGTTGTATAGTTTAAACAAAAATACTAATTTTCCTCCTTTTTCTACACCCATCCTGTTCCTAATATCAGAGTGTACAAAGCCAAAAGTGCTAAACACTCGTTCTACTGATGCAGTTGCGCACAGGAACTGTTTGATTACTGGCAGCTGTTGTGCGATTTCAGGCTCATCATTTTGTGATAACCACCACTGTATTCCATTTACGTTTTTTATTATTTCGTCCGAAAACATAATATATTTAAATGGACTACTGCGGGCAATAAACTTTATGGCTATTGGTAACAGTCTAGTGTTTCCTTGTAACTCATTAATTCTTTCTAAAGCCAGATTCTTTTCTTCGGGTATTAACTGGTATTTTTGCTTTTGTGGGTTTAACATATAGGCGATAAAATGATACGGCGTGAGCGCTTGCTCATATCGACATTGAAATTGTTGTGTTTTTTGTAAAGATAATTCTACAACATCCTCGAAGATATGTTGTAAATGTTTCCACTGCTCGACAGCATCTGAGATAGTAGCATTTTTTCTCTGCAAAATATCAAGAGCAACTGATATAGGTTTTAAAATGTTTAAATATTCTTGTGCTGCATGTTTAAGCCCAATATTTGAAACCTTTTGACAAATGGTCGCATCAATCTTCTTTTTATTTTCCTCACAGATTTTTAATATTATGTTCCACCGAGTGACGTACATCTCTAAGCAGTCAGCCATGCTATTCCAGCGCACATCACTTGGAAGTACTAAAGTGTTGCCTCCTGCTTGACTGAATTTTGCTCTGGCCAGATGATTATTGCGAAAATACTTAACAATTTGGACTACATGTTCTTTAAACGTTTTGTGCTTGTAAGTCCTTGCACAGTAAATTTAAAATATGTGCGGAGCAGCCATATGTTATAACTTTTGAGTATGTTTTTATCTTGCAAAGTTTTTCTCATGGGGGCCATATTTGCTGCATTGTCTGTCACAAAAGATTTTACCATGCACTGGTATTTTGATTCACACGAAGAAATTAGGTCAAAAACTATTTCAGTCAAATATTCTGAAGGATGAGGTTTTCCCGAAGTATCAATAGTTTCGCAAAGAAACGCTCGTTCATCTTCAGTTGTTATTGTTGCACAGATTACTGGCTCGTTGTGGACGTTTGACCACCCATCAAGGGACATATTCACACACTGTTCTGACAGAGAAGAAAAACATTTCGCTTTTTCCTCCTCATAAATTTCCTCTAAAAGGCTGGTTGCTACCGTTTTTCGTGATGGCGCGGCGTATAACCAGGTCTCAATAACTCAATAGTTTTTTTTACTTCTGAGTTTTTAATGCATCTAAAGCTCGAATTGGTAGCAAAAATTGCCTTCTATATTTGTTTGTCCATCTTATGTTTATCAGCTGTTGATGTCCGCATAACGAAACCACTCATACTAGGTTGATTTTTAATTTTTTCTTCAATTGGAACGACTCAAAAGTCGTTGGTGTTACTGTTGAAGATTTTCTAAGATCTGACAAGTCTGTCATGGAACTTGAGGCAGACGATGTACTAGCAGCAAAACTTACAGAACTGTCAAGCAACATTTGAGTGCCTGAAAAGAAGAAAAATAATTTATGCTAAATGCCTATTTTTGTTAATAAACTAAGGACACAACCGATTTTTCTTTCAAAATTAAATTAATAAAGAAATAATTGTTTTTGTCAAAATTATTTTTTTTATTTGGTTTACTTTGAAAATTAAATAATAAATAAGTAATATTGATATAAAATATTATTATTTATTTACCTGTATTATAAATAAATAAATAAATAAATATAAATAAATAACTGTTTATTATTTACCCATACATTTACAGCATTACAATATTTTATAAAAAAAATTGGAAATAAATAAAATGATATTTATACTATAAACACGAGCAAATAAATGGCCATCATTTCAGACTTCTGCACTCGGCAGATTCTGTTATTAACATGAGGCCAAAAGCTTAAATAATATAATACTTTATGTCATTAGTGCGCTGCTACACACATACATCCCGAAGATACCCACTCCTACTAGATTTACTAGTGATAGGAAGAGAAAAGAAAAAAAAAAGAAGCAGAAAAGAGATAAATAAAAAATTTCCACTACTTATAATCTCTGACCATGACACTGGTTGTTAAACAAGATTTTATTCAATTTATTTTTAAAGGAATTACATGACATATTGACTTGAGCCAAATCCAGATCTAATGAATTAATTAATAAGGCAACATTATATGAAAAAGATCTTTTAAAAAACTCATGTTTATGTTTTGGAATGTTTATGTTTTTTCTACGTAAATTTAAGTGATGAACATCTGTACGAAAAGTAATTTTATTATAGAGGTAGGGAGGAGAACGAAATTTTAAAATTTTGTAATAGAGGCAAGTTGCATGCAGTTTACGCCTATTAACCATGTTAAGCCAATAGAGGTCTTTAAGCTTATGCGATATTCTGTTACGTCGGCGGATTCCAAATATTAAACGCAAACAATTATTTTGGACTTTCTGTATTCTGTGCACATCAGCAGCATCCAAACAAGGACCATAAACATTATCGCAATGGTTGAAATGCGATAAAACTAAAGAGTCACACAATAATTTTTTGATCTCCCTGTCGAGAAAGTGCCGAAGTGGGTACAACGCCTTTAAAGAAAAATATACTTTTTTTAAGATATAATTAACATGCATTTTGAAACGTAGTTCAGAGTCCAAAATTAAGCCCAAACTTTTACATTTTTGCACGAATGGCAAATCATTATTTTCAATTCTAATATGCATACGGTTATTGAGGTTATCGATGGCAGCGCCATTTCCTAACAAAAGTACTAAAGATTTGGTTGGATTTAATTTAAGCATGTGATCCGAGGATACCTTAAAAAGTGCATTTAAATCAGTATTAATTTTTGCTTCAGCAATAGCGACATCACGAGGAAAAAATGACAAATATAATTGCGTATCGTCAGCGTACAGATGGTAGCGACAATTTTTAAGACAAGCATGAAAAGCAGAGGTCCTAAAATACTTCCCTGGGGAACTCCAGTGTGGCACTCGAGACAGTCAGAAATATCTTTATTAATAATTACTCTTTGTGTGCGATCTGATAGGAAAGAACTAATTAACTTTACTGCATTTTCTGAGAAGCCCACGTAATGTAAAATTGAGATAAGTATTTCGTGATTTAAGAAATCAAAAGCCTTTGTATAATCCAAAATAATTAAAGCAGTAATCTTGTTATTATCTCGATCACAAATAATGTCATCCGTTATATCAGTATTAGTTTCTTGCTCCTTATTACAAAAATCGTAGTGTGTTTTAAGTCTTCGAACTATCCCTTGAATTTCTTTTTTGCAGTTTTTCCAAATCGCTCTACACCCTGATTTATTTGGTTCTGTTTTTTTAACATAAAACTGCCATATGCTGTCTTTTTTTCTTCCAGCCATTTGTTTTTTTTTACTTAGACACTTAATAAATATCCAAGAAAAAATTACTAAAATAAATTACTAAAGAAAAAACTATTTACTTCCACTCCCTTGAACAATCAACATCAAAATACGCGAGACATATTGGGCCACGGCAATTTATAGATCGGGAAAGAATCAAGTCGCGACAGAAATTTTCTTGCAAGAAGCTCGTTCTGACAATATTTTGGGTAGAATTTAGACCTACTATATTGTTAGACCGACATTAAAGTAATTTGTATTAATTTGAAAAGAAAGGAAAACGTTAAATTTTTAATAAAATCAATAAAAATGAAAAAAATCAATGATTTTTGATTTTTTTAATAAAAATCAAATTTTGCCCAACCCTGCAAAAAATTATTGTTATTATATTCAATTAATCCCGGAAGTTTTACAACTTAATTGTAACTCCTAACCATGTGTAGAACTATATCTCATTTAATAATATTTATGTATTTGAGTGGTTTGATGTTGTTGTTATATCTGCCCAATAAATAAATAAATAAAATAAAAAGGAAAATAAAGAAATTACAGCATAGTTACAAACTCGGTTACAAATAAATGTATAGTTGTTCCAAGCGTAATTTGATGACATTAAAAAGCATTAAACTGGTGACCCTAGGCGTCGCATGTACCAAATAATTAAAATGCGGATTGTTGAAAATTTTTAATATGATTAAATAGTATGTATTACAGCTTGTTCATTATAGTTTATATCTAAAAAGGTTTGTACCCGTGACTTCGCATGCAAAGAACACATGAATCTAATATTTTTAAAATGGTCTTTCGTTAAAAAATAAATGCTCATTTTGCCGAAAGCAATTTAAAAAAATTGTCTTTGTCCAGCCAGGACCGCCAGGAGGTATTCCTTGCCAAGAAAGGATAGGGACAGGTACTTTGTTAGTTGGAATATACAGTTAGTAGTTAGAATTCACTATATTTTAACAACAAATTGATCGCATCAGCAGAATCACAGTAAACGTTCTGTAATATATCAAGTTTTTAAGGTACGTGTTAAAAGGAATATATTTAATTTAAGATTCATAAACAATTTAATGACTGGAATCGTCAGAACTTTCAGAAGTAGAATCATTTCCATGTTGAATTACTACTGGCGCTAGAGGCGGTGAAACAGAATATCCATTTTCTGTTTTTATAACATGAGCTACGCAATTTTTCCATACATCGCTACTTATTTCGCTATTACCTGCCGAATATTATAAAGGACAACTACGCTTAAAGCTGGAGATTGATTATTGAGTGATATTCTTTACTGACAAGAGTAACACATTAGGTACAAAGCCATCTTTGCTTCCGGCATGATAACGCGCTTTCCTCTCGAACATGGTGTACCAAAAGTACAATTTGTACTATCTACCCAACCATACTTAACAACATCATAAGTATCGAACCAGGTTTCGTCTAAATGAATTATACTTTTATCGGATTCATGTTACTCGTTTATTTTGCGCAAATAGTCCTATCGTAGTTCAATGATATGCGGGGATCCCATTATAACCATTAGATTATCTAATTTTTTATGTTTAAAGTCACAATTTACTAAAATACCACGCAGTGTTTCTAAAGATTGGTACTTATAATCAGGGTAACCTCGCAATTTATCACGAACCAGTTCTAAAGTTGGCACTATATTATCCTCTGAAAAGTTGTAAATAGTTCGCAGAATAAAATCCCTTGGAGTATTGTCAGCCGTTTTAAATATTTGATTTAGTTTTTGATTTATTGGTTTACGCTTTATGGAATGACCGGTTACAGTCCCCACATTAATTACGTTATAAATTCTTATAAACCCAAGTTGTGTTAATTCATTACAAGTACATTCTTGTACAAAGCGCATTTTCAGGTTTTCCCTGATTTTCTTTTTTTAAACACGCGCACCTATTTAAAGTAATGCGTTGACATTGAACATGTAAATCTTTGTTTCCTAACTCTGGCACCGACTCGTCTCATCTGCTGTTTCAAATTGTCGCCAAAAAGCCATACTGATATAATAAAATATAGGTACCAAATAAAAACTTACCTGTCTGAAACCCAAGTTGTGTTAATTCATTACAAGTACATTCTTGTACAAAGCGCATTTTCAGGTTTTCCCTGATTTTCTTTTTTTAAACACGCGCACCTATTTAAAGTAATGCGTTGACATTGAACATGTAAATATTTGTTTCCTAACTCTGGCACCGACTCGTCTCAACTTCTGTTTCAAATTGTCGCCAAAAAGCCGTACTGATATAATAAAATATAGGTACCAAATAAAAACTTACCTGTCTGAAACCCAAGTTGTGTTAATTCATTACAAGTACATTCTTGTACAAAGCGCATTTTCAGGTTTTCCCTGATTTTCTTTTTTTAAACACGCGCACCTATTTAAAGTAATGCGTTGACATTGAACATGTAAATCTTTGTTTCCTAACTCTGGCACCGACTCGTCTCATCTTCTGTTTCAAATTGTCGCCAAAAAGCCATACTGATATAATAAAATATAGGTACCAAATAAAAACTTACCTGACTGAAACCACACAGTTATAGCAGAAAATGAAATTATGTAAATTACAGCAAATCGTTTCAACCAGTCACGCCACTGTCCGATTCCCAATATCGCATACCATACCTCAAACATCAAGTGATTTTAAAGCTGATAAGGGATCACCCAATTGGGAGAACCTTTAACTATTTGCTGTTCTTGTCTACAGCATATAAATTTATATTTATATGCTGCTCTATTAATTTTCCCATTCGGAAAAAATAGTTCGCACTTTAAATGTGCTTTAAATTGCGTGTGGGCCTCGACGGTCTGTCGCCAGGGTGTTGCCAGTTCTATAACGTTTTCGTAAGTGTAGGAGGAACATAAGAGTTTGTTATTTGTTTATTTTTTTTTGTTTAACAACAGTAAAATTCCTTTTTAGTTTGATTTAAATTATTTGTGTATAAATAATAATTAAATACTAAAAAAATTATTATAATATTCATGAATGGCTTGTTCCTTCTTTCTTTGACATTAAAAATTTCTTGGTTCAAAGTACATTTGCAACCTAGCTATCAATTAAGTACTGATATAAAAAAACACTTTTAATAATAAAAACTTAAAGAATTTTTAAAAAAGGATCTGACAACCCCGATTATGATGCCGGTCTCTTTGAAGCCCGGTCGAAGCTTTTTTATATCATCAAACTGACTTTGGAAAAAGTATAACTAAGTAACCTATTGAAACTTTTATACTTAAGATTGTGTTAATGTTTCTTGCAGATTAGGGTAAAACCAGATAAAACTGGTGTAGTCACTGATGGTGTGAAGCATTCTATGAACCCTTTTGATGAGATAGCAGTGGAAGAAGCTATTCGTATGAAGGAGAAAAAAGTAGCCTCTGAAATTATTGCTGTTTCTTGTGGACCTGCTCAGGCCCAGGACGTATTAAGGTAAGCACAATGTAGCGATTTTAATTAGTGGTAATTTCGGATATGGAGGGTTCAGAGCACCAAGTCCAATTATTTTGATTTCATTTCGAGAAAAACTAGCTTTAGTTATTATATCATAATCAATTCTGCCTGCAATTTTGAATCCGCAAAACTTTACCTTAACCATTAGGCATGAGTGAATTTGTTAAAAATAGTTTAATATTGTAAGTCCGGTGCGCATGCTTGCAGTGAGCAGAATTATAAATTTTTGAATTTCGTGATTAGTGATGGGCAAAACTGTTTGTTAGTTTGGTAATTATTCGGAAAGCTGGCACAGCGAATTTGTCGCTAACTTATTGCATACACCCTAATTTGAGGTTAAAACTGATCACGAATCTGAAGTTTTTTTTCTCAGTTTTTGTGAAAAAAAAATATTTAAATTTTTTCACTCACAGGTACGATATTTTGCATATGCATACTAATCCTTAAAATTTTGTCATTTCCACTACAATATGTTTCTTAGAAACATTTTATTTAATAATACTAGTACAGAGGGATACGGTGCTACTTTTTTGTATTTTTCTAGTCCTCCTTGTTTTTGATGTACGGAATGTCTTTGAAAATTTTACCTTTTGGAACACCCCCATATTTAGGTTACCCTGTAGCTTAGCAAAGAGAAAACAAATGTTCTTTTTGGAATTTTTTACGTAGAATCCAGTGACGTACTCAGATTCTTTCTACATTCAATCGTTTCCGAGAAAACAAACAAACTTGCTTTTTTTTTAAATGGGTCACGATATATATTTTTTAATAATATAATTTTGTTTATAACAAGCTTGTTAGAAATATATAATACCTTATTTTCATTTTTAATATTAAGCACGAAATCTACGTTTTATTAAAAAATATACATTTTTTGTTAGTAGGCCATGACGGGTATTCAAAGAAACAAAAGAACACAGTCATTTTTGTCATATTAAAAACTTCTTTAGATTCTGTCAGAGTATTTAGGTTCTCTAAGTTGTTTTAAAACATCTAATTAATAGTAAGAAATCAGTTTGTCCTAATTATGGCAGAAAATGTAAACTTTGAAAATAATGAAAAATACGACATGCTCGTTTGGTATGTCCATGCAGATGAAGCATTACTAGTGCATTTCAATAGATAAATATACGCCTTTTTGTAGTATCTCTATGTAGATTTCTTAAATTTCTTAAATACTTGTAGATATCCCGAAAGACGACAGCCGAATAAAAGAATTTTTCTAAGGATGAAATTAAATTTAATTGATCACGGTTCATTTTCTAAACCTCGGCCTAAAATCTACAATAAGCAACTAATCGCGAAACTGATGAAATAAATGGTTTAGCTTCAATTGAAACAAATCCAACTAGTTCTTGCAGAACGGTTGAAGGTTCGGTCGGAGTAGTTAAATCAAGAGTTCAAACAATTCTAAAAAAACACAATTTTAAGCCATATAAATTCCACCTAGTAGAAAGCTTACATCCTGGTGATGCACAGCGCCGTACAGAGTTCTGTAATTGGTATTTACAAAATATCAACAGGGAAAATAATTTTGAGAGAACCGTTATATGGCCCGATCAAAGACATTAGTCTTTGGGTTCGATGAGGCTCATTTTACCAGTGCTGGTATATTTAATCGGCACAATACGAGGTTTTGGTCTCAGGAAAATCAGCATATAATATTTCCACTCGAACGACAAGGCAGGTTTGGCTTTAACGTTTCATGTTGTAGGAAGCAAAATAATTTATTGTAAAGGCAGCCTTAATGCGAATAAATATTTGGAATTTCTGGAAAACGTTGTGCCGAAAATAATAGAAGACGTGCCCTTAGAGGGTCTCAATAGCTTGCATCTGCAACAAGATGGAGCACCCGCTCACAATGCGCTACTTATCAGGGCCTACTTAAACAATAATTTCACAGGCCACTGGATTGGAACTAATTAACCTGTAAGATGGCCACCAAGGTCACCCTACTTGTCGGCTTTGGATTCCTTCTTGTGGGGATACCTTAAAAATAAAATTTATTCTATTCAATACCAAACAATTGCAGATTTAAGAAATGCCACTTAAAGAGCATTTAGGGAGTTACAAACGCGACCTTTTAATAATAAGAGCTATGTGTGAAACATGTCTAAGGCATAATGAAGAACAATTTGAGCAATATTTATGCAGTGGCGGATCTAGGACCGTCGGGGCCCGAAGCAAAAACTTTTTTCGGGCCCCCCTTGTCAATGCGGCAGACAAAAGTCCGCCGCAGGCGATAAGCGTCGCAGACGAAAAATTTTTTGGACCACGCCCTAATTTTAACAAATTTGGTCAATATTTTATAGTATAGCAACATTTTTAAAATCGACTATTGACTAGAATTTTCACTAGATACTGTCAGTTTTTTTCCTAAAATTTTATTCTTATATCCATGATTTCTGAAAATAAAATACTTACTGATATTTCCTTTAGATCAGAAAAAATTTTAGAATTAAATAGGGCTTCACCCGCCGAGCCGCCACTTCTTCAGTTTTTTTTTAAATATAGGTAGTTTTCTTTGTGGTGTCAGGTGAATGAAAGTCATTTATGTATTTGAAATTTTTATAAAAATACACTTTTCAAAAATATATTATGTGATTTAAAGCGAATAAATGAAAAAATAACACCATAATGTACTTTAGGAAATTGTAGGAACTTTATAAAATCACAAAAAAAACAAAGTAAGCCTACACATACTACACAGTACACACACATACAAGCTAAAAGGTAAGTACTTACACTTACCTACACTTTAAAAAGTAAAATATGTAGGAATGAAAACATAACACCAAATAAAAAAAATATGAAAACAATATTCTTCTTAAACATGCAAAATCTTTATAAAATTAACGAAAAATAGATGTACACGTAGATACAGAGAAAGAAACTACGAAATTCACAAAAGAAAAAAATCAGAAACTTTTCTTTAAAACAAGTAATTATTCTTTATAATGCAAAAAAAAACTCTCAATGTATTTAAAATTTGGCCGACGCACCTTGGTGTTAGCAAATTGTCTTATTGATTCATCGAAGGAGAGTGAATCAGTTAGGTCACTTTCAATTGACAAAATACCTAAGTACTGTAGTCTTTTTTCCGTCATTACTGTTCGGTATTTATTTTTAATTATTGTAAGTTTTGAAAATGACCTCTCTGCTTCACAGCTTGTAATAGGTATTGTTAAAAAAAAGTTTTAAGGCTATATACAAATTTGGAAAGACCTCAGTCATATTTTTATTGTACAAGATGCCTAACATTTCTACACAACTAACAACATTTTCGGGTGAGTGAGAGATTTTTAAGTATTGCTTAAATTGTTTGACTTCATTCAACAAATCCTCATGAAGATCGTTACTATAATATTCTAAAATAGTCGACAGATTATCTTCATTGATTTCGTCCTTTAAAGGATTTCCTAAATCAAAGAGTACTTGAAATTTTTTTACTACATCTTGGTAGGCAGTGCTACGTCTATCTAGTTCGCTAGATAAACAATCCAATAACTTATTAAGGACATCTATGCGAAATTTGTCTTTACCAGTAAAACATACTCTTTGAGGCTGTTTATCCGCTAGTAACTTTATTCGTGTTCTTTTTGTTGCATCGGAGTACACAACTTCAACGTCTTCGCTTAAGTCTATTGATTTGGATTCCAATTCATTAGTTTCTATGTCTGCATTTTTTCGTATTTCCTTTATAAATAGGCTTAAGGAACATAATAAATTGTACCCTTCTTGTACGTCCAAGCCAGGGGTCTGTAGCATAACAGACACTTTATTAAAGCGTTCCAAAATTTTTTTCCACATTAGCGTTAACATTGCGTATTCAATTTTTGATAATTTATTAAATAAATTTTTGGCGTCATTTCTAAAATCAGCTTTTTCAGTTCGGTCTGCAATAACATGTTTTAAAGTTTTTAAGATTTCGCTGTATCCACATGCTAAGGCTCTGACAGCTTCATAGTGAGCACACCATCTTGTTATGCTTAACGATTTTAAAGCGTATTGTAAGTTTGCAAAATTACATAAAATATTCCACCTATGAGGTGAAGCTGAAAAAAATACATAAAGTTTTTGGAGAATCCCAAAATAGTCAACAAGTTCTGGCAATAAACTTACAGCTTCCACTCCTACCAGGTTTAAGGAATGTGCAGAACAAGGTATAAACTCAGCCATATTGTTAATTGCTTTAAAACGGGCTTGAAGTCCACTATACCGACCGCTCATGTTGGCAGCATTATCATATGATTGTCCGCGAATGTTTTTTAAAGGAAGATTGATTTTGCACAGGTAGGAAGAAATTATTTTAAATAAATATTCAGAAGTGTGATTCTCTATAGGCAAAAAAGTTAGAAATCTTTCGTAAGGTTTTCCCTGATAGCAATACCTAACAATGATAGCCAGTTGGTCAATATGCGCTAAATCTGGAGTGGAATCCACAATTAAGGAGTAGTACTGAACATCATCCTGATTTATTTGATTTATTATTGTTGTGAGCACCTGTTGACCCATAATAGCAATTAACTCTTCGTATGTGGTTTTGGACAAATAAGATGTTGATTTTTGTGCCTTTGATTTTGATTGGCATTTATTTAGGTGCTCTTTCAAGAAAGGATCGAAGTTCGAAAGTAATTCAATAATGCCCATAAAGTTACCATTATTGGGAGAACCCCATTTCTCTTCATGACCTCTAAGCGCAAGACCTCTCTGGCATAGAAATTTTAAAACAGAAACAACCCTTATTAATATATTATAAAATGTATCAACTTCCCTTCGTGTCTGTTCTTCCAATTTCTTGTCAATTGTGATCTTATTTTCTTTGCGTGTAAACCACGTTATAATTGCATTTTTGTGATCATTTGTCTGCTGGTGGTTGTCAATGTCTCGTGAAATGTTTGACCAATCCTTATACCCAGTTTTAAACTGTGACTCCGTTGTTGAAAACAATTTACAAGTAACACAGTAAACACATCCCTTGCTAGGCGAGTAACAAAGCCAGTATCTTCTTATCCTCTGGCCATTTTTTAAGGTTTTTTCAAAATTTTTGTTTGAAAAATACCTTTTAGATTTTCCAAAAACCGATACAGAATTTGAATATCCATTTTCGGCATCGTAATTTTGAAAATAAGAAAACTCATGGAGTAAACATTCACTAATGAAGCTATTTTCAAAAGTGTCGGGCCATAAAGATATATCTTGAAAATGGGTATTAATTTTAGTAGTGTCTTCAGTAGCAACTTTACTATGTGACTCTATTTCTGCGAATGGACTATAAGCTTTTGATGTGCTAGGTTCGCAGTGTTCGCACTGTTCTAGTTTGTAGGCATCTGGTTCAACATTACTGATAATAGTGCCAGTTTCAGCAGCGTCAGAGCTTGTAGATGAGTCTCCTACCGGAAGTGCTGGAACTGAAACTAGATTGCTCCCTATCTCCAAATTGTTGTTACCTACTTTGGTAAGGTCAACGCTTGTAGCAAAAAATTTTGTTAATTTAGGATATTTCTTATTTTCCTGATCTCTTTTTTCTTTCAGTTTCCTTTTTTGAAAACCAGACAAATAATGCCGATCTCGATCAGACATAGCGGCAACTGCGCCAACTTAACCTAAAGTTAAATTATGTAATTAGTATATCCCTTTTTGTAGACAAAACACACCAAACCTTTAGAATAGAATAATACGGGAATCTGCGGAATTAAATATCGTCGTTAGGTCGTCACTTCTACTTATTTTGCGTACAAACTACAAATAGGTATTCACAAACACACAAACAGCAGATAATGTTAAATTAAAAGAGTTGCCAGATGGCCCAGATGTAAAAAACTTAAAGCGCAAATCGAAACCTTAAAGTAGGCACCCCGAAAGCGCGCCTGCGAAATAGCACATTAATAAACATTCTTAAAATTTTAGTATTTTTTTATAATGCATAACAATATGTACCGACGTACCTATAACACATAGTAAATCACAGGGAGTAGGACCTAAGATAGAACACCTTCCTTTAATAAAAATTAACGGGCCAATTTTCTTGAAAATGCTCCCACATTGCAATCAAGCGCGCAATCTGGCAGCTCTGTAAACAGTAAGTCGTTGAAAAAGTCGGTGGCCACAGACACTGACATCGACCGTCATCGACATCCTAAGACGCATACAACGTTGCCGTATCTTTTAAAATTTCACTGGAGTTTTTGAATAATATCGTATTTTAATATTTGTGTTAAGGAGCACAATAAGCCATGAGCTTCAGTGCTGTGGGAAAAGAACCACAATCCATTGAGATAGATAGATAGAATATTTGTATTCGTACGTAAAACGCTTAGTATTTTAAAGAAGTAGACCACTCCGGCGGGGCCCCCTTGACTGGGGGCCCGACGCAGAGTGCGTCCTCTGCGTCAGCTTAGATCCGCCACTGTATTTATGAGAAAGTTCTATGAATTTTCAGCTGTTGTTTCTAATGTTTCACGTAGTAATACACAACTCGATTTATGCATTGTTATTATTTTTACTGAAATATAACTGCTAATTAGATTAAGGAGTCCAAAATATATTTCTTCTGCAGTAATTATCATCCCAGTAATAGTTTTTTTAAATGCTCGTCGTGGCCTACTAACAAAAAATGTATATTTTTTAATAAAACGTAAATTTCGTGCTTAATATTAAAAATAAAAATAAGGTATTATATATTTCTGAGAAGCTTGCTATACTATAAACTAAATTATATTATTAAATAATATATAGGGTGACCCATTTTAAAAAAAAAGCAAGTTTGTTTTTTTTCTTGGAAACTATTGAACGTAGAAAAAATCTGAGTACGTCACTGGATTCTACGTAAAAGACTACAAAAAGAACATTTATTTTCTCTTTGATAAGCTACACGGTAACTTAAATATGAGGGGGGTGTCCCAAAATGTAAAATTTTCAAAAACATCCCGTATATCAAAAACAAGGAGTACTAGAAAAATTCTGATTGCGGCATTTTTTGTTTCACAAAAAAGTAGCATAGTGCTGCGAAAACCGTATTCTTCTATCTTTACTAATAACGGAGATACCCCGTAAAACCATCGAAAACTGGACACCCTGTACATTATACAGACTTAAATATAATACAATCCTCTATTGCAGTTTTTTTAAACACTGGTGTCAAGGATATACACTCTTATTATAACAACAGTGTGAGCAAATACTTAAAAGTAACCAATTCGCTATATACAGACAACGAACATTAACAAGACAAGAAGGGTCACACTCTGTCGGAACCTTGATGTCCTGCTTACACAAGCGCGCCGACGATTTCGATAAATTCCTGAGGCAGTGTCCCTGTTCTTGCTTATACGAGGTTGATGCAAACGGCTAGCGATTAAAACGAATAAACGAGGGTGACTTAAAAACATCTAGTAATAATTTTATTGTTATTGTGTCCTATTCTGCTTTGTGTGAATTAAAAGAAAAATTGGGAAATCGTCAGGTTATTTAATTGGTAGATCTTAACATAATTATAAAAAGTACTGGTAGTAAAAATTAAGGGAAAAAGGAAAGTTTCTTCCAAAAGTAACAATGTAGTAAGCTACAAACGAGATTAGTAGGTATAAAAATTAACAATCAAATATTTGCAAATGCTAACTGAAATAGGTACTTATTCTAATTACCTTATTATTACATAAAATATATACAGGTTGTTTCAAATTTGAGGCCATCAAAGAGTACCTACTTACTTAACAGTAAAATACGGGTAGGAGTAGTTATACTCTGGGAAAACAAATTATCGCGATTTGTATGGAAAATTGTGAAAATTGATAAACGAACCATTCTAAGCCAAAGGCGTTTAACCAAATGAGTTAAAACCTCTGAATTGCTGTTCGATGCCTTTTACAAATCTAGTAGCCCGTTAACAACTCAATTAAATAATGTATTTAAATGTTCTGAAATAAAATTTACCGGCCGCTTTTTAAAGATGTTTTAAGATATTTAATTTTATGTTAGGTTTTATTGATTGTTTCAAAGAATATCTTTTTTTTATATCCCGGTTAGCATATTTAATTGTAAAATAAATATGCACCCTAATATATAGGTTTAAAAAATATTTATCAGGCAACTCTTTACAAGGATGTGTAAATAGTACGTTTTCATATAATATCTTAAGGGTTGCTCCAACGTTCTCGTGGCAACTAATTTTATTAAAATTTTCAACAAAAATTATTTCTAGCTGTTTGACATATTCTACAATATTACTAGGAGGTACATTTAGACCTCCATAGTTTTTAGAAGTCGAATATGCTTTATGCTCTAGAAATACAGCAGCTTCTTTTGGTAATGTCTTTTCATCATTATACTTTGTGCAAGCACTACAAGAGTGTTGCAGCAAGCATTTCCTTAATAGATACCCTGTAATGTAAACTATAGCATTTCCGTCCGTACTAGAAAGATTTCTATAGTCGCATGTAAAAACTTTTAAAGAACTATTATTTGTCAATATAGGTACATCGATATTTTTATATTCTTCTAGAATATCAGGAGTTACATTAAGCAAAACTGTATTAATATCTTTGATACAATTGGAACCTTCAACCTCATTAAAATATTTTAGAGAAAATAATTTCTTGAATGCCCTACAAAATTGAATTGGGGTTGGATTTCTCGAGTTTCCGCAACAATTTCTTACCAGACCAAAAAAATTTTCGATACAATCCTGATTAAGGTTCCTTGTTAAAAGAAATGAATAGTTCTTGCATTTTAAGGTTTCCCATAAAGACAGACTAGAGGTAATAGTAATTTTCCAGCCATTTATAAAATGCATAGTATTATTTATACATTTTTCCACGTATGTTACCTTTCCATGGTTCTGTTTTACCTGTACTAATTTAATTACCTGTAAGTCATCCAACAAACATTTTATTTTTCTAAAAAGTGCAATTGTTTTTCTGTGCCCATAAATGCGTTATAGTTGGTAAGATGGGACGAGTTTAACAAATCAAATAAATCATTTGTTGTTTGTAGGAATTTTGCAGTAAGCGTTGCTTCTAAAGGCAAAACCTTAAAATTTATGTAGGTATATAGGGCAGCTGAAAGAGAGCGACTAAAGACTTGCGAAGCATATTTTACCTTCATTTTTTGAAAGCTATTAGGAAACATATGCTCGTCAGTAAGTTTAGGACAAAGTCGACACATTTTTTTTTGTCGTGATCATAAAAAATGTCTAAGTAACTTTCGTTCGTTCGTGGCATTTTATTGCAGAACCAAACACAAAACACTACGTAAATGTTTATTTTATTTTTAATGGAATTCACTCACGCCGACACATAAAGACAACTGGTACATATCTCTACGACGGACAACCTGTTTATGCATATCGCGCGTCGGGGGCTTACGGTGCTCTAGATACGGTAGCATCCGATATTCGAGCGAGATAGGCATAACGAGGGGAGGAGCTTGGAGTGATCCTTCTTGTCTCTTGTTAATGTTCGTTGATACAGAGTTGCTCCTAAATCATACCTAAATGGGCTTTTAACAACTTAGTAAATGTCATTTGTCGTTACGGACTTAATGTTATCAAGTAATTTATTATATATTTTGGATACTTAATATATCGGGTTAAGTAAACTTTTATTTGTTCTGACATTCTCATGATAAACACGGCCATGTGATCTAGTTAAATGTTCATGGACATCCTGGGTAAATACAATATGGGTATTTGTCTTTTGTCCTTTAGTTATCACATTATACATACATTTACTCTGTTCTAATTTCGTTAGTTTATTTAGGTTGAACACCTTTAGCTCTCTTTACAAACTCCCAGTGTGTGTCAACCGGTCATAACCGAATAGAATTTTTAAGACTATTGTGTAGAGCTTGCATCTTGTTGAACTCAATTCTACCGCAATTTCCACACACCGGAAGTACGTACCTAAAGTGAGACAAAAAATAGGCATTGTAAACATCCATTTTACTTTTATGATTTAGATAGTTTCGACAATTATACATAGCGCCGACCACTGGAACAATGTTACTGCTTTTGTAATCAAGATGGTTTTTGCAGTTGAGACTATCATCCAAAACCAGACCCAAATATTTTATACTTGAGACACTTTCAATACAGTTATTTTTAAAATTTTGGGTATTGAACTAACTTATTTTTTTGCTTAAATATCATAGATTTTGTTTTTGTTCCGTTAATTTTAAGTTTATTACATTAAAACCAATTGGCATATCGTTTAAGATCCTCTTTCACACTACGCTCTAAATTTACTTCATTTTTATTAGTATACAATTAATAGTACCGTATCATCAGCACTTGCAATGAGTAAAGCAGAGAACCAAGCACTGAACCTTGAGGAACTCCACATGTGTTTGATTCAAGTTCACTATGCAATTCATTAAGTTTTACATATTGGTTTCTATTTGTCAAATGTGATTAAATTAGATTCAGCATGAGCCCTCTAAGGCCTACATGTCTTAATTTCTTCAACAATACATAAATTCTAACACCATCGAACGCTTTTTTGAGGTCAACAAATACAGCCACAACAATTTTTTTATTATCTAATTCAGTTAATATCCTACTTACAAGATTCATTGTTGTGCATAAGGTGTTACTTCCTTTAATGAAGCCATATTGGTACTTATCGACACTGATATACTTATCTATAAAGCACAACATTCGTTTTTTCATTATCTTCTCAATAATTTTTGTAAAAGTACTTATAACACTGATAGGTCTATAATTATCCATGCATTCTTTCTCACCTGACTTGTAAATGGGACTTATTCTATCTATTTTAAGCTCATCGGGAAAAATACCAGAAGCAAGAACATTGTTAATTAAGTTTGTGAGGATTGTAACAAGACCAACCTCCAAGTTACAGATATCAAACGCTGACATTTGATCACGACCCGGAGAAGAGTAACGTTTTAGATCATTTATAATCTCCCTTACTTGCTGCTCGGAGGTTAGCCGTTCACTTGTAGAACTCATAATATACACTTTTTTGTTTAAATAGACGAAAACTGTCACAAGAAGACCTTAAAAAAATGCCGAAAAACGTAAAACCAAAACAGAAATATTTAGATTGTCCACCAAAAACAGCAGACGGCTTTGCTGTTGAATCCCTAATAAAACTCAGCAACGGTATGGAAATTTGGCCTTGAGCTGGCCAATCAGAGTGCCATAATTTATTGAGATTCGTACTGCACTTGTTTGCGCCGGGTGGATGTATTCTTGAACCGAGATCACTATTTTTGATGGTTTATCATATAAAAGTATTTTATGAAGGAATAATTTTATCAATTTAAGAAAACACACCCAAATATATTTTTACTAGGTTCTATTATGGATGAGATGCGAAATAAAGTGCAAAATGCAAGAATAATTATTTTCAATTTAACTTGTTAAAAAATTAAAAATGGACATTATAATAAAATATAGGGATTTTCCACGGATGTCTCTTGACGAGAAACAAGATATTAAGAGAAATGGACGCCCTAAAATTAAACTAAATATAGAGTGTGCTTTGAAAAGTCGCGGAATATTTAATATAAATATTTATGCTAAATTCAGTTGGATTTGCGGTTGTGACATAAAAAAAATAAATTATTTTGACCGCGAGATAGATTTACGCAGCTCTATCTTTTCGCTGACGATACAGCAGTTACTTCGACTTCTAAATCACCGCGCATTATTGTCAGCCGGATGCAGCGTCACGTGATCAAGCTGGAAAAATGGCTTTCAGCTTGGAAGATTCGCTTAAATCTCGCCAAGACGAAGGTCATCTTCTTTTCGAAAAGCACCGTCCGCAGGCCTGAAACAAGGCTACGGGTCAATGAAGTTCAAGTAAACTGGTGCCTAGAGGTGAAATACCTGGGACTTATTTTCGACCAAAGTCTGAATTGGAGGCAAAATTCAATTAATAGAATACAACTTGCATTGCGACAGTTAGGTTTTATCGACCCCCTGCTTCACAGGCGGAGTTGACTTGCTAATAGGACTAAGGTCAACCGCTATAAGGTATTGGTCAGGCCGGTTTTAACTTATGGTGCACCTACGTGGTGCAACATAAGCAGAACAGAGCATAATAAGTTCCAGGTGATTTAGAACAAGGCGCTGAAAATCATCGGGAACGCGCCCAGATACATTATGAATGAGCCTAATAGTAATAATAAATAATCAACAGATGTCAAAGGAGTTTCTCCTGGCCTAAAGAAACATTGAAGAACCTAGAATAAATTATTTTGTTTTTTTTAGTGACCTGTTTGAATAGACTTTTTGTGTTAAAATTTTAAAATATAGTTTACATCAAAAACATTTTAGTTGAAGGTTGAAGTTTTAAGGAGTTTGGTAAGTAAATACCGTATCTAGAGTATTTACAAAACATAAAAAATGTTACTTTTCTTAATATAAAAAAAAATTGTAGCAAATGAATAGTACTTGCCAAGTAGCAATCATAATATGACATAAATTATAAATATGTATATATGTGAGAAACTGTGTTCTCTAGCTAAGACCTTATACAATAAGGATTAACCAAATTGTGCTAAAACGGTAGTTTCTGCAATTTGAGTTTGTATTTTAGTACTAAGAGTAGTAAGTGTTAGTCAAAATACGCCAAATTTTGCTTTATAATTCAGCGCTCGTTGGGGCCCAGAGAATAGCTGCTTTAGCAAAATTGGATTGAACCTTATTGTATAAGAGCAAGTGGCTAGAGAACAAAGTTTCTCACACATACAGTGAGAACGTAAAGGTTGGAACAAGTTAATTTAAAATTCATGTGTTTTTTTTTCGAAAATAACGCTCGAATTTTTTATATTTGTTGTGCATTTTTTGAAGCTTATTTCATGTATACAGGTTGTCCCAAAAACAACTTATTTACGGTTTAGTTTATTTTTTTAAACGGATACCCCTATTTTATAATATTTTTTTGGATTTTGTATAAAATTCTAAACATATTTCATGTAATATGTCATATACTTAAATCCAGCGTGGATTTTCTGTAGCCCAATACCGACAGTTTTGTTTGTTTACACTTTCATTCAAACAAAAAGTTGCCTCATCCGAGAATACAATTCGTTTCGAAAACTGTGGATGATTATTGCACATATTCATCATTATCTCGCAAAATTGGACTGTTCTGTCTGGATCATCTTCATTGAGTTTATGAACCAATTGGACTTTGTAAGGATGCTATTTATTTTTGTCTAAATACTTTAGGACGGATGTTTTACAGATACGATTTTCCAAAGCAATAGTACTACTCGCCTTATGATGGTCGTCTTGAACCGACATTTAATTGTGTATCTTCTAATTCCGCAGGTCGACCTTTCGTATAATTGTCCCTAACGTGGCCTAAGTCTTAATATTTTTTTTCTATTTTACTGGCAGTAGATCAAGATATCGGTTCTCTGTGAGGATACTTGTTATTGAAGAGTTCGCAAACTTCCATTTGTGTGCGCATTCTATCTCCATAACCAATCATTATTAATATTTCTATTCGCTCTCTTTCACTTAATTACGTACCATTTTTTAAAATTACAAAATTACCAAAATAACTTTTGCCAGACCCTTTCAGCGTGATAACCTAACAACGAAAGGCTTTATTTACAACAGTGTTCATGATTTAAGTAATAATAAAAAAATCATCTGTTAAAATCTGAATATCGATTTTCTCTCAAACGGCTGAATTTAAGTATTTGACATATTTCATGAAATATTGTTTGTGTCTATGTCGGTCGTAAGCAATGTTTTACGCTCTTAACGTGAAAATGCATACATACCTATTTCTTTTCCGAAATTAAACCATTCGAACGTCTCGTAGTGTGTAAGCGGTGTTTAGGGTGTATCTTGCAGTACGTTGTGATCTCGCTAGTCTGTCCAGCTCAGGTATGTTGCAGTCGCCGATAAGTTCCTTACTGACCAAAGTAGACCCTTGAAATATATTCCATATTGTTTTTGTTCTATTTTGGGAGTTTGCTATTTTATTACTCTTAAAATAACAATTTTAATTTAGATACAACATGATCTTATTTTTTTAAAGAAACAATCGCTAATATGATTTTTAAAAAATGTATCCCTATTTTATTTCCCATGATGAATTTCAAATTTTTATATACAGGGTGATTCACGACAATGGCGTATTAGACGTTTCTGGCGAACCAGTCGATGGAATGATCCAAAAATTTGATTTGTTACATAAAAGGATATGCTCTATACAGCTAAAATATTTTGGACAATGCGATGTTGCCGCTTCTACCAGAAAGTAGTAGCAACTTTGATATTTTAAATGGAACACCCTGTAGATTAAATTATTCTTACAATCGCTAGTAGTTGCTTAACACACAGGTAATGTTTTTCGAGAAAAAAATGGAAAATAAATGATATTTCAAAATCGGCAAGAGATAGGTATAGGGAAGTGATAAGGATATGTGTTAAGCAACTACTAGCGATTATAATAATAAGTTAATATACTAGGTGTTCCATTTAAAATATCAAAATTGCTACTACTTTCTAGTAGAAGCGGCAACACCGCATTATCCAAAATATTTTAGCTGTGTATAGAGCATGTCCTTTCGTGCAACAAACCGAATTTTTGGATGATTCTATTGACTGGTTCGCCAGAAACGTCTAATACGCCATCGTCGTGAATGTAAGGCCAGGAACAGAGGGCATCTATGTGGCGCAACACTGTCATTGTTCACATGACTCGTTTAAAATCATACAGGACGGGTTCGTCTCAAGAAATAACTTTTAAAGGAGCCGCACAATAACGACTGGCTAGCGCTACTCGATGGCGCCTTATGTCTAAGTTGTTTTTATTGTATTTTTATAACTTAAATTAACCCAAGAACAGTTCTGACAGAATGTTTATTGTTAAAATTAATATTTATTAACAAACAACGATTTCCCTAGAAATTGAATGTAGAGGACAAAAACTAGCTTTATGTTTTTTAGGACGGCTCTCGCAATGGGTGTAGACAAGGGTATACATGTGGAAGTGACAGGACCTGAGTACGAGACTTTACAGCCCATTCACGTGTCAAAAATCTTAGCTAAACTTGCTCAAAACGAGAAAGCTGATTTGGTCATTGTTGGGAAACAGGTTAGTTGAAGTTTTGTGTACACAGGGTGTTATTAAAGTATGTACACAAACTGTAAGGAATTAATCTTTGATTTATTTTATTTATTTATTTAATCATTATTTCACAATTACATTGATAGGCACAACTGTGGAGCTAATAAAGCAAAATGAAACGTCGTAAAAAAAAGTTAACAAAGAAAACAAAAATCCTTAATTTCCTAAATAGTCTCCAATATAATAAGGTTCCAAATTTACAAGAAATTCCTTTAATCCTTCTTTGAATAGTGATTCATTTAAAGCATCCTTAATTGAGGTATAATTTATTATACATTTTAATGCACTTGTCGTATGGATTATTTTCTGACAATGCCAACCAGGAAAATTTATATCCCGTGTTCGTGTGTTATAATTATGATAATTAGTTATATTAAATTTATCTTTGTTCTTATAGAAAAATAAAATGGTTTTATAAATATACGGGGTGTCCGGGAATATGTGGGAAATCTCTCGGATTCAGATAAAAGATGAAAAAATAAAATGACAAGTTCCTATAAGAATTTTTCTTACAGGCCCTCTAATACGGAGATATACAGGGTGGTCCTTAAGTAATGGGACACAGAGCAGCAGTAAATTATTCACTTCAAAACATAACGATTTAGCGCAATTTTTATAATCCGAAAATTTATATTAAGACAGATACAGGGTGTCAAAGTTAAAAAAATTATTTCGAGTTTTTTAGATATTTTCAAAAGTTTTCGGAGCATTGGGTTAAAATTTGGTGTAGGGTTTTTTTTTGGGGCGGGAAATAACAATCTATGCTCATTTTTCTTCTATCGGATAAAGAGCGCTACGAGCAGCACTTTTCTTACTTTTGAACTGCAATAACTTGTTGTCACTAGGTATAATAAGACTTATCACTCCTAATTAATAATATTACGACTTTTTTACGTAAAAAAGGTACTCTTGTCAAATAACGCTAAAGTTGATAGTTTTCGAAATATTTGCTATTTTAATACTCAATGACCTTTCCGTTGTTTGAGATCCAGCAGAAAGAATTCTTCAATACAAGTTGTTTTTGAATAATTGACGGGTAAATAAAACACAAAATTTCAAACTTTTGTTTATAATATTTTACAAGAGGAAAACGGTTTTTTTGGTTAAACTTTTACAAAATAATTTTAAAAATACCAACGTTATTAACTTTTCTTTAACAAATGTTCGAAATGATCACGGTTGACCTCGATGCACTTTGACACGGGTTTCATAAAAGATTGTCTAATTTTAAAGAAGATCCTTTCGTTCCTAAACAAGTTAGCAGAGTTTTCAATTTTTTGCAATAATTGATCTCGGGTGTTAATACTCTCATTGTAAACATTAGATTTGAAATAACCCCAAACACAAAATCTAGTGGATTGAAATCCGGACTACGAGCAGGCCAAGGAAAAACACTGCCTCGGCCTATCCAGCGCCGAGGAAAAATTTCGTTTAGGTAATTCCGCACTTGCCTGGAAAAGTGAGCTGGTGCACCATCTTGCATAAAATACATATTTTGCCTTAGGTTTAACGGCAAATTATCTAAAAGATCTCTAAGCCCATTCTGTAGAAAATGTAGATACGAATCTCCATTTAAATTCGGTGGTAATTCAAATGGACCTAAAAAATTATTGCCGATAATTCCACTCCACACGTTAACTTTGAACTCATGTTCATTGTTTAAAAACATTGGAAATTCATTTTGTTGATCAAGGATGAAACGACAAAACTGTATTCTTGCAGTAGATCAGCTGGAAGTAAATCTTGCACTGGTGTAAAATGGTATGGAGAAAGACCTTCACCATGAAATATTCGAAGGACTGTTGTTTTACATACATGAGCCTCTCTAGCCATATTTCGAGAACTTATTTCGGGATTATCTGCAACGCGAACAAGAATTTCTTCTTTTTCTGGAGTTATGGTTTTCGGACGCCCCAAAATAGCTCGTTTTGGGCGGAAGGAACCAGCTTCAGCCAGTCGGTCATAAAGATTTCGAAACAATTTATGATTTGGCTGCCTTTTATTTGGATAAACTGGACATACCTGCGACATGCGCTGCGACCATTAAAATTCTCTTGGGCGTAAATGCAGACCATATCTCTCATTTCTTCATTGGAAAAATAATTATGACGAGGCATTTCATCTGAATTGCACAAAATATTACTTAATCAATAATCAATAACAACAACATACAATTTTGACTATATGACTATTGGATTATATGTTTTATTATTTTATTATTTATATCAACGCTTGCTACGATAAATAACGTTCGGATAAAATAAGAAGTATTACCTTACATGTTACATTAAAATAGCAAATATTTCGAAAACTATCAACTTTAGCGTTATTTGACAAGAGTACCTTTTTTACGTAAAAAAGTCAAAAGATTATTAATTAGGAGTGATAAGTCTTATTATACCTAGTGACAACAAGTTATTGCAGTTCAAAAGTAAGAAAAGTGTTGCTCGTAGCGCCCTCTATCCGATAGAAGAAAAATGAGCCCAGATTGTTATTTCCCGATCCAAAAAACCCCTCTACACCAAATTTTAACCCAATGCTCCGAAAATTTTTGAAAATATCTAAAAAACTCGATATATTTTTTTTAACTTTGACACCCTGTATCTGTCTTAATATAAATTTTCGGATTATAAAAATTGCGCTAAATCGTTATGTTTTGAAGTGAATAATTTACTGCTGCTCTGTGTCCCATTACTTAAGGACCACCCTGTATATGTGCCGCTGGAAATCCGTTTTTCTTGAATAAGTTTCAAAGTACTTAATATAATTTAATGAAAATTTAATGTGATGGACACTAGTAAGGACCTTTTAAAATAGTGTCCTTTGAACATATTAAGCTTTACAACCTAATGCTTAAACTTTTAACACCCTATATGATAAAAACTTAAAAAAAAAGAAATCTAGGTAGCTTGCACCTTAGACTAAAGAAAGGTAGTTTTGTCTATTGTCGAAAAAATGAATCGTTTTCGAGAAAAAGAATAATAAACGAATTCTTGGTTTATTTTTAATAAAAAGGAACATGATTTCTATTTTGTTTCTCGACAACAAAGTGTAATACAAAAGTCATTCAAACAACAGAAAAGTTTCACTTTAGGTTGTTTAATCCGAAAAAATACAAAAATTAAAAAAAAATGCAGTTATGTAATAGGAGGCACCTTAACGAAATTATTGAAAAACTTCAAGAGGGTTTAATATGGGTTCCGTGAAGTCTGATAAACTCGCGGGCACGACGAATTAAGGAATGCTGTACTCCCATAATAACCCAGCCTTGGTCCTTATCACATCACAATGAAACGTGATTCTCTGTAGAAGTTCCTCCCTAGTACCGACCGGAGTGGAATACAGCAAGACTTTCAGGTGTCCTCACAGGTAAAAATCCAACGGCGTTAGGTCGGGAGGTCGAGGAACAGGCAATAGGCCCTTCTCTAACTATCCAACGGTTTGAATAGACGTTATTCAGGCGCTTCCGCACACCAACGCTGAAATAAGGTGGTGCCCCGTCGTGCATGAAGTACATGTTTCGGCGGGTTTCAAGTGGTTAGTGCTCTATTAAATCCTGAAAAGCGTTCTGGAGAAGCTCCAAATAAAGTTGTCCCTTCAAGCGTTCCGGCAATACGAATGGTCCAATCGAAAAATTGCCAATGATTCCTGCCCAGCTATTAATTGATTGGAATTGATGTTGATGATGCGAGACAATAGTGGTATGAGGATTTTCATCAGCCCATACATGTGTGTTGTGTAAATTGGTGATACCATTTTTGGTAAACCTTGCTTCATCTGTGAAAAAAATAATGGTAATGAAGTTTACATTATTTCGTTACTGATCCAATAGCCAGTTTGGAAACTTCATTCTACGAGGAAAATCTTCAGGAATCAGTTCATGTACTTTTTGCAAATGATATGGATATAACAGCTGTTCTTAAAGAACTTCATGTACTATTGTTTTCGATGTATTAAACTGTGCTGATAATTTTTGAGTGCTCGTTGATGAAGTGTCATCTACAGCATTTAAAATATTTTTCTCTAATTGCGGCGTACGGACGGTTCTTCTCAGACCAGCATCAGTTTTTATCAAAAATAGTACTTTTTTCCAAACTTTCCTAAAATTATGAAGAAAGTCAATAATATGTGTTACCTTATTAACTGGAATCGCCCACCATTCTCCCTTAGACGTTGGTCAAGTCGTTAAAATGTCTTTTGGTTTGGCATGGTACGATTAATCTTTCATGATATAACCTTCTGGCTTCTAAAGCATCGCAAGAGGCAAGACCATACATCAGATGCATATCTGCATACTCAATAAACGTGTATTCCATAGTTCGAATTAATTCACAATTAAATTCACCACGAAATCCAAAAGTCAGTAAATTAATATCGAAGTAAAGGATCAATGTGTCAGCGATGTCAAAGATGACAAGTTCTAAAATACAGGATATTTTATTTATTTCGTACCATATTGGTGCCGAAGAATGAATAAAACGCACATTTTTTGCGAACATAGAATAGTCAACTCATGTGTAGTAATTAAGAATACACCACGTATTTTCAAGAGAGCCCGTAATTCAATGAGGCGACGCGACGGCTGCATTGCGGCCGAAGGTGGTCATTTCCAACTTAACCTAGAAAAATGTGACTGTTTAGTTTCTAGTTATTAAAAAAAACATTTTAGTTTTTATTTCTTTGTTAAAACTGGTATTATTATTAATTAAAAAAATGCAGAAAAATGAAAAATGTCTTTGTCATTATTTCAATGTCCTTTTTATCGCGGAAATTAAATTTTTTAAAATTCCACCCGGCTGTAATTTTTTAAATTTATTTTCATAAGATCTATCTCGTAAAATTTTTTTGTTGAGTTCTGAACAATTTTAAATCCTAGGATAATTAATTAAGAAATTTTCTGGAAAACGGTTCATTTGTGCGGACCCATACTTATATGACCTTTTTGTTAAAGTTTGGGAACGTGCCTTTATTTTATGGTGGCCCTCAGAAGTTGTTGTTTTGTTCTACATTCTAAATTCTATATTCAACACCGATAAAAATTTAGTTTCAAGTAGTTCAGATCTGTAATCTCCAAGAACAGCTGATTTTAAAAACATTACACATTTAGGTATTTAGATAATGACATTATGCTGAATTTGCACATTATATTATATATATATTATATATATATATATATATTATATTGAATTTTTCTAGTAAGTTTAGTAGAAGTAATAAAATTAATTTTAATATTTAGTTACTAAGTATGCGTTTATCTCCCACACAAATAATAGAAATTCTTATGATGATTGGATATGGTGATAGGATTCGTACCCGACAAGAAGTTTGCATTTTGTTCAACACTAAGTACGTAGAAAGATCAATCACTAGATCAACTGTGAGTAAACTTGAAACAAAATTTCGAGAAACGGGTTCTGTGGAAGATCTTCCCAGGAAAGGCCATCCGGCTATTCCGGATGATAAAAAATTAAATATTTTATTGGCTATAGAAGAAGATCCCCATAACAGCGTCCGCCAGATTGGCATCGATATGAGGCGGCTGCTTTGACCGTTCATAACCTATTAACGGTAGACAAATCGGACCCGTTTAAAATCCGACTGGTTCATGAGTTGAATGAAGATGATCCAGATTAAAGGATCCGAGTTTAAATATTAATGTAAAGATGTAAGGCAGATCCTTTGTTTGTTGAAAATATCCTATTTTTGGATGAATCTACTTTTAAATAAAATGGTGAAGTAAACCGGCAAAACTGTAGATATTGGGCACAAGAAAATCCCAGGTGGATGCGTGAGCATCATACTCAATATCCTCAAAAAATTAATGTTTGGGCGGGTATAGTAAAAAACAAAATTATTGAGCCATATTTTTTTGACAACAATGTAAACGGGCTAAATTACCTTCAGTTTCTTCAAGACTTTCTTATCCCTACTCTAGTTAACTTATATCCGAGTGGAAATAATCCTGCAATTCTAGATGTAAAATTTGTGGTACCAACAAGACGCGCACCTTTACTTTATGCAGCAGTAGTGCGCCATTATGTTAATCAAGTTTTTCCGAACAGGTGGATTGGAAGACGTGGGCCTATTGAATGGCCGCGTAGGTCTCCAGACCTTACACCACTGGACTTCTTGTGGGGTCACCTGAAAAATTTTGTTTATAATATAAGATCTGCCAACATTGACGGTTCAAAAAATCGAATAACAACAGAATGCAGGAAGATTTCAGAAGAAACCATAATAAAAGTCCAACAAGAGTTTATTGATCCCTTGGGGTACTGCCAGGCACAAGACGGAGGACAATTTCAACACTTAATTAAATAGCTTATTTCATTTTTTTAAATTTTTTAAATTAAAAATACTTTTAAAAAAATTTTTTTTTACCCTGTAGCTACGAAACTATCAATTTTAGGCCCCAAGTGTGTTATGTTCTTGAAATCAGCTGTTCTTGGAGGTTACAGATCTGAAATAAAATATAGGGGTTTCCATTTAAAAAAAATCGTCGATAATGTCATATCTACTACATGACTTACCCTGTATAATAAATTTATAAGTCAAAATATGCGCAATTAAAAAAGTGTCCGAGGATTTCTACGAAATGTTTTTAGATTATTAAATAATTAATTTGTTCCTTACTTTATGTACACACTGTATATTGTATAACTGTGCTTATAAAATAGTACTCGTACACTTTTTTTTGTTAGTATGTCCGAACTAACTTTTGTAACTGAACATTTTCGCCCGGTATTGTTCATATGATATTGCCGCATATAAGCACATGATATTAACAACGTTCCCTAAAACAACGTAGTAGAGGAAACACAAGTGTCCATTTTATGAGTGTGAATCATACAATTTCAGTTTCCATCCGTATTTTCTTATTATTTATTACTTTCAGGCCATTGATGATGATTGTAACCAAACAGCTCAAATGACTGCAGGTATTTTAGACTGGCCCCAGGGCACATTTGCTTCAAAGGTAAGTCAACGATATATGTCTAAATTTATTCATGTGGGGATTCATATTTTTTTTTTGAAAAATTGTAGCTCATGACCATTAGTTAGTCAGTAGTTGCAGTGATTGCTGTCCTTTTATTCACATTGTAATGTACTCTAAATATGCACCCTTTTTTTGAACGCATACAATTATAGTAATTTTATTTACATATTTTCTTTGATGTAAAAAAATCGGGAAGGGTAGGGATCTATTGGAGGTACAGGTTAGTTCCAAAGTCACAAAATGTATTTAAGTTTAATTTTTAATAGAACACCCTGTATTTATTTTATTTTCAGTTTCTATGATTAAAATAAAAGCGACTTTTATTAAGGTTTACTTCACCTCATCTTACAGATTTGAAATATTTAGTAGTTTGTGAAACTGTTTTTAATAATTAAATTCTCAATTTTGAATCAAATTCACACTGGAGTCTACTAGTCGATTAAATTTAGAAAAAAAAAACTTGACGTTAATTTCATTTTTATGTAAAAAATAAGATCCCTTCAAACATAGCAGTAAAATTTAAATTAACTATATTTATTTATTTTATTTCATTATGTATTTAAATCTCACATGACATGTATATTGTATATACAAGCCACTGAAATGGCGTCAATTGCAAAGTTACTATTTTGTACTAATAAACTATTAAATCATAAAATTAAATTGCAAGAAATACCCAACACTTAACCTTACATATCTAAAAGCTCATCCACACTATATGGTTTCAAGTCGATCAACAATTTTTTAATTTTTTTCTTGAACTTCTCAGTCTGTATTGTTTTAGGGAAGCTTATTAAATAATTTCAAACACATAATAATAATAATAATAAGTTTACTTCAAATAGTTACAATATAATAAACATGTTAATATGTTATTTTTCAATAAACTTATTAACAAATTCCCCAAAAGACGTGCTTGTTAGGGGCAAATCTTATTTATTTAAAAATATTTAAAATTATAAATATTTAAGAATATTTCTATAAAAAGTTGCAAGTATTCAATAAACGCTACTTTCTTGATGATAAATTATTAAATTTCTGAAAAAGATTAATTATATAATTGATTCATAATAATATTAAATAGTATTAATTAGTTATAGCATTTCCAAAAATATTTTCAAAGCGTCCGTTTCCAATATTAATGTTTTTATTTCAATTTTATATTTTTTTAATGAAGTAATTTTTTTATTATTTGTTGATAAATAATCATTTAAATAAAAGCATAAATATTTAAAAGGTTTTTGTCCTACGGGGTAATTTACATTTTGGGTTCTTGCATTGTACTGATGTACCAAACATCTGCTCGTTTTTAAAGAAAAATAGTAAACATTCGTAAATGTATAGGCCATATACCGTTAAGATCCCGTTATTTTTAACCGACGTTTTACAAGTGTCCAGGTAATCCATTTTTTTGATAATGCTGATTACTCTTTTTTTGTATCACAAATATATTCTAAGTATGGTTTGTGCACCCCAAAAAATGATTCCGTAACTAAGAACAGACTGAAAATTGGCGAAATACAATATTTTGAATGTCTTCTCATTCATGTATTTACTGGTTAGTCTTATAACATAATATATGGAATTTAGTTTAGTTTCCCAGAAATAGTGTTAATATGGTATGACCAGTCCAAATATTCATTAATGTAAACCCCCAAAAACCTTGTCTGTTCGGAAAAGGGCAGTGTCACTTCACCACTTTTAACATTTTCCGGTTCCCAGTTATCGATAGCTTGGTTCTAAATAAGACATTATCATTTTTTTTCTCATTCAGCGACAAGCCATTTTGTCTAAACCATAGTTTCACTTCATTAAAGAATATTTTACTATTTTCCAATACATCAGGAAGATTATTTTTTCCTGTTAATAAAGATGTATCATCTTTTAGAAAGATAACAAATCGTTTACAATGATAACAAAAATAAGGGGCCCCAGTATACCTCCTTGTGCAAATCCGTGCTGTGATCTTAAGGGCTGTGACCTACCTATAGCCCCATCCTTTACAACATTTACATAATTTCGTTGTAATTTCTTTTTCAATATATCGCTATCTAAACAGTCATAGGCCTTTGAAAGGTCTAGGAACATACCAACAGCTAAGCATCCATCCTCTAAATATTGCAACACGGTTTTAATTAGTTCCAAAATAGCTGTTTGAGTAGACTTTTCCGTCAAAAATCCTTGCTGGTTTTCAGACAGCAAACTCGATTTTTCCATAATACACAAAATTCTCTCACGCATTACCAACTCAAAAAGCTTTGAACGCCCCAGTAGAAAACTAATTTGGCCTATAATTTTCAAATAATTCGGGATTTCCTTTTTTAAATAGTGACTTTATTCAGGCTATTTTAAGTTGGTTCGGAAAAATTCCATACTTCAATAAATTATTTATTACATATGACAAAACATATTTGCATTCACCTATCGAAATTTTAACCATACTTGTGGGAATTTCATCAATTCCAAAACTGTTCTTGTTTTTTTATCTTTTTGGCTATTTCACATATTTCCCTTGACGTTGTTGGGCTTAAGTGCATAGGGCTATTATTATATACAATGTCAGTGTTAAAGTTGTAGGTGTTTAAGTAGTTTTGGTATCGCTGAAATTAAATGATCATTATTACCATTTGCTATCTGTTCTGAGGTTCCTTTAATACCTATATCACAACTTGATAGTGTCCCATTACCACCTCACCTTACGGATTTGAAATATTTGGTAGTTTGTGAAACTGTTTTTACTAATTAAATTTTCAACCTTTTTGAACTAAATTCACACTGGAGTCTACTAGTTGATTAAATTTAGGAAGAAAAACTTGACGTTCATTTGATTTTTATGTAAAATTTAAGATCCCCTTAAACATAGCAATAAAATTTAAATAAACTATATTTTAGGATATTCTTTTGTTTATACAATTTTTTCCAATTTAAAATTTATCCAGGAATCCCCATTAAAATAAGTTCATAACATTAAGGAAGTAGATGCTCTAATTCTCTTGCCGTTTATTCTTACTAACATTGAGTTGTATTAGCGCCGCCGCGCCGGGGAGGAAGATTTTAATATAGCGTCGGCTTAACATGCAAATGTCGTAAGTCCACTTTTGGCCGAAAATGAGTTATTAGTGCCATCTATAAGAAAATAATTTAATCTATCTATCCTCAAAACGTTATTTTTCAGAAATTAACACAGCGACCTGTATTACCGATTGTTTAAAATGTCGGAAGTCCATCCGCTCTGTGGTAACAAGTTAATTGTCGTAAGTCCAGACGGTTTCGATAAGTTGGCGGGATTGTGCGTATAGTCTTAGTTTTCAGTAAAAATACGGTAAGTAATAGTACCCTTTAAATTGTTTGGTGACTAATATTGTATTAATTAGACATAACAGAGCCATTTTGTATGATTAAATTTTAATGTGAGTCTCATTTCGTCATTTAAACTAGCTATTAAAACTTTACTTGGACTTACTACATTTTATCAAAGTGATTTTGCTGGGAACGAAAACAACCACTAAGGACTTACTTTATATTAAAAGAGTAGTACAAAACATAATGACAGTAATAATATTATGAAAGTTTTTTGGATTGTGTTTTTTTTTTGTATTTATCGTCCAAAGTATACGGTTTCTAATGATTTTATTTATTATTGTACTTATACTTAACTCCTAACTACTACTAATGGGTCCATGGGAGCCGACCGTTTCCTGCTTGCGCGAATATTTCGATAAGTGTTGGCAAATGGCTACAGCAATAATGAAGAAAAAAATCACAAACATGAAGGTTTAATAGTAGTTGATGAAGAAGAGGATTACCAGATCTGTTATAATTTGCAAGACATTATAGAAGTACCCAGTTGCAGCAAAGAAAGTCCCGAGGTGATGAGTGAAAATGAACAGAGAAGTAACCACCATGATCTCCAGCCCACAGTGGACAAAAATGATAAATTCAACGCTCCTGCTGTCGACAAAAATCAGTTTTCTGAGAGTAAATCCGATTCTGAAACTTTTGTAAAGAATAGCTCATCAAGCAGTAGTGAGAATGAATTTACCGAGCCAAAAAGAAAAAGACGAAGACAAACGAGATATTTGGTCAACGAAAAGCCTGGAAACAGAAGGTGAATGAACTAAAAAGAGAAAAAGGAAACGAGTATAACGATAGGAAAAAAATAAATGGTGTTTGGACACAGATTGCGAAGCCAAGAAGATCAATTGGGCCAATTTGCGATTGCAAACTATCTTTAGCAACAAAGAACTCCAAAACTGGTCTAAAGTGCCACAAATTAACTGAAGATGACCTACAAAAAATCTTTAAAAAATTCTGGGAGGAAATGAACTGGGAGCAGAGAAAAACTTTTGTCTATTTATCTGTTAAAAGTGCATTAACTCGACGGTACAGAAACAGGAAAGAGGAAAATAAATCCAGGCGTCAGTATTCTTCCGAATATTATTTAATGAATAAAGATAGTGCGAATGTTAGAGTATGTAAAAAAATGTTTTTAAATACAATTGCAATGGGTGAAAGAATGGTAAACATATGGAAGTATTCAGGATCTAACCAAAGAAATAGTGCAGAAAATTTGGCGAATGATAGAAGTATAAATAATAAAGATAACGAAGAACAACATCGTCCATATAAGGGAAAATTTGTTGAAGAAAGGAAAAGCTTGCAGGAGTTTTTTGAAACCCTTCCTAAAGTCGAGTCGCGTTATTGTAGGGCAACTTCAAACAAGAAATACTTGGAACCGACATGGATCTCAAAATCAGCAATATACAAGGTTTATAAAGAAGTTTGGTGTATAGAAAAGGGTATACATCATCTTTCAATAGCAACTCTTAATCACGTTTTTGACGAATTTAATTTAAGCTTATTTACACCTAAAAAGGACGAGTGCGACAAATGTGTGTCTCATCGAACTGGAAATCTCTCGGAGGAAGAATTCCTAACACACCAAGAAAAAAAGAGAGAAGCTAGGGAGGCGAAAGACCTAGATAAAAGCTTAGACAATGAAGTGTATTGCCTGGATCTTCAAGATGTGCTTCTAGGTCCGAAATCAAACGTTTCTTCGCTATATTTCAAAACAAAACTTATGGTCCATAATTATACAATATATAATATGAAAACCGGTGATGGCTATTGCTTTATCTGGCATGAGGCCGCAGGAGGTGTTACTGCAAATAATGATGCCTCCATGTTATGCTACTTTATAGAGAAGCATGTGTTAAATAAGCTGGAAAATGGGAAATCCCTAATACTTTGGAGTGATGGATGTACCATCGTGCCGATAAAAAACTGGGACAGGAAATTTTTCTATTTTCTCCTAGACTATTAGGTATAATTTTACATCAATCCTGGTACCAGTAAAATGTCATGAAAATTTGCATTTCAATAAAGATTGTCACTTTATGATTGACTCGTCAAACATACAATCATATATTATTTGTAAATATGCCACAATTAACCCCCCAGCAAAAGGCAATTATTTATAGTCGGTTGCGAGATAGTGTTAATATTAGGGATATTGCAGACGAACTGGGAGTTATCAAGAATACCGTGCTATTGGCAAAACAAAAAATAGCAAGACATGGGGCTATTATTAGGAATGCAGGTTCTGGTCCCCCTAAAATTTCTACTGATGATCATGATAGAAGACTGGTTAACTACCTAAGGGATCATCCCTTCGAAACTGCAATCAAGGCAAAAGAAGAGACGAATTTTCCAGGTTCTGTAAATACCGCTAGAGACAGGGTTCGAAATTCCGATATACGAAGCCGTTGTGCTGCCAATAAAATTTTTTTAACGGAAATAAATAAACAGGGCAGGTTAGAATTTGCACATGAATATATTAATCAAATAAACTTATGGGAAACAGTTATATTTTCTGACGAGAAAACTTTTCAGTCATGCAATAATGGGAGAATTCGGGTGTATAGGCCTTCCGGCATGCGCTATGATGAGAGATACACCCACAAAACCAACCAAAGTGGGCGTTTCTCCATAAATGTTTGGGGCTGGATTAGCGCTAGAGGACCAGGACTTTGCCAAATCGTCGAAGGAAGACTAACTGCAGCAGTATACGTTAATATACTAAACGAAGTGATGATACCATCGGTAAACGCTATATACGGTCAAAATTACACATTTCAGCATGATAATTCTCCAATACACACAGCACGCATTGTACAAAATTTTCTCCAAGAAAATAACATAGCAGTTCTTCCCTGGGCTTCGAAGAGTCCCGATTTGAATCCGATAGAAAACATTTGGGGTGCCATGGTCAAATCTATGTATAAACATGATTTTCGACCTAGGAACAGGGATGAATTACGCCACAGGATAAATCAAGCTTGGGATGAAATAACTGGCGAATTATGCAGACCCCTAGTTTTAAGTATGCCACAAAGGCTTCAAGAAGTAATAAACAGAAATGGTTCTATGACCAAATATTAATTTTGTGTTGTTTTGACAAACTTTGTGTTTGCAATTTTTTTCTTTTTAATAAATGTATTTTATTACCTGTATTAGCTTTATTTATTATTTTGTGGTAATGGTAAATATAATAATTTATTAAATATTTGACTTGAAAAAAAAATCTAATAAATTTACTTTATGCATATTATAGAATGTCTCGAAAATTTAACCACCCCGTATCGCAAAATACAAAACGTTCCATTATGTAACCGAGGTGACTTTTTAAATTTTGGATGTTTTTACCTTTTCAGCTCTAGACACCTTTTATAGTCTAGGAGATATGTATTTCTTACCTAGTTTTTGTAAATCTCTTGTCCCAGTTTTTTATCGGCACAATAGTACCTCACAAAACCGCAACTCAATATGTCTATGAAATATGGTGTAACAATTAAGCAAAAGTATCTGGAGAAGGGGAATACTCAAATGGAGGCAGACTCCATGCATTCGTGTATTGAAAGGAAATTAAGAAATGTCTCGATTAATGTACCAGCCGAGTATGTTGGAGTTTGCCTCCATGCAAGACAAAATCCCCGTCCTTACATCGTTAAATATTTGACATTCGAGTTTTTTAAAGACTTTGACAAACTAAAATTTTTCACCTCAATAAGACCTGGTACAAAAATTGGGGATCCGACGAATACAGACTTATGTGCAATAATGTACAAACCTGATGGGCAAGTGCTATATAAACTTAGACATAATGCTGAGAATCGTATTTTGGAATACAGAAATGCATATAAAACCAATCCATGTACGTTAGAAGATCTTTCCCAGCTATACCACAGTGAGATACCAATTCAGAAAACCAAGCACGATCACCTTCAAAGCCTAAAAGCTAGTTTAAGTAAAGATTTTTATTTATTTATTTATTTATTTTATTTATTTGTTCAATTTGAATGCATATATTATAAGTAAGCACCTAAGTGATTAAACACTTGTGTTGTGCTATACCTTAGTAAGAAGGCAAATTTATCTAAACTAAATCTAAGAAAAAAAACTAACTAAAAGAAAATTATAAAGTTACACATATACATATTTATCTAATAAAAGAACGGTCAATTTTCTATTATATTTACAAATTCACGGTAATTTCCAAAGATATATTTTTTTGATAGTTTGGAGAATACTTTTAGGTTATTTAACTGTTTAATATGTAAAGGTAAGATATTGCAGGTTTTAGGTAAAGTATAATTTATAAATCTATGGCTAATATTTCTGTTAAATCTGGGCGTAGATAGAAGCCTAAGGTTATTACTACGTGTGTTGAAAGTGGAAATTGTATAATTTTGAAAACAATTGTTTTTAAAGGCGTATATACAGATGCTATGAAAGTACAATGTTCTTATATTACAAATTTCCTCTGTATACAGTAGGTGAGTAGGGAACAGCCTCGTCTTGTTAAATATTATTTTTAATATGTAATTTTGCATAATATTTAACTTTTGTAGTGAATTCTTATACATTCCCCCCCATATTAGAACACCATAACGGAAGAGTGATTCGGCCAGAGTTTTGTATATAGTTACTAATAATTTTCGAGATAGTATTTCACGCAGTTGATAAAATTTATAAATAAGTTTTCGTACCTTCTTTGTTAAATAATTTATATGATTAGTCCATTTTAAGTTTTCGTCAATAATTATGCGCAGGTATTTTATTTCACTTGTTTCTTTGATTTCATCTACCATATTATTTATTTTAATACTAGCAAATTCAGGTTTGTTTATTCCTGTTAAGGTAAAGGCTATATAATGAGTTTTACTTGCATTCAAAGTGAGTTGATACATATCTAGCCAATTTTTTATCTTTTCCATACCCTGTTGGCAGGCTATTTTTGTTTCATTCCAGGAATTTTCACAAAATATAGCAACTGTATCATCAGCATATGACACAACTTTCGCCCGGGCCTTTATGGATAAGAGTGAGTTTATATAAGCTAAAAAAAGTATCGGACCAAGGACAGTTCCTTGAGGAACCCCGATTGTTACTACTCTGGGTTCGCTGATTGTATCATTGATTTTTACCCGTTGTTCCCTGTTTGTTAAGTAGCTATCAAAGATATCCAGCACTATACCACGAATACCACACCTTTCTAGAACGACAAGGAGCTTCTTGTGGTTAACAGTGTCAAACGCCTTGGCAAGGTCTAAGAAAACTGCAATGCATTTATTGTTCGTATCCAAGCCTTCCGTGATCTTTTTAATTACTGTATACATGGCATCAGTTGTCGCCTTACCAGCCCGGAAACCAAATTGGTTCTCGTGTAAAATATTATTTTGATTAAAAAATTCAACTAGTCGAGTTTTTAGGCACTTTTTAAAAATATTTCCAAAGTTATTTATTACACTGATCGGTCTATAATTGCATATTTTTGTTTTGCCCCCAGCTTTATGTATTGGCGTGACAATGGACGTTTTAAACTGAGAAGGGATGAGTCTTTTTTCAAAAATTAAATTAATTATGTGCTTTAGAGGTTGCAAGAGGCGCAAGTGACTTTGTTTTATCATTTGGGCAGATATTCCGTCTATGCCGGGAGAACTATTATTTTTTAATGTAAATATGTGCTCTATCAATTCGTTTTCTGTTACGGCATTAATATAAATAGAATTAGAATTTATAGGTATATTTTCATTAAATGGTACTGTGGTATTAATACCTTTAACCATATTTAATCCCACCGTAGTAAAGTAAGCGTTGCAAAAGTTAGACATTTCCTTATTATCAACAATTAGATTTCCTTCGTCATTAATATTCTTTAACTTTTCATTGAAATTGGTTTGCTCATTGGTAGCTTCGGAGATTAACTGATATACCTTTTTAAAATTATTTTTGTTTTCTTCAATTTGCGTTAGGTAGTGATTGTTTTTTGATTTATTTAATAATTTGTTAAGCCTATTTCTATAATCCTTGTACTCTCGTTTAGTTTCTGGTGTAAAGTGTTTGTTTAACCTTTTTTTTAATTTATCCCTATATTTTATTGATGTAATTAGACCTTGTGTTATCCAAGGTTTTATTTTTTGATGTTTTTTTGTATTTGTCTTATATGTCTTTGATTTTTCTAGACTTCTGTCAAAAATATTCATAAAAAGATCTGTGGCAGCCTGAGGATCGTCTAAACATAAAACACAATCCCAGCATTCAGATTCAATGCAGCTTTTTAATGTTTTGAAATTGATTTTAGGAATAGTATTCTCAGCGATATTTGCTATTCGGGATCCCTTTATATTATGATTGACAGTTAATAGAACAGGACAATGATCTGTAATATGGCAATTCAGAATATAAGAATTAAACCTAAAATTTTGATTGTCATTACAGGATTTTACAGTATTACACTTTCCGACGTAATACGGGTGGGATTAAGAATGTAAGGCATGTAGCCGTGTTTAGCTAGTACTGAAAGATATTTACTTACGTTAAGGTCGTTTTCGTTAATTAAATTAATGTTGATGTCGCCGATTAAAAGGCTAATTAGGCTATTTTGATTAGTATCGTCCAGATACGCATCAAGCTCATCTATGAACGCAACCAAGTTACTCGGGTTGGGTCTGTACAACGCTAATATCCTAAAGGAAACACTATTAATTGATAAATTTATGACACCCAAAGATACACCACATATACTCAGTTTTTTGTTAGATGCGGTAAAATTAAGATGCGATTTAACGAAAATTAGTACACCGTCATTTTTGTTAAAATCACGATCAAAGATTATCATTCGTTTTACGATAACTTGCCGTTTAATGTATAAATTTAAGAAATAGTACCGTTAGTCTTAGAATCTACTATAAATATTATGATAAAAAATATGTTCCATGATATTATTCGTTTATGTTACTTATTTGTATATTATGTAATAGTTTTAGTTTTATTGTTTTCGTTTAAGAAATATAACATCTAAGTATGAATTTTATTATTATTTCACAAATTGAAAAAAATGAATTAAGTCCAATATATTTTAATAAATATGACTGAAAATGTTGTAAGTCACAAAAAAATTAGACCAATTGACTTTTGTGAATCATATTTACATAGTTGGGTTAACTAGGTCTATTTAAACATCTGAGAAATATTTATGTTTCAATAAACTGAATATACAGACATCTAGGAATTTTTTTTGCTCTCCTGTAAAATTAACCATTCGGGACTTACTACATCTGCATGTTAAGCCGACGAATAGGGTCTTCTAGCGGAGGAAAAACATTTATAATCTTTTCGGCTTGTCTGCTAGTTACATTTTAAGAATTTTTTTTAGATCGAAAAAGGAGATAAAGATATTACGGTGACTCGAGAGGTTGATGGTGGTCTGGAAGTTATCAAATGTAAACTACCAGCCGTACTGAGTGCCGATCTTAGACTGAATGAACCTAGATACGCTACCTTGCCAAATATCATGGTAAGTACCAACACTTTTGTGACACCAAATGATGAATCGATCTGTTTTTGAGCCACCGAGATATTTTTTTAATGTGTAGTGATTGATAGAGATGCTACATCCCAACATACACCAAATTTCCATTGAATAGTCGTCCATGTAACGCGTCCGCTAATTGTCGCATTACTGAATTGATCAGCTGGGTCAGCCCGAGGTATTGGCTGTGCTTGCCTGGGTGATCGTAAATGGAGAATTAGTCACAGCAGGTGTTTTTTTTTAAATTATTTTGTAGTTTGGAAATTTTTTGGAATGACCAACTGAATCATTTTTTTCAGGCTGTTTAAAATAGCGCCCATGTGCTTTAAAATTAGTACATTATATACCTAAGTTGAGAAGTAAGCTGTTATATAGGGAGCGCTTGAATGTCCTGAGGCGCGAAGCGGTAAATATATAGATTTTTTTCTGCTACCAACACTAAAATATTACACGATTAATTTGTTTGGATCTTTATATTAGCCATTCCTGCCTAATTTTTAAAATATTTTAAAGATCAAGTAGCTTGGGAGAAATAAAACCAAAGACATTAGAACTAATGCGATTTTAAATGTCAATTTGTGATTTTGCAATATCTTCCAATTTATGATACAAATTTCTGTTCGAATCAGTCTTAAGCAGAATTGACATGAAGGAAAATATCATTGTAGCTGGTGACTTTAACGTCCATTTTGGGACCAACCGGGTGGAATGCCCTATATACAGAGTGGCAAAAAAGTCGCGCATAATGCGTGTAACTTTTAAATTACCTCCTAAACGAAAAAGTGACCTTTATGAAAGTTGTTTAGTAAATTATTCCCCACATTTCTACCTGCATGAATTTTTTGTGTCATTTCTGGTTTGGTTTGGTTAGAGACTAACTTACTTTTTTTAAATGGAACACCCTGCATATGATTGCATATTCGGATTCTACTGGGAAAACTCTGAATTTTTTGTATTTCAAATTTTCATCTATCTGCAAGCGTTTCCGAGATAATGACAGCTCAAAAATAAAAAACTTCCTAATTATAATTATTCCTACCTAATGCCCACCAGTTGAGTCAAAGTTTCATGATAGCGACCTAAGATCTGTCAATTTTGAGTTATTGTTTAATTTTATGTTGTCTGATTTCTAATTTGTTTACATTATGGTTCATCTGAATGAGAAACAACGACTTGAAATTTTAATAATGAGCGGTTACGGAAATATGAAGAGATCGCAAATCAGGTTTGTCAACTTTTTAATGAATTATATCCATATAGGCCTCCAGTAAATCAGTCAACGGTGTGTCGAGTGGTAAAGAAATTTCGAGAAACAGGCAGTGTTAGGGAAGCCGCTAGATCAGGTCGACCTAAAACAGCAACCGGGGAGACAAAGCTTTGGATATCATGCTCTCAATAATTGAAAATCCAATACAATCATCCAGACCAATGGCAATGCATTTTAATGTGTCTCATCAGTCAGTGAAAAATTTGTTTAAGCAGGAGAAGTTGCATCCTTACAAGATAAAGTTGGTGCACGAGTTAAACGAGGACGATTTTGATAGAAGAGCTGAATTTTGTGAGCTGGTGATGGTAAGATGCAATAACGATAATAACTTCGCAACAAATATCATTTTCTCGGATGAAGCTACTTTCCATTTAAATGGCATTGTTAATAGACACAATTATCGTTATTGGTCTACTGAGAATACACATTGGTTCCAGGAAGGTCATACTCAGAGGCCCGAAAAAGTTAATTTTTAATTTAATATTTTTCAAAAACAAGGTCAAAGGGAGACATTAGGCCTACAGTTTAAAATTATTTTGAAATATACCGGATGTCCCAAAAAAAAGATCCATAGCAAAGTTATATTTTTTAAAATTTTTCTAACGGTACGTCTTAGAGCAAAACGGCTTGCATGTCCCTATCTTACTTTTCTTTTATCTTTCTAAAAGTGTGAACTTCTGGTTAAACCGGATGTAGCTCAAAAGCCGGAAATATAGTACTTCCGGTTTAACCGGAAGTTGGCATTTTTGAAAAGATAATAAAAAAGGAAGATAAGGACATGTAAGCCGTTTTGCTATATGGCGTATCGTTAAAAAGCTAGACGCTGTCAAAGTTTAAAAATGTCATTTTTTAAAACTCAATATCTCAAGAAACTATTAAGTTTAGACTTATAATGCACTTCTTAAAAAATAATTGTAATTTTATGCAGAATTCAAAAGTAATGTAAAATATAGGGTGTTCCGTTTAAAATAAAGTATGTTTAATTTGCCCGGACTATTTGGGAGACCCTGTATAATTAAAATAATTTTAAATTGTAGGCCTAATGCCTCCCTATGACTCTGTTATTAAAAAATATTAAAAAGTTGAGTAGTTTAGATGCTATGGAAGCCTGCGTTGAGAGTGGGCCACCCTGTGTATTATACAGTATGTCCACGGATGGGGTTTACAAAAGGACAAATGGACTAAAAATTGAAAGATACGAAAAAAAGTCACTCTAAAGAAACGTTTTTGCTTGTCTAGAAAATACGATTCACGATAAGAAACTTCAATTTTTTTATGCAGGGTGGGTAAAAACTGCAAAAATGTTATTTTGCTTAAGAGTAAACATACTTTATTTTGACAAATTGGTTAAGGCTTTCGCGGCCAGTTGATGAACTGGTGTGGTCCTGATTCGGGTCTAAAGGCCGTCGTCGGTTGGAATTGCTTCCTAACGTTTCGCTAGCACGAGTGGCGAGCTTCTTCAGAGGTCCTTCCATCTCCGGTGCTGGAAGTAGACTGACAAATTCTCGGGCGCAGGTGTAATGCAACGATACGTCTACGTTCCCAGGTAGCTTTGACGCATGCGCACCACAATTATTTATATGCTGACGATCAGCTAGTTCGACGTAAACGTCTTTTTCTTCCTCTTCACCCAGCATTCCCCACGGCTGCACATCTTTACTCCACGACCAGAGATCCTCTTCTTCAGGCTTCGATGTTAATGCCCTTTTTGAGCCACCCACGGGGTTTGGGTCGCTTGCCACTTCTATGCCACTCGGCCGGCAGTCGGACGGAGGTTTAGGGAACCCTAACAGGTCCTGGACACCAAGTGCAGATTTGGCATCTCGGTCTGGGCCCTTTGCCACCTCCGCAGCGTTGACGGATAAGTCATAGCTGACTCCCTGGAGTTCTGATTGTCCATTGGGTGAATAAGATCCCATGGCATCGATGATCCAGGCCTCCAGGAAGCCGCTCGGCGAAGACGGTAGCAGCACGTCTTGCATTCGGTCCAAGACTGTTGCGAAATTTAAGGCCATGTGTCTGACTTCCAACAGCTTAGTTAAAACGTAGTTAAAATATCAAAGTTTTATTCTAACTCTGTATAATATTTTATTTCGTAAAGCTATTTCTATGTCTAAGTATTTGTTCTAACTTAAAAACACAAAATAAACAACTTTAATAACTTTTATAAACTTTTATTCATCCGATTTACGATGCTTTATTACTGCCAGAAAAGTCCCAGATTATGGTTTAGGTAACTTTTATTTAAATACAAATAACACTTTTTATTTACTGTGAACATATCTCATCAACTCGAGATATGACGTCATATGATGACTGCAGCTAATTAGATCTTCCTTGTTTGAACCCCCGTGAATGACTGAATCAATAGCACGAATGTCGGCTATTTATAGTAAAATCCAATACCAGAACACCCCCCCACTAAAGAGATCTAATTGGCTGTTGTCGAATGAACAACAACAACAAAAATATTTACATTTACAATTCTTACTTAACTCTATTTACACTTTAGAACTTCTTTCCCTGGAGGATTGTCCTGGAGTTGGTCACCATCTCTCTGGCCGTAGCTCCGTTGTGGTTATCTCTGCGGCTCCTAGCTTGATTCAGCAGGGACTGCAACTGTAGAGGCCACTCTTCTCTGGTCATCGTTAAAATTCTTGTTTGAAACTGCTCAAACGGTATCATCGTGGAAGTCACTAACTTCTCTGCCGTGCCAACTGTTGTAATGTTAGTTGCGTGGGCTATCTTCTCTCGGTACTTCGCCACTTCTGGCATTAGCATCAACAAACTGGGTGTTCCCCATCGGCTAATCACCTCGGCTTGTACGAATTCTGTTAAGGAAGCTGGGTGAATACTTCTGTGTGGTCTTGCTTCTATAAATCCACTGTACACGTCAACAGCACAGTATAGTGTTGTAAATCTACTGTGTCTGGTCCTTGGTAAATTTTCTATAACTGTAATTAAAACTGTGCCCCACGGTTTTAACATGCCGTGGCACAGGGCATCTTCTTTGAAATGTTGCCATAACACACATTGGCTGAAATGCGTGTCCACATCCTTATCTATCATCGGCCACCATAACCATCTCTTGATAATATCTTTCATCCCTTCACGAGTGTTGTGGCGTATTCCATGTGTCAAATTGAGTATATTCTTCCTGTGGGTCCTCGGACACCACACCGCCACTCCATCTTCCTCCTGACGCCCCACAACTCCAAAGCGGTCAACCAGCGGCACCTCAGCTCCTCTTCGGATACTTTCACGCAGGTCCCTGGCAGCCGGGTCCATTGCTTGCGTTCCAACGATCCCTAGGAGTGCGGTTATCCACCGCCCATCTCCTGGGGCCTCCGCCTTCAATTTGCCATGTAGCCACAAGACTGTTTCCCTATCTACTTCTTTTTGATGGGACACCACTTCAGGCACGTCATATTTCTTCAAAATTTCTTCTTTTTCATTAAAATGGGTCTTTGACCTAGGCGCATCGAAGGGCTTTAAGTCTTCCTTGCCTTTAACGGTCTTTTGCTCGGGCGCCATGTAATGCAACGATACGTCTACGTTCCCAGGTAGCTTTGACGCATGCGCACCACAATTATTTATATGCTGACGATCAGCTAGTTCGACGTAAACGTCTTTTTCTTCCTCTTCACCCAGCATTCCCCACGGCTGCACATCTTTACTCCACGACCAGAGATCCTCTTCTTCAGGCTTCGATGTTAAGACTGCACAGAGGCAACACCGCTAGGGTACAGCTGGTCGGTCGGGTAGGAATACGAGGTAGTGAGAGGCGGAGACTAACGGACCCCTACCACTTGATTTTGAAGCGCACGGATTAAAATATTTTATCTATTCAATCGTCGGGCGTTAAATATTTAGGTTTTAATAGATTTGGATGTTTGGACGGGAGCGTCGCAGCGCCATGTGACAAATAGTAGGGGAGCGTCGTGTTTTAAGTAGTGGAGCGTCGGGCTTCCATTTAATGGTGATGATAATTTTGTATTTATATTAATATAAATGTTAACGTGTGTTAAAAATGTTCTTATTAACTGAAACATTTATATACAAATTATCATCAACTATAGAATCATTGCTCATAGGGTCCTCTATCCAGCCCAAAATATCGCGAAACCTATAACACCTAGAAAGTCGGTACCTACCTAAGGGTGTAAAATTATAACGTGACATGCGTCACGTATGCACACACTGGCATAAGCGGTAAAACAAATATTGCGCCAATCATACAAAAAGTGGAAAAGCTATATTTTTTGCAATTATGGCCCAAATGGCTGAACAAAGAACGGCACCAGCCAGAGTGTTAGATAAAGGAGCAAACGACTTTTCAAATAGTTAATAAAATATTCAAAAATCGTAATTATAATGACGTACTTGGAGCATAGAGCAGCAATTTAAGTAGCGGTGGAACCCCTATGAAATTGACAAAATATTATTTATTTATTTCTCTAAAAGGTCAGATTTTCAAAATGGCGAACAATTTTTATAACTTAAGTAACAACCGACCAGGTGAAGATTTTTGGTATGTTCATGACAACATAAAAAATTTAGAAGTTACCAACAAAACCTCGAACAAAACATAGAGAGGCAAATGAGTTAGGAGGGGGGGGTGGAATAAAGATAACGCGTTTTATGATTTATATTTTTAAACATACTAAATGATGGAACATTTTTCAGAAACAGCTTTACAAATTTTAAAAATAATCGTAGAAGAAATATTTGCGATTGTCAACGAACTAGGATGTTTTCTTGGTTCTCTGAACATTTTTTCTATAAGTAGGATCTCGAATTTCCATACCTCGTGTATGCCTAGGATCAATAATCTCGGGTAAAAGGCAGTCAAAATAAAAAATTTTGGTAACTTTTGAGTTTCGAAAAATTGTTTGTCAATTTTAATTTGTAAAAAAATTATTTCCTTTAAAGTCCACACCGAAAAATAACACTGTTCTTTCGTCGCTATATTTAATTGGCCCTGTACTTGATAATAATAACTGTGATTTTTCTTCAGTTTGTATTCATCACCCTCCATTTCTAAATAATTAATGTACTTTTTAGAAATTGCTTCTTTAATGTCGCAATTTCTAGCAGTAAAAGGGCATTTAATTTCCACCAATGATTGGGAATCTTCTATAAGTCCATCCGGAGACGCGCCAAGGAAGGGCCAATTTTTATTTATGAATAGACCACAGTCTAAAATATCAGATCCTAGTTGTGCCTGTAGCATTTGTTTAGCCCGGTATTCATTTTCCTTTCCCCATGCAGTGGCTTTTGAATAAAATTCCTTATATAAAATTTGATTAACTGTCGAAGAGCAACTAGAAGAAGGCCTCATTTTACATATTTTTCCAAATAGTGATGCAGTCAACATCTTCCGTCTGCTCTGTTGCCATTCAGCAGAGTCTGCTTGTAGGCGAGTTCTGGCTTCAATTTTTTCAAATTCATCTGCGGCTTTATTTAAATTTTGCAAATATTCATCTTTTAAAGAATTATATGATTCTGGGTCCAAATCCGGTTTCTCACAATTTTCCCCATAATTGACGTCTTGCCCACTACTTGGATATTTTATTTTTTTTCTGCATTGGGGATCCTTTTTTTTTATGTGTTTTTTCACCTCTTCCATTTTTTTTATGTGTCCTTTTGAACTGTAGCCACTCAAATGTTTATGGATGTTATATAGGGGTTTTTTTGTATTTCTAGCCACAACTGCGGAAAAACAGCGTGCTTGGTAACACCTCCTCATAGTAAAATTAACCCTTTTACCGCCCACTCTTTTTGCAATTTGGGAATTAAATTGCTCTACTGTGTTTGTAGTAACATTTTCAAGTACGCTTTTTGCATGCCTAGCAAGATATCTTACTGCATCCATCATTTTTTCCTCTATACCAAAGGTTCGGAACTCCAGCATATGATTATTCTTATCGGCTTCTGATTTGTTACAAAAATATTTTAATTGAAAGCAGTTTTTATGCTCTCCAAAAATATGGCTAACGCTATTCATGATATCTTTCTTTAAATTATTCACTTTTTCATCTTCACTTACTTGTTCGGATTGTCTCATTTTGACTGCTCTTACTATAGCAGTTCTACACCGCAAAATATTTTTAGAGGTATCAAATCAATCAAATAAAATTATCTTTTTTCCTAACCCGACCAACCACCATCAGGCCCAGCGCTACGCTACGCAGTCATGTAATGATCTATTGACGAGCAAAAAAAAATGGTCCGCGGAAAAAAATGTTTTTATTTACAACCATGCATGTAATAATAACTTTTTATCTATCTTTGAAAGGGGGAAAGTTGACATTTTTTGACTTGACTTGACAGTAAAAATGAGATTTGCTATCTTGATGTGTATTATTACCTATATTACACGTTATTTCACCACCTGCGGTTATTTGAAATTCTAAATGAGAACTCAAAATGACATTACTCTTTTAAATAATTTTAATTTAAAATCACGAGAAGTATATGTTGAATGTGGTTGTAAATAAAATAGCATACAAACCTCGGTGAAAAGTTTCAATACTGTCTCGAGATTTAGTTAACCTCGCCGCTTCGCGCCTCGTTTAACTACCGACTCTCTCGACAGTAATGAAACACATTCCACCTCGATACGTAATGTACTATTTCATGTGTTTTTTCGATGAGGGCGGCATTTTTCGAGTCTTGCTCCAGGTGACCACACTCCTAGCGCTGGGCGTGCCACCATGTCGCCATTTGAAAAATATGAGTTATACAAATTTAAAAATAATTTATTATTAAAATTAAATTTTACACAGCATCCATAGGTACTATCTTCAGTAACTCCAGTTTTATGAAAAGCAATTGTACACTTTATGCCTACAAACTTTTCGTTTTTATGTATTGTTAATGAATAAAAATTGTATATACCCCTGAGTATGCGTTGGTATTGAATATATGTTTTATTAAAAAATGTTTAGACTTTATTACCTTTCATCATGTGCTGTCAAAAATTGTTGGCCAGGAATGTCAGGCTCATCAGGAAATCTTGGGTATATTTGTAAAATGGCATCGGAATTTTCATTTTCATTTCTAAAATTGGGTAAAACTATTTGTTTTTGTTAAAACTAAATTATTGTAAACTGTACTTACGTTTGTTCCTCTGGTGGTTCTAAAATGGCCTTGGTCAAACAAGGTAGCTCCACTCGACGAGCTCTAGGAAAAAGAACCTACCTATTAGTTACCTAAAGAAAATATTACCTTTTTGTTGTACCAAACTTACTCATTATATTTCAGAATATTGTTTCTTCTTCTTTTGGGTCTGCTTGCGTGCACGCGTTTTTTAGATCTTTTTCTATAATCCATAGTTAAAACGTATACTCAAAACTAATATGATTTTAAATGAATATTTTTAAAAGTAATGTAAGTAATGTAAACAAAACACGCACTATAATATAAAGTTTTACAATAAAGAACGTGGTGTGTATAATTATGCAAGTCCAAATATCACAAATCACTTTTTATTAAAACTTTACTAAGTAACTAAAATATAAATAGATACACTCCATAAATGTGCTAGATAAACGCAGTATAATGTCATGAACAAGGTTAGAATTTCGGGATATACAAGATGTGGCTACAGCTCAGTGGTAATGTGTTTTTTAAAAGAGTGCGTAATGGCCTGGTAATATCACTATTATAGGTAATCTGATAATAGCTATATTATTAAAATATATTATATTATTCTTAATTTAAGACAATTGAAGAAATAGGTATAGGAATATATTATATGATAAACGTAGGGAACACAAAAACGATTGTATCAGTATGTTTTTCATTATCAATGAAGGGGTTATACCGATTATTTTTATTTAATTAAATATACATGGGTGGCGCATTTAAGTATTTACTTATCATTTGGACTAATTATAATTTAGATACATATTATAGGGGAAGGATGGGCAAACTGAGATATGCGGGTGAAAGGATTACCTAGGTACTTACTAAGACTCTCAAAAACCATAAACAATTGTTGATTCGATCGGTTGTTATCGCAATGGACATTGAGCCCACACGCCTTGTGCTAATAAACTCGCGCAACTCATATGAAGTGATATTTATTTTCGTGGATATGACATATTGCTCGTCTTAAATGACAGCTCTCTTAAGCATGAAATGCGAATGGTATGCTTACATAGGCTCTGTACATGTCATTTCAGCTTTCAAGACTAGTAGTTTTGGAGAAATAGCCGAATTTTAAAGGGGTTCCACGCTTTATTGCTAAATATAAGATAAGAGCGACTTTTCTGTACAGAGTTGTCCAAAAAGCGCGCGTCGGATAATAGCTGCTAAACCGTTAAACTTATGACACAATTTTCTGAATAAACTTTTTTTTATCTCTGCTACAACTAGAAATTATCCTCAAGTATACAGGGTCTCTCAAAAAATAGTTATACCAAAAATGCTATTTTTTTAAAAATAGAACACCCTGTATAGTTTTGGATTTTTAGATTCTACATAAAATTATAATTATTTTTTATTAAATTTATTATTTGCATATATTAATAGTTTCCGAGATATTGACTTTAAAAAAATTACATTTTAAAGTTTGACAGCTTCTAACTTTCTAATCGTACGTCTTAGAGCAAAACGGCTCACATGTCCCTATCTTCCATTTTTATTATCTTCTCAAAAAATTAACTTCCGGTTAAACGTTAGTATGTAATATTTCCTGCTTTCGAGTTACATCCGGTTTAACCGGAAGTTGACACTCTTGAAAAGATGATAAAAATGGAAGATAAGGACATGAAAGCCGTTTTGCTCTAAGACGTACGGTTACAAAGTTAGAAGCTGTCAAAGTTCAAAAATGTAATTTTTCAAAAGTTAATATCTCGGAAACTATTAAGTATAGAGTAATAATGCATTTATTAAAAAATAATTATAATTTTATGTAGAATCTAAAAATCCGAATATATATAAGGTGTTATATTAAAAAAAAAATTGCAATTTTGGTATAACTATTTTTTGAGATACCCTGTATACTTGAAGATAATTTTGGGTTGTAGCAGAGATAAAACGTTACAAGTTTCATTTAGAAAATTTTCTTATAAGTTCAACGGTTTAGCAGCTATTGGCCGACGCGCGCTTGTTGTATAGTTAAAATATTTTTGTCCGGGCAGAATCATAAAATCTCAACCCCAACCGGTAATAATATAGGTTGGTGGTATTTCAGACAACATAATCCAAGAAAATAAATGATATTATTAAAATACAATAACCCTAACATACAAAATTAACTACAGTCAGTTGCTTTCCGAGTCCGACCCTGTCCCTCATTGTAGCTTCGCCCCGGCGACGGAGAGTACACGTGTAGCTGCATTATATTATATTGCGGGAATTAACTGAATCGTGGTAAGGGTTTACCTGTCACAGCATAACCCACAGTAACTTTTATTGAAAAATTATAAATTTGGTGTCATTCGATAGGTAAAGACTTGGGCCTTGTTATTCGTGTAATGGATTTTTGAATTATAACCTTAAGTTGGAGATATTAATTAGCAAAGTTGTATTATTATATTGATATAAAATCATGTATATTTTAAAAACAGAATCTAAATATAAAAATCCATTACACAAGTAACACGGTGGGAGGGTGTGTCTTTCTATATCTTTAAAATTGAATCCAATCGATGAAGCCGTTTTCGAGAAAATCCGTGACAAAGAAGCGGAAACAATGAATCTATTTTACTTGCCTTCATGGACTCTTAATGCCCTTTTTGAGCCACCCACGGGGTTTGGGTCGCTTGCCACTTCTATGCCACTCGGCCCGCAGTCGGACGGAGGTTTAGGGAACCCTAACAGGTCCTGGACACCAAGTGCAGATTTGGCATCTCGGTCTGGGCCCTTTGCCACCTCCGCAGCGTTGACGGATAAGTCATAGCTGACTCCCTGGAGTTCTGATTGTCCATTGGGTGAATAAGATCCCATGGCATCGATGATCCAGGCCTCCAGGAAGCCGCTCGGCGAAGACGGTAGCAGCACGTCTTGCATTCGGTCCAAGACTGTTGCGAAATTTAAGGCCATGTGTCTGACTTCCAACAGCTTAGTTAAAACGTAGTTAAAATATCAAAGTTTTATTCTAACTCTGTATAATATTTTATTTCATAAAGCTATTTCTATGTCTAAGTATTTGTTCTAACTTAAAAACACAAAATAAACAACTTTAATAACTTTTATAAACTTTTATTCATCCGATTTACGATGCTTTATTACTGCCAGAAAAGTCCCAGATTATGATTTAGGTAACTTTTATTTAAATACAAATAACACTTTTTATTTACTGTGAAAATATCTCATCAACTCGAGATATGACGTCATATGATGACTGCAGCTAATTAGATCTTCCTTGTTTGAACCCCCGTGAATGACTGAATCAATAGCACGAATGTCGGCTATTTATAGTAAAATCCAATACCAGAACACAGGTTGTATTTATACTGGTTGGTAGGGGGCGGAGCTTGTTCCGCTTCGATTGACTTCGGAATATCGATCGGCATTACTCGGGAGTGTCTGAGGATAGGATTCCAGATCTGGTTGAGCCTGAGGGTCTCCTCTTTTCTGTTGAAATTATGAGGATGTTTGTGGATCTCGATGGCTTCTCTGATGAGCCTGTTGTGATAGCCACTGACTGAAGCTAGCAACCTGCAGTTCTCAAAGTGTATCCTGTGATCCCCGTTGCTCAGTGCGTGTTCGGCTACTGTAGACTTCTCGGTTTGTCCTAGTCGACAGCTTGCTTTATGCTCCTTGAGTCTCGTTCCCATTGATCTTTTAGTGGTTCCAACGTAGACCTTTCCGCAGGAACAGGGTATGCGGTAGACTCCTGCAGCTAAAAGTGGGTCCCTCTTGTCCTTGGCTGATCTAATGGTCTGCTGGATCTTCTTTGTTGGCCTGAAGATTGTCCCGATGTCATGTCTCTTCAAAACTCGAAGGATTTGCGAACCTGAGAACCTCCAGGCGGAACTCGAACACCTAAAATCTGCGTTCGAGGCGGCTACAGCAAGAGAGACATCGAGAGATCAATGGGCTTGAGATCATCTAGGCCACGGGAAACCGAACGGCGATCCACCACCTCTCGGGCATATCTGCCATATGTTCCGAGAGTCACGGACAGGATTGGCAAAGTTCTTCAGGCCAACAAAGAAGATCCAGCAGACCATTAGATCAGCCAAGGACAAGAGGGACCCACTTTCAGCTGCAGGAGTCTACCGCATACCCTGTTCCTGCGGAAAGGTCTACGTTGGAACCACTAAAAGATCAATGGGAACGAGACTCAAGGAGCATAAAGCAAGCTGTCGACTAGGACAAACCGAGAAGTCTGCAGTAGCCGAACACGCACTGAGCAACGGGGATCACAGGATACACTTTGAGAACTGCAGGTTGCTAGCTTCAGTCAGTGGCTATCACAACAGGCTCATCAGAGAAGCCATCGAGATCCACAAACATCCTCATAATTTCAACAGAAAAGAGGAGACCCTCAGGCTCAACCAGATCTGGAATCCTATCCTCAGACACTCCCGAGTAATGCCGATCGATATTCCGAAGTCAACCGAAGCGGAACAAGCTCCGCCCCCTACCAACCAGTATAAATACAACCTGTGTTCTGGTATTGGATTTTACTATAAATAGCCGACAATTTTGTATGCTATTCAGTCATTCACGGGGGTTCAAGTAAGAAAGATCAAATTAGCTGCAGTCATCATATGACGTCATAACTCGAGATGATGAGTTATTTTCACAAGATTTAAATATTGTAAATACGTAGTTAACGAAAAGTCCAAAAGCATAATCTGGGACTTTCTTGGGTGTTGTCCAAATAAAAGTCGGACCAATAAAATATTTGTTAAAGTTCAGAAGTTGTTTAATTTTGTGTTTTTAAGTTGAATAAATACTTAGGCATAAAAAGTGTTATTAGTCAGATATTATAAAGGGTCAGAATAAGACCATTATAATATACAGAGTTAGGAAAAAGTTTTAAAACAATTTTATTACGTTTTAACAAGACTGTTGAGATTTAGACACATGGCCTTAAATTACGCAGCAGTCTTTGGCAGAATGCAAGACGTGCTGCTACCGTCTTCGCCGAGCGGCTTTCTGGAGGCCTGGATTAATGATGCCATGGCCGCATACTCGCCCAATGGACAAACAGAACTCCAGGAAGTTCGCTACGACTTGTCCGTCAACGTTACGGAGGTGGCGAAGGGCCCAGACCGAGATGCCACATCTGCACCTGGTGTCCAGGACCTGTTAGGGTTCTCTAAACCTCCGCCCGACTGCCGGCCGAGTGGCGAAGAAGTGGCAAGCGACCCAAACCCCGTGGGTGACTCACCGCAGGCAATAACAACTAAGCCTGAAGAAGAGGATCTCTGGTCGTGGTGCGAAGAAATACAGCCGTGGGGAATACTGGGTGAAGACGAAGAGTTCAAACCAGTTTATGTTGAACTAGCTGAACGACAGCAAAATAGAATACGATCGGCGCATGCGTCAGAGCTACCTGGGAAGGTGGACGCGACCGTTCGTATCATGGCGCCCGAGCAAAAGACCGTTGAAGGCGAGGAAGACTTAAAGCCCTTCGTTCCGCCTAGGTCAAAGACCCATTTTCAAGAAGTTAAAGAAGTTTTAAAGTTTAAAGAAGTTAAAGAAGTTGAAGAAGTATTAAAGTATAAAGAAGTCGAAGAAGTTTTGAAGTATAAAGAATTTAAAGAAGTTTTGAAATATGACATGCCTGGAGTGGTGCCACATCAAACAGGAATAGATGAGGAAACCGTCTTGTGGCTACATGGCAAGTTGAAGGCTGAGGCCCCAAGTGATGGGCGATGGATCACCGCACTCCTAGGGATCGTTGGAACGCAAGCAATGGACCCGGCTGCCAGGGACCTACGTGAAAGTATCCGAAAAGGAGCTGGGGTGCCGCTGGTAGACCGCTTTGGAGTTGTGGGGCGTCAGGAGGACGACGGAGCAGTAGCGGTTTGGTGTCCGAGGAAGTATAGAAGTAATATTCTCAACTTAGCACATGGAATACGCCACAACACGAGACAAGGAATGAAAGAGATTATCACGAAATGGTTATGGTGGCCGACGATAGAGAAGGATGTGGACACGCACTTTAGTCAGTGTTTGTGTTGCCAACACTTTAAAGAAGATGACCTGTGCCACGGAATGTTAAAACCGTGGGGCGCAGTTTTAATTACAATCATTGAAGATTTGCCAAGGACCAGACACAGTAGATTTACAACACTGTACTGTGCTGTTGATGTATTTAGTGGATTTATAGAAGCAAGACCACATAGAAGTATTCACCCAGCCTCGCTAATAGAATTTGTACAAGCCGAAGTGATCAGCAGATGGGGAACACCCAGTTTGTTGATGCTAACATCAGATGTGGCCAAGTACAGGGAGAAGATAGCCCATGCAACCAACATAACAACGGTTGGCACGGCAGAGAGTTTAGTAGCCGCCACGATGATACCATTCCAACGAATGAAGACAAGAATTTTAAGTATGACCAGAGAAGAATGGCCTCTACAGCTGCAGTCCTTGCTGAACCAAGCCAGGAGCCGCAGAGATGACTTCAACGGAGCCACAGCCAGAGAGATGGTGATGAACACCAAGACGATCCTCCAGACCCGAACGTTCTAAAGCGTAGCATAGAGTAGAAATGGAGCTACGGCCAGAGGGATGGCGATCAACACCAGGACAATCCTCGAAGAAACAGATGAAGACAAGTGTATATATTAATTAGGTAAATTGTAACTGTAAATATTTTGTTGTTGTTGTTCATTCGACAACAGCTAATTGGATCTCTTCAGGGGGGTGGTGTTCTGGTATTGGATTTTACTATAAATAGCCGACAATTTTGTATGCTATTCAGTCATTCACGGGGGTTCAAGTAAGAAAGATCAAATTAGCTGCAGTCATCATATGACGTCATAACTCGAGATGATGAGTTATTTTCACAAGATTTAAATATTGTAAATACGTAGTTAACGAAAAGTCCAAAAGCATAATCTGGGACTTTCTTGGGTGTTGTCCAAATAAAAGTCGGACCAATAAAATATTTGTTAAAGTTCAGAAGTTGTTTAATTTTGTGTTTTTAAGTTGAATAAATACTTAGGCATAAAAAGTGTTATTAGTCAGATATTATAAAGGGTCAGAATAAGACCATTATAATATACAGAGTTAGGAAAAAGTTTTAAAACAATTTTATTACGTTTTAACAAGACTGTTGAGATTTAGACACATGGCCTTAAATTACGCAGCAGTCTTTGGCAGAATGCAAGACGTGCTGCTACCGTCTTCGCCGAGCGGCTTTCTGGAGGCCTGGATTAATGATGCCATGGCCGCATACTCGCCCAATGGACAAACAGAACTCCAGGAAGTTCGCTACGACTTGTCCGTCAACGTTACGGAGGTGGCGAAGGGCCCAGACCGAGATGCCACATCTGCACCTGGTGTCCAGGACCTGTTAGGGTTCTCTAAACCTCCGCCCGACTGCCGGCCGAGTGGCGAAGAAGTGGCAAGCGACCCAAACCCCGTGGGTGACTCACCGCAGGCAATAACAACTAAGCCTGAAGAAGAGGATCTCTGGTCGTGGTGCGAAGAAATACAGCCGTGGGGAATACTGGGTGAAGACGAAGAGTTCAAACCAGTTTATGTTGAACTAGCTGAACGACAGCAAAATAGAATACGATCGGCGCATGCGTCAGAGCTACCTGGGAAGGTGGACGCGACCGTTCGTATCACCTGCGCCCGAGAATTTGTCAGTCTACTTCCAGCACCGGAGATGGAAGGACCTCTGAAGAAGCTCGCCACTCGTGCTAGCGAAACGTTAGGAAGCAATTCCAACCGACGACGGCCTTTAGACCCGAATCAGGACCACACCAGTTCATACTTTATTTTGAAAGATACGAAAAAAAGTCACTCCTAATAAACGTTTTTGCTTTTCTAGAAAATACGATTCATCATAAGAAACTTCAATTTTTTTATACAGGGTGGGTAAAAACTGCAAAAATGTTATTTTGCTTAAGGGTAAAAATACTTTATTTTGAAAGATACGAAAAAAATCCACTTTTAATGAATGTGTTTTCTACACAACAAACCGAAGTAGAACAATTCATTAAAAGGTTTACCTATGTAAAAATTATTTCCCAATATTTCAAAGTATTCGCTGCCACACCTCTGACTGGTGAACCTAGTTAAAATAATAATGACACTTAAGGTGATAGGTACTTGTTGTCAATGTCTTTATTTAATGAAGTTATTATTTAAGTAGAAATGCTATCTACTGAACAAAGAGTTTTTATAATACAATGTTATGGGGATGGTCAAGTTTCATACCGCTACGTCATGGAACAATTTATCGAGAAATTTGTAGGAATCCCAATAACTAGGATGACAATCTGCAAGTTAATAAAAAAGTTCCAGAGAACTGGTTCGGTTTTGGATCTCAAAAAAAAAAAGAAGAAATACGACCATGATGATGCTGCTACAGTCTTAGTTCTTCAATCTGTTGAAGAAAATCCTATGACGTCCCTTAGAAATCGTGTTACTCAGTTGGAAGTTGTGAAAAAAAGTCAAATTCAGAAGATCATTAAAGAAAATAAATTGTATCCGTATAAACCGCACTTTAATCAAAGATTGGAAGAGGGAGGTGACGCGAAACGACTTGATTTTTGCTTGTGGATAGGAGACAAAATTTTAAGTGGAAATGTTGATTTTTATAAATGTATCATGTTTTCTGATGAAAGTACATTTTCTACCAATGGAACCGTTGCAACCCAGCACGTTAGGTACTGGTCTTTAGAAAATCCCGAATTCAGAATTATGACGAGAAGACAATATTTCACAAAAGTGAACGTGTGGTGCGCGATATCCATCCATGGCATCATAGGGCCATATTTTTTTAATAACACGTGCAATAGATTATCATATTTAGAAATGCTGGATACATTTTTCAATGATGAACTCGAAAATCTACCATTAAATTTTCGACAAAATATGTATTTTCAGCAAGATGGTTGTCTAGCCCATTTCGCTCGTGAGGTTAGAGAATGGCTTGACCGCAGATTTGGTCCAAGGTGGATTGGCAGGAATGGCCCAGTTTTGTGGCACCCCCGACTTAACCTTGGCGGATATGTTTTTATGGGGCCGTTTAAAACAAATTGTTTTTGCTACCGCAGTACCAAATGATATTGAAGTGCTGAAGGGCAGAATTATCCAGGCTGTCCAATCGATATCTCAGGAAGAAATCAGAAATTATTTTACTTATTTGAGAAAGCAATTAGAAAAATGTGTCGAGTATGGGGGTGGAGCTTTTGAATTATGAAATCGTTATCGTATTCTTTTCATGTTAATAAAAATGTTCGTATTATTATTATTATTATAATTACTTCATTAAATAAAGCCATTGACAACAAGTATCACCTATTCATTATTCAAGTAAAAACGTTTATTAAGAGTGACTTTTTTTCGTATCTTTCAATTTTTAGTCCATTTGTCCTCTTGTAAACCCCATCCGTGGACATACTGTATATTATATAAAATTAGTGTTTTTTTTTTTTATTTTAAAGGGGCTCTACATTATAAAGAGCAGGATTTAGTATTTATTATCTGGGATTTTATTACTACTTTAAGTTATTTTTATGCAACAGTGCTAACTCCCATAGTTTGCATAATACCGTCAGAGTAATTGTACATTTTGGTTAGAATACTGCATCAGCGGTGTATATAATTTGGTGTTGACTCACGTCACATATGATCAATTTACCTCCATAAGTATCATGATAGTATCGCAACTATTGTACGTGGCATGCGTACGTATATAGTGGCATGATTACCTGTTGTTGTTTTATTGCTTGATAATCACTGTTTATGTCAATCAGGGATACCAGCTAACAAATTACCCCAGAGGCGGCAGTCTTGTTCAAGCAGCCCTACAGCTTAATATAAAAAAAATAAAATCCTCCAAGGATATTTATTTATTTATTTATTTATTCATTTATTGATGTTAACATGCACAGAGTACATTTACATAGGTCATAAGATCTAATACTAGGTTAAAAATAAAAGTTACACAATAATAAAAGTTATATAATAAGTGAACACTAAACAAAATTAAACATAGGCATAATATAGGATAAAATCTGACAGACATTAAAGGGAAGATTGGCACTGAAAGTATTCCTCAAAAGAGTAAAAAGCCTTACTTATTAAAAAATGTTTTATTCTCCTTTTAAATGCAAGTGGTTCCAGTGTCACCACTTCAGTAGGCAGATGATTAAAAAATTTTATTCCGTAATAGGACATGCCGTCCCTCGCTCTAGCAAGTCTGCGAAACTCGGGCACGAGCAGTCCACGGTTGCGGGTCTTATATTGGTGAACGTCCGACTGTTTCCTGTACAGTTGCAGGTTCTCCCTAACATAAAGCAGGCACTCCAAAATGTAGACACAGGGAAGGGTGAGGATATTCAAGTTGACAAAGTGCTGCCTACAGCAATCGCGGTATGCAAGACCCGCAATAAGCCTTATGCATCTCCGCTGCAGGGCAAATATCCTGACAGTGTGCGCTGAATGACCCCAGTTGATAATGGAGTATGACATTCTGGAGTGAAAGTAACTGAAGTATGCGACTCTAACAGTTGAGCGAGACACAGAATATCCCAAGTTACGCAAGAGATAAATTATTTTCGATAGCTTATACGATAGAACGTTCACATGCGCCTCCCAAGTTAACTTCGAGTCCAAGGTGACTCCCAAGAAAGTGACAGGGTCCAACTCGTGCAATTCCGCGTCGATATGCTTTAAGGAAAAAAGGAGAGACTGGGTTTTGCTGACATTCACACAAAGTTTAGTTGATAGAAACCAGTCATCAATGCGATACCGTGTGCGCTCAGCATCCGCGATCACAGCGACCTCGCTTTTATTGGAGACCAAGGAGGTAGTATCATCTGCATATAAAAAGAAGTCAGCACCATTAGAGCACTTTGGTAAGTCATTTATAAAAATAAGGAAGAGGATTGGTCCGAGAACCGATCCCTGGGGAACGCCACAGCCAATGATCTTACTTTGGGAGCGATGGCCATTAAACGTGACATATTGGCCTCTGTTGGTTAAATAAGACTTAATAAGTTGTATGCTTCCGACATCGAAATTGTAGAATTCAAGCTGCCTAAATAACACGTAATGCGAAACGCAATCAAAAGCCTTCGTCAGATCGTGAAAGGAGGCAAGAGAATGAAGACCGCCCTCAAAGCCCTCCGCCACACATCGACAAAAGCTTCCAACTGCCCCACTAGTAGTATGGTGTTTCCTAAACCCAAACTGTTCAGGGGCAAACAATGAATTTTCCTCAAAAAACTCCTCGATCTGAGATTTAAGAATTGCCTCATAAATTTTCGCAAAGATTGGCACCAGAGAAATTGGCCTATAGTTAGATGGATCATCCTTGGGTCCCTTCTTATATATTGGGATAACTTTGGCGATCTTAAGACAATCCGGAAACACACTTTCCGATATTGACATATTTATTAGACCTGTAATGGGATATACTATAAGGTTTTTAAGAGTTTTGATTGTTTTGGAGTTGAAGTCAAAGTGATCCCTACAGGCACTGTCTTTTAAGTTTGTCATTACATATCTAACATCATTATAGGTAACTTCGCGAAAACTAAAAGTTGATGTTATTTTTGTTTTTTTTAGATACTCGGCAGGATTTTGATTTGATACTGAGAGTTTACTAAGTATGTTGTTTGAAATTTCAACAAAAAAATCATTAAAATCATTGGCATTAAGACAGTTAGTGGGCTTATCGCAAATATTGCCATTGTTGGACTTTATGACCTTCCACATAGCTTGAGACGCATTGGAGGAGGATTTAATGAACTCATCATTGGCCTGTATTTTTTCCTACTGATGGTATTTCTATACAGTTTTCTATATTCTCTAACATAGTCCTTACTCACCAATTGAGAATTGGCTCTACTTAGTCCCACAAGAAACTGAAGCCGCCCTCTCATCTCCCTCAGGGAATCATCATACCACTTGCCGACACGAGACCCAATAGCCGTATTCAATTTTTTAGATTTAAGCTGAAAAGACTTCACAGGCCCCCGCCAGTATTTCAATAAATGTTTTAAAGAGACACTCTATATCCCGGGAGTTACCGTTTTTGATAAAATCCCAAGATATTTTCTCAACATAATTGTACAAGCTAAAAAGTCCCAAGTCGGTCACAGGCCTATAGTTAATACGGATGTTAGATTTAGGCTTTATCCCAGAATCAATATTAAATGTCAAGAGAATTCCAAAGTGATCCGAGAGAGCGGGATCAGAAACCAATACCACATATTCCTCACTTGGAAGGTTCGTAAAAATATTGTCAAGGCAGTTGTCAAGTCTTGTGTTCTCAGTCACTGTCGAACGCAGACCATACACATTAAAGAGATTACACAACTCGAGCCTAGAAGAATCGTTGGCTTTATTGAACTTTACATTAAAATCCCCGGTTATCATAATCTTATCACTAGGCCTGGTTTTGCATAACAACAATCCACTAAACGAATGTACTCATTTCACAATTCCATTTCATAGTGAAAAAATACACATTTTTCTTATCTACATTCACCCCACATCAAAAATTGAAGAAACCATATTTATCAAAGCAGCCCTTTACAAATATTCTATTATAATCGGAGACTGGAACTTTAACAAAGGTAAACAAAAACAACTCAACCATTTCATGCGGAACGTCAATTTTGTCAAAGCTAATACCCCCCCGACGTTTTTAATGCAAAACAACCAAGACTCTACTCCAGATGCCATTGTTTACTCAAAAAATTTGGAAGAATGGTTTAAAAATATAGAAGTGGTCCCTGACAGGCTCAGATCATCTCGGCTTTAAAATCGAACTAGACTTACAGCTCAGTTTGACGGAAGAAAAAATAAACAAACTGAACTATGCAAAAGCCAATATGATTAAAATAAATGCTAGTCTTAATGAGTATATTACCAAACAAAAACCCACAATCTCGTTAACACAAATACAAAATTTTAATGATAAAGTATCAGAGGTAATTGAACTAAACACTCCAATTTTTAAACAACCATTTTCCTACCCACTGCCTCCATTAATACTAAAGTTAATAAAAGAAAAATGCTAAGAGAGTACTATTCCAGACCAGCTCCAGACATCAAAACCAGAATAAACAAATTTAGCAAAGACATTCAAAATCTAATCTTTCAATATAAGGAAAACTCATGGTTGAAAACTTGCAAAGAAATAAATGACGAACATGGCAGAAATTTTTACACCAAAGTTAAAAAATTATCCCGCTACAAAGCTTCTTCTGCAATACCCGATCTTGGAAGACAATGGAACAATATACACCACCGATCAAGAAAAGGTCAACAAATTCTATGACTATTATAGAGAACACTTCCAAGGAAAGACAGCATAACAGTTTTGACAATGACAACAAAGAACACATTAACAGTTGGTACCAAGCCTTTTTTGACCACCAAGACATAAATTAATAAAACATAACTCTAGATGCTAATGACTATTACTACTATTATTAGGAATAAACATACGAACAGCTTCAAAGATTTATAAATCAATATGCAGACCCATTTTAGAATATGGCCACGTATTATTTTTAAACCTAAAAGCTCCAGCAATGAAGAACATCAAAGTAGCAGAGACAACAGCGTTGCGTGCAATAACAAAAATTAGACACCCTCAGAATCCCCTACATAACCCCACCAATGAACTGTTATACAGAAAAACAGATATTCAGCCAATCGAGAGAAGAGTTCAGCAATTAAATATAAAGTTCGCCTCAAGACCTCAGAACATTCAAACAATCGAACCCCATTGCAGAAGAAGAGAAATCGGAGGAAATGTTTTAAATTGCCGGGGCCAAGAAAATTAACATCGTCTTGTTCATACTCGGACGCAATATCCACACAAAATAAATGTTTGGGCGGCATTTTTTATGGAAGGCCACGTTACCGCAGTAACCTATTTGGACGTACTACAAAATCGAATTGAACCCGCACTAGAAGAAGTGCGGAAAAATCAGGAGATCTGATATCAAATGTATCGTTTTCCTGCCCATAATTCTCTCATGGGAATACTTGCAAAATATTTTTAACGGAAATATTATTGGCATCTAATCCTTTGGCCAGCCTGGTCTCCTGACCTTTCGCCAAACGACTTCTTTCTGTGGGGTCACTTAAAAATATGTAAAATTTGAAAATCTAGACCACCTAAAAAACTGTATTTCGTTAGAATGTGACAGAATTTCTCAATATCAATTCAGCAATGTTAGAAATGAATTTTATGATCGGTTAGGATATTGTTTAGCTGTTAATGGAAGGTTGTTTGATCATTTAATTAATTAATGTTTTTGTGAAAATCTGTAGTGTTGGGTATGTAATGTTAAATTAAAGGCTTAGTAAGAAAAACATAATGGTGCCTTTTATTTTGGATGTGTGATTGCCGGATTGGTGAAGCGAAAATGTGTTTTTAATGTGAAAAAATCTTTATTCGTTATGTCCAGCTTTTCGTCAATTTTTGACAATAGCGTCATAGAAATTATTTGCTGGCGTTTGCTGTATTACCTAAACTATGAAAATTTCGTAATTTTGTCATCACATTTAATTGAATAAGTTAGGATTGGCTTATTAAAATTATTGAAATTTGGCACATAGGTTTATTATATCGGCCTCTTCAAAAAATTATAATTCAATTTTTCTCTAAAATGTACAGGGGATACCTTTACCGTGTAAATTAGTTTCATACCTTTACCTAGACCACTACTACAAGTAGTAAATCACACTATCTACCATCTAAGTTAGTTCAGGCTTACACAAACGCACACAAAACCAATCGCACGGTAAAAAACGCACGGGGCACAGCCCAATCACAGACCGCTAATATTGCTGAGGCGGGCTTAAAAAAGACATCAAAACTGACTTAAGATTTATTGAATAATATTGTTAAAAGACTGATAATATTATAGCAATTAAATATTTCTGAAAGAAAGATAAGAATCAGTTTTATTTTCATGACATTGTGTCATAGCTAAGTGAGGTGGAAAAAGTCTTAACTAAGTACATTTGAAGAGGATCATGACCAGGAGTAGCGAAAATATTTGAAGTATTGAAAAGTACTATACATTATTTATACATTAAGAACTTAAACATCATAAAATGTCAATTTGATGTCCGGATTTTAATTGCCGGAACTGTATACATCCCATGTTCAAATGCTATTATATTTTTACAGAATTTTTTTGAATAAACTAACATTTGATACTGGTCGTCACTAATTATTTCACATTTTTTTCAGAAAGCCAAAAAGAAACCTATTCAAAAGCTAACGCCAAAAGACTTGGGTGTTGACATTGCTCCCAGGATCAAGATCATCAGCGTGGAAGATCCTCCAACCAGACAAGCGGGGCAAATTGTACCCGACGTAGATACGCTTGTAGCTAAACTTAAGGAAGGGGGACACTGCTAGTAGATAATGTGAGCACTGAAGACAACTGAATGATAAAAAATTTCGTAGACTATAAAGTCGGGTGTTAAATTTGTGAAAGTAAGGCCTGGCAAAAAATCAAACGCGCGGATTCTAAGCGTTGCGTGGAGTTTTTGTTAATACGGCTATATGTAACTGACTGATTTGATATTTATATTGCAATCTTGTCATTAACCTTACGTTGACGTGTGGAAACAATATCTGCTAAATGTCCTCTGGTACCTCTGTCAATAACATTTTCTATTACACTGAAAGATTTATAACGGAATGTCTGCAATAGCTTCGACTATTCAAGTGAGTTTGGTTGGTTAGCATAGAACTTGTCCTTTAAATAGTCCCATAGAAATAAGTCGGGGACAGTCAAACCTAGGGGTCCAAATGGTGTCACTGAATCGCGAGGTTAAACGTTCTGGAAACAGCGGTCTCCGTGCGTCGCTGCTCTGGCAGTACGACAGGTAATCCCAAACTGTTGAAATGTTTCGAAAGTTCAATGCTTCCAATAGGGTATTTTACTTGGAAGTTTTGCAACAGCTGATTTTTTATTGCATAAAAAATAATTCCCAAGTGTAATGCGGCCTTAAGAAATCTTGCCTTGTTTATAGTGAGTAGTGACGTCACATACGGAACCATCATGTCAGCTAGCGTCTCACTACATGCGTATAGACTAAAATTGTCACTTTCTAAAACTACAAACTACACTTGCGTTTTTATCTATAAAGACTGTAATGTTTAGGTTTCTCAATGCACAGACCATCGTATTTTCATTATTTCGCAATTAATTTCTCATGATGTCAAATAACCTGGACTAACCTGATATCGCTCCCCAGATATCAGGTTTACACAAGAGCTTAATGTGTTTTAACTAAAAATACGATTTAAGTGATGATGATTATGTGCGTGTTTTTTTAAATTAGATCCAACCTTAAACTTTTGTGTTTATACGACGGGTTCGATGACATTAAACAGTCGTTGCCAACATGAAAATATCGGATTTGACGTTTAACTTCAAAAGCAAACACTCGGCACTGAGAGATAATGCGTATTCGCATTTACATGAAGGTTAAATAGGATAATCTATATATTTCATGCGTTTTAAATTAATCCGAATTATGATTTTTAAACTGATTTAAGGGTAGTTAAACTTGGTAATAGACAGTAAGAACAGTGGCTGGGTCATCCTCAAACAACTACGGGCCACGTACGCCCCCAGTCCAAATAGCGCACCCAACCATAACTTTAGATAGATGCAATGGTCATTCGTAGAATACGCGAGCATGTTCGGAACCCCACATACGCATTTTTGCATATTTGCAAAAGTCAAAATGTGCTTCATCGCTCATTACTACCAACCACTATTGATATGCTAAGTGTGCAAAGTAGACTGAACGGGTAAACAGAATACAACGATGCAGTTCATTTGCACCAATTTGCATACACAATATTTTCAAAATTCGTCGTAAAGACGTGGGGCGACTACAAAGTCATCGTAAGGCTAGTGCTGGCGTATTACTTTTCAAAATCGTGCTCTAAGTATAATGCCATATGCTTCTAAAGGGTGTCCCAAAATGAACGGACATTTTTATTTGTTAACAAAACACATTTATTTCTTGAAATATGTCAAAACTTTACTGGGATTAGAAAGAATACATATCACGATTAAGTGTGAAACACAATATCCGACAACCTTGCTGGCAGGCCCTTGCTCTTTTGACGAAATTATTGATAACATTTTCACATATTTGTGAACGAATTTCATCAATGACGCGTCAAATTTCGTTTTTTAAGTCAGGAATTGCGGCTGGTTTATTAGCATAAACACGAGATTTAAGAAAACCCCAGTGAAAGAAGTCGCACGGTCTTATATCGCAGGATCGTGGTGGCCAATTCTGATCACCATTGCGAGATATGACACGACCAGGAAATTTCAGTCGTTACGAGTCCATTGCTTCACGCACAGTGTGACAGGTCGCTCCGTCCTGTTGAAACCATAAGTTTTCCACACTAATTCGATCCAATTCAGCCCACAGAAACTCTTCTAACATAGCACGATAACGTTCGCCATTTACTGTTAGTGCAGTTCCAGCTTCGTCTTCAAAGAAGTATGGCCCAATTATTCCGCCGAACCAAAAACCGCACCAAACGGACGTAGAGGATGCATTGGTTTTTCGTGAATAACACGAGGATTTTCTTCCCCCCAAATTCGACAATTCTGCTTATTGACGTATTCATTTAATTAAAAATGTCCCTCATCACTAAACAGGATTTTCTTCGAAAAATCTCCGTCATTTGCCTCGTTTTCCAGAATCCAATTAACAAATTCACGGCGCAACCCATGATCTGCTGGCTTCAATTCTTGGGTCAATTGGATTTTATAGGCATGCAAATGCAAATATTTTGTAAGAATTCGCTGCAAACTATTTTTGGTAATGTTAACTTGCTGTGACCGACGGCGAATCGACGTGCCTGGATTCTCACCAACACTTTCCGACACTGCTGCAATATTTTCAATAGATCGAGCAGTACGCGGCCACCCTGTTGATTTTATGTTTCCAACTGAACCACTTTGCTCAAATTTCTTGATCAATCTTTGCACTGTCGTATGTTTTAGTGCATTATTTCTTCCAAAAACGGCTCGCACTCTACGAACTGTTTCCGCATAACATTCTCCACATATTTTTTTTTTGTTCTCTAGCCACTTGCTGAGACCTTATACAATAAGGATCAATCCTTGTTGTATAAGGTCTCAGCAAGTGGCTAGAGAACAAAGTTCTCACATATTTGCATATGTATATGTAATATTATGATTACCACTTGCCAAGTAGTATTCTTTTACTATTTATTCTCCACATTTATAATACGTTTTCACGATAGCAATGCATTGTTCTACCGTGTAGCGTTCCATGGCTATTAACTGCAATAAATTACATGACAGCTATCAAATTTTCAGAAGCCTACTATGACAAGAACGAAAATGCCACGATATTTAAAATGTGCGTACATTTTGGGACACCCTTTAGATATATAATGATTACTTTACAATGACTTGGACACGCCGATGTTGCAAATCTACTTTAACAAAATGATAACCAACTATTACAAAAGGGCCGACGTTTCGACTTACACTCGCCGATCGGCAGCACATACAGGTTCCGCTAGGACTGATTTCAATATTAACCTATGCAAACCTAATCAGAAAATCAAAAATGCAATCAAAATTTTAAAATCAACTTCGTTAAAACAAACCAAAAACGAGATAGTTGACCATGAAACTTCAAGAATAAATTTATATTAAAAACGAGAATAAGATGCAGAAGCCTAACTCAAAAATGAACTTCTATGATCCAGACAAATGTCGTCGTGACGACCCTGAGTAGAGGTGCTGGACAGTTGTGAACAGTTCCGATGTTGTCCGGTGTACGAGCACTTCGCGCACAACCAGACTTTGAAGCGTTTGTGACAACCCCAGATTCTTCAAATTTTCTTACTAAATTACGAATACAACTTCGTACATTGTAGCGACCGAATTGTTGTGATCCTTTTCGTAAAGTAGCCACTACTAACTGATGAGCTAATTTTAAAAAAATGTTTCACAATACATACCCGTTCGCCTCCAAATTATAGCATTCTCAATATTTTTTTAGCAGTTTCCGAATGGCGAGTAATTCAAATTAATCGGTTACATGTGGCCTACCTTGTATAACTTCCTAGCTGGTAACTTTTGGTTATGTTTATTCCCAAAATTAGGCATGTAGGAACAACTGTTTTGGGTAACGCTATTAGGTCCAAATTATCAATGGTGCTGTTAACTCTAACTACAAGATAATTCTAAGGATACCATTGTTGGAACAATTATTGTCAAGTGACTGTTATCACCACAAGGACGTTAATAATTTGGCCGTTCAATCAACCAATCAATTTGTTCATGTTAGTTACATATGAAATGCTTACACAAGTCAGACAATATGTGAATATAAATTTTGAGAGCTAGATCCTAGATATAATATTAAATTGTCTAAAAAAATAAAATTACAAGTCATAATGTAAAACATAAATAGCTAAGTACAGACTTATAAAGAATGCATGAAAATTAGGTTCAAAGACTATTACAACAGATTAAAATTTAAGTTGACGTACTCAGGGGAGTAGAAGGCTTGACTAATCAGAAACTTTTTAGTTCGACTCTTAAACATAGAGAGTGGCAACTCTCTTACTCTCACAGGCAATTTATTAAAATACTTAATACCCTGGGCCATCCTGACACCTTCGCAGGCGCCGGCAAGCAGGAACTAGATTGCTTCTGGCTCGGGTATTATAGTCATGCACATCCTGGTGCGTCAGAGACGAATCCAGATTCTGCCTCACATACACCAGGCACGCAAACACATACAGACAAGGCACAGTTAAAATTCTCAGATCAATGAAAGCATTCCTACAGTCCTCTCCATAAGCCAAACCAGACACCACCCTAACAGCTCTCCTCTGCAGTCCAAAAACTCTGTGCCACCCCACCGAATGTCCCCATGTAAGAATTGCATAGCTAATATGAGTATGAAAAACTGACTGAGAGATATTCCGGAGGAGATAAAGGTTCCTGGCTAGCTTTTTTGCAAGGGCGCTGACACGCTCGTTACACCGCAATTCCGGATCCAGTACCACACCCAAAAATGACACTGGCGACACATTTAGTTTATTGTGTAGTTCTCTGAGGGAGAAGGTCACCATCTGGGTTTTATCTGCGTTTATTAGCAGCCTGTTAGAGTAAAACCAGTGTTCCGCCCTCTCCCGTGCCAACCTGGAAGCCTCCAACGCACCCCCCAACGTATCAGCAGCAAGAGAGACAGTGGTGTCATCAGCAAAGAGTGTATAATTGGCAGTTCTGTCATTGCAGGGAAGATCATTGATATATATCAAGAATAATATGGGTCCAAGAATCGACCCCTGGGGCACCCCTATCTTGATTTGACTCATTGCTGAAGACACCCCAGCCACCCTCACAACCTGACGTCTGTGTTCCAGATATGAACGAATCAGTTTTACACTTTTAGAGTCAAAGTTATAATATTTAAGCTTGCGGAGGAGGATACCATGGTTGACACAATCAAAGGCTTTGCTCAAGTCTGAAGAATAGGACAGACTCGTATTGCATCCTGTGAAAAGCATTCAGAATGGCAGATATAAGATCCACTATGCCATGAACTGTACTTCTGTTTTTTTCTAAATCCAAACTAACAGGGGGAGAGAATATTTTCAGTATTAAAAAATCTACCATTTGAATAGCCATACATTTCTTCAAAACTTTGGAAATCACAGGCACAATTATTAATTTTAGTCATGGAAATTATGCGGCTGCTTCTGCAATTGGTCCAACAATAGTGTCCTTAGAAGATATCTTGTAGTTAGAGTTAACAAGACATTGATAATTTAGACCCAAGGCAGTTAATTTCAGGCTTCTTGGAAGCTCCAATTTACTGGAGGTTAACCCTGTAGCCACTTGTTCACTTCTGCGAGTGCCCGTATCGAAACATTTTCGGCGGCATTGCGCATTACGCAGTAGATCTATTAGTCGAGCTGATAATCCGACAATAATAAATTAAGAATTCGTGTTTCTGCGATGGCTTGAATAATGTAATAATTAAGAATAATATTTACATAGGTCATCCACTTTTTTCTACGTTAAGAAGGTCCACGAAATTATTTTGTAGATTTTATTAAAATAAAAATATGGCATTGAAAAAGATAAAGAATATTAGAACAAAATAACGTATTATGAAATGGCTTTTCGTAATTCACGGAGGATACCAAGGCACGCAAACGGTAACGTGGCAGACACGGAACAGGCACGACTTTTCATATCATGTGACAACCACTACAACCAGTCTCCGACAGGCAAACCAACTAGAAAGGTGCCCGCGTTGTTAAAATGTTTCGAAATTTTTTTATTGAAGAATTAACTGTGATAGCAATTTTACTAGAAGAAGAAGAAGGGAAATCTGATTATGTAGAAATACAACAGAGGAAACAGAGGTTTGCGCTGATTGTATCTGCGATCACTCAAATCATAAAGAAAGGTATATACTCTAACTAATTCAATTACTTTTTCGTTATCCATTTTTCTGATGGTCAACTGTCAAGTTGTTCTTAGTCGGTGCATGCACGTCGGCGACTACATTCATACTAACCGTACTAACCGACCAGACATAAACAGGCGTCGACAGACATGCTCCGTTACAGACAAAATATTTTTGTCGACAATGCTGCCCGGTGCTGGCTCGTGTCTGTATAGACACGCTCCGTTCAAGTTCGCTAGATATGAATACGCGTACCAAACTGTTCGCAATTATTTTTTTTGTGTCTGCCACGTTACATGCTGGACACGCTACGTGCTGGTAAATATGAATCGAGCTTAAGGCTCGATTTATATCTAACAGCACGTAACGTCGCGGACACAAAAAAATTATTACAAACATTTTTGTAGGCGTATTCGTATCTAGCGAACTGAAGCGCAGCCTGAACGGACACGAGCCAGCATTGTCGCCAAGAAAATTTTGTCTGTCTCGGCGCGTGTCTGTGGAAGTCTGTGCATATCTGATGGGGTCGGTACGGTTAATATGACGAGCATGCACCGGCAGCGGACCACTTAACAGTTGGCCATCAAAAAAATTGAATAACGAAAAATTAATTGAATTAGTTAGAAGACATACCTTTCTCTATGATTTGAGTGATCGCAGATCTTTAGTTATCAATGGTGAAATTTTAATTGCAATGGTTTCGAACTCATTTTTACTGATTCTAAAGTATTTGAAAAATCTGTGTTCATCATCTACGAGCTTCTTGTATATAGTGTGTGAAATTTTTTTCGTTTTACGTTCATGGCATGGACAGAAAAGCTCCGTTTCATCTGTTGTACGTCTACATAATCCGATTTTTCTTCTTCTTTTAGTAAAATTGCTGCCACAGCTAATTCTTTAATAGAAACATTTTAAATACGCGTGCGCACCATCTCCTCTCTCATTGGTTGGTCTGTCGGCGACTGAGGTTGTCGCATGATGTGAAAATTTGTGTCTGCCACGTTGCGTGCTGAACACGCTTAGATAGGAATCGAGCTTTAGACTTGCCCATCAGCTGTACAGCGTTGCTGACATTTAGTGTTATTGTTATTACCATAATATTGTGTAGAAGGTAATCCCAAGAAGTTTCTACTTTGCCATTGGAAGATTTTTTTTTATTTTCCATTTCTTGATAACAATCATGTTATACAATTATCAGCTAGTAAGCTTTATACAATTTAAAATATCCGGCTGTAGACGGTGAAGCTTAGAACAAAAGTTCAATATTACAGTGCCTTACTTAATTTTCTGTTTAATGTTATTAATTTCATAGACACGTCATAATTTAAATACTTTTCCAAATATTGAAGATTAAAAACTTTATAAATAGAATAGGCAACCCAAAGAGTTCAAATATTTTTCTCAATGTGAATATCTAGAATAGAGGTCCCTGCAAATCATTTAATTCACAAAACATGTTGAACTTTTATTTGCATAAGAAGTAATTTAATTCACGTTATATTCAACCATTTTTATGATCTTGCTTGTGACCAAATTGTATGTGTATGCCTCTATTAATTCTTATATAGGCTTGTAAAAATATCCATGTCTTCCCATGTATTCTAGCTGAAACATTAGGATGGCCTCGAGCTCTGATGAATGATAATATATAACCTCTTTATAGCTTGTAAAATTTTTTGTCGTTCCTTTTTTAACAAATAACTAACCTGATAAGGAATGTTCACAGTAATAAAAATGTGTTCTGTCTGAAACTAAAGCGGATCCCACATAAATAATAATATTATATGTATAAGAATTAAATGGGTTTAATGTATAAAATATTTTGACGGAGATCATGTACGTCCTCGCTTTTTATGAAAATGTATTTGCCCACACAGCACAAGTTTTTGTTAATCTGAATGCGCCTTTAGGTTAATTAAATCATTTTCATATTGAGAATGTCTAATTGGTTAGAGTTGTAAAAAATAAAATAAAAGATGTATATACCGAATTTGGTTTTCAATTGACACTACACTCACTAAACACTAAATTTTGAGGGTTCTTATCGGACATAACATCAATAGCTCGATATTAATATGGGTTCACAGTATTGGTCTTGTAGGCTTGAGGCGTTAACCTTTCAATGACGAGAAACCCACCCCATCGTGGGTTCAAACCCTACTAGTTCGTTAAAAAGTTAGGTCCTATATCAAGAAGTATGCACTTACCGCACGGTAGAGTGTGGTAAGTGGGAATAGGTTAAGGGAGTCGTCTCCAGTCCCATTCTCATTTAACAACTTATATCCGATCCTCCAGTGATTGCAAATTTACTATGTCAATACTTCAGATAATAGTCAGTAGTTCTACGCATTCTAAAAAAGAGTAGAATTGACAAATCTCTTTTGTACTTTTTCTAACTTGTCTACGTAAAGCCCATAGAAAGGGAACCACACCCCACACCGAAGAGAGACTTACGCACAGTAGACATATACAGAGGTAAATGTTCCGGAACGGCTTAATTACAGAAGAACGAAAAGTGATACCACATGGCAGTAAGGTCATTGACTGTCAAGTGGTGATGTAATTGTTTTTTCACTGAACTAATAATTTAATTATTAGGGTAATTCACGACGATAGCGTATTAGACGTTTGTGGCAAACCAGTCAACGGAATGATTGGTATCTTTCATAAGAGAACATGCTCTATCCTGCTAAAACATTTTCGATAATACGGTGTTGCCGCTTCTACTAGAAAGTAGTCGCACTTTTAATATTTTAAATGGAATCATCACCGGCCTGTAACTGTCCACTGTTGGATAAAGGCCTCTCCTTCTGTTTTCCATGCACTCATGTCTTTTGCCAGCTGAAACCAGTGTCGTCCCACGTGCTGTTTAATGTCATCAAGCCATCGCTTTTGGGGTCTTCCCCTGCTCCGTTTAGTTTCTCTGGGTCTCCAATGAACGAGTCTTGCAGTCCATCGATCATAGTCCTGTCTTGCCACATGTCCGACCCACTGCCATTTCATGTGTGCGATGCGCTCGATAATATCTGTTATCCTGGTGCTGGCTCGGATGTCCTCATTTCTTATCCTTTGTCGAAGAGTTACTCCCAGCATTCTTCTCTCCATAGCTCTTTGCGATTTTCTTAATCTATCGGCGCTTTTTTCTGTCATAGTCGCAGTCTCCAGTCCATAGGTAGCCACGGGCAAAACACAGGCGTCGTATACTTTTCTTTTTAGACACATAGGGATGGTTTGGTTTTTGAAGATGTAATTTAGACGACCGAAAGCGCACCAAGATAGTCCAATTCTTCTTGTTATTTCTGTGGTCTGGTTTTCTTTTCCAAGCTTCAATGAGTGTCCAAGGTAGACATAGTGGTCAACATTTTCGATTATCTGATTGTCTATTACTATTTGTGTGTTAGTTTGAGTCATAATTTTTGTTTTGTTCAAGTTCATTTTTAGACCCACTCGACTAGATGCTTGGTTCAATTGATGCAACATACTTGCCAGTTCGTCAGCATCGGTGCCTATCAGGACAATATCATCGGCAAACCTTAGGTGATTTAAGTATGAGCCATCGATTTTAATTCCTTTACTCTCCCACTCTTAAGTTTTTAAAAACATCTTCCAATGCCGCTGTAAATAACTTTGGCGATATGGTATCACCCTGACGTACCCCTCTGCCAATTGGAATTTCCTCGGTCTTGGTGTCCGGGTCGATCTGGACCTGTAGCGTTGCGTTTTTATAAATATTGTCTATTAAGTTGGAATATCTGGAGTCAATTCTAGCTGCATCTAATGATTTTAGGAATGCCCACGTTTCAATAGTGTCAAACGCTTTCTGGAAGTCTACAAACGCTAAGTGTATTTGAATATTATACTCATTTGCTTTTTCAATCAGAAGTTTCATGGATTGTAAATGATCTATAGTGCTGAAACCTCTTCGAAATCCGGCCTGTTCAACTGGCTGGTATGAATCTAATTTGGTTGTTAGTCTGTTTGTTATTATTCTTGTGAGTAGTTTGTATATGTGTGAGAGAAGGCTTATTGGGCGATAATTTTCAATATTTGTGCTGTCTCCCTTTTTAAACAACAGGATCACTTCAGAATTTTGCCATGTTTTTGGTATTTTGCCTTCTTCCAAACATTTGTTAAATAATATTTTTAGCGATTTAAGTACTGTGTCGCCGCCCATTTTCAACATCTCACTCGTTACCCTGTCCTCGCCTGGAGCCTTGTTACTTTTCATTTGCTGTAGTGCGGCGCGGATCTCGTTTGTCGTAATCTCCGGTATTTCTTCTGAACCCACATTTAGCACCTTTGGTCTTGGAGTGTCTGGCTTTGGAACGTTTGACGAATATAGATTTTTATAAAATTCCTCTACAATCCCAACAATCTGTCGTCTATCCGAGATAACTACGCCTCTTTCGTTTTTCATTTTTGTTATTTTCTGTCTGCCTGTAGAGATTCTTGTTCTAAGTACTCGCATATTGGCATTTTTTTCGATTGTTTGTTTTATTATTCTTGCATTATATGCCCTAATATCTTTTCGAATTTCCCTTCGAACGGTTTTATTCAGGTTGGCATATTCAACTGAGTCTTTTTTGGTTTGCCGTCTTTGTTTAATTAAATCTTGGGTTTGTTGACTAAGTTTACTCTCCTTGTTTTTTCTGATATTAGTACATAATTTTTTCGTTGTTGTTTGGATGTCTTGTGTGATCTTTATTGAAAGGTCATTTATGTCTAGGGTGGTCATATTTTCGATTGGCTCTAGTTTTCTTTCTATCTCTTGTTGAAATCGACCTCTTTGTCTCAGCAAAACGTCCGTAGTTGGAAAGACTGAGTTGCACATAAGTTTTTTTCGCTCCAGCTTATGATCAAATCGAAGAGCGGCCCTGACTAGTCTGTGATCACTGCCAGTGTCGAAATTATTTAGAACTGAGACATCCATAGCTATGTTTTTATTGTTGCTAAGTATATAGTCAATTTCGTTCTTAACTTTCTTGCAAGGACTAATCCATGTCCATCTACGTTTTAGCGGTTTTTTGAAGAAGCTATTCAAACAATAAAGTTTTTCTCCGCTCATAAAATGACAGAGCATGTCTCCCCTGCTATTTCTTTCGCCCAAGCCGAATTTTCCAATATAATCGCTCTCTTGATGTCTTTGGTCCACTCTGCCGATCTTCGCGTTGAAGTCTCCGATGACCATGACATAATGACAGGTTTCTTGATGTTTTGCCCTAGTTATGTCTTCATACAACTGTTCTACTTCGTCATCATTGGCGTTGGTTGTTGGTGCATATATTAGAATAATTTGCATAGAGTATCTCTCGGTCAGCTCCATGATCACGTATATAACTCTTTCCGAAATGACACAATATTTCGTTATTCGACTTTGGACCGCTTTGTTGATGATAAAAGCTATTCCGCCATATCCATGTTCGTTTTCAGAATTAGCTTGAAATAGTACATTTCCAGACTTTAGGATTGTTGTTTTTTCTCCTGGCATTCGGGTTTCGCATAGACCCACTATATCCCATTTAATATGGCTCAATTCGTTTTCTAGTTCTTCCAAATATTCTGTGGTACGCATTATTCGTATGGAATACAATGTATATTATCTTATTTTTACAATCTGTATTTCTTATTAGTTTCCTATACCTATCCGTTACCGTTTTCGAGATATTAGTCAAATTTCATTTTTTTCTTCGAAAAGCGTGACCTGAGATAAATGCTGATATTTTGAAACTTTTAGTTACTAAGGCACTGAAATTTGGTTTGAAGTTGGGCAATACCCGAAGACTCATTACGCCATGGCTAAATCTTGGGGTCAATGTACAGGGCGGTCCAGAAATGCAGTTATTTTAAATGAAACACCCTGTATATTTTTACTGATTTGAAAAGATGCTGAAATTTGTTGTTCATTTGGTTTTGAGTCAGTGTGCCATGCAGTCTCATATGTCAAGTCACTGGTATTATCGGAATTGGCCTCTGAGATCACCTGACCTTAATACATTCGTTTTTTACCTGTGGGACTGTATAGGATATGTTTAAAGAAAAATTTGCAAATCACCAGTTCAGTTGCTAAGTCAGGTCAACCGAGCATTTCAAGAACTAGATAGAAATAAAATTGGATCTGACAGACTTGTGCACTCAAAAAGCGCATTTTGTTGCGCCTTATTCAGCTGTAAATGCGCTAAGAGTCAATATTAGTAATAAAAACTGCTAAAAAATTAAACGCAGTATTAAATAGATACCTAAAACACTTGCCGTCTACTTCCAAATACTTCAAAATGCCCTTGCTGCCAGCATTCATCCTGCCAGATCAAATTGTATTTGGATATAGATGTTGAAATGCTCAATTGGCCTAATGGAGCGACTCTTCAACTGGTAATCCACCCACAGATAAAAAAAATAATGTATTAAGATCAGGTGATCTCGAAGGCCAATTTCGATAATACCAGTGACTTGACGTATGACACTGAATGACACCTGACTCAAAACCGAACGGGAATATCTTTTTCAAAGAACTTTTGCAGATATATGCTTATAAGTCAGAGATTTGACTAGTTAGGTATAGGTATGGTATACATAAATGCACAACACATTTCAGCATCTTTTCAAGTCAGTAAAAATATACAGGGTGTTTCATTTGAAAAAATGTACCTACATTTAGACATTTTTTCAACTAACCAAAATAACTGCATTTTTTTATTGATATTAAGATTTGGTCATGGCGCTATTGCCCAACTCCGAAATGAATTTTGGTGCCTTAGTAACTTAAAGTATAAAAATATCAGCATATAGCAGGTTGTTTTTCGAAAACAAAAATGGAAATGGACTAATATCTCAGAAACGGCAACGAATAGACGTATAGGGAAATAATAAGAAAATATGTTGACAAGCTACAACAAATTGTAAAAATAAGTTAATATACTGGGTATTTCATTTAAAATATCAAAGTTGCTACTACTTTCTAGTAGAAGCGGCAACACCGTATTATCGAAAATATGTTAGCTGGGTCCTGTTATGCAAGAATCCGAATTTTTGTTGACTGGTTCGCCATAAACGTCTAATATGCCTTCGTCGTGAATCACCCTGTATGTCTAAATTTATTCAAATTTTAGGACGATAGGGAGATTGGGGGACATATTTTAAAACATTTTTTTGGCATACCCCCTCCATCCAGATTGGTGACAATTATGAAATTGAAAGGTGTTTATTTTTTTCGATACATCAATTCTTCGACAACAACTACGTAACTAAGCAGAAAATTGTTACAATTACTCTACTGGTTTCTTAGTTACGAATTCTTAAATAAACAAAATTAGACTACTTAGTGTCGGTGCTTTTGACACTGATTAACTGATTTGATGGACGATTAAAATAATTATGATTTCCAATGTGCTAAAACTTACGAATTTATATTGACATTGGCACTTTGAAAACCCTGGTTATTTTACTCGTCTATCAAATCGAAAGTACCGGCACTTAGCTACACATTTTAAACTGGGATACCTACCTCCACTGATTATTATTGTTTATCAAAACTTTTAATTATAGTGGTATCCTAGGATACTACTTCCGACTTTGACAAAGTAGTAATCTGATTCTAAGATATTTGAGTTTGATAGAGTTTTTTTTTCAGTCCAATAATGGACAATCATAGGACATTGAAATATACATGTTATTAATTCTGGGGAATGTAAAAGAAACTACCGAGAAGCCGCGCAATTGTGAGCTATTGGGTTTCCCTCCATTCAAAAATCGCATACGGCATTTAAGTGATTAGAAGATCGAGGACAAGCTCTAGATACACTAAATGAATGTTTGGACAGATGGATTGGTCGTGGTAGTCCTGTGAACTGGCCTGCAAGGTCGCCGGAGTTAACCTCATTGGATTTTTCTTCTTGGGTTTTATAAAAGATAAAGTAATTTGGAATCAGAAAAAAAGGATCAATAATTTTGTGTTTTATTAAAAAATAAAACTGCGCTCATTTTTTCCGATATTGTGATCGTATTTTGTTAATTTTTTTGCTCATATTCTGATGATTAAGTTAAAGCCTAGAAGCTTCTGTATTCACATTTTTTCTCGGTCTCGGAGTGTTCGCTCTAAATATAACAACAAAAACCCTCTACCGACATCTTTATTATTCACTATGGGGATATTTTCACGTGTAAAACAACTTGTCGGGATTAAAGCAACAATAATTCGGTTTACATGTTTATTTAACTTGTGTTACGTTTGTATGTGATTTTTTTTAAATGTAAATAATAAAGCAAAAAATACATAACATCTATAAATATTTCATTATCTTAGTTCTCTTTAAAAATAAAAAATAAAGGTTTTACCAAAATTACAATACAATTACCATTTGCAACATAAACATTTAAGATGGTATACCGGGTGTTGCATCGTCGAGCGGGACATAGGAAATCCCATGTAATTTTAAATGGGGTCAATTATTGGCTTCCCTAATTATTTTAGAGAAAAATTCTATTTAGGTTTATTAAAGAGCACTAAAACCCACATTCAAAAGAATAACTGTAGATATTTTTGATGAGCCCGTTTACGGGTTATCGCCGATTTCTTTTTAACTATTTCTCCTTTTTATGGCCCCGTATTTGCGGGCACCAGTCAAGGTAAAAGATGACTGTCAAATAAAGTTGTCATTTTGAAATGTGTGCTTTATTGTTATAAAAACTCGTACATCGAAAATATTAAAGGTGTATTTATGAGTACAAATTAATCTGAATAAAACTAAAATAAAGTATCCAATTACAAGGTTAATTATGACATTTTACATGTTTCAATATTTTACTAATTAATAGGTAGGTACCAATAAATTGTTAGAACTTTAGGATTTAAGAAGATGTTTAAATATTTCTCCATTGACTGCTAGACAATAACCGAGGCGATCATAAAATTCTCTTCTTACATTCGCTAGTTGGTAAACTGAAATTCTATTGCATTCGGCAGAAATAGCATTTTTTAACTGGTCTAGATTTGGGTATTTTTTATCTTTGTATATCCTGTTTTTTAAATGGCCCCAGAGAAAGAAATCATTTGGCGATAAATCAGGAGACCTGGCTGGCCAATTTACTGTATGATTTAAGCCAATAACATTTCCATTAAAAGCACGGTTTAAATATTCCCGGACAGCCAGGGTACTATGTGCCGGGCAGCCATCCATTTGGTACCAAACTTCCTGATTTTCCCTGGCGGCATCATGTAAAGTAGGTAAAATATGATCTTCAAGTAGTTCCAAAAAATATTCTGCATTTAAATTTCGTGTAAGAAATAATGGCCCGATAATATTTTCTCCGAAAATCTCAGCCCATACATTAACTTTTTGTGGATATTGCGTCCTTGTTTCCACAAACCTGTGTTGGTTTTCTTTGCTCCAATATCGATAATTTTGAACATTGGGTTCATTGTTTAAGGTAAATGTGCATTCGTCAGTGAAACAAATGTTTTTTAAAAATTCCCTATCCATGTTTGCTCTTTCATCATACCAAAACAAAACTCCTGTCGTCGTATTTCGTCCCTATCTCTTAGCTCTTGGTGCTTTTCATATTTGTATGAATAATATTTATGTCGTTTCAAAGCTCGTAACGCTGTGGTGTGATCTAATCCTATGTCATCCTCAAGTTTCCTTGTGCTGATCTTCCCATCATTTTCTTCCACACACAATAAAATTTGCAAGTCCCTATCATTTCTTGCATCTCTTCTTTGTTCCTGCCTTTCTTCACATCTGCAGTTATTTATTACAGTGCCTTTTGTCTCAAATTTCTTGATAGTCCTTTCGACTGTAGATTTTGCAGGTATCGGTCTATTCGGATACAGAGCAGCAAACATGTCTGACCCATTTTGATAACTATTTCCTTGATAATACCATTTAATCATCAATATTTTTTCTTCAGAAGTGTAATTCATGGCTAATATTTTCGATGTACGAGTTTTTATAACAATAAAGCACACATTTCAAAATGACAACTTTATTTGACAGTCATCTTTTACCTTGACTGGCGCCCGCAAATACGGGGCCATAAAAAGGAGAAATAGTTAAAAAGAAATCGGCGACAACCTGTAAACGGGCTCATCAAAAATATCTAAAGTTATTCTTTTGAATGTGGGTTTTAGTGCTCTTTAATAAACCTAAATAGAATTTTTCTCTAAAATAATTAGGGAAGCCAATAATTGACCCCATTTAAAATTACATGGGATTTCCTATGTCCCGCTCGACGATGCAACACCCGGTATAGATTCCTATGGTTTTTTTTTCAGAATGCATTTGCAAAATTAACAGTAAAGTACTATATAAAAAACCATCAGATATGTTATGGTAATATCTAATATAAAGTAGGTAAAAAACCTAAATATCGTACAAAAACTATTAAAAGTCTGTGCGTTTTAAGAAGTCCGATATCGGATTAAATCACCAACGCTTTTAAAACAGTAAGTCGGTTAAGTTACAATATCTTCGCACCTTCGCTATACTTGATCACACCGAACATCCCACTGGTTTACTGTATTCTATTTCGCTCAGTAATAGAATACAGTAAACCAGTGGGATGTTCGGTGTGATCAAGTATAGCGAAGGTGCGAAGATATTGTAACTTAACCGACTTACTGTTTTAAAAGCGATAACATCCCTTGGTGATTTAATCCGATATCGGACTTCTTAAAACGCACAGACTTTTAAGAACATGAATATTCTTCCAGTGTACTGTAGGTAAACATAGTCATTTAGAAAGAAGAAATGTCTTATTGTGGGTATAAAGTACCTGTAAGGTTCAAATGCCTTGTTACCTCTAATTACAAGATCACTTCCAAGGATGCCATTGTTGGAACAAATATTGTTGCCATGCAAGTTATGTGGCTGATATACCACGATATTGATAATTTAAGCCTAAAGTTGCAGGGCATTGATATAGCCGCTCTAAAAGTGGTATTAAAATATATAATGTTTTAATAGGTGGCAAATAATATAAAAATTAACTTCATTTCTTAATAACCTCAACACTCCTGTTAATAGTATATTATATACAGTTAACTTAATATTATTACAGGTTAACTAAAACATCTCGAGACATATGACATTTCCTACGGAGGTTTGTATACGATTTTATTTACAACCATCAACATTTTGTAACAGTAATTAAATTTACGTTCTTAAAATTTAAAAATTGCACAAGTTAGTTTTTGAAAAATTTTAATTGTTGCTATGAAATGAACAATTAGGCATAAAAGTTTTTAAATTTTGTGGTGAAACATTAAAGAAAATATGCCTAGCGATAGTGAAGAAGACATGAATTGAACTCGCATCAGATAAATCTGGGAAAGCCGAGGAATGTTTAATTCCCGAAAAAAGCCGTAAACGTTACGAAAAGTGTTTCAAAATATATGATGACTGGTGTACGGAGAAAAAGGTAAGAAAAATGGTCTCCGCAAATTGTTTGCATTTGATAGCAATTTTATTTTTTTTTTAATGTTGGTAGATTATATAGTTTTTTTTATTTTAAAAAATCTTCTATTAAAATAGTCGTAAACAAAACAGCATTTTATTAGAATAAAATCTAACACAGATTTTATCATGCTATCATAATGGCGGGAAGTAAAAGTTGAACAAGGTGACATTTTCCAACTTTTAAAAAGTAAGAAATGTAAGCATTACATATAATAATGTTTAAACTTTATTTCTGAACACCCTGTGCATAAGCTTAGAAGAAGACATTCAAAACTTAGGCAAGCCAAGCTTAAAGTTTTGTGGTGCAAATGGGTATAAAAAATAATTAATCCTAGATCTTCTCAAAGTAGCACCTTCCAATCGAACCTCTGATTGGTTGAATGTGTTAAAGGTAAGCAAGGTGGTTCGACTATCTCCCAATTAGTTCCAGAACCAGTGACTTGTGTTAGACTGCAATAGGGAATTTTCTGAATTATTTTTGTCATTTCGCTACCTGAACGGGCTTTTTTGCCTACAAGTTCTCGGGAGCAGGTATCTAATGTAGCGGTGTGGCCTACAAGTAGCACATTGCCTGTTTGACTGGCGGATAGGGAACCTAAAAATAAGACTGATCAAGTACACCCATCAACATTCATCTATTGTAGATAGGCTAGGAAGCACGAATTTCTGATGTAGAAAAGTAAAACTTTACTTTAACTTTACACATGGTTTTGACAGGTCGGCCATTTTGCCTGGAGGACACACGTGACCAAGGTTTGTGACGGTTTATGCTAATGACAGTTTTGGTATTAATCTGTTACAATTTCTAAGTGTGTCCCCTTTACTTAATTACTTTTTCCTGTTTGAACTGTACAGGGTGTCCAGCTTTCGATGGTTTACGGGATTTCTAATATTATTTCTATTAGATTAGTAAAGATAGAAGGATACGGTTTTCGCAGCACTGTGCTACTTTTGTGTGAAACAAAAGATGCCGCAATCAGAAATTTTCTAGTCCTCTTTGTTTTTGATAAACGGGATGTTTTTGAAAATCTTACATTTTGGGACACCCATATTTAGGTTACCCTGTGTAGCTTATCAAAGAGAAAACAAATGTTCTTTTTGTAGTTTTTACGTAGAATCCAGTGACATACTCAGATTTTTTTCTACGTTCAATAATTTCCGAGAAAAAAAAACAAACTTTCTTTATTTTAAATGGGGCACCCTACATATTTTTTAATAATATAATTTAGTTTATAACAAGCTTCTCAGAAATATGTAATACTTTATTTTTATTTTTAATATTAAGCACAAAATTAACGTTTTATTAAAAAAAATATACATTTTTTGTTAGTAGACGATGACGGGTACTTAAAAAAACTTACTGGTATGATAATTACTGTAGAAGAAATATATTTTGGACTCCTTAATCTAATTAGCAGTTATATTTCAGTAAAAATAATAATGCATAAATCGAGTTGTGTTTTACTACGTAAAACATTAGAAACAGAAGCTGAAAAGTTATAGAACTTTCTCATAAATATTGCTCAAATTGTTCTCCATTATGCCTTAGACATGTTTTACACATAGTTCTTATTCGCGTTAATGAATTTAAAATAATAAAAGGCCGCGTTTGTAACTCCCTCAGTGGCATTTCTTAAATCTGCAATTGTTTGGGATTGAATAGAATAAACTTAATTTTCAAGGTATCCCCCCACAAGAAGAAATCCAAAACCGACAAGTCGGGTGACCTTGATGGCCATCTTACAGGTCCATTAGTTCCAATCCAGTGGCCTGGGAAATTATTGTTTAAGTAGGCCCTGATAATTAGCGCATTGTGAGCGGGTGCTCCATCTTGTTGCAGATGCTAAGGGCACGTCTTCTAGTATTTCCGGCACAACGCTTTCCAGAATTTCCAAATATTTATTTGCATTAAGACTGCCTTCAAATATATTATAACTTATTTTGCTCCTTAGTATAAAACATGAAACGATAAAGCCAAACCTGCCTTGCCGTTCGAGTGGAAATATTACATGCCGATTTTACTGAGACCAAAACTTCGTATTGTGCCGATTAAATATACCAGCACTGGTAAAGTAAGCCTCATCGGACCATATAACGGTTCTTTCAAAAATATTTCCCTGTTGATATTTTGCAACTACCAATTAAAGAACTATATAAGCCGCTGTGCATCACCAGGATGTAAGTTTTGTCCTAGGTGAAATTTATATGGCTTAAAATTGTGTTTTTTTAGGATTGTTTGAGCTCTTGATTTAACTACTCCGACCAAACCTTCAACCGTTCTGCAAGAACTAGTTGGATTTGTTTCAATTGAAGCTAAAACATTTATTTCATCAGTCTCGCGGTTTTCCGTGTTGTAGATATTAGGCCCAAGTTTAGAAAATGAACCGTGTTGAAATAAATTTGATTTCATCCTTAGAAAAATTCTTTTATCCGGCTGTCGTCTTTCGGGATATCTACAAGTAATTTAGGAAATTTATTAAATCTTCATAGAGATACTACAAAAAGCCGTATATTTACCTATTGAAATATACTTCTAATCTGCATTTTCATTACAATGGACATAACAAACGAGCATGTCGTATTTTTCAATATTTTCAAAGTTTACATTTTCTGCCATAATTACCGCCTCGGTGGCCGAAGTGGGTAAAGCACCGGAAACGGCGTGAGCCTGCTTTCGCGCTGCTGGTTTGAATCCCGCTACAGTACGCTTTAATAAAAAAAAAGTACTGGGTTTGGTTGTTGTATGTGTGAGTGCAGGTACTTCTGACTAACGATTTATCGGAATCGAAACCGCAGGGTCATGCTCCTATAGCAGCGGATCTTTAACCCGAGACTTGCCTCGGTTGCGGGCTGTGTGGGCGGGCTGTTGTAGGAGTGGGATTCTGTGGGGGGATCGGGATGGTGGTTGGTTGGAAAGCGACTGCGCGTGGTTCGGATCCCACGATAAACAGTAGGTCCCGTCTGGCTGACATTACCCAGACGTAAAATTACCGTGGGCGGGCTAGTAACAAATAACTAGGGGATACAATAAGTCTGTAAATGGCTGCGGTGTCAGGACGTAAGTGCCGACCTAGTTATTTAAGAGTAATAAATCAATCAATTCTGCCATAATTAGGAGAAACTGATTTTTCACTATTAATTAGATATTTTAAAACAACTAAGAGAACCTGAATACTCTGAGAGAAACTAAAGATTTTTTTAATATGACATAGATGACTGTGTTCCTTTCTTTTTTTAAATACCCGTCATGGCCTACTAACAAAAAATGTATATTTTTTAATAAAACGTAAACTTCGTGTTTATTATATTTATGAGAAGCTTATTATAAACTAAGTTATATTATTAAAAAATATGTAGGGTGACCCATTTAAAAAAAAGCAAGTTTGTTTTCTTTCTTGGAAACTATTGAACGTAGAAAAAATCTGAGTACGTCACTGGATTCTACGTAAAAAGCTACAAAAAAAAACATTTCCTTTTTCTTTGATAAGCTACAGGATAACCTAAATATGGGAGGGGGGGGGGGGGGGGGGAGGGTGTCCCAATTTTCAAAAACATCCCGTATATCAAAAACAAGAAGTACTAGAAAAATTCTGATTGCGGCATCTTTTGTTTCACAAAAAAGTAGCGCAGTGCTGCGAAACCCGTATCCTTCTATCTTTACTAATAACGGAGATACCCCGTAAAATCATCGAAAACTGGACACCCTGTATAGGTGCATGGTTTTTTGAGATAGTTTGTACCATATCTATATAGTTTCCCATAAGAGAGACATGTAGGAGTTGTAGGGTTTTATTTAAACCGCCAATTTTTGTCTACAGTATGTCCACGGATAGAGGTCACAAGGGGACAAACGGACCAAAAATTTCATTGCTTCAAAAAAAATCATTTTAGTAAGGTTCTGCTTCTTAAAAAAAAAACTGCCTTCGATGTTTAAGGCTTTCCAGGTTGTTTGTCAGATCATGGTCACCGATCAAGCGAATGGCTCTTCTTTATACGCGATGATCGAATTTGGGCTTTATAGAGCATCAAAAGTTGTTGGGGTGTATGGAGGTTCTTAGCTCGGAAGAGTATTCCAAGCTTCTGCAAGGCTGCCTCAGAAATGGCCGCAACGTGACTATGCCAAGACATATGACCATCCAATTGACGCCCAATAAATGAATTATCCGGTTCTTCAACATTAACTTTTTTAGGAAAAACTGCCGCCTGGGTTTTCTTAGCGTTAAATTCTACTTGGTTACTGTCACCCCAAGACAGAATTTCTTCCAGGTCTTTGTTGAGATGTGAGAGCTCTTGCTGCCTATATATATCTTTATAGAGATGTGCATTGGCAGCCGATGTCCGAGCATCCAAAGTAAAAGATGAAACAAGTGTGCTTTCATCAGCGAAGCCATATATAGGATTTTGTTTTTTCCAAAAGATCGTTAATGTATAGTAAAGATAGGGTGGGCGATAATATAGAACCTTGAGGGACTCCGGCGTTGACGTTAAATGTGTCTGAAAGAAATCCGTCCATCGCCACTCGCAGAGAACGGTCTTTAAGAAAGCTTGACAGCCATGAACAAAACTAAACCTGCATTCCGTGTGCTCTCACTTTATTTAGGAGCCCCTCATGCCATACTCGGTCAGAGGCCTTGGAAATGTCCAGTGCTACCGTTAGGGGCTCCCGATTTGATGTTCTATTGCGTTGTTCCAAACGTGAGTAACATAAGGGAGAAGGTCTCCTGTTGATCTAGACTTACGGAATCCATACTGACGGTCACTAATAATGTTGAAGCCTTCCAGGTACTTTAATAATTTTTCGTTGATAGCCTTCTCCATAACTTTTGATATAACCGAAAGCAATGCGACTGGACGATAAGTTTTTTTGGCAAGATCTTCTTGCCTTTTTTGGGTATGGGCTAGACTCGCGCAGTTTTCCAGCAAGAAGTTTTTCTTTTTTGTAAGATAAGTTAAAAAAATACCGGTGTCAATTCGTCAGCGCATGTTATAATTACGATGATTGGAATATCGTCAGGACCAGAAGCTTTCCTGGGGTCAAGACTCCTCAAGATCCGTTTAACATGGCGCTGCCGGAAAACAATCTCCGGCATTCTCGATTCTACAAGGGAAATGTTCGGTGGAGTTTTTCCCTGAAGGAAGATAATGCTAAGCCATGTTTAATAACTTCTTATTGGTTTAAAACCCTTAAACAGCATCGAACCAGTACAATGGCTTTTTACGAAATTAAAATATATCAATTCGTTTTCGAGATATAGGCCCTCGGAGTTTTAAGTGAAAAACCCTCGTAACTTTTATTGAATGAATAGGATTTATTATTTTGGTATTTTTATGAGCACCCAAAATTTAAAAAAGCTATATTCATTAATACATCTAGAACTCTAGAATGTCTTAAAAACTCAAACTAGAATGGTACAGAGCGTCACCCGCTTACGCCACGAAATCGATCTCGAGCGACACGAGGCATTTTTAAGTCAAAGTGAGATAGAACACGTTTTACGTCTTCAAGCGGGTGACGCTCCTATACCCTTCTAGTTTAAATTTTAGTCTAATGTATTAAAAGAACGCCTAGGAGGTCTTGGAAAATAAATTTAACAGGTTTCAATATGTTTAGAATACATTGAAAAATAAATAATGTCAATCCCAAATTATTAATATCATTCTGGACATATTGTCACTCGTTGCGTTTATTTTCCAATAACACCTAGACGCTATTTGAATATTGAATTTAATGCATCACTATTAGTGGCTTTTGTTTTCAAAGGCATTCTAGTCGGTTTTTTAAAACTTGATCGGTAGTATATCTTAAAAACGGTTTGAGCTAATATAGACAAACTATACCGGGTGATGCATGTGGCTAAATATCGACTCCCCTGTACATTTCAGAGAAAATTGTATTTTCATTTTTTGAAGAAGCCGATATAATAAGCCCACGTGCCAAATTTGAATAAATTTTATTAAGCCAATCCTAACTTATTCAATTAAATGTAATGGCAAAATTACGAAATTTTCATAGTTTAGGTAATACAGCAAACACCAGCAAATTATTATTTAGCATTGACGAAACGAAAAGTAGCGTCAGTGACAACATTTTCATTGAAGGCGCTTTAATTATAGCTAAATATGAGCTATTTCATTAAGTGAACTATGATTAAGTGGTATTATACTGGAAACAGTTTAAGAGCAGTGTCTGAAATGTGTTCAATTCAATTCCCTGATAAGCCTATCCCTTGCATCTTATTAATTAAACTTATCATTACTAAACTTATCATTAGTAAATTTGAGTCCAAAGGCACTGTAATAAATAGCTGTAAATGCTCAACTCAGAATGTCAATAGAGCTGAAGAAAGAGATAATAGAGAGATCTTAATATTTTACTGCACGTGGAAGAAAATAAAATTATTATCACGAGGATTCTTAGGCAAGCTATAGGAAAACATCAAACCACAGTGTTGCGCACTTTTAAAAAACATAAATATTTTCCTCACAACTACGAAAAACATCAAGAGCTACGGCAAGGTGATGAAGAACGGAGAATGGTATTCTGTTTTGAGGTAATAGAAAGAGCATATAATAATAGGGATTTTTTGAGAAATATTTGTTTTACCGATGAATGTACATTTACACTCAACAACGAACCAAATGTTCAAAATTGCCGGTATTGGAGCCAAGAAAATGAACATCGTCTTGTTCGTACCAGGACGCAATATCCACACAAAATAAATGTTTGGGCGGGAATTGTAGAACATCACATTATTGGACCATTTTTTATGAAAGGCAACCTTACAGCAGTAACCTATTTGGACATACTACAAAATCGAATTAAACCCGCACTAGAAGAAGCTGTACGCGAAAATCAGGAGATCTGGTATCAAATAGATGGTTGTCCTGCCTATAATTCTCTCATAGTTAGGGAATACTTGTAAAATAATTTTAACGGAAATAATATTGGTTCACGGCATCTAATCCCTTGGACAGCCAGGTCTCCTGGCCTTTCGCCAAACGACTTTTTTCTGTGGGGGCACTTAAAAATTTTTATTTATAAAGATTGACAATCTAGACCAGCTAAAAAACTGTATTTCGTTAGAATATGACCAAATTTCACAATATCAACTTAGTAATGTTAGAAATGAATTTTATGGTCGGTTAGGATATTCTTTAGTTGTTAATGGAGGATTGTTTGAGCATTTAATTAATTAATGTTTTTGTGAAAATCTGTAGTCTTATTATTATTTTGAATGTGTGATTGCCAAATTGGTGAAACGAAAATGTGTTTTTAATGTGAAATAATCACTAGTTAGGATTGGCTTATTAAAATTTATTCAAACTTGGCACATGATTTTATTATATCAGCCATTTCAAAAAATTAACATACAAATGTACAGGGAAGATATTTAGCCACCTCAAAATTTATGTGGGATTTCCTATGTTCAACTAAGCCATGCATCACCCGGTATATTTTTGGAATCGGGAAAGAAAAATCATTCATAAAAATAAAAATATACAGGGTGTTCCATTCAAAATCCTAATTTGCTCATTTTTTCTTGGTTTCAAATTGTTTTTTGTAATTTTTTTTTCAATTTTTGCCGGTTCAGATTAGAGATGTAGTTCATGAACTACTTAAACAAACTATTTTTTAAAGTGAATAAGCTTAGAATGAACTAATTTGCTTAGAACTATTAAACTAAGGGATTAAATTAAGGGATCTGACCAGCCCGGCGCCAAAGTCGATCGGTCCACGAGAAACAAACTTAATTGAGACCTATGAAAGAAGTTGAGAAGTAAGAACTGTATATTGTATACAAGAATCTTTTAATAGGCTACCAAGAGAACTAATCAACAACGAACTCAGTTAACTTCAACTTCACCCAAAATCTCCTTTGTTCATTCAAATTCTTATTTTAACTATAAATATTTCCAATGTTTAGTTTATATACCTACGCAATCATGAATCATGGTTGGGTGGCTTACATGCATATTCGTTTCAGTTTCCTCAAATACCAGAATCAGAGTATCGTCTGTAGGAATACTAAATTTAATGTTACAGTTGACAGCGATCATTTAAGATTTGACTCACGTCTGACTAATTTTATTATATTTTATAAGAGTAACGAACAAACAAAATTAAAAACTTCCATGAACCGTTGTGAATCCCCTGAATTTTATGCGCTGATTAATATAACATGTGACATTCTGCGTTTGGCTGACACTGACGCTGCCGCTGACCTGATAAACGAACACGGTATACTTTTTAGTTAGCTACAAACTACAAGCGGAGACTCCACTTGTACTGCCTTAAATTAACTACTACTATCACGACACCTTTTACCAAGGTTACCTTTCAAGAGTAATAATTCAAGACATGCGTGGTTGATTCCACAACATACTTTGAGTACATCTTACCTACGTTTTAAGTGAAATATCGGCAAACATGATATTGTCGCGCATGTCTAAAGCAGGGGTCTCCAAACTTTCCAGCCTTAGGGCCATACTGATTACTCCAGTAAGTTCCAAGAGCCAACACGGTTTTAATTTTCCTATCATTATCTATAATTTCTAGACTAGTCGCCGAGTACGCGCCCTGAGCGAGCATACGCTTGCTAAATTCCCTAGTTCAATCACTATTGTGTTGTACTATATTGTTACGACTGCGACACTTGACGACATCTAGTGGTTACACGCGGAAATAGGTAGTGTACCCTCTATACATCGCTAACAGATAGCGCTCAAATCGCGTCGAAATATGTTGGCTCGAGAAAGTTCTGGTGTATTCCACTCACTTCTAGATAGCAGTAATTGGAGGATAAAAAGGGAACGCCAAGGAAGCGAATCTGTGTGTTGTGAAATAAAGTAGTGCGTAACTCCTTAAAACGTGTTTGTGCGTGTTTAAAAGACATCTTCGTAACAGTATTTTGATTTAACTTGTTGTTTTTGTGTGTGATTTACTAGTGTGGAAAAGAAGCGAAAAATAGAAAATGAATGCAGAACATTCGAAGATCAATGGAACTTTTAATATTTTGTAATTGAGTCCAGTAAGAAGGCGCTATATTTGATTTGCAATGAAACCATACCCGTTCTCAAAGAATATAACATTAAACGTCATTATGAAACGAAACATTTTAAAAATTACTCAAAATATACTGGAAGTTTGCGCGGACAGAAAAATTTGAAGCTTTGAAGCGCGGATTGAAATCGCAGCAATCTTCGTTTACGAAACTCAATACTGAATAGGAGGCTGCAACTCGTGCCTGCCTTCGTGTGGCTCTTGAAATCGCAAAACGTGGAAAACCATTCACCGATGGAGAAATGATCAAAGAAATCTGTCAGTTTGTCAGCAAACACCGTGGCTCGGAGGGTAGAAGCCATCGCAGAAAATATATCAACTCAACTGTCTGACAAAATGGGCATCTCCATCTTGAGTGGTTTCCTCTGACCTTGGATGAGTCAACGGGTGTGTCAGATACTGCTCAGGTGTTGATTTTTATTCGCAGAGTAGATAAAAGCTAAGCGTATGAAGAACTTCTTGATATTGATAGTATTGTATAATATATAGACTGGTGAAGATATTTTTAAGGGAGTTGAAAATGCCATTAATGAAAAGAACCCTTAATGGAAAAACTTGAAATCTATTACAACTGATGGAGGCAAAAACATGTGTGGTAAAAATAAAGGACTGGTCGCTCTTGTGTCAAAGACTGTAGAAAATGATGGTGGTTCAAAACCGCTTGTCTTTCATTGTATCATTCATCAATTCAGTCTCTGTGCGGGAAATGTTTGGATATGTCTAAAGTTCTAAAACCAGTCACATCAATTGTTAATTTCATCAGATCCACTAGGCTGAATCACCGAGAATTCCGCGAGTTTACTAAAGAAATTGGAGAAAATAATTTACCATGTCACACTGCCGTACGCTGGCTTAGTTGCGGAAAAGTCCTTCAGTGATTCTTTGAACTTCGAGCAGGGATTGGAATTTTTTTGAATGAAAAGCATCGTCATTCATCCGAATTACAAAATAGCGAATGGCTGTGGAGGTTAGCATTCTACGTCGATTTGACAAAACATATGAACGAACTGAATTTAAGGTTGCAAGGAGAAAACCAGCTTCTTCCTGATTTATACACTGATATCGAATCGTTCCGGCAGAAAATAATACTGTTTCAATCACAATTGAGTAAAAACTGTTTCACACATCAAAACATGTGAAATATTCGATTATATATAAATATATAAATATATAAGATTTTTCAAAATCCTTTTGATACCGACATTGAAACCCTAGCCCCGGAACTTCAAATGGAAATTATTGATCTACAGTGCAGTAATATAATTAAGAACAAATATCAAAACTCATCTTTGTTGGAATTATACAGTCTTCCACTGGCACAATTGGATAATTTGCATAATAGTTGGATTTATTTCAATTATTTGTTAGTATTATGCTTAAGTTAAATTTTCTGCGTATTATTCTTGTCATTTAGCTTTACCTATAAATAAAACCGAGTTCTTATCATTCTGTGTTTTTTTTTAACCAACTTATCACAACAACAATAAGCCATTAGCTGTCGCGGGCCGGATTGATGACACTGGCGTCGGCGGGCCGGATTTGGCCCGCGGGTCGTAGTTTGGAAACCCCTGGACTAAAGGATGAGAAATCAAGCTAAATTTGGATTCATACTTCAGACATAGCACGCGTTCTATGTGTAATCTTTTGTGTAACTACGTCTTGGCGCAAGCCCGCGCCGGCAATAATGCTGCACTTAAAAGTATTTTAGCTGATGCGACTATGGATGTGGACGATGACGTATTTCTCCCTAATAATAATAACGATGTATGCGAACTCAACGGGAAAATTTCTGTTCCTGTTCAGAGTGTTTCAGAGGTCTCTATTAGCAGCCTATTGCTGACTGTTAATGACAGGGATACGAACGAAATTAGTCCACTTGACGATGATATTCCTAACGAGGAAGTAAATGATAACGTTGATTTTTTAGAAATGGCTCAGTCTCCGCAGCAAGTAAAGTAACTTCTGCTGGGGTGTTGACGTGTAGGGTGAGTTTTCTTGTTATGAATGTCCAATCTATTCGAAATAAAATTGATGAACTTTCGATATTCTTAGAATCTAAAGCCGAGCCGGATGTTCTGTTAATTACAGAACATTGGCTAAAAAGTAATGAACCATGCTACATTCCTAAGTATACAATATCGTCTTCCTTTTGTAGAGAGTCTGGTCACGGGGGAACAATGATTCTAATAAGAGAACAGTTTTTGGACTGTTTTCCTTTGGTTGTTGTTTCACAATATGATTATATGATTCAGGAGGGAGTGTTTGAATTCTCCCTTGTTTATAATAAAAAAAAATAATCTTTATATCCTCTGTATTTATAGACCACCAAAGGGCTCTATCAATGAATTTTTGGTGAAAGTTGAACTTTTGTTGTCCTTTTTTCCTGTAATGTCAAAAATTGTTATGGCAGGTGATCTGAATATTAACTTTGGTGAAGAGAGCTCGGTAGGTACCCAAGGCCTCCGTTGCCTGTTGGATTCATTTAATATAAACATGTTAGTTACCCAGCCAACAAGGATAACTGGCTTTTCGAATACAATTATAGACTATTTCTGTACAAATTTCATAAGTAATGAACCATGTAGCCTGTCTGTGACAGCTTCTGGTCTTTCAGATCATGAAGCAATATTAGCAAATCTGTATCTAAACTGTCCTAACAAAAAACTCTATAGATGTGGTAGAATTTATAGTGCTGCGAACTTTCATAGATTTAGAATATGTGCAGAGTCTATTAACTGGCAGTTGATTCTGCAGGGTTCCGATCCACTAAGAAATTTTAATAGTTCATTGCTTTCTCTTTTTGAGATACATTTTCCACTTAGAAAACTAAAGAAAAAACAAAAAAAACCATGGATTACAAGCGGCATTAAAAGCTCCTCAAGAAACTTACGGTTTTTACATACATTAAGAAAATTTTACCCCACAGAGTTTATACATAATTATTTTAATACATATAAGAGAATTTATAGGGGAGTTATTAAAGCAGCGAAAAGGAGATTTTATGAGGAAAGAATGAATAGAGCGGGGAACAAGATGAAGGAAGGATGGAATATGGTAAATGAGTTAAGGGGAAAGTCTAATAAATGTTCGGAACAGGCAGATATACAGTCTCAAGTACTTAATGATTTCTATTGCTCTATTGCCCAGAATCTAATAAGCGATCTAAAGCCAAAAGTGTGCCCAATGACATTTCTTCGTAACACATCAGTATTGGACACATTTTATTTACATCATACCAATACAGAAGAATTGAAAAAAGTTTTCAAAGAAATTAAAAACAAAAACTCTGCAGGATTAGATAACATACCAGAAAAAAATTATGAAAACTTACCGGACAGCGCATTGAATACACTTACTGCTGCTATAAATATTTCATTCGATACCGGCATATTTCCCTCTTGTTTAAAAACCGGCTTGATTAAACCTCTTTTTAAAGGCGGTGACTCAAATGATCCGTCATGTTATCGCCCTATATCTCTACTCCCAACACTATCAAAAATAATAGAAAAACTAGTCAAGAACAGAATGATCTCTTTTATAAAAAAACATAACATACTGACCAAATGTCAATGGGGATTCCAGAGTTCAAAGAGCACTGGAGATGCAATATTTTCATTTCTAGAGAAACTTTACTTAGGCCTGAATGATGGTGATGTGGCGGCAGCAGTATTTTGTGACTTCTCCAAAGCATTTGACTGTGTGAATCGGGAAATACTGCAGGAGAAGCTACAGTGCTATGGGTTTAGGGGGATAGCATTGGGATGGTTATCCTCATATATGTCCGAAAGGAAACAAATTGTCCGATGTCAAGGAATCGACTCTAATGTCCTTGTTAACCCTTATGGAGTTCCTCAGGGCTCGGTCTTGGGACCCCTGCTATTTTTACTGTATGTCAACGACCTAACAAGTATTAATATTGATGGTCATTTCACCTTGTTTGCTGACGATACTACGATCCTGTGGTTGAATAAGGATACTGATGCCTTAACTGCTCAAATATCCAGTGACATTGAGAGGGTAAAACAGTGGTGTGATGCCAATTGCCTAGCGTTTAACATTACCAAAACAAATATTCTAACATTCAAGTGTAACATTAAGGGGTTAAATTTAGAAAATCATGTTCTAGAGAACAAAACTGTTGCGAGGTTTTTAGGCATTCATATTGACTCAAGACTTAAATTTACTGATCATGTCATTGCACTTAATAAAAAACTAGCATCGGCATGTTATGCAGTGAGAATAATCAGAAACAATTTGGGGCACTCCATGGCAAGATCTGTTTATTTTTCTTTAATAGAGGCTAATTTACGGTATGGGGTTGCTTTTTGGGGTTTGAGTTCTGTGCAGTTGATACGGTCGGTTTTTGTCCTCCAGAAGAGAGCTTTAAGGTATCTTTGTGGACTGAAACTACGAGATCATTGCAGACCATTCTTTATCCGTGAGGGAATTTTGACATTAACTTGTATTTTTGTTCTGGAAACTGTTTCCCTAATTCACAGAAAGTATGGAAATGTCGTAAATGCAAATGTACATAACACCCGTAATGGCAGTGAACTATCCCTACCTATACCTACGAGCGCTCTCACCAAGAATTCATTGATTTATGAGAGCGTTAAGATATATAATCATTTACCAGGAATATATAGAGATATTAGGAATAGTAAAAAATTCACATACTCCGTAAAAAAGTTTTTACAGGCTAAAGCATACTATAGTCTAGAGGAATATTACAGTGAAGTATTTTAGAAACGGTATAGTGGTAAGGGAAGTGATAAATTCCATTATCTGCTTTTATTTTTATACAATGTTGTGTAATTATTACTGGGTGACAACTTTATACACCTCATACCCTTCACGTTAGCATCCTAGTTATGTACTTATATTACTTTAATTACTGAATTGTTTGTTTCTCACGATTCTGTAGCACTACTACCTGTGCTCTTGCCATTCAGCGTTAGTCGCTATAGGTACTGATATATATTTTTTTTCTCTTTTTTTGGTTTGATTTTTTTAATTTCGATTCTTGAGTGCATTACGATATACTTATTATATGTTTTATCATCAGCGCGTTATAGTTTGTAAAAAATTTATTTTTTGTTTTTTTTTCTCTTCTTTTTGACTGTGAAGACTGTGCTTGTTATATGTTAAGATTTCATTTACAATGTGTATTATTGTTTGTCTCTTTTACTGACTAGTTGACCGCTATTTATTTATTTTGACTTAGTTCAGTTTAGTATTTAAGTCTAACCTTTTTCATTGTTATTCATCCCAGCTTTGTTTATAAGATGCCCTCTTTTAACAATAAAGCATATTTGATTTGATTTGATGATCCATTTAACCCAAGAAGGGTCGAATGTGGAGAAAATTACCGAATATGCCAGGGATTAGAAACAAACCCGACTAGATATTTTTATCAAATTTATCTTGATATACTTTTTTTTTAAAATACCCTGTATAATATCCTCTATTCAAGTTAACATTTTACTGAGCACAGCGCTTCATGCTGCACTGGCGATGTAGCGTGATGGGTGGCGATCATGGTAATCTTTTTAATTTTCATGGTTTCGTACAGAGTTGACTCCACCGGGTGGAAGGTTCGCGTCAATTTTGTCCAAAAGTGTATGTTTATCTACATTCTATCAATTAATACCACTCAACAATTTTTAATTGTCAAATAGAAACACGCAAGCAAAACTGATTATTAACTTACTTCTTGCTACAAAGGCACTTCTTAAATAAAACTGCTCGCAATTCTCCCTGCTTTCCTTTAACTCTTTTTCGGAGATTAGCGGAACGTGACTTTCATCAATATTAAAACCTGCTTTTATAAGTTCACTCAGCGTCATCCACTCAGGAATATTTTCTACGGGATACCATGCCATCCATTCGAAAAGACCTGGTTCTACTTTTATTGGTAATTCATCTCGCCTAAAAATCGATGTATCATGAGCATTCTAAGAATGCTACTATTAATACAGGATGCTAACTAAACATACGGCAAAACTTCACACACAATGGTGGCATTTTATTGACTTCTTAAATGCAACATACATTAAGCTCGCTAAATTGGTTGTTTTAGGCGGGGGTTCGCCCTGGCCTCACATAGACACTGTATCACCCACAGTATAAGGTTGGTTCAGTTTATTATTGCTAGACCAATTAAACACAACTTATTTTGCTATGTTTTATTCTTCTACTTTTCACCACCCTTCCAATAGTACAATATTTACATTGATAAAACACTAATACATCATCTTAACAACCCTAAAGTACTGCACCGAAATGCCGTTAGGATTTCATTGGTTTTTGCCGTAGAAAATGAATCAGAACTTGAATATAATATAATATTTCACGTATTTACGCGAACTGCAAAACACTAAGGTGCAACTTCGTGCACGTCTTAAACAAACACAAAGAATGTAGTTTGTTTGACTGCTAAATCCACGGTACTTTTACTGTACGTTTAAAAGAATGGTAAACTTTGTTACCGGGCACACGTCCCTAAAATATCAATTACTTTAACATTAGAAAATCACTTTGCCTGACACACATGTCAGATCAAAATACGTGATATTATTGTCTTAGCCACGTGGATCACCTACTTGCTCTGAAGTCTAACAGGGTACTGAGTTGTTTATGGTGCTACAGCGCTCCAGTCTGGGAGGTCCACCAATCACAAGAGGCCACGTGGACACTCTTGACCAACCAACGTGAAGCGACCATTGAAGCATGTTTGCGCGTTGTCGGTCAAACATCACAGAGACTAATATATTTACATATTCTTGAAGCCGCAAACCTATTGCAAAGCTGCCGGTTTTCGTAGGCGTGAATTTAATATTATTTAGTTTAGAATATAGCACGTTTTTATGTTTACAGAACACTTGATGTTTTCCGAGAATTAGAATACTGCGGGATAAAACACTAATAATCTTTAACCATAGGTTAGACATTTAGCGGTTTTGCCAGTAAAATAGAATATCTTGTCGCTACGCTGAAAGACTGAAGGAATCTTGAATACAGGCGGCGTTTTTCCTTTATTGCAGCGTTGCCGATTCGCAGACGTCGGTGCGACGTTGACAGATTCGTTTATGTTTATTACTTTGATTATTAGATAACGTGTTTCTCAAACATTGGTCGAGGTGGATTTCACTTATGACCTGCTCGATCCCCGGACTCAAATCCTTTTCCTATAGTTTGCCATCTTATAATACTCCAGTCAATGGGGAAAAGATTGCAGTCACGCATCCTAGCTGGCGGTAGTCATTTTAAGCAATCCTTGTCGGAAAACATTGTTATCCCCGTGTATCCTTAACACAAAGCGCCGTTCCGAAAATTATTAAAGAGCAAAATATTGTTAAAAATTTAGGGAATCACCCCTTAAACTTTTGCCGTATGTTGAGTAAACACCCTGTATAAAAAATATACTAATAACCAAATTGTGTGTGAAATAAAACTATACTACGGTCTCAAAATAATTGGCAAAACTGTTCATATAACCATTAACGGTGTGCGGCGAAAATAATTAACATTTTAACACTTTTAAGTTAAATAAAAGCAATCCAAACCGCTTGGGCAGATTGTGCATAAATAGGTCATTACATGTTGCTAAGTTTTAATAGATTTCACTGAAATTTCCATAAAATTTACCGAAATCGGCATGTCATTAAGGGCTTTTTCACCCTACGGGACCTGTTTTACTTAATTTGGCAACGCAGGTAGGAAAAACCCATGTCTAAAGACGCTCGCACGCTTTGTTACCGCCTCTAACCAACGTTCAGTGCCGTAGACAAGTTTCAATCAAGAGAATATTAGCAATTCAGTTTTATTATTCCAGTGTTATTTTGGTGGTTATTCAAAACAGCAAATATTATAATGCAGGCGAGTTCTTAAAGTGATAGTAACCAACAAATTACAAAACGACGTCATTTAAAACCTGGGGAGCGTACAATGGTAAAAAATGTGTATAAGGGAATTCTAAATACACACAGTGGAATATCATTCACTGATGCAGCAGAACTTTGTGCCACATTGACTAAGACATCTTGCCGTACTGTTTATAGAACTATCAAGGACAATAGGAATACTAAAGTGCCCGATCAGAAGGAAACAAGAGGACGGAAAAAGATTTTTATTGATCAGCAAACAAAGTTAGCCATTCGTCGGAAAGTGCATGCATTTTTTTTCGAAATGAACTTCCGAATTTAAAAAAAATTCTGCCGAAATTGAAAGGGATGAAAATATGCAAAAAATTTCTAAAGAGTTCTAATGCGTACACTACGAGAATTGAATTTTCGATTCGTAATCGCAAAAGTCTTTTGGTGGAAAAGGAAGAAATCGTATTGTGGCGTAGAAAGTATCTAGAAGAAATACAACAATATCACTGTGCAGGGAAAATAATTTACTTTAAGGATAAGACATGGTTAAATAAAGGACATACTGTGAATTACATTTGGCAAGATCTCAACATTAAAGATGCACGTAATGCCCTTATCAATAGACTGTCCACTGGATTGAAAGTTCCTTCAGGAAAAGGTCGTCGGTTAATTATAACCCACATCGGGAGTTATTCTGGTTTTCTTGAAGGTGTGTTAAACATGTTTGAATCTCGTAAAACCGGTGATTATCATAAGGATATGAACTCGGGAGTGTTTGAAGATTGGTTTAAATCCATCTTACCGCTTATTGAACGTGGTTCGGTAATCGTGATGGATAATGCACCATACCACAGCCGTCGGGTGGAAGCTCTGCCAACTTCTGCGTGGCGAAAAGAAAAGATTGTTGACTGGCTCGAAGAAAAAAGTATTGCATTTGGCGAAAAAATGCTAAAAGTGCAGTTGCTCGATCTTGCAAGACTTCACAAAAAAAATATACGAAATATGTAGTGGATGAAATGGCTCGTGAACGAGGTGTTACAATATTACGTTTACCGCCTTACCATTGTGAACTAAATCCAATCGAGCTTATATGGGCACAGATAAAAGGCGAAGTGGCGCGTGAAAATTAAACTTTTAAATTAAAAGATGTCAAAGAACTGTTAAAAACGGCAATAGCGAATGTACAAGCAGCAGATTGGCGTTTTACATGCCGAGGGCGTAGAAAAAAAATGTGGGACTTAGATGTACGCGTTGAAGTCATGGTAGAACCTATTATTATAAATCCTGCAGATGACAGCAGTAGTGACAGTAATGAAATGTTTTTATCGTCAGATAGTGAATTAGCGCTGTAAATGATAATAATAAATTTAAAATTGTAACGTATTGTCATTATAACACTTTTTAATGTCGGCGTGGAATATAATTTGTCAAATTATTATTAATTAGTGTTCATTAGGTAACAATAGTTAGGAAATTTATAATTTAAATAAAATAGGTTTAGGTTTTGCCCTTAATCCAATATTATATGTTTCTATTATTATGTAGTAGAATAAAAACATAATGAAAATAACATATACCGTTGCTTTATTATTATTTTTGGATTTTATATCTGCGTAATTTAGTTTCTCTAATTACTTCATGAGATCACCAAATGTAAAAGCTTAATTTATTTTTCAGTTTAATTTATAAAATAATATTTATTATAGTAAATGTAAATATATTATAATAATTAACAAAAAATTCATATATTTTTTGAATTATTATTGTTTAAAATGACACGCCTCTGGAATTGGCGTTCCCCTTACGTCTTGCACACCCCCGTAAAAATGAGTCACTGCCAATTATTTTGGTACCGGAGTATAAACATACGTATTATTAATGCATAATATTTTACCTATTAAGTCCTCTTAATACTGAATCGCAAGTCTGAATACACCTGTAAGAGGGCGAACAATACACTTGATCAATACTGATATTTTTGTCTCTTAGCGCCTCCCCAACCAGCTTTGCTTCAAAGACACCAATATTGGTGAGGGGCGAGTCTTTAAGATAGGCAGTAGCGCCACCTATAAAAATAAAATCAGTTTGAAAATACCAAGTTCGGGAGAATCACTAAATCTGCAGAATCACATTTCCGTTAAGTATATTTAAAATATTGATATTTGAGTTAAACTTCTAGATATTTTATTTGCTATATTTTTTAAAACTAAAAATAATTTTTAATAAATTTATTAATTGTAAAATGTAATTTTATGTAAAATATGTTTAATGCTATTATATAGAACACAGTTAACATTTTACACAATACTGCCTATAATCACCCAATCGGCTTTTGTTCGAAAATAACTTAAAAACTCCACTTAATGGATTATTTCTTTTAATATTCAAAATTTGAGCTGCATTATACAGGGTGTCCCGAAATAGCGATGACAAGTTGTAAATATAAATAGAGCTACAGCAAGAACACGGACAATACAAGGACTCGACGAAACCACAGGCAGGAGGCGCGTTGAGTCGGCAGCTCATGCTGAGCGCATACTTTATTATGAGTTTTCACTATTTTAGCATTAGAAATTAGGTTTTATTTTTAAAACTAAAAACTATTCTTCGCACACAATTCGATTTTATTATAAAAAAACGAAGTTCCAAACCAAAACACCATTAAGCTGGATTTATAAACTCGAAGCCGGCGTCGGCGCTCGCGCTGGCGCGGGCGCTGTAAGTTAAACAAGTGAATCGTAATGGAGCGATTTATAAACTTCGCCGGCGCTGGCGCTGGCGCTGGCTGGCGTTCGACATAAACCATCTTTATATTGCCAGCGCCGGCGTTCGTAGGAAATCCGTAGCGCCGCGTCATAACCAATGGGATTTTAGCATTTCTATCAAGTCATCGTTGGCATCTGCCAAAGTGTCAACGGCCGAGCGTCATTTTAATTTTTGTGTTGATGTCAGCTTGATATTTCTAGATTATTTGTTTTTGTGGTTTTTATATTAATCTCGTTTGTGAAAAGAATTGCTCCTAAATACTGTTAAATATGAGTGAAATGGAGACTGAGACCCTTGGTAAGTACAAACATACTTTAAAGTTAGTTTTATTTGCTAATTTTATTTGCATCTGATTTTAGGTGAATCTAAAGTTCTCCAAGGAACAGAAATTGATTTGGGGCTCCTGATAGATACGATCCAAAACTATGAGTATTTATACAACGTTAGCAATAGATATTACAAAGATGCTAAAAAAAAAGAATCTTGCGTGGGAAGAAATTGCAATGATTCTAAATACAACTGGTTAGTAAAAAATTATACCAAAATAGAAAATGCATAAAAATATATAAGTAAAAAAGTTAGCTGCTTTAATAACAATATATAGGTATCTGAAGTACTATGTTTAGTCAATAATAATAATAATACTATGTTATATAGGTCAATAATTGTTGATTTTTTCCATTTTTAAATATAGGTGTTATGGCTGTATATTTATTAAATAATAAATAAATAAAATAAACAATACCATTTTTTATTATAACATACTCATTACATGAAAAAAAGGAAATATCTGATAAATGTTACAAATTAACAAGGAGGACAAAAATATACAAATAATATAGTGCAAAGGAACAATACCAAACACAAGGTGCATGTAATACCACACTAAAGTTCTTTTTGTAATTAAAGAATAAAGATCCACTATTAGCAGGTGCTTTAATATTTATGTGTTTCCCATCTAAAGCGCCCAAACAGTTAGGAAAATTCCACTTGCTATAAAATCCATTGCTGATAGTGCGCCAGTCCGCTTCACTACAGGGATTCTTTAAATAAATAGGGATTAACGTTTCCCATAGTGCCTCACATGTTTCTCGGATAATTTTAAGGACAGTCGTAAGGCCAACATGAAGGTTCCATGCTAGGGCTTGCATACTGCTTCCTTGAGACAAATATCTAAAATAAAAAATTATATATATTAGGTATAAATATACAAAAGAACTGTGGCAGTCTTCTAATGCTAACTGCACTGCGTTTACTAAAAAATATACATACTGTAATGTTATTATCACTCTTTCCTCGGGCGATATTCTATCGGATCTCATGCCTTTTTGGATTCGTAGAGAAACAAAGTTTACTAGCTTATCAAAGGTAGGAACATTCATTCGTGTATACTTAAAAAACTGCTGCTTATCCATCGCCTTAATATTTTGAAAATATTTAAATCCATCTTCATTGCGTCTGGCTCTATTTATGGGTCTCGTTTTGAAGCGACGAGTGCGTTTCCTGGGTAATGCTACATATAAGCATAAAACTACCCCTAAGACACCGAGTGACTTCTTCTTCCTTGCTAAATCCATTTATTTAACTCTTTTTTTGTTCTAATAACTGCACTAAAAAAAACACCACCAACAGTACAAAGTAAAATGTCAGAAGTGTCAGATTATGTTTTTATTTGTCATTGTCAATACTGCGAACGCGAACTCCAAGTTTATAAATGCCCACTATGGACGTCTACGACGAACGCTGGCGCCGACGCCAGCGCCGACGCCGGCGAGAGTTTATAAATCCAGCTTTAGTTACTGAAAAAACTAGACGGTGTCAATTTTGGAGGTAGGACTAATATGCACAACTTCTTTTACGCTTGACACAACGCTAGATATCATAAATACAAAAGCAGAATTTTCCAAACAAGCATTGTTATAAGCAGTACCCACAATATTATCTGCTTTATAATCAAGAAATGGTTTACTGTGAATTCGTCCATTAATATTAGGTACATATTTTTCACGGTCCAGCAGTAACTGGCACTACGACCGAGACTGTTCTTAAAATATTCTATTGGAACTCGCAAAACTCAAGTTGTAGGAAATAATTGTATTGGGAAAGTACCAAGAACCATCGCATAGTATCTAAAACTTAAAGATCCCGGTAAATACACAGGACATAGTTTTGACATAACTCAACATCAACTAAAGAAATATAAATATAGATGAGTGTTTTAAAGAAAAATTGACACGACTGGGAAAATTTTAGGATCGTTATAGTAAAAACAAGGAAATCCGAAACTATTCCTGTAAATTCAACCCATGGACCCTCATCAGAGACTGTAATGCGAAATTGAGTAAAAGTTAACTAAAGTTAATATTGTTCAGGACAATATATAAATACATTTTTTTTTTAATTTAATATAAAAAAAGTCGGTTCTAGTTCAAGGGCCTTCTGTCGCTCTCGAGAAATTGACAACCTTTCTCTCAGAGCGACAAAGTATCACTTTACGCCCTTAATACACAATTATACCTTTTCTTTCCGGCAAATTCTTTGGCATATTCAGATCCTTGCGAATGTAATTTCCTAATTCGTCAAAACAAAAAGGTACCCAACTTCCAAATGTAAAGTCTATCCTCTCGCCGTGTCTCATGACAAACACATTTCTAGTTGAAGATTCCTCCGTCGCTAGCTAAAAAATATTTAATAGGTATGTTATGTAACTTACAACAGACAACGTGCTACTATTTTATCCGAGAATAGCCACCGTAAGCTATTCTCGGCTACTGTTAAGCGCGTTGTATCTGACAAAGATATTTGTGGGCGTCTTCGTCCGGCGCATAGTGTCCACATCTATGTAAATTTCGGCATACACAAGCAAATTTACGCCAAATACAACAAACAACTATAACATTTTTAAAGTTGTATTCTGATGAATTTGTGTCAAACGTGAACACCATTGTTCATCCTATTTTTTTAATAAACAGGGGCCTGTCAAATTATTTTTTACTTTTTAGTACAATTTATTGGTATGTCCTGGTGACTCTAATAAAATCGTTTAACTTAAAAAAATGTTTTATTTCATTTATTTTTCATTTCAGATTACATCCTTACCATATAGCTTTGCACCAAGCCTTAAATGAAGAGGATTTTGATCGGAGACTTGATCATTACCATTGACTTGTGTGCATGATATATGAAAAGCCTGAATTTGTACACCAAATTCTTTGGACAGACGAGGCTACTTTTCATAGCAACGGTAGTGTAATAATTTAGGTTCTGTTCTAACTAATCACTAATAAAATCCATGCTGTGCTATTAAACTCTGTATATTCTCTGTTCATTCAACTTACAATTTCCTGTTGTACTTTTATGAATTAGTAGGAGTCAGCAAGTTGATCGTATGCTGATTCGTAGTTTACTTTACTATTATTAAATGATGCATAATTTATTGTTTTATTATACAGTGTGTCTTTGTACCATATTACAGTAGGGTAAATTTAAAAATATGCTTTACTGGTCTGCCCAAAACCCTCACTGGATGCGAGAAGTCCAACATCAGGGATGCTGGAGTGTTAATGTGTGGTATGGTATAATAGGGGATACAGTTATTTCTTTCACCAACCATTAAATGATAACTTGGACTTCCTTAGGAATGAGTTGCCGGTTTTGTTAGAAGATGTGCCTTTGCAACCAGACAAAATATGTTTATACAGCTCGACGGCTGCCCAGCCCATTTTTCAATTAACGTGCGGGAACACCTAAACGACGTATGTCCAAATCGGTGGATCGGAAAGGAAGCCTGACCTGACTTGACCTGTTTGAACTTATATTTGTGGGGTCGAATAAAAGATCTTGTTTACCAAACCAGGCCATTGACCAGGGATGATATGGAGATCAGAATTCAAGAGGCAATTCGTGGCATCGCAAGAGCGGAAGTGCTGCCGTTTTTTCTACTCGAGAAAGGCTCGAGCAATGTGTGGGACAGTTTTTTTTTTATATTAGTTTTAGTTAACAATTATTACAAACAACTTCAGGGGCCGCTCGAATCGAAGATCATAGTTGCGCGGCATGCTCTTCGGACTGTCTGATTGGTTCTGGTGTTCGGCTGACTCTTTATGGAGATCGACATGAACTTAATATGGATAGTAACAGTAATTTTAATATTGATCACCTAAATGTGAGTGGTCTGAGCGCTAGGGTTTCCTCAGTTGTCGAATCAGTTTGTGCTACATCGGATGAATTTCAAACAAGTAACAACAATTCTAACAAACAAAATTATACTGCAAGATCACCCAATGCTACTTCGGTTATAAACTTACTTTATCAAAACATTAGAGGTGCAAAGACTAAATTGGCAGAACTGAAAACTTCGTTGCTTGTTTGTGATTATGATTTTGTGGCGGTAACGGAGTCATGGCTTAATGACTCGGTGTACACATCTGAATTCTGTGTCAATTATAATGTCTTCCGTAAGGACAGAAATCCGGAAATCTCTGGAAAACATCAGGGTGGTGGTGTATTTCTTTGTGTAAATAATAAGTTTCATTCTTCAGTAAGCAATATTTTTGAACTAGATATAGAAGCTGTATGCGTTAAGATATTGATCGGTCATGGTTGTATATATATTGGTCTATCTAGCAGAATTGATTTTTATAGGCGCTGTTAAAACTTTTTTGTTATTTATAGTTTTATTTGATATTGTATATAAGAATGGATGTACCTGCCGAAGGCAGGTAAAAAAAGGGGAATAATAAAAAAAAAGTAAGTTGAATTGACAAAAATATGACAGAAGTTAGTTTTCATTAAAATTTAGATATAAACGATAATATCGGGCGCCGACTAGAAAAAAAGCCCGACATTTGGTCCCACGAGCCTCCTTGAACAGCAGTGGATAGAGAAATCAACATTAGAAGTTTTTTATCCCGAAAGAAAATCAAAGAAGAAAAATTAAAAAAAAAAAAAAATTTTAGACACATTTGGTACTAAAATGTCAAATTTAGACAGTTTAACCTCTGAGAAGTCTTTTCATGGTTTTGAGAGAGAACGATCGGTATCCGAAAGGCAGACAGCCGCGAAAGGATCGAAGAAAAGTTCGACGAAATCATTAAAATCAGTTAAAAAAAACGAAGTATTAATAAGAAGTGAAAAGGAAAGAGCAGAGTTGTTAAAGAAAAAATTAGAAATTGATTCAGAACTTAAAATTTTGGAATTAGAAACAGATGCAGCCATTGGGATGATCGATGAGCAAGAATCGAGCAATGGAAGCAACATCTGCGATGACGATGATAAAATTTCAGAGAATTCCAGAATGAGTAATGTTAAAAGATGGGTTAAATCTATAAGTGAGATGGGAATTCATAAAGAAAAAGATGATATCAAACCTGCAGATATGAATATTGTTAGGAATGTAGACAACAGTAGCATTAAAGTAATATGTGAAACCTTCCAGAACGTTATAGAACAAGTAATTCAAACACAAGTACCTAAAGAAGGTAGTAATAGACAACTTTTAGACAAAGATTTACCGTTTTTTGATGGACGACCTGAAAACTGGGCACTATTCATTACTCAATTGAATAGAAAAAGAGAGATTTTTAAATATTCCGATGATGAAATTCTTATGAAATTGCAGAAAAGTTTAAAAGGTGAGGCATTAGAAGCAGTGAGAAGCATGATGTTACATCCTAAAAACATAAATTTGATTTTGAAAACGTTAGAGTTGCGGTTTGGCAGGCCAGAATATGTAACTGAAGCATTAATTTCCAAAATTCAAGCAATTCCTACCATAAAAGAAGGTGATTTTGATAGTATTATTAAATTTTCATGTAGTGTCAGTAATTTAGTGGCGACAATAGAAGCAATAGACAAATGTATAAATATAGAAAACCCGATACTCCTAAGACAATTAATTGATAAAATTCCGAGTAGTTTGAAGTTGCGATGGGGTGAAAAAACATTTGAAAATCAAATTAATGGGTGTGAAATGAATCTGAAGATTTTTGATGAATGGCTTTCTTCATTGGCATCAGCACTTTCCTGTGTAAGCACACCAAAGTTTCAAAATTCGCATCCTGTTAGGGGAAATTATGGTCAGAGGAAGGAAAATGTTTGGGTTACTGATCAAGAAAAAGAAGAAAAAACACGTTGCTACTATTGTAACGAAGGTAACCATGAAATTATTAAATGTCCCATATTAAAAAGAGACTCTGTAGATGATAGATGGTCAAAAATTGTTTATGCCAAAGCATGTTTCACATGCCTGAAGAAAAATCATAGAAAATCAAACTGTAAATCAAAGAATAGATGTGAATTTGATGGGTGCACCAGAAAACATCATAGTTTATTGCATAAGAATCCGATGAAGATACTCACCGAAGAAAATAAACCATATTCTGCAGGAATTCCACCGGCGGAGAGTTGTAACGCGCATACAGAAAGGTCTGTTTGGAATATAAATAGGCAGTCAAAAGTTTTGTTAAAGATATTACCTGTAAAATTGTATGGTCCAAGCGGTGTTGTTGAAACGTATGCACTGTGTGACGAAGGATCAACAGTATCCTTGATAGAACAGGACATTGCACAAAAACTCGGCGTAAATGGAAAAATAGAACCATTTTGTATGAGATGGACAAATAATATGGTAAAGAGAAATGACGATTCCAGAACAGTATGCATAACCATATCAGGAACTGGTACAGATAAGAAAAAATATACCATGAATAATGTTAGAACCGTGGAAAATCTATCATTACCAAAACAAACAGTAAGAAAAGCTGATTTTAATGAAGACTATCTACTAGATCTTCCGATAGAAGATTTTACAGATGCTCAACCGACTATTTTGATTGGACAAGATAATATACACCTGACAATAGCAAGAAAAGTATATCAAAGTAATGAAAATAGTCCAGTAGTTACAAAAACTGTTTTGGGATGGGCAATTCACGGTAATACAGATAAAGAAGCAGTAAATTTAATAAGTCTTCATATATGTAAATACGAAGAAGATGCGAACTATGCTGAATTGGACAAGATTATTAGAGAATCATTTAAGACAGAATCATTTGGAGTGTCAATAACAACGAAAGAAATAAATAGGGATGATGAAAGAGCATTGCAAATTCTAAAAGAGACGACAAAGAAAATTCATAATATTAATAGATATGAGACTGGACTTTTATGGAAGAAAGATAATCTAATTTTGCCAGAAAGCCGACAAAATGCTGTAAATCGTTTAATATGCGTGGAAAAGAAAATGAAAAAAGATGAGCTTTATTTTAAAAAATACAACGACAAAATTCAAGATTACTTGCAGAAGGGTTATTTACGTCAACTTAAATCAGATGAATTGGAAGAAAAACATCCAAGAATATCGTATTTACCTCACTTTGGTGTAATTAATCCGAATAAACCAGAAAAATTTAGGTTGGTCTTAGATGGTGCTGCAAAATCACATGGTACTAGTCTTAACGAAAATCTCCTTCAAGGCCCCGATTTTTTAACAAGCCTTTTTGGAGTTTTGCTAAGATTTCGTAGATTAAGATGGGCATTTTCTGGAGACATAGCAGAGATGTTTCATCAAGTAATGATACGAAAAGAATATAGATACGCTCAAAGAATTCTTTGGAGAGATGGTGACGCTACTAAATCAATGAAAGAATATGAAATGCAAGTAATGATCTTTGGATCCACCTGTTCACCTTGTGCTGCCCAATACGTAAAGAATTTGAATGCACAGAAATCAAAAACATACAACCATCTAGCAAGAGATGTTAAGAAAAATTTTTATGTGGATGATTATTTGGATTCTTGCAGCAACGAAGAAGAAGCTGTTAAAAAGATAAATGAAATTATAAAATTACATGAAGAGGGGGGGTTTGAGGTAGTCAGTTGGGTTTCAAACTCACCAGAAGTCGTTAAAAAGTTTGCAGCAACGAAAAGCAGTCACAAAGATTTAAACAAATCCACTATAAATAGAATTCTTGGTTTACGGTGGAATACAGAGAACGATGAATTTGAATATAATCTGAACTTTCACAAGATACAGCCACAGATACTTCAAGCAATAGATGCACCTACCAAGCGACAAGTTTTAAGTTTTGTCATGTCTGTATTCGATCCTCTTGGTTTACTTACTAATTTAACCATTCGAGGGCGAATTATTTTGCAGCAGATCTGTCGATCTGGTATAAATTGGGATGATACAATTTCCCATTGCATTTATGAAAACTGGCTGGTTTGGTTAGGAGATATAAAGACAATAGAAGAAGTGAAGATACCGAGATGTTATTCGGAGAGCCTTCCATTCGCAAAATCTTTAGAAATTCATGTTTTCGGCGATGCCAGTGAAGAAGCTTTTTCCTCCGTTGCTTACCTAAGAATGGTATATGAAGATAAAATTGAAGTAACACTGCTATCGTCAAAAGCGAGAGTATGTCCGTTAAAGCCCATTAGCATACCGCGTGCAGAACTACAAGCAGCGGTAATGAGTAGCAGATTATTGAAGTCACTTAAGGAACATTTAGAGCTCAAGATGAACAAAACCTTTTTGTGGTCGGATTCAAAAACAGTTTTATGTTGGATTAAAGGCGATGGTCGAAATTATAAACAGTTTGTTTCGCACAGAATTGGGGAAATTCAAGAACTGACAGATATTTCGGACTGGAATTATGTACCATCAAATTTAAACATCGCTGACAGTATCACTCGGTTCAAATCTGCACCTGACTTTGATAAAAACTCCACTTGGTTCAGTGGACCTGAATTTTTAAAACTGGAAGAATGCAATTGGCCAGGACAGCCTGATTTTATTGCACAAAAAAATGACAGCGAAAAGAAGATAAATCCTATGTTTTTGGGCCTTGTGTTTAAAACAACAGATATACAGCCGGATGTTAACAGGTTTTCAAAATGAAAAAGGTTTATCAGAACAACCGCTTGGATATACCGATATTTTTATCAGTTACTCAAGAAAGTTCGACAAGAAACACATATTTTCCCTAAGGAGCTTAATTGTCAAGAAATAGAAGAAGCCGAAAAGAGATGCATATTAGCAGCTCAGATGCACAGTTTTTCAGAAGAAATATATTGTTTAAAAGAGAAAAACAAAACACTTCAAAAATCTTCAAAATTATCAGAACTTTGTCCTTTTTTAGACTCTGATGACATTCTTAGAATCAGTGGAAGATTAAATTTTGCAAATTATTTAGATGAATCAACAAGAAACCCTATTATTCTAGATCCCAAAAGTCAATATACCAAATTGATAATGAAAGAGTATCATGAAAAGAATGGGCACCAAGGGGTAGAAACCGTTCTAAACGACATTAGAAAAAGGTTTTGGATTTTAAAAGGACGATCTGCTGTCAAAAATACTTTTAAAATGTGCCAGTTCTGTAAAATCAAGAAGTCAAAGCCAGAGATTCCAAAAATGGGTCAACTTCCACCATGCAGGCTTACTCCAAACGTAAAACCGTTTACTCATACTGGCTTAGATTTATTTGGCCCTCTTTATGTAACAGTCGGACGTCGCCGCGAAAAGAGATGGGGAGCAATATTTACATGTATGACTGTAAGAGCAATACATTTGGAAATTGTTCACAGTTTGACTTCAGATTCTGCAATTATGGCGATCCGACGAATAGTGGCGAGACGAGGTACTATTCGCCACTTATATTCTGATAACGGAACCAACTTTAGAGGCGCTGATGAAGAGTTGAAGAATTTTTGGAAGACAATTGACAACGATATCATATCTCGAGAGCTGACAGAAAAAGAAATTCAGTGGCATTTTAATCCTCCCAGTGCACCACATATGGGAGGTTGCTGGGAGAGGTTAATAGGAAGTGTGAAGAAAGTACTTTCAAATATGGTAAAGGAAGAAGCTCCTAGAGAAGAGGTCCTTTTAACACTGTTTACTGAAGTGGAAAATATTATAAATAGTAGACCATTAACTAGGGTATCAACAGATGCGAATGATCCTGATTGTTTAACACCCAATCATTTACTTATTGGTGCAAGTCAGCCTACTTTTCCAAGCTGTTTTGAAGATGTTAATCCACAAAAGCTTTGGAAGCGATCCCAGAGATTAACAAATATTTTTTGGATGAGATGGGTTAAGGAATTCCTACCAACTCTTACCAAACGAGGAAGATGGACCGATGATTCGAAGCCTATAAACATAGGAGATGTAGTGGTTGTGGTGGAACCAAACCTTCCCCGCAATGCTTGGCGACTTGGTCAAATTGAAAAGCTGTTTCCAGGCAAAGATAATGTGGTCAGAGTGGTCGAAGTAAGAACTGTCAATGGAACATTTCGAAGACCAGTTACAAGATTATGTCGGTTAGACGTAGAAGGTGTAAATTGAACATTACACGAGGGGGAGAATGTTAAAACTTTTATTGTTATTTATAGTTTTATTTGATATTGTATATAAGAATGGATGTACCTGCCGAAGGCAGGTAAAAAAAGGGGAATAATAAAAAAAAAAGTAAGTTGAATTGACAAAAATATGACAGAAGTTAGTTTTCATTAAAATTTAGATATAAACGATAATATCGGGCGCCGACTAGAAAAAAAGCCCGACAGGCGCGTATTTAATTCTCTAGATAGACTGCAAGGACATAAATGTATAATTGTAGGTGACTTAAACTTGAACTCTTATTATAAGTCCGTCATTGGCGTTGATACGGCTGATCGTGTCTTGGAGTTGAATAATTTTCTAGCATTTAATGGCCTAATTCAGCACAATAGGATATTAAATCAGTATAATACAATTTTGGATATGATTATTTCCAATCTTGATTTTGTTGAGGTGGCAAAAGATTCATTTCATCTTGTTCCTGAGGATAGCTACCATCCAACACTTAAAGTGACTTTTGCGAAAGCTTACTCTGAAAAAGACATTGATTTCAATGTAACTAATAATTATAATTTCAAAAAAGCTAACTTTGACTTGCTCTACATTAAACTTAACAACACTAATTGGAATGACATATTTTATAATGTCAATATTATTTGCAATGGCCATTTGGTGGATAAGTTTGTTTCAAAATTTTATAATAAAATATACACTGCTTTTGACGAATGTATTCCTAAAGCTAAGCATAGCAAGAAAAAATATCCAGTGTGGTATAATCGACAAATAATAAATAATATCAGAAAAAGAGATAATTACAGAGCAAAGTTTAGGAAAAACCAATTATACTTTTGGAAATTTAGGTACCTAAATGCTAGAAACTTAGTAAAACAGCAAATAAAGACGGAATATAATCGATATATGCAACAGGTTCAGCTGAGCTTGAAGAATGACCCTAAAAGCTTTTGGGCTTTTTTCAAAACTCAAAAAGGTAATAATGATATTCCCTGCAATATGTCTTTGGGCGGGGTTGAATTACAATCTTCCGGTTTAGCTGATGGCTTTGCCGAATATTTTGAGACGGTTTATGCACCATCGGTTGATTTACCGGACATGGAGAGTCGTTTAAATGTTTTTTGTTATGATGAAATTTCAACCTCTGAAATACGAGAAGCTATTTCTGGGCTAAAGCCGGGAAGTTCAGTTGGGCCTGACTGTTTACCACCTTATATTGTTAAAGCCTGTTCAGATGCATTTGTAATACCCCTTAAATATATTTTCAATTTGTCAATAAGGTTTGGCGTATACCCAACGATGTGGAAATTAAATAAAGTTATTCCTGTTTTTAAATCAGGAGATAAAAATAAAATAGAAAACTATAGATCTATTGCCATTGGCTCTGCACTGTCAAAAGTTTTTGAATTAGTTATCTACAATAGGATATTTCTTAGCTTTAAACAAGTTGTGGCTGATGAACAACCTGGTTTTTTTCCTAAGCAGTACTGTCACTAATATGTTAGATTTCTCTCAGTACATTCATAAGGCATTTTTGGAAACAGCACAGGTAGATTGCATTTTTACAGATCTTGAGAAGGCTTTTGACAGGGTGTGTCATGGTGAAGTAATAAGGACATTGCAGGAAATTGGCGTTGAAAGTAACATCACAAGGTTGATGGCATCTTATTTGCAAAATAGAAAAATGTACGTTGAAGTAAAAGGGTTCAAATCTAAAGAATATGTTCCAAGTTCTGGGGTACCGCAGGGATCCATAGTTGGACCCTTGCTGTTCCTTGTAACAATAAATAATATTTACAAATGTGTGTCAAGTGCGGCTGGGCTAATATATGCAGATGACTTTAAACTTTTTATGCGTATTGATGGTATTGATGAATGTAAACTTTTGCAACAGAATCTTAATAAAATTGTAACTTGGTGTCAGGAGCACAAATTGAAGCTCAATATTGATAAGTGTTCAATTATGTCCTTCACTTGTAGAAAATCTGTAGTAGAATATCCATATGCCATCGATAGTCAACTATTAAAGCGCGAGTTGTCTCACAAAGATGTCGGGGTGACATTTGATCCAAAACTTAATTTTAACTTACATATCGATAACATAACAACTGACGCCTATAAGATGCTAGGTTTTGTCATACGTTGCTGTAAGAAATTTGATAGTTTGGATGCTATTATTGCGGTCTATAAGGCGCTTGTCTTGCCAAAACTTGAATATGCTTGCATTATTTGGTCACCTCAGTATGCGGATAAAGTGGGCCAACTGGAGCGTGTCCAAAGAAGGTTTCTAAAATATCTGCATTTTAAAAAATTTGGAATATACCCGTATAGGGGGTTTAATCACGAAGAACTACTTAAAATGTTCTGTTTCGACAGCCTTTATATCAGGAGAGTTAGGATATATCTCTCTATATTAATAAAAGTAATTACCTACTTAATAGACTGTAAGAATTTTCTTTCTCTGCTGCCTTTCAGAATAAGTAATGTTATAAACACTAGATCTAGAGACCTCTTTTATCTACACACCTCTAGGACAAACCTATATAAAAATAGTCCTGTTTATCGCATATGTGAGCTGGCAAATAATTACTTAAAAAATCTAGATATTTTTACACTTAATCCTAAAAATATAAATAAGGTCTTAAAAGTTTATGTTACGAATTGAAATTTAGTTCATTTTGTACGTGTTGTTAATGGTTTGTTATCTTGTTGTGTTGATTAGTTTTGTTATTTCTTGTTTTTCTTTAATTTTAAGAATATAGTATCTGTAATTGGTGTTAAACTGTTGATGCTATTGAAATAAAAAAAAAATAAATAAATAAATAAACAAATATTTATATTATTAGAATTATTACAAATGTAATACTTTTAGTAAAGTTTTGACTTCGGAAAGTTGATTTTTGTGACAAGTGACAAACAGGTTTATTTCCATAATAGGTAACTAATTGAATATCCTCATGCCGCTTAGCCCAACGCACCACCCGATATATCGCATTCTTTAGGGCTAGGGCGTTATTGGCGAATTTATTTTCCCCTCATATTTCCGTTTTAAAAAAAGATAGAGAGTTGCGGTTTCCACCACTTTTTTGTGGTTTTCTGTCGTCCTTCTAGTAATCTTAAAAAAAATATAACATTTAATTTAAAACTTCCGAGAAAATCGAGAATATTTGGCAAGTTGTCAAAGAACGCGGTTAAAATAAAAGTCACAAAAAAATAATTTAAATGGTAGCAAATAGAGCAAAAAAATACCTCTTAAACGAGACCAAGCTCTTTACATTTGGTCAAGCCAAAATTGAGTTATTAGTATTTAAATGAAGACAAGTTTAACATTCCCCACCACCTTATTTTTAGAGATAGAGGAAAAAGTGCAAAACATGAAAGAACCCAAATATTATAAGGAATAATGAGCAATTATCTTCATAATATCATCATGGGATGCATTTCGCAAATAATCCTTTTCTACTTGACCATAGCTGTTACGCCCTCTGGTGGCCATTTTATAAACTTAAAAATATATTTTTAAGCTGTTTCTTATGGTCACATTTGTTCATTAAATTTTTTTTTGGAAGTTGTGCGACTAATACTATTCAATACAGCCGCTTACCTCGCTTAGTTGGCCACCCTGTACGTACATGTATTATATTCTTTAGCCAAAAAATAGATTTCTTTATCATTTTTACGTGAAAAAGGCATACCTGGTAGAAGTCGCTACGAGCAACCGTTCTCGGGAAAAGAATAATAAGAAAATAAATTACATTTATATGCAAATCGCTATGCCCATACCAAGTTTGACAAAATTGCATTCATCTCCTAAACTTCGTATTAGCAATTAAACTGCCTACATAAGTGTTATCAAAAGAGAAAACAGCAGTGGCGTATACAGGGTGTCTCCAAAAGCTCTGTACAAAGTCTGAGCACATATTCCTGAGGCCAAAATAAGGCGATTTAAAGCAACTTATCTTAGTCCCAAATTGTTCCGATTCCCAGATACAGGGTGTTAAAGTTAAAAAATAAAAATCGAATTTTTTAAAATTAATGAACATTTTTTAACGTATTACGGGGTTTTTTGGGATGCGAAACCCGAATACGGACATCTTTTCACTGTGACCATTAGAGGGCGCTTCACAATGCACTTCTTATGGTTTAGAATGGCCATAACTTTTTTATTTTTTCCCTTTTTTGTTAAGGAACTAATTTTTTGAACATTTTGAAACAAAAAAGGTACTCTTGTGAAAATCCGCTAAAGTAAGCCGTTTTTGAGATATTTCGGTTTTTAGTGTTCGATGCCGCACCGGAATATTTAAATTATTCTGAATAAAAAATGTTTGCTGTTATCTTTGAGGATAAAATGTGGTCAGTGAATTAGCAGTGGAAAATGTATTTTTTTTAGATACTTCTTTGGAGTGTCACATCCAAAAATCCTCGGATTTTTTACCTGTTTGATGAACACCTTTAAAAAAATTTTATGCAACAGACTGTTTAAATGTAAACATTTTTCGTATTTTAAGAATTTTCGCTATCAGTCTATGTTGTTTACAGTAAGTGTTTCAGTAAGAAGTGTTAGTTAAATTTTAAATTGTCTGTAAAGATGGCTGAAGGATACAGTTCTGCAGAAATGACGGATATGCTATTGGTTTTTGGGTATTGTGAAGGCCGCGAAAGTGTTAGGGTATACAGGGAAAGATATCCAAATCGGCGCATACCAAACCATCAAACATTTGCTGCTATTGAGAGACGCCTTCGCGAAACCGGTAGCTTCACTCCTTTAACTGCCAATTATGGACGGCAACGTGCAATAAGGACTCCTGAGGTTGAGAAACAAATTTTGGAAAGAATTGCTGAAGATCCAAAATTAAGCACCAGACGCTTAGGTTTAGAGGTAGGAGTATCCAAGGATGTAGTTCATAGAACATTAAAAGAACAGCAGCTTCATCCATACCATATCCAAAAGGTACAAGACCTTTTGGCTCCGGATCTCAATCAACGATTGGACTTCTGTCGATTCATTACTGAACAAAGACAACAGGATGTGAATTTTGCTAAGCACATTTTATTTACTGACGAAGCATGTTTTACAAGAAGTGGTGTAACCAACTTACATAACGAACATGTTTATGCTGCTGAAAACCCACATGCCACGAAAGTAACTCATTATCAACATGAGTTTAGAATTAATGTGTGGGCAGGAATCATTGGCAATTTCATTATTGGTCCTGCCATTTTACCGTCACGACTAAATGGTGTGGATTATTTAGAACATCTACAAAATACGCTGCCACATTTACTAGAATATTTGCCATTACGACTTCGACGAGATATGTCGTTTATGCATGACGGTGCTCCACCACATTTTAGTTTAAATGTCCGCAATTATTTGCATCGACAGTATCCAAACAGATGGATCGGTAGAGGAAATAACGCTCCTGTAAAGTGGCCGCCACGCCCACCGGATATGACTCCATTGGATTATTTTTTATGGGGGCCTTTAAAAACGATGGTATACTCCAGATCGATTAATAATGAAGAGGAATTGTGGAGAAGAATTCAAAAGCAGTCAACAGATTAAAGAACGATGCGGAATTGACGCAAAGAGTAAATTTAAACTTTTTACGTCGTATTAACCTTTGTACTTATGTTAACGGAGGTCATTTTGAACAATTACTGCAAGTTTATGCTAATTAAATTTACTTTTAAAATAAAATTGTTCATCATTTAATTAAAAAAAAAATCCATACTCAAGTTCTTCCTGCAAAACTTGCTGTAACTAACCTAAGTGAAACATTTTTTCTTGTCGAAAATTTACTAACAGCAGAATTTTTTATTCAAAATAATTTAAATATTCCGGTGCCGCATCGAACACTAAAAACTGAAATATCTCAAAAACTGCTTACTTTAGCGGATTTTCACAAGAGTACCTTTTTTGTTTCAAAATGTTCAAAAAATTAGTTCCTTAACAAAAAAAGGAAAAAACTACACTGATAAAAAAGTTATGGCCATTCTAAACCATAAAAAGTGCATTGTGAAGCGCCCTCTAATGGCCACAGTTAAAAAGTGTCCGTATTCGGGTTTTGCATCCCAAAAAACCCCCGGGTACCAAGTTTTAAAGTAATACGTTAAAAAATGTTCATTCATTTTAAAAAATTCAATTTTTAGTTTTTAACTTTACCACCCTGAATCTCGGAAACGGAGCAATTTCGGACTAAGGTAAGTTGCTTTAAATCGCCTTATTTTGGCCTCAGGAATATGTGCTCAGACTTTGTACAGGCCTTTTAGAGACACCCTGTCTATCTTTTGTTCCACTTAAAAATTGTAACACCCTGTATCTTGAAAAAGAAGCATTTCCGGACATATGTTTATAGGAACCATTTTTTATATTTAACACCCTGTATAAACGCCATAAATTTGAAATTGTTATTCCAATGAAAATTTCCGTAACTGTAGAATAAAATGAAACCATTTTACCTTACCTCTGAATCGTCGTTCTTCTGAATGTCGATCAAATTTTCATAAAAATTCTCGTTTTTGTGCTCACCGTCCATCTCAACATCGGGAATATCCGGAAATGGCGGGATCGTTACCTCTTTGTTATCTAATACCGAATGGTCCAGCCAAGAATTAGAAGTTGTTGAGGCGCTTGAAGGTTCTGGTTAAAAATCAAACGTTTTTAATAATTATTAGTAGTAGGGGACCGCCGGCAGGGTTTGGACAGCGGGAGGCATTGGACACATTCAAAATTGCCGCCTAATTAGAAAACAGATCAAAACAAAAAAGTCACTAGAAGCGCATTTAAATATTCTTAGTATCTGTCTAGACGCGAAGCAATCAGGTCGCTCCGTTTCGTTGCCACGTAATTTTCTTATTAATCCACGTGTTTGTTCTAGTATTAACTAATTTTAAACTGTGCTTTTAACAAACTGTTTTTGTGTTTTTTTTGGGTTAATGATTAATTCTTAGTATTAGGTAAGCTTTAACAATTATGGTTGGTTGCTATTTTTAAGATATATAAACAGGCTTAAATAAATTATGTATTTTATTAGAAACACATTGCGGAAGGTTATGGACCCCTGTTCAAATCCTCCCGCATGTGTCCAAACCCTCCCTAAATTATAAAATTGTTTCAGGAAACATGCCCCTCAACCATAAAAGGTTGGTTAACAGAAAGACTTTGTTCCGCAGAAGCCATGCGAAGTGCAACAGTTGATGTTTTATCTGGAAAATATTCCATTAGAAAAAGCGCGCAAGAGCATGTTAAAAAATCAACTCTAACCTTATATGTCAAAAAAAGCCAAAGAAGATGAAATTGACAATACGTCATTCTCTCCGCATTTCGTCACATGTCAAGTTTTTTCTAATAAATTGGAAACCTCGCTTGCCTGTTACCTTAAAACATGTTCGAATATCACGGCTTAACTCCAAAAGCTACACGCAGATTAGCATATGAGTTTGCTGAAAAAAATCAGCTTAAAGTTCCACACTCTGGGAAAGCAAATTAATCAGCAGGAAAGGACTGATTTTCTGGATTTTTAAGTCGACGATCTGAACTGTCCATAAGAACCCCGGAGAATACAAGCTTTGCGAGAATTTCAAGTTTCAATAAATATACGGTCGGGACATTTCAAGCTAAGTTAGAAGAGGTCTTGAAAAGGCACGAGTTCACTGGATCAAACATATTTAATTTGGACGAGAGAGGTGTTACCACGATCCAAAAATCGCAAAAGGTGGTTATTGCGACCAAAGGCCAGCATCAAGTGGGTCAGTCGTTTCACGTGAGAGAGGAGAGCTGGTTACTCAAGTAGGCATTATTCGAGCGAACGGAATAGCACTTCCTCCAGTATGGGTGTTTCCACGAAAAACATTTGACAAACATGCTGAGTGGTATTCCAGAAGAGTATGGCGTAACCGGCTTAGTCCATTCGTCGGGATGGATGACCAGCGATAATTTTTTAAGAGTTTTAAAACACTTTGTAGCTCACGTTCGATGCTCTAAAGAAGGCCAAGTTATTCTCATAATGGACAATCACGAATCCTATTTATCTGTTCCTGAAATTGATTACTGCAAAGAAAATGGAATTACAATTCTAACTCTTAAACCTCACACGTCTAGTAAGCCTTTAGATAGAACTATTTTCGGTCCATTCAAAAGGTGTTTCAACCAAGGAGCAGATGACTGGATGCTCTCTCATCCAGGGCAGACATTATCCATTTATGACCTAGAACCAATATGCATGAAAGCTTGGGATCGATCAGCCACGCCCTCCAATATAAAATCCGGATTCCGTTGTACCGCAATTTGGCCGTTTGACAAAAGAAAACAAAAGAAGTTAAAAAAAAAGATACCAAAATTGATCAAAAGAAAATATAGAAGGTAAAGAGAAAAGTTATGAGCGAATCTTCTTCCGATGACGAACAAGTGATTTACAAAGATTCATCTTCAGATTTAGATTTGGAGCAGGATGAGGATAAGGATGAGGATGAGAACCTTACCAGACTTGGGGTCCACAGTTTTGTGGTTTGTAAGGTGTTTGGAAAAAAATCGGTTGGACATTACGCCGCTAAAATAGAAGTAGTTGTAGATGGCTACAACGTGAAATTGAAGTGATTTTGAAACTACCAAATCCTTTGACAGATTAAAGTGCCAGATATTTAAACATGATATATTTTAATGTTGATCTTACCGAGTTCAGCTTATTTTAAAGCTGGATTTATAAACTCGAAAAGTTGGTGAGGTTGAGGTTCAGTTGGTGTTGGAAATAGGAGTTCAATTTAAACTAAAGGGAACACTCAGTTCTATTTATACACTCGTTCATGTTGTTCATGTAAAGCTCATGTAAGGTTCGAAAACTTCCCGCGTAGTTCCAGATAATCAATTTTTATGCTCGGAATTCGGAATATCTAACCTCACAACTTGACCATAACTTCAACCTCACCAACTTTTCGAGTTTATAAATCCAGCTTAATGATAAAGTTATTATATAAACATTTTTTTAACTAATGTTGTATTTGTTTTGAAGGATATTTAAAGACTTATTTTGAATAATATTTTTCCTTACTGATTGCTTGTCCAGAACCTCCCTGTCGTTGGGGAGGGTCTGGACATATTACATCAAAATATATACAGGGTATTTCATACTTGATGGTACGTTAGAAGTATCTGGAGAACGAAAAGAAAAATAATTTTGAAATTTTCACTACGGTCATAGGAGGCTGCGCTCTAGCTTTTAAAAATAATTTCGCGGTTGCAGTGGTGCCAGATCTGACATCAACTTTGGAATTTTAAATGGGACACCCTGTAGTTTATTTTATTTTTAGATTCTACGAAGCAATCTAGGTTTTTTTTGTATAGGATATTTTTTCATGTCTCTTGCCGTTTCTTAAATATTAAATATTTTGTGTCTTTTTTTTACCGAAACTTTGTGAATTAAAATTTCAATATTTTCGTCTCCAGATGTCAACTCAACGTAACATTTTAACATCATTTAGTCAACATGTGGTACTTTAATTTTGGCAACATAAGATCACCGACTTCTATACAGAGTGTCCTAAAAATTAATTACAATTCAGATTTTATAAATTTGATCAAAAGTCGCTTTTTTTTAATGGAACACCCTGTATATTATTGAAGTGTTGAATAGAGTGGACCAATTGAATTTTTTTCATATAGAGTGTTCCTCTACCTATTTTGACCCGTTTTCGATTTATAAGCCATTTTATGAATAATTACTATTCATATTCGAGAACTAGACATTAAAGATCTAAATCGATAAGTGTGCTATGATGTAACAACTGCAATACATAACGATGGTGACATGACATGTCTCACTTTTTTGGGTTTGCTTATGTCAGATTAAAATAGCAAAAATGGAGAATAATAGTTATTCAAATGTGGATATTTTAAATTTGTTTTATATTCACGGCGAGTGTCAAAGAATTGTTTCAAAAACCTGCAGAAGATTTAACGCTCTTTTTCCGAATTTGTCGCCAATGAACCCACGGAAATTTCTCAGATTTGAAGGTAATTTTTTAAATTTCGGAAATGTACATGGCTCCAAGATATCAATTTCACCCTTTTACTGAAAACGATGAAAATGAAATTAACGTTTTGACGTATTTTCATACCTATCCCCATGCTTCAATAACAAGTGCCAAAAATGATTTAGGAATAAATCGAACATCAATATGGAGAATTTTACATAAACATAACATGCATGGCTACAAACTAATTACATTACAGGCTTTACAAGCAGGTGATCCTCCAAAACGTGTAGATCTTTGCGAAATAATATTAATTCGAACACAGGAGGATCTAGATTTTCTGAAAAGAATTATTTGGACTGATGAAGCAAAATTCTCACACGTGGAGTCTTTAACCGTCAAAATAATCACTGTTGGGCTGCAGAAAATCCACACATTATAAAAGAAAGAGGTTACCAACAAAGATTTAGTTTTAATGTATTTTGTTTGTTGATGGATAGGCAATTATCAATCCATATTAATGATGGAAATTTAACTTCTGCAAAATATCTCGAAATTCCAAGAACAACCGTATCTGACTTTTTGGATAATCTACCGCTTATCGATTTGAGAAATTGTTGGTATCAATTAGATGGAGCTCCTGCTTATTGTACCCATGAAGTTTCCGCGGAACTGTATGATATGTTTGAAGATAGGTGGATAATCCTTTAGACTTTTTCCTGTGGGGTAGGATTAAAGAAGTGGTTTATAAAACATCAGTAAATTCAAAAGAAGATCTAGAAAATCGGGTAAGGCGCGCTTTTGAAGAACTTGATCCATTAGAAATTCAAAGAGCTACTACCGGTCATGTGACGTATTAGGTGAGAATTCCAAAAGTTTTAATTTACTGACAAAATCGGTTCTTTTCAGAACCACAATTTATTATGAAAGAAAATTTGTTTTGATCATGGCACACTTATCGAATTAGATCTTTAATGTCTAATTCTCGAATATGAATAGTAATTATTCATAAAATGGCTTACAAATCGAAAGCGGTTCAAAATAGGTAGAGGAACACTCTATATGAAAAAAATTCAATTGGTCAACTCTATTCAACGCTTCAATAATATACAGGGTGTTCCATTTAAAAAAGTGACTTTTGATCAAATTTATAAGATCTGAATTGCAATTAATTTTTAGGACACTCTGTATAGAAGTCGGTGATCCTATGTTGCCAAAATAAAAGTACCACATGTTGACTAAATGATGTTACGTCGATTTGACATCTGGAGACGAAAATATTGAAATTTTAATTCACATAGTTTCGGTAAAAAAAAAGACACAAAATAATTAATATTTAAGAAACGGCAAGAGAAATGGAGAAATATCCTATACAAAAAAAAACCTAGATTGCTTCGTAGAATCTAAAAATAAAATAAACTACAGGGTGTCCCATTTAAAATTCCAAAGTTGATGTCAGTTATCAATAGATCTGGCACCACTGCAACCGCGAAATTATTTTTAAAAGCAGAGCGCAGTGAAAATTTCAAAATTATATTTTTCTTTTCGTTCTCCAGATACTTCTAACGTACCATCGAGTATGGAATACCCTGTATATTTATCTAACCCATATTAATGTCTTATTTTTTAAAAATAATATGCAGAAATGTAAAATTTTAGTTACTTCTTACACACGTCCACATCATAATTATTTATTCAAATATTGTCCAAACCCTCCCGGTGCTCCCCTAAATTATTCATCAAGAAACCCTTATTTTATTTCAGAAGGTGTGTTATTGGTTTTTACGAATTATGAATATTTTACAAGCAGATATACAATATACAATGGGCTTTTAAATTTAACACCGAGTGTGGGGAGACTTACAAACAACCATAGGCCATGTATAAGGTTTCTACTAGCGCCAATCGTGGGAGTTTGTATATTTAAAATCCCATTGAAATCCAAATTAGTGATTGCAATTTACAGAGAAATATAATAATATATTTAAATATAACTGTTGTAGTAAGGGTCGTCGGGAGGCAAATTATAATAAAATACATACATATTTATTATCTGGATTGCTCTATTTTCTTAAATATTTTCCCTTTCAAATGCCAAAACTCTACTTCTATAGATATGACGACATAACTGCCACGCGTTTAAACATAACCGGTCACTGATGTCATTATCGGCATTCAATATTGTCGGAAGCAGTTACAATTAATTGAAAACATTTAAAGGCTTAGTCAGACAGAAAGCTGTCTTTATATACAGTGACCGGCAGAAAGTACTCGCCAAAGGGGATTTTTGAAAATTTTAAAACTTACCAAATTTTTTTGACGGTGGAAATGCTCTGCATGTTAAATTCACTCAAGAATAAAGTGCCCTTATTTTTCACCGTAGAAAAAATTTTCATTAGAAAATATTGTTTGCACTTAGAAATTATAATACGAAAATTCAGCTCGGTAGCACAAAAAAAAATGTTTTTACTTTTTTTTTTACGCCTCCTCGTAAAACGAATCGATAGAAGCTATGCAACCTATAAATTCAGTATTTTAACAGCTCGTGGGCAAGTAGACACGTAACTTATTTAAATTTAAAACATAAGGTCAAAATGAAAATTTCGGCTCGGCAAACTGTTAGGAAAGAAAGGAAATAAAACATCAAGTGTCAGTCTTATAGTAATGTATCATAAGTCAGAAAAACGGCGAATAAGTAAAAATAACATAAGAGAACACAGTAATTGAAACGTTCTACATGCCCACATGGGGAGGCAATCGGGTAAAAAGAAAGGCGCCGCAGACGAAAATTTTTTGGGTGCCATGCCCTTTTTATTGATGATTCTTGCTTTTTAAGTAATTTTCGACTCTTGAGCCTGAGTCTAATTAGTATTATCAAGTTACCAAGTGTTTTTTTAAAGAGTTTGGACTGATTTGTCAATGTTTTTTTTTTGTTTCTTGGGAAGATGGAGGGGGGGGGGGGTTAATTACCCCATACCCCCCCCCCCTTTGTATACGCGCCTGATAAGCTTCCTTGTAACATTTCGTAGAATGATAGGATTGATTTGTCTAACGCATTGCCTGATGACTTCTCCTAAGTGATCTTGATTTCGAAATGGTCGATGCTTAAAAACTTTATTTTTAAGGTAACCCCAAAAAAAGAAGTCCATTGGTGTGATATAGGGCGATCTTGTGGGCTAACCATTCCCTTACTGCAATAGTACTAGAGATTGAAATGTTGTTGTTGAAAATAAAATTCCGGGCGGACACTTGGTGGCACATTCTCAATGAAATCACTTACAACGGTTTGCAAGAAGTTCAAGTACATTGAAGCACTTAGATTTCCACGAAAAAAAAATGGTCCTAAAATACGATTGTCTATTATCCCCGCACCAAACATTCGTCTTGAACGAATATTGATTCCTACATTCGATCACAAAGTGGGGGTTTCTCGTTTGACCACCAGCGGTAATTTTGTGAACTTAGTGTACCGTTACTACTAGAAAAAGTTGCTTTGTCGGTAAACAAAACATGCCTACTACAGTACGGGTTATCTTCTATCATACCTTGAAACCAAAAACAGAAGTCGAGGCGAGCATCAAAATCCCGTGCCTGCAGGGTATGCACGAATTTTGGCTTATAGACTCTGTAATTATGTTCCTTAAAAATCCTTCGTATTGACCTTTCAGAGACACTTACATCATCTTGTCTCTGAGACAATGGCATCGTTGGAGCTTCGGCTGTAGATAGCAACACATTTAAACTAGTGTCTTCATTAGTTACGTTTTTCTTGTGCGGCTGTTTCAATTTATTTTCGACTGATCCTGTTTCTTTAAATTTAGTGACAATTCTTAAAACGGTTGAATGAACTATATTTCTATGGGGATGTCTCTGATTAAAAATATCTGCCATTTCGCGAGAAGAATTGTGATTTTCCCCAAAAATCAAAACATTTTCAATTTTTTCTTGTAAAGACAATTTTAGTTCTGCCATTTTTTACAATTAAAACAACAACCGACGCTTAACGTCAGCTTGAGATTTCAATGAAAACGAATTTTATTATGTAAGGGCTTGAACTTGAATTCATGAACCAATGGATTTAAAAGTTTTTGAAAAACTTGGGACAGCAAAATATTGTTAATTGTATCATGTAAACCCTCATTTGTTTTACATAAAGTCATTTCGCTTATCCATAGAATAATGTACGGTGTGCACCAGAAAAATGAGATAATTTTTGACGTTATTTTATTAAACGTCCAGTTTTCGCGTATTTAAACAAACTTAAGTAAGTTATGTGTCTAATTGCCCACGAGCTGTTAACTAACCTGAATTTAGAGGTTGCATAGCTTTTATCGATTCGTTGTACAGGGTTATCCAACCAAGACTGGACAAGGCGATTTTTTGACTTTTCCTGTACTTTTATAAAAAAACTGAAATAGCCATCTTAAGTCATTTTCTCCCGCGAATTCGAATATTTTCAGCAAAAAACAATTGAACATCAAACAAAAGTACTAGGGGTCACTTTGATATTTTTTTAAATGGGTTGCCGTATTTTTAATGAGCTTATCCGATTTCTCATATAAATTTTGATCTAAAATGTTGGATTTTTAATTCAAAAACGCCTTTTTTCTTCAGTTTTAAATTCGGAAAATGTTCGTCTACCGTAAGATTAATACCTGATAGATGGATACCCGTTTCACCTGTTCACCCTTTAACCTGCTTTCAAGCGTCCGTCAGTTAGACAAAATAATCAAGTTTCAAATTTCTATATATTTTTCACGAATTAATTACAAATTTAGTAGTTTTTGCAAATCTATTATTGCTTACGTATAAAAAAAGTATGACATATTAGAAAAAACTATAAACTAAAGTGAATAACTTTAATCTCAATAATATAATTGTTCTATGTGTCCTCCATTATTTTCAAAACATGACCGATGCCCCCTTTTCAATCTCTCCAAAGAATCTCTTACAATATTTTGGTCCTGGTTAAGTCTATTAATTTCATTTATAATTTTTTGCTGAATGTCCTCCAGACTTCTGTTGGGTCGTTGATAAACTACATTTTTTAAATGACCCCATAAAAATGTATCCATTGGCGTGATATCGGGGCTATTTGGTGGCCAATGAATTGTTCCGTTACGGCCAATCCACTGATTGTAACGCTCGTTTAGGTATGTTACCACTTCTCGAACTGCATGAGGCGGAGCACCATCCTGCTGCCAAATGATTTTGTTGTAGGCTTGCAATGGCAACCTTTCCAAGAAATCCTCGATATCGTTATGAAGAAAATGGAGGTATCTTTGGCCTGTTAAAGAGCCACGATAAAATAGTGGTCCAATAATTCGATTTTCTAACATCCCACACCAAACATTAAGTGAGCTCCAACCTTGAAACTTTATCATTTCATATCTATGAGGGTTAACTGCTGCCCAGTATCTTGTATTTTTCCGATTGTATACCCCCGATGTTGTAAATGACGCTTCGTCACTCCATAGAATTTTATTATATAAATTATAATCTTCGTCTTGCTCTCTCATCAGCATTGAAGCAACAAATCGAAATCGCAGTTCTTTTTGAAGCTGTGTTAAGTATTGAACGGGAAGGATGCAATATGGTTTTAGACCACATTTTTTTAAAGTTCTGTGAACTGTTCCATAGCTTACTCTCCGGAGCCCTGGACCATACCTTACTTCTCGTACCGCTTGCGGAATGGAACTCTTCGGATTTATAGTAAAATATTGAACAATAGCTCGATCCCTTATATTCCGTCTTTTCATCTTTCTTGGCTTATCTTTCAATGTCTTACTTTCTTCAAATAGGGTCTTAATTCTGAGAATTGTATCCACTGAAATGTGTCTCTGGAAACTCTCAAAAAATGTTCTTTGTGTTTGTCGAGCATTCTCTCCACTTTTGTAATATAATTTTATTACATTTAGCCGTTCTTCTAAAGAATATTTCATTATTTGTAATTAATTCGTGAAAAATATATAGAAATTTGAAACTTGATTATTTTGTCTAACTGACGGACGCTTTAAAGCAGGTTAAAGGGTGAACAGGTGAAACGGGTATCCATCTATCAGGTATTAATCTTACGGTAGACGAACATTTTCCGAATTTAAAACTGAAGAAAAAAGGCGTTTTTGAATTAAAAATCCAACATTTTAGATCAAAATTTATATGAGAAATCGGATAAGCTCATTAAAAATACGGCATCCCATTTAAAAAAATATCAAAGTGACCCCTAGTACTTTTGTTTGATGTTCAATTGTTTTTTGCTGAAGATATTCGAATTCGCGGGAGAAAATGACTTAAGATGGCTATTTCAGTTTTTTTATAAAAGTACAGGAAAAGTCAAAAAATCGCCTTGTCTAGTCTTGGTTGGATAACCCTGTACAATGGGGCGTCAAAAAAAGGGAAAAACTTTTTTGTGCTACCGAGCTGAAATTTGGTGTTTATGGATAGCTTTTAAGTGCAAACCACATTTCCTAATAAAAATTATTTGTACGGTGACAAATAAGGGCACTTTATTTTTGAGTAAATTTAAGATCTTCACCTCTCCCTCGTATGCGACGCAATACTTACTAGTTTCGTTTATGCTCTTTTTTGTTTAAGAACATGCAGAACATTTCCACCGTCAAAAAAATTTGGTAAGCTTTGAAATAAAAAAAAATCCCCCTTGGTGCGTACTTTCTGCCGGTCACTGTATACTGCCTCTGACAATACATGGCTTAGTTCAACATAGGAAATCCCATGTAAATTTAAATATTGACTCCCCTGTAAATTTTAGAGAAAAATTGTATTATAATTTTTTGAAGAGGCCGATATAATAAACCCATGTGCCAAGTTTGAATAAATTTTAATGAGCCAATCCCAACTTTTCAATTAAATGTGATGCCAAAATTACGAAATTTTCATAGTTTAGGTAATACAGCAAATACCAGCAAATAATTTCTATGACGCTATTATCAAAATTTGACGAAGTTATTATTTCACATTAAAAACACATTTCCGTTTCACCAATCCGGCAATCACTCATCCAAAATAAAAGACAGCATTATGTTTTTTACTAAGCCTCTAATTTAACATAACATACTAAGACTACAGATTTTCACAAAAATAATAATGTTCAAACAACCCTCCATTAAGAGCTAAACAATATCCTAACCGATCATAAAATTCACTACTGAGTTGATATTGAGAAATTCTGTCACATTCTAACGAAATACAGTTTCTTAGCTGGTCTAGATTTTGAAATTTTACATCTTTATAAATACAATTTTTTAAGTGACCTCACAGAAAGAAGTAGTTTGGCGAAAGGTCAGGAGACCTGGCTGGCCAAAGGATTAGATGCCGTGGGCCAATATTACCGTTAAAAATATTTTGCAAGTATTCCCTAACCATGAGAGAATTATGGGCAACACAACCATCCATTTAATACCAGATCTCCTGTTTTTCGCGTATTGCTTTTTCTAGTGCGGGTTCAATTCGATTTTGTAGTAAGTCCAAATAGGTTACTGTTGTAAGGTTGCCTTCCATAAAAAAATGGTCAAATAATGTAATTACAGGTCCCGCCCAAACATTTATTTTTTGAGGATATTGAGTCCGAGTATGAACAAGACGATGTTCATTTTCTTGTCTCCAATACCGGCAATTTTGAACATTTGGTTCGTTGTTAAGGGTGACTGTACAGGGTCTTCCAACGAGGAGTGAACAGGGGCTCATTTTTAAGCTTCCTTGTATTTAAAGAAAAATCCAAAATAGCCAATCGATGTACTTTTTCCTGCAGAATTCAAAAATGAAACCAAAAATTTATTTGAACCAGAAACAAAAGAGTTACGCTATGGATAAGGTGTTTTTTAAATGGAACATAGCTTTTTTTATACGATTTTTGGAACGAGTGATTTTTTTTTGTCCGTTCTGATTAAAATATTTAATATTGTGACAGCTATTTTTATTAAATTTTAATGTTTTATCCAGTATAATTTAACTTTAACCTGTTTGAAACATACACTAGGTAATAAAGGTATAATCACCTTTGAATCCTTCAAAGTCAAAAAATTTGACAAATTTACTATAATATTGCCGAAATGAAATATTCATTAGATGAGAGATTGCAGATTGTTATCTTGTTCTACAAATGCCAAGAAAATGCAAGAGAAGCAAGGAGAAGATTTATTGCAAATTTTCACAGAAATATATCCGTCAATACTATTCTAAGGATAAAGAACCTATTTGAGGAAAATAAAACATTACATGACAGAAAAAGAAATCCAACTCTATACTAATTTAAAAAAAAAACATTAATAATTTAATTGTTCAATGTGACCTCCGTTGTTCTCGAAACATGTGCGATAACCTCTTTGTACCCTTTCCAAACTTGCTGTTATACTGTGATTTTCCTGGTTAAGGCGATTTATTTCATTCACAATTTTCTGCATGATCTCTTCAATATCGTGGTTTCGCTGCTTGTATACCACGTTCTTTAAATGGCCCCAAAGAAATGTGTCCAATATTGACAAATCGGGACTATTGGGTGGCCAAGCATAGGTTCCATTTCTACCAATCCATTCTTCATGGCGTCCGTTTAAATATTGAGTAACCTTACGCACGGCATGCGGAGGGGCCCCATCATGTTGCCAAATTAAATTTTGATATTCTTCCAATGGTAAATCTTCCAAAAAGTTCTCAATTTCGTTTTCTAAGAACTCGTAGTATCTCTGTCCATTTAAAGTCCCGTTAAAAAATATTGGTCCCAAAATTTTATTATTTTTTATGCCACACCAAACATTGATTGAAGTCCTTCCTTGAAATTTAATTGTCTGAAATTTTATTGGATTTCCAACGGCCCAGTGATGATTATTATGTCTATTGAAAACCCCCGATGTTGTGAATGTGGCTTCGTCAGTCCATAAGATATTTCTGAATGAATTAGGGTGTTCATTTTCTTTCCGAATCACAATTTGGGAAACAAATTGGAAGCGAAGTTCTTTTTGTGCCGGTGTTAGATGTTGAAGTGGAAGGATATGATAATACTTAAATTTATGATTTCTTAAAGTCCTGTGAACAGTTCCTTGGGTAACTCTTCTGCGTCTTACACCGCCGCCGTATTGAACGTCCCGAACTGCGTCCGAAATTGATTTGGTTGGATTCAGTCGACAATAATTCACAATGGCACAGTCTCGATTTCTATTCCTTTCTGGATTTCTATTTCTGTCATGTAATGTTTTATTTTCCTCAAATAGGTTCTTTATCCTTAGAATAGTATTGACGGATTTATTTCTGTGAAAATTTGCAATAAATCTTCTCCTTGCTTCTCTTGCATTCTCTTGGCATTTGTAGAACAAGATAACAATCTGCAATCTCTCATCTAATGAATATTTCATTTCGGCAATATTATAGTAAATTTGTCAAATTTTTTGACTTTGAAGGATTCAAAGGTGATTATACCTTTATTACCTAGTGTATGTTTCAAACAAGTTAAAGTTAAATTATACTGGATAAAACATTAAAATTTAATAAAAATAGCTGTCACAATATTAAATATTTTAATCAGAACGGACAAAAAAAATCACTCGTTCCAAAAATCGTATAAAAAAAGCTATGTTCCATTTAAAAAACACCTTATCCATAGCGTAACTCTTTTGTTTCTGGTTCAAATAAATTTTAGGTTTCATTTTTGAATTATGCAGGAAAAAGTACATCGATTGGCTATTTTGGATTTTTCTTTAAATACAAGGAAGCTCAAAAATTAGCCCCTGTTCAGTCCTCGTTGGAAGACCCTGTACATTCATCGGTAAAACAAATATGTCTAAAAAAATCCCTATTATTATTTGCTCTTTCCATTACCTCAAAACAGAATACCATTCTCCGTTCTTCATCACCTTGCCGGAGCTCTTGATGTTTTTCATACTTGCAAGGAAAATATTTATAAGTGAGCAACACTGTGGTTTAATGTTTTCCTACGGCTTGCCCAAGAATCCTCGTGCTAATCATTTTATTTTCCTCCACGTGCAGTAAGATATCAAGACCTCTATTATCCCTTTTTTTTAGCTCTATTGACATTCTGAGTTGAGCATTTACAGTTATTTATTACAGTGCCTTTGGACTCAAATTTACTAATGATAAGTTTAATTATTGAAATGGAAGGGATATGCTTATCAGAGAATGGAACTAAAAACATTTCAAACACTGCTCTTAAACTGTTTCCTGTATAATACCACTTAATCATAGTTACTTTTTCCTCAATGGAGTAGCTCATATTCAGCTATAATTGAAGCGCCTTCAATAAAAATGTTGTCACTGACGCTACTTTTCGTTTTGCCAATGCCAAATAATAATTTGTTGGTGTTTGCTGTATTACCTAAACTATGAAAATTTCGTAATTTTGCCATCACATTTAATTGAATAAGTTAGTATTGGCTCATTAAAATTTATTTAAACTTGGCACATGGGTTTATTATATCAGCCTCTTCAAAAAATTATCATACAATATTTCTCTAAATTGTACAGGGAGCCATTATTTAGCCACCTCAAAATTTACATGAGATTTCCTATGGTCGCAACTAAGCCATGTATCACCCGTTATAGACATTTTATTGTAGAGATTCCAACTAATAAGTGTACCAAATCTGAAATAGTTATCTCGGAAAATATGGGAGAAAAACGAAAAAACCTTAATTAAAGTTTTGACACCCTGTATATCAAAAATGAAGCCTTTTGACCCTGTTTATGAGAATTTTTTTTCTATTTTGACGAGCACTATCACTCCCTTAAATATCTACGTGACATTCATTAACACTCTGTATAACAACCTGCTGTTACTTAAGAATAAAAGCTTTACGCATTACTGATCATGGGATTCCAAAATTTACAATTCTGCCCACCGCACGTACTCGCGTCGGGTTTAGTGATAACTCCGTAAAGCCTGTCCAGAGATATAAGAAAGTTACACTTTGCCTTTGAATGGGATTATCCAAGGGTGGCCATAAATAAACAATGAATGAATGAATAAATGCAGGTAAATTATGGTCCGTACTTAAAATTGTCTTAAAGTCAACTGCAAATCCGGAAGACGTAATTTCATTATTAAAGTAATAGTTTGGTGATTTTACCTCATTCAAAATGAGAGGGTTAATCCCATAAAACAAATTATGCTCTAAAGACTGTATATATAGCCACTCTAGTTAGTTCTAAGCTTAGTAATTATTCTTACTACGTGTGTAATACAGCGTTTGTTTAATCGTGTGTCAGTTATGGAAAATATGTGCGAGCCCAATGTATCTCAGGAGATAACCCCGTCGAAAAGCAGAAAACACTTTTCTGTGGAAACTTCTTCTTCTTAAAGTGCCAAGCAGATTCCTGCGTAGGCGACCGTCTATTTACATCCTGTCAGATTTCTCTATTTAGAGCAGCATTTTGGAGAGACATAAAGTCGTGTATTCCTGTCCATTGTCGAATGTTCCTGAGCCATGAAAGTTTTTTTCTTCCTATTCCCCTTCTTCCTTCGATTTTTCCTTGGAGGATAAGACGTTGGAATTCGTAACGAGGACCACGCAGGATGTGACCCAGATAGGAAGTCTTTCTCTTCTTAATGGCGTCGAATAGTTCACGGCTGGTCAGACCGGCTCTTCTAAGGACTTCTTCATTTCTTACCAGATCTGTCCAAGGGATCCTAAACATTCTTCTAAGAGTCCACATTTCAAATGCCTCCAATCTGTTTATCGAGGTTACTTTACGAGTCCAGGCTTCGACACCATACAACAGGACGGACCAGACATAGCACTTAACCATTCTGTATCTGAGTTGAAAGCTGAGATCATTATTTGTTAAGAATTTTTTAAGTTTAAGGAAGGTTGATCGAGCTTGTTCAATTCTGCTTCTGATCTCGACTTCTGGATCCCATTTGTTGGTAACGAGGCAGCCCAGGTATTTAAATTTAGTGACTTCCTCTACTAGAATGCCGTTTAGGTATAAAGGGGTGGCGGGGATGTAATTTTTGCTAACCACCATAAACTTGGTCTTCTTTAAGTTAATTTTTAGGCCCAGGTGCTCACTTTTCTCTTGAACCATATGCAGAAGTGCTTGAAGGTCGTTTGCATTGTCTGCTAAGATTACTGTGTCGTCCGCGTATCTAATATTATTAATTGGGATGCCATTTACTTTTATACCAATGGTACACATTGACATTACTTCGGCAAACGCTCTTTCTACGTACAGGTTAAATAGCATAGGTGAGAGAATACATCCTTGCCTTACCCCTTTCTTTATTACAATGTCTTCGGTGGTTTTAAAATTTTGAAACCTTACTTCGGCAGATTGGTTCCAGTACAAGCTAGCTATTATTCTGATATCCTTATTGTCTAGTCCTAATTCCTGTAAGTATCTTATCAACAGGTCGTGTTTCACATTGTCGAACGCTTTCTCGTAGTCAATGAACACCATGAATACATCCTTTCTCTGGTCGAGGCAGTTCTGAACCAGTGTTTGTAAACTAAATATAGCTTCTCTCGTGCCAAACCCACTCTTAAATCCAAACTGACTGGACCCACTGGCTGCTTCACATTTTTTATATAACCTAGTATGTAGGATGCGTAAAAAGAGTTTTAAAAAATGGCTCATGAGGCTTATCAGTCGGTAATCCTTACACAATTTGCATTGGCCGTCTTTGGAAGAGTGATGAACGTGGATCTCAGCCAGTCTTTAGGGAGTTGTCCGGTGTCATATATGATGTTGAAAAACTTGACTAATTTTTTCATGTTATTTACGTTTAGCATGTGTATAGTATCTGCATACATATCGTCTGGTCCGGGAGCTTTGTTGTTCTTCATTAGTTTTATGGCATACCTTACCTCACTTTCCAGTATGCTCGGCCCCTCCGGTGTATTGTTAATAACTTCGGGCGTATTCTGCGTTCTGTCGTCATTGAAAAGGTTGGCCACGTATGATTTCCAGGTTTCCTGTAACTCGTCTGGGTCTATGATCGGTTCGTTTTGATCATTTCTAAGAGTGGTTGTAGGTCTTTTGTTGTAGATGCCAGCAACTTCTTTTACTTTTTTGTGTAGTTGAAAACTGTCCCCCATACGAACAAAGTTTTCAGCCTCCTCGCAACGCTCCGTTAGCCATTTCTCTTTTGCCAATCTTATCTCGTTTCGAATTCTTCTTTGATAAGAAGTATAACCATCATGGTCTTTATTGACTTTGCATTCCCTGCGACTCTCCATTAGTTGTAAGATATTCTCCGTCATCCATTCCTTATTTGCTGTGACTCTTGGTTGCAGAAGAAATGTATTATTTGCTGTTTCGAATGATTCTTTGATGCTCGACCACATTTCTTCAACGTCTTCTGAGTTTGAGGAATTAATCAGTTGGTGATTTAAATGCTGCTCAAAGCTGAATTTCGTATCAGTATCCTTAAGTAGTTTTGGGTCGATTCTTTTGGTGACTTTCCTTTTTTTGCCTTTTGACAATCGCAGTTTGACGTTAGCGCATAACGGATTATGATCTGATTCTATGTCGGCTCCGGGTAGTGTGGTGGTTTTGGTTATCGTATTTCTGAATCTCCGGTTTATTAATATGTAATCTATTTGATTGCGAACTATATGGTTGTCGTTGTCTTGTGGTGACTTCCATGTGTATAGTCGTCGAGGTGGTAGTTTATACCATGTATTTGTGACCACAAGATCTTTTTCTTCGCAGTATTCTATTAACCGCTCCCCACTTTCATTCCTTATACCAAGGCCATGCTCACCCACTATGTTTTCGACACGACCTTTGCCAATCTTTGCATTGAAGTCCCCCAATACTATATTTATTTCATGTTTCTTTGTTAACTTAAGTGCTTCGTCTAGATGTTTATAAAATCTCTCTATATCTTCTTTGGTTCCGTCAGTAATAGGAGCATAGACTTGAATAATATTAATGTTGATCGGTCTTCCCGCCAGTTGGACAAGCATGACTCTTTCCGAAATGGGTAGAAAGCACTTAACCGATTTACAGAGACTCTCATCTATCAGGAGACCCACACCATTTCTGTGATTTCGTACGGCCGCTGTGCTCCCAGAATAGTAAAACGCTTTTCCATTCGAACGAACCATTCCAGAATCTGGCCATCTAACCTCGCTTACTCCAAGGATACTGATCTTCATTCTCTCCATCTCTTGAATTAGATTTTGTAGTTTGCCAGCGGCAAACAAAGTTCTTACATTCCATGTTGCGACTTTGATTTTCCTATCAAGTGGAAACTAAGGAAGTTATAAACAATGTTTATTCAACTCTCATTGAACGTGCGGTCAGCAAGCAAGCAGCGTTAGAAGAAACGGTCACGTTAACAAAAATTCCAACATCAACTGTATGGAAAATTGTGAATAATCCCATTTTAGCGAGGAAAAAAAGAACCGATACTGGCATTTTTTGAAGGTAGATGGAAGTGATCAAGATATAATACGGCGTAAGATTTACAAGTTATACGAGGAACAAAGCGTGCCTACATTAGATAATTTAATTAAGAGGCATGAAAAAGATGAAACCGGCGTTAAATGTGGCAGAACAACGTTATGAAAGTGTATCCAACACGTGGGTTTTAGATTTAAAAAAATTAACAAAAGACAAGTTTTAATGGAATCCAGTAGAATTCGGGAATGGCGATCCGAATATCTACAAAAAATTAGGATTTACAGAGGTCAGCCAGGGCCGATTATTTACTTGGATGAAACCTGGTTCGACACATATTATGATAGCCCGGAAAAGGGTTGGGTTGACTCAAGCGGCAAGTGTAAAACAAGCGCGCCATCAAAAAGAGGTAAACGAATTACGATTTTGCATGCTGGATCTAAAGACGGATGGATTCCAAATGGACTTTCTCTGTCTGCAAAAAACATTAAAGATTCTTTTCTGGATTACCATGAGGACACCACTGCTGATTTATTTGAAGATTGGTTTAAAAACAAGCTAATTCCAAATATACCTCCGAATAGCGTAATTGTAATGGACAATGCAAGCTACCATAGTAGGCAGTTCACCAAGACTCCCTCCTCAAATGACACAAAAGCAACAATCGAAAACTACATGTATGATAATGACATTTATTTTCAGGAAGATTACACCAAAAGGCAATTAATTGAGGTTTAAGAAAGTTTAAAACTACAAAAGGAATGCTTCTGTGATAATTATGCAAAACATCTAGGGCATATAGTTTTAAGGCTTCCACCATACCATTGTATATTTAATCCCATCGAACATGTTTGGCACCAACTGAAATCTGCCATTCGTCGTAATATTATTTGCCCTACTATTAACTCCAGTGTACTTGAGCTTATAGAAACTGAAGTTTTTAACATCCCTTTACAAAGTTGGGCAAATTCTGTTACACATGTTGAAAAAGTGGAAAAATCCTATATACATATAAACAATATAGCACAAATAACAATTAGAACAGATGATGATAGTGATAGTGATATTGATATATTAAGTGAATAATTATCATAAGTACCGAATAAATTGTATATTTATGTAATCATAAATATAATTTTTAATAATAAAATAACTTGTAATTTCACATTTAAACATAAATAAAATATTATTTAATGTCTTACTTATTTTTATTACAAAATCGATGCTGATCAAAACCATTAAATTCTAAGCAAAATACGGACCTGTTCGGCCATATTTCAATTTTACAGCTAGCCCGGGTCTTTCCTAATAGGGATCAGTTAGTCACTTTCTTATATCTCTGAACAGACTTTACCCTTGCACATTATAGCCTATTGCCTAATTATAATAATTACTACTTTTCTTACCAACTTTCATCTCTGTATTTTGATTTTCTAGATTTGGGGTAATACTATTTATAGATACTTTTTTGTGCAAGGTCCACGCGTCAGATTCTGCTGTCCTCTCAGTATAACTAAAAAAAATATATACAGAGTGCGTTAGTAAGGTGTCAAAAAGATTACAAAAAAAGTTCTAACGTTTAACAAAGCTAAAAATATAATTACGTACACTATATTGCAAGAAGCCAAGCTGTGCGTAAGAAATATTCAGAGTGGCAGAAACGTCGCGCATAATGCCTGTAACTTTTGAATTACCTCATATACGAAAAAGTGACCTTTATGAAAGTTGTTCAGTAAATTATTCCCCACATTTCTACTTGCATGAATTTTTTCTGTCATTTCTGGTTTGCTTGCCATAGAGCCTAACTTTCTTTTTTTAAATGGAACACCCTGCATATGATTGCTCATTTGGATTCAACTGGGAAAACTCTGAATTTTTTGTATTTCAAATGTTAACCTATCTGCAAGCGTTTCCGAGATAATGACAGCTCAAAAATAAAAAACTTCCTAATTATAATTATTCCTACCTAATACCCACCAGTTGAGTTAAAGTGTTTTCGTGACAGTGACCTAAGAGGTGTCCTGTTTAATTTTCTGTTGTTTGATTTCTAATTTGTTTACACTATGGTTCATCTGAATGAGAAACAACGAGTTGAAATTTTAATAATGAGCGGTTACGGAAATATGAGGAGATCGCATGATCAGCTTTATCAACTTTTCAATGAATTATATCCAAATCATCATCATCATCATCACATAGCCCCTGATGTCCACTGCTGAACGTAGGCCTCTCGCATGTCCGTCCAAACGGTCCTGTTTTGCGCCACCTGTATCCAGTTCGATACTAATCTCTTTATGTCATCGGTCCATCTTGTTGGAGGCCGTCCCCGGTTTCTGTGTGCTTGTATTCGGGGTCTCCACTCCAAAATTCTCTTTGTCCATCGATCGTCGTTAGTTCTCGCTACATGGCCAGCCCAGTTCCACTTTAGGGTGGTTATCCTTACAACAACGTCTGTTACTCCTGATCGTCTGCGGATGGTGGCATTAGGAATCCTATCACGTAACGATATCCCTAACATTATTCTCTCCATCGCTCTTTGGGTAACTTGCAATTTGGACACCGTTGCTTTTGTTAACGTTAGGGTCTCTGCACCATATGTCATTACAGGCAGAATACATTGATCAAATATTTTTCTTTTCAGACTCATTGGAATACTTGATCTGAAAAGGTCTCTCAGCTTTCCAAATGCAGCCCAGGTTAGGCTTATCCAAATAGGCCTCCAATAAATCAGTCAACGGTGTGTCGATCGGACCTCTTTTCATAGATGGTAATTTGAATGGCGAAAAATATCTGGAATGCCACTAATTTATTTGAAATTTTAAAGTACCTATGCTATAAATAAAACTTTTTTTGATTACAAATTGGACCCCGCACGGAACATATGGAAATCGGCCCTCGGTTAAAAGCTTTCATACTCGGGGATGTTATCCAAAAATCGATGCTGATCAAAAGTCTCCATGGTCACGAGGTCCGAAAATGCGACCCCGGGGAGTTACCTTCATTGCAATCAAAATAGTGAAAATGAGCAAATGCAACCCCTCCTTGTGATTTTCCATTGAACATATATCTATATCACACAGATATATCATATACAATATATATACCGTTGACTAGAATTAGAAAAAGGTGTTCAGTAATTGAAATAAAGTCGTGAGAAATCTTGGAAATCAGGAATCACATAATTCCTTCTTGATACTGGTATAATGATTGTTAAAAATAATAAATAACAATCATTATATTTTACCACTGTCATCTGACGAAGCTACAGTGTTAGCGAAACATGTCATTTCATAGTTAAATATTGTGGAAATTTTACAGTTTAATTGTGTTTTACTGTACTTCATAAGTCTATAGTTATGGATTTCTACCTAGTATCGGCTGAATCTATCAATTTCTTAAATATATACACTATCGGACAAAAGTAGAGCAACACTTTCGAAAAATGAAAGAAATCTCGATTTTATAATATTAAATGCATGATATCGTATTTAAATACATCGTGTCTTAAATATCAAAGTAGGCTTCTGTTATCGGCGACAACAGCTTTTTCCAACAATCAAAACAAATGAACTAATATTGACGTAAACTTTCAAATACAGTATTGTAATGCGTCAAAAGTAAAGCAACATTTTAATATTTTCCTAAAAAAGAAAGGTTTTAGTAAAAGTAAAGGTTAAAGTATTTTTGCAGAGTTTATTTTATGTTTAATTAATATTTCTGTACTCAATCAAGCCAAGAGGTATTCCAATTTCGAAAGAATTAAAGCAGAGAGTAGTGAATGCACACTTGGAAGGTACAATACAAGCCACAATTTCAAGACGGCTTGTTTTACCAAGATACAGCGTATCCAAAATAGTTTCAAGTTACATTCAAAGGGAACATTTAGAGAATCTACCAAAATCGGGAAGGCCGAAAAAAACAACAATTTGGACAGACAGACGCATTAAAAGGATTTCTCAAAACGATCCTTGGATGTATGCACCTAGATTTTTGCTGAAATTCCCGAAATTATGGTTAGTCCACGGACAGTTCAAAGAAGGTTGATAGACGCAAAGTTATTTAGTAGATGCCCGGCTAAAAATATAAATATAAAAAATTTCAATTCTGATGGAATGAAGCGTGTAAGACGGCCAATCAACACAAGGTTTAATACCAAATACGTTACACCCACAGGTAAACATGGCAAAGGCAGTGTTTTTCTATGGGGTTGTTTCTCATGGATTGGGGTAGGTCCTTTAAACTTCATTAATGACACCATGGATCGATTTGTCTATAGAGATATAATGCAAAATGTAATCTTGCCTTATGCAGAGTGGGAAATGCCGTTGCGTTTTATTTTCCAACAGGATAATGATCCAAAACACTCTTCACGAATTGTTCAAGAGTGGTTTCAAGAAAATAACGTTCGAGTTTTGCAGTGGCCGGCACAATCCCCAGACCTTAACTAACCCCCTTGAAAATCTATGGGAAGAAGTTGAACGTGGAATTCGTACACAATTAGTTCCAAATAAACAATCATTGGTAAATAAAATCAATGAAGTTTGGACAAACCTTCCCGAAAATACTGTTTAAAAATTGTTTGCCTCAATGCCGCGACGTTGTCGGCAAGTAATAAAAAATAATGGATATTCTATTAACTATTAACATAATACTTCTAGCTATTGTAATTATTAAATGTGCTTAATGGTTTTTTATCGTAATATGTAAAATAAAATACTGTTGACACTATTTGTTGCTTTACTTTTGTCGCACTTCATTTTGTCGATTTTTATAATTATAAATATTTCTCTACCTTCATTTTGTTTAAAGTGTACCAAAATATTGTGAAAAACTACTAATATTGTGGGGATAATATTTCATTAAAATTAGTTGGGGATCACAATCATATAATTAATTTTTTAAACTCAAAGAAATAAAAGCACTTTGTTGCTCTACTTTTGTCCAATAGTGTATAATATGCAATCATATGCAGGGTTCCATTTAAAAAAAAGTAAGTTAGTCTCTATGGCAACCAAACCAGAAATGACAGAAAAAATTCATGCAGGTAGAAATGTGGGGAATGATTTACTGAACAACTTTCAGAAAGGTCACTTTTTCGTATACGAGGTAATTCAAAAGTTACAGGCATTATGCGCGACTTTTTTACCACTCTGTATACAGTATGTCTGGCGATGTAGTAGACAAGAGGGCAAGCTGTCCAAAAATCTATATTTTCGAGGAAAAGTCATTATTTATAAAAATTTTAACATTGCGATAAGAACATTAAGTAGAGACCATCTTGATCTTTTCCCAAGTCTTCCGTTAAACCATAAGGTCTCAAGTTGTTAAGGCGGACATATTGTTCATTTTGATCGATCTTCGATTCTAGGGTTTTAATCTTCTTGGCGTTTTCATTTCCCTGGGTCCGATTACGTACGATCTAACCTTTATTGCTCTGTGCGTACGATTAGTGCTTATTAATCATCTTATCGCGGATGCATCGATATGGGAAAATACGACTTTCAATATGGATTATTATAGATAGGGGAAAAACGTTTCGTTCTTTAAAGGAAAGGGGGTTCTGCAAGTAAATAGGGTTGTTGTTTAGTTAATTAGGTAGGTACCTAATACTGCGAATTTTTCTGTTACTTGTACTGTACCGACATAATATTATAGTAATAATAAATCAATTATAGTATATGAAATGTACGATTTAAATATTCTCTTGCTTCTTAACTGAACCATCATACATGAACCACATTCTATTTCTAATCAAAATTGGCACTTCTTTAGGCAATATGGGCAAATCCTCCCCTAGAAACCGGCGCTAGTTATTGTCATTTAGTCTTTCTGGCAAAAAAAGGGTCAATTAAGTGATTTATAACAATTCCAACCCAGACATTTAATGAAAATTGCTCCTGATGGCTAGATTCCACAATTACATGCTGTTCAAACATGAATATTGTGAAAATTTCTGATAGCGTTTCTTGAGAATTTTTGCCTATGAACATTATTTCACAGTCAAACACGGGATTTTGCGAAATATTCTCCTAAAATTTAATGTTACTAAATTATTTAATGCTCTGTCTGAGACCATAATATGCAGAAGATAAATCACATAAAATTGATATAGCTTTTAAGTATTAGGTGTAAGAAAATAGATGCCAAGTTAGTAGAGCGTGGGCTATAATACGACTCTGTGTGTTTATTTCGGGACTTTAGTTTCTATACTAGATAATCAATATAGTCTCAAGTACTATAATGTAATTCCACTGTCAAAAAAATCTGCTGGTTAATTTGGTCGACTTCAATAGATTTTCAAAATTATCAAATACCAATTTTTGAAGCAAACTTCAAACCCATTTCTCTAACTTTTGCAAAAAAAAAACTCGTAAGGGATGCTAAGGCATCTTTAATATTTTTCACAATTTGGAAGACACAGAAGGTATTAGTATAACAAACCAAAATACCTTCACTTGCCGGCTCACCACCAGCCATTACCCCACACCTTCATAAATTTATTTAATTATAATAATAATGCATATAATTCGTTTTTGTCATTCGTTTATATGACGTTCCAACCGTTCAACTACGGTTTAACAGTTCACAAGAACGAGCAGGGGAAACGCCGTACAATTAGAAATAAGAAAACCGACACTGACTGAACTTGTAGCGACTTGAATTGCCTTTTATTTTTAAGTTGCCTTGGGCTGTTCAGCCACCCGACCACCGAGGTCGACCAGAATTGCCTTCATTCAGACTTAATACTACACCGCTCGGAAGTGGAGATTTTATTTCAATATATCGAGGTTTAAAATAAACATCGATGTTATCAAAACAAAAGATCGCAGCTAAAACATCGATGTTAAAATTTCATTAAAGTAACACGTAATATCGAAGCTGAGAATCGAAATTTTGTGATACTCGTAGAATATTAAGCAGTATCTTTGAGTACAAACTGGCTATTATAAGAGACTACATACTTTTATCGTTTTTACTAAAAATCAACTGTTTTATAAAATTTGTATATTCTTATCACAGAAGATTAAACCAAAAACTGCAACATGTAGGCACTGACAAACCCTATGATACTGCTAATTCTGGGAACACCATTAAACTTATTAAACATGTTTTTAAGCTGCAAACACGACTAACAACCGAAAACTAATAACTGTCTTTTTTCATATTGTATCAATAATATAAGAGAGAGCGTGAGGTAGTCAACAGATTGATATGCAAGTCCGACGTGTCGCAAGTCGCAAGCGAGCAAAGGGCAGCGCCGACCAACCAGGCATGATGACACATTTTGTTGCAGGGTTCCCCATATTAGTTTCACCTAAATGAGATAAAACTAGAGAGTGACGATAAAACTTTCACGGTTAAAAATAACCGGTTATTGAGAAATAATAACTGTCGCTACCAGTGATCCAATATTGTCTGAAGCAGTTATTATTGGCGTTATTGCATCGAGCTGCAAGCGCGCCGCGCCAGTGACACGTTGCCTGCACGGTATTACACCGTATACGGTTCTTTTAAATAACTGGTAGACAAATAACCGCTAATATATTTCACTGATATTTCGATACTTCTTAATACTTTGTATTATGTGACATGTTATTCCATATCGCCGGTTGCAGTATGCGTTCGGAGTTATTTTAAACGATGAAAATATCGACATACTTTATTCGCGTCATCAAGTATTTGAACTTGATCTGATTATACAGGGTCGTTGGTATGTATGGAAACGGTCGATTATTTCTTAAAGTAAAACAGTCAGCAAAAAATATTTTAGATAAAAGTTTTAGGGTTTTTTAAGGTTTATTAGAATTAGAAAAAGTTAAGTATACAGGTTGAGTCAGAAAGCCGTAGAGAAACAAAGTTACTTTTTTTTAAATGGAACACCCTATATCTTCGAATATTTTTGAATTTTACATAAAATAACAATTATTTTTTAATATTGTGCATTATAAGTCTAAACCTAATAGTTTCCGAGATATCGACTTTTGAAATATGACATTTTTGAACTTTGATAGCTTCTAGCTTTCTAACGGTACCTTTTAGAATAAAACGGCTTACATGTCCCTATCTTACTTTTTTATTATCTTCCCAAAAACATCAACTTCCGGTTAAACCGGATGTAACTCAAAAGCCGGAAATACAGTACTTCCGGTTTAACCGGAAGTTGATGTTTTTGGAAAGATCATAAAAAAGTAAGATAGGGACATGTAAGCCGTTTTACTCTAAAGCGTACTGTTAGAAAGCTAGAGGCTGTCAAAGTTGAAAAATATCATTTTTCAAAAGTCGATATCTCGGAAACTATTGGGTTTAGCCTTATAATGCACTTATTAAAAAATAATTGCTATTTCATGCTAAATCCAAAAATATTCGAAGATATAGGGTGTTCCATTTAAAAAAAGGTAACTTTGCTTCCCTACGGTTTTCTAACTCATCCTGTATATTTATTTCTTTAAAGTTCTAATACACCTTAAAAAACCCTAAAACTTTTATCTAAAATACTTTTTGCTAACTGTTATACTTTAAGAAATAATCGACCGTTTCCATACATACCAACGACCCTGTATATTATTATTACAATATCGACACATCTGTAGTCTAGGACGGCAGTTTTTAGGGTTTAGAAATTCTGTAATTCCCCTACGATCGACGCCTGTCGACGTTGCTTGTTTTGTTGTAAAGTGTGGCATTGTTTATTGTTTGTTTTTGTGTTTAATTTTTAATTTAAAGAAATAAGATAAATTATAGAACATAGAAATAGTGCGTTAGTTATGTAATATGTAAACATTTAAAATGTGGGATTTAAATCGTTGTTTTATATCACAAAATTATGTTTTCATTATTTATAACAATAATATTTTCATAAAATATTTAAATAATAGAAAAAATCGTTTATTCGACAAGGAACACCATAAAATTAATTTATTGAAAATAACTGGTAACTGTTTAAAATAACAGTTAATCTAAAATAATCACCGGTATACCAGTGATTTCAAAATAACTTATAAGGTAGAGATACTAACCTATCGATAGTGGGGAATATCGAATAGTATCAATAGTTTTTGCACCAATCGTCAACAATCGATAGTATTTTCGAAATTACATACCATTACTTACTTAAACGAACTTCACACTATCGATAGGTAGAACAAAAAAAAGTTAGAAAAAGGACGAATAAATGCGAAACAGAAGAAATGCGCAAAGCAGAAAAAGAAGAAGAATGTAGATGTACAACATAACCTAAAAATAGTTAATTTTTTTGCACAAAAATTATTTGTTATCCTAATTTGTTTTCTCTTATTGCTTGTTTAACACTACGTACTTGTTTACAAAAAATAATAATAAACAATAGGTAAGGCAGAAACAGAACGCGACTGATTATTATTATAAAATCAATGTTCTAAGACATGTAATGCAATTTTATTATAAAAAAAGAAATATCAAAAAAAATCAGGTGATTAAGGGCGGGTATTATAAAAGAGGCAAAAGTTAACTTTGATTCTAACTGTAAGGTTAACTTTCCTAGAAAAATTGATAGTTTTATAAAGTTATCATTATCCTTCAAATGTAAAAAGTAAAGATAAATTTTTAACAACCTAACCTATAATTATTTATAATCTGTCACTGACATTATGGTTGTAATGTCAGTGTAATCACTGTAATCTGTCATCAATATCGTTTTTCTCCTTAATTTTTGTACTTTGATCAATTATTTTATATTTTATAAAAACATGGAGAGAAGAGCAATCAATTTTTCTGACCATGAAATTACTAAATTAATTGTAGGTTATGTTATGTCAACAAAAGTCTTCAAAATCGTCCAAAATTACCAAAATCTGTGCATCAGTTAACTTTAATTGATACCTACTCCACCCAATAAAGTTAACATGGGGATTGTCAACTTAACTTCAACCTGTGACGTCATTCAACAAGTTAACCTTCGTTCATCTGTCAATTAAGTTTTATAATACCCGCCCTAAATGTTAAAATACTTAACCTAACCTTTTCTTACTATCGATATTTCGACTATCGATAACTATATAGTTTCGTATCTATCATAAGCAGTGTTGCCAGAATTTTTTGACCACTTTTCTTCGAGTGAATCACGAAAATCCTTCATATCCTTCAAAACAGTGGCGGGCACAACAAAATAGTGTAAAAAAACTTTATGACATGAACGACTTTTTTATTAGGCAACAAATCATCCACTAAAGAAATCGCTATATATGCTCTGCAAAAAAGGTGGATAACCTAATTCCGGCAGTGAAAATTTTGTCTTTAAGCAAAGGCTGCTCTTTCTTGATGTTTTGTTCAGAGATGGCGAAAGTCGTATTCGCTCGATAAGTTATACCTGACGACAGTTGCGTTTCATATCGGTTTGTATTATACCTCTTGCATATTACTTAATACATAATAATAATAATTCTCCTTATTAAATAAATATTAAACCGAAAAAAGATCGACGGATTGGAACATTTCCTAAATATACAATTTTGCCTCAAAATCCTTCAATCGTTAAAATTTTCGGTCAAAATCCTTCATATTGAAGGAAATCTTTCAAATCTGACAACACTGATTATAAGGCCATTTCTAATTAAGTATATGTGACCAACTGATCAGTGATATAAACGTAAACGATTATTTTTCAATTGATTTGAATTTTCTTTTTTGAGGGAGAAAAGTACAAGTACAAAACAACCCTTTCAAATTAAACTACCTAAAGTTGTTAGTTCAGGTTAGTTGTTCATTGGGGAAGACGGATCTCCCCAACGGGCACCTCGTGGGGATACAAATTATGCCATGTTTAGTATTAGCTTAAAATCTCGAATAATTGTAATATCCAGGCGAAATCTTGGAGGTGGCGCCATCTTCATGAAAGATAACAAACTTTAACGGCGCAAATATGTGCATTTACTCGAATTCACAACTTTGGTGCCTCTGTTTCAGTGTAGCCAGGGCCGGATTTACGCTTTGTGGGACATTATTTTTTTTTGATTTTTTAAAAGATTTATTATATTGTCTACGCGACGCTGTTTTGAATACAATAAAAATGAATTGGTTTAAAATTGTTAAAAACAGCCGGGAAGGGTGGAAAGTATAATCAAAATTGAATTATTAGGATTATATAAAAAATATAACTACAGGGTGTTATTTAAGTGCATGGCCAAACTTCAGATATAGGGTGTCAAAATTTTAGCCGATTTTGTTGAAATTTAGCAGCAGGGGGATGTCACTAAAATACGAGAGTAGGGCAACAAGCAATTTATGGGCAGTTCATGTCAGGGGGGCGGGAGGGTTTGACATATCTGCTAGTAACTTTTGGTTTTCTTATTTCGAGGTAAGATTTCATTAATAATCTTCGCTAACCGAATATTTTTAATAAGTTTTAATGATTTAATTGGATATGTAATTAATTTAAGTTCATACTATCATCATTTTCGGTTAAAATCTTACAAAAACATTAAAAAGCTAGTGTTTTTTTTTTTGTAACACTGATTTATTTTATGACTGACAGTTTACTTCTCGTCTGGTCTTCTGACGCGTTTGTGATTTTTTCCACGACTTTTTTCTTTATAAAATGGGTTTAATTTGATCTTGGAATGAATTAGTGGGGCTTTTTTTTGGTAAGTTTATAGTGATATCTAAGTCCTTAGTTTATTTTTTCATGAGCAAGTAAGTTCTTTCTTGGGATATTTTTTAGCTGAAACTTCGCTGTCGACCATGCTTTGGGATTGATGATTTTTGGAAGTATATTTTTATTGTAAGTATTATACTAAAGTAAGTTGATAAGTATAGTTTTAGATTCACAACTTTCTAATAATGATCTTTTGAAGTGTGTCTGGGTAAAAATGATATTAATTAGTTCCTTCCTAATTTTTCAAAACTGGTGAGTCACTTCTGCTTACCTACCTTGCTTGCAGTTAAAGTAAATATTTTTACATACACCTACACCTTCTCTTATGTTTAACAGCTTGTAGTAATCCTTATTTTTCTGTAGCTTGTAGTTTCTAATAACTGTATAACTACTCTACTCTACTAACTGAAATAAATAAATACTCACTTAAGTACTTACTGCATTGCCTTCTATAAAATACAAGTTTAGAAAATGTTTTTGGTTTAAATACTATTAAATTAGTCTGTGTCTAGGTACAGGACAAACAATTTGTTTGTAGTTAAACATTGGATATATGTATACCGTTATTGATATTCTTTAGTCTACTTATAGTTAGGTTAGTTCGGTTTATTTTCAAAAATACAGTTTAGCCTGAGATGAACTGGATAATGAAGTTAACTATAACCTATAAACCTCGGCATTAATGAGTTAATAAAAAAATGACATTTAATAAATTAAAATCCAATATAGGAAGAATAACATAGGTATTATATTTTTTCCATGGATTTGTTTGCAAATTTAGTGATAGGTATGAAGAGTATTTACTGGAATATGTTCCTTTAATTGGGTTTTACTTGTTTTCGTACAGTATAGGGTTATACAGTAGAATATACAGTGTCCTCGAATGTAGTCCTTGAGAGTGTAAAGGGGGCATTCCGATACGGGAGACCGCGACAAGCGACCGAGACCGAGAGACCGCGACGTGCGACCGCGACGTACCGCTTTAACGGATTTGTATGTGGTGCATAGAAAAAAGAAACAAATTCTTTTTTCTATGATGTGGTGCTTTCCGATGCAAGCGACAGCGACGCGAGACGGTAGGCGTGGCCATCGTGCGACCAACGCAACGGTCGCGCGACCACACTGCTCTTGAAGCAGTGATACGCTGCGACCTGCATAGTTTATTTCAATTATTTTATACCTAGAGAGGGTTGAATGTTGAATGGCGACGTTTTCTACTCAGGAAAATGAATTGTTAATCGATTTAGTGTCTAATCACCCACCATTATATGACAGCACTCTCCAGGCTTATAAGGATAGTGTTTTATTTAATTTTTTGTCTTTTTTCTTGCGGTAAAGCCAACACAATTATATCTTCGTCCTCGTCTTCCAAGTTCCAATAAATGTTTTAGTAATGTAAATTTCTTACTTTAAGATTGTTAGACATGGTTTTCTGAAACGTACGCAATTACTAAATTAAACAGAATGGACCTAGTCAAAGTCGCCACGTCGCGCGTCGCGTCGTCTGTATTTTATGCTACTGGTCGCCGCAGCGACATGCGACCTTTGGTCGCTTGTCGCTCGGTCTCGGTCGCTTGTCGCGGTCTCCCGTATCGGAATGCCCCCTTAAGCTTTTACATGTGTCTCGGGGAGGGTACAGCTGATACCAGCATTACTACATTGCACCTGCTATGCAATTTAACTGGCCAATGGTTCTCTCCTCACTCTAATTGGGCAAAATATAAAAGTTTTCGTACCTATTGTACCTTATATCCTAATTGAAAAGAATTTTTTTTTCTGTTTCAGTCTAACCACACTCCTAGGCTTCCTTAGCTGTAATAATTATCAGTGAGAAAATCTAATTTCTTAAAAATATCATGACTTTATAGTGTTGTATATTGTATTCTTAAATCATATGTAGGTATCTTTTTAATTTAAATATTCTAAATAAATATATTTTGATCATATTTTCTTTAATTATGATAATTCACTAGACATTGTTTTATAATTAAAAAAACAGTAATAAAAACAATTCATGTGTAATAAATTTTAAGGTTTTGATTCAATTTGGTTGTAACATTACTATATAATTGTATTCCAGAAGATATATTTTTAAATTGGTTAGAAATTATCACAAGCTGCTCACATTTACTTATAAGGCGAGCAGCTTGTGTATTCCTGCCAAACATATATCTTTTGAAATCCAACTGTAATGTTACAGTCAAATCGAATCAAAACTAAAATTTATTTAAAAATTATAATATATTTTCAAATATTCCCGCGCATTTCTTCAGTCGGTATGTCAGATTTCTATAATGCCATCATGGCATTATCGGTAAAATATAATTCTGTTTTGCCGGTGGGTTAGCCATGCAGTTGGTTCATAGATGGCCCATGTTTCGAAACTTTAACATTGTTGTAACATTTCTCTAACCTTTATTGTTCTGTGTTTAGCAGTGTTATTTAGGGTAGTAAGGTGCTAATTTAGCCCTAACGAGATTAAAAATTTTAAGTCCAGTGGCGTCCCGGAAGGCACTTTAACTAAGATTTTTGACAAAAAAAATGTATGCCCCTGATTATTTTGCAATTTTTGTCTTTTTCTCGCATTAGGCAACTAAAACTACTTTTTTTTTTTATTTTTAGCATCTTTTCGTATCTTGCTTCGTTTTTGAGAAAAAACATAAAAATCACTCTATAAAATCAATAAACAAATTTGGTGTTTTATAAATAATTAAATAGTTATTTTCCTAACAAGAGCGCAAAGTGATACTTTTCCGCACGCAAGTATAGTTGGATGAACGACGCGTAGCGGAGTTCGGATAAATTCTTGCGTGCGGAAAAGCACTTTGCGCACGTGTTAGGAACAACATTTTTCCTACCAGCTTCATATCAGATAACAACAAAAATAAAAATATGATAATTTATTCAATAATTTTTAATTTAACTTTAAAAAAAGAACTAGGTATAGTACAACTAAAAATTACATAACAAAAAAAATAATAATAGAAAATTCAAAAATTACATAACAATAAAAAATAATAATACGAAACTAAATTATTTGTTTATAACATTTATAACAAAAGAGCAATTGCTGACATTATGCAAATTGATAGCCGATGCAGTAAGTTCATTCAGTGGGTGGTTTATGGTATGGCTTGATGAGCACTGACTTGGCGTGGAAGGACAGTTGTTCAAATAGGTCGATGAAGGTGTTAACTCAGAAGAATTTATGTAGCTTGATGAAGAAGGGCAGTTGTTCGTGACCAATATTTTATTCGACATGTCGTTTTTTTGATTTGTCGAATCTTCAATGTAGCTCTCGGCGACAAACGTCGATTTCCAGCCTCCGAGTCGCTTGACATCAGTGATTCCTGCTCCAGAATCGGCCAACATGGTAGCCGATGAACGACGGAAACTATGTCCTGTATAATGCTTTGGATTTTTTAATTGTAGATATGCAGCTATTTCCGAAGGCATCTTACCGAATGAATTTATTCCAATACATTGAGTACCGCATGTTCCTTGTCGATACTGCACAAAAAAGCGCTTGTGCGGAGTGGATGGTTTTCGCAAATTTGCATATTTATGATAGAGTTGTAAATAATATCCCTTATTTGTTTCATTAGATACTACAAAGATTCTTAAAGTATTGTTTTTACTGTCAGGAATTTTCACGACTATCAAATTTCCTTTATCCTCTATGTGATCAACCATTATCTTGCAAAGCTCATCGCGCCTGCAAGCACCGGCCAACCCAAAAATGGTGCCGACTTTTAATTAGAAGGTAAATTTGATCAGGTGCTTCTTAAAAATAGAATTTTTTTTCGTTTTACGCTGAAATACGAATATCGTGAATTACGATTAAAAGGTAAAAGAGAATACACTTGCAACGGCTTCGCACATTGCATAAAATTGTCTACAGCTACTAAAATAAATATAAATATTCCCTGCCAAGGAGATTTTTGAATAGTGCTACTTTTCCGCACCCGGTGCGGATAAAAATATTATCCGCATATTATTATTATAATATTTTTATCCGCACTAGTGCGGAAAAATGTAACTTTGCACACGGAAATGCGTGCGCAAAGTACTACTTTGCGCACGCTCATAGGAAAAACTGTTTTTGTTGTTGTCCATGGACATGGAATAAAGTAATTTATGATTAAGCAATTAAAATTAAACGAAATTCATCTTTTGAATTTTTTTGCTCATATTAACAACTGTTTTCGATAAAACAAATAACGGTATTTATTACTGCAGTGTTTTGAAAGTAACAAAGAAGTAACAGTGCCATTGAAGGAAAAACAAACATAACTTTAAACAGTGCATACGTAATTATTTGATCGTAATTATTTGAAGTGTTTTTAAGAGTTTTAAGCTATAAAATTCGTTACTGACATTACAAAATGGTCCGGTTTACAAACTCAGAAATGGCCGATATGCATTTTGTCTATGGAATTGCCCAAGGCAATTCCAGAGCGGCTAGACGCATTTATCAAGAGAGATATCCCCATCGCATTGTACCAAATACACAAACATTTGACATGAGTATTGAATACATAAAAGGCTGTGCGAATCAGGTGTAGCGTTCGCATTCGTCCACCTTCCCAGGTAGCTCGGACGCATGCGCACCACAATTTAAAAGTCGCTGACGATCAGCCAGTTCAACATATACTTCTTTAACTTCGTCTTCACCCAGCATTCCCCACGGCTGTACATCTTCACACCACGACCAGAGATCCTCTTCTTCAGGCTTAGTTGTTATTGCCTGCGGTGAGTCACCCACGGGGTTTGGGTCGCTTGCCACTTCTTCGCCACTCGGCCGGCAGTCGGGCGGAGGTTTAGAGAACCCTAACAGGTCCTGGACACCAGGTGCAGATGTGGCATCTCGGTCTGGGCCCTTCGCCACCTCCGTAACGTTGACGGAAAAGTCGTAGCGAACTTCCTGGAGTTCTGTTTGTCCATTGGGCGAGTATGCGGCCATGGCATCATTGATCCAGGCCTCCAGGAAGCCGCTCGGCGAAGACGGTAGCAGCACGTCTTGCATTCTGTTAAAGACTGCTGCGCAATTTAAGGCCATGTGTCTAAATCACAACAGCCTTGTTAAAACGTAAATAAAATGTTTCAAAACTTTTATTCAACTCTGTATATTATATTGGTCTTATTCTGACCCTTTATAATATCTGACTAATAACACTTTTTATGCCTAAGTATTTATTCAACTTAAAAACACAAAATTAAACAACTTCGTAACTTTAACAAATATTTTATTGGTCCGACTTTTATTTGGACAACTCCCAAGAAAGTCCCAGATTATGCCTTAGGAACTTTCCGTTGAAACTACGTATTACAATTATTAAATCTTGTGAAAATAACTCATCATCTCGAGTTATGACGTCATATGATGACTGCAGCTAATTTGATCTTTCTTACTTGAACCCCCGTGAATGACTCAATGTAAACTAAAATTGTCGGCTATTTATAGGCAATTTGAGTGCCAAAACACAGGCACCTTTTAAAGGTCGGCTGCTCTTATTGAGAGACCTGCAACAGTAAGAACAGCGTGAAACGTGCGATTTCGGTAAGCTTCGCCTCGAAATCCGCAAGAGATCGGTAGCCGACGACCGTATTTTAAAAACGGAGGGAAAATGAATTAGACACATTTAAAAATTAAAAAAAATTGTTTAGTTTGGCTGTAAAGAAAACGGTAATAGCAATAGCCATGCCGCTGCGGAACGTTTCTTAAATTTTTTTAAAAGTTCATGAAAAAAAACTGAGTACGTCGGCCCTAGATCGTTAAAAAAAAGAGACAACACATTGGCGTACATTTATATTTACCTATATACCATTCCAGAACTGAAATCCATTGGACTATAAATAATCTCACAATTCATTGTCTGCTGTGTACAATCCACAACGTAACGAAGTCATTGTTTTAAAGTATAATATAGTAAATAGAAATAAAGGTCTGTCTTTACCACCAAATAACTTTATTTGCCCCTCTAGGGTAGAAAACAAGGGTTGTAGAAATACATACATATTAGCGACGCCATTTGCTTTGAATAGCATGCTGAAGTTAAAATTAAAATTAATTTCTTCACCTGGCAAGAAGATGAAAAATAAAAAATCAACAATCTAATAATGCCTTAAAAATTTTAGAATTTTATTTTTATTTTTATTTTAATATAACAAGTGAATAGTGACCACTTGATGTATTCCCATTTATATGAAATGACATAGTCTCATTTTGACAAATTTTAAAGAATAGCAAGTTCATTTAGTTTCATTCACAAATATTTAATCCACCATAACATTAAGTACTTCCCCTCACTAATTCGATTTCACTAAAAAAAGGAATGAATTGATATGTTAAAATTCTTCTTTTATAACATGTTTTGACTTCAACATTGCTTAAATCACTCGACTATGATTCAGGTCCTTTATTCTACTTCTAAGTATATCCCATTCTAAGACTTAGTTAAGGTAGCTGTTTCTTTAAATACGACTATTACACCCTGTATATTTTTTTAGATCTTCGAATAGAGCTTTAATTTCCTTTTCAACGACATATCACAAGTTGTCATTTGTTTTTAAAATGGCGGCGTAGGATACGATTTCCTCAAATCAAAATAGCGGACTATTAGCCGCGTGACATAAGTTTTTATCCTATGACGTTTTAAAATGGTAACAAAACATTAGGTTATTTTCTTTCGACTTTTAATAAAATTGAGGTGAAAAGTGTATTTAGAATCTCATAGGATAGTTTCAATTTTTATTTGACATTAGCAATAGTCGGGCTCATTTTTCTCAATGATTTTTAATAAAAATTACCAAATGTCAAAATACCTTCAAATACTACCGTGAGTTAGTTATTTAAAAATGCTAAGCTTTATCATATTGTAAAGAATTTCAAGAGAAAATTTTTAATGATTGTATTAGGTACACATATTTTATTTTACTTCATATTATCTGCCGTAATTGAAAATCCTTTTTACTATTATGTTACTAATTCTTTCTCACACCCTGATACATATCAATATTATTGTAACTTAGTTAATAATTAGTCTTAGTGGAACAATAAACCAATGCCGTGCTGTTGATATTCTGTGACGTGACGTGCAGTTCATCTTATTTCACCAAAGCATTTAGTTTCTCAGCAGGCTACGGAAACAAAACATGAAAGTAATTTTGACATTACCAAATTGAATAAGTAGAAATAAATTAGCGTATCTGGTGTATCGGTATATTGGCTAGACTTATACGCATCCTATAATAATGGTTTATACGAGGAAAATGAAATTGATATGCTCCTAATTTATGGCGAACGTAAGAAAAACTCAACGCTTGCTGCAAGATTATATGCCGAACGGTATCCAGATCGGGAGATTCCATCAAGGAGCTATTTTTCTTGGCTTGAAAAACACTTAAAGAATGAAGGTAATATCCACAATAATGACAATAACCAACGTTTTATAGTAAGCGAAGAAAGCGAAATAACCGTTTTGGCTTATGTACAATATGACCATACCGCTTCAGTTCGCGAGTACGAAGTGGACTGTGCTGTGAACTGAGAAAGCGCAATTCAAATTTTGGAGAAACATGGTTTCAAATTATTTAAATACCAAGTTCATCACCATCTCTATGATAATGACTTTCCAAGAATATTAGATTATTGTAATTTGTTTTTGGCGAGTCTTAATAACAATGCAACTTTCCACCACAAAATATTATTTACGGACGAGTCTAGATTTACTAATCTGGGTCTGTTTAATCGAAACAACACTCGATACTGGCCAAAGGAAAACCAGCACTTGGTAAGGGATGGTGCTTTTCAAGAGCGTTTTGGTGTCAATGTGTGGTTGGGTATTATGGGAACAAATATTATTGGTCCAATTTTTTTTCAAGGGCCTTTAAATGGGGGAGATGTATTTAGGCTTCCTGCAAAATCAGATTGAACAAAGTTTACATATTGTCCCTGGAAACGATAACATAATATTTCAACAAAATGGTGCCCCCGCACATAACTCACGCATTGCAACTATTTGAGCCGCAGATTCGGAGAAAATTGGATTGGAACAAATGGACCAACCCGTTGGCCGGCAAGGTCCCCTGATTTAACTCCGCTTCATTTCTCCATATGGGGCTATCTTAAACAAAAGGTTTATGCTAGACCCCTTCAGAACCTAGACGATTTGGAAAATCGGATCAGGACAGAATCTCAGGGTATATCAATAAGACATCTACAAAATGTATTAATTGAAAATGTAGATCGAGTAAGATTGTGTCAGTAACGAAGAGGTCAAAGAATAGAACATTTAATAGAATAGGTAATTTTGTTGTATTACTACAGGATAAAATATAAAATTTGTGTAGCGTCCAAAAAAAAACTGGGACACGCAATTTTACAATATCTCCCAGGCTATTTTAAAATTTTTAACTTTGATGTTTAAATTAGTGACTGTGACAGTTTGTTAAAAAATATATTGCAGTCCAAGAGCTAGAATATAAAGAAAATTTTGTTGTCCCAGTTTTACTTGGGCGCAATGGTACCTATAACATTCTTATAAAATTTTCTCTTTAAATTCTTTACAATATGATAAAGCATTATACATTTTTAAATAACTAACTCACGGTAGTATATCAAGGTATTTTGACATTTGGTACTTTCCGTTCAAAATCATGGAGAAAAATGAGCCTGACTATTGCTAACGTCAAATAAAAATTAAAACTATCCTATGAGATTCTAAATACACATTTCACCTCAATTTTATTAAAAGTTGAAAGAAAATAACCTAATGTTACTATTTTAAAACATCATAGGATAAAAACTTATGCCACACGGCTAACACTCCGCCATTTTGAATTTGAGGAAATTGTATTCTACGCCGCCATTTTAAAAACAAATAACAACTTGTGGTATGTCATTGAAAAGGGAATTTAGAGCTCTATTCGAAGATCTAAAAAAATATACAGGGTGTCATTTAAAATAAGCGACCTTGTGCTTACTTTTTTTCGGAGAGTCTTACTTTTCGAGATATAAAGCAAACATATGATTTTTTAAATCGGACATCCTGTATATTTGTCTCTTATTTGATAGGGCTTTTTTTAAGCTTTTCAAAAATATATAATAGTTGATAGTTAAGTACTATTAACAATAAACGCACAAAACGAAAAATTTAGAAAATTTAGCTTGTATAGGCCATGAAACCATTGAAACAAACAGAATAATTGAAGAAATAGTCCATACTTTCAGTGGAGTCAATGTAATGTAAATAAAACCATCGAGTCTTCCTCCACAGTTTAATTATTATCAAAGTAAATAAAAAGCTCCCTACATGTTTCAAGTGCTTAAGCACTCATCATCAGGGGATACTAACATCGAGTTTAGCAGAAATGTAAGTTGTCTCTAATTAATGAGTACAACTCACAGATAAGATAATAAATCGATTTACAACATCTGAAGGAGAAAAGTTTTCTTTTTATTTTAATTATGAGAGTTTTAAGATTATAAAAAGATTTTAAATCTTAAATTTAATGTAAAGTTTAGCAATATTACTTTAGTTGTTTAAAAATAAAAAAAAATAATTTTTTTATTAATTTTGTTATTAACTAACATGGTGATATGGGGCTATGTCCCATATTCAGGGGCGTAGGCAGGGGGGCATTGCCCCCCCAAATAATGACGGAGGGGACACAATATCATTTGTCCCCCCCCCAAAAAAACCGAGTTACTATATTCCTTTAAGAAAAAATTACATATCTTTTCGACGGTCGTGCGTAGAAGTGCCTCGAAACCCCGCTCAAATGATTTTAAAATGTCCCCCCCCCCCCAATGAAAAACCGTGCCTACGCCCCTGCCCATATTTTAGAAAACTTGTAAAAAACTATCATGTTGGAAAATTATGACATTTAAAAAAAGAAATTTAAAAAGTGGGTATAAAGTAGGTAATTAAATATAACCTGTGCTTTATCACAAGCCTGGTATCCGCCGCAACGTGGAAATTGAAGAAAAGTCACTCAAACAATAAGGTTCCAAATCAATAAGCATTTTTTTAATTTCGTTTTTAAACAATTTTTCTGTATTTATTTTTTTGATTTTGTTGGGCAAAACATTAAAGAGTTTTATACACATATAATAGGGCTTTTTCTCCGTGAGAGTAAGCCTGTGTATTAAATAGTTAACGTCCATTGTTCTTCTCCTATAATTATAAGTTGTTTTTAAATCAAAAAATGCTTTATGCTTAAAGAAAAATATCAATTATTCATAAATATAAATACCATACACTTGTCATTATTTTCATACTTTTAAAAGCAGTTCTACAGGTCTTGTTATATTCCAGTTTTTTGACAATTCATATGACCCGCTTTTGAGCCACAAAAATATCATGTACTGAGCCGTGTTTCCTCCAAAAAATAACTCCATATTTTAATAATGATTCAAAGTTAGCGAAATACATAATCCTTACAGCTTCCTCCTTCATATACTCCCCAACAACACGGATTCCATAACAGACCGAGTTAATATTTTTTGTCAGGTTATTTACATGCCCTGTCCAATCAAAGCATTCATTAAAGTAAACACCCAGAAATTTTACATTTTTAGAAGTCTGTATGTCTTGATTATCTATTTCGATAGTTAAGGGTCGCTCAGTTATGGTCTGTTTAGTTCTAAAAATTACTATGTTTGCTTTGCCTTTGTCTAAGATTAATCCATTTTTATTAAACCAATCTGTAACAAGATTAAAGAAATGCTTAGCTTTAATTACAAGGTCATGTAAATTTGAGCTACCAATAATTAAATTAGTATCGTCCGCGTATTTAACAAAATGCTGGCTCTCTTCATGCATTACAAAAACCAAGTCGTTGACAAATATAACAAAAAGAAGCGGGCCCAGGATGCTTCCCTGTACTATTCCAACTTCATTATTTAATACCTGTGATCTACCAGTTTCTGTCTCCTTTGTAATTGTTACAATTTGTCTTCGATCGCAAATATATGATAGGAACCATTCCTTTACATTTCCTCTCTCTATACATTTTAAGTTTATCTACAATTATCTTTCTATCTACACAATCATACGCCTTGGATAAATCAAGAAACTTCCCTAGTGCAAACTCACCCCTCTCAATGTGTTGTATTATTGATTGAAAAAATTGAAAAACACAGTCTGTGTGAACTTTTCCTGAATAAAACCATATTGACACTCATTAAACAATTTAAATTCTTTCTTAAAACTAATTAATCTTTTGCTCATGGCTAATTCAAATAATTTCGAAAAACTGGGCAAACAAACTGATATAATTGTCTAGGTTTTTGGGATCTCCTTTTTTATACAATGGTTTAACGAGTGCTATTTTTAGATTTTCCGGGAAAATGCCTACCTCAAATAAGCTATTTAAAATATATGCTAATACTTCTTTTAATATACAAACTGACAATTTTACAATACTAGTCCAGGACTTGATCTATACCACTGCTATGCTTGTTTTTGATGGTTTGGGCTAATTCACAAAATTCTTTTGGTGATACAGGCGTTAAATACATAGTTTTCGTTTCTCATTATGTCACAAGTAAAAGGTGTATCAATTAAATTATTAAGGAGTTCGGGAACAATAGATAATAAATGTTGATTATACCTTTCAGCAATAATATCAGAACTTCAAGTTAAAGGGTAACCGAAATACAGGGGGTGGTCAAAAAGCAAACATTTTCAAACACCCTATAGCCTAAAAACTAAGAAAGCTATGAAAATTCTGTTTGCGGCAACTTTTGTTTCACGAAAAAGTAGTAATGTGAAAAACCGCAAGTCTCTATATTTACTAGTTACCAAGATACCCCGCAATTACATCGAAAAATGGACACCCTGCACAGGGTTTTCAGAGATATTTTCGGACATATCTACATAAATCCCTGTAAGAGGTACAAGAAAACTTTAAATGTAAAAGTTGTGGGGTTTTATCTGAACCGCCAGAAAATTTTTAAAAAAATAAACAAAATACGATCTGAAAGCTAAGAAAAATTAACAAATTGTCTTTTTTCTAAACGAACACCCTGTATAGTTCGTATTTTTATGGAATACCTTTGGTTCCTGATTTCAAAAATATATAGTTTATCAATATTTCATTTGAAAGAACCGTCGTTAAATTAGTTTCGATTAATTATTGTAAACGGCACCGTACAATAATAATGAGTAGTGTGCCTTGGAAAACAATTGCCTGAGGGAGTATAGTTTTTAATAGGAAACTGTCAATGTAAAAATCGAAACTATACAGGTTCAAACAATTGATTATCTTGTAAACTGGGTTATTCAACTGAAGAAAAATCCGAAATGATCCGTTTATTCTATAAGCATGCTAGTAATGGACCAAGGGTTCGACGCCAATACCGTATTACCTACCCAGGAAACTACAGAAAGACCCACACCATGCGTTGACACAATGAGATACGTAATGTGGCAATTTCAGTTAAGACAGTCTCGAACGTAAGAAAATGACATTTTGCAAAAAATGTCCAAGAAGATTTAGATGTCTTACTCTTCTTTGAAGATTGACTTTTTTTTTATAAATATAGGTTAAATTATTTGATTAATAATTTTTATAGAAATGCCTAAACGGTCCATTTCTGATGCTGCAATTTACTTTAACAAATCATGAAGGAAAATACACGAAATTTTAAAAATGAGCAAATATCATCCTTTTAAGTTTATGCCAGTCCAATGGCTTACAAAAATAATATCCAGCAGAAATTAGAATTTTACTAAAATACTACAAGTAAATGCAGATTTTCTAAATAAAATCATTTTTACGGATGAAGCCACATTTACAACAAGTGGCATGTTTAATCGCAAAAATAAACAGTTTTGGTTGTCCACAAATCCGCACAAAATCCAAGAAGTAAAAATTTAAGGTCGCAGTAGCATAAATGAGGTCTGTTTGCTGGCAGAATTATTAGTTCACTCGTTTTTCGAGGTAGTTTAGTAGATGCACGGTATCTTCATTTGCTGGAAAATGATATAGAACATCCTTTAGAGGAACTTCTGATTTATGATTATAATAATCTTATTTGGCAGCAGGATGGCGCTCCGGCTCATAATTTTAAACCTTTTACCAATTACCTTAATGGCAGGTATTATTTATGGATAGCAAGAAACGGTCTTATTCGATGGCCGGCAAACAGCCCCGACCTTTCACCCCTCGATATATTTTTGTGGGGCTATTTAAAAAAACCGCATTTACTATAATAGAACGCGAAATATCCAAGGTCTCGAAGACAGAATTCGGGATGAAATCGAAATTTTATAACAGATACCATTAATAGTAAATTGCGGGGAAATATTCAGAAATGTATCAGAAATGGAGGAGGTTATATTGAGAGCCAGTAAAATACACATAGGTATTATATCATTGAAAACTGAACTCTGTCAGGCAATTGCTTTCCTACGCCTGTCCAGAGATATAAGAAAGTTACACTTTGCCTTTGAATTGGATTATCCAAGGGTGGCCATAAACAAACAATGAATGTATGAATAAATGCAGGTAAATTATGGACCGTGCTTAAAAATGTCTTAAAGTAAACTGCAAATCCGCAAGACGTAATTTCATTATTAAAGTAATAGTTTGGTGATTTTAAATCGATTTTTACCTGATTCAAAATGAAAGGGTTAATCCCATAAAACGAATTATGTTCTAAAGACTGTATATATAGCCACTCTAGTTAGTTTTAAGCTTAGTAATTATTCTTACTTCGTGTGTAATACAACGTTTGTTTAATCGTGTGTGAGTCATGGAAAATATGTGCGAGCCCAATGTATCTCAGGAGATAACCCCATCGAAAAGCATAAAACACTTTTTTGTGGAAACTAAGGAAGTTATAAATAATGTTTATTCACCTCTCATTGAACGTGCGGTCAGCAAGCAAGCGGCGTTAGAAGAAACGGCTGCATTAACAGAAATTCCAACATCAACTGTATGGAGATGGAAGTGATCAAGATATAATACGGCGTAAAATTTACAAATAACGTTATGGAAGTGTATCCAATGATGGGTTTTAGGTTTAAAAAAATTAACAAAAGACAAGTTTTAATGGAATCCAGTAAAATTCGGGAATGGCGATCCGAATATCTACAAAAAATGAGGATTTACAGAGATCAGCAAAGGCCGATTATTTACTTGGATGAAACCTGGTTAGACACATATGATACCCCGAAAAAGGGTTGGGTTAACTCAAGCGGCAAGTGTAAAACAAGCGCGCCATCAAAAAGAGGTAAACGAATTACGATTTTGCATGCTGGATCTAAAGACGGATGGATTCCAAATGGACTTTCTTTGTCTGCAAAAAACATTAAAGATTCTTCTCTGGATTACCATGAGGACACCACTGCTGATTTATTTGAAGATTGGTTTAAAAACAAGCTAATTCCAAATATACCTCGGAATAGCGTAATTGTAATGGAGAATGCAAGCTACCATAGTAGGCAGTTCACCAAGACTCCCTCGTCAAATGACACAAAAGCAACAATCCAAAACTACATGTATGATAATGACAATTATTTTCAGGAAGATTACACCAAAGGACAATTAATTGAGGTTTTACAAAGTTTGAAACTACAAAAGGAATACTTCTGTGATAATTATGCAAAAAATCTAGGGCATACAGTTTTAAGGCTTCCACCATACCATTGTATATTTATTTAATCCCATCGAACATGTTTGGCACCAACTGAAATCTGCCATTCGTCGTAACAATATTTGCCTACTATTAACTCCAGTGTACTTGAGCTTATAAAAACTGAAGTTTTTAACATCCCTTTGCAAAGTTGGGCAAATTCTGTTACACATGTTGAAAAAGTGGAAAAATCCTATATCCATATAAACAATATAGGTAGCACAAATAATAATTAGAACAGATGATGATAGCGATAGTGATATTGATATATTAAGTGAATAATTATTATAAGTACCGAATAATTTGTATATTTTTGTAATCATAAATATAATTTTTAATAATAAAATAACTTGTAATTTCACATTTAAACATAAATAAAATATTATTTAATGTCTTACTTATTTTTATTACAAACCATGACTAAATTCTAAGCAAAATACGGACGTGTTCGGCCATATTTCAATTTTACAGCTGGGCCGGGTCTTTCCTAATAGGGATCAGTTTGTCACTTTCTTATATCTCTGAACAGACTTTACCTACTCTACTCATAATAATTATGATTGTAGGGTGCCGTTTACAATAATTAATCGAAACTAATTTAATGACGGTTCCTGCAAATAAAATATAGACAAACTATATCTTTTTGGAATCAGAAAAGAAAGGTATTTCATAAAAATAAAAAATGTACAGGGTGTTCCATTAGGAAAACCCCAATTTGTTCATTTTTCTCAGCATTCAGACCGTCCTTTGTTTACTTTTTTTTAAATTTTCTAGCGGTTCAGATAGAACCCCACAATTCCTACATTTACAGTTTTCTCTTACAGGGATTTATGTAGATATGACCGAAAATATCTCTGAAACCCCTGTACAGGTTGTTTACAATTTAGATGCTCCTTAAGAAACTATCTTATGCCACTACATGTAACCTGCACATCCGCAAAATTAAACTTAAACGTTGGAAACTCCGTCAGCAGATGTATCATTTATTGGCGTCTAAAGAAAAAAAAATTGCTTTACCTCTAAATAGGATATTCACACACTTGTAATAATCTGGAAGCGATAAAACAGTAGAACTAATTAAATCACTTAATTTTAATTTAAAAATAATTTTGTTGTGCAAAAAAAAATACATAATATACTCATACTTGTACAAATACTGAGTGGATTAGTATTTTAAATAATAAATTTAATTTTGATAATAAAAAGAAAGATAAACAGATCAATATAAATCAGTGGTGACCCGTGAGGTAAGATTATGGAGAACTCGACAAAAATACGCTAAAAAAGATATTGCTATCAATGTGATTCGTTGGAAAATATGAAGAATATGTCGTCTTTTGACAAACGCGCCTAGTTTGAGGATTTCCGAAAAGCCACTTTGTTTCGAAGATATAGAGTGCGATAAAAGTTTTTAAAGAAAAATAAATATTCATTTTTAAAATTACACAGCCAAACAAAAAAAAATCTTGACTTGGTGTCGAAGAAAAAACAACTGATTTTAGTTATTTTCAATGCGGTGATTCCTAAAACACTTAGCTTTTCTCCGTATCAGCTCTAGTTTTTGAGATAGAGCCTACTCATAATAAATTGTAATATCAATATATTTGACAATTATGATGGTCATACATTTTATCAAAAACTAATTCCAAAACTAATGCCTTCTTAATTATACCTATTTATTCATAAATCACTGGAAATACCTATTGGCAAAAGGCCATATAATTATTACAGATAAGAAATAATTTTTCCTGGAATTTTATTGCACCTGCAGATTTCTTATTTTCGTGTTTGCAATTAGCACGAAATATACAATAGATACATATATAACAATCTGGCTGGTAAAAAATAAGGCCCAATTAAATAATCACCAATAATTCCAGCCCAAACATTTACAGAAAATTGCTCTTGGTGGTGGGATTCCGTAATGGCATGTGGGGTTTTTTCTGCCCAGAAGTGATTGTTATGAAAATTTTGTATGGCGTTCCTGGAAAAATTAGCTTCGTCCGTGAACAAAATTCTGGCATGAAATTGGGGATTTTCGGTAACCATTTGAATAAACCATTGGCAGAAATTGATGCGTGATGGAAAATCCCTAGGAAGTAGGGCCTGGACCCGTCGAATATGGTACGGATATAACAAATAACTTTGAAGGATCCTCCAGACTAGGACATGAGTAATATTTAAAATATTCCCAATTTTTCTGGTATTTATATTAGGGTTTTGTTCCACTAAATTTAAAACAGTTTCTTCGGTTTCCGGTGTTCGTGTAGTTTGGTGTGCCCCTTTTAAGTAGTTTTTTGTTTCAAAAGATCCCGTTTCACATAACTTTCTGTGAGTTCCTGAAATCATTCGTGCATCCGGAACTATTCTATTTGGATAACGCTCTTGGTATAATCGTCTGGCTTCGAATGCATTGCCGTCAGCAAGCCCGTACAGGTAATGCATATCCGCAAACTCGACATTTGTAAAATTTACCATGATACTTATACGTTTAAAAAGTATTACGTTTTTAAAATTTAAGTTAAGTGGAAAGCCGTGTACATAAATAAATAGCTGTCAAAACTATTTGGCATTAAATATTTCGTTATTGTCATTGTTTCCTTAACCAAGTTCATAGCCTACTTGTCAGAAACCATAGGCACATAGCGAATGCGCATTTAATGATTTTTATTTTTTTTTGTCAGAAACTGTTTGTCGAACGATAAAAAGGCAAGATATTAAATTTGGCCTAAAATGAATGAGTATTTTAAAAATAATTTTTATCTTGAGAAAAAGCAGTGGCGTACATAATATTTTTCCAAAATGTCTAGTCCAAGCCTTTCAGGACACCACTGGTTAAAAATTTTTAAAATTTTTCTACACCAAAAAATGGCTATTGATGCTTAGAGGGCATGTGTGAAAAATTCATAAAAATAGCTAGAAAGTTGTTAAAGTTATGATAGAAAAACGATTTTTTTCTTAAAACTTTAACGCCCTGTAGTTCGAAAGTTGATAGGTTAAGGATATATGTTAATTTGAACTTTTCTTCTTAAAATCACCTAAGGATTCACACCGTTAAGGATCAGCATCTTATTCTGAAACACCCTGTATAGCAGCATGTACGACCTCCAGAGGATCCCTGCTGCTTAAACAATTATGGCAGTCAATAATCGCGCAATTTTCGTAAATCTTTCCTTGAATAAATACGCCCATAATATTTATCCCCCGTACCCTTCCTTAGAGAACTTAAGACATAATTGCCTCGTGGTCAGAGAGTTCAGTGTTTACAACCGAGCAGGAAACACACATTCGGCATTGGAACATATAGTTGACGCAAAACAAAAACCGATGCACGTCATCAATCAGCTGATAATTGTAAATCCGTAAGAAAACACCAGGAAATTAAATTTAGCCAAAAAATATTAAAACTTTATGCGATATTGAATGTACTACAAACTAAGTATTCTTCTTTGATACGAACCCACTTATAGCAAATATTTTGTTTATTTAAGCTTGTAAAAACTAATATATTTTGAAATTTATGGGCAGACAGTTGGCAACAGAACTGTGGCGCCAACTCGTTCGTTGACTTGGTTTGACCTTTCATGCAAAACTAACCTTAATTGTTTTGTTGTTCCGTGTTGCTGTGCCGCCTATTTTTTAACAAAAACTCTAGGTCTCCTCATAAATAGCATTAAAAAACTGTCCTTTTAAGAACAACAAAAGTGCACATACATATCTCTGTCGATTACGTTGTTTATTATTTGTGAAAAATGCCGAAGCATTTAAATAGCCAGTGCAAAGAGCTTAAGGGGCCTGTAAACGAGCATCATTTTCACGGCAATGTGTAGCCGGCCAGTATTGCCTTATACTGGCTGACAATGTGGCGGCAATGTGGTCGCAGCGCCGGGCAATACATCCGTGTTACCCGTCTATATGTCCACACTGTTGCCGGTGTTGCTGTGTATGGTCGAGTATGGCGGACACATTGACGATAAGATCGCTGGTCGAGCGAAAATTCGCGGCATTTTATTGTTCATTTGTCCTGATTTGTGGTTTGTTTAATCTTTACAATAGTTAAGTGGAAATGAATAATTAGCCAAATGGAAAAACATTACATTTCTTTAAAATAAAAGCTATGAAAGCATTACTTACCTTCATATATTCTCTTCAAACAGTGGCGTATCTAGCAGTATTCCGTGTGTTCTGGGAACACAGGCCCGTGCCCCGTAGGGGCCCGGCCCTCGCTAATGTCATAAAGTATTTTAGAAACGAAGCGGTTAGCAAGAGACCGTTCAGGGCCATGCACAAAAAAAAAACAACAGAAAGACCTTGGTAAGTATTATTATTATTTTTGGCGTGTAAAATATACACGTCACAGTTTTGTAAATAAACCATATAAACCTGTGCAATACCTTCCGATTAAACTCTCGAAGGTCTTAATGCGTGTTGTTGATGTAACTTTAACATTAGCGTCTTCTAATTTGCCTTCTCGAGGTCATGATGGAAGCCTAGACTCGAAAAATCCTGGAGTTTATTTATCAATAATTACTTTACTGTCAAAATATGATCAAGTTTTAAAGAATTTGTTAGAAAACTAGAAGAAAAATTCTGTAACCTATTTAAGTTCAACTATTCAAATATTGGGGAATGCTGTTAAAAAGAATATACTTAATTAAAAAAATTAAAAATACTTTTTTTTTCATTAGTTTAGAACAGTATAATTTATTATTTTGTTTTGTTTTTTATTTAGGTATTTATTTACTCTTACAAATACTTACATTTAAAATGTAATTAAAAGTATCAGTGTATTTGTATCTTGACTTTTTAATAATATAAAGATTACGTAAATTAAAAAACGGAAAAAAACGGTTTCTGCTTATTTAATCTTTATAAAAAATCCCTTCATACAATAGGAGGGGGGCCGCAGTAGCGCAACCAGGGAGGGCTGCTGGACTGCAGCCCCCCCCCCCTAGCGAGCTTAGCTCGGGTCGTCTAACTACCTGTTTACAAGAAAAATAAACTCATCACTAACTAACCTGAACTAACCTAACCTAAGATAGAAAAAATTACACAAAAATTGAAACGAGTCTGGCTGTTTTCGTGATTTTCTGTTGTGTCTTTATTTTTCTTACTTGAAAACCAAGCATCATTATTGAAAAAAGGGCGTGGCACCTAAAAATTTTTCGCCTGCGGCGCTATTTTCTTCCAACCCCTCCCAAACTCATTTTCTGGTTGCGCCACTGGGGGCCCGACTGAGATTTTGGAACACAGGCCCGGGGCTGGGTTAATACGCCACTGAGTCCTTGTATTAATGCTGTGCACACCTCTGGTATAATATGAGAAATGGATGAATCTGACACTCTAAATAAATACATTAAACTCTTGTCCGAGTGGCCAGTAGCTAAAAATCGTAGGGTTAGAGCTAATCTGGTAGACACAGGTATTGCTTTCCTCATGACAGTGTCAATTTTTACAATTTTTGGTCCAATTATACAAATCAAAGCTTCGAAATTAGTTTTCGATAGCCTTGTGAAGTTTTTAAATAAATAATTATCTAATTTCACTTCTCTGTCAACAGGAATAATCGTATCACGCTTACTTAGGTAAGGCCGCATCCACTCTCTTTTCTTTCGTTTTTTATTTTGTAAGACAACATATGCAGCTGCCACCAAAACTTCGTCGTCTTCCATAATAATGCTGATTACTGGGCACAGTATGTGTAAATAGAAAATGTTGAGCCTTTTAAACAGCATCAAATGGCCGGTAATTATTGATCCACACAATGCTGGGACATATATTGAGCATGTGTTACCGGACATGTTGCTAAACAATTGCTGAGCAATATATTCTAGTAATGTTGCCAGAAAATGATGCTCGTTTACAGGCCCCTTTATAGCTTCTTTAATAAACTATTTTCAGGAAGAACTTAACAACAACGGCCCATTGTTACCCTTGACAGCAGTTAGAGAAGTAAATTTAAAGAATGTGTTAAGGTCTACATATTTTAGTTCCAATTTACTAATTTTTGGCGTGTAGCAGCTGCCCTAAATTTGAATATCTCCACTGTAAGCGCAGTTTCAACAACAGTTAGGCAAAATAAATTATTGGAGTCACCTAAAGGAAAACCTTCTTATTCAAAAGAAGTTGTAAATGTGTCAAAATTGAACTAACCTGAATAATTTGAGTTAGTGGCCCATTTCCGAAGCTAATTAGTTGTTTTTTTCGCAAAGCCGGTAAAATAGTTATATCAGGATTTAAAAAATTCTGTTATAGTAAACAATAACACACAGAAGTGCTTCATAATCGGTTTTTAGCCCGAAATTAATTCATACCGTTAAAATAAAATACACGTACAAAACTACAAAAAACTAAACAACTAAACAAACTGATAAGCCGGAAGGTATTTTAACATTTCACTTATACTGTAAAAGTTGATTTACCGGACTTATAACGTAAATATCTATTAAGCAGGACCGGGCTGTGATTGTTATTGCGATGGTTAATAAAAATAAAAACTCATTCGAGTGCAAGAAGTGCAGAAAACCGATTACTAAGACCCAGAACAAAATCCAATGTGCTGGTGAGTGTGAAGGGTGGTACCACAAAGAGTGCAGTGGCTTAAGTGATAAGGAGTTTAAAGATCAGGAGCTAAAAAGAACCTCTAAAAAATGGATTTGTAACAACTGCTTGAAAGGAACAGATATTGCTGAAGGGTAGAGTAGCAGATCTAGAGCAGGAAATCGTTCATCTTAAAATTTTGCCTAACGTAGAAAAGGATGAGGAGAGATCTAAGAATATTGTTGTAATAGGAATAAATAATGGACCAAATGCTATACAAGACTTCCAGAAAATTATAAAAAACCTAAATATTGACAGAAAACAAGGTCTGTCTATACCACCAAAGTACTTTGGTGTAAGACAGACCTTGTTTTCTTTCATAATCTCGCCACAGAAAATGGACTACTTCTTGAACCTAAATATTGACCTTTCTCAAGAATACTACATAGTAAAGCTGCAGTCGGATGAAGGGGCTAGGAAACCACTGCTAGTCAGCTTTACCCAGAAGGCCACAAGAAATAGAATTCTACAAAAACGAAAAACTGCCAGGCTTGATACTGTGACTTGTGGCATATCCGCAAATAATCCAACCAATATCTTTTTGAATGAAGACCTACCTAAGAATCCACGGGAACTATTTAAAAAGACGAGAGAGTTAAAAAAACATGAATTCAAATATGTGTGGTGTAAAGAAGGTAAAATATTTGTTAGAAAGGGTGACAATGACTCTGTGCAGAATATTATCACTATAACACAACAAATATTGCTCACGTAAATGTGAGATCCATACTTCCTAAATTTATTATATTTAAAGAATATGTACTTGACAACAATCTCGATATTGTAGGGGTAACGAAAACATGGTTAGATAATAAAATTTTAAATGAAGCGGTTCAAATTAATAGCTTTAGAAGTGTCAGGAAGGACCGGGGGGGGGGGGGGGTCGTGGAGGAGGGGTTTTGCTCTACATTAAAAATACTTTCCAATTTTCTGAAATAGAACATGTAAATACTGTCAGAGCTGAACAGGTTTGGATCAAATTTAAAATTAATAACGTACGAAATATTATGGGCGTTTTATACAGAACCCCTCCTGTCACAGAACTGTCAGACTTTTTTTTTGAATTTGAAGAAAATATAGAACTAACCTGAGTGTGATAGTTTTGTATGTATGGGTGACTTTAACAACAATGTTCTAAACTTGGAGTGTGGACACGTCGAGCGTTTCTTTTCTATTTTGAATGACTGTAGCTTAGAACAAATTATTAATGAACCGACCAGATATGGGTCATCAGGTAGTGGAACTCTTATAGATTTAATTTTAATATCAAACAAGGACTTATTCGTGGACTGTCACGTTGATTATAACATTAACGTTTCTGATCATGCTCTTATAAAATGTAGCTTAAAATTAAAAACAAGTAAGCCAATGCCTTTTTACTGCACCTACCGGGATTACAGGTATTTTAATAAGGATTTTTTTAACGCAGATCTTACACATGTCTCATTTAATAACATATACTATTTAGGCGATAGTAATGATAAGGTGAAATTATTTAACGCATTAATTTTGAACATCTTTGATATACATGCACCGACTCGTACTGCACGTATTACGAAGAAGAAGGCACCATGGGTCACGGTCACACAAAACATAAAATATATAATATCACTTAGAAATAAAGCACCTACAAAGTTTAAGGAAAACAGAAATGCGCAGAACTGGGAGTACTACCGATAATATCGTACATTTGTTACTGCGGCGATCGATAGGGAGAAAAAAGCGTATTTAGAAAATAGATTCGGCTAAACGGTCCCAAGGACAACTGGAGTTACTGAGGGATATGAATGTGTATGGTAGGAAGATAGCGTCGGTTCCGATTGAGTTGGGGAGTGCGGACCAGGTTAACGATTATTTTTTAAACATTCCTTAGGTCGATCCGGATCCGACTATTTTAGAATTTGACATAAATAACAAAAAAGAAAATGTGACTGAATTTTATTTTAGAATGACCACTTTGGATGAAATTAAAGACGCATTGTTCGCAATAAAATCGAGGGCTGTGGGGCATGATGAGATAGGTGTCGATATGCTACTGCGTTGCTGTCCTGTTATTATACCAGTTATTGCGCACTTGGTGAACTACAGTATAAAAATGGAGACTTTTCCACAAATATGGAAAATTTCTTGCGTAATTCCGTTGCCTAAGGTTAAGGACCCTAGTGAGCTAAAAGATTTGCGTCCGGTGAGCATCTTACCAACCCTATCTAAAATAATCGAAAAGGTACTTAACAATCAAATTAGAGACTATGTGGGTCAGTGCAGTATTCTGCCAAGCGTGCAGTCCGGATTTAGAAAAAATTATAGTTGCACTACCGCTCTGCTAAAAGTTACAAACGATATATTTGAGGCAACATAAAGGGGCGAGCTCACATTGTTGGTCCTATTAGATTATACCAAAGCATTTGACAAGCTCAATCACACCCTCTTTGTAGCAATTCTTAAATATCTCGATTTCCAGAACAATGCATGTGACCTTGTTAGAAGCTACTTAGAAAGCAGTAGACCAATGGGTGTTCTAAATGGAAATACATCGGGGTCGAGGGACTTGGATTTGGTGTTCCGCAGGGATCGATACTAGGACCATTGTTTTTTACTCTGTATACAGCACAACTTATAACGCGAATCAAGCACTGTAGAACCCACTTTTACGCCGATCTACATTTCCTTTAAACCTAGTGAAATTGTTAATGCCAATAACAAGATCAATGAGGATCTGGGTGTCATTTTACAGGTATCTCAAGCACACTGTTTAAGTATAAACCCCAGTAAATCACAGGGACTTCTCTTTGGTACGAAGAAAGATCAATTGTTATGTCAAAAACATGTTAAAATAATTGTAAATAACGATACGCTTAAGTTGGTAAATTCTGCAACGAATCTGGGTCTAGTACTCGATAATGGTCTTAGATTTTCTGAACATGTCGGTATGTGCATAAAAAGGGCTTTTACAAATCTGAAATTAATATTCAATTACAGAAGAATTCTATCTGATAAACTTAAAAAAATGCTATGTGACTCCATAGTTTTATCGCACTTTAATTACGCGGACGTAGTATATGGTCCTTGTCTGCTAAGTGTTGATGCTCGGCGTATCCAATTAATTCAGAATTCTTGCGTGCGTCTGATAGGGGGTATTAGGAAGCGTGAAAGGGGAGTGTCGGCGAAACTAAACGAAATAAAATGGTTACGAATGAACGAAAGAAGAGTTCTACACTCTGTAGTTCTATACAACAGTATAATCTCTAGAAGGTGTCCGGATTACTTATACGAGAACATTAAATTTCGCAGTGACATGCACAATTTGGAACTTTGCCATAAATATACTATAACTACTCCGGCACACACGTCTAGTAATTTTAAGAAATCATTTAGTCATAATGTGAAAAAATTATATAATAAAATACCCCTCCACATAAGGCAACGTACGGGCATAAGATTTAAAATAGGAGTTAAAGAAGTCATAAAACTTATTATCTAGTTTATACTTGTTATTGTAATTGATTTATATAATACCCTAATAGGGTTCAACCTACAATACAGAATGTTTTTACTATTTTTTGCTAAATAATGAATAAATATAAAATGTATATATTTTCCTTAGGTTAAGTGAGGAAGCTTGCTTCAACTTAGCCTTTTGTAATTAATGTTTAACAATTACAATAAAGACTTGATTTATTTATTTATAAACTATGGGAAATTTTTGTATATTGATTTTGTTTTTATGAAAAAAAAACTGTGTAATTCCCTCACTCGGATATTTTGGTTACAAGCTGGCAAAATTGTCGAAAACTGACGTCACTCGAAGAGTATGACGTACATCGGTTTTTGTGTCGCATTAAGTATACATACTGTCCACGGATAGGGTTTACAATAGCACAAATGGATGAAAAATTTAATTTTTCGGGAAAAAGTCATTTTTGATAAAAAGTTTGGCTTGTAAAAAAAATGCAATTTACGATGATTTTTTATACAGGGTTCGAAAAAACTTCAAAAACATGATTTTTCTCCAAGAGTAAACTACCTTTATTTTTCATTTTTGACTAAAATGCCAATTAGAAAACTTATTTAGAATAATGTTTGTAATTTAAATCCGAGATTTAAAATAAATCTTTGATTTTTTTGGTTTTTTCAATTTTTAGAGGTAAATTAAAATTTTGCTGCTGAATAAAAATATTAATATAAAATTTTATTAAACTCTATTTTCATAATGGGTGGTGTGTATCTTATTTTAAAATTTTAAATGCATTCCTACCATCTTTTGTAAAAACAAAGATTTTTTTACCTTTTTATTACTTTGCTTTACGTATGGGGCAAATTTGAAGTTGTCAAATAGAATTAGATGTGTTTTGAAAATGTTGACCTTAGAACAAAGGGTTTATTTAGTTCAATGTTACGGTGCAGGCGAATGTTCTTACAACTTTGTGATAGAGAAATTTAATCAAAGATATCCTAACGTTTACGTCTCAAAAATGGGAATTCATAAATTATTAAGAAAATTACAGCGAACTGGTTCAGTTTCCAATTAAAAAAAAAAGAACTATGATCAGAATAGCGCAGCTTCCCTAATCGTATTGCAGTCTGTTGCTGACAATCCTACCCTTTCATTAAGAAACCGAGCTCAAGAACTTGATGTAGTAAAAAATCTCACATTCGGAATATTTTAAAGGCAAATAAAATATTCCAATTTAAGCCAACTATTAATCAAACGTTGGAAGAAGGAGACGAAGCCAAACGTTTGGATTTTTGTCTTTGGGTCGGAGACAAAATTGTAAGTGGAAACAGTAATTTTCATAAATTTATCATGTTCTCCGATGAATCGACATTTTCAACAAACGGGATGTGTCTTCTGCGCATATTAGATACTGGAGCAAAAATAATCCCCGTTTTAGAATTCCTGCTAGAAGACAATATTACAAAAAAGTAAATGTCTGGTGTGCGATTTCACATGGCATTATTGGCCCATACTTTTTTAAAAACACGTTTTACCGTAGGAGTTACCTTGAAATGTTGGAATCATTCTTTTCTGACAACCTAGAAGAATTGCCTCGAGGAACGAAATGTACTTTCAACAAGATGGATACCCTGCGCATTTAGCAATTGAAGTGAGGGAATGGCTTGATAATACATTTGGCCACAGATGGATTGGTCGGAATGGTCCGGTTCTGTGGCCCCCAAGGAGTCCCGATTTAACTATTTCAGATGCCTATCTTTGGGGGCGCCTCAAACAATTAGTGTACTCTTGTCCAATTGAGAACGACGTACAGCTTCTAAAACAGCGAATTGTTGAAGCTGTTCAAATAATTCCCATTGCAGAAATTCGAAGAAGTTTTGACCACATTCATTTACAACTGGACAAATGTGTTGAATATGGAGGGGGGGTGTTTGAATAGCAAATTATAAAATTATTATTTGTTGTTATTTTAAGACTTTGTTGTGATATTTCCGGGGTCATTTCATTTGTGAAATTCAAAATACATATTTCTGGTAACACCACAAATCAGTTTTTGAAATTTTTTAATGCCCCTCTGTAAGATATAAAGTCATTGATAATGTATGTATTTCGACCGCTAATGCTACCCAAAAAAAATTTTCATTTACCTCTAAAAATTGAAAAAACTAAAAAAATCAAAGAATTATTTTAAATCTCGGATTTAAATTACAGACGTTATTCTAAATAAGTTTTCTAATTGGCATTTTGGTCAAAAATGAAAAATAAAGGTAGTTTACTCTCGGAGAAAAATCATGTTTTTGAAGTTTTTTCGAACCCTGTATAAAAAATCAAAAGTTTCTCTTGGTGAATTGCATTTTTTTTACAAGCAAAACTTTTTATCAAGAATGACTTTTTCCCGAAAAATGAAATTTTTCATCTATTTGTGCTATTGTAAACCCTATCCGTGGACAGTCTGTATATAGTCTATAAGACAGAAGAAGAGTATTATTGTGAGAATCTTGTTGAAGAGTGTACGTATATGATTAAGCTGAATGATTGTAATATGTTCTTCATTGCTAGGGTGTGTAAACGATTTTCTTTGCCGTAATCTATGTTACAGTCTCCCGCCAAAATAATAGACGAGTGAGAAGGAAACTTTAAAAGGAGTTTGATTCGCTTAACAGCAACTTTTTGCTCAACGAGCGGCAAAGTAAACAAGACGCTTGCTCCTCGGAAAAGTGCTATTTTGTGCTTTCTTTTGGAAGCACAAAACTGTACTTTGCGCTCGGTTGTACGATTTTGCATTTTTTTTTTAACAAAACACGCGATATCGCAGTGTTGTTTCTTGTTTTTAGCGCCGGATGTGATAGAGGGCAGCTCCAAAATTTCTGAATAAAAAACTATCTACGAAGGCTGCTTCAAATTATTTTAAAATTATTTTGAATGTGATAATTTAATAAATATACTTAAAACACCTATTTTAACACCGCCACTGCCAAGGATTTGAGTAGGTAATTAGTCTGACTGAAGTCCAGAAATTTTTATCTTATAAATCTTATATTAAACAAGTCGAAAAAGATCAATGACACACGCAGACATTTTTAGCGTCAAACATTTTGTGTTTGTGCAATCACTTTGTCCGAAAACCAAACAAATAAATCTAGAAAAGACGTTAAGTCGTTCGAGTTTCCACAGTCCGAAATAGTTCAATAAAATGGTGCACAAAAAGGGCTTAAAGTGGAAAGTTCTGGTGTAATTATTTTTAGTGGTTTATTGTATGTTTTTTGAGGTGCTAAACACGAATCTAAAGTTGTTCAACAAAAATTCTGCCCGCAAATATGAGAAATCAATATGAAAACACGAAAAAACAAGTTTTTTAGTGATTTGCAGCATATAACTTTCAAAGCAAGCTACATTTACGCAACCGAACAGACAAATCTCCAAGGGTGTGTGTACGTCATAGATGGGGGATACTTGCTTCGCAAGGTCGTGTGGACCAGGGGTCAATCATTTTCGTCAATTTGTGAAAGTTATGTTGCATTTGTTCAGTCCAAGTACAAAGACAGTGCTGTAGTCGTATTCGATGGTTACCCTCAAGATGGTACGAAATATGCTGAGCGAGTAAGAAGATCACGCAAACAGATGTCAGTAGATATCATGTTTGACGAAACAATGATCGTGACAGTGCCACAAGAAAAATTTCTAGGCAATATGAAAAACAAAATTAGTCTCATTACAATATTGATGAACAAATTTGCAGCAGCCGGGATTCACACAAAGCAGGCACAAGAGGACGCAGATACACTTATTGTCACCACAGCAATGGATCTCGTACAACAGCATAACTCTGTAGTTATTGTGGGTGAAGATGTAGATTTGCTGGTGATCATGATTGGTCGTTGTCGGGGTGTACATTCAAATGTATACTTTTTAAAGTCAAGTAAAGGGGCAATTTCACAACTCATTTTTTCACCTGACTGCACACCAGAGCAATCCATAAGTGACAACATACTGTTTTTACATGCCATGGGAGGATGTGACACAACTTCAGCCTCGTTCAAAGTTGGAAAAATGAAGTTTCTCCAAACTCTCAAGAAAAACCCTGCTCTAATCAGGACCATTCAAATTTTTAAAGATCCTACGGCACATGCTGACGATGTTATTAATGCTGGCCTTACCCTTTTTACTGCAGTGTATAAAATGACTGAAAAGCAAGACACGTCCTTGAACAAATTGAGGTATAAATGCTACTTTCGGTCTGCATACAGAACAACAGCCCATTTAGCATCATTACCTCCTACGGAAGCTGCAGCACAACAACATTCTTTGAGGGTATACTTTCAAGTGCAACAGTGGCTCGGAAATAAAAAATATCCCGAGCAATGGGGTTGGAAAAAAACAAAAGGGGGTCTGCAGCCAGTACCAACGCTACAGCCACCAGCACCAGTTTTGAAACTTATATCCTGTAAGTGCATGAAGACCTGTCAGACCAACTGTGGATGCAAAAAAGCAGGTCTTATCTGTTCCAGTATGTGCCTGAACTATGAGAACAGCTGTAATAACAGTCCCGTTGCAGACATAGAAGAAGAAGTAGAGGATGATTCGGAGTTCTCTGATCCACTTGAAGGTAACTATACATGAATAATTCTTTCGCACCTTTATTTTTTCTCCCACAATTTATTTGTGTTTTTGATCATATACTGTTTTCATATCTAAATAAGTTAAGTACTTATTTCAAATTAATTTTCTTGTTTGTTTCAGGTGTACAGGAACTGGAAGGCGGCCCTGAAGGCCGTATGGAACCCGTACATAAGACGGCTCGACTAGATACATAAATGCATATAACTTGCACAGAAATTCTTAATAGGTAATGCTTTTATATTTAATTAATATATTGTTGAATTTATTGAATTAAGTCAATGATTATTTGTTTCAGGCGTAGAGGAACTGGAAAGCTGCCCTGGAGAAACCATGTAATCTGTGTCTAAGAGGGGTCGCAATATTCGTATTAGTGCATGAATACTGATCAATTCTAAAGAAATTCGTGTCTTTTATTAGCCTTAAATAATGTTTGTCTACATGAAATAAAAACTATAAATTAGTTGATTTCTTTCTTTTTTTCCAAAAATTCAATAAACTTCAACTCTTTTGCATGAAAACCCTATGACATACAAAAAACTATTAAGAGGCATAAATTGTAGATAATTTCCCCCTCTCAATTTTACTACTGGGTCACGCTTTGTTTAAACAGCTTCCTTTGTAAGTTCCAAAGACATTATGTCTTTGGTAAGTTCAAAGCTGCAAACCACTAAAAAACATAATTTTTAGTGGTTTTTTTTATGATTTCAGATATTTGCCGGTAAAATTTTTGTTGGACAACTTTAGATTCGTGTTCAGCACACCAAAAAACATAAAATATACCAATAAAAACAATTAAGTACACCAGAACTTTCCACCTTAAACTACCGTTTGACTAGCCTAAAAACCTACCTATAAAATGACAGGAAATGACGAATCGGAGACAGAATTCACCGATTTTGTTTTTTAAAGTTTTTATACAGGGTGATCTTTAACTACATGAAGAATATCTAGGATGTGATTCCTGATATCATTTTAAGACGAAAAATTCATAAGGACATATGCCCTAAAATGCTTACCCTCTAAGATATAGGGTGCGAAAGTCCTTGAAGATACAGTATTGAAAATTGGTGTCAACTGATTTTGTATTAAACTGCACTTTTTCGTTAAAAAAGGTTTTGCTTACGTCCACCAACGTGGCGTGCGTGAAAATACCATCAATATTTTTTTAGTAAAAATATTTGATACGCCATTGATTTTTTTTAACTCTGATGCATTATTGATACAAGCTAAACAAAAAATGTCTCTACTATGATTTTGAAAAAAACAGTAATTTTAAAGATAACTCTGATGCAGTAAGGTTATAAACTAAACAAAATTAATTTACTAATTAATTAAGTACAAAACATGTTATGAATTATTTATACTACAAGTAATAAATTTAAAAACTTTTCTAATATAATTAACTCTCTCTTAAACGTCCCAGAACTATTATCAGCACTAAGTTTTAATATTCCCAACAGAGAATTAAGACATGCAACCCTATTTAATTTACCTTATAGACGCACTAATTTGGGTTTAAATATACCATTGGATAGACTGCAAAAAACTTTTAATTCATACTGCCACAAATTTGACATTTTCAGTGCAACCTTGTCTAGTTTCAAAAGACTTTTAAAAGGATATTTTGTCCAACAAGTATTTGGATAGCTGTAGGTAGAGTTAGTTAGGTTAAGTGCATATTGTTATGTAAATCAGTAAAATGTTACCGCATAAACTGTTTATTGTATATAGTGGATGCTTCTTTGGAACTTCTAGTTCTGTCTGCATCCCAAATGTAATAAATAAAATAAAAATAAATAAAACTTATTTGTTAATCTAAATTTAAATACAAAACAACTGCTAAAATACAAGCATCTAGCCGCCTTCTCATTAAATTTCTAACATGTTCAAAAAATCCTGGGGTGTTCTTAATATTTTCGCAAGCCATTATTAAACATTTGAAAGTGTTTGTCACCAACTGCTTCTGAGAAAACTTTCTAATATTGGTATCTGTGGGACATACCTCAAGTGGATAGTATCTTACTTGACTGAGCGCAGCCAGCGTGTTACTGTGTGCGGATCTATTTCTGGTGAAGTAATAGTAACGTCTGGTGTACCTCAAGGGTCCCTCAAGAACTCATCTTGTCTCTTGTATGCGGGTCGTCTCGTCACAAAACAATTACTCGCAAACAGATCTGGATAATTTAGTTGAGTGGTGTAACGATAATAACTTACAACTTATGTTAACAAGTGTAAAATCATGCGATTTTTTAAATGTACCAATCCTCATAAACAACCGTACTCGATCAATAATGTGAATTTAGAAGAGGTATCTCATTTTAATGATCTCGGTGTAATTTTTGACTGTAGTTTATCCTTTTACCTACACATAGACAGCATTGTTCTGAAGAGTTTTAGATTGTTGAGTGTTATAAAGAGATATACTAGGCACATTCATGACACGAAGGCGCTAAAAGCTCTCTACAACTGTCTGGTTCGTAGTATCTTGGAATATTGCTCCGTAATTTGGACTCCGTATTATCAATGCCATATAAATAGGCTTGAACGGGTACAAAACAAATTCGCAAAATATTTAATATATAAATTCAATTTTCCTTATCAAAATGTCTCCTACGAAACTAGACTACTCTTATGTGGCCTGGATCTTTTACAACACCGTAGGAGAAAAGATCTCTTAATATTTCTCCATAAAACTGTAAACAGTTTGATTAACTGCAACAGTCTATTAAGTGCAATATTATTTCGTATTCCTGTACGGCGAACTAGGCAGTCTGAATTATTTTTTGAACAAACTCACAGAACTAAATATGGATACACTGCCTTTATTGAAAGACTGTTGAATAATTATAATACTTCCCATATTGTGATATATTTAGAATTAGTCTTATCGCCTTAAAGAGACAATCCTAGTCTAAAGTTTTATTTTATTCTGTTTTCAAGTTTGTAGCTTGTAATTTTACAATATTCGTTATTTGTGTACCATTTGGAACTTAGTTTCTGAAGTGTATTATACTGACAAATAAAAAAATAAAATAAAATTTTAAAAAGGCAAAAAGTTTTCCTTCACAAGTTTAATAAAATAGTATTCTTTTTTAAGGTCTAGATGTTTCGAACGTAGAAACGTTCATCATCAGGAGACAGAAAAAAGAGTTATGTTGCTGTTGGTATTAGCAATAGAGATACTATACCCAAAGCCCACAATTTCTGTCAGTGACTCATTTAATACAAATCACCAATTCTGGGAAGCGGCAGAATAAAAATAATGAATAGGGTGTCCCATTTTCGATACTTTTTAAGGAGCATTGGAGAATAATGATAAATTGTGGAGATATAACACCCCCAACCATCAAAACCAATCGTCTATGCGATTAAAGGAACCTAATAATAATAAATTAGAAAGTAAGACTTTGCGCTTCCGTTGATCTTACCTTTCTGGCAACAACCCGGATAACCCAGTCAGCCATGACGTTCCCTCCACCCATCCGTCCGGTGAGTTTGTTAAAGCTTCACTACTTATGTACACATAATCGCCCGTTCTTAACTCTAATTCATCACATTCCTTTGGAATATATGGATGCACAACCTGCGAATGAGTAAAAAAAATAGAAGTGAGTAAATTGTTTCATTGAACCATTAACCAAGGTAGATAATTTGGCCTTCAAAAGGCAGCAAACGGCAGCACTGCTCTTAGAATGGGCTACCCGTACCCGGTGCTGATACTAAGTGGGTATAGTTGCAAAATCAAAATTCTTATTTGGTTTTTGCAAAATGTAGCCATCTAGGATGGATGTAGGTACAGGGTTTTTCCTTATAAGTTCCCACCCCTTTAAAGACTTTATTTCACGAGATACAGCAAAAAAGTGAATATAAAAGTTTTAGGGTTTTATACGAACATTTTTATTGTGCTAATTAAAAAATGTATGTCTGTCACATAACCAACAAATTTGAAAAAAATATTTTTTTTTAAATGGGACACCCCGTATATTATGAGATTTTTAAAATCCTCCTAAATTCCCCTTTTCAAAAATACATATAATGTCTATACTTATATGGACCAACGGTATTCGAGTTATTTGACTGCAAATAGTTTCATCTAGTTAGCCGTGCCTGGCCATTCGGAATAATAAATTATGACGTTTTATCGCTCTTGGCATGGAAATCAAAACAAAGAAATTCTTATATTATAACATTATATTTTAAAAAATTACAGAAGGTTTTTATTTATGGCCCATATTAAATAACAATGAAAATATTGTAATTAGGGTCTTAATTTATATGAGTACCTCCGTTATTAAAACAATCTTGAAATAATCCTCTTAATTTACAAACTGCATTGCTGATAAAATGGCTGTATTCGCTATTCAAAGTATCAATTTCTAGTGCAATTTTTTGACGCAAGACGCAAATCTAATAAATTATCTGTTCTATTATAATAAATTTTATTTTTTAAATACCCCCACAAGAAATTGTCCAATGGTGTGAGATCAGGGTTATTCGCTGGCCATTGAATGGGGCCGTATCTACCAATCCATAAATTGTACCGATTATATAAAAAAGTCGTTACATCTTGGATACTGTGGGGCGGTGCGCTATCTTGATTCCAAATGATTTGATTATACTGGAGGACTGGAAGCTCCTCTAACAGATGTTCAATTATATATCTCGGTAGCTATGTGAGATAGAGAGTTGGTTAAATTGAGGCAAAGTTGAGCATTCTAAAGCTAAATAATTTGATAAAAAAAAATTTTTCAAAATTCCAATTACTTCCGGAGATATCCGAGAAAAACCGAAAATATCCATTTTGGTTTTTATTTTTTTACGTCTCTATTACTAATTATTTTGAGAAACTAAGAACACTTTCTTAAGGCACATTGTTATGATCTTCAAGAAAGTAATTAAATTTTTCAAAAACGACGTTTCTTTTTTAAGACACCCGCATCAACTTTATTTTTTTAAATACGGACCTGCACTTTTTATTGCAATTTTGAGTAATTTTCGACCTCCTAAAACTAATGGTATATCACACACGTCACTAAGTTGTATGCTGTAGGAGTTATTTGAAGTTCTTTAAAAATTGAAGTGTGGGCCTTGACTTTAAAACATATGAAACTGTACTATATGGATTTTCTAAAAAATATTTATTTGTAGAATAGGTTTTACATTTAAATAAAATATTTTACCTTCGAAATATACCTAATGAAATTGCCAAATCTTCATCTGCATTTTCTTTAGCAACTCTCTTTTTCCTTTGAAGAGTTTTTACAACAAATGCTATTGTTTTTCTGGCTGGAACTCGATCGCCTGGATACGTAATTCTGTATTGACGCCTCGCTTTTGACGCATTATTTTCATTTGAATAATAAATTTGAAGTATACGAAGTTTCTCTTCCTCGGTGAAATGCATTTTCCAGTGGCGGCTCGTGGGCGTTTGGGGGTGAGGCTACAAAATAGCGCCGCAGGCGAAAAATGTTCGCGATTTCAAGATCATTGGCTTAAAATGAATAGTTAGGAATTTAACCAGCAATATAATTATTTTGAAATACTGGGTTTCACGAGAAAAATATTCAATTTGCAAGGTCAGGGTCAATTTCTCTCAGTGCATTCGCTATTGTGTCTCTATTTTGCTCCACTCTCGTAAGCGCCACAGAATTCTTAATATGTTCTTTGGAACTTTCGTGTGATTTTACCGCCCGTGAAATTTTTTTAAAATCAGAATACCCACCCCCTGAACTCCAATTGTTTCTTACGCTGCCTAATAAAATACAAGGCCAACAATATAAGCTTTCCTTATAAATACTTCCGCACAGCCACTTATAGGTTTCGTACCAAGTTACCTGAAAAGCTCTTGAATATTGCTTACCCTGTCTCTTATAGTTAAATATTGCCGAAATTTTTGGTGTTGGTCGACTCTCCAAAATTTGCCGTTTTTCTATCTCAGATCGTCGCGAGAAAGGGGTTTCAAGCAAAGCCAAAACAATATCGTGAGAGGGATTCATAATTTTAATTAAAATAGGCACAAAGCACAAAAAAATAATTTTATAAAACGAAACCAGCCGAAACCTTGGACCTTGGCTTGGCAATGGCAATACTGTATTAATTATTAAAATAAAAAGCAAATCGGCTTACTCACCTGATGTAAAGGGCTCTTGCCTTACCTTACCTCCTATCACCAACCACAACAGACTCTAGGAGCCGGTATGTGCAGTGTGCACCAACACAACAAGAAAATAAATTAATTAGGTGTCAGTATTTTAACCCGCAGACCCGCCTCAAAAAACTAAAATCACGATAGGTTAACAATCACAAACAAATGGCACGCGTCGTAACTCGAAACCTAACGGCAAAGGGCTTTTCCAACGATCTAATTAAATCTAATAAGCCAACACCTGATTCTACGAGAAGAAAATATAGATGAGCCTGTTAACAATAAAACATTGCCAAGTTTCAAATAGGCACTAGGCACCCACATGTAATCTTTAATTTTTATCTGTTTTTTGTTATTGGGATTTAATTGCATATTTATTAATAATATCTCATAGAACAATGAAAACATTTATCAATCATTTCTAACTTATTTTTTTATGTTTTTAAAAATAAAACATTTAAATAATAAGTAAATAAGTCAATAAGTGTCCTTGTTCAATCAACATTTGGCAACATGCAAGCCATTGGAAGCTACTGTAAAAATAATACGATATAGGCCCAAATAAGTGGGCCTCACTCGTCTGCAAAATTTGGCTTTTTTCCTCTTGTGCGCAATTAAAGCGGTGGAGGTGCCGGGTTGGAGAGCATAGCGTTTTATAAGCGATTTGTGACGTAAAGGAAGCTCAAGTTTTTGGGATTACAATTTTCTTTTTGTGCGGTCGGGCAACGATTTCAGTTTTTAAAATTAATGTTGGATGGGGTGCGCGCTAAATTTAAAAGATAATATGTTGAACTTTGATGGTAATTCAATGTTCTATTGTTTTGATACTTTTAATGATTGGAAATTAGTTAAAAAACGATAATTTATTAATTTTACATGTGAGGCCCGGCCTCAGTTGCTTTATACGACGAGCCGCCACTGGCATTTTCACGTCAGACGAAGAAAAATATTTAGTGTCAAATAATTTCTTTGTTTTGATTTCCATGGCAAGAGCGATAGAACGTCATAATATATTATTCCGATTGGCCAGGCACGGCTAACTAGATGAAACTATTTGCAGTCAAATAACTCGAATACCGTTGGTCCAAATATAGACATTATATATATTTTTGAAAAGGGGAATTTAAGAAGATTTTAAAAATCTCATAATATACATTAAAAAAAAATTTGTTTTCAAATTTGTTGGTTATGTGAGAGTTCGTGTAAAACCCTAAAACTTTTATATTCACTTTTTTGCTGTATCTCGTGAATTAAAGTCTTTAAAGGGATGGCAAATTATAAGGAAAAACCCTGTACACGTTATTTAATACATAAAATATATAAGTGACAACATTACACTAAGTTATGGACATTTAACAACGCTAAAAACATTCATTAACCGGGTGATGCACGGCCTAGTTGAACATAGGAAGTCCCATGTAAATTTTGAGGTGGCTAAATATTGGCTCCTCTGTACATTTTCGAGACAAATTGTATTATAATTTTTTGAAGAGGCCGATATAATAAACCCATGCGCCAAGTTTGAATTAGGGCCAATCCTAACTTATTTAATTAAATGTGATGGTAAAATTACGAAATTTTCATAGTTTAGGTAATACAGCAAACACCAGCAAATTATTATTTGGCATTGACCACAAATCACCGGAATAAATTAATAAATAAATAATTTATTTCGGTGATTTGTGGCATTGACAAAACGAAAAGTATCGCCAGTGACAAAATTTTCATTGAAGGCGCTTTAATTATAGTTAAACATGAGCTATTCAATTAAGGAAAAAGTAACTATGATTAAGTGGTATTATGCAGGAAAAAATGTAAGAGCAGTATCTGAAATGTTTTCAGTTCATTCCCTGATAAGCCTATCCCTTCCATTTCATTAATTAAACTTATCATTAGTAAATTTGAGTCCAAAGGCACTGTAATAAATAACTGTAAATACTCAACTCAGAATGTCAATAGAGCTGTAGAAAGCGATAATAGAGATCTTGATATTTTACTGCACGTGGAGGAAAATAAAATGATTAGCACGAGGATTCTTGGGCAAGGCGTAGGAAAACATCAAACTTTAGTGTTGCGTACTTTAGAAAAACATAAATATTTTCCTTACAAGTATGAACAACACCAAGAGAGTTACGGCAAGGTGACGAAGAACAGAGAAAGGTATTCTGTTTTAAGGTATTGAAAGAGCACATAATGATACGGATTTTTTGAGAAATATTTGTTTTACCGATAAATGTACATTTACCCTCAACAACGAACCAAATGTTTAAAATTGCCGGTATTGGAACCAAGAAAATGAACATCGTCTTGTGCATACTCGGACGCAATAAAAAAAAAAAAATTGTAGAAATCGTCCATTGTACTCTAAGAGACCTTACATACAATTTACTAAAAGGATGGGGAATAACACAAAGTCTCGGTCTCGTTAAAATTACCTGTTGATCTTTATAAAGTGACACGTGTTTCGCCTTTAATAGGCATCATCAGACCCAACTTAAGGTCTAAACATTGAATTTCATAAAAACATACAAAAGTGACTTTTGTGTGTGTTTTAAGCTTGTATGTTTTTATGAAACTCAATGTTTTAGACCTTAAGTTGGGTCTGATGATGCCCATTAAAGGCGAAACACGTGTCACCTTATAAAGATCAACAGGTAATTTTAACGAGACCGAGACTTTGTGTTATTCCCCATCCCTTCAGTAAAAAAAAATTAATGTTTGGGCGGGAATTGTAAGACATCACATTATTGGACCATTTTTTATGGAAGGCAACCTTACAGCAGTAACCTATTTGGACTTACTACAAAATCGAATTGAACCCGCACTAGAAGAAGTTGTACGCGAAAATCAGGAGATCTGGTATCAAATGGATGTTTGTCCTGCCCATAATTCTCTCATGGTTGGGGCATACTTGCAAAATATTTTTAACGGAAATATTATTGGCCAACGGCATCTAATTCTTTGGCTAGTCAGGTCTCCTCACCTTTCGCCAAACGAATTCTTTCTGTGGGGTCAAATAAAGAATTTTATTTATAAAGATGTAAAATTTGAAAATCTAGACCAGCTAACAAATTGTATTTCGTTAGAATGTGATAGAATTTCTCAACATCAACTGAGTAATATGAATTTTATGATCGGTTAGAATATTGTTCAGATGTTAATGGTTTGAACATTTAATTAGTTAATATTTTTGTGAAAATCTGTAGTCTTAAGTATGTCATGTTAAATTAAAGGCTTAGTAAGAAAAACATAATGGTGTCTTTTATTTTGGACGTGTAATTGCCGGATTGGTAAAACGAAAATGTGTTTAAAAGCTGGATTTATAAACTCGAAAAGTTGGTGAGGTTGAAGTTATGATCAAGTTTGTGAGGTTAGATATTCCGAACTCCGAGCATAAAAATTGGTTATCTCGAACTACCCGGGAAGTTTTCGAACCTTACATGAGCTTTACATGAACAATGGCGTTTTTCTCGACCTGTGTTTTTCGGATATTCAGGATTGCACTGTCTCAGCTGCTGCCGATTTGTTGCTTCCGGCTGGAAATCACCATGTTGCCTATACTTGTGATATTATTGACCCTAGTGCTAAAGAGTATGTTAGGTTTGACTTAGAATATTATGATTTTAAGAGTGCCGATTTTGTATCTTTGAACAATTATTTATCCTGTATAAATTGGTCCTCTTATCTAGATAATTCTGATGTCAACCTAGCCTCACATTTAATTGAATAAGTTAGGATTGGCTTATTAAAATTTATTCAAACTTGGCACATGGGTTTATAATATCGGCCTCTTCAAAAAATTATAATACAATTTTTCTCTAAAATGTACAGGAGAGCCAATATTTAGCCACCTAAAAATTTACATGGGATTTCCTATGTTCAACTAAGTCATACAACACCCGGTATATTATTATTTAAGAATTCTGATACTGAGTAGTAACTTTTTTGGATAAGGGAGCCCTCAAGATTAGTTTTCAAAATATTGAGACCCCGTACTTATTGAGTTGGATAAAAGTGATCATTTACTCTTGTTTTCCTAAGAGACATCTATTTGATTACAATGGTTGGAATTTTGTGATTTCTTGTTTACTTACTTTGATTGGTGAGAGAAATATTTTATTTTGAGTTTTTAAAGATTTGTTTAAGTTATAGAATCTTTACTAGACCAGTTGCTGTCAGAGTCGGAGTCAATCTTTCAGGTATTTGCGTTTGTTTCTCGGTAATTAGCCTGTTTGTCGAGTTTTCGGCGCGCTTATGGTATTGGGCTATTTTTTTATTAAAGAATTATTTTATTTTTCCATTCTTAGGTCTGAATGCAATCAGTTCATTAGAAATATCTCGGCATGTTTGTGATTATTTTTAGTGCTTTATTCTGCGCTCTTTGTACCTTGAGATCATTTGTCTTACTTATGGTACACCAGGCTGGCATACCGCAAGTAAGTACAGGTATCACTATTGTTTTATAAGGAGTAATTTTTGTTCTCAGACAATTGCTTTTGCGCTTTTCGCATTCTATCATGCAGTTGCATTGCTTTCACATGTCATTTTCTTATTAAAAATTATACCCAGATACTTGATTTGAGGTGACCATGATATTGATCTATTCATAACTTTTACTTTTGTTTGTGGAAGCTTTATTTGGGTTTTTAAAAAGAAAATGGCCTGGGTTTTATCCCCGTTGAGAAGGAGCTTCCAAGGGTCCAACCATCTCTGAAGGAGCGCTATATGGCGCTGAAGCCTTGAAACTACAATACGGGGCGGGCGTCCCTGAGGTGGCGGTAATCGCAGTTTCGTCTGCAAACAGATATAATTCTGTTTCCGGGTGCGTTGGAATATGGAAGTGAAGCCGAGGTTCCTTGTCGGGTCAGGGTCATTTCGCACAGTGCGCATGCGCGAGAACAAATAAATAAGACGTTTGTCTTTACGGGGGAAAAATGAGGTTATGTTGCTTTTCGGTTACATTTGACTTTGACAATAAGACAGGAATTTGTAAACAAACATTAAAGTTCTGGGTTTGGTTGGGATATTGTACTTATATTTTGATTGAGAAAAGAAATAAAACGTAGGTAAATATATTAATGAAATTTTTATTAGATAATATGTAACCATTATTTTTAGAGTTCAAAAGGTAACATATAGGTTTTTGTAGGATTCTTTGAAGTCGGTACATGCGATTTTCGGTAAAAATAGGTAGGTAAGTACCTAATAAAATTATATTAACAGCGGGAGAGGAAATTGTAATTCTTATGAAATGAACTACCTAACTATTGTTTCCTTACGAAATTAAAAGAAAGAAAGAAAGAAACATCCCGTCCGGGTACATACCTGTGGAACGATAAATATTTGATCAGGTTTTTACAACTGTCGCAAATAATCTAAAATATTCTGTTTTGCCTCGGCATTAGAGGTGTGTCGTTCACGAACGATTCGTTCAAAACGAACGAATCACTTTATTGAATCGAAAGAATTAATTCATCGTTCATAAAAGATTCGATTAAATTTTTTGATTCACCAAGTCAGGAATAATTTAAAGAATTGACGAATCAAAGTCGCATTTTGTTCACTTACCCGAGACTCAAAAAGGCAATTCACCAATTCAGTAATTCACTCGTTCGCAAGTACGCAGTTCGAACGATCGAGCTCAAGTTGGCCAGACGGCCGTCTCTCGGCGATGCGTGATGCCGTCTTCCATTTTCATGATGTAGAGGAAGACAGCAGTTTAATTAGGTACGCAAAGTACAGTAGAAGGAAAAGAGATAAATGTATGGGATTAAATATTTGATTTGTTCGGTATTTATTTGATAATTTTTTTTAATAGTGTAACTGTACAAATGGTTGAACAAATTTTAATAAACAATAGAAGAATATTATTTTTGGATAGGAATCTATTTATTATTCATTCAAGATATTTCAAGAACGTAAACATTGGGCTCAACATTTGGGTATTCTGTTACCACTTATGGCAACAATCTTTATAACAAACGACTGGCTGTTATTTAAACAAACATCGATTTAGCATTTTCGCGTTTAAAACGTAAAATTATTTAGAAGTAGGTAAGTGAATCATTTGAGAACGAATCTTTCTGAACGAATCTTTTTAACTGAATGAATCAAATAAATTGAGTCACCAAAAAGACTCGAACTTCCCACCTCTACTCGGCATAATAAAAACACAGCTAGCAACTCTACAAAATGAGCCGTCAAATCAAGATTTCGAGGTTATTTCGAGTAAAAAGCCTCCAGTTTTAGGAAATCTTTATTTGACGCATTTTAGTTTCCAAATGGAACAAAATAATTTGAAAACACTTGCTCTGCGACTCAATGCTTTTTTTTGCTAATTTTATCATTGCTCTAATTTTCTAAGGCACACTCTTGTGCCCTGTTCTAAAGAAATAAAGGTAGATTCGGCAATGCCCTTACGGAGCATGCGCAGAACTCGAAATGAGCCTTAATGTTCTATCTCAGGTGTTGCTTCAAGTTATTCAGGGTAATAGTACTAATACATATATGGTATGTTGGTTGTCAACCATGTTGCTTGGCGTACCGTGAAATGATCAGCTCGAAATCCGAACTGTTCCAGTGGTAAAATATCATTGTTTAGTACAAAATCAAAAATCCGATTCAGTATTATTTTTTTAATTATCTTGCCAAGGGACGATAATAAACTTATCGGCCTATAGTTGACAGCCAACTGAAGATCTTTACCAGTTTTGGGGATCAACACCAATTTGGTTACGTCTACAACGTCCAACACTGTTTTTTTCCGGCAGATTCTTTAGTTCTTTACTATTTATACCGTCGAACCCAGGCGCCTTTTTTGCATTGATGTTGTGCAAAACGGTCTGGACTTTCTCAACTGTTACTATTGTTGCTTCATTAACAGTGAACGGTGAATTTTTTAAAATTTGTAAAGCTCGTACGACCCGCGAGTCATGGGCAGGATCGTTTGACGGAAATTGATCAAACTGTTCACGGAGACCCTCCGCAAACAGTTCAATTTTTTCATTTGGATCGGTGACAATTCTGCCCCGTCCGTCGGGTCCCTGAGAAAGGGTACAGGTTAGTTCCTGCCTCCCTTCATCAGGGACCTCGTGAACTTATAGACAACCGTCAGCGATGTTCAAATATCTTATTTTATTATTCCAGGGATCCGACTCTCTTTGTATAAGGAGTCGCCGGAACAACGATAATAACAACATATAGTAGGTAGAGTATTTTACGAAACCTCAAAATACAATGCGGAAGCCCAAGAAGTATGTCTTTACTCTGGCGAAAATGCAACCAAATCAGCCATAGATTTAAAATGTTACTGAACATTAAACTTAACCCATATTTTCTACAGAGGGTCATTCTGTTCATGAATAAATACCTTATGAATTTGTTTTCCATTTACCCTCGGGTCTCTAGAATACAGCCTCAATTCCCAGTTACTTGATACACTGGCATCTAATTCGTCGACTAACACTTTTAAATTTTGGTATTGTGAGCTTGGAAACTGATAAGCTAACGTCAAATGGAGTGACTTCACGTGAGGTTCTAAACTTATAGCTAAAAAAGAAAGGAACAATTTATATTTAGTGTTTTAATAATTAAAAATGTGCAGTTAACTACATAGAGCTAGTCCCATTACTGATAGGCAATAACACTAGTAATTAAAATAGAAAGAATTAGGTTAATATGTCTTAGGGGTGCATTCATGTTTGAGCTGCGATAAAGATAATAGCGGGGATACTAGAGTCGATGCATGTAATCAATAGAGCAAGGCGGTGGGTCTCATTATTACATGCAAATTTTCCACTTTCTATTGTTCCATCTCGGGTATCTTATATCTTATCAAAAAGGTAAAAACTGTGTAGTCTTTTACGCATAATTTAATCGCATAACCATTTTTTTTTTCTATTATGCTTTAACGGAAATCAACCACATTTATGTTTGTTTTTTAATGGGACACCCTATATATTTTTTCTTAAATCGGTATACCTCCTCTTTTCAAGAATATAGTGATTACTTTGGACAGGTCACTCACAATTTAATTTCTTTACAAAATTGGTTTATCGCATTGCTTTAGGCAGTAGGGGAAAAATACAAAATAGAAAAAATATTATAAGGTATAGTATGTCCAAACTTCTACCGTTGCTTTAATGACTCCGGTATTTCGATGGTAAGCTGCCGCTATTGTTAAATATGGTAAATTTGTTAGACTAGTAGACAGGGTCGGATCATAATCGGCAGGTATGTTCTACAGGGTGAGTCGGGAGGAATGTTGTACTCTAAGGGCGTAATCTATGCATCAAAATAATAAGAAAAAACTCAAATGTTGTTATCCAATAATTATTTGTTTTCAAGTTACAGCGTTAAATAAAATAATAATATTGTTAAACCAAAATATCCAACATTAACATTGTTTTAAATAAATCATTGGTTTGGTAAATTTTCAAAAATACCTACATTGACTTCCAAACATTTCCTGCTTCGTTTACGAAGGGCGCGCGTGGATCTTCTAATTGATTCGTGCCTTTCTTTAATATTGAGTACAGCATTTCTAATGCGTCTAATTAATACATCCCTAGTATCTACTTTTACTTTGTAAACCTCAGTTTTTACCAACCCCATAAATTGTAGTCCAACGGCGTGAGGTCTGGCGATCTAGGAGGCCAACTGATAGGACCACCGCGACCAATCCAAACCCCTGGAAACCTTTGGTCTAAATATTGCTTGACCCGACGATCGAAATGGGCAGGCGCTACGTCGTGTTGATAATACATTTCAATTCTGATGTTTAAAGGAATCTCCTCCAGTAGTCCTTGCAATTCATTTTGTAAAAAACTAGTGATCCTACTAGAATGTAGTGATCCCCTGTAAGGCGATTTTCCAAAAGAAAAGGGCCAATTAAATTATTATCGATCATGCCGCATCACACGTTTACTGAAAACCTGTGTTGAAAATTACTTTCGACTATTGCGTGAGGATTTTCGTCCAACCTTACATGGGAGTTTCGATTATTATTAATGCCATTACGGGTGAATGTAGCTTCGTCAGTAAAAAGTATGTGCGGTAAAAGATGACGATTATTAATTATCCACCCACAAAATTGCATACGCTTGGCGTAGTCTCCAGGATGAATATTCTGTACACGCTGCACATGGTACGGGTATAAGCCTTGCCCGTGAAGCGTATTGATCACTCTTTTTTGGGGAATCCCCAACTGAATTCCAATTCTTCGTAAGCTTGTCGTCGCATCTTCTTCTACTAAAGCAAGAACATTTTCTATTTCTTCTAAATCCTGTTGAATGGCTCGTTCGGATGTTACATTAGCACTAGGAAGCGTTCCGGTCTCGCAGAGTTTGTTGAAAACTCTAATAAAGGCATTTCTGTTCGGTGTTTTTTCATGTGGAAATCGTTTGCGATATTCTTCAGGAGAGTGACCACAAAGAGAGCAAGATGCATATACTTTCACGAATCTATTGGCAAGCGCAGTCGTATCGCTATCCTTGTTTTGGCCGGAAATATAACCCAGAGAATAGCTGTTTTAGCATAATTTGGTTAATCCTTATTGTATAAGGTCTCGGCAAGTGGCTAGAGAACAATAGTAAGCACGCCACTGAATTCTACTTAAAAAACTCTTTCAGAAATAGTTCTCAACTTTTCAATAAGTTAAAGGTTAACCGAAATACAGGGGTGGTCAAAAAGCAAACATTTTTAAAAACACCCTGTAATTTTAAAACTAAGAAAGCTATGACAATTCTGTTTGCGGCATCTTTTGTTTCACGAAAAAGTAGCGCAGTAATGTAAAAACCACAAGTCTCTATCTTTACTAGTTACCGAGATACCCTGTAATTACATCGAAAAATGGACACCCTGTACTGTGACAGTAATTGAACGTTTATTTTCAAGTTTAAATTACTAAGGTGTTACAAAATGCCAAGCACCTATTCAAATTTAGAATATGCAAATATGGTGATTTCTGTAATGAAAGTGCTACAACTGCTGTTGAAGAATATCGTCAACGGTTTCCAAATCGGAAACATCCCAATAGAAACGTATTTATCAGAGTTTTCAACAAATTGTGCGAGACTGGTAAGCTTCCCAGTGCTAACATAACATCTGAACGAGCTACTCGACAAGGTTTAGAAGAAGTAGAAAATATTCTGGATTTAGTAGAAGAAGATGCAACGACCAGCTCACGAAGAATTGGCACTCAATTTGGCATTCCACAAAAAAGAGTAATAAACACACTCCACGCGCAATGCTTATATCTATACTGACTATACTATGTATGTACAGAGAGTACATCACCTAAAGCAGGAAGATTATGCTAAACGAATGGAATTTTGTCCGTGGATAAATAATAATCATCGTGTTGTATCGCGTATACGTTTTACGAATGAAGCAACATTCACCCGTGACGGTATTAATAATACTCACTCTCATGTATGGTTAATCGAAAATCCCCTCGCAACAGTCGAAAGTAATTTTCAACATAAGTTTTCGGTAAACGTATGATGTGGTATGCTCGATAGTTATTTAATTGTATTCATTTTGGAGAATCGCCTCACAGGAGACCACTACTTATTTTACAAAATGAATTACAGGGACTACTAGAGGATGTTCTTGTAAACATCAGAATGCAAATGTAGTATCAGCACAATGGAGCTCCTGCACATTTCTCTCGTCAGATCAAGCAACATTTGGACGAAAGATTTCCAGGGCTTTTCATTGGTCGCGGTAGTCCTATTAATTGTCCTCCAAGGTCTCGAGACCTCACAGCACTAGATGACTGTTTATGGGGCTGGTTTAAAAATAAAATGTATAATGTAAAAGTGGATACTCGGAATGCACTAATTTGACGTATTAGAATTACTGCAGCCAATATTAAAGAAGAAAGGCATGAAGTGATTAGGAGAGCAACAGCCGCTCTTCGTAGACAAAGTAGAAAATGTTTAGAGGTCTATGAGGTATGAAATTTTGTTTATTTGTTATTATGCTTATAACTTGAAAACAAATTAAAATCGAATAAGAACATATGGGTTTTTACATTGTTTTCGCGTGTATAATACACTCTTGAAGTTTGGTCTGTTCCTCCCGACTCACATACTTCTTTATAAAACATCTTCAGAAGGTAGATTATATGGCAATAAGAGTTTAAGGCCTTTTTGGGCAATTAGGTAGTGCATTCCAAATCCAAAATGGCTCCGTAAAGCAGGTGCTGTGATAGTTAGGAAAAAAATGTAAAAAAGTAGTTAGTAATGTGAACGTTACGTACCGACCAGTGTCTTTGTCGTGAATCCTTATAACATGCTACCATAGCCTGCATTAAGGAATAAAAACACAAGTGTTTAAATAAACAATTGTTTTAATCAAAGGTAGCAGAAAATTAACGAACCAGCGAGCAACCCTTTTGGTTACGCAGTGAAAATTAATGTAACCACTAGGGAATTAACCCAGTGCGCCATCAGATAGATATATTAGTTTCTGTTCTTCTAGTGCTAAGATCAGTCGAGTTGTTTGAGTTACATTATTTGCATACCTGAACGACAACACCTCTAACTAGGGTAAGAGACATAGTCTTAAGGTCAATAAATAAGAGGAAAAAGCGACTCCGGTACTTCCAAATTTGACGAACGCAATAAAGACTTGAGCCGAATAAAAGTTTATTCTATGTATGAAGAATAACAAGTGCCTACTATCCATTTATTACAAGCGCGACTTATTGCCGATGAAACAAATATATGCTATTCGAGATCAATCCTTTAGAATGTTCTAACCCAAATGGGCTTTAAATATTGCAAGGTCAGTAAGAGGCAAATATTGATGAAATCGCAGAGATTATGACAATAAGCGATATAAGTATTTACGAGCTATAAAAAAAATTCGTTCCATCATTTACCTCGTTGAAACGTAGCTTGATACTTACGATACACCATCAAACAGTCGCGGCTCCTCAGGGACAGCAGGGTCGGCAGTGCCGACCCAGTGTCTAACAGACAACAGACAGTATGTTATATTGACAATGACAATAAGTACCAAGTTGACGTAATATACACTGATTTTGCCAAGGCATTTGATAAGGTGTCGCATAGTATTCTTGTAGCAAAACTGTATAATGAATTTGGGTTCCATCCTAACTTAATAGGGTTTTTTGTATCGTATCTGACAAACAGAAAACAAAAAGTTGTAATAAAGGGTTATCAATCGGACTGTTTTCTGGCAGGATCGGGGGTACCACAGGGCTCCAACCTTGGGCCATTGCTGTTTCTGCTATTTATCAATAGTATAACTAGGGATATTTCCAATAGTAACGTTTTGTTATTTGCAGACGATCTTAAGTTGTATTCAAGAATTAAAAACATCAATGATTCACTATTAATTCAAGAAAATTTAAATAGATTAATAAAATGGTCTAATGAAAATAGATTAAAATTTAATACAACAAAATGTTATGTCCTTAGTTTTCACAGGAAAAAGACACCAATTCACTTTGAATATACAATGAATGAAGCACCACTGGCTCGGGTTGAAGATATGCGAGATCTTGGAGTTACTTTTGACTCAAAATTATTATTTAGATTACATATTTCCCATATCACCAACAAAGCCCTGCAAATGTATGGTTTTATTGTTAGAAACAGTAGACCATTTAGGGATGTATAAAAATAATTTTCTAAGATACCTCAATTACAAAGAAACTGGAAACTATAATTTTAACATCCCTAAAACAGAGCTAATACAGAAATATAAACTACCAATTTTAGAAAAACGCAGAATGATCGCATCAGGAATATTTATGTACAAATTATTAAACAGCCAAGTGGATGACTCAGTGCTATTGTCACAAGTCAATTTTTATGTACCATTTTATAATACAAGAAACCCTTTAACTTTTTATATTGAAGGTGCAAGAACTAATAATTTTAGTAATTCCCCCATTAATGGTATGTGTAAAAGACTTAATGAAATTCGGGGCGAATGTGACATATTTAATCTTACGCTCAAACAATTTAAGGCAGAATTAGAAAATCATTATAGCATTTAAGTAATTAGTATTAGATAGATTAGTGGATTTGTGTAATTGTTCCTACTCTGTAATTGGATTGCATAATCTGTAGAGTCTGTAATAAATTAAATAAATAAAATAAATAAATATTATTTATCTACATCAATTTGCATTTTAATAACTCTCAAACTGCCAGCGAATAACCCCTCCACTTCTTAAATCGCCATTGTAACCCCGGACGCCATACTCGCAAACTACAGCAGCCATAAAATAAATTGTTTTACTTTTCAAGTAACCCGGGCTGGGGGGTCGGCATGTCTACTCTGTTGTAAGAATATCAGTATGGAAACTAGAATTTTAGGCTAGAAGATAGGCAACCAAACATACACCATGTATCGAACAACGATCAAAGTTAAAACCCAGGGTCGGCAATTACGTACCCGTCGCGGCCGTCGCTAAATTTAAATTGAGGTTATGGTTATGTCTACGATCTGCTGTTTTTGATAATTCTTGAAAGAAAAGGTCTGAATTAGTGTAAAATAAGTAAGAGTTTAAAATTTAAATAAAATATTCTTTAATATTTGGACAATCCGAAAAATTGCGGGTAACGCGTGCAACGACATGGGAAACCAAGTTGAAACTGTGGCACAGATTAAAGGTTATCTGTGACTGTGGTAAAAAGTAATCTTGTTCAATAAAAAAACGATTGTCGTCCGACTAAAATATTGAATTCAATTAACACGGGAGGCAAGGGGAGTAATAGGGCATTTTCAAAAAATTGGTATCAAAAATATGCATGGCTTATTAAAACCACAATTAAACTGTATTATTAATCATGCCTTTTATTTTCAAATCGGAAAGAAAAAAGTCAAAATTCGGGTTGCAAAGTTGGCTACGACAATTTAAAAGAACTGTTTCGGACTTTCCGAGTGTCATGTCACTGATATTATCAGAATTGGCCTCCTAGATCACCTGATCTTAACATTCCAGTTGAAGAGTTGCTTCATCTAGATCCGCAATTGGATCTGCCACGACGAATGCATATAGGAAAGAGAACTAACCTATCCTAACCAGCCATTTTGAATCAATTCAATAAAACATCATTTGGATAACCTGTTTGTGGATAGACATCATCCTACCTAAAGCATATTAGATGAAGTGATAATGATGATGATAACGAGTGTTAATTTAATTTAATACAATTAAATAAACACCAAAGTAAGATAAATAATTATTATACAGTGCAGTGTGTCCAAAAAAGTATGCAACATATAGGAAAGTTTTTTATTACCGATTCCTCAGAAAATTTTATTCTTGATAAAAGTTTGTGCATGCCTTAAAACTATAAATGCATATTTCATGTTTCACCTGCGGCTAATAGTAAGGGGGCAAATGCCATCTTTTCGAAATTGCCTTAATTATTAGAAATACAGCAAAATCGAATATGGAAATGTTTTTGCAAATTAAAAACTTAGTCCAAATACGATATTTGGGTTAGGTGTCTCAATTTTTAATTTTCTTTCCTTAATCTCTATTTTCCCCTAAACGGTACGCCTCTGGTTGATTTTTTGTTTACACCATTTTAATATATTTATCAAATAACGTAAACGTGGGTTCATAATAAAAATGTATTAAGTAGTTGCAAACCTTTTAAAACCTTTCAATGATACGAGTTGGTTTAGATATTAGCGTGTTGCACGCCTACTTAAACACATTTTAGCCAACTTATGTTCTAAACAAAATTATTATAGAATCCAACTCTATTCATAGTACTGGAAATAACTAATAATTTATTTGACATAATAAATAAATAAATAATTACGAAATTTGAGTATTTGTCTCAAATTTTAATTTTATTGATTAACAGTCTTAATTCATTTTGGTCTATAAATATTTCCTAATCAGCACTAACAAGAAAAAGATCATAATATTTTCAAATGATTTTGAAGAAAGTATCAGACATTAACCATACTATCACTGCTAACTAATGCTCTGTATGTCCGCCATTTCTCTCAATACATTTTGTTATTTGTTTACTGAAATGATCCATAACTCTTCTTAACGTTTCTGGAGAAATTAAAGAAATGCCTACACGAATCTCATTTTCTAAATGATCTAAATCAGGAAAAGGTATTTTTTTGTAAACAGTTTCTTTACGATGTCCCCAAAGAAAAAAATCCAAAGGTGACAAATCTGGAGATCTTGGTGACCACTAATATTCGGAATACCTTCCAATCCATTTACCATTAAATTCTTTATCCAAGTAATCTGTAACCATCCGAGCACTACGAGCTGGTGCTTCGTTCTATTGAAACCAAATACTGCATCTAATATTTAAAGGCAACTTGTCTAGTTCGTTAGAGAGTTCGTTTTGTAGAAATTGGAGGTAACGTTCAGAATTAAGATTTTCCCGAAAGAAGAAAGGACCCACTATCTTATTATTCAAAATGCCAAACCATACAATAGTTTTTGCTAAATACTGGCTTTTACACAGAAAACAATTGATTTCGGTGAACTTGACGATTGCTCTCTATTTCTCCTTGTACCCATAATCGCGTTCTAAAATTTGATTAACAAATACAGGTTTGTATGCATGATACTTATATTCTTTAAGTATGCTATTTACTGTAGACTTTTTAGATTCTGTACCTACTTGGACTGACCTTAAAGATTTCCTTGGATTTTCTATGAAAGTTTGTAAAACTTCAAGTTTTTTCTCCTCACTTCTAACCCATTTGGTATGCTTTTTCTTGTAGCTAAATTCCAATGAGCCCGTTTCTTTAAAGAAGTTATAAATTCGAGAAACTGTACTACTATAATGTATGTTCTTTCCAGGGCGTCTTTCAGTGAAGATAGATGCTGCCTCTCTAAACGATTTATATTTATCCCCAACAATAAGAACTAATTCTGCCCTTTCTTGTAAAGTTAGTTTTTCCGCCATAATTTTTAACAATAATTCAAAAAGCAAGTTAACATAATAAGCCGTATGTGTGACAAGTATGCTGCTATTGATTTTTAATTCATTGTTTTCTCGGCCTTCTCTTTAAAAAAGCAAAATACCTATTTTATATGCATTTTTTTAAAGTAGGTTTTTGGACTTGAGCGTACTGAGTAAAAATAACAAAAATAAATTATTAGTTATTTCCAGTACTATGAATAGAGTGGGATTCTATCATAACTTTGTTTAGAACATAAGTTGGCTAAAATGTGGTGTAATATCTAAACCAATTCGTATCATTGAAGGGTTGTAAAAGGTTTGCAACTACTTAATACATTTTTATTATAAACCCACATTTAAGTTATTTGATAAATATATTAAAATTGCGTAAACAAAAAATCGACTAGACGCGTACCGTTTAGGGGAAAATAGAGATTAAGAAAAAAAAAATAAAAATTGAGACACCAAACTGAAATCTCATATTTGGGCTAAGATTTTAATTTGCAACAACATTTACATATAAAATTTTGCTGTATATCTATTATTGAAGGCACTTTACTCTTAAGGCAATTTGGAAAAAATGGCATTTGCTCCCTTACTATTAGCCGCGGGTGAAATATGAAATATGCATTTTATAGTTTTAAGGCATGCACCAACTCTTATCATGAATAAAATTTTCTGAGAAATCGGTAATAAAAAACTTTCTAATATGTTGCATACTTTTTTGGACACACTGTATACAATACCTTTAAAGTATAAGTGACACACTTACACGAGATCTGTTGTTTTATCTAAACTGATAAAATTAGTAATCAGTAATTATTCATAGATTGGTCGATGATCTTACACATTGAACAATACAAGTGTAAGCCTTATAAATACAACAGTGGTTGTATATTCTGAATGTTGTAAATAAGTTAAAAATGCAAGTACAAAAAGACATACTACAAAATCAGCTCTGTTCGCAATGCCAAAAGTACCTTTCGGTGGGTCCCGTACGAGTGTATCCCAACAGAGAGGTTAGGTGTGGCAGATGTATAAAAGATAATGACAATGGAGTGGAGTCAATTTTGTTTTCTACAATAGCAAAAGACCAGCTGTTTCCTTGTATAAACTGCTTCGAGGGATGCGATGAACATTTAACTATGACAGAAATGGCACTACATGAAAAACAATGCAAAGGAAATAAATATAATTGTCCAGTGTGTGAAAAATTCAATGGTGATGTGTATGCGTTAAGTAAACATTGTAAAACATGTCACAAAACTGAAATGTTGGATGTTATGGCCTTCATAATAGATTTAGAAAAGGGAAGTCACGACGGTTGGTATGTCTACCTCAAGAACGAAACTCTGATCTATGTATACTTCAAATATGAAATTGATTTGTGTGAAATTAGGGTAGATATAACTCTTCCTGCTAAAAAATCTAAAAGTGATATTCTACAAGTAGTAAGTTTAAGCTCAGTGGAAAATAAAACAATATTTAAAACAAAAGAGATACTATGTTCGAAGCTTGATTCAACCGAACGATATGGAGTTAATATTGATATATCAAGTATAAAAATTGCAAGGAACATGGCTCTTTGTAATTTCAATATAATTAAAAGTTCGTGTAAAACTAAAAATACATTAGTTAGTGGTCCTAAAGTTCTTAGCTTAGATAGTTTTAAAATAAGGTGTCAATTTGAAAATATCAGCAAGTATAACAACGTACAACATCGACAGTACTACCCGGGAATATTTTACTTTTTAGATATATCCTGGAACTTATTTTTAGTAAAAAAGCCAGAATTCATTTCATTATATTTAGAATGGACAAGTAAAGACCAGAATTTCCAGTATAATTTACCCTGTGAAGTGGATGTAGCGTGCACCGTCTTACATGGAGATACGTCATCTAGACTATACTTTTGCAAGAATACGACATTGCAATGTAAATACAGTAATGAAGCGAGGATTACTATATTATATTTGTCACCTAACCTTTTAAATTCACCAGCTGGACTAATTTTTAACGATTCTATGACTTTTGAGATTAATCTAAAAAAAAAACCTAGGAAGTAAAGAATATAGCATGTCTACAATAGGGGCGAAAGAATCGATTATTTTTTTAATGACTTTCTCATTTTTTGACGCGCTTATCTCGATATTTTGTTGGATAAAATATTCTTAAATATTCTTTATTGTATCCCATGTTCAATTAATTTTTGTTTGTTATTTTATACATACATATAGTTTTTAAATACATTTAAATACTTTAACGCTGTATGAAATAAAAGCCTTGATTGGTTGAAATTGAGTGTTTTTGCTCTCATATAATTCCAAATAGGGGCGCTTCCTCGATTGTTTTAATTATAGTCTACTTCAGAAAGGTGTAGAGTAATAAAATGGGAAATTCCGTTCAGTTCGGCTCAATTTCTGTGTCGGCCAGAGGCGCAGGTAAACTTTGTGCATTAAATTATTTATCAGTGGCGGCTCTATCATAAGGTCATTTGGGCAATGACCTCCCACGCCAAGTCACCAACCACCTAACATATTAATATTTAACTTTAAAATTAAAATTGATTCAATCAACCAAACTTTACTGCTCGGATACTATTACCTCTAAAATATCCCTCGTATTTATTATTGCAATGCACACGCAGCAAAACAAACTAGACGTAACGCTACTTGTTATGCGTCCCCGCAAAAATTTCAGGTCAAAATCGAGCTTGCCCACGAAAAATAGCGTCACCCAACAAAGCCTGTGGGGGTAAAGAGAGGAATAAATAGCATGTTATCACTCTCGCACTTGTATTAAATTCGAAGAAAAAGAGGTTTTGTGGGCTGTCAGCCGTTTTTTTTTTTGATTGAGCTTAGACGTACGTTGCAATTTTTAGAATGAATGGGAAGAAGACAGAAGACCGTTGATTTCTGCAGTCGGCAGTCTGTAGTTCTTTATAGGGATGTTGATTTTGATATCGAAAAAATATTAGTCATGCGTCACTGCACTACCACTGCGCGAGCGGTGCCGTTGACGAACATACATTCACCGTTAAAAATATATCGCTATATACAGGGTCTCCCAAACTCGATGGCACATTAGAAGTATCTCGAGAACTAATAGAAATATATTTTTGAAATTTTGAGAATGCATATAAGACATAAAATTCTAGCCTTTAAAAATAGTTTTAAAAATGCGGCGTTGCCAGTTGTACCCCTCTAACCTGTATAGTTACTTTTTTCTATTGATACTCTGATATATCGGAATAAAAATTAAAAAATTTAAAAACATGTCCAAAGAAAAATATCATCCATTTGATATTATTGATATTACGATACATCCCTATATATATATCCTGTCTCTCTGTCGTTCTGACAAAAACCTAACCTATAATTATAATGAACCTGATTGTTTTTGTTAATTTCTTGAGGATTGGTGCTGTGACTGTTGTGCTTTTTACTTTTCCTAATTGAAAGCAGGTAAATTACCATCATTGAAAAAAGGGCGTGGCACCCAAAAAATTTTCGCCTGCGGCGCTATTTTTTTTTTAATGACCTCCCACTTAAAATGCCTACGAGCCGCCACTGTTATTTATGATCATCATCATCATTATTAGCGCTACAACCCTGGGTGGGTCTTGGCTGACTGCACAACTTTTCTCCAAAAGGCCCGGTCTTCCATCATTCGGGGCTCGAAAGAAATATTCATTTTCTTTATTTATGATAACTAACCAAAAATTTTAGAGAATTAGGTTAACGGGTATTAAGATAAAATAGTATTGTTTGCGGAAGTAGAGTGTGACAGAAATTTATTCTTAAAATTAGCTGATGCCAAGGAGATTGGCGATATAATATCTGGTCTTAAGCGCAATGCTGCGCCTGCTCATGATGGGGTTACGGTAAAGGACATGCTTAATATTAAGGAATTTATTATCAAGGATTTGGTTATTTTAATAAATAATATTTTAATTAGTGGCAGGTTCCCTGATGAGCTAAAGATGGTTAAGATTTGCGCCATTTATAAGTCTGGATCTAAGTCACAGATGCCTAATTATAGACCGATATCTCTGATAAGCATTTTCTCCAAGATAGTTGAAAAGGTGATAAAAAGTCGAATTATTTCCTTTATTGATGAATGTGTTCATACCGATAGCTTCCAGTATGGATTTTTAAAAAATAGTAGTACCCTTAGTGCAACGTTAGACTTTATGGACCATCTTACAACTAAGTTAGATAAGGATATTGTGGTCATTGCTGTGTTTGTTGATCTGCGAAAAGCATTTCATGTTGTTAGTCACAATGTTCTCTTGAGAAAACTGGAAATAATGGGGATTAGGGGTGTGCCACTTGAATTAATTAGGACTTATTTATGTGATAGAAAGCAATATGTTAGTATGGACAACGTTGATAGTGAAGTGGCGGTGAATAATAGCGGAGTACCCCAAGGATCGGTTCTGGGGCCGCTCCTCTATTCTCTGTTTGTCTTAAGCTTGAGTGTCCTGGGACTGGATGCAAGGTATTACACTTTCGCTGATGACACAATACTAACTTACTGTGGAAAGAGTGCTCAACAGCTCGACATGCTGATTAATGACGACTTACTAAAATATTATAAATGGACTTTAACTCAAAATCTTAAGATTAATTTGGATAAAACCAAATATATGATATTTAAGCAAAGTCGTCAAGTATTTGGGCCTTATGCTGGAGGAAAATCTAAACTGGAGTACACATATACAATATACAGGGTGACGCGGATCTAAATGAACATACTTCAACACAAGACAAAGAATACCTTGGGGGTTCTTAATCACCCATCTTTGATAGTTCAATTGTCGATAGTTAATAAGATACAGGGTATTTTATGAACTTCAGCAATTTTTTGTTCTTGTCATATTTTTTAATGCACTCCGTATAAAATTTTCATATTGGGTCAACATCTGTAACCTATCTGTCGCTTAAAATTGCAGTATCAGGAAATTTTAAATTCCAGGCCCGTATTAAAAAAAGTTGACATTTTCAATTTTTACATTTTTAACACCCTGTAGATCAATTTTTTCAAAATATTATTTTTTTATTGGAAAGAGCATAAAGAATTGACCCTAACGGCATAATTTTCAAAGTTCCCGCACCCATCACTTGATTAGAATAAATGGTTGTTTTGTAAAAAATTTCAAAATGGTGCATATTTGGAAATTAGAAATTAAGAAAATAACAATAAAAAAGCAAAAACTGCTTCCGAAGTAAAAAAATAAATGTACTAAACGTTTAATAGTTTTAACGAGACTAAATTTTAGGGAACAACACAACAACAAATAACAAAGTAATAATAATAATAACAAAACTGCAAGATAATGATTGCTTTTTAGACATCGACAAAAAATCGTAAATTACAGTCAGAAATTTCAAACTTTGTAAAGTAGGCTTTGCCTCATTTAAAAACAAACCAAAGACTATCGAGTTACTGTTCCATAGCAACAATTCAATCAAGTCACTATCAGATATGTGACAGTTGTCTGACCTTTTTAAGTATTCGGTTAACAATTATTGCAATTTTCTGGTAATGGAAGAGCTGCTGTTCGGGAATATCGTAGGCGATTTCCGGGTAGAAGATGTCCATATCACAAAACATTTGCAAATGTATTTTTATTTGTTGGAGAACATGGACATTTTCCCACCGACAATAATATTGATCAACCAATACGACATCCAGTTCAGGAGGAAGAAGATATCTTAAATCTTGTTGAAGATAATCCCAAAACATCTACTCGAAAAATTGCGACACGTCTAGGAATCCCGCAAAAAAGAGTTAATGTAACACTGCAAAAGGAAGGCTTGCATCCGTTTCATGTTCAAGAAGTTCAAAGATTGGAACCTGGCGATTATGCAAACCGGTTACTCTTTTGCCAGTGGCTCAGTAGACACCAAAGGAGTCTTTATCGAATCCTCTGGACCGATGAAGCACAATTTACCAGAGATGGTGTAAATAATTCAAGGAGTTCCCATGTATGGTCGTTAGAAAATCCACATGCCATCAGACAATCGCATTCGCAGCACAAATTTTCCATAAACGTTTGGGCAGGTATAATAAATAATAAATTAATTGGGCCGCACTTTTTTGCTGAAAGATTAGATGGAAATCAATATTTAAATTTTTTACAAAACATTTTGCCAGGACTTATGCAGAATGAAAATGCTAACGTGAGAGGGCTCTTTTTTCAACATGATGGGGCCCCACCACATTTTGCAAGGGTTGTATCTGAATTTTTAAATATTACGTTTCCTAACAGATGGATAGACCGTGGAGGGCCCCATTTACGGCCAGCCAGGTCGCCGGACTTTAATCCTTTGGATTTTTTTTTCTGGGGGAATATGAAAAATTTGGTTTATTCAGAAGAAATCAACACGCGGGAGCAGCTTTTGCAACGAATTATTAATGCTTTTCAGGAAATAAAAAATAACCCAGACGCAATTAGAAAAGCAGTGTCAAATTTAAACATCAGAAGACGAAGATGTGAACAAGCCAATGGAGGGCATTTTGAACAGCTTCTTAAATAACAGTGTTCTGCTAAAGTGCTCTTAAAATTAATTCTTGCTAAAACTTTTTCTATGTATTAGATTTTAAGCAGTCGATTTTAACTTGCAGTTTTGTTATTATTATTATTACTTTGTTATTTGTTGTTGTGTTGTTCCCTAAAATTTAGTCTCGTTAAAACTATTAAACTTTTAGTACATTTATTTTTTTACTTCGGAAGCAGTTTTTGCTTTTTTATTGTTATTTTCTTAATTTCTAATTTCCAAATATGCACCATTTTGAAATTTTTTACAAAACAACCATTTATTCTAATCAAGTGATGGGTGCGGGAACTTTGAAAATTATGCCGTTAGGGTCAATTCCTAATGCTCTTTCCAATAAAAAAATAATATTTTGAAAAAATTGATCTACAGGGTGTTAAAAATGTAAAAATTGAAAATGTCAACTTTTTTTAATACGGGCCTGGAATTTAAAATTTTCTGATACTGCAATTTTAAGCGACAGATAGGTTACAGATGTTGACCCAATATGAAAATTTTATACGGAGTGCATTAAAAAATATGACAAGAACAAAAAATTGCTGAAGTTCATAAAAGAAGCTGTATCTTATTAACTATCGGCAATTGAACTATCAAAGATGGGTGATTAAGAACCCCCAAGGTATTCTTTGTCTTGTGTTGAAGTATGTTCATTTAGATCCGCGTCACCCTGTATAAAAAGTAAGATTATTCCTCTGATTGGCGCTCTATTTAGATGCAGAGATTTTTTAACAAATAACGCCAAGTATAAAATTTACAATGCTTATATCCTCTCAGAATTAAGATATCTTTTGCCTATATGGGGTACCTGTGGTAAAATCAATTTTGAAAAAAATACAAATCCTCCAGAATAAGGCGTTAAAAGCACTATTTAGATTGGATTATCGGACGCACACAGAAGATTTATATAATATGCTGCATATTTCACCCATCGCTCAGACACTCAAGATTGAACAATCTAAACTAATGTTTAAAATAACAAAAAATTTGCTAAAAACAAATACTACCATTGTCTATGTCAACGAGATTCATTTATATGACACAAGAGCAAGCAATGATATACAATTAGGTACTGCTAGAACAAACAAATCTCTCTATAATCCGATAAGCGAAGCTTCCAAGATTTATAATACTCTTCCTCAAACTTTAAAAAATCAAGTAACCTTCAATTCATTTAAAAAAGAAATAAAATTGCATTACACCTAAACAATTGCCTTTTAATAACTATTGCCGTGCCTCCGATACCAATACTTAAAGTATTGCTTAGGAGTTGTTTTAGTATTTGAGTATTTCTATATATAAACTTTATAATCTTGTAATTATTATACTTGAATAAACCAAATATGTTGAAAAAAAAAAAGAAAAAAAAATATTGAAATTTCAAGTAATTGCGTAAGAGGATTAGGAAAGGTATGTTTTCTGGCCTGAAGTGTCAAAATCGAAATATTGTGTAGGGATTAGTTAGGTAGTAGATTATAAAGTTACGTTTTGCGTTTAACAGGTACCAAGTTTGGCTCTGGCCTCTTTGGCTGGAAATAGGTGGTAATTTGGAATAAACTTCATATATCGTCTGTGTGTATGACCTTAATCAGTATATTTGTTTAGTTTAACGCATCAGTATTTTTTGTAAAGCCGTATATAGTGTTCACAGTATTATAAGATTAGTAATAAAATGGCGACATTCACACCAACAAAAAGATGTTCCAATAATTCTCCACTATCAGTGAGTGAAAAAGTTATTATTTTAAATGTACATGATTGCATAAAATACGATTATCCGAATTTTACTCTACAAGAAACTGTCGACCGATGTTCCCGAATGACTGGAGTTGGAAAGTCCACCGTTTTTAAACTATTGCGGGAGAGAAAGACAGCAGGTCAAGTGGAACCTCCCAAGAAAAGTCCAGGCAGACCGGTAAAAGTCCTTGATGAAGACACCAAAATTGTAGTTCGAAGAAAAAATCACTATTTTTATTATAAAAAAGAAATACCCACCCTAGATAAGATTCTAATGGAGCTTGGCCAGGATGACAGTATTCCGTTTATAACTAGAAAACTTTTATGGACCACTTCAAAAAAATATGGATTTTGTCTGGGAAAAGCATAACCGTAAATCACTTTTACTGGAAAGCAATGAAATTGTTTGCTGGCGACGAAAATACTTGAGAAGTATAAAGCAGTACCAAAATTGTGGCAAGACAAAAATATAACCAGTGCTCGCCAAGCTTTCATGGAAGGCCTGTCAACGGGTATTAAGGTGCCTTCAGGTAAAGGGAAGAGACTAATAATCGTCCATATTGGAAGCGCAGAGGGATTTTTAAAAGAAGGTTTGCTAACCTTTCAGTCGTTCAATACGGGAGATTACCACGAGGACATGAATTCGAATGTTTTTGAGGACTATTTTGGTGAAATGATAAAATATCTTCCAGCTGATTCAGTAGTAATTATGGATAACGCAAGCTATCATTCACGACGCACAGAGAAGACTCCAACTTCATCTTGGAGAAAACAAGAAATTATCGACTGGTTAACCACCAAAAGTATTGAATTCGAAGGCAATTTGATAAAGAAGGAACTATTAGCTATAGCACATTTACACAAACATCGTTTTATGAAATATGCCGTGGAAGATATAGCAGAAAAACATAGTGTACCTAACTGTGCTGCGCACACCGCCATATCATTGCGAACTAAATCCTATAGAACTTATATGGGCGCAAGTGAAAGGATTTGTAGCAAGGCACAACACGACATTCAAAATGAAAGACGTTAAGCTACTGTTTGATCAAGCTATTAAGGAAGTGACACCAGAGAACTGACGAAAAGCAGTTCATCATGTCATTAAAGAAGAGAAAAAAATGTGGGATCTTGACCACCTGATCGATCGGACCGTCGACCCGTTAATTATAACGTCAAGAGGAGATGACAGTTCCTCAAATGACAAAGAATATTATAATTTAATTTCTGTATAATGTATTTTTTGTATTTTGTATTTCTTTTATAATGTTTAATAAAAAATAAGTGTACCTAATACTATGTACATAATGCCCAAATTTTATTCTGTTAAAATAAAATTATTTCCTTTTTACGAGTATAATTTAATTTATTATAATTTTTACGAGTATAATTTAATTTCTTTATAATGTATTTTTTTTTTTAAATGTTTAATAAAAAATTAGTGTAGCTAATACTATGTACATAATTTATTTCCCACGTTTTGCGGAAGTACCGCGGTTGTGTTCGCACAAAGGTTGTATGGAATCTTCTTTTTAAATTTTTAAAATTTTTATACAAATAAATATTTTTAAATAAAATCTTTCTAAACTTATTAACAAATTTATTTCAACATAAAATAAAATTATCATTTTTTATCATTCTTCTAAAATATGGAACAAAGTCCCATATTATCATATAAGCTAAAAGCTAAAAATAAGACAAACCCTTCTAAATTTAAAAAACCTTTCAATAGTTTACATAAAATGTTTTATTGAATAAAACCTATGATTTAAAAAGTAAAAGAAAACTTCTCTCCTCCACTTTCCTTTAATCGCCTTCAGATGTCATAATCTTCTATTATTACTTAAATATGTTACACTTATCTAAATTACAAAACTCAACCTTAACTTCACTTCTCATTCCATTTATTTAACCATTTAATACACCAAGTCTCCAGCCTTTCTGTTGTACTCATTTATTTGAGACAACTTATTTCGATGTTAAACTCGATGTTGATATCCCCTGAAGATATCGAAACATGTCGGGAACTTAAAAACTTTTTATGTTAACAATTAAACTGTGGAGGAAGACTGCATTGTTTTATTTTATATTTACATAATGCCTAATTTTTATTCTGTTAAAATATAATTATTTTCTTTTTACGAATATCCTACCGGCACGCCTTTGTCACACCGTTTTAGTGTTTGTGAATGGATAACAATAGGCAAAACCCATAAATTGATCCAAACCCGGGTGGTACTACCTGCACTTGATGAAAAGAAAGAATTTTGCAATGAAATCAATGCCAACTCTGTAGTCCTCTTGAATACCTAATGAACTTTTATTACTCTACACCTTTCTGAAACAGATTATAATTAAAAATTACCCAATCGATCACGACCAAATAAATTATTAGATTATTAATTTGATTGTCCGATTTATCAATTACTCGAAATGATCGAATAATCGATAAAATCGATATACAGGGTGTCCAGTTTTCGTGTGTTTTCATATACCAGCTTCCTTTTTATAAAAGATATGGGGTTTGCGGCTTACTGTTCTATTATTGTATGAAATTTGTATTGCCGCAAACGAAATTTTCATATAATAATAATAATAATAATAATAATGTCTTTATTGTAATTTAAGAAAAAGAAAATTACAAAAGGCGAAGTTGAAGCAAAGCTTCCTCACTTAACCTAATATTCTATAATATAATATCTATAACCTAATATTCTATGACGTAAGTAGTAATCGCTAAGAGAACAATAAATTGACTGAATTTATAAGACATAGACTAACAAAAAATTTACAGTTAATGTGTAAGAACACGCAATTTACCTAATTGAAGTATTATAAGTAAATATAAGTTGACTATAGCTGGCAAGGTGGAGGCCACTGAGGGACAGCACCATACATCAAGACTGACTTTTTATTATGTACCGGAACATATTTGTCTGATAAGAGGACGAATTGCATTTTTAAATAGATTAGTTGAAGCAGATTTTAAACAAATGGGAACTTTGTTGTAGATTAAGGAGACTTGATAACTGAATGATCTTTCGAACAGAGTGGTTTTGTGCAACGGAGGAGTGATAGTATATTTATGCCGAAGGTCCAAGGCATGAGAGTCTGAATCTGAATTTTATTTTTTGATATAAATAGTCCGGGCATTTTTTGACGATTATTTTATTAAACATTATTAGGCTATGGAACATTCTTCTCTCTCTCATGTTAAGCCATCCTATTTCTCTCATTGTAGCACTCACCCCTCTATCATACTTTCTTATTCCACCTATCATACGTATACAACAGTTCTGAATCATCTGAATACGCCTGGCATCCCTCTGCAAGAGACACGGGCCGTACAGTGCATCACAAAAAGTGAATTGAGATAAGACCAGGCTATCACATAACGATTTTTTGAGATCAGCATTCAGAAGGTGCCTTTGGTAGTATATAAGTTTTAAATTTGCAAATGCCTTTTTTATGCAGTTATTGACATGGTCGGTAAACCTCAGGTTCACGTCAAGTAGCAATCCAAGGTTTCTAGCGATGGCTGAACAGGATAAGGTTTGACCACCAAGAACAACGCGAAACATGTCTCGACATTGCTCCCTGCTCTGAGCAGGACCAAACAGAAGTAACTCACACTTTTTAGGATTTAGTTCGAGACAATGTTGCGTAGAGATTTTTAGCAGACGATCTAGGTCAGCTGAAAGCCTGTCAATAGCCTCAAGAATGTTTTCAGGTCGAAAGGATAAGTACAGCTGGGTATCATCCGCATACATGTGTGCAGTGGCGTATCCCAAATTATCGATAAGTTGAGAGGTATATAGAGTGAAAAATAAGGGGCCCAGTATTGATCCCTGGGGAACACCACATGAGACCACTACACGACCCGAGAGTTCCGAGTTGAGTTTTACAGACTGTGTTCTTCTTGTAAGGTAACTTTGAATTAGTTGACATGCACTATCATCAAAGCCAAGAAACCTCAGGATAGCCAATAGGAGCTGATGGTTTAGTCTGTCAAAGGCCTTAGAGTAGTCGAGCAAAGCCAAGGCAGTAAGTTCTCCACGATCTGCCGCCTCCAGAACATCATCAGTAACCTTAAGAAGAGCTGTGGCGCAACTATGATCTCTACGAAAGCCAGATTGGACATCTGGCAATAACATGTGAGCTTGAATATACTCACGAATCTGACCCTCCAACACCCTTTCCAAGACCTTCGACAGGGTAGGTAGTATGCTTATAGGTCTGAGGTCCTTTAGGTCATTGGGGACCGAAACTTTAGGTAACGGTAGTAGAAAAGAACTTTTCCAGATTTCAGGGAAAGAGGACGTCTCTATGCAGGAATTGACAATATGTAAAATAAACGGGAGAATGAACGGGCAGCAACGGCATAGCATAGATAATCCAATTTCATCAGTACCCACAGCCTGAGACCTAATAGAGAACAGAGCTGCTCGTACTTCCTCAAGAGTTACGAGTCTGAACTGAAAAGCGCCAGCATCTTGCTTTTTATTATATGTGTAAAAATTTAACAAGTCAGGATCAGGAATTAAAGATTGCGTATTATTACTGAAGAAGTGGTTAATATCATCCACATTACCAAAGTGTTCGGGAATGGATTTCGCATCTCTTGAGTAAACACCAAGTTCCCTAAGTAATTTCCAGTTATTTTTTTGTGTATTATTATTTAGATTAAACTCAAGATACGCTCTCTTTTCAGTTACAATCTCGTTGGTAATTCGATTGCGTAGCTGTCGATATCGTTCCCAGGTTTCTGGTGTTCTTCTTTGCTTAAACTTAGATAAAGCCCTATCACGAAGTTTTATTAAAAACCTGATATTGGCAGTAATCCATGGAGCCTTTCTCTTTGTTATGCGAGCATTTCTGATGGGAGCATGTTTGTTGAATAAATTTAGAATATATGTATTAAACATCTTGAGTTTATCATTGACATCCCGTAAATGTAGCAAGCTGTAAAAAGGTACATTCTGAAGATCTCCATAGAATGCCTCATGATCAAAATGTTTGAAATCCCTATAGTTAATGACAATCGGTTTCGGTTTTATGACCTTTATCTGTAATAGGCACTTAATAAGATAGTGATCTGATGCATCAAAAGTATGGTCTACAGTACTACTTAATAAAGGATTAGTATTGGAGCAAAGGATGAGGTCTATGAGGGTTGCACTATTATGACTCCGCCTAGTAGGCTCATTTATGACCTGACTTACATTATATGCATGAAGCAGGGAGACAAACCGTTGAGTATATATAGAATCGAGGTTAAGTATGTTAATGTTAAAGTCCCCAAGGCAAACAAGATTCGCACACAGTAGTAGGTTTTTAGAAATATTACATTCAAACTCATCTAGAAATTGATTAAAGTTTAGATTGCTGGGAGGTCTGTAGACAACACCCACAATGGTTTTTACAGAGTTGATCATAGATTGGATCCATACCTGTTCAGCAAAATTAGAATAAACATCATTTAATATAGAGCATTTGATTGTATTGCGTATGTACAGGAGAACTCCTCCGCCACGTCCCAATCCTCCTCTTAGTTCACGATCACGTCTAATTAACCTGTAGCCATCAATGCCTACCACCTCGTCAGCAGTCGTCTCAGTTTCAGACATACAGGACGATTTTGAAAATTTGTCATTTTTGACGCTCCCCTGTATCTTGATTATTTGATAACTTATCAATAAGGTAAATATGGATTATTATAGAGTGTCTTTTATGTAGAATACAGTGGCGTAATTATTTACTTTTTAAAAAGTTTTGTTTTTGAGTTAAGACCCTTGTGACCCTTTATAAACTTGTGTTTTTTAAATGGGACACCCTATATATTATTTCTTTGTCTTGTCCCCCTTTTTAAGAGGGTTTAAAAATATATAATAGTCTATACTTATTTCTTTTAAAAAGGGATAATTTTAACATTTTTTGTAAAATTAATCATTTCTCGTACAGAAGGCTATGCCATGGTCAATCACAGATAGCCATGACCGAAAACCAATTTCTGCAAAGGCGCCATTACGGATTGTTGTCAAATATTACTGGTATTTGTTTGATTTAGTAAGTTTATTTTTTACGATTTTTTATTTCTGTGAAAAATTGTTTAACATGGCACGAAATAATTAATTATAAAAAACACGACATGTATGTTTGTTTTATCCAAGCTAATGAAGACGCAGCCTCGGAGCTGTATTTTAATCGGTAAGTTTTAAAATCATTTGTTAGGTACCATTAATATCAATAATAAAAATAAAAAAGTTTTAATAATTATTGTTATCTATTATTAGCCTTTTGTTAAATATTTAAATTTTCTAAACTAACCTGATAAAAGAATATTTCAAAAAATCTAAGCCAATCTCATTGAGCACGTATCTTTTAAAAACCAAAACCTACTTTTTATAACAAGGAAAACAGGGAAGAAGAATTAAATGTTTTGGCCTTTGTCACATTACAATCATCCATATATCATGCAGAAAAGTGTATGATGAAGCTGGGATTAAAAAATCAAGGACGCAGTTAATACTAAAAAAATATAAATCTAAATCATACAAATACCATCTCGTCCAGCATTTGCATCCCGGTGACGCAGAACGTAGGATAATTTTTTACAACTGGTACAGGGTTATCCAACCAAGACTAGACAAGGCGATTTTTTGACTTTTCCTGTACTTTTATAAAAAAACTGAAATAGCCATCTTAAGTCATTTTCTCCCGCGAATTCGAATATCTTCAGCAAAAAACAATTGAACATCAAACAAAAGTACTAGGGGTCACTTTGATATTTTTTTAAATGGGATGCCGTATTTTTAATGAGCTTATCCGATTCCTCATATAAATTTTGATCTAAAATGTTGGATTTTTAATTCAAAAACGCCTTTTTTCTTCAGTTTTAAATTCGGAAAATGTTAAAAATAAAAAAAATTAAAAAAAAAAAAATTAAAAATCCAACATTTTAGATCAAAATTTATATGAGAAATCGGATAAGCTCATTAAAAATACGGCATCCCATTTAAAAAAATATCAAAGTGACCCCTAGTACTTTTGTTTGATGTTCAATTGTTTTTTGCTGAAGATATTCGAATTCGCGGGAGAAAATGACTTAAGATTGCTATTTCAGTTTTTTTATAAAAGTACAGGAAAAGTCAAAAAATCGCCTTGTCTAGTCTTGGTTGGATAACCCTGTACCTACAAATGTTGCAGGAAAACGCAAATTTTGAAAAAAGGGTGGTATGGTCCGACGAGGCTTATTTTACGAATTCTGGTATCTTAAACCGAAACAATTCAAGGTACTGGTCCCAAGAGAACCAACACGTAATATTTCCACGAGCACGTCAAGATCGGTTTGGATTTAGCGTGTCATGCTTTATTTTTGGCACTAAAATTAAGTATTTTAGTGCCATTTAATGGAAATATCAGAGAATGTTCCTTTGGCTGATTTAAATAATATTTATTACCAGCAAGATGGCGCTCCGAGTCACAATTCTCATATAGTGAGAGTATATTTAGAAGCCACATTTCCCGATAAATGGATTGGTACCAATGGACCTGTAAGGTGGCCTCCAAGATCACCTGATCTTTCTGTGTTGGATTTTTTTATGGGGGTATATAAAAAATCAGGTATATAAGAGACAATACCACAATACTCATCAACTTCGACAAGCTACCCATCAAACCTTTAGGCTTTTGCAGGAAAGGCCAATTATTTTATTAAATGCATTGCGAGGAATCGAAACGGTGTGTCGAAAGTGTTTAGAACACAACGGAGCCCAATTCGAGCAATTTTTGTAATTTAATAAAATAATATACAGTGTATGTATAAAGTCTGGAAACGGCTTAATAACATCACAATTTATTGGCCGATTTAAACCAAATTCGGTACAGTTGTGTAAGAGGATCTGACGCACCGAATGACGATATTGGCGTTGTTGCCAGCTTTATAGTTTGTCTGGAATTCGAACGAATTTTATATTTTTAAATTTATAGTTTTTACTTTAAATTTGTTACACTTTTGGTATACCATACTTTGGTCCTAATATCAGTAGTTTTCGAAATAACGACGTGTTTTGAAAATATCAACAAATTGTGTTTTATTTATTATATTATTATTATACTATTTATTAACAAATAAAACACCAGTTCAGTTTTGATGTACAGGGTCTTCCAACGAGGACTGAACAGGGGCTCATTTTTGAGCTTCCTTGTATTTAAAGAAAAATCCAAAATAGCCAATCGATGTACTTTTTCCTGCAGAATTCAAAAATGAAACCAAAAATTTATTTGAACCAGAAACAAAAGAGTTACGCTATGGATAAGGTGTTTTTTAAATGGAACATAGCTTTTTTTATACGATTTTTGGAACGAGTGATTTTTTTTTGTCCGTTCTGATTAAAATATTTAATATTGTGACAGCTATTTTTATTAAATTTTAATGTTTTATCCAGTATAATTTAACTTTAACCTGTTTGAAACATACACTAGGTAATAAAGGTATAATCACCTTTGAATCCTTCAAAGTCAAAAAATTTGACAAATTTACTATAATATTGCCAAAATGAAATATTCATTAGATGAGAGATTGCAGATTGTTATCTTGTTCTACAAATGCCAAGAAAATGCAAGAGAAGCAAGGAGAAGATTTATTGCAAATTTTCACAGAAATATATCCGCCAATACTATTCTAAGGATAAAGAACCTATTTGAGGAAAATAAAACATTACATGACAGAAAAAGAAATCTAACTCTATACTAATTTAAAAAAAAAAAACATTAATAATTTAATTGTTCAATGTGACCTCCGTTGTTCTCGAAACATGTGCGATAACCTCTTTGTAGCCTTTCCAAACCTGCTGTTATACTGTGATTTTCCTGGTTAAGGCGATTTATTTCATTAACAATTTTCTGCATGATCTCTTCAATATCGTGGTTTCGCTGCTTGTATACCACGTTCTTTAAATGGCCCCAAAGAAATGTGTCTAATATTGACAAATCGGGACTATTGGGTGGCCAAGCATAGGTTCCATTTCTACCAATCCATTCTTCATGGCGTCCGTTTAAATATTGAGTAACCTCACGCACGGCATCGGCATGCGGAGGGGCCCCATCATGTTGCCAAATTAAATTTTGATATTCTTCCAATGGTAAATCTTCCAAAAAGTTCTCAATTTCGTTTTCTAAGAACTCGTAGTATCTCTGTCCATTTAAAGTCCCGTTAAAAAATATTGGTCCCAAAATTCTATTATTTTTTATGCCACACCAAACATGGATTGAAGTCCTTCCTTGAAATTTAATTGTCTGAAATTTTCTTGGATTTCCAACGGCCCAGTGATGATTATTATGTCTATTGAAAACCCCCGATGTTGTGAATGTGGCTTCGTCAGTCCATAATATATTTCTGAATAAATTAGGGTCTTCGTTTTCTTTCCGAATCACAATTTGGGAAACAAATTGGAAGCGAAGTTCTTTTTCTGCCGGTGTTAGATGTTGAAGTGGAAGGATATGATAAGACTTAAATTTATGATTTCTTAAAGTCCTGTGAACAGTTCCTTGGGTAACTCTTCTGCGTCTTACACCGCCGCCGTATTGAACGTCCCGAACATCGTCCGAAATTGATTTGGTTGGATTCAGTCGAAAATAATTCACAATGGCACGGTCTCGATTTCTATTCCTTTCTGGATTTCTTTTTCTGTCATGTAATGTTTTATTTTCCTCAAATAGGTTCTTTATCCTTAGGCCCGGTACTTTCACGTCTGAATATCTTTATTCTCAGAAATAAGCTATAGTTTCAATTATGTCGACAATTGTTCCCATAGATATAATTTGAGGAATAACGCTATCCGTAGATGAAAGGAACAAACCTTAGAGTAGTATTGACGGATATATTTCTGTGAAAATTTGCAATAAATCTTCTCCTTGCTTCTCTTGCATTTTCTTGGCATTTGTAGAACAAGATAACAATCTGCAATCTCTCATCTAATGAATATTTCATTTCGGCAATATTATAGTAAATTTGTCAAATTTTTTGACTTTGAAGGATTCAAAGGTGATTATACCTTTATTACCTAGTGTATGTTTCAAACAGGTTAAAGTTAAATTATAATGGATAAAACATTAAAATTTAATAAAAATAGCTGCCACAATATTAAATATTTTAATCAGACGGACAAAAAAAAAATCACTCGTTCCAAAAATCGTATAAAAAAAGCTATGTTCCATTTAAAAAAACACCTTATCCATAGCGTAACTCTTTTGATTCTGGTTCAAATAAATTTTTGGTTTCATTTTTGAATTCTGCAGGAAAAAGTACATCGATTGGCTATTTTGGATTTTTCTTTAAATACAAGGAAGCTCAAAAATGAGCCCCTGTTCAGTCCTCGTTGGAAGACCCTGTACAGTCATAAAAGCTGTCATTTTTACATGCAAAAATGTGTTTAACTAAAAGTGAAAGAATTACAATTCTTATGATGAGAGGATATGGCGATAGGGTCAGGTCTTACGAAGAGGTTATTTATTGACGCATTTCCAAACCGAAATCCAATTTCAAAAGCAACTGTTCTAAAAACTGTCCGACGGTTAGAAGAAACTGGAATTTGTAGATATAGGCGACGATCCGGACGACTAGCAGTAGTAGATGAAGAGAAAAGTTTAGAAATTTTACAACATGTTGTTGAAACCCCTGTTTCTTCATTAAGAACAATTTCTCAAGTAAGTGACGTCTGCTTCAAATCCGTCCTTAATGTTTCAATAAAACATAAATAGCACCCTTTTAAAATACATGTAGTTCAAGAGTTATCAGAAGATGATTATTAGTGTGATGGGTCCAAATTATGCAAGTACATTCTTCCAACAGGACGGAGTTCCTCCCCATTTTGGTCGAAACGTGCGCGAATTTTTGAACAACACTTTTCCGAATAGGTGGATCGGTAGAGGGGTACAATCGAGTGGCCACCTAGGTCCCCTGATTTGTCGCCTATCGACTACTTTTTATGGAAACACTTGAGAACAGAGTTTATACCAGAAAACCTCAAGATTTGGCGGATTTGTAGCGTCGAATTTTGGACGAATTTGAATTAATAACGCCAGAAATGATTTACAACACAAATGAAAATTTTTATTTTCAATTAGCACACTGTCAAGCTGTACAGGTTAGTTGGTAGAATGGATTGCTGCTTTTCTTATTTCTTACATCTTCCACTGTAACTTATATTATATTTTGTAAATTGTTGTTGTTATATTTTAGATTTAGGTATGTATGTACTATTTGGGCAGCTTTGCCTGTTATGTATGTGTTTTGATAAATAAATTAAATTTTCATTAAATTATATTAAGTACTTTGAAAGTTATTCAGGAAAAACCGATTTCTTCAGGGGCACATAGCTCCGTAAGGAGGACCTGTAAGAAAAAATTGTATAGAAACTTGACATATTATTTTTTCATGTTCTATCTGAATCCGAGCGATGTATAAACTTTGTTTACCTTAGTTGAGTACATAGATAACCTTTTTTTAAACGAGGGCTTAAAATTTCTTAAATATTCGATAAAAATTAATAACTTGACAGCAAATACAAAAAACAAATTATGAATATAAATCAAAAAAATAATAAGGTGTCTCATTAAAAAACCATATTTATTTGGATAATCCCTTTTTTTTTGGCCAGTTGCTATTCCGGCATTGACATTTTTGGCACTAATGCGGTTTTGCACACTGCCCCAAGTGATTTTAATAATCTCGAGGATTCCAAACCTCGCCTGCAGCTAGCTCGCCCGGGAAAAGTCCAGTAAACTAGCGCTTTCGGAACTTGTTATTGAATAGCGATTAAGTTATGCCTTTTGGTAAATCCTACAACTTTTGTATACAACTTTTTTCGTATCCCTAGTAATTTGAGTGATATCGAAGATACTGTATGTTATTACAAATTCTTCGCAAATTGGTTAGTAACGTAATATTTTATCTAATTAGTAAGCTGTCATCGCGGATGAAGCAAAAAAAAAAAATATTACAAAATGTAAATCCTTATGTTTATGTAATATACAGTGAGGACATAAAGTCTGGAAAACTACCTTTTGCAAGTAAACGAAGCACCTGAATAAAAAACGCTCGGACACGTCGATTTTATTTAATTGTCTTCTATCTTCTAAGATTTCTGAGATATATACAGGGTGCTTCAAGAAAGCTGGGCAGCTGTTAACTTCTTTTTTTTTAATGGAACACCCTGTATATTATTGCATTTTTGGATTCTACGGACAATTCTAAGTATATTTCATATAGGATGTCCTATACCTAAATTCAATTGTTTTTAAAATATTGCCAGTTAAATTATACATTTTTTCATTAAGAGAAAAACCATGATACAACGTAAAATCTAGGAGAAATGTAGTAACTTGATGTCACTTTGACTCGTTGTCACTATGACAACTGTGCCAATTTTTAACATACTGTAGGACAGTTCTGTTACTGTCAAGTTATTAAAAATGCTCTCAGAGCGAGAAAGAATGGAAATTCTGATGATGTTTGTCTGGGGAGATCGCCAAAGACATTTGGGCGAAGTTTGTGAACTTTTTAATAACACATATCCAGAGCGCGGACAAGAAATTACGATATCTACAGTCAGCAAAATTGTCAATAAATTCCTTGAACATGGTTGTGTAAAAGATCTTCCCAGGACAGGTAGGCCGAAACTAGATGATAATAAGAAATTAGATGTTTTACTCAGTTATAACGAAAATCCACATTTACCTACAAGTCAAGCAGCATCAGATTTGTCCATTGGTCAAACATCGGTAAAAAATATTTTAAAAAAGGCAAAGTATCATCCATACAAAATAAGATTAATACATGAATTAAATGAAGACGACTATGACCGCCGAATTCAGTTTTGCGAAAATATGCAAGAGCGGTGCAATATAGATCCATTTTTTTGTAGAAATATTTTATTTTCCGATGAAGCTACCTTTTTTCTTAATGGTACTGTCAACCGACAAAACTGTAGATACTGGTCCACAGAGAATACTCATTGGGCTCAAGTGGCTCATACGCAACATCTCGAAAACATGAATGTTTGGGCTGGAATATTTCAAGACAGGATTATAGGTCCGTATTTTTTCGACGTTACCTTAAACGGCGAAATTTATCTTGACTTTCTGCAACTAAAGTTGATTCCTGCCTTAGTTCAACTGTATCCAGGTAATGAGCCTGATATACCAACTCCAACTATGTGGTTTCAACAAGATGGAGCACCACCTCACTACGCGCTTACTGTTCGGCAGTATCTCAATGAGATATTTCCTAACAGGTGGATAGAACGTCGTGGCCCCGTAGAATGGCCGGCCAGGTCTCCGGATTTGACTCCCCTAGATTATTTTCTGTGGGGATATTTAAAAACCAAAGTTTATTTCAACAGACCTCCTAATATCGATGCGCTGAAAAATCGTATAAGAGATGAAATTCGACAAATCCCACCTTTTTTCATTCGAAACGTGCAACAAGAGTTCATCGATCGGTTAGGAAATTGCCAGGAAGTTAACGGACAACAGTTTCCGCATTTGTTACGTTAAAATGTGGCATTTAAGTTATTGTCATTAAAAATTCAGTAAACTAGTAAGGTGTGTTTTATTTTAAAAACAATTGAATTTAGGTATAGGATATCCTATATGAAATATACTTAGAATTGTCCGTAGAATCCAAAAATGCAATAATATACAGGGTGTTCCATTAAAAAAAAAAAAGTTAACAGCTGCCCAGCTTTCTTAAAGCACCCTGTATATATCTCAGAAATCTTAGAAGATAGAAGACAATTAAATAAAATCGACGTGTCCGAGCGTTTTTTATTCAGGTGCTTTGTTTACTTGCAAAAGGTAGTTTCCCAGACCTTATGTCCTCACGGTATACTGCATTCTTATTGTGCTTTAATATGGCTGTAACTGTCTATCCAGGCCCCGCTCTTGTTTTGACTACCCTGTATTAAACACGCGATGAAACATGTTTATCATGAAACTATACTTTTGTAAAAAACCATGCATAAAACAAATATTACCTTTACATTTTTACTTTCATAACCAAGATAAAAAAAAAAACATTTAAAAATCCAAAATAACGTCACAAACATGTCATATATCCAAAGCATCAAAGCAACAAATAGTTATTTATGTATCTAGGGAATTATAATGGTCTTAATTACCGAGGGCAAAGTTTACGTCCCGAGGGCCTTTGGCCCGAGGGACAGCAATTGCCCGAGGTAATTGAGACCCTTATAATTCCAGTGATACATAGATAATTTTATTTCTGACCGATTTTAGTAACATTTTGTTCATTTTTAAAGTGGAATAAATGTTTCAATAGATGACAATCAAATTGACATTAGATGTCAATCGTTTGATTTTATGTCAAATTTTTCTTAATATCCCAAGGGAGTTATGTCCCTTATAATTCCCGCGTAACTAAGACGTTATAAGCTAATAATATACCGGTCAGAAATAAAATACTTAATGTGTACAGGTGCAGAAACAAAAATCGTACATATAGTTCACAGTATAAATCACAGCACCATCATAGTCCTATCTCTGTTGGCATATAAACTGGGTTAAGAGTCCATCACCGCAAGCCCTGACCGGCACGCAACCGACCATACAGCGATGTAAATTAAGTGGGGTTTCTTGCTCTCAGCTGTGAACGTCTTTGAATGTTACAAAAACAAACGTCATGACTTTCAAGTGCCCTCTCAACCAAATAAATGTTGGTAATCAAATAGTAAAAGTGAGGGTGTGAATAGATTTTCGGTTGTGTGTGTGGATGATAAACTAAAGTTTGAGCATCATATTACATATCTCAACAAGAGGTTGGATTCTAACTGTTAGTGCGTGCGCGCACTAGGCGGCCATGGCCGCGTGACCGTGGCCGCGCGCACTAAGGCTTACACACACCGACGCGGCCACGGCCACGGTAGCGGTGGCGGCTAATCTAAACACATAGAAATAAATGAATGAAATCATACCAGCGCGGGCAGGTCTAGATCAAGCGGCCTAGGGCAGCGTTCTGATATGCGGTGACGGTCAAATACAACGTGTCAACTTTGACTGCGAGAAGTGACAGTAGTAATGGCAAATAATATAATAGAATTATTAATAGAAAATCTTAAATTATATTTAATACTTTTTGATATAAGTCATCAAATTATAAAAATATAAGGGCTAAAAACAAAGTGTGGGACAAAGAGCTAATAGTAACAAAGTTTCTTCTACCATATCGTCTATCATAATAACAAATAATAGAAATAAAAATTAAACCTGGACGTTTAAAAATATATTTTTGTATACATAAAATCTGTAAACGGCAACTACCTTACAGCTACACTCACCGCTTTGGTGTGAATACGCCCGACGGCTAATATGATCGCCGCCGCGGCCGCCACCGCTACCGTGGCCGCGTCGGTATGCGTAAGCCTTAAGCTACGCGCACACTGGCGCGATCGCGGCCGCGATCACGATCACGATCGCAGGAGCGATATAGTAGCGATCAATTTTAACACACACCAAAGCGGTGGCGTTCAGTCAATATTTTCAGTTTGTGCAGAAATGGATAATCATGAGGAGATACTTTTATTAGCTGCATAATGTGAGGACGAAGAAACAGAAAGGTAGGTACCCAATACGTAAAATATTGTTTAGGTAGATACCTAGTTAAAAAATGCTCTCTCGTTATTTTCTCGTTTTTTGTGATCGTTCCGTACACAGATATTAACTAAATGATGATTTTAGAAGAAGAAGAAGATGCTGGGTGCATGAAATTAATCAAACCCGTAATGCGGAAGGAGAATTTCATACGTTATACCCTAAACTTAGAGAAGACGAAGAACGGTTCTATATCTACTTTCGAATGCCAACAAGAAGTTTTGATTATCTATTGCAATTAGTTAATGAAGATATATCAAAGACATTCACAAATTTTAGAGAGCCCATATCAGCAGCTGAACGCCTAGCTGTAACATTAAGGTAAGAAAATATTTGAATTTCCAATAATAACAAAATCATGATTATATTTTTGAACCTTATAACGTGAGAAACAAAATAAAAGTTGAAGAAAAACAAATATTTATTCGAATAATTTGCATGCAAAAATTATTTACAAAATAGTGGTCGAAAATTGTTCATACCAGGTTGTTGCTTTTGAGTTACTTGCTTGGGAACTACCAGAGTCCAACGGTGGGGAGGTGGTAACAAAGGGTGATGAATATGAATTGTCATTGCTTGATTCTTTATCTAAACTTCTTCGATATGAAGATGCATAAGAAGGTGCAATATTATCGTTATTAATTGTAGAAGATGCCCTGATATCTTCCAGCTCGTTTAATTCCTCTTCCATAAATAATTGTGCCATTTTAAATTTGACAATGACCTGCCGTTTTGCAGACAATGTTTGCACCTTTTTCGCATATCCTAAAAATAGTAAATCTATGTCGCTATAGACCGTACTTTCTGAGTTCTTGGGCTTATTTTGTAAGTACGATAAAACCTCAGAAACGGCTGACTGATTATTCTTTTCTTCTGTAAGTTTTCTTTTAAATACTCTTTTCTTTAATGGCTGAGAACCATTTGATGGCTCGCTGCTAGGTCCAGGATGACTTGGAGTGGTATTTACGGCAGTATGTGCAGGAGATTTAGCTACAGATTCGCCAGGAGCGCAATGGTCACTTTCGATTTCTGCAGGCTCAACATTCTCCTGAGTAGTAAGCGAGGCTTCTCTTGTTCCGACATTACTGGTTGTTGCAGCAAACTGTAAGTACCTTTTAAAAAATGACATTTGAGCTGCCCACGGCCAACTTTTATACCGGTCAATATTTTTGGCTTGTTGACCTGTATGAGTCTTCTCAGAACGAAGATGCTTTGAATAGCAATTCCGAATGTTCTTCCATCTTTTTTTCGCTTCGTTGCCTGCAAAATTCATTTAAATCAAGCAAGAGTACTAACTAATGTTAACAATTTTTTAGGTTCCTATCAACTGGAGATTCTTTAAAAACAATAGGCCACAGTTATCGGATTGGATTTTCGACGGTGAGCCAGATTATTAGTGAAGTTTGTGATGCGCTATGGAAGAACATGCAACCTATTTATATGGCCGAACCGTCCGCGGAATTATGCGTAATTTCCGGATTTGAGACCTCGTGGCAATTTCCCAACTGTATTGGGAGCATAGATGGGAAACACGTGACAATTAAATGCCCTCCTAATAGCGGTTCAAATTATTTTTCTTGCCTTAAAAAGTTTTCTATTGTGCTTTTAGCCATTGTGGACCACGACTATAAATTTATTTGTGTAGATATAGGGGGATATGGAAAAAATAGCGATGGTGGTATTTTTGAACATTCCGCTTTTGGTCAAAGACTTTCCAGTGGATCATTGAACATTCCCCCCAATAGAAGATTACCAGGGCAAAATGAAGATGTCCCTTGTGTACTCATTGGAGACGAAGCATTTGCTTTAACCCCATTTTTAATGAGACCCTTTCCATACAGAATGTCGAGATACGATATCCGAAAGGAAAATTACAATAAACGCCTATGTCGTGCACGAAGAGTGGTTGAAAATGCTTTTGGATTATTAGCCAAGAAATGGAGGTTATTTTATAAACCCTTAGAACTAAAGGTGGAAACATCTATACAAGTTGTCAAAGCAGCGTGTATATTACACAACTATTTGCGAACGGAAAAAACAGACGCGGCTTACTTGCACCTATTAGAAGATGCAGAACCAGAATTGCAAGCATTGGAAAACGTAGCAATTGATTTCCGAAGGGCAACAAATTATGCCTTTCAAGTAAGAGAAAAATTCGTAACTTTTTTTAACTTGTAATAATAATTTTTTTCTAACCTATACACTTGCTAAAAAACCTATGTGTTTCTAATAAACTTTTTTGCTCGATAAAATAAAAAGTGTTATAAATACCGTCTATGCCCAGTGAAGTTCCAATTTCGTCCCACACTTTATTTTTACTCCTATTGTTTTTGTATGCAGGGTGTGATAAATCGAATAAAATGCTATGTAACTTTACAGCTTCAATTAGTTGCTCGGTCAATTTAAATTGCAAAACACCATATATGTACACCACAACAAATACTCAACTGATGTCGCGATCACGCGGCCAAACTCAACAGGTGCGATCTGATCGCCACCGCAAATCAGAACGCTGTCAGGACGCGCGTTCTCTGAAAACAGATCGCGCTGGTACGAACGGCTACATTATTTCCAACAGGAGCGTTCGGCCGCAAATTGATCGTGATCGTGATCGCGGCCGCGATCGCGCCAGTGTGCGCGTAGCTTTAACAATGCATTAACTTGATATGGCATACGCGCACTAGACGACAGCGGCCCGTTAACCGCGTGGTCAGCGAGATCCCGACTGCAACACGGCGGCTCGGTTGTCGCCGTCCAATGAAATACATACAGTGTTATGAGAAGTAGCGCACTTGGCCGCGCGGCTGGCGTTTCTTTCGCAACTTTAGTATAATGTTGCTAGGAAAACATGCAAAATGTCTCAAGAAATTGATACCGATTACTTTATTATGGAGATCGAAAAAAGACCAGCGATTTGGGACTTACTTAAGTGACGAATACCTCGACATTCGTGTGAAATTAAGACTTGTTTCTTCATGTTGTCAAAGATCTTGATAAAATGTTTGAAATATTTCCCTTTAGTCGTCGACAATCCAATAGAGGATGTTGCCAATTTATTTTTTTATTTCTCGATTTTCTTTTTCGCGAAAGGTGCCGAGCAGCAAGTTACTTGCACAGCGTCTATTTTTACAGTGAGTAAACTTAGCCCCGCCACCGACAAACATTGCCAATTTGTTTATTTTCTGGCCGCGCGGTCATGTCCGCCTAGTGCGCGCACGCACTTATGCAATTAGAATAATACCAAACAACTTAGATTTTACTGCCACAAGACAAGAAGCGCATACTTTTCGCTAGTGGAGTCTCACCTGAGATACGGGATAGGTTTTTGGGGGTATTGTTCCCGATATCTGCTTAATTCAGTATTTGTCTTATAAAAAAGAGCCCTAAAATACATGTGTAAAGCAAAAATAATAGACTCCAGTAAACCGCTCTTTCTGTATCAGAAAATTTTGACCCTACCCAGTTTATTCTTGTTGGATACGGCTTTTTTAATATTAAAAAGGTTCGCTCGCCAAACATACCGGGTGATGCATAGCTTAGTAGTTGAGCATAGGAAACCCCATGTAAATTTTGAGGTGGCTACATATTGGCTCCCCTGTACATTTTAGAGAAAAATTATATTATAATTTCTTGAAGAGGCCGATATAATAAACCTATGTGCCAAGTTTGAATAAATCTTAATAAGCCAATTGTAACTTAGTCAATTAAATGTGATGGCAAAATTATGAAATATTTATAGTTTAGGTAATACAACAAACACCAGCAAATAATTTCTATGATGCTATTGTCAAAAATTGACGTAAAGCTGAACATAACGAATAAAGATTATATCACATTAAAAACACATTTTCGTTTCACCAATCCGGCAATCAGACATCCAAAATAAAAGACACCATTATGTTTTTCTTACTAAGCCTTTAATTTAAAATAACACACCCAAGACTACAGATTTTCACAATAACATTAATTAATTAATGTTCAAACAACCCTCCATTAACATCTAAACGATATCCTAACCGATCATAAAATTCATTTCTAACATTACTGAGTTGATATTGAGAAATTCGGTAACATTCTAACGAAATACAGTTTTTTTGCTGGTCTAGATTTTGAAATTTTACATCTTTATAAATAAAATTTTTTAAGTGACCCCACAGAAGTAAGTCGTTTGGCGAAAGGTCAGGTTAGTATGAACAAGACGATGTTCACTGTCTTGGCTCCAATACCGGCAATTTTGAACATTTGGTTCGTTGTTAAGGGGGAATGTATTCATCGGTAAAACAAATATTTCTTAAAAAATCCCTATTATTATTTTCTCTTTCCATTACCTCAAAACAGAATACCATTTTTCGTTCTTTATCACCTTCCCGTAGCTCTTGATGTTTTTATACTTGTAAGGAAAATATTAATGCTTTTTTAAAGTGTGCAACACTGTGGTTTGATGTTTTCCTACGGCTTGCCCAAGAATCCTTGTGCTAATCATTTTATTTTTTTCCACGTACAATAAAATATCAAGATCTCTATTATCCCTTTTTTCAGCTCCATTGATATTCTGAGTTGAGCATTTACAGTTATTTATTACAGTGCCTTTGGGCTCAAATTTACTAATAAGTTTAATTATTGAAATGGAAGGGAGAGGCTTATCAGGGAATTGAGCTAAAAACATAACAGACACTGCTCTTAAACTGTTTCCTGTATAATACCACTTAACCATAGTCACTTTTCCTCAACTTATATTTAGCTATAATTAAAGCGGCTTCAATGAAAATGTCACTGACGCTACTTTTCGTTTTGTCAATGCCAAATAATAATTAGTTGCTGTTTGCTGTATTACCTAAACCAGGGATGGACATACCGCGGCCCGCTGTCGATATTTATGCGGCCCGCCAACGAATTTTAAAAGTATTCTACTCGCCGCGCTCCGGTCTAAGCATATTGTTACGAGACTAGAAATCTGTCGCATCAACTAGATTACTTTAAGATTCGCGAAACACGTCGGTAACATCCCCGAACAAAGTGGAAGGTTCTCGATGTTTGGTAACTCGTATAAATACGACGCATCGCCAGCTACCGGGGCAGTTAAGTTTTAACTACGGACAAGCGAACGTTATACTGATTCAGAAATGTAATCTGTGACGAGTAAATATTTCGTCGTTCGAACTTGGCTTCTACCTACGTAACAATATAATATCAATTTTGATATGGATAAACCAGGCCCCAGTAAGAAACGTAGTCGTAAGGTTGAAGATGAAAATCGACAGTTTCAAGATATTTGGACCGAAAAATACTTTTTTATTTCATCGCATAACAAAATTGTCTGTTTAATATGCAAGAGTATTGTTTCTATTCCGAAGGAATATAATGTGAAAAGGCACTATGAAACCCAGCATCCTACTTTTACCAAACTAACTGGCGAAAATCGAACGCAAAGAATTTTCACTTTACAACGGAAACTAATAGGCCAGCAAGCTATGTTTACAAAACCAATTCAAGATGCTGAAACAGCTACTGAAGTTAGCTTTGAAATATCTCGAATAATAGCGAAAATTTGTCGGCCTTTTAAAGATGGCGAGTTTGTTAAGCAATGCTTAGATATCGCCGCAAAAAAATTTGTCCGGAAAATGTAAAGAAGTTTGAAAAAATTCAGTTAAATCGGATGACTGTTCAAAGAAGAATTACCGCATTAGCAGCTAATATAGAAGAGCAATTAGCTACGAAATCGAGAAGTTTTGAGTATTTTTCTATAGCACTCGACGAATCTACAGATATAAGTTCCACTGCTCAACTCTTAAGAGAGTGAAGAACTGATTGGTATGAGTTCTTTGACAAGTCAAACCAAGGGGAGTGATATGCTCAATTGCTCAAAGCTCTTCTGGAAAAATGTTCTATAATAGATTTGGATTTAACGAAAATATCTGGAAATACGACTGACCGAGCACCTTCAATGGTTGGAAGTACATCTGGGATAGTAACTATGTTAAAAAATATTTACAAACTAAAAACATAAATACCAAGGAATTAATGAAGTTTCATTGCATTATACATCAAGAGGCCCTCTGTTAAAAATTATTGGGATTTGAAAATGTGATGAAAGTTGTAGTACCTACTGTAAACTTTATAAAATCACGAGGTCTCAATCACCGACAATTTAAACAATTTCTCGAGGATATTGAAATCGAATAAGGTAATCTCCTGTTTTACACTGAAGTAAGGTGGCTAAGTCGTGGGTTGACACTACAGCGGTTTCTTAACTTGATTGAAGAAATCCAATTATTTCTGGCGGAAAAGAAAAACGACGTCTCCGAACTCGACAACCCTGATTGGCTGTATGACTTAGCGTTTCTTGTAGACATCACAAATCACTTAAATCGTCTTAAATACGCGACTCCAAGGCAAAGATCAATTTAATTGATTTCGCAGTTATACTCTCATGTTTCGTCCTTTCAATGCAAATTGAGTATTTTCAGGACACAAATCAATTCAGCCAATTACAGCCATTTTCCGAACTACAAAAAAATTATGGAGAAAGTCAATAAAACTGACGTCAATTTCGCTCATGTTAAAAAAATAGATATTTTAATACAAGCTTTTCAAAATCGTTTTGTAGACTTCAAAAAAGTTAAACCTCTATTGGACATTTTCAGCAATCCTTTCAACATTTCACCCGAAAATGCGCCGGAATCAATGCAGCTGGAATTAATAGACATGCAAAATGATGATAGTTTACGAAACAAATTTAATGAAGGTAATTTACTCAACTTCTACCGTTGCGTTGATAAAAACGCTTATAAAGAGTTGCGAATAAATGCATTGAAATGCGCAAGCTTATTTGGATCGACGTATATTTGTGAACCAACATTTTCAGTGATGAAACTAAACAAAACGAAAAACCGAAACCGTCTGGCAAATTAAAATTTGGAAGCAATTTTACGTGTGGCGACAAGTAATGTGGAGCCAAATATAAAAAAAAAACTTGTTAGTTCAATGCAATGTCATGCATCAAAATAATAAAACATGAAATATTACATTGTAATGATTAGATTACCTTACGATTACATAATTACAACAAACATTTTTGAAGGTTCTTTTATTTTTATCATTGTATTTCATACTATTTAAAAATAAAAATTTTTGTGTTATTAAGTTTAGTATTGTTTGTAGGCTTGTATTTTTCCCGAGTGGCCCCTGTTCCCTATAAGTCTGTGCATCCCTGACCTGAACTTAGAAAATTTCTTAATTTTGCCATCACACTTAATTGAATAAGTTAGGATTGGCTTAATAAAATTTATTCAAACTTGGCACATGGGTTTATTATATCGGCCTCTTTAAAAAATAATAATGCAATTTTTCTCTAACATGTACAGGGGAGCCAATATTTAGCTATCTCAAAATTTAAATGGGATTTCCTATATTCAACTAAGCCATGCATCACCCGGTATAGAATAGGTTTACCAATACCACACAGATACACAGCGATAAGAAATTTAGGAGAGTATTTCGTTAACAATGTGTTATTGACAACACTTTTCTAAATTGTTTGATTGATTGAGTGTATAAGACTTGAGTTTGTCATATTTAGCTTCCTAACAGGCAAGAACCAAAATATTTTTACCACTATTTATTAATAGTTTAATTACTCATTTGCTTTTTGATAGAAAATCATTCCCATCATTCTGCCTAAAACTAAAAAAAGTACTAAGTTTGTTTTACTTCGAACGACGAAAAACGATGTTAAGGTTTTTCTCTCAAAACAGCGTTTTTAAATTGAGTTTTTATACAGTGTCTACTTAAGGTGGAGCCAAATTTTAAAATTAATTCTAAGAAAAAAAGTTATTTACCATAAAAAGTTATGCATGGTCTAAAATGTAAAATGAAATATCAGATATCAAAGTTTTGCAGTCGCATACGAGGCTTAAGAGTAAAGTATCTTTATTTTTGATAATATCATCAAAGTGTGCTTTGCATCTAACGCCGTACTGCTTAGCGGTAGAGCTTAATACTTGTTGGGTGTCAGTAAATACCAGCATTATCAATCAATCAGTTATTCTGTTATCTTTAACAGTCGTTACAAGTAATTTCATTCATCGTTAATTTTTCCAATTTCTTCAATAATTTACGCAATGGATTTTACGGAACAGCACAAAAAAATCATGGTTGAAGCATATTTTCGAAACGGGGTTAGAGTAAATGGTGTGTGGCAATACAATCAGCGTTTGTGCATGGACAATTGTTGCGAAAACCACGCTGGCTGGAATCCGCGAAAACACCAGTGTTAGATTTTAAAACAGTTAGAAAAAAAACGAGACAACTGGAAGTATACAAGTGGATTAAAAAAACGTTCGGTTTTTCTATCGACCAAATTAAAGGCATCCAATGCAAATATCATTAATTATTAAAGTTTCACGCGCCGGCAAATAACTTCAAACAAATTTAAAGCGCGGAAAGCAGCGTGACGTCAGTTGGCATGAAATCAGGATTATTGACATTGACGATTAAACGAATAACGTTAATTTGGTAGTTTAAAAAAATCTTATAAAGCAGATATTTTGGTTGAGGATCTACAATGGATACTAGGGTAAGTTTTTATACATGTTTTATGGTACGACTTTGTTAGAGTGATATATTACGTCATGACGCGTTCTCGGTCGCGTAATGTATTTTTAATGTCGGAGCAATTCCAATTGCTAGTGTCTTAAAGACGAAATTAAACAATACTTTCTCTTTATGAAATGTATGTTTTTATACATTGTTATCTTCTGATTGTTAGGGCTATTTTTCCATTTTAATTTTTATGCAAGTTCCTTATTGTTTACTGTTTCTGTTAGACAACAGAAACTAAAGTCGGATTCCACTTAACTAGGCGCATAATATGATCTCTGAATCAAATCAGTAGAATCAGAGGTTTCAAAAATGTTTCAAAATATAAAAACCAATATGGCGATATATGGACAGCTAATTTTCCATAAAATTGAATGTTAATAGGTTAACAATTAATTTGAAACTATCAGTCATAATAAAAATGACGGGTGACGGTTCTCGTTCCAAAATTAGTTTCTCAGCGGCGCGTTCGTATTGTTGCACACGGTCGACACAATAATTTTATATTTAAAAAATTTAATAACTAAAATGATGGTAGAAAATTAGATAAACAATATACAGTAAAACCTCTGACTAGCGACCACCCTGGGGAATCAAATGTTGGTCGGTAAATAGGGGTGATTGTTTAATAGAGAAAAATTAAAACATCAGAACTGGTCTGCATTTTACGTTGTATAAAATTTTGAATGTTTTTGTGTACATTTATCTCAACTAAACTAATGTATATATTTTTGCAAATACAAATAATTTATTGGTACATTTACATACAATATGTTTAGACAAGTCACAAAAACAAAAAATATATAAAATACTATATACACGACGCAGTAAGCTAGGTAGTAGTAAACAAATAAAAATTCATTTCAATTTTATCTAAAGAAAGATATTTCCTTTTTTCCGCCAATTTCAAAAATTCACGTTAGTCCCAAAACACGCGAAAACTTTTCAGTTGCAATTGTTTTTATGGCAAAATTCAAACTCATCATGGATAATGATAAAATTAATGTCACAAAGGTTCATTCGTATTGTTGCAAAAGATTGCATGTAATATAAATTTTTAATATATACTTTTTTAATAATTATAGTTTTTTTAATCATTTGTTATTTAAAGAAACAAAGTAAACAGAATGTTAGATAAATTAAACAAATTTTAGTTTATTTCAGCAGATAATATATTAAATATCAAAAAAATTCTAATTAAATTACACATTGGCTAAATTTTTGTTGTGTAATATCAGGCTAAAGAAATGTTCCCAATTTAATAGGTTACTTTAAAAATTAACAAGAAAAAGCTACTAAAACCGGCGAGTTATCAAATCCTCAATCTATTACACAGAAAGTCTTGGAAGTTCTGAAACTAAGTTTAAGACCTACACAGAGGATTTTTCATGAAAGTAGTAGAAGTATACCAATGAAGAAAAGGCAAAATAAAATTCCAAGTCTGGTCAAGATAAAATATAAGAAGTACCTAAACTAACTATAAGGCCACCGTGGACCGATAATTTATGTGGGGCATTTTTCTAATTGAACTATTATTACAGAATTTAAAATAGAGGTTGAAAAATAAAAAAAAAATATAAAATAAACACAGCTTTAAAACTCTTCAAATTCTGATTCGTCAAATTCATTTTCAGTAGTACTTTCACTACCTTCTGCATTTGAAATAACAAGTGGTTCCACTTGAATATCCAATACTTTTTCTCTGCTCCACCAGTCCAGGATAATTTTTTTCTGTATGTTCTACAGCTTTCCTTCAGTAGTCCCCCGTAATGTGTGCTAGGGAGTTTTTCCAAACTTCTTCTACCTTATCTGAACTCAGACCATTACCAAAATTTTTTTCATAGAACGATTTTGCGCCTGCCCAAATTAGCTCTATGGCATTAAATTGGCAATGGTACGGTGGTAACCGCAAAACCTCATGACCGTGTTCTCGCAAAATTTCATCAACGACATATATTTTTTGTTTTTTAACAGTTTTCGCTTTTATTATCAGTTCTGCTTTTAATAAATCAGGTGATGGATTCTCATTTTCCAGAACTAACCACTGAAAGGCGTCTTTTTTTTCAGGATGAATTTGACTGTTTATTTATTACCCGAGAATGATAAGATGCATTGTCAAGTACAATTAGGGATGGTTCATCCAAATTTGGTATCAGCTTTTCTCTAGCCCACTTTTCAAAAAGCTCACAATTCATGTTATCGTGGTAGTCGGCGCTTTTTGATTTAGAGGAAAAAATTAAACTCGCTTCCTTTATAAAACCAGTAGATGAGCCAGCATTTAATATAATGTAACGTTTTCCCGAATCACAACTCTTTTTCGTTTTACTGATTTCACTGAGTCGTCTTGCACTGATTTAGACCAGCTTCCATTCGAAAATATTCAAGTTTCATCTAAAAAAACTACTTTTCTAAACTTTGATTGATAATTATCAACATATTTTTTCAAAAATTTGACTCGTTCGCTTGCAATTCTTGGGAGTTCGCACAAATATATTCTGTTGCAGTCCTTTCTATAACGAAATCCCAAGTTTTTTATTAGCGTTAAGAATGACCTGAGACCTATTCTAAAATACCTCGTTCCTTCAAAGCATCTTTCAGAACTGAAAGCGTTATATCAACTTGTGATGCATATAAGTCGTATATAACATTCCTTACATCCATTTTTTTATCTTCCTGTAAAGTTTCACTCTTCATTTTCCTTGATCGTCGTTGCGTTTTCTTTATTGGTATACTTCTACTACTTTCATGAAGAATCCTCTGTATTGATCTTAAACTTAGTTTTAGTGCTTCCGAGACTTTCTCTTTAATAGACTTGGGATTTAATAACTCGCCGGTTTTAGTAGCCTTCTCCTGTTCATTTTTAAAATATTCTATTAAATTGAGAAGCATTTCTTTCGCCTGGGGATGCAAAAAAACCTGCAAACCGATTTATATTCGTCATTTTATGTCACAATATTAACATTGAAAATGTTTATTTTATCGCACGGGCACGTTAGTATGGGTACGGAACTCAAAGAAATTCTTGTGTTGCATTTGTCCCATACGTCACACAGTCTAACGACAACGAATTAAAATGATCCACAAGCGGAACTACGCGAACCGCCGCCGCCGAGCAGGTGGCCCGATGATGACGGCGAAGGGAGAACGGACGAAGGACGACGGGATCAGACCAAGTCGAGAGTTAGAGGCGCGTTGGAGTTTATAACCTTTATTTTACTATTTTTTATATTATGAATCAATAAAACTTATATCAACTACCTAAATATTACATTCAAATCTATGAGTTTTCGCAGATCTCAAATTTCACAATAGTCACAAGCGTTGCACTCTGCTTCGACATTTTCAATGTCCCCCGGTTGCATCTTTGTAAAGGACTGTAAATTTTTTTATATTCCGACGTGTCATAATGACATTATTATGGATTTCATTTTCAGTGTCAAAATGAAATACTTTATAGGACAGTACTATAATGATTTCATTATAGGACTGAGTACTATAATGAAAAATTAGTTTACTGACGAAAACTTAAAATTCATCAAAAAAAAAACACAAAAATCGTCGGAATATAAAATATTGTATGAAATTCGGATCATAAACAATCATTATGATCCTTATAACATAAATATCTATTAATAAATGACACATTTGTCAAAACTAGGGAGCTTATTCACGACTTTATGTAATACGGGAGTGTTCTTCAACACATTTTGATAATTACTGAAAATTAGATGTGCTTCTCTCTCCAATTCATAAATAACCAATAAGTTTATTGCGTTTATAATACGGATATCTTTATATTTCAGATTTTACTAGTACCTTTATGTCAAATTAATTAATTAATACTCCATTTTATTACTAAATTTCTTTAATGTGCCCCCCCGGTGATCTGCCATTAAAACTTCTTTTTTTTAAATTTAATTTTTATTTATAAGTATTTTTCTTGCTTTTGATCCATCTACTTAATCACATGCTTAAGGTAAAAAACAGAGGAAGGGTGAGTACTTACAGTCTCACACTTCCAGCTGACCTTCGGCATTTTCCAATATTATTTCTCCTTTTTTTTAAATGGTATTGTATTGTTAGATATTGTAATTCAAATTATTTATTAATGTTTTTTACAATACGTTCACATTGTAATTGTAATTGGAAATAAATGCCTTATTTATTTATTTATTTATAAAGCCGTTTTAACCTTAGTTTGAGCAAGACAACACTATACCGGGTGTGGCATCGTCGAGCGGGACATAGGAAATCCCATGTAATTTTAAATGGGGTCAATTATTGGCTTCCCTAATTATTTTAGAGAAAAATTCTATTTAGGTTTATTAAAGAGCACTAAAACCCATATTCAAAAGAATAACTTTAGATATTTTTGATGAGCCCGTTTACAGGTTAGTTCGCCTTCTTTTTAACTATTTCTTCTTTTTATGGTCCCGTATTTGCGGGCACCAGTCAAGGTAAAAGATGACTGTCAAATAAAGTTGTCATTTTGAAATGTGTGCTTTATTGTTATAAAAACTCGTACATCGAAAATATTAAAGGTGTATTTATTTTATTATTTTACTAATTAATAGGTAGGTACTATTAAATTGTTAGAACTTTAGGATTTAAGAAGATGTTCAAATATTCCTCAAAATGACAACTTTATTTGACAGTCATCTTTTACCTTGACTGGTGCCCGCAAATACAGGGCCATAAAAAGGAGAAATAGTTAAAAAGAAATCGGCGATAACCCGTAAACGGGCTCATCAAAAATATCTAAAGTTATTCTTTTGAATGTGGGTTTTAGTGCTCTTTAATAAACCTAAATAGAATTTTTCTCTAAAATAATTAGGGAAGCCAATAATTGACCCCATTTAAAATTACATGGGATTTCCTATGTCCCGCTCGACGATGCAACACCCGGTATAAGTTTCTCTATGATAAATTCATAATGCGCCTAGTTAAGTGGAAGCCGACTTTATTTACGTGTTCCAAGGTTTTTTTTTTTAATTATGTTTTATGGCTCTGGTTTACACCAAATGGCCAGCATCTATGTGTTCCAAGGTAAACGCCCCAAAGTTGTTACTGCGCGTGGTACACAAAAGAGTCGTTCTCGGTTTAGATGTTTTAATTCATTTCGTTATTAAAATCATTGAGTTAAACTAACTTTAAGTATGCAAGTTGATCAACATTAGTGTATTTCCGCTAACAGAGAATACGTCCGTTTAAACTGTGACTACCTGTACGACTTCTTGTCAGTAGCGGTATATACTGAAAATATAAGAAAACTAAAAGCTGAATAGTAACAGACAAGTACACAAAAGCCAAAAACAGTGTCAAAAAATTTAAAATATTACAAATCTATTTAAAACTGCTTATAGACTTTCTTATAGGTGCGCTATAATTAATTATTCTTTTTTATTCCTATTTTACTAAATATTTTCTATTGATTTTGACACCATAAAAATATGGGAAATACTCATCGTACTTACAGACTGCAGTTTCGATTCTAGATAGAGGGGTAGGCAGCAACAGAACCTGCTTTTTGCTTTCAGAGAAGTAGGTTCTGTAGAGTTAAGAGATGCTATCGATATTCTTAAACATAAGGCGATCAAGGGTGTCTACCCCATGAGCATTAGCATAATCAAACAACTAAAAGATCAATTAGTATCAAGGAGGGGATATTTCCAAGCTGTCTTAAAATTTCTAAGTATCGGATTTCAAAAAGGAAAAGTCGATGATCTGAATAACTATAGACCTATCCCTCTAGTCCCAATCATATCAAAAATCTTAAGAGCATATTTTAAAAAATCAATTACCTCTACAGGGTGTCCCAAAAGTAATGGGACACAGAGCAACAGCAGACTCCTTAAGGCGAAATAATGCGATTTAATCAAACTTGCCTTATCCCAAAATTGATAACAACCAAGATACAGGGTGTCAAAGTTTTAATTTTGCGATTATTTCTTAGCGAAACGTAATAGCAGCACAAAACTAAGGGTTTTGGGGTTTCTTGAGGTGAGGAATTCAAAACTATCCATAGTTTTTGTGTAACCAGTAGAGGGCGCTATCTACGGCATGCCCCACTCATTTTAGCTGGCATAACTTTGTTTGGGCTTCTTATATCGATCCGACTAATAAAAAAATAAGTTACTTTACTTTTTTACATCAAAAACGTATAACTTATTGACGTCGCTAGGAGCAACCATTTTCGAGATAATGGCATTTCATATTTTTAATGCAATGCGTAAATCATTAAAATAATTGTGTATTAGTACTATTTATCACAGCTGGTCTTGATTAAAAGCAACGACGTTTCTAAGGCAACAACATGTTGCACAAAGTATCATCTGTCAAAGTTATTAATTTTCTAAGTACAATACGTAGATATTATTCAATTTTTTTAATTAACAATTTAGTAATGCCTCGACATAATTTATTTAGCTGTTGCAATGCGGAAATGCGTGATGTGCTTTGTATTTACGCATAAGAAAATTTTAACTGTCGGAGTGCAGGGCGCAGGTACCAAGAAATGTTCCCGAATAGAAGACAACCAAACCGCAAAATATTTCAAAATATTTATGACCGACTAGGAGAGACTGGTTCGTTTCGACAAAAAAAAGAGGTTTCGGGCCGTCCAAAAAATATAACACCAGAACAGGAAGAAGAGATTTTAGTTCGTGTAGCAGAAAATCCAGAAGTGAGTTCCAGGAGATTGAAGGCAGCTACAGGTGTAAGTAATACTTTAATTGTTAGAATATTTCACGATGAAGGCCTGTACCCATACCACTTTACACCCGTACAGTGTTTACTACCGCCTGATCTTCCAGCCGGACTTCAGTTTTCTCATTTTTTCCAAAATCTGCAAAATACAGATTCAATGTTCTTAAATCGTGTGTTATTCACGGACGAGGCGACATTTACTAGACAGGGTGTTGTTATAAAAAAAATCCACACAATTCAGTGTTATAAAAAAACCAAATTACGCCCTAAACAATAATCGGGTGCCAGTATTCACCTTAGGATAACCCAAAATAAACTGCCACTAGGCAACCTATCCACCCTTACTCTGGCAACCTTACGCCCTGGAGGATGTTCTTCAGACACCCCTTAGCTAGCTCAACTCAGGGTAGGTTCGCTATTTTGTCTCTAGATTGAGAGGTTTAGCACTCTTATATAAGTAAGTTAAAGTCAAATCCTGAAGGCGCCACCTAAGTTTTATTTTACTTAAAAGCCTTTAAAGGTTCTAGTGTTTGGCCTCAGAAAAAAAAAACTAGGAAAAAAACACTTATGTCACCATCGGTATACACTAGCTTCTTATAAGCTCTCATTCACTCAAGCCCTCAAAGTCGCTCTATTTAAAATAAAAGCCAAATTTTCGCAGAGGCCAATACAGATATTTATTCTTAAAGTGGTGTTAAACCTTTAGCTACTTGGTTTTATAAATGCAAGCTCCTCTTACTTTGGTGGACAATAGATACCTAAAGTTAAAAGATGAATAAGTGAAATGAAGTATTTAAGTGATAGTACTAGGTTTGACAATAAAAGTTCTGAAGGTTTAAATTTATAAAGTTATCGATAAAAGAAAGCAAAAAGTCAAACCCAGTTTGACAAGGTCTTGCACAAGACGGCAACTGTCAGACCTACACTGTAAAAAAAAAAACGACTGTTTAGTCTGATCTGGCAGCCACATAGACCTACATCCAGGACATTGCCTTAGACTTGGCATTTCCACAAGGTCCGTGCAAGAACCTCCCACAACTAACTAAATCTACCATAAGAGTAATCTTAAAGTACAATACAGAATCTTACGAGTACCTGTGGTTACCCGCTAAGTATACTAGCCACTTGGCATAGATAAATTAAAACGTCGAAGTTACAAGTGTTAAATTCAGATGAAACAAATGGCCTTTAGCCGGGAAACAAAAATATTTACTTTATAATAATAAATCGTAACTATATTTACAACAAAAGTAGGTGTAACAGACTACCTAACGTTCTGAAATACTAGAGACTCTTGTGACGTCTTAACGCTATGTCGACATACGCTACACGTTTACATTGCACAAGCTCTGTACATAACATGGGCGCAAAACTTAATCAAAACACTGTATATCAAACAATACGCAAATGCAGAATATTAAGGTTTTAAGTTGACTACTTTATAAAGAAAAATGAACACAGGGTAATAATACTTAGCTGCAACTTTACGTGCTACCTATGGTCTCTCAAACAGCTAACGTGGATACTGCTACACAGCTAGTCTCCAAGAATTCAAATGGTACATGGCAACTGGCACGTCCCGCGTCCAGGCACTTCCAACAAAAGTAAACTAGTACTCCAGTTTGTACTCGGACTTTTAGCCCCTCAAATAAAAACCCTAAAATCGAATTTTAGATATACAACATGAACGAGAAATCTTTCATAACACCCATCGAGGGTAATTCAGATACTAAAGTTTAAAAATACCTCAAATAACTAACGAGGGTTTCAATTTACCAAGTGGCTCTATGACCGCTGTTGAAGTCCATTAAAGCATTTTAAATCGGCATTCCGCCCAAAGAGTAGGCAAACTACAAAGCCATACCCTTTTTAAAGCATTTGTGGATGCTTTATCGGCACTACATTAGCCTGCAGCCATCAGAAATGATGAAGATCTCTTGTTTAAAGTCCGACAGTCTTTTGTAAAACGTATAGCGAAATGTATTGAGGTCAATGGTGGCCATTTTGAACAATTTCTATCACGGCGTTACCATTTTTATTTCTAACTATTTTGTTACTTTTAAATATTATTAAACTAAGTATTAAATAAAATTTTTGATTAGAATAAAATTAGTAATTCCGTATATGAAAAAGCGTGTTTATTAGAAAAAAATAGTCAATCTTAAGTATCTATATTAAACTTGAAGAAGTAGTCCATTACAGTGGAGTTGATATAATCAAATAAAACAACAACAGTCTACCTCCACAATATGTATTTCAATGTATATGTTTATATCCTACATGTTTCGGACAAAGAAATGTCCATCATCAGGGATACTAAAAGAAATTTACAATGTGAGTTAAACGTTTTAAGTAAAATGAGAGGACTCACCAGTAGTCGATTACGACAGCTCTATCTTGCATAAGCGACGATCAAAAGTATGTTAAAATTGAAAATTGTAGGTTCTAATGAATGTTCAAGATTGAATGAGATGTAATATTTGAAATTTTGGTCAAGGTATCTTTGAATAAGGGGATTCCCAGTTTGCAGCCACTGAGACAGGTGATGAAGCAATTATGTTATTTGTAGCTATTTAGAGGAGATTAATTTAAGTGAGGTGCTCAAAGATGCTTCATCTAACCGTGTCTAGGGTATGGTCAGCAAAGTCAAGTCAAGTCTAACCCAGTATTTTGCTGACCACACCCTAGACACGGTTAGATGAAGCATCTTTGAGCACCTCACTTAAATTAATCTCCTCTAAATAGCTACAAATAACATAATTGCTTCATCACCTGTCTCAGTGGCTGCAAACTGGGAATCCCCTTATTCAAAGATACCTTGACCAAAATTTCAAATATTACATCTCATTCAATCTTGAACATTCATTAGAACCTACAATTTTAACATACTTTTGATCGTCGCTTATGCAAGATAGAGCTGTCGTAATCGACTACTGGTAAGTCCTCTCATTTTACTTAAAACGTTTAACTCACATTGTAAATTTCTTTTAGTATCCCTGATGCTGGACATTTCTATGTCCGAAACATGTAGGATATATACATATACATTGAAATACATATTGTGGAGGTAGACTGCCGTTGTTTTATTTGATCTATATTAAAGGCTACATCTGCCATTATTAATCGATCTTTCAGGGTCAAGTAGGCTCTTTAAGTTGCTTTCCTTCGTCGGATTCTATAGCTTCACTGACGAGCTGTTATACAGCGAAACGCGTCTGGAGATAAATCCGGCGAAGGAAAGCAACTAACCTTTAGAATATCTATATTAACTTTGACACTTAGCAAATGTAGCTGATTTACAATAATTTTAATTTTAAGTCAGAAATTCACCGTTGTTCGATTTTCCGTTGCTTTTGGACCACGTACTTAGTTTAATGGGACATATGAAATGCCATTATCTCGAAAATGGTTGCTCCTAGCGACTTCAATAAGCTATACGTTTCTGATATAAAAGAGGTAAAGTAATTAGTCGGATTGGTATAAGAAGCCTAAACAAAGTTATGCCAGCTAAAATGAGTGGGGCATGCCGTAGATAGCGCCCTCTACTGGTTACACAAAAACTATGGAAAATTTTAAATTCCTCACCTCAAAAAACCCCAAAACCCCTAATTTTGTGCTGCTATGTCGTTTCGTTAAGAAATAATCGCAAAAAAACGAAAACAAAATTAAACTTTGACACCCTGTATCTTGGTTGTTATCAATTTTGGGATAAGGCAAGTTTGAACAAATCGCATTATTTCGCCTTAATTAGTCTGCTGTTGCTCTGTGTCCCATTACTTTTGGGACACCCTGTATAAATGCTTTGAACAAAATATTTTTTTTAAAGATCAATTTGGCTTAAGAACAAACATCTCAACAACTCATCCATACTGGATTTGTTGGAGTACATTGTGGGGGGCCTTTAAGGGTGGGAGGGAGTGTGTACAGGCTGCATTCTGTGACCTCTCAAATGCTTTCGACTGTGTCTCTCACTCGCTGCTCCTGGAGAAACTCATATTTTACGGTGTACAGCCTATAAGTCTGCGGTTGCTGGAGACCTACTTAAAACTGGCGAACAGTGGAGAACATCTAAACCAGTTACATAAAGTGGTAAGTGAGGGAGGGAGTGACTTCCATGAGTGGTTCAGTGCTAATAGATCCACAATGAATGAGTCTAAAACTATGCATATTACCTTTGGTCTAAGGAGTATTCCGGGTGAGAATAATGAGGTAGTTCTTGGGTGTACGTCTGGGCCTTAAGCTAACATTTGAAAAACATATTTATAATGATAATATATCCTTTATTTATTCGGGCATCATCCTGTATTCCAATCAGCTGGGGTATACTGACTTGCGGATACTCCTACACTAGAAGAATGTTCTTACTGCAAAGAAAGGCAGTAAGCATTGTAGCCGGGTTGGGCAATAGGAAGGGATTAAGGAGATTATTCACCGAGTTTAAGATTCTGACAATACCATGCAGACATATTCTTTAATGTCTTCTCTTTGCCCACAAAAACACTAATATATATAGGATAAATAACTTCTACCATTAATAATTAATAGTAAACAATATTGTAATATTCTAATTCTGAGGAGTAAAAGGCATAAAAAAGTCAGGTTTAAATGTAGCGGCAGGGTGCGGTGCCTCTTTCCATATAAATATTTTATAAGTTAATAAACTAAATTTACTCCCTCTTATTTTAATAATTAAACCACACCACTGTCCACTCTCAGTGGCAATAGGTAAAAAAAACGCAGTTGAATACACATTTTTTAGACATTATTTTATTCATGTGTCCACAACAATTATTTCATCGACCAGAAGCGGCCGCCGGAAAATGCGTGGGCGGGAAAAAATTCATACGCGGTCTAATCATCATAAAATTGAGTTATGTTTATTTAAAATTTATTGGTAAACTTAGCAGACCCGGTACGTTAGTCCTTTCTTTATTCGCATTCCTTCTATAGCCACAGAACCGTAAGGCGGACTATACATATAAACAATAGCTAAAAAAAAACCGTATGGAGACAAAAACCAATCTTTGAAGACTTGAAATTGATAAATGCCCACACTTCAATTAAGATATTAAGCAAGGTTCACACGTGGCCAGTAGATTAGTAGAGTAAAGTAATTTAGTCATGTCAGTCTACCGTTGGGCTGTCCCTACCTGCTGTTTTGATATGCCTATTGCTGCTTCGGGTCCTAGATAAGGAACTCCGGCTACAAGTCTGCCGAGCTCGTCGGCCGTCTAGTTGCCATGCACTCCGCAATATCCAGGGACCCAGACCAAGAATACCTGTTTCCGTTCTGCGTCAAGTACTAAATTAGTCGACCACTCGACTAAACTACTGGCTGCGTCTGAACCGGGCATTATGTGGAAAACCAATAAACTTTCGAAAATCTAGACAAGCAGCCTTTAAACACATATATACTATATTTGCAATATTTTAAATTTGTTTGACACATTGTAATAACACTGAAGGATGCTGCAAGTCACTAAGCAACATTTTATTTCTTACATCTGCTACCCCGTGGAATGCATCGCGCTGTTGTAGTAGTGCACCATGGAAAACACGCTGTTAGCGCATCGAACTGTTCATAGGTGTCACTAATGACTGAAACGAATTTAAAATTAACCCCGGAATTAAAATGATGTGCTGTGTCTAATATTGGGCAGTAAGTAAGTAATTACATACAGGGTGTCCGGTAAGTATATGACATACTCTGGGGAGCGTATAGAGGAGGTCAAAACAAGCCAAATCTGTCATAGAAAAAAATTCCTAAACTGCTACTTAACGGAGATATAGAGCCCCAAATGGGTACCCAGCAACTTACCTTTTCGGCTCTAATCTATAAACCGGCATGTATAATTTTGAATATAATTTTGAATTCAAGACCAACGTAAATCGTTTCCTGAGCACACGCACCGCTTCCAGAGTGCCATAAAGAATTTATCCTGCTAAATAGCTTATGTTAATAAACTTATTTTTTAAATAAATTTTGAAAGTCAATACTAAACGTGTCTTACAAAAAATATATTTTTTTCAACAACGGCTAATTTTATTGAAACAAATGTAAAATACTCTTTTTAATGAGGAATGACCAGAGCATTTAAAAAAAAATCAGTTTTCAGCTCTGTAAAACGACACCTGTCAAAATTTTGGCCCAACGAGTGTGGTCCGTTCCTGATTTCCCTGACGATATAAACATATACTGTAGTATGGTTTTATAAGTCTTTATGGCCTACATAAAATATTAAAATTTCATTAAATTATACACGTCAGTTCAAAAGTTAGAGCCTAAAAGGTAAGTCGCGGGAGACCCCTCTGGGGCTCTATATCTCCGTTAAGGAACACTTTAGGATTTCTTTCCTATGATAAATTAGGGATATTTTGACCTTCCATATACGCTTCCGAAAGTATGCCACATACTTACCGGCCATCCTGTATAACAGGATTGAAAGTTTAAATAAAGGCAATGTTGAGCTATCAGGAAAACTAGAATCGCGCTTCATTGTCTTTATTTGTAACGTTTGGGTTGGATCTTATCAAACTGTTACTGATACAATATCAGCTTAGCTACTGATACACTACCAGTCATACACAATCAAGCTAGTACAGTGACGTACATATTTTGTGTATAAATAGGGCTAAATAAACACCCTAAATCCAAATTTTTCAATGCCCCTACAATACTATTGACAAAGTATAAAGTGTGTTCACAAATATAAGAAACCGACCTAAATGACTGCTATTATTAGGGTATTCAAAATGTAATAAACAACAATAAACCAGTTCTGAGAAATGATGGCGTAATAAATTTTAACTACCGTACTCAGGTAAATAAAACTGCGGATAAACCAGGGTCCTTTTTGATTATAGTCTGTCAACGTACCCTGTTGAGCTCAGTTTGTTTTTTGAAAATGTTTCGTCCTTCGTGTTCTAACAGAGTGCATTTATCAACAGATGCCAAACAGATTATAAAGAATGTGTTTTTTACATTAATGTAATGCGGAAATTTGTGCCCTAAAAAAGTTGTAAAGGAAACGGTTTTGTTTACAAAAAAATCCTTTTCCACAGTTTGGAAAATTACACAAGGGGCAATTTTGGAACTCAGAAAAAGAAGTGATATTGGAAAATCAAGAACGTTGGACCAAGGGGACGAGGAGTGTACCAATGTAGGACAATTTAATGAAAAGGCTGACAACAGATGAAACAGAAATTAAATGATCAAGAACGACATTGTGGAAGCGCCTTCAACACATGGGCTTTAAATTCAAAAGGATTAATAAAAAGCAGGTTTTATTGGAGTCCAAGCGTCTTCAAGAATGGCGGTGGGAATATCTGACAAAAGTAAATGAATACAGAACTGAAGGTAGGCCGATCATTTATTTAGATAGAACGTGGTTTGATACCCACGACACCCGTCAAGTGGTTGGGTCGATTCTAGCGGCAAATGTATGACACGTGCCCCGTCAAACAGTGGAAAAAGAATAACAATCTTACATGCTGGTTCTGAAGATGGGTGGGTGCCGAATGGTCTATCTCTCTCGGCAAAAAAAAATATTAGTGAATCATGTGTTGACTATCATGAAGACACAACAGCGGAGTTATTTGAAAATTGGTTTGAAACTAAATTGTTGCAGAAAATTCCACCAAATAGTGTCATTGTTATGGTTAGTTATCATAGTAGACAATTAAACAAAGCTCCTTCTTCAAAAGACACTAAAGCCAAAATTCAAGAATATATGTTTGATAATGATATATATTTTAATGAAAACTAGTGTGCTTAGAAGTATGTCTATTCAAAAGAATATTACTGCGATGAACTTGCAAAAAGCACATAGTATTGCGGCTACCACCTTACCACTGTATATTTAACCCTATTAAACAAATATGGCACCAGCTTAAAGCTGGAATTCGTCGCAACAATATTTCACCCACACTTAATTCTAGTGTATTAACTAACTTTAATTCATGATGAAACTAAAAAAAATTTCTGAGGTGAACTGGAAAAACTGCGTACAACATGTAGAGAAAGTAGAAGAAAGTTACATTTGTACTAGGAATGCAATAGAAAGGTTTATTATTACTTTAGATGATGATAGCGATAGTGAAGTAGATTTGGGTAATTTATTAATTAATATAATAATTTAGCATTATAAGTGTAAGTGTAAGACCATAATTCTATTTTTATATTTTGAATTTAATAAACTTAAACATTAGGTTCATATTTATTTGCTGCTAAATTAAATATTTCAATAGTATGTATTTTCTAAGGCGGTCCTAGCTCAGTCGGCATTGTGTCATTACCCCTATTTAGGTAGAAATAAATAAGAGTCATTTGGTCAGTTTCTTATATTTGTGAATACACTTCACCAGCCTTAATAACCTCAAAAGCTGAAAAAACGAGGTGGAATTATTGTCCATATTACCACAATATTAAAACCATCTAAAAAATGGAAATGTAATCTTTTTAAAAAGGGGCTACTTTCCTTTAATCGCCCGCTTTCATTTCAAGACGAACCACCTATATCTCCTGATTCTGACGGAAACAGGATTTAACAAAACACGCGTTAATTTTAATATCGACGGGGGAAAATAATTACACATTTGATAGAACTTTACTATTGCTCTCCGTACCTCCAGGCAACCTCACCTTGAAATGTCAACTGGTAGTATCTATGTAGTGATATATTGTTGCAGAGGGCATTAAATTGCCTATCCAACCCTGCCAAGAAAAGTGAAATCGGGCAATCGGTTTGCGAGTTAGGTGGAAAAGATGTGTGTCAAAACAATAGGATTTAATTTGACGTAATTGGATTTCCAAGTATTAATTTCTCCAAAGTGCAAAATATCATTGTAACATTTAGTAATACTAACGATTGTATTTATAAGCCACAGGAATGAGAAAAATCTGTAGATTCGAAGTAAACAAGCCACAAAAACATTGTTTTGAAGGCTTGTTTACGAACTATTTATTTGACGGGTATTAACACAACTGTCAGTATTTGACTAATGTTTCACTCTGTCATTTTAAGGTAGTTCAAAATTCGAAAAGTAATAAAATGGTATACAGGTTGTTTCCTAACCTCTCTGAAAAAATGAAGGAGGTGAATCCTGACCTTATTTTAAGACGAAAATGTGGTATAAAAGTTTTTTTCTAATTTTGTTTCATAAGAAATCTATTACGATACCGTTTTTAGTATCGAAACAGATCTATTACGATACCGTTTTTTTATTTTTTAAAAGTTGGCATTGGTAATATTTAAATGTTTTATTCTGTTGACGTCTGACGTTTCCTGTTATTGTGATCTATGAGAAAAGAAAGTTTTCGGGATTTCTCTGGTAAAAGTTGATTTATCGTTTTATTAGCAGAGGTGGGTAAAATGCTTTCAAAAATGCATTTAAAATGAAAATACAAAATAGATGCCTCAAAAGTCATTTAAGATAAAAAATAGAAAATGGTTTATAAATTGTCATTTAAAATATAAGTTTCTATGGAAAATGCTTTCTCTTTATTAACGTAGGGTACATACCTACTTTACATATTACGTAACACCGAAAGTACCACCGCTTTCTATGTTTCGAAAAACATTGGTAGCTTTAACTATCAATAATTTTGAAAGCTTTCATCCGTCATTGATTTTCGTTTGGGTCTCATAATCATACCAGAAACAATAAAAAAACGTTATTTACCTAACCATTCCTTATTAAGCAATAATAAAGTATGAACAATCAGACATCTTGACATAGCTATATTTGGTGACATTGCACGGTATAAGCTCCAAAAACTTTGATTGTAATATCGTAAACAATTTCATATACCTGCATAAGAAAATAGTGTTTCCACTGGTGCTGATGAAGGTAATGGCGTATTGTATTTCATGAAGAATTTTTTTACATCAGGATACTGATCCAAAATTATCAAATCGGTGCTTTCATTTTGTAAATATTGTAACGCTTGCAGTTGATCCATTGAATCTCGATCGTTAATCAGGTAAAATCGGGTTACCTATAACTATTTTAAATAGAAAATTGTTCATTTATTCTATTTAAGATATAAAATAGAAAATACTTTTTTCGAAAGTATTTAGGATAGAAAATAGAAATGCCATTTTCTATTTTGCATAGCTATTTAAAATAATTTCATTTCAAATAGTTACCCACCTCTGTTTATTAGCAATATCCCTTAACTCAGGGGGAGTTGAACTTAGATTATCTTGCTCCATATTTTTTTAATTATAATTATGAACAACTCTATAAAATATTAAAACACAAATTTTGTGCCAATGGCACAAAGAAAATATTATTTATTGTCAAGGCTACTATGATAAAAGTAAATTTATAGTATTACCAACATAGAATTTAGACATACAAATTTACAAAATTTGAAGGGTTGATTTTCTTTTTAAATATGTATTTTCTTATTGAAAAAAATACAAAATAGAAAAAATAGTATAAAGTACGTGTTTTATAAAGCAGTTAGAGCACTTGTCCCGTTAAAAAACTCGCCGCAAGCGGCTCGTTTTTTAACATGGACGCGTGCTATAAGATGATGCTTTATAAAACATGTACTTTAATATACTTATATATATATATGTATTCGGATGTCGCTTCGTTTTCAAAATACAGGGTGTTAAAAAAAATTATATTTTTTTTTCATTTTATTAGTTAATGCCAAACGATATTCTAATGATATTTGTTAAACATAAGGGATTAGAGCACTTTACTTTGGGTCAATTTTACACTTTACAATTAGTTCATTGGCGGGGATCTGGGTAAAAGAGTACCTTAATTTTTTGGTTATTTTTCGTATTTTTATCATTATGTTGCGTCAAATGATACGAGTAGGCTTTGCTTCGTTCCATGGCATCCACATTTGTTTTCTCCGTAACATTTGTCTCCTGTTTAACATCTTTCAAATAGTATCTTTTTAAATTGTTTTTGAATTTATTTGTACTACATTACATACTTTTCATAATGGCTGAGTTTACCAATCAAAAATTGGCTCAAAATCATTTTATGTACGGTTTGGCAAATGAAAATACGCTAGAGGCGAGACGTTTATTGCAGAACGTTTTCCTAATAAACGAGTACCGTGTTCGGAAACATTTACAAGATTGCACCTCAGGTTAGAGGAAACAGGTAGCTTTGCAAAAAGCAAAATAGGCGGACGACCACTTACAGTTAGAACCGTACAACTTGAGGAAGAGGTTTTAAACATGGTGGAAGAATCTACAGGCACTAGTACGAGGAAAATCGGGAACGAGTTGAATGTGAGTTACAAAACAGTATGGAGTATCTTAAAGGACTATTTACTTTACCCTTATCACGTACAAAGAGTGCAAGCTTTGTTGCCTAGAGACTTTCCAGCTCGAGTTAATTTTTGTAACTGGTTTCAAGAAAAAACTTTAAGAGTCCCACATTTTTTGGCAAATACTATTTATATACAGGGTCGCTGTTATGTATGGAAACGGTCGATTATTTCTTAAAGTAAAACAGGTAACGAAAAATATTCCAGATAAAAGTTTTAGGGTTTTTTATAGTCTAATAGAATTAAAAAAAAAATAAGTATACAGGATGAGTCAGAAAGCCGTAGAGAAATAAAATTGCTTTTTTTTTAAATAGAACACCCTACATCTTAGAATACATTTGGATTTTACATAAAATTGCAATTATTTTTTATTAAGTGCAGTCTAAACCTAATGGTTTCCGAGATATCGACTTTTGAAAAATAACATTTTTGAATTTTGACAGCTTCTAGCTCTCTAACGGTACGTCTTAGAGTAAAACGGCTTACATGTCCCTATCTTAGTTTTTAACTATCTTTCTAAAAGTGTCAACTTCCGGTTAAACCGGAAGTACTATATTTCCGGCTTTTGAGAGACATTCGGTTTAACCGGAAGTTGACATTTTTTAGAAAGATAGTTAAAAACTGAGGTAGGGACATGTAAGCCGTTTTACTCTAAGACGTACCGTTAGAAAGCTAGAAGCTGTCAAAATTAAAAAATGTTATTTTTCATAGGTCGATATCTCGGAAACTATTAGGTTTAGACTTATAATGCACTAAATAAAAAATAATTGTAATTTTATGTAAAATCCAAAAATATTCTAAGATATAGGATGTTCTATTAAAAAAAAAGTAATTTTATTTCTCTACGGCTTTCTGACTCATCCTGTAGTATACTTAATTTTTTAAATTTCTAATAGACTATAAAAAACCCTAAAACTTTTATTTGGAATATTTTTCGCTGGCTGTTGTGCTTTAAGAAATAATCGACCGTTTCCATACATACCAACCACCCTGTATAAATTTGTACAACCATATTTGGGCGGAAGATACTCCTCATGCTATCATTGAAGGACATCACCAGTATACATTTTCTTTTAATATTTGGGCAGGGATTATTGGAGCTTAGTTGGACCGTATTTTTTTTCAAATCGACTTACTGGTGATGTCTATTACAACTTCCTTAGAGATGAATTGCCAGAATTGATGGACGCAGTGCCATTAAGAACGAGAACTTTAATCAGTGGCGGCTCGTCGTATAAAGCAACTGAGGCCGGGCCTCACATGTAAAATTAATAAATTATTTATTTAAATATAAAACGTTTTTTAACTAATTTCAATTTCCAATCATTAAAAGTATCAAAACAATAGAACATTAAATTACCATCAAAGTTCAAAATATTATTTTTTAAATTTAGCGCGCACCCCATCCAACATTAATTTTAAAAACTGAAATCGTTGCCCGACCGCATAAAAAAAAAATTGTAATCCCAAAAACTTGAGCTTCCTTTACGTCACAAATCGCTTATAAAACGCTATGCTCTCCAACCCGGCACCTCCACCGCTTTAATCGCGCACAACAGGAAAAATAGCAGGCGAGTGAGGCCCACTTATTTGGGCCTATATCGTATTATTTTTGAAGTAGCTTGCAATGGCTTGCATGTTGCCAAATGTTGGTTGAACAAGGACACTTATTAACTTATTTACTTATTATTTAAATGTTTTATTTTTAAAAACATAAAAAAATAAGTTAGAAATGATTGATAAATGTTTTCATTGTTCTATAAGATATTATTAATAAATATGCAATTAAATCCCAATAACAAAAAAGTAAAAAACAGATAAAAATTAAAGATTACAGGTGGGTGCCTAGTGCCTATTTGAAACTTGGCAATGTTTTATTGTTAACAGGCTCATCTATCTTTTCTTCTCGTAGGATCAGGTGTCGGCTTATTAGGTTTAATTAGATTGTTGGAAAAGCCCTTTGCCGTTAGGTTACGAGTTACGACGCGTGCCATTCGTTTGTGATTGTTAACCTATCGTGATTTTAGATTTGCGAGGCGGGTCTGCGGTTTAAAGTACTGACTGGCATAAGGCCATTCGTTTTTATGGTGTTAATGTAAACATATAGATGTTTAGAATTTAAACAGGGCATAGTTTTAGATATTTTGAAGGGTACCGTTAGAAACGGCAGTTTTTGTTAGACATTCGTCGGGTACGCCTTAAGATTTGTATTTGTCGATGTTTGAGCCTATTCGTACATAAATAAGTTGATTATCAAACTATATCACTGATATAAGTATTTCGTTTTTTCTGTAGTAGTTCTTACAAGAGCAAAATAGAGACACAATAGCGGATGCAATGAGAGAAATTGACCCTGACCTTGCAAATTCAATATTTTTCTCGTGAAACCTAGTATTTCAAAATAATTATATTGCTGGTTGAATTCCTAACTATTCATTTTTACCCAACGACCTTGAAATCGCGAAAAATTTTCGCCTGCGACGCTATTTTGTAGCCTCACCCCCTTATACACCCACGAGCCGCCACTGACTTTAATGTGGTTTATGCATGACGGCGCTCCCCCTCACTTTGCAATTTATTTGACTTTTGTTCATGTCAGTTCATTATTAAAAGTTTTTAAATCAATTATTAAAACGATTATTATTGCTTCGAAAAGGAAGCGACATGCGAGAAACTTTTATACCATAATTTTGTTTTAAAATAAGGCGAGGATTCACCTCCTTCTTTTTTCAGAGAGGTTAGGAAACACCCTGTATACTCCAGCTGAGCGAACAGAAATATGGGAGGGAATTTGGATGATCCTGGAAATTTTTGGCCCAATTCACCACTCCCCACTTTGTCCAAAATAATAAAGAAGCTTGTGAAAGTTAGAATTATTGGGTTTTGACGAGACACAGAATTATGCTCGAGTCGCAGTTCGGGTTTCAGGCATGTTGATCGACCAATGATGCCATATTTTTCTTCCGGGAGAACCTTTATACCGGCTTAAATGAGGGAGATGCGGCGGCAGCGGTGTTCTGTGATATATCTAATGCAATTGGCTGCGTTAACCACAGAATACTGCTTGCTACACTGGAATGTTATGGTGTTAGGGGTGCTGCTTCTAGCCGGTTTGGCTCTTACCTGTCTGATAGGGAGCAGTTGGTGGCGGCCCGTCAGTTCTTTCCAACAGAATAAGGGTTGACTGTCGTGTTCCGCAGGACTCGCTGCTTGGCCCGGTCTTGTTTTTACCCTATATGAATGATTTGGCGAAGATTGATATCCGCGGTACTTTTACCATGCTTGCCGATGATACTACTATCTTGTAGTGAGGTTGGGATTCTGATGAATTAAAGCTTGTTATACAGAGCGATCTGTTTCTTATTAAGCGGTGGTTTAACTCCAATCTTTTGTGTTTTAATGTCAGCAAGACCAGCATTTATACATTTAAATTTTCCTTTTGAGAATTAGTATTAGAGAATAATTTTGTAAAGAACGCAAATGTTGCAAGGTTCTCGGGGATTTAAATTGATGACAGGGATCACATTATTGCATTTAATGGGAGATTGGCGTCGGGTTGTTTTTTGTTTGTTTAATTTTTGAAAGTATTTATTGCCAAATATACGGGTAACCCCATTACGTTAAAAAACCACAATATAAAAATTTGCTTATTTTATAAGAAGTCTACAAACTACACAATGGCTATATCTATAGTAATATAAAATTATAAAACAATGCAGATTACAGTTTTAAAGAACCTAAAATCTAAAATCAAATTTAGGAGGTAACAGAGCAAATATATCAATGTTCCTATTATACTTTAGGTATCTCAATGATCTAATAATAGGCGAGTTCCTGGCGTAGTTAGTCCGGTGAAGACCAACGTGGAAATAGTTCAGGAGATCTCAGTATCCTATTAGGTACGTTCAGTTTAATCGTTTTAACAAGATGCGGACAATGTATCACACCATTAGCAATGCTGCATATAAAGCGAACATTTGAGACAATCTTTCTCCTTTCCAGGGTATCCAGCGATAAAGCATCTAGGATAGTTTCGTAGTTGTAAGATATCACCAACCTGTTTGCACAGTATCTGACAAATTTTTCTGAACCAAACAACCGAAGCATACTCTAAAATAGATCTCGCCAGCGAACAATAGACAGCCCTTAAAGCGCTTACTGACAACTCCCTACAACTTCTCAAGACAAAACCCAACATTTTAAAAGCTTTTTCAGTAATAGTATTAATATGGTCCGAGAACGTCAGAGAGCTGTCAAAATATACCCCCAAATCCTTAATTACAGCCTGTCTAGATAATTCCGTGGTGTTCATGTTATAAGATGTGTTAATCTTGGGTTCCTTCCTACTAATACTAACACAATAACATTTGCTAACATTAAAAGATAAATTATTGGCAGTTGACCAGTTCAGTAAAGTATCTATATCCCTTTGTAACAGGTGTTCATCCGATCGGTCCACAATAGGTTTATAAATCTTAAGGTCGTCCGCGAACATTAAGCATGAGGAGGATCTCACATCTGATACTATGCTATTTATAAAGAGATTAAAAAGTAAAGGAGAGCAATGTGCCCCCCTGATGTTACCGAAATTTCTTTAGAGACAAAATTCCTGATTTTTACACACTGTTTCCTATCAGTTAAAAACTCCTAAACATTCCACCAATCTATTATGAAATCTGACTGCCTCCAGTTTAGCAAGCAAGATCCGATGATCCACTCTATCGAACGCCTTGGAGAAGTCGGTGTCCACAGATTGAACCTGCCCACCCCCCTCCAAGGCGTCCAACAGAGCAGTTTCATATAGTATCAAGTTAGTAACCGTGGACCTGCCCGCCGAGAATCCATGCTGCTCCTCACTTAATAACCCCCAACACTTCCTAGCAAGTTGCTCATAAACCAGATGGTCAAATTGGGAATGGCAGACTGATTGCAAACACTTTTATAATTTGTAACATCCAGCTTATTCCCATTTTTGTGGATTGGTACTATAAAGCTACTCTTTTAGATGTCGGGGAATACAGCTGTCTCTAGCGACAGATTGAAAATCTTACAGAGCGGTGCTGCAATCGTACAAACGCATTTTTTTAAAAGTGAATTGGGAATGCTATCTGGTTCAACCGCAACCTTCTCGGGTAGTCTCGAGATCATACTATATACCGGGTGTCCCACTAAGAATGGCTGTCGGCCGTATCTTAGAAAGTGTTAGTCGTATGGCTTGCGGAAAAAAAATATATTGGGTAAAGTGGTCATGAGAAATTGTTGGAAATTATTTTCAAGTTGCTCAGACTGGCGCTAGAGGGCGCAACAGTAACGGTAAGGATGAATCACGAAGTTTCCTCAAAAGTCGCCTAGATAAGGTATCCCGAAAATAACATTTTTGTATATCTCGAAGATTTATTAATAAAATTCACCTATAGAATGTGTTCGGCACTTTTCAAATAAAGTGGTGGGGGAAGGTTGAACATTATTTGTAATAAATGCTGATAACTCCGGTCTGGCTTAACATAATTTAGTAAACTTAGTTTTGTTAAAAAAAAATTTAATCCACAAATTAGTATTAGATTAATTGTTAGAGACTTGGGCGTTACTCGCTCTACTGTGCATAGGATTTTATTAGAAGAAAGGTAAGTAATTATATCTATATGTTATAACTCTTAAATAGTTTAGAATAATGCCAATATTTCTCTTAATAGTTTTCAAGTCAATGTAATAAGTATTTTGTTTTTCATTAGGCTACATCCCTACCATATTGTGCTCCACCAGGCTTTGACCCCGCAAGATTATGATAGAAGATTGGATCATTGCTATTGGTTGCTCAATATGATATTGGAAGATAGAAATCTCCTCTCCAGAATTTTGTGGACTGATGAAGCTACTTTCCATAGTAATGGAGGAATAAACCGCCATAATATGCATAATTAGTAGCCGGATAATCCCCTTTGGATGCGGGAGGTGCAGCATCAAGGAAGATGGAGTGTCAATGTCTGGTGCGGCATTTTGGGTGGCAGAATAATTGGACCGTTTGTATTTAATGAGTCGCTAACTGGGCAAAGATATTTACATTTTTTAAATTACGAACTCCCAATTCTTCTCGAAGATGTGCCCTTGGATATTCGCAGAACTATGGTTTTCCAACACGATGGATGTCCTGCACATTTTGCGGCAAACGTTCGTCAATTTCTTGACGACACATTTCCTGCAAGGTGGATAGGAAGAGGGAGTATATTTCCGTGGCCTGCCAGGTAATATTATAGGATATATTGTGATACTGTTAATGAAAGTGGTAATTTCTATTTTAGATCACCTGACTTAACATGCCTAGATTTTTATCTATGGGGGAGATTGAAGGATCTTGTTTTCGTTACCAGACCCACCACAAGGGAAAACATGATAGAAAGGATAATGGACAGCAGCCGCCGTATCCCTATGGCAGAGGTGGAAACTGCAGTATTATCAACCAGGGAGAGATTGGAGTCGTGTATACAAAACGATGGGCCACAGTTTGAACATTTAGGGCGCCACTGACAATTATTGTCGTAACGATATATTTGCTTGAAACATACGTACCTTCATATTTTGTTTTTCCAAGGCCTATTTGACTCTTAAAAAAACCTTTACAATGGCAATTTGAAAATAAAATCATAATGTCGTAATTATGATTATTGTTGTTGATATCTCCGGATTGAAAATAGATATTAACTTGCGGTTTTCGCTGACTTCTTAGACTTTTAATCATGCTTGTAATCAGGTGAAATTGAATATACTATTATATTTACAATTATGGAAAAAACGCGCAATGTTTGTGAAGTTGTAAGACAGCGCCCCCTAGCGCCTAGTGTAAAACACATATTGCCGTAGTTCATAAGATGATATATAGAGTGAGAAAAGCCCTTTTTAACATAACTAAGTTTACTAAATTATGTTAAGCCAGACCGGAGTTATCAGCATTTATTACAAATAATGTTCAACCTTCCCCCACCACTTTATATGAAAAGTGACGAACACGTTCTATTGGTGAATTTTATTAATAAATCTTCCAAATATACAAAAATGTTATTTTCGGGATACCTTAACCAGGCGACTTTTGAGGAAACTTCGTGATTCATATTTACCGTTACTGTTGCGCCCTCTAGCGCCAGTCTGAGAAACCTGAAAATAATTTCCAGCAATTTCTTATGACCACTTTACCTAATATATTTTTTTTCCGCAAGCCATACGACTAACACTTTCTGAGATACGGCCGACAGCCATTCTTAGTGGGACACCCGGTACATCCGAGCCCGAAAAGGGGGATATAAGATTAAAGTCTACAATATAATACCTGTAGCATACAGACTGATACTGAACATCAAAACATTTAAAAAATCCATAAAGAAGCTACTTAGTAATAGACCATACTATTTCCTTTTGGAGTTATATGAGGACAGGTTCTAGTCCCAGTAGTCCCTCAAGTAAATAATATTAATAATAATTGAAATGCATATATTTCATGATCAGCTCAGCTCTTCAATGTTATTTTTATTCTTTTCACTTATCACTTATGTAATAACTTATGTAATAACACATTTTTAAATAAGAAAATAAACAATATTGACTCATTTTATTTAGAAGAAACTAATTATCAAGAAGTTGAAAATATAATTGATAGTTTAAAATTTAAAAAAAATCTCCTGGTGTCGATGGTATAAACACAGAAATATTAAAATCTATTAAAACTACTATTTCTAGACCGCTAACTTTTAATAAATAAAATTTTTAAAACAAGTATAGATCCAGAAGCTTTCAAAACTGGTGTAATAAAACCCATTTCTAAAAATTGAGATTCAAGTAAAATTAGTAATTATAGGCCTATAACATTAATATCTTCATTAGCTAAAGTTTTTGAAAAAATTTAAAAAATGCGAATTAATAATTATTTAGAAAATATAAATTTTATTTCTAAAAAATAATTCGGGTTTCAAAAAAATAAATCGACGCAAGATGCTATTTGCTATTTAACAGAACAAATATATAATGCATTAGATAATAAAACACCTTGTATTTGTATTTTTCTGGATTTAGCAAAAGCCCTTGATACGGTTAGCCATAATTTACTATTAAAAAAAAATTGAAAATATTGGATTTAGAGGAAAGCAATTAGAATTAATTAAAAACTATCTTAAAGATAGACCAACTTATGTTAAAATAGATAAAGAAGAAAGCTATTTAAAAGTATTTAAATATGGTGTTCCTCAAGGGACAATTTTGAGACTATTATTTTTCAATATTTATATTAATGATTTATTTAGTATAAATTGCGATTGGAATGGGATTCATAGTTTTGCAGATGATACTGCTATTTTTTATAGCGATATAAATTGGGACAATTTAAATAACTTTAAACCTAAATAATGTACCACAAAATATGAATAGCGTCAAAATAAGCGATGACCTCCAAATTTTAAAAGTTAATTATGGAAAATATTTAGGAATAATTTTTGACAGTAAATTAAATTGGAATTTTGAAGTAGAATATTTGATTAAAAAATTGAGAAGTTTATTACCAATTTTTAAAAACATTAAAAAATTTCTGGATATAAAACATCTAGAAATATTATATTATGCATTAGTCAAAACTCATTTAAACTACGGAATTTTAGGTTGGGAAGGAATAAGCAGAACTTTGATTAAAAAATTAGAGGTATTACAAAAGAGATTTTTGAAAATTATATTTAATAAGGAGTATCTTTATCCCTGAAAAGAATTATATTCAGAAACAAAAAAAGATGAACGTTAGACAAATTTACATTTATAATATTTTAATACATATTTTTAAAAATAAAAACCTTATACAATTTAAAGAACATAACCATAATACACGTTATAAAAATGAAATATCAATAAAACCTAAAATAAATATAAGTCCGTAGGACAAAAAACTTTTGAATATTTATGCTTGTATTTAAATGATTATTTACCAATGAATATTAAAAAAATTATTCCATTAAAAAATATAAAATTGAAATAAAAGCATTTATATTAGAAACAAACTCTTTAAAAATATTTTTGGAAATGCTATAACTAATTATTAATGCTATTTAATATTATTGTAAATCAATTATATAATTAATCTTTTTTAGAAATTTAATAATTTTAAATAAGAATTGCCCCTAACAAGCACGTCTTCTGGGGAATTTATGAATAAGTTTATTAAAAAATAACATATTAACCATGTATATTATAATGTAACTATTTTAAATAAACTTATTAGTATTATTATTATTATTATCCATTATTTTATACCTTATGTGTAGATTTGATCTTTCTTAAGTCTTCCCAAAACATGTTCTGATATGTAATTAAGTTCCGACCTGTGACACCTTGTTGATCTATTTTGTGTATTAGTATTATGTTTTTACATTGTGGACATTGTTGTTATATTTATGACTATTATTTTACATTGTATTCTTAACGTGCGTAACAATACTTTATAAACTAGATTAACTTTACTTTGTTGACAAAAACCACAACATTTTTTCAACAATAAAGTATACTTGAATTTGAATTATATTATATACAGTGTGGCCCAAATTGGGCCTACATGTATGGGGATCTTGGAAACTATAGAAGATAGAGAAACGGTTAAATGGGGAAAGTTTTTGACAATTATATTTCTAACTGAAAACCGTTTAGTACGCGGCCTTATCTTTTTTGGTTTTTGAAATATGTTGAAAAAACCAAAAAGATGTATTTTCGAAAATATGCTGTAGATTTCTTATTATTCACTATTTTGGCAATCTGTAAAAACATTTTTAAAGCAACTTTTTAAGTAGATTTCAGTTCTGCAATTTAATTTTGAACACGACGTTTCAGTTATTTTATACCATCATCAGGTTCATTTTTTCTTATGGGCGCCATATTGTATTTTATACTTAAAAGGTAGCTTATGACGTCAGCTTTTCAACGATGTATTATTTGTTGGAAAATAAATGAAATTGACTTGAAAAATAAAGAAAATTAATTTTCGCAACACGTCAAATTTGACAACTGCACTATAACTCCCTAAATTGAATACCAATTAAAAGGTTTACATTTTGTAGTATTCACAAAGCACTGCTTGCATTGTTTCAATCAACAATATTACAATAACCTATGAATCAAAAATAAAATCCAGTAGCCTATGACCTTACAATAACCTATGAATCAAAAATAAAATCCAGTAGCCTATGACCAACCACTACCGTTTGAAAATGAAACAAAAATATTACTTGTCAGAACGAGTAAAAGTATAATAGTTTTTATTATTATTATCTAATAATAACGATTTATTTGTGTATTCTGAATTTAAAAGAAAATGGCATTGCGTTTTTCTCACGAAGAAAAATTTGATTTGCTAGAATGTTACATTCATTGCAACAGAAATGCAAACCTTGCATTAGAAAGGTATTTTGAAAATTTTCCTGAAAGACCGCAGCCAAGTGTCAGACTTTTTCCAAAAATTGTTATGAACCTGAGAAACCATGGAAGTTTTGAAAAACCGCGGCCCAAGAGTTACGAAAAAGCAGGTAATAACGAGCGTGACGAAAATGTCAGAGCCTATTTTAATGCCGCTCCGACATCATCTACAAGAGCGTCGGCAAGAGACTTACCAACCCCGCGAAGTACCATACAAAGAGTCCTTAAGGAAAATAAATATCGACCATACAAGCCAACTATAGTTCAGGGTTTACGAGAAACGGATTATCCAAGAAGAATGCAGTTTTCAAATTGGTATGTGAATCAATGCGAACAAAATCATGATTTCAGTCGTCTTGTAATTTGGACCGATGAATCACATTTTACCAACTGCGGGGTATTTAATAGACATAACCATCGTTTTTGGGCAACAGAAAACCCTCACCAATTGGCTCAACGAAGACTGCAAACCCGATTTGGTTTTAATGTATGGTGTGGTATGTATGGTAAGTAATGTTACCTAGCTTGCTAAATACATAGCAGGTATTAAGTAACCCAGCTTTACTTTTCTCCTTACATTTTAGACAACAGACTTATAGGACCATTCTTTTATAATCATACGTTAAATGGCCAAAGATACTTGGAGCTGTTAGAAGATCAAATATTACCGGCAATTAGAGCAAGAGTTCCTCAAGATCAATTGAATAATATTTGGTTTCAACAAGACGGTTGTCCCGCACATAATGTTCGGGAAGTTCAAACTCTCTTAAGACAGATATTTGATGACAAATTAATTTCAAACGGCGGACCAGTTAATTGGCCTGCTAGATCCCCTGATATAACTCCTCTCGATTTTTATTTATAGGGTTATGTAAAAAATGAAGTATATGAGTTTGAACCCCCGGAATCTGTACAAGAATTAGAAGAGAGAGTGAGGAATGTATTTACGAGCATAAATGGCAACACGCTTCGCAGGGTCATCAATACTGTGTTAAAAAAGTGTCAAAAATGTATTAATAAAAACGGCCAACATTTCGAATAAGTATAGTAAGTTAGATATTTTTTCTTATTTTCTTTTCAAAACAATAATTATTATTCATTGCGTTGTTAGTTTTCTTTATTTGAAATGTTAATATGAGATTTTTAACTATAAGGAAAAAATAAAATAATGTATTCTAATATTATGATATTTTAAACAAATTTAACCCTGCCTAATGTGTTCTTCTCAAATTTGACGTGTTGCGAAAATTAATTTTCTTTATTTTTCAAGTCAATTTAGTTTATTTTCCAACAAATAATACATCGTTAAAAATCTGACGTCATAAGCTAATTTTTAAGTATAAAATACAATATGGCGCCCATAAGAAAAAATGAACCTGATGATGGTATAAATTAAATGAAACGTCGTGTTCAAAATTAAATTGCAGAACTGAAATCTACTTAAAAAGTTGCTTCAAAAATGTTTTTACAGATTGCCAAAATAGTGAATAATAAGAAATCTACAGCATATTTTCGAAAATACATCTTTTTGGTTTTTCAACATATTTCAAAAACCAAAAAAGATAGGGCCGCGTACTAAACGGTTTTCAGTTAGAAATATAATTGTCAAAAACTTTCCCCATTTAACCGTTTCTCTATCTTATATAGTTTCCAAGATCCTCATACATGTAGGCACAATTTGGGCCACACTGTATAAACGGCTTAATTTAATAATTAATAATGTACCTTTTATGTGCAGCATACAGGTATATGATTGTGGACTTTAATACTTTCAAAAACTAACCAAATACCGCACCAAAGCAGAGCTCCCAGAAATGGAAGAGAACGGCATAACCTACTCCACTGATGAAGAAAAAACCGCAGCATTTCTTCAACACTACAGATTGCATTACACAGAAGAAAATAACCAAAATTTTGACGTCAGCAACCAAGCAGCGGTTAATGACTGGTATCTGGATTACTTCAGAGAAGAAAACAGACCAATGCAAGTAAAAACGATTGAGGAAGATGAATACTTTAAAACCTTACACACCCAAAAGAACACTGCACCCGGCATAGATAATATTCCTTGGATTATACTCAAGCAGCTAAAACTGGTTATCCACAAATACATAATAAAGTGTTACAATTTTTGTCTGCAGAAACAACAATTTCCTGGCACATGGAAGGACGGAGTCATCATCAACATACCCAAACCAAATACAAATCACCACCTCACAAAAAATTATCGTCCAATTACACTCCTCCCAGTGTTGGGAAAACTATTCGTAAAACCATTAAGGAACAATTTGCAGAATGAAGTAGAAAACAAAATACCCACACATCAGTACGGATTTAAATCAGAAAGATCAACTTTGCATTCGCTATTCTCCCTGGTATCTAATATACAAACTGAGAAATTTAAAAACTACAAATCGGCAGCAGTCTTCCTAGATGTAAAAAAAGCTTTCGATAGTGTTTGGAATAGAGGAATATTATACAAAATGAAAAAATAGACGTTTCCGATGACATTATATGGATAACCAAACAATTTTTAGAACTCAGAAAGTTATGTGTGAAAATCAACAATAAATTCTCAGAAAAATTTCAACCAGAACAAGGAGTTCCCCAGGGATCAGCATTATCTCCTTTACTATACAACATCTACTGCTCCGACCTCAAACCTGAGGAAAACATTAGCTCATCCGTTCTACAATTTGCTGACGATACAGCACTGATATCTCATGGAAAATCAATCACAGGAGCAGTAGTAACGTTGCAACGACAGATCGACCATATCCTTGACTGGTTTAAAAAATGGAGACTAATGGTAAACCCAATCAAATCACAGTTCCTAATTTTCAACCATACACCATCTGCAATGTCAACACAACTACTACTAGACAATGTAAATATCCAACCAATATTAACAGCGAAATACCTTGGAATGATCTTGGACTCAAAACCTAATTTTAACCAACATACAGCAAATGCCAAAAAGAAAGTAATATCCAGAGCCAAGCACTTCCGCTCTCTTACTTTTAAAAACCAAGGTATTTTAACATCCAAAGCTGTTCAAATCTATAAAACAATATGCAGACCAGTTATAGAGTACGGTTCCATTTTACTTACAAATGCAAGGCAGCCAGCATAGAAGAACCTATCGACTGGAGAAACAATTGCATTAAGAATTCAATGCACAATCTATCAAACAATTATCTATACACTAAAACAGGAATACAACAGATTTTCAATAGAACACAAGCATTAAGTCTTAGATTTGCAAATAGACATAAAAACCAAGAGTTATTAAGAACAGTCTGCAGAACACGAAACGAAGAACTTGCACAAAGATATAAATATCCAGAGACAACGCTTTGGGAATGGTTTCTAGCAAACAGGCCTCAAATAACGAGTGATTTTTAATTATTTTGCTCAAGGGAGGCCATGCATTTTAAAAGCATCATGGCCGTACTGCGTAGATAAGATGACATGATTGTTTTATGACATTTACGTCTTATTTGAATTTGTGTATTTGTAAAGTTTAAAAATTGGAGAAATTTTGTAATTTTTGCAGTTATTTGAAGGTAGGTTACTATTGCTTTAACTAATATTTCTCCGGGGAGTCGTCTTTTGACTATTATAAAGTGCTATTTGCAGGATATGATTTAATTTTTTATTTTTTTTTTATTTTTCAGCGTATTAAGTTTTGGTAAAGCTTTGTTGCCGGATTGAAAGTTCTACAGTAAAAATGTTTAGTGAAGCACAAACAATTTTTATTGTTGAAAGTTTTTTTAGAAATGGAATCAAAATAGGCGGTGTGTAGAATTACTCTATGCATGACTGCTTTGATGAATTTCGAACCGAGTTTCCTGATGTTGCGGTGACCTTTCATAATTTTCGAACTGGGTCACAATACCTAATTGATAAATTTCGTCAGGCTGGTTCTGTTCAACATAAAAAAGGGGCTGGAAGACCAACGAAACGATCGAATGAGGTTATTGAAGAAGCGCGACAAATTATGGAAAATAATCATTCAACTTCTATTAGGCATTTATCTCAACAAATTCAGCAAACGGATTTATGCTACAGTACATGTCAAACACTTTAGAAAAAGGATCTGCATCTATACCCTTATCGTGTTACGGCTATTCATAAACTCCTTCCCAATGACGTTCCCCAAAGCCTTAATTTTTGTGAATGGTTTTTAAACAATTTTCAAGAAGAAAATAGTGGTGCTTTTGAAAAAACATTTTTTACCGATGAGGCTTATTTTTATTTATCAGGCTATGTTAATTCACAAAATATGCGAATGTGGAATACGCAAAATCCGCATGTTTTTGTAGAAAGACCTCTTCATCCTCAAAAAGTTGGTGTGTGGGCAGCAATTAGTTCTAGAAGAATAGTAGGCTCAATTTACTTTGATGGCACAATTACAGCTGAGAGATATCGGATCGAAATTCTGACAACATTTATTAATGAGCTTCACGATGATGAATTGCGGGAAGGTTACTTCCAACAAGATGGCGCTACACCTCATGTAACCAGAGAAAATTTAAATTTTTTAAGTGAATTTTTTGAAAACAGAGTTATAAGCCGAAATACGCAACAAATATGGCCACCTCGTTCCTGCGATTTAACACCCTGCGATTTCTTCTTGTGGCCTTTTATAAAAAACTCCATTTATCGAACACCAATTGAGGATATAAATGATCTTAAACGAAGGATTTCAGAAAAAATTGCCGAAATTAATAATTCTCCAAACGTATTGGTTAATGTGTCTCTGAGGGTAAGAAGAAACATCAGAAGGTGTCTAGAAGTAGGAGGCGGCCATATAAAGTAGGCTTTCAAAGTAAGATAGCTCAGGATTTTATATTACATACCGTCAAAAAACATTATTTTAGGTTTTCAACGTGACAACGCTGCTTTCTTGCAAATTCGCCCTATGATTTAATCTACGCGCTACTGCTACACTATGTATACTGGGTCACAGCCGCCCTTGAGCAAAATAATTAATAATCACTCGTTATAAAGAAACAAACTACCGACTTACTTGTTTTATCTATTTTAAAAATGTACCAACAGTTTAATCAATTATATAAGTTTATTTCATTTTTTTTGTCTATAATATATTATATATTTGTTATCCTACTTACAGAATTAAAACATAGGCTAAGATATATTGTAAATATGATAGGCTGAAGGACCACGGTCAATGGCCCTTTGGAAAACCAATAAAGTATTTGTAAATAAAATAATACTTTCAAAAATTAAAAAGTTCTTTGTGAGCGCTGTCCTGGGAATACGAAGAGGTATATCTGTACTGTTGCGCATGTTATATTCTTAATTGTATAACTCTTATATTTTTTGTGAGTAAGGCAAACTGTTTCTAATATAAATAGGCCCACAACCGTTAGAATTTTTTCCTTGATGAAAAGTGGCTTACAATGGTCTCTTGAGTTTGCAATACAAAGGTATCTCAGAGCTCTTCTCTATATAATTAGTATAGACCCTAATAACTCCTGACTGCAAAAGCCCCAAAAGGCGATTTAATACCGCAGGTGGCTTTCAAACAAAGAAAAATAAACAGTTCGCCCCATGTGTTTCCCAGTTCGTTTTAATGTGATCCCTAAATTTAAGTTTGTCATCAATTAAAATCCCCAAGAACCTTGCAACATTTCCGTTCCTTACAAAACTATTCTCTAAAACTAATTCTGAAAAGGAAAATTAAAATGTAAGAATGCTGGTCTTGCTGAAAATAAAACACACAAGTCACACCGCTTAACAAGGAACAGATCACTCTGTACAATAAGCTTCACATCATGAGATTTCCGACCTCACCACAAGATGGTAGTATCATCGGCAAACATGGTAAAAGTATCGCGGATATCAATCTTCGCCAAATCATTCATATAGGGTAAAAACAAGACCGGGCCAAGCAGCGAGCTCTGCGGAACACGACATTCAACCCTTATTCTGTTGGAAAGAACTGACGGGCCGCCACCAACTGCTCCCTATCAGACAGGTAAAAGGCAAACCGTCTAGAAGCAGCGCCCCTAACACCATAACATTCCAGTTTAGCAAGCAGTATTCTGTGGTTAACACAGTCAAATGCTTTAGATATACCACAGAAACTGCTGCCGCCGCATATCCCTCATTTAAGCCGGTAAAAAGATTCTCCAGGAACAAAAATATGGTATCGTTGGTCGATCAACATGCCTGAACCCCGAACTGCGGACTCGACCATAATTCTGTGTCTCTAATCTCGACCAATAATTCTGACTTTCACAAGCTACTCGATTATTTTGGATAAGGTGGGAAGTAGTGAAGTGGGGCGAAAATTTCCAGGATCATCCTAATGGGACGACGACAGCCGTTTTAAGAAAGGAAGGGAAACACCCGTCTCAGAAGACTTGTTTATTACTTCCACCAAAGCACCAAGGGCAGTATTCGGTAAATTTCCGAAGACTCGAGCCGACATGAAATTCAATTGTGTATTGTCATTTCACCATGTAACAGCGCGCGTAACAATTTTTTTGAATATAAAATTTTTTGACTTTGACATTGACTTTGATTTTAAAATAAATTAATTGCATTACTATTACATTTTTCCACTTAATTCGCAAACCAATTTCCCAATTTCACCATTATTGGCATAGCTAAATAGGCAATTAAATGCCCTTTGCCATGATGTATCACTTGATAGGTAGTGCCTTTTGACATTTCAAAGTAAGGATAGGGAGGTGTGAAGGTCAATAGTAAAATTCCATTAAATGTGTAATTAAACTTCCCACTCGATATTGGTGGTTTGTTTTAAAATGAAAGTCCTGTATAGCGTAAAATGCAACCAAGGCTGGTTTATGCAAAATCATTAATGAATATAAAGCTGCTATGACTTACTTGAATTTGACACTTCTTTAACATATTGCATAGCAATCCTCTTCAAGTAGTCTGCGTGTTCCTCGGCAACAAAGAATCCCATAAAATTCGGTGATGTGTAACTTTCTAACTTCAGAGATTCATTTAGGACTGCGCCTTGCTTCTCCATGACTGTCTTAAGGCTCTGCGCTAGATAAGGGGCATTTTCATCCGGGGCCTAGTCAAAAATGGTAATTTTAGTACCATTAGTAATGTCTAAAATTACTGTTAACTCCATTCCACAATAATTCGTTCCAACCATAAATAAGTTGCCTGACAAATATCTATTGTGTAGGCACCGGACCTTTTGAAAGGGTACAGGTCCTGATTACCTACTTATTTCAATAGTTCAGGTTAGCTATTTTCAACAAAACAACAAATATAAAATAATAGGTAAGTATCTTTATTTTAATAATGTAATTAAATAGCTATTAATATTTATACAAAAATACTTATCTACAATATTATAATAATATAATATTTAACTAAACCTACTCTATATTTAGCTCTGTTTCACTATCACTATCTTCTTCATCTATGCCTAAACTAATTATTAAGACCTTACGTTACTATTAATTATGTTATAGGAATCTTCGACTTGGATCACGTGTCTCACAGAATTTTTCCAATTTTCTACTGGGATATTATTTACACATTTTTTAATTAATTCTATAACAGAACTACATAGTGTAGGGGATGTGTTTTCTCTTCTAATCATCGTCTTTAATTGGCTCCATATATGTTCTATTGGGTTAAAAATACAGTAATACGGAGGGAGGCGTAAAACTGTGTGACCATTAGCAGTCTTTTTTTGTATAGGTTTCCTCGAAATATATATTATTTTCCATCATATAGTTTCGAATTTCCACTTTTGTATTATTTGAATTCGGCACTTTACTTAGTTGGCGACTGTGGTAACTAGCGTTGTCCATCACAATAACACTATTTTTGGGCACATTCGGAAGCAGACGATTCTGAAACCAATCTTCAAACAATGTAGCATCCGTGTCTTAATGGTAATCCAAAGATGAATTGGCAATTTTCTTCGCAGATGATAATAATAGAGCGTTCGGAATAAATCCATTTTCTGAACCTGCATGTAATATCGTAATTCTTTGTCCTTTGTTTGAGGGAGCTTTAGTTTGACATTTGGTTGTTGAATCGCTCCAACCTTTTTTAGGAGTGTCGTGAGTATCAAACCAAGTTTCGTCCAAGTATATAATTGAACGATCTTCTTCCCTATATTGTCTGATAAGATTCAAATAATCTCTACGCCATACTTGTAAACGCTGCGAATCCATTAGTACTTGTCGTTTGTCAATGGTACGATATTTAAAACCCATTGCTTTTACTATTCTCCAAAGGCTTGTCCTGCCACATGAAATGTCGGTTTGGTCTGCTGTAAGTACCTTTTTTAGCGTATCTATTGATGGGACTATTTGTTTTCTGTACATGTCATAAATTTTCCTCCGTCTTTATTAGCTTCTGCCATGCTTCTCAATTTTCCACTGTCACACCGTTTTTTCCTTGGCTTCAAGATTATACTTAGTTTATTTATTTTCGTATTGACTCCAGGAAAAATTCCAGAATATGTTAAAAAGAAAGAATTAACTAGAAATCCCCAATTATGAAATTATATAATTTTAAATCTGATAAATTTACCCAAGGAGATATGACGGTAACTTATATAAAAACCAAAGATACTTTTCCATTGGTGAAGTTAGCGGAGTAAAGGCAGGTAAGTATGTGTATTTCCTTATTCAGTGGCGGCTTGTGAGTTGCCAGCCAGGGTCGGCAGTTGGGTACAAGTGTAGATCCAGGGTGAAGGAGCGCCGCAGACGCAAATTTGTGGAGACCACGCCCAAGTTTCGGTCTCGTCTACTACTCTAATATTTGCATTGAAGAGATGTACGATAAATTGTTTAATTTCACTTCCATTTTTCTTATTTCTATGCAAAAATGTAGGTTTAAGAAAATGTAAATGAAACAATCTTTATTCATGATAATATTATGTAAGTATCATATTTTTTTAGGGGGGGGGGGGGGGGGGATCATGATCTCCCTAACACCTCCGTGGATCCGCGCCAGAGCCAGTATATTATTTTTATTTCTTTAGATAACATAACTACTAATAAAATAAATATAGAGTTATGTGATATTTTAATGAGCTTTAGATTCTATACCCTATTTTAAAAAGGTGTAGAGTAATAAAATGGGAAATTCCGTCCAGTTCGGCTCAATTTCGGTGTCGGCCATAGGCGCAGGTAAACTTTGTTAATTAAATTATTTATGATAACTAACCAAAATTTTTAGAGAATTGAGAAGGTTTGCTAACCTCTCAGTCGTTCAATACGGGAGATTACCACGAGGACATGAATTCGAATGTTTTTGAGGACCATTTTGGTGAAATGATAAAATATCTTCCAGCTGATTCAGTAGTAGTTATGGATAACGCAAGCTATCATTCACGACGCACAGAGAAGACTTCAACTTAATCTTGGATAAAACAAGAAATTATCGACTGGTTAACCACTAAAAGTATTGAATTTGAAGATAATTTGATAAAGAAGGAATTATTAGCTATAGCAAATTTACACAAACATCGTTTTATGAAATATGCCGTGGAAGATATAGCAGAAAACATAGTGTAACTGTGCTGCGCACACCGCCATCCTATAGAACTTATATGGGCGCAAGTGAAAGGATTTGAAGCAAGACACAACACGACATTCAAAATGAAAGACGTTGAGCTACTGTTTGATCAAGCCATTAAGGAAGTGACACCAGAGAACTGGCGAAACGCAGTCCATCATGTCATTAAAGAAGAGGAGAAAATGTGTGATCTTGACCACCTGATCGATCGGACCGTCGACCCGTTAATTATAACGTCAAGAGGAGATGACAGTTCCTCAGATGACGAAGAATAGATGATTTTTTATAATTTAATTTCTGTATAATGTATTTTTTGTATTTTGTATTTTTTTTGTAATGTTTACTAAAAAATAAGTGTGCCTAATACTATGTACATAATGCCTAATTTTTATTCTGTTAAAATAAAATTCTTTTCTTTACGAATATCCTACCGGCACGCCTTTGTCACACCATTTTCAGTGTTTCTGAATGGATAACAATAGGCAAAACCCATAAATTGACCCAAACCCGGGTGGTACTACCTGCACTTGATGAAAAGAAAGAATTTTGCAATGAAATCAATGCCAAATTATGAAAGTGGCTTAAATATTCGTTGGGTCACTCTGTAGTCCCTTTGCATACCTAATGAGCTTTTATTACTCTACACCATTTTGAAATATGGTATAAAGTGCGTTAAAACTTTAGACACAAAAATCCTTAATCATTTGACACAAATTGTGGGTGAACATGACAATTTATAAATTTTCGGTGTTTTACAATAAATTGTTATACTATACGTTAAACCTAAATAAAATAATACATTTTTCCCAATTTACAAAAATTAGCGGATTAGCCTTGCCCTTCTAACTGGTTCTCTACGTTAAGAAACTGATTGATAACATTGACAACAGCTTTTCCAACAAATACCTACTTATCATATAAAAATGCTTTCTGTTTACCAAATAAATCAAGTTCTTTTAAATTGTCGTAGAGGCGCATGACGGATTTTAATTTTTTCCTATTTGATTTAAAAATAAAACCCATGTTATGACCAATTACCAAAACAATGTTAATGTGTGGTAGGACATAACTATTGTTTCTTATTTTACTTTGTCCATCAAATGAAATAGAAGACGAAAATACAATGAATAGGATAATTAGGATCCCTTTTACCTCAGTTTTAACTTGGTTTCTCATGTCATTGCGCGACGCGTGCGTCCAAACATCATATTTTATTTAAATTTTAAAACACTTACCTGAGGTCATAATCCTAAACAAACCTATAAACCAAATCGAAAACTTTCTTTTTCAACATACCACACTCACTCTGACTAATCTTACACTAATGCAGTCATTTTCTTTCAAGAATAATAAAAACAACCGATAATTAACGAGTATAACAACTAAAGAATGTTAACAATAACTAACTAACTAGTAACTAACCATACTTTCTTTAAAGGTTTGTTCCAACCCGCTATTCTACGTCCGAAAGATTATTTCCAGCCTGTCAATTAAACTTTGAACTTGGCAATAGACTGTTGCAGTTCGGGGGGCCTGTGCTGATACGGTTTTTGGTCGGGTTTTTAAGTATATTACTATATAGATTATATATGTATGTTTGGTTGCCTATCCTAAAGCCGCTCTTGGTTGCCTATCCTAAAGCCGCTCGATATAATGAGGCAGGGTCGGCCTGCCGATCCCAGCCTGGGTTACTTGAAAAGTAAAATAATTTATTTTAAGGCGGCTCGCCCTAGTATGAGGTCCGGGCTTACAAGGGCGGCATAAAAAGTGGAACGGTTATTCGCTGGTAGTTTGCCAGTCATTAAAAATTCATATAAATGTAGATAAATAATAATATTATACTTTCTGCTGTCTGTTTAACATTAGGTCGGCCCTGCCGACCCTAAAAAGTCGCTACTGTCACTGTTATAAATGTGTAGTAAGTATTAAGTTGTAGGATCTACTTTTCATAATAAATAATGGTTTGCAGGAGTTCACCTCGGTATTCACCTACCAAATAGTAAGAACTCCTAGATAAAACAGATAATAGCCCATGCAAAAGTGCAAAAACACCAAATGTGTTGAGGTCCAAGGTAGCAAGAGATTTCTCCCCCACAGCAGTCCTTGGAAGGGCTGTTTCAACCACAGTGAATTAGTTGGACTTCCTCCACATAAAGGTAAACTAATTTACACATATTCTATCCAGAAAGTTTTTTTTTATTACGCATAATTGACTTCATTACCACTTCGTACCCAATATCTACCGACCAATATTAATTTATTATGACTACTGAGTACTACCACTAGTACTACTACTATTTACAATAATAAGACACATACTTATCTGCCTTTACTTGGCAAACTTGATCCAAGTGAAAACTTTCCGGTAACTACTTGGAACATATCTACCGACATTCGGTAAATTATCAGACTGTGACCCTTCAAAATCCCTTCTTCAGACCTAATGAAGCAGGTAATTAAATAGTTTAATTTTAAACATACCAGAAATCAAGAAAGCAAGCATCTAATCACCTTAGAAGCCGCTAAAATGCAACCCCAATCGCGGTAAAAATTCGTGACATATGACGTCACGGCGCGTTCTCGGACGCGTGACTTATTTTCAATTTCGGAACAATTTCAATTGCGAAGAGACGGAATTAATTAAGAGTTGTTTTTTGCGAAATGTATGTTTTGTTACATTTTTATCTTATGTTTTTTAATGTTATTTTCCCATTTTAATTTTTATGCAAGTTCCCTATTGTAAAAACATAAATATGTAAAAATGCTTACTTTGTAGAAGGAAACCAAAGTTATATGTGGTGTAAAATTATGAGCCCCATTCCATCCACACAAGTTAAAAGATTTGGACCAAAAAGACTGTAGCTGCTCCAAAAATGGGCCAGTAGGACAAACATACAAAATATATTCTCTAGGCGAGTTATCGTCTAGTAAAGGATCATTTACATGTGCTAAAAGCCAATCTGATGCCAGCTGAACGCCCCGGTTTCCTGTAGCTGCAAGGGCTTTTTCACTAAAAAATAATGTAAACTTAGTAAAAAAATCTAAAACATATTGTTTTAACCAAACAATTTTTTAGTAGAGAAAACAGAAGAAATAAAAACAATTTAAAGCAGTTACTATAAACTAATTGAAGTGGTTATAAAATATAAAAAATGTAATTTTTCACAAGTGCACTGATTGATGAAGCATTGTTTGCCCAAGATATTAAAAATCCACAATGGAATTACAAAAAAAGGTAAATTTTTGCATTAATAAAGCAAGTTTGTAGTGTACAAAATGTTTCTTTGTCAGTTTTCCAAGTACATCCCCAAAAATTTGTAATAATAATTTTCATAGTATAGGCTGAAATTCCACTGATAATATGAAAACCATTTTTTTGTTTCTAAAATGCCGTTTTAATGGATGTAAGTGAATTGTACAAAAAAAAAACGATGCCAATAAGGCTTGGAACTACCTTTGGCAAAATTTTAAATACTGCTTGGACCTTACTTGTCCTACACCAAAAATCAAAACTAAAATGAACCCCTCTGGCATGAATTGGGTAATTATATTGACATATTAAATGAAAGTAAACATCTAAGGAATCTGCATTGGCTTCACAAAACTCTAAATACTAATGAAACTAAGGAACAATATAAATATGCAAAAAAATCGTTTACAACCAGAATAAAAGTAGAAAAAGCAATTTTTTCAATCAAAAAATCATAAATTCTGATTTTAATACTAAAATAATATGACAAGTTGTAAATAAGAATTTAGGTCGCGTAAAAAACGTAACAGTGTTAAAGGTCTTAACATAAATGATGAGTACATTACTGACCCTAGAGAAATCTGCTATCATTTCTCTAGATCTATCTAGATCAACAGGATACCTTCTCGCTTATGTTACTCACATTTGGAACAACGCAATAGAGCATCGTGGGGAATCCTGGGCAGTAGCACTGGACATTTCCAAGGCCTTTGACCGAGTATGGCATGAGGGGCACCTAACTAAAGTGAGAGCATACGGAATGCCAGTTCAATTATGTTTATGGCTGTCGAGCTTTCTTAAAGCCCGTTCCTTGCTAGTGGCGATGGACGGATTTCTTTAAGACACATTTAACATCAATGCCGGAGTCCCTCAAGGTTCTATATTGTCGCCCACCCTCTTTTTACTATACAACGACCTTTTAGAAAAAGCTAAAAATCCTATATATAGCTTCGCTGATGACAGCACACTTGTTTCATCTTTTACTTTGGATGCTCGCACATCGGCTGCCAATGCACATCTCTATAGGCAGCAAGAGGTCTCACATCTCAACAAAGACCTGGAAGAAATTCTGTCTTGGGTGACAGTCATCAAGTAGAATTTAACGCTAAAAAAACCCAGGCGGCAGTTTTTTCTAAAAAAGTTAATGTCGAAGAACCGGATATAGCCATGGCGGGATACTCGATTCCCTTGGCTTCATCAATTCATTTATTGGGCGTCAATTTGGATAGCCATATGTCTTGTCACGTTGCGGCCACTGCTAAGGCAGCCTCGCATAAGCTTGGAGTTCTTCTCCGAACTAAGAACCTCTATACACCCGAACAACTTTTGATGCTCTATAAATCCCAAATTCGACCATCACTGGAGTACTGTTCACATATTTGGGACTCTGCTTCTGCTTCATTCTTTGTTTTCAGCATAGAAAGCCTAATTTTACAATATTTCGGCTTAAGCCAAGTCCACAACTGTACCAACACTCATATTAACATAAATTATATGTACTTGAGGCTAGCATTTTACAACTCTGCAAAACTTCAAAAATAAAAAGGCATGTAGTAGTTTAGACGACGTTCCCATTTTTGCTTTGATTGTTACCTGGAAATATGTGAAATATCCTCTTTCTTACATTTTTAATCTCCCCATTACTATAATTATTTTTCCCGATGCTCTAAAACTCCGCTATTAAAAAAAGGCGACCCAGAGGCAGCTGAGAATTACAGAGCAATAACAGGGCTTACTTCCTTCTCTAAACTTTTTGAAAAAGTGGTTACCAGCCGCATTGAGTCGTTCCGCTTAAGGCAAAGATTATTTACTACCGCACAACACGAGTTTCGAAAAAGAACTTCTCCACTAGCACAGTTGCCTAAGATCTCTTGGAATATATTTATAAAATATCATTATTAATTCTATCAGGCTTCCGTGATTTGAACGACTGAGACTCTTGAGTTAAGTGTGATTTTTTGTCGGTTGTAGTGCGATTAAAAAGCTGATTTTTGGTTCACCAGGAGACGAAAGTTAAAAGCATGAATTGTGACAGTGATGGAACAAAAAGAAACAAAAGAAAGAGGGTTAATTAGACATTTTTCAGTAGGATCAATGCCCACCTACATTGATAAACACAAGTCCAAAAAAAGTGTAAATAAACTGCAACAAAAACACGACCAGAACGATAAGACCGAGACGCCCAATTGCACTGAAATTATACAGGATAGCACAAAAGAAAGTGATCATTTATTTTGGGATAATAATGATAGTGAAAAGGAAAAAATTTTTAAATCACGACTTCCTATAATGAGGACACCACCAAAAGGCGACATTGAACAAACTGATTCTGGACAAATATCCAATAAGAGGCAGAGGTCTGAAACTAGCTCGGAAATGCAAGCAAACAAAAAGAGACAGTATGATATAATCAAAAACCAAACTGAAGAGGGACATCATATAACTGGGTAATCATGCAGATGTTTAATCACCTAGTTAAATTCATGGACGTTGCAAATAAACAGATTGGTAGCTTGACTAGCGATGATCATTGATCAAGCATTAAAAAAGCACACATTGAACTACATAAATTGTTAACGTTGGCAATTTTTAAGTGCGGAGCCCTAGAAAAGGAGAACATGAAGTTAAAGAAACAGATGGAAATGCAACAATTAGTATGTGGATTAGATAAAGAAATAGAGACATCACATAGTCAAGTGAAAAACAACTATGCGGATGTTGTGATCTTAAATAACGATAGGGTATATGAAAATAGGATGAATCTACAAGAACAAACTAAACAGTGGACAATACCACCTACAGTTAAAAGACATGAAACAGTTATACGTATTGAAAATGTAAGTGACTCAAAACAAGCATTCAAACAGCTTAAAAGCGAAATAAATAACCAAGATATAGGAAAAGGATTTAAAAGCATCAGACAAACGAAAAATGGTACAATAATAGTTGAAAGTTTCAATAAGAACCAACAAGAAAAACTAAAAGTGGCGATACAAGAAAAATAGAACATCAAATTTAAAGAATCCCAAAATACTGATCCCATGTTTATGATAACAGGTATAAACAGGGGGTTTCAGATGCAGAGCTTCTTAAGGAAACAGAAAGTTTAAATTATGAAATTGTGGAAGAACTTGGCTATTGTGTATCTGATAAAATTTGTGTAATTTCGAAAAAGCCATGTCGCAACCCTGAAAAAGAATTTTTATAGAAATCAGAAACGAAAGGTCCTTAAAATATGTAAATAGATGAAATGAAACAAAAGAAAATAATCAAACAAAGTTTGGCAAAACCAATAGCATGAGAATAGGTGATGACAAGATCACTATCATACATCAAAACGTTCAATCCATTGCAAACTCTGTGGACCTGTTGGAGGATTTTTTAAACAACAATAAGGACTGTAATATACTGTGTGTTACAGAACACTGAAAGACAGATTCGCAGTTGGAAAACTATGGCATCGAAAGTTTTTGCTTAGTTGCGAGTTTCTACAGACAGCACGAGAATAGACATCGAGGCAGTGCCATATACATTAAAGATAATCTCAAGGGCAAAAAGAGAGACGATATAAATGGATTAAGTAAAGAAAATATTTTTGAATGTTGTGGATGTGAACACAAGGTGAAAGACAATAACATAATTTGTGTATCACTCTATCGGCCACCAAATGGGGACTTTGGAATTTTTCTAAATAAGATGGAGCAACTTTTATTATTGTGTGTAAATAAAAACCATTTATTTCAGGTGGTAAAATGTTGGGGACCTAATCTCACTAATTAACTCTTTTAATGTAACCCACACTGTGACAGATTACACTCGTATTAGTACGAACAGTAGGAGTTGCATTGATAACATACTAACAAATTTTGGGGGCAGTAAGGTTTCCCAAGTTCTAGATTCTTATATCTCGGATCATACAGCTCAAAAATTAACCTTAAATATGACAAAAGAAAAAAACATATTAGTCGAAAAAAGAATTTTCAGTAAAAAAAATAAATTAAAGTTTAAAAATATGCTTTCTGTAGCAAGCTGGCAGTCAATTTATTTACTACATGATCATTCAGTAGACGACCAGTGGTGTGAGTTTATCGAGGAGTTTATGAATATTTTTCAAAGAAAATCAATGCAAAAAATACCAAACAGAAATTTCAATAAATCTAGAAATAGGCTAAATAATCCTGAGATAGAAGAATGTAAAAATCAATTAGATGTTTTAAATGTTCTAAAGAGTGGAAATATCCTGTTTAAAGACTTATACAACGATAAAAAGACAGAATATAACAATCTGTTAGTTGAATCTAAAAAAAATTATTTTGCAGATAAAATTAAAAATTCTGATAATAAATCAAAGAGTACATGGTCTGTTGTCTGTTGTTAATCAAATTAAAGGCAAAAGTTTATCAAAACCTTCAATTAAAGTTATAGGAGATCCAAAGACTGTTGTAAATAATTTTAACACCTTTTTTGCAAATGCAGCCACATCTCTACTTGAGAACTTAGAGAATCTATCTTTTAATTCTAAAATAGAACATAATGATAACACAGTAGAAATGCGTCTAACTAACTCTAAAGAAATTCTCGGTGTAGTTAGTAATATGAAAAACAAGCAAAGTAGCGGCCATGACGGAGTATCCTCTAATTTGATCAAGTATGTTATAAGGGAAATAGTTCAACCCATTTGTTAGGTATATCCTCAATAACTCTTTGAAATTTGGCATTTTCCTAGAGAGTCTTAAAATTGCACAAGTTGTACCAGTCTTTAAAAAGGGTGATGAATCAACTAATTAGCTTACTTCCGTCATTTTCTAAACTGTTTGAAAGTATAGTATCTGAACGTTTGCTTCAATTTTTTATATCAAACAGTTTGTTACGCAATCAAGAACACGGGTATATAAAGGGTAGGTCTACACAAACTGCGGTATTCCAATTTATACAGTATATTTTAGAATCTTTGGAAGCCGGAAAAGTCCCTTTGGGTCTATCCAAAGCATATGATACATTAAATTTTAACATACTTTTTCAAAAGCTAAATTCTTACGGAGTCAGAGGAACGTCTTTAAGTTTACTTAAATCTTACCTTTCAAAAAGGACACAACAAGTTTTAATTAAACAGGACAATAAAAAATACTTATCCGATAAAGTATATCGATCGAACTTGCCGTACCGCAGGGCAGTGTGCTAGGGCCGATTCTTTTTATCATATATTTAAACAATATCACGCAAATAGCTAGCAGCTACGGAGACTGGTGTAAACTAATAAATTATGCAGATGATACGAGTATAAATATTGATTAGTAACAAAAATATCATTCAAATTGAGGAAAAAACTAAAAACATAATGACGGATGCCAGCAGTTGGTTTGCCAAGAACAACTAATTTTAAACGGTAATAAAACCAACATTGTAATTTTTAAAACAAATAGGTCACGTGTAGAACAACCACAAACAATACAAATCAAGGACAATTCTCTTAACATAACTGGGGATGTTAAATTTTTGAATATCGTCCTGGATGATGTAATATCGTGGGAAAACCACATTGAATATGTCCGAAAAAAATTGAACACTATATGTTATAGCTTCCTTTATCTTAGCAAAATATACAGACTTACATAGGTACTAAGAAAGTTATATATCACTCAAACTTTGAATCCCATATTGGAAACTGTATACTTAGTTCTATATGGAAGTTGTAAGGATATAGAGAAATTATTTGTGTGTCAAAAGAGGGCATTAAGAATAATGCTGGGATTAAAATTTCGGGAATCATGTAGAGGCAAATTCAGGGAAAATAAACTTTTAACAATAACAGGAATTTATATTCAGGAATGTTTATCGTTTTTCTTAAAAATAAAAAGTTATTCAGAGATAGTGCTCCGCAGAATATGTATTTATCTAGACATGTAAATTATAAGTATCCAAGGCACAGATTAACAATAACAGAAAAAGGGGGTTATTATAATTGTATAAAGTTCTTTAATTATCTGCTGACGAATATAAAAATGATTGATAATATTAGTTGTATAAAGAAAAAAATATTTAAAATGTTAGTAAATATGGAACCATATAACGATTTTGAATATGTGCGAAATTTTTAAATTTGTCATTTTTCCTTTTTTTTTCTTTTTGTGTTATGGTTTTATGACGTTATTTCGTTTTATGTTGTAGCTATAGCTTTGACATTCCTTTCAAATAAAGATTGTTTATTATTATTAAAACAATAGATTCTAATTATTACACTATAGCTCTATTTTTTGATTTAACTCGAGTTTTTGACTGCGTCGACTGCAAAGTCAGAAAGTTGCATGCGTGGAAATATCTCTGGCTGGCTAGAATCATTTCTCTCCAGTCAAATAAGAGTAAAACTTCAGAGAAACTAAATGTTAGATATGGCGTTCCCCAAGGAGACGTAATCTCCACATAGCACAAAAATTATAGAGTAAAGTAGCGCATCAATTAGCATACTTCAAACAAATGAAATATTCTATAAGTTTTATAAATAGTAGAGAAGTGCCAAACCTCTTGGGCAATGAGTGGAGTTTCTAGAGTCTTACAAGTATTCTCTAAAGTTCTGAGCGTTTTGAGAATCAGCATATAGGTAGCCATATTTGCCTCTTAAGACTGAGACAAATAACAGGGAAAACATGGGAGACGCAAGGATATTTGCCCAAAACCGAAAGAAGTGGTGATTCTTTGTAGAAAAATAAGAAGTAACCTTGACACTTTACAGTAAAAACAAAGATTTGGATGATAATGATAGGCATTTCTTAAATATATCTAAGTAGAGATAACGTGTCTATACATATTAAATCCGTTCTATTCGTTTTTGAGATAGGTACCTAATTTTAAATAATAATGAAATTAAGAAAACTTTAAAAAGTTGTTTAAATGTATATACTATCAAGAAATAGGAACAATTAAAATAAATAAAAATAGTAATTTGGTATAGGAATAGGTTAACTGTAGATGTTGAATAATGCTTTACTGTGAGACACTGAAGTTATTAATTGGGGCCCATTATCATTACATAGGATTGCAATTGACTATTTCTATTGTATTTCAGTTTCGTGATATTTTCCTCAAATATAGTTAGGTTTTCTAGACTTTAAAATGTCCCTTTTATTGAGATAAAGTAAAAAAATTATCATTATACAAAATAGTAAATACATACGCTCTATGTTTCGGAAAACCCATTTGCAATAAAATTTGTAACGGAGTGAGATTCTGTTTTGAAATTCTGGTAGGTGTCGGGTTCCTTCTAGGAGGTAGAGCAGCCATATTTTAATTTAAATATTTTTTAAATTATATAGAATTTAGATTTTAGATTTGAACTCTGACATTTCGAATGACAACAATCAGATGTAAACAGAAAATCTAGTGTATTGTAGGATTATTCTATTGGTTCTTTGAGAGAGCAGAAATTTCCCTAGATCTTCCATTCGGATATTTAGGCGTAAACCTCCTTCTGGCTTTTTCGATTAAAAATGTGTTGTTCCCAAAGACATTTTGGTTGTTCCTAAACGGATTGTATGAATTCCATGCGAAAAAACGAAGATTTGTCTGGAACGACTATGGAGGGCTTTAGGAAGGAGACCGATCGACAATGGCCGAATTTTAAATTTACGTCCTTGTTTTTCGTTACTTCGCTGGTTGGCCGTCGAGGGCGCCACTGCACGCTTCTCCGCTATTTTTTGCAGGTTTTGATAGGAGAGTGCGATATTTTTTTCGAATATCTTGAAAAATAAGCTTTGGAATCATTTTTTTGCCTTATTAATATAAACAATGAGTGACGTACAGTGTTCTACAAGTACCATTTGCTTCGTGCCGGGGTGTAAAACTGGATATTCGTCTGATAGAAAGCTCAGGAAAAATCGTGGTGAGAAAAATCCTAGTCTTTTTCAAGCCCCTAAGGTAAGCAAAAACCACAAAAGGTTCACAATATTGTTTATTAATAATGTCTTCTTATTAGGATCCTGAAATATTTGAAAAGTGGCGAATAATTATTCCTAGAGCAGACAAAATATTCGGTGTAAAGGATGCTGTTTGTTCGTTGCACTTTCCAGAAGAGGACATTTTGCGTTTTTACGAAACTAAACTACCTGATGGTACCATTAATAGAATTCAGAGAGGAAAGCCAACATTAAAGAATGGGTCATTACCAACGACATTTCCTAATCTGCCTTCTTATTTGTCAAATAAGAAAAAAAAGAAACTTTTACATCCGCATTAATTAGATTCTTTCTCGTTAGTAGAATGCATTTTATTTGTAACCAAATGAATCGCATTGATGAAGCCAAAAAAGAGAAAACCAAGTCTTTACGTAAACAATCTAAATTGTAAAAAAAAAATTTTGCTACTGATGGTAGTATTTTTTGGTGTTTTTGATAGATTTAATTAAAATTTATTCATTGTTACGAACTGTTAAACTAACTTTAAAAAGGTATTAATAATTTAAGAAATAATATTTCTCCTTTAATTGGTATTTTATACAAATTAAGATATTATAATAGATACCTACTTACGTCCCCTTAAAACTTTTATATAGGTAGGTATAGGTACTTAAAATTTCAATATTTAATATCAGTTTGCCAGTTTGTCAAATAATAATCCTTTAAAAAAATACAAAATAAAACCATAAAGTGCATTCAACCTATTAATTGTATATAGAATAATAATAAAAGTTTATAATAATATTCCAAAAACAATTAAAAATACAATCAATCCCTATAAAAAAGGTTTAAATATTTATTAAAAAAACGTTTATTGAAAATATAAGATATTTCTATTTTTGTTATACTTTTTAAAAAAAGTTTCAGAAACTTATTAATATATTAATTATTTTATTGTTAAAAAAATAATTTAATTTTTTGGTTGTTAGTATACTATAATTTTTATTCCGTTTCTTCTCAATTTAATTTTAAAATCCCCATTTATAATCTTTTGTAAAGTTACTTGGAAAATATATAAATTATAATAAGTTAAGAATCTTTTCTTTTCAGGTCTGTTAAAAGGTGTACGTACTACCTATAATGAACATATTATGTTAATTTATTTTTAGTTTGAATTTAAATAAAAAATGTATATAGTAACGTGGAGATTGTGTAATTATTTCCTTTCCAAATAAAAAGTTGTTTGAGTGTTTATAAAGACCGCCAGTATTTGAAAAAATTAATCCTCCTGGTAACAATAATACAGGGTCTTAGAATGCAATACACCCTTTTACATGCTAGAATTATGTATCTAGGGAGTATCCCGCACCCGCCTCTCACACATATCTCGGTCTGTAGACTGTTTAAATTAACTAATTTCGATAAAACAGTTAATTCTCCCATAAGAACCCATGAAATTTGCCATGATAATGGAACAATGCGACCTTGGCGGCAGTTTTTGAAGCAACGCAAAAGTTGGACCGGAATCGATGTATTGCGATCGGTCTCCTTCCTAAAGCCCTCCATAGGAACGACAACTGACAACAAATTTTTCGAGTTCTGTGGTCAGATTTGGGCCGTCATAAATTTGTAGTTTTCGTGCCGGGGTATTTTTTTCTCGTTAATACAGTTTTTTTACAGTTTTTCGCGATGGCAGGCGTTTTATTCGAAGACATCTTTAACGTTAAAGATATAGATCCCGAAGGAAAGAAGTTTGATCGTGGTAAGTTACTTACTTATTGATTTTTTAAGTTTACATCTGCGTAGTTTATTTGATGAGGTTATGTTGCCGTGTTTTGAAAATTAATAAATAAGATTTTAAATACATCGTTGTAGCGAATGTATTCGGGGCCCCCTGCTCTTATTTATTGTTTTTTAGCTCTTCACTGGTATCACAATATGTCATCTATATCTATTATTAACCGGTATTGATAAAAAAAACTTGGTTCAATTCAATGTAACAGAATCGCCTCTCAAGGAAATTCCACTTGAAAGTAAAGATAAAATAATATAATTACTGGGGGTTCCTTGTCAAATTTGGTGCTTTTTCATTGTTTTTTTTGCCGGCAACATGGTTTGTTAAAACACAAGACAAGATAGGTGTACACTTAGTTCGTGAACTGATTATTGTGGAACTGAATTCATAAGTAATGCCTTACACCAATAGAACCCTTTTACTTAAACCATTCAAATACTTAAGTTCGAATAGACATGTATTATTCTCACCTAATATTTCTTTTGGCACCGCATTTTATTAACATGAATAATTAATTATTTATTGAGTAATTAGTCTTTGATGACATCATGTTTTATCCCTTGTTAGATACGTATTGGATTAAATAATACCTTTGTAGTTGAGTAATATGGGATAGCCATTACAACAGGTAACAGGCTTTTTGTTTGTTGTCCTCGATACAGATAAAGGATAATTGGGCAAGATATTAGGTACTTAGGTAGATACAATCTGAATTTTTATAGATTACATCATTATTAAGGTTCATATTCATAGGCGGCATTTAAAAAAGTGATCAAATGGCAGTCATTATACCACATGTGGATGTGTATGACCACATAATATTGTAAAGTCCCTCGGTAAGTAGGTATAATATTTAAGTTCGATGATTTTATTTTGTTCAATTTAGATATGGATTGATTGCTTGGAATGGCTCTAAGATCCAAATTATGAATGTCCTGTTAGTGAGAACAGTCATTTAACTTTCAGAATTGTTCCAAGAATGGTGTCCTTAAGGGCGTTTTACATGTTGCAAGATTAGCTGCAAACCCATAAAAGATGCAAGAGATCTTGATCTACCACCCATACTCGGAGGCATGCACATTCTTGCAAGATCAATTCTGGAGAAACATTTAGTAATTTCAGTTTTGCCAAGACCTGGTTATGTTTGTTTACTGTTTTTGTTATTCCTGGCTTTTCTTTAAAATGTGGGGAATGAATAGAATTTCAAAGCCAACAAAAAAAGCAGTTGTTGCTGCCTTTCTTCAGATCAGGAAACATATGCTAACTGAGTTAGCATGAACGTTGCCTCTCTAAGCTATACAAAACCACCACAAAAACAACATTTTGTTCAATTTTCTAGTACTCAAAAGGGGAATTAAATTGAAAAATGTCACGAATAAGGGAATAAGTATACTCACCTCTTACTGCAGCAAATTATTTTCTTCATAATTTAGGTACTCTCTGATTTCTGTTTTAAATGTTGACAATGCATGCAATAAACATTGCAGGTTATGTCTCGCTTTTGCAATAGTCTTGCAAGTAATCTTGCTGCATGTAAAACGGCCTTTAGAAGATCTTGCAGTTAGAATTTAACAGGATATTGTTGTTGATTGAAGACATTCGTTGATTGAAACCATTGCCTATTTTTATTATTAAAACATCTTTATTAGACAAAAATCCAAAAGGCTATCGATCTAGGTCGTTCAGCCTTTAATTTACATTAAAAATAGTAACTCGCAAAAATAATTATTCTTTCTAAGGGTGATACCTATAGTGTTATGTAAAAAAAAGAAAAAAACTAGTTGTTCAGTATCTCAAAAACTGTCTTTTTTGGAAATACTTATTGGGAATATACATAAAATGAATGGCTCTATTATATTAATATTGGGTCTCTTGATGGTAAATTTTTCAGTAAGTCTGTGAAATCTCTGAGTAATTGGTTCAACTTTTGTCTTTTTATATAGGCATTTATTAGATAGATTGTGCAGTGGATTGGCAGGGTGTCTTATCTTTGTAATTTTACGAAGACTTGTTCTTTCAGCTATTTCTATAATATTAACAGCAGGTTTTCTACAAGAGCTGAAAATTATTTGTCCATACTCCACCATTGGTTGAGCCAACATTTTATATATGTGAAGCAGTTTTTAAATTAATTCCTTCATTTTCATAAGTGAGACATCTTAAATATTTACTTCTGGTTATCATCTTCTTTATAATTGTTAGGTGATGTTTAAAATTTAAAATTCAATTTGTGATCAAAATAGATGCCCAAGTATTTAATATGTGTCTGTGGGTTTATTTGGTGGTTCAGAACTTCTATGGTTGTTGATGAATTTTTTATTTTATGGTGATAAATTATAAATTTTGTTTTTTTCTGGATGCAAATTTTCATTTTCGAAACCAGGTTATAACCGCATTAAGTGCAATTTGTAGTGCTTGCGTTGCTTGATCTAAATTTTTATGGTGAGGAGCTATCATTGAAGCATCATCAGCAAATTGTAATTAATATGGTATTTCCGGCAAAACTTGATTTAGCTCTGGAAATATGTCGAAGCAAAATACATTTTATAGGAGGGGTGATAGGGGTGAGCTGTCAAATGCATTTTTAATATCCAAAAAGACTGCTGCGCTGCTAGGTCCTATGGCGTATAATTTTTTCAAAGTTTTTTTGCCATTATCGGTAAAAGTGTGATGGGACGGTATTTCTCGGCTCTTGAGTGATCAAGCTGTGGTTTTGGTATAGTGATGACTACTCCTTTTTTCCAAGCTTCAGGAAATAAGCTGTTACTCAAGCAAAAACTGTACATCGCTTTGATCTTTTAATGGACTTCCAATACTAAGTTTTCTTAAAATATTCTATTAATGTTGTCATATCCAGGTGATGTGTTTTAGCCAGGGGAAAGAACTTCAAAATATTCATATTCCTCAATTTCTATATTGTTTTGTTCTATTTGAAAAAACTGCTCAAACCAATTGTTTACTATTGGAGTTTGTTAGTCTGCATTATTTTCTTGGATTTTTTTATGTAAGTTCTCAAAATATAAGGAATACACATTACCTTTACCCTGGTCACTATACACTACCGTATAACTTGTATAACACATTATACTCCATTGATTTTTTGTTCAATGTTCATGTTTTTTATACCTTTAATGGGTTCTGTTGGTCGTCTCGGACATTTTGTTGACCAGGCTTGGTGATCTTCTGAAGGTAAATTTGTGCTACATTTTTGGCAAATAATGGAGTTTGGGCAGAGTTCAGTGGTAAGCGTAAACTGTGCATATTTTCCGAAAGGGATGGGTAGAGACTCTGGAGGCTTCCTAGGAAAAACGGTACACTTTATATTTATATAAAAATGCATTGTTCATCAGTTTTTCAAAAGACTAAATCTCCTGTTATTATGCTGATTAAAGTTGTTATGTTGTTGGTGGCCTTTGATTTTATTCGTTTGCAGTATCTATGTAATATTGCTTCGTTTTTTAGATGTTCACTAATTTTCTCATCTGTTATGTCATATTCAACCGCCGCAATGACACATGAGCATGAGGTTGTATAGTTATCCTATGCAGGCATTGTGTTTGTATTTGTTTCTTTAAAAGATGTAAGTACTTTTGTATTTGACAGCTAAAATCTGCATTATTTTATTCTTCTCATTGTCCGTTTTTAGAACGAATCCCCGTGACGTCTTAATAATAACATAACATAGCTTTTTTCTGACTGTTGTTGACTCCATATATGCGCAAATTCCAAGCGTGTCATTTCTTTTGTTGTGGAGAAATAAAACCGACGACTACTACGAGAAAAGCGAGGCTAGGGAAAAAAGACTTTAAGATGCGATTATAATGAATAATGAATAATGAATAATTGAATATTAAATACTCCAATACAGGAGTATTATTACATAGTTTATATTAAGAAATATGTTTCGAAGCAATATTACTATTAATTTTATTACATATTAGCATTTTCATAAAATGTGGTATTATTATTTCGTTTTGTAACAGGCGACTGTCTCCCCTGACAGGTCACCACTGCTTCCCACGGAAGATCAGGGTTGTGTCATTTGCATATAGAATGTCATGTAACTCATTTGTATACAGTGTAAATAATGTATGGAATAAATTCGATTCCGATTCAATTAAAATTCAGATAACATGTTTTGAGAAAAACGCTGAAATACGTCAAGTAACTTATAAAAAGATGCGCTTTCTTTGACACTTACAATATTTATACAGGGTATCGCGTTTAGAAGATATGATTGTGTGAATGATTTTTTTTAATGGAATGCCTTGTATATTACTTCAAATTTCGATTCCTCAAAAGAAGCCGCTTTCAAAAACCTAATACACTTAAGGTTCAAAATTCGTAGAAACCAGAGCCACTTAATGAAAAAATCCCTAATGCATTTTTTTGAAATCACAAAAAATCTAAAAAAAGTTAAAATCAAACAATTAATTAATTAGATGTTGAAATTGTCTTCCTTCTTGCACCTGACAATATCCTAATCGATCAATAAACTCTCGTTGCACATTACTTAAAGGCTCTTCAAATATTTTGGCACATTCAATTCTTTTCCTACTTTTTAAATCTTTGATACTAGCCAACTTCCAACAGAATGAGGGTTGACTGTGGTGTTCCGCAGGGTTCGGCACTTGGCCCGGTCTTATTTTTACTATATATGAATGATTTGGCGGAGATGGATATCCGCGGTACTTTTACCATGTTTGCCGATGATACTACCATCCTGTGGCGACGTCGGGATTCTGATGAATTGAAGCTTGTTGTACAGAGTGATATGTTCCTTGTTAAGTGGTGGTGAAACTTTAATCTTTTGTGTTTTAATGTCAGCAAGAGCAGCATTCTTACATTTAAATTTTCCTTTTCAGAATTAGTTTTAGAGAATAATTTTGTAAAATTGTGTAAACACGCAAATGTTGCAAGGTTCTTGGGGATTTTAATTGACGACAAACTTAAATTTAGGGATCACATTCTTGCATTGAAACGAACTGGGAAAACACATGAGGCGAACTGTTTATTTTTCTTTGTTTGAAAGCCACCTGCGGTGTGGAATCGCCTTTTGGAACTTTTGCAGTCAAGAGTTATTGGGGTCTATACTCAGTAGCGGATCCAGGATTTTACTGAAGGGGGGGGGGCGACTCGAGCTTATCGTCAATCATATATCAAATTCATATTTTTTGAAAAACCTCGCATACGACATACGACTGCAAAATTTTGACATTGACTTTCACTTTAACTTTTAGACTATGCAAGAAACATAAACGTTTAATGAAAAATAACTTTTTTCTTAAAACTAATAATAAGAAAGTTTTCCATGCGATTCGAGCTTACGTAGACACACTGTATAAAAACAATTAAAATGTACTTACAGTTTCAACTGGTTCACTACCATCATGCTTATTTTCAAAATTTTTCATTCGTTTAAAAAAGCTGTCAATTGTCCCTGCCTTTCTTTTTTTATTTTCATTAGCACTCATTATGAGGTACCTAATTGTGAAACTTCACATCCAAACAATAACTCACTAACTCGACACCAATAAATTAATAAAATAATACCTAGGGATACAATTAAGAAATAAAAATTCCAACAGCTTTACTAACAATTTTACTAACGCGAGTAACGCCCTGTTTACGTGTTTTACTCTTCTACGGGTGGCCGGGGGTTCCCGGCGGGCTGAAATTTGCAGTGTTTCTCAGTATTCGGCGAGTTAAAAATATGCGGATCCTGCTCCTTTGATCCGTTCCTGCGGCATCGGCACTCGGCAGTTATCAATACAATACATAAATACCGCGGTAACACAATGTTGAGATTTGTTAATTTTTAAAAGCAATAATACCTAATACATAACAATACATTTGTTTATATTAGGTATTAGCTTGTTTTATATTATACTAATAATTAAGTATGTAAAGTTGACTGACTATAAGCCTTTCCTTATATTTATTTCTCTGGAATTTCTGGTCTCAAAAAGCGTATGTCGTATATCGGCTTTGCGACTTAAACCGCGATTAAGACTCAGGGGGGGGGGGGGAATCCCATTCGGCCCCCCCCCTGAATCCGCCGCTGTCTATACTTATTATACAGAAAATAGCTCTTAGATACCTTTGTAGTGCAAACTCAAGAGATCATTCTAAGCCACTTTTCATCAAGGAAAAATGCTAACAGTTGTGGGTCTATTTATATTAGAAACAGTTTGCCTTATTCACAAAAAAATACAAAAGTTATACAATTAACAATATATATAACATATATAACACGCGCAACAGTACTGATATACCTCTTCCTATTCCCAGGACAGCGCTCACAAAGAACTCTTTAATTTTTGAAAGTATTTAAGTCTACAATCATTTACAGACTGATACTGGACATAAAGACATTTAAAATATTCATAAAGAAGCTACTTAGTAATAGACCATACTATTCCCGTCTGGAGTAACTGTGGAGTTCTAGGTTCTAGTCCCTGGATTCTCAAGCAAATAATATTAACAAAAATAAAAATTAAAAATATTTCAGCTCTTCGATGTTGTTTTTATTCTTTTCACTGATCCATTATTTTATACCTTATGTGTAGATATGTGTTCTAAATCATTTTATGCTTCCTGTGACACAGATTTCAAATTTGATCTTTCTTGAGTCTTCCCAAAACATGTTTGATATGTAATTAGTTCCAACCTGCGACACCTTGTTAATTTGTTTTGTTTGTATTATGTGTTTACATTGTGGAAATTGTGTTTATATTTATGACTATTATTTTACATTGTATTCTTTACGTGCGTACCAACACTTTATACCAACTTTGTTGTGAGAACCACAACATTCTTTCAAGAATAAAGTATATTTTAATTCGAATTATATTATATATAAATAACTTGATTTAATAATTAATAATGTACTTTTAATGTGCTGCATCTTCCTGGTTCCTGTTTTATATAATTGACTTGGCTTGCCTGGGCTTGTTTCATTTTTAATGTTGTATGTTTATGCCCTAATATATATTTTAATTGTCTCCTTCTTTTTATCTTGTATAATTTTTTAATAATCATATTTTTGATTTACCTAGGTATTTATAAGATACTGTGATTTCAATTGTAATTTAATATTATTTGTATTGCTTCAGTGAATTGGTCAATAAGTCTTTGGATCTTCTGACAATAAAGCTTATTTGAATTCGAATTTGAATTAGCTGGTCTACTTCTATATACCACAATTTTCAAATGACCCCACAGGAAATAGTCCATGGGAGTAAGATCCGGGGACCTGGATGGCCACTCAATGGTATCACGCCTTCCAATTCACTTATTGGGAAAAACTTAATCAAGATATGCTTGGACCACTACAGCATAATGTGGACTTGCCCATCTTGTTGATACCATAAATTTTCACTTCTTATTTGGAAATAAATTAACCAGTTTAGTCTTGCAAAAACTAAAGATACTTCTGCCCATTTACGTTACCCTTAATGGCCCCAAAATTGGGTTTCTGACATGCAATACCCGCCCACACATTTATTTTCTGGGGATATTGTGTATGATGCTCTTGCATCCACCTACGATTTTCTTTCGCCCAGTATCTGCAAGTCTGTTTGTTTACCTACCGTTTAATTTGAACGTAGACTCATCTGAAAGTATTATATTTCTTACCAAGAACGGGTTACCATTGCACATGTCCATTAATGTTCGACAGAATTCCATTCTTCTATCAGGATATCCTCATCCAACAACTCTTGAACAAGATTTACTTTAAAAGGGTGCCATTTTTCTATCCTCAGTAAATTATGCACGGACATAAAAGAGGTTTCTTGTTCTAGATCAGGGGTCTCCAAACTACGGCCCGCCAGTGTCATCAATTCGGCCCGCAACAGCTAATGGCTTAGTGTTGTTATTGTAGTTGTGATAAGTTGGATAAAAAAAAAACACAGAATGATAATAACTCGGTTTTATTTACTTGCTAGGTTAAGCTTAATGACAAGTATAATACGCAGAAAATTTAACTTAAGCATAATACTAACAAATAATTGAAATTAATCCAACTAACATTATAAACATATATAAACATTATAACATATAAAATACTAATGAGGTTTATGTAATTGAATCGCAATATGCAGAAACAGCACATGTCCATTTTAGGCCAAACTGAGTTTATGACGAAAATTACATCTATATGGGTAAATGCATCGTACTATGCAAAAACCGCACACGTCCTAATGCCTAGTTTGTAATAAACGCCAATATATTTGAGAGATACTACACAGAAACAGCATACGTCCCGGACATGTGAGGTTGTTGCTTAGCGCGTGTTATACAGTGGTGTTGTCTCGCTTAGCGACCATGCGTGATGCGTTTTTTGACAGTGAGGCGTCAGTCAGCTGATTGCTTTGGCGGTTGTCTTATTATCAAGATTGTTATTGCTCGATGTATGTGGTCTTGTTTCCTTGTTTAAGTTATTGCAAAATTATTATTACTTTATTATATAAGTTACTAATAGTGTGAGATGGAAAATATTTTATATTCCTGGTAAAGCCGTGAGCCGTATCTGCAGGTAATATTTCAGTTGCCAAAAACACCGGTTGGTGATGTGTTCTATTATCAACAACTAACTGTTTCAGTATTTTGTATTCACAACATTAAGGAAAATACTGCAAGAATTTATATATATCATGAAGGGGAAGCAAAGAAAACTGGTAATGAAATTTGCTCATTTCTTTTAGATTATCTAAAAGAGTTTTCTAAGGACATGACTGAACTGCACCTCTTTAGCGATAACCGCTAGGGGCAAAATAAAAATCATACATTAATACGCATGTTCCTTGCATTAACTGACACCATCCAATTTTCGAAAATTATTCACTTTTTTCCAGTCAGGGGACATTCATTCCTCCCCTGCGACAGAGGCTTCGCGATAATAAAACGCAAATTGAGAAAAACCGACAGAATTTTTACAGTTCATCAACTAACAGAGCTTATTGTAGCTAACAGCACTACCAAGAAATTTTCAGTGAAAGAAGTTACAACAAGCGATGTAGTTAACTTTAAAGATTGGTGGCCATAGTTTTATAAAAAAAACTGTATATCTGAGGAAACGATTTCAAAAAGCGTACCACGAAATTCAAAAGTTAATTTTAACATCAGTACCTACTCGCAGTTTATTTACGATAGCGAAAATAAGGGATGTGTTGCTGTCTTGCAATTTATCGAAGGAGCTAGTAAGCATACGTTCAAACTCCAGCAACCTGGTAAAATTATGACTTTCCCATCTGCTGCAGCATATCCACTAGGAAAAGTTGCAATAAAATCAAGCAAAATGAATCATATAAAAAAAAATGCGCTGCGTTTGTGGAGGAAGAATTTCAAGAGTTTTATGCAACAATACTTCTATGGCCTACCACCACCAATTAGGGAATAAACATAATAATTTGTAAACTTTCTATAATATATTCCTTATTTTGAAATAGAACAACGTTTCTTATTTAAAATCCAAGCTACGCAAAAACGTCCATTTTTTTAAAAATATCTAGTAAATTTAAATTATGTTTTTTAATTTAAGTCAGATTGTCACTTCCTTAGGATCACTTTAAACTATCGTTCTGGATTTTTTGATACAAATTATATTGCCTGGAATAAACCTAAAAGTGTTTTTTTCATTTTCTCTAAAATTGATTTTTTGGACATGTGTTGTTTCTGCATATAGAGATTCAATTGTGATTTTCCACTGACAATAGTTTGTAGTAGTGGACCAATTTAACTTGTACCAATTATTAAGAGAGATTTAAGATGCTCGTTGGTTAACTTAGATCTGTAAGCATTCTTTACGTACTTCATTTTGGAGAATGTTTTTCTACACAAGTAAGTAGTACCAAGAACAGAAAACAGCCCACGAGCAAATTTATGCAAATTATCAAATTGTGCGAGTGGAAGACTCTCATAAAATTCCAAAAAAGATGAATTTTGATATTTGTTCTTAATTATATCACTGCAATGTAGATCAATAATTTCCATTTGAAGTTCTGGGACTAGGGTTTCAATGTCGGTATCAAAAGGATTTTGAAAAATCTTAATTTCATTCGCAATGACATCAAAGTCTGAGAAACGAGTATCAAAATTTATATTCAAATCACTCGAAGGCAGGTTGGCGACTTGAGTCTATTTTACAAATATTTTCATGGCAAGTGTTCAACTGAGGTTGCCCGCTTGATACCACCCAGAGCGGTGCATGGTAGAAATACACGACGAGCCACTGCAGCCCACCAGTACGTGGTTCAGCTTAGTGTCCCTCGAACGACACTGTTTCAAAATTCTTTCATCTGGAGAACGTCATCACTCTGGAACGACCTCCCTGAGATCGTGTTCCCCAACGACTATAATCTTCAAAGATTCAAGGCCAACGTGAATCGTTTCCTGCGCACACGCACCGCTCCCAGAGCGCCATAAAGGATTTATTCTGCAGTGCTGTGCCTTATCATAAAAAAAAAGCTTCGATTGCAAAATCGACGGGAAATTCAGATTCAGCCCGGTAGATCTGATGAAATTAACAATTGATGTGTCTGGTTTTAGAACTTCAGACATATCCAAACATTTCCCGCACAGAGACTGAATTGATGAATGATACAATTTAAGACAAACGATTTTGAACCACCGTCATTTTCTACAGCCTTTGACACAAGAGCGACCACTCCTTTATTTTTAACACACATGTTTTGGCCTCCATGAGTTGTAATAGATTTCAAGTTTTTCCATCGAAGCTTCTTTTTATTAATGCCATTTTCAACTCCCTTAAAAATATCTTCACCAGTCGTGCCGTGAGTACTATCAATATCAAGAAGTTCTTCATACACTTCATAGCTTTTATAGTGACTCCGCGAATAAAAATCAACACCTGAGCAGTATCTGACACATTCGTTGACCGTTTGCTGACAAACTGAGAGATTTAAATAAATTTACCTTTTCGGGGCACATTTCTTCGGCTACTGCATTAACGCATTCTTTGATCATTTCTCCATCGTTGAATGGTTTTCCACGTTTTGCGATTTCAAGAGCCACACGAAAGCTGGCACAAGTTGCAGCCTCTTGTTCAGTATTGAATTTCGTAAACGAAGATTGCTGCGATTTCAATCCGCGCTTCAAAGCTTCAAATTTTTCTGTCTGCAAACTTACAGTATATTTGAGTAATTTTTAAAATGCTTCGTTTCATAATGACGTTTAATGTTATATTTTTTGAGAACGGCTATGGTTTCATTGCAAATCAAACATAGCGCCTTCTTACTGGACTTAATTACGAAATATTGGAAATTCCATTGATCTTTGAATGTTCTGCATTTGCTGTCTATTTTTCGCTTCTTTTCCATACTATAGTAAATCACTCACAAAAACAACACGCCAAACCAAAATCCTGTTACGAAGATGTCTTTTTAAATTGCGCCGCTAGCCTTTTTATACTCCAATTACTGCCATGTACCGGGTGTTCCACCTAAGGAGGTAATCTGCTATATCTCAGAAACTAATAACACTAGGACTTTGGGAAAAATATATATCGATAAAAGCGGCCAAGAGAAATTGCTGGAAATTATATTCAAGTTCGAAAAATGAACGCTAGGAGGCGTAAGAGAACTTTCAAAATAGAAATGCCGATTTTCTCTTGATTTTTCTTAATAAAAATATGTCGAACTGTCTCCCATCATTTTGAATCCATAATTCCAATCGTTCCCTCGTCGACAAGATGGGAGACAGTTCGAGCATCTTGGACGTCATTAAGCCAGAGATTTAATTGATTAATTAATGTTTTAAAAAATTGCCTATTTTTCCATATTAATTATTATTATCCCTAATTTCTCTAGTTTAACAAAAGATATCACGTTGCGGTTTTCAGTTCCTTATAGTAACTTTTCCTCCTCTACAAGCTGATGGGGTTAGTTTTTTAATCCGACGTTTCGGATTCGAGCGACCATCATCAACTTTTTTATTATAAATACGGACCTGGATTTTTTATTCCACTATTTAATAGCCTTTATAAGCCTAAAATAAAATATGATGAAAAAGTCATATCATAACATTTGATTTTTTTGAGAAAATCCTTATTCATTGAGGAATTACGGAAAAACGCCATCTAGTGGCCACCATCAGAATCAATATGGTATAGTTAATAGATCTACGTATAGAGGAAAAGAAGGGCTTTTTTCAAGACCAAGTTGAATAAAATCGGTTTATCCAAAGCAGAGATATCAGCGTTTGAAAGAAAAAAAGTTTGACCTTCGCCCACCACTTTATTATTGAAAATATTAAGAAAAATGAAGAGAAAATCGGCATTTCTATTTTGAAAGTTCTCTCACGCCCCCTAGCGGTCATTTTTCGAACTTGAAAATAATTTTCAGTAATTTCTCTTGGCCGCTTTTATCGATATATATTTTTCCCTAAAGTCCTAGTGTTATTACTTTCTGAGATATAGCCGATTACCTCCTTAGGTAGAACACCCGGTACAAGTGAGTGGAATACAACAGAACTTTCTGGAACCAACGAGGTTTGACGCGATTTGAGCGCTATCTGTTAGCAATGGAACTAAAAAAATTACTTTTGTTAGTTGCATCTGCGCTAACATGTCTGACAGTTTTAATAAAAAAATAATACGCTACCTTTTTTTTTCAAAAAAATTATATTTTCTTAATTGCGCTTTATCACTGAGCAAAATGGCCCCTATAGTTTTTTTCGTGTGACGTACATATTTTAAAGTGAATAAAAAAGTAGAAAAGGCAAAGGATGAGACTTGTAAGATTGACCATAACATTTTTTCACGCCTTAGTAGTTTTACATGGTGTTTCAAAGTTATGGTGCAAACACACTTTTGTTTCTCCCTGTGTAACAACAAATTTCTGCATATTTTATTAGCTTAACAAATTTTAAGGTTTTGCTGTATTTTTTTATTAAACCTATCTTTTTCCCGTTATATTTGCCTTTCAGGGTAGAAATAATCTTAATTCACGAACTTATATAAAGAAATTAACTAAATAACCAAACCTTAACCTGGCAATTGGTTTAGCAGAGTAACTTTTTATCATTGAAGATTATGGTGCATTTGTAATTGATTAATAATCTGTAATATATGTTTGGGCAAAGTAGCTTGGGAAATATTTTTCCAATGCGTGCTGTTTTCGTTTATCGTGTATCTTTTTTGAACAAAATTCTATTTTTTTCGTTGTATGCTAATAAACAAATAATACACAACTATTGGATACGGTTAAGCACATACAGGTGTTTCAGATACCTACGGACAATTACAGCAAATTGTTGGTAATAAGTTGTCCTATCCTCTTTGATACGAAGTACCTAATAATCTGTATTTTGCGCTTGTGAAATACTGGGCAATGAATAAATTTAAATCTTGCCTTCGCCATTTAGTCAAGTTTTCAAAGCTTTAATACCAAACTATTAGGTTAATCTGTGACCAAACTTTGATTTTTAAGCTAGTACATATGTATTCATAGTGTCGATCTCGACGGGTTTTCTTAATCCCAGAACACAATAATATATAGGTATAAATTTACAAAGAGATTATTAGCGTCTGTAATTTTTAAATTGTTGGCATAACTTAGTTGAACATAGGAAATCCCATGTAAATTTTGAGGTGGCTGAATATTGGACATTTTAGAGAAAAATTGTGTGATAATTTTTTTAAGAGGCCGATATAATAAACCCATGTGCCAAGTTTGAATAAATTTTAATAAGCCAATCCTAACTTATTCAATTAAATGTGATGGCAAAATTACGAAATTTTCATAGTTTAGGTAATACAGCAAACACCAGCAAATTATTATTTGGCATTGACAAAACGTAGCATTAGTGGCAACGTGAAAAGTAACTATGATTAAGTGCATGGTATTATACAGGAAACAGTTTAAGAGCAGTATCTGGAATGTGTTCAGTTCAATTTCCTGATAAGCCTATCCCTTCCATTTCATTAATTAAACTTATCATTAGTAAATTTGAGTTCAAAGGCACTGTAATAGATAACTGTAAATGCTCAACTGAGAATGTCAATAGAGCTGAAGAAAGGGATAATAGAGATCTTGATATTTTACTGCACGCAGAGGAAAATAAAATGATTTGCACGAGGATTCTTGGGCAAGCCGTAGGAAAACATCAAAACACGTTTGTTGCGCACTTTAGAAAACCATTTCGTTACAAGTATAAAAAACATCAAGAGCTACGGCAAGGTGATGAAGGACGGAGAATGATATTCTGTTTTGAGGTGATAGAAAGAGCAAATAATAATAGGGATTTTTTGAGAAATATTTGTTTTACTGATAAATGTACATTAACCCTCAACAACGAACCAAATGTTCAAAATTGCCGATATTCGAGCCTAGAAAATGAACATCGTCTTGTTCATACTCGGACGCAATATCCACAAAAAATAAGTATTTGGGCGGGAATTGTAGGACATTACGTTATTGGACCATTTTTTTATGGAAGGCAACGTTACAGCGGTAACCTAAATCGAATTGAACCCGCACTAGAAGAAGTTGTACGCGGAAATCAGGAGATCTGGTATCAAATGGATGGTTGTCCTGCGCATAATTTCCTCATGGTTAGGGAATACTTGTAAAATATTTTAAACGGAAATATTATTGGCCCATGGCATATAATCCTTTGGCCAGCCAGGTCTCCTGACCTTTCGCCAAACGACTTCTTTCTATGGGGCCACTTAAAATTTTTTATTTAAATAGATGTAAAATTGGAAAATCTAGACCAGCTAAAAAACTGCATTTCGTTAGAATGTGACAGAATTTCTTAATATCAACTCAGTAATGTTAGAAATGAATTTTATGATCGGTTAGGATATTGTTTAGCTGATAATGGAGGGTTGTTTGAGCATTTAATTAATTAATGTTTTTGTCAAAATTTGTAGTCTTAAGTATGTCATGTTAAATCAAAGGCTTAGTAAGAAAACATAATGGTATCTTTTATTTTGGACGTGTGATTGCCGGATTGTGAAACGAAAATGTGTTTTTAATGTGAAATGATCTTTATTCGTATGTTCAGCTTTGCGTCAATTCTTGACAGTATAGCGTCATAGAAATTATTTGCTGATGTTTGCTGTGTTACCTAAACTATTCAAATTTATTCAAACTTAATACATGGGTTTAATATATCGGCCTCTTCAAAAAATTATAATACCATTTTTCTCCAAAATGTACAGGAGAGCCAATATTTAGCCACCTCAAAATTTACATGGATTTCCTATGTTCAACTAAGTCGCATCACCCGGTAGAAGAAATTTATATACGTTCTCTAAAAAATCCCGGCAAAATGTTGGTTGACCGAAAGTTTTTTTCAAGCTGGAACGTATTTTATTGCAGAAAACTTCTACGGAAGACATCTTTTGAGTTTCACGCAGGCTTGTGGACAAGCGGAACAGTTTTGTTTATATTCACATTTGATGAGGGAAATATTTGATGTTTTGAAATAGAATGCCGTCTTTTTTATTTCGGTACTAATATTTTTTACCTTGACTGTTTGTCTCTATAGGAATAGAGCAAAGTGCTATAAAAAAGTTAAACTTAACTTTACGACAGGTCCCAATTTTGTTCCTGCGTTTTTGGTGAAGGACTGCAGATTTGTTCTTGTGGACCCACTTCTAAAAATCTTAAAACGGGAACTTTTCCTACAATATGGAAAAAATGAAAGGTTTGTCCGGTTCATAAAAAAGAGAACAAATCGGAGGTAATTAATTATGGACCTGTGTCAATAATCTTTAATTGTTCATTAAATAGTTAAAAATTAGTTTTTATTAAATTTCCAACACATGGTTTGACAGATGTCAAAAAAAAAAATTAATGGCCAATTCATTTTTCAATACGCTTTTCAAAAGGGTGCCACAAGTGGTGCCCCAAGTTTTTTTTACATTACGAAAGCCCATAAAAATCTTTGAGGACGTATTTTTGCATTTTAGAGAAATCCTATTTCCGCAGATCCGCTATAAGCAGCGTTCCATTTAAAATGGCCACCCTATATTTATGTTCTATTCAGGGAAGAAATACCTGAAATAACGGCAGAATAAATTAATCTGGCTTTGCAATACATGAAAAACAACAAAGCACCAGGCGAAGACAATATTCTGATAGAAATGATCAAAGAGGTCCAAGAACAAATAAAGGAAAGATACCTGACCAATGGAACACTGCAGGTGTCATAATTCTATTCAAAAAGGGTGACCGAAAATTGCTACACAACTATCGTCCAATAAGCTTACTGTCACAAATATACAAACTACTGACAAAAATAATTACGAACAGAATTTCCGCAAAACTTGAAAATTACCAACCAATCGAGCAAGCTGCCTTTCGTAAGGGATTTAGTACATGTGATCACTTACTAACTATGAAAATACTAATTGAGAAAGTAACAGAGTATAATCTCCCACTTCACATGGCGTTCAAAGATTATGAGAAGGCGTTTGATTCCATCGAACACTGGGCAATTATGATAGAAATGGACAAAGCGCGGATTGACTCTAGGTACAAAAACATCATTAAGTACATATACAAAGAAGCAAAATCAATAATTAAATTGCATGAAGACAACAACGAGATACCGGTAAAGAGGGGAATTAGACAGGGCGACACGATGTCTCCGAAGCTATTTAACCTAGCACTGGAAGGAATCTTTAATAATCTGAACTGGAGTGATATGGGAGTCAACGTCAACGGCGAAAGACTTAACCATCTCAGGTACGCTGACGACATTGTATTGATCACTGATAACGAAAACGACTTGCAAAAAATGATGGCCGATTTAGAAAGAGAATCGCAAAAAGTTGGACTGAAAATGAACCTAAGTAAAACAAAAGTCATGAGTCCACAAAATGTACAAATTAACATCAATAATGTACAAATAGAAAACGTTACACAATACACATACCTTGGCCAATTGATACAGATTGGTAAGGAAAACAAGGATGTTGAAGTGGAAAGAAGAAGGCGATTGGGTTGGGCAGCATTTGGGAAGATGTCAAAAATATTTAAGAACAGAAAGATTCCCCAACGTATAAAATCAAAAATCTTTGATGAATGTATATTGCCGGTGCCGACTTACGGAGCCCAGACATGAACACTTACGAAGCAAACGATACAGAAAATGGAGGACACCCAGAGAGCAATGGAGAGAGTAATGTTGGGTATTTCAATAAGACATAAAAAGAGAAACGAGTGGATCAGGCAGAGAACAAAAATTATTGACATACCTGACAGAATTACACAGCTAAAGTGGAATTTTGCAGGGCACATAGCAAGGCTGAAGGACAATAGATGGAATGCAAGGATCATCCACTGGAGACCATGGGATGGAAAGAGAGGTAGAGGGAGACCAATTACAAGGTGGTATGATGATATTAAAAGAGTCGCTGGACTGAAGTGGACGGCAGTGGCTTAAAACAGAGAGAACTGGAGAAAGAGAAGGGAGGCCTATGCTCAACTCTGGGCGCAGTGAGGGCCAGGAGAGAGAGAGAGAGAGAGAGAGATTCAGGGTATTACTTAATGATAGGCCGTAATTCCAAAGGCGCATTCCGGACCAAATTCAAGTAGAAAAGTTCATTTAACCATGTGTCCTAAAAAGTCTGGTTTTCAAAATACAGGGTGTCGAAGTTTAAAAAAAAAATCGGGTTCTTATTAGGTAATATCTCAAAGTTCCTTTTGCCGATTTTGGTAAAATTTGATAGTGTTGTTCGCTGTGATAAGACGCTAAGTTAGCACTAATTTAATGAAAATTATTAGATCCAGTGGCGTCCCGGGGGGCAGTCTCACGAAAAATATTGACAAATAAAATGTACGCCAATGAGTTGTTTAAAAATTTTATATTATTTTCGGGTTAAGCAGCTAAAAATACAACTTTTTTGTCTATTAATTTTTATTTATTTATTTAACATGCTTTATTGTCAAGAATACATTACATATTATAGACATAGAGAACTAATGCTAAATTTATCATACGATCTAAGACGATGTCAGAAGGTAAAAAATCATAAATAGACAAAATACAATTTAGAAAAAACAGATATCAGAAAATGTAAAAAAATAAAAACAAACATAAAAAATAGACCAAACAACAATTTAAAATAGTAAAAAAAAATAGCTTAACTTCAAAAAACATTATAATAAAGTCCACAAGAAGTGTCAAATTTCATCCCGATAGTACTCATCCAGGCTCTAATACGCCTTTTGTGCCAGAGGGTCTCTCACCGCTCTGCGGAAACGCACATAATCCAAAGATCTATACTCCACTCTCAAATGATTATACACTTTAATGCTTTCGTGAATTAGAGAGTGCTTAGGCAATGTCGATCTAGGATTTGGCAGCCGAAGGTTAGAGCTTTGCCTGGTGCCGTATACATTTTGAGAATTGTTGCTTGAAGATCTCTTATGTATTAAACATACCGTTTCTAAAATAAATAGGTAATAACTGTTAAAATACTAAACTTTCTAAATAATGGCCGACAATGGTCCCGATATTTTGCCCCACTCATATACCTAAGCGCTCTCTTCTGAATAACGAAAACAGAATTTAAAAGTTGTTGGTTGCAGAATGCCCAAAATGCAATACCATATCTCATATGGGACTCAAGCAGCGAGTGGTATACCATCTTTGCCGCTGAACAACCTAGTTCTTGTGACACCACTCTAATAGCAAAGCAACCCGATGCTAACTTCTTATTTAATTCAATGACATGTTGTTCGAATTTAAGCTTAGAGTCTATAAATAGTCTTTTATGGTTGCTTTACTTTTAATTTGTTTGTTAAAAAGCCAAAAGTCATTGTATTAGTTTTCTTAATATTTAAAAGAGAAAACAGTGCGACTCTAGCACCAAGTTTCAATTTTTTGAAGATCTTGATTTATGACACTTTTCAAGAGTTCACCACTGCTTGAATGCTACAGAAGAGTGGTGTCATCCGCGAAAAGTGTAAACTGGCCACTAATTGCTATACTTGGAAGGTCGTTTATATACAATAAAAATAAGATAGGGCCCAACACAGAACCCTGGGGCACCCCAAACTCAATACTAGACAGACCAGAGCATCTTCCATCAATGGACACAACCTGCGATCGCCCACAAAGATATGATGAAATCCATCCATGCGCTGTGTTACGAATGCCATAGTGCTGAAGCTTTCGCAGCAGCACTCGGTGATTCACACAGTCGAATGCCTTGGAAAGATCACAGAATACTGCCGCGACAACATCGCCATCATTTAAATTAAGGAAAGTATTCTGTAGGAGTGAGAAAATAGCATCACCAGTGTTTTTGGATGACTAAAAACCAAACTGAGATGAAGTTATAAGATTATTAGTTGTTAAAAAATTAAGTAGTCTGGATTTTACTATTTTTTCAATTACTTTCGAATAATATTTTTTCGTATTTTACTTCGTTTTCGAGAAAAATAATTTTTGACATGCAATGAAGTGTAGCTTTTATTTTTTTTTCTCGAAAACGAAGTAAGATACGAAAAAATATCAAGAGACAAAAAAGGTGTATTCTTAGCTGCTTAACCCGAAAACAATATAAAATTTTTAAACAAGTCGGTGGCGTACATTTTTTTTGTCAATATTATTCGTGAGATTGCCCCTCGGGACGCCACTGGAACTCATAATTATCATCTAGTTAGTGCTAACTTAGCGTCTTATCACAACGGACAACACTGAACACTGCTAAATTTCACCAAAATCGGCAAAAGAATCTTTGAGATATTAATAAAAAAACGATTTTTTTCAAAGTTTGTGACCCTGTATCTTGAAAACCATACAGACTTTTAGGACACGTGTTTATATGAAATTTTCTACTTGAATTTAAGGAATGTGCTCTTGGAGTTACAGGTAGCGTAAATAGTTCTCTTCGTCTTATAGTTGGGTTTGTAAACCTGCAAGGAAAAGTATTTATATATAAATAAATAAATAAATAAATAAATAAATAAAATCATTAGCAAGTCAAGTTGAGCGATTCCTGACGAAATTTGGGCGTGATCACAAACAAATTTTCTCTGTGGCGCTATTTTTTTCCCACATCACAGAACCCGGCTGCGTAAATACATTCCTTACCACGGACCACGGTACAGATGGCTTGTCCTCTGTACCGCAGTAAACAATGTTACTGAAATATCGCGCAAATCCCACATAAATACTTTACTGCGCTGCAAATGTTTACACTATCGGTATCGTAGTAAATAGTGTAGGCCAAGTAGCGGCGTACTGCTACATCCATTGCTTACTGCAGCATACGCTATATTTCTCAGAAGCGACTTGTTTACCTCACAAAGGCGTCGCTGACGTAAGCGACAAACGGATTCAAAACAATACACGCTTGAACACCATAATAAAATTAACCAGAAATCTTAAGAAAGTAGAAACACCTGCCCAATTATTAAGTTTTTTTCATTCGCTGCCTTTACGAAGAGGAATTCGAATAGGTGTTCAACCTACTTCAGTGTCCAGAAGAAAGCTCCGATCTGGTTTAACCTCAGGAGCTTAACGGATGCAAGCAGGAAGATCAGTAAAGCAGGAATCCACTATTAAAAGAAAAACGACAAGATCTTTGCAAGCAAATATAAATGCAAACACACCAAACGCCAAATCAGATTAGTGGTTAACTTTTGGCGCTACATACTCTTCGTTTTATGTGCAACCAAAGCGCAAAAATCAGTATTATTCGGTTTTTCTTTGTTTAGATAAAAACAAAACTTCTGTCTTCCTCCACAAATAGGAAGATTGTGGAGGAAGACAGAAGTTTTGTTTTTATCTATATTACCTACTCCACTGTAAGAATGGACTACTTCTTCAAATTTTCTTTGTTTGTTTATATAAATATATATTTGGTAGGCTTATGACTTTTATTTGTTGCAAATACATGCAACCTTACCATTTTCAGATACGAGCATTATATGCACCCTTAGGTAAGTTATCCAAAATGAGTGGCCTACTTATTAGAAGATTTTACAAATGAAATATTGTTTTAATTTGATAAAGCACTTTCGAAAACCCTCGGAGCCTAATTTTTAGACCGCAAAAGTTTAGTTTGTGAAATCTTCTAATAGGTCAGAGCCACTCTCATCGGACATTTTCCCTCAATTTTGTCTTATATGTCTAGTGCTTCACAAAAACAGCGAGGTAGGTACTAAAAAAACCTCTGCCAATGGCATCCATACTTTCACATCTGGGTTTTACTGAAAAAAAAACACCAATCCCAACACTCTATCATGGAAAATAGTGTAATAATCGAATTCCTTACCCTCGAAAATATAGGAAACGATATATTACATAATTTTATAATGTCCATACGGCAGATATATTTAAACTATTTCTATCTATAATAGCAAATTCTATGTCATGCTACAGTAAAAAAGGGATGCAAAATACTCCGTAACTTGGCCTACACTATTTACTACGATACCGATAGTGTAAACATCTGCAGCGCAGTAAAGTATTTATGTGGAATTTGCGCGATATTTCAGTAACATTGTTTACTGCGGTACAGAGGTCAAGCCATCTGTACCCCGTGGTAAAGAATGTATTTACGCAACCCCCCCCCCCCCCCATAACAGAAAATCATTGCTACCCGTATATGGTTAGATCCCCCTAAAAAAAAGCAAAACAAAATTTTATCTACGCCACTGGAAAACGTTTTCATGCGGAAATGTATATTTTAAACAGTGCGTCCTAAACAGAGGTATTCTGATTTTGACATAAAATCCTATTTTATTTATTTTGACGTTAGGAATATTATCTTGACCAACTATCATCTTTAACCAGTATACGGACAAATTAATTTGACTGTGACTATCACGATTCAATTATAGAATTATTGGCGAGGATAGTGACGCCTAAAACAAAACCTGATCTCGGGAGACAATGTCGTGTTCGCTACCATTTTTAATCGAACGACAACATCAAGGAAATAACGGACGTCGCTATTTGCGAGGGTGTACGAGGGCGTGGTTAAGCAACCTTGAACTTGGAAACGATCGGCGGGTAGTCCGTAACGCCCTTCTGTGCCTAAATGAAATACGTGAATTATGTTGCGGGGCCCAATAAAGACCTGAAGGCCCAAGGACGTGCGTACATTAAGTAAATGGGGCCAGTATGGATACGCAACCTTTGTGGGACGTAAGCTCTTGCATATTTAGGATTTAGCTTTGTTTGCGACAAATAGATTTAAATAAATTATTGTTATCTATTCGAAGACTATAAAAGGCAGATACATCCTAATATTCACAATTCAAAACCTAATTAACCTATAGTCTATCTTTAAATGACGCGAAGTAATAAATGGTCATTAAATATGCAAGACGCATACCGGGGTATCAAGAACAATTTAGACACCATCCCTTAAAATATATTGTGTTTACATTAAACGATCCAAATAATGAGCATTCTTTAGGTAGGTCCACCCTAATTTTATCGCAAGCCATTGTTATATTTGAGGATTTACCATTGTTATTGGGAAAATCCCTTGGCTAGAAGCGTGTTTTCGAGAAATAGAGCAAACTTTCATTTTTTTAAATGGGACATCCTATATATTTTTAGCTATTATGATTCAGTTTATCACAAGCTTTTTAAAAATATATAATACTTTATAGCTGTTTTCAATGTGAAGCTCAAAATTTACATTTTTTTAAACGGCACACCGTATAAATTTTAAGATTAAACAATTGTCACAAGCTTCTCACAAATATAAAACACTACTTTTAAAAATATATACCTATAACAATAACTTTTATAAATATAAATAACAATTAACTCAGTTGTGTTATAGGTATACGTTCAAAAATTAAAAGCTACAATTATTTGATGAGTTAGGAAACTGTCTTATAAATATTGCTCAAACTGTTCTCCATTATGCCCGAGACATTTTTCACACATTGTTCTGATTCGCCTCAGCGCATTTAAAATAATAAAAGGCCGTGCCTGTAACTCCCTAAAGGCTCTTTCAGTGGATTCTCTTAAATCTGCCATCGTTTGGTACTGGACGGTATAAATTTTATTTTTTAGGTAGCCCACAAAGAAAAATCCAAAACCGTTAAATCGGGTGACCTGGGTGGCCATCTTACAGGTCCATGTGTTCCAATCCAGCGGCCAGGAAAATTATTGTTAAGATATGCTCTTACAATTTGACTATTGTGAGCGGGAGCTCCGTCCTGTTGCAAATATAAGCTATTAAGATGAGCTAGGGGCACATTCTCTACTATTTCGGGCACAATGTTTTCGAAAATTTCTAAATATTTATTTGCAGTAAGACCGCCTTCAAATATATTATATAAAATTTTACTTCCCAGTATGAAGCATGAAACGCTAAACCCAAATCTGCCTTGCCGTTCCCGTGGAAATATAACATGTTGATTTTCCTGGCACCAAAACCTAGTATTTTGCCGATTAAATATACCGGCACTGGTAAAATGACTCTCATCAGACCATATAATCGTTCTTTCAAAATGATTTTCTCTATTTACATTTTGTACTCTATTTACATTTTGTAAATACCAATTACAAAACTCTACGCGGCGCTCTGCGTCACCGAGATGTAAGTTTTGTACGACATGAAATTTGTATGGCTTAAACTTGTGTTTTTTTAGAATAGTTTGATTCCTTGATTTTGTAACACCGACAGAACCTTCCACTGTTCTACAAGAACTACTTTGATTTGTTTCAATTGAAGCCAAAACGTTTACTTCATCAACGTTCTGGTTTTCCTTATTGTAAATACTAGGTCGGGGTTTGGAAAATGAACCGACTTCAATTAAGTTTGATTTTATTTTTAAGAATATTCCGGCTGTCTTCTTTCTGGGAATCTGCGAATATTACGTTTTTATAAATTTTAAAATATGATGAAAAATATAAAAAGATGCCCATACCTGTAAAAATAAACTTCTAATGCTTCATCCGAATTTTCGTTACACTGAATATAACAAACGAACATATCGTACTTTTCATAATTCTCGAATTTTGCATTCGCAGCCATAATTAAGAAAATACTGCTATTTATCGAAACTGAATAGAAATAAAGAACAGAAAATGGATAACCTATTCTGACAGTAAATAAAGATTTTTTCAGATAACAAGCCTGTCATCTTTTGTTTTCCTAAATACCCGTCATGGCCTACTAAAAAAAAATTTAAATTTGTTGAAAAATGTCAATTTTGAGCTTCACATTAAAAACAGCTATAAAGTATTATATATTTTTGAAAAGCTTGTGATAAACTGAATCATAATAGCTAAAAATATATAGGGTGTCCCATTTAAAAAAATGCAAGTTTTCTCTTTTTCTCGAAAACAATTAAACATAGAAAAAATCTGACTAAGCCACTGGATTCTACGTGAAAAAAACTAATAAGTTCATTTTTTACCTTTTTGATAAGTTGCAGCGTAACCGAGATACGAGGGGTGTGCAAAAATGCAAAATTTTTAAAAAAACTGAGGGGGCTATAAAAATTCTGTTGATGGCATCGTTTGTTTCTCAAAAAAGTAACACAGTGCCACGGAAGCCGCAACCTTCTATCTTTACTAATAACGCAGATAACCCGTAAAACATACGAAAACTGGACACCCTGTACATTACATGGACCGAGTCTAGGGAGTCTAGGCAATTCAATTCTCCATATTTAATTAAAAAGACTCTGACACTTCACACTTTGACTAGTTTCACTGAGAAACAAACACCCAAGGTAGGTATGTATAGATGTGAATAAGTGTATTATTCCAATACAGGCACCCATAAAGGCATAATAACCACATGAATTAGCAAGCAGGTAACCAGGATTAGGTAAAAAAAAAGGAATAAAATGATTAGAGCAGAAACGGAATAAGTACCTAGAGCCCAATTAGTTTTGATAAAATTGCTTTCTAAAATTCCAGGTAAATGGTAGGGCTGTACATAATTTTAAGCTTAGAAAATTTAATATTAAAATATATATTTGAAGACAAAAGTTGAATTTAATGTCGATACTTGTACTAATTCTGTACAAATTTAGAAATTAAGTCCTATTTAAATCTATACATGCCGAAAAATCTTGCACGCCCATGGAGAAGACGGTTTTGATTGATTCATTACTTTGCATCATTTAAAGATAGACTATAACAAAATACAAGTAGGTACAAGTACCGATGTCATAGCTACTTCGTGGTTGAACAGGAAGAGTCGAGGGATTCTTGGCAGAAAGCTTCACGCTCCTTTTTTTTTATCAGAAACATACATATTATAGAGCCAGGTTGGGAAGGTTTTGAGACTTTAAATTATAGCTCCCGACAGCATGGGTCTAAAGTATGCCCAACGAAAATAGATTCAAATAGATTGGGCTAGGTCAGGGATAATCCGTTAAAACCATTTTTCTCTTGTACTTGCGAAATAACTAATTAGTACGCAAAGAACTCCAATCACGCAATAAATTTCATCGAACACGAACATAAAATTTGATTGGACGACACCACAGATTACTCAGGGTTGGGTAACGACGCGTAGAAAATTAATTTTCTACGTACCTGCGTGTAGAAAATAGAGTCGAAAATGTAGAGAATATATTATATAACTTATTCTTTTCCGTTAAAGTAAACTATTTTTTATTTAGTTATATGTAATTCAGCAAGGCAAGATTTCGTACATTATATACCCAGGTTGAGAAGTGAGCCCTTATACAGGGTGTTTCAAAAGTACAGTATGTAACTTAGTAGGTGATTTTTTATGATATTCTAAGATAAAAAGTTCATATGAACATGTGTCCGAAGTTGCCCCGTTTTTGATATAGACGGTTTTTTAAAAAAAATCTTTTTTTTATAATTTTTTAAAATATTCTTTTCCGGATTTGATTGAAATTTGTTACCGTTATTCATAATGATAAGGGGCTTGATTAGCCCTATACCCCGGTACCAAAATAATTGGCAGTGACTCATTTTTACCGGGGTGTGCAAGACGTAAGGGGAACATCAATTCCAGAGGCGTGCCATTTTAAACAATAATAATTCAAGAAATATATGAATTTTTTGTTTATTATTATAATATATTTACATTTACTATAATAAATATAATATTATAAATTAAACTGAAAAATAAATTAAGCTTTTACATTTGGTGATCTAATAAAGTAATTAGAGAAACTAAATTACGCAGGTATAAAATCCAAAAAGAATAATAAAGCAACGGTATACCGGGTGTTGCATCGTCGAGCGGGACATAGGAAATCCCATGTAATTTTAAATGGGGTCAATTATTGGCTTCCCTAATTATTTTAGAGACAAATTCTATTTAGGTTTATTAAAGAGCACTAAAACCCACATTCAAAAGAATAACTTTAGATATTTTTGATGAGCCCGTTTACGGGTTATCGCCGATTTCTTTTTAACTATTTCTCCTTTTTATGGCCCCGTATTTGCGGGCACCAGTCAAGGTAAAAGATGACTGTCAAATAAAGTTGTCATTTTGAAATGTGTGCTTTATTGTTATAAGAACTCGTACATCGAAAATATTAAAGGTGTATTTATGAGTACAAATTAATCTGAATAAAACTAAAATAAAGTATCCAATTACAAGGTTAATTATGACATTTTACATGTTTCAATATTTTACTAATTAATAGGTAGGTACTATTAAATTGTTAGAACTTTAGGATTTAAGATGTTGAAATATTCCTCCATTGACTGCTAGACAATAACCGAGGCGATCATAAAATTCTCTTCTTACATCCGCTAGTTGGTAAACTGAAATTCTATTGCATTCGGCAGAAATAGCATTTTTTAACTCGTCTAGATTTGGGTATTTTTTATCTTTGTATATCCTGTTTTTTAAATGGCCCCAGAGAAAGAAATCATTTGGCGATAAATCAGGAGACCTGGCTGGCCAATTTACTGTATGATTTAAGCCAATAACATTTCCATTAAAAGCACGGTTTAAATATTCCCGGACAGCCAGGGTACTATGTGCCGGGCAGCCATCCATTTGCTACCAAACTTCCTGATTTTCCCTGGCGGCATCATGTAAAGTAGGTAAAATATGATCTTCAAGTAGTTCCAAAAAATATTCTGCATTTAAATTTCGTGTAAGAAATAATGGCCCGATAATATTTTCTCCGAAAATCCCAGCCCATACATTAACTTTTTGTGGATATTGCGTCCTTGTTTCCACAAACCTGTGTTGGTTTTCTTTGCTCCAATATCGATAATTTTGAACATTGGGTTCATTGTTTAAGGTAAATGTGCATTCGTCAGTGAAACAAATGTTTTTTAAAAATTCCCTATCCATGTTTGCTCTTTCCATCATACCAAAACAAAACTCCTGTCGTCGTATTTCGTCCCTATCTCTTAGCTCTTGGTGCTTTTCATATTTGTATGAATAATATTTATGTCGTTTCAAAGCTCGTAACGCTGTGGTGTGATCTAATCCTATGTAATCCTCAAGGTTCCTTGTGCTAATCTTCCCATCATTTTCTTCCACGCACAATAAAACTTGCAAGTCCCTATCATTTCTTGCATCTCTTTGTTCCTGCCTTTCTTCACATCTGCAGTTATTTATTACAGTGCCTTTTGTCTCAAATTTCTTGATAGTCCTTTCGACTGTAGATTTTGCAGGTATCGGTCTATTCGGATACAGAGCAGCAAACATGTCTGACACATTTTGATAACTATTTCCTTGATAATACCATTTAATCATCAATATTTTTTCTTCAGAAGTGTAATTCATGGCTAATATTTTCGATGTACGAGTTTTTATAACAATAAAGCACACATTTCAAAATGACAACTTTATTTGACAGTCATCTTTTACCTTGACTGGTGCCCGCAAATACGGGGCCATAAAAAGGAAAAATAGTTAAAAAGAAATCGGCGATAACCCGTAAACGGGCTCATAAAAAATATCTAAAGTTATTCTTTTGAATGTGGGTTTTAGTGCTCTTTAATAAACCTAAATAGAATTTTTCTCTAAAATAATTAGGGAAGCCAATAATTGACCCCATTTAAAATTACATGGGATTTCCTATGTCCCGCTCGACGATGCAACACCCGGTATGTTATTTTCATAATGTTTTTATTATACTACATAATAATAGTGGATTAAGGGCAAAACCTAAACCTAAATTATAAATGTTTATAAATTTCCTAACTATTGTTACCTAATGAACACTAATTGATAATAATTTGACAAATTATATTCCACGCCGACATTAAAAAGTGTTATAATGACAATACGTTACAATTTTAAATTCATTATTACCATTACAGCGATTATTCACTATCTGACGATGAAAACATTTCATTACTGTCGCTACTGTTGTCATCTGCAGGATTTATAATATAGGTTCTACCATGACTTCCACGCGTACATCTAAGTCCCACATTTTTTTTCCCACGCCCTCGACATGTAATACGCACTTATGGCAATCTGCTTCTTGTACATTCACTATTGCCGTTTTTAACAGTTCATTACCATATTTTAATTTAAAAGTTTTATTTTCACGCGCCACCTCGCCTTTTATCTGTGCCCATATAAGCTCGATTGGATTTAGTTCACAATGGTAAGGCGGTAAACGTAATATTGTAACACCTCGTTCACGAGCCGTTTCATCCACTACATATTTCGTATATTTTTTTTTCTGAAGTCTTGCAAGATCGAGCAACTGCACTTTTGGCATTTTTTCGCCAAATGCAATATTTTTTTCTTCGAGCTAGTCAACAATGTTTCCTTTTCGCCACGCAGAAGTTGACAAAGCTTCCACCCGACGGCTGTGGTATGGTGCATTATCCATCACGATTACCGACCCACGTTCAATACACGGTTAAATATAATTTAAACCAATCTTCAAGCACTCCCGAGTTCATATCCTCATAATAATCACCGGTTTTACGCGATTCAAACACGTTTAACCCACCTTTAAGAAAACCAGAATCACTCCCGATGTGGGTTATAATTAACCGACGACCTTTTCCTGAAGGAGCTTTCAATCCAGTGGACAGTTAATTGATAAAGGCGTTACGTGCACTTTCCGACGACTGGCTAACTTTGGTTGCTGATCAATAAAAATCTTTGTCCGTCCTCTTGTTTCCTTTTGATCGGACACTTTAGTATTGCTATTGTCCTTGATAGTTCTATAATCAGTACGGCAAGATGTCTTACTCAATGTGGCACAAAGTTCTGTTGCATCTGTGAATGATATTCCACTGTGTGTACTTAGAATTCCCTCATACACATTTTTTACAATTGTACGCTCCCCAGGTTTTAAATGACGTTGTTTTGTAACTTGTTGGTTACTATCACTTGAAGAACTCGCCTGCATTATAATATTTGCTGTTTTGAATAACCACCAAAATAACACCAAAATAATAAAACTGAATTGCTAATATCCTCTTGATTGAAACTTGTCTACGACACTGAACGTTGGTTAGAGGCGATAAGAAAGCGTGCGAGCGCCTTTAGACATGGGTTTTTCTTACCTGCGTTGCCAAATTGAGTAGACCAAGTACTGTACATTTTATGAGAATTTAAATGAAATATTTTAAAACCTGGCAACATGCAACGACTTATTAATGCACAATCTTCCCAAGCGGTTTTGAATGCTCTTATTTCAGTTTAAAGTGTGTGAATCGATGTTAATTATTTTCTCCGCACACCGTCAATGGTGATAAGAACAGTTTTGCCAACTATTTTGGGATTGTAGTATAACTAGATTAAATTTATTAGGTCCCGGGGAGCACCTTAACGAATATTATTGACAAAAGAAATGTACGCCACTGACTTTTCTAAGTTTGATGTTTTTTTTTCGGATTTACCAACTAATAATACAACTTTTTTGTTCCTTGAATTGTTTTCGTATCTCGAGAGAAAAAATAAAAACCACTTTATTGCATGGACAAAAAAAATACCTATCTGTTTCAAAGTTAATTAAAACATTTAAGTTAAAAATAAAATTATTTTTCTTTTTAAATAATGATATCATCAAAGCAAATGTTGAAAATGGCCACCTTCTGATAAAACGCACGATTGCAATGGTCTCACCATTGATTCTCTTATACGTTCAAAAATGCCTGCATTATTTCGTACCACATTGCAACTTTCAAAAATTCCAATTCTTAAGTCGTTTTCATCTAGTACAGGCATCTTGTATGTAAGAGACTTTATGTGACCCCACAAATAATAGTCTAGAGTCTAGAGTCTAGAGGATTCAAGTCTGGACTGCGAGCTGGCCAACCCTGGGGACCTGCGCGTTTAATCCAGCAATTAGGAAAAGTGTTGTCGAGGTATTAACGAGCAACTAGGCTAAAATGAGCTGGACCGACGTCGTGCATGAACCACATTAGTTCCTATTTGTAGAGGTACGTCTTCTAACAGAACGTCAAGTTCTTCAGATAGAAACTGCATATAGGAGTTTCCATTCAATCGTTGTGATAAAAAGTATGATCCAATATGATAGTCGCCAATGATCCCTGCCCATTCATTCACCGAAAATTGTTGCTGAAAACGACCTTCTCTAATTTTATGAGGATTATCGTCCGCCCAAAAATGTAAAAAATTGTTGTTATGTGCTACTGTTTGCAGCAACCACCTACTAAAATCAAACCTTGACTGAAAATCACCGGGAAGCGGAGCTTGCACACGTTGAATATGGTATGGGTATAGTTGATAAAGATGCAAAGCGCTTCAAACAGTTGATGCGCTTGTTTAAAGTTGCACTGCTACCTTCCTGACACTAGTTAACTCAGGCGTGGTTACTGTTGCAGGTCTGCCAGGAAGTTCCGTACTACGTTTAAAACTCCCAGTCTCACTCAATCTTGCATGAAGCTGTCTAAATGCTTTGGCACATGGCAGTACCCTGTTTGGATAACGTTTCTGATAAAATTCGCCGAGCTTCTTCAGCATTTCCATTTGCTCGGCCATTATTAAAATGCATCTGGGCTATTTCAGCGTTAGTAAAGTTATTCAATTTTTACTTGTTATTGACAAAACAGGTAAATCAGTCATCAATACTTACCTTTGCCTCATATTTTAATTAACTATGAAATACATAGGTATTTTTTTTGCACATGCAATAAAGTGGTCTTTACTTTTTCTCTCGAAAACGAAGCAAGATACGAAAAGAATTCAGGGAACAAAAAAGTTGTATTATTAGTTGGTAAATCCGAAAAAAAATATCAAAATTAGAAAATGGTCAGTGGCGTACATTTTTTTGTCAAAAATACTCGTTAGTGTGCTCCCCGGGACGCCACTACACTTAATAAATTTAATCTAGTTTTGGCTAATTAAGCTCCTTATCATTATTAATAGCGGTACCAAATTTCAATAAAATCAGGAAAATAACATTTAAAGAAATGATACAAAAACGACTTTTTTTTTAACTTTAACGTATATTAAAAACGGGGCAACTCCGGGCATATATTTATATGAACTTTTTCTCTTAGAATATCATAGGGATCACCTGCTTAAGTTACGTACCGTACTTTTGAAATGCCCTGTATAGGAGCGCTCTTATATCATGAGGCGCGAAGCGCCTATTAATGGTTGGAAGAACTCATCGAGTAACACAAAAAACGTTGTTTGCCTTATTCACAATGTTGATGGTAACATAACTTTTCTGGAGTCATTTTACTTGATAGGTAAAAAAGAAGCTGGTGATAAACTGCAAGAGATTGTGGAAAACTGTGTACTTATAGCTAAGAAAGTTTTCAATACAGGAATTTACGCCATCTGCACATACAATACAAGCAACAGCTATGCCAGCGAATCTACTTGCAAAAGAATTGGTTTCTGAAAATATCGCTGGAGAAGTTCAATCAGTATTAAAAGAGTTATCGTCACCTGACCTTGAGAACAACCTATTAAAATTAGGTGGTGTGATCCTAGCTGGTGAATCACGTTGGTGTTCTTTTCGCCACTCATTTCTCAGTTTTTTGGAGAATTTGAATTGAATTGAAAACTGGTATTTGACGGAAATCTAAAAAAGCAATTTGAGGCAGTGGTAAATTATTCGACCCAGTTTGCAAAATTATTAACGCATTATAAAGTACTCGGGCTTTTATTGCACATGCAGCTGAAGAATGGATGAATCTGCAACTGCCAGAAGGTTTTGATGAATACATTTCATACCTATGTAGAAAAACGCCTAAAGAACGCTTTAAATATCTTTTCCGTGGCCGCTAACTTCTTGCATCCTGTTTACCGAGACAGAATGTTAAGCGAAGATCAAATAACATATGTCAATGATTTCTTAATAGATAATTTAGATGCCGAGGGGTTGGACAGTCTATACGATTTAAGCATAATCTCATTATATATCACAAACTCGGCGACAAAAAAAATACAATAGTTCGATCTTTTTGAGAATTAGCTGAACAGCTTCATCCTACAACATCCCATCTAGTGATTAAGCTAAACACAATTATTGCGTCATTCAGCACAACTAGAAAGGCTATTTTCAAATTGGTCGTTTGTTCATTCCCCTATCCGTAACAGGCTCACTTCTGAAAATTCAAAGATGCTGACTTATGTTTATTATCACTTGAAAATTAGAGACCATAACAAATCCGACGATTACTAACTTTCTTTGTGTGTTCTTATTCTTTTTATTTTACTTAAAGAGTGTTTTCTTAATCGTTACTTAAGCAATTGTTTTATTGTGTCAGTTCAGGTTAGTTAATCTGTTATATTATTTTAGATATATTATATTAGGTGTAATAAGAGTTAGTAGTTTATAATGATATACAGGTTGGTGATAAAGTTTGGAATAATAGGAATATTTCTGAACAGGTTAACTTAAAAAAAAAACGCTCAGACACGTCGATTTTAATTTTTATTTCTGCATTTTTTAGCTACTACTAGAATATACAGGGTGTTACATAAATGAATTATCACGTCAATGTCACTTTTTGTAAATGGAATACCCTGTATATTATTTCGTTTTTTGATTCTACGCAAGATTCTAAGCAGATTTCGTTTATGATGTCCTATACCTATCTTCAACTGTTTACGAATTATTGACAATTGAAAATTAGACGTCTTCAATGAAAATAAAAATATAAATTGAATTGTTTGAGCGTTTTTTTTTTAAGTTAACCTGTTCACAGATATTTCTATTATTCCCAACTTTATTTTCATTCGTATAGGGTGTGTTTTTATAAACGAAATGACACTTTTTTAAATTTTAAACATTATTTTATTTAATGAACGTTATTTACAATAAAGGATATGCCTGTCTATTTTAATAAATGTTGGAAGTGGTATCCATTCACAACTCTACAATTACCCAATCTATCCACAAACTCTCTTTGGACGCTAGTAACAATATCTGGGGTAATTTTCCGTATCGTGGCTCTTATTCTTATTTTCTAGTCTTCTAAATTTTGTGGTTTATTTTTGTATACTCTCTCTTTAACGTACCCATAAGAAGGAGTCTAGCGGAGTTAAATCGGGTGACCTTGGTGGCCACTTTATTTCGCCCCGTCGGCCTATCACACGATGATGAAACGTATTGTCCAAATATCTTCGAACATTTGCGCTAAAATGGGCAGGAGCTCCATCTTGCTGAAACCAAAGTCTATCATCAAACGTATTTGGAAATAGTGTAATTAAGGCAGGTACAAGTTCTTCCTCTAGAAATGACAGGTATCGTTCGCCATTCAATGTCCCCTCAAAAAAATATGGCGCGATGATTCTATTCTCAACAATTCCCGCCCAAACAATAATTTTCTCCCTATACTGCGTATGGCCCTCTCTATACCATTGTGGATTTTGATTTGACCAATAACGAAAATTTTGCTTATTTACTTCCCCATTAAGGCAAGATGTGGCTTCATCAGAGAAAATCACGTTTTTTACAAAATTATTATTATTTTGGCAGATATCCATCATTACCTCACAAAACTTGATTCCTTGTGTCCGGATCATCGTCATATATATAGCTCTTGAACTATTTTCATTTTATAAGGACGCCACTTTTCTTTTCTTAAGAACTTCACAATAGCTGAATGATCCACATCAATGTTGTCTTGGTTTGAAAGACATCTAGTACTTGAATGAGGATTTTCTTCCAGCGACATTAAAATATCAATTTTAGTGTCTTCAGGGATGCCTGGTCGTCCTGAACGCGGCTTGTCTCTGACATGTCCGAAATTATTAAATTTATTTATTAATTTACTTACAGTGGCCTGACTGATTGGCTGTCTCTCTGGGTATTTATTATTGAACATCTCACACTTCTTCTTGCGTTCGAGTTTTATCTCCACAACCAGCCATAATGAGGATCTCGATTCTTTGCGTTCCTGTTAAGAACATTATGATAAAATAATACAAAATAATCAAATAATCACAAGGCGATTGTCAAAAAAGTGAATTAGAATGACATCAAATAACATCACTATGAACGCCAGATATTGGTAACCATGCTAACGTCCAAAGAGAGTTTGTGGATAGATTGGGTCATTGTAGAGCTGTAAATGGATACCACTTCCAACATTTATTAAAATAGGCAGGCATATTCCTTTATTGTAAATAATGTTCATTAAATAAAATAATATGTTTAAAATTTAAAAAAGTGTCATTTCGTTTATAAAAACAAACTTGAAATTGATACTGATTTTTTGAGACACCCTATACGAATGAAAATAAAGTTGGGAATAATAGAAATATCTGTGAACAGGTTAACTTAAAAAAAAAACGTTCAAACAATTCAATTTATATTTTTATTTTCATTGAAGATGTCTAATTTTCAATTGTCAATAATTCGTAAACAGTTGAAGATAGAATAGGACATCCTAATCGAAATCTGCTTAGAATCTTGCGTAGAATCAAAAAATGAAATAGAAATAATATACAGGGTATTCCATTTACAAAAAGTGACATTGACGTGATAATTCATTTATGTAACACCCTGTATATTCTAGTATTAGCTAAAAAAATGCAGAAATAAAAATAAAAATCGACGTGTCTGAGCGTTTCTTTTTAAGTTAACCTGTTCAGAAATATTCCTATTATTCCAAACTTTATCACCGCCCTGTATAGTAAAATCTCTTAATATCGCATAAAGTTTTAATACTTTTTGCCCAAATTTAGTTTCCTCGTGTTTTCTTACGGACTGACAATTATCAGCTGATTGATGACGTACAACGGTTTTAAAACTGATTAGACTATAATATGTAAATATTTTTGTTTAATTTATCAAAACTAAAGTTAAATGAGATGAAGCCAATTGACCAATATGTATATACTGCACGTGCATACTAACATATAGGTACAGTGATGAACTAAAATATGGAACAAATTCATTTAAAAATTAGGTATTAATTTTTTGAAAAAACGCTCGTACACGTCGATTATAATTTTTTCTTCCGGATTTTTTTTGCCTCAAAAAGAAATTATACAGGGTGTATCAAAAAGTAGATGTAGCCAAAATTTTTTTAGTCGAATTTTGAATTCTGCGCATAATTCATGTAGCATACCCTATCCTTATCTCTAACGGTTTTAGAGAAAAATTACATCATACAACGAAAATTATTTTATTAAGTGTTGAAAATGCCAACCATTAGCTTCTTGACAATATGCCAATCTACTTAAAAACCCTTCGAAAACATTATTTACAGTATTTTCATTAATTTGCCTAATTTCATATCTAATTTTAAATTTTAAGTCTTCCAAATTTTGTGGTTTATCCTTATACACTTTTGATTTCAAATAACTCCAAAGAAAGAAATCCATTGGTGTAAGATCGGGAGATCTTGCAGGCCATTCTATGGGTCCTCTTCTACCTATCCATCGTTCGGGAAATACAGTATTCAAATACTCTCGTACTTGTCGAGCAAAATGAGGCAGAGCACCATCCTGCTGAAACCAAATAGACGCTTCTGGTAGATTAGGCTGATTCGGATTTGGAAAATCCGCTGCTAGTGTGGGAATTAATTCATTTTGAAGAAATTGTAAATACCGGTCTCCTGTAAGATTTCCATCGAAGAAAAAAGGTCCAATAATTCTATCATTTAATATCCCTGCCCAAACATTTACTTTTTGTGGGTTTGCGTGTGCTGTTCTCTCATCCAACGGGGATTATTTGTACTCCAATACCGAAAATTTTGTCTGTTTACCGAACCATTCAAACAAAACGTGGCTTCATCGCTAGAAAGTATGTTGCGATGGAAAAATAGATTTAAGTTGCAAATTTCCATCATAGTTTTACAAAACTAGTCGGCGGTCGGGATCATCTTTGTTAAGCTCGTGCAGCAACCTAATTTTGTACGGATGGTACTTTCTTGTTTCAATACCCGCAAAACAGATCGTCGGCTCACATCATTATTAAGGGCTACTTCAGTGGATGCACTATGGGGATTATCTTTAACTTCTAACAAAATGTTTAATTTTGTGTTTTCACTAATTTTTGGACGACCTGGCCGTAGACGATCCTTTACATCTCCCTGTTTCCCTGAATTTCTTCTTTTACTCACTGTAGATCTTGTAATCGGTCGTTCTGGATACTTAGCGCTAAACAAGCTACAAACTTCTTCTTGATTTCTTGTTTTGTCTCCACATCCAATTAAAATTAAAATTTCGATTCTTTGAGTTTCATTTAAATGCACCATGCTCGCCGTTTTTCAAAATTATACCTAAAATTATTTTTGATTGACACATGACTTGCTATCGTAGTGACAATTTATTTAAATTTACCTGTTTACCTTTAAGTAGGTACATGTACCTTTTTTTAAAGAAAAATTTCGTTTTATGATGTAATTTTTCTCTAAAACCGTTAGAGATAAGGATAGGGTATGCTACATGAATTATGCGCAGAATTTGACGTAGAATTCAAAATTCGACTGGAAAAAAAATAGGGCTCTATTTAAAATACAAAAAGTTTTTGCTACATCTACTTTTTGACACACCCTGTATAATTTATTTTTGAGGCAAAAAATCCGGAAGAAAAAATTATAATCGACGTGTCCGAGCGTTTTTTCAAAAAATTAATACCTGATTTTTAAATGAATTTGTTCCATATTTTAGCCCATCACTGTATATTATTATACAATGTATTGTATGTTTCCTTTGACATTCTATTTTTTTAAAATAATCAGAAATTAATGATTGCTTCATATTTTCAATTTTATTTTTATAAAATTCAGATTCACATTTTAATAGCAATTGAGAAATATTTGTAGACTTGTCAAAATTGTTAACATTATTAAAAAACTTGTCTCTCAAACTTGCGCAGGCTTCAGATAGGCTTGATATTTTTGACACTGGAGAAAGTTCAGGTTCCTCTTCCTCTGTTCCAGAGTTGGGAGTAGTTTCATCCGTTTCTTGGATCTCTTCAATACACTCGATGATAGTCAATTCTGCACTTTCTGTTGGCAAATCGTTATCACCAGAGGCAAATTGTTTCAAGTTCACAAATGTGTCCTCAGTGTTAGGAAACACATACACATAAATCCGGCTTTTATAAAGCATTTTTTTATTGTCACTGGGGACAAATTGCGCCAGGCCACCGAAACTCATATCAAGGCGTTGATATATTATTTTCGATTTCTTATAGAGGACAACCACTTGTTAAAAGCCTCTTAAGGTAGCTTCTGTAGAGTATTTTAAAATTCTGAATAATGCCTTACTCCAAAGGTTGGCAATGTAAGGTAGTATTGGAGTATTGGGTGGAAGAAAAGTAAGTTTGACATTATCCAGTAAAATTTTGGGATGAGACGTTGTATTATCGAGAAACAATACCACTTTTCTATTCTGTTTCTTCATCTTGGTATCAAATCTGTGAAGCCATGTTGGCAATATGTTTGCTGTCATCCACGCTTTTTTGTTCAAGACCCATTGGAGAGGTAACTTATTGATATGTGCGCCGTTAAAACATCGAGGATTTTTGCTTTTGCCTATGATAAGTGGTTGTTTCTTCTCAGCTTCTATATTTACACGGAACAGAATTGTAAATCGTTGTTTTGCTGTTTTTTTTTCCAGTACACTTGTCATCTTTCAATGGCTATGTTTTTGTTGGCAATGCACGATAGTAGAGACCTGTCTCATCTGCATTAAATACGTTTCTTGCGGCCTAATCCTTTAAAATGGTCGATAGCCCTACTTTCCAAGCAGTTGCGTCTTCGATATTGATATCGGCTGATTCGCCACATATTTTCTTGAAGGTAATGTCGTGCCGACGACGGAATTTTTCTAACCATCCATTTGATGCCTTGAAGTTATCTAGTCCTAGACATTGAGCAGATTCGAGGACTTTTGCTTGAATTATGGGCCCGGATATTGGTAAGTGCATGCTTGTTTCGCGCCTTACAAAACCAGTTAAAAACAACTTGGTCCACTGCCAGTCCTTCGGTTTCGGGATATTTTCTTTTTTGTTCACCGTTGCCACCTTCTTGAAACACATTTCTAACTTCTGCTTTATTTTAAAACAACATAGTCACTTGGGTCTTACCAACTTTAAATTTTTCAGCCAATTTAAACAGTTTTTTCACTTTCCTCGATTATTTCAATTTTTTCGCTTAAAGAAAGACGTTTCCTTTTTCCCGCCATCTTCAAGTATTCACCTTAGTTCCAAAACAGACAATAACTGTTCAAGACAAAACTAATGTTAACAACCGATTTATCAGCCTTTAAAGTTTAGAATTGTCGGGTCGGGTTTTACTGCCTGTAATAGTTTTTAGCATTAATGTTTACTAACGATTTTGATGATGAGTGCCCGCGGTCGTTTAACAGAAGGGTCGGTAAAGAGGAGTATAAAATTATAGGATTTCCATTTTTAAATTGGAGAATTCATAACCGGTCGCTTAACGCAGTTGGTCACTTTATAAGAGGCGGTCGCAAACAGAGGTTTTACTGTATTTTCATTATTTCAATAAACATTTAAACAAAAGTAATGGCCGATAATATAAATAAATCACTTTCTACATCTCAATATGTAGAAAATGTAGAAAATTGGTGAGTATAGAAAAAAAATTTTCTACGCGAAGGAATATATACAGTAGAATATGTATAATTCTCTATTTACCCATCCCTGGGGGTGGAGGGGAGTAAGTACTTCATTTGTTTCACTTTCGCTACATCCATGTAATCCTGTATCCTGTAATTTTCGCGTGGACATACAAGACGCCTTTATATACCTGATGATGTCATAGCAGTTTCCAACGTCGCACATTTTCTATCCGGTGTTTCGTTATTATCGAGCTATTCCCGTTTTTCCGTCGCAAATATCTACTTCCCCACACCCACGCACCAAGGCAGAGAGTGGCAAGGGCAAACAGCGATAGCAGGGGAAACTGGGACCATTAAATTCTGACTAACGCGGTCACGTATATTTACTGCGTAAATTCCTATTCTGAACCTAATATTTTGATGTTCTTGAAGTGTTAAGGGAAATGATTTTTTTTTGTTTACAATGTTTTAAAATGAAAAAATTGGTATTTTATTCGTTTTCTGAAGCTATTTTGGGGAACACAATATAAATGTTACGCGGAAGTGCTTAGGCACTGGGCTTCTATTCTCGATCAGATTACGCTATTTACCTCTTTTACCTATTGCAGTTTTACGTAGTCGAAATTCAATATGCGCATACTTCACGGGCGAGCGTTCAAACTTCTCCTGCTCTAGAATCTATACTTAAAGTCCACAAATTCTGTCAGTGACTCGTTTAATACCATTCACCAAATCTAGGAAGCGGCATAATAGAAATATTGTACCGGGTGTACAACTAAAAAGGGACGCCGGCTTTATCTGGGAAACCGTTAACCGAACGGCTTGCGGACAAAAATATTTATTACAAAGGTGACTAAGAGAACCCACTTAAAATTTTACAACAATTTGTTTCATTAATGCAACATAATATCCTCTATTAATTTTGTTGTAAGTAAAGGAAATTTACAGAACATTGATTTAGGGAGCTGTTGTTATGATTATGGCTTTGTAGAAGACACAATTGTATGATATTTGTAACTTTTTACCTACAAATACCGTATTAAAACGTCGGTTTATTCGTATGGCGCTAATTTTTATATTATATTTTCCATAACTTTGTTTAAAAAAAGATATTGACGTGCGGTTTTCACAGATATTCTTCTTCTTTATTCTTCTTTTTGCTTAAGTTAAAAAAGATATATCGTTCCATTTAAAATTTTTGAGAAAAAAGAAGAAATTGTTAATGTTGCTAAATAGCGCCCTCTAGCTGTCGCTACGGTATTCAAAACAACTTACTTTTTTATTAACTTGATAAACCAATAAAACCCCTTTCTAGCGAGTTTAAATCCGTCAAATTCTGGTAAGCCAATCAAAAGTTATGACTATTTTTTCACAGCAATACTTTTCCCCCCCTACTCCCCTTAAACAAAAAGATAGACGAAAAACTTAAAACAAAAGTTATTCAGAATCTCATAAGATTGCAAAAATGCTACCTTTGATATACCTTTACTATGAGGATTTTTGAGAAAATCCTGCTTTTTGATTGGTCACTTTAGTTACGCCCCCTAGTGGCCAACCTAGAAACTTAAAAATTATTTCCAGCAATTTCCCTTAGTCACTTTTGTAATAAATATTGTTGTTCGCAAGCCGTTCGGTTAACGGTTTCCCAGATAAAGCCGGCGTCCCTTTTTAATTGTACACCCGGTACAAGTTAATGTTTTATGCATATTAATAAACTTTGCCGCTACAATTACAGTGAACTTAAGAAACGACGTTGTTATACAAGCCGCAATCAGCTAAATGAATTTAAAATAGCACGGCGATTCCGATACTGGGATTCTGATTGCTAAGAAAATAAATGGGGCAACACACAGAGACCGAATTCACAACCTCAAAGAGTTGAAAATAAGCGTGCTGGCAGGGGTTTTGCACTGCTTTTATATATATACAGTGTCACCATTAAAGTCCGCACCATATGGAACTTTTTTTTATTAATGAGGTTAGTTAAAATTAAATTTCGGCAATCGTTTTTGCTTCAAATTAGACTAAAAATCATATAATCAAATGTCACCATCTGTCATTCGGTATCTGTCAAAAATTACATTTTAATCAAAAAATGCTGAAAAATGGCATTGTTTTACCGAATTTCAAAAAATTTTATTAGAAAAAGTTGTTTCTAGTACAATTCTTGGCCTAAATACAAAGTTTCAGTTTTCTAGCTCAAAGTTGATTTTTTTGCCATTTTTTCTAATTAACTTTTTTTTATTTAATGTAAGTTCGCTTAATGGATATTAAACTATTTGCTTATACCATACTCAATATTTTATTTAGTTTGTATGAGCTTTTTTTTACTAGAATGCCATTTTTTTCCGAAATTTAAAATTAGAGGCAAAAAAATTTGACACAGGTGGTGCAAAGTTATCCTAATTTAAAAATTTTAACAGATAGACGTCAGATATTCCATTTTTTTGATAGTACATACACCTAAGAAGTTTAAAAACTTATAATAAAATTCCCAGATATCAGATTAGTTCAAAATTTAGACACATTTTCTTTTTATCCACAATAAAATATCAAGGCAATTTTGAATTTTATAAGTAGGCTATGGGAAAAAAAACGAATTAGAGTGCCGAATAAATAAAAGAAATGTCATAAATTTGAATATTTTCGCAAGTTATAGTTTTCAGTGTTATCACCAATGTTGTCCATTCAAGAAAAAATAGAAATTGTCTTAATTTGTGGAGAGAATATGCCTCACCGGCAAGTATCTGCCATTTTTAATGAGAGGCATCCAGAAAAAAATTTGCAGCATAGCACTGTTTCAAGAATAATGTCAAAATTTAGAGAAACTGGATCTGTTCAAAATAATTTTAAGAAACCTCACGCGGCAAGTAAATACGATGAATCAGCACAACTTGATGTTTGTTTAACTGTTATTGACCACGGTCAAACTAGTGTAACCAAGATAAGTGATTCAAGAGGGAAAGCGTTAGAAAAATTATTCAGAAAAATCGATTTCGGGCATATAAACCCAAGTTTATAAACACATTAAAAGAACGCGATTTTGATATCCGACTTGATTTTTCGTTTTGGTATCAGGGACAATATGAGGAGAATATTCTTTTTCCATACAAGATATTATGGACAGATGAAGCCACTCTCTCTTCGAATGGTACCGTGAGCTCACAAAATTGCCGATGGTGGTCCCAAGAAAATCCTAACTTCACAATTGAATGTCGCGACCAGTATCATTTTAAAACCAATGTTTGGTGTGGAATTTTGAAAGATGAGCTTATTGGACCATACTTCTTTAGAGTAAACTTAACTGGTGAAAGGTACCTGAATTTTCTTGATAACGAGATTACCGAAGTTTTGGATAACATGCCCTTACACCATAGACATAACTTATGGTATCAGCTTGATGGTGCACCCATATATCAAACTGTAGCAGTGAAAGAACGCATAAACCAATTATTTCAAAACAGAGTTATAGGGCGTGATAGAGAATGTCACTGGCCACCCAGGTCGCCTGACATAACCCCACTAGACTTTTTTCTGTGGGGTTATCTTAAGCAGAAAGTTTATAAGAATCGACCGTTTAAAAATATCGAGCATTTGGAACAAACGATAAGACAGTGTTGTGCCGATATAAGACCAAGCTTTTTACAAAATGCTGTCAAAGACGTTTATAGACGGACGGGTGTTTGTATAGAGCGAGAAGGACGTCACACTGAAATGTGAAATTTATATTGCTTTTGTGTTACCTATTTAAAATGATTAAAGTTCCTTTTTGTTCCTTTTAATAATAATGATAGTTTTAAGTATAAAATAAAATTTTTATCAAATATTTAGATGTATTTGTCATTTGAAAAACGAAATATCTGACGTCTATCTGTTAAAATTTTTAAATTAGGATAACTTTGCACCACCTGTGTCAAATTTTTTTGCCTCTAATTTTAAATTTCGAAAAAAAATGGCATTCTAGTAAAAAAAAGCTCATACAAACTAAATAAAATATTGAGTATGGTATAAGCAAATAGTTTAATATCCATTAAGCGAACTTACATTAAATAAAAAAAAAGTTAATTAGAAAAAATGGCAAAAAAATCAACTTTGAGCTGGAAAACTGAAACTTTGTATTTAGGCCAAGAATTGTACTAGAAACAACTTTTTCTAATAAAATTTTTTGAAATTCGGTAAAACAATGCCATTTTTCAGCATTTTTTGATTAAAATGTAATTTTTGACAGATACCGAATGACAGATGGTGACGTTTGATTATATAATTTTTAGTCTAATTTGAAGCAAAAACGATTGCCGAAATTTAATTTTAACTAACCTCATTAATAAAAAAAAGTTCCATATGGTGCGGACTTTAATGGTGACACTGTATATATTGTTTTGTGTAAATAAGAATTTTTGTGTAATAGGAAATTTTTGATATCATTGTACATATAATAAATAATTTATTACGTGAAGGTATTTTTCCAGAACAGTTCAAAACAGCGGTTATAAAACCCATACTGAAAACGGACCTCGTACTCGCAAACTACAGCTGCCATAAAATAAATTGATTTAGTCTTCAAGTAACCCAGGCTAGGGTCGGCATGCCTACCCTGTCGTTAAAAAGTCAGGCTTGAAGATAAGCAACCAAACATACACCTGTAATACACTATGTATGAGCAACGTTTGAAGCTAAAACCCAGAGTCGGCAACCACGTACCTGCCGCCAAATTTAAAGTGAGGTTATAGTAACAGTTATGCCTAATACTCATTATTGACAAGAAAATTTTGTATATCGAGCTATTGTTTTTAAAATGTTTGTGATTATTCTTGACAGGAAAGAGCTAACTTAGTGTAAAATAAGTTAAGAGTAAGTGCTACGTGTTGAAAAACAAAAGTTTCGTTTTTTTTTTAAGATTTGGACATTCCGAAAAATTGAGGGTAGCGCACACAACGACATGGAAAATCAAGTTAAAACTAAGCTAAAAAGTGATCTTATATCTTATTCAATATATTTCAAGTTTAAAATGTGGATTTTTGTCATTGGATGTACGAATTAAATTAAAAAACAAAGATCGATCGACCACTAAATTGTTGAATTTAAATAACACGGGAGAGAGCCTAGGGGAGTAATAGGTTATTTTCAAAAATTGTAAATTGTATCGATATAATACATGGCTTACGGGTAGTGAATGTATGTATTCTCGTAATACAATTTGCCAGGACCGACTGTCAAGTTTGTCATAATAATTTTGGTAAGTAGGTACTTAATAGAAAACAAAATTCTAAAAAAATCTGCAAAAAAGACATTGAATTTTATGCCGTAATTACACCATTTTGTCACCATTTTGCAACATCTATAGTTTGTTGCTTAATGCGACAGAGTAATAAATCATTATTGAATCATAAAACCCAGTGGCCTTCGCCGTATTCCATAGGTGTAGTCCAATTATTATTATTTAATTATGTTTATTGTCAGGGGTCCCGAGATCGGATAGGTAGAGGCGCAGGTAGTTTACCTAAGTGTGCCTCACTGTTTCAAAAATTTGAAATGTTTAGTTAATTTCCGGCAGTTCGTTCTTGAAAATGGCTAGTTTGTAGAAAATTATTATTCTCAATGTGTTCAACGCTCTTCGCCACCAATATTCAACATTCGGAGTTGCAAACATATTTGAAATGTGTTCGAATATGACTGGAGTCGGACAGTCAACAATATACCGACTTGTGCACGAGGATAAACGCGACCCCATCAGGTCACCAAAGAGAAGTACAGGAAGAAAATAAACTGTAATAAACGAGGATGAAAATACTGCCATCAGAAGAATCATACACTCGTTTTACTTAAAAAAAGAATTACCTACCTTGGACAAAATAATGTCTGATATGAAAAAGGATGATTTCATTCCACCAATGGGTACGAAGAAACTATGGAAAACTTTGAAGGAAATGAATTTTTGTTATGAAAAAGTTCAAAACAGAAAATCACTTTTAATGGAGAAAGTCGACATCATCTGCTGGCGACGGCGATATTTAAGGGCAGTCAGACAGTTTCGAAGGGAAAACAGGAGCATCTATTTTATGGACGAAACTTGGTTAAATGAAGGATATACCGTTGGTGAAATATGGCAGGATAAACATATAAAAAGCGCGAGGCAAGCTTTCATGGAAGGATGGTCCACTGGAATAAAAGCACCCTCGGGAAAAGGTAAAAGATTACTGACATTGGTAGCAAAAATGGATTTGTCGATGAGGGCTTACTAGCATTTAAATCAAAATGGACTGGAGACTCTCATGAAGACATGAACGCTGATGTCATTGAAGAATACTTCCAGCGACTGCTAGAACTTATTCCTCCTGGCCTGGGTCTGTTATAGTCATGGATAATGCCAGCTACCACTCAAGAAAATCCGAAAAAATACCAACGTCTCCTTGGAAAAAAAATTACATCAATCATTGGCTTACTGTAAATAAGAAGCCATTTCATAAAGATAAGCTGAAAAAGGAGCTACTGGAAATTGTAAAGTTGAATAAACCACTTTGTACGAAATTTGTTGTTGACGAAATCGCTTTAAAACGAAATATAACGGTACTTCGCCTTCCGCCATATCACTGTGAATTAATCCTCATAAAATTGGTGTGGGTGCAAGTAAAAGAGTTTGTAACAAGGCATAACACCACTTTTAAAATGAGAGACGTTGGAAACCCCTTGCAAGAGGGAATAAAGACAGTGAATTGTGAGAAATGGAGTAAGTGCGTCGAACATATAATTAAAATAGAAGAGAGAATGTGGGAAGCTGCTAGAAACACTGTAGAGCCCCTTATTATTTCTCTCGACCCCAACGACGATAGTTCATCGGACTACTTGGAACATGATGACTAAAATTTAAAAATTAGGTTGTTGTATTGTACATAGATTTTTTTTTATAAATATTAATATTTATTCCAATTTATCTATTTTCATATTATTCCTACTTCTATATAAGTTTTTATCTCTACTTAATATTATAATAATTAATATCCGAATTATCTGCCTATCTCTATAATTATAATCAAGTATAATTATTATTATACTATTAAAGAGGAAAGAAAAATCCAAAATTCTTCACAAATATTTAATATCTCGCTCTACGCGTTTCGGTTTCTTAAACCATTTTCAAGAGCTGTATAATATAAACACAAACTAATTGCTACGGAGACTTAGTGACGTCACACAGCGGTTTCTGCGAGTCGATGTTCGTAAATTGTTTTAAATGCTTTAGAGACATCAATAAAATAAAATTTTTTGCAGTTCGCACTAAAATTCTAAAATCTTTTAGAAAATATAATAAAAAAAAAATGCAAAATGACCCCATTTTTCGGTTAAATTTGTTTATATCGTAATCATCTTCGTTGAGTTCGTGTAAAATGATTTTTGGAAGGGAAGAATTCATTGTTTTTCAAAATTTTGTGCATAGAACCCGCAAAAATTAATAATTTGTTTAATTAATTTGCAAATCGCTATTAAAAATACCAATATATTCCGAATCAAATTATAATTTCTTACCCTTTTTTGGCTAATACAAAAAAATTTACATTTTTGAGAAATATAGTTTTAAACTTATACCTTCCTTGGGAAATCTAAAAAAACTCAAATCGCAGTTTTTTTAATTGTTTTTACACAACTTAGCAGCGCAGCGACTTATTCCACGATCTTCAGTAGTCATTGTGAGTAGAAAATATTAAACACAAAGTCAATAATTTTTCCAATCCTGCTCTGTATAAGCGATGTTTGACGGTATCACACGGTATGCATCCGGAGAGAATGGCAAATTGCTTGTTTAGGATGCTGTCAGCATACTTATATTTTTACGCTGAGTATGTCTGCGGGTCTCTTTATGCTGTGGTATTTCCAACATAAAATGTAGGCCTAACAATGTATAAAATTTGTTTGATATATTTTTTTTTTAAACATAACCATTAAATAGATTTTATTAAAGATTCCATTAATATCGTTAAAAAAAAACCATCGTCAGCGTTCTATAAAAAAACTTTGTTAAAAATACCATTTTCTTTCTTTTCCTAACCAAAACATGTCGATCCGCAGCTCAGCTGCCTCCCACGTTCAGTTTCGAGCTCATCGGCAAGTTGACGGCAAACGGGAATCGCCGCTCTGACCTAGACCCGATGACCTTGGCCGCGTGATGGCGACACCAGTAGCACTCTGCGCAGGCACAGGCTCTATCGATCTGCTAGGCCGCCCTTTTGTTGGGGAAGGCCGCGCCGCCGGGGATAATGGGTAAAGCTGGAGGGAAATGAGGGCGTAACGTGCGAGATTAACGGGTTTTTCCACTGCATCACTACATAAGTGAATCATCTGGTCAGTTCTTGAAAAGATTTTGATGATGCGGATTTTCAGTTAAGTTACTTATTTGTTATCATTTCGAATAATTATACAGCTCTGGAAAATTTACCTTTTGAATCTGCATAAAAAGTATCGATTATACAGGATGTTCGATAAGTATATGGCATACTCTCGGGAGGTCAAAATAACCCTAATTTGCCATGGAAAAAAATTCCCAAAGTGCCCCTTAACGGAGATACAGAGCCCCAAAGGGGTACCCAGCGACTTATTTTTTCGGCTCTAACTTTTGCAGCGATATGCATTTATATGAAATTTTAATATTTTATGTAGGCCGTATAGACTCATAACACCATTCTACAGTAGATATTTTACATTATCAGAGAAGTCAGGAACGGACTTGCAACCACACTCGTTGGGCCAAAAATTTTGATAAGTGCCCCATTTTAGCAATTTAGTTCGTCAGTACTTACCAAGTACTTTTGCTAATCGATGGATAGGCCGAGGCCTATTTTATGGCCACCGAGGTCGCCTGACATGACTCCATTGTATTTTTTTTAACGGGGAAATTTAAAGGGGCTTGTATATTCGACACGCCAATTCACACTAGGGAAGATCTGATAGAAAAATCCTGGAATGTTGTTTCAAGTACAACGAGAACTGCTTTTTACTAAAATTAATTTAAGCGCTGAAATAACAACTCACAGAATACAGCAAACTGGAATCGTAGTGAGTAGAACGGTTTTTGAAATAAATAAAATTAAATATGGGATAAGTGCTCTGTACAGGAGCCATGAGACAGCAGTTCCTTCCTTTTTAATAGATTTAGAATCATATGAAAGTAATAAAATAGATAGAACAATAGAAATATTTTTAGGAGATATTAATATTGACCGTTTGGATAATACAAATCCCCATGTATATAAATATGAAACTTTACTTGCTTCTTTAGGATTAAAATCATATGTAAATAGTATTACCAGACCCATTAGGGTACCTGTTTGGACCATATTTTTATTAAAAATACATTGAGAACGAGCGACATACTTTTTCAATCTTATGTAATTACTTATGATATTACTGATCACAATCCAGTTATGGTTAACATTTCAAATGAATATTCTGTAAATAGCACATCTTCTAACAGAACCCTAAAAAACATAGTCAAAATTGATTACAATTTACTAAAAGATAAATTTAATAAAGAAAACTGGCAAAATGCCCTCAACACGATGGACCCCGAGATAGCTACACAAATCTTCACTCAAACTTTTTGTGGCATATTTGGCGAATGCAGGAATATCAAGACAATTAGGGTAAAACATTACAATAAAATAAAACCTTGGATAACAGACGGATTAATTAATTCAATCAAAAAACGAGACAAGATAAAGAATGCATGCAATGTAAAAAACAACTACTACAAGACCGAAATTGAAAAAAGTAAAAACAATTTAATAAAAACCTATCAACTTATCAAGGAAGCCACCAATGAAAACACTTCTAAAAAAAACAATAGTTTCCAAGTCGTTAATGAAAATAATGAAACCTTTACAAATAAAAAAGACATGGCCAACCATTGCAACCACTACTTTGCAGATATCGGTATAAAAATGTATAATCAAATCCAGCCAGTTCCTGAGGAGATAACTACCTTCACAAAGACTAATAACTCTCTGTATCTTTCTCCGGTCACCAATAATGATCTTATGAAATAGCCTAAAAAACGACAGCGCATCTGGTCATGATGGCATAACAACAAGGAATCTTAAAATGTTACATGGTTACATTCTGGTACCACTGAGACATATCATTAATCAAATATTTTTAATCGGAATTGTACCAAACCATTTCAAAATTTCTATTATAACACCAATCCTTAAGACCGGAAATCAGGGGGACATCCGTAATTATAGACCAATAAGTTTAATTAGTAACATCTCAAAAAATTTTGAAAAATGTCTTTATGAACGGTTATGCGCATAACTAAAAAAATATAATTTATATCCAAAAAATCAATTTGGCTTTACAGAAGGTTGCAATTCTGGTGACGCCATTAGCGAGCTAATAAATAGCATAACCTCAGAAATTAACAACGGCAAAGAATTCATGGCAGTGTTTTTGGACCTGGCCAAGGCCTTTGATACAGTGCCTCATACAAAACTCCTGAACATTCTTGAACGCAACGGGGTGAGGGGTGTTGCGTTTAGAGTCTTTGAAAACTATTTATTGAGAAGACAGCAGAGAACAAGAATAGAAGAAACTCTAACAGTGGTATGCACCAAGTGGGTTTTGACTGTAGTTAAGTATCTAACTGTAGTTAACTTCAAAATTGTTATGCACCGTCAGTTTAATTGGTCTTAACAAAAGTTTAAATTAATCCCCCAAATTTCAGGGATTAAATCATCAGTTAACAAACTTGGACAATGTGCGCAGGCGTAGAACCCAAAAATCCGTTCCATTGCCTTGCTTTTTCGGACTTTCTTTTTTCTATTTTCATAGAAAAGTTTAAGAGTCTGCCAGGTCCTAAAGACTCCTGTTGTGTTAGTTGCGTTAAACTCGGCTTCAATTACTCCCCATGTTTTTATTTTTTCATTAGCATACACCACCAGGTTGGTTTTTTGTTTTCAATAATATTCTTTGTAATTATTCCTAGCAGCGCATACTTTTCTTGTAGTGTAAAATTCGGAGCCCTTTTTCTTTTCAATGCTTCCTTTTTCATGCGAATATTTCGTATAAATATATAATATAGGTAATATGCTTGCCAATAATTAATACTTAACCACAGTATACGGAAAATAGTTCCGTATACTGTGACTTAACATCAACCATAAAAATCATAAAGTGAAAATAAAATCGCAGCTGTTCAAAATTGTCTACAAAAACTGTAAAAGTCAAAAATTCCATGGTAGGCAATCTTAGAAACAGAAATACACTAGATATCGCGACGCTGCCAGATTGTCGCGGGATTTGACGCAAGTTAACTAAACTGAGTTCGGTGCATAGGAAATTAACTTTCGTTTGATAACGCTAGTTAACAAACTCCAGTTAATTTCAAAAACCGCGCATACGTCTGTAAGTGACAGTGAATATATCTTGATTGGAGTACCCCAGGGCACTGTCCTGGGACCAACCCTATTTAATTTATACCTTAAAGGGCTATCTCTCCTAAATATAAACGGAGAAATTTTTTCCTATGCAGATGATACAGTTCTGGTGTTTGCTAATGACACATGGGAAAATACAAGCAGAAATAGAAATCACAAAGGTAAAAAAAGGGCTTGACTGTTACAGACTCTCTTTAAACGTTAAAAATAACAAACTACGTAGCGTTTTCAAAAACAACAATAGACATGCCTAACTTTCAAACCCTAACGGCTAAGAATCTAAATGAAAATGTAAAAGAAGTAGAAAACGTCAAATATCTAGGAATTATAACAGACCGATACCTTAAATGGAATGAACATATTGACTATATATCAAAGAAATTAAAATTCTTTATATATAAATTTTATCTATTGAGGGGATTTTTAAATCAAAAATGTCTAACCTCACTATACTTCAGTCTAGTAGAAAGTATACTGAGATATGGAATTATAGTATAGGGTGGCCTGTACAGTAGTGTACAGTAGCACTTTGAGACCGTTAAATATTTTACAAAAAGGAATACTTAAAACAATTTATAAAACAGATAGACAATATGTAATCAACCTCTAGATGGGGAACATCCACTTATTATAGTTGGAGATTTTAATATTGATTGGTTGGGTAATGGTACATATTCTTTGAATTTAAAAAAAATTTCATGTGACTCAGGCTTTGATCAGTTAGTTAAGGAGGTGACACACCCTAACCAAAAAGGTGTGGGTGGAAGTATTATAGATCTTGTGCTGGTAAAGGGGAAACATGAATTAAAGTCTACAGTGGAGGAAACTCCACGAATAAGTGATCACTATATAGTAATGATTGATCTTAGGGTTAGTAACTTTCAGAAAAAGAAAAATATTATGGTTAATACAAGGGGTAGGATTGATTACGAAAATGTGAACAGTGGTCTAAGAGAAATAAGCTGGAATTATAATAGGTTGATTAGTTTAGATGATAAGTGTAGAATATTTTTTGATAATGTGTTAGGTATACTGAACGAAAAAGCTCCAAGAAAACAAAAGCTTATTAAATTTTATTATAAAGAATGGTTCAATGATAGGGTAAAAATTGCAATTACTGAGAGGGATAATAGTTACAAGAATTATAAGGTAAATAAAACTGAAGAAAATAGAGAAATATATAAACAATATAGAAACAGGGTTTTAACAGTTGTAAGGGAAGAAAAAAAACATTTTTATCACAAAAAAATTGATGATGTTAAGAGTGATCCAAAAAAGATGTGGGAAACATTGGGCGAACTAATAACTGATAGAAAAAAGAAACAAATTGAAAGATTAGAGTTGAATGGGGTTGTTTGGGAATCAACAAATTCTATTGCTGAAGAAATGAATAAATACTTTGTTGATAGTGTTAGAGAAGTAGTGGCTACAATTGATATACAACATTCACTACCAGATACATTCATTCAAAACCAACAAGACACTCTTAACTTTTTCCAACTGATTGACGTAAAACAATTACAAGAAATCCTATTTAGTTTGCCTAATAAAGCAAGTCCTGATGACATATCTGTAGAGTTCCTTAAAAACACTTTTGAAAACATTAAGGAACCTTTATTACATCTAATAAATACTTCACTTGAGATTGGTAGGGTACCATTATTGTTAAAAATTTCACATGTTATACCAGTTCAAAAAATTAAGGGAGCAATTACAGCAGAAGACTTTAGACCAATTAATGTATTATCAACGATTGAAAAAATATTAGAGAGGGTGGTATATAACCAGCTTATTAATTTCATTGAAGTGAACCATATTTTAATTGAAAATCAGTCAGGGTTTAGAAAAAAGCATAGCTGTGAATCTGTGATGCAGCACATTCTTTATGAATGGAAACATTTATTAGATGATAATTATATTGTTGCTGCTGTTTTCCTGGACTTAAAACGAGCTTTCGAAACTATAGATAGAGCAAAGTTAATTTTAAAATTAAAAAAATATGGTATAGTTGACATGGCATTGGCCTGGCTTGTGGACTACCTTGACCACAGATTGCAGGTAACAAAAATCGGTGGGCAACTTTCATCGGAGATTGAGAATGATATTGGCGTGCCTCAGGGTAGTACTTTGGGACCTTTATTGTTTATAATTTATATTAATGACATAGCGTTGGCGGTTAAGGAATGTTCACTGCATTTGTTTGCAGACGATACACTTGTATATTATTACTCAAAAGATCTGAAGACGTTGATTGACACTGTGAACGTTGATTTGGGTTGCCTACATGGGTGGTTCAACAGTAATACCTTAAAACTTAATGCAAAAAAATCAAAATTTATGATAATTGGTAACAAAAATGTACATGATTCTGGTATAGCAAAGAATATTCAAATTAGGGTAGGTAAAGAAGGAGTTGAACTGACTTCAAAACATAAATATCTGGGGTTTATTATTGATCATAATCTTAAATTTAAGGATCACTTGGAACATGTTATTGAAAAAATTACGAAGGGTGTAAATTTTCTTTCTAGGTTCACAACTACTCTGTCTCGATGGACCAAAATTACTGTTTATAACACCTTAGTCTTGCCTCATTTTATATTTAGCTCATCAATATTGTATTTGGGTAATGGGAATGAACTGAATAGACTTCAAAAATTGCAAAACAGGGCAATGAGGGTCATTCTCAATGAAAGACGGGACACTTCTATTGGGAGTATGTTAAAAAAACTTGGTTGGCTCCCAATAAATAAATTTCTTATTTACCAGAGCATGATCCTAATATACAAAATCCAAAATAACTTAACACCAGAGTACTTGACTAACAAATTGGAAAACCATGTAATAATGCACTCTTATAATACAAGAAATAAAAGAAATTTTTATGTTACAACTAAAAATAAGAAAAGTACAGAGAATGGACTGTATCATAAAGGCTTGTTGGAGTTTAATAAGCTTCCAATCGAAATTAAAAATGTGGGCAATGTTAAGCAATTTAAAAATGTGCTAAAGCAAAGACTATTGCGAGAATGATAGTTTAAGTGCATGTCAAGCTTTGAGTCGAGAGTATAGATTTATGATTTACTCCTATGGGTAATGCGTAATAACTTTACATTATAATAGTAAACTACGTTTTTTTTTTTTTTTGAGTTGTATGGTTTGTATATGTATGACTTTAGACATTAGGATGATTTTGTGCAGTATTAAGCTGATTTTTGTAAGCAAATTTGGATATAATGTTGTAATTTGTTATTAGCCAGGTGCTAAATAAAGGATCTATATATCAACAAGACTATTATTTGGTGAAAAAATACAGCAACTTTGTCTTGTTATATGTATCGAAGGGATCACCTAAAAAAAACCATAATTAATTGCTATAATACCAGAATAGTGGCTAATCAGCATGTACAGTATTGTACAGGTCCCTAAACAGTAAACGTTACAAAACAAAAATAGCATATCTTATTTAGGACCTAAAGTATTAAATACTTTGCCAATACATATCAGAAATCTGACAAAAATCAACAAATTCAAAATGGAAAGTCGTTTATTCATATCACAAAACCAAGAATTGTTTTTACACCTCTAATCTGACATTTTTAGATTTGCTTTGTATAATGGTAATGTATCTTATTTGCTCTTTTCTCTTCTAAGTTTAATTTAGTTTAAGTTTAAATATATTACATTGGGCATATAATATAGAAAACAACTTAGCCCCTAAAAAACAAAAAAGATATAAAAAACAATAAAAATTTGATGCAACGCATACGGGTCTCACAACCTAGGCGCTAATAAAAAAACTTGTATTATACAAAATATATTGTACAACTTACTTATAATAATTGTATTATGTACATTTGTGTGAATAAATTGAAAAATTTTGAAAGAAATTGCTAATAAAATGATATAAACAAACAAAACATCCGTCGGCCAAGGAAATGTATAGAGGTACAGGGCGCCCATTTCCAAAATTGATAAAGTAAACAAGAAGAAGCAAATCTTTTACATTTTTAACATTCTTGCGTGATTTCCGAAATGTCAACCCTTTAAATGGTTCCTTTATGCGGCACACTTCGATTTGGAAATTATCAGAATAAATTCTTCTTGCATCCACACAATTGCCGAGTGTTTGCCCATAAGTTAGATGCATGTGGGCATTAAAGAGATGTAATAATGACAAAGAGTTGAAAAGGTGAGTCGCGGGGTACCCCTTTCGGGTTCTGTATCTCCGTTAAGGGGCACTTTAGGATTTTTTTTCTATGAAAAATTAGGGTTATTCTGACCTCCCCTATACGATCCGAGAGTATCCCATATACTTACCGGATACGTATAATATAATTTAGGCCGAAATGGTGTTCATTTTTTGAGTCATAGAAGTGATTTAAAAAACATTTTTTCCAATGACGAATATTATAATTTTATTTAAAAACTTATTATCTTCTAATTAACTCATTTATGCAAATTGGTTTTTAAAATATTGCAATAAACCTAATTCACTAACATTAGATACACCTATTATAAATCCGAGAGACTGCCTGATAATTCTGGGACACCGTGTAGAAATAAAAATTGAGAAGCGTCAAAACTCATTCTAGTGTAAAACGTTGATTAAAAGGATTCCAATTAATATTTGTTTTATTTTGGTTTTGAATTGTTTATGTGATAGTCCCTGGTGTTGTAACTAATTGAAACATTTTTAGCTCAATATTTAAGGTCATCTGGACACCTCTTCAGGCGACAGTACTCCACAATCTAATCGCTCGTACCTCAGTGGCGACTTTTCAGGGGCGTCAGTTGGCTGGCAACTCACGAGCCGCCACTGTCTTACCCCGAGTTTCATATGAATGGACATTTCCATTTGTGGTATAAAGCTCGGTGTGATATATAGGGTGTTTTTTAATAAGTGTCCAAGATTTCAGGACAATTCCTCGACTATTTCTAAGATAAAAAGTTCATATAAAAATGTGGTCAAAGACGCTTCATTTCCAAGGTATATTTACATATAATTATTTATTATTAGTCATATTTTTTTTGAGAAGCCAACGAAAAAAACTCGCGACACTTTGGTTAATGTGGTGTCATCTGTAAAAAGTGTAACCTCTTATGCGTAGCAATATTTGGAAGATCGTAAATGTAGATTAAGAACTGATCCTTGTGGGGCACCGATGGCCATATCACTTTTCGCTGATTCCACCCCTTTCCTAAGATTTCAAAATATTTACGCTGTTAGGGTGGTAGAATTAAATGAGTACGCCCTAAGCTTCTTCAGAATGATGTCGTGTGAGACACAGTCGAAGGCCCAACTAAGGTCACAGAAAGCTGTAGCCTCAAAAGAGTCCTGAGTATAAGAAGAAGATCAGTAATAGCCAAGGTTATCCGCTTGTTCCTTCTAAAATCAAACTGGAACCTCGTGGAAAATATGTTCTGCTTAAAATAACCCTGAGATCCAAGGTCATACATCCTTCTACTGGAAAAATATAGGTTTCAGTGATATTGGCCTGTTTAGTTTAGGCAACGGAGGGTAATTATTTTCAAAGACTGGCGTTACATATCTAAGAATAAAAGGAACTATGCCCCGACGTAAACACAAGTTGATTAGCCCGGTTAAGTCATACTAGCTCGACTATTGAATAGAAACATTTCAAGATGACGGCTTGTAGAAAACTGGTCGCTATTTTACTATAAAACCTAGGAATATTAAAACGCGCTCCAGATTAAGCTATATCTTTTACCATTTACCGTTGGAAAGGAAACATCAAGATGGCGTGTCACCGCCATTTGTAAAGAGAATTTCACAATGATCCTTAATGGATACTTAAAACGAAGGATTTTAGATATTTCACTGCTAAAAAAATTAGGGGAACACTTTTTTTTATATTATGTGTATAGCTAGAGTAGAAACATTATACATAGATATTAAAATTATTAAAACTAGACTGTTTCTCTTAATAAGTTAATAAGTTTGACAACCAAGTAATCATTTAGGTATTCTTAATTCGGTACACAGTTCAGAAATTCGCCTTAGCAAATCTCTCTCGAGTATTAAAATCCGGTTAAAGTTATTAAAATTACGAGGCAGTAAAAACGACTTGGGTAATATTTTCTTTGTCCTGTCTCAATTACTGTTAACTACACTGGACCACAAAATTAACCGGACGGAAAAAAATTTGCTTTAATTCAATCTTAAATAACTGTTAAGTTTTTTTACCAAGTTCGATAATTTTTTACATGTTGCAGATGCTGTCGTCTTTATCATGTCCTAATATCGTTTTTACGAGCAGTGTAAATGGATATGTTACAGGGTAGCACAAAAAATTGCATTTTACGCTTAATATTTGAACATCATGTGGAAAAATTTAAGAACTGATTGATGTTTCTTTGTAAAATTTGGTGGTATATTTGGTAATAATTTGTTTTTAAACCAGTCTTCAAATATTTCTTCGTCGTGATAATCAACAAAGGAGTCCTTTATATTTTTGGCTGATAAGGTCAAAGCGTTTGGTATAAATCCGTTTTTTGTCCCAGCATGAATTATTGTTATACGTTACCTTTATTTGATGGAGCTTTGGTTCTGCATTGACACGATACATGGCACATATTTCTCTACGAATTATATCGACATCCATCGCGTCCAGTTTCTTAAAAGTAAAAGAGTCTTTCCTCTTTCTTCTCTCCACTATAATAGGTTTATTTATAACAAACTACACCGTGCTCACTGGCCTACGTGTCAAAGCTGCCGCTTCCTTCACTGCACCAAATTTTAAATAACCACGTTTAAGAAGGGTGGTGTAAACATTGAAGATTACTTTTTTTGTGTCAACTGATAAAATATCACGCTTTAATTGGTTTTTATCACGACCCGTAGATCCAATTGGCGTACTGGTTTCTTCCCACGGACGATACATTCTTAGATATCACTTTTAATTGGCAACAAATAACTTCTTGTGTCTAAACCAGTACAAATATCTAACTGAATTTTAGAACCAAAAATCAGCATATTTAAATAACCAAAATAAACCTATTTTATTTTACCCTAATTATTTTAAGAGAAAATATAATAATATAATAGTCTTTAAATAGATCCGTACCTGGAGTCCCCAGATCAGGTGGCCGAATTTTACACCTCACACAATAGGTTATTATGACGGTAAGGGATTAGCATTTATAATGAGTTTGTAAGATAGATAGACGGACATTTTAAAGTCCCATCTCGACTTATATACAGCTAGGAAAAAATAATTAAGACAAAAGTTTTGGGGTTTTTTAAAATCTATAAAAATTTTAAAAGAATAAGTATACAGGATGAATCAGAAAGCCGTAGGAAAATAAAGTTACCTTTTTTTTAATGGAACACCCTCTGTCTTAGAATATTTTTGGATTTAACATTAAATTACAATTATTTTTTAATAAGTAAGTTGTTGGTTGTTGTAAATTAAAGATGAGGCCAGAAGAAGTGGCACAAGCCGTTGTTTTACAAGATGATGGTTTTCCGATTCTGTATATCGCAGAAGGGCTTGGCCATCCACGCAGTACGATATCCGATACGATACAAAGATTGGTTCTTACTCGAAAAGACCTGGGCAGGGAACACGAAGAGCCACAAATGCAGTTGAAGATCGATTTCTTCGTCTTCAGGTTATTCGAGAGCGAACAGCCTCTGCTCTGGTTTTAGCTTTAAGATTGGCAGATGTTCATGGTACCTTAGTTTCATCTGAAACCGTACGCAGAAGGTTGAGAGAACAGAATCTAACATCTCATGTTCCTGCATAAGGACCTCTATTAGATGCAAGTCATCGAAGGCAGTGCCTTGAATTTGCTCGAGCCATGCAGATTGGGACATGAACGACTGGCAAAACGTTCTCTGTACAGGCGAGTCTCGTTTTACGCGATATTCACCTGACGGACGTCAAAGAGCGGGGAGAGGGCCCGGAGAACGATACTCTTAATGTTGTTTCTATCCTAAAATGCAATTTGGTGGCGGAGGAGTGATGGTGTAGGGCGGCATTTCTTTGGAAGCCCGTACAGACCTCATTACACTTCAGGGGGATATTAGCGCTGATAAATACATTAGACAATGCTTAGAAGAACATTTGGTACCAAATTCGCATTTTATAGGAGAAAATTTTAATTTAATGCACGACAATGCTCGACCGCACCCAGCACAAATAGGCAATATTTGAACGATGTTGGTGTTCAAGTATTGGACTGACGCTCAAGAAGTCCGGATCTGAACCCTATTGAGCATATGTGGGATACACTAGGAAGGAGAGTTAGGCAGAACGGCGAGTTTCAAACTTTGGTTGCGTTAGCACAGGCAGTGAGAAACGAGTGGCAGCAGATACCCCAAGACGCCGTTGCTGCTTTAATTGAATCTATGCCTGAAAGGATGAGAGCTGTTATTCAGGCTCGTGGAGTAAATACTCGATTTTTATAAAATAATCTTAATACCACTATTGCTCATGTTATTTTTTAATTTTTTTTTGCTAATAAAGAATTATTGCATTATTTCCTTTAAACCTGGGTTTTTCCTTTAATAATCCAGATATAGGTATGAATCAAAAAACAAGTTGTTGAGAAAAGATGGGACTTAAAAATGTCGTACAAAGAAACATCAATTCTTAAATTTTTCCACAGGATGTTCAGAAAGTAAGCGTAAAATGCAATTTTTTGTGCTACCCTATATGTCGACATATATATTTACACTGTTCGTAAAAACGATATCAGAACATGATGAAGACGACAGCATCCGCAACATGTCAAAAAATTATCGAACTTGGTAAAAAAACTTAAAAGTTATTTAAGATTGAATTGAAGCAAATTTTTTTCCGTCAGGTTAATTTTGTGGTCCAGTGTAGTTTATTACATCGTAGCAAATTTTTGCACGAGCAACAACTTGTATGTAAAAGCGTTTTCATATTTTTAATTTTTATTTTTGGAAAGCGACCCCCTGTATTGCTGTTTCTTGATGAAAATTTTCAATTTAAACTAAATTACCTTTACCCATTTCATTATTAGTTCTTTCTAGTGCTATTATTTTATAAATATTATATCTTTGTCCTCGGTTTGACCTTTAGCTAACCCTTGCTTATCAAGATTAACGGAGTGAAAACTTTATGTGCCCTCTGCGGATTCCCGCTGCTGCGCTACGAGATATGATACGAAAAACATACGTTTAAATGATTTAGGACTGCGGAATTGGTAACTGAATGACGGCTATACGTATTTTTATTATTTCTCTTCTACCCTGTACATACAGGGTGTTCAGATACGGATAGCTCTCGGCTCTATCTCAAAAAGTATTGGCCATTAATAAAAGACGGAATATAAATATGCACTTAAATTCATGCCTTTAAAATATGCAGTTATATGCATTTTTGACCAAATATGCATACTGGTATGCAATATTTCTTAATTTATTATAGTAAAATAGGGTAAAGAAACACACTGGGTTCTAAAAAGGATGTTTATTTAAAAAAAAAATGCAAAAAAAACAAACAAAAATAAAAGTAAACAATTTTTTAACCTTTTAAACATTGTATAAAAGGCATTTATTACTAAATATTTTTCAAAATTTTCAACTAAAAAGGATTGTCTTCTATTAGTAAAAATATGTTTATACAGAGAGAAGCTTCTTTCAACATCTACTGATGTAATCTGCAACTTCAGTAGTAAGTATAAGGCCAAGGATCAACTTCCTTGGATGGTTTACCTTCAATAAATGCTTTTTACTTCAATTAAGTATTTAAATCCTTCATTCTTTTTTACAGTTACATTCAATTTGTTCCTTACTTGACCTCCTACTTTACCGGGAATGTTGTTACATTTAACGGAAAAGTTTCAACAATACTAATTGAGTTTCTTAAACTTAAATTTCTACTCTCTAACGAGGATATTATGTCCGGTATAAAACTGAAATTAAGCTTACTTAAAAAAAGTTTTTTAACCACTTTTTAACAACTCTTTACTTTGCACAGCACACTGCGAATCGTCATCTAAATCCAAAATCAGTTCTTTAATGGCTTCGAAATGTTCAATTTCAATTTTCAATTTATTCACACAAATAGTACATAATACAATTATTAGTAAGTTGTACAATATATGTTATATAATACAGGTTTTTTTATTAGCGCCTAGGTTGTGAGACCCGTTCTTCGTAGAATGTTGCGGCCTTAATCCATGTTCCCCACCGGGTAATCACAGGTTCTGGACTTACTCTTGGTAATCTCTCCTTATACATCTGCACTCTTAAAGGTGCTTTTAGAAACACTTTTTTACATTTGAAGTTAATTTTTTTACTAAAGGATATTCAGTTCTGACGGTTTCTGCGACTCGGTTTATTGCATGTAGAAGAGAAGTCACATGTACCGTATTGGGGTAAAAGATTCTTAAGTTTTGGCATACTTTTACCATATACGGAGCTGCATTAGACAGAAGCACTAAAAACTTCTCATCTGGGACTGGATTTGGTAAGAAAAAGCTCGATAGGGACTGCTGAATAAATCGGTTTACGATCACATTATTAGTTTTGTCTAGCTGCTTATAGTAGCTATTAAATATGGGTTTGTTGCTTTATCTTCTTGAAGTGTTCCAATCATAAGATGTGTGATATTTCTGACACAAGCATCTGTGCTTTCATCAACAATAGTGTAAAAAAATTCATCCAGTGAAGCTCTAATTTCTTCTAAAACGGTTTCGTATTCTGAATGGACATTCTTCTTTCTAAGCGTGGATTCGTCAGGAATGGTTTGTTGACAATATTTTTACAAAAATCCTCTAAATTGCGGATTTTGCAATTTTTTTAAGGGTATGTTTGTTGCGACCAAAGCCTTGCATAAGTCTTCTTGAAAAATTTCATTTTCAGATTTCGATTTTGAACATTTTGAAATGCGTTTTTTACACTCAGCTGAACTGGCTCAGATTTCATTTTTTGTAACTTTGATTTATGCAGCGGTGTTTTCAAATGTTGATCGATTTGGAACTTCTTTTCACAAACAATAATTTTTGCACTAGCTTTACAGAATACTTTTTCTCCACTAAACTCTAACTCTGGGAAACTTTTAATCCACTTTTCGCCACTTTAGATATTTAAACACAAATTTGAAATCACTAGTTTCACACTGAAAATAATGGATCCACACAAATTTTCGATGAAATTAAATCGCAAATAACTTTTTTATTTGATGTCAGATTTAAACAAATTTCAAAGAATATTGTAGATAAATTAATAGAATCGCTAACATTTTAAAAATTTACTAAAGAATAGACGTATATTTGTAATATACAGGTTTAAACAAAAATATGTTTTTTAGCATAAGTTTAAGACACTCTGTGGAGTGGCGAAACAGTATATTGTTCTAAATTAAGTTTTAATGATCAAGTCACATCTATTCTTAACATTTTTGTTTTTGGTTCACCTCGATATCTTTATTTTTGTGGAAAAAATGGATTTTTTAAAAAATCACTGCAATTTCCAATAATTTTTCTGTACTATTTGGTCGCTTTGGAGGATGACAGTGACAGTTTTAATTTTGGCCACAAATACGATTTTTTAAAAGAAACAGTACAAACTTGTTTAATACAATTTAATGAATCTTCTATAAAGCCATTATAAAACTTTAAACTCGAAGCACAAAAATAGCACGCGCGAATTAAATAAAAACACACTTAAAAAATAAAAATAACAATAACAGTAACAAATAACTCAGTAACGAGTGTTTTCTCCACGTGCTCGAATGACAGCCTCCATACGCCTTGGCATCCCTTCAATGAGGTTCAGTATACAATGATCTTGATCAATTAGCTGCCATTCTTAAATGGGTACTAAGCTCCTGTAAATTGGCTGGACCAGGTACCCCCGACCGTACTTTTCTGCCCAATGGTTCCCAGATATGTTCGATCGGGTTTAAGTCGGGGCTGCGGGGGGGCCAATTCATTTTTGGGATTTCCACCTCATCGAAATATTCATTAACTACTCTCGCAACATGCGGTCGACCGTTATCATGCATTAGCATGAAATCGTCTCCCACAAATGGAGCAAAGGGAACATGTAGTTCTAAAACCTGACGAATATATCTATCCGCTGTCATTGTTCTTCGTTCTCTTGCTTACTTGGATCTGCTGTACGCCCCCCAATCTGTTTTATACCTCCACAGAAGCACCGTATACGAACAAAGACAAGTAGAACCACTCTCGCTCGAGATGAAATCCGGCGAGCCGTCGTTCGGCCCGCGCCCCGTCCGCACGCCAGTTAGTAGTTGGTTAGTTGACGATACAAGGTGGGTTCGTCTATTCAGAACGGAGTTGGAGTAGAGCTCGAACAGATTTTTGTTATAATATTTTGGAGTAAAAGGACAGAAAAATAATACCCGAACCACCAGAGCGAAAGAAAGTCAATCTTGTCTCTTGTCAATATCAGCTGATATTGATTTGTTGTTTGTTGGTTATTTTGGGGTTATTTTTAAAAAGATTATAAAATAAAAATTGAGATATACATTGTCTTCTCATATTCCTAAGTATTTTACTTTTTCCTAATAATTTAAATTAATTTTTTAAATAATACGAGAGTAAAAATAGCTACTCTTCCGATTGCAGAGTAACAGTGAACCGTCCACCACAACACATCTGTTACCGGGATCGGTAACTACAAAGCAAGTTTCCTTGTTAATTTCCAATTATTTCATGTTATCCATATTTTAAAAACACGAAGAATGAAAAGAGGCATTGTATTAAAAATAAAAACCGAATTTGTTAACCTAAAAAAACACTTTTGACAGTTTGCTCCTTTCTGCGCAAGTTCACTCTAGGAATCCGCTTTTCGAAGTGGAACTTTTAGAGTGAGCTCGATTTACCTTACTCCGTAATAGTCGAACGCAAACGGGTTCACTCTACTTGCACAAAATGGCCATACCCGAACGGCTGGAGCACGTAAGGAGCGCACGGAGTGAACGGAACGTGATACCCGAACCCAGCTACAGAGTGTGTCGGGTAGGAGCTAGTCATCCCAAACGAACTACTTTCAGCGCTTTATACACAGTGGGTCTAAAAATTACTAATTTTTTAAAGCGTATATAGATTTGATTTTTATTTATTTATTATTAATTGTTGTTGCTTAACTTGTTATTTGTGGTCGTCGTGTTAAAATGCCTCCTCTTATATACTGTTCTGTTGATGGGTGTTATACTAAAATATGTACAGGACTTCCATTTTTCCGCATACCAAAAGATGAAGCTAGGTAGAAAATTTATTTTTTATTTGATGTAGATAAAATTTAAGATCGTAATATTTACTTAGTATGTTTACCTAAATTATGAATATTAATTAATATGGTACCTAGGACATTATAGTATTTAATTTAATTAATAAGTAACCAAATTCAGGTACCGCAGTTTTAATTACTCTTACTCCCGACCTCGTAGAGCAATGTAAATACTTAATGGTATGCCCTTCATCTAACCATATTCCTTTGAAGGTTTTTACCAACGACTATAGGAATATTGAAAGCGTTGAGGGAAATGCACTTGTATACATCACAGGATATCTTTTAAAAAAATGTTTGGCGCAGCACTCTTGTGACGTATGCACTAACTTTGTTAATTCGAATGCCTTACAAATGGAAGCCACTGTGTTTTGCAAACTAAAGGCCTATAATAGTGAAAAACTGAAGTTTGGTGGCTTATTAGTGCCACCTAAGAATTTTGTTGAATATATTATAAAATTAGAAAGTATATTTGTTAAACATTTTAATGAACTTGCGTCTCAAAATCGCATTGGTCAAGCATTAAAAAATAAATTTAAAACCATTACTTTTGTTCATCCGTGGGAAAACTTTTCCTATGACTATTTCTTGTCATTGTATACTAGAGTGCGTATATATTTTACTCTTAAATTTGCTAATAGAGATATCAAGACTAAAAAAATGTCTAAACGAAATCCTAAACTTAAAATTTTGCAAAACTTATAGATACATAGGCATTTTCGCATTAATTAATACTAGCAGTTTTTTACATAGTATACAAAGTTGGAACAGCATTATTTAATTAATTTTAATAAAAAAATAAAATAATATTCTTCACCTTGAACCCATTAAAATTACTCTCTTATAATTTCAAAAATTATAAATTTTTCTGTCGTAACAATATATGTACCTAGTTAATGATACAAGAATTTATTGTAAAAAAACTCGTCCTGAAAGCTTTCCTTTCATAATTTGAAACAATTCCAAAAATTAAGACTGTTTATGATCATGCTAATTTATACTTACATGTTTCAGCAGCTAATACTATACCTAGTTATTTTCTTAACTATGCCATTTTATATTGTTTTCATGAAAACAATTCACCCTGTATCCTCTAAAATGTTTAAATTTTAGAATAGAGAGCTGTTAACTTAAATATACAAAATAGTTGGTAAGCTTTCAAGATTTTTAATTAAGTATTTTATAAAAGTATTTGTACTACCTACCTATAGGTATTTAGATTTTTTATTTTTTTAAAATCGTATTAAATATTATATAAAAGTATGCTTTTGTTATCACGTCGTTATTTTGTTATATTATTATGTCGTTAGAACTATAATTATTCTCAATATGCATCTGAGGTTTATTTCAGACAACTTATAAAATATGCCCTGAATAAGTTAAACCTCATAGATAAAAACTAATAAAAATAATAAGGTAATAGAGGAAAAAAATAAACTACATAAAAAATTTGATTTAATGTAATAATAACATACTTCGCTTTCTATATATTTTAGTATAATTCAATGTTAATCAATCAATCAATTTTATTAATATTTTATAACATGTTAGAAATAATGTACTTTGAATATAACCCCGGTAGCTGACGCGCTCCCTGCCACGATGTCATTACTCCCTATGCCGACCCCGTATTTCGATGCATACCCCGACCAGCCGGTGCGTCGGTAAACCGCTTTAGATCCCGAGACATCAAAGGCCCGACGTTGAGTGGTTCTACTTGCCTTTATTCGTATACGGTGACAGAAGTTACTCTTCGGTTACTTAAAACATTTAGTGCGATAAAGCGATCATCTCGTTCATTCGTACACCTTTTCCTACCACATTGACTCCTTCTACTGCGCCATGCTGATTAAACCGATTTACAGCCCTTTGTACTTTACTTCTTGTGACGTTTAAAACTCTTGTCACGTAATACTGTGACCGTCCATCCTGGAATAAAGCAATGGCTTTGGCAACATCAGTCAGAAGTAACACATTCATTTACAAAAAATAATTTGATAGCTTCTGAAAGCCGTAAATAATATCTCCAACTAAGGGATTATTTAACCAAACTGTCACTGTCATCCTCCACAGCAACCTTAGTTCTTTGTACAGAAAAATTATTGGAAATTGCAATGATTTAAAAAAAAAAAATCTATATTTTCCACAAAAATAAAGATATCGAGCTGAACCAAAAACAAAAATGTTAAGAATAGATATGACTTGATCATTAAAAAATTTAGAACAATATACTGTTTCGCCACTCCACAGAGTGTCTTAAAGTTATGGTAAAAAAACATCTTTTTGTTTAAACCTGTATATTATAAATGTACGTCTATTTTTTAGTAAATTTTTAAAATGCTAGCGATTCTCTATTTATTTATCTACAATATTCTTTGAAATTAGTTTAAATCCGACATCAAATAAAAAATGTATTTGCTATTTAGCTTCATCGAAAATTTGTGTGGATCGATTATTTTGTCTGTGAGTGCATTATAATCTGCTAAACAAACAAAAATAAAAATAAAAGTAATTAGTATATTTAAACGAATTCTCAGTATCGGTGACTATTAAGGATAACAGGCGCAAAGATTAATAAAATTTCTTAAAATTTAGAAATTCGTAGTATTAAAGAGCATTTACCTTACTCGTTGCGTTAATTTTTCTGAAACTGCTTTAGTACGATTCGACACCGAATTAATAATTGGACTTTTAATAACACAACGGCCAGCTACACGGTTTTTAACATCTTTTTTTTAAGTTTTATCAAAGGTTCGTCGTCGGAACTACTAAATATATCAGCAATAAAATGAGTATTTTCCAGGTCAAGTATTTCACCGCTCATAAAACATTTTCACTTTCGTCCCGATCGCAAACACTTTATTTTGAGGACCTTAATTTTCTTTTTTTGAGATGGTAGCAACGGACAACCAATAAGGTAGGATATACAGGGTGGGAATATCTCAGATTTAGAACATGAAAAAATAAGAAGTCAAGTTCCTATAAAACTTGAGGGACGCCGCTGGTTTTTCTTAAATATCTTTCGAGGTACTTAATATAATTTAATAAAAATTTAATGTTAGAAACACTAGTAAGGACCTCTTAAAATAGTGTCCTTGAAATATATTTAGCTTTTTTAGTTTACCAAGGGCGGACTAAGCTTTACAACTTAATGCTTAAAGAAAGACTTAAAGAAAATAAATCTGGGTAGCTTGCACCTTAGACTAAAAAAAAAGAACTCTTGTTCATTGTCGATAAAATGGACCGTTTACGAGGAGAAGAATAATAAACGAATTCATGCTTTATTTTTAATAAAAAGGACCATGATTTCTATTTTGTTTCTGGACAACAAAGTGTGAAGCGAAAGTCATTTAAACAACAGAAAAGTTTCACTTCAAGTTGTTTATTCCGAAAAAATACAAAAGTTTAAAAAAAAAACGCAGTGATGTAATACGAGGCATCTTAACGAAATTATAGAAATACTTTAGAAGGGGGTTCAACATGGGTTCCGTGAAGTCTGATACACTCGCAGGCACGGCGAATTGAGCACTGCTGTACCCGCCACAATGACCCAGCCTTGGTCCTTATCACGTCACAATGAAACGTGATTCCCTGTAGAAGTTCCTCCCTAGTGCCGACCGGAGTGGAATACAACAAGTTTTTCAGGTGTCCCCAACTCCCCACAGGTAAAAATCCAACGGCGTTAGGTCGGGAGATCGAGGAGGCCAGGCAATAGGTCATTCTCTACCCATCCAACGGTTTGGATAGACGTTATTCAGGTGCTCCAGCACACCAACGCTGAAATAAGATGGTGCCCCATCGTGTATGAAGTTAATAATTAAATCCTGAAAACCGTTCTGGAGGAACTCCAAATACAGTTGTCCATTCAAGCGTTCCGGCAATACGAATGGTCCAATCAAAAAATTGACAATGATTCCTGCAGATATTAATTGATTGGAACTGATGTTGATGATGCGAGACAATAGTGGCATGAGGAGTTTCATCAGCCCATATATGTTTTTTTTTTTTTTTTTTTTTATGATAAGGCACAGCACTACAGGATAAATCCTTTATGGCGCTCTAGGAGCGGTGCGTGTGCGCAGGAAACGATTCACGTTGGTCTTGAATCTTTGGAGACTATACTCGTTGGGGAAGACGATCTCAGGGAGGTCGTTCCAGAGTGATGACGTTCTCCAGATGAAAGAATTTTGAAACAGTGTCGTTCGAGGGACACTAAGCTGAACCACGTACTGGTGGGCTGCAGTGGCTCGTCGTGTATTTCTACCATGCACCGCTCTGGGTGGTATTAAGCGGGCAACCTCAGTTGAACACTTGCCATGAAAATATTTGTAAAATAGACTCAAGTCGCCAACCTGCCTTCGATGTTCAAGGCTTTCCAGGTTGTTTGTCAGACTATGGTCACCGATCAAGCAAATGGCTCTTCTTTGAATGGAATCTAGCAATCTCAGGGTATGTTTAGGAGCAGAGCCCCAAATATGCGAACAGTACTCCAGTGATGGTCGAATTTGGGCTTTATACAGCATCAAAAGTTGTTGGGGTGTATAGAGGTTCTTTGTTCGGAAAAGTACTCCAAGCTTCTGCGAGGCTGCCTTAGCAATGGCCGCAACGTGGCCATGCCAAGACATATGACTATCCAAATTAACGCCCAATAAATGAATTGATGAAGCCAAGGGAATTGAGTGTCCCGCCATAACTATATCCGGTTCTTCAACATTAACTTTTTTAGAAAAAACTGCCGCCTGGGTCTTTTTAGCGTTAAATTCTACTTGGTTACTGTCACCCCAAGACAAAATTTCTTCCAGGTCTTTGTTAAGATGTGAGACCTCTTGCTGCCTATAGAGATGTGCATTAGCAGCCGATGTCCGAGCATCCAAAGTAAAAGTTGAAACAAGTGTGCTGTCATCAGCGAAGCTATATATAGGATTTTTAGTTTTTTCCAAAAGATCGTTAATGTATAGTAAGAAAAGGGTGGGCGACAATATAGAACCTTGAGGGACTCCGGCGTTGATGTTAAATGTGTCTGAAAGAAATCCGTCCATCGCCACTCGCAGAGAACGGTCTTTAAGAAAGCTCGACAGCCATGAACAAAATTGAACCGGCATTCCGTATGCTCTCACTTTAGTTAGGAGCCCCTCATGCCATACTCGGTCAAAAGCCTTGGAAATGTCCAGTGCTACCGCCCGGGACTCCCCATGGTGTTCTATTGCGTTGTTCCAAACATGAGTAACATAAGCGAGAAGGTCTCCTGTTGATCTAGACTTACGGAATCCATACTGGCGGTCACTAATAATGTTGAAGCCTTCCAGGTATTTTAGTAGTTTTTCGTTGATAGCCTTCTCCATAACTTTTGTTGTGTGTAAACTGGTAACACCATTTTTGGTAAACCTTGCTTCATGCGTGAAAAAATAATGCTAATGATGTTTACATTGTTTCGTTGCTGATCCAATAGCCAGTTTGCCAACTGCATTCTACGAGGAAAATCTTCAGGAATCAGTTCAACAGCATTTAAAATATTTTCCTCTAATTGCGGCGTACGTACGGTTCTTCTCAGACCAGCATCAGTACGGTTTTTTCCAAACTTTTCTGAAATTCTGAAGAAAGTCAATAATATGTATTACCTTATCAACTGGAATCGCCCACCATTCTCCCTTAGACGTTGGTCAACTCGTTGAAATGTCTTCTGGCTTGGCATAGTACGATTAGGAAATCTTTCCTGATATAACCTTCTGACTTCTAAAACATTGCAAGACGTAAGACCATACATCACATGTCACATGCATATCTGCATACTCAATAAACGTGTATTCGTATTGTGTTCGAATTAGTTCACAATTAAATTCACCACGAAATCCAAAAATCAGTCAATTAATATCGAAGTAAAGGATCACTGTGTCAGCGATGTGAAAGATGACAAGTTCTAAAAGGCAGGATATTTTATTTATTTCGTACCATAGTAACGTTTGCAGCAACAATATGTTTTTTTGGTGCCGATAAATAAATAAAACGCACTATTTTTGCGAACATAGGTCTTCTACAACTATTCGTTTATTATTCTTTTCCTCAAAAACGGTTTATTTTATCGACAATAAACAGGGAACCTTTTTTTTTACCCAGATTTATTTTTTTAAAGTCTTTAGCATACAGGGTGTTAAAAATTTAAGCATTATGTTGTAAACCTTAGTCCGCCCTTGGTAAACTAAAAACGTTAGATATGTTTCAAGAATAACATTTTAAGAGGTCCTTACTAGTAAGTGTCCATCACATTAAATTTTTATTCAATTATGTTAAGTACTTTAAAGGTTATTCAAGAAAAACCGATGTTCAGCAGCGTCTTTAGATGCACATATATTTGTAGGGAGGGCCTGTAAGAAAGAATTTTACAGGAACTTGTCATCATATTTTTTCTGAATGAATCTTTGTTAGAAGACCACTCCTGTGCTGTAAATGCTGATGTGTGCTGTATTGTACCGTTTGAGTCCACAGACTGAAGGCAGTATGCTTATTAATATAAATTACCACATGGGACCTGGATCATCTTAAAAATAAGACCACTGTATACTTTATAATTTTTTTTAAAATAACGTTAGCACATTTCAATTCAATATTACTATGATTATTCGGGAGATAAACCACTTCGCGAGATCCTGTCACAAATTCTGCGTAATCGCCGAAATCGTAAGGGAAATCCTGCGAAATCAGCCGCCTACTTTTTGCCATATGCAAAAATAATCTGTTGGCTATTTTAAAAGAAGTTTAGTTAGACGAATTATTTACCAACCTTACTTACACAAGAAGAAAAGGAAGGGTTGGCATGTTGCCATTATACTGCAGCCGAACGTCAGCTTTTGAAGAGGTACTCATCAGCTGGGTCCTCCTGGTGGTGGCTGGTTCCATTAAGAGATGCCCCTTGCTGCTGCTCAGTAATTATGACAGATTAGCCTTACAAATGGTCCTCGAATTGACCTCAGAAATGCTCGGAAAATCGGGACCAAGAACTGTAAGAATTAACAGCGCAGCAAGTTGGAAAAAGGAAACTGCCAATGTTGTAGAGAGACTGGTCTAAAGAAAAGGTATGACGTTTCAGGTTATGTGGCAATATTATCAAAAATATCGATCATCTATGAAAATGTACGTTGTAAACTTACCCAATAGGTACCTTAATCAGGATTAAGTGTGAAAAACCCAAAGATAAGCAAAGGTTTCCCTATTTTTCCCACAAGGGCTGAAGTTTGACCAGTCTGTAAAATTTGAGCCAACACAACCTAATATGAAAAGCGGTTTCGCGCAAGGACGTAGAATCTCGGACTTGCGGTTCTATGACAATCCAAATAATACAGGGTGTCTCTAAAAGGTCTGTACAAAATCTGAGCACATATTCCTGAGGCCAAAATAAGGCGATTTAAAGCAACTTACCTTAGTCCGAAATTGCTCCATTTCCGAGATACAGGGTGGTAAAATTAAAAAATAAAAATCGAATTTTTTAAAATTAATGAACATTTTTTAACGTATTACTTTAAAACTTGGTTTCCGGGTTTTTTTTGGGATGCGAAACCCGAATACGGACACCTTTTCACTGTGCCCATTAGAGGGCGCTTTACAATGCACTTCTTATGGTTTAGAGTGGCCATAACTTTTTTTTATTAGTGTAGTTTTTTCCTTTTTTTGTTAAGAAACTATTTTTTTGAATATTTTGAAACAAAAAAGGTACTTCTGTGAAAATCCGCTAAAGTAAGCCGTTTTTGAGATATTTCGGTTTTTAGTGTTCGATGCCGCACCGGAATATTTAAATTATTTTAAATAAAAAATTTCGCTATCAGTAAATTTTCGGCAGGAAAAAATGTTTCACTTGGGTTAGTAACAGCAAGTTTTGCGGGAGGAATTTGAGTATGGATTTTTTTTTTAATTAAATGAGGAACAAAAAGTAAATTTTTGTAATAGTTCAAAATGACCTACCTACGTTAACATAGGTACAAAGATTAATATGACGGAAAAAGTTTAAATTTACTCTTTGCATCGATTCCGCATCGTTCTTTAATATGTTGACTGCATTTTGAATTCTTCCCCACAATTCCTCTTTATTATTAATCGGTCTGGAGTATACCATCGTTTTTAAAGACCCCCATAAAAAATAATCCAACGGAGTCATATCCGGTGAGCGTGGCGGCCACTTTACAGGAGCGTCATTTCCTCTACCGATCCATCTGTTTGGATACTGTCGATGCAAATAATTGCGGACATTTAAACTAAAATGTGGTGGAGCACCGTCATGCATAAACCACATATCTCGTCGAAGATGTAATGACAAATCTTCTTATAAGTCTGGCAGCGTATTTTGTAAATGTTCTAAATAATCCACACCATTTAGTCGTGGCGGTAAAATGACAGGACCAATAATGAAATTGCCAAGGATTACTGCCCACACATTAATTCTAAACTCATGTTGATAATGATTTACTTTCATGGCATGCGGGTTTTCAGCAGCATAAACATGTTCGTTATGTAAGTTGGTTACACCACTTCTTGTAAAACATGCTTTGTCAGTAAATAAAATGTGTTTAACAAAATTCACATCCTGTTGTCTTTGTTCGGTAATGAATCGACAGAAGTCCAATCGTTGATCGAGATCCGGAGCCAAAAGGTCTTGTACCTTTTGGATATGGTATAGATGAAGCTGCTGTTCTTTTAATGTTCTATGATCTACATCCTTGGATACTCCTACCTCTAACCTAACGTTACAATGTGTGGTTGAAGATTTATAGGTTTAGCTGAGTGATAGAGGCTCTGGTTAATGATTATAAAGGAGTTAATATTAGATTAGCCGTTAAACGATTTGACATTGAAATAGGAGAGACAGTTGTATTGTTACTTATCCAAGTGCAATGTATGTGGTCAACGACTGTTTCGAAGACGTTGAAGAATCACTTCAGGAAAGGAATCGAGAACCTAGAGAAACTTTCGACTAAGTGCATTGAAACTCGTGCGTTAAAATATAAAGTAAGATACAAAACTCAGATGGTTGTCTTTCATATCGAACCACCCTCGTATTGCTAGATGTTTCTATTTTGCATGGAATATTTCAAGTTCTAGAACTTACAAACGTAGTCTATCAAATAAACAATGACTAATGGCAATGGTAATTTAATGGATTTAGTACTTCATGGTTAATAAAATTAAAAGGAGCACAAAACATCAATATTTTTGTAGATATAACAAGCAACGCACGCATTAAAAATGCAGCCGAATGTTTCTTAAATACCTGCGAAACCCATCTAATTAAGTCTAATATTAAACCAAAAACTTATTTTGTATTGGTTCAATCACCTATATCCCCACTTAATTGTTTGTATCAAGGACAAAATCTATGAACTGTGGCATCATCTAATACTTGGTTGTTTTTGAATTGTTTTGTTGTCGACTATTTTCGTACAGGGTCTTTCATATATGCTGCAGAATTTATTTACATATGTTAATCAAGTAAGTTTAAGGGGGCATATTTATCATACAGTGTGTCCTTGGATTCGGTGCAGTATTCTGGTATATTTTTTTCCTTTTAATTTTTTTGGAAAAGGCCAATCCAGAGAGATTATTTCTACCTACAATTTTTCTATTTTTCTTCTGTTTTCTAAATAAGTTGAACTTGGGGAAGTGCGTAGCCGATTTTAAAATTTGTCTTTGAAAAACGTAGTTATAGTAACATTACGTTATTTTAATCGACTGTGCTTGCTTCTTTCCCTGGATATCAACACTAGTGGGAGTAAATTCCTGCATTTTAGTTTACAAACTTACAACTTAATGCTTAAACTTTTAACACCCTGTATGATAGACTTAAAAGGAAATCTGGGTAGCTTGCACCTTGGACTAAACAAAAGGTACTCTTGTTTATGGTCGATAAAATGAACTGCTTTCGAGAAAAAGAATAATAAACGAATAGTTGTAAAATACCTATGTTCGCAAAAAATGTGCGTTTTATTTATTTATCGGCACCAAAAAAACGTATTGTTGCTGCAAACGTTACTATGGTACGAAATAAATAAAATATCCTGCATTTTAGAACTTGTCATTTTTCACATCGCTGACACAGTGATCCTTTACTTCGATATTAATTTACTGATTTTTGGATTTCGTGGTGAATTTAATTGTGAATTAATTCGAACTATGGAATACACGTTTATTGAGTATGCAGATATGCATCCGATGTATGGCGTCTTGCAATGCTTTAGAAGCCAGAAGGATATTTCACGAAAGATTTCCTAATCACTATCATCCTAAACCTTTCAACGAGTTCACCAACGTCTAAGGGAGAATGGTGGGTGATTCCAGTTAATAATTGACTTTCTTCATAATTTTAGGAAAGCTTGTAGAAAATAGTACCGATGCTGGTCTGAGAAGAACCGTTCGTACGCCGCGTAGAGGAAAATATTTTTAATGCTGTAGACGACACTCAACGAGCACTCGAAAATTATCAGCAATGTTTAATACATTAAAAACAATAGTACATGAAGTTCTTCACGAACAGCTGTTATATCCATATAATTTGCAAAAAGTACATGACTGACTGATTCCTGAAGATTTTCCTCGTAGAATGTAGTTTGCAAACTGGCTATTGGATCAACAACGAAATAATATAAACTTCATTAGTATTATTCTTTTCACGGATCAATCAAGATTTACCAAAAATTATATCATCAATTCACACAACACACATGTATGGGCTGATGAAAATCCTCATGCCACTATTGTTTCGCAACATCAACATCAGTTTCAATCAATTAATATCTGGGCAGGAATCATTGGCAATTTTTTGATTGGACCATTTGTATTGCCGGAACGCTTGAATGGACATGTTGTTCATACACGATGGGACACCACTGCATTTCAGCGTTGGTGCATGTGCGGGAACACCTGAATAACGTCTAACCAAACCGTTGGATAGGTAGAGGAGGACCTATTGTCTGGCCTCCTCGATCTCCCGACCTAACGCCCTTGAACTTTTACCTGTGGGGGACACCTGAAAAACTCGTTCGGCACTAGGGAGGAACTTCTACAGAGAATCACGTTTTATGGTGATGTGATAAGGAGCAAGGCTGGGTTATTGTGGCGGGTACAGCAGTCCTCAATTCGTCGTGCCTGCGAGTGTATCAGACTTCACGGAGCCCATGTTGAACCCTCTTATGAAGTTTTTCAATAATTTCGTTGAGGTGCCTCCTATTACATCACTGCGTTTTTTTTTTAATTTTTTAATTTTTTCGGATTAAATTTAAAATGAAACTTTTCTGTTGTTTGAACGAGTTTCGTATCACACTTTGTTGTCATCGAGAAACAACATCATGGTCCTTTTATTAAAAATGAATGAATTCGTTTATTATTCTTTTTCTCGAAAACGGTTCATTTTATCGTCAATAAACAAGAGTATCTTTTTTTTAGTCTAAGGTGCAGGCTACTCAGATTTATTTTTTTAAAGTCTTTATCATACAGGGTGTTAAAAATTTAAGCATTAAGTTGTAAAAGTTAGGCCGCCCCTTAGAAACTAAAAAAGCTAAATATGTTTCAAGGACACTATTTTGAGAGGTCCTTACTAGTGTTCATCACATTAAATTATATTAAGTACTTTAAAAGTTATTCAAGAAAAACCGATTTGCAGAGGCGTCCTTCAGGGGCACATATCTCCGTAGGGAAGGCCTGTAAGAAAAAAATGTATAGGAACTTGTCATCTTATTTTTTCATGTTCTATCTGAATCCGAGAGATTTCCTACATTTTCCCGGACACCCTGTATATTCTTACGTTATAAAAAAGTACAAAAAAAGAAATTGCAATAAAATCCCAATTTACAAAAATCTACTGAATAGGAGAAGACGAGACCCCTATACTGAGAATATTACTTGTCGTCGTCCAATATCGGGTTTTGGGAAAATTGAGACGATATCTTCGTCAACCACTTCACTTATATCATCGTAGGAGGGATAATGAAAAACTATAACGCCTTCATTTTCCGAGGACTTTCTGACGAACCTAAAGAGGGCTTTGTCAAAAGTATTGATTGAAATAATATTTCCTACAAAATACTATATATCGTTTTTTTAGTGTAAAATTTGACGATGAACCAATCGTCAACTTCTCTTTCTAATACTGCCCTAACGTTTTATTATTATCTTCCATTTTCTCTTTTATCCCTTGTAAAATTGTAGATAAAGGTAAATTGTCAAAGGGTGAAGGTGAGTATTCGGAATCTGAGAAATACTTATCAGATTTACTAGAAGTATCATCTGTGTTAAATTTGGTTTGTTTTGTATTTCGTTAGTTGTTATTTTTGCGGAGATTAACAATTATTTTGTCAATTATTAGTCTTGCAATTTCTTTTAATAACTTTTTCCCTTTTTGCTTGCCTTCTTCATTTTTTTTTAGTCTCTTAATTGCAATATCTGTTGTTATGACTTTCGCTCCAGGGCAAACACGCTTCTTCTTAATTTTGTTCACTTGTATTGTGGGTCTTCATGGCGTCATGGCAATTGTTTAAAACTGATTTCACTAGAAACTTTCATGGAAAGATTTGGCATGGATGAATAATGAGGTTGAGATTCATTTTGACCAAGTATAAGATCAGGGGAGTATTCCATTTGCTCAAACATTTGGTCTATTAGATGATGTTTGACGTATATATTCACTTTCGCAAGTATTTTCCAGCGTTGAAGTTGGATCATACATTGGTTCTGGAACTGTTTGGTTACTGTATAAAACTATGCCCGCCTATCGGAAACCATTTACACACAAAAAAATGTAGAATCAAAGTGAAACTAATAGTTTTATTATGAAACTAACGTAAGCATGAATAGGAGCAAGCATAACTTAATCACATATTAAAGATAGTTAATTCTCAAAATTTATATGCACTGTGATATTTCATATAGTCAGTTTTATTATGCTGTTAAGTTGAAATGATAATAGATATATGTAATAGTTATGATATATAATATATCCTCAACTTGAATAGAAATTTGACATCAAATCAGTATTAATATAATATGTAAGGTCTGAAATTAAATTAATCTCAGCGTTAATCAACGTATACTTAGAGTCAGAGTCAATGTTTTTGTTGTAATAATTAGTTAATATTAAATCGAATATACTTTATAGTTATACCCGTAATAATTTGATTCTTATTAAAATTAGCTGTATATTTAAAATATTAATACTCTATCGTAAAAGAAACAAAATCAAATGACCCGTCTGTACGCAGCGTCGCGGTCGTTCGAGCTCTTCCACTTCCAATCAAGGAATAGGAGCATCGATTTATCATCGATATCATTAAAGTAAGTCGAAGCGTCGCGAGAATTGTAAAAATTTCTGTAAAACTACTTTCTAGACACAGTTTGAAAATAAAAAAATTTCACTTTTTTTAAAATGATCATATTGTACAAGAAATATCTTTAAAATAAATATAATTTTATTACATATCTTCAATTTAGCATGTTGGTTGTTTTTATGTTTATTCTAAAACTACTCTTATATTTTATTTTTAAAAGTATCCTAGTTAGGTTCCATATTTAATAAAGCTGCAATACTTAAAATAATAATAAAGTAGATTTATTTTATATCTATTTCATAATTGGTTTAGTTATATTTTTTAATACTAACGCATATTTAGACTGAATCGAGTTCTAGGCTTAAAGTATTGTTTATTATTTTCATTGTAAAAATTTTTTATGAAAATAGCAGTATGTTCTCTTTGAAATTAGGTTTTTTTGTGTGTATTTAGTGTATTATTATTCTTTTCCGTTTCGGCTCAAGTTCCTCCAACCATCTTTGAAAACTCTTTTTTCGGTAGTTTATCGCCGATGTGATGTCTGCTATTTTGTTGGTTTGGAGTCCCAACGAACTTTTAAAGATTTCATAACAGATACGTCCAAGGGTTGTAGAATGTGGCTCGAATGAGGGGGACGTTTGAGAATACTAATATTTTCATTCCTTGCCATTTCAACTAATGCAATACAAACATTTTTGTAAAACCACCAGAACTGGTCTTTGGGTTCTGACTGTTTTTGAACCAATTTTCAAGAACACTCGTTTCCGTCCATCCATTGGTAGTGGCTCCATAGGTCGTCTCAGAAAATCCTGCATCTTATGGTGCCATAAACTGGTCTGACATATTTTTGCCTTTGAAAATTATAAGCGGCGGAGCTTTCTCTCCGACGGCACTGCATGCTAGTAAAACAGTTATATTTTCTTTACCTGGTGAACTCGTAGTTCGTGTGGCAGGATGACCTTTTCTTCCGACAATTTTTGTTTGTGATGGGTCTTTGCAAAAACTTGTCTTGTCTCATCTAAATTCCGGACCAGGTGTGGCTTGTTATTTAGGTCAAATTCATCAAGAATTTTTTTTAAAGGTCGAAATATTCGAAAATAATAAATGAATCCCGGGTTTTTTTCCTATATACTATACAAAAAATATACATTTTTACAGTTTGCTTTAATTTAAACGGAAACTTGGCTTTGTGTGGTAAATTTACACAATGCATTTTGTGGCTCCATTCCATCACAAAATAATAAAGAAAACCACAAAATTAAACAAACTCTCTCACAAGATTCACTCAAAAAAACAATAAACTCTCGTAGAAGTCGTGTTTTCTAAACCGAAAGCCCACGATAGACTCTCGAATCCAGGGATGGTAAACTAGATTTTTTGTCGGTTTAATTATAATTTAAAATTCGCGTGATCGTTAGCTGTACGGACCCGAAAACCAGCGCTGAGACCGATGACAATCTCGAAATTCGAAAGATTTACGCGTATACGAATAAAAACATGACTTCACCCGGCAAATCAGAGGGCAGTATTTAATAGGCATGCAGGGCCAGATTTGGTTGTAAAATTAGAAATAAGTAGGTAATATGAGAATGAATGCATTTTTTCAAGCCTCTTCAATTGTTAGGTCAGAAAATACTTCTCCGACTTTAAGTTATAGTATTGTAGAATTAATAAAAAAATGTGTTGATGATATTCCCCCAGGTAGTTGGAAAAATTCAATCCATTATATAATTACTGTAGAAAATTCTTATGTTATTTTGCATGATACAATTAAACCGATTATAATTAATTTAAATGAGGATAGCGACAGCGAAACAGAACTATATACCGGGTGTCCACGGAAGGTGGCTCGCCACTATAACTCTTTTGTTTTTAAAGATAATGGAATGAAATTTGGAGGATTCGTATGCGATATAAAACTGCATTTTTTGACGGATGATTCAACTTTATAGAACTTCCGGTTTTACCGGAAGTGACATAAACTTTCGATTTTTCAATGAGACACCTGGTATATTTTTACTTTCTTTGATTCCATATGACATTATAATAGTTAGACATAGTTGTAATGTCTCACTTGTCACTTTTTGTCATAAAAAAATAAATAAATAAAAGAAACAAAAAAAAAATCTACATCCACATATCTATTAATTTTTAGGGTTGCAGATGTTCAAAGTGACCTCCATCTTGTTGCTGACATAGTCGCACTTTTTCTACTGTCGCTCTTGAAACGTTTCTTAACTGCTATGGTGTAATTCTATGAATAGCTGCCCTTACTTTCTGCTCTAATTCATTCCGTGTGGCAGGAGGTACATCATAAACCTCGTTTTTAATAGAACCCCATAAAAAGAAATCTAGAGGCGTAAGGTCAGGTGACCTGAAAAGATTGAAAAAGGAATAAGTCTTAGTAAAGGTATAAATTAAAAACAATTCGGTTTTTTTCTAGCCGGCCAACTAACTGGACCTCTATATCTAGTTTTCGTTGTATGATTTGTTCAAATATTGTACATGTACATTACGAATCCGGTTTTTCAAATCTTCTCTGGTCGTAGGTTGAGTCTGAAACACGATGTCCTTTAACCGCCCCCATAAATAAAAATCCAGGCAAGTTAGGTCTAGTGATCGCGGAGGCCATGGAAACAGACTTCCTCTTCCAATCCACCGCTGTTGAAATACTGCATTAATATGCTCTCGCACATTAACGGCTAAATGTGCTGGGCACCCATCCAACTTCAAAAACAAGTTTTGCCTTGTTTCCAAAGGCACATCTTCCAATAACAACGGTAATTGATTGGCCAAAAAGTCAAGAAAGACATTACCATTTAGGGATTGCTCAAAAAAATATGGCCCAATAATTCTGCCTTCCAGTATGCCACACCACACATTTAAACTCCAACGTCCTTGGTGCTGAACTTCACGCAACCAATGCGGATTTTCCGCAGACCAATAGTGCATATTATGTAGATTGACTCTCCTGTCTACTAAAGGTGGCTTCATCGGTCCAAAGAATTTGAAATAAAAATTCTCTATTTTGGCGTATCATACCTAACATCCAAGGGCAATAGTCCAACCTCCGATCAAAATCTTCCCCTTTCAAGGCCTGATGCAAAACGACATGATATGGGTGCATTCTAAAAGTAATTAAAAAAAGTTTAAACGAATACCTAACTTTGATGGCCATTAGAGCTTACCTATGGTCCTTCAAAATATTTTGAACCGATGTTCGTGATATGTCCAACTCAAGAGATAATGCTCTTGTGCCAACATGAGGATTTCCTTCAATATACCCCAGCACGTAGTTAATATTTTCTTGTGTTCTTCCAATTCTTTGCCGTTGAAACTTAGGCCGAAAACAACCATTGGCTCGTGAACTCGCCACTAATTGGGGAAAAACTGTCACATCGCAAGGACGCCGATTTGCATATCGAGCGGCGTAAACTCTTTTAGCTACTGCGGCATTCTGAAGAAATTCAAAATAAACCGCAAGCATATCAACAGCTTCATCATTCGTAAAATGCATTTTGTAAACACAAAAATTACTCAAAGTAACGCAAATTTGACAACTATTGACAATTTGGATTATTTATCTTTTGATTAGGTATTTGTTTTGTTTCCATGGCCTGCTTCTATTAATTGTCTTTTTTGTGCATAGAACGTGATGGTGAGCATTTCGAGCATTTGCGGGGGCATTAAAAATCTTCCTTTTATAAATCGGTCCTTTTTAGGGCCACAACTTACATAGTAGAAAGAATTCCAGAAAAATATAGTTACAATAAAATGAAAATTTAAGGGATTTTCGTATAAAATTTTCTATTGCCGATATTTTGGGTTAGGAACAAGATATCGAGATGCGGTTTTCGCGAGCTAGTTTAGGCATCATTTAGCTACTTTTTCATAAAAAAAAAATCATACCAATGCATTTTATTTTGTTGAGAAAATTAACCATTTCTGTTGGAATGTCAAAAAAATCCCTCTAGCGGCGATATGTGAAACTTACAAAACTTCAAATATAATGGTGTTTGTAGCCCAAGAATAGCTCCTTTTAACGAGCCCAAGTTTGTTCAAATCGGCTTAGCCGTTTCGAAGATACAGGATGTTATTTACGGAAACGCTTGAATACCCCCCACCACATTATTTTTAGAGATACTACAAAAAGTGTCAAACAAAAAAGGTTCAGATTATCCTCGACTTTAAAGATCAGGATTTTTTTTAATTAGGTTAATACAGCGGAATTTACAGAAACATCACTTTTTAGATTCAAGATTGCAGTTACGCCCCCTAGCGGCCATTTCAGAAACTTAAAAATATTTTCCAGGTTTTTCTCTTGGCCGTTTTGATGATAATTTTTTTTGCCGCAAGCCTCTACGATGGACAGTTTCCCAAATACAGTACCTCGCATTCTTAGTTGACCACCCTGTACAATACTCTGTTGCTTAATGCCAGAGAGTAATAAATTGTTACTTGGCAATGACAGGACCCATTAAGCAGGGTGGACAACTTAAAGGTTGCATTGTAAATTTCGGGTAAATTGCGATCATAATTTTTACAAATTTCGTATTTCAGATTTTTAAGACCTTCGCACCCCGAATCGGTCCTAAATTGGGGTCACCCTAATTTGCATACAATAGTAAGACGAGTTTGGTGATTGAAAGTAATATTACAGCGGCGTTACTACAGGTAATTTATTAGAATAATAATTATACTTGATTATAGTTATAGAGATAGGCAGATAATTGAGATATTAATTATTCTAATACTAAGTAGATAAAAACCTATATAGAAGTAAGAATAATATGAAAATAAATAAATTGGAATAAAAAATAATATTTATAAAAAAAGTCTACTATGTACAATACAACAACTTAATTTTTAAATTTTAGTCTTTTAGGGACTCTACAGTGTTTTCTAGCATGCCATTAGCTTCCCACATTCTTCTATTTCAATCACATGTTCGACGCACGTACTCCATTTTCACAATCTACTGTCTTCGAACTTTTTCATTACAAAAATTCATTTCCTTCAAAGTTTTCAATCGTTTCTTCTTACCCATGGATGGAATGAAATCATCCTTTTTCATTTCAGACATAATTTGTCCAAGGTAGGTATTTCTTTTTTAAGTAAGACGAGTGTATGACTTTTCTGATGGCAGTCTTTTCATCCTCATTTGTTACAGTTTCTTTTCTTCCTGTTTTTCTCTTTGGTGACCTGATGGGGCCGCGTTTATTCTCGTGCACAGGTCGGTATATTGTTGGACTGTCCGACTCCAGTCATATTCGAACACATTTCAACTTCTGTTTGCAGCTCCGAATGTTGAATTTTGGTGGCGAAGAGCGTTGAACACATTGAGAATAATAATTTTCCCATTTTTAGAAAGCGCAGTTTTACTAATCCGTTTCTTAGCAACAAATTCAGAAACACGAGCCATTTTTAAGAACGAGGTTTGGAAAACTGCCGGAAAGTAACTAAACATTTTAAATTTTTGAAACAGTGAGACACAGGTAGGTAAACTACCTGTAGTACCTCTACCTACCCGGAATCCCTGACAGTTACCATAGGCACAATAATAATAATTGGACTACACCTATGAAATACGGTGAACACCACTGGGTTTTATAGTTCAATATTAATTTATTACTCTTGGTTTATGCAACAGATTATAGATAGGTTTGTAACGATTCTTGCCTTTTCTTGTAAACAATAAGAAGCTAGGTCAACGCGCAGGGGGGGGGGGGGTATTGCACCCATTGCTTCCCCCCCCCCCTCCGTTTCTCGGGCTTGATGTTATCAAAAGAACATCGATGTTGGAGATGAAACATCAATGTTTTTTGCCCGCCCCTAATTCGGAATAAAAAGTAGACATTATAAAGCATATGTTAAAATTGTACGACTTTAAAAAAAAAAAACAATGTTGATAATGGTTGCGAAAAATCGAAACGTCGGATTAAAAATTTAATTAAATAATCTTGTAGAGAAGAGAAAGTGGAAATGATAATGTAAAATTTATTTTGACGTATCTCTTCAAATATAATCCGAAAACAATAAAATGAAATTGCAAATATTCGGAATTTTTTAAAATTTGAAATCATGACGTTGCAGGATTCAGTAATGCGCAACTTTTTTTCTAATTTAATAATCTCTGTGTGTCCTATGGTTTACGAGATCCCTGTTAAAGTGAATTCTTATCCGGAACACTTTGTATACGCCTCATAAAATATCTAATTAATTGCTTGGTTCTCCTAATTTTTGTTTACAATTACCTCGATTCAGTTTAGGCAAAAGTAACTTTTTTTCTTCAATTTTTTCCCCTAATTAGTTCAAAGTAGCATAACTAGCATATACATTTTATTAGTACTTACCTATATAATTTTAATTTTTTTTATATTTTAGCCATTCTGTATTTGTTTGCATAACATTACCTAATATCAAACAAAATGGTTTTTAAATAACATAAAAAAGCCAACTTTATCTATTCATGTATAAAAATAATATTTCTTTGTTCCCCAAAACGTCCCCCTTTGCAATCTCCAACCATTCCTCCAAAATATTGCGCAACACCAATCTCCGACCAAAACGCCTAAATATATGGATTTCGCCGGTGGCGCGCCCATGGTGGGGAAATTGCGCATTCGGATTTCCCCCTTCGACCCGCCGCCCCCCTCTCGTTCCCCCCAAAGGCAACCTGCCCAACGCCAAACGACGCCGCCGCCGTCATTTCATTTGTTTTGGGTCCAAGTTCGACCGTGTTTTGTTTCCATGTATCTGCGATTCGTGTTTTTTGCCTAATCACGGCCATCTATGATTATCATTTCGAGAAAAGTGAACGTTATAGTGATTTTTCTGCCGTGTGTATGATTTTCGCGAAAAATCGCCGTGATTTTAGCCCAAAACGATGAAAATCAGCTGGTCGCCGCTTGCTGCGTCGTTGGTGAACTTGATCTTGTCAAGGTGAGTGCTGTATTTTATATTCATTTGTTTACACGCCGCGGATCACGGGGCCCCTGCCGATAATATTTTGTTTCTGGTTGCTAGCCGACTTGATGTGTGACGGATTGAGGTAGGCCTAGGAGGTATTGAATATATCATTTATAAATATGAAAGTACATTATCTATTTTTTCATATTAATATTGTCGTCAGTTTTGTTTACAAAGGGTTATTTTGGGTATCCAAATAACGCGTAGATTGTAGTTCGACGCTTCCCTCAATATCGATAGGTTACTGTGACGTCGTAAGGGTAAGGGTAGGGGTTGCGTTTCATTCACGTCACCAAACCGAATCTATTGCGTCTTAATGCCTACAAAAATGGAACCTCAACAAAGTTTACAAAATATTCTCGAAAATATTCCATGCACACGTACATAAACATAACAACAAAAATGAATTAGATAACTCGCACAATACAATGTAAGTAGGTAAGGTTTGTTTATAACCGTGTTCCAAATTTAGCATTAAAAATAAAAATGGCGGCTCATGATTCGTAGAAAAATGACGTGTACCAAAACAACATTTGTGTGTTCTGATCTGTATAATCGTTTTCAATACGTGGTTATTAAAAAATGCAAAATAGAAAGCATACAGTAAAATATTCATTTTTCTTTTCTGACAAAATATATGTTTTTGTAATGCCTAACTACTTGTAATTATTGATGTATCCCCCCAGACAAATATGCGATTTTTTTGTTATACATTAGCTTACATAAATCTTTGTGTATAAATAACTAACCTACCCAGAACAAGACAGCGCACAGCGCCCACCATAGAGTGAAAACAATATGTTTCCTTCATATAGTGGTAGTTTTTGTAGAAATTTAATATTCTGCTTCTTTTCGTCTATCCTTTGGTTGTTCGCAGTCACAGCCAAAACCATTTGGATCACGCCGAATGGCCTATATATTTTTTAAACAATTACTGGTATTTAAAAATATACAGGGTGTATATTGAAAAAAGTACAATGCATAGTACCACATGATAGAGGACCTCAAAAGAATGTAAAAAGTTCATACGAACAATGAACATAGGTCCGCAACCGCTTTATTTTTAAGATACAGGGTGTTAAGATCTTTAAGCGGAACAATAAATATGTACCGAGTGATCTGTTATATTTTGACCACCCACCTAACTCACTCATTTAAAGAGGTATCAAAAAAACTTTAAGCACTAATGCTGTTAAACAAATGAATATCAAAAATGGCAAATATTTTACAATTTAATGTTTTCTTAAATGGAACACGATGTATATTATACGCTCTTCTGGTGGAAAATTTTATTCTGGTTTCAAATATACATGGTGATCAGTTAAGGGTACGGAGCGGCTATATCTCGAAAACTATTCATGTTACGATTTAAAGGTAAGAAGATTATTAACAAATATTGCTAAAGGAATTTGAATAAAAATACTTTTAAGTTCCTAATTTTACCGCTAGAGGTCGTATTTGCTATGGTGTCACAAAAAGTCGTTAACATCTCCTAACATTTCATATTTAATGTAGGTAAGAAATTTACTTTTTAGATTCCTTGTTCAAATATCTACAAATTCTATAATGACAATTTTTCTCTTATTACCATGGCAACGGCAGGGTGACCGATAATAATTTAGATACTTTAAACTGATGTAACTTAGGTTTGGGGTAACCGAATATAACAAACTATGGCTTATTTTAAAGGTCTTTTAAAGTTGATTAAACATGACTTTTAAAAACATTCTATTTATTTTAATGCTAAGCGGTAGGTGGCGCTGTTGAAAAATAGCTATTTTCCTAACAAGTGCAGAAAATCGATTTTTCCGCACGCAAATGCCGTTGACAGCACGACGCGTAGCGGAGTGGTGTCAAGCATTTAAGTGCGGAAAAATAGGTTTCTGCACGTGTTAGGAACAATAGTTTTTCTACTAGCGTGAGGAAACAAATTGAAAATAATTTAAAAAACGGAGTTTTTTTTTAAATTTTTATTACAATGAACAAAATTTTACAATATTAATTCGTTCATCTCTTCATCGGAAATCATTTTGCGTGCCGAAGAATTCAGCAAAACTCCAGTAGAAAAACTGATAAACTAGTTTAAATTTATAATATTCTGTTGACAGTGACATACAAATCAACAACTGGTTATATACACCATAGCAACTAAGATATTTCAAAGGTAATATGATGAACAGTGACTTCAAATCGTACAGCATTTAATTTAATTAAATTTAATTTCAAAATATAACAGTGCGGAAAAATCTTTGCCGCACGGTGCGGAAAAGTGGATTTTCCGCACTAAAACATGTGCGGAAAATGCGTTTTTCCGCACGCTAGTAGAAAAAATGCTATACTAGTTCCTATTACTTCATAAATGCAAATGGTACCCTACAGATTTTTTTACTTCGTTTAGCAGGTTATTCGTTAAGAAAACGAAATCTGAAAACCGGGGATCGATATCTCTTGTCGTTTTAAAATTATTGCGAAGATAGTAGATGAGTGTCGAGACCCCTTTTATTTAATTATTGAAAGAATAAATAAAGTGCTCCAGCTAACTATTGTCTGTTAAAAATTTGATAGAAGCTAGAGGTCTCCATAGAAATGACTATTTCATTGTCACTCTATTTTTTATTTATAACGAGCACGTTTTATATATTTTTTTTAATTTAAAAGATGCATCATAATATTTATTACCCTTAAATGCTGTATTTATAGCGGGGCAGGCTATGATTTAATAAAATAAGACAAAATAATCAAAATTCACTTACGCCGAATGATACAATGACAGTTTCACTGTCGTTGCCATTGCCAGTAACATCTGCTTGATAAAAGTATTTCTAAAAAATTCCTTTTACAAATGAAGAAGCTTATGATATGTTAGCTATTTTTTTTCAATGTTTTGAAAATGCAGTTATAGCTTCGAGAGAGTATGCTTATCGTTATCCATTAAGAACACACCACTCAAGAGAGATATTTCAGCGTTTAGTCCGACGCTTAAAACAAACAGGAAGAGTGCAACCATTTTCTTCTGTGAGAAGATATCGTCGTTCAAGGACAGAAGAAAATATAATTAATATTCTGGCGTATGTACATGCAGATCCTCATATAAGTATTAGACAAATTGTCATAGATTTGCATAAATAAAATGTATCCATATCCACGTTATTACACCAGGCTCTCAAAGAGAGACCGATTTTGATCAAAGATTGACTTATTGTCATTGACTTAAAAATAATATGTCTCACGAAAACCCCCATATCCTGTCTCAAATACTGTGGACAGATGAAGCTTCGTTTGGCAATAATGGACGGGTTAACCTTCATAATATGCACTATTGGTCAGAAACCAATCCACCCTGGATGCGTGAAGTTGATAACCAGCACCGCTGGAGTGTTAATGTCTGGTGTGGTATTGTCAATGGTATGATTATTGGGCCGCATATTTTTCCAGGTAATTTAACAAGTGTAGGTAATGCATTTGAACTTTTTAACATTTCAAGTACCGGATTTACTGGAAAACGTACCGTTGGAAACAAGAAGAGATATGTGGTTACAGCACGATGGGTGTCCAGCCCATTTTTCTCGTATCGTACAAAACTTAATGAACAATATCCCAACCGGTGGATAGGTAGAGGCAGTTTCTATCCCTGGCCACCCAGGTCCCCCGATTTGACGTGTTTAGATTTTTATTCATGGGGCAGAATAATAGATTTAGTGTATAAAACTAGATCAACCACCCAAGAAGATATGATAGGTCGAATTCAAAACGCCATAAATAGTATATTTAGGGCAGAAATAGAAGCGGCAGTAATGTCAAGTCGGAAACTGCTAAATAGCTGCATCGAAAATGATGGAAGGCAATTTGAACACCTTAAATAAGTTTTAATTTTGTTGTATCATTTAATTTATTTGTTGTTGTGGTTTGGTTCATAGTTTTAAATGTTATTGCAGCTTATAAATAAAAATATTTTTATCGAGCAGTTGCCATAAATATTGCGAACAGCAGTGAAACTGTCATTGTATCATTCGGCGTAAGTGAATTTTTATTATTTTGTCTTATTTTATTAAATCATGGTCTGCCTCGCATAAATACAGCATTTAAGGGTAATAAATATTATGATGCATTTTTTAAATTAAAAAAAAATATATAAAACGTGTTCGTTTTAATAAAAAATAAAGTGACTACAAAATAGTCATTTCTATGGAGACCTCTAGCCTCTATCAAATTTTTAACAGACAATAGTTAGCTGGAGCACTTTATTTATTTTTTCAGTAATTAAATGAAAGCGGTCTCGACACTCATCTACTGTGATACATAGCAAATACGACCCCTAGCGGTAAAATTAGAAACTTAAAAGTATTTTTATTCAAATTCTTTTGCCAATATTTGTTAATAATTTGTTTGCCTTTAAATCGTAACATGAATATTTTTCGAGATATAGCCGCTCCGTACCCTTAACTGATCACCCTGTGTATGGTTTGTATGGTATATTTTAAAAGGTTGTGTTAATAATTACAATTTTAATAAGTAACATAAGTAGACCTATATAGACAAAACAATTTTAATAAATAACATAAGTAGCCCTATAGACAAAATAATAATGGCCTATTGAATAATATGCTGCAATTGTTTATATTTTACGCATCTGTCAAGTCATTTACATTTCTTCACAAAAATGGGGTATTCGAAAGAAGAAAAGTTTAAAATCTTTGAGATTTACTTAAAAAATAATAAAAATAAATACAAGGCGCTTCAAGAGTATATTAATTTATATGGTGAGAATCTAAATAGAATACCAAGTCTAAATACTTTTCGAAATATATACCATTTGGTGCACACCACAAAATCAATAAAAAGAACAAAAAAGAACGGTAATTATAAATGAGGAGGAAGAATTGAAAATTCTTCTCTATTTTCAAGGTAACATAAAATCGTTAGTTGTTGCTAGTTGATTGTGTAACTCAGATTTCAATGTTTCTAGAAAATCCACTGAATTATATACGCGAAGCCATGGCATTTAGGGAAATCATATTGGAAAGTCTTTAAAACTTTAACAAAATATAACATGCATCCATATAAATTTCATCAACACCAAAAATTAAGTCAAAGCGACAAAGAAAGAAGGCTTAATTCCTGTAGGGATATTTTAGCCAGACTAGGACAAGATGGGGAGTTATTTTCAAACATTTTATGAACTGATGAATCCACTTTTTGCACCTCGGGATCACCCAATAGAAAAAATTTGCATTTTTTGTCTGATGTTAATCCACACAAAATCCTGGAAACAAAAAGATCTGGAAGGCGTTCCTTACATGTATGGTGCGGTATATTAAGTGACAAGATTATTGGTCCAATATTTCTTGAGAACAATCTGACAAGGAGCAAGATATACCTATTAAATTTCATTAATTTTTTTCTATATTTTTGTAGTATATATCTACATACTATTTTTAACAATAATAGTTTGCCTGTAGTAGACAACTTATATCTAGTAGACAAACAAAGATGTAATAACAATTGCCGTACATTCAATACGCCATTATTATTATTTTGTCCACGCCTACTAATGTTATTTATTAAAATTGTAATTATTAACACAAGCCTTTAAGATAGACCATATAAACTATATATATTTGAAATCAGAATAAAATTCCCCATCAGAAGAGCGTATACTATATAGGGTGTTCCATTTAAGAAAACATTAAATTGTAAAATATTTGCCATTGTGGATGTTTATTTGTTTCTTCTTATATTATTTTCTAAAAATTCATGAAAGGCCCTACAACTTTAGTTCTTAAAGTTTTTTAATATTTCTTCAAATAAATGAGATAGGTGGGTGGTCAAAATATAACAGATCACCAAGGTACGCTTCTACAGTTTCTTTTTTAATAACACAGTTATGTAGACAGTTCAATGTCTAATGCATAGTACCTACCTTTTGATATTTTTTTTTTGATCTCGGTATCGTCTAAGAAACTATTGCAAGTTTATCAAACTTTGGCATAGCGATATGCAAATAAATGTCATTTTTTTTTTATCAAAAACCGTTGGTCACACGAAGAAAATCTGGATCTTGTTTCAGGCGTGATTGAAAGAAGAATTGAAGAAAATTCTTAACAAATGAGGCTTTTTATTCAATGACTGAGTATTTTAATTCCATGTAGGTACGGGATCTTGTTTCGGTTTTTATGTTAGGTAAAACCTTTAACATCTATTGAGTCTTCAAAAACTTATTAGGTTTTGTCATTTAAGTAGAAAATTTATATCGGTTTCTTGCCTTGATTGATGTGTGCGTTGTGCCCTGGTTGATTTAAAGTTTTTAGCGATTTTGGTTTAATACTAATAGTATTTTACCTCGCTGGCTAGTAATTTCGCTCAATTCTCCCGAACAATTTATTTTCTCCAAAATAACGTACTTCAGATGATCATTGTTTACATGCCAAAAAATAACTACATTAACCCAATTTTATCACTAAAGTGCTTTAATGTATAGATTAATTAAATTTATACAGGGTCGTTGGTATGTATGGAAACGGTCGATTATTTCTTAAAGTAAAACAGTTAGCAAAAAATATTCAAGATAAAAGTTTCAGGGTTTCTAAAGTTCTATTAGAATTCTTGAAAAATAAGTATACAGGATGAGTCAGAAAACCGTAGAGAAACAAAGTTACTTTTTTTAAACGGAACACCCTATATCTTAGAATATTTTTGGATTTTACATAAAATACCAATTATTTTTCAATAAGTATATTACAAGTCTAAACCTAATAGTTTCCGAGATATCGACTATTGAAAAATCACATTTTTGAACTTTGACAGCTTCTAGCTTTTTAACGGTACGTCTTAGAGTAAAACGGCTTACATGTCCCTATCTTAGTTTCTTATTATATTTCTAAAAGTGTCAACTTCCGGTTAATCCGGATGTAACTCAAAAGCCGGAAATACAGTACTTTCGATTTAACTGGAAGTTGATGTTTTTGGGAAGATAATAAAAAAGTAAGATAGGGACATGTAAGCCGTTTCACTCTAAGACGTACCGTTAGAAAGCTAGAAGCTGTCAAAGTTCAAAAATGTCATTTTTCAAAAGTCGATATCTCGGAAACTATTAGGTTTAGACTTATAATGCACTTATTAAAAAATATTTATTATTTTATGCTAAATCCAAAAATATTTTAAGATATAGGGTGTTCCATTTAAAAAAAAGAAACTTTCCTTCTCCACGGTTTTCTGACTCATCCTGTATACTTATTTGTTAAAAATTCTAATAGACCTTAAAAAACCCTAAAACTTTTGTCTAAAATATTTTTTGCTAACTATTATACTTTAAGAAATAATCGACCGTTTCCATACATACCAACGACCCTGTATATATCTACCTGTTTTAACTCGAGATAAAACTTTGCGATCGAGAGGTGTCTCACTAGGTAAAATTTGTACACCTACTGCCTATTTTGGCAGTCAACTGCCAGTGATTTTCGATGACTGCCAGCGATTGCCGACGATTGCCAGTGATTTTCGATAACTGCCAGCGATTGCCGACGACTGCCAGTGATTTTCGATGACTGCCAATAAATATCGATATCTGCCGGTGATTGCCAATGACTGCCAGTGGTTGTCGATGACTGTCAGTGATTCCCGATGACTGCCGGTGATTCCCGATGACTGCCGGTGATTCCCGATGACTGCCGGTGATTCCCGATGCCTGCCAGTGAATGCCGATGACTGCCAGTGATTGTCGGTGACTGCCAGTGATTGCCAGAGACTGTAAAGAATTGCAGTGAGTCGTAGCAATACGGCAGATCCTAATAAGTTTTTAAAACTAATTCAGAAGTTTTAAAATAATTCTGCCTTTTATTCACCTTTATGCCAACTGCATGCACACAAGATTTTTAGACCTTATTCAATAAGTTGTATATGGCCCTATGTGGATTTTTCATTAAATTTTTAAATCAGTGCAGGGCAGCAGTGGTGCAAAACTTGTTGTTTTCTAGTTTTTATTTTTTTTTTACATCACAGAATTAACTTCAATAAAATATTAAAGGTTTGTTGGTAACCATAAGAGGCATTCAAATATGCAAAAAAATATATTGCATGTTATGTAAAAAAATATATCATCATGACGTCACCCTTTCAAATTAAAAATATTTTACTGAAACGCGGCCTAAGATACAGGTAAAATCTGCAAAATATGAAAATACTAACTTAACGAATAACTGAGTTATAGGATATGAAAGGTGAGATGCAGGACCCTGTATATAAAGCCGGCTGTTCACCCAAACGAATTCCGCGAGCGGGCCTTAACATTTTTAACCTGATAATGAATGAGCTGAATTCAAATGGCAGAATTATTTTAAAACTTGTGAACTAGATATAAAAGTTTAACTATTAGGGTCTATCGTATTGCTACAGTTCACTGCAATTCTTTACAGGCTCTGGCAATCCTTGACAGTCAGAGGCAGTTATCGGCAATTCCTAGCAGTCATCGGCAATCACTGGCAGTCATCGGCAATCACTGGCAGTCATCGAGAATCACTGGCAGTGAGTTGTCGGGAGACGATAGCAACTTTTCGGGATTATTTTCTTTTCTGTCTTTATCTTCGTTGTGATTTTTTTTTATCAATGCGTTATTTCTGGTTTCCACGTCACAAGCATTATAAACATAAGCGATTGGGAATGCAACGTTTTTCAGGTCTAAATCAAGCGGCCTAGGGAAGCGTTCTGATTTGCGGTGACGGTCAAATACAACGTGTCAACTTTGACTGCGATAAATGACAGTAGTAATGGCAAATAATATAATAGAATTATTATTAGAAAGTGTTAAATTATATCCCATACTTTTTGATTAGGGCCATCCAAATTATAAAAATATAAGGGCTAAAAACAAAGTGTGGGACAAAGAGCTGATAGTAACAAAGTCTCTTTTTCCACATCGTCTATTATAATAACAAATAATAGAAATAAAAATGAAACCTGGACGTAAAAAATATTCTTTCGTATAGATAAAATCTGTAAACGGCAACCTTACAGCTCCACTCACCGCTTTGGTGTAAATACGCCCGACCGCTAATATGATCGCCACTGCGGCCGCCACCGCTACCGTGGCCGTGACCGTGTCGGCGCCGGCGTGTGTAAACCTTTATATACATATTCACATGTTGTCAGATTCGCTAGAAAATACGTAATTCAATTAATATTTTAATTTCATCGGTTATTTAAAATTAGTTAGGTGTAAAACAGATTAAATTAAATTAAAATACTGATCACTTTTTAAGTTTGAATAATAATAGGGGAAAGGGGAAAAAAATCACAAAGTCTTTCTCCACTGATTTAATAGTGAGCTATTAAAGGCTCAATTTTAAAAATAGAACGTCTACATGTTTCGAAGGTAGTAACCTTCACCTTTAGGAGACAAAAACAGTGCTGCAGTTAGTATAAGCAGTAGAGAGAACACTGTTGGTGGAAAGTGACGTTGATGGAGCTTTAGAAAATCTTTCGAACAAAATATTAAAAAGTGAATGTAAAAGCAATCAGCATACTGAAATTTTAAATGAAATGCTTTATTTAATTCAAAATGTATGTGAAGAAATTATTAACTTGTGGTCGGATATAAAAGAGAATAATATGTTCCTCATATGAAAGTTATAATCTAGGATATAAAAAGATCTTTTGGACATTCTAGGTCCTGTTATAAAAATTTTTTTGGAAAAGAAGATAAACTCTAACGTCTCTAACAAAATTTTTTCTTTTCTTCTAAAAAAATTATTATAACGACCTAGAATGTCCAAAAGATCTTTTTATATATCCTAGATTATAACTTTCATATGAGGAACATATTCTCTTTTATATCCGACCACAAGTTAATAATTTCTTTACATACATTTTGAATTAAATAAAGCATTTCATTTAAAATTTCAGTATGCTGATTGCTTTTACATTAACTTTTTAATATTTTGTTCGAAAGATTTTCTAAAGCTCCATCAACGTCACTTTCCACCAACAGTTTTCTCTCTACTGCTTATACTAACTGCAGCACTGTTTTTTGTCTCCTGAAGATGAAGGTTACTACCTTCGAAACATGTAGAGACGTTTTATTTTTAAAATTGAGCCTTTAATAGCTCACTATTAAATCAGTGGAGAAAGACTTTGTGATTTTTTCCCCTTTCCCCTATATTTCAACTCCACTTCGAGAATGGACTATTTCTTTAAATTGAATAATAATGTTTAAACTTATTATATTTCGTTGAGCAATTTTACGACATTCATACACATTCCTTAAATAGTTTTGGTAGACGCAGACTCGAACGACGACTTATAATCCTTGTTTTCAAATCTTTTATCCAAATGATTTGATAAGTTCTTGAACTTGAATGGCGGCGTGTTTTTCCATGTAAACACCCTTACTATATTATATTAACGGCTTACTCTTAATAACGAGTGATTATTAATTATTTTGCTCAAGGGCGGCTGTGACCCAGTATACATAGTGTAGCAGTAGCGCGTAGATTAAATCATAGGGCGAATTTGCAAGAAAGCAGCGTTGTCACGTTGAAAACCTAAAATAATGTTTTTTGACGGTATGTAATATAAAATCCTGAGCTATCTTACTTTGAAAGCCTACTTTATATGGCCGCCTCCTACTTCTAGACACCTTCTGATGTTTCTTCTTACCCTCAGAGACACATTAACCAATACGTTTGGAGAATTATTAATTTCGGCAATTTTTTCTGAAATCCTTCGTTTAAGATCATTTATATCCTCAATTGGTGTTCGATAAATGGAGTTTTTTATAAAAGGCCACAAGAAGAAATCGCAGGGTGTTAAATCGCAGGAACGAGGTGGCCATATTTGTTGCGTATTTCGGCTTATAACTCTGTTTTCAAAAAATTCACTTAAAAATTTTAAATTTTCTATGGTTACATGAGGTGTAGCGCCATCTTGTTGGAAGTAACCTTCCCGCAATTCATCATCGTGAAGCTCATTAATAAATGTTGTCAGAATTTCGATCCGATATCTCTCAGCTGTAATTGTGCCATCAAAGTAAATTGGGCCTACTATTCTTCTAGAACTAATTGCTGCCCACACACCAACTTTTTGAGGATGAAGAGGTCTTTCTACAAAAACATGCGGATTTTGCGTATTCCACATTCGCATATTTTGTGAATTAACATAGCCTGATAAATAAAAATCGGTAAAAAATGTTTTTTCAAAAGCGCCACTATTTTCTTCTTGAAAATTGTTTAAAAACCATTCACAAAAATTAAGTCTTTGGGGAACGTCATTGGGAAGGAGTTCATGAATAGCCGTAACACGATAAGGGTATAGATGCAGATCCTTTTTCAAAAGTGTTTAACATGTACTGTAGCATAAATCCGTTTGCTGAATTTGTTGAGATAAATGCCTAATAGAAGTTGAAGGATTATTTTCCATAATTTGTCGCGCTTCTTCAATAACCTCATTCGATCGTTTCGTTGGTCTTCCAGCCCCTTTTTTATGTTGAACAGAACCAGTCTGACGAAATTTATCAATTAGGTATTGTGACCCAGTACGAAAATTATGAAAGGTCACCGCAACATCAGGAAACTCGGTTCGAAATTCATCAAAGCAGTCATGCATAGAGTAATTCCACACACCGCCTATTTTGTTTCATTTCTAAAAAAACTTTCAACAATAAAAATTTTTTGTGCTTCACTAAACATTTTTACTGTAGAACTTTCAATCCGGCAACAAAGCTTCACCAAAACTTGATACGCTGAAAAATAAAAAAAAAATAAAAAATTAAATCATATCCTGCAAATAGCACTTTATAATAGTCAAAAGACGACTCCCCGGAGAAATATTAGTTAAAGCAATAGTAACCTACCTTCAAATAACTGCAAAAATTACAAAATTTCTCCAATTTTTAAACTTTACAAATACACAAATTCAAATAAGACGTAAATGTCATAAAACAATCATGTCATCTTATCTACGTAGTACGGCCATGATGCTTTTAAAATGCATGGCCTCCCTTGAGCAAAATAATTAAAAATCACTCGTTATAATTTCTCTAGATTTAAAAATTTATCGGCGACATTGCTGACGTCATTCTAAAGTTGATAGAGTTTTCTGTTTCCAGGCAAGCCCGTGACGCCTATCGGGAATATGGGATTTAATTCGTTTGCGTAACTAAAACATGGTGACCACTTGAATATAACATAGTAAGTTCATATATTTTTTTCCGGAGGAGATAGCGATAAGTGTGAAATACAAAGTTACCATTTATTTAAAAAACTCGAGAAGTGTTTATTTTATGGAAATCCATTAAGTGCACGTTTCTCATGTCCCATTTAAACTATCAAAAATAATATTAAAAACCCGATGGTGTGACACTTATAAGAAGTCGCTGGTCGGGCTAATCTGTATCTAGGCGCACGAGACTAGCACCACGACGTACAAGAGAAAGGGGAAATTAAAGCCATAAATATGGAGTTTTAAACAGCGTGGCATAGACGTGTGTACATACATAAAATTAATGTCTTAACGTAGAGCCGTTGGTTTCTAATTAGGAGCATATTGACTTTCATAAGTGGGGGATAAAATAGAATCTCAAAGTGACAAGGAATATTTTCGTATGTGTGCACTTAGATAAAAGCACATATCTTTTATTAAAACAGTTCCTACTTTAGTTTGCGTGTAAATAGGTTTTTGTATTAATTATCTCAAACTTAGAGATATTTTTTTTCCCATTTGAGAGAGAATATTTTTAATTGTGAACTTAAATCTAAAAATAAAACTATTTTCTCTCTGTATAAGAGCAAGGTTATTTCACTGCGTGTACATTAAATCCTCCAATGCGATCGTTAAAGTCTTATATGGAAACCTCGATTTCCTGATATTAAGCAATTTTATTCATTAACAAATGTAGGTACATATTATTGTACTGGGTGTTTCCATGATTTACGTCCTCCTAACAGTTGTCGATTCTTGCTTAAAATACAAAAATTGTAGTTTTCCCCAAGACACCAATATTATTTTTTAGATTTTTCGAAAACGTCTTGGGCGTTTCAGTAAAAATAGTAAAATTTGTAATTTTAAGATTTTTTTTTCTATGCAAAAATAAAAACTGTATGATTGGCGTACAACATGAAAATACTCAGTATGTATGTACATACATTCATATTCATGGAATTAATAATGGTCTCAAGGAAGAAATATGTTTTCAACATATAACAATTAAATTTTTTTTAAAAAACTACGATTAATTAGTTATTTGCTTGTTCATCAAAATATTAAGATTAAATAGGGCAAAATTAAAAATACAATGATTATATTTAAACAAATTTTATTTAGAGACAATAATATACAACAATACAGTGTGTGTATAAAGTCTGGAAACGGCTTAATAACATCATAATTTATTGACCGATTTAAACCAAATTTGGTACAGTTGTGTAAGAGGATCTGACGCACCGAATGACGAAATTGGCGTTGTTGCCAGCTTTTTAGTTTGTCTGGAATTCGAACGACTTTTATATTTTTAAATGTAACACCCTGTATATTTTTTCATTTAAGTATAGTTTTTACTTTAAATTTGTTACACTTTTGGTATAACATACTTAGTTCTTAATATCAGTAGTTTTCAAAATAACGACGTGTTTTGAAAATATCAACAAATTGTTTTTTATTTATTAATAAATAAAACACCAGTTCAGTTTTGATGTAAAGTCATAAAAGCTGTCATTTTTACATGCAAAAATGTCTTTAACTGAAAGTGAAAGAATTACAATTCTTATGATGAGAGGATATGGCGATAGGGTCAGGTCTTACGAAGAGGTTAAAAATCTATTTAATGACGCATTTCCAAACCGAAATCCAATTTCAAAAGCAACTGTTCTAAAAACTGTCCGACGGTTCGAAGAAACTGGAAATTGTAGAGATAGGCGACGATCAAGACGACCAGCAGTAGTAGATGAAGAGAAAAGTTTAGAAATTTTATACGATGTTGTTGAAACCCCGGTTTCTCCATTAAGAAAAATTTCTCAAGTAAGTGACGTCTGCTTCAAATCCATCCATAATGTTTTAATAAAACATAAATATTACTCTTTTAAAATACATGTAGTTCAAGAGTTATCAGAAGATGATTATGAGCGAAGAATTGAATTTTGTGATATTACGATGTCAAGGTTTGACCAAAATAACCAGTTTTTTAAATTTATAGTATTTTCGTACGAAGCAATATTTATGTTAAATGGTAAAGTCAATAGACACAACTGTAGGTTTTTGGGCAAATGAATATCCCCACTGGATGAGAGAAGGTCATACACGAAGCCCTGGAAAATTGAATGTGTTGGCTGCGCATCTGGGTAACCACATGATCGGCCCATTTTTTAGTGATGGAAATTTGACATCACAACTTTACCTTGAGCTGTGTGATGTGATGGGTCCAAATTATGCAAGTACATTCTTCCAACAGGACGAAGCTCCTCCCCATTTTGGTCGAATCGTGCGCGAATTTTTGAACAACACTTTTCCGAATAGGTGGATTGGTAGAGGGGGTACAATCGAGTGGCCACCTAGGTCCCCTGATTTGTCGCCTAACGACTACTTTTTAGAAGGACACTTGAAGAACACAGTTTATACCACAAAACCTCAAGATTTAGCCGCTTTGCAGCATCGAATTTTGGACGAATTTGAATTAATAACGCCAGAAATGATTTACAACACAATTGAAAAATTTTATTTTTAATTAGCACACTGTCAAGCTGTACAGGGAAAACAGTTTGAACATTTAATATAAGAAATATATTTTTTCTAAATCGTACTCGTTATTTCGAAAACTCTGATATTAGGAACAAAGTATGTTGTACCAAAAGTGTAACAAATTTAAAGTAAAAACTATAAATGAAAAAATATACAGGGTTTTACATTTAAAAATATAAAATTCGTTCGAATTCCAGACAAACTAAAAAGCTGGCAACAACGCCAGTACTTAAAGTTGTCGAAGTTACATGATGTTCTAAAAGAAGTTACAGCTTAAGCATAACCAATGTAAAATATTAGTTTTTGAATAATACAACTTAATTGTTTCGTACATTCCATAAATAGTGTCACGGATAGAACTTATATCCAATCTTGACACATTTACTACTCTCTTTGAATAAGAACGTTTCTTTTTAGGTGACTCTAATATTTTATTTTCCTCAACTGTTGTTGAGACTGCGCTTACAGTGAAGATATTCAAATTTAGGGCAGCTGCTACACGCTGAAAATTAGTAACGTGGAAATAAAATATATAGACCTTAATATTACTTTTTAAAATTACTTTTAACTGCTGTCAAGGGTAACAATGGGCCATTGTTGTTAAGTTTTTCCTGAAAGTAGCTAATTAGAAAATCCATTAGCTCTTTGCACCGGCTATTTAAATGCTTCGGCATTTTTCACAAATAGTAAACAACGTAATCGACAGAGATATCTATGTGCACTTTTGTTGTTCTTAAAGAACAGTTTTTTAATGCTATTCATGAAAAGAAACCACAGAACAATTAAGGTTAGTTTTGCACGAAACGTCAAAACAGGCCAACGAACGAGCTGGCGCCACCGCACCGTTCACAGTTGTGTTGCTAACTGTCGGCCAATAAAATTCAAATGATATTAATTTTTACAAGCTTAAATAAACAAAATATCTGCTATAAGTGGGTTCGTTATCAAAGAAGAATACTTTAAGTTTGTACTGCATTCAGTATCGCATGAAATTTTAATACTTTTTGCCCGAATTTAATTTCCTCAGGTTTTCTTACGGATTTACAATTATCAGCTGGTTGATGACGTGCATTAGAAATTGTTTTGCATGGACCATACAGGGTTTTTCCTTATAATTTGCCACCCTTTAAAAAGTTTCTTGTCATCGAAGAAAAAGATAAATACAAAAGTTGCAGAATTTTTCCTGGACTTAAAGTTACAGAAGATTTAGGAAATATCTCAAAAACGGCTGTTTCGAAAATAACACACCTTAAAATATCAATATCCGTCCGTGCATTTTTCCAAAAGAAAGCCATACTGAATTTATTCTAAGTTACAAACTCGCACTCTATATGTTCCCTTAGTGGTTTGGCGAGAGTTGGAAACCCTGCGGGTAGGGGCGAAGGGGGTTCTGTTTTTAATGCTATTAATATTTATGTCTCTTCTGCTATAATGTAATAAATACTTTGAAGAAATTTCAATAAATACCCTAATGAACAATACCTTTTATTTATAATCGGTACTTAAAATTGAACCTTGGACTCCGGTAACTCTTTGATCATGCAACTTTTAGATAAAAATAATGATTTTTTGATTGTTAGCGTGTATAGAAAAGCTCTATTAAATCATTTGTTTGTATTTATTTATTGTCGTTTTTAATATAAACGTTCTAAACAGACTGATGAGAAAATTGTTTTTAAAAAAACCTTTTATGTGAAATTCCAAAAGACGCCCTAGAAAACTCTTCGTCAATCTTTAACGCGCACAGACACACAATCAGTAAGCAGTACAGACACCGTACGTACATAATTAACTTTTACCTTTTTTCTTCTCTTACTTACAATTTTCCTTTAAAGAACAAACTTATCATCCACGTACGTGCTGACAATTTTCCCCGAGGGGTGTCTCACCTATACAAAATTTGTACACTGATTACTAAACTGGGGTAATTTACATGATTTCTAGCGATTTCTATAACTATTTACCACTGATTTCCGGTGATTACCAATGATTACTGGTGATTACCAATGATTTCCAGTGATTACCACTGATTTCCAGAGATTACCGATGATTTCCAATGATTATCGATGATTACTATTGATTTCCATGATTACCACTGAACCACTGGATACCACTTCTTTTCAAATTTACTGACTTACGAAGTAGATACACTGTTAGATAAGCCAAATGAAGGGGGAGCTTAGCACATTCCCACTCTCGCTATATTTGGCCATTTTTGGGTGTCCGGATTAAAAATATTTTCTTTCGTCTAGTAAAGAGTATTACTGGGCGACGCTCGCTTAGCGATCGGTTTACTTGTGACCAACTATAACCTCTAATATTTTATTAAATAAGAATAGATTTGGTATCACTGGACAGCAAAAGCATCAATCGTTGTTTGTCTTGTAATAGAAATTTAATTTAGGCTTTTCTTTGGAAGATTTGTTTTCTTAAGTTGGCATTTTTATACTAACACAAACTGTGATATATTTTGAAAACGAAAATTAAATCGAAAAATACGCTACATGAAAATGATTATCGTAAGCAAAAATCCCAAAAAAATATTGAAATTTTTCCGGTGAACCTTTAAGACATTTGGAAAGTGTATTTCTTGCAAAGTTTTCTATTTTTAAACTATCGTTATGATCAAATTTTGTCATCGATAAAACGTTGTCAAATCCCGTATATTTCAATAGATCTTCAAGACATTGCGGCATTTTTATGTCAATACCTTCCAATATTTTTATTAGGACACTTTTCTCACTTACCTAAACAACGTTCTCGCACTAGTTGGGGAATATTTACATAAGTTACAAACATTATTACCGAGGTGAAAGTTACATGCAGTTTGGCTCCTTTTCATCCGGTTTTCCCTCGTTATAATTGTTTTCAATTAAAAATTAGATTTTTATTCCCAAAACAACATAAAATGTTTTTTTGTCTAGTAGGCGAGGTCCGAGGCTAGACCAAACGAAAATAAATGAAAACCACACCTACTACTCCGTAGGTATAGAAATATGGCGGAACCTCGGGCGGAACTTTTAACTATAATTATTTTTTAATAATTACTTAGTTTTAAAATAACAGTCTGTTTCAGCCTCCCTGTTCGTCATTTATTTAAAATGTACTCTACACATGTCCGTCAATAATCTTTTTACCCGAGATTTCCGTAAACATGACAACAGTGCTTAAAAAGATATTTTAAATATTTTTATTTTTTGACTTATCCTTTTCTTTTTTATTGCTCTGAAGAAAAAGTCACTGCATTCTAGGCCGGAAAATTAAGGAAAGATAATTTTTTTTAAATACTGCTGAAGCAAAACATCTTGTCATCAGTATTTTTCAGAAATTCTGTTGAAGCTCTTTTAATTAAAATAAAAAAATTAAATCATATACTTAGATATAAATAAAAACCCTCGTTAAACCTAATACCTACATGTAATATTTTAAAGTGCACTTTTTACCACTTTTCTAACTTTAAACTAAACAATTTACTGGTTAGTTGAGGCACAACAGCGGACACAAATTTAACCATGCATTTATCCGTGCAGTAGAAAACTCATGGTACCATAAACAGAAAACTAGTTAAGTGTCCACGTAGCCGACGCATTCTAAGCAAACAGAATCACCCGCGCATTCACGAATCGCTATCGGCTGGCCTGTCGACCGTTTCCGAACGTCGCCGTCGCGTGACCTTGGTCGCAGATTACTAAGGATTTTTATTTATTTCCATAAAAACACAGTTATTACCAGGTGATTACTGGTGATTACCGGTTGATTACTGGTGAATACCAATTGATTACTGATGATTACCGATGATTTCCCAATGATTACCTATGATTTCCGATGATTTCCAATGATTAGCGATGATTACCAATGATTACTAGTGATTTCCAATGATTACTAGTGATTTTTAGCGATTTCCTTACAGTATGTACACTGATTACCATGGGTGAGACACCCCTCGATTTTCCCTTATCGATGCATCCGCGTTCAGAGCGATAAGATGATAGCGAACTGCTTGAGAAGTCCGTGTATTCCGAACCAGACTTCTCCAAACGGTCCGTCTATGGCGGTCCTTAGCTCTTAATTCTGTGACTTGTCAAAAGGATTTGACTGCGTGAGTCACCTGATACTCCTGCTAAAGCTCCTCAAATACGGATTTAGGGGGAGTGTATTGGAGTGGTTTCGATCCTACCTGGAGAATAGGACTCAAATAGTTTTAACTGGGCCAGTTGCATCTGACAGTGGAATGATAATGTGTGGTGTTCCGCAGGGTTCGGTGCTGGGGCCAGTGTTGTTCCTGGTATATATTAACGATCTGGCCCTTGTGGACATAAGGGGCAAATTTACACTGTTTGCGGACGATACTACCATTCTGTGGCATAGTGACAATACTCACTTGTTGGTGGAGATGGTGTCGTCTGATTTACCAAAGGTGAAAGAATAGTTCGACTGTAATGAACTAACTCTGAATGTTAACAAAACCAACATTGTGGGTTTTAAGTGTAATGTCACTGGAATGAGCATTGGAGATTGCTCACTGCTGAACCTGTCTAGTGCAAGGTTTTTGGGTCTCAACATAGACCGTGACTTACAGTTTGAAACACACATAGCTGCAATAAACAGGAAGATTGCCTCGGGCTGCTATGCAGTGAGAAGGGTTGTGACGTAGTTGGGCGTCATTGCCTTCTGCGGAATGTGTGGTCAGGGTCTATTTGATACTGTATTTGTATTACAAAAAAGGACCCTTCGGTCTCTCTTTCACATAGGACATCGTGAATCTTATAAGCCATTCTTTGTTTCGGAGGGGATTCTTACTCTGGTGTCTCTTTTTGTATTGGAGACTGTTAGTCTGATTTTTAATTATAGGGAACGGTTTGTGAACCCAAGTTCCCATTATATTGCTCGACAAAGTCCGGATATTCCTCTCGCAATACCGACATTGACGTTAACAAAACGATCAATTATTTATGAAAGCAAACATTTTTTTAACCATCTACCTCTAGGTATTAAAGGAGAAACGTCTATCGGATTGTTCCGTAGGAGGGTGAAATCGCTATTAGTTGGTAAGGCCTATTACACACTGGCTGAATATTATAACGATACATTTTTAGAAATAAAGGTCTGTCTTTACCACCAAATAACTTTATTTGCCCCTCTAGGGTAGAAAACAAGGGTTATAAAAATACATAAAATGACGATGAATTAAATTAAATTTCTTAATAAATAAATAAATAAATAAATAATTTATTTACGGACCAAGCCATTATTTAGTAACAGAAATTACAAAATACAAAATTTACTCGAAAATTTATAAATATCTCTTAAATTACAAATAAATAAACATTACAATGTACAATCAGACGTGAAAATCTAAATACAATATCTTTTTTTTTATTTTTTTTTTAAAGGAGTTTAAACTTATATTAAAAGGATCTATGTTACCACAATGTTCATTGAATAATGAGGCAAATCTACTAACTGAAGATGCTTTACCATAGTTAGTTCTATGAAAATCAATACAGAATAAATGTTTATCACGCAAAGTTCTTTGAGGTACCTTTATTTTAATCTTTTCAAGAAGTTGTGGAGATTTAATCTGATAATTAACAATTTTATATAAAGTGCATACATCCAAGTAATCTCGGCGCGGAGCAAGTGGAGAGATATTCAACAGTGACATAATTTGATCATAATCTATGTGATCGGTGGTTATTCCAACTTTGAAAGCTACAAATCTTAAGAACTTCTTTTGAATTCTCTCAATAGTCTCTACATGTATTTTATATTGGGGATTCCATACCTGACTAGCATATTCAAGTACAGACCTAACATATGAACAATAAAGATTTCTAAAACAGGTTATATCATTGAAGTCATGCAAAGTTCTCCTAAGAAAGCCCAACGTCTTCAAAGCTTTGTTAGTAATATACTGTATATGATCATTAAATGACAATTCTCTATCGAACAGAACCCCTAAATCCTTAATTGTACTAACTTTTTCCAAATTTATGTTATTGATATGATAGTCGAAATTAATAACATTTTTATTTTTTCGATAGAATTGCATTAACTTGCATTTACCAACATTAAGTTCCATACCGTTCATACCACACCATATATTCAAGCTATCTATGTCCTCCTGTATTCTTACACAATCCTCAATTGATTCAATAGTTCTAAAAAATTTTAAGTCATCAGCATAAGAAAGCATCTGGGAATGAACAACAAAGTATTGTATGTCGTTGATATACAAATTAAATAGTAAAGGAGATAAATGTCCACCCTGTGGGACTCCAGAGATAACTTTAATTTCCTTAGATAAAACATTATTAATTTTTACAATTTGGACTCTATCCAACAAGTAATTTTCAAACCACTTTAAAAGGGTACCAAAAATTCCATAGGATTGAAGTTTTTTAATTAAAACACTGTGTATGACTCTATCAAATGCTTTCCTAAAATCTGTATAAATGCAGTCTATCTGAAATTTATGTTCCAAAGAGCTTATTAATGATTGTTCGTAAACCAATAAATTAGAAACTGTTGATCTTCCCTTTACAAAACCATGTTGAATCTCTCCGATAATACCATCAAATCTAGAAACCAGTTTTTTATTTACAATGTTCTCAAGCAACTTTGAGATTAGTGAAAATTTAGAAATTGCTCGATAATTCGTAACATCCGACTTATCTCCACTTTTATGAAGTGGTGTTATGTAAGATATTTTCCAGAAATGTGGAAAGGTACCTGATGACACGGATTGATTAAAAATTATGCCAAAAATGTATGATAAAATATATTTACAATTTGTTAAGAATTGGACTGAGACATCATCTGGTCCTGCGCACAAATTATTTTTTAACTCTGATATTGCATTGAAAATATCCATTTCGCTAATTTCCAAGGTACTAATACTGACACTACTTGAAACTATAAATTCATTGGCATTACTACGCTTGTCACTATACACAGATGCAAAAAAATCAGCTAAATAATTTGCAATATCATCGACTTCGCCGCTGTTTTGACCATTATATGACATATTATTAGGAAGATTATAATTTTTATTTTTAGAATTAACATATCTCCAAAAAGCCTTTGAATCATCCCTCATGTTTTTTTCAGTGGTACTAATAAAAGTGGAATAACAATTGTCCACTAATTTTTTACATTCATTTCTTAGTTGCGAAAATATTGTGTAATCATTATGATTGTTGCTATTTTTAAATCTTTTATGAGCAATTTTTTTGTCAAAGATTAATTTTTTAAGTTCATCTGAATACCATGAAGGAAATTTCGGCTTTTTAGTTATCACCTTAGGCACAAATTGTTCAAAAGCAGTGTATACAATATCGTAAAAAGTATTGACCATTACATTTACATCGTCTACGTCAAATAGACTTTTCCAGTCAAAGGAACCAAGATACAGGTTAATATTCACAAAATCTGCGTTTTTAAAATCAAAATATGTGTTCATTATATCTAGAGTTTCTGAAGGTTCTAAATCTATCATGTTGCAAACCAATACAGGGTGATAACTGTCGCATGGTAAAATTGAAATTTCACTCGTTGTAATATTAATTTTTTTAAAATCAGTAAAAATGAGATCCAAAAAACTACCATAAACATTCGGGATTGAATTTAATTGTTGAATATTAAGAAGAGCAGCCATTTCCGAAACAATATTGGCCTGTTGTGTTATAGAATTTGTTTGTGGTATACATAAGCTATTTTTCCAAGTTATGCCCGGTAAATTAAAATCACCAGCCAAAAACACATGATCATATTTACAATTGTTAAAAACATTTTCTATAGAGGCACAGAATTCCTCATATATCTGTACTGGTGACTGCGGTGGTATATATACGGCACATACTAATATCTTAACTTTTCCAATACAAATCAAGACAAACAAATGTTCGATTGTTTCCACAATGCACTGTATTGATCTGGATATAAGATTAGACTTAACCGCTATCATTACTCCTCCACCTCTATCACAGTTACTTGTTTTTTTAGATCTATCACATCTATACAAATTAAAATCAGCTAAACCTAGTTCACCATCAAATATACCTTCATGTAGCCAAGTCTCGACAAAAATCAAAATGTCATGGTTTGCTGTGTCCAAGGAAAGTTGCAATGTTTTCAATTTTGTGCGCAGGCCTCTGACGTTCTGGTAATATAATTGTATAGAGTTTGGCCCGTTTACCTGGAGTTTAAATTAGAGCGGTTATAAGCTCCTTGATGTCTTCCTTGAAATTGAGTGTTTTGATAATTACTACCTGGACCATTTCTATATGTTGTTGTTTGGGGTGTTCTGTTAGGTAATCTGTTATTTGTTCTTCTCCCATTATAGTTTGCTACATAATGTAGATTATCGTTGTTGTCGTAATTCCTTTCTTCACGACGATATGTCTGATTACGGATTCTTTTAATGTAAAATCTACGAAATATTATATTTTTTGGCCAGAATTCTTCGTTATTCAAGATATCAAAGTATTTAGAGTCAATTCCCACTTTAAAGGAATTAGTTGCACCAATTGTATTCAATTGTTCTATTTCCAGCTGTTTTTCATTCTCTAGTGGCAATTTATTCATAATAAAATTTCGAACAGCATTTGGGTTTGATTTTTTAGTAACTTGTCCCAAATAAATCCATCTCTTTCCTTCTTCTCCAGAAAAATCTACACAAGAATCTCCAGTTCCCTTAGCCGTCATTGATTTTCTCGGTTCATCAAGTTCAGATGCACGAACGGATGCAATGGCCATACTGACTGCTTTCTCGACTTGTTTAATAGAAATTATACTATTTTGATCATTTTCTTTTAATTGTTTGTCTTCTTTATTGGATTCAACATTTGTTTTCATTTTATCATTCAAGCTAATAATTTTATCATTCAAAGTATTAACATTGGCCTTAACTGCAGTAATATCTTTCGTGCCATCTTTTATATTATTTTCAAGGCTTCTAAACTTTTTTTCAAGTTCCTTAACTTTACCAGCTACCATGACCGCATCCTTAATTGACTTGATACACTCTGCACACCAGAAAGGCAAAATACGAGTTGTTAATAGTAGAGCTCGAATTTCAGTAGAGCTTATGTTGCTGCAATTTTTACAAAGAACTTTATTACAGAAATCGCACGGATAGCCAAATAGTTCTTGATTGTCTTTCTTTGATTCATCCTTCCTTACTTCTCGAAAAATACACAAAGTTTTGCATTTTTCACAAACACCACCTCCGTTGGACATGACGTTGGCTACAGAACAAATGACGGGTGTCAGTTGTCTAAGAACAAAATTGTTCTAGAAGCCTTTTCTGTGGTTATGCGTGGTAAAAATTATTTATGTAGTTGGCGCCACAAGTGGTAAATTGATAATGATGACAACAACACAACCTCAATTGATCAATATTGGCGGGAAAAAGCATGCGGCAATAATCCTGGAAAATCAGCGAAAAACATTGAAGACACTGCAGGAAATCGTCTCCTTCAATACACAAGCTGTAGATCGGCACAAATCTGCGTTTTTAACTATTTTTAACACCTACAGTCACTAAAACCCGTAAATTGGAAAAGAAACAGAGCACAATTTCACCACCTCACAGCTGTCAATTTCCATTGATTATTAAAAAATGCATGTGTTGTACTAGTTTCGACTTTAGAGAAAGTCATCCTTAGCAACTAACCATTTAAGAAAATTTTCCCTTATATGAAAAGAAGTTAAAACAGTTGGGGGAGCAGAGAGGTGATTCAATAATACAATACAATATAATGCAGATTATGCAACCTTTGGAATCGACAGGAGTTTAGTATAAGAACGATGTATCTCCATGTGAAGGTAGGGGTTGATTTATACGCAAGTAGAATTAAGGACTGTAATCATAGTCGAGTGATTTATACGCAACGATATTTGGTGGTAAAGACAGACCTTTATTTCTATTTACAATCTCGCCACAGAATACGGACTACTTCTTAAATCTTGATACATTTTTAGTTTAGGTTGGTCTTAGCTTTTATACCTTGTAACATGGACTCTGCGGCGGATTCAGGGGGGGGGACTAATGGGGGTTCTCTTTCGCCCCCCCCCCCCCCCCGAGGCTTAATCGCGGCTTAAGTCGCAAAGCCGATATACGACATACGCTTTCTGAGACCACAAATTCCAGAGAAATAAATATAAGGAAAGGCTTATAGTCAGTCAACTTTACATACTTAATTATTAATATAATATAAAACAAGCTAATACCTAATATAAACAAATCTATTGTTATGTATTAGGTATTATTGCTTTTAAAAATTAACAATTTTCAACATTGTGTTACCGCGGTATATATGTATTGTATTGATAACTGCCGAGTGCCGATGCCGCCGGAACGGATCAAAGGAGCAGGATCCGTGTATTTTTAACTCGCCGAATACTGAGAAACACTGCAAATTCCAGCCCGCCGGGAACCCCCGGCCACCCGTAGAAGAGTAAAACACGTAAACAGGCGTTACTCGCGTTAGTAAAGCTGTTGGAATTTTTATTTCTTAATTCTAGCTCTATTATTTTATTAATTTATTGGTGTCGAGTGAGTGAGTTATTGTTTGGATGTGAAGTTTCACAGTTACCTCATAATGAGTGCTAATGAAAATAAATGATGGTAGTGAACCAGTTGAAACTGTAAGTACATTTTAATTGTTTTTATACAGTAAGCTCGAATCGCATGGAAAACTTTCTTATTATTAGTTTTAAGAAAAAAGTTATTTTTCATTAAACGTTTATAGTCTAAAAGTTAAAATGAAAGTCAATGTCAAAATTTTGCAGTCGTATGTGAGGTTTTTCAAAAAATATGAATTTGATATATGATTGACGATAAGCTCGAGTCGCCCCCCTCAGCAAAATCCTGGGTCCGCTACTGCATGGACTCCGACTTCTTGATTATGTTGTTTCACTGTTTCTGTACTTTTATTGCTTAGTTGGTTTATTAATGCTTGTAACTTGTTCAGGCGGGTAACTACAGGGGGGCCGGCCCCCCCCCCAGACGTCGCTAGCCCCCCCCCCCCCCCCCAGAAAAAGGCTGACTTTGTAAGCTCGCTACTCGCCTCGCAAATATAGCATCAATTTATAATTATAATCTATATAAATTATAATAAATAATCTTGCCAAATATTACTCGACCATCATTTTTTTATTGGTTAAATTTTCCATTTTTCACTCAAACTTTTTTGGCAATACTCGTTGAACTTTGGGCTTGTTTATTCAAAAATTAAATCATCAGAATAAACATGTCCAAATTCAACTCGAAAAATGTCCAAAAAAAGTTTTCGTGACAGCTGAAAAATCTAACCGATAAAAAAACGAGATCTTGCGATATTACTGTTGATTATTGACCAAATTTGTTAAAATTTGGGCGTGGTCCAAAAAAAAATTCGCCTGCGGCGAGCTCTCCGCCAACCCGCATCTACACGAGCCGCCACTACAAGTCACAATAACAGGCCCACCCTAGGCCACCCCCAGGTAAGAGGGCTAGTTACGCCACTGAACTTGTTTCATATGTACATCATATTTGTAAGTATCTTTTATTAGGTTAGGAAACACTTTGTCAACAATGATTATTTTATATTCTTTGACAATAAAGTATATTTTTAATTTGATTTGATTTTGAGAACAGTTTCTTAACTTAGTGATTACCTGAAAAAAATATGATATTTTAGTTAAGACACACTATGCAGTGCAGTAGTACAGTGTGCCATTTCAACTAGGCCACTCGTTACACGATATTAAAAATACGCCCGTTAAAAATTTATTCATTGTAAATAATTATTAATAAATAATATTAACCTAAAATGTATACAAATTATTGTTATAACATAATTAATAATATACTCGCGGCAGCGACCCGACCTAATCGAAAACCCGGTGACCTCGGTCTTGGTATAGTCAAACAAAATTAAGTAACAAATTCGCATCGTTTCTTGAATCAACAAAAAGTCACGGTAACTGGATGGAGGAACTCTTCTTATTGCCGTATCTTGATGCGGCCGTTGTTACGTAATTACCGGCATACCATAGGCTGAATTTTGTTGTCGGGGGCCCAGCCGGCGGAATTGGGTTTTTGTTTTTTTTTTAATTTCGAACTAATGAGGTGTGAAGCAATATAGACGGGTATACGCCTTTTTCGTACGGTACGCTGGTGCTAATATGTGTCCTAATTTTTGTTCATGGTCTTTTTGTTAGGATTTTTGACTAGATTAGTGCGTGCGGCCGCGAACTGCACGACCTTCTGTGGATTCTTCTTTATTTATTTTACAAACACATCAGATTTACATCCAATTATAATGTAGTGTAGAAAACTAACCTATTGACATAGGACTAAATAAATGACACTCAAGAATTACTTCTACATCTTGTTAACATTATCGTCATTTTGCATTAAGTATTGATCCGAGTCTACTTACTGAGCTTATATTCCATATATCAAACTGCAGTCGTTTTTGATTATATAACTTGCACATTAAAATAATAGGTAAATTGCTGTAGTAGTTGGTAAAGTCCGTTCACAGATTTAAGAGATTGACTTCCTGCCTTTAGTTATCACCCATCATAAAATTCTTTGTTGAAAGGGTTTCAAGGATCATAGAGATAATCATTTTATTATCCAGGTAGGGACCGTACTTGACCGTAATTAGTTTACAAAGCCTTATTGAATAATGGAAAAAAAAAATAAGTAGACAAATCAGTGTTGTCATTTTATTATTATTATTATTAGTTCGTGTGAAATAAAAACGCAGCTTTGATTATCCAAATATGTAGCGTCCGTGGATTGGTGAATCTAGTGTAGAACAGCCGGAGGGGGTACAGGTACAACCACAGTACGGAAATGAAAATGGAAGAAGACTAGATTCTAAAGAAATTTTAAAAAATGTATATACAACTCTCATAGAACGTGAAAGTTGAGTAAAATGGACTGTATTGAAGAAACAGCCACATTGACTAAAATTTCGAAAAAAAACAGTATGGAAAATTGTGAATAAACCCATCACCGAAAGGAAAAGAAGGAAAGATTCCGGGACTTGCAAAAAATTAGATCGCAGCGATGAAGATTTAGTCTGACGCAAAATTTATAAGATGTATAAAGAGCATACGGTACCAACACTGGATAATTTACTGAAAAGACTTGAGATATATAACTCGGATATCAAATGCGGTAGGACAACGCTGTGGAAGTGTCTTCAACGAATCGGCTTTAAATTTAAAAAAGTCGATAAACGGCAAGTTATCATTGAATCGCAACGACCTAAGGCATGGCGATTTGAATATTTGACAAAAGTCGCTCAGTACAAAAGTGAGAACAGACCTATTATACCGGGTGTTTCAGGAGGTACGCTCACCCCTACAACTTTTTTACTGTTTACGTTACAGAAATAAAATTTTGTGGGTTTATATGTGATACTATTTTGCATTTTCTAACATGGCGGATGCCATTTTCTCACTTCCGGTTTACCCGGAAATGACCTCAACCTTAGATTTTTAAATGGAACACCCTGTATATTTTTGGCTTTATCGATTCAGAACACCATTCCAAATTCAACGACACCCCATACGTCACTTTTTGACATTTTAAATCATTTTAAATTTTATTTTTATTTTTTCATCTAGATTGCTATGAACTCTCTAAAATTGTTTACTTCTAAACCAAAATCTTGATAAAAATACAATTTTTAAGTTTTATTGTATTTTAAATTTTTTACAAACTTTTTAACTTTTTAAAAAGTCTTTTTCCAAAAGAACTCGATTTTTTCAAATGGAAACATATTGGCTCACTCGGGCAAAAAGATGGAGCATTTTTTTCCCAACAGTTTGATATCACACACACAAATGTCAAAGTAAAAGAGAAGAGATAATTTATTAAAAATAGCCATTAATGACAAAAAATACAAGAAGCGCAAACGGCTTTTCATTTATCTAGGTACCCATGACGCCATAATGCTCATAAACAAATGAACATAATTATTACAAATTTAATATATTCATTGAAACAATAAGAACGGTTTAGTTAGTCCAGTTGTTCAAAATGCCTTCCTTGTGCTTCCTGACAGGCGCGAACATTTTGAATTGTTTTCCTTACCACATTTTGTAAATTTTCCCGTGTAATTTTGTTAATGGCAGCTCTTACGCGATTTTCCAATTCTTCTCTGGTGGCAGGTGGAGTGTTGTATACCTCATTTTTGATTGTACCCCACGCAAAAAAATCCAACGGGGTAATATCTGGCGACCTGATAAATAATAATCATTAGTTATTTAAGTCACTATTAATGTATTTCTTACATACCTAGGAGGCCATCAACAGGGCCAGTAGTACCAATCCAATTTTCTCCAAATCTGTCGTTAAGATGCTCTTGGACTGCACGAGCATTATGTGCCGGCGCACCATCTTGCTGAAAGATAATATTTATCCTGTCTTGTAGTGGCAGCTCATCTAAAAACTGCTCAATTTCATTCCTGAGGAATTGAAGATATCTTTCACCAGTTAAGTGCCCATCAAAAAAAATTGGGCCTATTATTCTACCTCCAATAATGCCAAGCCAACAATTAAATCCAAACCTCGCTTGAAAATTCCCTTCCTGCATTAGGTGTAGATTATCTTGAGCCCAATACCTTTTATTATTTCTATTAAACATTCCCAGGTTAGTAAATCTACTTTCGTCCGAATATAAAATATTACATGGAAATGTCGGATCTACATTATTTTTGTCCAAAAACCAATTGCAATACTCCAGTCTTCTGGCAAAATCATCTTCGTAAAGATGCTGGTGGATTTGATATTTAAATGAGTGATACTTATATTTATGTAAAATTCTCCAGGCCGAAGAGACAGTTATCGCGCATTCTAAAGCAATTTCTCTAAGCGATGCTGTTTTGTATGCCTCAACATATGCCAACACATCAATTTCCTTGTCTTGGTTAATAATAATTTGTTCTTCTTCGGGTTCGGGCTCATTCCTCAGCTTCTGAACGAGTCTAGGAAAGTAATGTCTCGAGGGGTGTCGTCTCTCGGGAAACCTGTCAGCATACACCCTGGCCGCTTGAGTAGTGTTTTGCAAACATTCGCCATAAATTAGTACCATATCGATTTTTTCGTTTCTGTTATAAGTTTCCATTTTAATATTTTATTTAGAAATTACTAATACCTGACCGAATTAGAATTATTATTACTGACAGAAAAATCAAACGATAAAATAGCAAGCTACTGTTATGTCAAACTAATTTTAATGATGGTGGAATTTAAAGTTGTTATTATGTTCATTTGTTTATGAGCATTATGGCGTCATGGGTACCTAGATAAATGAAAAGCCGTTTGCGCTTCTTGTATTTTTTGTCATTAATGGCTATTTTTAATAAATTATCTCTTCTCTTTTACTTTGACATTTGTGTGTGTGATATCAAACTGTTGGGAAAAAAATGCTCCATCTTTTTGCCCGAGTGAGCCAATATGTTTCCATTTGAAAAAATCGAGTTCTTTTGGAAAATGACTTTTTAAAAAGTTAAAAAGTTTGTAAAAAATTTAAAATACAATAAAACTTAAAAATTGTATTTTTATCAAGATTTTGGTTTAGAAGTAAACAATTTTAGAGAGTTCATAGCAATCTAGCTGAAAAAATAAAAATAAAATTTAAAATGATTTAAAATGTCAAAAAGTGACGTATGGGGTGTCGTTGAATTTGGAATGGTGTTCTGAATCGATAAAGCCAAAAATATACAGGGTGTTCCATTTAAAAATCTAAGGTTGAGGTCATTTCCGGGTAAACCGGAAGTGAGAAAATGGCATCCGCCATGTTAGAAAATGCAAAATAGTATCACATATAAACCCACAAAATTTTATTTCTGTAACGTAAACAGTAAAAAAGTTATAGGGGTGAGCGTACCTCCTGAAACACCCGGTATACTTAGATGAAACCTGGTTTGATACCCATGATACCCCATCAAAAGATTGGGTTGATTCTAGTGACAGGTGTAGAACAAAGGCACCATCAAACAGAGAAAAAACAATAACCATAGTATATGCAGGGTCCGAAGATAGTTGGGTACCAAATGCACTTTCATTGGCAGCCAAGAATATAAATGACTCGTGTTTGGATTACCATAACGATACCACAGCGGAGTTATTTGAGGATTGGTTCGTAAATAAGTTAATTCCTAATGTTTCTCCAAACAGTGTGATTGTTATGGACAACGCAAGTTACCACAGCAGACAGGGTTCAAAAGATACGAAAATGGCAATACAGGAATTAATGTATCAGAATGATATCGACGCTTGAAAGGCAAAAGGGAATAAGCGACATATTTGTCAATATTGAGATATGCACACCACCAAGAATGTTTTTTTTTCTGCGTCAAATGAGTTGCGTTTTAGCTTGATACGATTATTTTTTGACGCTTAAGTCAATGTCGTTTTTTAAAAAATGTTCCGTTTTTTTTTTTACTTAAACGACGTCTTTTTAAAAATTTTTTCAATATAGGCACTTAAGATAGTTAAAAGAAATAGAAATATTAATTAAGTCTTTTTGCCTTTCCAACTATTAAGTATATATCGGGTCAACCTGTTTTTCCATGAATACATTTTACTACATTCGGTACTTATGTCGTTTTATCTCCGATGTACATTACAAATAAATGTGACTTGAGCTGTTTTGCTGGTACGAAAATATGGAACATATGGCGGTTATCCTATAACACCTTCTAATTGAAAATATGATTGGGGCGGTAAAATCCTTATACCGGCATCTTAATAGATACTATTGCGGCGGTTAGTCTGGTTTATCAGTCGGCGGCGGGCGGTTTGACATGTAAATTCTTGTTAGGACGTGCCGTTCAGCCCATAGTTGTTGGTCTTTGAGGTTAGTTCTTAGTTTCAACTGTTAATAAGGTATAGTGCCTAGTGATTTGTGTGTAGGACTGATGTAGAAGACGATGATATGGAATGAAAAATTATTTACATCATGTATTATTTTAGTTAAGTCATCATATTCTTGTTTTGTACTGGTTTGCATGTTTAATGCCTACCTCTTTTATAGCTTTTAGGGCATTACTATTTTTAATTGATTTTTGTTATAAGTAGTAGGTACGTCAAATCTTGTTAACTGTAAATTTTGTATTTTTAATATTTTTATTTACTATTTCTAGTTTATGTTTAAGTTAAGTTAAGTTTAAGTTTATGTAAAAAAATATTTTTTTATTAAAGATATCTGTTAAAGTTACTAAAATGTTTCATGAAAAAAAAACTTGACATACCTTCGTATACAAGGCAAACAAAACCGCCATGACAATAATTAACTACATGAAATTTGAAATTTCTTTTTCTGGTTTTAAACTAGCCTGAATAAAAAAATGAAAATCAACACTTAAGCCAATTTCCTTTTCTTAAATATTACTCATTATTCATTATACTTGAAGCCTTTTACCTGCCGTTTATTTTTTAGCCTAAACCTCTTGGGCTGTTTGTCCACGACCAAATTAGTATTACAAATAAACTTAATACCTTTTTCCTAGTAAGTAATGGGTTATACTACTGGCCCTAAGACTTTTTACCATGATACATTTTTGTAACGGTATTACCTTCTGCCCTTTTACCCGATTATTATTTTGCGACCAAAATGCTTAAGCGACATTTATTTTGTTGTCAGTTTAATTTCAGTCAACAACTAATAATGACATTAATGTAAAAAATTGTGCAAAACTTTATCTATTTTTTTCATTTTAATCAAATCAAAAAAAAATATATGATATTTTTTTCTTTTTTTTCAACTTAAAATGGCTCTACTGTAAAGTTTATAAATTGTCGCTTATTACCCTTTGCCTTTCAAGCGTCGATATATATTTTCATAAAAGTCACACTAAAAGAGAGTTACTTGATGTGCTTATACATTTCTGAACCTAGAAAAGGAGTAATACTGCGACAGCTACGCTAAAAGTAAGGGGCATACAGTGCTAAGGCTTCCGCCGTATCACTGTATATTCAATCCCATAGAACACATATGGCATCAATTAAAATCTGCCGTTAGACGTAATAATGTATCACCCACTATAAACGCTAGTGTACTGGATATTATTATTACTGAAGTGGATAAAGTGCCTGTGAGTAGCTGGAAAAATTGTGTTTCGCATATTAAAACTGTTGAAAATTCATACATTCAAATTGGGAATATTACAGAAAGATTTATTATTAACATAGGTGTTAATAGTGACAGTGAAAATGAATTAAGCGAGTAAACTGTAGTTGCATTAATTAATTATAATATGTAATTATAATATATTCTATCTAAAATTGTTTATTATTTGTGTCAAATCATCCATGCTTGAAATACAATTCAGTGCGGGCCTGTGTAGACCCCAGTCTGGTTTTAAACAGGCGTCAATACGAGTCGGTAAGTCATTCTCTTAAATCTGCAAACGGACTGTACGAGTATTATCAATATAAAAACTTAAAGGATTTCGTGTTCTATATGCTGGAGCATAGAAGTTAAGCCGAGCTAATAAATCAGGAGCATTTATCATGGTATTTAATATTTTGTACACTTAAAGGATGGCAGAAACATTTTTCCTACTTTCAAGCGTTTGGATGTTGTGGGCTTTTATTATATTTAGTTTTGGGATATGTATTTGGTATACCCCCGTTTCCTTATAGTGTATATTTCTTAAAAATTTATTTTGAATCTTTTCTATACTATATTTATGATTCTCACACACGCACTCCTTATTATAGAACAATATTCCAATATACTTCTCACATATTATGAGGGGTATAGAACCAGAGGCAGCAATATCCCACTTGTATAGTTTTGAGAAAACCGCAAAAAACTGCAAAAACTGTTTAAATGCAAATATGAAACTAAATGTAATTGTTGATTTTGGAAATAGCTTATGGCATTGTATATTGAAAAAAGGTAGCTTAGAAAATGATTGATAAGTTTATATCTAATTATTTTAAGTTGGAGCTTGCCAATTTTGTTTCCAATACTTGGAGATTGCCGGTTTTGAAAATAAACTTAATATGGTTTAAAATAAATTAGAGTAACATTAGACATACCAGTTGCGTAATAAGAAAGAAGATATTACAAAGGTATGAACAATTTAACCAAATTAAACTAAACTAAGATCTCTGGAGCTTCGGGGAGATATTCACAAACTTCGTCAGATTCCAACTCTTGATCAAAATCTCCCGAAGTTTCGTTTACTTGTTGTGCATCACTATGAATAAGTAGTTATCGGTAATAAAGTAGCTGATCAATTTGTGGCCATTCTGTACCAAAATGTTTGGCCAAAAGCTTCTCCACATCACGAAGCTTTAACGTATTAACTTCATGAGAATTAGGTGCAACTTTTTCACGATTTACCATTTTTATCTGTTTTCCTTTTCGTGTAATACTAACAAAGTGTGCTAAATCGTTTTTGTAATGATGTTCGCCTCTTATTAAAGTGTTTAAAATATGAACCTCTTGCATTCTTTAAACTTAAACCCCCATACTCCAACTGGTTTACGGATCTCTTGTACAACAGACTTCCAATCATAAACACTGCAGCTTTGCTTCATATCAACAACCGTAGCAAATTCTGAAACCTTGGTTTTGTATTCTTCAGGAATCGTTATAATTTCTTTTTTTCGCAACTTCTTCTCAATTTGGCCAAAAACTCTATCTGATGGTAAAAATGAGTGGCCAACTACAGGAAAGATCAACTTAATAAGAGAAAATTAATAAAGAGTAGAGGGCTTTCGGCCTTAGGCCATCATCAGTGGTTCCTAAAAAGCGAGGAAAATCCAATTTGTAGAAATATTTATTTCAAGATTTCGTTTTTCGAAAAATAAATATAAAGTTGTGTGAAAAAAACAGGAACACCTTATTGACAAAATATCTTTTTTCCTTAAGTGAGAATCATTATGGGGTTTTTATTTTGGCCGCTACATCCGTCCGCAACTAGTCGTATATTTTTTGTCGTATTGCCAAAATCAGTCTCATTTAGTCGATAAAACACTGCAGAGGAAATTTCATTCGATACTTTACCAAACATGTCTTCGGTCCAACAATATGAAAAAGATTTTGATGATCCCTGAACAATTGTAAAATTATAAAAGTAAAGCTGCATTGAATTATAGGCACTTTGATCGGGAACTTTAGGAAGTGGAGTGATTCGAAAAATGCCTTAGCTCGGAGCTTCTGAATTCTTTGTTCAATAATAAGTTTATTTTTAGGTTCCACATTCTTCTGGTATTTTATACGTTCACAAAGTTCTAGACATTTTGAGCAAACGTTGGTTTTTGGAGTTTTAAAACTCAAATTATATTTTCTGTTAAGTATAGAACGAAAATACGATCTTTTAACAGCCTCCGTAGGAACTATCGTCGTCCATATTACGAAGTGACGTAACTCACAAAAATCGAAAATTGAGATAAACCGATTTTTACATGTTAAAAGTGTTGCTCTACAATATCACAAAGTGTCGTAACTCAATTCCTATACCTTTCGACGTTATACCAAAAGTGAAAAAGCGCGTACCTCACTTTTGTAAAGTGGACAATTTCACGAATAGACGTAACCCGAGTTACGCCAGCTTGTGAAATCGTAAATATATTTATAGCAAGTAGTATTGTACGACGTATCTACGATACGCCGCTTCGTGAAATTATAATATTGTCCATATCAATGACCATCGAGTGACTTATCTCATTTTTTCACGTTTAAACTCGTTAATTTAGTCTGTTTGAAATCTTTGAAAATTGAATTTGTATTATTACTGTTGTTCGCTAACACGAAATCGTACAGAGCGGCGTTGCTTCTTATATTTAATCATATTTTCGAGAGAAAAAAAGTAGTTTGAGGTAATAGTGCATAAGAAATAATGGATGTATTAGTGCTGTGGCAAGATGGGACAAAAAATGTGGTGTATTCTAATGAACTTAAGAATAACGAAAAGAATAAAAAAATACGCGTGGGTAGTCAAGTTAAGATGTTGTATAGAAATCAGTGGTATAGAGGAACAGTTCTTGATATGGAATTAGAGAAAAGTGTACAGAGTGATAGCTCTGAAGATATTCCGCTGGCAAAGTAGGGGACCTCTTCATCCCTTTACAGTTGTACCCTGTCATACGCCTAGCCCGGCGTAAGCAGCCATACATTGTGCACCCCTTACAACACAATGACTTTTTGAATTTTAAAAAGTTGGCTAAAGAATTAAGAATTTTAACCATTCGAACTTCTGAAACTGGGGAGCCTATCAAATGGCATGATTTTATGGAATTGAAGGTGAAGAAGAGTGAACCATTGACGCTCTTTTATAAAACGAGTCACCTCCAAGAAAATTATAAATCATTTAAATTAAAAAGGCAAACATTTAGTTTAACAGATGTTCAGATTGAGGTTTTAAATAACGAACAACAAAAAATCAGCAAAGAAAAGTATGCAGATTTAAAGTCGTTATGTCAAGGAGAGACGCCTGTCATTCGATTAGCCGAATATAAAGACTTTTATTGAAATATTCCCCATGAGTAACTATTTTTTTTTCAGTGTTCTCTGTTTTCATTATTTGTATACGATGTTTATTTTTACCAGAAGTTTGAAGTTTTTGTTTAACCCCAAAACTAGAATAAACCCTTTTTTTCTATTAAATGCTTTTATTTATTCCAAAACTACTAAAATTAAATGAGGCGTAAGTCATTTCATATGGACCAAATCGTTTTATTTTCAATTTTACAAACTGGCGTATGTCACTTTTTTGCTCAAAATTGTGATTTATTTCAAATAAATCGAATCGCATTATACATGTTTCGATAGTCAATACACAACTCTATATATACTCAAAAAACCAATACGCTAACTTAAATAGCTTCTTATAACTACGAGATCAAAAATCTAAAAAATCTTTAAAACACTCCCCTGAAAAATTACAAATACTGAGTTACGTCACTTCGTAATATGAACGACGCTATCTGAGCGGCGTAAATATATACTCAAAAAACCAATACGCTAACTTAAATAGCTTCTTATAACTACGAGATCAAAAATCTAAAAAATCTTTAAAACACTCCCCTGAAAAATTACAAATACTGAGTTACGTCACTTCGTAATATGAACGACGCTATCTGAGCGGCGTAAATTGTATATTATTTGTTAATATTGAGTTCATATGGAAGATACATTATTTTTGTCTCTGAACGGGAATAATGAGATTCAGTACATTCTAGCTGATTTATAGATTTCTGCACACCTTCCAGTTTTTCAAGATATTTGGCAGTTTTATGATCGCCACCCCTTCGCTTAAGTGGTACTTGACCCGTGTTATCAGCAAAAGTTTTCATAACATAGCTAAGCCTGTGCTTTGATATACCCAAAACGTTTAAAAAAGTGGTGTGGCAAACTGGGATGTCCTCTCTAGATAAATCACCAATAAAACATTTTACCTGTTGTGTTTTTGGAACTTTTTTCTCATTTTTTGGCCGAAGGCGTACTGTGCGATTTACGTTACAGTATTTCAGAATAAATGCATCTTGAGTTGCTTTACTTTTGGTTTCATAAAACATTTTGTGAAATCTTTAAATGTCGTTCATTTTGAGCAAGGCTCACTTGTATGCAGCTGACTTATGTCCACACTTTGGGTAAGTTGGCAAATTTTTGAGAGAATATCTAAGAATAAGTACATATATTGATCTCCACCCTTAAAATCAAAACATGAAAGCACTTAGGCACTTAAATTTTAAAAGGGACTGACCTTAAACGTTTTGTGACATGTTTCTTCCAATTTGCAGGTTGACGTATTCGTTTTCTTGTTTTTGTTAGTGTGACTGGGGATGCATTAACTTCCATTATAGGGCGGTATATTTTTTAACAACAAACTGGACGTACTTTTAATCGCTATATACAGGGTGTTTTCTAACTACGGTAGGAAACTCCAGAGGGTGATACGTAAGGTCGTTTTAAGAAAGAAAGTTCCTATGAACTTCGTTCCTAAGATACAGGGCGCGTTGAAGTTAAAAAAAAAATCGGTCATAAATATCCTTAAACCGATTTGGTTGATATTTTGTTCAGTTATTTGAAGTAATAAGGCGCTTATTTAACCCAAACTAGATTGAAATTATTAGGTCCAGTGGCGTCTCAGTGGGCACCACAGTCAATTATTGAGAAGAAAAAGTACGCCACTGCCTTTTTTTTTTATTTGTTCAGATTAAGCTACTACAAATACAAATTTTTGATCTCTTGTGTTTTTTTCACATCTGGCTTCGTTTGCGAGACAAAAAAAAATAGAAATCACTTTAACTCATTAATTTTTTTTAAACTTCAACGCCCTGTATCATAGAAACTAAGCAAATCCGGACATACAGGGTGTTATGGAAATGACTTATTATATTTTAAGGGGCCACTCCTGGGGTGGCCTAGAGTTACACTTGATAGTTTTTTTTTCTAAAATCGGAAGTATTTTGAATTTTGTAAAATACCTTAAAACCGGACCATCTGTGCCTCTATGAAAGTTCATTACCCCTAAACACGTGTTTTTGACATGACAAATTGGCGGAATTTCTACAGACAGCTGATTACCTTGCGACGTTGCCAAGTATTCGGGAAAATCTTTTTTTTAGGTTTTTTAAAAAAGATTAAATCAAAAACTATACTGCGATTTCAATTAAACAAGCCTTATTCAATAGGTATAGTTTTTACTCACCCCATGAAATTGTATTGCTATCATAATACTTCGCTGAGTAAAAATCGTAGATACCAACAAGCCCTATGTCTGGAAATTTACACAGATAAACTATCACATCACAAAACATTCCCATCACATGTGTATCACATTATTCAACAACTATACACTCCAGCAGCAAAACGCAAACAAATTTTATGCCGTTGCAAGTAAATGAATAATAAGAAATGATATTAAAAACAAATTTATGAAGCCACATATGAAGCCATTGGGCGCATTCGAGAGACGAAACTGCTCCGCAGTGGTTACCGGTTATGATCCAACCGCTACCGATTCGTCGGCTTCCATGGATTTCGACTATTTCGACCAAAAGATCATCACGTTTGGTTCAAATGTCAAATCCATATCAGCTGTGCGTAACAAACATTAACCTTTCTTGTTTTGTGAAGCTTACCAATATACTCATCCCTTGGTTGAAACTCTTTGGTGGCAGTTAAAAAGTACGTTTTCCTGTTTAATGTATATGTTTTGTTCCTCCATTCTATTTACTACGTTCTTCGTAACCAAACTTTTGTTGCATACGTCATTTCCCCATTGACATAACGAACCGCTCTCTCCAAGCAGCGGAAGTGAAAGATGCTACCCAAAATGGCGACCGTTCCGTAACATGTTGGAAAGTGTCGTAAAAGTAGCGGTCGACACAACAAGACGATTTAGGAACTGCTCCGGAGCAGTTTCGTCTCCCGAATGCGCTCATTGACTTTGAACTGCTCAGTACCCAATCACAGAACAGCAACAAATCACATTTCCCGCCCCCTGGACTATCGTGTTTAAATGTTGTGTGTCCAGTTAAGAGGACTGGATTGGATACCGTAATTATTATTCTTAATTGCAATGGCCACCTGTCTTGACGACAATGAGCCAGCTATTATCATTACCAAGAAGAACAGAAGTCACAGAAGAAGAGAAAGAACATAACCGTATCAAACGTGTGTCGCGTTGTTTTCAATCCGGATTTTGTTATAAAGTATTTCTAAGTCTATAACTAGTAATTTCTTGTATTAATAACACAGAATTAAAGAGCTAATAACTTGATAATGTCCCGAACAGTTAATGTGTTGTTAAAGTGAATAAATGTCCCGCTAGAATCATTTGAAATGGTAACGGTATAACGTGGATTTCTTGCCGATATGTTTTTTATTTCAAGGTATGTACAAATAAAACTAGAGCAATACGTAGACAATTTTTCGTGTAATAGGGTAGAAACTAAAGCATATTAAAGTTAAGTAGAAAAAATTAAATATTCAAAAAAGGTTATCTGATGAAACTGATGTAGTAAATGTGGCAACACTGCTCAAAACACATGTTTTGGGCTGACGATATCTAAAGACAATATCTGACAGTAACTGTCAGATTTTTGTCAACAATTTTTTTTTTGACAAGTAATACGAATCAGCTGTTTGATCATTGGCGCGTAGGTGTTTTGAGCTAAATTTTTGAAGGCATTTTTCTCGAATTTCTAGCTTCGAGCGCCATTTAACGCAATTTTTCCCCAATTCGGCTCGACCTATAGATTTACGGGTTAAAAAATAATAAGTCATTTCCATAACACCCTGTATGTTCATAGGAACTTTTTTTCTTAAATCGACCTTACGTATCACCCTTTGAAGTTTCGTACCGTAGTTAGGAAACACCCTGTATGATCAGACCAAAACATAAACACAACAGTATAACAACAAAATGGTATCGACTGAACTGAAGTAATTAATCTCGTTGATTATTGTCAAAACTAATGTGGCTGAGCACGTGACGGCGACCAGTCGGCTTGCACGGAAAAAAGAAAATACTCGTTTTAATACTATTAGTTTCAGTTTAAGACTAAGTTAGCTTTGTATATACTCAAGAATATATAGTTTTAAAAAGAGAATAGGAAAATCTTGTACAACCTGATTTAAATTAATTATATATATCTTCAATCATAACATCATAGGTAACTTAGCTGAAATATGATGAGTTTTTTAAAAGAATATTTGGTTTCATTATTTTGAAGATTTTAGAAAAAATTAAATCTTAGTTTTAAACCTGCGACCTATCTAAAGTAACAGAGTATTTTTTAAAAGCAAAGCGACATTTTGTTATTTTGAAAGCATAATATACTAAAATTGAGCATTTATAGTTTTAAACTGTAAATATCTACCATTCAAATACACATATCATATGTTTATTTTGAACATATTGGAATATTCAGTTTGAGGCACTCATATTGCTAATATTAAAATACCATAAATTCAAATAAAGCCTGTAATAAGAAAGTTATGATTCTTGGAATTAGACGGCCTTAGACTGTTACATTATTTTCCGACGTTTCACAAACGATTCCACGTGGCATCTTCAATGATTGTAACTATAAGGGATTAGAGCACTGAATGAATGAATCGATTTGGTAGACATTGAAATAATTCAGTCATTTATCTAATCAGCCATATAGAGTAAAAAAATCCCTACAAATGCCACGTGCAATCGTTATTGGCGAAACGTCGAAAATTTATGGAACAGTTTGACACACACAAAAATTCCGTAGGTTTTCAACTGAAACAAGTTTAAACAAACACTGAGGCGTGAGGACACGACCCACCGAAACCATGGACCATGGACCACAATAACTGGATTGTCTCGCGATTCGCGCCCGCGATGCTCTTCGGGAAAATTTCGGTTGCTTTCGTAGTACGACGAAAATCGTAAAGCTAGGAACAAGTATTTTGGGTTATTAAAACTATCATATTTAGATTATACTTTCAAATAGCAGCTCAAATTAATTGAGTGTTTCAAAATTTTATACCAAATGGTTACGATGCCTTGTTTGGAGAATATAATACTTTATTTTGAAGCCACTAATCTTTGTTTTAAAACTAACTTTTAGTCACAGTAAAAATGTATCAAACCTTGAAGTACAGAAATAAACGAATCATACAGAAATTTGCAAATATTTGTTTTAAAGTAACTTTCTTAAAGTGAAAATATATATTGAAGATATGAAAATCTTGTTTTAAATATGTTTAACTTAAACTTGTTTCCTTCAATTAAGATTTTCTAGTTAAATATAAGCAAAAATATCTGAAAATATCTAAATGTTCTGTTTGAGAATATGTTTTTTTCTGTGTGGTACCAACCGAACAGTGGACATTGCCACCCTTGATTCCAACGTTAATTTTTAATGCTCATTTTAACAAGGATATTGCCGTTTATGCTTTTTACTTTTAGTTGTGGTTGATAAGGAATAAAAGTACGAATAATAGGGTTGCCTAATCTCAAAACATTAAAAATGGAGATTGCCGCCCTTGATTTTAGACCCCTCATATGAGACATACAAAGTCTTGACACATACAATTTTAAGGCTCTTTACTATTTCTAACAAATCCATACATTCTAGTTATATATATAAATACATAAATAATAATATAAATACATTTAAATACAAACGAATACAAGTAAATACATAAAAATACAAATGAATACAAGATATATGATATTCGCGATGTAATAAACAAATAATTTCGGTAATATCTCATGGTATTTAATATTATTTATCTAGTGCTGTAATAGATGCCCTTACAAAACGATTTTTAATAGCAGGTGCATTTTTATTTTTAAAAATGCCTTTTGCCAAATATTTTTATTCATAGATGAAAGTAGATAAAATTTTGTACAATATTCTTGTTGTAAATTCATATTACTACACTCGATGTTTTATTAAACTCGGCTGACGCCTCGTTTAACAACTTTAACATCTCGTGTTGTAATATGAATCTTTACAACACTTATATCGTAAATAACTATTACTATAGCTTAAAACTATAATATATAATACAGGTGAACAATACACATTGAGGAAATATCCTGTTTTGAATTAAAAAAAAATGTATATTTTGGAATATTCAACTTATCTTAGAAACTATATTTTTGTTTACCAAATATTCTGTAATTGTTAATATACGCAGTGCAGTATTAATTTGTAGCATTTACCTTATAACTAACTGAACTATGTTTTTGTAACATTTACCAAATTTTTATAAAATCGGGAAAAGGCTATCGAAAAAAATTATAAAAAATCTACTTTTTTTAACTTAAACACCCTGTATATTAAAAACGGGGCAACTCCGGATACATGTTCATATGAGCTTTCTCTCTTAGAATATATCATAAGGAATCACCCCTTAAGTTACGTACCGTACTTCTGAAACATCCGGTATACCGTTATAACATATATGAAATATTTTTATTTTATATTACAAATTTTAACGAATATTCCACTCACGTATAAAAAATCCCATAAGGGCAGTGGTATTTTCGAAAACTTACAGCGGCAATGCCACTCATATATAAATAGTCCCATTTAAAATGTCAAAAATCGTAGTTTGCTGTCGGATAAAAAGGAAGGAAGAGGAAATGTAACTGGATAAAAAAATCGGATATATTTTCTGCTCCTCCAATCGTTACCGTGGTAACAATAATTGCATTTTAAACTAGTTATTAAATCATCTGTCAGGCAATTGTCACAAATACTAAATAATTGTTTAAGCTGTTTTAAAGTCGATTTTTAAATAAAAAAGTATTTTTTAACATGCAGCGGTTTGGGACAATTGACGAAAAGGAAATAAATAACGAAATAGAAAATTCCATTCCTATTCGTGGAATTGCCTTACTAATTTTTATGCTTGCTATCTCATACTTACTTTCAGAAAATTTAACTCCATCTGTCTCTCGCTCTCGTTAAATTTTCTGAAAATAAGTGTTCGATACCAAGCATAAAAAATATCCACAAGCAATACCATAAGAGCTCAGATTTAGCCGTATATTTAGCAAACTACGATTTTTGACATTTTAAATGGGACTATTTATGTATGAGTGGAATTGCCGGCTAAATCTGAGCTCTTATGGTATTGCTTGTGGATATACAAAATCGAAAACACCAAAACGAAAATACCACTTGTCAGTGTCACTTTGTTGACAAATTTCTATCTATTATTTCAAAGTTGACAAAATGAATGTTTTTGGATTCGTGAAATATTCCTTTAAATACCATGCGTGCTTTAAAACTAACCGGATAATTTTTCACTTATACGTGTTCTCTTTACAAATTTTACTCGTTCTACGGACTCGTGAAATTAAAGAAAACACGCATTCGTAAAAAATTATCGGTGATTTTAAAGCACTCGTGGTATTACACCCGAATATTCCACTCATGTATAAAAAATCCCATAAGGACAGTGGTATTTTCGAAAACTTACAGCGGATATACAAAATCGAAAACACCAAAACGAAAATACCACTTGTCAGTGTCACTTTGTTGCGAAAATACCACTTGTCAGTGTCACTTTGTTGACAAATTTCTATTTATTATTTCAAAGTTGACAAAATGAATGTTTTTGGATTCGTGAAATATTCCTTTAAATACCATGCGTGCTTTAAAACTAACCGGATAATTTTTCACTTATACGTGTTTTCTTTACAAATTTCACTCGTCCTTCGGACTCGTGAAATTAAAGAAAACACGCATTCGTAAAAAATCATCAGTAATTTTAAAGCACTCGTGGTATTACACCCGATAATACTTTTTTAGGTGTGCAAATTCGCTCTTAAAAATTGATAAAAACAGTTACCTACACACCTACCTAGGGGTGCGACACTCCTTAAATAAGTGTGGAAATTGTCCAAATGTATTTATATAAATACATTTAAATACAAATGAATACACATAAATAAATTGAAACAAATACATACATGGAATTTAAATACAATTAAATTATTGTTATTGCGAATTGTGGTTTGATTCCAATTAGAATTTTTAGGTGAACTAGAAAGTATTAGATTTCAGGCAAAAGAGCTTTTCTCTGGCGATTTGATTTCTTCATTTGACTTTCTTCAAGCACTTTAAAGGATTTTTCTTTGGTGGAAACTTGTCTAAATATAGAAATTGCACTATAAATTTTTTAACGTTACCAGTTGAAAGAAGTTTCAGTAAGTTAAAATTGATAAAGACCTATTCAACGTCGACAATTTTGTCTATTCAAAATATCATAGCTAGGAGTCTAGACCATAATTTAGTTATTAATGAGTTTGCTCTACGCAAAGCCAGCGAAATTTTCTTTTTCTTAAAACATTTTTTCATATGATATTCGATATTTTTATCGGTGAGTGTATAAATTTCTAGAAATTGTCTGAAAATCTGGGAACGACTGTGTTGTATATCGGAAGCTATAATGCTCCCGTTTTTTAGCAATCTTTTCAAGTCAGCTCTGGATTCTATTTATAAACATCAGCCCTGGCTGGGTGCAGCCAGGGATAGAACGCCCTTATTGGGATTTCATAAATATGATTTTATTGAACAGAAATTAAATATTGGTGTATTTTTGGAATAATCTTTTAATAGGCACATATTTTGAAACCAGGAATCACCTGTACACTGTACAGGGTTATCCAACCAAGAATAGACAAGGCGATTTTTTGACTTTTCCTGTACTTTTATAAAAAAACTGAAATAGCCATCTTAAGTCATTTTCTCCCGCGAATTCGAATATCTTCAGCAAAAAACAATTGAACATCAAACAAAAGTACTAGGGGTCACTTTGATATGCCGTATTTTTAATGAGCTTATCCGATTTCTCATATAAATTTTGATCTAAAATGTTGGATTTTTAATTCAAAAGCGCCTTTTTTCTTCAGTTTTAAATTCGGAAAATGTTCGTCTACCGTAAGATTAATACCTGATAGATGGATACCCGTTTCACCTGTTCACCCTTTAACCTGCTTTAAAGCGTCCGCCAGTTAGACAAAATAATCAAGTTTCAAATTTCTATATATTTTTCACGAATTAATTACAAATTTAGTAGTTTTTACAAATCTATTATTGCTTACGTATAAAAAAAGTATGACATATTAGAAAAAACTATAAACTAAAGTGAATAACTTTAATCTTTTTAGGAAAAGTGGCTATGAGAAATTTCTGGAAATTATTATTAATTACAGGTTAGTTCAGGTTAGTTGTTGTTATGTTGTACCTTTTCTTTAGTTTTTCATACAATACAAGTTATTCTTAGTCAATATATCGGTTAGAAGATACCTACAAGTTTAAAGCAGGTTCCTCTTGATGCCTCTTTATTGGTTAGTTGACCTATGTTGTACCTTTTCTTTAGTTTTTCATACAATACAAGTTATTCTTAGTCAATATATCGGTTAGAAGATACCTACAAGTTTAAAGCAGGTTCCTCTTGATGCCTCTTTATTTTTCTAGTCAAAAATCCAAGTTAAATAAAGCCTGTATGGTTTCTCGAGGAAGTTAAAATGATAATAGGTATGCACCATAGGCATCGTAACTATAGATCCGACACTCCATTCATAAATGCTATAAAATTGTGATGCCAAAATCGTTTGGCGGCGAGACGCTGTGAGGAGTTAGGTGGGGCCGGGAGTGGGGATTACGCTGCCTTTACATATGCTTGCGATAAAACCTCAGGAAAACAACATCCGCTATGCCGAGTATTGTCGAGTCGATGCGGCTAGCCACGAAAATGATGAAATCTGGGCGGATCCGTGATTGCTGCGTTGCCATACTACAGATTTTTTACAAGGTTTTAGGCAATGTTATATATTTCCCACATCATGTTAATCTAGTTAATCATAGAAGTTAATACTTTTAACAGAGTAAGCCCAGAAAACTACGTTTTCTGTGGCGTAAGTCTGGCAAACCAAGTGGAGGGAGCAGCTTGAATGTTGATTTACTTTACACTGAAATACATTGATGACAACACGTTTATTTGTTATTGTTCGGTCTAATAGTTACGATGCCTATGGTATGCACCTACTAACTGACTGATATAATTTTTTTTTTAAATAGTTACGTATTCTCATGTTTGCTAATCAGGGATAATTTGGGGATTATTTTCATAACCTTGAAGGAGTATCGAAGATCGAAGGCAATACTTAGTGGTGATAACATAGCAGTTTATAGTCTTGAATCACTCTATACAGGGTGATTCACGACGATGGCGTATTAGACGTTTCTGGCGAACCAGTCAATGGAATGATCCAAGAATTTGGTTTGTTGCATAAAAATACATGCTCTACACTGCTAAATTATTTTGGATAATGCGGTGTTGCCGCTTCTACTAGAAAGTAGTACTTAGCAACTTTGACATTTTAAATGGAACACCCTGTATATTAACTTATTTTTGCAATCGCTAGTAGTTGCTCAACACATTTCCTTATCACTTCCCTATACCTGTATCGAGTTTAAAGCGGTCGGGTGTAGTTCTGTTGTCTCCGATAAGACCTATTTTTATAAAAAATATCTGTGATAAATCGATATGTTTTACACCAGTTTGCTTGCTAAAAATACCTGAATATATATATTATTTTTTTCCATAATAATAGTTTTGACACGGGATTTCCTTATCAGATACTTTATTTTCGTACCTGCCAATTAAGATATTTATTTTTTCTGTGCTAATATAGCCAATTGAATAAAGCAGGACCGGATTGAAGAATGAATGATGACGATGACGACGGAGAGGATGTTAAGTGCAAAAGGTGTTCAAAGGAAGTAAAGGATTCCGATATGGGTGTTTTTTATGAAGGTAAATGCCAGTCATGGTACCATTCTTCATGTGTGGGTATGAGTAATCAAATCTACAAGAAAATAACAGGAGATGTTATTAAAATACTTGTTTGGATGTGCGAACCGTGTAAAAAGCATCTGAAGCAACTCATGTGCCAATCTAAATATGACAACTCTGTAGAGCTACTGCTGAGTAAAATTGATGACATAGAAGATAAGATCACGAAAATGTCCGAGAGTATTGGAACACATACATCAAAGCCCTCCTATTCGGATGTAGTGGAGCGAAAGGAGAGATCAACTGCACGGATCACGAACATACCTAATATTATCATTAAGCCGAAACAGACGCAGGACAAAAATAACACAAAATCAGATTTGGAAAAAATTAAACCAGCTGAAATAGGAGTTCAAATACAAACGAAAAAAGAGCTATCAAATGGAAAGATATTATTGAAGTTTCCAACTAAATGCGATATGGATAAACTCAAAAGTCACGCAACACGAATCCTTGGACAAAAGTATGACATTACGGAAACAACCCTTAAAAATCCCAGGATAAAAATACCTGGTTTTACTGAGGATTACACTGAAGAAGAAATTCAAAAAGTGATAAAGCATCAAAATCCAGTCATAACTGAAAGCGACTACTTTAAAGTTACATACATAAAATCTTTTAGAAACAAAAACTCCAAAACTATTTATGTTGAATGCTCTCCGGGATTGTTCCATACACTTATTAATATCAAAAAGTTATATATTGGCTGGGAAAGATACTCGCTGTATGAAGATATAAACTTATTAAGATGTTTTAAATGTCAACAATTCCATCACAAGAGCAGTGACTGTATGAATAAGCAAGTATGCTCAAAATGTTCAGATGAACATGAAACTAAACAATGTCAGAGTCAGATTTGTAAATGTAATAATTGTCATGTGAGTAATGTAAGGTATGGAACTAATCATGATGTAAGTCATGACACTAATGATTGGAAGTGCCCAAGCTATACATACCACTTAGACATAGCAAAATCTAGAATAAATTATGGCTAACATAGAGACGCAAGTACTAGACGACATACATGAGAACCAGAACCACAGCATTAGGATAATGCCAGATCGGCTTGAAAATGCTGCTAATATAAGAAATGGGATACTTAATATACTGCATATTAATTATACGAGGCATTGTTACAAACTTTGACAACTTACTGGTGTTCCTACAGGCATATAATCTCAACTACTGTGATGTTATTGTATTAAGTGAATGTCACAAAATAAGTTCCGTGCTACAATTTAATATTCCAGGATATAGTGTTTTTTATAACTGTGCGGACTATAATTCTTGTGATGGAGTTATTATCTACACAAAATCTCATTTAAATCCTAAAATTGAAAATCATAAATTTGTAAACTCCGGAATTACTTTGACTAATGTATCTATTATTTTAAATGGTGTTACCTATAGCATTTATACTTTATATAGATCACCATCATCAAACCTACCTGTCTTTTTGGACGAACTAGATTTATTTTTGAAACAGTCCAGAATAGTGGCATTGATGTATATCTAGGTGACATAAATATTGACTTATTGCAAGGAAACGATATAAATGTTAATAGATACTTGGCGCTTATGAATTCACACGGCTTTAAACCCCTTTGTCTGGATGTCACAAGGCCTGATAGCAAAACTTGCCTCGACCATATTTTATGTTTATACGGGAAAAAAAGAAATCAAACTCAAGAACAATTGATACGTTTATAATTGAACATGATATAACAGATCATTTGCCTCTCATGCTTAATATCTCTGATATTGACAAAAGTTCCAGAAACCCTCATAGCACTAAACTTTACAAAAAAATTGATTTTAACAAGGTGAATTCATTGGCGGCAGATATAAATTGGGATTACACTTTAAGCTTTTCTCAACCAGAACTCGCGACAGACTATCTTTTAAATAACTTAAAATATATCATAAATGAGTCTGAAAATACAAGAAATATGCAAAAATGCTTTAAAAAAATCAAACCTTGGATCTCAAATGGCATTATTATTTCAATAAAAAAACGTGATAAACTCAAAAAAAACCTAAAGAATTATCCTTCAGCTCAAAGAATATCTGAATATAAGGATTACCGAAATCGGCTCAAGAAAACTATTAACTCCGCAAAAAATGAATACTATAAGAACAAGATTGACCAGCACACAAATAACATAAAAAAAATATATAAACTAGTTACCGAAATAACAAATGAAGACATTACTAACACAAACCTAATTCAAATAAAAAATGACATGGACACTCTAGTTACTGACCCGAGAGAGATTGCAGAATATTGCAACAATTATTTTGTGACAATCGGTAAAAAAATGTCTGAAAAAGTAAATAACCCTTCTGTGCCATTTGAAATTCAGGATAGCTCCTTAACCTCGATGTATTTAAGACCAACTAATAAAAATGAAATTATTAAACACATTAACAGCCTAAAAAACAACTGTTCCAGTGGCATGGACAATGTATCCACCAAGGTAATAAAATTGCTTCATCATCACTTAATAAATCCTCTAGTTCATATTATTAATCTTATATTTACAACTGGTAGAGTTCCTAAAGAATTTAAATTGTCAGTTGTCACTCCTATTTACAAAGCAGGGTAATCTCAAATTTAGCAAAGATTTTCGAGAAATGTCTTAGAGTAAGATTGACTGATTTTTTGAGATCAGCTGAGGTAATGTCAAATAATCAGTTTGGGTTTATAGAGGGAAAATGTACGTCGGATGCCATGTATGAACTAATGTCGGATATAATGCATCATGTTAACGGGGGTGACAGATGCATAGCGCTGTTTTTGGACCTTGCGAAGGCCTTTGACACCGTGTCCCACTCAATACTTCTCCAAGCACTGGAGGGTTGCGGGGTGAGAGGCATTGTGTTGGATGTTTTTGCGAGCTACCTAGCAGAGCGTGCCCAACACGTTAGGATTGGTGATGTGATCAGTGGTCCGAAGATTGTTCAGTCTGGTGTACCACAGGGTACTGTGCTAGGCCCTGTGCTGTTCAATGTGTATATCAACCACCTCTGCGATCTTGATGTGGGTGGAAAACTAATTGCCTATGCAGATGACAGTAATCGTTTATCATGAAAAAACTTGGCACTTAACAAGGGAAAAATTAAAGTCCGGTTTTATAAAAATTAAAAATTTCTTGGATAGCTTTAAATTGACGCTAAATGTAAAAAAAACTAACTATATTGCTTTTTCCATTACATCAGCAAACAGACCTGACTTTGACCAAATAGAAATCGACTGTATAAATGAACCGTTAAAAGGAGTCAAATTTTTGAAGTACTTAGGCGTAATAATAGATAGACATCTTAAATGGGATCAACATGTTCTCTACCTATGTAAAAAAATTCGTTGTTTAATCCACAAATTTTATATGCTTCGAGCAATATTAAATAGAAAATTAATTCTTATGATGTATAAAGCACTTGTTGAGCCCTTATTGAGATATGGTATAATTGTGTGGGGCGGCATGTATGATGTCCACATTGAGCAGCTGAGGACTATCCAGAATTACATTGTGCGGGTAATTTTTAAAAAACCCAGGTTGTATTCGACTTGTATGCTCTACACATCGGAATTGTGTAATGTAAAAACATTGTATGTTCTTGCGGTGTGTGGTTATGTTAGATCACATGACAAACTTAACTCAGACTGCCTTTCTCATTGTTATATGACCAGGGGTAATACAAGACAAATGTTAAATATTCCTCAGTCTAGAAGAGGTATAAATCAGCGTTTCGTAACATATCTTGCACCTAGATTGTATAATAGGATTCCACTAGAAATAAGGAATGCAGCAAATCCTAGACTTTTCAATGTTCTCTTTAGGAAGTATTTATTTTCTCATCTACCCATATTTATGAGACTCTTCTAATGTTTGTATAACGGTGACTGAACAATTATTAATAATTACTGTTTATACTTGTGCGTAGATCGTATTAAATTTTAGTAATATTAGGAAGTTATTCAATGACAAGAAATAATTGTATATATACTCAAGCGCATACAGGTGATCCCCTCACCTAGGTGCTTTTATTAACAAATGTTACTATTAATATAATAAAAATAGTATGATTATACTAACTAACAAATTGTAATTGTAAAAATACATAAATAAATAAATAAATAAAAAAAATAAATAAAAAATCTCTTGCCGATTTTGAAATATTAATTATTTTCAATTTTTTTCTCGAAAAACATGACCTGCAATACATGGTGATATGTTTAAACTTTGAGATGCTAAGTCACTGAAATTCGGTTGGTAGTTAGGCAATATCCGGAGGTCTTTTATGCTATTGCCAAAGCTTAGTTGTAATATACAGGGTGGTCGAAAAATCCAATTATTTTGGTTACTTGAAAAAATGTCCTCACTTGATATAATTTAAGACATCTTTAACTTATAAATATCAATTTGATTACCTACATGCCGTATAGCTTCTATAATATACAGGGCTTTCATTTCAAAACTGGCCACCCGAAATAACTTTTAAAATACTTCAAGAAGAATTTAACAAAAAAACACGTGAACTTAGATTTACTGGGCGACATGTTTTACATGTATTTGCGACTCTGTGGTTTCAACCCCTAACGAGGGGCGAAAGGCACATACAAAATTTGTTTATTAGTTATGCCCCCTTAAAGTTTAAGAATGAAAATTCGACATTTTAGTGAAAACTATTTAATATTAGCTTTAGAATGAACTCGTGCTTACCTACTTACTTCAACACGTGTTCAAAATGCCCACTTAAAACCGTTTCTGAAGTTCTGAGCCACCCCTAATGGGGGATGGGAATCACATTAAAATTTCAAATAGAAACAGGTATTGAGTCATTATCCGTTTTTCAATCAGAAATTTTTGGTCTAAATTATACCCTTAGAACCTAAAAGAGCTAAATTTTCAACTTTTATAAGTTGTTAAAAAAGCAGCAAATTCCTTAAATGTAAACATTCAGATAAATACGTAAAAAAATTAAAGGTGTTTGATAGCAAATGTTAGTTTTGCCACATTTTAAAACGATTTAGTTTTGAACTTGATTTCGTTGTGTATTGACCATCGAATTTCGACGACAATGGTTTACTCGTTACAAGAGAGAATTGAACTTTAATTTACGGGGAAGAACAGCGCTGTGCACGTAGAACAGCCCGGGTGTTTAATCAAAGGTATCCAGACAAAAATGTTGGGCACCAATATGTATTAAATTTGATTAATAAATTTCAAGAAACTGCAAGTGTACGCAATAAAATTGTGATGAACCCTAGAGTCTTAAATGAAGCCGCACAAGTAGAAATTTTAGGTAATTTTGCCATAGATCCACAGTCGGCTCTGTGCATAAAGCCTTACGATTTAATACATTTTTCCCTTACAAAATACAACTTTTACAACAGTTAGGGGAGGATGACTTTGACAGAAGAATGGAATTTTGTGAATTAATGAGTGAAAGGGCAAATGCAGATCCTAATTTAATTAAAAACACTTGCTTTAGTGACGAGTCAACTTTCTTATTAAATGAATTTGTTAATAAACACAATTGCAGATATTGGGACAATGAAAATCCACATGTTTTTCGTGAAGAGCATACACAATTTCCTCAGAAAATAAATGTATGGGCCGGAATTCTTGGAAATAAAATTATTGGTCCGATATTTATGGGAGAAAATTTAACCGGTGAACTGTATTTAAATGTATTAGAAAATGTGATAGACCCTCTTATAACTGACTCTCTGGAAAATCAAATTGATGAAGATGGAAATTTATTACTAGATGAAGAAAATTTAATTTTTCAACAGGACGGAGCCCCTCCACATTATGCTATGTCTGTGCGAAATTGGCTTAATGACAGATTTCCAGGCAAATGGATTGGAAGAAGGGGCGCTATAAAATGGCCAGCGAGATCACCAGACTTAACGCCCCTTGACTTTTTCTTATGGGGACATCTAAAAACAATAGTATACAAAACTCAACCAGGAAATATTCCTGATCTTAGGCGTAAAATAGGGGAGGCCTGTGAACAAATTACCCAAGAGACATTTCAAAACGTGCGTGAGGAGTTCGAGCAGCGGCTTTACGATTGCCTTGCCAATAATGGTGGGCATTTTAAACATCTGTTAAAATAAGTAAGTAAAATTTTACTAAAATATCAAGGTTAACTTTTTAAATTTTAAAAGGACATAACTTGGAAACAAATAATTCGCTTTTAAAAAATGAAGCACCAAAAGACTGCTAATGAAAAGGGCTTTCAAGTGAACTATTACTCAATACCCCTTACCATTTGAAATTTTTTATGTGACTTTCGCCCCTCGTTAGTGGTTGAAACTACAGAGTCGCAAATACATGTAAAACCTGTCCCCGAGTAAATCCAAGTTGACGTGTTTTTTTGTTAAATTCTTCTTCAAGTATTTTAAAAGTTATTCCGGGTGGCTAGTTTTGAAATGAAAGCCCTGTATTCCATCTTCTAATGTGACGTCACGATCTTAATATGACGGCCTGTTCAAGGCGACGGCAGTGGTTGTGCCGTTGTATTTCTTCTTCAAAATGTCATTTTATGTCTCATTAGACCAGCCAGAAAATGTCTAGAGGCCCGCACAGGTATTTAAAAATTGTTATTAAAAGAATAATAGATCAGAGCGTCGTAATCTAAAACAAAACCAAGGTAGGATTGCAGCTTTGGTTTTTTTCTCATGTTGTTACGTGTGAATTAAACACCTAGAATTTGGTGCGTTCTTCCCAGTACCATAACTGCTGCAGATCGAACAGACAAGTTGTCTGGGACCTTTTAACATCAGTGATTTAATTTAATATCCCCTCCTCCTTCTATTTTCTGAACCGATCAAATTAGAAAATTAAATCTCTATATCGGACGCATGAATTGTCGAAATGAAATGTTTTAGTGTAAAGGTGACAGAAGGAAATTTCTTTTCGCCATTTTGGAGAAAATAAATTATTGGAAAGGCAGACCCTTGACACATCATTTTGAAGCTTCTAACTCAATAGGAAATTGTAACACTTAAATGTTTTTCCGATATTTGTACGAGTCATTAAAAATAAATTTGATTCATTAATTAATAATTAAATTTTTAAATTTTTATCCAGCATAAAAGCAATTCTTCTTTCAAATATGCTGTTTGAAAAGTTTCCATTAAAAATAAATCGTTTATGCTTCAACGATAGAAATAAACTGGCTTATTGTTATTAATTTGTTTTTTTAAATGTATGTGCATGTTAATTCCTTTCTTTCCGGTTTTTATCATTATAAATTTAGAGGAATTACTTTTAAGAATACAATATGAAAATCACAACTGGGAAGTGTGTGGAGATTTAAAATTTTAGGCCTTCTCTTGGGTCAGCAGTCTGGATTTACTAAAGTTACATGTTTCCTGTGTAAGTGGGATAGCAGGAATCGAGAACAGCATTGGATAAAAAGAGACTGGCCACAAAGAGAGACTTTATCACCTGGAACCAAAAATATAATTCGCGAAAGTCTTATTGACCCTGAAAAAGTTTTACTTCTACCACTTCACATAAAACTGGGACTTATGAAACAATTTGTGAAACCATTAAACAAAAAAGGAAATTGTTTTAAATATTTGTGTAAAACATTTCCGGCTCTGTCAGAGGCAAAATTAAAGGAGGGAATCTTTGTAGGGCCGCAGATTTGAAAATTTGATTTTTGAAAATGTAATGGAATATAAGGATGGATAGATGCTTTTAAAGAAGTTGTACATAAATTTCTAGGGAATTATGAAGACCCAAACTATGTTGAGATCGTTGAAAATATACTGGAAAAATTCAGGATTCTTGGTTGCAATCTGAGCATAAAAATTCACTTTTTACATTTCCATTTGGACTATTTCCCGGAAAATCTTGGGGACGTGAGTGAAGAGCAAGGGGAAAGATTTTAATCAAGATATTAAAGAGATGGAAAAAGATACCAGGGGCGCTGGGACACAAAAATGATGGCCAATTACTGTTGGACATTGAGAAGAGATCTCCCTTTAGCTGAATATGACAAAAAAACAACCAAAAGAAGCTTTTCTGAAAAAAGAAAGCGTTTTTTAAGAAGCGTAAAGAATAATTTCTATTTCTAATAGTTTCTATGTGTATATTTTGTATATTTTTGTATTTTTTTCTTTAATATATTATAAAACTACCTTATAAATGAAATAAATCGTGTTTTTTCTAACCTAAAAGTTGTTAATGCTATAGCAGGGAGTAGGGAGGACCGTAAAGATAATGGAAGAATACAGTAACATATCAACTAAAAACGAAGATCAATAACAATTTATAATTCAGCTTACATCCGAATTAAAAAAAAATACTACAGATGCAAGAAAAAGTACAGTAGTCAATAATTATTATTAATCATTTGTCTATGCAATATAATACAAAACGTTTTTTAATAAATGACAATTATTTTTGATTGTAGACGTTTTTAATTTTTGTAATTTAATAATAATATACGAATAAGGAATAATTTATTACTAATTTTTGAACAAATTTTGGAAAAAATTGATTATTCAATGCCGAAAACCTCATATGTCATTCAATAACTAGATAACTTAATTGCAAGTCGGCATGGGTTAATATTAAGATGTAGACTTGAAATTCAGAGCCTATGTTTTTAAATTATTATTTATAATTAGTGGGTTAATGGCTTCGACTGAAAAAAGTATGGTCCCCGTTCTTATAGCTCAGGCTCCTCCTATTTGATAGGAATTTGTATATTTATAGAAGCTGTCATAATATGAAATTTATTATAAAAAGAAAATATAATAGCACACGTACACAAGCGGTAATTATTTTACAATTTTCTTTTCAATCGGAAGTTCCTCCCGATGACGCACAAATCTACGCCTACGACCGACGCCTAAGATGACGTCAACGCGTCGCCGGAAAATAGCCTGATGAACAAAGAAGGATTACGGATAAGTTTATGGATTGAAAAAGCTTGAATAAAAGCTTGTCGAAGCATAAAACCGCCTACTTGATGGTTAAAGAATTTTCAAGCGCTTTATTAAAATACCTACATCATCGTCTGATGGTATGAGGATGGAATAAAGTAATTAATTTTGGGTGTTATGCACAGAATTGGGAAATACAGCCATAACGGGAAAAAATGGGGCAGTTAAAAAAGTTTAAAATTAAATGACGTTTTCAAAATCAATTTTTTTAACAGATTAATTTACTGAACACCCATATTGAAAAATCGAACAGGGGTTACAATTTTCACCCCCTAATCAAAATAAGAAATGATTAAAAACACCACTATTGGATATCTTTTTATATCTAAAAATTATGTTCCTACTAAATGTCATTCCTCAAGAATAGAATATAATGTTTATTGACCATTTTTCTGCATACAAATGTAAATTATATATTTGTTTAGTACATCATTATTCTAAAATGCACTTTAAAAAAGATTACAACACAAAGAAATATTATATGTTTATAGAAAATTTCAGGATGTACAGGATCATTCCGTATATATTGACCCATATATTAGCGGCATTATTGATAGAGATATCAAAAAAGTAAGGTGAATAAAGTTGTAGAATTTAATCGGAACTTTTTAAAAAAATTATCAGAAAAAACAAGACTGTTGGAACTTTCAAATTTTTGCACGAGTTGTTATTTTAAATGGAACACCCTTTATATTAATAGATATTTGGGAAGAGCATTTTTTACTGATTTCAAAAATATATAGTTTGATACCTTTCTGACAAGCCATTTAGAAAATATTTTAAATTAAAATTGTCTTTAAAAATTAATATTGGATTAATTAAACAATTTATTAATTTAAATATTGGGAGTAACATTTACAAGATAAAATAATTACAGTTGCTCGATGTGACCGCCATTTTTATCTATACAATCTATATAATCAACTTCTAATTTGTTAACAGCATTTGAAATGTATTCTGGGTAGTCGTTGTTTAAACTTTCGATTTCTTGTTTAATTTTTTGTCTCAAATGCTGCAAGCAGGGCCGGAACCACAATGGGGCAACCGGGGCAATGCCCCGGGGCCCCCGTGTTCGGGGCCCCCTGAGCGAAGGACAAAAATAGAAATGTAAGGGATGAAAGTGCCGTATAATATTATAGCTAAGAATATATTACTACTTTACATGATTGATGATGTTATAATGTCTGATGTTTTAACTTACAAATTAATATGTAATACAACGTGAAAAATGTGTAAGACAAATAAAACAATTCATTTATGAATAGAAATAATAATGCCTTGTTTCTTTTTTTTTACAAAAATTGGAAAAAATTGAGTTGACAAACTCAATAGAGAAATAGGGCCCCGAACTTAGTCTTGCCCCGGGGCCCCTTTAACTCTAGTTCCGGCTCTGGCTGCAAGTTTGTGTTTCTATCGGCATAACGGCATATACCCTGTTTTTAGATAACCCCACAGGAAAGCATCTAATGGGGTAAGATCTGGGCTGTTGGGTGGCCATTGAATGATGCCGTGTCTTCCTAACCAATCGTCATAGCGGTTGTTTAAATACTCTGTCACAGGGACTATATTATGTGGCGGAGCTCCAAGATCAGATAAAATTCTACAACTTTATTCACCTTAGTTTTTTGATATCTCCCAATAATGCCGCTAGCATATTGGTCACTATATACGGAACGACCCTGTACATTCACACAAATTACAAAATTGAAGGTTTTGGAATAAAAAAGATATAAGTATACGAACACTCTTTTAAGTGTCTCACCCGATTGGCGATTTTCCTGCTGACTATAATAAAAAACAAATCGGATATTTCCAATGATTTTCGACAAGGAAGCCACATTTAATGTCAATAAATATATAGGTTCAGAAATTTGACAGATACGACACCATCTCGATTTTTTTTAAATGGCAACCCTCATAAATAACCACACGAGTGAATTGCATCTCGCGGTGCGATTTCAAAAACCTATAATTCATATTTATTTTCATCCATTTTGGAAATACGGGGGTTCCTAAATTGCGTTCATTTCCTATGACCCTGTTTTTGAAAAATATTAAAAAGTTGAGTAGTTTAGATGCTATGAAATTCTGCGTTGAGAGTGGGCCACCCAGTATAGTGAACAGGAAAATCGTCAATCGGGTGAGACATTTAAAAAAATGTCCATGTACAGGGTTATCCAACCAAGACTAGACAAGGCGATTTTTTGACTTTTCCTGTACTTTTATAAAAAAACTGAAATAGCCATCTTAAGTCATTTTCTCCCGCGAATTCGAATATCTTCAGCAAAAAACAATTGAACATCAAACAAAAGTACTAGGGGTCACTTTGATATTTTTTTAAATGGGATGCCGTATTTTTAATGAGCTTATCCGATTTCTCATATAAATTTTGATCTAAAATGTTGGATTTTTAATTTTTTTTTTTTTTAATTTTTACGGTAGACGAACATTTTCCGAATTTAAAACTGAAGAAAAAAGGCGTTTTTGAATTAAAAATCCAACATTTTAGATCAAAATTTATATGAGAAATCGGATAAGCTCATTAAAAATACGGCATCCCATTTAAAAAAATATCAAAGTGACCCCTAGTACTTTTGTTTGATGTTTAATTGTTTTTTGCTGAAGATATTCGAATTCGCGGGAGAAAATGACTTAAGATGGCTATTTCAGTTTTTTTATAAAAGTACAGGAAAAGTCAAAAAATCGCCTTGTCTAGTCTTGGTTGGATAACCCTGTACATAAATAACTATTCTTAGATAAATTAGTTTAAATATAGGAATATTACAAGGTGTTCTTTAATGATATGCGAATATTTAACCGTGTGAATTTACATAAACTATGGGTCAAAAATGTTCCGTTGCGAAAATACGGGGTGTTAAAGTTTTAGGAAAAAACAATGAAAATTAATTAATATTTTCCAAACTGTTTGAGATATTTCAGGGTATTTACAGTATGTAGCGAGAGTTAATAAAAGTGTATATTTTTAAATACAAAAATAATTTTCAGCTTTAACAGTGGCGTGCCTACGGGCACTAACCTCGATATTTTCGAGGAAGAAAAAGGTACGGCAATGGGTTTTTTCCAAATAAAAAATATTTTTGAATTCACCGTTCAATTTGGAACATAAGAGCTCTCCTGACTTGTTTTCCTGCGATGCATCGTTTTCAAAATTAATATTAATTTAATAGGAAAAATTAGCACATTACAGGTTGGCATCTGTGTGTAATGAACTGACAACATACAACATTAACGTAACACTACTACTAACATGGAGCGATTATTACAAAAATTGTGGAAAATGGCCCCCTTCACTTAATATGCATCCTTTCACCCCCCTTCTCGTGAAATTACGCACTTGAAATATCCCTAGAGTATTTCTTCTATCACATGCTGCAACTATACTTTCTATTAATCCCTCTACAGTGTTATTAATGGGACTTGTGTATACTAGCGTCTTAGGATGGCCCCACAAAAAGAAATCTAAGCTGTTGAGGTCGGGGGACCTTGGTGGCCATTCTTGAGGCCCACCGCTGCCAATCCAACGATTTGAATAAACAGTTTGTAAATAATTGCAAACCACTACACTGAAATGTGCTGATTGGGGACAGTTGTTATCAAAGGAAATTGAGGTAAGTTTGTCCGTCAAGTCGTCTCGGCAAGAAGAATTGGCCAATAAAGTGGTTACCAATAATCTCTTCCCATATATACGTTAACCGCAAATTGGTGTTGGAAATGGGTTTCGGTTACGGCATAAGGATTTTCTTCCGCCCACAATTGATAGTGGTGGATATTCTGAATGGAATTTCTTGAAAAATTAGCTTCATCCGTGAACAGATTGTGTATTTGAAATTGCGAATTATGTGCAATATTATGAAGATACCATTGACAGAAGGTCACACGCCTTGCGAAATCTCTGGAAAGTAGTTAATGCCTGTACTCTTAAAATGTGGTACGGATATAATAAAAAATCCACTAAAATTACCAAACAATTTGATGGCAAATATTCAAGTTTCTAGCAATCTTCCTCATACTCGTTTCAGGATGTTCTTCGACTTCGTTCAGAACCGCTTCCTCAATTTCAGGTGGTCTCACACTTTGAGGTCTATCTTCCGATGTTCCTCTTGGGACACTACCAGTTTCAACAAGACGACGATGAGTATTAGAAAAGGTTCAACTTATGGCAAAGCAGACGGTAGTTTTTTCTAAAAAAGTTAATGCTGAAAAACTGGATATAGTCATGACGGGACACTCGATTCCCTTGGCTTCATCAATTAATTATTGGACGTCAATTTGGATAGTCATATGTCTTGGCATAGTCACGTTGCGGCCATTGCTAAGGCAGCCTCGCAGAAGCTTGGAGTACTTCTCCGAACTAAGAACCTCTATACACCCGAACAACTTTTGATGCTCTATGAAGCCCAAATTCAACCATCGTTGGAGTACTGTTCGCATATTTGAGGGTCTGCTCCTAAACATACCCTAAGATTGCTAGATTCCATTCAAAGAAGAGCCATTCGCTTAATCGGTGACCATGATCTGACAAGCAACCTGGAAAGCCTTGAACATCGAAGGCAGGTTGGCGACTTGAGTCTATTTTACAAATATTTTCATGGCAAGTGCTCAACTGAGGTTGCCCGCTTGATTCCACCCCGAGCGGTACATGGTAGAACGACGAGCCACTGCAGCTCACCCGTACGTGGTTCAGCTTAGCACTTTGGAACGACCCCCTGAGGCCGTGTTCCCCAACGAGTATAATTTTCAAAGATTCAATACCTACGTTAATCGTTTCCTGCGCACACGCACCGCTCGCAGAGCGCCATAAAGAATTAATCCTGCAGTGCTGTGCCTTATAACAAGAGGAGCACGATTGGGGTATCTCAGGTGATAAATACGTCTGGCTTGTTCTCCACTACCGTTGACGAGGCCATACACGCAATACATTTCCGCCATTTCTGCATCTGAATAATTCACCATTTTTAACAAGACGGTAAAAATAAAATGAAATAAATAATTCTCAACGCACAGACTTGGAAGAACAGAGACTAGAAAATGTCAGATGTAAAAAGCAAGTGACATACATATTCCATAGAAATTAGATTTATATCAAAAGTGTATTCTTCAATAATTAGATTAATTTTCTCATGCAATACAACGGTTTTTATTTTTTTACTCAAAAACGGCATATCGCGGGAAAACAACTCAAGAGAGCTCTTATGTTTCAAATTGAACGGTGAATTCAAAAATATTTTTTATTTGGGAAAACCCATTGGCGTACCATTTTTTCCTCAAAAATACCGTCAGTGTCTGTAGACACGCCAGTGTTAAAGCTTAAAATTATTTTTGTATTGAAAAATATGCACTTTTATTAACTGTGGCTACGAACTAAATATCACTGAAATATCTAAAGTGGTTTCGAAAATATTAATTAATTTACAGTTTTTTTCCAAAAACTTTAACACCCCGTATTTTCGTAACGGAACATTTTTGAACCATAGTTTTTAAAGCAAACTATCATTAATTTTTCGTGTAGATTCACACCCTTAAATGTTCGCAAATATACAATGTTGATTTTTTGAGCCACCCAATTTAAAAGGAAGTTCTCTTTTTCTTAACAAAACTGGTCCTTCAATATTAAAATTATCCTTGTTAGCAAGCAACTACATATTTGTTTTCATAAATTTTTAAAATTATTTCGTTGAGTCTAAACCGTTTCAGCTGGATAATTTTTACCGTGCATCTGCGATATTATTGTTAACTTTTTATTAATACAGTTAAAAATAAAATTCAAACGAATATAATATATTATGGAATTGCCTTTGTTCCTGCTTCACTTTTTTTCATTGCTTTCGTTTGCCATAAATTTACGTAAGAGGGAGAAACAATCGTTTTTGTGTATCAAGTGTATAAATGTGTATAAATTATTAAAGAGCAGAGCGCTTTCGGCCTTAGGTCATCATCGGTGCTTCTTTGTCAGGAAACAGGAACACTTCATTGATAAGAAATATTTTTTCTCCAAGTGGGCCATCAACACCACAATGCAAAAACTGATTATATAAAACAATTAACACGTAAAATTGTAAACGACAAACATCTGGGACGAACCAGTTTTTAAAATGTCAATCAATAATTAGCATTTTTCTTTTTCATTTTTCGCTCCACGTGACAACGTGGTTTCGAATCGAAATAACCGTCAAATTTCTGCAATAAAAAAAATTGGGGTTTCCATTTAAAGAAAAAACAAAACTAGTACTCCAGTGTAAACTCTTAGCCCCTACCAAAAAAAACCCTTAAATAACTAACGAGGGTTCCAATCTACAAAATGGTGTCTAGGACCGCTTGTTAAAGTTGATGGAAAAGCGTTTTAAATCGGCATTCCGCCCAAAGAATAGGCAAACTACTATGCCATACTCTTTTTAATAAATTTGTGAAAGTTTTATCGGCACCACATTGCCTTCGCTGCCCAAGAAAACTAAAATTCGGGAGCTACTTCCACAAACGTGCTTTCACTTCAAGCATCCATTGTCGAAAGGGCGGATATTGTTCTCTCTCCAACATACATACATACCAAAACAATCGTCGACAAATTAGTCATACCTAGCCATGAAAACTATAACCCCTTTTAATAACAAAGCCTTGACAACCCGCGTCAACCAGCGCAACCGCAAGAATACGCCACAATTAACCAGACGTGGTCGTAAAAATCCACAGAACTGTTAGTCTGACACTGAATCACAGCAGTCAAAACATTTGACCTACATCTCATATACAATTAGTGTTGCCGCAAGACGAGATAAAATGGATCTTTCGTCTCGTCTCGCTTCTCTCGTGATTGGTATGGCTGGCTTATATAAAAAAAAAAACGATCATCAACAATACAGAGGTAGCAAGAGCCAAATATCAAAGGTATATAGACGAAGAAAGAGCTAGATACCAATATTTTAAAATGGTGCGGAGATCATAAGGAAATATCTCCAAATCTTGCTAAAATGGCTAGGGATATACTGACCATACCTCTGCCACCAGTGTTCCTGCTGAAAGACTGTTCTCAAAAGCAGAACTCGTAATAAGAAAACATAGGAACCGTCTTAATGCAGAGTCAGCGAGAACATTGTTATGTTTAAACTCTTGGTATTCATGTAGCCTTAAGAAAAATATATTTGCTGAGAAATAATTATTTTGATTTTCTAAAGTTTTTAATGTTCCTAATATACAGTGAGCCCCAGAAGTAATATCTAAATTTATTTAAAGTTCAGCGGTATGATTTTTGGAAAAACGCTCAAACACGTAGATTCTATTTTATTTTCTTGCATCTTTTAAAATCTCTAAAAAATATGCAGGGTGCTCAAGAAAACTGGGCAGTTTTTCTTTAATGGAACACCCTGTATATTATTTCATTTTTAAATTCTACTTAAAATTGCAAGCCGGTTTTATAAAAAAAATATACGTCTAAACTTAGAAGTTAACGAGATATTAACATTTGAAAAATGACCTATTTGAACTTTGACAGTCTGTTGCGTTCCAATGGTACGTCATAGGGAGAAATGGCTTCTGGGACTTACTGTATAAATATTAACTAAACGTAGGTAATAAATGTTTTTTTTTCAACTTAACTTACTTTCTATACATCTTGATATCAACCCTTTTTTGTATCTAAGTAACTGTATTATATTTTTTAGTTTATTAGAATTTTTATGTTCCGTGTTGCAATTACTTCAGGCTCTTCAGAATAATGCTTAAAATTGGCGTTATATTATTTTTTTTGTAGAAATATAGGACAATGGTAAGATTGCATTTTTCACCATACTCTGATTTCGCATTTATATATTTTTTTGAAATGGATTGTTTTTTTAATATTTATTTTAAAAATATAAGAAATATCAATACATTTAAATAAAAATGATATAAATGCGAAATTAGAAAATGCCAACCCTTTAAATTATTGTCATAAAGACATATGTTCCCTTATCGTTTTTTCCTCATTTCGTATATTTAGTTTTGGTGTTGCTAATTTTAAATTTAAATATCACAATTTTTCCATATTTTTAATCGAAAATAATACAAAAAACCAGAATAACAGCTTAACTGTTTAGTATGTCAATGTAAGCACTCATAATAAATTATAAAACCAACATTTCTTTCTCGAGAGAGACGAGAATTTCTCAACGAGAGAGGGTCTTTCTCTCGTCTCGTCTCGGAGCTTCATTCGAGAGAAAATATCTCTCTCGTCTTGTCGAGATAGGGCGAGACGAGACGAGAGACGAGAATCTCTCGTCTCGGCGGCAACACTATATACAAGGTTTAAAAAGTTATTTCTATTGATAAACTTGAAAAGTTGCCTAATTACTAATCAATTAAAACAAGGATTTGAAATAAGACCTATCTACAAGTAGTATGAAACAAAAGAACAGAAATCCATCCACTTGGCTATGTCCTACAAGATACAAAACATTCATGGAATATAAACAATAACAAAGGTTTCAAACTGAAAATGAAACTATTGACTATCAACAGGTAATTAAATTATTAATTAATGTCTAAGGTGGGTCTACATAGGTACTTTAACAATTTAAAACCGAAAACTTAACATAGATAACCAAACTTATGAAATGCAATTTTCGAACCGTAACAGGCGTCATATCTCTTTTTTTCATTTACCCTGTATATTTCGCTGCAACGTTAAAAAACGTGTTTTTTTACAGACTCCGTTCTTAATTTTTATTCAATTTATTTCGCTACTTTAAGAATGCACTGCATTAAATCTGATGTGCTTTTTACTACCCATCATCCATTAAATGATCCTGATTTGCATTTTTTTAAATGGTAACTGTTATATTGTGAGTTTATTATTTAAAAATATTTTTTTTCTGCATCTGCTTTACGCTTTACCTATTTCAACGTTTTTCAAAATGAGTTGTTATATAATAAGCAAGAAATAAATCGTCCGCGGGGCTTCCAAACTTTCCATCCCCTCGTTAAGTAAGCTTATAAAATTATGATTACTCGTTTTAACAAATTACGAAAGCAGTAAGGCATTATTTAAAGGAGAAATTGTTATTGGAAGTAAAAATTTTCTTCAAGTCACTTTTACTGTTACTTGACCTAAATTGAATTAAGCTTAAAATATTTCAAAGTAAGTTTCTCTTCATTAAGTTCAAGATTCCCTATTTTTATAACAAAACAACCACTATATTATTTCAAAATATTCGTACTAATGATACGAACTAAGAAATAGGTTAATTTAATTATGTTAAATACTTGTAGTATTTTAGAATGCAGTGGCGGCTGGTCCATTAGGGCACTGGGGCACGTGCCCCATCTAGAAAAATCACCCACCTAGAAAATTCCCGAGGTATAAAGGTATAACTATTATTAAGTAAACTCTTGATATTTTGCACTACATTATTTGTTGAACGGGCAACATACTATGAACGAACGGCAACCGGGTGAACCGGGCAACGTACAACGAACGAACATAGGCACCTGGGCACACTATTATGAGCCCCTGCATGCTTCTTTGTTTTAAATCGTATGCGAAATAAGGACAGAGTACTGGATAATAGTAAATTACTGTGGCCTGTGGCTATTCGTTCAGCATTATACGGCAAGTCTGGGCACAGCCCATGATACAACTCAGTGGCGGCTCGTGGATTTGAAAAGTACAGGGGCACACGGTGAAAGCTTGCCGCAGGCACCGCCGGAGGCGAAAAATTTTTCGGGGGCCGCGCCCAAATATGGCTATTTTGAGGACCCAAAAAATAAAATTCGCCTCTTGAGCCTTAAAAAAAATAATAAAAAAAAATACTTTGTCCGGTGCACGGGTGTACCTAATACCGTGAAAAAATTGTGCGAATAATTTAAAGAATATAGACTCACCTAAATTTACTATTTGAACTGCAACTCTATTCTTCTCGATTTTTGACAAGCAAACTTGTCTATCACTTTTTCGTTAAAGTTTGGAATGTTGTTAATCAACTGTTTTTCTATGGACAACATAGCCAACGCGGAAAGTCTTTCTTGGGACATAGTATTTCTTAAAAAAGTTTTTATTTTGTTTACAAACACTCAAATACGATATACGCCGGTCACGCCACGCGGGTTAAATCAGTTAAACTGAACTGAATATTCATCTTTTATTGAAATAGTTAACAGCGAAAACAAACAATGTTTATAAAACGCTAATACACATTCAACTCTTTCTTAAAAACTATATTTTTAGTTGAAAAAATGGTCCATACTTTCAGTGGAGTCAATGTAATATGAAATAAAACAATGCAGTCTTCCTCCACTATATACTATATAGTTTTTTTTATGGTACCGCGTTTTCTGTTAGGGACCGATAACTGTTAGGTGTATATCCCAACAATTCGTGTATTAAATTACGTGCATAATCATCGTCACTGAAATGTTTCGAGCAAACACGGGCATTTTTAATAATAAACTTATCCTTGCGTTTACACACATGCTTTCAAACAGTTTGCAATTCCTTGTCCTTTGGGAAACTAAAAAACTTTATACCAGGCGTAAAACTCTTACACTGATTATCAACCTTACAACCAAATACCGCACATCTCATTTTTTATAATTAAAGGACACTTATAATTTAAAAAAGACCGACTCGTACACCAAAACCGTATGTAAACAACAGGAATATGGCCGCCTTTTCTCACTGCCTGACGTCACGAAAGACACGCCCACCTGCGCGATATCATATTATCTTCTGTAGTTGTATCATGGGCTGTGCCCAGACTTGCCGTATAATGCTGAACGAATAGCCACAGGCCACAGTGATTTACTATTATCCAGTACTCTGTCCTTATTTCGCATACGATTTAAAACAAAGAAGCATGCAGGGGCTCATAATAGTGTGCCCAGGTGCCTATGTTCGTTCGTTGTACGTTGCCCGGTTCACCCGGTTGCCGTTCGTTCATAGTATGTTGCCCGTTCAACAAATAATGTAGTGCGAAATATCAAGAGTTTACTTAATAATAGTTATACCTTTATACCTCGGGAATTTTCTAGGTTGGTGATTTTTCTAGATGGGGCACGTGCCCCAGTGCCCTAATGAACGAGCCGCCACTGATACAACTACAGAAGATATGATATCGCGCAGGTGGGCGTGTCTTTCGTGACGTCAGGCAGTGAGAAAAGGCGGCCATATTCCTGTTGTTTACATACGGTTTTGGTCTTTTTTAAATTATAAGTGTCCTTTAATTATAAAAAATGGGATGTGCGGTATTTGGTTGTAAGGTTGATAATCAGTGTAAGAGTTTTACGCCTGGTATAAAGTTTTTTAGTTTCCCAAAGGACAAGGAATTGCAAACTGTTTGAAAGCATGTGTGTAAACGCAAGGATAAGTTTATTATTAAAAATGCCCGTGTTTGCTCGAAACATTTCAGTGACGATGATTATGCACGTAATTTAATACACGAATTGTTGGGATATACACCTAACAGTTATCGGTCCCTAAGAGAAAACGCGGTACCATAAAAAAAACTATATAGTATATAGTGGAGGAAGACTGCATTGTTTTATTTCATATTACATTGTTGATTAACAACATTCCAAACTTTAACGAAAAAGTGATAGACAAGTTTGCTTGTCAAAAATCGAGAAGAATAGAGTTGCAGTTGAAATAGTAAATTTAGGTGAGTCTATATTCTTTAAATTATTCGCACAATTTTTTTACGGTATTAGGTACACCCGTGCACCGGACAAAGTATTTTTTTTTTATTATTTTTTTTAAGGCTCAAGAGGCGAATTTTATTTTTTGGGTCCTCAAAATAGCCATATTTGGGCGCGGCCCCCGAAAAATTTTTTCGTGCTATTTGACTAAAAAACACGATTCTTAAACCAACACAGGTAAAATTTAATAGAAATTAATACATCCTTGGTATGAGTGTATATGTTAAATACATCCACTTCTTAATTGAAGCTAAAATGTCTTTGCGTATATACAAATCATTTTTTTTACTTAATTTAAGTATTTCTGCCTTTATGCAAGTATCCTAATTTTTCTGTGCATGAATAAAGAAGGTGATTTACATTTTCTCAAACCTACCCTTCTGCATAGAAATAAAAAGTGTGAAATTAATTAATTTTTCATACATTCTGTTCAATGCAAACATTAGAATTGTAGACAATACGAAAATCGGGCGTGATCTCCAAAAAAAATTTCGTGGCGCTCTTGCCGACCTCAACTACCAACCTGCGAACCGCCACTACTATGACTAGTTTGGTGGTCCACCACTAAATAATTTTTTTTTACCACTATAGTCTATCTTTAAATGGTGCGAAGTAATAAGTGCTCGTTAAATATGCAAAACGAATACCGGTATCAAGAACAATTTAAAGACCACTATTGTGTTTACAATAAACGAGCCAAATAATGAGCATTCTTTAGGTAGGTCCACCCTGAATTTATCGCAAGCTATTGTTATATTTGAGGATTTACCATTATTATTGAGAAAATCAATCCCCTAGCCTGGAGTGTGTATTGGGGAAGTTTTTATATTAAGAATCTTAAACATGCCTATTCTCCTAAAATTGTATTATATTATATTCGTAAGTATTTATAACATATAAAAACATTTAAAAATTCGTATTAACTAATATATAACAATCGGTGGTACTATTTTACATAATATAATTACAAAAAAAGATATAATATAGAATCTTACAAACAAGGCATTTTCAAAAATCGAATAATACTTTGTGGTTATGGCCTAATCATAGTCCGATTCGGAAGATAAACTTTCATTAACATCGTTTATAATAAGCGGTTTAACCATTTCTTGGATTATTATATCTACCTGCCACATTTTGGCTTCTTTTTCTATCACATGATCGATACACTTTTTTCACTTCTCCGCGCTGATTTTACCCATAGCTTCATTAAAGAGTCTTTTTAAATCCACCATTTTATAAGTCGTGTTTTTCTGGCGACATCTGTCTTTATTTGAGCCCATATAAGTTCGATCGGGTTTAATTCGCAGTGGTAAGGAGGAAGTCTGAGCACAGATATTCCTCGTAACTTTGTCATTTCATCGGCTATATATTTTTTGAATGCATTTTTATGTAAACCAATAGTTTTTTTTTGAGGAATCTAATGGAAATTCTATTTGTCTTAAACTTAGCCGTTCTGTTATTTTACTTTTACGCCACGCACTTGTCGGTAATTTTTCCGTCAGCCTAGAGTGATAACTTGCATTATCTAATGCAATTAATGCATCTTTTGGTATAAGATTCAACATTTGCTCGAACCATTCTTCAAGGACATCGGCATTCATATCATATTCATATGGCGTTCTTAAACCTGTGGACAATCCTTCCAAAAACTACCGAAAATCCATTTTTTTAAAATAATTTCGAAAGCGTATTTCTACACATAAATGGGTAGTCCTGGTCTTCTCGGATTGAGGGCAAAATTTTGTCCAGCGTGGGAATTTCTTTTTTTTTAAAGAAACTATGAACTTTTTGCCTTATTCTCTGCATTAAAACTTCATCCAGCTCAAGTTTTGGTCGTCCTGGAGAAGTTTTTGACGTCAACACTTTTTTCTTCTTTTAACCCTCGAGCGGGCGCGCCTTATATTAGAACACGAGTAGGCGCGCGGCGCACTGAGTGCGCCAATGGTATAAATTGCGGTTTGACTTTAATAAAACTAATTTTTGTATAATTTTTTTTTTGTTTATGTTATTTAAGTGTTTAACCTGCAAAAATTTAATTATAACCTTAAAAATAACAAGAAAGAACAAATTAAGTCGAATAAATAAAGAGAATTAGTCGCTAGTCTGTGCGTTTTAAGAAGTCCGCTAAGCCATAAAACCTCTTGAGCATTATGTCGGTGGCTCTCAAACAATAAATTATATTGAAGGTAATTTTGGATGTTGATGAATTACATTTTCTAAATAAAATAATTTAAAGTAAATAAAAAATTAGTTTAGGTAAAGAAAAATAATAATTTTTTAGCTTTTGTAGTATTCAGACAAATTAGTTTTACGAATTCTTTTTTATAAAGTTTTGGTTCTAAAAAGAACCGATTTTGTAGTCTTGCGACAGAACGTACCTACTTGTAGATATGTACTACTAAAAGTTGTCTTCCTCTGCATTTGAAATTTCACCCATGCTTTCAGACTCATCAGAATCAACATCATCGTCATCATCATTCGTAATAATTAACGGTCTTACTTCGTCTATAACCTGTTCTGTCTCATAAGATTCAAAAATAATTTTTTCTGTGTGTTCAATGCATTTCCACCATTCTTCTTTGCCCGCTTGGCTAAGCGCCTCCTCCCATAACTTTATAACGCTAGGCTTACCGATATTTTTACAGGCATGTTTGTCATAATAGTTCTTGCTAATACCCCATACCAATTTAGTTGCGTTGTAATGACAATGGTAGGGCGGCAATCTCAAAACTTGATGTCCATATTTGAGGGCTAATTCGTCAACAACATACTTTTTTTTAAATGACTGCTCTTTACACTTGCTTAAAAGTTCACTTTTTAAATATAAATTTTCATGGTTTATGTTTTTCTTTGACAACCACTCTTTTATTTCTTCCTTTTTCCAGCTGCTTGTAGGGAATTTCTCTTCGAGTCTCGTATGGTAAGAGGCATTGTCTAAAACAATTAAGGAAGGTTTTTCTAAACTTTTTAAAAGTTTTTCCTCGAACCAATGCTCAAAAATTTCAGCTTCCATATTGCCGTGTTAATCATCAGTTTTTTTTGTTGATGAAAATATCAAACTGGCATTTAAAACAAAACCTTCTTCATTACCAGCATGTAATATAATATACCTTTTTGCATTACTTGCACGGGTACTTGAATAACAATGCTTTGAGTCATCCTGCCAAGACGTTTTTGTTGAAGTTCCGTTTGCAAATACCCATGTTTCGTCAAGAAAAACAACTTGTCTTGACAATTCCGATTTTTTGTTGTTTAAATAATCCCTTAAAAATTGCCATCTTTTCGAAACAACATTGGACAGCTCGCAAAGCAGTTTTCTGTTGTTCGTTTTTTTATATTTGAAGCCCATATGTTTTAAGATAATGGACAAACTGTTAGTTCCAATATCGCAAAGTTTTTTCTGCTTTATCTTTTCAAGAATAGCTTTGAGGGTAACATATTCCTTGGCTTTATACATATCATAAACAATATTCCTAATAGAGAGTTTTATCCCTTGGGATAAATCCAAGGTTTTTGAATGGAGTCGAACCCTTTTATATGGTCTGTCCAAATCCTCTTCACTCTTTTTTCGAAGTCTTCTTAAGGTCTTCTCTGAAATGCCGCAAGCATCAGACGTTCGTTTTTGCACTGCCAAAACAGACTCTAACGGGCCCGAGTTATCTTTTTCTAAAGTAAAATAACGTTCCACTTGTAATACCAAACGGCGTTCACCTGGAGATAAATGCCTTCTAGGCGATGTGCCACCTTGCTGAACATTTTCCATAACTTTGCTTAATAACTGATTTTAATTCACACACAATGAGAAACAAACTAAAAGTGAAAAGCACAACTACTTATTTAAAATAAAGTAGAACATACCATCCCGCACTTCAAAATTTTAATTATTTCTTGAAAAATAGTAATTATTATGAAGATTTAATTATAATAATCCCAAAATAATGTCATTATCGGAAAAGTATATACCTGACAAAATCTTTAACATATTTAACCATCCCGCACTTGAGCAAATTTTAATTGGTTCTTGGAAAATAGCGATTATTATATAGATTTAACTATAATAATAGCAAAATAATTTAATTATCTATTTAATTATTATTTATGCTCAACGCGTAATTCTAAGATAATTTTGTTTTGAAACCTCTGATTTCGCCCAGTAATAGAATACAGTAAACCAGTGGGATGTTCGGTGTGATCAAGTATAGCGAAGGTGCGAAGATATTGTAACTTAACCGACTTACTGTTTTAAAAGCGGTAACATCCCTTGGTGATTTAATCCGATATCGGACTTCTTAAAACGCACAGACTTTTATTGTTGTTTTCCCAACTTATATCTGCTGTAAATTGCACTGCATTATCAACACTTAAATCCGCATTCTTACTTTTAATATAATCGTAACAGTTAAGAATTATTTTTTTTTCATTTACTGTACATGGACCGACTCTAGGGCGTTTAGGCAATTGTTAAAAATTCTCCATATTTAATTAAAAAAATACTGACACTTCAGACTTTGACTAGTTTCACTGAGAAACAAAGAACCAAGGTAGGCATGTATAGATATAAGTAGGTGTATTATTCCAATAGAGGCACCCATAAAGGCATAATAACCACATAATTGGCAAACAGGTAACCAGGATACAGTAAAAAAAAACAGGAATAAAATGATTAAAGCAGGAAAGGAATAAGTACCTAGATTCTAATTAGTTTTGATAAAATTGCTTTCTAAAATTCCAGGTAAATGGTAAGGCTGTACTTAATTTTAAGCTTAAAAAATTTAATATTAAAATATATATGAAATAAAAAGCTCTTAGTCTTCCTCCACAAATATTGTATTAAATTATTAGGTGTTAATCCCTTTAATATAATATTTGTGGAGGAAGACTAAGAGCTTTTTATTTTATATCATTTCAACTCCACTGCAAGAATGGACTAGTTCTTCAATTAAAATATATATTTGAAGACGAAACTTGAATTTAATGTCGATACTTGTCTGCACTAATTTAAAAATTCAGGCCTATTTAAATCTGTACATGCCGAAAAATCTTGCACGCCTATGGAGAAGACTGTTTTGATTGATTTATTACTTCACATCATTTAAAGATAGACTATAGTAGGTCGACAAATTTATTGGAACCCAATTAGGCCCTAAAAACTCGATTTAGCCTATCTTAGCTTTAAAAATAATTTTTCTCTGACTTAACATGCTAATGTGAATCGAAACAACACATTTTTAAATAATACCATTAAACCATTAATCAATTAAAAGCATAACCCTGAGTGAAATCATCTAAAAACCGCCGTACAAGGATGAGCTTTGGTGTGCCGTGGTGTCAAGTCCATGGGCGCAATAAAGCGAGAGCGATGTTGCGTCGTACACACGCGATTTCACTCGAACTTGACATTGAACTCGTTTTGCAAGGATTATGCGCCGATAATAATTATAGTCAGGCGGCATATTATGCATTTGCATTGCATATTGTATAATGGTGGGTTTGCACGATTTAAAAACAAAAACATTATTTTATCAGTTACCAGGTTGTTATGTTATTGGATGGTAAATGAATCGACTAAATCAATGGTTATTTAGTCGAATTATAAATTTATTCATTTAATGTGAATAAATTCAATAATTCGATTGGATTGATATCAAATCCTGTTACTCTTATTTAATTAATGATATTGCATACTGACGGCAATCTCGTTTTTTTTATGAACAGCACAAGCACTGCTGAAAAAAAAATTATGTGGCCGTGCGTGTGCGAAGGATTCTATTTACTTCAATCTTTATCAGTTATATTTGTTGGGGACGATGAAGGAAGTTTTAAACAGTATGTCGTTTTAGGAGGGTGTTCTGAAAGTGTGTTTCAAACCTTGGAGGGATGATTGTACAGGGTGGCCCATTAATAAGGGACGCCGGCTATATCCGTTAATCGGACGACCCTGAGAAAAAAAAAATTATTGGGAAATCAGCAAAAAGAAAAAGCTGGAAATTATTTGTAAGTTTCTAAGTCCACCGCTAGAGAGCGTAAATCCAACCTCGGAGTAGAAAATACTGTTTTAATTAAAATTACTTCAAGTGAACCTATATTGAAATTTTTTTTTGTAACCTACTGAAAATATGACAACTTTTTTGTATCTACTACGTTTTTCCCTACCTTGTCAAATAAAGGGTGAAGGAAGGGGTAAACGTTGGTTTAAAAAAAAGTCAATAACTTTTTTTTGGAATAACCGATTTTAAATAACTTTTTTTTAATTTTAAAGCGCTTTTATGGGCGCTCCTACTAGAATAATAACATTTTGAGTTCAGTTATTTTTCGTGTCGGTAGGTGGCGCTTTATGACAAGGTCGCAGATTTTTATGATTTTCTCGAAAATTTAAAATGTAATGGCATTTTTATTTTTCGCTAGGAAGAAAGAGCATGAAAAATTACAGTTACTGGTGAAAATCGCTGTCCGATATGTTTATTTCTTTTAGATACATTTAAAAATATATTTAAACCTAATAACCTAATACTTTACAAGAAAAGTAAAATAAGCAGGACTTATTTTTTGTTAGACGTTTCGGACTAAAAAAACTCATCATCAATGCAAATGACCACCTTATTTTTTTTTGTTTTTATTGTATTTAAAGTCTAGTGGGTTTTAAAAACAATTTTTTTTATTTTACAGTATTTACAATAATATTAGATTGATATAGATAAATATTAAGCATATTAGAAACGTATGAAGAATTTAGAAAATATAGAAGCTTATCTAAAAAATCTAACAAGTAGGTATTCATTTATTTTGTTTTTTTAAACATTTTTATAACTGAAATTATTTTTCATTTTTAAAAGTACCACCCTCATTCTCCAAACATAAATAACACCGGTTAACAGTTTCTTCCATAACGTTATTTAATACTTCTGGAGTCATTCTTCCTATTGCGGCTCGAACTGCAGCTTCTAACTCATCATTATTCTGAAAAGTCTTCCAGTAAACTTCATTGCCAAGGAGTCCCCAAAAAAAAAGTCCATCGGTGTAAAATCTGGGGATCGCGGAGGCCAGTTTATGGGACCACGTGTAGCAATTAAATTGTTTTGAAAGCGTTCTCTCAAATATTCCATATTATTTTTGGAATTATGAGGAGGATTGTTGAAACCATATATACTGAATAGTTGCTATCAGTTGTTGAAGAGTTTATGGTGTTATCAGTTACTTGGTGTAAAAGAAGTCTTTAAACCTGTTGTGATTTATGCTTTTTACTTTGTGTCTTTGGTTTGTATATTTTTGCTTTTTCGGCTACAGTCATCCAATATCTTTCTATGATCTGAGAGGAGATTTTCATTAATTGAAATCGTTTTTTTTTCTTTAATATTTTCGAACCCGTTCATGATTAAATTTTTAAATTAGGTATGGTTATAAACTTTTAACGATAAATCAGTTTCTGAATTCAGAATTTCAAAAATTTAGTCATAGGCGTCACATACTGGGGTGGTTAAGGGTTAATATAATCCAATTTTTTCAACCAGTAGTTTTTTTTATTATTTTCTTAATAATTATGAAATTTTAAAGTATTCTGCGTAAAAAAGGTACCCTTAGTTCACTTTGATAGGACTTACAGTTTTTGAGTAAAATCGTTTTAAAGAAAATCACGTCCATAACGGAGTTAATTAATAAAATAATTCTTAGAGCTTTTATATCAAAAATGTACTAAAAACTACAAAATTAATGAAAGTAAATGCTTTTAAAATATACGCAGTCGCTCTTACGCCTCTTACGAAACCAAATAAATTGAAGACGAAATAAATATGACAACTTATTTAGAGAGTAATAATGCGACATAAAATAGGGTTGTTTAACAAAAATGTTTTGAAGAATAAAATTTACATTTAAACCAAGAACTACTCCTTGAGAAGGTGTTCAAATAGACCCCCATTTTCTCTGGTACAAAGTCCAGCTCTACGGCGAATGTTGTGAGATGCCCGAAGAATCTGAAAAAGATTTCTTCTTATTTCATTCCCAGCTTGAAAAATTCACTGAAGCAGATCCTCACGGGTATCCACCTCCGTTGCATAAACTATGTTGCCCATATTTATGACCCCAAAAATAATAATCGAATGGATTCTAGCCTATCCACCTTTTAGAATAATTCTCATATGACCAGTTACGAACAGGCCGTCCAAATTGGGCAGGGGCACCGTCTTGTCCAACCTGGACCTTAAGGGTACTTCGTCCAACAGTCCTGCTAACTGATTTTGAAGAAAGGCCAAATATCTCTCACTGGTTATATTGGGCATTTCAATTTGACGAATTAACTGATTTCTAATAATTCCCGCCCACAAATTGACGGAGAACCTATTTTGACAATTAGTTCTTCGGACTGCTCTTTGATTTTCATCGTGCCAAAAGTGAGCGTTACGAGTATTAAACACTTTAGTTCTACTAAATGTTGCCTCATCAGACCGCAAAATTTTGATTACCAAATTTTGATGTCCTAAAATCCACCGACATAACTCGATTCTGGGTGGGAAATCTCTAGGCAACAGCTCTTGAACCCTCTGGTACTGATATGGGCGAAGACCTTGCATCTGAGTCATTCTTCCTATCTGAAATAAATATTCGTTGTAATTATGGATAGCAATATGGTAAAGTAAAACGCATTACAATTGATTATTGATTTCGGAATGTTGACTTCTGTAGCCAATGGTCTGAGTCCAACTTGAGGATTATCTATTTGTTGAAGTGCATTTTCCAAATCATAGTCCCCCCTAGGTCGTCCTTGCCCACGAAGGCGTTCAAACCAACCATTCTTCATCAAGTTTCTATGAACCCTCTCAAATACACTGAACAACAATATTAACGCACCACCAAAACTTTTCAACAATTTTGATGTTATATATCTTCTAAACCTATTGTCCGATTTAAATGATCTTTTTTGCACATGATAGGTTTATCCTTTAGGAATATTACTGTACTCGCAATTTTTGTTAGGAAGTTAATTTTCATGGTATACCGGGTGTAACAAGCATGTTGTGTTTTTTCCCAAAATTTGAAACATCCTGTGGAATATTCTGGGATTCGTACAATATTGCATAGTAATTCTAACGTGAGCCACGTGTTTTCTCAACGTTTTGTTTTTTGGTTCAATTAGTTGTGTTCAATATTAATGAAGATAGACACTTTTTTAAATCAGTTTGTTTTTTAATCATAAATCACACTTTTATGGATACCTTGAGTAACAAACATAAGTAGGCTATGTGGGCAAATGTCAAAGTAATTGTCAGCAGGGTTTGTATTTTAAAAATTATTTCAATTTGATTTAAGTATTGTTTGAAATCGAGTAAGTTAATAAATTTTGATTTTTCGCTGTTGGGTGAAAATGGAGCGCGTTACAAGAAATTTGACCCGTGACGAGTGTGTTCAAGCAGTGACTACTATGCCATTGGCTTAAGGTTGAGAGTTACCCATACTACAATATCCCCTGTTGTTTAAGGCTTCAGAGAAACCAATGACTACCATAGACGTCCTGGGCAAGGCAGGCCTCGAGTCACTACAGTGGCTCAAGATCGTTTCATTAGATTACGTCGAGAAATATTTTAATCGAACTTAGTGCCTTTCATAACATCTAACCGAGCATTGATACTGTGAGGAGACGTCTTACCGAGCACAACTTGCATATTAAAATACCAGCGACAGGCCCCGCATTAAACGCAGATCACCGTAGAGCTAGATCAGCTAGATTACAATTCGCTACGACTGGACTATTGAGGACTGGGGGCATGTTTTGTTTACGGACGTTAATTCCAGGGTTTCTTTGTTAACAAATATTAAATTACAATTAATTAACGATATGTGGCAACATCGTAAACTACTGAATGTATTTTGTCCGCATTCTTTAAGTAATCCTGGGTCCTGGAATAATGCATCAGGCTTCCATAGCTCCTATACGAAAAGTAAGTTAGGAATTTCATTCATATTATAGGATGTATTTCAGGAAAATATTTTCGCATGTACCTACAGGTGGCTCCCATGATGTGGTATTTTTTGTCTATTTAGGTTCGTATTGGTGCTTTTATTAAGTGCATACATTTTTATTTGATTTGCTTTGGTAGTTTAAGAGCAATACATTAAAAACTAAAAAAAGAACTTTTGCAGACCTTGCAAAAAAAATGTTAAAAAGTAATAGTAGTAAAGCATTTTTTTAACCATGTGATTTGTGGCACGGCGTCTAGAGTTACTATGAATCTAATAGTATTCATCCATTTCATACTGAGTGTTCAAAATAAAAGTTTCAAAAATTACACATTTTAAGCTAATATTGTTCAACTTTTTCAAAGGGAACACCCTGTATACTTCTAATTGGTGCGACGTAGAATTAATATACAATTTTTGTAATACACGCAAATAAGATATTTTCGGCCGTTTTCGAAATAATTGCAAATTCCATGAATTACCTATGTTGTTTCAAAAGAACTTTTATTTTCAAAATTGAACATAAATGCTATACTAATACTAATACTAAACTACAGTAAATGTACAAAATGTATTCCATTTTGATTTGTGCATCAGTTAACACGTTTTTGAAAGAATCTATTTACTTTCCTCATTTTACCATTTTGCACTGAACTCTTGTCTAAAATACTGTTTACCTTGAGTCTCTGACTAACGTAATAAATTATTACCATACTTCGTCATGCTCGCAAACCAATAATTGCCTACTTTATGTACGTTTGCGTCACCAAATCTAGTTCCATTTGCTCGTTTAGAATACTAATGAATTTATTACTTTTTAGGTTTTGTTTTACGTTTGGAATATTTTTAAACAAGTGATATATTGTTGATGTTCTAAAACTTCAAGTAGATAGTAATTAATTAATATAGGTCGGATATTTTGGCATGACCAATAAAAAACAAGGATCGGCTTTAAATGCATCTTAGCATAGTTTTGCTAAAAATGCCAATTTGTAAATGAAATTAGATAACTACGGCCTCAAGGGCTAAACATTTCCCAGCGTGACTTATACAGTGAGTATGGAGGGCTTTAGGAAGGAGACCGATCGCAATACATCGATTCCGGTCCCACTTTTGCATTGCTTCAAAAACTGCCGCCAGGATCGCATTGTTCCATTATAGGCGCAAATTTCATGGGTTCTTATGGGAGAATTAACTGTTTTATCGAAATTAGTTAATTTAAACAGTCTACAGACCGAGATATGTGTAAGAGGCGGGTGCGGGATACTCCCTAGATACATAATTCTAGCATGTAAAAGGGTGTATTGCATTCTAAGACTCTGTATTATTATTACCAGGAGGATTAATTTTTTCAAATACTGGCGGTCTTTATAGACACTCGAACAACTTTTTATTTGGAAAGGAAATAATTACATTACATTTTTTATTTAAATCAAACTAAAAATAAATTAACATAATATGTTCATTATAGGTAAGTAGTACGTACACCTTTTAACAGACCTGAAAAGAAGAAGATTCTTAACTTATTTATTTCCCAAGTACTTTACAAAAGATTATAAATGGGGATTTTAAAATTAAATTGAAAAGAAACTGAATAAAAATTATAGTATACTAACAACCAAAAAATTAAATTAAAAAATTTTTTTTTAACAATAAAATAATAAGTTTCTGAAACTTTTTTTAAAAAGTATAACAAAAATAGAAATATCTTATATTTTCAATAAATGTTTTTTTAATAAGTATTTAAACCTTTTTTTATGGGTATTGATTGTATTTTTAATTGTTTTTGAAATATTATTATAAACTTTTATTATTCTATATACAATAGGTAGATATCTATAATTGATTGTTTTCCAAAATTGTAGGTAGGTAATATAATTAGGCGCGGGGGGGGGGGCTTGAATGCATTTTATGGTTTTATTTTGTAATTTTCTTAAGGATTAATATTCGACGAACTGGCAAACTGATATTAAATATTGAAATTTTGAGTACCTACCTATGCAATCCAATGTTGGCTTTCCTCTCTGAATTCTATTAATGGTACCATCAGGTGGTTTAGTTTCGTAAAAACGCAAAATGTCCTCTTCTGGAAAGTGCAACGAACAAACAGCATCCTTTACACCGAATATTTTGTCTGCTCTAGGAATAATTATTCGCCACTTTTCAACTGTTTCAGGATCCTAATAAGAAGACATTATTAATAAACAATATTGTGAACCTTTTGTGGTTTTTGCTTACCTTAGGGGCTTGAAAGAGACTAGGATTTTTCTCTCCACGATTTTTCCTGAGCTTTCTATCAGGCGAATATCCAGTTTTACACCCCGACACGAAGCAAACGCTACTTGTAGAACATTGTACGCCACTCATTGTTTATATTAATAACGCAAAAAAAAAGATTCCGAAGCTTATTTTTCAAGATATTCGAAAAAAATACCGCACTCGCCTATCAAAACCTGCAAAAAATAGCCTAGAAGCGTGCAGTGGCGCCCTCGACGGCCAACCAGCGAAGTAACGAAAAACAGGGACGTAAATTTAGAATTCGGCCATATTCGATTGGCCTCCTTCCTAAAGCCCTCCATAACAGTGAGAACGTAACGGTTGGAACAAATTTATTTAAAATTCATGTGTTTTCTTTTTCGCTCGGGCACGTCAATTTTTTATTCTTGTTGTGCATTTTTTTAAGCTTATTTCATGTATACAGGTTGTCCCAAATACAAGTTATGACGGTTTACTTTATTTTTTTTAAATGGATACCCCTATTTTATAACATTTGTTTGGATTCTGCATAAAATTCTAAACATATTTCATGAAACAAATAAAACACCTGAAACCAAAAAAAAAATATAATAAAATAGGGGTATTATTTAAAAAAAATAAAGTAAACAGTCATAACTTGTTTTTGGGACAACCTATATACATGCAATAAGCTACAAGGAATGCACAACAGAAATAAAAAATCGACGGGTCCGAGCGTTTTTTCGAAAAGAAAACATATGAACTTTAAAATGAATTTGTTCCAACTTTTACGTTCTCACTGTATATAACATAACACACATTAGACGTTAGTGTCTTCAATCAACGCTTGTGCCATAAATAACTGTTTACCCACTAAGTTTAAACCAAATAGGTAAAAATCCTCTATTATAACTTTAAAAAATTGGTCTATATAAAAGAAAAAGACGGACAAGTGTGAGTAGAACTTGCAACCTGAGGGTTCCGTACCATTATTTATACTATTTTTGCCACGTAATAATTTTACATTGAATAAATCATTAATTACTTTCTGATTTTTTTCTTTACTTGTGCTATGCGACTTTCCTTCAAGCCAAATTTCAAGATTCTAGGTTAACGGGAAGTACCCTATAGGTTTTGATATAGGTGAATTATCAGTGAGCCAGTATCAAATTACGTTATGTCTTAAACGCTGTACTTAGTTCAAGGTTGTATTTTTTGTTCCAAGATCAGTGCCTTGTCTTCGTCAGGTCAATACTTTATTTATCCTCATACGGACCTGCGTTTTCGTCACCTGTTGTTCCAGTGCCTTAGGTTATTATATGTTCCATGTTAATCTTGTTAAATTGAGCTCTTCCATAAACCTGGTGTGCGTGATAAGTTTTTTTCCAACAGGTTGACCTTAAGCTGCAACAAATAAAGCACCCGAATTTTAAATTACCATTATGTATGTTATGGTGCTTTTAAGAAATTCAAGGCCGACTGTAATTCAAACAAAATAATAGTTTTTGTTGTGAATAGTGTGTTTCATTATAAGCGGTGTTTAGGAGAATGGTTTTTTGTCGTAAAAATTATAATTTTGGCAATTTAATGTTTTTACCATATTTCCTTCCTATAACACATCTAAGGTCGCAAGCATGCATGGAAAAAAGCTTCACTAAAATAAAGATAATTAAACTTAACCCAAGTGGGTTTCGGTAAGTATAAGGCATATATACTCTCGGGAAGACTCGTTGTGGCGAAATTTTGACAGATGTCATTTTACAGAGCAGAAAACTGATTTTTTAAATACTCTGGCCATTCCTCTTTAAAAAAGGTACCTACTCTACATTTGCTTCGATAAAATTAGCCGTTTTCGAAGAAAATACATTTATTGTATGACACGTTTAAGCATTATCTTTCGAAATTCATTTAATAATCAAGTTTATTAACATAAGGTATTTTAACATAAACTAATCGAATAACAACATAACTAATAATTCGCATTAAAATTTTTCTTTATTACATCTCCTTAATGCTCACCTGCATCTAACTTATGGACAAGCTCTCGGCAAGTGTGTGGATGCAAGAAGAATTAATTCTGATACATTTCCAAATCGAAGTGTGCCGCATAAAGGAACCATTGAAAGGTCTATGGGGTTGGTAGACACAAAGTCTCGGTCTCAGTAGTCTCTCTTTAAGAATATGGACGACTTCTTTCAATACCATTGAAAGGGTTGATCGTAAGAGAAACAGGTAAAAGTTAAATTAAAAAAAGTACTTAAAACTAAACTTTTTTGACATTTCGGAAATCACTTAAACGCAAGAACGTTAGAATTGTAAAAGATTTGCTTTTTCCTGTTTACTTCAGCAGATTTTTGAAATGGGCGCCCTGTACCTCTATACATTTCCTTAGCTGACGGATGTTTTCTCGTTGTCTTTCAAACAACATTTCAGGATTGTCTCGAATTTCGTTGAAATGGTGTGTTATTCTTTCTATCAGATCTTCCCTGGTGTGAACTCGCGTCTTTAAATTTCTTCATAAAAAGAAATCCAATGGAGTCATGTCGGGCGATCTCGGTGGCCATAAAGTAGGCCCACCTCGACCCATCCTTTTTCTTCTTTTAGTGCCGTGCAGATTCCTGCGTAGGCGTTCATCTTTTCCTTATCATATGCTTCTATTAATTGCAGCGTTCTGTAGTGTTTGGAAGTCCTTTATTCCTGTCCATTGACGAATATCTCTCAGCCACGACATTTTTTTTCTGCCTAATCCTTTTCTTCCCCCTTTAATTTTACCCTGAAGAATGAGGCGTTGAAAGTGGTATCGCTCTCCGCGCAGTATGTGTCCGAGATAACCTATTTTTCTTTTCTTGATATTTTCGAGAAGTTCTCGTTCTGCTAGACCGGTTCTTTGAAGAACGTTTTAATTTCTCACGTGATCGATCCAAGACACTTTCAACATTCGCCGTAGGATCCACATTTCGAGAGCTTCAATTTTGTTGATGATTGATACCTTCAACGTCCACGCCTCAACACCGTACAGGAGAAAGGACCAGACATAGCACTTTACCATCCTATATCTAAGGTTGAAATTCAAGTTCTTGTCTATAAGGAATTTTCGAAGTCTTTTGAAGGTTGCTCTAGCTTGTTCGATCATGCATCCGAAGTATTTAAATTGTGTGACCTGTTCGATGTTCTCTTCGTTAATATGTATTCGAGTGGGTGGAATATCGTTCTTACTAACAATCAGAAACTTGGTTTTACTGATGTTAATATTTAAGTCTAGTCTTTGGCTTTCTTCATTGACCCGATTAGATAATATTGATGGGAATTCCGTTTACTTTAATCCCAAAGGGGCTATACACGTACAGGTTGAATAACATTGGGGATAAGATACATCCTTAGCAAACGCCTTTTTTAATTTTAAAATCTTCAGTTGTTCCAGCGTTGCTTATTCGAATTTCTGCCTTTTGATGCCAATACAGATTACCGATTAGTCTTATATCTTTTCCATCCAGTCCCAAATCTCTGAGGTATGTTATCAGGAGATTGTGCTTAACGTTGTAAATTCCTTCTCATAGTCAATGAAACACATAAAGACATCTTTTCTTTGATCCTGGCAGTTTTGGATCAATGTCTGGAGACTGAATATGACTTCTCTAGTTCCGAATCCGCTTTTAAATCCGAATTGACTGACTCCACTTACTTCCTCACATTTTCGATAAAGCCTCGTATGTAGAACTCGAAGGAAAAGTTCCAGACAGTGTCTCATTAAGCTGATAAGGCGATAACCTTTACACGAGGTTCGGCTGTTCGATTTTGGTAGGGTGATAAACGTGGAGCGGAGCCAATCTTCAGGGAAGTGTCCAGTGTCACATGTTATTGAAGAGTCAATTCTCTTTTGCCAATCTAATTTCATTTCGTATTCTTCTTTGAAGAGCTCTATACCGCTTCGCTTCGCTCTTCCATTGATTCTAGAATATCTATTCGTCCACTCTTTCTTAGTTGTTTGTTTCTTTGAGAGGAGCTTTTCGTTCATGGTTTTAAAGGCTAGTTTAAAATCAAGCCAATGCTTGTCAACGTCGTTTGTACTGGTAACACTTTCTAATTCCTTATTAAGATGGTCTTCATACTGCGATCTTGTTGTTTCATCTTTTAGTAGTTGTAGGGGTCTAGTATCCTCCTGAAGCTCTTTCTTTTAGGTCTGACGAGGCGTAAAACGATGTTAGCATACACTGGGTTGTGGTCTGATACGATATCAGCATCTGGCATTGTAGTAACGTTGGTGACATTTTCTAAACCTACGATTAATTGTGATCATTGTTGTCCTATGGAGATTTCCAGGTGTATAGTCGTCTTGGTGGGAGTTTGAACCACGTGTCTGCAATTACGAGATTGTTCTCCTCACAGTACTGAATCAACCTTTCACATTTGCCATTTCTCTCGCCCAAGCCCCAATCACCAACCACCGATCCCATCCTGCCTTTGCCAACTTTGGCATTAAAATCTCCAAAAATTATATTTATTTCATTCGTTCTTGTGAGTTTTAAGACCTGATCTAGTTGTTTATAGAATTTTTCAACTTCTTCCTCTGGTTTGTCTGCTGTTGGAGCATATACCTGGACAATATTGATGTTAATAGGCCTACCGAGTATCTGAATTAGAATTACTCTTTCGGAAAGGGGAACAAACTTCTTCACTGACTTTTGTAAGTTCTCATCCATTAAGATACCAAAACCATGTTGGTAGTTTCGATCAGTATGATTACCGGAATAGTAAAATACTTTACCTTTTTATTTGAGCAGCCCACTTCCAGGCCATCGGACTTTACTCACTCCAAGAATGTTTACCTTCATTCTGTTCATTTCTTGTATTAAATTATCGAGCTTTCCAGCTGCAAATATTGTTTTCACATTCCAAGTTGCGATTGTCTTATCCAGTTGGAACCGGGAGATTCTTCGCACCTCCTGACCACTTAAGGTCTGCCCGGGACTAGAGGCCATTTGTATTTGAGCTTCCAACATGATAAGATGATCGGATGAATATCCTGGGAATATCTAAAAGATCTTTAATGCAGTGGTTTCCCGTTGCCTTCTGCATCTCCATACCGTTGACCATGTTATCGGTTCGTTCGCCTTTAGAAATCATTCCTCATTCCTAGGACAAGAAGGTGCCCTTACTCTTGTTGGCTCATCCACCCGAAGCTGTTGACAATAAAGAGGGTGACTACTTATTCCGGCAGTCGTCTGGTCGACAGAGCCTCGTTAGTAATCTAGCAGGGTGTACGGCGTGCAGGTGAGGTTGTCATTTGGGTACGCATTTATTTCTATTTCGTGCCATCACCCCTCACACACCTCGATTCTAAAAGTATTTGATAAGTGCTGACGAACTGAATTGCTAAAATGGGGCGGGGCGGTACACTGTCGTGGTTATACCACATCTGATTTCTAATTTTTAAGGGCACATTTTCTAATAAACCGTTTAGGTTTTGTTGCAAGGATTGCAACTACATGGCACCATTTATTTAATCTGCCTGCAATAAAGAACGGTCCAATGAGATCATTCCCAATAATCCCCGCCCACATGTTAACCATGAGTTGGTGCTTTGTCTGTACTATTGCATGGGAATTTTCTTCATTCCAGATATGCAAATTATTGTAATTTATTACTCCGTCTCGGGTGAAACCAGTGGCGGCTCAACAATAGGGTCAAATGTTCATTGACCTCCCAAAAATAATAAGTCAAAAAGACAGTTTAAAAACCAAATTTAAAACCATCCATTCCATCCCAAAATATCTAAAAAAATATCTTGAACATCTGAAATCTTCAATTTTCATGCTAGAACATCTTAAATGTCGCTCATATTATACCCCGGTCAAAACTTAATTTTGCCCAATATGGCCTGTTTACTTACATTTAAAATTCTGTTCACATAGCGGCCGGTGATTTCTGAGAGCGAGAAAGAATCATAGGGCAAATCAACGGGTTAAATCGAGAGAAACTGGGCTATTGACCGAGATCACTTGTTCCATGCGGTGGTCTAACCTCCGACCTATGCACCTATGCAACCGACACAGATTGATACCCTGACGTCTATCGATTATTAATCTATAAAATTGGTTTTTCTATTTTTAGTCTTCCGAAAATTTTCGGGGCTTTGTGTGGTGCTTTATGTTTATGTTGATGATTTTTTTCGAGCGTGGTAATATTAAAATAAGGGAATGTAATTTCGGGAATATTTGATCAGTTTGTTTAATTAATTATTAAGTTAAAATGTCGGACCGCTGCCTTGTTTGTGAAATTAGCGATGTTAAGTATGGAAAAATCTTTAATAAAAAGCGTTCATAATTTTAACGAGCTAGTGATAGACTATTTCGCAAATTCAAAAGACCGAAAAATTGACTTAAAATTTAAGCATATGTAAAAGTTATAGGTACCTTGGGTAAGTTTTTTTTTTAATATTAGTGAGTTCTGAATTTTTGCCTACGGCGATTTTTTTCCTTGAGTGCACTATTTTGACCACCCTACAAAATTGGCCAGGAGCTGCCACTGGGTGAAACCGGCTTCGTCCGTGAACAAAACAGTACTATAGAATTTTCAGCGAGTAAGCCTGCAAGATGGGCGACATGTCATCTGACAAAAGTCATATTCTAGCTCTGAAAAGAACTGTTCTTTAGAATTATATAATTTTTTTCATGGCACAAGAATATATGAAAACGAATTGAAGTTGACAAATCAAAACTTTAAAACAATGTCAAGCAAAGCCTGGCCTGCCCTGTCATCCTATGATGGTTTTATTCTCTCTAACATGTTTTGTTTTCAGTTATAGGCGATTAAAATGTGCTGACATGAATTGTCCGGCGCCATATTGCAGGTTTATTCGCTGAAAATTCTATAGCAACCCACACAATTGCCGAGTGCATGTCCATGAATTAGATGAATGTCAGCATATTTACTATAGGAATAATCATGATTATCATGATAATTTTTTGTTGATTTTGACTATAATTAACTAACCTAAACTAAACTAAGTAAGTTGGAAATATTCTACTATGAGATAAGGTAGCTGTGTAATTTAGGACCAGGTACCTATACCTAATGACCCATCGCTGTGCTGTCAAGCATTAAGAAATGTAGTATAGGAAATCGTTTCTTTCTATAATAACACATCCGAGTTCACCATATCAATGTATGGATTACTGCATGATTGGACGTACATGTTCTTCAGGAAAATGTATTGGGAATGACACCACGGTTGAAAGGATTTAAATCACTCGATTTTTTTCAATTTAAATCATGATTAAAATCAAAATTTCTGATAAGTTATAATTAAGAGAAAATAAAAACTTTCAGTTTTAATTAATGGTTTATTATGTCAAAAAAATAAAACCACTGTATAGCTGAATAATGTTTATTTTAGTTAAGTGTAGTGCTCGTACAAAAAAAACTAATTTTGCAGCTTTTTCGGTTCCTAATCGATTTCTGAGTTTGGAATGGACTAAACCAAATGTTGAGAAAATTCTCTCGACTGATGCGGAAGAAGCAGCAGCACAAAGTAATTGTCTAATTATGAAGAACTCTTTTTGAATAATGGGTATATTTTGTTGCGACTTCCACCAATCTATGGGTTTTACATTGTGAAGAATATCATCATGAAACATAATATCAGTGAAAGGTTCTGATCTTCTGGCAAGAAACTTGACTGGTAGTAAACTAGTAAACCACTATTTGGATCTAATTCTTTAACGGCTTTTAAAGCAACATTTTTTTCACTCTCTGTTAGTGTTTGCTGAGTTTTTGTTGAGTCAAGAATATATGGCAACAAATGATATGGGGTTATACACTTTCATAACGCCTTTTAAATTTTTGCAGTTGATTTAAAGTTTTGTCAAAATGAGTTTCTAATATTTTAAATTCTTCCACAACATCTGAAAGACTGGCACTGTTTCTCTTTGTAGTCTATCTATTGCGATAGATATAGGCTTAAGTATTGTTAGGTAATCTTCGACTAATCTTTTTAAGTGAATGTTGGACATTATTCATTCCTCTTATAATATTGTCAATTTCGTTTTTGTTCTCTTCAGCAATTTTAAAAAGTATGGGCCATGACTTAACGAAATCAGTTATCGAAAACAGTCGGCAAGCGAATTCTATCTGACATCATTTGGCAAAACTAGTTTTTTGCCTCCTTCTTTGAATATGCTGCAGATGCAAAATGGTTGTTACGGAAGTATTTGGCAATGAAAACAACATGTTCCCTAATATCAGCGATTTCCAAATCCTTACATAGTAAATTTAAAATATGTGCAGCACAACCATATGTAATAAGGTTTAATTCAGTGGATGTTTTTATTTGATGTCGCATTGCAGCCATTATCTGTGACAAAACTACATACTGTACAGTCCTATTCGGTTGTAAGCTTTTTTATGAGTGCTGTTGCAATTTCTTTTAAATAAGTATACAGAAGTATGTGGATTCCCAGAAGTATCTAGAGTTAGAGCATCTACTAAGACGGTAAATCCATATTCTGTTGTAACTGTTGCACAGATTATCGGTTCGTTATGTAGATTTGACCATCCGTTAAGTGACAGACATACACATGGTTTTTTCTTCATTATAAATTATATCAAGCAATTTATTAGAAACATCATATCGAGAGGGTGGTATGTATCCAGACCGTAAAAGAGCGATAGCTTTTCTTACTTCCGGTTGCTCCATACAGTTAAAGCTGCTGTTTGTAGCGTAGAGGACTCTGGCAATCTGTTTGTCAATTTCCTCTTTAGTAGATTTGCTAGTGCGTATGACAAAAGATGACAAAGATCCAGAACTAGAACTTGCTGACCTTGTTTCTGATTCTGACACTACTTTCCTTTTTCTACAATCTGGAGTGGAAAGACTGGAAAGTGACTCTAAAGTTTGTTGTGAAGTACATGGTTTTTGTGACTCCTGTGAGTTTGGTGGCGCATTCACGCCAGAAGTACCCTCAACATAAGAAAAAAGACACTATTTAAATTTAAAGTTAAAACGAAAATTTAGCAAATTGTTAAAAATTAGTTTCTGACTTCTCAGATAGGGTGTTGAATTTGAAATTTTATTTTTTGTGTTAAATTCTGAGGAATTTCGTCTAGCGCCTAACGGGCCTAACCTAACCAACTCCATAACCTGTAGTGACCTGTACTTGTACTAATGCAGAAATTAGCAAATTTTCCGAAAACGATCATATCTCATATCTAGCGTTGTTTAGAAAGTATACCTTTTTTCCCCAGAAAAGGTGTAAGAAAAAGGTTTATCTATTGATAAAAAGTCCCAGAAGCTCTCTGTTAAAAAAGTTAGGGCGAATTAAACTTAATAAATGATAGCTGCACAAACATTAATACTAAATTATGATTTGTCACCTTAAAAAATCCCCGGTTACCAAGTTTTGTGCGAAAAATGTATCTTTTGTAAAAGTTATTTTAAAAAGTCGAAAATAAAATTTCAAATTCAACACCCTGTATCTCAGAGACGACGCATTTCCGGACATAAGTTTATTTGGAAAATTGGCTATTTTCTTGAATTCTATGTTGTGTAAAAAAAAACTTAAAAATCACCCTGTATATCTTTGGAAAATTGTAATAAAAATAAAATTTAAAGAAGCAAACTTGTTTACTTATTATTTTATTATAATATGCTGTTTGTGTACTTACAACTGATTCATTGTCTTTTTCAATTTCTGTAGCTATTTAACTTTCACTACACTTTTGCCAGTGAACTTTTATACGTTCGACAAGACCTTGCATTTCATGTCTACATTTTTTGCATATAGGTCTATTTCCTAATTTTCCGTCAGTTTTATTAAATTTTTCTATGAAATGTATTTAGATAGTCTTTTTTCCTTCCACTTCTATGAAGAATTGACATTGTTACACTATTTACAGATTTTTAGGTAACCTTTAGAAATTTACAGCAGAAATCACGCATGGCGCTGCTTATTAGACGGTCAATTATCAAATACTGCGAGTTAGGGCGGACGCATCTTTATATACACAGTGGAGGGTTTTCTTGTTCTGACAGGAATTTGCAGCTTTGAGCGTTTTTCGACAGAAACTATCTTCATTAAAATTTGAAGAACGGTGGAAATAGAATCAAAAACGTGTTGAAAATAGCAACTTATTTATAGGAAAAATAGATAAAAATAGAAAAAAAATCGGAAAAATAAAAAAAATTTTGATTTTTTTTCAAAAAATCGCGAATTTTGATGTTTTTCAAAAAAATCATGATTTTTTCAACCCTGAATGATACTGAAACTGACACACAGAAGCGTCATAGAAGTGTTTCAACATTGGATATGGCAGTCTTTTACTCAACTGGTGCATACAATATTCATATCTGCAAAATCAACTTCATGATATGACAGATGCAACTGAATTTGCAATAGCAATTTTTAGGAATTCGGTGATGTCCTCTTTGTGTTTACGGTGTATGAGGCACAAAAGTAGCAAACAATGTTTGTTTACGCAATTTCTTTAGTAACAGTAATCTTGTCATCCATTTTATCCCAATAGGACTTGCTTAAACACGCACACGCGGTTGCATATTATTATGGATTAATGTTCTGTATGGAACGAGACTGATAAAAATACTTAAGCAGTGATAGTTTAATACCTGTATATATATTTTTTTTTAGTGAGCCGCCTGCACTGCGAATCAGAATCATTCAAAATGGACCTTATTTTGGATATCAATTCATGGCTTTATCCTATGGAATTAGGTAAGTTTTTAGTACCTAATATTTCTTTTTATCCATCCACCATCAAAGCTGTGTTCAAAAAGATATACAAAAGAATATTTATCGCTTTGGTGTTTCATTATAAAAAGTTGAGCAGGAGCTACCCTTCTGCTATGCTACATCTAAGCGAAGTTACTGATGGTAAATTTTTGAAGATAATTTTATCAACTTCAATTTAAAAATAATGCCAAAAATGTTCTTCATCTCATTATTGAAGCTCGTTTTGAATAAATGAAAAACATCGTTTCCAGGAACGATCTTTACATTATGTAAATATGAGAAATTTTTTATATCCAACTTCACGAAATAATGTTATTTTTGTGAAAAGCTCCGCATAATAAAAATATCATCTGGATTGATAAATATACTTTAAATCGTTTTCGGAACAATCTTAATATCGCTACTTGAAGTCTAATGTTTTTACTTTCTTTGGTAGCGTCATCAGCCGATTCTTCGAGTTAAATGTTCAAGGCTTGTTAGCCATACAATTTCTTTATGTAAGAAAGCCTGCATGTTTTGTCGCTTTTATTGTATTGTGTTTTAGTGAATTGAGCTTGTATCGTCACTGTACGGCTCTAGTCACTTTGTACAGTAAAAAAAGGTAAGTAACTATGTTGTCGGATCAGCATTTGCTTACATTTTATATAATGAAATCGGTTTGAAACATACAAAATAAGATGAAGTATGCAACTGTTAAAAGGACAAACAAATCGTACAGATACTACAAGTAGAGTAGAAAGCTGGCATTTTATTTGATTAAAAAAAACTCGTACATACAAGAGTAGCAAACCAAGATTTTTTTTTGTCGAAGGAAAGTAGTAAAACAAATAGTTTGTTAATTTGGCAATCATATTAATTTTAAATACAGTAAAATCTCTCAATACTACCACCCTCGGGGAATCAAAATAAATGTTGGTCGGTTAACAGGAGTGGTCGGTTAATAAATAAAAATTAAAATAACTGGTCTGCATTTTACAGTGTTGGTTTATTAATAAGTATCTACATATACAGTGTGTCTACGTAAGTTGACGGCATATGGGAAACTTTTTTATTATTAATTTTACGAAAAAAAGTTATACTTCATAAAAGGTTCTGCATGGTATAAAACCTAATATGCAACCATTAGATATCAAAATTTATCAGTCAAATACGAGGTTTATCAAAAAATATGATTTTAAAGTACCTTTATTTTTGACAATATCGAAAATTATTATAAAGAAAAGAAAGAAAGAATTAAAAATAACTTTCAAATATTCATTAAAATACTATTTCTTAGACATTTTCTCTGCGATAATGTTGAAAACTTAAGTTTGCCCATTAATGCATTACATTTAATAATTATAAATTTGAGTTTTTTAATGAATATTTGAAAGTTATTTTTAATTCTAAACATCTTTCCTTTATAATAATTTTCGATATTGTCAAAAATAAAGGTACTTTACTTTTGAGCAAAATTCATATTTTTTGAGAAACCTCGTATACGACTGACAAATTTTGATATCTGATGGTTGCATATTAGGTTTTAGACCATGCAGAACTTTTTATAAAGAATAAATTTTTTTTGTAAAATTAATAATAATAATAATAATAATAATAATAATAATAATTAAGGTCTTTATTCATAAATGATACAATCAAAGTACTACATTTTGTTATTGGGCGAGGTTCAGTTCACCCTGATTACAATATATGCAACAAGGCATCTGTTCAACTAACCTATAACCAAACTATAACTAGTGAAATAACCATAAAGAAAGAAAGTAGTAGACGAGATAAACGTAAACTAATAAATTATATTTTATCTTTAAAAGTGGAGAGTATTACTAAAAACAACAATTCATTACCCAGGCCGCACTTTCTATTATGATTGCGCACCAAGCTTTTGATAAATAAAATTTCTGAAAACAGGTGCTGACATAGCATAAACATCATTAGGAAGAGCGTTCAATAAATTGACAATGTTGTACGAGAAGGATCGCTTAAAAACCTGCGATTTATGTTGTGGTATTGTAAGCCTACCCTTAAACCTAATATTAATATTGTGTACGTCTGTGCGAAATCTAATCTTCTGATAGAGATATGTTGGAAACTTATTTTTTATAATAGCATGATAGTGGCAAATCATATGCAGATAACGCCTTTGGTACATGCTTAACCAACCATTATCTTTAATTTTATGGGTAATGTGCTCTCGTTTTTTGATGCCAAATATAAGCCGTAAGCAAGAGTTTTGTACTTTTTGTATTCGCCTTGAATCATATTCGGTCAAGCATGGACCATAAACGCCATCACAGTAATTGAAGTGGGAAAGCACAAGTACATCACACAACATAGACTTTACATTCCTATTAAGGATATATCTATTTTGATAAATAAGTTTTAAGTTGGAGTAAGCTTTCTGAATGCACCTATTCACATGTGCAGCAAACCTCAACTCACTGTCAACATACAGACCCAAATTCTTCACCACAGGATCCAACTTAATATTGTGACCTTGAACGCCAATATCATGACTGTACCGTTCGATAAACCGTTGTTTTTCTACTTTTCCTCCAAAAACCACCGCCACAGTTTTATTAAAATTTAATTTTAAGCAATGATTACTACTAAATTCACTAACCTTGATCAAATCAAAATTGACTGCGGCGACAGCCTGTGGTGCTTCATCCGGATAAAAGGACAAGTACATCTGAGTATCATCAGCATAGAAATTATTACTGCATGACAGAAAGACTGAAGAAAATGATGACGTATAAAATGTAAATAATCTTGGGCCCAAGATTGAGCCCTGCGGAACACCATTAGTGACATCTAAAAATTCCGAGTTTTTTCTATTATAACATACTAATTGTTTTCTGTCATGCAGATAATTTGTCATGAGCCCTATTGCTTGATCGTTAAAACCCACATAACTATACATTGCTTTTAAAATATCATGATTTAACATATCAAACGCCTTGGAATAATCCAACAAAACCAAAATTTACAACTTTCCCTTATCTAAGCTGCATATTATATCATCTGTTATATTCATTAAAGCAGTATTGCATCCCACACCCTTTCTAAAACCAGACTGTAAATCAGAAATTATTTTATTATTGTTAAAATATACCTGCAACTGACCATCAAGTAGCTTTTCAAAAACTTTGGAAAGGGTGGGGAGAATACTAATGGGACGCAAATCATTAAAAGTATTCGGAGTAGCAACCTTGGGCAGAGGAATCACACGCGCTTCCTTCCACATACTAGGAAAGGTGAAGCAAGAAATACTATAGTTCATGATGTGTGATATATATGGAAGTAGAAAGGGAAGACATAATTGTATTGTTAAGATATTTATTCCATCAAGTCCTGTAGCTGTACTTTTTATTGTAGAAATTACTTTTAAAACCTCTATTTCTGTTACACTAACAAAATTAAAATTATTATGACATTGTTTATTATTATTATAAAAATCTATTTGACTTTGATTAGGCTTAAGTTTTGGGACAGCATTGATGAAATTATTATTTATAGTATTTGGGTCTGTCAAAATAATAAAAAAGTTTCCCATATGCCACCAACTTACGTAGACTGTATGTTGTACATAATTTTAAATATTTTTGTTTAAATTTATCAGAACTAAAATTAAATGAGATGAAGCCAATTTACCAATATGTATATATATACTGCACGTGCATACTAACATATACAGGGCGAATCAACAAGGTGTTCGCCTTCGATAGCGCCTAAACTGTAGGAGATATAAGAAAAAGGTTTATATAAGAGTATAGGGTTTGCAATGGAGCATAACGTAAAAATATTTTGCGTTATACAGGATGGCTCAAAATATTGATAGGTACTACATAAGAATTTTTTTTTTTTAAATGAAACACCCTTTATATATTTTTTCTCTTTCTCTTCTCAATGTCAAAAAAATGGCTAGATTTAGACATTAAGTAACTTATATAAAAGTTATTTAGAATTTGTTGCGGAATCATTTTTTTGAATAATATATAGGGTGTTCCATTTAAAAAAAAAATATTTTAAATTGCTAAAAGCTGTAAATTTGGCAACATTGCAAATGTCACTAGCAGCTCCGCGATAACCTTTTATATACGGATACCGAATTTTAGCTAAATCGGACAAACGGTATTAAAGATATTTAAAGCGTTCCATACTTCTGTTACACGCAGTATACTACTATAAATATACTATATATCTTTAAGTACGTTCGCACTGATGCGAGAGTTAAAAAAAAGCCATGTAAATGCCATATAAATCGTACGGTTGGCGATTCTGAAACGACCTTCCTGAGGTCGTGTTCGCTAATGAATATAAGCTCCACAAAGATTCAAGATCAAATGTGAATCTGTTCCTTCGCACACTCGACGCTTTTGTCTGGTAAACTTGATTTGAGTAATTTCTTCAAGCATATTAGCGGGATATAAATATTTAATGAAAATGTGATCAAGTAAATATAATTTTCATTAATTCTATACCCATTTTTTTTTTCAATCGTGATTTTTCAATATTTTAATGAACCGTAATGCTAAAAGGATAATTAATGTTTTTATCCGAGCCAATGAGCTTTTAAGAAAAAAAAATCGGCTTAAATAGTCAGTGCTTACTGAAGCATCACTATCGGGTTTATGTATCAAATTACTTAATTAGTCAGTGAAACCACCGTCGGCTCTAATTCGTTATCACTCTGCCACTAGTTTCTTTAAATAAAATTTTTAATCGAGTCATGTGACAATTTGTAATCGAGTGGCGGATTTAGGAGGGGTTGGACGTCGCTTTTACTGCTTGAGATTTTTATCATTGTCCGAGAAGAACCGTGGCTCTGTTTACGGAAACAGGTCCTATACATTATATAAAAGGAGCTGGAACACCATTTGTAAGAACTTGTTGCAAACGTTCGTGAAATAATGCAAAATACGGCAACATAACGTGTAAGACGCCTGTCTCAAGAAATTTGAAGATCTTATGTAACACGCAGGACTATTCTTAAAAAACAGTTAAATTTGTTTCCTTATAAAGTTCAAGTATTTCAAAAAATACGAGCTACAGATTTTGAAAGACGCACAGTGCAGCGATCTTATGGGGACGTGGGACAAAAATCAGAACTCGAAAACAAATTGATATTATGATTTGATTTATTTACCACCAATTTGTTGGCTATTAGTCTACATATAAAACAAAACACATTTATTCTCTAACATAATGTTTAAAAAAAAAAATGATTTGAACTTGCGCCTGAAAAAAACACATTAATGTAGAGTCAAAATGATTCTTAAAATAAATTATAATACTAACGTTAATAACAACAGATACGAATAGTAGGAACCTAATTCCAGGAAAAAAAGTAGGTACCATGACTGTTTGAGTCATCCTGTATAATTACAGGTGTCCTAGTTTTATACATTTTTTTGAGGCCTACAACTTTTATACCGGAAGTTTTTTTATATTGTGCGCCATTTTCTAAATAATTGACCGGTCCGGGACTTTTTACACACTGTGTATATATAAAAGCGTGGAAAGAAATATTTTTTTTTATCAACCTGTATGCAACAAAAGTGTCGTACTGATTTCTTATGTTAGAAAGAAGACGCAAAAACATATTTTAAACGTAATTTAATAATAAAATAATAATGTAACAGTATATAAGATATAATACAATTAAGATTTTAACATAATATAGGACGGTTATTAATTAAAACAAAATATACATATACCTACAAAAAAGTACCGTGTCAGAATAGTAGATTCTGTAACGAGGTTGGAATGAAAATTCGATCCCAGTGGAACCACGAGTATCGAATTTTCATTCTAACCGAGTAGCAGACTACATTTTCTCCACGACCCAAAAGTACGAATAAAAACAAATAAAATCTGTACAAAGCAATTAAGTTATTTATTCGCAATATTCGTAATTTTAGGTGGAGTAATTATCCAGTTCCATATCTGATTCATCCGATTTTTCACTCGTTTTTTGACTTGCACTAAAATTTGTCTGAAAATAATTATTACAACGCGGCCATTTTTATACTGACAGTTTCGAAATTCATGGCAACCTATGTCGTTTAGATCAATTACAGAATATTCATTTCGTATCTTGTTATGGAACGCAAAACGCATAAGAAGCAAGTGTTTCAGAATAAATATTCCAACTCAAGAGCGAGAATTTTTACATTCTATTATCAAAAATGATTTTGGAATTATTGCATTCAGTAATGGTCGTGGAGAAAAATAATTATAATTCTTTCCCTGGGCAACAGATTATATTTACGTATCATTTTTCTACTTTTTGAACATGCGCTACACAATTTTCCCAGCTTTTGTTTGGAATATTTTGCATCTCTGGCTGTACTAAAGCACTGTCACGGCAGAATACAAGGTTGGCGCAACATTCCTCCTTACCGATGCCTTCAACTGGTGCCATATATGTTCAATTGGGTTGAACAGGCAATGATAAGGAGGAAGTCTTAACACGGTATGACCCATTTCTGCCGCCAAAGTGTCACAATAATATTGCTTTTTTATTGAAAATGATTTTAAAATTTCGAGCAATTGCTTTTTTGTGTAATTTTCCCCAAAACACGGAACTTTATTTAACCTACGACTGTGGTGGCTCGCATTATCCATCACTATCACACTACTTGGTGGTATATTTGGTAATAATTTGTTTTTAAACCAGGCTTCAATTAGTTCTGCCGTAGTATCATCGTGATAATCAACAAGGGAGTCCTTTATATTTTTGGCTGATAAGACCAAAGCGTTTGGTATAAATCCGTTGAATGAGCATGAATTATTGTTATACGCTTACCTTTATTTGATGGAGCTATGGTTCTGCATTGACCCGATAAATCTACCCAACCTTTATCTGGAAATTCGTGTGTGTCATACCACGTCTCGTCCAAATAAATAATATCCCTTCCATCCAGTCTATATCCATGGACTGCAATTAGGTATTCAATCCTCCATCTTTTTAACCGGGTCGATTCCATAATTACTTGTCGTTCGTTAATTTTTTTCATTTTAAAAACCGTTTCTTAAAATACATTTCCTTTAGAGTCTCACGACAACACTCTATTCCTGTATCGTCTTTTTTTTTTAATCTTTGCAGTAGGGTTTTTAAAGTAGGGATCATTTGCTCCCTGTACATGGCATATCTTTTTCTACCAATTATATCGACATCCGTCGCGTCCAGTTTCTTAAAAGTAAAAGAGTATTTCCTCTTTCTCCTCTTCACTATATAATAGGTTTATTTACAACAAACCACACTGTATTCACTGGCCTGCGTGTCAAAGCTGCCGCTTTCTTCACTGCACCAAATTTTGAAAAACCACATTCAAGAAGGGTGGTGTAAACGTCAAAGATTACTTTTTTTGTGTCAACTGATAAACTATCACGTTTTAATTGGTTTTTATCACGACTCGTTGATCCACCTGGCGTACTGGTTTCTTTCCACGGACGAAACATTCTTAGATATCACGTTTAATTGGCAATTTTTTACGAAAACTAGATTGCTTAGAAATTTAACGAGAACAAACGAAATAATAAAAACGCAACAGCGAAGCTGGAGCGTTTTTATCTATTACCGTTTGTTCGAGTTTAAATTGCTAAAAAGTGATCTAGTTTGAGTTTAAAAAATAAAAGTTTATCCGATCTTAAAAAAAAAAATGGAGTGATTTTTAGCTAGAGAAATTCAGGAGTTTTGGCATGAATAGATACTAAAAAAATAATACTTCACTAAAAAAATGTTTGACAGCATCAAATTAATTTGTAACAATATGTCAGTTTGCCGAGCAGCTCGATTTTGAGCTGGAGAGGTTTTTACCATTTAATTTTTAGCTGGAGAGGGTTTTATCGCGATAAAAAAGGATGTAAAACCATGCACAAGAGCTTTTTTTATCCGATAAACTTTTATTTTTTACGAAAACTAGATTGCTTAGAAATTTAACGAGAACAAACGAAATGATATCTATTACCGTTTGTTTGACTTTAAATTGCTAAAAAGTGATGTAGTTTAAGTTTAAAAAATAAAAGTTTATCCGATCTTAAAAAAAAGATCGAGTGATTTTTAGCTAGAGAAATTCACGAATTTTGGCATGAATAGATACTAAAAAAAAATAATACTTCACTAAAAAAATGTTTGACAGCATCAAATTAATTTGTAACAATATGTCAGTTTGCCGAGCAGCTCGATTTTGAGCTGGAGAGGTTTTTACCATTTAACTTTTAGCTGGAGAGGGTTTTATCGCGGTAAAAAAGGATGCACTTTTTTTTATCGATGTCAAAATGATAAAAATGCAAATGTCAAATGGACATTTTATTGTAGGAGTGAATTTATCGTATTAAAAATTTACAACAATCCGTATTTTAATTATTTGGTAGAAACGACGCCTATGGTCAGGAGTTTAATGCTTTTTTATGTCATCAAATTAGGCTTGGAACAACTATACAAGTTTTTTGTTTGACCAGATTAAAAATGTAGCCCTGCTTTAAATCATTTTTAATCATTTTACCAAATATCAGCCGAACCGTATAATATATCAAAATAGTGCAAGAAATAAATAAGGTTAATGATAAACCAAAAAAGTTGTTTTTATATGAAAGGATAGTCAGTGTCGTATCAAAAAAAAGTTGGGGGGGCGGGGAGTCGCAGTGGTCGTGACGTCAAAAAAAAATACACTGTAGATAGTTTTAAATGACAATAGGTTAATTCTTTACAAACTTTAATATGTAAGAAGAGTACAGAATTTGAATAAATAAACTTTAAGCACACATAAAGTACCTAAATAGAAAAAATCGAAAAAAAAAATAAAAGTTTAAATCCTGTATTTTACAAACGAGGGATTTCTGGACCTCCATTAATGGGAACTTTTTTCATTATTGAATCATCTGTTTCAATTTGTCGGTATAATATTGAAACACCCTGTATAGTTATGATATAATTTTAAAATTAGATATGGAATCGTTCTTTTTGGGAACAGTGGTGACGTGGAAACACTATTTATCTGCCAAAAGAGGGCATTAGGAACACTCTTTAATATTGGCCCAAGACAAGCCTGCAGAGGTAAATTTAAGGAGAACAAACTTCTCACGCTCGCTGCTGTGTACATACAAGAATGTATTCAATTATTTTTGTAAAAACAGAGTGGAGTATTATTTGGGGGAAATGAGCCTTAGGTTGCTTGTCCCACAAGAACCATGAATTATTCGGTTCCTAGACATAGGTTAGCATTTTACGAGAAGGGGGCATATTACAATTGTATTCGTTTCTATAACAGTTTACCCACCCAAATCAAAGGCGTATTTATGGGGGGGGGGGGTAATGGGGGTAGTTAGCCCCCCCCCCCAGGAATTGATAAATTAAAAAAATCATAATGCAGGAAAATCAGTTTTTCCAAAAATTAAAAAAAAAATTTTTAAGCGAACCATATTCAATAGAAGAATACTGAAAAAGAACAATTATTAATAGGTTTGCTTTTATCCTGACACTTATTAATTTTATGTACAGGGTGTCCAGTTTTAGATGGTTTTACGTGGTCCGTTATTAGTAAAGCTAGAAGGATACGGTTTTCGCAGCAATGTGCTACTTTTTTGTGAAACAAAATGTGCCGCAGTCAAAACTTTTCTACTCCTCCTTGTTTTTGATGTACGGGATGTTTTTGAAGATTTTACATTTTGGGACACCCCCATATTTAGGTTACCCTGTGGCTTATCAAAGAGAAAATAAATGTTCTTTTTGTAGTTTTTTACGTAGAATCCAGTGACGTTCTCAGATTTTTTCTACGTTCAATAGTTTCCAAGAAAAAGACGAACTTGCTTTTTTTTTTAAATGGGTCACCCTATGTATTTCTTAATAATGTAATTTATTTTATATTATAACGAGCTTCTCAGAAATATATAATACCTTATTCTTATTTTCAATATTAAGCACGAAATTTACGTTTTATTAAAAGATATACATTTTTTGTTAGTAGACGGGTATTTAAAAAAACCATTACTGGTATGATAATTACTTCAGAAGAAATATATTTGGAGTCTTTAATTTAATAAGCAGTTATATTTCAGTAAAAATAATAACAACGCATAAATCGAGTTTTGTTTTTTAAAATAAAACATTAGAAAGAAAAGCTGAAAATTTATAGAACTTTCTCATAAATATTACTCAAATTGTTCTCCATTATGCCTTAGACATGTTTCACACATAGTTCTTATTCGCCTTAATGAATTTAAAATAATAAAAGGCCGCGTTTGTAACTCCCTAAATGCATCTTTCAGTGGCATTTCTTAAATCTGCAATTGCTTGGTATTGAATAGAATCAATTTTATTTTCAAGGTATCCCCACAAGAAGAAATCCAAAACTGACAAGTAATTAAATTAATTACTTGTAGATATCCCGAAAGACGACAGCCGGATAAAATAATTTGTCTAAGGATGAAATAAAATTTAATTGAACACGGTTTATTTTCTAAACCTTGGCCTAAAATCTACAACAAGGAAAACCGCGAGACCGAGGAAACAAATGTTTCAGCTTCAATTGAAACAAATCCAACTAGTTCTTGCAGAACGGTTGAAAGGTTCGGTCGGAGTAGTTAGTGCCAAAAATAATAGAAGACGTGCCCTTAGCGGGTCTCAATAACTTGCATCTGCAACAAGATGGAGCACCCGCTCACAATGCGCTAACTATCAGGGCCTACTTAAACAATAATTTCCCAGGTCACTGGATTGGAACTAATGGACCTGTAAGATGGCCACCAAGGCCACCCGACTTGTCGGTTTGGATTTCTTCTTGTATTATAATAGTATATTAGTATAACAGGGTATTTCAGAATAAGATGCTGATCCTTAACGGTGTGAATCCTTAGGTGATTAATAGCCATTTTTTGGTGTAGAAATTTTTTTAAATTTTCTAACCAGTGGCGTCCTGAAAGGGTTTGGACTAGACATTTTGGAAAAATATTATGTACGCCACTGCTTTTTCTCAAGATAAAAATTATTTTTAAAATACTCATTCATTTTAGGCCAAATTTGATATCTTGCCTTTTTATCGTCCGACAAACAGTTTCCGACAAAAAAAATAAAAAGCATTAAATGCGCATTCGCTATGTGTCTATGGTTTCTGACAAGTAGGCTATGAACTTTGTTAAGGAAACAATGACAATAACGAAATATTTAATGCCAAATAGTTTTGACAGCTATTTATTTATGTACACGGCTTTCCACTTAACTTAAATTTTAAAAACGTAATACTTTTTAAACGTATAAGTATCATGGTAAATTTTTACAAATGTCGAGTTTGCGTATATGCATTACCTGTACGGGCTTGCTGACGGCATTGCATTCGAAGCCAGACGATTATACCAAAAGCGTTATCCAAATAGAATAGTTCCGGATGCACGAACGATTTCAGGAACTCACAGAAAGTTATGTGAAACCGGATCTTTTGAAACAAAAAACTACTTATAAGGGGCACACCAAACTACACGAACACCGGAAACCGAAGAAGCTGTTAAGCTAATATAAGTACCAGAAAAATTGGGAATATTTTAAATATTACTCATGTCCTAGTCTGGAGAATTCTTCAAAGTTATTTGCTATATCCGTACCATATTCAACGGGTCCAGGCCCTACTTCCTAGGGATTTTCCATTACGCATAAATTTCTGCCAATGGTTTATTCAAATGGTTACCGAAAATCCCCAATTTGATGCCAGAATTTTGTTCACGGACGAAGCTAATTTTTCCAGGAACGCCATACAAAATTTTCATAACAATCACTTCTGGACAGAAGAAAACCCAAATGCCATTACGGAATTCCACCACCAAGAGCAATTTTCTGTAAATGTTTGGGTTGGAATTATTGGTGATTATTTAATTGGGCCTTATTTTTTACCAGCCAGATTGAACGGAATCAATTATCGCCAATTTCTTGAACACACTTTACCAAATTTGCTAGACGACGTCCTTATTTAACCCGACATCGTATGTGGTTTATGCACGATGGTGCACCTGCCCATTTCAGTCTCTTAGCACGAGAGTTTTAAATCAACATTATAGTAATCGATGGATAGGGCGCAGAGGAACACAATCGTGGCCACCTAGATCCCCTGATCTAAACAGTCTAGATTTTTTTCTGTGGGGACATCTGAAAACGTTGGTTTACAGCATCCCAATAAATACTGAAGAGGAGTTGAGAAACCGCATAATAGTTTGTTTCGACACTATCAGGAATACTCCAGGAATTTTTCAAAGGGTACGAGACTCAATGAGGAGAAGAGCTGAAGCATGCATTCTTGCAGGTGGTGGCCACTTTCAACAGCTAATCTAAATTATTTTCGTTTTTGTTCACACGTTATTTAATGTTAGTTGTTTTAATTTAATGTTAAAAAATAAACCATAGGCACATAGCGAATGCGCATTTAATGATTTTTATTTTTTTTGTCGGAAACTGTTTGTCGGACCATAAAAAGGCAAGATATTAAATTTGGCCTAAAATGAATGAGTATTTTAAAAATAATTTTTATCTTGAGAAAAAGCAGTGGCGTACATAATATTTTTCCAAAATGTCTAGTCCAAACCCTTTCAGGACGCCACTGGTTAAAAAATTTTAAAATTTTTCTACACCACAAATTGGCTGTTGATGCTTAGAGGGCATGTGTGAAAAATTCATAAAAATAGCTAGAAAGTTGTTAAAGTTAGGATAGAAAAACGATTTTTTTTCTTAAAACTTTAAAGCCCTGTAGTTCAAAAGTTGATAGGTTATGGATATATGTTAATTTGAACTTTTCTTCTTAAAATCACCTAAGGATTCACACCGTTAAGAATCAGCATCTTATTCTGAAACACCCTGTTATACTAATATACTATTATTATACAAGAAGAAGTCCAAACCGACAAGTCGGGTGGCCTTGGTGGCCATCTTACAGGTCCATTAGTTCCAATCCAGTGGCCTGGGAAATTATTGTTTAAGTAGGCCCTGATAGCATTGTGAGCGGGTGCTCCATCTTGTTGCAGATGCAAGTTATTGAGACCCGCTAAGGGCACGTCTTCTATTATTTTTGGCACTAACTACTCCGACCGAACCTTTCAACCGTTCTGCAAGAACTAGTTGGATTTGTTTCAATTGAAGCTAAAACATGTGTTTCATCAGTCTCGCGGTTTTCCTTGTTGTAGATTTTAGGCCGAGAGAAAATGAACCGTGTTCAATTAAATTGGATTTTATCCTTAGAAAAATTCTTTTATCCGGCTGTCGTCTCTCGGGATATCTACAAGTAATTTAAGAAATTTAATAAATCTTCATAGAGATACTACAGAAAGTCGTATATTTACCTATTAAAATACACTTCCAATGCTTCATCTGCATTTTCACTACAATGGACATAACAAACGAGCATGTCGTATTTTACATTATTTTCAGAGTTTACATTTTCTTCCATAATTAGGACAAACTTATTTTTTACTATTAATTAGATATTTTAACACAACTTAGAGAACCTGAATACTCTGACAGAAACTAAAGAAGTTTTTAATACCACATAAATGACTTTTTCTTTTTTAAAATACCCGTCATGGCCTACTAACAAAAAATGTATATGTTTTGATAAAACGTAAATTTCATGCTTAATATTTAAAATAAAAAAAAGGTATTATATATGTGTGAGAAGCTTGTTATAAGCAAAACTATATTATTAAAAAATACAAAGGGTGACCTATTTAAAAAAAGGCAAGTTTCTTTTTTTTTTTCGGAAACTATTGGACGTAGAAAAAATCTGAGTACGTCACTGAATTCTATGTAAAAAACTACAAAAAGAACATTTACTTTCTCTTTGATAAACTACAGGGTAACCTAAATATGGGGGTGTCTCAAAATGTAAAATTTTCAAAAACATCCCGTATATCAAAAACAAAGAGGACTAGAAAAATTCTGATTGTGGCATCTTCTGTTTCACAAAAAAGTAGCAAAGTGCTGCGAAAGCCGTATCTTTATATTTTTACTAATAACGGAGATACCCCGTAAAACCATCGAAAACTGGACACCCTGTACATGTATATAATTGTGAAACCAAGATTATTATTATGCATTTGACTGCACAAACTGCACTTCGTCGATCAGCTCTTGCACTTAATCGTTGTTAAACTATCACAAGTTACTTAATAATAACAAGCCTATAGTGTGTTGCCATTAAACATTCAATTAAAAAATGTGCCTTCCCTAGGCTGTTAAAGGGTTACGCCACTGGTTAAAACGAATTATATTTTAGAGGTGTCTAAATTTAACTTATTTAATTATTTAATCCAATATAATCTGCAATAGGCGACCTTGTATGAATGCATTGACCGCTCATGTTCATCCGGGACACAGCATTGTTTAAAAAGAACTGGAAAGTTGTTAGACAAAGTCAACTAATAAATTCGCAACCATACGGGTGTCAAGCAGAGTTGGGCAATAATTTAATTGCAATTTAACAATAATGGCTATTTCAATGTAATTGTATTTAAACTTTATAATTACATTATGTCCCATGTAATTATATTTTCGTTGGGGTAATTATAATAAAATTCCAACTAAAAAAATGTAATAGGTTACTGACTAAAATGTATAAGTAAGTTGGTACCAAACATGTTCGATGGGATTAAATATACAGTATACAGTGGTATGGTGGAAGCCTTAAAACTGTATGCCCTAGATTTTTTACATAATTGTCACAGAAGTATTCCTTTTGTAGTTTTAAACTTTGTAAAACCTAAATTAATTGCCTTATCATACATGTAGTTTTGGATTGTTGCTTTTGTGTCATTTGAGAAGGGAGTCTTGGTCAACTGCCTACTATGGTAGCTTGCATTGTCCATTACAATTATTACGCTATTCGGAGCTATATTTGGAATTAGCTTGTTTTTAAACCAATCTTCAAGTAAATCAGCAGTGGTGTCCTTATGGTAATCCAGAGAAGAATCTTTAATGTTTTTTGCAGACAAAGAAATTCCATTTGGAATTCATCCGTCTTTAGATCCAGCATGCGAAATCGTAATTCGTTTACCTCTTTTTGATGGCGCACTTGTTTTACACTTGCCGCTTGAGTCAATCAATCAATAGATTAGGAATTTGAACTAGAAATAGAAAATGAATCTGCAACAGCAAATTTTTCGTGTGTGCCCTCATACAAACTCCTTGATTTTTGGGGAACAAGGTTCACCATTTCCTCATTTGCGGCATTTTCAATGTCTGAGTCTTCTAAATCACTCATTTTTTACTTAATATTCGCCGCAGTTTTTGACAAAAAAATTATTTCAATTTTTTTTTGACAAGTGTCAATTTTTTTGACATGATAGGTGTAAATGAAACACAGGTAATAAAATGTTTGGTAAAATAAACTAAGTTTTTTATTATAAAACGACCGTAGAAAAAATATTGTATACCATTCGTTACGAAACAATGCCTTTTAGTCACTCTGACGTGTTTGTCCAACTCGGCTTCGCCTCGTAGGACAATTTTCACGCCGCGTGCCTAAAAGACCCTTATTTCGTAACTTGTTGTATAAATAGCTATTTTATGAAACCAAATTAGAAAAATACTTTATTGGAAGTACCATTAATGGAAGCGCAACCTCATTGACTTTCTCGGGTTGTTGATGTCGTTTAAAAGTTGGGTTTAAACACGGTGAGACGTACTTTAAATAAGCAAAATAGGGTACTAATAAAAAAAACATATTATGAATACTGTAGGTATACTGTATAGTGTCTTGTCAATGTAATTTTTTGCCATAATATCTTCTTAACTAATACGGGTTTTTGCGAAAAATTACTAAATTTCGACAACACAACAAAAAGAAGAAGTTTAAACACAAATGTTATGAAGACTTATCACAGAAAAATAATGTTCACAACAATGTGAACTGGTACATCAGGAGTATGCCGACCATTCCATCCATCACAGGTGGGTGGAGCTTCAAATAATATTTGATTAAAAATCTCTCGGTTTGATGGAGATCAATTGTATTAAAATTATAAAATAATTAAAAAATAAATAAATATTTATTATTATAATTTTTATTACATTGTTTTATAATCTACATAATTTTTATTTATTTATTTATTTATTTCTGGAACATGTTAATGTGTTATTAGTTCAGCTTGTGGATCTATGAAGCTCAGATTTAAGCATCAAGCAAGATCTTCGGTAACATCTGCCTGCTTACTAGTGGTACGTTTTGTATAATAAAAGCTACAAATACCTTTTTTCTGGAGATGTAATGCCAAATATATTTTAGCGCTGAACTCAAATATTGTAGCCCTATTCTTTTTATCATTGTTCACAAAATGGCAGCTACAAACCAAAGAGTGTTGGAAGGTTCTCTATTCTTATCTTTTACCATTGTAAAGCAAATAATGGTTTGACTCCAAGGCTTTTATCCCTTTTTAACATAATAATTGTTTTATTATAGGTGATGTCCAGACTTTTCTTTCTTCTATCTTTGCAGGAAATACCACAAACTTGAAAATTCTCTGTTCGCTATGTTTTTATCGGACAATAAAACACATAACCACTTTAGCAGATATTGAATCTATAATAAAAATTATTCAGGCGATAAACTGGGTTTACTTTATATTAATAAATAAACACCACCATAAGCTTTATTTTACAAAAAGCTAACAATTATGTCTTAATAAACAATAACGTAAACAAAAATAACCTAACCTTAATCTTATTTAGACGCCGATAAAATATTTTCAGGAAACATTTCTGTGGCTAAATGGGTCAATAATATTAAGAAAAATATTAATAATTTGAAGAAATTGCTTATTTGTCGCTTATAAACGTACCAAGGCTTGCAAAAGTCTCTTATGGGGTTTTCAATGTCATTTATTTTTGTTTGGATAGGTTTTTAAAAACACAACCCCTGTGATGTCATCACTTAGGCTGTCTATTTGTTGATATTTTGTTGTTTGTCTGTTTTGCTTTAAAACAAAATAATAATTTTATTAATGATGTTATTGTTTCGAAACCAGTTAAAATGGGTTTAGTGAACAATGTCTAGAATTGATCGTAGAATTCGAGAACGTGAACAAAATTTAGGGGGGTTGACTAAAAAAAATAAAACCAACGGACCCGACTGATTTTTGATGAAATGTCACAACTAATCCGTAACCCTGCCTTGTATATTAAAAGAAAATATTCTTCATTTCGATAATTCCTCCTAGTTAATACATAGATTCGTCGAGGTACCTATAGCTTCTTACATAAAAGCAATACTTTAAGCGTCTTTAAAGCTGCCTAACAGCCATCATAAACTGGTTTAACAAATACCATCTTGAGGAAGCAGAAGACATATCGGTAATAATACCTCATTACGCAATCGGATCCGCGACAATCGTGTCCGCTTCCAAGGCGAGGCCGCCGAAAGGAAGGAGACCCCGCAATGCGGCCGCTGCGCCCCTCCGTCGGCCAGGCCCAACCTTGGCATTGAACTTGGGACATGCCGTTGATGCCGCGCAGCCACGGAGACGATGGTCGATAGTCGATAGAATGAGTGTGCCACGAGGAACCGGCGAACTGATAGACGGCCGCGAAAGAATGACAGGACTTGGACAACATCAGTGGCGTGCTAATTCTTTTAATTAAGGGATACTGCGACGGTCGATATATCAAGCTATTTTAAATTAAAGACTACAGGTCAGATGCAACTCAAAGCGACATCTCGCGGCTCTCGCTCACATCACCCAGCTTAATCCAACTGTAACTTCTATAAGTTCAGAGTCAGAAAGGAAACAGCTGCAGAGACCAGAGGCTTAGTCATAATTACAGGCGTCGCCGCCAGGTAGCGCCGTAAGCTTATCGGCAGTTGAAAAACCTTTTTTTCGGCATGAATCATCCTCAGACCTCAGATACGTTTCGTCGTATCACGGATCGTCAGTATCTTAAGTGGGCCACCGTGTACAGTGATTTTGTTGTCACCTAGCCATAGTGTCGCTATCGCCCCTACCCCTGTCAATTTGTTTTATATATTAATAAAATAACAATGGCGCATAATAATATTAACGATGTAAAGAAAGTTAAAAAATCTAATGTTCGGTGATGCGTTTAAACAGTACGAGATGTCGCTTATGTTATATCTCACCGTTAGTCCTCGACATTTGTACAGATAAGTGTTCCTCTTGTTTTAGCACTCAAATTTACTATAAATAGCCGACAAATTTGTATGCTATTCAGTCATTCACGGGGGTTCAAAGAGATAAGATCTATTTAGCTGCAGTCATCATAATACGTCATAACTCGAGTTGATGAGTTATTTTTATAATAATTAAAAGTTGTTTACAAATTGTACGGAAAGTTTCCAAAAGCATAATCTGGGACTTTCTTGGTTGTGTTAGAGCATCGTAGCTCGGATGAATAAAAGTTTGAAATATTACGCAGTAGTTTAATTTGTGTTTTTAAGTTAGATTAAATACTTAGGCATAAATAGTGATATCAAATAGAAGATTATATAGAGTCAGAATAAGACTTCTATATTATACAGAGTTGGAATAAAAACTTGAAATATTTTATTCCGTTTTAACTAAGCTGTTGTGAGTCAGACACATGGTCTTAAATTTCGCAGCAGCCTTAGACAGAATGCAAGACGTGCTGCTACCGTCTTCGCCGAGCGGCTTCCTGGAGGCCTGGATCAATGATGCCATGGGTTCTCCACTACCTAATAGTCAATCTGAACTCCAGGAAGTCTGCTATGACTTTTTCGACAACGATACGGAGGTGGCAAAGGGCCCAGACCGAGATGCCAAGTTGCCAATTGGTGTCCAGGACCTGTTAGGGTTCTCTACACCTCCGTCCGACTGCCGGCCGAGTGGCAAAGAAGTGGCAAGCGACCCAAACCCCGTGGGTGGCTCAAAAAGGCAAACAACATCGATGCCTGAAGAAGAGGATCTCTGGTCGTGGTGTGAAGATGTACAGCCGTGGGGAATGCTGGGTGAAAGCGAAGTAAAAGAAGTATATGTTGAACTGGCTGATCGTCAGCGAATTTTAAATTGGAGTGCACATGCGTCGGAGCTACCTGGGAACGTAGACGCATCTGTTCGCTTCACTCTGGTTCCTCATGTTCTTTTCCTTTTCGTCAAGATTTTAGCGTCCCGCCATACGTGAGGTGAGCAGTAATACGTCAAAACGCGTCTGGAGAGAGGGAAAAGACGAATGTAATGACTTCGCATTTCTTAATTGTTGGTTTAAAAAAAATTTCACGCGTTTTTATTTATTTAGAAGTCGAATGAAATCAAATATTTTTTACCCGAGTTTGGTAGCGACGATAACCACGTACCCATAGACTCAAATTAACATTGATATAAAACCATTTCCTAAAGACGGGTAAGTAGGCGCCCAAAAATGGCAACGCTGTAGAATATTGCTTTTTTGACTCATGCTAGTGGCAGCGTGCTATTCTATCTACACTGTGTATCAGCCAAATGGAATAAATTCGATAATGAATATATTATGTGGACGTGTCCGAAAAAACGCTCGGACACGTCGATTGGTATCTCTAGTTGCGCATTTTTTTTAATAAAAACTTTTTACACGGGGTGTGTCATGTAACAGTGGCCAATACTAACTTTCTTATTTTAAATGCAGCACCCTGTATGTTATTTAATTTTTGGTTTCTTCAGAAAATTTTAGACATATTTCATGTACAATATCCTCGACAATATCCTATACCTATCTTCAACTGTTTCGGAGATATTACGTGTTTTCAGATCTATTGCAAAAATTAACAACACACTAAAAACTAATAAGTAATACTGTTTATTTCTTGATAATGTAAAAAACAAAAAAAAAATTAATGTAGCTAGGACAAACGTGCTTTTCACTTCAAGCGTCTATCGTCGAAAGGGCCGGATATTGTCTTTTCTCCATAGTTACCAAAAATTGTCGATAAATTGGTCATAACAATATAACGCAGCTTTCCATAACTTTTTGCAAGTTGGTTCTTCTCATGCATAACACGCTACATTACATCTTAAGTATGTTTATTACCAACCAGTGGCGTTTCAATTTCGTACTTCAGAAGCCCTTTAAAAGCCTTAATTCAGGGCTGGCCCCTGGCCCTACCCTGTCCCTTGCACCGCACCGAGTTGTTTTACGATAGCTACGCCACTGTTACCAATTGGCAGTGGCAATAATCAATTATGACGCGCGATTTTCGCGTTCGAGCTTTGCTATTGGTGCCGTGGCAATTTAACCTTCTACGGGACCAATAGCAAAGCTCGAACGCCAAAGTCGCATGTTATCATTGTTTATCGCCACTGCCAGTTGGTAATAAACAGACTTTAGGTAACTTTGGTGCAATTCTATTTTTGACGACAGTTACAGGGCTACCAAATAACCTGAATTTACTTGTTATTCGTGCATGGGAAAAAAATTACATGAACTTTCGATTATGTTTTTTCGTGATCTATACTGGGTCTCCCAAAAGTCCCGCATAAAATTAATTTCAATTAAAGAAAAACAATCTAGGAAAAATGCTCGGACCCGTAAATTATTATTTTTAATTGTGCATTTTTTGACATAAAAAAATATTATACCTGTCTCATAGAACAGTTGTCATGTCACATTTTTTTTTAATTGAAATGCCTAATTTTTTATTAGGTTTTCAAATTCTACAAAGAATTCTAAATATTTTTTATGTAGGACTTGCTATCCCGATTTTCAGCTGTTTCCAAGATATTGACATTTAATTTTTTTTTATTAAAGGTAATACTTTTGACTTTGACTTAGGGACAAAATAAGAAGTCAAGCTGAGGTTTGCACTTTGTTTAACGAAAAGTATCCAGAAAACCAAATTACTCAGTCGACTGTAAGTAGGGTATTCCATAAATTTGAGGAGCATGGTACAGTTAGGGCGTTTGTCCACCACCGCCGTCACCGTCACGTCACCGAGAACGAGATTATTTCGGGCCGAGTTTAATATGACGTGACGGCGATCGTTTGTCCACCGCGACCGATTTGGCTGGTTTAGTTTGTTCCAGCTGTCATACGTGGTAGTCGCGTTTTCGAAGAAATAAGAAGATGGCTACAGAGGTGAGGATATGTTCATGTCTATTATGCACGATGGGCTGACTGATGTACCAATGGTAGGAGGTGTACCGCATGGTGGGCGTGCCGCTAATGACATAAGAAATAATTTTGCTGAATACTTTGTAAGCCCAGAAGGCTCCTTACCTTGGCAGATGAATAAAATCTAAACTTGTAATTACTTAATTAAAAACATAAGTAATAAACTACCATGTTGAAGCAAAAGAACCAACACAAAGTCCCGGTCTCAATAAATTTAATATTTAAAACAACTAATTGGTTACATGTTTCGCCTATAAGACATCATCAGCAGTGCTTACTAATTTCGTCTTTGTTTTTATGGTCCATATCCTCAAAGTTCGGCTCTAAAAAGGTACAAACATCGCGCCATGCATTTCTACGTAAAATTTTATCTTTGGACACTTCCTTGGTTTTATCCCACAAATATTCTTTACTTTCTATAACTTCTATTAATGAATAAATATCGTATTTAAATTTTTTGGCCATTTTTATTACAATGATATATTATGATAATTGATGACAGACAAAATAATAACTGAGCTCGTGCACGGTGCGACGGCGACGGCAGTGTGTGGACAAGTTCATACGATCATACGTGTTTTGTATTGCCGGCACATCGGCCCGTCAAAATCTCGGGCGACGTTCTAGCGGTCACGCCGATCTACTCGCAATTTCGGCGGCCGGGATGACGGCGCTCGGGTGACGGATGTGTGGTGGACACACGGCTTAAGTAAATGTATGTACCGCTACTTCGGCGCCGTCATCTAGTTCTCGGTGACGTGACGGTGACGGCGGTGGTGGACAAACGCCCTTAGAGATTTACCTAGAAGCGGTCGACCACTCGTTCTAACCGAGGACAAAAAAATCGATTTAATGTTATCGCTTACTGAAAACCCCCACTCTTCAGTTGTTACTTTGGCGTTAGATAATAAAGCTACTTGAAGTACAGTACATCGATTTTTTAAGAGCGAAAAATTACATCCTTGTGTGTGTGTGTATCTGAGTTTATTGGCACTGGTTTAAACCAACTGGCCAGCTTTGTTACATCCTTATAAACCTCTTCTTGTACAGGAACTACTAGAAGATGACTATGATAGACGGCTTGAATTTTGCGAAAAATGATGATAAGGATTGATACTAATAATGCCTTTTCAAGTAATATTTTATTTTCTGATGAAGGTACATTTTGCCTGAACGGGCAAGTTAATAGACAAAATGATCGATTGTGGTCTCATGATAATCCGCGATGGTTACTTGAGACACACACTCAATATGCTGGTAAGGTTAATGTCAGGGCAGGCATAATAAATAATAGAATTTTGGGACCTAATTTGTTTCAAGAGAACCTTACCGCTGAACGTTATTTGGATTTTTTAACATTTGATTTAATTCCGGCATTAGCAGTTCTTTTTCCTAACCAGATGGAACCAGATATTCCAAATGAGATTGTATGGTTTCAACAAGATAGTGCCCCTCCACACTTTGGCGTGGAGGTCCGAAGGTACCTAGATGAAACCTTTACAAACCGTTGGATTGGTCGTAGGGGTACTACTGAGTGGCCACCTAGGTCGCCGGATTTAACACCGCTGGACTATTTTCTTTGGGGTTATTCAAAGGAAAGAGTGTATCGAAACAGACCTAACAGCATTGAAGATATCAAAGAAAGAATAAGGACAGAAACAAATAGAATACCTCCTGATTTTATAAGGAATGCAGTAAACGGATTTTACCATCGCCTAGGGGCGTGTTAGGTAGAAAGCGGTGGACATTTCCAGCATTTGTTGCGCTTTTAGAATTTTCATTTTAGTAATACATAACAAATTTGTATGGATAACCTTTTTGTTTCAATTTTCAAATTAAATGTCAATATCTTGGGAAACAGCTAAAAATCGGGATAGCAAGTCCTACATAAAAAATATTTAGAATTTTTCGTAGAATTTGAAAACCTAACAAAAAATTAGGCATTTCATTTAAAAAAATTGTCAAGGACGTGACAACTGTTCTATGAGACACCCTGTATAATATTTTTTTTATGTCAAAAAATGCACAATTAAAAATAATAATTTAAGGATCCGAGCATTTTTCCTAGATCGTTTTCCTTTAATTGAAATTAATTTTATGCGGGACTTTGGGGAGACCCAGTATAAATCCGAGAGATTATCTACGAATTCTGTGACACGCCTTAGAGCTTTCTAAACACAGGTTAGTTCAGATCAGTTTTTTTTATTTGTTCTCATTTATTTTCCCTATACCTATTCAGTTTGTCATATATATATATTTTTGTTCTATTTTGAAACAGAGTTAATTATCATTCAAACAAATGCCCTATAGGGTTCATTTATCTGGCAAAAAGGGCGTATTCCGTAACCTTTGACATTTTCCAATTCAATTAATGTACAATGTATATTGTACCTACACTACCCCAGATCGATTATTTGATTTGAGGTAATTTAATTGTTCTAATTTGTAGAAAAATCCTGATAATAATAAGAAAATAAATTAAGATGGGCGATGGTGAGGCCAGCCAGGGGGTAACTTACCGTAGCAGTTTTCTTTAAAGTCCTCCCAAAAACCGTGTAATCAGTTTTTGGGTTTTTCTCTACCTACATTTTGGGAAAGAGAACCAAAATCCAAAATATAATACAGTCCTAGAGGTAATGTCTAAATTCAGCGGTGTGTATTTTGGAAAAACACTCGAACCCGTCAATTTTTATTTGTTAATGTGTTTTTTTGGGTGGTAAATTCATGTATACAGGGTAGCCCAAAAATAAGTTAGGACCATAAACTACATTTTGTCAAATGAAAACATATATTTTTTATTTTATTTTTGAATTTTGCATCAAATTCTAAGTATGTTTCATGTACCCATGTCTTATACCGAAACTCAACAGTTATCGAAAAAATTACGATTGAACATATCAATAAGTAAGACCTGTTTATTTAAAAGAACAGAACAACAAATCAAATTAAATGTTGAAAATGTGCGCCATTTACCATTTACGGCTTGACAATATCCAAGGCGATCAATAAACTCTCTTTGCACGTTTTCAACCATTTCCGGAGTTATGGCACGCACGTCTCTTCGTTCCTCTCTTTCAACTCCTGCAGATTGTTTGGCCTGTCAACAAATACTTTCGGTTTGAGGTAACCCCACAAAATGAAGTTCAGCGGAGTTAGGTCTGGCGACCTTGCAGGCTATTCGATAGATCCTCTACTTCCTATCCACCGATTGGGAAAGGTTTCATCCAAATATGTATTCACAGTGGCAGCATAGTGCGGAGGAGCACCATCTTGCTGGAACATCAGTTTTTCGTCAGGGAAGTCTGAGTCCAATAGATTCGGAAATAAAGCCACTAATGCTGGAATTAATTCGAGAAATTCGAGGTATACTTGTCCACTTAAAGACTGTTCGAAGAAAAATGGGCCAATTACTTTTCCGCGCACTATTCCACACCACACCTTTGTTTTTTGAGGGTACTGGCTGTGAACTTTCATCATCCAATGCGGATTTTCTGTTGCCCAATAACGACAATTTTATCTGTTCACATAACCATTCCAACAGAACGTAGCTTCATCGGAAAAAATAATGTTTTTTACTACATTATTATCTAGATTGCACATATTTTGCATGCGTTCACGAAACTCATTTCGCCTATCGAAATTATCTTCAAGTAACTTATGAACTTGAAAAACTTGGTATGGGGTGATATTTGTGCTTTTGAACTATTCGGCGAACAACAGATTTCGGCTTGTGTAAATTGGCCGCAATGTGCGACAGAGGAGTACATGAATTTTCTTCCAAGGAAAGCAGAACGTCAAGTTGTTCATTTTCATTTCGAGTAAAACTACCAGATTTAGGCAAATCTCTAACATAACCGAATTCTCTAAATTTAGCCTCTATTCTACTCATCACCTTTTGACATATGGGAGGACGATCAGGATGGATTTCATTGAGTAATTGAGGTGTTTCCCTCCGCGTGCACAGAATTTTAATTTTTTCTCGTTCCCTTAACTTCACCATTGTAAAAACCGCAACTTTGCAACTATGCTTGACAATTACTTATTTAAAGTAGAATTGTCATACAGTTTCTATGGGACTAAACGGTGACAAGTCAACATTCAGATATACCAGAATTGAAAAAAACAAACAAAATAATCACACAATGGAATGTTTTGCACGATTTACAAATAAATTCTTAGAAATACGGTCTTACTTATTATGTTCAATCGTAATTTTTTCGATAACTGTTGAGGTTAGGTATAGGATAATAATATGGTACATGAAAAATTTGATGCAAAATTCAAAAATGAAATGAACAATAGATGTTTTCATTTGAAGAAATGAAGTTGATGGTCGTACCTAACTTATTTTTGAGGTACCTTGTATACATGAATTTAACATAAAACAAAACACATTAAAAAATAAAAATCGACGGATCCGAGCGTTTTTTCAAAAAACGCACAGCTGAATTTTAAATGAATTTAGACATTACTTCTGGGATTCGAGAAGTCGAGAAATAAATACTATTTTTTCACTACTAACCTATAACATCGCCATTATTGACCGATTTTTAACGTTAGAAATCGTTTTTCTCTACCTTACACGTTATTATTGACCGGTCTTCAAGAATCTATTTGAACGCAGGTAACTTGATTTTTTGATTCTACAACATGAATTCATAAACATAAATAACCTGAAAGGTGATTTCTTGTGGTTAGGCAACCAGATAATTATCAATACATATTAGATTATTAGAGATGCTTGATATTGTCAAATATCGATACAATCAATAACAAATATAGGGTATAAGAGACAATAATTCGCCATATTCATTAGGACAGATTCGGGTTGTAATAACAAAGCCACATGACAAAACAACAAAATAATTTGCCAATTCCAAAGCGCAGGTAACTTGATTAAAAAATATACTTATACCTACCTATAATTTTTTATGATTATTAATACGATAAAGATAAATGTCTTATAAAAGTTTGTAGTGGTGGAAAAAATATTATATTAACCACGGTTTAGACAGCTTATAGCCCTTGGGCAATGATGATGGTTGTCTAAACCTTGGTTAATAATATACTATTTATTAACCTCAATTCCTGCAATAATACTAGAATTCATTGGTAACACTTTAAGAGAATTTAAAGACCGTTCAGGATGGAAATTGTCAAGCAGCAAAGAACTTCTAAATATATTGATGTTCTAAGATAACCCCAAAGAAGACAATGAAGGGGGTCGAAACCTGTCTAGCGAGGTCATAAACAAATTTTTCAAGCTGTAAACAATAATAAATTCTATTGTTTTTAGATGACAATCAAGGCCTACTACATTATTACACAGACATTTCGTCGTCCATATTACGAAGTGACGTAACTCACAAAAATCGAAAATTGAGATAAACCGATTTTTACATGTAAAAAATGTTGCTCTACAATATCACAAAGTGTCGTAACTCAATTCCTATACCTTTTGACGTTATACCAAAAGTGAAAAAGCGCGTACCTCACTTTTGTAAAGTGGACAATTTCACGAATAGACGTAACTCGAGTTACGCCAGCTTGTGAAATCGTAAATATATTTATAGCAAGCAGTATTGTACGGCGTATCTACGGTACGCCGAATCGTGAAATTATAATATTGTCCATATCAATGACCATCGAGTTACTTATCTCATTTTTTCACGTTTAAACTCGTTAATTTAGTCTGTTTGAAATCTTTGAAAATTGAATTTGTATTATTAGTGTTGTTCGCTAACACGAAATCGTACAGAGCGGCGTTGCTTCTTATATTTAATCATATTTTCGAGAGAAAAAAAGTAGTTTGAGGTAATAGTGCATAAGAAATAATGGATGTATTAGTGCTGTGGCAAGATGGGACAAAAAATGTGGTGTATTCTAATGAACTTAAGAATAACGAAAAGAATAAAAAAAATACGCGTGGGTAGTCAAGTTAAGATGTTGTATAGAAATCAGTGGTATAGAGGAACAGTTCTTGATATGGAATTAGAGAAAAGTGTACAGAGTGATAGCTCTGAAGATATTCCGCTGGCAAAGCAGGGGACCTCTTCATCCCTTCACAGTTGTACCCTGTCATACGCCTAGCCCGGCGTAAGCAGCCATACATTGTACACCCCTTACAACACAATGACTTTTTGAATTTTAAAAAGTTGGCCAAAGAATTAAGAATTTTAACCATTCGAACTTCTAAAACTGGGGAGCCTATTAAATGGCATGATTTTATGGAATTGAAGGTGAAGAAGAGTGAACCATTGACGCTCTTTTATAAAAACGAGTCACCTCCAAGAAAATTATAAATCATTTAAATTAAAAAGGCAAACATTTAGTTTAACAGATGTTCAGATTGAGGTTTTAAATAACGAACAACACAAAATCAGCAAAGAAAAGTATGCAGATTTAAAGTCGTTATGTCAAGGAGAGACGCCTGTCATTCGATTAGCCGAATATAAAGACTTTTTTCCACTACTAACCTATAACATCGCCATTATTGACCGATTATTAACGCTAGAAATCGTGTTTCTCTACCTTATAAGTCATTATTGACCATGGTCAATAATAAGCCATTGAAATCCATTATTGACCGATCTTTGACCTTAACCGAATTTTGTTTGAACGCAGGTAACTTGATTTTTTAATTCTACAACATCAATTCATTGTGGTTAGGCAACCAGATAATTATCAATACATATTAGATTACTTGATATTGTAAAATATCGATACAATCAACATTTTTTCTGCTTCCATCCTTAATTCGGGAGGTGTACACATAATATGATCACTAACATTTTCTTCGCTCATTTTTAAAAAAAACGCAAAACTCGTGAAATCTAATGACACAAATGAACACAAATTGACATTGACAAAGCCACCTGACAAAACAACAAAATATTTTGCCAATTCCAAAGCGCAGGTAACTTGATTAAAAAATATACTTATACCTACCTATAATTTTTTATAATTATTAATACTATAAAGATAAATGTCATATAAAAGTTTGTAGTAGTGGAAAAAATAATATATTAACCACGGTTTAGACAGCTTATTATAGCCCTCGCGTCTTAAATCCCTCGTCGCTTCGCTCCTCGTGATTTAAACTCGCCGCTCGGACAATAATGATGGCTGTCTAAACCTTGGTTAATAATATACTATTATTCAAATATTCCCCATGAGTAACTATTTTTTTTTTCAGTGTTCTCTGTTTTCATTATTTGTATACGATGTTTATTTTTACCAGAAGTTTGAAGTTTTTGTTTAACCCCAAAACTAGAATAAACCCTTTTTTTCTATTAAATGCTTTTATTTATTCTAAAACTACTAAAATTAAATGAGGCGTAAGTCATTTCATATGGACCAAATCGTTTTATTTTCAATTTTACAAACTGGCGTATCTCACTTTTTTGCTCAAAATTGTGATTTATTTCAAATAAATCGAATCGCATTATACATGTTTCGATAGTCAATACACAACTCTATATATACTCAAAAAACCAATACGCTAACTTAAATAGCTTCTTATAACTCCGAGATGAAAAATCAAAAAATCTTTAAAACACTCCCCTGAAAAATAACAAATACTGAGTTACGTCACTTCGTAATATGAACGACGATTTGGCCGTCACGCTAGATTTCAGCATAATCCTCCAAATGTTACCATGTACATAGGTATATCATAAATTGACAGATATATAGTTGGATATAAATAAGTTACATGAAATTTATATAGTTGATGCAAAACAAAAACCGATGCAGGTCATACCCTTCAAGTGACGTCAGTTATCGACAGTGTTGCTAGCTGTAACCAATATATCCAAGTGAGGGAATTACACAGTTTTTTTTTCATAAAAACAAGATGAATATATAAAAATTTCTCATAGTTTATATATTTGTTTACTGCATACTACCTTTTACCATCAACTTTAGTATACATCTAACAGTTCTTTTATGTTTATCTTGCCAAGATCGCCCAATGGTACCACTTTGAAAAATCCATGTTTCATCCAACAAAACGAATTGGTACAAGAATGCTTCTTTCTCTTTAATATATTCTTTTAAAAATACTAATTGTTTGAAAGCTACATGGGAAAGTTCCATAAGCCCTCGCCTCAGTTCATCTTTTTACCATCCGAAGCCTATTTTCTTGAAGAGGCTTCTTAAAGAGTTAAGACAACCATCAAACAGTTCTCTGTCTTTCAATTTCTAACTTAAAGTTGTCAAAGTTACATGATGTTCAAAAAAAAGCTACAGGCTATGAATAACCGATGTAAAATATTATAATTTTTAAATAATACAACTTACTTATTTCGTACATTCCATAAATAGTGTCACGGATAAAACTTATATCCAATCTTCACACATTTACAACTCTCTTTGAACTAGAACGTTTGTTTTAAGGTGATTCTAATAATTTATTTTCCTTAACTGTGAAACTGCGCACAGTGGAGATATTCAAATTTAGGGCAGCTGCTACACGCCAAGAATCAGTAAAGTAGAAATAAAATATCTAGCCCTTAACATATTTTTCAAATTTACGTTTCTGTACTGCTGTCAAGCGTAACGATAGGCCATTGTTGTTAAGTTCTTCCTGAACATAGCTATCAGCTCTTTGCACCGACTATTTAAATGCTTCGGCATTTTCCACAAATAGTAAACAACGTAATCGACAGAGATGTTTATGTGCACTTTTGTGTCTCTTAATAAAACAGTTTTTTAATGCTATTTATGAAAGGATCTGGAGTTTTGTTAAAAAAAAGACGCACAACAACACGAAACCACAAGACAATTAAGGTTAGTTTTGCACGATACGTCAGAACAGGCCAACGAACGAGCTAGCGCCACCGCACCGTTAAATTAGATTAATTTTTACAAGCTTAAAAAAACAAAATATTTGCTATAAGTGGGTTCGTATCAAAGAAGAATACTTTAAGTTTGTAGTAAATTTATTATCGCATAAAGTTTTAATACTTTTTGTCCAAATTTAATTTCCTCATGTTTTCTTACGGATTTACAATTATCAGCTGATCGATGACGTACATCGGTTTTTGTTTTGCACTAACTTTATCTAGAGTTTAACGAGAAATTCAAAATGCCATATTTTATATAGGTCATTTATGGGGTAGAAATTAAAAAATCAGACATTACATGACCTATATCACCTGGTAATCGGGCACACTTAGAAATCCTCGTATACCAAAATCGAGATATTGCGCGACTTTTAACTACATACCTACTATAGGTACATAATTTTAACTACATCCACCTCCTAGGCCGTTACCTATTACGGTAATTTAATTTGTTCCATTAAAACGAACCCAGTTTTTTTTTCGATTTCTTGTTTTGGCACCTGATTTCTCTGCTATTTTTGTTGCTTGCCAACCGGTACCGGTATCCCCAACTCGGTGAAGAATCCCCGCATCCTGCGAGGAGGCGATCCGTGTTGCAGCAACGAAGCGCCGACATCAAGGACGTCCCACTACCCGGCATGGCAACAGATCGCATCGGAGATGGCAGCGATGCCAAGTGTGGTAGAAAATTACCATAAAATTAGAAATTAGTTTATTTTATTGCTAAATTAACACAGTATTATATTTAGAATAAAAACAGTGTTTGACCGACATTTTTAATTATATTATTACAGTAAATGCGGAATTCCACCGAGTCAAGATTTCGGCATGCCAGATTTATGTTAATTATTATAGTGTTCCTTTTTTAGAACAACAAATTTTAAAAATGTAGCCCCTCTGCCCGCTATTATAGGATACGATTAACTTCAAGCTTCACTTTAACTGGTGGAATGGGCACCGGATATGGGCGAATCCCCAGGTTAAACTGTAACCTTGAAGGTAAAGTGAACCTATATTAATCGCATGCGATTTATCGTCGCAAGCAACTGCTTTTTGTTTGATACTCTAGACTAGTCTAGACGCTAAAGGTTCTGTCAGACAGCGTATTACATGACGGTGCAACCAGAGTACAAATATCACCGACTAAAGTCACTGACCCAAAATCCTTTGATGTTTTGACATCAAAAGGAGAAAGCCGACCAGACAACTGCAGCGCGTGCAGTCTCTCGTCAGCTGCTGCACGGGGGGGTCGGTAGATATTCAGTAAAAATTCATCAGCCGATAGAATTTTAAACAGGAAGTGAGCGTAGCGCTCTATAAATAATTATGTTTATTCACACGCGAGCACTAAAACAGAATAGTTTATTAACAAAACGAAAAAGCCCAGATTAGTGCTCGCGCTAGCCACTATCCAGTTAGAACTGGTTTCACTTCGAATTCAAGCGGTGCCGGCGAAATTGAAAATATGGGGGTAGTGGATCTACTGTTTATTTATTCTACCACGGTATAACAGCCCCGCCACAGCTATCTACTACCATACTAACATATAAACACGTCAGACCGCAGCCGGCTTTCTCTGTCGATGCCTTATATCTAGCCAGAAAGGGACGCATGTGCCCGGCAGCAGCGATCAACATGTGGCATGCGATAAAGAGACATTCTTCATGTCACTTTAGTTGAAAGGTTTGTTTTACCTGATGTCGCACATGTTTTTACAATTAAAATGGATTCTGTCACAACATGGCGCCCATGTTGTGACAAAATGTATTCGTCACATGTATCAGTGGGTTATAAGCGGGGACACTACTTGCCTCATGACGTGATAAAAAAAATAAGAACACTAATTGTATTGTTAGACAACATTGTAACAGTTTTGCTCAGAGGCGTCATTTGCCAGGTTTCTAAAAATGTATACAATTTGAATTTTATACCAATACACCACAAAAATCATGTTGGAGTGTAGTTTTTATTGTATCATTGGTAGGGTTTCGTACCGTTTGCACCTGTCTGCTCATCAATACCCTTTCTCTCAGGAACGAACGGCTACAGCTATCAAGTTGAAGCGACAACGGTATAACGTAATGTATTAGCATATCCCTATTTTTATCATCAACGCAACAAAACCCTAAATATGACTTTTTCCTTAAGGCATGACTCAGTCATTGTCATTATTGACCCATTAAGGATGACGTCGCTGGGGGGCACATTTGACAAATTTAGGTTAAAGTTTATGTCAAAGCCATGAAATTACCATTACATATTTGACAACGGCCATATTTGCTGGGGGGCAAAGTAACAAGTTTAGGTTATACTTCTTGTCAAAATCATATGTTCTGAAATAGTCTATACGATAATACGGACCCTAGAGTTGCCCTATGCCGTCGTTCAGATGGGGCTGTGGTCGAACTCTGGCGGTACGTACTTCACGTCAGGGCCCAGAAAACCAATCTATCAGGCCTCGAGATCTGCTCGTTTCCTAATTTAAATGTCGTTTTTTATTAAGCCGTAATTGAGCGAAGTAAAAATAAATAAATACTCTCAGTTTTAACTGTAATTTTATTTTTAAGACTGTATATCAAACACAAGACAGATATTTATGAATGTAAAAATATTAGTCAATTGGTATTCATTTGCAATTGTGTTTTTAGTACCATACAGTATTTTTCACTTCAGATTGCTAATAGATGGCGCTGCCTATATTGTACTGCCTACGCAGATCAATATTGTAGCTATAAGGTGTTTCGATTTTCCAATGGTCGGTACCTTCGAGCACAAGGTCGGTACGCTTGCCATGCTTGCCCTGTACTGACACTACTGACGAGAACCAAAGAGTTTGAAACCGGTCTACAGGCAGCAGTAGTGTAGCGTCCTACCATTGGAAAAAGATATTAATTCCTTTCTTTCCGGTAGTTTCTGCAATCTGAATTTGTATTTTTAGTACAGTGTTAGTCAAAATACGCCAAATTGTGCTTCATAATTCAGCGCTCGTTGGGGCATATAGCCCAGAGAATAGCTGTTTTAGCATAATTTGGTTAATCTCTATTGTATAAGGTCTCAGCAAGTGGCTAGAGAACAAAATGTCTCACATATATACATATGTATGTCATATTATGAATCCCACTTGTCAAGTAGTATTCGTTTGCTATTGTAAAAATATTGATTGAAGAAAATATTAGTAATCGAGGTGACAACAACGTAGCAGCGCGAGCCGCCGGATTTTACGACGTAAACACACGACAACGCCGGGTTTGGAAAAATTACGATCGCGATTTTTTCCACTCGACCGATTCGCGATAATTTCCATATGGAATATTTTTTTGGAAAAATCAGTGAAATTAAAGCCATCAGTGACTTTTGCATTGACAAAGTAAAGAAAGTAGTTTTTTGTATGAAAAATCATGGAAATGGATCAATACGGTGATGTTTCTTTTATACCATAAGGTATTATTCCTGCTCGGCATTTTTCTGGATACCTGGGTAAGTTCAGTAACTTTAAAAAAGCTTTTCGCGTTATGTTATATACAACATTTTTATGGATCATCTCTTTAAAGCATTTATCACCAATTTTGAAAACAAAACATTGTTTTATACAGGGTGTTAATGAATGTCACGTAGATATTTAAGGGAGTGATAGTGCTTGTCAAAATAAAAAAGAATACTCATAAATATGCGGTTCAAAAGGCTTCATTTTTGATATACAAGGTGTCAGAACTTAATTTTTTTTAGTTTTTTTTTTTTCGTTTTTCCCTCATCTTTTCCGAGATAAGTATTTCAAATTTGGTACACTTATTAGTTTTAAATGGTACCTCAAATTAAGAAGGACACTTATTCTTTACCTAAAATATCGTAGTTTTCAAACAAACTTTTAATGAAATTAATTTTAGGTATGTTAAACGAAATCGAAAAAGCCTACTAATTGAAAAAAACTTAAATTATTGTATGGCGGCGAAAATATTTGGAAAAAATACGGGAGTTTCGGGAAAAAGTTGTTTTACACCGACAAAACATGGCGCAATGTAGGGCACGCAGTTAAGAATATGGCAAGATCTTAATATTAAAAGTTGAAGGCAGGCATTTACGGATGGATTTTCGCAAATTATTAAGCCTGGTAAGATCCGATTTTACCAAAAACCCGATTTGGATCAAAACCCGATTTTGGCAGAAATATTGACAAAAACGTCACAAAACCCTGATAATAAAAAATCACTTTATTTAATAAATATTAAATGTATAAAAATAAATGTGTCGTGATAAAAGTCAGTATGTATTAAATAAATTTAAACCCTTTTCTCGAAAATGTGCTTTCTCAGCAGTGTATTAAAGGCGGCAAGGGTGGGGCTTCCTTGACATTGCATTGCATTTTGCATTGAGTTGAAGAGTTTGGTGGCATTGTAGGTGAAGGAGCGCTGGAAAAGTGCGGTGCTGTGTTTTCGAAACCTGCATGGTGTTTCAATGTCCTCAGATCAAAATTATGTATCCTAATATCCTAATAACCCCTAAAAATAGGGAAATATATGCCGCCTTAATTCTGGCGTTACACGACAAACTAAAAATATGCTGAAAATGACCTCCTCTTGCTAATATGCAGGAATCCACTCCTCGTCTCACATCTTGGCGAACTCTCTCGAATATCGCAGGAGTATTGCGAATTATTTCACATGAAGCTATTATTCTGTTCCTCAAATCTTCCTCTATCTGGATAGCAGTCTGATACATTAACCAGAAAAATAATCTAGACAATTTAAATCGGGGGGCCATGGCTGAGGCCCACCTCGACCTATCCAACGGTTGCAGTGCAATGATGTAAGAACTTCCTTATATCACCAAACTGGATTGTGCCGGTGCGCCATCATTCATAAACCACAATTGGTTTCTTAGCTTAACTGGTACCTTTTCTAACCACACCGGGAGTTCCTTTTCTAAAAATTGACGATAATATTGCCCGTTTAATCTTCTTGGCAGGAAGAATGGCCCCGCTAAATAGTCTCCAATGATGCCAGCCCACGCATTTACTGTAAACTCATACTGGAAATGACTTTCGACTATCTCTTTGACCAAGAATGATTGTTTTCTGATGGCATTTTTCAAAAAACTTATTTCCGAACAATGGATTTTCGGCCAACATTTAAATGAATCACTGATAAAAATTTAATCGGGGTGGAATATAGATAAGAGCTTGGATCAAAATTTTCCAAACAAGCACCTATGAAATGTTTAAAGTTGCCGCAATTTTTTTGTAGAAATTTCAAAAAATAAAACGTTTACCAAATTTTAAATAATTATCTCAAAAAATATGGAAGAAAAACGAAAAAAATTAAAGCTTTTGAATGAAGCGTTTTTGACCGCATGTTTATGAGTTTTTCTATTTTGACAAGCACTACCTGCCCCTTAATTATCACGTGACATTCATTAACACCCTTTATAAAAGAAAATGTAACCTAAAAAATAGTGTTTGACTATTTTTACACATTTTAACATAAACACCAAGCTTTATGTTTTTGTTTGGCGTATGTTGTTTTTTTTTGGCTTGCCATTCATTTAGTACCTTAAATAATATTATCAGTTACCCAAATAATCATAATATACTGACTATTATGCCACAGTTGTAACAAATATCGTTTTTCTCCTCCCTATATTGCAAACAACGCATTTTGACACTGTTCTGAAGGACGTAAGTAACAATTACCAAAAAGGTATCGATTGCCCTTGACGACGGGTTGTAAGGCAACTTACCACCCTTGTGTTGGTTTATAAAAATTAAGTAATATTAAGTGATATAAATATTAATAGTACAATTATTACAATTATGAACATTATTTACAAAATTTGGATAAATGTTTTCTCGTTTTTTCTCAATTTGTATGAAATGTTCTGACTCCATAATTTCTCCATCTCTAACCAAGTTTTCTGTTACTCTTGAAGTACTGCAGGAGACTTCTGGCTTCGTTATATTGTATAAAATTTTATTTGCAACTTCCTTTTTATTGTTGACGCTTTCCGCTACATAACTTTCCGCAATAGTTGCAGATTTCCATCCGCCATGCGCCATGTCGCTTGAGGGCTAAGAGATCAACTCCAGTATTCGCTAATAAAGTGGCCGACGTTCTTCTAAGGGAGTGTCCAGTATACTCCTTAAAGTTCTGAAAGTTCAGAAATTTAGCAATTTTACTTGGAATTGAAGAAATCGAGTTTTTCCCGACAGGCTGGTTTAAGCACTTTCCATTTTGATATCGCATGAAGAGGCGAGGATTAAAATTCGTCATGTGGGATCTTATATCAATGTAATTTCGAACTATTTTAAAATAACAAACCTTCTCATCGTCACTTTAAGTCACTATAAATTTACGTGCCATTCCATTTTTGGAATTAGGAATAGTAACAAATATGACTTCATGCCTTAATTCAACAGTGTCCATTTTCATTGCACAGAGTTCACTCGAACGGCACGCTCCAGCAATTCCCATTATCATCACAACCTTCATCATTAAGTAAATATCATCGGGGGCTTCAAACAGGAAATTATTTACATCTTCCCTGCCAAACACGTTAGATTTTTTGGGTTTATATCCGTCATTTTTTCTTTTTAAAAATGCTCGAAGTTTAGGATACTTGGAAATATCTATGTTTTCCTCTATGAAAAGGGTGGACTTCAGCATGGAATATTCACACCATAAGCTTGATTGAGACTTTAAAGCCAGATTTATAAACTCGAAAAGTTGGTGAGGTTGAAGTTATGATCAAGTTTGTGAGGTTAGATATTCCGAACTCCGAGCATAAGAATTGGTTATCTCGAACTACCCGGGAAGTTTTCTAATCTTACATGAGCTTAACATGAACAAGTGTATAAATGGAACTGAGTGTTCCCTTTAGTTTAAATTGAACTCCTATTTCCAACACCAACTGAACCTCAACCCCGCCAACTTTTCGAGTTTAGAAATCCAGCTTAATACAGCAGATTTTTCGTGAAAGTACGCCAAAACCACGGTTTCTGAAACTGCAGTAGCAGTCTTTGTTTGGCACCATTTCTTGAAGTATTGGATACGTTGCTTCATACCTCTTCCTCGATTTTTCTGGCAGCAGCGACAGACAAGCGATATTTGCTGATTCTTCTATATCCATTTGGCTGTACAAATCAATAATTTCAATTTCTCTCAATTTTTGATAATAAATAAATTGACGTTGTTGATAAAATAACAATGCTTATGATGCTATAGAAACCGGTCAAAACTGTCCATAATTTCATGCGAAAAGTATCGAATTAAATTAATAAAAATCCAAGAATTCTGCGGGGAGGAGAAAAATGTTATATACTTCATGGGATGTAAGTATATTTACTTAAGTAATATAAATACCTATTCATGTCCTCTTACCTTTTCCTTATTATGTTTTTTACTCGGTTCTTCTTTTCATATTTAAATTAGGCCAGTACAAAGTTTGTTGTTGACTCGGAACCGTTGTGTTAAACATTCCAGGTCCGGAAGGTTGAGCCTTAAAAAATGGTCCGGTTCGGAATAGATTTACCGTTTTCAGTATTTTTTGAAAAGTTGGTAATGATATTATTTGTCATAAAAATGTATAAAATTTGTATGTTTATGTTATATGTATTTTCTTTTTAACGTGGATTTAGATTGAAACAAAAATGCAAAATAGAAAAAATAGTATAAAGTACAGGGTGTCCATTTTTCGATGTAATTGCAGGGTATCTCGTTAACTAGTAAAGACAAGGACTTGCGGTTTTTTCATTATTGCGCTACTTTTTCGTGAAACAAAAGATGCCCCAAACAGAATGGTCATAGCTTTCTTACTTTTTAAGCTGCAGGGTTTTTTCAAAAATTTTTGCTTTTTAGTTTTTTTTTTTTTGAACTCGTCTTTTATTTATCACTTCATACATTACAACAATAACAATAATTCCGTAAACAGTGCCTGAAGCTCTGGCCTCAGGAATACTACTCTAAATTATTTACCAGTGTTGGTTACCCTATAATTTATCAAAAAATTAAAAACTATTTCTAAGAGAATTTTTTTTTAAGTAGAATTCAGTGGCGCGCTTACTTTTTTTCTGGGAGTCTTATTTTTCGAGATTTAAAGCAAACATATGATTTTTGAAATGAGTCGCCCTGTATATTTTTTTTTCTATTTGATTGGGCTAATTTTAAGCGTTTCCAAAACATATAATAGTTGATAGTTATAGTATTTGTAGAATTATATCGTTGATATTTATCTTATACTATTAACAATAAACGCACAAGACGAAAAATTAAAAAAAATTACAATTCTTAAACTTTATAGAGAACAGATAACGATTCGACACCTGCCTATGGGGCTTTATCAGGTCGTACACTTGACAATTAGATAAAATGTGTAGGTCATGGTTATAGAATAAACACTTCGTGGAAATGTTTCGATATTTATTGTTCGGTAAGTATTTACCCATACCAGACAGGCTAATTATACCTAGTCTCCTAAGAAATTAATCTTATCAGATTACTGCTGACTTCCTGTGATTCTGATCTGCGTGTTCTATTTTAAAATCTATAGTGTTTTTTCTTATCTAAGGTTTAGTCCATTGTATACTTGTATGCAATCCTTGAGTAAATCCAAGATTCTACTAATTTTGTTTGAATTTCTCGTTGATAACATCTAACATCGATTAACCACTTACGACAGATTTTTAGTCTAGCTAAATTAGTAAAATAAAAAAGTGTCGACTTGTATAATATACAGTGTGGCCCAAATTGGGCCTACATGTATGGGGATCTTGGAAACTATAGAAGATAGAGAAACGGTTAAATGGGGAAAGTTTTTGACAATTATATTTCTAACTGAAAACCGTTTAGTACGCGGCCCTATCTTTTTTGGTTTTTGAAATATGTTGAAAAAACCAAAAAGATGTATTCTTATTATTCACTATTTTGGCAATCTGTAAAAACATTTTTAAAGCAACTTTTTAAGTAGATTTCAGTTATTTTATACCATCATCAGGTTTATTTTTTCTTATGGGCGCCATATTGTATTTTATACTTAAAAGGTAGCTTATGAAGGCAGCTTTTCAACGATGTATTATTTGTTGGAAAATAAATGAAATTTACTTGAAAAATAAAGAAAATTAATTTTCGCAACACGTCAAATTTGACAACTGCACTGTAACTCCCTAAATTGAATACAAATTAAAAGGTTTACATTTTGTAGTATTCACAAAACACTGCTTGCATTGTTTCAATCAACAATATTACAATAACCTATGAATCAAAAATAAAATCTAGTAGCCTATGACCAACCACTACCGTTTGAAAATGAAACAAAAATATTACTTGTCAGAACGAGTAAAAGTATAATAGTTTTTATTATTATTATCTAATAATAACGATTTATTTGTGTATTCTGAATTTAAAAGAAAATGGCATTGCGTTTTTTTCACGAAGAAAAATTTGATTTGCTAGAATGTTACATTCATTGCAACAGAAATGCAAACCTTGCATTAGAAAGGTATTTTGAAAATTTTCCTGAAAGACCGCAGCCAAGTGTCAGACTTTTTCCAAAAATTGTTATGAACCTGAGAAACCATGGAAGTTTTAAAAAAACGCGGCCCAAGAGTTACGAAAAAGCAGGTAATAACGAGCGTGACGAAAATGTCAGAGCCTATTTTAATGCCGCTCCGACATCATCTACAAGAGCGTCGGCAAGAGACTTACCAACCCCGCGAAGTACCATACAAAGAGTCCTTAAGGAAAATAAATATCGACCATACAAGCCAACTATAGTTCAGGGTTTACGAAAAACGGATTATCCAAGAAGAATGCAGTTTTCAAATTGGTATGTGAATCAATGCGAACAAAATCATGATTTCAGTCGTCTTGTTATTTGGACCGATGAATCACATTTTACCAACTGCGTGGTATTTAATAGACATAACCATCATTTTTGGGCAACAGAAAACCCTCACCAATTGGCTCAAGGAAGACTGCAAACCCGATTTGGTTTTAATGTATGGTGTGGTATGTATGGTAAGTAATGTCACCTAGCTTGCTAAATACATAGCAGGTATTAAGTAACCCAGCTTTACTTTTCTCCTTACATTTTAGACAACAGACTTATAGGACCATTCTTTTATAATCATACGTTGAATGGCCAAAGATACTTGGAGCTGTTAGAAGATCAAATATTACCGACAATTAGAGCAAGAGTTCCTCAAGATCAATTGAATAATATTTGGTTTCAACAAGACGGTTGTCCCGCACATAATGTTCGGGAAGTTCAAACTCTCTTAAGACAGATATTTGATGACAAATTAATTTCAAACGGCGGACCAGTTAATTGGCCTGCTAGATCCCCTGATATAACTCCTCTCGATTTTTATTTATGGGGTTATGTAAAAAATGAAGTATATGAGTTTGAACCCCCGGAATCTGTACAAGAATTAGAAGAGAGAGTGAGGAATGTGTTTACGAGCATAAATTAATGGCAACACGCTTCGCAGGGTCATCAATACTGTGTTAAAAAAGTGTCAAAAATGTATTAATAAAAACGGCCAACATTTCGAATAAGTATAGTAAGTTAGATATTTTTTCTTATTTTCTTTTCAAAACAATAATTATTATTCATTGCGTTTTTGGTTTTCTTTATTTGAAATGTTAATATGAGATTTTTAACCATAAGGAAAAAATAAAATAATGTATTATAATATTATGATATTTTAAACAAATTTAACCCTGCCTAATGTGTTCTTCTCAAATTTGACGTGTTGCGAAAATTAATTTTCTTTTTTTTTCAAGTCAATTTCATTTATTTTCCAACAATACATCGTTGAAAAGCTGACGTCATAAGCTACCTTTTAAGTATAAAATACAATATGGCGCCCATAAAAAAAATGAACCTGATGATGGTATAAAATAACTGAAACGTCGTGTTCAAAATTAAATTGCAGAACTAAAATCTACTTAAAAAGTTGCTTTAAAAATGTTTTTACAGATTGCCAAAATAGTGAATAATAAGAAATCTACAGCATATTTTCGAAAATACATCTTTTTGGTTTTTTCAACATATTTCAAAAACCAAAAAAGAATTGGCCGCGTACTAAACGGTTTTCAGTTAGAAATATAATTGTCAAAAACTTTCCCCATTTAACCGTTTCTCTATCTTCTATAGTTTCCAAGATCCCCATACATGTAGGCCCAATTTGGGCCACACTGTATGTGTTCGTTCCATCCAGGATGTTTAGGAGCAACGAAACTAAAAAATTTACTTCTATAAACTTATCTAAACCAGCTGATAACATTTTAGTTTGCATATTCACTTTCTCGCTGTTGTTTTAATTAATTATAATTTCTAAGTAATTATGATAAATTATATTAGGTTTGTTCCAACACACCTGAAAACCGTACATTGTACCGTCCGGTTCGTGCGTAGAAGAAGAAAAGCGTTCCAACTAACCCGTGACGGTTTATCGTACGATCCTTGCTGGCGTTCCAACATTGTCAAGGACCGTTCGCGAATCGGTTTCTGTACGGTCATTTCGATACTTGGTTGAAAGCATGTACTGTTTGGACTGACTTGCGCATTAGTCCGTTTGTCTGTTTGTCAAGTGCTCCTGGTTTATTTATTTTGGCTATGTCATTCTTCTCTCCTTGTTTGTTTACTATCTTATTTGTTTTGTGGTTTACTAGTTTTGGCATTACAAGATAAAATCATTTTTTGAATTAAAAAATGTGAATATGACGAAGAAGACAGTGATTTTCTATCGAATGGTTAATTTTCTGATGATGATTTGGAGGTTTTAAACGAACTGTGAGTTAAAAATGAAGAATATTTAGGTATGCAAAATAAATTTTATGAATAAAATATCAAAATCACCACCTTAAACAGTTTCTATTTCAAAAAATATCCTGTCACTTTGTTTACATTTAAAAGTAAGGTTAGTTTCACAAAGACGCTTCATATATCGGTTCAAAAACCGTTCCAACGCATGTCTATTTAACATAATACCAAATTAGAACTTAATTACAAATGGTGTTCAAACAAATGGCCATTATTTTCTAAGCATAGGTAACATCGTCTAAATGTGGAATTCAAAACATTGTTAAGTACATCTGGAGTAATCGTTTGAAATGCTTCTAAAACCATTTGACGCAATTCTTCCTCCTTTTGAAAATTACGTTGGTGCACATAGTTTTTGATGTAGCCCCAGAGATAAAAGTCCAAAGGAGTTAGATCAGGCGATCGTGCAGGCCAAGAAACAGCTGAATGCGTACCTATCCATCTGTCAGGAAACCTATCTGTTAAATATTCTTGGATAATTCTCGAATTATGAGCGGGGGCCCCATCTTGTTGAAACCAAAAGATATTGATTTCTGCTAGTGGTAAGTTGTTATCGAACCATTCTTCCAAATTATGCTGCAGTAAATTTCGATACCGCTCCGAATTTAGTGTTCCGTGGTAAAAAATTGTCCCAATTATCTTTGTTTCCAAAATTCCTACCCACATGTTGAAGTCAAAACGATGTTGGTGTCTAGCCATTTTGTACAACCGTGGATTTTCTGTGGACCAATAATGCGTATTTTTTCTGTTACAGATTCCGTTGTTGGTTATCATATTTTCATCAGGAAATAAAATTTTATTGACGAAACTTTCGTCGTTTTGACATTGCCTAGTGTACCATTCGCAAAATACCCTTCGCCTTATGTCGTCTCCCGGTTTTAGTCCTTGGCAGATTCGGAATTTGTACGGGTGATATTGGTTCTTACGCAAAATAAAATGTGCCGTAGATTTTGGCGTTCCACTTACTTATTTACCCATTTCTTCTTGAATTTACTATCAAAATTGGTTACTTTTTACACTACACGTGATACATTGTCTTGTGGATTTTTTTGACGTTTGCAACAGTGGTACCAACGATACTTCGGAGGTACTGTTGTAGAAAGCCTTAATAAATTATTCAAATTATTAATAAAAAACGAAATAAGACAGAAAAACACGTCCTTTCAACAAACTAGAAATAATATACAACATAACCCAATCGTGTCCCACCTCATTATTTTATTCCCGTCCGACAGCGGTTAAACGAGAAATTTCCGGATAGATGGATTGGCGCAAGGGGAGTAATTGAATGACCTCCGAGATAACCGGATTTTACTCATTAGATTTTTTTCTGTAAAGGCATCTTAAAGACTGTTAAAACTTAAACTGGGTTCTTTCAATTTGGGGGATTCTTTTACCAAATTGGAATGACAATGACTTCACTACCGTCGGCTCTTTCAGATTATATTAATCTTTTAATAATCATGTCATGTTCGTATAACAATCGAACTATTATTGGCAGATTCTGGCTTACATTTTCACCATGACAACCGACTGTTTATCAAAGTGTCAAAGTAGCTTTTTCTATATTCTTTAGGTCCAAATTATCAATGCCCTGTTAAGTCTAACTACAGTATAACTGCTATGCTATTTTGGATACCAGTGTTGCAACAATTGTTTTCATGGAAGTTAGGTGGCTGTTGTCCCTGACAGGACATTGGTAATTTGAGCCTAAAGCAAAGGGTGTTTGGGAATATACCTACATTTCTACTTTTATATCGCGACGCTTAAAGGTAAGCGCGCAGTTGCTCGTACCGGACGGACAGAACGAGAAATATTATTTATGTTATTTTAATTAGGATAAAGCACATTTATACTTATCGGACTCATCGTAGGGACGGAACTCCGTGCAGAATTATTCAAAAATAATTAAGTCCGTGTGGATTTGTTCGGTGCCCGTGTATAAGATGCGTATGGATTAGTGCTCGGAATTTCTAAAATTAAGGTATTCGAATACTCACTTTATTTATTATTCAAATTATTCACTATTCGAATATCATCTATGAGTAGGTATTCAATGATTCGGTTTCGAATATTCAAATATTGGATTTCGAATATTCAAATATCATATAAACATGTGTCCTAAAAAGTCCGTTTTTTAAGATACAGGGTGTCAAAGTTTTAAAAAAGAAAATCGGTTTTTATTTTATTGATATCTCAAAGATCCTTTTGCCGATTTTGGTAAAACTCGGCAGTGTTATTCCTTCTGATAAGACGTTAAGTTAACACTGACTAGATGATAATTATGAGTTCCAGTTAACTTGATTTTATTTTATCAATTTTTCGACATGCAATGAAGTGACTTTTATTTTTTTTCTCAAAAACGAAATAAGATACGAAGAAATGACAAGAGACAAAAAAGTTGTGTTTTTAGCTGCTTAACCCAAAACAATATAAAATCTTTAAAGAAGTCAGTGGCGTCCATTTTTTTTGTCAATATTATTCATAAGACCTTCCCTTAGGAGTCTTAGGACCCATGTTTATATGAATTTTTCTACTTGAATTTGATTCAGGAATGCACCCTTGTACTTGGAATTACGGCCTATCATTAAGTAACACCCTGTATAGTATATTATATAAAAATTTTTCAATGCTGATGCACGTAGCATTAAATAATTTTAAAGTAAAAATATTGGATAAATGAATACTCGAATATTGAAGCATTTAAGCATGCAATTAATCCAATATTCAAATACTTGAATACTCGATTAATCGAACACATGAATGATTTTAAAGAAAAATATTCGGTATTTGAGTATTTGAATACCTATTCGAATAATCGAGTTATTAGAGTTTAATTTTTAGTATGCTTCATCCCACAATTATTCGTTGATTTCTCGACCGCAATATAATCGAAATGACAACCCTCAGTCGTAATCTCAACCATAAATAACTTGCCTGACAAATATCTATTTTGTAGGCACCGTACCTTTTGAAAGGGTACAGGTCCTGATTACCTACTAATTTTAATAGTTTAGGTTAGCTATTTTCAACAAAACAACAAATATAAAATAATAGGTAAGTATCTTTATTTTAATCATGTAATTGAATAGCTATTAATATTTATACAAAAATACTAATCTACAATAGTATAATAATACAATATTTACCTCTGTTTCACTATCACTATCGTCACTATATTAGTTTAGGCATAGATGATATTATAATATTGTAGATTAGTATTTTTGTATAAATATTAATACCTATATAATTATGATTAAAATAAAGATAATTACCTATTATTTTATATTTGTTGTTTTCTCGAAAATAGCTAACCTACACTATTGAAATTAGTAGGTAATCAGGACCTGTGCCCTTTCAAAAGGCACTTATTTATGGCTGGGTTTAAATTTTATTGCGGTCGGGAAATCAACGAATTATTGTGGAATGCATACTAGTATGGATGGCGTTATTCGCAAATCCCGAGTAATAGTCCGTTGGATGGAGCTATGTGGCGCTAGCCTTAAATATCGCTTGAACAATTTATTTATACATTTGCTGGAAACAGTGGTTTCGACGAATATACAACACTAATAAAAAATGTTTAAATTTTACATTTCTAATAACGTGGTAAGTTATATTTTAGTTCAAATAAACAATGAATATCTGTGCTTATACTCCACTGAATGCAAAAAATGTTTGTTAATGTGCATAGATATTTTTATACGATTTCCCGATTTTTCTATGTCCTCTATTTGTATCAAATGTGTGCTATATTGCCTGAACTAACCACAATCCCTATCTTTTTTATATTAATGTGATTGATTCATTTAATTTAGGTCCCAGATAATGATGAACTCTACAATCTCGTAAAACATCGGCATGTAGAGATTATTAAATTAGAGAAAAGCTACGCATTACTGAACTCAGAAACGTCATATTTTGAAATTTCCAAAATTTGGAATATTTCTGAAGATATTCGGGAAAACCAGAGTTTTTGCTATATCGTTCTTATTGTTTTTTGATTCTATTTAAAGAGATATGTTACAATAAATTTTACATTCTCATTGCCACTTTTAATCTTCTACAACAAGGTTTAATTAAATTTTCAATCCGACGTTTCGTTTTTTCGCAACCATCATCAACTTTGTTTTCTTAAATAGTCCAAAAATTTTATTTTACTCTTTATTAACTCTTTTATTCTGAATCCAAGGACATATCACACTTTTTTGTGTTCGACGTTTCGGACTAAGAAACTCATCATCAATGCCTCCATGTATTTATTATCGAATTTATTTCATTTGGCTGACACACACTGTATAGTGTCATATGTGTTAAATATGCCCAAAAGTTCGGCATTTCCAGAACGGACTTGCTATGTAATGAATAGCGAGAAAATTAAATAAATAAAGCATGAACCCCCTCCCCCCCCCCCCCCCCCCGTCAATGTAGAAGCGTCCTCCCTTTGCTCCTGAAAAACTTGGCAACAACCCTACCTTGTTACCATAAATAAAATGTAGGTATATCAGTTTTCACCCTTTCTTTAATAATCCAACAGAAATATATAATTTATGATTAATATTTATATCATAACATATTATTTAAATATAAATATATGAGAATTACTTTTATAGAAATGCTTATCGTTTTGCGGTCTTTCCGGGAACGTTGGCCAATAGAAAATACCGATAATATAATAGGAGGAGTCGGTTATTTTTATTTAGATGCCTTAAGAGACCCCCGGCAAGTCGTTCGTATAGTAAAAGTGGTTTGGGTTTTATAACGCAAATAACGCTGTTTATATATAAAAGTCACGCCGTCGCGTCGTTCAAATTAAAGAGTTTGGTTAACAAGCCAAATAAAACCATTTGGTAAAAAGATTTGAACACTTAAATGATTACTTAACCTTTATTTTCTTTTAGTTTTTTCAAAAATTACTTTGTAGCAAATATATCGTGATGTAAAATTTTAGCATGCCCGTACATTACCATTTTTACTAAAACAAAAAAACTAAAACTACAGGAAGGTTCTTTGTTCCTTTAACTTTTGGATTTTTCCTAGAATTTGCTTTTATTTGCATTGCTTTTCTAGTTCCTGAATTTATACTAACTTGACAATGGAATAATTTAATTGATAACGGGCAACTAAATCTTGAATTGAAGGAATTATGTAATTTAATTGAAATTTCCATTAAAACATCATTGCCCCAACTAGTGATTTAAAATTTCCGGAAAAATTGAGTCATGGAAAAAAACGGAAAAATTGAAATTGTGTTAAAAATCAGTGTAGTGTAGTGTAGTGATAAGGAAATTAGCCCTTATAAGCCTCATAAAAACTTATAAAAAAATTTTTTAATCATTATTAAGTAATTTGATAAAAATTTTGATGAAAAATACACCGTACGTATCCTACGACACTGGAAATCCCCCGTCTGCACAATTGGTCCGCGCTGGGATTCCCCTATGAACGTCGGTATTCTCCCTAAATCATTAGATTATTTAGAAAAGTGTACACTTCTTCTTGGTCTTAGATCTTACACGAAATAAACTAAAGAAAAGTTGTTTATGAATTAAGTGAATAAGTGACCTGAACATTTTTAGTATAGAGTGGTATTATTCTGGTAAGTAACTAAAATATGTATATGTAGTAACGTAAATGTACCGAATCCCGACTCTGCACATTATTCCGATTTTAACGGGTTTTAACCGAAATTCACATTTTACACGCCCACTACTTTTCATTGGCTAATGCATAAGATAGCCTATCATCCATTTCATCTTATACAATTGTGGCATAGGTTATGCGAACCAATTCTGCCCTTATTAGTGGTTAGAAGATTATCGTGTACGTACGTGCTTGTCAGAGCCTCTAAAATCGACTAAATATAAATAAAATTTCCTAAGACTATCAGTGCAAAAAGAGGTAAGTAAACTTACATGTTGTAACGGGTCCTTTTTTGCAGTAAATAAAACACAGTGGTGCAGGGGAAAGGAGCAGTTTTATTTTAAGCTTAAAATGATGTTTAGTGGTGATTTCCAGAAACTAAAAAAAATAATGTCCATTACAAATTTGCGAAATCATTACGACTAGCCGACACCCGGCGAGATATCACTATATCCTACATTTAACTAAAATTTAAGGATCACAGTACATATTATAATAAAAATTCATTCCACCTACCTAACACCAGGGAAAAATCCTTCTTCAATTAAAATTATCAAAATGGAGAAACCCAAAGGGCTGTTAGCACCGGAAAAGCCAAAACGAGGTTTCGCTTAAATCGACCAAGTAGAAAAAGAACCAGGCCTCCGGCTGGGTACTCGATGCTAGCAAACCAGAACAAAAAAATCGGCAACAAAAAACCGATAAGTACTGATAGGTACCATTTTTTAAAGGATCATCATTGGCGCACTATAACTTGCCACAATTTTAGCTCTTAAAGATCATTTTATCTATAAATTTGGGCATAGGCGGCGTCAACCTATTATTTGACTATTTATCATAATATATAGAGACAATAAAATATTTCGTCCTGTTACAATGTATATCATATTTTAATGAAATGAGTGTTTATTGTTAAGGATTAAGATTGATTTTGGCGGGATTTTAATATAGTAACTTATAAAATACATAGTTTTACGCGGTCGCGAATTTCGTACATGATATTTTCTATTGTACCAAATTCCGACCAGATGGTCGGAATAGCATTTATAAAGCCATGTAGTATTTTTAGTCTCAAAAATATATCCAATGTTTTTTCTTCTCTATTTTTTGTCTACTTATCTTTCCATAAGTATTCTTCGTTCTGAGCAAATTCCGACCTGAAAAAGTTTAGTTCTTGGTGCATATATCCTAAATGCGACTTAAACATATTTTACTAATTTTGTCATTTTGTACGAGAAAATTGACGATAAAATTATCATCCATGTTTAATTCTCATTGACTCCCTATAAATTTCGTGTTCTTCTAATCAGAGAAAAATTTACCATATGCTATTATCCATTAAGAAAACTTTTAAAAAAATCATTACCTGTTGTAAAAACATGCAAGGGTCGCAATTGGGCACATTAGTATTTGAGGGAACCTATTTGCGACTCGCCTGGTCGTAATTCGGAACAATGTTTTTTACCATTAGGATAACCTTGTTTTTGGAAGGTTTAAGAGTTATATTATTCATATTTTACCGAATAGTTCAGTTCTTTTGGTAATTGTTTTTTGATGTTTGATGCTTTGCATGCTATCAGAAATGGTATGGGTTATAAAAATGCCTCGGACCAATTTGGCATACCAAAACCACCCTAATTGATAAGGTCAAGGTAAAATATAAGAATGGCATAGTAGGAGCACCAACGGTCCTTACCAAAAAAGAGGAAGAACATATTGTTAATTGGATTGACTACCTGGACAAATGTGGTTTCCCAGTAACTAAATTACAACTTCTAGAGAGTGTTGCCAAGCTAGTACAAACATTAAATCGGCCCAACATATTCAAGGATGGCGTTCCAGGACGTCACTGGTATAAAGGATTTCAATCCAGGCATCCAGAACTATCAGAAAGGATTTCGCAGCATTTAACAAAGCCCCGAGCTGATGTAACAGAAGGTTCAGTTAGAGCATGGTTCAACAGAGTGCTGTCCTATTTTTCAGTGAACAAATTAATGCATGTCCTTGGCGATCCACAAAAAAGTTTTAATTGCGACGAGACTGGGTTTTACTTAGCTCCGAAAGAAAAACAAGTTATTGTGCGTAAAGGATCAAAAAAAGTATATAATTGAATTCAAAATGATGAAAAAGAGTGTTTAACTGTTCTTCTGACAGTTAATGCAGCAGGACAGTTGCCATCTCCCCTTGTTCTTTTTCCTTATAAAAGGATGCCGCCTAACATAATATCTAAAATGCCACCGTAATGGGGACTGGGTCGTTCAGATTCCGGATGGATGAAGGGCGAAAATTTTTTTGAATATATTACCAATGTTTTCTTTTCATGGATACAAGACAGTAACGTACCCTTGCCAATTGTATTGTTCTTAGATGGACATAGTTCGCATATAAATTTGCCACTAACGGAATTTTGCAACCAAATGGAATCATCTTAATTGCCCTCTTACCCAACTCGACACATATAATACAACCGCTTGGCGTAGCAGTTTTCAAGCCTGTAAAACAATATTGGAAGGAATATGTACATAAATGGAGATTAAGCAATCAGGGAGAAAAATTGAAAAGAGAAGATTTTGCTTCTCTTTTAAAAGAATGCCTGGAACACTCGTGCACTGCGAAAATTATAAAACATGGATTTGAAACCTGTGGATTGTATCCATTTAACGAAAACAGGGTGGATTATTCAAAAATGTTAATTCCAGCTACTGGTGCTAATATACCAAATGAAACACGCATTCAAACAATACCAAAATGTTCCTGTGATAAAGATTTAGTTTTTCTCCAAGAATTTGAGGAAAGAATCGACCAAGAAGTTTTAAAATTGGAAGTCAATTAAAAAATGCTCAAAGCTTCGAAATCATGAACTAAGAGAAGAGAAACAAACTCCAGTAATTCCACCAAGATTAGAGAAAGAACCAGTTAATGAACCCGTTTCAATTTTGACCGATTTGGCAACTCATGGCATAACCCTGGAGGACAAAAATGAGGAATCAGGAATCAATGATTTAACGACAATGCATGACCTAACTCTTGAAAATAATATGATAAATCTTAATAATTCATCTGCAGATTCTATTGAAATTATGGACATCGACGACAACTTTTGGCTCCGAGCTAACGAAACAATAACGTATGATGTTCTGCCCAGTGGCTTATTGAAAATAAGAGATAATAAAGAAAATACTGAAAATTCATTAAAGAAAAAAACCTCAAATGATGTACTTAAAAATGATTTAACGCAAAAAACCCCTTTGAATGAAATACAAAAAAACAGCAAATATTGTGAAAACACTAAGAAAACAATCTCATTGGTAGAAAATAAAACGGAGCAAAAAGCTTTAACAGGATTTGAAGGTTTCGATAAACTTTCTGTGTCATTTGGAGAAGAAAATAAACATGATAATGATGTTTCAACAAATATTTTACATAATGGTTATGAAACACCAGATAAATAAAACGTTCCTATAAATATACCAACGCCATTTAAGAAAGCCCTATTTTGGCCAAAAGAAATAGGAAACGACAAAGCAAAGAAAGATATTAGTAAAGTTATTAAAAAGAAAACACCGACAGTAGCAATAAGTGAAGAATATATGGAATACCAAAAAAGGACAGAAGACGAGAAGATAAAAAAGTTAGAAGAAAAAATTGACAAAGCCAATAAAAGAAAAGCTGCAGCTGATATTAAAAAAAAACGAAAAAAGGAAGAAGACTGGCACAGAGGAAGCAACATTAAAATCAGTCTCGGAGGAGTCAACCTCAGAAGCAAGTACATCTCAGTGCCAATTAACTACTAATGTTAATGATGTTCCTAAAAGCCAAGGTTATATTGTAGGACATTTTGTAATTGTGCAATACGAAGGGGAGTATTTTCCAGGCGAAATTATTGACGAAACATGTGGAGGGCGAAAAATTAAGACTATGACCAAGAGTGGATTCCACTGGAGGTGGCCGGAAAAAGATGACATTTTAGATTACCCAGAGACTGACATACTTTGTAATATTAATGATCCAATTTCAATGAACAAAAGAGGACAATATGATGTTCCTGAACTAAAAGATACGAATAATCTTGTAAATGGCTAGAGATATCTATTATTGCTAATTTAAATACTAATTTTTAAAGTCTCAATGGCGTAACAATCATTTTCTTTCTTAAATGTCCACAAAATAGTAAAGTTGTAATTGACTAATCTTTTAGATTACACGGTCGGAATTGGGGTTCTTTATTTCGGAAATAAGTGCAGTAATCGGCATTTAGTACATGTATGTTCGTAATTTGGTTCAGTAGATAAATATTGGTCGCAATTTAGTACAAGAATACTTTTATTCGGTAATTAGTTTATTTTTTAAAATTAATATTAAAATGCATAAAATTATATAAAAAAAAATGAAAAATTAAAACAATAATCAGTAGTATAATAAACCTGTCAAAAAAATTATATTGTAACTGTGTTTTTTAATTTCGTAACATAAAACTAAATAAACCTTAAGGTGTCGGAATTTGGTACAGTTACGTTAATATTGGTTTTATTTTTTATTTAAAAAAATGACGGACCTCGCTACATTTATTTTTTGTTTCTGTTTCTCACTTAACTATGAGGCTTTATTGAAGATAGAAATTTTAAACAATATTGTAGTTAGATCAGAAAATATTTATTTTTAGTTTTAGAAATAAAAAATAAGGCTTTCAACTACAAACTTAGTTAAAAACCGCAATGAACACAATGTTGTTGAGATTATAGTAGTGCCTAGTGTTAGAGACTATCAGCGTAATTTCAATAACGTTAACTATGATATTTTTAAAAAACACTGTAACAAAAAAGGTTAAGGCTAGTTTAAGCATTTATTTTTTAGCTTGATTACCAACCTTACAGATTTATAGAGTCTATTTTTTTAAGATACAGTAACAGATCAAAATTGTACGTTAAAGGTTGCCAAAAAAAAAAACATTTTAAACTGTCACTGTATCTATAAATAAAAAATGAACCTATATTATTATTTAACAAATGACCGGAAGTTGCTTATACATATGTTTATGTGAATTTTCGCATCCAATTTTTTTTTCTTTTTATGTTACAGAACAAAATGGTTCGTCCGTCTTCCGATATTTGGCAACTTTTTGAGATTGAAAGCAAAGAGAAAAAATCCCATGCTGTGTGTAAGTTTTGTTGCCTTAAATATGCGTACCCCAATGCCACTCGTATGACTAGCCACATACTAAACTGTAAAAAATGTCCCTTGGAAATCAAAAATAAATATAAAAAATGCGACACTGAGTCAAGTTTATCGTCTGCCATTGCCTCTATGAATGAAAAACAAAATTCTAAGACAGTTGTCATTATAGACGAAGATGAAAGTTTTCCCTCCACTAGTAGCAGCTCGTCAGTTGCTGAATCGTCTTTACCAAGTAAACGCAAGAAACTCAACAGCCAACAAACACTGAGTGGCTTTTTTGACAAGATAGCTTAGCTGTCCCAGAATCTTCTAAGATCGATGAAGCTGTAGCTAGAGCTCTTTATGCATGTGGTGCTCCTTTTTCATTTTTTGCAAATAAATATTGGGAAAAGGCGTTTAAATTGTTAAGGCCTTCATACCAAATACCCACACCTCATGCTTTGTCAACAAATTTACTTAATGCGGAGTATGAACGTGTAGAAATTGATCGCAATCAAAAGCTTTTAGAGTCCGATAATTTGACTTTAGTGACTGATGGATGGACAAATGTTGTTGGAGATGGACTCATTAATGTCATTATATGTATGCCTCACCCTATTCTTTACAGAACCGTACATCGCGGCTCTGCAAAAAAAAACAGGATTGTATACAAGTAACAAACTTATAAATGTTATCGAAGAAGTGGGTCCACAAAAGTTTTTTCTGCTAGTTACGGATAATGCCAGCAACATGAAAGCTGCGTGGGAAATTGTTACTACAAAATATCCACATATATCTTGCGTTGGTTGTGCTGCTCACGGTTTAAATTTATTGCTTAAAGATTTCATGGGAGAGAATGTGTTAAAAAAAACAAACAAACAGTCAAGAGCAATATGTAAATATGTTAAACGCACACATACAATTTATGCAGCATTTAACACATTGCGTGCCACGGGCAAATCATGAAAATTTCGCCAGGGGCCACGGTGTAATTTTTGGTTTTTCTAATTACTGTCACTAAATATACCACTTTTAGCTGTTTTTTTTTTGGTTTTTCGTGCTTTTTCTCACAAAAAAAGCGTGTCGTGCTGTCATTCACATATGAATGACGAAGCCCAAATTGTCCTAAATCACCCCAGCTTTGTCTACCATGCTTCAATTCATTGCATATATTAAGAAAAAATAATTTTAGTTAGTTCATATTTTTTAAACTTTAACTAAAAAATTAATTTAAAATAAAAAAAAATCTAGGATTAAATTTTTTTAAAACTTTTTCATTTTTTAGTTTTAGAATACCTATTATTTTGGTTATAACACTAACTACTTGTTCTGTAAAACCTTTTGTAACAAACAGAAAACATTATTTTTGTGCAAATAAAGCTATATTTTCTATTTAATATATTTTTTTTATTTATTATAGCTGTAAAAAAAATGTTCAGCAAGATTTGTTAAAACCAAGTACACTATAATGTTTCCCAGGGGGCCACGCACTCAAACCGCCATTTAAAATACATTGGTTGTCGTTCGCATAAGCACGACGCGGCCCAGTATGCTATCGTGTCCGTCATCTATTTTTGATAGCCACGGCCTGCCGGGAAACATCAGTGTCATTCATCTATGTATGACGTGGCACGCAATGTGTTAAAAACGCACAGTTTGAGAAATATCCAAAAAACAAGATAATTTCGCTTAAAGTGCCTGCCAAAACGAGGTGGAGTTGTTTGTTTATGACTGTGGATTCTCTTTTAAGAAACAAGGAAGCTCTGCAGACCATTGTAGTAATGGAACACCTGGGCGTGGAACGAAATATTAAAAAAGTAATATTAGACGACGTTTTTTGGACCAATTTAGAATATGTCAAACAGATACTCCATCCTATAGCCATATCAATAAAAATATTAGAGTCAGATAGTTCTCTGTTATCAGAAGTGGTGTATATATTTAACTACATTAAGAATACAATAGTGGAATCAGAGGAAGGTAATTGTAAGGAAAAATTATTGGAATATTTAGAAAACCGTTTCAAATTTTGTTGTAAGCCAATTCATTTTGCTGCAAATCTTCTTGATCCTCGTTTTAAAGGAAAGCAATTAAATGATGACGAAGTGATGATAGCAATAGATTTAATTTCCCAAATGGCAGATCTGTCAAATTTAGATGTAGGAGAAGTTGTGGCTAATCTGGCTCACTTCAGGACAGAAACAGGATTTTTCAGTCGAGAATCATTATGGAAAAGTGCCACCAGTACTTATCCAGTTATATGGTGGAAAGGTTTGTGTACATCACAGCCGCTTATGAAAATTGCCTCCCGGATTTTAAATGGGCCTCCATCCTCTGCCTCTTCAGAAAGAAATTGGTCCTTACATGGTTTTATACATACTAACAAAAGAAATAGATTGACACAAGATAAAGTTCAAAAGCTGGTTGCTATTCAATCTAGTTTAATGTGCTTAAATCTATATGAAAATGGCAAATATATGTATAATCCCAGACCATTTCCGCTTTTAGAACAGTCTGAAAACGTTGTGGATTTAATTCAAGATGAAGAAGAGGGTATTGTGGAGGCAGATTCAGATGCCGATGCTTACTCAGAAGCCGAAGACTCAGGATCGGACTCGGAGGAAAATCTTCCTCTTAGTTTTTTTGCTAAATAATGTTTCTGTTTTTTGAAATGATAATTTAAGTTTGATTTTTAATATTTTTTTACATTTATTTTGTTTAAAAACTTGAAACCAAAGTTATTTTTATATTATAAGAAGAAAAATTTTATTTGATTTTGACTATTGACCCCACAAGAATGTATAATTTGGTTAATTTACGTTTATTTGTGCTTCTATAAATATATTTTGTGGTTTTTCAATTTTTCCGTTTTTTTCCAATTTTTCCAAGGTATGTGAAAAAAGGGTAAAAAAAATGTTTTTTTCCAATTTTTCCCGTTTTTTTCCGAAGCGTTAAATCTCTAGCCCCAACACAATAATTCAAACAGCCAATGATAAGTTAATTGTGTGAATTTAAATGTTTGATTTAACTATAGTATATATTTAGCAAGAGTAACGTTTATTTGTTACAGACATTGTTTAATTACCGCTAAACTCAGTAATTATTCTCGGGACTAGTGTATTATTGTAAATGTATTTTTATTTTATTGTCACAATTATGGCCTTATTGCAAAAATCAAGAGATATATTTTTTACAGATAATATCTATAAAATCATTTTATTGTAACAATTATAGATTTTCTGTAGGAATATGTAAATGTATATATTTATAAAAAATAATGGATTTTCTTATATGTATTAACTACAGTCTTGGTGCTTTCCACAATTACAAAAGGTTGAGGTATTAAATCGTGTCTTTTTGCCTACTGGTATCTAAAAAGAAACTAATATTAAAATTTAAACTTAAATTTCCACTCTCCAACGAGTTTATTATATCCGGTAGAAAACTGAAATTAACCGTAATAAAAACAAGATCTTTAACTACACTTGCATTTGCACAACACACTGCGAATCGTCATCTCAATCCAAAATTAGTTCTTTAATGACTTCGAAATGTTCTGCGTAGAATATTGCGGCCTTAATCCATGTTCCCCACCGGGTAATTACAGGTTCTGGAGGTTAACTAACTCCTGGTAATCTCTCCTTATACATCTGCACCCTTAGAGGTGCTCTTATATTGAGGTAAAAGATTCTTATGTTTTGGCCTACTTTTACCATATACGGTGCTGCATCAGACAAAAGCACTAAAAATTTCTCATCTGGGACTGGATTTGGTAAGAAAAACCTCGATAGGGACTGCTGAATAAATCGGGTTGCGGTCACATTATTAGTTTTGTCTAGCTGCTTAGAAGCTATTAAATATGGGTTTGTTTTTTTATCTTCTTGAAGTACCACAAGCAGTGGCGGCTCGTGACGGAAGTTTGTGGAGGTTCACAAGCATCAAGCATGGCAAAAAAAAAGAACGAAATTTTGCGCATATCTCCGCCCACCACTACCCTTTCCTTTTATTTCACCCCTCCGTTCAAACCACAAGATATTGTGTAGTTAAGTGTCAAATTTACGAGTAAAAAGCTTTCCTAATTTTTATGTTCTTTTTGTACGTAGATATGTTAATAAAACAAAATATAAATTTAAATTGAAAACTTACCAATATACAGCATACTTGGGAAGCAGTAACTAGAAAAGTCAACAACGACAACATAAAAAAACTAAAAATATTTTTAAAAAACAGAACTGATTAAACACAGTGTCTAAACAAAAAATGCATTCTTCTGTCTTTAAGTTTAGCAAATTTCTCAATAACTAAGTCATTAAAGTTAGGAATATCTTGCAACATTTTTTAAAAGAATAACAGGACTGAGGGCAAAAGCAGGAGATCTTCTGTTAAAACAGAAGGTCTGGCAACACTGCATGACATACACAAGCTATGCCGCGCTTATGAAGGGTTTTACCGCGCTACACGGATCAGCAAAACATATAAAACAATCTCTCAAAAACCATCCGAAAACAAGGCGACGGCATGCAGCACAGCAAAAGCGTGCTCATTTGAGAGGAATGAAAGCCCATTTATAGCCGTGCGCTAAAAAGAGATGGGGACGACAAGGTGCATTCATTACGGGAAGCGAACCGTCCATATCAAGTAGCGATGGCCACGGAGCACATTTTTCCCGTGATAAGCATTCGGGATTAGAGACCTGCTACAAAATATTTAGTTAGCGAAACGATAATTGGATAGGGAGCTTATAAAATCATGTTAGAATTGCTTTGTAACAGACAATGTATTGTAAACTAAATATGTAATTTATAATAAATATTTGTCGGTCGATGTGGTGCTGAATCTTAGGGAGGCACGTGCTCAAGTGCTCCTATATAAGAGCCGCCACTGCACAAGCATCTGTGCTTTCATCAACAATAATGTAAAAAATGGTTTGTTGACAATATTTTTGCAAGAATCCTCTAAATGCGAATTTTGCAATTTTTTTAAGGGTATGTTTGCTGCGACCAAAGCTTTGCATAAGTCTTCTTGAAAGATTTCCTTTTCAGATTTCGATTTTTCTCCAACATTTTGAAATGCGTTTTTAACGCTCAGCTGAACTGGCTCAAATTTAATTTTTTGTAACTTCGATTTAGGCAGCGCTGTTTTCAAATGTTGATCGATTGGGAACTTCTTTTCACAAACAATAATTCTTGCACAAGCTTTACAGAAGACTTTTTCTCCACTGAACTCTAACTCTGGGAAACTTTTAGTCCACGAAGACGCTTTCGCCACTTTAGACATTTTGAACACAAATTTGAAATCACTAGTTTCACACTGAAAACACTGAAATCTTTCTTTCTTAAACAGAAGTACGTATTACAACCCGATAAAATACATTTTATTAAATGACAATAAATAACCCCTAACAATATACCTCCAAACCCCGGAAACCTTCAATAAATACCTTGTGTATAACCAAAATGTAGTAAATATGAATTATTATATAATTATCTTCAGATTGATAAATCCCTGAAACAAGTGCTGGACTGTACATTAAACCTATGAGTCTACGAGTTTTCATGACCGGGCGTTTTTAATTTTTTGATAACGCCGAAAACATAAAAATATGCTCATAAAATAATAATTTGGGAAAAATATGCATTTTATTATAAAATTGACAAAACATGCAAAAAATGCATATAATAATATATGCACTTTGCATATATTCCGCCATTTAATTATTGTTGTATAAAACAAAAAAAATTGACGTAATTTTAGACCAAGATAATGTGTTTACATCTTGTATACTATATGCAGTCATCAATATTAAACCGAAGCAGCTATAGAAGAATTGTAGTGGCCGCGATCAAAGAAGGCAACATTGTTGCGAATATTTATTTTACCTCGAACTGTCAGTCGGGTACCGTTCATCGATCCATCTATCCTCAGTGATTGATTCTTTAGTGAACTAGAGTAAATCTGCTTTAATACGGTATCCCTTAGTGTACCCACAGTGCGGCAATATGTAATATTGCAGTACGAATTTTAATCGCGCGATAATTTTGTTGCAGAAATGTGGTACATAGAAATGTGCACATACGGGAAAAATCGTAATTTTTTTACAATGAAATTAATTATGCAATCAAAATTTTGCAAATCTAATTTTTTTAAGTCCGTCGTGCCTCCCAGCAAAATCTAGTGGGGGAAAGCTGATCTTTCTTTAAAAGTTCGAAGTTAATTTTCACCTTCAAATTTTACCGCTAGATTTTTATGTTTTTTAAAGTCAAAATCTAAAAATGATAATCAATAGTGAAGGTAAGTTAAAAAAGTAGAAAAAATCTAGATAAAAAATAAAATTTCCTCTTCCATAATTTAATATCCATGAAATAGAAATTAATAAAGCAGCATCCCCACCTATTAATACTCTAAAAATTATTTCTTTGAGATTTTGACCTAAAATAGGGAGTTGGGAGAGGGGGAGGCTTGGCTCATGTTGCAGAAGAAGTTCGATAACTCCCGAATACGTTAACCGATTTTATCAAACTTAGTTTTGTTTAAAAGCTATTTGATAGCCGAATTGTAGTCTATGATAATACTTAAGTTTTAGTTTAAACCTGAACCACCAAATAGCGTTTTTTAATCGCTCTAGTATTGTCACCATAAGGTAGTTACGAACTAGTTAAAAAGCTAATACTTAGCTTTGTTCCAGGAAAAAGATAGCTCATTACAAAATTATTGTAATTACCAAATTCTGTCGATACTTTTTGAACCCGTAGTAATCAATACTAATTAATCATTTCCTTGTACTTTTCACGTTTTTTTTTCAAGAAATGCTTAAAATTACCGCCATTATTATCAATACAACTTTGAAGTCTTCGATATGTTACCTGATGTAACACGTCTAAGAGCAGTTTTGATGTCTGCCACAGAAATAGACGCTATCACATTTCGGACTATAAGAATAATGTCTTTTGTGTGGCTAGCCTATATCTTTAAATCTTTCTCATAAATAAAAGTCCAGAACTGTTAAATCGGGAAATTTGGGTTGGCCAGGAAAATAAACTAGCCCTTCCTATCCATTTATTGGGAAACTGGATATTTTAATATTTTCTTACGTTGAGAGCATAATACGCAGGGCAACCATCATGTTCAGACCACATGTTTACACGAGTTCCAACAGAATTGGCAAATGGCTTCTTAAAAATTCTTAAATTAAAAAAATTCTAAAGGAGACACTCGAGCCTAATGACTTTGATGTAATATGGTTTAAGATGTCAACGCAGAAAATTACTAAATTTATCTGCTGCCCATCCCTGCCGCCAAGCGATACTTATTATAAAGACTTGTTCTCCTCACTTGCTAATACTATGAACTTTTTTCAAACCCACCATCCCAATTCCGAAGTTGTCATCCTTGGCGACTTTAACGTTCATAATATCAACTGGCTCAAATACTCAAATACAACCGACGAGCAAGGTCGCGAAGCCGAATCCTTTGCCTTGCCATTAGCTCTGGCCTCACCCAACTCGTGGGTGAACCAACTCGGAATTCAGACCGAGATGGTGGTTTTGCTAGTCCACTGTCACCGTGAAGCCTCCGTTAGGAACGTCTGACCACAACCTTATTTTGGCACTGAACAAACTACCAATTAGTGCCGAACAGCCTCCTAAACCACGCAAGATCTGGCATTATACATCAGCCAAGTGGAATGACCTAAGGGACCATTTTCGAACCTTTCCTTGGCGGAACGTTTGTTTTACCTGCGACGATCCATCTATCTGTGCTAGAGAGACGTATCAGTTATCCTTACTGACATGGAAGCCTTAATCCCTTTCTCAAAAAAGTGCCCTTCTAACGGCAAGCCTTGGTTCAGTAAAAATTGCGAACGAGCTGTAAAATCAAAAAATTATTTCTACCGACAATGGCGTCAAAACCCTACCGCCTAAAATCGTACCATCTTTGTTAACGCTCGAAACCAATGCAAGCAAACGATAAACTAAAGCAAAGAAGCACACAACCAGAGGGTCCAATACAAACTTCTTGAATGCCTTAACGGATCAAGATCATTGTGGTCGGTAGCTAAGACCGTCAGTCAGAACTTTACCAAGTCAATCATTGAACCTCTAACATGTTCTGATGGTACCATTGCGACCAAAGCACAGGGAAAAGCAAACTTACTGGCGGAACTATTTTCTTCACATTCAACTGTTAGTTTTCAAGGAAAAACTCCACCGAACATCCCCTGTAGAATGTTAAACGAATCTTGAGGAGTCTTAACACTAAAAAAGCTTCTGGTCCTGACGAAATTCCAGTGATCGTAATTAAGACATGCGCTGATGAATTGACACCGGTATTTTTTAGACTTTTTAACTTATCTTACAAAAAAAGGAATATTTCCTTCTTGCTTCTGCGCGAGTCTAGCCCATACCTTGAAGTACCTGGAAGGCTTCAACATTGTTAGTGACCGCCAGTATGGATTCTCGCTTATGTTACTTACGTTTCGAACAATATGTCCTGGCTAGTAATTTAAATCTTTATTTAAAGATCTTTCTTACTTTTTGAAATATGAAAGTTTAATTTTTTGGTAGCTCGCAGCGCCCTTCAAATCCTCGGCGCCCCTAGGTACGTACCTAGTGTTTTTTTTTCATGATAAGGCACAGCACTGCAGGATTTATCCTTTATGACGCTCTGCGAGTGGTACGTGTGCGCAGGAAACGATTTATGTTGGTCTTGAATCTTTGGAGATTATACTCGTTGAGGAACACGGCCTCAGGGAGGTCTTTCCAGAGTGATGACTTTTTCTAGATAAAAGAATTTTTAAACAGTGTCGTTCGAGGGACGTTAAGCTAAACCACGTACGGGTCAGCAGCTAGTGGCTCGTCGTGTATTTCTACTATACACCGCTCTGGATGAAATCAAACGGGGAGCCTCAGTTAAGCACTTGCCATGAAAATATTTGTAAAATAGACTCAAGTCGCCAACCTGCCTTCGATGTTCAAGGCTTTCCAGGTTGTTTGTCAGATCATGTCACCGATCAAGCGAATGGCTCTTCCTTGAATGGAATCTAGCAATCTCAGGGTATGTTTAGGAGCAGAGAGTTTAGGAACAGTACTCCAGCGATGATCGAATTTGGGCTATAGAATAGAATGGAGGTTCTTAGTTCGGAAAAGTATTTCAAGCTTCTGCAAGGCTGCCTTAGCAATGTCTGCAACGTGGATATACCAAGACATATGACTATCCAAATTGACGCCCAATAAATGAATTAATAAAGCCAAGGCAATCGAGTGTCCCGCCATGACTATATCCGGTTCTTCAACATTAATTTTAGCGTTAAATTCTACTTGGTTACTGTCACCCCAAGACAGAATTTCTTCCCGGTCTTTGTTGAGATGTGAGAGCTCTTGCTGCCTACAGAGATGTGCATTGGCAGCCGTTGTTCGAGCATCCAAAGTACAAGACAAAACAAGTGTGCTGTCATCGGCAAAGCTATATATAGGATTTTTAGTTTTTTCCAAAATATCGTTAATGTATAGTAAAAAGAGGTTGGGCGACAATATAGAACCTTGAGGAATCCGGCGTTAATGTTAAATGTGAAAGAAATCCGTCCATCGTCCCCCGCAGAGAACGGTCTTTTAGAAAGCTTGACAGCTATTAACAAAATTGAACCGACATTCCGTATGCTCTCACTATAGTTAGGAGCCCTTCATGCCATACTCGGTCAAAGGCCTGGGAAATGTCCAATACTACCGCCCGGGATCCCCCATGATGTTCTATTGCGTTGTTCCAAACATGAGTAACAAAAGCGAAAAGGTCTCCTGTTGATCTAGACTAGCGGAATCTATACTGGCGGTCAGTAATAATATTGAAGTCTATTTTTTTCGTTGATAGCCTTCTCCATAAGTTTTGATATAACCGAAAGCAATGCGATTGGACGATAGTTGTTTGGCAAGGTTCTTCTTGCTTTTTTTTTTGGGTATGGGCTGGACTCGCGCAGTTTTCCAGAAGAAGGAAATATTCCTTTTTTGTAAGATAAGTTAAAAAGCCTACAAAATACCGGTGTCAATTCGTCAACGCATGTCTTAATTGCGATGACTGGAATATCGTCAGGACCAGAAGCTTTTTTTTCTACAGGGGGAATGTTCGGTGGAGTTTTTCCCTGAAATTAACCGTTTAATGTGAAGAGAACAGTTCCGCCAGTAAGTTTGCTTTTTCCTGTGCTTTGGTCGCAATGTGCATTGTGCCTAGTGGGTAAACCGGCACTGGTCGGTGGCGTGTGTTTCTATATAAACACCTTTATAATACCAAACCGTGCAAAAGTACTTTTACTATACTAATGACCTGCTGGGAGCCTATCAATCGTTTTCTCTCTATAATGCGATAATAGTCGAATCGTGCGTCTTCGCTACCCAAGAGGTATTGTGGTTTTTATTATTATTAATATTATTAGACTTAGTGTAATAGTTTATATTGTTTTAACTTTTTTATTTATTTTTTTTTTATTGTTTTTACTTATTTTTATGATCTTTTTCAATGACTCAAGGTTCATTGTCTTCAATGCCCTCTTCATCAATTTGAAAATACTCAGCTTTAGCTTTAAGAAAATATAATTGTATTTTAATTAAAACAATAATTCTATACCTTCGAAATAAACTGAAGCGGAAAAAACACCGCCAATATCCTGATGCAAGAAACACGAATGTAGATGACAGGTTGAACGGACGTGAACTTTTTTAATTATTGTCTCGCAAATCCCACAACAATATAATTATAGAATGTGAGCAATTCTTCGACTAAAGCGGGATTTAAAAAACTCGAAAAGTTAGCGAAGTCGAGGTTGAGGTGAAGATCGACACATTATAAAGTCAGGAGTAAATTACAATTAACTACAAAACAGTCTCATCAGTTTGCATATATCCAGTTTTCCAATTCTCCGGCTCAACAAATAGAAATACTGCATCATACATCAATGACATTTGATATTTGGCTCCAACCACATGACTTTAAAAAGCGTCTATTGGCCGCAATAAACAACAGCGTACTGCGTACACCGAACTAGACCTTTCATTTTGTTTCCATGTGGTTAGCTCCACAGCAGTACAGGGTGCAATAAATAATCTCAAGAACACCCCTAACAATGACGTCTATGAAATTAATATTCCTCTCCTTAAATACCTAAAACACTCCATCATACTCCCACTTACTTAAATAAAAAATCTTGTTTTAAACTAACCAAAGTAATTCCTTTACACAAACAACATGATTCTAATGACCCAAACAACTTCAGACCGTTGGGGCGTTGGAGGAGAGTCACTTTATGGAAGCCATATTTTGTGACCTCTTCAAGGCATGCGACTACGTTTCTCATGAGATACTGATTACTAAACTAAAGCTTTATGTTTGACGAAAATGCTACCAAATTAAGCACAAGCTACCTGAGAAATAGATACCAAAAAACAAACATTCCGCAAAGGTTACTCTAATGCAGCGTTAATGGTGCATGGAGTACCTCAGGGATCACTATTATCGCCAATAATTTTTACAACTTACAAAAGCGACCTTCTATAAGCTCTGTACCTGAAGCGATCCTTGGATATCCAATATGTAGATTATAACACAGCTCTGGATCATCACAGTCAACTAGAACATGTAAAAACATCCGACATCGAGAACAACCTCTAAAATGACCATTACCTTACGTCAACAAAACACCAAGAACAATAATCACAACGGTCAAATTCTTAGGTGTTTATTTAGATCCAAGTGTTACTTTTAAAAACTTTATAAAGCGTTTGGCCAACAAGCTTTCTTAATAAAAAAACATCATAAATCTGCCTTGCTACAAATTCTTCACAGCCTTTTTCAATCAGTGAGTTTTTACTCAATAATGGTCTGGAGTCACTCCTGTCGCCTTCAAAGAGTTTTTGCCCTGCAGAGGCGTGCAGTTCGATAAAACATGTTTATTGAACTAAAAGTACCCACAGCACCATCCAGATACATCTATCTATGAATGTCTTCTCTATGCACTTGCACACCAAAATAAAGACAATGACCAGACTCATAATGATATACACAATTATAAACCAGGTACCAAACTTCCATCAGAAATGATTACTAGACTACGAGAGAAGCAGAATAGCGACAAACTCATTTTAAATATATTCTATCTATATCTGATTTTATAGCGTCCTACGTTTTCCGATTCTCAGCTTCTATCCTCTTCTATCTTCCCAGTCTCTGGGTCTTAGGTTCCTTTCCGACATTACCCTCTAAATGCCGCCAATCCAGGTTGCTTTTAACCTTCCTCTTCTTCGTTTTTCTGGGGTTTATTCCAGAATTAGTTATATATTTAATCTCTTTCTTCAGTTCTTCCGTCTTTTCCCATTATTGTTCCTAGATATTCATATTCATCACAGCCATCAGTAACTCCATCAGCACTTTAAGTAAGATTTTCTTGCTGTATTACGCATATGTAGTATGTTTATAGTTGACTGTCAGACCCCAGTTTCTATAATCTTCGAACAGTCTTCTCGTCATGAATTCACGGTCTTCTTTATCCTGTGCAATCACTACTTGGTCGTCGGCAATATGTAGAGTCTTATCAATTGTATTCCCATTCCTCCACATTATGCTCTTCTCCAACTCTTTAGTGCCTCGTTCAAATAAATTCTAAACAATGTGGGGGATTAACAACATCCTTGTCTGAGTCTCTTTATTACGGGGAAGCTATCCAAGACATATGTTCCCAGTTTTATTCTAGTATGACTGGTTATATAGTTCTTTTATTGCGACAATTGCTGTATTATTGTTCGATACTTCTAGTATTTGCCATAGCTTTTTTACTGGGACGGTATCCTACACAGTAAAAAATTTAAGTGTTAAATTTGACACTCAATCAATAGGGTATGTTAACCAATCAGTACATCTGGTAGAAAAGATATTTTTGAATGGTTTTTTTACTTTTTGATGAGTGTTAATTCTTCTTATTTATGGGTAGGTACATTTACACAATCGAGTGTAAATTAAACTCACAGATTTTAAACCTATCCTTCTAGGGTATAAAAGAAATAATGATAGGTGTAAGTAAACCATTTTTTAATGGTAATTTGTGATTAATTAGTGTAAATATCATATTATTGTAGTGTAAATTTTATTTTATTTGGGTGTGACTTTACTATAGGAAGTGTAATAAAATAATCTACCCAGGGCTAGAATACTTTCCACTTTGTTTAAGTCATTTAATCCCGTATCAAACTAACCGGGCGTTTATAATTAAAATGTAAAAAATTATGCATTCAATATGTTTTACATTATTAATCTCTGCTTAGTTTGATACATGATTGAATGACTTAATCAAAGCCGAAAATAGTAGCCCCTAATATATATAAATCTTCAGATCGCTTGGAAAAGGTTTGTTAAATGAATGAAAATATTGAGTATTATTTATCGTTTATTTATAAACAAAATGATGGTTACAACAGGGGCGCATTCACGATTGACGTCGGACGTTCGTCGGGTGCGCACCGATTGCACACGGCGATAGGAAAATTCGTTCACGGTTGTACCGGGTAAAATTTATACTCGTTCACGGTTGTGGATAACTTTTACCGAACGAAACAACTTTTTAACCAAGTCGGGAGACGGATAAAGTTTGTCCGGCATGCGCAAATGTATTGTTTATTGTTTATGGTGAAACACCTGAAAGTTAAAAGTTAGGTTGTTTTTAAAATAAAAGTTTTTTGGGCGCGCCAAAACTTTTTGAGAATGTCGATTTCAAAAGATACCCACAATTTGCTTAAAAGAGTTTTGTTGCTGTCGCATTTCAAAATTGCAAACTATAATTTGACAAGTTTGACGTTTGTTCGGGTTGCTCTCGGTGCATGCCCGAGCCGTTCACAGTGAGTAGATCTTTTTGTTTCGTAGATAGCAACTGGATGGACGTCGGTTAAATTTTACCTGGGTAATATTTACCAATTTGGTGGATGAACGCGCCCCAGAACTGGAAAACCCTGTGATTTTTTTTACACCTATTATTATAACTAGTTGAACAAAATGACACACCTATTATATAGTTTACAATTTAGTAAATTAAACATATATATATCTACGTTAAATCGGTTTAATGTACCTCATTATTAAGCTTAGCAAAACAAATAACATAATAAATATATGTATCCTTAGAACACTAAACAACTAAATAAAAGTATGCATTGGAACAATATAAAAGAATGAAAATGACGAGTATTATATTAATCGTATATTTATTTAGAGATCTATGAAGTAAAATATGTAGGTAGGTACCTAAGTATTTATATAAAAAAGGAATACATTTATAATATAAGCTTATATCAGAATAATTTAAAAGATAAAGGGAAAACTGTAGCAATGTAAATACCTACTTAGTTTCTTAAAATTGGCGTACTTGTTAGTAAATTTCGTTAATATGCTTACCCAATTTAACAAGATCCTCATAAGAGGCACCCTCATTTCGCACTTTACAGAACTTTGCTTTGTTTCTATATTTCAATTTAAATATAACATTATTCTATATGACGCAAAGAGCACAATCAGACTGACTTGAAAGTTGAATTGAATTGAATGCACGTAGCGTCGGCGTCATCTGTCAATTCCTAGAATTTCACACCACTTGTTGCCGCCTGTCTTCGGTAACACGGGTTTAGGTATTTTTTGCCTGGGCCGTGTAAAAACCCATTAAAGAATAAGTTTTACACTTAATGTATTAAAATAACCTTCTAGCGGGGTTTCTTTACACGCTAATATGGTGTTATTAATTGTCTTTGTATTTAATTTTCCTGATAGAGTGTAAAATGAAATAAATAACACCCATTCAACAAAATTAACTTTTTAGAGAGTTAAATTCATAGGCAAATTTAATACAACAACTTTGGTTCTATATGAGTGTAAAAATGTGGTAGATTATGTTGATCCGGGTGTTAACATTAACACTACTTTTTTTACCACTCCTGATATAATTTTTACCAGGTGGATATTTTTTACTGTGTAGGCTTTAGTTAGACCGACAAACAGAAGGTGCAATTCTCTGTTGGTTGACGTCTTTTTCTCATTCAATTGGATAAGGCTAAGTATGTTATCTAGGCATGATCTACCAGCCTAAACCCCGACTGTTGCTCAATTTCGTGGGGGTTGTATTCGTCTGCAGTTATGTTTCTTAGGATTTTGGCATAGACTCAGACAGTCAGTTCTGCTTCCTTTCTTGTGTATTGGGGTGATTCACGCTTCTTTTCAAACCTGCGGGATTGTTTCTCTGTCCACATATTTGTCGATTACGCTACTCAACATTTTATTAAATTATTTATATTTTAAATATATTTATAGGCTAATATCATAATTAATACCAAAGCAAAAGCAAACAACAAGATATTTTAACAAAATGCAACAAAATATACATATATATACATATACACTGCTCACGGTTGCCACATTTCACCAAAATATCAAAAATATGGTACAGTATCTAAGAAATCTTGATTCCGGGACAATCCCGGGTCCCAGTCAGTTTTTATTTTTGCCGGAACACAGGACCCCGATTCCGGGATATCCCGGCGAGTTGGCCACCCTACCAAACTACGGCCCGCACGTGTCATCAATCCGGCCCGCGACAGCTATACGCTTATTGTTGTTATTGTTATTGTAATAAGTTGGTTAAAAAAAAACACAAAATGATAATACCTCGGTTATATTAACTTGCTAGGTAAAGCAATAACAAGTATAATACGCAGAAAATTTAACTTAAGCATAATGCTAATAAATAATTGAAATGAATCCAACTAACATTATAAACATATATAAATATTATCACATATAAAATACTAATGACATTTATGTAATTGTGATTTTTCACTGACAATAGTTTGTAGTTGTGGACCAATTTTATTTGTACCAATTATTAAAAGAGATTTAAGATGCTCATCGGTTAATTTAGGTCTGTAAACATTCTTTATCTACTTTCATTTAGTAATATGAATTTTACAGTTCTGTAAATCGTTTTGTAATGGCATCTATTACAGCACTAGTGCTGTAATAGATGCCCTTACAAAACGATTTTTAATAGCAGGTGCATTTTTATTTTTAAAAATGCCTTTTGCCAAATATTTTTATTCATAGATGAAAGTAGATAAAATTTTGTACAATATTCTTGTTGTAAATTCATATAACTACACTCGATGTTTGATTAAACTCGGCTGACGCCTCGTTTAACAACTTTAACATCTCGTGTTGTAATATGAATCTTTACAACACTTATATCGTAAATATCTATGATCTACTTTCATTTAGTAATATGAATTTTACAGTTCTGTAAATCGTTTTGTAAGGGCATCTATTACAGCACTAGTGCTGTAATAGATGCCCTTACAAAACGATTTTTAATAGCAGGTGCATTTTTATTTTTAAAAATGCCTTTTGCCAAATATTTTTATTCATAGATGAAAGTAGATAAAATTTTGTACAATATTCTTGTTGTAAATTCATATTACTACACTCGATGTTTTATTAAACTCGGCTGACGCCTCGTTTAACAACTTTAACATCTCGTGTTGTAATATGAATCTTTACAACACTTATATCGTAAATAACTATTACGCAATTGTGATTGAAACAGTATTATTTTTCTACCGGAACGATTTGATATTAATGTATAAATCAGGGAGAAGCTAGTTGTCTCCTTGCAACCTCAGATTCAGTTCGTTCATATGTTTTGTCGAATCGACGCCGACGTAGAATGCTAACTCCACAGCCGTTTGCTATTTTGTAATTCTGATGAATTACGATGCTTTCATTTAAAAAAACTCCGATTACTGCTGTCCAAAAAAGCGTTGAAGGACTTTTCCGCAACTAAGCCAGCATACGGCAGTATGATATGGTTAATCATTTTCTTCAATATCTTTAGTAAACTCGCGGAAGCCCAGTGGATCTGATGAAATTAATAATTGATATGACTGGTTTTAGAACTTCAGACATATCCAAACATTTTTGACACACAGTTTGACACAAGAGCGACCACTCCTTTATTTTTAGCACACATGTTTTTGCCTCCATCATTTGTAATAGATTTCAAGCTTTTCACACATCCATTCACTTATCCAAGGTCAGAGAAAACCACTCAGGATGTCTATGTTTGTCAGACAATTGAGTTGATATATTTTCCGCGATGGATTCTACCCTCTGAGCCACGGTGTTTGCTGACAAACTGACAAATTTAAATAAATTTACCATTTCGGGGCACATTTCTTCGGCTACTGCAATTACGCATTATTTCATCATTTCTCCATCGGTGAATAGTTTTCCACGTTTTGCGATTTCAAGAGTCACACGAAAGCTGGCACGAGTTGCAGCCTCTTGTTTAGTATTGAGTTTCGTAAACAAAGATTGGTGCGAATTCAATCCGCGATTCAAAGCTTTAAATTTTTCTGTCCGCAAATTTCCAGTATATTTGGAGTACTTTTTAAAATGTTTCGTTTCATAAAGACGTTCAATGTTATATTCTTTGAGAACGGCTATGGTTTCATTGCAAATCAAACATAGCGCCCCTTCTTATTGGACTCAATTACGAAATATTGAAAGTTCCACTGATCTTTGAATGTTCTGCTCTCACTATCTATTTTTCGCTTCTTTTCCATACCAGTAAATGACACAAAAACCACATGCCAAATCAAAATACTGTTTGAGCACGCATAAACACGTTTTTAAGGAGTTACGCACTACTTCATTTCACAACACAGAGATTCGCTTCTAGCCTTTTTATACTCTAATTACTACCATCTAGAAGTGAGTAGAATAAACCAGAATACTCTTGAACCAACTAGGTTCGACGCGATTCTGACGGCGATGGATAGAGGGTATACTACCTATTTCCGCGTGTAACCCCAGATGTCGTCAAGTGTCGCGGTCGTATCATTACAGTACACCACAATAGTAATTGAACTAGCCAATTTAGGGCGCGTACTCGGCGACTAGTCCAGAAATTATAGATAATGGCCGGAAAATTAAAACGGTGCTGGCCCTTGGAACTTACTAGGGTAATCAGTATAGCCCTAAGGCTGGAAAGTTTGGAGACCCCTTCTGTATAGCATTTTATTGGTTATCATAAGTTAAGTTAGGTTAGACGGCCGCTACTAATTAATTATTTTAGTATTTTGTAACCTTGCAAATATGTTTTTATCTACTTACTGGAATATTTAAGTTCACAGTGGTAATCACAAATTTATTTATTTACAATATATCGAAAAAAATTGCTTGCAATGACGCCAATATCATAGAATTGTGTTTGCGTAAAAACCCACTGATGTAGGCTATAACTAGAAATGAGTATTACATCACAATTTATGCAAATACTAAGAAGCAAAGAAAGAAAATTTTAGGACACGATTAACTTTAAAACCATTCGCTGATTTAAATCGCTAGGCAGATTCGGAAAAGTCAATTTTTCTACTGACGTTTTATAATAACCCCTTCTTGATTGTGGTTTTGATATTTAAATAACCTGCTTTTAGGGACAGCGTGCTTAAAAGTTTTTTAAGCACGCTGTGCCTAAAAGTAATTATTTACAATTAAAACTAAACACAGACTATAATTTTACCTATTTATTATAAATATTAAAAGTACAGTTACTTATATTATTAAAATTAATGCTTGGGTAGCCTAAAACAGTACGTTGAGGTTGAGATATTTCTCTTTGTAAAATATATGAGGAATTTGAACTAGAAATAGAAAATGAATCTGCAACAGCAATATCAATTAAACTCATGCCACTAGTAGAGCTGGTAGAACATTCTGATTCATTAGATTTAACACGTTTGTTGTTAGCGTCCAAAGATTTTTCACCAAGAAGAGTCTTCTAAATCACTCATTTTTTACTTAATATTTGCCGCAGTTTTTGACAAAAAATTCTTTCGAATTTTGGTTTGGCAAGTGCACAAATCACAGAAATAAATTTAGATACGCAACTGGACTCTTAGAACTGTCAAAAACTAATTGGCGCTGATATCCTAGTATTTGCGATCCGAAACACGCGAGAAAAAAAGAAATCTGTTTGGCAACTATGGGTAAAAATAAGAAAAACTGTTTTATCAAGTTTTGATGAAATCTGTTTTATCGGTAGATATTGGTTCCGCTCTAAAGTTTAAAATATTCCTTGCTTTAAATATTAATTTTTTTCTGCTTTTATTTTTAGTTCAGAAATACACGTTATTTGTAACTCTTGTTTTTCAGTTTGGAGTAAATACCTTGTTGGTAAAGTAACAAATAACATATATCTAAGAGCTCAAGTAGAAAGCAGCAAAAAAGGAACTATTTAAACCAAGCACACTACCTATTTAAAAAAATCCAGCTGACTAAAATAAAGCGAAATAGGTAATAAAACATTATTTTTATGATCAAAAACTAACGGATCCCTTTTTGGCAAGCGGTATCGCATGCCATGTTTATTTAAACAGTTTGGAACACAATATTTTTTAGGTTTTAACGGAGCTGCGTAGTCTTTCATAACGGAAATAAATACGCAAACTTTAACTTAACAAACCGAAAACACACTAAAACTAAACAAAAAGTCAAAAGAACTATCAAAAAACACGCTAATAGTACACACAAAGACCGAACGATCACAAACGGCATGAAACTTCAACACAACTTAAAAGAAAATCGAGAATAGAAAATTGACAATACACTTCAAATTTTTGACAACAACGAAATCGGGGCGGGTGCCTCTTCTCGATCGCAAATGAACGTGGTGCCCTCTATACGAACTTACCCAGACCAAATTGGGGGATGCCACTACCGGCGCCATCTGCGAAATGCGATCCAAACAAAATAATAATGTTTGGCGGGAACGCCCGACTTACGTATCTAAATTTATTTCGGTGATTTGTGGGCAAATGTCAATTTTTTTGACATGAAAGGTGTAAATAAAACACAGGTAATAAAATGTTTAGTAAAATAAATAAGTTTTTTATCATAAAACGCCCGTAGAAAAAATATTGTATACCATTCGTTACGAAACAATGTCTTTTAGTCACTCTACACTCACAAAGACCTTTATTTCGTAACTTGTTGTATAAATAGCTATTGTGAATGGTCACAAACGTAACTAAAAACTACAGAACATTCAAAAACAAAATAGATTATCAAAAGGAATCCGTACGAAACGCATTTCTTGGCTCATTTATCGTTATAATCGGGTCGAATGACCCGAATCAAAGAAACTTTCTGATTTTCGATTTTTGGGCAAGATCGGAAAATAGCAAGTATTTTTTCTTATTTTTTGAACTTCAAAAGTGCTAATTTTTAAAAGTTTATTTTTCATCTATCAATTATTTACTTACAATACCCTAGAAACGGTTGCTATAAACATCATCATAATATCATAGGAAATATTAGCGGGCGATAAAGTTCATAATACCCGGTGATTTTCGTAATGGCCGGTAATTGTTATTAAAGAAAATATTGAACAAAATTGTATTTATTTTAATCATTTTTTTTACATATTATTATTCTGTTTTTCCTATGTTAAATGTACAATTTTTGAATTTTCAATCAAAGCTCACTAAATACTAAAAATTGGCAAAAATAACTTAGTTTAACTATTTATATTTTAAAATTAATAAAAAATAAAGTATTGTATATACGTTGGTACATAAATAACTATAATAATTCGCAAACAAAAAGTCTGATCAAAATGCGAGTCGGAGCGTCGGATAGACCATCTCAACTACTTTCTTTTTACATTACATCTTATACCTAAAAGATTTTGAAATTGTAGATTTTTGAGAAAAATTAAAAATTAGTTTTTTTAAGACGATAATTTTTTTATGTTAAAAAAAATTTATCAATATTTTGAATGTCATCAAAAAGCGCTTATCAAAAGACGTAATATGTATATTTTGAACTTTGAAAATTTTTATACTGAGTGCAAGAAATTAAAATAAATACAAAATTTTCTTTAAAATAAAATATATTATAGAAAAAATATTTTTTTTTACGTTAATATTGGGTTTATTTAATTCCCCCGTATTTTTTGAAGAATTTTCTCTAGAAGAAAATTAAAAGTTATCCACTAATATTAGAGACATATTAGTTTTAATGTCACGAGAGCTGGCAAAAAAATCATTCTTTTTCGAGGTTTAAAAACATTACCCCTTTGGAATAGTGGCCTATGATTGAAACATGTGTTTGTATTTGGCAGAGCTGAAATTTAGACGTTCTGGTCATGTCATAAAATTCGAGTTTTAATTTAGTGTTTGACTTAAAAAAATGTGATATAATATGGGTTTTTTAAAACGTTTTCTTTTAGTGGATGTAGTAATTTTTCTCCAAATAGCCGTATTTATTTAATAAAATTTAACATGCAAAAGTCATTGCAATATTTCTAATAACCATATACCTAGAAAATGGTTACGTTGTTTTTCAATGATTCCGTTTATTTTTTGCCCATAGGACACACGGAATTGTGTAAAAATGTGCAAAATTGATATTTGATTTTGGTAAGTAATATTTATCTTGCTTTAAATTGTAGGTTTTTGATTTACTTTGCTCAAAAGCTACTTCTTAACTGAAATTAATAAGGATTCCGGATTTAGGAAGTACGTTTTGATTATAGTTGATGCAAAACAAAAACCGATGCAAGTCATACCCTTCGAGTGACGTCAGTTATCGACAGTGTTGCCAGCTTGTAACCAAAATATCCGAGTGAGGGAATTACTCAGTTTTTTTTATTTTTTTCATAAAAAGATAAATATACGAAAATTTCACATAGTTATGTTATAATGTGTATTTGTTTACTGCATAATACCTTTTACCATCATAGATTTAACACTTCTTTTATTTTCATCTTGCCAAGATCGACCAATTTCTGAAAAATCCATGTTTTATCCAAAAAAACGAATTGGTACAAAAATGCTTCTTTTCTTTAATATATTCTTTCAAAAATACCAGTCGTTTGAAAGCTATATGGGAAAGTTCCACAAGCCCTTGCCTCGGATTATCTTTTTCCATCCAAAGCCTATTTCCTTTAAGAGGCTGCTTAAAGAGTTAAGACAACCAGCAAACAGTCTTTTAAACATAGATAATGGGACGGTTATTTCATATGCCGATGATACGGCGGTAGTATTTACTGGCCACAGTTGGTCTGATATTAGGAATGCAACCAAATTAGGTATTACTCGAATAAAAAATTGGCTTGATTCTTATAAACTTACCTTAAATGTTTCCAAAACTAACTACATTGCCTTTTTGCTAACCGCAGCTAACAGACCTGATTATAATAGCATAAGAATTGATAATTTGAATAACTGTATAAATGAAGTAATCTCTGCCAAATATTTAGGGATTATTGTGGACCAGTACTTAAAGTGGGATCAACACGTACAAAAACTCACTAACAACTTAAGAAGATTAATACATAAGTTTTATACACTGCGAGACATACTTAGTGAAAAACTTTTAATAAATATTTGCAAAGCTTTAATTGAGTCGCTGTTACGATATGGACTTATCATATGGGGTGGTCTCTACACAAACACTTTACGACAGCTTAATGTTGTACAGAATTATATTTTGAAAATTATTTTTAAGCAAAATAAGATATTTCCCACTCAACAGCTGTATTCTTTGGATACATGTTCTTTTGTACATAAAACACACAAATTAAAAAATTATGTCAATCATACTCACAATACACGGAACAATATAAATAAACATTTAAAAATACCATATAGTAAAACGAACATAAATTTACGATTTATTAGTTACCTCGCTCCTAAAATATATAGCAATCTACTACTTTGAAAAGTATTATAGAGCATATATTGCATCAAATTGGTTAAAATTTAAAGTACTATTTTGATTATTGCATAATTGCTTCCTGCTATTTCAGTGGTATGGTGGATTTTATGTTTTGATTCCTTTAAATTTTCCTATAAGTGGGGGTTTAGAACATTACCTTATTCTCCTTTTAATATTTATTTTTGTTATTGTATCTTTCATTAGTTTTAAGCTTAGCAGACTGCATTTTGCAGCGACTAGATATAGGTATATTGTATTCAATTATTAACAAGTAACATATGATTAAATGCTAGGTATTTGAGTATCAAATATAATTTATCTTAATCTTGTTGCACATACCGATGTTTAGTCATCTAGGTGCGACTTAATCTAATTTTTAGAATGTAGTCAATATAACTCCTGATTTATATACAAATATTGTTACATTGTTAAAGTTTGAAAAATAAATAAGTATGAGTATGAGTATGAGTATTTCTAACTTAAAGTTGTCAAAGTAACATGATTTCTAAAAAAGTTACAGCTTACGAATAACTGATGTAAAATATTATAATTTTTAAATAATACAACTTACTTGTTTCGTACATTTCATAAATAGTGTCACGGATAGAACTTATATCCAATCTCCACACATTTACAACTCTCTTTGAATTATAACGTTTGTTTTAGGGTAATTCTAATAATTTATTTTTCTTAAATGTTGTTGAAATTGCGCTTACAGTGGAGATATTCAATTTTGGGGCAGCTGCTACACGCTAAAAGTTAGTAAAGCAGAAATAAATTATCTATACCTTAACATACTCTTTAAATTTACTTCTCTGTACTGCTGTCAAGGGTAACAACATGCCATTGTTGTTACGTTCTTTCTGAAAATAGTTTGATAGAGAAGCTATTAGCTCTTTGCAGCGACTATTTACATGCTTCGGCATTTTTTACAAATAGTAAACAACGTAATCGACAGAGATGTGTATGTGTACTTTTGTTTCTTTTATTAGAACAGTTTTTAATGCTATTTATGATCTGGAGTCTTTGTTAAAAAATAGACTCACAGCAACACGAAACCACGAACAATTAAGGTTAGTTTTGCATGAAACGTCAAACCAAGCGAACGAACGAGCTGGCGCCACCGCACCGTTTTCAGTTGTGTTGCAAACTATCGGCCAATAAAATTCAAATTAAATTAATTTTGCCACTACTAACCTATAACATCGCCATTATTGACCGATTATTAACGTTAGAAATCGTTTTTCTCTACCTTATAAGTTATTATTGACCATGGTCAATAATAAGGCATTGAAATCCATTATTGACCGATCTTCAAGAATCTATTTGAACGCAGGTAACTTGATTTTTGGATTCTACAACATGAATTCATAAACATGAATAACCTGAAAGGTGATTTCTTGTGGTTAGGCAACCAGATAATTATCAATACATATTAGATTATGCTTGATATTGTAAAGTATCGATACAATCAACATTTTTTCTGCTTCCATCCTTAATTCTGGAGGTGTACACATAATAATATCACTAACATTTTCTTCGCTCATTTTTAAAAAAATGGAAAACTCGTGAAATCTGATGACATAAATGAACAAAAATTGACATTAACAAAGCCACCCGACAAAACAACAAAATATTTTGCCAATTCCAAAGCGCAGGTAACTTGATTAAAAAATATACTTCTTATACCTACCTATAATTTTTTATAATTATTAATACTATAAAGATTAATGTCTTATAAAAGTTTGTAGTAGTGGAAAAAATTATATATTAACCACGGTTTAGACAGCTTATAGCCCTCGCGTCTTAAATCCCTCGTCGCTCCGCTCCTCGTGATTTAAACTTGCCGCTCGGGCAATAATGATGGCTATCTAAACCTTGGTTAATAATATACTATTTTACAAGCTTAAATAAAAAAAATAAATTAAAACAACACTTCTGTCTTCCTCCACAAATAATATATATTTTTGAAAAATTTTAACGATTGTCCCTACATGTTTCGACTATATATACAGTCATCTTCAGGGGAACTAAAAGGAATGTGTGAGAATATAAACACAATAACAGGCACCATAAGAGACTTACCTATATCGAGTGTAAAATTGGATCCAATGGTTGTCTCAAATTAATGAGTACAACATTTTATATCATAGCAAGTGAAATTTGTGTAGTTGAAGACTAACTTGAGGTAACTCAGAGTTGTGGATATGTAAGTAAGCACATTTTAGTTATTTAAAAAAAAAAATTTTATGTTGATAAAAGTCAGAAAATTTAGTTATATTTAATGAGCATGGTGTGAAAATAAATTTTAATAATTAATATATTTATATTATAACATGGTTTATGTGGAGAAACCAAAAAGAAAAGAAAGAAAAATTTTTTTTAGTTATTTTATAAAAATATGAAATTTCATGTATTTAGAATACTATTATAAATAAATAAAGTAGAATGGGGGCTAAGCCCCTATGGGTTTAAATAGAACCGCATTGTGAGGTTAAGAAAAATAATTTTTTAAGTTTTTTTATAAAATTTAAAAGAGAAACGAAACAAAACGAAAAATATTTGCTATAAGTGGGTTCGTATCAAAGAAGAATACTTTAAGTTTGTACTACATTCAACATCGCGTGAAGTTTTAATATTTTCTGTCCAAATTTAATTTCCTCATGTTTTCTTACGGATTTACATCAGCTGATTGATGACGTACATCGGAAATTGTTTTGCAAGAACTATAGCTAGTTTTTATATTCGGTATTCCATGGAAAATTCGAATACTACGCTTTACACAGGCCCTGTCATTTTATGCACTGTCCTTGTCTGATTACATCTACTAAAGTAAAGAAGGAACGTTTTTATTGAGTAGTCGATCAGTATTTCTTGTTGCTGCTATTTCGTCGTTATGGTGCTGGGGTCATCTGATCAATTCCCGATTGGTCGAGAACTTTCATAAGAAGAACCCATGTCAGCAAAGAATATTCTAATAAAATTAAATGAAATCTAAAAATATATTGGTATTTTCTCTAAGGAAAAATACGTCATGAATGTAGACGACAGGTTGACCTGAATTGAACTTTTTCCTTTAATTTTTGCAAATAAAATTCTAATTATAACTCCTACGCGATGGTATTTTTTAATAGGAAATTATTCCGTGTATATATGTCAAAATCAGAAGATGCATTTTGTGGTATTCAGAGAATTTAAAAATAATAAAGTTTCATATTTGAAATTAAAACTTCTTCCTCGGTGTGGGTGAATTAAATAAAAAGAACGTGAAAGGTTTAGATTGACGTTTTCTTTAAACGTAGCCACAAAGAATTCTTAAAATTCTTTTATTATTTAGAAGTCAGTGGCATGGGTTGTTGCCATCCCATTATTTTCTCAGTTCGGTCCAAATGGTTAAAAATAAAACATTAACACACAACTGTTTATCAAAGCAAGGTGCCTACATTTTCCTACGTAGTATAGGTACAGACGAACTTATCACAAAAATTTGTAATATATTATTATAACCAAAGTAGTGTTGAACTGATGTATTGTTTTTAGTAAACCAAAGAGGTGATACCGCGCCACATCCCGTAATTTTGTATGATGATAGTGACAATACTCAATAACCCCTGTTATTCAGGGTGTTTCAAAACAAATGCGAAAAACTTAAGGGGCGATTCCTTGTTTAAAATAAAGGGTAGTTTGATATATAATCGTTGGGTCTAACGTCAACCATTAGGGAGATATCGCGGTACAAAGATGGCGGTAAAATTATATTTTTATTTTTTATCTTAAAAACGAAATGCGATAGAATAATTAAATTTTATGGAAGTATTACTATTATGAAAACACACTTTCTATATATTTTTACTTTTTTTAAAATGAGTGGGAGGGGTTGAAATAGAGTACCCCTATCATTCTTGTTAACTAAGTTTAAAGAAAAACTTACGCAACGATTTGGAAAAAAATAAATTTGGGTAGTCTGGTTTGTTCAGAAACTTTTTTCATCCTCATCAGTCAATTTTAGAATTTACATTTGCAAGGGGGTTTACCAATTTGTTAAGCATGTCATATTTTTTAAAATTCGTTTCGCAATAGCAATCAAGCTATATACAGTGTGTGTATTCAGTCTGGATTCAGTCACAATTTATTGGCCGATTTAAACCAAGTTTGGTACAGTTATGTAAGAGGATCTGACGCACTGAATGACGATATTGGCGTTGTTGTCAGTTTTTTAGTTTGTCTGGAATTCGAACGAATTTTATATTTTTAAATGTAACACCCTGTATATTTTTTCATTTATAGTTTTTACTTTAAATTTGTTACACTTTTGGTATAACATACTTTGTTCCTAATATCAGTAGTTTTCAAAATAACGAGTACAATTTAGAAAAAATATTTTTTTTTATTAAATGTTCAAACTATTTTCGTGTTGTAAATCATTTCTGGCGTTATTAATTCAAATTCGTCCAAAATTCGGTTTTCTGGTGTAAACTCTGTTCTTCAAGTGTCCCTATAAAAAGTAGTCGTTAGGCGACAAATCAGGGGACCTAGGTAGTACACTAACTTTCTGGAAGAGTCAACCTGTCATTCAAAAAAAATTAATTTAAATCGGACAAGTAGTTTTGAGAAAAATTTACTTTGAACTTTTGGTTATTTTTTGGTGGTGCGTTAATTTCTTGGAGAAGTATATTTAAGAAACAATTTTAATATAATTTTCTACATTATTTAAAATTTCTTTGTATCTTATTAATTTTGATATTAAAATGGCATGGAAATGTGGCAACATTGTACCATTAAAGGGAATAGGTGGCTATTGCTAATTTTATTGGTTGACATAGATCGCGCGGCCGATATTTGTGTGGCAGTGTTTGATACCAAAAAAGCACATGTTTGCCAATGTATCCGATTTATTCCGAATTCCGTACACTTTGGCTTTAACGATGTATGCGTTCAAATAGTTAAAATTTCAAATTTACAAGTGTTTAAACAAGTTTTGTTTTGTTTTAAACATTATTTTCCTTTAAAAAAATATTGCGACTCATTGAGCTGTCAATAGTCGAGGCAAATAATGACCTAAGAAACCGTAAAGTTTAGTGGCGTTCTAGCCCTTTAATGATATTTATATGCCCACTAAAACTAATTTTGTTTCTAATCCCAAAAATCTGCTTACTGCAGTATTATGACTATGACCCTAGTTGAACTTTTTTTTTAATCATCGGAACTATCCGTCTAGTTATAATGCTTTAAGTGCTGCGAGTGGCTATTTCGTAACATTAATTATTCTGTCTGGGAAAATGTCTGCATCAGAAGATGATAATCGTATTTTATTAAATTAGTCATCGAAGCGTTACAAATTGTTATTAAAATTGATATCGTAGAGGTTGATATCATCGTAAAAACCGCCGGGTGAAATTGGCATTTAAAAAATTTAATGTAAAACATATTTAGAACGTCTTTTAAGTATCTTTAACTTTCAGAAATGGCGGCATAGAGCACTTTTGCAAAAAGCAAAATGATGTCTATAAAACAACTTACGCAATCGACATTGGAAAAGTATGGTCCGCCGCTCGAGGCTAGTACTAAGACGTATAAAGAAAAAGGGGAAATAAAAGCAATTAATATGGAGTTTCAAGCCGCGTGTCATAGGCGTGCGTACAACTCTTCTGAATAAAATTTATTAAAAGAAAATGCAGAATTATATGAAAATAAAATAAACTATGCTTCGAGTCCAAAATTCCTGTTAGTCTCATCAGTTCATCACTACCATATAGAGAGCTCGTCAGCGACGTCAGGGGAATGAATTCCAGTGACGTGTGCATTAAAAAAAATAATAAATGATGAAGTTTCGTGGGAACGTCATATAATTATTTATGAAATAAATTTATTTCATTAACCCTTAAAACCTGATGCCTTGCAAAAATCCATCCATAAATTTAGATCTTGCCATACCTTCTCAACTGTGTGCCCTTTATTGAGTCAAGTTTCCTCGGGGTAATACAATGCTTTCCCTTTTTCCCCAAACAATGTGGTTAGTTCAGAATTTCGTTCCCGAATTCCATGGTATACATTCTTAACTATTATTCGTTCTTTTAATGTTATTGAATTTTTTTTTGTAGGCGGACAACTAGTTGAAGGTTCGTTAATATTCATAGTTTACTTAATTGAAAGTAGATAACAACACTAAATAAAGTTTAATAACAATATATTTACACAATACACTATCTACATATATGGACTGGAAAAACTGAAGAAAAAATTACAAAATCTATCAACAAATTAATAATAAAAACACAAATTAATCATTATTTCATCAAATCTTTGAAGTTGTGAAATTGGCCTCTGTGTGTTGCCACATTTATTTTCTCCGCGATCAAAATCCCAGTATCGGAATCGCCGTGCTATTTTAAAGGCATTTAGCTAATTGCGACTTGTATACCAACGTCGCCTCTTAGATTCACTGCTATTGTAGCGGCAAAGTTTATTATATGCATAAAAAAAACATTTACTTGTGTACTACCTTGAATAAATAGTATGTGATTTTAAATAAACATGACGAAGGCACTGTTTAACTGTGTTGTGTAAGACTGACCAGGGGATGGGGGGTCGAAGCAAGGCAGAGAACCAGTGAGCATCGTTATATAGAAGAATATAAGTCGTTTCATTGAAGAATAAACTAAGTAGTGAATGTGCCCGTTGCGGTGTGTTGTGTAATAGGTAAACAATAATTTTTTTTGATACATTCTGTTTGCTGTTTTCACTTTGTCGTTTGCGGGGACGCACTTACGTACAGTTTTAGTTCATATTCTCATCGGAATCGACGAGACGATAAATAAAACCCAGTAATAAATAAGTGATATTGGATATTGTATATTTGATATTTAGTTAGAAATATAACTATTATTACTAAGTAGTCGTATAAAAAAGAATTCCTTATAGTTTATGCAAAACAATAAAAATAATAAAAATTATATATTTATAAATATTTATATGCATTGGGGCCTTCAAAACAGGTCACAATTTTTGCATTTGCTTATATCCATTCAACTTTAGAAGAGCTTTACTAACTTGACGTTCAGTTTAACTAGCTTCCGACAAGGATCAAGCTCTATGTCCCCTGAACAAAATCCGAATTGAAGGATTCTGCAATCAACCCTCATGATCCGCCCAGCAGCAAAATTGAAATTTTAGTCGAATACTACTTCAAGAAACAAAAATGATCCCATAGCTCAACGTCATTTTATGAAATAAGCCTTTTAAGCAGTAAAACAAAACGCCCGTGACCTCTAAAATTGTTTTCATGTTGTTTTGTAATTTTCATGGTTACATGAAAGGTTTGTCTTAGGTCAGGTATATAGGCGTCCTACGTTCTCCGTTAGTTTTTTTTGTCTTTTAACGGCCGTTAATTTGTAACACAAGTAATAAAATCTTTCTCGACAATAATGGCAGCATGTTTAAATTTAATAAATAATTAGATTTTTTAAATTGCAATAACACTGGGCGACAAAAAAAATGGTTTCTTGTTGCAACATAAAGCTGGCATATTGTACTTAAATGAACCTATCTGAGTACGAAAATGGCAAAAAAGAGTTGTAACACATAAGGTTTTCTTGTTACATTAAACAAACCACATGTAGAACAGTACCATTTAATATTTATTGAAAAAATGATTTTACAAGTTTTGTAACCCTGTATATCGACTATATTTATAATTTATATTAAGTTAACATGTAAGTAAAAAGCAAACCACAAAAATATTTATTTGAAACACACTAATTATATTTTTTCTAATTATATTTTTTCTAATTATATTTTTTCTTTTATGAGGGGCCAGATCTTCTCTCTTCAAAAACCAACAGTAATCCCTCATCATAGCTGGATTCCATCATCCTTGGTACCGAATTTCCATGATATCTTGATGGAACCTTTTACCCTGCTCGTCGCTGACAGCGCCCAAGTTCTCAGGAAAAAATGATAAATGAGAATGGAGAAAGTGAATTTTAATGACATTCGACAACCAAGCGATTTGTAGGAGTCTAAAAGTTCATTAACTAGTTGTTCGTAGTTTGCATCCATATTTTTGCCTAGAAATCCCCTCACTACACTTACAAACGAGCTCAAACTCTCAGTTCTTGCGTGGTGAGCTTTCCTATAAAATTAACATCGTCCAGCAATTTTCTAATTTGTGGGCCAATAAAAATACATTTTAGTTTGGCGTCACTTGTAACTGGGGAAAGACTTGTCGAAACTATTTAAAACCTTCACCCTCTTTATTCATAGCCTTTATAAAGTTTTCCGTTAGTCCTAGTGTTGACACCGCCGTTATATGCTTGCGCCAAACATAAGTTGTTTACTGTATTTCCATAGGTTGCTTGGTTCAAAATATGTCAGTTGAAATAAAAGGCTTTTCTCACACAAAATATATCTATTTATTTCTGGTATTTCATTTACTCATCTTCACATCCGTTCTGAGTAGCAGCAAATGCTTTTTACTTTTACAACTTAGTATGGTAACTACTTACTGCAATAAAACAGCTATACATTTTTACATCACTAAACAAATAATAATATCGGGATACACTACTGTATTCTTAAACCTTCAAGAATTTATTGTATCTACGAACTTGAGACTGCTTTTTACAACAGGTAAACAGGAGTCGTGTCGTATTCTACCTTCGGGCATTCACCCCGAATTGACCAAGTTTCTTCAACAAATAAACGGAACTTAAGTTGGGGTGTAATAATCACATTAGTTACACCTTCGGGATACTACCGCGAATTCTCCAACCTATTTCATTGCTTGAATACCATAAAATCAACTCAAACCGTGAGGAGACCCGTGTGCTGTCTACAAAGGCTTGTACTGTACGTCTCTCTACTTAAGTCTGGATACACCACCCTATCCTAAATTGGCAAATATTTGCTTATTTTTGCCTTAAATGTTTTCTTAAAAGTCACAAAAGATTCGAACTCTAAAATCTAAGTTAAAATTTGGATATCTAGAACTTAAATAATTTGTTATAGGGAAGTCTACTTGTAATTTAATTTAACTAGTTAAAAATTACAAATAAATTACCTCTCTTAGACATTAAAAATATTTAATCCTAATAAGGAATATGATTAAGTAATAATTTACTCAATTGTTACTTAATATATGTGTTCAAAATTAAGGAATTTTTTGGCTATTACGCTAGGTAAATATTACCCAATTATTGCCTACAAAAAGTCCAAATAATTTACTGACATGTAGTTTTAGAAACAAGTAATATTTTGGATAATTTTGCCATATAAATTGTTCCCAAAGTTATAGATCTTTTGTGGTTAAAAATTGAGCTACTTCATAACTTTCTGATTAACCTCAAAGGCTAACATTGCTTGTACAGTTAATAATAAAGAAAAAAATAACTTTAAGGTTAAAAATATGAAGGCGGCCATATTTAATAATTATTAGTTTTCCTGTTTATCGACAACTATAAAAAAACAATAATTAAAATTTTAAGAATTACATAAGGTGAGTGGAAAATCCATTAGACTACGATATCTTTCGTCAACAAGTTTTTTTAAAACTTTAGGTACATAGAATGTTTATAATGAAGACACTCTGTTTTTAGGTTAATGGTAAAAATATTTTAAATTATCGTAATAATACATAAAAAAATGCATATTTTAAGGGCGCGTTTAGTTTTTCGAAGTATCATCACCATAATTCACAAACACATTTCTTTCGCATCCAAATTTCGGTCCAGAAAAATGATAAAACTTAATTATATCACTTTATTGTTGAAGTTATAATAAGCGGCCATTCCAAATATCTACTTAAGTCGAACTCCATTTTATCATTTATTTTGTCCTGTTGGAAGTGTTGGCATAAGTTGTTGTCTTTTCTTTCTAACACCAGATATAATATGTTTTCTCTGTATTTTTGTCTAGTGTCTTATTGCTCCTATTTAGGTTATATTTAGGTCAAAAGGTTGGTCTCACTTTCCACATTTAGACGTAAAATAGGTCTATATTGATTTCACTTCGTTTGAACATATTGGACAGAAAAACCCTATCAACCTATTTTCGACCTTCAAATTACTTTAGTTTTTTTCCCCACATTGGGCAATAGGAAAACAAATGTAGGTAAATTATCCCTATATATAATTGGTCGTGCAAAATATTTGACCCGTTTAGAGGTCGAATAAAGGTAAATTTAACTTAAAATGTTTGTTGGGCAATCACACTCTTCAGGATACTACCGCGAACTGACCGACTTAATTACTTAACTTTAGTGCCATAAAAGAACTAAAAACTCGCGTAAACCGCGAGGGAAACCATCTGCTTCCCGCGCGAGCTGTTACAGCTCTCTACTGTCCGCCCGAAAAGCTGAAACACGTCAAGACTTACTTGCGATATATCACCCTCTTTCTCGCACCCAGTAACATTCTGTCATGCTGTTTCAAACCCTGCTTTTTGTCACGTAGGCTCAACACGTCGTTGCGTGGGCGACCGCTCGATGCTTGCTTTACTTCGGCAGATTCTGGGAATTTAGTCTGGGTGTTGTAGACGGCGTATATTCTTGGAAATTGTTACTGGTTATACGTTTTAAAACTCAACTGTCTTGTCTTGTTTCCATGTGGATTTTTCGCCTGAATGCACCGTAGATATATTAAAAGATTGTAAACGGCGGCGTTGCTGTGCTTACTCTACTTTGACTTGATACCTGTTTGTTGTTATTAAATTAAGCAACTAGACAACTGAACCTTTCTTCAACACCTAGGTTAATGTGAACATATTTTGGATCTACAAGGGGCACATACTTAACCTTTTGAGATCCCGGTTGAAGTTCACTCCTTTCCGGCCAAATTTTTGTTACATAATGTTCATTCACTGCACGACTGTCCCACAAACAATGAAAACAGCAATATTTTGTAAATCCTGCCTGAAGTCCCACGAAAATTGCTATAACTTTTAAATCCCCACATATCTGCCATTGGTACCGGTTGTAGTTTATTTTATCTAAAAGGATGCCCATATCTTCAAAGGTTTCTTTCATTACCACTGAATGGGCTACTGGTATAGATGGTTTTAAATTTCCATTATGAGTCTACGAACAAGCGCCACTCACAAGGAGAATGCTCGTATTGTGTTCCTGTATTAAACACATAACGAATTTTCCATATTGCAAAATGCAGACAACGTAGCATTTCTTTTCCTAAAAGTCGTAATTTTTGTTTCTTTGGATAATAAGTTCCACTCCTTATGATGGGAATCAAGAAGTTCTGACTGTTGCTTTGACAACCTTAAATCACGTACTAAATCATTTAACTAACTTTGAACAATCGAATGTGAACGCCGGGACTGGGACCTGGAGTAAAAGTGGGGTCGATACACTGTTCTTCGGAGCTGCCTGATGATGCATTATTATCTCCCAAAACAATATGTTGTCAATCTAAAGGCGCAGTCGGTACTGGTAACTCTGCATTGTGAAGAACGGGTCTGGCAGAAGGCAAATTCTGCAAAAATAGTAATCGTCAAAGTGATTGACGGGTTCTGGCCATACCAATGGAACTGCAAAAGGCATAGTTTTTCTCTTTCCTTTCATCCACTGCACCAATGACACGTTACAGCTGACACAGCACACATGGAGAGCCCACTGCTTGTCTTGATCTCCGATTAAAACACCAAAATACATGAAACAAGCTTTTTTCACATTTTCAGAAAATGGTCTGGCTTGTGACTCACCAGAAATTCTCCACAAATATAACAAAACTTGTTAGGAGAAATTTTCTCTCAATTCAATGAAGACTCAATTAGAGAATAAGTTTAATGTTATAAACAATCCATTTTAGGTTATTTTTCTGTTTTAAAATGCACCCCTTTTAAATTACCCTTCCTAAAATTTACTACCTGCCAATATAAAAGGGGCTAATGAGCATATTGAAAAGTGGTACTTATGAATATTTTTTCTATTATTAGAAAGGTATTAGCATTGTGAAAATAATGGGCTGTCGGTTAAATTTGGGTCGTACGAATACGAATTGCTTAATAGATTGATGCAAAAGTAACTGATGCTAGTTTGTCTATATTTTATCTACAGGAACCGTCATTAAATTATTTTCGATTAATTATTATAAACGGCACCATACAATAATAATTATGAGTGGAGTGCCTTGAATTGCCTGACAGATTTTAGTTTTCAAAGATATGGAACTGTCAATGTAAAAATAAAATAAATGGGGTTATAGAAACAACATTCTGTATTAATTACAAAATAAACTTATTGTAGTCTCTAAAAAAAATACAAACAAATAAATAAGTAAATTTTCCCTCATGATTTGTTAAAATAAATTGCAGCATCAGGAATGAACCATTCAGGCGTTTCTATAAAAATTGATAATCAAATTATTTAACCAATATTTAAAAAAGAAGTTAAAATTTACTTTCAAAAAAAGAGTAAGACGTCTAAATCTTCCTCGATTTGTTGTAAATGTCCTTTTCTTACGTTTGAAACTGTGTCTCAACTCAAATTGTGGCACTACCTCTATTATTGTGTCAACGCATGGTGGGGTCTTCCTCAGGGACGCGCCAAGTATTTTCGGTGCCGTCGTGCGAAATAATGATAGGCGCCTTTAACCAATATTATAATATTGAGCTAAAATTACCACCCTTCTCTCATAGTTGATCTTTGAAATTTTTGAAGAAAACTCTGTACTTTTTAGTACTAATGTCTATATTTATTTGTGACAAACAGAAAGTACACAATAAATATTAATAGAATACGAAACAACAGTAACAAAACAACAACAGTGTCATGCAAAGTTACAAAACATTAATTCAAAATATTAAAAAAAAAAAATAAAGAAATAAAATAGCGATTGTTTTGAAACAGTCTTACAAAAATTGGACTTTTCTACCTTTACTTTTTGCAAATTCATTAACAAGATTTTCCATTTCAAGTTGCTTTAAAAAGTCAGACTCTATAGAAATGATAGCAATATTTTCTAACCGCTCTTAGTCCATTCTAGATCGTAAATAATTTTTATTCAACTTTAATTTAGAGAATGACCTCTCGGCGGTAGCTACAGAAACTGGAATGGTTAATAATATGCGCAATGCAAGCGTAATGTTTAGAAATGAGTGGGTTAGGTTATTTATTGCAATATAATTAAGTGTTTCTACTGTAGACGTCGCGTTTTTGTCACCGTTTTGCAGAAATTGTAATTCGTGTAAAAGTTCTGTTTCGTCTATATCTTTCTCGTTTCGATCAGTTTTTTACAAAAATTAAATTGATCTTGGTCAGAATATTTGCCGAAATCCTCAACATTCCACACCAAAATTAAAAACATCAGAATGACACGATAATAGTTTAAATCTTTGATGTAGAAAATTGTCTTTTAATTTTTCGTATGGCCTTAAAATTTCTGCGGATATAAATTTTGCATCAACTTCTAAGCAAGCAGCTAGTTCTTTGACATCTACTAATAAGTCACTGAAGCCTTTGTCAGATCGATATTGTTTTACAAATTAATTGAGGTTATTTAAACTTTCGCAAGCCTGCGAAATATTAAATGTTTTTGATCGCAGAACCTTAGTAACAACATCCACTTTACTTATTTACTTATAATCTTGTACCACAAGACTACCATACACACAAACTCACATTTTTTAACTTTTTTACCTAGGGAGGTGGCTAGATGTTTTGTATTATTGTCAAAATTATTTCCGGATAAAATTACATAAAGAGCATTGTAAATTTCGCCCAACTGAAATCTTAAAGGGGTTATTGCATCAATTCTGCGAGACCATCTATTATCTAACAAAGGCTTTAATGTCAGACTAGAAACGTTACTTTTCAAAACAGACCACCGATTGTTTGAGGCAGAAAAAAAATTGTATAATTCTTGAACAGTTGAAAAAAAAATTATACTAGAAATATTGGATTTCACAGCATCTTTTATGACAAGGTTCAAACTGTGGTTACAACAAGGTACAAACATTGCTGATATTTGAACCATTATCATAACCTTGGCCGCGCATATTATAAATGTCTAAACCAAGCAAACAGAAATCTGCTCCTGGCGGCTCACATCAGGAGTACAATCAAGTAACATAGAGAAAAATACTTTGCTTCTTTAACTTCGTTTAAAATATTATTTCTTATAATTGTCACCTATTAATTTAATGGTTTCGTTTTGAATTTTATCTCCAAGGTAAAGTGGAATATTTTTTTGAGATCTATTAATATGTGCAGACATGACTGGATTAAATTTTATACATTTCAAAAAATTCCCATTATTTCTTTCAAATAATTATTTGTTACTAGGGCCACGAAAAGCCAAGTTTTGTTCAGCCAAAAATTGAATAGTATAATTTATTCGTTCAATGGCACTGCGCCAATGTTTAGTTTCATTTTTTAATACATTTTGCATTTCCGAATCAACGGTTCGATTAGTTTTTAATCTTTCTAGTAAATCTGACCAGACACATAAATTTTAAAAATGAGATTTACTTTTTTCGTGGATTTTCAAATGTTCGCTTAAATGATGCCAATCATTGAAACCGTCTTGGTTACTTAATTTAGTGTTCTTAAAAGTTAATGGATTGTTGGGGTTGGGGTTATTGAATATTTAACAGCAAAAGCAGAAAACTGCATTTTTTTCAATATAATATAGCAACCAATGACGCTAAACCTTTTCACCATTTAACAAAATTCGAGTAAAATATATATCGGAAAACTTACGTCCACTTTTGTCTTTAGGATACATAGTTTTATTTTGATATTGCATTTGACCTTTTTCTTCGGCAAGTTCTTCCACCTGGATTAAAGACATTACACTCGGCCAAAGACCTAAATCGTTCGAAAGGGGCGCTTCTTCGGATAATTCGTCTTGCTTACTCGAACATGATGGTACCCACACTGACTGAAACGTATCAGGATCTAATTCTTTTGGATATTCATCCTCATTAGCTTGCTTTTCTAATTCTGATGGCAAGTTTGATTTTGTTGAATGTAAAAAATCACTATTATCGGAAGTAGTGTCTTGTGTGGTCTTTCGAAAATAGTTACTAATTTTAAAATTGGTTTTGTCCAAGTCTTCCTCCAGTTTTCGCTTGTTAAGCAAGTTTTGGTAACCAGACAATTTCTTTATTAGCCTTATTTGTTTCATAAACAAAAGTTATTAAAAAGAAAACCAATTATTTGCATCTGTGTTAATTAATTTACTTAATCACTTACTTACCTTATTTGTAATTATTTTTCACAATTGCGGTAGATTCGTAATAGCAAATAAGGCACTCTATACGTCTTATGCGCTTATCAAGACAATAATGAAAAATTAACCTGCTACATCGACTACGGACACGCAAAACATGTTTAAACCAGCGCGCCGAACGCATGCGGATTTTCGCGCCCCCACAGAAAGAGGAGTAGTAAAATTTCACCACTGGTACTGGTCGCCGACCGCCGGTCGGTGTTGGTGGATAATTCATTTTCACCAACGGTATACATAGATAATTTTTTTAGTTTTATGTTAATTTGTGTTGAAGGCCTGGCGCCTTTAAGGCCTTTGGCACCGTCGTGCGCCGCACGACCTTGCCCATATGGACGGCGCGTCCCTTGTCTTCCTGGCTAGGTTATACCAGAGAATCTATTATATTCTCTGGTAATACGCTATTGGCGTTGTGCCCTTAGTCTATTACTAGCATGCTTATAGAACAATCGGATCCTATTTTTCTTCAGTTTAATAATAAAAATAATCAAATGTTTTAATCTGTATTATTTCAATTTTTACATTGACAGTGCCTTATTGAAATCTACTGTCAGGCAATTGTTTTCCAAAGCACTATAACCTTATTAGGTGGTAACAGAATATAAACGATGGAAATTTAATATAAAACGAGTCTAAGGTTGCCACCTACCTCAAGCTCGTGGCAATTGTAAACCGGGTGGTTCTTTTAAGTAGGGCCCTTGCCAGTAAAACGACACTGTGTACGCGTATGGTCCCCAAAGGATGCTGCTGTGCAAGCTAAGATATTTGCGATTGCATTTTGGGCGCCACTCACAGTTACTTCTAGCTCTATAACGCTCTTACAACACCAAATTCCTGTGAGTGAGACAAATAGAGCAAAATAGCTGAAGGTTTTGATTACAACAGAAAAAGGAGAAATTACATAACTTTAGGTCTAGGTTAGAAGTTACATTTGGCTGTGTTCAATACTCAAGAATACTCAAAATATCGTGGATATTTGCAGAAATAAATAAAAAGGTACTTATCGGCACGGTCCTCCTGGAGGTAGCTGGTCCTCTTAAGGGATAGCCCCTTGCTGCTTAGTAAGGTTGGCAGATAGGCCTCACAAATGCCTCAAAAGTAGTCAAGTCCAAAACCCCTCGGGTCCAATCTTAGTTGGCCGGAAAAGCCGAGTTATCGGAAACCCGGGAAAAGGCAGGGTATATACAGGGTGACTCGGATCTAAATGTACATACATCACCAGGAGATAGTGTACATCTTGGGGGTTCTAAATAATCTATCTTTAGTGGGTCCATCTTTCCTCGTTACTTAGATACAGAGTGTTTTATAAGGTTTGGCTCATTTTTGCTTTTGCCATAATTCTTTTAGCACCCGGTATAAAATGTTCATATTCGGTGGAAATATTTTGAGTAGCTATCGCTTTAAAATGCCGTATGAAATTTTTTTTGAAATTCAGGTCCGTACTTTAAAAACAAGACTGATTTCATTTTTTTAAATTCAACACCCTGTATATCATATTTTTGTCAATTTTATTTTTTATTTGAAAACACACATAAAAAACTAATTCTAATGACATATTTATCAAAATCCCCGCACTCGCCGCTCAGCCATAATAAATTGCTCTTCTTTAGATGTTGAAACACATACAAAATAATAACTGTTTTTATAACGACAATAATACCAATAATAAGAAATAAACCAAAGTAATAAAATAGCGGCGTGTTAAAATTTGAAAATTTTCAATTCAATTTGACTCCATGGCTCGGCACCTCAGAACAACGAAATATTGGGGGCAACAAAACATAATAAGTCATTGTCAGTGTGATTGTCAGTTGTAACCTGTCAGATTTTTGGGCATTACGAGGATATTTTTGTTAAACATTTACTTCTCGTTTAAAATGCCCCATCAATTTTCAAACCAAGAATGCGCTGATATAATATTTGTATATAGATTTTGCGATGGTAACGGGCGAGCCGCTTCTCGAGAGTATGAATTAAGGTTTCCTGGAAGAAGATGTCCAAACCATCAAACATTTTCAAATGTATTTTCTTTTGTTCGTGAACAAGGACATTTTCCGACAAAAAATAATATTGATCAGCCTGTAAGACACCCAGTTCAACAAGAAGAAGACATTTTAAATTTGATTGAAGAAAATCCAAAATTGCTAGACGTCTGCATATAACGCAAAAATTAACCCATTCAACAATAAAAAATGAAGGCTTATATCCTTATCATATCCAAGAGGTACAAAGGTTGGAACCAGGTGATTATGCTAACCGTTTGGTTTTTTGTCAGTGGATTAGGAGGCACCAAAGAGATATTCACCGGACTTTGTGGACCGATGAAGCTCAGTTTACCAGAGATGAAGTCAACAATTCCAGAAATTGTCATCTATGGTCTCTAGAAAATCCAAATGCTATTAGGCAGTCGCACTCGCAACATAGATTTTCCATAAATGTTTGGGTAGGTATAATCAATGGTAAATTGATTGGCCCACACATCTTTGAAGAAAGATTAGATGGAAACCAATATTTACACTTTTTGGAAAACATTTTGCCAAATCTTCTCCAAAATGAGAATGTTAATTTAAGAGGAATGTATTTCCAACACGATGGAGCTCCTCCACATTATGCAAGAATTGTCTCCGAACTTTTAAACAATAGATATCCCAACAGATGGATAGGTCGTGGGGGGCCCCATTCTTGGCCAGCAAGATCTCCCAACTTTAACCCGCTGGACTTCTTTTTTTGGGGGTATATGAAAAATTTAGTTTACGAGGAAGAAATTAATACACGGGACCAGCTCTTGCAACGCATTATCACTTCATTTCAGGAAATAAAAAATAGACCAGGTGTAATCAGAAGTGCAGTTTCAAATTTAAATATCAGAGGAAGAAAATGTGAAGAAGTTAATGGTGGGCATTTTGAAAATATTCTCAAATAATTATGTTTTTGTTATTTTTGTTATTATTGGTATTATTGTCGTTATAAAAACAGTTATTATTTTGTATGTGTTTCAACATCTAAAGAAGAGCAATTTATTATGGCTGAGCGGCGAGTGCGGGGATTTTGATAAGTATGTCATTAGAATTCGTTTTTTATGTGTTTTTCAAATAAAAAATAAAATTGACAAAAATATGATATACAGGGTGTTGAATTTAAAAAAATGAAATCAGTCTTGTTTTTAAAGTCCGGACCTGAATTTCACAAAATTTTCATACGGCATTTTGAAGGGATAGCTACTCAAAATATTTCCACCCGATATGAACATTTTATACCGGGTGCTAAAAGAATTATGGCAAAAACAAAAATGAGCCAAACCTTATAAAACACTCTGTATCTAAGTAACGAGGAAAGATGAACCCACTAAAGATAGATTATTTAGAACCCCAAAGATGTCCACTATCTCCTGGTGATGTATGTACATTTAGATCCGAGTCACGCTGTATAGTAGCAGAAAATTAAAACCGTCAATGTAAAGGGAACTCAGTGTGGTAGAAGAAGAATAATTCTGGGCTGAAGAAAGGTATATGGAGCTTCAGGCCATGTGGCAAAAATCTCTCAAAAACATCGACAATTTACGAAAACACACGTTGTGAATTTACCCTATATGTGTCTCAGACAACATTTGGCGTGGAAAACAGAGTGATGGGGAACGAATTTTTCCACAAGGCTAATGGTCTGACCAGTTGTCAGAATTTCGTTTGACCGAATGACATCGATGACAGTTTTTAGTCAAACCCTAGAACCCACCGAAAAGGTCACAGAGAATAAACCAGATCCGAGAGAATATAACCTTAAAATGAAAAGCGTTTTTGCGCACGGAGGTAGATCTACGGAATTGCGGTTCTACGACACAAGATAAAGCATAACCAGAACAACCTGAAAGAAACAACGTTACAGCACTTTACTCATAATTTTTATTAATGTTTGATGCCATTTACAATAATAATTCGAAAATAATTTAATGATGGTTCCTGCAAATAAAATGTAGTATGTCTAAAAATAAAAACTATACAGGGTGTTTCATGAAGAAAAACGAATTTGTTAATTTTTTTTAGGCTTCAGATCGTATTTTGCTTATTTTCTGGCGGTACAGGTCAAACCCCACAACTCCTACATTTATTGTTTTTTTTGTATCTCTTATAGGGAACCCTGTAGATATGCCCGAAAATATCTCTGAAAACCCTGTATACATGTTTTTTGCTATTAACACACTTCTTGTCCCATGACGTAACATGAGCGCGTGCGCTAAAATGATGCTTATAACTTGTACTTTAATGTAAAGCCTGTCCAGAGATATAAGAAAGTTACACTTTGCCTTTGAATGGAATTATCCAAGGGTGGCCATAAACAAACAATGAATGAATGAATAAATGCAGGTAAATTATGGTCCGTACTTAAAAATGTCTTAAAGTAAACTGCAAATCCGGAAGACGTAATTTCATTATTAAAGTAATTGTTTGGTGATTTTATATCGATTTTTACCTGATTCAAAATGAGAGGGTTAATCCCATAAAACAAGTTAAGTTCTCCAGACTTTATATATAGCCACTCTAGTTAATTTAAGCTTAGTAATTATTCTTACTTCGTGTGTAATACAGCGTTTGTTTAATCGTGTGTGAGTCATGGAAAATATGTGCGAGCCCAATGTATCTTAGGAGATAACCCCGTCAAAAAGCAGAAAACACTTTTCTGTGGAAACTAAGGAAGTTATAAACAATTTTTATTCAACTCTCATTGAATGTGCGGTCAGCAAGCAAGCAGCGTTAGAAGAAACGGCCACGTTAACAAAAATTCGAACATCAAATTTATGGAAAATTGTGAATAATCCCATTTTAGCGAGGAAAAAAGAACCGATACTGGCATGTTCTCGAAGGTAGATGGAAGTGATCAAGATATAATACGGCGAGGAACAAAGCGTGCCTAAACTAGATAATTTAATTAAGAGGCGTGAAAAAGATAAAACCGGCGTTAAATGTGGCAGAACAACGTTATGGAAGTCTATCCAACACATGGATTTTAGATTTAAAGAAATTAACAAAAGACAAGTTTTATTGGAATCTAGTAGAATTCGTGAATGGCGATCCGAATATCTACAAAAAATTAGGATTTACAGAGATCAGCAAAGGCCGATTATTTACTTGGATGAAACCTGGTTCGACACATATGATACCCCGAAAAAGGGTTGGGTGGACTCAAGCGGCCAAAGTAAAACAAGCGCGCCATCAAAAAGAGGTAAACGAATTTCGATTTTGCATGCTGGATCTAAAGACGGATGGATTCCAAATTGACATTTTAAAACATAAATAAAATATTATTTAATGTCTTACTTATTTTTATTACAAACCATAATTAAATTCTAAGCAAAATACGGACCTGTTCGGCCATATTTTAGTTTTACAGCTGGCCCGGGTCTTTCCTAATAGGGATCAGTTAGTCACTTTCTTATATCTCTGAACAGACTTTACTATTATTTATTTTGCCTTGACAAATAATATCTTGCCGTCCAGTTTCCTATCTTCTTCCAATTTACCCCAAATATTATAGAAACAAAATTTTTTAAAATTCCTAGCACATGCACCCAATAACCTTTCAACTACCATCCACCACCAATCTCCCCTTGACCTTTCGATGTTTCCATCATGACTCTCCATATTTTCCTCGTTGGCATGCGACGTATATCGTAGGTCGGGGTCGCCTCAAAGAGCATGGGCGTCGGCGCCGGACCTTCGATTATCGCTAGTTACAGGCCCGGTTGGAGGCGCTCAGCTGAGACTGCCCCCCTTTCTGAGAGGTATCGCCCTTATCCCTTATCGCTGCCTGAGAGTTTGCACGTATGTATTCGAAAGTGCGGAATATTTTTAAAAATGCGGGGTTTAGTGTGTGTAAACAGTGATCCTTATTGCGCCATCGCCTTATTTTAAAGGGCGTGTTTATTTTTGTTCTTTATTCGTTTTGAGTCAAAACAAGGGGTTTTTTCTTCGGTGGCAGTCTCCCAAAACACTGCATGTGCGTCTGAATTGTGAGCGATTAACGGATTTGGATAGAATTGGATAGGTATGTAAGCTAGGTCAAATGTTTTTTTTATAGTTTAGATATATCTCTAAAAAAATTAATGTGAAAGACGTCACCAAATTATTTTATTTTATTATTAAACCAATGCCCCTTTAATATAATTTCCTAAAAGTATCAGTTTATTGACAATAATAATATAGATAACCACCAAGGGAAAAATGTATACTGCACAGTGCACATATAATGAGTTCCCAAGATTTTTTGGCATTATAATCAGCAATAGAAGACTACGTTTTCAAAAACTACCGAAAACATAAAAATGTACTACGTAGGTCCCAAATTATATAAAGTAAACAATGTTTGGGGTAGATGTTTACCACTTTCTTCCATGCTGGAAATTTGTGCGTTTTAGAAATTCATGACAATGTGATAGTGTGTATTCCATTTTATATATTATGTAATCTTATATAAATGTAAGCATCATGACTGTTATTTGTAGCATATACATACTCTTTGTAAAACAATTTTCATTGCACGTCATACCCTTCGAGTGACGTCAGTTATCGGCAGTGTTGCCAGCTTATAACCAAAAGATCCGATTACACTGTTTTTTTTTCATAAAAACAAGAACAAATTTATTTTTAAAATCTTCCAGGATACCTAAATTGTATTAGAATAGTCATGCAATTTTATTGTTACTCTTTTTATATATATATGCTTTAGTTATTAATCTATTTTATTATTCCGTATTTTTATAAAAGTCGGCGAGGTAAAAACCTTAAATTACACGTAGGTATTCCTTATTTAAAGACTCTAATTTTTTTAGTTTTTGGGTTTTAATATTAAGAATAATGAAAATAATAATACAAAGATGGATCATCAATCATCCTCCAAGTCACTCGTTTCATTGACTTCAATAATAATGGGTTGACTGTTTAGTCTCTAATACATGTTCTCTTTTATGCCATTTTAATATCCCGGTTTCTGTGTTCCTAATTGAATTTTTCCAAACATCAGGAGTAAGAGTACGCAATGATTCATTCCACATATTCATACAGTCAGTTTTTGTACTGTCATCTCCTTGTAATAATTTTTGGTAATCCCCAAATATGTTCAATCGGATTGAACATACAATACAGTGGTATGAAGGAAGCCGTAAAACTTTATGTCCATATTGCTCAGCCAGGTCATCAACTAAATATTTTTTTGGTGGCTTACGTCTGAAAAGAATTTAGACTTAAGAGTATGTAAATAAAGGGCATACAAAGTCTCTTGTACCAACCTATTAACGATTTGTAAAAGGATTGTATAATCTAATTCCATTTTATTAGCAGTTAACCATTCTTGAATTGCTTGAACTTTATTTATTCCATGACGTGTTAGGTATTTGTGTTAACAACATGCTATGGGATGGGGCGTTGTCTATTTCAATCACAGATGGCTTTATTACATTTTTCAATAATTGGTTTTCTACCCATTGTAAAAAATGTTGCTGATTTATCTCTCCATGGTAGTCACTCAGCTTAGTTTTAAAAGAAAAAATTGTCTCTACCCCCTCAACACAACCATCTTCACTATCAGCACGAATTATTGTGTACCTAGAAAATATGTTTTACCTAGGTAAATTTCCTATAGTTCATATATTTGTTTACTGCATAATACATTTTACCATCAACTTTAGTAGATCTTCATTTCTTTTATTTTTATCTTGCGAAGATCGACCAATGGTCTTTCTGAAAAATCCATGTTTCATCCAAGAAAACGAATTGGTACAAGGATGCCTCTTTTTCTTTCATATCTTATCAAAAAAGTTACAGCTTAAGCATAACCAATATAAAATATTATAGTTTTTGAATAATAGCTACAACTTACTTGTTTCGTACATTCCATAAATAGTATCACGGATCGAACTTCTATCCAATCTTTACACATTTAATGAGAACGGTTCATTTTAGGTGATTTTAATAATTTATTTTCCTTAACTATTGTTGAAACTGCGCTTACAGTGGAGATATTCAAATGTAGGGCAGCTGCTACCTACACGCTAAAAATTAGTAAAGTAGAAATAGAATATGTAGACCTTAACATACTTTTTAAAATTACTTCTCTAACTGCTGTCAAGGGTAATAATGCGCCACTGTTGTTAAGTTCTTGCTAAAAATAGCTTATTAGAGAAGCTATTAGTAGCTCCTTGCACCGACTATTTAAATGCTTCGGCATTTATGAAAAGATCTGGAGTTTTTGTTGAAAAATAGACGCACAATAATACAAAACCATAGAACAATAAAAGTTAGTCTTTTCACGAAACGTAAGCAAAACGTCAAAACAGGCCAACGAACGAGCTGGCGCCACCGCACCGTTGACAGTTCTGTTGCCAATTGTCGGCCAATATAGTTCAAATTATAATAAATTTTACAAGCTTAAATAAAGAAATTATCTGCTACAAGTGGGTTTGTATCAAAGAAGAATACTTTAAATTTTTAGTACATTCAATATCGCATGAAATTTTAATATTTTTTATATATTTCCTCATGTTTTCTTACGAATTTATAATTATTAGCTGATTGATGACGTGCATCGGAAATTGTTTTGCAAGAACTATTTACCGACACATATGGCTTAATAACGACGTTTTAAAAATGTACCTAAACGTACTTATATTTGCAGATGATGCAATATTTCACCATTTACCAATGCTCATTAACAGAATACGAATTTTAACAAAACCCTTAAATCAGTGTAAAAAAAACATAATTTGGATTAATTTAAAACGCATGAAATATGAATTATCCGATTTAAACCCAGATTTATCCTTCGGGTAAACGCGAATACGCATTTTCTCTCAATGCTACCAACCGAGTGCAAAGTGCTTGCTTTTGATGTTAAACGTCAAATCTGATATTTTAATGTTGGCAACGGCAATGAACTGTTTAATGTCATCGTAAAAACTCCTGTTTGATCCCGTTGTATAATAGTTAGTTATGTAACAAGTGGGATATGTATATTATTAACGCATAACTATAACTGTTATTATTATTATAATGATTATTTGAGTAAGAATAATTTGTTTAAAAATTGAATACAGATTACAGGTAATACGAATTTGTATTACCTTAGCAACAGGCATAGATAGGTACGATTGTCACTAAATTACTTATCTCAATCATTGTCACTCTATGACAATCCTAGGTGCAACCGAGGCTATTTTCCCGGAAGCGGAGAATATTGCCTCAACATCTAAAGATACTCCATCAACATACACAAACTTCGTTCACACTCAGTATATTTCCAGCAAATTGTTAGGCATGTCAGCATCTGGCATATTTATAACTATAAAGATTTTAATTGTTAATATTTACAATTGATGAGTTTTCTTATAATCGTATATGGTATGTTTTTTAATTTAAAAATGTCTACCTTTAGCTTCATTTTTGTTTAAGACGCTATTAACACACTAGTGCGGTAATAAATGCAAAAAAGCACTAATGCGTTAATAAAGGTTGTTATGACAGTTCAAAGAGTGTCAAATCATAGTCATTATATGACAGCACAATTTAAGGCGTATTTTTTCGTTTTCGAGTTGTGAAAATATTTTAAGGTTTTTCTAAAAAAGCAAAATAAAGTCAAAGTCATACATTAATTCCTAAGGTATATAATATGACGATTTGCTGGTCCAAAAAAAAGTTGATAGTTTCCGAATTAAGTTTGGAATAAGAGTGGATATGCATGATACAACTTTTTGCGTGAAATTTAGTGGCGTAGTCCAGTGGCGTGCAGTGCCATTTAAAATAGGGTAGGCAACAGAATCGAAAATGTCAAAGGAGAAAGCCCGAAGTTTTTATTCAGATGCCACGCCCAAAACGTTCCCGAAATTTTTATTCAGGTGCCACGCCCAAAACGTTCTTTTTAAGCCTCCAAAAAATGTAGGCGTTAAGCAAAAAATAAAACTAATTGTACTTTCACGAATGTCTTACGGAAACGTAAACTAGGGCATTAATAGCTGCAAACAACTGCTCTGTTTTGCGTTAAATGTCATACTTGTAAAGGGCTCACTGTTAATAAGTCTCACCAGACAGTTTACACTGTCATCGCACTGGCACTCCATAATAATAAACACTAAAACTAGGTATTCAAAAAATCTTTTTAACCAACAAAACTAACTCACAAACAAAACAACAATCCCTCTTGTATAGGTAAATTACTATAAAAAGTTACTAATAAGCTTTCAAAACAATTATTAACAATGAAATCCCGATATCACACAAGAAGAGGGCACAGAAATTTATCGGAAAATTAAAATTATTGGTAATTAACAGCGGGCCAGTGCCGGCATTGTCTTATCGGGTTTCGGTTTCTTGCAAAATTGCATCGCATTAATAAATTATTAATGCCCAAATATTAATAAATTTAGGGATGTCCGATGCACTGTAACTTAATTTAGAGATAAAAACGTTTTCTAACTAATTACTAAAGAGTAAAAACGATGTCTATCAGAATATTAATTAATGAAAGCACATTTTGGCAACGGTGAATCCAGTCAAATTCACTCATCGTTCCTTCGGCGTCGGTGGGAGTCGTAAGCATTGACATAATAACACGGATGGACCGGCCGTTTCGCCAACTAATTGATTCCAGAGTGAGATAGAGAAGAAGGACAGCGCTAGTGCGGGCAAAAACAGAAAGTATGGCTATTTCATGCCGTTGAAATAATTGTTTACTGTACAGTTTTTGGAAGTTTTTTCCGTTGTGTACACGCTTTTAGTGAAAATCAACTACTTTTTTCTATTCCTGGTGTGTTTTATAGAGTAGAGAGAAGCTTTTAGTTCAATAATTTGTGAATTGCTGTGGAAAAAATTACCCAAAGCCATCCTTTTCAGCAGCCAATAGCTTAGCTAATTTATATGTAATGACTTAATGCTAATTTCTTTGTTTTCTTAGGTGTTTACTATTATGATTAGGATAATGTTCTATGGTCAAGATAATCAGGCAGGTAAAGAATGAACTCTTTTAAATTATGACAAAAAATTTACTTCTAGATTGTATTGTACCTACTTAGATATTATGCTAAAGCCTTTATTTATTATAAAATGAAATAATTTACTTAGAACCCAAACACAATAAAAAATAATACATATTTTTGTTAAAAACTATGTTAAAACTTTAAAAACACCCTATTTCATAATATGTACAAATATAGCACTCTTCCGTCATGTTATAATATATAAAATATTAAAATATACCGAGCTCATATTGTTATAAAATGTTTAAATTTTGATAAATTATCTTATTATTTATTTACTCAATCCCAACTAACTTAACAGTTCATTACAGGGATTATAGAATATGTATTAACAATATAATTAAAAATAAGAATTATTTTTTTTTTGTATCTGATTATAGAATAGATTAAAGTACATAACTTTAGTTTATCAAGATTTTCTAAATTAAGGTATTTTTTTATTTTTGTATATTATTTTAAAGGATAATATGTTTGTTTTATTATCTGAATTTGTTAAGATATAATCTATAAGGCTGGTACTGGCTGATTGTGTCTCGTGTAAAAATATTAGTATTGTATAGTTTAAAGTTATGTGATGAATAAATATCCAAAAGTTTTTTTGTTTCAGTAGCGTTTTTTAATATAAGTATTAATGTTCATATCATCATATCAAATTATAATACATTTATTTTCTTCTTTTCGGTAAATCGATGTTTCAGTAATTACTATTATTTCTAGGTATATTTTCTTCGTTTATTAATATTTCCACTTCATCCATTTTTGTTTTAAGAGATCTTGAATTTATATACTTATAAAATTTTTAATTTTTGATCTTTTTTAAAATATAACTTGATTTTCGTATTGCTCAACCTCGATAACGACATAATATACTATAATAAAAGAAAATCGTGAAATCTATAAGTACTCCAGTAATATTTACATAATATAATGATTTATTAAAAGCATAAAATAGGATCTGTTATTATTGTTTTGTTTATTTAGTTTTAACAATATTATAATAGATTTAAAACGTAATTCCCTCCTATAGTTCCCATTTAATTTGTGTGCTTGTTGCCCGCACTAGCTCCATCTCTCTCTCGGATCTCTCTTTCTAATGTTGGCTGCACGCGCCGATCATTGCGCTTATGGGAAGGGGCCGGTCCATCCGTGTTATTATGTCAATGGTCGTAAGTCGTCGCATGGCTTCTGGCTCGTCTCTTTTCTTTTTATGTATCGTTTCATTTAGCTGTCTTTTTTTAAGCACTGCTTTTCGCTTGCATATAAATCCAGTATTGACGGTCTAAATGCATGCCTTTGATTTGTTATGGGATGCCTTTTAGTGTAAACGGATTGCGGTTGCAGGAGGCCAGGACGGTGAATATTATTCCGTTTAATATACGTAGCGTTATATGAGTGTTAGACTGCGATGTTTTTCTATGATATAATTAATATTTTAATTGACGCTTAAAATAAACTTTTTAAATTTCCATTATGCTTTTTAATCAAATTATAATTTATATTATCGGAATTAAAATGAAATGGGAAAATAAAAAAATATCAAAACGTCAGGGTAGGCAATGCATTTGTGCTTTCATTGTATGTATGCCACTGATTATATGACAGTTGTATATAAGCACAATTTAAGGCGTATTTTCAGTTTTCGAATTGTGAAAATATCTTAAGGTTTTTCTAAAAAAGCAAAATGAAGTCATACATTAATTTCTTAGGTTGTTATAAAATATGACGATCTACTTGTCCAAAAAAAGTTGATAGTTTCCGAATTAAGTTTGGAATAAGAGTGGATATGCATGATACAATTCTTTGCATGAAATTTAGTGGTGTAGTCAGTTTTTTTGTCTAAAAAGCTTCTGGAATAATAACCAAACTTATGATTATTATTATTTTATTTCTTTTGTTGGCTAAGCATAATTGGGGCATTTCAAAAATATATACTTAGTTTATATTTATTTTAAAAAGCAAGCTCAAAATTCGCTATTTTTGTTTGTTTAATTTTCTTTATGTAACAAGCCATAGCAAATTTATTAAAAACAAATGCAATATTTCGGCAATATTAATTAGCCTAAAGATTACATACTCACTTAAAAAGTTAATTAAGATATGTTTTCCAAAACTTTCGATTGTGTATTAACACTTAATTATTAATAAATGATTGTAAAACATGGGTATTAAAACTTTATTACTGACAAAGAAACAAGAACAACATTATTAGATAAAACTTAAGTATGAGACACAGAGCAAAAAAACTAAACCAAACAAATGTCATTTCAAAAAGGCGGCGGTTTTTTTGATGCAATATCGATACATGTCTATTATACAGGACTGCCCAGAAGTCCGGAATAAAATTAATATACCCTTAACCTGTAACTTTTGAGAAAAATGCTCGGACACGTCAATTTAGTTATATATATGCTCGCATTTTGACGTTATTCGTTTTTTTTTATAGATATTTGTCAAAGATATGACGACATCGATCTTTTTTTTAAATGGAAACATACAGCTTGAGATACATCATTTGAAAGCTAATATCTCGTGCAGTATGCTCATAAATTATGACGCGATTCTGTCCAGCTATTTTAAAATGGCGACTGTTAAAAGTTTTAAAAAAATCCCTATTTAAATCAGCGGAAATGATAAATCATTGATGTTTTTTTTACCTTTCAAGGTAAGAAATCTTCATTGTTTCGCGCTCTGACATTTTGTGATGTGAACTTTATTTTTATTTTTTTATTAAATTGAAGAATTGAAAAACAAAATTAGATTGGAGACACATAACATACCGGCTGAAGCCATTCGAAATTCCGCCGACGGATTTTACCATCGTCTGGGAGCATGCCAAGTAGAGGGTGGAGGACATTTCCAGCATTTGCCACGTTAAACCACCTTTTTGTTGTGTTTTGTTTTGCTTCCTTACATTTTTATTTGTTTTGACAAAATAAAAAACAAATAAGCCATAGCTATTGTTAAGTCACAAGGTCACAAAATGTCAGAACGTGAAACAATGAAGATTTCTTTCCTTGAAAGGTAAAAAAAAACATCAATGATTTATCATTTCCGCTTATTTAAATAGGGATTTTTTTAAAACTTTTAACAGTCGCCATTTTGAAATAGCTTGACAGAATCGCGTCAAAATGTATGAGCATACTGTACGAGATATTAGCTTTTAAATGATGTATCACAAGCTATATGTTTCCATTTAAAAAAAAGATCGATGTCGTCATATCTTTGACAAATATGTCTATAAAAAAACAAACGAATAACGTCAAAATGTGAGCATATATATAACTAAATTGACGTGTCCGAGCATTTTTCTCAAAAGTTACAGGTTAAGGCTATATTAATTTTATTCCGGACTTCTGGGCATCCCTGTATGCATGGTGTTTTATTAATATTGTGAAGAAAATCAAGATGAGTTTCTTTGCTTAACATTATGAAAAAAAGTTCCTATTGTCCGGAAATACTTCGTTTCTGAGTTGCAGGGTGTTAAAGTTTTATTTTTATTTTTGTTTTTTCCAAGTAGTTTTTGAAATAATGTCGATATTTGAACTAAAATTGGTATCTAGCGGTTTTTTGAAATGCGAATTTCTAATTTGATGTTAGTATGGCTCCCACTTGTAGAGGGCGCCTCCAAGCAAAAAAATAGATTTCTTTATCATTTTTACGTGAAAAGGGCATACTTGGTCTCCACGAGCAACCGTTCTCGAGAAAAAGAAGAATAAGAAAATAAATAACATTTATTTGCAAATCGCTTTGCCCATATCACAGTATGATAAAATTGTATTTATCTCCTAAACAAAGCCGAAATCAAAAAACTATCAAAAGATACTTTGCATTGGCCATTAAACTGCCTACATAACTGTGTCATCAAAAGAGAAAACGGCAATGGCGTACATATTGTTTGTTCCTCTTAAATATTGTAACACCCTGTATCTCCGAAACAAAGCATTTCCGGACATAGGTGTATAGGGAATGTCGTCTTGAATTTTTTCGAAATATTAATGAAACATCCTGTATATGAAGAGTTTGGAATGTCAAAACAATTACCTCATAACGAAATAAAAGAAAGTAAAAATTGTACGAATAATAAATCAACTGTTGATATACAATTCAAAATATCGAGACACATTAAAATTAATTTTTGGAGTATTTAATTTTCAAAGTAATTATTAATAAGAATTACAATTATTATCAATATTTTGCATATATTTTATATGTTTAATAAATTGACCATGTCGTCCTGTTGTATTGATCCGGTTCTTTAAGGTCAGTTTCTACCTTTTTGATAAATTAACGCTAGAAAGCGAAGATTCTAAAATCACCCTGTAGATTAAAAACTAAGACGTCACTGACAGTTTCTGACAGAATACTTAGTTTCGTTTAAAAAGTAGGACACTAAGGTGAAATCCGCATCACTTATCTTTGATAATAACCCTAATAAAGTATGTGCGTTTTAAGAAGTCCGATATCGGATTAAATTACCAAGGGATGTTATCGCTTTTAAAACAGTAAGTCGGTTAAGTTACAATATCTTCGCACCTTCGCTATACTTGATCACACCCAGGGGCGGATGGGCCCACCGGGCAAATGCCCGGTGGGCCGGTCGATCTCTAAATGTTAAGACTGACATTCTTTTTCTCAAAAATAAGTCAAAGATAGTTCTGGAAAATATAAATGGAGAAATGCATAAATTCAGTTTATAGTCGTTACCATGTTGTTTAGTGCAGTGAAAGCCTCATCACTATTTTCTTTGCTTAATTCAGTCGCCACCTTCTTTAGTGAATCGTATAAAAGGATTGATGTTTGGTCATCTATTTCTTGTGACAAAAAAAGGAGAAAATTAGGAGTAATTGAACAAACTAGATGGTGGTCTAAAGAAAAAGAGTTGGAGAAGATTTTTGGAGGTAGCCCATTATACTTAGATGTTCTTGAATCATTGTCAAATATTTCACAAAACCTTGACCTAAATCCTGATATCCGATCTACTGCAGAAAACTTAAAACAGCAATTCCTTAAATACGAAAATATCTTTCTTTCCCAGGTGTTTTTAAAACTGTTTTCTATCAATGGCCCACTTTCAAGACATCTACAGACTAGATGTTTGGATTTATTGAAAGCAAATGCCATGACTAAAACGTCAACGGCCGAGTTAAAAAGAATTCAACGAGATTTTGAGGTTTTTGGAAAGTCAACACCAATTTTTCTAACTGGGGCTAATAGTGAAATGAAGAAAAGAGATATTAGTTTTGACATCGAAGATGAGTTTCCAGTTACGAAAATACGAAAAGTCAAGAAATTCTTCGACGAAAATTGCAGTGATGAAGCTGTTAGTAATAATTCGAAAGACAAATTTAAAATAGAAACGTTCAATGTTATAATGGATACCGCCATTATGTCAATGGAAAACCGATATAACAGAAATATAAAGTTATGTGCTGATATGTCCATTTTCAATCCTATAAATTTTAATGAAATCAAAACCAATGGTATTTTTGAAAGTAGCTTGCAGAGCATTTTAAAGAAAATTTTAAGAATATGCCCAAGTCTCGAATATTAAGGAAGAATTGTGCCATTTTGTATTGAATTGGGATATTTATAAGATGACTTTAAATGAATCCTTCCAAAAAGATACTTTGGCAGATTATGAGGAGATAACTGACGAAGATGACCCAGATGTTATAGATTTACAAACAACCTATAAATGTCAAGAAAAAAGTCCTAGTAGTCTCTGTAGAAGCTGTGTACATTGTTGCTATCTAGCAATAATGAAATACAATATGTATCAGAATGCCTATCCATGCTTATCTGTAGTCTACCAATATATTTTAACTTTGCCTGGCACCCAATTGTCATGCGAGAGAAGTTTCTCTATTTTAAAATACATCAAGAACCGACTACGCAATTCTTTAAGCGATGAACATTTGGAATCATTTATGATAATGAATATTGAAAAAGAAATCTTATGGACAATCAATAATAAGGAGGTTATTTTTAATTGTCTATTTTGATAAAATGTTGACTGCTATTACACAAATACTATTTTATCTCAGTTGTTAAATTTAGATTTAGATTTTGTTGTAAAAAAATTATAATAGAAGGAGTTAATTCTATTAGAAATATTTTTAGTTTTGTTTACTATTTTATTAGGTTAGTAATAAACATCGCAAAATAATTAATGGTATTATTTTTTGTTGTAATTTGTGGGCCGGTTTTAGCAAGTGATTGCCCGGGCCGGTCTTAGGTAGCCCATCCGCCCCTGATCACACCGAACATCCCACTGGTTTACTGTATTCTATTTCGCTCAGTAATAGAATACAGTAAACCAGTGGGATGTTCGGTGTGATCAAGTATAGCGAAGGTGCGAAGATATTGTAACTTAACCGACTTACTGTTTTAAAAGCGATAACATCCCTTGGTGATTTAATCCGATATCGGACTTCTTAAAACGCACAGACTTTACCCCCTAAAAATGTTGAATATGAAACACCCAGAATACAGTATATTTGTTCAACGATACCTAAAATAATCCCAGTACGCAGTAAAGTTCGCATCACGGCTGGTGAGCTACGAAAGGAATTCGAATAAAAGACTTTAGATTGTCGCCGTACTTCTCTCGTTTTCGTTGATTTTTCCCCCACCCATTGCAAATTAGAATTGCTTAAAATAATTTGTTATATTCTTAAAGCGGTAAGGATAATATGTTTTGGTAAATTTGGCATCCCACGCCGAAATCAAGCAATCAGCGGGGATTTCTGTCCCTTACTTATGGTTTTGTCTCTTTTTATCGTATATGGTATTGAATTAGTGGGGATAGAATGCACATCTCGACACATTCAGAAATTTTACAGGCATTGCCGGAGTTTAAAATTATTATATTTAATTTATAATTTATTTATTTATTTAATAATTCACGGGCTGTAGCCCATTTCTAACAAAAAAAAATTTAAGTAACAAGACTTAAAACTAAGTAAAGTTAAAATTACAAGAGTAATAATTTAAAATAGCTAAAATATAACACATAAACATATTAGGTACATCTCAACATAAAGTTTTTAAAAGAAAACAAAAATATACAATAATTGATAATAATAATTACAAAATTCCAACCATATCACAGAGGAGTAGTAATATTCAGTCTCAGATGTCTTTGAAAATTCCGAATAGGAGACCCGAACAAACTCCAGACCACACTCAGTAACCGAAAGATTCGCCAATCTCAGCATTCGGGGCATGCAAGAATAATAAGCGTAGTTTGTTCTATGAAACGGCAAATGAAACGGCAAATGAAACAATACTTCGGATCTTGTGGTTCTCTTTTATTCTCTTATCTTATCTCTATTTAAACGTTGATGTTTGTAAAATGGACAAATATATAAAAGGTAAAGTTATTCATAATCAAGCTAGGACAGTAATTGCCAATAAATCAGTAGGTATTTGTTTGTATATTTTACGCAATTTAAGACTAAAAAAATTATTACGCACGCCTATATTGTCACCCTTATAGTGACTCCTTTTATGCATTTTACCGCCCTGCCTCTTCAGGCGTTGTAGCTTTAGAACCGTGTGGCGAACTATATACGGGACGTTTGGCGTACCAATTTCTCTCTAAATAAAAGTGAAGAACGAAACCGTAAGACCGGTCCTGTAATTACATCACATCAGTCAAGTATCTTAAGTTCCAAGTTTCTAATAACCCAAATTTGATTTTTGATTTAATTCTCATCAGTGTTTTTTTTTATAATTTGAAAATAACGTCTTATTGTTTAAAACGTGTAGCTGCGAAATGAAGCGGGATCAGACCTGTACCTATATATTATTCATAGAAAATTAAGTCTGCCACATTTGTTAATATTTTATTCATAATATAATGCATACATTTAGAATAAGCAAAACTGTATCTATAAAAATATCTAAAAATTTCAATCTCTGTGGCAATTAAAACCATACTACCTAGATCTAGAAACTTGAAACTATAGTGAATCTTGTGTATAAACAACGAACATTAACATTGTTAATGTTCGTTGGTATAACGTTCAATTTGCTGTACTTACAGCAGAATTTTTCTTACCGACGCGACTGTGGCCTTGAAATGTCCTTGCTGACCTTCATTAGTATCTTCGCGCGACCGTGCCCTTGGTGATGGCCGCAACAATTTCCTTTTCGTTCAGGTGCATGCAAAGACCAGTGTTGCCAGAGATGGGGCTTTTTTTACAATGATGATAAAAATGTACCAGATTTAGAAGAAATGTACAGTGAGTGGAATAATGGAAATAATTGATGAATTTTATCTCATTTTACCCTTAGTTGAATTCCAAAAAAATCCTTTTTTAGTCGGAGGAGAATAAAGTCAAAGCCAAAGTGTTTTATTGTCTGAAAGAAATATCTTTATCGACAAAGCTTTTAGAAATTTAAATAAACAATAAAATACAGGGTGTTACTTAATGATAGGCCGTTATTCCAAGGGCGCATTCCTGAACCAAATTCAAGTAGAAAAGTTCATATGAACATGTATCCTAAAATGTCTGGTTTTCAAGATATAGGGGGTCAAAGTTTAAAAAAAAATTGTTTTTTTATTAATATCCCAAAGATCCTTTTACGGATTTTGGTGAAATTTGGCAGTGTTGTTTGTTGTGATAAGACGCTAAGTTAGAACTAACTAGATGATAATTATAAAATCCAGTGGCGTCCCGGGCGGCAGTCTCACGAATAATATTGGCAAAAAAACTGTTCGCCTCTGACTTGTTTAAAAATTTTATATTGTTTTCGGGTTAAGCAACTAAATACAACTTTTTTGTCTTTCGATATTTTTTCGTATCTTACTTCGTTTTCGAGAAAAAAAAATAAAAGCCACTTCATTGCATGTCGAAAAATTTGACACCATATTATACTTACCAGGTATTAAACATAGTCATCGTATAACATATAACTATAGATCCGACACGCCATTCATAAATGCTATAAAATTGTGATGCCAAAATCGTTTGTGGGCGAGACGCTGTGAGGAGCTAGGTGGGGCCGAGAGTAGGGATTACGCTGACTTTACATATGCATGCGACAAAACTCCAGGAAAACAACATCCGCTTTGCCGAGTATTGTCGAGTCGATGCGGCTAGCCACGAAAATGATGAAATCTGGGCGGATCCGTTATTGCTGCGTTGCCATACTACAGATTTTTTACAAGGTTTTAGGCAATGTTATATATTTCCCACATCATGTTAATCTAGTTAATCATAGAAGTTAATACTTTTAACAGAGTAAGCCCAGAAACTACGTTATCTGTGGCGTAAGTCTGGCAAACCAAGTGGAGGGGAGCAGCTTGTATGTTGATTTACTTTACACTGGAATACAATGATGACATCACGTTTATTTGTTATTGTTTGGTCTAATAGTTACGATGTCTATGGTATTAAATAATTTATTTGGCGAATTCCACCATTTGTGCCATAAACTAAAAAGTCGAAGTACAGACAATCGCTACGGTTTCTGTTTCTTTTATGATACAAATGGTGGAATTAAATAAATATATATATATATTATTTAACACTTTATAAGCATAATATGGTGTCTCGAATAAGTACATTAAAAGTACTGCTCTCTAACCTGAACTATCACAAACTAATAATGTTTTACAATGCGACTTCACATCAACTTCTGATATCGCTGTTACTCTGTATACTCTTTCGCAATACGACCACAACGCTGTGTGACGCTCGACGCTTCCACTCTGGACAAGCCTTTAGGGCACCCGCAGACGAACGACTTTTGTAGTTCGTCAGTTTTATCGCTGAAAATGGAATGCATAATTTTAAATACAGTTTTGCATACAAGCTACTATTTTGTAGTCGCTATCAAGTACTGCGGGCGTCAGTCGCTGGGGATGAAACTTGTTCTATTTTCTGGATCAGACGCAGCGTCATAAAGGACGGCGGCGAATGTCGCCCTGTATCTAACGCACAGGTCTTAACAAGTCGTAGCAGATGAGCGAGAGGATTGTGGTAGCGTGAGATAAATTTATTTTATTTGTTTTGTTTTATTTTATCTGGAATAATGGCGGAATAGATTGAAAAATTGCTTACTGAGGTCGAATTGCGGCCTGGACTTTATAATATGGCATTAGCACAATATAGTGATGGCAATTTAAAGTTAAAGTTATGGGAGAAAGTGTGTCAAAAAGTTATACCTGAATGGAATAATTTTGATGTCAATTTATCTAGATGATTTCTCAAATCTGGATGAATGTCGCACGAGGACAAGAGCAATACACGCTAACTACCAAATCCATTTTGTACTGGCAATACTATCAATTTTGTAATTACTATTTTAGATTACAAAATGTGGTCGTTATATTGTCAGTTTCTTAAGTTAGCCAGATATGGTTTTACTTTTATTCATTATTCGTGTCTTCCTTTTCGGTGACTTGAGGCTGTGTTTGGGTGTTCTTTTTTTATTATTCTTACAGATGTTTATTGCTTCTTTGTTTATTTTCATTATTTCTTGAGATTAATTTGTTGTCATTTTTGAATTTATTCTATTTCATTTAGTTAAGCTAGGGTGGGAGCCAATCTTTAGGGAAGCGGTATGAGTGTAGAGGATTTGAACGTATAAATGGGTTGGTCGATACGTCTGTCCGTCTATGATAGTTTGTTATTAGTTTAGTCATGTGTTATTCCATTGTCTCTAAGTTTGCATCGTTATGAAATACTATCACTGGTACATGGCTTTGTGAGTTAGTTATTCTTCGTAACGTCGTATTTTGAATTATTTGTAGTTTTTTGAGTCTTGTCTTGTTTACTGTGCGTGCACCATGTTGATTCTCCGTATGTTAGGACAGGTCGTATTATTTCCTTGTATATTGTGAGTTTTGTCGAGTTGTTAACTTTACTACTTCTAAATATTAAATTTGCTTTTGAGCTTTTTTCAGTCTATTATCATTGCTATCATTCCAGGACGTTTTCTTGTCGAAGACAAGGCCCAGATACTTAACTTTGTTGCTCAAATTAATTGATATATTATTGACTTTAACCCTGGTCTCGGATAGTCTTAGCATGGCCTTCGATTCATCTGCACACTGCAACTATAATCGCCAGTCTTAATACAAATAGTCTCGGGGTGCTCTACAAAAGTCGCTCGTCTGCGGGTGCCCTTAGAGTTTTCAAATATCTGCTTACAGCGATTCAAGGAAGCAATGGTCATTTTGGTACATCTCCAACAATGTTCGATTGATCGATTTAAAACTTTCAGAGCAATTTTTCAAGATACGTTTCATAATAATCCAAAATAATGAGTTTGTTACAAATTTCTGACTTCTCTTTAAATTCGCAGCTTCTGATTTAATGGCATTAAATAAAAGTTAATATTTCGAATTCCGTCCTTTTAAAACAAAAATTGTATTTATATATGGTATAAAAAAAGTACTGAAATTATGTTTCCAACATCTTTGGAACACATTGTACCAAATAGAGTATAATTTTACCGCTTGACAATGCTGCCTGCGCCGCAGTCACACCGCTTAGCTCATTCATAATGCATAGGAATGTGATCGCATTAATGATCTGTGCGTGAGGCGTATAATTTTATTTATATACGTATATTATAATATAAATCAATAGGTGTAAATTACTACATAGTTCCATAAAGTTTACCTTAATCTTACATGCAAAAGTGCCAGTAAAGTACAAACCGGAATTTTAACATTTTGGCCTTTCCTTGGGTGATTGTCTCGTTTTATTTTTCTTTGTTAATGATTTAATTAATAAATTTGTTAATGAAAATACATTTACATACACTATTTACGTCTCCATCAGTAACACAAAATCCCGTTCTGTTAATTTTCATCTTTATTAAGGAAAGGGTATAGTAAAGTTTACATTATATCGTTGACCTTTACTGCAATAAATCAACTACTTGGTTAAAACTCATTATGTAGATCCCAACATCTTCAAACCGCAATAAATATGTGCAGGGTCGGCTTAAAAATATAGCTTTTTACATATTTATTTACTTTAATTTGAATTAAAAGACATTTTAAACCAAATGAAAGTAAAGGTTAATTATGAATAATAATATTGTGAGACATAATAAGACAATAAAAATTAATGAAATACTGAAATGCAGTGTTTCATTTCGTCCTTAACGCACTAATACTGTGCTATAAAAAGCATCACTGTATGTCCATTTTCTGTTGCAAGTTTATCACAGACGTATTCTCTGCTTTTGTATTAATTGAACCTGAACTAGGAATAGTATATTACTTTCCGAGCTGGATACTTTACTGAGGTTTGTATACTATTTTGTTTACAACCATACCTAAATGCAAATGGTGTTTTTTGTGACAAATATAAATAACTATGTGAGAAATTAACGAACTAAACCCCTGTATAACCACAAGCTTCGCCATCATCCACAAATTAAAAAAAAAAAAACGTCAAGTTGATATTTTGACAATGGCTACTATGGGACTATACAAGCCAAGCATACTAACTTAAATTAGTTGCATTTTTGATATATTGTCATCAAAAAAGTGTTTATGAAGACAATGAGCGATTCAGAAGAAATCATTTGTACTTCTCCTCAATTGAGAGAAGCCACGGAAAGTTTGGAAAAATACATTTTGGTTATTCAATGAATGTTGACATTTACTCAGGTGGAAAGTGATAACTTAACGCTATTTTTGGGTATATTTTTAAAAAGTCGATGTTCAAACCAATCTTCAAAAAGTTGTGTCAGTGTCTAGGTAGTAACCTAGAGAAGGATCTGTTATGTTTTTAGCTGAAAGCAACAGAGTTCGGAACAAATCCATTTTGTGAACCTGCGTGTATTATTGGTATTCTTTTGCCTTCATTTGAAGGATCCTTGATTTGAAATTTTTCTGAAATATATATATTTCCTCAGCAATAAAACCGGTTTTTCATGGAAAAGGTTTACCATTTCCAGCGCCCCCGGCAACTTGGGAGGAAGATTTAGAAATGTATGATGATAAGGCAGAATCGGATAATGTATCAGACAAGGACGATTCTTATTTTCCCGAAAGTGAAGGAAAAGCACCCCATTTAATCGACCAAGCTGAATTAAATTATCTAGTTCGGAACCTCTACTTGTCCAAAGAGCACGCTGAAGTATAAGGTTCTAGATTACAACAATGGAATTTACTAGCCACTGGAACCAAAGTTACAATATTTAGGAACCGTAACCAGGCGCTATCCTTGTTTTTTACTATGCATGACATTTTTCTTGAACTAAGTGATGCTAAGCTTAAGGGCTACGACTCTCGGTAGGTTTACTTGGACGGTCGCGGCGAGGGGGAAGCTGCTCGTCGAGGAGTAGGCGGTAACAATATTTTTCCAGGGCCGCTGTTTGAATTTGGCTACTACTACTTGCAATATGGGAAAAAGGTTTGTTCTTTAAAGGAAGGGGGGTTTTGCAAATAAATAGGGTTGTTGTTTAGTCAATTAGGCAGGTACCTAAATACTGCAAATTTTTCTGTTACTTGTTTTTATTGACATAATATTAGGTATAGTAAAAATACATCAATTATACTTAGTGAGTTAGTATAGTTACATATTTATGACTAAACAATGAATGCCAATTTAATTTAAATATACAATAATATGTGGCATTGTTCAATTTGTTTTGATTTTAGTCCAACAATAACTATGAAAGTATGTATGTCAATGTTGAAGGTGGTTAATCTGTGTATGATTTTAAGACAAAAAGTTTATATAAACTTAATTTATCCGTTTTGCTTTGTTACCATAATACACGGCGATGAAAGTATTATTTTGAAAAATTGTTTTTTTTAATAACTCAGAAACTACATTAGATATTTTTATAAAATTAATAAACTTGGTGGGTGCAAACTATCGTTTCTGTAAAAATCGAATTTTAAGTTTTAACCAGTGGCGTCCTAATTAATTTATAGGTAATTTAAATTTATTGATTATTTTAGGTGATTAAAATGATACGCCACTGTTCTTTTAAAAAGTAAAATAATTTTATTAAAAGATCTCTTGTCTTTTTTTTGTATCTTACAATGAAGGAATAGAGAATAACAATCATCTATACCTAAAAGATAACGTATTTTTACACATTTTTACAGTTTTTCTTGATATAACTTTTTAACTACTAGATTACTAATGCCCATTTCTGATTAAATTAGTTAATGATTTTAATTGACTGTTAACAAACTAATAACATTTTTCTAAAACTAACAAAAAAATAAATAAGTTGTTGAAAATGCCCTCCACCTCCATGGGCACATGCTTTAGCTGTTGTTCTTATATTATAAGTGCGCACTCTTTGAAGAATGCTTTTAATATGCCTTATTACATTACAAAAAGCTCTTATGCGATTTCTCAGTTGTTCTACAGACTGGGAACCTTAAGAGCCAATGCTGGGGTCCACCACGACCTACACGTGGTGATAAAATGTTCGATTTAAATATTCTCTTGCTTACATGAACCACATTCTATATTTATAATTATAATTGGCAATTCTTCAAGCAATATGGGCAAATCGCCCTTTAGAAACCAGCGATAGTTATGGTCATTTAGACTTTCTGGTCAAAAAAAGGAACATTTAAGTTGTTTTTAACAATTCCAACTCAGACATTTAACGAAAATTACTCTTTATGGCTAGATTCCACAATAACATGCGGGTCTTCTGTCCAAACATGAATATTGTGGAAATTTCTGATAGCATTTCTTGGGAAGTTTCGCCTATGAACATTATTTCACAGTCAAACACCGGGTTTGCACAATATTCTTCAAAAACCATTGAGAAAAGATGATTCGCAGGGGAAAATCTAATGGAAGTTAGGTTTTGTCTCGTTGAATGTGGTACGGGTATAAAAGACAATAGTAAAGAATTCTCCAAGAATTCTCCAGACTAGAATGTGCGAGATGTGCAAGTTATTTCCAACGTTCCTAGTTCCGAATTTTCATCAATTAAACTTAAAACTGCTTCTTCAATTTCTGGAGTTCTCGTAGTGTAGAAAAAACATCGATCCTAAAGCATTGATGTTCGAAAACATCTATGTTTTTTTCTTAATTAAGATGTTAGTCACATTTATTTTAAAAACATTTATTTTTATCTTCATGTACCTACAGGCACACAATATAAAATGCAGGGCACACTCTACGTTGTTGTTTAATATTATTAAATGTAATGCTCTCTTTTCTAAGTATTAGGCGTAAGAAAGAATATGCCAAGTCAGTAAAGAGTGTGCTATATTACGACTCTGTATGTGAATCTGGGGACTTTAGTTTCTATACTAGATAATCAATATAGTCTCGGCCCTATGTCGTCTAAAAAAAAAGTGACAACGCATCGGCGTTTATTAATATTTACACCATTCCAAATTAATTTGAAATCCATAGGACCATAAATAAACTCACAATTCATTTTCTGCTATGTACCGTCCACAACCGTAGCCCTTAAGGAAGGAATATTTGTTGGATCACAAATTAGAAAAATACTAAGGGATCAACAGTTTGATCAAAAATTAGGTAATGTGGAATTAGCTGCGTGGAGTTATTTTAATAGATAAATTGTTTCGGAGTTTTTAGGAAACTACTTGAAAGCTATCGCAAAATGGGCTGTCGCATGTCTCTTAAAATACACTTCTTGCACTCCTATTCAAATTTTTTTCCGGAAAATTTGGGTGCGGTTAGTGACGAGCAATGAGAAAGGTTCCACCAGGACATACTAATAATGGAGCAACGCTTCCAGGGCACATGGGATCCAGCAATGCTGGGGGATTATTGTTGGTTTCTTATGAGAGAAAGCGATCAGGAATATAAACGAAAAATAAAATATCTTGTTTTTTTTTCTTGGTTTGAACTTATGTATAAATATTATATACAAATGTTTGTATAAAATAAAAATATCTGATACCTTCTATAACTCAAAATCTATACGTGGTGGAAAATTTTGGTTGTTGAATTTGCAATCAGGATGCTTTAAACTCCCCGTACAGCCATTATAACATCAGTCGCAATTTTGTTTTTGTATTTGTTGACTAGTGTTTATTTATTTATTCAAGTATCAGCAGCAAAGGCCAATTACAGATACGTTACATTAGCTACTATAACTAGATTGATACTATAAATACCATATTACAAGACAAATCATATTATCCATACTAACCAATCTTAAATCTATCAATTTTTTAAAACCATTAACACTTATGGTATCTACATCAATATTGGAAGCATAATCATTAAAAAGGTTACACATTTGATAAATTGGTGACATCTTATACAGGTTTGTCCTTGGGAAATCCAAGTAAAACACTTTTTTTGATCTGGTATTGACGCGATTTACAGAGAAAGGAAGTTGACTCAAAACATCAGGATTGTCTATATTTCCTTTTAACACCTTAAATAGTGTAAGTAAACAAGTTTTTATACGTCTCCTCTCCAGGGACATTCTACCAAAAATACCAAGCAGGTACATGTGATCAATTCCTCTATCTGGATAATATCCAAATTTCTTAAAAAACATATACTTCAGGAACTTTCTCTGTACACCCTCAATAAAGTCAATCCAGACATTGTAATACGGAGACCATATAATACTTCCATATTCTAACTTTGGTAAAACCAATACATCAAAAAGTTTTAGACAGACATTAATGTCAAAATTTTTTGTGTTTCTGACAATAAATCCCATTATTCTTTATGCTTCTCGAACTTTAGTCACTATAAATATGTTTATTAAAAGAAATACTACTATCAAAGAGAATACCCAAATCACTCTGACTCTCAACCCTCACCATACTCTGACCCTCTATCTTGTAGGTATTATTAATAATATTATGGTTTAAAGAGAAAGACATACATGAACATTTATTAACATTTAGAGTAAAGCCATTCACATTACACCACTCAATCACACTAGCTAGATCACTCTGTAACATGTCACAGTCATCCTTAGTAACAACCTCCATATATAACTTAAAATCATCAGCAAATAATAAAGCCTTTGAGTGCTTTACGACATCAACAATACTATTTATTGCTATCAAAAAAAGTAAAGGGCCTAAATTGGATCCCTGAGGCACTCCAGAGGTAGGTACTCCTATATTTTGCGGATTTAGAACCTTTTAGCTCCACATATTGTTCCCTTCCATTTAAGTATGACTGAACTAACATAGTTATATTATTTGTTACATTCATACTTTTCATAGCACTTATTAGGACACAGTGCTTTACTTTATCGAAAGCCTTCTCCATGTCAGTATATACAACATCAACTTGGTGTTTATTTTTTAAACTTCATGAATATATTGACAAAAGATAGATAAGTTAGTAAAAGTTGACATCTTTGACAGTGTTACCTACTGTCTACGCATTTAGGCGTTCTTATTACTTTATAGTAGATCTAAAACTGTTTATAATCCTTGACAGCCTTAAAAATGATCTTTCAGATGATGGAATTGCTAAATAAATTTGTAATGCGATATCGAAATTGGAAAACGTTTCTTTTAATCCAGTTTCTCTTAAATACTTTCAGTGGAGATTTACTGCTATTCTCTAAATGCATTCTTGGGTGAACGAAGCATTCAAATCGTGTTCTTAAATTTGTATTAACTTTTTCGTTTCTTTAATTAACTGTTGTTTCATTTTCCAATGTTTAATTACTTTAATAGTTTAATTTTTATCGGCTACATTTTTGAATAGTACTTTATTAGGATTAATATTCACTTTCTGCCGTCCCCCACTAGACTGCCGCCCTATATAGACAGCTGCCTATCTAGCTTAATGCTTAATGGATAAGTCGGCTCTTATACTAAAAGCAAGTCTGGCTTCAAGATTATAGCTTCGTACTCGATGAAAATAAAACTTAAATTGGCTAGAAATTTTCAATAATAAAAAAATGCAGATATAAAAAAAAATTTCAACTTTCATTAAATTATGTTATTAATATAATTCTTCCTAGTTTCATGTATCCTTTATTTTTCACCGAGATTTACCTTACCAAACCAGTTAAGTAATTTTAAAATAAGCGTGTTAAACAGAATGTTTCGCAAGCGAATGAAAACTTTGCCTTTGAAATATTAGTAGAGAAAATGCAAACACCGCTGTATGAAAATGATTGTAGCAATAAGGCGGGACGACCTTGAACTTGATTTATAAATAATCGCTTTGTGACGTCGGCAGCACACAAGTAATTCATTGTTTTTATTTATTATGCATGTATGAGTCGCCATATAGTGTAGGTCAAAGTTAGATAATACAACGATAATACATATCATATGACAGCATTTTTTAAATAATTTGAAAGTTACCTATCACGTCAAAGGCGCTGTTAAATCAAATCAAATCAAAATATGCTTTATTGTCATAAAATATTATTTTTATCGACAAAGCCTTTTTTTGAAATTAAATTACCAATAAAATATAATAATATAAAACTTAAAATATCGGAATAAAAAAAATGCAAATAATTATGACATATGTAAGAACATAAATAAAAACGTCTTTTTACAATAAAATAACTTAAATTTATTAGGACCGAGAATATACTCCACTTTACTTTGCTAAATACCACAATACAATACGTGACCAATTCTTCTTATCCATCTACCTAATGCCTTCTTAAAAATAGCCTCGTTATCGATACATATTATATTTCATATTTTTATAAACAATCTGGGTCTCTATGCGTCGATTCAACACATCGGCAGCGAAACAATATCAAATAGATTTTTAAATACCAGGCGCCTGATTGCCGAAAGAGACCAATAATATAATGTTAGTCTAAACTATTTTACTTTAAAATATTTGACTCTTACATTCGGCCATGCTACAACTGTGGTTGTCCCCAACCACTTACAGATAATTGAGATTCACATTCTAATCGCCCACTTAACCAAGCAAAGCATCATAATATTAACATGTTCTATTCTAAAAATTATCATGACATAATATAGTCCATCAGTTCGCTATCATATAGAAAAAAAAACACTGTACCACATCCCAGGGCAACATTCTAGCCTACATTCTAAGAGCAAAAGCTCCGATCCTAGGGCAACTGCCCACATCCTAGAGCAAAAGCTCACATCCTAGGGCAACTGCCCACATCCTAGAGCAAAAGCTCCACTCCTAGGGCAACTGCCCACATCCTAGAGCAAAAGCTCCGATCCTAGGGCAACTGCCCACATCCTAGAGCAAAAGCTCACATCCTAAGGTACGCAACAACCTACATCCATTGTCGACAATGTATATCCTAGAGCAGGAGCTCACGTGATAAGGCAACTTTCCACCTTCCAAGGCAACAGCCTACATCCTAGAGCATAAAAGCTCACATCCTAGGGCAACTGCCCACATTCTAATCTTCACATTGTATCCACGGCTTCATTTTATCGGGTGAAACCACGTACATTTTTGAAAAGAGGCGCCCTTCTCTGAAATCCTCTACCTCGTACCCATCATTTAGTAACACTTTCGATACTTTGAAGGGCCCTTTGAATTTTGCATTCAACTTCCTGGAACACCCAGTATTAGTATCACTAGTGATTAATACTAACACAAGATCGCCCACATTATACGTTTTGGCATCCTTTCTTGCCCTGTCAAATATTTCCTTCTGCTTTCGTTGGTCGTTCACTATGTGCTCTTTCACTTTCGTTCTTAGGCTCCTGACATCTATTCTGTCAATATCAGTACGAATCGAATTTAAAAGTACTGCATCAGCTGTAGATACAGGTTGATACCCAAATAATGTTTCAGCAGGAGAAACACCTATTCCTTTATTAAACGCTGAGTTCATTGCGCTCTGGATCTTTTTAACGTGAGTATCCCACATGGTGTCATCATCCTCTATTGATGATGTTGCTAACATATTCAGAATAGTTCTGTTATACCTCTCACATTGTCCATTGGCTCTGGGACACGCTACCCCATTTAACACGTGTTTTATCGCATACGACTCGCAAAACAATTTAAATGTATTAGATGTGAATGCACTTCCACGATCGCTTATAATACGATTAGGCACACCAAACAAAGACATAATATTTTCTAGTACCTTCAAAACACGTTAGTTCTTTAGTATATCTCAGAATGCCTAATTGCTTTATTACGAAATTAGTTCCAATCTTATAAAATAAAATATGTGGTAAATCTAGAAAGTCATTTCCAATTATACAATCATATCGCATTCCTTCATTACTTATAACAATTGCTGTCAATTTAGCGGAAGCCTCTCCAATTCATATATTAATATCTACTGTGCCTACACCGGTTACCAAATCTCCAGAAAATCCGCTTAACGTAATGTCGTTCCTTATTTCTACTTCAAGATTCAACTTATCAATAACATTCTGACGTATTAAGGTTCTACTGCTTCCGGTATCAATCGAACAATTAAATTTCAAATTATATATAATATTACAGTTCTAATATATGGTCCAAAATTTCACTTTGTTTTACTTCATTTACTTCATTGGTTAATTTTGGGCATTTGTTCTGTTTATGACCCCATTTTCTACAATTGTAACAAGACACGTTAGGCTTTGGACAGTTATTGACAAAATGATCTCCTTGACAGTTATAACAAACTATTTTTCGTTTCACTTCATTACTATGGCTACTACTAGCAACATGCTTCGAATATGAAGAGCCACTTGGTGCGCCAATTATTCTCTTGTGTTCTATCTTCATTGGTGGTATACATTTTATTGTACTTAAATAAGCATACAACTCATTTGTCGTCTTAAATCTAGAGGACCTGGCAGCCCTAACAATATTTTCATTATTAATTCCTGTTATAATAGCGTCAACCAAGTGCTCTTCAGGTATTTTAAGTCTTAAAGCTTTCAACTTACTAAGTTTAGTTAAACAATACTCACTCAAATTTTGCCCAGGTCTTGCCTCGTAGTTACTAGCTTCTTTTAAAAGAATTCCAAAAGGTAACGGTCTCCTAAATTGATTAATGAGAAGCTGTTTCATTTGTCTCCATTTCGGATTAAGATCATCTTGACAATCATACCATGTCCGCGCTAGTCCTGTAAGTCGACCGGCCACTAATTTAGCAACAGTTGTGTCGTCCCATTTATGGTACTTCGCTAACTCGTCGACCCTGTCAACCCAATGCTCAATGTTTTGTTCATTATTTTGAGGATCAAACGACGGAATAACTTTATTATCACTCGACAAAACGTTAACACTTTTAATAGTTGCTACATATTTTTCTAAACACTTTAACCGTTTTAATTTTGTTTTTACGCTCTCATTATCGGACGAGTCACTCGTAGAGCTATCTGACCGACTCGACGACTCACTAGATGACAATTTATCACAGCGTTTTTTTTTTATAACTGCGTTTTTTTGACCGCCCCATTATGAAAATCTATGTTTAAATTCGGCACTATATTTTATGCAGGTAGTATCCCACCGCTGCTTTGTAAGAACATAAATAAAAACGTCTTTTTACAATAAAATAACTTAAATTTATTAGGACCGAGAATATACTCCACTTTACTTTGCTAAATACCACAATACAATACGTGACCAATTCTTCTTATCCATCTACCTAATGCCTTCTTAAAAATAGCCTCGTTATCGATACATATTATATTTCATATTTTTATAAACAATCTGGGTCTCTATGCGTCGATTCAACACATCGGCAGCGAAACAATATCAAATAGATTTTTAAATACCAGGCGCCTGATTGCCGAAAGAGACCAATAATATAATGTTAGTCTAAACTATTTTACTTTAAAATATTTGACTCTTACACATAGTATCACCAAAATATTCATCCAGAGTATAATAAGCTTTTTCCAATAATACATTTTTAACATTTTTTTAAAAGATTTTAAGATTTGATATTTTCTTAATAAAATCTGGAAGATAATTAAAAAATTTTTTAGAATCATAAATTACGGATTTTTTTACAAGACTTGAAGAAGGAATAGGTAAACATATATTAAAGGTTTGCCTTGTCTTATAAATTTGTGAATTAATATCATTTCTATGCTTTTTATGAATCAAACAAACTGTTTCCAATATAAAAATTAAAGTTAGTGTTAAAATTTTTTGTGAGATAAATAGAGTTTTACAAGAACCTCTAGATCTAGCTTTGCACAAATATCTGATAGCTCTTTTTTGTAAAATAAAAATTGAATTTAGAAGATATTGGCTTGAATTTCCCCAGAAACAAATTCCATATCTCAAAAGAGATTCAAAGCAAAATAAACATTTCGAAGAACCGCCATATTCATTTCATGAGAAAGTACTCTCAGGGCATAACATCCTGAAGCTAATTTTCTGCATAACTTTTTGATATGTTCATTAAAAGAAAGATTTTGAGTAATATAGGTTATTAGGAAGCATAACGCCTACATCGTGAAAAATTAGGCCCCCATGAAATAAAATGTACCTATTTAGGTAAACAACACAACATATATAAAGTTTAAAAATAATGCTACTATAGGTTTATTATTTTTTTAAATGAATAATATTTGAATAAGTTTTTTAAAGTAGGCTCTATTTACAGCCGAGCAGATTCCTAGACAGTCATAATAATGTCTTCTAGCATTATATAATTAATATGGAGTGATTCTGCGTAAAGCCTCGCTAATTCTGTTGTTTTTAGTTCTTCTACATCACAATGGGCCTCTTCTTTGCATTATCGGAAAAAAATACGATTGGTATCCCCAAACGACGTGAGATCAGGACTTTGCGCATGCCATTTAAAACTAAAGCGTCCACTCTGCCAAAAAATTCATTGTTTATAAAAATTTAGTCACAACTGCTACACTGTAAGCTGATACATATTCCTGTTTCCTAAAAGCCCTACTTAAATATTAACTACTTTACGCCATTGTATTGTGTGTACCTAAATAAGAATGGGCGCCAGCCATATCTCAGAAATCGTTTATCACAGAGCCTTCAAATAAAAAAATGTATTACAAAGTCGACCAAAAGAAAATGCTGGAAATTATTTTCAAGTTCCTATTTTGACCGCTAGAGGGCGTCCAACCTATGACTAAGAAGATAATCGGATTTTTATCGATACTATGCCCAATAAAAGTAAGTCCTTTATCTTTGGAAAACTTACTTTCATACATTTTGCTCTAAGGCTAAGCGGCTAAGCACATACTGGAGCAGCGAGCAAAGCAGAGATGAGAGCGGGGAGCAGTGTGGTTAGGAACACGGAACGATGAATGAGTCTTAACTATACTCCGGTACCAAAATAATTGGCAGTGACTCATTTTTACCGGGGTGTGCAAGACGTAAGGGGAACGCCAATTCCAGAGGCGTGTCATTTTAAACAATAATAATTCAAAAAATATATAAATTTTTTGTTTATCATTATAATATATTTACATTTACTATAATAAATATAATATTATAAATTAAACTGAAAAATAAATTAAGCTTTTACATTTGGTGATCTAATAAAGTAATTAGAGAAACTAAATTACGCAGGTATAAAATCCAAAAGGAATAATAAGCAACGGTATATGTTATTTTCATAATGTTTTTATTATACTACATAATAATAGAAGCATATAATAGTGGATTAAGGGTAAAACCTAAACCTTAATTATAAATGTTTATAAATTTCCCAACTATTGTTACCTAATGAACACTAATTGATAATAATTTGACAAATTATATTCCACGCCGACATTAAAAAGTGTTATGATGGCAATACGTTACAATTTTAAATTCATTATTACCATTACAGCGATTATTCACTATCTGACGATGAAAACATTTCATTACTGTCGCTACTGCTGTCATCTGCAGGATTTATAATAATAGGTTCTATCATGACTTCAACGCGTACATCTAAGTCCCACATTTTTTTTTCTACGCCCTCGATATGTAATGCGCACTTATGCCAATCTGCTGCTTGTACATTCGCTATTGCCCTTTTTAACAGTTCTTTAACATCTTTTAATTTAAAAGTTTTATTTGCACACGCCACTTCGCCTTTTATCTGTGCCCATATAAGCTCGATTAGATTTAGTTTACAATGGTAAGGCGGTAAACGTAATATTGTAACACCTCGTTCACGAGCCATTTCATCCACATTATATTTTTTTTTGTGAAGTCTTGCAAGATCGAGCAACTGCACTTTTAGCATTTTTTCAATCCATTGGACAGTCCATTGATAAAGGCGTTACGTGCATCTCTAATGTTGAGATCTTGCCAAACGTAATTCACAGTATGTCCTTTATTTAACCATGTCTCTTCCGTAAAGTAAATTATTTTTCCTGCACAGCGTTATTGTTGTATTTCTTCTAGATACTTTCTACGCCACAATACGATTTCTTCCTTTTCCACCAAAAGACTTTTGCGATTTCGTTTTAAGGATCGAAAATTCAATTCTCGTAGTGTACGCATTAGAACTCTTCGTGAAATTTTTTGCATATTTTCATCCCTTTCAATTTCGGCAGAATTTTTTTTTTAATCCGGAAGTTTATTTCATGTCACTTTCCGACGAATGGCTAACTTTGCTGATTAATAAAAATCTTTTTTCGTCCTCTTGTTTCCTTCTGATCAGACACTTTAGTATTCCTATTGTCCTTGATAGTTCTATAAATAGTACGGCAAGATGTCTCAGTTAATGTGGCACAAAGTTCTGCTGCATCAGTATATGATATTCCACTGTGTGTACTTAGAATTCCCTCATACATATTTTTTACCATTGTACGCTTCCCAGGTTTTACATTACGTCGTTTTGTAACTTGTTGGTTACTATCACTTGAAGAACTCGCCTGCATTATAATATTTGCTGTTTTGAATAACCACCAAAATAATAAAACTGAATTGCTAATATCCTCTTGATTGAAACTTTGACACTGAACGTTGGTTAGAGGCGATAAGAAAGCGTGCGAGCGCCTTTAGACATGGGTTTTTCCTACCTGCGTTGCCAAATTAAGTAAAACAGGTACCGTAGGGTGACATGCCGATTTCGGTAAATTTTATGGAAATTTCAGTGAAATCTATAAAAAGTTGGCAACATGTAATAACCTACTTATGCACAATCTTCCCAAGCGGTTTGGATTGCTTTTATTTAACTTAAGAGTGGGATAATCAATGTTAATTATTTTCGCCGCACACCGTTAATGGTTATATGAACAGTTTTGTCAATTATGAGACCGTAGTATACACATACTTAGGATTTTAAGTCTAGTTTGCATCGATGAGTAGAATGGATTTATTCTTACTAGAGGGTTCATAATAATTGACAAGGAAGGAATAAACATACAAAATGACAACAATACCCTGATCAGTGGAACTGCAGAAGACATTCATAATTCTGGTTGGTCAATCTGTACGATATATGTTAATGTAAATAATAAAAGTTTAAAAGACCCTTGGAATCCATTTTTAACACTAGTGCCATAAAATGACATTTTAGGCACTGGCAACAAGCGTTATAAAGTCTACTTTTAATAGTGTTTAGTATTATTATTCACATTCAGCGAGTTCTTTAAGCTTTTTTCTGCCCAAGCATACTAATTCAAGATGCCTTGTCGTAAAAGAAATGCACATATAATATTTGTAATGCATGACATATTTTTATTTGTTTACTTTTCTTTTTCAGGTGACAAATTTCGACTGGTTCTCGCCACTACCCTCCGTGAAGATGGGTACCCAGATAGCGGAGATTGGAATCCACAAGGTCTGGATACTGAAGGTTCGAGAGCAGACAGCTTCGAATACGTGATGTCTGGCAAGGTGTATAGGATCGAGGGGGACGAGGCTTCTTTGGAACCGTCTAGTAGACTGTAAGTAATATTATTCTCCGAAATAATGTCCATCGCGTATTTGCTTAGGAAATAAAAAATGTTGAAAAAGTGACAAAGTAACGGCTAAATATATTGATATAGATATTAAAAATTACCTTGGTGAAGGGTGGTCATGAAATTAAAAATGGCTCTCTTAGCTTATATCATCCTGTTGAAATGACTCTGTCAATTTAGGTTAGTTTGGATGTCATACTGTTGGAAATGCATACGTTGACACACCCTCTTATGTTTTAAGAAGCATTTTGCAGCATTTCTGGCGTTATGTTGCATACTCTTCACTTGAAGTGCACATCTTTGGTGGGCGCTCTCCCTAAGACATCCATTTCTCATTTTATGACCATCTTCGACCACGATGCTTTTTGACATTTCGATATTTTATCTCTTGGCGCACTTAGCGAAGTTTATAATAAAAGTGCTTCAATAAAAATTAAGCTGCCTTTTAAGACATAAGGAGGGATACAGGGTAGTATGTAAAAGCTATTACATTGAGTAATAGAAATAAGTGAGGTTCTCATTTAAGTAGTCAAAGATAAAAGTGTTAAAAACTCAGAAACAAGTTGTAAAAGTAGAGAATAAATTTTTTACAGAAAATTTAGGGACCAACTTCCTTCAATCGATGGAACGGAATTGGGGACCACCCTGTGTTTACTGAATGTTTGAAACCGTGAACACAGCTGGTGGTATCTCAGTTTCTTTTCATTATCACACCTTTAGTGCTAAAGAACCTTTGGACGGCAGAACCAACACCTCAACGGTTACACAGGATGGTATAAAAATGATTTATTTTAATTTCCATACTAATTAGTAACTAGTAAAACTTAATGGAAATTACAAACATTTCATGTTTAATAAATAAAAAAATTATGTAAGTACAGGATGTTCCATTTAAATCGCCCGTTTTAAAAGCCTAATAGCTTTGGTGCTAATTATCCTATTGTTAAAATTCAAATACAGTATTGTAGAATAGCTGCCAATAACTGTTGTTACTTACTGACCACAAAGTCGGAATAAGGCCAACTTGCATTTTTATGAATGGGAACACGTTATATTGCTATTTTTTTTCGAATCCTCTGTAAGTTTCTAATCCAAAAGTATATCACACTTATTAGTTCTTTTGAAAAGTTAATATTAAAAACGAACTTTCTATTTAGGAAAACATATACGCACATTTATAATTATTTAAGGTAAATAAGGTAAACCTTTCGGTGAGAAATGCGCTTTACGAAAGAAGAAAAATATAGATTTTTGAGGATTATTTAAGGAGCTATATTGTTACCATAACAGCCATTAGATCCTTTAAAAGACGATTTGGCAATAAGCGGGTTCCAAGTAAAAAGATATTCAAACAGGTGTAAATTGAAGTTCTTCAACGAAAATATTCTCTACCCAAGAGGCCCAAGGCAAGAGCAAAGTCTTGTTTCGTGAAATCTGAATGCTTAAGGGTCTGACAAAAAGGAAAGGGATCTTACAGCGCATTTTAACACATAATGTAACGATACATATGCGAGATGTTGCACGTAGCGACATCTCGTGGCAAGGAAGGCTTCAACATTATTAGTGACCGCCAGTATGGATTCCGTAAGTCTAGATGAACCGGAGACCTTCTCGCTTATGTTACTCACGTTTGGAACAAAGCAATAGAACATTATGGGGAGTCCCGGGCGGTAGCACTGGACATTTCCAAGGCTTTTGACCGAGTATGGCATGAGGGGCTCCTAACTAGAGTGAGAGCATACGGAATGCCGGTTCAGTTTTGTTCATGGCTGTCAAGCTTTCTTAATGATCGTTCTCTGTGAGTGGCGATGGACGGATTTCTTTCAGACACTTTTAACATCAATGCTGGAGTCCCTCAAGGTTCTTTATTGTCGCCCACCCTCTTTTTACTAGACATTAACGATCTTTTGGAAAAAACTAAAAATCCTATATATAGCTTCGCTAATGACAGCACACTTGTTTCATCTTTTACTTAGGATACTCAGCCATCGGCTGCCAATGCGCATCTCTATAGGCAACAAGAGGTCTCACATCTCAACAAAGACCTGGAAGAAATTCTGTCTTGGGGTGACAGTATCTAAGTAGAATTTAACGCTAGAAAAACCCAGGCGGTAGTTGTTTCTAAGAAAGTAAATGTTGAAGAACCGGATATAGTCATGGTGGGGCACTTGATTCCCTTGGCTTCATCGATTTATTTATTGGGCGTCAATTTGGATAGTCATATGTCTGGGCACAGTCACGTTGCGGCCATTGGTAAGGCAGCCTCGCAGAAGCTAGGAATACTTTTCCGAACTAAAAACCTCTATACACCTCAACAACTTTTGGTTCTCTATAAAGCCCAAATTCGACCATCGCTGGAATTCTGTGCTGTCAGATTCTGATGCTAACTAATGAGACATTTCTTTAAAAAATGAAATTGAATCAGAATTTTTAAAGGTTTTGTATGACAAAAGGCAGCACAGCACTATGTTAGAAATTTATTCAATCAATAAACAAATATTCTTAAGATTATATACCTCTCCTGCTGCTTTAGCTCCAGTTCTTCTTCTTTGAGTGCCGTGCCTGGGTTCAGGCGTTGGCTATCATCATGCTGACCATTCCGTGAAATCTATCCCTGTCTGTCGCTATTCTGAAAAGATCTTCCACTTGTAGACCTGTCTAATGTCTGATATTGCGTAGCCAGGATAGCTTCTTTCGACCCATCCATCTCCTTCCCTCCACCTTACCCTGTATTATGAGTCGGAGCAAGTGATATTTTGGACCTCTAGTAATATGGCCAAAGTGCTCAGTCTTTCTTAGTTTAATAGTGTTTAAGAGGTCCCGTTCTGTGTCAATCATTTTGAGCACATCCTCATTGGAAGTGTGTGTGATCCACGGTATTCTAAGGATTCTACGATAGCACCACAATTCAAAAGCCTCTAGTTCATTAATGGTGGTAGCCTTTAAAGTCCAAGTCTCGCAGGCGTAGAGCAATGTCGACCAAATATAGCACCTCAAAATTCTCTTGCGAAGGTGTATGGACAGGTTTGTATTGCACAGAACTGGTTTCTATGATATAAATGCTTTACGAGCTATTTCAATCCTAGTTACGATTTCCTCATCCGAATCTCCCTCCGCATTCAACCAGCGACCAAGGTATTTGAAGTGATCAACATGCTCCACCACCTCCCCATCCAGGAGCAGTTGCCCTGGGTCAACATTCACCTTTCCCACTGCCATCCATTTAGTCTTGTTAATATTAATTTTTAAACCTCTTCGACGATTCGATTCGCATACTGTGTTAACCAGGATCTGGAGCTCTGTTAGACTTTCAGCCAGGATGGCGGTATCGTCGGCATATCTAATATTATTTATTGTTCAAAGAAATAGTCCGCCATTCTCAAAGAGACCTGATTTAAATATAATAAATAAAGACACACTAAGTCTCGGTCTCAGTCACAATATAATTTAGTTAGGTGGTGGTGGTTACATGTTTCGCCCAAACAATGGGCATCATCAGACCTAAAACCATAATCGTACGAAAACATCCAATCTACACATATAAAGTTTAAAAGCCTAACCTACCTTAGGAATAATAACTTAAAAATCCATGGAAACACAATCACAAATGACACATAACAGATTAAAATTTTTTAAAAAAACGTTACTGGACCATTACAAAATATGAAACGATACGAAACAATAAATAAACAATCTAAAAAATTATTCGACAACTATGGCGGGTTTGGGAACAGGTTAGGTCTGATGATGCCCATTGTTTGGGCGAAACATGTAACCACCACCACCTAACTAAATTATATTGTGACTGAGACCGAGACTTAGTGTGTCTTTATTTATTATATTTAAATCAGGTCTCTTTGAGAATGGCGGACTATTTCTTTGAATTTGAAAATGCCAGTCAGGCTAAATTAGTCCAACACTACAGAAAAAACCTAATTACACGGAAAAGCCTCCTGCTGAAAATTTGGTTTCTTCAACAATGTTTACACTTTCATTTGACACCCAAGTTTATATCGTTTAAATGTAAATCCAGAACCAGCTCGTCTAAGACTGCTATGGAACATGCCAAGGTGATCTGGATTAAAGAAGAAATCAAATTCCATTACAGAAACTTGAACACGGTGAACTCCAGATTGAAGTATTTATATTTAACATTAACTTCCCTTTTATCGTTTATAGAATTCGTTATACTTGATCAAGGTTTCAGGGATGGGGTACAGACGTTTGCGGAGGTTACATTCGATAGATTGAGTAAGAAACTTTCTGCTTTAAAAATTCAACAAAAGAGAGTTCCAAACAAATACAATAGAGGAGACCATAACCCGTCAGGTCACTTGCCCTTCAAATTTCATAAAAGACTTATCAACTTGACTGATATTTATTTCACCCCTGAAGAAGAGAACATTTTATCCTATAACCTCAAATATAATTTCCCACACCAAATAAACATGAATACGAAGGAGATACTGGCTGTAGAGGCAGAAAACATAATACAAACAACAGACATCTCAAATAAAAACATCTTGAGAGCTAGGATTATAAGTTTCCTCAACTCAAGCTCATCAAGTAGAGTAACCAAAGGTAAATTTCATAAATCTCATCTTGACTCTCTTAAAAATAAAATTAAAACTAACGACCTAATTCTAACAAAAGCAGATAAGGGCTCTTGCTTGATAGTGATGAGACGTACTGATTACGTAGCTAAGGTTATGGACTTCTTAAACTCGGACGATTTTGAGTCCATCCCTAAGGATCCAACTAATGCTTATTTTGCTAAAGTAAAGAAAGTTTTAGATAAGACCCTGGTTACATTAGAATATTTTGATTCATCTAAATACAAACTTTACCCTATGAACCCTAAAACACCTTTGCTTTACGGATTACCTAAGGCCCATAAAGAAGGTATGCCCGTGAGACCGGTCGTCTCTTTCGTAAATTCTCCATGTTACAATATCTCTTCATGGCTTAATGAGATTTTGAGACGAGTAACAGGATTCGATAGTACCTTTTCAATTAAAAACTCTATTGATTTTTCCAATTATTTAAAGAACATAGCACTTCCACCTAACGCTAGACTTATATCGCTTGATGTAAAGAATTTGTTCCCCAGTATTCCCCCAACAGAATGTGTAGACTTGATAGAGAGACTATTGATTGATAAAGGTTTATCCCATCTATTAATTTCAGATCTAACATTATTACTTAAAACTGTCTTAGAACAAAATTTTTTCCAATTTAATAATAAATTTTTTAAACAAAAGACTGGTTTGGCTATGGGATCTTGCCTCTCGCCATTCTTGAGCAAAGTTTTCATGAATAATCTTGAGAGGTCAATCATGAATAGTCATTTCTCAAGATTTTTGTTGGCATACAAAAGATATGTGGATGACATTTGTGTAGTTTGGTTGGGCAGTGATCTTGATCTTAGAGATTTCCTTAATTTTATTAATAATTTACATCCAAAAATAACATTCACACTCGAAATTGAAGAAGAAGGTAAATTACCCTTCTTAGACCTTCTATTAATTAGGGATGGAAATAACATAATGCTTGAAGTCTATAGAAAGCCCTCATCCACTGACAATGTCATCCAGTTTAGCTCTAATTCGCCATATTCTCATAAATTTGCCTCCTTCAACTCCTTTTTCTATAGGTTATTTAAATTACCGTTGTCTCGAGAAGCTTTTAATAAAGAATTAGGTATAATAAAACAAATAGCTATTAATAACGGGTTTCCCTTGAGGTTGATTAATAAACTTTATTACAAATTCCTCAACAAATATAAACTATCATATAATATTTTACACTTCAATCCACAAAATATGATGAACAATTACAGATCTTTAACATTTTTTGGTAACATTTCTCTACAATTAGCAAAATTTTTTAAACCTTTTAATATTTCCCTAAGTTTTAAAACTACAAATACTTTGAAACAACACATAGTTAAAACCAAAGATAAAGTAAATCCTCTGTCGAGATCCGGGGTGTATTCCCTAAATTGTGGGGACTGTTCTGCCATTTATGTAGGGCAGTCGGGAAGAAAAATAGCCACCAGAGTTCAAGAACATCTTAGTCTTGTCCACAAACAGTGGCGTAGCCAGCATTTTGGGGCGGAGGGGGCGAACTACCGGAGGGGCGTAGATTGCGGAACTAAAGCGCTGCAGGCAAAAAATTTTTGGGACCACGCCCAAATTTCGTAGGAATTCACCTTCTTCATAATCTTCATGCTCCTTAGGGAACAGGGGTCTGGCCTCAAATCAAGTTAAAATCCGATATAAAAAAAAATTAATTTAATGTGATGGGACGCTCTCAAAACCGGTTTTATTAAGTTTATTCCCATCGCTCTTCTTTACTAAAAATAAAATAAGACCGATCTTGATTTTAAAGAATTACTTTTTAAGTAGTAAAGGGGCGCCAGGCCAAGGGGGGCGGGGGGGGCGATCGCCCCCCTTCGCCCCCCTGTGGCTACGCCACTGTCCACAAATATCAGAACACAGATATAACTAATACCAACTCAGCTTTCGCAAACCATTTATTGGAATCTGGACATCAATTCTCAACACCTACGAATGTAAACATTCTTCACGAGTGCCAAAAGGGTAGACGAGAGTAGAAGAGGAGTCCAATACTTAACTGCGTAAACGAAGTGTTTAATTTTGAGCCATATTTTATCTTTAATAACTTGAATAATTAACTTGGGTCCCTATAACCTTTTTCTGTTTTCCTACTATTTTGGTGTGGATATTGACATTATTGATTATATTATCGATCATAAAATAACGTTCAGGTGAGTGTCTTCTTCTTACTTCAGTTTAAGGTGATAGAACACAGTGGCGTGTTGTACTGTTGCACTACGACCTGCCACTTATATTTTTAGGGTTCCGCGCCTGAGAGGTAAATTATTATTCCGCAAGCGTCTGGTTTGTTCCCGAACCCGCCATAGTTGTCGAATAATTTTTTAGATTGTTTATTTATTGTTTCGTATCGTTTCATATTTTGTAATGGTCCAGTAACGTTTTTTTAAAAAATTTTAATCTGTTATGTGTCATTTGTGATTGTGTTTCCATGGATTTTTAAGTTATTATTCCTAAGGTAGGTTAGGCTTTTAAACTTTATATGTGTAGATTGGATGTTTTCGTACGATTATGGTTTTAGGTCTGATGATGCCCATTGTTTGGGCGAAACATGTAACCACCACCACCTAACTAAATTATATTGTGACTGAGACCGAGACTTAGTGTGTCTTTATTTATTTTATTTATTGTTTCTCTTCCGATCTTTATCCCCTCTGTTCGGCCATCCATAGCCTCTCGAAATATTTGTTCGGAATATGTATTGAACAGTGTGGGCGACAACACACATCCTTGTTTAATTGGGATTTTACTTGAAGAGGTATTTCCATCTACTTTAACGGTAGCCACCTGGTGGTAGTATAGGTATTTTAATAGCCTAAGATCGTAATTGTCCAGTCCTATCGACTCTATATATTCGAACAGCAGATTATGTTGGACTCGGTCAAAAGCCTTTTTAAAATCTATGAAGTATAGATACATAAACGTTTTTTTCGAAATTCACAATACTTTTGGAGGTAGACTCGCATACTGAACAATGTCTCCCTAGTTCCCAATCCATCCAGAAATCCAAACTGTTCATCCGTTAAATTACTTTCGCATAATGCGTACATGCGATTTTGAAGAATACGTAGCAGAATCTTAAGAGTGTGACTCATCCGACTGATTAATCTGAAATCGCCACACCTGCAAGGTTTGCTCTTTTTCGGAATCGTGATGAGAAGGAATTCCAACCAGTCAGCAAAAGAACGCAGTTTTTCAAAACTATGTTTACTGGCATAAAGTAAAGTATCCTTCAGAGTAACTTATAGAAGTAGCTTTTAAAGAAAGTAGCTTGTAGCTTAGCTAACTGTAGCTAAGCTACTTTTAAATATTGTTATCTTTTTTTTTGAAAATCATTTATTTAATACAACTTCTTAAATTTACATAAATCAATAATCCTTTAATCAGTGTATTGAAACACTGGTAACAAGGATAGTTTATAATACTAAATTACAAGCAAACAGGTAACCTATTACAGAAGGACCAACAATTACTAATTATATCACAATTCACATTATACAAGTTTCAGATAATAAGAGTAGACAATGGGTAGGAAAAAACATATTATAGTAAAAATTTTCAAAAACAACATTTTCTGGTTAGGATAAATCTATGTATAATTTTAATTCTTTTATAAATTTGTAATAACTCGTGGCGGTTTTAATATGGTTAGGAAGTTTATTAAATGCCTCTGAGGCCTGGAAAATAGGGTTATATAGTCCTTTGTTACTTCTTATATTGCAATGAAATACATGCATTGTTTCAAAATTCTTTCATCTGAAGAACGTCATCACTCTGGAACGACCTCCCTGAGATCGTGTTCCCCAACGACTATAATCTTCAAAGATTCAAGACCAACGTGAATCGTTTCCTGCGCACACGCACCGCTCTCAGAGCGCCATAAAGGATTTATCAGTGCAGTGCTGTGCCTTATCATAAAAAAAAAATGATCCCGCGACCTGGTATCGTGAGAATGAATATCTCGAATATAAGCAATTTCAATATTCGTTTTGTGTATTTTGTTTATAACTTTATACATAAATTTACATTGTTCCAGGCGCAGTATCTTAACTAGTTTCCACACCCTTAAATTATTATACAGGTCCACAGTGTGTGTCAATCGATCATAATTAAATATAACTTTTAAGACTTTATTTTGCAGAATTTGCATTGAGTTAAGATTTACCACACCACACGTGCCCCATACAGGAATCAGATATCTAAAGTGCGTTAAGAAAAAAGAGTTAAATACCTGAAGCTTGCTGTTATATGAAAGATAATTTCTGTTTCTATATAAAGCACTGAACATTGGCATAATTTTAGAAGATATATGTTCTATATGTTTGTTCCAATTAAGTTTATCATCAATATACGGTCCTAGATATTTTATATTTGTTACATGTCCTATTTGTTTATTATTTAACTTTATATTTGGAATTTCTGCAAATTTATTTTTTTGTTTAAAAAACATAAATTTTGTTTTATTTACATTAATTTTTAACTTGTTATGCAATAACCAATCTGTGTAACGTTCGAGATCTGTATTAACAATGTTTTCAAGTTCAACCACATTATCCGAGCTATATATTAGGACCGTATCGTCAGCAAACGTATAATATCTAGCGGCTAAACCAGCATTTTTTGAACTTACGCATACAAGGAATAAAATAGTGGTCCAAGAATAGAACCCTGCGGAACCCCATAATCACAGCCTATAGTATGACTTACCCTATGATCTAATTTCACATATTGCTTTCTATTAGATAAATATGATTTTACAATATTATACATACTTCCTCTAAACCCCATAGTGCTTAATTTACGTAACAGAATATCTATACTAACTACATCGAAAGCTTTCTGTAAATCTATAAAAACTGCTATTACCATTCTACCCTTATCCAACTCCATTGAGACACTATTCGCTAAATCAATTACTGCACTTTGAGTGCTACTATTCTAAAGGTATATACTTGCTAACAAAACACATCATTCTATTTTTAATCACAGACTCTAAAATCTTCGAAAAGTCACTTATTACATTAATTGGACGGTAATTACTCATACATTTTTTACAACCATACTTAAAGATAGGACTCATTCTATTTATTTTTAATTCTTGTGGAAAATATCCAGTTATAAGGCTATCATTCACTAGCTTAACCAAAATTACGATTATATCATCTTTTAAATTAAATATATCACAGTTATTTGGTCATGACCAGGAGCTGATTTTTTTTTAAATGTAACATAATATTGTTTATTTCCTGTTCATTACATAAAGTTGTAAAACAAGTTTTATCACAGTGTACTTCATTAAATCTACGAACATTTGGGTCATCAGGTACTAGATTGTATATTTGGTTGTCTATGTCTTGTACGATTTTTTTACCTACAGTTGCAAAATGTTTATTTAGCTCATTAACTATGGATAACGGTTCAGTAATTTCATTATTATTGTCAATTAGGGATTCAGTGATAGTTGGATTGTTATTTCCTTTAACCAAACTATTTATAAAGCGCCACTGTTTTCTTGAGTCTGTTCCACACTCACACCACTTGTTTCTAAAATATTGATTTTTTAGTGTTTTAATTTGGTTAGTGATTTTTTACCGCCTTAAACCTATTATTAAGCTCAATATTACCGGGTTGCATACGTTTTTTTTTATATAGCTGGTCACGCTGTTTAATTAATTCCAAAAGTTCTTTGCTTATCCACTCAGTATTTTCATTACACCGAATCACATATTCGTACTCTGCTTTAGTTTTACATGAATTTATGATATCTATTAACTCTTGGAAGATTTTTATGTCATTATGTACGCTCTGACTAAAGAATGTTTTAAATTTTTTATGATCTTAATAACAATTACTTAAATTTTAAGTTGCTTTTAGCTAGCTACTTTTTTGCAGTAGCTTGCCCAGCTCTGGTTCCATTAAGTAAACAGCTCTGCTGACCTTCGCCGAGGTTAAAATAAAGACGTTTCTATCTATCTATCTATCTATTTAAAAAAAAATGAAAGTTGGCCTTATTCTGACTTTGTGGTCAGTCCTGTATGAATATTATATGTAAGTAATAAAAATTTGACAGGTATTCGACAACACTGTATTTGACTTTTAGCAATTGGATAATTAGCACCAAAGACATTAAGCTTTGAAAAGTGCGATTTAAGTGGAGCATCATGTATATTGCATAAAGGTATGACTGAACTAGTGTAAACTTTAATGGAACTACATAACATTTTGAGTTTGTGTAGTGTAAAACCTATAATATGAGAGTAAGAAACGAAATTAACATTTGGGGAAAGTAACTTTAACAAAAAAAAAATATTTATTAAATATTTCTTCCAACGTTACTGTCAATCGCCTTAAGGTGTTAACAGCCTAAATTGTATTCGTGTTTTAATACAAAAATGTCTTGAATTTACCCTGTAAAACTTTGCGGTTCGTCTGTAAAGAAATACACCGTATCCTACTATCTATACTCAATATTAATTGTCAGTGACGTAGCAGTCAAAACCATGCAAAGCAATGCAAACCAGCAATGACAACACATTATTTTAAGAGAGAGAACCAGTAAATTTTGTGTATTAAGTGTATAATCTTCATGCTTCCTAAAAAGCGAGTAAAAAAAACTTAAATACATACATTTCTTGCATTGACGTAAAATTTTTATCTGTTCATTTTTTATATATACAGGGTGTTTCGTTTTCCCCGTCCGTAGGCATCCACTTTCTTATTTTAAATGAAACACCCCGTAAATTGATAGGTATTTAGATTCCCTTTAAAATTATATGTGAGTTTTGTATAACCTTTAATATGCCTATTTCTTATCGTTTAGCCAATAATAATTTAATGGATATTTATTCGAACAAAAATATTACAATTACAACTACAAATATCTACAGTGGCGTACCCAGGGGGGGGGGGGCAAAGGGGCATTTGCCCCCCCCCCCCAAGACTTCAGAGAGAAAACGCAAAAAAAAATTGAATACGATAAATAATTAAAAAGATAAAAAAAACACCCAACGTAAAGAAAAATTATTTGTTTTTTGATTAGGCAGTATAATAATAACCCAAAGGTCTAAAACAAATCACTATAGAGACAATTGAACTGCCGACAGAGGCAACAGATATAATATACATTATACATACAACTACAAAAATCAGCCATAATAGACACCTGCTCCGTCACGAGAAACTTCCTTAATTAAACAGAATAGAAACACAAAGCAGCAACACTGGCAGTGGCAATTTTTGTTATTGTATATACATATATTTTATATATATTTTATTTTTGTTATTACATACTGTATATGGTATATTTTATATTTGTGTAGATTATTGTATATTTAAATAACAAAACTAAACATTTTTTCAAATCCTATGTTTTTATTTTCAAGACTTGCCCCCCCCCCCCCCCCCCAAAGCTTTTTTCTGGGTACGCCACTGAATATCTACATAAATAATTGTTGAAAATGACCTCCATTATTTTCAATACAGCGATAGATTGCTCTCAAGAAATAATTCTTTACATTTACGAATACTTCAGGTGTTTCTCGTGAATCGTTTACCACTCTTCTAACATTAAATATAATCTCATTTAAATCACTGCCTGGAGTTTTATATACCTCGTTTTTAATATGACCCCAAAAAAAGTAGTCCATTGGGGTAATATCAGAACTGTTTGGAGGTCACGGGATTCCAATTCATTCGATATAATTTTGGTTCAAATAATCGCTAACTTCCCGAATATTATGTGGGGGAGCCCCATCCTGCTGCCACACAATAGCTGCTACCTCGTTTAAAGGAAGATTTTCCATTAAACTATCTATATCATTTTGAAGAAAATTAATGTATCTAGGGCCACTTAATGAGCCTCTATAAAATAACGATCCAATTATTTTAGAACCAAAAAACCCACACCAGACATTTATAGACTGCGATCCTTGGTGTCTAACTTCTCGTATCACATGTAGATTTTCTATGGACCAGTGACGAGTATTTTGTCTATGGTGTATGCGACGCGACGCGTTGAAAAGCAGCTCTCATCAGTTCATAAAATATTATTAAGAAATTGGGGATTTTCTTCGATTTTACCTAACAAATCTCTGCAGAATTGAAGACGTTTATACCAAAAATCGTGAAGAGTTCTCGAAATCGTTCCAATGTTATTAATAGAAGTTCTTATTGATGTATTAGGATAGGCGTTGAAATATCCCAAACATATTTCCGCCTGTTCCTCGGTTCTCACAAGTCTGGTCCTGACGTTTTTTTTTATATTTCCAAGGGACTTATGTTCAATTAATTTTAGATAGTTTTTCTAATCGTTAATTTAGAAGGCATTCTCTGATTGGGAAGCTTTCGTCGATATGCTCTAACAGTTGCGGTGGCACTTTTATCGTTTTCAATATAAAGCTCAACCTCTGTTCTTCAATAAAGTTCATTTTGATTTTGACAACGAAGGAATATTTTGACGTAAGACAATATTCAAAAAAGACATATCAACAGGTAAGGCCGGTAACAGGTAACTCGGAAATTTAATCCTAAAAAACTTATTAAATAGCATTTGGGGTGCATATTATTTTACCTGAAAAAAAAATAAATTGAGGTTAAATTTGTATTGACATTGTTGACGTTGTTGAGAATAAAAAAACGGGTTATTTAAAAATTTGGTTAAGGTTGGAAGGTATTTAAATTTCAATTTAGAAGGCGTCTATGTGAAGGAATATAACCCTATTTAAGTTTACCTGTGTATTTAAGCAAATTTCAACACGTTATTTTGGCAGTTTCCATGGTTTTACTGTTACGTCACCGACAATAATATTGGGTTTTGAGTATACTAAAGTCAAGAAAGCGCATCCTAGCCGTTTTTGAAACCTACTCCCGTTTTCGACAGCGGAGAATACCAAAAAAGGGTCAAAGTTACCTACACAACACTCGCCAACGGCGAAAAACTACTTCTCCATTTTTTTTTATCCATATACGAGAAAATTGTAAATTGGGGTGAATTTCGCCCATGGGGGGGGGGGGGGGGTTTGTAACATCCCTTGTTCGTCACTCATCTATTGACTTAGAAACACTAACAATTTAGCACCCCCCTCAAACTGAAAAAGGGGGTTGTTTTCGCTCATGGTGAAGGGATAGGGTTGTTATTAGCAGCCTTCCGACCGCACTCATCTCTTGCCTCGAAATCACTATCAATTTATAATTTTTCCCCGTCTTAATTCGAATTGATCCCAGGAAATTCGAAAAAGGGGTGGTTTTTGGCCGTTCGCGAGTGTGTGGATAACTCTAATCCTTTTTCTTGTATTCTCCACCCTCAAAAATGGGGGGGGGGGGGGAAAGTATATTTTACATGTTACTGCGTCACGAATATCCATCCCTTTGCGGTTACTTGGCTCCACTACGTATACATATTTAATTATTTAATATGTCATATGACATCCAGAAACTTTATACCAATTATACTTCATTTTTTTTTAGAATTTTAATTCTTTCTTTAACCGTTTCTATAGTGTTGAATTTTTCATTACATACAAGATGGTTTTGTTTTTGATACTAATAGTTATTTATGTATCTAGGGAATTATAATGGTCTTAATTACCGAGGGCAAAGTTTACGTCCCGAGGGCCTTTGGCCCGAGGGACAGCAATTGCCCGAGGTAATTGAGACCCTTATAATTCCAGTGATACATAGATAATTTTATTTCTGACCGATTTTAGTAACATTTTGTTCATTTTTAAAGTGGAATAAATGTTTCAATAGATGACAATCAAATTGACATTAGATGTCAATCGTTTGATTTTATGTCAAATTTTTCTTAATATCCCAAGGGAGTTATGACCCTTATAATTCCCGTGTAACTAAGACGTTATAAGCTAATAATATACCGGTCAGAAATAAAAGTATCATTGTACCTATCTGCTGAATTGGTCTGAAAGCCGTGAAATAATTGGTTCATTAATATAGTATATGATGACCGAAAACAGATAAGTAATTAAAGATTTCAAAAATGGTTGTAGAAAAGTAGCTATGTTTAACCGTGTAATTAGCGTTTGTCTTCTTTCCTATATGTCGATTAGTTCGTCATCAGAGTTATAAACATAGATGTAGTCCTACTTTCGCCATCTAACGATATTAACTAAAACCTACATATTTTTGTATGTAGGCAGCTTCCAAGGACTGTGTTAGTCAGATCTAAGTACTAGTGGTTATAAATAAATATTTTAAAAATAGCAGTTATTTTTGGTTAATTATTTAAATATAGTCGGCGGCTTTGCGTTTGCACGTTCCACGACACTTTTAATTGTCATAATATCCAGCTTTTTTCTTGCATGCGAATTTAACATATATTTCGACAGCATTTTTTGAAAAAATATTATTAAAAAGTCGTTGAAATTAAAAAATAGTTTTGCTTTTATTTTTGATTTAAATGCGTATACGAAGAACTATGCATTTCGGTATGTGATATATACAATATACAAATCAGAGTGTTTATTAAGATAATACGCTATTGATATTATTAAATCTAAAAATATAAATAAAGGATTTCAGTGGAGCTTCCACCATTTTCTAATGAACGCGCGGAAAAATGTCAAATACTACTGTATACTGTGAAATTGATTACAGTAGTTTCAATTCCAAACAAATCGTCATATATGATTAAAACCATATTAAAGGGTTACTCCAGTCTCAGGAAAAATTAATAGTTTTAGGATTTTTTTTGTAAACTGTATATATCAATAATGAATTCAATGAAAAGTAAATCACACTAGTTGGTAATTAATTCCACTATATTATAAAGAAGCAAACGAAAGCATCTCCAAATTCCTTAAAAAACTTAATAGTTTAAATATTGCATTTAGAACAATCAACAATACGACAGGGAATTTTATTAAAAATTGTTAAACTAGATTGGAAAAAGATGATAAGAGTTTATTAATTAAATTGTAAAAACTGTCCAAAAACGTATGTAGATCAATATTGGAGAAGTTTTTCTAAGAGAATAAAAGAACATTAATCAAGCTACATCAAGTCAAGAAACAACTCCAATTAGTTGCTATCATTAACTTATTACACACAGAATAGAAAGGAACCAAATTGAACCTGTTGGAATCCCTTGAAATAACCCAACCTGAACTTAAAAACTTCCACCGGTTATTGAATTGCCTAGCATAGCTAAATAGATCCCCTTTGTTAAATTTATTTTAATACCCTACTTACAATAATTACACCAGAAAAAAAAAACCGAAGCGTGCATCCCATTGAACTTTGGATATAATTACTGTGGTATCATAGTGCGTTCAGTGAGTGAATGCGCATTTGTCATTAACCGATTATGGTCAAAATTAGTCTAGAATAAAATAGACAGCGGTCCTCAAACAATTTCTACTAATTTTAGATATATGGACCGTAATTAAAATTTCCATTGCAATTATTTATTTAATTATTTTTTATTTCATAACTATGTAAATATTAATAATAATAATTGAAAATTTTATTACATAAAATGTACGTTTAATCGTCAATATCACTATCAGCACTGATGTCACTGTCACTATCAGAAGTTATAATAATTGGCCTTATTTCATTAATGGCCTGTTCCGAGTCAAAAGTATCTTGAATCAATTTTTCCACATGGTCAATATATTTTGACCAAGCCTCTGGTCCAATTTGTTTTAAAGCTTCATTCCATAAATTTAAAATGCTTTCTTCGTTCGTCGTTTGACATGCATGCTTGTCATAGTAGTTTTTGCAAATCCCCCACACTAATTCAATACCATTAAATTCACAATGGTATGGGGGCACACGTAAGACCTAATGACCGTATTTCTCCGCGAGGGAATCCACTATGTAAGACTTATCCTTACCAGCAGTGTGTACTTTAATTTCGGATAACAAATCTGCTTTCAAAAATATATGGTCGTTTTTTATTTTTTTGGTGTTTAGCCAGTTCCAAATTTCATCTTTGGTGGAACTATTGTTTGGTATTTTTCAGAAACTCGTGGGTGGTATGAAGCATTGTCTAAAATATTGATCGAGGGTTCTTCTAGTGATTTTAGCACATATTCTTCAAACCAGTTCTCAAATATCGCGGCAGTCATATTGTCATGATCCTTGTCATCCACTTCTTTCGATGAAGTAAAAACTAAACTTGCATCTGGCAAAAATCCTTCTCGACTTTCGGCGTGTATTACGACATATCTTTTTCCATTCCCGGATGAAACCCTTGAATAACAGTATTTTGACCCATCCTGCCATGAATATTTTGTTTGGTTTCCCTTCGCAAAAATCCATTTATCATCTAAGAATACCACAGGTTTTGAATTCTCGGACTTTGAATTAGCTAGGTATTTCCTCAAAAACAACCACCGCTTAGAAACAATGTGTTGTTGCTCACAAAGAATTTTTCGGTTGTTAGTTTTGTGGTACTTAAACCCCAACTGCTTCAAAACGAATGAAAGACTAGTACGTCCAATGTCACATATTTCTCTGTTTCTGATTTTCTCAAGGATCGAATCAAGAGTTACCACCTCTTTCTGTTTGTACATATCATAAATAACTCCTCGGATTTGACATTTAACTCCTTCTGGCAAATCATTGGTTTTCAAACTTAAACGGCGTTTTTTATTTTTCTTTTCAATATGGCCGTCTTTTTCTAAATTGTGAATATTTATCAGAGTTATTCGTGATATGCCACAGGAATCCGCTGCTCGTTGTTGTACCGCCACCGTAGATAATAAAGGACCACCATTTTCCTTCTCTTTCTTGAAATGTTCCTCAATTTTTAAAATAAGACGTCTTTCATTCGGTGTAAGAACATGTTTATCAGAAGCCATTTTAATATATCTGCTTTCGAACGTTACGTTAGCAAGTGAGACAAAAATAAGCCAAACTAAAGAAAACTAAGAAAGTCCCACTCAGTACCTGTACATTATGCATTTAATTGATATAATAAATTACTTATTGACAAATATTTATTAGAATTAAAATTAATTGTTCCAAGACAAATTGACAAACAAAATACAAAAAAATCCCCCGTCTCAGTCACTACCTGTACATTAAGCATTTAATTTAAAGAAATAGTCCATTCTCGAAGTGGAGTTGAAATATAGGGAAAGGGGAAAAAAAGTCAAAAAGTCTTTCTCCACTAATTTAATAGTGAGCTATTAAAGGCTCAATTTTAAAATTAAATTGTCTCTACATGTTTCAAAGGTAGTAACCTTCATCTTCAGGAGACCAAAGTAGTGCTGCAGTTATTATTAGCAGTAGAGAGAAAACTGTTGGTGGAAAATGACGTTGATGGAGCTTTTTTTATTTAAAAATATTTTGACAAGATATTAATAATTGAATGTAATCAGCATGCTAAAATTGGAATTGAAAGTGGAATATTATATTTAAATCAAAGTTTATGAAAAGACACTGTCAATCTGTGGTCGAATTTAAAAAGGGAAGATATTCGTTATTTGAAAATCATACGTCAGGATATATAAAAAGGATCTTTTGGACATTCTAGATCTTGTTAGAGAAAGATTTTTGTTTGTGATTTGTTTTATGAGAAATTCTGTAATAAGAAAGAGATTTGTGATTAGTAATGAAATAAAATTATTAATAATGTCTGTACTTACATAATGTTGAAATTTCATTTGTAAAATTAGTTATTGGAGACCTAAGGTCCCGTCACCTTGCGTTATGTTCGTCCCATTATGTAGGGAAAACAATAGAGTTTTATTTAAAATAAAATTATTAAAAAAAATTAAAAAACAAAAAAACAGATCTTATATTTTATATACCCTTAAAGATTAAAATAGGGAGACGAACACAGTTAAAATGAAAACGTGACAACGTGTTCAGTCATTTTATAGTCGACCGTTGACAGCTTGAGAACAAAATGGTTGACAATGTTAGTATAATTGCATTAATGACAAAGGTATGAAAAGCTCAATCATCGTTCTTATAGTTACTAGTTAGTTAAATAAACACATAAAACTTGAATATAACATAAAATATAAATAAAAGATATTATAATAAAAAAATTTTTTTCACAAGGTTGGGGTAATGGTCTTAAAAGACTTTTATATTCTTTGGCGGTCTCCAGTGATCGTTAAAAGAAATATCGACGTTTAAGTTGGGAGAAAAACAAAACTTAAACCTTTAAAACTTTAAATTTCTACATGATTAGTCGTACTCCTGGATTCTGTATCTTGACAATGATTGTTTTTCTCCCAACTTAAACGTCGATATTTCTTTTAACGATCACTGGAGACCGCCAAAGAATATAAAAGGGAAGTCTTTTAAGACCATTACCCCAACCTTGTGAAAAAAAATTTTTTATTATAATATCTTTTATTTATATTTTATGTTATATTCAAGTTTTATGTGTTTATTTAACTAACTAGTAACTATAAGAACGATGATTGAGCTTTTCATACCTTTGTCATTAATGCAATTATACTAACATTGTCAACCATTTTGTTCTCAAGCTGTCAACGGTCGACTATAAAATGACTGAACACGTTGTCACGTTTTCATTTTAACTGTGTTCGTCTCCCTATTTTAATCTTTAAGGGTATATAAAATATAAGATCTGTTTTTTTGTTTTTTAATTTTTTTTAATAATTTTATTTTAAATAAAACTCTATTGTTTTCCCTACATAATGGGACGAACATAACGCAAGGTGACGGGACCTTAGGTCTCCAATAACTAATTTTACAAATGAAATTTCAACATTATGTAAGTACAGACATTATTAATAATTTTATTTCATTACTAATTACAAATCTCTTTCTTATTACAGAATTTCTCATAAAACAAATCACAAACAAAAATCTTTCTCTAACAAGATCTAGAATGTCCAAAAGATCCTTTTTATATATCCTGACGTATGATTTTCAAATAACGAATATCTTCCCTTTTTAAATTCGACCACAGATTGACAGTGTCTTTTCATAAACTTTGATTTAAATATAATATTCCACTTTCAATTCCAATTTTAGCATGCTGATTACATTCAATTATTAATATCTTGTCAAAATATTTTTAAATAAAAAAAGCTCCATCAACGTCATTTTCCACCAACAGTTTTCTCTCTACTGCTAATAATAACTGCAGCACTACTTTGGTCTCCTGAAGATGAAGGTTACTACCTTTGAAACATGTAGAGACAATTTAATTTTAAAATTGAGCCTTTAATAGCTCACTATTAAATTAGTGGAGAAAGACTTTTTGACTTTTTTTCCCCTTTCCCTATTAAGCATTTAATTAATATAATAGATAACTTATTGAGGGTTACTGGAATTTACAGGTGCCAGGTAATATTTAATTTATGCATCCTTAATCCGATATGAGAAATCACTCAATGAACGGACTATAGGTACTAACTAATTCTTGAAAAAGCTACCGTGTTAGGAAAACTAGTCGATTTTTGTATAAAATTTCCTGAGATTTTAATATAGTGGAATTAGCAAACAGTGTGTTTTACTTTTCATTAAATGTATCATGGTGTTCCACCAAGTAACGACAGAAGCAGTGCAATTCTATCAATACATTTTTATTGGTTCTTCCAGGATAAGAAAAGCTTGTCAAATTAAACAGGGTGTTTCATTAATATTGCGAAAAAATTTACGATGAATTTCCTTGCTTAAAAATAAGAAAAAAGTTCCTATAAACCTATACCCGGAAATGCTTCGCGTTTCGGAGATACAGGGTGTTACAATTTTTAAGCGGAACAAAAAATATGTACGCCATTTTGATAGCAAAGTTATGTAGGCAGTTTAATGGCCAATGCGAAGTACATTTTGATAATTTTTTGATTTTTCGCTTTGTTTAGGAGATATTATTATATGCAATTTTATCAAACTCTGATATGCAAATAAATGTCATTAATTTTTTTATTATTTTTTTTCTCGAGAACGGTTGCTCGTAGCGACTTCTATCAAGTATGCCTTTTTCACGTAGAAATGATACAGACATTTATTTTTTGCTTAAAAATGTAATACAAGCTCGTATAAAAAGTGATGACTTCCCAAAAGAGTTAAAGACATGTAGTACATGTCAAGTGGGAGCCATACTAACATCAAATTCGAATTTTGCATTTCAAATAACCCTAGATGCCAACTTTAGTTCCAATATCGATATTATTTGAAGAATTATTTAGAAAATACAAAAATGAAAATAAAACTTTAACACCCTGTATCTCCGAAACGAAGCATTTCCGGGTATAGGTTTATAGAAAGTTTTTTTTTATATTTTTAAGCCGGGACTCATCCTGAATTTTTTCGAAATATTAATGAAACACTCTGTATAATATGTTACAGTTAAAACCCGTTATTGTTAGTTAAAACTAATTTTTAATAAATACTTTTCTTTGAACTATTAATTTAAAGTAACTATACCCTCTTTCAAAATGGTGTAGAGAAATAAAAGCTCATTAGGTATTCAAAGGGACTACAGAGTGACCCAACGAAAATTTAAGCCACTTTCATAATTTGGCATTGATTTCATTACAAAATTCTTTCTTTTCATCAAGTCACCACCCGGGTTTGGTTTAATTTATGGGTTTTGCCTATTGTTATCCATTCACAAACACTGAAAATGGTGCGACAAAGGCGTGCCGGTAGGATATTTGTAAAAAGAAAATAATTTTATTTTAACAGAATAAAAATTAGGCAATATGTACATAGTATTAGCTACACTTTTTTTTTATTAAACATTTTTAAAAAAATACATTATACAGAAATTAAATTATACTCGTAAAAATTATAATAAATTAAATTATACTCGTAAAAAGGAAAGAATTTTATTTTAACAGAATAAAATTTAGGCATTATGTACATAGTATTAGGTACACTTATTTTTTATTAAACATTACAAAAAAAATACAAAATACAAAAAATACATTATTCAGAAATTAAATTATAAAACATAATAATATTCTTCGTCATCTGAGGAACTGTCATCTCCTCTTGACGTTATAATTAACAGGTCGACGGTCCGATCGATCAGGTGGTCAAGATCCCACATTTTCTCCTCTTCTTTAATGGCATGATGGACTGCTTTTCGCCAGTTCTCTGGTGTCACTTTCTTAAGGGCTTGATCAAACAGTAGCTTAACGTCCTTCATTTTGAATGTCGTATTGTGTCTTGCTACAAATCCTTTCACTTGCGCCCATATAAGTTCTATATGATTTAGTTTGCAATGATGGCGGTGTGCGCAGCACAGGTACGCTATGTTTTCTGCTATGTCTTCCACGGCATATTTCATAAAATGATGTTTGTGTAAATTTGCTATAGCTAATAGTTCCTTCTTTATCAAATTATCTTCAGATTCAATACTTTTGGTGGTTAACCAGTCGATAATTTCTTGTTTTCTCCAAGATGAAGTTGGAGTTTTCTCTGTGCGTTGTGAATGATAGCTTGCGTTATCCATAACTACTACTGAATCAGCTGGAAGATATTTTATCATTTCACCAAAATAGTCCTCAAAAACATTCGAATTAATGTCCTCGTGGTAATCTCCCGTATTAAACGACTGAAAGGTTAGCAAACCTTCTCAATTCTCTAAAATTTTTGGTTAGTTATCATAAATAATTTAATGCAGTAAGTTTACCATGGCCGACACCGAAATTGAGCCGAACTGGACGGAATTTCCCATTTTATTACTCTACACCTTTTTGAAATAGGGTATAGAGGAACAAACACTAAGTCTGTCTCAATTCAAAAAACATTTACTAATAATAACCAAGGTTACATGTTTCGGTCCCACAAAGCATCGTCAGACTTCAAAATAAATAGGCAAAATTAAGAACTAACAAACCTTTACACGACACCATGAAAATTGTATATTACCTTATATGTATGTGTATAAAAAACAAACAAAAATATAATATAATTTTGTTTATTTATATTTAGGTCTGATGATGCTCTGTAAGGGCGAAACATGTAACCTTGGTTATTATAAGTAAAGGTTTTTTAAATTGAGACCGTGACTTAGTATTTGTTCCTCTTTCTACTTTAGATACCTGAACTCTTGGGGAACGATGGACAATTTTTTCGAATATTAATTTAAAGTCGAATTTGGAACTAGGCCCAACCTGAAATATCTTGCAACGTATAAAAAAACCTTCTCTATCATCAGTAACATGTCTTGCACACGCTCAATCGGGTCTAGATAAGGGCTATATGGGGGCCAGTCTAATCGTTAAATTACGCGACAAGTTGTTTTAATTTTTGGAGACCCAAATGTTCGAGCACAAATAATTTTACCAAATTTGGAAAATGTCTCATTAACCTTCAAACTCAAATTTCCTTTACATAACCCCTTAATCTTCTGCCCAAATAATTTCTAATTATAAAAGCGTCGCCCGCCTTATAAAACAAGATGCATTTTCAACATGTGATTCTGTTGGCAGCGCATCGCTCGATCGAAATGCATTACTATGGGCCAGAACCAGTAGATTTTGCCTACAATGTTGCCACAAGCGATACATTAATTTGCGTCAGTATACTATACACGATTGTGACGCAGACGGATGTATAGGTTTGATCAAATTCGCACTATTGAGCAGATGGGGTTGGGCGAATAATAATTCAATTAAAAATTCATAATTGGGATTATAATGTAATTATTGTAATCCACATTTACAAATACGTATTATGCAATAATTATAGGTGTCCCGTCAATTCATCGTACGACATTTCACCGCGCGACTTTTCATCGCCGACAATTGAGCGCGCGACAATTCATCGCTACGACACTTCATCGCGCGTCAATTCATCGCAAATTCTTCTGTTAATGATTTTACAGATATAATTTCTATATTTTTCATTTTGGGTCATGTTGAGTACTATAATTACTTAATACTATAATTACCTAATCCTCTTAAGGGGTTAGTTCAGGTTTCCTGAATTAATATTCCCCGGTGAACTTGAAAGAGGCGAATTGGAACCAAAAAGGTGGATTAGATGCCGTGTTAGCGCTGTTTAACCAATATAAGTCTATATATCTTCTGTTTTAATTGTTACAATATATATATAACAATACGGCGATAAATTGTCGTAGCGATGAATTGTCGGCGGTGAATTGTCGGCGGTGAATTGTCGGCGGTGAATTGTCGTTCGATGTATTGTCGCGCGATATGTTGACGCTAAATCATAATTATATTTGCGTTGGGGTAATAAAATTAAAAAAGTAATTGAGCTCAACAACGACAATTACTTAAGTGCGTCCCAGGAATATCTAACGCGGAAATGTTGATCTCTCTCTAAAAGTTCGAAATGGGACGGCAAACGACGAAGTGCAGTCAAATGCATATAACTCTGCTAGGAATACTAACATCGGCACGAAGTGCTGCATTTTAGTATCAGCATTACAAAGTAATAAATACATCATTGTAAAAGCAATAATAAAACCAATCGTGTATAACGATTCCCTGGCGCACCGCGAAACAATAATGCCGTAGGGTAGCTATCGACCGACCAAAAATATTTTTAAATTTTCGGTTTGCGTGGGGTGAGATAAACAAAGAGTAACACGACCAATAAGAGGCGAAAGTATTGTCGGTTTCTTTGAAGTTTCATGTACCCAAATTCTATGACCTCGATAATACTTATTACACAGTATAAAATATCATATTCTTCTTCTAACTCGATTGTGCGGTGCACCAGAAATATATTGTCAGGTGAAGCATTAATTAAAATTCTGATTTATAATAAATGTATCTGTAATGTCTAATAAATAGCAATCTCCGTCGTTTCACTCTAGGCAGAAACTGACAAACTTCACCGACAATTTTTATATTGTAGCAAATTATCCATAAGTATAAAAATTTAAGTAAATATAGTATAAAGTTAAAAATAAATGGTGTATTTCGCTTGTAAGGTCCAAATTACTAATGCCCTGGTATCTCTAACTACAAGATACCTTCTAAGAACACCATTGTTGGAACAGTTCTCATCATGAAAGTTATGTGACTCTTATCACTACCAGGACATTGATAATTTGGACCAGTGGGTTAAAAGAATTTCTAATATACCTGTAGGATATATGCGTACTATGTATTTTGCTCTACTACAGTCACTTCTGAGCGTTTGTCACTAACTGGACATTGATAATTTGGGTATTAGCCCCATTATAACAGTGTGCTGACAGTAATTACAGCCACATAACTTCCATGGCAACAATTGTTCCAACATTGGTATCGTTAGAAGTTGCCTTATAGTTAACATAAACCGAACGTTCATAAATTGGATCTTAGTAGTTCAATGTTCAATAAAGTCATGAGAGAAATAATGGAAAACTCTTACAAGTATATTTTATTGTAATGTAATCCTAAAGATGCAATTTGTATTAAAAAATAATACAATACAGAGTTCATTATAATAATAATAATTTATTATACATTCACTGTACAAAATCTGTAAAAGAATATTCTAGTAAAGGTTATTACGATAAATAATATGTATATAATCAGGTACTTTACTTAACATTAATAAGATTAATTTCAAGTATAATTTGGTTGGGATTCCTAGTGCCTTTACTTGCTCAAAAGAATTGATGGTTGAGTACTTGTTAACAAGGATAATAGAGGAGATGATGTACTGCTTCGATCCTTGATCCTCTTGATCTCGTATCAAACATGAATCTAAAAAATAAATACTATAAGTTATTAGACCACTACCTAATTAAAATTACTTCCATTTCTTTCAAATTTTTTTTAACAACCTGTTTATGACATTTGATTAATTAGTGACATCGTTATTATAGCCCAAAGCTTTTCTCCAACTTCTAAGGTGAGCTCTTCTAAATTTTTACTTAAACTTGGCAATTGTACTTGTGGGGTCATAGATAAGCCTAAAATTAAAAAGAAAACAGTTTTACACCGTGGCCCAATGTCAACGCAGGATATGCCTGCTGCAAAAGTAAAATTTTTTAAATCTCGTTTAAAACCCAGTTATTTTATATTATATAATAATACTCACTTACAACATCACACAATGGTTAACTTGGATAAACTATACTTGTCTCCAGGCAAGCCTACTGATAAGGAACCTAAAATATTGTTAAAAAAACCTTAAAATTGCAGACAAATATAATAATTCAGAATTATTTTATCCGAATTGACCGATGTCTTATACTAAGGGATCTTGACAATAATTTCTCCATCAATCTAATGATTTTGTAAATACCCAGATATAAAAATTAAATAAAAACTGACCTGAAAGTTCAATAATTTTTGATGGAGTGTTCCACTGATAGCTTCAATAGCTTTGTGCTGTGAAAACATTTTGGGCAAAGCTTGTGTAATCAGTCTTACATGTTCCACCTTTGGTCATGTACTTCTCATTAAAATGTTTCTCACAAACCCTGTAGTTAAAACCAAGATATCCTTCTACAGCAATTCTTCTCTCTTACAGGCGACAAGCCTTAGTTCTAATAATACATACTTAATTAGATTTTAAAAAATGTACTTAATTTATTGGCCTTCGTGCTTCGTACAACACTGCCCCTTATTAAAAAGTTTAAAGAAAGACGATTGTGAGCTATCAGGTGGTTTATTTTGGGTAGAAATAAGAACAACCTTTTATTTTATTTACACTTAGTCATATAAGCCCAGTTTTAAATAAAAAAGTAGGTACATACTATTTTATTTTGTAACGCCTAGGTTTAGTTTAAAACCAGTCAAGAGTTTTGCTATACTAAATTGCAGGCAACTAATATAGCATAAACCAAGTCTTACTACAAAATTAACATTTTAAAAGCTATTCAACATCTTCCTATTAGTTAATATTGAATTCTGTTTCTGCTTATTTCGTTTTTAGAATAACTTTATTTACAATCACCCGTGTCTGTAAATACCTAATAAATCCACATACATGTTATGTTTCCACACACAATATTTGTTTATAATATAGGTACATACCTGTAATATCCCTAGCAAATCTAAAAAATGATATTCCTTCGCCGGTTTTACAAGGGCGTACAGGGTACGCACACGATATGCCACCTTTCCGCTTCTTTACTCCCGACATTAAAATCAAAAGAAATCACTTTTCACTTTAAACTGCAGAAAAATAAAAGTCCGATTGGTTTTCTCGAAGTAAATAAACGATTTGACTAATTGCGAATGCTGTGAACTTAGCTGCGAATAATACTTATCTTGCACATGCGCATAAAAAAGTAATTTTTAAAAAAACTGAAACTAAAGAAAGGATAAGTAATCATTTAAGTGTTTAAATCTTCTTACCAAATAGTTCTATTTGGAATATTAACTGAGTTTTTGAGTTTAAGAGGCGGTGTGTTTTCTCATATACACCCACAGTTGTAATAACCAACGCACTTTTAGTATACTCACGGACGCCGGGTGCCTCTTAAACTTTTAGTATACTCACGGACGCCGGGTGCCTCTTAATTGTAATTGTTATTAAATTCAACAATAATTGCAGTTACTTAATTTAAACTATAAATATTTATTGTATTGTAATTAACAAGGTCACTCGTCTCTCGTCTCTTTAGCTCTTCACTATTTCGGCTTAACGACTTAAAGTAGAAACACTGCATTATAATTTTACCTCTTAATTCATACGGAAAAATAAGGCAGCTTGGACTCTTGGGCCCGTCCTAAGATTGGATAAAGTGTGAAGGAAGGCGACGACGAGTTTCAGTATACAATAAAACATTTAAATTCAATTATCTCAGAAACGGTTGCTCTGAGCGAATTATACCAGGTATACCGAGTTTAAACAAAAAAATTATTATTCATCATCATCATCAATCAGCCTGGTTGCGTCCACTGCTGAACATAGGCCTTCCGTAGTCTAATCCACCCCCTCTCTAATCCCCCGTGTGGGGTTGCTAGATCCTCCATCGGGCGCCTCCCCAGGTGGTGGATAGGGGACCGTCTCCCAGATATGGGTGATACCGAGGAAATCAAATACTCGGGGCGAACCAAAATCTAGCTTGGAAATGGGCAGCATCATTTTCAATACCAAGTTGATGCATATAGGAAAGGATCCTGGACTGGATCAACGAGGAATACCGGAGGGCGCGACTGTACCAGTCTTCTTGGTCTCCGCAATGCGATGAGAAAGGCAAGGGGAAACCATCTCATTACATATCCCTAGTAAATCATCATGGCGATAAAAATCAACAAAGATGAGATTACTGATCATGGGCCTCGGAACCCAAGATCCGGCAGGGGAGGAAAGGACAAGGCCTCTCAGGTCGTCAGCCGGCGAAATCCTTGTCAAACTAACGGAGACAACAAGATAAGGATGACTAATGTAAGAATCGGAACGTGGAATGTCCGGAGCATGTTCCAGCCCGGTAAGATGCATAATGTTTTTCTAGAGATGTACAGGCTGAATATCAATGTATTGGGGATAAGCGAGGCAAGATGGCCCGACTCAGGCTTGCTATCAACAGATAATGGCACAATATATTACTCCGGAAGCACTAATAATCGGCATAGGAATGACGTGGCAATTATGGTCAATAAAGAATCGAATAAAGCAGTAGAGAATTTTGTCCCGATTTCAGATAGAGTAATGATATTACAGCTGAAAACATCACACACCAGAATGAACCTTATCCAAGTATACGCCCCTACAGCGGATGCAGAAGAGAATGATATAGAAATGTTCTACGAACAAATGGAAGAAGCTCTCAAAATAACGAAACACAGAGAAATTACTATAGTCCTAGGTGATCTAAATGCAAAGATCGGAAAGGGCCAGAGTGGTAGGAATGTAGGAAACTATGGTCTGGGGGAACGCAACGAAAGAGGGGATAGACTGCTACAATTCTGCCAAGAGCAAAACCTAATTATAACAAACACCTTTTTTCAAGTTACCAGACAGAAGGTTATACACGTGGCGATCACCCGCAGATAAACCGGAAAAAATAATCAGAAATCAGATAGACTATATTATGATCAGCGAAAGATATCGTAACGCTGTTAAAGCAGTGAAAACATATCCTGGAGCAGATGTCTCCTCCGACCACAACCCAGTAATCGCCAACATTACACTTACACTCAAAAACACTAAGAAACATCAGAGAATCCCTAGAATAGAAACAAGAAAACTTAAAGAATCTGAAGTAAAAGAAAACCTCCAACAGAAATTACACAAGAACCTTGATAAATTGAATACAGACACCAATGATATTGACGAACAATGGAAATTACTAAAGCATTGCCTGCTCGATCCATGCAGGGAGACCCTAAAGGACACCCCGAAGAGGAAAGAAGAATGGATGACTGATGAAATACTATATATGATGGAACGGCGTAGACATTTTAAGAACAAAGATATACACAAATACAATGAGATCAATCGCGATATCAGGAAAAAAATTAGGGAGACCAAGGAAACATACTTCGAAGAGAAATGCAAAGAGATCGAAGATCTCCAGAACAGATACGACCTGTTTAACCTGCATAAAAAAGTTAAAGAAATGGCAGGGTTAAGAAGACACAATCCCATTAGTACAATCCAGGACAGAAATGGTAACACCATAACACAAACAGATGAAAAGTTACAGCGATGGAAAGAGTACATCGAAGAACTGTTTGAAGATGAAAGAGGGGATCTGGAACACACAGAAATGGACCCAAATGAAAATGGCCCAGATATCACAAAGGAAGAAATATTGTATGCCCTAAAAACATCAAAGAATGGAAAAAGCCCTGGACCTGACGAACTGTCTATAGACATACTAAAAATCATAGATACAAGGTACATACATATCCTGGTGAAACTCCTTAACCAAATCTATAAGACGGGTGTTATGCCCAGGGAATGGTTGATTTCGACCTTTATCTGCCTCCCCAAAAAAGCCAACGCCAGAGAGTGCAGTGATCACCGCACCATTAGTCTGATGTCTCATACATTAAAATTGCTCCTAAAAATTATCCATAACCGCATATATCACAAACTGGACACGGATATAGAGGAAACACAATTTGGATTCCGTAAAGGCCTGGGTACACGAGAGGCTCTCTTCTCACTTAATGTATTAATTCAGAGATGCCTAGATGTGAACCAAGATATATATATTTGTTTCATTGACTATAACAAAGCGTTCGATAAAGTCCGCCACGACCAACTAATGAAGGTCCTCCAAGCGAAACAAATAGATCATAACGACCTTAGAATCATATCTAATCTATATTATGGACAAAGAGCAAGAGTGCGCATTTACGAACATCTGTCAGAAGAGATTGAAATTAGACGAGGGGTGAGGCAGGGCTGTGTATTATCACCACTCCTCTTTAACACATACTCAGAAGAAATAATGAAAAAAGCGCTGGAGGGAGAGTCAGCAGGTATAAAGGTAAACGGAATACCGATTAACAACATTAGGTATGCGGACGACACTATCATAATGGCAGAAAACATCGAAGATCTTCAGAGACTGACGAATAGGATAGTCGAATGCAGTCAAGAATACGGGCTAACAATGAACATCAAAAAGACAAAATATATGAGAATATCGAAAACCCAGAGAAACAACGAGAACCTGACAATCAGTGGCACCAATGTAGAACAAGTAGAACAATACACATACTTGGGCACAATGATTAACTCCATAGGTGATTACTCCAAGGAGATTAAGACAAGAATAGAAAAGGCACGGGCGAATTTCAACAAACTAAGAAGAGTACTCTGCACAAGAGACCTAAAGCTGGACCTGAGAGTCAGATTGGCAAGATGCTATGTTTTCTCGACATTGCTTTATGGATTAGAGGCTTGGACCCTGAATGCAGCAACTACCAAAAGGCTGGAATCATTCGAACGATGGGTATACAGAAGGATGTTGAAATTATCATGGACAGCGCTCGTCACAAACACTGAAGTCATGAAAAGGATAAACAAGGAAATGGAAATTATAGAAACAATTAAGATCAGAAAACTACAATACCTCGGACATATTACACGCGGGACAAGATACGCCGTGCTTCAGCTGATTATGCAGGGTAAAATCCTAGGAAAGAGAAGTATAGGAAGAAGGAGAATATCATGGCTGCGCAACCTGAGAGAATGGTACGGATGTACATCGAATGAACTTTTTAGAGCAGCTGCCTCCAAAATCCGAATAGCTATGATGATTGCCAACCTCCGTCGCGGAGACGGCACTTGAAGAAGAAGAGTCTAATCCAACGTCCCCTATCCTGTGCTGCTCTCATCCAACTTGGCTCCACTCTCCTAATGTCGTAGGTCCATCTTGTTGGTGGGCGACCTCTGTTCCGAAAGGCTTCCTGTCGGGGTCTCCACTCCAGAATCAACTTTGTCCATCTTCTGTCTGACATTTTTGCCACATGCCCAGCCCAGTTCCACTTTAACGTTGTTATGCGTTCAATCGCATTTGTTACTCCAGTCCTTTGGTGAAGTCTAACATTATAGAGACTCTGTCCCTTAGCGTTATACCTAGCATTGCCCTCTCCATGGCTCTCTGTGCAGCGCGAATGTACACCGGAAGTATACACTGGTTAAAGACCTTTCTCTTTAAACAAGTTGGAATATCTGATTTTAGAGTGTTAGCACAAAATTGTAAACTATAATTTCTGTGGTGACTGGTGTTACTTAGTCTACCAAAGGCTGCTCAGTTTAAGCCGATTCTTCGTGCTATTTCTCGGGTTTGGTTGTCTTTGCCTATACGAATCTTATGACCTAGATATCTATATGCGTCTACTTGCTCTATATGGTTAGCACCGAAGGAAATTTGTTCGCTTATCACTAGGTTCGTCATATATTGGGTTTTACTGTGGTTAATTTTTAAGCCTGCCGTTCTCGAAGCTTCGTCCAGCCGGTTAAACATCTCTTTCGCCTCATCGATTTTGTCGGTTATTAGAACGATGTCGTCTGCAAATTTCAGGTTGTTTAGTCTCTCACCATTAATGTTCAGTCCCACTCCTTCAAAATCTATCTTTTTAAACATGTATTCCAGGAGCGTCGTAAAAATTTGGAAGATATAACATCGCCCTGTCTTACACCTCGTTTGATGGGGAAATCCTTCGTCTACTCGTGCAGTTTTATACAAGCTTTGGCATTTTCATAGACGTGTTTAATTACATTTATATGCCTGGAGTCTATACGGCATTCTGCTAGCGCGTGTAGCATTTGTTGTTGATTTATCATGTCGAATGCTTTTTCATAATCGACAAAGATGAGGACTAGGGGTTTATTGTATTCTATGCATTTCTCGATAACAGCTTTAATAACCTGGTGATGGTCATTTGTGCCAAACCCTGATCTAAAACCTGCTTGCTTTCGTGGTTGGTAGAAGTTTAATTTGTTGGTGATTCGTTTGGTAAGTATTCGCATAAAGAGCTTGTACAGATAATAAAGTAGGCTAATGGGACGGTAGATTTTTAGGTTTGTTATATCCCCTTTCTTATGCATGATTATTATTACTGCTCGTTCCCACTGGGAAGGTGTTGTCCCATTTAGCAAGCACGCGTTGTTTAGCTTGCAGAGCAATTTATGTAGTGAAGTTCCTCCTTGCTTTACAGCTTTTATTTCAATCTGATCGTCGCCAGCTGCCTTATTGTTTTTCATTTCTCGCAGGGCTGCTTTGAGCTCATCCAATGTTATATCTGAGATATCTTCAGATTCTTGATTCATTACTGTTGGTATATTAATATTGCCAACGTTTCCATCCGTGTTGCTGTAGAGCTCTTGGTAAAAAGACCTGACGACCTTCAGAATCTCGTCTTTGTTCGATGTTATTTATACGTCTTGATGTCTTAGCTGAGTTATGTTCTTTCTACCTTCCGTAAAGGTTCTTTAAATTGACTTCAGGCCCTTTTTCCCTCTAATACTCTTGTTACTTCTTTGGTGTTGAACGTTCTTATATCTTTTCTAACGGCCTTAGATATTTTTCTGTTTGGTGCTCTTAGTCCTCCCACATTTTTTGTATGTTCTTCTCGCATTTCTCCTCTTTCTTTCATGAGTCCTTTTGTGTTATGGCTGAGTTTGTCCATCTTTGTTGGATTTTTATTTTGATGTTTATTCTTTGCTTGTAAAAGTATTTTCGTGAGTTATTATTAGAAGATTATTAAACCGAAACCTAAATAAGTTATGGAGCTTTAGCCGTGTAAAAACATAGTGGAGCGTCGAGCTACGCGCCAAAGCTACGCGCCAAGAGGCGCGTCAATCCATGTAGTATAGAGTGAGGCGCACTATTCCAGCTTTTCTATTACATGGATTGACGCTTTAAGCGCTGCTTAACTCGTTGTTCGACGCTTCACTGTTATAGATGTATGAGAAGTGCTGCTGGTACTCTAAGGTACAGGGGTTTTCCTTACAATTTGCCACCCCTTTAAATAGGTTATTTCTTGAGATAGAAGAAAAGATATATACAAAAGTGCAGGATTTTTCCTGAACATTTTTTATATCTATGTTAACCAGAAAAACAATAACGATCGCAAAATTTAAAAAATGGTGATCTATGAGTTTACCCTATACAGGGTGTCTGTAAAAGGTGTTTTACAAAAACCTAGTACCACATATTCTTCAGACCAAAATTACCCGATTTAAGTAAACTTACCTTAGTACAAAGTTGCTTAGTTTGGGCGCTAGACGGCGCTGAAGTGACAATTTTTAAATGGTTTTTCTGGATTAATTCGAAAACTGCTTATACCATTTTGCCGAAATTTGAAACGTTGGCATAGCTTTATGGGGCAAAAAAACCCATATCACAATTCTGATTAATATCAGTCCATAGGCGTAAAACCTGAATTTTATACTAATTGCTTGTATCAGATTTCTATGCCAATGGAACAAGAGGGGTTTGGGCACAAAATTCAGATGAACCAACTCATTTGCTACAAAAAAGGTAGTCTTGATAAGACTAGATTCCTCTGACGGTTTTCGAGAAATTTGCATTTTATTACTTAATACGTAGTAGTTTTACCACGTAGTACTTGGGTTTTATAGAATTTTTTTGTTTTTGATTTCTACGCCAATGGAAGATAAGATATTTAAGTTTAAAATTTAGATTAAACCAAGTTATTTACTACAAAAAACCTCTTCAACAGTTTTCTTATCATCTGCTTTTTGTTCGCACGGTATTTTTCAGGTATGTACAACACGACCTTACACCTCACAAACGATTGTTATTGTTGGTTATTATTAGTTTCATCTGACAACATAAGATTATTGTCAAATTTGTAACATTTAATATTGTTGCTAACGTTCAATCATTTTATCTGCTTGCATTAGTTATTAGAAAACTTTAATTGTCGTGAATTATCATGGCGGTGCAATACCCTAATGCAGAATATACCGATATGATATTGGTATTTGGGTATTGCCAAGGAAATGGTCGAGAATGTTTCAGAGTCTACTCCGAAAGGTTTCCAAATCGTCGTATACCAAGCCACCCGGCGACGTTCGCTGCTGTTGAAAGACGACTGCGGGAAAACGGCCAATTTACTCCTAAAGTCATTGATAATGGGAGACATAGTTTTGTAAGGGTTCCTGAAGTCGAGGAAGACATTTCAGAACGTGTTGCAGAAGATCCAGAAATAAGCACCAGGAGGCTAGGTAGGGAAATAGGAGTGTCCAAAGATATTGTTCATGAAGTACTTCAAGAACAGTTGCTATATCCATACCAAAAGATGCCAGTTCAAGATCTTTTACCTAATGATCCTGAAATGCGCCTGGTTTTTAGTCCTCTTGTTCATAGGCAGAGAGAAAAGAATCCCAACTTTGCCAACAATATTTTGTTTACCGATAAAGCATGTTTCACAAGAAGAGGGATTACAAATTTTCATACTGAACATGTTTATGCGGATGAAAATCCACATGCTATCAAGGTAAAAGATTTTCAAAATGAGTTTAGAACTAATGTGTTTGCTGGAATAATTGGTAATCACATTGTTGGTCCTGTCGTTATTCCACAAAGGTTAAGCGGGGAAATTTATTTACAACATCTACAAAATACGCTGCCAGATTTGCTAGAAGATTTACCTTTACAACTTCGAAGAGATGCACGATGCACGATGGAGCTCCACCACATTTTGCATTAAATGTTAGAAACTTTTTGAATCAGCAGTACCCAAATAAATGGATTGGTAGAGGTAATGCCCCTGTAAATTGGCCACCACGATCTCCGGACTTAAATCCATTGGATTATTTCTTGTGGGGGCATCTTAAGACAGTGGTTTACATGACAACTCCAGATAACGCAGAACAACTATGGCAACGTATTTAAGATTCAATAGATATTCTTAAGGGCAATTAACAAGTTCTGCAAAGAGTGTGTTTTTATTTTCTTCGACGTATAAATCTTTGTATTCATGAAAATGGTGGACATTTTGAGCAATTTTTATGATATTTCTATTTATATCTGTTTATGATTTAGTTATTTTTTTTTTATTTTTTTGTAAGACTAATACGTATTAAGTAATAGAATGCAAATTTCTCGAAAACCGTCAGAGGAATCGAGTCTTATCAAGAGTACCTTTTTTGTAGCAAATGAGTTGGTTCATCTGAATTTTGTGCCCAAACCTCTCTTGTTCTAGGTTTTTGTAAAGACCTTTTACAGACACCCTGTATATTCTCACATCTTAATTTCCTCATTCCAAAAATATATAATACGTCTATGTTCGGACCAGTCATTTTTGGGTTATTCCACTTCAAATAATTGCGTCTAGTGAGCCGTCCTTTGCGATTCAAAACAAAAATGTGACGTTTTATCGCACTGGCCATGGATCACTAAGGAAAACAAAACAAATAAATGTTACTATGATATTATATTATTATAAATACATGAAAAGTTAGAGAAGGTTTAGGAATAAGACTAAATATTTTATTGTAACAAATGTTTACATAAGAACCCCAGATAAAGCCAGACTGAAACTACACACTATGAATGCAAATATGGAAAAAAATTAATGGGAATATTAAAAACGTCTTCATGGTCAGTAATAGTTAAAAGTGTATTTATTTCATAATATAGACTGGTGGACAGCACGGTCCTTATTGGTCAATTCGGAGGAGACGGCTCGTGCTCAGCAGTACAATCCAATACAATACAGCGACAATCACGTGTATAGTGCGTGATTTTATATACGCTTAGTCGATAGGTGAGATAAATGGACTTTAGGTACATAATATCATGATTCTCTCTAAGGAGATTTAATGTTCCTGTCTTAATTGATGTATATCTAAAATATTTCCAAAAAGATTCGTTTAGGGATATGTTAATTCACATATTATATTGTTAATAAACTGAAACTTAGAAAAGCACGTGGTGCTTAATTTTTTGAAATGTGAAACTAGGGCCTAGAGTAATGTAACGTAGTTTTTTATTTTAATTTAAATAATATATTAGCAGTCAATACACGATTAAAACATTTCCAAGTCGAATCGGTCATTTAGACATCTAACTTTAAACCGATTTAAATCTTAAACCTTCTTGGTGAATCTCCTTGGTAATATTTAAGCATCCTTTAACATTTTCAATCACATTTCTTATAATATTTTTGCATTAGTTTACTCTTGACCTATATTTTTAGTGATTTAAGTATAAACAGGACTTTTTATAAAGAATTATTTTTTCTTCTAGCTCTAGCTTTACTAATTAAAAAGACTACCGTTCTTCAGTACTATTGTAAATTGTTTAAACATACAATTATATAAACTTTAGACAATCTTTGGGGCACCTGGACAAAGTCTTTTCCCTATCATTTCTGTTAGAACAAAATGAGTAAATACACTATTTATAACCAGGCATCTTTTATTGCAGCAAACGAAATCTTCTCTGTGTAGTACTTTACTTTGAATTCTTGAATTTTATTGACTTTTAAGGCTATATACAGTGTGTATTAGCCAAATGGAATAAATTCAATAATAAATACAAGGGGGCGTGTCCGAAAAAACGCTCGGACACGTCGATTCGTATTTCTAGTTGCGCATTTTTTTCAATACAAACTTTTTATACAGGATGTGTCATGTAACAGTGGCCAATACTAATTTTCTTACCTATGTTAAATACAACACCCTGTATATTATTCAATGTTTGGATTCCTCAGAAAATTTTAGACATATTTCATGTACAATATCCTATACCTATCTTCAACTGTTTCGGAACTATTAAGTGTTTTCACATTTATTGTAAAAATTAACAACACACTAAAAAACTAATAAGTAATACTCTTTATTTCTTGATAATGTAAAAAAACAAAAAAAAAACTTTAATGTAGGAGATGTTGAAAATGCTCGCCGCGAACGTCTTGGCAACATCCTAATCTTAAATAGAAATTTCTTCTAACGTTACTGAACATCTTAGGCGTGACCGATCTAATCGCAAGCGTTATTCGTCTTCTTAAGTCAGCTAAGTCAAGGGGTTTAGTTTTGTATACATTATTTTTGACATAACCCCATAAGAAGTCTAGTGGCGTCAGATCAGGGGATTGTGCTGGCCATTCCATCGATCCACGCCTTCCCATCCACTGATTTGGAAATACTCGGTTGAGGTACTGCCGGACATTGATTTGGTAATGGGGCGGTGCTTCATCTTGCTGAAACCATATCATAGTTGGCAAGCCATTATTTTGGAGCAGTGCTAAATAATTATCGCCATTTAAATTGCCATTAATGGAAAAGGGACCTATGATATGATCTCCAACAATTCCTACCCAAACATTAACCTTTTCAGGATATTAGCAAACAAAACATGTTCTAATTGGATCACATTGTTATCTAACATTGCTATCATTTGTTCACAAAAATACGTTCTTCTATCAAAATCGTCTTCCATGAGCTCACGAGTAGGTATCATTTTATAGGGATACATTTTATTTTCTTGTGATGTTCGAATAATCAATGAATGGCAAACATCGAACATTGGGGCTGTTTTTCGACTAGAAGTATGTGGGTTTTCCTGAAACTCAAGCATAATATCTAATTTGGTATCATCACTTATTGCATTGGCAGCTACTTTTTTTATTTGCTTTACATGTCCAAGCTGGCGAAACTGCTTTTCTATTTCACTAATTGTCCCTTGAGTTATAGGCGGCAAATTTGAAAATTTTTCATGAAATAAGCTAGCAACTTCCATTTGTGTCCGTGTTAATTTATCTCCATAACCAATAATCTGTAGAATTGTTATTTTGCGCATTTCTGTTAAATAAACCATTTTTCTGATATTATGCAGTTAATGAAATCCAAACGACTATAACACTGACAACTACTGTCATGCAGACAGACAAAAATTTGCTAAGGTCAGGCGTTTTAAACAAAAGTAAACAAAACTATTTATACCTTTTTTTTATTTCATATAAAAAAACATTTCAACATCAATTTTCAACATCTCCTCTTAATGTTTTTTTTTTGTTTTTTACATTATCAAGAAATAAACAGTGTTACTTATTAGTTTTTTAGTATGTTGTTAATTTTTGCAATACATCTGAAAACACTTAATATTTCCAAAACAGTTGAAGATAGGTATATAGGATATTGTACATAAAATATGTCTAAAATTTTCTGAAGAATCCAAAAATTGAATATATTGCATTTAAAATAAAAAAGTTAGAATGGACACTGTTACATGACACACCCTGTATAAAAAGTTTTTATTGAAAAAACTGCGCAACTAGAAATACCAATCGACGTGTCCGAGCGTTTTTTCGGTCACTCCTCCATGTATTTATTATCGAATTTATTCCATTTGGCTGATACACACTGTATATAATAAATATAGGGAGTTGTAAATCATGTTGTTGCTTGATCGGCGATCCATGACTCACCGGCAAAATATTAATTGACTTCTTTTATTTTCCATAGTGATCCATGGCCAGTGCGATAAAACGTCACATTTTTGTTTTGAATCGCCAAGCATGGCTAACTAGACGCAATTATTCAAACTGTCAAACGGCTGGTCCGAATATAGACGTATTAGATAGTACAGGGTCGTTGGTATGTATGGAAACGGTCGATTATTTCTTAAAGTAAAACAGTTAGCAAAAAATATTTAAGACAAAAGTTTCAGGGTCTATGACAGCTTCTAGCTTTTTAACGGTACGTCTTAGAGTAAAACGGCTTACATGTGCCTATCTTAGTTTCTTATTATCTTCCTAAAAGTGTCAACTTCCGGAAATACAGTACTTCCGATTTAACCGGAAGTTGATGTTTTTGGGAAGATAGTAAAAAAGTAAGATAGGGATATGTAAGCCGTTTCACTCTAAGACGTACCCTTAGAAAGCTAGAAGCTGTCAAAGTTCAAAAATGTCATTTTTCAAAAGTCGATATCTCGGAAACTATTAGGTTTAGGCTTATAATGCACTTATTAAAAAAAAATTGTTATTTCATGTAAAATCCAAAAATATTCTAAGATATAGGGTGTTCCATTTAAAAAAAAAAGTAACTTTGATTCTCTACGGTTTTCTGACTCATCCTGTATACTTATTTGTTTAAAATTCTAATAGACCTTAAAAACCCTAAAACTTTTGTCTAAAATATTTTTTGCTAACTGTTATACTTTAAGAAATAATCGACCGTTTCCATACATACCAACGACCCTGTATACAATGTGTCTAAAAAAGTATGCAACATATATGGGAAAGTTTTTTATTACCGATTTTTTAGAAAATTGTATTTTTGATAAAAGTTGGTGCATGCCATAAAACTATAAATGCATATTTCATGTTTCACCTGCGGCAAATTCTATATGGAAATGTTTTTGCAAATTAAAGACTTAGTCCAAATACGTAGTTTGAGTTAGGTGCCTCAATTTCTAATTTTTTTTTCCTTAATCTCTATTTTCCCCTAAACGATACGCCTCTGGTCGATTTTTTGTTTACGCAATTTTAGTATATTTATCAAATAACTTAAGCGTGGGTTTATAATAAAAAAGTATTAAGTAGTTGCAAACCTTTTAAAACCTTTCAATGATACGAGTTGGTTTAGATATTAGCGTGTTGCACGCCTACTTAAACACATTTTAGCCAACTTATGTTCTAAACAAAATTATGATAGAATCCAACTCTATTCATAGTACTAAAAATAACTAATAACTTATTTGTCATAATAAATAAATAATTATTGAACAATAAAAATTTAGGTATTTGTCTCAATTTTTAATTTTACTGACTAACAGTCTTGATTCATTTTGGTCTATGAATATTTCCTAATCAGCACTAACAAGAAAAATATCATTATTTTCAGAATGATGTTAAAAAAAGTATCAAACATTAACGATACTATCACTGCTAACTAATGCTCTGTATGTCCGCCATTTTTCTTAATAGATTTTATTGTTTGTTTACTGGAATGATCAATAACGTTTCGGGAGAACGAATCTCATTTTCTAAATGATCTAAATCACGAAAAGGTCTTTTTTTTTCTAAACAGTTTCTTTAAGATATCCCCAAAGAAAAAATCTAAAGGTGACAAATCTGGAGATCTTGGTGGCCACTGATATTCGGAATACCTTCCAATCCATTTACCATTAAATTCTCTATCCAAGTAATCTGTAACCATCCGAGCACTAAATTAAGCTCCATGGAGCAACGCAAGCCTTGTAGAACACCGGTAAGGCACCGCCGGAACGCGTGTGTAATAATTCTCGCAACTTAAATGTCTAAAATTATACCTAGGCCATTCCAACGGCCGCCGGGCTTCTGGCCCGGTTCTTTGGGCGTATTTCGGGCCGTATGCTTACGGTCCGTATACGCCCAAAACTGTTTTTTGATTTATCTAAGGAAGTTTTGTGTAACTGTACGATTTTCTTAGTTGTGTAGGGGCACTGAGCCCTACGGTAATCATAAGTATAAAGTTGGCATTCTAACAAAATAGGTAAATAAACAAGTTTAAAAGTGAGCACTATGAGCTGGTGCTCCGTCCTGTTAAAACCACATACCGCATCTAATATTTAAAGGTAACTCGTCTAGTTCGTTAGAAAGTTCGTTTTGTAGAAATTCGAGGTAACGTTCAGAATTAAGATTTTCCCGAAAGAAGAAAGGACCCACTATCTTATTATTCAAAATGCCACACCATACATTTGCTGAATATTGGTTTTTACACTCTAGTACAAAATTTCTGTGTCTACTTCGACTGTCCTTAAAGATTTCCTTGGATTTTCTATAAAAATTTGTAAAACTTCAAGTTCTTTCTCCTCACTTCTAATATATTTGGTATGCTTTTTCTTGTAACTGAATTCCAATAAGCCCGTTTCTTTGAAGAAGTTATAAATTCGAAAAACTGTACTATAATGTAAGTATGTTCTTTCCAGGGTGTCTTTCAGTGAAGACAGATGCTGCTTCTCTAAACGATTTTTATTTATCCCCAACAATAAGAACTAATTATGCCCTTTCTTGTAAAGTTAGTTTTTCCGCCATAATTTTTAACAATAATTCAAAAAGTAAGTTGACATAATAAGCCGTATGTGTGACAAGTATGCTGCTATTGATTATTAGTTATTTCCAGTACTATGAGTAGAGTTGGATTCTATCATAATTTGGCTTAGAACTTAAGTTGGCTAAAATGTGTTTAAGTAGGCGTGCAACACGCTAATATCTAAACCAACTCGTATCATTGAAAGGTTTTAAAAGGTTTGCAACTACTTAATACATTTTTATTATAAACCAACGTTTAAGTTATTTGATAAATATATTAAAATGGCATAAACAAAAAATCGACCAGAGGCGTACCGTTTAGGGGAAAATAGAGATTAAGGAAAAAAAATTAAAAATTGAGACATTTCCACAAATGGCATTTGCTCCCTTACTATTAGCCGCAGGTGAAATATGAAATATGCATTATTTATAGTTTTAAGGCATGTACCAACTTTTATCAAGAATAAAATTTTCTGAGAAATCGGTAATAAAAAACTTTCCTATATGTTGCATACTTTTTTGAACACACTGTATATATATTATGTTAAAACTAAGCTAATTTCAAAGATATGAGAATATATAGGGTGTTCATTAAAAAAAAAGCATAAGTTACCATTTTTTTTTAGTTTTGCGATCGTCTTTTGATTTTCTAGTATATAGTTATTAAGGAAAAATCCTGCAACTTTCGTATTTATCTTTTTTTTTCTTATCTCAATAAATAAACTTTTTAAAGGGGTGGCAAATTATAAGGAAAACCCTGTGCGTCATATCTGGATTACGCTTTCCAAAAAAACCCTTATTATAGTCTTTTTATCTTAGAAAGAAGTTAATTGAGGTTAGAATTTTATGACATGTGTCACTTTCTAGTATCTAAAGAAGGCAACCTAAAAATTAAAATAATCTGTTGTTAAAAACATCAGAGTCAGCTGACATGACATGACTTTATGTCTTTCTTTCTCTGCAGCATTAACTATGCCATATCTCGATCTTTATTCGCATGTCGGTGCGTTAAATTCTACTTTACCGGTAAAGTACAAACGAAACAGGATTGTATTCGGGCGTATTTTATTTATTTCGTTTGTTCTTGTTGATTGTTTTCATTTTCAATTCAGCAGACTTTCAAGGCATTTTTTTATCGTCTTTGGTGTTTTTTTTTTAGATAGTTTCTTTGTGTGATACTATAGTTACACACAAAAAAATCTAATTTTAAAGAAAACATACTGCTATTTTTATAAAAATATATTTACATTGAAAATAATAAACAATACTTTAAGCCTAGAAATCGATTGAGTCTAAATATACGTTAATATTAAAAAATATAATTAAACCAATTATAAAATAGATATAAAATAAATCTACTTTATTATTATTTCAAGTATTGCGGTTTTATTAAATAGGAAACCTAACTAGGATAGTTTTAAAAATAAAATATAAGAGAAGTTTTAGAATAAACATAAAAACAACCAACATGCTAAATTGAAGATATTTCATAAAATTTAAGACCAGACGCATTTGATTGCCAAGAGGTGTCGCTAGAAAGCTACATCTGGCATTCTCCATAGACTTTTTAGGGTCAAGTAGGCTCTCCAGTGTTGCTTCCTTGCGTCGGATTCTATAACCTCACTGACGAGCCGTTATACGGCGAAACGCGTCTGGGAATGAATCTTACGGAAGGAAGCAACTTTTAAATTGTACAATTGTTGGTACTGCTACTCGGTCCGTTAACCGAACTGGCTCTTAAGCCTACACTAAATACCACCGAATTCTCGGAAGCATTCGGCTGATCGGCTTCTTTCGGAGATACGCTGGCTTTTATTCTACGGTTACTAGATTAACTGATATTTCTAAGCAATTGAGTGGTACTGTGGATATAGCATCTGGGTTTGGTGCAATCGTACTGGGTTTTTTTCAACTTTTCCCAGCGTGCTTGCCGTCGACTTTCCATTTTTTCTTTGATTTTTGTATGTGCTGACAGTTTATGAAAACTGTTTTTACGCCGAAAGGCAAAATCATCTTTTTGACACCCCGTGAAGGCACTTGCCGGTACGGGAGTGATATGATAATTACATAAATGCTAAAATTGTAACCAAGGTCATTCCAACGGCCGCCGGGCTTATGGCCCGGTTCTTTGGGCGCATTTCGGGCCGTATTATTTTCTACATATATAATATCTTGGGTTGAAATGTATTATACATTACTTAAGCTGAGATATATTTAGTTATAATTTGGCATTATACTTTTTAGGAAATAAAGAGCTTTGAAAGTGAAAGTAAGTGGGTTTGGTGCCATAGGTCCCGGGATAGATTCGCGTTTCGGGCACTTTTTCTTATGACTTTTTTTTAGTTTTTATAACTCTTATTTTTTTTAAAGTAGATCGACTCAAAAAGGGCTGGTAAATAATTGGCCGGTGAACTTGAAAAAGGCGAATTGGAACCAAAAAGGTGGATTAGATGCCGTGTTAGCGCCTGTTTAACCAATAAAGCCTATAATTATTAGTTACAGCATTATTTAGTTGAGTTAAGCAATATAAAGTTCCAATCCGTTACGTAACATAATATCTTGTTTGGCATTTCCGACCGACATGCGCCTATTTCTGACGCCACCAACAAATCCCCATTCGAAATTCCCGCCAGGGTATCTCCGAAAGAAGCCGAATGCGTCCGAGGTTTCGGTGATATTTAGTGTCGCCTATGCTGCGCACCTGGCGGCGACTCCTGCAATAATGACCGGCTCGTCTGGTCTTTGCACGAGTTTCCTTCTTCGTTTCTGACTGATTCTTGTCGGACGGGCCAGGTGATACATTTGATTGCCAAGAGGTGTCGCTCGAAAGTTACATCTGCCATGTACCTACTGCTTGTTTAATTTATTCATGGAATATGGAACCATTACTTCGTAGTTAAATTTTTTAGACGAAGTTATTAAATCATTTTCAATTTAAAAATCCCTTTGAAACATACTTTTTGTTTCTTTTACGACAGGGTATTAATATTTTAAATATACAGCTATTTTTAATTAGAATCAAATTATTAGAATTAGAATTAAATTATTACGGGTATAACCATAAAGTATATTCAATTTGATTTGATATTAACTAATTATTACAACAAAGGCATCGACTCTGACTCTAAGTGTACGTTCTTTAACGCTGAGATTAATTTAATTTCAGACCTTACATATATTAATACTGATTTGATGTCAAATTTCTATTCAAGTTGAGGATATATTATATCTCATAAATATTACATATCTATTATCATTTCAACTTAACAGCTTAATAAAACTGACTATATGAAATATCACAGTGAATATAAATTTTGAGAATTAACTATCTTTAATATGTGATTAAGTTATGCTTGCTCCTATGCATGCTTACGTTAGTTTCATGATAAAACTATTAGTTTCACTTTGATACTACATTTTTTTGTGTGTGGTGTGAAAATTAGAAAATTAATTATGGATCACGATTACTGTGTTTCCAGTCCCAGTACCTCTGAAAGAAAAAATGAAATAAATATGGTAATATATCTTTATTGCAATAACATTATAAATCATTATTCCGTAACCAGGGGAGTTAATCAAAAACAATTTTGATAACATAGGTACAGATTTTTTCACGTAAATTCGAATTTTAGCAACAAAAGTACTTAATATCATATAAAATTCCAACTTGTCCCTCACCTTCCAAAATTAAGAGGTATTCAAATGTAAAAAATTTGGTTAAATATGTTCTCCATATCCCCATTACCTCGCTAAAATTTCCTGAAAATATTTAAAATCGTTCTCGAGATATTGCCTTGTAACACATTACAAAACTCACCCAGTATTTGAGAAATTTTGGTCTTTAGTCACCGTATACTATTGATTTATTGCCTTATTGTACTTATTTATATGTCAAATTATGATTTTCATTTGTCAAGTATGGTATTCATTTACTATGATATTTTACTATACAGTGAGTCCCAGAAGTAATGTCTAAATACATTTAAAATTCAGCTGTGTGTTTTTTGGGAAAATGCTGAAACCCGTCGATTTTTATTTCTTAATGTGTTTTTCTTTATGGTATATTCATGTCTACAGGGTAGTCCAAAAATAAGTTACGACCATTGACTTCATTTTTCAAAATGAAAACATTCATTTTCATTTAGGTTTTGAATTTTGCATCGAATTCTAAGTATGTTTCATGTACCATGTCCCATACCTAAACTCAAGAGTTATCGAAAAAATTACGATTGAACATATCAATAAGTAAAACCGTCTTTCTGAGGATTTATTTCTAAATCGAGCAAAACATTTCATTGTGTGATTATTTTGTTTTTTTTTTCAATTCTGGTATTTCTGAATGTTGACTTGTCACCGCTTGGTCCCATAGAAACTGTATCAGGGGCGTGCGGTCCATGGAAGCGATGGAAGCACTGCTTCCCCTACCGCTTTCATAAGACATAAGACAAAACAAATTTTATATTAATCTATACCTATCCATACAATTAAAATACCCAAGTATTTATTTCTATCTAATTTCCAAACCAAATCCGGCCCTGTATGCATCCCTGACCAACGCAATATTAAATGTATCGAAGAATCGAAGTGATCTCAATACGTGTATACTACACTCTATACGCGTATACGATTAATAATTAATAAATATTATGGTCTGCCGTGCCAAGTAAAGGGTAAATCGTTAGACTTCGGTATTTCCTTCGCCGCGATGCGACGCCGGAACGAAGCCGCCAAAATATTTAGTTTTCACGTGTTTGTACTCGGCAGTTACGATTATTTGTCGCGATTTTTCGCCAGGAATACGCGTTACACGGTAGAGGATCTGTCTGACTTGACTTTGTTTATCTTACTTCTTGATTTATTTTGTCATGGAGCAACCAATTGCCGGCCCATCGAGTTCGGGAAATGTAAAGTGTATCTGTTCTGTATGCAAGTTATTGGAAAAAGGATTTTCAACGCTTTTCTTTGATGAAAAAAGGAATATTATTGCAACAGGTAGGCCTACACCAGATTTTAATTTAAAGACAGAAGTGAAGGCGGCTAAAAAATCCGTTTAAAATTAAATCAAACTGTGAATTCAAAGTAAAAATGTATAGATAGTTTTCTGTATTAGTTTCTGTTATGAAATTTTGTTAACTTGTTTTTAACGACTCTTAGGCAGGGTTGGGTCACTAAAGAATTGGTTTTCGACGGGTAAATTACGTAAAAATTAATAAAAAAAAACATAGGTACCTAGCCATTTAGAAAATAGAAGAAATATTAAAAAATCATAGGTACATAATCACACATTTTCGACAGTACCTACATGACAGTATTCTACCTGTATTTAAACGTCGAAAAATTGCCAATATTTGGGCGTGTTCCTCAAAAAATTTTTCGCCTCCGGCGGGCCTACCGGCGGTGCTTCCCCTTCTTCATGACTCACCGCACGCCCCTGAACTGTATGATAATTTTACTTCAAATATGAATTTAGACATTACTTCTGGGACTCACTGTATGTATTACAATTTCAATAGTAAGTTTATATAAGACACCTGGCAACATTGAAACCCACGACCAAAAAAAATCCTTTAGAAAATCTTCCTAGTATATTTCTCAAACTTGGCACGACAGTGAGTCTTTTTTGCATAATACGCGTATGCACCACACAGTGCGATAATTTTAGGACAGCCAAAGCTCGGTTACCGCGATGCTCAGCTGTTCTATTATATCCGCCCAGCCACTTTGATTTTTACGACCAGTAAGTCAGTCCTGCTCTGGCCTACCGAGATTTTTATTTCTTAATCAATTACGAAGTAGGCTAGGGCTGAATACTTAAAGAATAGTTAAAGTGTTCTTTCCAGTATCATAGTTTTTGAAAAGTATAATATAATGGTTTTGGCGAGTGTTGCTTTAAGTGAAGTGTTTTGTGCATGTGTTTTTATTTTTAGTTTTTTTTATTAGGTACACCATATTACCGTTTCTGACTTTTCCAAAGTAAGGGTAACTGAATATACTAATTTTAATTTTGTTATGTAAAAGTAGAATCTATTTTAACGATGTTTTGAAACCGGACGACACGTTTTTTCGTTGGAATGGGACCAAATTATTGCTCTAGTGGTATTTTTAGTTATTTAGAACTATTAACCATCAGAAAAATGTATTTTTTAAGTATGTAGGTCCTGAACTAAAAGAGATATTTAATAAATACCCTAAAAGAAATACTAGTGAAGCCAGTGATATTCAGTATGTGCAATTTTATTTTTAAGATTGCCCGTTTTTTATGTAATAATTATGTGAGGTTAGGTTAACAAAATAGCCTATATTTTTTAACACGGTTTAAAAGTAATATTATTAGAGATGCTGATAGCTTAAAAAAAATAGGACATTAACCAATATATTGTTTTACATTAAAAAAAAAAAAATTCTTCTCGCGGGTTTTCTGGAGATTATTATAATCACAAAAGAGTACAGTTTTTGTTTAAATTAATACACTAACGAAATATTTAAAGGTTTAATGTTTTTGGGGTGGGAATTTTATATTAAACCTACAAATTTCTTATAAGACTTAACTTTTCTTTTACGGGTACGAATTCTTTTTGGGTGAAATAAATATCTTATGTTCAGTTGTTGACAATAAATTTTGTTTAGTAAATTCATTTTTATTCAATTTTTTTTTATTGTAGCCAAATGTAATTTTAGATTCGGGAATGACCTGCATTCGAAGGGGACATATTATTGATTAAAACAACCTTCAAACAGTGCAGGTGCATTATCTAATAGACTAAAGCTTCACAAAAATAGATACTCACCTAACCTTTCAGAAGCTTTTCAAATATCGTGCTTAAAATAATATTTAATGGGCCTAGAAACGTGTGGTAATTTGGTAAAATTATTGGCATGGTTAGTTCATCGTTCGTGGAACGGTTTTGAGTGATTTGTTATGATCTGCATGATGTTTGATGTTTTACTAACTTTTGTTTGTAGATCTTAGAATGTCATTATTACTGCAAGCAAATTAGTATACCTTTCTGTCGTTAGAGGGGTTAACTGCGATTTTTGTAATGGAAATAATGATGCTATATCATAGAAAAATACAGCTCTTTGGTTTTTTTGTGCGCAATGCACGGTCCTAAAATTAGCCCGCATTATTTCAGGGGTGTAATCCCAAAATAAGACAAAAGTTCATATAAACATACCCCTAAAAATGCATTGAAAGGGGAGGTAGAGAGCCCCTTTCGAGCAACCTGAAGGTGGATTTTTTCATATACATATCTCTAAAGCCCCTCAATATGAAATTGGTAGTTCTTTTGGAAAACGCACTGAATAATGTATGTATTTCCTTTGTGCGCTGCGCCTTTTTATTACCAAAATTTTTTCATTCCCTTATGAAATTGTACCGAGTTTTATTATGAATTTTGTATTTTCCCTCATTTCTACAAAAAAAAAACTCTTGTTATGTCTCGATAGAGTTCACCATTCTCGATTAAAACTGTTATTAACTTAATAGTTTTGTATTAAAACGCCTGAACAAGTTGGTGTGAAGTTTAAGATTTCAACTACAGATTAAGTTATTAATAACGGCAATATAAAAAAACTTATATTTTCCGAAAACTGATCGGAAATATTGACATTTTTGATAAAATTTTTGAAATAATATTTTTTCATCGCTATCGATACGTAAACCTTTTGTTTTTTTAACAGTGAAAAAAAGACTTTTTTTTACGGTGAAAAAAAGACTTTTTTTAACTGGAAAAATGATTTACAAAAAAAACGATAAAACATTACTTTTTAAAAAATGTATTGAATTTTTTTGTACAAATTTACTAATTAATTACCAACTACCAAAAAATCTCATTTGTTACAATAATAATTCATGGTGAAGTTCGAACAATTGCTTCCAATATTAATTCCCGAAGCTAGTCCACCTTGCTGCTGATCAGAAACGCTAGATATTCCTTGAAAAGTTGAGTCCACAATTGTATCAGTTATATTGATTTGTTTGGAAGTAGAGGAACAATTTAATTTATTAAAAATATCAATTTTATTACTCAAACTATCTTCTATATATCCTTCTGCTATGGCGGCAGATTTCCAACCACCGTGGCGTTTTATAGATGTCATGTTACCCCCTGCATTGGCTAAGAGAGTTGCAGAACTCCTCCTAAAACAGTGACCTGTGTAGCTCTTATGCAATTCTTTTCCCAGCCATTTTGCAATCAAGCTAGGAATTTCCCCTATTTTATTTATTCCCACATGTTGGTCAACACATTTTCCTCTTGAATATTTTAAAAATAATCTCTTTTTGTGTGTATGGGACGGCCTTAGTACTCTATACTTGCGATATATCTCAATATAATCAGAATTTGAAACGGTAAACATTCTTGGGCAATAGGTCTTTGTATCCGGTATTTTAACAATCAATATAGACCCGGTATCTTCAATGTCATCAATAGTTACCTTCAATAATTCTTCACGGCGACAAGCACCGCTGATTCCCAAAATTAACGCAACCTACAATTAAAAAAATATTGAAATTACTGAAATAATACAAAATTTTGATCATCTGTACCTTATAAAGTAAATTTGTTTCATCATCAGCTTCTTGAATGAATTTATTAATATCGTCTCGATAAAACTTTAGATTTCTTCCCTCGGTATCCGACGTTTTTGTTCTTAATAAAAGGCACCAATTTTGAAAACTTCTTTATATCAATATTTTCTTTAACATTCAATGTACTCTTCAACATTGAGTAGACACTCCATAAAGTAGAAGGTTTTACAGTTTTTGATTTCTCCTCAAAATAGCATATAAGTACCTTTTCAGACACTTTTTGTATATTTTTCTTGCCGCACCATTCACGGAATTGGTTATAATTTTTCTCGTATATAAATTTTGATTTCGCCGGTAACATGTTAGCTATAGCCGAATTTGCTATATCGGCTATATCTGAAGGAATCTCGCTATCACTATCGTAATCTACATCCATTTTAAGTACTTATACTATTTATTTAAAAAATTGCAATAAATATGAACAGCTATCAACGTATGACAACAAAACAAGCAACGTGCCAACAAACCATTTCTATAGTAACGACAGGGCTGTTAACTTGATTATGTGAAATTATATGGTAAAATTTTTATTATAATATACAATTTTACCGATTAATTCAAACTTTCAGTTGTACAAAAAATGTTGTTTGTATTTCGTTTGTGAAATTCGTGTTTTAATGGCACATTCGAGAGAATTTTTCGCCTCGACCTGCGGTCTCGGCAAAAAATTGACACTCTCATATGCCATTAAAAAAACACTCACTTCACGCACTTAATACAAAAATAACTATTCTTGACAGTTATTTGTAAACTAAAAAAAAAATGATTAAGAACATGTTTTTTCAAAATTTAAAAATTTTAAGAATTTCAACACATTATAAAATACATTTTAAAACTAATTATTTGTTATATTTACATTTATTTGACAATTAGTACAACTATTGAACACTGGAAGAACATAGCAATTAGCAGGATTATTTTGCAAAATATTTTCCGCACTAATAATTTTATATGTTTGACAATAATTGATATTGGGCATTGGGGGACATCAAATGTAGTATTATTATGTTGTTTATTTTCTGCTGCGAAAATTTTATTTGCCACCTAGACCTTATTAGTAAGAGACTTTTCTATATATCCCTCAACGACGTTTAATGATTTCTATCCGCCCAGCCTCTCTTAAACTAGTAATATCTCGTATGCTAACTAAAAGCTCAGATTGTAGGTCTTCTACATCTTGTAAGGTCATTTTGACTAACTAGCCCAAGCTCCATAAATACGAAATATTACAGCAACCTACGACAATAAATAAATATGTAAATAATCCGAATAAAAATTGAAATTTTGTGACTTAATCATTAAACATTCTTTTTCTGAAGCTCCCTGGATAAATTTGTTGGTTTGTTCTTTAGATAAAATCTTGGACTTTTTTTTTGGCCTATAACCTTCTGCCTGCCGTTTCAATAATGAACAAAATTTTGGATATTTAGATATATCCACATCATGTCTCTTTGCAAGGGACGCAGACGCCTTCAACATTGAATAGTTCGACTACAAAGTTAAAGATTTCATCTTGGAACCAAGCTCCAAAAAGTATGCCATTACCGCATTTTCTGAGTAAGAACTTGCATTTTTATTTAATATTATTTCATTTCCATAGTTACAAAACAAATATTTCATGTTATCCTTTATTTGTAAATAAAATTAATAATGCTTATTACAGTAGTATATAGGTATACAATGTACTATTTTTAAACGTTTTAAATTTATTGATTTATTTTCGAATCCATTTTACTCGAAAACGGTGAATTCTATCGAGGCATAATAATACATTTTTTCGGCAAAATTAATGAAAAATACAAAATTCAGATTTACACTAGGCACAAGAAATCCACCTTCAGGGTGCCCTCCTTTAAGAGGCTCTAGCTCACTTACGAGGCATTTTTAGGGCCATGTTTATATGAACCTTTTGTCTTATTTTGGGGCCTAGATTACACCCTAGAAGTGTTTCGGCGCTTATTTCGGAACACCATGTAATTTTAATATGAGATTAAAAATGCATACATTCTTAAAATTTATACATACCATTATTTTCTATTTCGATCGGTGAAATGATAGAAACACATTTTAATGACTGAAAAAAAAATCTTACGAATTTTTTTTTTGTTGAAATTAACGTTTTTTTAAGGTTAAATATAAGATAAATTCAATTGCCTTGAAATTGATCTTTATTAAAGTCAAATCGGTTAATTCGTGTTTCTTCTTCATTCACTATAATGTCCTACGCCCTTAAATTCTTAATTTTTCATACTAGGAAAAAATAAATAATATGTTTATCGTATTTCATGGCACATACATCATATACTTACCCAATGGTTTTCAAAATATTCGAATTTTATCAGGTGCATATCAAATTAATAAAAAAAAATCCTTTTGAAAATCGTTGATTTAAGTAAGGTATAATGCACGAAGGACGTTTAGATTTTAGGGTGGAATTATATATAATATATAGGGTGTCCTATTTAAGAAAATATAAATTTATGACATGTCCTATACAGGGTAATATTGAGAAAAGTACAATGCATAATACCACACGATTAAGGATCTAAATGTATGTATGTAAAAAGTTCATATCATAATAGGTCCGCAGCTACTTTAATTTTGAGATACAGGGTGTTAAGAATAAAAAAAAAAAGTTTTTTCCTTAATATCTTTGAGACTGCTTTAGATAATATTTTGAATATTAGTAGGTACTAAACTAGGAATAAAAACACATTTTTTTGCCCTATCGAGTCTTCTGAAATTTTGAACGAAAGAAATGTTACGCCACTGTTTTTTTTTTCAAAATATATATTATTTCCTAATTGCGCTTTACCCCTTAGCAAAAATGGTCCCTAGACTTTTCTTCGTGTGGCCAACTAAACTACAAACAACAAAACTACTTTCTTAATTGTGTTATTAAAAAAGAAAATGGCAGTGGCGTACATAGGTTTTGTTCCGCTTGAAAATTGTAACACCCTGTATCTCATAAATAGGTCGGTTGCGGATCTATAGTTATTGCAAAACAATTTCGGTTGCACGTTATACCCTTTAGGTGACGTCAGTTATCAGCAGTGCTGCCTTATTGTAACCAAAATAACCGAGTGAGGGAATTCACTGTTTTTTTTTTCATAAAGACTAGATAAATTTACATAAATAAACACATTTATTTATTTTATTCTAAAAAATTTCCAGGATGACAATATATATCTAAATTGTATTGGAATAGTACATATAGTAGTATAATAACTTTTACCATCAACAGTAGATATAACACTTCTGTTTTCATCTTGCCAAGATCGGCCAATAGTGTCATTCTGAAAAATCCATGTTTCATCCAAGAGAACGAATTGGTACAAGGATTCTTCTTTTTCTTTCACATATTCTTTCAAGAATACCAGTCGTTTGAAAGCTACATGGGAAAGTTCCATAAGCCCTCGCCTCGGTTCATCTTTTTTCCATCCGAAGCCTATTTTCTTTAAGAGGCTTCTTAAAGAGTTAAGACAACCATTAAACAGATGTCTGTCTTTTAATTTCTTACTTAAAGTTGTCAAAGTTACATGATGTTCTAAAAAAAGTTACAGCTTAAGCATAAATAATGTAAAATATTAGTTTTTGAATAATACAACTTGTTTCATACATTCTATAAATAGTGTCACGGATAGAACTTATATCCAATCTTGACACATTTACAACTCTCTTTAAATAAGAACGTTTCCTTTTAGGTGACTCCAATAATTAACTTTGTTTAACTGTTGCTGAAACTGCGCTTACAGTAGACATATTATTATTCAAATTAAGGGCAGCTGCTACACGCTAAAAATTAGTAAAGTAGATATAAAATAGATAGACCTTAACTCGAGACCTTAACTCTTTCAATTTACTTCTCTAACTGCTGTCAACGGTAACAATGGGCCATTGGACCTAAAAATAGCTTTTGGCATTTTTCACAAATAGTAAACAACGTAATCGATAGAGATATGTATGTGCACTTTTGTTGTTCTTAAAAGAACAGCTTTTTAATGCAATTTCTGAAAAGATCTCGAGTTTTTGTTGAAAAATAGACGACACAGAAGCACAAAACAAGTAAGGTTAGTTTTCCATTAAACGTCAAACAAGGGCAACGAACGAGCTGGTGCCACCACACCGTTTACAGTTGTGTTGCCAACTATCGACCAATAAAATTCAAATTATATTAATTTTTACAAGCTTAAATACACAAAATATGTGCTGTAAGTGGGTTCGTATATACAGTGATGGGCTAAAATATGGAACAAATTCATTTAAAAATCAGGTTTTAATTTTTTGAAAAAACGCTCGGACACGTCGATTATAATTTTTTCTTCCGAATTATTTGACTCAAAAAGAAATTATACAAGGTGTGTCAAAAAGTAGATGTAGCAAACATTTTTTGTATTTTAAATAGAACCCGATTTTTTTCAGTCAAATTTTGAATTCTACGTCAAATTCTGCGCATAATTCATGTAGCATACCCTATTCTTATCTCTAACGGTTTTAGAGAAAAATTACATCATAAAACGAAAATTATTTTATTAAGTGTTGAAAATGCCAACCATTAACTTCTTGACAATATGCCAATCTACTTAAAAACCCTTCTAAAACATTATTTACAGTATTTTCATTAATTTGCCTAATTTCATATCTAATTTTAAATTTTAAGTCTTCCAAATTTTGTGGGTTATCCTTATACACTTTTCATTTCAAATAATTCCAAAGAAAGAAATCCATTGGTGTAAGATCGGGAGATCTTGCAGGCCATTCTATGGGTCCTCTTCTACCTATCCATCGTTCGGGAAATACAGTATTTAAATACTCTCGTACATGTCGAGCAAAATGAGGCGGAGCACCATCCTGCTGAAACCAAATAGACGCTTCTGGTAGATTAGGCTTATTCGGATTTGGAAAATCCGCTGCTAGTGTGGGAATTAATTCATTTTGAAGAAATTGTAAATACCGGTCTCCTGTAACATTTCCATCGAAGAAAAAGGTCCAATAATTCTATCATTTAATATCCCTGCCCAAACATTTACTTTTTGTGGGTTTTGCGTGTGCTGTTCTCTCATCCAACGGGAATTATTTGTACTCCAATACCGAAAATTTTGTCTGTTTACCGAACCATTCAAACAAAACGTGGCTTCATCGCTAAAAAGTATGTTGCGATGGAAAAATAGATTTAAGTTGCAAATTTCCATCATAGTTTCACAAAACTGTAGTCGGCGGTCGGATCATCTTCGTTTAGCTCGTGCAGCAACCTAATTTTGTACGGATGGTACTTTTCTTGTTTCAATACCCGCAAAACAGATCGTCGGCTCACATCATTATTACGGGCTACTTGCTACTTCAGTGGATGCACTATGGGGATTATCTTCAACTTCTAACAAAATGTTCAATTTTGTGTTTTCACTAATTTTTGGACGACCTGGCCGTAGACGATTTTCCTCTATTTTGTAAGTAAAGTAAATATTTCCCTTTTTTTGACGTCGCGGGGAATCGCCTACTACCGAAATTTCCAACTTTTCAAAGGTACTAGCGAACTTTTCCAACTTTTCCGAAAATTTTACCAACTTTTCAAGCGAACTTTTCATCGGTTGCAACCCTAAATATCACTGACATTTTCTTCGCTAATTTTTTAAAAAAAACGGAAAACTGGTGAAATCTGATGACATAAATGCACAAAAATTGACATTAACAAAGCCACCTGACAAAACAACAAAATATTTTGCCAATTCCAAAGCGCAGGTAACTTGAATAAAAAATATACTTATACCTACCTATAATTTTTTATATTTATTAATACTATAAAGATAAATGTCTTATAAAAGTTTGTAGTAGTGGAAAAAATATTATATTAACCACGGTTTAGACAGCTTATAGCCCTCGCCGCTCGAACAATAATGATGGCTGTCTAAACCTTGGTTAATAATATACTATTAAAGAAAAATTTCATTTTATGATGTAATTTTTCTCTAAAACCGTTAGAGATAATGCTACATGAATTATGCGCAGAATTTAACGTAGAATTCAAAATTCGACTGAAAAAAATTGGGTTATATTTAAAATACAAAAAATTTTTGCTACATCTACTTTTTGACACACCCTGTATAATTTCTTTTTGAGGCAAAAAATTTGGAAGAAAAAATTATAATCGACGTGTCCGAGCGTTTTTTCAAAAAATTAATACCTGCTTTTTAAATGAATTTGTTCCATATTTTAGCCCATCACTGTATAGAAGAGTACTTTAATTTTGTAGTAAATTTAATATCGCATAAAGTTTTAATACCTTTTGCCCAAATTTAATTTCCTCGTATTTTCTTACGAGCTTACAATTATCAGCCGATTAATGACGTGCATCGATTTTTGTTTTGCATCAACTGTATGAACTTTTTACATTCTTTTGAGATCTTCTATCGAGTGGTACTATGCATTGTACTTTTTTCAATGCCACCCTGTATACTAGGTGACTAAGGTAAGTTGTAGGCACCCCTACAAAAATGATTTCAAATACCGTACATGCTAATATTTTTTATTTTTACTGGCATGAAAAATGAAGAGATTCATGCATAGGACGTTATGGTTAATCACCCTATACACAAATAAAAAAAATTGAGATAAAGTTTTGATAACAGAAACAAATCTAAACTTATTACTAATCTGGTATACCATTGAAAATAATAATCAACATATTTTTATATTACAGTGAGACCTCAATAATCCAGACTAATTAAAACCGCGGTGATCCGGATTAGTAAATAATTCGGATTACTGAAGTGGGGCAGTTTTTTTATTGTTAGGTTAAACATTTAATAAAAACAACTAGAAAGTAGTACACAAACAAAAAAATATATAAAATACAAGCATGCTTAGTAAATTTTATATTATTTGTGAAGTAATTTGTAATTTTTGTTTGCTTAACCCTTTTCTGGTTCATTATAAAAGCCGTTTCTTTTAATCTTTGAAGTACAAGAACATCATGTAGTGTTATATCATTTTCTTCTGCCCACTTTATGCACAAATTGAAGCTTTTGACTGCCTCATCATTCTTAACAGTCTGGTTTGTAATATTTAACTCTGGACCTTCATTGTCACTACCATGGTGTTCGCCTATAACATCTATGTCTTCAAGTGGTAACAAATCTTCATCATTTTCAAGCCAGTTACGTATTTCTACATTCGTGAGATTTTGCTCAGTGATACCATTAAGCATATCTGAAACATCTTATCTATTCAGCCAAGGAAAGCAGATTACGCCGCAATTGATTCAGAGAAATCAGATCTTCAGCATCATATTCAGTATCTGTGTCGTTGGCTACAGAAGCCATAATCTTGTGCCAGTACTTCTGCAATACTTCGGAGGAGACTTTTTACCAAGCATTGCATAGTAGGCATACAGCGCCCTTCAAGTTAATTGTTTTTAATAACTTAACAACGTTCTCTTCGTCATATGGGCTAAAAGACTTTTCCGATCAAATTATTTTGTCAGTCTGATGGCGTTTTGATCCAGAGGCTGCAAAAGTGTTGTATAATTTGATGGAAGAAATAATGTTGTAAATTGTCCTTCCTCACTAGTCAGCTCTTCTACACTTCCATGGCTCGAGGCGTTATCAACGATTAACAGGGCTTTTTCAGGCAAATTGAGACTTCAAATGACTTTTAACTTGACGAATAAATGAGCAATGAAACCAGTCTAAAAAAATTCGTGCCAGATGATTTATATTCAACAGGTTTACATTTTTAAATGCCCTTGGATTTTTTGCCTTTTCTATTACTAAGAGTTATAATTTTTGTGAGCCATCAGCATTGCAACATATTAGAAATGTAACGCGTTCTTTGCTTATTTTTCGACCTGGTGCGGTCTTTTCCTGAGATCGAACCAGAGTTTTTTCAGGCAACATTTTCCAATACAGAGCAGGTTCGTCTGCATTGCATATTTGAGTAGGTGCGAGGTTTAACTCCTTTATCTTCTCTGCTAATTCAGTTATGAAGGGATCGACGATGCTTTGATCATTGGATAGTTTTTCGCCACACACTTTTAAAGCACCATGTCTTTTTCTGAAATTAGAAATAGAACCCCTGCTAGCTCTAAAATTATCATTTTCATAGGTTTCGCTATAAAACTGTTTTGCTTTGGCAGATAAAATTTCATAAGAAATTTAACTGTGCCTAGATCGTTGTGCTCAAAGCCATGTATGCAAACGAGTTTCCATTTCTGGATATTCGGCTTTTCGTAATGTTTTTCTAGCACCAGGACCGGAATAACATCTTCCAATAAATCTATAAAGAGAAACACGTATGTATTTAGTAAAAGTCCCAAATGGTCATTAAAATATATCATACCTTTTGATTTTGCTTTTGTTCTTTTTATATTGGATATTGTTGATGTTCTTACCCTGTATTCATTTGCCAACAGTTTTCCACATTCACCAGGGGCTAGTCTTTCTATTATATCGGATTTTTGTTTTATTTACAACGTAGTATGTTTTCTGTTAGGAGGCATTTTAATATGTGTATGTATAAAAAATGATTGTATACTTATTTAGAACAGAATCAGTATGTACAGGGTTAGCCAACCAAGACTAGACAAGGCGATTTTTTGACTTTTCCTGTACTTTTATAAAAAAACTGAAATAGCCATCTTAAGTCATTTTCTCCCGCGAATTCGAATATCTTCAGCAAAAAACAATTGAACATCAAACAAAAGTACTAGGGGTCACTTTGATATTTTTTTAAATGGGATGCCGTATTATTTTTAATGAGCTTATCCGATTTCTCATATAAATTTTGATCTAAAATGTTGGATTTTTAATTCAAAAACGCCTTTTTTCTTCAGTTTTAAATTCGGAAAATGTTAAAAATAAAAAAAAAAAATAAAAAAATAAATTAAAAATCCAACATTTTAGATCAAAATTTATATGAGAAATCGGATAAGCTCATTAAAAATACGGCATCCCATTTAAAAAAATATCAAAGTGACCCCTAGTACTTTTGTTTGATGTTCAATTGTTTTTTGCTGAAGATATTCGAATTCGCGGGAGAAAATGACTTAAGATGGCTATTTCAGTTTTTTTTATAAAAGTACAGGAAAAGTCAAAAAATCGCCTTGTCTAGTCTTGGTTGGATAACCCTGTACGTACTATGCAACAACAAATAGCTAAGCAATTAATCCACAGTTGAAAGGAAGGCGCACACACACTGTTTATGGGAACCCCCGGATATCAGGTCTGGCCGAATTCAAGAGAGGGGAAATCCCTCACGATCGGTTTCATAAAAACGCAGGTACGGATTCCGGATTACCGAGTACTGTCAAATCCGGATTATAAAGTACACAATGCAATTGAAATTCTTGGCCGGATAACCGAAGAATCCGGTTTACTGAAGGTCCGAATTATCGAGGTCTCACTGTATTACCAAAAAATACCCCAACTAATTACTCTTTGGTATTACCGTCAAGTAAGCCTCTTTTCTTTTTCTACCCTGTGTATGCCCTTGAGGGGATTCACTAGTGTATGTGAAAAGCTTAATGCATGTGCGTGAACTTTTTTTCTTTGTTTTACTTTTATTTTTAAATATCTGGTTTCGAAAATTGTGGATGAATAGGCTATATAAATTATCTATTAAACCTATTTTTTAATTGTAACTCTTTTCTGTCTACGCAAAAAAAACATTGCTTTAAGGGCGTCAGTGGTTCCCCATGAACTCGATTAAATTTCTATTAACCACATTTACGTGGCCAGGAGGGTACTCATTGGACTAAAGCCTCTCTCCCCCGAAATGTCCAAATTATTTCTTTTTATTTACAGAAAGGGATCATTCCTCACTAATGAGGCTGATGAAAACTGAACTATAGGCGCTTCGTCATTTCACAATTGAAATTGTTTTGATTGGATGCCTTTTTTGTCCGCATTCTTTGACGACAATTTTCGCCTGCCTTTAATTTTCATAAGATCGTCTTTATTGAATTGTTAAAAACCTTGCAGTATGTAGGTGTTAAAAGCCCAAAGAGTTTTTGGCAACACTTTAAAGTTTACGTAGTTTTTCACATCTTTTTTCCCTCTTTCTTATATTTTATGCCAAAGATGATCTAGGTACCTAAAATATTACATACAGATACCGGTGAAAAAATTACCTACTAAAAATTCTATACTAATTTTTTGATTTTAAACCACTTCATACTTTGAGCCCCTTCCAAAGATAAATTCTGGCTACACTGGTCCGATTAATCACGTTCGGTTTTGATGCCCGGTGTGTTTACGAATAGATCATTGGAAACTGTATAGCATTCTTTGACCCTAAAAAATAGGGATCCGACCACCTTATTTCTTTAGGACATCTAGTTCTGAAAGTCCTATTCACTTCCCGTCAGAATGACGCAGAAAAGGTTCAAAATATTTTTTTGACAAAGACGAAGTAATCTAATCCTCCTACCCCGACCCTTGGAGGCTTATGACTAATACAAGCAGCCTCTATTCTTCCACAATCCACCAGTATAATAAATGTTTCCACTAAAAATGTTTAATTATTCTAGGTTATTTATGCGTGCTTTTGATGTTGTCATGGAACTTCCTGTAGATGTCGCCCACTCCGCATTGGTTGTCACGTGACGCTTTCGGCTCCGTGCCAGAGGTGCCTTTGCACATTCAACAGAACTATGTAAATGCACTATCTGGTACGACAGCCTGCGGCGTACTTTCACCATTCTTAAAACGCTTTTCATATTGTAGGTGTAGTTTCTTGCGGACGTGTATATTGTTTTTTTTGTCTTAGTCAATGTTGTCAGATTCATTACATTAATCAGTAGGGTTGGCAATATTAGGTACCTACGTAATTTAACGTTCCAAATAGTATAGTTTTATAAAGCTCATTTTAACGTAGGGGAACCCGGGGCAATATGGGGTACCTAATTTTATAACCCTGATTTTTTTAGAACATGAATTAAACTGAATTCGTCATTTTAAATTTAGTTAGCTAAATATGTTATCTTTTCACTTTAACTACATACAGAAGCAATTTGAAATGCGAACGCAATTTTTTTAATTTTTTTGTTAAAAGTAGGCTTTTTTCCATTTTGCCCCGTATACGGGGTAAAATGGGGTACATAATATTAAAGAATTACGTAATGTGTTAAAACACCATTTATTTATTAAAATATAAACTGTTATTTGAAAATATAAAAATGCAAAATTTTCCTTATCGGGAAAAATAGTTAAATTAAACATAACAACTTATTACATACAAAATCCACAGTCGAAAACAGTATCATCGTCATCGCTGTTGATTCCCGCGCACGAATTATGAGCCCATCTGTAGCAGAGACGACATGAAATCCATCCCTCAGTGGATTTACTATAAAATTCGTCGCAGTATAAGCATATCGCGTCGCCTTTATCACTTGAGGATTCTTTATCATTTTTTGTTTTGCTTTTTCTTTCTTAATCTTTTGAGTTAATTTTTTCTTCCTTTTTGTTTTGTTTTGTGTTGTATTACTTATCTTTCTTTTGACTGCTTTAGCTTTCTCTGTTTTTTCTGTAATATAATTTTCTAATTCTGTTTTGTAAGAAGTAGAAGTTAAAATCGCTGCTTTTTTACAGTTTTCGCTGAGGGGTTTATAACAGAAGCTACTTTAGGAATCGGTTGTTAACCGTGTGGCGAAGCCAGAGAAAAAATCTTTCACTCTTTTAAAACTTCCACTATTTTGAGATTCTTTACGGACAGAAGGAGAATCAAGTATTCACGAACATTGTGGCAATGTATCAAAATAATTATGCCCCGTTTTACCCCGTAATTTACGCCCCGTTTTGCCCCAAACCACGTGCTGCAATCAAATCAAAATAAGATACAGTGGATAATTATTTTTTTAGGAAATCCGTTTAGTAAGGCATACTATCTGTAGCCACTAATCGACTAATATAAACAAAGTAAAACTAATCTTTCGAAAGATGTACATACCTTGACCAAATGCGGGAGCCACTTTTACAACACAAAGGCGCTTATCACTCTTTGCCGAACAATTATATACTAGCGCTGGGCTGATTCGTGCCACGTCTATTGCAGTTAAGTGAATTGGTAGTGGGGATCGCACATCTACGATTTGGCAGTTCTAGTGAAGCGAAATTCCTCTAAAATAACGGTACCCGTTATACCCCGGTACCCCATATTGCCCCGGGTTCCCCTACGCGTCCATGTTAGAAAACGAAACGCTTGCGGCGAGTTTTATAACGGACAAGTGCGCTAATAGCTTTATAAAAGGTGTGCTTTATACTATTTTTTCTATTTTGGCTTTTTTTTTCAATAAATAAATCCATATTTAAAAAGGAAATTAAACATACAAATTTTTAAAATTTTTAGGCTTAAATTTTATGTTGGTAATACAATCAAATTATTTGTCATAGTAGCCTTGAAATCAACAAATAATTTTATTTCCGTGTCAGCCATTTTGTCACGAACTTGTCTAATTTTTCTAACATACCTACATAATTTTAAAATATGGAGCAAGATGAGTTTAGTTTAACTCCCTCAAAGTTGAGGGAAATTCCGCTAAATTTTATAGTTCTATGTTTTATAATCTAGTAAATTTTTTAACTCATCTCCATTTCATAGAATTAATGCAACCAAACATACACGACAGCAAAATAAAACATTTGTGAACGTCATTACCAACCTTAGAAAAATAAAGGAAACTGTTTCATAAAAAGTTCATTACGATACTTAAAACCATATCGAAACAGCTTTTTTATGAAACCAAATTAGAAAAGTACTTTTTAAAAATAGGCTAAATTTGGCAAAGAGGTTTAGGTTACTTCTTTGTCTATAAAATCTAGAAACATTTACCACCAACAATTTACCCTTTATACAGTTCAGCAAATACAAGCAACAAAAAATATTTGCTTTGTACAGGGTGGATTAAATTTAACACAGGGAAACTCCTAGAGTCCGTCCAAGTTCAAATGGGTACAGCCACGTGCATGGCAATGCTCGACGGTGTGACGTCAAAATCAGTAGCGGAGATATGAAAGTTTTTAAGACAATTAATGACTAGTTTATTTTGTTTTTTTTTTCGATAAAAATATGCGGTTATGGTATGGGTATAATAAAAATATATGGGTAACTAACGATTTAAATACACTGAAAATCAAAAATGCAACATTTCTGTTTATAAAAGTTTTACAAAAACATATCTCCTAAAACATAGATCGATGTTATCGAAGGAATTAAAAAAAACTAGAAAATATTTTATAAGGGCATAGGGGTGCATAGACCCCCCTTTTGATATTAATGATGAGATTTTTCTACAGTGTACATTAAAAAGATTAAACAAAAATTGAAAATAAACATTTTTTATACATAATATATACTTTATATATAATTAAATATACATATAACAATGGTATTAAATGTAAACAATAAAGTCTTAAAAACCAAAACCCTCATCTAGTCTTAATGTTTCTCTGCCTCCATTAAACTCGATGCCTCTATCTTTCATTTTTTGTCAGATTCCTAAAAAGCATCAGTAATCATAATAAGTATATGATTACTGCTTATTCTCTATATTTGTAAGGTATATAATTAAAAACCTTAGTTATTTAATACTTGCCTCTAACCGTAGGTGATCGTTTTTCTATAGCGAATAACTCGTAAATAATATTTTTTATATCATAAATATTTCCAGGACTCAGTACGAGCTTATGAGAAGGTCCTTTTTTGTTGGCGTTTGAAAAGATGTAGTGGCCATATTGGCACGTACTTTCTGCCCTTCTTTTCTAATTCGTTGCAAAGTATTTTTTCCGATGCCAGTTGCTGCTAAAATCCGTTCTCTAAAATATGGAAAAAACGATATTTATATACATATAACACGAATTAAATTTAAAAAACAAATTAATTTTATCGTTATGTAATCTATAAATAATCAAAATTTATAGGTTACATAACGATTAACAACCACATTGTAAACAATACTTGTAAGTAAAGACATATTATATAGCTAATTCATGTTGAAATGATACTCATTATTGCAAAAAGTGTAACATTTGGGTAAAGGAAAAACATAGACGATAGATAAATAGGAAAAAAAAATATTTGCCGATCTTGTTCCATATTAATTTTTAAAATGTAATATTCAATATTCAAGTAATATTAAATGTAATATTCTTTGCACTAACCTGCACTTTTTTAGAGGAATTTGCATTCCTTCGCTTGCTTCTTTCTCCATAATCTAGAAATATTGTCTATTATTTCCCGCATTTGACTATTTAGAGGCTTCCCTGGTCTGCCATTTGTCTTTGGCGCCATTCAGATCCAAAATAATAATATTATTTTCTAAACAGAACAACCACAGTTCACACACCACCTTACACAATATATCACTCCTACGCTAATATTAATACTTCTAACAATGTTACGGCACTGAATCGCTTCAGATGATGCTGCATCGTGGCCGTCGCTAGGCAACTAACGTAAATAAACCACTGCGCAACTTTAGTGGCCGCCATTTATTGTACCCATTTGAACTTGGGCGAACTCTATTTCTAAACGAGATATATAAAAGTTGATCTCGGTGTCTAAGGCTTAATTTTATTCACAATCTTAATGATAAAAACCGCATATTGATATCTATCACCGTTTCAAAGATACAGGGTGTTTTTCGAAAACGTGCAATTTCGGAAAGTCTCTGTAACTTTTTTCCACTTGATTTCTTTTCATTTTTAAGCATTTTCAATTCAATGGTGTAGGTACAAATTTTTTCAAACTAATATTTTAATTGGTACCTATTAATAGAAAATACACAAATGTTTAATGGGATACCCTGTATATTTTTGCGTATTTAAGTAGAGCTTGAAATTACCATTCCAAAAATATAGCATACTTGATGTTTTGCTTAAGAGTCCATCACGGTAACCCCTGACCGGCACGCAACCGACCATACAACAATGTAAATTAAATGGGGTTTCTTGCGCGCAGCTGTCAACGAATTTTGAGAAAACTATTTTTTACGTGTTGACTTTAAAGCGAATACCTATTAAATATGCGTTTACTTTTACCATTGAATTCTACGTCAAAAATGCTTTGGGAATGTTTTCATAAAAATAAAAAAATTTGAACAGGAAAAAAGTTACAGTGACTTTTCGAAAAACAACCTGTATCACCGAAACTGTGTTAGATATCGTCATGCGGTTTCCACCATTAAGTTTGTCATTAAAATTAAGCCTCCGACACCGGCATCAGATTTCATCTATCTCGTTTAGAAATAGGACTAATAGGAGTATACCTTTAAAAGTGTTCAATTTGGCCCACCCTGTACATAAAAGCGGGAAAAAGAAAATGTTGTGCCAATTCATTGTTAAGTAACACTCCTATTTACCTCTTGCACAGGGTGTTTCACTATAAATGAACCATCTATTTTTTATTGCGCATTTTATGAACTAAAATACGCGTATACAGGGTGAACCAAAAAATATTTATCATGGCCGACTTTTTTTTTTAATGGAAACCCCGATTTCTTTTGTCATATCTATATAACGCTTTTTCCAAAATGTTCAACATAAGTGACCCTTTAAGGCTTTAAGTCACTATGGTGAAAGGGTTTGTCTACGACTTTATGCATACTCTAATTAGGTACTTATCTGTTCTACCATATTCATCATCACGTTAGCAGCAGAGTCATAACTACACTAGTGTAATTATTTACGGGTTTGCGACCAATTAACATAATCGAAACAATCTTATGTGCCATGATTTATACAATATACCTACTGCAGAAAGACAGTTAACGGAGCAATTGGAATTATCCATAGTCCAATTTATTTCCAAGCGGCAGCGTCAAAATAATGATCAGCAGGTGTTGAGAGACCACATTTTATTCCGGTAGGTTAATCGGCAATAAAATACAAACCGCCCTTGTAACGTGTTATATTCCGTTTGCCAATGCATTTTGCAGCATTGTACAGAGCATGTATGTGGACATATTATATTATTTTATTTTTAGTTCAGTCCTGTTCAATGTTCTTATCATGTCCACTTACCGTTGCTTATTTCATATGCTGCTTGTATATAAATAAACTATAGTTGTTAGTAGGTATGGTTTATATAGTTTCTGTACGCCATATTATCAAACTTGCAATTAAATATTTAACTGCTTTTGCAAAGGAGCAATGGTTTACTGTTTAAAAGCTATCTTTATAGGGTGACTGCGCTAGTAGTCGGTCTTTTTTGATCACTCTTTTTGATTTGTGAATAAATCTGTTCATTTAATACTTAAAATTATAATATATGTGCCCTTGTCAAGTATAAACATTAAATAAGCGGATGAAATAGATATAAATACTCGAGAAAGTACGTACATATTTTATTTTTAGGTTTTTCTGAAAAATGTCAGTTGTTTTAGAAGTTTTTTATTTATTGTTTAGTAGTCGGCCATGCCTATACCAGAAGTCGGCCGTCATATATTAATGGTTATTTAGCACAGGCCCTTTGCTTGCATTTTTTTTATTTTGTCAGTAAAAAGAGGAAAACATATTACAAAAAAACACAAAAGTGATGTTTCTAAAAATATTAAAAAAAAAAACACTTAAATGTACCTACCTACTAAGAATACACAAAATATGCAGACATTTTTTAAAAATACAGGTAAAGTTAAAAAAGTATTCGCAACAATCGCAGTTATAATCTAGACGCACAATCTAGACACCCCTGGGACACCAGTCACATCCCACATTCTTATTACCTTCTGCTTCTGCATCGCTATCTACTATCTAGTTCATCTTCACATTTAGCACAATATTTCTTTTAAAGCATTTTTCTAAAATCTCGCTTCTTTCGTTGGGTCTTTCTTTTTTTTTTATTAGTATTATTAACCATTTCGCTTTTTTTTTCGTTCTAACTCATCCCTTTTCCTTTTCTTTGCTTCTTCTTTCTCATTTTGTACTCTATCCATCTCCGTGTAATGTGTTCTCCAAACATTGGACGAAATGACTTAGGGTATTTTAAGATATTTTTTAAAAGCATCGGTTAGGGAGGTGGACATCGGCATCGGCTTTATTGCATGTAAGATAATTATTGATGTCTACTTATGTGCTTATACAGGGTGGCGCAGAATGAACGTTATGGTTTGAATGCTTTATAACTTTTTTATTTCTAGGTACATTTTAGTATAATTTTTTTTTTGGTGCAGTAAACGAAAGGGCAATTTTATTAGGCTAAACGTGAAAAATTTCGTCTCGCAAGTGGTGGCCATTTTCTGCTTCGCAAAGTCGGGCTCTTTCTAGCACATTTTCCATGACTTCTCGCAATATTTCTGGTGTTATGGCACGGATTTCATTACGAATATTTGTTTTTAGTTGGGGGATGGTCGCTGGCTTATTAACATAGACTCGTTCTTTTAAATAGCCCCAAAGAAAACAGTCGGGAGCGGTTAAATCAGGCGAACGCGACGGCCAGTTAAAGTCGGTCCTGCGCGAAATAATGCGTTCGCCGAAAATTTCCCTTAAAATCGTCATTGTGTCCCTTGAAGTATGGGATGTGGCACCATCTTGTTGAAACCAACTTTGTGGATGGTTTGCCACAGCTGGTCTTAAACAGTTTTCTAACATGGTGCGGTATTGAAGACCATTAATGGTAACTGCAGCACCGGCTGCATTTTCAAAAAAATAAGGACCGATAATCCTCTCGGACGATACACCGCACCAAACAGTACACTTAAGTGGGTGCAATTGCCGCTGATGAACTGCTCGTGGATTTTCTGTTGCCCATATTCTGGTGTTTTGTTTGTTAACAAAGCCATTTAAATGAAAATGGGCTTCATCGGTCATTATTAAATTATGAATGAAGTCTCGATTTTCTTCCGCTTTTTGCTGGAACGCAATGGCATATTCAAGCCGTTGCGGGTAGTCTGTTGGCTTTAATTCTTGCACAAGCTGTATTTTGTATGGAAACATATGCAATGTGGCCAAAATCCTCTGAGTGGACCTTCGGGTTAGCCCAAGTTGTGCCGAACGTCTTCTTGTTGATGTTTCTGGACTTTCTTCCACGCTCTCCCGTACACGTCGAATATTTTCTTCTGTGTGTGCCGTACGCGGTCTTCCGGCACCAGCGAGGTTCCTGACTAAACCTTGTTGCTGAAAATTTGCAACCAGACGATTAATTGTTGGATCTGAGGGTCCAGTCCGCACATTAAATTATCGACGATATGCGCGCTGCGTCAAAATAGTTGACTTTACGTTTGCAAAATAAAATTCGATAATTTTCGTTCGATGTTCTGTGGTGTATTGTTCCATTTTAAATTTCCCAACTCTTCTTTACACAATTCTGAAATAAAAATAAAAAAATTAAATAAAATACGAAAGTTATAAATCATTCTAATCATAACGGTCATATTGCGCCACCCTGTTTATGGATCTGGTGCCCATTCATCGAGGCTTATTGCTTTGTAAGCCTGATATAGACAAAATATTTTTTTTTAAATTTTGCCAGTAGTCGGCCACGGTGGCCGACCACTAGCAACTTTATAATAATTTAATGCCAGTAACCGGCCATATTATTTTTGTGCCTTAAAATAAAAATGAATATATTTGGGACTTGTTACTAGTTATTTCAACATATATTCATCCGAAAAATCTTACTCGGTAAACATATTTAGTATAGAATTAGTTTAACTTACCTTTAAAATTGCCCTGTTTGATCTTTACTGGCTTTTGTAAACTGTTTTTGAATACACAATGACTAACACTTAATTTTTCGCGCCAATTTACGGGAGTAAGGTTCGACTTATAATAAAGAAATATTGATAATATATGTGTTCTTGGAAAGTAATAGAAGATGGCAAATGTAAGAAATAAAGCTAAACTCGAGCGAAATTCAAATTATAACTGTTTTAAAGTCATTTTTGGCCGACTACTAGAAGTGGCCGGCTTACTAGCGCATCCACCCTAATAATCGTAAACAATTCGCTTAAATTGAAAATAATAAAAGCAATAAAAAAGCTATAACTTGTGGAGTACCACCAGGCTCTGTGTTAGGACCGATCCTCTTTTTAATTTACATTAATTCAATGGGACTTTTTAATATAAAAGGGGATATTCAAGTGAAAACCATAAACATAACCTCAAACTATTTACTTTTATTTTCCTAGCATTTTTTTGATGCAAGGCTTAAAAATTAAGCCCTGGGCCGAACATATGTTCGTTGTGGAAATTGTTGATTCCATCTCTTGTAAATGTAGCTTCGTCACAAAAAAGGGTTCTTGAAATAGTAGGTATATAAATAATTGCTCCGCCATTCACAAAGACAAAGTACAGAAACTCTTCTCGTGCTGGTCCAGGATCATTTTCGACAAGCTCAAGCACTTCGGCAGCATTGTTTCTTCGCATAAGTTCTCTTTCACAAGTCGGTTATAGCCTCTATAGTTTTTCTCTCAATTTGACAGTATTTTTTATATATATTTTACCGTCTTTTAATTTGTTTCATTGGGATATATTGTTTTACAATTCGCCTGGCATACCGTCAGTAGCGTATTATAATAGGACGGATTTCATCTAGTTATATTGAATCACACACAGGTTCATGTTGACAATAAGACTAACAAGTGGCCGGCGTATTATCCCATACCTAAAATCACCAGTCTAAGATTCTTAATATTTTGTATCGCATCATAATACGCCTAGTCATATTGAAAAAGCGCAGGTAGCGTATTATAATACGACTGATTTTACAATAAGCCTACGACATAATATACACAACGTAGCTTTTTTAGAACCACCATTAAATTTATATGGATCAAGAAGATATCTATAGACTTCAAGCATTAATATAAATTAATTATTGTGTTTTTTTTTTTAATTACCTACTCTGTAGCAATTATACGTAATGTAAAATTTTAACATGCTCGTATATGGCTATTTTCATTAAAGAAATCGAGTAAAACTAGAGAAAGGTTATTTTTGTTCCTTTAACTTTCAGATTCTTTTTAAAATTTGCTTTTATTATTTACATTTCTATATTTATTACGTGCCGACCATATTATGACTGCACGTCGTCGTTTGCTGTCCTATTTTGAACGTTTAGAGAGAGATCAGCTTTTCCGCTTAAGACCGCAGTGCTCAAAATCGCACATAAAATCCGTTAAAAGTTTAAATTCTATATATTATTCGTAGATGATGGTAGGCGTATAATGTCAGGAATATATTTTTAAAAATAAATGTGAGATCTGTAATTCACCCACCCAACTACTTTATAAATTTGTCGATAGATGAATCGCTTTTTAGGGGGTATATAGTTTACTATTGTACTAGCTATGTAAGTTTAGATTGTACTATACTAAATTATACTAAAGAAAACTGCGACGAGTTCATATTATTATACAGGGCTGCCCAGAAGTCCGGAATAAAATTAATATAGCCTTAACCTGTAACTTTTGGGGAAAATGCTCGGACACGTCAATTTAGTTTTATATATGCTCACATTTTGACGTTATTCGTTTGTTTTTTATAGACATTTGTCAAAGATATGACGACATCGATATTTTTTTTTAATGGAAACATACAACTTGTGATACATCATTTAAAAGCTAATACCTTGTACAGTATGCTCATAAATTTTGACGCGATTCTGTCAAGCTATTTAAAAATGGCGACTATTAAAAGTTAAAAAAAAATCCCTATTTAAATAAGCGGAAATGATAAATCATTGATGTTTTTTTTTTGCCTTTCAAGGTAAGAAATCTTCATTGTTTCACGTTCTGACATTTTGTGACATTGTGACTTAACAATAGTTATGGTTTATTTGTTATTTATTTTGTCAAAAAAAAATAAAAATGTAACGAAGCAAAACAAAACACAACAAAAAGGTGATTTAACGTGGCAAATGCTGAAAATGTTCTCCACCCTCTACTTGGCATGCTCCCAGACGATGGTAAAATCCGTCGACGAAATTTCGAATGGCTTCAGCCGGTATGTTATGTGTCTCCAATCTAATTTTGTTTTTCAAATCTTCTATATTATTTGGCCTATTTTGGTAAACTTTTTCTTTTAAATATACCCAAAGAAAATAGCCTAGAGGCGTTAAGTCTGGGGACCTCGGTGGCCATTCAATTGTACCACGTCGTCCAATCCAGCGACCTGGAAATATCTGATCTAAATATCTTCGTCACATTGACACCAAAATGCGGGGGAGCACCATTCTGCTAAAACCAAATTGTTTTATTAGGTATATTTGGATCTACTTCGTTGGGAAAAATTACAGCTAGAGTAGGCCTCAACTCGAAGGTTAAGAAATCCAGGTACCGTTCAGCTGTGAGGTTTCCTTCCAAAAAGAATGGCCCTAAAATTTGGTTATTAATCTCACCTGCCCATACCTTTACTTTCTGGGGCCGCTGAGTATGCGCTCCAAATATCCATCGTGGATTTTCTTGACTCCAGAAACGATAATTATGTCTGTTAACCACCCCGTTTAAATAGAAAGTAGCTTCATTCGAAAATAATATGTTCTGGGGAAACCTATTATTCTCGTCACACCGTCTCATCATTTCTTCGCAAAATTGCAAACGCCCATCATAGTCATCTTCTAAAAGCTCTTGGACAAGACATACTTTATAAGGGTGGTATTTTTCTGCTTTCAAAAATCGTCCAATAGTACCACTAGATATATCATGATTTTGAGCCAATGAAACTGTTAAAACATGCGGATTATCCTGCAGAGATAATGCAATATCCAATTTTTCATCGTCGTCGCCTAAAGCACGTGGCCGTCCATTCCTAGGCAAGTCCTTTACTGTGCCATGTTCATCAAATTTGTGGAATATTTTACTAACAGTGCCCTGTGAAATTTGATTTTCCGGATATTTAGCATTAAATAAAGTGCACACTTCACTTTGACTTCTTATTTTTTCTCCACATCCTAACAATATCAAGACTTCGATACGCTGCCTTTCCGACAAAACCATTTTTGTTTAGAAAATTGTAAAATAATACTTCGGAAATACCTAAATTAATTTTACAAGTTCACAAAATGTCAGAACGTAAAACAATGAAGATTTCTTACCTTGAAAGTTAAAAAAAAATATCGATAATTTATCATTTTCGCTTATTTACATAGGGATTTTTTTTTAACTTTTAACAGTCGCCATTTTGAAATAGCTTGACAGAATCGCGTCAAAATTTATGAGGATACTGTACGAGATATTAGCTTTCAAATGATGTATCAAAAGCTGCATGTTTCCATTTAAAAAAAAGATCGATGTCGTCATATCTTTGACAAATGTCTATAAAGAAACAAACGAATAACGTCAAAATGTGAGCATATAAAACTAAATTGACGTGTCCGAGCATTTTCCCTAAAAGTTACAGACAGGTTAAAACTATATTAATTTTATTCCGGACGTCTGGGCAGCCCTGTATTACATACTATGTTGACTTGATGAGTGGTGAATTTTTAAGTATTAAAATATTTTTTGGAGATTGGTATGTTAATATATAGTTTAAAACTCCACACCTTGAAAGGATAAAACCTTATCTGTTACTATACAGGGTTGGTCAGAAAAAATAAAATTCAAATAGTACCTTATAAAAAAACAATTTAATGATAGGCTGGTGTTGCTGGGCCTATATGTCAAACTAATAATAGATTTATATAAAAACCAAATTATTTTTTTCAAATAGTATATAAGCTGAAAAAATATCTTACGGGAATTTAGTAAATGACCAACATGGTAAACATTTTGAACAGCTCATAAAGTAGGTGTTGTTCAATTTTTAGGTATTACTTAATTTCATTGTGTATAGTTATTTAAAATTTGAGTTCATAAGTAATTTTAACAGATACATCCATTACATCCTTACACAGGCCCGGATTTAGAAATTTGCCGCCCCTAGGCAGTTGCGAAAATTGCCGCCCCCCGCCCTACGAAACTTTTTCAATGGTGGAATAAATTTGGTTCGGAAAGTTTTTCAATAAATGAAATGCACCTTTCTGAGAGTAAACTGAATTTTATCTCAAAATTTGCCGCCCTTCAATTCTTGCCGCCCGAGGCAACTGCCTACTGTGCCTGCATGGTAAATCCGGGCCTGTCCTTACATCATTTTTAATTTGTCTTTTAATTGACTATCTGTAAACCAACCTTGTATTACACTTAGTTAGTTCATGGTTGTATCCTTCCAAGTTGTGCCATTTCAATTACATTTATATACAATATAGACGCAGTTAAGAAAATATGTGTTTTTTTTTAACAAAACCTTTAAACTGGCAACCCATATCGATTTGCAACAACAATACGTTGCGTATATTTGTTTTTTGAAAAGAATAGCCCTTTGTAATTAATGATCATAGCTTGGCGGTTTGATTGTAATTGTCATTTGGGACGAACATTTTAAACGTCAATGAATTGTCTATGTAGTGATACATTATGACAAATTAATAACGAAATGTTTACGTTGTTACTAACTTAAGTCGATGAGGCTGTAAAATAATTAATAATTACTGTAATAAAAATAAAGAAAACAATTTGTCTTTTCTTTTCTCGTATAATATAATATTTTTACCACTGAATATTTTGGGATTACCTTGTACTTTTATTTCGGACTGAACGTGCTACCCTAACAACACCATCGAATCTGGAACAATACGGTTACAGCCTCAGAATAGTGGTACAGTTTTAAATATGTAAAGCAGTGGCGTAACTACAAGTCTTGGTCCCCCTGCAACTTTTGACAAATGGGCCCCATTTAAATTGAGCACAAACAGTAATTTAAACATATTATAAAGTAGTAGGGTAACTTATGGTAATTATAACAATTATTATTCTTATTTTTTGCTTCATTGGTGTTTGGTTGGATGTTTTTAAATATGCCAGAGGCGAGTTCTGGTTTTTATTTATTACTATTAAGTATTATTTTTTTGTATTTATATTATTTCCAAATAGCCCCCCCCCCCCCCCAACCACTTTTTGAACCCGCTTGGTTTGTCACATTTAGTAGGTTATAAAGAAAGATGATGTTCTTTCCATGAAAGTTTTAAGAAGGGATATATAAATGGAATTGTAGGACATTTCAATTCATATCGTGATATTTGTTTAAAGGCAAGGAAGAGAGATTTTGTTAGAATTTAAGAGTGATTTCATTTTGTTGAAGATTCATTTATAAAGGTTTAAAATATATTTATCTACTTTCATTTAGTAATATGAATTTTACAGTTCTGTAAATCGTTTTGTAAGGGCATTTATTACAGCACTAGTGCTGTAATAGATGCCCTTACAAAACGATTTTTAATAGCAGGTGCATTTTTATTTTTAAAAATGCCTTTTGCCAAATATTTTTATTCATAGATGAAAGTAGATAAAATTTTGTACAGGGTTATCCAACCAAGACTGGACAAGGCGATTTTTTGACTTTTCCTGTACTTTTATAAAAAAACTGAAATAGCCATCTTAAGTCATTTTCTCCCGCGAATTCGAATATATTCAGCAAAAAACAATTGAACATCAAACAAAAGTACTAGGGGTCACTTTGATATTTTTTTAAATGGGATGCCGTATTTTTAATGAGCTTATTTTTCACGAATTAATTACAAATTTAGTAGTTTTTGCAAATCTATTATTGCTTACGTATAAAAAAAGTATGACATATTAGAAAAAACTATAAACTAAAAAAAAAAAAAAAAAAAAAAAAAAAACTATAAACATTTTAGATCAAAATTTAAATGAGAAATCGGATAAGCTCATTAAAAATACGGCATCCCATTTAAAAAAATATCAAAGTGACCCCTAGTACTTTTGTTTGATGTTCAATTGTTTTTTGCTGAAGATATTCGAATTCGCGGGAGAAAATGACTTAAGATGGCTATTTCAGTTTTTTTATAAAAGTACAGGAAAAGTCAAAAAATCGCCTTGTCTAGTCTTGGTTGGATAACCCTGTACAATATTCTTGTTGTAAATTCATATAACTACACTCGATGTTTTATTAAACTCGGCTGACGCCTCGTTTAACAACTTTAACATCTCGTGTTGTAATATGAATCTTTACAACACTTATATCGTAAATAACTATTATCAACATTTTTTGGGGTACTAGGGACCTAAGGCCCCATAACCCGTAATTAAGTTGTCTCATTTCTTGTAGAGAATTATAGTCTATTTCAGAAAGGTGTAGAGTAATAAAAGCTCATTAGGTATTCAAAGGGACTACAGAGTGACCCAACGAAAATGTAAGCCACTTTCATAATTTGGCATTGATTTCATTACAAAATTCTTTCTTTTCATCAAGTCACCACCCGGGTTTGGTTCAATTTATGGGTTTTGCCTATTGTTATCCATTCACAAACACTGAAAATGGTGTGACCAAGGCGTGCCGGTAGGATATTCTTAAAAAGGAAAGAATTTTACTTTAACAGAACAAAAATTAGGAATTATGTACATAGTACCTATTAGCTACACAGATATTTTATCATTTCACCAAAATAGTCCTCTAAAACATTCGAATTAATGTCCTCGTGGTAATCTCCCGTATTGAACGACTGAAAGGTTAGCAAACCTTCTTTTAAAAATCCCTCTTCGCTTCCAATATGGACGATTATTAGTCTCTTCCCTTTACCTGAAGGCACCTTAATACCCGTTGACAGGCCTTCCATGAAAGCTTGGCGAGCACTGGTAATATTTTTGTCTTGCCACAATTTTGGTACTATATAACCTTCATTAATCCACGTCTCATCAAGATAAAAGATTTTTTTCTGCTCTCTTCTGTACCTACTGCTTTATACTTCTCAAGTATTTTCGTCGCCAGCAAACAATTTCATCGCTTTCCAGTAAAAGTGATTTACGGTTATGCTTTCCCAGACAAAATCCATATTTTTTAAAGTGGTCCATAAAAGTTTTCTAGTTATAAACGGAATACTGTCATCCTGGCCAAGCTCCATTAGAATCTTATCTAGGGTGGGGATTTCTTTTTTAAAATAAAACTTTTCTTCGAACTACACTTTTGGTGTCTTCATCAAGGACTTTTACTGGTCTGTCTGGACTTTTCTTGGGAGGTTCCACTTGACCTACTGTCTTTGTCTCCCGCAATAATTTAAAAACGGTGGACTTTCCAACTCCAGTCATTCGGGAACATCGATCGACAGTTTCTTGTACAGTAAAATTGGGATAATCGTATTTTATGCAATCATGTACATTTAAAATAATAACTTAGTCACTCACTGATAGTGAAGAATTATTGGAATATCTTTTTGTTGGTGTGAATGACGCCATTTTATTACTAATCTTATAATACTGTGAACACTATATACGGCTTAACAGCAAATACTGATGCGTTAAACGAAACAAATATACTTATTAAGGTCATACACACACACGATATATGAAGTTTGTTCCAAATTACCACCTATTTATATGATCCAGCCAAAAAGGCCAGAGCCAAACTCGGTACCTGTTAAATGGTACCTGTTAAACGCAAAACGTAACTTTATAATCTACTACCTAACTTCAGGCCAGAAAGCATATCTTTCGTAAGCCTCTTACGCAATTACTTGAAATTTTAATATTACAAACAATACTATTTTTTCTTAATACCCGTTAACCTAATTCTCGAAAATTTTTGGTTAGTTATCATAAATAATTTAATGCACAAAGTTTACCTGCGCCTATGGTCGACACCGAAATTGAGGCGAACTGGACGGAATTTCCCATTTTATTACTCTACACCTTTCTGAAATAGACTATAATACTCTACAAGAAATGAGACAACTTAATTATGGGTTATGGGGCCTTAGGTCCCTAGTACCCCCAAAAATTTTGTTGAATATGTTTTAAACCTTTATAAATGAATCTTCAACAAAATGAAATCACTCTTAAATTCTAACAAAATCTCTCTTCCTTGCCTTTAAACGAATATCACGATATGAATTGAAATGTCCCACAATTCCATTTATATATCCCTTCTTAAAACTTTCATGGAAAGAACATCAGCTTTCTTTATAACCTACTAAATGTGACAAACCTTTCATAAGTACTTTCAATTAAAAATTTTGATTTAAGATTTCAGTATGCTGATTACATTCACTGCTTAATACATTTTCAAATTTCAAATCTTAAAGCTCCATCAACGTCACCTTCCACCAATAATTTCTCTTTATTGCTAATACCAACAGCAACACTAATTCTGTCTCTTGAAGATGAAGGTCACTACCTTCGAAGCATGTAGACGATTTTTTATTATAAAATTGAGCCTTTGATTGCTCTTTATTAAATCAGTGGAGAAACACTTTTGACTTTCTTTCCTCTCCTTATACTTCATTTTTAGTTTTAGAGCTATATTATTTGTAATTTATTTATTTATTTTCTTTGGCATACGAACAGGATATGCTCCCATAAAGGTATCCACTATTTACTAATACAATTTAGTTTAATTAAAATGTTCATAGTGTACTTATTCTATCAACTAAACAGATCTAAGTAAAACCTAATAGGCACTTACTAACCTAAATACTAAAAGTCAATTAATATTCCTTTTAATTTGTTCTTACAGGCTTGTAAGGAAGTAGAAAAAAAGTCCACTGCATCACATACCGAGTTAGGAAATTTAAACATTCTCGAGAAAGTCGAGTTTAAAGAACTGTTTGTCCGAGAAAAGCGGGATTTAAATAAATTTATATTCCTAAAATTCCTCTGAGGAACATTGAATGTCACCAATGCCAACAGCTCAGGAGAATCAATTTCTGAGTTAATTATTTTATAGAGGTTAAGTATATCATTAACGGATCTTCGATGTTCCAAGGACAACAATTTATACTTAGAGCGTAGCATTCCCAAATTATCATATCACTACTGACAGTGTTTTGTATATGAATGTCGAATAACAACTTGTCATCAAAAAGAACTCCTAGATCTCTAGCTTGACTCACTCGTTTTAAATAATGCCCACCAAGGTTGTAGTTGTAGACCATTTTAATATGCTTGCGGGAAAACGTGATAGTAACGCATTTTTTTAGATTAAGAAATAAATTATTTTCATTGCAATAAATATGAAACCTGCCCAAGTCTGCTTGCAATTTCTTGCAATCGCTTACTTTAGATATTTCTCTGTATAATTTAATGTCATCTGCATAGAATAGAAATTTGCAATGATGAAAGCATGTCTGTATAATCATTTATGTACAAGGTAAATAGTAACGGCCCCAGGTGGCTACCTTGAGGTACACCTGAGGTAGATATAAAGTTATTAGACCTGCAGCCAGCCACTGAAACAAGCTGCTCTCTGTCAGTTAAATAGGAGTCAAACCAGTCCAGAATCACACCACCCACACCAACCTCAGATAACTTTCTTAGAAGTACAAGGTGGTCAATTTTATCAAAAGCCTTACTGAAGTCGGTGTAGATGGAGTCAACCTGAATTCTATTATCCATACTACGAGTGAAAAACTCCGAGTAACAAATGAGATTTGACTATATCGACCTATTACGAAAAAATCAATGTTGATGGATACTCATTTTATTCTTTAATAAAAAAAAAGAGGTGTTCATAAATTGCCTTTTCAAAAACTTTAGCAAAAATGCACAGTTTAGATATTGGTCGATAGTTACTAATATCACTTTTATTGCCAGATTTAAAAACTGGTATAATTAGGGATTTTTTCCATGATTTGGGAAACAACCCCACTCTTAATGATTGATTGAATATCAGGGTGAGAGGGAGCGCTAGACTTAAAGCACATTTGGCGACAATAGGCTAATAGTTAAGTTAAAAGTTACAATAATAAAGTACTGTACGATAATTCATTTAACATTAAATTGTTATATTTTTGTATACTTGTTTTTTTCACCCTATTTCTACTATGATGATGAATCTACATACAATAGAATTCTCTTTTTTAATAAATAGATAACTCTGGAATAAGACAAACGCAATAATAATAATTTATTGAAACATTCACTTAAAGCGAAGTTTTTCCTAGACTCAATTTCTTTTAGGTACGTAAAAAATGTACAGGGTGTTCATTTTTCGATGGAATGGCAGGGTATCTCGGTAACTAGTAAGGGTAGTGACTTACGGTTTTTACATTATTGCGCTACTTTTTTGTGAAACAAAGGATGCCGCAAATAGAATTGTCATAGCTTTCTTAGTTTTTAAGCTACATGGTGTTATCGAAAAGGTTTGCATTTTGACCACCCCCTGTATTTCGGTTATCCTTTAACTTATTAAAATATTGAGAATTGTTTCTAAGAAAGTTTTTTAAGTAGAATTCAGTGGCGCGCTTACTTTTTTTCTGGGAGTCTAACTTTTCGAGGATTAAAGCAAACATATGTTTTTTTAAATGGGACGCCCTGCATATTTTTCTCTTATTTGATTAGGCTATTTTTAAGCTTTTCAAAAATAACTAATAGTCGATAGTTTCTATTAACAATAAACGCACAAAACGAAGAATTTAGAAAATTAGGGTAGTACCGGGTGTTCCACTAAGAATGGCTGTCGGCCGTATCTCAGAAAGTGTTGGTCGTATGGCTTGCGGAAGAAAAAAAATATATTAGGTAAAGTGGTCATGAGAAATTGCTGGAAATTATTTTCAAGTTTCTCAGACTGGCGCTACAGGGCGCAACAGTAACGGTAAATATGAATCACGAAGTTTCCTCAAAACTCGCCTAGTTAAGGTATCCCGAAAATAACATTTTTGTATATTTCGAAGATTTATTAATAAAATTCACCTATAGAACGTGTTCGTTCCTTTCCAAATTAAGTGGTGGGGGAAGGTTGAACATTATTTGTAATAAATGCTGATAACTCCGGTCTGGCTTAACATAATTTAGTAAACTTAGTTTTGTTAAAAAGGGCTTTTCTCACTCTATATATATCACCTTATGAACTATGGCAATATGTGTTTTACACTATGCCCTAGAGGGCGCTGTCTTACAACTTACAACTTCACAAACATTGCGCGTTTTTTTCATATTTGTAAATATAAAAGTATATTCAATTTTACCTGATTACAAGGACGATTAAAAGTCTAAGAAGTCAGCGAAAACCGCAAGTTAATATCTATTTTCAATCCGGAGATATCAACAACAATAATCATAATTACGGAACATTATGATTTTATTTTCAAGTTGCCATTGTAAAGGTTTTTTTAAGAGTCAAATTAGGCCTTGGAAAAACAAAATATGAAAGTACACGTATATTTCAAGCAAATATATCGTTACGACAATAATTCTCAGTGGCGCCCTAAATGTTCAAATTGTCGCCCATCGTTCTGTATACACGACTCCAATCTCTCCCTGGTTGATAATACTGCAGTTTTCACCTCTGCCATAGGGATATGGCGGCTGCTGTCCATTATCCTTTCTATCATGTTTTCCCTTGTGGTGGGTCTAGTAACGAAAACAAGATCCTTCAACCTCTCCCATAGATAAAAATCTAGGCATGTTAAGTCAGGTGATCTAAAATAGAAATTACCACTTTCCTTAACAGTCTCACAATATATCCTATAATATTACCTGGCAGGCCACGGTAATATACTCCCTCTTCCTATCCACCTTGCACTTTCTGAGATACGGGTGACAGCCATTCTTAGTGGGACACCCGGTACAGGCCATGAAACCATTGAAACAAACAAGAGAACTTCTATCTGACACGTTTACTTCTCAAAATGTATAGGCAAAGATAACGTTTTGTTAAAAAACATGTATGTCATTATTTCACTAATGGTTTAAAAAAATGGCGAAAATGTAGTAGTATGAAAATTTTGAAAAATACATGTTAAGCTTGCTTTATAGAGTGCCATGAAAATAGGTAAACTTACAATCTTGTAATTTAAATATGTAACTTATAAAAGTTCTTACTTTCATAGATATCCAGAGAGAAGGCAGCCCAATCAAGTAACATTTTCAAGCTTAAAAATTAATTTAAAAATCGACCTTAATGTCCTAAATTATATACAGGGTGTTCCTTAATGACATGCTAATATTTAAGGAGGTGATTCCTCCATACATTTTAAGAAAAAAACTTGATATGAACGTATGTCCTAAACGTCTTAACTTTTGAGATACAGGGTGTTAAAGTTTTCAAAAAAATAATCTATTTTTTAATAATAACTGTGATACTATTATAATATCTTTATGAAATTTGGTACACATCTTCTGTGCATTAAGGAGCATTTTCTGATGTACAAACAATTTTATTATTTTTACCAGTGGCGTCTGTACGGGTTTTGCATTTAATAGTTTTGGAGAAAATAATGGTACGCCACTGCTTTCTTCTTAAATAAAAATTATTTTTAAAATCTTCGTTCATTTCTGAGCAAATTTGATCTTTGATTTTCTTTCGTCGACGCATGGTTTTCGCTTAAAAAATAAATTTAATTGAACACAGACATTATGATAGGGGGCCATTTAAACAATTAAAATCTAGTTATCCTGGAATAAATTTTGTTTTCGCAAGCGTCGATGTCACGCATAGTCACATAGCTGTCGACTTAAAGTAAGTTATTGGTGTTCAAACCCATTTAAGCGCGTCATTTCTATGATTTTTAGTGTGTCATCGAAGTTATTTTATTTTTTCGGTTATCAGTAAATATGATAAATTATACGAATGCGGAAATGGCGGCAATGCATTACGCATATGGCCTAGCAGATGGTAATTCATCAGAAGCTAGGCGCATTTATCAGGAAAGACATCCTAATCGTGCCTTGCCAGATAGCCGATTCTTTTCGAGTATTCATCGCCGACTTAGCGAAACTGGTAGTTTCAATAAAAGTACTTCGGAAGGCAGACCTCGAACTATCAGAACACCCGAAATTGAGAAAGCGGTGCTGCAAAAAATCGACGAACATCCTGAGACAAGTACGAGGAAGATCGCTAGAGCTCTAAATATTTGTCACCAAATTGTTTGACGTATTTTGGTTGATTTTCTGTTATATCCATTCCATATTCTAAGAGTGCAGGCGTTACTCCCCAGCGAGTTTCCACAGCGTGTGAACTTCTGTCAGTGGTATCTTCAGAGTATTAGACTAAATCCGCAGTTTGAGTCACAAATTTTGTTCACAGACGAAGCAAATTTTTCTCGGAATGCTATTCAAAATTTCCATAACAATCATGTATGGGCGGAAGAAAACCCCCATGCCATAACCGAAACCCATTTTCAGCATCAATTTTCGGTTAATGTATGGGTAGGAATTATTGGTAATAATCTCATAGGCCCATTTTTTCTACCAGGACGCCTTGATGGACGGTCTTATTTGTATTTTCTTGCAGAAGAACTACCTGAGTTGCTTGAAGACGTGCCGATTGCGTTTAGAAATCGAATGTGGTACATGCACGATGGGGCTCCTGCTCATTTCAGTGTAATTGTCCGAAATCATTTAGATATAGTTTGTCCTGATCGCTGGATAGGTCGCGGAGGACCTCAGCAATGGCCAGCAAGATCCCCCGATCTCAATAGTTTAGTTTACTTTTTATGGGGGCACCTTAAAACTCTGGGTGTATAAAACTCCCGTTAACACTTTAGAAGATTTAGGAGAGCGAATAGTTGCCTCGTGTAAAACTATACGGAATACGCCGGGAATATTTGAACGAGTGTGCAATTCCATGCGTAGACGGGCGGAAGCATGCCTATTAAGTGAAGGTGGCCACTTCCAACAATTTTTATAATCATTGTTATTATTGTCAATAATTAATAATTAATAAATTTAGGCCGTTTATGTGAACTTATTTTTAAAAAATTAAATTAAACTTTTTCTGCAAGCTGAATTCCACGCTGAAATTCTAATGTGGTAATTATGGCCACTTGAAAGTTTTTTTTTTCCTAAAGTGAAATCAGTTACGTATTACTGAATTAATTAACAATTAATATTAAACAAACTCAATAGCTTAAAAAAGGAAAATAAAACGATTTCAGCACAACAGTCACCGCTTCAGATTTTTAGCGATTTGAAGTAAAACGATTTTTATATTTTTTAAGCGAAAACCATGCGTCGGACGAAAGAAAACCAAGAGATCAAATTTACTCAGGAATGAATGAAGATTTTAAAAATAATTTTTATTTAAGAAGAAAGCAGTGGCGTACCATTATTTTCTCCAAAACTATTAAATGCAAAACCCGTACAGACGCCACTGGTAAAAATAATAAAATTGTTTGTACGTCAGAAAATGCTCCTTAATGCATAGAAGATGTGTACCAAATTTCATAAAGATATTATAATAGTATCACAGTTATTATTAAAAAATAGATTATTTTTTTGAAAACTTTAAAACCCTGTATCTCAAAAGTTAAGACGTTTAGGACATACGTTCATATGAAGTATGAAGTTTTTTCTTTTAATGTATCGAGGAATCACCTACTTAAATATAAGCATGTCATTAATAGAAGAGAATCGCGAAACGGACGAAATGAACGTTATGGCTTTTGTAAAGACACTAGAAGTTTCTGTAGTCATAGGAAAAGATCTCGGAGGAATAAAATCTTGTCTAACAAATTATTAAATAAATATCATTTGAAACCCTATGAAGTAAAGATTGTGCACAAGGTATGGGTCCCCGTTGCAAACGTAATAGCTATTAGTGTATTTTTACATAATATTTATTTTAGCACTAATGACATATTCTTTTAGGAGTTAAAAAACCCAAAGTCTTGGTCTCAAATTTTATAAAAGTTTTAATATGCTGTCGATAAGTTTATGTAGGTTACATGTTTCGCCCTCTCGGGCATCATCAGACCTAATTTAACAGTAAAAATGAAACATCTTTACAAAAATACAGTAATGGCGCTAAAATATATGACATAACACTGTGTGTTATTATAGAGAAAAAAAGTAAGCACGCAGTAATGTAAAACCCGCAAGTTTCTGTCTTTACTAGTTATCCTGCAATTACATCGAAAAATGGACACCTTGTACCTACACAGTCTCCTTTTGTAAGCTCAGGCCAGGGGATTTTGCATCCTAAATTTTCAATCTCATGATGGAGTCTCTTCTACTGAAGATAACTGAAAAATGCGATTACTGTTTAATAAAAAGCACTTAATATACTTATTTGGATCCCTAATAGCGCCATACGCGACTGGTTGAAGAACTAAATGTAGCAGTGGCGGGGGTCGGCGCCACGCACAAAAATTTAAATTTTATAAATTTCAATTCAAATTTTTGCTCTTTTAACTCTGACGGTAAAGTTTGGAGAGTGAATATTCTGAATTACAGCAAATGTTTTAGGAGAATAAAAGAAAGTTTTAGCAACGTTTTTGGCGACAAGCTTTATTAATATCAGATATTTACATAAATAAGTTTTAAGCAAACAACAGTAAAGAGATAATATTTATCTCTTCGAAACCTGAATTATACAAAAATTACTTCATTAAGTAAAAAAGGGCTTGCGAACTAAAATTTCTAGTTTTTTTTTTACTTAGGCCAAAGTGTCCACGTTAACCACATCCATTGTAAATGGAATCTCTTGCAGGGCATAAACTACGTGAATGCTTTTTATTCTTTCCAGAGATGTAACATTTATAAGCAGCAGAAATTTTATCTTCAAGTTTTTCCCATGTTTCTGTATCCCCATACCCGTTTCGCCGTATTACAGCTCATCAGTCAGGCTAGGATCTGATCAAGAAGGAAAAGGCCACGTAAAGCACTTATGTGTACAAATATCGAGGACTCACAGTTCGAACGATTTTTATCAGGAAAAATGTATTATTTGGTAGATCTTCTTTACTCAATTTAATATTTCAAAAATATACAGGGTGTTCCATTAAAGAAAAATGTTACCATCCGGTAATAACTATTTTCAGGCCATTCAGAATGCTGTAAATATATAGGGTGCTATCGAAGACGAACACCTTATTACCTTATTGACACTCCCTTGATACATAATATAAGACGTATTAGATAGAACCTGAACTACCCTCTTTAATTTGGCAACGTACATAGGGACCACTCCAACACAATAATTTGACGCGCTCTGATACATAAACAATGAGAGAACACGAAAAATTGCTTAAATACCTAATAAAGGTTTTTTTTTAAGCTATAACTATTTCAGAATACCTATTTTTACCATTGGAACGATAGGAAACGAGCACCCTTAAAGCACTTTCAACAGTTTCGAAAATGGTTAAATAAGTCGATAAATAAGGTAATTATCGAAAATGTAAAATTATGGAGAATTTGATTGCCAACCATATGACCCTCTTTACTTTTCGTCATAAAATCAAATTAAACCGAGTTATTCGCGAAAAACTACATCCACCCTTAAATACAAGGAGTTAGTTGTACTTTTGAATTTCAACTTTTACTTTTCTCGGCAACCCTCAACTGCCCTGAAGCCATGCGTCCCAGAATTAATGTTTTGCATAATTCTAAGGGTTCAATTGGGTGCCGTGTACCCGTTAACTTGTTGTAAGAACAGCAAAATTACAAACAAAACGAAAATGACAATACACAGGACAATTATCAGACCAGTACTAACATACGGAATACCATCATGGTGTACGGCAAAGAACATAAAGCTCAAAAAACTACAAATCTTACAAATCAGAACAATTAGAATCATACTAAACACAAAGACACGTTCCAGTTAGAATACTACAAAGCGAAATGAAAATTGAAATAATTCAACAATACATGACAAGGACAATTATGAACTACCACAGACGGACAAACGTATCAACAAATAATCTGCTAAACAAATGCGCACATAAGGTCACAGCCACAGCATACATACAAAATGCCGAAAGACTGGCTCCCACCCTGAATGCTGAATTAAGAAATTATATATAAATATTTTAAGAAAAATATCAAAAAATCAACATCAAAAACTGGAAAAGAACAACGACTTTCAAGAGAAAGAATAATGAATAAAGAAAACAACAATGAAAAAAAGAATAAATAAAAAAAGCTTTAAAAAAGTATTCAAAACGAAAAGTCTGCAGCAAATAGAAGTAAAGGCCAAGAAAGGCTAACTTAAGAGTACAGAAGATAACGGTTCTGGAGTGAGACGCATATTATCATAATACACATATTTTCACTTAGTAATTATGTTATATCTGTTTTGAAATGTATACGCACATTAGACCATATTATTTTAGATAAAATACTCACCACTTTTACAGGCGTTTTGTTGTTGTCGACACCAGTAAGAAAAAACGAAGAAGAAACTGGAACAGGATCAGCATCTTAATGTAACGATGTACACGGTGGCAGTGTGGTTAGCTGGTTGTGAAATTTAACCACGACCACTATCCATACTTCCTTCATGTTTATCGTTAAAACACCATGTTCTTTTGATGTTTTCTACCCCAAGTGAAGAGATTTGAATTTTGTTATATGTATGTTAAATCGTTACATAATAATCTATAAATGTTCTGCTTTTTCGGAAATTTAAAAAAGTAATAGTCATATTTACATCCTTAATGTTCTGGTAATAAAATAAATAATTGTTTTAAATTTATTATTGAAAAGTTCAAACTGTATAGAAAAGCAAACCATTACAAATATTTTTCTTTTTCCAGGGCAGCCTACGTATCCTTTGGTGGGTTGCTAATGAGACTGCAAGGAGACGCCAATAACTTGCATAGTTTTGAAGTGGACCAGCATATGTATTTGTTAATGAAGAAGATCTTTATGTAAATTGCAAGAATATAATGAAATGTTGACTGAGCTATCTTATTAAGTGTAAAGTCCTACTGTGTTCTTTTTTTCTGAAATATAGATATAGATGCATTTTATAATCCAACTGAAAGCCCGTGTTTGTTAAATACATTGAATATAATAATTTTTATAAAAAATTCATAATTGTTTAATTAATTAAATAGTACCGGCAGCCGGACATCAAGAGGACTTGGACTAAAAAACGTACGACTTGGTTTAGATCACGATTATAAGGAGACAATCTTACCAAATCTAGGTTAAAATTGTGTCAAATTCAGATCATTACATAGTATGCCAAACCGATGATTATTAAGCTGGATTTATAAACTCGAAAAGTTGGTGAAGTTGAAGTTGGTGAGGTTCGATATTCGACAGTCCAGAATATGGCATTTATAAAGTCAGTAGCGAAGTTCGAAAAGTTGTTGTTTGATTGGTTGAAATTTTTGTCCAATAGAATGACATTGATTTAAAAATTTTGACAGATTGTAAATTATTATTTTCTTTGTTTATAATTGTGTTTGATTCGAAATAAAAATTAAATCGTTTTTGAGTTACGTGCTGTGGTAAAAATGTTATATTATTACACCCTGTTTGTGGCGACATTTTCGTTTTACGCGGCTTCTAGGAGAAGGCGTAGCAATCGCCGCTCTAAAACGCGACCAATTAACGTGAGGAGAATAGGAGCAGGTGGATATGATCATTTTAAAAAGATGAGGTCTTGGGATACACCACAGTTTTTTTAATATACAAGAATGACTGTTCCAGTTTTTAATAAATGATATTATTATATTATACAGGGTTAGAAGAAATTACTAGAACGGTCGATTATTTTAAAAGTTGTAAAGCTTTTAAAAATCTACATATATGTAATAAATTGGAATATGCAGGTACACCCAAAAAGTTGTGGACAGTTAGAGTTATATTTTTTTAAATAGAACACCCCGTATATTATTACTTATTTTGATCGTCCAGTCAATTTTAAACATTTTCTATTAACCATATGCTATGCCCAAATTTATTAGTTTCCGAGATATCATGACATTTTGATCAGTTCCAAAACACAAAATAAATTTTAATAAACAATTTAATAAGTTAACATGAAAAAAAAATCGGTATAACAAGTCATGGTAACACAGCTCTATTTTTTAATAAATGTTGAAAATGATACAAATTGTCGCAAAAATGTCTTTGGGTATTTAAAACATTTCCCTTGTTATTCTCTCACTTTCATTTAAAATTTTAATTCTTAATTCTTCTAAATTATTGGATTTGTTCCGATAAACATTGTTTTTCAGGTGACCCCAATAAAATAAATCTAATGGCGAAAGATCGGGGGATCGTGAAGGCCACTCGATAGGCCCTCTTCTTCCTATCCATCTATTTGGGAACGTGACATCCAAAAATTCTCTAACTTCACGAGAAAAATGCGGAGGAGCTCCATCTTGCTGATACCAGGTTAAGTTAATATAGAGAGTTAAATTGTTTATAGTTGGAACTATTTCTTGCCGAAGAAGCTGGAGATAGTGTTCACCGTTCAAATTTCCCTCGATAAAAAAGGATCCAATTACATGTCCCGCTAACAATCCAGCCCAGACAATAACTTTTTCTGGGAACTGTGTATACAGTTCTTCATACCAGTTTGGGTTATTTCGCCCCCAGTAACGGTAATTTTGTTTATTCCGTGTAGTGTGAAGGTCGCTTCATCCGAAAAAACAATATTGGTTGGAAAATGCGGATTCTCTTCAATCTTTCTCGTAATTATTTCGTAAAATTTTAGTCTTCGATCATAGTCAACATCACAAATTTCTTGTACAGCATAAACTTTGTATGGATGCATTCTCTTAGTATGAAGAACGGTTCTTACAGATTTTTGATCAATTTCATGATCCAAAGCAAGCTGATTGGTGGATTGTCTGGGATTTTCCTATATCGAAAGCAGAATGTCTAATTTTTTATCATCGGCGGTAGCACTCCTAGGTCTTCCAGATCTTGGTCGGTTTTTTACACTTCCAGTCATTCTGTAACGCTCCACAGTTCGAAAAACTGCATTTTTTTTTAATTTGCCTATCTGGGTGCAAATTGTTAAAAATATCACATACCTCCTGATATGATCTCTGCTTATCGCCATATCCCCTTAAAATTAAAATATCAATTCTTTCTGTTTCAGTAAGTGAAAACGCCATGTTATTTCTTTTTTGCTCAATTCTGACAAATGTCAAAGACCATACCTAATTTGTTGCTAAGGTAAATACGACTATGTTCGAATAGAGCATTGTTATCCGTTATTATTTAAAACGCCGATATTTCGGAAACTAATAAATTTAGGCATAGCATATGGCTAATAAAAAATGTTTAAAATTGACTGGACGATCAAAATAAGTAATAATATATGGGGGGTGTTCTATTTAAAAAAATATAACTTTGACTCTCCACAACTTTTTGGGCGTACCTGTATATTCCAATTCATAACAGATATGTAGATTTTTAAAAGCCTTACAACTTTTATAAAAAACATTTTTTGCTAACTCTTATATCTCTTGAAATAATCGACCGTTCTGGTAATTTCTCCTAACCCTGTATATTACTTTTATAATCTCTATGTTCTAACCCAGACAGCACGCAATATCCAGTGGACATCCCAAAATAGACCAAAAGAAATACGGGATATCCTGTACTTTTATCGTATGTCCTATGGATATCCATTGCTTTGAATCCATTGGACATCGTAACATTGAACATCCACTGGATGTCTGTTTCAGAGGACATCGACTCACATTTCAAATATTTTTGAAATTGCCGCCAGAAATTGACATGTCTATCGCTACCAGTGAACTCTATTAACAAAGAGTTCACTGATCGCTACTAGCGGATGTTTCGGAACTACTGTTGTATGTTCTTTTTATTTTTAATAGGTTAATCACCATTACTGGAATATAGTTCTTTCTCTTTTTAGTCCCACTAGCAAAGGGAATATTAGAAAGATCAGACAACTAGCTTTGAGGCACAAAAGAGCATAAAAGGAAAGAAAACCTTTGAATTGGCGCGGTCTGGCACCATTTGTGACGTGACGTGTGTGGCGTGATATGTGGTTTCGGTTTCTCATTTGCGTTTTGTCGCAGGTTAGGTGTGATGATATTAATAGTTTTTGGGTATGAAACACTGGTTTAAAATAATAGTAAAATCCAACAAGAATTATTATAAACTACTTTGGTGTGGTGTTTGTTTTTGTGTGCCTGCTTTATTCCTGTTTTTTTTGTGAAAATATCCAGTAAGTAATATAAGTAAGGCCTTTAAGGAATATCTTGGAGTAGAGTGTTAAGTTCATATTATAATTATAGTTGGAGTTTAATAATAAAGTTTAAGTTAAACATTCCTACCTATTTGGTTTTATTTAAAGTATTAAGTACTTATCTACGATGCTGGAACTACTTTCTGGCGTTTCGCCAACGATTGCACGTGCATCTCCAGGAATCTTGGCTATAGGAATTAATATCTCTAGAGATGCCACGTGCAATCGCAAAACATCTGAAAGTAACTTCAGTTTGGCAGGATTCATTTAGGGTCCAAGAAACGGAAACGGATGTCCACTGGACGTTCTTAATTTTACTTCTATGGGGGTATGAATATCCATCGAATGTCCAAAATTTGTACCGCTGTAGTATCCAATGGATGTCCAGCAAGGATGTTTACTGGACGTATTTTATTATATTAATGCGTTGTCCACTGGACATCCAGTAAGGACATCCATGGGACGCCTTTGTTGGACACCCATGGAATATTCAAATTTGTGAACATCCTTTGAATATCCACTGGATATTTTTCGGCAAAAAACTGGACAACCACTGGATATACATATATCCGATTTCAGAGATCCATAAGATGTCCATTGGATACGTGTGTGCTGTTTGGGAAGTTGTAGATAAATTTATAATTTTGGATTAACTCTAGTAACAATAAATTAGTGTCATCATCTTTATACCTACTATCCATTTCTGGTTTTCCAATTTCTGGCGCAAAACACAATACTAAGCTTACAACAAACAGAAAATCCAAATACAAATGACGGAAGGGCGACGTAAACACCGAACCGCCCAAACGCGACAAATAAAAGACATTTGGCATTTCGCTGTAACCACATGACTTCAAAATAGCGTCTTCATTGGTCAAAACGAACCTCTCGAACATAAAAATTGGTTAATATATCGAAATTTACGAACTTTGCATGAAGTGAGTGTTTGTTTAAGTTTAAATTGAAGCTCTTATTTCCAACGCCAACTGAACCTCAACCTCGCCAACTTTTCGAGTTTGTAAATCCAGCTTAAAATAAGTAAACAAATACAAATTTATTTCTTGTTTACAAAATTAACAAAGTAAGAATATAGAGAAAGGAAAATAAAAATTGCTGAAATGCTCCAAGCATACATTTACACGTCTCTTCATATTTTCGAAACCGTTGATCAGCATCTCTGGAGAAATATTACCACATTCTTGGACAATCCTTTCTTGTAACTGTTCTAAATTTCAGGAAAAATAAGGTAATCCATAACCGTCAAACAAGGTGATCTAATGCGAATACTCCAGAAAAATGAGTTTAATTTTCATAGAAATAAAATCTTACTGCTAATGTTTGAAAAATAGCTGTAGTAATTAAATGTTTAGTTGTTGTTATTAATAAGGTAGCTGTAATGTACTTTAATAAACCGATTTTCCTCAGTGTATGTGCTTTTTATGCAACAATGTTTTAAGCAATGACGCTATGAAACTATCTAAGCTGGAGGATCATCTGAGAAGATGCCACCCTGCTCGCTACTTATAGCAAAATCCGGAAAACCGTATACTATCGGAGAAAAGTTAATTTTGCCAGCCGTTGAAGAGGTTTTAAAAACTGTTTTACACCAACCTGCATCTCATATCATTAAAAGAATTCCTTTAAGCAACAACATAGTTCAAAGACGTATTGATGAAATGAGTTGTGATATTGAAAGCTTGTGTAATTATTTGCATACGACCAGTGGCGTATTTAGGATTGTGATACGGGGGGGGTCTACTTATTCTCCTTAAAAGAATGCGCCGCAGGCAAAATTTTTTTAGGTGCCACGCCCTTTTTTGGACTGTCTAAACTTACAAATTTTACGTTTTGATAGCCCGGCTCAAAAAAAACGTAGAAATAAAGCAATTTTTAAATATGAACGCCAATATTTGCATTTGAAATATTAGTTTTTTGAAGGTATGTATAACGGTATACTATTTTACTCACCAGAATTAGAAAACACGAAACAAAAAATAAAATTCAACAATTATTATTAAACTAAAAGACTGGAAATCCCCAAACATCTGGAAAATTTGAAATAATGTTTCATGTTATTTATTGCAAATAAATGAATGTGAATTTCAGTTTTCTTTATTACGGAGTCCACGGGGGGGGTCCAGACCCCCTGGACCCCCCCCCTAAATACGCCACTGCATACGACTCATTTCTCTATACAGCTGGACGAGTCAACTTTACCTGGTAATGAAGCATTATTATTGGCATATGTTCGTTTTATTATGGATCAAGAAATCCACGAAGAGATACTCTTCGTGAGAACTTTGACAACCGACACTAAAGGCGAATCAATATTTAATAGTTTCAGGAATTATTTCATGGAAAAAGCAATCCCGTTATCAAATATAATGTCAGTAGCAACAGATGGAGCACCTGCCATGGTTGGGCACTATCGTGGATTTATAAGCCATTTAAATAAAACAAAATGTACCCGGAGCAATACACTGCGTCATCCATCGACAATATTTAGTCGCTAAAAATCTGAGTAGTAGATTGCATGAATCACTTCAATTAGTCATTAACGCAGTAAACCGAATCCGAAGCAACGCGTTAAATACGCGGTTATTTGCGCAGTTGTGTAAAGAAAATGACGAGAACTTTCATCAATTACTCCTTCACACTGAATTATATACGCTGGCTGTCGAAAGGCTTATGTTTGACCAGATTTTTTGTACTTTTTGAGACTGTTTTAGAGTTTTTGGATGCCAAAGATCCAATTTTAAAAGAAAATCAAGTGGAAACCAGACATTGCCTATTTAACAGATTTGTTTGCTAAACTTAATGAGGTTAACGTGCAGTTACAAGGTGACAGCCTAAATTTGATTTGATTTGATTTATTTCAGTGTTTGATATTATGGGTTAACCAGAAAAAACTACTAGTTTGACTTAGTAAACTTCCACTATATTGACAAAAAATTATTTGACATGTTTCGCTACACTGTAGCTTCTTCAGAATATGATTTACGAATGAGTGATGACTAACAATTGCAATAATGTAAACCTCTAAGGTAATTAAATAATATAATAAAATAAGGGTAGGTAGATTAGTTAATCTGTTACATTTGGGTTTTTCTAAAGCTTAAGATGAATAAAATAATTTATTTTTACAAAGGGGTGTTGTCATACAAAATTTAATGAAGTAGAATTACTAATAAAGCTCAAGATGCATAAAGTATTTTATTTTTACAATGAGGTATTGTTAAACAAATTTAATAAGGTAGAATTACTAAGCTCTATTTGGTCATTAAGAAGTACGTTGGAATTTTTAAGTTTATTTATTTCCATGGATTCTAGCAAATTCAATTTGACACCTTTATTTTCAATATGTAAAATTTTGTAATTCGGATCAAAATTATGTTGATTTTGTAATAAATGGCAGGCATAATTAGAGTCTTGTTTATGTTTAGTAAAGCTATTGTGATGTTCTTGTATCCTTTTAATGTAACAGATTAACTAATCTACCTACCCTTATTTTATTATATTATTTAATTACCTCAGAGGTTTACATTATTGCAATTGTTAGTCATCACTCATTCGTAAATCATATTCTGAAGAAGCTACAGTGTAGCGAAACATGTCAAATAATTTTTTGTCAATATAGTGGAAGTTTACTAAGTCAAACTAGTAGTTTTTTCTGGTTAACCCATAATATCAGTTATGGACTTTCACCAAGTATCGGCCGACTCAATCAATTTCAGTGTTTCTTGGCAGAATTAAGCTAATGAAGCAAAATATTGGACGGAACGAATTTCCCAGTTACCCAAATTGTCACAGACAAACTGCCAGGAAGATGCCGTTTCAACCTACGTTCAACATTTAAATGTCCTCTATTCAGATTTTAAAACTAGGTTTCAGAATGTTTTGACTCTGGTAATACCACAGTGGATAATGAATCCATATGGTGACATTGAAGAAACGAACGTTACATTACAAGAGGAATTGATCGAAATAAGCACTGACGAAGAACTTACGGTATAGTTTAAAAACGGATATCAGAAATTCTGGCTTCAAAGAGACATACCTGTAGTTAGAGCCGCGGTGACAAAAATGCCTTGGAACTCCCAAACGGATGAAAAGCACGTTTTTGTATAGTTCGAGTGTCGTTCTCGAAATTCGTGTTGTCGAGTAGGGGTCTGGCGCTCGGCGGTTAGCGGCTATAATATTTTTTCCAAATTTTGACCAGCGGTTTAAAAAAACATTTCCCAAATGGATAAAAATTACTGGAGGGCATCTAAGCAACCCCCCAATTACCGGAAAAATATTTTCATCCGATTTGATCTTTGCAAAGAGCTCTTCCAGGAGCTAAAAAAAAAATGGAAAAAAGGGGGGGAAAAATTTGCTCATTTAAACTTGAAATTTGGCAGGGAGCTAGAGTTCGTGTCTGAGAATATGTAAAAAATTTTTTTTTGCTCCATGTGTCGCCATCGCTTTATAACAGTTTTTCAAAATTTAAATGGGGAAAATTTGATAAAGTAATTCCCACATGGATGAAAATTTGCACACAGGTTCTTTGACACCTACAGAACATCGAAAAATTATTTTAATCCAAATTTATTGCGACCAAGACTAGATCTGAATGAAAATTTTTACTTACCATTGCATAGTCACTCAACATTTTACCGCCTCTCAGGAGCATATCATTTTTTTTTATATTTTTAAACCAGAGACAATAGTATATTACAATACAAGTACGGTAGGTACGTCTTTACCGCATGTGCGTGATGTTTAACAAAACCAGTGGCGGCTCGTAACATTTAATTTAGGGCGTGCGCCGGAGGCAAAAATGCGCCGCAGACGAAAAATTTTCGAGGTGCCACGCTCCTTTTTACCTTTGTATCGATTTTCGTTGTGCTTTTTTTCCCAGGAGAATATTAAAAAAAAAACGCGGTTTTTAAATGGGATTTTAATTTAAATTTTCCTTTGGAAATCGATTGTTGAAAAGTTATTTAGAATGTTCTCAACAGAATTTTGGTCCATAACTATAACACTTCGTGTGACACAATCCGAACTTCTAGCCATTATTAAATTAAAACAACAAAAAACACCCACAACATCGTAAATAAACTTTAAACTTCTTTAATCGCGTCATAAAACTCTAAAACAATCATATTAAATTATTGAAGTGTGTATTCAGATAGCGCACGGCGACGTCCTTTCATCAGGCGATTTACCGAATATTCCCGATCAATCCGCACAGGGAAAATCCATTTAACGTGAGCGGCCATAGAAAAAAGAACCAAATGTTTTCTTTTTTCTATGGTGAGCGGCAGAGAGAGCGCCGAACGAATACACACGGCAGACCATTTCAATCAGTAGGAGTGGGTGCACGCTGCGATCGCGCTTGAAGTCTTTTGCATTCGCCATACAAGTTTTCTTGATATCAGTTAAATATTTTATTTTTGCTTGGTGCTTGGCTTTCTTAGGCAGTGCGCGCGCACGGGCGCACTTATTGACGAGCCGCCCCTGAACAAAACGAGCCGAAGGCGAGTTTGGTAAATCACGCAAATGCGGTAAAGACACCTACCGTAAGTGTATTGTACGATATTTTATCTACTTACAAGCATGTTTTAGGGCACCAATATTAAAAACTCTAAAAGAGCGCTGTTTTAATTTACCCCGTAGGTGCCTCGTAAGTCGTTATCAACAATGCATTAACATCGGGTTGCTAGGGAAATAAATTATAGAAATTTAATAGTTGGCTTTTATATGACAGATGTAAAACTTGACAACGGAATAAACGATAATTAAGCTGGATTTATAAACCCGAAAAGTTGGTGAGGTTGAAGTTATGATCAAGTTGATAAGGTTAGATATTCCGAATTCCGAACATAAAAATTGGTTATCTCGAACTATCCGGGAACTTTTCGAACCTCTCGAGCTTTATATGAACAACATGAACGAGTTTATAAATGGAACTGAGTGTTCCCTTTAGTTTAAATTTAACTCCTATTTCCAACATCAACTGAACCTCAACCTCACCAACTTTTCGAGTTTATAAAGCCAGCTTTATTTTTGTAACAATTTCGTGAAGGTGTGTTTTACGTCTTTTAAATGGAAGTCAGTAGCAGCAGTGATGATGAAATTCCGAAGGAAGTTCTGGACATTGCTAAAGCAGCTACCCTTAATTTATTGCCGGATAAATCATGGCACAGATATGAGAAGGAATATGGGCTCTTTCATGGACTGGTGTTCATCAAATAAAGTTAAAGCAATTAGTGAAGATGTGATGCTTGCCTATTTTGTGGATACATTTATGTTTAATAGAGTTTCTTTTAAAAATAAAAAATACACTTGAATAATATAAAAACTTGTTTTTATAGTATGTAATTACTTACAGCACTAGTGCGGTAAAGTGATACTTACCGCACTCAAATCAGTGCGGTAAGTAGTTACTTACCGCACGCTTGTAGATAAATAAGTTTACGAAACTTCCATCTAAATCTCGCAGAAAATTTACGGATAACTCCGGGATCAAAATCACGCGTGCTGGCGAGGTTTTTTGTTATTTGGCATAGTTTAGCCAGGCTCATTTAGGATGAAAACTTTTTTTTTTAATAACAAATAATAACGATTCATTTCAGTCCGGTGGCATGCATGCGGCTGATTTTTTTTTTAAATTTCGAAGGGGGTCCATTTAATTGTACTGGAGGTTACGGCGAGGATCAAATCGGATGAAAATATTTTTCCGGTAATTGGGTGGTTGCCTAGATGCCCTCCAGTAATTTTCAACCGTTTGGGAAATGTTTTTTTAAACCGCTGGTCAAATTTTGAAAAAAATATTATAGCCGCTCACCGCCGAGCGCCAGACCCTACTCGACAACACGGATTTCGAGAACGACACTCGAACTATACAAAAACGTGCTTTTCATCCGTTTGGGAGTTCCAACGCATTTTTGTCACCGCGGCTCTAACTACTGTTACTTATCCCGTATTATAGAATATCGCAAAAAAGTTTTTAATTGCTTTTCCATCCTCATACCTAGTGGAAAGAAGTTTCAGCGCGGTTGCCAATCTCCTAACAAAAAAAAAAGAAATAGAATGGACTAATGGACATCACTAACCGAGAAGATTTGAGATTGAACCTAACTAAATTGTTGCCGAATGTTGAAAATTTATTATTAAAGCATCAGGTTCAGCCCTCCCACTAAAAGTATTTATTTTTTGCTTAGCTATTTTATATAACAGATACTAATTTTTAATTTGGTTAGTTTTAATTAGAATTTAATTAATAAATGTATAAAACTTAACATGTGTTTTCTTAAGTTTTTCACACTTCACTTCAATACAGTCAGAAATTTAAGTCAGGAATCACACTGAGCGACCATGATCGGCCGTCCGCGATCGACCGGCTACGACCAACAGGTGAAATAGTTCAAATTCACAGTTCTAAAAGCCTGTTTACATTAGATGCAAGTGCAAGTGAAATTGCCTGAAGGCATGCGCATTGGTCACTTTGTGATCAGCTGATGCAAGTTTACTTGCATTGCACCAAATTAGGACTTGTTCTAATTTACTTGCAAATGGCATGCAAGTTTGGTAAATTTTCTAGTAATATTTTCAATACCAACTTGACAAAAAACTAAAAAAAGTGACCACAACCTCCAAAAAAGTGTTGTTTTGATAGTTGATATTAAATTGAATGGGTTTACAATAATATTCATTGTTTTAATTTAACAATTATTTCAAAAATAAACGCACATATTATAAACAATAAAATCCAAACATAACTATTTCTTTTATCAACTGATATTGAGTGGATTTCTGGACTAAGGTTGGCAATATGTTCTGACAAGCTACTTGCATTAAAATACTTGCATCATAATGTAAACGATCATGCAATGCATTTAAATGCATCTATGAACTTGCATGCAGTCACTTGCACCTAATGTAAACAGGCTTTAAGTCACACTGATCGACCGACCACAACCGACCGCTGTTATGAAAATGTCATACCTGAGATTTTAGGTTACGTATATTTCACAGAAATGTTTACAAACTAACCTTTATTGTTCTGTGTATTTTACACACAATATACTAGTATTACTAGTAATTAAAATATCTTATCAATAATTATTAGCTAAAAACAAAACCAGCGTCAAAAAGTTTAGTTAGGTTAGAGTTAGGACGCGCTCGCCACTTCCACTAGTTTCACTTGGTGTAAAATAAAAAATAACTAAAACTTTGTCATGCGCATTAAATGGGATGGTCCGCGACCGACCAAAATTTCCAGCAGGTTGGAATTTCAAACACGGTCGTCGTAAAACGGTCGCGGACGGTCGAGGACGATGGTTCAGTGTGATCTTTGTGGTAAGAATGTACGTGTTGGAAATTTGGTCGTTAACGGTCGATCGCGGACGGTCGATCATGGTCGCTCAGTGTGATTCTTGCCTTAACCTTTAAAAGAGAGTAGCACTATACCAGCTCTCAAAAACACATTTGAACTTGATAAATTTGCAAAAATTCAATATTAGGTAAGTAGGAGTCTACCCAAAACCGAAAAACATGGCAAGTGGTTTACGAAACAAAAAAGGCTGGAAACCACTGATTACTAGAATATTTAAAATGTTTACATTTTGAATATGCCGCTAAATATTGTACGCAAAATATTCTATTAAAACCAGTTTTTACTATTTTAATAAGTAACACATAAGACTTTTATTCCAACCTGAACAAAAACCGTACTAGAACCGTCCCCGAACAGTCGCTCAACTAATTTAGGTACCACTGCAACAATCGATTGCCAAATTCAAAATTTAATTGAAAGACTGGAAATGATCGTTCGGGGACGGTAATTTGGCTGTGTTGGAACGAACCTATAACGTACCTAAAAAGTGAGGATTAAAATCAGCCTGTAGATTTTAAACTAAGACAGCCATGACAATTTGTCACCGAAAACTTTGGCGCTTAGAACTTCATAGTGATGTGGGTAGTTAAAGTAAGGGTTTATCCTCGAATATTTATTACTGGAAATATTAAAACATGAGAACAAATTAAAATAATCTAATAGCTTAGCTAACAAATAAAGTGCACAACTAAACATGAGAGTACCATACTATAGGTACGTCATTCTCGTTATCACCAAACCATCATCGGCAGTTTAAATCTTATTAAATGTCTTCATGACAAAGAAATTCGGATGTGCTTCTGGTGTGATGTCTACAACAAGGCTAATTAGCTCATCAATCACCTAAAAAACAAATAAATTATATTAAAACCTAAAGGAGATTATGCACAGGACGGCAAGTTTAACCGGACATAGAAAATTTTGATAAAATTCAAATATCAGGAACTTTCTTATCACTGTGCCGAAAAAAATCAAAAATTGTGGCTTAATAAATATTCTGTATGTGCATGACTTTAAAAAAATATACAGAAATTTGCTGTTATACAGAGGGAAACGAACCACTGTTTTTTTTACCATATGTGGAGATATTGGGAATAAATGAACGTTCAATCTCACATTAAAGCCTTATCCTTTCCCGACATTAAACGAAATCGAGAAAGCTTACTATAATTAAAAAAAAAATGAAATTATTGTATGGCGACAAAAATATTTTAAAAAATACAGGAGTTTCCGGAAAAAATTGTATTACAGCGACGAAACAGGGCTCAATAATCAATAAAATAAATCGCTTTACTTTTCAAGTAACCCATACTGGGGTCGGCAGGCCGGCTGCCCCATTACAACGAACGGCTTTAGGATAGGCAACCAAACATACATACAAGGTGTCAATTTGAAAACTTTCAATGCAAATCTCTCGAAAACTACAAAAGTTAGAACAATGCGATTTGGTATGAATGTTATTTGGGTAGGGGGAACTATAGAACCACCATACTTTAGTTAGGCGTCTCACACCACCACTTTAAAAGTTCAAATGTCACTACCAGCCCCTTTGTTATACCTTAAATGAAAGGTCTCACTGAGTAGTATTTGGCTGCACAAAAAAATCGTTCGAAAGGAAAAATTGTAACAGAATAGGTAACGGCTATAAAAGCAGCTGGACGGATGTCGGATCATTAGTATTGGTTTAGCACGAGTAGTGGTCATTATTAGATAGAGAAGCGAAGTGCTCGAACAAGCCAATAGTAAGAGCCTTTTAATCATTAGTGTTATCTTTGTGTTAAATAAAGTTACTTGACGCCTGTACACGTACACTGAGCGAAATATCGAGTTGATATAACTCAAATATGAGTTGTCCTAGATCGACGCGTGTTGCTAATAGGGGACAGCTCAGACCTGTGAATTACGGCAACTAAATCGAAGAAATTGCATCAAATCACTGTTCATAAGTTATAATAACCCTGAAGATGGGTTATTTTATGCACTGGACCCGACTTAAATTTTTGGTAAGCTAAGGCTACCGTAGCTATAATCGTTACTGGGTTTGACGAACACATGCGACGTGGGCTGCAGCAATTCCTTGTTTAAGCTGCCAGAGACCAATATGGGAATTGTGATGCGTTACTATACTCGGGCTAAATTAATTCATGATTCGAGCTCTCAAAATTTGACCTTTCAGTTGTTCTTAGCTTACGATGATTAGCTTAACGACTATAGCTTTAATATGTCCTAAAGTTGAAGTATCCTCATTTTCACGCACCTGTATGAGGAGAACAAACTCTAGACAAAGATAAAACAGATCCCTCCGATCAACGATTCGATCGGTGATTTACCCTCGACATGAGTTTTTAGAGCACTATTTACGACTTATTCCAACTCAAAATAATTTACACATGGTAATGAGTTAAAATAATGCACGTCCGGGTCAAACGGCACTTTAAAATCAATTAGCAAATTTTCCCAATCCAAAAACTGAGTTCAGGTAACTCATAAAATGATTACAAAATGAGGGATCGTGGTAATCCCAAATATGTTTAAAATGTTGATTAAAAATCTCTTTCTGTGTTAAGGTGAACCAAAAGAAGCTGAGTCATTGTAGCGTTTTTAAATGATTTGTGATAATTCGTAGATTCAGTTTGAACAGCATAGAAACGTGCGTTAAAGTAGCTCTAATTATGCAACCCACGACATTGGTAAATCCATTTTTGTCAGTGTATGTAGTATGTAGGTAATCGAGATTACCTTCTGTGGTGATAGGCATAATCATGGTAATGCAGTCACTGTTAAGGGGATTTGTCAACTTGGTTTCTGTAAAATAACCGCCTCGGTGGCCGAAGTGGGTAAAGCACCGGAAACGGCGTGAGCCTGCTTTCGCGCTGCTCGAGTCGAGCGGGTTCGAATCCCGCTACAGTATACGCTCAAATAAAAAAAGTACTGGGTTTGGTTGTTGTATGTGTGAGTGCAGGTACTTCTGACTAACGATTTATCGGAATCGAAACCGCAGGGTCATGCTTCTATAGCAGCGGATCTTTAACCCGAGACTTGCCTCGGTTGCGGGCTGTGTGGGCAAGCTGTTGTAGTGTGATTCTGTGGGGGGATCAGGATGATGGTTGGTTGGAAAGCGACTGCGCGTGGTTCGGATCCCACGATAAACAGTAGGTCCCGTCTGGCTGACATTACCCAGACGTAAAATTACCGTGGGCGGGTTAGTAACGAATAACTAGGGGATACAATAAGTCTGTAAAAAGGCTGCGGTGTCAGGACGTAAGTGCCGACCTAGTTATTTAAGAGTAATCAATCAAAATTCTGTAAAATACTCCTGTTTTAAATAAAGATATTTAAAGTACGAAGTGTTATTCTCAATGACTAATACAGGTACCTACTACTGTTGCAATAGCCATACACGAAAATCATATCCGCGAATTCTTTATGTGAATAAAATAAATGCATGATTTTAACACAAATGACGCAAAAAATAAAAAATAGCCAACTGTCAATGACTACAATTAACTAACTGACAATTCACAATCTATCTTTAGTACCAGCAAAGTTGCTAATTATTAAATTACCTATAGTCCTTTAGTCGCACCAGTGTAATTTACTCTTTAGCATAGGACCTGGAAACTTCAAACCCCGATATTTCAAGAACCGTTAGGAAATCGGGAAAAAATAATAGAATAATTTTTACTTAAAATTAGTCATAGAATTCATATACGAATTATCTCGCATACCTCGGCGGCCACCCTGTATATTGGCTTCTTTGGAATATTGGTGCATATTTATTTGTTTATATTCCTCTGATCCGTGCTCAAATTAAGATTAAGTAGGTATACCTACTTATTAGGTTTAGTATTTTAGAAGTTTAGATTAATTATTTAAATACCAAATATAATTGGGTTATTGATATTTAGGTATCAACCTGTATTTAAATGTATACTACGAAACCTGCAATATGATCTTGAAATGTAGCCTGCATATGCACTCTTTTATCGTCTAACCTCAGTCCATGAATTGCTACAAACAGCAGCGAATGCAAATGAAATCGCACAACAGAAAATTGTTATAGCCACCAACACGATCAAATAACCATTCCAATCAACATTGTTGTACTGCTGCCACTAAAATGTAAACATAACTGCAGACTGACATGTTTGTCTCCCGTCAAATCGCGCCCACTTGGTCGGGTTGCCACAATACAATCAAAGTACATTAGATTTTGTCGCATTCAACCAAATCGTACGAAGCGTTTGATCGTGAGGGGCCGGTTCGCCGGTTTTACGATACTTATTTCTAATATGTAAGGATTTGAGTTTTACTTTACCCGTTCCTTATTCTCTTCTACCATCTTCTCCATATTTTTTAGATAAACCTCGGTATCCTTGTCAATCTTGACTGCTACGTCCTCCTTGGATCCCATGTGACGAGCCTCGTACTCACGGAACTGCCTCTCCCTCTCGTTACGATAGGCCTCGATTTCAGCTTGAGCTTCATCTCGGGCTTGCTTGATTCTTTTTACTTTACCTTAAATCAAATACATGGCAAAATTTAACCAGTAGGGGCTTTCAGGGTCGGCAGGGCCGACCCAATGTCAAACAGAGTAAACAGAAAACAGAGTATAAAGTCTGTACGTTTTAAGAATTCCGATATCGGATTAAATCACCAAGGGATGTTATCGCTTTTAAAACAGTAAGTCGGTTAAGTTACAATATCTTCGCACCTTCGCTATACTTGATCACACCGAACATCCCACTGGTTTACTGTATTCTATTACTGGGCGAAATCAGAGGTTTCAAAACAAAATTATCTTAGAATTACGCGTTGAGCATAAATAATAATTAAATAGATAATTAAATTATGTTGCTATTATTATAGTTTAATCTATATAATAATCGCTATTTTCCAGGAACCAATTAAAATTTGCTCAAGTGCGGGATGGTTAAATATGGTAAAGATTTTGTCAGGTATATACTTTTCCGATAATGACATTATTTTGAGATTATTATAATTAAACCTTCATAATAATTACTATTTTCCAAGAAATAATTAAAATTTGCTGAAGTGCGGGATGGTATGTTCTACTTTATTTTAAATAAGTAGTTGTGCTTTTCACTTTTAGTTTGTTTCTCATTGTGTGTGAATTAAAATCAGTTATTAAGCAAAGTTATGGAAAATGTTCAGCAAGGTGGCACATCGCCTAGAAGGCATTTATCTCCAGGTGAACGCCGTTTCGTATTACAAGTGGAACGTTATTTTACTTTAGAAAAAGATAACTCGGGCCCGTTAGAGTCTGTTTTGGCAGTGCAAAAACGAACGTCTGATGCTTGCGGCATTTCAGAGAAGACCTTAAGAAGACTTCGAAAAAAGAGTGAAGAGGATTTGGACAGACCATATAAAAGGGTTCGACTCCATTCAAAAACCTTGGATTTAGCCCAGGGATAAAACTCTCCATTAGGAATATTGTTTATGACATGTATAAAGCCAAGGAATTTGTTACCCTCAAAGCTATTCTTGAAAAGATAAAGCAGAAAAAACTTTGCGATATTGGAACTAACAGTTTGTCCATCATCTTAAAACATATGGGTTTCAAATATAAAAAAACGAACAACAGAAAACTAAGGGATTATTTAAACAACAAAAAATCGGAATTGTCAAGACAAGTTGTTTTTCTTGACGAAACATGGGTATTTGCAAACGGAACTTCAACAAAAACGTCTTGGCAGGATGACTCAAAGCATTGTTATTCAAGTACCCGTGCAAGTAATGGAAAAAGGTATATTATATTACATGCTGGTAATGAAGAAGGTTTTGTTTTAAATGCCAGTTCGATATTTTCATCAACAAAAAAAACTGATGATTATCACGGCAATATGGATGCTGAAATTTTTGAGCATTGGTTCGAGGAAAAACTTTTAAACAGTTTAGAAAAACCTTCCTTAATTGTTTTAGACAATGCCTCTTACCATACGAGACTCGAAGAGAAATTCCCTACAAGCAGCTGGAAAAAGGAAGAAATAAAAGAGTGGTTGTCAAAGAAAAACATAAGCCATGAAAATTTATATTTAAAAAGTGAACTTTTAAGCAAGTGTAAAGAGCAGTCATTTAAAAAAAAGTATGTTGTTGACGAATTAGCCCTCAAATATGGACATCAAGTTTTGAGATTGCCGCCCTACCATTGTCATTACAACGCAATTGAATTGGTATGGGGTATTAGCAAGAACTATTATGACAAACATGCCTGTAAAAATATCGGTAAGCCTAGCGTTATAAAGTTATGGGAGGAGGCGCTTAGCCAAGCGGGCAAAGAAGAATGGCGGAAATGCATTGAACACACAGAAAAAATTATTTTTAAATCTTATGAGACAGAACAGGTTATAGACGAAGTAAGACCGTTAATTATTACGAATGATGATGATGATGACGATGATGTTGAATCTGATGAGTCTGAAAGCATGGGTGAAATTTCAAATGCAGAGGAAGACTACTTTTAGTAGTACCTATCTACAAGTAGGTATCGCAAGACTACAAAATCGGTTCTTTTTAGAACCAAAACTTTATAAAAAAGAATTCGTAAAACTAATTTGTCTGAATACTACAAAAGCTAAAAAATTATTATTTTTCTTTACCTAAACTAATTTTTTATTTACTTTAAATTATTTTATTTAGAAAATGTAATTCATCAACATCCAAAATTACCTTCAATATAATTTATTGTTTGAGAGCCACCGACATAATGCTCAAGAGGTTTTATGGCTTAGCGGACTTCTTAAAACGCACAGACTTTACTATATTATTTATCTACATCAATTTGCATTTTAATAACTCTCAAAATGCCAACGAATAACCGTTCTACTTTTTAAGTCGCCCTTGTAACCTAGGATGTCATAGTGGATTACTCGTAAACGCGCCACCAACAAATTAATTGTTTTACTTGTCAAGTCGCCTTTGTAACCAGAACTAAGTCTGGCAAGCCTACCCTGCCATAAGAATTTCAAAATTCCAGGCTCTAGGATAGGCAACCAAACATACAATACTGTCACTATATATTTAAAGATTTCACACACCGTCAGAAGCGGCAAAAATAGATTTGCCGGTAAATTTAAGGTTTGTTCCAACCCGATCAAAAACCGTACCAGTACGGTCCCGCGAACGGTCGCACAACTAATTTGCCACTGCAACAGTCGATTGTCAAGTTCAAAGTTTAAATAAAAAGCGTTCGGGCATAGAATAGCGGGTTGGAACAAACATTTAAAGAAAGTGAGGTTAGCTAGTTACAGTTGATGCAAAACAAAAACCGATGCACGTCATCAATCAGCTGATAATTGCAAGGTCGCGGTCGTAATAAAACACGAGGAAATTTAATTTGGGCAAAAAGTATTAAAACTTTATGCGATATTAAATTTATTACAAACTTATATTCTTCTTTGATACGAACCCACTTATAGCAAATATTTTGTTTATTTAAGCTTGTAAAAATTAATATAATTTGAATTTTATTGTCCGATAGTTGGCAACACAACTGTAAACGGTGCGGTGGCGCCAGCTCGTTCGTTGGCTTTGTTTGACGTTTCATGCAAAACTAACCTTAATTGTTCGTGGTTCCGTGTTGCTGTCCGTCTATTTTTTAACAAAAACTCCAGATCATTTCATAAATAACATTAAAAAACTGTTCTATTAAGAGAAACAAAAGTGCACATACATATCTTTGTCAATAACGTTGTTTACTATTTGTGAAAAATGCCGAAGCATTTAAACAGTCGGTGCAAAGAGCTAATAGCTTCTCTAAGAAGCTATTTTCAGGAAGAACCTAACAACAATGTTACCCTTGACAGCGGTACAGAGAAGAAAATTTAAAGAATATGTTAAGGTCCAGATATGTTATTTCTACTTTGCTCATTTTTAGCGTGTAGCAGCTGCCCTAAATTTGAATATCCACCAGGGCCGGTTTCTAAGGGGGGGGGGGGGGCGACAGGGGCGATCGCGAATTGTGTTCATCCAGCCTGTTATGCTATGACTGCACTAATTAACCACTTATACATGTGCAGCTTTTTCCATTTTCGCACCTCCCTAAGTAGGCTTCTAAAACCTCCACTGTAAGCGCAATGTCAACAACAGTTAAGGAAAATAAATTATTAGAATCACCTTAAAACAAATATTCTAATTCAAAGAGAGTTGTAAATGTGGGAAGATTGGATATAAGTTCTATCCGTGACACTATTTATAAAATGTACGAAACAAGTAAGTTGTATTATTTAAAAACTATAATATTTTATATCGATTATTCATAAGCTGTAACTTTTTTAGAACATCATGTAACTTTGACAACTTTTAAAATTAAAAGACAGAAAACTGCTTGATGGTTGTCTTAACTCTTTAAGAAGCCTCTTCAAGAAAATAGGCTTCGGATGGTAAAAAGATGAACTGAGGCGAGGGCTTATGGAATTTTCCCATGTAGCTTTCAAACAACTAGTATTTTTGAAAGAATATATTAAAGAGAAAGAAGCATTCTTGTACCAATTCGTTTTCTTGGATATTTCAGAATGGTACCATTGGTCGATCTTGGCAAGATGAAAATAAAAGAAGTGTTAGATCTACTAAAGTTGATGGTAAAAGGTATTATGCAGTAAACAAATATATAAACGGGCAAGGGCCTAGCGACACCTAAAGCACCGGTTCCCGTCAGTCTGGTTCTGAACTCCATTCAGACCAGTCGTTATCGCTCTAGCATTTTTTGCCTTTTGCTATTCGCTTATCAGTACAATCTAAACACAACGTGCTCGAAATATTAAAGAGTTTTCGTATTGTCGTTACGACAACGCGAAAATTTCCAGTTTTTCTTTTAGTTTCCGCACATTAGTGGCACCCCCTGCATGTTGTAGGGGGTACATCACCCTTAAATCGCGTTCGCGAGACGTCTCGCGCTGTTTTCGCGCAGAATAAATTCAAAGTGGTCAGTGACCTGTACTGACTTTTCAAAAAAAAAAAAAAAAAAAAACATTTTTTCTCGACTTTTCCGCGGCTTAGTGGCACCCCTTACATGTAGTAAGGGGTATATTAACTTAATTTCGCGTTTCGCGAGGTTTTCCGTGTGTTTTTCAAAAGAAAAACATAAAGATCGGAATTAGGGGTGTTTATCCCCCCTGGATGTGTTTCAAATTAAAATTAGTGCTGTAAATATAGTTTTAAGTTCGCGTAAAAACAACAATAATAAACATAGTGTTTCTCGTCCTTTTTTACCCTCTCTGAGGGACCCTCCCTCGCGTGGACACTCATAGTGCCATGTTTCGATCCCCCCAAGGGGAGAAAAATCCGGTAGTCCCGCAAAATGACCCTAACGAATCCATCGACACCGAAAATTCGCTAACGAGCGAGAGCGAACCCGCGCCGATAAGGCTAAAGCAAAACGCGATTGTGAAGTACGTTACACGTTTTATATCGTCATGTAAGTACTGTGAGGCAACAGCCCTTAAAGCTAGGAAAAACACTCTAACAAACCCTCATCGAGTGCAAATAACGAAACACTTACGTGAAAAACACAATCTACCAGACACTTTACCTGACACTAGTGCGAAAACTCCCGTTGAGCAAAACGCTTTTTGCTCAACATACGAACAATCAATTTCAGAATCCACAGACACAAATATGCAAACAGACATGAACGCCTCGGAATCGACAAAAATACAACCTACTGACGACCGAGAACCAACAAAAAACATTGACCTACATTCCAATGACCCAGTGCCCTACTTAACAAAAACTAACGTAAACAAAAACAAACCGACATTGTATACAACAGAGACAATGACCACAGACAACGAAACGATGACGTTGGATAACTCCGCAGGGGAGGCAATGGTAGTTGACCCTACCAACCCCCCCAAAAGACAAAGCGCAATCAGACCCATCAAAACACTATTAAATATCATAGAAAGATCCCAAACACAGAGAGAATCATTTAAAAAACCACAGACAAGCGAGCAGACCTCCTCTGCCACGGGTACTGTACCAAAAAACAAAAATTTAAACAAACAAAACTATACAACTGACAGTGACATAGACCGACAAACTGAAGTTACTAGAGAACGAAAACGACGACTAACAAAAACCTCACCTGAACAAGACCCGAAACAATACAGAACAGTGACACACAGGACTTACCCACAAACAAAAAATACATATGTAACGCAGACACAAAATAAATTCATACCACTAACGCCACAAGACATCGACATAGAATTAACACAAGAAACAACTGACACTGAAGCCGAAGACACCGCCACCTCAGCGCCACCATCCAGAAAACGTTCGCCAAGGACCAAAACAACAACAAAAGCACCGTCCAATCTGCCAACAACATCAAAGAAGATACCAGTACCCCCCATCGTCCTCGAGGGAGTCGCCGGCACCGCACAGCAGTATACTGACTTATGCAGCGACATCGACAAAATAACTAAAGGCGGATATATCACTAAGTTTGCTAAGAGATCACTTATTATTCAATTTAATATTATTGAGGACTACAATACTTATTTGAGAGAACTGAGAGCTGACGAGAGTAACAAATTCCACACCTATGCAACCACAGCTGAGAAAACTCAAGCGTACATCATAAGGGGATTGGATCACAAACCCACCCCTAATGATGTACACCACGAACTTGAGACAACGTACAAATTGCCAGTCAAAACTGTTTACTTGCTACGCACGCCATTCAGGCCATTGTATATGGTGGTCCTAATGGGCGAAAATAACCTCAATAAAATACAGCAAACCGTCAAATACCTCCAGCATGCCTCCATATCCTGGGAGCGAAGAAACGCTTCAACTACAATCATCCAATGTAAGCGTTGCCAGATATGGGGGCACGCTACAACATACTGTGCAAGGGATGTTCGCTGTATGAAGTGCTCTAAAAACCACTGGACCAAGGACTGTGCACCAGGGCACACGGTCATGTGCGCAAATTGCAATGGGGCGCACATGGCCAACGACCAGCAGTGCCCTGTGCACATATTCAAAATTAATAAACATATGGAGAACCAGAAAATACAATCCCAGCCTCAATATGTTCCAGCCCCTATCCCAACAACGAATGCATGGTCAACTTCGAACAACTCTAGGGCAAGTAGAGTCACCAATTTGGGCAGGGCAAGTGCCCCAGCTCTATCAGCGCAGAATTTCCCCGAGCTACCTGCCAGAGGTGGTTCGTCAGCAGCCCCCCCGCCAACCACTCCACAACTTCAACACCAGCAACAACAACAACAGCATCATCACAGTGCAGTGCAGTTCACCGCCCCAAGTGCCGCAAATAATCAGGTAGGTGACTTACTTGGTGTTATGCAAGGCTTGAAAACTATAAACATGTCCGAAATTATCAGATTCTATTCAGATTTACAAAAAATCACTAGTTATGAACACACACCAAACGACATCGATATAGCTTTCAAACTGTTAAAATTTCAGGAAACTTTTCACACCTATAAATTCAGATAGGGGAGAAAGGTTTAAGGGTGGTAAACTGGAACGCCAATGGCGTCAAGAGCAAACTGGGAGAACTCATATTCTTTCTTTCGCAAAACCGGGTCGACATTATGTTCGTCACCGAAACTAAGCTGACAGAAAATGATTCGATTAAAATACGAAATTACTCAATATATCGTGCCGATAGAAATGTGCGGGGGGGCGGTGTTGCCATCCTCATCAAACAATCCATTCCACATATGCAGATTGACAATTATATAAGTGCTGTGGAGCATGTGTCAGTCCGCTTGAGGAATGGAGTGGTGATGAGTGCGGTATATGCCGCACCCCGCACACGTTTAACAAATAACGACATCGAATCATTTTTTGCCAGTCACGGCCAGGTTCTTATGGCTGGTGATTTGAATGCTAGACATAATATGTGGCGCAACCATCTCAATAATAGACACGGTAACCTAATCTTTGATTATTTAATGAACAATAACATCCAAATAATCGCCTCAGACAGACCAACACACTACCCTCTAAATGGCAGTACGCCAACGTACATTGACTTTTACTTAAACAAAAATATTTTAGGTCTGTCTGAGGCGATTGTTTTAAATGAACTAAGCTCCGATCACCTCCCTGTAATGGTGGAGTGGCATGTACAAATGCTTTTTGAATCCCCAACAAATACAATTTTACTAAAAAATATTGACTGGAATAATTACAGACAATTACTAAATAACAAAATAATAATAAACAACAATATTGATGACATACATACATTGGACGCAGAAGTGACTAAATTAACTACAAACATACAAACAATACACAGACAAATTGGACAAAAAATCAAAATTAAACACAAAGAGGACAGACTTCCACAGGACATACTAGACCTCATTAAATTTAAAAATAGACTCCGAAAAATTTGGCAACGAACACACAGACAAATAGACAGAATTAGACTCACAGAAATCCAACATACAATACGAGAAAAAATAAATACGCACAAAAACAAAACATGGACTGACACCTTAACAGGACTAAGTGCACAGGACTCGTCACTGTGGCGTCTGACCAAACGCCTCAAACGTAAATTCAAGAAAATACCCACATTGACTGGTCAACAAACACAAACAGACAAAGAGAAGGCAGACTGTATAGCGGAATCTCTTGCTGCAGTCTGTACTTCTCCTGACAACACACAACAAGCACAAAACAACATAACAAACTTGATGACAAACGTTACAAGACAAAAATACCCCATACCCCCCCCCGTCCTATCCAAACTGCACATCGGACCCAGGGACTTGAGAGAGATAATACGTTATCTACCTCTCAGAAAAGCCCCTGGGCCTGATGCGCTTCCTAATATACTCCTAAAAAATCTCCCTCAAAAAGCATTTGTGCAATTATTGTACATAATAAACGCCATGTTCACCTTACAGCATTTCCCTGTGCAGTGGAGAGAGGCCATTATCATACCGATACTTAAGCAAGACAAAAACCCAAAATTACCTGACTCATATAGACCTATTGCTCTGACCAACACAATGTCCAAAATCGCCGAAAAATCCATACTACTCAAACTCAAAAAACTCAAACTACTGACTAACATACCAGACGAACAATTTGGATTTAGACCACGACATAACACGGTACATGCAGTGACAAAGGTCCTGACTGATGTTAAAAATAAATTCAATACTGGACAAAATACAGTACTACTGTCCCTTGACATCAGTCGCGCCTTTGACAGTGTCTGGCACCAAGGACTATTATACAAACTTATGACAATTCATAATTTTCCGACATACTTAATAACTTTAATACGAACATACTTACATAACCGCACCTTCTTTGTCAGAGTAGAGGGTGCATTGTCCGCTGCGAAAGTGGTTAATGCGGGGGTGCCTCAGGGAACGGTGCTGTCACCGCTATTATATAACTTGTATACAGCTGACTTCCCAAGGTACCCCCTCACCAAGCTTACATTGTACGCGGATGATGCACTCATCTACGCGCAATCGTTTTATGCAGAAGCTGCTAAGCGACAGGTCCAGTCGCACATTAACATCCTGGATCCTTACTTTAAAAAGTGGAAAATAGCAGTAAATCCACTTAAAACCACTTGCGCAACTCTGACAAAGAAATTTACTAATAACAGAATAATAATACCATTAAAAATTAACGAAACGTACATACAACCACAAAAACGATTCAAATATCTCGGAATAACTATAGACGAAAGACTTTCCTTCATGCCTCACGTGACAGAAACTCTCAAAAAAGGCTTTGCAGCAATGCAAAGCCTTTACGCAATTTTATCCAAAAGCTCCCACCTCTCCCCTCCCAACAAGTTACTTATCTACAAACAGATCATCAGACCAATACTGACTTACGGTGCTCCCGTATGGTGCAGTGCTTCGAGCACTCAGATGCATAGGCTTCTGAGGCTCGAAAACAAGATCTTGAGATGTGTGACGTCATCTGATAGATACGTCACAATCCGAGACCTGCATCATATGGTGGCAACAGACGATATAATAACACACATACGTGACTTGTCCGACAAATTTTACATGTACCAATTACAGCACTCACCACTTACAATAAACATAACAGACAGACGTGCAAACAATGACATACATACAAAACACAAACCCCTTTACTACAAATTACCAATATACAACCTCCCACTGCCAGACGCACAATAACATTATTAGATGACGAATAAGAACGAACAAACAATAAAATAACGTAGACAAACATACAACAACATAAAACTAAAATAACAACAATTACTTGAAACACATAAATCGGCTGCAAGAATTTTGCTAGACTTTCAGCATCACTCGATCGTTTGGCGTATTTTTGCAGCCGAAAACGTGTGTTTCCGACACGAGAAACGGCAGTGGGCGGGACTTACGAGACCTCAACACTGACTAACAAACAAGGACAACCCACTAAATATGGCCACTCCCACTGTAGGAGGTGACGGAGCGAGATGGTTGTACCGCATTGCATTCAGATTGTCCGCTGTAGGCGAACATAAACAGAGCCTGTGATATTTAAAATTAACTGGGTTTTTTGAAAGTTTTCCCAGAATGCTCTGCCATTGGAATACAGTTACCGCTTTACTAATTTCCTGAAATTTTAATATTAAGCTCCACGGAGCAATGCAAGCCTCGTAAAACACCGGTAAGGCAGCGCCGGAACGCGTGTGAAATAATCCTTGTAACGTAAAAAGCTAAAATTGTACCCAGGCCATTCCAACGGCCGCCGGGCTCCTAGCCCGGTTTCTTGGGCATATTTCGGGCCGTATGCTTACGGTCCGTATACGCCCAAAACTGTTCAATACTCTATCTTAGGGAATATGTGTTACTGTGCGATTTCTTAGTTGTGTAGGGGCACTAAGCCCTAGGGTAGCTTTAAGTGCAAAGTTGGCTTTGTTAACCAATAGGAAAATATACAAGTTTAAAAAGGAAAAAGGAAAAAGGTTCCCGTCAGATCACCGAAGTTAAGCGGTGTCGGGCGCGGCTAGTACTTGGATGGGTGACCGCTTGGGAAACACCGCGTGCTGTTGTCTTAGGGAAGAGTGTAAAATCGACATCAAAACCATCCTATTCACGCCGGACAGGCCGGATGAGATCGGATATCTCGTAGGATGAAGGTGCCGTTTCACACTCCCCAGTCGGTAGACCGCACGATTAAAAACCGTACGGTCGATGACCGGTTCTAGATGGCCTCAGATACGCCGACGAACCGTAAAAAAGTAAAATAAAAAAAAAAAAAAAATATAATAATATAAACTATGGGAAATTTTTCTATATTTATCTTGTTTTTATGAAAAAAAAACTATGTAATTTCCTCACTCGGATATTTGGGTTACAAGCTGGCAACACTGTCAATAACTGACGTCACTTGAAGGGTATGACGTGCATCGGTTTTTGTTTTTCATTCAGGGACGCGCCGTCCATATGGGCAAGGTCGTGCGGCGCAGGACGGCGTCAAGGCCTTAAAGGCGCCAGGCCTTCAACACAAATTAACATAAAACTAAAAAAATTATCTATGAATACCGGTGGTGAAAATGCATTATCCACCAACACCGACCGCCGCGCCGGTCGGCTAACAGTACCAGTGGTGAAATTTTACTGCTCCTCTTCCTGGGGGGGCGCGAAAATCCGCGTGCGTTCGGCGCGCTGATTTAAACTTGCAGAATATTGCGTGTTCGTAATTGATATGTAGCTGGTTAATTTTTCATTCTTGTCTTAATAAGCGCATAAGACATATAGAGTGCCTTATTTGCTATTACGTATCTACCGCAACTGTGAAAAATAATTACAAATAAAGTAAGTAAGTGATTAAGCAAATTAATTAACAGGGATGCAAATAATTGTTTTTCTTTTTAAGAACTTTTGTTTATAAAACAAATAATGCTTGTTGTTTAATATTTTTTATTTATTTTATTTAGATGGCCAGAGAAGAAAAAAAGAAATTGTCTGGTAACCAAAACTTGCTTAACAAGCGGAAACGGGAGGAAGACTTCCATTGATTTTTAAAAACACTAAATTAAGCAACCAAGACGGTTTCAATGATTGGCATCATTTAAGCAAACATTTCAAAATCCACGAAAAAAGTAAATCTCATTTTCAAAATTCAGGTGTCTGGTCAGATTTACTATAAATAATAAAAACTAATCGAACCGTTGATTCGGAAATGCAAAATTTATTAAAAAATGAAAGTAAACATGGGCGCAGTGTCATTGAAAGAATAATTTATACTATTCAATTTTTGGCTGAACAAAACTTGGCTTGTCGTGGTCCTAGTAACAAATTATTTGAAAGAAATAATGGAAATTTTTTAAAATTTATAGAAATGATATAGCAAAATTTGATCCAGTCATGTCTGCACATATTAATAGATCTCAAAAAAATATTCCACTTTACCTTTGAGATAAAATTCAAAACGATACCATTAAATTAATAGGAGACAATATAAGAAATAATATTTTAAACCAAGTTAAAGAAGCAAAGTAGTTTTCTATATTACTTGATTGTACTCCTGATGTGAGCCGCCCGCGCCAGGAGCAGATTTCTGTTTGCTTAAGGTACGTTAATTTAAAAAACAATAAATTTAGTGTCCAAGAACGTTTTTAACATTTCATCCTATATGTGATACAACAGGTGAAGGTTTAACCAACTTTTTACTAAAAACTTTGGAGAATAATTATGGTTTAGACATTTATAATATGCGCGGCCTAGGTTATGATAATGGTTCAAAAATGCAGGGTAAACATCAAGGTGTACAAAAAAGAATTTTAGACATTAATCCACGAGCAATGTTTGCACCTTGTTGTAACCACAGTTTGAACCTTGTCATAAACGATGCTGTGAAATCCAATATTTCTAGTATAATTTTTTTTTCAACTGTTCAAGAATTAAATATTTTTTTTTTGTCTCAACCAATTGGCGGTCTGTTTTGAAAAGTAACATTTCAAGTCTGACATTAAAGCCTTTGTCAGATACTAGATGGTCTAGCAGAATTGATGCAATAACCCCTCTAAGATTTCAGTTGGGCGAAATTTACGATGCTCTTTATGAAATTTTATCCGGAAATAATTTTGACAATAGATACTACAAAACATCTAGTTACCTCCCTAGGTAAAAAAATTAAAAATTATGAGTTTGTGTGTATGGTAGTCTTGTGGTACAAGATTGTAAGTAAAGTGGATGTTGTTACTAAGATTTTGCAATCAAAAACATTTAATATTTCCCAGGCTTGCGAAAGTTTAAATAACCTCAATGAATTTGTAAAACAATATCGATCTGACAAAGGCTTCAGTGACTTATTAGTAGATGCCAAAGAACTAGCTTCTTGCTTAGAAGTTGATGCAAAATTTATATCCGCAGAAATTTTAAGGCCACGAAAGATTAAAAAACAATTTTCTTACGAAGGTGACGACCAACCGATTGAAAATCAAAAAATGAAAAACTATTATCGTGTCATTCTGATGTTTTTAATTTTTTGTAGAATGTTGAGGATTTCGGCAAATATTCTGACCAAGATCAATTTAATTTTTGTAAAAAACTGGAAGAAACCTTAACTGACAAAGATCGAAACGAGAAAGATATAGACGGAACATCTATTATCTGTTTCAAAACAATCACTATTTTATTTCTTTTTTTTTTTAATATTTTGAATTAATGTTTTGTAACTTTGATACTGTTTTTGTTTTGTTACTGTTGTTTCGTATTCTATTAATATTTTTTGTGTACTTTCTGTTTGTCACAAATAAATATAGACATATTAGTACTAAAAAGTATAGAGTTTTCTTCAAAAATTTCAACGATCAACTATGAGAGAAGGGTGGTAATTTTAGCTGAATATTATAATATTGGTTAAAGGCGCCTATCATTATTTCGCACGACGGCGCCGAAAATACTTGGCGCGTCCATGTTTGCATTAAGGATGCTTATTGTTATTATTCGTTTGTTATTATCGATTGAGTGATATTATTCTTGAAAGAAAAAGTCTGTTAAAAAACCAAACTTTCGGTTTGGTTTAAATAGGCTTGTTTAGAATTAAGACCTCAGGTAAGTGTTTCAAAATTTAAATAAAATATCTTGTTACTGGCACCACGCAATGACATGAAAAACCAAGTTGAAACTGAGGTAAAAAGGGATCATATTCACTGTATTTTCGTCTTCTCTTTCATTTGATAAACAAAGTAAAATAAAAAAAAAAAAAAAAATAACCACCTAAAACCACTAAAATGTTGATTTAATTAACATTGTTTTATTGGCCATAATACCCATTTTATTTTTAAATCAAAATGGAAAAATTAAAATCTGTTGGGCGACTGCAGTACGACAATTTAAAAGAACTTGATTTATTTGGTTAACAAAAAACAGTTTTGTGTGATAAGTAGCTATTTGTTGAAAAATATGTTGTCAATGATATCAATAATTTTTTTAATACAGAGAACTAGTTAGAAATGCCAGGCTGATTCGCTAATGTTTGTAAATTGGGGAAAATGTATAATTTTACTTAGGTATAACGTATAACAATTTATTGCAAAACACCGTTCAGGAAATTTATAAATTATTGTCATGTTCACCCACAATCTGTGTCAAATAAGCGAGGCTTTACGTGTCTAAAGTTTTATATTGAAATATCACATAACTCTATATTTATTTTACTAGTAGTTATGTCATCTAAAAAAATAAAAATAACATACCGACTCTGGAGCGAGTCCAGGGTCATGATCCCCCCCCCCCCCCAAAAAAAAAAACAAAAAAATGTCATACTACATAATATTATCACGAATAAAGAATGTGTGATTCACATTTTTTCAAACCTACCTTTTTGCATAGAAATAAAAAAAAATTAGTGAAATTAAATGTTCAATGCAAATATTAGAATAGTAGGCAAAACCGAAATTTGGGCGTGGTCTCCAAAAATTTTTGCCTGCGGCGCTATTTTCACACGTTCAGGGCTCCTTAGCTCTCTCTAGATTCACCATGCTTCTCTTTCTTGTTAATTTTAGTTAACTGTTTCATTTCTCATTACTATTATGTATTAAGCTGTGGAGAAAGACTGCATTGTTTTATTTATATTACTTTGACTGAGAGTATGGACTATTTCTTCAATTTATTTTGTAAGGGCTTATTAAAATACGCTTAGCGGTACTTTTCACCTTTGTATATGACAAGATTAATAAATTTGGCATTATACTAAAAATATTATTTCTTTATTTATTAACGGCGTTATTGGGGTTAGACGAACCTCTACTCTACTCTTTTAAATAAAGTCAAAACTATTGTATTAAAAAGAATATTCATTCATAGTAAATTTCTTCACCAAATAAATCCTCAAAAATAAAAATATTAAACTGTCTATAAAACTGTATTATACCTACTACTGTAAAGCATTGTGTTATTGGTCTCGTTGTTCTTCAATTACCATTATTACAAATTTTAGGATTGCCGACTGTTCAAAATAACATAAATTTCAATTATGAGCTTAATTTAGACAAGCTTAATTGATAATCATGTGCTTCGCCAAAGTGTGTGAAAATATTTTTATTAACCTATTTTAATAAAAAAATTGAAATAATATACATATAATTGTTTTTAATTATTGAACAACATGTTTATGCCAAACATAAAATACTTTTCGGTTTTCAATCGATTTTTTTTTGTTGACTGCAAGCAAGTATACTGCAAAGAATGTTTTTTTTTTTTAAACACAAATATACCTATATTTCCGTAATGAGTGGGAATAATCGAATAAAAAAAATAGTACGTTATATACATAAGTGAGCTGTTATACAGGGTGTCCCGAAATTAGGTGGCCAAAGGAAAACAGTGGAATCTGCATCGAAAAATAATACTAATTTGTTTAATAAACAAGTATCGGAAATTGCCCCCTAAGGGAGCTACAGCCCCCTAATATGGAACCCATGAAGATGGTATTTTTCAGATTATTCCCAAACAGTTAAACACAGAAACATAAATTTTTGGTATTTTAATAACTTTTATATGCTGAATCTGGATCTAAAATCAAAACTATCAAAATTTAATCATAGGCGTAACATTTGGGGGGGTTGAGGAACAAAAACAAAAGTAACTTTTTTCTAAGTTAATGTTTTACATTTTTTTTCTGGAATTATGAAAGTTTAAGGCTTTCTGACAAAAAAGGTACTCTTGATGTACTTCGCTCAGATGCACCATTTCTGAAAAAAAAGTCCTTAACTATAACCCTGTTTACCAAGGACCGATCACATTTTCATTAAAACTTAGTAGTAGGCCTTGAAACAAAATTGACATGTTTGTTATTTGCCAGCTTGACATTTATTATGATAGTTTATTCGAAATTTTCTGGTATAATTATTGTGGTTAATTTTTTTTTGACATGGAGCGTTTCTCGAATAACGATTTAGCTGATATTCATTTATTTACGGATATTGCAATGGTAATGCACCTGCCGCTGTACGTGAGTACCAAAGACGGTTTCCGAGAAGAATACTGCCACATCGAATAGTATTTAGTCGTGTCCATAGAAATTTAGTAGAAAGGATCATTTAGGCGTTCCCAGGGACAAGGCCGGCCTATGGGAAATTATTTCGAGGGAGCGCTAAATAGAATTGAGGAAAATCCTCAAATAGCATTGAGACCGCTGGCAAATATTATTAATATCCCCAAATTAATTGTAAGTATCTAATATTTATTAGAATTATTGTTTTTACAGATAACAGATAGCAGCACGTGAATTGTTAAAAAATATTTTTTTAGCTTGGAAAAATGACCCAAAGACTGCATCCAATTCATTATCAAAGAGTACATGATTTAGGAGCCGACGATTTTCAACCTCGTGTAGAATTTTGCCAATGGATTTCCAACCACCAAAATACGTTGAGAAAAGATTTATGGTCGGATGAAGCAACCTTGGCAAGGTATTTAATAGCCATAATACTCATTTTTGGGCTCAAGACAATCCGAATTTGGTTCGAAGGACTAGTTAGCTAACTACCAACATAGGTTTTCTTTCAATGTATGGGCAAGGATCATAGGAGATGTTTTAATAGGTCCTATTATTTTGACAGATAGATTAAATGCCCATCATTATTTAAGTTTCCTCCAAAATGAGCTGGCAGAATTGCTAGAGGATGTTCCTATACGTATTCGGTTAGAGATGTTCTTCCAGCACGATGAGGCGCCAGCCCACTTTGGCCAGCTTGTAAGAAACTGGCTAAATGAAAATTTTTCCAATAGGTGAATAGGTACAGGCGGTCCAGTAAACTGGCCAGCTCGATCGCCTGATCTAAATTCTTTAGATTATTATCTGTGAGGCAATATGTGCAATATTGCTTATGCCACAGAAGTACTTAGATAGCCCAGAACAGCTTTTAAGACGAATTCATGCAGCTGGAAACCGAATTAAAGAAAACCGGTTCGAAATTCTTCGTACCTACTACTTAAAATAATAGAAAACGGTCCAGACTGTGTATTCAACAAAATGGAAATTTATTTGAACATTTACTCAAGTAAATGAGTGTTGTTGTTAACTTTAAAAAAATTCATAATTTTAATTTGATCCGTGTTTGCTAAACAATGTTATCGTTAAGACTTTTTTTCAGAAATGGTGCATCTGAGCGAAGTACCTACATCAAGAGTACCTTTTTTTGCCAGAAAGCCCTAAACTTTCATAATTCCAGAAAAAAAATGTAAAACATTAACTTAGAAAAAAGTTATTTTGTTTTTGTTCCTCAACCCGCCCATCCCCCAAATGTTACGCCTATGATTAAATTTTGATAGTATTGATTATAGAACTAGATTCAGCATATAAAAGTTACTAAAATACCAAAAATTCATGTTTCTATGTTCAACTGTTTGGGAATAATCTAAAAAATACCATCTTCATGGGTTCCCTATTAGGGGACTGTAGCTCCCTTATAGGGGGCAATTTCCGATACCTGTTTATTAAACAAATTAGTATTATTTTCCGATGCAGATTCCACTGTTTTCCTTTGGCCACCTTATTTCGGGACACCCTGCATAACGAGCGCTTCTATATCCTGTCGGCAACTAAAACTACAGCTTTTTTATTTTTAGCATTTTTTTCGTTTTTTGCTTCGTTTTTGAGAAAAAACATAAAAATCACTTTATTGCAAAGAATAAAAAACTTTGCGTTTTATAAATAATTAAAAACTGTTTTTATTGTTTAATTCAAATTCAAATTCAAAAAGTCTTTATAAAGGCGGGGCTCAGCCACAGGCTGCTTAGGCCCAACCTAAAATATCTTACATATGTAATAAACAAATATACAGTATTATTGAAAATAACTAAATAATATATATATTAATCTGATTAATATTAGTTTATCAAGCAAATTATGTGATATTAAAAATCTACTACCTAAACTAGAGGATAGGGACATTGAAACACTATCAGTAACTCCTACAGTAACGAGTGGTTGACACTATACATATTTGTAATAATTCTTTTGCTGATTTTTAAATACATTTTTAGTATTAATTGATTTTAAATAGTTTGATAAGGTGTTAAATAAAAAACAAGAATGATAAGAAAAAAAACCTCTGAAAGCAGAGGTGGAATGTGGTGGTATATGAAGTAAAATTGATACCCTTCTCGGTCTAACAAATACACCATCCGCAAAAGTTAGTTTTTTCGTAGAGACAGGTTGGTGTATGGGAATTGATAATTTGTGTAAAAAACAAAGAAAATGAACATCACGTCTTTTTTCCATTCTGAACCAACCAAATTGAAAATATGATGGGGTTATATGATCTCTTCGCCTGACACACGCAGCAAACCTCATACACGCGTTCTGCATGACCTGTAGTCATCACAATAATCACAAAGAGAAAAAATAATTGACTCTGTTAATCTTAATTTAGTGTTAACATCCAGTATGTATTTAAATTTATAAATTGATTTTAATCTGCCATAAGCTAGTTTCAAAATATTAGTAACATGCTCACCAAAAGTAAGATTTTGGTCAAGAGTACTCCCAAGGTTTTTACAAACATTTTTAAAGTTAATTGGAACTCCGATCAACGAAACGGAATCGTTCACCAGAACTTTGGCACGTTGCCTATCTGTACCAATAAGCATAGCAGAGGTTTTTGCAGGATTCAGCAGAAGGCCATTGTTTTTAGACCACACGTTTATAATCTCTAAGTTCTGATTAATTTGGGCAAAAGAGAGACGTTAATCATTAGGTGAAAATGAGAAGTAAATTTTACAATCATCAGCATATAAATGGTAAGAGGCAGAAATTTCAGTAAGTAAGTCCGCTGTAAATAAAATAAACAACAGTGGTCCCAAAATCGACCCTTGTGGAACGCCACTAGTTATTTTTCGGCTTTTAGATGCTATTCGCTCTCCATTAGAAATTGCCTGAACTTGCTGGTTACGGTCGGCAAAATATGATTGAAATCACTCCAAGACATTGAGAGAAAAACCATAATACTTTAATTTAGCTAATAATAATTTGTGATCCAAACAATCAAATGCCCTGGAGTAGTCAAGCATTATCAAAATAGAAACCAGGGATTTGTCCATACCATGCAGTAGATCATCCGTTAGGTCTGACAAAGCCGATGCAGTACTGTAAGCGGACCTAAAACCCGACTGTTTACAAGGCAAGAGATTTAAGGCCGTTATATAATTTTTTATTTGTAGATAAATTGCCTTTTCAGCAATTTTGTATGTCACCATACGTATACTTATAGGGCGCAACTCGGACAAATCCGAGATTTTGCTCTTCTTTGGCAGCGGGGAAACCAGCGCATTTTTCCAGCTTGTGGAACCAACCTAGTTATAAGTGAAGCGTTAATAATGTGAGTGAGTGCTGCGATGCAATATGGCATAGCAGTGGCGTAGCTAGCATTGAATGGGCCCTGTATCAAGAGCCACTAAATATCTGATATCTGATAAACACCAAAAATATTTTTGCTGCTTGGTGCCTTGGTGGGCCCCCAGACCAGTGTGGGCACTGTATCATTGATACAGCTGATACAGCGGTAGCTACGCCACTGGGCATAGGTACACATTTTTAACATTTCGGACGAAACTTGATCAACCCCCTTAGCATTACTTTTAGTACTGAATAAAATATTGGAGACATCTGCCTCAGAAACCAAAGAAAATTTAAATTCGTGAACAACAGCTACGTGTTTATGTGACTCAAAATAATTTATACTATCATTTTCAGGCGTCAGGCGAGGAATCGAGTTGATAAAAAAATCATTAATACATAAGCTCCTCCGGAACGTGCGATTTTTTCTGTTTTTTTGTGTATATCTAGCTTGTCCAACGTATTCCAGAGGGCTTTGGAATTCCTAAAATTCTTTTCAGTGGCGTAGCTACCGCTGTATCAGCTGTATCAATGATACAGGGCCCACACTGGTCTGAGGGCCCACCAAGGCACCAAGCAGCAAAAATATTTTTGGTGTTTATCAGATATCAGATATTTAGTGGCTCTTGATACAGGGCCCATTCAATGCTAGCTACGCCACTGATTCTATTTAAGTTCAGACTTCACATAAGCTTTCTTCTCACGACGTACAGAGGCAGTAACAATATTTATCATATTCTTATAAAATGACCATTCTGCCTGAGATTGTAAAGTAGTAACATTGACATTTTTAAGAGATTTACGATATATAGAAAGTGCATTATCTCGGATTCTCATCATGGTTGAGGAGTAATCCAGGGGGCAAACTGCTTGGTAATGCGCACCTTTTCAATAGGAGCATACATGTTAAATAAATCTAAAACTTTTTCTTCAAACAAACTAAGTTTGTGATTGTAACGTGTGTATGTGAACACACCTCTTAAGATTGGCAACAATGCCAATAACGTCATATGTCACAAGACACTATAAATAGATGAGCAGAACAATAAAGATCCTATTTGACCTGAATACAACCTGACTAGTTATTTAACCCTCCTCCCTCTTCATATGGCGCAGTCGGTGTGAAGAAGCAGAAGAGGACCGCCATTTTGTACAAGAAACCGTCGTTCACGTGCAATTTGGGTGGTTTTCGCAGTTTTCCAACGAATGAACGCTTGCTGAACCGAAATACGACTGAAAATCAACTTAAAAACGTGTAAGAATGGATTTCCGAGGTGTCCCGCCCATGAAATTTTCCGGAAATTTGGCAGAAAATTGGAAGTTTTGGAGACAAAGGTTCGAGACTTACTTAATCGCAACAGAAATATCCAAAAAAGAAGAAAATACACAATGTGCACAGCTACTAACTCTGGTAGGCGAAGAAGGTATACGAGTCTTCAACACTTTTGACCTTTTAGACACAGAAAAAGGCAAATTAAAACCCCTTTTGGAAAAATTTGAAGGTTACTTCAATCCACGCCGTAACCTAACCTATCAAAGACACAAATTTCTTACCTGTAAGCAGAGAGATGGTGAAAGTATGGATCAATACATCACCGAGCTAAAAAATTTAGCAATATCAAGTGAACTGGGAGGCCTAAAAGACAGCTTGATAAAGGATATCATGATCTGTGGACTAAAGTCAGAGACGATGAGAGAAAAGTTACTGCAAGAAGACCACGATACACTGGATGAAGCTATAAAAACTTGCATTAACATGGAGAAAACCAAAGAGAGAAACAAGGAAATCACAGAAGCTCAGGAAAATGGTCATATGGATGTAATCCGGAGTCAATCAACAGCACCTTATCAAGGAAAAGGAAAAACTTTTGGCAACAGGTCCCACCCTTTTCAAACAAAGCACTATGGTACTAACAGAACTGGTCCAATCCAAGGTTTAAGAAAATGCCAGAAATGTGGAAGGCTTCATGGATATGGTAAATGCCCAGCCCATGGACAGAGATGCAATAAATGTGGAAAGATGAATCACTTTGCTTTGCAGTGCAGATTTAAAAGGGACGGTAACATTTTAAATTTTAACAAGGGTCAATATTTAAACAAAAATAAGTTGAATACTAACCAAACTTCTTTCAGCAAAATTTTAACAATCGAAAAAAATAATACAAACGTAGAAAGTATTGTTGATAACAGTAGTTGTGAAAAGAATCATAATGTATGCATAGACGTAGTTAAGACAAACTTTGACAATAATTTTCTTTTCATAGGTAGTATCGAAATGGGCATTGATGACATCGAGATGGACTCATGGGTTGCAGTAGTCAATGTCAATGAACACAAGGTCAGATTCAAGCTGGATACGGGCGCTGTAGCCAATGTCATGCCTCTGGATATTTTGCGTAGGATTGGTTTTAATATTGAGGATTTAACCCTGACAAATGTAAGTTTGACTTCTTATACTGGGGATAGTCTGCCAATTGTAGGTTATTGCACCTTGAATTGTCAATATAAAGATAAGAGTGAGAGTTTATTGTTTTATATAGTAGATTTAAATAGCTATTGCATTTTGGGACTTAGAGCATGCATTCAGTTAAACATGATTAAAAGAATTGATTCGTTAAATGAAAATAGAGCAAATGAAATGCAGAGTGTGGTTAAGAAATATAATTTTTTGTTTGAGGGAATAGGTTGTCTAAAAAAACAATATCACTTAAAGTTAAAAGAAAATGCAAAACCAGTAGTACATTTACCTAGGAAGGTACCATTTGCTATCCAAGATAAGCTTAAAATAAGTTTGGATCAGCTAGAAAAAGATAAAATTATAATAAAAGATGAAAGTAGTGCTGAATGGGTGCATCCAATAGTTTTAGTTAGGAAACCCACAGGTGATTTAAGAATATGTTTAGACCCAAAGTTTTTGAACGAGAGTGTATGTAGACATTATTTTCACATTCCAACTTTAGAGGAACTTACAGTAAAATTAACAGGATCAAAATTTTTTAGTACTTTAGATACAACACAAGGATTTCTGCAAATTAAATTAGATTATCAAAGCTCAAAACTTTGCACTTTTGCCACTCCAATGGGTAGATATCGATTTCTTAGATTGCCATACGGCTTAGCTAGTTCAGCAGAGGTTTTTCAGGAAAGAATGTCCGAGATATTTGGAAATATAGAAGGATGTGAAGTTTATATAGATGATATAATACTGTATTCAAAGAATTTAGCAGATCACATAAAGCTTTTAACCCAAGTTTTTAAAAGAGCAGCAGAGTTTGATATTAAATTCAATCTAAAAAAATGTAAATTTGGTATGAATGAGGTTAGATACATGGGTCATATTTTCTCAGAACAAGGTATAACACCTGACGACTCTAAAATAGAGGCAATTAAACATATTTCAGTACCAAAGGACAAAAAAGACTTGCAAAGATTTCTCGGTTTAGTAAATTATGTAGGACGATTTGTAAAAAATTTGTCTGAGAAAACAACTAGTTTGAGATGTTTGCTGAAGAATGATAGTATGTTTGAATGGAACGAAGAGCAGGATAAATGTTTTCAAAATCTTAAGAAACTTATTTGTGAGGCACCATGTTTAAGATATTTCGACTCTAACGAACCCATAACACTTTCTGTTGATGCCTCACAGAATGGTATGGGAGCATCCCTAATACAAAATAATGTTCCGTGTGCTCACGCTTCACGAGCTTTCACTGAAACTCAGAAAAACTATGCACAAATAGAGAAAGAGCTGTTAGCTATCTGGTTTGGATGTGTAAAATTTCATCAGTATGTATTTGCTCGAAGGTTTCAGGTAGAGACTGATCATAAACCTCTTATTTCAATTATAAATAAACCAATAAACTCATGTCCGGCAAGGTTGCAAAGAATATTGATACAATTAAAAAAATATAATTTTGAACTTATATATAAACCAGGCAAGCACCTAATAATCGCAGACACGTTGTCTAGGGCTTTTGAAAACAAAATTTTTGATGAAAATGTAGATTTGGAGCTGGAAGCTCAAGTTTGTCTGATTTCCGAATCCTTAAATGCATCTAAGCAAAAAATAGAGGAAATCAAGAACCTTACTAATAAAGATGAAGAACTTTTTGTTTTAAAAAATCAAATTACAAGTTGGCCAAATAATATCAAGGATGTACCAGATATCATAAAATTTTATTTTAAATTTAAATCAGAAATAACATTGGCATACGGTTTACTGTATAAGGGGACAAAACTGATAATTCCAAGAGCTTTGCGTAAAGAAATATTAACGAAATTGCATTTGGGCCATATGGGTGTTAATAAATGTGTTAATAGGGCAAATAACTCTTTTTTCTGGCCAGGCATGAACAAGGCAATTGGGGACATGGTTTTGGCATGCAGTGTCTGTCAGCAATTTTATAAGTCAAATCAATCTGAACCCATGATTCCGCACGAGGTCATAAATATTCCTTGGTATAAGGTCGGAATTGACATTTTTCATTTTGAGGGAGTTTCATTTCTAATTGTTGTTGATTATTACTCCAAATTTATAGAGATACGTAACCTAAATAAGGATCTGACTAGTGAAAATGTTATTTATAACTTAAAGACAATGTTTTCAATTCATGGAATACCTCGGATTGTAATGTCAGATGGGGGTCCAGAATTTTCGAGCCTTTTATTCAAGACTTTTTCAAAAGATTGGGAATTTGAGCATAAATTTTCGTCACCAAGATACCCACAATCAAACGGTGAAGTTGAACGGTCGATTCAAACAGTTAAAGCAATTTTAAGAAAATGTAAAAAAGACAATACAGATCCATATTTAGCTTTGTTAGCGTTAAGAAATACACCTCTCAATAATGACACAACGCCAGCAAACGTTTTATTTAATAGAAATTTAAGAGATCTTTTACCTAAACAAAATTTATATTATAAACCTCTGATAAATAATAAGAAGGAATATGATAAACATATAAAAAATTCTCAATATAAACAAAAATACTATTTTGACAGAAGGGGTGTAAAAGAATTATCAGAATTAGAAGAGGGAGCAAGAGTTTTAATAAAAAAGACTATTAAGAGTAACTGGACTCAGGGTATAATTGTAAATAAGATAGGGATAAGAATGTATAAAGTGCAGTTGCAGGACGGTGCAGTTTTAGTACGGAATAGAAAATTTATTAGACTATTTAAAGAAACGACTAAACAAAATAAAATTGCACCACCTAGCACTGATGACGAGTATTTGAACAAAGTCGAAAAATATATCTACTTACCTATAGAAAATAGTACAAGTGACAATACAAGCTCCCAGGAGACCGATATAACACAGAGTCTGACCCCAGGAAATGATGGTAACGGTGAATCACACGCAAATAGCTTTGAAATATGCCAAAATACAAATTTTGACATTCAAAATAACAGTTTTATATATTGTAGAGATGATTCACCACACAATTATCATCTGGAGTCAGAGCAATCTAATAAAGCACAAGCTTTGACAGAATATGTAAGAGACTTTCCTGATAATAAAGTAACTACAAAGTCGGGTAGAATTAGCAAAACGCCTGCTAAATTTAATAACTACTTCAATTTTAAATAATGTCTCTTACCATGTTAAAAGGGAGAAAAAGGGAAATGTATTTTATAAATCGTTAATGTATACATATATGAGGTCAAAAAATTAATTAATTGTTACACCATGTAAATGTTATAAAATGTTAGTGAATAAGTGTAAAATGTGACTATGTGATATTATTATAAATCTGTGATATATAGTTTAGGTAAGAGATAGTTTTAAAAGGGGAGATGTAACGTGTGTATGTGAACACACCTCTTAAGATTGGCAACAATGCCAATAACGTCATATGTCACAAGACACTATAAATAGATGAGCAGAACAATAAAGATCCTATTTGACCTGAATACAACCTGACTAGTTATTTAACCCTCCTCCCTCTTCATAGTGATCAATATCATTCACGGAAAATACACTTCCCCAGTCCGTCTCCGATGCAGCTCGATTAAATTCGATTAAATTAATATTTTTAATGTTTCTCCTAAAGAAAAAAAATTCCTGATTTGAAGTTTTTTTAGGTAAGTCTAAGAAACAGTAAGTTAGATAATGATCAGATAAATGAGATAGGTTTATAATATCAGATTTGATTACTAACTTAGGTTCATTAACTAGAATTAGATCAATCAAAGTGCTAGTTCCAGTTGTCACTCTAGTGGGTTTCTTCATTAACTGACTTAGTGAAAAAGTACTTAAGATTGAGTTAAGAAAGTTGTATTCCACAGAAGATGTGTTTAAAAAATTTATATTAAAGTCACCCATACAGAGAAGAATATCTGTGGACACCAAACAATCTGCCAGTACATTCTCTAGAGACTGAAATGCTTTATAATGTACTCCTGGGGGACGATAAATGCATTCAACGCCAACCTTTTTGTTATTAATTAAAGCCTTCAACCAGATCATTTCAATCCCCTGAGAAGAATCCCTACACGTAACTTCAGTATTTTTGATATACGAACAATTTTTAACGTAAATCATCACACCACCACCCCTTGTCCATGGACATGGAATGGAGTGATTTTTATTTATGATTAAGCACTTAAAATTAAACGAACTTCATCTTTTGAATTTTTTCGATCAGATTTACTGTTTTCGATAAAACAAATAACGTTATTTATTACTGCAGTGTTCTGAAAGTAACAAAAAAAGGAAGGCGGAAAGAAAAACAATTGTTTAAACAAATTTGACGTTGACATAACTGATATAACTTTGAACAGTGCATAAGGGAGAGGGGGGTAGATTCGACCATGGGGCACATTCAACCACCGCCTATAATTAAAAACCAGATTTGAATTTCCTGCGTCCAATAATCACATGTTGCTTTACATTTCAAAACCCGCCAGTACGGAAAGTTTTGTTGATGTAAGTGGATGGTGTACCGGAAAATCACAAACGTTCCAAAAATTGCCTTAAAAAGGTAAGTTTTTGACTTGAAATTTATTGGAAAGTTTAAGTACAAGTTTAGAGATATATCATTTTTTAACCCATATATTTGGTTAACTTAGGAATTGAAAAAATATAACAAATTTAACCTCAATTTACTTCTACGCGGGAAAAGATTGTGTTTTATAAAATAAATGCCGCGGGGCAGATTCAACCACCTATGTGAGGGGCACTTTCAACCAATGGTCGAATCTGCCCCACAGGTTAGAATATTTACAGAAATTTAAAGATGAGCCAAAATAAGGGCGAAAAGTTAGATATATAGAATTCAAGCTATATAAAATAGATAAATGTTAAACTAGTTAAGTACCTACCATATCAGTTTTACAATTTTTACTGATACGCCTGAAAAACATAGATTAGAGGAAATTGAGCGCGAGAAAAACAACCGAAAGAAAATTCAAGAGGAACGGAAACTTAGAAAACTATCAGTCACAAGACAAGTGTTTGTTGATGAAGCTAATTCTCAAAAAGTGAAGACCGGCTATAAAAGATCAAGAAAATCAAGTTCCAGTAGTTCTGATTCAGAAGAACATTTAAGTTTAAAATCAGACGATATCAGCGATGATTTTAGCGAGGAAGAAAATGAGCCCCAGTTATTATGTCCTAAGGACAAAATAGTTGCCGAAGATTTTTTACTGGTAAAATTTCCAGAAAAAACACAAGTTAAATATTACATAGGAAAAGTAACGGAGATTATAAATTAATGAAAACGAATATAAATTAAAATTTCTGCAACGAAAACCAACCAGTGACACCTTCTTTTATCCAACAGTTGATGACGAATCGGTCATTGAGCGTAATGACGTTATCTTCAAATTGCCAACACCAAAGTCAGCGAAAACTGCTCGAACTGCCAGCCTTTTTACATTCGACCTTAATCTTCATTCATATATTTATTAATTTCTTTTTTTTCTTTGTATTATTATGTTTGTCTATGTAAAATAAACATTTATGTTGTTGTTAGTTTATAGGTAAACAGTTTTTTACGTTTGTACCTACTTCTTTGCATTTAAATAAATAGTTTAAATAAAAAAAATCAAATTTTGACCTCATTTATCTTTAAAATCAGGGTGGTTGAATCTGCCCCTAGCTAAGGTTGAATGTGCCCCTTAGGAGGGGCACATTCAACCATTTACAGGGTTGCCGGAAAACATTTTTTTTATATAGTTCCAGTTTTTTAAAACAATTAATAATATAGCAGTTTTTACCTTAAAACTTAAAATTTGTAACATGCTATATTTTGAAAGGTTTTGTGTACTTATACAGTAGTTATCTACTATTTTGTGTAAAATGGTTGAATCTACCCCCCCCCCCCTCCCTTACGTAATTATTTGATCGTAATTATTTTATGACTTTTAAGCTATAAAATTCGTTACTGATATTACAAAATCGTTCAATTTACAAACTCAGCAATGGCCGATATGCATTTTCTCTGCGGAATGGCCCAAGGCAATTCCAGAGTGACTAGACGTATTTATCAAGAGAGATATCTTCATCGCATTGTACCATATATACAACAATTTGTAAGAATACATGAAAGACGTTTCCAAGGTCGGCTGCTCCTATTGGGAGACCTGCAACAGTAAGAAGAGTGGAGATGGAGGAAGCAGTTTTACATGAAGTTGAGCGTAGCCCCGATACAAGTACACCCAAAATTGCACAATAATTAGACATTTCTGACTTTACGGTATTGCAGATTTTAAGGGAGTATCAACTGTATTCTTACCACATACAGCGTGTTGAAGCGTTATTTTACCTGCGGATTTTCCTCAGCGAGTTGTTTACTGTACTTGTACTTGGCTTTTGCAACAATAGGTGCCATCTCCGACATTTCTGTCCCATAATATGTTTACCGATGAAGCGTGTTTTTCCCCAATTTCAATTATGAAACTTATAACAGTCATATCTGGGCTGAAGAAAATCCCCATTCGATTATAGAAAATAATTATCAACAACAGGTTTCCGTGAATGTTTGAGTTGGTATTGTAATATTATCTCATTGGGCTTCATTTTTTACCACCGAGATTAAATGGTCAAGAGTATCGTCATTTTTTGGACTTTGTGTTATCTGAATTATTAGAAAATATTCCACTGCCAGTAAGAGGAGCAATCTGCATGCACAATGGGGCTCCCCTTCACTTTAGCATAGTATCTAGAACGTCAATTTCTGGATGCAACTTATGGAGAAAAGTGGATCGGTCGCGCAGGTCCACAGTCATGACCACCCAGGTCACCGGGTTTAAATCACTTAGATTTTTTCCTTTGGGGCCATTTAAAGTGCCTCGTTTATAAAACTCCAGTCAACATTAAAGAAGAGTTAATCCAACGGATACGAGTTTAATGTGATCAGATAAGACATACGCCGAGAATATTTCAAGGTGTTCGGCAATCGATGTTAAGACGAGGTAATGCTTGCATTGAAGTTGATTGAGAACATATTCAGCAACTATTGTAAGCTTCGTGTTACTTACTGTTAAATGTGTTCTTACTAAAAAAAACTAGCGTACCAAGTTTTAACGTCATATTAGTTTGCGCCTTCTTGTTACTTAGGATTTTTTTTTAATATTTCAATTCCCTGTAAAAAATCATTTTTTATTATGTTGTCCCAGGGACATGCAATAAAATGAATTTTATGTTTTCTCGCAAAAACAAACCAAGATACGAAAAAAGTGCTAAAAATAAAGAAGTTGTAGTTTTAGTTGCCTAAAGCAAGAAAGTACAAAAATTGCAAAAAAATCAGTGGCGCACATTTTTGTTGTCAAAAATCTTAGTTAAGGTGCCAGGGTTGGGCTGATTTAAATCAAGTGATTTAAGCCACAATTTAAATCATGATTTAAATCACTTTATTAAAAAAAAAAACATGATTTAATGAAACTATTCATTTTTAATTCAGAACAATGAACAATATAACATATTAAAAAAATATTTTCAAAAATCAACAGTATATAGAACTCGCGCTTTTAAGAAATAAAAAAGTAGTAGGTACATAATACATATAAACTTTATGTTTCTGTATTTTTGTTTTCGTTGTATAGTTTAAACAAAAATACTAATTTTCCTCCTTTTTCTCCACCCATCCTGTTTCTAATATCAGAGTGTACAAAGCCAAAAGTGCTAAACACTCGTTCTACTGATGCTGAGGAAGCAGTTGCGCACAGGAACTGTTTGATTACTGGCAGCTGTTGTGCGATTTCAGGCCCATCATTTTGTGATACGTTTTTTATTATTTCGTCCAAAAACATAATATATTTAAATGGGCTACTACGGGCAATAAACTTTATGGCTATTGGTAACAGCCCAGTGTTTCCTTGTAACTCATTAATTCTTTCTAAAGCCAGATTCTTTTCTTCGGGTGTTAACTGGTATTTTTGCTTTTGTGGGTTTAACATATAGGCGATAAAATGATACGGCGTGAGCGCTTGCTCGTATCGACATTAAAATTGTTGTGTTTTTTGTAAAGATAATTCTACAACATCCTCGAAGATATGTTGTAAATGTTTCCACTGCTCGACAGCATCTGAGATAGTAGCATTTTTTCTCTGCAAAATATCAAGAGCAACTGATATAGGTTTTAAAATGTTTAAATATTCTAGTGCTGCATGTTTAAGCCCAATATTTGACACCTTTTGATAAATGGTCGCATCAATCTCCTTTTTATTTTCCTCACAGATTTTTAATATTATGTTCCACTGAGTGACGTACATCTCTAAGCAGTCAGCCATGCTATTCCATCGCACATCACTTGGAAGTACTAAAGTGTTGCCTCCTGCTTGACTGAATTTTGCTCTGGCCATATGATTATTGCGAAAATACTTAACAATTTGGACTACATGTTCTTTAACGTTTTGTACTTGTAAGTCCTTGCACAGTAAATTCAAAATACGTGCGAAGAAGCCACATGTTATAACTTTTGAGTCTGTTTTTTCTTGCAAAGTTTTTTCTCATGAGGGCCATATTTGCTGCATTGTCTGTCACAAAAGATTTTACCATGCACTGGTATTTTGATTCACACGAAAAAATTAAGTCAAAAACTATTTCAGTCAAATATTCTGAAAAGTATGAGGTTTTCCCGAAGTATCAATAGTTTCGTAAAGAAACGCTCGTCCATCTTCAGTTGTTATTGTTGCACAGATTACTGGCTCGTTGTGGACGTTAGACCACCCATCAAGGGACATATTCACACACTGTTCTGACAGAGAAGAAAAACATTTCGCTTTTTCCTCCTCATAAATTTCCCCTAAAAGGCTGGTTGCTACCGTTTTTCGTAATGGCGGCGTATAACCAGGTCTTAATAACTCAATAGCTTTTTTACTTCTGAGTTTTCAATGCATCTAAAGCTCGAATTGGTAGCAAAAATTGCCTTCGCTATTTGTTTGTCCATCTTATGTTTATCAGCTGTTGATGTCCGCATAACGAAACCACTCATACTAGGTTGATTTTTAATTTTTTTCTTCAATTGGAACGACTCAAAAGTCGTTGGTGTTACTGTTGAAGGAGATTTTCTAAGATCTGACAAGTCTGTCATGGAACTTGAGGCAGACGATGTACTAGCAGCAAAACTTAAAGAACTGTCAGGCATTATTTAAGTGCCTGAAAAGAAGAAAAATAATTTATGCCAAATGCATATTTTTGTTAATAAACTAAGGACACGCCCGATTTTTCTTTCAAAATAAAATTAATAAAAAAATAATTGTTTTTGTCAAAATTATTTTTTTTATTCGGTTTACTTTGAAAATTAAATAATAAATAAGTAATATTGATATAAAATATTATTATTTATTTACCTGTATTAGTTTCTTGCTCCTTATTACAAAAATCGTAGTGTGTTTTAAGTCTTTGAACTGTACTATCCCTTGAATTTCTTTCTTGCAGTTTTTACAAATCGCTCTACACCCTGATTTATTTGGTTCTGTTCTTTTAACATAAAACTGCCATATGCTGTATTCTTTTCTTCCAGCCATTTGTTTTTTTTTACTTAGACACTTAATAAATATCCAAGAAAAAATTACTAAAATAAATTACTAAAAAAAAAAACTATTTACTTCCACTCCCTTGAACAATCAACATCAAAATACGCGAGACATGTTGGGCTACGGCAATTTATAGATCGGGAAAAAATCAAGTCGCGACAGGAATTTTCTTGCAAGAAGCGCGTTCTGACAATATTTTGGGTAGAATTTAGACCTACTATATTGTTAGACCGACATTAAAATAAAATAATTAGTATTAATTTGAAAAGAGAAAAATGTTAAATTTTTAATAAAATCAATAAAAATCAAAAAAATCAATGATTTTTGATTTTTTTTAATAAAAATCAAATTTTGCCCAACCCCGTAAGGTGCCTTCCGGGATGCCACTGGACTTAAAAATTTTAATCTAGTTAGGGCTAAATTAGCCCCTTACTACCCTAAATAGCACTTCCAAATTTCAACAAAATCGGCGAAAGGATTATTAAGATATTTACGAAAAAACTATTTTTTTTTAAAGTTTGACACCCTGTATCTTGAAAACGAGGTATTACCGGACCTATGTTTATATAAACTTTTCATCTTAGAATCGCCCCTTGAAGTTTGGCCACGTACTTAAATAACCCCCTGTATAGTAAACAGGCTGCGTAAGTGATACAAGAAAGAAGCTGCTTGCGTGCTATTTTAAAATGTAGGTGTTTTTTTACGCCATTTACCCACAAAGAAAAACGAATCTACTGGTACCTACAGAATATTTGGTACAATCTTAAGTTCACCTGTAAATTTCACCAATACCTCGAAAACTTCATCTAAAAATATAAGACATATATATAGGGTATCAATACCACTAACCTCAACCTAAAAGATAATTTCTGGGTTGTAACAAGATCCTAATAAACTAAAAAAAAACACTTTGGTGACTCCATCTTCAAGGGCTTTTCGTATGAAAGCATATGCGGGCCTATGTTATAATATGAACTTTTTTTTGATATTTTTCTATGTAGAATCATACCTTGAAATTTGTCATCCTCATTTCCGGACACCCTGTATAAATACGTCTAAGCTAAAACATCACGATATGTCGTCTAATGTCCCAGTAAAACCAAAATACTTTATTTATAAACATCGTGTGGGAAAACAAATTAATACACTGGAAACTTATTACTTATCCCGAAATATCACCGTTATTCTAAAATTAAACTCAGCTAGAAAACAAAAAAATCACTTACGTTTTCGAGCTTCTGACACTTTTTCGGCGGCCCTTTTTTCTGCCGTAAGAAGCTGTTGTATGCCTTGCGTTTGATGGCTCGCCATTTTTATCACACTAAAGTCTTGGGCCGCGGAAGTGACAATTTAGAACAAATAAAAATCCTCAATTGCTAAATTGTTCAGAAAAAAGCGCGCGGCCTCTCGATCTCGCGGTTAAGCTGTTTTAAAATAGATTAATTTAAATTTAGTATGTTGGGTTGCCTAGGTTATGAATTAAATAAATAGCAATGCCTTAAGGTCAGTTTAGACGAAAGGGTTTTCCGTTATTACTTTCCGACTTTACACCACCTTTACACTCGTTGATTTTGAAATTGTTGTTTATAATATGTACAGGGTGTCCCATTTCCGATACTTTTCGGGCTATTCTCATTGCGGTTTTCACTTCCGTGTGTTACTTTTTAACGAAACGAAAAATTCTGGGGTCAAATTTATCATGACTGTCTTAGATTTTAATCTACAGGATGATTTTGAAAATCCTCGCGTTTTGGGCACCCATTTGTATTTCAGTTATGCTTTAAATTTTTTATTTTTCAGTTTTGTGGGTTTATAGGTCATATACCGGGTGATTCATTAAAGGTGACGAGGTACCGTATCTCAGGAACTAATAGTCGTACGAGTTTGAAAAAAAAATCCCTTAAATGAAATCGGCCAAGAGAAATTGCTGGAAATATTTTTTAAATTCATATATCCACCGCTAGGGGGCGTAATTGCTTCGATCGTATAAAAAATGCAGTTTTCTTGAAAATTTTCCAAATAAGTTGAGAAAAAAAATACTACCACAGCAATACTTCTATAATTGTCCATCTTTTTGGTTTAACACTTTTTATTGCGGAACGTAAAATAAGGGCGGGAGGGGATAGTGAACTTTTCCTGACTAAAGTGCCTATAGACACTGCCGTCTCGAAAAGAACTCTTTTCGAGACGGCAGTGCTATAGATTTGGTTAAACTTAACGGAATTTTGCAAACTAGGTCTCGTTTAAGAAAGGAGGGTATATTGAACAAAATAAAAGACAACTACGTCATTCTGGTTCTTGCCGCCCTCGCTAGGGGGTGTGTTTTACAAGGTTAACCGTTTTTTAAATTTTGCTCCGTAATCTTAAATGGAACAGTATGATTACCTATTTTATTAGATTCGAAAAGTAGATTAAATTTGCAACAAAATATGTTTAAGCCGCATGTCGATATCTTCATTCGTTTAAACGTTATCGCTTAAAGAATATTATTAAAGAAACAAAATAGATAATTCATAATCGAGCATGCCATGGACAAATAAAAAAAAAAGTTTAAAACTTCATTCTCATTTTAATTTAATCATAACAATAATGATATAACATAACAAACAAGAAAACAACAATTACAATTACAATATTGACATTATTAAACAAACTCTACTATTAAAATTTTTTAACGTTTTAAATGTTCAAAGTGTCCACCGTTATTGGCCACGCATAAATTAAGTATTTCAGTTGTGGATAATAAACTAACTTCAATTTCGGCGACGGAGATGTTGCTAATGGCTTCCCGAATTCTGTTTTTCATATCATGAGGTGTTGTTGGACGGTCTTTATAAACTAGGTCTTTGAGCTTACCCCATAAATAAGAATCCAGTACCGTAAGGTCGGGAGACCTCGCTGGCCAAGGAAAAATGCTGTTCGATCCTATACCCTATACCTATCCATTTATCCCTAAACTGAAAATTTAAAAAATTTTGGACTAATGGGCTGGGCATCCATCCTGTTGGAACCACAAGTTCATTCTGACCTCCAAAGGAACATCTTCTAACAGTATAGGTAACTCATCTTTCAAAAATTGTAGATAATTTACGCCATTTAAATGCTGATAAAAAAAATATGGCCCAATATAATTCTTCCACCCAAAATCCCGCACCACACATTTACACTCCATCGATTTTGAAATTAAACTTCCCTTAACCAGTGAGGATTTGTTTCTGACCAATAGTGCATGTTGTGAGTATTAACTTTCCCTGAACTGGAAAAAGTAGCCTCGTCAGTCCACAATATTTGGGATAAAAAATTTCTGTTTCCGTTCACCATCCCCTCAGACGATCTATTTGTTCGTCTAAGACCATCCCCAATAGCCAATAACAAAAGTCCAGTCGATAGTCGAAATCGGCTGGCTTTAATTGTTGATGTACATTACATATGGTACGGATGTAATTTATGTTCTTTTAATATACGTTGAATTAAGGAATATATGTCAATCTTAGATCTCTTACCAAATCTCGAATGCTTAAATAAGGGTCGGCAGTAATATAAGCTAACACATTTATTATATTAACTTCGTTTCTTGCTCTCTGTACTCTATTTGGAGCTGCGACTGGCTGGACATGTCCGGTCTCCTTCAATCGTTTCGCTAATATTTTGAAAACATTTCTTAAATGATGACGTCGTGCAGGATATCTAAATGCGTATTCGTTCTCGGCCTCGTTCGTATACGGCATATTTTAAAAATTTAATTTGGTTTTTTTTTTCTATATTATATTTCCAGCCATTTCTCTTGACCGATTTCATTCAAGGGATTTTTTTTTCAAACTCGTACGACTATTAGTTCCTAAGATACGGTACCTCGTCACCCTTATATAATGAATCACCCGGTACAGTGACCGACAAACAGTTCGCAACATATGGGAAAAATTTTTATTAGCGGAATATCGAAAAATCTTTTCTGGGGATCGGATGTGCATGTTCCATAACCTTAAAATCGATTTTGGCATACGTCACGTGACCACTGGTATGGCGGGAAAGTTGAAGAAACGAATATGAAATCATCAGAAATCAGATTAGTTCATGAGATAGCGAAAAAACTTTAAGAATAAAAAGTGTTTAGAATTCCATTAGAACCTTACATACAATGTTTCGGATATCTACTTGAAAAAACAAAATCGAATTTTTTTGTGAAAATATAATTGTTTTGTGAAGACCGCCATTTTGTTGACAATATGTAGAATATCCCCTTGAAATATACACTGAGCGAAATATCGAGTTAATATAACTCAAATATGAGTTATCCTAGACCGACGCGGGTTGCTAATAGGGGACAGCTCAGACTCAGAATTACGGCAACTAAATTGAAGAAATTCCATCAAATCACTGTTCATGAGTTATAATAGCCCTGAAGATGGATTGTTTTAGCTAGCTAACTTAGCTAATCGTAAACTGGGTTTGACGAACACATGCGACGTGGGCTGCAGCAATTCATTGTTTAAGCTGCCAGAGACCAATATGGGAGTCATGATGCGTTACAGATTAATTCATGATTCGAGCTCTCAAAATTTTACCTTTGAGTTGTTCTAGCTTACGATGATTAACTTAACGACTATAGATTTAATCTGTCCTAAAGTTGGAGCATCCTCATTTTCACGCACCTGTATATGAGAACAAACTCTGAACAAAAATAAACAAAGATCCCTCCGATTAACGATTGCGCGGATAGCAAGTCCAGTTATGTGGTCCATGACGACGCGACGTGCACGAGGTACTAATAACAATGGGATGAAGTTACCGCGCCAAATCGGCACGAGCGCGAATTCGGAACTCTCCGTGACCTATCGATCGGTGATTCACCGTCGACATGGGTATTTAGAGCACTCTTTATGACTTGTATGTTGATATTTCTGTGTTGAGGCGAACCAAAAGAAGCTGAGTTATTGTAGCGTTTTTAAATAATTTGTGATAATTCGTAGGCTCAGTTTGAATAATATAGAAAACGTACGTTAAAAGTAGCTCTAGTTCTGCAACCCACGACATCGGTAAATCCATTTTTGTCAGTGTAAGAACAGAATTGTGGACTCCATGTATGGGCTTATTTAAATAAAACACTTTTAATTAGTTGAGGCTTTATCTAGGCCCTAGTATTATGTCAGTGATCGAAACAGAATACAGTTAGGTTATTTTTCATATATTTTGGTGCAACAAGGCTCTGAATGTAGTACAACGGGTCTTTCCCTTTTTGGATTAACGTCGACAGCGGCCCGTACAGGCCATCCATTGCCGATATGACAGTTTTCGCTGCAGTACATCGCGGGGGGACACAGATCCTGCCACGGTCCAGAACCAGGTAAGGATTCCGGAAAGTAAATGCCATTTTCTTGAACGTACGGGTAAAAGTCAGAGTAGGCTGGTTTTTCATAGTTGGTCCGGTATTCAGATGTCATGCCACTAAAAAGAGATTAAATGGGAATTTATAGGCATAGGCGCCGGATGCTGGTAAGAGAGGAGGGGAGGAGCGCTTTTCTTTTCATTTAAAGAATATTTCACCATTTCAAATCAAATTAGTACCCACAGTCGAAAATATCAAGCCTATCTGAAGCCTCCGCAAGTTTGAGAGACTTCGAACACTGTTTTAATAATGTTAACAATTTTGACAAGTCTACAAGTATTTCTCAATTGCTATTAAAATGTGAATCTGAATTTTATAAAAATAAAATAAAAAATATGAAGCAATCATTAATTTCCGATCATTTTAAAAAAATAAGAATTTTAAAGCAAACATATTAGTACATTGAATAATATACAGTGGCAAAAAAGTCGCGCATAATGCCTGTAACTTTTAAATTATCCCGTATACGAAAAAGTGACCTTTATGAGAGTTGTTCAGTAAATTATTCCCCACATTTCTACATGCATGAATTTTTTCTGTCATTTGAACTTTTTGTATTTCAAATTTTTATTTATTTAAAATTGTAACAAACTTTATAATAACAAAATAAATAGCCTAGAAAATTGAACAATTTAACAACGGAATAATAAAGAAGTGAAACCTTTTCAGTGGATCAGGTGTCCAAAATGGCCACCGTTTTCTGCCAAGCAGAGCGCCAGTCGATCCCTGAACCCGTCTACAACGTTTAAAAGGAATTACCCGAATTTTAGCACTAATTCTGACTTAAAGATTCTAAGTCATTTGGACGGTTAACGTAGACTTTGTTCTTTAAGTGCCCCCATAAGAAGAAGTCGAGCGGGGTTAAGTCCGGGGATCGCGCTGGCCAGTTAATAGCAGCTCTTCTGCCTATCCAACGTCCTGGAAATTGTTCGCTTATGTATTGTCTAACATTTGTCGCATAATGTGCAGGTGCTTCATCTTGCTGAAAACATACCTGTTCGTTTATGCCATTATTTACACCCTGTAATTCTGCAAGAAGGAATTATGTGATTCCTGAGGAGGTTCAGATATTTTTCGCCATTCAAATTACCATCTATGAAAAAAAGGTCCCACAATATGTCTACCAACTATGCCCGCCCAAACATTTACTTTTTCGGGCCTCTGAGCCAATAACGATAATTGTGTCTATTAACAATGTCATTTAAATGGAAAGTAGCTTTATCCGAGAAAATGATATTTGTTGCGAAGTTATTATCGTTATTGCATCTTTCCATCATCAGTTAACAAAATTCAGCTCTTCTATCAAAATCGTCCTCGTTTAACTCGTGCACCACCTTTAACTTGTAGGGATGTAACTCCTCCTGCTTAAACAAATTTTACACTGACTGATGAGACACATTAAAATCCATTGCCATTGGCCTGGATGATTGTATTGGATTTTCATGTATTGAGAGTATGATATCCAAAGTTTTGTCTCCCCCGGTTGCTGTTTTAGGTCGACCTGATCTAGCGGCTTCCCTAACACTGCCTGTTTCTCGAAATTTCTTTACCGCTCGACACACCGGTGACTGATATATTGGAGGCCTATTTGGATATAATTCATTGAAAAGTTGACAAACCTGATCTTGCGATCTCTTCATATTTCCGTAACCGCTCATTTTTTCAAATTTTTACTCGTTTCTCATTCAGATTAACCATAGTTCAAACAAAGTAGAAATTGGACAACAGAAAATTAAACACGAACTCAAAATTTAAACCTGATAGGCCGCTGTCATCGAAACACCTTGACTAAACTGGTGGGTATTAGGTAGCAATAATTATAATTAGGAAGTTTTTCATTTTTAAGCTTTCATTATCTCAGAAGCGCTTACAGATATGTAAAAATTTGAAATACAAAAATTCAGAGTTTTCCTAGTAGAATCTAAATGTGCAATCATGGGTGTTCCATCTAAAAAAAGTAAGTTAGTCTCTATGGCAACCAAACCAGAAAAGAAAAGAAAATTTAAAAGTAATAAAATTTATTACCGCTTGTATCAATCAAGTAAATGTTGAAAATGGCCACCTCCAACCTCCATGCAAAGGCACTGTTCAAAATGTTTGCGAACATTATGGAGCATTGCGGGAGTTATTTGTCGGCACTCGTACACTATTCGTTGTCGTAAGCCTTCCAAAGAATTGGGTTGGGTTGCATAAATTTTAGACTTTAAATGTCGCTACAAAAAAAAGTCCAGTGGCGTCAAATTAGGAGATCTTGCAGGCCATTTAATAGGACCTCTTCTTCCAATCCATTTTCCTGGAAAACGGAGCACCCCCGCATTATGCGTTCCCTGTTAAGACAGTTCCTGGATGAAAATTTTCCAGGAAAATGGATTGAAGAGGTCCTTTTGAATGGCCTGCAAGATCTCCTGATTTGACGCCACTGGACTTTTTTTGCGGGGACATTTAAAGTCTAAAATTTATGCAACCCAACCCAATTCTTTGGAAGACTTGCGACAACGAATAGTGTACGAGTGCCGACAAATAACTCCCGCAATGCTCCATAATGCGAACATTTTGAACAGTGCCTTTAAGATTAACGTTTTCTAATGCCACAGAACGTTTCATGTCCGTAGAATGTTGCCTGTGCACCTTCTTCCTTCTGCAAGTGAAAGTGATACAGCAGTTTCATTACCTTCCACTTCATCATGCTCGAACACTCACATCAATGTAACCTTGACGATGATTGGCTGAGAGATTGACGGCAGTCTCAGACAAATTTTGAGTGAATGTTAAACGAATCTAGAGCTTTTAAGGCTGCCCCGTAGTCAGTTGCACTTCGTAAAGCTTTTTGGCACATTCGGTCGCCCAGTGTGTATCAGCCAAATGGAATAAATTATCTTGTTATCTCAACTTTGACTCAAGAACACGTTCCACGTGTAATTAAAATCTAATTATGGAAATTAAATAAAAAACGATGGTTAATTAAATAAATTCAAAAGTGGTTCGTCCCAGTAGTTCGTCCTTTTACAAATTTACATGTTATTTGTTTTACTAATTAGTTTTACATTGTGCTGATGAGGGCCCACTTGTTTAATTTTGTTAATGAAGTTTCCTGTTTCCTGACAAAGAAGCACTGAAGATGGCCTAAGGCCGAAAGCGCTCTGCAAATTTTATATATTTCAAGATTATACACTTAATACAAAAAAACGACTCTCCTTCCCTATCTTTTCAAAAAGTGTACACAGCCCTACCTGATCAAAAATATTTAAAGTATTTACATAAATTACATATTATTATATGCATGTAGATACTTATTAATAAACAAACACTATAAAATGCAGACCAGTTCGTCATTACTTCCTCGTGACTAAAACCATTTGAATCTAGTTAAAATCACGAGGATCAAGAAGTCAAAACAAAGTCTAAGTTCATAAACGTCAAAACCCTCTGTACAATTTTTTTCAAATTTTAAGTAAGATTCTGAAACAGCACCAAATAGCGCAACTTTTCTCCCATTTAAGCAACTACGTGTCTCCTAGGGTTTCGAATATCCCCATGGTGACCCCCTAATTAGTTGTTACCTTGTATAGGAGGGACTTGCGAGATTTTGTATTTATTTAATGACCCCATTGCACCTAAAAATCTGTAGGAGTGACCCCAAATTATTATCGAGTAAGAACTCACCGATTGATATAGACTGAAAAATTTATAGCAAAATAGAGATAAGATAGTTGCATGATTTTCTGCGTTAATAAAAATGTTGTTGGCCAAATGCTCTATATGATTCTTAAAGATAGATAGATAAGATTTAGATCTAAATAGATAGGTACCCAAAAATTTTACCTCATCACGCACCACAGCACAATGTAAGCTACAAAAGGTACAGAGTCTTGCATGTCTGGGAATCACAGGGGCAGCTCTGGAAACAATGCTAAGCCTTCTCCCACTGCAGCTATGCACAGAAAGAAGTAGAAGTAGTAGACACAAATAATAAAGTCAGGACTTCATGGTCACTACTGACCACCCCAAAATTCTCAAACAAATACGGATAGAGACTATGACCACTATGAAAGTGACACAAGATTTCCAACGCTTCTTTAAAGTGGTTATACCAAAGCGAATGTTTGCCACATCTTAAGCGGCTCACTTGTCTGGTTCACAGACGAATCAAAAATGGAAGAAAGAGTCGGTGCTGAGTCTTCGAACTCAGATGAAGACTCTCCAAGTCTCTTGGTAAGACTCTATCCATTTTCTAAGCGGAAATATAATGCTATAGATACAGTGTGTATCAGCCAAATGGAATAAATTCGATAATAAATACATGGGGGCGTGTCCGAAAAAACGCTCGGACACGTCAATTGGTATTTCTAGTTGCGCATCTTTTTCAATAAAAACTTTTCATACAGGGTGTGTCATGTAACAGTGACTAATACTAAGTTTCTTATTTTAAATGCAATACCCTGTATACGTATTATTCAATTTTTGGATTCTTCAAAACATTTTAGACATATTTCATGTACAATATCCTATACCTATCTTCAACTGTTTCGGAAATATGGTTGGGTTTCAGATTTATTGCAAAAAATAACAACACACTAAAAAACTAATAAGTAATACTGTTTATTTCTTGATAATGTAAAAAACAAAAAAAACATGAATGTAGGAGATGTTGAAAATTCTCGCCGCGAACGTCTTGGCAACATCCTAATCTTAAATAGAAATTTCTTCTAACGTTACTGAACATCTCAGGCGTGACCGATCTAATCGCAAGCGTTATTCGTCTTCTTAGGTCAGCTAAGTCGAGGGGTTTAGTTTTGTATACAATATTTTTGACATAACCCCATAAGAAGAAGTCTAATGGCGTCAGATCACGGGATCGTGCTGGCCATTCCATCGATCCACGCCTCCCTATCCACCGATTTGGAAATACTCGGTTGAGGTACTGCCGGACATTGATTTGGTAATGGGGCGGTGCTCTATCTTGCTGAAACCATATCATATTCGCTGGAAGTTGTGGGTTTGCTGGATCAGGATATAAGTTTGTCAAAGTTGGCAAGACATTATTTTGGAGCGGTGCTAAATAATTATCGCCATTTAAATTGCCATTAATGAAAAAGGAACCTATGATATGATCTCCAACAATTCCTGCCCAAACATGAACCTTTTCAGGATATTGCGTACCTATGTTCTTCTCTCATCCAGTGAGGATTTTCCCTAGACCAACAGCGGCAATTCTGACGATTAGCATGACCGTGAAGTGTAAAGGTGCACTCATCAGAAAACAAAACATGTTCTAATTGGATCACATTGTTATCTAGCATTGCCATCATTTGTTCACAAAAATACGTTCTCCTATCGAAATCGTCTTCCATGAGCTCATGAGTAGGTATCGTTTTATAGGGATACATTTTATTATCTTGTAATGTTTGAATAATCGATGAATGGTAAACATCGAACATTGGGGCTGTTTTTCTACTAGAAGTATGTGGGTTTTCCTGAAACTCAAGCATAATATCTAATTTGGTATTATCACTTATTGCGTTGGCAGCTACTTTTTTTTTATCTGCTTTACATGTCCAATCTGCTTTTCTATTTTACTAATTGTCCCTTGAGTTATAGGCGGCAAATTTGGAAATTTTTCATGAAATAAGCGAGCAACTTCCATTTGTGTCCGTGTTTTATCTCCATAACCAATCATCTGTAGAATTGTTATTTTGTGCATTTCTGTTAAATAAACCATTTTTCTGATATGCAGTTAACGAAATTCAAACGACTATAACACTGACAACTACTGTCATGCAGACAGACAACAATTTGTTAAAGTCAGGCGTTTTAAACAAAAGTAAACAAAACTATTTATACCTTTTTTTTATTTCATATCATTTGAAAACATTTTAACATCAATTTTCAACATCTCCTACATTAATTTTTTTTTGTTATTTACATTATCAAGAAATAAACAGTATTACTTATTAGCTTTTTAGTGTGTTGTTAATTTTTGCAATAAATCTGAAAACACTTAATATTTCGAAAACAGTTAAAGATAGGTATATGATATTGTACATGAAATATGTCTAGAATTGTCTGAAGAATCAAAAAATTGAATAATACTGAGGGTGTTGTATTTAAAATAAGAAAGTTAGTATTGGCCACTGTTACATGACACACCATGTATAAAAAGTTTTATTGAAAAAAATGCGCAACTAGAAATACCAATCGACGTATCCGAGCGTTTTTTCGGACACGCCCCCATGTATTTACTATCGAATTTATTCCATTTGGCTGATACACCCTGGGCGACCGAATGTGCCAAAAAGCTTTACGAAGTGCAACTGACTACATAATATATAACGTCGGGCAGCCTTAAAAGCTCTAGATTCGTTTAACATTCACTCAAAATTTGTCTGAGAATGCCGTCAATCTCTCAGTCAATCATCATCAAGGTTACGTTGATGTGAGAGTTCGAGCATGATGAAGTGGAAGGTAATGAAATTGCTGTATCACTTTCACTTGCAGAAGGAAGAAGGTGCACAGGCACCATTCTACGGACCTGAAACGTTCTGTGGCATAAGGAAACGTTAATCTTAAAGATGAAATAGGAGAGAGAAGAACAGGTCTTTTAGAGAAATACTCCAAGACCTAAGAAGAAATTTTCATGCACGCCTAATTCTGTCACTGAAAAGTTCCTGAAGCTACAAAATCATGCTCTAAAACTTATCACTGACTTCCTTATAGGACACGGTCCTTATTTGAGATACCATCTAAAAAAAAATGGAAAATACTGAGGACGAAAAGTGCAGGTTGCTTAATCTGACGCAACTGCGGGACACGTCCCCTGTGTACCGAAAATCCCATGATATAAAGAAAAATGGGACTGTAGTCGAAAGAAAGTATAAATAGGTGCTGCAGTGTGTTGATACTTATTTATAAAAAAGACAAAGGTTAGTTTTAATCTTATTTAAGTATGGCTAGGATACTTTATTTCTATTTACAGTGTTGTTGTACAGATAAAGTACTTAATAAAGTCAAATAAAACAACGGCAGTCTACCTCCACAATATGTATTTTAATGTTTATACCTACATGTTTCGGACATAGAAATGTCCATCATCAGGGATACTAAAAGAAATTTACAGTGTGAGTTAAAAGTTTTAAGTCAATTGAGAGGACTTACCAGTAGTCGATTACGACAGCTCTATCTTGCATAAGCGAAGATCAAAAATATGTTAAAATTGAAATTGTAGGTTCTAATGACTGTTCAAGACTGAATGAGATGTGATATTTGAAATTTTGGTCAAGGTATCTTTGAAGAAGGGGATTCCCAGTCTGCAGCCACTAAGACAGGTGGTAAAGCAATTATGTCATTTATAGCTATTTAGAGGAGATTAATTTAAGTGAGGTGCTCAAAGATGCTTCATCTAACCGTGTCTCGGGTGTGGTCAACAAAATACTGGGTTAAAAGAGGTTAGACGTGAGAAACACATTCGCATGCGACTGCCACTGTATTTTGCTTTTGACTTTCAAGCTGTCATGACCATTTGACAACCAACATTTTCCTGCACGCCAGCATGGTATAGTGAAGTATCTTTGAGCTGTAATATCCTCTAATTAGCTAAAACAATGTGATTTTGACATAAATACTTCACTTCTAGTCACGATGGTAAATCCAATTTAATTTTCTAAATCTCCCTTTTTTAACCATAACATTATGTTCATTTTCTACCCCTCTTTAACCTAACAATTTGTTAGCCAAACCTTCAGGCATGGTTGGATGAAGCATCTTTGAGCATCTACATTATTGTCCTCTAATTAGCTACAAACCTACATAATTGCTTCACCACCTGCCCATTGGCTTCAAATTAATAAATTCTAACCTTAAAATAGTATAATTTCATTTTATTTCTTGTTGATCTCCTAAGAATGTGTTTCTCACGTCTAACCTCTTTTAACCCAGTATTTTGTTGACCACACGATTAGATGAAGCATCTTTGAGCACCTCACTTAAATTAATCTCCTCTAAATAGCTATAAATGACATAATTGCTTTACCACCTGTCTCAGTGGCTGCAGACTGGGAATCCCCTTCTTCAAAGATACCTTGACCAAAATTTCAAATATCACATCTCATTCAGTATTGAACATTCATTAGAACCTTCAATTTCAATTTTAACATATTTTTGATCTTCGCTTATGCAAGATAGAGCTGTCGTAATCGAATACTGGTAAGTCCTCTCAATTTACTTAAAACTTTTAACTCACACTGTAAATTTCTTTTAGTATCCCTGATGATGGACATTTCTATGTCCGAAACATGTAGGATATAAACATTGAAATACATATTGTGGAGGTAGACTGCCGTTGTTTTATTTGATTATATCAACTCCACTGTAATGGATACTACTTCTTCAAGTTCAAATACATAATAAAGGTTTATACGTACGAATTCGGAACTCTTTTGAGGGCATTTGGCATCAGTCTATTCGGGTACTCCACCCTAAAAATCCGCTTATCATACATGTTTCTATATCCATGGAGTTTTCCCGGAAGCTCTTCTTTTAAACCCTACAGCATTATAAAGACAATATTGATTGGTTAATTAAAAAATTAAAACACGTATAGGAGCATTTTTATAAAATCTGAATGCTATTGCTAATTGCTACAGGCAAATAAGGTGACCTCCAATGGTGGCCATAAGGAAAACGCTGCCATCTCAAAACGGCCACGGTTGGTAGTCTTAAAAGTTCAGAGTTTATATTCGCGCAAGTCGTTTAGTACACTGAGAAAATTCATGCTATTAGATTTTCGAATAGAATTAACTTTAATAGCAGTAATACGATATGTCAATACACACTTTTAGTTGACCTAATTGCTGCTAAAGATCTCGTCTAATAGAGCGTTATGCAGATAATTTTGCTGTCATTATCATAATTTGTACTGTAACTATTAGATACTTTAATAGGAATAATATGCTATCACAATAGAAATTCTTTTATTAGATAATCTTATTATCCCTATAACTATACCTTATTGTAGGTATTAGAAAAAATATTAATAAAATAAGATATAATGCCCATTAGATTGCTGTATAACCCTGATCTTAATTCGGAATAGCCAGAAAGCCGTTTGATTTTTTGAAACCTCCGACCATTGCCGAAAGCGTATGTTTCTCTCCGACCTACCCCGAGAAGCAGGTGCTCAAGACGATTTGACGCGATTCAATGCAGTCCGCTCCACAGCGATCCTTAGCGCCATTTGAATTTCGCTAATCGCGAATCTACTGTGTGGTTAAAGCTTCTCGGGTTAAAGTGACATTCTGTTATCATAGGAAGAATCCTCCAAAAATAGAAGGTAGGTATTACAACGTTTATTCTGTTTCGTAGAATTAATGTATCATATTTTCGCTATATCTAATGATCATCATAACTAATAATTGAAATATTCCTTTCCTTTCCTTTACCGCTATGCCGCCATGTTTAACATTTAAACAGTTGTAACCGAAGCGATGCCCAAAAATTTTAAAATGAAATTAATTATCTGTGGGATTGGTTACCTATGTCATTTAAAGAAAACATTTGCTGATTATTTTTTATAAGATTATCTATAGAGTTACTAAACTCCTATTTCCGTTCCTTTAAATTGGGAAATACTTTTCTGTAAATTTTTAAGAGGCCCTTAATAAAAAGAAATGTTTCGATTTCTGAAATTTCTTGCAAGCAAAGGAATATTGAGTTATTTACGTATTCATTTAGCTACTATTATAGGAATCCCATTATGGCAGAGTATAAATTTAAACTGATAGAATGGGGTTTGGAGGCATTCATTGAAAAAATTGAAGGTAAGAAATACTTTGTAATCAAGTGAGAGTTCACGTCCACGACACAAAACCCAGCCTAGACAGAATATATATTTTTAGTTGCCTATAAACATTGAAGTGCCTTAGCAGACCTTAAGAAATCGTGACCTATGCATTTTTAATTAAACTAATTATGTATAAGACGACATAAAAGGTGCCTCAATAAATACTACCATGAAATTTATCAAGATTATAAAAAAAATTGTTGTTTTTTCACCAGCTTTTTCACTTATATGTCAAAGTAACACTCGGCAAACTATAAAATTCATATACAGAACTTATAATTTTGATCAATTTCATCCTGGTATTCCATTGACTGCTTTGTCATAAGCGTCTAATACGCCATCCATCGTGAAACTACTATTGTTTTGTTTCAAATATTTTATGTTAAATTATATATTTTGGTTAGAGCTTGTGTTCTCTTTTTTTTTCATTAATTTCTTTTACTACGTTGTTAACATAATAAATAGGTTTTAACCTTAATAAGTGTTTTTTTTTTACCCTAAATAACGACAATAAAGTATTAAGGCAATGAGAAAAGCAAATAAGGGCAATAAGAAAAGCAAATAGGGACAATAAAGTGCATTAATAAGGGCAATAAGAAAAGCAAATAAGGACAATAAAGTGCATTAATAAGGGCAATACAGTATATTAATAAAGACTATAAGAAACTTGTATGGTGGTTATTCTTCTTATGAATACTCACAATAAAAATATTGTATAGCCGCTATTAGAAATCTGTATAAAGGCAACAAAACACTTTTATAATGGCTATTAGTTGTTATTCTTAATACCCTATTAGGAAATCTAATAGCCCATATTAGACAAATGTATATTGATTAATAAAAAACAATATTAAAAATTCTATTAGAAAATCTGATAGTAGCTATTAGATGGTTTCTATTAGACAGAACTTATAACCACTATTAGACACTTGTATTGGAGCCTATTTTATGCAGAAATCTGAGTAAAGGCTATGCAATTTCTATTAGTGGTTATTAGAAAATTCTCTCAGTGTAGTCAAAGACGCCAGTATAAAATGGAGTAACAATATGAAATACCTGGACAATGGTAAGTACAATTGAAATGATCTTATACAAGGCAATCTGTAATAAAATGCTGTCGCAACGCACGTGATATTAACAAAAATATATTTTTCTTTAATGAAATGGGGTATTTTTGCCATAATTATTTGATACAAAAAGAAAATCGAATGAATATTTTTCTTTTACTACATATCGCTAAACTCAATAATAACAGAGACATTTACATTTAAATGAAATTTTTAATTTATAACCGCAGGCGGCCATGTACCATATTAAAGGCATATCTCGACAGCTCTTTGACAGCCGGCCATCCCAAAAAAATCGCAGGTATCCTTTAAATGCAATTTTTCATTTATTATCGTAGGTGGCCATTACCGAATTTGCAAAAAAATACCTTAGACAGATCTTTTAATCTGTCGTGATAAGTTCAATTTAATATTTTTTAAATAAAATTGTATTTACACATTTAGAAAAATGCGATCTGCTTGAAACATACATAGTGTGCCAAAAAAATAGCGAACGTGCTTTTGAACGATATCATGCAGTATTCCCAGAAAGAAATATGCCTGATCAGAGATATTTTTTGATATTATACACAAAGCTTAGATGCAATGAAAAAGTTTTTGAGAAGTCAATGCCAAAGAAAGTATTTATTATTAGCGAAGATACTGAAATAAATGTGTTGGCGTGTTTTGAAGCGTTCCGCGAAAACTCTACAAGAGATTGTGTGCGAGATCTTGGACTATGTCCGGCATTTCTGGAGTCCCGAAAATCTTGTGCGTTACCAGCCTTGTAATCCACAGAGGCGTTTTAGCTTAAATATATGGTGTGGTCTTATCGGTTCAAAAATAATTGGACCTGTTTTTTATGAAGGTACCCTGACAGGCGAACGCTATGTAGAATTAATAAGAAACACAATGGATGACTTTTTGGATAACATTAATTTAGCAGATCCGCAAGAGATATGTTTTTAACAAGATGGTGCGCCTCCGCATAATACCTATGTTGTTGCCAATCTTCTTACCGAACTGTTTGAACAACGTTGGTTAGCAACACGCAGACCAATTTTATGGCCTCCGCCTTCACCAGGCATTAAGGTCGATTTATAAAACTTTTCGTCGCCGTTCCCGTTCGTTGTCACTGCTCCCGCTCGTCGCCGCCGTTGGATAGGTATTTATAAAAAAGTCGAACTACGAACTGCGCCGCAATAACAAAAGAAGGTTTGAGGTTAGGAAAACAAAGTTAAGAATTGTATTTTCTTTTTAAGGATCATAGGTATTCGTTTATTTTAATTAGTCTACAGATTTACTTTTACAAAGCGTGATGTAAGTACCTTAATATATGATATTAATGTTTTTTTGTAGTATAAAATATATCTATATACTCTGCATCCATAATTAACTTTACAGCAGTACACGATACACAAACACAAAAGAGTTTTTAAATTAAAATCCACAAAATACAATGTCTATGCAAACTCAAAATAGCAAAACACTCTGTACTCTAACCCTAAAATCACTTCCTTCAAAACTTCAAACCATATGTTCGAAAAATGTTTTCTTCTCATTGGCCAGAAGTGGGAACGACGAACGACCAAGGTCAGCGGGAACGACGCGATTTAAAAATTGGCCAATTCAGAACTACCAACGGGAGCGGGAGCGGCTTTTCTGAACGTATACGCTGTTTCCCCTTAGGTTAAATTGCGACGGGCGGGAACGGCGACGAAAAGTTTTATGAATCGGCCTTTACTCCCCTCGATTTTTAATTTTGGGGGGTTTTAAAAAACGAAATTTATAACAAACAGTACAACAATGTTGATGAACTGCAAGACTCCATTATTAACAGTATTAATAACATTGATGGGCGAACAGTTTTGAAGGCTACGAGGAAAGTTTTAAAATATACTCGAAAGTGTGTAGTAAGTAGAAGGTGATTTGTTTTAACCCTTAATTTGACGTTATAATATTTTATTTTTGTTAATGGCAACTAAAATCAGCTTGTACAAAATGTATGTAATTCATTACTATAAATAATAAAATTATAAGTTATTAATCAAAAATTATTAATTATGTTCTTGTGATAGCAAAAATACACCATTTCATTAATGAAAAATATATTTTTGTTAATATCACGTGATTCTGATGTTCAATTTTTTTTTGTCATCGCCATAATAATCAGTACTTACATAAAAATACAAATCTTTACTAATTTAACCGACGTCGCATCTCTTATAATAAGAAAGTTAGCAATAGTGCCGACTTCATTTTGAACAGGCTGTATATCAGATTCTCCATGATTTATATACAGGGGGTTACAAATTCGACATACGAGCATTGGAATATCGGAAACCCTAGGAGTTAGAGAAACGGTTAAATGGGGGCAAAGTTATGCAATTCGGTGCTGATTAAAATGCCGCTTTAAAAGTTTTAAAATTCCGAATACTTCCGATATTATTCGAAAAAAACCGAAATTTTGCAAAATCGTTTTAATTTTTTCCTGAGCTCATTTGAATAGCTATTTAAAAATAATTGACACTTTGTCGTTGCAACTTTTTCTCCTCTACAAAATGACGTTATTAAACTAAAGATCCGACGTTTCGTCTCCGAGCTGCCAACATCAACTTTATTTTTTTAAATACGGACCTGGAATTTTTTTACCGATTTTTAAACCTCCCTACCCTCAAAATGCAATGGCGCTATTACTTTCTAATAATGAATTGTTTTTGCTTATTTCCTTTTAAATTTGTATTTAACATTTGTCAGTCCGGTCCTGGCAACGAATCACAATATTAATTAAACACTCTATTTTATTTAAAACATTCTTACATAAGTAACATAATTTATTTTATAAGAATTTTCTAATAATTATAAATTTCTTAATTATAAAACCTAATTTTCTAAATGTTCAAAAATATTGCCGTTTTGCTCAATGCAACGATCGATTCTTCTTCCAATTTTGGCGACAGCCCTTTCAACCGATCTTCTCCTTATCCTACCAACTGCAACCTGTATGCGTTCTTCCAGTTCCTTCATGTTTGGAGTTGATGTTCACCATCAGTCATTTTTATAAATAAAATTTTTTAATGCCCCCCATAAAAGAAATCCAGAGGCGAAATATCTGGCGACCTCGCTGGCGACTCTATTGTCCCACCATTTCCGATCCACCTATCAGTAAGATCAACTTTAAACAAACTTTGAAGAATTGGAAGAATAATACAACATAGGGTAGAGAGGGGGAATGGCGGCCCTGGAGGGAATACCGGCCATCGCGTTTCTCATATTCAGTAAACGTTTTTATGTTTTACACAAGTGGCGCCATCTCGTTTAATGTTGTGGAATCCGTACTTCAAATGCGATCTACCTGTTACATGTCGGCAGAAGTTTCCAGCAAAAGTTGTGAATTGTGCTCCTGTATTATAGCAAATCTACATTTTAAAAGGTATCTATTTATATCATAAACGTATTTTAAGTATATTCAAAATAAACCAACAATTAACATAGGATACTCATACTTTAGTGTAAATTGTAATATTGCAACCCATAACCTAATTTTTTTTCTAAGGAAATAAATGTCTTGCAGTGCTTATGGGGGCAATAGCGGACAAGGCGTATCGGACAATGGCGGCCGGCCGCTATTACCTCCAATCGAATAAGTGATAATAAGAATGCTTTTGTTTAATTTTCAGATGCCCCGTAAATATATTAGGAAAACGAATAAGGCGTCCTGGACTACTGAAGATTTAAATTCAGCATTGGATGCAATAAATAATGGTGTTGCATTGAGGGAAGTATCCAGGCGTTTCAACATTCCTCGAAGTACTTTGCAAGATCGTCGTAGAAACGGAAAAAAGTCCGGCCCATCTCTAGGCAGAAATTCAGTATTCTCTCCCGAAGAAGAAAACGAGTTGGCGGCGCAAATTATTAAACTATCAAAAGTATTTTTTGGGGTAACACCAAGTCAAGTAAAACAGTGTGCTTACGTCTATGCACACCAAAATAATTTAAAAAATCCTTTTCAAATAAATAATGAAGCTGCAGGAAGGGATTGGCTTCAAGGTTTTCTGCGTAGAAATCCAGGAATGTCGTTAAGGAAACCAGAAGCTACCAGTATAAATCGAATAACTGCTTTCAACAAAGAAGAAGTTTCCTTATTTTATCAAAATCTTGAAAGTTTAATGGAACAATTTAAGTTTTCGGAAGCCAGAATCTTCAATGCAGATGAGACTGGCATCACGACGGTCCAAAGGCCTAATAAAATTTATGCTGAGAAGGGCCAAAAGAGAGTGGGATTCGTAACGAGTTGGGAGAGAGGTAAAACAACAACGGCAATGTGCGCTTTTAGTGCTTCAGGTATTTATGTACCTCCAATGTTTATATTTGCACGTAAAAGAATGGCACCACAACTAAAAAAAAATGGCGCTCCTGGTGCAATATATATGTGTTCTGATAATGGATGGATTAACGAAAATTTATTTATTGAATGGCTACAACATTTTAGAAATTTTGTTAAGCCCTCTGTAGAAGATCCCGTGCTACTAGTTTTAGATAATCACGTAAGCCACTGCACGCTAAAAGCGTACAATTTTTGCAAAGAGAACTTTATAATACTTCTTACGATTCCTCCCCATACTTCCCATCGCACACAGCCACTGGATGTATCTTTTTATGCTGCACTTAAAGCTGCCTATAATTCTGAATGTGACAAATATTTGCGTAGTCATCCTGGTGAAAAAATAACCCCAAATGAGATTGCAGAACTTTTCAATCAAGCTTTTGGTCGAGTTGCGACCCCAGAAAAAGCTATAAATGGTTTTAAAGCCACTGGTATATTTCCAATGAATAAAGATATTTTTTCAGAAGATGACTTCATGGCTGCTGAAAACTTAAGTTTTGATAGGCACGGAACTCCAGAAGCCTTAAATGATAGGCACGGAACTCCAGAAGCCTTAAATAATATTGTCCAATTAAATCAAAAGGCCAAAATACCCTTCAGAGAAATTATCCCTATTCCTAGTACTTCAAAATCTGAGGGACAACAAAGAAACCATAATCGACAACAGCACTCCCAAATATTTACAATAACCCCCATGAAAGAGATTTTAAAAGAAAGAGAGAAGAAAAAACTTGATAGGCTCGAACCGAAAAGAAAAAGAGTAGAAAAGGTAAAGAAAAGTGTTTTTGGAAATCCTGAACCGAGTCCTGAAGTATCTAATGAAAATAAAGAAGACTTGAACAAAAAATTGAAAATAATTAACGTTAGAGAGAAGTCCAAACGAATTAAAACGGATATCAAATATAAAAAGCAGGAAGATTCTTCTGAAAGCGAATCTGGCGATTCGGGCGATGACAAGGAAGTTAACAATGACATATGTATAATTTGTGGAGAATTCGGTAAAAACAATGAGGTTTGGATAAGGTGTGTAGAGTGCGGCGATTGGGCACACAAAGCTTGCTCTGACAATGACAAGAAATCATTTGTATGTGATTTTTGCAAATAGTTTGGAGGTAATACCGGCCCTGGCCGGAATTACCCCACGAGTGTGGGTAATACCGGCCATTACATATATGTTATTTTAAATATAAGTTAAGTTTGATTTTGTTTTTATTTAAATAAATGCGTGTATATCTTACTTAAATAATTTGTTTTCAATTTGATACAGTTTTCAAACCTTTACAGTAAAAAATGCGCTTACAATTACAGAAATTGCTTACAGGGCCGCCATTCCCCCCCTCTACCCTACAGTTCGTAGGCTATAAAAGTCAATTAAAAGGGGGTAGTAGAGCAAGGATCATAAGAAACATCGATATGTGCATAGGTAGGTACCTATGGGTTAAAGGAAATATTTTTGAACATTTTGGAAATTAGAGCTTTCCTAATAAACTCAAATTTTCATGAAACCCATTTGTAAAGGTTATTATAAAAATAAACATCAGTCATCCTGATTTCTGATTCCAGCCATGATTTTTATGACCTTTCTCTGCACACCGAAACCTCTGGCTGCGTGAGGTGATCCACCCCCAGTAATATCCCATAAGATATGAAGCTGTTGAACAGAACTGTTCTCAGAGTATCCCCGGAGACACCCACACAATTCTTTTTATCACAAACACGCTACTCGCAAGTCTCTTGCAGATACTTTCAACATTCGAATTCCATTTAAGCCTCCCATCCATTCAAACTCCCAAAAACTTAGCCTTCTCCGCCTCCTTCGAGTGAATAGTCTTTCTCTGAGAGAAAATAATTTTCTGAGTTTTGTCAGTATTCAGCAAGAGCTTATTTGATTGGAACCACTCCTTAACTCCCCTCTGCGCCCCATAGAGAGTCCCTGTTTAGCAGCGTGTTCTGTCCCTCTTGTAACATATATTGTGGTATCATCTACGAAGAGCACATATTTCTCCATAGTATTGATTGATTAGTGGAAGCTCATTACTGAAAATTAGAAAAAGGATTGGCCTCAAGACCGAGCCCTGCGGGACTCCGATATTAGCATGTGCTAAGGCAGGCGATACACCCTTCACTCGTACTATCTGGCATCGATATTTCAGATAGGAATCAACCAGATGCAGACTGTTCTCATCCAAACCATAATGCCCGCTCACCATTTGATTCGACATTCTCTGTTAATACATTTCTGATGTTATAGGTATTGGTCTGTGATTTGCTTGAATCCCCTTTTTTAAATGCGGGGTGACTAACGCTGTCCTCGAGACCTTAAGAAATATGTCAGCAGGGACGCGCCGTCCACATGGGCAAGGTCGTGCGGCGCCAAGGTCCTAAAGGCGCCAGGCCTTCAACACAAATTAACATAAAACTAAAAAAAATTATCTATGAATACCGGTGGTGAAAATGCATTATCCACCAACACCGACCGCCGGTCGGCGACCAGTACCAGTGGTGAAATTTTACTACTCCTCTTCCTGTGGCGGCGCAAAAATCCGCGTCGTTCGGCGCGCTGGTTTAAACTTGCAAAATTTTGCGTGTTCGTAATCGATGTAGCAGAATAATTTTTCATTCTTGTCTTAATAAGCGCATAAGACGTATAGAGTGCCTTATTTGCTATTATGTATCTACCGCAATTGTAAAAAATAATTACAAATAAAGTAAATAAGTGATTAAGTAAATTAATTAACAAGGATTAATAAGGATTAGTGTTTAATATTTTTAATTTATTTTATTTAGATGGACAGAGAAAAAAAAAAGTAATTGTCTGGTTACCAAAACTTGCTTAACAAGCGAAAACAGGAGGAAGACTTGGAGAAAAGCAATTTTAAAATTAGTAACTTTCCTCGAAATACCACACAAGACACTACTTCTGATAACAGTAATTTTCTACATTTAACAATATCAAACTTGCCATCAGAATTAAAAAAGCAAGCTAATGAGGATAAAGATCCAAAAGAATTAGATCCTGATACGTTTGAGTCAGTGTCGGTACCAACATGTTCGAGTAAGCAAGACGAATTATCCGAAGAAGCGCCCCTTTCTAACGATCCAGGTCTTTGGCCGAGTGTATTGTCTCCAATCCAGGTGCAAGAACTTGTCGAAAAAGGTCCAATGCATTATCAAAATAAAACATTGGTTGCTATATTCTATTAAAAAAAAATGCAGTTTTCTGCTTCAGCTGTAAAATATTCAATGACTCCAACCCCAACAATCCATAGACTTTTAAAAACACTAAATTAAGTAACCAAGACGGTTTTAATGATTGGCATCATTTAAGCGAACATTTAAAAATCGACGAAAAAAGTAAATCTCATTTTCAAAATTTACGTGTCTGGTCAGATTTACTAGAAATATTAAAAACTAATCGAACCGTTGATTCGAAAATGCAAAATTTATAAAAAAAAAAAATAAACATTGCCTCAGTGTCATTGAAAGAATAATTTATACTATTCGATTTTTGGCTAAACAAAACTTGACTTTTCGTGGTCTTAGTAACAAATTATTTGAAAGAAATAATGGAAATTTTTTAAAATGTATAGAAATGATAGCAAAATTTAATCCCGTCATGTCTGCACATATTAATAGATCTCAAAGAAATACTCCACTTTATCTTGGAAATAAAATTCAAAACGAAACCATTAAATTAATAGGTGACAATATAAGAAATAATATTTTAAACGAAATTAAAGAAGCAAAATATTTTTCTACATTACTTGATTGTACTCCTGATGTGCGCCGCCAGGAGCAGATTTCTGTTTGCTTAAGATACGTTAATTTAAAAAAGCAATAAATTTAGTGTCGAAGAACGTTTTTTAACATTTCTTCCTATAAGTGAAGGTTTAACCAACTTTTTACTAAAAACTTTGGAGAATTATGGTTTAGACATTTATAATATGCGCGGCCAAGGTTATGATAATGGTTCAAATATCAAGGGTAAACATCAAGGTGTACAAAAAAGAATTTTAGGCATTATTCCACGAGCAATGCTTGCACCTTGTTGTAACCACAGCTTGAACCTTGTCATAAACGATGCTGTAAAATCCAATATTTCTAGTATAATTTTTTTTTCAACTGTTCAAGAATTATATAATTATTTTTCTGCCTCAACCAATCGGTGGTCTGTTTTGAAAAGTAACATTTCAAGTCCGACATTAAAGCCTTTGTCAGATACTAGATGGTCTGCCAACATAAATCAGTTACGGATTTGTTTCAGCAAGAACTCAAAAATAAACTAGAAGATAAACATGGTATTGAACTATCTAAAATAAGACAACCAAGAATCAAAATAGTTTATTTTAACGGAGAAATGAAAGATGATGAGATTGAACGGTGTATTATGGAACAAAATGATCTGGATGAAAAAGTGAGGGTAACCTTTGTTCAAAGAAACAGAAATGGACTAATCTGAACTAAAACTATATTTTAGCTTACTAAAGTAATTCTGGAGACCAATGAGTAGTAGGAAAGTATGTATTGGCAGGGAACGATACATGGTATATGAAGATCTGGATATTCCCATATGTTTTAATTGTCATAAAAAACATACTTATCCAAATAAACTAGCCTGTCCCCAGGTGGAGAAGAACACTAACAAGTTAATTGCCCGAAAAATATAGTCTTCTGTATGAATTGTCACATTTCCAATACAAAGTTTCAAACTAAATACAAGACGGGTCACACCACCAATGACCATGATTGTGAAACTTTGGCCTTTCACGTGCGAAACTTAAAAAATAAAATAAAATACAAGTAATGGTAGTCACAAACGAAGATCAATTATTACGAGATCTAGATGTTCTGAGGAAAGACCATATGGGACAATATATTGATCACAGTAATATTGAGTTTGGAATGTTGTTCATTTCAACATACGTAGCGTCAGAAAAAACTTTGATAACTTATTTATTACTTTGGAAGCATATAACCTGACTGGATGTGACGTCATCCCAGGTAGCAGGGGTTCGTCATATTGACGTCATTATATGGTGATAACTCGTCAACACTCGTCAGCGGTCTAAAATGACCAACAAATAACGACATAATGACGTCTGAATAATGACGTCATTATGTCGTGTTATATGTTACGTAATATTGACGTCTTTTTCTGGTGATAAAATAGATACGCTGGAGCAAGGAAAAATTAATTTTATACTTATGCTTTATGTTACAGAATCAAAATTGTGCTCAGACAATTAACGTGCATTTAAATAATGTATTAAACAAACTAGAAAGAGAAATAAGTAGATCATCCCATCAATGCGCATATAAAATGTTCTTTATAGTTTATCTCTATTCCATTTGCTTCGTATTCTACCACAGCCATTTCTAGCTAGAGTAGGCCGTGACTCTACCCGTTCGGTGGTGTAATTTGCTATAATACCTAGTCCTGTATTACCTGCCCCACTTATCTCTATGGTATTACCTACCTCTTTCTCCTACATATAAAAATGAAAGTAAGGAAACTTTTCCGTTTACGAACACTTTTCGCGAACTCTCCACTTCGCGCTATCTCTTTTCTTTCAAAACTGCAGCAGTTGGAGAGACAGAGAAAAATTTTCGGATTATGTGCAAGCGCGAAACGAAACGAAAGTGACAAATTTGAGATTGAGGTTATGTTTGCTTATCTCGTGGCTTCCTTTGGCGGTTTGGTTTGGTCTGTCGTTTTTGTTTTGTGAAAATTGTGTAGAACTTTTTGGTTTGTGGATTCCTGCATGGAGAAAATATATTTTCCGGGTATTCATAATCATCCTGGAACCACTTTGTGGTGGTGATACTTAGTGATAGTTGTTTGAAAGTTGAAATACCTACGGCATATCGTTATAGAGGTTATTTTGATGGTTTTAGAGATTTTAGACCATATTTCTGTAAATATCTATTTTTTCTCAATAAATTTATCTTTTCCAAAAGTGTTTGTTTCATTTTTGTTACAGAGTACTAAAATAAAAAAAAATAAACAATATCGTGAATAAGACGTCAATAACACGTCAATAACATGTGAAATAGTACGATAAATAACACGTCAAAATGACGTCGCCAATATGACGTCATTCGTCTGTGACATTAGGAGGTCATTTTCACGTCAAATTTACGTGATTTATCTCGTCATTTCTGTCACTCGATGACTAGTATTTCACGTCATTTTCACGTCATGCTGCTACCTGGGATAGTGCTGAGTGAATGTTTTGAATTGGATTTCTTTGATCACTGTAATATTCCTGGTTATATGACTTTATACAACTATGCCGATTTCAACAGAAATGATGGAATGATGGTGCTTAATAAATCTTACCTAAACTTCAACTTCAGAACGCATAAATTTGACATGTATGGTGTAACATTGGCTATTGCAAACTTTTTAATTAACAATATCTCCTATGGCGTTTTTGCATTGTATCGATCAAATCCGTCAAACTTGATATCTTTTCTTAACGAAATTGAGTACTTTTTTTAAAAATAATGAAAATAAATCAGATTTTGAAATAATAATTGGCGATATAACTGTGAACATTCTGTTGGAGAATGATAGTGTTAATAAATATTTATCAGTTTTGCAAAGCATGGTTATGTCCCTCATATACAACATCCCACTCGTGTCATAAACGATAGTGCTTCATGCATTGCCCAAATATTTGTAAATAAGAAAAATTGCTATAATATTGTTTGCTATTCGTACATTTTTTGACTCGAAAAGAAATTATACAGGGTGTGTCAAAAAGTAGATGTAGCAAACATTTTTTGTATTTTAAATAGAACCCTATTTTTTTCAGTCGAATTTTGAATTCGACGTCAAATTCTGCGCATAATTCATGTAGCATACCCTATCCTTATCTCTAACGGGTTATTAAAAAATTATTAAAATTATTTCATTAAGTGTTGAAAATGCCAACCATTAACTTCTTGACAATATGCCAATCTACTTAAAACCCCTTCTAAAACATTCAAACTCAAACTCAAACTCAAAATATTTATTGTCCCTTTTGCATGTAGCTTTAGACATTGACATAGTATACATAGTTAGGTAAATAAAATTAAAATATTCTATCTATAAGTAGCTATATCTGGAATTACTTGTTAACATACTTTTACACACAAACGGTTACACAATAATGAAGCACCAAAAACAATAGTCGAAAAAAATCAAAATGCCCAGTCAGTTATGTTAGAGAAGTTAGAAACTCATCCAAACTATAGAATACGTTTTCCAATAATAGCTTCTTAAGCTCTCTTTTAAACTTATTATTACTCACACTTTTCAGGGTTTCAGGTAGTAAATTGTATAAAACAGGACCCTTATAAAATGGGCTATTAATATATTTAGTCGAGTTTGGGAAGTTTGGTCTTAATAAATCCTTTCTTAAGCCATAATTAGTACTTTTTTTAGTGGATAACATATCTCCCTTATTTTTATGTACCATTATTAATACTTTAGATATGTAGCGGGAGATCATTGTTAAGATTTTGTGTTGTTTAAAATAGTCTCGGCAAGATGCTCTGGGTCCGAGCTTTAGCATAATCCGTAAACACCGTTTCTGAGTTTTAAAAATAATCTGATTAGTAACAGCATTGCCCCAGAACTGATTGGCATAGGTCATTAAGCTGTGAAAATATCCATAGTAAACCGTCTTTAGTGATTTGAGTGATATTACTCCCGACAAACATCTAATCGAATAACAGGCAGAATTTAGTTTTTTATTAAGTTTGTATATGTGCTGTTCAAATTTTAGTGAAGAATCAACTATTAACCCCAATATTCTAGCTTCATTAATTACATTGATTACTACTGTATTTATACTTATTTTGTTGTTAGGGCAAAGAGATCTTCCGTTAAATATCATGATATTAGTTTTGTCCAAGTTTAACAAAAGTTTGTTTGACATAAACCATTTATTTAGTTGTTCGACCGCGATTTTAGTTTTTAATAAAAGCACATTAGCATCCACATCACTCAGAATGCAAGTGGTGTCGTCAGCATACATAACAGTTCTGGCAGAGACATGTTGTGGCAGATCGTTAACATAGATATTAAACAATAAGGGTCCCAAAACTGATCCCTGTGGAACCCCAGCTAAAACTTTATTGGCATCGGAATTGTATGACTGATTATTTTCTCTAATTGATACGAATTGTTTCTGTTTTCCAGATACGACCTAAACCACCTGTGTATATCACCCCTTATACCATACTTCTCTAGCTTGTGCAGCAAAATGCCATGATCCACCATGTCGAATGCCTTCGACAGATCACATACAATTGCTACGCAAGACCTTCCCCTGTTTATCACATCATAAACCTCCCCCAAGATGTCCCGAACAGCACTCTCTGTGGAATGTTCTGACCTAAATCCGTGTTGACAAGCCGTTAGGATATTGTTAGCGGAAAAAAAATTTATTAATCTATTGTAGACAGCCTTTTCCATTATTTTCGTAATAACGTTGACCAATGATATAGGACGATAATTTGAAATATCGGATTGCGAACCTTTTTTATATATTGGTAAAATCTTGGACAATTTGAGTTGATCCGGAACAGCGAATGTTTCAAAAGAACCATTGATCAGTTCCAGAACTATGTTCATTAGGGATTGACAGCCTTCCTTTAAAAGTTTAAGCGGCATTTCATCCACTCCGGTAGAGTTAGTATTGTTTAGAGAATATATAATATTATGCAACTCGTTCAATGTTAAAGTGTGAGGAAAAAGCTCTGCTGTACTGGCCTGACATATGGCAACTCCAACCTTGGAAATTTATTTTTTACTGAGATGTTTGTGAAATGATCCGCGAACAAGCTGGATATTTCTGCTTTATCGGTTATTATAGAATTGTTATTCAATATTTCCCACTTACTACACTGTCCCTGCCTATCCCTTCCAGATTCTCTCCTAACAACCTCCCATACTGTTTTTGTAATGTTTTTTGACTTGTTAATTTCTTCTTCTATACTTATTCTTTTAGCGTCTTTTATTACTTGCTTTAAAATAATACAATATCTTTTATAAAACTCCAAGATGATATTGTTAGGATTTTGTTTTAGAAATACAAATAGTTGTTTTTTATGTTTACATGATTTTTTAATTCCACTTGTGATCCAATTTTTTTTTCTTTAGCTGAACGCTTTTGTATGGGAAGAAATTGTTTAGTATAGTATTAAAAGTTTGATAAAATAAGTCGAATTTACCACTAATATTACTCTTCCCAGTAACATCTTGCCAGTCTAGAGTTTCCAAGTAATTGTTTGCTTTTGAAATGTTTTTATTGTTAAATATTCTCTTTTTAATTTTTCCTTTAGTATTATTATTATTTTTGTATTCTGATATAACTGAAATTGCGGCATGCTCTGAAAGACCAGTTTCAAAGACCTTAGTGTTAAAAAGATTGTCATAATTCTCAATGTTAGTTAACAAGTTGTCAATCGTTGTACTGGAGAAGGTAGTTGTACGAGTTGGTTGCGTAATTTTTGTTTTTAGATTAAAACTGTCTAAGAGGCTTATAAATTCGGATTTGTTACTGTAATTATTATTGTCTTTATTATGCGCATTATTATTTTACAGTATTTTCATTAATTCGCCTAATTTCATATCTAATTTTAAATTTTAAGTCTTCCAAATTTTGTGGTTTATCCTTATACACTTTTGATTTCAAATAACCCCAAAGAAAGAAATCCATTGGTGGAAGATCGGGAGATCTTGCAGACCATTCTATAGGTCCTCTTCTACCTATCCATCGTTCGGGAAATACAGTATTTAAATACTCTCGTACTTGTCGAGCAAAATGAGGCGGAGCACCATCCTGCTGAACCCAAATAGACGCTTCTGGTAGATTAGGCTGATTCGGATTTGGAAAATCCGCTGCTAGTGTGGGAATTAATTCATTTTGAAGAAATTGTAAATACCGGTCTCCTGTAAGATTTCCATCGAAGAAAAAAGGTCCAATAATTCTATAATTTAATATCCCTGCCCAAACATTTACTTTTTGTGGGTTTTGCGTGTGCTGTTCTCTCATCTAACGGGGATTATTTGTACTCCAATACCGAAAATTTTGTCTGTTTACCGAACCATTCAAACAAAACGTGGCTTCATCGCTAAAAAGTACGTTGCGATGGAAAAATAGATTTAAGTTGCAAATTTCCACCATAGTTTCACAAAACTGTAGTCGGCGGTCGGGATCATCTTCGTTTAACTCGTGCAGCAACCTAATTTTGTACGGATGGTATTTTTCTTGTTTCAATACCCGCAAAACAGATCGTCGGCTCACATCATTATTAAGGGCTACTTCAGTGGATGCACTATGGGGATTATCTTCAACTTGTAACAAAATGTTCAATTTTGTGTTTTCACTAATTTTTGGACAACCTGGCCGTACACGATCCTTTACATTCCCTGTTTCCCTGAATTTCTTCTCAATTTTACTCACTGTAGATTAGGGTGGATCGAAAAATACGAATTTTCGAATTTCGTGTTGAAACTTCAGGAAAACTTGTTACGTGGGCTGTATATGCTTCTGTTAGAAGAAAAAAAATAAATAATAAATCCTTCTTGCGCCCCAACCCCCCTAAAAAAAAAAATTTTAAAAAATCAATTTTTTTTTCAAAACTTGGACAAAATTTTGGTATTGGTCCTCAAATACCACTACATAATTTTCAGAAAGATTGGAATGTTCCTTCTTGCGCCCCAACGCCGTTATTTATTTATATTATAATTATAATAGGGTTGGTTTTGTGAATATCGTGTTTTAATATATTATTATCATCAGTTAAGTGATAATTGGTGCAGCTTCTTGCTTATTTGAGTGTATTTTCTCTAAAATAACCCAGAACTCACCACGTGGAGGTGGCTGCACTTCGAGTTCCACCCGCCCACCTACCCTTAAGACATAAGTATTTAATTATTTGGTCTTGCCACGTACTCCTGTTTTGTATTAAAGCTAGGCATTAGTTTGCGGGATTCGATTATTGGAGGAAACTTTCAAAATACCCTTGCACTGGTTTATATGCCAGCTTTACAGTAATGAGCTCCCTCTACGCCATTTGTTAGAAGATTTGGATGGACGAACTACCGGGCCACACTCTCACCTAGGTCTGATCGGTAAAAGTTTAGAGAGCTGTCACCAGCTTGAGGTCGTAGAATTTAAACATATCGACAGTGACATTCCTGCATTCGACAATACATGGGACCCATAGACAAGGGAGATGCGCTTATTGTAGGAATAGATAGGCAACTTAACATACTAAATTGGTTCCCTTATAGCGCCATTCGTGTCTGGTTGAAGAACTAAATGTAGCACTGCCGTCGAGGGGCGGGGGGTCGGCGCCACGCATGAAAATTTAAATTTTACAACTTTGAATTCAAATTTTCGCGCTTCTAACTCTGATGAAAAAGTTAGAAGCGCGAACCTTTTGAATTAAAGTCAATATATTTTGGGAGAATAAAATAAAGTTGTAACTACGTTTCTGATATGGCGACAAGCTTTATTGTTATTAGATATTTACATAAATTAATATAATAGCAAGGCAAGTTTTACCTAGGATTGTGCTGTAAAGAATTAACATAGGAACAGCGTTCAGCTTTAAATAGGATCCTTTCCTGCCATGCTCAATTTATTGGTCATATTCAAAATGTGTGTGACAAACTCTATAAGGTTTTTGAATGCCAATCTTGTCTTTGCCACAGAGTAATGGATTTTAAATAGCATTTACCTAAAGCTTATGCGTCTAAAAATACACGGACATTATACTAAGATCGTAAACTGTCATAACTCTAAGAAAATCAGTATATAAGTAATGTTTATGATTATTCAGGATCAAAAGGTGTCCTGCATACATTTTTTTTAGATAGCAACAATATTTTCTATACAGTGCAAGGTGCCTTTTTGGCTCTTCACGATATACCCTTTCTATCACTTCGCTAAAACAACAAAAAACTTACCTGGTCGCTTTTTGGAAACCTGTGCGTTTTCACACGTTTCCCACTTTGTACTTTACATCCGGGAACTAACCCAACAATAAATCACCATTTTAGCAGAATAAACTTAATAAACCTATACGTCGCGCCGCTTCGTTTAAAAATTTAATTTTAAAATGTCAATGTTACTTGGGTCCGACTCCGGAAGAAATTTTTATTATGGATCAGCACATAAGTCATATTTTCATCTTTATTACACCTTAGCTGGTACGGTTCAATTCAGAGAGAGAAAGATAGAGAACGTTCCCCACGCTCATTCTAAATACATGTTTTGCCGCTACCAACGTTAGGGTATGAACAATCTTATAAAACAAAATCCCTACAATAGCGCCATCATCGTCTGGTTGAAGAACTAAACGAACGGGGAACGATCCTCACCATTTAAGTTATCCTAGCCTGATGGGACCTTAGCACGGATCAAAAATACTTGATAGAAATCTGCAATTCCGTTAAACTAGGTCAATGTACAACTGAACTGGCTAATCGCGAGCCAGGTCGCCTTAATCACGCCAGATGGCTTACTAAGGCTAATAGAATCTTACGATTATATATTGGAACTAAGAACCCGTCGCCGAATTTAACGGCAATGGCCGAATTTATAATGAAGGTTTATGCTCCTCTTTGGTTTGCAATCAAAAATTCACCAATATGTATTAATGGTGCGATACATGTTTTTAAAACTGTACTGGCTATCAGGTACCTATCTACCTGAAAATCTAAAAAGGATGTCCAGTCAATTAGGTCAATATAATCCATGGCTTCAAAGTTAAGTTTCGGTATTTGAAAGCTTCTTACTTTACCATTACCTTCTATATCATTTTTTCTTGCTTTGATTATTCTTCTTATTGCTAGTTCCCTTATAGATTGTCGTTCATCAGAAATCATACACAACAATATATTTTCGACTTGTGCAAAGTACGCGTTTCTTTGAATGACAGGTTCGACTATCCTTTTTAGATTTTCAGGTAGATACCTGATAGCCAGTACAGTTTTAAAAACATGTTTCGCACCATTAATACATATTGGTGAATTTTTGATTGCAAACCAAAGAGGAGCATAAACCTTCATTATAAATTCGGCCATTGCCGTTAAATTCGGCGACGGGTTCTTAGTTCCAATATATAATCGTAAGATTCTATTAGCCTTAGTAAGCCATCTGGCGTGATTAAGGCGACCTGGGTCGCGATTAGCAAGTTCAGTTGTACATTGACCTCAAAGTCAAAGTCAAACATAGCTTTATTGTTATGAACGTATAACGTCGTTAACAAAGCAAAATAATATAAATAAACTAAAATAAAATATAAAACGTCAAAAGTCAATTTAAAAAAACAAACAACATGGATGAATTAGCACACATGACGTAGATTCAATTACAGCCAAAAATGTGTAGTAATAATGCTGAATCATGATTCACAATAAACAACACATACAAAGTTATACAAAAGCAATAAAACTAGTAAAAAGGGTAATTGTATCATCCGAAAACTAATACTAATAGCGCATAATCATCAGTCAAACCTATCACTATAATATTCGTCGATAGAATAATATGGCTTGGATTGCAACAGTGTCCTTGTTTCTTTTTTAAAATTTTCAACGGATCTTAAACTCCTTATGTGAATAGGCAAGTGGTTTAAAAGTTTTTTGCCCTCATACACAAAAGAGCCCTTCACCAGATTAGAATGGGGAATAGGCAACTTAAGCAGACAAAATCTACGGGTACGATAGTGGGTAACCTCGTCAAGCTCCCGCCTGAACTTCTTAAATACAAGAATTACTGTTTCCAAAATAAATAAAGAGTAGAGACTCAATATGCGATGTTTAAGAAAAAGGGGGCGACACGAGTCGCGAGCTCCCGCTCCACACATATAACGAAGTGCTCGTTTTTGTAAAATAAATATATCTTGAAAAAGGGAGCGCGAACATACACCCCAAAATGCAATCCCGTAACGAAGGTGCGACTCAATCAAAGCGTAATAGGCATTCTTAGCCACAGTGAATGATAGATTCTTCGCAATGACCCTCAGAGCAAAACACCCAGACGAAACCTTACTGCTAACACTTGCAATGTGTTCCTCGAATTTCAGTGCACTGTCTATGGTGAGTCCAAGGAATTTGTTTTTGTGGAGCGAGGCAATTGGTCCATCCCCCAGGGATATGTCCTTGGTCATGCACTTGAAGTTTAGAATATTGGTCTTAGATATATTAAAACTAAGGAGGTTTGCGTCACACCATTCCCTCACTCTCAACAAATCGTCCCCAATCTTTTTGTTAAGATTGTCCTTATTGGTGTCATGCCAAAGGATGGTTGTGTCGTCGGCATACATTGTAAAAGAGCCACCACCATGGAGCTGAGGCAGGTCGTTGACATACAAAAGAAAAAGCAATGGCCCAAGGACTGATCCCTGAGGAACACCTGCATCAATCCATAGCTCCCGGGATGTGTTGCCATTAAATGTCACCATTTGAGAGCGGCGGGACATAAAGGATTGCAACCAGTCATGCAACGCACCTCTAAAACCATACCTGTCCAGCTTCCACAGCAATACCTCATGATTAACGCAGTCAAACGCCTTGGACACGTCGCAAAAAACCGCTGCGGCTACCTCTCCGTTATTAAGTCTGGAATATAGAAGGTGGAGAAAGTCAAAAATCGCATCATCAGTGCCCAATCCATCACGAAAACCAAACTGACGTCCGCTAAGGAGATTGAACCTCGTGAGAAAGGATGTCATTCTCACTTTAACAAGTTTCTCAATTATCTTGGAAAGCGTAGGAAGCAGCGCTATGGGACGAAAATTTGCAGGATTGTCGCGGTCACCACCCTTATGAAGTGGGAGAACGACAGCTGTCTTTAAAGAGTCAGGAAAAACTCCTGTGGAAAACGATACATTTATTGCTTCGGCGAGAGTGTCCACTGCTCTTTCAGGAAGTGTCCGGATGACTCGCAGAGAGAGGTCATCCCAACCAGATGAGGATTGGTTCTTCATTGACGAGAAGATGCCTAGAAGCTCCTGTGCATCAGTTGGAAACAATAAACAGGTCTGAGGAACCTCAATGTGTGACATATATTCCCGAAAGTCACCAGCCGGTGGGGATCCGCCTGTAAGTGTTGATGCTATGCTGCAATAGAATGTATTCAGTTCGCTAGCCCCCAGGGAACTTAATATTGGATTATTGCCTGACTTGCCTCTTAGGTCATTAACAATCTTCCAAGACTCTCGCATCCTGTTCGAAGCCTGATCAATCCTAAAAGAATAGTACATTCTCTTGGCAAGCGTGATAACTTTCTTATAAATACGACGGTAGTTTAACGGAATTGCAGATTTCTATCAAGTATTTTTGATCCGTGCTAAGGTCCCATGTATTGACGAATGCAGGAATGTCACTGTCGATATGTTTAAATTCTACGACCTCAAGCTGGTGACAGGTCTCTAAACTTTTACCGATCAGACCTAGGTGAGAGTGTGGCCCGGTAGTTCGTCCATCCAAATCTTCTAACAAATGGCGTAGAGGGAGCTCATTACTGTAAAGCTGGCATATAAACCAGTGCAAGGGTATTTTGAAAGTTTCCTCCAATAATCGAATCCCGCAAACTAATGCCTAGCTTTAATACAAAACAGGAGTACGTGGCAAGACCAAATAATTAAATACTTATGTCTTAAGGGTAGGTGGGCGGGTGGAACTCGAAGTGCAGCCACCTCCACGTGGTGAGTTCTGGGTTATTTTAGAGAAAATACACTCAAATAAGCAAGGATCTGCACCAATTATCACTTAACTGATGGTAATAATATATTAAAACACGATATTCACAAAACCAACCCTATTATAATTATAATATAAATAAATAACGGCGTTGGGCCGCAAGAAGAAACATTCCAATCTTTCTGAAAATTATGTAGTGGTATTTGAGGACCAATACCAAAATTTTGTCCAAGTTTTGAAAAAAAAAATTGATTTTTTAAAAAATTTTTTTAGGGGGGTTGGGGCGCAAGAAGGATTTATTATTTATTTTTTCCTTCTAACAGGAGCATATACAGCCCACGTGACAAGTTTTCCCAAAGTTTCAACACGAAATTAGAAAATTCGCAATTTTCGATCCACCCTACTGTAGATCTTGTAATCGGTCGTTCTGGATACTTAACGCTAAACAAGTTACCAACTTCTTCTTGATTTCTTGTTTTGTCTCCACATCCAATTAAAATTAAAATTTCGATTCTTTGAGTTTCATTTAAATGCACCATGATCACCGTTTTTCAAAATTATACCTAAAATTATTTTTGATTGACACATGACTTGCTATCGTAGTGACAATTCATTTAAATTTACCTGTTTACCTTTAAGTAGGTACATGTAACTTTTTTTAAAGAAAAATTTCGTTTTATGATGTAATTTTTCTCTAAAACCGTTAGAGATAAGGACAGGGTATGCTACATGAATTATGCGCAGAATTTGACGTAGAATTCAAAATTCGACTGAAAAAAATAGGGTTCTAATTAAAATACAAAAAAATTTTGCTACTAACATCTACTTTTTGACACACCCTGTATAATTTCTTTTCAAAAAATTATTACCTGATTTTTAAATGAATTTGTTCCATATTTTAGGCCATCACTGTATATAAAAGTGTACTTCTGATTTAATTGGTACAAAAATAAACAAAAAAATAAAACCATGGATGTGGTTTAATAAATTCAATTAGAACTAGAGATAATATGAAAAACTAATTTATTTCATACTGTATTGTAAAACACACCTTTACATATTTGAATAGTCCAGAAAATAAGGTTTTACAGCAATAAGTCCGGTAAAATTTTTTTACCGGACTAGTCCTGTAAAATTTCTTTACCGGACTGAAATTTGTAAGTTTTAGTTTAACCAATGTCAAACACACAATGTTTCCACCAGTAAATATAAGCACTTTTCAAATATACGACGCAGAATAAAACTTCATTATAATTTCAAAACATAATTATAATTTTCAACAGAACAGTATGAAATAAAATATTGTACGTCATTCGTCCGGCAAATCCTTTAAACTTTAAAGTATTCGTTTCAAAATTCCAGACTTGGCTCCTTCGTCGCCTCGTCTCGAAACATTTCACTCATACTGTAAAAGTTGATTTACCGGACTTATAACGTAAATATCTATTCTGACAAACTTTACAGCTAAATTGAAAGACAGGTATAAATCTTATAAAAATAGGCTAAATAATCTGCTAAGAAAAACTAAACATAACTATTACAAAAGCTTATTAATTAATAATGAAAATAATGTGCAGAAAATATGTGTAAAGTAATATCTGAGGCAATTAATTAAGTGAAAAAAATAAATGGCAAATTACAAATCGTTGACGAAAATGGAGATTTTTTTAATGATGATGAAGGGATGGGCAATTTCTGCAATGATTATTTCTCTGGCATTGGTATGAAAATGATTGAGAATATTCCCAGGGCTGTCGATTTTCAAAGTAACTTGCTGTGATGGACCGCGGAGTCACGATAGAATTTCTAAATAAAAATATTTCACACAAAATAAAACAATGAGAAAGAATTAAAAACTCTCAAAGTAAAATAATGTACGTCATCTTTTTCTAAGTCAAATTGCTTCACGAGATACGTTAGTCACGAACGTCCAGAATTAATGAAAAATTAACATATCAGTGCGCATAACTCTCCACGCCCATAAAAGAATCGCAAGCTAAAAGTCAACCCAGAATATAACTTATCCAAAACGTAGTACTCTCTCATTGGACAAAGCAATCAATCCCCGAGAACCAAGAAATAAAATGCCCTCCCACAAAAACGAGGTCATCTCATCTACGGATATTCACCTTTTAAAATAGACGCTGAGAACGGAAAAAGGTAATAAAAATTTATCGTTTTTATTAAAATTTTGTCGTATTTCACAATAATTCTTGGTAAAAAGCGATGTCATCGGTGATCACATCGCCTATTAATCAAATCTGACAGCCACTTCGATACACCTCTTAGAGGCGGAGAATAAGTTCCAAAACTTCCAAAAACTGACTCGGATAGGTTGGACGAATATCCCCAATTTTCCCCTGCAAAATTGCGAAAATATAAAAACTCTAACATGCCGTCATTTCAGAGAGTTCGAACAGAATAATTGAAGAAACAACAAGACCTAACTAAGGCACGTCACATAGTTCCAGATTAATAAGAAAAGTCAGTGAAATAAAGTAAAGTTAAATTAGTGCCGTGAACTCCGAAAAATCAGTAAGTTTCTTAAGAATTTTAACAATCAAGTCAAAAGAACACCATTCGAATCATTCTTATTTATCCAGACTAAGACCCCGGATTAGTCAAATAATTTTAAAAGTAATAATTAATCTAATTATTAAAGACAATTCCATAAAAATCAAATACCAGTCGAAATTCCAGAACCCTAGTGACAAATATCTATTTAAAAACTTTCAAACTCTTTAGTGCTAAATAAACTGAAACATTTGCAAGTGAAAATCATTCTTTTAACGTAAAAGAAAGCCAATGACCTAATTATCCCGCAGACGTTTAAAAAACCATTCGATCTTTAGAGAGAAGAACACGAGTAGAGCAAGAGAGAGATATGCTAGCTTATATAATCATCTTTTACTTCTGTAAGTAAAAATTGCCCTGAACAATGTTTTGAACCTTTACAACTTTAAATATAATTTTATAACCGAATTGTACCAATGATGTTGACATAACCGTATTAAATTATAATTTTACCACCGAATATTGCCAGAAATAGTTGAATAACTCCTGTATGACTATCGTACATTTGTTGCTACCATAATTGTTAACTGTTATGAATATTTAGATTAAAAATAGTGTAGTTTAAAACCTTTCAAGTGTTTTTTTCTTATCTCAAGACCCGAATAACTCATAATACAGCGCTACAATAAACCTCAAAATTACAACAAAACCGTTTACCACGCTGCAGTTTCGCTCCCTTTCGTGCACAGCCAATATGACCAGGTCGCGGGGTATAACAATGGTGTCAGATGTGTGAGGTTTTATGCGCAAGTATAAGGGTTGTTCGCAAAAGAGATAAGAAAAAATAAAATAAATAGACAGAAAAATGGCAGAAGAAACTGCGCCTGCTGCTGTTAACACTATATTTTGTGGCATTGAAACTGTACCAAATTATGACGGTACCACCGACATTGAGGAATTTATCGAGCACATAAACACAACGGGTCTTATTGCAAAATGGACAGACGAACAAAAAGTAGCTGTTGCTACACTCAAAATAAAAGGCTTAGCAAAGCTATATTTTCTTTCAAACAACAATTTAAAAATCACTAAGGATTGGGGAAATTTTACTACTCAGTTTAGGGATCAATTCAAGAAAAAATCGGTACCAGGTCAGGAATTAAAAGATTTTGTGGAATGTAAACAGAGAAACGGAGAATCGTGTAGGGAATATTTAACTAGGATAAAAATAGCAGGAAATAAAATTAGGGTAACTTCCCCCGATAAAACAGCTGCTGCTGCATTAGAGAGACAATTCGAAGAAGACTTACTTAGGCATTTCGTGTTAGGTCTGTTACCAACCATAAGAGACAAGGTATTATCGGCACAAGCAAAGACAATTGCGGATGCGTTGTATACAGCAGAATTGCAGGAAATGATCGACAATTTAAATAAAATAAAAATTAAACATCCATATGAGAAATATTGCAATTTTTGTCAATTAAGGGGACATGATTATGAAAATTGTAGGAAATTGGAAGAACATTCAGGAAATATCTTTTGCAAATTTTGTAACATAACGGGACATACTATAGAAAATTGTAGGAAAATGAAAAGCCAACAATACCAGCATAGATTTTGCAGTTTCTGTAAAATAAAGGGACATGATTTTGAAGTATGTAGAAAAAGACTACACCCAGGTTTCCAAAACAAATACTGTACGCACTGTAAAATGAAAGGACATGACATAGATAATTGTAGGAATAAAACTGAACCCAATATTAGGCGCTGTTTCAATTGTAAGGAACCGGGACATTTTAAAATAAATTGCCCAAAAATATCACAGTTCCAGCAAAGAAGAAATGAAATATATACACGACAACCACGAGATAGATTCCGATCCTATGAGCCACCTAGACGCGAGAGTAAAAGAAACGAGTTCCCACAGCAAGAGAGTCCGAGAGATATAAACGACAGAAATAAAGAACCACAGAACTATTATAACAGGCATACCTATTGTGATTATCCAGAAAATAGCTCTTTGAATCGTGATATTCCGAGAAAAGATACGGAAAATTTAAATGCCAACGCAGTCACCTTGCGACCCCAAAGTGCGGCTGCCAACGAGTCCCAATGGTAAATTTATCAGATAACGTGAGGAGAATGTGTGAATGTAAAAATATAAATAAAAATACAATTACTCTAGAAATAAATAACAAGAAAGTACGGGCATTTATAGACAGTGGCGCCTCAGTATGCCTCCTCACGCCTGAAATTGCCCAGGGGTTTAATATAAATACAAAAATAGATAGTAACTTGAAAGATATCCAAGGAAAGACAATACCTCAATATGGCAGTGTTCATATTCCTGTAAAGATAGGGACTCATACTACAGTTATGCAAAGATTTTTGATAACCGAGTCTGTGAGTTTTGACGCTGACATATTACTAGGGTTAGATTTCCTAGCGAACCACAATGTGAAGATAGATTGGGGAGAAAATTTAATGTACATATTTAATGAAGTTATTGCTCTAGAAGAAGAAATTGACCATAACCTAGCTATTACCACAGTGAAACAAGAAATACATAGAAAAAAGATGCACCAAGATGCGGAAAACAGTATTGAAAAAGAAGTAAAGCTACTTAGAAATGAAGTAAAGGAAGTCCTTACCTTACTCAAACAAAATATACAATGTCATTTTGACATGGGAAAAGCGTTGTCAGGAAACACTTGTACAAAAAGTTCTTTGTTACGGCCAATAACGACGGACTTAGAAATTCAGATGGTTGGCCGCCATCTTGATTTTCAGGAACCAACAGACCCTACGACAAGTGAGACAGACAAAGAAAAGGAAGCTGCAGATTCCCAAAACACGCCAAAAGAACATAGAAAAAGTCAGGAACATAAAGAAGTTTTACAAAAGGAAATAGAAAATACAAAGGAAAAAGTATCACAACAGGAAGCCTCAAAAGTTTCGCCAAGGAAACCTGAGCACAAAACGAAAGAAGTTATGCAACATAGAAGTACAGAAAAAGAAGTTTTACAAAGAGAAACGGAAAAGAAAAAGAAAAAAGTTTCACAAGAGAAAACTACAAGAGTTTCACAAAGGAAACCGGAACACAAAACTAAAGAAGTTCCACAACAAAGAAGTACAGAAGTCTTACAAAAGATAACACTTCAGGAAGATATAGGAGTTACACGGGAGAAAACAAAAATTTCCCAGAAGAATACAGTTTCCCAACATACCACAGAAGGACAGAAAGATAACAAAATGTTCCAAAGCAAATCAGAAACAAATGAGCAGACAAACGGAAACTCCACGGATAGAAATTCGTTGACACAAACGCCAGACTATGACGTCAGGAGCAATGACCCTTCAATATGTAGTACGGTACGATTATATGGAAGTATCAAAATACCTCCTCGAACTCAAGTCCTCTGTCAAGCGCTAATTCACAAATACAGGGCCGGAGTAACTGAGAATATCATAATAGAACCACATGACGAGAATCCATCAGGAATTTTAATTGCCAGGATAGCATGTAAAAATAAAAAGGAAGTACCTGTTAGGATTATGAATACCAATCCGTATGAAGTAACATTACCAAAGAAAACTATCATAGCTTATGCTTACGCTGCTGAAACGGAAAAAACGCTACCAACCGAAAAACATATACACAGGATAAGAAAAATAAGCACGCGAGACAATAATGAAATATTGGAAAATCTACACTTATTGACACCTACTACACCGGGCGAATGGCAACTTAGAGCATTAGTCCAAGAATATATTGACGTATTTAAAGCAACCACTCAGAAATTATCTTGCACTACTAAAGTAAAGCATCGAATAATCACAGAGGATGTGCCACCAATTTGTATGAAACCGTATAGAATTCCTTTCCATAGAAAAAAGATTTTAGACAATGAGTTACGAAAATTAGAGTCAGATGGTATTATAGAAGAATCGGAGAGTGGATGGGGAGCCCCTGTTATATTAGTAGAAAAACACTTACACCCTGGAGAAGAGCCTCAATACAGGATTGTAGTAGATTACCGAATGCTCAACAGTATTACGAAGCCGATTTACTGGCCTCTCCCAAACATACAAGAGACCCTAGATAGTCTTACTGGATCAAGTTTGTTTTCTACACTTGATATGGCAAGTGGGTATTTTCAAATAGAACTAGATGAGAGAGACAGAGAAAAAAGTGCTTTCGTTACAACTGAAAAAACTTATCAATTCAAAAGATTGCCAATGGGTTTAGCAAATAGTCCTAGTACATACCAACGTTTTGTTTCCAGCATTTTTTCCGGTTTAATAGGTACCGACATACTAGTCTACCTAGATGACATCATAATCTACTCAAAAGATTCAGTACCAGAACACCTATCAAAAATAAGAAAAGTTTTCGAGGTAATGCGACAAAGCAACCTACAATTCAAACCAACAAAATGTCATTTCTTGAAGAAAGAGACAAAATATCTGGGCCATGTAATAAGTGAAAAAGGATGTAGTACAGATCCGGAAAAAACCAAAATAGTTGAGACCTATCCTGTACCAAGAAAAGTAAAGGAGATTCGAGCTTTCTTAGGATTATGCGGGTTCTATAGACGTTTTGTACCCCGATTTTCAGAAATTTCACAGCCCTTGACAGCTTTAACAAAGAAAAATACGCGATTCATTTGGACAGACAAACAACAAGAAGCTTTTGAAACTTTAAAGACAGCTTTAATAACACCACCCATATTAAAATATCCCGATTTTAATCGACCATTTATCCTTTGCACCGACGCAAGCGATACTAGCATATCAGTAATATTATGTCAAAAATATGAAGACATGGAACACCCAATATATTACCACAGTAGATCACTTTTGAGCGCTGAAAGAAGATATTCTGTCATCGAACGGGAATGTCTTGCTATCATAGAAGGTGTGAAAAAATTCAGATATTATATCACAGGCACACATTTTTTCATATATAGTGACCACAAACCACTTAAATACATTCTGAATATAAAAGATAGCAGTTCACGTTTATCAAAATGGGCCATGTTTCTAATGGAATACAGTTTTACCATTGATTACCGCCCTGGAAAGAAGAATGCAAACGCAGACGCACTTACCAGACTACGCGAGAGCACCAACGAGGAACCAACACTAGAGCTACACAAGGACAGAACACCAGAAAAAATAGCGAGAGTAGATATTCACAAAGAAGGAAGCCCTATGACCAACATAATATGGACACGCGCGGATATATTACGACAACAACAAGAAGATAAAAAACTACAGGAAATTATTAAAAATTTACCTGATGATTCTGGATATTTTTACCAAGACAATGATGGAATCCTATATGCTACTAGAAAGGATTGCGAAAGAACCGATAAAGTCGTTGCGCCTAGAAGCATGATACCCGAAATTTTGGATTTATACCATAACTCACCAATGGTTTGTCACGGAGGACAGAAAAAGACTTTAGAACTAATAAAACGAGATTTTATATGGGACGGAATGACAAGTGATATTAAACGTTTCTGCCAACAATGTCATTCATGCAGCATAAACAAAAAGACGTATCAACCACCCGATGAAATGAAGAAAATACCAGTACCATATGTAACCTTTGGACGGATTAGTTTAGATATAGTGGGACCTTTAAATAGGACAAGATCTGGAAATAAATATATACTGACTTGTATGGACTATCTCACCAGATTTGCTGAAGCTGTTGCATTACCTGATATACACGCTAGCACCGTAGCGCGGGCCTTCGTAGAAAACATTATAACGAGACACGGAGTACCCAGACAAATTCTGACAGATCAAGGAAAACAATTCGTAGGACAATTATTCGCTGAGATATGTAAAATTCTAAATGTAGATAAAATCAATACAACTGCTTTCCACCCACAATCAAATGGAGCCTTGGAGCGCTCGCATGCAACTTTAAAGACAAACTTACGACACTATGTCACCAACGAAAACAATTCTTGGGATGAATACTTACCATTTGCACTTATGGCTTACCGGAATAATGTTCAAGAATCCACTAAAGAAAGTCCGTTTTATCTTATGTATGGCCGAGACATGGAATTACCACAACACTTAAGTCTTAAACCAAAACGATGTAAATACGATCTCGATGAAAATTATGCCACGGAAATGCGACAAAAGATGACTTATGCCCTTAATCAAGCCAAAGGAAATCTGGAAATTACCGCGGAAAAGCAATGCAATCGATACAACCAGAAAACAAAGCCAAGACAATATAAAGAAGGAGACAGAGTATATCTTTATACTCCTGCAATATCAGGAAAACCAAACTTAGCAACTAAACTACGACCTTACTATACAGGACCGTATCGAGTAATAGAAGTAAAAGGACCAGTTACCTACAAAATTAAAGAAATAAATGGAAAAAGAGAACACGTGGTTCATTCAAACAGACTAAAGATATGTCGCTGCCCAGAAAAACACTTCGAACAACTTCTAGAGGAAACCGAAGAGGAACCGAGAGTCGAAACAAGAAAAACCAAAGAGCCACAGCCCGCTCACTTACATTACATTATACCTATTCAAGAAAAACTACCCAACGTTATACCAACAGAAGAAAAACGAGAACAAAACCTTGAGGACGTTCCAAATGACGAAACGCCTGAACAAAATTTGGAAGAAACCCCTATCACCGAAGTAAAAATACAAAATCCTGATGATAATGATTTATTTGATATAGAACTTGAAAACCGCATAAATCAATTGGACGATGAACTACCCCCATTTTCCGAAAGCGATGACGAAGTACCCCCTGCCTTCATGAATTTCGACCCCGAATCTGAAATTGAGAATGATGATACATCAGCAGAGGAAAAGTTACTACGAACTCGAAGTGGACGAATAATCAGAAAACCTGATTTTTACGGCGAATATTCGCAAAACTAAAATAAGAAAATTAGTATATAATGGAAATTGCATAAATAATCAACCTAGATTTAAGTAAGGAAAACATATACGCTTAGACAGACATATATATAACTCGTAAGTTAAGAAAATCAAAGAAGAAAAAAAAAAATCACAAACGAAAAACTAAGAAACTTATCAGTAGAAACCACCCACCCTGTATATCGTCTATAAGAACGAAGTAGAAAATGAGAAACGAAAAGAAACAATCCCCTGCCTAGACAAAAATGTACCAACGCAGACAGGACAATCTAATTTTAGAATATTCACAAACTTCTAAAAAAAACCAGATCACACGACAAAGAATTTCAAGAATGCAAGCTACTAAAGAGGACAACGCCTTTTAGACAGATCAAGGCACCTGTTACATAATATACCGGCAAGGAATGATGCCAACTCAGACAAGCCGACGCCACCCACGAGCCTGTATCAGACTAAACAAAGACCGCTATGCGATTAGCAGACCCTTTCCGAGAATCTATACGTTGCTGTACTGATGAAAAATATCGGCAAATAAATTTTACAAATTGATTGAAAAGTACTATGAAGTAGAAATAAACAATGCATCAACACACATAAAAAGAAAAACATACTATCCGTCAGTTTCGATCTTTAGGATTATTTTAAAAATACAAGGTACATTAGGGAAGTAAGACACTATGCGAAATTAAAAATGTTTACCCGTAATTGTACAGGTACGCCGAACAAAGCATTGCTTCCTAGAATTACCAGTCAGACACGATAATATAAGCATGTTCATGTCACCACTAAGTAGAATTTTGATTTCAAAAGGACAAGAAACAGAATGCAATTCAATAATACCAACATTATATTATCTAAACTCCGAATGGATTGGATTCGATCCCTTACCCACCTATAATGTAAGGCCGATACAATTAAAACCAGAGGAAGAAAACCAATTACAAATAAAACCAATCCAACCTATTGGACATGGAGGAATCTATTCAAGCAACGAAATACGAAGCGCACAACAAGCTATGCTATTTGGTTTAAAACGAGCTGCCCTAGACAACATAATTACACGAAAAATGGCTGGACAACATGTTGAATCACAAGGATATTCCACATTATCTCTATTTAACAAGGCAGAGATGGAACAACTAGCAAATTCCTTTTTGAAAAAAATATATGGTTACTTTCTTTTCATCGGAGATTGGACATCAGGATTTCTAGGATTGTATTTCATATTTAGAGTATTAAAATTTTTATTAGGAACCTTCCTACATGCACTTTCCATACATCAAGTAAAGGGATGCACAATTGCCCTATTCGCAGCTTTTATGGGACCTTTGACTTTACTACTTCTAAATAAACATCGACCCCCAAGAAAAGATGCACCCGAAAACAAGCCAGAACAACCAAATGATGACAGATATATAGAAAGACGGGAAGACAACGAAAACAGGACCGTAACTACTGTTTAAGAAATCACATAGCAACTAAGAAAAAATAATGATAATATTAAGGAAAGATATAAATTATAAATTCTAATGTAAGTATAAGGGAAAAGAAAAAAGAGAAAGAAAAATATATACAAAAAAAAAGAGAAGAGAAAATTTTTTAAAACACTATTCTATCACTTTCATTGATTATAATAGGAGAATCAAGACATACCACCACCCTCTTCAAAGAAAATGAGGGATGGCAACCCAGGTTTACCACTCAAGCAAAGATTGGACACCAAATTCTAACGAAAATAGAATGGAATTTCACAGAAACTAGCTTTAAGGAATCAACCGACCTCAGATGGATTAGTATGAACACTTTTATAAAAATCACCATGTCATTTCCAAAATCAAATACAGCACAAATAATATTAAATTGTGGAGAAAACTATCTAGTTTACCTAAAACACTTAGATAACGAAACTAATATTGTCAGTGAATCGGACATATTGCTGTACTATGTATACTGTGACGCAGAAGAAACACAGGAACCAGCCGCAGAAACATTTGTCCCTACACCTTTGATAATAACGATAATTTTAATTGCAACTGTCGCCTCAATAAGCATCACTTTCAACATATTAAACCTTGTGAAACTAAGAACACAACCAGTACGCCCCAGTACCCAGAATTGCATCACAGAAGAATTAGAGTTGCGACCCAGAGAACCTACAACTGGACGATTTATAAGATGGACGCCACCTACCACAGACTTAGAAAATCCAAGTTATATGTATTCACGACCTCCACAGCCCCCACCTAAGGCGAATCCAGAAGAAAACCAGTATATGGAGATGAAAAGCCCAGAAGCAGGACCGTCAAGAAAAACGAACGCAAATACTAGAATCATCTATCAAAATATAAACTACAGAAACTTACTATGTAATAGCAAATTACAAACTATTACAGAAACCCAATATGAAGAGATATCCCCGAAATAGAGAATAAAATAAATCCGACCCTGCGTATAAAGCAAAACTACCCTTGAAGGTACACGAGTATTTAAAATATAAGCAAGTTCGAGATCATGAACCAAAGAATACCAAAACTCAGCATGGGACATGACATTACATTGGTTAAGAAAGTAAAACATAGTCTTATCCTCCCCTACCGAGAGAATTTTGATTACAAAAGAAATTTCATTATTCCAGAAAAATATAAAAACCACAGTCAGCCAAATGGGACTTCAGTCTACTAAAATTCATACAACCGAAATGATTAACTACGCAATTGAAAATTTTCTAATGTTCGTCGGAAGTTTATCACACTTCAGCCTCGCAATTCCACTGCTAGAAGGTACTCTAACGGAACTACTAAATGTTCACGAACGACTAGGAGGCGCGGCTCCTCCCACTTGTGAAGTTTTCCGAAAATTACGAAGCCTAAACTTAATGCACATTCACCTTGTACATTTCGAATACCTGAGACGATTGACGCAACGAGCCATCCAGCATAATCTTTTGGCGGAGATCCTCCTACCCTGTCAATGCAATTTCTGCCGACGATTGCAAATCATCACTTGGAAGACACAGCACCACAACATCCTACCAACTAGAGCTCCACAGCACCAGACTGTCACTACCTGTACAGTCACACAACCAACCCAAGGTCAGTCGACAGCGTTTCCACCTGGCCACACTCACCACGTCAGTACACTGCTGACCACCCAAGCACCACGAGGACCAGCTCCATTGATTCCTATTGGAATGCCAGTCCAACATCGAATCATCCCAGGGACAGTGCTACCAGCTGCCCAGATCACCCCAACATCCCTAGCGATGAGAATACCCCAACCAGACGGACGACCCCGTCCACAGCAAGACACTGTGCCAGAAAGTGTCAGAGAACACCAAGGAAGTGAAGCCAGAGAACAAATGGACACATCAGTGATGTCACCCGCGAAACGAGTGAAAAGTGAACTCAATCTTAGTGAGTGAATCAAGGTAAACTATGCCAAAAGGTACATTAAAAGTAAGAAAATTGTACTAACACAAGTTTTTAGCCTTTATTACATATAACCCCAAATATAAATTTTAAGGTCTAAAAATAAACAAGGAATCATACTATTTAATTAGATATACCTACTATAAGAGTTACTCGTATAACCATAACATGTAGGATAATAATGAATTCGTATAATAATGTAAATTACACTCTAAAAGAATAATGTGTCATAAAAAGAAAATTTTTATTAGGGACCCATTTCAATTAAATTAAGAATTATAGCAATTTAACCTAGCATACCTATGTTTACAAAAAGAGGAAAAATTGTAAGCCATTGTACGCCACTTATATAATAAATATAAATATAAAAAAAAAAAATTTAAACCTTATCTCATACTCATGGTTAATTGTTTCCTATTAGTAGTTAGAAGATACTTTTGAATTTCAAATGAAAATTTTTATTTTGTCAGTTAAAACAAAATAGTAAAAAACTATCTTGTTTTATTGTAAGGATGGACGATTGTGATGGACCGCGGAGTCACGATAGAATTTCTAAATAAAAATATTTCACATAAAATAAAACAATGAGAAAGAATTAAAAACTCTCAAAGTAAAATAATGTACGTCATCTTTTTCTAAGTCAAATTGCTTCACGAGATACGTTAGTCACGAACGTCCAGAATTAATGAAAAATTAACATATCAGTGCGCATAACTCTCCACGCCCATAAAAGAATCGCAAGCTAAAAGTCAACCCAGAATATAACTTATCCAAAACGTAGTACTCTCTCATTGGACAAAGCAATCAATCCCCGAGAACCAAGAAATAAAATGCCCTCCCACAAAAACGAGGTCATCTCATCTACGGATATTCACCTTTTAAAATAGACGCTGAGAACGGAAAAAGGTAATAAAAATTTATCGTTTTTATTAAAATTTTGTCGTATTTCACAATAATTCTTGGTAAAAAGCGATGTCATCGGTGATCACATCGCCTATTAATCAAATCTGACAGCCACTTCGATACACCTCTTAGAGGCGGAGAATAAGTTCCAAAACTTCCAAAAACTGACTCGGATAGGTTGGACGAATATCCCCAATTTTCCCCTGCAAAATTGCGAAAATATAAAAACTCTAACATGCCGTCATTTCAGAGAGTTCGAACAGAATAATTGAAGAAACAACAAGACCTAACTAAGGCACGTCACATAGTTCCAGATTAATAAGAAAAGTCAGTGAAATAAAGTAAAGTTAAATTAGTGCCGTGAACTCCGAAAAATCAGTAAGTTTCTTAAGAATTTTAACAATCAAGTCAAAAGAACACCATTCGAATCATTCTTATTTATCCAGACTAAGACCCCGGATTAGTCAAATAATTTTAAAAGTAATAATTAATCTAATTATTAAAGACAATTCCATAAAAATCAAATACCAGTCGAAATTCCAGAACCCTAGTGACAAATATCTATTTAAAAACTTTCAAACTCTTTAGTGCTAAATAAACTGAAACATTTGCAAGTGAAAATCATTCTTTTAACGTAAAAGAAAGCCAATGACCTAATTATCCCGCAGACGTTTAAAAAACCATTCGATCTTTAGAGAGAAGAACACGAGTAGAGCAAGAGAGAGATATGCTAGCTTATATAATCATCTTTTACTTCTGTAAGTAAAAATTGCCCTGAACAATGTTTTGAACCTTTACAACTTTAAATATAATTTTATAACCGAATTGTACCAATGATGTTGACATAACCGTATTAAATTATAATTTTACCACCGAATATTGCCAGAAATAGTTGAATAACTCCTGTATGACTATCGTACATTTGTTGCTACCATAATTGTTAACTGTTATGAATATTTAGATTAAAAATAGAGTAGTTTAAAACCTTTCAAGTGTTTTTTTCTTATCTCAAGACCCGAATAACTCATAATACAGCGCTACAATAAACCTCAAAATTACAACAAAACCGTTTACCACGCTGCAGTTTCGCTCCCTTTCGTGCACAGCCAATATGACCAGGTCGCGGGGTATAACATTGCAAATAAACAATAAATCAATGTTCTTAACACCTGTCACAGAAAATTAGATTGTAAATCATATTAAGCCAATTAAAAATAACAGTGCGCCGGGCTTTGATAATGTGTATGTTAAAGTCATCAAATCTATAAACCTTATATTGTCTTACCATTGAAACATATCATTATTCTAATTTTTAATACAGGCATTGTTCCGCACGAATTTAAAGAAAGTATAGTCATCCCAATTTTTAAAGCGGGCGATAAGCAAATTATATCAAATTATCGACCAATGAACCAAGCTAAATAGACCAGCAATTTTGCAAAATTAATTGAGAAATGGCTAAAAATTCGCTTGGTAAACTTTTTAACTTGTAATAATATTATCAGTCAACATCAGTTTGGATTTATGGAAGGTAAAAATACCGCGGATACCATGTTTGACGTCACAAATGAAATTGTCAAGAATTTTGATTCGGGACAAAAGTGTATTGGTATGTTTTTGGACTTGGCAAAGGCATTTGACACCGTACATCACGATATACTACTGAATGTACTTGAATGCTATGGTGTGCGTGGTGCTGTGCTAAGTGTCTTTGAGAGCTATTTGGATAACCGCTGGCAGTTGGTTAGAGTGAATGGGAGTGTCAGTGAGGGCATGAAGGTAAAAATCGGTATGTCCCAGGGCGCAGCATTGGGTCCGATTTTATTTGTAGCCTATATCAATTCTTAATTATCTCTAAACATAAATGGCAAAATTATAACTTATTCGGATGACAATGTTGTGATTTTTGGTGGCGGCAGTTGGTTGGACCTCGAAATGATTATTAAAAATGATATGTCCCTAATAAAAAAATGGTTAGACAAACTTTAATTGCCTTTAAATGTTGCAGACTCAAAACATTGCCTTCTCAAAAAGTAATGTAAATCGTCCACATTACAACTTCTTTATAATTGATGGTTTAAATAACGTAATTTATGCTATTAATGCTGATGCTATTTTCTCACTCCTACAGAATATTTTTCTTAATTTAAATGATGGCGATGCTGTCGCGGCAGTATTCTGTGATTTTTCCTGTGTGAATCACCGAGTGCGACTTTTGGCTTTGCCTATAATGATCTAGTTTTGGATAACAAACAAATTGAAAGTAAAGCAACCATAAAGTTTCTAGGACTATTTATAGACTCCAAGCTTAAATTCGAGAAACATGTCAGTTAATTAAATAAGAAGTTTTTTTAAAGTTAAGCTATTTTTTTAAACTATTTTAAATTGTTGTTTGGTCTATTTTTTATGTTTGTTTTTATTTTTTAAACTTTCTGATATCTATTTTTTCTAAATTGTATTTTGTCTATTTATGATTTTTTTTTACCTACTGACATCGTCTTAGATCGTAGGATAAATTTAGCATTAGTTGCTTTGTCTATAATATGTAATGTATTCTTGACAATAAAGCATGTTAAATAAATAAATAAATATGAAACAAATTGTACAAAATTTGCAATTAGCAATAATATTAATAGACAGAAACCTGCGATGGGACAATCATATTACTTAAGATAATTAGGGAACGGATTCATAAATTTGATCAAAATAGAGATATATTTAATGAAAACTTGCTACTACTGGTTTATCAGTCTCTGATTAAATCAGTGCTGAAATATGGTATATTGGTTTGGAGGGGGATTATACTCAAACAGACCAAAAAAGCCTAAATATAATTCAAAACTACACTATCGGACAAAAGTAGAGCAACATTTTCGAGAAATGAAAGAAATCTCGATTTTATAATATTAAATGCATGATATCGTATTTAAATACATCGTGTCTTAAATATCAAAGTAGGCTGCTGTTATCGGCGGTAACTGCTTTTTCCAACAATCAAAACAAATGAACTGATATTGACGTAAACTTTCAAATACAGTATTGCAATGCGTCAAAAGTAAAGCAACATTTTAATATTTTCCTAAAAAAGAAAGGTTTTCGTGAAAGTAAAGGTTAAAATATTTTTGCAAAGTTTATTCTGTGTTTAATTAATATTTCTGTGCTGGATTAATCATGCCAAGAGGTATTCCAATTTCGAAAGAATTAAAGCAGAGAGTAGTGAATGCGCGATTCGAAGGTACAACACAAGCCACAATTTCAAGACGGTTTGTTTTACCAAGATACAGCGTATCCAAAATAATTTCAAGTTACATTCAAAGGGGACATTTAGAGAATCTACCAAAATCGGGAAGGCCGAGAAAAACAACAATTTGAACAGACAGACGCATTAAAAGAATTTCTCAAAACGATTCTTGGATGTCTGTCTGCACGTAGAATTATTGCTGAAATTCCCGAAATTATGGTTAGTCCACGGACAGTTCAAAGAAGGTTGGTAGATGCAAAGTTATTTAGTAGACACCCGGCTGAAAAGCCCCTTATTTCGGTAAGAAATAGAGTGACTAGGATTGAATTTGCACGTCGACATTTACATTGGACAGTAGACGAATGGAAGAAACTTTTATTTAGCGATAAAACGCGTTATAAAATTTTCAATTCTGATGGAATGAAGCGTGTAAGACGGCGAATCAACACAATGTTTAATCCCAAATACGTTACACCCACAGTTAAACATGGCAAAGGCAGTGTTTTTCTATGGGGTTGTTTCTCATGGAATGGGGTGGGTCCTTTAAACTTCATTAATGACACCATGGATGGATTTGTCTATAGAGATATAATGCAAAATGTAATGTTGCCTTATGCAGAGTGGGAATGCCGTTGCGTTTTATTTTCCAACAGGATAACGATCCAAAACACTGTTCACAAATCGTTCAAGAGTGGTTTCAAGAAAATAACGTTCGGGTCTTGCAGTGGCCGGCACAACCCCCAGACCTTAACCCCAATGAAAATCTATGGGAAGAAGTTGAACTGGAATTCGTACACAATTATGTCCAAATAAACAATCATTGGTAAATAAAATCAATGAAGTTTGGACAAACCTTCCCGAAAATACTGTTCAAAAATTGATTGCCTCAATGCCGCGACGTTGTCGGCAAGTAATAAAAAATAATGGCTATTCTATTAACTATTAACATAATACTTCTAGCTATTGTAATTATTAAATGTGTTTAATGCTTTTTTATCGTAATATGTAACATAAAATACTGTTGACACAATTTGTTGCTTTACTTTCGTCGCACTTCATTTCGTCGATTTTTATAATTATAAATATTTCTCTACCTTCATTTTGTTTAAAGTGTACCAAAATATTGTGAGATAATACTAATATTGTGGGGATAATATTTCATTAAAATTAGCTGGGGATCACAATCATATAATTAATTTTTTAAATTCAAAAAAATAAAAGCATTTTGTTACTCTACTTTTGTCCAATAGTGTATATAGTAAATTATATAGTAAAAATTATTTTAAGAAAAAATTAAAGATACACAGCCGGACTGCTATACCAAAACAACAAGATTTGTAACGTTCGGTCTTTGTATTTTCTTACTCTTGGTCTTTATATGTATAAGCATACAACTTTAAGGAATTATGTGAGATATGAAACAATGACCCGCAGCATTACGAATAAAATGTTGAAATATCCACATATTAATTTTAATTGCAGTAAGACATTTGTTACTTTTCTTGGTCCTAAATGGTATAACTTGTTAACGAAAGATATTAAAAACATCAAAAGTTTCAAAAAGTTCTCACTCATGTGTAAAATATTTATAAATGAAAATTATAACCTTTTTCTCAACCTGATTGTTGATTAGAACCTGACATCTACGCGTATTGTTTTTACAGTATGGTAAATGGGTACTTCATTGACTGAAACAGGTTATGTATATGTATATAATGTATAGGTAGTAAATTATTTAGAAAAAATTGCTTTAATATAAACAAATGTCTCTTGCACAAACAACTGCTCACTTAGGTGCATATGTTTAGAAAGTTTCTAGTTTTTAAGACAGTTAATTAATCAGTCAATAAACAATAAACAATATTCCGAGGAACTTGTGTGATGCGGTTCTTCATAATATCCTCTTTTGTGGTTGAAGGCATTTTAAATACACTTCATCTTTGACGTATTCCGACAAATAGAAGTCCATTTTTGTTAAGTCTGGAGATCGAGGTGGCCATTGAATTATACCTATCGATATCTCATTGCTTAAATGTTCATGGATTACTGCCGTATGATGGACTGTAAATACGACATTCTTCCCTTTACAAAATATGGCAAATCATTTACCAGGCGTGGTTTTGCGTTTGCACAAAATACAAAGACTTGCTCAGTTACTTGTCGTTCAAAAAGATAAGGGCCAATAATATAATTTCCAACTATGCCACATGCAACATGCATTCAGTAAGTCAGTGGCTTTCTTGTTTGACTGTGAGTTCTGATCATAGTTCTAATACAATGTGGGTTGGTGGTTGCATAATAATAGAAATTATGTCTGTTGATATTTCCATTCAACGAACAATACATAATTGAAAAAATACCTGTCTTGCTGAATTCTTTGTTCAGCTCATTCACAGAAAATACCTGTGACTCCATAGTCATGGTCGTTCAGCTCTTGCATGAGTTGAATGTGGTATGGATGCATTTCATTTTTACTCAAAATGTTTTGGGCGGTCAAAACAATTTTGGATCTACAATAATATGTTTTCTTTAAATACTATTAAGTTGCTAGATAAGATATGTCAGAAATCTAAACGCAATATCGAAAATGAACACGGCAGACAAAGAAATTCAGACGTAAGAGACAGGTGCCAACAAATGAACAACATAGTCAGATTGGAAAGAAAAGGAAGACCAGATTGGAACCAGTAGGTATGTAGACGAAATGGCATTCAATAAAATGGCTAAAATAGTAAGAAACAACACAACATCCTTCTTGATGATGGGAATCAACATTACAAGATTTGCTACAAAAAGGAACCGGAATTACACCAGAAGAGGAAGAAGGAAATCTAATCTGCCTGTAGTCGGTATACTCGCTAGAGTAAAAACCCAATTATACAGTCCTTTGTGGTCGGCTGTCAATTTGGAATAAATCATAAGTTTATATCAATGCTAATCGAGCTTCAAGCATAAGACGTGGTCCGACGTCTCGTTTGAGACTTAGATTTTAAAATAATCCTTACGAATACATACCTTATGTTTTCCATTGGCATTGTACATAGTTATAAAATCTTCCTGAGCTCTTGCAAGTTGTTCTGCTGTGTACGGGGGAAATTTCAATTTATTTTCTGTTAAATAAATATCAAGTAGTTTGTGGTATCCCTTTTCTTCGGGGTGACTACTTGGTTGGACGGCTCTGTAAGTTTCTGGAATCTATAATATATATAATATACGCCTAGATTTTATGCAAGCTATAACTACGACCCCAAAATAATTGGCAAAACTGTTTATCACCATTGACGGTGTGCGGAGAAAATAATTAACATCGATTCACACACTTTTAACTAAAATAAAAGCATTCAAAACCGCTTGGGAAGATTGTGCATTAATAAGTCGTTACATGCTGCCAGATTTTAAAACATTTCATTTAAATTCTCATAAGATGTACCAAAATCAGCATGTCATTAAGGGCCTTTTCACCCTACGGCCGAGAAGAGCCAACAACCGATGACCTTCACCTTGAAATTTTGACAGTTGCCCGGGTTATTACACTAAAAGAAGCACTAAAGCGATGAAGAAAATGCTTTACACTGAAATAAAAAATGTAGGTACCTAGTAAGAAGTAATATTTTCATGATTATCGTCTGTGTTTCATGTAATTGGCTTTCCAACAAATTTCGTAAAATCAAAAAAAAATTAAATAAAATAAAAATATTTTTGAAATGTTTTATTAATTGTGCGTTACTTACTGATAGTACATTTTAGAAAATAAATAAAATAGTATATTACATACCAAGAGTGGTAAGAAGCCTATTACACACGATTTCGAAAAGTACGGTACGAGCGTTAGCGAAAATTGCCCTTGTTAATGCAGACAATAATATTACGTAACTAGTCTTACGCACAGCTTGGCCTCTTACAATATAGTGTGTGTAATTAAAGTTTTACGGATAAAGTAGACAGTGCGTAAGTAGGTTCTTAAACACTATTTTCTTATGTGTCCCTTTATTTCTTTTTAAATATTGAACATCAGTTTTGTACCGTTTCTTACATTTTTAATTAACAATCCTAAAACTAAAATAAACAATGTTATATCTAGGTCTTTAAATTTACGTAACAAATAAGGGTCATAATTTAAAAGGTCTATTGTGATATTTTTATTATAATTATAGATTTCTGGATTACTATTAGGCACTGCGTAAAATTTAAGTAAATGTTTGGCAAATTTTGAGTTTTGGTTATATTAGACATGATTTATAACAAAGTGCTATTTTAATTTGCCTTTTAAATTATTTTTTAGCACATGGTCGCATTAGTTATAAACCTGATTGTTTTATAATATGTACATATCTACAGGGTGTTACAAATTCGACATACGAGCATTGGAATCTCGGAAACCATAGGAGTTAGAGAAACGGTTAAATGGGGGCAAAGTTGTGCAATTCGGTGCTGATTAAAATGCCGCTTTAAAAGTTTTAAAATTCCGAATACTTCCGATATTATTAGAAAAAAACCGAAATTTTGCAAAATCGTTTTTATTTTTTCCTGAGCTCATTTGAATAGCTATTTAAAAATAAATGACACTTTGTCGTTGCAACTTTGACGTTGACGTTATTAAACTAAAGATCCGACGTTTCGTCTCCGAGCGGCCAACATCAACTTTATTTTTTTAAATACGGACCTGGTTTTTTTTTTACCGATTTTTAAACCCCCCTACCCTCAAAATGTAATGGCGGTATTACTTTCTAATAATGAATTGTTTTTGCTTATTTCCTTTTAAATTCGTATTTTACATTTGTCAGTCCGGTCCTGGCAACGAATCACAATTATAATTAAAAGCGTTATTTTTATAAAAACCTTTGCAAATGGGTTTCATGAAAATTTGAGTTTGTTAGGAAAGCTCTAATTTCCAAAATGTTCAAAAATATTTCCTTTAACCCATAGGTACCTACCTATGCACAGATCGATGTTTCTTATGATCCTTGCTATACTACCCCCTTTCAATTGACTTTTATAGCCTACGAACTGTATGTTGTATTATTCTTCCAATTCTTCAAAGTTTGTTTAAAGTTAATCTTACTGATAGGTGGATCGGAAATGGTGGGGCAATAGAGTCGCCAGCGAGGTCGCCAAATATTTCGCCTCTGGATTTCTTTTATGGGGGGCATTAAAAAATTTTATTTATAAAAATGACTGATGTGCAACATCAACTCCAAACATGGAGGAACTGGAAGAACGCATACAGGTTGCAGTTGGTAGGATAAGGAGAAGATCGGTTGAAAGGGCTGTCGCCAAAATTGGAAGAAGAATCGATCGTTGCATTGAGCAAAACGGCAATATTTTTGAACATTTAGAAAATTAGGTTTTATAATTAAGAAATTTATAATTATTAGAAAATTCTTATAAAATAAATTATGTATAAATGTTTTAAATAAAATAGAGTGTTTAATTAATATTGTGATTCGTTGCCAGGACCGGACTGGGGGTTTCAAAATCGGCAAAAAAAATACCAGGTCCGTATTTCAAAAAATAAAGTTGATGTTGGCCGCTCGGAGACGAAACGTCGAATCTTTAGTTTAATAACGTCATTTTGTAGGGGAGAAAAAGTTGCAACGACAAAGTGTCATTTATTTTTAAATAGCTATTCAAATCATCTCAGGAAAAAATAAAAACGATTTTGCAAAATTTCTGATTTTTTCGAATAATATCGGAAGTATTCGGGATTTTAAAACTTTTAAAGCGGCATTTTAATCAGCACCGAATTGCACAACTTTGCCCCCATTTAACCGTTTCTCTAACTCCTATGGTTTCCGAGATTCCAATGCTCGTAGGTCGAATTTGTAACACCCTGTATATTTGATTACCATGTATTACTACGTAATATATAACATAAAGGGGAAATCTATAACTATTTCACTATTATGAAGCAGTTTTTTAATAAACTAACTGTAAAAAACCTGGAAAGTATCTTAAAAAAATTAACTGTTCTGTACATTTCAATAAAAAAGAATAGTAGATAAAATAATAATTTACGGACATAAAAAAGCTAAATATGAGCTAAAATTTTTAATTCCCGTATTTTTAGATTAGTTTGATATTTTTTCCTTCCCGTCTCCTTTTCTTAAAAAGGTACTTGTTTCTATACATTTAATAACAACTTCACTTGAATAACATAATAAATAATGGTAGGTCTTTTCCATATACCTTTCACGTAATAAAATACAGCAGATAAATACAACATAGCAAATATAAACAAATGTATCATAGCGGTGCAAATGTACTTACTGTTCAGGGTCCTTTGGAAATGAAAACATGCTTATTCCTTGACCTTCTTTTGAGGGACACCCTCGAAACGCACAGGTATTACCAGACATAGTTTTATAATAGCACAGCACTCACAAAAATAAACAGTTAAACAATACACTTCTTTCAACAAAAAAGACAACTAAACTCGATAACGATAACTCATCGACTGCCGGACTAACGGGCCGGCTTAAACTTATGACAGTTGTCTGGGTTACCTCCCACTACATTGATTTCGCCAAATGTCATATTGTCGCTTCTCGTTTGTTGGCTCTTCTCGGCCTACGGTAAAGTCTGTTCAGAGATATAAGAAAGTGACTAACTGATCCCTATTATGAAAGACCCGGGCCAGCTGTAAAATTGAAAAATTGCCGAACAGGTCCGTATTTTGCTTAGAATTTAATCATGGTTTGTAATAAAAATAAGTAAGACATTAAATAATATTTTATTTATGTTTAAATGTGAAATTACAAGTTATTTTATAATTAAAAATAATATTTATGATTACAAAAATATACAAATTATTCGGCACTTATATTAATTATTCACTTAATATATCAATATCACTAGCGCTATCATCATCTGTTCAAATTATTATTTGTGCTATATTGTTTATATGGATATAGGATTTTTCCACTTATTTAATATGTGTAACAGAATTCGCCCAACTTTGTGAAGGGATGTTAAAAACTTCAGTTTCTATAAGCTCAAGTACACTGGAGTTAATAGTAGGGCAAATATTGTTACGACGAATGGCAGATTTCAGTTGGTGCCAAACATGTTCGATGGTATTAAATATACAATGGTATGGTGGAAGCCTTAAAACTGTATGCCCTAGATTTTTTTGCATAATTATCACAGAAGTATTCCTTTTGTAGTTTTAAACTTTGTAAAACCTCAATTAACTGCCTTTTGGTGTAATCTTCCTGAAAATAAATGTCATTATCATACATGTAGCATGTAGTTTTGCACTGTTGCTTTTGTGTCATTTGAGGAGGGAGTCTTGATCAACTGCCTACTATGGTAGCTTGCATTGTCCATTACAACTACGCTATTCGGAGGTATATTTGGAATTAGCTTGTGTTTAAACCAATCTTCAAATAAATCAGCAGTGGTGTCCTTATGGTAATCCAGAGAAGAATCTGTAATGTTTTTTGCAGTCAGAGAAGTCCATTTGGAATTCATCCGTCTTTAGATCCAGCATGCAAAATTGTAATTCGTTTACCTCTTTTTGATGGCGCGCTTGTTTTACACTTGCCGCTTGAGTCAACCCGACCCTTTTCCGGGGTATCATATGTGTCGAACCTGGTTTCATCCAAGTAAATAATCGGCCTTTGCTGTACTCTGTAAATCCTAATTTTTTGTAGATATTCGGATCGCCATTCCCGAATTCTACTGGATTCTAAAACCCATGTGTTGGATACACTTCCATAACGTTGTTCTGCCACATTTAACACCGGTTTCATCTCTTTCAAGCCTCTTAATTAAATTATCTAATGTAGGCACGCTTTGTTCCTCGTATAACTTGTAAATTTTACACCGTATTATATCTTGATCACTTCCATCTACCTTTGAGAAAATACCAGTATCGGCTCTTTTTTTTCCTCGCTAAAATGGGATTATTCACAATTTTCCTTACAGATGATGTTGGAATTTTTGTTAATGTGGCCGTTTCTTCTAACGCTGCTCTTGCTTGCTGACTGCACGTTCAATGAGAGTTGAATAAACATTGTTTATAACTTCCTTAGTTTCCACAAAAAAGTGTTTTCTGCTTTTTGACGGGGTTATTTCCTGAGATACATTGGGCTGGCACATATTTTCCATGCCTCACACACGATTAAACAAACGCTGTATTACACACGAAGTAAGAATAATTACTAAGCTTAAAACTAACTAGAGTGGCTATATATACCGGGTGTTGCATCGTCGAGCGGGACATAGGAAATCCCATGTAATTTTAAATGGGGTCAATTATTGGCTTCCCTAATTATTTTAGAGAAAAATTCTATTTAGGTTTATTAAAGAGCACTAAAACCCATATTCAAAAGAATAACTTTAGATATTTTTGATGGGCCCGTTTACGGGTTATCGCCGATTTCTTTTTAACTATTTCTCCTTTTTATGGCCCCGTATTTGCGGGCACCAGTCAAGGTAAAAGATGACTGTCAAATAAAGTTGTCATTTTGAGGAATATTTGAACATCTTCTTAAATCCTAAAGTTCTAACAATTTAATAGTACCTACCTATTAATTAGTAAAATATTGAAACATGTAAAATGTCATAATTAACCTTGTAATTGGATACTTTCTCCGGTTCTTCAATGTTTTTTTACGTCAGGAGAAACTCCTTTAACATCTATTGATTAGTCGTTATTACTATTTAGCTGTATGGTTTGTAAAAATTTGTAATTAGCTGCTTGCTTGGATGTTTGTGCTTCTTGCGGATTTAATTTAGAAGTTATGTTGCAAAAATTTTGGCGCCTTTTTGTTAAATATATAATATTTGTTCATGTCAATTTTAGTGCCTCCCTACTATTGTGGGATGGGATTTGGACCAACAGGGAGCCAGTCTTTAGTTAACTTGTACGTCCCGATTTGTCTTGATCTTGTATGTGAGTCGGTAATAAGTTGGTTTGTCGATACGTCTGTACGTCCGTAATAATTTCTAATAGTTTTCAAGAAAAAAAAAAAAAAAGTCGTTAATTGTCAACATCTGAAAGTCATTATGTAACACTACATTCATAATGTATCTCGGAGCGTTCGCGATGATTTTTAGCGCCTTGTTCTGAATCACCTGGAACTTATTAAGCTCCGTTCTGCTTATGTTGCACCACGTAGGTGCACCATAAGTTAGAACCGGCCTGACCAATACCTTGTAGAGGTTGACCTTAGTCCTATTAGCAAGTCTACTCCGCCTGTGAAGCAGGGGGTAGATAAAGCCTAACTGTCGCAATGCAAGCTTTATTCTATTAATTGAATTTTGCCTCCAATTCAGCCTTTTGTCAAAAATAAGTCCCAGGTATTTCACCTCCTGGCACCAGTTCACTTGGACTCCATTGACCCGTAGCCTTGTTTCAGGCCTGCGGACGGTGCTTTTTGAAAAGAAGATGACCTTCGTCTTGGCGGGATTCAAGCGAATCTTCCAAGCCGAAAGCCATTTTTCCAGCTCGATTATGTGACGCTGTATCCGACTGACGACAATTCGCGGTGATTTAGTAGTAGAAGTAATTGCTGTATCGTCAGCGAAAAGATAGAGCTGCGTAAATCTATTTCGCGGAATATCGTGAGTATAAATGTTATATAACATCGGAGAGAGAGGTGAGCCTTGCGGCACTCCCGCCCTGATGTGTTTATTCAAAGAGAGTGCGTTCTCTGACGAGACCGCAAAACTTCTATTCTCTAAAAAGGAAGCTACCACCTTGATTAAGTAGTTCGGAGCACCAAGCCTTATCAATTTTAACAAGAGGCCATTGTGCCAGACCTTGTCGAATGCTTTGCTTACGTCAAAGAAAACTGCTCCCGTATGCGCCCTCTTGTTAAAGCCTTTAATAATGTTTGCAGTGAGTCGCGAGTAGTATAGCAGTGCCGTTTCTAACTCAAAATCCCATAAGAAATAACATGGAGGCTGAAATCTGCATTTTTATCGCCATTTTAGGGCGTGGCACTTTTCCTGGAAGCCACCATCCTCTCTTAACCTAAGTGGAACCCAGCTACTATCGCCACCTAGTGAGTGACGTCATAACTGTTCGATGCCGGTAATATAGGGCCCTATTGGCCTGTGTGGAACCCTCCACTGCTGCCACCTAACCCCCCACCCATTATTCTAACCTAACTTTTGCCCCAACGGAACCCAGATCACGTGTTACTCCGATTATATAGTAATATCATTGTAGGGGTGCCACCTAACGGGGGAGATGTACGTACCTGTAGCGCCACCTGCTTTTCATATAAGACATCATGTTTACCGCGATGGTAGGTGTGACGTCGTAAATCAGTTAAAATATTTTAAAATATAATAATACCATAAAAAAGTTTTTGTCCTCGGCGGGATTTGAACCAGGAACCTCTCGATTCCGATCTAAAACCTTATAAAATACACTACGAGAGCGTATACATTAAAAGAGTTGATCAATGTTGACAAACTAAAAATATGGGGGACCCGTCAATTATAACGTATAGGTGGAACAAAGGACCCAAGTGTGGAGACGATGGTAAAATGGTGGTAGCCATAGTTGTTTTTGTCTACATAATATTGCTACATCTGTTGCAGTATGCATGCGCCATAACATGTCATCAATGAACATTGTTAGAGGCCTCGTGGCATGTAATTAGACAACCGGGGATCTAGTATGTCCTTTTGGCAAACAGTATTTTCAGACGCCATCTATAATTACGTTCGCGCACACTCCCGCTATCTGGGTACTACCTGAACTTATGCAACCAGAAGCCCCTATCAGCAAATATTGCCTTCACCAATTTATTAACAAACCTAAGTGTGGCGATGTATTAACAAACCTAAGTGTGGCGATGATGACAAAATGGCGGTAAACCTAGCTTTTATAATGCATTCACCATTTTATCGACAAACCAGTACTAATGGCGTCGCCAAACCAATATTTCCCCTTATTCAACATAAAAATTGTTGAAACGGCAACACCGCCGTTCCAATACTGAAAATTTAAGAAAATACGCTTAGGCCATATTGTAATAGCCGTTCGCAACAGTACCATTCATGAGTGTATAATTAAATAAAAATCAATCAATTTTAAAACTTTTTATTCATAACATAACAATATCACTTACTATCACCCTGGTATATTACATTAAAGGAATAAAAAATCGGCGTAAAATAAAAAGACATATCTGTAATTATTTAACAACGTTTTATGCCAGAAATATATGCAGTTTTCAAGTCAAATACACTATTACAGCACTAGTTAGCAAAAATATTTAAATAAGACAAGTATCTTGCATCAAAAATAATACCTGAACGAAATAAAAATTTGGCACAAGACACTTATCGCCAATCTTGTATATAGGTACAATATATTATAAGTTCAAAATTTAGCGAAAAATATTTACAGTTAAAACTAAGGATTAGAAACATTTAGCGTGCAAGAATAGACATATCTACATACAATTAAAAAACTGGAACTAGAAACATTTATATTAGGGGGGTTTTCAACAAGTGTACCTCATAATAAAAACATAAGACGGTGTTTCGCAAGCAACCTTAAGAACAATGTATTAAAGCACATATTTACTACTAAAAACAATATACACTTTCTACAAAGCTTACTAAAGCCACTTTAGGGGCAGTTTAGGTGCTGAAAAATGAAACGAGGGCAAGAGCAAAAATACCTGAAAAACACTACACTTACCAGAGGGCACTCGGTTTAAACAGGGACACGACGTGAACGTGGCCCATATTGTCCCCATTCGATTTTTATGGAAAAACGAAATTTCAAAGCAAAACCATTTGTGGCATAATTTTTTTCGTTATCTGATTTGAAATCAGAAAACAGTTCTATATATAACATAATAGAGAGGGTAGTCGTTGCTGACTAGTTGAGAAATACACTAGTAAATATTGGGGACTGCAGCAAATGAAAGAGTACTCTTTAAAGTTATTCCAAGCTTTCGGAAATCGTAAATTTTATTTCCATCTTCAGGGAGACTACAAATTTACATAAAATGATATTAGGAGATTTGCTCAAATTAATAATTAAATGTTTTTACTTACAACTTTGGTGAGATTGTTCATAGAGATGTTAATATAATAATCATTAATAAAAGACATTCGAGCAAAAAACGTGTTGAAAATCCTAGTCAATCATAAATACAACTACAGTTCAGAGATAATATTAAAAACATTGTATATGGACGAAGAAACACACAATTTAAAATAAAATCAACTTAGTTGTTCACATTTTTAAAAAATTCGTTAATTATTTGAAATTATGGAAATATTAAGCGGGAAAACATGACTTGTGTGTCACCATCTTAAGTGACTGAATAGGTTAGGAAATACTGTCGTTTTTATATGTCATTGAAATTTGTCAGAATTATTTATAATGCGGTTTGTATCAATATAATATTGAATTGAGAAGATTCGGATTTAAGTGTTATCATGCAGCATACTTGAAAAATCGTTATACTGTATTATACGAGGTTCGAAATGTTATCATTGATATTGGTATTGATTGTGAGTAAATTTTTGTCTAAATGAAGCAGGTATGAGTAGATTACACTTAAATGTTGGATATCCGTTCTTTTGTTCATGCTATTAGGTTCCTGTGCAATAAATGTCATTTCCAAAAACAATCTTTTTTTATAGTTAGTTTGTGAGGTTAAAATCTCAGCTGAATTGAAATTAATGTTATGGTCCAAATTATTTGCATGTTCTGCAAGGGCACATCTCTCTGGATGGTGTCTACAGTCACTCTTGTGGTTCGTGATCCTACTAGACAAGGGTCTAGTAGTTTGACCTATGTATACTTTATTGCAGTCTGCACAAGGGATTTTGTAGACAACATCTGATAATTGATTAGACTGTGTTTTGTCTTTGATTTTTGAGTGAATAGAGTTTATTGTAAGTACAGGTTTGTATGCAATCTTTATATCATTGATTTCTCTGAATAGTCTAGATAATTTTGGGGTGACTTCCTTTATGTAAGGCAATGAAGTGAATTTAAAGTTTAAAGTTGCTTCAGTTATATTCCTGTTTGCATTTTGGATATCGTTCATGTTAGGTGCTTGTGTTATAGTGGAAGACGTGCTGAACAGTATCTTTTTTACTAGTGTGGCAGGGTATGAGTTATTGATGAATAGTTGGAGGAGGATTTTAAGGTTCTTATTTAGGAAAGATGGATGTGAAATTTTCGATACTCTCGTTTTCATTTGTTTTATTAAGTTCACTTTAACGCTGTGTTTATGATAGGAATGATAGTTTAAATATCTACCTGCACTACAAGGTTTTTGGTACCAGTCTATGGCAATTGTGTTGTCTATATTGCGTATAAATCTGGTATCTAGGAACGGAACTGAATGAGAGTCATCTTCCGTTTCTATTGTGAACTGAATATATTGATCATAGTCATTGAGAGTCTCTACTATTTCAGTTATGCCATCTGCAGGAAGTGCAAGGATGATATCGTCAACATATTTTTTTAAAAAGAAGGGTTTGAAAGACAGAACTGGTAAGACAACGTCCAACAGGTCGTCCATGACATAGTTAGCCAAAATAGGTGATATTGATGCACCCATAGGTGTTCCAAAAGTTTGTCTATAGAAAGAATTATTGAAAGAAAAGTAAGTATTTTCGAATAGAAATGATATTATGTCTAAAAAGGTTTCCCTGTTGATATTACAGAAATTACTGATGCGGTGCCAATTTTTGTGAATCGCTTTTTTTGCAGCGTCAAGATAAACGTTGCTGAAGAGGGAGACCACGTCCAAGCTTGCCAGGACATAATTTGTAGGCAATTGTAAGTTATTGTAAGTGTTGGCTATTTCAAAGGAATCTCTGATGTAATATTCATTATTATAATCATATGCTTTTGTGAGAATGTCTGTAATAAAGCCTGCAATAAACTCGGTGGGTGCGCCTATGGACGCGACAATAGGTCTTACTGAAAGAGTGGGTTTATGAATTTTTGGAAGTGAATAAAATTTTGGAGAGATGCCCTTGTAGTTAGTTAGTTTCTTTTTTGTAGGTTCATCTATTTGGTTGGTATTATGTAGTTTTTTTATTAAATTGTTACATTTGGTTTGAATAGATGATGTAGGGTCATTACGTAATTTAGTGTAGGATGAATTGGACGTAGTTATGCAGAAACCTACCAACCCACAACTTCGCCAAAAATGAGTTAAGCACATAACAAACTTTTTCTTACTGTATTCTGTGATTTACAGAAACCTACCATCTAATTCAAGGTCCCGATAATGAACAGCTGTGTTACCTACCAATCCATTTATATTTTATTCGATTATTTAACATACGCAGAAGAATATCAACCCACTTGGTAGCTATATCTATAATATTTAAAACAACCAAGTGGGTTGGTAGGTTACTGCAAAAAAGATATTTTCACCAAACGTTATATGCACAAGTGGGTTGGTAGCATTCTGCATAAATGCATGCGCAATACGCAGAAGAATATCATCCCAAGAATAAAGTTAATTTTCATTATAGGTATGCAATGCTTTAATTAAATAAATGACAGTTTTAATTTTGCAGAAACTTACCAACCCACAAACTTCAGTCGATTTAAAAAAATTTAATTTTGCAGAAACTTACCAACCCACAAACTTCAGTCGATTTAAAAATTTAATTTTGCAGAAACTTACCAACCCACAAAATTCAGTCGATTTAAAAAAATTAGTCATTAAATTGTTTTCATTCTCGGATAGCATGCGAATGCCCATTATATGCCAAAAGCTGGATATTAAATTTTGCTTTGGTACCGATTTAATAACAAATTTATCTTAAAATCTTTAACATCGATTTTCTCAGAATAATGTTTTTGTGGGTTGGTAGGTTTCTGCATAACTACGTCCAATTGTTACTGATGATGTCGTCTGACAATTCAATATATTGTGTTTTGTTCATGACCACTGTAACATTACCTTTGTCTGATCTTGTTAAAATTAGATTAGGATTATCTTTAAGAAACTTTTTTGATTTGTTGTATAGATTATGGATTAATGAATTTTGTTTTATGTTAGTATGTATGTGGTTGGTAATGACATTTGTCGCTCGTGCTATTGTGATGTTTCTGAGGGATGCATCATCAATAGAAGAAGTGATGTAATCAATATCTGCTAAAACATTTTTAAAAGATATTGATTACATCACTTCTTCTATTGATGATGCATCCCTCAGAAACATCACAATAGCACGAGCGACAAATGTCATTACCAACCACATACATACTAACATAAAACAAAATTCATTAATCCATAATCTATACAACAAATCAAAAAAGTTTCTTAAAGATAATCCTAATCTAATTTTAACAAGATCAGACAAAGGTAATGTTACAGTGGTCATGAACAAAACACAATATATTGAATTGTCAGACGACATCATCAGTAACAATTCATCCTACACTAAATTACGTAATGACCCTACATCATCTATTCAAACCAAATGTAACAATTTAATAAAAAAACTACATAATACCAACCAAATAGATGAACCTACAAAAAAGAAACTAACTAACTACAAGGGCATCTCTCCAAAAATTTTATTCACTTCCAAAAATTCATAAACCCACTCTTTCAGTAAGACCTATTGTCGCGTCCATAGGCGCACCCACCGAGTTTATTGCAGGCTTTATTACAGACATTCTCACAAAAGCATATGATTATAATAATGAATATTACATCAGAGATTCCTTTGAAATAGCCAACACTTACAATAACTTACAATTGCCTACAAATTATGTCCTGGCAAGCTTGGACGTGGTCTCCCTCTTCAGCAACGTTTATCTTGACGCTGCAAAAAAAGCGATTCACAAAAATTGGCACCGCATCAGTAATTTCTGTAATATCAACAGGGAAACCTTTTTAGACATAATATCATTTCTATTCGAAAATACTTACTTTTCTTTCAATAATTCTTTCTATAGACAAACTTTTGGAACACCTATGGGTGCATCAATATCACCTATTTTGGCTAACTATGTCATGGACGACCTGTTGGACGTTGTCTTACCAGTTCTGTCTTTCAAACCCTTCTTTTTAAAAAAATATGTTGACGATATCATCCTTGCACTTCCTGCAGATGGCATAACTGAAATAGTAGAGACTCTCAATGACTATGATCAATATATTCAGTTCACAATAGAAACGGAAGATGACTCTCATTCAGTTCCGTTCCTAGATACCAGATTTATACGCAATATAGACAACACAATTGCCATAGACTGGTACCAAAAACCTTGTAGTGCAGGTAGATATTTAAACTATCATTCCTATCATAAACACAGCGTTAAAGTGAACTTAATAAAACAAATAAAAACGAGAGTATCGAAAATTTCACATCCATCTTTCCTAAATAAGAACCTTAAAATCCTCCTCCAACTATTCATCAATAACTCATACCCTGCCACACTAGTAAAAAAGATACTGTTCAGCACGTCTTCCACTATAACACAAGCACCTAACATGAACGATATCCAAAATGCAAACAGGAATATAACTGAAGCAACTTTAAACTTTAAATTCACTTCATTGCCTTACATAAAGGAAGTCACCCCAAAATTATCTAGACTATTCAGAGAAATCAATGATATAAAGATTGCATACAAACCTGTACTTACAATAAACTCTATTCACTCAAAAATCAAAGACAAAACACAGTCTAATCAATTATCAGATGTTGTCTACAAAATCCCTTGTGCAGACTGCAATAAAGTATACATAGGTCAAACTACTAGACCCTTGTCTAGTAGGATCACGAACCACAAGAGTGACTGTAGACACCATCCAGAGAGATGTGCCCTTGCAGAACATGCAAATAATTTGGACCATAACATTAATTTCAATTCAGCTGAGATTTTAACCTCACAAACTAACTATAAAAAAAGATTGTTTTTGGAAATGACATTTATTGCACAGGAACCTAATAGCATGAACAAAAGAACGGATATCCAACATTTAAGTGTAATCTACTCATACCTGCTTCATTTAGACAAAAATTTACTCACAATCAATACCAATATCAATGATAACATTTCGAACCTCGTATAATACAGTATAACGATTTTTCAAGTATGCTGCATGATAACACTTAAATCCGAATCTTCTCAATTCAATATTATATTGATACAAACCGCATTATAAATAATTCTGACAAATTTCAATGACATATAAAAACGACAGTATTTCCTAACCTATTCAGTCACTTAAGATGGTGACACGCAAGTCATGTTTTCCCGCTTAATATTTCCATAATTTCAAATAATTAACGAATTTTTTAAAAATGTGAACAACTAAGTTGATTTTATTTTAAATTGTGTGTTTCTTCGTCCATATACAATGTTTTTAATATTATCTCTGAACTGTAGTTGTATTTATGATTGACTAGGATTTTCAACACGTTTTTTGCTCGAATGTCTTTTATTAATGATTATTATATTAACATCTCTATGAACAATCTCACCAAAGTTGTAAGTAAAAACATTTAATTATTAATTTGAGCAAATCTCCTAATATCATTTTATGTAAATTTGTAGTCTCCCTGAAGATGGAAATAAAATTTACGATTTCCGAAAGCTTGGAATAACTTTAAAGAGTACTCTTTCATTTGCTGCAGTCCCCAATATTTACTAGTGTATTTATAACATAATATATGGCTCTTTTTTAAGTTATACAGGGGGAATTTTTGCCTTCTTTTACTGTATAACCAACATGGGCTCTTTTTAAAGTTATACAGGGGGAATTTTTGCCTTCTTTTACTGTATAACCAATATGGGCTCGTCTTAAAGTTATACAGGTTAGGATATAATATGTGTATTAGTATTTTGGCCTTCTTTTTACTGTATAACCAATATGGGCTCGTTTTAAAGTTATACAGGTTAGGATATAATATGTGTATTAGTATTTTGGCCTTCTTTTTACTGTATAACCAATATGGGCTCTTTTTAAAGTTATACAGGTTAGGATATAATATGTGTGCGTTAGTATTTTGGCCTTCTTTTTACTGTACAACCAATATGGTCTCTTTTGAAAGTTATACAGGTTAGGATATAATATATGTGCGTTAGTAGATTATTCTAGTAATAAAAATAATTTTAATGCTAATAATAATATGAATGCTAATGTTATAATAATATGAATAATTATAATACTAATAATGAACAACTGAACACCCTGTTGAACAGACCCTGATCAACTTAGTCATCCACATGCATAAGTGAGCAATGCCCCCATGGTAATGTGCCGGGTGAAGATTTCGATATTTGTCGCTTATCATCATAAGGGCTGAGACCGATTTTAGTTTGTTTTATAGTATGTAGCTCATGTTTTTGGGACCTAATTAGGCGCTGTGAAATAGGCTTTTCCAACCAAGTTTCAAGGCAGGTGACGTAATCTTCAAATGTGATTTTATTTTTAATAACAGACCTTTTAATGCCCTTTATCTTTTTGGTGACACCCAAGTTAGATAAAACCTTATCAATTTCCGCCCGCTCTTTGTTTAAATTCTCTAGTTTTACCCGTTCTTGCACAATCTCGTCTGGAGTATAAAGCAGTTTAATAGCATATATTTTAGACCTAAGGCCAACAAAATGGGTCATAATGCGGCCATTGTTCTCATCTTTCATCATTCCCAGCACCTTTTTGTTCACTTGAGGAATCGCATAAACGTTATCACGGGCATAATCTGAGGTATCAAAATAATCGTTACAGTCTCGTCTCATTATCTGATACACATCGTGGTTTTTAATTTCGTAAATAAGACTATCAGTATCTGTATACAATACACTACAGGCGTCAAAACGTGGAACCATGTACTCGTAGTGAAAGCCATAAATCGTAGTCTTTGCCAAATCAAGAATACACATGCCGACATAAATCGGCTTATTAAAATAAATTTGTGTTTTTGCAAGCTCGACAATTACTAAATTTTCGGAAACAATTGTGCTGCTTTTAAATTCTGGCCGGGATATTAAGGCTTCAGCACCATAGCGGCCATGGCCGCTATGGTGCTGAAGCATTGTTATAAGTTTAACGTCAGAGTGGTTCCGGATATTCTCCATTGTCTTTCCAAATACGGCATTGTTCATAAGTTTAAAAAAATTCTTTTCAAACTCATTCTTGGCATTTTGGCGCAGCCCCGTGTTGAGGTCGATATATGATTTTAGCCAAGGAGATTGTTTAAAGGCTAATATTCGGTGTATTTTGCCCAATTTTGCACCCAAAGTTAGAGCTTGCTTTAAGTTTCTATAGTGTATTACGTATTCTGTTTTATTGTGTAGCGTAGCCAAAAGTTTCTCATTCTTTGCCCCGGGCGGTTTTTCATGGCCAGGGCATAATGGAAAATCGGAAAACTTATCATGCAAATTCTCAGGTATTTCCAGGTCCACTTCCAAAATAAACCCTTCGGCAGATTTATCTGAAATTTCACTAATGTTTAAGTGAGATATCTCGTTTTCTGAAAGCCACCTAAAGCCGCCATAAGGTAGATATTGCGACATTGCCCAGCCGTATTGATTATTGACATCAAAGTACATGAGATAGGAGTCTTCTTTAGTTGGATCATAATTTGACATGTACTTGTTGTTGGCTTCTGCATACCTCTTTGAACACTGACTTAGCCCCCCGCGAACCCCCTTTTCTATGAATGTTAGCATCTCTAAATCAGTAAGCAGCTCAAGTTTTATCATATCTTCTCGATGAATTAAGAGGGATAAACATTGCCACGCATAACCAGGTAGGGTATACGACCATGCAGGATCAAGGCCATATGTCCTATGCGATATATCCCTAAATGCTTCAAATACATCCGTTAAAAGCATTACATCCGTTTTAAGATATAAGTCAGAGTAGTCTTGCATGGTACGGCAATTAAAAGTTTGCCAAACTTTCTGCGCATTTAAATATTGCGCGTCACTTATAGCTACATCTTCTAAGCTGTTATAAAACGCCTCTTTAGGAGGGAGTTCAGTCTCATTCAATCTTTCCCAAGCGTTCATATAATCATAAGGGAAAACGCCCTTTCGGGTAAGTAAGTTCAGTTCTTCTCCCAGGTATTCCAACTCTGCTTTTAGGTTAGGATATTCGCATAAGTATGATGCAAGCTTATCCAGACCGCTAGCAAGAAAGCGAAAACTATCTATAAATCGAAAATGAACAGTACTATCCATTATATGCTTCGTAAATGAGATATAATTTTCTTTATTTACAGGTAATATATCAATCTTTCCCTCTATTTCAGATAGTGCCCGTATTATCATGTGCCCATCATAGCAACTCAAGTTATGGAATAGGACAGGTATGGTGTGTGAATCCTGGTACTGTAGATTGCAGTGCTCATGTGCAGCGTTTCGATACTTTCCGGTGAAGTGCGAGTGATCTCTAACACGCTTATCGTCTTCCGTAAATGGCTTCTCACATATATGGCAGTGAGTAGCGGCCAAAAAACTTTGTTGTTGAGCAGGCGTAAGCGGTTCCATGGGCAAATCACATAAAAAGACCGTCTCGACGTCTTCAGCAAATTGTTGAAGCTCGCGCATAAACCACTGCATACAGTCTTGGCCTGTGTAACTTTTATAAAATGATAGAGAATCGTCATAATTACATTTTACATAATAACCGACGCTATAAGGGACATGCTCTTGTTCCTTTTGAGTGTTTTTTTCTATATCATCGACTACAGGTATTAGCAAGCTTTCCGAGTCTGCGAATATAACAAACGGGGCTTTTTCCTTATGTTTAAAATTATTAAATTCCAAAATATTATTGCCTTCTACAGGCATCCGAGGTATTGCTAGGGTCTTGTTTTTAGAGCATTCGGACGTGTGCTTATCTAGTGTTATCTGCGTGCGGAAATAATGAAGGCAGCGATCACAAAAAAATTTTCGATGCGTATTAAGACTCAATTGCCTTGATAGTAAGCGTGAAAGGTCTTTAATCCAAACAAAATGGTATTTTATAGGGCTTAAATCAATATCATCATCTGAGGAAAAGTAGCTGTCTTGTAAAAGTAGTAAGTTTATATGGGTAGGATGCTTATTTTCAGGTATATAATATGGCACAACCAGATAATGTTTTCCAATTTTTTGCAGTCGATATACGTTAACGGATATTAGGTTTTGCTTTTCAAACTTTGAAATTTGATTAATTGTCATGGGAAACTTAATACCTTCCAAGTTTAGAACTGACTGAGGGTTTGGATAGGACGATGTTCGTTCAGAATTCTTGAAAGCGGGATATAAAGCGGAAACGATGGACCACGCAAAGCACATTTCATCAGTATTCTGAACATTAACACATGCCTTTTTCAATGCAATTTGTTTTGGAAGTTCAATATAAGTTCCAACCCGAAGAGGATTATAATGATTAATAGATACCATTAAATGCATAATTTTGCGTAGTGCCCACCCAGAATTTCTTTCCTGGAACGTGTCTAATTCAACTAAAATAGGGTTCTTAACATGATCGGCAAACCACTCATTTAAGTTTGTGTTGTCGAAAATAGGGGCATTCGGAGTAGTAATGTACTTTGTATCCTTTAAAATTTCGTCTGCTTTACTAATTTCAAAATCCCCACAAAGAGTGGTGTTAACTTTGAGGGCAGTAGTTTTTTTAAATGCGTTTTGAATTCGCCGCTTAAAAATTATCAAACAGTCCTCTAAAAATGATCGTACATCAGTATGATGTTTGTTAATAATAACACCCGTCCTGATTTTCGACTGGAATGCCGAATGTAAATCTTCCCACTTTACTCTACAAGAAGCTGTTTCTGCACGACGTGTCCCACTACCCCCGCCCACTTTACGGTCCTTTAGTAACGACTGAAACCCCTTAATTTGGGCTAAACACGCTATTATATGAGACTTTTCAGCCACTGACTCAGCGCGTTTCAGAACTTTATTCAAGTTCCAAAGAGCGCGAGTACAGTCCTGCAATATCTTACCGCAGGTAATCGTTGTTAAGTTAGGGGTATCCATCTGGGCCCTAATTAACTTGACGTACTCACTTGGGAACGGCATTTTTTTGCTCTGTAACAAAATAAATATGGCTCAAAATACGTCTGCTCTCTCTAACGTACAAAGACAGAAGGGGCTCTGGAGCTCCTGCGTTCTGCTTATAATGCACCCCTATTTATAACCTCGGTTGGGGTGCGTTCAGAAAAGTAGCATGCCTTTGAAAAAATAAGGTGCGTTCAGAATTAATATTGAAGGTTTAGTATGCAGTAGATGTATATACAACAGGCAGTTTTACGCGTTATTATTTTTAAAATATATTACTTGCCGAAAACATTAATATTTTACTGACTGAAAGTGAAACCTGCGATAAGTTTAATCGCCGTAAAAATGTATAACAAAAACAGTCTCTTTTTCAAAAGCTCCAGATAAACTTAAAACGATTAGGGAAATTATTCATAGAAGTGTATCTAGATGTATTTAATAAAGATTATGCATATTTACAATCGTATTAATATTATTACATACGTATCATTTTTTACCCAAAAGAAACAGTGTTTTACTAGAAAATATATTAGGGCTTCTCAGAACTACACCCTGTTTATGGGTATACAGCGTCATCATTATGATTAACGTATCAGTGTTATATTAGTGTTTTTGTTTGTGTTCAGATGATCTGAAACAATATTATAGGTATATAAGACCTGTTTTGTTTTTTCAGTGTTGACGTTGTGATCCTGTTGTGTTGACGTTGTGATCCTGTTGTGTTCAACAGACCCTGTTCAACGGACCCTGTTTAACAGACCCTGTTCAACGGACCCTGTTGACCTGAACAGCCCTGTTCAACAGACCCTGTTCAACGGACCCAGTTAACCTGAACACCCTGTTCAACGGACCCTGTTAACCTGAACAGCCCTGTTCAAACTCTGTTCAACGGAAACAAAACAAACATAAAACGCTTATATATCAATCACAACGTCAACACTGAAAAAACAAAACAGGTCTTATATACCTATAATATTGTTTCAGATCATCTGAACACAAACAAAAACACTAATATAACACTGATACGTTAATCATAATGATGACGCTGTATACCCATAAACAGGGTGTAGTTCTGAGAAGCCCTAATATATTTTCTAGTAAAACACTGTTTCTTTTGGGTAAAAAATGATACGTATGTAATAATATTAATACGATTGTAAATATGCATAATCTTTATTAAATACATCTAGATACACTTCTATGAATAATTTCCCTAATCGTTTTAAGTTTATCTGGAGCTTTTGAAAAAGAGACTGTTTTTGTTATACATTTTTACGGCGATTAAACTTATCGCAGGTTTCACTTTCAGTCAGTAAAATATTAATGTTTTCGGCAAGTAATATATTTTAAAAATAATAACGCGTAAAACTGCCTGTTGTATATACATCTACTGCATACTAAACCTTCAATATTAATTCTGAACGCACCTTATTTTTTCAAAGGCATGCTACTTTTCTGAACGCACCCCAACCGAGGTTATAAATAGGGGTGCATTATAAGCAGAACGCAGGAGCTCCAGAGCCCCTTCTGTCTTTGTACGTTAGAGAGAGCAGACGTATTTTGAGCCATATTTATTTTGTTACAGAGCAAAAAAATGCCGTTCCCAAGTGAGTACGTCAGTTAATTAGGGCCCAGATGGATACCCCTAACTTAACAACGATTACCTGCGGTAAGATATTGCAGGACTGTACTCGCGCTCTTTGGAACTTGAATAAAGTTCTGAAACGCGCTGAGTCAGTGGCTGAAAAGTCTCATATAATAGCGTGTTTAGCCCAAATTAAGGGGTTTCAGTCGTTACTAAAGGACCGTAAAGTGGGCGGGGGTAGTGGGACACGTCGTGCAGAAACAGCTTCTTGTAGAGTAAAGTGGGAAGATTTACATTCGGCATTCCAGTCGAGAATCAGGACGGGTGTTATTATTAACGAACATCATACTGATGTACGATCATTTTTAGAGGACTGTTTGATAATTTTTAAGCGGCGAATTCAAAACGCATTTAAAAAAACTACTGCCCTCAAAGTTAACACCACTCTTTGTGGGGATTTTGAAATTAGTAAAGCAGACGAAATTTTAAAGGATACAAAGTACATTACTACTCCGAATGCCCCTATTTTCGACAACACAAACTTAAATGAGTGGTTTGCCGATCATGTTAAGAACCCTATTTTAGTTGAATTAGACACGTTCCAGGAAAGAAATTCTGGGTGGGCACTACGCAAAATTATGCATTTAATGGTATCTATTAATCATTATAATCCTCTTCGGGTTGGAACTTATATTGAACTTCCAAAACAAATTGCATTGAAAAAGGCATGTGTTAATGTTCAGAATACTGATGAAATGTGCTTTGCGTGGTCCATCGTTTCCGCTTTATATCCCGCTTTCAAGAATTCTGAACGAACATCGTCCTATCCAAACCCTCAGTCAGTTCTAAACTTGGAAGGTATTAAGTTTCCCATGACAATTAATCAAATTTCAAAGTTTAAAAAGCAAAACCTAATATCCGTTAACGTATATCGACTGCAAAAAATTGGAAAAAATTATCTGGTTGTGCCATATTATATACCTGAAAATAAGCATCCTACCCATATAAACTTACTACTTTTACAAGACAGCTACTTTTCCTCAGATGATGATATTGATTTAAGCCCTATAAAATACCATTTTGTTTGGATTAAAGACCTTTCACGCTTACTATCAAGGCAATTGAGTCTTAATACGCATCGAAAATTTTTTTGTGATCGCTGCCTTCATTATTTCCGCACGCAGATAACACTAGATAAGCACACGTCCGAATGCTCTAAAAACAAGACCCTAGCAATACCTCGGATGCCTGTAGAAGGCAATAATATTTTGGAATTTAATAATTTTAAACATAAGGAAAAAGCCCCGTTTGTTATATTCGCAGACTCGGAAAGCTTGCTAATACCTGTAGTCGATGATATAGAAAAAAACACTCAAAAGGAACAAGAGCATGTCCCTTATAGCGTCGGTTATTATGTAAAATGTAATTATGACGATTCTCTATCATTTTATAAAAGTTACACAGGCCAAGACTGTATGCAGTGGTTTATGCGCGAGCTTCAACAATTTGCTGAAGACGTCGAGACGGTCTTTTTATGTGATTTGCCCATGGAACCGCTTACGCCTGCTCAACAACAAAGTTTTTTGGCCGCTACTCACTGCCATATATGTGAGAAGCCATTTACGGAAGACGATAAGCGTGTTAGAGATCACTCGCACTTCACCGGAAAGTATCGAAACGCTGCACATGAGCACTGCAATCTACAGTACCAGGATTCACACACCATACCTGTCCTATTCCATAACTTGAGTTGCTATGATGGGCACATGATAATACGGGCACTATCTGAAATAGAGGGAAAGATTGATATATTACCTGTAAATAAAGAAAATTATATCTCATTTACGAAGCATATAATGGATAGTACTGTTCATTTTCGATTTATAGATAGTTTTCGCTTTCTTGCTAGCGGTCTGGATAAGCTTGCATCATACTTATGCGAATATCCTAACCTAAAAGCAGAGTTTGAATACCTGGGAGAAGAACTGAACTTACTTACCCGAAAGGGCGTTTTCCCTTATGATTATATGAACGCTTGGAAAATATTGAATGAGACTGAACTCCCTCCTAAAGAGGCGTTTTATAACAGCTTAGAAGATGTAGCTATAAGTGACGCGCAATATTTAAATGCGCAGAAAGTTTGGCAAACTTTTAATTGCCGTACCATGCAAGACTACTCTGACTTATATCTTAAAACGGATGTAATGCTTTTAACGGATGTATTTGAAGCATTTAGGGATATATCGCATAGGACATATGGCCTTGATCCTGCATGGTCGTATACCCTACCTGGTTATGCGTGGCAATGTTTATCCCTCTTAATTCATCGAGAAGATATGATAAAACTTGAGCTGCTTACTGATTTAGAGATGCTAACATTCATAGAAAAGGGGGTTCGCGGGGGGCTAAGTCAGTGTTCAAAGAGGTATGCAGAAGCCAACAACAAGTACATGTCAAATTATGATCCAACTAAAGAAGACTCCTATCTCATGTACTTTGATGTCAATAATCAATACGGCTGGGCAATGTCGCAATATCTACCTTATGGCGGCTTTAGGTGGCTTTCAGAAAACGAGATATCTCACTTAAACATTAGTGAAATTTCAGATAAATCTGCCGAAGGGTTTATTTTGGAAGTGGACCTGGAAATACCTGAGAATTTGCATGATAAGTTTTCCGATTTTCCATTATGCCCTGGCCATGAAAAACCGCCCGGGGCAAAGAATGAGAAACTTTTGGCTACGCTACACAATAAAACAGAATACGTAATACACTATAGAAACTTAAAGCAAGCTCTAACTTTGGGTGCAAAATTGGGCAAAATACACCGAATATTAGCCTTTAAACAATCTCCTTGGCTAAAATCATATATCGACCTCAACACGGGGCTGCGCCAAAATGCCAAGAATGAGTTTGAAAAGAATTTTTTTAAACTTATGAACAATGCCGTATTTGGAAAGACAATGGAGAATATCCGGAACCACTCTGACGTTAAACTTATAACAAAATGGGATGGCCGCTATGGTGCTGAAGCCTTAATATCCCGGCCACAATTTAAAAGCAGCACAATTGTTTCCGAAAATTTAGTAATTGTCGAGCTTGCAAAAACACAAATTTATTTTAATAAGCCGATTTATGTCGGCATGTGTATTCTTGATTTGGCAAAGACTACGATTTATGGCTTTCACTACGAGTACATGGTTCCACGTTTTGACGCCTGTAGTGTATTGTATACAGATACTGATAGTCTTATTTACGAAATTAAAAACCACGATGTGTATCAGATAATGAGACGAGACTGTAACGATTATTTTGATACCTTAGATTATGCCCGTGATAACGTTTATGCGATTCCTCAAGTGAACAAAAAGGTGCTGGGAATGATGAAAGATGAGAACAATGGCCGCATTATGACCCATTTTGTTGGCCTTAGGTCTAAAATGTATGCTATTAAACTGCTTTATACTCCAGACGAGATTGAGCAAGAACGGGTAAAACTAGAGAATTTAAACAAAGAGCGGGCGGAAATTGATAAGGTTTTATCTAACTTGGGTGTCACCAAAAAGATAAAGGGCATTAAAAGGTCTGTTATTAAAAATAAAATCACATTTGAAGATTACGTCACCTGCCTTGAAACTTGGTTGGAAAAGCCTATTTCACAGCGCCTAATTAGGTCCCAAAAACATGAGCTACATACTATAAAACAAACTAAAATCGGTCTCAGCCCTTATGATGATAAGCGACAAATATCGAAATCTTCACCCGGCACATTACCATGGGGGCATTGCTCACTTATGCATGTGGATGACTAAGTTGATCAGGGTCTGTTCAACAGGGTGTTCAGTTGTTCATTATTAGTATTATAATTATTCATATTATTATAACATTAGCATTCATATTATTATTAGCATTAAAATTATTTTTATTACTAGAATAATCTACTAACGCACATATATTATATCCTAACCTGTATAACTTTCAAAAGAGCCCATATTGGTTGTACAGTAAAAAGAAGGCCAAAATACTAACGCACACATATTATATCCTAACCTGTATAACTTTAAAAAGAGCCCATATTGGTTATACAGTAAAAAGAAGGCCAAAATACTAATACACATATTATATCCTAACCTGTATAACTTTAAAACGAGCCCATATTGGTTATACAGTAAAAAGAAGGCCAAAATACTAATACACATATTATATCCTAACCTGTATAACTTTAAAACGAGCCCATATTGGTTATACAGTAAAAGAAGGCAAAAATTCCCCCTGTATAACTTTAAAAAGAGCCCATGTTGGTTATACAGTAAAAGAAGGCAAAAATTCCCCCTGTATAACTTAAAAAAGAGCCATATATTATGTTATATATAGAACTGTTTTCTGATTTCAAATCAGATAACGAAATAAATTATGCCACAAATGGTTTTGCTTTGAAATTTCGTTTTTCCATAAAAATCGAATGGGGACAATATGGGCCACGTTCACGTCGTGTCCCTGTTTAAACCGAGTGCCCTCTGGTAAGTGTAGTGTTTTTCAGGTATTTTTGCTCTTGCCCTCGTTTCATTTTTCAGCACCTAAACTGCCCCTAAAGTGGCTTTAGTAAGCTTTGTAGAAAGTGTATATTGTTTTTAGTAGTAAATATGTGCTTTAATACATTGTTCTTAAGGTTGCTTGCGAAACACCGTCTTATGTTTTTATTATGAGGTACACTTGTTGAAAACCCCCCTAATATAAATGTTTCTAGTTCCAGTTTTTTAATTGTATGTAGATATGTCTATTCTTGCACGCTAAATGTTTCTAATCCTTAGTTTTAACTGTAAATATTTTTCGCTAAATTTTGAACTTATAATATATTGTACCTATATACAAGATTGGCGATAAGTGTCTTGTGCCAAATTTTTATTTCGTTCAGGTATTATTTTTGATGCAAGATACTTGTCTTATTTAAATATTTTTGCTAACTAGTGCTGTAATAGTGTATTTGACTTGAAAACTGCATATATTTCTGGCATAAAACGTTGTTAAATAATTACAGATATGTCTTTTTATTTTACGCCGATTTTTTATTCCTTTAATGTAATATACCAGGGTGATAGTGAGTGATATTGTTATGTTGTGAATAAAAAGTTTTAAAATTGATTGATTTTTATTTAATTATACACTCATGAATGGTACTGTTGCGAACGGCTATTACAATATGGCCTAAGCGTATTTTCTTAAATTTTCAGTATTGGAACGGCGGTGTTGCCGTTTCAACAATTTTTATGTTGAATAAGGGGAAATATTGGTTTGGCGACGCCATTAGTACTGGTTTGTCGATAAAATGGTGAATGCATTATAAAAGCTAGGTTTACCGCCATTTTGTCATCATCGCCACACTTAGGTTTGTTAATAAATTGGTGAAGGCAATATTTGCTGATAGGGGCTTCTGGTTGCATAAGTTCAGGTAGTACCCAGATAGCGGGAGTGTGCGCGAACGTAATTATAGATGGCGTCTGAAAATACTGTTTGCCAAAAGGACATACTAGATCCCCGGTTGTCTAATTACATGCCACGCAGCCTCTAACAATGTTCATTGATGACATGTTATGGCGCATGCATACTGCAACAGATGTAGCAATATTATGTAGACAAAAACAACTATGGCTACCACCATTTTACCATCGTCTCCACACTTGGGTCCTTTGTTCCACCTATACGTTATAATTGACGGGTCCCCCATATTTTTAGTTTGTCAACATTGATCAACTCTTTTAATGTATACGCTCTCGTAGTGTATTTTATAAGGTTTTAGATCGGAATCGAGAGGTTCCTGGTTCAAATCCCGCCGAGGACAAAAACTTTTTTTTCTAATTTTGTCTCGAAAAATAGATATTTCGAACGCGCTAGCGAGTTCGAAATATATCCATTTCGAACTCCGAATTTTATTTTTTAAAAGTTGGCATTGGTAATATTTAAATGTTTTATTCTGTTGACGTCTGACGTTTCCTGTTATTGTGATCCATGAGAAAAGAAAGTTTTCGGAATTTCTCTGGTAAAAGTTGATTTATCGTTTTATTAGCAATATCCCTTAACTCAGGGGGAGTTGAACTTAGATTATCATGCTCCATATTTTTTTAATTATAATTATGAACAACTCTATGAAATATTAAAACACAAGTTTGGTGACAATGACACAAAGAAAATATTATTTATTGTCAAGGCTACTATGATAAAAGTAAATTTATAGTATTACCAACATAGAATTTAGACATACAAATTTACAAAATTTGAAGGGTTCATTTTCTTTTTAAATATGTATTTTCTTATTGAAAAAAATACAAAATAGAAAAAATAGTATAAAGTACGTGTTTTATAAAGCAGTTAGAGCACTTGTCCCGTTAAAAAACTCGCCGCAAGCGGCTCGTTTTTTAACATGGACGCGTGCTATAAGATGATGCTTTATAAAACATGTACTTTAATATACTATTATGGTATTATTATATTTTAAAATATTTTAACTGATTTACGACGTCACACCTACCATCGCGGTAAACATGATGTCTTATATGAAAAGCAGGTGGCGCTACAGGTACGTACATCTCCCCCGTTAGGTGGCACCCCTACAATGATATTACTATATAATCGGAGTAACACGTGATCTGGGTTCCGTTGGGGCAAAAGTTAGGTTAGAATAATGGGTGGGGGGTTAGGTGGGAGCAGTGGAGGGTTCCACACAGGCCAATAGGGCCCTATATTACCGGCATCGAACAGTTATGACGTCACTCACTAGGTGGCGATAGTAGCTGGGTTCCACTTAGGTTAAGAGAGGATGGTGGCTTCCAGGAAAAGTGCCACGCCCTAAAATGGCGATAAAAATGCAGATTTCAGCCTCCATGTTATTTCTTATGGGATTTTGAGTTAGAAACGGCACTGCTATACTACTGTCGCGTGGTCTGCCTGACTGTGCAATGTTCGGGCCGAAACCCAAACTGTTCGGCAGGCAGAACATTGCGCGTAAAAACAAAGTCGTTGAGCCTACTTAAGATTATCTTTTCGGCAATTTTTCCTAGGCTCGACAGCAGGCTGATCGGCCTATAGCTAGCCGGCACCGTAGGGTCTTCGCCTTTCTTATGAATAAGAATGACTTTAGCGCGTTTCCAGGCAGTTGGAAAGTGGCCTTCTCTGATTATCGCCTGGGATAAGCTTACTATGTTCCCCAAAGCTCGATCTGGTAGATTTCGCAATGCCATATTCTTTAAACCGTCAAAACCGGGGGCTTTTCTAACATTCAAGACGCTTATTAGGGACTTAACCTCGTTTAAGGTGACTTGGGGAAAGGCCTGAAACGGGTAATTGATGGTTTTGTAAATCTGTATCGTCCTTGAGACCCTCTCATCTCTTAACGCGTCATTGGTCGGGTTTTCACTGAATTGGTCGCAGAGTTTGTCTGCGAGCAATTCAGCTTTATCCTTGGCATCGATTAGAACCGCACCTGTTTCCTGGTTTTTCAGGTGGGACATGGGTGCTCGTGCGCCTCTGGTCAAGGCCCTAGTCATTCTATAAATGGAATTATCCGCTATAGACAGACCTTGAACCTTGTCGTCCCACAGGTTCGATTGCCTTTCGCTCAACAAATCCCTGATTACCTGGGCTTCCCGATTTGCCTCCGCCTTAATTTGAGGATCACCAGTACGATACGCCCTATTCTTTAACCGGTTTTTAATTCTAATGCGGTTCTTAATTTCATCGCTTAAAGTCCCGAATTTGGAAATCCGGACGCTTTTGTGATAGATGCTTGAGCCAAAGCTGCGTTAATGTCATCTGTGATCTTGCTCACTGCGTTATCAATGTCCAATGAACTACGGGGGGGTTGTAATACCTCCACATTTTTTAAAATATTGTTAAACCTAGGCCAGTTCGTCGAGGTGCGGGTAACATAACCTCTACCTTTTTTAAGCGGATTACCCACTTCTATGACGACCGGTACATGATCAGAGGTCAAATCACAGATGACTGATGGCTGTGATAATTGAACAGCATTTTTGATAACAAAAATGTCTAGGATCTACGGAAGACCCCGTGCAAAGCAATGCGTAGGTTTCTCCGGCGGTAGAATATGGTAATTTAGCGCTTCAGAGAATTCATACAGGGTGCGACCCCTTTGGTTCGTAGATCTACATCCCCAAATCCTGTTTTTCGCGTTGAGGTCGCCCCCAATAATCGTTCTATTATTATTATCGAAAATTTTTCGTAAGCAGTTGCCCGAAAAACCTACCGACGGGCTACAGTAAACAGATCCCAGGTATACGCGTTGACCATTTTTGAATCTAATAGAAATGAATGTCCCTTCAATATGGGCACAATTGTCAGGACCTGGCACAACTTGAGCTGAAATGTGTTTCTTAACCAGAATCATAGTTCCGCCCGCTGGTCTACCGAGGCGATCGTTTCTGAATATAGTGTAATTCGGGAACGAAAACCTATCTCCCTTTAACCATGTTTCCTGGATAAGAAACACATCTATCTCATTTCTCTCGACAAACTCGATAAGTTCGAGTCTCCGATGCTTTATTGAGTTTACGTTCAACGTTGCTAGTTTAATATATGCCGTTTCCGGTTGCGCCGTCATTTAACCTGCGGTTTTCTGAAAAGCACTCATCATGTTTTTTAACTGAGTCTCCATTACTTTCGTAAACTGGACTAGGAAGCTTTGCATCGTTAATTGCAAAGCCGCTTCCATACCGTTCGGTGCTGCTTTTTGATCTTGCGACGTATTTGTTGCTTTCGCATTGCCATCGCCTGCCAATTTACTAACATCTTGCTGTCCCCATCGGAAATTACTTCTGGGCGCAATATTTGCAATATTATTATTATTATTTGTATTTTTGCTTGCCGCATTTTTGTTCAGATTGCTTGGGTGCCTTGGACAGCCCATATAGTTAGCAGGGTGGTCACCCTCACAATTTGAACATTTAGCTTTCTCCTCCTTAGGCTTAGTGCACTGAAACGAAAAGTGTTCAGCTGCACATTTTAAACATTTAACAGGTGCAGTGCACCGAAATTGCGAATGACCAAACAACTGGCAGCGGTGGCATTGCGAAATTGTTGCACGCGCGCGTTGTGTCTCTACTTTAATTGACATGGAGTCTAAATTTCTTAAATCAAAAATCGTTTTTTCGGAACGCGGCAAGAAAACCAGTACCAAGGGTAATGGTGCCCCGCTGCGACTATGCCACCTGATTACCCTTGACGGATTAAAACCCAATTCCTTCAAGTCATCTTTGATTTTGACTTCAGTCCACGTTTCCAGGACCCCACGGAGTACAACGTGTAACTCTTTCTCATCCTGGAATCGAAACGAGTAATGATAAAGTTTGTTAGCAATTAAGAATTTTATTATCTTATGATAATCCACTGGCGTTGGTGGATGGATTTTAACGCCTTCTGGCACGGTCACAGCGCGACCAAAATCAATTTTTGCTTTACGCAGGTACTCCGAAATTTCATTATACTTGGCCTTATCCCTGATGACGATCGGAGGGACCCTCAATTTCGGTGTCCCGGTCTCAGAAGCGTCATCAGTGACAACGTTTATTGTCTTTTTAACTTGAAGCGCGGGTATCTCTGCGCGGCTACCCGATGCCACCTGGCTGGATTGAGACACCTTTTGTGTCAGGTGTTTGTTCAATGACAAGTTATTTGATTTAGGTAGGTTCGGCCACGCAGAAATACCGGCCACTTTCTTGTTATTGACATTATTGTCTGGTTCAGTATTTTTATTAGTGCGCTTTCTTGTGCGTCTAGTCATTTGAGTCGACCACCGTTCGCTATCCTCATCGGATTCAGAAACAGAGCCAATCTCCATATCTGAACCTGCATTAATTACTTTTATTTCGTCAACATTAACCTGTACACTGTTTAGTTTTCGAACGGTAGCCGTATCTTTATTGTTACCTTCGGTCTTTGTACCTGTCTTTACAATTTTGTCAGTGGATGTCAATGATCCGTCAAAAATTTTGTCTATTTTCGCATTTAAATTTAAATCAATTGAATTACTATGTAAGCATGTCAAGTTAGTATTTGATTTGTACCTACTAATCTCGTCTGTTAACTCCCTGATAGTTTTACCCATTTCTTGAAGCTCGATTGACTTTTTTAAACTTTCCTCCTTCATCTGCTTTGTTTTATTCAACCATTCCATGTTACAATCATTTAGCATTTTCCTCCATTTTGCTTCCATGCGTTTTTCGCTTTCCTTAATACGCTCGTCTATCATTGGCTGTACTTCCATCGTGGCCATAGGTTCGTCATCTGAATTTGGCAACTTTGCCTCAGTAAAGCGGGAGGCATTCCCCCCGCTTTGGGCCTCCATAGAAATGATTAAAAGATTAAATTAAATTAGACTTTGTATGACACTTGAATAAAAGTTCGATATTTCAAAAATATCGGGAGAACTTTTTTGGATACTTTATTTTAGTTTTATTCAGATTAATTTGTACTCATAAATACACCTTTAATATTTTCGATGTACGAGTTTTTATAATAATAAAGCACACATTTCAAAATGACAACTTTATTTGACAGTCATCTTTTACCTTGACTGGTGCCCGCAAAATAGAATTTTTCTCTAAAATAATTAGGGAGGCCAATAATTGACCCCATTTAAAATTACATGGGATTTCCTATGTCCCGCTCGACGATGCAACACCCGGTATACAGTCTTTAGAACCTAATTTGTTTTATGGGATTAACCCTCTCATTTTGAATCAGGTAAAAATCGGTTTAAAATTACCAAACTATTACTTTAATAATGAAATTACGTCTTCCGGATTTGCAGTTTACTTTAAGACATTTTTAAGTACGGACTTACGGACCATAATTTACCTGCATTTATTCATTCTCCATTGTTTGTTTATGGTATGGTTTTTATCCCATTCAAAGGCAAAGTGTAACTTTCTTATATTTCTGGATAGACTTTACCTGTTTTACTTAATTTGGCAACGCAGGTAGAAAAACCCCATGTCTAAAGGCGCTCGCACGCTTTTTTCTCGCCTCTAACCAAAGTTCAGTGTCATAGACAAATTTTAATCAAGAGGATATTAGCAATTCAGTTTTATTATTTTGGTGTTATTTTGTGGTTATTCAAAACAGCAAATATTATAGCAGGCGAGTTCTTCAAGTGATATTAACCAACAAGTTACAAAACGACGTCATTTAAAACCTGGGGAGCGTATGGTAAAAAATGTGTATGAGGGAATTTTAAGTACACACAGTGGAATATCATTCACTGATGCGGCAGAACTTTGTGCCACATTGACTAAGACATATTGCCGTACTGTTTATAGAACTATCATGGACAATAGGAATATTTAAGTGTTCGATCAGAAGGAAACAAGAGAACGGAAAAATATTTTTATTGATCAGCAAACAAAGTTAGCCACTCTTCGGAAAGTGCATGCATCTTTTTTCAAAATTAACTAAAATATGCAATAGATTTCACGAAGAATTCTAATGCATACAGAATTGAATTTTCGATTCTTAAAACGAAATCGCAAAATTCTTTTGGTGGAAAAGGAAAAAATCGTATTGTTGCGTAGAAAGTATCTAGAACGAGATCTAGAAGAAATAAAACAATATCGCTGTGCAGGGAAAATAATTTACTTTACGGACGAGACATGGTTAAATAAAGGGCATACTGTAAATTACATTTGGCAAGATCTCAACATTAAAGATGCACGTAACGCCTTTATCAATGGACTGTCCACTGAATTGAAAGCTCCTTCAGGAAAACGTCATCGGGAGTGATTCTGGTTTTCTTGAAGGTGGGTTAAACGTGTTTAAATCTCGTAAAACCGGTAATTATCATGAGGATATGAACTCGGGAGTGTTTGAAGATTGGTTTAAATCCATCTTACCGCGTATGAACGTGGGTCGGTAATCGTGATGGATAATGCACCATACCACAGCCGTCGAGTGAAAGCTTTGTCAACTTTTGCGTGGCGAAAAGGAAAGATTGTTGACTGGCTCGAAGGAAAAAATATTGCTTTTGCGAAAAAATGCTAAAAGTGCAGTTGCTCGATCTTGCAAGACTTCACAAAAAAACTATACGAAATATGTAGTAGATGAAATGGCTCGTGAACGAGGTGTTACAATATTACGTTTACCGCCTTACCATTGTGAACTAAATCCAATCGAGCTTATATGGGCACAGGTAAAAGGCGAGGTGGCGCGTGAAAATAAAACTTTTAAATTAAAAGATGTTAAAGAAGTGTTAAAACGGCAATAGCAAATGTACAAGCAGCAGATTGGCATAAGTGCGTATTACATGTCGAGGGCGTAGAAAAAAAAATGTGGAACTTAGATGTACGCGTTAAAGTCATGGTAGAACCTATTATTATAAATCCTTTTGATGACAGCAGTAGCGACAGTAATAAAATGCTTTCATCGTCAGATAGTGCATAATCGCTGTAATGGTAATAATAAATTTAAAATTGTAACTTATTCTCATTATAACACTTTTTAATGTCGGCGTGGAATATAATTAGTGTCCATTAGGTAACAATAGTTAGGAAATTTATAAACATTAATAATTTAGGTTTAGGTTTTGCCCTTAATCCACTATTATATGTTTCTATTATTATGTAGTATAATAAAAACATTATGAAAATAACATACATATATCGTTATTTTTTTTTGGATTTTATACCTGCGTAATTTAGTTTCTCTCATTACTTCATTAGATCACCAAATGTAAAAGCTTAATTTACAATATTATATTTATTATAGTAAATGTAAATATATTATAATAATAAACAAAAAATCATATATTTTTGGAATTATTATTGTTTAAAATGACACGTCTCTGGAATTGGCTTTCCCCTTACGTCTTGCACACTCCGGTAAAAATGAGTCACTGCCAATTATTTTGGTGCCGGAGTATAGTAAGAAAAATAAAAACTAAAAATGTTTGACTTCTTTCGCATAATTTGATAAACATCCGGGATTAATGAAAATGCAAAATCTTGGACTAGCAGGTACTTACCTCACAATTGTAACTAACAGTTTGATCTCGATGAGGTCTCAAATAATGAAACCCATATGATTCCTTCATTTCCGATATTTTTGGTGGTTTGGGAGCTGAAGGATTCATAAATATCTACAATAATTATTAAACAATATACAGTGAGAACGTAAAGGCTGGAACAAATTCATTTAAAATTCATGTTTCTTTTTTTCGAAAAAATCGCTCGGACCCGTCAATTTTTTATTTTTGTTGTGCATTCCTTGAAGCTTATTACATGTATTCAGGTTGTCCCAAAAACAAGTTATGACGGTTAACTTTATTTTTTTAATTGAATAAGTACCCTATTTTATAATATTTTTTTTCTACATAAAATTCTAAACATATTTCATATTCAACATAGCTACTGATGATCCCGGCAGCACTCGTCCAGTGTCAATTCTACCGTCGTTGGCGAAGCTTATTGAGAGGCTTGTTAAGACTCGAATGCAGGATTACATTAAAAAATATAATATACTCAGCCAGTGTCAGTATGGCTTCCGGGAATCGTTGGGTACTGGTGATGCTGTCTTCAATTTTTTGCAGAGTCTGTTTCTGGGCCTGAACGACGGAGAGGTGGCAGCGGCAGTGTTCTGTGATTTCTCCAAGGCTTTTGATTGTGTGAATCATAGGATACTGCCAGACAAGTTGGAATATTATGGCTTTAGGGGAGTCCCCTTAAAATGGTTTAAATCCTATCTATCTGATAGAAAACAATTTGTCAAATGTAATGGCGGTATTTCCCAGACACTTTCCATTAATAGTGGAGTTCCGCAGGGATCCGTTCTGGGACCCATGCTTTTTCTAATTTATATTAATGATCTGGGACATCTTAACATCCAGGGCCGGTTTACTATATTTGCGGACGATACAACGATTCTCTGGACCGGTAATGACCCCGACGGTCTGGTGAATGTTGTGTCGCGGGATATGGCTGTGGTTACGAAATGGTGTGATAGTAACCTTTTGCACCTCAATTTTAACAAAACACATATATTAAGTTTTAAATTCGACTGTGAAAATATTAGAATGAATAATCGTGATAATATTAAAATAAACTACTGTGATATCCAAAGCATTTCTGGGTGTTGTGATAGACAATAGGCTTAGGTTTCATGAGCATGTTCGAGCTTTAAATCAGAGGATTACCCGGGGCTGTTTTGCCGTTAGGGTTGTGTCAAGTGAGTTGGGATTATCTATGGCTAGGTCGACTTATTTCGCATTAACTGAGAGTCACCTAAGATATGGCAACTCGTTTTGGGGTTTCTGTAGCCGATACCTCTTTGGCATCTCTTTTATGATTCAGAAAAGAGCAGTTCGGTATATTTCCAGGGTTGGTTCGAGGGAACACTGCAGGCCTTTGATTATAGGACTCAAAGTTCTTACATTGCCATGCTTATTTATTTTGGAGACGGTTTGCTTTGTATTTAAAAGGTATAGGCATACTTTGTTGAACCCCTTGGATAGAAGATATCCCACAAGGCAGGTAGATAACCTTCCACTACCTAAACCAAAGAGTACTTTGATTAAGAACTCAATAGTCTATGAGAGCATAAAAATGTACAATCATCTACCTGCAAATGTCAAAAAAATAAGTACGTTCGTATTGTTCAGGAGGGCCGTCTCCACTATCTTGGTGGATAGGGCATTTTATTCTCTTGAGGAATACTATGGTAAGAGATTTTAGTGTGATTTGGTTTGGGGTTGCATTTTTATTATCGTTGGAATATTCTGATTTACTGTACTGTCTGCTTCCGATGTGTGATGCTTTCCTCTTTCTTTTCTTTTATGATGATTCTTTACCTATTTTAAATTTTCAGAACTAAATTTTAAAATATATTACAGCCTCACTATGTATTTATTCGTATGTTATGTTTTTTTTTTACTTGTTGTATTTACCCGTATTCTTTATATTTTTTGTTATTTTATATTTATTTCAACGTGTTATCAAGTTAAATTAGATTTTGTCTTGTAATGAATATTTAAATTTTTATAGTATAGAAATAGTTTGTAACACACTGTGTAGGCACTTTACTTTTAATTTAATTTTAAGTTAGCTTTGTCAAAAAATAGTCTTTTATTTATGACAATAAAGCATTTTTGATTGATTGATTGATTGATAAAGTATGTCATATACTTAAATTCAGCCGTTTGCGAGAAAATCGATATTCGGATTTTAACAGATGATTTTTTTATAATTACTTAAATCATGAATATTGTTATAAATAAAGCCTTTGGTTGTTAGGGTGTCATACTGACAGTGACGGTGTCCCCTGATTTGAGTAGTCTTGCTTCAAGTCAAAGTGCGTGGCAAAATTTATTTTGATAATCTGGTAATTTTAAAAAATGGTACGGTTGCGTGAAAGAGAGCGAATAGAAATATTAATAATGATTGATTATGAAGATGCGCACACAAATAGAAGTTTGCGAACTCTTCAATAACAAGTATCCTGGCAGAAACCCGATATCTTGATCCAACTCAATGAATACGATCCAGACAGAAGAGTCCAATTTTGCGAGATAATGATGAATATGTGCAATATTAATCTACAGTTTTCGAAACTAATTGTATTCTCGGATAAGGCAACGTTTTGTTTGAATGGAAGTGTAAACAAACAGAACTATCGGTATTGGGCTACTGGGCTACAGAAAATCCACGCTGGATTATGGAATGTCACATCCAATATCCTCAAAAAGTTAATGTTTGGGCCGGCATTGTTGACAATAAAATTTTGGGATCCTTTTTTAATAATGGAGATTTGACAGGTGAAACATATTTAGAATTTTTAGAAAATGATCTAGTACCGTGCCTTGCCACATTATACCCTAATCCAGAAGATCCTGATGTACCGAACAATTTTTTGTGCTATTAGCAAGACGGAGCTCCGGCCTCTGCCACGCCGTGTGCGTGAGTACCTTAATACAGTTTTGCCGAACAATGGATTAGCCGACGAGGTTCAATTGAATGGCCGGCCAGATTTCCAAGGTTTAACTCGTTTAGATTTTTTTTTGTGGGGTAAGTCTATAAGGTAGGTATATGTTAACCGACCAAACAATATTAAAGATTTAAAGAACAGAATAAGAGGCGAAATAAGATTGATAGAACCTTAGGTCCGTCTCGGGTGCTGCCACACTGTTGGCGAAGGTCATTTCCAACATTTCATAAAGTGACTTTTAGTTTCTTTTAAATGTTCTGTTCTTTTCGCTAATAGATAATGTGTTGTTGTTTTACGTTAAAATGCAGTTTTCTCGAAAACGGCTGAATTTAAGTATATGACATATTTCATGAAATATGTTTAGAATCTTATGCGGGATCCAAAAAAATATTATAAAATAGGAGTATCTGTTTAAAAAAATTAAGTAAACCGTCATAACTTGTTTTTGGGACAATCTGTATACATGAAATAAGCTTAAAAAATGCAAAACAAAAAAAATTGACGGGTCCGAGCTGTATTGGCTTTATACAGTTTTTTAAATTTTATTAAATTATAATATTTTTTTTATTTATGGAACAAGCTTGCATAAACCCCATTTCTTTTTATTTTCGTTTTATTTAATAGAAACTGTATCGCTTGTGCATGTGGGAAATTTTGGGTTTATTGTATAGATTTCCAATAGGTACTAACATTCGATATATTTTCCTGGTTTGGACTTCTATCAAACCAGGTGGCGCCCAACGCAATCCAACGACGAAGGGAAAGTGTAAGTATACAGGGTCCTGCAAAAGTGCGTCGGGCTTTCATAGCCCCTAAACGAATTGAGGTAGAAATTTCATTCATATGCGGGCTTATACTGTATCATAGAGTGCATTTCAGGAAAATATTTTTGCATATACAGGGTTGCCCAAAAAAGTGTGGTAACATAATGTTGAATTTTTTTAAATGGGACACCCTGTATTTTCTTGCATATTTTGGTTTGTATTATTATCCTTTATAAATATCTATAACTTTATAAAATTTGCTTTGGTAGTTTAAGAGCAATAAATTAAAAACTAAGATAAAAGAATTTAGCAGCACTGAAGAAAAACCATAAAAAAAGTCTGAAAACTTTTTTGGTAATCACGGCATTGTACAGAAATAATGACAAGGAGTCCAGAGATACGACGAATTGAAGAGTTTTCATCAATTTTATACAGGGTGTTCTAAATAAGGTTTCAAAAATGAGTCGTTAAAAACTCATTTTTCTCAAATTTTTCAAATGGAACACCCTGTATATTTTCGACTAATGTAACGTAGAATTTATAAACAAATATTTTTTGCAATACAAACATGTAGGTTATTTCCAGCCGTTTACGAAAAATTGCAAATTTCGTAAATTCTGTTGTGTAAAAATGTAAAAAGAACGTTTATTTTATCAATTAAACATATTATATGCCTAAACTAATATTATAAACTACAATAAATGTTCAAAATGTCTTCCCTTTTGATCTGTGCATAAATCAATACGCTCTTGAAAAGATCTATTTACTTCCCTTAACATTTCTGTTTAAATAACAGCAAAAGAATGTATTAGTAAAGGTTACGCATAAAAATCTTGGTAGACTTTGAAATACGATAGGGATTCCATTTCTATTAGAATTTGGCAAGTTTAATTAATTCAAAAAAGTTGTAATTTAAGGATAATAGTACTTAGCGCTTAAGTATAAGATATTAAAATGAATTTAAGTAAAGAGGAGTTAGTTGATATTATGATTTTTGCACTTGGCGAGAGCGAAAAAAATTGCTTATTAGCAAGTAGAGTTTACGCGTCACGTTATCCAGAGACAGTGGCGGCTCGTGGGTGTATAAGGGGGTGAGGTTATAAAATAGCGCCGCAGGCGAAAATTTTTCGCGATTTCAAGGTCATTGGCTTAAAATGAATAGTTAGAAACTCAACCAGCAATATAATTATAATTTATAATTATTATATAATATAATTATTTGAAATACTAGGTTTCACGAGAAAAATATTCAATTTGCAAGGTCAGGGTCAAACTTTCCTAAATATTACGAATTTAGCTAAATTAAGTTGCTTTTGAAAGTCACGTTGAAAAACGTTTATTAAGAGTGACATTTTTTGTATCTTTCAAAATAAAGTATGTTTACTCTTAAGCAAAATAACATTTTTGCAGTTTTTACCCACCCTGTATAAAAAAATTGAAGTTTCTTATGATGAATCGTATTTTCTAGACAAGCAAAAACGTTTATTAAGAGTGACTTTTTTTCGTATCTTTCAAAATAAAGTATGTTTACTCTTAAGCAAAATAACATTTTTGCAGTTTTTACCCACCCTGTATAAAAAAATTGAAGTTTCTTATGATGAATCGTATTTTCTAGACAAGCAAGAACGTTTATTAAGAGTGACTTTTTTTTGGAACTTTCAATTTTTAGTCCATTTGTCCTCTTGTAAACCCCATCCGTGGACATACTGTATAAATAATATTGATTCATTATATTATAAAATTGTTACAATCTAAATAAATATTTACTAGATAGGTCTTTGAAATAGAGACAAGAATCCAGGTGGAAGTGGGTGCCCTGAAAAGGTAAATTTCATTTAACCAAAGAGAAGGCAGCCTGACGAAAAAACTTTTAAAAGATTATTATTAAGATTTGTTGAAACTGGACATGTCGTGTACACAAAAGAAGAAAGAACAAAACCTGTCACCAACGAGGAAAAATAATTAGAAGTATTATTAACAGTTACTGAAGATCCACACATAAGCCAAAATAAAGATATTAGCGAAAGATCTGAACAACGAATGTTAAAAAAGCATCTTCTTCATGCCTACCACATTCAATTCCATCAAGCTCTTAGCGATATAGATTTTCAAAATCGACTCGAATTCTGTGCCTGGACAAGAATGAGATTTCAAGAAGATCCTATGTTTTTCAATTATGTTTTATTCTCTGATGAGGCTACATTTCATAACACCGGTTGTGTAAATAGGCACAACTTTCACTATTATTCCACAGAAAATCCGCGATATATGAGACAAATCGATCAGCAGCACCAGTGGTCTTTGAATGTGTGGGTCAGAATTATTGGTGATACTGTGATAGGTTCATATTTTTTTAATGGTCATCTTAATGGGCCCATGTATTTAAACTTTTTACGAAATGATTTACCAGGTTTACTGGCAGACGTTGCTCAAATTATATTATTATTTTATTTATTTTATTATATTATTATATTATATTAGAAATAGGATGTGGTTTCAGCAAGACGGAGCTCCGGCGCATTTTTCACGGGATGTAAGATGATACCTTTCGCAACCAATGGATCGGTAGAAACGGACCTACACACTAGCCTGCTAGATCGCCGGATCTAACAAAGCTTGACTTTTTTTTTATGGGGACATGTAAAGCAAATTGTTGATAATAATCCGCCGACAACTGCCATTAATATGCAGCAAAGAATCAGAGACGTGTTTGGTAGTATACCACCTAAAATGTTAAGGGAAGTATATAGATCTTTTCAAGAGCATATTAATTTATGCACAGATCAAAATGGAAGACATTTTGAACATTTATTGTAGTTTATAATGTTAGTTTAGGCATATAATATGTTTAGTTGATAAAATAAACGTTCTTTTTACATTTGTACACAACAGAATTTACGAAATTGCAATTATTTCGTAAACGGCTGGGAATAACCTACATGTTTGTATTGCAAGAAATATCTGTTTATGACTTCTACGTTACATTAGTTGTAAATATACAGGGCGTTCCATTTAAAAAATTTGAGAAAAATGAGTTTTTAATGACTCATTTTTGAAACCTTATTTAGAACACCCTGTATAAAATTGATGAAAACTCTTCAATTCGTCGTATCTCTGGACTCCTTGTCATTATTTCTGTACAATACCGCGATTACCAAAAACGTTTTCAGACTTTTTTTTTTGGTTTTTCTTCAGAGCTGCTAAATTCTTTTATCTTAGTTTTTAATTTATTGCTCTTAAACTACCAAAGCAAATTGCATAAAGTTATAGATATTTATAAAGGATAATAATACAAACCAAAATATGCAAGAAAATACAGGGTGTCCCATTTAAAAAACTTCAACATTATGTTACCACACTTTTTTGGGCAACCCTGTATATGCAAAAATATTTTCCTGAAATACACTCTTTGATACAGTATAAGCCCGCATATGAATGAAATTTCTAACTTAATTCGTTTAGGAGCTATGAAAGCCCGACGCACTGTCGCAGGACCCTGTATAACGGACCACGACCTAGTGCCTCCATAATAAGAGCTACCGTACGCACTGAGTGACGATCTATTGTTCATGACAAAAGTTTGCCACCGTCATTATATTTACCTTTTCTTGACAATTTTTAATGTAATCGATGGTTTTGCAGTTAATGGCTCGGTCACATCTCTGCAGGGCGTGCTCGTCGATTGAATGTTTCTCTTGGTATTCCTTGGAATAGGTGCTTTTAAATTCGTTTCTTAAAGCAATATCTTTATCTAGAAGCTCAGGCTTGATTCTAGCTTTAACTCTCTAAAAATAATAAAAAATATTATGCAGTCATGTTCAATAATCATATTTTTGCTCATACAGTCGAAGATGGAAGATTAGCTTTTAGGATATCGAAAAATCAAATCAGCCCAGGGGTGACAACGTAAGATAACGAGATATGAAAGTGTAATTATTATTGTATTAAAGAAAGAAAAAACTTGATTTTCGTTCGGATTAGATGGTTTAGTGGTGTAGCAATCCCGCTACATGAGCCTGTGTTCTTTTAGCCCTCCGAGTCCCAGTACAATATTAAAAATTTTGATTTTATATACCGGGTCCGCCAACGAAGCAGGGACGGAAGATTACATCCTTATCGAAGAACTTATCAAGAATACTGAAACAGCACAAGGCCTGGAATTAAAAGTGGCATATTTTAAAAATATTTCACATTATACGGCTCAAAAAGGTGAGGCGAACAAAACTTGTATTTTTTTTTAATTGGATACCTACCCTATTAGCAATTATTCTTTAATAAGTGCATTATGAGTCTAAACATAATAGTTTCCGGGATATCGACTATTAAAAAATGGCATTTTAAACTTTGACAGCTTCTAGCTTTTAAACGGTATGTCTTAAAGCAAAACGGCTTACATGTCCATATCTTACTTCTTGACTATCTTCCTAAAAATGCAAATTTCCGGTTAAACCAGAAGTACCATATTTCCGGCTATCGAGCTATATCCGGTTTAACAAAAGTTTATATTTTTGGGGAGATTCTAAAAAAGTAAGATAGGGACATGGAAGCCGTTTTGCTCTAAGACGTACCATTAAAGAGCTAGAAGCTGCTGTTGTATCAAAAAAAGTGCAAGATACCAAAGTTTTAGATTTTTTTATGGATTTTAATATAAAATTTCGACCAGCAAAAGTGTAGATCACTCCTCAATCCCCCCCCCCCCCCAAAATTAGGTTTACTCCATTTTTGAAGCACAAAATGATTAGAGCGCCTAAAGTATTTTTTAATCGAATTTAAGGCTCATACCCTTAGCTGCGTTCGGCAAATACATCTGCGATTGAATTGATTTTTTGTCACGTGACCACAGATCAGTCGGAGAAATTTGTAATAAAAGAACGGTACCAAACAACTGATCTCTGTCAAAGTCAAACTGCTTTGTTTTGATTCAAGAAATATAACCTATTTTTCCTCTTTTCTACTAAAAATGAGTATTCCTACTGTTGTCTTGGCCCTAATTGAAGGGATAGATCAACTGTCCTATCCTCTTTGCTAGCAACTTATGTTTGAAGACGATAATGAGGAAGACGTAAAGATTTTGGTAAATTTTCGTCTGTCACCAATATGGTAAACCGTTTTTGTTCTTCCGCATCATAAAGTTCTATTTCCTTCATTTTTTAAAGTTAACTTTCTTACAAGGTCCTCGCCAAAGCAAATTTCAAACCAAAACTAAGAACAAACTTCAAATCAAACTTAACCTCACTAACTCAGCTGGCTGAGATTTGAGATTAATCGCTTTCATCCGATTAAAAACTCCGAGCAAAAAGATCATCGTCAGAGCGCTCAGATTTTAATTGCCGAACGGTTGACATTTACTTCCCCTACATCCAGATGTCATAAACGAACGATTCAGATCAAATCTAAGCGGTCTGATGTATTTGCCGAACGCGGCTCCTGATTCGCTGTGACATCTCGGGCAAAGGGAGATAAAACATTTAATATTAAAAGCCTTATTTACCTAATCGATATTAAAATTAATTTTTGTTAAATAATTTGATTTAAAACCACCCGTTTTTTTGTAAGTGTCACAACACCCTTATTTATTCCGCGGGCCAGTGGTAAACGGAACTACCCGGTGTTACGCCACTGGATGGTTAATCTAAAAGAATTGCAACTGTGTTTCTATCAGGGTTGAAGTGATTTAGATTAGATGAAATCATGATTTAAATCGCGATTTAAATCATTTGATTTTTTTCAGTTTAAATGATGATTAGAATCAAAATTTCTGATAAGTTATAATTAAGAGAAAATAAAAACTTTCAGTTTTAATTAATTGTTTATTATATCAAAAAAATAAAACCACTGTACTTAAATATTGTTTATTTTAGTTAGTTGTAGTTCTTGTACAAAAAAACTAATTTTGCAACTTTCTCCGTTCCTAATAGATTTCTGAATTTGGAATGGACTTAACCAAATGTTGAGAAAATTCTCTCGACTGATGCGGAAGAAGCAGCAGCACAAAGTAATTGTCTAATTATGAAGAACTCTTCTTGAATAATGGGTATATTTTGTTGCGACTTCCACCAATCTATGGGTTTTACATTCTGAAGAATATCATCATGAAACATAATATCAGTAAAAGGTTCTGATCTGGCAAGAAACTTGACTATAAGTGGTAGTAAACCAATATTCGGATCTAATTCTTTAACAGCTTTTAAAGCAACATATTTTTCGCTTTCTGTTAGTGTTTGCTAAGTTTTGTTGAGTCAAGAAGATATGCCAACAAATGATATGGGGTTATACACTGTTCATAACGCCTCTTAAATTTTTGCCGCTCATTTAAAGTTATGTCCGTTTTGTCAAAATGAGTTTTTAATATTTTAAATTCTTCCACAATATCTGAAAGACTGGCACGCTGTTTCTTTGTAGTCTATCAATTACGATAGAGATAGGCTTAAGTATTGGTAGATAATCTTCGACTAATCTTTTAAAGTAAATGTTGGAAGTTTTTCCTCTTATAATATTGTCAATTTCTTTTTTGTTCTCTTCAGCAATTTTGAAAGTATGGGCTATGACTTAACGAAACCTTCTAAACAGTCGGCAATTCCATCTGACATCATTAGGCAAAACTAGTTTTTTGCCACCTTCTTTGGCATATACTGCAGAGGCAAAATGCTTGTTACGGAAGTATTTGGCAATGAAAACAACATGTTCCTTAATATCAGCGATTTCCAAATCCTTACATAGTAAATTTAAAATATGTGCAGCACAACCATATACGTAATAAGGTTCAATTTAGTAGATGTTTTTATTTGATGTTGCATTGCAGCCATATAAGCAGCATTATCTGTAACAAAACTACATACTGTAGAGTCATATTCGGTTTTAAGCTTATTTATGAGTGCTGTTGCAATTTCTGTTAAATATACAGAACTATGTGGATTTCCAGAAGTATCTAGAGTATCTACTAAGACGGTAAATCCATATTCTGTTGTAACCGTTGCACAGATTATCGGTCCGTTATGTACATTTGACCATCCGTCAAGTGACAGACACACACATGTTCCCGACAAGCTTTGAAAGCATTTGGTTTTTTCTTCATTATAAATTATATCAAGCAATTTATTAGAAACATCATATCGAGAGGGTGGTATGCATCCAGGCCGTAAAAGAGCGATAGCTTTTCTTACTTCCGGTTGCTCCACACAGTTAAAACTGCGGTTTGTAGCGTAGAGGGCTCTGGCAATCTGTTTGTCAATTTCCTCTTTAGTAGATTTGCTAGTGCGTATGACAAAAGATGACAAAGATCCAGAACTAGAACTTGCTGACCTTGTTTCTGATTCTGACACTACTTTCCTTTTCCTACAATCTGGAGTGGAAAGACTGGAAAGAGACTCAAAAGTTCATTGTGGTTTCTGCGACTCCTGTGAGTTTGGTGGCGCATTCACGCCAGAAGTACCCTTAACCTAAAAAAAAGACAATATTTAAATTTAAAGTTAAAGCGAAAATTTAGCAAATTATTAAAAATTTGTTTCCGACACAGATACATAATATATAGGGTGTTGAATTTAAAATTTCATTTTTTTGTAAAATTTTGAGCAACTTCGTCTAACGCCTAACGGGCCTAACCTAACCAACTCCATAACCTGTAGTGACCTGTACTCGTACTAATGTAGAAATTAGCAAATTTCTCGAAAACGGTCATATCTCATATCTAGCGTTGTTGAGAAAGTATACCTCTTTTTCCGCAGAAAAGGTGCAAGAAAAGGTTTATTGATAAAAGTCCCAGAAGTTCTCTGTCAAAAAAGTTAGGGCAAATTAAACTGAATAAATGATAGCTGCACAAACATTAAAACTAAATTATGATTTCTTACCTTAAAAAAACCCCGGTTACCAAGTTTTGTGCGAAAAATTTATCTTTTGAAAAAGTTATTTTAAAAAATCAAAAATAAAATTTCAAATTTGAATTCATCTCAGAGATGACGCATTTCCGGACATAAGTTTATTTGTAAAATTGGCTATTTTCTTGAATTCTATGTTGTGTTAAAAAAAGCATCAACTCAAAAATCACCCTGTATTATATCTTTGGAAAATTATAATAAAAATAAAATTTAAAGAAACAAACTTATTTACTTATTATTTTATTATAATATGCTGTTTGTGTACTTACAACTGATTCATTGTCTTTTTCAATTTCTGTAGGTACTTCACTTTCACTACACTTTTGGCAGTGAACTTTCATCCGTTCGACAAGACCTTGCATTTCATGTCTACATTTTTGGCACGCTATATTTTTCCCTAATTTTCCTTCAGTTTTATTAGATTTTTCTATGAAATGTATCCAGATTCTTTTTTCCTTCCACTTCTATAAAGAGTTGACACTATTTTCAGATTTTTAGGTAACCTTTAGAAATTTACAGCAGAGATCACGCGTCGCGCTGCTTATTAGACGGCCAACTATCAAATACTGCGAGTTAGGGCGGACGGCGGACGCATCTTTATATAAACAGTGGATTATTCATTAAGATTTGAAGAACGGTGGGAATAAAATCAAAAACGTGTTGAAAATAGCAACTTATTTATAGGAATAAATAGATAAAAATAAAAATTAAAAAAAATCGAAAAAATCAAAAAAATTCTTGATTTTTTTCAAAAAAATCATGACTTCTTTTTCTATTAAAATTAAGAGTTTCCTGTAATAGCAAAACAAATATTTTCCCTAACAATATTTTCATAATAATTTAAACTTACAAAAGTACTTACACAATCAAAATATTGACCAATACTGGGCACCTTTCCATGATTTTTACCAGTTGATGTTCGGTAATCCGTACTTTTATTTGCAACCACTGGAATTCCATAGTCAATGTGAAGAACCGTATTTTGGGTACAAATTAGTGGGGTCATGATGAACTAAGTTCAACAGTTTTTAATCTACAAATGTATGTCTTTATTTCTGGTTATTTTATTGTGATGTTATTATTGATCAAACTGTTACTATAGAGAATTAAAAAGTAATTTTAATAAAAAAAAACAGTTAAAATATTTTATACCAATGGGTTGTCATAATGACAAAATATGTTGACAATTTGTCAACATGAACAGGGTGTCCATATCTGGATATACAGGGTCCTATAACCAGTGGCGGCTCGTGACGGAAGTTTGTGGAGGTTCACAAGCATCAAGCATGACAAAAAAAAAATAACGAAATTTTGCGCATATCTCCGCCCACCACTACCCCTTCCTTTTATTTCACCCCTCCGTTCCAACCACAAGATATTGTGTAGTTAAGTGTCAAATATACGAGTAAAAAGCTTTTCTAATTTTTATGTTCTTTTTGTACGAAGATATGTTAATAAAACAAAATATAAATTTAAATTGAAAACTTACCAATATACAGCATACTTGGCAAGCAGTAACTAGAAAAGTCAGCAACGACAATATAAAAAAACTAAAAATATTTTTAAAAAACAGAACTGATTTAACACAGTGTCTAAACAAAAAATGCATTCTTCTGTCTTTAAGTTTAGCAAATTTCTCAGTAACTAAGTCATTAAAGTTAGGAATATCTTGCAACATTTTTTAAAAGAATAACAGGACTGAGGGCAAAAGCAGGAGATCTTCTGTTGAAACAGAAGGTCTGGCAACAGTGCATGACATACACAAGCTATCCCGCGCTTATGGAGGGTTTTACCGCGCTACACGGATCAGCAAAACATAAAACGATCTCTTAAAAACCACCCGAAAACAAGGCAAAGGCATGCAGCACAGCAAAAGCGTGCTCATTTGAGAGGAATGAAAGCCCATTTATAGCCGTGCGCTAAAAAGAGATGGGGACGACAAGCTGCATTTATTACGGGAAGCGAACCGTCTATATCAAGTAGCGATAGCCACGGAGCACATTTTTCCTGCGATAAGCATTCGGGATTAGAGACCTGCTACAAAATATTTAGTTTAGCTTATAAAATCATGTTAGAATTGCTTTGTAACAGACATTGTATTGTAAACTAAATATGTAATTTATAGTGAATATTTGTCGGTCGATGTGGGGCTGAATGTTAGGGAGGCACGTGCTCAAGTGCTCCTATATAAGAGCCGCCACTGCCTATAACTAAGCTCCCTTGGACTTTAAATTCTATACAATTGCTGCGTTCTGCAATTACCTCGAAGATGAGATCGGAGAAGAGTAGATCTACAGTAACGTGGTTCAAGATCTGTCAGCGATAACATCGAGCACGGAAAATTAAAAGAACGGTCAAGAGTAAAATTTTAAAATTTTCGCTGCATTTTGATCGTCAATGAACTCTTAGGGTTATATTGTTTTTAGTTTGTGTTTATATCGTTCTTGTTATATAAATTATTATGGAAAATCAAATGCTACAAACAGATGATGGCAGATTACTTTGGTTAAATCCAAAAAGGAAAAAAATGTACCTACTGAAAACAGTCAATATCGGCTGTTTGGAAAATCAATTTCCGTATATTAAAATATCTTAGTCAATACATGTTGAAAGGTTGACGGCAACATTTTAAAATATTCTCTAAATTGATGGTCCTCAAAATGATACACAATCCTCTGCATAATTTTATTTTTTCCAATATGACCTCGTCGCCGTAATCGGATTCTGAATTCATCGACCATTAGGGTGATGGCATAGACATCGTAAGTTACGATACGATGTCTATGGGTGATTGCGCTAGTAGTTGGCCTTTTTTGATCATTCTATTTTTGTTCTTTAAATAAATCTGTTCATTTATTACTTAAAATAATAATGTCTCCTTGTCAAGTATAAATATTAAATAAGCTATTGAAGAAAATATAAATATTCGAAAAAGTACGTAAATAGTTTATTTTTAAGTTTTTCTGAAAAAATATAAAGTAGACTTATTTGATTTATCTGTTTTAGGGAAATTACTTAGGTCGTTGAAAAAAGTGAAAACTGTGTGATGTTTGTTTTATTTCTTCGAACCTTTTTTCTATTTTTGATAATGCAGTGTCCAATATTAAAAAGTACAAATTAATTTTGAATTGGCCCTAGTCGTGCCCTAGTCACAATCGAACCTCTGAGCAGTGAGGTGGTTGACAGTGACAGAAAAGTTCTCCCGATATTTTTGAAATATCGAGCTTTTATTCAAGTGTCATACAAAGTCTAATTTAATTTAATCTTTTAATCCAGTGCTGTGGAGACAGTGGTTCGAAGCGGCTGCGTATTTTAGAGTGAATTTTTAACCTTACTTGTGTGACTGTTTCGTGATTCTACCCTTCCGAGTAAGTTTTTTCCCTTTAGTTAGTGGTATTTTATTGTTGATTTATTAATTTAGGGGGATGAGTGACCCTCATGACCCAGGGGGAGGCTCCAATTCCGTTTTTTCTCAAGATGAAATTAATTCAATTATTGGCGTTAGCAACGTCAAAATAACAAATAATAAAAAAAACAAATTTGACTGGAATAATGATAATGAGGAATAGAAAAATATCGCAAAAAGTAAGGAAAATATACAGACTAACTTAACAGGACGGCAAAATATGCCTAAAGAATATAAAGAACACCATTCAGGCCCTTTCATGGTTTTTATCGAGTCAACAGAGAAATCTGGAAATAATCTAGGCAAATTCAATAATCTTAAAATCGCGAAAGAAATATTTAATCTGCAATTAATTGATATAAAAAATTATAAAAGTAAAGGTACTAACCGAGTGGCAGTAGAATTCGAAAATTTCAAAGCAGCTAACAATTTTATTAAAAATGAATCTTTATTACAAAAAGGCTACAATGTATTTATACCCTCTAACTTCACTACATGCAAAGGTCTAATAAGGGGAGTGGACATTAACATGAGTTTAGAAGAAATACAGAGCCGTTGCACATCATCCGTAAATATTTTAGATATGACTAGACTAAATAGAAAAGTTTTAAGCGGCCCCAGCAAAATACCCGAATATATACCAACTAACACTGTTCTACTTACCTTTGAAGGAACTATTTTACCAAGAGATGTTAGTATCTATCGATTACCCATGCTGGTAATACCATATGTTGCCCCTGTAACGCAATGTTTTCAATGTTTCTATTTTGGTCATACAAAAAAAACTTTGCAAAAGCAAGAATAAATGTTTTAATAATTGTGGAGAAGAAGATAAAAACCACAAAATCGACGGAAAGGAAGGAGAAACTCCCCAATATGAATGCCAAACATTTTGTATTCACTGTAAAAGTGACGAACACAGGTCAACAAATAAAAAATGCCCAGAATTCCTTCGCCAACAAAGCATTAAAAGACTAATGGCTTTTGAAAATTTAACTTATTATGATGCAAGTTTTGCTTGCAAAAAAAACTATTCAAATAGTTCTGATTATACACCACACCCTTTAGATTTTCCAGCTCTTAAAAACAAATACAATGTAAATCAGGATAAAATAGATGTTTCCCAAAGAAGAGTTGTTGAAACAAACACAAGACAAAAACGGTCGTATCAACAAGCAGCAGCCCAACCCCCAAAAAAAAGAACAACAACTGGTTATGACAAAAAAGCACATGATGATGCCCTAATCTTCCCCAATTCCAGACCAACATGGTCCCAATCATCACATCATAACACCAACAGAAATATTTCAACCCGAACTTCAAACCCATCTACTTTTTCAACATCGTCACAATACACTACGCCGTTTCGTGCCCAGGAAAACAATTTAAATAATATCAATGAACCAATATTAGAAAAATTAGCAAACTTATTAACAAGACTTTCAGATGAAGGCTGGAATCAGTTCAATAATTTTATACTCCCCACCATAAATAGACCACGCCATAATATGGATGTGGACTACGATTCATTCTAGTTACTTGTCATCAATGCCAAATCCAAAATTTATTAAATTACTGCAATGGAATATTAGAAGTACAAAAGCAAATTGAAGCGAGTTAATATCAATCATAAGAGAAACTAAACCTCACGTTGTATTATTAAATGAAATATCAATAAATAATCAACAAAGATTTTTTATAAAAAGTTATAAAATTGTTAGACAAAATAGACAAGATGGATACGGTGGAATTGCTACATGCATAAAGGATAGTCTTAAATTCTCAATTATAAATAACTCAATTAATGCAGCTTGGAATAATCTACAGTACATCACCATAAAAATTGGCAATATAAACATCATAAATGCATACTCACCACCACAAACCAACATCACTAAAGAAATATTATTTGATATATTTAGCCCTCTAACTGGTTCCAAAATTCTTATGGGAGATATGAATGCTCTACACTCTTCTTGTGGAAGTTCTACGACAAACCAAAGTGGTATAGCCTTAGTGGATTTTTTAAATACCAGTAATTTCATTTTGTTAAGTGATGGCACATCGACTAGACTTGTCACCCCCAATAGTACGTCAAACCCATTAGATATAACAATAGTGGACCCCTCCTTGGGCACAATATCTAACTGGAAAGTTTTTCCAGACTGTGGAAACAGCGACCACTTCCCAACAATCTGCGAAATCAATTGCAGAAATACAAACAATATGTTCTTCCCAACATACCAGATTAAAGACTTTTCAAAAGCAGACTGGAATCAATTTTATGATAGAATGGTAGTGGAGTCAATGAACCTGGAGAGCGATGCCCCATTCAAAACAATCCAGGATATAATGGATTCGGCATCAGTAGCCGCCATCCCGCATAAATTTAAAAACACTACATTACAGCTTGGCAATCCCTGGTGGGACAATGAGTGTACTTTAATGTTGAGACGAAGAAGAAGCGCCCTACAACAATTCAAAGATTTCCCGAACGTGGACAATTACATTAATGCAAAACATATGATTGCACAATCAAAAAGATTTTTTAAACAAAGGAAAAAAGAAAAATTCATCAAATTCTGTGCTTCCTTAAACCGAAACTCTAACCTAACCTACGTTTGGGATAAAGTTAAAAAATTTTTAGGCTTAAGCTTAAACAATAATTTTTCTAGAGTTAGCGATGACATACGTTTAGATATGTTAAAGAAAATGGCAGTAATAAGAGGCCGACACCCAGAATTTCACCAGCTTCCAACACCAGATGGCATGGAATTATTCACTGTTAGTGAACTGAAGGTCAGCATACAGGATAAAAGAACCTCGGCACCTGGGTTGGATGAGGTTACATATACAATGCTTCAGAACACACCTGATAAAGTTCTAGAAACTTTAGTCAACATATATAATAGATGTCTAGTAGATGAATCGCTTCCTGTTTCGTGGAAGAGATATAATATTATATGCTTACTCAAACCCGACAAAAACCCAAACACAGTAGATAGTTATAGACCCATTGTTTTGTCTTCATGTTACGTAAAAACGCTAGAAATTATGATCAAGAACAAATTAGAATGGCTAATGGAGAACAAAGAAGTTTTCCCATGGTTTCAAACAGGTTTCAGAAAAGGACAAGCGACATATAACGCTCTAGCTTTACTTACTTCAGATATCTACCTGGCCTTTGGTCAAAACTATTCAGTTCTTGCGGTATTCTTGGATATTAAATCAGCTTATGACCATGTCGACATATACCTATTGTACAATAAATTAATTAACCTTCAAACTCCAATCGAGTTGGCAAACCTCATCTTCAAGATACTAAAAAACAGACTCATATATTCAAAAAACGATAACGGCGAAATTCTAGGCCCTTTATTGGCAAATTCAGGTCTTCCACAGGGTTCTCCTCTTAGCACCCTTTTATTCAACATCTACCTGAGTGATATTTATGATATCCTTCCTGAAGATTTAAATCTTATTGTTTATGCTGATGATATAGTAGTATAATATGTAAAAGGGAATGACATTAATAAAATGCACAATAAAATTAATCTGGCTATCAATAATATCGTCAAATGGCTAGAAGAAAACCACCTATTTTTATCAGCTGATAAATGTGAGGCAGTATTTTTTTCGAAAAATTATAGAATAATACAAACACCTGCAATTAGGCTTGGAAACGACATTATAAGGCATAAAAATGAAGTAAAATACTTGGGCATGATTTTGAATAGGAACCTAAAATGGGATAAACATATAGAAATTATTCTGAACAAAGCTCAGAAAGGTATTAATATTATGAAGACCTTCTGCAGAGTATGGTGGGGAGCAGATCCCACAACTCTACTAACAGTTTTCAATGCATTAGTTCGATCTCAACTAGATTATGGCTTTATTTTTATCAAACCCAATAATAAAAAATCTTTAAACAAACTAAATACATTACATTATCAGGGTCTAAGAATAGCTCTTGGTTGTATGAAATCCACCCCTATCAATGCTCTCTTGGGAGAAGCGGCAGATATGAACTTGGAACATAGAAGAAAATGGCTGGCTGTGAAATTCCTGTCAAAGATTGTATGCATACAAAACCATCCATTAATTCCAATGTTAATTAGCAATCGAAACTTGTACAATGGAAATGCAGGTTTTTGGAAAAATAAAGATTGTCCATATCTGATCCAAGGTCTTAACTACCTTTTACCATACATTACTAAAATTCATAAATCAGAAGTATACCCCACATTTAATATAGAATTCAGAAACCAAATTAGGAATATCAAAATCATTAATCTTGGATTACAGAAAGACGATTTACAGGCTAAAGAAAAACTTCTACGTTCCACAAACAGATTTAAGCAATCACATATTTTTACATATACTGATGCATCAAAAAACTCTTCCAAGACTGGGTTCGGAATTTACATACCAGAAATTAATTATAAATACTCTGCTAGATTGCCATCAGAACTCTGCATTTGCACAGCTGAGATTATAGCAATTAATGAAGCTACAAAAGTCATAATAAGAAAAAACATTGAAAAATCTATCATCTTTTCAGATTCCCTTAGTGCTATCACAAAATTAAATAAAACGGTAATCTCCTCCAAAAATGACTACGTTAGTTTACGCACCAAAAGACTGCTTTTAGAAGCCAACGATAATGGTTTTGACATAAAAATCGCCTGGGTCCCAGGTCACTCAAGGATTGCTGGTAATGAGATGGCAGATACTCTGGCAAGCGTAGGTAGTAATTTAAATATCCCCAAAAATATGGACCTAGATGTTCAAGAGGTTATCCCAGATATCAAAAAGAAAATTTTTCTAGAACACAATGCTGAATGGAAGACTTCTCTAAGAAGTAAAGGAAAAAGTTATGCGGAAATAATAAACGAATTCCCCAAAAATAAATGGTTTAACAATTATACATACATTGATAGAAGACACATTACAACCATCAATAGAATGAGAACAGGACACTGCCTTACCAAGAGCCATCTCTATAGAATCGGTATAAAGGATGATCCTTACTGTGAATGTGGACAAGTGGAAGACTTGGATCACATTTTTCTAGAATGCCCCATAAATGTAATCCCGGGTCATGATATTTATGAAGAATTCAGAAAAACCGGAATATCTCCTACCCCCTAAATATTAAAACAATTCTGTCTAATTTAAACAATCAAAACATTAAAATTATTATTCAGTTTTTAAATGTAAATAAAATTAATTTATAAATTTCCTTATTTCAGGAAGCAAATCCATTTTCCTAGTCCTATATTCTGTTCCAGTTTCCTAAGTCAAATCTCCCACCATTTGGGAGTATGACTTAATATTTTCCCATTGTTGTGCATGTAGTAACTATCCCCCATTTTATTTTTTACCCAAGCTTTTATCAAATTATTAATATAATAGGTTCTCCACACTCAAAATAGTTCCACGCCACGATCAGCTGATCCATTCCCATAACCTATCATATCCCATAACCTGAAACCATCAGAAGAAAAAAAGAAGAAGAAGAAATCAGTGGTCGTGACGGGGTCTAGAGCCCGACAAGGTTACGGTCACTTCTAATGTGCTGGCAGAATTGCCCCTCAGGGCAGAGCCAATAATAAAAAGAAAGAAAGAAAGAAGAATCTTTTAATCATTTCTAAGGAGGCCCAAAGCGGGGGGAATGCCTCCCGCTTTACTGAGGCAAAGTTGCCAAATTCAGACGACGAACCTATGGCCACGATGGAAGTCCAGCCATCGATAGACGAGCGTATTAAGGAAAGCGAAAAACGCATGGAAGCAAAATGGAGGCAAATGCTAAATGATTGTAACATGGAATGGTTGAATAAAACAAAGCAGATGAAGGAGATAAGTTTAAAAAAGTCAATCGAGCTTCAAGAAATGGGTAAAACTATCAGGGAGTTAACAGACGAGATTAGTAGGTGAGTAAAAATTCGCCAAGTGGGCCCATGATTTTCGACGTGGTAACGAAAATCGGAAATTTCCATCGCAATACAATCTATCAAGTAGTAGAAAGTCGTGACATAAAAATTTTTGAAAAATCTTTATTTGTTTATTTACAATCCACGATTGAATATTAAGGTAACATTTTACAAAAATATCAATTTCTCGTAAACTATTTACTGAAAGTTTATAAAACTTGGCGAAATGGTAGAAAACAAATAGGATCACAGATTGATAATCAATTTCACGATTTTGCATCAATTGTTGCTATTTTTGTATTGTTTTTTTATAAACAAATGCTCATTTGACCCTGATCTCCACGCGATAATTCAAAATTCCTTTCAGAAACAGAAGCTCTGAACTCTTAAGATTGAGAATCTGTCGAAACATTTTTGGGCCCGCCCTTAGGGTAAATGGTAATAAATATTGTTTAGCACCGCGCAGAGCGCGTGCCGCGGCAACCGCTGGAGCTCAGGCGCTTGAGCGGCGAGTTTGAAGGCTCATGCTTGCACGCGTAAAGTTATGTGTATGCAAGTTTAAACTTGTCACTATGTTGAACATAAAATCACAGTAAAACCTGTTAGTCAAGCATTATTCTTAACGCTGCGCAGATCGTTTTACCGGAAAAGTTATTTTTATAAAACGTTACTGATCTCCGGATTCGATAGAGTTTATTTTTGTACTTGTTTGCGTGATGGTTAGTGCCAAAAAATGTTACAACCCCCTGCATAAAACTAAGCATAAGTGCGTAAAGAAAAATCTTTTTCTCGTAAATAAAACATGGGATGCTGCTTTTCAAAGTTTAGTGGGACTTCGTGTGTGCGATTCTTGTAAACGATCGATTTACAAAAAAAAAAAAGTGATGTGAATTTCAAAGTTAGCCGTCCTGAACATGAACCAAAAAATGAAAACTGCGAAGAAGCTGACTCTGCGACCGACCGGAAGCAAGAAGAAAAACTGGATGTGATTTTTCAATGTGCCGAGGTGGATGAGAGTGTAAACATCGATGAAATGAACAGAATTTTACGTGCATGTGGAGAACCATTGATAAAGAAAAAACGTTTGACAAAACTTTCATGCAAAGAAAAACAAACCCTAAGTGAAACTGTGAGTAGAGTAACAAGTGGTAAGAGCTGTGCAATTGATAAGGATTTCGAAGATTCGTACATCCAAGACATAAAATCTGCTCTATCACAACAAAGTACACGATCAGAAAAAATACAAACTTTGACGACGATTCCGTCACTATGGACAATTGCAAAAATCAGAAAAGAATTTGGAGTTTCACGACGAATGCCAAAAAATTAAGGAAAGAATCTGGGTATGGATCTAGACCAAATAAAAAAGCCGGGCGAATCCTTCCTGACGCAACTGTGAATGAAGTAAAAAATTTCTATCTTGCTGACGATATCAGTCGTATTATGCCTGGAGTAAAGGATTACATATCCATCGTCAAAGATGGGAAACGAAGCCAAGAGCAAAAAAGGTTGCTTCTCTTCAACATCAGCGATTTACATGAGCAGTTCACGAAAAAGTTCCCTGAAATTCAGATTTCTCTTTCAAAATTTAGGAAATTAAGACCTCAAGAATGTATTTTGGCTGGCAAGAGTGGTACACACAACGTATGTGTGTGTAAAATACATCAAAATATGAAACTAAAGCTTCACGGTGTGACGCAAAAATTGAAAAGTAAAGGCGTTATTTATACCGAAACATATCACGATTTCATCAGAAATGCAATTTGTGAGAATCCATCGTCATGCTGCTATTTTTCTGCATGTGAAAAATGCCCAAAAACTGCAACAGTGTTTGAAAAATTGAAAAATATTTTTGAAGAAAAGGAGGTTACGGAAATACAATTTAGTCAATGGACGAGTACTGACAGGTATTTGAATTTCTTATCATGAATTAATGGTTTAACTAACTATAACTTTATTTACAAGTTTTGTGAAGTTCCTTTTGTTGATTACAGATGCGAAATTTTAGACAAAAATGAAAGCAAAGACGAATTTTTGACTAATTTGGAGAAGGAATTGCCGATCCTAATGAAACACGATTTTCTTGCCAAGTCCCAAGCTTCGTATTTTAGTCAAATGAAGGATGAAGTTAAGGAAGGGGAGTTTATTATAAGCCTGGACTTTGCCGAAAACTACACATTTCATGTGCAAAATGCTATCCAGGCTCATCATTGGGCGAATACTCAGGCTACTCTCCATCCGTATGTAATATATTACTGCCAAAATGGTGAGAAAAGACACGATAGCTTTGTAATAATTTCCGAAAAGTTAGCGCATGATGCAAGCTCTGTTCATTTGTTTAATTCAAAAGTTATAAAGTATTTAAAAGGAAAATTTGGATGTAAAAATATAACCAAAATTTTTTACTTCTCTGATGGAGCTGCGTCGCAGTATAAGAATAAATTCAATTTCATGAATCTCTTGAAACACGAAGAAGATTTAGGGATGAGTGCTCAGTGAAACTTTTTCGCGACCTCCCATGGAAAAGGAGCGTGTGACGGTATCGGGGGGGCTGTAAAAAGACAAGCCTATCGAGCTAGTTTACAAAGAATGAATAATAACCACATCACTAATCCTCGAAGTCTCTTTGAATGGGCAGTGAATCACTTTACAACGATTAAGTTTGCTGTTTGTTCTAAAAATGAACACACACTTCACGAAAAATCACTGAAGACACGTTTTGCAAAAGCGAAAACTATAAGAAATACACGGCAATACCATTGCTATGATCCTGTTGATGGTGAAAAATTTATGTGTAGATTATTTTTAAAAGATACTTTTTTTGTTAGCAATATCATGTAATTTCACTAGTAAAATGTTTGTGATTCTAGACCACGGTGAATGTTTAGAAATAAATGTCATTCATTTTATGTTATTATTGCAGGAGTTCAAGGATGATAATAACATTTATAAATATATATATATATATATATATATTCTATATAAAAATCATTTGACTAATTAATTTATGCCCTTACACAACTTGTAAGATGCTTTCGTCAATGCAACTTTCGAGCTCCAGCGCGAGTAGCACCTGAGTTCCGCGTTGCCGCGGCACGCGCTCTGCGCGGCGCTAAACAATATTTATTACCATTACCCTAAGGGCGGGCCCAAAAATGTTTCAACGGATTCTCAATCTTAAGAGTTCAGAGCTTCTGTTTCTGAAAGGAATTTTGAATTATCGCGTGGAGATCAGGGTCAAATGAGCATTTGTTTATAAAAAAACAATACAAAAATAGCAACAAGTGATGCAAAATCGTGAAATTGATTATCAATCTGTGATCCTATTTGTTTTCTACCATTTCGCCAAGTTTTATAAACTTTCAGTAAATAGTTTACGAGAAATTGATATTTTTGTAAAATGTTACCTTAATATTCAATCGTGGATTGTAAATAAACAAATGAAGATTTTTCAAAAATTTTTATGTCACGACTTTCTACTACTTGATAGATTGTATTGCGATAGGAATTTCCGATTTTCGTTACCACGTCGAAAATCATGGGCCCACTTGGCGAATTTTTACTCAGGTACAAATCAAATACGAACTTGACATGCTTACACAGTAATTCAATTGATTTAAATTTAAATGCGAAAATAGACAAAATTTTTGCCGGATCATTGACATCCACTGACAAAATTGTAAAGACAGGTACAAAGACCGAAGGTAACAATAAAGATACGGCTACCGTTCGAAAACTAAACAGTGTACAGGTTAATGTTGACGAAATAAAAGTAATTAATGCAGGTTCAGATATGGAGATTGGCTGTGTTTCTGAATCCGATGAGGATAGCGAACGGTGGTCGACTCAAAAGACTAGACGCATAAGAAAGCGCACTAATAAAAATACTGAACCAGACAATAATGTCAATAACAAGAAAGTGGCCGGTATTTCTGCGTGGCCGAACCTACCTAAATCAAATAACTTGTCATTAAACAAACACCTGACACAAAAGGTGTCTCAATCCAGCCAGGTGGTATCGGGTAGCCGCGCAGAGATACCCGCGCTTCAAGTTAAAAAGACAATAAACGTTGCCACTGATGACGCTTCTGAGACCGGGACACCGAAATTGAGGGTCCCTCCGATCGTCATCAGGGATAAGGCCAAGTATAATGAAATTTCGGAGTACCTGCGTAAAGCAAAAATTGATTTTGGTCGCGCTGTGACCGTGCCAGAAGGCGTTAAAATCCATCCACCAACGCCAGTGGATTATCATAAGATAATAGAATTCTTAATTGCTAACAAACTTTATCATTACTCGTTCCGATTCCAGGATGAGAAAGAGTTACACGTTGTACTCCGTGGGGTCCTGGAAACGTGGACTGAAGTCAAAATCAAAGATGACTTGAAGGAATTGGGTTTTAATCCGTCAAGGGTAATCAGGTGGCATATAGTCGCAGCGGGGCACTATTACCCTTGGTACTGGTTTTTTTGCCGCGTTCCGAAAAAACGATTTTTGATTTAAGAAATCTAGACTCCATGTCAATTAAAATAGAGACACAACCGCGCGTGCAACAATTTCGCAATGCCACCGCTGCCAGTTGTTTGGTCATTCGCAATTTCGGTGCACTGCACCTGTTAAATGTTTAAAATGTGCAGCTGAACACTTTCCGTATCAGTGCACTAAGCCTAAGAAGGAGAAAGCTAAATGTTCAAATTGTGAGGGTGACCACCCTGCTAACTATATGGGCTGTCCAAGGCACCCAAGCAATTAAACTAACCTGAACAACAATGCGGCAAACAAAAATACAAATAATAATAATAATAATAATGCAAATATTGCGCCCAGAAGTAATTTCCGATGGGGACAGCAAGATGTTAGTAAATTGGCAGGCGATGGCAATGCGAAAGCAACAAATACGTCGCAAGATCAAAAAGCAGCACCGAACGGTATGGAAGCGGCCTTGCAATTAACGATGCAAAGCTTCCTAGTCCAGTTTACGAAAGTAATGGAGACTCAGTTAAAAAACATGATGAGTGCTTTTCAAAAAACCGCAGGTTAAATGACGGCGCAACCGGAAACGGCATATATTAAACTAGCAACGTTGAACGTTAACTCAATAAAGCATCGGAGACTCGAACTTATCGAGTTTGTCGAGAGAAATGAGATAGATGTGTTTCTTATCCAGGAAACATGGTTAAAGGGAGATAGGTTTTCGTTCCCGAATTACACTATATTCAGAAACGATCGCCTCGGTAGACCAGCGGGTGGAACTATGATTCTGGTTAAGAAACATATTTCAGCTCAAGTTGTGCCAGGTCCTGACAATTGTGCCCATATTGAGGGGGCATTTATTTCTATTCGATTCAAAAATGGTCAACGCGTATACCTGGGATCTGTTTACTGTAGTCCGTCGGTAGGGTTTTCGGGCAACTGCTTACGAAAAATTTTCGATAATAATAATAATAGAACGATTATTGGGGGCGACCTCAACGCGAAAAACAGGATTTGGGGATGTAGATCTACGAACCAAAGGGGTCGCACCCTGTATGAATTCTCTGAAGCGCTAAATTACCATATTCTACCGCCGGAGGAACCTACGCATTGCTTTGCACGGGGTCTTCCGTAGATCCTAGACATTTTTGTTATCAAAAATGCTGTTCAATTATCACAGCCATCAGTCATCTGTGATTTGACCTCTGATCATGTACCGGTCGTCATAGAAGTGGGTAATCCGCTTAAAAAAGGTAGAGGTTATGTTACCCGCACCTCGACGAACTGGCCTAGGTTTAACAATATTTTAAAAAATGTGGAGGTATTACAACCCCCCCGTAGTTCATTGGACATTGATAACGCAGTGAGCAAGATCACAGATGACATTAACGCAGCTTTGGCTCAAGCATCTATCACAAAAGTGTCCGGATTTTCAAAATACGGGACTTTAAGCGATGAAATTAAGAACCGCATTAGAATTAAAAACCGGTTAAAGAATAGGGCGTATCGTACTGGTGATCCTCAAATTAAGGCGGAGGCAAATCGGGAAGCCCAGGTAATCAGGGATTTGTTGAGCGAAAGGCAATCGAACCTGTGGGACGACAAGGTCGAAGGTCTGTCTATAGCGGATAATTCCATTTATAGAATGACTAGGGCCTCGACCAGAGGCGCACGAGCACCCATGTCCCACCTGAAAAACCAGGAAACAGGTGCGGTTCTAATCGATGCCAAGGATAATAAAGCTGAATTGCTCACAGACAAACTCTGCGACCAATTTAGTGAAAACCCGACCGATGACGCGTTAAGAGATGAGAGGGTCTCAAGGACGATACAGATTTACAAAACCATCAATTACCCGTTTCAGGCCTTTACCCAAGTCACCTTAAACGAGGTTAAGTCCCTAATAAGCGTCTTGAATGTTAAAAAAGCCCCCGGTTTTGACGGTTTAAAGAATATGGCATTGCGAAATCTACCAGATCGAGCTTTGGGGAACATAGTAAGCTTATCCCAGGCGATAATCAGAGAAGGCCACTTTCCAACTGCCTGGAAACGCGCTAAAGTCATTCTTATTTATAAGAAAGGCGAAGACCCTACGGTGCAGGCTAGCTATAGGCCGATCAGCCTGCTGTCGAGCCTAGGAAAAATTGCCGAAAAGATAATCTTAAGTAGGCTTAACGACTTTGTTTTTACGCGCAATGTTCTGTCTGCCGAACAGTTTGGGTTTTGGCCTGAACATTGCACAGACAGGCAGACCACGCGACTCACTGCAACCATTATTAAAGGCGTTAACAAGAGGGCGCATACGGGAGCAGTTTTCTTTGACGTAAGCAAAGCATTCGACAAGGTCTGGCACAATGGCCTCTTGTTAAAATTGATAAGGCTTGGTGCTCCGAACTACTTAATTAAGGTGGTAGCTTCCTTTTTAGAGAATGGAAGTTTTGCGGTCTCGTCAGAGAACGCACTCTCTTTGAATAAACACATTAGGGCGGGAGTGCCGCAAGGCTCACCTCCCCAGCCAGCACAAAGTATGCTTTTTAACTACGTAAGAACAACGCAATGGGTATATTGTTAACTCCTAGGAAGAGCCTGCAGGCTACCTGTAGGCCTGCCTAGCTGATGCGAAATGTCCGCCCCAGTAGCAGTCTCTTTAGAAGTGCCTAGGAGCTCCCGTAAGCTTTCTTTAAAAGGAGGCAAATAAGATTACTTTGGGATTATAGCAGAAGTAGTATTAGGGATAAGTACGTAGTATTACCACAGGCAGTCTTTAACAGGTGTTCTGCAGGAGGTCCTCAAAATACTTCATTCTTAATAAATAGGATTGCTTAAGTTACTCTTGAAGTAGTACCATAAAGAACCAAACAGGTGGTCCATAAAAGGGCCCATGGCACTCTTGGTAGGTATTCTTGGAGAAGTGCAGGATGGCGCTTTTTCGAAATGCATACAGAGTTTTGACAAAATTTTAGTAGATAAATAATTAAAGCTCAACAACAATTAATTGCATGTATACTAATAATTAATGTAAGTATCCCATTTTTTTTAGTATATTAATTGATACTTTAATATATTTCTTAGTTAATTTAGTTCGCATTTGTTATGGGGTACTAAAAATGAAGGCATTTATTATTATAATAAAATTAGATTTCAGAAGTGCAATTTCAAATTTTACAGTAGCTACTATAGTTTCATCAAATCCCGTTATGTACGTTCAAACAACGCCACCTGACGCAGAGGTCAGTAAAAAGCATAATTATTATATATTATAGCGGTTATTTAAAAACCATTTATTCTTTTTAACAAAACAACCAAATTTTAATCCTAATTTAAAATAAAACATGATTATAAAATATATATAGTGGCATGGCCATTTAAAAAGCATGTATTTTAACACAAAACAACCAAATTTTAAAATTAAACATGATTATAAATATATACAGGGTATTCCATACTCGATGGTACGTTAGAAGTATCTGAAGAACTAAGTAACGAATCATTTTGAAAATTTGGCAACCGAGATAAACGACCATGGCCTATCGTTCTAAAATGTTTTCAGCAATGCAGCGTTGCCGCTTCTGCCCAAAACAGGTGGCAACATCGTTATTTCAAATGGAACACCCTATATCTTGGAATATTTTTGGATTCTACATAATAATATAAGTATTTCTTATTAAGTGCATAACATGTCTAAATTTAATAGGTTCTGAGATATCGACATTTGAAAAATTACATTTTTGAAATTTGACAGCTTCCAACTTTTTAACGGTACGTCTTAGAGCAAAACGGCTTACATGTCCCTATCTTTCGTTTTTATTGTCTTTCCAAAAGTCTCAACTTGCGGTTAAGCCGGATGTAACTCAAAAGCCGGAAATATGGTACTTCCTGTGTAACCGGAAGTTAATACATTTGGGAAGATAATAAAAAAGTAAGATAGGGACATGTAAGCCGTTTTGCTCCAAGACGTACCGTTAAAAAGTTAGAAGCTGTCAAAGTTCAAAAATGTCATTTTTCAAATGTCGATATCTCGGAACCTATTAAGTTTAGACATGTAATGCACTTAATAAAAAATACTTATAATTTTATGTAGAATCCAAAAATATTCTAAGCTATAGAGTGTTGTATTTAAAATAACGATGTTGCCACCCGTTTTGGGCAGAAGCGGCAACGCTGCATTGTTGAAAATATTTTAGAACGATAGACCATGGTCGTTTATCTCGGTTGCCAAATTTTCAAAATTATTTGTTATTTAGTTGTCCAGATACTTCTAACATACCATCGAGTATGGAATACCCTGTATAGTTCATGGTCATTTAAAAACCATGTATTCTTTCAACACAAAACAACCAAATTTTAAAATAAAACATGAATATTAAATATATATGGTCATTTAAAAACCATGTGTTCTTTTAACACAAAACAACCAAATTTTAAAATGAAACATGATTATAAAATATATGTTCATTTAAAAACTATGTATTCTTTTAACACAAAACAACTAAATTTTAAAATAAAACATGATTATATAATATATATAAGTGATCATTTAAAAACCATGTATTATTTTCTAACACAAAACGACCAAATTATAATCCTGATTTTAAAAAAAGGATTATAAAATATTGTTATACAGCCGAGTGTTTCTCAAAAGTAGCTCACCCCTATAACTTTTTTGTATTTATAGATATTGAAATGAAACTTTATTATTATGTATAACTTTATTATTATGTATAAGACAAGAATCTGAATTTATTGGCATAATTTTTTTAGCACTAACGGTTTGACCGGAAGTGACCTTGACTTTGGTATTTTAAGTGGGGCACCCTGTATATTTTTAGTTATTTGAATTAAGCATGACATTCTGAGTAAAATGACACTTCACATCATCGTTATTTTTTAACTTTTATATACAATTTTTATTTTTAATTTCAGTTTTGAACCTAAAGTACCATGAATCAATTAAATCGGCTAATTATTTATAGTCAAGTAGTTTATAAAAAATAAAATTATGTCATATCTTCACTTTCTAAGTTTGACAGGCATTTAATAACTAAAATTTTGTTTTATTGACGTGTGCTCCATTTTTTCACACTTTTTGGAACGATGGTGGTTCACTAGACACTTAAAATAGTATATTACGTTACAAGACCGGAAAGTACTATTTTACAGGACGAAGCAGGCAATTTCCAGGGCGAGCCGCCAGGCGAGTCCTGGAAGCCTGCGAGTCCTGTAAACGTACTTTCCGGTTGTGTAACGTACAATATTTTTTTTTAAATCGACGCAAGACCAGTGGCGTACAAGAAAATTTAGATAATGGCTTACTACATTAATATAGTTTTAAACAGATTGAAAACTCTATAGTCAGGAATTTTTTTTATTTATAATAGTTATAATAAATATTATTTGATAATAGGTACTTAATAAATAATTAAAATTAGAATTATTCTAATAATTAATAATATCTATTTTTGAACTGTTATGTTAAAAGTACAATTTTTTTCTTTACACCAACATTTGAAAACGGCAAACGTTTTTTCATACTTGTCCCTGGACTTATGCGGCAACAAATCGTGAGTAGCTCTAGCAGCCGCTTCAGTTATTTCAAGAGGAATTTCACCTTCATCCACATTCATTTCCATAATATAATCTAACTTTTAACTTTTAAACACAATTTTTAATAAGCAGTATCAAATTTGACAGTTCGTTGCCATGAAACGCCATGAAAGAAACAATCAAGTCAAAGCCTACTTATTATGGGTTTGGTTCGTTTTCTCAAATATTGATCGGAATGTAAAAAAAGGGCCCGGTAAAGTAAAAAGAGGGACCGGTAAAGTACTTTACCGGTCCCTCTTTTATGACTTTCTGGTCTAGACCGATAAAATGACATTTTCCGGTTAAAAAATTGAGTAGAAAGTGGTTGCTTTCCGGTCGATTTAAAAAAAAGAACAATTTTTTCTTAAGAATTTAACTTCCATGATATTTTAAAATTTAAATGAAAATAATGTGTTTTTTAAATATCAGTCAACCACCATCATTCCATTTGAAAAATCAAGTACACGTCAATAAAACAAAATTTCAGTTAATGCTTGCTTGTCAAACTTAGAAAGTGAAATATGACATAATTTAGTACTTGACTATAAATTATTAACCGATTTAATTGATTACTGGCACTCTACATTCAAAATTGAAATTAAAATGTTATAACACGTCAAAAAATGACAAGTGAGGTGTCATTTTCCTTAATATGCCATGCTTAATCCAAATAAGTAAAAAAATATATAGGGTGCCCCTTTAAAATACCAAAGAAATAGTCAATTCCGGTCAAACCGTTAGTGCTAAAAAATCGAAAATTATGCCAATAAATGCAGATTCATGTCTTATGCATAATAACAAAATTTCATGTCATTATCTATAAAAACAAAAATAAATTATAGGGGTGAGCCACTTTTGAGAAGCATCGGTATAGTGGTTATTTAAAAACCATGTATTTTTCTAACCCAAAACAAACAAATCTTAATCCTGACATACAGCTTCATCTCATTTCTTTTTTCTTTTACGCCTTTGCTTACAGTGGCGGAGCCATTCAGTCAAAAGGCGCCAAAATTTTTGCAACATAACTTTAAATTAAATCCGCAAGAAGCACAAAAATCCAAGCAAGCAGCTAATGACAAATTTTTACAAACCATACAGCTAAATAGTAATAACGACTAATCAATAGATGTTAAAGGAGTTGCTCCTGACGTAAAAAACATTGAAGAACCGGATTTGAATTGGCCTTCTGGATTTTTTGGAGCTTCATCTTTACATTTGTAGTTTTCAGTTGTTGAAATTGACACGTTCAAAATTAATATAGTTCAAATTATCCCGGTGCGTGTAATTATAGGCTCAGGGCATAAACGAGTATTTTTCTGCAACCTGACAAAAACCGCCGGCCCGACGCGGTTTGATGGGACGATGGGTTATGTAATGAAATAACCGTTGTCTATACTTTAGGCTTTAATTAACAGAATTTAATACATAAAAGAAATACTATGTCAGTAAGTGACAATATACCAAAAGTACAAGTACCATAGAATTAAGGTAAACAATACAAACTTATACAGGAGTAACTAGAATTATAGCACATTCTCCCCTGGTTTATTTTATTCATAATCTTTAAAATATGCAGGAGGATTGCGTTTTCTCAGCGACTGACGAATAATTTTGTTAGCCTTTTCTTCCTGGATCTGGACGCTCTGATCATGGGAATCAGTTGCACTGTCTTCATTATTTTCATCATCTTGAATACTAGGTCCAACAGGATCTAAGTTATTTGGCATTGAACTAGAAGTAGTTTCTGTATTGGATAATAGATTAGTTTCAGAATCAGTATCAGGAATTGTAGTATTTTGATTAGAGTTTATTAAGCTTAAATCTGCTCTTGGGGCGAGATGTTTTATGGAAACCGTTGACTCTTTTCCATTCTTATATCGGATTAATGCATATTCAGGGTTTGCCTATACCAATTCCACTTCATCGACGAGAGGGTCATTTTTACTTTGCCGTACATATTTTTTAAGAAAAACTGTTGTTGAAGGAATTAGTCAAGGGGTATTGATGTGCCGCTGGTTGATCGTCTTTGATAATTAAACAATCTTTCATGCGACGTGCAGTTGGTTGAGGTACACAGTAAGGAACGTGTAGAATGTAATGCGTCATGTAAAACAAGTTCCCACTGAGTCACTTTTAGATTTCTACATTTTAGTGCTAAATTAACAGCCTTCCAAATTATACCATTGTATCTTTCTACTTGCCCATTGCCTTCTGGGTTATATGGTGTAATACGACTATGAGCTATTCCACGTGATTGAAGATATGATATTATTTCTCGGGACATAAAAGAAGTTCCTCGATCGGAGTGAATATATGCTGGCATACCAAAAATAGTAAATAGAAGATCTAGGCATCCTATGACTGTGGAACTAGTCATATCTGAACAAGGAAAAGCAAAAGGAAACCTAGAGTATTCATCTACTATCGTTAACAGCTATTTATGATTAGTAGAGCTAGTTAAAGGTCCTTTAAAATCAATATTAAGACGCTCAAATGCGGAGGTAGCTTTAATTAGATGTCCCATTGAATTTTTACAAAATTTTGGCTTCATCTCAGCACATATTGGGCATGCTGTAGTCATTTTCTTGACATCTTCCATAGAAAATGGTAAGTTGCGAGTTCGAACAAAATGGTACATTCTTGCAATACCTGATGAAGTTCATATATTTTAGTATTTGTACTAGCTCCACAAATTCTGGATAAAGCATCAGCAACTATGTTTTCTTTTCCAGGTCTATAAACAATTTCGTAGTTGTAGCAAGATAACTCTGAACGCCATCGTAATATTTTTTCATCTTTAATTTTACTGGATTGTTTAGTATCAAACATAAAAGATACAGCTTCTTGGTAAGTCACTAATTTAAAGTGGCGTCCCATCAGAAAATGTCTCCATTTCCTTAGTGCCTCAACACATGCATATGCTTCTTTTTCGTCTGAAGAGTGTCGTCGCTCTGTTTCTGACAATGTCCTTGAAAAGAAAGCTACCGGTCTTCCAGACTGACTTAACGTAGCAGCTATACAGTAGTCTTCAGACATTTGTTTCTACAATTAGAGGTATTTTATAATCAATAGTCCACAGCAGAGAATTTGAAATATCTGTTTTTAATATAATAAATAAAGACACACTAAAAGTGTAATTTCTTTGAATCTGTTTTTAAGTTTTCAAAGTCTTTAATTTCAGTTTGCGTCAATGGAAAAATTTTACAATTCACCAAACTTTTGATTTTGTCGGAAAATTTGTAAATCCATTTAGAATAGTGAGCTACTATTCTACGAAGTTCACCAGTATTGCGTGGTACTGGTAAATCTAGGAGAGGTTGTAGTCTATCAGGATCTGGTTTCAGGGTTCCACTTTCAATTATATATCCCAATAATTTAATAGACGTCTATTAAAAGTGCATTTATATTGATTTGGTGTTAAATTGAATTCCTTAACAGCATTTAGGAATTTTTTTAGATTATTATTATGAATTTCTTGATTCTCTCTACAAACAGTCAAGTCATCAAGGTAAGCGAAGACTCCATTTAAATTTTCTTTTAATATGATCGAGTCGATTGTTCTTTGAAAACAGGACACACCATTTGTTACACCAAAAGGTATTCTTCGGAATTGATAGAAACGCCTACCTGCTTCAAAAGCCGTAAATGGTTTATCATTATCGCTAATTGGTATTTGATGATAAGCACTATAATTAACAGAAATATAAATGGACAAGTTTTTGAGGCCTGAACGATTTGAAGCAGATCCACATGAAGACTCAGCGGCTAAATAATGGAAACACTGGTTCAAGACACAAAGATCATTTACCGAAACAAAGCAATTTTTCAATATAACTTTTCCAAATCGACAGCCTATATCAACATCTACAGTTGTGAGAACAGTTCAAAGATTCGAGGAAACCGGGTGTTGCAGAGATAAAGTTCGTTCCGGAAGACCAAAATCGGCAACTAGTGATGAAAAAAAAATTAGAGACATTACTTATTTTTTTCAGGATCCACATTTGTCGTTGAGAAAAGCTGCTACCCAAGTTGATGTGTATTTTAAATCAGTTGAAGTTATTTTAAAAAACAGTAATTTTTACCCCCTATAAAATAACTTTAGTCCAGGAATTATCAGAAGACGATTTCGAACGTAGAATGGAATTTTGCGAAGTAATGATGCAAAAACAGGAAGAAAATAACAATTTTTAATCAAATAATTTTTTCGACTGAGGCAACACTCATGTTAAACGGGAATGTCAATCGACATAATTGTCGTTACTGGGCTGATCAGAACCCACATTGAATGAGAGAAACACACACTCAACGCCCCGAGAAAGTAAATGTGTGGGCCGGTATTATTGGCAATAGATTAGTGGGACCTTTTTTTATAGAGTGGAATTTGAATGCAGAATATTATCTCCACATGCTGCAAAATCAAATTGTGCCAGCAATAACCAATACAGTAGGACCACTATTACGGCATACGTGGTTTCAGCAGGACGCAGCTCCTCCTCAGGGTCGTCTTTAGGTATGTGGGGGCCCCTGGCACTTTTGGCGTTGTGGCCTCCCTACTATCTTTGTTCCTCAAAAAAAGCGCCGCAGGCAATTTTTTTTTAGGTGCCACGCCCTTTTTTTGGACTATTTAAATCTAGAAATTTACTTTTCGATAGCCCAACCCGAGAAAACGTAGAAATAAAGAAATTTCTAAATATAAACGGCAATATTTTTATTTTAAATATTTTTTTTTAAGTGGGGTAGTATTTCTGTCGATGTATTAAATTTGAAATATTAATTCATGTTGTTAATTATTGTAAATGAATGAATGATGAATAATTTAATTTTAAGTTTTCTCTTTACTATTGAGCCGAGGAAGCGCCACGCCCTACGCCAGAGATTCTCCATACTATATACTGCCACTCACCAACAGATGTCGCAGATTACCATTATTCTAATTACAGACAAAAAATTATTGTTGCCAGATTTTAAATGATTACTTTTTTTTTATGATTTTTTAAATAAACATTTTAGTCAAATGGAACGATACTTTGACAGGACTTACAGCACAAGACTCGTCACTGTGGCGCCTGACCAAGCGCCTCAAACGTAAATTCAATAAAATCCCGACAATGACAGGTCAACAACAAACACAAACAGACAAAGAGAAAGCAGACCATATAGCGAATGCACTCGCTGAAGTCTGCATTTCTCCTGACAACACTGAACAAGAACAAAATCACATAACTAACAGAATGACAAACATAACAAGACAAAAATACCCTATACCCCCCCCCCCCCCCCGTCCTATCCAAACTGCTCGTCACGCCCAGGGAACTGAGAGAGATAATACGATTTATCCCACTCAGGAAAGCCCCTGGACCTGACGGGCTTCCCAACATATTAATCAAAAATTTACCTCGAAGGGCATTTGTGCAATTACTTTACATAATAAATGCAATTCTAACTTTACAACATTTTTCTGTACGGTGGAGAGAGGCCATTGTAATACCCTTACTTAAACCCAATAAAGACCCCAAATTACCAAACAGTTACAGACCGATTGCACTTACGAACACCCTGTCAAAAATAACCGAAAAAACAATTTTACTTAAACTGAAAAAACAAAGACTCTTAGACCGTATCCCTGACGAGCAATTTGGATTTAGACCACAACACGGTACAGTCCAGGCAGTTACAAAAGTTCTGACTGACGTCAAAAATAAATTTAATCTAGGTCAAAATACAGTGTTAATTATTGTCCCTAGATGTCAGTTGAGCTTTTGACACTGTCTGGCACGACGGACTTCTTTTCAAACTAATGACCATTCATCAATTTCCTATGCATTTAATTACCCTGCTAAAAACATACTTACAAAACAGGACCTTCTTCGTTAGAGTAGAGGGTGCGTTGTCCGATGCAAGGGTGGTTAGTGCGGGGGTCCCTCAGGGAACCGTGCTATCACCATTGTTGTATAACCTCTATACAGCCGATTTTCCGAGGTATCCCCTCACAAAACTGACATTGTATGCGGATGACGCATTAATCTATGCGCAATCGTTTTATGCGGAAGCCGCTAAGCGACAGGTCCAGTCGCATATCAACATCCTGGATCCCTATTTTAAAAAATGGAAAATAGCGGTAAATCCACTTAAAACGACTTGTGCAACTCTAATGAAGGAATTTACTAATAATCGAATCTTTATACCCTTAAAAATAAACGACACACCAATAACGCCACAAAGACGATTTAAATATTTAGGCCTCACCATTGACGAAAGACTTTCATTTCAACCACATATATCCGAAACCCTCAAAAAGGCTTTGCAGCAATGCAAAGCCTTTACTCCATCATATCCAAAAATTCCTACTTATCTCCAACGAACAAAATACTAATATACAAACAAATAATAAGACCAGTACTTACTTACGGCGCTCCCGTGTGGTGCAGTGCTTCTAATACTCAGCTGCAACGCTTACTGAGATTAGAAAACAAGATCTTGCGATGTGTTACATCATCAAATAGATATGTAACAGTCGCAGACCTGCACCACATGGCAGCTATCGACGACATAATTACATACATACGTGACATCTCGAACAAATTTTACATGTACAAACTGGACGCATCACAACTTACAAGAAATATTACAAACAGACGTGCCGATAACGACGGACACACAGTACATAAACCTCTATATTACAAATATACAATACCCCACTGCCAGACGAATAATAACAACATAAAACAATAACTAAGCCGACAAACAACGTAAGAATAAATGGACAAACCTACAACAATAACTAGACTCATACAAACAACAAATATAGTAATGCACAGAAAGGCTGCAAAAATCACGCTGAACTTCCACCATCACTGGGTCGTTCGGTGTATTTTTGCGGCCCAAAATGTGCATTTCTAGCACGAGAACCGGCAGTGGGCGGACCTAACGAGACGCCTACCGACCCAACGGACAAGACAAGCCCCCCTCATCATGGCCTCTCTCTGCTAAAATTTTAGTAGAAATACCATGCCACATGCAATTGAATCATCCGCCGTGGGCGAATGTAACAAGGTCTGTGATAGATAATCTGACTGGGTTTTTTTCAACTTTTCCCAGCGTGCTTGCCATTGACTTTCCAATTTTTCTATAGCTTATTGTGTGTGGACAGTTTGAGAAAACTGTGTTATTGTACTGTTGATCGGTAATCATCCTCTTAACACCCCGTGATGGCACTGCCGGTACGGGTGTTATATAATCATCACTTAAAATGCAAAACTATGACCAAAGGCCATTCCAACGGCCGCCGGGCTTTAGGTCCGGTTCCTTTGGGCGCATTTCGGGTCATATGCTTATGGTCCGTATGCGCCCAAAACATGTAATTAGTCCTAAGTTAGCTTTAGTGTGTAAACATTAGGTTAAGTAGGATTAAGTTAGTCATAGTTAGAATTGTATAAAGAAATAGGTAAATAAAGGATTTAAAATGGAATGGATTCAAAAAGGGCTGGTAAATAATTGGCCGGTGAACTTGAAAAAGGCGAATTGGAACCAAAAAGGTGGATTAGATGCCGTGTTAGCGCTGTTTAACCAATATAAGTCTATAAAAGGGGCAAACAATTAATAATAATATTTCCCGGTGAACTTAAAAAAGGCGAATTGCAACCAAAAAGGTGGATTAGATGCCGTGTTAGCGCCTGTTTAACAAATAAAGTCTATAATTATTAGTTACAGCGTTACAGCTTTATTTAGTTGAGTTAAGCAATATAATGTTCAAATCCGTTACGTAACATAATATCTTGTTTGACATTTCCGACCGACATGCGCCTATTTCTGACGCCACCAACAAATCCCCATTCGAAATTCCCGCCAGGGTATCTCCGAAAGAAGCCGAATGCGTCCGAGGTTTCGGTGATATTTAGTGTCGCCTTAGAATGGCCCGCTAGGTCGCCAGACTTAACGCCCCTTGATTATTTTCTCTGGGGACAACTAAAAAATAAAGTGTATGTAACAAAACCTGCAGATCTGAACGAATTGAGAAGAAGAATTATTGAAGAATGTGAATCTATTAACCAAGAAATGTTACAAAACGTCATCGACAAATTTTATTATAACCTAGCCCATTGTCAAACCGTGGGAGGGGACATTTTCAACATTTAATTAAATAAAGACTTAGTTAAATTTATTTTTGTTCTTGTAAATTTGTTATTAATTTTACTGCTTGTATTTAATTTAATTGTTAATACATTTTTGACAAAACTTGCATGGGTACGTTTAGTACAATTTTTATGTCTTTTTACAGTTTTAACGCAAAACATTCTAGTACCATGCAGCTTGTAAAAATGCAAAATGTAGGTAATATCTTACCTGTTGTATTTATGTCCTTTAACTCAAATAATTTCTTAAACTAATAGGTTTAGCCATATGACATGTTTCATAATTGTTGTTAAGAATGTTTAGAGGAATCAGAAAACGTGATTAAAAAGGGGTCATTCCTTTTAAATAAACCAAAGTTTTGTTTACCATGACCGTTTGAGGCTCCCTCTGTATAATTACAGGTGTCCTAGTTTTATAGATTTTTTTAAGGCCTACAACTTTTATACTACCGAAAGTTTTTTTTATATTGTCCGGTCCGGGACTTTTTACACACTGTGTATAAAAGAGGGACGTACGACAGAAAAGTATAAGATTGCCATCGCTCGTCATTGACAATAGCTCTGTTACTTCGTCCGTTTATGTAGAATTTCTAAATGTTTTTAAATGTTGATTTAATTTTATACTTTTCGGTCGCACGTCCCTCTTTTATATAAATGTTTTTAATCAGAATTTTATAATACAGACACCCTTCCGTCTTTTATATATCTTAGACTCGACATTGAGGTAAAAATGTAATAAACCTCGAAACTAGTAATCTTATTAATGGTGGATTTATACAGACAAATAATATAAAATAAAAATAAGAAGTGACCTTCAAGTTGGTTATCTTTTAACTTTTATTTTATTCTTGTGTGAAAATGGAGCTGCGCATGCCCAATCTGATTTGATCGTCAGTTTTTTGGGTTTTTGTGGTTAGAGTTGTAAAATATTATTGATCATTTTCATATGACGTCACATGCTTGACGGCCATTTTGCTTGGAGGGCAAACAAAGTAAATGAACACAAGCGTTTGGGTTATAAATTCAAGTTTTCTTTGAAATTTAAGATCTGTGTTCGTTGTGTTATTAATTAAAGTGCCCTAAATAAAATGCCGTCCTTTTGTTCAGTGGTTGAGGGGAAATAGGGACAATATACGATCCTTTGGAATTCCTACAGTCCTTCAAAATGCTTCAGAAAACCTTAATCGACTCTCATAAGAACGACGTGAAATGTGGATAAGAGCTTTAAAAAGGTGCCTATTAAGTAACAGCCAACGAAAGTATGGAAGAATTTGCTCCAGACATTTTATAAGTGGTAATATTTGATTTTATGTATAACGACCTAATAAAATGATCTCGTGAACATTTCTAGAAGCTCCAGCAGAATTAGCAAACAAAGACAACCCTGACTGGATCCCTAATTAACATATGGGACACTTTCTTCCAAAGGAAGCAACTTAGGCCCAAGATAACAGAAATGAGAGCGTGCAGAAATGCAAACGAGCAAACTATCAGATAGGTGTATTTTTGTAAATATAGTAGGTATAGTAGTACGATTAATTGTATTATGAAGTAGACATAGTGTTGATTTAGATTAAAGTTTTTTTTTATTAAGTAATGTATTCTTGTAAATAGAACAGCAACTTGAAGCACCTGACGAAGATACTCCGGAAAGTAGTAGAGAGGAAGAAAATGTTGAAATTAATGAAAACTGTTGCCACACAGAGTGAATTAAGTATGAATGATTTATGCAAACTTTTCGAAGACTCTACGAATAGTACTGTTAGAATATATTATAGTTTGGAGAAGTGGTTAAAAGAATGTGAAATATTTAAAAACTCCATCTACTTATTGTGATTTTTTTATTTATCCATGAATATATCTCTCTCTAAGACAGTACACGATCTACCAATGAGGTAGTACAAGGAGAGTGAAACATTTTCTGGCATCAAAGCTTACTACTCGTCTAACAAATATTTTTTTGCCCTATGATGAACTTGATTTTATATAGCATTTTAATTTGTTAAATTGGTATTGTGGGTTTAGGCCCCAATGAAATAGCAACAGAGTTATCCAAAACCCAAACCTTATAAGCCCCAATGAAATGGTGACAGAGTTATCCAAAACCAAAAACTTAATCTTACCTTGCCGACTACAACATAAGCATTGGAATTTATTTCGTTCATAAAATTTGAATTATTGCAAGCCTTTGCACGCCTTCAGCTGCTGGCCAGTGTAAAAACTATGTGTTAATATAAGGTAGTTTACCAAATCCATTATTGCTACTTCTGGCAGACATTAAATTTCCAAAATCAGTCTCTCCGAGCAGATAAGGATTAATACCACCAATAATTTTTAGTTCTGCATCGTATCTACACTTAACATTGCCACTGAGAGTCTTTAAATATTCACTTCTTTCCATGTTTTGAAATTTTTAATTGGACACTACAGAATGTAAACAAAAGATCGAAGCACGCACTAGAAAGTTCAAATAAGTATTACGATAGGAATACAGTTGGGACACGAAAAATTATTTAAGTCCAGGTAGCACAGGTATAGATACGTCTAAGAAATGATCACAAATGAATCCTAAAATTACTTTGAAGCTTTTTAAATTAAACCGAGAGTCTAATAAGCCATTAGCATAAACGGTCATGAACCTTTGTTTGCCCTCCAGGCAAAATGGCCGACTCGTCAAAGCCACGTGTTTGAAAATGGTCAATTATCTTTTTTGAGAATATTATTAACCTTTGATTTCGTTGGTGTTATTGAATTTGAAAGCATTTATTTTCTTGAATTTTAACTTCTAAAATTTGCAAAAATGCCTAGAAGCCGATGGGTTATTGACACTTGACAGTTCTTATTTTATTTGCTGTATAAATGGTAACTAACGCCGTTATTTTGTTTCTTATTTGTCTGTATAAATCCAGCATAAAAATTAATAAAGATTGTGGGATATAGGACCCTAGACTGGTGTTTATTTTATATATATTTCTCTATCATTTTTACGTGAAAACGGTATACTTGCATATCGTTATGCCTATATCAGAATTTGATAAAATTGCATTTATCTTCTAAACGAAGCCAAAATTAAAATGTACTTCGCCTTAACCATTGAACTGCCTATACCGGGTGTTGCATCGTCGACCGAGACATAGGAAATCCCATGTAATTTTAAATGGGGTCAATTATTGGCTTCCCTAATTATGTTAGAGAAAAATTCTATTTAGGTTTATTAAAGAGCACTAAAACCCACATTCAAAAGAATAACTTTAGATATTTTTGATGAGCCCGTTTACGGGTTATCGCCGATTTCTTTTTAACTATTTCTCCTTTTTATGGCCCCGTATTTGCGGGCAACAGTCAAGGTAAAAGATGACTGTCAAATAAAGTTGTCATTTTGAAATGTGTGCTTTATTGTTATAAAAACTCGTACATCGAAAATATTAAAGGTGTATTTATGAGTACAAATTAATCTGAATAAAACTAAAATAAAGTATCCAATTACAAGGTTAATTATGACATTTTACATGTTTCAATATTTTACTAATTAATAGGTAGGTACTATTAAATTGTTAGAACTTTAGGATTTAAGAAGATGTTCAAATATTCCTCAAAATGACAACTTTATTTGACAGTCATCTTTTACCTTGACTGGTGCCCGCAAATACGGGGCCATAAAAAGGAGAAATAGTTAAAAAGAAATCGGCGATAACCCGTAAACGGGCTCATCAAAAATATCTAAAGTTATTCTTTTGAATGTGGGTTTTAGTGTTCTTTAATAAACCTAAATAGAATTTTTCTCTAAAATAATTAGGGAAGCCAATAATTGACCCCATTTAAAATTACATGGGATTTCCTATGTCCCGTTCGACGATACAACACCCGGTATACCAGTGTTATCAAAAGAGAAAACAGCAGTGGCGTACATATTTTTTGTTCCGCTTGAAAGTTGTAACACACTGTATCTCCTAAACGAAGCATTTCCGGATACAGATTTATAAGAACTTTTTTTCATATTTTTAAGAAGGTAAGCTCATCGTGGTTTTTTCGCAATACGTCCGGGAAAATGTGGGAAATCTCTCGGATCCAGATAGAAGATGAAAAAATAAGATGACAAGTTCCACATTACACTAGTAAGGACCTCTTAAAATAGTGTCCTTAAAACATATTTAGCTTTTTTAGTTTACCAGGGATGGACTAAGCTTTACAACTTAATGCTTAAATTTTTAACGCCCTGTTTAATAGACTTGAAAAAAATAAATCACAACTCATTCAGTTCCCTGGTCCATGATGCGACAAGGTAGAACAACTGCTTGGGTTATGTGTTCTTGAGTTTCAGTGTTGGTGAATGACAAATAATTCCATATAATCCAGGTCTGTCTGATCATTTGGGTCAGCTTGCAAAATTCACCACACCATTGCTCTAGAGGTTTTAAGTGTCACATACCGACCGTGTCACATACCGACCAATAACTAGAGAAGGTAAGAACGCTTTTTACTCTTATGTAAGGGTGGTCTCCTGGGATCTCGTAACCATAACGTTCTGCCAGCGCGGACGAAAAAGTCTCACTGTTCGTGGGTGTAATCTCTGCTGCGATTGCTGCATCGTTTCCCTCTTTGCTTATGACACTACAATTTCCTACAAGTATGGATAGTTCCGGCGATGCGCTGTTGAGGGCTGAGCAATGGTTTACTGAGAATGGGCTTTTTCTCTTCTTAACTACTCAACTCGTCCCAGAGAGAGGGGATGGGTTCCAGCATAAAACTCCTGGGAGTCACATGTAACATTTTTTTTTAAAACTAAATATTTAATGAAAAAAATACAATCTTTTTATTGAAGAAAAGAGATTTATTTATCAAAATTTTACAAAATCAGACAATTATCATCTACATACTCAATTATTAAATCCTCTCCGTCTACTATTACTTTATCAGAAATGAAACCACCTAAAATTAGTGACATGTTACTTGAAACTATGTTTCCATTATCTGCTTTAAACAAGCGCAATTTTTTGCCAGTGCCTTTATTATTATTGTTTTGAAGTTTGCATTCGTCAGCTATTGCGTCTATAGTTCGTCCTAAAACATTAAAAACCGTCAGATTCGTGTCTCCACCAAATATAAAATTGCCACTTGCTGAGACCTTACACAATAAGAATTAACCAAATTATGCTAAAACATCTATTCTCTGGGCTATACAGGGTGTTTCAGAATAAGATGCTGATCCTTAACGGTGTGAATCCTTAGGTGATTTTAAGAAGAAAAGTTCAAATTAACATATATCCTTAACCTATCAACTTTCGAACTACAGGGCGTTAAAGTTTTAAGAAAAAAATCGTTTTTCTATCATAACTTTAACAACTTTCTAGCTATTTTTATGAATTCTTCACACATGCCCTCTAAGCATCATTTTTTGGCGTAGAAAAATTTTAAAAATTTTTAACCAGTGGCGTCCTGAAAGGGTTTGGACTAGACATTTTGGAAAAATATTATGTACGCCACTGCTTTTTCTCAAGATAAAAATTATTTTTAAAAGACTCATTCATTTTAGGCCAAATTTAATATCTTGCCTTTTTATCGTCCGACAAACAGTTTCCGACAAAAAAAATAAAAAGCATTAAATGCGCATTCGCTATGTGCCTATGGTTTCTGTCAAGTAGGCTATGAACTTTGTTAAGGAAACAATGACAATAACGAAATATTTAATGCCAAATAGTTTGACAGCTATTTATTTATGTACACGGTTTTCCACTTAACTTAAATTTTAAAAACGTAATACTTTTTAAACGTATAAGTATCATGGTAGATTTTACAAATGTCGAGTTTGCGGATATGCATTACCTGTACGGGCTTGCTGACGGCAATGCATTCGAAGCCAGACGATTATACCAAGAGCGTTATCCAAATAGAATAGTTCCGGATGCACGAACGATTTCAGGAACTCACAGAAAGTTATGTGAAACGGGATCTTTTGAAACAAAAAACTACTTAAAAGGGGCACACCAAACTACACGAACACCGGAAACTGAAGAAGCTGTTTTAAATTTAGTGGAACAAAACCCTAATATAAGTATTAGAAAAATTGGGAATATATTAAATATTACTCATGTCCTAGTCTGGAGAATTCTTCAAAGTTATTTGTTATATCCGTACCATATTCAACGGGTCCAGGCCCTACTTCCTAGGGATTTTCTATTACGCATCAATTTCTGCCAATGGTTTATTCAAATGGTTACCGAAAATCCCCAATTTGATGCCAGAATTTTGTTCACGGACGAAGCTAATTTTTCCAGGAACGCCATACAAAATTTTCATAACAATCACTTCTGGGCAGAAGAAACCCACATGCCATTACGGAATCCCACCACCAAGAGCAATTTTCTGTAAATGTTTGGGCTGGAATTATTGGTGATTATTTAATTGGGCCTTATTTTTTACCAGCCAGATTGAACGGAATCAATTATCGCCAATTTCTTGAACACACTTTACCAAATTTGCTAGACGACGTCCCTATTTTAACCCGACATCGTATGTGGTTTATGCACGATGGTGCACCTGCCCATTTCAGTCTCTTAGCACGAGAATTTTTAAATCAACATTATAGTAATCGATGGATAGGGCGCAGAGGAACACAATCGTGGCCACCTAGATGCCCTGATCTAAACAGTCTAGATTTTTTCCTGTGGGGACATCTGAAAACGTTAGTTTACAGATCCCAATAAATACTGAAGAGGAGTTGAGAAACCGCATAATAGTTTGTTTCGACACTATCAGGGATACTCCAGGAATTTTTCAAAGGGTACGAGACTCAATGAGGAGAAGCGCTGAAGCATGCATTCTTGCAGGTGGTGGTCACTTTTAACAGCTAATCTAAATTATTTTCGTTTTTGTTCATAGGTTATTTAATGTTAGTTGTTTTAATTTAATGTTAAAAAATAAACCATAGGCACATAGCGAATGCGCATTTAATGCTTTTTATTTTTTTTGTCGGAAACTGTTTGTCGGACGATAAAAAGGCAAGATATTAAATTTCCGCAGAAGTTCGCCAGCATTGATTTCTGCTCAAAACAATGTGTGATCGGGTTAAAAGGTAAACAATTTTGTCTCTCTTTTATTACATGTCTATGGTTTTATCTGTAGGGCGAGGATAAACAATAGGTACTTAATATTTTGTTGTCAGCAAAATGGCTAACAGCTTTACTGTTTGCAGCATTATTGTCACTAATAACGCAAAATACCTTGAAGGCAGTTTCCTCTAACTTAGTTATAACTGTCTTAATTAATGAAAAAGTAGAAGGTGGTCAATTTTGGAGGTTGAAATAATATGCATAACTTCTTTTAAGCTGGACATAATGCTAGATATCATAAATTTAAAAGCAGAATTTGCCAAACAAGTATTATTAAAAGCAGTTTCAACAATATTTCCTGCCTTATAATCAAGAACGGGTTTAATGTGGATTCGTCCATTAAGAATATTACATACTTTTTACGGTCCGACAATAACTTATAAAGGCTTTTCGCGTAACCACAAGAGATTTTTTTTCAGTGTAGGGTCAGTCAACAAAGAACTGAAAATAGATTTTATTTCATACTGTATTGTAAAACACACCTTTACATATTTGAATTTAGTCCAGAAAATAAGGTTTTACAGCAATAAGTCCGGTAAAATTTTTTTACCGGACTAGTCCTGTAAAATTTCTTTACCGGACTGAAATTTGTAAGTTTTAGTTTAATCAATGTCAAACACACAATTTTTTCCACCAGTAAATATAAGCACTTTTCAAATATACGACCACAAATCACCTCGCTGATTTGTGTATACGACGCAGAATAAAACTTTATTATAATTTCAAAACATAATTATAATTTTCAACAGAACAGTATGAAACAAAATATTGTACGTCATTCGTCCGGCAAATCGTTTACAGTATTCGTTTCAAAATTCCAGACTCGGCTCCTTCGTCGCCTCGTCTCGAAACATTTCACTCATACTGTAAAAGTTGATTTACCGGACTTATAACGTAAATATCTATTACTGTATCTGGAAGCGATAATATAAGTAGGTACACCAAAATGTCTCAATAATTTGTAAGCATGCGAACTTATTGGGTGCGTTCACCCGACCTCAGCAGCTGACTTAAAGCGCTCAGCAGTTCAGCGGTAATATGAATTAGCAGTTGAAAAATAGATGGACGCATTGATGAACTAAAGCGTTATTATTTGACAGCTGCTGCTGTTGCGTTGACATGTCACGTAACCTCAAAATTCCCGCTTTTTATTTTGGGCCAATTTTTCGTGTTCGAAATGAAGATTATTATGAGAATGTTATACCAAATTACAGCCCTGATGATTTTCATGATCATTTTAGCATGTCCAGATCGACGTCAGGTAAATAGGTGTTGTAATTTAATGTGAATTACAGCGATTTCCCTAAAATATCATTATTATTTCAGAACTTACTAAATGTACTAAAGTAAATAAGAACAAAACAAACAGGTTAGTAAACATCTGTAAAATGTCAAAACAAATAAGTCCTGCGCATGTCTAAGCAAAGGATGAGTTGGAAAGCAGAAATAAACTTCGCTTAAAGAAATTTGCAGCTGCTGATATCCAGCGCCTGGTCAGCGGGTCGGCTGAACGCGATTGCTTACTCAACTTCTCAACTGTTGACGTCGGGTGAACGCACCCATTGTTTGAAGGATAGAGGCTAAAATCAGTATTATTTGTATAACGATATCTGGCCTTGCGCTTGCTGTATGTAGTTTTAGCTGCTCAGATATAAAAGTTAAAGCAGAAGTATTTTGAAAATTCTCTTCCCTCTCATGTGACATATTTTGCAGCGAAGAATCTAATGTTCGAAATATGGTTTAAAAGACTTTTATTTTCATCACGTTTTTTGGGTCATTTTTTTCCGGGTTGTCTACCTGTATTAAATAGCAAATCTTTTACTTTATTCATATTATTAGAGGTAAAGGGTGTCTTTAAATCAGGTTTAGCAAATTCTAAAGGTTTGGATGAATCCCTACAATTTTTGTTTGAAAAGCCTTTTTCTATCTCGAATAGAAAAGTTGCTAGAAGCTGTCAAAATATGAGGAAACACCTTATACATTACAGAGTTCAATGAAAAATTAGTTTTTATTAAAATGTAATGGCATTTTTCAGTTATTTCCAAAAATAACGTTACTTGTTTAAAGTTTCAGCTGCATAGTAGAGGAGGGTCCTACGTGGGGTTGAAAATTTACCACACAAAATTTGATAACTAGAGGTAAAAATAAACGCATTGTATGCTTTTAAATTGCTTACCTAAAGACCAAGTTTTAGACACAAAAACTGGTACAGATTTGGCAGCTCTGTCAGTGCCCTGAGGTAGATTTATGTTAAAATACACCCTGTCAGTTGTAGCAATAGTCCTTTGTCCAGAAGCTTTGTTTTTTATTTTCATTAATTGTAGTTTCGCCGCCAATTCTTTATTTTTGGATTTCTTTTTTGCCTCTGATAAACTATTTTCAATCTAAAAGTGACCAGAAACCATATTATTATACGCTTTGGGCTAGACGACAATGGATGCGAAGTCGTACGATCTTCTCTGGTCGCACGTAGTCGTCCATAAGAATAATCCCTCAATTTGAAAAGGCATTACCGGGCGTCCATTAAATACGACATACGACTAATGACAGAGTGACACCAAAGTTGTATTCAATGGATGCCGGGTGATGTCTTTCCATATTGAGGGATTAGTCGGACCCATATGGACAACTACGTACGACTAGAAGGTCGCACTACTACGCATCTAGTGGACAAGTCTTTAGGTACTTTATAAGTTTTATTGTTACCGCTTCACAGGGGGCTCCAGGGTTGCCAGAATATTTTCAATAGCGGGAAAACACCTCACCTCAGTGTCGTTTTTAAGTTGTCATTTAAGCAGCTGAATGTCAATGGTGAAATAAATTTTAAACGATTTTTACAACAAAAAAAAACTAACCTAAACTAAAACGGTCAAATATGACAATGTCTCTAAAAGTCACTTAAACTAAACATTAATTACCAAAATTGTGTATTTAAATATGAACTGGTTTAAACTAGTTTAGGTTATAAACCAGTTTATGTGTGGCGGCAACAATACCTTAAAAAAGTGTTTTGTTGAAACCATCAACAAAAAGTACAACACGAACAGACATGCGCCCAGTTGAAGTTTATAGAAGAACATGAATTAAAAGCTATCGAGAAGGAAAATCTGTATGTCCGGCAACAAAGCTTTATATAATTTAGCAAAGCCTGCGGACTTTTGTTAATTGTCTCACTGTTTGAACAACCTATTCCTTTCCAACGTTCTCGTTTTTGCCTCATCACAGTTTAACTCCAGAAGCGGAGGTAAATACCCCTTAGCCCCCCTGGCTGTAACAATGTTGGCATCATATTATGATAGACCTGATTACAGTGGCGGCTTTTCAGGGTCGGCGGTGCCGACCCAGTATTAAACAGACAACAGACAGTATATATTATTTATCTTAATCAATTTGCATTTTTAATGACCTGCAAAACTGTCAGCGAATAACCGTTCCACTTTTCAAATCGCCTTTGTAACCAGAACTTAGGTCCGACAAGCCGACCCTGCCATACACAAGAACTGCAAAATTCCAGGTTTTAGGATAGGCAACCAAACATACACTACTGTCACTAGTATACATTTGAAGATTTTATACACCGTCTGGGACAGCAAAAATATATTTGCCGGTAAATTTAAGGTTTGTTTTAACCCGACCAAAAACCGTACTAGTACAGTCCCCCGAACGGTCGCACAACTAATTGACTACTGCAATAGTCGTTTGCCAAGTTCAAAGGTCAATTGACAGGCTGGAAATGATCGTTCGGGCGTAGAATAGCAGGTTGGAACAAACCTTTAAAGAAAGTTAGGTATGTTAGATAGTTATTGTTATCATTCGTTGGTTATTAAACCTACTCATTAATTATCGACCAGTTTGTTATTATTCTTGAAAGAAAAGGACTGAATTAGTATACTATAAGTCAGAGTGACTGTGGACTGTGGTCTGTTGAAAAACGAAACTTTCGGTTTAGTTTATAAGTTTGTTTAGGATCTTGTTTGGACGCACGCACCACGCAATGACATGAAAAGTCAAGTTGAAACTGAGGTAAAAAGGGAGCCTATTCGACTATTCATCGTATTTTCGTATTCTCTTTTATTTGTTCACCAAATAAATCAAATACAAAAACCATGGTCGTGACCGACGACCACTAAAATGTTGAATTTAATTAACATTGGACATAATATGAAATTAATTTTCAAATCAAAAACGAAACAATTAAAATCCGTCGTGCGGCTGTACGACAATTTCAAAGAACTTGATTTATTTGGTAAATAAAAAACATTTTTATATGAGAAGTAGGTATTTGTTGCAAAATCTGTTGTCAATGCTATCAATCATTTTTTAACATAGAGAACCAGTTAGAAATGCAAGGTTGATCCGCTAACTTTTGTAAATTAGAAAAAATATATTATTTTATTTGGGTATAACATATAAGACTTTATTGTAAAACACCGTTCCGGAAGTCTATAAATTATTGTAATGTTCACCCACAATCTGTGTCAAATAAGTGAGGCTTTTCGTGTTTTAAAGCTCTTTAGAATCTTAAGCGCGGTAAGAAATCACATAACTCTATATTCATTTTAGTAGTAGTTATGTTATCTAAAGAAATCAAAATAATAAACCGACTCTGGCGCGGATCCAGGAGGGGTTAGGGTTATGGGAGGAATGACACCCCCCCCCCCCCCCAAAAGAAAATTTGATACTACATAATAATATTATGAATCAAAAATGTGTGATTTACATTTTTTCAAATCTACCTTTTTGCATAGAAATAAAAAAAAAATGGGAATGAAATTAAATAATTTATCATACATCTGTTCAATACAAATAGTAGAAAAAAACGAAATTTGGGCGTGGTCTCCTAAAATTTTCGGCGCTTCTTAACCCTCCCTAGCGTTTTACCCTGGATCCACGCCTGTACCGAACTGCCGACCCTGGCTGGCAGCCCACAAGCCGCCACTGCCTGATTACGTGTATATTATGATACACCTGAATGCCGGATTAGTTAACTATTCAAGGGTAACGCCTTTCGACAATTCGAGGTGGGATTTTGGTCCACGAAAATACAGACCTTATGTTCACCATTAAGATCAGTAAATACCTACCAAACCATAGCTTGGCATGTCTTGTCCAATTTGTTTTTAAAATGTATAACTTACTTGTTTGTCCACAACTGCTTTAGCTTCATTAAACTGTCTGACAGGCTCTGCATACCTCTCTTTTTCCTTCTCTATCTCTTCTTTAGATTTTTCTTCACATTCTGTCAAATGTCTATGCTGAATACAAAAATGTTTTTTACACCTAAAAATAAATTAAATTAATGAAATATTATTCTCCTACCCTGTCTGCTTTTTCAGTACTTCCCTGTCTTCATATTTCCATACCTTTGACAAACGAGTGGAACGACACTTCTTTCCTTGCATCCCTCCTTTGAACAAACAACAATATTGTTAATAGTTTTTAATTCGTGTTCTTCTAAAAACTTTGATTGGGCGCATGTCTGCACGTGTTGGCGTAGATGGTCTGAACAAAACACTTTTCCACACCGACATTGAAATGGTAAAAAATCCAATTGATGGCAGTCGCTTTGGGCACAATGTTTTCCTAGGTCAGGTATTTCCATTTTATGCAGTAGACGAATGAAAATTATTTTAAAAAACTAAAATAAAGAAACACAATATGTATAATCAAAAATTACCCTTTTCCTATTTTTTATGTTTTTCGTTAAGGGGTATTCTCAGTGAGTTCCATATTGGTAAAACGCGGTATTAAACTACAAGAAAACTATTAAATTTAATTTGATAAAAAATTTTGATTTAGCTTCGAAAATTGAATTTTTCCAAAATAGTAAATATCATTCAAATTGGGTCAATCTCGAGTGTATTTCCTCCGCTATATATAATTTTGATTAATTTTGTATCTTGGCTTTAATGCAAAAAAGTGTTGTACCGAGTTTTTTACAAAAACTGTCTAAAGTGATTGGGCAACACCGCGGCTGATCGAGAGCAGAGCCGAAACTCAAAAGTGTAGACACACATGGGAAAACTCATATGGGTGACTTCGCAACAAAAAAACCGTTACAAAACCTAGCTTGAATAGTTTGGGCCACTAGTCCACCAGAGGGCTCTACGAACGGCCACTACCATGTGCTCTTTTCCGACACATCAGACTTGCATATTAGTCTGTCGACAATCTCTCTTTCATAATATTAATCTTTAAAAAGAGACAGACCTTGTTAAAAAGACAATATATAATACGCCAACTCACTCAACGGTTTTATTATCCGTTTTTTGGATAAAAAAGATGAAAAAAAAACTTTTGTCAATTCTGTGAAATGTGAACCCTCGAACGAATTGTTGGTGTAAGGACTTGATTTTTTTAAATTTTTATATCATAACTTGCCGTTTTACGTCCTTGTTTTAATCCTTTACAGGCCGTTGTACAAGTTTTGAAGAATTTTAGGATGGTTGGTTATGCGACCTTATACCACAGGTGGTAACCTAAATGTAAAATTTACACTTTGAAGGATAAGTTTGCTGAATTTTGAAATTCAAATTGGATCTTTGCTAATATTTTTAACATACACTTCAAAAATATCTAGCAACCATAGTTTATAGAAGAGGTACATATGCACAGCCTAAGCGAATGCAAATAGAACTGTATGAGTAGTCATGCCGAAGGTGTTTTATTGTTCAGACTCGTGTTAAGTTTTTTATTTTGTTCTTTGATATAAAGGCTTCACCACTGGTCTTTAAAACTCCTAATAAAGCTATCTTATTTAAGGGTTCCTTTTTAGCATGGACGAATTTTTTAAACATAACTTTAACTAAAATTTTAACACATTGTTATTATTATTATTATTATTTATTTATCAACGGGCTAGTGCCCAATTCAGTTAACAGTCAACTTATATATAAAAGAAAAAAAAAGCATACATTGCAATCAAATAAAATAATACTATTACCTAAAAGATAGAAAACAGAGTAAAAGTAGGGTAAAAGTACAACTAATAAAAGACAAACTGACAAAAGAATATTTTAGATCTACACAGGAAATAAAAATAAAAACAAGTCAGTATTGGAAAAAAACACAACATTGTACAAGTGACAAGATACAGTTATACTTGATGTAGTTGTCTCAAAAAATGGGACCTATTAGAAAAGAAATCTAAAGAGTTGGAGTATTCGTTGGCTAACCTACTGACGCGAGTGATAAAAGTATTTGTGCCGTAATTGGTTCTGTGCACAGGAACATGAAAATACTGTGCAGAGCGAGTTTGCCTTGGCTGAATGTGCATTCCTATTGTACCCAGCAGGTCCCGGCTATGAAGATGGAAATTCAAAATGTCATAGAATAATCTCAGATCCCTTAATTTGCGTCTGTTTTCGAGAGTAGACATATGAAGGTCAGATTCTAACTGTTCGTAATTAAGAGGGACGTAACTGTTTAGTTTAAATGCAACATATCTAATAAACTTATGCTGAACCTGTTCGATCTTCTGTTTGTGTATGTTGTAACAAGGATTCCATGCGCTGGAAGCATATTCTAGATGGGGACGGACTAAAGAGCAGTAAAGTAATCTTAGTGAGTTGACGCTCCGAAAATCCCGAAGAAATCTCTTTATAAAACCCAACATCTGTAATGATTTCGAGACTATAGCCGACATATGATTAACAAAGCTCAGGGAGCTATCCAGTATCCAGTGTTACACCCAAGTCCCTCACATCACTGACAGTATTCAATGGATCGTGGCCTACATAATATGTGTGGGCAATGGTATTTCTAGCCCGGCTGAAAACCATGGCGTGACACTTAGATGCGTTCAATTGCATTCCATTACGATCGGACCAGTTCAAAAGTCTGTCAAGGTCGGACTGAAGTCGCAAACAGTCCTCTTTATTTGATATTCTCATACAAATTTTCAGATCGTCGGCGTAAAGTAAGCAGTTAGCATTTTTAAGGAATTCGGGAATGTCGTTAATAAATATATTAAAAAGTAGAGGACCCAGGTGAGAGCCCTGTGGGACGCCAGAAGTAACGTCAATCTCGCCAGACCTGAAGCCACCGACCCGGACGATCTGTGTCCGGTCAAGAAGGTAGTCACGCAGTCAATCAAGAAGCAAACCACCCACACCCAAGGCTCTCAATTTAGTTAGCAGGATGCCATGATTTACTCTATCGAATGCCTTTGAAAAGTCTGTATACACAGAGTGAACCTAAGAGCCATCCTCCAAAGCACTCGACAGAAAATCAGTATACTCCAAGAGATTAAGTTCTGTCGACCTACCCGACATGAACCCAAACTGCCGGTCCGTTAGTGCACCCTGAAAAACTGAAGTAAGATAGTCACACACGAAGCGCTCGAACAGCTTCGGAATAGTGCTCAGGATGCTTATTGGCATATAATTACTGACCTAAGCCCGGTCTCCTGCCTTGTAGATGGGAGTTATAAAGCTGGATTTCCAGAAAGTGGGGAAAATGCCGGTTGATAATGATAAGTTGAACATGAGAAATAAGGGTCTAGCCAAAATAAAACTACAATGTTTCAAAATACTAGGGGGTATGCCATCAGGCCCAGGGCCCTTGTTCACATCCAGAGTAGATAATCCCTCATAAATATCTGAGATTTTTATATTAAGTGTATGAACATTAATAAAATTGTTAGACAGTAAGTCGGGAGTCGCACAGACGCTGTCAGAGTAGACTGTCGAAAAATATTCGGCAAATAAATTAACTATCTCGGTACCAGAGGAAGCCCCAATATTATTGTACTCCACCCGATTAGGAATGCCAGCGTTCTTTCTTCTAGAGTTGACAAAATTCCAAAATTGTTTCAAATTTACATTTATAGACATCTCGGTAATAAATACAAAGCTATTATATGACTCTCTCTTAAGTGTCTTACAAACAGACCTGAGATTACAAAAAGTATGATAATCTAAAATTGACTTAGTGGTCCGATACTGTCTATGTGCCTTCTTCTTAGCTATAACAGCCTCCCTAAGTTCATGAGAAAACCATCTAGGAAATTTTTTGGAGGAAAATTTTTTTAAAGGAACGTAGAGTTCAATGGATAAATATAAAATATCATAAAATATATTCAACATATCATCAAGAGACTTGTTTGAAAATAACTGATCCCAGTTGCACTGCGCCAAAAAATCTGTTATTGCTAAGAAGTCTGCAGAGTTAAAATCCCTATAGAAACCATCAGAAACCAATTCACTGTCACTGTTGTCATCCGCCAACTTCAAATGAAAACACAATGGAGGATGAAAACTGTCAAATGGAATTAAGGGTTCATCAGCCACCCGCACCACTGTATCAGGATCATGAACAAAAACCAAATCCAATAGGGAACCGGTCTGATTTAGTTGTGTATTGACCTGGAATAGATTGTGAAACGAGCACAGGTTAGTAATCACTTCCAAAGTCTCTCTCACTCGGAGTAACCTGCTGAAGTACAATGACAGATGAGCTAAGGTTGTCCGCTACCCATCTACCGTGAGGGAGGTTGAAGTCACCCACAATACACAGCTGAGCATATGGAAATTCTTCTGCAATTCTTTCAAGACTGTCGTTAAATATATCATAAGCTGTTGTAGGGGATCGAGGGGGAAAGTATGCTGTTCCAATTATAAGCTGATTTACACCTACTTCCACTAGTACGAAAAGTTGCTCAATTTCCCGATTTGTCTCCAATTGTCTGCTGGTAATATTGGTAAGTACGGCAATGAGCACACCTCCACCTCTAGCAAAGATACTGGTCTCCACAGATCGATCCTTCCTATAAATACTATAATTGTACATGTTAAGCTCTGAACTGTGAATATCTTGAGTTAGCCAAGTCTCACTAAATACTAAAATGCTGTAATCAGAGTCAGCGGCATTTTCTTGTAGAATTGTGAAAATTATTCTGTAAGTGTTGTTTCTATATTGTTGTTTTTATAAAATAGACCTTTGCGACAGAATCTTATTACAGATAAGGCTACAAAACATCTTTGAATACAATCTGTTTCGCATGACTAAGGATTGTGTTACATTGTTTAACCCTATTTCCTATTACTAACTGGTGCTCAAATTGCCTATGCCTATTGTAATTGTAATTTAGAATGAACTATAACTGTTATTTAAAATTTTAAATGAAACATGACGTGTGTAAGTGCTTTTACTGTAGGTACTATTAACATGTAATATACTTTATTTGAATTTGAATTTGATAGATATAAAGCAAGAGGTGTAAGCTAATTAGGATGTATAAAAACCTTAGTTCTTTGTTCATCATTTATTCAAAGCTGAGAACAGGTCAATCTTGGTAATGGGTCAAAAGACTCCTTTGGGTCAAAACATATCAATTCAACCAGGCAATTGTTTTGACCATCTTCGATTTGGATGATTTTTGATACACTTATTCTACTAAAGTCAATAAAATATGATGCTAAGTCTTCGTTATTTCTGTTGAATATTCAATCAATATCGAAATAAATGTGATGAACTCTGTGTACTTCCAGATGAACTAGAAAGACCAGATTTTGTTTTACTCACCGAACATTGGCTTAAACCTAATGAATCATTTTATATACCTGATTATTTAGCAGTGTCTACTTACAGTCGCAAAAATTCAGTTCATGGAAGTACGACGATTCTTGTCAAAAATAAAATCTGTGATAGCTTTTGGGTTAATAAATGTATCAACTATGACTCACAGTTAATTATTTTATGAGAGAGAGTTTGAGTTTTCGATTATCTTTGTGAAATTATGCAATTTATGTTATATGTATATGTACAGACCTCCAAGCTGTGATATTCTTAGTTTCATTGAAAGACTGAAAAATCTTTTTTCTACTCCTATACTAGTAAGAACCTACTTACGCACTGTCTACTGTATCAGTAAAACTCTTATAACACACACTATATTGTTATAAGCCAAGCTGTTCGTAAGGACAGTAACGTAATATATATACCGGGTGTTGCATCGTCGAGCGGGACATAGGAAATCCCATGTAATTTTAAATGGGGTCAATTATTGGCTTCCCTAATTATTTTAGAGAAAAATTCTATTTAGGTTTATTAAAGAGCACTAAAACCCACATTCAAAAGAATAACTTTAGATATTTTTGATGAGCCCGTTTACGGGTTATCGCCGATTTCTTTATAACTATTTCTCCTTTTTATGGCCCCGTATTTGCGGGCACCAGTCAAGGTAAAAGATGACTGTCAAATAAAGTTGTCATTTTGAAATGTGTGCTTTATTGTTATAAAAACTCGTACATCGAAAATATTAAAGGTGTATTTATGAGTACAAATTAATCTGAATAAAACTAAAATAAAGTATCCAATTACAAGGTTAATTATGACATTTTACATGTTTCAATATTTTACTAATTAATAGGTAGGTACTATTAAATTGTTAGAACTTTAGGATTTAAGAAGATGTTCAAATATTCCTCAAAATGACAACTTTATTTGACAGTCATCTTTTACCTTGACTGGTGCCCGCAAATACGGGGCCATATAAAGGAGAAATAGTTAAAAAGAAATCGGCGATAACCCGTAAACGGGCTCATCAAAAATATCTAAAGTTATTCTTTTGAATGTGGGTTTTAGTGCGCTTTAATAAACCTAAATAGAATTTTTCTCTAAAATAATTAGGGAACCCAATAATTGACCCCATTTAAAATTACATGGGATTTCCTATGTCCCGCTCGACGATGCAACACCCGGTATATATTATGTAACAGTTGCGCCATCACATTGGCCATGAGCCGTCAAAATCCTGAAAATTTTCTATACATTTTTTATGCGTCGCCTTGACAACGTCAATGTCTGTATTAACAGAGGCAATTTTAAACGTCAAAATTTTTAATTTGTATATTATTTTTGGTTAGTACATAGTTAGTGGTTAGCAGTTAGTAGTATGAGCGACTCCAATATTGAGATTGAGGGAACGCCACCAGAAATTGCATTACAAGCTGCTGCCGCGGCAAATAATATATTACCCGAAAAATCCAGGGAGGTACGAAAAAGTACATCAAAAATTTATTGACTGGTGTATTGATAACCTTGCGAGTACCTACGCAGAAAATGTTTTATTGGCATATTTCGATAATTTAACAAAAACCTTTAAACCCTCTTCACTTTGGGCGATTTATTCGATGCTACGCACTAATTTAAGCATAAAGCACAATATTAATATTGAAAATTATCATAAATTACGAGCCTATTTAAAGAGAAAATTAGATGGCTAGAAGAGTAAAAAATCCAAGATACTCACCGCAATCGATGTAAATAAATTCCTAAATGAAGCGCTGGATCAAGATTTTTTATTTATGAAAGTAGTTTTAATTTTTGGAATTTCTGGAGCTTGCAGAAAACAAGAGCTAAATAATATAAAAATTACTGATATAGAAAACACTGGAAACACTCTTATTATCAAGATTCCTGATACGAAGACAAAAATACCACGTTGCTTTATAATTTCCGGAAAATTGTATGGCACATGTAAAAACTATATAGAACTTCGAAACCTTATTAAAGACACCAACATTCAACAATTTTTCTTAAACTTTCAAAAAGGCAAAGTGACACGTCAGGTAGTCGGTATTAATAAGTTAGGAGCAGTGCCAAAAGATATTGCAGAATATTTAAAACTGCCCAATGCTGCTTTGTACACAGGTCACTGTTTCCGAAGAACTTCCGCTACAATTTTAGTCGACGCTGGAGGTGACTTAATGGCCTTAAAGAGACATGGCGGTTGGAAATCTTCCACTGTGGCGGAAAACTATGTAGACGAATCCATTCTAAATAAAACCATAACTTCAAACAGAATCTTGCACTCCGTCGTAAATCATTCAGCATCTATATCCACATTTAATAAGTTGCCAGACCAGGAAGAAACTACAGAATTTATTCCAACAAATATCATGACAATGAACACCAATCTAATGGAGAAATCAGTTGCTCCAATTATAATAAAAAATTGTCAAAATTTTACCATTAATTATAATAATAAATAGTTTTTATTTTCCATCTGTACCTACATTGTAAATTATAACATTTTCAATAAAGTTTGTTTGTTTGTTTTTTCTTGCAAAAAAAAGCCTATTAATTGTATTTTTTCCCTAAGCTTTATATAGGTAACACTTGCTCTAATTTATAAAAAAAATAATATAAAGTCGTAGAAAAAGTATAGTGCACAACTCGAGTGGTAAGCCTATTACACACGACTTCGAAATTTACGATACGAGCGCTAACGCTAACGCTCGTATCGTAAATTTCGAAATCGTGTGTAATAGGCTTCTTACCACTCTTGTTATGTAATATACTATTTTTTTAAATCGACCGGAAAGCAACCACTTTCTACTCAATTTTTTAACCAGAAAATGCCATTTTATCGGTCTAGACCAGAAAGTCATAAAAGAGGGACCGGTAAAGTACTTTACCGGTCCCTCTTTTTACTTTACCGGGCCCTTTTTTTACATTCCGATCAATATTTGAGAAAACGAACCAAACCCATAATAAGTAGGCTTTGACTTGATTGTTTCTTTCATGGCGTTTCATGGCAACGAACTGTCAAATTTGATACTGCTTATTAAAAATTGTGTTTAAAAGTTAAAAGTTAGATTATATTATGGAAATGAATGTGGATGAAGGTGAAATTCCTCTTGAAATAACTGAAGCGGCTGCTAGAGCTACTCACGATTTGTTGCCGCATAAGTCCAGGGACAAGTATGAAAAAACGTTTGCCGTTTTCAAATGTTGGTGTAAAGAAAAAAATTGTACTTTTAACATAACAGTTCAAAAATAGATATTATTAATTATTAGAATAATTCTAATTTTAATTATTTATTAAGTACCTATTATCAAATAATATTTATTATAACTATTATAAATAAAAAAAATTCCTGACTATAGAGTTTTCAATCTGTTTAAAACTATATTAATGTAGTAAGCCATTATCTAAATTTTCTTGTACGCCACTGGTCTTGCGTCGATTTAAAAAAAAATATTGTACGTTACACAACCGGAAAGTACGTTTACAGGACTCGCAGGCTTCCAGGACTCGCCTGGCGGCTCGCCCTGGAAATTGCCTGCTTCGTCCTGTAAAATAGTACTTTCCGGTCTTGTAACGTAATATACTATTTTCTACGGATGCTATAAAATGTTCCACTTTTCTCATCGCTTCCATACGTTCAAAACGGAGAATTTCTCACGCATATTTTTTTTTGCCGGCGTTTCCATAACAACACGACCAAAACACTGCACAATTATTATTGCTGTCACCTTGCCAAACGGGAATACTTTTATTGTTGTTTTTATACTAAAACAGTTCAGATTTGTTAAATATTTATTCTTTCCAAAATTGTTCAAATATAACTGTTAATTAATTAAAAATAATTAAGTAAAATATAAAAATGAGTTAATGTAATAATATATGTATTATGTATTTTAATTCTGAACCTCGTTTTGAACACATAAAAACAACGCACCCGTAGAAAAAGTACAGTGTACGACATGTGACAAAATCACATATTTCTCACTTGTTGTACAATATACTACTATCTGGCTTTCCTGTGAGCGCGAGAATGGTTTTGGCGGGGGACTTTAACATTAATTTTGATGATAGGCTATCTCTATCCACATTGGCGTTATGTAATATACTTCAGTCATTTAATTTAAAAATGCATGCAACAGGGCCAACTCGAATTACTTAGGAGTTCTGCCATTACATTTGAATGGTAAATTTTCTGAGCCCTTTAGTGTTAGTTGTGGCGTTCCTCAGGGGTCTGTACTGGGTCCCATTTTATTTCTTTTATATTTGAATGACATAACACATTTAAACATACAGGGAGGAAGGCTTTACGCTGTTTGCCGACGATTCTACCCTTTTGTGGCGTTCAAGTAGTTCGAACTTCTGGAAAGGACCATAGATGATGATCTGTGCAGGGTTAAGGAATGGTGTGACTCAAATTATCTCTCTCTCAATATTAATAAAACCAAAGTACTAACTTTTGGTTTTAACAACATCAGCCTTCATATAGAAAACGTTGAAATTGAAAACAAAATGGCAGTTAACTTCTTGGATATCTCTATCTCTATCGATAATAGGTTGAGGTTTGAGGAGCACATTATTGCGCTGAGTAGCAAGTTATCATCGGGATGTTTTGCAATTTTATTAGGGTGATTGAATTGTTTTTATTTGTTTTTTTTTTAACTTTCTTTTTAAAATATTTGAAGAACCTAATAGACAAGTGCTAAATAAAGGATATATTTATTATTATTTTTTGTTTATCTAACATTTCTTCAGTAGATAAGGTGTAAGTTCTACCAGTCGCGGTATTTGGATTAACTTTTCTTAATATTGAACTTTGATCTATGACTAATATATCGCCTTTGGGTTTTGGATAAGAAAAAGATGGCCCAGGGCCATGAGGATGCAAGAAGCTAACTTTGATTTCTCCACTTTCCATGTTTTTTTTCCGATTATACAGCCCAACCACCGCAAACTGTCATAATTTATTGTAACAAAAACAGTCAATGTTTTGAAGTTCCATTCTTGTCAAACCACTCGCTGGAATAAGGTGCTGAACGTGTTCTTCAGGGCTTAGTGAGAAAGGTTTTGTAACAATCTTTAATTCAGATATTGGAATCACTGCGTGTACTTTCTGAGTTCCCACGCCATTCCAGAAATCGTTTTTCCAGGTATTTTTCATGTTGTGTATAGTCATCAGTTGTACAATATTTAAAACTAATCCCAGGTATATATTCTTCTGCAAATTTAAAAAGTTGTTCAGGGGTCATAATTTGTTCCTCGTATGGTCTCTGGAGGCTTGCTTTAGTAGCCTGCCTTTTCACAGTACCTCCCAAACTCACAGGCACTTTTACCGTGTGAAGTAGCAAAACAGTGCCACTCTGCTGTAATGCCAAATTCCTCTTCATGACAAGAAATATTTAGAATTTTTTTTTTATTTTTGTACTGGGCAGCACATCCGTCTGAGAAATAAACAATTTTCATTAAATTTTTAACTTTTTCCCTCAGTTCTGGCATAAGTCGGATTAGAAATAAATGGAAAGAAACTGTATTATGGACCAAACAACCGGAAATAAAAACAAAATTTAAATGTTCTATTTTGTCATTCTCGTTTTTGTAGTATACTACAAAAGGATGCAGTGCGGCCAGACTATTTGTCCAGTGGTAGGACTGCACTTCATCTTGCAAACCGAAAGAATAATTTTCAGCAAAGTCGCATGTAATCAAAAAATGTGTTCCACGATTTTGGCTTATTTTGTTCCATTTTGTTAAATTTTGCAGGAATAAAGAAGTTTTTGCATAGATCTTGTAAGTAAAACATGTCCACAAAATTTGCAGGAATAAATTAATAAAATTGACACGAGTTTAAACATGATTTTTATGAAAATATCTACTTAAATAATACCTAGATAAAATTATTTAAAAAAATTCCTAAAAACTATCTACCTACATATTACGCGAATTTACAAATGCAGATATGTTGTGTTCAATGTTCAAAAACCTTTAAAACGACCAACAAAACAAACTATGTTCTCTATATTAAAACCTTAGTGGTAAATTTCACCCCTCTCATTGGGGGTCGTGTTACACAAAATGCGAACGGACCGGAAAGTGCCTCATTTAAACAAAAAAAATTATGTATTTATTGGATTCTTTAAGAAACCTCTTAGAAATAATCATTTTTCTTTTTGGGGACACACTATTACAGTAATGCATATGCTTTCCTAAGCAAGGTGTTCTTGATTTTTTTTTTTGACATGGAAGCCATTATAAATATAGTTTTTTCAATGATTAAAAAAAAAATTTCAAAATAAAGTATGTCGTGTACGTGACATCTTTAGAAAGGTCTTACAAATACCTTTAAAAAAAGCTATCATTCATTTATGTAGTGGAAGTAGTTTTCAAGATATTGGTATTCTCGTACGTACCTGCAGGAGCAAAATTGGTCAATTTTGCGATTTTCAAAAATCAATAAAACAAAAACCACTAATTGAAAGAAGACGTCCATATTCTCAAAGAGACCTGATTTTACAAATCTATGGGGTTGGTAGACACAAAGTCTCGGTCTCAGTAAAACATATACATTAATTTAAAAATTTTTTAAAAAACGATTACACGTGTTTTGCCCAACACGGGCATCATCAGACCTAAAATTAATGCAAAAACCTAATGCACGACTCAGTCAAGTTAATAAAAATGTAATCCTACCTTAGTTAAATAATTGACGGTCACCAAATGAACATAATATACAAGGAACAAATAACCACAAACATCTTTATAAACGTACAATCATTGACTGAAACCATAATAAAAAGTATAAATAACAAAAAACTTTTAATCACTATCTAGAGAATTTTTCTACAAATAAAAATAAAAAGCAAAAATACCAACATGCTCCTCTCGAGAATTGAACTCGGGTAGCCCGGGTGAGAGGCCAACACCCTGTCGCCTTAGCCAAGCAAGCGCTTAGAAAAACGATTCTACATTCCTGATATTAGTCGGAATGGCGGCATAAACATATCATTCCTTACTCTAGATTATTTAATATAAGGGTGGGCTCAAAATTAAAAACATCGTTCACACAGACAAGAAGTGGGCTCTTTTTCGCTCTTGTTATTTCCATTTTTTCAAGAAGATCCAGCATAACACACTTGTTACATTGGTGTAAAACATCGGTATTGTCCGCGGAAGAACTATGACCTGATGACAATAAATGATTGGCAAAAGCTGATTTAGTGTTGGAAATGTCCGAATCTTTGGACTTATGGTAGAGGCTCAAATGTTCCTGGACTCTGGTGGATATCCTTCTTCCTGACTGCCCCACATAGACCGCCGGGCATAAGTCGCATTTTAGTGAGTAAACGCCTGATCTGGAGACAATCTCTGTCCTGTCCTTCACTCTAACTAGGTCCTGAATGATATCAGAATGTTAAGATTCCTAAAAAGCCTTCAGCAACTGATAACATAATTCGATTTTCGTCTAACTCTCCACACTCACACAAATTTGCAGCCTTCAATTCATTCATCTATAGGCTTTTTAAACTACCACTTTCCAAGGAGGCGCTTTACAAGGAGTTAAATGTGATAAGACATATTGCTTTCAGAAATGGCTTCTCTAAAAACTATTTAGACAAATTATACTATAAGTTCGTTAATAAATATAAAATGTCTTATCACATAATTCATTCTAGTTTAAATAATAACTTAGCCTATAAGTCGCTCACTTTCTTCGCCAGCATTTCTCTCCAGATGGCCAAGTTTTTTAAGAACCTTAACATTCTGATATCATTCAGGACTGTCAACACCCTCAAACAGCACCTAGTTAGAGTGAAGGACAGGACAGAGATTGTCTCCAGATCAGGCGTTTACTCACTAAAATGCGACTCATGCCCTGCGGTCTATGTGGGGCAGTCAGGAAGAAGGATACCCACCAGAGTCCAGGAACCTCTACCATAAGTACAAAGATTCGGACATTTCCAATACTAAATCAGCTTTTGCCAATCATTTATTGTCATCAGGTCATAGTTCTTCCGCGGACAATACCGATGTTTTACACCAATGTAACAAGGGTGTTATGCTGGATCTTCCTGAAAAAAATGGAAATAACAAGAGCGAAAAAGAGCCCAGTTCTTGTCTGTGTGAACGATGTTTTTAATTTTGAGCCCACCCTTATAATCTAGAGTAAGAAATGATGTTTATGCTGCCATTCCGACTAATATCAGGAATGCAGAATCGTTTTTCTAAGCGCTTGCTTGGCTAAGGCGACAGGGTGTTGGCCTCTCACCCGGGCTACCCGAGTTCAATTCTCGAGAGGAGCATGTTGGTATTTTTGCTTTTTATTTTTATTTGTAGAAAAATTCTCTAGATAGTGATTAAAAGTTTTTTGTTATTTATACTTTTTATTATGGTTTCAGTCAATGATTGTACGTTTATAAAGATGTTTGTGGTTATTTGTTCCTTGTATATTATGTTCATTTGGTGACCGTAAATTATTTAACTAAGGTAGGATTACATTTTTATTAACTTGACTGAGTCGTGCATTAGGTTTTTGCATTAATTTTAGGTCTGATTCCCCGTGTTGGGCGAAACACGTGTAATCGTTTTTTAAAAATGTTTTAAATTAATATATATGTTTTACCGAGACCGAGACTTTGTGTCTACCAACCCCATAGAAAAACCACTAAGTAATTCAAAAATTATGAAATTTTGGATTTTCGAGTTTTTCCATGGATAAAATACGAGGGGGAAACCACCTTAGAAATTTAGTGTACAAGCTGATAGAATTTTTAGAATTTTTTAGAATTTATTAGCATTTCTTAGAATTATCAGAATTTTTTAGAATTCTTTAAGTATTTTTTAGAATTATCAAAATTTTTTAGAATTTTTTTAGTATTTTTTAGAATTTAATTAGAATTTTTTTGAATTTATTTAGAATTGTTTACTTATGCGCATGCTCAAAAGCATGCATAATCTATACAAATTTCTCCCCTCTACTACTTTCTACATCGGCATATTTGTTTATTTGAGCAGTAGCTAGCGAAACGCACGCTGCGATTACGATTATAGGTTTACGAATGTAGATGAACTGAATGGTCTCTGGATATTAATAAAATATTGTTTTTGTTTGCCGATAAAACCGGAAAAAACAATACAATATTTATCGCAATAAGAAAGCGCTACAGTCATTAGAAAAAATATACGTGCCAATGATTTAGTACCTACTTGTGCAAGAAAGCAAACCTTTATTAAATATTATCCAGATCAAAAAGTGGATATAACTGATGGCATCCTTTATCTACCCAATCTTTTCTAAGAGTAAGCTTACCAAATAATGTAGTAAGACTTCTTAAAAAATCATCACTTATTTGATTACTCTATGAGGGAAAAAAAAGGGTAAATACAGGGTGCAGTACGGTACGTAACTTAAGGAGGCGATTCCTTATGATACTCTAAGAGAAAAAGTTCATATGAGCATGTGTCCGGAGTTGTCCCGTCTTTGATATACAGGGTGTTAGTTTAAAAAAAAATTATTTTATAATTTTTTTAAATATTCTTTTCCCGATTTTATTGAAATTTGGTCCAGTTGTTCATTTTGATAAGGGGCTTAATTAGCCCTAACTAAATTAAATGTATTAAGTTCAGTTGCGTCCCGGGGAGCACCTTAACGAATATTGTTGACAAAAAATGTACGCCACTGACATTATCCTAATTTTGATATTTTCTCTCGAATTTACCAATTAATAATACAACTTCTTTGCTCCCTGAATTCTTTTCGTATTTTGCTTCGTATTTGAGAGAAAAAATAAAACCTACCTATGTATTTTAAAGTGAATTAAAACATTTAAATTAAAAATAAAATAATTTTTTTAAATAATGATATAAAAAAACCGCAGTTTAAACAGTTAATCAAAGCAAATGTTGAGAAAGTGGTCACTTTCTGATGAAACGCACGATTGAAATCGTCTCACCATTGATTCTCTTAGAAGTTCAAAAATGCCTGCATTATTTCGTATCGCATAGCAACTTGGTGTCTTGTATACACACGAGACTTTAAGTAACCCCATCAAGAATAGTCTAGAGTCTAGAGGATTCAAGTCGGGACTGCGAGCTGGCCAATCTTGGGGACCAGCGCGTCTAATCCAGCAATTAGGAAGTCTTGTCGATGCATTGACGAGCAACTAGACTAAAATGAGCTGGGGTGCCGTCGTGCATGAGCCACATATTAGTTCTTATTTGTAGATCGAGGTGATAAAAAGTATGGTCCAATAAGATAGTCACCAATGATCCCTGCCCATACATTCACCGAAAATTGTTGCTGAAAACGACCTTCTCTAATTTTATGAGGATTATCGTCCGCCCAAGAATGTTCATTATGAAAATCCATAATGGCTTCACTGAATATCCGGTTCGTCGTCGTGTTGTGATGTACGCGTGAATCGCTCTGATTTCGTGCTGATTTCTAGCTGACAAACTTGAAATTATTTGGTGTAAACTTGGATGGTTGTTGCTGTTGGCTTTTGCTATTTGCCTGCATAGTTCATAATTGAGTGTGTTGCGGTTTTTCGCTTTTTTATGCTTAAATCATTTGAAACAATCCACAAATTCTGTCTATGAAGGAATTTGTATAAAAACCAAAAAAATCTGAAAACTGATAAGGTATAAACAACATCGACATAAAGTGCGTTTCATCTAGAAGAGCCGTTGAATATCTTTAAATCTACTGAATATATAGCCCATTTCACCTAGAGGTGTCAGTCATCCACTATGTCGTGCTCTTCTTGCAAGAATGACCTTACTGATAAAGAAATCAAGTATAAAATCAACTGTGATTTCTGCAATGCTACTCATTGTCTATCATGTTCCCAGTTCTCAATCTCGGAAGCTCAAGTCACCCAGATGAAGACTCGAGTTATGCTATATGCCTGTCAAAACTGTTCTGATGTAATCAAAAATTCAGCAAAAGGATCATCAGGTAAACTTACGAGTGAATTACAGAGGGCATTCGACTCAGTAAATGCTCAACTATCTAAGAAAATCTCTCAAAAAATTGACAGTCTCAACACTTCCCTCCAAAACAAAATGACAGAACTACATTCCAGCTTCTCTACGAAAGAATCCATCTATAAAACTGAAATAGAGAATGTAACCAAAATCATCAGCCTACTAAAGTCAGATGTCAGCAAGCTCGAAACATCAAATAATAATGTGCTGAAACTAAAACAAGATGTAGTGACAGCGAGAACAGATGTTACTCCCGATGCTGACTCATATGAGATGAGGCTAAAGAAACTGGAGGTCTTAAACAAGGAGCTGTCTGAAAAACTTAACAAATTGGAAAGGGAACTCCTGGTTCTAAAAAATTCTCCTCAAAATAAATCACAGTCTCGACCTGGCTTCAAACCAACTAATACCGGGCGTCAGCTCATGAATGTGGAGCCCAGTGAAGATCAAACACCACCGCTTAACAGTTTTAAGGAAAACCTTACACCAAGTGCCACCCTATCCCAGCGTAGTAGAGATCCGTTAATACTGGGTACTGGTGCAATGGGGGGTTCCTCATCTTTTTCGGCTGGCGAGAGACGTCAATGGCTATACCTAGGGAGATGCGACCCTGCTACTACTGAAAACCAAATAACTGATTATATGGAGAAACAACTAGAAATTACAAATGTCAAATGTTTCATATTAGATAAAAATGAGGATGTTGCGTCCTTTAAGATCGGTGTCAAGGAGTCCTTAATAAAAGGTTTACTAGAACCTAACCTCTGGCCTGCGGGAACAGCGGTAAAAGAATTTCGCCCTCGTCGTCCTCGAGCTTCCATGCACGCAGCAAATTTTCAGCAGCAGGGTGCAGGAGATCATCATTACTAGTAAATAGCGCTACCATAGTATATCAAAATGTTAGAGGCCTCAGGACTAAACTTAAAGACTTTCTGTGTTCAGCACTCACTGAACAATATTCTATCATCGCTGTTACAGAAACCTGGCTTGACCCCGCTATAAATGATGCTGAAATTCTTGATTCCAGCTATGCAATTTACAGAACTGACCGCAATAGCAGTAACAGTACAAAAAGTCGTGGCGGTGGTGTACTGATTGCTGTCAATAATAATTATAGATCTCACCGCCTCAACATTAATAACCCATCAGTTGAAGAGATATGGATTTCTGTAAAGATCGGCGAGGATACCTTTTGCATTGGTTGTGTTTACATTCCCCCTGCAATGGACATAGATGTCTACGAGTCTCATATGTTATCTGTGACAAATGCTTGTGACTTATCGGAAAATACTTTAGTTATGGGTGACTATAATCTGTCCAACATCGCATGGTCAACGGGTGTTGATCAACCAGGACTTTTACCAAACAATGCTATTTCTTCTAGAGAATCTCTAGTTTGTGACACTTTTACGTTTTTAGGACTGTCTCAATTCAACGGAGTGTTCAATGATCACAATTCAATCCTTGACCTCTGTTTTGCCAACTTTGACCTTACTTCAACTACAAAGTGTAATGGATTGGTTAATTGTGATCCCTATCACCCGGCACTTGAGCTGTCAATTAACTATGATAGAAAATTATACTTAAACTCGGCAGATTATTTTTACTATGATTTCAAAAACGCTGACTTTGTCGCAATAAACAACTACTTTCTATTATACAATTGGCACTCAATGTTGGATAATGATCTTGATGTTACTGTTGATAATTTTTATGATATTGTATTTAACTGTATAGATATGTTTGTACCAAAAAAGAGATCAAGTTCGAACCACAGATTTCCCGCCTGGTTCTCACCTACACTTAAACAACTTATAACACGTAAAAAATTGGCTCATAAGAAGTATAAACAGTCGAAAACTGATGCTGACTATAATAAATTTGTTCTGTTGAGAAATGAATGTAAATCTCTAACTCGGGTATGCTATAATACTTATATTACCAACTCAGAAGATGCTATAACTAACAATCCTCAATTCTTTTGGAAATATATCCGGTCACAATCTAATCATGGTGCTATTCCAAAACAGATGTTTCTCGAGGAAGACAGTGCTGACAACGGCCACGATATTGCAAATCTCTTTGCTCGTTATTTTTCCTCGGTATACGACCCCGTTGATGAGAATATTGATGGTGTGGATTCTCCCGAGGGGTCTATATCGATTTCTAACGTCATCGTCAAGCCTACGGAAGTAGAAACAGCTCTGACTAACCTTGATGTTAATAAGGGTGCAGGCCCAGACAATATACCTAATAGTTTATTAAAATTCTGTTCCCATTCTCTTTATCTGCCACTTTACTACATCTTTTCTAATTCTTTAGGCTCTGGAATCTTCCCCAGCAGGTGGAAATTGTCACACGTTTGTCCTGTCTTTAAGTCAGGTAATAAAAATGAAATTAACAACTATAGACCAATCTGCATCCTCTCAGCTATTCCCAAGCTCTTCGAACACTGTGTAGAGAGAGTCCTTAAGGCTGTTTTTGAGCCAATCATTGTCGATCAGCAGCATGGTTTTATTTCAGGCCGGTCTGTGGAAACTAATCTATTTCTTTTTTCAAACTACCTTCATAACTCATTCAGCAACAGCCTTGAATGTCACGCAATTTACACAGATTTCAGCAAGGCTTTCGACAAAGTCAACCATGCCATTCTAACTTCCAAACTCTCCAGACTTGGGTTGTCTGGTCAACTGCTCGCATGGATTGTGTCTTACCTGAATGACAGGACGCAGCAGGTCATAGTAGAGGGCTTCCATTCTGAACCGTTTAATGCAACATCGGGAGTTCCCCAAGGCTCCCACCTGGGCCCCCTACTATTTAATCTGTTTATTAATGATCTTGCCCCCCGACTGTCTTCCAACTGCCTGCTGTTTGCGGATGACTTAAAACTCTTTAAACAGATTTCATCTGCACCCGACATAACAACTCTCCAAAGTGATATTGACATAATATTTTCTTGGTGTGAAAGTAACAGAATGTCATTGAATGCTAGCAAATGTCAGTTTATGAGATTCAGTAGGTTGATGAGTTATGCCCCCGTTCATTACTCTGTCAATGGTGTTCCACTTGTTGAGGTATCTGTGATCAAGGATCTTGGAGTCCTTTTAGATAGCAAACTATCATTCTCACATCACTTTGAGAGCATCATTGGCAGGGCTAATAGAATGCTGGGATTTATAAAGAGATCGTGTAGGGACTTTACAAATATTAATGTGTTAAAATTGTTATATGTTTCTCTTGTTAGATCAATTTTAGAATTTTCAAACATAGTTTGGTCACCATATTTCCATGTTCACATTAATAGACTTGAAAACGTTCAACATAAATTCATTAAATTCTCCAAATATCATTTGTTTCGCTCTGGTATCAACTTAAATGATAACCAGACTATGGCCTACCTGAATGTAAGTTCGCTTGCTTGTAGGAGGGAGTATTACGACGTTTGCTTTTTTTTCAAAGTATTAAATAATATCATTGAAAGTCCAGATTGTCTCAGTCTATTTTCATTTCATGTGCCTGCATACCAAACTCGTGCTCACTCCCTCCTGCATGTCCCTCATTGCCGTACATGGTATTTGTTATACAGCCCTATAAATAGAGTCTCAACCACCGTCAATAAGTATTGTGATAGTCTTGACCTCGTTGGTGCCTCCCTAAGCACCTTTAAATCCTCTGCTAGAAGGGTCATTTTAAGTTAAGCGTCTAAATATGTACTGTTAATTAAGATTAAACTTGTAAATGTTGATAACGTTAATAAATAAAATATTGAAAAAGAGGCCTCGTAAGTAAATAAAATGTTCAGTAAAAAAGTGTTGTTATGTGCTACTGTATGCAGCACCTACTGAAATCAAACCTTGGCTTAAAATCACGGGGAAGCAGAGCTTGCACACGTTGAATAAGGTATAGGTATAGTTGATAAAGATGCAAAACCCTCCAAACAGTTGATACACTTGTTTGAAGTTGCACTGCTACCTTCCTGGCACTAGTTAGAGGAAGGAACGAAGTACAGCCTCTTCTAACTCAGGCGTGGTTATTGTTGCAGGTCTGTCAGGAAGTTCCGTACTACATTTAAAACTCCCAGTTTCACTCGATCTTGCATGGGGCTGTGTAAATGTTTTGGCACATGGCACATTTTTTTGAAAAAACACCCTGTATATCAAAAACGGGGCAACTCTGGGCACATGTTCATATGAACTTTTTCTTTTAAAATTTGATAATGAATTACCTCCTTAAGTTATATACCGTACTTCTGAAACACCCTGCATATTTTTGATACTTACATTATAAACGTAAAAATGATACAGAAGATAAAAATGCAGATCAAAAATTAGTTAGTTAAGAGTGTTCTAGAATGTCCGAAAAATAATCAGAATTTTTTTATAAAGCTTCAGAATTTTTTAGAATTTTTTTAGAATTTTTTAGAATTTTAGAATTTTTGGTGTACTAAATTGGATAGGTGGTTTCCCCTCAATAAAATAAGTGTGCTAAAAATCATCAAAATCGGAAATGGTCAAAACAGAAAGCACCTTTTTTTGGCTGATTTGATATGGTTTGACCTCTTTGTCAATTTACTTACCCTACTAGTGCTCACTCAAATTAGTCAACATAATATCCGCCCATTTTTGCTCTTGCTCTTTAAGCGTCAAATGCACGTCTCCTGAATCTGCCTCTGGATCGGCCAACTCATATAGAGGCACCTCAATATCGTCCTCGGGTAGTTTGTCCGCTCTCCAAGCGTCGTCTATTAAGTCTACAAAGTGGCCGTCGCTGAGTACATCAGCGTCTGACATCTATGAGAGAATTTTCCTAAGTGTTTGCTTATAAGGTTAAAAAGGAATAATTTGTGTTTCATGAATTTGATAATATCAAGGTACGCTTGATTGGCCAGGAAAGAAAATAAGGATAAAAAAATAATAGAGACCCTAAGGCACGTTAGTAACTAATGTTGTACAAAAGGAGAAGAAATTTAAATATTCTCATTAAAAATACCTACTACCCCCTAAAAGCAGAGAGCAAGGTTAATTCAAAAACAAGAATTTGTAAAGTGGTTTTCATTTCGCTTTTCGTTGACTTGTCACCTGCAATAAAGTATTATCAACACCAGCTGTAATAAAATCAGGTATATAGTTAAATTTAGAAACTGAACACATTTAAATTGGACAGTTTACTGCAAATAGAGCAATGCAAATTTATGTATAAAATATTAAATAAACACCAAAACTCAAATGTAGAGATTATACTGTTGAATGAAGTCCATAATTATGAAACTAGAATAATCAATGATATATATTAAATAACCACTAGAACAAATATAGAATATAGGTCTGTATAACCCCATTGTGAACGCATCTAAGACTTTCAATTGACTTCCCACTAATATCAAATGTACAAAAAATTATGCATTATTTATAAAAAATGTAAAGAACAATCTCCTTAACATACAAATGACAAAATAATTCGCTCGCACTGTTGATGTAGCATGTTAGTTTTCTCGAGGCTAATGCTCACATGCACTGCTTAGAGAATATTGTCAACAAATGTATGTTGAATTGTATTGAAGGAATAAATAGTTGAAAAAAAAACTAGTCTAATAAGATAATGGGTAAAAGCACAATTTGTATAATACCTAAATATAGTAATAAGTTCGTAAAGGGTGTGAATAAAGTATTTTTAATGTTAGGATTAAATACCAAGTTTAAACAGTTTTTGATTTCTGTGGTTTAAACCATTATGACTCTGGCGAATTTTAAGACTCTTCAAGTAGTTATGTTTACATTATTGAGGTTTGCGAAAAGGAAATGAAAGAGCCTGAACCCCACTTTAATTAGGAGCATAGGAACTATCTACGGAGTTCTGAAATCCGTGGAATGATCTGGTATATTTTCTTGGGGGTAATTGTTTGGATTACTTTTGTTTAACCTGGTATTTATCTATTTTCGCTACATTATAAAAGTATTGGTTTAACTTACCACAAAATCAGTAGAAAAAACTAAGAAAATGTTAAACACAGAATGATAAAGTTTAATTGAAATCTCAGACGAACAAATATAAATTGAAATGGTTGTAATAGTTTCACAGAAAAATAAAGGATGATAACTGGCACAGAACTCAAAAAATTATTAACTGGCTTGTTTGTTTTAAATTCAAAATTTGTTCGTGGGAGTTGTGCCAGAGCTGCAAAGAGGTTCACAGAACTCAAAAATTTACTAAGGAAGAATAGAAGTTAGTTCAGTTCAGGTTTCAGGTTATGTGATCGTGAGTGACGGGCGCACAGAATACAGAATCTCAGATTTCGGAATCTGGGCACAGAATACAGAATCACAAAACAGAACGATGGACCGGGACGGGTGCAAAAGAGACAAGAGTATAGTTCATATAGATCCGAATTACGAATTGCGAATAATGCTTTCATTGGTCAATTTCTTTGAAATATTTTGAAGCTGACCAATCTGAGCATTATTCGCAATTCTTGGTCTCTTAGTTCTGTGGACGATAGTGCTGACATCTGTGGCTGACATAGTGTTGACGCTGACTATGGAGGGCTGTGATGTGATGGAGGGCTTTAGGAAGAAGACCGATCGCAATACATCGATTCCGGTCCCACTTTTGCATTGCTTCAAAAACTGCCGCCAGGATCGCATTGTTCCATTCGCGCTGCAAATTTCATGGGTTCTTATGGGAGAATTAACTGTTTTATCGAAATTAGTTAATTTAAACAGTCTACGGGTGCGGGATACTCCCTAGATACATAATTCTAGCATGTAAAAGGGTGTATTGCATTCTAAGACACTGTATTATTATTACCAGGAGGATTAATTTTTTTAAATACTGGCGGTCTTTACTCTTTATAGACACTCAAACAACTTTTTATTTGGAAAGAAAATAATTACACAATCTGCACGTTACTATATACATTTTTTATTTAAATTCAAACTAAAAATAAATTAACATATGTTCATTATAGGTAGTACGTACACATACCTTTTAACAGACCTGAAAAGAAGAAGATTCTTAACTTATTTATTTCCCAACTAACTTTACAAAATATTATAAATGGGGATTTTAAAATTAAATTAAAAAGAAACGGAATAAAAATTATAGTATACTAACAACCAAAAAATTAAATAAATTTTTTTTTTTTTAACAATCAAATAATTAATATATTATATAGGTAATAAGTTTCTAAAACTTTTTGTAAAAAGTATAACAAAAATAGAAATATCTTATATATATTTTCAATAAATGTTTTTTTAATAAATATTTAAACCTTTTTTAAAGGTATTGATTGTATTTTTAATTGTTTTTGGAATATTAATTATAAACTTTTATTATTCTATCATTAGGTAGATATCTATAATTGATTGTTTTCCAAAATTGTAGGTAGGTATATAATATAATTAGGCGCGGGGGGGCCTTCAATGCATTTTATGGTTTTATTTTGTAATTTTTTAAAGGATTTAATATTCGACGAACTGGCAAACTGATATTAAATATTGAAATTTTGAGTAAGTACCTACTACCACAGTATAACGGAACTATACAGTAGCGATACGAGGCGATTTAGACAGACCCAAATTTCTCTGCGCAATGCGCGTAGCGGCCATCTTTTTAGTGACAAATAAGTCAGTCGGGAAGGTAAACAAAGCTTGTGTGGATTTTAATTTGTTTAGTTTTTGTAAATTTATTGGTTTTTATCGTGCGTTTAAGTGTTTGAAGGTGCTTTGAAGTGTTTGTGCCGAATTTTTGCTGATTTTCGATGGATTCCCAAGAAAAAAATAATGAGCAGATGTGCTTTAAATTGACTTTCTTTCAGTGTAAAAGCGATTTCAACATAAAATTTCATATGTTTTCTCAGTGTAATAGAGGACAATACCGTCATCCTTCTGTCACTGAAACTGACCCCTGGAGATCAAAGGGACCGACAGCTCGTGTCGCTACTGTATAGTTCCGTTATACTGTGCTACTACCACAGCTTTATATTAAGCTGTGCTACTACTACCTACCTACCTATATTGTAAAGTAAATATTTCTTAAAAGTTTTAAGGGGACGTAAGTAGGTATCCTACCTGTTATAATATCTTAATTTGTATAAAATACCAATTAAAGGAGAAATATTATTTCTTAAATTATTAATACCTTTTTAAAGTTAGTTTAACAGTTCGTAACAATGAATAAATTTTAATTAAATTTTGATTAACATTATCAAAAATTTGGTTAATAGAAATACGTACGTCCATTGTCGGATAATCTATCTTTAGGATCTGTGATGACAAAATCAAGGATAGACGACACAGACAGACGAGTAACGAAAGACCACTATTAATAAACCATATTGTGAACCTTTTGTGGTTTTTGCTTACCTTAGGGGCTTGAAAGAGACTAGGATTTTTCTCACCACGATTTTTCCTGAGCTTTCTATCAGACGAATATCCAGTTTTACACCCCGGTACGAAGCAAACGCTACTTGTAGAACATTGTACGCCACTCTGTTTATATTAATAACGCAAAAAAAAGATTCCAAAGCTTATTTTTCAAGATATTCGAAAAAAATACCGCACTCGTCTATCAAAACCTGCAAAAAGTAGCCGGTAAGCGTGTAGTGGCGCCCTCGACGGTCAACCAGCGAAGTAACGAAAAACAGGGACGTAAATTTAAAATTCGGCCATATTCGATCCATTCGATCGGCCTCCTTCCTAAAGCCCTCCATAACGCTGACATCAACAAGGTTGGAGTATAGTTCCGTATACTGTGGTTGGAGTAAACCTTTGGTTTGACAGCAAAGTGAGCAAAGCCAATTAAGTGCTGGGCGACGTTTTGCCAACTTCGATATCCGATGTTTTTACCATAGATGTCAGGTCCGCAGATGTCCTAACGGCTATATCAACAAAATAAAAACGTGTTACCATTACCTAACAGTGACTAACATATCCCATCTTAAGAGTCAGGCTAATTTTAGTAATGTCCTGTTATCACCAACTGAAAGATAATTTTCAAAAATACCAAGCGATGCCAGAAGTTATGTGACTGTTATTGCTAACAGGACGTGCATTTATAAAACGGGCCTAGAACACAAAACAAATAAGAGGTTCTTAGATTAAGAATGTAGTATTTTTTCTTCGTTATGTTGGCAATAGTTAAAATATATCGGTGAATCCCCGAATTCGATCAATTCCCCAACCTCAACCCGTTAGTGTGAATTCACATGCATCCGTGATTACGGATCCGCTTTGACCACGTGATCATCAGTAGCCAATCAAATATCTGTTTAGGAAGGTGACAGCCCGCCAAGGTCATCACGGATAAAAGTTGGTTTATTTTAACTTTTTTCCGTGTTTTGACGTTTATATTTAAAATGTTTGGTTAGTATTCTGAAATATCTTTTGAGTGGAGATTCTTAAGTTTTGTTTCTGGTATTTATGGTCAGTTTATGCAACAAATTTGATTATACGAATAGGTGCGACTATCTGGCATTTTTATTTCACATATAGTTTTCAAGTTTGTATTACTTTGTATTAACTCAGATACGTTCGTATCACGCCATCACGCATCTCCATTAGACTCCATTCGGATGATGCCAATTTCACTCATCCGTAATACGCATACGGATATCCGTGATCACGGATGCATGTGAATTTAGACTTAAAGATTGGCATGGATACAATTTTTCTGCGACCAACCAAAACAGACTTTTTGGTTGGGAGTTGGGAGTGGCCTGCTAAACTGAACCAACCTGTGGTCGGCTGCGGTCCTTCGATTTCCCTAAATTTTATTTTGGAAAGTTTGGAACCCTAGATCTTCTCCCCGCGTCTGCGCTGTCCCTAGACTGTTTTTTTTTGTACATATCGACAGTAGTGCTTATCGATAGTTCTCCATCCTTAGTTCTGTCAGAAGATAGAAATTTATCTTTTTAGTGGTTACTGTTTGCTAAACTGCACGTCAGCTGTTGTCGGGGAAAGTCTTAACATCGTTCTTATCTATCACCGTAACTAAATATTGTTTATTTTTTATCAAGTATATTACATTTATCTATGTTTTTATCAACAACAGGGGAGTCACTCGATGATTCACAGTCAGCCTTTGGCCCGAGCTTCGGTTTTCTACTTTCAGTAAAGAAAAGTATACATACCTTTGATAGTGGTAATTGTTGTGTACCAGTTTTACGCTTTTAAATTTATGTGAATTTTAAAAAATGTCCTATAAGGCGGCAATTCATAAATATGCACCTAGTTACTGGGATGAAATGGTAGGAGAAAAGGTGAATTTGTCACCTTTTTCAGAAGAATATAAACAAATAGCCTATGAAGTAAAACATGCAATTCAAGATGAAACTAAGACAATTGCAAAGATAGAACGTATACAAAATGTTCATGATTTAGGGCAGCTACTTATCAGGGAGCAATTGTTGCTCGCTGTGAATCAGGAAAATAATTATTATAGGGTAAGACATTTTTTTAAACAAATTATTTTTATTACTTAGGTACAGGTACCTAAAACAGGTACCTACATGGGTTGCTAATAATTGATAACAGTGTTAGATATATAGTGCACCATAATGGTGTACGCATATATATAGTTACCATAGTAGCACCATCTACATGATGTACCTAGATATTTTAGAAGGGGTAAGATATATTAGACAATCCTTATATTCCTAATACAGGATTTATTTGTCTACTAAAAAAATTGTATTTGAATGTCAGAATTATATTTTTTGTAGCTCAATTTGTACTTACAAGTAATAGAACTTTGTTTAAGGCCCTTTTGTCGGAACACCTTTTGCACTTGCACATCTCCCTAAGGCCGTCTCACTTGTTCTTATGCACAACCCTCTTTGAGGCACACGAACATTTTTAGGCTTGCTGAAATTACCTTAATGCCCAGTTATATAGGTTACAGTAACTCTAATTTAATGTGCACCGGTTATTGGCTAATCCTGAGATTAAACTATATCCTTTATAGTAAACCGATCCTATACAACTGTATTTAAGTACCTAAATTAGCTATCTCCGACTAATAGGTTTGTTCCAGCTAATACTAGTTTTTTTATTTATTTTATTTATTGTGATTTATTGAGTACATATATAAAGCAATTTTACACATGCCCCAAAGGGCCATCGACCTAAGTCCTTCAGCCCATGGAGGTTCTACATTATAATAGCTAATTCTAGGTTCTGTTTGTTGAAGAGTTATATAAAACTTGTTTGAAAAAAAAAAACAAAAAAAAGAAAAGAGTTTATGTATCGGTTAATTTAGTTCATAGATATTAAAATTTCAAATAATGTTTGGTTTGGATATTTTCTTCTTGGCCTTTGGTTGTGGTCTCGTTCAATGCACAGGTCTTGGATCAGCGGTAACGTTTCGGCTTTGGTTGCAAATCTCCGTGTCAGATCTGCAATTCTGTCCGTTATCGGCTGGATGTTTGTTAGCTGCAGTAGATTCTCGTTGGATGGGTTGTGTAGAGGATTAGTTGGATGCCTTATTTTGGTAATAATTCTTAGAGCTGTTGTTTCTGCTGTTTCTAAATTTTTTAGAGCTGGTCTTCTCATGTTGCTATACATTGGGTGCATATATTCTAATAAAGGTCTACATATAGCTTTGTATATGTGTGTTGCTGTTTTTCTTGATATACCTTGGTCTTTATATGTAAGATTTTTAAAGTGCTTTGCTCTTTGTATACATTTTTGTTTTACTATTTTAGTGTGCTGATTTAAATTGATTTTTTGGTCTATATGTGCACCTAGGTATTTGACTGAGGGTCTTGCTCTAATAGTTTGGTTATTTAGTGAAATTGATGGGGTCTCGTCATTGTATTTGTGGTTGAATAATATCAGCTGACTTTTGTTTGGATTTGCCTTTAACCGCCATTGTTTGAACCATTGTACTGTCCTATTCATTAATGTCTGGAGAATATTCGTAGTTTTTTGGGTGGAAGAACTATGTGCAATCAAGGCAGTATCGTCAGCAAATTGTAAAATATAGCTTTTATCTAAGATTTGAGCTTGTTGGTTTACTTGGTTTACATCATTTACATCAATATCATAGCAGAAAATATTGTATAGTAATGGCGATAGAGGTGACCCTTGCGGAACGCCTTGTTCCGGTTGAAATGCGTTTGAATGTGTGTTGTTGACCTTTACTGTTAGTGATCTTTCAGTTAGGAACTCTTTGACAAGAAGTATCATTTCTCTGGGGCAGTTCATCTCAGACATTTTGTATAGGATTCCTCTATGCCAGACACTGTCGAATGCTTTATTGATATCCAGAAAGACAGCTGCAGTCTGCATGCCCTGTAATTTTGCTGTTTGTGTATTAGATATAAGAATTGTGAGTGGATGAAGAGTAGATGCTCTTGGTTTAAAGCCAAATTGAAATTTCGGGATAAATCTCTTTACTTGCTCTTGTAATTTGTTTCTTATTATTTTTTCAAAATTTCGTGCTAAAACTGGTAGGAGAGTAATGGGATGATAGCTTGCAGGGTTGCTGAGGTCACAGTTTGGTTTTCCTATTGTGATAATTATTCCTTTTTTCCAAGATGCCGGAAAATACTGATTATTTATGTTGTAGTTGTAGATTTTTAAAATATAGTCATGTATTTGCTTATCCAGTTTTTGTAATATATTTCTTGATACTAGGTCATTACCAGGAGCAGTATGTTTGCATTTCTCGATTACACTGTAATAGTCTTCTTCGGTTATGTTTTGTTTTGTTGTCGGAGTATTGTTTGACTTTTCGTTGTTTTTGAAATAATTTTGGAACCATGTATTAATTCTGTTGTAGTTGTGTTCATCAAACTGTGGGTCAGTATCAGTTTTGAATGCTTGTTCAAAGTGTTTGGCGAAGAGGTGGGCTTTTTCAAAATCTTCTTGAAGTGATTGATTTCCATCAATCAGGACTGGAATGTTTTGATTGACCTTGTATTTTGCTAGTCTTTGTATTTGTTGCCAATATGTCTTCCCTTGTTGTTCATTTATCTCATTACAAACTTTTATCCATTTATTCTGTCGAAATTGTTGGATGAGCTTTTGAATGTTTTTGTTGTAAGCATTTATATCTCTTTTGACAGCTGGATTTTTGTTTGTTTGATATTCTCTTAGCATTTTCCGTTTGGTTTTTATTAGTCTTATAATGAAGGGTGGAAGATGATGAAGATAATATTTTATTTTGCATTTCGGTGAAAAATTTTCTACAGCTTCTGCTAGGGTATTGTTAAATTTTTCTATTGTTGCGGCGTCTATTTGGGGATGGTCTTTAATAAATATTTTCATTTGTTTTGATAATTTGGCAATATCACATTTTTGGAAATTGATTCTTGTTTCTTCTGTGTCATCAACCTTCCGTATTATGTCTATGTCAATTTGCAATGCCAGGTGATCCGAGCCCAAATCAGGTGTAGTGTGTACTTTGATTATGTTATTTTCAAGATTTTTTGTGTAAATAATTATGTCTGGTGTGCTGTCTTCATTATTGGGCATAAGGAAGGTGGGTGGAGTAATAGCCTTTTCGAAAGTAGAGTTCTTAATAAATTCGTTTATTTGTGCATTTTTCCGTCTATTCTTTCCTGGATTAAAGTCCCCTATAACAATGCAATATTTATAAAGAGCAGCTTTTGTGAAAAGAGTGTCTTCTATATGTACAGCTGCTGGGTGAATGTATACTAATATTATATGGAGTCTTTCTTCATTGAATGGTATAGAAAAATGTGTAGCTTCATTTAATGGATTGTTGGTTGTTGGTGGGTTCTCTTTTCTTATTTTCAGATCCGGATCAGCTTGTATAAGGCTACCTCCTCGTGTGTTGTTTATTCGGTTTCCATTACGCTGTATCACATTCCAATTCCGATATGATGTGTTGCTTTTCTCGCTGGTCTTTGCTTCTACAAAAAGTGTGCAGTTTATCTTATTTTTTTCAGTATAGTGGTTTACCAAATGTTTTTTTGGGATATAGCTGTTTATATTAGCATACAACAACCTAAGCATTATCTAATTTGGCAGGTACTACTTCTCCTTGTCTGGTTTCTGTTGGTGAGGTTGAGTTCGGATCATTTAAATCAAACATAAATATAAAAGCGTTGTTACCTCCAGGGAAAACAATGCATGTGTCAATATTAAATTCTTCTATAAATTTCTTCCGTATCTTTAGAATGAGCTCTTCTCTGTTGGTGTTTTTGGGTTTATTAATTTGGGTAATGTAGTTATTTATGATGTGATCGTGAATCGTTAGAGGTGAATGTATTCTTGAGCTTTTGCGTGTTGGTTCAGGTAGTTCATGTGATTTTTTATTTAAAGATTTAATTTGTATGTTGGGTATGCCTTCAATAGCGCTTGTGGGACGTTTGGGGCATTTAAACTGCCATGCTTGGTGGTCTTCAGCTCCACATGCTCTGCACTTTGGGGGTAGATTAGTTTTGCATTTTGTTGTGTGATGTTTGTCGCCACATTTGCTGCATGTTGTTGGGGTAGTACATTCTTCGGTTTTGTGTGTAAATTGCGAACACTTAGAGCAGGGTACCGGTACCGGTTTTGGAGGGGCACTAGCGTAGGCTCGGTAGTGCCTATTTTTGTAAAAAATCCCATTGTTGATAATTTTTTCATATGATTGGATATCGCCTGTTATTATTCTTATCAACGAAGTTGGTTGCCCGGTAGTTCGAGAAGTTTTTCTTTTACAATAACGATGAGCAATATTATTTAAATTTAGGTGGTTTGTAATTTGTTCATCAGTTATGTATGCTTCTATGTTGTGTAATACAGCCGAGAAGGATGGGTCCGTTTGTGATTTAATGTTTGACATTTTGGTGTACGGATTAGTTTCAACAAAGTGTGTTATTAAGTTTTTCTCCAAAAATTTGTCCAGTGTTTGTTTGATAGTATCTTTATTTAAGTTCGATTTTAATAAAAAACCCTTTTTTGTTTGCAAAATTACGTCCCTGTTTTGTGGCTGTTCTTTTTCCCAAGCATCAGCCAAGTCCACTCTATTTATGTTATCATTTGTATTTATGTAGTAAAGGAATTTGTATTGTTCATTCTTGAGGTTAAAGTCCCTTATCTTCATTGAGTTATTTCCTTTTGGAATTTCTGCTGAATTTGGTTTATTTACCTTCTCAACAATTTGGCTATGGGAACTTTGACCTTGTTCGGTTTTGGATTTTTTGCTGGTTTGTTTTGGCGAAGTAAATCCAATTATTTCTTTTATTTGGTGTGGAGATAATTCTTGTTGTTTTTTACGTTTTCTTTTGTTATATTGGGCAATAAGCCAATTCAGATCTTCTTCATTGTCCTCCGAATCACTCATGTTTAAATATTTTAACTGTGTATATAGTAAAAAATTGTAAAATTCAAACGGAATAGATAGATTGATTGACGAGCGACGAATTTATGTCTGTATAGGCAGAAGGTTGCCACACAACTAGTTTTTAATTACAGTGAATGCCTTGTTAAAAAAGTCGTGCAGCTGGCTAGTGACTATAATGGTATTTGACAGTTTACAACTCTCCCAAAGCCCAATATTAAAGTTAGTTATGTAGGCTATCAGAACCATAAAAACTGCCAAAATACTGTGTTGTCATTGCTGGTTTGCATTTTTTTTTCTTCCGAGGGTCCATCCAAGTGCTGGATGTACTTTGGTCAGGTTTGGCCCATTGTGCTTACCCTAGTTTGTTTTTACACCCACTCATTTATTTCAGTTCCTTGCACTAGTTTGTGTTGGTCAACTGGGAAGAGTGTAGGTCTGGTTTTAGTCTTGGTTGGAGTATTTGTTGCCTCTTCCGATCCAATGACTCGCAGTGGCAAAAAATATGCTCGTTTGCATTGGTTTCCATTGGTGTCCATGGTTTTGAATGATCAAAACTGACAATAATATTGGGTTTTGAGTATAAATGTAAATAAATAAATGCCTTGGGGTAATTCAAAACAATGTCAAGCAAGGCCTGCCCTGCCCTGTAATCCTATGATAGTTCCGTTTTAGTTACCACCAATATGTGTCCCTTTCTAACATGTATTTAACTTAACATGAAGAAACATGACAGATATGCTCTACCTACTAAAAGTTGGTTTTGTTTATGTTTTGAATTGGATTTTAATAATTTGTGGTGTGAAATTCTAGTAACTTTTTGTCTTCATTTATAGGCGATTGGAGCGTGCTAACATGAATTATCTGTTGCCATATTGCAGGTTTACTCGCTGAAAATACTCTAGCTGTGTTATCACAAATATTAAAGTGGGCATATTTTTAATTCTGCTTAAAAATAGTGACATCAGTTTATTTATTATAGGTTTGGTTTATGGGTTGTTAGGATCAGGGAGCAAATGAAACCTAGTTTCAATTAGCCGATGTTCCGGAACATATATTTTCTTCTTCAGGGCTAGTTTTGGTAGTTAACGCTAAAATAGCACAAGCCTGACGTTATACGTTATACTTTTTCCAAAGTCAGTCTGATAACATAAGAGAGAGAGAGCTTCGACCGAGCTTCAAAGGGACCGGCATCATATCGGGGTCGTCACATTTTTTTTTTTAAGTTTTTTTTATTAAAAGTGTTCTTTTATATCAGTATTTAATTGATAGTCAGTAACTCTCTTAGAAAGCTAGTTTGCAAATGTACTTTGAACCAAGAAATTTTCAATGTCAAAGAAAGAAGAAATAAGCCATTCATATGAATATGATAATAATTTTTTTAGTACTATTTCTGTATTTATACAAAAATAATTTAAATCAAAATAAAAAGGATTTTTACTGTTGTTAAACAAAAAAAAATAAACAGTTAACAAACCCTTATGTTCCTCCTACACTTACGGAAACTTTGTAGAACTGACAACACCCTGGAGACAGAACGTCGATGCCCGCTAGCAACTTTAAAGAGCGAACTATTTTTTTCGAGTTGGTAAATTAATAGAGCAGCATATAAATACAAATTTATATGCTGTAGACAAGAACAGCAAATGGCTTAAGGTTCTGCCAATCGAGTGATCCCTTATCAGCTTTTAAATCAGTTGATGTTTGAGGTTAGTTAGTGAGTGGGACAGCGGCGTAACTGGTTGAGACGATTTACTGTAATTTACATATACTTGATGATGATGATGATGATTAATACAGGCAGCAAGCCAAGGTTATTACTACCTCTACACCGCAGCCTAAAAAGACTTATTGTGACGCTTGTTGCTCGATTTCTCATTAAAAGAGGTTAGTCACCCTTATTAGGCTGAGCAGCCCCCTTATCAGAGTTTTTTCAGGGGATACCCCCTGGGGGATTTGACTCTCCAGGTGGGTTGTTCTCCAGCGTGTCAGTGCGTAGCACTCTTTGATAATGTGGTAGGCTGTTTCCTCCTCCTCATTGCAAAGCCTGCATATGGGTTCGTCGTTATATATGCCCATGGTGTGCATGTGTTTCCTTAGAGTACTATGACCGGTTAAGAGGCCTGTCACGATTCTAAGCTTGTTTCGATTTAGTTTTAGGATTTCAGAGGTCATTGCCTCTGAGGGGTTATCCAGCATTGATTTGCTGTGTCTTAGCCCCGAAATGTGGTTCCAATATGACCGATGTTGTCGCTTTACCCACCCAGTCACGCATCCTCTTGCCGAGGCTTTTGGAACCCCAAAAACCGGTTCCGGCCCCATGAAGGCAGTAATTGATCCCTGCCTGGCCAAAGCGTCTGCTTTTTCATTGCCCTCTATGCCTTTGTGCCCCGGCACCCAAACAAGTGTTACGACATTGCTGCTAGCCAGGTCTTGAAGACATTGAAGACAGTTCCAGACCAACTTTGAATTGATCTGATTACATGCTAGAGCTTTTATTGCTGCCTGACTATCCGTGAAAATTGAGATGTTTCTACCTCTGTAGCCCCTTCTCAGGTTCTCACGCAGGCATACCTCGATAGCATGTACTTCTGCTTGGAAGACTGTGGCATGTATCCCCAGTGGCACGCTAGTGTTATGCTTAGGAACAGCCCCATGAATTCCCGCGCCCGCACCTCCTTTCATCTTGGATCCGTCGGCGTACCATACTAGTCCACCCGACTGTTCTGCTTCTTCCTTTGACCTAATGCTCCAGTGTATCTGGGTTTTGTGTGGTTTGTGGAAGTTAGTGGTTGGGGTCATTGAATCACTGCTCATATCCAATAATGAGTTCGCGATTATGTTTGTAATCCTGGTATGTCCGATTACAGGACTGGATTGCCAGGTGCTATTACAGGTCAGTCTATACGCCCCCATTCTAGCTTCCGCCTTGATAAGTATGCCAAGGGGTGGAAGATTTAGTAGGGTTTCCATAGCCGCTGTTGGAGTGCTTCTCATAGCACTTGTAATACAAAGGCATGCAAGTCTCTGGATTTTTGTCAACTCCAGTTCTGCTTTTCTTTGGTCGGTTTTGGTCCACCAAACCACTGATCCGTATGTGATCATTGGTCTAACCACTGTCGTGTACAACCAGTGTACCATGCGTGGATTGAGTCCCCAATTTTTCCCTACAGCTCTTTTGGTGGCCATGAGTGCCATTTTACTTTTATTAATGATATTCTGCATATGGGAGTTCCAGGTTAGTTTTGCATCTAGGGTTATTCCTAGATATTTTACCTCCTGGGATATTTGCAGTTCCTTTCCGAAGAGTTTTGGTAGTTTTAGATCTTCCAATTTTCTTCGTTTTGTAAATGGGATCATCGTTGTCTTGCTTGGGTTTACCTTGAGGTTTTCCCTGTTGCACCAATCTTCGATGATGTTCAGAGCTTGTTGCATAAGTTCTGATATAACGTGGGCGTGTTTTCCCCGAATGAGTACAACTAAGTCATCAGCATACCCCTGGGTATAGAGCCCTCTGTTATTAAGTTCAGAAAGAAGGTTACATATACTTAATGCAAAACAAAAACCGATGCACGTCATACCCTTCGAGTGACGCCAGTTAAGCCGCAAACACACTGAGCTCACGTCACGTGAGGGCACGTGCTATCATGTTGTCATGATTTAACCGTGAGAGCATACTAGAAACACACTACCATCACGTTTTATGATGTGGTATACAAATTGATATATGAATTCGGGCAGTCTTTCTTTGATTTCACTGTGTTTGTGTTGTTTGTTTATTTTGCGTAAATTTTAAATTATGGAAAGTGCCAGCTCAATCAGTTCTTCGGACTGGGAAGAGGAAATAGAAACTGTGGCTGCCTTTATCGTTCTTCTGTAAAGTTTGCCTTCACTCAGTGAAACAACAGCAAAAACCAAGAAAATAATGTGCTTACCTGGTATTTCTAACTCCTTTCCAATTTCCTCCCAAGCGGCTTGGCGAATATGTTGATCACGATATTCAGGCAATCCGTGATTATATAAAACAGCATGTTCTCTTACTTTTTCTATCAAAACCTTCTCCATTTTTAAACATAAACTCACCAACAACACACCAGCTCTCTACAAAACCGCCTAAACGAGTGCTCACGTGAGACGAAAAGTGTGGATTTGCAGAAAATAAGCACATGCTAGCACGCGTGCCGTTGGGGATGTAACGTAATACGCATGAGATGACTTCAGTGTGGTTCTGATGTATTAACATACTATGTAAAACAGCGCTTCACACTTTTTGTCTGTAACGTAATAGCACGTGAGCTTACGTCACCAAAATATCCGTGTGAGGGAATTACACAGTTTTTTTTTCATAAAAACAAGATAAATATACAAAAATGTCCCATAGTTTATATATTTGTTTACTGCATAATACCTTTAACCATCAACTTTAGTAGATCTAACAGTTCTTTCATTTTCATCTTGCCAAAATCGACTAATGATGCCATTCTGAAAAATCCATGTTTCATCCAGGAAAACGAATTGGTACCTACAAGGATGCTTATTTTTCTTTAATATTCTTTTCAAAATACCAGTCGTTTAAAAGCTACATGGGAGAGTTTCATAAGCCCTCGCCTCAGTTCATCTTTTTATCATCCGAAGCCTATTTTCTTGAAGAGGCCTCATAAAGAGTTAACACAACTATCAAACAGTTCTCTGCCTTTAAATTTCTAACTTAAAGTTGTCAAAGTTACATGTTTTAAAAAAGGTTACAGCTTATGAATAACCAATGTAAAATATTATAATTTTTAAATAATACTTACTTGATTCGTACATTCTATAAATAGTGTAACGGATAGAACTTATATCCAATCTTTTTTTGTTTCTCTTAATAGAACAGTTTTTTAATGCTATTTATGAAAAGATCTGGAGTTTTTGTTAAAAAATAGACGCACATCAACACGGAACCACGAACAATTAAGGTTAGTTTTACATGAAACGTCAAACTAAGCACCGTTTACAGTTGTGTTGCCAACTATCGGCCAATAAAATTCAGATTATATTAATTTTTACAAGCTTAAATAAACAAAATATTTTCTATAAGTGGGTTCGTATCAAAGAAGAATACTTTAAGTTTGTAGTAAATTCAATATCGCATAAAGTTTTAATACTTTTTGCCCAAATTTGATTTCCTCGTGTTTTCTTACGGATTTACAATTATCAGCTGATTGATGACGTGCGTCGGTTTTTGTTTTGCATCAACTTTAGGTATAATGCCGTCTAAGTCCTGTTAAATGTTAGAGAATGCTCCTAGCGGTTGAGAAGTACCGACACGGAAGAGAACTAAAATAGCATGAAGGTGATGGCGCGCGGCGTGGGGGCAGAGTTTTTTGAGTTGTCGATTAGAGAAGAAAAGGGCGCGGTTGAGGATATTAATACGTTTTTGGAATAATAAACGGTAATTTTAAGTAAAGCCGTGTGTTTCCATTCTGACAGACAACAATTATATTAATAAAGCTTATTTAATAAAGATATTTAAAGCGTCTGATAACACATAATATGAAAGGTTTCAATATTGAAAGTTGTTACCCATTGGTCATCATTTCACCTTTTGGGTTTTAAATTTTTAACCTTATTTCTTGTATCTAACATTTTCTAATTGCATGCTAATAAATAAAAAAAAAACTTATATGTAGTAATTTTTATACTTTTAGTGAATAATATGTACTGAGACCTATTATTATTGTTTTTGATAAGTTTCTTTATGTCTTATGTCAGTTTAGTAATATAATATGAATTGATTAGCATATTATTTTCCACGTCTCACATTATATCATTCATTGCCTTAAATTTAACAGATAAAATATCTTTATCAATAAATAATTGTGGAATTTGAAAAGGCTAGGGCTTTTTTTGCAGTGGGGTGCATATAAATTGAGTTTTGAGAATTTTAGTTGTTCTCTCTGTTTTTTGCTCTTGAAATTCTGTTGACGTCTGGACTAACCTTTCTTGTTCTGTTACGTGATTACGAGGCCACCATACATAAACAATATGCGGTGACTGGGCGGAAATCTACTATTAAAAGCATAAAATAAATTTACTGCTATCGTGGCACAATCCTATCCTTACCGCAACTAGTAAGAGAGTAATGATCTTATGCTTTGAAAAAAATGTACGTACATACATATACATACATTTTCCGAATGCCTGGAAGGAGTCTTTCATTCGACCAATTCCTAAGATTGCCGTACCGGAGTCCTATAGTGATCTCCGCCTGGTGAGTCTGCTGCCGGTGATGTCAAAAGTGTTGGAAAGAATAATTTACGATCAGATTAGTGTCTTGGATGAAATCGTTAGAGACCTTAATTCGGGGAGGGTGTCCATTATGGCTTTGCTTGATTTTTCTATGGCGTTCGATACCATAAATCATAGATTATTGTGTGAAAAAAAATTGAAATTGAGATATTATGGATTTTTGGAGGTTGCCTTGGGGCTTATTGAATCGTATTTGTCAGGGAGAACTCAAAGAGTGTCTGTGGGTGATTCCGTTTCATCATTCCAGCCTCTGATGTCAGGAGTGCCACAGGGGTCGATATTGGGCCCTTTTGCTGTTCATTATATATACTGCAGACATCTTAACCTCTATTAGAACATGCTCATATAAGGCATATGCCGATGATACTCAACTTCAGTATGATTTTAATCCTTACAAGTATCATGCTGCGGAGTTCATTGTGAATGGGGAACTTGCTGATATATATAAGAACTCGAGTAGGCATAATTTAGTACTTAACTCGAAAAAGTGGACGGTAGTGTAATATGATTTTAATTATTTGTCATTTAGTTAGAACAATCAACGAATAGACTATATATATGATAACGTTAAGGGTTTTTACCCCCAATAAAACTCGAAAATACCCCAATTGATTATTTATTCAATATCGTCGTCTTAAAAAAGCAATGACGCGCTTGACCAACTTATTAAGACTGTCCTGCGCTTCTCGCGCTTTTTCCGCCTCGCCCATCCTGTCTGAGCATGTGCGGCGTTTCTGTTACATACGTGGAGCTACGGCGGGGAAAGACCGCTAACACGGCTATCCTGCAAACGGAGCGTCCTCGCACCGGATCTTTATCTGGAAATCCAAAAAAAATACAAGCAGTATTTCGGTTACGATTATCTACCTTCAACAATGTTTTTTTTTTTCGTTTCCCTCTTTTCCGCTTTTGTTCTATTTTTTTTTTGTTTTTTTTTAACACAATAGTACTTTAATTATTATACCTAGGTGGTGCTGCCACCTTTCCGGCATAGTGGTACTGCCACTATCCTCCAATCTTTTACTTTTAACATTCACTCAGATGGTACTGCCACACTTCTTTAAGTTTCTACTTTCAACATTTACTCAGTGGTTCTGCCACTATTCCCTATTTTTTTACTTTTAACTTTCGCTCAGTGGTACTGCCACTATTCTTTAATTTCTTACTTTTAGTATTCACTCGGTGGTACTGCCACCACTTAGGCATAGTGGTACTGCCACTATCCTCTTTTTCCCCTCTTTCATTTCACAGTCATTCATTCGAGAACTACTACAACAATACAGTATTACTTACTTTTTTTTTATTGCATGGCAGGCCAACGTCGTAACTGCTCATGAGCAGCTACAGTGGTCCGGCGCCCTTGTCTATGTAGTACGTATCTCTCGTTCGGAAGAAAGTTGCGAACGGTGTATGGCCCTTTAAATTTTGATTTTAATTTGCCTCCACCTGCCAGCTGAGAATCTTCAACAGCCACCAGGTCTCCCACAGTAAACAAGCTGCTGCGATGACGAGTTGAATCGAATTGCTGAGCCTGCATATTTGCCCGATTTGTTATTCTTTCCCGAGCTTTCGAGACGGCCTTGTCTGGGTCAACAAAATTGGCTGATGACGATACGTCTCCTAAAAACTGCTGAGTAGCTGCTAATCTCGGATCTATTCCAAGCTGTAACAGTGCCGGCGCGTAACCAGTTACTGCGTGAATTGTAGAGTTTAAGTTTTCTTCTATTGCAGGTAATGCAGTTGTCCATGTACTTTCTTTCTCGGCTATAAGTGTTGGACGCAACAAGTTGAAGAGTGTACGCATGGTCCGCTCTACTTGACCGTTTCCGCGAGGCACTCCAGTTGCAATGTGATGCAATTCTACGCTTTGCTCACTTAAAAAGTTCTGGAACGTCATTGAAGTAAATGCAGCTGCTCTATCCGCTATAATACGCTTTGGCCTTCCTAATTCTTCGAAAACTGGCAACAATGCTCGTATTGAGTCTTCAGTGGTTTTCTTTGGAATAGGTTGAAATCGACAAAATTTAGAAAATGCATTGATTATTACCAAAATTTGAGTGCATCCATTCGACCTAACTAATGGGCCTGCATGATCGATGTGCCATGTATGCAGTATATCGTCTGCTTTTTCGCCATGTTGCCACAACCCTGCACGATGACCAGTGTGTGATTTTCCTAATACACATGCTCTGCAATTATTGATGTATTTTTTTAAGCATCGTCCCATTTTTGGCCAGTATAGATCTTCGCGCATTTTCGCAATGGATTTATCCCAACCGATATGCGATGAATCATCATGATACAATCGCATAGTTAAAAGACGCGCAGCTACTGGTACAAAGTATTTAGCAGGTTTTGTTTTGGTGACGACTACATTATTTCTAATAGTAAAATTCGGGTTACTTTCAGGTTTATTGAAGATTTCGTGACAAAATGAGTCATTGTTTTGAAATTCTCGTAACGTTTCTATGTTGTTTATTTTATTACTGGGCAATGTTTTTAAAACGCACTTTTAAATCACTTTTGTTGTCCAAAGGATTACGGCTTAGATAATCCACATGTGACATTTTATTACCTGGGCGGTATTCAATTGTAAAGTCATAGTCTTGTAATTTAATCCACCAACGCGCAACACGCGGATGCAAGTCTTTCTTTAGAGCAGTCGCTCTAACAGAATTACAATCTGTATATTATACTGTAAAATGCACTCCGTACAAATACACTCGGAAATGTTCAACGGCCTCCACTATGGCAAGTGTCTATAAGTTGTCGTTCGGCTTTCCAGTTGGATCTTCCCGCAACTTCTGAGTTTCTTGACATTCTTGATGATCCAGGGCGACGTGCACGTTCAGACTTTGGATTTGCAAAGCAGTGCGTGCTTCTGCGTAATCTAATCCATATTCAACCATACTCACAATTTTATTCCAAGGCAAACTATCGTGAAATCTGCTGATGCTACGCAATTTTTGATTGCCATACTCGCATAACTCGCATAACGATTCACAATCGTGACTTCGTAAAGTAGCAGCCCTGTATGCGCGAGCACCTGGCGTTTCCCGATCAGGAAAAGCAATGATTAAGTCGTCACAGAAATTTTTCCAACTTTGACAAAGGGGCCTCCAATCACAACAATAGCGGTAGCCGCGATTTTGTACTGCCTCGCTTGGCAATCATTAGGTTATCACTTATATTAAGTTCATTCTTAAGTTTACTTGCGTCCTTCAGCCTTCAGCCATTCTTCTATCGAGTAGGTGCTCTTGTCTGGGATCAAAGGTAGTTGGCTTAAATGACGCGTGGACAGGACCGAACGCATGCGCACTTAATGTCTCTGCGCCCGAAGTACTAGGCGTTGGCGTACCACACCTTGATAATGATGTCGCCATCTTGGATTGGCGGGTCAATTCAGCTAGCTGTTGCTGTTGTTTTGTCACTAAAGTAATAAGCGTCTCTTGCCACTGCGATTCAGAATGTTTCGGATCTGAAGCCTGATCTTGTTCAGCATCGCCTCCGGCAATTTGTTCGGTTGGCTTACTATTGCGACGCGGACTATCTTCCTCCATTATTAAGCACTACTTTACTGTCTAGTTAGGTAATTACCGATTAATTAACACTGCACGGAGAACAATCCCACTTCTGATGATAACGTTAAGGGTTTTTACCCCCAATAAAACTCGAAAATACCCCAATTGATTATTTATTCAATATCGTCGTCTTAAAAAAGCAATGACGCGCTTGACCAACTTATTAAGACTGTCCTGCGCTTCTCGCGCTTTTTCCGCCTCGCCCATCCTGTCTGAGCATGTGCGGCGTTTCTGTTACATACGTGGAGCTACGGCGGGGAAAGACCGCTAACATATATACACGGGCTTTTGACTGAACTATAGTTATATCTCCCTTAATAAAAAGGGGACTAAGAGAAAATATCATATCACTTTGCCCACAAGGCCATTAGTTTTTATGGTGTTAATTTAAACATATAGATTCTTAAGAATTTAAATAGGGCATAGTGTTGGATATTTTGAAGGGTACCGTTAGAAATGAGACAGTTTTTGTTAGACATTCGCCGGGTACGCCTTAAGATTTGTATTTGTCGATGTTTGAGCCTATTCCTACATAAATAAGTTTATTATTAAAATATATCACTGATATTTCGTTTTTCTGTATTAAGTTCTTACATAGCAGCGGTGGGATAGACCTAAGCGCGGTGCTATCAAAAGACTGACAGTGATTGTTTTATTGCTCTCTTTTGATTAGTGTAGTGTTTTCGACTTTTATTAAAGGATATAAAGCTAGTTTTAGTGAAGTGATAACCAGGTGGGTTACATCAGCAGTAGAATGGGGAGACGACGTGCAGGCGGATCCCGAGCAACGTCAACGAGTTCATCATCCTCGGAAGAGGACAGGCAAAGTAGAAAAATAAAAAGACTAAAAAACAAAATAAGTAAACTAACCAGACAAGTAAGTGCTAGTAGTAGTGGTCAACCGACGTCACTAAATTCCCATATTAACGAAAGTGTCATACCTGTGTTCGATCCAAACGCTGAAAATTTGACAGTTACCGAGTGGGTACAAAGGGTTGATGAGTTGGCATTATATCATGGCTGGGATAAGTTACTGACTTTAAAGTTGGCCACCAGTAGGTTACGTGGCAATGCGCGTAAATGGTATGATATGACACTGCTCTAATTTCGGGGTTAGACTGGAACAATGTAAAAGAATTGTTAAAACATAATTTTCCGGTACTATTAAATTCGGGAAATTATTGGTGGAAGCTGCCATGTATACACCTCAACCAAAACAAAATTTGGGCGAATATTGTTTTGAAAAGGTCGCGAAATTAAATAAGCTTCATTTGCCAATTCCGGACACATTTTTAATAGATAGTGTGATTGAGGGTGTAACGGATAAAAACGTAGCGTTAGCAGCTAGGGCAGCTAATTTTCAGTCTATTGGTAAACTGGCGGGATACTTAAGTAATGTTGGCAGTTTTGGTAATATGACAGGCAGTCAACTATTCGCAGAAAAAGACAGTGTTACTAGTAGAAGTGAACAATATCGTCCGCGTATGCCCAATAGTAAGCAAGAACAACAAAAACAAAATATTGAATGCTATAATTGTGGTGGAAATCATTTTCTAAATCAGTGTCGACAACCCAAAATAAAGTGTGTAAGCTGTAAGAAGTTTGGACATACACGTGAACAATGTGCAGGAAATCCTGGCGGCAAGTCAGTAGCAGTCTGTGATGGACAATAAAATAATCAGTGAATTTATATCGCCATAATATGCTAGTCCGGTTTTCTTAGTCGAAGAAGGTTTGAGAAATCTCGAAAAGGTCATGGATCGTGCTAAGAGAATAGTTTGGTTAGGTGGCGTTAGATATGTGCAGCTGGCACAAATTAGTTTGCAGTTGGTGATAATGCAGTCTGGCATTAAACAGTTCGCAGTTGGCGATAATACAGTTTGGCAATAAACAGTTCGCAGCTGGCGATAATGCAGTTTGGCAATAAATATTTCGCAGTTGGCGATGATGCAGTTTGGCAATAAACAGATCGCAGCTGACGATAATGCAGTTTGGCAATAAACAGTTCGCAGCTGGCGATAATGCAGTTTGGCAATAAATAGTTCGCAGTTGGCGATGATGCAGTTTGGCAATAAACAGATCGCAGTTGACGATAATGCAGTTTGGCAATAAACAGTTCGCTAGCGATAATGCAGTTTGGCAATAAATAGTTCGCAGTTGGCGATGATGCAGTTTGGCAATAAGCAGTTGGCAGTTGGCGATATTGCAGTTTGGCATTAAACCATACATAGTTAGCGATAATGCAGTCTTGGCATACGTCCTTTTCGCAGTTGGTTATAATGATTAGTTTTTAGTTGCAGAAGATATCATGCTAGAGACATTTACGTTTATATATAGCTGGTGCAATAGTATTAGTAGTGTATTCGTTTAGACATGTCCTGAGGACAGGACGACTGACAGGATGGCCGAATGTAATATGATTTTAATTATTTGTCATTTAGTTAGAACAATCAACGAATAGACTATATATATACACGGGCTTTTGACTGAACTATAGTTATATCTCCCTTAAAAAAAAGGGACTAAGAGAAAATATCATATCACTTTGCCCATAAGGCCATTAGTTTTTATGGTGTTAATTTAAACATAGATTCTTAAGAATTTAAATAGGGCATAGTGTTGGATATTTTGAAGGGTACCGTTAGAAATGACAGTTTTTGTTAGACATTCGCCGGGTACGCCTTAAGATTTGTATTTGTCGATGTTTGAGCCTATTGCTACATAAATAAGTTTATTATTAAAATATATCAGTGATATTTCGTTTTTCTGTATTTAGTTCTTACAGTAGTAGTATTTGGGGGTACTACGAGGGCTAATAGACTGAGTGAAAATATTAATATTAATATAAATGGTATTAGGATACCTGTGAAGCGGTCAGCCAAATCGCTTGGTCTGACTATTGATAATCAGCTCAAATTTACTGAAAATACGAACATACTACTAAAGAAATCATTTTTCAAATTAAAAATTTTTTATTCCAATAGACACATACTCTCCAGGAAGCTTCGCAGAATACTTGTCGAGTCGCTAGTCTTGTCCAATTTTAATTATTGTAACTATGTGTATGGACCATTTTTAAGTACAGCGTGTAACAAAAAATAAAAAGTGACAAAAAATTTGACATATAAATCAATCTTTTTTAAAGGACTTCACGAATATAATAATTTAATTTTCTTTAATTAAGAAACAAAATTCCTTAAGTAAATTTAAAAAATCCTTAGAAATATCATTACTTAGAAAACAACACCATAAACCACAATGAACTTCTCTGTAAGCTGGATTGGTATGGTGTCAGGGGTCTCAGTCTTCAACTATTAAAATCATACTTACAGGATAGACATCAAGTAGTGAATATCAGAGATAAAGGAAAAAACTTTTTTTCTGACCCAACAGTCATTCACAAGGGAGTGCCACAGGGCTCTATATTGGGACCGTTTCTCTTTCTGCTGTATGTGAATGAGCTGCCGGACGCTCTGGGAGGGGCTAACGTTTGTCAATTTGCTGATGACACGTCCGTCACAGTGGCATGCTCGTCTCTCGCGGAGCTGTCGCTGGCTTCCTCGCGTATAGTTGAGCAGATGGCTTTGTGGTGCGATCAAAATTTTTTCAAATTAAATGGCAATAAGACAGGTCTGGTTTTTTATAATAAGGGAAGAATACACAATGAATCTTTATATGTATACTATCAAAATAAGTCAATCCCAAATGTCGAGTCAACAAAATTTTTGGGAGTTCATATTGACTCAAGACTAGACTGGGAAAATCATATTTACTACCTACAGTCAAAACTAAATAGCGCCTGTGCATTGATTAGGAGACTGCGTAACATTGTATCTCTGAATAGTATCAAAACTTTTTATTACGCCTGTGTTCAATCTCAGTTAAATTATGCCATTTCCTCATGGGGTGGCTCGCAGCACTCATTGAATCTTTTCAGGACGCAAAAAAGAATACTAAGATGCATGCTTAAACTGCATCCTAGAACCTCTTGTAAACCTCATTTTGTTGAGATGGGTATACTAACTTTACCATTATTATACTTCTTGGCGCTGGTAATCTTTGTCAAACGGAATCCACACTATTTCTTAACAAACAGAGAAGGGTATGCAGGGGAAATGTCAATAATAACAAGGGGCAGAAATGAGCTTAGGGTTCCCCATCATGTATCTGCATTTTATGAAAGAGGACCTCACTATAGGTGTATAAAGGCCTTTCAGATTTTGCCTCAGGAGATAAGAGGTATTGCAGGGTTTGAGGAGTTCAGAAGGGCAGTCATACAATTTTCAAAGGAAAAATGCTTCTACTCTTTCGCTTTCTAATGTATATATTTTAGTATTTGTATTGTGTATAATTACTTGCTTATTTAATGTTAAAATAAAACAAATTTTATATTATATTGTCTTATATAAAGTTTTATATTTGTTATATTTATATGTATCAGATGGCGTATATTTCTGTTTTTGGTGACGTTGCTTTTTTACATTTGTAATCTTGTTGGCAATAAAGGAATAAATAAATAAATAAATAAATAAATAAATAAATAAATAAATAAATAAATAAATAAAATATCTGATAAAATTTATTTAAAAATATTTTTGGTGCATAAACTGTGATTTTAAATGTTTTAATTATTGTTAAAAAAACTAGAATTTATAATATTGTAGCAGTATTGCTAAAATAAATCTTGTTACTACTACTACTACAGAAGTATGGAACGCTTTAAATATCTTTAATACCGTTTGTCTGATTTAGCTAGAATTCGGCATCCGTATATAAAAGGTTATCGCGTAGCTGCTAGTGACATTTACAATTTACAATGTTGCCAAAATTACAGTTTTTTAGCAATTTAAAATATTTTTTTTTAAATGGAACACCCTTTACAATATTATTAAAAAAAAAATGATTCCGCGACAAATTCTAAATAACTTTTATATAAGTTAGTACTTAATGTCTAAATCTAGCCATTTTTTTAATATTCGAGCTCGAAAATTAAGAATTTATTGAAACATTATTGTAAGATAATTATTGTTTAAACTTACTTATTACAGAATAAAGAAATTAAATTAGATGTTTAAAGTGCTTTCCATTTACTTCTTGACAATATGCTAAATATTGCGGAAAAGTATTTAAAACATTAGAAAGAATATCTGTTTCTTCGATTTGTCGGCACTCAACTTCAATGGTTTGTTTTAGGTCTTCTATATCATGTGGCTTTGTCTTGTAGACCACATTTTTTAAATGTCCCCACAAGAAATAATCGAGTGGAGTCAGATCTGCTGATCGAGCTGGCCACTCAATTGTACCCCGTCTCCCTATCCATCTTTCAAAAAATACTTCATTTAGATACTCCCGTACTTGTCTGGCGTAATGTGGTGATGCACCGTCTTGTTGCAGCCATACTTCTTTATTTAATCCCGCAACGTTGTCTAAAATGTTGTTTATTGATAATCAGTTTTAATTTACTTTAATGAAACTAACTTACGAGGATTTGGAAATAGGATCTCAAGAGCAGGAACAATTTCATTTCTTAAGAGCTGCAAATATCTATCGCCATTTAAATTATAATCCATAAACAATGGACCAATTATCCTTTGTCCTATAATGCCTGCCCGAACATTAATTTTTTGCGGAAATTGGGTGTGCTGTTCTCTAATCCAATGAGGATTTTCTTTGGACCAATAACGAATATTATGCCGGTTAACATTTCCATTAAGACAAAACGTCGATTCATCGGAATACATTATTTTATTAATAAAATTTGGATTAGCATTACACAAATCCATCATTTGCTCACTGAATTCTAAACGCCTGTTAAAGTCATCCTCAAAGAGTTCTTGAACCAGGTGAATTTTGTATGGGTGGAACTTTCACACTTCAACCCTCGAGCGGGCGCGCTGGCGCACGGAGTGCGCCAGTGCTACATTTTCTTCCACCAACCTGTGAATATTTTTTTGTCGCTCTCAACGCTTAAGGTATTCATGCAGTGTACCATTTTGCTTAAGTTAAGCCGATTGTATAGTTTTTATAACCAAGTTTGTGGGTGTTCAAATATTATTTTCGTAGACTTGCTGTAACTGGCGCACGGAGTGCGCCGCGCGCCTGGTTATGTAAGTATAGTTTTATTGGTTTAGATGTTTTTGTTATTATTTTGTTGTTGTATTATACGTATAATTTGAAATTACAAATTTATTTTTCTTTATTATAGGGCCAGAATAGATATTTACGTTATAAGTCCGGTAAATCAACTTTTACAGCATGAGTGAAATGTTTCGAGACGAGGCGACGAAGGCGCCGAGTCTGGAATTTTGAAACGAATACTGCAAAGGATTTGCCGGACGAATGGCGTACAATATTTTATTTCATACTGCTCTGTTGAAAATTATAATTATGTTTTGAAATTATAATGAAGTTTTATTCTGCGACGTATATTTGAAAAGTGCTTATATTTACTGGTGGAAACATTGTGTGTTTGACATTGATTAAACTAAAACTTACAAATTTCAGTCCGGTAAAGAAATTTTACAGGACTAGTCCGGTAAAAAAATTTTACCGGACTTATTGCTGTAAAACCTTATTTTCTGGACTAAATTCAAATATGTAAAGGTGTATTTTACAATACAGTATGAAATAAAATACTTAACGGATGCCAAAATGCCTTTATGAAGCATAGCCTGTCTAAAGAGAAAATGACGTTGTGTCACGGGTGGTAGATCTAAAGATAAAATCACAACTATAAGATATGATAATATATGAATGTATTATGTTCTCTAAACACCCGAAAATACCTTATACAATATAAGGATTCAACAAATATTTGTTTGCAGAAACAAAATTTGCCGTATTTTATTCTAACACAGTAAGATAAAAATTAAATCAAAGCTACCAGAAAAAGGAGTCTATTCTTCAAAGTAGTAACTTATTTTTAATACTATTAGATGCGATACATGTAAGGACTTAATGTGCAAAGCTCATTCTGTTGTTAAAACTAGTTGTCCAAAGTGTTCCAGACAAACGGAATCATTCAACGAGGATAGCGACTAATTTTCTTTATTTATTCGACGTAATTTGTTCTTTCTTGTTATTTTTAAGGTTATAAATAAAATTTTGCAGGTTAAACACTTAAATAACATAAATATAAAAAAAAAATTATACGAAAATTAGTTTTATTAAAGTCAAACTGCAATTTATATTATTGGCGCACTCAGTGCGCCGCGCGCCTACTCGTGTTCTAATATAAGGCGCGCCCGCTCGAGGGTTAATACGCGATCTACCGACATGTGTGCAAAATATCTAAAGCTTTATCGCCGCTTGTCGCAGTTTTTGGACGCCCAGATTTTGAAATGTCTTTTACATGTCCAGTTTCGTTATATTTCTTTAAAATTTTGCTTACTGTGGACCGTGCTATTGGATTTCGGTGGGGTACTTATCATTAAAAATCTCAGCAACCTCCTGCTGTGTTCGCCTTCGATCCCCGTAACCCAATATCATTAATATTTCTATTCGTAGTGTTTCCGTTAGTAAATCCCTTTTAAGAATTATTAAAACTGATAAATTATGAAGCACAAATACCTTCTGAAAAGTTTGTCAATGTCGCTGTCAGAATTTAATTGTGTCACAAAGACCTACTTATATCTCTATCAGTTTTCTTGGATAAGAAGTTCTTATGATATTTAAACCCCAATATCAAAAAAAATGGCTAGATTTAGACATTAAGTAACTTATATAAAAGTTATTTAGAATTTGTTGCGGAATCATTTTTTTGAATAATATATAGGGTGTTCCATTTAAAAAAAAAATATTTTAAATTGCTAAAAAATTGTAAATTTGGCGACATTGCAAATGTCACTAGCAGCTCCGCGATAACCTCTTATATACGGATACCGAATTTTAGCTAAATCGGACAAACGGTATTAAAGATATTTAAAGCGTTCCATACTTCTGTTACACGCTGTATGTGTAAACAACGGAAGATTCAAAAAGTTCAAAACTCTTGTGTGCGATTAACTTTCGGATTGAGAAAGTATGATCATATCTCTGTAATTTAGAGAGCTCTCTTGGCTTGATATGTCGCATAGAAGGCAACTTCATTTCGGAGTTTTTGTCAAGAAGATTATGTTGACCTCGTCTCCCCCGTATCTCAGTAAATTGCTTGTAACTCGCAGTAATATTCATACTGTGAATACGCGTCATAGAGAATTATTGGCTATACCAAGACACGCGACTGCTTTAAAAGAATGTATAGGTAGTTCTTACTACAGCAACAGTTAAATCAATATTTTAGATAGAATTTGTGCTTGTTTCAACTGTTATATTTATTACTTGAGTATATCTGATCTGAACCTAGGGACTGTTTCTCAGCCTATTATATATTATTTTATTATTTTGTAACATGTTAGGACTTGAAGTCTGTGAACCTGTATAAGGTTCTTGATGGTAGTCATAAATAAGTTTTCTTTTAATTTTATTTTTAGGTTTTTTGCCCAACTATTGTCTGTTTCTGGTGTTTATCTTTACTTTTTGATGTGTCTTTTCTTTTCTCTTTTTTGTACTAAGAGCACCTTGTTCAATTAATGTATCATTGTAAATAATTATTGAAATTACAGATTTATTATGTATACAAGATTTATTGTAGAAGTTGTTATATTATATATAGATTAAATATTTTTCACTCCCTTAGAGGTTAAGTGTAAGAATAGCCAATGGCTAAACTTCGCCTTTATTGTCAGTGTTCTGTTCATAGAAAAAAGAAACAAAGTTTGTTTCTTTTTTCTATGGTTCTGTTTTCCTTATTCTGAAATATGCTGTTACTTATGGAGTGAATCAGGGGCGGCTCGTCAATAAGTGCGCCCGTGCGCGCGCAATGCCTAAGAAAGCCAAGCACCAAGCAAAAATAAAATTTATATAAAAAAATATCAAGAAAACTTGTATATAAGAATGGCGAATGCGAAAGACTTCAAGCGCGACTGTAGCGTGCACTTACATCTACTGATTGAAATGGTCTGCCGTGTGTAGTGTGTATTCGTTCGGCGCTTTCATTAAATGGATTTTCCCTGTGTGGATTGATCGGGAATATTCGGTTAATCGCCCGATGAAAGGGCGTCGCCGTGCGCTATCTGAATACACACTTCAATAATTTAATATGATTGTTTTAGAGTTTTTTTACGCGAATAGGGAAGTTTGAAGTTCATTGACGGTGTTGTGGGTGTTTTTTGTTGTTGTAATTTAATAATGGCTAGTAGTTCGGATTGTTTCACACGAAGTGTTATAGTTATGGACCAAAATTCTGTTGAGAACATTCTAAATAACTTTTCGACAATCGATTTCCAAAGGAAAATTGAAATAAAAATCCCATTTAAAAACCGCGTTTTTTTTTAATATTCTTCTGGGATAAAAAGCACAAAGAAAATCGATACAAAGGTAAAAAGGGGCGTGGCACCTCGAAAATTTTTCGCTTGCGCCGCATTTTTGCCTGCGGCGCACACCCTGAAATAATTAAATGTCACGAGCCGCCACTGGAGTGAATTAACAATAAACGACGTTTATTATTATTATTAAAAGTAAGATTCTAGTTATTGTTTTGGTCTCTAAGAACCTTGGTTTCTTGATCGAGGTTTTGGCATTTTACTATTGCACTAGGGCAGTGTTTCTCAACCTTGGTTCCGCAGAGGAGGGTTTGGGGTTCCGCGTCAAGAGGTCAATAAAACATCAATAGTAGTAAATAGGTATCGGCCGCTCTTCACGCCAAAAATAAACATGACTCTCTCGCGCGAGAGAAGGAAAGAAGTTTCTGGCAGCGTCTCTGTATCCCACGAGCGAGCTAGGTGGCGAATGCCTACTAGAAAATTCGGGATTTCCTGTAATCCAGTTTATCGTTAGTGATCAAACAATAATAGAGCATAAGTATAATATTTATTTATTATGGATAAATGGCTTAAAATAAAACTGGTAGTTTTAAAAGAAGACAAGAGATAGATTCAACCAGTCCTGATGAAAAAGTTGAAGAGATTTTGGGTAACACTAATAGCAATAAACCTATGTCTACAACTTTAAGTTTTGTTCACATCGCCAATAAGAAAATCAAAATTAGAAAATACTGCCAAGAATATTTATTTTGTCGTATAGTTTTGTTTCTGTTGGTGATTCTAGTGCTCCGACCGGCCAGTGTGTAATATGTTTTAAAATTTTTAACAACAGCTCATTAGCTCCAGCGAATATTTAATTGACATTCTAAAGTAATTAAAGAATTTGTCATTATAATCTCTAAGCTTTAGATTCACGGTAACATAAAGACTTAAAGAAAGCCTTGTTTGTAAAATTGTAAGTAAAAACTATTTAATAATTTGAACATTCATTCGCGCGTGTACGCTCATCCATGTGAACTCCAGCGCGGCGAACAAAGTGCGTGTACGCTCGCACACGGGCGTTCATGTGCAACTGATTTTGACAAACTTGTCTCACTAAAGCAAGCTTAGCCATCACATTAAGCTTGCTTAGATGAAATGTTATTCAATAAAAGAAAACTAGTGGCTAATATATGTCGGCGCCGCCAATGAAAAGTTCGTCTACGTCTCTGTTTGGCTACACAAACAGACCCTTATGAGCCTGCAGCATATTCTTTGCGCCTTGACATGTTAAGTGGAGAGATTAGTTATAGACTAAATTTATAGGTTTTAAAAATTAGGTAATCGGTTTTTGGGAACACACTACGGGAAACCGAGAGTGAATGAAATAAAGCCAGGCAGTCCGTATAGATAACATCCGTATAACCCGCAATGTGTTAATTTTGGGACGAGAAGTGTTTTCTCTTAATTGTCGGGCTGCTTGGGGGCGGATCGTCAGTTCCCCTTTTCTTATTATTATTATTGTACTTCGTTTTTGATAGTACCGGTTATAATGATTTACTTTAGTAGTGCACACGTTTTACTAGAAATAATTATTCTTTATTAAATTTACATTTTATTAAAAGTCAGTGTCGTACTGATCTCAATATGCCTAAGCGGTCTAACCGTATAAACGCCTCTGCGGCTCTGATATATATGTGTTTTTTTTAGTGATTAATATACTATTTTGTTCTTACAGTGGTTTTTAATTTTATTATGATTATGTATTTGGAAACTATAAAAGTAGCATGATGTTGTTCTGATGAAAAATTGAACAACTCATATGTTGGTGCTAAGGAGGTCCTCGCTCAGCTTGCTCTGCAAGAGGTTGGGAAACACTGACTTAGAACACATCTGTTCAGTGCCTTGTATTTTTTTTTAATTAGGTCTCGCATACTAGTGCGACACGACAGAAGCAAGCATTTGTGTGACCCTATGGAGGAAAGTGCTCTAATATCGCACACTTTTTTTCTGAAGCTGATATCTAACATAAAAAAAATAGTTTGACATTACCAAATTAGGGTATTAATAATATTGTTATTACTAAGGCAATATATAACTGAAAGAATTTTATTTTTCAAATAGTTTCTTATAAGCTTAAAAAATAACAATTTAAAACATTTTTGACTAAAACTAATATGGTAGCCTAATATCGCATATGCGATATTTGGGCATCCATAAGGAAAACGATATTAGGCAACTTTATCCTGATAAGCAGAAATCGCAAACAAAATTTTTTTTCTTGTCAGAATTTGCGCAGTCTTCGTGTTCCCATTTATGGCACTGGTAACATTTTATCCATTTCTCCCCTCTTGTATCATCTGAGTAACGTTCCAAGCAAAACATACATTCTGCATCTTCATCATCATTCCCAAAACTGCAGTCCATATCAGAGTCATTGTCTAGTTCTATGTCTACATCCGATTCGCTGCCACTATCTTCTATTTAATTTTTTTTCATAACATTCTTCGCTTTTGTAGTCAATTTCTTTTCCGCTAAAGATATATTCCTTTTTACTGACTTCTTTTTATCTATTTATGTTAGTTACACTTTTTTCTAATTCTTCCTTATAAGGGAGTTCCTGTTATTAATTTTGCCGATCCTTTCCGAGACTTATTTGAGTCGGTCTTTCCAATTCCACTGCAAGATGGTGAAGGAGTAATTTCTTCAGGACCTATGTGACCTTTAGGTGGTGGAGTAATGTTTCCATACGCAATATTGTTGTTTTCTAATGGAGGTGTCTTTTCTCGTTTTCTGTGAATTGCAAACTCGTAATCTTGAAAAATGTGTCTATTACAAGGACAAATGCCACTCTTCCTAAATCCGTTGGCAGACACTTGGCCTGTGGCAGTTTTCTGGTAAGCTCTCCCCAATAGTTCACCAATCTGATAGACGGAAATGGTCCGATTGAAATGATTCTTAAGCCAATTTTCAATTTCTTGGGAATCATATGTTTTAAAAGGACCCATAAATGCCAGGTCTAGTGGTTGCATTTTATGAGTGGAGTGAGGAGGAAGACTAATAATTATTACACCATGTTCCTTAGCAAGATTAATTAGGTCCAGATTGCGAGTATGGGAATAGTGCCCATCTAAAACAAGTATTAGTGGGTCATTAACAGATAGTTTTGTACGTTTAATAAAATGTTGAAACCATTGTGTAAACAAATTTTGTTGAATCCACCCCGAAGGATAACACCCTGCTATTGTTCCCGGTGGTGCACCATTAAGAAGCTCCAGTTTCACATTCTTTCTTGGAAAGACTAACATCGGTGGCACAAATCTACCTGCAGCATTCATGCATGTCACCCTGGTAACTAGAGAACCCCTCTCTGCTGCCGTTATTGCACCAACCTGACGCTTGCCCTTTAAAGAAATTACCCTGGAATGTTTGGATTGTACTGTACTTATTCCCGTTTCATCCACGTTGTAGACTCGGGACGGATCATTATGAATTTTCTGCCATGCGGGTTCGAAAATGTCAAAAAATAATTTTACGTTTTCTGGAGTAAAATCCTTTATCCTTGCAGATGAAGTCCCTTGAGGTTTTCTAAAAGTTAAATTTTGGTGACGACGCAAAAACCTACGCAGCCATTTTTTTCCAGCGGCTCGCTTTTCACGGGAAAATGGATGAGGTAGCCCGTTTTTTATAGCGAGCTGATAAGCCACTCTTCTGATGTCCGAGGAAGTCAAACCATAAAATATTTTATCCATTTCCAAACAGTAGTTTACTAACTTAGTTTCTAGCTCATCCGGCAGTACCGTCTTTCAACCTAGTTTAACAATAACCAGCTCTTCTGGATTTATATCAACATTTTTGACGTAATCCCTTAATGTACTTTTGGGAACTTTAAATTGCACACATGCCTTTTGCTATCCCATTTCCTTACTTCTTACGGCGTTAACTGCTGCCAGCATTGACCGTTTATTCCATTTTTTTCGTTTATTTTGTGATGCCATTTTATCTGGAACAAATTAGGAACAATAAACTAAATTGTATATTTAAGGTTCCAAATATCGCACAGTGCGATATTAGGGCACCTAGCACATATGAGGTTAAGTAAACAAAAAAAATAGTCGCAATTAGTTTTCACCACAATTGTATTATTATAATAAGCAGAACATACCTAATTAACCATAATATATAGGGGTTAACACATTTTACCTACCGGTTTTGCAAAAAAAAAACTTATTATTAGAGTAAAATAAAAACTCACAATCGGCTTGAATAACAAACGACACACTGCCGCCCGCCATCTATTAGCTTTTAATGACACTGAACCTAATGCATGGCATTCGGTGAGCATTTTCCTTAGTCGCAATATAGATTTCTACCTATAAAATGATTTAGTTTTTCAAAAATCCCACTGTTCGGTATTGGGGAACCGTGCGATATTAGGGTACTTTCCTCTACTTGTTCGAATAAATCTGACTAGCAAATTATTATTCGTTTTGTCTTCTAGGTTCGACGTTTCATCATACTTCCCAAGATGTACTACGATAAAGCTTTAAAATATAACTTGGACCATCGCAGGTGTAGTCTTCCAAAGCTTCAATTTGAGGCCAGCATCCCTGCTCGTCAGTGTGTACCTAATAACGTTTTGATGGCTGTTCAAGTGGTCACTTCCCAGCCTGATAGTGCCAGCATTGCTCCAAGTAATAACTTAGAGTATTTTATTGATTATGTTGTATTTTTTAGTTAATTTATTTATAAGTTTATGTGAGTTATGCGCAGTGTGTCCAAAATTAATAGTTTTCCTGAACCAATCGTTTTTGGTTTTATCAAGACGTAAAGTTGTGCCTTTGACCGGTCGATTTGACCACTTTTTTCCGCTCCAAGTACCTATGTTTTTAACAAATTATACAAAGAGAAATTTTGACAAAATGCTTTATTTTTAATAAAATTTACAAGAATACTATGGTTCTCAAAAGTAAGAAGAATTGACATGGTACGGGTCCCAGACATTAAGGTAAAAATAAAGGGCGTCGCCCAACTCGGCGCGAGAACCCAGGTATGCTGCATACAATTAGCCCATCTCGGCGCGAACTTAAAATTTACCAAACTAAACTAATATTATTACACTTAACATACGTTTCTGCTTGTATATTGAGAAGTTCTTGAATAAAAATTAATATAGAGGAATGTGTCTGGTACATAGAATTATTAAAATGCGCAAGACATGATTCGCAGGCATTCGTGGTTTTATTTAGGGCTGCAGATGCGCTTGCCCAAATGTGTGGTGGAAACATTGACTCGTTGGTTGGTTAAATATGTATTTAAAAGATAATCAGAAAATTTCTCTAAATTTGTATTTAGCGATTTAATTTCATACAATTCAAAAAAATTAAAATCTTTAACGTCATTTGGTTTTAAAAATACAAGCCCAAAACAATAATGCAACCATTTTCCTACTTCCGACTTATTAAGGATAATTAACCTTATAATATTGAGTTAAATAGCTTTTGTATTTGACGATACCAGGCTTGGACCAAATGAAATCTGCATCCCGTAATTTCAATATCATTCCACACTTGAAGCACTGCGTTATGAATTGCAATTTCATAATCCACTACTACTTCTTTTGGTGAAAGTACTAATTTAATTCCGGTGCACAATTCTGATATTTTAGACAAGCATAACTTATAGGTTTCTTCAGATTTATCTTTTAACAGGCGAAAAACTAAAGGAATGTAGTGCCCATTAAAAAATCCGTGTATGGTGAATTGTTTAAAAAGTTTTGTGCTGTAAGAAAAAGTTCCATCCATATATTATTATAAAATTTGTGACTTACACAAGTAACTTAAATTACTATTGCACGAAAATATAACTGAGTTCATTGTTTTATCATTTACTAACAAAAATTCTTCGCTCGAGCTTGTTTTTAGATCCATTGTATCTAGGGCTGTGTGTACTTCCAATAATCGACCTTGGTACTGCTGGTAGTGATTTCCGCCGAGCATATTATATTTTTCCTTACACATTCCAAGTCCCTTACGGTGAGAGCATTGGTATTATTATCTTTCGCCAATGCTTTCTTCATTATTTTGACTGGTTTTTCTGTCAGATCGCTTTCTTTTGGCCGATTGAGTCAATATTTGCCTTTTCAAAATATGTTATGGTTCCTGTTCGTGTGAATGGTTTTGGTTAGACCAAGTTAATACTCGACCAAATGAATCTCCGCTGGTTTTTAAGCAGGCATTACACCTATCTTTAATACACCTCTACTTAGTTTCTCCCGAAGGCAATTTTCGATTTTCTTCTTTATATTTAAATTAGTTTAATACTAGTAGTATTTTACCTCGTTGACTAATAATTTCACTTAATTCAGCAAAACCACTCATAGCCATTTTTTTTTCGGTTATAACGCACTTTCGATTAGCACTGACTGATATACAATTTGAGCATTTGATAATTTTGCTAAAAATTTACTACCTACTACGTCAATTTCTTTAGAGAAACCTTAATTACCAAAAGTACCTATTACCATAAGTACCCAGAAGGGACATTTAATTGCTGTTCGAGCCGAGTTGGACACTTGTCAAAACTCATTAAAAATCATTTTACCTGATATATCCCTTTTTTGGAGCCGAGTTGGGCGACGCCCAAAATAAAAATGCCTTATTCTCTTTAATTTTTAGATAATAACCAATTTAATTTGATAATCATGTGGGCTGAGTTTTTAGTAGACTTACACTTATGAACTTTCCCAGATAAACCAAAAAAGGCTCCATTAAATCAAAATATTTATACTACCCAAGAACAACACGTTAATACTTAGACTACTTCGTATTAACTTAATTACTGTGCTTAACGAAAGCACAGTATTGTCCTGGGTATCGTTACTTTAATTCTCCTTCATTGGCGGTGGAAAAATTATACTGAAGGCCAGCTTTGATTCCCACGTGTAGCTACTGAATTAAATTTAAAGTAAACCAGTTTTCCAGCACTTGAAGTCGTCAACCGGTTTCAAAACTTGTTACGTAATATAATGGCGGCTTTTTAATAAGAGCTTCAGCACTACCTTCAATTTTAAACAAACATTCTAATATATTTTTTTTTCATTTTTTATCTAAATTATTCTATATTAATATGTACCTATTTGGATTTCGTTTTTAATTAATACTTCTCTATCTACGAACTCGTCGATTATGTTAATTCGCACACCTCGTTGTCGCTGTTGAAAAGCACCGTCATGCGCGTCACCCAATGATCTACGTCGCCTGATCGTTTTCTTGAAAGTCGTACTGAACTTGTGGCGCTGGGTGGATGTATTTTTGATGGTTTGCTATATTAAAATAGTTTATCTAAGTTTGAATCTGTAGTATCTGCAAAAAAGATAAAAAAAAGTATAAATCTTTACAGTGTAAATTTTTTCAGAAATTAACCATAAACATATCATTAGTTTTAAGGATTCTTTCGACATTAAGGAAACAGTTTTGTGACACACTGTATGCATATTTTTTATTTCTATTAACGGACAAACATATTTTAACCCCTTGCCTGTTTACAGCATTTTGAACCGGGTATTTTTTGGAAAAAGTTCTGCACACACAACCTGACAACCAAGCAACATGACACTTATTACTTAAACTATTGCGTATTTAGGTTTGTATTAAACGCCAATAAGAAAGGTCATGTTTTAGGTACATCGTACACACACACACAGACATGGCAAGTAATAAAAATTCAAGAATTTCAGATTTGTAGGTATATCGGTTTAAAGTTTTTTTTTTGTACACAATTGCAATCACAAGTGCCCATCAATAACCAATTGGATGTGGTTATTGATTTAAACGCTGTTATGGTGTTTACGTTATTTCAACGTTTTTAAATTTACAGGTTTTCGGTAACCACTAGTTTTATATCTACTTTTATTAACGGCAAGGATTTTTTGCAATTTTGTTCTCAGTATTTTTATTCATAGTTATTTATGAAGTTATTGTTGTTTTAAAGTTTTATTTATGACCTGTTTGTTAATTATAGAACAGTAATACACTGTACACTAAGACCCAGCAACGGATTTACTTTCAGTGCTTGTTTATTTTTGATAGCCGAAATAAACAAAAATTCCAGAAATAAATCCAATAATTTAGGTAATAACCTGAAATAATGAATAGTTTCTAATTTTGCCTTGCACCGTGGGATTCTCGGAAATTCATTCTGGAAATGAAATAAAAAAATTCACAGATATTGCATCTTACGCAACCATCCTATGTATTGAAAATACCCGACACAACTTTTACATTTTAATGTTTTTCTATGTGATGTGATAAAAATCCCTTCCAATATAGGTAATAATAATATACTGTTTACTAAGTTTATCTTAATTTGTTATTTGGCAGCATCTTATACCGAGTGGTGAATCGCCAAGCTGGCGACAGGAAATTTAACGTAATGAGAACCATACAATGTATGCTACTGATACATAAATTTTTTTTTTTTGAATATTAAGGAGAATGCAAAATTGCAAAAGTTAAATAAAATAATGCCAGACACGACTTATACCTTCTGATGTTTAAATCTAATTACTCGTTACTATTATCAAGATTTTGATTTGTGTCAACATTAACCTTCAATTGGTATTTTGCCAAAACAACCAATTTAATTTTTTTAAAACTGGTGCTGTTTGCAGCATCTCAATCGCATTGCCATATTATCCTGGTTAATTATTATTGTAGCAACAGCTGCCATAGTGAGCTAAATGATACCTTTGAAAAATTACCTTGTTTGGCAATAACAACCCATTATTCAAGCCATTTTAAGCAAATTATTAAAAAATTACATTGGTTGTTTTTGCAAAATACCCTTCAATTAAGATGAAAAAATCAGAAAAACAAATATAAAATAAACGCATTTTAATATTCTTAAAGTACCTATGAAAAATGTAAACATTTTACTAATATACTTCTATGCGGGCCAGAAAGGCCAACAATACCTCTTCGCGCTCCATTTGAGTAAAACTTTAAAATTGCTTTAAATCGCATTAATTAAAAAAAAAATTATGTGTCACTTGTCTTTTATGATGTTACAAATGGGTACAATTTCGACTTTAGTATTTTTAATCTCATTTGGAATACTACAGTTTTTGACCTGATTTACGGGTATTTATCATGGATATTTCATCTATAAACCTTGGAAACTGGCCATCCCTTACCTATAAAATTTCCGTTTTTTGACAAAATCCCGTCATCTAAAATAGTAAAATAATTACTATACGATCCAGTCACCAGTATAATAGTACTTCCTACCCCTTTACGAAATTTTATTTATTTTATATTATACCAATTTGAAAACTATTAAACACCCAAACTATGTATGTTTATTTATTAGACAAATTTGTCACCGATTAAATAATTTTAAAGTTCATTCATATTAGATACGCTAAGCAGTCTCGAGCCCGTAACATTGCGACTAGAATCAAAGACAGATGATATCCCACTGCCGACTGCCGCCGCGCGCCGCTGCATGTCGTTTTCTTCTGCATGTCGCCCGTCGACTATTCCCATATAAGCGCGCCCATAAGTATTTTCAATACTAAAACATGTCTATGCATAATCTACGTCCGCATACGTTGTGTTGCCACGGTTGCAAGATTTTCTATTTTTATTTGAAGTAAAAGTAAATCCATTGCAGACTTTTCTACTAGACTTTCATAATTAATATGGGTAGGTGTATTTTTTATTAGGTAGGTATTATGTGTCCACGGTAGACTTTTACTAGAAGAAAATCGCTGTGTGGAGGGGGGCGTAGGAAATTTCGGCCCCGGCCAGGTAGCCGCCCGATTTTGACAGGAACTTTCGGCCCCGGGATGGAAGGGTCATGTTTTTATTACAGGCATTTTCGGCCCCAATGGTCTAACATTATAACATTTTAATTTTTTTATGATCTTTTGTGTTTTGAATCATTTATAAAATGAAAATGCAACTAACCTGAACTAACTCAATTTTTGACCTGCAACTCGGTTAATGCGGCTTTATAGACTTATATTGGTTAAACAGCGCTAACACGGCATCTAATCCACCTTTTTGGTTCAATTCGCATTACCTGCAATGTTTGGGGCCGAAATTTCTTGCAAGATTACTTGACCTAAAATTTCTAGCAGGTACCTTACCCAATATGGGGCCGAAAGTTCCGCCGCCCGTGGAGGGCGGGGGGGTTTCAACTGTTAGTCATATCGACATCTGCAAATACTGATTTTTACATTTCCTAGTGTTAGTATAGTTCTCGTCGGTCTTCTTAAATGAATAACGTGAGATTAAAATTAATTTTCTTTATTGTCAGTGGTCTGAATTTTTAGTAAACTAAACCTTACTTTTAAAAAGGTAACAAAACTGGAAACAAAACTTATTTTTAACAGTTATCATTTTAAGGCTTAGGGCTCACATACAGGGTGGCGCAATATTGTGACAAAGTACCATATCTCCCTTACATTTGATAATTAAAACAAAAAGTTTACGTGTAAGTTGTAAAAGGCAAAGAGGTCAATAATTTAAAAATATTTTCAATTATACAAGGTATTTCACAAAGGCGAGCCGCTACAAAATTACCTTTTTTTTAAATAGGACACCCTATATAAAAAAATAAAAAATAAAAAATTCCTCAAACCTTTGAAAAAACATGGTCTTCTAAAACCTAAATTTCCAATCTACATCAATTATAATAATGAAAATTGACACAAAAGAAGATAAATGTTTCCTAAAGAGTCTAAACTAGCCCGTAATTAATTAATTTGTACAGGGTGACTTGACAAATTTTAAACTAATTATTCTTTGATTTTTTAAATGGACCACCCTGTATCTTACTACTCTATCGTGTATAGTTATTAGTCCTCTATAACTTCCACTAAGGGTTTCCTATACCCATCTCTTCTAGTTTTCGCGGTATATTCATTTTTACGAATTAAATCCTCAAAATTGCAATAAAACCCATTTCTCTCCTTTTTTTGTCTAGTTAGCCATGAGAAATAAAAATGCAAATAAATTAAAAATGCTTTATTAAAAAAAAAACTCTACCTAATTAGGTGTTCAAAATGTTTGTCATCCTCTTGAATACACAGTTCAACACGTCTCTCGAATTCATTACTTAAATTTCTACACATTTCAACATTAATATCTTGAAAGCAATTTCTAATTCTAGTCTTCATGTCTTCCCTTGTTGTAGGGGGTATTTTATAGACTTGGTCTTTAGCAAATCCCCATATGCTAAAATCCATTTTAGTCAGATCTGCCGATCTCGCCGGCAACGAAACAGGTCCTCTTCCAATCCAACCATCTGGATATGTTTCATTTAAAAAAGTTCTGATAGCGTGGGTATAATGGACTGGGACTCCATTATAAAGAAACCATATTTGATTTTGAGTTTCATATGGTATTTAACCGATTAGGTCAGGTAAATGGGTTTGCAAAAAGTCTTAAGTAAACTTCCCCGGTTACTCTTTGCTCAAGAAAATATGACCCAATTACGTAATTACCAACAACACCTCCCCAAACATTTAAGGACCATCTAGTTTGAGAATTATATCTTACAAAATGTGGCCTTTTTGCCGCATAGTAATGGAAATTGTGCCCTGTTTACACTTCCATTCCTATGAAACGTAGCTTCATCTCCGAATAACACCAAATGAGCAAAATTGCTTTCTTTACTTACTCTGTTTTGAGCCCACAGACAAAATTCCAATATTCTCTGATAATCTTCAGAGAACAATTCTTGAAGCAGCTGAATATCGTACGGATGCATACTATTAGCCTTAAGTATTCGCTAAACTTTTCTTCATTTGACATCAACCTGCTGAGACAGGGGTCGTTGTCCAATATGCGGATTTTCTGTGACTGCTAAAAGAACATTTAATTGTTTTTCCTCAGTTTAAGCACGTTTTTCTCTATTATGTTTATTGTACGACACACTACCAGTTGTTCAAAAAGGCTCCATAAGCTTTTCAAATACCCTTTTCTTAGGTTGGCGTAGCTCAGGAAATCGTTGTTGATACAATCTTTTGGCTAATAGTGTATTCTTGTCACTAGCTCCCCGAACATAAATCATATCAACCCTCTCGGCTTGTGTAAAATTCGTTATTTAATTTCAAAACTGACACTGACTGACAGATAAAGGAGCAATACTTTGACTTATAGAGGACCAACAACTGTACACGATAGAGTAGTCAGATACAGGGTGTTCCATTTAAAAAATCAAAGAAAAATTAGTTTAAAATTCGTCAACTTTGCAGGATTGTAGTAAGCATCCTGCATGAATTAATTAATTACGTTTAAGTTTAAACTCTTCAGTGAATATCTATCTTCTTTCGTGTTAATTTTTATTATTATAATTGCTGTAGATTGGAAGTTATAGCAGGTTTTATAAGACCAGGTTTTTTTTTAACGATTTGAGGAATTTCTAAATAAGCTGGCAACATCACAATAAAATGCAAAACTAATTATCGCGTCTTATAGAGAATTTATACAAATATTGAAAAATATAAAGGGTGTACCATTTAAAAAAAGGTAATTTTTTTAGCTGCTCGCTCTTGTGAAACACCCTGTATAATTGAAAATATTTTTAAATTGTAGACCTCTTTGCCTTATATAACCTACATGTAAACTTTTTGTTTCAATTATAAAGTGTAAGGGAGATATGATACTTTGTCACACTATTGCGCCACCCTGTATGTAGCATTGTGTCGTATCAGATCACCGTATCCGTATCATCGACACGCATCATGATGGCTATGTGGACGGGCCGTGATACGCAGTCATTTGATACACGAGAAGAACAAGATACGCGATACGGCCTGTTCTATCTCGAGTTGGTTTTTTCCGACAATCAAAGAAGCTACGGATAAGACATTAAACCAGTCTAGACGTGTCCCCCGCTCGCGTAGCTTGTTTGTTACTACTTCTAAATAATTCGATTTGCCACCACAGCCTTCATCTGGCCATTTGTCGTTTCCTGATAATATTGTAAATTACTAAATTACTATAAAGCAAGCGCACGACAGCGCTAAATTCTCATACACTTCCACTCAGTGGCGACTCAGGTTTTTTTTTTATAAATGGAGAAAAAAAGGTTGCTAGTGGCTACGCCCAAATTTTACGAATTTCCAAAAAAAAAACAAGTTAACAAAATGATAGGCCATATTACAAAAAAATACACAATATTACCATTCCTTTAAGAGCTTTGCTTTTAAAGTCATCATATCCATGGGAGTTCCAAACCTTTTTAACTATTATACCTAAAAGCAAGCACGGCCAACAATATAAACGTTGTTTAAAATGGCTTCCGCAAATCCACATGTGTGTTATACCAAAACGTTTGAAAGGTTCGTGTATATTGCCGGTCGTCTTTTTTTTTGTCCTTAACTAGGTTACTTATCAGGGGAGTAGGCCTTTCGCCATGTAGAATTTCTCTTTTCTACGCATCGTAACGCCTTGAAGAAGGCGTTCATATCAACGACAACAACGTCATTTTCGCACACAAAAAGCACTAAAATACCAAAAGTCTTAAGACACAAACCAGGAAACGGGGTTGAAAACACGAACGTCCGTAAATCACGTAAACAAACGATTCTCGCTCGATATTCACGAGAATCGCGGGTCGGTGTTATGTCTTTAATCAAATCAATATCGATATTGGTAGATTCTTCTGAAAACATGTTCACTCTGGCAACGCCATGAAAATCCAAGAAGTAAGTCCGCGCGCCGTGGTGAAACTATGACCCTGGCGCCTCAAAATAAAGAAAGACGTGGAGAACTAATATCTCTGTCCTGTTTGCCTAAACGATCTCAACCAATAAACAGCTTGCAATTTGCAATCCCGTGCTCGGTTTTTACGCCTTCGCCAACTTGTCAAAAGAAAAAAAATTTCAAGAATTATAACTACAAAAACTACATAAAAACAATATTAGATACCTATATAAATAGAAAAGTACGACAGAATATTTTACTTTTTGTCTTTCTGTTTGCTGAGGCAGTGAGGCGCCGCCTCAATTGCCTCATCCGAGGAGCCGCCACTGCTTCCACCACATACATAAATAACCAATATATTGCTAATACCATATTACAGAAATGTCCCCAGCATGCGGCGTTTTCCGGAAGCGTCTGCGCAGTTCGCGTGTAAGTCCGGTCCGTCAGTGGAAAAATTAAAGTACTTCAACTTTACAGTAGCAACAATCAACAGCTTAAACATTCCAAGAAAATACACTTACCTCAATAAATACATGAAAAGCAAGGTAAATGCTATGCGGGGATACAATTTTAAAATTATTTGAAGTAGCTAGTAGCTATAGGTACTGAGGAACTGAATTTGGGTCGTTGGCAAACAGTTGTTGCAAAGCAACAACATACACTTGTTTCTTATGACGAACTTACACTAAAAGGCACTGCACTGTAACATAAATTAACCTAAACTATTTATAAAAGTCTAATCTAGTAATAAATTCTAAACGAAAGTTCCACAAAGTACAATAAAGCATTGAAAATCACGTTCACAAAATGTCACAATACATACGCCAAACACTGTGTAAATGAAGAATAAAAAGACGACCGACTTTAGCACAGCTTCCTTTAATGTAGGGAGCTATGGCTCTAGACAACATAAACGTCAAATATCAAAAAAATGTAGAAATCCGACGTACGGCGCCCGACGTACGGCGCATGAATTACGCTTCCGCCAAAACGAGTTTTCAAGGCGCATGCCGCGTACATTTTTAGATTGCTTGGCGATTAGCTTTGTTTTTCTACTGGTGGGAGTTCAGTGACTTCCATAGACGTTATTATGAGAACTGCCTCAATATTTACGATCATGACAAATCTAGCTACAGTACGGATAAAAATAAGTGACGTCTATAACTCGATAATATGCGGTTTGATTTGTTAAGGCGATACGATACGGTGATCTGACACGGAATACTAATACATAGAGCCGCCTTTATATTTAAACATGCATTAAGGTTTTATTCATCATCTGTCCCCTTGTGTCATAACTAGAACTGATTTCTTCAATTTGTGTTTTTATTTGGGTCTTGTGTTGGTTTCGATACATTTTTTTCTTTAACTTTTAATGAGTCTTAGAAATTGTGATACTGTTTTGATACACTTTTTTTTTCTACCGAGTTCTTTAAGTCCAGTTAGCTTTCTCAATGCCTAACGTTTCTCCTGGATATCTTCACTACTTTTAGTCATAGTGCGGTGAGTAGGCGAGTATTAATGTTTTGTTTTAAACAAAATATCAGTGAATCTTCGTCAATATTAATATTGAACCCAAACTTCGGACTGCTTCTCTGGTAAATATTTATGTTTTTCTTCAAACGTCAATAAACTTGACTTTTTATTACTTATTTTTCGACGTTAAAGTTTTGCTTTTTTTACAGTAGACGGTTGCTATAGGCAGCGGAAGTACTTTTTCTTCCGCTGAGAGCAGAAGAAAAAGTGTTTGTGTCATAAATAAATAATGTTGAAAAATACAAGAATAATTAGGTAGGTATTTGTATACTTTATTTATTTTTAAAAAATACCACAATGAACTATTTATTAAACATCAGAATAAAAGTACAGTTATTTATTGTGGCTCCAGAAAAATTAACACAAGGTGTTGCGATGTTGCGATCCTGATTTGTTTTTGTATTTTCTAGCGTTAAACCCTCCGTGAAACCACTTGCTGTTGAATTTAGAATTTATGTCAATGGTAATAGGGATTGGTTCAGTAAATGAGGTTGTAAACTTTTTTTTGCTATATCTTTCTAGTTGGTCATCGATTCCTCAATGTACCCTTCAGCTACACTACTGGATTTCCATCCCCCGTGGCGCTTTAAACACGTAATGTCTGCACCTGCATCTACAAACAGTGTAGCTGACAATTTTCAAATTGTTCCCTGGTAAATACTTTAGCTTTTTTGGGAGTGTAGCCTTCATTTTGCTTCTTTAAATAAGCACGTAGTTTCAAAAACTTGCTTATGTCTATCCCTTGCCCGATATTTAGCATTGACCTTATCATAGAATAATGTGACCACATTGTTGAACTTTTGTTTGTTCGTCATTTCAGAGAAATACGCCAATAGTACATTTTCAGAATTATTATTTTTGATGTCTTTCTCATTACACCATCTCTGGAATCTTTTAAACGCAGCTTCGTAAATACTACTGGATTTGGTTGGCAACAAATTGTCCACGACATCTGCTGCAATTTCGGCAACTTCCGGGGGCGTACAGGTAAATTCTGATTCTGATATTTTTATTTAAAGTAAAGTGTTCGATTAAAGAAAATGGTATTTTTAAAACAGGAAATCAAAGCTTGGAAATTGCTTCTAATAAGATTCACTGACACTTGTCAAATCGAATTATGCGCCAGTGTAAAACAATACAATAATAAAATAAATCCAATGCAACGCTAGCAGGTAAAATTCGAAACTTCACATTTTTAAATAAAAAAATTTATATTATATTTTTATCTTTCTATATTTTAACGACGCGACGTTTGAAGAAAAAATAGTATGTTTTATGATTTTGATCCTTCTTGGATTAATGAAAGCTTATAATAAATTTTGTGTTAAGAATGTCGCGATATTGGCAAAATTTGCACATGAAATATCTGTAAGAGATACACTGGTTAGTTATAGACTTCGTTGCGGGTGTCGATATGCGACTTGGTTAAAAATCCCCCAAATTAAAATTTGCTCATGGAATATCTGTAATAACTACCTGGAAGAATTATGCTTAAAAAATAATAAATCTACAGTGGATACATACTTTAACAAAAAATTGACAATCATGTCCTCTAGTTCTGATTAACAAACAGAATACTTATGTTTTATGTATTAGTTTAGCTTTGATCTGTAAACTCCTAAGGTGCTATCGTACAAAAATGCTTATACGGTGCTATTAATATTACTATATGAAATCCTCTGGGCAAATTTTTCAGCGATATAGCCATAAAATTGAGGTACAGCGACCATTTCTGCCGTTGTTAATATCCCAATAATGTAAAGAAATCGTTCTAAGAAGTTTATTCAAACAGGAATTATATCATATTTTAAATAGATTTTTTAACTACTTTTGCCACGTTAATGGTATACGTTGTTTTATTTACGCCATTTTCTTTTTCCTGTAAAATGGCTCTTGAATTTTGAAAATAATTGCCAACTTGTTGCATGTCGTTTAAAAAGTAATTTTGAGAAGAATTTAAATGTACAATAAAACATACAGATTAAAATTAAAAGAAACTGCTTAAACATAACTGTAACCTAAATTTAAATAAATCATTTAACATAACCCTGGGCTGCTATGTACAATGATTTCTTTACATTTACACCCTCAAATTTCATATGGTATAAGCGGTTCCCAACCAGTGATCTGCAGACCACAAGTAGTTCGTGAGAAACCAAAGAGTGGTATGCGAAATCAGAATAATAATTTGAGGTCCAAAAATGCCAAAAAGGTTGTGATATTTTGGCACTAATTTGTTTTAAGGTAAAATGAAACGTCTTATAAATTCCGCATTAGTTCAATCAATTTTAAAGTCATAAGAATTACATTTTCTCTCATTTTTCCGAAATTTTTCACCTGCTGCGGTTTTCTTTCTTTTGGAATCAGGTTAAAATAGAAAAAATGTTGTTTGCTAAATCTGTCGAGATGGTTGAAGATTTAAAACTACAAAGCGTTACAGGAACTACAAAAAAAAGCAGGATGGCGGTTTGATTATCAGCTCACTTTTCTGACTTCATTTACTGAAAAAATCCGAACAGTTTGTTGTTGTTTGTTGGCGCCGGTCCACAACAAGAATGTTTTCGTCTGGTGGTTCTTTAAGGGTCGGGAACCACTAAAAGCACCGTATATTGTTGTTCAAGTATTGTGTAAGGTTAAATAAATATTCTTGTATGACAAATTATGTAATATAACGTTGACAATAAATATTATAGTATTTTTTTAAGTGTTTTTTATCTATAATATAGGTATTATATTATGTATATCATTATAATAAAAAGCATTTATATTCTCGTTATTAAGTTTTTCTTTCCTAATCTGCAAGTACTCTTCTTTAAAATGCTGTACCTACCTACTAGTTTGAACTAAAATACCTTAAACCAAATAAGTTTGCCTCACTTCCGTATATATCGCTAGGGGTGAGCATAGAACAATAAAGGTTAGGGGGTGAGCGACACGCGCCGCGTTTTAAACGTCGATGACATAAAGCAACTGACTGGCGGATCCAGAATTTGGTCAAGGGGGGGGGGTTGCGATCTGTAAGATATATATATACAGGGCTGCCCAGAAGTCCGGAATAAAATTAATATAGCCTTAACCTGTAACTTTTGAAGGAAATGCTCGGACACGTCAATTTAGTTTTTTTAAGTCAAAGTGAAGTGTGCAGTTTATTTAATGCTAAATATCCGGAAAATCAATTTTCACAGGGCACTGTTAGTAAAAGTGAAGTGTGCACTTTATTTAATGCTAAATATCTGGAAAATCAAATTTCACAGGGCATTGTTAGTAAAATATTCCACAAATTTGATGAACATGGCACGGTAAAGGACTTGCCTAGGAATGGACGGCCACGTGTTTTAGGCGACGATGAAAAATTGGATATTGCATTATCTCTGCAGGATAATCCGCATGTTTCAATAGTTTCATTGGCTCAAAATCATTATACATCTAAAGGTACTATTGGAAGATTTTTAAAAGCAGAAAAATACTACCCTTATAAAGTGTGTCTTGTCCAAGAGCTTTTAGAAGATGACTATGATAGGCGTTTGCAATTTTGCGAAGAAATGATGAGACGGTGTGACGAGAATAATAGGTTTCCACAGAACATATTATTTTCGGATGAAGCTACTTTCTATTTAAACGGGGTGGTTAACAGACATAATTATATCGTTTCTGGAGTCAAGAAAATCCACTATGGATATTTGAAGCGCATACTCAGTGGCCCCAGAAAGTAATTTTATGGGCAGGTATCATTAATAACCGAATTTTAGGGCCATTCTTTTTGGAAGGAAACCTCACAGCTGAACGGTACCTGGGTTTCTTAATCTTCGAGTTGAGGCCTGCTCTAGCTGTAATTTTTCCCAACGAAGTAGATCCAGATATAAGTACCTAATAAAACAATTTGGTTTCAGCAAGAAGCAAGATGGTGCTCCCCCGCATTTTGGTGTCAATGTGAGAAGATATTTAGATCAGATATTTCCAGGTCGCTGGATTGGACGACGTGGTACAATTGAATGGCCACCGAGGTCACCAGACTTAACGCCTCTAGACTATTTTCTTTGGGGATATTTAAAAGAAAAAGTTTACCAAAATAGGCCAAATAATATTGAAGATTTGAAAAACAAAACTAGATTGGAGACACATAACATACCGGCTGAAGCCATTCGATCTTCCGTCGACGGATTTTACCATCATCTGGGAGCATGCCAAGTAGAGGGTGGAGGATATTTCCAGCATTTGCCATGTTAAACCACCTTTTTGTTGTGTTTTGTTTTGCTTCGTTACATTTTTATTTTTTTTGACAAAATAAATAACAAATAAACCATAAATATTGTTAAGTCACAAAATGTCAGAACGTGAAACAATAGAGATTTCTTACCTTGAAAGGTAAAAAAAACATCAATGATTTATCATTTCCGCTTATTTAAATAGGGATTTTTTTAAAACTTTAAACAGTCGCCATTTTGAAATAGTTTGACAGAATCGCGTCAAAATTTATGAGCATAATTTACGAGATATTAGCTTTCAAATGATGTATCACAAGCTGTATGTTTCCATTAAAAAAAAAGATCGAGGTCGTTATATCTTTGACAAATGTCTGAAAAAAAACAAACGAATAACGGTAAAATGTGAGCATATATAAAGCTAAATTGACGTGTCCGAGCATTTTCCCCCAAAGTTGCAGGTTAAGGCTATATTAATTTTATTCCCGACTTCTGGGCAGCCCTGTATACAGGGTCCTGCAATAGTGCGTCAGGCTTCCATAGCTCCTATACGAATTTAGTTAGGAATTTCATTCATATGCTAACTTATACTGTATCATACGGGGTACTTCAGGAAAATATTTTTTTATATACAGGGTAGCCCAAAAAAGTGTGGACATAAAAAGTTTTGATTTTTTAAATGGGATACCCCATATTTTTTTGCATATTTAGATTTATGCTATTGTCCTTTATAAATGCCTAAAATTTTGTTTGATTTGCTTTTTTAGTTTAAGAGCAATCAATTAAAAACTAAAAAAAAACATATTTTGCAGTCGTGAAAAAAATATCAAAAAAACAATCTAAAATTAGTTTTTCAACCACGGTATGAAGTGAGTTTAATGACAAGAGGTTTAAAGATACTATGAATCGAATAGTATTTATCTATTTTATACAGGGTGTTCATAATATGGTTTCAAAAATGACACATTTCAAACCTATTTTTCTCAACCTTTCCAAATGGAACACCCTGTATATTATTTCGGTATTTTATATAAAATACACAAGCAATTTTTTTTTGTAGTTGAAGCATATAAGTTATTTCCAGCCGTTTTCGAAATAAATGCAAATTTCATAAATTATGTTGATTAAACAGAGTTTATTTTTAAAATTAAGCGTAGGCGACTACACCTACTAATAATTATAAAGTATAGCAAATGTTTAAAATATCTTCCATTTTGATCTGTGCAGAAGCCAACATGTTTTTGAAAAGGTATTAGATTTTTCCTTGTTATGTGGAACCAATGAATAAAACTGTACTGCAGAAACACTTTAGTTTTATTTAAATGTATAAAACATACAGAAAAGCAGAAAAATACTTTAAACTACCAGAAACTACACCTTATTCTTATTACCCATAATTCCCATCTCTTATCTGTCATATTTCAGTGTTGCCACCCTTTCCTATAGCAAATACGAAAAACGGCGCCAATCTTTAAACATTTCTAACAAAAGGTCTGTTTACTTTCCTTTTAACATTTCAATTGAAATACCAGCAAAAAGGTTCATTAGTAAGTTTTATCCCTAAAGCCCATAGTAGGCTTTGAAATAAAACATGGATTCTTATACTTAGTTTGACAAGTTCTTTAATTCATTTTAAAAAGGTGTAATATCGGGCGAATAAGTTATAAGAAATTAAAATGAATTTTAATAAAGATGAGTTGGTCGATATGATTTTTGTACTTGGCGAGAGCGAAAAAAATTGCTTGTTAGCAACTAGAATTTATGCGTCACGTTATCCAGAGAGAAGGCGCCCGGAAGAAAAAAGTTTTAAAAGATTATTACTAAGATTTGTTGAAACAGGAAATGTTGTGTATACAAAAGAAGAAAGAACAAAGACGGCTACTAACGAGGAAAATGAACTTGCGGTGTTGTTGACAGTCACAGAAGATCCACACGTAAGCCAAAATAAAATCGGTAACGCAACAGGTATAAGTGAACGATCTGTGCAACGGATTTTAAAAAAGCATCGATTCCATGCCTATCATATTCAATTGCATCAAGCGCTCAGCGATAGAGATTTTCAAAATCGATCCGAATTTTGTGCCTGGGCAAGCACTAAAATACAAGCGGATCCAATGTTTTTCAAGTATGTTTTATTTTCCGACGAAGCAACCTTCCATAACACCGGTAGTGTAAATAGACATAACTTTCATTATTACTCCACGGAAAATCCGCGATATATGAGACAAATCGATCACCAGCATCAGTGGTCATTAAATGTGTGGGGTGGAATTGTTGGTGAAACTATGATAGGTCCTCATATCTTTGAAGGTCATCTTAATGGACCCATGTATTTAAACTTTCTACGCAATGATTTACCAGGTTTATTGGCAAACGTTCCGCAATATACAAGAAATAGGATGTGGTTTCAGCAAGATGGTGCTCCGGCACATTTTTCACGGGAGGTAAGAAATTATCTTGATGATACCTTTCCGAACCAATGGATCGGTAGAAATGGACCCACGGTCTGGCCAGCTAGATCGCCGGATCTTACAAAACTAGACTTTTTTTTATGGGGACACGTAAAACAAATTGTTTACAAAGATCCACCTACAACTGCTAATAATATGCAGCAAAGGATAAGAGACGTGTTTGCGAGCATTTCCCCTGAAATGTTAAGAGAAGTAAACAGATCTTTTGAAAAGCGTGTTGGCTTGTGCACAGAACAAAATGGAAGACATTTTGAACAATTACTGTAGTTTTTAAATATTAGTCTAGTCGCCTACGCTTAATTTTAAAAATAAACTCTGTTTAATCAACATAATTTATGAAATTTGCATTTATTTCGAAAACGGCTGGAAATAACTTATATGCTTCAACTACAAAAAAAAATTGCTTGTGTATTTTATATAAAATACCGAAATAATATACAGGGTGTTCCATTTGGAAAAGTTGAGAAAAATAGGTTTGAAATGTGTCATTTTTGAAACCATATTATGAACACCCTGTATAAAATAGATAAATACTATTCGATTCATAGTATCTTTAAACCTCTTGTCATTAAACTCACTTCATACCGTGGTTGAAAAACTAATTTTAGATTGTTTTTTTGATATTTTTTTCACGACTGCAAAATATGTTTTTTTTTAGTTTTTAATTGATTGCTCTTAAACTAAAAAAGCAAATCAAACAAAATTTTAGGCATTTATAAAGGACAATAGCATAAATCTAAATATGCAAAAAAATATGGGATATCCCATTTAAAAAATCAAAACTTTTTATGTCCACACTTTTTTGGGCTACCCTGTATATAAAAAAATATTTTCCTGAAGTACCCCGTATGATACAGTATAAGTTAGCATATGAATGAAATTCCTAACTAAATTCGTATAGGAGCTATGGAAGCCTGACGCACTATTGCAGGACCCTGTATAGATATATTAAGAAATTTTCAAAAAACCTCGAAAATTCACTGAGAATTGAAAATTTTTGTAAGTTGCTTTTTAATTTTGAGTAAATCATGTCATTAATCAATGGGTGAAGTTTTGCGATTTTCTATTAAAAAGTTATACCCAATTGAAGGGTTTTTATCAAAAACTACCATTGTCAAAAAAGCTGAATTTCTAGAAAACTAAAACAACTTTGCCAGATCGATATCGTTTGGTGTACGTTTTTTTTTTTAAGTTACTTAGTATGGATAAATGTATTTTCTTTTGATACATTTACAATATATTTTATTTGTATGCAACATTTAGTTTGGTAGAAAAAAATTAAAAATATTTTGACATTGGCTGTTTTTGCTGAAAATACAAAAATAAAAGTCTGGCATATTTTTAAATATTTAATTTTTGCACCTCAAAAATATCTAAAACTACTGGCACCCATCGCTATTATCTTCTTCGTCAAGAACAACATTGGTAGTAGCTTCTGCGACAGAAAATGCTTTATAAAAAGGAACACTTTTGGGATTTTTCAAAAAGGCGGCCAGAGCTGTAATATTTTTGACTTTATCAGAACTGATAAGAATTTTTTTTTCATATAACTTTCAAATCTATAAAATTCTACAAAGATTTTTTATTTCGAACTGCGCACTGCGTCCAGGAACCAGAATAAGTTTCTCTAGTTTTTACATATGGATTTTCAGCAGATATTTCAATAATACGAGCTCGTCTCAAATTTAAACTTGGTCTTATTGGAAATATATGAGTTATCTTTTTAAACAGTTTTAACACATGTACTGAAAATATACCATGACATGATTCTTGTTCTGACCAGAACATCCATCACTAAATATAACTAGGTGATTATGCACTATATCCTTATTATTAAGGTAATGTAAAACCATAGACGTGACATCGTTGGACCCCTTCTTTGCAACATCTTCTGTGTAAACATACATAGAAGCTGAATCATTAGCCAAATCATGAATTCCGAAGACATAGTACCAGATCTGACTTTTAAAAAATATTACATCACTTGTTCTTATATGGGGCAAAGATTCTGTTGAAAGTCGAATGATATGACCATGCATCTACCAGCTCTTGCTTCTGTTTTATAATGCATCTTTAAGTCAGTAAACTTTTGTGCTTTTCGTAGGTGAACATCTTTTTCAATCATAAGTTGATTTTTAATATAAGCATCATCAGCTGATTCAATTTTTAAAATGAGTTCATCGCACTTAGCACACGTATCGGTTCTCGGTACACCAAACGTGATATTAAACTCATTTTTGAATACATTATAATAGACAAGGTATGAAACATTTATTTTATTTTCCTGTAAAAATATCTTCTGCATTTTCTTTACACTGAGTTCTTCAGGTAAGTATACTTTGTCAGGATTATCGCGTCGTGAATAATGAGATTGTCTTCCTTTAAAAGAGTTAATATGCAGACGTATCAAATTCAAAATCTCGTCCGGCGTCTTGGATGGCCGATTGCTATGCTTTCCACGCCTGTCACATGGAGGCAATCCAGAGGATTTAATGGAATCCTGAATCCTTCGAAGCCGACCCCTGGAAATTCCATGAAAGCTTAATAATGCAATATGGCATATGTCTTCTTCTATTCCATTTACTCTAATTTTGTAATAAAAAGCCACTGAATGATCAAAGAACGGGCAATCATCATCGCCATCATGATGATGAGATCTAGGCCTTCTTTGTTTCACTTTTTTGAAGGAAATAAGGCCTGCAAGGTAACTGTCTTGTTCATTCTTTGAAGGCAAAGCGTTAAATTTAACCAAAATGTTCTGGCGATCTTCAGGCCCAATCTTTTCAAAACACTTATAGCGTTTGCATCTGCAAAGGAAAATCATATTTAGGACTTCATGTAACATACAATATTAACTAGAAGACACATGCTGTAGGTATATACTGGTATATACTCCTTATATACAATACTTAATAAACAAAACTTACGTGCAGTCTAATCCTGTAACTCTAGCAGATTTAGCAACACCTTTATGGTTTATGTGAGCCTCTCCACAAACCTTTTGCTTTTTTATAACATTACATTTTCTGTCTTTTCTTTTCCTTTTGGCAGGCCACTGTACAGAAGAATCAGGATCTCTTAAAACTTTGGACAACATTTTAAAACAGTTAAATTACAATGCGAAGTATCTATAATAATTACTCACGTTGCACTGTTAAAAAAGCTAAACAAGTAAATTTCAGGTTAGTGACATTGGTTGTTTTTACAATAATTCGCGTTGACATAGGCTGTTTTTGCAAAACGCCGTATTTTTAAATTGCTATATTTCACTGACTATGGTAGTTTTTGTCACAATAAGTTTTGGACAGATGTCAATGTCATTTCTGAATATGGTAATACCAACAGCGAATCTTTAAAAAAAAATGACATTGGTTATTCTTTTTGATAAAAACCCTTCAATTGTGATTTCCTACGACAATCATGACTATACAATTTGTCTGTCCCGAACGAAATATTGTATGGGACAGCCGAGGGGACAGCATACCATAAAAATTGAAACCCCCCGCCCCCCCTCCGTGGATCCGGCACTGTGAAGCAACTGTAGTAGAGATTATTTTAAAAGACCCAAACCCCAATAAAACGTGCAACAAAGAACGCTACAGGGTATTCTTTGTTTTCGTACAAATCAAAAGCAAGAATAAATTAAAGGGAATATCCAGTTGACGCCCTTCAAAGAGAGTAAAATAATAAATCACATAAGTCTTAGTGCACTAGTTCTATCTTTTACCAGATACCCAGAGGAAGAGAGGCATAATGAATATGAGTGTGTATTACTGTGTATTTTGTATCCTTTTATAAACTGATTGATATCTCTGGTGAATGCTGGTGGGATATTGGGTCAGATCCGGAATGTATTATTTCAGAAAAGTTGAGTAAAAATTAAAAATGAAACCAGAATTATTGAAATTATGTTTTAAATTATTTTACATAGAGTAGTTTCGGGGAATATGGAATACCATTTTCGTTTTGTTGAATAACTGGAAAAATAATACACTTTTCACTCTGAAATTTGGTAAATAAGAAGTTCAGGGCATTATCTATAACCCAGCAAACATTGAGCGTCGATTAAACGTCGGCCGATTGGTTTCGGATTATCGGGCCAATGCCGGACGCCAACGTCGATCCGGACCGTATATGACCGCCTGGCCGATAGCAGAGCCAGCAATCGGCCAATTGGGGGTCCCGATATCTTGCCGATATTCCTTTACAACTCGATCCTCATTTAGATGCATATTCTTTACACAAAATTTGTTGGTACAATATCTAAATATTGCGTTTTATTTTATGTTACGTCATATATTCCTTTTCATTTAAATGAGGTATATTCAAAGTATGGATACATTTTATTTATCGGTTATCAGTTTTTCAAAAATTTTAAAAAAAATTTAGATTTTATATTTTTTACTTTTAAAAATCCCTACACTCGCAAATTACAGCTTGGCATAGGGATTTTTTTGAATGTAAAAAATATAAAATCCAAAAAATTTTTAAAAATTTTTTAAAAACTGATAATTGAAACTTATTGTTATTACTTGGTCCCTTTTATAAGTAACTAAAATAAAAAAAAAATTAAAGATATAGATAAAATAGGATGATGACTATATAATTTTAGAGTGATCATACATTAAATTAGATACATTCATTTTTAGTCTTTTCACTTTTGGTACAGATAATAGGGATTAATATAACATAACTCAAAGCCCTCTCAAATAGAATAATTAAAACAGTTGATATTTAAATATGAAACGTTTTTTTATTACACATCTTTCCCAGAACATAAAAATATTGGAAAACCTCTAACAGACAAAATATTTACAGTATAATATAACGTTATATGTTTAAGTTAAATAGGAACATAAATTATTATCAAAGCCTCTTGAGACATTATTTTAATTTTAGAAGGCACAATGATCACAATCGTACAACCTACAAACAAAAAATATATGTCAGTGAATTGCCAGTAAAATAAATGAAATTTAAAAACCGTAAACCACGAATTACCTAACAATAATTTACTGAACTTATACTTGGCAATAAAAATACCTAAATGAAAAGACAAAAAACTTACCTGAAATTTGGAAATATGAAAATGTAACGAAACAGCAAATCACTCTAATCGTATGCAACGCCGAAAAACACAAAAACACACCGACCGAAGCCAAAGAACTAAAGAACGCCATTTGCATTTGACGTCATCGTCACATGCAGTGGTCGGTAATGCAGGATACGATACTACCGTGAAATGGCGCTAAAATTTGAATTCCCAACTAATTTTTATTGCATTACCTATTCCGTTGGCTCTCGCCGTCTAAAATTAACATTTTCGATGACGAAAGAAAGAGCGTCGGTTAATATAAAATAATCGACATATAATAGATCGTGTTCAACCGACAATCGAAATATCAATGTTTTTTCGATTCAGATCCGATTACTATTCCCGATTGTCGGGAACGGGGCGTAAATTAAATGGTTTACCGTTCCAAGTAAACCGATCCCGATCAAAAATAGATCTGCGCACAGTCGGCCGACTTAAAACCAATCATAAATGTTTGCTGGGAAGTAGCTTATAATCAGTTTTGATACACCGTTTCAGCTCAGAAAAAAAAGTCAAATTAGTCACTTTTATGTGCTGAACAAAAGTGCAGGGTAATATGGAATAGGTATATGGGGTAATATAGGATAGAGTAAAGCATAGGAAGAAAGAAACGAAAATAAGTTTAATTCTAAATACTGAGCAATTTGATAAAAAAAAAACAAATAACTTGTTCTAACTGTAACTGACTGAGCTAACTACGCCGCAGACGAAAAATTTTTGGGTGCCACGCCCTTTTTTGTTGATGATTCTTGGTTTTCAAGTAGGAAAAATACGCAAAAAACGGCTAAGTAAATTTTAAGAAAATTATAGATACCTATATTATATTATACCTACTTACTTAATTATTTTTATTAATATTTTTTCCGTTTAAATATTTTTAAAAAATTAAGGGTTTGACACGATTGATCAGTTTTGTCACACGCTGTTGCCGTAGTTCATAAAATTTGTAATGTAAATCGACGCCAAGGGGGGGGGGGGGGGCATGGCCCCCATGCATACATTATTCGCCTTTAGGTTAAGTTGCGACGGGAACGGTGGCGAAAAGTTTTATAAATGCACTTTTTTACCCACATAATATTATTATGATTCATACTTAAAATTATTATTTTTTATATTCATATTTATTACCTGATTCTAGTGTACCTATATGTTTTTTTAATAAATATGTTGTTGATATATTTAGGTATATTATTCCATTTTATATAATTTCAGAAACATTACAAGAAATTTTTTTGAATTGTTTCTAAAAATTATTCTCCTCTAATTTGAAATATTTCAGAAATGCAATTATGTAATGTTTCAGAAACATAAAATGAAATATTACTTTTATGGGACATTTTTGGGTTTCTGAAAGATTTCATCAATAAATGTTTTGAAATATTTATGGAATTATTTAAAATCTTTCGGAGAAACTAACCTGAAACATGATTGTGCTGTGTAGGGTATGTCGACACGTAGGCCTATGATCTTAATAAAAATATAGAGAGTGCCTAAAAAAGCTGAAAATCTCTTTCATTCAATAAATACAAATAGTATAGTGGACGAAATACACAAACTCAATACAAACATTGTAATTAATAGTCCACCAGCCCAACACCAAGTTGAAGCAAGCATGAGTATTTATGGTTGCTATAGGAACCTGTCGGTAATGATACCTGGTTGATAGTACAGTAGAATGATGTTATATCAATATAGGCATGTTGCCATGGTTACTTTAATAATTAGACACGTAATATTATACCCACGCTCTTATTTCATTTAGATGTTTAAAATTGTCAAAGTTGACAAGTATGGAATCCGATCTGCTTTTAAAGGAAGATGAATTTTATAAAGAAAATGAAAGATTGGAGTTACGAACGAAGCAACTAATTCAAAAAGTGAACGATGTAATGGTATGAAAAACTTTTTTCCTTAATACCTACATTTAGTGAAGTTTTGTGTTTAGTGCGCAGTGTGAATGCATCTTTACGCCCGTTTATTATAATATTATTTCATCCCTTCATTTTATTTCATTGATATTTCGTAAGGAGAAATGTTAATATTTATCTCCTGAGGAGATTTTTCACTTGGGACTTATGTTAAAATGAACAATTTTTTTTGTGTAGAATTATACTTTAAGATTTGTTATAGTCATTTCCAGAGATGTATGCATATAGCCAATATATTGCTAATACATACCGTGTTACAGAAATATTCCCAGTATGGGACGTTTTGCGGAAGCTTTGCGTCTGCGCAATTCGCGTGTACGTCAGGTTTGGTTTTAAACTTATTTAACGCAATTCCTTTAAATACGTATCGATTCATAAAAAAAAGCTATTATAGTAGACATTGGAATAATATTAAATTTAAAAAAATGCCAGGCATTATTTCCCTCAACAAAGCAATACACCGCAAAAAATTATAAAAATTTCAGGACTTGCGTATTTTGGGGATTAGATATGGAAATTGAAATTTCGAATTAAAGTTTAATTTCCGGCATAATTCGGTTAGTAATAATGGAAGGTCTTTAAGACCGTAACAGATGCCCTTTGTCGCCTGATTTCCATCTATCATTTTATTTATTATTTATTTATTTATTTATATATACACCATACACTGTTTAACAGTTTCGCAATTACAAAACTGGTGCAAGCGAAAACTTACACACTAATCTAATTTGACTACACAATTAAACCCATATGATTTAACACAAAGCGATTTAAACTAACATAATATGTGTATGAAAAGAAAATTGCTAATTAGAACACTGTAAAGCAACAAAAAACAGTAAATCAAAAATCTCTTGTCGATAAAAGTGACTCTTGATTGCGCTTAACCTGCAGGCAAAAATGTCGTAAGCATTAGAATTATAAATAGTAGCCGCACATCGAGTTAAAAGGTGCAAACTTTAGTACGAAAGGGTGGTAGGTAAAAACAGGGTCGGCAAAATTCTCGGAAAAATTTTAATCAAAAACTCAATGATTTGCTGTGCCCCTCAGAAAATATGAAAACATTTAAAAATATATAAAAATTTTCATGCGTATCATCATAAGAGGAATAGGTATTTAAGTGATCTTAAATTAAGAAGACTATATTTTCATTACAACACCAGGAGAATAAAATAGTCAGTTTATTCTTAAATTAGAACGTTTGAAACTTTATGAATGTTTATACATTAGTTCAATTCGTCGATTTTTTGACGTAACAAAATGATAAATAACATCATCGTAAAATGTTTGTGTTTTTTGTATTTCTTTTAATAAAGATTTTTTTATTGCAATTGATGACAAATTGGTTAACCGTTCTTGCTTCATAGTATTACGTGCATAAGTTTTAATTCGTTTTAAACAAGAAAAATCGCGCTCATTTGATGCCGATGTTGGAGCTAAAGAAAGAATTAAGGAAGCCAATTTAAAAATCTCGGGAACAGTGTTTTGCAGCTGGTTTGAATAAATAAATGTATACATATCAAGTAGTAACTTTTCCCATTTTCCAAATATTTCTTGATCCGCATATAATACTTTTAATTCGTTTTTCAGTTTGGTTTTATTAAAAAAGGTGGGATAACATGTTAATAAACTATTCATTAAGTATTTGGGAAAATCATTAGCAAAACTTGAAAATTTAGTTTTCTCAAAAAGTTTAAAGAATTGTAGATGTTTAAAATTTGCAAAGCGAGTCTCTAATTGCATAATTACAGTATCAATAATTTCCAAAAATAGGCGCCGATACGGATTTTCGGTTGGTTCGCTACGTTTCTGTCTTTTCGTGGGAATTTCCGTGACATCTAAGAGATCTTTAATATCGCTTAATATAAATTCCAAGTGATTTTCTTCTTGACGATATGTTTTAAGGGTTTCTATGAGTTTGATTATTCTTTTTTGAAAGTAAACAATATCGGTGGATTGATTCTGTAATATTTCAAAAACTAAATCCGTATGAATAAAAATTTTTTTAAAAACGCTTAACAACACATTAAACTCAAAATCGCCTAAAAGGGTTCTTAAACCGACAGCTTCTCGTACTGAGGATACCGTCTTTTTCGAAATCATCTCCATTAATGATTTCTTCAAAAACTCTGCTACGGTAGTCACTAGCCGAGATTTTAAATTCCATCGTGTTTGGCAAACATTTGGTAGTCTCTTTTTTAAAATGCGCTCTAAAACGTGTGTTCTCTTTGGGGAATTTGAAAAAAAAGCCGCAAATCCGCTTAAGTTAGCAAAAAAGATTCTACATTCTTTCATTTTTTTGCAAGTATCTTGCAAAACTATATTCAACCGATGTGCATGACACTGAGTAAATAAAGCTTGTGGAGCAACACTTTTAACTTTACTTTGTAGACCGTTTAGCTCCCCCGACATAACAGCCGCGCCATCGTACGTTTGGCCAACTAATTTATTAGGCAGATCAAAATCTGAAAATGTATCTTTTAAAACTGTAAAAATATCCTCCGCTTTGTGACTTTTACTGACATCTCAAAAACCCAGAAATCTCTCGTACACATTGTTATTTAGCGCATACCTAACAACAATGGATAACTGAGAACAACACGATATGTCTGTAGTTTCATCTACTTGCAAAGAAAAACAGCATGCTTGTTTAAGCTCATTTTCAATTGTAACGAGTGATTTTTAATTATTTTGCTCAAGGGAGGCCATGCATTTTAAAAGCATCATGGCCGTACTGCGTAGATAAGATGACATGATTGTTTTATGACATTTACGTCTTATTTGAATTTGTGTATTTGTAAAGTTTAAAAATTGGAGAAATTTTGTAATTTTTGCAGTTATTTGAAGGTAGGTTACTATTGCTTTAACTAATATTTCTCCGGGGAGTCGTCTTTTGACTATTATAAAGTGCTATTTGCAGGATATGATTTAATTTTTTATTTTTCAGCGTATCAAGTTTTGGTGAAGCTTTCTTGCCGGATTGAAAGTTCTACAGTAAAAATGTTTAGTGAATTAGTAGAATTTTTATTGTTGAAAGTTTTTTTAGAAATGGAAACAAAATAGGCGGTGTGTGGAATTACTCTATGCCTGACTGCTTTGAGGAATTTCGAACCGAGTTTCCTGATGTTGCGGTGACCTTCATAATTTTCGTACTGGGTCACAATACCTAATTGATAAATTTCGTCCGACTGGTTCTGTTCAACATAAAAAAGGGGCTGGAAGACCAACGAAACGATCGAATAAGGTTATTGAAGAAGCGCGACAAATTATGGAAAATAATCCTTCAACTTCTATTAGGCATTTATCTCAACAAATTCAGCAAACGGATTTATGCTACAGTACATGTCAAACACTTTTGAAAAAGGATCTGCATCTATGTTACGGCTATTCATGAACTCCTTCCCAATGACGTTCCCCAAAGACTTAATTTTTGTGAATGGTTTTTAAACAATTTTCAAGAAGAAAATAGTGGTGCTTTTGAAAAAACATTTTTTACCGATGAGGCTTATTTTTATTTATCAGGCTATGTTAATTCACAAAATATGCGAATGTGGAATACGCAAAATCCGCATGTTTTTGTAGAAAGACCTCTTCATCCTCAAAAAGTTGGTGTGTGGGCAGCAATTAGTTCTAGAAGAATAGTAGGCCCAATTTACTTTGATGGCACAATTACAGCGGAGAGATATCGGATCGAAATTCTGACAACATTTATTAATGAGCTTCACGATGATGAATTGCGGGAAGGTTACTTCCAACAAGATGGCGCTACACCTCATGTAACCAGAGAAAATTTAAATTTTTTAAGTGAATTTTTTGAAAACAGAGTTATAAGCCGAAATACGCAACAAATATGGCCACCTCGTTCCTGCGATTTAACACCCTGCGATTTCTTCTTGTGGCCATTTATAAAAAACTCCATTTATCGAACACCAATTGAGGATATAAATGATCTTAAACGAAGGATTTCAGAAAAAATTGCCGAAATTAATAATTCTCCAAACGTATTGGTTAATGTGTCTCTGAGGGTAAGAAGAAACATCAGAAGGTGTCTAGAAGTAGGAGGCGGCCATATAAAGTAGGCTTTCAAAGTAAGATAGCTCAGGATTTTATATTACATACCGTCAAAAAACATTATTTTAGGTTTTCAACGTGACAACGCTGCTTTCTTGCAAATTCGCCCTATGATTTAATCTACGCGCTACTGGTACACTATGTATACTGGGTCACAGCCGCCCTTGAGCAAAATAATTAATAATCACTCGTTATTATTTAAAACATGGCTTATGCTTTGAATTATTTCATTTTGAATGGATTTTGAAACTCCGCTAAATATCTTTGAATTTGACAACAACTCCTGAAATTCTAGATCGTAAGCTTTTAATAAATTTACAAGTGCCTTATAATTTCCCTGATTTAAACTATCTACCGTCTCATCGTGGCCCCTGAATGGTAACTCCTGAGTTCCAAGATAAATAGTTATATTAATCGTCGCAAGAGAGCGTGACTTTTTTTTACAGCCTCATTATGGTTTTTAATATTTTCGCGTTCAGCAGTATTTAGAGCGGTGTAAATATTTTGTTTACCAAATAAATTTAATTTTAATTGGCTGTACGTATGCTCTTTTGATACATCGTGTTTTTAAAGTGCTCTAAATAAATCTTTCAAGTTGTTATACCCGCATCCAGTGTAGGGTAGTTCGAGGCGTTCCGTCGAACAGGGCGCCAGAAAATGGGGGGCGCTGACAAATGAAGGCGCAGAAAATCAAATGAATAAGTGAGGCGTAAACAAGTAGCACTTGTGCAATGAGAGTCAAAAAAAATTTATGAATATATGAATGGCCAATCACAGAAAGTTACAACTTCGCGTTACCAACTTAACACAAGGGATCGTAACAAATGCGCTACATAGAACTAGAAATCGCGAAACAGATATACCAACTTATGCTAGGGATGTTTCTGCTTGTTTGCATGTTTGCACCCTTGCCACACTATTATAGTTGTGTTGGCACGCATCGGCGCTGTTAGCAGACGGTTTGACAAGGTTCACTGATACAAGACAGGTAAGGACAGGCAAAAGTGCAGGTAAGGAGATAAAATATACATTGTTTATTTTTTGAAAATATCGTTTACCGTTGATCTGTATTTTCTATATTGCAGTTACAACGAATATACGACTTTCAAAATGAGGTTGAGTAAGCCCTTAGGCGCTGAATTCAGAAAAAGAAAGGCTGAAAAAGATGCGCAATTTAGAAACGTGGTTCAAAAATGCAAAAAAATTGAGTTATTATTTTACACCTGGTCAGGCTATTGATTCGCCACCTGATCCTGTCAGTTCTAGCGAAACTTCAACTGCAGATTTGAACAAACAATCGGTAAATATAATATATGAATTTTTCACTAATGATCAATGCAGGATTCAGACTTTTTACTTGTCAGTCACAACACTCACAACCATAGTTACCTACTCAGCCGAAATTTTATCAGACCTCCGTCGGAGCTACTTATAAATTCCTAATGTCCCACATCCCGTGAAAATCTTTGATTTAGAACATTGGGAAAATTTTTCAAATTGGTGAAATTTACGATGCACTTCTTGATCTTGCAGAAAATGAAAAACGTCATATTCCCGAAATTTCTCATGAGGCATTTACTCTTATCAAACAACTTAAAAACTTTGATTTTCTTGTTTCGCTCGTTATTTGGTACGACATACTTTTTCAAGTTCACGTTGTGAGTAAATCGATGCAAGGTAAAAATTTAGACATTTGCGAGGCCGTGAAATTGATCAAAGCTTGTACTGATTTCTTAAAAGAATACAAAGAAATAGGTTTCAGAGACGCTATCGAATCCGCTTCAGAACTCGCTCGCACTTTGGAGGTAGAAGCAGGATTCAAAACGGTAAAAAGAGTGCGGTACGTTAAAAAACAATTTGATTACGAGAGTCGTGATGAACCCATTGCATTGAAATCTCCAGAAAAACAGTTTGAAATCGATTGTTCTAACCCGCTCATGGACTGTGCTATAAGTTCTATTGAGGCGAGATTTGAACAATTTCAAGCTCATGCGTTTTTTGTATGACCTTCGAAAGTTGCCAGAAAAAGGAGTGCTTGAAAAATGTTGCAATGATCTTGAACAAGCTTTGACTTTTAGAGAAGAAACTGATATTGATGGTACTATTTTAAGTCACGAACTTCTGAGTATTCAAAAGTTCCTTCCAGTTCTAGAAAAAAACAAATCCACTGGACATTCTTAATTTGATAAAAATGAAACAGCTCGAACACTTGTATCCAAATGTGTGGGTTTCTTTCAGAATTCTATTGACTACACCAGTTTCTGTGGCTAGCGGCGAAAGAAGTTTTTTAAAATTAAAATTAATTAAAACATTCTTGCGATCCACTATGAAGCAAGAAAGTTTGAACTCGTTAGCGGTTCTTTCGATTGAAAACGAGTTAGCAGACATAATAAACATTTTCGCTTCTAAAAAAGCTAGAAGAGTCGTTTTGTAATTAAGGAAAAACAAAAACTGTAATAAAAATGAAATCGATATGTTTCAACTAATGAATAATTAATTGATATGTTTTACCTGAAATTATGTAAAATTATATATATTCTGGATTATTTTCTTTATTGTATTAAATACTATGCGTGCATTAAAAACACTTTCTACTTTATTATTTCTTATACCTTCTCTGAATTTTCTTGTGAAATAATAAAAAAAATAAGTTTTTGTACTTATTCAATATCGATAAAGTAGAGGGGTGAGGGGCGCATTTTTCACTTTCGAACAGGGCGCTGATATTATTGGAGCCGGCACTGCCCGCATCTACTCCAAGGATTTTGATTTTGTTCAGGGTTGTTGTTAGAAAAAAGTAAGCATGCCCCACAAAAAAGTTTATTTTTCGCTTCGCTACCAGTAAGCCATTGATATTTTTGATACCAGTTTATATTAAATAATCTATTTGAACCTTTGCCGCTAGCTGCAGTAATTAATGAAGCCATTTTTGGCATAGGACGGCCATTGTTTTTATAATCATTTTTTCATCATGCGGTAGCGATGCAAAATTTTGAAATAAAAGGTCATAGACAATATCATTACTCTTAGTAATACTTACAATTTGAGCTAACCGTTGATCATTTTACAACAAATAATTAAGTAATGTCTACCATACACTACGCATTACCTAAATATGGAGGTATTACATTTTAATTATTATTTAATATTTGTCATTATTCTTCAAATATAATAAAATAGTGGTCATATCGGCAACATGAGGCAGATTCAAATCTGGCGGTGTGCTGCTAATAAGGATATTCGCATATTATAAATATATATAGAGAGAGACAGAGAGTATGATTATATGTTTGGTTGCCCATTAAACTAGCTTTTTCGATCGGCTAGCCGCAATGAATAAACTGGGGCCTGAGGCCTACTAATATGACTTTCGGCCGTTTTTATGGTCTAATATGGAGATGACCGACCGGTGTAAGGGTAAATACGTTTATAAATAATAATAAATAATAGAAACAAACGGTTTTTGTTAAATTTAAAAGAACATTCGCTTTAAAAAATCGTTAAAATAAAAAATATAGACTTTTTAGTATTGAATGAGAGATTTCAGATTTATTACTGTTCTATTCTCCTATTTTGTTGGGTCGGCACTGCCGACCCTGCCGCCACTGGGTAAAAAGTATCTGTGTTGCGAGAACTTAACGTAGGAACTCTAAAATTTACTTTTGCCAATAATTTTTCACAAACGATACTACCGTTGACAAGCTTGCACAAAAAGGCTGAGAAAGGTTTTTACGTCTTTTATCTAAAATTATGAGCGAGAAACTTTGCAGCAGCTGGTCATGAGGAAAGCCTTGAATCGGATAAACATGCACCATGCACCGTCCAATCTGAACCAGAGAGCCTTAGCAAATCGTCTCTGCACCGACTTTACAGAATTTATATAAATATTGTAATAAGGGGACCAAACAACTGATGCGTGCTCCAGCTTAGATAAGACGAAGGAAAAAAAAAAAGTTTTAATAGGAACCGTATTGTGGAAATCCCTTGTGGCGCGTATAACAAATTCAAGTACTCTATACACAGCGGAGACGGTATGTTGAATGTGAGGAACAATGGATAGTTCCTTGCAGTGGCGGCGTCGTGAACTCTATTAGTAGGTGTGCTGCATAGATAAAAAAATAACGTGGCAGGGAAAAAATTTTTTGGACCAGGCCCATTTATAAAAGATTTAAATTATAAATTTTGCCACGACTTTTACCCGCAGTTTTAATATTTAAATCGGGCATAGGGCGACCACGCTTTTCCACATCTAATTGTTTTTCATACGTAAGTTTCAGTGGGTCTCTGCTATTGCTGCCAGTTTTAAAGTACATTTTGCGCCGCAAAAATTTTTGGTGGCAACGCTCTTTTTTGTTGACGAATCTTGCTTTTCAAGTAAGAAAATTAATAATACCTAGATAAAAATATTAACATATTTAAAAAAAAAAATACTAAACTTACCTATTTTTTATAAGTTATCCTACGTTTCTTCCGGTTTTTACAAGTCCACGAAATATCCCCGGATTGTCGGACGTATCGCTGCCATCATGTCCCCGAAGAGCCAATTTAAAAGCTTCACAAAATTTTGTACAATTTATAATTTTTGATAAAATATACCTATTCTTTGACACATTTTCATTATGTCTCTGTACATTTATCCAATAAGCGGAATCTAATTGAGCCATAATCTTAGTTGACCCTAGTAACGCAAATTCCATACAATTATGAATATGGCTTTTAGAGTTTTCGTGTCTTTTTATCTTCAAACTCAAGTGCTCTAGATCGGTGACCCCTATTTCCGTGCAAGCTTTATCGCCACCAAAAAGTAAGCAAGGAAAACAGTATAAAGCACTTTTGTTGTTACATCCACAAATCCATTCATTTTTTACATAAATGTCTCTATTAAATTTACGTGTTTAGCTTTTTTCTCTACTTATACTAGATTTTTCAATAATAATATCTGGTAATGGTCTACCTTTTGCTTTTAATTCTATCTTTTCTTTGTATGAATATATACTAAACAGTCGCGTAGAAGTTCGTTCGATACCATTCAATACCGTATTCCGCGACCCGCACTGCGCTGGACTAAATGCAGCGAACTCTCTAGTTAAATCACGGCCTTATTTTAGACCGCTACAGGGGAAGCGGAGTGCCGCGCGGGTGTTTGAAGGAGCTCACCGACCCCGATCGTGTTGCCCAGATCAAAAATAATTCAGCGACAGAGAAATTCGGTAGTGTCGGTACGATATTCCATTGGTACTTAGGCGATCGCCGTGGTATGTACAGTCCGCCACACACACGAGTCTAGAGCTGGCAAAACAATCCGAGCAAAAATTAATACAATTAAAATGAAATATTTTTTATAGAGGTTATGTAATTATTATTATTTCTCTTCATTTTTTTGGGAGCTCTGCAGCACTGCAGCGCTTATGCACCAGTCGCCACTGACACCACCTAAAAAAAAGGAAAACGTATGACAACTTATAAAACATCATGAGAGGCTTCTCGCTCGTGGTTTAAAAGTATTAATGGAGAAGCGTACTGTAACATTTACAACAAATCTTTTACAGTAGCATATAAAGGCTATTCAGCTGTTACTACTCATGAGACTTCAGATAGCCACAAAATGAGAATTCGAAGACACCAGTCGTTTAAAATATCCAGATTACGTTGTAAGTTTAGGCAGCCCGCTTTATTAGAGACTGTAGAAAACATGTTTAAATCATCAATAAACTGAGAGTGTATGTCATTAATGAAAAGCGTAAATAATAGTGGCCTCATGGGGTTATTTCAGATGTTGCAATATAATTAATAGATCTAACCTCACCATAAGCCACAAACTGTTTTTGATCCTTCAGGTATGATTTAAAAAATAATTGATCGAAATTTGAAGAAATCCGTATATATAACATCTGTTTAGCAGCAATGGCCAATTGCCTCGGCCAAGAAGTGAGTCATACACATTAAATTAATGTTTTTTTATGATAAAGCACAACACTGCAGGATTAATCCTTTATGGCGCTCTGCGAGCGGTGCGTGTGCGCAGGAAACCATTCACGTTGGTGAATATACTCGTTGGGGAACGCGGCCTCAGGGAGGTCTTTCCAGAGTGATGACGTTCTCCAGGTGAAAGAATTTTTTAAACAGTGTCGTTCGATGAGTGACACTAAGCTGAACCACGTACGGGTGAGCTATGCTGTAGTGGCTCGTCGTGTATTTCTACCATGCACCGCTGTGGGTGGAATCAAGAATGCAACCTCAGTTGAGCACTTGCCATGAAAATATTTGTAAAATAAACTCAAGTCACCAACCTGCCTTTAATGTTTAAGGCTTTCCAGGTTGCTTGTCAGATCATGGTCACCGATCAAGCGAATGGCTCTTCTTTAATAGAAATGTACCAATTTCAGGGTATGTTTAGGAGCAGAGCCCCAAATATGCGAACAGTACCCCAGCGATGGTCGAATTTGAGCTTTATAGAGCATTAAAAGTTGTTGGGGTGTATAGAGGTTCTTAGTTTGGAAAAGTATTCCCAGCTTCTGCGAAGCTGCCTTAGCAATGGCCGCAACGTGACTATGCCAAGACATTCAAATTGACGCCCAATAAATGGATTGATGAAGCCAGGGGAATCGAATGTCCCGCCATGACTATATCCGGTTCTTCAACATTAATTTTTTTAGCGTTAAATTCTACTTGGTAACTCTCACCCCAAGACAAAATTTCTTCTAGGTCTTTGTTGAGATGTGAGATCTCTTGCTGCCTATAGAGATGTGTATTGATAGCCGATGTCGATCGACCTTCTACAAATCCATGTTGTGCAGGACATATAGAATTTTTAACATTTGAAAAAATAATATTATGTAATATCAGTAACTCAAAAACTTTAGAAAAATTAGAAATTATTGAGATGGACCTATAGTTAAAGATATCCATTTTATCATTTTTTTTTGAAGACTGGACTGACTGGACAAACTTTGGATCATTTTCAGATGTTCGGCATTTTACACAAATTAATAAATATTATTGATAGAGGTTGCGCAAAGACTCCTGCGCAGTCTCTGATGACAAACGCAGGTATTTTATCCGGACCAGTGGTTAACTTGGGTTTAATCCGCCTAATTGCGTTAAAAACTTCAGCCTCGCTAAAACTGGTAATATTTATACTAGATGTGGATAAATTCGACTCAACATCTATGGACGAATCAGAGGATACCAGATACGATCGACTAAAGAAATCGGCAAAAGCATTGGCAATTTATATAGAAAATACGACGAAAGTTGCAAAATTATTTTTATTAAAATTATTAGATTAAAAGCAAGTTAGAACGGAGATTTTGAATGTTTATAGTTAGACACATGTGCATTTGCCTTGCTTTGGTTTACTAACCTAAATAACTGAATTTGGGTCATTGGCCAACAATTGTTGCAAAGCAACACCATGCACTTGTTTCTCATGATGAACTTACACTAAAAGACACTGCACTATAACCTAAATAAATCTAAAATATAAAAGAAAGACCAGTAGATTTTTTATGTATTAAGTGTATAATCTTCTTAATTTAATGCAGAGCGCTCTCGGCCTTAGGTCATCATCATTGCTTCCTTGTCAGGAAACAAGAACTGTTCATTGATAAAATTTTAATGCACAAAAAATTTACTGATCTTTCTCTTAATTCAAAAAAGTGTACACAGCCCTACCTTATTAAAATATAAAAGTCTAATATAGTTGTCTTTAACGAAAGTTCCACAAAGTACAATAAAGAACTGAAAATACCGCTAACAAATCTCACAATACACACGCCAAACACTGTGTAAATAAAGAGACGACCGGCTCTGGACAAGAGAAAGGTCAATTTTAGGGGAATTTCAGAAAATCGTAGAAATCCGACGCACTGCTCATGAGTAAAGCTTCCCCGAAAGGAATTTTCAAGAAGCATACCGGAGACATTTTTAGAATGCTCGGCCATTAGCTTTGTTTTTCTACTGGTGGGAGTTCAGTGCATAAATTCATCTTAATTAAGTAAGACAAATCTATGATACTTGCCACATGAAATTATCTTTTTTTAAAACTATTTATTAATAGATGCAGCGCTTACCGTTTGTAGTTAGCAGTTAAATTTGACGTACGGTACGAGAAATATAACCAATCAAAGTAAATTCTTAACATACGTCGGTAATCGAAAGCTATTGGGCGAATGAACTAGCACCATCATATCTTTAATATTGTATTATAGTACAATTATATATTATACCAAATATATAAATTATTCTGCTTAGATAATTTGATAAACTCTGTCCATTTTTTTATTGAAACCTTTTCTCGACGAATAATATAGAACTTTTAGAACCACCATTTTTGCGAAATTCGGTTAAAACATTTCAACTAACCTAAACAATGGCTATTAATAGTAAAATTCCTAAACTCCTTAACTTTAATTTGAGAAATTAAATCTTTTGACCGATACTCAATCGGGTTGCACTACAACGTATGAAGAGAAAGGCGGAAAAAGTCATAAATATGGAGTTTTAAGCAGCGTATCATAGACGTGCGAGCAACTTTTTTGAATATGATTTTTTTATAAATAAATGTAGGTTTTATTAAAAGAAAATACATAATTATATGAAAATAGAATAAGCTAAATGTAACAGCTCGCTTGAGAAGTCTCTAAATTTATAAACATGAAAAGAATTACAGCGCGTAACGCGTGAACACATTCATCTTATAAATTACAATGCTACGCTAATGACGTACAAGCAGCGAATCAGCACACGCCTAGAAGTCAGATGCTTCTCAGATTCACAGCACACCACATATTTTTTGATTATGTGGAACCTGAACCTAAACTACTTTTTCTGGTCCACTGCCTTCACCTCGTCGCGTTGACCTGTTGCCAGATTTAAATAACTAGATTAAATTATAATTTATTAAGATATTCCACGACAAAAATCCTAATTATTTCTTCATTGAATACTAGATTGATTTGATCAAAATTTAAATATTTCTGTAATATACCTATTTTTGAATATACCCTTACGTAGCCTACTAATAATTATGTACCTATAAACATTTAGATGTTCTTTATTGAAATGTATGCCAGCAGTGGCGTAGCCACAGGGGGGCGATTCCCCCCTTGGCATGGCGCCCTTTTACTACTTAAATAATAATTGTTAAAAAACAAGATCGGTCTTATTTTATTTTTACTAAAGAACAGCGAGAGGAGTATACTTAATAAAACCGGTTTCGAGAGCGTCTCACCACATGATATTACTTTTGTTATATACATTATAACGATGACGTTGGACGCCATTGTAACGCTAATGATTATCATTCAAATGATGTTGAGTTGCCTCGGCTAAAAAGACTTTTTTTTTTGTTGTTAGGTGTGGGTTTATCTTATTATCTGACAAATTTTTTTAGGGCGCCATCCTACCAGAAATAATGCAAAATTTTACAAACACTTAGTAGTTTATTAAACTATACTTGTATAATGATGGTTGTTGAGATTGGTTTCTGAGGAAACAGTTTACAGTATAAACTAACCTGAAAATTAAAATGAAAATATAGCAATGGTCTACTGGTCTTTACAAAGTTGTCCTTCTGACTGACAAATACTTAGCTCTGCATTGTCTTCCATGAGGTGTGTCCAAAATTCAGTCCTCTTCACCTGTAAGTTGTCTCGATGAGGTGTTCGGTGTTCCATGCATATACTTCAGCAACGGAGAAGGTGTTCCATGCATAGACTTCAGCAATGGAGAAGGTGTTCCATGCATAGACTTCAGCAATGGAGACGATGAGGAAGATGTCAGGACTTGATTAGACTTGAATTCTTGTGACAGCGATTGATAGGAGTAATGACATCTGATGAGCTTGTCAGTTTGTCAGCCTCAGGTTTGCTCGTTTACATGTAATGTTAGAAAAGTGGCATTAGACCAGCGAATATTATTGCAATAAAGGTTTGAAAATGAATACTTATGGTAAACAGTACCAGTTGTAACTTAAATTTCTATACTATAGTAACAGGATGTTTTGACTCCCTGTTACTCAAGTGAATATGCATAAAGTTTTAAATTAAGAAATGAAATAACCATGTTTAATTACATAAGGTCAAAAACAAATTTTCCTTCGTGTTTAAGTAGTACGAAAAACAAATTATTTGATTGACTTAAAATGTATCTAAGTTTTAAGTTAATCCAAAAGAAGCATATATTGTGCCAACAAGATAAAAATTAAGTAATTTTAACTAGTAATAATTACAAAATGTACAAATATACAATACAGATATTCAAAACTAGAAGAAAATACTGCATTCAAAGCATCCACAACTTTGTGTAGATTCGATATGCATAACGAGCAAAAAGACAATCGTTTGCGAGAGAGATAACTGCATTCAAAAGTATTTGCAACTTTTGTGCAGGTACGATATGCAAAAACGAGCAAAAGACAATCGTTTGCGAGGTAGATAACTGCATTCAAAAGTATTTGTAACTTTTGTGCAGGTACGATATGCAAAAACGAGTAAAAGACAATCGTTTGCGAGAGAGATAACTGCATTCAAAAGTATTTGTAACTTTTGTGCAAGTACGATATGCAAAAACGAGCAAAAGACAATCGTTTGCGAGATAGATAAATGTGGTATAACGAGCTACAGGCATTCGTTACCACATGATATTGGCGTACCAGACTAATGTCTTAATTATGGCACCCAAGGTAAGATACGAACAAGATTAATTCAAGATATAGATATGGTACAAGAGAAATTTTATATACAATGTGACTTAAGGTATTATCCAGCCAGTACAAGCATGTCACGCCAATTGAGTGAGAAGTTTAAGAGAAATTAATGTTAAATCAGAATTGATTTCTGACATATCTTTGAGAGAAACTAGGTGAGCTTTCCGACAAATTCAATTTAGGTTTCTGATTAGAAAATTAGAAAAACTCACCTGCTTTCCTCGATATCAGCTTCTTTGGATATTCTGTCAGTCACCAGTTCTGTAGAGCCTGGATCTGTCGGTTTCCTTGTAAATGGTCCAGCCAGGTTTACCCTATATCTGGTCCTCACCAATGTTCATCAAGAACTTAAATAAACCACCAACTGGCCAATGATATTTGCTAAAACGTAAAAGAACGACAGAATCCCGAGAAATAAAGTTAAATTGAGAGTTTAGATATTAATTGATGAAGAAAAACACACAAAACCATGACCTGTTGATTGACTTAAAAAGATATTCAAATTGAATGCAAAATTATTAAAATATTGATTGAAATTCCACACTGACTGAAGAAATAATCTTATGACTGCGTTCTGTCTGTTAAGATGATGCTTTTAGATGTTTAAAAACACTATTCTTTACAAGGATAAATGAGATGAATGAAGATTATTAAAATATCACGCCGTGATGGTCGGCATGTCTTTATTTTGTTTAAAACATAAGAATGTGGAATTTAATTCGTGTAAAAATAGCTTAAAAGGTCATGGGTTTCTAGAAAGTAATATTTATGGTTCAATTAGTTCAATTACATACTTAATATCAGATAAAATATAAATTTAGTGAAACAAAATCTTAGCGTGACATACCTGTATCAGAATAAAACCGAAAGTGAGGTCAAAAATTCACTTCTCTGAGTCGAGCCTTTACGCATCCCCGGAGGCAATATGAACTAAATTAAATGTACGAAATCGATAATCTATATTAAAGAATACCCTAGAAATCTATATTATAGAACGACAAATTTACAGTTGCTCTTTTCCTTTATACAAACTTAAATAATCGATATTCTGCAGTATGCAGAGTTATCCATAGATGGCAGCGCCAATACCTAAAGATACTTTAAAATCCAGTGTAACGAAATAAGTTTTATTTCGTTACAACATATTATAGCGGATTTTCACTTCGTTTGGGGCCAGACCCCCGTTCCCAAGGGAGCATAAAGGTGAATTCCTGCGAAATTCAGGCGTGGTCCTAAAAATTTTTTGCCTGTGGCGCTTTAACTCCACAATTTGCGCCCCTCCCATAATTTACCCCCCTCGCCCCAAAATACTGGCTACGCCACTGTATGCTAGTCAAATCGGCAATATTGCAAGCCTCGTGCTTCCGACTATAGTTTAATATTTTTCATTTTTTCGTTCACCAGCGATTTTCTCGAAAACGGTTAGTTTTATCAAAAAAATGTAAGATTCCAAATATTTCGATTTTTTCATTTTTGTAGTGAATTCTGGAACCCAGACACAATATGACCATCGAAATTGGCGCCCAATAAATCAATTGATTGGGCTAAGAAATCAAGTATACATCCACGATTATATTATTATCGGGTGGTTGTTTAACGTTAACTTATTTTAGAAAAAACTGCCACCTGTTTAGTTACTGTCAGCCCATGCATGACAGGATATCTTTCAGGTCTGTATAAAGATCTGACTACCTATTGCTGGCTGTAGTGCATCGGCACATCATTGGAAGAGAGGGTTGGTTAACACGAATAATAGCCAAAAGTTTTTGAGTACCTAAACGTTTTATACATGACTTTTAAAAAAATTAGAAATATAACTGAAATATAATAGGAATCCAGATGTAAAAGTCTAATTTACCAAATTTGACATGAGCGTCATAAAACATCCAATTTGTGTATGGATTTTAGTTGACGTAACTGTAGGACGACGTCTAAGGGGACCTTAAGATTCCATCACGGTAACCCCTGACCGGCACGCAACCGACCATACAGCAATGTAAATTAAATGGGATTTCTTGCGCTCAGCTGACAACGAATTTCAAGAAAACTAGTAAATTATTCAGCTTCGGTTAAAAGTATATTGAGAGGCAACTCTATTTGCTAAATTTACTAGGTTGCAGATTTTTTATTGAGGACTTACATGTGGAGAAAATCATGCGTAAAGTTGCAATTCTAATAGCGATAAATATATTACTGCATACATTTCAAAAACGAAAGCCAAATAGAAAAATCTGCAACATGGATAATTTAGCAAATAGAGTTGCCTTTCAATATCCTTTTAACCAAAGCTAAATAATTTACCAGTTCTCTTGAAATTCGTTAACAGCTGAGCGCAAGAACTCCCATTTAATTTACATTGCTGTATGGTCGGTTGCGTGCCCGTCAGGGTTTACCGTGATGGACTCTTAAGTCTGCATTTAATTATCTTTGCCTATTCGTAAACATTATGGAGATGCATATTTAGATTTTGACTTACAAATGTTTTTTTAGAAAATTCAAGACAATTTAATCAAAGACACATTTAAAACGCAAGCTGAAATTAGCATTGTTAGAAAATCCAACTACAAGTTTACGAAGAAACCAAGCGAGGAAGAAGTTCTGTTTGACAACAATCTTGAAGAAGAGAATAAAAATTCAGATGAGGTTGGAGGATACAACAACGGGTTGTGTAGAGTTTATAAAACTAAAATAAAATCCCTGATAGCTGAAAAGGAGAGGACTCAGGCGGAATTGAGGCTAAAGGTGCGTGTATTATATTTTGTTTAAAAAACAAATAGTAAAATTAAAGCTTAAATACCCCTAAAATACTTTTACAAGTTTTAAAAGTTCTAACTACGATCATTAATATGGTCAACAAACTTTCACTTTAAATTTGATCTAGAATAAAAGTATTTTTGTTTAGGTGCTTGTAATAACTATATATACTACCTACAAAACTCAAAAATAAAAAAAAATATTTTAAAGCAAAAACTACGTAAAATTGTTATAGGTAAACTTTCTTGCCCCTCGTTTTTGCTTTCTGTTTCTGGAAATGACCTATTACTTCCCTTGCCTCCAGTGTTAATTAAATTCAACATTTTTGGGGCCGGGATACACGACCATCGTTTTTTATTTAGATTTATTTATCGATTGAGACGAAAATTCACATTTTAAACTTAAAATACATTGAATAAGTTAATTTTTTGCCTTAGTTTCAAATTGGTTTTCCATGTAATTGCATGCGTAAATCTTAATTTTTTCGTATAAAAACAAAATATTTTATTTAAATTTTAGATCCAAACCACTTATTTTTTAGTAATTCAGTCATTTTCTTTCAAGAATAATCACGAAAAACTTCAAAAAACAACAGATCGATAGTAAAGTAAAGTTCATAGATGCGAATGACGAATTGCGAATTGCGAAGACCTAACGCTCTGATTGGTCAATTTCAAATATTTTTCTGGCGGTAAAACTGTCAGAACAAAGTTTTACGATTTTGCGAATTCACAATATTTAAAATTTGGGGGGGCGGGAATCTTGAATGACTTTCATAATATGCGATTTTTCTTACGAGCATGCGCCCTTGTATCCGACCGCACAGCTGTTTTGAACATTTTCTATAACCTTATTTTTAAGTTTAAGTGCAAGTATTTATTTAAGTTTTGTGGTATTTTTTTATAGATATGTGATTACAATCATAATAAAAACGTACAAATCACAGGAGAAATGAATAAATAAAGGTAAAATCAACTAAACATTTACATTTTGTTCGGCCAACGTTTTGCTTACCGTTTAAAATGTTGAAAACTAAAAACACTAAAATATCCTTAAAACACCAACGAAATTCGCATCTATATGATATAGGACAAGAGAGATCATTTTTCGGATGCGAAATTCGTGATTCGCAAATAAGTATATGAACTAAGCTTCCTTAACCTCACTTTAAATTTAACAGTTATACTAAATACTGACTGATGTTTGTTTGGTTGCCTATCCTAAAATCTGAAATTCTTACGGCACGGACGGACAGTCGTGGATTTGAAAAGTAAAACAATTTATTTAATGGCGGTGTAGGCGAAAACTCCACTATGGCGTCCTGGGTTATAAGGGCGATTTAACAAGTGGACCGGTTATTCGCTAGCAATTTGCGAGTCATTAAAAATGCATATTGATGTAGGTAAATATAATATACTGTCTGTTGTCTGTTTTGCACTGGGTCGGCACTTTTGGCTTTTGAAAAATATATGGCCTACGTCTTGTGTCTTCATTACGAAGCTTCAAAGTGTCTAACCATATCTGAAGGAGGATGATAAGGCGTCGCCGACGAAGGACTACAACCTAGGGTAACTTTAAGGTGGCAGTAATCGCAGTGTCATCAGCAAACAAGTATAATTCTAAGGGGACCCCGCGGGATATCACTCGTGTAAATTTTGTATAGAATTAACGTGAGGGGTGACCCTTGAAGTACCTACCACTGCTCGGATATTCCTAAGGGAGAGCGCTCACCAGAGCAGTGGATTGCTCGAGGTGAAGTGTCCGTGAAGCACACCTGAAACGCACTTCATGTGTGCTTGAAGTACGCGCATATCAAAACAGTGTACGAGTTGCATGCAGTGCTCCTCTATGGGAGCAAAAGATTGATTGCCATTGTCAAAATGTCATCGTCATGATTCTACATGCTGGACGAATTCAATATTAAATTGTTAAATCATCACGCATTTTATTGTAAACACTAAAATAATTATACAGGGGTAAACCGCCCTGAAAATGTCAATGTCAATCAATACGAAACACTGCAAGGTATAACCTGAAAAGCTATACTTAATTCAAGCGCGTCAAGTGAAAATAGAACAGTTCCTATTTTTAGCACGCATGCGGTACGGCACTGCGTAGTGAGGAGACTCACTTCTTTCACGCGGCGTCGTGTTGCATATAAAATCATGGTACGCCACTTCATATAACCTCATGAGCACCTCGTATCTCTTCACTTAAATTGCACATTTTTGGTGGGCGCTCTCCCTAACGCTTGCTATCGCGTTTTCAGGTAACACCGCGAATGTCCTCGAGGTATGAGATCAAAACTTTCATCCAATAATTGGCCATACCCAACCTTATCAACTTTGGTATTTTTTTTGTTTTTTGTTTTTTTTTTATCATAAGACACAGCACTGCAGGATAAATCCTTTATGGCGCTCTGCGAGCGGTGCGCGTGCGCAGGAAACGATTCACGTTGGTCTTGAATCTTTGGAAATTATACTCGTTGGAGAACAGTCCATCATGCGACACTTTATCAAAAGCTTTAGAAACATTAAAAAAGACCGCTTCCGTTAACTTGCGGTTATTAAAACCTCTCAGCACATTAGTTGCCAGTCGCGTTGTTTTCCGCAGCGTGCAATAAGCAGCTCGAAAGCCGAACTGCCTCGGTTGTGAAATGTTTAAATAATCTTGCCAAGGTATGATAATAGCCTAATCGGTCTGTAACTGCGATAGCCAATTTAAGATCTTTGCAGGTTTTCGGAATTAACACCACCTTGGCTTTTTTCCAAGTGTTTGGAAAGCAACCGTTGTTCGGTCTAGCCTGGACTTACTGGACTATGTTTACTATATCCTGTGCTGTGTTTTCTGGCAAAACCTTCAGTACTGCGTTCTTTGTGTCATCGAAACACGGCGCCTTTTCTGCTTGAATATGTTGCAAAGTGGATTGAACTTCCTCAAATATTACCTGCACTGACAAAACTGGATTTACCGATGTCGTGGGTTGCAGAATTAGAGCTACTTTAACGCACGTTTCTATGTTGTTCAAACTGAGCCTACGAATTATCACAAATTATTTAAAAACGCTACAATAACTCAGCTTCTTTTGGTTCGCCTCAACACAGAAAGAGATTTTTTATCAACATTTTAAACACATTTGGGATGACCACAATCCTTCATTTTGTAACCATTTTCTGAGTTACCTGAACTCAGTTTTTGGATTGGGAAAACGTACTAATTGATTTTAAAGTGCCGTTTTGACCCGGACGTGCATTATTTTAACTCATTACATGTGCAAATTATTTTTTGAGTTGGACTAAGTCATAAAGATTGCTTTAAAAACCCACGTCGAAAAGTTACGGATTCGCGCTTGTGCCGATTTGGCGCGGTAACTTCATCCCATTGTTATTAGTCATGGACCACATACTGGACTTGCTATTCGCGCAATCGATGATCGGCGGGATCTCTTATCTTTGTTCAGAGTTTGTTCTCTTCATACAGGTGCGTGAAAATGAGGATACTCCAACTTTAGGACAGATTAAATCTATAGTCGTTAAGTTAATCATCGTAAGCTAGAACAACTGAAAGGTGAAGTTTTGATAGCTCGAATAATGAATTAATCTACCCCGAGTAGTAACGCATCACAATTCCCATATTAGTCTCGGGCAGCTTAAACAATGAATTGCTGTAGCCCACGTCGCATGTGTTCGTCAAACCCAGTTACGATTAACTATACGGTAGCCTTAGCTTACCAAAAAGTCTGGTCCAGTGCATAAAATAACCCATCTTCAGGGCTATTATAACTTATAAACAGTGATTTGATGCAATTTCTTCGATTTAGTTGCCGTAATTTACAGGTCTGAGCTGTTCCCTATTAGCAACCCGCGTAGATCTAGGACAACTCATATTTGAATTCTATCAACTCGATATTTCGCTCAGTGTGTGGGATATATTCATCGCGGTGTACTATTCACTTATAAATTTGAACTGCTTTGGCGACTCGTGTATCTTTTCCCGGATTTTTAGCGGGATGTTCACTGAACTGTTCGCAGAGACTATTCGCGAACAGTTCAGCCTTTTACCGGATCTGCCCATTTTGTTTGCATTTCGATATTTTAAGAATTACACTGGTTTCCTGCCTCCTCTTATCACGGAACGAGTGAATTTAAAGACTGAATGGTCTAGAAATTTCATCACCCTATAGTGGTAAGTCTCTGCGTCATCACTAAATAAAATTCTTCTTGCAAAGAAAACGTAGTATTCAGCTTCTCCTTGAAACCAGACACATGAAATGTGATTCCATAACATCTCTTGAGCGTGTGAACAAATTTGGGCTTATTAGGATAACATTTGTTAAGTCAATTTTTTAGGTATTTATTGTTCATATTTTTAAACACCAAAGATCCTACCACCAAGAGTTCCCCTATATAATATTATTCTATGGTAAAGAGTTTGGCTGCTTTCACTTAGACATGATTTCATTATTTTCAGCGCCTTTTCATGCATTTATTCATTCAGGATGCAGTTATTGCTATTACTTTTTTTAGTCTGAAGATGTAAAGAAGCTTCAAAAAGAAAATCAGCTTTATAAAGAAGAAAAAGAAAAGTGGTTTTTATCTTACAATGCAGGAAAAAATAACATGGGAAAATTAGAAACTCAAGTAAGTAAAGGAAGGAGTAAATTTAAATTTAATAAAGACGGAAAGTTATCCATAGAACAAATATTTTAGTTTATCTTTTTCTAAATTTAGTAATTATAATAATAATTAGTTAGGTAATTAACTTAATAAATAATTATTACGGTGACCTGCCGACATTTTAAGACATCTTTTTTTTAATTAATATCAAAATATGTTTGAGAAACGTGCGTCAATCTAAATAAAATCCAAACAAAATGTTATTGTACTACAAAGTTGAAAAATTCTGCTAAATTAAATAAAACCTTAATAATATTCAATACGCAGTTGTAAGCGGCAAGGAACAAAGAAATCCACCTGGGAATAATTCTATTTTTAAACTATATTGCACCCAAACACCTGCAAAAATATTATAACGGCTTCAGGTGTTAAAATCGGTACATTTTACAAAATAAACCACCACTATTCTGTTCGGTTCTAGGAATTATTATTTCTTGAATTAGGATAAAAAGTTACAATATTTTAAAATAAATATATTTATAACTTTTGTGTCGGATATTATATTATGCTAATAAGGGCCTTTGTAAAGCACCGACACATCACAGTGGCAGCGGTTGCTTCTACAACTCACTCAACTTTCTGATTGACACACGCCGGTATTTCACATGTTTAATTACTTTCAATTGGTCAATGTGTCTAACATCAAAAGATTCTTATTAATAAAGTGTAGTAGATTCGCAAGTTAAGAAGTTGTAAGAGTTGTAAAATACTGTCAACAAGTGTTAATTTGAACGAAGTAATTTTCAATTGAATCTATGCAGCCTTGTACTATGGCAAATAGTTTACAAATGATGGCAAGCTAGTAAAATTTCCACCGTTAAAAATATGTAAGTAATATTTTTGTTAATTTAAACTTTCAGGTAACTAATCTAAACGCCAGGTTACAATCTAAGGAGACTGAAAATATTGCTTTAAAAAAAGAAGTGGAAAATCTAAAGAAAGAACTTAAAAGTTGTAATTTAAATTTTAACAATTGTGACGTACGATTGACCAGAGCCTGTGAAGAAGCTGATAAGTTAAAGGTGGCGCTGAAACAGTGTAAGGAGGAAGAAAAGGTATTTGAAAAGAAAGCCATTTTATACAACTTATTCACAGACGATCTTTATATAGGATGCATATTTGCATATACGCTAATTAATGGTACCCAGTAAAACCACAGATTTCTTATATACAAATATTTTTATTTAATCAAACTTTCCTTAGTCCGAACGTTTACAATAACCGAGATACAGGGTGTCAAGGAGTCACTGGGCAATTTAAACGCAAATATCTCAAAAACGGGTACTCGTATAGCGACATTTAAAGAGTATTTTTTTTACGTAGGTAATAAGGATAGAAAATTACTATACAGGGTGTTTCAGAAGTACGGTACGTAACTTAAAGGCGTGATTTCTTATGATATTCTAAGCGAAAAAGTTTATATGAACATTTGTCCGGAGTGGCTTGATATTCAGAGTGTTAAAGCCTTTTTTTAACAAATCTGTTTTTTATAATTTCCTTAAATATCCTTTTCCCGAATTTATTGAAATATTGTACCGTTATTCATAATGATAGGGGGCTTAATTAGCCCTAACTAGAATAAATTTATTAAGTCCAGTGGCGTCGCCGGGAGCACCGTAACGAATATTATTGACACAAAGATGTACGCCACTGACTTTTTTCTAATTTTGATATCTTTTTCGGATTTACCGACTAAGAATACAACTTTTTTGTTACTTGAATTGTTTTCGAATCTTGCTTCGTTTTCGAGAGAAAAAATAAAAACCACTTTATTGCATGTACAAAAGAAATACCTATGTATTTCAAAGCCAATTAGAGCATTTAAATTAAAAATAAACTTACCTTCTAATTAAACGCACGATTGTAACCGATTTTTTCTTTAAACTTTAACACCCTGAATATCAAAAACGAGGCAACTCTGGACACAACTTTTTCTCTTATCATAAGGAATCACCCACTTAAATTACGTACCGTACTTCTGAAATTCCCTGTATTGTACAACGAGCACGGAATGATACTCATTTTCCACGAATTATGAAGGTGCCGTAATACATACGAGTAATAGATACGAAATCAGCATTTCGTGCGAGTGGTATACACTAGATAAAATTTAAAAATATTTTGGTGGAGAAATGAACATAAGGTCTGGAATTAAAAGCGGCATATTTTAAAAATATTTTACATTATACAGGGTAACTCAAAAAGGTGTGGCAAACTAAACGTGTATTTTTTTATAGAATACCCTATATATTATTAGCTCAAAAGATTGGCATAGCGTTGCTGATCATTTTAATATAAGGTTATGTACATGGGGTTATTTTTAGTAGTTTAAGAAATATTAACGATCTTATCTCAAAAATGTTAACTACAAAGTTTTTATTTTAAGAACGTTTTTCTAAAATTGAAACCTTTCGAGTTGTTGCCCTGTGCCTCAGGAATCAAAAACAATTAGGCAACGCCGTCAGTGGATCTTAGAAAAGCTTTAAAATTTGTACATTTTCCCTAATTTAATCAACTTAAGTTACCGTTTACAAAATACCAATAGTAGACAATTAAGTAGTTGCCGGCCGTGCCACCCTGTATAGCATTAAATGGCAGTTTTTACTTTTTATTTTGCAATAAATTAACTGATTTATTAAGATAAAACTTATATTATTAATTATAGGCAATATAAATTTAAGAGAATTTAGGAATTGACCAAACAAAACTAAACAAATCTCTATTAGGCGGTAGTAGTATATGTAGTAGTGGACGGGGAGGCTTGACGCCAAGCAAGTAGTTTTGCCGACCCCATTTTAACGTCTGGGTAATATCAACCAGACGGGCCCTACAGTTTGACGTGGGTACCGAACCACAATAAAACTGACAGATGTTATTCTCGGCACAGTATTTTTACGGTTTTGTTATTATTAACCTCTTTGCTAATCATAAACCTCAACGATCCAGCCCTTCAACGTCCTTGCGTGCAGCTAAGAGAGCTACTAGTCCACCTTACGAGTCTGTGGCTACGACGGCTGAGGAGACAGGGGGGTAAAAGGCATAAAAAGTCAGGTTTAACTGTAGCGGCATAAGCGTGCGGTGCCTTGTTTCATATAAATATTTTATAAGCTAATAAACTAAATTTACTTCCTCTTATTATTTTAATATATAAACCACACCACTGTCTACTCTCAGTGGCAATAGGTAAAGAAAAAACGCAGTGGACCACACATTTTTTAGGCATTATTTTATTCATGTGTCCACAACAATAATTATTTCATCGACTAGAAGCGGCCGCCGAGAAATGCGTGGGCGGGAAAAAATTCATACGCGGTCTAATCATCATAAAATTAGGTTATTTTATTTAAAATTTATTGGTAAACTTAGCAGAGCCGGTACATGAGTATTTTTTTTATTCGCATTCCTTCTATAGCCACAGAACCGTAAGTATGTCGCGGGGACCCTCAAACCATCTTGAACAGCGTGTACTCGAGACTCCGTCGCCAATTCTGTGGTCACGGTTTTTACCTCAACCATACGCATATTAGAGAGTGTCCGAGATCCACCATCCGCACCACTGATCAATCGTTCATAGGACTCAAGGGTCCCTCCATCGAAAACTTTCCGTTTTTAGAGGTATCGGCAATGGTCACCAGCCAGATATTTTAAAGGTCGCTCTGCGCTACTACATAGACTGCCCTTGAGAATTTGTCAGTGTGTGTTACATGCGCAACACCACCTGAACATACTGTAGAGTTGTAACTCCAATATTTTTAAAAGCCTCTCGTATACGATCTTTCATATCGGCTTGGTTCGTCGGAGCTATAGCATAGACTTGTTCTTTAACATATCCCCAGAGGTAGAAATCAAGGGATGTTAAATCAGGGGACCTAGGAGGCCAAGCGATTGGTCCACCACGTTCAATCCACTGATTACCTCGCCAATGATTTAAAAATTATCTAACCGGCTTATAATAATGAGGGGGAGCGAAGTTCTGCTGAAGTTTTGGAGTTTGTCGGCATCTACATTTTGAAGCAAAATGGCTCGGTCGGGATGGGGAGAATTCAAATAAACTTGTCCAGTCAAACGCTCTTTAAAAAAAAAAAAACAAACGATATGGCCCAATAATGTAAGGCCCTAATATTCCTCCCCAGACATTAACCGACCAGCGATTTTTGATCTAACCAATGTGAATTTTCAGTAGCATAATATTGTTAAATATGTAACATAATAATTACATTCTTAAAATTTTTTGCAGGAATTTAAGGATGGATATAGAAAACAAGTTAGTGAACTCACTTCAACAATCAAACATATTGGAAAACAAAAGATCGAACTACTAAATGGATTTAAAAAACAAATGCAACTAATTGATGTACTTAAGAAAGAAAAGGTAAATATCTTGATACGTTATTGCCCTTATTGGTTATTGATGAGGTTCCTATGTCTGATATTAAAAAATTGACATCTTTGGTATTTTCGAGGACATATTGAAATATATACAGGGTGTCAAACAAGTCTGGAATAATGCAAATATTTCAAAACCTATTGAATATCATTTTTTTTGGAAATTACCCGTCGCGCATCGATATAGGTATAGTTAGCTGAAAACGACAAATTTTGAAAGGATACAATAACCGCCCCTGTAACCATATACAGGGTGTTATGGAAATGACTTATTATATTTTAAGGGGCCACTTCTGGGGTGGCCTAGAGTTACACTTGATAGTTTTTTTTTCTAAAATCGGAAGTATTTTGAATTTTGTAAAATACCTTAAAACCGGACCATCTGTGCCTCTATGAAAGTTCATTACCCCTAAACACGTGTTTTTGACATGACAAATTGGCGGAATTTCTACAGACAGCTGATTACCTTGCGACGTTGCCAAGTATTCGGGAAAATCTTTTTTTTAGGTTTTTTAAAAAAGATTAAATCAAAAACTATACTGCGATTTCAATTAAACAAGCCTTATTCAATAGGTATAGTTTTTACTCACCCCATGAAATTGTATTGCTATCATAATACTTCGCTGAGTAAAAATCGTAGATACCAACAACAAGCCCTATGTCTGGAAATTTACACAGATAAACTATCACATCACAAAACATTCCCATCACATGTGTATCACATTATTCAACAACTATACACTCCAGCAGCAAAACGCAAACAAATTTTATGCCGTTGCAAGTAAATGAATAATAAGAAATGATATTAAAAACAAATTTATGAAGCCACATATGAAGCCATTGGGCGCATTCGAGAGACGAAACTGCTCCGCAGTGGTTACCGGTTATGATCCAACCGCTACCGATTCGTCGGCTTCCATGGATTTCGACTATTTCGACCGTCAGTGATTTCGACCAAAAGATCATCACGTTTGGTTCAAATGTCAAATCCATATCAGCTGTGCGTAACAAACATTAACCTTTCTTGTTTTGTGAAGCTTACCAATATACTCATCCCTTGGTTGAAACTCTTTGGTGGCAGTTAAAAAGTACGTTTTCCTGTTTAATGTATATGTTTTGTTCCTCCATTCTATTTACTACGTTCTTCGTAACCAAACTTTTGTTGCATACGTCATTTCCCCATTGACATAACGAACCGCTCTCTCCAAGCAGCGGAAGTGAAAGATGCTACCCAAAATGGCGACCGTTCCGTAACATGTTGGAAAGTGTCGTAAAAGTAGCGGTCGACACAACAAGACGATTTAGGAACTGCTTCGGAGCAGTTTCGTCTCCCGAATGCGCTCGTTGACTTTGAACTGCTCAGTACCCAATCACAGAACAGCAACAAATCACATTTCCCGCCCCCTGGACTATCGTGTTTAAATGTTGTGTGTCCAGTTAAGAGGACTGGATTGGATACCGTAATTATTATTCTTAATTGCAATGGCCACCTGTCTTGACGACAATGAGCCAGCTATTATCATTACCAAGAAGAACAGAAGTCACAGAAGAAGAGAAAGAACATAACCGTATGAAACGTGTGTCGCGTTGTTTTCACTCCGGATTTTGTTATAAAGTATTTCTAAGTCTATAACTAGTAATTTCTTGTATTAATAACACAGAATTAAAGAGCTAATAACTTGATAATGTCCCGAACAGTTAATGTGTTGTTAAAGTGAATAAATGTCCCGCTAGAATCATTTGAAATGGTAACGGTATAACGTGGATTTCTTGCCGATATGTTTTTTATTTCAAGGTATGTACAAATAAAACTAGAGCAATACGTAGACAATTTTTCGTGTAATAGGGTAGAAACTAAAGCATATTAAAGTTAAGTAGAAAAAATTAAATATTCAAAAAAGGTTATCTGATGAAACTGATGTAGTAAATGTGGCAACACTGCTCAAAACACATGTTTTGGGCTGACGATATCTAAAGACTATCTGACAGTAACTGTCAGATTTTTGTCAACAATTTTTTTTTTGACAAGTAGTACGAATCAGCTGTTTGATCATTGGCGCGTAGGTGTTTTGAGCTAAATTTTTGAAGGCATTTTTCTCGAATTTCTAGCTTCGAGCGCCATTTAACGCAATTTTTCCCCAATTCGGCTCGACCTATAGATTTACGGGTTAAAAAATAATAAGTCATTTCCATAACACCCTGTATATTGGGTTCGCCAGAAAGAATACCAAGTTTTTAGTTTTAAATGAAACGTCCTGTACAGGTCAAACAATATAGCATGAGCTTTGACCTTCGGTGTTTTATCTTCTACGCATCTCGGGGCTCAAGGCTAGAATGCACGACCTGTACCTTAGGGTGGGCCGACCATTTTTTTTTTATTTTTTGCAAAATGCAAAATAAAATAAAAAAAAAAAATACATCTGGCGGTAGCGCATCGCTCTTGAATATTTGACATTTATTGAAAAAATAGAGTTTTTATTCGTTTGTTTTAGAGTGATAGACGAATAAAATAAAAAAAAAACTGCTATGGTGAAAAGGTTTTAAAAGAAAGCCAAAGAAATGCGTTGGAATAAAAAAGCAACCAAAATTTACTAATTTAAGCTAGCGCGAAGTATTTAAAAATCCTTAGCTTAACGCATTTAAGACGTACCCGAGCAGCGGACCCGCGCGACGCTCTTTGTTGCGTGTTGGAGCCCGTCAATTCCTGTTATTCCCCCCCACACCGCTTTTTCTATTCTGTGCCAATGGACTGTCCCCACAAATGTAAAGCGTGTTCAATCAGACAATGACTCGGGCGGTTTGTTGTTTCTGTGAGTTCAATATAGTGTTTATTTAAAACGGATTAGTAATTTGATTATATTAACCACTTTGTCATGGCTGTTCCTAAGAAATTTACTCGCAGCAAGTTTAATTGCCCGTTATTTTGTCACCCAGAGTTACCTGTTAGTGAACTTTCAACTTACGAAGACGTTCTGAAGTGTTTTCCATGAAGATTATATCTTAGCTTTTAAAACAAACAACAGGTATGTTTTTCTCAAGTTTCGAATATTGTGGCACAACAAGTTAAATCTGTATTAATTTATAAGTTGAAAAAATAGTCCATACTTTCAGTGGAGTCAATGTAATATAAAATAAAACAATGCAGTCTTCCTCCACAGTTTAATTGTTAATATAAAAAATGTTTTTTAAGCTCCCGTCATGTTTCGAGTACTTAAGTACTCATCTTCAGGGGATACCAACATCGAGTTTAACATCGAAATAAGTTGTCTCAAATAAATGAGTAGGTACAACAGAAAGGCTGGATACTTGGTGTATTAGATGGTTAATTATATGGAATGAGAAGTAAAGTTAAGATTGAGTTTTGTAATTTACTTAAATAGGTTTCACTTATCTAAATTACCACCCAGCGAGTGTCCTGCTGTGTCTATTATTTGTAACTGTGAAAAAGCAAAAAAGATACCCATCATTGAACTAAAATTCTTGTACTTTCAAAGAAACCATGACATAAGTAAAATTGGAATTGTGGACGTAAAGGTAACAAAGAAAATTGCCCAAAGACATGAAAGGATGTTGGTTGAACATAAAAGAAGTTAGTCCACTAGTAATTTATTATCACAGCCGTTTTGCTTAAAAAGGGCAGATATAGAAACTTTCCTACCAATTGAGTTCAACTCTGAAACTCTGATTCGTGTAAACAAATTGAAATTAACAGCGATGAAGATTTCGAAGAACTGCTGCCTGAAATTAAATCACCGTGGCAAATGCGCATTAAATTGAAAAATACTGCGCTGACTAGCGATCGCTTTGGGTTATCAGATAGAGTAACTGCAGAGCTGTCGCTTCAAGTGTGTTGCAAGACCTTGGTATGTATTGTAAGTAATGTAGACCACAGTCATGTTATTGACAGAAATAAACTTAGAAGGGAAAAATGTGTTAACCGCTCAGAACTTCAAAATCAGAATAAAAACAAACATAACCCAATTTAAGGACTATATTTTGATGGGAGGAAGGATAACACTCTCGTGATTGAGAAAGTAAACTCAAGGCAGTTTCGAAGAACCATAAAAGAGGAATATTACTCAATTTTACAAGAACCAGGTTCTGTGTACGTTGGTCATGTTTCACTCTCTTCTGGGTCTACTGGAAACATTGCCAATAGCATTCTTTCTTATTTGACTGAAGCTGGATTTTCTCTTCATGAACTGGACATATTTGGATGTGATGGCACGGTTGCTAATACGTGGTAGAAAACGGGTGTTATTCGCACAATTGAAGAACAAGTTAAAAGACCACTACAGTGGGGGTATGTCTTTTACATTTCAATGAACTGCTCTTCCGGCATTTGTTTTAAACTTTAGGTGGGTAAACGTCTGGAGGAACACAAAAAAATATTATATATTATATTTCAAGAACCTCATGTAAGTATTTAAATTTGGTCTATCCATTGAATTGAAAAATAAATAAGAATATATAGACTTTTTTGCAATTGATTTATTAGTATTATCGCCGTATTATTAGCCTCGGTCTTCTCTGTCCGTGTCGGCAACTCGGGGGCGGCAAGCGTGAGTCTGAGCGGCGATATCCTTTGTCAATGCCGGGCGCGCAAAAAAATATTAAAACAGGGGCTTTCATCGGAATTGTGTTGAACTGTTGAAGTCGTTTTAGTCCTTTGTTTAATTATTGTTTTTAAGCGGATAGGAATAGTAAAATGTCGTGTAGTTTGGTATTAAGCCGTAAAGCATAAAGCATTTAGAAATTTTGTGGTGAATTACTCTATAATTTTCAATGAGCGTAAAAATTGAATAGTAATGGTAAGTAACGAAATGCATTTACATTTTTTACCTATTGCTTCTCTGTCAACGAAGTTTGTAAAATTTTAAACAGGAATGTCGAGAGGAAAGCTTTTAGCGGATTTAATAACCTATTATTAAAAAAAAAATACAAAAACAACAGTAAATTAAACCAATTATATTGTCTACTGTGTACGGCAGCTTATAGTCCTCATTTTAATAAAATTGGCATTATAATACGATATTTTCGCTGGAAGCGCGAGCGTATGTCAACTTTGGTTAATAATAATAATAATATATAATAGGTAGGTAAATACTTAAGAATTTGGAATAGAAGTAACAGAGCAGCTGCTGGTAAATAAAGTATATACTTATATTTTGAGGCGTACTTATGTATTTGTATACCTACCTGTAGGTATTGTGACAACAATTATTTTGTGGTTATAAATTATTAACGTCAATAACTGTCTATCACAATACCTGGGTAGTATTCAGTGGAGATTCACTCATAAATAAGTCAATTTTAACTTTGACAATTTCTTTTATTTATAAATCCAATATTCAGTCCACATGGCTAAAATAAACAAAAAAAAATCCTTCTTCCAATCTTGGCCTCTTCAAAATGACTCCAATCTGTTCGTTGGTCCAGTCACTGAATGTATATCTTCTAATTCCTGTAGGTTCAGAACCAATATTGTGTCTGGTAAAGTATAGCTTGTGAGTTCTCTGTAGTCAAAATAAAATAAAGTTTTGTTGTTAAGGAATGTAAATCTAATAGCAATAATTAAATAAATCTCTACTATGATAAAGAATCGCACCCAGGTCAGGTCGCAGTGTACGATCTTTTATAGCCGAGAATAAAATAGGGCTCCGCTGTTATGGGGTACAAACCCAACAGCAAGAATTAAATAAAGATATTTCTACTATGAAGGAGAATCAATTCACAATTATTGTGTCTAGTAATGCACAGCTTGTGAGTTCTCTATAGCCGAAATAAAATAGGGCTCCGCTGTTATGGGGTACAAACCCAAAAGCAAGAATTAAATAAAGATATTTCTACTATGAAGGAGAATCAATTCACAATTATTGTGTCTAGTAATGCACAGCTTGTGAGTTCTCTATAGCCGAAATAAAATAGGGCTTCGCTGTTATGGGGTACAAACCCAACAGCAAGAATTAAATAAAATATAATCTCTACTATTATAAAGAATCGCACCCAGGTCAGGTCGCAGTGTACGATCTATTATAGCCGAGAATAAAATAGGATTCCGCTGTTATTGGGGTACAAACCCAACAGCAAGAATTAAATAAAATAGAATCTCTACTATTATAAAGAATCGCACCCAGGTCAGGTCGCAGTGTACGATCTTTTATAGCCGAGAATAAAATAGGGCTCCGCTGTTATGGGATATAAATCCAACAGCAGGAAATAACGAATTTTTATACTCGTTAACCCTAAATGAATAACCTTTCAGGATCTCACCTTTCAGGATACTTCAAGTTCTTGCTTCTCTGAAAGCTGGAGCTCGAATGAATGTTCCACAAATCACAGAAATAAATTTAGATACGTAAGCTGGGCGCTCCCGCCAAACATTATTATTTTGTTTGGATCGCATTTCGTAGATGGCGCCGGTAGTGGCATCGCCCAATTTGGTTTGGTTAAGTTCATATAGAGGGCACAACGTTCATTTGTGATTTGCGATCGAGAAGAAGCGCCCTCCCAGATTTCGTTGTTGTCAAAAATTTGAAGTGTATTGTCATTTTTCTATCCTGGATTTTCTTTTAAGTTGTGTTGAATTTTCATGCTGTTTGTGATCGTTCGGTCTTTGTGTGTAGTATTAGCGTGTTTTTTTTATAGTTCTTTTGACTTTTTGTTTTAGTTTTAGTGTGTTTTTGTTTTGTTTAGTTAAAGTTCGCGTATTTATTTCCGTTGTGGACTACGCACCTCCGTTAAAACCTAAGAAATGTTGTGTTCCAAACTATTTAAATAAACATGGCATGCGACACCGCTTGCCAAAAAGAAATCCGATAATTTTTGAAGAGTGGATTAACAGGATTAAACCAGAAGACTACACTACACAGCTAATGAGTTTCATATAAGTGGAGTGTTATCAGGGGTAATAAACATAAAAACGTTGTTTTATGCAGTGTCAATTTGTTTACATTTATAATAGATGTTATATATATCATAAAAATAATGATTTATTACCTATTTCGCTTTATTTTAGTCAGCTGTATTTTTTTAAATAGGTATTGCTTGGTTTAAATAATTCCTTTTTTGCTGCTTTCTATTTGAGCTCTTTATAGATATACGTTATTTGTTACTTTACCAACAAGTTATTTACTCCAAACTTAAAAACAAGAGTTACAAGTAACCGAATATTTAAACCAAAGAATATTTTAAATTTTAGAGGGGCACCAATATCTACCGATAAAACAGATTTCAACAAAAGTTAATAAAGTTTTCTTTATTTTTACCCATAGTTGCCAAACAGATTTCTTTCTTTCTCGTGTGTTTCGGATCGCAAATACTAGGACATCAGCGCCAATTAGTTTTTGACAGTTCTAAGAGTCCAGTTGCGTATCTAAATTTATTTCGGTGATTTGTGGAATGTTCCATCGCGCTGCATCTCCTTTTATACTCGTCGGTTGCTATCAAAATTGTTTGTTATACAGGAGGACCAGGAAAGATTGGATTTCTACATGAATTTGTCAGAAATGACGTGTTGTCAAAAGGTTAACAGATTAGGTTACATTTTCCTTACGAGGAAAAAGAAAAATTATGAACGAATACGAATCGAAAATAAAAAAGATTTGGGAGTATCGTTACAATACCCCCTCGAAAACGATAAAAAAAAATTAATTTTAATAACAATTAAATTTTTTTTTAAGAAAACTTTGAACGAATCGTTACCCAACCAAATAAATTATTGTTTAACATGAGCTATTTTTAAATCTTTTATAACGTGTTTGATTTCTTGATTTTGTTAATTTTGCAGGTTATATATGTTTGGTGAAATAACTTTTGATATAATAAAAGGTCCAGCGAATTTCGGAGCTAATTTGGATGCAAAACCTCTAGCTCCTGATGACAAATAATGTTCTCTTTTCATAACATTATCCTCAACTTTAAACTGAAAACGTCTTCTTTTAAGATTATAATAATGACTTTGTTTTCCAAATGATCTTTCCAAGTTTAGACGAACAAATTCGAAAATTTCTTCCATTTTAGATAAATTTAACGCACGATTTCTAATATCTTCCTGACTGTTTGGTTCTATATTACCTTCATTCCTATATATTCCCTTAGGTAGCTCCAGTTCTCTTCCAAAATTTAGGAATGCTGGACTGTACCCAGTAGATTCATGTACTACTGAGTTAAGAGCGAAATTAAGTTCGGGTATAAACTGATCCCATTTTCGATGATCCTCTTCACAATATTGAGAAATAAAGGTCCTAATATCTCTATTTCTTCTTTCAACTGGATTTGCTTGAGGAGTATAAAGACTTGTTTTGTGATGTCGAATAGATAAAGTTGACAAAAATTTTGTAAACTTCTTACTGCTAAATTGTGTACCATTATCTGTAATTATAACTTTTGGACAACCGAAAGATGAAAGAATCCTATCTCTAAAAACTTGACAAACTTTTTCAGTAGTTGCTTTTCTCAACGGTTGAACTTCAGTCCATTTCGTAAAACGGTCTTGAACTACGATTACGTAACTGTTTTCTCTAATGGATCTTGGTAAAGGTCCTATTAGATCTGTACTGACTGTATCCCAGGGTCCATTTGTTGGCGAAAAAGACATCAATCCCGCAGTTTGTTGCTGCGACTGTTTATACCGCTGACAAGTTAGACAATTTCTGACATATTCAGAAATATTTCTGAACATTCCTGGAAAATAATACCTCTTGGCAATTCTTGAAATTGTCTTTGCTATTCCCATATGTCCTGCAGTAGGTTCATCATGATTTTCTTTCAAAACATTTGTTCTTAAATTTTCAGGTACACATAATTTCCATGAATTAGTTAATTCAGGTTCAGTAAAATCGGTCCTTTCAAAAAAATGTTTATATAATTTACCTTTCATTATTTTTAAATCAGGATAATTTTCTGGATTTTGTTGAACTTCGGTCATTTTTTTAATATACCAGTTACCCGCTACTTCTTCAGTTAAACAAACATCGAGCGGTGATCTTGATAAAGCATCTGCTAATTTATTAAGAACACCCTTTTTATGTTTAATACCAAAAGAATATTGTCAATCACCCATCTAGCTAATCTTCCTGTAGGATTCTTAAGAGATTGTAACCACTTCAATGATTGATGATCTGTTTTAACGGTAAAATGATACCCTGCTAAATATGAACGCATTTTCTGGATTCCCCAAACAATTGCAAGACATTCTTTTTCTGTAACTGAATAATTTTTCTCTGGATTTGACAACGTACGACTGGCATAAGCAATAACTCTGCCATTTCCGTTTTGTTTTTGAATCAAAGCTGCTCCGATTCCATCTTGTGAAGCATCAGTTTGGAGTGTGAATTGTAAATTAAAATCAGGACAAGCCAAAATAGGAGCTTCTGTTAAAACATTCTTGAGTTTTTCAAATGCTTCCTGTTGCTCTTCTTTCCATTCCCATTTCCTTTTCTTTTGTAATAATTTTGTTAATGGCGAGACCAATTTAGAATAATTCGGGATAAAACGCCTGTACCATGACGTTACTCCAACGAAACTACGAATTCCCCGAATATTCTTTGGTTCTTTCATATTTTGAATTGCACTAACTTTATCGGGATCAGTACTAATACCTTCTTCTGATACATAATGCCCCAAATATTTTAAACTTTTTTTAAAGAATTTACATTTTTCTGGATTAATTTTTAAACTCGCATTCCGTAATCTTCGAAGAACTTCTTTAACATTTCCCATATGTTCTTCAATATTTCTTCCCAAAATTATAATATCATCTAAATAAACAAAAGCTTTTGAATCTAAATCTGGTCCAACGATCGAGTCAAGTAAACGTTGAAAAGTAGCACCTGCTGAGTGTAAACCAAAAGGCATTACTCGAAACTGAAATAATCCTCTTTCAGGTACTGTAAAAGCTGTTATTTGTTTACTATCTTCAGAAAGTGGGACTTGCCAATAGCCTTGTTTCAAATCCAAACTTGTAAAATATTGTGAACCACGTAGTTTGTCCAAAATGGCTTGAATAAATGGTAAAGGATATGCATCTTTTTGAGAAACTTCATTTATTTTTCGAAAATCAATGCAAAATCTTGGTTTTCCATAATCTTTCTTCACTATAACTACTGGTGAACTCCATGGACTATTTGAAGGTTCTATTATGCCATTATTAAGCATTTTGTTAACTTCTTCATTAATTATGGCTTGCATTGCAGGATTTTGTGGACGATATCTTTGTTTAATTGGTTTATTATTAGTAATATAAATTGTATGTTCTGTTAATCGGCAAGGTCCTTTAACTTCATTAAATTTTGATAATTCCTTGTTTAAAAATTCTTGAATTTTAGTTTCTTCATCTTGTACTATCTTTTCCTCTACTACACAAGTGTCAATTATATTTACATTGTCAGAATTCTCTAACCAAACGATCTTCTTTAAAACGGGATCTATTAATATTTTTCTTTTACTAAGGAAGTCAAGACCTAGTTAGACGGAAAAATTCATACCTTGTAAACACCAAAAATTCTCCGAATCTTCTTGATTTTCATACTTAAAGGGAATGGTAAATACTTCAAAAATTTGAATAATTTCTCCGTTAGCAACTCTTATAAAATTATTACAATTTCTTATCTCCAAATTCAATTCTTTACATAATTTGGCAACATTTTCATTTATAAAAGATTTAGTTGATCCTGTGTCAACAACTGCTTTGAACATAACATCTCCAATAATTATGGAAACATAAATTAACGTAGAATTTTGAGAAACATTTTCTTCTGATACAGGACAAACATTCACATTAGACGCATTAACTTCCTGGCTCTCAGAGGTTAAACTTGTAGAAGGATAGTGAAACCTCAAAGAAAGACTATCCTTTGACTGACAAATATCTTCTTCACGTCGCCCCACCGTAGTAGTATTAACTTGATTGGAATTATTAGACATACTTCTCTGATATGTATTTTGAGGAAGAGTAGCTTGATTTCTATTATTGTGAAAATTTCCTTGTACATTCCTATTTCTTCGACAATTACAATCTTTAGTCAAAATACCTATACGGTGACAGTTGTAACATTCAATTTTCCTTTCATAATTATTATTTCTTGGTGATTCAAACCTACGATTATTGTTATAATTTTCATTTCTGCTCACATTAAAATTCTTTCTTCTATTAACTTGGTTCTCCTCATTTTTAATTTTTTCGAAATTTTCTGTTAATTTTATTAAATCCTGAACACTTTTGATATCGTCTTTCCTAATATAGTATTTATATTCTGGTTTTAAATTTCTATACATTATACTTAATTTTCTTAGTTCAGGAAAGGCTCCATGACGGGCAAACAATGTTTGAATTTCTAAAACATATTGTCGTCCCGTTTCATATTCTTTCTGTTTTCTGACCAGAATTTCTTCTTCCAGTTCATCCATATAATCTGATTTGAAAAAGAAAGATTTAAAATCTTCTTCAAAAGTATACAAACAATCCCAGGGATATTTACTCATTTCAAACCATTGATATGCTTGATCTCGTAAAAGTTCTGGCATTGCACTCAATATTATTTCGTCTGGAATTAAATATTCATTTTTCAAAATTTTTAATCTGTTAATGAATAAAGGTGCTTCGTCGAAAGATTTACCATTAAAAAATATGCCCCATCTTCTAGCTTGGTTCAACATATCTCTTCTCTTTTCTGAAGAATTATTATGTTGAAAAGTATTATTTATTTGTTCTGGAAGAACAGGTAAGTTAATAAATTTTTGTTTATAAACATCTAAATACTTTCGTCGTAATTCTTCAAGTGTCCCTTCACTGTTTATACCCCATTTATTTAGATCCTCAACCAAAATATTTCTCTTTAGTTTAGAAATCCATGGCAAACGAGGATCTTCAACTTCTGGTAATTGAGATTCTTCTGATATTTCTTCTGGTTCTATTGGGGCAGAACGACGATTACGATTTCGGTTCGGCATTATTAATTATTATTTAATAAAAAATGTATCTTCTTTCGAAAATCTTAAAATCTTTTCACCTTCTTTCTAAGATTCTCTTGGTCCCTTTTCTCAGGTTCCTTTTCCTCAGGTTCCTTTTCTCAGGGTCCCTGCTCGGGCGCCAATTGTGACAACAATTATTTTGTGGTTATATATTATTAACGTCAATAACTGTCTATCACAATACCTGGGTAGTATTCAGTGGAGATTCACTCATAAATAAGTCAATTTTAACTTTGACAATTTCTTTTATTTATAAATCCAATATTCAGTCCACATGGCTAAAATAAACAAAAAAAAATCCTTCTTCCAATCTTGGCCTCTTCAAAATGACTCCAATATGTTCGTTGGTCCAGTCACTGAATGTATATCTTCTAATTCCTGTAGGTTCAGAACCAATATTGTGTCTGGTAAAGTATAGCTTGTGAGTTCTCTGTAGTCAAAATAAAATAAAGTTTTGTTGTTAAGGAATGTAAATCTAATAGCAATAATTAAATAAATCTCTACTATGATAAAGAATCGCACCCAGGTCAGGTCGCAGTGTACGATCTTTTATAGCCGAGAATAAAATAGGGCTCAGCTGTTATGGGATATAAATCCAACAGCAAGAATTAGATAAAATAGAATCTCTACTATTATAAAGTATCGCACCCAGGTCAGGTCGCAGTGTACGATCTTTTATAGCCGAGAATAAAATAGGGCTCCGCTGTTATGGGATATAAATCCAACAGCAAGAATTAGATAAAATAGAATCTCTACTATTATAAAGAATCGCACCCAGGTCAGGTCGCAGTGTACGATCTTTTATAGCCGAGAATAGAAATGGGACTCCGCTGTTATGGGTACAAACCCAACAGCAAGAATTAAATAAAAATATTTCTACTATGAAGGAGAATCAATCCACAATTATTGTGTCTAGTAATGCACAGCTTGTGAGTTCTCTATAGCCGAAATAGAATAGGGCTCCGCTGTTATGGGGTACAAACCCAACAGCAAGAATTAAATAAAGATATTTCTACTATGAAGGAGAATCAATCCACAATTATTGTGTCTAGTAATGCACAGCTTGTGAGTTCTCTATAGCCGAAATAAAATAGGGCTCCGCTGTTATGGGGTACAAACCCAACAGCAAGAATTAAATAAAGATATTTCTACTATGAAGGAGAATCAATTCACAATTATTGTGTCTAGTAATGCACAGCTTGTGAGTTCTCTATAGCCGAAATAAAATAGGGCTCCGCTGTTATGGGGTACAAACCCAACAGCAAGAATTAAATAAAATAGAATCTCTACTATTATAAAGAATCGCACCCAGGTCAGGTCGCAGTGTACGATCTTTTATAGCCGAGAATAAAATAGGATTCCGCTGTTATTGGGGTACAAACCCAACAGCAAGAATTAAATAAAATAGAATATCTACTATTATAAAGAATCACACCCAGGTCAGGTCGCAGTGTACGATCTTTTATAGCCGAGAATAAAATAGGGCTCCGCTGTTATGGGATATAAATCCAACAGCAGGAAATAACGAATTTTTATACTCGTTAACCCTAAATGAATAACCTTTCAGGATCTCACCTTTCAGGATACTTCAAGTTCTTGCTTCTCTGAAAGCTGGAGCTCGAATGAATGTTCCATCGCGCTGCATTGATGCGAACGCTTACGTCAACCTTCCCAGGTAGCTCCGACGCATGCGCACTCCAATTCTTAATACGCTGACGATCAGCTAGTTCGATATAAACTTCTTTTTCTTCCTCTTCACCCAGCATTCCCCACGGCTGTACATCTTCACACCACGACCAGAGATCCTCTTCTTCAGGCTTCGTTGTTAATGCCCTTTTTGAGCCACCCACGGGGTTTGGGTCGCTTGCCACTTCCTTGCCACTCGGCCGGCAGTCGGACGGAGGTTTAGGGAACCCTAACAGGTCCTGGACACCAAGTACAGAATTGGCATCTCGGTCTGGACCCTTTGCCACCTCCGCAGCGTTGACGGATGAGTCATAGCTGACTCCCTGGAGTCCTGATTGTCCATTGGGCGAGCATGGGCCCATGGCATCGATGATCCAGGCCTCCAGGAAGCCGCTCGGCGAAGACGGTAGCAGCACGTCTTGCATTCGGTCTAAGACTGTTGCGAAATTTAAGGCCATGTGTCTGACTTCCAACAGCTTAGTTAAAACGTAATTAAAATTTTTGAGTTTTATTCTAACTCTGTATAATATTTTATTTATTAACACTTTTTATGTCTAAGTATTTTTTCTAACTTAAAAACACAAAATAAACAACTTTATAAATTTTGTAAACTTTTATTCATCCGATCTGCGATGCTTTGAAACTACCAGAAAAGTCCCAGATTATGCTTTAGGGAACTTTTATTTAAATGCGTAAAACAACTTTTAATTATTGTGAAAATAACTCATCATCTCGAGTTATGACGTCATATGTTGACTGCAGCTAATTAGATCTTATTGCTTTGAACCCCCGTGAATGACTGATTCTATATCAAAATTGTCGGCTATTTATAGTAAAATCCAATACCAGAACAGCATCTCCTTTTATACTCGTCGGTTGCTATCAAAATTGTTTGTTATACAGGAGGACCAGGAAAGATTGGATTTCTACATGAATTTGTCAGAAATGACGTTTTGTCAAAAGGTTAACAGATTAGGTTACATTTTCCTTACGAGGAAAAAGAAAAATTATGAACGAATAAGAATCGAAAATAAAAGATTTGGGAGTATCGTTACAATATATGTCATGTATGTAAGTGTTTGTATGTCTGTTTGGTTTTTCACATAGTTTTCTACTTTATTGAGAATATTTTTAATTAAGGGTGTTAAAAAAGTGGGGGATCATATTATTTTCCAATGCATGATAAAATTTAATTATATTGATCCGTAAAATGTATTTATCTACGACTATTTAATAATAGAAGCATAATGTGTTTGTTAGTACATATATAATGTGGTTCATATTACCATAGTTACTCATATTCCACAGCAGTGGAATATGAGATTTCATATTCCACGGTCCCAACAAAACAAAGTTACCTGAATTACGATAAAAACGCACCAGATCTAGTTTAAGCAGGCGTGAATGGTATTAATACCATAGCAACCGATTGACAAGTAAACGAATCATTTTTTTCCTCAGTCTCATTTAAGTTTCGCTGTGACATTTTGTTGTTGATTTCAAAGTAAAATATCATGATTTCGGATGACGAAAACGAAATCCAAAGTAGGTACCCCTCCAGAAATTCGGGCTGCAGCGCATACAGCTTCCCTGGAATTACTACCAGAAAAATCACGCAAGAACTATACGCTAGCGTACGATAATTTTATAGACTGGCGACGAAAAAACAACACAAATTCTTTTTCTGAAGATACCGTGCTAGTATATTTTAAAGAATTGTCAAAAAAATACAAGTCAAGCACTTTGTGGACAAATTATTCCGTGATAAAAAGTACCCTTATGTTAAAACATAATGTAAATATTGAACCTTATGGAAAAGTACGCGCTTTACTGAAAAGGCAATCTGAAGGTTACCAGCCGAAAAAAGCAGAGGCTTTTACTGGGGAAGAAATTAACAAGTTTATGGAAGAGGCACCGGATGTTAAATATCTAGCTACAAAGGTAATAATGCATTTGATTTAACACCTTTATCTAAAATAACTAAATATAATATTTTTTTATAGGTTGCATTGATAATGGGGGTAATGGGAGCTTGCCGTTCCAACGAGCTGTGTAACATGAAGGTAGAACACATACATTATTATGACGGCTGTGTGCAAGTTCTTGTTCCAACGACGAAAACAAAAATTCCCAGGAATTTTACGATTACCGGAGACTATTATAATATTGTCAGAAAATATGCGGATCTTAGACCATCAAACGTGCCAAATTCTTTCTTTTTAAACTATCAAAACGGCAAATGCACAAAGCAAATAATTGGCATAAATAAATTTGGACAGATGGGTAAGACGATAGCGGAATGCTTGCAACTAATAAACCCAGAAAAATATACCGGCCATTGTCTTCGCCGATCTTCAGCTACATTATATGCTGACGGAGGAGCAACTATGACAGCCCTAAAACGTCATGGAGGTTGGAAATCGGCCTGCGTAGCTGAAGGTTATATTGCTGAATCAAAAAAAACTAAAATAGACGCTGCTAATAAAATTTTAAAACAAATAAATTCAAAATTATGTCCATCTACATCTACCACTGTAAATAATGTTAGCTCCGAAACTTTTTCCAGTATTAATAAGAACGATATGAATATAAGTAATATTCCTGCTCCCATTCATTTTCATAATTGCTCTAATTTTACAATAAATTTCATGAAAAATTAGAAATAAGTAATTGTATTTTGTTTAATTATGGTTAACATCGTTGAATTGTATTTTTTAGTTAAGAAATACCATTAATAATAATCCTATTGTAATAAAATGTGTTGCTCTGAATCCATTTTCTAACTTCTTGAATACTGAATAGTCGTAGATAAAGTATAGTATTTGACTCGCGTATAATGGCTATATTACACGAGATTTTAAAACACGAGCCGAACGCTCGTTAAATAATGTACTATTATGAAAACTTCTTTTATTATTTTGGAGATTTATTATATTCCTGGCCCCCTCGTGAGGAGTCACGTCGTCTCGCTCACAAACGATTTTGTCAGCACATCTTTATGGCATTTATGAATGGCTTGTACTATCTATGATTATTAGATCATTGATATTTACCATTTATAATTATATGCATGCAAAGGACCGTTTTTTCTAATTTTTACTAAGTTTCACCTACTTATTTTAATGGGTGATTCCTAGGCAAATCGACAAGTTCATTTAAATTAATTAATTTTTTTAAATTTTTTTCTCGGTTTTTACCAAAAATCTCGAAAAATGCAGTTTGAGGTAGTATACTAAGTGCCGGTACTTTTGACACTGATTAACCCAATTGAAAGATGATTAAGATAATCAGGATTTTAAATGTGCTATTGCCAGTATAAGGCTTGTTCTAACCAGCAGTCCGGGACTAGTTTTTAATCAGAAATATAGTCTACCCGATGAATATACTTATATGAATAGACCTCGGGATTGCCTTGTGGGAAACTCAAAAAGAATTTTGACTTGATTTTCCGCAAAAACCGTTAGTCGCGGAGAAATATTTTGTAAACAAATATTGTAGAAAGCAATATTCTCCACAATTTATCATATGGAGTCACTGCGCTACGACTAAAAGTGCAGAAAGCAGAGGGCGCCAAAGTCGCCAAAAATAACTTTTTTCTTATTTTCGACGCGAAGAATATTTTTTTGCTCAATCTCATAAGTACAAAAGTTGTAGAGCCCAAAAAATCCTATAAATTGAGTCCTTGCTTTTTTTTTACAGCGCCTGGAAGTACCAACGGAATGCAGCGTCTTAGCATTCTATTAATATTGACCCGTATCTGGCACACTTATCACAGGAAACTGTTACGAAATAAAACAAATTAATATGGCAAATTAGTTTAACATGCAACCTTGGGTAATTTAAGTAGAACATCCAGTATATTTTAGAAACATGTAATGCATTTTTTTTTAAATATTAAAAATATAATAATATTATGTTGATATTTGCTCCAGCCGTTTTTGAGATATTTCAATTTAAAAATGCTGATTAAGTATACCACTGTTATATCAAATCACAGTTGCCATGAATGAACATACGATACGAATATTAATAAATATCCGGCTGTCATTTATTGTTTGATTTTTTACTGATTATTGTATTATTTTACCAAATCGCTTTAAAAATATCAGCAAATTTTAATCAAAATATTACTGATAATGTATGGTCATGAAATCAATTTAGTACATTTAACTCTACAAATATACTATTGTACTAGAGGAACTAGAGTAATAAAATTGCAAAAACAGCATATTTGATAACATCGGTAACTACAGATTATTGACGTCACAGAAAGGCAGGCGTTTTGACCCACATTCAAAATGTTAATGGTAATTTTATTGTAATCTCGTAACACAATTAGAATTAGTTATTAACAATACTTGTATAAGGCCATTATACTGGTATTCTAACGTCGATTTCAAAATTTTACTCCATTCTACGAGTTCTTATTACTCCATATTAAGATATTATCCCCTAATTGTTTTAAAATATCAAGGGCATTTAACATTTTTTTAATTTACACTTTCCTATCAATTTCCTATCAATAATTTCTGTTCACTGTTGAGGTTGATTTGAAGCTAAGTAAATAAATCGCCCATAGTCGATGATTCACAGGGTGGAACCGTTTTGTCAATTCGCCTTAATGTAGGTATATTGATTATTCTATTCTATAACTATAATAAACTTGTTGAGAGACTTAAGACTTTCCTTTCCCCTATAAAGCATTTTTAGTTGTGGCGTAGTGGTCATATTAGACGTGAGGATCTGTAACAATAGAATGCTACTATTACAGGACATCAAACAAAAATGATGCTGCATTCGGTTGGTACTTCCAGGCGCTATATCTACGTAACCGTGCATTGTAAAAAAAAAAGCGCGGACTCAATTTATAGGATTTTTTGGACTCTACTACTTTTGTATTTTTGCGATTGAGAAAAAAAATATTTTTCGCATCGATAATAAGGAAAAAGTGATTTTTGGCGACTTTGGCGCCCTCTGCTTTCTGCACTTTTAGTCGTAGCGCAGTAACTCCATGAGATAAATTGTGGAGAATATTGTTTTCTAGAATATTTGTTTACAAAATATTTCTCTGCGACTTACCGTTTTTGCGGAAAATCGAGTCAAAATTCTTTTTGAGTTTCTCACAAGCGCCCAAGGGGGGGGGGGCGACAATTTGGTTTTAAGCTAATCACATGTCCCCCTAACCATTTATGAAATAAAATCGCTTATGGTAATTTTTTCCCGTAAACCCGCTTTTCCATTGATTGATTGTACTATATTTGACAGTTTGAAAGTGTTAGAGACTGATGGTTGGAACAAACATAATTTTTATATTATTAAAACTTAATAATTATGAATTAATAGGAAAAATACTTCTTCAGAAGAATGTGCTCAATTATATTTTGGATCTTACTTTCAGATGCAACTAGAAGCTTTGAAAATAGGTGAAATGACCGAAGTAGAATATGCAAAAATTCTAGAATGGAAATTCGAATAGTACCTATCTAATCTCTTACAGGTCTAACTTTAACGAGAAAAAACAGAGTATTAGAGTGGTTACTAAACATATGACAAAAATTCAAGGAGTGATTCTTAGACCAACTTTAAGTAAAAAAAAAGTGCATACCTACCTATAAAAACGTATATCACAAAATACTTAGTTTTTGTAACTAACCTAACCTCACGCAAAAGTGTTAAAGTTGTTATTTATTTCCATTTTTAGCGAAAATCACGGAAGCGTTCGAGATATTAAACTAAATGTTTGCCGTATGTTTATAGTAAGATCCTGTATATACAGCATTATAGGTACCATTATGCCGATAAATAACTATGAGAGCAAAATCACAAAACTGGGAAAGGAAGTAGGTATATATCCCTTAGACTTTAAAAGGTGATCTAGAGCTGGAAAGGTTAGACACCTAACTTTTAAAAAGTAACGTAAGTTACATAATTTAACTTTTTGTATTTTGCGATACGGGGTGGCATTTGAAGGACAGTTTATATGGAGAAACTAAATTAATTGAGCATTTTTTTATTTAGAAAAAAGCCAAATATTTTATTTAAAGTATATTTAACATCGCCTGAAAATGAAAAATTAAACTAAAAATAAAATAAATCCAATAAAAGATTTAAAAAGTACTAACACAAAATTTGTTAAAGCAACAGAAAACTTTTAATATTTGGTCATTGAACCATTTTACCGCATACCTAAAATTAGGTTTCTGCATAATTCGCCCGTTACTTCAACCTAGGCTTAATTTATTCTTTAGCGTATTTTATCCCTGATGTTTCTTGGTCGAAAATCATATGTTTATACAATGGATTTGATCATTTTACCCCAAATGTTTCGGATCGGGTTCAAATCGGGACTCTCCGAAGGCCAGGGAAGAAATGCTATTTTCTTTTCTTGAAGAAAATTTTGCACAATGCGTGATGTGTGTATTGGAGCATTAGGTATCATGCTGAAATCTATAATTTTAAAAAATACTGAAACAATCACTAGCAGGGTTGAAGGGATTTAAATCGCGATTAAATCACTTGATTTTTTTCAATTTAAATCATGATTAAAATCAAAATTTCTGATAAGTTATAATTAAGAGAAAATAAAAACTTTCAGTTTTAATTATTGTTTTATTATATCAAAAAAAATGTAACCATTATACCTAAATAATGTTTATTTTAGTTAATTGTAGTGCTTGTACAAAAAAATTAATTTTGCAGCTTTTTCCGTTTATAATCGATTTCTGAGTTTGGAATGGACTAAACCAAATATTGAGAGAATTCTCTCGACTTATGCGGAAGAAGCAGCAGCACAAAGTAATTGTCTAGTTATGAAGAACTCTTTTTGAATAATGGGTATATTTTGTTGCGACTTCCACCAATCTATGGGTTTTACATTCTGAAGAATATCATCATGAAACATAATATCAGTGAAAGGTTCTGATCTGGCAAGAAACTTGACTATGTAGTAAACCACTATTTGGATCTAATTCTTTAACAGTTTTTGAAGCAAAATTTTTTTTACTCTCTGTTATAGTGTTTGCTGAGTCAAGAAGATATGCCAACCAATGATATGGGGTTATATACTGTTCATAATGCCTCTGAAATTTTTGCAGTTGATTTAAGGTTATGTCCGTTTTGTCAAAATGAGTTACTAATATTTTAAATTCTTCCACGACATCTGAAATACCGGCACTGTTTCTTTGTAGTCTATATATTGCGATATAGATAGGCTTAAGTATTGTTAGGTAAATACTGCGAGTTAGGGCGGACGCATCTTTATATAAACAGTGGAGGGATTTCTTGTTCTGACAGGAATTTGCAGCTCTGAGCGTTTTTCGACAGGAACTATCTTCATTAAAATTTGAAGAACGGTGGGAATAAAATTAAAAACTCGTTGAAAATAGCAACTTATTTATAGGAAAAGATAGATAAAAATAAAAATCGAAAAAACCAAATCTTTATTTTTTTTAAAAAATCGCAATTTTTGATGTTTTCCAAAAAATCATGATTTTTTTAAACCCTGATCACTAGCAATACTTGAGACACTGGATCCAATCCTCTTTTTTTCGATGTCTTAACGTATTCCTCGCCACAAACAACTTAAACAGTCGGTTTCATCTTCTGAAATACTATCATCTGATTCTTGTGGATTCAGTATAATACAAGTATATTCATTGTAACGCCCGCTACAATATCGACTAAGTTTTACTTACTTTATTATCGACCTTTCTCTTAGGAGCCGTTACAATTCTCTCCGTGTGGGTTCGTAGTACCAGTGTGTTACGCCACTGTGTCTTGAATAAACTTGGAAAAATTAAAGGAGCACTATATTTCTATTTAAAGGGAGCGATTCTGTAACTTTAAACATCAATCTGTGATTTTTCGTAGAAAGCTTTTATTATTGTTATAGAGAGTCAAACTCAATTTAATTTTTAACACTTCGTTTTATTAATAAGTATTTAGTAAAATTTTAGAACATTTTCGAAGAACCACCGTTTACTTTAAAATTAATATTTTCTATCTAAAATCTTAGTCAAAAAATAAATTGTTCCCGACACTTACTTTTTATTACTTCAAGTTCCACTAGTAAAATTTAAGTAGAAAAAAAACTAAATTTTCTTCACTGAATTTAAATGTAATACAGGTCAATGCACTATATATCATTAATTAAACCACAAGAAAACCCAAAAATACCAAAATGGACAGAGTAACTAGTAGACAACTGACTTTCACTAAGACTTTTCCACTATACTACACGACTACTTTCGGCGGGACGACTTTTAAACAACGCGACACATTTTTTCAGACTGCCTTTTCCGCTAAAAATGCTTCGTATTTATAGGGAAAATATCAAATAAATATGTCAGAAATAACAGATTTATGAAGAATTCCTAGAAGACTTTAAAAATTTATTAGTCATAAATTTAATTACGTGACCTACTTTTGTGGAATCCCTTTGTCGGTATCCAAAGAAACAGCAATTAACATTCTTAAAAGTTTTTTCTTTTTTTTTTTTTTATGATAAGGCACAGCACTGCAGGATAAATCCTTTATGGTGCGTGTGCGCAGGAAACAAACAAAAGTAATAAATATAGTCAAATTTTAATTGATGAGACAACTTAATCGAAAGAAACCCGTTGTAGGTGTCCTGCTTGTCAGTGCTTGTATTAACTAGTTTTGACTTGTTTCTGATCGAGTTTATAAATACTTTGTTTCTTCAGAATTTTCTTCAGTTGATGTCGTGCGCTTAAAGTGAACAGTCGAAAATACCACAAGTTACCGGGAAGTGAAAAGAAATTAAAAGTTTTTTAATTAGTGCCGTTTATTGTGTATATACCAGATTTTATTTTGTGAAAAGTATTTGTGCACGAGTGTAGAGTGGGGTGTTAACAGAGTTTAGTAAAGGATCCCGAAACCTGTAAGTTTTTAAGCAAAATTACTAGTAAGGCAGCCAGATAACCTCAATTTTACTCTTGGCGCCAACCATACGCCGACCTTCACTAGCGCAGTACTTATAACCGCTGTGTTCCGAAATGCCATTTATTTTGCAAGCTACTATATTTTATGTTTGAAACTGATTTTATTTGTCACCTATACATTTTTATTAACTTGCTTTAATATAACTAAACTGCCTACTCTTACCATATGTGTACTCCCCTTTTTTAGTGGTCCTCTTGGTTTGTGTTAGTTTAGTAAAAGTCGTCCTGACCGACCCCTGGACGTGAAGCGTGTGTCCCTGTCTCTATGTTTTTTTTTTTTTTTTTTTTTTTGTTTATGTTTTCTCCTGGATTACAAATTCTACTAAAGTTCTATGATAACTGGTCGCTTGATACATATCTATATACTATACATACATGTATTTGACTGCATACCTACTTATTTTCAATTACTAATTACTATGGATAAAGATATCTCCCTTAAGGACATTTATAACCTTATCAACACAGTGAATACCAACCTAACTCAAAAGGTTAATAACATAGAGAAGGACATAGCGGATTTAGCATTACGAATCAACAAGGAAGTAAACGATTTCAAGTCGCAAGTCGACAAACTACAGACTGAAAACGCTGTACTTCGCAACCGCCTTAAAACAACTGAAAGACAAATTAAGAAAAACAATTTGGTAATATATGGTATTGTGGAAGAGGATGATGAGACTCAAGAGAACGTACTCGAAAGCTTTGTTGTGCTTTTGAACGAAAAGCTGCAAGTGAACTTATGTACGAGGGATTTTACTAATTGTTACCGCCTGGGAAGGAAAAGCAATAGAAGTCGTCCAATCCTTGTGACCTTAATAAACAACTTCCATAAGCAACTGATACTGCGTCAAAGAGCGCAGCTTAAGGGTACAAGTGTCTTTATCAACGAGGACTTAATTATTGAGGACCGCAACGAAAGGAAGGTGTTAGTTGAAGCATTGAAGGAAGCTAGAGCAAAAAATCAAAACGCCAGCTTACGGGGAAGGAAACTTATGATCGACGGTACTTGGTATACTTCCTCAGACATAAATCAGGCTAAAGCAGGACGAGGGTCGGGCTACTATACCCCTCCGCCTGCCAGGACAATAGTAAGTGAGCCTAATACTCCTTCCCAGCCCCTGATTGACGGCGACTCTACCGAAGAAATCGACGACATTTCGCAACAGGCTCATAATAATCAGAATCAAGACCCTAAGCCCGCTCAAGAACCCCAGGCCCCAAATATTGTCAGTAACAGTGATAATAAATGCAAATTCGAATTCCCCCCGAGCAAATTACCTCCAAACACCAGAAAGGCTTCGTCATCGGGGTATGCCACCCGATCAAATTTCAACAAAAACACTGCTAAGCAATAAAAATCTTATAGACTATAATTATTTCTGTTGTTTCTTTAAAGATATTTAACTTATTTGCAACAATTCAGTGTATTTATAAATCTTTTTTTTACTTTAAACTCGTGTCGCTTGCTGTCGCTTGATTTTGATCCTTTGTATGCCTTATCGGTCTCTTATCTTATTGTTTTTTTTACCTGCCTACTAAAGAATAAAATACTTGGGACTGTTTATGTTTGTATTGGATATATATTTTTTTTTTTATATAGAATAGGTTTAGGCAGCAGCAATATAATAAACAGCCTGCCTAGTCATGAAGTTCGGCCACTTAAATGTGAGATCTCTTACATCGGGCTTCAACCATTTTAATGATTTTATTATATCGGAGAACTTTGATGTATTTGGGGTATCGGAAACCTGGCTTACTAATGATATCTTAAATGACAGTGTGTCGATCAAGGGTTATTTCTTTGCGAGAGCTGACAGAGGTTCCAGGGGCGGAGGCGTGGGTATCTACATAAATAGGAAGATAAAATTTCAACAAATTTTTAATAAAATTGAACCCCACTCAGAACAGCTATGGATTTCTCTAAAGCTGAAGGGAAAAAAATATAGTATAGGAATAGTTTACCGACCCCCTAAGGGCCATGTTGTGAGCTTTATTGAATCTCTGGAAAATTCCATTTCTGAACTGATCCCTACTTGTGATTCTATCTTAGTTGCCGGGGATATGAATATCAACTTATTATCACCAAATATTAGGAGTGTTGAACTTTTTAATGACTTTATAATTGCGTATAACCTTAATCAAATAATTTCTGTACCTACCAGAATTACTAGCACATCTAGTTCTTTATTGGACGTAATAATGGTCTCAGAGGATGTAGTTGTTAACAGTGTAACAGTAAACGACCTTCATACAGAAATATCTGATCATTGCGCAACTGCCTGCAGAATAAACAAAATAAAGGAAAAGAAGTCTTCTAAACTTGTTACCTTTCGTAATTTCAAAAATTTTAATGACAATAATTTTTCTGCATATCTTCATAATATCAACTGGGATCATATTTACAATCTTACGTGCTCTAATATGATGGTGGAATACATTACACAAAGAATAATTGAAGTATTTGATATTTTTGCACCTATATGCACCAAAAGAGTCTCTAAACCACCAGCTCCGTGGCTAACTGACACTATAAAGGATATGATTAAGATTCGGGACAGAGCGTATGACAGATTTAAAAAATCAAAGCAAATAATACACTTTAACTATTATAAAGAGCTGCGGAATTATACTGCGGGTGCAATTAAACGCGAAAAAAGGGCGCACATGGAATACGTTCTGCGCAACAAAGGTTCAAAGGAAACCTGGAATACCCTTAGATCATTACAAGTAGTCAAAAGTAAAGCCAACACTGATCTACCATCAAACCTGGAGAATGTTGATGAAATTAATAAAAATTTTACAGCGGTGCCTGTGGTAAACAAATCAAATCACCAATTAAGCCTTCTGAATAAATATAATGGTGCCCCTTCACAACATAATGTACATTTTCAATTCTCTCAGATAACAAGCAATGAAACGAGAACACAGCTAAATTCCATAAAAAGCTTTGCCACAGGTTCGGATCATATATCCCTGACAATGTTACACCTAATATTTCCACATTTAAGTGAACATATAACACACATCATAAACACAGTCCTTTCCTCAAATATCTTCCCAGATGCTTGGAAAAATGCCAATGTCTTACCTTTGGCTAAGGTTTCGAACCCAGAAAATTATAGTCAACTTCGACCTATCAGTATTTTGCCAACGCTCTCGAAAATCTTAGAAAGAATTATGTACAAACAGATGTCAGAATACGTCCTTTCAAACCACATTATACCTACAGTGCAATCTGGCTTTCGACCTAAGCACAGTACAACAACGGCCCTAATTAATATCACCGATGATATTCTAAGAAACCATGATAAGGGTATGGCTACTTGCCTGGTACTCTTGGATTATAGCAAGGCATTTGATACCCTTGACCATCGCATACTATGTGATAAACTATCTTATTTTGGGTTTTCTAACTCTTCTGTGTCTCTGATTCAAAGTTTTTTAAGTGACAGATCGCAAAGAGTCGTTTACAATGCACTGTCCTCTAGTCCTCTTAATATTCAATCTGGTGTTCCACAGGGATCCATACTTTCTCCACTGTTATTCTCAATTTACACAGCAGATTTTTACAGTGTACTTAAGAACTGTAAAATCCACCACTACGCTGACGACACCCAGATCTATCTAGAAGTTAAAAACTTACAGTGTGCCACTGCCAATGAACAAATTATTAGTGATTTAAAAGCTTTAGTCGATATATCCTGTGCGCACAATCTAAAACTGAATGCGCTAAAGTCTTCGGTTACGCTATTCGGACCAAAAAAATTACGAAACATTGCCGCCGAGCAACTTCAAATTAATGTTGATGGACAAAGTCTCGCTTTTGTTGCCGAGTGTAAAAATCTAGGAGTCTGGTTTGACACCAACCTGCGGTTTACCAAACATGTCAACTACCTCTGCCAAACCTCCTATACAACTTTAAAGTTTTTATACAATAGCCGCGAGATTTTAAACTCTGCCTTGAAACTGAAACTGTGCGAGGCGTTAATAATATCAAAATTATCATACTGCGATTCTGTTTATGGTCCCTGCTTAACTGTTCTTGATAAAAATCGACTTCAAAAGATCCAGAACAGCTGTTTTCGTTTCGCCTTTGGTATCCGAAAATACGATAGCACTAGAAATAAAATCTTAGAAAGTGGTCGGCTAAGGCTAGACAAACTTCGACACCTCCATCTTCTGACCCTGGGCCACCGTATACTAAGCAACAAGCAACCAACATATCTTTTAAATAAGCTCACTAAGTTCAAGCATATAAATAACCTTAACACACGGAATAGAAACCTTATGGTCATACCTAAACACACTACCGCAGTTTTTAAGAACTCTTTCACTTTCCAGTTTAGTAGTAATTATAACGATATTCCGAATGACTTCTATGACTATAATATATTAAACTTTAAAAAGAAACTTAAGATGGAACTTCTCTCACAGGCCTGATCTCTGGAAATAAAATATGCTGGCTGTACAGTGCTGTTGCTTCTGGATGAACTCATAGGGAATGCTTTTGGGTTGAATGTCAATATTGTACTTTTTTAGGTTAATCCGCGTCTTGATTGATTATGTTTCAATGATTAACTTCTTGATATAATACGTTGTATGGATGTCTTGCCTGGTAGTATATAATAATATGTGTATTATTTAATAGATTACATTAGTGTTGTTACAGTAATTAACTTTTATATTTACTTTCTCGTGGTTAAGTAGAAAAACGCCCGCTACACGGACGACACTTCGCCCTTTCAGATGTATTCTATCTACTTTTGTTAATTATATATTAATATATTTTTTTTTTGTTATTAAGAATATCTGAATAAAGACGATTTATTATTATTATTATTATTATTATTATTTTAATTTTTAGTTATGTTATTACACCTGTAAAAATTTTGTTTGTTTCTTCGACAGTGATCAACTGATAGAAAATACTTGGATTTAAAGTACTTAGTGAGTTTTTAAAAAATTATTTGATTTTATTTTTAATTTTATTTTAAAAAGGGTTAACACGCGAACAGTACAATATTCCAATTGTTTACAAAGAATTTTTTTTTAAATTAGTTAAATAATTTAAATAGTTTTTTTTATTTATTTAAAAAAATTATTTTTTATAATTTAAAATTTTAAAATTTATTTGAAATCTTTTGTCCATTACATCATCTGTAGATGACTCATATACTATTAATTTTTCTACCACTCTGAGTTTCGTTGCTTCAAATGTTTTTCGTTTTTCAGTGTGTTGGAGAGATATATATTTACTACTTGTTTGGCGGCTTAGTTTTAGTATATGTACTTGGCACCGTGTTTATTTTATTTAGCATCACACCAGCGGTGTTTTCATCTCGTGTTTTTTTCGAATTCCGTTGATGACTATTTGTGTTATTTTAAGGCAAGCCCGAAGTCGAGGCTATATCTTACTCTATATTGTTAGTACTATTGCTAGCAGTAATATGCAGTGTCAAGGTCATTAACTTGTTCTTTAGCACGATGTTTTGCCAACAGCACGGTATTCTTGTTTACTCCTAGTTCGTGTGCATAGTGTGCAATATCCTTGTGTCAGTGTGCACCTCTCCTAACCGACTGTAAATAATAGCCTTTTGCTTAGTTGTAGCATATTTTTAGAGAAATATGTGCTTGACGAGTGATAATTATTTATATTATTGACATGTAAATTTTTCATATGAAATATTAGATACTGATCCCAGGCTCGATAGTATATAATTTCTAATAGTCTAGGAGAAAAAGGGAGATTTTGCTGTCCTAATTTTTTATCGGCACGATGGGTACCTAAGTAATCATATTTTGTTTTTCTCTGGTATTTTAATTCTTGTTATTGAGGCAATAAAAAAGAACTGTTACTGTACCTGCAGGGAAACTTCCACACAATCAAGTTCGCAAGCTATACTGTGGGTTTAGAATATAAGATTTTTCTTTTCCCCGGTGGACTTAGTAGGTACTTAGCTGGGAACAGAATCACATAAAGCTGTTTTTTTTTCGGGGATGTTTAGTTTTTACCGTCCTACTTGTAACGTTGTTACTTTCAGATTGTTCTGGTTATATTTTATTTTGTGTCGTAGAACCGCAAGCAGGGACGTAGACAGAGTGTTTATTTTGGGGGGGCCAGTTGGGGCACATCCAAATTTGTTTTTGGGGGTCATATAGTGCAATTTTGTACTAAATTTTTTTTAAAAAAACCTCAACGCAGTAAGTACATATATACAGTTTAGTTCATAAAAAAGTGGTACAAAAAGGTTATGTGCGTTGACAGGTTTTAATTAGGCAATCCAAACCACGCGGTAGAAATGTCAACACAATTGACGTTGGTTGGCACACATGGCGACTGGCTCCATAACATAAGCATTGATTTTTGTGACGTTTAAGTGTTTGGATCGTGTTTTTAAGTGTTTTGTTTGATTTTTCTTTTAAATAAAGTGAATTTTTGTATGATAGACAGTGAATATATTCAAAAATTATCAGCGGAGAATCCAGATGTTGGAGAAAGGTAGGTTTAAATGCAATCTATTTTCTTGTTTACCTGTGTAACCATTGTTTTCTTTTTAGGTTTCGACTGAAATTAAAGTTAATAAGCGGCTTGGACCCGTTTCTTATTAATTCTCAGGACCTTGACTACCGTATTAATGGCGTTCCACCTTTTTCAAACATGGATATTATTTCATATTTGGTGTTTCCCATAGTTTTTATTCCAAGAAACAATTGAAGGCATTTAAAAGTTTGCAGGCATATAAATATTTTGAGTCTGGGTTTGTTTTACAAACTGGAACTAAAATAGTTGATGGTTTTTACATTCTAATTGGAAAAGTAAGATTTTTGTTCATTTATTACTAATTTTGTGATTTTTTTTCAGCATCATGTCCTTATAATGTAATGAAATGAGTTACAATTTAACTACATATTAGCTTTTCAATTGTAGGTCAAACATTCTCAGAGAACCACTTTGAAACCTTTAGATGCCTGGGTAATTGTTGCCAAAGATGAAAGCGTGTGCACTGCCCACCGTACTTGCATGGCAGGGAACAGTGAGGTCTGCAGTCGTGCAGGCGCATTACTTTTTGCTGCGGAGTATGCTTACTCCAGGAAACAAGCATTGTCTTGCACAGACATTCAGGCATCGTGGCCAATGCCAAGTATGTGTATATGATGATGAGAGACCAATGATAAAATGTGATGGAGATGAATGTGAAATGCAGTGGTTTCATAGTCAGTGTGTGGGACTCGATGATGTTCCCAATCTCATATGGTTTTGCGAGGAATGTAAAAAATATTAAAATCTATTTTTCCTTGTAAATGTTATAGTTTATTTAAAAAATATTATCTTTAAAACTACCATAACAAAGTCACTATTTTAACTTTTTGCTAGGTAGGTACTTCTACTGATACATCAAGTATGTATATCCAATCTGTAATAAGCCAAGTCTTAATAGCAGTTCCCAATTTCTTATGGTTTTGTGAAGAATAATATTTGTAAGTTGAGAACGTAATGATGAAATCTTTTTTACCTTTGACTGTATTTTTATACCTATTTTCAATAAATACCTATCAAATGAAAAAATGTACTGTTTTAATAAAATATGATTACCTACAGGAGTTTAAAGAAAAAGAAACAGACTAATCAATATTCATTTTCACAGTTTTGTTCATAGGTATAGTAAATATCTTCTGAAGGTGAGAAAATATTTAAGTCAATAATTGTTTAATAATTTTATTTCAAATTATATCTCACCTTATACATTAGTCTTACTAGTAGTTATAGTAATAATATAACTAACATCCAATTCGCTTCTTTTTATAATGATATAAAATCATATTTGTTAAAGTTAATTAAAACTAAAACATAACAATATGGTTTGAGAAGAATAAATCCTATACTACAATTAAATAAGTAAATAAAATAGTTCTTCCATCGTTATGTCAGTCTGAATTGCAATTCCTCCATCTTCTGCTTCAGAGGCAGTGTCATTGTTGTTACCTTGATCCAAATCCTTATTCTCCACCTGTAAATGTTATAATTCATTTAGCAAGGAAAATCTATACCTATTACAAACAAAACAAAGGCATTTTGAAAGTTAAACCTCTAAATTCAGACATAATCGACAATAAAATGTAAAATCCTCTTACTTTAGATTGTCCCATCTTTCGTCTTTTATCCAGACGTTTCTGTCTCTCCAAATCTTTAGGTCTCCTTACTACAGTTTCTGCAACATGCCCCATATTTTGAGAAGGAACCCAATCTGGATGTTCTTGGTTTTCCAATAAGGCAGGCTCACCTATTAATCGTAAATGTATTAGAAAGTAACACTAAAATTTCCTATGTCATAACCCTGAAGAAAGTTACTTTTCCATAAAGTTTTAGAAACTTACCAGCTATAAAATGTTTGCTGCAGACTCTCATATTTTAGCTTTGATTCCCTTAAATCGGCACGGTTTATAGCAGCTATCCACAAGGCCCTACGTTTTCTGGACAACTCATTTGTATGTGGCTTATTTGGTAGATTCAGTATGCTAGGAATTCTATAAAACGACACATTGTCGCGATCGCGTCGACTTCCGCAGTTAACAGCAATACAAGTAACAGGCATGATATTAATAAAGCTCTCTAAAAACACTCACGAAACAACAAACACCAAAATTAACTAAAAAATAGCAAAAATACGGATATAAATACTCCTTTCCACGCAAGCTTAAATGGTTGTTTACATACATGTGTGCCAACCACTGTCATTCGGAATTGGATTTGACAGGTCGTTGGATTGCCTAATTTAATTCTTATGACACTGTGACATTTAACCTAACCTCTTTGTACTTTCACTTTTCACGTTCACTTTTTTATGAACACAACTGTACCTCAAAATTGTTTTTTTTAACAAAAAAAAAATATTAAAAATAAACGGATTTAATATACGAAAACATTTTAGATACAAATTTAAAAATATATGAAGTGCTTTTTTAAAAGCATTTAAACGCAAATTTGGTAAACCACTACTTAAACTTATGTTAGTATATACAATACAACGTTTTACGTTATTAATAAGTTAGGTCTATTCTTCTCTTCTTTTCGGCGAATATATCTATTACTTTGTCAAGGTCTAATTTTTTTTCGATTGATTTCTCGACAGATAGAATGGCAAGATGTGTCAGTCGGTCATTGCCCATTCTATTCCTTAAATAGTTTTTAATAATTCCTAAACAAGAAAATGTTCTTTCACAAGAAGCACTTGACACAGGAACAACAACGGCAATTAAAACTATCTTATGCATTTCGGCAAATGCAATCTTATATTTGTCTAAAAAACTTAATAGTTGAAATATATTTTTAACCTCTATGTTATTTTCTTTTTCAAAATTTAAAATGCTTTTCTTAAAATTTTTATTTCTGATTCCAAGCCTTCAGCATCACAACTATAATGAATGGCCATTTTTTTCAAAATAGAATAATCAAGAAAATGTTCTTTGTTTATTGGGTTTAAACAAGAAATTCCCTTTAAAACATCATCATTTTCTTTAAATCTGTTTTTTAGCTCCATGACAATTCTATCAATTATGGGAATAAATATTTTTATTTTTAGATAATTACTAGTGTTTGTTTCAAACTCAAAACTTTCTTCAAAAGAATAACTACCTTCTGAAATAATAAAAGACTAATAAAAAATAAGGATAACATAGGTAGGGTCATTAGGATTGGGGGGGCCAGTGGGGGGGCCTGGCATTAAACAGGGGGGCCGTGGCCCCCCTTGGCCCCCCCCTGTCTACGTCCCTGACCGCAAGTCCGTAGATCTACCTCCGCGGGCAAAACCGCTATTCATTTTAAGGTTATGTTCTCGCAAATATGATGTACTCTCTGTGACCTTTTCGGTGGGTTCTTGGGTTTGACGGAAAATTGTCATCAGTGTCATTCGGTCAAACTAAATTCTGACGACTGGCCAGACCCTTGGCCTTCGAGAAATTTTTCCCATCTCTGTGTTTTCCACATCAGGTCTTGTTTGAGGCACATATATGGTAAGTCCACAACGTGTATTACTGAGGATTATCCATATTTTTGAGAGATCTTTGCCACATAACCTGAATCTTCATAACCTTTTTAGAGCAGAATTATTATTCCTCCTCTAATACACTGAGTCTCCTTTACGTTGCCGCTTTTCCACATTGCCTATCCCAACAATTCGTACTTACCGGCCAGGTCGAATTTCACCTTTGGGTTTTTAGAACTTGATTTTTTGGAGGCATTTGTGAGGCCAATTGAAGGCCACCAACATTGTTGAGTAGAAGCAAAGGCAACCAGCCACCTCCAGGAGGACCGTGATACGTACCTTTATTTTTATTTGTATTTGTAAATACCTCGTCAATTTTGAGTGAACAAAGCCAAATGTTTTTGTTTGCACCTAAAATTAGGTAATTTTCCTTTTTTTTTAATCAATGCCTTAAACTATTTTGCCTAAACTATTTCTAACACAATTTAACAGTTGAAGAGCACACGGGAAAAACGATGGAATGTCCAAAAACTATAAGTGTGTGTATTTATCCGGAAACCAAAACATGTATTTCCTAAATAAGATATCTTTTAGGTGTAAACAAATTTTTGCTATCAGAGCTGCCTAGCAGAAGATGTCGATAAAAATGCATTTTAATTACCTATATTTTTTGGGAAAAATGATGAAAGTCCATTTGTTCTGTAACAAATTTGAACTTGAAAAATTACAATTATAAGAAAATATAAATATTTTATATATAGAATAACTAAATTATATATATTTCTATTTTGCTCTGCTTGTTGGACAATGTCTATACCTAATATTATCCCAGAGACAAAAGAAATTATTTATGCGGCAAATTTAACAGGAACTTTTGTGATTTTTCACTATAATGTTTGGACAGTTTCTTGATGTCTGCATATTTTTCTTTTGACAGCGGCAAAAAACCTGAAAGAACCATATTTAACTATAATTTTATCAAATATATTGTTTGTTTAAAAATACCAGACCTTCATATAGTTAATCCGGGAGCACAAATTCACTGGTTTGGTTGGTGGTGTAAGGTTTCAGGTTTCCCAACAATATCAGCTGATTGCCATTGACCATTGTACGTAACGCGGTAATACGCTAGTCTAGGATGATCCACAGAAAACTTTAGTTCCCTTATAGGCCTACAAGGAAATGGGCATTTATTTTTATAAAGTGGTTCTAGATGCTTACCCCTAGCACGAAAATATTTTTGAGTTGTGTTTTCAACGTCGAACGGGGAAGGTTTTACCCTAGATGAATGTAATACATTAATCCAATCGGATGGAGTTTCTGTTTTTCATTTTTGGTTAACTAAACCAAAATCTTTATCACACTCCATGTATGAGTGACCACGTATCGAAAACGTAATTTCAACCTCTTCTAACCTCCTCTCATAGTGAATGACGTGGTACAAAAATCGGAAAACACTGTAGTTCTTGTTCTGCCCCCCACATGAGTCACAAAATATCTGAAGGCGCTTAATGTTAGAGGGCAACTAGTTGTAAATATAATGATACAAAAGGGAACATACGTTATCACTCCCTTCTTTTGCTATTATTTTACTGTATGCATAAAATATACTTTGTTGATTAGAAAGCGTATGAATATTAAACAAATAGAACGATAGCTGTCTGCTGTAGTAGACATCATTAGTTGAGATGTTGGGAATAGGCAAGTTTTTCGAGTAATCCATGCAAATGGATTCAAAGTCGATTTGCTGTCTTGCGGATTTCTTAGATGCTCTTTTTCTGTCATAAAAAGTAGTAGCTTTAGCAAGGTGTAATTTTTTTTCTGTTTCAAGTTTTTTCAGTTCAAGCAAGACCCCTCCCTTGTCATTATCGTTTGCTTTAGAAAGTGTAAATTCTAAATTTTTTACCTTCACCGTTATTTCGTCGCACTGAGAGCAGATTTTAACTTGATTTGAGGCCAGACCCCTGTTCCCTAAGGAGCATGAAGAAGGTGAATTCCTACGAAATTTGGGCGTGGTCCCAAAAATTTTTTGCCTGCGGCGCTTTAGTTCTACAAGCTCGCCCCCTCCGCCCTACGCCACTGGCCCCAGAGTGCCTAATCTTAAACATGTCGTACATTTTAGAAACAGTTCTTCAGAAAGATATGTTTTCCTACTTTTAGCTTGACTATAGTGGCTAGATCTACCTTTAAATGCTGAAATATGCTCACACACCTTATCGATTGTTGCTTCGGTAAGTTTATGTGGTCTGTTTTTGTGACTTCCCCTGGCATCCCTAGGAGCGGCTCCACTGTGTTTTAAACTAGTCTGTATTCTGCGAGGAGTTACTCCATAAAGAGATATAAATGCCTTGTAGCATACCTGGATGTCTTTTATGTTCGCATTCTCTTCCGACCTGCATCTTAATCTGTATGCATATGAAGCTTCGTTGAACTTGGATACTTCGGCCTCATCTTCACAAGCGTAACTGTTATAAGACCAGCTAGATTCATCGAATGTATTAAAGTCATTAAAAATATGAAGAATGGGTTTTTTCTCGATGTCACTATTTTTGACAAAACACTTGTAGCGTTTACACTGACAATCGAGACCAGTTTCGTGGCTATGAAGTCGTACTTTCTTAGCAACTTAAACCATCCTTCCGTGGCGTTTACGTTTTTTTGTTTTTTCCTCCATAGCACAATACTAATAATTACCCGGCAAATAAAACGAAATCATATAATCTAACCTCAAAATTTTACGCACGAACAATAGCAGATTTACAACTAAGCATTAATTTCCACAGAACTCAAAAATTAATTTCGCTGCGTTTGTACTTAAATAATTGGACCCTCATCGTTCTTTCATTTTACGCATGGACTTTAATCGTTTTTCCCGAGTGTATGGTATTTTTAAATGCATTTTATTGTGTGACTGCTATCGATACTCCCATTTATTTACATACCAGACGAAGCGGCTCTTTTAAAGGAAACATAATTCGTATAAACATCCATTTGGGAAAAAAGGACTTTCATCGTTTTTCCCGTCTGCTCTTCAGTTTAAATACTTTAATATTCAATGTGTTTGTCTGATTTTGTAAGTCAACTAACTATACACTTTTAATAGCTGTTCAATTAATTGTACATTTACATAAGCCTTTTCTTAATTAAACAACTTTTAAGTATTCATTTTTGTGTTTGTTTTGGCACTGTGTGTGGACCCCATTGTTTCACTTACAGGAATTTGGTATTGTTGTGTAAAGTTGGAACTTAAAGAGCTCTGAGTGGCGCTTAAAAACCATATATCTAGGCTTGCACAGCAGCATCCTTTGGGGGCCACATTCGTACACATTGTACTTTTACTGGCGAGGACCCTACACTGAGCGAAATATCGAGGATATAACTGAAATATGAGTTATCCTAGATCGACGCGTGTTGCTAATAGGGGACAGCTCAGCCCTCCAAATTACGGCAACCAAATCGAATAAATTGCATCAATTCACTGTTCATAAGTTATAATAGCCCTGAAAATAGGTTATTTTATGCACTGGACCCGACTTAAATTATTGGTAAGCTAAGGCTACCGTAGCTAATCGTAACTGGGTTTGCAGAACGCATGCGATGTGGGCTGCAGCAATTCATTGTTTAAGCTGCCAGAGACCAATATGGGAATTGTGATGCGTTACTACTCGGGCTAGATTAATTCATGACTCGAGCTATAAAAACTTTACCTTTCAGTTATTCTAGCTTACGATCATTAACTTAACGACTATAGATTAAATCTGTCCTAAAGTTGAAGTATCCTCACTTTCACGCTCCTGTATGAGGAGAACAAACTCTGAACAAAGATAAAAGATCCCGCCGATCAACGATTGCACGAAGAGCAAGTCCAATACTACTATAATAACAATGGAATGAAGTGACCGCGCCAAATCGGCACGAGCGCGAATTCGAAACTTTCCGTAACCTTTCGATCGGTGATTTACCCTCGACATGGGTTTTTAGAGCACTCTTATGACTTATTCCAACTCAAAAAATAATTTACACATGGTAATGAGTTAAAATAATGCACGTCCGGGTCAAAACCTTTAAAATGAATTAGTAAGTTTTCCCAATCCAAAAACTGAGTTCAGATAACTCAAAAAATGGTTACAAAACGAGGGATTGTGGTAATCCCAAATGTGTTTAAAATGTTGATAAAAAATCTCTTTCTGTGTTGAGGCGAACCAAAAGAAGCCGAGTTATTGTAGCGTTTTTAAATAACTTGTGATAATTCGTAGGGTCAGTTTGAGCAACATAGAGACGTGCGTTAAAGTAGCTCTAATTCTGCAACCCACTACATCGGTAAATCCGTTTTTGTCAGTGTACTTAAGAATCACCCTCGGTTTACAATTGCCACCAGCTTGAGCTAGCTGACGTAGCAGGTGGTAATCTTAAACCTTATTTAAGATTTAGGTCTCCATCATTAATATTTTGTTACCACCTAATAAGGTTATATACTTATAATACTAAAAGCCCCCCCCCCCCCCCAATATACATTTTTTTCAGTTATGGTTAATTTTGCGAAAAAGAGAAAATCCTCATCAAATCTTACACAAGTTGACTAGGTATATTAAAAGATAGTATTTTTAAACAGTAGCGTACGACAGAAGCTTAAAAAGTCAAATAATACTTTTTAAAAAATTAAACTTTATAGTTGAAAAAATAGTCCATACTTTCAGTGGAGTCAATGTAATATGAAATAAAACAATGCAGTCTTCCTCCACAGTTTAATTTTTAACATAAAAATTATTAGATTCCCGACATGTTTCGAGCACTTAAGTACTCATCTTCAGGGGATACCAACATCGAGTTCAACTTCGAAATAATAAGTTGTCTCAAATAAATGAGTACAACAGAAAAGCTGGAGACTTGGTGCATTAAATGGTTAAATAAATTGAATGAGAAGTACAGCTAAGATTAAGTTTTGTAATATAAATAAGTGTAACATATTTAAGTATGATAATAGAAGATTATGACATCTGAAGGTAATTAAAGGAAAGTTTGTTTAAAAATTAAGAATCATGAGCTTGAATGGTTAAGTTTAGAGGAGTAACACATATTATGTTAAGTTAAATAAAGAAGTAATGTGGACTCTGGAGGAGAGAAGTTTTCATTTTTATTTTATCAAATCATAGGTTTTATTTTAAGAGAAAAAATTTTTTATATTATAAGAATTGTGTAAAAACTAATGAAAGATTTGTTTTTATTAAATGAGGGGTTTGTCTAATTTAACTTATGTGATAATACGAATAAAAAAAAAAATATTTTTGCAAGTGGTGGTAGTCGGAGACGTAATCTTCAAATTTTTTTTTTTTTTTTAATTTTAACCTCTTTTCATTTCCCACGTTTTGCGGAAGTACCGCGGTTGTGTTCGCACTAAGGTTATATTGAATTTTTTAACTTTTGAAAGTTTTTGAAATTTTAAAAAGTTTTTTTCATATTTAAAAAACCTTTCTGAAAAAATGATTATGTTTTATCATCCTCCTAAAATATGGGGCAAAGCCCCGTATTATCACATAAGTTAAATTAGACAAACCCCTCATTTAATAAAAAAAAATCTTTCATTAGTTTTTACACAATTCTTATAATATAAAAAATTTTTTCTCTTAAAATAAAACCTATGATTTGATAAAATAAAAATGAAAACTTCTCTCCTCCAGAGTCCACATTACTTCTTTATTTACCTTAACATAATATGTGTTACTCCTCTAAACTTAACCATTCAAGCTCATGATTCTTAATTTTTAAACAAACTTTCCTTTAATTACCTTCAGATGTCACAATCTTCTATTATCATACTTAAATATGTTACACTTATTTATATTACAAAACTTAATCTTAACTCTACATCTCATTCAATTTATTTAACCATTTAATGCACCAAGTCTCCAGCCTTTCTGTTGTGCTCATTTATTTGAGACAACTTATTATTTCGAAGTTAAACTCGATGTTGGTATCCCCTGAAGATGAGTACTTAAGTGCTCGAAACATGTCGGGAATCTAATAATTTTTATGTTAAAAATTAAACTGTGGAGGAAGACTGCATTGTTTTATTTCATATTAAACTTTATGTTTTAGACATTATTAATTTTTTTCAATTCCTAATATTAAACTAACAATTCTAATTTTTCTTAAATATAGGTATTTAATATATTGGCGTACTATTATTGTTCAAAATGGGCTTTAAAATATATTAATAATAATAATAATTGAAAAATGCATAGAATAAATAAAAATGTATATTGAACTTTCATAAAAAATTACTTAAAAAGTACGAACATTTACCAGAGTTAGAGAAAAATACTAGACAGTATGTTCCAATAAAGCATCCTCGTTAGGGATGTCAATCCCGAAAGGTTTTCTTCATCCCGGGATTTTTGAGATTTGTCCGACAAATCCCGGGATTAGATGTACCGAGAAAAATCAGATAACATTCAAAAACTTTTATTGTATTAACTTAAATTACAAAACTTAACAAAAAAAAACTCCTAAACGAACTTAAAGACGCTTGTGGGTTGCATGGTTTATAAAAATTCAAAGGTTTTTTGAAGATTACGTCCCCGACTACCACCACTTGCGTATAAATCAATTTCTTGAGTAATAATGTCTGGCAGTCGCGTCTTATTACTTTTTTTTTTGTCTGCTTTTGTATTGACTCTGAACAATGTTGTAATGTCTTCTGCAGTTTCAGCTTTAAGGGTTTATTTTCTGCTCTTCGAATTTTCGCAATGGTAATCAGGTCCTCGCCGCTGGTTTCTCTTCCAGATGCATCTTCATTGTCTAGCCTGATTAAAAGTTTTCCTAATTCAGATTTAATTAGAGAAATATTTGATGTTTTGAAGCCATCGTCTGGTTCAGAATTTATTAAGTCGGGATTTGTTTTTCTTAATGATCTGTGTTGAGTGGTGTTTTAATTTTGGATAGTTCTTTCAACATGGATTTTAATGGAGCATGCGCTTCTAACACTAATTGTTCTAAATAACTAAAGAAATAGAATATAAATTTACATTATTTTAGGATTAAAATCATGCATTACCTTTTTCTTTTGGGTCCATTATCCGCAATAACCAACAAATTTTAACTAAAGCAACTTCTTAAAAGTCTTTGAATAAAATATTAAATATAACGGCAACAATATTCACAGCTGCACGATTCTACAATCAAAGCGTGCAAAATCTGAATCACAAAACAGATAAGAGGTTAGAAATGCGAACTACGTAGAAAACCAGAGAAACAAAGATTCAAGTTGGCCACCAGTCCACCCCGAGCGCTACGGTAGGAAATTTATTGCGGATGGCGGGTAGTTTAAATAACTCGTTTTCAAATTACTGGTTTACTGTTTAAACAATACTTGAGATTTTTAAAGACGTTTTATCGCTTTTTGAGTTAATTCACTCTAAAATACCATGTATTCACTAAATTTCAGAATTTAATGAATGTATGTATTTTATATCAAATTATACCAAAAAGTCAATAAATGTCATTAAAAACCAAATATTGTTGTTATTTATTAATGCCGATTGAAATAATAAACCATCCTTATGAAGAAAAATTCAAAATTTATTTAAACTTTACCATAAAACATAATGTGAACAAATTCTGACAAAAATTGGTATGAAACAATAGAAATACTTTATAGGTACAAATAAAAAATGTTCTGTAAAAAATAAACCAAAAATGTAACTAATAACAGCGACGTGACTAAAATGGTTCCAAGTGTTTAATGAACCAGTGTTTGCTCGAGGCAAATAGGTGAATTCTTGACATTTGGGCATTGTCCCAAAAAAAATGTTTGCTTCATATCAAAACCAGGTCTTCTAGTTCTAGTTACTCTACTGACTATTAATACAAAATAGCAATTAGCTGTTTATGTTTTTCACACTTTCTTAGTTCAAGTAAATTTAGTAAGTTATTTCAGTTTTGACTCATTTACATAAGAATCTTACTTCCTTCCTTGCTTTTCTCTTGAAATGGTAAAGATGTAAACAGTTATAGCCTCTGGTAGAAGGAAAATAATAAAAACGAATGAAGAATTCTTGTGACATGAGTTAACCAATGCCAAAAGTACTGGCACTAAATATATTTTCCTTCTTCCAGTAAATAACTCTTTATTACAGAAAATAAATTTAAAAAAATTGACATAAAAAAAACATAACGGTCCAGGTACCTACTTGAAAGTGTCCATCCAGGTGAAAAATGTCTTGGTCAGGTGTAAAATCTCGTAGCCAGATGCATGATGTCTTAGCCAGGTGTAGGTCAAATGTTGCAGCCAGAGTTAAATTGTCACAGTATTTGGGCTTGATAAGGTGTCTATGCAACAGAAAAAAATGTTAATGATTAGTACCAAAATGACTAACAGGCTGAACAAAACATAATTTTTTAATTAAGTACTGAGAAACTGAAAGCAGTGAAAAAAAATTCGATAAAATATAAAGTGGAATGTGTACATGTGTCAAAAGTAGAATGGATACATTTAGAGGACCAAACAGAATGTTTTAGACTGCCAGTAAAAAAAAATTATACTACCATAATTCTACAGAGAATGTGGAAGTGATCCTAAAACATCAGGTGGTAAAAGCTCAGGGACAGTTTGAGAACAGCATTCCAATTAAGCCTTTTTCAAACTGAGTTTTTAAATTGACAATCATTGAAATGATTTTTACAAATCCTGAAGTTTTTGCACTCGATGTCAGGATTAATATTACATTTATTCTTCCACACTCTTAGTCTTTCAACATCAGTAAGGGGAAATGTATAGAAAAATGGTTATTGACACAATTAGGGTCAGATGAAGATCTAAATGCACTCTTGCAACCCGAATATTTACAGTAAAACTTGATTTTGGTTATTGAATGGGCGACACAGGCCATCATAGATACTGATAGAGGCAAATAAGGAGCATACACTTAAATATAACACTTAAACACTTAAAGTATTAAATGGCAAAGAACAAAATGAAAAACTTACACGAGGCTGAACATTAAAACTCCTTCGGCATGACTTATCATATAGTTCTATTTGCATTCGCTTGAGCTGTGGATACGTACCTCTTCTATAAACTATGGTTGGTAGACCTTTTTGAAGAGTATGCTAAAAATATTAGAAAAGATCCAATTTGAATTTGAAAATTCAACAAACCTAACCTTCAAGGCGTAAATTTTACATTTAGGTTACATACCTGTGATATAAGGTCGCGTAACAATCCTAAAATTCTTCAAAACTCGTAAAACGGTCTGTAAAGGATTAAAACGGTAATTATGATAAAAAAATTAAAAAAAAAATCAAATTCTTACCAACAATTCGTTCGGGGGTTCACATTTTACAAAATGGACAGAACTTCTCCTCTTCTTCTTTTATCCAAAAAACTGATAATAAAGTCCTCCAGTTAGTTGGCGTAATATATATTGCGTTTTTAACAAGGTCTGTCTCTTTTTATAGGTTAATATTATGAGAGAGAGAGATAGTCGACAGATTAATATGCAAGTCTGATTTGGGAAGGAGCACATGGTAGTGAACGTTCGAAGAGCCCTCTGGTGGACTGGTGGCCCACTAGGTTTTGTAACGGTTTTCTTGTTGCGAAGTTCCCCATAATAGTTTCACCCATGTGACCTGAATTATTTTATTTGTAATATTAGTATATATTCGACAATTGTACCGCGGTGATTCCCCAACCCAGATAACCAAAATGGCATCTTAAAGCGCTTAAAAAGCACTCCTTATCAGCACAGTATCATCGGAGGCGCTTACATATTTAGCTTGCCAAGCACCCCGGCGTCCGTCCGGCCAGTGAAAAATAAGCGGTATTCCTTCAGCAAATATGGCCACCCATATCGGCGTAACAAGTGCGAATAAAGCACTTTAGAACCGCTTCTTTTATACCACTTATTTGTATGCGCTTAAAATGCATTCCAAAATAGCCATTCTAAAGCAATAAATACCCGCTTGTATTGCACTGGATTTTCAAACTATTTTGATGCGTTTTAGGCACTTACAAATTTCGGAAAATAAGCACTTCTTTAAAGCGGCAGAATTTCACTCTTTTAGAACTTAGTTTTGGCACATAAGACAATCTCACACAAGGGAAAATTGTTTCGCAGATACTACTGTATTCTGCACAAGTACTACCAAATGTCTTGACGACGACCCCTTCTTGTGATATGTCTTTATGTCCCAAAAACTAGAACGTTTTACCTGAATTTTATTTCTTCTACAAATTCTGACCTAACCTTGAAAAAACTAACTTGATGCAATGACGATTTGTCACAACTGAGTCGAGATCTGACTTCCCTTCGCCCTGATAAGGCAACAGGATTATGTTCGTATTAGATTGCTTACCTAACCTAAGTTGAGAAAAATGTAACAATTCTAACATGTTTTAAAATTGCGGGTATAAACAAACAACTTAGTTTAGGCCAGAAACTAAAATCAACAGAGGTAAGAAAAGAGGAAATAGAAAAAAAACACTGTTTATACATTTGACATGCAGCGTATTATTTATTTGTGCAGTATTTTTCTGTCAAATTCAATACACGATACAAGAATATTATAATATAGAAATATATGCACATATATTTTATGTCAAATAATATTAATAAAAAAAAAGAAATTTCAAATAAAAATAATTTTTTAACAAGGGTTAATCATACAGGGTGTTCCACAGTGGATGGCATATTAGGCGTTTATGGAAAACCCGTGAACGGAATAATTCAAAAATTTGGTTTTGTATAATATAAGGGCCTGCTCTACATAGCTAAAATATGTTCAGTATTGCGGCGTTGCCGCTTTTGCTCAAAGCAGGTGGCAACATCGTTCATTTTAAATAGAACATATCCTATATTTTACATCATTTTTGGATTCTACATATAATTAAAATAATTTTATAATAAGTACATTTATTAAGTGTAAACTTAATAGTTTCAGAGATATCGACTTTCGAAAAATGACATTTTTGAACTTTGACAGCTTCTAGCTTTCTAACGGTCGTCTTAGAGCAAAACGGCTTACATGTTCCTGTCTTACTTTTTTATTCTTTCCAAAATTGTTAACTTCCGGTTAGCCAGAAGATTTCAATGTTCAAAAATGTCATTTTTCAAAAGTCGATATCTCGTTTTCACTTAAATGCACTTATTATAAAATTATTGTAATTTTATGTAGAATACAAAAATGTTGTAAGATATAGGGTGTTCTATTTATGTGACGGAACGAAGTTCCTGCTAGCAAATTATACTAGTAGCAATAAACCAAAACTTTAAATTATAAAATTGAATCTGATCACAATTGCAGTATAAGTCGGGAGCTAGCCGAAATTAAGTTCCTGAACCATTGTCTAAAAATAATGTAGAATTAGCCAAAGTGCGCATCTCTTGAAAACGCCCAGCGACCGCTCTTTCTTTAAATCAACAGCCCACCTTTCACTAAAGAAGGATAAGCTTAACTCTTATTGGTTTCATCTCACGAAGTGAACGTACGTGACCCAAAGGTATACGCCTATAGAAACCGACGTAATTATTACATCATCTTCTTAGAACTGAAAACAAAACCATTAAAATAATCGTTTTACCGAGAATTCTTTAGCTTCGAAGAAAATTTTATAGTTTTAAACGCTTTTTACGCCACGATATCCGGTAGGTAACCCGTTTGGAATGCGGGGAATGCGAGGTCAACACACTAGTTCAAGGAAACGTAAGCTTGGATAACCCTTCTCTTTTTACACTGCCATGTTAACTTTAGGCGGGTCTTATACACCAGTACCAATCTCTTGTGTCCAAGTAGGCTGGACAACACCTACGCGAAAACCGAGCAAGGACATAAAAACTCAAGCAGAGCTCCGAAAATAGTGAATCAGTATCAGTCATCAGTATCCGTACCTCAGATCACCTAAGATCAATCCATCGATCAGTAAATCGATCAGTGAATCAGTCAGTCCTCAGAAAGAGTTCCAGTAAATTAATAAGTAAAGACTAACCGACAGTCTGTTTAAAGAAAATACTCTTACGTGAAAATTATCCTAAGTAAAAAGGGGCAAAGTAAATTAAAATTATTAAGATAACTTATTCTAATTTATTTTTAAGTAAATAGGTTAAAGAACCCGGAATTAACCTCTAAATACCAAATAAAGTCAAAATAGTTCTCTTAGGCAAAGTACAGTGATTTCGTAACGAAAAAGTTTACAATGTTAATTGTTTACTCAAAATTTCAATAAGAAGTTGTAGGAAAAATCGTGTGAACTAGTGGTGAATATAAACTTAAACTTTCGAGTGCTTAAATCAACAAATCCGCCTTTTAATTATCAAGAAAAGGGAATTCCGTCCCCCGAGTAACTACGGGTGACGTATCAACCCATTCCGATCTAAAAATAGATGTCTAGACGTTAGACATCGCGGCTACTAACTACGTATCAGTGAGCGGAAAAGAGATGCAAGCTTCAATAATCATTATTGGCCTTTGTAAGTAGAGAAATTATTGAAACTATTATTTACATACCACCGTATATTACCGTATAAACTGTGCAGAAATTTATAAACCTAACTATAGTGAACCACATTTATTGATCCATTTGGGAAGAAGAATTGTACATATTTTTCGCCATAACATTGTCTACCCTATTGTAAACTATTTACCTTTTTGTTTGTACTTTTTAAAATAGAAAAACTTATAAAAAGCACATCTAGAACTGTTTACTTTATTTCAACCCAACCACTTTTATCGAATTCTAGGAAACCACGAACCTAGCTTATAAGGGGCTACTTTTGCATTGTTTACTAAAAAATTAGTCTCCCTTTCGAAACCAACCTTACCATCTAATAAACAATAAAGTAGTACCTCAACAGTGGTGTCAGTTGTGTGTGGTTTTCATTGATAGAATAAGATAAAAGTTTGTTGGCGCTGGGAAAAGTATAGACGCAACAGTGGTGTCACATGGGTCAGATTTTCAGTAATAATAAGAGAAAAGTTTGTCGGCATTGAAAAAAAAAAAAATAAAGGAAGGCAGGAAATAGGAAAAATATATTTTGGGAAGCGAAATATAATGGCGACCACTAGCATGGCTACCACTAGCAGTAACATTGTACTAGGATTAGAAACAGTTCCGAATTATGACGGCACTACAAATATAGAGGATTTTCTTGAACATGTCGAGACAACGGGTTTTGTAGCAAATTGGTCGGAGGAACAAAAAGTAGCGGTTGCTAAATTAAAACTGAGGGGACTCGCAAAACAATATTTAAATGCAGATAGCAATCTAAAGGGAACAAAAGAATGGACATGTTTTTCCACAACTTTAAGGGACCAGTTTAAGAAAAAAATATTACCAGGCCAGGAATTAAAAGAATTTGTGGAATGCAAACAAAGATCGGGTGAATCATGTAGGATATTTCTAACTAGAATAAAACTGTTAGGGAATAAAATAAAAGTAACATCTACAGATGCACAGGCAAAAATAGCATTAGATACACAGTTTGAAAAAGATCTATTGAGACATTTTATGTTAGGATTATTACCTCCCATTAGGAATAATGTGTTATCAGCGCAACCTAAAAATATTAAGGACGCCCTAGAAAAAGCAGAAATAGAAGAAATGATTCATAATTTAAATAAAATCAAAATGCCTTATTATGAAGTAAGACAATTCAGCAATCAAACCAATAGTGAACAACAAGGAAAAAATGTGAGGAAAATGGAAACTCAAATGAGGCGCTGCAACTATTGTAACAGAAATGGTCATGAAAGCCAAAATTGTAGGAAAATAGGAAGATTACTTCAACATTGCGGCTATTGTGATATAGCGGAACATGATATGAGGGATTGTAGGAAAATGAAAAGAAATTTTAACCATAATTCTTCTAATGGATATCATAACATAACGGGGAACGATCAACACTGTTTTCAGTGTAAGGAAATAGGCCATTTTAAAGCTAATTGCCCAAAATTAAAACCAGAAGGTCGCCGCGAAAATCACAACCGTAGATGGGAACCTCGAAATACAGGGTCAAGAAACGAGTTCATACCTCGAGAGGGTCAACGAACCAAATTCCAAAATCAACCGATTCCATGGGTAAATAAGAATCACAATCAACTTTACAATAATGATAACAGGCAGCCTATCGCTAAGAATGCAACTACTTCAGCTACGGCACATTTAAATGCCAACGCAGTCTCATCTCAACCCCAGAATGCGGCTGCAACAGACAATCAGTGGTAATGCCAAAGAATAAGGTGAGGATACTGTGTAATTATAATACCTTAAGAAATATTATTACAGTAAAAATAAATGATAAGCCAATAAAAGCGTTTATCGATTCGGGGGCAGCAGTATCCTTAATTTCACCTGAAATTGCCCAGGGGTTCAAAATAAATAGGAAAAAGGAAAACTACTTACGAGATATACAAGGAGAAATAATCCCCCAACTTGGAAGCGCCGACATACCTATTACGATAGGACCTCACATTACGATTACCCAAAAGTTTGTGGTAACGGATTCGGTGAGTGTTGACGCAGACATTTTGCTAGGATTAGATTTTCTCACGATTCACAGTGTAAAGATGGACTGGGGAGAAAGTGTAATGTATATTTTTGAAGAAATTATACCCTTAGAAGAGGAAGAAAAAAGTATTGATACTATAACTACGGTGAAAAGCTATTCATCCAAGGGGCACAAAGGTGCAGTAGACTCAAAAAATAGTACGGTACAGGTACTTGAGCAGCAAATAATAATACTTCAGAAGGAGATAAGCGGGGTAAAAGACGCCCTTAAATCATTCCCTAAACAAATTGAGAGTAATTTTGACAGGAAGGAAACCTTGCCAGAAACCAGTTATACTGGGAGTTCTTCGTTACTGCAAATAGCGACGGACTCAGGAAATCAGATGGATTGCAGTCATCTGGATTTTCCGGAGCAACCTCCGAAGGATAATGGTAATGCAGGCAAAGTGAGGGAAACTACAGTAACCCACAGGAAGAGGTCAAGGGAACAAAAGAACCAAGGAAAGAAGACTGAAGAAAATAAAGTTTTGAACAAGCCAATCAAAACACCAGAAATACCAGCGGACTCTAAGACTGTAAGTTCGTTGACACCAGTACCGGTCGACGACACCGAGTTTCAAGGTAAAGCCGTGAGGCTACACGGAAGTTTACGGATCCCCCCAAGAAGTCAATTATTAGGTAAAGGCAGGTTACCGAAAACCATAGGCGGGGAGGATAACAATTTAGTAATTGAAGGAAATGATGAAAATCCTTCGGGAATATTAATTGCGAGGGTATTATGCAAAAATAAAACAGAAGTACCCGTAAGAATTATTAATGTAAATCCATATGAAGTATTTTTACCCAAGAAAGCGGTAATTGCTTATGCTTTTGAAGCGGACACCGAGAAACAGGCAGCAAATGAAAAAGGAGCGCACAAAGTGGCGAAAATTAGTACACAAGACATGGAAGAAATGCTAGAAAAATTACATTTAAATAAGCCCACTACATCGGAGGAATGGCAAATACGAAAATTAGTAGAAGAATATATAGATATTTTTAAAGCACCCAATCAAAAGTTAAGCTGTACAACTAGGGTAAAGCATCGAATAATCACGGAGGATGTACCTCCAATTTGTACGAAACCATATAGAGTACCGTATCAACGGCAGAAAATTTTAGATAGCGAGATCAAGAAGCTTTTAAATGAAGAAATCATAGAAGAAAGTCAAAGTCCTTGGGGATTTCCGGCTTTATTAGTTGAAAAGAAACTCCACCCAGGGGAGGAACCCCAATTTAGACTGGCGATTGATTACAGACGCCTTAACGCCGTGGTTAAAACGGATTTTTTTCCACTACCAAATATACAGGAAACTCTGGATAAGCTGACGGGATCAAGCCTATTTACCACCCTAGATATGGCCAGTGGATACTTCCAGATAGAATTGGATGAACGAGATCGTGAAAAAAGTGCTTTTGTAACACCTAATAACACGTACCAGTTCACGCGTATGAGTATGGGACTGAAAAATGCACCAGCCACCTACATGCGTTTTATGAACAGTATTTTTTCAGGACTAATAGGTACTGACGTACTTGTTTTCTTAGATGACCTAATAATTTATTCACAAGATTCGATACCCGAACACATTTCTAAAATAAGAAAAGTTTTCGATGTAATAAGGCAGAATAATTTAAAGTTAAAGCCAACGAAGTGTCACTTTCTGAAAAGGGAAACAAAGTATTTAGGGCATATTATTTCCTCAGAAGGATGCCAAACGGATCCCGAGAAGACCCAGGTCATTGATAACTATCCTGTACCCAAGAAAGTAAAAGAAATACGAGCATTTCTAGGCTTATGTGGATTTTATCGACGATTTGTACCAAAGTTTCTGAATCGCTCAACCTCTGACGGCACTAACCAAGAAAGATACTCCATTTAGGTGGACAGAAAAACAACAGAAAGCCTTTGAAATTTTAAAGACAGCATTAGTCACACCACCAATCTTAAAATATCCTGATTTTAACAGGCCTTTTATTCTTTGCACAGACGCAAGTGGTACCAGTATCTCTGCGATACTTTGTCAACAATACGATAATATGGAACACCCTATACACTATCACAGTCGTTCACTTTTAGCAGCGGAAACACGTTATTCAACAATCGAACGAGAAGCTCTAGCAGTCGTGGAAGGAGTAAAGAAATTCAGATATTATTTAACAGGAACACATTTCTTTATATACAGCGATCACAAGCCACTTAAATATATTTTGAATTTAAAAGACAGCAGTTCACGGCTTGCCAAATGGTCTATGTTTCTGATGGAATACAGTTTTACAATTGAATATCGTCCAGGCACCAAAAATGCAAATGCAGATGCACTAACTAGATTACGAGAAGTAGAAATGGAAGCAAGTCCAACAAGTATAGAAAATTCATCACCAAAAATAGCAAGAATAACAAGTCATACCGAAGGAAGCCCTATGGCGAGTGTAATATGGACACGCGCCGATATAATAAAAAGACAACAGAACGACGCAAAATTGCAACACATTATAAAGAACTTACCAGATGAATCTGGATATTATTATATGGCTAATAATGGAATATTATATGCAACAAGGAAAGATCATGAAAGAAACGATAAAGTCGTAGCACCACAAAGTATGATCCCAGAAATTTTAGATTTATATCACTCGTCTTACTTAGCATGTCATGGAGGTCGACATAAAACTCTGGACTTAATTCAAAGAGATTTCACCTGGACTGGAATAACTAGAGATGTAAAAAGATTTTGTGAACAATGTCACTCGTGTAGTATACACAAAAAGAACTATCATCCCCCAGCAGAATTGCAAAAATTACCGGTACCCTATGTTCCATTCGGCCGCATCAGTCTTGATATTGTTGGGCCACTAAATAAAACACGATCTGGAAATAAATACATTCTTACCTGTATTGATTACCTTACCAGATTTGCCGAAGCCATACCTATCCCAAACATTACAGCAACTACAGTAGCAAAAACCTTTGTAGAAAATATTGTTACCCGATATGGTATACCCAGACAAATTTTAACCGATCAGGGAAAGCAATTCGTCGGTCAACTATTTATTGAGATATGTAAAATACTAAACATTGATAAGATTCAAACTACACCGTATCACGCAGAAACAAATGGAGCTATTGAACGAAGCCATGGTAGCTTAAAAAGTAAAATTAAACATTACGTAACAAATGAACAAGATTCATGGGATGAATTCTTACCTTTTGCACTCATGTCTTACCGAAATAATGTACACTCTTCAACTAAAGAAAGTCCATTTTATTTACTTTATTTCCGGGATATGGAACTTCCACAACATGTAAGCATCAGACCAACAGCATGTAAATATGATCTAGACGAAAACTACGCCACGGAAATGTTACAAAGAATGCGTTACGCACTTACACAAGCAAGAGAAGAACTCGAGATAACTGCCGAAAAACAATGTACCCGATATAATAGAAAAGCAAAACAAAAACATTTTAAAGAAGGAGATAGAGTATATCTTTATACACCAGCTATACCAGGAAGATCAAATCTTGCACGAAAATTTCAGCCTAAATATACAGGGCCGTATAGAATTATCGAAATAAAAGGACCAGTAACTTATAAAATTAAAGAAATCGACGGACGAAAAGAACAGATAGTACATTCAAATAGATTAAAATTATGTAGAGGTCCTGAAAAACAATTGGAAGAAATAAACCCTGAAGATGAACAAATACGGGACGAAACGCCGGATAACCATAATGACCCAGAGTCAGACACAGACTATTATTATACCCCGACCCAGGTATATCCAACCACGGAAATACCAACAAAGGAAAAACAAGAACCAATTCTCACAGAACCACAGGTAACCGAAGAATACGGAGTAAATCATGGCGCAGTAGAAAGACAGACTAGGATAGAACCAGAACACATCCCTGAAGAAGGTCATAGAACGGAAGAACAATTAAGAAACGAGGAACACGACTTATTTGATAGCGAAACCGAGGAAAGAATTAACCAGTTAGAAGATGAGATACCACCAGAACACATGAGTTCAGCAAACGAATCAGCTGATAGTTCTGACAGTCCCGACAGTTCCGAAGATGAAGAAGAAGAAGCCGGAAAACTACAGCGAACCAGAAGTGGACGTATAATACGTAGACCAGACTATTATAGCGACCATTAAAATGTAAATAAACATACTACGTCAGCTAGATAATTTAGGAAATAAATAGATATAGAGATACACATATAACCGTAATATTAAAGGATAAATACGAATAATTAAAAGAAAAATACCAAAAAAGAAAATTAGAAAATAGGAAATAGAGCAAAGTTTTTGTTCTAGTATTAAGCAACGATGGACTATTCGCAGCAGCAGCAAGCGGAATTATCGCATATGATTGCGAAAATGCCAAAACAAATATCACAGCGATATCGTTAAAGGATGTGGACCAATGCCCAGATCCCGATTCAGGATATAGCAGTACGACTATTGAAGTTCAAGTTCTAGAGCGGAAAAATATAGACTCAGTGATGGTACAAACTTGTTTAGTAGAAGTAACCACTGAGGCTCCAGGTCCAGCGACGCACCCGAATTCCAGTGGACCGGCACCAATGAGGCCCACTAGCCTCAGAATTGTTCCACCTCAATCAGAGCCATCATCTCAAGGAGCAGTTCCCGTGCAGCCAGCACCGATCCCTCAACTAGTGGCCATGTTAAACAACATTGCCCCTTCGCCAGTGCAACCCTCAAACAGTGCTACAGACACTAAAAATAGTGAAAGTGAGCCAACTCGGCATGACACTTTTGTGATGCCACTACCTAAAAGAGTAAAAAGTGAACGCGTAAGCGATAGTGAATAAATAAAGTGCACCGTAACGGACAAAAGGTAATACTTACTTACTGTATAATTTAGGTTAACTAACTATCCTTAGTAGAATATAAAAGACATCTAACTAACATAACATTTCTAGACTTAAGAAATAAGTATCTTAACCAAATATCCTCGACAATTATAATAGTCGAGTTAATTATTCTAAGGTAATGCGTAGAACATTAGACCTTTAAGCTGGACAGGTACACATGCCTTCCGGTATTTACTCAATGAACGGTCAGTTATTTTGAATTTGTAATATTATCTTTTCATCTAGTACAGTTTTAGGTAAATTCTGTGTCAAAGTAGAACCAATATTCATTACATTGTATTTAATATCCCGACGGGGAGAACAATGTGCTAGGACACTATATGTATAACAAAAGGAATTTTGTACCAGTGCTATATTTAATTATAGGAATTTTATAATTATTACATAAAAAGTTTTGTGTAGACATAAAATTAAGCTCTTCAAAAAAGGAGATAATAGTAATTATCTCTTTTTTTGGGGAGGATATGACGTATGTGACGGAACGAAGTTCCTGCTAGCAAATTATACTAGTAGCAATAAACCAAAACTTTAAATTATAAAATTGAATCTGATCACAATTGCAGTATAAGTCGGGAGCTAGCCGAAATTAAGTTCCTGAACCATTGTCTAAAAATAATGTAGAATTAGCCAAAGTGCGCATCTCTTGAAAACGCCCAGCGACCGCTCTTTCTTTAAATCAACAGCCCACCTTTCACTAAAGAAGGATAAGCTTAACTCTTATTGGTTTCATCTCACGAAGTGAACGTACGTGACCCAAAGGTATACGCCTATAGAAACCGACGTAATTATTACATCATCTTCTTAGAACTGAAAACAAAACCATTAAAATAATCGTTTTACCGAGAATTCTTTAGCTTCGAAGAAAATTTTATAGTTTTAAACGCTTTTTACGCCACGATATCCGGTAGGTAACCCGTTTGGAATGCGGGGAATGCGAGGTCAACACACTAGTTCAAGGAAACGTAAGCTTGGATAACCCTTCTCTTTTTACACTGCCATGTTAACTTTAGGCGGGTCTTATACACCAGTACCAATCTCTTGTGTCCAAGTAGGCTGGACAACACCTACGCGAAAACCGAGCAAGGACATAAAAACTCAAGCAGAGCTCCGAAAATAGTGAATCAGTATCAGTCATCAGTATCCGTACCTCAGATCACCTAAGATCAATCCATCGATCAGTAAATCGATCAGTGAATCAGTCAGTCCTCAGAAAGAGTTCCAGTAAATTAATAAGTAAAGACTAACCGACAGTCTGTTTAAAGAAAATACTCTTACGTGAAAATTATCCTAAGTAAAAAGGGGCAAAGTAAATTAAAATTATTAAAATAACTTATTCTAATTTATTTTTAAGTAAATAGGTTAAAGAACCCGGAATTAACCTCTAAATACCAAATAAAGTCAAAATAGTTCTCTTAGGCAAAGTACAGTGATTTCGTAACGAAAAAGTTTACAATGTTAATTGTTTACTCAAAATTTCAATAAGAAGTTGTAGGAAAAATCGTGTGAACTAGTGGTGAATATAAACTTAAACTTTCGAGTGCTTAAATCAACAAATCCGCCTTTTAATTATCAAGAAAAGGGAATTCCGTCCCCCGAGTAACTACGGGTGACGTATCAACCCATTCCGATCTAAAAATAGATGTCTAGACGTTAGACATCGCGGCTACTAACTACGTATCAGTGAGCGGAAAAGAGATGCAAGCTTCAATAATCATTATTGGCCTTTGTAAGTAGAGAAATTATTGAAACTATTATTTACATACCACCGTATATTACCGTATAAACTGTGCAGAAATTTATAAACCTAACTATAGTGAACCACATTTATTGATCCATTTGGGAAGAAGAATTGTACATATTTTTCGCCATAACATTGTCTACCATATTGTAAACTATTTACCTTTTTGTTTGTACTTTTTAAAATAGAAAAACTTATAAAAAGCACATCTAGAACTGTTTACTTTATTTCAACCCAACCACTTTTATCGAATTCTAGGAAACCACGAACCTAGCTTATAAGGGGCTACTTTTGCATTGTTTACTAAAAAATTAGTCTCCCTTTCGAAACCAACCTTACCATCTAATAAACAATAAAGTAGTACCTCAACATTTAAAATGAACTACTTTTAGCAGAAACGGCAATGCTGAAAATATTTTAGCTGTGTAGGCATGCCCTTATATTATACAAAAACCAAATTTTTGAATTATTCCGTTCAGGGGTTTTCCATAAACGTTTAATATGCCATCCAATGTGGAACACCCTGTATATACTTCATATTTCGAACATGCAAACATCTTACAATCTTCCATAGATTTATTATTAACAAATTGGTGTAACCTTACACCCGAGGACAAAAGGGGCGGTTGCTAAAGTAAGTATATAGGCACTTTATTCCCTTGTGGTATTTATTATAAATGTAGGTACCTAGTGTGTCCGACTACTAAGCCGAAGGTCCCCGGTTCGATCCCGGGACCATGCATCGATCTTTATTTATTCGGTCGTCACCTCGTGGAAGGCAATGGCAAACCACCACGTAGTAATTTGCCTAGTACAACCTCTCAAATAGTGCCGTTCGGAACCGGCGATAAACTGTAGGTCCCATATACCTGTGAAAAATCTGAAAAAGGCACACATCACAGGTATATGCGAGGTCGCCTACGCTCGAATGAGCATGGCACATAAAGAAGAAGGTACCTATATACGTTTGGGTATTTAGATATCTAGGTTTTACATTTATCGAACTTGAGCATGCATTTTTGGAGTATATAGATATTTACTTTTCACTATACCTATACCATTTTGTTTGACATTGGTTTTATAATCACCGTTAAAAATTGGCTTAAATAATATTATGCAGGTAAGTACTTACTTAAAAATATATACACTTTTTTTAAAAATAGTAATTTTTGCAGTATACGTATAATATTTACAGATAAATCATATATTAGCTTCAATATATTTACCTTCTAATAAAGTTTTATGGCAAATGGAGAAAATCGACAAAGGGTATACATATTATTGCAGGATACTTTTCTCTATTCACTTCTTTTTCCTCTTCCACCTTCTCTATTCATACTGTTTTGTAAATATAATTTTATTATACCTTCCACATCTTTTTCAGTCGCATTTCTGGATAAGCAGTTTTTCTTACAGCAACTAAAAACCAAGTTAGGTTAAAATAGTATTTTTTAATTTTTTGAAAAAAATTTTCGAAATTTTTGTCATAATGTGTAGTTTAAACCCTTTTAAAAAAATAATTTTCCTTGTAAATACATAAGTCAGTCGGATGTAACGCAAAGGCTGAAACCCTAGTTCCTAACCTTAAATGGCTCAAATCTGGAATAGTTCCGGACATAGGCGCAATTCCTTTAATTAAATAAACCATTATTAGCTCTGCATTAGGGCAGCAACATAGCAAAATTGCCGATATCTATCGGTACAGACAACTCATGAATTAAAAAAAAAACTCCTGATCTGACCGGCATGCAATGCAATCATTTATTTTCGGTTTGGGCTTCTGAATTTTGATCTAAATTGTGCATGACTTTGTGAGTTAGTTAGTTAGTACTTTTATCGGTAGCCATATGCTTGCTTGAATAATTATTACACTTTTTATTTTACTCACCTTATATTTTTTCAAATCACACACCCACAGGAATAAAAAAAACACGTGTGCACGAAACACACGACAAAAGAAACGAACAAAATGGCCGAGGGCGGAGGACGGCGGATGGAAATTAATTATTATAACAGGATCCTGTATTACCGATAGATTTTAGATACGTTTATGCACTCACTACGCGCTTTTTAGGCGTTTTAAATTCAATGCTTGAATGCGTTCGGAATTTCAGTGCTTTAAAATTGATCGGGACCAACTGCAGGAAATTCGCCTTTTTCGATGTGCACCTCATGCGCTAATTTCGGAAGTCGGTTTTAGTAATATGCAAAATAAGCACTTTTTAGACATACTGTTGCAAGCGCCCATTAAATAAATGGTGGCCGTAACATTTTAAGCAGTTGTTCATCAAAACTGAAGAAAAATATCGAAAACTAAGTGCTTGCCAAACACTTCAAAGAAAGTAGTTCGAATTTGAATGCTGGCCAACGCTATATCGGCAGATCAAAACTAAGTGTGTTATCTAGGAATGCCGCAGTGGTTCCGCGAATGCCGGGGCCGGCTGATCGGTTCAACTGTGCGTTATGTCAAGTTATGTTTCCGATGTTTCCGGATTGCATTGCAGCAACGTTGTCGGCTTTCGGGTTAATTACTTTAGGTTTGAAATAGCGAAATGAAGCAAATTAATACATGCATAAAAAATCGGTATTTATCCCGGGATTGACATCCCTAATCCTCGTACTCCTGAAAACGATTACTGCATTGCCTTGGCACTGGTCACATAGACTATATAGCAGTTTAGGTTTGCCTTTCCGCAGCAGCACAACTTTCTGCGGTCGGTCTTGCAGTTATAAAAAATTAGTTTAAGGATAAATTCCAGACCTTTTGGCTTATCGGCCCATATAGGCTGTATAGTTTCTCCCTGTCTTTTTCAACACCAAGTGGTAGGAGATAATAAATTACCCATCCATTCCTAAATTTGGTAAAAAAAGCGGCAATACAACAACAGCGATAATAAATCTAAGTGTATTTGGAAGATAGTTGGAGAAATAGAAAATGGTGGTAGGGGTAATGAAGATTGTCAGATCGTGGGCAACCCAAATCAGATGTGTAATGATTTTAACGATTTTGTTCTTAATGCAGCACCGAACCTTGTTAGTGGTTTGCCAAAGCAGACTGTGTTTTCGACTAGCATACCGCTTAATAATAAATCATTTTTCTTGTTACCTATTACTATTGATGAATTTTTAAGATTTCAGGATTAAGAATAAGATGATCACAGGATATAATGGGATTTCATCAAACTTAATGAAGAAGTGTGCAGAGGAACTTGCAATTCCATTATGCCACATCATTAATAACTCATTTAAGCACGGTGTCTTCCCAAGAACCTAAAATTGGCTCTTGTTAAGCCTCTGCACAAAAAAGGTGATACTACTGTGTTGGAAAACTATCGTCCAAGAAGTCTGATTCCCACCTTCTCAAAGATTTTTTAAGTTGCTGTGGCCTCGAGGCTTCTGTCGTTTTTTTACTTAGCATGGCTATTTCAGGGGTAAGTCTGTTGAAACAGCGTTGTATGATTTTGTTGATAGGATCTTAAGAGGTTTTAAAGATCCCAGTATGTTCTTGGACCTCTTCAAGGCTTTTGATAGTATAGATCACTCCATTATTCTTGATAAGCATGAGCGCGTTTGATGGTGTGCGAGGGCCAGCTCTGGAATGGGAATGGATAACGAGAAACGAGTCATCAGTTGAATACCAGATATCAGAGCTTACAGGTATAAAATTTTATAACAAATTGCCTGCAAATTATAAGGATATGACTAACTTTAATGAGTATAAGAAATCATTAAGTAAATTAATTTTAGAAATAGAGCCCTACTCGGTGTCTGATTTTTTAAACCATCAATTTTAAACATTATAATTTATGTATTTCTGTGTTTTTAAAAAGAGACTTTTTACTTAATCTAATATTAGAGGAACTGACCCGAATATGGGCCTCCCTTTTCTTTTTTTAAAATCGCTAACTAATTTTTGTGAAAAAAATTACAATTTTTCGGTTTTCAATTTCAAAGATATCAAACAAATATCCTGTGTTTTCACGTTTCCTTTATTTTAATATTAATAAGTTTTATTGCAAAAACTATGAATACATGCACTTTTGACGAACTCAACCAGAGAGTATGGAATGGAAAAACCCTAGGAACTTCTATAAAATTATCAGAACTCATTATTATTATTTTAACTTAGGTACAATAGTCAAATCATAAGTATCCTTCTCAGCTCCAGAACACTCCACGTGAGCCCACAAGTGACATTAAACACTGCACCCAAAGTTTACCCCGTGTGTCTTCCGAATACTTGCCGTCACAAAATAGACACATTGCATTATCTTCCTTGGGACCATATTGTCCTATTTCATCTATATATTTATCGTCATCTGCAGGTACGAAACCCTCACCTTCTGTTTCGGAACTGGATTTATTATTGATAATTGGATTTTTCTTATTTCTCTTTGCGCCTTCATTTACCTCTTCAGCAAAAACCCTTTTCTTTCCTTTACCTTTTTTCGTGTCGGTGTTTTTGGATAAAGCCAATTCAAGGTGATCTTTATAAGGTGATGACGTAATTATTTCATATTTAGACGATTCTCGTCCTCGTGTAGAAGTCCGTCTTCTTACAGAAGGTATCGGAGAAATTTGGAATGGGCTGACCGGCTTCAACCCAGACATGGGATTAATCGGTCGATCGGCATCTTTGGAACAGCCAGGCTGAGGTTCATCATAAGAAGTATCACTCGCGGATTGCATTGAAGGATTGTGATGGTTTGCAGCATTATCTAAAATTGTTTGATCGTCAGTAAAGCTGCACCTTCTGTCCGCATTATTTTGCTCCTCTATACAATAATCACACTCCGAGAATATATATGTCGGTTGAAAGGGCAAATGCCTGTTGTTTTAAAACCTTTTATGGCTACTTCCATAGTTTGCCACTTTACTAAGGCTCTACCTAACAATTCTGCCAAGTCATACCTACTAATTCAATGGAGGATTATTATTTCTTACTAATTGCCGTATCTCCTCGCTGTAATATATTTTAAGGGTACCCATGAAGGTTTTATCCAACGGTTGTAACCTGTGCGTTGAATGTGAGGGGAGATACACAATTATAACATGATTTTGTCGGGCCATTCTAATGATATCTATGTTACTGGTGTGGCTATAATGCTTGTCCAACAAAAGTAAAACTAGATCGGTTTCAGTTGGTTTGGACAATGTAATGAAATGGCGAAACCACTCTGTGAATAGGTTTTGCTGCACCCAGCCACTTGGATGTACTGCATATATTGTTCCCGGCAGTGCGCCACGGACTAGCTGGTCATTTCTATTTTTGCGGGGGAAAATGAGCATATACAGGGTGACTCTGATCTAAATGTACATACATCACCAGGAGATAGTGGGCATCTTGGGGGTTCTAAATAATATATAAATATTTTGAGTAGCTATCGCTTCAAAATGCCGTATGAAAATTTTTTGAAATTCAGGTCCGGACTTTAAAAACAAGACTGATTTAATTTTTTTAAATTCAACACCCTGTATATCATATTTTTGTCAATTTTATTTTTTATTTGAAAAACACATAAAAAACTAATTCTAATGACATACTTATCAAAATCCCCGCACTCGCCGCTCAGCCATAATAAATTGCTCTTCTTTAGATGTTGAAACACATACAAAATAATAACTGTTTTTATAACGACAATAATACCAATAATAACAAAAATAACAAAAACATAATTATTTGAGAATACTTTCAAAATGCCCACCATTAACTTCTTCACATTTTCTTCCTCTGATATTTAAATTTGAAACTGCACTTCTGATTACACCTGGTCTATTTTTTATTTCCTAAAATGAAGTGATAATGCGTTGCAAGAGCTGGTCCCGTGTATTAATTTCTTCCTCGTAAACTAAATATTTATATATTATATACCCCCAAAAAAAGAAGTCCAGCGGGTTAAAGTCGGGAGATCTTGCTGGCCAAGAATGGGGCCCCCCACGACCTATCCATCTGTTGGGATATCTATTGTTTAAAAGTTCGGAAACAATTCTTGCATAATGTGGAGGGGCTCCATCGTGTTGGAAATACATTCCTCTTAAATTAACATTCTTATTTTGGAGAAGATTTGGCAAAATGTTGTCCAAAAAGTGTAAATATTGGTTTCCATCTAATCTTTCTTCAAAGATGTGTGGGCCAATCAATTTACCATTGATTATACCTGCCCAAACATTTATGGAAAATCTATGTTGCAAGTGCGACTGCCTAATAGCGTTTGGATTTTCTAGAGACCATAGATGACAATTTCTGGAATTGTTGACTCCATCTCTGGTAAACTGAGCTTCATCGGTCCACAAAGCCCGGTGAATATCTCTTTGGTGCCTCCTAATCCACTGACAAAAAACCAAACGGTTAGCATAATCACCTGGTTCCAACCTTTGTACCTCTTGGATATGATAAGGATATAAGCCTTCATTTTTTATATTTGAATGGGTTAATTTTTGCGTTATATGCAGACGTCTAGCAATTTTCCTTGTGGATGTTTTTGGATTTTCTTCAATCAAATTTAAAATGTCTTCTTCCTGTTGAACTGGATGTCTTACAGGCTGATTAATATTATTTTGTGTCGGAAAATGTCCTTGTTCACGAACAAAAGAAAATACATTTGAAAATGTTTGATGGTTTGGACATTTTCTTCCAGGAAACCTTAATTCATTCTCTCGAGAAGCGGCTCGCCCGTTACCATCGCAAAATCCATATAGGTACAAATATTATATCAGCGTATTCTTGGTTTAAAAATTGATGGGGCATTTTAAACGAGAAGTAAATGTTTAACAAAAATATCCTCGTAATGCCCAAAAATCTGACAGGTTACAACTGACAATGACTTATTATGTTTTGTTGCCCCCCAATATTTCGTTGTTCTGAGGTGCCGAGCCATCGAGTCAAATTGAATTGAAAATTTTCAAATTTTAACACGCCGCTATTTTATTACTTTGGTTTATTTCTTATTATTGGTATTATTGTCGTTATAAAAACAGTTATTATTTTGTATGTGTTTCAACATCTAAAGAAGAGCAATTTATTATGGCTGAGCGGCGAGTGCGGGGAGTTTGATAAGTATGTCATTAGAATTAGTTTTTTTATGTGTTTTTCAAATAAAAAATAAAATTGACAAAAATATGATATACAGGGTGCTGAATTTAAAAAAATGAAATCAGTCTTGTTTTTAAACTCCGGACCTGAATTTCAAAAAATTTTTATACGGCATTTTGAAGCGATAGCTACTAAAAATATTTCCACCGAATATGAACATTTTATACCGGGTGCTAAAAGAATTATGGCAAAAACAAAAATGAGCCAAACCTTATAAAACACTCTGTTGTTCTGGTATTGGATTTTACTATAAATAGCCGACAATTTTGTATGCTATTCAGTCATTCACGGGGGTTCAAGTAAGAAAGATCAAATTAGCTGCAGTCATCATATGACGTCATAACTCGAGATGATGAGTTATTTTCACAAGATTTAAATATTGTAAATACGTAGTTAACGGAAAGTTCCTAAAGCATAATCTGGGACTTTCTTGGGAGTTGTCCAAATACTTATCGGACCAATAAATATTTAGTTAAAGTTCAGAAGTCGTTTAATTTTGTGTTTTTAAGTTGAATAAATACTTAGGCATAAAAAGTGTTATTAGTCAGATATTATAAAGGGTCAGAATAAGACCATTATAATATACAGAGTTAGGGAAAAGTTTTTAAACAATTTTATTACGTTTTAACAAGACTGTTGTGATTTAGACACATGGCCTTAAATTACGCAGCAGTCTTTGACAGAATGCAAGACGTGCTGCTACCGTCTTCGCCGAGCGGCTTTCTGGAGGCCTGGATCAATGATGCCATGGCCGCATACTCGCCCACTGGACAAACAGAACTCCAGGAAGTTCGCTACGACTTGTCCGTCAACGTTACGGAGGTGGCGAAGGGCCCAGACCGAGATGCCACATCTGCACCTGGTGTCCAGGACCTGTTAGGGTTCTCTAAACCTCCGTCCGACTGCCGGCCGAGTGGCGAAGAAGTGGCAAGCGACCCAAACCCCGTGGGTGACTCACAGCAGGCAATAACAACTAAGCCTGAAGAGGAGGATCTCTGGTCGTGGTGCGAAGAAATACAGCCGTGGGGAATACTGGGTGAAGACGAAGAGTTCAAACCAGTTTATGTTGAACTAGCTGAACGACAGCAAAATAGAATACGATCGGCGCATGCGTCAGAGCTACCTGGGAAGGTGGACGCAACCGTTCGTATCATGGCGCCCGAGCAAAAGACCGTTGAAGGCGAGGAAGACTTAAAGCCCTTCGATCCGCCTAGGTCAAAGACCCATTTTCAAGAAGTTAAAGAAGTTTTAAAGTTAAAAGAAGTTAAAGAAGTTGAAGAAGTATTGAAGTATAAAGAAGTCGAAGAAGTTTTGAAGTTTAAAGAAGTTAAGGAAGTTTTGAAATATGACGTGCCTGAAGTGGTGTCACATCAAACAGGAATAGATGAGGAAACCGTCTTGTGGCTACATGGCAAGTTGAAGGCTGAGGCCCCAAGTGATGGGCGAGGAATCACCGCACTCCTAGGGATCGTTGAAACGCAAGCAATGGACCCGGCTGCCAGGGACCAGTATCCGAAGAGGAGCTGATGTACCGCTGGAGACCGCTTTGGAGTTGTGGGGCGTCAGGAGGACGACGGAGCAGTAGCGGTTTGGTGTCCAAGGAAGTATAGAAGTAATATTCTCAACTTAGCACATGGAATACGCCACAACACGAGACAAGGAATGAAAGAGATTATCACGAGATGGTTATGGTGGCCGACGATAGAGAAGGATGTGGACACGCACTTTAGTCAGTGTTTGTGTTGTCAACATTTCAAACAAGATGACCTGTGCCACGGAATGTTAAAACCGTGGGGCGCAGTTTTAATTACAATCATTGAAGATTTGCCAAGGACCAGACACAGTAGATTTACAACACTGTACTGTGCTGTTGATGTATTTAGTGGATTTATAGAAGCAAGACCACACAGAAGTATTCACCCAGCCTCGCTAATAGAATTTGTACAAGCCGAAGTGATCAGCAGATGGGGAACACCCAGTTTGTTGATGCTAACATCAGATGTGGCCAAGTACAGGGAGAAGATAGCCCATGCAACCAACATAACAACAGTTGGCACGGCAGAGAGTTTAGTAGCCGCCACGATGATACCATTCCAACGAATGAAGACAAGAATTTTAAGTATGACCAGAGAAGAATGGCCTCTACAGTTGCAGTCCTTGCTGAACCAAGCCAGGAGCCGCAGAGATGACTTCAACGGAGCCACAGCCAGAGAGATGGTGATGAACACCAAGACGATCCTCCAGACCCGAACGTTCTAAAGCGTAGCATAGAGTAGAAATGGAGCTACGGCCAGAGGGATGGCGATCAACACCAGGACAATCCTCGAAGAAACAGATGAAGACAAGTGTATATATTAATTAGGTAAATTGTAACTGTAAATGTTTTGTTGTTGTTGTTCATTCGACAACAGCTAATTGGATCTCTTCAGGGGGGTGGTGTTCTGGTATTGGATTTTACTATAAATAGCCGACAATTTTGTATGCTATTCAGTCATTCACGGGGGTTCAAGTAAGAAAGATCAAATTAGCTGCAGTCATCATATGACGTCATAACTCGAGATGATGAGTTATTTTCACAAGATTTAAATATTGTAAATACGTAGTTAACGGAAAGTTCCTAAAGCATAATCTGGGACTTTCTTGGGAGTTGTCCAAATACTTATCGGACCAATAAATATTTAGTTAAAGTTCAGAAGTCGTTTAATTTTGTGTTTTTAAGTTGAATAAATACTTAGGCATAAAAAGTGTTATTAGTCAGATATTATAAAGGGTCAGAATAAGACCATTATAATATACAGAGTTAGGGAAAAGTTTTTAAACAATTTTATTACGTTTTAACAAGACTGTTGTGATTTAGACACATGGCCTTAAATTACGCAGCAGTCTTTGACAGAATGCAAGACGTGCTGCTACCGTCTTCGCCGAGCGGCTTTCTGGAGGCCTGGATCAATGATGCCATGGCCGCATACTCGCCCACTGGACAAACAGAACTCCAGGAAGTTCGCTACGACTTGTCCGTCAACGTTACGGAGGTGGCGAAGGGCCCAGACCGAGATGCCACATCTGCACCTGGTGTCCAGGACCTGTTAGGGTTCTCTAAACCTCCGTCCGACTGCCGGCCGAGTGGCGAAGAAGTGGCAAGCGACCCAAACCCCGTGGGTGACTCACAGCAGGCAATAACAACTAAGCCTGAAGAGGAGGATCTCTGGTCGTGGTGCGAAGAAATAGGGGAATACTGGGTGAAGACGAAGAGTTCAAACCAGTTTATGTTGAACTAGCTGAACGACAGCAAAATAGAATACGATCGGCGCATGCGTCAGAGCTACCTGGGAAGGTGGACGCAACCGTTCGTATCACTATATCTAAGTAACGAGGAAAGATGGACCCACTAAAGATAGATTATTTAAAACCCCCAAGATGTCCACTATCTCCTGGTGATGTATGTACATTTAGATCCAAGTCACCCTGTATATTGTCCCCCTGCACTCGTAGCTGCAATCATTGTTACTAACGAACCACGCTCAGCTGACGTAATTGCAGCAATCTGACGTTTCCCTTTCCTGCCTATATTTTTGGAATTTTACTTGGCACCACAGATAGACCCGTCTCGTCCACAATATATATTCGATGCGGACTAAAATTATACTTTTCGTAAATGGCTTCAAGGTTGGTAAAAAACTCATTAACTGTTTCTCTGTTAAAACCCAAGGCCCTCGCAAATGGGGTACCAGTTGGCCTTCGTACGGATAGTGTAGTACCATGTCGTCTCACGAAAGCTTTTAACCAACTTCTTCCAGCTATTCCGTTTTTAAAAGGATGACTAATACCGTTCCTAATCGCCAATGTATAAGCCATTCGGCATAAATCTTTTCTTGTAAGGCCATAGAACTGAGACTCCATCTGCAGTGCATATCGTATCAATTCTTCTTCCATGTCTTTACCTAACACCGTTTTTCTTCCAAGTGGAGTGTTTGCAATGACACTAAAAGGAACGCCACTTAGACTGTTTTGCCAATCTTTGTAGAGACGATCTTGGCACAGAGAAATGTTTGGCAGCTGTTCTGGTTCCCATTCCCAGATTAACAGAGTTCAAAGCATCTGCCATATTCTGTTTATCCCAAGTTTTTCTTTTGCTTTTACAAACAAATTTGCGATTTTCTGGTGTTCCAGGCATTTTTATCTGAAAAAGGAAATTATACCGGGTGTCCAAGATAAGAATGGTATAGCATTGGAATCTTGGCAACGGTAGGAATTAGAATGTTGGTTAAATTAGGAAAAAGTTGCACAATTTAAATACATTTTGTTTTGCACGACGTTTCGTTTTCGAAAAAACATCCTCAACTTTCTTTTTTTAAATACGGTCCTGTGTTTTTTTTTAAATCGAAGGCTATTTTGAACACTAAAATAACTGATCTATCACTTGAACAATTTTTCAGCTTTTTCTCTATCATAGATTTTTATTATGTAACGAATAAAATCCTCATATCATAAGACCGTACAATAAACATAGTGGGCTTTGAAACAAACGTTCGTCTTTCTTGACAACTTACTTCTGTCATAAATACAAAATTTAATTAGGTACGAGGTCTTTCACTTCGTTTAAAAATGGTTGCACATTTTTCTTTTGAGGAAAAGTTTGATATGTTAGAGTGTTACATTTTATGCCATAGAAATACTCGAGAAGCTGAGCAAATGTATTTAAATAATTACCCAGAGAAATTACAACCAAATAAAAAGATGTTTGGAAGAATTGTTGCCAATTTATTGCAGTATGGGTCATTTAATAAAGCAGTTGTTACTAGAAACAAACCATGTAGTGAGGAAATTTAAAATAATGTGGCATTAGCTGTAACGGAAGACCCTACAACATCAGTTAGAAACATTGAGAAAGTAAGTGGAACGCCAAAATCTACGGCACATTTTATTTTGCGTAAGAACAAATATCACCCGTACAAATTTCGAATCTGCCAAGGACTAAAACTGGGAGACGACATAAGGCGAAGGGTATTTTGCGAATGGTACACTAGGCAATGTCAAAACGAGGAAAATTTCGTCAATAAAATTTTATTTTCTGATGAAAGTATGATAACCAACAACGGAATCTGTAACAGAAGAAATACGCATTATTGGTCCACAGAAAATCCACGGTTGTACAAAATGGCTAGACACCAACATCGTTTTGGTTTCAACATGTGGGTAGGAATTTTGGGAACAAAGATAAAGGCTTCCACACACCGACGCGGCCACGGCCACGGTAGCGGTGGCGGCCGCGGTGGCGATCATATTAGCGGTCGGGCGTATTCACACCAAAGCGGTGAGTGGAGCTGTAAGGTAGTTGCCATTTACAGAGTTTATGTATACGAAAATATATTTTTAAACGTCCAAGTTTAATTTTTTTTCTATTATTTGATATTATGATAGACGATGTGAAAGGAGATCGAGACTTTGTTACTATTAGCTCTTTGTCCCACACTTTGTTTTAAGCCCTAATATTTTTATAATTTAGATGTCTTGAATCAAAAAGTATCGTATATAATTAAACATTTTCTATTAATTCTATTTTTCTTCTATTTATTTCTATTACATTATTTGCCATTACTACTGTCACTTCCCGCAGTCAAAGTTGACAAGTTGTATTTGGCCGTCACCGCATATCAGAACGCTGCACTAGGCCGCTTGATCTAGATCTGCCCGCGCTGGTATGATTTCATTAATTTATTTCCATGTGTTTAGATTGACCGCCACCGCGGCCGCCACCGCTACCCGTGGCCGTGGCCGCGTCGGTGTGTGGAGGCCTTAATTGGGCCAATTTCTTACCACGAAAGACTAAATTCGGAGCGGTATCGAAATTTACTGCAGCATAATTTGGAAGAATGGTTCGATAACAACTTACCACTAGCAGAAATCAATAACTTTTAGTTTCAACAAGATGGGGCCCCCGCTCATAATTCGAGAATTGTCCAAGAATATTTAACAGATAGATTTCCTGACAGATGGATATAGGTACGCGTTCAGCTGTTTCTTGGCCTGCACGATCGCCTGATCTAACTCCTTTGGACTTTTATCTCTGGGTGTACATCAAAAACTATGTGCACCAACGTAATTTTCAAACGGAGGAAGAATTGCGTCAACTGGTTTTAGAAGCATTTCAAACGATTACCCCAGATGTATTTAACAATGTTTTGAATTCCACAGTTAGACGATGTTACCTATCAAATAAAACAACGGCAGTCTACCTCCACAATATGTATTTCAATGTATATGTTTATATCCTACATGTTTCGGACATAGAAATGTCCATCATCAGGGATACTAAAAGAAATTTACAATGTAAGTTAAACGTTTTAAGTAAAATGAGAGGACTTACCAGTAGTCGATTACGATAGCTCTATCTTGCATAAGCGACGATCAAAAGTATGTTAAAATTGAAAATTGTAGGTTCTAATGAATGTTCAAGATTGAATGAGATGTAATATTTGAAATTTTGGTCAAGGTATCTTTGAATAAGGGGATTTCCAGTTTGCAGCCACTGAGACAGGTGATGAAGCAATTATGTTATTTGTAGCTATTTAGAGGAGATTAATTTAAGTGAGGTGCTCAAAGATGCTTCATCTAACCGTGTCTAGGGTGTGGTCAGCAAAATACTGGGTTAGACTTGAATAACACATTCTTAGGAGATAAACAAAAAATTAAATGAAATTATACTATTTTAAGGTTGGAATTTATTAATTTGAAGCCAATGAGCAGGTGGTGAAGCAATTATGTAGGTTGTAGCTAATTAGAGGAAACAGATGTAGATAGGTGCTCAAAGATGCTTCATCCAACCATGCTTGAAGGATTGGCTAACAAATTTTTAGGTTAAAGGGGGTAGAAAATGAACATAATGTTATGATTGTAAAAAAGAGATATAAAAAAATTAAAATTGGATTTTTACCATTTTGACTAGAAGTGAAGTATTTGTGTATATGTGAAACTGTGCTGTAGGTATATGTTTAGTCACCATGATGGATCAGTTGTCGCATAGCGCTTTCCTTATTATTGCCCTGGAGCGATGTATCGATAATAGATTTTTTGTTTTACACTCCGAAAAAAGCATCAATAACAATAACCAATTGCTAACAGTATTTATTTTATTTATTTATTTTTTTATTTATTTATTTATTTGCTTATAGTACACACATTATACGGTTAGGTATATTAAATTTATATTCTAAACACTAGGTTATATACGTCAAATAGTTATGTTAATTATTTGTTAAATTTGAATGCATATATTATAAGTAAGCACCTAAGTGATTAAACACATGTGTTGTGCTATACCTTAGTAAGAAGGCAAATTTATCTAAACTAAATCTAAGTAAAAAACTAACTAAAAGAAAATTATAAAGTTATTATTACACATATACATATTTATCTAATAAAAGAACGGTCAATTTTCTATTATATTTACAAATTCACGGTAATTTCCAAAGATATATTTTTTTGATAGTTTGGAGAATACTTTTAGGTTTTTTAACTGTTTAATATGTAAAGGTAAGATATTGCAGGTTTTAGGTAAAGTATAATTTATAAATCTATGGCTAATATTTCTGTTAAATCTGGGCGTAGATAGAAGCCTAAGGTTATTACTACGCGTGTTGAAAGTGGAAATTGTATAATTTTGAAAACAATTGTTTTTAAAGGCGTATATACAGATGCTATGAAAGTACAATGTTCTTATATTACAAATTTCCTCTGTATACAGTAGGTCAGTAGGGAACAGCCTTGTCTTCTTAAATATTATTTTTAATATGTAATTTTGCATAATATTTAACTTTTGTAGTGAATTCTTATACATTCCCCCCCATATTAGAACACCATAACGGAAGAGTGATTCGGCCAGAGTTTTGTATATAGTTACTAATAATTTTCGAGATAGTATTTCACGCAGTTGATAAAACTTATAAATAAGTTTTAGTACCTTCTTTGTTAAATAATTTATATGATTAGTCCATTTAAAGTTTTCGGCAATAATTATGCCCAGGTATTTTATTTCACTTGTTTCTTTGATTTCATCTACCATATTATTTATTTCAATACTAGCAAATTCAGGTTTGTTTATTCCTGTTAAGGTAAAGGCTATATAATGAGTTTTACTTGCATTCAAAGAGAGTTGATACATATCTAGCCAATTTTTTATCTTTTCCATACCCTGTTGGCAGGCTATTTTTGTTTCATTCCGGGAATTTTTACTAAATATAGCAACTGTATCATCAGCATATGACACAACTTTCGCCCGGGCCTTTATGGATAAGAGTGAGTTTATATAAGCTAAAAAAAGTATCGGACCAAGGACAGTTCCTTGAGGAACCCCGATTTTTACTACTCTGGGTTCGCTGATTGTATCATTGATTTTTACCCGTTGTTCCCTGTTTGTTAAGTAGCTATCAAAGATATCCAGCACTATACCACGAATACCACACCTTTCTAGAACGACAATAAGGAGCTTCTTGTGGTTAACAGTGTCAAACGCCTTGGCAAGGTCTAAGAAAACTGCAATGCATTTATTGTTCGTATCCTAGCCTTCCGTGATCTTTTTAATTACTGTATACATGTATGATAAAAATATTTTAATTACTATTTACCCACTAGAAGCAATTGTTTCCTTGATCAACTACCGCATTCGAATTATTAAGTTTATACTATGTTTCTTAATGCCAGAGTAATAAAATGTAAACTTGCAATGACAGGACCCATTAAGCAGATTGGACAACAAATTTCAGGTAAATTGCAATAATAGTTTTAAATATTCCGTATTACAGACCTACACATCCCGAATCGGCCCTAAATTAGGGTCAATCTAATATGCACACACAAGAAAGACGAGCTTGATAAATATAATTAATATGACATATAAATATGTATACATGTGAGAACTTTGTTCTCCAGCCACTTGCTGAGACCTTATACAATAAGGATTAACCAAATTATGCTAAAACAGCTATTCTCTGGGCTACATGCCCCAACGAGCAGCGCTGAATTAAATAGCACAATTTGGCGTATAATGATAGGTTGCTACGCTATCATAGGAAATAAAGATTCATTATTTTCTTTCCCGGTAGTTTCTGCAATCTGAGTCTGTATTTTAGTACTAACAGTGTTAGTCAAAATACGCCAAATTGTGCTATTTAATTCAGCGCTCGTTGGGGCATGTAGCCAAGAGAATAGCTGTTTTAGCATAATTTGGTTAATCCTTATTGTATAAGGTCTCAGCAAGTGGCTGGAGAACAAAGTTCTCACATGTATACATATTTATATGTCATATTATGATAACCACTTGCCAAGTAGTATTCTCTTACTATTTATTGTAAATATAATTAAGGGACAGCGCCTTTACTTCAGGTAGTTTAATAGAATAAAAAGTATAATAATAATTATACTTGATTATAATTATAGAGATAGGCAGATAATTAATATATTAATTATTCTAATATTAGGTAGATAAAAACTTATATAGAAGTAAGAATAATATGAAAATAGATAAATTGGAATAAATATTAATATGCATAAAAAAAAATCCACTATGTACAATACAACAACTTAATTTTTAAATTTTATTCCGTTGTTCCGAGTAGTCCGATGAACTATCGTCGTTGGGGTCCAGAGAAATAATAAGGGGCTTTACAGTGCTTTCTAGCATGTTATCAGTTTCCCACATTCTTTCTTCTATTTCAATCACATGTTCGATGCACTTACTCTATTTTTTACAATCTACTGTCTTTATGACATCTTGCAAGAGGTTTCCAACGACTTTTATTTTAAAAGAGGTGTTATGCCTTGCTACAAACCCTTCTACTTTACTTCACAGTGATATGGCCGAAGGCCGTTATATTTCGTTTTAAAGCGATTTCGTCGACAACAAATTTCGTACAAAGAGGTTTATTCAACTTTACAATCTCCAGTAGCTCCTTTTTCAGCATATCTTTATGAAATTGCTTCTTATTTACAGTAAGCCAATGAATGGTGTCATTTTTTTTTCCAAGAAGACGTTGGAATTTTCTAGGATTTTCTTGAATGGTATCTTCATGATAGTCTCCAGTCCGTCTTGATTTAAATGCTAGTAAGCCGCCATCGACAAATCCATTTTTGCTACTGATGTGAGTAATTATTAATCTTTTACCTTTCCCCGAGGCTGCTTTTATTCCTCCCATCCTTCCATTGATGCTTGCCTCTCGCTTTTTATATGTTTATCCTACTATATTTTACTAACGATATAACCTTCATTTAACCAAGTTTCGTCCAAATAATAGATATTCCTGTTTTCCCTTCGAAACTGTCTAGCTGCCCTCAAATATCGTCGTCGCCAGCAGATGATTTCGTCTTCCTCTGTTTTAAAAGTGATTTTCTGTTTTGATTTTTTTCATAACAAAAATTAATTTCCTTTAAACTTTTCCATAGTTTCTTCTTACCCATGGCTGGAATGAAATCATCCTTTTTCATTTCAGACATTATTTTGTCCAAGGTAGGTATTTCCTTTTTCAAGTAAAACGAGTGTATGATTCTTTTGATGGCAGTCTTTTTATCCTCATTTATTATAGTTTCTTTTCTTCCTGTACCTCTCTTTGGTGATCTGATGGGGCCGCGTTTATCCTCGTGCACAAGTCGGTATATTGTTGACTGTCCGACTCCAGTCATATTCGAACACATTTCAACTATTTTTGCAACTCCGAATGTTATATTAAATAATAATTGGGCTACGCCTATGGAATACGGCGAAGACCACTGGGTTTTATAGTTCAATAATGATTGATTGCTCTCTCGCATTAAGAAACATACTATAATTCAAAACTTCTATAAATAATTCAATTACTGTCAGTAATTGATCGAGCTACCCTAAAAGTAATTGATTCCTTGATCAACATCACCGCATTCGAACTACTGAGTTTATTCAATTACTTTCTAGTAATTGAACTACCCTAAAAGTAAATGAATTGCCCTGAATCTATAAATCAGGCATATTCTGAAAATTAATTACTCTGCAAGTAATTCAATTACATTTTAATTGTTGAATTAGTATCTGAGCAGTTTAATTGCTCTTTTTTTATATTATTGTAGAAAAAAATCAATATTTATTATTTTTTTTTAGAGCACAGCACTTTATTATAGAAATAAATTAAAAATGTTGGATTTTGTTATTTTCTACGCTATACAATAGCTAAACTTATTTTTCCAATTTTGAGATACCTTTCACTTATTAAAAACTAGAATAGTTCAACATGACCAATAATAACAACTGTTTCTCAATATGGGTTAACATGATTTATTTAAAATTAAAACAAAACAAATGTAACAATTAAGCATAATAGAAAAAACTAGGTGGATACAAGGAAAACCAAACAAGCAAATCCGCCTCATTTGTTGTTGAATCCAATTCTGTGTTAGAAGTGTGAACACGCCTTAAGATGTTGAAGTGACGTATGTAAAATGTGAGTCATTTTTGAGAGAGAGAGAGTGTAAAATAAAAGTATGAAGAATAGAAGTTGTGTTAGGTATTCTCTTTTGAATGTTTTAATAAAGATAAAAGTAAATACTTAATACTTACCTTGAGCGGCCTTCCACGTCCATAGGTTATGGGCCCAGGACACGACTAGTTAAACTGAAGAAATCGCTGGAATTATTGGTGAAAATTCGTTAAAGGAAAAAGTTAGGTTAGGAATAAAAAGGCTCGTTCTTGCGATAAGGAATCAAGAAGAAAATGGCGGAGAAACATAGTCAAATGTTTTATGTAAAACCTTTTGATGGAATTCTCTCAAATTGGGAATTTAGGGTCAAGTTGTTGCTTGAACAACAAGGAGTGAAACATATGTTGACAGAAAGTCCTCCTAGTCAGACTGAAACTGATGGGTATGAAAAGTTTAGAAAAGCTGATGTAAAGGCTAGAACCATAATTATACAATGTGTATCCGAGAACATATTGGAAATGTTGAAAGATAAGACTTCGCAGCAAAAGAAATAATGAAGTGTTTGAACAATACCTATTCAAAGAAAGGGATTTCTTCACAAGTCACTTCACAAAGAAAATTAAGAAGTATGAGGTACGATGGTGGAAGTTCTTGACTGAATTTGATCAAACTATTTTTGAATTGAAGTCAGCTGGTGGAAGTATAGTTGAAAGTGAGGTAGGTTATATTACAGCTTTTATCTGCAATGCCAGAGTCATATCAGACTGTAACAACGGCAATAGATATTATGGTCTGTCAAAACCAGCTGCAGTTAATTTGGAGTTTGTGCGAAATAAACTGTTATTAGAAGAAGCTCGACAAAACAAAGTAGAACCAGAAAATTGTCAGAACTCGGCTTTTGTTGGTTACAAAAGAGGTGGAGTTAACCGGAGAAGACCTACGAGAAGAAGTTATAATGGAAATGGAAGTAGAGGTGCTGGAAATACAACTGGAAATGGAAGTAATCAAGAACATAAGTTTTTATTTAAATGTCACCACTGTGCGAAAACTGGACATAAAAAGTCAGAATGTTTCTCTTTGCATGGAAATAAAGGAAGTCATGGTTATAGAGGAGATTATAGAGGTGGTTACAATTCTCAAAGTGCCATGGAAAATAACACTCAGGACAGTTTAAATGATGGAGAAAACTCAATATCCTTTCTTACTTTATATTATGAAGAAGATTTATCTGAGAATACAGTGAATATATCATGTGATAATTTAAGAATTGTTAAATTTGTTATAGACAGTGGTGCAACCAATCACCTGGTTGGACAAAATATGGAAAATTTTGTTAAAAATGGGAGAAAAGTTGAACATAGCAATAATGTGGCTAAACAAGGAGAAATATTGAAAACAATGATGGAAGGTGAGCTAAACTTAAGACTTAAGACTGGTGAGCATGTGGAAATCAAGCATGTATGGGTCTGTGAAAGTTTGTTGTACAATTTACTATCTGTAAAAAAACTGGAAGAGAGCGGTTTTAAAGTAATTTTTGAAAATAAGGTATCAGTTTTAAAGAGGAATAAAGTAATCTTTGAAGGACAATTAGAAGGCAATTTGTATATAGTATCTTTCTATTTAAATACTGATTTTCAAAATTCTAGTGTTGCTATTAATGGCGATAGAATGTTGTGGATTAGAAAAATGGGACAGGACACTCTTCGAGGTATCCAGCTCCTGGAGTGTGTGAAGTGTGTATTAAGGCAAAGCAAACGACCCTCCTACATACGATGGCATGAAATATGTTATTACCTTCATAGATCATTACTCGCATTTTTGTGTATGCTATTTACTGAAACATAAAAGTGACGCATTGGAAAAATTTCAAGAGTATGTAGCGATGATAGAGGCTAAATTTAATACTAAGATCTGTAAGCTAAGATGTGACAATGGTAGGGAGTTTACGTCATATGCTTTTAAACATTTTTGTGAAAAGACAGGAATCAGAATTCAATATACTGTTGCACACAATCCTCAGCAGAACGGGGTTGCGGAACGGTACAACCGTACAGTGATGGAAAAAGCAAGAAGTTTAATTTTTGATGCTAATCTAGATAAAGAGTTGTGGGGTGAAGCTGTACGAACAGCAATATACTTGAATAATAGAACAAGAACAAGAACTTTTAAAGATAATGAGATACCTGCTGAAATCTGGTACAAGGAAAAGGTAAACTTAGCTAAGATAAAGTTGTTTTGATGCAAAGCCTACAACTTAGTACCGAAAGAAACAAGAGAATCAAAATTGGATTCACATACTGAAATATTGATCATGATCGGTTATGCAGATAACGGTTACAGGCTTTGGGACCAAAACAAGAGAAAAGTAAAACATGGAAGAAACGTTATATTTAAAGAAATAAAGAGTATAAAAGAACCAAATATCTGTATTGAAGATGAATTAAGACCAGAAGAAGGAAAAATAGAACCTGAATGCAACCTAGAAAACCAGAATAAAGAAATAAGTAACAACAATGACAGAAAAGAATCTAGAGAACGAAGGAGACAAGAAGAAGTAGAAGAATTGGAGTTACCTGTTACAAGAAGAAGTGTAAGAAATCGAGTACTACCAAATTATCTTAATGACTACGACATGAATAACGATTTTGATAATGTAAACTTGTTAACGGCTCTATCAGTGACTAATTACCTGATGGATGTACCCAAGACTTATTCGGAGGCTGTAACTTCAGATCCTGGATGGAAAGATGCTCTTCAAGAAGAACTCGATAGTTTAAAACGGTGTGAAACATGGGACTTGGTCCAGCTACAAACAGATGACGAGGTGATAGGCTCTAAGTGGGTGTTTAGTGAAAAAGTGGTTAATGGAAAAGTAAAGAAAAAGGCAAGGCTTGTTGCTCGTGGCTTTAAGCAAAGTATGATTATACATGAAGATGTGTATGCACCTGTTGCTAAAATGTCAAATAATCGAATTTTGTTATCATTGTATGTACAGTTTGATCTACATGTTATTCAGCTTGATGTAAAATCGTCATTTTTAAATGGAAGGCTGAAAGATCCAGTATATATGCAAATACCAGAAGGTCTTAATGTGGATAAAGATTTGAATTTCATTTTTAAATTGAAAAAGTCATTGTATGGGCTTCGTCAGTCCCCTAAGTGTTGGAATTCTTTATTTAACGACATTTTGATAAAACTATGTTTTCAGCGTTCCAAGAAGGATGCATGTTTGTATCTTAACGGTATGACATATTTACTTATACATGTTGATGATGTTATTGTTTTTTCTCATTCTAGAAAAGTTTTGGATTTGGTTAAAGCAAGTTTACTTAAGCAACTTGATATGAAAGAGTTTCAAAATAAAAATATAAATTTTCTAGGGTTGGAAATAACCAAAGATGATAATGCGGTGTGAATAAGGCAAACAAATTTGATCGAGAAAGTTTTGGAAAAGTTTAATATGTGTGACTGTAAACCTAATGCATTACCAATGCAGCCAAAACTTCAGTTAAGCAATGTAAACTCATATAATGTTTGTGAAAAATCGATTCCATATAGAGAACTTATAGGATCACTCATGTAAATCATATTAGGTTCAAGACCTGATCTGAGTTTTGTAATTACCTATTTTTCACAGTTTCAGAACTGCTTTATACAACTGAACATTGGAATCACTTAAAGCATGTCTTGAGATACTTACCTGAAACAAACTAAATCATATGGTTTAAAATACATTAAGAGTAGCAATTCCAATATTCAATTGTCAGCATTTGTCGATTCTGATTTCGCAAATGATATAATAGACAGAAAGAGTACCTATTACAGGATATGTAATAAAGATGAACGATAATGTTATTGAGTGGAAAACAAGAAAACAGAGTGTTGTTGCGCTCTCAAGCGCTGAATCAGAATATATCGCTTTGTCCTCTTGTATTACTGATTGCCTATTTTTTGGTCAAATCTGTTCAGAAATTTTAAATGTTAACGTTTTTCCTATTGAAGTTTACGAAGACAATCAGTTATGTATTCGAATGGCGTCTACTTTAGAAAGCAAGCGTACTAAACACATTGATATTAGACATCATTTTGTGCGTGATTGTATTGATCATAAAAAGGTTATTTTGTTTTATATCCCAACAGAAAGTCAGCAAGCGAATTTATTAACAAAGGCTCTACCGTTTGTAAAATTAAAACGTTTTTAAGATTGTTTAAATGTGGTGAAAATTAGTGGATAACCCTACATATTGCTGATATTTTTGTTGAGAAATGAAAAGCAATTTTAGTTCTATAAATGTTCATTTTTACTGCTTAAAATATTAGAATAGTATTGCAGAATTGGGGGGGGGGGGGGGATGTTGTTGAATCCAATTTTGTGTTAGAAGTGTGAACACGCCTTAAGATGTTGAAGTGACGTATGTAAAATGTGAGTCATTTTTGAGAGAGAGAGTGTAAAATAAAAGTATGAAGAATAGAAGTTGTGTTATTCTCTTTGGAATGTTTTAATAAATATAAAAGTAAATACTTACCTTGAGCGGCCTTCCACGTCCATATCATTAACTCACTTAAATTGTAGTATCAAGACAACTTATTTAGTGGCAGTATCTTAAAAACGCGAAATTTTAATGCATAATAAAAGAAAATAAACAACTAAACACTACATCCTAAAATTTTAATGAAATAAAGTAAGAAAAAAGGTGCATATCTATATTATCTATAGTCCGCCTTACAAGTCTGTGGTTAGGACGGCTGAGGAGACAGGGGGGTAAAAGGCATAAAAAAGTCAGGTGTAATTGTAGCGGCATAGGCGTGCGGTGCCTCGTTTCATATTAATATTTTATAAGTTAATAAACTAAATTTACTTCCTCTTATTTTAATAATTAAACCACACTACTGTCCACTGTCAGCGGCAACAGGTAAAAAAAACGCAGTGGAACACACATTTTTTAGGTATTATTTTATTTATGTGTGCACCACAATTATTTTATCGACTGGAAACGGCCGGCTGGAATGTCGTGGGCGAGAAAAAATTCATACGCGGTCTTATCATCATAAAATTAGGTAATTTTTGTTTAAAATTTATTGGTAAACTTAGCAAACCCGGTACATGACTGTTTTTTTATTCGCATTCCATCCATAGCCACAGAACCGTAAGGCGGACTATACAGGGTCGTTGGATCGACTTTTGAAAAATGACATTTTTTGAAATTTTACAGCTTCTAGGCTTCTAACGGTACGTCTTTGAGTAAAACGGCTTACATGCCCCTATCTTACTTTTCTATTATCTTCCCAAAAACATCAACTTCCGGTTAAACCGGAAGTACTGTATTTCCGGCCTTTGAGTTACATCCGGTTTAACCGGAAGTTGGCACTTTTAGCTCCGGTACTTTCACGTCCGAATATTTTTATTCTCAGTATAATTGCTATAGTTTCAATTGTGTCGACAATTGTTTTCATAGATTTTATTCGACGAATAGCGCTATCCATAGATGAAACTATCAAACCTTAGGAAGATAATAAGAAACTAAGATCGGGATATGTAACCCGTTTTACTCTAAGGCGTACCGTTAGAAAGCTAGAAGCTGTCAAAGTTTAAAACTGTCATTTTTCAAAAGTCGATATCTCGGAAACTATTGGGTTTAAACTTATAATGCACTTATTAAAAAATGATTGCTATTATAAAAAAAAGTCTAGTTTTGTCACAATATATAAGCTACAATTATTTTCATAAAAAAATATATATTATACCAACAAGCTTTTTAAAAAAATGTGTACCAAAAAGTGCACAATAAAGGTCGATTATTTTTTTTTTCAGTTATTATAAAAATCAGTTTTTTATTAAATACCTACTCTCGAATAATTGATAAATGTTTATTAGCTTGAATTTCATAATAAATACAATTATTAATTATAAATCGAAATGTCAAATTTATTTTCAATAATAGTCTACTAAGAGTAGAAACAGATATAATTTTTAATGCCAATCAACATTTTCTTATTCCATTTTGCTCTAAAATTAAAATTAAGGGTACTTTTCTGTATGACACTGACAAAACAATCTGAAGGAATGCTAGTTTTGATGTTTTGTACATTGTACCTATATAGTAAAGTGGAGTATCATTTGAGAAAGATTCTGAAGAAGACTCATAGGTACAGGGTTTTCCAACGAGGAGTGAACTGTATGGGCTTTCCCTTTATTTTTGGAAAAACCCAAAATGGCGAATAGATGCATTATTTTCAGTAGAATTCAAAAATCTCACCAAAAAAAAAAAAGATTTGAACCGAAAACAAACAACTTAGGATGTAGCGTTTTTTTATATGGAACGCCCAATTTTTTATATGATTTTTGAAAGTCACATTTTTTAATTCTATTTCGGTGAAAATTTTTAATATTACGATAGCTATTTTTATTAAATTTATATTAATTTTATTACAACCTGCTTAATTTAATAGGTTCATAGGTGATATAGGTATTAATCACCTTAAGTAATGCCTTCAAAGTCAAGGCAAATTTAACATATTTTTTATTTTGTCAATATGAAATACTTATTTATATCTCTCATAGGAATAACGTTCAAAAGTGTAATAAAAGATATTTTATATCATTATAAAGTAGCATTAAAATTTATATTTTTATTCCCAGGTAAAAACAAAAAAGTTATGTATTATTAAAATTGTGATTAAGAAAACCTGCCCAAAAATACAAACAACAAATTTTCAGATAAAATCAACATATTGTTTTATTTAAAAAATACACAAAAACCTAAAAGAGACAGACGTAAGCAAAGCATTCGACAAGGTCTGGCACAATGGCGTCGTGTTAAAATTGATAAGGCTCGGTACTCCGAACTACTTAATCAAGGTGGTAGCTTCCTTTTTAGAGAATAGAAGTTTTGTGGTCTTGTCAGAGAACGTACTATCTTTGAATAAACACATCAGGGCGGGAATGCCACAAGGCTCACCTCTCTCTCCGATGTTGTATAACATTTATACTCACGATATTCCGCGAGATAGATTTACGCAGCTCTATCTTTTCGCTGACGATACAGCAATTGCTTCGACTACTAAATCACCGCGATTTGTCGTCAGCCGGATACAGCGTCACATAATCGAGCTGGAAAAATGGCTTTCGGCTTAGAAGATTCGCTTGAATCCCGCCAAGACGAAGGTCATCTTCTTTTCGAAAAGCACCGTCCGCAGGCCTGAAACAAGGCTGCGGGTCAATGGAGTCCAAGTGAACTGGTGCCAGGAGGTGAAATACTTGGGACTTATTTTCGACCAAAGGCTGAATTGGAGGCAAAATTCGATTAATAGAATAAAACTTGCATTGCGACAGTTAGAGGCTTTATCTACCCTCTGCTTCACAGGCGGAGTAGACTTGCTAATAGGACTAAGGTTAACCTCTACAAGGTATTGGTAAGGTCGGTTCTAACTTATGGTGCACCTACGTGGTGCAACATAAGCAGAACGGAGCTTAATAAGTTCCAGGTGATTCAGAACAAGGCGCTGAAAATCAACGCGAACGCGCCCAGATACATTATGAATGTAGTGTTACAAATATGACTTTCAGATGTTGACAATTAACGAGTTCTTGTTAAAAACTATTAAAAATTATTACGGACGTACAGACGCATTGACAAACCAACTTATTACCGACTCACATACAAGATCGAGACAAATCGGGACGTACAAGTTACCTAAAGACTGGTTCCCTGTTGGTCCAAATCCCATCCCACAATAGTAGGGAGGCACCAAAATTGACATGCACAAATATTATATATTTACCAATAAGGCGCCAGAATTCTTGCAACATAACTTCTAAATTAAATCCATTAGAAGCATGAACATCCAAGCAAACAGCTTATTACAAATTTCTACAAACCATAGAGCTAAATAGCATTAACGAATAATCAATAGATGTCAAAGGAGTTTCTCCTGATGTAAAGTAACATTGAAGAACCTAGAACAGCTGCACAAAAAGAACTTCGCTTTCAGTATGTTTCTCAAAATGTAATTCGACAACAGGACAACTAATTTATTTAAAAACATTGTACGGACAGACGAGGCAACAGAAAACCTAAAAAAAATTTTAAACTAGTAAATACCAAGGAAGGAGTTCGATTCATGTTTGGTGTGGTCAAGTGTGGTGTCATAAATAATAGAATTTCGGGTCCAATATTTTATAACGGGTCACTAAACGGACAACGATATCATGAATATCGGAACTTAATTTGGCAACAAGATGGGGCTCCTCCGCTTGCCGTGCGTAATGTACTTGCATTTTTAAATAAACGTCATTTTTTTTTGTTTTATGCAGGATAAATCCTTTATGGTGCTCTGGGAGCGGTGCGAGTGCGCAGGAAACGATTCACGTTGGTCTTGAATCTTTGAAGATTATACTCGTTGGGGAACACGATCTCAGGGAGGTCGTTCCAGAGTGATGACGTTCTCCAGATGAAGGAATTTTGAAACAGTGTCATTTGAGAGACAGTAAGCTGAACCACGTACTGGTGGGCTGCAGTGGCTCGTCGTGTATTTCTACCATGCTCCGCTCTGGGTGGTATCAAGCGGGCAACCTCAGTTGAGCACTTGCCATGAAAATAGTTGTAAAATAGACTTAAGTCGCCAACCCGCCTTCGATGTTCAAGGCTTTTCAGGTTGCTTGTCAGTCTATGGTCACCGATCAAGCAAACAGTACTCCAGCGATGGTCGAATTTGGGGTTTATAGAGCATCAAAAGTTGTTGGGGTGTATAGAAGTTCTTAGTTCGGAAAAGTACTCCAAGCTTCTGCGAGGCTGCCTTAGCAATGGCTGCAACGTGACTATGCCAAGATATATGACTATCCAAATTAACGCCCAATAAATTAATTGATGAAGCCAAGGGAATCGAGTATCACGCCATAACTATATCCGGTTCTTCAGCATTAACTTTTTTAGAAAAAACTGCTGCCTAGGTCTTTTTAGCGTTAAATTCTACTTGGTTACTGTCACCCCAAGACAGAATTTCTTCCAGGTCTTTGTTGAGATGTGAGACCTCTTGCTGCCTATACAGGGTGTCCGGAAATGATGAGAAAAAAACTTGGGGGGTAATTCGGCTCAAAAAAATAATAGTACAAGTTCATATAACATTTTTTCGAACACTCAAAAATAATGAAATTACAGGGTGTCAAAATTTGTTCTTTAAAATCATTTTTCCTTTATAACTTTTTTGCTAGCTAGATGATCCTCATCAAATATGGCACACTTATTACTACTATCCTTATGTATTATTGCTCCAGATTTGACATAAATCTTTTAATGCCAAAGGGTCTTATTGACCCCTACCATTAAGATAATGCCCCTCAACTTTTTTGTTTAAAGTTTTTTATAAATTTTAATTGCTCACCATTGAAGGTCATTGAAAAATCTTCAAAAAATATCCTCTTCTTTTATCACAATAAAACGAAATGTTTTTGAGAAAATTGCCTTTAAACATTTTCATGCTAAAGTCAAATCTGGTCTTATCTGGCGGGTTTACGATTTAACAAAGACATACTTTCAATTTTTCTTTTCTTTTATTGCGTTTAATCATACTAACCAAATAAAATCCGTCAGACAAATATGACAGACTTGTGCAATTTTGGCATGAAAGAAAAGGATAGGTATTTAATTTTCAGCGATTCACAAAAGTTTGTACCTGCCCAAGTACCTGCCACCTTCGTCTTGATTTAAAGATGTCAGTTTTGTGACTTTGACAGTTTGTGACAAAATGAAAAAACTTTCTGGGTTTTTGCATCCCCAAGCAAAAAAAATGGTACTTAATCTGATAAGCTATTTCGAAAATGCAAGAAAAAGTGGAAATTCGCCAACCAATATTCAGGAAACAGCAGCCAAAGCACTGGGAATTAGTTTAAGGGCTGTGCAGAGAATTGCGCATGAAAAAAAAACATAACATAATACCCAAGAATACTAAAAAATGTAAACGAAGAAAGCCAAAAACTGAAGATTTAAGCGAAAATATTAAAATGCGAGTTCGAAATGTGATTTACGATTTATACAGATCAAAAACCAATGTAACTCTTCCAGTTTTACAAGAAACATTAAAAATTCGGGGTGTTTTGGAAATTGGACTTGAAGCGTTATCAAAATTAATAAAAAAGTTAGGTTTTCGCTATCAAAAAGACTGTAACCGAAGATTTTTATGTGAGCAGCCACAGATAGTGAGTCAGCGTGTTCAGTTTTTAAAAAATTATACGGAGAATTACAAATCGAAATTTAGAAAAGTGGTATTTTTAGACGAAACGTGGATATTTTCAAATGGAAGTGGTTCAAAATCTTGGCAAGATGATTCTGTGAAAAGCGTGAAAAGGAAAAAGGGATGTGGCACGGGAAAGCGGTTCATTATTTTACATGCTGGTTCTGTAACAGGATATGTTCCAGGTGCAAGCTTAATTTTTTCTTCAACATCAAAAAGTGCTGACTATCATGATAATATGAATTGCGAAATGTTTGAAAAATGGTTAAAAGTTCAATTGATACCAAATTTGGATTCTCCGTCTTTAATTGTATTAGATAATGCATCATATCATTCAAGAATTTTAAATAAACAGCCTACTTCATCTTGGAGGAAAAATGATATTTATGAGTGGTTTGAAAAACACAACCAAAATCCTTCACCAAATATGCTTAAATCGGAACTCCTATAAATGGCAGTCTCTTAAAAAACCAAGAATATACGCGGTAGATGAAATATTGCGTGAATATGGCCATGAGGTTCTACGACTGCCGCCATATCATTGCCAGTTTAACGCAATAGAATTAATATGGGCCGGGGCAAAGTCTTATTATGAAAAACATGTAGGTGATGGTCTTAAATCCGACCAAGTACAAATAGTTTGGCAATATTCTTTGGATCATATTACACAAGAGTACTGGAAGAAATCAGTGGAATATACAGAAATATTAATAAGGGATTGGTGGGATCGAGAACAAGTACTAGATGTCGAAGTAGCGCCAATGATAATTGCTCCATTCGAAGACGACTCAGACGACGAGGACTTTTCAGATTTTTATAAGTGACGATGACAGTTTTTAGTCTATAATTAGTTTATAAACGGTTTTCTTTGTTTACATTTTTTAGAGTTCTTCGGTATTATATTATGCTTTCTTTCATGCACATTATTCTGCATAGTCCTTAAACTAATTCCCAGTGCTTTCGCTACGGTTTCCTGCATATTGGTTGGCCAATTTCCACTTTTTCTTTCATTTTCGAATTAGTTTATCAGACTAAATGCCATTGAATTTTTAGGTTTTAGTAGTAAAATTGTTAAAATAAATTACACTGTTTAGTATTGTCGTGTTTTTAATAAATACATTTAAGGTATACTATTTACAGGGATGGCGAACCAATGGCACGCGACATAAAATTTTGGCTCGCCACCGATCACAAAGTTTACTATGAATTATTATATTACGAATTGCGACGGCACGTCTATGGCCTCATTAAACATTTCTTTAGAAAAAATGCACGTTAATACATAAAGATTTGCCACCCCTGCACATAATTTTTGCAAAAATAATAATATTATATCTGGCTATCTTCACGACTTCACGACAGTTAAAATAATAAAACTATGTATCTTTTCTCCGGGTATATTGATACCTACATAGTCTCACAGCATTTTGATATAAGCTGTGGAATTTCCGAATTGATTTATATGATCCGTGACCTTTGGCCCCGCATTTTGAGACCGGTTTAGACTTTATACGTTTCTTTCTCCCACTTATTTTTAGCAGGGCGTTTATTGGCTTAACAGGGGCAAAATACGTGTAAAATAAATTTGGGATTTGATACCTCACCGGCTCTAGTAGCTTTTTCTCGTTGACTTTTGAAGTAGGTAACCTATTAAATTGGAAATATTTTTTTAGCCTGATATTACACAACAAAAATTTAGCCAATGTGTAATTTGATTTTTTTTTATATTTAATTTAATATTATCTGCTGAAATAAACTAAAATTTGTTTAATTTATTTAACATTTCATCGACATTTTTGGTGGTCGCTAGTCAGGGGTTTTACTGTATATTGTTTATCTAATTTTCCACCATCATTTTGGTTATAAAATTTGTTAAATGTAAAACTATTGTGTTAACCGTCTGCAATAATACGAACGCACCCCTGAGAAATTAATTTTGGAACGAGACCCGTCATTTTTATTATGACTGATAGTTTCAAGTTAACGGTTAACCTATTAACATTCAATTTTATGGAAAATCAGCTGTCCATATACGGCCATATTGGTTTTTATTTACAACATTTTGATGAGCTCTGGAATTTTCGAATTGATTCATATAATCGGTGACCTTTGGACTCGCCAGATAAGACCAGATTTGACTATAGGAATGATTACTAATCCACTTCTCATTTTTATTATTATCAAAACATGCCTTGGAAACAAACGCAAGCATTTCCTTGGAAACGAGTTTGCATGAAACAAGTGTATGTCATTGTTGTTCTTTCTAGTCATGAAGTAGTAGAATTAATTAACTAAGTGAAGTATATTCGAATAGAAGAATACCACAATCGCGAATGTTCAGTACTATTCATCAAAGGCTTGGAGAATATGGATCATTTAAAACTAAACTTTATGATGTAGGCTGTCCGCGAACTACTCGAACTATGGAAGCAGAAGCTCGTGTTTTAAACTCAATTGAGAATAATCGCAAAATAAGTACAAGATTAATTGCAACTCAGGGAATTATTCCAAAGAGTTCGGTACATGAAGTTTTGCAAGATCAACTCCTTTACCCTTACCATAACCAAAAGGTGCAAGCTCTATTTCTTCATTTCTTCATAATAAACATTATTAGTCTAATGAGAATCCTCACTTGGTGATAGAACGCGGTTTTCAAAACAAGTTCTCGGTTAATGTGTGGGCCGGTATTGTAGGAGACCACTTAATTGGGCCACATTTTTTTCCACAAAGGCTTAAGCTGGATTTATAAACTCGAAAAGTTAGTGAGGTTGAAGTTATGATCAGGTTTGTGAGGTTAGATATTCCGAACTCCGAGCATAAAAATTGGTTATCTTGAACTACCCGGGAAGTTTTCGAACCTTACATGAGCTTTACATGAACAACATGAACGAGTGTATAAATGGAACTGAGTGTTTCCTTTAGTTTAAATTGAACTCCTATTTCTAACACCAACTGAATCTCAACCTCGCCAACTTTTCGAGTTTATAAATCCAGCTTTAAAGCTGGATTTATAATCTCTCGCCGGCGTCGGCGCCAGCGTTCGTCGTAGACGTGCATAGTGGGCATTTATAAACTTGGCGTTCGCGCTCGCAGTGTTGACAAACAAAAACATAATCTGACAGTTCTGACATTTTTGTTTGTACTCTTTGTGGTGTTTCTCTAGCCAGTTAGTAGAACAAAAAGAAAGAGTTAAATAAATGGATTTAGCAAGGCAGAAGAATTACTTGGTGTCTTGGGGGTAGTAAAATTAAAATGACGATTGGTCGTTGACAGTTTGGCAGATGTCAACGATGACTTGATAGAAATGCTAAAATCCCATTGGTTATGACGCGACGCTACGGATTTTCTATGAACGCCGGCGCTGGAAAGATAAAGATGGTTTATGTCGAGCGCCAGCGCGAACGCTGGCGAAGTTGATAAATCACTCTATTACGATTCACTTGTTTAACTTTCAGCGCCCACGCGAGCGCCGACGCCGGCTTCGAGTTTATATATAAATCCAGCTTAATGGTGAGATTTACCTGGATTTTTTTAAGAAATCGGCTGCCCGTTTTATTGGAAGATGTACCCCTACAAGTAAGACAAACAATGTGGCTGCTTTAAGACGGCGCGCCGCCACATTTTAGTATATTGGTAAAAATATTTCTGAATGAATCTTTTCCTGAGAGATGGATAGGACGCGGTGGATTTATACCATGGACTCCCAGATCGCCTGATTTAAATCCAATGGATTTCTTTCTTTGGGGCTATCTCAAATCTCTTGTATACAGGGCTCCAGTGAATACCGTTGAAGAACTACGGCAAAGAATAATAGACAACTGTGAGGTAATTAGACAAACGGAAGGAGTATTCGCTAGAGTTCGTTGGAACTTTCTGAGAATAATTAACTTATGTATTGAGGTAGGGGGGCATCACTTTTAAATTTTGTTATAAATATAATAATATGTTATTAATTTTAATATGATATTTTATAACAAAATTTATGTTGTAAACTTAGGATGATTGCAATTAAATATTAATGTGACAGATTATTTTAGTTTTTTTTTTTTTTTTTATTTATTTATTACTGACCTCGAAACAGATAAATCTGGTAATGAGGCCTATATATATAATAACAATACAATTTTAACAAATTCCTTAAATGGTAAAAGTAATAGTTAAAATTCTAGTATTTACATTTTACAGAGAAAGTAAAAAAAATGTCTAAATAACATGTTTAATTTTTTATATTATATTAGTTTAGTACTATCTCTTTAATATATTTTTTCAAGTTGGTATGCAGTATTTTTTTTCGGTGTTCATTAAAGAAGTTCATCAGGAATATTATTATAGGTTTGAATGCTTCCCTCATATGGAGAGTCTTGTTTTTTCTTTGAGCGAGCAAATGTATTTCTTAAGGCATATTTTGATCTTATATTATAGTTGTAATAATCTTTGTTTTGTTTAAGGACTGTGTTTGCTTTAATTAATTTATTTTGTACACTATGTATTAATTTGGTTTGCTCAAATTTACTAAGTTGATTTATAGTAAGAAATGGGTATGTTCTGTACAAGTCTTCACTGGGTGTATAATAATTTATGGCAAATAAAGCTTTTATTGATTTATTTTGTAGTCTTTGTAGTTTCTTTATTAAATATTCACTAGCATTACCCCAACAAGGTATTAGATATCTTAAATGTAGTCCAATAAAACTTTTATACAGAAGGTATCTTGAATTATCATTAAGTTGGTGGGAGCATCTCCTAAGTGCTCCAACAATAGGTGCCACTTTATTGATAATGTTATTTATTTGAGAATTCCATGTTAAATTGTTGGAAATTATGAGACCAAGATATTTATATTCTGATACTTGTTTTAGCAGTTGATTGTTTAATTTTATTTTTGGATTACACGTCTTTTTCCCTTTTTGTTTAATTATCATATATACACTTTTATTTACATTAATAGTTAACTTGTTGTAGCACAGCCATTCATAATATAGGTTTATGACAGGGTTCACAATCCGCTCCAGTTCTTCTTCGCTCCTTGCAGAAAATACTAACACTGTATCACCCGCGAACATATAATATTTGCATTGGAGTCCTACGAATTTAAGGCTATGCACATATAGAAGGTACTGCAATGGTCCAAGAACTGATCCCTGAGCTACGCCCACTGAAATATCATTTAAACTGCTAGTAAGTATTACTATTTACAACTGTGAATTGTTTTCTTCCTGATGAGTATGATTTCAACAAATCTCTACATTTTCCTCGAAAGCCTAAGTTACTTAATTTTTTTATAAGAAGATCCATGTTGACCGTATCAAAAGCTTTTTGCAGGTCAATGAAGACAGTTAGAACATATCTGTTTTTGTCAATTTCGTTAGCTATATAGCTCAGAAGATCCGCCGTGGCTCCTAGTGTATTGCTTCTTTCTTGAAACCCATACTGATTACTATCAAATTGAAATGTGGATTTAATAAAGCTAATCATCCTTGACTTAATGACCTTTTTAATAATTTTAAAAAATGTACTAAGTAGAGAGATAGGTCTATAATTGTTTAAATATTCATGCGATCCCTTTTTATACACTGGTACTACTTTTGCTATTTTAAGCTCTTCTGGATAAATGCCACATTCCAGAATTTTATTTATAATTTGTACAATTTTTTTCTCAATTGATTCCCATATTATAAGTAAATCTTTTTTTGTAATGTTGTCAGGACCTGGTGCACAATTGTTTTTTAGTTCCATTAAGATGTTTTTGATTTCCTCTGGATCTGTTGGATTTAAAAATATAGATTCACTTACTTTTTCTTCTTGGAACTGAGCTGGTCGAGTGTGATCAATTTGTGATGCTAAGTATTGCCCTATGCTTGAGAAATGTTCATTGAAAGATGTGGCTATGTCCTTGTCATTATTTATAGTTTGTCCTTTCTTATTTACAACGTGGCCTACAATTCTCTGTTTTGAAAACTTCTTGTTACATAGTTCGTTTAGTACAGACCAAGTTTTTCTACAATCGCTACTTGCTTCTCTTAGTTAATTTATTCTACTACTTCATGACTAGAAAGAACAACAATGACATAAACTCGTTTCCAAGCAAATGCTTGCGCTTGTTTCCAATGCATGCTTTGATAATAATAAAAATGAGAAGTGGATTGGTAATCATTTCTAGCACGAAAATGTTTAAAGGCAATTTTCTCAAAAACATTTCGTTTTATCGTGATAAAAGAAGAGGATATTTTTTGAAGATTTTTCAATGGTGAGCAATTAAAATGTATAAAAAACTGTAAACAAAAAAGTTAAAGGGCATTATCTTAATGGTAGGGGTCAATAAGACCCTTTGGCATTAAAAGATTTATGTCAAATTTGGAGCAATAATACATAGCATACATAGCAATTACTCCCCAAGTTTTTTGCTCATCATTTCCGGACACCCTGTAGAGATGTGCATTGGCAGCAGATGTCCGAGCATCCAAAGTAAAAGATAAAACAAGTGTGTCATCATCAGCGAAACTATATATAGGATTTTCAGTTTTTCCAAAAGATCGTTAATGTATAGTAAGAAGAGGGTGAGCGACAATATTATAGAACCTTGAGGGACTCCAGCGTTGATGTTAGATAAAATGACGAATGAATGATGAATGCATTGGATCATTTCTTGGTCACCCAATAGCCCTGACCTCTCCCTTTTAGACACATTTCTTTGGGACCATCTGCAGAACATGGCATACTAACAAAAAAACCAAAATATTGACAAGAACACAGAAAGAAATTGTTACTGAAATAAATCGACTTAACCAAGAAAATGACATTGTAACAGCAGTCATATTGAACACCTAAATTATTAGTTAAGTTTATCTCTCGTCTAACGAATATTTCGTGTTGACAAAATAAAAAATATGTTAAATTTACCTTGACTTGGAGGGCATTACCAAATAAATACCTAAATACCTACACTCACAAAAATGATTTACCAATGTAGTGATTTACAGAATTAGAGCTACTTTATCGCACGGCTCTATGTTGTTCAAACTGAGCCTAGGAATTATCACAAATTATTTAAAAACGCTACAATAACTCGGCTTCTTGTGGTTCGCCTCAACACAGACCATTTTATGAGTTACATGAGTTTTTGGATTGGAAAAACTAATTAATTTTAAAATGCTGTTTTGACTCGGACGTGCATTATTTTAACTCATTACCATGTGTAACTTTTTTTTGTGTCGGAATAAGTCATAAGAAAACCCATGTTGAGGGTAAATCACCGATCAAAAGGTCACGGAAAGTTCCGAATTCGCGCTCGTGCCGATTTGGCGCGATAACTTCATCCCATTGTTATTAGTACCTTATGCACGTCGCGTCGTCATGGACCACATAACTGGACTTGCTATCAGTGCAATTGTTGATCGGCGGGATCTTTTATCTTTGTTCAGAGTTTGTTCTCCTCATACAGGTGCGTGAAAATGAGGATACTCCAACTTTAGGACAGATTAAATCTATACTCGTTAAGGTAATCATCGTAAGCTAGAACAACTGAAAAATCAAGTTTTAATAGCTCGAATCATGAATTATCTAGCCCGAGTAGTAACGCATCACAATTCCCATATTGGTCTCTGGCAGTTAAACAATGAATTACGATGAAATGAAATCAGTTACGATTAGCTATGGTAGCCTTAGCTTACCAATAATTTAAGTCGAGTCCAATGCATAAGATAACCCATCTTCAGGGCTATTATAACTTATGAACAGTGATTTGATGCAATTTCTTTGATTTGGTTGCCGTAATTCAGAGGTCTGAGCTCTCCCCTATTAGCAACACGCATCGATCTAGGAAAACGCATATTTGAGTTATATCAACTCGATATTTCGCTCAGTGTACAGAGGGTTATCGCTTATATTTAGACCCCTATCTAGAGCGATAACAATAAGAGATAGAAAAAAAATTTAAATACGAAAGTTTTAGGATTTTTACTGAATCATCAGAATCTTAGCAAGAAATATCCAAACGATGATTACAATGCCGAAAAAAATAAGCAACTTATGTTTTTTTAAATGGAAGAACCTGTATCTATTTTATTAAAATTATGGATATTTATTTCTTGATTTCAAAAATATATAGTTAAATATATATTAGCTCAAACCGTTTTTAAGATATTAGCAATCAAAGTTTTAAAAAGTTGTATTTATTTTCGTTTATAAGTCTAGAATGCCTTGAATATCAAATGATAAAGTCTGCCGGCCTTTTCTTATTGCAATTATTACGTCTAGAAAGCCATGGAAAACAAATAATGTGGCCGGCAAATAGCCCCGATTTGACGGTGCTGGATATTTTTCTTTGGGGCTATTTAAAAAACAAAATCTATTACAATAAGCCAGAGAACATTCAAGTTTTAGAACAAAAAATTCGAGAAGAAATTTTGGTGCTAAATGGAGACTATCGAGGGTCCATTATGAACTCAATAAATCATAAATTATTAGGAAATATTCAAAAATGTATAATAAACCAAGGAAGTAACGTTGAAAATCAGTCATTTTTTGTTTATGTTTAATTATTTTTCTTTTTAACATTGTATTAATTTTCTTTTAAAATTTAAATAACAATAAAAAAATTAAATTTTTTATTTTAATTAGGTAATTATTGTTATGGTTAAATAAAAATTTTGATAGCAAAAGTTTCCCATGAGAGCTATCTGCAGTCGAATTTGGATAGGTCGGTTGTCTGGTGCAAATCCAACCTTCTACAGCTTAATGTGACTTTACAAAGGCAATTCTCCGTCAAATTATACCCACGAGGTGGAGAACATCAATCTGGATATTGTTCTACACTTCAATGATCTCGGCACCTTCTGCGACAAGGATCTTTCCTTCATCGTGCACGTAGACAACATCATTTTGAAAAGTTTTAGATTTCTTGGTTTCATAAAGCGACACACCGGACAAATTTACGACACAAAGGCACTTATGACTCTAAATAATGCACTAATTCGATCGATACTCGAATATTTTTCCATTGTGTGGAGTCCTAATTATCATTGCCACATCAGTAGAATCGAACGTGTCCAAAATAAATTTGCTAAATATCTTCTATTCAAACTAAAGTTTCCCTATCAAAACGTCCCATATGAAACAATAATTCTCCTTTGTGACATGAAGAGCCTAGAACACCGTCGCAGAAAGTCTTCGCTTGTCTTCCTGTACAAATTAATTAGTGGTGCCATTTTCTGTAACGCCTTGCTAGAGTCTGTCTTGTTTTTGGTTGCGATCAGGCGCACCAGACAGGAGCTTTTCTGTAGTAATATATTAAGGGATAGGGAAATTATCGAAAATCATTCCGAAGATTTTTTTGCCGTGGAAATCGCTCGAGGGCTTGCCCGAGAGCGATTTCCTAATGGCAAAAAATCTGAGAATGATTTTCTGATTATTTCCCAATCCCGAAATGTATTTTGAAGATTATTTACCAAATAAAAAACTAACGATTTCTGACGGGTGAGATTTTCACTTTTGACAAGGGTGATTTTCACCGGAGAGCGGGAGATTATCGCTGGATTTCTGACGGGTGAGATTTTCGCTTTTGACAAGGGTGATTTTCACCGGAGAGCGGGAGATTATCGCTGAATAATCAGGTGAAAATCAACCCGCTTTTATAATGGATGAGGTAAATAATCGAGAGAACTCATCGGACCAACTACGGACCGAATGCTTTTATCTCTAGATTGTTACGGAATTATGATAGTTACTTCTCGAACTGTGATATGTTTAGGTTAAACAAATTATTCTAATCTGTTATTTGGTTTTATATACAGAGTGGTGATAAAGTTTGGAATAATAGGAATATTTCTGAACAGGTTAACTTAAAAAAAAACGCTCAGACACGTCGATTTTTATTTTTATTTCTAAATTTTTTTAGCTAATACTAGAATCTACAGGGTGTTACATAAATGAATTATCACGTCAATGTCACTTTTTGTAAATGGAATACCCTTATATTATTTTATTTTTTGATTCTACGCAAGATTCTAAGCACATTTCGTTTATGATGTCCTATACCTATCTTGAACTGTTTACGAATTATTGACAATTGAAAATTAGACATCTTCAATGAAAATAAAAATATAAATTGAATTGTTTGAGCGTTTTTCTTTTAAGTTAACCTGTTCACAGATATTTCTATTATTCCTAACTTTATTGTCATTCGTATAGGGCATAGGGTATCTCAAAAAATCATTATCAATTTCAAGTTTGTTTTTATAAACGAAATGACACTTTTTTAAATTTTAAACATATTATTTTATTTAATGAACATTATTTACAATAAAGGAATATGCCTGCCTATTTTAATAAATGTTGGAAGTGGTATCCATTCACAGCTCTACAATGACCCAATCTATCCACAAACTCTCTTTGGACGTTAGTAACAATATCTGGGGTAATTTGCCGTATCGTGGCTCTTATTCTTATTTTTAAGTCTTCTAAGTTTTGCGGTTTATTTTTGTATACTCTCTCTTTAACGTAGCCCCATAAGAAGAAGTCGAGCGGAGTTAAATCGGGTAACCTTGGCGGCCACTTTATTTCGCCCCGTCGGCCTATCAAACGATGATGAAACGTATTGCCAAATATCTTCGAACATTTGCGCTAAAATGGGCAGGAGCTCCATCTTGTTGAAACCAAAGTCTATCATCAAACGTATCTGGAACATCTTGATTTGGAAATAGTGTAATTAAGGCAGGTACAAGTTCTTCCTTTAGAAATGACAGGTATCGTCCGCCATTCAATGTCCCCTCAAAAAAATATGTCCCGATGATTCTATTCTCAACAATTCCCGTCCAAACATTAATTTTCTCCCTATACTTCGTATGGCCCTCTCTATACCATAGTGGATTTTCATTTGACCAATAACGAAAATTTTGCTTATTTACTTCCCCATTAAGGCAAAATGTGGCTTCATCAGAGAAAATCACGTTTTTTACAAAATTATTATTATTTTGGCAAATATCCATCATTACCTCACAAAACTGATTCCTTCTGTCCGGATCATCGTCATATAGCTCTTGAACTATTTTTATTTTATGAGGACGCCACTTTTCTTTTCTTAAGAACTTCACAATAGCTGAATGATCCACATCAATGTTGTCTTGGTTTGAAAGACATCTAGTATTTGAATGAGGATTTTCTTCCAGCGACATTAAAATATCAAATTTAGTGTTTTCAGGGATGCCTGGTCGTCCTGAACGCGGCTTGCCTCTGACATATCCGAAATTATTAAATTTATTTATTAGTTAATTTACAGTGGCCTGACTGATTGGCTGTCTCTCCGGGTATTTATTATTGAACATCTCACACTTCTTCTTGCGTTCGAGTTTTATCTCCACAACCAGCCATAATGAGGATCTCGATTCTTTGCGTTTCTGTTTAGAACATTATGATAAAATAATACAAAATAATCAAATAATCACAAGGCGATTGTCAAAAAAGTGAATTAGAATGACATCAAATAACATCACTATGAACGCCAGATATTGGTAACCATGCTAACGTCCAAAGAGAGTTTGTGGATATATTGGGTCATTGTAGAGCTGTAAATGGATACCACTTCCAACATTTATTAAAATAGGCAGGCATATTCCTTTATTGTAAATAATGTTCATTAAATAAAATAATATGTTTAAAATTTAAAAAAGTGTCATTTCGTTTATAAAAACAAACTTGAAATTGATACTGATTTTTTGAGACACCCTATACGAATGAAAATAAAGTTGGAGATAATAGAAATATCTGTGAACAGGTTAACTTTAAAAAAAAACGCTCAAACAATTCAATTTATATTTTTATTTTCATTGAAGATGTCTAATTTTTAATTGTCAATAATTCGTAAACAGTTGAAGATAGGTATAGGACATCATAAACGAAATCTGCTTAGCATAACTTGCGTAGAATCAAAAAATGAAATAATATACAGGGTATTCCATTTACAAAAAGTGACATTGACGTGATAATTCATTTGTGTAACACCCTGTATATTCAAGTATTAGCTAAAAAAGTACAGAAATAAAAATAAAAATCGACGTGTCTGAGCGTTTTTTTTTTAAGTTAACCTGTTCAGAAATATTCCTATTATTCTAAACTTTATCACCACCCTGTATACGTTGTACCTCGCAATACCAATTTTTATTTTATTTTAGTTTTAGGCATACCATTTGGAATGTTATTATTCCGTAGTCTATTAGTATGAAATAAATAAAAATAAAAGTAAGCTGTTTTTTTTTTTATTCAAATTTTCTTTCGATGAGATTTTTGAATTCTACCAAAAATACAGGCAAAGTCAAATTAAACCCCTGTTCAGTTCTCGTTGGAACACCCTTTCAGCATTATTCAAGAAGCTTCATTTGTTTCTTAAGAATAAAAAATTATATTTCTTCAAAAACGGAAGAAAAAGATTTAAATGTCGGTGCTTAAAGAATTATGAAAGGGTTCAAAAACGACGCCAAAACTCAGGTCATCTTTCTGTCAAAGGCTAGAACAAACCTCCCAAACCCAAATACTAGGGTCAAAGTCAAAAACACACCCATAAAATGGAGCGACAATATTAAATATCTAGGCTTACATTTTGACAGAAAGATGAACTGGAGTCTCAATGCCACCCATAGAAACAAAAACGCGAACGCACAAACGGCTGCGCTGTACCCCTTTCTTAATAGGAACAGCAAAGTTAAGCTAACAACTAAACTTAACCTATACAAAACAATGATCAGGCCTGTTCTTTTATATGGCGCACCTACGTGGTGCACGATGCCTGTGACTAATCACAAAAAATATCAAATTTTCCAAAACAAAATTCTGAGACTGATCACCAATGCGCCCTTTTTCACCCCAACAAGACTTTTGCACAGAGACCTGACTAACCTACATAAACTCCTTACAAACTACTATAAAACCACAGACCTCTCAAATAACGCCCTAATCACACAATCCCATACACGATCCCCCTTCCCTCGCATATACAAATTGCCACGTGACTGGCTTATACCGTAAATATGCCTTTTCTTATGAGAAGTAAAAACGAAATCATCGACAGACTCTCAAACTAGTTTCATTTAATTAAAGCGAAAGCGTCACCACCAACAAATGAGAGTAAAAGGCCCTTCCTGTACTCAGAAGCACTAATCAGTACAGAGAAAGGGTACAATTTAACAGATTTTATCACTTTTCCCGTATCAATTGAAATGCGTTGTTTTATAGACGCCATTGTGTTTCTGGCAAAGTGACCCCTACACCGCCATTTTGATAGTAAATGCCACTTTGTTGTATGTCGTTGAAAAGGTGATTTTGTGGAGAGTTAAGGTGGATTTTCATGCATACGAAACACGACGGTCCGATATCCGAAATGACGTTTAATTTCGTCCGAAATTCTTGCCAATTTTCATGGCTCCGTTTCTGTTGTTCCGAATTTTGTCAATAGACATACATTTGACGCTTCAGTTATAGGTTATAATTTTGTTTTGGTCCTTTTTGTATTCTCAATTATAGCGTTTAATTACCCATTTGATTTCATTACGTTTTTAAGCAATATATGTGCGACAACGACGAGCATTATCAGCTTAATGTCATCCAATTCACTCCTAATTTTACCCGAGTGCACAAAACAAAAAGTTATGTTTAGTGACCTGAGCTGAGGACCTGAGTGTAACTGCAAGTCTTTCACTTTCTGATATTTGTCCACGTACGTTTATTGTTTTTAATAATCTTGGACTTACAATTGAAATACTTTTCAGAATCTATTAATTTCATTTCTTGCAACAGGTTGTGATAAGCGCCTTAATTTTCCCCCCATCCTTTTCTTTTTTGTTTATTTTTCATTCTTAATATAAGCAGATGGGATATTATAATATTATAATTAATGACACTGATTTATTTCGTTAATATTAGTTTTATGTTAAAATATTAAAATAGAAACAACAAAACGCACAAGAAAACGTCAAATAGTGAGGTTAAAATTGATACGATTGTCGGACAAAGTTAAAAATATTTTAACTCATCCGACGGTCGGATGAAAGTTGAAATTATTCGGACAAATATTGGCGCGAAAACAATTCAACCAATAGGAACACTTTCGGATCATCGGACCGTCGTATTTCGTATGCATGAAAATCCACCTTTAGCCGACAGTACAATATAAAATACAGGTTGTCTATAAAAAAAAATGGCGTAACTTCCGGTAAAATCGGAAGTAATGGTCATTTGGTTTTTAGGTGAGAATTAAAATCCCGCTCAAACATGGTAGTAACCCAAATTTGAACAAGATATCTTTTACCATAACGCGGTGGTGCTTTGTACAATGATTTCGTTGACACCCGGCATAGATAGTTAGAAGCTTTATATTTAAAAAAAATAATTAAGTTACTTCGTCCTCTTCTTTCGCTGCTTACAAATAATACAGTGTGTTGTTCAGGGCTGGGCAGGCGGCTCTGAAAAAAAATTAAATAATTACGGATACAGAACCATTTAAGATTTGTTTCTAATATTGCGCTTCCAGAAATGATTATTACCTAAAATTGTCTTTTTACTAAGAGAAAGTATATTAAGAATGTCAGTATAATAAATTAAACTTGGCGTTGTGACCTTGCCCACTATATCGATACAGTTGAAAGTTTAACAGATAAACAACAGGGTTCTCAAATTAGATCACCTCAATAACTATTCTAAAATATCTACGGAGATATCTAAAAAATGCGATTCCTTTTTAATAACAAGTATCTTTCAATGCAGTCTGCAATGTACCGGTGAGTAAACGATTTGATAAAGTAGTTTTATGCATCTGCAAAAACAGTGCGAGTAAAGATTATTTTCATCCAAGAGGGCTTGGTTTAGATCATAATTACGGGGACGATAAATCTAACCTAAGTTAAAATTGTGTCAAATTTATATTGATCATTTTCATATGACGTCTCAGGGTCAGCGACTATCTTGCTTGGAGGACAAACAAAGTAAATAAACACAAGCGTTTGGGTTACAAATTCAAGTTTTCTTTGCAGTTTGCCTTGAAATTTGAGATCTCTGTTCGTTCTGCTAATAATTAAAGTGCCCTAAATAAAATGCCGTCCTTTTTGTTTAGTGGTTGGTAAATTGTGGGATGAGGGGAAATAGGGACAATATACGATCTTTTGGAATTCCTGCAGTTTTTAAAATACTGAAGAAAACCTTAATAAACTCTCACGAGAACGGCGTGAAATATGGATAAGAGCAGATGTTGCAACACACTGACTGAGTGAAGTATTAATGCATAGTTTTCGAAGACTGTACTAATAGTAATATTAGAATATATAGTTAACTGGAGAAGCGGTTAAAAGATGTGAAATAAATGAAAACTATATATACTTATTGTGATTGTTTATTATTGTTATTTATTCATGAATGTTTCTCTCTCTAAGTTAGTACAGGATCTACCAATGAGGCAGTAGAAGGAAAGAGTGCAACATTTTCCGGCATGCTTTATGCTCGTCTGACAAATTTTTGCCCCATGAGAACTTGATTTTATATAACATTTTAATTTGAAAACATGAAACTGTAGGTTTAGGCCCCAATGAAATGGTTGTAATGGTTTTTCTCTACGATAGCTCGGATGCCATTTTGTAATGGCACTCGGATAGCGGTTTAATAGATGATTCGGACGGTACCCTTAATGCGGCGGAGTAATTACGGGTTTTTCGGTGACGGTGCGGGTCGGGATATCGGTATTGTAAAGAATTGCTTCTTATTTCGTAATCAAACAAACTTTTCAATATATTTATTTCCAATGTTTTTTGACGTAAATCACACAAAATACTGACATGACAACAACCTCACCTTTCTTACCAGTCGCTAATAAAGACTGGTAAAAAAAGGTGTAACTAAACCTTTATGTATAACAAAATAAATAATCTAAACATTTCTTCCATCTCCCGGAGAGTTAACGTCTAATTTACAAATTTTATTGACTGGTCTTCGGTATACCGCTCCGTTTCTAGTCTTTATGTCGACGACCCTAACTTTGCCATCTTTCCCTGGAAAAGTGGCAACGACTTTGCCCATCGGCCAGTTGTTTTGTGGGAGATTTCCATCAGCAATTATAACGATGTCACCAATGTCTGCATTTTTGACAGATTCGAACCATTTTGTCCTTTTATTTAATTGCGGTAGGTATTCTTTAACCCATCTTTTCCAAAATTGGCTAGTCAATAATTGAACCTGCCGCCACTGTTTCCTAAGGTCTACATTAGTTGATTGCAGGTTGCTTCCTGGTATTGACCCACCTGAGGATCCCAGTAGAAAGTGATTTGGTGTTAAACATTCTGGAGCTTCTGGATCTACGGAAACATAAGTTAATGGTCTGGAGTTAATCAAAAATTAAATTTCTACTAGGGCAGTAGACAAAACTTCTTCTCTAGGACATTTCTCTTTAAGCATGACCTTTAAAGACGTTTTAATCGATCTGATTAATCTTTCCCAACTGCCTCCCATGTGTGAGGCCGTTGGAGGGTTGAAGTGCCACTTTATTCTTTGTGCTGATGTGTCGTTAGTAATTTTGGATTGATCTAAGTTCTCAACTCGTTCTATAAGTTCTCTATTGGTACCGTGAAAATTTGTTCCATTATCTGAATACAAGTCTGAAACAGAACCTCGTCTTCCAATGAATCTCTTCAGGGCAAGAATAAATGAATCTGTACTCAAAGATGAAGCTATTTCAATATGTATCGCTCGTGTTGTTAGACACGTAAAAATAGCACCGTATCTTTTTTCTTTTCTCCGTCCAATAGCTACATCATACGGTCCAAAATAATCCACACCAGTTCTTGTAAAAGGTTTCGAAAATACGTCATATCTAGCTTTTGGCACGGAACCCATTTCTGGAGGTATTGGTCGAGCTCTCTTATTTTTACAATATTGACATGCTCTTGATATTTTTTTTACTTCATTTCTCAAACTGGGGATCCAAAATATCTGTCTCATTTCATTGATAACGAATTCGTGTCCTTGATGTTGTGCTTTCTCATGGTACTTTATTATTAGTAATTTAGTGAAACTGTGTTTTACTGCCAAAATTAAAGGATAATTTATTAATGAATAATCCATTATTCTGCCTTTCATGCGTAGTAACCCTTCTTCATCTAGGTATGGAGCCAACTTATAGATGCTACTACATTTTTCAACTTTTCCATGTTTTTTTAAGTGGTCTATTTCTGTGCTGTAACATTCTCTTTGTACTTCTTTGTACCATTCCTTTTCCGCATCTTGCAGTTCTTCTACTTGTAAGGGGCATTTTACTTTATCTTTAGTTCTCAGATTTTTTAGCCATCTTAACACCCATGCTGATGTACGAATCAGTTTTTCATATTTCGAAAATCGTATTATATCTGGTAGAAAAACATTCTTTTCTTTTTCTACAACGAGTAAAACTGTATGTTTAATTTCTAAATCTTTTTCATTTACACTATCGAACTGGAAGTCACTAATATAGTCTGAAATGTCGATATTATTTTGAAAATCTGGGCCATTAAGCCATCTGTTCATAGAAAGTTCGTTGGGTTTTAATATTCTCGTACCTTCGTCCGCGACATTTTCTTTCGTATTTATCCAGTGCCATTCTCTTCTTTTAGACAAATCTAGAATCTCCCCAATTCGATTCGATACAAAACTTTTATATTGAGTCTTGTCTGATTTTATCCACCATAGAACTGTTCTTGAATCTGACCAGTAAAAACTTTCTTGAATAGAAATTTCTAATTCTGCTAATGTATTATCCATGAGACGACTTAACATAAGTGCTGCTTGTAGTTCTAATCTTGGGATGCTTGTCGGTTTTAATGGGCTAACTTTTGTTTTTGCAACGAGAAAGGATACTCCACAACTTTTTTCTTTAAAATATCTAATATATATTACTGCACAACATGCTTTCTCACTAGCATCACAAAATCCATGAGCTTCAATTTTTGAAGAATTTGCTAATTCGATACCATAACATCTAGGAATTTTTATATCTGGTATGAGTTTAAGAGAATTTTGAATCCAGGTCGACCAACATTCATTAATTTCATGAGTTACTTCGTCATTCCAATCAATTTTTAATCTCCAAATTTCTTGTAAAATGATTTTTCCAGTGACAACCATTTTAGCTAGGAAGCCGAGGGGGTCAAATATAGACATAACGACTTTTAAAACGTCTCTTTTGGTTGGCCTTTTGTTTTTGTTTAAAATGTTCTCGTAGATTTTTTTGAGGTCGAGAGAAAACGTAAATATGTCTTGTATAGAATTCCATTGGATGCCAAGAACTTTCTCTGTCGGGTTTATTTTGTATTCTTCGAAGTTTTTAATTTTTTGCATTTTTAAGTTTTCGGGAATATGGTGTAAGATACGTTTAGAATTAGAAATAAAATTACAAATTTCAAACCCTCCGTTTTTATGTATTTGGACAACTTCTTCTATTATCTTTATAGCTTCTTCTTCACTTCTTCTGCTATCAAGGTAATCATCCACATAATGTTTGGTTAGGATCGCATTACAGGCGTCTTTTGATTGATTTTTGTGTTGTTCAGCGTTCTTATTTTTTACATATTGTGCCAGACTAGGTGAACATGTAGCCCCAAATATCATTGCTCGCATTTCATAGACATCAGGCTCTCCAGATCTCCTCATACCCCTCCAAAGAAACTTTTGAGCTTGTCGGTCTTCTTCTCTTATTATTACTTGGTGGAACATTTCTTTGATATCACCAGTAAAAGCAAATTGATATTGCCTGAATCGTAACAAAACACCCACTAGAGATGTCAGAAGATCTGGACCTGGTAAAAGCTCTGTATTTAGACTGACTTCATTCACTTTTGAAGCTGCGTCGAAAACTAAACGAAGTTTTCTTTTCTTTGAATTAAATACTGCAAAATGAGGTAGGAACCATTCGTTCTCCGTCCTATATAACTTGTCTTCTTCATTAAGTTTTCTGGCATACTGTTTCTTTGTATATTCTTCAATTTTAGAACAATATTGTTTAGCAAATTCTGGATCTTTGTCCATTTTCCTTTCCATGCAGTACAATCTGGACAAGGCATTATTTTTACTTTCAGGAAATCTAGTGAAGTCACTCTTCCAAAGTAAACCAATCTCGTATCGACCTTCTATTTTTCTGCATGTGTTTCTCATTATTTCTTCAGATCGAATCATATCTCTCGTACTTTCAGATTTTTCCTTTAAACATACGCCAAAACTATCAATTTTAAAAGAATTTTTAACTAGTTGATGTAAATTTTCATCATTATTTTCTGCATCACAGATGTGATATAAGAAATTTGATTCATTTCTTCCTATTTCAGATATTTTTCCATGTAGTACCCATCCTAGAGCTGTTTTGGTCATAAACGGGCCATGATTGGAAAATTCAATTACCTTTTTGGGAGCTACCAGGTGGTAATTATCTTGTCCGATGAGGATAACAGGTCGTTTATTAAAGTAGGGTGTTAATAATTCTATTTGACCAATATTGGAATACTTCTGCTTGATAACTTCGATATCTAAACTTTGAAGAGGCAGTAACATATTTTTCACTGATCTTACGTTCACAAGTTTATTAGTTTTTGCATTTTCGTACAACCCAGAAATGTTAATATTCATTTTTTGTGATTCCTTGTCTTCGTGGATTATTCCATTCGTCCACTGATAACACAGAGGTTGATTCTTACCAGATAAACCCATCGTCTTGGCTATTTCTTCATCAATTAAGGATACTGTGGAACCTTCATCTATAAATGCCAAAACAGTTAGGTTCTCGGTTTCACCTCTAATTTCAACAGGCAGCATTTTCAGAAGAACAGTGGTGTTTACATTTTTAATAAAGTTTACTTTTCCGTTTTCAGATGAACATTGAGAGGCTACCAAATCTTCGCTGAATCTTCTGGGATGATGCAAAAGTTTATGGTGGAAAAACTTACATTGCTCAGTTCCACATATCTTCTTGGAACGACATACTTGCTTTGAATGATTGCTTTTTAGACAGCAAAAACATAATTTATTTTCTTTTACTATATTCCAACGAGTATCTATATTCTTTCTTTTAAAATCTTCACATTCATCTAGTTTGTGGTTTTCGTTTTTACAAAATACACATTTTTTGAGTGTTCTCCTTTCATTGATGGAAAAAATAGTTTCTTTCTTTCTTTCTGTATAATTATTATGACTTTCAAAACGTTTACTAGTTTGGAAGTCGATAGTACAAGAAATTCTTGCTTTTTCTCGAAGCCATTCACAGAAATCTTTTAAATTAATATTGTTTTTCTTTTTTAATACATATGCGCCCCATTCCATTCTTAAGAAATATGGTAATTTACGTAGTAGTTCCTCTAAGAGTTGTGGGTTATACATATGTCCTGTATTCTGTAAAGATTCCATGGTTGCTGTAAGATTAAACACGGTATTGGAGAAAGTGAGCAATGCATCAGGCTTTCCGCTTTTCGGAGGTGGAGCTTTTCTGGCCTTTTCTACTAGCGTAGCTATAATTACTTCTGGCCTTCCAAAAGTTATTTCTAAGGTTTCAATTATTGTCGCCAGATTAACAGGAGATAATAATAGGGGCCTAATCGTTTCAAGTGCTCTGCCTCTTAAACACTTTTGAACCCTAAAAATATTTTCTTCATCAGAGAACTGACATATTTCAGAAGAACGTTTTAATTGCATATAAAAAATTGGCCACTCTTCAGGATCTCCAGAAAATATAGGAAGTTCTTTTACAAAGGTTTGCTTCAACAATAGATTATTTAAATCGGAATTAGGACGACTAGTTTCTGGTATTGGATTATTTACTGTATTGTAGTATACACGCTTTGGCATCCTAAACACTACATTTTCATCATTCATATGTTTGGATTCATCTTTATGACATTCAGGGTTACATGTAAAATCGTTTTTATCTAAAAATCGATTTACCTTGCTGGTACAACTTTCCTCTTCAAAAGGTGATTTACTGCGTGAGTCACTAATGTCACTAATTGATGCGTTTTCTATCTCTTCTATTTGATATTTTAGTTCTAGTTCCATTAACTTCTTTTGTCTAGCCATATTTCTCTCTTCTCTCTGGCGTTCTCTTTCTTCTCTCTGGCGTTCTCTTTCTTCTTGTTCTTCTTCTAGAGCCGCCAATTTTTTTTCACTTACTAGTTCTAATTGCTTCAATTTTTGCTGTCTTATAGACGAACTCGTGTCTTTTGTGTTTTTAGAAATTTGTGATTTACTATTTTCAGTCGTTTCGTTAACGGTTACCTCGACTTTAGAGGGAGTCTCCTTTTCCTTATCCTCTTTTTGAATCAAAGGCTTTTGCTTTCTTAATTCTTCTCTGAAACAAAAAGGCACCGTATTTTCTCGTTCGGGAAATCCTCTAAAATCAGACAGGCTGCTACTTCTTCTGTTCATATTTTGACTGTATTCCAACGTGCTGTTCTTATTGATGAAGGACCATGTAAAGAATTGCTTCTTATTTCGTAACCAAACACACTTTTCAATATATTTATTTCCAATGTTTTTTGACGTAAATCACACAAAATACTGACATGATGACAACCTCACCTTTCTTACCAGTCGCTAATAAAGACTGGTAAAAAAAGGTGTAACTAAACCTTTATGTATAACAAAATAAATAATCTAAACAGGTATTCTCGAGCGCCACCCTTTATTATTTGAAGTGGTAAAGGGATCCACTATGCTCACGGGGTAGCCTTTAAACAGTGGAGAAGGGTTCGGTGCATTTAAATTTATTAGAACGGAGTTGTCTTTTTCTTTTGTCGGAAATTCAGTCAGTAAGACTCGGAGGAATAAAACAATTTGTTTCCTTAAATTAATGACAGGTCGTGTTTATCTCAATAAAATATTAATACAAGATAAAATGCTTTAATACTACTTGTTACCATCGTGTATTATAATTTACAAACTTAAATCTAAAATAGTAATACCCCCAAAACGGATTACGGTTTTTTTCTAAAAAAAAAAAAGCGGTGCAGGAATATGATCGAAAATAAAGCAAGCAGTGCGAGCGGTGTTTTAAATTGGTAGTATAGCGGACGTGCAGGTGTTATAAAGCGGAAGCGGTAATTTTATGTCAGCAGGATTTAAAGAATGGTAATGATCGGTTTAAAGCTTGATGCAATATTAGGGTGGTGCTACAGGTATAACGGGACTTAGTCCGTGAAATAAATTTTAAAAAAAATGTAAGGTTACTGTCGGTACTGTTATTCTTCGGGTTTTTAACTTTTTTAAGGGAAGTTTTAAGTCCACTATTTCCCGAACTGTGCCAGGACTCGCAGACTGTCAGGGTTGAAGCAAATACAACTAATTCCCGAACTGTGCCAGGACTCGTTGTTTGCTTTGAGAAAGAGGGTGCAACTATTTTCCCGAACTGTGCCAGGACTCGTTGACTTCACGGGGGGCTAATTTATAAGGACACCTATTTCCTGAAGTATGCTAGGATTCGTTGTTTGTTTTGAGAGGGAGAGGGTTTAAAATCCACTATTTCCCGAACTGTGCCAGGACTCGCAGACTGTCAGGGTTAAAGCAAATACAACTAATTCCCGAACTGTGCCAGGGCTCGTTGTTTGCTTTGAGAAAGAGGGTGCAACTATTTTCCCGAACTGTGCCAGGACTCGTTGACTTCACGGAGGGTGAAAAATAGGTACTAATAATCCCGAACTGTGCCAGGACTACTTTGTACGCAGAAATATATTAGATATGGAAGAGGTTCGGTCCCTACAGTAACACTTCTAATGATCCACTATATATTTTAAAACGGATTGAAAGTTTTAACGGTTTCCTTTTTTATTTTAAAACGACACACCCTAATAACATAAGTTTCCTTACCCACGTGGCGGTTCTTTGACTTGGTTAGGTCTCGTAGCAGGAACTGCCTTTTTGAGCGCCGAGCGCTCGCTTAAATTAATATCCTTCCGTGCGCCAACTGAAGCAGCTGGGGCTGCTGGGGGCCGCTGCCCGCACCTCTTATGACGCGGTACTATCGAGGCGCGCGGCGTATCCCCTCGCGTTGGCGACTCGGTACTGCTCGCTGTATTATGCAGGATTGATAATAATTAATGTGCATCGTATTTTTAATTAGTTAACTAATTTGGGGATTGGTTTAGTTTTCTTTTTACTTATAGATAATAAACAATTCGTTATGATACTACTTGGTGAAAGAATAGAATTTTTCTATTGACAAATAAAAGAATAAAAGGATAAAATAAATTTAATTCCTGGGCGGTAGATAACGTGATTATTCTTATTCCTAGCTATCCTAAACCTAAAACGGGTTACTAAAACTAAAACCTATGTAACTTCGTTACATGGTAACAAAGTTATCTAAAATCAAACCTTATTATAACCTAATCTTACCTTGCCGACTACTACCTACAACATAAGCATTGGGATTTCTCTTCCTTTGCACTAAACCAGATTCATAAAATTTGAATGCTTGCAAGCCTTTTTATGCCTTCAGCTGCTATGTGTTAATTAAGGTAGTTTACCAAGTCCATCATTGCTACTTCTGGCAAATACATTAAGCTTCCAAAATCAGTCTCTCCAAGCAGATAAAGATCAATATACCAATAATTTTAAGTTTTGCATCGCATCTACATTTAACCTCGCACTTAAGAGTCTTAAATATTCGCTTCCTTCCATGTTTTGAAATTTTTAATTTAGAACGCAAACAAAAGCTCAAAACACACACTATACTACCGTCTCAAAATAATTGGCAAAACTGTTCATGTAACCATTAACGGTGTGCGGCAAAAATAGTTAACATTGATTCGCCCACTTTTAAATTAAATAAAAGCAATTGAAACCGCTTGGGAAGATTGTGCATAAATAGGTCATTACATGTTGCCAAGCTTTAATAGATTTCACTAAAATTTCCATAAAATTTACCGAAATCGGCATGTCATTAAGGGCCTTTTCACCCTAAGGTACCTGTTTTACTTAATTTGGCAACGGAGTTAGGAAAACCCCATGTCTAAAGGCGCTCGCACGCTTTCTTATCGCCTCTAACCAACGTCCAGTGTCGCAGACAAGTTTCAATCAAGAGGATATTAGCAATTCAGTTTTATTATTTTGGTGGTTATTCAAGACAGCAAATCTTATAATGCATGCGAGTTCTTTAAGTGATAGTAACCAATAAGTTACAAAACGACGTCATTTAAAACCTGCGGAGCGTAAAATGGTAAAAAATGTGTATGAGGGAATTCTAAGTACACACGGTGGAATATCATTCACTGATGCAGCAGAACTTTGTGCCACATTGGCTAAGACATCTTGACGTACTGTTTATAGAAGTATCAATGACAATAGGAATACTAAAGTGTCCGATCAGAAGGAAACAAAAGGACGGAAAAAGATTTTTATTGATCAGCAAACAAAGTTAGCCATTCGTCGGAAAGTGCATGCATTTTTTTTTCGAATTGAACTTCCGAATTTAAAAAAATTCTGCCGAAATTAAAAGGGATGAAAATGTGCAAGAAATCGTATGTGGAGTAGAAGTATCTAGAACAATATCGCTGTGCAGGGAAAAGAATTTACTTTGCGGACGAGACATGGTCAAATGAAAGACATACTTACTGTAAATTACATTTGGCAAGATCTCAACATTAAACATGCACGTAACGCCTTTATCAATGGACTGTCCACTGGATTGAAAGCTTCTTCAGGAAAAGGCCGTCAGTTAATTATAACTCACATCGGGAGTGATTCTGGTTTTCTTGAAGGTGGGTTAAACGTGTTTGAATCTCGTAAAACCGGTGATTATCATGAGGATATGAACTTGGGAGTGTTTGAAGATCGGTTTAAAACCATCTTACCGCGTATTGAACGTGGGTCGGTAATCGTGATGGGTAATGCACCATACCACAGCCGTCGGGTGGAAGCTTTGCCAACCTCTGCGTGACGAAAAGCAAAGATTGTTGACTGGCTCGAAAAAAAAAATATTGCATTTGGCGAAAAAATGCTAAAGGTGCAGTTGCTCGATCTTGCAAGACTTCACAAAAAAAAATATACGAAATATGTAGTGGATGAAATGGTTCGTGAACGAGGTGTTACAATATTACGTTTACCGCCTTACCATTATGAACTAAATCCAATCGAGCTTATATGGGCACAGATAAAAGGCAAAGTGCGGCGTGAAAATAAAACTTTTCAATTAAAAGATGTTAAAGAACTGTTAAAAACGGCAATAGCGAATGTACAAGCAGCAGATTGGCATAAGTGCGTATTACATGTCGAGGGCGTAGAAAAAAAAAATGTGAGATGTACGCGTTGAAGTCATGGTAGAACCTATTATTATAAATCCTGCAGATGACAGCAGTACCAACAGTAATGAAATGTTTTCATCGTCAGATAGTGAATAATCGCTGTAATGGTAATAATGAATTTAAAATTGTAACGTATTGTCATTATAACACTTTTTAATGTCGGCGTGGAATATAATTTGTCAAATTTTAATCAATTAGTGTTCGTTAGGTAACAATAGTTAGGAAATTTATAAACATTTATAATTTAGGATTAGATGTTGCCCTTAATCCACTATTATATGTTTTTATTATTATGTATTATTATAAAAATAACATATACCCTTGCTTAACTATTCTTTTTGGATTTTATACCTGCGTAATTTAGTTTCTCTAATTACTTTATTAGCTCACCAAACGTAAAAGCTTAATTTATTTTTCAGTTTAATTTATAATACTATATTTATTATAGTAAATGTAAATATATTATAATAATAAACAAAGAATTAATATATTTTTTTGAATTATTGTTGTTTGAAATGACACGCCTCGGGAATTGGCGTTCCCCTTACGTCTTGCACACCCCGGTAAACATGAGTCACTGCCAATTATTTTGGTACCGGAGTATAGGATGTTCAAATAAGTATTACGATAGGAATACAGTTGAAACACAAAAAAGTATTAAGTCCAGGTAGCACAGGTACCTGTAGATAGTTCCTAGAAATGGTCACAAATGAATCCTAAAATCACTTGGAAACTTATTAAAATACACCAAAAGAGTCTTATAAGTCATTAGCGTAAACGGCCATAAACCTTTGTTTGTCCTCCAGGCAAAATGGCCGACCTGTCAAAGTCACGTGTTTGAAAATGGCCAAACTAATGAATATTAAAACAAGTAAACGAATACAAATTTATTTGTGTTGTTTACAAAATTAACAAAGTAAGAACATTGAGAAAGGAAAGTAAAAATTATAGAAGTTGCTGAAATTGGCTACCGCCATGCTCCAAGCATGAATTCACACGTCTCTTCATATGTTCGAAAGCACTGACCAGCATCTCTGGAGAAATGTTACCACATTCTTGGATAATCCTTTCTTGTAACTGTTCTAAATTTTCAACTGGTGTTTTAAAAAGTATTATTCTTCAAATGAGGAAAGATGGAAGTAGGTAATCCATAACCGTCAAACAGGGTGATCCGGGTGGGACTTCAATGTCTGTTCGAAAACTGATCAATATGTCGTCGAAAAAATTGCGTAAGTAGTTAATCGTTTCGGCGGATGTATGGGCGGTTACACCGTCCTGTTGAAAATAACCAAAACTTAGTTTATCGTCAAGTAATTGCTCCACAAATGGATTCAAAATATTGTTCCTATACCGCTGTGCTGTAACTGTGTGATGGAAAAAAATAGGACCAACAATTCTTCTTCGGGAAGCAGTCAACCAGACACCAATTTTTTGAGGGCGCAATGTGGACTCTACAGGGTGTCCCATTATCGACACTTTTATAGGGTATCTTCGTAATTGTTAGTGCTATCAAAAAAGTAATATAGGTGTCATGTGCTCTTTTTGGGTCATACTTAAAATGGTTAAATGTAAATTTGAAAATTTTCGCTCGCTTAAGAGATACGGGGAAAAATCAAAAAATTGACAATTTTAAAATTACCCTATATTTTCTTAGTTAAAAGAGATACAGAAAAATGTTTTATACAAAAGTTTTTTTACAAGGATTGTTGAATAATCTACCGTTTTCAGAATAAGTATACGGTGTCAGGTAAAAAAGTTATCGGACCTAACCTCTTTTTTTAAATGGGACACCCTGTATATTTCAATTTAAAAAAAAAAGCATTTTAAATTCTCTTTTTAAATATATAACACACCATGGATGATATTTGGTTTCGTAGGCGATATATTTAAACTTTATTACTTTAAACCACAGTAGGCCATGAAACAACAGCTAATATCCGAGAAACAACTATGTTGACATTCTAATTGTTGTTAACATTTACCGTCAATTTTATTTTTACATATTCGTTTGAGAAAGTGACTTATCAATATTTTGAAAAATTTGATATTATATTAGTTTATATTGAAAGTGGAAAAAACGAAGAAATGGCGCAAAATTTATATTTTGTTCGCTATCCGGAAAGACGGCAACCATTTAAGGACATATTCCGACGACTGGAACATAATTTAAAAACATACGGCTCCTTTACGATGCCGAGATCAAAAACTTATAATAAAGAAAACAAGGAAAATGAAGAAATAAGCGTCTTAGGATTTGTCGAGGCCAATAATCAGGTAATATATCCTGTGATAGCTTTGAATAGTAGTAGCTCAACTTTTATTGAAGTGAAAACTTCTTTAGGCGCGTTTAGCACTTTTAGTGGGTATTGAATGAGACTGAGCCGTCAGATTCGGCTATGCAACGCTCATGATGTAGTCGGACAAAAAAGCAAGATAGTGTATTTGCTTTTTATGGATCGATTCTTTAATTTCAGATTTGCGGATGTTAGATTCTGAAAGGTTAATAGAGAATCTTGTCTTGGTGAGGTTTTCACTTCTGTCTTGTGGTCTTAAGCGCACATCCTAATTTTATTCTCTAAAGTGCCTTTCTAATTTTAGGAACAAAAATCTACGTCCGTCAGAAACGTAGAAACTGGAACTGGAATTACAAAATCTAAGGCTCAAAGAATTTTGACCTCCAATAAATATTTTCCTATGTTGTTAAAATTACCCAATATTTGCATCCTGGTGATGATGTGAGACGATTGGAATTTTGTCATTGCTCTTTAAATAAATCTAACGAGGATCGTTCTTTTCACCAAAAAATAATTTGGTCAGATGAATGCCGAATTACAAATTGCGGTATTCATAATCGACATAATGAAAGACATTGGAACTCCACAAATCCCCACATGGTACGACCTGTTCGCCAACAAGGTCGATTTAGGGTAAATATAAGTTTTGAAAAACTTAAAATAAGTTTGTGTACAGAGTTGTACCTTGTCCTTTCCGCCAGACCCAATCATTGGACGCGTTTCGCCGTTTACGGCTCTTCAGCAAGGCTCCGGGTCTGACGGAAACGTAAGGGACCTCAAAGTGCTTTAACACAAAAATGCAAGTTTACGAATGATAGTTGCAGCACGTGGCTACATCTCGTGGCAACCACACGTATCAACCCAACCAGGACAGCGAGAATCCATATAGGTTCAAACGCTGGCAAGGCGGCCCATTGCGGGCAAACTACGTTGAGTGTCGCTGGAAGCCAATGTATCGGTTCCGCTTACCGAAAGCATGTATTTTGAAAAACACAAACTTAAAATAAGTTCGTGTACTCTCATTCGTAAACTTGCATTTCTGTGTTAAAGCACTTTGAGGTCCCTTACATTTCCGTCAGACCCGGAGCCTTGCTAAAGAGCCGTAAACGGCGAAACGCGTCCAAGGATTGGGTCTGACGGAAAGGATAAGGAACAACTCTGTACACGAACTTATTTTAATTTTGTGTTTTTCAAAATACATGCTTTCGGTAAGCTGAACCGATACATTGGCTGCCAGCGACACCCAACGTAGTTTGCCCGCAATGGGCCGCTTTGCCAGCGTTTCAACCTATATGGATTCTCGCTGTCCTGGTTGGGTTGATACGTGTGGTTGCCACGAGATGTAGCCACGTGCTGCAACTCTCATTCGTAAATATAAGTTGTGTTTTGTTTCAAAACAAACGGGTGTATCGCTTTTTTGAAGAAAATTTAAATGCAGATAGATATCTGGACATACTCCAATCAAACCTTTTCGATATCCTTCATGATGTTCCTTTAAATGAAGTAATAGAGATTTATTTTCAAAATGATGGCGCCCCTACCCATAACGCTTTTCGAATAAGAGAGTATTTAAACACTCACTTTAGAAACCGTTGGATAGGAACACATGGACCTATAAGGTGGCCACCACGATTTCCGGATCTAACACCTCCAGATCCTTTTCTTTAGGGAGTGTTGGAAAATAAAATTCATAAAGAAGTCATTTTAACCCGAGAACAACTTGATCAAAGAATTCATAAGGTCTTTGCAGAAATAAAACCATTACACATCATGAATGCTTTAAAATCCGTTCGAAAAAGATGTCAAGAGTGCATTGAAAACAACGGAGGAGCTTTTGAACATTTGCGATAATTCCCGTTATTTTTTACCTTAATCTGAATCTTTTATTTCGTTTCAAAGTAATAAAGTTTAAATAAATCGCCTAGGAAATCAATATCATCCATGGTGTGTTATATATTTGAAACGAGAATTCAAAATGCTATCTTTTTAGATTAAAAAAAAAAACATTCAAAAAATGAGGTTAGGTCCGATAACTTTTTTACCTGACCCCGTATACTTATTCTGAAAAGGGCAGATTATTCAACAATCACTATAAAGAAACTTTTGTATAAAACATTTTTCTGTATCTCTTTTAACTAAGAAAATATAGGGTAATTTTGAAATTGTGAATTTTTTTTTTCCCCGTACTTGTACCTTTTAGATATGGTATGGATGCTGTTCTTTTAATGTTCTATGAACTACATCCTTGGATACTTCTACCTCTAAACCTAAGCGTCTGGTGCTTAATTTTGGATCTTCAGCAATTCTTTCCAAAATTTGTTCCTCAACCTCAGGAGTCCTTATTGCACGTTGCCGTCCATAATTGGCAGTTAAAGGAGTGAAGCTATCGGTTTCGCGAAGGCGTCTCTCAATAACAGCAAATGTTTGATGGTTTGGTATGCGCCGATTTGGATATCCCCTGTATACCCTAACACTTTCGCGGCCATTTCCTCCACAATACCCAAAAACCAATAGCATATCCGTCATTTCTGCAGAACTGTATTCTTCAGCCATCTTTACAGTCAATTTAAGATTTAACTAATACGTTTCAAACACCTTATTTATTCTCGCATTGGCAAATTCTTACTGAAACACTTACTCTAAACAACAGACTGATAGCGAAAATTCCTAAAATACGAAAAATGTTTACATTTAAATAGTCTGTTGCAAAAAAAATTTTAAAGGTGTTCATCAAACAGGTAAAAAATTCGAGGATTCTTGGATGTGACACTCCAAAAAAGTATCTAAAAAAAATACATTTTCCACTGCTAATTCACTGACCACATTTCATCCTCAAAGATAACAGCAAACATTTTTTATTCAGAATAATTTAAATATTAAATATATAAACACTAAAAACAGAAATATCTCAAAAACGGCTTACTTTAGCGGATTTTCACAAGAGTACCTTTATTGCTTCAAAATGTTCAAAAAATTAGTTCCTTAACAAAAAAAGGAAAAAACTACATTGATAAAAAAGTTATGGCCATTCTAAACCACAAGAAGTGCATTGTGAAGCGCCCTCTGATGGCCACAGTGAAAAGGTGTCCGTATTCGGGTTTTACATTCCAAAAAACCCCCGGATACCAAGTTTTAAAGTAATACGTTAAAAAATGTTCATGAATTTTAAAAAATTAGATTTTTATTTTTTAACTTTACCACCCTGTATCTCGGAAACGGAGCAATTTCGGACTAAGATAAGTTGCTTTAAATCGCCTTATTTTGGCCTCAGGACTATGTGCTTAGATTTTGTACAGACCTTTTAGGGACACCCTGTATATCTATATTATATCTCTTAAGCGACCGAACATTTTCAAATTTTGATTTTACCATTTTAAGTTTGACCCAAAAAGAGCACATGACACCTATATTACTTTTTTGATATCACTAACAATTACGGAGATACCCTATAAAGGTGAAAGTATGAAATACCCGGTACAAAAAAAATGGGGATTTTTCACTACTTCACATGTGTGTATTCTGAGAATTGACATAAAAATGTCAGGTCTAATAAATCATTTCTTTCCAATAAATTTTGACAGTAATTCCTGCGTCTTTTAAAATCTGCAGCTCGTATTTCTTGTATCATCTTACACATTTTGTTGGCGTATTTTGCATTATTTCACGAACTTTTGTATCTAGTTGTTCTGTTCTTACAGATGGTCTTCCAGCTCCCTAAACAGAGCCACGATTTTTCTCAGACAATGATAAAAATCCCCAACAGTAAAAGTGACGTTAGGAAAAAAAAGCTGATTGTATTGCCACTCACCATTTACTCTAACCCCGTTTTGAAAATGCGCTTCAGACATGAATTTTTTGTGCTGTTCCGTAAAACCCATTGCGTGAATTATTCAAGAAATGGGATAAATTACCGATGAATCAAATTACTTGTAACGACTGTTACAGATGGTAATGATAAATATTTTTTCTCTAAAGCACAGTTCATTTTTATATGCATATAACACTGGTCAACACATAATTTGGTACCGGCAATTTCTTTACTGTTTCTAGGTAATTTGGGCCTGCTAAACCTAAAAATAACCTCAGATTTGCTCCATCAGATCGCTTTCAAAAACTAGGACCATAAGCTATATTTTCGAGATTAAGGGTATTTTATATCGCATAATTATATATGTATTACAGCTACCACCAAAAAAACAACTCAGGAATGGTTTATTGTACACTACAAAAAATACAAGAATCATCTGTCAATAACATTAACAATATTAACTTAAGTTATTAATTTAAATTAACCTAAACTAATAAATAAAAATGAGCTAATCTGCATCACCCAAAAACTTCCTTTTATAAGATTTTCTCGCATGAGATTGAAAAGGACAGTCTCGTTAAAGATTCCATCATATTAATGTCCCATCTACCCTGATATCTCTCTTCCGTCGTTTTTATATCCTGATGGAATCGTTCCCCCTGTTCTTCACTAAGGTCGCCAAGATTTTCTGGGAATCGTTCCAAGTGACTGTGGAGATAATGAATCCTAATGCTCATATTACACCCGTGTTGGTTAAAGTTGTTGAGCATATCTTCCACTTTCTCTCGGTAATTTTCCGATTTCTTGTTTCCAAGAAAATTTAGCACAACTTTAACAAAAGATCACCATGTATTAAATTCAGTTTCGGTCATCGATTCTGTAAAATGTGAATCTTTTATCAGCTCTCTGATCTGAGGTTCATCAAATATTCCGGCTTTAAATTTCTCCGTGCTGAGGGCAGGAAATTTACTGGACAAGTATTCAAAACACGCACCATTCTGGTTAAGGCCTTTATAAGTTGTTTCATTAGTCCTAGTTTAATATGCAAGGGAGGAAATATGATTTTTTCCCGTTCAACCAACGCTTCATTAATTACGTTAGCTTTTCCTTGTACTAAAGCATCTCTATAAGGCCACTCTCTTCTAAGCCAGTGTTGATTCTTAGCCCTGCTGCCCCAAAGACACAGGAAACAAGGATATTTTGTATAACCACCTTGCTGTCCCAGAAGAAAGTTCACCATTCTTTATATAATCTAAATTACTCAGCTTAAGACTTGATTTGTTTAACTTTATATAATAATATATTTAAATAAATTTTCTCGTATAAATTTGTAAATTTTAAAAAGATTGTCACATAATACGTTATAATTACTGTTATTAAATACCGTTCCTGGGTTTTTTGCGCTGTATATTCCTTAGAATAAATAAAACAATAAATAAACAACTCAAATAAAGGTTGGACAATTTTTTAAACGGCTACTGCCGTGCAATCTATAAACATAGTAACTTGACTTACCTACTATGTTTTTGCATTGTAGGTTTATTTCGACTCGCAGGAATAAGCTCTTATATTGGATATTTTTAAAACTTTAATTGGAGCGTGCACTACCAAGTTATTAATAGGTAAATTTTAGCAAGTAGACTTCCTAAGATTTATACTTTAGCAAATGTCAACACAGATTACCCACTGATGTTCGTCATATTTAATTTTTTTAAGCACTAACGATATTGTTTTATATTCTTCTTTTAATTTTGTAGAATGCCCAATTGAAATACTTTCATATATGTTACCGTTATGTAGAAGGACATACTTTAAACTTCGTTTGGAACTGTCGATAAAGAGACGACAATGGTCTGGTGTGTACTCTGGTATACCCATTTTCTCTAACAGACCTTTAATATCATTACAAAAAACCACATTATCCTCCTAAGAGAAAAATGGCAAAAGATCCTTTTCTCTGTTACGGTAGTACGTAATTTTGGTACATGGATAAAGAAGATTCTTTTCATTTAGTCTGGAGGCAAGTAACTCGGCAGATTTTTTTGGGAGGTTTAAATCTCTGACAAGGTCACTTAGCTCCTCCTGAGTAAAGCGTTCGGGATTTGTTAAATCTCCTTCAAAATCGCTGTCCTCTTTTTCAAATCGGTCACTCTGCAGCTCGTCAGATGACATTTCGACTGTATCTTCTGGTAACGTAGGCAAGCTGCTGTATGTTGGAATTGGTATTTCTTTAGAATGCTGAACAGGTCTTCTTGCTGATTCCAGGTAAGGATAGTTCCACTTATGCCGATTGTTACGATAATTGCCCTTTATCTTCACAAGACAAAAATAACAATCGTCAAAGTGTCTTTTGTGGCATTGTCGCAGGTGTTCGACACAGGTTTTATTTTGGTATCCTAAGTGAACACCAAAATAGGCCAACTGAGCTTGTTTCACAAAGTCAGAAATCACTCTTCTACTTTCTTTTAAAATGTACTCGCCACATATATAGCAAAGAACGTCCGGATGGTTTACGCAACTACGCCTACTTGTAGAAGCCATGTTTAAATACGATTTTTCAAGAAACACACTCTTGCAATGAAGCTCAAGTTCCAACTAAATGCATGCAGGCAATATTCCGCATAATATAATCCCCATATTATGGGGATTATATAAGTACTATAATAATACCCTAGGACACAAGCCAAGTTAACGAATTAATTTATGCGGCTTACGGTATACAATTTCATTCACTTTTATTGCCTTCTATTGTATATTTCGTGCTAATTGCAAATACGAAAATAAGAAATCTGCAGGTGCAAAGAAATTCCAGGAAAAATTTTTTTTTATCTGTAATAATTATATGACCTTTTGCCAATATAAGATTAGGTATTTACAGTAATTTATGAATAAATAGGTATAATTAAAAAGGCATTAGTCTTGGAATTAGTGAAGTTTTTGATAAAATGTATGACCATTAATTAAAATTGTCAAATATATTAATAAATATTATAATTTATTATGAGTAGGCTCTATCTCAAAAACTAGAGATGATACGAAGAAAAGCTAAGCGTTCTAATTAACTAAATTTGGAATCACCGCATTTAAAATAACTAAAATCAGTTGTTTTTTCTTCGGCGCCAACACAACATTTTTTTTTTGTTGGGCTGTGTAATCATTATTTATATCACATTAATGATAGCTCCCAATTTAAAAAAAATAATAATAATAATAATAATAGTCTTTATTAAGAATGTAAATTTAAAAAAATAATTACAATTCTTAGAGGGCGAAGTCTAGCTGATAAGCCTCAGCTACTCAACATTAACCCTTTTTTTAAACAAAATTAAACTAGTTATAGTGTAATCTGACAAAATATACATATATAGCGTAGCAAAATTGCGAGTTTTTAATGAAATATACATTGTTGGCATACATAATGGGCACTACAGAAAGTTTTAGTAACAAAAAATTGTCGCACGAGATGAAATACTGACACTGACAATTATAGAAAATCGTGCGAACTATCCCTCAGCGTTAGGATTCGCCTGCTTCTCCAGCAGTGACTTTCTAATTATGTTGCGAAATAACATTAAAGAGGGGCAGACAAAGTAATTATTGAAGTTGTTGAAACACTTTACGGCTTTATGTTAATAATAACAGTTGAAATATATTCTCCATGTTCAACCAATTGAGTTCACATATTTTTAGAGAAGTGTGGTCATATTTTTTTTTAAGTTAAATATAAACCTGCAGCAATTATTCTGCATTTTTTGCAGATGTAGCTTGTCCTCTTGGGTTAAACATGGATAATACAAGATAATACAGTAAGAAATCATAGACAATATGTATGCTTCACATAACTTTTTGCGCACTTTGAAGTTTAGAAAATGTTTATTTGCATACAATACTTTCAACACCATATATGTTCTTTTCGATAAATTTGATATATGTTTACTAAACCTTAATCCGTCATCAAATAGCACCCCTAAGTTTTTGGCAGTATCCGTAAATGTAAGATGCATTCCATTGCATTGAATATTAATGTACTGCTTTAAAAAGTCATAACATCCTTTCGGCGCAAAGAGTAAAACCTGTGTTTTTTGAGCATTCAATGCAAGGTTATGTCTACTGCTATATTCAGAAATTTGCTGCAAATCTGTGTTTATGTTCGCTTCAATATCGTTATAATTTGACGGGTGAAAAGTACAGACAAGCTGTGTATCGTCGGCATAAGTGTGGATTTGGGAAAATGATCATGCATGGGTGCATCAGCTTCCCATCTCGTGTGAAAAGTGTCTCTCTCTGCACTTGTTTACTAATTTGTTTCTGTTTCTTCCATTCCACTCCGTATTTATTTTATTTTCAAAATCTGCACTTATTGCGGCTCCTATGTTATTATTAATCATAACTGAAGCTTTTATGAAGAGTAGTGGCGTACCTAGAATATTTATTGCCCGAGTCAATAAATAATCCGCCATACGCCATTTGAAAAATTGAGTTATTATTATTATATTAAGTTGAGTTTACTATTATGAATGTTATTTTTACGTTGTAAGTAATGTCAAATTTTCGATAAAGAGTAACTTTATAAAGAAAAAATTTGAAAAAATTTTGGTAATTGACTATGATCACTTGGCAAAATTTTGTGAATATAGGTATATGTTACTCATAATATACTAAAAAATACACAAGAGCTACATAGGGCTATTATACAAATTTCACATTTTATCCAAGATTAAATTATTGGTACCTTGACATTTTCTATTAATTTTTAAAACTAAATGAACAAAAGTTCAGATAAGCTTTAAAGTAAATATTATTTTTCTAAATTAAATTAAACATATTTTAAACTGGTAGAATTGAAAGACATACCTGTGCAAGCTCTGGGCAGTTAGAAAAGCGAGCTTGTGCGCATACTGGCAAGGGGCCGGAACTCTGACTGTGCCCGACCAATTGAAGTACATATGGCACATCTTAAAGGTAAACCGTTGCAATTTGTTTGCTGCGACTCCCAGGGTGTCTTCGATAACGTTGTAACTTGTAGGAGTAACGGTTCCCTGTCGTACGCACTGGGAAACAATGTAGTAATCATAGCTAAAAAAAAAACAAATATACTCTTTTTACTTTCAGTAAAAACTTATAGCAAGTACAAACATTGTTTCTGCACAGAAAAGTGTTTGCTAGTGTTACCATTTAAAAGTTAAGAGTTAGAAACAAACATACCGGGTGATGCATGGCTTAGTTGAACATAGAAGTACGTACATAGGAAGTCCCATGTAAATTTTGAGGTGGCTAAATATTGGCTTCCCGGTACATTTTAGAAAAATATTTGTATTGAAGAGGCCGATATAATAAACTCATGTGCCAAGTTTGAATAAATTTTAATAAGCCAATACTAACTTATTCAATTAAATGTGATGGCAAATTTACGAAATTTTCATAGTTTAGGACAGTTTAGGTAATACAGCAAACACACGCACACCAGCAAATAATTTCTATGACGCTATTGTCAAAAATTGATGTAAAGCTGGACATAACGAATAATGATTAAGCTGGATTTTTAAACACGAAAAGTTGGGAAGGTTGAAGTTATGTTCAAGTTGGTGTGGTTCGATATTCGATAGTCCAGAATGTGGCATTTATAAAGTCAGTAGCGAGGTTCAAAAAAATGTTGTTTGATTGGTTAAAATTTTTGTGCAATAGAATGATACAGAATACTGACATTAAATTTGACTTTGCAAATTTTGACAGATTGTAAATTATTATTTTCTTTGTTTAAGGCTTCCACACACCGACGCGGCCACGGCCACGGTAGCGGTGGCGGCCAATCTAAACACATAGAAATAAATGAATGAAATCATACCAGCGCGGGCAGGTCTAGATCAAGCGGCCTAGCGCAGCGTTCTGATATGCGGTGACGGTCAAATACAACGTGTCAACTTTGACTGCGAGAAGTGACAGTGGTAATGGCAAATATAATAATAGAATTATTAATAGAAAATGTTAACTTATATACCATACTTTTTGATTTATAAGGGCTAAAAACAAAGTGTGGGACAAAGAGCTTATAGTAACAAAGTCTCTTCTTCCACATCGTCTATCATAATAGAAATAAAAATGAAACCTGAACGTTTAAAAATATATTTTCGTATACATAAAATCTGTAAACGGCAACTACCTTACAGCTCCACTCACCACTTTGGTGTGAATACGCCCGACCGCTAATATGATTGCCACCGCGGCCGTGGCCGCGTCGGTGTGTGTAAGCCTTTATAATTTTGTTCGATTCCAAATAAAAATTAATTCGTTTTTACACCCTGATTGCGGCGACATTTTTGTTTTACGCGGCTTATAGGAGAAGGCGTAGCAATCGCCGCTTTAAAACGCGACCAATAAATGTGAGGAGAATAGGGGCAGGTGGATATGATTATTTTAAAAAGACGAGGTCTTGGAATACACCACAGTTTTTTAAATATACAAGAATGACTGTTCCAGTTTTTAATAAATTATATTATTATATTATATATTCCTTTAAAATCTCTATGGCCTAAGTTGTAGATAAATTCATAATTTTGGATTAAGTTGAGTAACAATAAATTAGTGCCATCATTCTCTATACTATCCATTTCTGGTTTTCCAATTTCTGGCGCAAAACACAATCCTAAGCTTACAACAAACAGAAAATCCAAATACAAATGACGGAATAAGGGCGACGTAAATAACGAGCCCAAACGCGACAAATAAAAGACATTTGACTTTTCGCTGTAACCACATGACTTTAAAATAGAGTCTTCATTGGTCAAAACGAACCTCTCGAACTCCGAGCATAAAAATTGGTTATCTCGAACTACACAGGAATTTTTCGAAACTTACGAACTTTGCACGAATTGAGTTTATACATTTAGTACTAAATTGAAACTCTTATTTCCAACGCCAACTGAACCTCAACCTCGCCAACTTTTCGAGTTTATAAATCCAGCTTTATTTTACATTCAAAACACATCTTCGTTTCACCAATCCGGCAAACACACAAGCCTTTCATTTAACATAACATACCTAAGACTACAGATTTTCACAATAACATTAATTAATTAAATGTTCAAACAACCCTCCATTAACAGTTAAACAATATCCTAACCGATCATAAAATTCATTTCTAACATAACTGAGTTGATATTGAGAAATTTTGTCACATTCTAACAAAACACAGTTTTTTAGCTGGTCTTGATTTTTAAATTTACATCCTTATAAATATAAATTTTTTAAGTGACCCCACAGAATGAAGTCGTTTGGCGAAAGGTCAGGAGACCTGGCTGACCAAAGGATTATGCCGGGGGCCAATAATATTTCCGTTAAAAATATTTTGCAAGTATTCCCCAACCATGAGAGAATTATGGGCAGGACAACCACCCATTTGATACCAGATCTCCCGATTTTCGCGTACAACTTCTTCTAGTACGGGTTCAATTCGATTTAGTCCAAATAGGTTACTGCTGTAAGGTTGCCTTCCATAAAAAAATGGTCCAATAATGTGATGTCCTACAATTCCTGCCCAAACATTTACTTTTGGTGGATATTGCATCCGAGTGTGAACAAGACGATGTTCATTTTCTTGGTTCCAATACCGGCAATTTAAAACATTTGGTTCGTTGTTGAGAGTGAATGTACAGCACGGTAAAACAAATATTTCTCAAAAAATTCCCATTATTATTTGCTCTTTCTATTTCCTAAAAATAGAATACCATTCTCCGTTCTTTATTACCTTGTCGCAGCTCTTAATGTTTTTTATACTTGTAAGGAAATTATTTATGTTTTTTTAAAGTGCGCAACACTGTGGTTTGTTTTCCTGCGGCTTGCCCAAGAATCCTCCTGCTTATCATTTTATTTTCCTTTAAGTGCAGTAAAATATCAATATCTCTATTATCCCTTTCTTCAGCTCTATTGATATTTTGAGTTGAGCATGTACAGTTATTTATTACAGTGCTTTGGAATGAAATTTACTAATGATAGGTTTAATTAATGAAATGGAAGGGATAGGCTTATCAGAGAATTTTCCTCTTAATATCACCTAATCATAGTTAATTTTTTCTTAATGGAATAGCTCATATTTAACTATAATTAAAGCACCTTCAATGAAAATGTTGTCACTGACGCTATTTTTCGTTTTGTCAATGCGAAATAATAGTTTGCTGGTGTTTGCTGTATTACCTAAACTATGAAAATTTCGTAATATTGCCATCACGTTTGATTGAATAAGTTAGGATTGGCTTACTAAAATTTATTCAAACTTGGCACATGTGTTTATTATATCGGCCTCTTCAAAAAATTATAATACAATTTTTCTCTAAAATGTACAGGGAAACCAATATTTAGCCACCTCAAAATTTACATGGGATTTCCTATGTTCAGCTAAGCCATGTATCACCCGGTAGACAAAGATAGTTGATACTAGCAAGGAAGCTTGGAGATTGACCATTTTACAGGTTAATAGTTAAAATGGGTCGACGATCATTATAGCTTACCGTTCGGGGAGAGTGATGACGTCGTCGACAACCGTGCCCGGCGGAGGATTGAAATCATTCTTTGGCCCTGAACCTTGAACTCTAAAGATCTTTGTGTTTATTCTCTTCGACACAATTATAAAGGCCATCTTGATGGGCTGATCATGGTAAAGTTCCGCACTCAATTTATTTTTGATAAGCTCCACCTCATGCTCCTGAACATAAGGTATCTGACCGTCCCCAACTCCATCTCGAAAGATTATAATGCGTTCTGTGGAAAATACGTAGGTAGGTATTTCGGGATATCTTTTATAAATAAAATGTATAGCTCTTAAAGAATAAAATATAAAGTTTGTTTCAGCTAATCTTTTAATGACCGCTAGTACGTCACAGTTGTCAAACTATCAAAAACTAATTGAAAAGTTTCAACTAGTTGTAATTTTTTAGATTAACTATCTAGTCCGAATAACCCGAGTTTCTTTTAGATTAATTTCATATTTTTAACACCTTGTATACTTGGTCGCTATTTTGATCACTAATTATAATTTCCAAAGATTTGGAAAAAAGGAGCGACCCAGTGGCGTATCTAGGCTATTTAGCGCTTGGAGCTGAAAGGGGCATTTCCCGCCCCTTTTCTCACGATATTAAAAAAAAAAAAATAATTGAATTCCTTCAATAGGATTTTTCACGTAAGAAAGAAGTTGGGTGAGGTTAGAATTTTATGGCATGTATCACTTTCTAGGGATTAAAGAAGGCAACCCAAAAAAAAAAAAAAAAAAACTGTTGGTGGTTGTTGGGGAAATGTGTCAAAGAGAATAGGTTCGTAAATTCTGTGTGCGTGCGATTTTAATCTCTGCTATTTTTGTTTGTAAATTAACGCAGTGATTGGCATTCATTCACATAGCTAGTTAAACGCGCTTAGCGACGGGACGTGTAAAACGTGAACACTGGGACGCGAGCTTCCCATATTGGGCGAAATATGTGGTCAGATCGCATCGCGCACCGAGAGGAATAGAGACGAGACGGCAAGGCGCAACAGTCAAGAGAGGGCAGTCTTCCACTGCTGTTCCGCAATATTATGGTCTTTTTGGGCAACTAACCAGTCTTCCACGATGACAGTTAAGTAGTCTTCTATGACGGCTCCGTGACGCAAGGTGCTCTTACGCAAGCGGCACGAATTTAATTAAGGCCTTTTGGGGCAATTAGTGGTTTCTTTTTAAGTAAAGCTAAGCAGATAACGATTCCGCGTTATCTGACGTATGAAATTGAACTCCCTATGATACCGGGGCGGTTTTGTGATGTACTTTCATAGTTATAGAGCAGTAACCTAGTAAAAAAGCAGTTATTAATGTGAACGTTAAGTGTCAACCAGTGTACTTGTCATGAATCTTTGTAACATGATACCATAATCTGCATTAAGGAAAGAAAAACACAAGTGTTAAGCAAACGATTGTTTTAAAAGGTAACAGAAAATTAACGAACTAGTGAGCATCCCTATTGGCCACGCAGTATAAATTAATGTAACCACTAGGGAATTAACCCAGTGCGCCATCAGTGTCACATTGATTGTAGCATTCCGCAGATTTTCCAGACATTTTTTTATTGCTTGTGGTGGTGTTTGAGACACTTTCTTTAGGTGATTGTATAGGTATTGTGAAAATTATGGATCACAATTACCCTGTTCTAAGTACCTCTGGCAGAAGAAATATTAAGTAGTCTTCTATGACGGCTCCGTGACGCAAGGTGCTCTTACGCAAGCGGCACGAATTTAATTAAGGCCTTTTGGGGCAATTAGTGGTTTCTTTTTAAGTAAAGCTAAGCAGATAACGATTCCGCGTTATCTGACGTATGAAATTGAACTCCCTATGATACCGGGGCGGTTTTGTGATGTACTTTCATAGTTATAGAGCAGTAACCTAGTAAAAAAGCAGTTATTAATGTGAACGTTAAGTGTCAACCAGTGTACTTGTCATGAATCTTTGTAACATGATACCATAATCTGCATTAAGGAAAGAAAAACACAAGTGTTAAGCAAACGATTGTTTTAAAAGGTAACAAAAAATTAACGAACTAGTGAGCATCCCTATTGGCCACGCAGTATAAATTAATGTAACCACTAGGGAATTAACCCAGTGCGCCATCAGTGTCACATTGATTGTAGCATTCCGCAGATTTTCCAGACATTTTTTTATTGCTTGTGGTGGTGTTTGAGACACTTTCTTTAGGTGATTGTATAGGTATTGTGAAAATTATGGATCACAATTACCCTGTTCTAAGTACCTCTGGCAGAAGAAATGAAGCAAATATGGTAATTTAACCAATTAATATTTCAAACATGCACAATTTTAATTTTAAAATCAAAAAACAGAAACTACAGGAACAGTTTTATTATCTACAACGACCAACCCTTTGGTTCCCCATTTTTTTAATGTTATATGTTTTTAGGACGCTCACTATGCGCTTCTTCAGCGAAATAAGCTGGCCCAAGGATTTGTTCAAAATGTTTATTCATATTTTCTTAGAAGAGTAAAGTACAATTACTAGCAACAAATTATGTTTGTCTAATAATATTGTGAAGATGCTTATGCAATATATTAATTAATTTAGTTACAGGCCGATACTGCAAATGGATTTTTACAACGTACATCTCTCCTATTCAAATCCATGCAGAATGATGGAGATTATCATGGACAAATGAGTGCGAAGAATTTGGTAGATTTAGCTCCTTCCGAATTTGAAAGAACCTTCCATTATTATTCCTGATAATCCCGGTTACCACAGTTGTCAGATTGAAACCTAGCTGAAAGCAAGAGGTATAGTCAAATCTGGTCTTATCTGGCGGGTTTACGATTTAACAAAGACATACTTTCAATTTTTCTTTTCTTTTATTGCGTTTAATCATACTAACCAAATAAAATCCGTCAGACAAATATGACAGACTTATGCAATTTTGGCATGAAAGAATAGGATAGGTATTTTATTTAATTTTCAGCGATTTACAAAAGTTTGGTACCTGCCCAAGTACCTGCCACCTTCGTCTTGATTTAAAGATGTCAGTTTTGTGACTTTGACAGTTTGTGACAAAATGAAAAAATGTTCTGGATTTTTGCATCCCCAAGCAAAAAAACTGGTACTTAATCTGATAAGCTATTTCGAAAATGCAAGAAAAAGTGGAAATTCGCCAACCAATATTCATGAAACAGCAGCCAAAGCACTGGGAATTAGTTTAAGGGCTGTGCAGAGAATTGCGCATGAAAAAAAACATAACATAATACCCAAGAATAGGTACTAAAAAATGTAAACGAAGAAATCCAAAGACTGAGGATTTAAGCGAAAATATTAAAATGGGAGTTCGAAATGTGATTTACGATTTATACAGATCAAAAACCAATGTAACTCTTCCAGTTTTACAAGAAACATTAAAAATTCGGGGTGTTTTGGAAACTGGACTTGAAGCGCTATCAAAATTAATAAAAAAGTTAGGTTTTCGCTATAAAAAAGACTGTAACCGAAGATTTTTATGTGAGCAGCCACAGATAGTGAGTCTGTGTGTTCAGTTTTTAAAAAATTATACGGAGAATTACAAATCGAAATTTAGAAAAGTGGTATTTTTAGACGAAACGTGGATATTTTCAAATGGAAGTGGTTCAAAATCTTGGCAAGATGATTCTGTGAAAAGCGTGAAAAGGAAAAAGGGATGTGGCACGGGAAAGCGGTTCATTATTTTACATGCTGGTTCTGTAACAGGATATGTTCCAGGTGCAAGCTTAATTTTTTCTTCAACATCAAATAGTGCTGACTATCATGATAATATGAATTGCGAAATGTTTGAAAAATGGTTAAAAGTTCAATTGATACCAAATTTGGATTCTCCGTCTTTAATTGTATTAGATAATGCATCATATCATTCAAGAATTTTAAATAAACATTTCATCTTGGAGGAAAAATGATATTTGTTAGTGGCTTGAAAAACACAACCAAAATCCTTCACCAAATATGCTTAAATCGGAACTCCTATCAATGGCAAAGTCTCTTAAAAAACCAAGAATATACGCGGTAGATGAAATATTCCGTGAATGGCCATGAGGTTCTACGACTGCCGCCATATCATTGCCAGTTTAACGTAATAGAATTAATATGGGCTGGGGCAAAGTCTTATTATGAAAAACATGTAGGTGATGGTCTTAAATCCGACCAAGTACAAATAGTTTGGCAATATTCTTTGGATCATATTACACAAGAGTACTGGAAGAAATCAGTGGAACATACAGAAATATTAATAAGGGATTAGTGGGATCGAGAACAAGTACTGGATGTCGAAGTAGCGCCAAGGATAATTGCTCCATTCGAAGACGACTCAGACGACAAGGACTTTTCAGATTTTATAAGTGACGATGACAGTTTTTAGTCTATAATTAGTTTATAAACGGTTTTCTTTGTTTACATTTTTTAGTATTCTTCGGTATTATATTATGCTTTCTTTCATGCACATTATTCTGCACAGTCCTTAAACTAATTCCCAGTGCTTTCGCTACGGTTTCCTGCATATTGGTTGGCCAATTTCCACTTTTTCTTTCATTTTCGAAATAGTTTATCAGACTAAATGCCATTGAATTTTTAGGTTTTAGTAGTAAAATTGTTAAAATAAATTACACTGTTTATTATTGTCGTTTTTAATAAATACATTTAAGGTATACTATTTACAGGGATGGCGAACCAATGGCACGCGACATAAAATTTTGGCTCGCCACCGATCACAAAGTTTACTATGAATAATTATTATATAACGAATTGCGACGGCACGTCTATGGCCTCATTAAACATTTCTTTAGAAAAAATGCACGTTAATACATAAAGATTCGCCGCCCCTGTACTATTATGCACATAATTTTTGCAAAAATAATAATATTATATCTGGCTATCTTCACGACTTCACGACAGTTAAAATAATAAAACTATGTATCTTTTCTCCGGGTATATTGATACCTACATAGTCTCACAGCATTTTGATATAAGCTGTGGAATTTTCGAATTGGTTTATATGATCCGTGAGCTTTGGACCCGCATTTTGAGACCGGTTTAGACTTTACACGTTTCTTTCTCCCACTTATTTTTTTTTTTCACCATCATTTTGGTTATTAAATTTGTTAAATGTAAAACTATAGACCATTTAAGAACATATGATTTTGACAAGAAGTATAACCTAAACTTATGACTTTGCCCCCCAGCAAATATAGCCGTTGTCAAATATGTAATGAATTTCATGACTTTGACATAAACTTTAACCCAAATTTGTCAAATTTGCCCCCCAGCGACGTCATCCTTAAATGGTCAATTGTGTTAACCGTCTGCAGTAATACGAACGCACCCCTGAGAAATCAATTTTGGAACGAGACCCGTCATTTTTATTATGACTGATAGTTTCAAGTTAACGGTTAACCGATTAACATTTAATTTTATGGAAAATCAGCTGTCCATATTGGTTTTTATTTACAACATTTTGATGAGCTCTGGAATTTTCGAATTGATTCATATAATCGGTGACCTTTGGACCCGCCAGATAAGACCAGATTTGACTTTATTCCATTTTCTCCGTTAGACACGGTGAATCGACTATGGAATACAATAGACCAAGTTTCAAAACAAGCCAAGTCATACACTGTAGACGACCTAATTAGAAATGCTAGGCACGAAGTCATACGCCTGCCTCCCAATCATTGTCAGTTCAATGTCAATGCCATTGAACGGGTATGGAGTCAGGCTAAACGATTTTATGACGCAATTATCGCTCAGGTCAAGGATGTCATGGAATGTTGGCAAATGGCACTGGACAATGTGGCATCTAAGCAATGGGCTAGTTTAGTGTTAGATGTCCAACATACGGACAAGCTTATTAGGGAGGTATGGGACAAAGAAAAGTGTATAATAACCTCAATCGAGCCTATAATTATACATGTCTCAGGCGGTAAGGATGGTTTATCCGATGAAGGGGACCTAGCACCGGAATAGAGATTTTATATCTCCCCTCCATCTAGGGTTACGATGTCGTCTTCTTATAATTTCTTCTTTAAGTGCCTTGTCCTCTACGAACGTTGGAAATCATCAGCGCTATCTGTACTTTGTCGACTGCTTTTCTAAAAAGATTTGTCGTGGTTTCGCCATACCATTGTCGCAGATTCTTCAGCCATGATGTTCTTTGACGACCGGGTCCTCTCTTGCCTTCGATCTTTCCTTGTATTACCAACTTGAGAAGTCTGTGTTTTTCGTTTCTGAGAATGTGTCCGAAGTATTCTAAGTTTCGTTCTTTAAGTGTGAGCATGGCTTCAAGCTCTTTTGACATTCTTGTGAGTACATCCACATTGCGCACTCTGTCCACCCTGGGTATTTTCAACATCCGTCGATATGTCCACATCTCGAAAGCTTCCAGCTTCTCGCACCCGGCGTCTGTCAGAGTCCACGCCTCAATTCCATAATAGAGAATACTAAAGACGTACCAACGTAGCACTCTAATTCAAATGGAGAGCGACAGCCTTCGGCAGCAGAACAAGGACTTCATTTTCATAAATAAAGCTCTGGCCTGCTCAATTCGGGCACGAACCTCCTGCATGCCATCCCAGTCCTCGTTAACCCGGCATCCCAGATATTTGTATGACTGGACGCGTTTGATTTGCTGATTCTGTATCTGATTATCAACCTGGTTCCTATTAATCACCATCCATTTGGTTTTTTTGGTGTTTAATTTTAATCCGAATTCTGCAAGGTTATCAGCCACTTGATTCAGTAAAATCTGAAGACCTTTCAGGAAGTTCGCGAATATAACGGTAGGTATCGTCAGCGTACCTAAGATTGTTTATGTTTATACCATTAATGGAAATTCCGTCAAGGCAGTTTTCCAGGGCATTTTCTAATATTAAGTTTGAGTAAATGTTAAAAAGCAGTGGTGAAAGGATGCATCCCTGTCGAACACCCCTTCTAATTCTTACTCTGTCTGACATTTGTTAATCTACCTTGATTTGTGCGGTTTGGTTCCAGTAGAGATTTGCGATTATCTTGAGGTCTCTATCGTCCAGGCCTACTTCTTTAAGGATTTTCATCAGTTTTTCATGTTGCACTTTGTCGAAGGCCTCCTCATAATCTACGAAGCAGGCATAGATCGGAACAGAGACATCCCTACACCTTTGAACCAACACTTGAATACCAAACAAGGCCTCTCTCGTGCCGAACCCATTACGAAATCCGAACTGAGATTCGCCCATAAAGGACTCACACTTTGCATTAATTTGCTCATGGATGATCTTCAGAAAGATCTTAAGAAAGTAACTAATTAGACTGATAAGTCGATAATCGCTGCATCTTTTTGCTGAGCTCCCTTTTGGAAGCGTTACAAATGTTGATTGAAGCCAATCGGAAGGAATGACGCCCGATCGGTAGACCATATTGAAAAGCTTCACTATGACGCTCAGTGACTCCTCGTTCTTCAAGATTTTAATGACTTCCGAGTAGATTCCATCTGGCCCTGCAGCTTTTCTATTTTTTTATTTCAAGATTGCATGTTGTACTTCTTCTTTAGTTATATCTAGGCCTTTCCTGTTCGCGGTGTCTGATCTCTCGTCTTGGAAAAGTTTTTCGATGTAGCTGCACCACTATTCGACTTTGCCGTTAACGTCCAGAATTATTCTATCTTTGCTGTCCAAGAGAATGCCCGTTCGAGGAGGCCCATATACACCAGCAGCTTCCTTAATTTTCTTGTGCCTATTAAAAGTGTCATATTTAGCCTCCAGATCTTCGATTTCGCGACACTGCTCGTTAAGCCAATTTTCTTTGGCTAATCTAATTTTGTTCCTTATTTCGCGGTTCATCAGGTTATATTCTGGATGATATTTCTTCCATCAAATGGGGAATTTCATCAGTCATCCAAGATCTCTTTCTTATCTTAGTATTTTTTGAAGGTAATTTCAAGCTTGCGTTTGAAAAAGCTTCTTTGATGTTGGTCCAAGCGGTCTCCACTTCGGAGTTCTCTACGGTGCTTACTCTGCTTAGCCCACCATTTAGTTCGGTTCTGATTTCCGCCAGTGTTTCTGGGTTGCTCAGCCCTGTCAGATCCGGTCTAGGACAGTTTTCTTTTACTGGACACTTTTTCAGAGTTATTTGAATAATTTATAAAGTATAATTATATTTTTTGAATTCAAAATTTTCTGGCCTTTTCTGTACCTACATAGTTTGAATTTAAGCATTCATGCAAGCACAGATAAATAAATATTATAATTACTGTAATTGAAAGATAAAGAGACGAGGGGACTCATGTACATCAAGCACCCTAATATAGGTGAGATGCGAGAGGACCCACCTTAATCAAGCACCCTGAAGGGAACAGAAAACTAAACGTCCACGTCGCTAATCCCGGGTCGCGCTAAAAGTAGTTTATTCATCAGCCATTTACATTTCTACAGGTAGCAATTTCCCAGTTATTTGCAACTTGCAAAATGAATAAACTTTTTTGACGACGAATTTCGAGTATTTACAATGAAAACGTGGTATTTTTTTTATTGTAGGTTCTCCAGTAGAAGAAATCGAAAAAAATAGAATTTCGTCAATTACAGCTATCATGAATTGAAGACAAATCCTACGTATTTATAGCTGTAAAATCTGAATCCCAAATAAAAAAAAAATAGGGGTCCCTATTTAAGATTTCAAGGGGACCCCCGCCCCACCTACAAGGAAGAGGAAGGGGGACTAATTTTAGCACTAATATATTTCCTCCGCGGAATGATGATTCAATTTTGATTATGGACATTTTTTTCATAGAGTGCTTATTTCTCGAGATATTTTATTTGAAAGTTCCTATCTCATTTAAAGCAATTAAAGGCTTCTGATAAACGTGCGGACAGACAGAGTTGCCACAACAATAGGAAAATGTTGCAAACCCTTCGTCCACTCGCCCCTTTAACTTTACCCGTTTGGTATATATAAATATCTACCTTCTCCTATCTTATCTTATTACCAGTCGAGTTGTTTGACTTTTATTATTCTAAGATGTGGCGTCCATGACAAAATGTTAATAATGGTACATACAAGTGCTTTCCGGTAGTGTAAAGATTGCGAGGAAGTATGCATGTATCATTAGATGCTAAACAAATATTGAAAAATCATTATCACAACCGTCAAATTAATATTAATAAAGTTCCCAATTCAAATAACCGCAAGTCAGAAATTCAAGTCTTAAGCATTAAGCATTCAACGTCAAGAGGGAATATTTTTGTGACACTATGGCATCAAATTTAGGACATTCAGTGTTACGTCTTCCCTCTTATTATTGTGTTTTCAATCCCATAGAACATATTATGTGGCACCAATTGGAATCCAAAGTATGCTCGCAAAACATATCTCCATTTCCTACTTATAACGTCGTAGACTTAAGAAAAATATAAATAACCAAGCCAGTGAATCTTATACTTCTGTAGTCCACAATATTAAACCTAAAACCTTAAAAAAGAATTAGATGTGTGGTTTTGCAAAGTTTATTGATTCACCATCCAATCGACTTCCATACATCGATGATCTAAAGGATGTCTATTCTCCAACTTAGGAAAGGCGAAAAAAACATAAATGTTTTTGTTAACTACAAACGGGTGCTTGTCAACGCACTTCTAACAAAATGAACCCATTCTCTTAGAAAATTCCGAGAGAACGCGTTCTCCTAACGCTTAATGGAAGTAACCATTCATTTTCACCTTCAAGAACACGGTTTAAAAAATCTTAAGAGAAAATATTGACTCACAGATCACGTCTCTTGATATGATCATTCCCCTAATTTGAGAATAGATGACCAGTAATATATTCATGCGGAGAGATAGAAGTGATAGAACAGTGTGAATTATAGACTTTTGCTTGCGTGGCTGATTGTATAGGGAAAACTAAGTTTTACTGAAAAATAACTATAACCAGTCTAGTTGTAAGAAAATAATAGTTATAACAACTAGCAGCTTCCAAATTGACTTCTCTAATATAAAAGGACTGAACTCGAACATCAATGCAGTCCATCAATATCTACAATCTACCAAACCTCATGTACTTGCACTAACCAATACAAAGGTCAGATCATCGATTAGTATGGTCAGCTATTTATGTCCTGGGTACGACTTCCACCACCGATTTAGGCGCAATATTGGCCTTTGCCTCTTTGTCCGAAGGGATATTTCTTGTCAACGAGAATAGACACTCGAGCCTAACGACTTTGATGTTATGTGCTTTAAAATATCAACGCAGAGAATTACTAAATTCATCTGCTGCCTTTACCGGTCGCCAAGCGATACCCATTATAGAGACTTGTTGTCCTCTCTTGCTAATACTATCGACTTTTTGCAAACCCACCATCCCAATTCCGAAGTTGTCATCCTTGGCGACTTCAACGTTCATAATGTCAACTGGCTCAAATACTCAAATATGACCGACAAGCAAGGTCGCGAAGCCGAATCCTTTGCCATCAGCTCTGGCCTCACCCAGCTGGTGGGTGAACCAACTCGGATTCCAGACAGAGGTGGTGATTTTGCTAGCCTGTTGGATCTTTTCTTAACTTCAAACCCCGACTTGTACACTGTCACCGTGAAGCCGCCGTTAGGAACGTCTGACCACAACCTTATTTCGGCACTGAACAAACTACCAATTAGTGCCGAACAGCCTCCTAAACCACCCAAGGTCTGGCATTATACATTAGCTAAGTGGGATGACCTAAGGGACCATTTTCAAATATTTCCTTGCCAGAACGTCTCTTTTACCTCTGATGATCCATCCATATGTGCAACGGAAGTATCGGAGGTTATCCTAACTGGAATGGAAGCCTTTATTGCTTTCTCAAAAAAGTGCCCTTCTAACGGCAAGTCTTGGTTTACAAAAAATTGCGAACGAGCTGTTAAATTAAAAAATTATTTCTACCGACAATAGCGTCGAAAGCCTACCGCAGAAAATCGTACCATCTTTGTTAACGCTCGAAACCAATGCAAGCAAACGATAAGCCAAAGCAAGGAAGCACAAAACCAGAGGACCAAAGACAAACTTTTTGAATGTCCTAACGGCTCAAGATTATTTTGGTCGGTAGCTAAGGCCGTCAGTCAGAACTTTACCAAGCCAACCATTCCACCTCTAACACGTTCTGATGGCACCATTACGACGCAAGCACAGGAGAAAGCGAACTTACTGGCGGCACTATTCTCTTCACATTCAACAGTTAATTTTCAAGAAAGAACTCCATCGAACATTCCCCCTGTAGGATCGAGAATGCCCGAGATTGTTTTTCGGCACCGACATGTTAAACGAATCTTGAGGAGTGCTAACACCAAAAAAGCTTCTGGCTCTGACGAAATTCCAGTGATCGTAATTAAGACATGCGCTGATGAATTGACACCGGTATATTGTAGGCTTTTTAACTCATCTTACAAAAAAGGAATATCTTGATATTGCTGGAAAACTGCGCGAGTCCAGCCCATACCCAAAAAAGGCAAGAAGACCTTGCCACAAACAACTATCGTCCAGTCGCATTGCTTTCGGTTATAGCAAAAGTTATGGAGAAGGCCATCAACGAGAAATTATTAAAGTACCTGGAAGGCCTCAACATTATAAGTGACCGCCAGTATGGATTCCGTAAGTCTAGATCAACAGGAGACTTCGCTTATGTTACTCACGTGTGGAACAACGCAATTGAACATCACGGGGAGTCCCGGGCGGTAGCACGGCACATGTCCAAGGCCTTTGACCGAGTATGGCATGAGGGGCTCCCAACTAAAGTGAGAGCATACGGAATGCCGGTTCAATTTTGTTCATGGCTGTCGAGCTTTCTTAAAGACCGTTCTCTGCGAGTGGCGATGGACGGATTTTTTTTAGACACATTTAACATCAACGCCGGAGTCCCTCAAGGTTCTATATTGTCGCCCACCCTATTTTTACTATACATTAAGGATCTTTTGGAAAAAACTAGAAATCCTATATATAGCTTCGCTGATGACAGCACACTTGTTTCATCTTTGACTTTGGATGTTCGGACATCGGCTGCCAATGCACATCTCTAACTAGAATTTAACGCTAAAAAACCCAGGCGGCAGTTTTTTCTAAAAAAGGTAATGTCGAAGAGCCGGATATAGTCATGGCGGGACACTCGATTCCCTTGGCTTCATCAATTCATTTATTGGGCGTCAATTTGGATAGTCATATGTCTTGGCATAGTCACGTTGCAGCCATTTGCTAAGGCAGCCTTGTAGAAGCTTCGAATACTTTTCCGAACTAAGAACCTCTATACACCTCAACAACTTTTGATGCTCTATAAGGCCTAAATTCGACCATCGCTGGAGTACTGTTCGCATATTTGGGGCTCTGCTTCTAAACATACTCTGAGATTGCTAGATTCCATTTAAAGAAGAACCACTCGCTTGATCGATGACCATGATGTGGCAAACAACCTGGAGAGCCTTGAACACCGAAGGCAGGTTGGCGACTTGAGTCTATTTTACAAATATTTTCATGGCAAGTGCTCAACTGAGGTTGCCCGCTTGATTCCACCCAGAGCGGTGCATGGTAGAAATACACGACGAGCCACTGCAGCCCACTTTTGGACTCTACTGGTAAAACTCTAAAAATTATTTATTTCATATTTTGACCTATCTCCTAAAATAAGGGGAGGGGGGAGGCTTGACTCGTGTTGCAGAAGAAGTTCGATAACTCCCGAATACGTTAACCGATTTTATCGAACTTGTTCTTGTTTTGTAGCTATTTAATAGCCGAATTATAGTCTATAATAATACTTAACTTTTAGTTTAACCATGAACCGCCAGATGGCGTTTTTTGACCGCTTTAGTCGTTTACGCAATTTTCTATTAAAAGGTAAATGGGAGGCTAACTTTCTAATTTGCTAGTCTTATTACCCATACAATTGTCTAAAAAGTGGGGCAAACCGAAAGTCGATATCGTTTTTCAAACTTAAGTTATGAGCAAAAAACAAATTAAATTTAAAAAAAAAATGTATTTCTAAGAAAATTTCAACCATTTTTTGCATCATCCAGTATTAATCAACCTAAAACTATTAATTAACGTCTGAAAAAATATTGTCAACGTTAGAGGTAGTTACGAACTAGTAAAACATTTAATAATAGGCGTCGGCGTTCTTACTTCATTACTTAGCTTTTGTTCCAAAAAAAAGAACTCATTACAAAATTAATGGAATTACAAAATTCGAGAAAAAAAAAATGATTGATACCTTTTTGAACACATATTAATAAATATTGATTCTTTTTACAGTTCAGTACTAGTTTACGATTTTTTAAGCAAATGCTCAAAATGACCGCCATTATTGTCAATGCAACTTTGAAGTCTGCGACGTCTTACATCAACAGCACTTTCAATCTCTGCCACAGAAATACACGCTTCGCATTTCGGATTCTACGAATCATGTCTTCTCGTGTGGTTGGCCGGGTCTGATAGACAATATCTTTAAGTCTTCCCCATAAATAAAAGTCCAAAACTGTTAAATCAGGGGATCTGGGTGGCCAGGGAAATAAGCTACCCCTTCCTATCCATTTGTTGGGAAACTGGTTATTTAAATATTCCCTTACGTTAAACGCATAATGCGCAGGGCAACAATCTTGTTGAATCCACATGTTTAGACTAGTTTCTAATGGTACTTCATCCAAAAGATTCGGGAAATTATTCATTAAAAATTGTAAATACCTTGCTCCATTAAGAGTCTCTTCAAATATAAAAACAATAATTTTACCGTCAATAATGCCGCACCACACATTCACGCTGAATTAATTTTGGTGATCAATTTCTATCACCCAATGAGGATTATTTTCCGACCAGTAATGGCTGTTATGTAAGTTTACTTTACCTCTACTAGTGAAGGTAGCCTCATCTGTCCATAAAATTTGATTTAAAAAATTTGGATTTTCTCTAGTCATTGCAAGCATCCAGTTGCAGAAATCTAACCTTCGGTCAAAATCAAGTGGCGTGAGCGCCTGATGAAGTTCAACATGATATGCATGTAATTTTTGTGCTTTCAGAATTCTATGAACAACCCATCGAGAAATGACCAGATCTCTTTCTATGTCCCTAATACTGCGTTTAGGATAAGCTTCAATATAAGCAAGCACATTTATAATATTGTTTTCAATTCGAGTTCTGCGAATCCTGTTTTGGGCTTGTATCGGTAACACTTGTCTAGTTTCTCGCAACCGTCTTGCTAAACGCTTAAAAACCCTCCGCGAAAAATGCTTTCTCTCAGGATATCTTACAGCGTACTCTCGCGAGGCAATAACCGTATTTTCAAAACATTGAAAATAAACGGCCAGCATGTCATATGCTTCAGCAACAGAATAAGACATAACTTTCAAATTATTTAAACTGTTTTTATTAAGAAATTAATAACATTAGACTAATAAATAACGAATTACTTACTAACAGCGAAAACTAATGACAGCTAATTGTCAATATTATTGTTTCGATTTTCATGGCTTACTTAATTATCTAAATGAACATTTGTTACATGTATTGTTATAATTTCATTGCAAAAGCTGCAACTTCAAAGTTGCGTAACTTTTGATTACTTTCAGGCATTAATTCTTATTAGTTTTAGGTTAATAATACTGGATGTTGCAAAAAATTGTTGAAATTTTCTTAGAAATACATTTTTTTTTTAATTTAATTGGTTTTTTGCTCATAACTTAAGTTTGAAAAACGATATCGACTTTCGGTTTGCGCCACTTTTTAGATAATTTTATGGGTAATAAGACTAGCATATTAGAAAGTGAGCCTCCCATTTACCTTTTAATAGAAAATTGCGTAAACGACTAAAGCGGTCAAAAAACGCCATCTGGCGGTTCAGGGTTTAACTAAAAGTTAGGTATTATTATAGACTATAATTCGGCTATTAAATAGCTACAAAACAAGAACAAGTTCGATAAAATCGGTTAACGTATTCGGGAATTATCGAACTTCTTCTGCAACACGAGTCAAGCCTCCCCCACCCCTTATTTTAGGAGATAGGTCAAAATATGAAATAAATAATTTTTAGAGTTTTACTAATAGAGTCCAAAACCGTCCCATAAAAGTTACCTTCACTATTGATTTTAAGAGGCATTCTCATTTTTTGATTTTGATTTGAGAATGCGCCATCTAGCGGTAAAATTTGAAATTGGAAAATAATTTTCGTATATTTCTAGGGGTCACTTTTATAATAATTTTTTTTTCGTGAAAGCTGTAGGACAAATAGTTTTCAAGATACAGCCGCTAGCCGACCTTAGCGGGACACCCGGTATAAAGGGTGTTCCATAAGAAAAAACTACATTTTTGTTTGCTACGTCTTCCTGCAACACCCTATATATATTTAAACTATTTCATAAAAAATTTTACGTTGTTCCCTAGAACTTTTGTATTTACCATTTTTTCTAATATTATCGGATAAAAAAGTTAAAGGGGGGGTCCATTTATAGTGCAACACCCTGTACACTTAAAATAAAAGTAACTAGAAACTGACACATGCCATAAAAGTCCAACGTCTACTAACTTCTTTCTAAAATGAAAACGACTATAGTAATTGAGAAATATTTTAGAGGAATTAAATAATTTATATTATTGTAATGGCATTATTAACTGCAAAGGATTTGTTATCAAGAGCGCGTGCTGGTCTTTTTTTCATACTGTGCCATTACATTACAAAAAAAAAATTGGTATAAGTTGATAATGATTTTGCCGCCACCTTCGTCCCACCTCCCTAGCCCCGCCACTAAATGCAACCTTCTGTCATAAAATAGATTGTCGCTGAATCGTATTGGATTGTATCACTGAGCACGTGCCGTCTCCTCCGAATTGACCAATAAGGACCGCGCTGTCCACCTACAAGTCGACGATCACGCATCAGCGTTGTTTTGGCTTAGCCTATATGTGAAATAAATACTCTAGAGTACAATACCACATCCGATCAGACATGAAAATCCTACGGATTTTAGAAATACAGATATTAAACCTAAAACGTTACCTCCAGACTAAATGCTGTAAATAGGAGGTGCGAAGCAAAATTAAAAACAGTTTAGGTTAGTTACAGACCCGGCGTTAATGTCGTTTCTGTGCATTATTGCGTGGGATGTTATTAAATTAGTTTTATACCTGGCAGGATGTTGTTTAACTTCTGGTACTTCTTGCATGCCAAAAGCATGTACGCAGCAATGTTGTTGCTAAGTTCTTGCTCCTCCTCATGTTCAACGGCCATGCTGAAATACTGAGTACAAGCAGCGTCCATTGTTGCTACCATACCCGCAAAACTCTTTCCTCGCTTTGCTGTGTCACGGCAAACATCGTACCTGTGTGGTGAAAGAAATGTAGTTAAAGACTATCACTAATCAAATTACCTATTGTTAAGAGAGCAACTTGTTTAGTCCAAAGTATCTTAATTCTACAGGGTGTTTCTAAAAAATATGTACCGGGTGTACAACTAAAAAGGGACGCCGGCTTTATCTGGGAAACCGAACGGCTTGCGGAAAAAAATATTTATTACAAAAGTTTTTACTAATTATTCTTGCTCGGTAGAACTTTATATTTTTTTATGTTATATCCTGGCGATAAGCTATGCCCTTTTGCAACTCTAATTGCCCCTAGCTCGCTTTTCCGGTAGGGCAAAAGTGTCCTGACTAGCTCTGACATGGTAGAGTAGGGAGGGTAAAATCAACTAAACAAAAGCGCCACCTGTTTTGGGGCCCTGTAGGTCGGAAGAACGAGCGCTGGGTGCTTAAAAACAGGAAACTATATTATAAGAGGTGAAAACCAACAGAAACGCAAAAAGTGCTTTATGTGTCAATATTTAATATTAAAATAAATGGCAAATTTCCAAGATAACTATATAGAATATTTAAATATACAGGGTGATTCACGTTGAGTGTCCTATTAAAAGTTCTGGCGAACTAAAAAAGATAGCTTTTTCAAATTCGGTGTGCCGCCTTAATAGGACATAGTCTATCTTTTGAAAATATTTTCACAGTTGCTGCGTTGCCAGTTCTACCCGAAACCAATGGCAACATTGGAATTTCAAATGGAACACCCTATATATTATTGCATTTTTGAATTCTACGCAAAATTGTAAGAAACTTTTGTTAATATTTCCCTATACTTATCTCTTGCCGTTTTTGAAAAAAAAAATAATTAATAATTTTTGATAGAAAACCACCGTTTCAATAAAGTTGAGTATTTTCGTGCGTAAACGAGCTGGCTATTTGAAATTTACACAGGTTAGATAATACATGTGTTTAAGAAATTCATATGAAATATTGGCGATACTTTATACAGGGTATCTCAAAAATGTATATTTTTTAAAGCAATTTAGAAATAATAAAAAAAATGTTTTTTTAAATGCAATGTCAGTATTTCATTGTAACATCAAATAGGCAAATAACTTACCTACAACATTGCCATACATCTTCCTATACCTATCTCCCTCCGTTTTTTAAATACAAGCGGAGAAAAATAAATCCCTATTTTCAAGAACTACCCATAAGAAATATACCCGCTTAACCAATGATTTAGCTAGGTAGGCCATGGCAAGTTTTTTGTTTTAACTCGTCTTGACGACTATTTGACATGGCAAACAATTTTTAAATTAAGCATATGATAACAATGACGTAAAAAATGGCAAATGTAAATGAATATTCACATCTTGATATTTTAAATTTGTTTTACATGCACGGGGAGTGCAACAAAGTTATTTCAAGAACCTGTAGAAGATTTAATGAATTATATCCCCATTTACCTCCCATGAACGAAAAAAAATTTAGAAGGTAACTATTTTAATATTTTTATACCCTTCTTAGATTATCTTAAAAACGTATTTGTTTTGTGTTGATATTTCAGATATGAAGTAAATTTTAAAAATCAGGGTGTAATTAGAAAACCTCGAAAATACGCAAAACCCCAAACTGAAAATGAAGATAATGAAATAAATGTTCTTGCGTATTTTAATGTTTACCCCCACACATCAATTTGAAATGCAAAAATAGATTTAGGACTTTCATATTCAAGTATTCAACGCATTTTAGCCAAACATAAAATTTATCCATTTAAATTTATCACCCAACAAGCTCTTTTACCAGGAGATGCCCAGAGGCGTGTTGAATTTTGTGAAATGGTTTTAATTAGAATTCAAGAAGACCCATTATTTTTAAGCAAAATCATTTGGACAGATGAACCGAAATTTACGAGGGAGGGAATATTCAACCGACGAAATAATCATTTTTGGGCAGTTGAAAATCCGAAATTTGTTAAAGAACGGGGGTTTCAATTTCAATTTGGTTTTAACGTTTTTTGCTTATTGATGGATAATAAATTTGCCCATTGTATCTACCAAGAAAATCTAAATTCGGATAAGTATTTGGACATTTTAAGAATGACAGTTAGTGAGTTTCTGGATGGGTTGTCACTACAATTAATTATGTCTTGCTGGTACCAATTAGATGGGGCTCCTGCTCATTGTAGCAACGGGGTGAGTCAAGAGTTAAACGGAATGTTCGAAGATAGGTGGATAAGACGCTTGGGGCCGTGGGACTGGCTCCCTCGGTCCCCAGATCTTACTCCCCTAGATTCATATCTTTGGGGAACTATGAAAGAACGGGTGTATGTAGGAACCCCAATAGAAAATCGCCAAGATTTGGAAAACCGGGTACGTCGAGCTTTTGAAGAGTTAGCTCCTGAAGAAATACGAAGGGCAACTACGACAAATCAAGTTACGTATTTGAACGAATGCCTAAATGCAAATGGTGGACATTTTAAGCATTTTAATTATTAATTTCTGTATTTTTGTGTTAAATTAACGATAACGTATTTGTTTGTTTATTAATTTTTGTATGCTTAATGCTATAAAATAAATAGGTACATTTCGTTATCATATGCTTAATTTAAAAATTGTTTGCCATGTCAAATAGTCGTCAAGACGAGTTAAAACAAAAAACTTGCCATGGCCTACCTAGCTAAATCATTGGTTAAGCGGGTATATTTCTTATGGGCAGTTCTTGAAAATAGGGATTTATTTTTCTCCGCTTGTATTTAAAAAACGGAGGGAGATAGGTATAGGAAGATGTATGGCAATGTTGTAGGTAAGTTATTTGCCTATTTGATGTTACAATGAAATACGGGGAGTTGCATTTAAAAAACATTTTTTTTATTATTTCTAAATTGCTTTAAAAAATATACATTTTTGAGATACCCTGTATAAAGTATCGCCAATATTTCATATGAAATTCTTAAACACATGTATTATCTAACCCGTGTGAAAATTTCAAATAGCCAGCTCGTTTACGCACGAAAATACTCAACTTTATTGAAACGGTGGTTTTCTATCAAAAATTATTAATTATTTTTTTTTTTCAAAAACGGCAAGAGATAAGTATAGGGAAATATTAACAAAAGTTTCTTACAATTTTGCGTAGAATTCAAAAATGCAATAATATATAGGGTGTTCCATTTGAAATTCCAATGTTGCCATTGGTTTCGGGTAGAACTGGCAACGCAGCAACTGTGAAAATATTTTTAAAAGATAGACTATGTCCTATTAAGGCGGCACACCGAATTTGAAAAAGCTATCTTTTTCAGTTCGCCAGAACTTTTAATAGGACACTCAACGTGAATCACCCTGTATGTTGTATGTACTAAATTAACCTGAACCCTAGGATAAACCTATACTCTTATACTGTATATTGCATGATATTTACATACGCACAAAATAATTTACCAAAACAATTTAAATATATACAAAAAATAAACAGAGAACCTTTAGCGATATGCCACTTTATTTAATTGATAAAGCCGTCTGCTTGGTAGGCCTTAAAAACGGTCGCCGTGGTAGGCAAAATAAGAACTGTAAAGTTAGTACCTAAATTTGTGAATATTTTGGTGCCGCAGATACAGTACTTAGGGCGGTTACCTATATTTTTTTTTTTTTTTTTTAATTGGCATTTGGCTGAAAAGCTATACAGCCAGTCTCACAGTAAAATTTTTTAATATTTCAAATAATATTAATATTGAGAAAGTAAACACATAAACAAGGACACACGCTTCACGCCACTGAGGTCTGTCAGGGCGACTTTTGTTTTAAAAAACAAACAAGAGGACCACTCAAAAAGGGGAGAAACACCTAAGGGTAAGTCATGGATAGTAATTCTAATGTTTTAACCTTATAATTCTATTTTAACTTTATGTAAGTACTCAACAAGAACCTTATATACTTTTCTGTTCTGTAAGGACAAAAGGTAGAGGATATTAAAGGGACATTCAATTTTACACACCTGTATTAGGTAGTTGTAAAGTATGCTGATATAAGCAGAATATTTTCTGCATTCGAAAAATATATGTTCTAGATCGCATCTAACTTGGCACAAGACACATTTATCAGAAGGTAAAATACGGATCTTATTATAGATGTGCTGGGTAGCAAGCATTTCCCAATTTTAGGCGAATAATTGTGGTAATGAAGCGTCTTGAAACAGTTAGGTTTTTATGCCAGTAATTATTAGGGATACTTTCAACAAGTAGCGAATACCTTGTAGGTGATATGTTCTGCAGTAGTTTAACAACAATTTGTTTCATTAATGCAACATATTATCCTCTATTAATTTTGTTGTAAGTAAAGGAAATTTACAGAACATTAATTTAAGGAGCTGTTGTTATGATTAAGGCTTTGTAGAAGACATAATTGTATGATGTTTGTAACTTTTTACCTACAAATACCGTATTAAAACGTCGGTTTATTCGTATGACGCTACATTTTATGTTATATTTTCGTTTAAAAAAAGATATTGACGTGCGGTTTCACAGATATTCTTCTTCTTTATTCTTCTTTTAGCTTAAGTTAAAAAAAGATATATCGTTCCATCAAAAATTTTTGAGAAAAAAGGAGAAATTGCTGATGTTGCTAAATAGCGCCCTCTAGCTGTCGCAACGGTATTCAAAACAACTTACTTTTCTATTAACTTGATAAACCAATAAAGCCCCTTTCTAGCGAGTTCAAATTCGTCAAATTCTGGTAAGCGAATCCAAAGTTATGACTATTTTTGCAATACTTTTCCCCCCTACCCCCCTAAACAAAAAGATAGACGAAAAAAGAACGTCCCGATTTTTCAGAGGATTTTTGCCCCCCCCCCCCCCCCATATCACAAATGGTCACATTTTTTCACCCCCCCCCCCCATGTCACGTCACAAAATTAAAATCAAACATTACACATTGTTGCGGTTAATAATGTCAATACCATGTAGTAATAGACTTCACGCACTCCGTAAAGTGCTGCCGTCTCGCGTAGCGCCGGAAGACTATGTAGGGTTTGAATTCAAGTTATTACTCAACTGGAATTATTATTCCGGACGTCACATTTTCATAACCCCCCCCCCCCCACACCCTCTGTCACAAATGGTCACATTGTGGATCTAATTTATTTTTCTCTTCTGGGAGGGAAGCTTGACTTTAAAGATTTTGAATTTCATTAGATAGTTGTGAGCCGAAGTGAACGCTAGTGCCTCATCAGTGCACACTACAAGAATTAAAGGTATATTATACCAAGGTATTTTATGATTATTGTTTTTATATAAGACCCACACAAAAAAAGCTTATTACATAACCCATTTTAGCCTGTTTGCGTTATGTAATATACTATATTATCGTACTGAGTGATGCAATGAACTCATTACATTACTCAGTCATGTAATGAACTTGTTACATTACTCATTTTTAATCAAACTATGACTTTTTTGTTCCGTCAGTCACTGTCATTTTTTGTGTAATGTCACTGCATAAATATGAAAACCATTTTGAATACATAAAAAAAAACAAAATTCCGGGTCTTATATAAAATGTTGTATATCACACGTACGGTAAGGCTCATTACAGCACTCGTGTGGTTACAACAATATTCCCCACTCGTTACTGTAATGAAGCTCATACCGTACTAGTAATATAAATAACTATTATCGAAGCTAAAAGCTTTATTTATTTTCCAAAAGTAAAAAATATATTTTATAACCGAATTTTCTCAAAACTTGGCCCAAAATTTAGTTCACGGATTTTAAAGTGGTTTTCTTAATTTTTTTTTTAAGAATGTCAAGTTCTTAAATATATATTATTTTCCAAAATAATTTAAGAAACAAAAGATTATATTTATTAAACCCAGGGCATCACACTGTTATTAGTGTAATCTGTCAAGTCGTTATATTCAACATCAAGTTTAAATACCTACATTATCAAAATGTGGGGAAGGGACATTTCGCCGCGGCCGTTTCGCCGCGTCCATTTCGCCGCGTTCGTTTCGCCGCGGCAGTTTCGCCGCGGCAGTTTCGCCGCGGCAGTTTCGCCGCGAGGACCATTTCGCCGTGGCCATTTCGCCGCCAAATAATAAAATGATAGTTATGAAATTTAAACAAATTTACATATATTTTTTTTTTCTTTATTTATCATTTAGAAACATTTAACATAAAAACATAATAATATTTTATTGATTTTTTTTTTCGAAATTTTGTGCAATTCCCCTCAAGAAGTCTAGCATATCTCTTGCGTGAAACTCCTTCACCAATCTTAAAATTCTTTCATCTGCTTGAATATATTTTTTTAATTTTTTTTTGCGGTTCATGTCCTGCGACTATTTGTTCTAAGTACATATCTCTGCCTCTTTGTATTATTTTTAATGCTTCAATAAACTTCCATATTGATGGATGGTCCATTCCCAATTTATTTTGCAATCTTCTGTTTGCAGCTTCTGCGTTGTTGTTGGTTCGGTTAATTCCTTGCATAACTCTGTTGTGTACACTTCACATTCTTAAAATAAAATTTCTTGATTGTTTTGTAATGTCATGTCAATTTCTTTTTACCTGTAATTACACCCATTGTTTAAATAATTTAATACCTATCATTTATTTGGCGGCGAAAGGGCCGCGGCGAAATGTACTAGACCCTCAAAATATGACCTAAATACTTCCACTATTGACTTGCCCATCCATTTCCGTCTGCTCGTCCAAATGTATACAACTAGGGATATACCGCTGCTTTCCTTCCTTGAAGTCACAAAACTCCAAAACTTTTTAACGTCATTATTTAAATCATTTTCAACGTTTTCAATATAATTAAGATAACAAGTAAGCCTTTAAACATGACATTGCGATCTCAAGAAAGAAAACTTTTCATAGTGGCACTACAAATTAGTTTGTTTATATTTTTTGTGACATTTTTCTTTTCAAAAATTAAGATTTTAAGCTCACTTGAATACTATTTAGGGAACTTTGAATTTTTCAGACGGTAAATAGGGACAAACTGCCTAATCCCACAATACAAAAAACTCATCAAAAATGCTCTACTCTTCATTCACGTCCTTAATGGATCCTATAACATTGAATGATAAAAATTGTTTAGACCAATATAATCAGCCCTACCAAAGTCATAAGAGTATACTACAGATTTTCAGACCGAACTGAACAGGACACATCAACTGCTAAGGCAGGATGGTGCCTACACTGAAATAAAAACAAACTTTTATTTCAGTGGGTGCCTATCACAGGGAAGTAAGCACACATGCGCAATGTTTACAGAAGCAGACCTATCATGCGCAAATACTAAGTCTGTTGGAGAAACGATTGCTCAAATGCGATAAAAATAATGAAATTAAATGCAACCAATGTTTTCAGAATCAATACTACTTTTTGTCTAGATAAAATAGCTGCTTTTCAAATATTCCATTAACAACACAATTCCTCAACGGTAAGAGAAACAGAGAAACAAAATGCGTTTAATGTTTTCAGAACGAATAGTGCTGTCGTCCAGACAAACAACAAAATTTGCGAACATTATCCTACATAAGCGGCCTGTCGCTACGGTTAATTAAGCAAAAAAGTGTTCTCAACATAATTCAATGTTAAAACGTCTACCTTAAGAAATTGTAAAAACGTATATCTTTTGACGCTTTGCCGCCAGGAGATCAAGCACGTAACAGTACAGAAGACGGGAAAATAACAATTGGTCCTAACAAAACAAGGCGGAACAATAAATGGCCTATTAAAAGACAAGGCGGGAAATATGTTACGTTGTGATTGATCCACATGACAGCGGGGCGTGACTTTCTGGCGACAGAGTACCTACACTTTCGGTTCCTCGCGAGGCACTGCGAATTAAACCATTGAAAGGTGAATACGTACGTCAAAATTAACGTGTGTCATCGTCCGTCGGACATGACAATTGCATTTCCCTTAACAAAAAGCACCAAGTAATAAATCTAATAATGTTATAAAAGTTGTCCTGTACTAAAGTTAGAAATTAATCATGTATTAAAAAGTTATCTTGTAAACAAGTGCCGAATTGGATGAATAAACGCCAAATTAAATTTGATCTAACTGTCTAATTCACTTAGTCAAATATAAAAAACCAACCAGTGAAATAACCTAAACCCGAGGAAAATTTAAAGCCTCACTTTTAATGTTGGGAGTTAAAAATACAACAAAGTCTAACACTACACTATTGACATTTAGAATGGTATTCAACTGAAAAAGCTGGTTATAGGCAACGCAGTCACTAAGCGATCTACCAACTTCTCTATTGTCAAAACGATGCACACGCCCAATTCGTCATATACCCAGTTAACTTGTGGTAGGATATAATCGCCCAGCAAGACCAGTTTCTGGTCCGGATATTTATGCAGCATAGAGTCAATAGTGAAACAATGAGCCTGGACAACATCGACGGATATACTTTTTGTTGTCATGATTCTATGAACACATTTCGGCTGAAAATGCCATTTTATTGTCAAATAAAACATATAAAATATTAGTTTCATTTGGTATCTGGAGTATTTAAATACAATCAAGGTGACAAAAAAAATACATCAGTAACTGAATTAAGCCATAAAGGTTGGGCACAAAAACTATGTTAACCTGCAGCCCTACCGGTATATCATATTGGATTTTTCTACGTAAAGGAGTGCGAACGCTAGATGGCCCACAGACAGACCGACAGACTGTTGGAATTGAGTGACAATGATCTTGGCAACGTAAGAAAAAAATTTCAAAAGCTGATTTTTTTACGATTATCTATCTACAATGCTTGTCTCTTGTGAGAAATGTAAAAATGACATAATATATATACAATAATAAAACATAAATAAATAATAATAACAAAAATAATAAAAATACAACAATATATAACAGAAAGTAACTAATATACATTTTTTATAAATATATATTTACGTATAAATAGCCAAATTACCCTTTTTAATTTGGGCGTGTATTTCTGTTTTTGTTAATAGGCAAACGTTATCATAGAAACAATAGACAAAAACAGGAATAAACATGCAAACGATTAAAAAAGATTTATAAAAAAAAGTTAAAGTCAATAATGTCTCAAATCCTGCTCTGTATAAACGATGTTTGCGCAATAATCGGTTCAGCGAGGCTGACGGTATGCAACAGGGACTTTATATGCATCCGGAGAAAATGGCGAATCGCTTGTTTAGGATTTTTACGCTGAGTACGCCTGCTGGTCTCTTTATGCTGTGGTTATTATGTTTAAAAAAAATCCAAATATTTATCTTCATACATAAAAATCCCTCAATAGCGACAACCCTGGGGGAATCAAATGTTGGTCGGTTAATAGAGAAAATACATAACAAAAAAAAACATTAAAACAACGCATTTTACAGTGTTTGTTTATTAATAAGTATCTACATATACAGTGTGTGTATAAAGTCTGGAAACGGCTTAATAACATCACAATTTATTGGCCGATTTAAACCAAATTTGGTACAAGTTGTGTAAGAGGATCCGAATGACGACATTGGCGTTGTTGCCAGCTTTTTAGTTTGTCTGGAATTCGAACGAATTGTATATTAAATGTAACACCCTTTCTACTTTAAATTTGTTACACTTTTGGTATACTTTGTTCCTAATATCAGTAGTTTTCAAAATAACGACGAGTTTTGAAAATATCAACAAATTGTGTTTTATTTATTAGTAAATAAAGCACTAGTTCAGTTTTGATGTAAAGTCATAAAAGCTGTCATTTTTACATGCAAAAATGTCTTTAACTGAAAGTGAAAAAATTACAATTCTTATGATGAGAGGATATGGCGATAGGGTCAAGTCTTACGAAGAGGTTAAAAATCTATTTAATGACGCATTTCCAAACCGAAATCCAATTTCAAAAGCAACTGTTCTAAAAACTGTACGACGGTTCGGAGAAACTGGAAAGTGTAGAGATAGGCGAAGATCAGGACTATCAGCAGTAGTAGATGAAGAGAAAAGTTTAGAAATTTTACAACATGTTGTTGAAACCCCTGTTTCTTCATTAAGAAAAATCTTTCAAGTAAGTGAGACGTCTGCTTTAAATCCGTGTCCATAATGTTTTAATAAAACATAAATATCATCCTTTCAAAATACATGTAGTTCAGGAGTTATCAGAAGATGATTATGAGCGAAGAATTGAATTTTGTGATATTATGATGTCAAGGTTTAACCAGTTTGATTGATGAAATTTTTCAAATTTATAGTATTTTCGGACGAAGCAACATTTATAATAATAATAATAATAATAATAATAATAATCTTTAATTGTCTAACAGATACATGGTATCAATTTACAAGACAATGTGACAGTATTACCAATAGTTAACAATACATAATACGTAATACATAATACATAATACACAATGTGGGTATAAAAATTTTATGATAATTTAAATATAATATCTTGACTCACTCATTACTGGATAAGAGGTTTCGTTTAAGTATTTTCGTTAGCTGAGCTGTTGATAGTTCATGAACATCAATGTTACGGCAGGTGTTATTGAATAAACTCATAGCCCTATATATCGGCGTTTTAATTAAAAAATTTGTTGTGGGGGTGGGGAGGAAAAAAACAGGAGGGGACCTAGTAGGACGAGGCGGGATATAAAAATTTATTTGCGCCAGTAAGTCTGGACAATCTATTTGAGATTTGAGTATTTTGAGTAGAAACACGGTTAGTAGGTAATTTCTGCGGTTTATTAAAGATGGTAGCTGAAATCTTTGTAACAGTATACGTTGCTCGGTACCCCTAGGAGGAAAAACTCCATCACTCTTAAACGCTAAAAATTTGACAAACTTCCTTTGGACATTTTCGAGTTGGATAATATACCGGTCGTATATAGGGTGCCAAATAAGGGAGCCGTATTCCAGTTTGGATCTAGTATAGGTAAAGAATAGAGTTTTGAGCACTTGTAGATTTTGAAACTCCCTGCAATTTCTAATTATTAAACCTAGTACTTTTATAGCATTAGTACAAGTCTGGTCAATGTGGGTGGCAAATGAAAGTTTTGGGTCGTAAGTAACGCCAAGATCCTTTATTGAAGAACGTTTTACAATTGGAGAACCACCTAGTTCATAATTTAAGGTTGTATTATTTACTTTGTTTGAGAAGGTCATGTAATGGCATTTATTAATATTCAGCGGCAAGTTGTTTTCAAGGCACCAGTGTTCGATAGCCGTTAAATCCTGCTGGAGCGCATGGCAGTCCTCAACACCATGGATCACTCTAAATATTTTAAGGTCGTCAGCAAACATCAACACTTGACTCGAGATATTTTTGTTTATATCATTTATAAACAGTAAAAAAATAAGTGGTGCAAGGTTACTGCCTTGAGGCGCTCCGCTTGAGGCACAGAATTTAGGTGAGCGATGGCCACGTAGCTCCACGTACTGTGTCCGATCTTTCAGGTAAGAGCCGAAAAAGGCAACAAGGTTGTCGCTGAAGCCCATAGCATCTATTTTCTTTAAAAATATCGAGTGGTCCACTTTATCGAAGGCCTTTGAAAAGTCTGTATACAGCACATCTACTTGCAGGCGGTTATCCAGTGCCCAACCGACATACTGGGTGAGGCAGGCGAGATTACTGACTGTGCTGCGTCCATTGAAGAAGCCGTGTTGGTAAGGTGAGACAAGTTGTCTAACCTGGTCAAAAACGCACTCGTATACCGACTTCTCAAACACCTTCGCGAAGGCTGACAGAATAGAAATGGGACGATAGTTTGTGATGTCGTGTAAATTTCCTTTTTTGAATATGGGTGTTATTCTTGCCTCTTTCCAAGCACTGGGAAAGGTTTTTGATTTAAGTGATAAATTAAAAATATAAGATAAGGGCCTCAGTAGAGCAAGAGCACAGTCCTTGACGAGAAAACATGGTACTTTGTCTGGACCTTGAGTACTTTTATTTTGTAGCTTTTTTATTGATTTTAGAATTATTTCATCCGAGAGACCCTCCAGGGCAATGTATGAATTTTGATTGATATTTATGTCAGAAGGAGCTGTGTTTTTTGGAATATTATATACACTGCCAAAGAAATTTGCGTAAGCATTTACTATGTCTTGGGGCTCAGAGTACTGTGTATCATTGCATGTTATTATTTCAGGGATAGATGTAGAGGCGTTTTTGGAACGTATATTTGACCAGAAGGTGTTCGGGTCATTTGTTATAGAGCTTTCGACTTTGCGGATATAGTTTTTATATGCTGTGTTGGTCATCCTCCTTACTTCTGTGCGTAAGAAATTGTACTGATCCCTAAGGTATTGGGATTGTGTTCGCTTAAGCTTTTTGAAAATTCTATGTTTGCGTTTTGTAATTTTTATTATATCTGATGTGAACCAAACTGGGAAGTTTCTTTTGCGTATGATAGATTTAGGAACATGGAGATCAAAGATTTTGTAAAGGGTATTGTAAAAACTTGAACACATCTCGTTCACGTCTAGGGAGTTTAAGAGATCCGACCAGTCAGCGCGCAAGATACTGTCATAGATTAGTGGGAAATTTGCCCTCCTAAAGTTGTACCTATGTTCAGCTATATTAACCGGAAAATTGTAAGTTTTTGTAGTCTTTAGTGAGAAGTCAATGTTTAAGGTGGGGTGGTGAAGATCCTCAGGCACCAGGGGGAAATGATCCCTCTCGGCGGTGCATGTTATGTTTGAGAGCACTAGGTCAAGTATTTTATTCTCCGTATTTGTTATTGAATTGAATTAATTTAATGAGAGTAGTTCACAGAAATTTTTTATTATTTGGATTTTTGGATTACCATCATTTATAAGGAAAGTGGGGATATTGAAGTCCCCCATAATAATTAAGTTGTTACCATAGAGATAATATAGGCTTTCCAAGTACTCACATAGGGAAGAAAGGTCATTATTGGATAGGTTAGGAGGTATATAGAGAGCAAAAATATATAGTATTGTGTGATTGAGCTGAAGTTTACATCCTACTATATCTACCTTTGTAACATTGCTGTTTATGACCTGAAGGTCAAGTTGGGTTGTCTTGAATTCTTTTTTTACGGCTAAGATCGTACCACCACCTCGTGATACTGCCATTCCATCTAAATCCCTGTCACACCTAAACACCGCGAATCTGTCATCGAAGAGTTCACTTGAAGATATATTGTTTTGAAGCCAGCTCTCGGTGATAGCTATGATGTCATGGTTTACATTGCAAATAGATTTATAGAAATCCGTTGTTTTGGTGTTGAGTCCTCTCACGTTTTGGTATAGACATGTTAGTCTGAAAGTATCCGTAGATGATGTGCTGTTAGACAAACTTCTTAGTTTAAATTTATGCTTCGAACCTTGACTATTTTTGGGAAACCGTTTATATACTTTATTCTCAGGTCCGCTTCCCCATTTTCTTTCCTGGATTTTAGCGTAGCCTGTAAGGCTCTATATTCGTCGATCTGTTGAGGGGTTTTATCGAAACTGAGAGAGACCTGACTGTAGGTGTCTACATTTTTTAGTTCTTTTGCGTGGCGAATAACTGCAGCAACATCATTAGATGATTTCATTATTACTTTCAGTGGTCTGCGTTTGGATGGATGTTCACGACCAACACAAAAAGCCTTAATATCCTGAATTGCTGCTTCAGGGAAGGCCTTGAGAATTATATCAGTGGCAGTAATGGTATCAATTTCTGCTTTTGTTTAAGTATCAGAGGGAACTGCTTCGTTTGCACCGAAGATCATTAAGTTGTTTTGTCGCTTTTGCCTTTCAGTGAGTTCACGAACGGAATCATTGATTAGTTCAGAGCTTGATGACTTTGGGTTATTTTCCGAGGCGGTATTTTTTAATAAGGTCGTTCCTATTAGTGATTTCATTTCATCTTTTAGGCTGTTATGTTAAATGGTAAAGTCAATAGACACAACTGTAGGTTTTGGGTAAATGAAAATCCACACTGGATGAGAGAAGATCATACACAACGCCCTGGAAAATTGAATGTGCGGGCTGGGCTTCTGGGTACCCGCAAGATCGGTCCATTCTTTATTGATAGAAATTTGACATCACAACTTTACCTTAAGCTCTTGGAAACGCAAATAAAGCCTATACTATACGAAATGTGATGGGTTCAAATTATGCAAGTACATTCTTCCAACAGGGCGGAGCTCCTCCCCATTTTGGTCGAAACGTGCGCGAATTTTTGAACAACACTTTTCCGAATAGGTGGATCGGTAGAGGGGTACAATCGAGTGGCCACCTAGGTCCCCTGATTTGTCGCCTAACGACTACTTTTTATGGGGACACTTAAAGAACAGAGTTTATACCACAAACCTCAAGATTTGGCCGATTTGCAGCGTCGAATTTTGGACGAATTTGAATTAATAACGCCAGAAATGATTTACAACACAATTAAAAAATTTGATTTTCAATTAGCACACTGTCAAGCTGTACAGGGAAAACAGTTTGAACATTTAATATAAAAAATATACTTTTTCTAAACTGTAAAACTACTGATATTAGGAACAAAGTATGTTATACCAAAAGTGTAACAAATTTAAAGTAAAAACTATAAATATAAAATATAAATATACAGGGTGTTACATTTAAAAATATAAAATTCATTCGAATTCCAGACAAACTAAAAAGCTGGCAACAACGCCAATGTCGTCATTCGGTGCGTCAGATCCTCTTACACAACTGTACCAAATTTGGTTTAAATCGGCCAATAAATTGTGATGTTATTAAGCCGTTTCCAGACTTTATACACACACTATATTATGTAAATAATTTTAAATTTTAATATTTTTGTTCAAATTTATCAGAACTAAAATTAAATGAGATGAAGCCAATTTACCAGTATGTATAATGTATATACTGCACGTGCACATATATATTATACAATGTACTGTATGTTCGCTTTGAAATTCTTATTTTTTAAAATAATCAGAAATTATTGATTGCTTCATATTATTTATTCTATTTTTATAAAATTCAAATTCACATTTTAATAGCCATTAAGAAATATTTGTAGACTTGTCAAAATTGTTAACATTATTAAAAAAGTTTTCTAAGTCTCTCAAACTTGCGCAGGCTTCAGAGTTGCAAGTAGTTTCATCCGTTTCTTGGATCTCTTCAATTTACTCAATGATAGTCAATCCTGCACTTTCTGTTGGCAAATAGTTATCAATAGAGGCAAATTGTTTCAAGTTCACAAATGTGTCCTTAATGTTAGAAAACAGTTATGCGAGTGGAATAATATCTTCTTCTTCGAAGTCGTCAATATTATCTGTATTACACATAAATTCGGCTTTCTAAAGCATTTTTTATTGTCACTGGGGACAGATTGCGCCAGGCCACCAAAACCCATATCAAGGCGTTGGTTATGGTAATATTATTTTCGATTTCTTGAAGCGGACAACCACTCTCTGTCTATACATGTTAAAAGCCTCTTAATAAGGTAGCTTCTGTAGAGCATTTTAAAATTGTGAATAATGCCTTGGTCCAAAGGTTAGAAATGTGAGGCAGTATTGGGTGGAAGAAAAATGAGTTTGACATTATCCAGTGTAATTTTGAAATGAAATGTTGCATTATCCAGAAACAATACCACTCCTCTATTCTGCTTCTTGATCTTGGTATCATCCTGCTGTCATCCACGCTTTTTTGTTCGAGACCCATTGGAGAGGTAACTTATCGATATGTGTGCCCTTAAAACATCGAGGATTTTTGCTTTGGCCTATTATAAGTGGTTCTTCCTTCTCACCTTCCATATTTGCACAGAACAGAATTATAAATCGTTGTTTTGCTGTTTTTTTTTTCCAGTACACTTGTCATGTTTCAATGTATATGTTTTTGTTGGCAATGCACGACAGTAGAGACCTGTCTTATCTGCATTAATTACGTTCCTTGGGGCATAATCCTTTAAAATGGTCAATAGCCTTTCTTTTCAAGCAGTTACGTCTTTGATATAAATATCGGTTGATTCGCCACATACTTTCTTGAAGGTAATATCGTGCCGACGACGGAATTTCTCTTACCACCCATTTGATGCCTTGAAGTTATCTCTTATTGATCGATTGATTGATTGACATTGATAGTCCTAGACATTAAGCAGATTCGGGGGATTTTGCTTGAATTATGGGCCCGGATATTGGTAAGTGCTTGTTTCGCGCCTTACAAAACCAGTTAAAAACAACTTGGTCCACTGCCAGTCCTTTGGTTTTGGGAAATTTTCTTTTTTGTTCGCCATTGCCACCTTCTTGAAACAAATTTCTAACTTCTGCTTTATTTTGAAGTAAGATAGTCACTTGGGTCTTACCCACTTTAAATTTTTCAGCCAATCTTCTGGTACTTAAACCAGTTTTTTCATTTTCCTTGATTATTTCAATTTTTTCGCTTAAAGAAAGACATTTCCTTTTTTCCGCCATCTTCAAATATTCACTTTAGTCCCCAAACGCACAAAAACTGTTCAGAACAAAACTAATGTTAACAACCGATTTATCAGCATTTAAAGCAAATTGAATGGATCCGCCTGCAATAAAGTAATTAGTGTATATACAGTGGCGCAATAAAGGGGGGGGGGCTGCCAGGCTGCAGCCCTTCCCCCGAGCGAGCGTAGCTCGGGTCGTCTAACTACCTCTTTACAAGAAATGTTAACTCATCACTATCTAAGATAGGCAAAATTACACAAAAACTGAAACGAGCCTGGCTGTTTTTGTGATTTTTCTGTTGTGTTTTTTTATTTTTCTTACTTGAAAATCAAGCACCGTCATTGAAAAAAGGGCATGGCATACAAAAAAAATTTTTCGCCTGCGGCGCTATTTTCCTTTTCCATCCCTCCCGAGCTTATTTTCTGGTTGCGACACCGTGGTCGTTTAACAGATGGGTCGGTAAAGCGAAGTATAAAATAATGGGATTTCCATTTTTAAATATGGGGAATTCATAACCGGTCGGTTAATGCGAGTGGTCACTTTATAGAGGCGGTCGCAAACAGAGATTTTACTATACAAATGTGTACACAATTTTTTTTCACAGTGGCAAATATTTTTTTCAAATTAAAATATAGTCCGACATTTTTGATCAAAATACATTTGTTTTGGTGGTACAGCTTGCTATAATAAATAATAAATCTCACAAGCGTCTCTTCACATCTCCCTCATTTCGCGGTCGATAAAAATCGTGTACTTACCCACAAACCATTATGTTTTTGGGCATGCTAGTACCCCAAGGAGCACCGCCAGCTTTACAGTTCATTTGTATGGCTACCTTAGTCGCTATTGACATAACACCTGAAAAAGAAAAAAAATTAAATAGTTGGCTTTGCTAATGCCGTTTAGTATGCACCGGCGCCGTTGCGCGTCGGCGAATTTAAGGCCGCGTTCTCAGAGCTTCATTCTGTCGTCAGCAACAGCTGCGTGACCAATAGAAAATTTAGCTTCACCTGTGTATCGGTGCGACGTGGAGGGGATGTGTCGGTGCCACAGAAACTCGAAGTTTGACGATGTTCATCTTGTTAGGTGTCCATTTCAACCAGATTTCTAACTGCTTATATTTTATTTTGTTAAGTAAACAAATATTTTTAGGCAGGAATAGTACAGATACGAAGCAAAACTGGAGAAGTTTCAACAATCAACATGCAAATTTCGTTCGCGTAGTTTTTGCAAGTTTGCGCCTTTGTCGAAACTTGTATTAACGTGAAAATTTCGTCCGCGCAGTATTGCAAGTTTGCCGCTTTGTCGAAACTTCTAATGTATTAGGGGTTAATCTATCAAAACATTTGAACTCATGACAAGCCGGGACAGAAAGGAATTTAGTGTTTGGCAGCATTTTATAAAAAAAAAGTGGTGGGCAAACTGGGTTGTAGAGCAGTATGTAAAAAGTGTGGTAAAGAATTGCAAGGTCTAATGGGCAGACTAAAAAGTCATTGGGAAACTTGCAAAAGTGAAACTAGTGATATCAGCAGTGGTCTTGAAACTCTGCATGGTGATTGTCAGTCACAGCCTGGAACTAGCCAGAGTGAAATTATCCAGTTGGCAAAGAAATAGAAAATCGATAACAGTGAAAAGGGAAGTGTAGGTGGACATGAAAATAGTGGAAGTAGCGGTCATTTGGATTCTTTTGTTGTGCGAACTGGACAAGATAAGAAAAAAGAATTGGACAGACAAATAGCCAAAACCGTTTACGCAACAAATTGCAGTTTTAGAGCTATAGAAAATAAAGAGGTTCGAAAGGCCATAGAAATGCTAAGACCTGGTTACCTTCCACCATCTAGATTTCAGTTATCATCAACGCTCTTGAATGAAATATTTAAAGAAGAAAAATCTAATTGTTTTAATAAGTTATCTGGACAATCGGTTTGCATGTCCTTAGATGTATGATCCAATATACATAATAAGCCGAAAATCTGTGTCGTTTTGACTGCAGAGGATGAAAACAGTGTTTTTTTAGAAAGCATAGATACATCTGGTCATCCACATACAGCTGACTATCTTGCCGAATTGGCTATTAATTTAATAAATAAATGCAAAAATGAATATAACTGTAAAGTTACCAGTATTGTTACAGATAATGCGAGCAACATGGTCAGTATGAAGAAAAAAATTACCGAGTCGTCCAATTACCCTATAATTACATATGGTTGTTCGGCACGCTTACTTAGTTTGCTCTCCAAATCAAAGATTTAGAAGCATCGCAGATAAAAGAGCATATTATAGTATATATTGTGAAATACTTCAGAAATACCCATTTGCCAAATGCTTGGTATAAAGAAAAAGGGGGCAAGAAATTGGTCTTACCTCAGGATGTTCGATGGAATACACTTTCAGATTGTCTTGAGATCTATGTAAATAAGTGGCCAAAATTGTTATTAATATGTGAAGAGCATAAAGATCAAATTCATCCAGTGATTTTTTAAAAAGTTTCAGATATCTGTATTAAAAGGATGGATGAAGATTTTCTACAGTTGCCAAAACCAATTTCTAAAGCACTGGATGCAATGCAACAAAAAGGTGCATTTTTATCTCAAGCAGTTTACATATGGAAAAAGTTACTGGCTATTTTTAACAGTTTTGAATTTGAAGAAGAAAGAAGCTTGTAGCAGTACAGTGGTGGAGATCTCAAGAAGATGTTTCACAAATTAAGCAAGTGCTCCCTATAGTAATTTCTGTTTTGTGTGCCTGTGCATCGTCTGCTGATATCGAAAGGATGTTTTCTACTTATGGATTCGTACATTCAGATATAAGAAACAGACTTGGCAGTGACAAAGCAGCTAAACTACTATTTCTATTTAAGCATTATAGCACTTAGGTTTTTTTATATATTTTTTCTCTGCATTATACCGATTTTTCTGTTTTAAAACAGATACCGATGCTTTTTCCTTTTGTCAGAACCCATAGCCTCACTGATGAGCTGTTATACAGCGAAACGCGTCTGAGGATTCTGGAAGAAAGAAAAAGCAAACCCTTTTCAATATTTTTTTTTTGTTTAATTTAAGTATTTTTTTGTATTAAAAAGGTTTTTTTAGTTTTAATTTTTTAATTTTTTTAAAGTTTTATTTTTGTAATAACCAGCTGTTCTCTTCGATTATTATAATAAAATAATAAATAACACCACATAAAAATGCGTCTGGGTTTTTTGTATGAAAAAATACATTTTAAGTGTTAAAATTTTAAAACTCTTTTTTAAATTAATCATGATTTAAAAAAAAATCATACCTATTAAAATCATGATTTTAATCAATTGATTTTAATCATCTCAACCCTGCTCCTACTCCTACTCCTACTCCTACTGCTACCGTTGCTGCTTCTACTCTTACTGCTACTACTACTACTAGTCTTTCTGTTTTAGAGTGAGTACATGACCCAGAGTTGGCCATTTGCCTTTCTCAAGCGTTGGTCAACGTTTGCGATCCAAGTCATCCGCTTATCGAAGTAGAGGTCCATATATTTAATGTTATTACTCCAGTTTATCCTGGAGTTGTAGTAGTGAGGAGTAGATGGCTTTGGTTCTTGCGTCATTTAAACGAATTTTCCACTTATCTAACAACGAATTCAGAAGTTTGATATTGGCGTTGCAACTTCGAGATTACCAACGGGGGCTGTTTGTTGGTGACAGTGATCTCGGTGTCGTCAGCAAATAGATATAATTGTTTGACCAAATTTTGTGCAAGAGGGAAGCCCTGCGGTATTCCGGCCCTGACGATGACGTGTCTCACGGTCGATGTCGCATTTCCCGACAAAATCGCGCTAATTCTGTCCTCCATAAAGGAATGAAATAACATTTATTAGGTGATTAGGCATACCTAACCTTATCAATTTTAGTACTAGTCCATCGTGCCTGGCCTTGTTAAATGCCTTGCTCCCGTCGAAAAGAACCATGCAATGAGCAGTTCGAAATCCAAACTGCAAATACTGTTGTATACGAAGTTGTTAATGCGATTCAGTACAACTTGTTCAACAACCTTGCGAAGAGACAAGAGCAGACTGATTAGTCTGTAGCTTACGACTAATGTTAAGTCCTGCCCTGGCTTAGGCACCAGATCCATGAAAATGTATTATTACATTTATTGATTTCATTTGCTAGATTTTCACCAACTTCACAAAATAGTCGATAAAGCTATCAGCTATACGTTTCTTGCCCGTAATTGACTCATTCTCAATTTTAATCTCGCTTATACTTTAATGTTTTTGATTTCTATTACATACCTTTTAATGGTTTTCCACATATCTTGATTAGAGTTTTGGCATTTATCAATTTCATGTTTATAAAAATTAATTTTTGTCTCTTTAATTAGTTTAGTTAATTTGATTATATTAATTTTATATTTATATAATAAAAATCAATCATTCTTAATTTTTTGTAATTTTTTATAGACTTTGTTTTTTGTCTTAATAGAAGCTACTAGTATTCCATTATTTTTTTCTCTTTTATTTTTTATTTTATTTTGAGTTGTACATTTCTGTACATTATTTTAAATTTATTTTATTAAATTATTAGATAAACCATTTGTTTCAGAATAGGAATAGAAATTGTCCATTCTGTTTTGCCATATTTTCTTTTAATTTGTAGTAATTAACATAATAGTCCTTTTTGTAAAATTATATGGTAATTATCCATTATCAATCTGATATTTAAAGGTTATGGATTTAAAATTATCTGAATTTTTCCTTGTTTTTACAAAGATATGATCAATACAAGAGTTATAAATGTTCTTTTATTTCTCTCGTGTTTTTATTTATAAATGATATAAAATTATATTATATACTTATTATATATATCACCTACTTGAATTACCGTTGTATTTTTACAAGTATATTTGATATTATCGAAAAATTCTTTAAATTTATAATAAATTCGAAAACATTAGTGGGGGAGGTTTATACAGCGTGTAACAGAAGTATGGAACGCTTTAAATATCTTTAATACCGTTTGTCCGATTTAGCTTAAATTCGGTATTCGTATATAAGAGGTTATCGCGGAGCTGTAGTGACATTTGCAATGTTGCCAAATTTACAGTTTTTTAGCAATATAAAATATTTTTTTTTTAAATGGAACACCCTATACATATATTACAATATTCTACATAAAATTACAATTATTTTTTAATAAGTGCATTATAAGTGTAAACTTAATAGTTTTTGAGATATCGAGTTTTGAGAAATGATATTTTTGAACTTTGACAGCGTCTAGCTTTCTAACGATACGCCATATAGCAAAACGGCTTACATGTCCCTATCTTACTTTTTTATTATCTTTCCAAAAATGGTTAAACCGAAAGTACTATATTTCCGGCATTTGAGCTACATCCGGTTTAACCAGAAGTTGACACTTTTAGAAAGATAGTAGAAAAGTAAGATAAGGACATGCAAGACGTTTTGTTCGTACCGTTAGAAAGCTAGAAGCTGTCAAAGTTCAAAAATGTCATTTTTCAATACTCGATATCTCAAAAACTATTAAGTTTAGACTTATAATGCACATATTAAAAAATAATTGTAATTTTATGTAGAATCAAAAAATATTGTAATATAGTATAGGGTTGTTCCATTTAAAAAAAATTATTTTAATTTGCTAAAAAACTGTAAATTTGGCAACATTGCAAATGTCACTAGCAGCTCCGCGATAACCTCTTATATGCGCATACCGAATTTTAGCTAAGTCGGACAAACGGTATTAAAGATATTTAAAGCGTTCCATACTTCTGTTACACGCTGTATATATACTTATAATATTAATTTTTTCTTTTCCAATGAATAGTTTTAAGAAAATTACTCTTATTTTTCCCAAAGAGATAATATCAAAAGAGTTATTATTTTTATTTTTAGAATACACTATAATACCATAGACATATAATAATGTCTATGTATAATACCGTCACTTTTATTGAAATATCCGTTATTATAAATTATATTATAATTATTTAATTTAAATAAGTCGGTATTAAAGGCTTTCCAACTTTCTATTAACACTATATCATCAAAATTATGGACGAGTTGACATAAAAATAATTTGGTTTCGTCAAAATTTTTTGAAATGCTTCTAATATTATTGTGGTATAATGAAAAATTATTAAATGGGCTTATCATTGAATTATTAAAATTATTTTTGTCTTCAATAAGTTGCGTTTCAATATTTGGTTTTTTAAAATTTGATATATATTCATTAATTATTAAATTAAAAATATTAAAAAGTATGTATAAAATAAATAAAATAGATAAATATGTACTTATAGCACAAAAAATAAAATATACCAAGTTTTTAAGTTTAGTTAAGTTTTCTATTCCTTCTTAACTTTTTCTCACAAATATTTTTCGATTTTTACAACATACAAATTTATATTTAAATTTTCTCAATTCCTTAGCTTGTCCAAGTAAAAATTTGTTTCTGGTTGTTAAATGTTCATTTATTTAAATACTTGTTTCTGGTCCTGGTAGTTTAAGATTAATACTTGCGATTTTTTCATTTTTTTTTTGAAAAAGCTTCCGTTTTTTTAAGAATCTCTTCTTTTATTTTCCGATTCTTACAGTTAATTTGAATTGTTTTTTTGGTTTGTTCGTTTTTAAAATTTTTTCGTTTTATTAATATATCTTCTTTTTTGATGTTTACTCTTCTAATTCTGATTAAAATTTGTTTTGTAACGTCCTCATCATTTTTCGTTCTTGATTTCGAACTCCTTTCATTTCAATATTATTTGTGATTTTATTTTGTTATTCAATGTTTACTTTTGTTATAAAAAAATTAATTTATTTTTTAAATCTAATAATGTCTCGTTTTAAAGAGTTATCTTCTAATTGGATTTCTTCTTTTTCTGTCTTTATATTTTTCCGTTCAGATATAAAAATAATAGATTTTTTAAATTCATTTACTATTTTTAAAATATTTCCTTCGGATTCAAAAGCTTTGTGATTTTTTGAATCTTGTAAATTTTGATTACCTTCATCTTCTATAATTCCTATAGAAATTTGTTTTTCATCTTTTACCTTTTGGTTTTTTTAGTTCTCTTGAAAAGTGAACAAATTTATTATTGTCTAATTTTGTGCATTTAAGTTGGTAGGTACCAATTTTTGCATTCCGTTTTACATTTAATGGCAGATTGATTCGTTTTAATTTTAAAGTTGCATTCTCCACAAAAATATGTATTTGAAGTTCCAGCTTCTATTTTATCTTGTGAGCATAATTCAAATTTTGAATTATTTTCTAAAGTTTTTTGACATAGTTACTTTACAGCTGAGGACCTTGTACCTCTCTTTTATATTTTACCGACTATCATGACCACGCAATGGTATTAATACAGTTGAAGAGGGGATTGAAGATTTAGCACACAGAAGCTCTTGACCTACAGTCTATCTTTAAATGATGCAAAGTAATAAATCAATAAAAACCGACCTCTCCATGGGCGTGCAAGATTTTTCGGCATGTGTATATTTATACAGTGTGGCCCAAATTGGGCCTACATGTATGGGGATCTTGGAAACTATATAAGATAGAGAAACGGTTAAATGGGGAAAGTTTTTGACAATTATATTTCTAACTGAAAACCGTTTAGTACGCGGCCCTATCTTTTTTGGTTTTTGAAATATGTTGAAAAAACCACGAAGATGTATTTTCGAAAATATGCTGTAGATTTCTTATTATTCACTATTTTGGCAATCTGTAAAAACATTTTTAAAAGCTACTTTTTAAGTAGATTTCAGCAATTTAATTTTGAACACGACGTTTCAGTTATTTTATACCATCATCAGGTTCATTTTTTCTTATGGGCGCCATATTGTATTTTATACTTAAAAGGTAGCGTATGACGTCCGCTTTTCAACGATGTATTATTTGTTGGAAAATAAATTAAATTGACTTGAAAAATAAAGAAAATTAATTTTCGCAACACGTCAAATTTGAGAAGAACACATTAGGCAGGGTTAAATTTGTTTAAAATATCATAATACATTATTTCATTTTTTCCTTATGGTTAAAAATCTCATATTAACATTGCAAATAAAGAAAACTAAAAACGCAATGAATAATAATAATTGTTTTGAAAAGAAAATAAGAAAAAATATCTAACTTACTATACTTATTCGAAATGTTGGCCGTTTTTATTAATACATTTTTGACACTTTTTTAACACAGTATTGATGACCCTGCGAAGCGTGTTGCCATTTATGCTCGTAAACACATTCCTCACTCTCTCTTCTAATTCTTGTACAGATTCCGGGGGTTCAAACTCATATACTTCATTTTTTACATAACCCCATAAATAAAAATCGAGAGGAGTTATATCAGGGGATCTAGCAGGCCAATTAACTGGTCCGCCGTTTGAAATTAATTTGTCATCAAATATCTGTCTTAAGAGAGTTTGAACTTCCCGAACATTATGTGCGGGACAACCGTCTTGTTGAAACCAAATATTATTCAATTAATCTTGAGGAACTCTTGCTCTAATTGCCGGTAATATTTGATCTTCTAACAGCTGCAAGTATCTTTGGTCATTCAACGTATGATTATAAAAGAATGGTCCTATAAGTCTGTTGTCTAAAATGTAAGGAGAAAAGTAAAGCTGGGTTACTTAATACCTGCTATGTATTTAGCAAGCTAGGTGACATTACTTACCATACATACCACACCATACATTAAAACCAAATCGGGTTTGCAGTCTTCGTTGAGCCAATTGGTGAGGGTTTTCTGTTGCCCAAAAATGATGGTTATGTCTATTAAATACCCCGCAGTTGGTAAAATGTGATTCATCGGTCCAAATTACAAGACGACTGAAATCATGATTTTGTTCGCATTGATTCACATACCAATTTGAAAACTGCATTCTTCTTGGATAATCCGTTTCTCGTAAACCCTGAACTATAGTTGGCTTGTATGGTCGATATTTATTTTCCTTAAGGACTCTTTGTATGGTACTTCGCGGGGTTGGTAAGTCTCTTGCCGACGCTCTTGTAGATGATGTCGGAGCGGCATTAAAATAGGCTCTGACATTTTCGTCACGCTCGTTATTACCTGCTTTTTCGTAACTCTTGGGCCGCGGTTTTTCAAAACTTCCATGGTTTCTCAGGTTCATAACAATTTTTGGAAAAAGTCTGACACTTGGCTGCGGTCTTTCAGGAAAATTTTCAAAATACCTTTCTAATGCAAGGTTTGCATTTCTGTTGCAATGAATGTAACATTCTAGCAAATCAAATTTTTCTTCGTGAGAAAAACGCAATGCCATTTTCTTTTAAATTCAGAATACACAAATAAATCGTTATTATTAGATAATAATAATAAAAACTATTATACTTTTACTCGTTCTGACAAGTAATATTTTTGTTTCATTTTCAAACGGTAGTGGTTGGTCATAGGCTACTGGATTTTATTTTTGATTCATAGGTTATTGTAAGGCATAGGCTACTGGATTTTATTTTTGATTCATAGGTTATTGTAATATTGTTGATTGAAACAATGCAAGCAGTGTTTTGTGAATACTACAAAATGTAAACCTTTTAATTGGTATTCAATTTAGGGAGTTATAGTGCAGTTGTCAAATTTGACGTGTTGCGAAAATTAATTTTCTTTATTTTTCAAGTCAATTTCATTTATTTTCCAACAAATAATACATCGTTGAAAAGCGGACGTCATAAGCTACCTTTTAAGTATAAAATACAATATGGCGCCCATAAGAAAAAATTAACCTGATGATGGTATAAAATAACTGAAACGTCGTGTTCAAAATTAAATTGCAGAACTGAAATCTACTTAAAAAGTTCCTTTAAAAATGTTTTTACAGATTGCCAAAATAGTGAATAATAAGAAATCTACAGCATATTTTCGAAAATACATCTTTTTGGTTTTTTCAACATATTTCAAAAACCAAAAAAGATAGGGCCGCGTACTAAACGGTTTTCAGTTAGAAATATAATTGTCAAAAACTTTCCCCATTTAACCGTTTCTCTATCTTCTATAGTTTCCAAGATCCCCATACATGTAGGCCCAATTTGGGCCACACTGTATAGGTCTGAATTTATGAAACACAGGATTAAGACCGACATCTGGAAAAGGACATCGACTATCATAACCCATATTGGAAGTTCTAAAGGCTTCGTTAAAGGTGGTCTACTGATTTTCCAATCTAAAAATACAGTCTTTGAAGAATGGTTCGAGCAAATGTTGGATCTTATACCAAAAGATGCAATAATTGTATTGGATAATGCAAGTTATCACTCTAAGCTAACGGAAAAATTATCGAAGTGCGTGGTGTAAAAGTGAAAATAAAATTTCCATTAGATTCCTTAAAAAAAAAACTATTGACACTAGCCAATTTACATAAAAATGCATTTAAAAAAATATGCAGTCGATGAAATGGCAAAGTTGCGAGGAATATCTGTGCTCAGACTCCCTCCTTACCAATACGAATTAAACCCGATCGAACTTATATATGGACTCGAATAAAGACCAGAAAAAAAACACGAGTCATAAAATGGTGGGTTTAAACAGACTATTTAATAAAGCTATGGATAAAATCAGCGCGGAAAAGTGTATCGATCATGTGATAGAAGAAAAAGCCAAAATGTGGCAGTTACATATAATAATCGAAGAAATGGTCGTCAATGCCCGCCGATTTAGCAGAGAATACCGTGGCTAGACCACTGGGATCGGTCAAAGAGGAGATAGATCGTACAGCCAAACAACTTCCAATAAGCAGATGGACAGAGCTAACTGCCTGTAGGATCTCCAAGCAATTTGGTCCCCTACTTGATAACAGGAAAACCGCAGCGTTATTACAACATAGTTGGAAGGACCTAAGAAACATCACTGCCGTGGTTACCGGACACGGTCTTTTCGGTAGACATGCCGAACGTATGCAAATACCAGCTAACGACTTCTGCAGACGTTGCAGAGACGAAGAAGAGGAGGAAAGTATTCCACATTTTTTGTGTGATTGCCCGGGCCTAGCAAGAAGGTATAATGCATTGGGCGAACCATTCTTCAATAATCTGGAGGAAGTATAAGCAGCTTACAACTGGGTCGACTTACTAGGTTTATTAACAGTAGTGGCTGGTTCGAGTGAGCTGCCACGATTCTTCTACGCCGTACTTCGCACTAGCTATCAGGAAGCTGATGCTGATAGGTTCCGCGGAATATGTGTTTATCACAACGGTCCTCGTAAGACTACGTGAGACTGTCTGAACAGACCAGAAGTCTGCCACTCTAACTTAACCTAACCTAAGAAATGGTTGAACCGCTTATTATAAACAATGTTAATAAAAGTTTATCTTCCGAATCGGACTATGATTAAGCCATAACGACAAAGTATTATTCTATTTTTAAAATGCTTTGTTTCTATGATCCTATATCATATCTTGTTTTTGTAATTATATTATGTAAAAGAATACCACCCATTGTTATTTATTAGAAATACGATTTTTGAAATGTTTTCATATGTTATAAATACCTACGAATATAATATACACTTTTAGGAGAATAGGCATGTTTAAGATTTTTAATTTAAAAACTTTCCCAATACACGCTCCTGGCTAAGGGATTTTCCCAATAACAATGGGTAATTCTCAAATATAACAATAGCTTATGATAAATTCAGGTTCGAACTACCCAAAGAATGCTCATTACTTGAATATTTTAATGTGAACACAATAGATTTTAAGGGATGGTGTTTAAATTGTTCTTGATGCCCCGGAATGCGTTTGATGATAATCGATAATCGAGTTTATTTATCAAAACACATACACTATCGGACAAAAATAGAGCAACACTTTCGAACAATGAAAGAAATCTCGATTTTATAATATTAAATACATGATATCGTATTTAAATACATCGTGTTTTAAATATCAAAGTAGGCTGCTGTTATCGGCGGTAACAGCTTTTTCCAACAATCAAAACAAATGAACTGATATTGACGTAAACTTTCAAATACAGTATTCTAATGCGTCAAAAGTAAAGCAACATTTTAATATTTACCTAAAAAAGAAAGGTTTTCGTGAAAGTTTATTTTATGTTTAATTAATATTTCTGTGCTGGATTAATCATGCCAAGAGGTATTCCAATTTCGAAAGAATTAAAGCAGAGAGTACTGAATGCACGCTTGGAAGGTACAACACAAGCCACAATTTCAAGACGGTTTGTTTTACCAAGATACAGCGTATCCAAAATAATTTCAAGTTACATTCATAGGAGACATTTAGAGAATCTAGCGAAATCGGGAAGGCAGAGAAAAACAACAATTTGAACAGACAGACGCATTAAAAGAATTTCTCAAAACGATCCTTGGATGTCTGCACCTAGAATTATTGCTAAAATTCCCGAAATTATGGTTAGTCCACGGACAGTTGAAAGAAGGTCGGCAGATGCAAAGTTATTTAGTAGACACCCGGCTAAAAATCCCCTTATTTCGGTAAGAAATAGAGTGGCTAGGCTTAAATTTGCACGTCGACATTTACATTGGACAGTAGACGAGTGGGAAAAAGTTTTATTTAGCGATAAAACGCGTTATAAAATTTTCAATTCTGATGGAATGAAGCGTGTAAGACGGCGAATCAACACAAGGTTTAATCCCAAATACGTTACACCCACAGTTAAACATGGCAAAGGCAGTGTTTTTCTATGGGGTTGTTTCTCATGGAATGGGGTGGGTCCTTTAAACTTCATTAATGACACCATGGATGGATTTGTCTATAGAAATATAATGCAAAATGTAATGTTGCCTTATTATGCAGAGTGGGAATGCCGTTGCTTTTTATTTTCCAACAGGATAACAATCCAAAACACTGTTCACAAACCGTTCAAGAGTGGTTTCAAGAAAATAACGTTCGGGTCTTGCAGTGGCCGGCACAATCCTCAGACCTTAACCCCATTGAAAATCTATGGGAAGAAGTTGAACTGGAATTCGTACACAATTATGTCCAAATAAACAATCATTGGTAAATAAAATCAATGAGGTTTGGACGAGGGTTTGGACAAACCTTCCCGAAAATACTTGTTGGGGAACAGCCCTAAAAGTTGCAATGAGTTGTCCAAAGATGGACTGTTTAGTTTAGTTGCAACATAGTAGGCGTAACATGTCAAATTTACGATTTCATTCATAACATAGTAGGTATAAGAGATGATGTAATTTGGATCGGCGCCGGGGAAGCGGCTGGCTACCACTGTCACGCTCCAATTTTGTTCACTGTAAAATGCGCCCACTGGGTTGGCGGAAGCTTGGCTTCGGCCAAGAAAGATGAATAAATCGTGTCATAGGGTGTGCGTGCAGCGGCTCCAGCCGCTGCATTGGGCGCTGATCAAGAATTAAGAGGGACTGTTGATTGAGCAAGAAAGCTAGCAACACGTCCCGTCAAAGAGGAATAACAAAAGTTGGTTGTTGGCGGTCATTTTACTGTTTGTACCAAGTGGTAAATCTTTAGGAATGTTAGTGTACTAATTTCTATGTAAAAAGTGGAAGTTTCACCCTAAGTACGGGTACTAAGTGTGCATATCTCTGTGCAAAAAGTTATAATGTGTTAATTCGCCAGTATGTTAAATAGAGTTATTTTGCTTTACCACGAGTTTAATTTCCAATCGCAATAAAAACGACCAGTGAGTCACACGCCTGTGGAAATATACCACAAAATTGATTGAACGTAAGAGGAAATAAAGCCCTGCGTGTCAACAATACTGTTCAAAAATTGATTGCCTCAATGCCGCGACGCTGTCGGCAAGTAATAAAAAATAATGGATATTCTATTAATTATTAACATAATACTTTTAGCTATTGTAATTATTAAATGTGTTTAATGCTTTTTTATCCTAATCTGTAAAATAAAATATTGTTGACACAATTTGTTGCTTTACTTTTGTCGCACTTCATTTCGTCGATTTTTATAATTATGAATATTTCTCTACCTTCATTTTGTTTAAAGTGTACCAAAATATTGTGAAATAATACTAATATTGTGGGGATAATATTTCATTAAAATTAGCTGGGGATCACAATCATATAATTAATTTTTTAAATTCAAAGAAATAAAAGCACTTTGTTGCTCTACTTTTGTCCAATAGTGTACATAACATGCAAAGCTGCCCAAATAGTACATACATACCTAAATCTAAAATATAACAACAATAATTTGCAAAATATATTATAAGGTACAGTGGAAGATGTAAGAAATAAGAAAAGCAGCAATCCATTCTCTTGAGTGTTGGTAGTTATTCAAACTTACAAATAGTAACAAGGTACTGTCCCTAATAGAATAATAGCTCTTTACAACAAGCAATTTAAAACCTCAAAAGGTCACCAGGAACAGTTTCAAACAGCCTGTCAATTCTATTTTTAAAAGTAATAGATTTACAATCGAAATTAAAATTGTGCGGAATAAACCTATTGTGCCATGTCATAAACCTATTGAGAACTTCGTTCTTACCGACATCTGTTCGGTTGTGTTGCAGAGAAAACGTTTCGTGCAATCTTGTTGTTCTAGAAGGAAATCTAAAGTTTAATAGACCAAGTAGGTCAGAGCAGTCTATTTGGCTTGTGATAAATTTGTGGCCGAAAGAGAGAGTGTGTCTAATTCTGCTCCTTTCCAATGACTCCAGACCTAAAGTATTTAAACGCTCATTGTGTGTAAGTGTCGCTTTAACAATTTTTAATTTATAAAGTAAAAAGTTGGCAAACTTTATTTGAACTCGTTCAATTCTGGCAATGTGGGTCTTATAAATAGGAGACCATACGATGCTGCAATAGTCGAGATGACTTCTGACCAAGGAAAAGTATAGTGATTTAAGCACTTCGATATTCCTAAATTCACCACATTGCCTCAAGATAAAACCTACCATTCTAAACGCCCTATAAATCACCCAGTCAATATGCTGTATAAACCTCAGCGCACTGTCGAACAAAACACCAAGATCATTTACTGTTGTTACGCGTGTTAAGTCACAGTTCCCAATTAAGTAGTTATATAAGACTGGGACCTTTTTTCTTGTAAATGAAATAACTTTGCACTTTTTAATGTTTAGTTGTTTGATTGTTAGTACACCACAGATTTAGGCGCGTGATATCCGACTGCAAAAGAATACCATCATTGGCGTTATTGATTACCCGGTAAACTTTAAGATCATCTGCAAAAAAAAGAAAGCGACAATGTTAAGGGTTACTGCCCAGGTCGTTTATAAATAATAAAAACAAAACTGGACCCAAATGGAAACCTTGCGGTACTCCAGAGTGGGCAATGATCTTCTTCGACGTTACACTACCCATCTTGACAACTTGCGTACGACCTTCGAGGTAACTCTTAAACTAAGTGAGTAGTGGGGGGCAGATTCCAAACAACTCTAACTTATAGAGTAACACTCGATGACTATCGCGATCGAATGCCTTCTGAAAATCAAAATATACACTTGCATATTTATTGAGTATTTATTATTTCGCACCATTTAAAGAGACTATAATTAAAAAAAACCGTATAAACTGGTTTACCATGTCGCAAGTTTTAATTCCAGCGGAAACACCTTGTCAACTTCTAACTTACCCTTGCTCTGCAAATTTCTTGACACAATCACTTGGCACGGCATGGCCCTGTCGACATAACACTTCTTTTTGACGGCGTTGTATCTGTCCGCCGAGTTATTGGGCAACACGACCAAGACCATGCGGGGCTGCAGGTTATTTATCAGATGTTCCAACAAATCCAGATAAGTCTGAGAACGATCATCATTCATTTCGAATATCTTGTGATTTGTTATATTAAAGGACATTCCTGAAAAAAAAAGTTTGTTTGAGGGCACTGCCTTGACCTAACCTACCCAAGTAACATTTTAGGTTTTATCACAATCTACAACAAGAGGTTATTAAGTCTATATAATAAAACTGATCGTAAAACTGTTTATAATAATAATAATTTAGACGTTTATTTTAGCAAAAATCATGATACAAGTATAATATACAGAAAATATACCTAAACGTCCTTGACAGCTGCCGAAATATGCACAAAGTGTACCTATTTGTATGGCAGTTTGCGTTCACTAATATCTACTTTGCTTTTGATTCACAAAATTGTCAATATCTTCACGAGAGATCACTTTTAAAAGCCATTCTGATATTACTTTCCTAAATCTAACAAAACTTTCACAATATATTATGTCCAGTGGGACAATGTTAAACAGTCTCGGGGTCAGGTATAAGAAGCTTCTCTGTCCATATGCCTTCTGACACTTGTAGTTGCAGCTCTATTTACTGATCTTAAGGTATAATTTACTGCAATGGAGCTTAGACATTCATGTGGTTTTTTAAAAGATCTCAAAATCATTCTATAACAGAAAAGCTGTCTCATATCCATCACACCAGTTAAACGGTACAAGGAATCAGTTGGAAAGAGCCTATTCTTGCCAAAGATTATCTTCAGAAACCACTTTTGCATAATCTCTAAACTTTTAATGTGTGCATTTAGCACACCGCCCCAACCTATAATACCATAGATAAAATTACTCTGAACCAACGCAAAGTACAAAATTTTCAACTGACCCACAGACAAGAATTTCTTTAAATATCCAAACCTTGGCAAGATGCCCCTCCCTTTCTGAACAATATATTTAACATGACGTAAATTCCAACGAAGATTACTATCTATTATTACACCTAAATATTTAATGGACCTCGTAGCCTGTATTAAACAAGTGTTCACCACTATACCCTGGCACCCTTTGTGGCCTGTTCATTACAAGAGAAAAGCATGCATTTGGTCTTTTCAAAGTTTACAGTTAGGAGATTATAATCAAACCACTTTTTAATATTACCAAACTCTCTCTCAGCCTGAGATATAACACCGTCGCAAGTTTTGTCTTTAAATATCACAACAGTATCATCCGCGAAGGATAGTATACGTCCAGTCATGTCCATCCTCAATAATCCGTTGATGTAGAGGATGAAGAGAACCGGACCCAACACCGTCCTCTGAGGGACGCCATAGTTAACACGACCAGCGTCGCTAAGTACACCATCGATCCTTGTACACTGAATTCTATCACTCAGATAGCTTTTTATGATTTCAAATATTTTTCCTCTCAGGCCGTATCTCTCTATTTTTTCCAGTAATAACTGATGTGAAACTGTATCAAATGCTTTGGCCAACTCGACGAAGATACACAGAGTAGGACTACTTTCATCAATATTTTTATACAGTTGTGATGTCAGCCCAGCAATTGCGTCCTCCGTCGACCTGCCCCCCATGAAACCAAATTGAGACTAGGAAATTAATTTATATTTTTTAAAAATTTTAATATTCTATGTTTTAAAACCTTTTCAAAGATTTTTCCTATATTTGATATTAGAGAGACCGGCCTATAGTTTATTATTTCTGACTTACTTCCACTTTTAAATAATGGAAAAATTACACCAATTTTAAATGCCTTTGGAAAATAAATTTTTTTTTTCATACATTTCTTTATTAAAAAACTTAAGTGAGGTGCCAGTGCTCCAGCTATTGTTTTCAATATCTCGGCACGAATACCATCCCAGCCCGGAGATTTTTTTGGTCTCAAACTTTTAGTGATCCTTCTTATCTCTTGTTCGGATGTACGACCCAAATCTGTTCATGAGTTTAGGTTCGTTGTCAACAAAGTTTACCGGTTTTGTGATTTTATTAGCAAATTTTTCACCTAGAGAGCAATAATGTTGATTGAACTTATTTGCAATTTCTTTTTTATCTAATATTTCAACATTTTCACATTTAATTTTTTGTATTTCTTGATGTTTTTGATTTTTATTGCAAACCCTGTTGACCGAATCCCATATACTAGATAACCTCTTCAAAGCTCCAATAAACCTGGCATAAAACCAAAAAGGACCTTTTGTAAAGATTATAAATATCTTCCTTAAAACTGTCAATAAAACCAACAGTATTTTGAACCCAAATCTGCAAGATGTTTTTAAGTCTACCACAAAACATTTTATAAAGCCTTTTTAAAACCGTTAGTACTTGCAATCAAATTTTATGCGTGATTTGAAACCATCATAAATAATTTTATTATTATTGTGTCTTTAATAATTCTTTGTCAAAGACTTGTTGCACTTAAATTGTCAATATCAAAAAATATCACCAAGTATAGTAAAATATGTCTGCCTCGATTGAAATATCTGCATGTGCTAACATTTTATAATTTGATAATAATAAACAACCTAGAAATAAAAAATTGACAAACACCGGCTACTTTATTGGTAAAGTATATAAAAAAACTTTTAAAAAATCACGCGCCTTTTATTTGTTAGCTTATTAACAATTATTGACAATTAATAAAAAAAGTTCTAACCCTAGTTTTAGCTTAATCAGTACGATTTTGGGCTATTTAGGGGTTTATATAACATGTGAACATATTTTTGATAATTGCAGGCTAAATGTAAATAGTTAGAATAAATAAAAATATAACCAAGCACTATTGCCCTAACTTTGTTTAAACATGTCTGCCGTAGTTAACGGAAAAAAACCTGGAAAATTAATAAAACCGTTTATTTTAATAGAATGTCCTATTAAGAGTTTGTGGATTTGTGAAATATTTTTATAAAGCAAAAGGTTTTGTTAAATTCCAATTGCTTCCACTATAAAGTGGACAATTTTAAAACCTGTAAGACTTAACCAGCCTTACCAGTCTTCTTTAAAACACTTAAGATTTGTCTCTGACAACCTCTAATACAAATGTATTAGATAACATAACCTGAAAAAACATTTGTTTCGTGATTTCGTGTGTGTTACTATGCGTTATATGCCTCCTATCTCAAAGTTTAAAGGCGTAAGTGGGAGAACCAAAGGATTTATAGGTCCTTTGTAAAAACCAAAAGGTTTTAACTTAGCTTACTAAAGCTACCAAAAAACTATTAGGTTTCAAGGAGCCTTTACCAATTATTGTCCAGAGTAAATAGTATTTATGATAACATATATTAAGGGTAAGACTACTTAAAAGTTATTCGTTTTATTGCTTGATCGTAAGGAGTACTTAAAAACTAATAAAAACCATATTTTAAAACTCCCATAAAACCAAAAGTTTTATAGATGTCTAGGTACCACAAAACTTAAAAGTTTTAAAATCCTCTATAAACCTTAATGAGTTTATCGTGGTTTTGATTAATGCAGCAATTAAGTGGTTATATTAACCAATAGGTCTTAAAGAGCAAAAATATTTAACAACTAGCTTTAAAGATAACTTGAATGCCTTTTTTTAAGTACATATTATCTGTAGATAAATTGCATGGTATGCTCAAAAGAAATAATAAAACCTACTTCGGTTTATTTACCTTCTTAAACCTGTGATAAAACCCTATAAATACTTGTTGGCATTTAAATTGTTACTTGGGTAACCAACATGAGTTTCAATTTTAATTTAATTATTTTAATCGAAAACAGTGGATCTGCCGAGAATAACAAAAAAACCCGTTTTCATTTCTTATGTAAAGCCTGTTTATAATGAAACTAAAAAAGAGTATGACGAGCTTCTAAAAGAGGAAAAATCTAAAAAATTTGAAAAAATGGTTAGGACCTCAAAAAATAAACATAAAGTAAATCCTTATGGGCCATTTGTAATGAAATAATTTAAAATAAATGAACCACATTTTGCTGAAAATCCTCATAAGTTAGTGAATGTCATCTGTTAAATATAATTCCAGAAATGATAAGAAATAACCCCTTTTGAATGTAATATAGTGTGTTTCAAAAGTTTGGTAGGTAACTTAAGAGGATGATTCCTTATGATATTCTAAGAGAAAAAGTTCATATGAGCATATGTCCGGAGTTGTCCCATTTTTGATATACAGGGTGTTAAAGTTTTTTAAAAAATAATTTTTCTATAATTTTTTAAATATTCTTTTTCCGATTTTATTCAAATTTGGTTGGGTTATTCATAATAATAAGGGGCTTGATTGGCCCTAACTAGATTAAATTTATTAAGTTCAGTGGCGTCCCGGGGAGCACCCTTAGGAATATTATTGACAAAAAAATTAACGCCACTGACTCTTTTCTAATTTTGATATTTCTTTTTCGAATTTATCAACTAATAATACAACTTCTTTGTTCCCTGAATTGTTGTCGTATCTTCCTTAGTTTTCGAGAGAAAAAATAAAAACCACTTTATTGGATGTACAAAAAAATACTTATGCATTTCAAAGTTAATTAAAACATTTAAATTAAAAATAAAATATTTCTTTTTAAAAAATGATACAAAAAAAAAATCCAACAGTTAATCAAAACAAATGTCGAAAATAGCTACATTCTGATAAAACGCAAGATTTCAATCGTCTCACCATTGATTCTCTTACACATTTAAAAATGCCTGCATTATTTCGTATCGCATTGCAATTTCCAATAATTCAAATTCTCAAGTCGTTTTCATCTAGTACAGGCGTCTTGTATACAAGAGATTTTAGGTGGCCCCGTAAATAATAGTCTAGAGGATTCAAGTCGGGACTGCAAGCTGGCCAACCTTGGGGACCTGCGCGTCCAATCCAGTAATTAGGAAAAGTGTTGTCGAGGTATTGACGAGCAACTAGGCTAAAATGAGCCGGGGCGCCGTCGTGCATGAACCACATATTAGTTCTAATTTGTAGGTACGCCTTTTAAAAGAACGTCAAGTTCTTTAGATAGAAACTGCGTATAGCAGTTTCAATTCAATCGAGGTGGTAAAAAGTCTGACCCAATAAGATAATCGCCAATGATCTCTGCCCATACATTCACCGAAAATTGTTGCCGAAAACGACCTTCTCTAATTTCATGAGGATTATCGTCCGCCCAAAAATGTTCGTTATGAAAATTTTGAATGGCTTCTCTTGAAAAGGATGCCTTATCAATAAATAAAATGTTCGGTAAAAAATTGTTGTTATGTGCTACTGTATGCAGCAACCACCTACTAAAATCAAACCTTGGCTGAAAATCACGGGGAAGCAGAGTTTGCACACGTTGAATATGGTATGGGTATAGTTGATAAAGATGCAAAACCCTCCAAACAGTTGATGCACTTATTTGAAGTTGCACTGCTACCTTTCTAGCACTAGTTGAAGGATCATCTTCTATCTTTCGAAGTATGGCCTCTTCTAACTCAGGCGTGGTTACTGTTGCGGGTCTGCCAGGAAGTTCCGTACTACGTTTAAAACTCCCAGTCTCACTTAATCTTGCTTGGAGCTGTCTACATGTGTTGGCACATGGCAGTGCTCTGTTCGGATAACGTTCTCGGTAAATTCGCCGAGCTTCTTCAGCATTTCCATTTGCTAGGCCATAATTGAAATGCATCTGGGCCATTTCAGCGTTGGTAAAGTTATTTGCTTTTGACCTGTTATTGACAAAACAGGCAAATTAGACATTAAAACTTACCTTTACCTTATATTTTAATTAACTCTGAAATACATAGGTATTTTTTTATGTACAGGGTTATCCAACCAAGACTGGACAAGGCGATTTTTTGACTTTTCCTGTACTTTTATAAAAAAACTGAAATAGCCATCTTAAGTCATTTTCTCCCGCGAATTCAAATATCTTCAGCAAAAAACAATTGAACATCAAACAAAAGTACTAGGGGTCACTTTGATATTTTTTTAAATGGGATGCCGTATTTTTAATGAGCTTATCCGATTTCTCATATAAATTTTGATCTAAAATGTTGGATTTTTAATTCAAAAACGCCTTTTTTCTTCAGTTTTAAATTCGGAAAATGTTCGTCTACCGTAAGATTAATACCTGATAGATGGATACCCGTTTCACCTGTTCACCCTTTAACCTGCTTTAAAGCGTCCGTCAGTTAGACAAAATAATCAAGTTTCAAATTTCTATATATTTTTCACGAATTAATTACAAATAATGAAATATTCTTTAGAAGAACGGCTAAATGTAATAAAATTATATTACAAAAGTGGAGAGAATGCTCGACAAACACAAAGAACATTTTTTGAGAGTTTCCAGAGACACATTTCAGTGGATACAAATCTCAGAATTAAGACCCTATTTGAAGAAAGTAAGACATTGAAAGATAAGCCAAGAAAGATGAAAAGACGGAATATAAGGGATCGAGCTATTGTTCAATATTTTACTATAAATCCGAAGAGTTCTATTCCGCAAGCGGTACGAGAAGTAAGGTATGGTCCAGGGCTCCGGAGAGTAAGCTATGGAACAGTTCACAGAACTTTAAAAAAATGTGGTCTAAAACCATATTGCATCCTTCCCGTTCAATACTTAACACAGCTTCAAAAAGAACTGCGATTTCGATTTGTTGCTTCAATGCTGATGAGAGAGCAAGACGAAGATTATAATTTATATAATAAAATTCTATGGAGTGACGAAGCGTCATTTACAACATCGGGGGTATACAATCGGAAAAATACAAGATACTGGGCAGCAGTTAACCCTCATAGATATGAAATGATAAAGTTTCAAGGTTGGAGCTCACTTAATGTTTGGTGTGGGATGTACATGCAATAAAGGGGGTTTTATTGTTTCTCTCGAAAACGAAGCAAGATACGAAAACAATTCAAGGAACAAAAAAGTTGTATTATTAGTTGGTAAATCGGAAAAAAAATATCAAAATTAGAAAGTAGTCAGTGGCGCACATTTTTTTTTGTCAATAATATTCGTTTAGGTGCTCCCCGAGACGCCACTGGACTTAATAAATTTAATCTAGTTAGGGCCAATCAAGCCCCTTGGCATTATGAATAACAGAACCAAATTTCAATAAAATCGGTGAAAGGATATTTAAAAAAATTATAAAAAAACGATTTTCTTTTAAAAATTTAAAGCCCAGTATATCAAAAACGGAGCAACTCCGGATACATGTTCATATGAACTTTTTCTTATAAAATATCATAAGAAATCACCCCCTTAAGTTACGTACCGTACTTCTAAAACACCCTGCATATCAGATAATGACCAATCAATATACACAGTGGCAAAAAAGTCGTGCATAATGCCTGTAACTTTTGAATTACCTCTTATAAGAAAAAGTGACCTTTATGAAAGTTGTTCAGTAAATTATTCCCCACATTACTACCTGCATGAATTCTTTCTGTCATTTCTGGCTTGGTTTCCATAGAGACCAACTTACTTTTTTTAAATGGAACACCCTGCATATGATTGCATATTTGGATTCTACTGGAAAAACTCTGAATTTTTTGTATTTCAAATTTTTATTTATTTAAAATTGTAACAAACTTTATAATAACAAAATAAATAGCCTAGAAAATTGAACAATTTAACATTTTTTGCTAAGCAGAGCGCCAGTCGATCCCTGAACCCGTCTACAACGTTTAAAAGGAAGTCCTCTGGAATGGCCCGAATTTCAGCACTAATTCTGACTTTTAAAGATTCTAAGTCATTTGGACGGTTAACGTAGACTTTGTTCTTTAAGTGTCACCACAAAAAGAAGTCGAGCGGGGCTAAGTCGGGGATCGCGCTGGCCAGTCAATAGTACCTCTTCTGCCTATCCAACGTCCTGAAAATTGTTCGCTTATGTATTGTCTAACATTTGCCGCATAATGCGCAGGTGCTTTCATCCGTGAAAATTATATTTGTTGCGAAGTTAATATCGTTATTTCTTTCCATCATCAGCTCACAAAATTCAGCTCTTCTATCAAAATCGTCCTCGTTTAACTCGTGCACCAACTTTATCTTGTAGGGATGCAACTTCTCCTACTTAAACAAATTTTCCACTGACTGTTTAGACACATTAAAATCCATTTCCATTGGCCTGGATGATTGTGTTGGATCTCCATGTATTGAGAGTATGATATCCAAAGCATTGTCTCCCCCGGTTGCTGTTTTAGGTTAATTATAATTAGGAAGTTTTTCATTTTTCAGCTATCGTTATCTCGGAAATGCTTGCAGATAGGTGAAAATTTGAAAAACAAAAAATTCAAAGTGTTCCCAGTAGAATCCAAATATGCAATCTTTCATAAATGTCACTTTTTCGTATACGAGGCAAGTCAAAAGTTACAGGCATTATGCGCGACTTTTTTGCCACTCTGTATATGCAACATATAACTAGCAATGAACTATTAGATATAGCGCAAAAATAAAAATAAAACAAATAGAGTAACGGTGACGATGAAATCCCCGCAAGTATTGAAAAACACTTGATTGTTGAAACTGTTACAGTTTTGGAATACATAAACGCAAACAATGAAATATGGTATTGTACCTAACCAACTTAAAATTGTGAAGATAAAATCTCTCTATAAAAAAGGCTGTTCAAGAGATTTAAATAATTTTAGATCTATAAGTTTACTTTCCAGCTTTTCAAAGATTTTTTAATGTGCAATGTGTTCTCGATTGATTCATTTCATGCTACTCTCGCATACACATCATGACTATTTGATCTACCTCCAACATATGTGCCATTTTTCAGTTCATGAACGCTATTTTAGATCAACTAGAAAATAAAAACCTGACTTTAAGTATGTTCATGGACCTAAACAAAGTCGATGGTTGTATGTATAAAGATGTATTATTGTATAAACTGAATAAATATGGTATTAGGAGAAATTCATATGCGTGGATAAGGCATATATGTCGGATAGATAGCAAAGAGTAGTGTTTCAGGATTGTAACAGAAAAATTAAATCTGACTTACAAAAGAACTGTATTGGTATAGTTCATGGGAGTATACTGGGGCCTATACTATTCATTATATTTTTTAAACGATCTGGGTAGCATTGAGAACAGTTTTTTAGTAACACACCATGCAGATGACATGAATGAATATCCTTGTTTCAGGATCCTATTAACCATGCTTTTGTTAATAACAAATAACTGTTTTTTCCAAAACGAATTAATTTTAAATTAGCAGAAAACTAACTTAATTCTTTTCAGGACTAAACAAAATATATTAGTAACATCTAATAAAATCACTTTAGGTGACAAAGACTTTGTTTTGGAAAATAATGCAAAGTTTTTAGGTAATACCTACTATAAAAAAAAGTTTTTTGTCAAGGGGTAATTACATTAACAGTTTGTGTCTGAAACTTGGCAGTACAGGTTACGGAACAAAAGTGGTGACTTAAATACCCTATAAAAATTCTATCCTATGCAAATTTTGAATTCGTTCTGAGATATGGCTGTTTTGGGAAAGTAGCTCTGAGCTTTTTTAATATAAAAAAGAACAGTGAGGATAAACCTTCTGGAGTCTTGCCGACGAACGCTTGAAGAAATGAATATACTAACACTGTAGGTACGGGCTTTGTATTTTTTAATGCTTGATGTTTTATTTATAAATAGGAACGAGTTTAAAACTCTGAATGCTCATGATAATTACAGAAGAACAAATAACTTATTGTATCCTCCTCACCGCTTAACTGTCACAAACAAAAAGTCCTTATTACATGTGTATCAGGCTCTACCACAAACTGTCAAATATAATATAAAATCTATTACTAGTATATCAAAATGGAAAAACATAAAAACAAGTATTAAATAGAGACTGAACCCTATTCACCAGTAGACTTTTTAGACAAGTAAATATATTCCATTTTGTAATGATATTTCATTTTATCTCGTTTTGTACAGCATAATTTTAAATAAATAAGTATTATTATTATTATTATTATTATTATTATGATTATTATTATTATTATTATTATTATGATTATTATTATTATTATTATTATTATTATCCTGCCCACAACTGTATTTTAAAACTAAATTTAACCAACCTTTGGCAGCTTTCATCAAACAACTAGTAAATTCATGGGCCCCGTCCTTAAATCGTTTGGGGACTAGGATAGCCAGTTTGTCAATTTGTTGAATGTTAAACATCGGGGCCGTACGCAAGCCCCTAGTCCAATCGGCCTCCTCTCCCCCATAGATCGGCTGGTTGTTTCTCAGCAACATCGCCTCTTGAGGTAACACCCGACCTTGGAATTCCACCAGGCTGTTGGCGATTTGGAGGTCCCATCGTTTAACCTCTGCGACGGCTTCTGGACAATGTTGCAAGCGCTGGCTGAATTCCTGTAGTTTCTTTATTCGCCCTGAAAAATATTTATAAGGTAAGTCTGGTATAGCTTTGACGGCAGCATGTTATAATGCAAATATTATGTGGGTTCATTCAAACAAAGTATCAAGCAAATGTTTATTAGGAATTTAAAAATAAATAATAATTAAAACGCCTTAAAACATAGTTTAAAAATACAGGATAGAAATAAAAACTTATTGAAATTCTATCAAGGGTAACAACTTTCTCTATAATCTGGTAATTTAAACAAACCTATGCATTTTAACGTATCATTTATTGTATGCCCAACAACTAACATTTTTATAAAGCATTAGATATTCGACAACTATCGTGGATCACACTTACGTCTAATGTCGTTTATTGTCACGTTATTTTACATTTAAGGTTTGGTCAAACAGAACGCGTACCTAGTGCGTCGGTATGCCATGGTAACGTCCTTTTCACAGTAAATGGTTTTGACCTTTTAAATGGAATAAAACTAACGGGTCGATCCCATTGTGTGAACAATAAATATGTAAAGTATAAAGGTGTAGTAAGGGGTCGGACTAAGGAAATTAAGTAATGTATGATGTTATTTACATTTATAGTGTTATTCTATATCTAGTTCTGTTTCGCTGTCGCCATCCTCATTTAAATTAATTATAATCGGTTTAATTGTATCATACACAGTAACATAAGAGTTTTCTACAGTAATTAAGTAAAGTAAAGTAAAGTATATTTATTTGTTCCATCAGAATGCCCTAGGGTATATAGAGCATGTCCATACGAAGTTCACAATATTTAATATTATATAATTAAAGACAATAAAATATAGGGGAAAGGGGAAAGAAAGTCAAAAAGTCTTTCTCCACTGCTTTAATAGTGAGCTTAAAGGCTCAATTTTAAAAATAAAACGTCTCTACATGTTTCGAAGGTAGTAACCTTCATCTTCAGGAGACAAAAACAGTGCTGCAGTTAGTAATAGCAGTAGAGAGAAAACTGTTGATGGAAAGTGACGCTGATGGAGCTTTTTTAAAAAATTTTTTGCCACTATATTAAAAATTGAATGTAAATGCAATCAGCATACTGAAATAGTAAATGAAATGTTATATTTAATTCAAAATTTATGTGAAGACTTCAATTTGTGGTCGGATTTAAAAGGGAAGATGTTCGTCATTTGAAAGTCATAAGTTAGGATATATAAAAAGAATTATTTGGACATTCTAGGTCATGTTATAAAAATTTTTATTTTGTGGAAGAGAAGAGAAAAATTTTGTTAGCGTTTATGATAAATTATAATGTTGAAATTTCATTTGTAAAATTTATTTACTGGAGACCTAAGGTCCCGTCAACTTGCGTTACGCTCGTCCCATTATGTAAGGAAAATAATAGAATTAGATTTAAAATTTAAAATTAGTAAAAAACACACAGATCCTATACTTCATATACCCTCAAAGACCAAAGAGGGAGACGGACACAGTTAAAATGAGTCATTTAATTCAAATGAAATTTTAACATTATAATTTCTCATAAACGCTAACAAAACTTTTCTCTTCTCTTCCACAAAATTAAATTTTTTATAACATAACTGAATTAAATATAACATTTCATTTACTATTTCAGTATGCTGATTGCATTGCATTTACATTCAATTTTTAATATCTTGTCAAAAAATTTTTTAAAAAAGCTCCATCAGCGTCATTTTCCACCAACAGTTTTCTCTCTACTGCTAATACTAACTGCGGCACTGTTTTTGTCTCCTGAAGATGAAGGTTACTACCTTCGAAACATGTAGAGCGTTTTATTTTTAAAATTGAGCCTTTGATAGCTCACTATTAAATCAGTGGAGAAAGACTTTTTGACTTATTTCTTTCCCCTTTCCCCTATATTTCAACTCCACTTCGAGAATGGACTATTTCTTTAAATCAATAAAATATAGATAAAAATTGAAATTAAGAACAATTTTAAATAACAAATCAATATCAGAATTACATCACAAATTATTAGAACTACATCACAACAACATCACAAATCATCCCATTCTCTTTTGGGTTACAGCATAGGATACATAGCCTGTTATCATTAGGATTAGGACGAACAAGAAAGCAAACAACCAGGTCTACATTGAAGATCAAGTCTTTCACTCAAACAATATTAGTCAAAACTGCAGTCTAAGAAAAATTCGATCAAATAATAAGGATAGGTTTTTATTACATGTTTTTTTTATGAAGCGGAGAAATTCGGGCTTTGACAAGCCTCTTACTTCCAAAGGAATTTTGTTCCAAATTTTTATCATGGTGTTGTGACTATTTCTCTGCACAAAACTGAATTTTGTCCTATCCAAAAGCAGATCTTGCGCATTTTTCGTATTGTATTTATGTGAACGTTTGCTCTTTTCAAACAAAGAGATATTCTCAAAGGCAAACTTGGCTGCTTCATATACGTACATACCTGTTATCGTCATCAAACTATTTTGCTTAAAAAGAGGCCTACAGCTCTCCCGAAAATGTGCTTTAAACATAGTTCGTAAACACCTTTTCTGCAAAACAAGTACTCTCCCAGTATCTACCGAATTTCCCCAAAAAATAATATCGCACCTAATCTTTGAGGCCACACAGGAATGATACAAAGTAAGAGCCGCCCTCAAACCCACATTCTCCATGACAATTCGAACCGCGTAACAATATTAAAAGCCTCTACACACGGCCCAATCTGCAGGGTCCAATCTACAGGGACCCTGCAAGTTGAGTAGTGTGTAGGCATGTCGGACCGACAAAATCCAGATCGGACGGTTGGTTGAGCACGGTTTGGTCGATTTCATCGATATTTGACGGGGCACGTCGTCATGCATTAATTCTGACAGATTTGCCACATTTTTTTTATATTTTAAATCAAAAATGTCTGAAAGGGAGATGCAAGCTTGGAGAGAGATTTTTGAGCTTTATAGGGAAATGCCCTGCCTGTGGGATATTTCCAACGCCTATTATTTAAATAGAGACAGCAGTTCCTCAAATGTCTCGGTATTCATTCTCAAAAAGTTTTTAAAGTCAGTTGGTCCCAATTCTTTAAAAAATATTCATATGACTAAACTTTTTCCTCTCTAATAGCCACTTCTTAAGCCAGCACTTTCTTTTCTTCGCGAATCATTTTCTAATAGCAAAGTCAGCGCAATTCCGATTTTTTGACATTAATTAAGAGCCATTTTGACAACTAGCCTTTAGGTTCTGTGATGTTAACCTTTACGATTCAGGATTTGAAACACACGGACTTTGTTTCTGGTTTCTGTGCAAGCTGCGAAATCGGGTGGTGTGGAGAGCAGCACCCGATTTTTCCTTTCCTATATACCCTGCAAATCGGACCCTGCAGATTGGGTCGTGTGTAGAGGCTTTTAGCGAGGCTGCTGCTTAGGTTTTTAATGTGTGACTTCCAATCAAGGCGTTCATCTATTTCCACGCACAAAAACGCTACAGATTTGCTAACTTTCATCTCCACCTCATCCACATCCACTCTCGTCAAATTACCCCCTCTAACCCCAAACAAAATTCAGTATCTGAGTCTTATCAACATTTAAAAGCATGTTATTTGACGAAAACCATGAGTTGAGTGTGCGAATGGCCTCACTTACCTTACCAACTACCATCTCCTGACTTTTTTCACTAAGCAGCAGTGAAGTATCATCGGCGTACATAACAAGATCTTCCTGAACAACGTCTGGTAATTCATTGGTATACAAGATGTAAAAAAGTGGACCCAAGATTGATCCCTGTGATACTCCTTTCCTTATCACTAGGTATTCAGATGCTATAACATTTTCCTCATCATCCCTCCCGATTTCACACTGACTTCGCCTGGATAAGTAAGATTTTATTAAGTCACTAGCAATACCCCTTATTCCATACCTATCAAGCTTGTTGATAAGAACAGCATGATCCACACAGTCAAATGCCTTCGAAAGATCAATACATACAGTTACCGTACTGTTCCCCTTGTTCATGGACTCTAAGATTTTGTTATGGCTTTATATACTGCCATGATTGTTGATTTTGACAGTGTGTGACAATGCTATTTCCATCCAAGAAGGATACTAATCTTTTATAAATCAACCGCTCAAAAATCTTACTAATATTTGGTAACAATGATATTGGTCTATAATTTTCTTATTTCACTTTTACTTCCCTTGTTTTTATACAGAGGTTTTACTTGAGCAATCTTCAGATCGTTACATTATGGACTGAATTTTTCCAACTATCTTGGGGAATATCATTAACACATTTTCTTACTAATTCTACAACACTATAACTTTAAAGTCGGAGAAGTATTTTCTGACCTAACGATTGGTTTTAATTGGTGCCACATGTGCTCTACGGCATTAAAAATACAATAATAAGGTAGGACTCGTAGCACAGTATGTCCCATTTCCTCTGCCAATGCGTCACAAACATATACTTTTTTATATAGAATACCTTTAAAACTTCTAAAAGACCACATTTTTTATTACATTCTTCAAAATATATATCGTTCGCCACCATGTAGTTTTGAATCTCCAATTTCGTATTATTGGACCCGGCTTATAAAATAGTAATTACTTTCCCTTTATTTGGCGGAGGTCTTATTTTACACCTGCCGGAAGAATCGGATCATCCTTTGGATAGTGTGTCATGCGTGTCAAACCATGTCTCATCGAGGTAAATTATTAGACAAATTTTAGAACGATATCGATGTAGTATACTCACGACGCCATTTTTGTAATCGCTGGGATTCTATAAGTACTTGCTTTTTGTCAATTGTGCGATATCTTAACCCCATTTTAAACAAAACTCTCGAAAGGCTAGTGATGCTATAGCTTATTTGGGTGTCGTCATTAGTGAGCCGTTGCTTTAGAGTTTCGAATATAGCTACGCGTTGCTCTTAGTACATGGTGTAGCCTTTCCGCCCTATCAAGTCCTTGTCGGCTTCGTCAAAACATTCATTGTAACCGGCATCTTTACGTTTTTTTTTTTTTGATTTGATGGGATTTGACACAATTCTTTTCAATGTATATAGCTTCTTGAATGTTTTACAAAAGTGTAGTGTAAAGGTACCTAGATATATAAAAACATCTGTATGTATGTATAAATAGTATTTATATAAAAAAACCGTTTAAATGTTTGCTGATTTTGAAAAATAGCATTCTTACTGAGTCTTTTAAAACGTTTTATATTCGTGCAACTTCTTATTTCACTAGGTAGTAAATTGTATAATATTGAGCCAAAATAATTTATGTACCTAATATTAAGGTTATTGTGACTTATTGGCAGTTGTATTTATTTGTCCAGTCTGGTTCGTGTATTGTAAGTATGATTACCAACAGGTTTTAAGTTTGAATGAGTATGTATGTCTGTGCAGATTGTCGATATATAATTTGATCTAATATCGCAAATGTTTTTGTCAAAAAGCAACTGTGTAGGGTATAATCTGTTCTGTCCATATATGATCTTAAGGATATACTTCTGAATTATGTTAAATTTGTATAAGCTATTGTTATAGAGTCCCCCACATACTAAAATGCCGTATCTTATAATAGAGTCAACAATTGATTTATACACTAAAATTAGTGTTTTTTTGTTCAAGATTCCTCTTAGCAAAAAGAACTTATGAATAAGCTTACGTATTTTGCCTAAAATGTAATCAATATGCGGTTACAATTTAATAAATTTGTCAATGACAATCCGAAGGTATTTTATGGAAGATGTTTCTTTAATAGTATGATCATCAACAGTAATGCTATTGTACACTGGTCTATTTGCGCTGGTAAGTGAGAATTGGTTTTTGATAGGTTTAAAGTTATTTTGTATGTCTGTGGCCAGTTTCTTACTTTTGTTAAACTATTTGTTGTCTTATTCTTTATCTCTTCCTAGCTATCTCCCGATACAATAATGGCCGTATCATTAGCATATGAGATCGCTAAACCATCGATAGGTAATTGTAACAATAAATTTATATAGATTATAAAGAGAATAGGTCCGAAAACTGTTTCCTGCGGTATGCCAATTTTTATTTGTTGTTTATCGCTTAATACGTTATTTAGTCTAACCATTTGGTATCTTTCAGTCAAATAGCCCTTAAACAACTCTATGGCTATTCCTCTGACTCCATAGTTTTGAAGAATATTGAAAAGCTTATCGTGAGGTACATTTTCAAACGCCTGTGCAAGATCTAAAAATGTAGTTATATATTTCTTGTTTTTATTTAAGTTGTTAACAATTTCTGTTACTAAAGTGTGCATGGCGTCCGCTGTACTGCACCCCTCAAGAAATCCAAATTTGTTTCCCGATAAAACATGTTTCTTCTTCAAAAAGTTAACTAACCTATCCTTAACACATTTTTCGAGAAGCTTTGCAAAATTAGTAATCAAACTTATTGGCCGATAGTTATTTATAGCAGTTTTGGAACCTGACTTATAAATAGGTGTTATTATTGAGGTTTTGAATTCAGAAGGTACTATTCCCTTTTTAAGCATTAAATTTAATATGTAAAGTAGGGGGTTTATTATTTCTTGATGCGTTTGTTTTATCATATTTGCCTTAATGGTGTCATGACCTGGACTACTATTATTTTTTAAAGTTGATATATATTTTATTAGTTCGTTGCTTGTTATCGGATTTAAATAAATATAATTAGGTATAAAATAATCCAGGTGACATGCTATTTGTGGTGAAGGAATAGCCTTCTCCATTTGAATGTAATGGTTGTTACAGTAGTTAGCCATTTCAAGCAAATTTGCGAAACTTTCGTTATTATTACTCTTTATATTTATATTTTGTTTTGTGACTTTATTACTTTCGTAAGTTGCGTCTTTGATTATACTATAAAGCCTTTTTATATCGTTTTGAATATCTTTAATTTGATTCATGTACCTAATAGTAATTTTTTTGTTTATGTATTAACCTATTTAAATTATTTCTATATGCTTTAAATTTTTGATCTAATTGAGCGTTATAATTATTTAGAAGTTTTTTTTTTCATTTTGTCCCTCGTTTTAATTGAGGTGATAATGCCTTCACTGATCCAATCTTTTATTTTTTTATGCTTTTTTGTTTAATAGTACATGTTTCAGTAGCATTAGATAATAATTCATTATAATTTTTGAGAAAGATCTTGGTTGCATTCTCGGCACACTCCTCACTCATCACAACTGACCAGTCAAATTCTTGTAAAAGATGTTTAAATTTAAGAATGTTTACTTTGGTTTTAGTAATAGTTTCGTGATGTCTTGTATTCTCTCGCATTATATTATCTTGATTTATAAAGAGCATAACTTGGCTATGATCAGTTATGTCTTCTTCCACAATAGAAGACCTCGCATATAATTTGTTTGACTTTAAGATCCAGGTACAAGCACAAGATTGCAGAAGTCATGGTAGCGGATTATCTTCCTGTATGGAGAGTTGTTCACGAGCAACAGCCACATCCATTTCATATTCAGAAAGTTCAAGCCTTAAATCCAACCGATTACCCTCGAAGACAATATTTTTGTGAAATGATGAGTGGTTTAATTGAACAAAATGAAACTTTTTTAAATTATGCACTTTTTACCGACGAGGCATGTTTTAGCAGAGATGGGATTTTTAATATAAAAAACATGCATGTATGGGCTGATAAAACCCACATGCTGTTATTAGCAGGGGTCACCAGCAAAAAATTAGTATAAATGTTTGGTGTGCAATTGTTGGTAATTACCTTATACGACCATTTGTTTTACCTAATCGTCTATCTATCTATCTATCTATCTATAGAGATTTGCACCATCACATTTATCAAGAGTAGCGACAGATTTTCTCAATCATGCATTTCCCAACATATGGATTGGCAATACTGGTCCTATTCGCTGGCCGGCAAGGTCGCCGGACCTAAACCCGTTGGATTTCTTTGGGAGCATATTAAAGAAGCTGTTTATAATACATTTAAAGCGATGCAGAGTTGCTCCAAAGAATAAAGGCCGTTTGTGAGAAGGTAAGGCAAATGCCTCGAATATTTGAACGTGTACGGCATTCCTTTCTACGTCGACTTGATCTCTGTATGGAGCGTGGTGGAAGGAATTTTGAACAATTTTTTGTAAAAACAGGTTTATTGTTAATATTTTTGTGATGACTAAATTATAATTTCTAATGTACAAATTTCTTTTTATTTGACCAGATTAAAAATGGTAAATGATAAACCAAAAAAGGTGTTTTTATATGAAAGGATAGTCAGTGTCGTATCAAAAAAAAGTTGGGGGGGGGGTCGCAGTGGTCGTGACGCCCAAAAAAATAACACCCTGTAGATAGTTTTACATGACAACAGGTTAATTCTTTAGATACTTTAGTATGTAACAAAAGTACAGAATTTGAATAAATAATCTTTAAGCACGCATAATATAAATAGGAAAAACCGAAAAAAAAAGTTTAACACCCTTTATCTTACAAACGGGGGGTTTCTGAACCTCCATTAATGGGAACTTTTTTCATTCTTTTTTTGTCAAGGAATCGCCTGTTTTAATTTGTCGGTATAATATTGAAACCCTGTAGAGTAGGTAGGTACTAGAGGTTAGATATATTTTGAAAAAACATATTTATATCAGTACTACATTGTAAAAGGCCCTTAAAGACGTAAATCTTACCTGCTGGGCCTACGCGAGTGTGCTCGCCCATGGCTTTCATCAGGAGGAAATTCTCCCGTTGTTTATCGGTCAGCCCGGTCATAACACACAACTCTGGTATCAGCAAGACCAACTCGGGCATTCCGGCCCTGATTTCCCTCGGCTTACTCCGGGATATAAGCAAGGGCTGTTCGGTATGGTTCGTGAGTACCGCGTAACGTTCCTGGAAGTACTGACGATAGGTAATTTCTGTGCCTGTGCAGAAAAATATAAATTCATATGATTAATTTTCGTGCTTAAATTTAAAAGTTTATTTTCTTCGTTGTTTCAAAGTTAAAATAATCGTGACCTACGTACCTATAGGCTAAACTACACCTGGAAAGTTTACTAACGGGAAGTATACTTGCCACCACCATAGTAGCCTGGCCGGTTCTTCAATATAGGCAAGTCAATTGCAGGCAAGTAACAGTTAGTGCACTTTCCTGCGGTTTACACATGACAAGTTTAGTGGCGGCAAGTAAGTACTTTCCGTTAGTAAACTTTCAAAGTGTATTTGGGTCTTAAGTAATGAATAGTGAAATTGCGATAAATATTGAGAAAAATTTATATTAGTTGACTAATTCTTTCTAATCTTAATTAATAAGATTTTGTAAGATTTAACAATTTAACTAAATTTGAAACATAGCAACCCCATTTTTTGCTTCCGTTTAAAAAACGGATTTTTTTTTTAAATAAAATCAATAAAATGTTTGTTTTTGGTACACCTCGATATCTTTATTTTTGTGAAAAATATGGTTTTTTAAAAAATCATTGCAACAGTTTTTATTTTTACGACAAATACAATTTTTTTAAAAGAAACAGTATAAACTTGTTTAACAAAATTTAATTTAATTCCCTATAAAGCCATTATAAAACTTTAAACTCAAAGCACAAAAATGGCACGCGCAGATAAAAAAAAAACACATTAAAAAAATAGCAATAACAGTAACAGTAACAAATAACTCAGTAACGAGTGTTTCCTCTTCGTGTTCGAATGACAGCCTTCATTCGCCTTGGCATCCCTTCAATGAGGTTTCGTATACAATGATCTTGATTAATTGGCTGCCATTCTTCAATGAGAACTTCACAATGCCCGTATTCTCCGTAATGTTTTAAGCTGGCTTAAAAAGAAAGACGCTTTAAGATGCCGTTTTCTTAAGCACCGTTAACCTTAAGAACCGTAAGCTTACTTAATTTTAATCCCACAATATTGGAGGGTTAATATCGGGCTTAAGATTTGCATCTGCGCATTTATAAAATTAAAAAAAAACAGTAAAATCCAAAACTTTTAACAATTATTTTCAAACACAGCACAAACTGTAATAATAGACCTTTGCTTTTGTAGGCTTTAATTAGCAGAACTTGGCTAAAACGATACTGACATGACAGTGACTTATAAACTAGTAAATAGATTACAAACAGGTTACAATATATAACACGTAAATAAGGTATCAGGTAATATACATAATATACAACATGAAACGAAAAATAAGGTTACATGTTACAATGTTACAAATTTCTTCTTCTGTACTCTACTACTTGACGGCCTCATAGCGAATTCCATTGGTAAAAGAAGTGCGGCACCGGTAACTGCATCAGTGCACAAAAAGTGTTGCACTATTTGGGTACCAATGGTTTTCAGATTAGACCTTAAGTGCATTTTTCCAACAAAGTTGATGATAATACTCCTCAATCCTCAATGATTTTACTTACCACTGGACAAAACTTGAGACAAAATAAAATTTTAAAGATCGAAAAAATGAAAGCACTGTATTTTTGACATTTTCGTCCAGTTTCGGTGCAGCACGGTCTCCAAGAGCACGTGCGGAACTGGTTGCACTCGGTGCAACATTTGTTGCACCGGTTTCCCAATGGTTTGCAAATACTTGCACTGAAATGTCCAATGGTTTTCAAATTTTGCACTCGATCCGCACTTTTTTTACCAATGGAATTCGCTATCAGTCTCAGCAAAAAAGAAGAGAAAAATGCGACGTTGCCAAATTTTAAGGAGGCTTAATTAAACCCGACAATAATTGTTTCGGTGCTTACCTTAAATTAGTTAAGTGAGTTTAAGAAATTAAGTCAACTTTAGTTAAGCCAGCTTTTCTACATAACGGAGAATACGGGCATAAGCTCCTGTAAATTGGCTGGACCAGTACTTCCGACCGTACCTTTTTGCCCAATGTATCCCGGACATGTTCGATCGGGTTTGTCGGGGCTGCGGGGGGGGCCAATTAATTTTTGGGATTTCCACCTCATCTAAATATTTATTCACTACTCTCGCAATATGCGGTCGAGCGTTATCATGCATCGTCTCCCACAAAAAACTGGAGCAAAGGGAACAATATGTGTTTTGAAAACCTGACGAATATATCTATCCGCTGTCATTACCCCCCCCCCCCCCCCCCCATCGCCTATTAACAATTCTTTGACAGCCGTCTGGTGATTTTAAACAAAACCTAGATTCTTGGGGGTGGTTGCAGGTTTCCTTGCGGGTAATCCAATGCTAGATAACCTCTTTCTTATCGGTCTCTCGCTTACTTGGACCTGCCGTACGTTCTCCAATCTGTTCTTTCCCTCAACCGAAGTTACTCTTCGGTCACGTAAAACATTTTTTCTACGAGTGACCGCAAAGAAGCTACTTTGCGCACACTTTTGCATACGCAAAGTAGCACTTTCCCGCACACTGTGCGGGAAATTTTTTTTCCCGCACACTTATTTTAAAGCAAAATTACCATATTATAGACGCGTTTTTTTCTTATATTTTATAATTTTTTTAGATATTTATACAAAAATATTGTAACAAGACAAAGTTGACAGGTGGTTTATGTGTTGCCTTATAAACTATACCGAAGTATTGTGCCGTGCGGCTCAAAATTTTTTTGAAATCTGCATTATTATATTTTCCTCTAATTTTGTTCAAGTTAAAAAAAATCAAGTATTTTTGTGTCAAATGCGGTTTGTTCCCTTAGCAACCAAAATACATTGTCATACAACGCTTTCATGTCAGTTTAGAGGTCTTCTTCAAAATTTTCACTAGCATTTTCACCTATTTAAAATAAAAAAAACTGTTTTAAAAATGGATATCACTGAAGAAGAACTTCCAGAAGATGTCCTAGAAGCCGCCAACATGGCTAGTTTGCAATTGCTGCCTGCCAAATCGCAAGAAAAATACGAGAAACAGTACGAGTTGTTTTCCAAATGGTGCGAACAAAGGGGGATAAAAACGTTAAAGGAAGAGGTACTTTTAGCCTACTTTCTTAAGTTAAGCAAAGAATTTAAACCTAACACAATGTGGTCAAAATATTCAATGCTCAAAAATGTAATAAAAATAAAAAGAGACATCGATATTGGTGAATTTTATAAGCTCACTGCATTTCAGAAAAAGCAGAATATTGGGTTTAAACCAAAAAAAGCAAAAATATTTACGAAGGAAGAAATATTCAGTTTTATTAATTCGGCACCAGATGAAATTTACCTTTTAATTAAAGTTGCCACTATTTTTGGACTTGCCGGCGCATGCCGAAGGGAAGAGCTAGCAAATTTAACCACTGCCGATATTGAAGATAAAGAAAACCTCATAATTGTCAAAATTAGGAATTCAAAAAATCATACAGCAAGAAACTTTATAATATCGGAAGAAATTCATAACGGAGCCTACCTGCAACTGTACAGAAAATACAAAAGCTTACGCCCGATAACGTCAAACAACCGTTTTTTCTTAGTCTACAAAAAAGATAAATGCGTTTCACAATGTGTTGGAGTAAATAGTTTCGGAAAGATGCCTTCTGAAATAGCTGCCTTTTTGAAACTGCCAAATTCGGAACTCTATACAGGGCACAGTTTCAGAAGGTCATCAGCAACGTTACTGGCCAATTCTGGAGAAGGAATCACTGACATAAAACGTTTGGGGGGTTGGAAATCTACTGCGGTAGCTGAGGGATACATCGATGAGTCCACAACTTATAAAAAAGGGCTAAGCAACAAAATTTTAAGCTGCAGCCCTAAAAAATGTGAAGCAGTTCCAAGTACTTCAAAGAATGGATCCATTTATTCCTTTTGCAACACGACAGTACTGATGAACCAGGAAATGACATCTACTACAACATTTTCACCTCTAGTTACTAGATCTGCAATAAATGTAGAAAAAGCGACCAACTGCACATTCCATATTAATGTAATTAATAATAATAAATAGGCAATTTAGGTATAAGTAGTTATAAGTTGTTTTTGATGTCAATAAAAATTTAAAATTAAAAAAATAGTTGTTTTTGATGTCAATAAAAATTTAAAATTAAAAAAATATATAGTTATTTCACTCGTAGAAAAAATATTGTTCCTAACACGTGCGCAAAGTAGTTTTCCCGCACTTAAAGCTTATCCGAACTCCGCTTCGCGTCGTTCGTCTAACTGCTTTCGCGTGCGGGAAAACATAACTTTGCGCACTGAATAGGAAAACTACTATAGTGCAATAAAGCGATCATCTCGTTCATTCGTACACCACTTCCTACCACATAGCCAGGGACGCGCCAAGTATTTTCGGTGCTGTCGTGCGAAATATAGATAGGCGCCTTTAACCAATATTATAATATTGAGCTAAAATTGAAATTTTTGAAGAAAACTCTATACTTTTTAGTACTAACGTCTATATTTATTTGTGACAAACAGAAAGTACACAAAAAATATTAATAGAATACAAACAACAGTAACAAAACAAAAACAGTATCAAAGTTACAAAATATTAATTCGAAATATTAAGAAAAAATTAAGAAATAAAATAGCGATTGTTTTGAAATAGATAATACATGATCATGATACATGATGAAGAGGTCTTACAAAAATTGGACTTTTCTAGCTTTACTTTTTGCAAATTCATTAACGAGATTTTCCATTTCAAGTTGCTTTACAAAGTCAGACTCTATAGAAATGATAGCAAGATTTTCTAACCGCTCTTGGCCCATTCTAGATCGTAAATAATTCTTAATCAACTTTAATTTAGAGAATGACCTCTCGGCTGTAGCTACAGAAACTGGAATGGTTAATAATATGCGCAATGCAATCGTAATGTTTGGAAATGAGTGGGTTAGGTTATTTATTGCAATGTAATTAACTGTTTTGTCACCATTTTGCAGAAATTGTAATTCGTGTAAAAGTTCTGTTCCGTCTATATCTTTCTCGTTTTGATCTTTGTCAGTTAAGGTTTCTTCCAGTTCTTTACAAAAATTAAATTGATCTTGGTCAGAATATTTGCCGAAATCCTCAACATTCCACAAAAAATTAAAAACATCAGAATGGCACGATAATAGTTTAAATATTTCATGTACGAATAAAAGAGTAATGTCTAGCTTTCCGAAAAAGCAATTTACTTTAAATTTTATTTCTTGATTTTCAATCGGCTGGTCGTCACCTTCGTAAGAAAATTGTTTTTTAATCTTTCGTGGCCTTAAAATTTCTGCGGATATTAATTTTGCATCAACTTCTAAGCGAGAAGCTAGTTCTTTGGCATTTAGTAATAAGTCACTGAAGCCTTTGTCAGATCGATATTGTTTTACAAATTTATTGACGTTATGTAAACCTGCGCAAACCTGGGAAATATTAAATGTTCTTAATTCAAAAACGCCTTTTTTCTTCAGTTTTAAATTCGGAAAATGTTCGTCTACAAAAAAAAAAAAAAAAATAAATCTAAAAATCCAACATTTTAGATCAAAATTTATATGAGAAATCGGATAAGCTCATTAAAAATACGGCATCCCATTTAAAAAAATATCAAAGTGACCCCTAGTACTTTTGTTTGATGTTCAATTGTTTTTTGCTGAAGATATTCGAATTCGCGGGAGAAAATGACTTAAGATGGCTATTTCAGTTTTTTTATAAAAGTACAGGAAAAGTCAAAAAATCGCCTTGTCTAGTCTTGGTTGGATAACCCTGTACACCTTGATGTTTACCCTTCATATTTGAACCAATACCATAACCTTGGCTGCGCATATTATAAATGTCTAAACCATAATTCTCCAAAGTTTTTAGTAAAAAGTTGGTTAAACCTTCACCTGTTGTATCACTTTATAGGACAAAATGTTAAAAAACGGTCTTCGACACTAAATTTATTGTTTTTAAATTAACGTATCCTAAGCAAACAGAAATCTGCTCCTGGCGGCTCACATCAGGAGTACGATCAAGTAATATAGAAAAATACTTTGCTTCTTTAACTTCGTTTAAAATATTATTTCTTATTTTGTCACCTATTAATTTAATGGTTTCGTTTTGAACTTTATCTCCAAGGTAAAGTGGAATATTTCTTTGAGATATATTAATATGTGCAGACATGACTGGATCAAATTTTGCTATAATTTCTATACATTTTAAAAAATTTCCATTATTTCTTTCAAATAATTTGTTACTAGGACCACGAAAAGCCAAGTTTTGTTCTCCAAGTCTTCCTCCCGTTTTAGCTTATTCAACACATGAAGTGGAGTAGTAAAATTTCACCATTGGTACTGGTCGCCGACCGGCGGTCGGTGTTGGTGGATAATGCATTTTCACCGCCGGTAATCATAGATAATTTTTTTAGTTTTATGTTAATTTGTGTTGAAGGCCTGGCGCCTTTAAGGCATTGGCGCCGTCGTGCGCCGCACGACCTTCCCCATATGGACGGCGCGTCCGTGCATTTTATTTATATATATATTTATTTATTTATTTATTTCAACAAAGCCCAACAATGTAATTTAAAGGGCGATAATATACAATATAATATTTTTCAAATATATTTCTAGAATAGGTATTCCCTATGACTATTACAGTTTTTAAGTACATATCAATATATGATTCAACAAAACTGTCACTGACATCCTCCATAGCAACCTTAGTTCTTCGTACAGAGAAATTATTGGAAATTGCAATGTCTTTTTTAGAAAATCCATATTTTCCACAAAAATAAAGATATCGAGGTGAACCAAAAACAAAAATGTTAAGAACATATGTGACTTGATAATTTAGAGCAATATACTGTTTCGCCACTCCACAGAGTGTCTTAAACTAATGGTAAAACCATCTTTTTGTTTAAACCTGTATATTATAAACGTACGTATATTTTTTAGTAAATTTTTAAAATGTGAGCGATTCTTCATTAATTTATCTATAATATTCTTTGAAATTCGTTTAAAGTTTAAATCCGACATCAAATAAAAAATTTGGGTGGAACGATTATTTTGCCTGTGCGTGTAGTTTTAGTATAGGTATTCAGGGATGAAAAGAGAAATGTGTGTCGGGGTAATATTTCATAAAAGTGACTATTAATATAGTATTTCTTGGGTGGTAATTAAACAATAAATCACAAGAAACGTCGTATGTAAAGCATACTATAACTGTGTTAAGTTCTTTAATTATTTGCTAGCAACTATAAAGGCAATTGATAATATTAATAAAGTCTCTGCGTTTTAAGAAGTCCGATATCGGATTAAATCACCAAGGGATGTTATCGCTTTTAAAACAGTAAGTCGGTTAAGTTACAATATCTTCGCACCTTCGCTATACTTGATCACACCGAACATCCCACTGGTTTACTGTATTCTATTACTGGGCAAAATCAGAGGTTTCAAAACAAAATTATCTTAGAATTACGCGTTGAGCATAAATAATAATTAAATAGATAATTAAATTATTTTGCTATTATTATAGTTAAATCTATATAATAATCGCTATTTTCCAAGAACCAATTAAAATTTGCTGAAGTGCGGGATGGTTAAATATGTTAAAGATTTTGTCAGGTATATACTTTTCCGATAATGACATTATTTTGGGATTATTATAATTAAATCTTCATAATAATTACTATTTTCCAAGAAATAATTAAAATTTGCTGAAGTGCGGGATGGTATGTTCTACTTTATTTTAAATAAGTAGTTGTGCTTTTCACTTTTAGTTTGTTTCTCATTGTGTGTGAATTAAAATCAGTTATTAAGCAAAGTTATGGAAAATGTTCAGCAAGGTGGCACATCGCCTAGAAGGCATTTATCTCCAGGTGAACGCCGTTTGGTATTACAAGTGGAACGTTATTTTACTTTAGAAAAAGATAACTCGGGCCCGTTAGAGTTTGTTTTGGCAGTGCAAAAACGAACGTCTGATGCTTGCGGCATTTCAGAGAAGACCTTAAGAAGACTTCGAAAAAAGAGTGAAGAGCATTTGGACAGACCATATAAAAGGGTTCGACTCCATTCAAGTAGGTACGTTCTGTCGCAAGACTACAAAATCGGTTCTTTTTAGAACCAAAACTTTATAAAAAAGAATTCGTAAAACTAATTTGTCTGAATACTACAAAAGCTTAAAAGTTATTATTTTTCTTTACCTAAACTAATTTTTTATTTACTTTAAATTATTTTATTTAGAAAATGTAATTCATCAACATCCAAAATTACCTTCAATATAATTTATTGTTTGAGAGCCACCGACATAATGCTCAAGAGGTTTTATGGCTTAGCGGACTTCTTAAAACGCACAGACTTTAAGTTAAAAAAGGAAATATTTGGATTGCTGGTAACTATAGCGCCTTACAATGTTATTGGCTATTTTGAATCGGTCAGAAATTTGTAGAATTAGGAATTGTTTGTTTTGGATATTTATTTCTTTTTGATTATTTTGTTTTATGTTGTGTGTTTATGTAACATACTTTTAAAGTAAAGATTGTTTATTATTATATTACTACTATGATTTTCTGACAGGTAGCGAGACCCGTCATGCACTCCCTCTATGGGGAATATTCATTCATCCCAGATATCACCGATATCAAAAGGATTGAGCTCTGTGTTCTCTGGGGGCCCTTTTCGTGTTATTGGGCCCGTGGGGTTCTTCATTGGTTACCCATATACTTCTTGACTGTTCGGCTTGTTGAAAGTAGCACTGCTTTCTGCATATCCTTGTAGTGATTGTTACAGTTCGAAAATTGCATTTCATAAGTTTGATTATCTATGTTAAGTTTTCGCTTTTAAATTGTTTGGGTTTTTTTATAACACAGGCGTACCCAACGGGTTTTTCTAGAGTTTTTAAGTGTGTTTAGCTGTTTTGATACGTTGTCATTATATCCAGATAAGTAAGTACCCGGACTTGACTGGAAATTTTGCATCGGCGCGGCATATCAAGGGTTTTGACGGTTGCGTGAACTGTTGGTAGGTGTTAGGCAAAATTAGTTGATTATTATTGAATTAGAACAAATTTCTTTTTAAAGTTATTTAAAGATAAGAAATATTTTTCAAGATGTATAAGGTCAATGTTGATAGATTATCTAAAGACGAATTGGAATATGAAGTAAAATTAAGGGGGATTAAACCAGCTGGTACAGTTGATTACCTGTTTGCGGTCTTTATTACATTTGCAACGTCCAGGGGACTTAGTTCAGAGTTCAGTAGATTTTAATAATGAGGGAGAGATAGTTGAGTGCGCACGTAAACTTACAGAGTTAAAGGAGTATATTGTAACATTTTCAGGGACCACTAAGCAGGCTACAAAAATTGAAACGAAATTTGCACATTTGACTAGTAGAATTAATAGAATTTCAGATCAGGAAGTGAAATTTAAGGATAAACGCTCAGGTTTCTTAGTTGACATTATTTCTTTACTTACAGAATACGAAACAAAGTCTAGAGTGCTTTCTACAAATACAGGTTTACAGCTGCCTTCAAGTCCAGATTTTGCAGATAATTCAGTAGCTGGTTCGTTGCCAAATTCTACAATGGCTGGTGTACAAAATAGTCTTCAACAATCAACAAGTACCTCGAGTAGACAGAGTGTACCAGTTTATAAATGGGGTATAAAATTTTCAGGGAATTCAGGGTTAAGTTTTAACGCATTTATACAGTGAGTAGAAGAGCTTTGCATTTTAAGCGGAATAAATAAAATATAATTATATTTTTCTGCTTCAGATTTGTTTGAGTCACATGCATTGAATTATTATCATTTAATTTGTGAATATGCCACAGATTGGGATTCATTAATAAAATTAATGAGAGATGAATTTTTGCCAGTAAATTTTGGAGATCAGTTATGAAAACAAATTTTGAGTCGTACTCAAGGGTCTGATGAACCCATAGGAATCTTTGTAGCAGCTATGACCGCTGTTGAAGTTCATTAAAGGATTTTAAATCGGCATTCCGCCCAAAGAAGTAGGCAAACTACAAAGCCATACCCTTTTTAAAACATTTGTGGATGCTTTATCGGCACTACATTAGCCTGCCCGGCCCACAAAAACTAAACTTGGGGAGCTATTTCCACAAACGTGCTTTAACTTCCAGTGTCCATGGTCGAAAGGGGCGTTTCTTATTTTTCTCCCACGTACATAGTTACCAAAACAAAACAATGACAAAAATTAGTCAACCCTATCTACGGAAACTAACCTCTTTTAATAACATAGAAAACTAACGGCGACCGAAGTCAACCCACGCGACCAAGCAAAAATTAACCAGACGTGGCTGTGAGAATGCACAGAAACTGTCAGTCTTACACTGATCTATTATCGATTTTCTTAAAAACAGCTGATTTACAACAGTCGAGACATTTAACCAACATCTCAAATACAAGAAGTTATTTCTATTGATAACTTGAAAAGTTTATCAATTACCAATCAATTAGAACAAAGATTTGAAATAAAACCTGTCTGCAAGTAGTATCAAACAAGGAACAGAGAAATTAATCCACTTGGCTATGACTAGCAAGATACAAAACATTCCTGGAATATAAACATTAACAAATGTTTGAAACTAAACATAATGAAGATTTTGGCTATTACAGGTAACTTAATTAGTAATTAATGTTTAAGGTGAGAGTCTACATATGTATTTTAACAATTTAAAAGCGAAAACTTAACATAGATAATGAAACTAATGAAATGCAATTTTTGAACTAGAACATGATCTTGAGGTGCGTCTATTGTTCTAAGGTTTTCCTAAAGTTTTTTGGGATTACTTCTGTTGTTGAAACAATAATCGGCATGATTTCGATGCTGTCCATATTCCACTGTCCTATTTGCTCCGGGAGGTCTCGATACTTCGCTATTTTCTCAGCATGCTTCACTCGAATGTTGTTGTTATTTGGTATAACTACATCTATCAAAGTCGTTTTCCTGGCCATTTTGTCTAATTTTTTATTGTTTTAGTCCCATGAATTAATTTCCAGAAGCAAGGGCGTCAGTTTTGAGACACACTGTATAAAATAAGATAGGATTGTAGGGCAGTTCAGAAGTAGAGGCAATGAGATGTAGTTTTAATAAACGATGACAGACCGAAAACCCGCATCATGTTGTCCACGAAGATCAACGTGGTTCCACTGCCTCAGCTAGGAATTAAGGATGTCACAGATGTCACAAGTTATTAATCCGTAGATTGTAAAGTGGTCATGTGGCCAACGAAATAGTGACCGCTGCCGCGATAACCTGAATGGTGAATGAGTTAAGTCCGTATAAGACAGCAGGACCAGACGGCGTGCCCCTGGCTCTGCTTCAAAAAGGTCTGGAGATTCTGTTTCCTTATTTAGAGAGTGTTTTCCGAGCCAGCATTGCACTGAAATATACGCCAAAAACATGGCGATCAGCAAGAGGTACCTTCATTTCTAAAAACGGATGGACGAACTACTCGGTTGCCAAGGCTTTCAGGACAATAAATGTAACCTTTTCCGATAAAAAAAAAACATTAGTATGGGGAAGGTAATGGACTGTCAAGGGCTCTGATAGTCTGCCAACCTAGGAGCAGTTCGACCCCCGTAGAGGCGGATGCACTTGGAAGGCTTGCAGAACGGAAACATGTTTTCTTGGTTTGGGTTCTTGGACATTGATGAGTGCATGACCACAAGATAGCCGACGAGCTCACCAGACTTAGAACCGCGGGGCTCCGTACCAAGGACGCGCACCAGCAATATGCATATCCAAATAGCAGAAAGGAGCAGCCTCTCCAAGGAGGAATGTAAAGATATGAAATCTTGGCCTGATGAGTTGTGCGGGATGCTTGGAGGACGAAGAGATAGCACTGCAATTCTTGTGCGCTTGTAAAGCTTTAGGAAGACTCAGAGCTTAAAGGACCGCACTTGGCCTACTTGCCAGGTCCGTGTGCCTCGCCTCACCTTCTACTACTACACTAGTAGTTCTAATAAATAAAATTTATTAGTACTGAGTAGTACTGATGTATTAGACTGAGAGTGCACTACGATTTTTTACCGTGCCATTTTAAAATAACGGTAACCAATGTTGTTACTAATGATATTTTTTCCCGTATGAGCGCGCAGTGCAATACATTCTCACCAAATCTGGTAGTATGATACGAGTATACATTACTAGATTTTGCCCTTTTGTAAAAACGTTTGCCTGCTATACAAGCAAAGAATTACCGTAGTTTTCATCAGCTGCATCCCTGCAAATTTTAGGCTTAAAAAACTTCTAATTTATTTAAGAAGTAGTCCATATTCTGTGGCGAGATTGTAAATAGAAATAAAGGTCTGTCTTTACCACCAAATAATTTGGTGGTAAAGACAGACCTTTATTTCTATTCTAATTTATTTCTTCAATTTGTGAATTAACGGGTTTTAAAAAGTCAGTAGGTATAAATGAAATAAGGTAAACTGTAAAAGTAAATACGTACCGTCACGTTTTTTGAATCCTGAGTCAGGATTTTGGGCAAAGTCCACATCATCAACTCTGTAGGTTTTCTGATTGTAACTCGTCAATACAATCGAACCAATACATCTCTGTTGAAATTCTTGTTTTGGGTTTCGCGATTGCTCGCATTCCAAAAGGAGATCATACACGGTATCAGTACGTAAGACCTTAGAGAAAAAAAAAACAGATTAATTAATATTTATTTTTCCTTCCTTACATTTTAGCTTTAAGTACTCGGTAAACTAATAGGAGGCTGTAAACAGAGGTTTGGTGTTTAATCTACAAGGTTCCACAAATAAAAGCTACGTCTAACCATTTTACCAAAATGTTTTGTAAATAAAATGTTTAGAATAAGTACAATATTTTTCATTCTAGAAAGAAATTAGTACAGGTTAGACTTTCATGGCATGGGTCACTTTCTAGTTACTTTTATTTTAGGTGTACGTTGGTTAAATCAGGACCGCATATTAATATTTCTGAAATATTTCAGATTCATTACCCCCAAAATAATAGTTGACACTTGACGGACCAGATGCAGAACAACCAGCCTGTTCTCCTCACGGGTACAAGAACATCTCCCTCCTGGACGAAACTAGAGGTACAAAAAATGGTTGCATTGTGGCTGTCGCAGTGCAAACTTCGTTTATCCCGTGAATTGTAAGAACTTTGAATACCTACATAAGTTGATAACAAATTTTGGCTAAACTTCCCTGTCTTTATAGTGGAATATGTAGTTTTAATAGTTTTGATGTATCAAACATTGATATATACAGCGTCCTTGATATTCTATCAGGAGCCTATAATTTAAAGGTCGATTTGTAAACCTTGTCGCCACCGCTCCTGGTCCTTGTTACAATTCCCGCTCATCGCCACCGTTCTTAGGGTATTTATGTAACACAAACTGCAGTAACGTATTTTCAGGTTAGAATATTAATTTTCTTTGAAAAAGTGGATAATGTGACCAGTATTTATTATTGTTAAACTATGAAATAAGTTAAGCCCTGTGTATTGTCTTTAAATGCTGAAATCGTAGGAATATGGAAAATGTTTTTTATCAAATTTGTCAAATTTCTTTCTTCCCATTGGCTAAAGCACGAACGACGAACAGCACAATATCAGCGAGATAAAAATTGCTCATGTTGGAACTACGAACGGGAGCGGTGGCGGCTTTTATAAATGCATACATTATTCCTCTTTAGGTTAAGTTGCGACGGGAACGGTGGCGACGAGCAGGAGCGGTGACGAAAAGTTTTATAAATGCACCTTATACATTAAATTGTTATGATTCATTTAAAATTATTAATTTTTAAATTTTTACTTTCAGGGCCCATAGAAAGAAGAATTTGAGAGATAAATAAGCATCCTATTTTGTGCATTCATATTTTTTATTACTTAATAACAGTGCATGTTTGTTTAATAAATATGTTCCTGATATTGAATGATATAATATGTTATTCCATTTTATATAATTTCAGAAATATTACAGGAAGTTTTTTTGTAATACTTCAGGAATGAAATTATATGTAGGTACAGACTGTCCACGGATAGGGTTTAGAATAGCACAAATGGATGAAAAATTTCATTTTTCGGGAAAAAGTCATTATTGATAAAAAGTTTTGCTTGTAAACAAAATGCAATTCACGAAGAGAAAATTTTGATTTTTTATACAGGGTTCGAAAAAACTTCAAAAACATGATTTTTCTCCAAGAGTAAACTACCTTTATTTTTCATTTTTGACCAAAATGCCATTTAGAAAACTTATTTAGAATAACGTTGGTAATTTTAATCCGAGATTTAAAATAAATCTTTGATTTTTTAGTTTTTTCAATTTTTAGAGGTATTTGAATTTCACAAATGAAATGACCCCGGAAATATCACAACAAAGTCTTAAAATAACAACAAATAATAATTTTATAATTTGCTATTCAAAACCCCCCCCCCTCAATATTCAACACATTTTTCCAGCTGTAAACGAATGTGGTCAAAACTTCTTCGAATTTCTTCAATAGAAATTGTTTCAACAGCTTCAACAATTCGCTGTTTTAGAAGCTGTACGTCGTTCTCAATTGGACGGGAGTACACTAATTGTTTGAGGCGCCCCCAAAGATAGGCATCTGAAATAGTTAAATCGGGACTCCTTTGGGGGCCACAGAACCGGACCATTCCGACCAATCCATCTGTGGCCAAATGTATTATCAAGCCATTCCCTCACTTCAATTGCGAAATGCGAAGGGCATCCATCTTGTTGAAAGTATATTTCGTTCCTAAATTGGGGAGGCAATTCTTCTAGGTTGTCAGAAAAGAATGTTTCCAACATTTCAAGGTAACTCCTACGGTTACACGTGTTTTCAAAAAAGTATGGGCCAATAATGCCATAATGTGAAATCGCACACCAGACATTTACTTTTTTGTAATATTGTCTTCTAGCAGGAATTCTAAAACGGGGATTATTTTTGCTCCAGTATCTAATATGCGCAGAAAACACTTTCCCGTTTGTTGAAAATGTCGATTCATCGGAGAACATGATAAATTTATGAAAATTACTGTTTCCACTTACAATTTTGTCTCCGACCCAAAGACAAAAATCCAAACGTTTGGCTTCGTCTCCTTCTTCCAACGTTTGATTAAAAAGTTGGCTTAAATGGGAATATTTTGTTTGCCTTTAAAATATTCCGAATGTGAGATTATTTTACTACATCAAGGTCTTGAGCTCGGTTTCTTAATAAAAGGGTAGGATTGTCAGCAACAGACTGCAATACGATTAGGAAAGCTGCGTCATTCTGATCATATTTTTATTTTTTTTTAATTGGAAACTGAACCAGTTCGCTGAAATTTTCTTAATAATTTATGGAGTCCCATTTTTGAGACGTAAACGTTAGGATATCTTTAATTAAATTTCTCTAACACAAAGTTGTAAGACCATTTGCCCGCACCGTAGCATTGAACTAAATAAACCCCTTGTTCTAAGGTCAACATTTTCAAAACACATCAAATTCTATTTGACAACTTCAAATTTGCCCCATACGTAAAGCAAAGTAATAAAAAGGTAAAAAAATTCCTTGTTTTTACAAAAGATGGTAGGAATGCATTTAAAATTTTAAAATAAGATACACACCACCCATTATGAAAATAGAGTTTGTAACACAACACCCCCTGTAGTATCTAAACTCGCCGTACTACCCCTCTCAGTGCCGCCACCGTCGCCACGGCCCGCTCGAGCCCGTACCAGCCAGCACCCCCACCCTCTAACGTCACGGACCCAGCCGCCGGAGCGATCAAAAAGGCAGCCCCGAGCCCTGAGACGGCAGTTCCTCACGAGCTCCTCTTCTCTGCTTCTGCCTTGGCATCCTTGCGTGGATCCTTGCTCTTACGGAGAAGTAACGCTCTGCGAACCAACCCGGCTACTTTGGCACCCTTGTGTGGGTCCTGATAGCCAGCACTGCTACTTAGGCATCCTTGCGTGGATCCTAATAGCCAACTACACCGGCATCCTTGCGTGGATCCGGCTCGACGCTTTCACTGTGTTACCGACATATAGTACACCGGCATCTTTGTGTGGATCCGGCCTGACTTACACCATTTACTGTAATTGTATATATTGTGCATTAATAAAGACTTTACCATCATAGGTGTATCTTCGACCCACAATCCAACCTTACAAGTTTAATAAAATTTTATATTAATATTTTTATTGAGCAGCAAAATTTTCATTTACCTCTAAAAATTGAAAAAACTAAAAAAATCGAAGATTTATTTTAAATCTCGGATTTAAATAACAAACATTATTCTAAATAAGTTTTCTAATTGGCATTTTGGTCAAAAATGAAAAATAAAGGTAGTTTACTTTTGGAGAAAAATCATGTTTTTGAAGTTTTTTCGAACCTTGTATAAAAAATCAAAATTTTCTCTTCGTGAATTGCATTTTTTTACAAGCAAAACTTCTTATCGAGAATGACTTTTTTCCGAAAAATGAAATTTTTCATCCATTTTTGCTATTGTAAACCCTATCCGTGGACAGTCTGTATAATTTCTTAGAAACATAAAATGAAATATTACTTGTATGGGACATTTTTGAGTTTCTGAAACATCATAAATGTTTTGAAATATTTACGGAATATTTAAAATCTTTCGGAGAAACTGATATGAAATATTTCTGAAAATGATTGTGCTGTATGGGCGTTTACAGCAAAATTTCGACTTGCTTTTTGTAAAGCAATAATAATAATAATAATAATAATAATAATAATAATAATAATAATAATAATAATAATAATAATAATAATAATAATAATAATAATAATAATAATAATAATAATAATAATAATAATAATAATAATAATAATAATAATAATAATAATAATAATTAGAGATGACTCAGTACAGGTAGATAAATGCAGATATGGATGTCAAACGGCAGAAACGATCCAACACATCACGGGAGGATGCCAGATGTTTTCTGCAACAGAATACAAGGAGAGGCATGATGCAGTGGCCAAGATCCTACACTAGGAGTTAGCGGTGAAACTACAGCTTGTCCAAAATCAGAAGATCCCATATTATAAATATACACCACAGAAAATCTTAGAAAGCAACCACTATAAGATGTACTGGGACCGGACAATTCTTACTGATCAGACGGTGGCCCACAACAGACCGAACCTTGTAGTGGTAAACAAGAGGGCCAGGAAAACGACTCTGATAGATGTAGCTATACCAAATAACAACAACCTTCTAGTAAAGCATGCTGAGAAAATAGCGAAGTATCGAGACCTCCAGGAGCAAATAAGAACACAGTGGAATATGGACAGCATCGAAACCATGCCGATTATTGTTTCAACAACAGGAGTAATCCCAAACAAGCTTTGGGAAAACCTTAGAACACTAGACTTACCTCAAGATCTCTACAAGGATATGCAGAAAGCAGTGCTACTTTCAACAAGCCGAACAGTCAAAAAGTATATGGGTAATCAAAGAAGAACCCCACGGGCCCAATAACACGGAAAGGGCCCCCACAGAGCTCAATCCTTTTGATATCTGGGATGAGTGAATGTTCCCCGTAGAGGGAGTGCATGACAGGTCTCGCGACCTGTCAGAAAATCATAATAATAATAATAATAAAGCTAGTTTACAATGTTAACAGTATGTTAATTGAATAGCTACATTAAATAAAAAAAATTGGCTTGAATTTTTTAACAAACCTTTTATTGTAGAAATCCACGTTTATATTTCACTTTTTTATATACTTTTTACTAGAGCGAAGTTTTTTTCACCGCAATAATCCGGATTTGAGGCCTAGGGCTTGTATAATAAAATATTACTAAACCTGGATTCAAGCAATCGGACAGCATGCCTATTTTTTGACCTTATAATATAGACCTCTTACAAAAAAAAAACATTACATTTCTCTCTTTGCGGATGACACCACTGTCACGTGTACTGGTTCAGATGCTGAGGCTTTCAGCAGGAATTCATGTAGTACGATTTTCTCTATGCAGGGTTTACTGCAAGGAAAATGGGTTGGTTCTGAACGAAGATATGACTGAATTAATTTATTTTTGTTTTCGTGATCTAAATAGAAATTTATTTATAAATTAATAAAGAAAACCATTAAACAGGCATCTGTTAAGTTTCAGAATTTTTATAGATTCAAACTATCGTGGAATCATCAAGTAGATTTTGTGCTAAGAAAACTCGCTACGTATTGTTTTGTTCTCTGGCAACTGCGTAATTAGATTGGTGTTGACCTTCTAAAATTATATAACTTTTCATATGTTTAATCCTGCTTGAACTTCAGAGTTTTGGTTTGCGCTGCATGGCAGTTAGAGGGGAAGGTCTAAATATGGGCTACCACTTTTATATATATCATTTAAATTTGAAAACATAAAGAATATTAAGTTTTTATACGGTAATCTATATCTTGAACATGTTGTCTGAATGATACCCGGCTAAAAATGAGTAAATATAATTATACTTAGTTGCAAAATATTTATTCATAAAAAAAATCAAAAAGACATGTTTTTAATACATGGTCCAAATACGGGCTATCTATAAAAATATCAATAACGAACCAAAGCTCTATATCTAAAAATTAAATACAATATTCTTAAACACCTCTATTTGCAAAAATCACAAATGTAAATCTCCCGGTCAGCACCTGCACATTTACTGTGTGCCCAAAAGGAACACTGAGAGCACATAACCCAAAGTTCTCCCCTGCTATCATTGGAAAAAAGTCCATTGCAAAATATACAACTTGCATCCTTATCCTGTGGGTTCTTCCCCTGGGGCAAATCAAGATCACTCTCGCTGTCATCCAGTTGACAATTCAGGTGATCATCTTCAGAGTCTGACGAGGAGTCTGACTGTGGCCTTTTCTTTAACACTTTTTTTATTAGCTAGCTTTTTTCCGTTTTCTTGTTTGCTTGCCAGCTGGTTTCCTTTTTTTTTTCATTATCACTGCTAGTTCCAAAGTTCAACTTTCTCTTTTTCTTGTTGAGTGCTGTTTTTTCTAAAGACAATGATAGCTGCTGTTTGTATGGTGATGCAGTGATGACGCAGGAACCTGCAGACTTTCGACCTCTATTGCTGACTTGTCTTTTGATAGAAGGAATTGGAACGATTTCGAAAGGACTAGTTTGTTTTAACGACCCATGATGAGCATGGTGAGAAGTTGGAGTGCAATCCGGACCTTTTTTGGTGGAAGAAACCGAAGCGAAGATGTCAAAAGGATTTGCTTGTTTTGATGTCCCGGGAAGAGCCTGATAAGCTAGAGAACAATCCTGGGCTAAAGGCAAATTAGACGACGAAGGCAACATTGTTGGAGTGCTATTTGGTGTCTGATCTGTTGGGGTGCACGTGCTGCACGTCTTTTCTGCCTCTATCTCGGAGGCTATAAAATCGGCGTCACTAAAAATATTTTTATTCAATGGAAATATCCCCGTTGCCCTAAATCCATTCACAGCAATCTCTCCCGTCTGGACTTTAAGGTAGGCTTTACCGAATAGCTCCATAACATCATACGGAGTAACCCGGCCGTTGGAATGTTTAAGCCATTGCCTAATTTCTTCACTATAAAATGCTTTCAAAGGACCCATAAATGTTTTGTCCAGAGGCTGGAGCTTGTGGGTCGAATGGGGGGGAAGGGAAATTATCGTCACAAAATTTGCTTTAGCAATATCAATTACATCAACATTCCTTACATGACTATAGTGACCATCTAAGAGAAGTAAAACTGGTGACTCTTTTGTTGGAACTGCCTTTTCAATAAAGTGAGCAAACCACTCAGTAAAAATATATCCTTGAACCCATCCTGAAGGATGTGCTCTTCCAATCGAACCTGGAGGACTTCCTTTCATTAGAACTTGTGTCATATTTGTTCTAGGAAATATCACAAGTGGGGGAATGAAGTGCCCTGAAGCACTCATGCAGGCAATTATAGTTATAGTTGAGCCCCTTTCCGCAGAAGTTAAAGCTGCAATTTGTCTTTTTCCCTTTCTTCCTATGACATGAGGCACCTTGCTCTGGACAATAGAAAGGCCAGTTTCGTCTACATTGTAAACTCTTTCCGCTGGAAATTTGTGTTTTTCGTAGGCTTCTTCTAACAATTGAAAAAAGTTTTGAACGTTTTCCTTATTAAACCCTAATGCTCTTGCAAAGGATGTTCCACATGGTTTACGAATAGATAAGCGGTCTTTGTGACGATTCATAAAAAGATCTACCCAAGATCTGCCCGATTCGCCGTTTTTAAATGGAGTCTGTAGACCATTTCTAATTGAGAGTTGATAGGCCATTCGTCGCAAGTCGCCCGAAGTACAACCAAAAAATTTTTGCTCCATAGTCAGCAAATATGAAACCAACTCCTCTTCAATTTTTTCTCCCAAAAAGGGCTTTCTTCCTAGCTTCATGCGAGCTGCTTGGGCTGGGGGCATATGAAGTCTTTTGCTTAAAGTCTGTAATGTTGAACGTGGCACACCAAATATTTTGGCTGCTTTCAAAGTTCCCATTTTATTTTCCCTTACGACTGCTATCGCTCTCTCCATATCCTCAGATTTCCAACACTTTCTTTTACCTTTTTTAACATACTTTTGCTTACTTCTTGGCATTCTGTGGCGTCCCGAAAGGCACCTTTACTAAGATTATTGACAAAAGAAATGTGCGCCACTGATTTTTCTGCAATTTTTGAATTTTTTTTCGCATTAGGCAACTAAAACTACAACTTTTTTTAAGAATTTAAGAAGTAGTCCATGTTCTGTGGCGAGATTGTAAATAAGAAATAAGGTTCTTCTATAACCCTTGTTTTCTACCCTAGAGGGGCAAATAAAGTTATTTGGTGGTAAAGACAGACCCTTATGTCTATTTACAACTTTTTTATTTTTTTCGTATCTTGTTTTGTATCGGGGCTACGCTCAACTTCATGTAAACTTGCTTCCTCCATCTCCACTATTCTTACTGTTGCACGTCTTCCAATAAGAGCGGCCGACCTTTAAGAGGTAAATATATATATATGCAGGGTATTCCATACTCGATGGTACGTTAGAAGTATCTGAAGAACGAAAAGAAAAATAATTTTGAAATTTTCACTACGGCCATAGGAGGCTGCGCTCTAGCCTTTAAAAATATTTTCGCGGTTGCAGTGGTGCCAGATCTATTGATAACTGACATCAACTTTGGAATTTTAAATAGGACACCCTGTAGTTTATTTTATTTTTAGATTCTACGAAGTAATCTAGGTTTTTTTTTTGTATAGGATATTTTTCCATTTCTCTTGCCGTTTCTTAAATATAAATTTTTTTGTGTCTCTTTTTTACCGAAACTATGTGAATTAAAACTTCAATATTTGTCTCCAGATGTCAAATCAACGTAACATTTTAACATCATTTAGTCAACATGTGGACTTTAATTTAGGCAACATATTCAGATTTTATAAATTTGATCAAAAGTCCCTTTTTTAAATGGAGTTGCACTGTATATTATTGAAATGTTAATTAGAGTGGACCAATTAAATTTTTTTCATATAGAAGAGTGTTCCCCTACCTATTTTGAACGGTTTGAACCGCTTTCGATTTATAAGCCATTTTATGAACAATTGCTATTCAGATTCGAGAACTAGATATTAAAGATCTAAATCGATAAGTGTGCCATAATCAAAACAAATTTTCTTTCATAATAAATTGTGGTTCTGAAAAGAAAGAAGGAATTCTCACCTAATACGTCAGATGTTTAAATTGCTGACCATTTTTATGTAAGCAATCGGTAATACATGTCATCACATGACCTGTAGTAGCTATTTGAATTTCTAAAGGATCAAGTTCTTTAAAAGCACGCCTTACCCGATTTTCTAGATCTTCTTTTGAATTCACTGGTGTTTTATAAACCACTTCTTTAATCCTACTCCACAGGAAAAAGTCTACAGGATTAAGATCTGGAGATCGCGGTGGCCAACTCCATGGTCCTCCACGTCTTATCTTTAAACATATTATACAGTTCCGCGAAAACTTCATGGGTACAATGAGCAGGAGCTCCATCTAATTAATACCAACAATTTCTCAAATCGATAAGCGGTAGATTATCCAAAAAGTCAGATACGGTCGTTCTTAGAATTTCGAGATATTTTGCAGAAGTTAAATTTTCATCATAAATATCGATTGATAATTGCCTATCCATCAACAAACTAAATACATTCAAAATAAATCTTTGTTGGTAACCTCTATCTTTTATAACGTGTGGATTTTCTGCAGCCCAATAGTGATTATTTTGACGGTATGACGGTTAAAGACTCCTTCGCGTGAGAATTTTGCTCCATCAGTTCACATAATTCTTTTCAGAAAATCTGGATCCTCTTGTGTTCGAATTAATAACATTTCGCAAAGATCTACGCGTTTTGGAGGATCACCTGCTTGTAAAGCGAGTAAAGCCTGTAATGTAATTAGTTTGTAGCCATGCATATTATGTTTATTTAAAAAATTACCTTCAAATTTGAGAAATTTCCGTGGGTTCATTGGCGGCAAATTCGGAAAAAGGGCGTTAAATCTTCTGCAGGTTCTTGAAACAATTCTTTGACACTCGCCGTGAATATAAAACAAATTTAAAATATCCGCATTTGAATAACTATTATTCTCAATTTTTGCTATTTTAATCTGACATAAGCAAACCCAAACTAAAAAGTGAGACATGTCATATCACCATCGTTATGTATTGCAGTTGTTACATCATGGCACACTTATCGATTTAGATCTTTAATGTCTAGTTCTCGAATATGAATAGTAATTATTCATAAAATGGCTTATAAATCGAAAGCGGTTCAAAATAGGTAGAGGAACACTCTATATGGAAAAAATTCAATTGGTCCACTCTATTCAACACTTCAATAATATACAGGGTGTTCCATTTAAAAAAGTGACTTTTGATCAAATTTATAAAATCTGAATTGCAATTAATTTTTAGGACACTCTGTATAGAAGTCGGCGATCCTATGTTGCTAAAATTAAAGTAACACATGTTGACTAAATGATGTTAAAATGTTACGTTGATTTGACTTCTGGAGACGAAAATATTGCAGTTTTAATTCACATAGTTTCGGTAAAAAAAAGACACAAAATAATTAATATTTAGAAACGGCAAGAGAAATGGAAAAATATATATACAAAACAAACCTAGATTGCTTTGTAGAATCTAAAAATAAAATAAACTACAGGGTGTCCCATTTAAAATTCCAAAGTTGATGTCAGTTATCAATAGATCTGGCACCACTGCAACCGCGAAAATATTTTTAAAAGCTAGAGCGCAGCCTCCTATGGCCGTAGTGAAAATTTCAAAATTATTTTTCTTTTCGTTCTTCAGATACTTCTAACGTACCATCGAGTATAGAATACCCTGCATATATATATATTTGTGTTGCAAACTAGCAACTCGCAATCACAGAAAAATAAAGGTTAGTTCAGGTTAGTTCCCGCAACTCTATCTCAAATCTCAAAGTGCCTTCCGTAATATCCCAGTCTACTTAGGCTTGGCCTGTCCCCCTAAACAAATGAATGAGTAAAAGTACATCCAGCGCTGAAATCTGTCTTGACTTCATGACTGTAGGCGGTAAATTAGTTTAATTTAGTATAAATAATTACAAAAAATTAGGTGATTGGCTAGGGTTGGTAAGGTCTGGTTATTTAAGGATATTGCTTCAAAGTACTTTTTGTTTTTTTTTCTTGCATATAGGCGAATTGGACACAAAACTCTCATTGATTTTAGTCTCCGAACCGATTCCTGTACTGGATGTACTCTTGCCGTCCAACGATTCTCGCACTAAATTCGGACTGAGTTTCGGACTTCGGAGACCCAAAATATGAAGGCTATACAACGGAAGGTTAAAGAGAATAAAGTGAGTGTTTTTAATTTTTGTTTTGTAAAAACAATATTTTAAGACAGTGCCAAGTTTGTAAACTGGCAGATATCATTTCAAGATAGTCATTTTATCTTCAACCCTGTAGTATTATGACTAGTACCGGGTGTTCCACTAAGAATGGCTCTCGGTCGTATTTCAGCAAGTGCACAAAATTAGTATTTTCGGTATACCTTAACTAGCCAACTTTTGAGAAACCTGAAAATAATTTGCAGCAATTTCTCATGGCCACTTTTCCTAAAGAAATTTTTCCGCAAGCCATACTGTGATTTCTATTAACTATTTCTATATATTTCGATAGCTCAAATTATATTCACTTAAAATCTATATTGACAATGACCATTAAAATCTTAATTCCAACTGGTTCTATTGTTGTCTACATGGTAAATCTCCAACATTTCTCTCCAGTGAATAAATTTCAATGTTATTTATCACCTCCCTCGAGCAGTTCAAGCGGGCATATTTTGGCAACAGGTCTCTTGCAGGTCCCATATTTGGTTTTTACATCTACAATCCGTATTTTCCCATCTTTTGCAGGATATATATTCACAATTTTGCCCAGCAGCCAGTTGTTTCTGGGTAAACTATTATCTGTAATGACAACTAGGTCACCACTTCTAATATTTTCCTTTTCCTGCAGCCATTTGCTTCGAGTTATTAGAGTTTTTATATACTCTTTCACCCATCTTTTCCAAAAGTTTTCCGCAAGCTGCTATCCATACTTCTACTGCTTTCTTATATCGTCCGGCTTATTTTGAAACAACCCAGGTGGTTTAGTGGAACTTGACGATCCCATTACTGCGGCTTGAAGTTCTACTTCACTATGTAATATCCCAATAAACCTAAAGGAGCAAATATTGGCATAATAATTTTCAAAATTTGTCTTTTCGTGGGTAATTGTTTTGTTAGTTCCTCGACTTTTATTGGGAAACTCAAAACGTCTTCTTTTGGATCCCACTTTAAACCAAGTATCCTCTCTGTTGTTCCCGAATTATCAAATATTTTTTCAGTACTTCGTAAATGTAAGGGAATTCATTTTTTTTTATTATTAATATTTATTTATTACTGACCTCGAAACAGATAAATCTGGTAATGAGGCCTATATATATAATAATAATACATTTTTAACAAATTCCTTAAATGGTAAAAGTAATAGTTAAAATTATAATGTTACATTTTACAGAGAAAGTAAAAAAATGTCCAAATAACATGTTAAATTTTCTATATTATATTAGTTTGGTACTGTCTCTTTAATATGTTTTTTCAGGTTGGTATGCAGTATTTTTTTTCGGTGTTCATTAAGAAGTTCATCAGGAATATTATTATAGGTTTGAATGCTTCCCTCATATTGAGAGTCTTGTTTTTTCTTTGAGCGAGCAAATGTATTTCTTAAGGCATCTTTTGATCTTATATTATAGTTGTAATAATATTTGTTTTGTTTTAGGACTGTGTTTGCTTTAATTAATTTATTTTGTACACCATGTATTAATTTGGTTTCCTCAAATTTTCTAAGTTGATTTATAGTAAGAAATGGGTATGTTCTGTACAAGTCTTCACTGGGTGTACAATAATTTATGTCAAATAAAGCTTTTATTGATTTATTTTGTAGTCTTTGTAGTTTCTTTATTAAATATTCACTGACATTACCCCAACAAGGTATTAGATATCTTAAATGTGATTCAATAAAACTGTTATACAGAAGGTATCTTGAATTATTATTGAGTTGGTGGGAGCATCTCCTAAGTGCTCCAACAATAGGTGCCACTTTATTGATAATCTTATTTATTTGATTATTTACCTCATCCATTATAAAAGCGGGTTGATTTTCACCTGATTATTCAGCGATAATCTCCCGCTCTCCGGTGAAAATCACCCTTGTCAAAAGTGAAAATCTCACCCGTCAGAAATCGTTAGTTTTTTATATGGTAAATAATCTTCAAAATACATTTCGGGATTGGGAAATAATCAGAAAATCATTCTCAGATTTTTTGCCATTAGGAAATCGCTCTCGGGCAAGCCCTCGAGCGATTTCCACGGCAAAAAATCTTCGGAATGATTTTCGATAATTTCCCTATCCCTTAATATATTACTACAGAGAATTCCATGGTAAATTGTTGGAAATTATGAGACCAAGATATTTATATTCTGATACTTGTTTTAGCAGTTGATTGTTTAATTTTATTTTTGGATTACACGTCATTTTTCCTTTTTGTTTAATTATCATATATACAATTTTATTATTTACATTAATAGTCAACTTGTTGTAGCACAGCCATTCATAATATAGGTTTATGTCAGGGTTCACAATCCATTCCAGTTCTTCTTCGCTCCTTGCAGAAAATACTAACACTGTATCATCCGCGAACATATAATATTTGCATTGGAGTCTACGCCCACTGAAATATCATTTAAACTGCTAGTATTACTATTTACAACTGTGCATTGTTTTCTTCCTGATGAGTATGATTTCAACAAATCTCTACATATTCCTCGAAAGCCTAAGTTACTTAATTTTTTTATAAGAAGATCAATGTTGACCGTATCAAAAGCTTTTTGCAGGTCAATGAAGACAGTTAGAACATATCTGTTTTTTGTCAATTTCGTTAGCTATATAGCTCAGAAGATCCGCCGTGGCTCCTAGTGTATTGCTTCTTTCTTGAAACCCATACTGATGATTACTATCAAATTGAAATGTGGAGTTAATAAAGCTAATCATTCTAGACTTCATGCCCTTTTCAATAATTTTAGAAAATGTACTAGTAGAGAGATAGGTCTATAATTATTTAAATCTTCATGCGATCCCTTTTTATACACTGGTACTACTTTTGCTATTTTAAGCTCTTCTGGATAAATGCCACATTCCAGAATTTTATTTATAAGTTGTACAATTTTTTCTCAATTGATTCCCATATTATAAGTAAATCGTTTTTTGTAATGTAGTCAGGACCTGGTGCACAATTGTTTTTTAGTTCCATTAAGATGTTTTTGATTTGCTCAGATTTTTTGCCATTAGGAAATCGCTCTCGGGCAAGCCCTCGAGCGATTTCCACGGCAAAAAATCTTCGGAATGATTTTCGATAATTTCCCTATCCCTTAATATATTACTACAGAGAATTCCATGGTAAATTGTTGAAAATTATGAGACCAAGATATTTATATTCTGATACTTGTTTTAGCAGTTGATTGTTTAATTTATTTTTGGATTACACGTCATTTTTCCTTTTTGTTTAATTATCATATATACAATTTTATTATTTACATTAATAGTCAACTTGTTGTAGCACAGCCATTCATAATATAGGTTTATGTCAGGGTTCACAATCCATTCCAGTTCTTCTTCGCTCCTTGCAGAAAATACTAACACTGTATCATCCGCGAACATATAATATTTGCATTGGAGTCTACGCCCACTGAAATATCATTTAAACTGCTAGTATTACTATTTACAACTGTGCATTGTTTTCTTCCTGATGAGTATGATTTCAACAAATCTCTACATTTTCCTCGAAAGCCTAAGTTACTTAATTTTTTTATAAGAAGATCAATGTTGACCGCATCAAAAGCTTTTTGCAGGTCAATGAAGACAGTTAGAACATATCTGTTTTTTGTCAATTTCGTTAGCTATATAGCTCAGAAGATCCGCCGTGGCTCCTAGTGTATTGCTTCTTTCTTGAAACCCATACTGATGATTACTATCAAATTGAAATGTGGAGTTAATAAAGCTAATCATTCTAGACTTCATGCCCTTTTCAATAATTTTAGAAATGTACTAGTAGAGAGATAGGTCTATAATTATTTAAATCTTCATGCGATCCCTTTTTATACACTGGTACTACTTTTGCTATTTTAAGCTCTTCTGGATAAATGCCACATTCCAGAATTTTATTTATAAGTTGTACAATTTTTTCTCAATTGATTCTCATATTATAAGTAAATCGTTTTTTGTAATGTAGTCAGGACCTGGTGCACAATTGTTTTTTAGTTCCATTAAGATGTTTTTGATTTCATCTGGATTTGTTGGATTTAAAAATATAGATTCACTTACTTGTTCTTCTTGGAACTGAGCTGGTCGAGTGTGATCAATTTGTGATGCTAAGTATTGCCCTATGCTTGAGAAATGTTCATTGAAAGATGTGGCTATGTCATTGTCATTATTTATAGTTTGTCCTTTCTTATTTACAACCTCTCCTAAATTGCATATCCATCAACGAAGTTCGAAACCTCCTTTGTTATGAATCAAAATAACATCGTTAATAAGTTTGATTGCCTCTTTAGAAGTAGGTACGCTACCCAAATAATCATCCATGTAATGTCTTTTTATAATAGCTTCAACGGCACGTGGATTATAATCGGAAAATTCTTCAGCGTTAATATTTTTTACATATTGAGCTGTATACGGAGATGACACGGCTTCAAATATCATATCTTACATTACATACGTATCGATACCATCTTCTGATCGATTCCTCCATAAAAATCGTTGGGAATTTTGATCTTCAGATCTTATTAACACTTGATGAAACATTTCTTTTATATCTGCGCAAAATGCTGTTCTGTGCTCTCTAAATTTATGTATTATTGATGTTAAAGAATTGTACAAATCACTAAATCAGAGCCTTTTAGAAGAAAATCAATTAGCCTTTTCCTTCTATTTTTTCTGCACAATTAAAAACAAATCCCAGTTTTCCTGGCTTGCTAGAATTTGTAACTCCAAAGTGAGGCAAATACCACGTTCTAAATGATTATTTTTGCTCTCTTTTAGGAATTTTTCTTTTTTTTCATACTCTTTTATTTTCTCTCTATAACTTTCAGCAAATTGTGTATCTTTTTCCATTTTTTTTTCTATATATTCAAGTCTTCGTAATGCCATACTTACGGTTTACTGTCTTTCTTTATGGAAACTTTCCTTAAAATATTTTCTGCTCTTTCATCTTCTATCGACTCTGTGCTTCGTTATGCTTTATACTCAAAGATTCTGTACTAAAAAAAATCTTGACCAAACCATATACTTCTTCGTCCGTTCTCTCTTGTCGAATATGAAGACTAATAGTTTCATCTAATCTTCCCCTGAACTGACCAAGATTTCCATGAATAATCCACCCAAGCTTAGTGTGAGATAAATCGGGAGAATTTCTAGGACCTTCTATAAGTTTTCTTGTCGTAATCAAGTCCCAATAATCCTGGCCTATAAGAAGTTTTGGCTAAATTTCCTGAATATCTTCAAATGTGCTATTTTGTAAATGTTTCCGCTTTGTTTGTAATTTTTTTATGTTATTATTTTGTACTGGTACGTCCATATCTTTGAGAGTGTAAACATTACTCATTTTATAGAACACCTTTTCCGATTCACCAGCAATTTCAAAATTAACCATTCTTGTATATGTTCGTTTGAAAGTATCTGTCTATCTTAATTTTAAAAGTGTTTCAGGTCTATACATATCTAGTTCTGTTGCAAGTTCTTCATCAATAAGACTTATAATTGAGTCTTCATCAAAAAGTGCATATATCTTCTTCTTTATCTTTTCAGTTCTTAAAATGGCTGGAGCAATTTTTAGTAGAATTTCATTATTTTTTCTTGATCGTGTGAGCTACTACTTGACTAGATGTCCCTGACTAAGAATTAGGGAAGATTTCATATCCTGGATTTTCAATATATTTATCTTGTGTAACTGTAGTTCTTTCTTCATTTGTCAAAGTTCGTGTTGGAGCATTAAAATGAAGGAGCCTATGGTGGGCTTTCTTGCATGCTGAAATTTTGCATTCACATGTAATTGCCTTTGACAAACTTCTTCTTCTTCTTCTTCCTCTTTTAAACCTATCATAGTATGGTAACCTGTGATTAAATGTTCCTTGAACATAACTGGCTGCCTGAGCTTTATCATAAATCCAGTTCTTAGAATCCTTCAAATTGTAACTTCCATAGTTTCTCGCTACTTTCTCCCCCCAGGAAAGCTGCATACCATGGGGCAGTTTTTGTATCATTTCGTCCAGCAATTGGGGACAAGACAGGTAATTTTGCATGTCAAGCGATTCAAAGGTAAGTACTAAATTTGTGACGGTTTCAGAAAAATATGTTAAAGCCATTAAATCATTACTTCTAACTATGGGCATCAACTTTGCTTTGCTTACCGAAGTTCTTACTATTACATCTTGCCTTCCATATTTATTTTTAAGTATTCCCTGATGAATGTTGTTGCAACTGATGTGGAAATTAATAAACCTTCTACGGATCTTCGTGAATCACCTTTCAAGCATTATCTTAATCTACATACATTTTCTTCTTTTGATAAGTCGAGTATTTTTGTCGTGTATATAGTATATACACTGACTATAAAAACTGGGCCAATCCTTAACATTTCCGGAGAAAAAAGGTTATTCGTTATCTATAGTTTCTGCTTTTTCCTGCTTCAACTGAAGTGTCTAGTTCTTTATCAAGCCGACTAGTAGCTATTGATTTAAGGTCATTTTCTTGGTTCCCAAAATTATTTTCATTTTTGTTTAACCAGCAATTAACTTTTTGTATAGCTTTCTCCTCATTTATAGACTCTAAATATTTCTGGCAATTTACCTCTTTAATTTTTTCTAATTGAACTCCCGATTTACTATTTATAGAGGAACCAGTTTCACTTAATTTCAGTTTTAATTCCATTTCTATAGTTTCCTTCTGTCGCTGAAATATTTCTTCTTCTAAAGCTGCTAACTTTTTCTTTGCTTCCAATTGTAAAGACAGTTTTTTGTTAAGTGACAATGATGATTGTATGCTACTGGTTGAAGAGTTGGTATGGTTTTTGTTTTTTCTTTCAGGTAAATTTTCATTTTATGGATTCGGAAATCCTCTAAAACCTTCTAAATCATCTATACTGTTTATTTTATCTTCCATATTCTTTATTTTATCAGTATTTTCTATATTTATGTAGTTCTTTCCAGTTTTTCTTGAAACTTTTGACAGGTTATCAATTTCCGACGATTTTTCATCAATTTCTTAAAACTACTATTACTGTTTCTCACGGCTGTTCTTCGTCTCGAATGGACCACTAAATGTTGTTTCTATTAACTATTTCTATATATTTCGATAGCTCAAATTATATTTACTGTTCAAAAAACTATTTATTCAAAAACTATATTGTCAATGACCATGAAAATCTCAATTCCAACTGGTACTATTGTTGTCTACAGGGTCCATCTCCAACACATACGATTTACACTTCTAAGATACGGCTGAGAACCATTCTTAGTGGAATACCCGGTAGCATCTAGACATTCCGCTATAGGATTCGGCACCTGTCTCTATTCTGATTGGATAATTTCAAACGTCTCTATTCTGATTGGCCGAATCTTAGTACGGTGCCGAATTACATAGCGAAATGTTTAAACAGTGCTGAAATCAAGAGTGAAATGTTACACTTATTTTTACGGAATGAGGTGCCCAATTACATAGTGAAATGATTAAGCGGTGCTGAAAAGCAGAGCGGAATGTTATCAGCTGAGCGGCTGGCAGAAATTTGTTTGCCCCTTTTATAGACTTATATTGGTTAAACAGCGCTAACCGGCATCTAATCCACCTTTTTGGTTCCAATTCGCCTTTTTCAAGTTCACCGGCCAATTATTTACCAGCCCTTTTTGATTCGACCTACTTTAAAAACACTAAGAGTCATAAAAAAACTAAAAAAAGTCATGAAAATACTAAAAAAGTCATTATAAGAAAAAATGTCCAAAGTGGGAATCGATCCCGCGGCCTATGGCATAGCACCTAAACGCTATATAGACTACCCCACACACTAACTAACAATTTTGAGTTAATGTAGTAACAGTAGAATGAAAGCGGCGGCACAGCCAATCAGAATAGAGACGTTTGAAATAATCCAATCAGAATAGAGACGGGTGCCGAATCCTATAGCGGAATGTCTAGATGCTACCCGGTATATCACGGCTAAATAAATACTCAGATGATAGCGTGGGCGAAAAATTATTTTATGGAACAATTGCTTTCTTCATTATTCGAAAATCGGCACAGCGTTTCTTAAAACCCACTTACCTTAAAGGAAAGGTCAGCGGTTAACATAATGTCCTTCTCATGTTGACGCATAGATGTAAAAAAGCCTGGCCATAATTCCAAGTTATGCTCGGGGATGGTTACCTAATAAAAAAATTATTAATATTTATTTTTGGTTACTTCTCCAGAAAAATAATGGTATTAGAACCATGTTCAAGTGAGGTCACAAAACAAAATTCGTTATAATTGGGTTTCATTTAGGAAAAGTTTTAGATAAATATTAGGTATATATCATAACCCTAAAACCAACTTACTTCGTAAGGGAGGGTGTTCCATGCTCAGTTGAGATACATGAAAGCGATCCTGCTTTCATAAGATAAAATGAAGGTAGTCTAGTCTTTTAGCGCCCAAATTATTTAATTTAAAATAGAGTGTAGCGGGAATTGGGGCTCGGCAACAGAAACTCAATTATATGTTTCCCAACGTTTCGTTTTATATTAAAACTTTCTCAAGGGTCGATACTCTTAGAGTTCATAGGGCCGTTTATTACCAGTTGCTTAGATGTTTACGAATTTTTTATAAAAATTCGTAAACATCTAAGCAGTCGATATGTCTTGTTCTCCGAAGAATATTAAATAAAATGTATACAACTGGTAATAAACGGCCCTATGAACTCTAAGAGTATCGACCCTTGAGAAAGTTTTAATATAAAACGAAACGTTGGGAAACATATAATTGAGTTTCTGTTGCCGAGCCCCAATTCCCGCTACACTCTATTTTAAATAAAATGAAGGTTTTGCAGAAATAATATTAAAAATTCAAATAATTGAAGCGCTCTATTACATACCGCAGACCTTCGAGTCTGATCGTGTTGGGTCGGCGCTCCCGGCTCTACGCTGGCATGAGATGTTATCAATATCCTAAACTTTGAACTTCTGTATAGAAATTACTGGAGTCTAGGAAATGCGACTTGGTCGTTTTTTTAGATGGTTGTGCCTCAGCTCTGAAACTCCCTCCCCCCTGTTTTTGAGGGTGGAGAAATACGAAAAAAGGGTTAAAACCATCTGCAACCTCTGCAAACAGCCAAACACCACCCCTTTGTCGCAAGAAATTAGTGCGGACGGAGGGCTGTTACCAACACCTCCCCCCCCCCCCAAACTGCTGTCAAATAAATCCTGTCAGTAAATTGCCACCACTCACAAATCCCCAAGCTCATCTGTACTTGTTAAAAGTATTATTGTTTGAAACACTTTTACACCCCTTTCTACTTTTGTATTTATAACATTGTTGTTACTCTGTTATAGGCAACCAACAATAGATCTGTTTGTTTTGTTGGCTGCACATGCGTCAGTTGTTTTCGCCATCTTTCATTATAATATTCAGTAGTGCTGTCGATCATGGCCGTGTACTAATGTTTAAGTTTTGTTTACTCGTTAATTATTATAAAGCTTGTTGCTAACAAAATAGTGTTTATTCTTTTACCTAAACAGGTTATGGGCCCAGATACCGCTGAGTGACAACGGAATCTCGAAAACACTATTTAGTCGCGAAGAATTTGTTTCTTAAGTTTTGTGACAAGCTGAACGGCAAACGGCAATGAGTAACAAAATGGCGAACCAAGTGGATGTTGCTAGCATCAATAAGTTTGATGGGGAAAATTACCACCAATGGAAGTTTCAGATGAAATGTGCATTGAAAGCCAAAGGAATTTATGGATTGGTCGACGGATCTGTTCCTAAACCGGAATCCAGCAATGATGAAATAGCGAATCGGGACAAGAAGGATGCTATCGCCATGTTTACCCTAACGACTGCGATGGATTTGAAACAGATCACTTTAGTTAAAAATTGCAACACAGCAAAAGAAATAATGGATAGGCTTGGTTCAATCTATCAACAAAAGTCTGAGGTCAGTAAGATGTTGGTACACGAAAGGTTTCATCAATACAAAATGAATCCAAGTGACACTGTGGCCCAACATGTTTCTAAAGTTAAAAGCCTTGCCAGACAAGTGAAGGAAGCAGGAGAAACGATAAGCGAAGCCGCGATTATGACTAAAGTTTTGAGTACACTACCCTCAAAATTTAGAAATGTAAGACAAGCGTGGCTTTCCCTTGATGAATCCAAACAGACAATTCCGAACCTAACAGCGAGACTTCTGGATGAAGAATCAAACTTGACCGTGTATGAAGAAAATGAAACTGCACTGGCAGCAGTCTCACGACCTCCAAAGTTTTTAAGCAAAGTTATATGCTACAACTGTAGAAGAAAAGGACATATTTCAAGAAATTGTAGAGCCCCAAGAAAGAAGGTTGGAAACCAAAGTACCCCAGAGAACAAAAGAGAGAATAAAGTTTTTTCTACAACCAGTGAAACAGCCTTCAACGTTGTAGATGCCAATGTACACTTTGTAAGTGATAGCTGGATTATGGACAGTGGTGCCTCTCAACACATGACTTACCGACGTGATTTCTTTCATACTTTTGAAGAAGTGTCCAATACAAGTGTGTTTCTTGGAAACAATCAAAGCCTTGAAGTAAAAGGAAAAGGCTGTATTAAAATTCAAAAGTTACTGAATGGTGATTGGACTGATTCTACAATAAACGAGGTTTTGTACATTCCAGATTTGAGAAAGAACCTGTTTTCTGAAGGAGTTGTGACAAATAAGGGCATGACAATCATCAAGCAAAATGACAGAGCTGAAATATATAACCTGGACACTCTCGTTGCTTGTGCAGTGCGTGACGCTAACAATCTTTACAAGCTATTGTTTCGTACAGTATCTAAAAGTGCAAGTGTGGCGCAAACTGACAGTTTACGTATATGGCATGAACGTCTTGGACATGTAAACATCAAGATTTTGCTTGAAATGGTTAAAAAGGGACTTGTTACTGGTATAAACCTAAGTGATGTGGACAATTTTCTGTGTGAAGCATGTCTTTATGGTAAGCAACATAAGTTACCCTTTAAAAAAGTGCCCCATAAGAAAATGGAACCTGGAGAACGAGTTTACAGTGATCTGTGTGGTCCGATAGCAACTCCATCTGTACAGGGAGCAAAGTACTTTGCAGCATTTAAAGATGAGTGTTCTGGCTACAGAGTTGCATACTTTATTAAAAATAAATCAGATGTCCTTGACTGTTTTAAAGTTTACAACCAGAAAATAAAAGCTAAGTATGGCCACCCTGTAAAAATTTTACATGTTGATAATGGTACAGAATATTGTAATTATGAGTTCAATGATTACTTAAAGAAAGAAGGTATTGAACTAGAAACGACTGCCCCGTATACACCCCAACAAAATGGTAGGGTTGAAAGGGACAACCGTACAATAGTAGAGAGTGCAAGATCAATGTTGTTTTGTGCAGGTTTACCAAAGTACCTGTGGGCTGAAGCTGTCAACACCGCAATATACATCCTGAATAGAACACCGACATCACAGACGCCAGATTCTACTCCTTATGAGGTCTGGACAGGACAAAAACCTATACTTAGTCATACAAAAATTTTTGGCTGTCAAGCATATGTTCATATACCCGATGAGAAGAGGACAAAGTTGGAGCCTAAAAGTCAAAAATTGTTTTTTGTGGGTTATGACAAAAATTCGACAAACTACAGGCTGTTTGATCCTGTCAAGAGAAAAATCACTGTCTCAAGAAATGTGATTTTTAGTGAAAAGCTCAATGGCCTTCAAGAAAAGCCAAATGTTGTAAAAATACCCTTGGCCACATATGATGACGTCACAGAACTTCCTGAAGCCAATGAACCCGACATTGTTGACCTAAACAGTGAAGAAGAAGATGAAGAGCAACAGGCTGAAGAAAGGGCCCCAATCCTACGACCTCAGAGATCAATTAAAACACCCCTTAAGTATCAAGATTACGAACTTAATCTTGTCGAGACTGACATTCCCTTATCCTATGAAGAAGCTACGACTGGTGAGAGCTCAAGTCAGTGGAAGTGTGCTATCAATGAAGAGCTTGAAGCATTAAATAAGAATAAAACATGGGAACTAGTATCCTTGCCACCTGGAAAGAAGTCTATTGGTTGCAAATGGGTCTTCAAAGTCAAGCGGGATAATGAAGGTGAGATCTCAAGATACAAAGCCAGATTGTGTGCAAAAGGATTTGCACAAGAACAAGGCATCAATTACAATGAGATTTTTGCACCCACAACCAGATACGATTCAATTAGAGTGCTTCTTGCTATAGCAGCAAAACAAAATTATGAGATCAGACAGTTCGATATCAAAACTGCTTTCCTCCATGGACAGCTAGAAGAAGAAGTGTATATGACAATACCCGAAGGTGTGCAGTGTAAACATAACCTTGTTTGCAGACTACAAAAATCGTTGTATGGACTTAAACAAGCACCTCGGTGCTGGAATACAAAGTTTAACCAGTTTCTCAAAAGTTTTGGGTTTGAGCAAACAGAAGCTGACAAGTGCGTGTACATAGGTTATGTTAATGATATAAAGGTTCTATTAATAATTTATGTAGACGATGGACTAATTATCTCACCTGATAAAATGATTTTAGAGACAGTTTTGACTCAATTACAGACAATGTTTGAAGTGACTGCTAGTGATGTACTAAATTACTTTGTTGGACTTGAAATTAAACGATGTGTGGATGGGTCAATTATCATTAGTCAACAAAATTATATCAAGCAAGTAATTAAGAAGTTTGGCCTTGAAGATTCAAAACCAGTGAGTACCCCTGAAGACCCACATACAAACCTATCAATTGAGACTGTTCAGTTACTCTCAGATGTTCCATATAGACAAGCAGTTGGATCATTAATGTTCGCAGCAATAGTAAGTCGACCTGACATTATGCATGCTGTGGGAGTTGTGAGCCGATATTTAGAAAACCATAGCATTATGCATTGGAAAGCTGTAAAACGCATAATAAGATATCTAAATGGAACTATTAACTATGGCATAAAATATGAGAATACAACTAATATTGACGATTTAGTTGGTTATGCAGATGCAGACTATGCTGGAGATTGTCAGACTAGAAAATCGACAACAGGCTACGTTTTTAAATTGTGCAATGGACCAATCACATGGGCAAGTAAACGTCAACAAAGTGTGGCTTTGTCGACAACTGAAGCTGAATATGTAGCTGCCTCCAATGCTACAAAAGAAGCTGCCTGGCTACAACAGCTGTTAAGTGATATTAAAGAGGTTGTGTCCAAACCTATGATGTTGTTCATTGATAATCAGAGTGCTATTAGACTTATAAAGAATCCCGAGTTTCATAGTCGTACAAAACATATAGATGTGCGTTTTCATTTTGTGCGTGAGAAATTCGAAGCTGGCTTAATTTTTCCAAAGTATGTAGCATCTTGCGAGCAACAAGCAGATTTGTTCACTAAGGCTTTGCCTAAAAATACTTTTGAAAAGTTAAGGGATGCCCTTGGTATAAACGAATTTTAAAAGTGTTGTTTAGTCTAGGAATGTTTAGCTTAGGATCTTTGTTAAAATATTGTAAAATGTATTTCAAATGTGGGAGTGTTAAAAGTATTATTGTTTGAAACACTTTTACACCCCTTTCTACTTTTGTATTTATAACATTGTTGTTACTCTGTTATAGGCAACCAACAATAGATCTGTTTGTTTTGTTGGCTGCACATGCGTCAGTTGTTTTCGCCATCTTTCATTATAATATTCAGTAGTGCTGTCGATCATGGCCGTGTACTAATGTTTAAGTTTTGTTTACTCGTTAATTATTATAAAGCTTGTTGCTAACAAAATAGTGTTTATTCTTTTACCTAAACAGTACTTTTCCTTCAATTTGGACTTAATGCGATGACTTAAGTGGACGTCATTTCGAACACTTTCAATCTTCAATAGCGGCAAAACACCCCCGCGTATCGCAGGACTTACCCTTGAAAATACTTCAACTATATAACTTCAGTCGTTTGAGTATACAACTACTTAAATGATGTCTTTCTAATGGTTTTCAGGGTGTCGAGAATGGTGGAGTGTCATCTTCACAGCGACCTATCGAAGTTGGAGTTCCCAGGGCTCGGTCTTGGGCCCAATAATTTTTATTGTATTCAACAACGATCTGTCCCTAGGTGAGCATCAGGCAAAGTATACTATATTTGCGAATGACACCACACTGATTACGACGCACTATGATATGGAGGCAGTCGTGCAAGGTGCAGTCTAGGGCGCTGCACTGGTTTCAATCAAATCAGCTGTTTTCGAATAGGGATAAAACGCAGAATGTAATATTTAGCCTGAGATCGAGATATTGATAATCCTGATAACCCAGGAACAGTGGAGGGTGCGATTTTTGTGGGGGTTTATTTAAAAATCAAATTAAAATGGGATAGGCAGGCACATACAAAATCTTACAAAAACACTCTCAACAAACCTGTTAGTCTTTTGAGGAACCTTGCACACTATTTGAGCACCAATTGTCTTAGAACTGCCTACTTCGGACTGATACACTCTAATATCTCTTACGACTGTATTGTCGGCATGTATATGTGTACTGCATAAGGTATTTGCTCTTCAAAGTAGGAAGGCAGTTAGAGTTGTATTTAGGGTAGGGTACAGGGAAGATTGCAGAGAAGCATTTGTCAGCCTAGGGATTTTGACCTATCCCTGATGTATGTTTGTTTTGCAGAATATTCTTTATGTAAAGAATAACCGTGCTCATTTTACTAGACGTGAATCATAAATGCCACAAAACAGATCTACTGACACTAAGGCTATAAACTAGCTCTTGAATTTGTTAACAAAATTCAGCATTTATTATTATACTGCCGTTGTCGAGCGGTGACGTTACGTTGTGGAACCTACAGCGTTCGAGCTTTACTAAGTGAAATCCCTCACAACACGATAACTGTACAATATGACGTAAGAAAATTATAACTGCCTCCCCCACTATAACTTTGTACGACTCTAAAATTTGTTTTTCTTTATGTGCTTTAATACAAAACCGCATTAGTAAGTAATGCAATATGATGTAAAATTTTGATTTTTAGCCGTTTCTTCATCATCCTGACGCTATTAGCCTGCTCTCTTTTATAATCAAAGTAGAAATCTAGGCTCCACCAATTACTTATAATGCTAATAAGGATTGTGGGTGCGGCAATGTTCGCTTGCTACTCCTAGTAACATAATACACTATTCTTACTTCAATTTACCTTATAAGTATTTAATAGGAACTTTCCGATCCGAACTTTTTTAAGATCTAGATGATTTGATCATAAAAACTTATAACAAAACGTTAAACATACTCACCCTAAGGTTAGGATCAAAATAGTGTCTGCCTAAAAGTTTGAACTGCATGTAGGCAAAGCATTTACGAACAATAATATTAAAGAGCTGTAGGTAATGAGCATCTCCCCATGCCAGCTCTCCGACCAGGCGTATGATAACGCGAATGTTCTCTTCACCTGCAACATAAGGGCAAACTTTAGTCTATTTAGTATCTCATATTAATGGCATTCTATGGGTCATTATGCTGTTATACCTTTAGATCCAAATTAGTGATAGCAGTTACATAACTTCCATGATAACAATTGATCCAACAGCGATATCCTTAGAAGTTATGTTGTAGTTAAACACCGCCGCAGCCATCATCTCCACTATTTAGACGAGTGTAAAGAGTCTCCAAGAACGAAAAGATCGCATCACTATTGTTTTTAGATTCTTGGAAACCAAATTAAGAAGCGGATATAACGTTAAATGCAGATAGGAAACTAAGAAGTCTCGATTTTACCAGCTTCTCCACAACCTTCCACAGGGTGACATTGAAACCGAAACGTCGCCAAAAACAAAAGTATTTATTCGCTGCACATGCAGTAATTAAAACTTTTGTTTCCCTATTTAACCAAGACCAACTCTACTCACGTTCATTGGCGACAACAAATTCCAAGGGATCCGGGTCCAGCCTGCTGGGAGTGAACACCATTGTCCCATCAAATAGGTATCCAGATATCTTAACGTCTTTTAAACCTGTCCTTACAAGAGCCTTGCGCTGTCTAGTGTCATCTACGTCAGGTGAAAAATCAACCCTGTATTGGTTCAATCCCCATTTGCCGGCATGCAGCAACGGGAAATGGTTGGACTTGAGGTTAATGGGCTGTCCGTCGGAACCTGCAAATTAATATTAAATAAACACGCTGGAATAGCTTTTTATCAACGAGAGTATGATATTTCATAGATTTATTACTATTAGTATAATGTCTAGGAGGTGTTGGAAAATAAGTAATTATTGTCAGATAACTAAATAATAGAAATAAGTTAAAAATAATAATATTCAAAAACAGTGAAGCGGGGTTCCCATATAAAATAACTACTATCAAAACAAATTGCAACTTTGTGTTTAAAAACTATCAAACTTTTAAAGTCCTGTGAGCAAAATCCATATAATTTATGGACTAATAAAATTACTGCTTAGAAACAATGAAATAAAAGAGATGAACCTATGAGAACAACTGTGCAGGTTACGTCTGATATGATCTAGAACAAATATTTGATTCAACAAAAAGTTGAGCTGCCCCTCTGTTAATGCGTTTAACCAATTTTATTCGCCTACGACGTGAAATAAAATTACGGACCTAACATGGTTCCAAGATCAAAATGCTTTCGAGTTAAAATCGTCCCCCGATCAGATCTCCGGGTGGGGGCTAGTCCTAGCACCTCATCAAGCGAAGATATTTTAACATCCAAAATTAATATAGCCTTAACCTGTAACTTTTGGGGAAAATGCTCGGACACGTCAATTTAGTTTTATTTATGCTCACATTTTGACCTTATTCGTTGGTTTTTTTTATAGACATTTGTCAAAGATATGACGACATCAATCTTTTTTTTAAATGGAAACATACAGCTTGTGATACATCATTTGAAAGCTAATATCTTTTAAAGTATGCTCATAAATTTTGAGGTGATCCTGTCAAGCTATTTCAAAATGGCGACTGTTAAAAGTTTTAAAAAAATCCCTATTTAAATAAGCGGAAATAATAAATTATTGATGTTTTTTTTACCTTTCAAGGTAAGAAATCTTCATTGTTTCACGTTCTTACATTTTGTGACATTGTGACTTAACAATAGTTATGGTTTATTTGTTATTTATTTCGTCAAAAAAAAAATGTAACGAAGCAAAACAAAACACAACAAAAAGATGGTTTAACGTGGCAAATGCTGGAAATGTCCTCCACTCTCTACTTGGCATGCTCCCAGACGATGGTAAAATCCGTCGACGGAATTTCGAATGCCTTCAGCCGGTATGTTATGTGTCTCCAATCTAATTTTGTTTTTCAAATCTTCAATATTATTTGGCCTATTTTGGTAAACTTTTTCTTTTAAATATCCCCAAAGAAAATAGTCTAGAGGCGTTAAGTATGGGGACCTCGGTGGTCATTCAATTGTACCACGTCATCCAATCCAGCGACCTGGAAATATCTGATCTAAATATCTTCTCCCATTGACACCAAAACGCGGGGGAGCACCATCTTGCTGAAACCAAATTGTTTCATTAGGTATATCGGGATCTACTTCGTTGGGAAAAATTACAGCAGTAAAATTCGGTTATTAATGATATACCTGCCCATACGTTTACTTTCTGGGGCGCGGGGAGTATGCGCTTCAAGTATCCATCGTGGACTTTCTTCACTCCAGAAACGATAATTATGTCTGTTAATCACCCCGTTTAAATAGAAAGTAGCTTCATCCGAAAATAATATGTTCTGTGGAAACCTATTATTCTCGTCACACCGTCTCATCATTTCTTCGCAAAATTGCAAACGCCTATCATAGTCATCTTCTAAAAGCTCTTTGACAAGACATACTTTATAAGGGTGGTATTTTTCTGCTTTCATAAATCTTCCAATAGTACCTCTAGATGTATCAAGATTTTGAGCCAATAAAACTGTTGAAACATGCGGATTATCCTGCAGAGATAATGCAATATCCAATTTTTCATCGTCGCCTAAAACGTGTGGCCGTCCATTCCTAGGCAAGTCCTTTACTGTGCCATGTTCATCAAATTTGTGGAATATTTTACTAACAGTGGCCTGTGAAATTTGATTTTCCGGATATTTAGTAATGCACACTTCACTTTGACTTCTTATTTTATCTCCACATCCTAACAATATCAAGACTTCGATACGCTGCCTTTCCGACAAAACCATTTTTGTTTAGAAAATTGTAAAATAATACTTCGGAAATACCTAAATTAATTTTACAAGTTCACAATGTCAGAACGTGAAACAATGAAGATTTCTTACCTTGAAAGGTAAAGAAAACATCAATAATTTATCATTTCCGGTTATTTAAATAGGGATTTTTTTAAATCTTTAACAGTCGCCATTTTAAAATAGCTTGACAGGATCACGCCAAAATTTATGAGCATACTGTAAAAGATATTAGCTTTCAAATGATGTATCACAAGCTGTATGTTTCCATTTAAAAAAAAAGATCGATGTCCATAGACCAAGGAGGGGTTAGCTCAGTGTACTGTGATCGATGTCATATCTTTGACAAATGTCTATAAAAAAACAAACGAGTAACGTCAAAATGTGAGCATGTATAAAACTAAATTGACGTGTCCGAGCATTTTCCCCAAAAGTTACAGGTTAAGGCTTTATTAATTTTATTCCGGACTTCTGGGCAGCCCTGTATAATGGAAATGGTGCGACACCTGGACTTGTTAAAAGACCCAAGATTAGCAACTTCCAAATTGACTCTTGCAGTATAAGACTAACCTGAACTCGAACATCAATGCAGTTCATCAACATTTAAAATCTACCAACCCTCATGTACTCGCATTAACCGAAACAAAGGTCAAACCACCGATAAGTACTATTTATATCCTGGCTAAGACTTCCATCATCGATTTAGGCGCAACTTTGATCTTTGTCTCTTCGCCCGCAGTAATATTTCTTGTCAACGAGAGGAACCACTCGAGCCTAAAGACTTCGATGTATTAAAATATCAAAACAGAGAATTACAAAGTTCATCTGCTGCCTTTACCGGCCGCCTAGCGATGCCCATTATAGACACTTGGTTTCATCACTAATACTGTCGACCTTTTGTAAACCGATCACCTTAATTTCGAGGTTGTCATCCGTGGCGACTTTAACGTTCATAATGTCAACTGACTCAAATACAAGCGATAAACAATAACTCGAATTCCAGGCCGAGATTTTGCTAGTTTATTGGATATTTTCAAACTATTCTCCAAACCTCGACTTATAGACGCTCACCGTAAAGCCTCCGTTAGTAACGTCTGAATGTCTGCCGATCCTTTCATTGGCGAGACGTTTGCTTTACCTCTAACAATCCATCCGATCCATCCATCCTCACTGTGCTAGCGAAATATCGGATGTCATCCTTACTGGCATGGTAGCCTTCATTCCTGTCATAAACAAGTGCTATTCCAATGGCAAGCCTTGGTTTAACAAAAACTGGGAGGAAGCTGTTAAATATCAAAAAACTGTTTCTACCAATAATGGCGTAACAACCCTACCGCTGAAAATCGTACCATCTTTGTTAACGCTCGAAACCGATGCAAGCAAACGATAAACCAAAGGGAAGAAGAAGCACACAACTCCGGTACCAAAATAACTGGCAGTGACTCATTTTTACCGGGGTGTGCAAGGCGTAAGGGGAACGCCAATTCCTGAGGCGTGCCATTTGAAACAATAATAATTCAAAAAATATATGAATTCTTTGTTTATTATTATAATATATTTACATTTACTACAATAAATATAATATTATAAATTAAACTGAAAAATAAATTAAGCTTTTAATTTGGTGATTTAATGAAGTAATTAGAGAAACTAAATTACGCAGGTATAAAATCCAAAAAGAATAATTGAAATAATAATAGAAACGTATAATAGTGGATTAATTATAAATGTTTATAAATTTCCTAACTATTGTTACCTAATGAACACTAATTGATAATAATTTGACAAATTATATTCCACGCCGACATTAAAAAGTGTTATAATGACAATACGTTACAATTTTAAATTCATTATTACCATTACAGCGATTATTCACTATCTGACGATGAAAACATTTCATTACTGTCGCTACTGCTGTCATCTGCAGGATTTATAATAATAGGTTCTACCATGACTTCAACGCGTACATCTAAGTCCCCACATTTTCTTTTCTACGCCCTCGACAACGACATGTAATACGCACTTATGCCAATCTACTGCTTGTATATACATTCGCTATTGCCGTTTTTAACAGTTCTTTAACATCTTTCAATTTAAAAGTTTTATTTTCACGCGCCACTTCGCCTTTTATCTGTGCCCATATAAGCTCGATTGGATTTAGTTCACAATAGTAAGGCGGTAAACGTAATATTGTAACACCTCGTTCACGAGCCACTTCATCCACTACATATTTCGTATATTTTTGTTTGTGATGTCTTGCAAGATCGAGCAACTGCACTTTTAGCATTTTTTCGCCAAATGCAATATTTTTTTCTTCGAGCCAGTCAACAATCTTTCCTTTTTGCCACGCAGAGGTTGGCAAAGCTTCCACCCGACGGCTGTAGTATGGTGCATTATCCATCACGATTACCGACCCACGCTCAATATGCGGTAAGATGGATTTAAACCAATCTTCAAACACTCCCGAGTTCATATCCTTATGATAATCACCGGTTTTACGAGATTCAAACACGTTTAAGCCACCTTCAAGAAAACCAGAATCACTCCCGATGTGGGTTATAATTAACCGGCTACCTTTTCCTGAAGGAGCTTTCAATCCAGTGGACAGTCCATTGATAGGCTTTACGTGCACTTTCCGACGAATGGCTAACTTTGTTTGTTGATCAATAAAAATCTTTTTCCGTCCTCTTGTTTCCTTCTGATCGGACACTTTAGTATTCCTATTGTCCTTGATGGTTCTATAAACAGTACGGCAAGACGTCTTAGTCAATGTGGCACAAAGTTCTGCTGCATCAGTGAATGATATTCCACTGTGGGTACTTAGAATTCCCTCACACACATTTTTTACAATTGTACGCACCCCAGGTTTTAAATGACGTCGTTTTGTAACTTGTTGGTTACTATCACTTGAAGAACTTGCCTGCATTATAATATTTGCTGTTTTGAATAATCACCAAAATAACACCAAAATAATAAAACTGAATTGCTAATATCCAATATCCTCTTGATTTAAACTTTTCTACGACACTGAACGTTGGTTAGAGGCGAAAAGAAAACGTGCGAGCGCCTTTAGACATGCGCTTTTCTTACCTGCGTTGCCAAATTGAGTAGACTTAGTACCGTAGGGTGTAAAGGCCCTTAAGGACATGCTGATTTTAGTACATTTTTTGAGAATTTACATGAAATATTTTAAAACCTGGCAACATGTAACGACTTATTAATGCACAATCTTCACAAGCGGTTTCGAATGCTTTTATTTCAGTTAAAAGTGTGTGAATCGATGTTAATTATTTTCTCCGCACACCGTCAATGGTGATAAGAACAGTTTTGCCAATTATTTTGGGATTGTAGTATGGAGGATTAAAGATAGGTAGCTAAGGCCGTCAGTCAGAACTTTAAGGTAACCATTCCACCCCTAACACGTTCTAATGGCACTGCGACCACAGTACGGGAAAAATCAAACTTACTAACGTAAGTATTCTCTTCACATTCAATGGTTATTTCCAGGGAAAACTCCACTAATTACTCCCACTGTTCAATCAAGAATATTTGAGATTGTTTTCGGACAGGACCCTGTTAAACGAATCCTGAAGGGTGTTGATAACCTATCCTACAAAAAAGCAATGTTTTCTTCTTGCTGTAAAACCACCCGAGTTCTGCCCATACCCAAAAAAGGCAAGAATACCTTGCAAAGCAACTATCGACCAGTCACATTGCTTTCGGTTATATCCAAAGTTATGGAGAAGGCTATCAACCAAAAATTATTAAAGTACCTGGAAAGCTGTAACATTATCAATGATTACTAGTATGGATTTCGTAAATCTAGATCAACAGGAGACCTTCTCGCTTATGTTATAATTTTTCCAAAGTCAGTTTGACGAATAAAAAACTCGATAAAAAAGCTTCGACTGGGCTTCAAAGGGACCGGCATTATAATCGGGGTTGTCAGATCTTTTTTTAAAAATTCTTTAGTTTTTATTATTAATAGTGTTCTTTTATATCACTATTTAATTGATAGTCAATAACTTTCTTGTAAGCTAGTTTGCAAATCTACTTTGAACCAAGAAATTTCCAATGTCAAAGAAAGAAAGAACAAGCCATTCATGAATATTGTAATAATTTTTTTAGTACTTCAGAAATAGTATTTATGCAAAAATAATTTAAAGCAAACTAAAAGCAATTTCACTGTTGTTAAACAAAAAAAATAAACAATTAACAAACCCTTACGTTCCTCCTACACTTAGGAAAACTTTGTAGAACTGGCAACACCCTAGCGATAGACCGTCGAGGCTCCCCAGCAATTTAAAGTGCGAAATGAGACTCCGAGTCAGAAAATTAATAGAGCAGCATATATATACAAATTTATATGTTGTTGACAAGAACAGCAAATAGTTAAAGGTTCGCCAATTGGGTGATCCCTTATCAGCCTTAAAATCAGTTGATGCTTCAGGTATGCGATATTGGAAATCGGACAGCGGCGTGGCTGGTTAAAACGATTTACTGTAATTTACATAATATTTCATTTTCTGCTATACCTGTGTGGTTTTAGACAAGTAAGTTTTTACTAGTGACCTATATTTTATTATATCAGTATGGCGTTTTGGCAACAATTTGAAACAGAAGGTCAAGGTGAATTATCGCAGGAATATAATGAGTCGGTGCCAGAGTCGGCCATCGAAAGCGAAATAAGTCCGGAATTAAGATACAAAGATTACATGTTCAATGTCAACCAGCGGCGGATTCAGGGGGAGGGGGGGGGGGGCGAATGGGGTTTCGCCGAGCCTTAATCGCGGCTTAAGTCGCAAAGCCGATATACGACATACGCTTTCTGAGACCAGAAATTCCAGAGAAATAAATATAAGAAAAGGCTTATAGTCAGTCAACTTTACATACTTAATTATTAATATAATATAAAACAAGCTAATACCTAATATAAAGAAATCTATTGTTATGTATTAGTAGTAATGCTATGTATGTTCTAACTCAAAATCCCATAAGAAATAACATGGGGGCCGAAATCCGCATTTTTGGTACAATTTTAAGGCGCGGTCACCCCGGCAGACGGACAGGCGGCGCCACCTAGTGAGTGACGTCATAACTGCTCGATGCCGGTAATATAGGGCCCTATTGGCCTGTGTGGAACCCTCCACTGCTGCCACCTAACCCCCCACCCATTATTCTAACCTAACTTTTGCCCCAACGGAACCCAGATCACGTGTTACCCCGATTATATAGTAATATCATTGTAGGGGTGCCACCTAACGGGGAGAGATGTACGTACCTGTAATCTTGAGACCTGTAGCGCCACCTGCTTTTCATATAAGACATCTTGTTTACCGCGATGGTAGGTATGACGTTGTAAATCAGTTAAAATATTTTAAAATATAATAATACCATAAAAAAGTTTTTGTCCTCGGCGGGATTGAACCAGGAACCTCTCGATTTCGATCTAAAACCTTATAAAATACACTACGAGAGCGTATACATGAAAAGAGTTGATCAATGTTGACAAGCTAAAAATATGGGGGACCCGTCAATTATAACGTATAGGTGGAACAAAGGGCCCAAGTGTGGAGACGATGGCAAAATGGCGGCAGCCATAGTTGTTTTTGTCTACATACTATTGGAGACCATCATCTGTTGCAGTATGCATGCGCCATAACATGTCATCAATGAACATTGTTAGAGGCCGCGTGGCATGTAATTAGACAACCGGAGATCTAGTATGTCCTTTTGGCAAACAGTATTTTCAGACGCCATCTATAATTACGTTCGCGCATACTCCCGCTATCTGGGTACTACCTGAACTTATGCAACCAGAAGCCCCTATCAGCAAATATTGCCTTCACCAATTTATTAACAAACCTTAAGTGTGGCGATGATGACAAAATGGCGGTAAACCTAGCTTTTATAATGCCTTCACCATTTTATCAACAAACCAGTACTAATGGCGTTGCCAAACCAATATTTCCCCTTATTCAACATAAAAATTGTCGAAACGGCAACACCGCCGTTCCAATACTGAAAATTTAAGAAAATACGCTTAGGCCATATTGTAATAGCCGTTCGCAACAGTAACTAGGTAAAACAAAGAACCTTAAGTGTGGTTATAGGGATATATTATTATCGACACCAATTTATTAACAAATCTTAAACCTTAAACTGAACCAGGGTTCCATCAATTTATTAATAACTCTGGGGTGCAGGGATGCCGCTATCTACACGGGAATGCCACCCCCTAGGCAAATGTAAAATTATTAGGTATATAATGTACTCTCAACAGCCCCCCTGTTATAATCACCCAACTATCCCCTGTTTCTTCACACACCTGTTTATAATATAATTCCCCAATTGTATTCCGTTTCCACTCATCACTCCCCTATTTTATAACCCCGATTCCAACAGCATTCACCCCATATCGCATTGATAAAAATACTCATATAAACACCCTATCGGAATACCATTCATGATTGTATAGTTAAATAAAAATCAATCAATTTTAAAACTTTTTTATTCACAACATAACAAGATCACTTACTATCACCCTGGTATATTACATTAAAGGAATAAAAAAATCGGCGTAAAATAAAAAGACATATCTGTAATTATTTAACAACGTTTTATGTCAGAAATATATGCAGTTTTCAAGTCAAATACACTATTATGGCAATATATAAAGGTCATATCGGAGAAAATAAGACATTTTTTGAATTTTATTATGTTTATCGCAGTGAAAAACGACTTTAAGGACATGTTTACCGAACCGTGCAATAAAAAACAGAATACATAATTAATTATCTTTCAATAAAATTATTATATAAAATTGGATCACAACACGAGGTATAATTGATACCTTATTAGCGCATTTAATATAACTTGTGGCTAATTGATATTGTATGCAAATTTTAGCAACATTGTATGCCGATCGCTTTAAATGCAATGTTGCATTTAAAGTAATTACCCTTTTAATAAATAATTAATGCATAATGTGCACGAATAAAAGCAATTAATGGGATCTGTATACAGGGGGTATGAAACACTTTTAACCGTTAAATTTCACCTTTAAATTACAAATTATATCAAATCTATAAAACTGCCATAACATTCAGCCTAAATGGTATATTTTAGTACAATGGCGTAGCTAAAGACCAACTACATTTTAACTGATTGTGCGTATTTGGGGGATATATTTAAAATTAATCTTGGAAGAGAACATATAATAATTATTTTCCGTTTCCCTCAAGACCCCGGCTAGGCGGATCAAACCCCCGTTAAGCTGTGTAATCTACCATTAACCCCGTTTAAAATATTCCAACAGAGTAGTTATCACCAGTCTCGTATATGTATTTAAAATCGGTGTAAAGAATAAACAAGCCTATTATCTACATTTTCAAAATGCCCTGTATATGACGATACTATATTAGTGTTTGAATTAATTAGGATGTACCCCAATCAGCCGATATTTATGCATCATAAAAATTAATTCTTTAATAGTAGGAAAAACTTATATAAATATAGATTGAACTCCCGTTTAATGGTAAAGTGAAATAATGTCAACTGGTAAGTTCTTTTTATTATAAATATTTTAAATTTTAATTCGGGGCTTTTCTTTTAGCAAGTCAAATCGTTAATTATATAGAGTTTTTGGTGGGAGAGATGTTTCCCGGCGAGGCGGTATGTTTTTAAAAAATATAATTATGTGTATATACCTAATTATGGTATTTTCAGATGATATACGCGTTCCATAACTTCCCTCCGGGGTATGCCACCCCGGAGGGATACATTGAGCTATGGAACGGTCCCCTCTATGGGCGCCAGGTGATCGTCTGGGGAGACCCAGACGGTAAAATTATTTTTGTTTATTTCACATAATTAAATGTTTTAAAATTAATTTTTATGTTTCATTTCAAAGGGGTCGTAGAAAATTAAAAAAAACATTTTGAAATCCCAAGGCATAATAGCAAAAATAACTTTATAATTTATAATAAAAACTAATTTTAAGATAGGTTTTTGATAAAATATTAATTAATTTTAAAAGAAGCCTGCATCTGAAAAAGAACGGGCTAATGAAGTATTGAATTGATATAATATAAAAAAAACTCACCAGAACTTCAAAATGTTCATTATAGGGGTAGTGCATCCGTATTTCTCTACAAAATGTTTGCCAGTACGGACAAGGCCTAATTGGCTGCAACGTATGGTAGCCACTTCTGCCTCGGTTTTGGTCATCCTTTTAGGGAGATATACCATTTTATCGTCTTCTAGATAGACGATTGTGGAAATGCCAAAGGGTCCGTCCTTATTCTCGATGTCAAGAATACGGTAAAGTTTACCCTCTTCCAGGTCTAAGCCGTTTACAACATCAATTTTAGCAGCCATTTTTAGTTTTTTCAGGCTCTTAATTTGAGAAAAAAAGAAATTGGTGAACTAACTTTCCTGCAGTGGTTTCTGGTATTTATAGCTTTACCCCACCATAACAGATAATATTCTAGAACGACCGAAAAGTAAAAATTCAAGTAGCCCCACTCCAACAAAACGTTCAAGGATTTAGCGTCACCCTAGAAGGGCTTATAAATAGTGCAGAAATGGTGAGAGCACTTAATTGTTTCTGTTATAAGTTTGCAACAGGTAAGTTTTTGAATTTTATTATGGTGTCGGGGGGCTTTTAAACCGACTTGGTATTTTTATTCAAAGTGTTTGTATCTTTTGGTTTTCTTTTTAGTGTATATTTCGGGGCCACCCTCAATGTTTGCGTGTTGATTTTGTGATAAACCCCTTAAGTTTAAATGTGAAGGGGTGTATGATTTTAATTATATACTATCGCTATATGGTTTTAAATATATTTATAATGACTCCGTGATAGAGCGCATTAACAAGACGACAATAGGTCTTTTTATAGTTTTATGGAAATTGAATTTATATGATCAATTTTAAAATGTTTAATTGCCATTTATGCGAAAAAATTTTTACATATAACCTTAAAAATGAGACACTATTATCGGTACCCGAGATTGATTTTGAAAATTATTTAGAGCTTTTTGAAATTTCATTTATTTATAATGATTCTATACCAGAGAGCCTAAACAAATTATCGCAAGGGTTTTCTACAGATAACTTTTTCTTAAATATTTCGTTTATAAGAAATTTAAACATCTGCTTTGAAAAGTGCTTACGTTTAAAGCGTGATGCTCAAAATTGTGTGCCTATATGTAAAATCTGTATTAAAACGCTCGAAAGTTAAGGTAATCTTTTTTATTTTGAATAAAATTTTTTTTATAATATTGACCATTCATATTTATGCTATTTATTTTCCTAAAACGATATTAGTATACCTAGGTCATTTTTTAAAACGCCTCTCATATAGACACGCACCCACATAAGCTATTGTTTTTATTAAGAATTCACGAACCCTTCTTCGTTATTATGTAGAATACAACTACTTTATATAGGCATTTGCACCAAGTAGTTTGGGTATTAGTTTTTCAAAACAGCCCTAAAAGAAATGAAAATTGTTTTTAATTTTTTTTCATACCTGTATAATAGTTTGTTTTAACATTTTATCTACAAGTGGTTTTTTATCAGTATAATATCCGACACATTTAATATTATATTACTTTTTATATCTTTTTAAATATTATAACTCAATTCTTGTAACTTGAGTATGTACGTTACAATATCTGTGCAATCAAACTTGCAGTTAAATAAGGCATTATTTAATAGGGCCATAGACCAAATAATCCTGCAAATATAATTAATTTTAAAACAGCTGTTCTACGCCAGTGTGTCGTAAAAGTTAATTTAACAAGTGGCGGCAAGCTAGTAAATTACAATGGCCATAACACTCCGTCTGCATCGAAAAAGATATAGGGAAAGTAATTTATTTTACAACTTGTATAGGACTTGGAACATAGGCTGATTAAAGAAAACGGGTTTGGTATAGGTTGATTAAAGAAAACGAGGGCTCTAATAATAATAATAATATATTTTTATTAGGTTTATAATAATATACATTTTATTTATTTTTACATAACTAAAATTTTATATTACGAGATATAATCTTATGTAATAAATCTTTAAGCTGCACCAAAACGCCTACATTAGGGCAAGATACACCAAAAAATGAAAGATCCATTTTACCGGTGCGAATTAGGTCCACGATAAATTCATTATATTCAAAAAACATGTCGTTTTGAATAAAATAAAGGCGACCGTCGGTGTAACGAAAGAATAATTTCCGAGATATCGACTTTTGAAAAATGACATTTATGAACTTTGACAGCGTCTAACTTTCTAACGGTACGCCATAGAGCAAAACGGCTTACATCTCCCTATCTTCCTTTTTTATTATCTTTCTAAAAATATCAACTTCCGGTTAAACCGTAAATAATTGCAGGTACCAAATGTGCGGTTAAATAAAAAAGGCATGTTATAAAACAGTACTAGTTTGTCTGGAATATTGCTTATTTTGTAAAACTACTCTGAATACATTTATTTTGACAAATAATGTTAAATAAATGAACAAAAACATAATAAAAATAAGAAATAACTAAACAGTCAACAAAAAACCTTTTTTAAGATGCCTGAAATGCATGCGATAGGTAGTGCCTATCGCACATCTCTAAATTCCCGTAAGGTGCTTTGCTTCCTTCACCTTTCAGAAAAAGAAACTTTTGTTTTTTCATGAATTTTTTTTTTTGGCAGATAAACCCTATAATATTATTTCGATTTGTCTTTTAAAGGACTATCTGAGCCTCTAATTAACCAAAATATAAGGGACGTTCCATTAAAAATAAATAATATTCTTCTGAAGTATGCTATTTTTAATAATGTATACTGACTAGCCAATTTTTAAATAAATATATTCAATGAATTTTAAAATATTGGCAATATTTTGGAGTTTGCATAAATTCAAGAACTAGAACACAATGAAAATACACTTCTCCAAGAAATTAACGCATCACCAAAAACTAACCAAAAGTTTAAAGTAAATTTTTGTCAAAACTACTTGTCCGATTTGAATGAATTTTCTTTTGAATGACAGGTTGACTTTCCAGAATGTTAGTGTACTATTGTATTTGCATACAAAATTATTTTTGTATAAATACGGGGTGTTACAAGGGCACTTTTTGGTAAATAACAATAAAAATGCATGAAACGAACACATTTATTAAAACATATACCGGGTGTTGCATCATCGAGTGGGACATAGGAAATCCCATGTAATTTTAAATGGGGTTAATTATTGGCTTCCCTAATTATTTTAGAGAAAAATTCTATTTAGGTTTATTAAAGAGCACTAAAACCCACATTCAAAAGAATAACTTTAGATATTTTTGATGAGCCCGTTTACGGGTTATCGCCGATTTCTTTTTAACTATTTCTCCTTTTTATGGCCCCGTATTTGCGGGCACCAGGCAAGGTGAAATTTATTTTTAAAATTCGATTATACCAAGTTTTTCCAATTCTAGTAATATAGACCATATTTTATCATCGTTTTTATGATTAAAATTGTCGCTCTCTAACTGTTTAAACATTTCCACTAGCTTGTTAACGTCATTATCGTAATCAAGTTCTAAATCATTCAAAGTAGTAGGAATAGTACTGTTCAATTCAAGGTTTTTGTTTATCATGTCCACTCTGCTTTTCTTTAAATAAGTCCTTTTTGGCGGAAAAAGCTTAGAAATAATGTTTGTATACTTCCAGCTTCTGCTAGAATTTATGTGATTTTTACTATTAAATCCCCTTCGGTGTGCGCTTGATAAAAGAAGGATTTCTTTATATTTATCCAGCTCTGTATTGGAATAGCCCATAGGGCGTTCTTTTGTCAATAAATTCAGAAGTCCTACAGTTAAAGTATATTTCTCATTATCAATCACTAGGGTGTTATTTTCAAATTCTACGGGCTTATTCCCAATAAAGCAGTCATTTTCAATCATTTTAAAACCAAAATCTAGACCGTTCGGTAAAGACAAAAGCGCTAATTTAATTTTTCGATTCGCCATCTTATCTCGCAGAACTCTGACATTCGAATGACGTACTCATCAACGGAACGGGTGTTTAAAACACTACCTAAAACACAACACTAAGATAACAATATCTTAACTGAAACAAAACAGTGTCTTAACGGAAACAAAACAAACATATAACGCTTATATATCAATCACAACGTCAACACTGAAAAAACAAAACAGGTCTTATAGCAGGACGCAGGAGCTCCAGAGCTCCTTCTGTCTTTGTACGTTAGAGAGAGCAGACGTATTTTGAGCCATATTTATTTTGTTACAGAGTAAAAAAATGCCGTTCCCAAGTGAGTACGTCGAGTTAATTAGGGCCCAGATGGATACCCATAACTTAACAACGATTACCTGCGGTAAGATATTGCAGGACTGTACTCGTGCAATTCGCAATTTAAATAAACTTTTGAAACGCGCTGAGTCAGTGGCTGAAAAGTCTCATATAATAGCGTGTTTAGCCCAAATTAAGGGGTTTCAGTCGTTACTAAAGGACCGTAAAGTGGGCGGGGGTAGTAGGATACGTCGTGCAAAAACAGCTTCTTGTAGAGTAAAGTGGGAAGATTTACATTCAGCATTCCAATCGAGAATCAGGACTGGTGTTATTATTAACAAGCGTCATACTGATGTGCGATCATTTTTAGAGGACTGTTTGGCAATTTTTAAGCGGCGAATTCAAAACGCATTAAAAAAAACTACTGCCCTCAAAGTTAACACCACTCTTTGTGGGGATTTTGAAAATAGTAAAGCAGACGAAATTTTAAAGGATACAAAGTACATTACTACTCCGAATGCCCCTATTTTCGGCAACACAAACTTAAATGAGTGGTTTGCCGATCATGTTAAGAACCCTATTTTGGATGAATTAGACACGTTCCAGGAAAGAAATTCTGGGTGGGCACTACGCAAAATTATACATTTAATGGTGTCTATTAATCATTATAATCCTCTTCGGGTTGGAACTTATATCGAACTTCCAAAACAAATTGCCTTGAAAAAGGCGTGTGTTAATGTTCAAAATACTGATGATATGTGTTTTGCGTGGGCCGCTGTTTCCGCTTTATATCCAGCTTTCAAAAATACTGCGCGAACATCATCTTATCCAAACCCTCAGTCAGTTCTAAACTTGGAAGGTATTAAGTTTCCCATGACAATTAATCAAATTTCAAAGTTTGAAAAGCAAAACCTAATATCCGTTAACGTATATCGACTGCAAAAAATTGGAAAAAATTATCTGGTTGTGCCATATTATATAGCTGAAAATAAGCATCCTAACCATATAAACTTACTACTTTTACAAGACAGCTACTTTTCCTCAGATGATGATATTGATTTAAGCCCTATAAAATACCATTTTGTTTGGATTAAAGACCTTTCACGCTTACTATCAAGGCAATTGAGTCTTAATACACAGCGAAAATTTTTTTGTGATCGCTGCCTTCATTATTTCCACACGCAGATAACACTAGATAAGCACACGTCCGAATGCTCTAAAAACAAGACCTTAGCAATACCTCGGATGCCTGTAGAAGGCAATAATATTTTGGAATTTAATAATTTTAAACATAAGGAAAAAGCCCCGTTTGTTATATTCGCAGACTCGGAAAGCTTGCTAATACCTGTAGTCGATGATATAGAAAAAAAACACTCAAAAGGAACAAGAGCATGCCCCTTATAGCGTCGGTTATTATGTAAAATGTAATTATGACGATTCTCTATCATTTTATAAAAGTTACACAGGCCAAGACTGTATGCAGTGGTTTATGCGCGAGCTTCAACAATTTGCTGAAGACGTCGAGACGGTCTTTTTATGTGATTTGCCCATGGAACCGCTTACGCCTGCTCAACAACAAAGTTTTTTGGCCGCTACTCACTGCCATATATGTGAGAAGCCATTTACGGAAGACGATAAGCGTGTTAGAGATCACTCGCACTTCACCGGAAAGTATCGAAACGCTGCACATGAGCACTGCAATCTACAGTACCAGGATTCACACACCATACCTGTCCTATTCCATAACTTGAGTTGCTATGATGGGCACATGATAATACGGGCACTATCTGAAATAGAGGGAAATATTGATATATTACCTGTAAATAAAGAAAATTACATCTCATTTACGAAGCATATAATGGATAGTACTGTTCATTTTCGATTTATAGATAGTTTTCGCTTTCTTGCAAGCGGTCTGGATAAGCTTGCATCATACTTATGCGAATATCCTAACCTAAAAGCAGAGTTTGAATACCTGGGAGAAGAACTGAACTTACTTACCCGAAAGGGCGTTTTCCCTTATGATTATATGAACGCTTGGGAAAGATTGAATGAGACTGAACTCCCTCCTAAAGAGGCGTTTTATAACAGCTTAGAAGATGTAGCTATAAGTGACGCGCAATATTTAAATGCGCAGAAAGTTTGGCAAACTTTTAATTGCCGTACCATGCAAGACTACTCTGACTTATATCTTAAAACGGATGTAATGCTTTTAACGGATGTATTTGAAGGATTTAGGGATATATCGCATAGGACATATGGCCTTGATCCTGCATGGTCGTATACCCTACCTGGTTATGCGTGGCAATGTTTATCCCTCTTAATTCATCGAGAAGATATGATAAAACTTGAGCTGCTTACTGATTTAGAGATGCTAACATTCATAGAAAAGGGGGTTCGCGGGGGGCTAAGTCAGTGTTCAAAGAGGTATGCAGAAGCCAACAACAAGTACATGCCAAATTATGATCCAACTAAAGAAGACTCCTATCTCATGTACTTTGATGTCAATAATCAATACGGCTGGGCAATGTCGCAATATCTACCTTATGGCGGCTTTAGGTGGCTTTCAGAAAACGAGATATCTCACTTAAACATTAGTGAAATTTCAGATAAATCTGCCGAAGGGTTTATTTTGGAAGTGGACTTGGAAATACCTGAGAATTTGCATGATAAGTTTTCCGATTTTCCATTATGCCCTGGCCATGAAAAACCGCCCGGGGCAAAGAATGAGAAACTTTTGGCTACGCTACACAATAAAACAGAATACGTAATACACTATAGAAACTTAAAGCAAGCTCTAACTTTGGGTGCAAAATTGGGCAAAATACACCGAATATTAACCTTTAAACAATCTCCAACTAACCTGAACTAACCTGAACTAACCTTTAAACAATCTCCTTGGTTAAAATCATATATCGACCTCAACACGGGGCTGCGCCAAAATGCCAAGAATGAGTTTGAAAAGAATTTTTTTAAACTTATGAACAATGCCGTATTTGGAAAGACGATGGAGAATATCCGGAACCACTCTGACGTTAAACTTATAACAAAATGGGACGGAAGATATGGTGCTGAAGCCTTAATATCCCGGCCAGAATTTAAAAGCAGCACAATTGTTTCCGAAAATTTAGTAATTGTCGAGCTTGCAAAAACACAAATTTATTTTAATAAGTCGATTTATGTTGGCATGTGTATTCTTGATTTGGCAAAGACTACGATTTATGGCTTTCACTATGAGTACATGGTTCCGCGTTTTGATGCCTGTAGTGTATTGTATACAGACACTGATAGTCTTATTTACGAAATTAAAAACCATGATGTGTATCAAATAATGAGACGAGACTGTAACGATTATTTTGATACCTCAGATTATGCCCGTGATAACGTTTATGCGATTCCACAAGTAAACAAAAAGGTGCTGGGAATGATGAAAGATGAGAACAATGGCCGCATTATGACCCATTTTGTTGGCCTTAGGTCTAAAATGTATGCTATTAAACTGCTTTATACTACAGACGAGATTGAGCAAGAACGGGTAAAACTAGAGAATTTAAACAAAGAGCGGGCGGAAATTGATAAGGTTTTATCTAACTTGGGTGTCACCAAAAAGATAAAGGGCATTAAAAGGTCTGTGATTAAAAATAAAATCACATTTGAAGATTACGTCACCTGCCTTGAAACTTGGTTGGAAAAGCCTATTTCACAGCGCCTAATTAGGTCCCAAAAACATGAGCTACATACTATAAAACAAACTAAAATCGGTCTCAGCCCTTATGATGATAAGCGACAAATATCGAAATCTTCACCCGGTACATTACCATGGGGGCATTGCTCACTTATGCATGTGGATGACTAGTTTTAGTATTCACATTAATATTAGTTTTATAATTATTCATATTATTATAGCATTAACATTCATATTATTAGTATTATAATTATTCATATTATTATAACATTAGCATTCATATTATTATTAGCATTAAAATTATTTTTATTACTAGAATAATCTACTAACGCACATATATTATATCCTAACCTGTATAACTTTCAAAAGAGCCCATATTGGTTATACAGTAAAAAGAAGGCCAAAATACTAACGCACACATATTATATCCTAACCTGTATAACTTTCAAAAGAGCCCATATTGGTTATACAGTAAAAGAAGGCCATAATACTAACACACACATATTATGTCCTAACCTGTATAACTTTAAAACGAGCCCATATTGGTTATACAGTAAAAGAAGGCAAAAATTCCCCCTGTATAACTTTAAAAAGAGCCCATATTGGTTATACAGTAAAAGAAGGCAAAAATTCCCCGTGTATAACTTTAAAAAGAGCCCATATTGGTTATACAGTAAAAGAAGGCAAAAATTCCCCCTGTATAACTTAAAAAGAGCCATATATTATGTTATATATAGAACTGTTTTCTGATTTCAAATCAGTTAACGAAAAAAATTATGCTACTCTAAAATGGTTTTGCTTTGAAATTTCGTTTTTCCATAAAAATCGAATGGGGACAATATGGGCCACGTTCACGTCGTGTCCCTGTTTAAACCGAGTGCCCTCTGGTAAGTGTAGTGTTTTTCAGGTATTTTTGCTCTTGCCCTCGTTTCATTTTTCAGCACCTAAACTGCCCCTAAAGTGGCTTTAGTAGCTTTGTAGAAAGTGTATATTGTTTTTAGTAGTAAATATGTGCTTTAATACATTGTTCTTAAGGTTGCTTGCGAAACACCGTCTTACGTTTTTATTATGAGGTACACTTGTTGAAAACCCCCCCGTGAATTATGGCGTCTAATATCACTGTATTCTGAGGGGCGTCTTTTGCAATGTATAAGTTATGTATAATATTCTATCTATAAGCGAATATTGCACATTACTCCTACTCTGTTCAAAATGCCCATACCCGCCAATGTCTTTTTCCATTCATTTTTTTGTTAGTTTTTAAGTTTGTATATAGATATGCCTTCTTGTGCGGTAATGTTCCTAATATAAATGTTTCTAGTCCTAGTTTTTTAATTGTATGTAGATATGCCTATTCTTGCACGGTAAATGTTTCTAATCCTTAGTTTTAACTGTAAATATTTTTCGCTAAATTTTGAACTTATAATATATTGTACCTATATACGAGATTGGCGATAAGTGTCTTGTGTCAAATTTTTATTTCGTTCAGGTATTATTTTTGATGCAAGATACTTGTCTTATTTAAATATTTTTTGCTAACTAGTGCTGTAATAGTGTATTTGACTTGAAAACTGCATATATTTCTGACATAAAACGTTGTTAAATAATTACAGATATGTCTTTTTATTTTACGCCGATTTTTTTATTCCTTTAATGTAATATACCAGAGTGATAGTAAGTGATATTGTTATGTTGTGAATAAAAAAGTTTTAAAATTGATTGATTTTTATTTAATTATACAATCATGAATGGTATTCCGATAGGGTGTTTATATGAGTATTTTTATCAATGCGATATGGGGTGAATGCTGTTGGAATCGGGGTTATAAAATAGGGGAGTGATGAGTGGAAACGGAATACAATTGGGGAATTATATTATAAACAGGTGTGTGAAGAAACAGGGGATAGTTGGGTGATTATAACAGGGGGGCTGTTGAGAGTACATTATATACCTAATAATTTTACATTTGCCTAGGGGGTGGCATTCCCGTGTAGATAGCGGCATCCCTGCACCCCAGAGTTATTAATAAATTGATGGAACCCTGGTTCAGTTTAAGGTTTAAGATTTGTTAATAAATTGGTGTCGATAATAATATATCCCTATAACCACACTTAAGGTTCTTTGTTTTACCTAGTTACTGTTGCGAACGGCTATTACAATATGGCCTAAGCGTATTTTCTTAAATTTTCAGTATTGGAACGGCGGTGTTGCCGTTTCGACAATTTTTATGTTGAATAAGGGGAAATATTGGTTTGGCAACGCCATTAGTACTGGTTTGTTGATAAAATGGTGAAGGCATTATAAAAGCTAGGTTTACCGCCATTTTGTCATCATCGCCACACTTAAGGTTTGTTAATAAATTGGTGAAGGCAATATTTGCTGATAGGGGCTTCTGGTTGCATAAGTTCAGGTAGTACCCAGATAGCGGGAGTATGCGCGAACGTAATTATAGATGGCGTCTGAAAATACTGTTTGCCAAAAGGACATACTAGATCCCCGGTTGTCTAATTACATGCCACGCGGCCTCTAACAATGTTCATTGATGACATGTTATGGCGCATGCATACTGCAACAGATGATGGTCTCCAATAGTATGTAGACAAAAACAACTATGGCTGCCGCCATTTTGCCATCGTCTCCACACTTGGGCCCTTTGTTCCACCTATACGTTATAATTGACGGGTCCCCCATATTTTTAGCTTGTCAACATTGATCAACTCTTTTAATGTATACGCTCTCGTAGTGTATTTTATAAGGTTTTAGATCGGAATCGAGAGGTTCCTGGTTCAAATCCCGCCGAGGACAAAAACTTTTTTATGGTATTATTATATTTTAAAATATTTTAACTGATTTACAACGTCATACCTACCATCGCGGTAAACAAGATGTCTTATATGAAAAGCAGGTGGCGCTACAGGTCTCAAGATTACAGGTACGTACATCTCTCCCCGTTAGGTGGCACCCCTACAATGATATTACTATATAATCGGGGTAACACGTGATCTGGGTTCCGTTGGGGCAAAAGTTAGGTTAGAATAATGGGTGGGCGGTTAGGTGGCAGCAGTGGAGGGTTCCACACAGGCCAATAGGGCCCTATATTACCGGCATCGAGCAGTTATGACGTCACTCACTAGGTGGCGCCGCCTGTCCGTCTGCCGGGGTGACCGCGCCTTAAAATTGTACCAAAAATGCGGATTTCGGCCCCCATGTTATTTCTTATGGGATTTTGAGTTAGAACATACATAGCATTACTACTTGTATTGTATTATTGCTTTTAAAAATTAACAAATCTCAACATTGTGTTACCGCGGTATATATGTATTGTATTGATAACTGCCGAGTGCCGATGCCGCCGGAACGGATCAAAGGAGCAGGATCCGCGTATTTTTTACTCGTTGAATACTGAGAAACACTGCAAATTCCAGCCCGCCGGGAACCCCCGGCCACCCGTAGAAGAGTAAAGCACGTAAACAGTACTCGCGTTAGTAAAGCTATTGGAATTTTTATTTCTTAATTGTAGCTCTATTATTTTATTAATTTATTGGTGTCGAGTGGGTGAGTTATTGTTTGGATGTGAAGTTTCACAATTACCTCATAATGAGTGCTAATGAAAATAAAAAAAGAAAGGCAGGGACAATTGACAGTTTTTTTAAACGAATAAAAAATTTTAAAAATAAGCATGATGGTAGTGAACCAGTTGAAACTGTTTGTACATTTTAATTGTTTTTATACAGTGTGTCTACGTAAGCTCGAATCGCATGGAAAACTTTCTTATTATTAATTTTAAGAAAAAAATTATTTTTCATTAAACGTTTATGTTTCTGCATAGTCTAAAAGTTAAAATAAAAGTCAATGTCAAAATTTTGCAGTCGTATGTGAGGTTTTTCACAAATATCAATTTGATATATGATTGACGATAAGCTCGAGTCGCCCCCCCCCCCCCTCAGCAAAATCCTGGATCCGCTACTGATGTCAACGCATTATTTTAAATATGTACGCGTGTTCAAAAAAGAAAATCCGGGAAATACTGAAAATACGCTTTGTACAAGAATGTACTTGTAATGAATTAACACAACTTGGGTTTTATAAGAATTTATAACGTTATTAATTAGGGGACTGTAACCGGTCATTCCATATAGCGCACACCAATAAATCAAAAATTCAAAACGGCTGACAATACTACAAGGGATTTTATTCTGCGAACTATTTACAACTTTTACGAGGATAATATAGTGCCAACTTTAGAACTGGTTCGTGATAAATTGCGAGGTTACAACAGCATTGCGTGATGTTTTGTTAAAATGTGGCTTAAAACATAAAGAATTAGATAATCTAATGGTTATAATGGAATCCCTGCGTATCATTGAAGTACGATAGGACTATTTGCGCAAAACAAAGGAGTACTATGAATTCGATAAAAGTATAATTTATTTAAATGAAACTTGGTTTGATATACTTATGATGTTGTTAAGTATGGTTGGGTAGACAGTACAAATTGTACTTTTGGTACACCGTGTTCGAGAGGAAAACGCGTTATCTCGCCGGAAGTAAAGATGGCTTTGTACCTTATATGTTGATCATCTCTCAATCTCCAACTTTAAGCGCAGTTGTTCTTGATAATATTCGGCAGGTAATAACGAAATGAATAGCGATGCATGGAAAAATTTCGTAGCTCACGTTATAAAAATAAAAATGGATATTCTGTTTCACCACCTATAGCGGCAGTAGAATCCAACCTGGAAACGACTCTACTTCTGAAAGTTCTGACGATTCCAGTCATTAAATTGTTTATGAATTTTTAATTAATTATGTTCGTTTAACACGTAACTTAAAAACTTGTTATATTACAGAACGTTTACTGTGACTCTACTAATGCGATCAATTAAAATATATATAGTGAATTCTAACTACTAACTGTAAATTTCAACTAACCCGTCCCTTTCTTGGCAAGGAAAACTGATAGTACCTCCTCGCGGACCTGGCTGGACAAAGACAATTTTTTTTAATTGTTTTCGGCAAAATAAGCATTTTTCTTACCGAAAGACCATTCTAAAAATATTAAATGCATGTGTTCCTTGCAGGCGATGTCACGGGTACAAACCTCTTATTGATATTAACTATATTTTTAAATTGTTTTTGGCAAAATTAGCATTTTTCTTTACAGACAAACCATTTTAAGGATATTCTCTGCAAGCGAACTCTTGGGTACAAACCTTTTATCGATATAAACTATAATGAACAAGCTATAATACAGGGTGTTTCAATAAAAACTCCCAGGCCAATTATTTCAAAAACTATAAGTGACATGTAAATTCTGTAAACGCGAGTTTATAGCCTCTATGATTGGCTTCACAACTGTGTAAAAAATGTGTTTAAATAATACAAGATGTAGGTGGCGCCATGGTGCAAGGAATTTTTTTGATGACAGAAACTTTTAAATGTTGTGGATCTTAAAGATAATTAATTTTTGATCAAATTATGTCTTATAAAAATTTTTGATAAATTCAACATGAACGGAGATAATTGGGATTAAGTATTTTATTAAAATAATTTTAACGAGTATTTTAATTATAAATATTTTTAATATCCTTTAGCAGATTTTAATTTAATTTTGGCAATGATAATTTTAGTGATAAAACGCTCGTGTAGCGCTAAATTATTACGTCCAGTGACGTCTCAGGGGACGCCTTAACAAATAATATTGGCAAAAAATAAGACGCCACTGAGTTCTTGGTAATTTTTATATTTTTTTCGGATTAAGCAACTAAAAATATCCTTTTATTGTCTGTTAAATTGTTTTCATATCTTGCTTCGTTTTCGAGAAATAAAAATACATATCTCTGGAAAACACAAATCATTAAATAATTAACATTAACACTCAGTGTCAGTGTCAGAATTTGCAAATTTTACATGTTTAAAATAAAAATGGTTCACCATACAAATCAAGACAAATTGAACATGGTTTTAGTTTATGGAGAATGCCATCAAAATGCTTCAGAAGCTGTGCGCTGCTATCGAGCTCGTTTTCCAGATAGACCAACGCCCGATCGAAAATCTTTTGTAGCTTTGTGTACCAACTTAGCTACATATGGTAGCTTTAAAAACAGTAAGGTTCCAAGAAGGAAGAGGGTTACGAATGACGAAAATGTAGCTATAGTCCTACAAACAGTAGAAAATAGCCCACAAACGTCATTACAAGAATTAAAAGATGAAACTAATATTACAGTAAGTTCGTGTCGCAGAATCCTAAAAAGAAATGGGTTTTTCCATACAAGATTCATTTAGTGCATCATCTACAACCAGAAAATTACCAGGCCAGATTAAACTTTTTGGCACATTTTCATATTCTTTTTGAAGAAAATCCAAATTTATTAAACCAAATTAAGTGGAGTGACGAATCCCCGTTTCACAATAATGGAGTAATTAACAGACATAATTGTCGCTACTGGTCCCGGGAAAATCCTAACTGGACGCGACAGATTAAATTTCAAACACGACTTGGGGTAAATGTTTGGTGTGGTATTGTAAATGGTTACATAATCGGGCCCTATTTGTACCATGAACTTTTAACTTCAATTCGTTATTTACAATTTCTGCAAAACGATCTCACTTTGCTGTTACAAAATGTAGGAATTGACGTAAATACTATGTGGGTTCATCAAGACGGTGCCCCAGCACACGATAGCGATATCGTTATGAATCATCTAAATGTGACGTTTCCAGGAAAAGTGATCAGCACAAATGGGGATCTTAGATGGCCAGCAAGGTCCCCTGATCTCACCCCGATGGACTTTTATTTATGGGGCCACTTACAAAATGAAATCTACAAGGAACCAGTAGAAGACATGGCTGACCTGTACAACAAAATGTATGCTACTATAGCTGCTGTTAATCGAAATACACTAGTGAGAGTTTGCAGAACCGAATTATTATATCGATTTGCTATGTGTGCGTATGAAAACGGCAATAATTTTGAACACCTCATTCGACCCCATTTGTCAGTTTTTAGTATTGTTCTAGTTTTCATTAATAATTTTGTATAATTTCTCATCAGTTCTTTCATAAAATTTAAAACATCTTTTAATTTTATTTTATTATGCTTTAATGTTTTAACTTTGCTTTTAAATAACAAAAAATACAACGTACTGATAATTTATGGTTTTGTTTCTTAATGCATATGCAATAAAATTGTTTTTATTTTTATTTCTAGAAAACGAAGCAAGATATAAAAACAATTTAACAGACAATAAAAGGATATTTTTAGTTGCTTAATCCGAAAAAAATATAAAAATTACCAAATTTCAATATTATTTGTTAAGGCGTCCCCTGAGACGTCACTGGACGTAATAATTTAGCGCTACACGAGCGTTTTATCACTAAAATTATCATTACCAAAATTAAGTTAAAATCTGCTAAAGGATAATAAAAATATTTATAATTAAAATACTCGTTAAAATTATTTTAATAAAAAACTTATGTTGGATTTATCAAAAATTTTTATGAGACATAATTTGATCAAAAATTAATTATCTTTAAGAGCCATACCATTTAAAAGTTCCTGTCATCGAAAAAATTCTTTGCACCATGACGCCACCTACATCTTGTATTATTTAAACACATTTTTTACACAGTTGTAAAGCCAATCATAGGGGCTAAAAACTGGCGTTTACAGAATTTACATGTCACTTATAGTTTTCGAAATAATTGGCCTGGGAGTTTTTATTGAAACACCCTGTATATACTATTTAATCATATTAAAAATTTACAGCAATCCACATTTTAATTATTTGGTAGAAGCGAAGCCGATGGTCAGGAGTTTAAGGCTTTCTTATGTCATCAAATTAAGCTTGGAACAACTATACCAATGCTTGGAATAACGTAATAGAACCTCATAGACAGTCCCAGGCGGTAGCACTGGATATTCCAAGGCCTTTAGTCAAGTATGGCATACTCTAGGGAGCATATAGGTCAAAATAACCCTAATATGTCATGGAAAAAAATTCCTAAAATGCCCCTTAACGGAAATACAGAGCTCCAAAGGGGTACCCAACGACTTACCGTTTCAGCTCTAACTTTAGAACCGATATGAATGAAATTTTATTATTTTATGTAGGCCGTAAAAACTCATAAAACCATACTACAGCAGATGCTTAACATCGTCAGGAACGGACTTGCCACCACACTCGTTGGGCCAAAATTTTGATAGGTATAATTTTACAGAGTTAAAAACTGAATTTCTAAATACCCTGGTTATTCCTCTTTAAAAAGGGTACTTTACATTTGTTTTGATAAAATTAGCCGGTTTCAAAGAAAATAAATTTTTTGTATAACAGGTTTAAACATTGACTTCATAATCAAGTTTATTAACATAAGTTATTTAAACACAGTAACTAATCGAATAACAACATAATTAATAATTCGCATTAAAATAATAAAATTTCCCATTATTACATCTCATTAACGCTCACATGCATCTAACTTATAGACAAGCACTCGGCAATTGTGTGGATGTAAGAAGAATTTATTCTGAAACATTTCCAAATCGAAGTGTGCCGCATAAAGGAACAATTCAAAGGGTTGACATTTCGGAAATCACTTAAATGCAAGAATGTTAAAAAAATATTTGCTTCTTCTTGTTTACTTCGGCAGATTTTCGAAATGGGCGCCCTGTACCTCTATACATTTTGTCGTTGTACTTGATACAACATTTCATCATTATCTCGAGTTTCGTTGAACTGGTGTGTTAATCTTTCTATCAGATCTTGCCTGGTGTGAACTGATGTCGAATATACAAGCATCTTTAAATTTACCCATAAAAAGAAATTCGATGAGCTCATGTCAGGTGACCTCGGTGACCATAAAATAGACCCACCTCGATCTATCCATCGATTACCAAAAGTATTTGATAAGTGCTGACGAACTAAATTGCTAGAATTGGGCGGTGCACCGTCGTGCATATACCACATCTGATTTCTAATTTCTAAGGGCACATTTTCTAATAAACCGTTTAAGTGTTGTTGCAAGAATTGCAAATACATGGCGCCATTTAATCTGCCTTGGATAAAGAATGGTTTAATGAGATGATTCCCAATAATCTCCGCCCACATGTTAACCATGAACCTTTGTTGGTGCTTTGTCGGTAATGTTACACAGGGCCGTAACTAGGTGATATTCTACTATAGGCAAGGTTTATTTTTTGCGCCCCCTAGAGAAATGCGCTGCAGTAGGGAGGGGGGATACTTTAACATCTTTTTAAAGAACACACAAACTTTATATATATAAGGTTTTTTACTTTTTATTAAATAAGTTATAAGTTTATTAATATCCCTTACTTTAAAAAAAAAATGTATCAGTTAATTATTAACCTTACTTAATAATAAGAGAAGATTATATATGTATTGTAAATCTAAAAAAAAAAAAATAAAATAAAAAATGGAAATATTGTGTAGGTATAAATAAAATACCCACAAATAGACTCTACGCTCTACCTAAATATTTGATTAGGAAGATAATTTTACAAACAATATTTTCTGGCCTTTTGTGTTGAGAAATCTGATATAAAGGGTGTCCCAAAATGAACGCACAAATTTATTTCTTGAAATATGACAAAACTTTACTGGGATTAGAAAGAATACATATCACGATTAAGTGTGAAACACAATATCACAATATATAATTTTGCTGGCAGGCCCTTGCCCTTTTGACGAAATTATTGAAACATTTTCACATAATATTTGTGGACGAATTTCATCAATGACGCGTCGAACTTTGTTCTTCAAGTTAGGAATTGAGGCTGGTTTATTGGCATAAACACGATAACGTTCGCCATTTACTGTTAGTGCAGTTCCAGCCTCGTCTTCAAAGAAGTATGGCCCAATTATTCCGCCGAACCAAAAACCGCACCAAATGGTGACTCGTAGAGGATGCATTGGGTTTTCGTAAATAACACGAGGATTCTATTCCCCCCAAATTCGACAATTCTGCTTATTAACGCATCCATTTAATCGAAAATGAGCCTCATCACTAAACAGGATTTTCTTCGAAAAATCTCCGTCATTTGCCTCGTTTTCCAGAAACCAATTAACAAATTCACGGCGCAACCCATGATCTGCTGGCTTTAATTCTTGGGTCAATTGGATTTTATAGGCATGCAAATGCAAATCTTCTGTAAGAATTCGCTGCATACTGCTTTTGATAATGTTCTCTTGCTGTGACCGACGGCGAATCGACGTTCGACGTGCCTGGATTCTCACAAACACTTAACGACACTGCTGCAATCATCGACTTAACACGTCGTTGGCTGCAATATTTTCAATAGATCGAGCAGTACGCGGCCGCCCTGTTGATTTTATGTTTCCAACTGAACCACTTTGCTCAAATTTCTAGATCAATCTTTGCACTGTCGTATGTTTTGGTGCAATATTTCTCCCAAAAACGGCTCGCACTATACGAACTGTTTCCGCATAACATTCTCCACATTTATAATACGTTTTCACGATAACAACGCGCTGTTCTACCGTGTAGCGTCCCATGGCTATTAATTGCAATAAATTACATGACAGCAATCAAATTTTCAGAAGCCTACTATGACAAAAACGAAAATGCCATGATATTCAAAATGTGCGTACATTTTGGGACACCCTTTATATTTATTTTATCAAAAGGAATGGATTCTGCAATAAGCCTTTCTATGGATAATATGGCAGTATTAGATAATATTTCTTGGACCATGGTCGATCTCAAATAATTTTTTGTTTTGTTTAAATTTTGAAAAAGATCTTTCACAAGAAGCACTGGTGACAGGAATTGTAAGACAAATTTGTAATGCTGTAGCAAAATTGGGATACTCTGCCAGTAGCTCAAATTTATGTAGGTTTTGGTACACTTCCAATGCAGATTGACACTGGAAACCAAAAAGTTCTTGCGCTTGAAATTAAAAACTTTCTGCTTCCTGAATAAATTCGTTACAATTGAAGTCGTTTGGATATTTAGCGCACAAACCTTTAATGAATCTTTCAGTATCAGAAAGGCTCATTTTGGAAAGAATTGCTCCATTAAGAAAACTGAAATCACTGCAAATCTCATGTAAACCTTTATATCTGTTGCTTAACTGCGTTATTATTGAATCAATGACTTGAAATAATAGTTGTTTTTGTTTTGTTTTTGGGTCTAAATAAAAATCGTTAACAAGCTCAACACTCTCTTTTTTAATTTTTCTTTTTCGAACTTCCGTGTATTCAGTTGAAATATTGCAATTTTGACAAATCTGCAAAGCATTTTTTTCAGATTTTTCAAAATAACCATCTCTATTTCCTTTGATCTCTTCCAATAACCCTTTAATGTGTTTGCATGCTGTTTTTAATGTTAACTCCTTTTTCTGAAGTAAGAGATTTACTTCCAACTAATTCCAAAAAAGGTTATTGTTTCGGGACTAACTGAAGCACTGTGTAATGTATAATGCCACTAAATTTAAACTATGTGCAAAGCATGGAACAAATCTTGCAGTAGGATTTTCTTGCAATATCCTAGCTTCTACGCCTTAATATTGACCTGCCATCTGCCATCTATTCTAATAGAAGTTTTTATATTTTGGCCAGATGGATCTATTCTAATAAACATTTTTATATTTATCATTATTCAGAATAATTTTATTTATGATTTCTACGCCCCTTGTGGCTTGCGCCCATAGGCACGGACCTACTCTGCCTATACCTAGTTACAGCCCTGCTGTTGCATGAAGATCTTGATGCCAGATATACAAATCATGGCAATTTATTACTCCGTCTCGGATGAAGCTGGCTTCGTTCCTGAACTAAACAATACTAGTAAAATTTTGATTCTGCGTAAATTGCTGCAAAAACCAATTTGTGTAGTTGACTCTTGCAGGATAATCAGCGGGAGACATGGCATGTATCTTTTGGACATGGTAAGGATGAAGCAGCTGTTCTCGAAGGGTCTCATGAACAACCCACTTTGTCGCATGACCGACGCAGTTTTCTTACACTATTAGAAGGATTTTCAGCAATCTCTTCCAGAATTCTCTCCTATACCTTAGGGTTCCTTGCCCTTCTTGTAGGCCCTTCTCCACCACGATGCGGCAAAAAAACTTCCTAAAATGGATTAGCAGAAGACTAGTTATTTTTAGCATATTTTTTATTTTACTTGACTTTTTACCTGTTTCACTTAAGCTACGATGAACCCTTTTAAAAGTTCTTCGGTGCGGTAAACGTCGATTTGGAAATGTATTAGAATATATTCTTCTCGCCACCACATAATTGCCGAGTGCTTGTCCATAAATAAGATGCATGTCAGCATATTCACTTTAAGAATAATCCTCCATAACTTACAGTACGTCGTTTTAGTCTGTACCTACGCGGTATCCGTAAAGGGGAAGTGAAACCACAGCCTTCTATCAGAAAAGGCTGTGGTTAAGTTTCTTTAACACAGACAATCTATGAACGTGCTATCATTGTCTACATATAATTTAAATAGTTTTGGTAGACACAGGCTAAAACGACGGCCTATAAGTCTTATGTAGGAGAGAGTGGGGCATAGTGAAATACCCAATACAAAAATGGTATTAACACAGATTATAGTAAACTCTGGCGAATGCGATTATGTGACAATAAAGTATGTATAGTTATCTCGTTTTTGTCGCATTTGCTCGAACTTATCTTTTAAGAAATAAAAAAATGTCAACAAAAAATCTCCCCGATAACAAAATTCCACTTTGCCCCAACGCATGGGGCAAAGTAAAATAAGTAAAAAAATGTATTAAGCTTTATTTATAAACATCAAATCCAAAATTGGGTGAAATATTTTGTAAACAACAAAACGGAAGGAGTTTTTAAATCTAGGTAAATTGAATTTTTCCATGACGAAGAAATTTAAATTTATTTAATAGTCCTCTGATCTCCGATTTAAAAATAATGCTCCGATCTTTAATTTCTGGAAACACAAAAATATCAAAATGGCCTCTATAGCTTCGCATAAATTTGGCACTATAAGAGTCTTTCTGGTTTTCGGGGTACATTTCAGTGATTTGGGCTATATAATCTTTAACAGACTTTGTTTTTTCCTCTTTTAACCCAACTAGCACAAAATCACTGACTTTTGGCTCTTGATCAACCATATTAAACTCTTTTTTTGATGGGCTTGTCACATTCTCGTCATCAGACTCAATGCAAAAATCTGAATTATCGGACTCATCTTGACAGATATTATCCTCTTGAATGTCATTATTGGCTTCTGAATCTGATGATCCGTTGTTGATTTTTCTTTTTTTTTTAAAGGTTCGTGTTGCATGTCTAATTTTCGAGTTATTCTTATTTTTTTCTTGCGGCTTTACTGGTTTTTGTTTTGCTTCCTTTAGCTCTTCAAGATAGGGAGAAGATGTGATAATTGCTGATTTGCCTTTTCTTCTAGGGCCTTTTGCAATTTGTTTTGGAATTACCTTAGTAATGGGAATAATATGTTTTGGCGATATGGGATGTCGAATCCTGTAAAGATGGTGTTTGTACGTTTAAAGGTGGGGTACGTTCTCGTTCCCAGAACGAACATCCTGCAGGCTGGTTATCTTCTGCTGATAGATGATTATTGCCATTTCCATCCGGTTGTGATTTAAAAGAATCATTTTTTGGTTGTCTCTGAGTAGGTGTTTCTTGATAGACATCTCGTTCGGTTAATTCTGAAGAAGCAAACAAATCATCTGTAAATTTGTTTGGGTCAAATACCAGCAGTTCTAAAACCATTCTCTGCATTTGATAAAGTAGCCGCCTTAGTATAAGCTTTTGCAAAAATTTGTCCCACGTCAGGTAGTTCCACAACTTTATTAGGTTTATTTCTTTGCCAAATTTTTAATTCTTGCGTATAATAACTACTTAAGGGAAACATAAAACACACGTCTAGCGGTTGCAGACGATGTGAGGTGTGCGGCGGTATTGACAATATTATTACATGATTTTTTCGAGCGTCCTCGATTAGTTTAATATTTTTAACATGAGTGGCATGCCCATCTAAAATAAGCAGAATCGGGCTATCTTCACTTGGTCGTGTGTGACGGATAAAATGAGGAAACCAGATGTCACTAAAAAATATCAGACTGCATCCATCCGGAGTTATGATAAGCTACCACTGACTCGGTCGGTAATCCTATTTCATAAACAGCATTTCTTCTTACACGAGGAATTTATAAAAGCGGAGGAACATAGTGACCAGTAGGGTTAAAACAAATTTCGGCTGTGACCAAAGTTTCTCTTTCCCCGGACGTGTAACATCCGACCTGTTTTTTCCCTTTAAGAGAAAATATTTTTGTCGGTTTATTGGGAACGGTTGTGCTTCCCGTCTCATCACAATTATAAATCCGACTAGGTGTAAATTTGTATTTATCTAGAAGAGAGCCTAATAGATCAAAACCGCTTTAACTGAGACTTTGTTAAAACCAGAAGCACGTGCAGCTGATGTATTTTCAGGTGTACGGAGAGAAATTCGTGGATTACGCCTAATAAAACCATACATCCAGTCGGTTCCTGCTAACTTGGTTTCGTCATTAAAGTTGTTTATAATTTTATTTTGCATAGCATATTGGTACGCAAGGGATCTAAGTTCAAATGTAGAAACACCAAAAAACCTTTTTTCCAATTGCAAAACATGATTACATAACTCGATTTCTTGCTCTCCTGAAAAAATTGTAATGAGCCTGCCTAGCTTTTTTCTACTTCCTTCTTCCTCGTCTTTTCCAGCTTCAATACGCCGGTTTAATGTAGCCACTGGTACGCTAAATTGTCTGGCAGCAGCGTTTTGGGATAATTCTTGTGATCTAACAGACCTTATAGCGGCTTTCATAGACGCTTCTGACCAAGCATTTTGATTTGACTTCCTTTTGTAGTTTCTCATGTGGAAAAAAATATATACCTATGTAATTTGTTTATGAGCTAAAATATAATGGGGCAAAGCGGAATAGTATTTCATATTGCCCCATAAACAAAATTCCACTTTACCCCATAAGCCACAAATTTCTTTATAACCCAATAAAACTTTTAAAATTCAACCTAGCCAATTTAAATATTTCGGAAAAGATAACCAATATTCGTTATGTTTTAACACAAAAAATTTAAAAAGATAACAATATACTATTCACGTCAAATTTATTTATACATTACCTTAATAGTTTACACTTAGAAGCACGAAAATCGAAAAATCACACATGCGTCTCGGTAGCAAGGCTAAACTATACTGGCGGGATAATAGCTCCTCCACTCTGCATTTGAACACGATGGCGTCCTCTTGTCGAAACAACTGCGTTCAAAATTTACATATTTCACTTTGCCCCACTATTTCACTATGCCCCACTCTCCCCTACTCAATCAGTCAGACAATTTAGAAAAGTGTTGTCAATAATTGTTAACGAAATAAAAACGACTGGTGTTTTATTGTAGTATTCTAATTTATTATTTCAATAATGTGTTATACAAAAAATGTAGTTTCTTCGAAAATGGCTAATTTTATTGAAATATTTATGTAGATACCTTTTTAAAAGTAGAATGACCAGAGTATTACAAAAAAAAATCGGTTTTCACCTCTGCAAAATGAGACCTGTCAAAATGTTGACCCAACGAAAGTGGTGGTAAGCCCGTTCCTGACTTCCCCGACTATGTAAAATATCTGCTGTAGTATGGTTTTATGAGTCTTTATGGCCTACATAAAATAATAAAATTCCATTCATATCGGTCCAAAAGTTAGAGCCGAAAAGGTAAGTCGTTGGGTACCCCTTTGGGGCTCTGTATCTCCGTGAAGGGGCCTGTAGGATTTTTTTCCTATGACAAATTAGGGATATTTTGACCTTCCCTATATGTTTCATGAGAGTACGCCATATACTTACCGGAGAACCCTGTATGGGCACATTTTTTTTTCAGCTCCGCTTTCAAAGTTGGCAACCCTACTCCCAAACGTTGCGCCACCAACAATTTTACATACCTACTAACCTTTTTTAACTGTAGCGCCCAACTAGCAAAATAAGTTTTATAAAGGTAGTATAAACTGCTATACAATAAATTTTATAGAAGCTTAAACTTCCTATACCGTGATTAAATACCCTTATATGGTATTTATAGGATCAAAAAGGGCCCACTTTTATAAAACATTTTGATATTATAAGAGTTCTATAGAAGTTGTTTACCACACTTTTAAAGCAATTTAATGCAACAAATATACAATTGTTTTGTCGTGTGTATTTGGTGATATTTATACAACAATATTTTATCGATACTTTAAAAGTCTTACACAAATATTATATAGTGATCGTATAATGCAGTCTGATAATATAGCAACTTAAAGAGATATTTAGTTTTTTAGTGCAGAATTTTAGAACCAAATTATTTTAAAAGGGGCGTATAACAACGGAGATTATAAATATGTACAGGGTCATTCAACCAAGACTGAACAGGGTCCTTTTTTTTTAGTTGCTCTGTATTTTTAATAAAACCAATATAGCCATCTAGTTTATGGTTTGCCGTAGAATCTAAAATTGCCATTTAAAAAGCGATCTGACTTAAAACAAAGGAACTGTGGCTTAAAGTTGTTGTTTTTTTTTAATGGAACACCCTGTATATTTTTAATTTTTATGAAACGCCTTTCTTTCCTGATTCCATAAATATATAATTTGTCTATATTAGCTCAAACCGTTTTTAAGATACGAGCAATCAAATATTTAAAAAGCTGTATTCATTTGAGCTTAATATGTAATGGCGTTGCATTAAAATAACGTCAGAGGAGGTGTTGGAAAACAAAGTTTCGATTTGTCTAGAATGCCTTGAAAAACAAAACCAGATAAATAATAATATGTCAAAGTCTAGAGTTTTTATAATATGTGTATAATAACGATAATAAATAATATTACAAATTATAACTGCAGTTTATAAAATTAATAAATAGTTAATAATTTAATTGTTCAATGTGGGCCCCATTATTTTCAAAGCAGGCCCCGGTAGCCCCTTTTCAGTCGGTCAAGACTTGAGGTTAAAATATGATTTTCTACCTTAAGTCTATTAATTTCATTGTTAATTTTTATTTTTATTTCCTCAATATTTTGGCTTCTATGGCGGTAAACAACATTTTTTAAATGCCCCCATAGAAATGTGTCCATTATTGTAATATCTGGGCTATTTGGTGGCCACCTCATAGTACCATTACGACCAATGCACTCGCTGTATCGATGATTCAAAAAATCCACAACATCACGAACTGCATGAGGTGGTGCTCCATCTTGTTGCCAAATAATATTTTGGTTTACCATTAGCGGTAATTCGTCAATGAGATTTTCAACTTCATTTTGAAGAAATTGGAGATATCGTTGACCAGTTAATGACCCATTAAAAGAAATTGGCCCAATTATTCTATGGTTAACTATACTACACCATACATTAACAGACGTTCTGCCTTGATATTTAATAGTTTGGTATTTCCTTGGGTTTACTCGAGACCAATGGTGCACGTTGCGTCGATTAAACATTCCTAATGTTGAGAATGTTGCTTCGTCTGTCCACAGGACCTTTTTGAACAAGTCAGGATCCCTATCTTGTTCTCTCATAATCATTTGTGCAACAAATTGAGACCGAAGTTCCTTTTGGTTTGCCGTCAGGTGTTGCATAGGGTGAATTCGAAACGGAATTAATTTATGCTTATTTAAAGTTCTTTGAACGGTGCTCAAACTCATTCTGTTTCTTCTTGGACCATACAGAATATCTCTTACCGCTTCCTATATGGAATTCATTGGGTTAATACTAAAATAGTTTAGTATTACACGTTCTCGGATCACGTTTCTTCCATATCTTCGTTTGCGGTCGTGTAATGACTTTGTCTCCTCAAATAAGCGTTTTAAAGTCAAAATTGTGTTTACTGATACGATTCTATTAACTTCTGCGAAATATCTCCGCTGAGTTTCCCTTGCATTTTCCCCACTTTTATAGAAAAGTGTGATTATCTGAAATCGTTCTTCCAGGGAATATTTCATTTTAACTAATAAATACTCTAGACTTTGACATATTAATATTATCATTTTCATGGCTTGTTTTTCAAGGCATTCTAGACAAATCGAAACTTTATTTTTCAACACCTCCTCTGACGTTATTTTAATGCAACGCCATTACGGGGCTTTTCTTTTCCAATGCATTCCATACATATTAAGCTCAAATGAATACAGCTTTTTAAATATTTGATTGCTCATATGTTAAAAACGGTTTGAGCTAATATAGACAAATTATATATATTTATGGAATCAGGAAAGAAAGGCGTTTCATAAAAATTAAAAATATACAGGGTGTTCCATTAAAAAAATAACAACTTTAAGCCACAGTTCCTTTGTTTTAAGTCAGATCGCTTTTTAAATGACAATTTTAGATTCTATACGGCAAACCATAACCTAGATGGCTATATTGGTTTTATTAAAAATACAGAGCAACTCAAAACAAGGGCCCCTGTTCAGTCCTGGTTGAATGACCCTGTACCTACTTATTTAAAAATTGATCAGCCAAAACTTGAATGACGCTCGTTTGTGAAAAATGATTGATATTATATCACCGTTATCATTTGAACAATCGCGGATTAGCGTTAATAACTGAAACTTCATTGCGCCGGTAATTTTATTGATAAACTATGTTTATGTTTGTGGCACAAAAAAGATGCGCTTTAGTTTTGGCCACGTTTGCTTTAAAATTTAAAATATATATATACCGGGTGTTGCATCGTCGAGCGGGATATAGGAACTTTAGGAATTAAGGATTTAAGAAGATGTTCAAATATTCCTCAAAATGACAACTTTATTTGACAGTCATCTTTTACCTTGACTGGTGCCCGCAAATACGGGGCCATAAAAAGGAGAAATAGTTAAAAAGAAATCGGCGATAACCCGTAAACGGGCTCATCAAAAATATCTAAAGTTATTCTTTTGAATGTGGGTTTTAGTGCTCTTTAATAAACCTAAATAGAATTTTTCTCTAAAATAATTAGGGAAGCCAATAATTGACCCCATTTAAAATTACATGGGATTTCCTATGTCCCGCTCGACGATGCAACACCCGGTATATATATTTTTGTAATATTTCGATATATTTCATATATAATATTAGGTTACTATTTTATTTAAGAATAACGTTAGAGAATAGTCTTCCAAAACTAATATAGCGTTAAGACTACATTTTTACGTCTCCGACTTAATTTTACATGATGGCGGCAGTCGCGGATCCAGCAAATCATTATTTAAACATGGCGCATTATAATAAAATCATTTTATATCAAATAAAAACGTTTAATAATATGCTAGTGTAAATTAAAACTGTATCAACTGTATACGGTAAAATGGTTTTATAGTGTTGCATACTACGGCGTTTTAAATTTTTTTGTAACGTGAAAGCAAGATGTTGGTGTTGCAACTCTTTAGAAATTGCCATATTTCGTAAAGCCAAGACTTGGAGTATAATAATCGTTATAATATCCTTATTAATGTTTCCCTACATACAACGGAGTCCTAAGTGAACAAGCATGTCAGTGGTGAGCAAAATTGCCTCCATGCACTCACAATAATTCGTGTATTATCACATTGTAATTATTAACTATATATAGTTTGTAAGCCTGTCCATGACAGAGGGAGCCAAACCATTTGCGTCCATTTTGGAGGGTTATTTTATTTATTTTTTTATTGTGATACGATTATACTTCAAAAATTCGACTTCGATAAATATTACATTACAACATCAGAGCTTGAGATGAAGTGAGAGATTTATTTGGTACCTGCCTAAAATTTAATTTTATATAAGGTACTCTTTTACATTTTTAAAACTTCGGATTGACTTTAACTCAAAGATTAATTAGGTGTCTTTGTATAAATCTTAGGATTTCGAAGTAATATTTATAAAATTCACTTCAATTCAGTTAAATCTGGCAACACTGTTTTTAAAACTTCAATAAAATTATATATCGCATAATTAAACTTTGTTACAGAAAATGGTTGTCTTATAATGCATTGATATGTGCACTTTCCAATTTTTCTGTTCTATAACGTTTCAATGAACTTCATAATAGGATAAATTTAAACCTAACCTAAAGAAACATATTTATAACTATATACTTATAACTATAAAACGATTTTTTAAATAAGCTCATTTTAACGTTAAACAATAATTTTATCATTTCCCTTATATAACCTCAATAAAACATATATATACAAGTATTCCATAAGGCGCTAATTAAAAGCTATTTGTGCAAGTATACGTACATTCACCATATGATTGCATTACTTAAAGATTTAGATTTTTAAAGGTTATATTTCGTATTATAATACCTACTTTTATAAAATTCTTAAACAAACAATAATCATTTGTTCTATAGTAAAAGCTGTAAAAGCCGTTATAAGACAATTGTATGTAATTATTTTCCTAACGAACAAAATTATCGTAATGATATGCGCTACAAAACAAAACTATTCTTAAGGCAACGTTATTCGATAATTATAAAATAATTTGCTTCTTTTAAAGTTCTACTTTGCTAGGTACAGGGTCTTCCAACGAGGACTGAACAGGGGCTCATTTTTGAGCTTCCTTGTATTTAAAGAAAAATCCAAAATAGCCAATCGATGTACTTTTTCCTGCAGAATTCAAAAATGAAACCAAAAATTTATTTGAACCAGAAACAAAAGAGTTACGCTATGGATAAGGTGTTTTTTAAATGGAACATAGCTTTTTTTATACGATTTTTGGAACGAGTGATTTTTTTTTTGTCCGTTCTGATTAAAATATTTAATATTGTGACAGCTATTTTTATTAAATTTTAATGTTTTATCTAGTGTAATTTAACTTTAACCTGTTTGAAACATACACTAGGTAATAAAGGTATAATCACCTTTGAATCCTTCAAAGTCAAAAAATTTGACAAATTTACTATAATATTGCCGAAATGAAATATTCATTAGATGAGAGATTGCAGATTGTTATCTTGTTGAATACTATTCTAAGAATAAAGAACCTATTTGAGGAAAATAAAACATTACATGACAGAAAAAGAAATCCAGAAAGGAATAGAAATCGAGACCGTGCCATTGTGAATTATTTTCGACTGAATCCAACCAAATCAATTTCGGACGCAGTTCGGGACGTTCAATATGGCGGCGGTGTAAGACGCAGAAGAGTTACCCAAGGAACTGTTCACAGGACTTTAAGAAATCATAAATTTAAGTCTTATCATATCCTTCCACTTCAACATCTAACACCGGCACAAAAAGAACTTCGCTTCCAATTTGTTTCCCAAATTGTGATTCGGAAAGAAAACGAAGACCCCAATTTATTCAGAAATATCTTATGGACTGACGAAGCCACATTCACAACATCGGGGGTTTTCAATGGACATAATAATCATCACTGGGCCGTTGGAAATCCAAGAAAATTTCAGACAATTAAATTTCAAGGAAGGACTTCAACCCATGTTTGGTGTGGCATAAAAAATAATAGAATTTTGGGACCAATATTTTTTAACGGGACTTTAAATGGACAGAGATACTACGAGTTCTTAGAAAACGAAATTGAGAACTTTTTGGAAGATTAACCATTGGAAGAATATCAAAATTTAATTTGGCAACATGATGGGGCCCCTCCGCATGCCGTGCGTGAGGTTACTCAATATTTAAACGGACGCCATGAAGAATGGATTGGTAGAAATGGAACCTATGCTTGGCCACCCAATAGTCCCGATTTGTCAATATTAGACACATTTCTTTGGGGCCATTTAAAGAACGTGGTATACAAGCAGCGAAACCACGATATTGAAGAGATCATGCAGAAAATTGTAACGTGGCTTTGCTCTACAGTGATTCGGGTGCCATTTTGTAATGGCAATCGGATCTCTGTTTTAACAGGAAGGTGTTTCGGACGGTACCCTTTTTTTAAATGCGGCGGAGTTATGCCTGGTTCTTTTTTGTTTCGGTGACAGTGCGGGTCGGTATAACGGTATTCTCGAGCGCCACCCTTTATTATTTGAAGTGGTAAAGGGATCCACTATGCTCTCGGGGTAGCCTTTAAACAGCGGAGAAGGGTTCGGTGCATTTAAACTTAACAGAACGGTGTTGTTTTATCTTTTGTCGGAAATTCAGTCGGTAAGATTCAGAGGAATACAACAATTGTTTTCTTGAGATAATAATAGGTCGTGTTTATCTTGATAAAAACGGTAATACAAGATTAAATGCTACAAATACTACTTACTACCCTCGTTGAATTATAGACTGCAAAACTTAAGCCTAACTATAGTAATACCCCTTAAAACGGTTTACGGTTATTAAGCGGTGCAGGATTGTGATTAAAAAAAATAAAGCGAGCAGTGTGAGCGGTGCCTTAAACTGGTAATATAGCGGACGTGCAGGTGTTTGTCAAATAGAAGCGGTAATCTTATGTCAGCAGGATGATTTAAAGGAACGATAATGATCGGTTTCAAGCTTGATGCAAGTTAGGGTGATGTGAGCCGTATATATATTTAAAAGGAAGGAGTTGTCGGTATCTCAGAACTTAGCCCGTAAAATAAATACAAAAAAAATAGGGTTACTGCAGGTACGGTTATTCTTCGGGTTTATAATTTGTTTTAAAGGAAGTTTAAAGTCCACTAATTTCCCGAACTTTGCCAGGACTCGCAGACTATCAGGGTTGAAGCTAGTACAACCACCTTCCCGAACTTTGCCAGGAGGAGTTGCCTTTGCTTTGTTAGAGAGGGTGCAACTAATTTCCCGAACTTTGCCAGGACTCGTTGACTTCACGGGGGCTAATTTATAGAGTACAACTATTTCCCGAACTTTGCCAGGATTCGTTGATTTTGAGAGGGAGGGAGTTTAAAGTCCACTAATTTCCCGAACTTTGCCAGGACTCGCAGACTGTCAGGGTTGAAGCAGGTATAGCGAATTTCCCGAACTTTGCCAGGTCTCGCTGTCTGCTTTGAGAAAGAGGGTGCAACTATTTTCCCGAACTTTGCCAGGACTCGTTGACTTCACGGGGGGCGAAAAATAAGTACTAATAATCCCGAACTATGCCAGGACTATTTTGTACGGAGAAATAAAATTTGATATGGAAGAGGTTCGGTCCCTACAGTAACACTTTTAATGATCCACTATATATTTTAAACGAATTGAAAGTTTTAACGGTTTCCTTTTTTTTTATTTTTAAATACGAAACACCCTAACTAAATAAATTTTCTTACCCACGTGGCGGTTCTTCTACTCGGCGAGGTCTCGTAGCAGGAACTGCCGTTTGAGCCGAGCGCTGTGGCGAACGCTTACGTCAACCTTCCCAGGTAGCTCCGACGCATGCGCACCACAAATTCTAATATGCTGACGATCAGCTAGTTCAACATAAACTTCTTCTTCGATATCTTCACCCAGCATTCCCCACAAATTTGAGTGCTAAAACAGCGCTCGCTTAAATACCCTTCCGTGCGCCAACTGAAGCAGCTGGAGCCGCTGCCCGCACCTGTTATGACGCGGTACTATCGGGGCGCGCGGCGTATCCGCTCGCGTTGGCGACTCGGTACTGCTCGCTGTATTTTGCAGGGTTGATAATAATTTATGTGCATCGTATTTTTAATTAGTTAACTAATTCGGGGATCGGTTTAGTTTTCTTTTTACTTTATAGATAATCAACAATTCGTTATGATACTACTTCGTGAAAGAACGGAAATTTTCTATTGACAAATAAAATAATAAAATAAATTTAATTCCTGGGCGGTAGATAACGTGATTATTCTTTATCCTAGCTATCCTAAACCTAAAATGGGTTACTAAAACTAAAACCTATGTAACTTCGTTACAAAATTTTGAGTGAAATAAATCGCCTTAACCAGGAAAATCACAGTATAACAGCAAGTTTGGAAAGGCTACAAAGAGGTTATCGCACATGTTTCGAGAACAACGGAGGTCACATTGAACAATTAAATTATTAATGTTTTTTTTTTAATTAGTATAGAGTTGGATTTCTTTTTCTGTCATGTAATGTTTTATTTTCCTCAAATAGGTTCTTTATCCTTAGAATAGTAGGTATTGACGGATATATTTCTGTGAAAATTTGCAATAAATCTTCTCCTTGCTTCTCTTGCATTTTCTTGGCATTTGTAGAACAAGATAACAATCTGCAATCTCTCATCTAATGAATATTTCATTTCGGCAATATTATAGTAAATTTGTCAAATTTTTTGACTTTGAAGGATTCAAAGGTGATTATACCTTTATTACGTAGTGTATGTTTCAAACAGGTTAAAGTTAAATTATATTGGATAAAACATTAAAATTTAATAAAAATAGCTGTCACAATATTAAATATTTTAATCAGAACGAACAAAAAAAAAATCACTCGTTCCAAAAATCGTATAAAAAAAGCTATGTTCCATTTAAAAAACACCTTATCCATAGCGTAACTCTTTTGTTTCTGGTTCAAATAAATTTTTGGTTTTATTTTTGAATTCTGCAGGAAAAAGTACATCGATTGGCTATTTTGGATTTTTCTTTAAATACAAGGAAGCTCAAAAATGAGCCCCTGTTCAGTCCTCGTTGGAAGACCCTTATTCTACTGAAAAATTATAAATTTGGAATATTTAAATAATACCCTACTCTGATTTTAAAAAAGTGACAATATTTCACCTACATAAGTATTTAAACCCCACAGCCACTGGGTACCGCATTGTAGAGTATACCTATATTTCAGCTGCAGAAATTTTTTAGAGCGTCCGGTTCTGGTTCGATATAAGATGTCTAATATTCCATCCACCGTAAATCACCCTGTATATTAAAAGCTGATTTCGTACTTATAAAATGGGGAATTCCGTAAATTTTATAGCATTCCCCCTCAATTCTGGGCTATCATAAAATTGTCATCAGTCTCTTACCTTTCTTGGACTGCAAATTAGCCGGCCTGGTGTTGATAATTTCATTTCTGTTGGTCCTTCTATTTACGCCGCTATTACCGCTATCGCGTCTGTCACCAAGGCTTGCATCCCCTCCGTTGGCAACTAAGAATAAAAATAGTGACCATTAAAAAATAATATGTTACATAATAATATCATTATAATTTATTATATTATTAAATTCTGGGCATTTATTTAACATTTTCGGGCATCTTTAATCGATCGGTAAATTAGGCTTTGAAAACGATGCCTATATTGGGATAGTTTAAAGAGGCCTACAGACACGCGTACAAGTATTATCTCAACCCCTCAAACTCTAGAATCCGGCGTCCCTCAAGGCGCAGTCCTCTACCCACATCTCTTCAACATATTCATCCATGATATACCCAAAGCCCCAGACAACACCCTAGCCCTCTATGCTAATGATACCGCCTTCGTCGTAAGGTCACTGAGTCCACGCATAGTCACGCGAAAACTGCAAGATGCAGCAAACGAATTTTCTAGTTACTGTGTAAACTGGAAACTTCGTCTAAACCCCGATAAAACCCAAACCATCCAGACAAAACCCTCCATTGGCGCCCCCATATCTAGAACACCGCCAACAAAGCCAGGCTCTTTTATAGCCAATTATACCCACTGCTCAATCGACGCAGCGCTCTCAGTCACAAAAACAAACTCCCCCTCATCAACTCAATCATCCGCCCCACCCTCACATACGATTCAGCAGCTTGGAGAAACGCAGCCCCAACCAACCTCAACCGTCTCCAATCCCTTGAAAATCGTTACATTCGCACAGTCATGGACATTCCATGGTTCACCCCAGATACACCGAGATAGTAAGCAGAGATTAGAGCTCGCGATAGCTCTGCCCCTTGATAACTCCTTCAAGGTGGGATCACCTTACTACTACGTACAAGTATTAATACATGAACGCACGGTGGGTGTATAGCTCGACAAACCAGCTACCGAAAAAATGCTAGCAAAAAAACCTTCGTAGATTTACGATAGGTATTGCCACATATACCATTACTTAATTATAATTTAATATTTGTTAGCAAGGAAACCGTGGATTTAAATGTATTCATTGAAAATAAATAATAATATATTTAAGAAACTCTAGAGTATTTATACTGAGTATTTTGTAAGCGATCTGATGCTACACCACTGGTGTTACAATAAGTTGATGACTCGACATCGAATAGGCTGAGTCACCGGTGAGTTGGAGAGGATCGTGGTTGGCGTAAACAAGAATATACGGAGGGATATTATTACGAGCATTGAGTTGTAAAGGACTATTAATTGTATTTGGGAAATATTAAAGTGATTTGTTGTTATTCGGGGTTTTAGTTGATTCATCTCTTATCAGAAGCAGCGGCGGGATATAACGCTCGATCCGAAGACCGTGTGAGTGCAAGTATCGTTGCGAAACGGGTCCGTAAAACACACAAAAAAAAACCCGTACTACGATTTTTATAAGCTGTTTTGTGCATTGAGTTATGACAGTTTAGTGGTTTAAGTGGTAGCGTCAAATATTAAAGTTGACTGGAATATTAAAAGGTAGGCTTAGAAATAAGTTATGTAACATGGGTCGGAGGTCACGAAAGGATTATAGCTCCTCAAGTCCTCAAGCCCATCATCAAGTGAAGATTCTGATTCTGATTCGAAAAGTCGAACATATGGGCGTTACAAAAGAAGTAGACATTCACATAAGTATAGGAAACGTTCCTGTCAGAACACTAATAGGTCGTTTACTCCACCACATCGTTCGACGCAAGGCACAGCGAGTAGTGCCCAAGTGAATAATCCTTCGGTGACTCAAAGTTCCGATGTCAATAAAAATTTGGAGGATGCGAATGCAAAAATAAAGCATTTAGAAAGGCTAGTTAGTGATTTATTGAATAAAAATGATACTCAAAGCAACCGCATGATAATCAAATCTGACTGTATACCTGAGTTTAGCCCAGGCATGCCGAATTTAAATTCGAAGGTTTGGGTAGACTAAATAGAACAGTTGGCAGAAATAAATGGATGGAATAAGCAAACAATAAATTATCACATGCAGTCCAGACTTTCTGGATTAGCAAAATCGTGGTATAACAGTCTGTCTAACTATAACCATTCGTGGAAAACATGGAAAGATATGTTGATTAATGCTTTTCCAGAACATCGAGATTTTCCATCAACTATTAGAAAAATGATCTCAAGAAGAAAGTTGCCCGATGAGTCATGGACAGAGTATTATTTTAGCAAGATGGAATTGTTAAGATCCTATGAAATAGTAGGTAAAAATGCTGTAGCTATGATCATCGACGGCATTTGTGATCCTACCATAGAGAATGGAGCCAAAGCTGGTAGATATAAACAACCAGAAGACTTGTACAAGGAATATTTATCAGCACTGGGTTCCGTGGAACGTTCACGTAACCCATATAAAGATAAAAGTGGCAGAACGTTTGCTACTACAACTGATCGAAATAGTTACAAGTTTTCACCTGCAAAATATGGTTCCAGAGGCTTAAAAGGACATAAATATTGTCTTAAGTGTTTTAATTGTGGACAAGTAGGACATATCTCAAGCAAGTCTACAAAACAAAGATTGGAATGTAGAAAATGCAACCGGTTGGGACATACTGAAGATAAATGTTTTAGAAATTTTCAGGCGCCTCACGCAGGAAATTCGAAGAGTGTTTTGGCTGCAGAAACACTTAATAAGCAGTTTAAAAGTTGTTATGTGATACCTTGCAAAGTAAATGGTTTTTTAACTGACGGTCTCGTAGACACAGGCTGTGTAGTAGTGACATTAAGATACAGTGATGCCAAACGTTTTGGAATAAAGTGGAATGACTATAGCATACAAATAACTGGCTATGCTGGGGATACTACGACCACGTTCAAGATGTAGCTATAATGATAGGGCAACCCTTCATCAATCAAGCAAACGTTGCTCTGGTTGTAAGGAATGACATTCGCCTTTTTAGTTCGGATATTTTAGAATTACCACAAGTAGATGATCTACCAACATCTAAAGTCAAAATGGTCGTGTCAAAGGATATGGGTATACCTCCAAATCATATTGGTTATGTAATGTGTAAAGCTAACAATGACTTTCGTGGTGATTTATTTGTGGACTATCAATTTCGATGTAAGCCTCTAAATGAACATGTTATTCCAAGATGTATTACTACTTCAGAAAATGGACTATTGCCTGTAATGAACGTGTCCAGCAATGTGCTAAAGTTCAAGCTAAATGAGACCATCGCCGGAGGAGTCCCTTGCGAGGAGGAGGAAGATAATACAATAGAAAAGGTGAGTGTTTTCCATATTGAGAATAAAAATTATAACCCGATCGGATTGCCTGATATTAAGTGTGAAGCAAGTCTGACAAACTGTGAGAAAATAAAGCTAATAGGACTATTAAATAAATTTCGTTCTTGTTTTGCTGAAAATTTAAGTGAGCTAGGTTGCATGAGAGGTTGAGAGATGAATATTAATCTATCAGATACTAAACCTTTAACATATAGACCATATCGATTGTCAATTGCCGAAAGAGGAACTGTCCGCGAAATTGTGCAAAATTTGTTGGACAATAATGTTATACAGGAATCGAATTCTCCATATGCGAGTCCTATTGTCCTATCATATTAGTTAAGAAGAAAACAGGCGATATAAGAATGTGTGTGGACCATAGGGCTCTTAATGCTAAAACAATAAAAGAATGCTATCCCTTGCCAAGAATAGATGATCATCTGGAACGTCTAAAAGACAGCAGCTATTTTAAATCTTTGGATATGGCTTCGGGGTATCATCAAATACCGATATCAAAGGAAGCTATCAGTAAAACGGCATTTATCACCCCCGATTGTCACTACGAATACTTAAGGATGCCGTTTGGATTGGTAAATGCACCTGCAGTTTTTCAGAGAAGTTTAAATATGATCCTTGGGTTTACCACTGCCTTAGCTTACATGGACGACGTGCTGTTACCATCGGCTACTGTAGACGAGGGATTTACTGCTTTAGAAGTTGTTCTTAGGATATTCACCGAGGCAGGGCTTACTTTACGGTTAGACAAGTGTTGTTTTTTCCAGCGAACAATTAAATATTTGGGTCATGAAATTTCATCAAATGGAGTGCGTCCAAAATATGTCAAGGATTTTGCTCAAATTGCTCGACCATTAACCTCGTTAACTAAGAAAGATGAAGTATTTGTTTGGGGACAAAGTCAAGAGTCATCTATGCAGAAACTTAAAAACATTTTATGTACAAGGCCTGTTCTCGCTATTTACGATCCAAAGTTTGAAACAGAGTTGCACACTGATGCTTCAAAGTGGGGTATTGGTGGTATTTTATTTCAAAAACAAAGTGACAATAAACTTCGACCGATTCAGTACTTCAGTCGTCAAACAAGCAAAGAAGAACAGAGCTACCATTCATTCGAGTTAGAGATGCTGGCAGTAGTTAACTGTATGCAAAGATTCAGAGTTTATTTACTTGGAATTAGGTTCACGATAGTAACGGACTGTAATTCTATTCGGAGCCCGTTTTCAAAAAAAGATCTGATTCCACGGATAGCACGATGGTGGATGATAACGTTAGAATTTAATTTTACAGTAGAGTATAGACCGAGAACGCGTATGGCTCATGTTGATGCTTTAAGCAGAAATCCTGTCAAAAGTCCAGATGACTTGGAAGAGAATATTAAAATTCTCAGTGTAAATATCAGTGAAGGTGACTGGATACTCTCAGTACAGCTATTAGACAATCGGTGTAAATATATACACAAAGTCCTGTCGGAACGTCCGAAGGATAAGGAAGAAAATAATATACAGCGAGAATATGTTTTAAAGAATAACCGAGTGTATAAAATTACAAATCGTGGACCAAAATGGATGGTACCAAAGAATGCTCGACGGGCTGTAACAGCTTATTATCATGACTCCGCTGGGCATTTTGGATTAGATAAAACATTATTATCATTAACGCAAAATTACTGGTTTCCACAAATGCGGAAATATGTAGCCCAATACATACGATACTGCCTTATGTGTGCATATAATAAGGATTCTTCTGGTAAACGTCCAGGTGTCCTACATCCAATAGAGAAAATTGCTATTCCCATGGACACATTACATGTTGATCACTTAGGACCTTTCGTTAAGAGTACCAAGGGAAATTCATATTTGATTGTCGCTGTAGATGCATTCACAAAATATCTATTAGCAAAAGCTGTACCAAGTACTAAGGTTGGTCCACTGATTAATTTTATAAACATAATAATAGATACATTTGGAACACCAAGAAGAATCATCTGTGCCCAAGGTACTTTGTTATTCTAGTAAATCATTCAAGGAATATACTACGAAGTTAAATATTAAACTCGTTCAAAATGCTACCGCGACACCACGAAGTAACGGGCAAGTGGAAAGATATAACAGGACACTCATTTCAGGCCTTAGCTCAATGACAGATGACGAAAGAAAATGAAACCAGTGTGTGTCAAGGATTAAGCTTGGTATAAACTCCACTGTAAACAAGGGGACTGGTAAAAGCCCTCATGAACTGATGTTCGCGTATTGCCCTAGGAAGGCAGATGATGCATTCTTAACAGCCGAGATCGGAAGTTCCGGTTAGATGAACGAGGGGCCTAGGCAAAAATTTATATTGATATTGATCAGAGTAAACAGAAGAGACGGTATGATTCAAAACGATTGAAAAATGTAAAATATCAATTAGGACAACAAGTGATGATAAGGAGAAATGTTTCTTCAAATGAGGGGAAAAGTAGGAAACTACCACCAAAGTATGCAGGCCCCTTTATAATAACAGCAGTATTGGACAAAGATCGTTATGTGTTGGAAGATTTGCGTGGCTCTGAGAGATGTCAAAAGAAATATCATGGTATCTGTGCTATTGACCGCATAAAGCTTTTCCGACCCCGACTTGAAAGTGAAACGGAATTGTCTGATGAGGAAAATGTTTCTCAAAAAGAAAACGATAATTTTGAGCAAAACGTTGCTCTCTTTGAGGAAAACGTTTCTCAGGACGAAAACGTTTCTTCTGAGCAAAATGTTGCTCTCTTTGAGGAAAATGTTCCTCACGAGGAAAATGTTCCTTATGAAGAAAACGTTTCTTTTGAGCAAAATGTTGCTCTCTGTGAGGAAAATGTTTCTCAGGAAGAAAATGTTTCTTCAGAGCAAAATGTTGCTTTATTTGAGGAAAATGTTCCTCTGGAGGGAAATGTTCCTTTACAGCAAAATATTGTTCTTAATGGGGGGAAAGTTTCTCCGGAACCGAGCGCTGAATTTATGAGACGTGTGTCTCCTGTGGAAGAACGTACTTCACAAGAGGGAAGGTTTCATTTGAAGCAGGATGTTGCTAGCATCGATTTAAGGGAAATAATTATACGTAGGAGAAAGTTTGCTGGGAGACCGAGAATATATTATCCTTAGTATCCGAGCATCTGACTTTTAAATAATTAATGTGTATAATATGATTTATCTAATGGTAGTTTTATGATTTCAGGCTCACGTGGACGCTGAACCGGGTAGCTGTGGTCGACTGTAAGCGATCTGATGCTACACCACTGGTGTTACAATAAGTTGATGACTCGACATCGAATAGGCTGAGTCACCGGTGAATTGGAGACGAGCTCCTAAATACCAAACTGAAATCCTAAAATTGCGCATGCGCGAGTCTGTCACCTTCACGTTGGTGCCGCGAAATTTAAATTAGAAATAAATGATCAGACATTAATAAAACTACCTACGTTATTAATTTCATCAATCAGCGTTAAATTTATTAAGTAGTACTATTTGTTTGGTTGGATAATAATTAATAATAATAATAATTATAGACTTATATTGGTTAAACAGCGCTAACACGGCGTCTAATCCACCTTTTTGGTTCCAATTCGCCTTTTTCAAGTTCACCGACCAATTATTTACCAGTCCTTTTTGAGTCGATCTACTTAAAAAAAAAATAAAAGAGTTATAAAAAACTTTAAAAAAGTCATAAGAAAACTAAAAAAGTCATTAAGAAAAAGTGCCCGAGACGGGAACCGATCCCGGGACCTATAGCATCACACCCAGATGCTATATCCACAGAACCACTCAATTGCTTAGCAGTTTCAGTTAATCTAGTAACTAAAAGCCAGCGTATCTCCGAAAGGAGCCGAGACAGGTGACAGACTCGCGCATGCGCAATTTTAGGATTTCAGTTTGGTATTTAGGCGCTCCTAATTGGAGAGGATCGTGGTTGGCGTAAACAAGAATATACGGAGGGATATTATTACGAGCATTGAGTTGTAAAGGACTATTAATTGTATTTGGGAAATATTAAAGTGATTTGTTGTTATTCGGGGTTTTAGTTGATTAATCTCTTATCAATTTTATTATAATTTCAGCAATATTCAAAATATTTTCTTATTCTATTAATGTCGATGTTGAAATGGCAGCATCGTGTACAAGGACACGTGTTAGTTGTTAATTTTGATTGGTTTACTCGCGCCGCGTGCCACGACCGATCGATATTTGTGTGATTAGTGTGATAGGATAGCGCTGTGTCAGGGAAGTAGTAATAAAACAAGCGCAAGCTAAAAGCCGTTAAATAACAATTTCATATAACTGGAGAGTGACAACGTGACAACGTCTCATTTTTGCTCGACATAACCTCGAAATCTTTAGCGAATGTTAGTTATGTTACTCTTTGATTTGGTTGACAGCTCGTTTCATCGAGTTGATTTGTTATTATTAACAGCTTTCGTGTACTGTTTATCTTTACTTTTCTGCAAATTTTGATTGTGTGTGTGAAGTGTGATCATTTTGTGACGATATGCTAAGGCAAAGCATAATATTTTACATCATTTTAAACAGACGTAAAAACTTAAACTAAGATTTATCGTTCTACAGGTACCTATGTACCCAGACCGGATGTTTCTTTCTTTCAACTTACTTACGGTAATTTAGTGAGGGAATAATAACTAGGTAGTCCATTTCCTAAAGATTATAATTTCCTTTGCTGCTGTTGATATAATTAGGTACCTACCTATTTTTACCGAAAATTGCATGTACCTACTTCAAAGAATCCTACAAAAACCTATTATTTTACCTGTTGAAAAAATAATTGTAAAATATCTAATAAAACTTATATTAATATATTTACCTGCGTTCTTTTTCTTTTCTCAATCGAAATAATATACAAAATTTAAACAAATCAAGAAATTTATTGTTTGTTTACAGATTTCTGGCCAGTTGTCAAAGTCAAATGTGATAATCTCATTTTTATCCCGTTAAAACAAAAGTCTATTTATTTTATTCGTGCATGCGCACTGTGCGAAATGACCCTGACGGGACAAGGAACCTTGGCTTTTGGCTTCACTACGTTTACATTGGTTAAATGGGCAAGGTGCCATATAGTACTAATACATATATGATTATACCTGCCCGCCTTTTAAACAAAGTTCACAAACTTCCGATTTTCATTTGAACCTCCCACATCGTCGCTAGTTCATTATATTTGGTTTAATGTGAAAGCGCCCAGGAACCAGGGATGTTAATGTAGCAATAATTAAAGTAAATTATATAGTAAATCATACAATTGATGATGGGCTACATGCTTGGTGAAATGGATATTCCATAGTAGAGGAAATTAAAGTAGTACTTGTTATATTACACAATATATTTCAGTTTCCTGACACGTGTTTCAACCCTTGCGGGCCATTATCAAAGGTATTATCAATTGTAAGACAGTTACACAAATCACTGAAATAAATTTAGATACGCAACTGGACTCTTAGAACTGTCAAAAACTAATTGGCGCTGATGTCCTAGTATTTGCGATCCAAAACACGCGAGAGAGAAAGAAATCTGTTTGGCAACTATGGGTAAAAATAGAGAAAACTGTTTTACCAACTTTTGATGAAATCTGTTTTATCGGTAGATATTGGTGCCGCTTTAAAATTTAAAATATTCCCTGGTTTAAATATTCATTTTTTTTCTGCTTTTATTTTTAGTTCAGGGATACACGTTATTTGTAACTCTTGTTTTTAAGTTTAGGGTAAATACCTTGTTAGTAAAGTAACAAATAACGTATATCTAAGAGCTCCAATAGAAAGCAGCAAAAAATGAATTATTTAAACCAAGCAATACCTACCTATTTAAAAAAATACAGCTGACTAAAATAAAGCGAAATAGGTAATAAAACATTATTTTTATGATCAAAAATTATCGGATCTCTTTTTGGCAAGCGGTGTCGCATGCCATGTTTATTTAAACAGTTTGGAACAGGGGCATGTCATCAATATACGAGAGTAGGGCAACAAGCAATATATGGGCAGTTCATGTCAGGGGGGCGGGAGGGTTTGACATATCTGCTAGTAACTTTTGGTTTTCTTATTTTGAGTTAAGATTTCATTAATAATCTTCGCTAATCGAATATTTTTAATGATATAATTGGATATGTAATTAATTTAAGTTCATACTATCATCATTTTCGGTTAAAATTTTACAAAAACATTAAAAAGCTAGTGTTTTTCTTTTTTTTGCAACACTGATTTATTTTATGACAATGACAGTTTACTTCTCGTCTGGGTCTTCTGACGCGTTTGTGATTTTTTCCACGACTTTTTTCTTTATAAAATGGGTTTAATTTGATCTTGGAATGAATTAGTGGGGCTTTTTGGTAAGTTTATAGTGATATCTATGTCCTTAGTTTATTCTTTCATGAGCAAGTAAGTTCCTTCTTGGGATATTTTTTAGCTGAAACTTCGCTGTCGACCATGCTTTGGGATTGATGATTTTTGGAAGTATATTTATTATTGTAAGTATTATGCTAAAGTAGGTATTTAATAATTATATTATATTTTTAGATTCACAACCTTCTAATAATGATCTTTTGAAGTGTGTCTGAGTAAAAATGTTATTAATTAGTTCCTTCCTTATTTTTCAAAACTGGTGAATCACTTCTGTTTACCTACCTTCCTTGCAGTTAAATTATGATTATTTTTACATATACCTACACCATCCCTTATGTTTAACAGCTTTATATATTTCTCTCTTCACTCTAACTACCTATTGTACCTTATATCCTAATTGAAAATAATTTTTTTTTTCTGTTTCAGTCTAACCACACTCCTAGGTTTCCTTAGCTGTAATAATTATCAGTGAGAAAATCTAATTTCTTAAAAATATCATGACTTTAGTGTTGTATATTGTATTCTTAAATCATAAAATATGTAGGTATCTTTTTAATTTAAATATTCTAAATAAATATATTTTGATCATATTTTCTTTTATTATGATAATTCACTAGACATTGTTTTATAATTAAAAAAACAGTAATAAAAACAATTCATGTGTAATAAATTTTAAGGTTGTGATTCAATTTGGTTGTAACATTACTATATAATTGTATTCCAGAAGATATATTTTTAAATTGGTTAGAAATTATCACAAGCTGCTCACATTTACTTATAAGGCGAGCAGCTTGTGTATTCCTGTCAAACATATATCTTATGAAATCCAACTGTAATGTTACAGTCAAATCGAATCAAAACTAAAATTTATTTAAAAATTATGATATATTTTCAAATATTCCCGCGCATTTCTTCAGTCGGTATGTCAGATTTCTATAATGCCATCATGACATTATCGGTAAAAGATAATTCTATTTTGCCGGTGGGTTAGCCATGCAGTTGGTTCATAGATGGCCCATGTTTCGAAACTTTAACATTGTTGTAACATTTCTCTAACCTTTATTGTTCTGTGGTTTGGAACACAACATTGTTTAGGTTTTAACGGAGGTGCGTAGTCTTCCATAACGGAAATAAATACGCGAACTTTAACTAAACAAACCGAAAACACACTAAAACGAAACAAAAAGTCAAAACAACTATCAAAAAACACGCTAATAGTACACACAGAGACCGAACGATCACAAACAGGATTAAAATTCAACACAACTTAAAAGAAAATCGAGAATAGAAAATTGACAATACACTTCAAATTTTTGACAACAACGAAATCTGGGAGTGTGCTTCTTCTTGATGGCAAATCGCAAATGAATGTGGTGCCATCTACATGAGCTTAACTAAACCAAATTGTGCGATGCCACTATCGGCGCCATCTACGAAATGCGATCCAAACAAAATAATAATGTTTGGCGGGAACGCCCAGCTTACGTATCTAAATTTATTTCGGTGATTTGTGGACAGTTAAAAATTCTACATGTCATTAAAATAAAAATAAAAATTGACAGATGAGATAGGTTATTTTGGTCCTTAATTTACAGGTATTGGCCAAAGGTACAACTAAATTACAGGTGTGATTATAGAGGTATTTACATCTAAGTAATAAAATTAAGAAAATGATACTGTGTATAATAATTAGGTATGAATTTTTAACTCTCTCACAATGCCTTCGATAATAGCCCGCAAGGGTTGAAACACGTGTCAGGAAACTGAAATATATTGTGAAATATAACAAGTACTACTTTAATTTCCTCTACTATGTAAATCATACATTTATTGGTACCCGTCCTTCAGGGCCACATATCTCTGTAGGGAGGGCCTATAAGAAAAAAAATTATAGGAACTTGTTATCTTATTTTTCATGTTGTATCTGAATCCGAAAGATTTTCCACATTTTCCCGGACACCCTGTATATAAATACGAGAAAAATGCAAGACATCAGCAGTTCAATCAGGGCTACGTCAATGGTATCGCTGCAATTTTTATGCCGAAAATCATAGCTGCTGCCTCCTTTTCAATCTCTGAATTCGGTTTGGTTTACTAAACGAGATGCGAAAGCTATTGGTTTCCCGGTATTGTCGTCAAAAATATGACTGAAGGGTTGCTCCTAAAGCAAAATTTGGCGCATCAACGGTTAATTTATTTTATTTTTTTATTAGGATTTGGGAGAACTCTAGATGATAACAAAACATCTTTAGTTTCTTGAAAACTGTTTATGCATTCATGAGTCCAACACCACTTTGTGTCTTTTTAATAAACTACATAAGCGTTTTAAGACATCAGAACAGTTTACAATAAATTTGCAATAGAAATTTATCATTCCCAAAAATAATTTTAATTCAGTTACGTTTTTTGGAGTTTGCACATTTCTTATAGATAAATAACCCTCTCATCTGTGGTGTGTGTATATAGACCATCTTTATCTATTACATGACCTAGATATTGATATAATAGGTCCCATTCGTCTCTCGCAAGGGATAAACATATATTCGATTTTTTATAGAATAGACACATACAATTTATAAAGCTGAAGTATATACTTACTACGGCAACCATCACCGGCAACTACATTGGAGTTATTGACGGCAGGCGCAGAGCTGCCTCTATGTCTTGAGCCACGACCAAGTGATGCCTAAAAGATTAAAACAAAGACAAAAAACCGTTACTTCATTATAATTTAATATTTGTTAGAATTAGATGTATTCATTGAAAATAAATAATAATATATGTAAGAAAAGAGTATTTCGAGCATTCTATTACAATTTCAGCATTATTCAAAATTTCTTCTTATCCTATTAATTTTGATTGTGAAATGGCATGGAAAATGGTAAAGTAGTGCACGATTAAAGGGAATAGGCGAATTTTGTTATTTTAATTGGTTGAAACGGGTCGCGTGCCGCTTACAAGAACAACTGATAGATGTTTGTGTGAATCAGTGGAGTAGTGATACAACGCGCAAAAGGTATTCAGTTTTTATAAATATGCCGGCGTCGTGTCGCAAAACTTAAATTTATGCGTCTATGACATAAATACGACCAAAACTAAAGAATCGTTATCACTGAATCAATCGCAAAGCTGCTTTTCTGCTGAAATATAATTTCCTATTTTTATTGTATTTTAAACATATCGGTGTAGCACGTCCATGGCTGCGCAATATTTTAAAATATTTTGTTTGCCCTTACCGATATGTCGTAGCCACCGTTTCGTGTGGCTTAGTTGAACATAGGAAATCCCATGTTAATTTTGAGGTGGCTAAATTTTGGCTCCCCTGTACATTTTAGAGAAAAAATGTATAATAATTTTTTGAAAAGGCCTATATAATAAATCAATGTGCAAATTTTGAACAAATTTTAATAAGCCTAACTTATTCAATTAAATATGATGGCAAAATTGCGAAATTTTCATAGTTTAGGTCATACAGCAAACACCAGCATGATGAAAATCCTCACGCTGTGGTCTCTAGAAGACACCAGTAACAATTTTCGGTAAACATGTGGGCTGGTATTCTTGGAGAGAATCTAATAGTTCACTTGCTGGCTGCTCGTTTGGACTCAAACATTTATCTCCATTTTCTCCAAATGTTATATTATTAGAAAATAACCCTTTAGATATTAGAAATAAAATGTAATTTCAACATGACGGGCACCCCCACATTTTGGTTTGAATGTGCGCCAGTATCCGGACCAGTGATTTCCCCGCCGAAGAGGAGGTCCCGTGGCTTATATAACCAGCGCGTTCTCCCTATTTGAACCCCCTAGATTTGTTCCTTTGAGGTTATCTAAAATCTTTAGTCTACGAAACGCCTATTTGTAATGAGGAAGATCTCTTAGCAAGAATAATTGCTAGTTGTACACATGCTAGAAGCTATTTTCGGAATTTTCTATAGAGCCCGCGAGCAGGGACCCGGACCGGAACCGCTAATTGGTAAGAACCGGACCGGAACAGATATTTTTTGTGGACCGGAATCGAAACCGAACACATATTTTACTTAAAAGAAAATTTTAGTTGCAGAACCCGAACCCCAAAAAATTAAAACGTTTTTTTTTTGTTTTTTTTTCGGTTTTCAGGGTAATACTTTGCCAGATACACATGCCTTTGCAGTAATTAAACCTAACCTAATTTTAAGTTTATAAAATTTGTTCTGTGGAGACACTTTCAACTTTCGGCCGAGATTTCGACCAAAAAACAGATAAGCAGCCCTATGATCAAACTCACAAGTTAACTCTAGACGCTAACTAGCTGTTTTTCAACCACTGTGAAAAATTAACAAGTAGGCTTTTTTCCGGTTGTTGTCATGGAAACGGTACGTTAAAAGTTACATTCCGGTTCGGGTCCCTACCCGCGAGTCAATGAACCGACGGTGCAATCTTTATTGTATCGAAGCAAATGGTCAACATTTTGAACAATTATTGTAAACCATCATTTAATGAGAAAAAGTCCAACACGACCAAAAAGTGATTTTTGTCCTCCTGAACATTTTTTGTAAAAATTGTTAATTATTTGTCACTGAAATGAACAAAACTGATCAAACCCATTTTGTCTTTTTTCCGCTAAAACGCGGAACAAGTTTGTCTTGATGTCCTCTACCACCCCTTTTGTCGGTATGTTTTTGAGACACCTCTATAAGCAGCGATTCTTATCAATAGTACAGAGACGGAAAGAAAGAGAAAATTTTAAAAAAGTTGCCTTTAGTAATGGGCAAGCTAAGCGATATGGAAATAGTCCGGCAGGATGTCCGTTGGGTCCGGTCCGTTAAGCTACGGCTTGTTAGAACAGTGCGCGATGCCTGACGTAGACGTACAGCAGAATATGTCTTCAATCTATTTATAGAGCAGTAGTTTGTTAAGAACTTAAATAACTTTAACGGACCGGACCCGTTTCGTCATGAAATGCGATATCGTCTGTGAGACACGTTAGAGCTGGAGTTCCGCAGGGCTCCCCTGTACAATATCTATACAAGTGATATACCTAAATTTGCTCAAACACAGTTATACCTGTGTGCTGATGATACCGCGATAACCGCCACCTAGCCAAGAATAGTAATCTCGAGGTTGCAACGCCATATAATACTTTTGGAGTCATGGTTAGATATACAGGGTGTCCCGAAAATTAAGGGGCAATACTTTACCACCATATTCTCTGGCTAAAAATAATAGATATTTTTCATATCCCTTAAATCGTTTTTTTTTTTATTATTTTCGTACCCGTTTATAGTTAAATTTTAAAATTAGGTATGGTTATAAACTTTTAACGATAAATAGAAATAAAGGTCTGTCTTTACCACCAAATAACTTTATTTGCCCCTCTAGGGTAGAAAACAAGGGTTATAGAAATACATAAAATGACGATGAATTAAATTAAATTTCTTAATGTATGTGTTGTACTAGTTTCGACTTTAGAGAAAGTCATCCTCAGCAACTAACCATTTAAGAGATTTTAATATGAAAAGAAGTTAAAACAGTTGGGGGAGCAGAGAGGTGATTCAATAATACCATACAATATAATGTAGATTATGCAACCTTTGGAATCGACAGGAGTTTAGTATAAGAACGGTGTATCTCCATGTAAAGGTAGGAGTTGATTTATACGCGAGTAGAATAAAGGACCTTAATCATAGTCGAGTAAATCACTCTTAAATCAAGCAATGTTAAAGTCAAAACGTGTTGTAAAAGAAGAATTTTAACATATCAATTCATTCTTTTTTCTAGTGAAACCAAATTAGTGAAGGGACATGTTTAATGTTATGGTGGATTGGATATTTGTGAATGAAACTAAATGAACTCGCTATTCTAAAAAAAGGTTGTCAAAATGAGACTATGTCATTTTATATAAAATGGGAATACATCAAGTGGTCACTATTCACTTGTTATACTGTAGTATAAGGTGTAGTGTAAGTAAGGTATAGTATAAGGTAAAATTAAGACAGTTAGTATTTTACAGTATTTTACCTATTTTATTAAATTAGTTTATATTATTAAACATTGGTTTAGATTGACAAGGTTACAACCATGAACGTAAGCTTTGCTTGTAATTGATAAACATAAACATATAACATATAACAAACCGTACCATAGTTTAAGGTTACCCAAACATATATATATTTTGATGAACTAGATTTAAAAGAATATAAGTTAAGAGATGATGATTTGATAATTTTAACATTTTGCTACTATTGTACTAATACCGTAATGAATATACGTCATTTTCGTTATCCAAAACCTGTGTGCTAATTTCGAACCAGGTAATCATCTTACATGGCGATCCTGCCAGCGGGCTTAAGTTAAGCCCTTGGTAAATATAAAGTGACTACCTAAGTGAAAGCAAACAAGTGAAACAAGTGAAGTGAAACAAGTGCAGATGGGGACAACAAATTCAAAACACGCAGAAATAACAGACTCTGGTGTCGTTAATTCGAATTTCATTGTGGAACAAGAGGCGATCCAGGCACCCTTGGACATTCGCATACTGTTGTATATCCTAACTGGAGCAGTCGTCCTGTTGTTGGTGTTGAAGCTCAAACAGATGTACCGCAGAACACTGAAGAAGGATTTATCAAGGAGTATGTACCTGAGGACAGCACCTAGGGATCCTGAAGCAATCTAAGTTCTTATAAACCCCGCAGATAAGCCTAAAGAAGAAGAAAAGTCACTCCATTTCATTTTGACCGCATTTGCATATGCGTAGTAGCAGTCCCAAGTCGAGCAACAGCCAAGCAGAACGTACTTGTGAGGCCTTAATGGAAGGTGAGGCAAAAGCCGCTCGTACGCAACGTGGGATTAGTTCATGGGCATCAAGGAGTTCCAGTACTTGTTAGAAGAGGCAAGGGTACTGTATAGGAATCTGAAAAAGGACTCCATCGAAAGGCGCAGCTCTAGGACTGTCACCGTAAGCAACTTAGGAAAACTAGAGACACTTGTAAGTGAGTTTAGCAATTTAAAAAATGAATTTAATAGGGTCCCCGTCCCCACTAAAACCGTATTAATAGCCCAAGTCAAAGATTATGCCACACAGTTAGATAAATATTTTGAAGCTATTAATGAAGTTTTACAGGATAGGCTAAAAACCGCCGATACGAAAGAAACAGAATCTGTAGCAAAAAATCCCGATTCTGATTGTTTTGTTGAAGCTAGAAACATGAGTGAAAAATTTGATTTGAAAACGGCCGCGTCTCTGTTGCCGCGCATGGACGGCACTGAGAAAACGACAAAAGAGTTAATTGACGGCATCGAGTTATATGACGCATTGCTTGACGAGGCAGGGAAAAAGAGTTTAACGAATTATGTCCTTAAGGCAAGATTATCGGGTAATGCAAAAATAAGGTTGCAGAGCACATACGCAACGAATGAAGCCCTTATTACTGATATTAAAGCTCTTTTTCTCACCAAAAAGTCAGAGGGAGCATTGTCCGCCAGATTGAACGGTGCTAAGCAAGGGGGTAAATCAATCGAGGAGTTCGGTAGAACTATTGAAGATCTACTCCTGGACCTTACTATCGCACAGTCCGACGGGAATGACGAAGCTGTACGGGTGTTAACTTCCGTAAACGAGAAGCTTGCTATAAACGTATTTGCCAATGGGTTGCAGAGTAGCGACATGCGCACTATTGTTAAAGCACGTAATTACGACCGATTAAGTGATGCGATAAGGGCAGCAAAGGATGAGGAGCTTGGAAAAAGTGACACAGGCTCTCATCGGGTTTTTCATATCCAAAATAGGCACGCGAGTAATAGGGTCTTCAGAGGTCGAAATAATCGAGCAAATTTCAGTTCTTTTTCAAATAATAGGTCTCGTGGTCGGAATTTTTCAGGTCCCGCAGGGAATAACAGGTATAACAGTAATAACAACAATTACAGGTTTCAAAATAGGTCACCGAATTTTAGGGGTTTCCCAAATCGCGGAAGAGGTTTTCGTGGTAATAATAATAATAATAGGTCATATTGCATTAGGGACGAAAGTACTAGCGAGTCTAATCAATCAAGCGAAACATTAGAAAATCAGTTTTTTCGAGTCTAATAATGAATTTTTTATTTTTAATTTAAATGGTCTCAATTTTATTCAAGTCAAGTACAAAGGTACCAAATTAAATTTATTAATAGATACAGGTGCTTCAATTAGTGTAATATTTAAAACCTGTGTTGATAAACACGAATATGTAAACACAGCAACTAAAATAAAAATTAATGGAGTTACCGGCTCCACACTGTCTCATGGCGTTGCGAACTTGAAATTTAATATTAATAACAATAACAATAACAATGTAATTAATTTAAATCATAATTTTCACCTAATAGACAGTTTTGAGAATAAAATAAACGGAGTCTTAGGCTCTGATTTTTTCCAAAAATATAATGCCACTATAAATTACGAAAATTTTAATTTTTCATTTTTTCTAAAAAATAAAAATATCTCGGTACCAATGTTTTCAAAAGAAAAATCTTATTTTAAAATACCAGCTAGATGCGAGGTAATTAAATTTTGCAAAGTGAATAAAAATGAGGACTGTATTGTATTACCAGAAGAAATCGGAGACGGTATATATATAACCAGTACTTTAGTACGACCACAAAGCAATATGATTCCAATAAAAATTTTAAATACCCGTGACATGGAAATTTCATTGACAAATTTTTATCCAAAGCTTGTAAATTTTAGCGATTACGAAACATGTTGTTTTTTAGAAACGGAGAATAATTCAGTAGGGCGAGTTGACAAATTGTTGAAATTAATTAATACTAAGCATTTAAATAAGGAAGAAAACTTTTCAATACAAAAAATTTGCGCTAAGTATTCGGATATTTTTCATTTAGATAACGATCCTCTTACTACGACTAACATCTACAAACAGACATTACGACTTAAGCCTGACGCGTCACCGTCATACGTAAAACCATACAGACTTCCTCACGCACAAAAGGCAGAAATACATAAGCAAATCGAAATGATGGAAAAACAAGGAATCATTGAAAAGGCTAAAAGTGAATGGTCCGCACCATTGTTAGTTGTACCTAAAAAAGCCGACCAAACAGGCATTAAACGCTTTAGAGTTGTAATTGATTTTCGTTTGCTCAATAAAAAGTTACGAGACGACGAAAAGTTTCCATTGCCATCTATTACTGAAATTTTAGATTCATTATCTGGAGCTATGTATTTCTCGCATTTAGACCTGTCCCAAGGATACTACCAAGTGCCTTTGGAAGAGTCTAGTCGACCGTATACAGCATTTACGACCGAAAGAGGACAGTACCAAATGACACGACTTCCGATGGGTTTAAAAATTAGTCCAAGTGCTTTTTCTAGAATAATGACTATTGCAATGACAGGGTTAAATTATGACAGTTGTTTCGTTTATCTTGATGATTTAATTGTTTTTGGAAACAGTTTAAGGAATCATAACCAAAATCTAGTGAAAAATTTTCAGAGGCTTAGAGACGTAAATTTGAAATTAAATCCAAACAAGTGTGAATTTTTGAAAAAAGAAATTTTGTATCTTGGGCATGTGATTTCGGAGAAAGGTGTTTTTCCTGATAGGGAGAAAATAAAGGTCCTTCAGAGTTATCCCGTACCCAAGGATGCAAATGAGACTAAACGATTTGTTGCATTTGCAAACTATTATAGAAGATTTATTCCAAATTTTGCAAAAATTTCAATTCCATTAAATAATTTAACCAGGAAAAAAGTAAAATTTTGTTGGACAAATGAGTGTCAAAAATCTTTCGAAAAATTAAAAACCGCACTTATAAGCCCTCCAATCTTACAATATCCTAATTTTGATAAAGATAATATTTTCATTTTAAAAACCGATGCATCAGGGGGTGCAATCGGAGCAGTTTTGTCAAATATGGATGATAAGCCAGTTGCTTATGCCAGTAGGTCTTTAAATAAAGCAGAACGTAATTATTGTACAGTAGAAAAGGAACTTTTAGCAGTAGTATGGGCAGTTAAGCATTTCAGACCTTATTTGTATGGACGAAAATTTTCACTTGAAACCGACTGTAAACCTCTTATTTCACTTTTTGGTATGACTAACCCTTCTAGTAGACTCACTAAATTTCGATTAGTTTTGGAAGAATACGATTTTGATATTAAACATGTTAAAGGGAAAGAAAACGTCATAGCGGACGCGCTTTCGAGAATAGAAATAAATAATGAGGAGCTTAAAAGCTTAAGTAATAAAAATAATAATGAATCTTTATTTGCTACGACTAGAGCAGCCGCGAAGCGACAGACAGACAAAACAGATGACGTAGGTTGTAGTTCGGGTACTTACGAACGGATTGATCACCCGGGAGTAACAGAAGTACTGAAACGGCCTAAAGAATCGTGTGAACTCTGTCCAGTGTCAAACGCGAAGTTTATTGAATTATGTAAAAATGAAAATTACGATTGTAATATAGAAAATTTCGTCTATTTCAAAAATAAAAACGTCATTTATATGGGCCAGGATTTTCGATCGACGTTGACCAGGAAGGCATCGTTGAGAAACCTGAGTTCCGACGAAGCGGAATTTAAATTTCAGAACATCCGATCGGCGTTACCCTTAAGTGGATCGTTGAGGATACTGAAAGCTATATGTGATAAATATAATATCCGCGAATTAATAGTAATTAAAGACGGAAAGAGCGCTCAATTCTTAAGAGAATTATTAAAATATAAAAAGTTGATAAATGAAACCGGTATAAAAATATGTGTTATTAAAGACGTGCAAAAAGTATACGATCGTGAGACAAAGCAAATAGTGCTTAATGATTTTCATTTACTGCCGACAGGAGGTCATGCAGGAATAAATAGGATGTATAATAATGTTAAAAAATATTATTCATGGATAGGTTTAAGACAAGACGTTGAGGACTTTGTTAAAAAATGCGATGATTGTCAGAGGTATAAACATTCAAAACTAAGTATAGAGCCAATGACTATTACGCCTACAGCTGATTCAGCATTCCAGAGAATTTGTTTAGATTTAGTTGGTCCTTTAGAATCAGATGTTGATAACAATAAATATGTTTTAACGTTACAGTGTGATCTCAGTAAATTCGTGGAATGTTATCCTTTAAAAAATAAGGAAGCTGTAACAGTAGCCCAAGCGTTCGTTGAAAATTTTATTTTGAGGTTTGGAATCCCAGATGAGATATTGTCAGACCAAGGCACTGAATTCTTAGCTGCAACCCTTACGCAAACGTGTAAATTGCTTCAAATTAAAAAACTTAATTCAACGGCCTACCATCATCAGATCATAGGCGCATTAGAAAACTCTCATAAAACATTAGGAGCATACTTACGAATGCAAATAGCGAAAAACCCAACTAATTGGAGTAGTTGGATACCTTTTTGGTGTTTTTCCTATAACACTAGTGTTCATACTGAAACTCGGTATACCCCGTATGAGTTAGTATTTGGCAAAACGGCTAATTTACCTTCGAATTTGTTACGAGAAGTTGACCCTCTGTACAATTTTGATAGTTATCCTTTAGAGTTAAAGTATAGGCTCCAGCAAGCATGTGCTGATGCAAAAAGTAACTTAATGACGTCAAAAGGTAAAAGAAAGACTGTATATGATAGGAAAAGTAGCATAGTTAATTATAAGAGTGGTGATAAAGTGCTTTTGAAAAATAATTCGGGAACAAAAATGGACGCTTTATACAATGGACCCTTTACAGTGATAGGTGAACAGTCTCCAAATATTTTGTTAGATATAGAGAATAAGCAAGTTTTAGTTCATAAGAATAGAGTTAAGAAATATTTTGATTGATATAGATTGGTTGATTATTTCAAAAAAAAAATTCAGCATTAGCATTCGATTTTTTTTTTCTGCCGGCCGGAGGTGTAGTATAAGGTGTAGTGTAAGTAAGGTATAGTATAAGGTAAAATTAAGACAGTTAGTATTTTACAGTATTTTACCTATTTTATTAAATTAGTTTATATTATTAAACATTGGTTTAGATTGACAAGGTTACAACCATGAACGTAAGGTGCCAGCTTTGCTTGTAATTGATAAACATAAACATATAACATATAACAAACCGTACCATAGTTTAAGGTTACCCAAACATATATATATTTTGATGAACTAGATTTAAAAGAATATAAGTTAAGAGATGATGATTTGATAATTTTAACATTTTGCTACTATTGTACTAATACCGTAATGAATATACGTCATTTTCGTTATCCAAAACCTGTGTGCTAATTTCGAACCAGGTAATCATCTTACAATACCTATTAAAATAAAAATAAAATAAAATTCAAAAATTGTTAAGACATTAGATTGTTGATTTTTTATTTTTCATCTTGTTGCCAGGTGAAGAAATTAATTTTAATTTTAACTTCAGCATGCTACTCAAAGGAATTTCCTGCTGAAATAGCATCATGTTTACTTAAATATATTTCGACGAATTTTAACTTTATGGAAAGTAATGCAACAGACAGAAAACTCATCGTTTGGTCCGACAGATGTGTGGGGCAAAATAATAATTGGAGAATGATATCTCTATATCACTATTTTGTTACTATGAAGTACTTCTCATCTGTTGAACAAAAGTTTTTAACAAGCGGCCACAGCTTTTTGCCCTGTGACCGTGATTTTGCATTGATCGAGAGAAAGAAAAAAACGGCTACTGTTTACCATCCAAGACAGTGGATAGAAATCATCGCAAATGCACGAGCTTCGAAGTACTTCCTTGTGTATAATATGGAAAATAATGACTTTAAAGATCTTTCCCAGATTGAATCTTCACTGAAAAAGGACCCAGCACTTAAAATAACGGAAGTTGTGTGGCTCCAAATTACGAGAGATGACCCTACAACAATACGCACTAGAGTAAGTCACAATAGTTTGCAACCATGGAAAAGTTATTCTATGTCAAAGAAAATAAAAGGAGTTCGAAATAGATGCCTACCACCAGTTAAATTAGATCTCCAAAGCCTTCCAAATTTATACAACTCTGTTTTTCCGATTAAAAAAGAAAAGAAAGCAAATTTGTTAGACATGTGCAAATTCATTCCGTTAGAATATAGAGAATTTTATAGTAATTTGCTAAGCGACGGTTAAAATGTAATATGTTATTATGTTTATGGTTGAGTTAATGCATGTAGGACATGCAATTGAATCGTTTATTATTAAAACATGCTAAGTCACATTTTGCAAACTTTTGAGTAAATGAAAAAAACGTTTAACTTTCGAAATTGAGAGAATATGTTACTCATGTTAGACTTTTTGCATACCTGAACAATATTCAAGACGTTTCATGAAAAAAAAATATTTTTTTTTTTAAATGAAGGCTTCTAAAATTGACATTGAAAAACTACACATGACTTGTTTCTGCAATAAATAAAAGAAATTTTTAACTTTATTTTTTTAATTATCTGTAACTAAGTTCACAAAACGTGTTTTTTTATTTTTATTTTTTGTTCTTTTGGCCTCTTTCGTCTTTTGGTGGGTGGTTTTGTAGAATATCATGATAATATTCCTTATGCTCTTCCTCAACCCAGCGTAGTAGCGTTTTTAAGTTGTCAAGCTTGACAATTCCTATAGGTAATGGACCTTTGTACGCATGTTCTGTAGGAAGTTTAACCACTAATTTGGATGTTCGTGGCTGTAGTAAATCCGAAAAAGTGTGCCACAAAAGTCCATTCACATATTCGGAGGCCTTGATCACATGGTCTTCTTCGTAAACTAAGTGGTGGAACTTTGAAATTGAGAACTGAACCTTGTCCTTTTTATTTTTCTCCATCTTAGTTTCATTTGATATGCAGTTGAGCTTATAATACTTTGGCCACCAACTCTTAAAGTTTATAATGTCTTTGGTTTCTATTTCTTTAACGGTAAAAAAATATTTAGCACTGGCAAGGACAATAAGCTCTGTATATTGGTGAATATTATACACTCTATCAAATCTTCGCAATTTTCTTTTTATTGTACCAAATGCGCGATCGCACGGTAAAAATGAATGGCCTCGTATTGGATAATATTGCACAATTTTCTGAAACCTACCAGTTGCTTTAAGAGCCATACACATTCTAACAATGGTGTGGTTCTTATTTTGCCCAGGGCAATTGTCACAAAACAAGCGCAACTCGGTTGCTTCTGCGGGAACCATATTTTTTATATAATCTTGAATGAAAGAACAAACTTCATTTGGGCCCTTAGCTGCCAGTCCCTCATGATAAATATAAAAGAAGGACTTTTGGGTTTTTAAATCTGTTATGCAAAACAAACTGACAGTAAGCTGTGACAAGTAAAATTTATCCTGGGTAGGAAACTCCGGCAACTGTAGGTTCTGCATAAAATCAAAGGAAAATGCGGCTAAATCTTCACGCTGGTAGCATTCTTCCGTTGTCGTCCTAAGAGCACTGTAGAATTTTTTTGCCCTGCGCTCATGCACGATTTTCTCAGCAACTGCAGCTCGTTTGGCCTCATCGTTTAACTTCGGGTTTCTTATTTTAAGAGATAAATCTTCACAAATATTACATACGTCTACTTGAGGTCTTCCAAAATGTAAATCAAAATTTTGTTTGAAATATTTAATATAATAGCTGTATTTCACAGGTGAATTTGGGAATTTCTCTATAAAGAGGCTGTACATAATTTTAACATTAAGTTTAGCATCCAGGTACTTGTATTCTTTGTTACAATAATGAGATCCTTTCACTGGAAAAGAAGAAATATGTTCCCTTATTTCTTCTCTGTATTGTTCACCTACCACATTAGATTTAACATTTTTTCCTCTTTTATCCTCAGGAGTTTCATTATTACTTAATAATAATTTTATCCTTTGTACGCGTTGTTTCGAAATTGCATGAATACTCAAAAAAGCTTTAAGGCAAACTTTTACCCTTCTTCGATCTATCCTAATAAAATGATTGTAGGAGCGAGTCCTCTTTTCGTTTTCTTGAGGATTAACCCTTCGTCTTTTAACGCCATACATTTCTATTTGACCCTGTAAGTAAATGTCCTGTTCATTTTTAGTTGCGATTTTGTAAAATGTTTCAAAAACTATGTTTCGGTTTTCTTCACAAACTTTATCAAAACACTTCAATGGACAACTAAAAATAGCTCGGTTTAGCATCAGCAAATAGTGTATTATAAAAATAATCTCACCTGCAAGAATTCCCAATCACTTTGGCATGAACAACATGCCCTTTGTAGTCTAGGTACTCTTTTCCTTTGGCTCTAGACGCCTTTATTCGATTTCGTAGGTATCCTGATGGGTTAACTACACCCCTTTTTCTTTTAATCGGTTGTTCTTGTATTTCCTCCATTATTCTTTTACTCAAATGTTAGATAAATCTTATTTTTAAACGCTACGGTTACACTGACAAGAAGTTAACGTATTTATAGGTTATGTGTCAAAACGTACGTGCCTTGTTTAAGCACACGCCTGTTTATTGCAGAAACAAGCCAAGTGCTGGTACTTGGATTATTTCTGCAACAAACGACTTGAGTGACACATCGAAAAAAAGCACATCGGATATGAGTACTTGGATTCTTTCTGCACTAAACGATGCGTCTGTAAATTAAATGTGTATTTCCGACAAAACAAGGAAATGACCGAAAATGTTACTTGGCGTCTTTTAACAATAAACGATTCAATTATGTTAAAATTTAATGTAAAAAAGAAATAAAAATGTTGATGCTTACATGATTTTAATTTACATATCACACGCACCCAATCACCCTCTCACAGATACCCACTTGAACAAGGTTGTAACCAGCCTGTTACAACCTTGTTTGGTGATCTTACAACCTTGTTCTGCTGATCAGCTTCAGTTGTATCTATTTCGCCTCTGTTATGTATTGAATATATTATTTTTGTTCAAATAATGCTAATACATACGTAACTATAATCGAATAATCAATATTACTCTTTAAATTTCGATAGTTACGATCAGTATTAAAAAAAATTGTTTCCTGTAAAATTTCATTTTTGATGGATACAACCTTGTTCGGGGCAGGTATTCAATTATGAAATTTCAAAGTATTCTACGTAAAAAAGGTACCCTTAGTTCACCCTGATAGGACTTATAGTTTTTGAGTAAAATCGTTTTAAAGAAAATCACGTCCCTAAAGGAGTTAATTAATAAAATAATTGTTCTTAAATCTTTTATATCAAAAATGTACTAAGAACTACAAAATGTATAAAAGTAAATTATTTTAAAATATACAGGGTGTCCGGATAAGGATACGGAGCGGCCATATCTCGGAAACGATACGTCCCACAGATCTGAAAAAAAAGCTCTCATCATAAAAACTGCCAAGAGAAATTCATTCAAAATAATTTTAAGTTTCGCAAATTGCCGCAAGAGGGCGTAACGGCTTATTTATTTTTTAAAGTTCATTTTACGGCAAAAAATACCACTTAACCGTAGAAAAGCAAATAAATAATTAAAATCAGTAGATTCTTTACTACAACTTTTGTTATTGTTATTTTTTTAAATCTCGCCTAATAAAGGAGTGGGGGAAGCCTTTAGGACATTTTTCAAAAACTGTCATTATGTCGTTATCCTTCAACGGGTTTTCTATAACTTGGACTTGTTTGAAAGGGAATTCCTTGGAGTTTAAATAAATGATTCAGGAATTGTCACAAGTTTCCTGATACAATTTTAAGATGCCGCTGTTATTCAATCTAACTTATTTTTTTATTTTTCTCGGTATTTGCAAATTGGATGGTATAATAGGAGACAATTTGCATAGGGAACGATTAGTCCAAACCGCAAATCGATATCACCAGGGGTTTAAAAGTTATTTTGATTTTTCTTTAAAAAATGATACAGTTTCTATTTACCGGTACCCGGTATACCCCTAATAAGCAAGATAACAACTAATTTCATGGCCTACTGTTTAATAAACTATAAAATTTATAATAAAAGTTTAACGAGTCAAAGAAACATCAATAACACTGAATAAAATATGAATATTATGATAATATCATATTATGAGACTTAGACTATGAAAAAGTGCACAAATCTTAGAACTAGAAACAATTTTATTGGCAATTTAGCGAGACAACAATAATAATTACAAATGTTCAAAATGTTTTCCGTCATTTTGTAAGCACTTAATTATTCTTCTGTTAGTTGATAATACGGCTGCCTCAATTTCAGCCGTGGATAAGTTTCTAACGGCATTTGTTATCCTTACCATCATGTTTTCCCTTGTTGTTGGTCTCTCTTGGAAAACCAGATCTTTTAACCTACCACATAGGTAAAAATTAAGACAAGTAAGATCCGGTGAACGAGCCGGCCAGGGAAACAAGCTTCCTCTTCCAATTACACGATGCGCAAATTGCTCTTCTAGGTATTGGCGTACGTTACGATAGTAATGCGCCGGACAACCATCAAGTTGGATCCACATGTTTGTTCTCGTTTGTAAGGAGACTTCTTCCAAAAGAGGTGGAAGGAAAGTGGCCAAGAAATCTAAAAATCTTGCTCCATTAAGGGTTTGGTCAAAAAAATGGGGACCGATAATTTTTCCTTCCAAGATCCCGCACCAAACATTTAAACTCCAGCGGTTTTGAAAATCTACTTGCCTCATCCAATGAGGGTTTTGCTCAGATCAATAGTGCATATTATGCAAATTCACACCCCCAGCGTTAGTGAAAGTGGCCTCGTCTGTCCATAATATCCGTGAAAGAAAATTTGGATTTTCCCTAATCATATTTAATAGCCAGTGACAGAAATCCAATCGACGATCATAATCAGTATCGTTTAATGCCTGGTGTAAAACGATGTGGTAAGGGTGCATACTATTAGTTTGTAAAATCTCGTGGACATTTGTTTTTGGAACCCCCAAGTCAAGGGAAATTTTTCTGGTGCTTAAAGTGGGATCGTATTGAACGTAAGCCAAAACGTTGATAATATTTACCTCATTACGTGTCCTACGAATGCGTAAGGGTCGTTGAATGGGCTGCACATTACCAGTTTCTCTTAATCGTCGAGCTAATCTTAAGAATACTTCTCGAGAATAGTGTCTTCTTTGTGGAAATCGCATTGCATACTCTCGCGACGCTATTACAGCATTTTCAAGAGATTGAAAATACATATTCAACATATCATACGCTTCTGCGTTAGTAAACGGCATACTGTTTGTAGAAAAATGCAATATAAATGTAAAAAACAATGCTTAATATTATAAGATGCTTGACGTTTAAAACTCATCAACAGCTTGTCACAATAAATTATTTATTTGTTTTTTTCCATGGCCAACTTGGAACTTGTAATTTAGGCGAAAACATGATGGAAAGTATATGAAATGCCGTTCGAAGCTTATCCACGGCTGGAATTGAGGCAAGAGGCAAGAGGCAAGTGTGTTTTTCACTGAAAGAAGAATAACTAAGAGCTTAGGAAGTGACGGAAAATATTTTAAACATTTGTAATTATTGTTGTCTTGCTAAATTGCTAATTGTTTCTAGATTTAAGATTTGTGCACTTTTTCATAATCTCATATCATAATATTCATATTCTATTCAGTGTTATTGATGTTTCTTTGACTCGTTAAACTTTTATTATAAATTTTATAGTTTATTAAACAGTAGGCCATGAAATTAGTTGTTATCTTGCTTATTAGGGGTATACCGGGTACCGGTAAATGGAAACTGTATCATTTTTTAAAGAAAAATCAAAATAACTTTTAAACCCCTGGTGATATCGATCTGCGGTTTGGACTAGTCGTTCCCTATGCAAATTGTCTCCTATTACTACCGAAAAAAATTATACCATCCAATTTGCAAATACCGAGAAAAATAAAAAAATAAGTTAGATTGAATAACAGCGCCATCTTAAAATTGTATCAGGAAACTTGTGACAATTCCTAAATCATTTATTTAAACTCCAAGGAATTCCCTTTCAAACAAGTCCAAGTTATAGAAAATCCGTTGAAGGATAACGACATAATGACAGTTTTTGAAAAATGTCCTAAAGGCTTCCCCCACTCCTTTATTAGGCGAGATTCAAAAAAATAACAATAACAAAAGTTGTAGTAAACAATCTACTGATTTTAATTATTTATTTGCTTTTCTACGGTTAAGTGGCATTTTTTGCCGTAAAATGAACTTTAAAAAATAAATAAGCCGTTACGCCCTCTTGCGGCAATTTCCGAAACTTAAAATTATTTTGAATGAATTTCTCTTGGCAGTTTTTATGATGAGAGCTTTTTTTTCAGATCTGTGGGACGTATCGTTTCCGAGATATGGCCGCTCCGTATCCTTATCCGGACACCCTGTACATATAATATGGGTGAAAACCTTGCATCTGAGTCATTCTTCCTATCTAAAATAAATATTCGTTATAATTATGGATAGCAATATGGTAAAGTAAAACGCATTACAATTGATTTCGGAATGTTGACTTCTGTAGCCAATGGTCTGAGTCCAACTTGAGGATTATCTACTATTTGTTGAAGTGCATTTTCCAAAATAAATCATAGTCCTCCCTAGGTCGTCCTTGCCCACGAAGGCGTTCATACGAACCATTCTCCATCAAATTTTTATAAACCCTCTCAAATACTTTGCGTCCAGGAAGTCTCCGTTGCTGAAAACGTCTGCGATATTACTGTACCGCAAGGGAACGTCCATTACAATATCCGTATACAAAATGGATATCGGTAAGCTCGTGGTTTGAAAAATTTTGCATTATCTTATTTATTATGTCTAATTTTACAACAATAATAACAGCAGACAATATCTGACACAGAAATGTCAAAGGAAACAAATATCAATTTTAATCCATGGCCTTTTATTCACAAATTTCACTTTGATTATTATTCTTATTGATTATCTCCTTTATGGACGTGATTTTTTTTAAAACGATTTTACTCAAAAACTGTAAGTCCTATCTAGGTGAACTAAGGGTACCTTTTTTACGCAGTAATTTCCTAATTATTAAGAAAATAATAAAAAAAAACGACTAGTTGAAAAAATGGGATTATTTTAACCCTAACCACCCCGGTATGAGACGCATATGACTAAATTTTTGGAATTCTGAATTCAGAAAGTGATTTATCTTTAAAAGTTTATAAGATTTCAGGGTTCCCCATTCGAGGGGGGGGGGTAGCTCTCTTAACAAACATTTCTGCACTTATGTCCATATGAAAATTTTTTATTATTTTTAGCCGAAGATTTGGTGGTAAAGTATTGCCTCTTAGTTTCGGGACACCCTGTATATAGGTGGAAAATCCGACTCAATGACGCTAAAACCCAAGCTATCTACTTTTCAAAGTCCAGAGTACGATATCCAGAAACCCGATTGCTAGTCGAAAACTCCGGGATAAATTGGAGCAGTAGGGTCAAGTGGGCCTTTGCCTTTTAAGGATGGCGTGGAACGAAAACGCCGATCAGCGCTTGAAAAAGCGAATAGTTAACTTGGTGCCATCTACGCCCTAATCAACAAGACTTTAATCCGACCAGTACTTACTTATGGTACTATAAACAAGACGCAGTACAAAAAAGAAAAAAGTTTTTTAGAACAGTTTTAAAAATCATTACTCACACACTTCACAATGACTTCATATCGCCAACTACTACAAACGGACAGACGTATCATTAAATCATCTAATTACACAATTACACATTCACTTCATACAACATATAAACCATTCGTGGGGACTGGTTCGTACTAAGACAGCCTATGATTTACCATCCACTGGTAACAACGTCACAATCAAGTAATAGGAGTAAAAGACAGTCTGACTTAAAAAGAAGCACATGATCCCAGGACGTCCTGTCGGACTATTTCCATATCGCTTAGCTGGCCCTTTACTATAGTAAAGGCAATATTTTATTTTATTCTTCTCTTTCTTTCCATCCCTGTACTGTTGACAAGAATCGATGCTTACATAGGGTATCCCAAAAACATACCGACAAAAATAGACCGGATACAGATCCGTTCCATCTCTAAAAAAATGATCTGATAAGATATGTTGAAAATATCCTCCACCAACTGTCCTGCAATAGACTAATTGGTTCAAAAATTCCTGTTGTTAATTTTGTACCACTTGAGGAGAAATTTCTCGTATTACTCGTCAAAATCCGAGTTGATGTGAAGAATAGGCTTCATCATGTCGAAACCACATTTGGGCACTGGTGCGCATACCCAACAAGCACACAAATATACTGCAGATGTTCATGTAAAGCATATTGGGTGCATTAAACCTTTCAGGTGATGGTCGCGCATAGGGTAGGCAAAGATGACGCATCGGAAGTTTAAAATAGTGTTATATTTTAAGGTTTTTATATTTTATTAAGTGCTTAGTTTACAAGTCTCTTAAACGAGTAAAATACATTTTAAATAATTTTAATGTAGAAATCTTTAACTGGGATTAACTGCATATGAACTAAATGGAAAAATGTTTGGAGAATCGCTGTAATACATTGAATTTTTCTATAACAGTAATATTAGATATATTCATGCAGAAAATAAACTTCAGAGCTTGAATTAGTTAGATGAGAAACAACTATAAAATTAAACTTGTGATTGTAACTAAAATACGTTTAATGTCTAAAAAAATCACAGATATAGTCTTTTGAAGTGAATTGACTACTGCAGGCCTTAAGAGACCAATCAGCACATGACACACATCGATACCATATTTCTCCAGGTTGGCCGAATTCTCCACAAATATTGCAGTAGTTTTTATCTCCATCCTCAACATCGTCCACCTCATCGTCATCGCACAGGTCCTTTTCAATCAAACTTTCTTTACTTTCACTATCGGTTTCTATAAAGACTTGTTTTTAACTTTCCTTTTGATTTTTAGGTTCACTTTTTGGATTTTCATGGATTTTTTAAATTATTTTTCCTCCAGAATTGTTTTTAAAGGAGTTGCCGTCAATACTTCGGAATGCTGCTTTGCACGACTATTCCTTTGCTGAACTCTTTTCTTCTGTGGGGCTGGTACTGGTGAAACAACTTTAATACTAACATGATCTAAAGATGAATTTTTTCCAGTTTGTTGAATGAACACGATGGTTGAGGTGAGTGTGGCATACGAGTTTCATTTGTTGTAGTAGTGGCACGTTCATTTTCACTGTTATGGTTTTCTATGTCATTATGTTCCTTATTTAATAAATTTTCAGCTGCAGCAAAGTCGTCTTCCGTTAATTTACCAGGGTGTAAGGGATAAATTCCTGCTGATCGAAAGCCTGAAATGGTCTTCTCCATATTTGCGGAATCACAATAAGCTAAATTAAACATTTCAGCGATATCATAATGTGACAGCTTACCATAATTGTTTGCAGAATGTAATTTAGTTTTTAAAAAAATATGCAGTGTCGACTGTAGGCATTTTTAAGAGGAGGAAAAAACTTATGTTCAAGGGCTGGAGCCTATGGGACGTATGTGGAGGTAAGCTTAACATAACTATAAAATGTTGTTTGCAAAAGTTATAAATCTGAAGTGAGACGTGGCTGCTATGGTTGTCCAAAATGAGTAAAACCGGATTATTTTCATCCGACCTGACCTTTCCTTGAAAATGATTTAACCACTGAAGAAGAACTTCCTTACTACACCAACCGTTCTTGGTACAAGTGTATACAGCTTCTCTCGGGCTTTTTCTAGCAGTGGAGACATCCTTGCCCTTGGAAATATAAAGAGTGGGGAAATGTAGTTGCCACTTGCGCTCATGGCGCATATTATAGTTACGTTCTTACCTCGTTCCCATAAGAAGATAATTCCAAATTGCTTTATACCCTTTGGACCCAGTCTCTTTAAATTTTCTTTGGGCACTGTTGATATGCCACTCTCATCGACGTTATAAATCCGGTCAGATGCAAAGCGATACTTTGACATGATATTTTTCAAATTAGCAAAAAAGCGGCCAACTTCCACCCTACAGAATGCTGTAATTCTGTTGATGCTGGTAGCTTCAGGTTTTTGAAGACTTATTGTAGGATTTCGGCTAATAAATGCCGCATACCAGTCCTTTCCGGCCATTTTTTCTCTATATTAAAGTTGTGCTTTATTTTATTGGCCTTGGCATAGTCAAAAGCAATACAGCGTAGCTCTCCAGGTGTTAGACCAAAAAATAATTTACCCAACTTGAGAGTGTGTCTGGCAAGTTTCTCTTCTTGGTCATTCGTAAAAACAGGGGCTCTACTCATGGAGCCTGAGTATCACTGCCTCCGATTAGTTTTTATTTCTAGGTGTCGCCTAAGAGAAGCTTCTGGCACATTAAACCGTCGCCCTGCCTCCCTTTTGCCCATTCCATCGTTAACAGCATCTAATGCTGCCATTAAAGTCGCTTTGGTATAAGACCCTCCCTGGGCTGTTCTTTTATATCTTCCCATCTAAAGGAGAAAATCTCGTAAAAATAACTTTTTTTCTTACAGCGTCTAAGATGGCGCAGTAGAGTCTAATTTGGCGCACTGCGCCATCTTAAACACACTTGAATATACTTTCATAACCTAAGTGTATTTTTCTTATTAACATTTTTTATATAAAAACGTAATACCACAAGATAGGTAATAGACATACAATTATGCCTGCAAGGAGACAATTTTTCTAATAGGAAAAATAAAATACTTACTGATTAATATTTGAAATGTAAAAATAATAGCGCGAAAGCCGAAAACACGTTTGTCGTTCTGCGCCGAATTAAAAATGGCGCTCGCGGAATACAATGTTGCCAGCTATCTATGTACATCATAGTACTGGAAAAAAAAATCGAAATAATCTTCTGAAACCTTTAAGTAGACGAGATATTGGGGTGCGTCATCTTTCCCGCTGCGCCATCTTATACGGCTCTCTCCCTCCATCTCCGCAAAATGAGAATGTGCGCTCTTTGTGGGACTTTAAAGGCAAACACATTAAAACGATTTATCCCTGGAACGTTACTGCAGTACATCTCTGCAAAAAACAAAGCATTAAAGCAGTGGCGGCTTCTCCTATGAGGCAGGTGAGGCAGTGCCTCACCAATAATTTTGCAAATTGAATAAATTACAAATTTATATTATTTTACTATTTGCATAATATATCCATTAGAATTAATATTTGGCTTCATAATAAATCAGTAAAATACGGGCCTGTCGTCAATCTTAACGCACTTCGATAGAAATATCATCCATCTCATTTCTGCATGCGGTCGTATATGGTAGAGACAGGCCGGCCTCGCGCTTCCTTGTCTTTCATTGTCCGTTGCGTGTTTTGTTCTTAAATCATCCATCTCATTTCTGCATGCGGTATAGAGGCCCGGCCTGACGGGCCTCACGCTTCCTTCTCTAGCGTATTAGTGAAAATATCTAATGTGCTGTATGATACCGTAATAGTCCAGTCGAATCTAGCTTTAAGTAGCGCATAAATACATTATTTTGAGGCAAGCCTAACGTAAATTTAATGCGACAGCGACGAGACTAATCTAGTAGATGCAACGCCGACGCGCCGATATTTGGCGACATGCTATTTTAAGATTAACAGGTTGTCCATTGAAAGTTTAGAGTTTAGAGAGAGTGCATAGTGCGTGCCCAGCAAACATTTATGATTGGTTTTAAGTCGGCCGACTGTGCGCAGATCTATTTTTGATCGGGATCGGTTTACTTGGAACGGTAAACCATTTAATTTACGCCCCGTTCCCGACAATCGGGAATAGTAATCGGATCTGAATCGAAAAAACATTGATATTTCGATTGTCGGTTGAACACGATCTATTATATGTCGATTATTTTATATTAACCGACGCTCTTTCTTTCGTCATCGAAAATGTTAATTTTAGACGGCGAGAGCCAACGGAATAGGTAATGCAATAAAAATTAGTTGGGAATTCAAATTTTAGCGCCATTTCACGGTAGTATCGTATCCTGCATTACCGACCACTGCATGTGACGATGACGTCAAATGCAAATGGCGTTCTTTAGTTCTTTGGCTTCGGTCGGTGTGTTTTTGTGTTTTTCGGCGTTGCATACGATTAGAGTGATTTGCTGTTTCGTTACATTTTCATATTTCCAAATTTCAGGTAAGTTTTTTGTCTTTTCATTTAGGTATTTTTATTGCCAAGTATAAGTTCAGTAAATTATTGTTAGGTAATTCGTGGTTTACGGTTTTTAAATTTCATTTATTTTACTGGCAATTCACTGACATATATTTTTTGTTTGTAGGTTGTACGATTGTGATCATTGTGCCTTCTAAAATTAAAATATTGTCTCAAGAGGCTTTGATGATAATTTATGTTCCTATTTAACTTAAACATATAACGTTATATTATACTGTAAATATTTTGTCTGTTAGAGGTTTTCCAATATTTTTATGTTCTGGGAAAGATGTGTAATAAAAAAACGTTTCATATTTAAATATCAACTGTTTTAATTATTCTATTTGAGAGGGCTTTGAGTTATGTTATATTAATCCCTATTATCTGTACCAAAAGTGAAAAGACTAAAAATGAATGTATCTAATTTAATGTATGATCACTCTAAAATTATATAGTCATCATCCTATTTTATCTATATCTTTAATTTTTTTTTTATTTTAGTTACTTATAAAAGGGACCAAGTAATAACAATAAGTTTCAATTATCAGTTTTTAAAAAATTTTTAAAAATTTTTTGGATTTTATATTTTTTACATTCAAAAAAATCCCTATGCCAAGCTGTAATTTGCGAGTGTAGGGATTTTTAAAAGTAAAAAATATAAAATCTAAATTTTTTTTAAAATTTTTGAAAAACTGATAACCGATAAATAAAATGTATCCATACTTTGAATATACCTCATTTAAATGAAAAGGAATATATGACGTAACATAAAATAAAACGCAATATTTAGATATTGTACCAACAAATTTTGTGTAAAGAATATGCATCTAAATGAGGATCGAGTTGTAAAGGAATATCGGCAAGATATCGGGACCCCCAATTGGCCGATTGCTGGCTCTGCTATCGGCCAGGCGGCCATATACGGTCCGGATCGACGTTGGCGTCCGGCATTGGCCCGATAATCCGAAACCAATCGGCCGACGTTTAATCGACGCTCAATGTTTGCTGGGTGGGCAGTGATTTTTCTAAAATAATAATATTACATTACTTACGATGACCTCCATTTAAAAAAAGGTCAACGCGTCGCAGAATAATACCTCCCGGGTGACGTGAAAATTTATTCATGTTTAAACGAAATTTGCCTTTTCAGGGCACCCACTTCCACCTGGATTTTTGTCTCTATTTCAAATACCTATCTAGTAAATATTTATTTAGGTACATTGTAACAATTTTATAATATAATGAATCAATATTATTTATATATAGCTAATTATTATATAAAATGAAGCAAAAACGTTTTAGATATTATTTCATCAAAAGCAACATAATTTAGCTAAATTCGTAATATTTAAGAAAGCTTGACCCTGACCTTGCAAATTGAATATTTTTCTCGTGAAACCTAGTATTTGAAAATAATTATATTGCTGGTTGAATTCCTAACTATTTATTTTAAGCCAATGACCTTGAAATCGCGAAAAATTTTCGCCTGCGGCGTTATTTTGTAGCCTCACCCCCTTATACACCTACGAGCCGCCACTGCATTAAAGAAATTGCCAGAAAAAACAATGGTGGACTTGGTAAATATAACCCAGGCATGCAGTCATAGAAGGGGGCCGCTTCCCGACCTATTGGAAAAAGTCAAGGTAGCATTGATACCAAAGGCCACACAGGACTTAACGCTGGCGGCTACTTATAGACCCATAAGTCTATTATCCAGTTTAGGCAAAATTGTTGAAAAGTTAATACTGATAACGATTTTGTATTGAACAACAATATTTTACCACCGGAGCAGTTCGGTTTTCGGTCTGCTCATTGCACGGTGCGCCAAACAACAAGGCAAGCAGCAAATGTCCTAAATGACCGCTTTTTAACAGGAGCGGTCTTTATCGATGTTTCGAAAGTTTTCGATATGGTATGCCACGATGGACTTATAGTAAAATTGATAAGATTAGGTATGCCAAATTACTTGATTAAAATCGTAGTTTCATTTCTCGAGGACAAGTCATTCGCGGTGTCGTCAGAAAACGCAGTGTCCAGTGTCCGGGTTGTTAGGGCCGGGGTCCCGCAGGGATTCTCTTGCGCCGGTCCTGTACAATATATTATACCCTAGCGTACTAGCGATATCCCCAAGCACCCACCAGTGTTGCCTCTCCTACCGATTTTTCGGTAGATCTACCGATTTTCACCTCAATTTACCGATCTACCGAAAGCACATTGAATTATACCTAATTTTACGATTTAAGTTGTTGTCAACATGTCATTGTCAACTTAGTTGAGTATACTAGAGTCTACTAGAGACTAGAGAACAAGAGAACGCCCTAGTCCTATTAGAACACACGAGATGGCTAAACATTAACTACACTTTTCAATTTAAACTTGTTTCTTGTTTGTATTAAAGGTTGCCTATCAATGGTAGGCAACATTAATACTATAGAACAATAGAAAATAGAACGTCTAGTCTTATAAGAACACACGAGATGGCACGACATTGATTTCAACTCTCGGGGATTACCGCTTTTATTTGAAATCCCGCTGCTGTAAACCTCCGACACTCTTTCATGTGAAATCCCGCGGTGAATCCCCGACGTAAACTTATAAAAGGGACGAAATTACAATTTTACTTACACTACATTAAACCTCATTTATAATTATTTGTTTCTTTTGTGACAAAATAAAATCGTGTACCTAACAGTGTAACCCAAATTTGTTTTATATAATCTGATTATAGTCGCAAACTATTTAAAGGTAGGTGTGATTTTTTATTTAAATATATATATTTTTTAATTACCTACTATTCATTCATTTTTGGAAATTAAAAATATTAATTAAATGAACGTACTTTTAGAAATTGCAATGGATTTATCTGGTGCTAGTGATTCAAGTGATAAGGAGGAACCTTCAACTTCCTTTTCAAAGAATAAGAAAATGAGAAAATATGCTCAAACCTATAAAACTGCATGGGAAGAGAAACCTGAATTTAAAAGCTGGCTTATGAAAAGTCGTAAAGGAGAAAATTATGCCAAATGTCGCAGCTGCGATAAAGATCTAAATATTTCCAGCGGAAAAGATGCCCTAATAAAACATGGAATTTCAAAATTTCATTTAGAAAAAATTAAACTTCAACGAGGTCAACAGTCCATTAGCAAATTTGTCGTTGAAACGTCAGCGTCAGCACAAGTTACTCTGGATTACAATGTTAAAGAAGGTATTCTTTTTTATTGATTGCTTAGTACATAATTAAAACTAATTGAATTTTAGTGTTGCAGCTGAAATCAGACTATGTGCTCTTGTGGCAGAACACAATTTACCGATAATGTTAATGGATCATTTGCCTCAGTTGTGTGCTTCAGCATTTCCGGATTCAAAAATTGCAAAAAGTCTGGCTTGTGCAAGGACCAAGACGACAGCCGTGATCAACAATGTTATTGGTGATGAAAATTTCAATGACATTTGCAAAAATTTACGAAGTAAAAAATTTTCAGTAATAATCGACGAATCTACTGATCTGTCGACTCAAAAGCATCTTTGCATTGTTGTCAGGTATGTGACAGAATATTTTGTAAAAGATAGTTTTTTTAAGTTGATAAAAGTTACAGATGCTTCAGCTCAGTCAATTTACAATTTGTTGATTGAAAATTTTATTAAATATGAAATACCCTACAAACAAAACTTAATTGGATTTGCTTCAGATGGGGCAAATGTGATGTTTGGCGCAGTTATGAAACTATTAAAAAATGATATCCCTGAATTATTTGTCATGAAATGCATCTGTCATTCGTTTCATTTGTGTGCATCTAGTGCTTGCCTTAAGTTACCCGCACATTTAGAAAATTTAGCGAGAGATATTCACAGTTACTTTAATAGTAGCCCAAAAAGAAAATTTGAATATATAGAATTCCAAAATTTTAGTAATGTTTAAGTCCATAAATTGCTCCATCCATCCCAAACACGATGGTTATCTCTCGAAAGTGTTGTTAAAGGAATATTAGAGCAATACGAACCTTTAAGGTTATATTTTATTGATATAGTAAGTAACAAAAACGACGTTGTAATAGCGGAAAGTATCTTGCAAAAATTACAAGATCTACAAAACAAATTATATTTTCAGTTTTTGGATTATGTTCTGCCATTTTTCAACCAACTAAATCGAGAAATGCAGTCTGAATCCCCAAAAATACATCTTTTATATGAAAAAGTAACCGGTGTGCTACAAGCATTTTTTGATTGTTTTCTTAAAAGAGATTATATCATAAAAACACCAATGGCCAATGTTGAGTTTAAAAATCCCCAAAACTTTTTAGCTATTGAAAATATGTATTTTGGAGCAAATGTAGCTGCCACTATACAAAATTCTAAAAACTTAACCCCCTTTCAAATTGAAACATTTAAGCTGCGTTGTTTAGATTTTTATATTGAAGCCTGTACACAAATAAGATCAAGATTTCCTTTAAACGACAATATTTTACAAAAACTGGGTATTATAGATCCGAAAAAAGTTAAACAAGGAGATATTTCATCCATAGCTGATGTTTCTATGTCATTTCCCCATTTCATTAATAAAAATGAAATACAAAAATTAGATTTTGAATGGAGATTATTGCGAAATTGTAAAGAAATGCAGAGTTTCAGCGATGATGTAGAGTCATTTTGGCAATCCGTTGGAGAAATAATATTAGGAGATGAAACTCGAGCATATCCGACATTGTGCAATTTTGTTGAAAATCTCCTATGCTTACCACATTCATCAGCAAATTGCGAAAGAGTTTTTTCAATTTGTAATTTGTTGAAAACAAAACAGAGAAATCGTCTGGAAGCGACAACAATTTCTGGTTTGATTTATACAAAACAATATATGGACAAAAATGTGTGCCATAATTTCATTGTTGAAAAAACTCTAGTTGCAAAAATGACTGATTCAAATTTAAAAGGAAAACCTTCTTATGCAGATTAATTTTAAAATATAGAAATAAGAATAGCTTAGAGTGAAAAATTAGGTTTGTATGCCCAAGTATTTTGTATTTTTAAATAAAAGTTTATTTGTACATAATATTATGCAATTGTGTTTTATTTCAAAAATAAATCCTTGTGTTTACCACAGTATTTGAAATTAAACGTTGGCCACAGATAAATATATAATTATGTTAACTACCAGTTGCACTTGCAGTAAATAATACACTATTTTAAAATTCTACCGAAAAATGTCGAAATCTACCGATTTTCTGCGAAGCATCTACCGAATTTGTTACAAGCAAGGGTGGCAACACTGGCACCCACAAACACAACTTTATCTGTTTGCGAACGACACGGCAATAACCGCCACCTCGAGACAACCTCGAATAGTATAGTCTTACGCCTGCAAAGACACATAAATCTTCTGCAAAAATGGCTTGATACTTGGAAGATCCGTCTAAATAACTCCAAAACTCAGGCCATCTTTTTCTCAAAATCACGAGTCAGATTACCAGAAAGCAGAGTCAAAGTAAACAACAAGGAAGTACCATGGAAAAGCAAAGTCAAATGCCTGGGACTCGTGTTTGACAAAAAGATGGCCTGGAACGACAATGTTGACCACCGGCTAGCTTGCGCACAAACTCAATTGTGTGCAATGTATCCTTCAATAAATAAGAACAGTAGTAGAATAGATAACAGGACCAAGACAAACATTTAAAGGATAATAATTATAGGCGATATCGTAACGACACGATGCCGACATTCAAACTCGATAGACGAGCGATCGTGACGACAGAAGGTATTCTCATGTGATATCGTCGTTTACACTCGGTAATACGATGACAGTTCGGAAAAATGGGAAGATGAAAAATGTCAGTTGTCAAAAACAAAGCATAAACCTAACTTTTTGTGATAGGATTTGTGAATTCACAATATACATACGTATTTATATGGTGAGTTAATAGTACTTTTAATTCTTAGTGAGGTAGGAAACAACAATTTCTTTACAAAAAGTTTCTATGTTGTGTTAAATATTCTGCCGACTTAAATATTAACACATATTTTATCACTGATTACAATTCTTAAGGTGGCCAAGATTGCATTTTCTATAGTTACCCCCCGTCTTAACCTTGGGGGTTGTAAATGTGGTCTTATCAGTTCGATTAACTGACCAGCCAACACCTTATTCAATCTAAATAATTCGATAAACCGTCTGTCCGGTAAACTAAATGGATCGCTTTGCAGCCTCACCCTTGCTCTTTCTCGAATTAATCTTAAATTTTGCTCTCTTCTCATCAACCTTCTAGCCCGTTCGGCAAAAACTGGCAGCATATTTATAATAAAAACAATCCTACACGGCGTTGAAAAATTTAATAACAAACCAAAAAACAAACATAACCTTCCAAAATTTCGTCTCCATCGAGTCTATCTACCGTAAAAAAACAAACGAAGATGAAAGATAATAAAAACAATTTATTAATACAAGATAGAAGAAATCGTGACGATAGGACGACAACAAATTTGATGTCGGCGAATTTTAGGCAATCTGCAATACTTCTTCGACAGTCGTTTTAACTCGTAATTCGAATTATCGCCGAGACGATAGCCACTAGTATCGTATCGTGACTTCGTGATCCCGCTGCAGTACTGACATACGGTATACCGACTTGGTGTACCGTAGACAAGACAAAATTTAAAAAGTTGCAAATTTTTCAAAACAGAGTTTTACGAATAATAACAGACGCACCAAGATACACACCTACAAAAGTACTGCACAATGACATGCACATGGACACAATACACCAGTGCTTCGATAAAATACTCACAAAATATTACGTACGGACAATATACTAATAACACACTCACATACACACGCGCCCCACCAGGCAACATACAGATTCCCCCGTGACTGGTTCCCACCCTAAAGATAATAACAAAAGACACCCAGAACCTTGTAAACATTCAAAATTCAAAACCACTCTACAAGCGAAAGCATACCATGGATTACCAAAGCTGAATAACAACTGTATATCAAGATATTCCAAAAAAGAAGAAGGACAAAGAAAAGGAGTAAATATCATTGTTCAACTTGAGTAAATATGTCATCATCATTATCATCATCATCTCCGCAAAATAAGAATATAATGTCAAATACGCATGCACAATGTTATATTATACCTTATAAGAGTTACTATTTTAACGTAAGAGTACTGCTCAATAGTCATAGTGGAATTTCTATCAATATAACTTATACCTTAAAAAACTATGTATCAAAAAGACGAAATTAGTACAATTTATATTCGAATGTGACATGTATTGAACGTCAAATATAAAAGCTACTACGTTGACTAAAAAAAACTCACAGAACTGCCCTGTTATGTTATGTGCTTGCTGGATAATGGGATATTTTCCAGTAAATTAGGCAAATCGTTTTGTAAAAATAGTTATTTATGATACAAGTGTGTTATGTTATATATATAGGGCATAGGGGGTGTCTGTAAAAGGTTTTTACAAAAACCTACCACATATTCTTCAGACCAAAATTAACCGATTTAAGTAAACTTACCTTAGTACAAAGTTGCTTAGTTTGGGCGCTAGACGGCGCTGAAGTGACAATTTTTAAATCGTTTTTCTGGATTAATTCAAAAACTGCTCATACTATTTTGCCGAAATTTGGTACGTTGGCATAGCTTTATGGGGCAAAAAAACCCATGTCACAATTCTGATTAATATCAGTCCATGGGCGTAGAACCTGGGTTTTTTACTAGTTGCTTGTTTCAGATTTCTATGCCAATGGAACAAGAGAGGTTTGGGCACAAAATTCAGATGAACCAACTCATTTACTACAAAAAAGGTACTCTTGATAAGACTCGATTCCTCTAACGGTTTTCGAGAAATTTGCATTTTATTACTCAATACGTAGTAGTTTTTACGTTTTTACTACGTAGTACTTGGGTTTTATAGAATTTTTCTGTTTTTGATTTCTACGCCAATGGAAGATAATAGGTTTAAGTTTAAAATTCAGATTAAACCAACTTATTCACTACAAAAAACCTCTTGAACGTTTTCTTGTCATCTGCTTTTTGTTCGCACGGTATTTTTCAGGTATGTACAACACGACCTTACACCTCACAAACGATGGTTATTGTTGGTTATTATTAGTTTCATCTGACAACATAAGATTATTGTCAAATTTGTAACATTTAATATTGATGCTAACGTTCAATCATTTTATCTGCTTGCATTAATTATTAGAAAACTTTAATTGTCGTGAATAATTATCATGGCGGTGCAATACACTAATGCAGAATACCGATATGATATTGGTATTTGGGTATTGCCAAGGAAATGGTCGAGAATGTGTCAGGTTTCCAAATCGTCGTATACCAAACCACCCGACGTTTGCTGCTGTTGAAAGACGCCTGCGGGAAAACGGCCAATTTATTCCTAAAGCCATTGATAATGGAAGACAACGTTTTGTAAGGGTTCCTAAGTCGAGGAAGACATTTTAGAACGTATTGCAGAAAATTCAGAAATAAGCACCAGGAGGCTAGGTAGGAAAATAGGAGCGTCCAAAGATATTGTTCATGAAGAACTTCAAGAACAGTTACTATATCAATACCATAAGATGCCAGTTCAAGATCTTTTACCTAATGATCCTGAAATGTGCCTGGTTTTTAGTCGGCTCGTTCATAGGCAGAGAGAAGAGAACCCCAACTTTGCCAACAATATTTTGTTTACCGATGAAGCATGTTTCACAAGAACAAAAAACAAATTTTCATAATGAACATGTTTATGCGGATGAAAGTCCACATGCTATCAAGGTAAAACATTTTCAAAATGAGTTTAGAATTTATGTGTGGGCTGGAATAATTGGTAATCACATTGTTGGTCCCGTCATTATTCCACAAAGATTAACCGGGAAAATTTATTTGCAACATCTACAAAATACGCTGCTAGATTTGCTAGAAGATTTACCTTTACAACTTCGGAGAGATATGTGGTTTATGCTCGATGGAGCTCCACTACATTTTGCATTAAATGTAGAAACTTTTTGAATCAGCAGTACCCAAATAAATGAACTGGTAGAGGTAATGCCCCTGTAAATTGGCCACCACGATCTCTATGAAAATGGTGGACATTTTGAGCAATTTTTATGATATTTCGATTTATTTCTCTTTATGATTCAGTTATTTTTTTCTTTTTTTGTAAAAACTACTACGTATTAAGTAATAAAATGCAAATTTATCGAAAACCGTCAGAGGAATCGAGTCTTATCAAGAGTACCTTTTTTGTAGAAAATGAGTTGGTTCATCTGAATTTTGTGCCCAAACCCCTCTTGTTCCATTGGCATAGAAATCTGAAACAAGCAATTAGTAAAAACCCAGGTTCTACGCCCATGGACTGATGTTAATCAGAATTGTGGCATGGGTTTTTTTGCCCCATAAAGCTATCCTAACGTACCATATTTCGGCAAAATAGTATGAACAGTTTTTGAATTAATCCAGAAAAACGATTTAAAAATTTTCACTTCAAAGTGAGCAATTTTGTACTAAGGTAAGTTTACTTAAATCGGCTAATTTTGGTCTGAAGAATATGTGGTAGGTTTTACAGAAACACTGTATAAGTCACGCTGAGGAATGTTTAGCCCTTGAGGCCGTAGGCGTTGGATAATTCCCAAGTGACTTATATGTGAATATAAGTGACTTATATGACTTAACAGATTGCCATACAATATTTTATCCAGCACTTATAGATATTAATAAAAAATAAAAAATTATATTGTTTCAATGTAAACTGCAAAACCCTGTATTATATTTTAATTGACATATTTTTGAATGACAAATTTGACACGTAAAAGTAGGCTAGTGCGATTATTGTTGTTATGGAATTGACTAATAACCAGTGGCGGCTCTTATATAGGAGCACTTGAGCACGTGCCTCCCTATGATTCAGCCTCGCATCGACCGACAAATATTCACTATAAATTACATATTTAGTTTACAATACAATGTCTGTTACAAAGGAATTCTAACATGATTTTATTAGCTCCCTATCCAATTATCGTTTCGCTAACTAAATATTTTGTAGCAGGTCTCTAATCCCGAATGCTTATCGCAGGAAAAATGTGCTCCGTGGCTATCGCTACTTGATATGGACGGTTCGCTTCCCGTAATAAACGCACCTTGTCGTCCCCATCTCTTTTTAGCGGACGGCTCTAAATGGGCTTTCATTCCTCTCAAATGAGCACGCTTTTGCTGTGCTGCGTGCTGCCGCCTTGTTTCGGATGGTTTTTGAGAGATCGTTTTATATGTTTTGCTGATCCGTGTAGCGCGGTAAAACCCTCCATAAGCGTGGCATAGCTTGTGTATGTCATGCAGTGTTTTTTTTTTTTTTTTTTTTTTTTTTTATGATAAGGCACAGCACTACAGGATAAATCCTTTATGGCGCTCTAGGAGCGGTGCGTGTGCGCAGGAAACGATTCACGTTGGTCTTGAATCTTTGGAGACTATACTCGTTGGGGAAGACGATCTCAGGGAGGTCGTTCCAGAGTGATGACGTTCTCCAGATGAAAGAATTTTGAAACAATGTCGTTCGAGGGACACTAAGCTGAACCACGTACTGGTGGGCTGCAGTGGCTTGTCGTGTACTTCTACCATGCACCGCTCTGGGTGGTATTAAGCGGGCAACCTCAGTTGAACACTTGCCATGAAAATATTTGTAAAATAGACTCAAGTCGCCAACCTGCCTTCGATGTTCAAGGCTTTCCAGGTTGTTTGTCAGACTATGGTCACCGATCAAGCGAATGGCTCTTCTTTGAATGGAATCTAGCAATCTCAGGGTATGTTTAGGAGCAGAGCCCCAAATATGCGAACAGTACTCCAGTGATGGTCGAATTTGGGCTTTATAGAGCATCAAAAGTTGTTGGGGTGTATAGAGGTTCTTTGTTCGGAAAAATACTCCAAGCTTCTGCGAGGCTGCCTTAGCAATGGCCGCAACGTGGCCATGCCAAGACATATGACTATCCAGATTAACGCCCAATAAATGAATTGATGAAGCCAAGGGAATTGAGTGTCCCGCCATAACTATATCCGGTTCTTCAACATTAACTTTTTTAGAAAAAACTGCCGCCTGGGTCTTTTTAGCGTTAAATTCTACTTGGTTACTCTGTCACCCCAAGACAAAATTTCTTCCAGGTCTTTGTTGAGATGTGAGACCTCTTGCTGCCTATAGAGATGTGCATTAGCAGCCGATGTCCGAGCATCCAAAGTAAAAGTTGAAACAAGTGTGCTGTCATCAGCGAAGCTATATATAGGATTTTTAGTTTTTTCCAAAAGATCGTTAATGTATAGTAAGAAAAGGGTGGGCGACAATATAGAACCTTGAGGGACTCCGGCGTTGATGTTAAATGTGTCTGAAAGAAATCCGTCCATCGCCACTCGCAGAGAACGGTCTTTAAGAAAGCTCGACAGCCATGAACAAAATTGAACCGGCATTCCGTATGCTCTCACTTTAGTTAGGAGCCCCTCATGCCATACTCGGTCAAAAGCCTTGGAAATGTCCAGTGCTACCGCCCGGGACTCCCCATGGTGTTCTATTGCGTTGTTCCAAACATGAGTAACATAAGCGAGACCAGACCTTCTGTTTTAACAGAAGATCTCCTGCTTTTGCCCTCAGTCCTTTAGTTAAAAAATGTTGCAAGATATTCCTAACTTTAATGACTTAGTTACTGAGAAATTTGCTAAACTTAAAGACAGAAGAATGCATTTTTTGTTTAGACACTGTGTTTAATCAGTTCTGTTTTTTAAAAATATTTTTAGTTTTTTTATGTTGTCGTTGTTGACTTTTCTAGTTACTGCTTCCCAAGTATGCTGTATATTGGTAAGTTTTCAATTTAAATTTATATTTTGTTTTATTAACATATCTACGTACAAAAAGAACATAAAAATTAGGAAAGCTTTTTACTCGTAAATTTGACACTTAACTACACAATATCTTGTGGTTGGAACGGAGGGGTGAAATAAAAGAAAGGGGTAGTGGTGGGCGGAGATATGCGCAAAATTTCGTTTTTTGCCATGCTTGATGCTTGTGAACCTCCACAAACTTCCGTCACGAGCCGCCACTGCTAATAACAAAAATTTAAAGAGAGTAAAGCTGGATTTATAAACTCGAAAAGTTGGCGAGGTTGAGGTTCAGTTGGTGTTGGAAATAGGAGTTCAATTTAAACTAAAGGGAACACTCAGTTCTATTTATACACTCGTTCATGTTGTTCATGTAAAGCTCATGTAGGGTTCGAAAACTTCCCGGGTAGTTCGAGATAATCAATTTTTATGCTCGGAATTCGGAATATCTAACCTCACAACTTTACCATAACTTTAACCTCACCAACTTTTCGAGTTTATAAATCCAGCTTTAATCAAATTATTATTGCCATTTTCGATGGTGGTTTTTCAAAATATAAAAAAACTCCAGCCGAAATTCAATAAGAAGCTGACCTAGCGACCTAGCGTGTTCATTTATTATTATTCCCCACAAGTCAAGAAATAGTTATGACAAAACCTTCAAAGAATTTATCGACTGGTGTGATAAAAGATGTGCCTGCGTGAGTTATAATCATAACCCACTAGTGAGTTATGGTTATAACCCACGTGTAAGCCAGTGGCGCACATTTGTTTGTCAACAATATTCGTTAAGGTGCGCCCCGGGATACCACTGGACTTAATGGATTTAATCTAGTTAGGGCTAATTAAGCCCCTTATCATTATGAATAACGGTACCAAATTTGAATAAAACCGGGGAAAGGATATTTAAAGAAATTAACAATTTTATCACCCTGTATATCAAAAACGGGGCAGCTCCGGACACATGTTCATATGAACTTTTTCTCTTAGAATATTATAAAGAATCGCCCCCTTAAGTTACGTACCGTACTTCTGAAGCACCCTATACAGGGTGCCCGAAATTGGTGCTGACAGTATTGCCTTCTCGGAAACTAGGAGATATAGAAAGACGGTTAAAAGGGGAAAGTTTTAGGCAATTATGTAAGTAGTTTATTGGTGCTTACGGATCGATTCTGGTTCTTTTGGGTTTTGAGATATTTTGAATAAACCAAAATGTTGCATTTTCTTAGATCGGTAGTAACTTTTTTATTCCCCAATATTTTTTAAATCCAAAATCACATTTTCATTGCCCCTTTTTACATAGAAGATGCCTACCTAATCATATCTTGGTTACAACGTTTCAGTTCAAAACTGTAACCATCATCAACTCTCTTTTTTCTTATGACCGCCATATTGGATTTTTTACTAATCGAAAATTACCTAATTTTTCCTATACTATGATGCTAAACACTAATACAAAATAAAAATTTATAACCTCAAAATAACAAATAATTTTATTTTCTAACATATTTGGCAACACCGACATATCGGATAGTTCTTTTCCTTAAGAATAAAGTTAATTAAATAACAATATAAGTTTATTCTACTTTAAATAAAAATGTAATAACTTTTTTAAAAATCATAAAAATCTAGTAGGTACCTATCTAATAGATACCTATTTCGATAAGTTTTTTATTGTAACATTTTTGTTTAGAAGGCTTTGAACTTTAAACAAATGAAATTTTTTAATATATCAAATAATTTTTCTACGTTGTAATAAACATCATTAACAATGGCGTTAAATTATTCTAACGAAGAGAAGTTTGATATGTTAGCGTGTTAAATAAAAAATGACAGAAATGCGAATAGAACTATGGATAATTATTTTGGAATGTACCCCGAAAGACGACAACCCAGCAGAGCGTACTTTTCTAAACTGACTAGAAACTTACTAGAATTTGCCAGTTTTAAAAAGCCTCATCCCAAAGAATATGGAATAGATAACGAAAATCGTAATAGAATAATTTTAGAACATTTTAATGAATATCCCACTTCATCTCGAATCGCTAACACACAGCTTGGAATTCCAAAATCCACCATTCACGATGTATTAGTTGCTAAATACCATCCTTACAAGCCAACAATAATGGTACAAGGACTTCAAGAAGGTGATTTTGATAGGAGAGTCATTTTTTGTAATTGGTATCTTGGTAAATGTCGAGAAAATCTCACATTTTCGGATAATGTTTTATGGATAGATGAAACACATTTCACCAACTGTGGAATCTTTAATAAAAATAATCACCATCACTGGGCTTTTGAAAACCCGCAATTACTCGAACCACGCAGATTGCAAGTACGATTTGAATTTAATGTGTGGTGTGGAATAATTATATATAGTAAGAAATATTTTATTTTGGTTTAAATTAACTGCAAAAAATGCTTGAATTATTTTTCTTCACAATTTATTTAGCAATATTATAATGATTACGATGGATCTTTTGCATACTTTTTATTATTTTTAGAAAATCAGCTAATTGGCCCTTTTATTTATGACCAAACATTGACCGGTCCAAGATACCTTGCAATGTTGCAAAATCAAATTACTCCTGCACTTCAAGAAGTTGTTCCCAATGATCAATTTAATAACGTGTGGCTGCAGCAAGATGGTTGTCCCGCGCATAATTCCAGACAAGACAAACATTTTTATCAGAGACTTTTGGTGAAAAGGTAATATCTACCAGTGGTCCTGTGCTTTTATTTATGGGGATTTGTCAAAAATGAGGTATACGAATTTAATCCCCCTGAAACTCGCCAAGTTCTTGAGCAGCGAACTAGGAATATTTTTAGTCATATTACCCGTAATACCATTAATCGTGTAACTAGATCTGTAAAAAAAAAATGTCAGGGATGCGTTGAAAAAAATGGTCGACATTTTGAACCTTAGTATATTTTACTTAATTAACTTTAATTCTTAAACAAAAGAACTTTCCGATATGTCGGTGTTGCCAAATATGTTCGTAAATATGATGTTTTTGTTATTTTGAGGTTATAAATTTTTATTTTGTATTAGTGTTTGATATCATAGTATAGGAAAAATTAGGTACTTTTCGATGAGTAAAAAATCCAATATGGCGATCATAAGAGAAAAGAAAGTTGATGATGGTTACAGGAAACCGAAACGTTGTAACCAAAATATGATCAGGTAAGCATTTTCTATGTAAAAAGTGGCAATGAAAATGTGTTTTCGGATTTAAAAAATATTGGGTAATAAAAAAGTTACTAAAGGTCTAAGAAAATGCAACATTTTGGTTTATTCAAAATATCTCAAAACCCAAAAGAACTAGAATCGATCCCTAAGCACCAATAAACTACTTACATAATTGCCTAAAACTTTCCCCATTTAACCGCCTTTCTATCTCTTCTAGTTTCCGAGATCGCAATACTGTCAGCACCAATTTCGGGCACCCTGTATGTGCATAAAATTGTTTAACACGCTCCCAGATAACTTAAAATATATCAATTCAGAGAAAAAGTCTAAAAGTAAAATTGGAAAGTTGCTAATAGATTTAGAACCCTATAGATTAAGAAACTTTTGTCCAGATTGATAAATCTGTTTTTTTTTATTATTATATTGACGCGTCAATAGACTTAATTTAACTCTATGGACACGTCGCCCGTAAGCAGAGTTGTAACAAATTCCGGTCCTTCTCAAATAGATGGGTACCCTAAGGAAAGTTATAAAATATAGGACCAGGCCCGTCTCCAATGAACCCCTACGGATCCATGTTTATATGAAATTTTTTTCTGATTTATATGATTCGGCTTTTAAACTTACAGCTTGGTTTTAACCTAAAAATGGTAGAAACGTTCACTTTACCTGTTGCATGACCTCGGGCGCTTTTGCCCTCCAATGTCCTGGGACTGCAGGAGGCTGCTGCGGAGGCTGAGCCCTAACACCAACACCCCACGCGCCTGGTGGAGAACCTTGTTGTGCTGCTTCAACAGCTCCAGATCTGGCGCCCCATGCACCTTGAGCTGGCCCAGGACGACGGCCAAGTTGAGGATCTTGTCCTACGTGAACCAGTCCTCGAGCGCGACCTCGTTCCCGTGGCATCATGTTTAGTCGACAGATTTTCCCGACGATTGTCTGACACTTATTTTTTTCAACTGTCAAAATATACCATTTATACCTAGCAGGTAACAATCTAACAATTAAATCCATCAAAACTAATCAAACATACTCACCTAATAACTTATTCACTCTGGTTCTTTAATGTTTTTTTTTGCGTCAGGAGAAACTAATAACTTATTCATATACAACACCACTAGTAGTAAAATTTTACTGACTATTTCACTAGAATGTTTTACACTGGCAAAATGTCATAGCAACGGCATGTTTCCTACTGGCAAAATTATTACCTGCACCTGCCTGGGCAAAATTCACATGTTTCTATATTTTATCTCACCTTTTATATTTTTTACTTAGTTATAAGTTAGACGTATCTATAAAAGTGTACACGTTTGAGAGATGAATATTAAATAAATAAATAAATGTGATTTTTACAGCGACAAAATTTTAATATTTGATCGAAAGAAATTTTGTTACCATGGTTCTGTTAATTATTTAAAATGTCATTGTATTATTTTTTGTTAACAAACGTCAAGTTAGTTCAGTTCAAAAATGAGTGTTTCTGTAGAAAAAAACAGATTTGGAATACAATCCATTAAAGAAATTAAAAAGGCAGTGTCGGAGAATATACCTCCAAATACGCGTATCTCCAAAACTTCCATTTGGCGACAGTTTTCGCAGTTTTTATTGATAAGAGATTATAAGCTTGAGAAGCATACTCCAGCCGAAGAATTAGCAAAAATTATGGAAGATTATGCTTACAACATGAAAAAACTAAAGGGAGAGGACTACAACGAGTCAAGTATCAAAAGCATATGGAACACCACGGCGCAGAGGCTACAAGAAAAGTACTATCAAGAATTTAATATAAAAATAGACCCATTTACCGACATTGTTTTTAAATCAGCCCGTTTGGCAAAGGACTTAAAACGAAAACAACTTTAAGGTAACCAAGAAAAAAGAAAAGAAAGTTCGAAAACCCTGACAACACAAGAATTATTGGAAATGATAAAAATCCATGACGAAGACACCCCAGACGGCCTACAGAAAAAAAAATTTCATTATTTCCAACAAGAATTAGACCTAAAAGGAGAATTTACGGGACGTATCGAATACAATCCCATATTTTCAAAGACCACACAAGGAGGTGCAAAAGCCTTGGTTGGTAAGAAACAATACTAACAAAGATCTTTGTCCTATTCGTCTATTTTTAAAATTATTTGAAAAAAGAAATACCAATCCAGAAATTACAAGTGACAGGCTTTTTTTGACAGTTCATCCAAATTGGAAAAAAGGAATTTGGTACAAAAACATGCCTATTGGAATCAACAGCATGTCAAAATGGACCAAACTCTCAGCAGAAAAAATCGGCGTAAATACCAAAAAATTTAAAGTAACCAACCATTCACATCATTCGTCACATTTATTTCTCATAGATTGGATATTGAAGAGAATCACTGACAAAGAAGAATTATTTTTAGAGCCAACATTTGGAAGTGACGCACAACTGTCGGTATTTCTTTGTAAATCATCTATAAAAAAGTATCTGGCTCCTTAACAGGAGTGTCACAATCGTAATTATTGGTATCATTGTCAATAACATTCAAAACATTCCAAGGTGGTGAGTCAGAAATATGTACAATATGTACATATCTTAAGCCAGTAGTACAACCCTTAGAATGAAAGTTTGTAATGAGGGTTCTTATTAAATTACTTAATCTAATTAAATCCTTCCTATTCAGATAATAGTTTGCATAACTAAGATGTTTGTTTAAGAATTCATCAGAAATATCTAGAAAGTCAACATTTATCGAGAACCATACTAATCTCTCAGCAGCTGTAGAAATTTTTTTATTTAATTTAACATAAACAAAAGGGGTCTAAATTTATACATTGTAAGGGGGTGTCTAATTATATAACCCCTCCCACCTTGAGTTCGGAAAATACAGTGCGACTATTTTCCGCTTCTTTTGGCTTCTGGAGTTTGGCTTTGTGTAGATGACCTTTGCTTCGGTCTTGTGCTGACTTCTTTTTCTTATTATTTTCCAAATTATTATGGAAGCAACAATTAGGGTTAGCGTCGTCATGGTTAGGAATGAGATCGTCCAGTGATTGATATTGGCACCAGGAGTTTGCAAATGGTGGAATGTGATGGTGGAAATCAGTTTATTGGCTTCTTTGATTTCATCATGATTTATTTCTTGTACCTTTAGATATGGTACATCCTCTTGTTTCGTTTGATTTATCGATCATGTATGTTTGACTATTGATTAGTAATGGGCATTTGTCCAAGGTGATAATTGTTGGCTTGGTTATTAACGAAGATCGTCTTAATTCCTAACAATCGTTACTTATGGGCATCGGTTTAGTAGGGATGACCAAAATTTCTTGTGCGTTGATCTTGGTTATGCTTGAAGTCGTGTAGTGGACGTGGACCATTGGGCAGTTGTGTTGATGGTGCGTAAGTATTTTGATTATGCAAGTCTTTTCTTAAGATAGCGTTTCTTGAGGGCATATAAAGGTGTTTTCTATCTTTGGGCATTCTTGTTCAGTGGAGAATTATTTGTCTTCCTCAAGTAATATATAAGGTTTAGGTATTAGGAGTGTCTGATTTAGAATTGGGATAGGAAGTATTTTGTATAATGTAAATTGGGTTGGATGGATAATTGGTATATGAATAGCGAAAATTATAAATTTATTCGGAATTATTTTTACTTGTGGTACTATTATTTTATAATAATTAATTATTTTTAAGATTTGAATAGTATTTTCTCTTGGAATACTATTTAGGATTTCTTTGAGTTGAAATTCGTTTAAAATGCTGTTGTGCATTACGTTTAGTTTTGCAAAACTTATGGCTGTTTGGATGTTTGATAAAATTGTATTTATTTTGTGTAGTTTGTTATTTATGTTGTCAATAATTAGTGAAAAATATAGACCATCGGAAATCGTTATTTCTTTTGCTTCTAAAAGTGTTAATTTAACTCGAATTTTCTGTTGATTTTCCTCGATTTTATTTAAATGTGAAACGTAGATTTGTGTTACATTAGAGAGTATTGACATTGATTGTTTCATTTCATTTTGAAGAGTTTTTTGGTTGTTAGCAAGAGCGTCAAGGTATTGGTCGAATTTTTGTTCGTCATCTAAATCTAATGTGCCAAATAGCCATTTATTGATTTTTCCTACAGCGTTTATTAACCCACGTTTGTGTCTGGAAGTTGTATCAAATTCAAATAAATGTGTATTTAATTTTAAAGTCTCTAAAAGTTCGTATGTTTCTTTAAGTTTTTCTGTCACAAGATATGAGAAGTTTTCTTGCGGTTTTCTTTTACTTAAGAATATTCTTATGGTGGTTAAAGATTCTTCGAGATTTGTAAGACATCTTTCTATTTGTTGTATATTAATATGATAGTATGTTACCTATGTGGTGTGTATAGGTAATGTAGGTAGGTCCGAGGACAATAGGAAGTATTGGGTTAATTACTTCTTTTTCTTTGTAAGTCTATGTGATGGGAAGGACGAGGCGAAGGATTATTAGTAGTTTCGTCATCTCAAATAAAACGTTGTGGTTTCAGGCGGTTGATGTGTATTTCTCTCTTCCCTGCGATTATTTTTGTAAAGGGGTGTTATAGGGACATTTAGTTGTTTGTATTTGTTTGTTTGTTTGGTTTTAAATTTAATTGAAAATTTTTTTTTATAAAGTGGTTTAGAAGGGTCTATTCTTATTTCAGGTTGTCGGTTGTTGTTGTGTTTTTCTAATGTTTTATTTTGTTGTGATTTTAAGGTATCAAATAATTGTTCATTTAGTACTTTAATTCTTTCAGAGCATTCTTGCATAAAATGAGTTAACTTTTCTTCTTCTGATAATTCTAGAGAATTTTTATAGTCTAGTTTACCTTTAATAATTTGAAATGGTGTATATTTTATTGAATTATGAGTCGAGTTGTTATAAGACAAAATCGCGTAGTTCATCATCGTAAGGTTAGTTTCTTGAGTTAGTCTGATTAAACTTTTACTCTTATTATTTATTGTGAATATCTTATCGATGACTATTGGAAGCTGTTTGGTTTATTGATTATAATTTTAAACTTAAAGATTTAATTGGGTCGGGATGATTTTATTGAGTCTGGCGATTTTAGTGAGATTTTAAAAATTTAACTTTGTTACTCATTGCCGCCAAATACGGCCAATTGTAGCGCCAAATACGGTATAATCGAAGGACCAGGAATAAATCCAATTTACTCCAAAAAAAAAATCGAAATTATAAAATCGCTTGCCAACCAAACTAAAGTTTCCACCTACCTTGTGGCTTTTTTGTGGCATCTACTGCTTTGGATCCAAATAATACCAAATTTATCACAAATACCGGGATCAGTTTTTAAAACTACGATTCGAACTCGCCGGATCTCTATTTCTCTCTCTCCGGAAGTCGTTCTTCTTGTTTCCTAGTCACCTATTATGTGGAATAGCAAGGTTGACAATTCCGCGGCAAATTTAAATAATAACGCGGGAAATTTGAAATGAAACCAATGCGTAACATTTCCGCCCACCAAAATAATACTATTATGATTTAAGAAGTAGTCCATGTTCTGTGGCGAGATTGTAAATAGAAATAAAGGTCTCTCTTTACCACCAACTAACTTTATTTGCCCCTCTAGGGTAGAAAACAAGGGTTATAGAAAATACATAAAATGATGAAGAATTAAAATAAATTTCTTAACGTTGTACTAGTTTCGACTTTAGGGAAAGTCATCTTCAGCAACTAATCGTTTAAGAAATTTTGTTATGAAAAGTAGTTAAAACAGTTGGGAGAACAATGGGTGATTCAACAATAAAATACAATGAAATGCAGATTATGCAACCATTGGGATAGACAGCAGCTTATCATAAGGACGATGTATCTCTATGCAATGGTAGGAAATGATTTAAACGCAAATAGGATAAAAGACCCTAATCATAATACAGTGATTTAAGAATGTTGAAATTAGAACATGTTGTAAAAGAAGAAATTCATTCTTAATTTAAAATGAAACTGACTTAGTGAGGGGACATGTATATTGTTGTGGTGGATTAGATTATATGTAAATTAAATTAAATGAAATTGCTTCTCCTTAAAATTGTCAAAACGAAACTATGTCATTTCTGGTAAAAAATTTGGGAATACATCTGAAAGGAGAAAATTTCTAATTTTAGAAAATTTTTTTGGAAACCAATAAGATATATCTAATCACATTACTTAACGGTTTGTTATATATGTTATAATATTATTGTTATTAATTATGTACTCACCAAGTGGTCATTATTCACATGTTATATTATTAAAATAAAATAAAATTTATTTTAGTAAAATCAAAACATTGTATTAATGAAGTGAATTCTTAGTTTTAATTTTCTTCCTGTTACCAGGTGAAGAAATCATTTGGTGAATTAACTTTATCATTAAAAATTAATGCGTGCTATTCAAGGCGAATGGCGTTGCAAAATGGTGAGTACCTAGAATTGGTACTACTAGGTACACGTTTAATTTTCTTTTTTATGCGTTTTTTAAAATCATGTTTCCGGTAATCAACTGTCAAGTCCAACGGTGGCAAATTTAAACAGGAATCTACAGATGGACAAGGAAGAGTTAGATATACAAATTATATATATATCAAGTTACAATAAAGGTGGGGAGATTCGCTTCCCTTATGTAGGGTGTGTACATATTAGTCTTATCATAAATAGAGCATGAGCAATGACGTGAATGAAGCATAAAACAAAGAACCTGTGATATTTCATTCCCTGTAACAACCAAACAACGACCGCAACCAAGAATCCACCGAAACCCGGGTCGACTGCAGCATACAAACCAAAATGAGTAACTCTAGATGGCAGCACTATAAACCATAAATGAAAGATTAAAATTGTATAGGCAACCCTATAAGGATAAAAGCGTAATGTTGGTTATGTCCCAATTGAGTTTGACATTTGAAGTTAAAATTTTTATGGAGGTTAATTGGTTGATAATTAAAGTGACAAACAAACAAGTAATTGATTGTATCAGATGTAATGGTGTTTAAATTTGAAGAGAATTAAAAAATGGGAGACAGTCGAAGGTAATTTGCTCATTTAGGACTTGGATTTCAGGATTCTTGATAGCTTGATTTATCTCAAACATTTCCCACAAGGCAGACTGATGTTTTACCATTGGGTACTACATGCAATATTTCAACTCCTCTTTCTGGATCAAATGCATGTTTAGCATTAAGAATATGGTCAGAGAAATTTGATTTGGTATCCACGGGCAACTGTTTATTTTTATTTCTTTCTATTAGCGAAATATGATCTTGTATTCGAATACAAAACTTACGTCCAGTACGCCCAACATAACAGCAGTTACAAGTAGAAAATTCGTCACTATAAGTGCAACTAAGTTTATAAACACCAGATTTATGTAGCACATCAATAGTATCTTTATTGTTATTTATATAGTTTTTTAAATTGTTTTGAGTTTTGAAAGATATATGAATGTTGTTGTTGAATTTAAGGAATATATTTTTGATATTATGGGATATCGTTCCCATATAGGGTAAGCTGGTATAAAATCTAGGCTTTACAATATTTAGATTAGATAATAAATGTCTATTAATATGTTTATTTAAATTCTTACAATATTTTCTTTCCTTTCCCTAAAGTCGAAACTAGTACAACGCTAAGAAATTTATTTTAATTCTTCATCATTTTATGTATTTTCTATAACCCTTGTTTTCTACCCTAGAGGGGCAAATAAAGTTAGTTGGTGGTAAAGACAGACCTTTATTTCTATTTCTAATACTATTATTTTATAAAAAAATAACAATAACTAACTATTTACAAACTAACTAGGTCGTCTTTTAAATCGACGATCGTCACTGTGAGGGTAACGGACACAGTTTTACTAAAGGTCGCGTCAGAGATCCCATGGAGGTTTGAATCTGAGCAACACGCGGAATTCCGTCTTTTCCCTCATGCAGTGCAGTAATACGCGCTAATTTCCACTGAAGTGGTGGAATGTTTTCTTCGCGCAAAAGTACCAAAGTACCTATTTTGGGTACTCTATCTGGAGAAGTCCACTTCTCGGTTGCAAAGAACTTAAATATTCCATGTGCCACCTTTTCCAATAACTCTGTACACAACGTTGCACCAATTGCCAACGAGAAAGTTTATTTGTCGGAACGTTGGTAATGTCTGGTTCTGGGGGAGCACATAGAATGTCAAATGTAAGGAAATGACTTGGACATAATACTGTGAAGTCATTTGGATTTGTGCTCATGCTACACAATGGTCTAGAATTTAACAATCCCTGTCAAAATTTGATCACCCACCACACGTTTCAAGTGGGTTTTCATCGACTTCACTCCAGCTTCCCATAGTCCCCCAAAATGAGGGCTAGCTGGAGGAATAAAATGCCATTTTAATAAAAGATCCCTTTCACAATCTTTGGCATAAGCCTTCAAAATATTATAACCACCAACAAAGTTAGTGCCATTATCACTGTACAAGTGTACATATCTGTACACTTACCACGTCTAGCTATAAATCGTCGGAAAGCAGCTAGGAATGCCTCGGCAGACAAATTAGACACAAGCTCCAAATGTACAGCCTTGGTTGCTGCACAAATAAATACACAAACATAGGATTTCACGGTCCGAACACCTCTATATCTAGACAACACAATATTGAACGGCCCAGCGAAATCAACACCACTTTTAGAAAAAGGTCTACCAGGGAAAACCCGAAACGAGGGAAGATCACCCATCACTGGAGTTAAAGGTTTAGGGTTGACCTTAAAACATTGAAGGCACTTCGACAAAACATGATTTATAGCACGTTTACTAGATAAAATCCAATATTGCTGTGACAACAAGTAAGACAAAGTATTAGGACCAGGGTGCAAGTGTTTTTTATGAAAGTAATAAATAATTAAATCAGTCAATTTGTGACTTCTAGGTAGAAGTATTGGATGCTTAGCATCATATGGCAATTCAGAGTGGCGTAGTCTACCGCCCACCCTGAGAACACCACGGGAATCAATAAAGGGGGCAAGTTTCCTAATCTGCTTTAAGCATGGAATATTATTCTGAAGGTTTGTAATCTCCTTTTGAAATACATCCTGCTGTACTGCCTTTACAATCACTATCATAGCTTTATGAAGCTCCAAAGCAGTTAAATTACCCATAGAACAAGTTTCGTTAAATAATTTACTTTTTACAAACCGATTACAATAGGCTACGATGCCCTGGATTTTCCTCAATAAAGAAAATTTCTCAATAAGTTTAATTATCCAGTTTGGTTGCGGTAGTGCAACCACCAGGATATTTGTTCGTTCCTCACTACTGGCACCAATGTTGCACACCACGCCTTCTTTGTGTACCCACGACTCTGATGGCAAACGCAGCCAATGTGGACCATTCCACCATAACGCATGCTCACCAAGATCTCGAGGATGTAAACCCCGTGATGCACAATCAGCAGGATTCTCAATTCCATGCACATGATGCCACGCAGTTGGAGGCACTTTTTCCTGTATACGGCTAACCCGATTAGCAACAAATGTTTTCCATCGAAACGGAGATGATTTTATCCATGACAAAACCACCTGTGAGTCAGACCAAGCATACACCTTCTCAGCATGAATCGCTTTCTCAAAAGTTGTCTGAATAAACGCTAAAGCGTCAGCAAGTAGCACAGCAGCACATAATTCCAGCCTTGGAATTGAAGTTACTTTTAATGGTGACACCTTCGAACGAGCGTAAACCATTGACACACGAATTTCATTCTTGCTTGTAATCTGACGTAAGTATATTACGGTTCCATAACCAATTTGAGAAGCATCACAAAAGGCATGCCACTCTGAAGATACCACTTCATCAAAACAAATTTTACGAGCTATACTTAAAGTAGATATTAGAGGAAGTTCAGTCTTACATCTTTCCCATTTGTCACGTAAAGTCGGCGGCAACTCTTCATCCCAGCCTAATCCCAATTTCCAAGTACATTGCATCAAATGCTTAACTAATACCGTAAATGGAGACAGAAAACCTAGTGGATCGTAAATTCTAGCTAGTTCAGATAACACATTTCTTTTCGTATTAGTACGATCCAGAAGTTTAACTTTGTATGAGAAACAATCACTGCTGGGAATCCACTGCAATCCTAGGATCTTGTCACTTATAGGATCAGCATTATCAAACAGATGTGATGGCTCATGAAGGGTCGAAACAGACGACAACAATTCCTCATGACTACTCGACCACTTTTTTAATTCAAATTCACCCTTTGCACACAAACTAACAAGTTCCTGCACGAAATTAGCCCCACTAACCACATCATCAACATACACAGACGATCTTAAAACTTCAGCTGCGGAAGGATAATCCTCTCCTTCATCCTCAGCAAGTTTAAGCAACGTTCTCATTGCCAGAAAAGGACTTGAATTCAAACCATATGTGACGGTGTTTAGACGATATTCTGAAATGTCATCATCTAAAGAAAATCTCCATAATATTCTTTGAAAGTCTATATGATCATCAAACACCAAAATTTGACGATACATCTGTTTAATATCTGCTGTAAAAACAACATTATATGTTCTAAATAACAATAAAATACCAACAATGTCATGCTGCAATGCTGGACCAACTAACAATTGCTCATTTAATGATTCTCCAGTGCTTGTCTTTCCAGATCCATCAAAAACTACTCCGAGTTTAGTCGAGGTACTCTCCTCCTCCAATTCCCAAAATCTTTTTAATGCATGTTCTAAAGAAACATCTACACTCGTACAAAAACTCTTTCGTACCACTTCTTGTGAGCCTTGCTCACCTGCAGCACCAATCAATACCCAACCGAACACAGTATTTAGTGCACTTGGAGTGTTTGGCTCATCAACCCTAACACCCTCTCTCAAAATAAGACGAAAAATGTCTGCACCTAGAAGCACATCCACTGGACCTGGTACTCCAAAATGAGTATCAGCCAATTGCAGACCATCAAATTGCTTCCACTTTAATCTACATGTCATACTAGGAGTGACACCACAAATCTCCTTTACTACAATCATTTCAATAGAAAACTTGGGATTTTTATTGTCTCGAGGACACACAGTAGTAACCAAAGTTCCTAGATTAGTTGACACCATTTGATTCACCCCTTGAATAGGAATCTTAACTTTTGACCGACTAATGCCCAAAGTATTTGCCAACTTATCAGTAACAAAGCTTGCCTGACTTGCACTATCGATGACAGCCCTACAACAATGAAAGTTCCCATGCACATCCTGAACATTCACCATAGCTGTTGAAAATAACACAATTTTGTCACTCGGCAAAGACGTATTAAGAACACCCAGTTTCTTATCATGCACACCAAACTTACTCTCATGCTAATTTTTTTCCCTTCCCTTGAAGTACCCCTCGAATTATCACTCCTTGCCAAGTGTAATAGGACATTGTGCTCCCTTTTACATACACCACAAGTAATATCCGAGGTACAATATTTTACATAATGATCAGAGGACAAACACCTAAAACAAATACTTTTGCTTTTTGCAAAATCGTGTCGCTCTTTGGGACTTAACTCGAGAAATTTGTTACATCTAATTAATAAATGAGTTTGCTGGCACATGGAACATTCAATTTTTTTGTTATAGATCCTACTATTTGTAGCATAGGACCTTACCCCACCTCTTGGAGTAATTCTATTCAAAACGGGTTTAATTCCACGCCCACTATCTCTCCTAACATTTATATTTGCAGACGAAGTTAACAAACTATTTTCTAAAGCTCTACTTTGCTTTAAAAGAAATTTATCTTTGAAAGTATTTTGTCAGTAATTATGTAAAGTATGTCTCTATGTAATAAGTCTATTGACATGAATCTTGGCGCATTAGTAATAATTCGAAGTACTTTGTTTTGATAAAGTTGTGTCTTGTTACGTCTAGTATTATTTACGGTGCACCAGGTCCGTACACTGTAAAGTAAAACTGGTCTGATAATTGTTTTGTGTATTGCAGTCTTATATAGTTCAGTAATTAATTTTGCTATTGGCACAAAGCAGCGGGTATACTGCACACATCTGCTTATGTGCCCTAGCAAGCCGCTCATTCACGCACTCATTCCAAGCCATCTTTTTGTCGAAGATGAGGCCAAGATATTTAATTTTGTCATTCCAAACAATCTGCCTAACTAACTACTCCTAACTTTTACTCGCGATCTTGGTAGTCTTGTCCTCCGCTTCGAGAAAAAGATGGCTTGAGTCTCATCTTTATTCAACTTTAACTTCCATTTATCTAATCACTCTTGGAGGATAAAAATGTGGCGTTACAGACGCGAGACCACGACTTCGAGTCCCATCGAGGTGGCGGTGATCGCAGTGTCATCATCGAACATATACAGGGTAGGCCAACAAGGGCGCGTCGGTCAATAGTTGCTAAACCGTTGAACTTATGGGAAATTTTTTTAAATAAAACTTATAACGTTTCGCCTCTGCTATAACCTAAAATTATTTTTAAGAATACAGGGTGTCTCAAAAAAGAGTAATACCAAAAACTATATTTTTGTTAAATCGAATACCCTACATCTTAGAATATTTTTGAATTTTACGTGAAATAGCCATTACTTTTTAATAAGTGCATTATAAGTCTAAACCTAATAATTTCCGAGATATCGACTATTGAAAAATGACATTTTTGAACTTTGACAACTTCTAGCTTTCTAACGGTACGTCTTAGAGTGAAACGGCTTGCATGTCCCTATCTTACTTTTTTATTATCTTCCCAAAAACATCAACTTCCGGTTAAATCGGAAGTACTGTATTTCCCGCCTTTGAGTTACATCCGGTTTAACCGGAAATTGACACTTTTAAAAAGAGAATAAGAAACTAAGATAGGGACATGTAAGCCGTTTTACTCTAAGACGCACCGTTAGAAAGCTAGAAGCTGTCAAAGTTCAAAACTGTCATTTTTCAAAAGTCAATATCTCGGAAATTATTAGGTTTAGACTTATAATGCACTTAAAAAATAATGGCTATTTCATGTAAAATTCAAAAATATTCTAAGATGTAGGGAATTCGATTTAACAAAAATATATTTTTTGGTATTACTCTTTTTTGAGACACCCTGTATACTTGAAAATAATTTTAGGTTATAGCAGAGGCGAAACGTTATAAGTTTTATTAAGAAAATTTTCTCATAAGTTCAACAGTTTAGCATCTAGTGACCGATGTGCCCTTGTTGGCCCACCCTGTATAGTTCCGTTTGTGGATGATGCGGAATATCAGATGTATAAATATTATACAGTATGGGGGCAATAGGTGACCCATGCGGGACCCCCGCTCTCACTACTCTTGTAGAAGATGTAGCATTTTCAGATGACACCACGAACTTCCTGTCCTCAAGGAATGATATGACAACTCGAACTAGCCAGTTTGGTATGCCTAGCCTTATCAATTTAAGTGTGATGCCATCGTGCCAGACTTTGTCGAACGCTTTAGAAACGTCGAAAAGACTGCTCCAGTAGGACATGCGGCTGTTAAAACCTCTTAGTATGTTGGTTGCCAGTCGTGTTGTCTGGCGCACCGTGCAATGAGCAACTCTAAATCCGCACTGCTCGGGTGGTAAAACGTCGTTGTCTAATACGAAATCGGTCACCCTATTAAATATTAGGTTTTTAACTACTTTGCCAAGGCATGATAATAGGCTTATCGGCCTATAACTGACAGCCAACGTTAAATCTTTACCAGTCTTTGGTATTAACACCACTTCAGCCTTTTCCAGTCTTCTGGAAAGCAACCTCTTTCAAGTATAGCTTATTAGGCTATGTTTACTACGTCTATCATTGCTTTTTCTGGTAGATTTTTGACAACTTTACTTTTGATGCCGTGGAAACCAGGCGCCTCTTTCGGATTTATTGCATTTAAAATAGAACGAACTTCCTCTAGAGTTACTCTCGGAATGTTCTGAATAATGTGAGGCATATTTGTATAAATTTGTACAGTCCTGGTGACTGGTTTTATTGTCTTTTAAAAAGCTAAATAGTAAATCAAACTATAGAACATCTTTTCTGTAATATAGACCTAACTCCTTTTTGGACCTAATTTCATTCGTTATGGTACTTTCTAACTTAAAAGCAAAGAACCATAAATATACCTGACGTCGACAAGTTTTGAATTTAAAAGAAAATATTCTCTATAGATACTAAAAAACCTAAATTTGCTCGAAACAGAACCCTTCCTGGAAATTATCTTTACCCACTGAGGTCTAGTTTATGAAGTTCGAGAACATATGAGCTTTATTACATGATTTACATGCAAGGGTTCTCGAAAACAAAGAATGCGCGGGAATTGAATCATATAGTTTGATATTAAAGGAAAAATAGATAAAGTTGCGACTTTGAGACTGACATCGGTATCTGCCCTATACACGTTGTACAAAAGTTCTAGATCTGTCTATTTTTCCTACGTAACACCAGAATAACACAGGAAACAAGCAAAGACGAACGTGTAGATTTTTTCTTATACATTTCTAGCTTTTTTCAGGTATAATTAGATTAGGATTTTGTTGTTTTGTATAAATTCTAGATTTAAGTCATTTTCTATAAGAGGAAATCAATATTTTCAATTATATCCTTTCCGTGGGCTAGGTGAGCCATCTATCGGCGAACGGCCTAAGAATATTAAGGGGGTGGTCAATGAGGGTTAAAAGTTAAAAATGCAATTGGTGATTGGCCAAAGTACCATCACTCATGGGACGCGGGAACGACCATTACTTGTTTTAAGATTTTTGATTGGGTTAAAGTTGAAAGGTTGGAGTTTTCGGAGTCAAGGGGTGTGGTACTATGGTCACAAGTTCTCTTTCGAGAACACAGTAAAATCAGTTCCGATATTTTTACCGAACTATCTGGTCGACTTACTAATTCTCGTGCTAAGTGATCCTTTTCTTAATTTTATAAAGTCCAATTTAATCCCTTATCGTTTATTTACCAGTGTTTTAGGGAAAGACGTATACCATCTGGTAGTTCGTTCTGTTCTATTTTTTCATTTCTTCTATTGGGGATTTTACAGTCAAAATTAATTTTCATTAATTATTCTCTTTTTATTGGGGATTTTCATTAGACGCATGTCGATTATTCAGTTTGAATACTAAATAATTAGCTAGTTGGGCTTTAGTTTCGAAACCTCTCTTTCTCGCTAGATGTAAATATTCCTTTGTAAATATGTTTAAGGTTCTTTTTGCAAAATATAATTTTCTTTTTCGTTGTAATAGATTTTAAGTGTTTTGAGAAAGTAGTTGTTTTACTTGGTTAATAAGAATTCTTGCCCAAACTACTTATAATGTTCACTTAACGAGGATTCTGCGGTTCGCGGTAGTCTCGCGGTTGCGGGTAATACTGTAACACTATACGTGTGTCTGCTGGGGTAATATCCTTTTTAAAATGCTGTATAAAAAGGGTCGACCGGAAGATCCTAACAATTATCGGTCGATAGCACTGGTTAACTGCGTCACAAAACTATTTACACAAATCCTTTTAAACCGTCTTTTGCAATGGACAAAAAACGCCAAATCAATTCCTGAGACGCAGTCAGGTTTTCGTTCCAACAGAGGCTGCGTAGACAATGTATATTCTCTTACTTCCGTCATTCAGCTCCACTTAAGACTTAAAAAAAGATCAATCTATGTCGCATTTGTCGATTTCAAACGCGCCTTTGACTTCGTCTCCCACGAACTTCTGTGGAAAAAGCTACATAGCATCGGGGTCAGCCACAATTTTATTGCCATTGTAAAAAACCTGTATGAGCAGGCTCGAGTAAAAGTTAACTCTACCGACGGTCTAACTAAAAATTTTGATATAACCTCAGGAGTTTTACAAGGCGAATCACTCAGCCCGGCACTCTTCTCACTTTTCGTGTCGGATATCGATTCTTATTTCTTGGCAAAGGTAGCCAATAGTGTTAGTATTGATGGAACCAACGATTTATCGCTACTTCTTTACGCTGATGACCTTGTTTTGCTATCTTCCTCTCCTATCGACCTGCAAAGAAGATTGAATATTCTGGAAACATACGCCGACATAAACAAACTTATCATTAACACTTCCAAAACAAAAATCATGTGCTTTAAACGTGCTGCTTCCTTATCACACAATTTTAAATTCACACTTAATTGCTCTCCTCTGGATGAAGTAAGGAGATTCACATACCTTGGAGTAACTTTTACAACATCATCATTTTTTAGAGTAATGTCTGAACAGACTGTTGAGAGAGCAAGTCAAGCTATTGGCTCAATAATGTCCGTGATGGCAAAAACCAAAACCACATCGTGGGAATCCAGAATAAAGCTTTTTGAATCTATTGTTCTCAATGCGTTCTCTGGCAGTCTTCCTATCTGGGGACTGAGATATTCCGATATACTGGAAAGAATTCAAACTACGTTTTTAAAAAGGCCTTTCTTACTTCCTCCAAGCACCTCTTCCGCAATTCTACGTCTCGAAGCCGGGTGTACACACATTTCCTACTTAATCTTCAAGTTGTGCCTGAATTTCTTACTGAAACTATTACAAATGCCACATATACGCATCCCCAAACAATGTTTTTCCCGCCAAATGGAGCTGAGCAATACTGCAGACACAAGATATAACTGGGTTTCTCAAATAAAAATCTGGTTTGATGACTTAGGTTTTGGCGATCTATGGAACAATCTCAATGCTGGATCATTGAACAAAACATAAATAATCTCCTGGATACCTACCAAAAAAAATGCTATAGGGCAGACCAAACGTTAGCTTTAAACTCCACATACACAATTTTTTACTCAACCTTCACTTTTACTGGAAAACCAGCAGAATATATCACGCTAAATTTGCCAATTTATATAGTCAGAATACTCGCACAACTACGAACAAGTAATAAGATATTTCTTAAATTCACATATAAGGGTAATATAATCCGGGTAAACACCAGTGAAGACTGCACGGTTTGTAACCTGCATGCGCTGGAAACTCTTTATCATTTATTTTTTGTGTGTCCCCTTTATAGCTGCATGCGCCCAGCAGGTTGGAGCGAGGACTATTTTTTAGCTCAATAAATAACCTTACTAATAAAAACTCTAAAGAAATAGTCCACATAATCATTAATATTCTCAAGCTGCGCGCCTTTCTCAGGAATGAGTAAAGCAAGCACACAGAAACGCTTTACTATATATAAGTATTAGTTTATTCTAGCTGTAGAGTAAAAATGTTATTAGTATATAGTCGCGCTTCGACAGCCGTAGAGAGAGGTTGTCTGACAGTGACATTGTTTTGCTCCCGTTAAAACATCAAAAAAAATTCAAATAAGTTTTGTTTTGTCAAAGTCATAAACAAATATTTTAATTAATTTTTTTCAACTACATGGAAGTCCACAGCGGGGGGGATGCCTCCCGCCCTAATGAAGTTCAGCTGCCAGCATCAGAAGATGAGTCAATGTCCCCACAAGTCGTGCAGACTATGGAGGAAAGAATAAGAGAAATCGAGGAACGTATGGAGGCCAGATGGCGCAAGTTATTGAGCGAGAAGGAGACCGAGTGGTTAAGTAAAATGCGACAAGTCAAGGAGGAAGGCTTTATAAGAATAATGGAAATCGAAGATTTAAATAAGACCATCGGAGAGTTAAAGGCCCAACTAGGTAAATACAATGAAATGATTGCTTTAAATAATGACAATACATCCAATCTAAATTCAAATAAATCTGTAAAAATTCCTACAATCAATGACATCACCTCTGACAGCACGAACAAAAAAACAGCAAATAATTTAAATAGCTTACAAGTTAACGTAAACGCTATTGAAATAGACAAGCCCGGCTCTGATATGGAGTATGACTCCATATCTGAGTCTGGTGAGGACGAACAGTGGTCCACGCAGCGAAATGCAAGAAAAAATCGCAAACGTCAGATGACAGATTCGACTAATAAGGACAATATCAAAAAAGTTGCTGGGGATTCTGCTTGGCCCAATCTCCCTAAGACTAACAACAAGGTATTGGAAAGTTATCTGGCTCAAAAAGTCTCCCAAGACAAACAAGCTGTTATAAGCCAGGCAGAACCTCCAACACAAGAGCGCGTAGCACTTAATAATGCTAAAACCCTTACTGTTGTGAACTCGGAACCACCTAAAATTAGAGTCCCCCCAATCGTCATACGTGATAAACACAAGTTTAATGATATCACCGGGCATTTGCGGTCTGTCAAGGTAGACTATGGTCGTGCAGTCACCATTTCGGAGGGAGTTAAAATCCATCCGCCAACTCCGGCAGACTACAATAAAATTATTAAGTTTTTAACAACAAACAAATTGTACCATCATTCGTTCAGGTTTCAGGACGAGAAAGAACTACACGTGGTTCTAAGGGGCGTCCTCGAAACCTGGACGGAGGAAAAAATCAAAAAAGATCTTGTTGATTTAGGTTTTAATCCCTCTAGAGTAATCCGCTGGCATAGCCGCAGCGGGTCTCCATTGCCCCTCGTACTAGTGTTTTTACCACGTACGGAAAAAACTATTTACGACCTTAGGGCCTTAGATAGTATGTCTATCCGAGTGGAGGCGCAACGGGCACGTGCTACAATCTCGCAGTGCCACCGCTGTCAATTATATGGCCACTCCCAATTCAAGTGTACAGCTCCAGTAAAATGTTTAAAATGCGCAAATGAGCATTATTCGTACGAATGCCCTAAACCCAGGGAGGAAAAAGCGAAATGCGCAAATTGTGGGGGTGACCACCCTGCTAATTACATGGGGTGTGAGCGTCACCCCAACAATTTGCGCAAAAAAGTTGCAAATGTAGTTAATAACAACAGAAACTACATTCCTAGAAACAATTTCCGCTGGGGTGAGCAGGACAACAGCAAATTGGCCAGCGGTGGCACTGAGAAGAATACTATTAACAAGAACTCGACACAGGGTCTAAGTACAACTGCGCCCAATGCAATGGAGGCCGCGATGCAAACAACTATGCAGAGCTTCCTGAATCAATTCACAAAGATCATGGAGACCCAGATGAGAACCATCATGAATACTTTTGGAAAACCAATTGGTTAAATGGTAGTGCAAACGGAGACGGCTTTTTTCAAATTAGCTACTATTAATATTAATAGTATAAAGCATCGGAGAATCGAGCTTATTGATTTTGTTGAAAGAAATGAGTTGGATGTGCTTCTTGTCCAAGAAACATGGCTTAAGGGAGAGAGGTTCTCCTTCCCGAATTACATGGTGTTCAGGAACGATCGCCTAGGCAGACGAGGGGGGGGGCACCATGATCATGGTCAGGAAGCACATCTCGGCTCAAGTTGTGCCAGGTCCTGATAATTGTCCCCACATCGAGGGGACATTCATTTCAATAAATTTTAAAGATAATAAACGCGTTTACCTGGGATCAGTTTACTGTAGTCCGTCGGTAGGTTTCTCAGGCAACTGCCTTAGAAAAATTTTCGGTAATGTTAATAGTACAATTATAGGGGGCGATCTTAACGCGAAGAACACAGTCTGGGGTTGCAGAGCTACAAATCCCCGAGGTCGCACTTTATATGAGTATTCGGAGGCTTTAAACTATCATATTCTGCCGCCGGAGGAACACACTCACATGTTTGGGCATGGTCTTCCGGATATTTTGGACATTTTTGTGATTAAGAACTCTGTTCGAATTTCACAGCCAATTGTCATATGTGATCTTAGCTCTGATCATGTGCCGGTTGTGATCGAAGTGGGCAATCCACTTGAAAGAGGCCGAGGTTTTATAACTAGGACTAGCACCAACTGGCCTAGATATAATAATATCCTCAAAACCGTTGAGCCTTTACACCTACTCCGCAATTCGGTTGACATTGAGAACGCGGTGAGCAAGATCACAGATGACATAAATGAGGCTCTTGCTCAATCATCGATTACAAAGGTGTCCCAATATTCAAAATACGGGGCTTTGACTGATGAGATTAGACAGCGTATTAAAATCAAAAACAGGCTCAAAAACAGAGCGTATCGTACTGGAGATCCTCAAATCAAAGCGGAGGCAAACAGAGAAGCCGATGCGATTAGACTTCTTCTTATCGAGAGGCAGTCTAATCTTTGGGACGACAAAGTCCAAAGTCTGTCGATTGAGGACAACTCAATTTTCCACATGTCCAGAACTCTGACAAGAGGTGCTAAAGCCCCAATGTCATACCTGAAAGACCAGGGCACAGGTGAAACTTTCACAAACGCTAAAGATAAAGCCGAATTGCTCGCAGACAAGCTTTGCGAGCAATTCAGCGAAAATCCCACCACTGACCTGCTACGTATATACAAAACCATGGTTCACCCGCAGCAAAACTTTGCTGAGGTCACGCTGGACGAGGTTAAAACGCTGGTTAGCAATCTCAATATCAGGAAAGCCCCGGGTTTTGACGGTCTGAGAAATGCGGCGTTGCGAAATCTACCTGACAGAGCTTTGGGGAATATAGTAAATCTATCTCAGGCAATTATCAAAGAAGGCCATTTCCCGAGCGTCTGGAAAAGGGCAAAGGTGATTCTAATTCACAAAACGGGCGAAGACCCTACTGTACCCTCAAGCTACAGGCCTATCAGTCTGTTATCAAGCCTTGGAAAAATTACAGAAAAATTGATTTTAGCTCGAATAAATAGTTTTGTGTTCGAGCACAACGTTCTGCCTAACGAACAGTTCGGCTTTAGAAGCGAACATTGCACAGTTAGGCAGACAACGAGGCTCACGGCCAACATAATGATGGGTTTCAATAAAAGGGAACACACGGGGGCGGTCTTCCTTGACGTTAGCAAAGCATTTGACAAGGTCTGGCATAATGGTCTCTTGCTGAAATTAATAAGACTCGGAGCTCCGAACTACCTCATCAAGGTAGTAGGCTCTTTTCTAGAGAATAGAAGTTTTGCAGTCTCGTCGGAGAATGCACTCTCTTTGAATAAACACATCAGGGCGGGAGTGCCGCAAGGCTCACCTCTCTCCCCGATGCTGTATAACATTTATACGCATGACATTCCGCGAGATAGGCAAACGCAGCTTTATCTATTCGCTGACGACACTGCAATAACTTCCACTTCTAAAGAACCGCGGCTAGTCGTCACACGTATGCAGCGCCATGTAAACCAATTGGAAAAATGGCTTTCTAATTGGAAGATTCGTTTGAATCCTTCCAAGACAAAAGTCATATTTTTCACCAAAAGTCGCGTTAGACGTCCCGAAACGAGGCTCAGAGTCGGTGGGGTTCAAGTGAATTGGTGCCAGGAAGTGAAGTACCTGGGACTTATCTTCGATCAAAGACTGAATTGGAGGTTAAATTCTATTAATAGAATCAAGGCAGCATTGCGTCAATTAAGCTCAATCTACCCCCTGCTTCACAGGCGGAGTAGACTTAGTAATCGAACCAAAGTTAACCTCTATAAGGTGTTGGTCAGGCCGGTACTTACTTATGGAGCAGCATCTTGGTGCAATATAAGTAAGTCCGAGCTGAATAAGTTCCAGGTGATTCAAAACAAGGCGCTGAAACTCATCGCAAATGCTCCAAGATATACCATGAACCGTGTTTTGCATCAGGACTTTCGAATACCGACAATCAACGAATTCTTTTTAAAAATAATCACAGACTATTACAGACGTACGGACGTATCGACCAATATACTAATAACGGAATCACATACGACGGCCAGACCAAACTCTACATACAAACTGCCGAAAGATTGGCTCCCCGTTGGCATAAATCTCTAACAGTAGAGAAGCACTATGATTATACAGTAGAGAAGCACTACCATGATCGTCTAACAGGCATGCAGCAGGCGCTAAGAACTATGCAGCTTACCAGCATTCATCCAATAAAGCAGCAGTAGCCGAATCAAAATTCAAAATTAAGCCACAAGACCCAAAAAGTTTTCGATGAGACAACAGATGTCAAAGGATATTCCTGACGTAAAAACCCAATCAAGACCCCGTATATTATTAGTATATATTTATTACACAAATTGTCATTTTTCCTAAAAACAAATTTTAACTTATCTTTTCTTTAAACTTTCGGAACTCATTGTTATTGAAATTGTAATTTTTCATAGAAACAATAAAGATATTGTATTATTGTATTGTATTGTACGTGTGTCTGCTGACCAGCTGACCAGAGGAGTAAGGGATCCTTCCCCCAGCTACAACTGCCTGTTAGATTCAGATTAGGTCCAGGTGGGCAAGTGCATCTGAATAGGTACTAACAATATTAATTAATGACTACATCCGACGATCTTAGATCTTAGATCTTTGCGGACAGTTTGTGCGAACAGTTCAGCAAGTTCAGCGAGTTCCCCTCGACTAATCCTGTGTGTCAAAATGACGTGGTGGTGATAGACTTGGTTTAGAGAACGTGGTAGCGTCGAGACCAAGTCAGTATCATTCCGCACAATTTAATGGAGACGTTTCCCTATCTATCCTATAATCTGAATCGGGGCAAAAGCACTCTTGAAGAATCTGGAAGATCAGATGGTATCTAGACGTCTCTCGAAGTTCTAAGATCGTCGGATGTAGCCATTAATTAATATTGTTAGTGGTACCTATTCAGATGCACTTACCCACCTGGACCTAATCTGAATCTAACAGGCAGTTGTAGCTGGGGAAAGAATCCCTTACTCCTCTGGTCAGCTGATCAGCAGGCACACGTACAGTATTACCCGCAACCGCGAGACTATATAGCATCAAATATTCATTAAATATTTTTTAATGTTAAAGAAATATTATATGTTTTTTAAATATTTGTTATCTAAAAGAAATATTATATGTTTTTTAAATATTTGTTATCTAAAAGAAATATTTATTAAATATTTGGTTTACAATATTTTTTATAAAATAATTTATAAATATTTTTTATATGTTTGAAAAGTAATATTTGTTTTGTAACAGACAGTAAATATTATTAAATACTTTGTTTACAATCTTTTTTATTACATATTTCATAAATATTTTGTGTATGTTTGAAAAGTAATATTTATATTGTAACATTTGGTAGATATTTATTCAATATTTGGTTTACGATATGTTTTATTAAATATTTTATAAATATCTTGTATATATTTATATTGTAACTGATAGGAAACATTTATTAAATATTTGGTTAAGAATATTATTTTTTAAATATTTTGTATATGTTTGAAATTTCATATTTATATTGTAACTTATACTAAATATTTATTAAATATTTGGTTAACAATAAGGCTTTATGATGTAGAGTAACTCTCTATTAAAAACCTTGGAACATTAACAAGCCAAAAGTGTTTTAGTTTATTATTATAACATATAACACGATATAACAAGAATCATGGTTTCACCCAACGGCCGACCCTGTCGATCATTGCAAAAAACATTGTAGTTCGGATACGTGAAGCAATCACCCTTTAACCATGTTTCATGCACAATCAAAATGTCAATACTGTACACCTCTCAAGGAAATAATATTTTCAAGCTTTCTCCCCTAATCCTGCAAGGCAATAACGACCACTATCATAAGAGTCGTCATCATGATTTGAACTTGCTCTTGCATTTTGCTTTGAAACTGCTCCAAGAGCGACTGCATAGATTTTTGCAGAATGTTCTGCCATGCCTCTTGCTGTTTGAAAATTTGTTTTGGTTTTGATTTTGGTTTGAATTATGTCTCAAAGCATTATTGCTTTATTGACCCCATATAAAAGTTAGTTTCGGAATATTATTGATAAGACCTGTATTCGTGTTTTCGCTTCTAACACAACGGATCACTTCCGGATGCTTTGGACAATCTTTAGAATTTTTAGAATACTTCATGCATTTGACTTTAGATGTACACTGGAACTGCGCGTGTCCAAACAGCTGACAGCGATGGCATTGCGTTGTTTGTGGATTGGTTCTTTGTGTTTTCACACGGACACGAATGTGATGAAGGTCTCTTAATTGATATATTTTTTCTTCTGATTTTGGCAGTAAAACTAGAACTAGAGGCATGGCAGAACCATCTGCACGCTTTCATCTTATTACTTTTGAGGGGCTGAAACCCAGTTCCACCAAATCCTCCATTACCTTTTCCTCAGGCCATGTCTCGAGGACCCCTCTGATGACGACATGAAGCTCCTTCTCTTCAGCAAATTTATAAGAAAAATCAATATTCAATATTTTGACTCTTTAAAAATGTTGTTGTGCTGCGAACTTGCTTTGGAAGGACGGGGAACCACCGAACTGTAAAAGACGGGTGTAGGTAAATAGACTGATAAACGAATAAATAACGTAGATACAACCTAAATAAAATGCTGAAAAATTGAATATAATTTGATCGAAATTGACCGGTCAATCGACTATCCCCAACTCTAGTTGGCGGTAATTGATGTAATTTATAAACAAGACGTTGATTTTGAAGCACCCCTTATCCCTAGGCCAAACCGTACAGAATGTAACAGCGATTCTGATTTGGAAGATTATGAAGACATGCAGCTTACAGATTCACGAAAATTCCAAAGGAAAAGACTTAAACTTATATTAGACTGCAAAACAAAATGGATAACAGTCTACTGGATATGCTCGAACGTTTTGCCTTATTGAAAGATTCCATAAACCACGAGAATGTGAATTATTACAAATTGTCGTAAAAATACTTCAGTAAGTAAAAAGAACAGTAGAGGCGTTGTGTCAAAGTGATATGGATCTAAATAAAGCTGTTGCGGCATTAAACCTTATGTTAACTGAAATTTACAAAATAAAGTCATTTCTTAGCGCCGCGCCGATTTGGAGAGATCACTCAAAATGAGAATTAACAAACGCCGAGCCATTTTTTTCGGGTTCTTAAAATATCTTTCCAACCCCCATTGCGCAAATACGGAATTAAGTGAATGCCTTATGCCGGTATGCACCGTTCACATAATTTGTTACTTAGTAGAACTTTTCGACTTAAGTCGCAAAATTCTTATGCATCATCAACATAACAAGCATAAGTTGTTCTTAATTTTAAGTTATCAAAATCCTGGACTTTAGAACGTTAAGTTGTTCTTATTTTATGACTTGTGTCATTACTGTCATCTAACGAGAAATACATTATTTTTTAAAAGGAATTTTGGGTTTTCTGGAAAATAATTAGTGCAAAGAATCGTGTTTGGATTATTGTCTTTTTTTGCTTCATCTGCTCAAATAAAATATGGAAGCGGAAGATGCTATTTTTGTGGAAGACGATCTTGATGTTATGGACATAATTGAAATGGGGTTTCCACGAAGACAATATAACAGGGAAGAGTATTTTGATACTCTGGACAATTTATCGTTTTTTCGTCGATTTCGCTTGCGAAAACACACAGTTTTACAGGTGTTACAAGAAATTGAACATTTATTGGAATTTAATAATGATTTGTAAGTACAGAGATGATCGTTTATAGGACAATGAGTTAAGCTTGGTGTTTAGACATACTTTCACATTTAACATCTAATAAAATATGTCAAACTATTTTGCCTTATTTCAGAAACAATAGCCTTTCGCCAATTAACCAACTTCTAACAGCACTAAGATTTTATGCATGCGGAAATCATCAAATTAGTATCGGAGATTTCATGGGGATGCACCAAACAACGACATCCCGTATTATAAAGAAGGTGTCATATGCAATTGCCAGTCTAGCACCCAATTATATAAAGATGCCTACTCGAGAGGAATGTCTAGCCATTCAAAATGATTTTTATTCCATTGCCAGATTCCCAAGAGTTATAGGCTGTGTAGATGGAACACACATTAAAATTCAATCCCCGGGTAGGTACCAAGCTAATAGTTTCTTAAAAGTGTAGCCAAATCTGCAAATACATCAATAGTGACATTGGCGAGGCCACTTACTGCAGTAAAAATAATAAATTAAGATATTTACTTTTTGTTTTAGAATTTAAAAATGAACTTGAGGTTTTTTAAGCCTCAGGTAAGCACTGTCATTTTTTTTCTTACATGTATTGTCTCGTTTCATTGTATAATAAATAATAATTGACAAAACTATAAATAGCCAAACCAAATTCGAATCTTTTTATATAAAATATGACTGTATTGAACTTCAATGTATTATGTGTTGTACTAAAAGGATAAATCCCTATAAAATTGTAAAATTTTCTGGATTTTTTTTCCTCAAAAAAATAAACGTTTTTTTTTTTTTGTTTATTTTATAATAGGCATATTAACATTTTATGATTATAGGTGGAGAAGATGGGGAAGTATTTCGTAATCGAAAGGGATACTTTTCCCTAAATGTACAGGCCGTTTGTGACAGTCATCTTAAGATAAGGGACATTGTAGCCAGATGGCCGGGTTCAACACACAACATGACCATGTTTAATAACAGTCGTATACGAGCTAGAATGGAAGGAGGGGAATTTCCCCATTGCTTACTCTTAGGTAAAAACTTAGGTATAGAGTTACTTTTTAAAGACAAAGGATAAAAGTTATATTTTTAGAAAAATTGTGTTAGGTTGGTAATTTTGAAATTTTATTTAAAATTCTTGGAAACAAATATCAAGGTAGAAAGTAAATAAATCTGTTAAAAAATATAGCTGCAGATACATTTGCAAAAATTTGCTAATCTAGTGCCAAGCTCAATTTTCCCACCCATCACCTGGGACCTTTGTGCTAATTGCTTTTATTTCTTACGCTGTTTATTTTTAGGTGATAGTGGCTACACCCTAAGAGAGTATTTTTTAACACCATTGGCCCAACCAGTCACCAGAGGAGAAGTTCTATTTAATGAAGGGCACATTAGGACACGGAATGTAATTGAACGTACATTTGGTGTTTGGAAGAGGCGCTTCCCTACCATTGCATATGGTCTAAGATGTAAAATGCATACAAACATGAGTGTAATAATTGCTACAGCTGTATTGCATAACATTGCCATAGCGGCCAATGAAGATATTCCTCAACTTCCAGAAAATATGAATGAAGAAGTATTAGAGTATTTAATTAACCAAGCCCAAATTCCAGATGTACCGAATAACCGAAGAGTTGGGATTAATTATAGAAGACATCTTATAGATAATTATTTTCAAAATATGGACTAGTTTTTTTGGGTTGGTTTTTGTAGTTTAATATAAAACTATATTGTTGGGTTGCACAAAGGATTTTAACAACAAAGCTGCTGCTTAGTCAACTATTGTTTGAAATATGTTGGCAACCCGACATGTGGCTAATAAACATTTAGAAAAACAGAATTTCATTGTGTTTTCTTGTAACTAAATATAAACTACGAAAAATAAATAAAAAAATATTTATAAATATTTATTTCTTCCCACAAAATTTATAACAAATTTTAGAAAAAATTTTGCTTACATTTAACAAAGGAAGTTGGCAACTATTCCTACCTAACATAAATTCCCATATCAGGTACTTCGGGATCTTAGGATACCTACTATATTTAGTTAAAAGTTATGTATTTTATAGGAATATAATAATATACAGTTACAGCCATATGTAGTGCTCATGTAAAACCTACATAAAAATTTATGAACAAAAACAGCATTCTAGGAGTTTTAAAAAAGCAGTCTAACAGGGTGTTGTATTACCTATCAATTATCCCCTTAATCCTTATTTTTATTTTTTTATTTATTGTGATTTATTGAGTACATATATAAAGCAATTTTACACATGCCCCAAAGGGCCATCGACCTAAGTCCTTCAGCCCATGTAGGTTCTACAGTATAATAGCTAATTCTAGGTTCTGTTTGTTGAAGAGTTATATAATACTTGTTTGAAAAAAAAAAAAAAAGAGTTTATGTATCGGTTAATTTAGTTCATAGATATTAAAATTTCAAATAATGTTTGGTTTGGATATTTTCTTCTTGGCCTTTGGTTGTGGTCTCGTTCAATGCACAGGTCTTGGATCAGCGGTAAAGTTTCGGCTTTGGTTGCAAATCTCCGTGTCAGATCTGCAATTCTGTCCGTTATCGGCTGGATGTTTGTTAGCTGCAGTAGATTCTCGTTGGATGGGTTGTGTAGAGGATTACTTGGATGCCTTATTTTGGTAATAATTCTTAGAGCTGTTGTTTCTGCTGTTTCTAAATTTTTTAGAGCTGGTCTTCTCATGTTGCTATACATTGGGTGCATATATTCTAATAAAGGTCTACATATAGCTTTGTATATGTGTGTTGCTGTTTTTCTTGATATACCTTGGTCTTTATATGTAAGATTTTTAAAGTGCTTTGCTCTTTGTATACATTTTTGTTTTACTATTTTAGTGTGCTGATTTAAATTGATTTTTTGGTCTATATGTGCACCTAGGTATTTGACTGAGGGTCTTGCTCTAATAGTTTGGTTATTTAGTGAAATTGATGGGGTCTCGTCATTGTATTTGTGGTTGAATAATATCAGCTGACTTTTGTTTGGATTTGCCTTTAACCGCCATTGTTTGAACCATTGTACTGTCCTATTCATTAATGTCTGGAGAATATTCGTAGTTTTTTGGGTGGAAGAACTATGTGCAATCAAGGCAGTATCGTCAGCAAATTGTAAAATATAGCTTTTATCTAAGATTTGAGCTTGGTGGTTTACTTGGTTTACATCATTTACATCAATATCATAGCAGAAAATATTGTATAGTAATGGCGATAAAGGTGACCCTTGCGGAACGCCTTGTTCAGGTTGAAATGCGTTTGAATGTGTGTTGTTGACCTTTACTGTTAGTGATCTTTCAGTTAGGAACTCTTTGACAAGAAGTATCATTTCTCTGGGGCAGTTCATCTCAGACATTTTGTATAGGATTCCTCTATGCCAGACACTGTCGAATGCTTTATTGATATCCAGAAAGACAGCTGCAGTCTGCATGCCCTGTAATTTTGCTGTTTGTGTATTAGATATAAGAATTGTGAGTGGATGAAGAGTAGATGCTCTTGGTTTAAAGCCAAATTGAAATTTCGGGATAAATCTCTTTACTTGCTCTTGTAATTTGTTTCTTATTATTTTTTCAAAATTTCGTGCTAAAACTGGTAGGAGAGTAATGGGACGATAGCTTGCAGGGTTGCTGAGGTCACAGTTTGGTTTTCCTATTGTGATAATTATTCCTTTTTTCCAAGAAGCCGGAAAATACTGATTATTTATGTTGTAGTTGTAGATTTTTAAAATATAGTCATGTATTTGCTTATCCAGTTTTTGTAATATATTTCTTGATACTAGGTCATTACCAGGAGCAGTATGTTTGCATTTCTCGATTACACTGTAATAGTCTTCTTCGGTTATGTTTTGTTGTGTTGTCGGAGTATTGTTTGACTTTTCGTTGTTTTTGAAATAATTTTGGAACCATGTATTAATTCTGTTGTAGTTGTGTTCATCAAACTGTGGGTCAGTATCAATTTTGAATGCTTGTTCAAAGTGTTTGGCGAAGAGGTGGGCTTTTTCAAAATCTTCTTGAAGTGATTGATTTCCATCAATCAGGACTGGAATGTTTTGTTTGACCTTGTATTTTGCTAGTCTTTGTATTTGTTGCCAATATGTCTTCCCTTGTTGTTCATTTATCTCATTACAAACTTTTATCCATTTATTCTGTCGAAATTGTTGGATGAGCTTTTGAATATTTTTGTTGTAAGCATTTATATCTCTTTTGACAGCTGGATTTTTGTTTGTTTGATATTCTCTTAGCATTTTCCGTTTGGTTTTTATTAGTCTTATAATGAAGGGTGGAAGATGATGAAGATAATATTTTATTTTGCATTTCGGTGAAAAATTTTCTACAGCTTCTGCTAGGGTATTGTTAAATTTTTCTATTGTTGCGGCGTCTATTTGGGGATGGTCTTTAATAAATATTTTCATTTGTTTTGATAATTTGGCAATATCACATTTTTGGAAATTGATTCTTGTTTCTTCTGTGTCATCGACCTTCCGTATTATGTCTATGTCAATTTGCAATGCCAGGTGATCCGAGCCCAAATCAGGTGTAGTGTGTACTTTGATTATGTTATTTTCAAGATTTTTTGTGTAAAGAATTATGTCTGGTGTGCTGTCTTCATTGTTGGGCATAAGGAAGGTGGGAGGAGTAATAGCCTTTTCGAAAGTAGAGTTCTTAATAAATTCGTTTATTTGTGCATTTTTCCGTCTATTCTTTCCTGGATTAAAGTCCCCTATAACAATGCAATATTTATAAAGAGCAGCTTTTGTGAAAAGAGTGTCTTCTATATGTACAGCTGCTGGGTGAATGTATACTAATATTATATGGAGTCTTTCTTCATTGAATGGTATAGAAAAATGTGTAGCTTCATTTAATGGATTGTTGGTTGTTGGTGGGTTCTCTTTTCTTATTTTCAGATCCGGATCAGCTTGTATAAGGCTACCTCCTCGTGTGTTGTTTATTCGGTTTCCATTACGCTGTATCACATTCCAATTCCGATATGATGTGTTGCTTTTCTCGCTGGTCTTTGCTTCTACAAAAAGTGTGCAGTTTATCTTATTTTTTTCAATATAGTGGTTTACCAAATGTTTTTTTGGGATATAGCTGTTTATATTAGCATACAACAACCTAAGCATTATCTAATTTGGCAGGTACTACTTCTCCTTGTCTGGTTTCTGTTGGTGAGGTTGAGTTCGGATCATTTAAATCAAACATAAATATAAAAGCGTTGTTACCTCCAGGGAAAACAATGCATGTGTCAATATTAAATTCTTCTATAAATTTCTTCCGTATCTTTAGAATGAGCTCTTCTCTGTTGGTGTTTTTGGGTTTATTAATTTGGGTAATGTAGTTATTTATGATGTGATCGTGAATCGTTAGAGGTGAATGTATTCTTGAGCTTTTGCGTGTTGGTTCAGGTAGTTCATGTAATTTTTTATTTAAAGATTTAATTTGTATGTTGGGTATGCCTTCGATAGGGCTTGTGGGACGTTTGGGGCATTTAAACTGCCATGCTTGGTGGTCTTCAGCTCCACATGCTCTGCACTTTGGGGGTAGATTAGTTTTGCATTTTGTTGTGTGATGTTTGTCGCCACATTTGCTGCATGTTGTTGGGGTAGTACATTCTTCGGTTTTGTGTGTAAATTGCGAACACTTAGAGCAGGGTACCGGTACCGGTTTTGGAGGGGCACTAGCGTAGGCTCGGTAGTGCCTATTTTTGTTAAAAATCCCATTGTTGATAATTTTTTCATATGATTGGATATCGCCTGTTATTATTCTTATCAACGAAGTTGGTTGTCCGGTAGTTCGAGAAGTAATTCTTTTACAATAACGATGAGCAATATTATTTAAATTTAGGTGGTTTGTAATTTGTTCATCAGTTATGTATGCTTCTATGTTGTGTAATACAGCCGAGAAGGATGGGTCCGTTTGTGATTTAATGTTTGACATTTTGGTGTACGGATTAGTTTCAACAAAGTGTGTTATTAAGTTTTTCTCCAAAAATTTGTCCAGTGTTTGTTTGATAGTATCTTTATTTAAGTTCGATTTTAATAAAAAACCCTTTTTTGTTTGCAAAATTACGTCCCTGTTTTGTGGCTGTTCTTTTTCCCAAGCATCAGCCAAGTCCACTCTATTTATGTTATCATTTGTATTTATGTAGTAAAGGAATTTGTATTGTTCATTCTTGAGGTTAAAGTCCCTTATCTTCATTGAGTTATTTCCTTTTGGAATTTCTGCTGAATTTGGTTTATTTACCTTCTCAACAATTTGGCTATGAGAACTTTGACCTTGTTCGGTTTTGGATTTTTTGCTGGTTTGTTTTGGCGAAGTAAATCCAATTATTTCTTTTATTTGGTGTGGAGATAATTCTTGTTGTTTTTTACGTTTTCTTTTGTTATATTGGGCAATAAGCCAATTCAGATCTTCTTCATTGTCTTCCGAATCACTCATGTTTAAATATTTTAACTGTGGTAACAAGGGGTAAATTCAGTAAATTGTGGGACTTCCAAATGGTGGAACCAGAGATTCATTCACATTATTTAACAACCATAACGGCTTATATCAACAATACAAATTTATAAAATAAATGAAGTAAATATTACATTTTACTAAGAGTTACTTTTTTATTGCCTCAATTTGTAATTGCAATAATTCCAACTTGAGTTTCCTCTCTCTTCTTTTAAAAGCTACTTCTTCTTCAAAATCTTCTGTTTGTTTTGTGACAAGAATTAGTCTTTTGTCGAGCAATATCTCGTATTTCTCAGCAAATTTTGAGGAAGTCAGAATTTTTACTGAATTGGTAGGCCTTCTACGAGAACATTTTTTTTTCTTTTCCCCGGAGGACGATGCCTGCTAAAAATAAACAACAATAATTGCACAGCTAAAAATAACCCAATTTATATAACACATAGTTTTTATACAGTGTGGGCAATACTAAACCAACATAATATTTGAATGAGTGATCCATTAATAATTTTACAAATATTTAATATTAAACTGCGATTTTTGAACTACGTATTAAATTCCCTAAATTATGCCAACTACTTAAGATTATAGAAAAAAATATGGATATTCAAGAGCTGTGTATATGGTATTGCTTATGAAATTTAGTAGTAAGTAATTATCTCTTTTTGAAACACCTTACACATAAAATTCCTCCAGTTATATCTTCATTACTTTTTCTTGTGAATGAAGTATTAATAAAATTACATGAAGTCCCTAATTTAAATTTTAAATATAAGCAAAGAGTAACTTAATTGGTACCTAAATAAATTAATACATACATCCATTTCATTCCTGTTCAGCACTGAAGTTAAAGGGGTTGTCAATTGCTTTGCCGAGAATCCTGCACCACTCTTCCAGTTTGCATTCTCCAACCGTTGCGGCGTTCCACAACACTCATTTTTCTTACTCTAACACAAATAATATAGTTTATTAATGATTTATTATAGCTTACCATTCCAAAAACAAAAGGAGCTTCATCTTATCAATACTCACCTCTTCATTATCATCATTGTCTGATTCATAAATATAATCAATGTTCACATTCCCATTATTTATAATTGGACTTTGGTTATCACTGTCGAAAGGATGACTGTCCAGACCATATATTGTTTTTTTATTTATTATTGAAAGCAATAGATCTTCATTTTCATCCTTTTTCTTTGTTGGCAAGGTTCCCATACCCGTTTGTGTAATATATTTTTTTTCATCAGCCCAGACCTTTTTTACTTTTCTCTTTTCTCCTTCATAAAACTCTCTAATGATTTCGCTATCCACATAGGTTTCATCAGGTTCCTTTTCCTTTTGCAAATATCTCATTTTGGATTTTTCAGCCTCAATGATTCTTAAATCGTGTTTTTTATTGTTAAAACATTTTTTTAATTTTTCTCCGCTTCTAAAAACTCCCTCTGAGTTTGAAGAATTAAATTCCCTTTCTATGTCTTTCCATGCATTGCTCTTAGCGTCCATTGATGTTCTATCGGTTTTTTTGTCTTCTACAATATGCGAATATTTACTCACAATGGAAATTAGTACCTGCTGTTCATTTTTGCTAAAATTGGATTCCCGTTTTCGTTTTATTTGGTCACGTTCACCCATTTTTTTCAAAAGCAAACGGACTTGCGATAACTTAACTATGAAAGTCTATATTCACTTTAGAACGCGAAAACGCAGAGGAAATTGACATAACATGTAATGTCAGTGGCAGAGGAGAGTCAAGAAACATATCAACGGTGCATACCAGCATCAGTATTCAGGTGAAAATTTTGTAGGTAATAAAACAAATTCCTAAGTTTCTAACGTTGCCATATGTATTGTTTTCTTAACAAAGACAACCTAATCTAGATGCGATGCATAAAAAAGGTTATCTTAACTTTAAGTATGACTTTATAAAGCCTATCTTTACGTTAAAACGTTGCATACCGGCATATAGTGTTCCAAATATTTGCAAAATCAGATCTGAATTGGAAAAACTTCTTACTAGGTTAGATAATTGAAGCAATTCCAAACAGGATAATTCTGAAAATAGCGACGCAAAGATATGCCTATTGCTGCAATTATCAGAGCAGAACAGGTTCCGTTAAAAATAAAATTGCAGAATTTTAGTCACGTGCTCCGAACAGCCACAATCTAGTAAAATATCCAGATTTTCCGATACTATGATGCAAGAAATGGAATTATTTGCCAATGGTGGAATACGAGGACGCAACCTTCAACAGGCATATACGAATTTTTAAAAACAATTCCCCCAACAATTGTTGAAGCAGAACGCTGCTTCTCATAAGCAGGTCAAATTTGCAATAAGTTATGATCAAGCTTAGGATTTTATTACGCTTCTTTTTTAAAAATATTTTATGTCTTTTTATATTTGTTAACAGTAAGCATTTAGTGTATTTATTAAACAATAAACTGCTCTTTAACTTTTCAAGTTAATTTTTTTTTCGGGATTGATCCCGGGATTATATACTCTTTATCCCGAAAATCCCGGGATTGGAAAAAGCCTCGGGACCGACACCCCTAGGATGTCCCCTTTGCCCCGAAATAAGGGTGAAGTGGACCACCTTTTCTTAAAAAAATATAAGTGAACCTAAACCTAATTAATATCTAAATTTTTAAAGGCTTCTCCCCCTTTGGCAATCGAAATATAGAAAAAAATTAATTGCATTGTTTCAGACATATGTAAAGGTTAACTGAAAGTTTCTTCGGTTGCATTTTTACAAATTCATGTTTTTATTGCGATAAAGTCCTTAAAGTAAGCTAAGTAAAGCTTATTTTTTCATTTTTACACACAACACAACAGGTCTTCCGCCGCCCTTGTACGTAACCCCGCTTGACGGTATTCTCCCTAATGTTTTGAATCTCTTTCCGCAATATTTAGCATATTGTCAAGAAGTAAATGGAAGGCACAATTTAATTTATAAAATCTGTTTTCACTAAGTAACTTTAAACGAACACCTCACAATAATGTTTCAATAAATTCTAAATTTCTGAGCCCGAATAGCAAAGAAATAGCTAGGTTTAGACATTAAGTACTTAATGACAAAGTTGTTTAGAATTCTTTGAGGAATCATTTTTTGAATAGGTACCTAATATACAGGGTGTCCGGAAAATACGTGTACAACGTTTGACGACAGACTCCTGACGTCAAAATAGATTGTCTAAGCCGACTTGGTTATATCCAAAATTGTCTCGTTTAGCCGGTAAAGGGCGTCAAAAATTTGTAAAAATATTGGTTTTTCCTAAATTACGTGAGAACCTGCTAATCGATTTTAATGATTTTTAGTATGTAGACTAATACTATAAAATAACGTTTTCTAGTAATATAGTCACCGGCTGTAAATAAGTGCAAGTGTTATAAAAGTGATATAATACGTCAACATTTCTCCTGATTTTTTATATCAACGGCGTTACGACAACCCAGATATTTTTGTCAAGTGACTGGATGTATTTGGAAGCTATTTTGCCTCTTCAATATTTTTCGTTGGATGAGCCGTTTTACCAGAAAAAAAATATTTGCAATTACCTGCATACATCAATTATTAACATTAATAATAAAAACAAAGTAGGTACAACAAAGTTGGAAGTATGTATTAAAATTATTGCAAGAAACTAAGTAAAACGAAAACACTACTAAAGCAAATGTGTAAAATGACCGCCATCTTGCTGAATACACTTATTAACACTCCTTAAAAAATGATATTGGACCCTATTTAATGTCTGGGGGTATTAAAATGGTTGCCTGCATTTAAAATACGCGTCAATAAATCATGGCGTGAGTCTTGTAAACTTCTGTTTTAATAGCGCCCCACAAAAAGAAGTCACACATATTTACTTGCGTGTTGTGAGAAAATGCAACCGAAAAAACTTTCTGTATAACCTTTACATAATATGTCTGAAACATTGCAATATTTTTCTAATTTCGATTTCCAAAGAGGGACTAAGATTCATGGGGGGGCTCGAATAGTACATATCTTGGCTTGAACAACCCAACACCCGCTTTGAAAACGTTCCGCCGCCCCTGGTTATGTAGACCTAAATTTTACTTAAACTTCTAAAAGTTTTGGTTTGAAAATGTTACTGCAAAATCTTCAACAATTTAGTAATCTAGCCTTTAAAAATTTAGATATTAATTAGGTTTAGGTTCACTTATATTTTTTTTAAGAAAAGGTGGTACACTTCACCCTTATTTCGGGGCAAAGGGGACCACCTATAGGGGTGTCGGTCCCGAAGTGCGAGAACGTGGTGGCCATTTTACTGGTGCATCATTGCCCCTTCCAATCCATCGGTTGGGATATTGATGGTGTAAGTATTGCCGAACGGCAACGGAAAAATGGGGCGGGGCACCATCATGCATATACCACATTTTCCTCCGAAGTAAAAGGGGCAAATTTTTCCAGAAAAATTGGTAATGTGTCTTGCAAAAAATTTAAATAAATATTTCCATCTAACCTGTCTGGAATAAGAATAGGAGCAATAGCGATCAATAATACCTGCCCAAATATTTAATTTAAATTTATGCTGATGACGTGCAACTTTAATGGCATGTGGATTTTCATCGGAATAAATATGTTTGTTGTGCAGATTGGTTACTCCAGATCTTGTAAAGCACGCCTCGTCAGTAAACAATATTTTTCTACAAAAATTTGGATCACGGATTCTTTTGTTTCTAATAAATTGACAAAATGTAAGCCGCATGGGGGGATCAGTCAGTAAAAGTTCCTGGACTTTTTGCACGTGATATGGATGTAACAACTGTTCTTTTAAAACCTCATTAACAATCGTTTTAGGAACATGTAGCTCATGTTCTAAGCGACGGGTACTGGTACTTGGTTCTTCTTAAACTCTTTCCAAAATGTTCTCTTCTGTTTCCACAGTACGAGTTGTTCGCATACGACCCTGCCTTTAAATTTTTTCTCAAAGCTGCCCGTTTCCCGAAGATGACGCTAGATATTGGCAAATGTTTGGTGGTTTGGTATTCGACGGTTAGGAAATCTCTCCATGTAAACCCTAACACTCTGACGCCCATTTCCTTGACAAAACCTGAATACCAGGAGCATGTCAACCTTCTCAGAGTTTGTATAATTTTCCATGTTTAATCGTAAAATGAACTGTAATTCAAGAATGTTGATCGTATACTTTAGTCAATTTCATAGACTGGTGACAATTTGTCAATAATTGTCAAATTATTAAATGCCATAGCACAAGGTCACTAGTATAATATCCCATTAAAAAATTGCTGAAAATGCCATTACTAGCAGCTCCGCCATAAGCGCTTACATACAGATACCAAAGTCGGAGAAACGGTATGAAAGATATTTAAAGCGTTCCAGACTTGTGTTACACGCTAGTACATAAGTTGTTCTAATTGGTAGGGCATAAAACGGAAAGTTGTCGGTTCGAATCCGTCATGTAGATATACTGTTTTATGAATTTTCATTCTTCCCTGATATACCACCAACTTATTTGTAATTTAAAAAGTATTGTATTATACAGGGTGTTTCCGAAGCACGGTACGTAACTGAAGGGGGTAATTCCTTATGCTATTCTAAGAGAAAAAGTTCATACGAAGTCCGGAGTTGCCCCGTTTTTGATATAGTGTTAAAGTTTAAAAATAAAATCATTTATATGTATATCATTTTCCCGATTTTATTTAAATTTGGTTGGCTATTCATAATGGTAACGGGATTATTTAGCCCTAGCTAGATTAAATTTATTAGGTCCAGTGGCGTCCCGGGGAGCATATTAACGAATATTATTGACAAAAAAATGTACGCCACTGACTTTTGTCTAATTTTGATATTTTTTTCTCAGATTTACCAACTAATAAACTTTTTTGTTTCCGTATCTTGCTTCGTTTTCGAGACAAAAAATAAAAACCACTTTATTGCATGTACAGGGTTATCCAACCAAGACTAGACAAGGCGATTTTTTGACTTTTCCTGTACTTTTATAAAAAAACTGAAATAGCCATCTTAAGTCATTTTCTCCCGCGAATTCGAATATCTTCAGCAAAAAACAATTGAACATCAAACAAAAGTACTAGGGGTCACTTTGATATTTTTTTAAATGGGATGCCGTATTTTTAATGAGCTTATCCGATTTCTCATATAAATTTTGATCTAAAATGTTGGATTTTTAATTTTTTTTTTTTTTTTATTTTTAACATTTTCCGAATTTAAAACTGAAGAAAAAAGGCGTTTTTGAATTAAAAATCCAACATTTTAGATCAAAATTTATATGAGAAATCGGATAAGCTCATTAAAAATACGGCATCCCATTTAAAAAAATATCAAAGTGACCCCTAGTACTTTTGTTTGATGTTCAATTGTTTTTTGCTGAAGATATTCGAATTCGCGGGAGAAAATGACTTAAGATGGCTATTTCAGTTTTTTTATAAAAGTACAGGAAAAGTCAAAAAATCGCCTTGTCTAGTCTTGGTTGGATAACCCTGTACAAAAAAAATTCCGATGAATTTCAAAATGAATTAAAATATTTAAATAAAAAATAATTTTTTTTTTTTTTTAAATAATGATACAAAAAAATGCAACAGTTAATCAAAGCAAATTTGAAAATGGTCACCTGCTGATAAAACGCACGATTGCAACCGATTTTTTTTTTAAACTTTCAACTTGTATATCAAAAACGAGGCAACACCCGACACATGCTCATATGAACTTTTTTTCTTAGAATATCATAAGGAATCATCGCCCCCTTAAGTTACGTACCGTACTTTTAAACACCCTGTATGTATTTTCTTTAAAATTAAACAATCATTAATATTTTTTAAATTTTTATTGAAAAAACTTAAAAAAATAACAGGTAATATACTTTTTCAAAACTCTTACAAACTAAAGCCGCAATCCAGCTCAGGGCTGGTGCGGAACGCGAAACTAAAATCTAAATTTTGGAATTACATTTCCAATATACTGATTTGAATTCAGTAGCCGAATTCACAAGTTTTGTTCTTCTAACAAGACCACTGATTCAGTGGCAGTGTCATAAAAAGAAAAAACTTGGATGCATAGAAGAAAATCATAAAAGCAAAATAAACAACTAAAAACTAAATCTTAAAAAGAAAGAAAAAAAAAGAGACGTATATCTATAATAATATAATAAAACATTCTGTCCTATGATATATGATAAGGCATTCTTTAAACATGTCTAGTTTTGTCACAAAATGGTAGCTAAAAATTATTTTCATATAAAAAATATATACCAACACGCTTTTTTAAACAAATCACATCTCTCTGTATTTATACTTTGCTTTAAAAACGATTTTTATATATCTATATATATTTTATAATTATCTTTTAATTGCTCAGTTGACGTCCTAATCATTCTGTAGTATTAAAGTAATTTATTACTTAAGTATTTAAAGTTGGATGATACACATCATAGGGAAAAATACGTTCTACCTGACCATTATGTGACTTCAGCCGACGTTAAAAATGTCACTTTCCCTGCAGTTAAGCCAACATTGTACTTTTTCTTTTTCTATATTCTAATTACGTAAGAATGTACTGTTGATGTATTTAAATTCCGGACAACGCTTTGCAATATTGTAAATACTACTTCTTTATTCGTATATTGATTACCTTTACTTAGTAAATGTTAATAAACCATTAACACATTAACGTAATACCCTAATTATTGTATATATCAATCTATTAAAGTAACGATGTCATGTTATCAGTCGTTATTGATACGATTTAATGCCACCCACAACAACTAAGTAAGGTGTAGAAAGCTAAAATAAACGAGAACTGGAATTCACTGGAAAAAGTGAAGCACCTAGGGAGTTTCTAGATTTTTTTAATATGAAAATCATCTTAAAAAATAGTAATATTGGTACCTAATAATAACTATAACCACAAGGGAGGCACAAATTATAAGGGAACTTAACAAAGTTGAAATAGACATCATAAAATGTCAAACTGATCCGGATTTTAATTGCCCCAACAGTACATGTTAAGTGTTTCATTAAATTAGAACTTGTTTTAAGATTCGCCATCTTATGCTGTTCTTACACTGAGAATTCTTCCGCGAATAAGTTTTAATTGTAAACCAGCAACTTTAACCTAAAAAAAATTAGCGCAGCTTTCTGCGAAGTCCACTTAATAAAAAGAAAGCGGTTATATATTCTGCTTATCGCTTGGCGATTTTATGGTTGGTCCTGATGTACGGAAAACGAGGCAGAGTGGAAATCCGCCGTTTTTAGCGAACCCCGGCCGAAAGTTGCGTTTTTACTCTAGCGTAATGTAAACACAAAGCTATAACCTAACTTGTATTTGTTATATTGTTATTCACAAACCTGATCAACAAAATCACGTTTGTTTTTATTATAGAATGAAGACTGGAAAAAATCTTGTGTAAAAAAACAGTACGACCTTTGGCCAATCATATCGCAGTATATGTTCCGTTCATGATCAGTGCAAAGCCAATGCATAAAGAAAATCGCGAAGACGTTAATATTAAACGCTGATTCTTATTTAAGCCGCACTTAGCAGCGCAGCAAAATGCTGCTTCCAATCATTCTTTGCGTGTAATAAAGTGATGCCATTCTCACTTAAACAGCGATGCGCCGCACAATTGGAAGCATCATTAGGCTATGCCGCGCTGCTGGATGGAAAGGGGCTGTAATTCTCAGTGTAATACCAGCATTAGAAATAATTAAGAATACAAACGTAGTTTGACTGCTCATCTTAGGAAAAAGTACGAGGTTGCATATTGTTTATGTTTGCCGTATTATTTTTAGAAATTTGGAATTGTTGTTTATACTGGCACAGTTGAAACCGAAGGGTGGACATTAGTAAAACCCGACGTAGTTACATCCGTATTAGTAAAACTGTACGGTTAGTGTGCTACAATTACCGACGCATACTGTTGCCCGCCTATGAGACTTGAACGAAAGAAATTTACAAAAGAACTTTTCATTTCTGAATTAAACTTTACTTCTTAACAAATAAATAGCAGATATCGTTGCTTAAAAAATATGCGACTGGCAGTGGCGGCTCGTGGAATTTATGTTAGGGTGTGCGCCGCAGACGAAAAATTTTCGAGGTGCCACGCCCCTTTTTATATGTATCGATTTTCTTTGTGCTTTTTATCCCAGAAGAATATTAAAAAAAAACGCGGTTTTTAAATGGGTTTTTTATTTCAATTTTTCTTTTGAAAATTGATTGTCGAAAAGTTATTTAGAATGTTCTCAACAGAATTTTGGTCCATAACTATAACACTTCGTGTGACACAATCCGAACTACTAGCCATTATTAAATTACAACAACAAAAAACACCCACAACACCGTCAATAAACTTCAAACTTCTCTAATCGCGTCAAAAACTCTAAAACAAATCATATTAAATTATTGAAGTGTGTATTCAGATAGCGCACGGCGACGTCCTCTCATCGGGCGATTAACCGAATATTCCCGATCAATCCGCACAGGGAAAATCCATTTAACGAGAGCGTCAAACGAATACACACGGCAGACCATTTCAATCAGTAGAAGTAAGTGCATGTTGCGGTCGCGCTTGAAGTATTTCGCATTCGCCATTCTTATATACAAGTTTTCTTGATATTTTTTCTATATAAATTTCATTTTTGCTTGGTGCTTGGCTTTTTTAGGCAGTGCGCGCGCACGGGCGCACTTATTGACGAGCCGCCCCTGGCCGACTGGGCTCGTAGATCCGTTCAAATTTCTGCTATTTACTATTCAAGTCGGTAATGTACTTATAGTCTATCTATCTATCTTACAAACTCATTATAAATGCTAATCCCTTACCGTCATAATAACCTATTGTGTAGGGTGTAAAATTCGGCCACCTGATCTGGGGACTCCAGGTACGGATCTATTTAAAGACTATTATATTTTCTCAGTAATCCTCTTAAAATAATTAGGGGTAGCGCAACCTTTTATTCTATCAGCAACGAGTGCGTCCTGCTTTCATTTGACCACCCGCTGGGTCTTATCGGCATTAGGGATGAGCATTTATAAGATAGATAGACGAACCATACGTACAGTTTTAGAAATATTGACGTAAATAGGTACGTCGGGAAATACTAACTGTGCGTCCACCTAAGGAATACAATCCATTTAATTGAGCAATATAGGAAAATCGACAAAAGTTATAATACTATCAATAATAAAATAACTTAGCAAGCTTACTGCTGGAAAATACCGGTAAAGTTGTCATAATTGGTCTATTTGTCTATGCGTTCTAATACTGTCGGTATTTAAGTCGTTATAGACCACTTAATGACGAACATTTTTCTTGTCGAAGAACCGGATAGTTTGCTTGCCATTCATATCTGAACAGCGTTCATTCCATGTGGAACAGTATATCAGCAGCGGTAGGTTATTTTAACAATTTACAAAAAATAAAGTGGAACCTGAGCCAATAACAACACACCCTAGAAATATGATGAAGTCAAAAATGTTGATTACGTACAAATCAAAAATATTCGATCAGAAGCACACAAAAGTATTCCCCCTTTTACTTTTAAGCTTATCTATTAAATGATTTGCTACTTTAAATGCATATAACCTGAAGTCGAACAGGAGGATCAATTTTGTTTTTTTACAACTGAAGAAAGTTGAAAATATGTAAACCAAAACGTGTAAATGAAGCCTAACGGTAAATATTATATTGTGTAAATGATGAATTCTGGACATCTATAACTGTTCCGACTAGGAACAGTATTTAGTTACCTTCAGGTTAATATCTCGGTAGTACGGGGTTTGCGGTGAACGTCGGACAGAACAAGCGCAGTTTAAACAATCCTAACCACTCATGTTAAAGCGGTTGGAGTATCAAGTGCAACGATTGCAATTCCAAAATAGTCCATTTCTGGATGTACGCCTATTATTTTCAATATTGATTAATGCAGCTTTTAATGGTTATTAGTTTTCTTTTATTTGAAATCCTTAATAATATTGGGGCATACTTTTACATCACTAACCTGGTCGGGATATCTCGGACTTTTACTTTTGATTGTATTACCTGCATGGGTAAATTAGTCATAGTGTATTGGTCGGGTTCGATCAACGAGACGTGGAGGACAAAATAAAGCTGCCAGGTGTTCTTCTTTTTTAACCACCACCAACAAAACCAACGAGTTGCATTGCACACTAACGTTTAGAGGTGTGTCAGTTATTGAGGACAATTAAAGTTCAAATTCATAATTTACTTAACATGCTACAACTGCAACAACACTAAGATCCAGAGTATCGATGTCCGGTTAACTCTAATAACAGAAAAATAACATTGTTGTCATGGAAGTTATGTGGACCGTGATAATCTGGGCCTTAGCCATTTTAGTTAATAACATATTTTCAATATGAAAATAACCAATTGACATTTCAAATCTTAGAAAATCCATAATTTAGAAACAATTGCCCAAATACTCTTAAATATGGTCAGTAGTCATCGGAGATTGTTGCAAATTTTATTTAAAATATACGAGAGCTACTTATTTAAAAGCCATCAGTGAAAAAATCTTAATTTCTTAAAAAGTTGCTGAACAGTCTATTTTTATTAGTCATCATTCAAATTGTTACTTATGTTTGTACTTCATTAGGTACTATATTAATTACCCACTGCAAGGAGAGATTCAATGAAGACTAGAAAAATGAACAAGAAAATTGACAGTACATAACTGTTAAACAACCATTAGAACTTAAAATATTTTCAAATAAAAGTACAAATATTTTTAGGACAAGGAATGATTAAGTACTTAACACCTTCTCAAGTAGTAGATGTCTGCTAGGGGCGGGGTATATTTAGCTTTTGTGCCAAGAATTCATAATTTAAATTTAACATATTTACTTGTATGTGTGTCATACTGCGTGACAGAAAAAGTACTTTAAAACTTAACTAATCCATACTCAAGTCAAATAAACTTATAAAACAGTCCAATATTTAAAAAATCAAATTATTTCATCCCCTTCTTTACCTTAAAGTTGCCTCTTGCTGCTTACAAATAATAAAGTGTGCTGTTCAAGGCCGGACTGGCAGCTCTGAAAAAAAAAAAAAATTACGGATGCTGAACCATTTCTAAAGATTTATTTCTCTACATCGCGTGTCCAGAAATCATGAATGAATTAGGACTATATGACGCCTTGCCCCTTTAATGTAAATATAGTGAAGCCGAGATGTCCTCGTCCAGTCAGGGAGATCTGATCTAGTGCGCATGCGCGGAAAATGAAGCCCTCGGTTTTTTGTGTGTGTGTTATGGAGTGCTTTAGGAAGGAGGCCGATCGAATATGGCCGAATTTTAAATTTACGTCCCTGTTTTTCGTTACTTCGCTGGTTGGCCGTCGAGGGCGCCACTGCACGCTTCCCATATATTTTTTGCAGGTTTTGATAGGCGAGTGCGGTATTTTTTTCGAATATCTTGAAAAATAAGCTTTGGTATCATATTTTTGCGTTATTAATATAAACAATGAGTGGCGTACAATGTTTTACAAGTAGCGTTTGCTTCGTGCCGGGGTGTAAAACTAGTTATTCGTCTGATAGAAAGCTCAGGAAAAATCGTGGTGAGAAAAATCCTAATCTTTTTCAAGCCTCTAAGGTAAGCAAAAACCACAAAAGGTTCACAATATTGTTTATTAATAGTGGTCTTTCGTTACTCGTCTGTCTGTGTCGTCTATCCTTGATTTTGTCATCATCTCAGACGGTCATCATAGATCTTAAAGATAGATTATCCGACAATGGACGTATTTCTAGTAACCAAATTTTTGATAATGTTAATCAAAATTTATTCATTGTTACGAACTGTTAAACTAACTTTAAAAAGGTATTAATAATTTAAGAAATAATATTTCTCCTTTAATTGGTATTTTATACAAATTAAGATATTATAATAGGTACCTACTTACGTCCCCTTAAAACTTTTAAGAAATATTTACTTTACAATATAGGTAGGTAGGTACTCAAAATTTCAATATTTAATATCAGTTTGCCAGTTCGTCGAATATATTAATCCTTTAAAAAATTACAAAATAAAACCATAAAATGCATTCAAGGCGCCTAATTATATTATACCTACCTACAATTTTGGAAAACAATCAATTATAGATATCTACCTATTGTATATATTATTATATATGATAGAATAATAAAAGTTTATAGTTAGTTGTTAGTATATATGTATACTATAATTTTTATTACGTTTCTTTTCAATTTAATTTTAAAATCCCCATTTATAATCTTTTGTAAAGTTAGTTGGGAAATAAATACGTTAAGAATCTTCTTCTTTTCAGGTCTGTTAAAAGGTGTACGTACTACCTATAATGAACATTTATGTTAATTTATTTCTAGTTTGAATTTAAATAAAAAATATATATAGTAACGTGCAGATTGTGTAATTATTTCCTTTCCAAATAATAAGTTGTTTGAGTGTCTATAAAGAGTAAAGACCGCCAGTATTTGAAAAAATTAATCCTCCTGGTAATAATAATACAGTGTCTTAAAATGCAATACACCCTTTTACATGCTAGAATTATGTATCTAGGGAGTATCCCGCACCCGCCTCTCACACATATCTCGGTCTGTAGACTGTTTAAATTAACTAATTTCGATAAAACAGTTAATTCTCCCATGAGAACCCATGAAATTTGCTATGATAATGGAACAATGCGACCCTGGCGGCAGTTTTTGAAGCAATGCAAAAGTTGGACCGGAATCGATGTATTGCGATCGGTCTCCTTCCTAAAGCCCTCCATAGTGTGTGTATGTAAGTTTCAATGGCACTGGATGCAATCCAATAGGCCAGACTTTTTTTTTTTTTTTGCTCAATGTGTTTTCAGCTTCAGTTAAGAGATCTATTATTTAGATATTGTTTCAATTACCGAAATCTTACAATATAGATATAGTCCTAAAGCTAATAGATTTTTTTTTTTTTATTAATTATTTTGAAAGTGGAGACAGCGGTTTTTTTAGTTTTATTTTTACTCATTAAAAATAATATACAGTAAAACTTCTATTTGCGACCGCCTCTATAAAGTGACCACCTGCGTTAAACAACCGGTTATGAATTCCCCATATATAAAAATGGAATTCCCATTATTTTATACGCCTCTTTACCGACCTATCTGTTAAACGACTGCGGGTACTCATCATCAGAATTTTTAGTAAACATTATTGCTAAAAACACCCTCCATTAGGATCAGGAAAACCCGACCCGACAATTCTTAAGAAATATAGGTACATACACTAATTACTTTATTGCAGGCTGTTTTGAACTGGGACTAACTTGAATATTTGAAGATGGCGGGGAAAAGGAAATGCCTTTCTTAAGCGAAAAAATTGAAATAATCGCGAAAAGTGAAAAAACTGGTTTAAGTACCAGGAAATTGGCTGAAAAATTTAAAGTGGGTAAGACCCAAGTGACTATGTTGCTTCAAAATAAAGCAGAAGTTAGAAATTTGTTTTAAAGGTGGCGCAACGGTAAACAAAAAAAAAAATTTCCCAAAACCGAAAGACTGTCAGTGGACCAAGTTCAATAATAATTCAAGCAAAAGCCCCCGAATCTGCTCAATGTCTAGGACTAGATAACTTCAAGGCATCAAATGGATGGTTAGGAGAATTCCGTCGTCGGCACGATGTTACCCTCAAGAAAAAAAATATGTGGCGAATCAGCTGATATCAATATCAAAGACGTCCCCAGTGACAATAAAAAAATGCTTTATGAAAGCAGGATTTGTGTAATACAGATAATATTGACGGCTTCGAAGAAGAAGATAATATTCCGCTCGCACAACTGTTTCCTAACATAAGGGACACATTTGTGAACGGGAAACAATTTGCCTTGATTGATAACGAACAGATAATGCAGAATTGACGCCCAACTCTGTGATAGAGGAACCTGAACTTGCTCCAGTGTCGAAAATATCAAGCCTATCTGAAGCCTGCGCAAGTTTGAGAGACTTTAAAAACGTTTTTAATAATGTTAACAATTTTGACAAGTTACAAATATTTCTCCATTGCTATTAAAATGTGAATTTGATAAAAATATGAATCAATCGGGCAAACATACAGTACATTGTATAATATATGTGTTAGTATGCACGTGCAGTATATACATATTGGTAAATTGGTTTCATCTCATTTAATATTAGTTCTGATAAATTTAAACAAAAATATTTAAAATTATTTACATATAATATGTAGATACTTATTAATAAACAAACACTGTAAAATGCTGACCAACTGTTTTAGTTTTTCTCTATTAACCGACCAACATTTGATTCCCCGAGGGTGGTCGCTATTGAGAGATTTTACTGTAGTATACAAACTTAAGAGATGTGAGAGGAGAATATTCTCTGTAGAAAATTCTCTAAAGAAGTTTTTCTAAATAATCTACTCTCAAAAATTTTGTAATGATTTTGAGCTTCTCTAACCTTTTCTACAACTCTGGCAACAGTGTTTTATTACTTATACTATACGTCGCAGGAAGCAGTGCCATTAAGAACGAGAACTTTAATGTGGTTCATGCATGACGGCGCTCCCCCTCACTTTGCAGTACGTGTTATAAACTATTTAGATCAACAATATCCTGGTCGTTGGATAGGTAGAGGAGGACCTCACTATTAGAAGATGTGCACACCAACTCAATAAAAAATCTGGACAGCTTCTCTACAACAGTTTTATAGAGCCACATATGCGATACCTAATGCCCTGCTGTGGAAATACATGTACTAGACAGTTGGATCAGCTCCAAAGACTACAAAACAAAGCGATCAAAGTGATATTCGGGATGAATTACTACACGCCCAGTGGGGAAATATATAAAAAAGTAACATACCTGAAAATAAATCAATTGAAAGTATTTGAAAAACCAAACTAATACATGATATACAAAATAATAAACTTAAAACCAGTGTAAAACTACAAAATAACAGACAATTCTACACATACAACACAAGAACAAACCATGAATTTAGAAATTCATATGCTAGAACTAAAAAGGGACAGGACTCACCAATATATAGAAGTATACAGGAATATAATAGGATTCCACAAAGAATACTCCATGGAAATACCAAGAAACTGACGTGCAATATTAAGAAATATATAAAGGAAAATAGAGTATAGACATTTAAGTGACAGGATAAAGAAATATAAACTACATTTGTTTGCCTTTCGGAATAACTTTATTTGAATGTTAATAATTATACCATACAATTTGTAGGCCTCGGTGCCAGTTTTATTGTAAACTGTTTTGAGGTCAATAATAAATTATTATTAAAAAAAAAAAAATGATTATTATTGGTTTACTAATTTTTTTTAAGACTGTATTTCGAAAAAGAAGCGACATGCGAAAAACTTTTATACTACATTTTCGTCTTAAAATAAGGTGAGGATTCACCTCCTTCATTTTTTCAGAGAGGTTAGGAAACACCCTGTATATTAATTAAATGCGTTATTCGTGAAGAAATCGCGCTCCAGCTGAAATATTGTGGAAAGTTATGCTAGACGCTCAAAGTAGAGTTGGTCATTGTCTAGCTTGTCGTGACGGTCATTTAATCGATGTTGTAATAACGCATAGTGTTTTATTACTTATACTATACGTCGCAGGAAGCAGTGCCATTAAGAACGAGAACTTTAATGTGGTTCATGCATGACGGCGCTCCCCCTCACTTTGCAGTACGTGTTAGAAACTATTTAGATCAACAATATTCTGGTCGTTGGATAGGTAGAGGAGGACCTCACCCATGGCCACCCCGTTCGCCGGATCTGAATCCATTGGATTTTTATTTCTGGGGTCACCTTAAACAACTCGTTTATACTACTCCCATTGAAACTGAAGAAGACCTTCGACTGCGTATTATTGAGTTTTAATACGATTCGCGCCAGTCCCGAAATTTTTCAACGTAAGAGACAATTTAGCACGTCGTGTACATGGGTGTTTACTGGTTCATGGAGGGCATTTTCAGCAATTTATTTGACTTTTGTTCATGTGAGTTCATTACTAAGAGTTTTTAAATCAATTATTAAAATAAATAAATTTACAATAAACTTTCTTTAAACGTCCAGAAAACAGTATTTATGGTTATTAGGCAGAAAAGTAAACCACCGTGCAATCCCCAAATCAAAATTAATGAAACAAATATCAAAAGAGTTACTGAATATAAATACCTTGGACTAACTATCACAGATAATCTATCCTGGAAAAACCACGTAAATGGTGTGATAAACAAAATAGTTCCTATGTTGGGCTCTATTAGAAGATGTGCTCACCAACTCAATAAAAAATCTGGACAGCTTCTCTACAACAGTTTTATAGAGCCAAATATGCGATACCTAATGCCCTGCTGGGGAAATACATGTACTAGACAGTTGGATCAGCTCCAAAGACTACAAAACAAAGCGATTAAAGTGATATTCGGGATGAATTACTACACGCCCAGTGGGGAAATATATAAAAAAGTAACATACCTGAAAATAAATCAATTGAAAGTATTTGAACAAACCAAACTAATACATGATATACAAAATAATAAACTTAAAACCAGTGTAAAACTACAAAATAACAGACAATTCTACACATACAACACAAGAACAAACCATGAATTAAGAAATTCATATGCTAGAACTAAAAAGGGACAGGACTCACCAATATATAGAAGTATACAGGAATATAATAGGATTCCACAAAGAATACTCCATGGAAATACCAAGAAACTGACGTGCAATATTAAGAAATATATAAAGGAAAATAGAGTATAGACATTTAAGTGACAGGATAAAGAAATATAAACTACATTTGTTTGCCTTTCGGAATAACTTTATTTGAATGTTAATAATTATACCATACAATTTGTAGGCCTCGGTGCCAGTTTTATTGTAAACTGTTTTGAGGTCAATAATAAATTATTATTAAAAAAAAAAAAAATGATTATTATTGGTTTACTAATTTTTTTTAAGACTGTATTTCGAAAAAGAAGCGACATGCGAAAAACTTTTATACTACATTTTCGTCTTAAAATAAGGTGAGGATTCACCTCCTTCATTTTTTCAGAGAGGTTAGGAAACACCCTGTATATTAATTAAATGCGTTATTCGTGAAGAAATCGCGCTCCAGCTGAAATATTGTGGAAAGTTATGCTAGACGCTCAAAGTAGAGTTGGTCATTGTCTAGCTTGTCGTGACGGTCATTTAATCGATGTTGTAATAACGCATAGTGTTTTATTACTTATACTATACGTCGCAGGAAGCAGTGCCATTAAGAACGAGAACTTTAATGTGGTTCATGCATGACGGCGCTCCCCCTCACTTTGCAGTACGTGTTAGAAACTATTTAGATCAACAATATTCTGGTCGTTGGATAGGTAGAGGAGGACTCACCCATGGCCACCCCGTTCGCCGGATCTGAATCCATTGGATTTTTATTTCTGGGGTCACCTTAAACAACTCGTTTATACTACTCCCATTGAAACTGAAGAAGACCTTCGACTGCGTATTATTGATGGTTTTAATACGATTCGCGCCAGTCCCGAAATTTTTCAACGTAAGAGACAATTTAGCACGTCGTGTACATGGGTGTTTACTGGTTCATGGAGGGCATTTTCAGCAATTTATTTGACTTTTGTTCATGTGAGTTCATTACTAAGAGTTTTTAAATCAATTATTAAAATAAATAAATTTACAATAAACTTTCTTTAAACGTCCAGAAAACAGTATTTATGGTTATTAGGCAGAAAAGTAAACCACCGTGCAATCCCCAAATCAAAATTAATGAAACAAATATCAAAAGAGTTACTGAATATAAATACCTTGGACTAACTATCACAGATAATCTATCCTGGAAAAACCACGTAAATGGTGTGATAAACAAAATAGTTCCTATGTTGGGCTCTATTAGAAGATGTGCTCACCAACTCAATAAAAAATCTGGACAGCTTCTCTACAACAGTTTTATAGAGCCAAATATGCGATACCTAATGCCCTGCTGGGGAAATACATGTACTAGACAGTTGGATCAGCTCCAAAGACTACAAAACAAAGCGATTAAAGTGATATTCGGGATGAATTACTACACGCCCAGTGGGGAAATATATAAAAAAGTAACATACCTGAAAATAAATCAATTGAAAGTATTTGAACAAACCAAACTAATACATGATATACAAAATAATAAACTTAAAACCAGTGTAAAACTACAAAATAACAGACAATTCTACACATACAACACAAGAACAAACCATGAATTAAGAAATTCATATGCTAGAACTAAAAAGGGACAGGACTCACCAATATATAGAAGTATACAGGAATATAATAGGATTCCACAAAGAATACTCCATGGAAATACCAAGAAACTGACGTACAATATTAAGAAATATATAAAGGAAAATAGAGTATAGACATTTAAGTGACAGGATAAAGAAATATAAACTACATTTGTTTGCCTTTCGGAATAACTTTATTTGAATGTTAATAATTATACCATACAATTTGTAGGCCTCGGTGCCAGTTTTATTGTAAACTGTTTTGAGGTCAATAATAAATTATTATTAAAAAAAAAAAAATGATTATTATTGCTTTACTAATTTTTTTTAAGACTGTATTTCGAAAAAGAAGCGACATGCGAAAAACTTTTATACTACATTATCGTCTTAAAATAAGGTGAGGATTCACCTCCTTCATTTTTTCAGAGAGGTTAGGAAACACCCTGTATATTAATTAAATGCGTTATTCGTGAAGATATCGCGCTCCAGCTGAAATATTGTGGAAAGTTATGCTAGACGCTCAAAGTAGAGTTGGTCATTGTCTAGCTTGTCGTGACGGTCATTTAATCGATGTTGTAATAACGCATATTCTGTAATATTGAATTCTGATTTAAAGGTAGAAACATTTTTACATGGCTGCAAAATACAAATACTCCAAAATGACACTAAACCTGATTTAAAGATACCGTTTACCTCTAACAATATGAATGAAGTAAAAGATTTGTTATTAATTATAGACAGCTCGGAAAAACACGAGCAAAATAAATATTTCGAACTTATTAGATGCTTTGGTGCCAAATATATCAGATGAGAGGGAGGAGTTTTCAAAATAAAATAATTCTGCTATAGCTTTTATATCTGAGCAACTAAAATTGCATTAATCAAGCAAGGCAATATATCATAATACAAATAATACTATGATTCTAGCCTCTATCCGTCAAACAATAAGTCCGCATGCTTACGCATACTTGAGACATTTTGGGGAAAAGCCTGTCCAGAGATATAAGAAAGTTACACTTTGCCTTTGAAGGGGATTATCCAAGGGTGGCCATAAACAAACAATGAATGAATGAATAAATGCAGGTAAATTATGGTCCCTACTTAAAAATGTCTTAAAGTAAACTGCAAATCCGAAAGACGTAATTTTATTATTAAAGTAATAGTTTGGTGATTTTAAACCGATTTTTATCTGATTCAAAATGAGAGGGTTAATCCCATAAAATAAATTATGTTCAAAAAACTGTTACTTTTAAGCTTAGTAATTATTCTTACTTCGTGTGTAATACAGCGTTTGTTTAATCGAGTGCGAGTCACGGAAAATATGTGCGAGCCCAAGATAACCCCGTCGAAAAGCAGAAAACACTTTTCTGTGGAAACTGAGGAAGTTATAAACAATGTTTATTCAACTCTCATTGAACGTGCCGTCAGCAAGCAAGCAGCGTTAGAAGAAATGGCCACATTAACAAAAATTACAACATCAACTGTATGGAAAATTGTGAATAATCCCATTTTAGCGAGGAAAAAAAGAACCGATACTGGCATTTTCTCGCAGGTAGATGGAAGTGATCAAGCTATAATACGGCGTAAAATATACAAGTTATACGAGGAACAAAGCGTGCCTACATTAGATAATTTAATTAAGAGGCTTGAAAAATATGAAACCAGCGTTAAATGTGGCAGAACAACGTTATGGAAGTGTATCCAACACATGGGTTTTCGATTTAAAAAAATTAACAAAAGATAAGTTTTAATGGAATCCAGTAGAATTCGGGAATGACGATCCGAATATCTACAAAAAATTAGGATTTACAGAGATCAGCAAAGGCCGATTACTTACTTGGATGAAACCTGGTTCGACACATATGATACCCCAGACAAGGGTTGGCTTGACTCAAGCGGCAAGTGTAAAACAAGCGCGCCTTCAAGCAGAGGTAAACGAATCACGATATTGAATGCTGGATCTAAAGACGGATGGATTCCAAATGGACTTCCTTTGTCTGCAAAAACATTAAAGATTCTTCTCTGGATTATTATGAGGATACCACTGCTGATTTATTTGAAGATCTGTTTAAAAACAAGCTAATTCCAAATATACCTCCAAATAGCGTAATTGTAATGGACAATGCAAGCTACCATAGTAGGCAGTTGACCAAGACTCCCACCTCAAATGACACAAAAGCAACAATCCAAAACTACATGTATGATAATGACATTTATTTTCAGGAAGATTACACCAAAAGGCAATTAATTGAGGTTTTACAAAGTTTAAAACTACAAAAGGAATACCTCTGTGATAATTATGCAAAAAATCTAGGGCATACAGTTTTAAGGCTCCCACCATACCATTGTATATTTAATCCCATTGAACATGTTTGGCACCAACTGAAATCTGCCACTCTTCAGTGTACTTGAGCTTATAGAAACTGAAGTTTTTAACATCCCTTCACAAAGTTGGGCAAATTCTGTCACACGTGTTGAAAAAGTGGAAAAATCCTATATACATAACGAGTGATTTTTAATTATTTTGCTCAAGGGAGGCCATGCATTTTAAAAGCATCATGGCCGTACTGCGTAGATAAGATGACATGATTGTTTTATGACATTTACGTCTTATTTGAATTTGTGTATTTGTACATTTTAAAAATTGGAGAAATTTTGTAATTTTTGCAGTTATTTGAAGGTAGGTTACTATTGCTTTAACTAATATTTCTCTGGGGAGTCGTCTTTTGACTATTATAAAGTGCTATTTGCAGGATATGATTTTATTTTTTATTTTTCAGCGTATCAAGTTTTGGTGAAGCTTTGTTGCCGGATTGAAAGTTCTACAGTAAAAATGTTTAGTAAAGCACAAAAAATTTTTATTGTTGAAAGTTTTTTTAGAAATGGAAACAAAATACGCGGTGTGTGGAATTACTCTATGCATGACTGCTTTGATGAATTTCGAACCGAGTTTCCTGATGTTGCGGTGACCTTTCATAATTTTCGTACTGGGTCACAATACCTAATTGATAAATTTCGTCAGACTGGTTCTGTTCAACATAAAAAAAGGGGCTGGAAGACCAACGAAACGATCGAATGAGGTTATTGAAGAAGCGCGACAAATTATGGAAAATAATCCTTCAACTTCTATTAGGCATTTATCTCAACAAATTCAGCAAACGGATTTATGCTACAGTACATGTCAAACACTTTTGAAAAAGGATCTGCATCTATACCCTTATCGTGTTACGGCTATTCATGAACTCCTTCCCAATGACGTTCCCCAAAGACTTAATTTTCGTGAATGGTTTTTAAACAATTTTCAAGAAGAAAATAGTGGTGCTTTTGAAAAAACATTTTTTACCGATGAGGCTTATTTTTATTTATCAGGCTCTGTTAATTCACAAAATATGCGAATGTGGAATACGCAAAATCCGCATGTTTTTGTAGAAAGACCTCTTCATCCTCAAAAAGTTGGTGTGTGGGCAGCAATTAGTTCTAGAAGAATAGTAGGCCCAATTTACTTTGATGGCACAATTACAGCTGAGAGATATCGGATCGAAATTCTGACAACATTTATTAATGAGCTTCACGATGATGAATTGCGGGAAGGTTACTTCCAACAAGATGGCGCTACACCTCATGTAACAGAGAAAATTTAAATTTTTTAAGTGAATTTTTTGAAAACAGAGTTATAAGCCGAAATACGCAACAAATATAGCCACCTCGTTCCTGCGATTTAACACCCTGCGATTTCTTCTTGTGGCCTTTTATAAAAAACTCCATTTATCGAACACCAATTGAGGATATAAATGATCTTAAACGAAGGATTTCAGAAAAAATTGCCGAAATTAATAATTCTCCAAACGTATTGGTTAATGTGTCTCTGAGGGTAAGAAGAAACATCAGAAGGTGTCTAGAAGTAGGAGGCGGCCATATAAAGTAGGCTTTGAAAGTAAGATAGCTCAGGATTTTATATTACATACCGTCAAAAAACATTATTTTAGGTTTTCAACGTGACAACGCTGCTTTCTTGCAAATTCGCCCTATGATTTAATCTACGCGCTACTGCTACACTATGTATACTGGGTCACAGCCGCCCTTGAGCAAAATAATTAATAATCACTCGTTATAAACAATATAGCACAAATAATAGTTAGAACAGATGATGATAGCGATAGTGATATTAATATATTAAGTGAATAATTATTATAAGTACCGAATAATTTGTATATTTTTGTAATCATAAATATAATTTTTAATAATAAAATAACTTGTAATTTCACTTTTAAACATAAATAAAATATTATTTAATGTCTTACTTATTTTTATTAGAAACCATGATTAAATTCTCAGCAAAATACGGGCCTGTTCGGCCATATTTCAATTTTACAGCTGGCCCGAGTCTTTTCTAATAGGGATCAGTTAGTCACTTTCTTATATCTCTGAACAGACTTTACTAATCTGTCTATCGATCAGAGATGTACATTTATACGATTGTAATAACATGCACATTGCACAGTAAACACTCTTCTAAAAAATTATTGAGGCAAATCGTACGACCGATTGGTCAAGTCATCTAAAATCCGTATATTAAAGACTGTTACTTAATAGTCCGTTTTGATAAAGATTTGTTCGATGTGGTGCGAAGAAGGGCTCAGTTGACGACTGGCACCCTCTATCAACAAAGAGCCCTTTAAAGATTTTAAAAATACCAATTTTTTACTTCTAAAACAGCAAATAACTCATAATAATATAAGATTGCGGTAAGCATGGGCTGCCGACTAAACGCGCCACCTGCCTGTGGCGACGTCACGCGAAAGCACCCAATCCCTGTATTATTGATAGAGTGCTTGCCTAGCAACTCTAACTAGGGACCTGGCTAGAATCCAGACTAGAGCATGGATGTTTCTATATAAGATATAATATAATATAACTGTGTGACTGGCTGCATAGCAAAAAAAACCAAAGCCAAAAGAAAAACAAAATTATAACGTAAGAACAAAGTTACTGGTATCTACCTTGATACCTAGTTTCGACTTTTAAAACAATCGCACTGAAAGTTTTTAAATGTCACTTTTCTATCAGTGGAGCAAATTGATGATCATGACTATACCAAAAGATACGTAAGTATTATTGAAATTAATATTTTATCCAAGTTCGAATTAATTCCGTGAATTTTTCTCCTAATTTTTATTATTAAATTTGAAACAAGTAGTTAGCTTTATTGTAATAGATATTTACGTTATAAGTCCGGTAAATCAACTATTACAGTACGAGTGAAATGTTTTGAGACGAGGCGACGAAGGAGCCGAGTCTGGAATTTTGAAACGAATACTGTAAAGGATTTGCCGGACGAATGACGTACAATATTTTATTTCATACTGTTCTGTTGAAAATTATAATTATGTTTTGAAATTATAATGAAGTTTTATACTGCGTCGTATATTTGAAAAGTGCTTATATTTACTGGTGGAAACATTGTGTGTTTGACATTGATTAAATTAAAACTTACAAATTTCAGTCTGGTAAAGAAATTTTACAGAACTAGTCCGGTAAAAAATTTTTACCGGACTTATTGCTGTAATACATTATTTTCTGGACTAAATTCAAATATGTAAAGGTGTGCTTTACAATACAGTATGAAATAAATATTACACAATTGGTAGAATTGAAGGACATACCTGTGCAAGCTCTGAGCTGTTAGGAAAGCAAGCTTATGAGCGTACTGGCAAGGGGCCGGAACTCTGACTGTGCCAGACCAATTAAAGTACATATGGCACATCTTGAACGTAAAACGTTGCAACTTGTTTGCGTCAATTTTTAAGGTATCCTCGATCACATTGTAACTCGTAGGAGCGACGGTTCCCTGGCGGACGCACTGGGACACAATGTAATAATCATAACTAAAAGAAACAAACAAATTAATATACTCTTTTTACCTTCAGTAAAAATATACAGTGTGTGTATAAAGTCTGGAAACGGCCTAATAATATCACGATTTATTGGCCGATTTAAACCAAATTTGGTACAGTTGTGTAAGAGGATCTGACCATAGGCATTGTAACTATAGATCCGACACGCCATTCATAAATGCTATAAAATTGTGATGCCAAAATCGTTTGGTGGCGAGACGCTGCAAGGAGCTAGGTGGGGTCGGGAGTGGGGATTACGCTGCTTTTATAGTATGCATGCGACAAAACCACAGAACAATAAAGGTTAGGTTGACAAAACTCCAGGAAAACCCACAAAAAACCGCTGTCACAAATGAAATGGAACATCCGCTATGCCGAGTATTGCCGAGTCGATGCGGGTGGTCACGAAAATGATGGGATCTGGGCGGATTCTTTTTTGCTGCGTTGCAATACTACACATTTTTTACAAGGTTTTAGGCAATGTTATATATTTCCCACATCATGTTATTCTAGTAAATCATAGAAGTTAATACTTTCAACAGAATAAGCCCAGAAAACTACGTTTTCTGTGGCGTAAGTCTGGCAAACCAAGTGGAGGGGAGCAGCTTGAATGTTGATTTACTTTACACTGGAATACAATGATGACAACACGTTTATTTGTTATTGTTCGGTCTAATAGTTACGATGTCTATGGATCTGACGCACCGAATGACGATATTGGCGTCGTTGCCAGCTTTTTAGTTCGTCTGGAATTCGAACGAATTTTATATTTTTAAATGTGACACCCTGTATATGTTTTCATTTATAGTTTTTACTTTAAATTTGTTACACTTTTGGTATAACATACTTTGTTCCTAATATCAGTAGTTTTCGAAATAACGAGTACAGTTTAGAAAAAATATATTTTTTTATATTAAATGTTTAAACTGTTTTCCCTGCACAGCTTGACAGTGTGATAATTGAAAATAAATTTTTCAATTGTGTTGTAAATAATTTCTGGCGTTATTAATTCAAATTCGTCCTAAATTCGACGCTGCAAATCGGCCAAATCTTGAGGTTTTGTGGTATAAACTCTGTTCTTCAAGTGTCCCCAAAAAAAGTAGTCGTTAGGCGACAAATCAGGGGACCTAGGTGGCAACTCGATTGTACCCCCTTTACCGATCTACCTATTCGGAGAAGTGTTGTTCAAAAATTCGCGCACGTTTCGACCAAAATGGGGAGGAGCTCCGTCCTGTTGGAAGAATGTACTTGCATAATTTGGACCCATCACATTTCGTATAGTAGGCACTATTTGCGTTTCCAAGAGCTCAAGGTAAAGATGTGATGTCAAATTTCCATCAATAAAAAATGGACCGATCTTGTGGTTACCCAGAAGCCAAGCCCAGCCCACACATTCAATTTTCCGGGGCGTTGTGTATGACCTTCTCTCATCCAGTGGGGATTTTCATTTGCCCAAAACCTACAGTTGTGTCTATTGACTTAACCATTTAACATAAATGTTGCTTCGTCCGAAAATACTATAAATTTGAAAAACTGGTTATTTTGGTCAAACCTTGACATCATAATATCACAAAATTCAATTCTTCGCTCATAATCATCTTCTGATAACTCTTGAACTACATGTATTTTGAAAGGGTGATATTTCTGTTTTATTAAAACATTATGGACGGATTTGAAGCAGACGTCACTTACTTGAGAAATTTTTCTTAATGAAGAAACAGGGGTTTCAACAACATGTTGTAAAATTTCTAAACTTTTCTCTTCATCCACTCTGCCGGTCGTCCTGATCGTCGCCTATCTCTACAATTTCCAGTTTCTTCGAACAGTCGGACAGTTTTTAGAACAGTTGCTTTTGAAATTGGATTTCGGTTTGGAAATGCGTCATTAAATAGATTTTTAGCCTCTTCGTAAGACCTGACCCTATAGCCATATCCTCTCATTATAAGAATTGTAATTCTTTCACTTTCAGTGTAAAGACATTTTTGCATGTAAAAATGACAGCTTTACATCAAAACTGAACTGGTGTTTTATTTATTAATAAAAAAAAAATAAGGAACAAAGTATGTTATACCAAAAGTGTAATAAATTTAAAGTAAGAACTATAAATGAAAAAATATACTGGGTGTTACATTTAAAAATATAAAATTCGCTCGAATTCCAGACAAACTAGACAGCTGGTAACAACGCCAATATCGTCATTCGGTGTGTCAGATCCTCTTACACAACTGTACCAAATTTGGTTTAAATCGGCCAATAAATTGTGATGTTATTAAGCCGTTTCCACACTTTATACACACACTGTATAGCAAGTACAAACATTGTTTCTAGACAGAAAAGGTTTCGCTAGTGTTGTTTTTTTTTAGCAAAGAAGCTTAGAGATTGGCCACTTAAGAGGTCAAAGTAAAATCGGTCGACAATCATTATAACTTACCGTTCAGGGAGAGTGATTACATCGTCGACAACCGTACCCGGTGGAGGATTAAAGTCATTTTTAGGGCCAGAGCCTTGAGTTCTAAAGAGCTTTGTGTTAATCCTCTTGGACACAATTATAAAGGCCATCTTGATGGGCTGATTGTGGTAGAGTTCCGCACTCAATTTCTTTTTGATGAGCTCTACCTCATGCTCCTTAACATAAGGTATCTGACCGTCCCCAACTCCATCTCGGAAGATTATTATGCGTTCTGTGGAAAATACATACATAATATATTTTGGGATTTGTCTTATAAATAAAATGTGTAGCTCTTAAAAACTAAAATGTTGAGTTTGTTTTAGCTAATCCTTTGATGTGTTGGGTGAGAACTATCCATAGGTAAACCCCTTGCCTAATTAACCGATAGTTTTAAAGAAAGCGTAATCAATAAAAAAAATAGCATGGTTTAGGAGGAGTTTAATAATGCTGGTGTGTGTCTCGAGAATTTCTCGATAAAATTAGCGCATGTTTTCCGTGAACTCTAGCGTAAAATCAGGATGATAACGGAATAAAAATATTAGAAGTTATATTTTTTCCGCATTGCTGCGTATTTTCTTTGTTTCTGTTGGTGCTAGCAATTGCTTATTTTATTTGTATCTTTAAAGTAATTATGTTAAGTCGTAATATACTGGCATTTGACTGAATTATTTTCATTTATTAGTATAATGGTTGATTGGCATTAAAATTGTCAAAATCTTCACGACACCGACGGGTGTGATCAGTGTATTTGAAGCAAATACAAGTTGGTGCGGTTCAATATTCGACAGTTCAGAATATGGTATTTATAAAGTCAGAAGCAAAGTTCTAAATGTTGTTTGATTGGTTGAAGTTTGTGTCCAATAGAATGAATTAAAATATTTTATAATTTTAAATAAAGTCGACGACAACAAATTAGTGTCATGACTCTCCATACTATCCATTTTTTCCTTTCCAAATCCAATTTTCCGGCACAAAACACAAACTAACTTTACAACAAAAAAAAATACAAATACAAATGGCGGAATGGCGACGTAAACAAGGAACCACATGCCTTTAAAATAGCGTCTTCATTGGTCGGAACGAACATTCCGAACTCCGAACATTAAAATTGGTTATCTCGAACTACCCGGGAACTTTTCGAAATTATTGAACATTGCATGAACTGAGTTTATAAATGGAACTGATTCCCTTTAATTTAAATTGAACTCTTTATTTCCAACGCCAACTGAACCTCAGCTTTGCGAATATTTTGAGTTTATAAATCTAGCTTTAACCTTTGTAACATTCATTTTTGCGGTAGTTATACAGGGTGTTTCAGATGTACGGTACGTAGCCCAAGGAGTTGATTCCTTATGATATTCTAAGAGAAAAAGTTCATATAAACATGTGTCCGGAGTTGCCCCGTTTTTGATATACCGTGTTAAGTTTTTTAAAAATAATCGGGCTTTTATAATTTTTTTAAATATCCTTTTCCAGATTTTATTGAAATTTGGTACCGTTATTCATAATAAGGGGCTTAATTAGCACTAACTAGATTAAAAGACGCTTTCACATTAAGCTAATTCCGCATTTGATCGACGCATGGGCGCTTAGTAGTCGTCAGTGGCGTATTTAGGATTGTGACACGGGGGGGGGGGGGTCCACTTATGATTCTTAAAAAAATGCGCCGCAGGCAAAATTTTTTTAGGTGCCACGCCCTTTTTTGGACTGTCTAAACTTACACATTTTACGTTTTGATAGCCCGGCTCAAAAAAAACGTAGAAATAAAGCAATTTTTAAATATAAACGCCAATATTTGCATTTGAAATATTAGTTTTTTGAAGGTATGAATAACGGTATAAGTACTATTTTACTCACCTGAATGAGAAAACACGGAACAAAAAATAAAATTCAACCATTATTAAACTAAAAGACTGGAAATCCCCAAACATCTGGAAAATTTGAAATAATGTTTCATGTTATTTATTGCAAATAAATGAATGTGAATTTCAGTTTTCTTTACTACTGAGTCCACGGGGGGGGGGGGGGGTCCAGACCCCCGGACCCCCCCCCCCCCCCCCCTAAATACGCCACTGGTAGTCGTAAGTCTAAGAACAAAGACAAATATTTCCAAAGAACGTCTTAAGTAAGTTTAAGTTGTTGGAGCAATTATTTTGTCGTGTTATCAAACCACCATATTAATCAAAATTTAAAATTAATTATTAATATTTAATAAATTTCTTGAAAATAACGAGAAACGGCTAATTCTAAAAGGCATTTGGGCAGCCGACGACAACGTTTGATTTACGTGAGTTTTTTTTTGTAAACATCATTAGTAAAATACACCTTTTCCACATATAAGTGTAATAAAATTCGAAAAAAAATGTTTTCGCTTCACCCTATTGCTCATACATCTGCATGAAAACAGAACTCTGCTGAACAACATTTCTAAAATGGCTAATTCTAGACAAATCAGAAACCGAGTAACGCCCTTTTAACCTGATACAGACTTTAATCCTAAAACGATGGCTCAATATAATAAGTTGTAATAGGGAGAAACTAACCAAAACCGAAGACACGAAAAAAAAAAATAAAGCCGACATCAAAGGACCCGGCGTTAATGTCGTTTCTGTGTATTATTTTGCAATGTAATCAAATAGTTTTATACCTGGCAGGACGTTGTTTAATTCCTGGTACTTTTTGCACGCCAACAGCATGTACGCAGCAATATTGCTGCTAAGTTCTTGCTCCTCCTCATGTTCAATGGCCATGCTGAAATACTGAGTACAAGCAGCGTCCATTGATGCTACCATACCAGCAAAACTCTTTCCTCGCTTTGCTGTGTCACGGCACACATCGTACCTGTGTGGTGAAAGAAAAATAGTTAGACACTAAAAGAAAAGTGGTTAGACACTAGACACATTACTTAATGTTAAAAAGGCCACTATGTTTATTATAACATATCTTAATTATAGAATAAGGGAGTTTCCAAATAACTTAAATAGTATTACGGAAAATATAGCTACGCAACACAATCTGCAGACGTGGCAGCAAATTCTCCCCAGAAAAGAGTGGTCTGGCGGCAGCGGAGTTCTTAATACGATTTCAGCGCCACGGTTATCCACGAGAGGCCGTTAAATCGAGTCCATGGTCAGTACCATGTTGCCAAATAAACCGTTGTGTTCATAAATGCGGGGGAAATAGCACATGTAAGTTTGAATAAGCACTTTGCAAAAAAGAAGTAAGCTAAAATTGGGGTTATTTGCATCCACTCGTTAGTAAAATTTCAATTCGTTTTGGTGTGTATATTTTATACAGGGTGACAATTTTAAAACTTACAATAGCTATACGGGGTGGTTAAACGAGGATCGGGTGGAAGACTATGAGAAATTTAAAGAGCCTGTCATCCAAAATGTTTAAATTTATTATAAGTGGCGGCCCGGACGCATATTTTAAAATTATTCTACAGTATAAAGGATGGCCCAAAACGTTTTTATGGAATAAACTTACGTTTTTTTTTAAATGAAATAGCGTGGAATTTATGATTTTAAATTATAACTGCCATTATATAACTTTAACTTGTCTTGTTAACTTGTCTCATGAAATTTCTGGAAGATCTAAAAACAAATGAATAGAATACATGTTTATCAAAGATTGCTTTGAACGTTGTAGTTTATGAGCAAACTAGATTTGTTTCCAAATCGGTTATTTTATACAAGGTGTTGAAGAAAATACAAATAATAACTTTTCACAATTTTTTGAAAGAAGCACCATTAAATAAGTTTTTATTTGATATACCACTGAGCATATCTAATATCGTCCGATATCCTGAAATATCAATTTAAATTTGTTTAATTACATCAATTATGATATAATGCAATAATTGCATTGGCACGTAAAAAAAATACTGTAAAGTCATCATGTTCCAAAAACTGATTTCGTTATATTTAATCAATTATGGCATTTTTCATCTTTAATAGTATATTATTAACCAAGGTTTAGACAGCCATCATTATTGCCCGAGCGGCAAGTTTAAATCACGAGGAGCGGAGCGACGAGGGATTTAAGACGCGAGGATTATAAGCTGTCTAAACCGTGGTTAATATATTATTTTTTCCACTACTACAAACTTTTATAAGACATTTATCTTTATAGTATTAATAATTATAAAAAATGATAGGTAGGTATAAGTATATTTTTTAATCAAGTTACCTGCGCTTTGGAATTGGCAAAATATTTTGTTTTTTGTCAGGTCAAGTCAGGTGGCTTCGTTAATGTCAATTTTTGTTCATTTATGTCATCAGATTTCACGAGTTTTTCGTTTTTTTAAAAAATGAGCGAAGAAAATGTTAGTGATATTATTATGTGTACACCTCCAGAATTAAGGATGGAAGCAGAAAAAATGTTGATTGTATCGATATTTTACAATATCAAGTAATCTAATATGTATTGATAATAATTATCTGGTTGCCTAACCACATTCATGTTTATGAATGGACAGCCTAAGTCTGACGTCACAAGGGGCGTGTTTTAAAAAATCTTTCCAAACAAAAATAAATTGCATTGAAAATCCCATAAGACATTTTTGCAAGCATTGCTACACGTTTATAAGCGACAAATAAGCAATTTCTTCTAATTATTTGTATTTTTGGTGATATGATTGACCCATTTACAGCTACAGATAGAGGTAAGTGTTTCCTGAAAATATTTAATCGCCGTCTGAAAAAGTTTGAGGTTATGTTATTGTTGTTTACATTATTGTTTATTAAGACATAATTGTTAGTTTATTGTAAAATAAAGCTTGTGGTAGTGTTTATTTAATAATATGAAGTAAACCCAGTCTATAGCCTAAATAATTTATATTATAGATTCAATACCGGCTAAAGTGGTTACGTATTTTGTTACCCGAACAGAAGACTTTCAAGTTTGTTGTATTCCCTGCAAAGATAAAAGAAAGGAAAGCTCGGACATCACTTATAAGGTACCTAATACAGCAAATATTATTATGTTAAAAAGGGGTAAATGCCTTGGAGTCAAACCATGTCCTATGGATGCAATTTGATTCAGATCGAAGAAGTTCACACTATGATGAAAGATGAAAGACAAAAGTTATAATATTGTGGTAATTTAAATTACCTACTATCATAAATTATGCTTATAGGTGATGACCAGGCATTCCTCTTTTCTATCTTTGCAGGGAATACAACAAACTTGAAAGTTTTCTGTTCGGGTAACAAAATACGTAACCACTTTAGCCAATATTGAATCTATAATATAAATTATTTAGGCTATAGGCTGGGTCTACTTCATATTAATAAATAAACACTACCACAAGCTTTATTTCACAAAAAACTAGCAATTATGTCTTAATATACAATAATGTAAACAACAATAACATAACCTCAAGCTTTTTCAGATGGCGATTAAATATTTTCAGGAAACACTTACCTCTATCTGTGGCTGTAAATGAGTCAATCATATCACCAAAAATATAAATAATTTGAAGAAATTGCTTATTTGTCGCCTTTAAACGTGTACTAATGCTTGCAAAAATCTCTTATGGGATTTTCAATGCAATTTATTTTTGTTTGGAAAGATTTTTTAAACCACGCCCCTTGTGACGTCATCACTTAGGCTGTCTATTAATGTTGTAGAATCAAAAAACAAGTTACCTGCCTTCAAATAGATTCTTGAAGATCGGTCAATAATGGATTTCAATGCCTTATTATTGACCATGGTCAATAATAACTTATAAGGTAGAGAAAAACGATTTATAACGTTAATAATCGGTCAATAATGGCGATGTTATAGGTTAGTAGTGGAAAAAATATTTTTTCGCCATATTCATTAGGAGGACAGATTCGGGTCGTAATAACAAAGCCACCTGACAAAACAACAAAATATTTTGCCAATTCCAAAGCGCAGGTAACTTGATTAAAAAATATACTTATACCTACCTATAATTTTTTATAATTATTAATACTGTAAAGATAAATGTAAAAATATTATATTAACCACGGTTTAGACAGCTTATAGCCCTTGAGTCTTAAATCCCTCGTCGCTCCGCTCCTCGTGAGTTAAACTTGCCGCTCGGGCAATATTGATGGCTATCTAAACCTTGGTTAATAATATACTATTTTTAAAGAGCAATAATTGTTATTTTTAGGGTAGCGGCAGGTTTTCCTACAATTAATATTCTTTACGAAATTTGAGTAGAATTCTATTTCTTGTTATTGTCTTTTTTAGTACTGGTAACAGAAATGTTGTAAATAAAAGTTTTAATAAGGTGTTTTGAAAATACATATAATATTGAAATTAAAAGTCCAATACTGTATCAAGCAGAAGCAACAAGAACATTTTAATTTCTTGTTAATTATTTTTTCATAAGAGGTATATTTTTTAAAATATACGATATCCCTCGATTCAAATTTCATTTAGAAAATTGTAAGCAGACCTTGCCTACACCCTGAGAGTAAGCGCTTTTATAGGGTGTTGTTGACCAAAAATAAATGTTTTAATTATTCATGTTAAGTTATTGAATATTAAAACTGATTAAATTTAACGAAATCAGTTTTTGGAAAAAAATTTGGAGTAATCTTTTTTGGGGATCATGTATTAATGTAATTAAGGAAGTTTGAATTGACATTTCAGAAAAACGGCCAATATTAGATTTGCTAAGTGGTATATGAAATGAAAGCTTATTTACATGTGTTTCTTTCAAAATAGTAATATAATGATAATAATAATAATAATAATACATTAGACTCGCGTTAATGTGAACTTGCGCTTATGTGAACTGCTCAATAACGCGAACAACAAAATATGTCCATTAATACTCTCTAGTGTGAACAGGCGACACTTTCGATAATGTAAACAGTGTTATAAAATAACTTCTATTTACCTTGCAAAACCATGATTTACCATTCGTAGCTTATTTGCCGTAGCAAATAGTTGTGATCGTTTGTGTTTTGGCAATTGTGTCAATGTAAGCCATTACATTATATGTTCTATCAAAAAAAAAAAAAAATAGTTGAATTGTAAGGGTCGTCAGCCAAAGTTTAAGGCTACATAAAATTCAGAAACGCATTTGAGAAAATGTGCAAATCCTAGAATAGAAATTATACTATATAAATGGTTTCCTAACAACACACTCTCAGTATAGTGTGAACAATCTGATTAATATGATCAGGGTAAACATTTTTGTGTTCCCGTTAACACGACTTTACTGTAAAAATATTCATTTTAAAAAATTGTGAAAAGGTATGGTTTTTATTTTCTTCAACACCTTGTATAAAGGTAAAAGATTTGGAAACAAAACTAGTCTTCCTATAAACTACAAGCAAACTTTGATAAGCATGTATTTTATTTACTTGTGTTTAGGTCTTCCAGGAATGATGGAAAGACGTTTTCTACAAGCAAGTTACCTTTCTGTGAAAACTACTAACATTTGACCCCCATACTTCTACATTTAATTATTTAAATGATCAGGACAATGGCCGCTATAATTTAAAATAATAAAATTCAAGACATTATACTTGAAAAAAAAACAGTTTATTTCATATAAACTTATTGGGCCACCCTGTGCAATGTAAAATAATTTAAAAATATGCGCCTAAGCCACCCCTATTATAATACATACTACTATTAAAATACTTGCATTTTTTACCTGCTGAACCACTGTTTGTAGCCCCATTACAGAAAAAAAATTAGAATGTAAGGAAATGCGTATAGGATCCCAAAAAAATATTCGGCTTTTTTCAAACTATCTTCTACAATTGGACTCTGTTTCCAATTTACCCTAAATAAATATTAAAATAAAAACATTGACAATAAACGTTTTTGATTCACCTATACTCCGGTAAAGCCCGTTCACAGATTTAAGAGAATGACTTACCGACTCGTGTTGACGCCTGTTTAAAACCAGACTGTAGCTACACAGGCCCGCACTGAATTGTATTTTAAGCATGCATGATTTAAAATGATGATAATAAACAATTTTAGATAAAACATATAATTAATTAATGCAACTACAGTTTACTCATTTAATTCATTTTCACTGTCACTATCAACACCTATGTTAATAATAAATCGTAGCTGTCGCAGTAGTACTCCTTTTCTAGGTTCAGAAATTTAAGCACACCAAGTATAGTTGGAGTCAAGCAAATATTTGACGCGTGACACTTCCATCTTGTCATATTTGTCCAATACTAGGGTATTTCGATTTCACCAACTTTATAACAGCTGATACTTAGTCAGGGCCGGACTGACGAATATTGTTATTTATAAACCTTTGCAGAAAATGATTGCTGGGAAATTGGTCTAAGAATATGAATTATAATATAAATAAATTTGTTTTGATAAATTCTGTGCATTGTAATGGTGGGATTCAGGATTGACCATTAATATCACAGGTCTTAACAAAAGCAATCTTAGTAGTGTATAACGATTAGTAGTGTATAACGATTATATTAATTAATAAAATGCGGATCTGCAGCCCATATGATTTGACCAAATCGACGAGAAGGTAACTCGGTTTATGTATATCTCTTTTTAGTCATATAAAGGGATAAAGATACAAATACTTCGAGTGGGTGGTAATTATTATAATATAAATTAGCCATTAGTAACTTTTATATTATGAGTGGCCTGCCGTATTTAACACCCATGACAATATGGAAGTGTCACGCGTCAAATATTTGCTTGACCCCAACTATAACTCTCTTTTAGTGTAACTTTCATGAAAATATAAATCATTCTCATACATAAATTCCTGTATTGCCATTTTCGTATCTTTTGAACAAGGGTGCTTGTTTAACTGTCTACTGTGGTAACTTGCGTTGTCCATAACAATCACACTGTTTGGAGAAACATTAGGAATTAACTTATTTACGAACCAATTCTCAAATAACTCCGCTGTGGTATCGTTATGGTAATCCAAACAGGAGTCATTTATATTCTTGGCTGCCAATGAAAGTGCATTTGGTACCCAATCATCTTCGGACCCTGAATGTATTATGGTTATTCTTTTTCCTCTGTTTGATGATCCCTTTGTTCTACACCTGTCACTAGAATCAACCCAACCTTTTGATGGGGTATCATGGGTATCAAACCAGGTTTCATCTAAGTATTTAATAGGTCTGTTCTCACTTCTGTACTGAGCGACTTTTGTCAAAAATTCAAATCGCCATGCCTTAAGACGTTACGATTCCATGATAACTTGCCGTTTATCGACTTTTCTAAATTTAAAGCCGATTCGTTGAAGACACTTCCACAGCGTTGTCCTACCGCAATTGATATCTATCTATCTCAAGTCTTTTCAGTAAATTATCCAGTGTTCGTACCGTATGCTTTCCATACATCTTATGAATTTTGCGTCGGACTAAATCTTCATCGCTGCGATCTAATTTTTTGCAAGTCCCAGAATCTTTCCTTCTTTTCCTTTCGGTGATGGGTTTATTCACAATTTTCCATACTGTTTTTTCCGAAATTTTAGTCAATGAGGCTGTTTCTTCAATACATTCCATTTTACTCAACTTTTCACGTTCTATGAGAGTTGTATATACATTTTTTATAATCTCTTTAGAATCTAAAGATAAGTGTCTTCTTTCATTTTCATTTCCGCACTGTGGTTGTACCCGTTACCCCCTCCGGCTGTTCTATACTAGATTCACCAATCCACGGACGCCACATATTTGGATAATCAAAGCTGCGTTTTTATTTTACACGAACTAATAAAATGACTGGTTTTGCAACACTGATTTGTCTACTTATTTTTTTCCCATTATTTAATAAGGCTTTGTAAACTAATTACGGCCAAGTACGGTCCCTACCTGGATAATAAAATCATTATCTCTATGATCCTTGAAACCCTTTCAACAAAGAATTTTATGATGGGTGATAACTAAAGGCAGGTAGTCATTCTCTTAAATCTGTGAACGGCCTTTACCAAAGTAATTGGAAGTGACTCATTTTTACCGGGGTGTGCATGACGTAAGAGAAGCGCCAATTCCAGAGGCGTGTCATTTTAAACAATAATAATTCAAAAAATATATGAATTTTTTGTTTATTATTAGGTATAATATATTTACATTTACTATAATAAATATAATATTATAAATTAAACTGAAAAATAGATTAAGCTTATACATTTAGTGATCTAATGAAGTAATTAGAGAAACTAAATTCAGCAGGTATAAAATCCAAAAGGAATAATAAAGCAACGGTATATGTTATTTTCATAATGTTTTTATTATACTTCATTTCAATAGAAACATATAATAGTGGATTAAGGGCAAAACCTAAACCTAAATTATAAATGTTTATAAATTTCCTAACTATTGTTATCTAATGAACACTAATTGATAATAATTTGACAAATTATATTCCACGCCGACATTAAAAAGTGTTATAATGACAATACGTTACAATTTTAAATTCATTATTACCATTACAGCGATTACTCACTATCTGACGATGAAACATTTCATTACTGTCGCTACTGCTGTCATCTGCAGGATTTATAATAATAGGTTCTACCATGACTTCAACGCGTACATCCGCGTCCCACAATTTTTTTTTTCTACGCCCTCAACATGTAATACGCACTTATGCCAATCTGCTGGCTGCTTGTACATTCGCTATTGCCGTTTTTAACAGTTCTTTAACATCTTTTAATTTAAAAGTTTTATTTTCACGCGCCACTTCGCCTTTTATCTGTGCACATATAAGCTCGATTGGATTTAGTTCACAATGGTAAGGCGGTAACCGTAATATAACACCTCGTTCACGAGCCATTTCATCCACTACATATTTCGTATTTTTTTTGTGAAGTCTTGCAAGATCGAGCAACTGCGCTTTTAGCATTTTTTCGCCAAATGCAATATTTTTTTCTTCGAGGCAGTCAACAATCTTCCTTTTCGCCACGCAGAAGTTGGCAAAGCTTCCACCCGACGGCTGTGCTATGGTGCATTATTCATCACGATTACCGACCCACGTTCAATACGCGGTAAAATGGATTTAAACTAATCTTCTAACACTCCCGAGTTCAGATCCTCATGATAATTACCGGTTTTACGAGATTCAAATACGTTTAGCCCAGCTTCAAGAAAACCAGAATCACTCCCGATGTGGGTTATAATTAACCGACGACCTTTTCCTGAAGGAGCTTTCAATCCAGTGGACAGTCCACTGATAAAGGCGTTACGTGCATCTTTAATGTTGAGATCTTGCCAAATGTAATTCACAGTATGTCCTTCATTTAACCATGTCTCGTCCGTAAAGTAAATTCTTTTCCCTGCACAGCGATATTGTTGTATTTCTTCTAGATACTTTCTACGCCACAATACGATTTCTTCCTTTTCCACCAAAAGACTTTTGCGATTTCGTTTTAAGAATCGAAAATTCAATTCTCGTAGTGTACGCATCAGAACTTTTCGTGAAATTGTTTGCATATTTTCATCCCTTTCAATTTCGGCAGAATTTTTTTTTAATTCGGAAGTTCATTTCGAAAAAAAAAATGCATGCACTTTCCGACGAATGGCTAACTTTGTTTGCTTTTTCCGTCCTCTTGTTTCCTTCTGACACTTTAGTAGTCCTATTGTCCTTGATAGTTCTATAAACAGTACGGCAAGATTTCTTAGTTAATGTGGCACAAAGTTCTGCTGCATCAGTATATGATATTCCATTGTGTGTACTTAGAATTCCCTCATACACATTGTACGCTCCTCAGGTTTTAAATGACGTCGTTTTGTAACTTATTGGTTACTATCACTTGAAGAACTCGCCTGCATTATAATATTTGCTGTCTTGAATAACCACCAAAATAACACCAAAATAATAAAACTGAATTGCTAATATCCTCTTGATTGAAACTTGTCTACGACACTGAACGTTGGTTAGAAGCAATAACAAAGCGTGCGAACGCCTTTAGGCATAGGTTTTTCCTACTTGCGTTGCCAAATTAAGTAAAACAGGTACCGTAGGGTGAAAAGGCCCATAGTGACATGCCGATTATGGTTTACATTTAACGAAGTTATTAGATTTCTGTATTTATATCACGAACGATGCTTGGTCTGCCTCGAATGACGTCACGCGACACCAAGAGCGGTTGTTAGCACCTACAACATCACTGGACTGTCTGTACAAATTAAATTGTTTTGCTCTGCTGTTAGTTATCGTAAAATAATCAAAAATGGAAGAAGGTTTCGTTTATGGTGATTTCAAAAACTTACCTAAAGTGGAGATTATAACATTAGATATTTTACATCGACCAAAGAAATTCATAACACAACTACTTATTTACGAATTTAAGGTTTACTTATACCAAGGAAATAGCGAATATTAATTAATCAATCAATTGTTAACCCTACATATTATGGTATCCCATAAGCTTTTTCGTCTTTTTTAAAATTTTAATAATGTCTCTTTTTTTTTATTGCCAACAAAATCATTAACATGACAAAGCAATGTTAAAAAGTGGATGATCGACAATAACAAACATATCCTTAACAATAGTAAATATTAGTATTTATCACAATTTAAAAGATTTTTGTTTTAAATACAGGTTAAAAGTAACGTTAAATAAATAAAATGAAACTAACAATAAGTACCCTCAGCAGTTAAAGATTTAAAAATTTAGGCGTTTTTTGAAACATAAATAGTGTTGTAATTGATTTTGTTTCTGAAATTAAGTATTTGGGGGTTATATTGGATCCACAATTGTGCTTCAGTAATCATGTGGACATGTGTCGGAAAATTGGTAAAAAAAATTGTTTTTTAATCGGGTATCGACCTGTTTGTCTCAGTGGACTAAGATGTTGGTGTATATAATACCATTATATTGCCACACTTTTCATATGCATCTCCTTTATTAATTTCTTGCACTAAGGAGGAAATTCAAAGACTGCAGGTACTACAAAATAAGGCAATGCGCATCCTACTAAAATGTTATAAATATACCCCGATTAATGATATGTTGCGGTCACTGAGATGGTTGAACATTGAGCAGTGCGTTAAAAGAGCAAATCTGATATTAATTTATAAGATTGAGCATAAATTACAGCCCGACTATTTGCAATCGTACCTGGAAAAGAGATCAAATCATTATGAATACAACATTAGAACAATATACTATCTCCAGGGTAAAGTCAACCTCGTTACAAAAAACTCTTTTTTACGGTGGGATTTGCTATTTTAATGATCTGCCTGATAATATTAAGAGACCACCAAACCTGAGAATCTTTAACAAAAACCTTTTGTTATACTTAAGGAACTGAGGCGTGTACTATTAGGAACGTTGTTTTTAATAGCCAAGTGCTAAATAAAGGATATATTTATTATTTTTATTTTAGATCAAAAATCAAATCAGTAAAATAAAATAAAATGGACAGTGACAATAACAACCTAAAAATTAAATAAGTACAGACACTGTTCGATGGTTCCATCAAAACTTTCGAACTGATTCAGCTCACAAAAACCTATATATAGCATTGTGTAAAAATAACAAATGACCAGGGTGTTGAGTTCATGAATGATCGGGATATGGCTGACCACTGTAATAGTTATCTTGCAAAATATATGTTGGAAGTAAAATGGCGGAAAAAATCGCAATACCCAGGGATCCAATACAGGTTAATTTCAGTCTAAAAAATTCTATATTTTTATCTCCTATAAGTGAAAACGAATTAATTCAGCATATATCATCATTAAAAAGCAATAGCTCGCCAGGGTTGGACGGGATTACAATTCAATTGTTAACACAAACTCACAATGTAATAACAAAACCATTACTACATATAATAAACAGAATATTTGTCACAGGTGTCGTTCCTTCTCATTTTAAAGAGTCTGTTATCATTCCGATTCACAAGAGCGGTCCAAAGACATTGATATGCAATTATAGACCCATAAGTTTGGTGAGCAATTTTGCGAAGGTACTAGCAACTTAAATACTGGCAAGAAGTGCGCCTTAGTTTTCATGGACCTGGCAAAGGCTTTCGACACTGTGCCCCATGAGAAGCTTCTTGACACGTTGTGGCATTATGGAGTCAGGGGTACCGCGGGGCAGGTCTTTCGGAGCTATCTACATGAAAGATACCAAGTTGTAAGAATTAATACCGTTTTAAGTGATAGGGAAGTGGTTAAGACCGGTGTTCCACAGGGCACAGTTCTTGGTATATTATTTATAACTTATATAAATAGCTTGTTCTCGCGTGGTATAAATGGATCAATAATATCATATGCTGATGAGACGGCGCTTATTTTTACTGGTAATGACTGGGAAGAGGTAAAAGATAAAATGGTAAATGGGCTAAATGTTACTAAATTATGGTTAGTAAGCTTTAAACTGTCCCGCAACTTAACAAAAACAAATAATATTCCATTTTCTTTGACAAATGCCAGTAGACCTAATTTCACAAATATAATAGTCGAAAATCAGCAAATAAACAAAGTCCCCCAAACAAAATACCCCAAACAAAATATCTTGGTGTAATAGTGGATAGCTTCTTGAAGTGGGGTCCGCAAATGGAGTACCTTTCAAAAAAAATTCGTTCCATAAATTATACATTCTTAGAGAAATTTTAAATACAAAATTGCTTAACATAATATACAAAAGCCTAGTTGAGTCATTGATTCGATATGGAATTTTGGTCTGGGGAGGACTGCATGCAAGTGCTCTGTACAGGTTGAATATAGTGCAAAAGTGTATATTGAAAGTGATGTACAAAAGAAACAGAGTGTATCCAACAGAATTGCTATTCTCAAACACTATTTGCAGTATTCGAGGATTGTATATGGTAACTGTGTCAACATTTATTCATAAGACCAAATCTAATCAGAATATTGTGCATCATCGTTATCATACTCGTGCTAGAACGAATCTAAAGAGCTCAGCACATTTGGGTCCTAAGATTTATAATATGATTCCCCCTATAATAAAACATATAAAAAACTTACGTAAATTTTGTAAACAATGTAGAATTTACATATCTCTGGAATTTAAAAAATTTGATAGTATCTTTAAACTTTAAGCAGGATTTCAGTATTCGTGCCGCGTTAACTTTATATAAATATAGCATTTTGGTATAGAAACAGAAATAAAAAGAAAAAAAAATGATAATGATGATAATTGCAAAACAGGACATTAGAGTACATACAAGTAATTTTATTACTTAGGTACTATATTAAGCATATATATTACATTAGTTCTGAATGTAGTATGCAATGCGCAGTTTGAGAATATATTTATGCAATAATTTGTAAATGTACATTGTAATTTGAACCAAGATTGTGTAGAGTTTAGAGTTTAGGTAGTCCAGGCGAAGACAGAAATAACCAACTTTTAATATCAGAACCGCATTCAAAACTCCACGATTCCTCTTGATATAGTCGGATTCTTGAACCGTCTCGCAAGATGGTGGACGAGTCACGTGTCACTAATGGCACCCTGTCGACTTCTAGTCTATTTTGTTTTTGTAGGTTGGTAGGTTACTTGTACTAAATTTCAGATTTATCAGGCTTGGACTAAGCTAAATTTGTTAAGCACGTAAACCACATTAAATGTGCAATTTTTTTTGGAGGATTGGAATATATAGTTTGGTGAAATCAGCGTAGGAGCAAAGGGAAAGAAAAAAGGTGTATATAGTACTTTTTTATTTCTAATTATAAAAAATCTACAATCTACAAGTAAAAAATTCTAGTACTACCAAGGCTATTTTGTAATTTTATAAATTAAATTAATATAGGCTGCAATGGCATAGAAATTGTTATATTTTAAGAGCTGATATATATTTTCAGTGCAGTATATTACTATTCATTTATATAAGGAAATAATATTAGTTCATTCTATATTGTTTTCTTGGAACATATAATCGATTTATACTTTTTGTCGGCATTTTTTGATAAAGGCGAGAAAAGAACTTCAGTGAGTTTAAGCCCAATACAAAAATGTTATGCAAAGTTACTATACATTATTACTGTACTGTATTGATGAGTTGCCATAAAACCTGGACGGTATCGTACGGTGAAAATAAAATATTTTTCTCTTCTAACCATCTTTGTAAATCCGCCTTTAACCATTTTTTTGTGGGCCACTTCGCCGTTTGCCTGCTATAATAACTAGCATTATCTAAAATTATCATGGAGGGCTCTCCTAAGTTTTGGGTTTCGCACAGCCATTTTTCAAAATTGTCAGGGTTCATCTCTCCATGGTAGTCACCAGTTTTGCATTTGGATTTAAAAATAAGCCTGGCATTTTCGATAAATCCACATTCGCCCCCTGCATGCAAATCAATGTATCTAAAAATATAAATTAAATGACGATTAGTGTTCACTAAGAGAATTTATTTCCAGAAGGGGGGCCTTCATTTTGGTCTTGTAGAGTAAAGACTATGGTTTTTTGTACCTTTACTTAGGTTAACTTATATTTATTAATTCGTATATTGACCTGTACCCTTCTCCAGATTATTTCCTGACAGATTTAATGTTATCATCCTGCCAAGATTTTCTAAATGTTCCATTAGAAAAAATCCAAGTCTCGTCCAGAAAAACACATGGTTTTCTATCGGGACCAAGCTCAGCGTTTTCCATGTACGTAGACAGAAATCTTCGCCGTTTATCCGCAATACATGGCTTTTCCATAAGCGCACGGCGATTGTCTTCCTTCTTATAGAAAAAGCCTAAGCTTTTTACCAACCTTAGGAGACTGCTTATGCTTCCAAGATACATTTCCTTGCGATGGAGTTGGTCTTGCAGTTTCTTTATTGTAACTGGTTTTCCTACGAACAATATGGCGTTATATTAAATATTAAAATTACAGAAAAATACACGTGTTTCATCCATACGCATGACACACTGGTAGAAATGGATACATCAATTTATGCTTAGTACTTAATGGTATGCGCAAATATATCATTTTTGCAAATAAATGGACTTAGAAATAAAACGTGGAAAACAAAATTGGAAAAAAAAACTTACTTGAATGGGGCTTATTTGAGGATGTACGTATTTAAAATAATTATAAACATTTTGCACACATTTTGGGGCCAACTCATTGCCATGTAAAACAGAAAACGCCTTTTTCTAAAAATTATAATAATAATTATACATCATTTTACGACTAGGTATTTAAAACTTTTTGACTTTGCCATGGCCATAGGGTAAGCATATTGGGTTTATATAGTTATATAATAATATACATATATGGTGGAGTAGCATGCAACAAAATATTATATTCATTAATTATTGTTTATGAAAAACTCTCCTCCCTAATCCTATCAAGATAATGATTTTTTTTTAAAATTTTTATTTATTAATAAATAATAATGGGGTAAAAGATAACGCCCTTGGAAGAGTCAAAAAGTTGCAGGGCATAAACGTTACCCTGTTTTCTTTAGGAATATTATCCATTGAGGTACTTGGAAGACAATAATTATGATCCATTATCATTTTACGCCTAAAAAAGATAAATACCGTATAAAAGTAGTTTGCGGTTAATGTATTTAACTTACCGTTCCGTAACAAATAAACACCAAAACACGTAGGTGGTAGGTACGTCCAAAATAGAAGTCTTTAATAAACTTATTTAAATACAAAACACACGAGAACAATTAAAAACACAGCAAAACACTTAACGAGAAAAAAAGCACGTGGCGATGTCACTGATGTCAGTGTCAGTGGGCTTTGGGCTAATTACGGCTCTATGATGGATTGGGGATATTTCAAAGTTACTGGTCCAGCTAGTTACTGTCATTTGTCTATTGTCAAATGTCGAACGACGAGACGAGCCGTGAATCCGAGTATACTGATAGTATTCATCAAGTGAATAGAACACCTTATCATAGCCTTCTTCTAAGCATCCGTTTCTTATGGATATTTCTAATATCATTTGGTAAGGCGTTAAAAATCTAAATGCAATTCAAATGCGGACCTTTTTCAAACATTCTGGTTCTACGCCGAGGAATGCTTAGGCTGCTGTACCCCCTGGTAATCATATTGCTATAGTAATGCTCATTTTTGGGAAACATATGTTTTCTTGTAAATAAACTGATATTTAAAATATACAGGGTGTCTTTAACCACAAATTCTTGAGACTTAATATATGACTTAAATATGACGATCTAACCCAACTTACCTCAGTTCAAAAGTGGATGATTTCGGAGATAGAGTATCAAAAGTTCAATTTGGTTTTAGTTTTTCATAAATATCTTTTTTTAATAATTGGTGTATTGTCATAATATTCAGCTACGGAGGGAATTAAAATCTGCTCTAATTTTTATTGTAAAATTTAGAGGGCGCCACCTGCGGTACCTTGCACAAATTTACAACGAACTTTTTTGAGTCACCCTGTATTTAACTTTTAAATAAAAATTCTTATTCTCCAACGTCTTTTACCTAAAAAAGGTATACGTGGTAAGAGTTGATTTAAGCAGACGTTTTTGAGATATCTGGATTTAAAAAATTCACTTTGTGTATGGCCAGGTCTAAATTATTGTAATAATTCAACACAATTTTAAGCGAAGGCGTTAAATTAAAATAACTGTCACTAAAAACTAAAAAAACAAAATAATTACATACATGTGTTGTTAATTGTATTCTCTAGTAGAAACAGTCAGTCAGACATCTAGATATAATGCGAGATGCACTAAAGGAAATATTAGAGGATGTTCCTTTGGCCGATTTAAATAATATTTATAACCAACAAGATGGTGCTCCACGTCACAATTTCCCGATAAATGGATGGGTACCAATGGATTTGTCAGGTGGCCTCCAAGATCACCTGATCTTTATGTGTTGGATTTTTTTTATGGGGGTAAATAGAAAATCAGTTATAAAAGAGGCAATACCACAACATTGATCAACTTCGAGAAGCTACTCATCAAACATTATGCTTTTGCAGGGAAGGCCAATTATTTTATTAAATCGCAATGGTGTGTCGAAAGTGTTCAGAACACAATGGAGCCCAATTCGAGCAATTTTTGTAATTTAATAAAATAATGTATTTGTTTTATTGTTAGTTTAAAATTATGTAATAATTTAAAGTTGTATAATAAAAATAATGTTGTTAATTTTGTTTTTTATTTGCGGGCATAGCCTTCTATACGAAAAATGATTAATTTTACAAAAAATGTTAAAATTATTCCCTTTAAAAGAAATAAATATGGACTATTATACAGGGTCTTTCAGAAGTACGGTACGTAACTTAAGGAGATGATTCCTTCTAAGAGAAAAAGTTCATAATATGAACATGTATCCGGAGTTGCCTCGTTTTTCATATACAGGGTGTTAAGTTAAAAAAAAACTAGGTTTTTTGTAATGCTTTTAAATATCCTTTTCCCGGCTTTTTTGAAATTTGTTACCGTTATGCATAATAATAAGGAGCTTAATTAGTCTTAACTAGATTAAATTTATTAGGTTCAGTGGCGTCCCGGGGAGCACTTTAACGAATATTATTGACAAAAAAATGTACGCCACTGACTTTTTTCTAATTTTGATTTTTTTTCTCGGATTTACCAATTAATAATACAACTTTTTTGTTCCCTGAATTGTTTTCGTATCTTGCTTCGTTTTCGAAAGAAAAAAATAAAAACCACTTTATTGCATGTACAGGGTTATCCAACCAAGACTAGACAAGGCGATTTTTTGACTTTTCCTGTACTTTTATAAAAAAACTGAAATAGCCATCTTAAGTCATTTTCTCCCGCGAATTCGAATATCTTCAGCAAAAAAAAAAAATAAATAATTAATAATTAATTATTTTTAATGAGCTTATCCGATTTCTCATATAAATTTTGATCTAAAATGTTGGATTTTTAATTTATTTTTTTTTTATTTTTTTTATTTTTAACATTTTCCGAATTTAAAACTGAAGAAAAAAGGCGTTTTAGAATTAAAAATCCAACATTTTAGATCAAAATTTATATGAGAAATCGGATAAGCTCATTAAAAATACGGCATCCCATTTAAAAAAATATCAAAGTGACCCCTAGTACTTTTGTTTGATGTTCAATTGTTTTTTTGCTGAAGATATTCGAATTCGCGGGAGAAAATGACTTAAGATGGCTATTTCAGTTTTTTTATAAAAGTACAGGAAAAGTCAAAAAATCGCCTTGTCTAGTCCTGGTTGGATAACCCTGTACAAAAAAAATTCCTATGCATTTCAAAGTTAATTAAAATATGAGGTAAAGGTAAGTTTTGATGTACAATTTATCTGTTTTATCAATATAAAGTCCAAAATGAATGAAAAGATATTTAAAGAAATTATAAAAAACCAAAAATTTTTATATCAAAAACGGGGTAACTCCGGACACATGTTCATATGAACTTTTTCTCTTAGAATATCATAAGGAATCACCTCTTTAAATTACGTACCCTACTTCCAAAACACTTAAAAAGAGGGATAAGAAGAAGAAATATTATATGTATAGAATGTTTCATTAAAAAAAAAAACAGGGTCATAACCCAAAAACAAACTTGAAAAAAACTAACTACGCCACTGAATTCTACATTAAAAAAACTCTATAATAACCCATTTTTGCCTTATTGATAAGTTACGAAATAATCGAGATACAGGGGAGCGTCAAAAATGACAAATTTTCAAAATCGCCCTGTATGTCAGAAACAGATAGGGCTATGAAAATTTCGTTTGCGGCAATGAAAGTTTAATAAAATAATAGTACAGTAAGCCGCAAACCCCATATTTTATAATAAGGGAGCTGGTATATGAAAACACACGAAAACTGGACACTGTACAATGTTACTGGCTAGGCCGCCCCGCTATCATAATATACTTAAACATACAACAGTAAGCTCTTTAGATTTCTAATTGTCTTTCACCCAATCCTCGTTTCACCACTCCGTATAGCTATTGTTAGTTTTAAAATTGTCACCCTGTATAAAATAAACACACACCAAAACTAATTGCAATTTTACTTAGAGACGCGTGGATGCAAGGAACCCCAATTTTATCTTACTTCTTTTTTACAAAGTACCTATTCAATTTTACACGTGCTACTTTCCCCAGCATATACAAAAATAACGATAAGTTTGGCAACATGGTACTGGCCATGGACTCGATTTAACGACCTCTTGAGGTAAACATCGCACCTAAGCCGCTGAAATCGTATTAGGAACTCCGCTGCCGCCAGCCGAGCTCTTTTTCGGGGGCCAATTTGTTGCCACGTCCGAGAAGAGTCAACAAACCAGAAGCGACAATATGACATTTGGCGAAATCAATGTAGTGGGAGGTAACCCGGACAACTGTCAGAAGTTTAAGCTGGCTCGTTAGTCCGGTAGTCGATGAGTTATCGTTATCGAGTTTAGTTGTCTTTTTTGTTGAAACAACTGTATTGTTTAACTGTTTATTTTTGTGAGTGCTGTGCTATTATAAAACTATGACTGGTAATACCTGTGCGTTTCGAGGGTGTCACTCAAAAAAATGTCAAGGAATAAGCATGTTTTCACTTCCAAAGGATCCTGAACAGTAAGTACATTTGCACCGCTATGATACATTTGTTTAATAATAATAATAATAATAACACAGAAGATAATCATGAAAAAATTACTTCTTACTAGGTACCCACATTTTTTATTTCAGTGTAAAGCATTTTCTTTATCGTTTTAGTGCTTCTTTTAGTGTAATAACCCGGACAACTGTTAAAATTTCAAGGTGAAGGACATATAATTTGGTCCCCATTTAATTAATGTTAAACTCGGGATTTTCTCGCTTCTCGTTGTTGGCTCTTCTCGGGCCACGTCGCCAGAGTTCGGTTGCGTAGCTATTTATTCTGTGTCCCCGTATACTAATCTTTTCAATTTGCATCTTAAAGCTTTTAAAATAATAATCCGTTGCGTGACTTTTGACAAACCTAGTATAGACGTAATTTTAAAGGCGATGAAATAAGCAATTCTTTAAACCTTTCAGTACAAATAATTCGTTTACACTGTGACAAATATGTTGTTCACATTAGAATGTAGTTCCGAAAGTGCAACATTCGCGCAAAGTTTTATCAAACACAGTGATACACTTTTTCTGTGATACACGCCAAGTTAATGAATAATAAATTTTACAAGCGTGTCTATACATCTTCCTCATTTCGCGAAGGATAAATCGTGTACTTACCCACAAACCATTATGTTTTTAGGCATGCTAGTACCCCAAGGAGCACCGCCAGCTTTACAGTTCATCTGAATAGCAACTTTCGTCGCTATTGACATAACACCTGAAAAAGAAAAAAAAAATGGAATAGTGGTTTTGCTAATGCCGGTTAGTATGCATCCGCCGTCGCGGCGAGTTTGGAATTTTTTATACGCAAATACATTTCAGTTTGTTTTGTTTTATCCCCTATATGTCAACCCTATGCTAGAGCCCGTTCTACTGATAGGATAAGCTCAAACTTGGAACAGATAAAGGTCGGTTTTAAAAAACGTTAATCTCTGCGCCAAGAAAACTTTTCATGTTCTAATCCTTATTGTCCAGCAGCGGGATTCTGGCCATATAGAATTCTATCGATTGACAGGATTCTACAAGGTGTCCTAAAATTAAGCGGCAACACTTTACCACCATATTCTCCTGCTAAAAATAATAGAATGTATGTATGGTATAAACTTTTAATTCTAAATCAGTTTAAACAGGCTAATCATGCGACAAAAAATACCGTTATTTAACAAAAATGTTTTGAAAGAATAAAATTTAAATTGAAACCAAGAATTACTCCTCGAGAAGGTGCTCAAATATACTTTAATTTTCTCTGATACAAAGTCTAGTTATACGGCGACATGTAACGAATCAATAAACTGAAAAATCCTGGTAACAACGATCGGCAAGTACTATTGGAAAACCTAAGACGAAGGTTTATCATCAACTTTAATGTGGACACTAATGCGGCTTTTTCTGGTACTGAAAGTACAGTCAGTCAACACAATATACAAGCTGTTATCGATGGCTACTCTTAATTTTTTATATGCATACATAAACAGTTACAGGAGCAAAAGACATCTGATAAATAACTTTGTTAAGAACAACAATATAAACTGTACAGGGTTATCCAACCAAGACTGGACAAGGCGATTTTTTGACTTTTCCTGTACTTTTATAAAAAAACTGAAATAGCCATCTTAAGTCATTTTCTCCCGCGAATTCGAATATCTTCAGCAAAAAACAATTGAGCATCAAACAAAAGTACTAGGGGTCACTTTGATATTTTTTTAAATGGGATGCCGTATTTTTAATGAGCTTATCCGATTTCTCATATAAATTTTGATCTAAAATGTTGGATTTTTAATTCAAAAACGCCTTTTTTCTTCAGTTTTAAATTCGGAAAATGTTCGTCTACCGTAAGATTAATACCTGATAGATGGATACCCGTTTCACCTGTTCACCCTTTAACCTGCTTTAAAGCGTCCGTCAGTTAGACAAAATAATCAAGTTTCAAATTTCTATATATTTTTCACGAATTAATTACAAATTTAGTAGTTTTTGCAAATCTATTATTGCTTACGTATAAAAAAAGTATGACATATTAGAAAAAACTATAAACTAAAGTGAATAACTTTAATCTCAATAATATAATTGTTCTATGTGTCCTCCATTATTTTCAAAACATGACCGATGCCCCCTTTTCAATCTCTCCAAAGAATCTCTTACAATATTTTGGTCCTGGTTAAGTCTATTAATTTCATTTATAATTTTTTGCTGAATGTCCTCCAGACTTCTGTTGGGTCGTTGATAAACATTTTTTAAATGACCCCATAAAAATGTATCCATTGGCGTGATATCGGGGCTATTTGGTGGCCAATGAATTGTTCCGTTACGGCCAATCCACTGATTGTAACGCTCGTTTAGGTATGTACCACTTCTCGAACTGCATGAGGCGGAGCACCATCCTGCAGCCAAATGATATTGTTGTAGGCTTGCAATGGCAACCTTTCCAAGAAATCCTCGATATCGTTATGAAGAAAATGGAGGTATCTTTGACCTGTTAAAGAGCCACGATAAAATAGTGGTCCAATAATTCGATTTTCTAACATCCCACACCAAACATTAAGTGAGCTCCAACCTTGAAACTTTATCATTTCATATCTATGAGGGTTAACTGCTGCCCAGTATCTTGTATTTTTCCGATTGTATACCCCCGATGTTGTAAATGACGCTTCGTCACTCCATAGAATTTTATTATATAAATTATAATCTTCGTCTTGCTCTCTCATCAGCATTGAAGCAACAAATCGAAATCGCAGTTCTTTTTGAAGCTGTGTTAAGTATTGAACGGGAAGGATGCAATATGGTTTTAGACCACATTTTTTTAAAGTTCTGTGAACTGTTCCATAGCTTACTCTCCGGAGCCCTGGACCATACCTTACTTCTTGTACCGCTTGCGGAATAGAACTCTTCGGATTTATAGTAAAATATTGAACAATAGCTCGATCCCTTATATTCCGTCTTTTCATCTTTCTTGGCTTATCTTTCAATGTCTTACTTTCTTCAAATAGGGTCTTAATTCTGAGAATTGTATCCACTGAAATGTGTCTCTGGAAACTCTCAAAAAATGTTCTTCGTGTTTGTCGAGCATTCTCTCCACTTTTGTAATATAATTTTATTACATTTAGCCGTTCTTCTAAAGAATTTTTCATTATTTGTAATTAATTCGTGAAAAATATATAGAAATTTGAAACTTGATTATTTTGTCTAACTGACGGACGCTTTAAAGCAGGTTAAAGGGTGAACAGGTGAAACGGGTATCCATCTATCAGGTATTAATCTTACGGTAGACGAACATTTTCCGAATTTAGAACTGAAGAAAAAAGGCGTTTTTGAATTAAAAATCCAACATTTTAGATCAAAATTTATATGAGAAATCGGATAAGCTCATTAAAAATACGGCATCCCATTTAAAAAAATATCAAAGTGACCCCTAGTACTTTTGTTTGATGTTCAAATGTTTTTTGCTGAAGATATTCGAATTCGCGGGAGAAAATGACTTAAGATGGCTATTTCAGTTTTTTTATAAAAGTACAGGAAAAGTCAAAAAATCGCCTTGTCTAGTCTTGGTTGGATAACCCTGTACAATGTTCGTTGAAGTCAAGACGGATGGTAATACTAATGTACCATATAGAGATTGGGATGTCTTGCAATATAATGGAACGAGAATAAACAATGTGCGAGGAGGAAGCCTAATCCAAATAGACCCGGCTTTGAAAATGCGCAGAGAAAACGCTCCCAGACTAAATCATAACCTCAACGAATGCCTTCATTTCTCTATTCCAGCCTTGGATGACAGGCTTCATATATTTTTAGTATATATTCACCCGAATAGTCAAATAGAAAATACCATTTTTACTAAAGCATTACTTTACAAGTACTCCTTTGCAGTGAAACTATCAGTGTGTTTGCTGGTGGTCAAAATAAAGAAAACAGCTTTTCTTTGGGAGCAGTCAGTTATATTTGGTCCTCTACGTCTTAATCTAACCCAAAAAATACGTATCGTTACTCACTGAGTTTTGGCAAAGATACAACCCAAAAGTATTTCAAGATATCCCGACTTACCTAACCCGACCAGGCTCACAGTAACTCCCGCGATATCCCGAAGCACTGATAAAACAATTGCCCGAAGGTTCGGTTTAAATGAAACAATCGTACTTTAATCGGACTTCGCTTTTAGTATTACTCGGACCTTTGTCCCCCGAAAACCTCTCTTGCCGCGACCCAGTGAAATGCTTTTTTACTCGGCGGTTGTATAGGTGGGAGATCCCCTTCCGCCAGGGGCGTAGGCATTGGGTTTTGCTACACCTTTAATCATTGGTGACTTCAACGCAACCAGGAGATAAAAAAGGCAAGTACACGATTTTCTAAACTCCACGAACTTTCAAAAACACATAACCCCATCAACATTTCTAGTGCCCCAAAACGAAGATTCGACGCCTGATCTGTTATTATACATGGGCAATATTGAACAGAGCATAGCACATGTTAAGTAAATTTGGGCTCACACCATTTGGACTTCAAATTTTCCATAAAACTTAACCATTATTTTTATTTATTTATTAAACGTCTTTATTTGCAATATTACAATTTAAATTATAATATCAAGGTACTACTAGAAGTTTAACCCATATCATAGAGGTATTCAAGCCTACGATTCTAAAATAAAAGTTCCATAAAACAAAAATTGAGCAGGTTATGATTAATTTTCTAAACAATATTAAAAATTCCAATTTGTAACAGCAGATTATATCAACATTCAGCGCAACATTGAGTGAAGTAGAGTACTTAACGTCACACCCATGAGCTGCCTCCATTTATCATTCATCTAATAAAGAAAAAACTACGAATACTTACAGAACCGCAATTCTGGGGCCAAGAGAGAGATAAATAACTTTAGCAAAAATATCCAATTTCTAATTCAGCAATTAAAAATTACCAGTGGACCACACATGCGAAAAAAATAATGAAAAAAGAGGCCGAAACTATTGGGACTAAAATTAAAAAACTATCTAGATATAAAATCGCGAATCTCCAACACCAGAAATGGAGGAAGAAGCGACAAGACTAATGTAGAGAAGACCAATTTATTTGCTGACCATTTCAAAAGGGCCTTTATATATATGTAAAGAATCTGAAACGGATTTCTTATTATTTCATTTCCATCATCAATAATTCGCAGAAGCAGATCCTCACGGGTGTCCACCTAAGTTGCACATATGACCCAAAAATAATAATCAAGTGGATTTAATTCAGGCGATCTCGCTGGCCAGGATACTAGTCCACCTTTCAGGATAATTCTCATCTAACCAGTTACCAACAGGCCGTCCAAAATGAGCACGGACACCGTCGTGTTGGAAATACATCCCCAACCTGGACCTTAAGGGTCCTTCTTCGAATAGTCCTGCTAACAAATTTTGAAGGAAGTATAAATATCTCTCACTGTTCAAATTATTTGGCATTTCAATTGGACCAATCAACTGATTTCCAATTGCCGCCCACAAATTGACGGCGAACCTATATTGAAAATTAGTTCTTTACACTGCTGTCGAATTTCCATCGTGCCAAAAGTGGGTGTTATGGATATAAGCACTTCAGTACTAAATGTTGCCTCATCAGACCACAACATTTTGATGTCCTAAAACCCATCGAAATAACTCGATCCTGGGTGGGAAATCTCTAGGCAAGAGCTCTTGAACCCTCTGGAGGATTATCTTCTATTTGCTGAAGTGCATTTTCCAAATCATAATTCCTCCTAGGTCGCCTTTGCCCACGAAGGTGTCGAAATGAACCATTACCCACCAAACTATGAATTCTCCCAAATACTTTGCGCCCAGGAAGTCTCTGTTGCGGAAAACGTCTGCGATATTCCTGTACCGCAACAAAGGAACGTCCATTGCAATATCCATATACAAAAAGGATATCAGTAAGCTCGTGGTTTAAAAAGTTTTGGATTTTCTTATTTATTAAGTAGAATATTACAACAGTAATAGCAGCAGACGATATCTGACAGAAATGTCAAACGAAACAAACATCAATTTTAATCCATGGCCATCTATTCATAAATTCTACTTTGATTATTATTCTTATTAATTATATTTTATGGACGTGATTTTTTTAAAACGATTTTACTCATAAATTGTAAGTCCTATCAATGAACTAAGGGTACCTTTAGTACGTAGAAAACTTAGAAAAACGTAGAAATTAATATTTAAGAAAAAAAAAACTAGTTGAAAAAAATTGGATTATTTTAACCCTTAACCACTCCGGTATATGACGCCTATGATAAAAATTTTGAAATTCTGAATTCAGAAACTGATTTAGCGTCAAAAGTTTATACATCATACCTAATTTTAAAATTTTATTATGAACTGGTTCGAAAATATTTAAAAATAAACACTTCAGGGTTCCCCATTCGAAAGGAACAAGCTTCCTTAGCAAGCATTATGTTCCTATGATAAAATTCCATTATTTTCAGCCCTTTAATTTCGGGACACCCTGTATATAATTGGTATGCGTTGTTGCGACAAAACCGGTCGTGCGTATTTCTAATCTTTTCTACTAAATTTTAGCTCTCTAATAGCATAATAACGAAATTATTAATAATAAGTGTTTATTAATGGTTCATATACAAGTATATTCACAGGGCAAATATAAGTAGATAATAGAGAACCACGGCCAGACACAATCGCAAACACGTAAACGTATACGATTCTTCTTTTCATATGTCATTTTACGCAAAGAAATAAGTACGGGAGATTCTTTAAATAAGAATTACGGCACCGACGCGCAAAAACCTTGACCGACGCGTACCGACCACACACAAGTGAAAATGACAGCCTGCCATTGGTATCTTCTGATTGGCCAGGTCTAGACAATCGACCCGGCAAATTTGATCTTCGGTACCTCTCGCAGCTATTCGGGAGGACTCGGCCCTACACGTCTCGGTTCATGTCAGGTATACGGGGTCCGTGAAGAACCGTCACTCTACGTGACACGCAAACGTGCGGAGTATGATGCGTATCGAAATTTGCAGACTGAGCATGCGCACGAAAACGTTTACGTGTTACTTTTGCTGCTTGCGGGTTTGCCGTTGTTCTCTAATTATTAAAAATACATCATTTACAATTATTCGTCGTCTTATTGGATCTCTAGCAATTTTGCCTGGGTATAGAATTTGAACTTCATCTCATCGATCTCCTGGAGGAGGAGGTATCATTCAGTCTGCCTCCTGTGCATTTATTATGTAATATAGCACAAACATGCCAATATTTTGTGGCGGGAGCTTTACTCCTATGTATCTCTCGACACAATTTCTAGCTTGTATATGGCATTGTGTGTAAGAGGATGCTGGAAGTTCCTGGAGTAGCATTAAACAAAGGTGTGATGTCAGGATCGCCATGTCTTCAGTCAGGGTTATTATTATTTTTTATTTATTATCCAGAATCTACCAACACTTAAGAAGCTGGTGTCACAAGCTATATTTCCCCTATTTTTGATGGTCACTTTATTAAACACCTAAGATACTGATGGCGCAGTCCAGTCTTTTATGTATGTATATGAATGTTGTTATTGATATTGCATATTTTCCATGAACACCAACATATAGCAAGCGCAAAATTGAAATTTTTTGCCCCACAGCCAAAAATATAAATGCATATTTCGCAATAAAAATACAGCGATAAATTCAATGTATATCGATGCTTTTCAGTCGATGTATTTTCAATTTTGTGCATCCCTAATTGTGCGTTCTCATAAGACAAAGTAGCAACTGTATCATTGGCAGCTCGAGGTCTATTCTATAGGAGGGCTACCGCAGGCTATTTTTCGGATGTGGATAATATAGGCATATTAAATTTTTTAAAACTTATCCAAGCATTTTTATCAGGCATTTTTGTAATAATTAGATAAACAGGGTCGTTGGTACGTATGGAAACGGTCGATTATTTCTTAAAGTAAAACAGCTAGCAAAAAATAATTAAGACAAAAGTTTTAGGGGTTTTTAAAGTCTATAAAAATTTTGAAAGAATAGGTATACATGATGAGTCAGAAAGCCTTAGGAGAACAAAGTTACCTTTTTTTTTAATGGAACACCATCTGTCTTAGAATATTTTTGGATTTACCATTAAATTACAATTATTTTTTATTAAGTGCATTATAAGTCTTAACCTTAAGCCTTGTTCTCACTATGCATCTTTTTCATGAATCTCGGAAAGTTGCGTGCATTTTTGGTGTTCAAACTATGAAATACGTCAAAAAATGAAGCGTGAATCAAAATGCGCGAAAATAGAACATGTTCTATTTTTATCAGAAAGTTGCATGCATCCTGGGGAATTTTTTAGTGACATTTTGATTAGCAACCGTTTTTTTATGTTGTCAACCTGTCGATCAGCTGTGAATGTTATCACTGTTGTTTAACTCTTTTTGTGAATTCTTTTTTAAAGTAGTCTTTGTAGTCAAACAATGTGTGATACAGGTGTATGGGACAGGGACGCAACTACTGTTCTTATCATGGCGTACGAAACATTTCCTAATCTATATGTAACAACGAACCAGGACTACAAATTAAAAAATAAACGTATGGATTCCATATCCAATGTAAAGAAAATTTTATTTGATAGTGGGGTGGACGTCTCTGTTGAAGAGATTAATAAAAAAATACACTCTTTAAGAACCCAATTTTTTAAAGAAGGAATGAAGGAAAAAAGTAAACAAAGCAGTTAAATCTAGTGGTATTTCGATATTATGTCTAGTGATTTTTTTATGTTGGCTAAAATCAACATTTCCCCTAAAAAAAAGATGCATAGTGTGAATACCCTCTACAACTCCATGCTTCAAAAAAAGTTGCACATAAAAAGTTGCATCAGTTTGATGCATAGTGAGAACTTGGCTTAATAGTTTCCGAGAAACTGAGTTTTGAAAAATTACATTTTTAAATTTTGACAGCTTCTAGCTTTCTAACGGTACGTCTTAGAGTAAAACGGCTTACATATCCCTATCTTAGTTTTTAACTCTCTTTCTAAAAGTGTTAACTTCCGGTTAAACCGGATGTAGCTCAAAAGCCGGAAATACAGTACTTCCGGTTTAACCGGAAGTTGCTATTTTCGGGAAGATAACAAAAAAGTAAGATAGGGACATGAAAATCGTTTTGCTCTATGCTCTATAGCGTACCGTTAGAAAGCTAGAAGCTGTCAAAGTTCAAAAATGTCATTTTTCAAAAGTCGATATCTCGGAAGCTATTAGGTTTAGACCTCGGTTTAGACTTATAATATAATAACATAATAAAAAATAATTGTAATTTTATGTAAAATCCAAAAATATTCTAAGATACAGGGTGTTCTAGTAAAAAAAAAGGTAACTTTATTCCTCTACGGCTTTCTGACTCATCCTGTATACTTATCTTTTCTCAATTCTAATAGGTTTTACAAAACCATAAAACTTTTGTCTTAAATATTTTTTGCCGACCGTTTCCATACATACCAACGACCCTGTATTTATAAATGGGGGTGTACAGGGTCTTTGATTATATTTACGTGAACTCTAGAGCATTTATTATTAGAGATGGAAAAAAAATCTTATATACAAAAGTTCTAGGGTTTTTCTTCTATTATCTTTTGAAGTTATCAGAAAAAACAAAGTCGCATCGGAAAATGAAAAAATATAGGCAACTTCAAGTTTTTTAAATGGAACACTCTGTATATTATGCGCTAAAATGAAAGATCTTTTTTCCGTGATTCCAAATATATATATGTTGATGACATTTGGGTGAGCCATTTTTGACATATCTTAGCTTAAAATATAAATAAATCGAAAAGAAGGTTGATAAACTTGTCAAGCAAACCATGGAAACAATTGTTAAGTTATTTATTACGCTTTATGAATTGTTTCCATGGTTTGCTTGACAAGTTTATCAACCTTCTTTTCGATTTATTTATATTTTAAGCTAAGATATGTCAAAAATGGCTCACCCAAATGTCATCAACATATATATATTTGAAATCACGGAAAAAAGATCTTTCATTTTAGCGCATAATATACAGGGTGTTCCATTTAAAAAACTTGAAGTTGCCTATACTTTTTCATTTTCCGATGCGACTTTGTTTTTTCTGATAACTTCAAAAGATAATAGAAGAAAAACCCTAGAACTTTTGTATATAAGATTTTTTTCCATCTCTAATAATAAAGGCTCTAGAGTTCACGTAAATATAATCAAAGACCCTGTACATTTTATTTTCCCGTTGTTTGTTCGCTGTGCTAGGGGCTGCAGCCCTTACGGAAGAGCCGCCACTGAACTGTAGTAAATGAAGAATTCAAAATGAAAGTGTACATACTTGGCCATGGAGTGAATCCAGCGACTAACCTTACTTAGTTTTTGAAGCTTCAAAAAGTCCAGGAGTAGTTGATACATAACAATTAAAAATAAGGAATACAAATATTTTAAAGAGAAGAATATTTAAGAACTTTTGCCTAATTAGCTTAGAATGCAAAACCGTAACAAATATAAAATATTGTCAAAAGTACGAGGGTTGCTTTTTCCTTCTGCCAGAACCATCTCCAGAGGCGTCTGTTTTAAAATACAGAAAGCGAAAACAGAGAACGAGACCAGATGGCTCAATTTCGTAGTGCTGGTAAAAAACCATACTGCATACCTGCACCCTCTAATATACTTATAAAGTCACAAATGTCAGAGGAAAACCTGCAGAGACAACACGTCACAGTTGCACGAGACCTCGCTATGCCTATTTCCGCTTTTCTGTTTTAAAACAAACGCGTCTGGGGATGGCTCTGACAGAAGGACAAAGCAATCCTTGTAATATTGTTACTTGGTTTACAGTGACTAAACCGACACAACACCCAGCTCGGGCGTAGCGCTGCCTAGCGAGGACTCCTGCAACTCTGACGTGCTGTCCTTACAGTCAGCTAAATTTAAAACTAGCAAAAATTTTGTAAGGTAAGTTGTTTTTCTACTGTACTTGTAATAGGATTTTCACTAATGTAAATCCGTAAAGCGCAGTAACTAATAAATAAATGCATTTAGGTGATGACCGTTCTCCCCTAAGTAGAGGGTCGCAGCACTGCTTAGGTGAGAATAGTCACTTTATAGGTCTGCCCACAAAATTTTACTTTCAATTAAAACTTATGTTAAAAATTTTGCACACAAAATCCCATGATCTGGGTTAGTTTAGTATATCGTTAGCTGTTATTCCAGAATAAACACTAGTTATATTAAAATTGTGGTCAAATAGAATTGTTATTTACAGAAGGTACTTTTTACACTGTTTCAAACTTACCCTTGCTCTGCAAATTTCTCGACACAATCACTTGGCACGGCATGGCCCTGTCGACATAACACTTCTTTTTCACAGCGTTGTATCTGTCCGCCGAGTTATTGGGCAACACGACCAAGACCATGCGGGGCTGCAGGTCATTTATCAGATGTTCCAACAAATCCAGATAACTCTGTGAACGATCATCATTCATATCGAATATTTTGTGATTTGATATATTAAAGGACATTCCTGAAAAAATGTTTATTTGTTAGGATGTTACCTTGGCTTCTTTCGTTTATGGAAAAAAGAAGGGGAGTTACATAAGTCAATTGAAAACTTAAAGTCGGCCAATAGGCGGCATCTCCTTTATAAAGCAGAGGCTTGCGACGCGATAGTAGGAATATGATTTAATAAGCTTTATTGTATTGAATTGTACATTTATTTGGAAAAGCATCCAAAAACTAAAACTACAAATCCATCTGCTCATAGGTAACCCTACATAAGGGACAGTAGAGTAAAAAATAAAAATATTTGCGCAGAGACAGTCATTAATACACATTGGTCTAAAAAAACATGCCCAAAGTACTAGTAAACTGACTGGAAAGCATGATCCACCAGAAGATCCCTGTACCTCACTATAAACCGTTTAAGGTTAGGTTGAGTTCTAACATCCGTGGGCAAATGGTTGTAAAACTTATTGCCATTTAAAATAAAAGAACATTGAGTCAAGGTAAAATGAGAGGTAGGCAGCCTTACAATACAACCTCGACGAGTAGCATGAACACTCTAATGAGAAACAAAACTTGATATGTTTCTTCATAGGGATTTCTTTCGACGATATATCTAATAAAGAGGTTTACAGAGAGTTCCTGACTGCATGATACCCAGAATGGTAAAGCCGGTCCAGAGATATAAGAAAGTTACACTTTGCCTTTGAACGGGATTGTCCAAGGGTGGCCTAACCAAACAATGAATGAATGAATAAATGCAGGTAAATTATGGTCCGTACTTAAAAATGTCTTAAGGTAAACTGCAAATCCGGAAGACGTAATTTCACTATTAAAGTAATAGTGTGGAGATTTTAAACCGATTTTTACCTAATTCAAAATGAGAGGGTTAATCCCATAAAACAAATTATGTTCTAAAGACTGTATATATAGCCACTCTAGTTAGTTTTAAGCTTAGTAATTATTCTTACTTCGTGTGTAATACAGCGTTTGTTTAATTGGGTGGGAGTAATGGAAAATATGTGCGAGTCCAATGTATCTTAGGAGATAACCCCGTCGAAAAGCAGAAAACACTTTTCTGTGGAAACTAAGGAAGTTATAAACAATGTTTATTCAACTCTCATTGAACGTGCGGTCAGCAAGCAAGCAGCGTTAGAAGAAACGGCCACATTAACAAAATTCCAACATCAACTGTATGGAAAATTCTGAATAATCCCATTTTAGCGAGGAAAAAAAGAACCGATACTGGCATTTTCTCGAAGGTAGATAAAAGTGATCAAGATATAATACGGCGTAAAATTTACAAGTTATACGAGGAACAAAGCGTGCCTACATTAGATAATTTAATTAAGAGGCTTGAAAAAGATGAAACCGGCGTTAAATGTGGCGGAACAACGTTATGGAAGTGTATCCAACACATGGGTTTCAGATTTAAAAAAATTAACAAAAGACAAGTTTTAATGGAATCCAGTAGAATTCGGAAATGGCGATCCCAATATATTACAAAAAATTAGGATTTACAGACATCAGCAAAGGCCGATTATTTACTTGGATGAAACCTGGTTAGACACATATGATACCCCGGAAAAGGGTTGGATTGACTCAAGCGGCAAAAGTAAAACAAGCGCGCCATCAAAAAGAGGTAAACGAATTACGATTTTGCATGCTGGATCTAAAGACGGATGGATTCCAAATGGACTTTCTCTGTCTGCAAAAAACATTAAAGATTTTTCTCTGGATCACCATGAGGACACCACTGCTGATTTATTTGAAGATTGGTTTAAAAATAAGCTAATTCCAAATATACCCCCGAATAGCGTAATTGTAATGGACAATGCAAGCTACCATAGTAGGCAGTTGACCAAGACTCCCTCCTCAAATGACACAAAAGCAACAATCCAAAACTACATATATCATAATGACATTTATTTTCAGGAAGATTACACCAAAAGGCAATTAATTGATGGTTTACAAAGTTTAAAACTACAAAAGGAATACTTCTGTGATAATTATGCAAAAAATCTAGGGCGCTCAGTTTTAAGGCTTCCACCATACCATTGTATATTTAATCCCATCGAACATGTTTGGCACAAACTGAAATCTGTCATTCGTCGTAACAATATTTGCCGTACTATTAACTCCAGTGTACTAGAGCTTATAGAAACTGAAGTTCTTAACATCCCTTCACAAAGTTGGCAAATTCTGTTACACATGTTAAAAAAGTGGAAAAATCCTATATCCATATAAAGATGATGATAGCGATATTGATATATTAAGTGAATAATTATTATAAGTACCGAATAATTTGTATATTTTTGTAATCATAAATATAATTTTTAATAATAAAATAACTTGTAATTTCACATTTAAACATAAATAAAATATATTTAATGTCTTACTTATTTTTATTACAAACCATGATTAAATTCTAAGCAAAATACGGACCTGTTCGGCCATATTTAAATTTTACAGCTGGCCCGCGTCTTTCCTAATAGGGATCAGTTAGTCACTTTCTGATATATTATGTATTTCTGAACAGACTTTAAATCATAGCGAATTTGTGATTTGACAAAACACAAATAAGCGGATCTCGCTATTTGTTACCCAGCTCCAGAGAAGCCACTTGAACACAGTAAGCACCAAATGAGACTTTTTTCTTTAGGGCAAATTTCAACCTTAGTGTTAAGACTGTTGTCAATGATGTGGTGCCCACTAGAAATGTCCTGAAGAATCAAGTTTTTTAATAGTTACTACATGAATTTTAGAGATATTGAAAAGTTAAGAGATTAGAATCACATGATGTCATCACTGCAGATGGGTCGGAGGTGATCCCAAAGAAACACACTGAACGCGACCGGAGAGATAAGATGTCTGAAGTGTCATATTTATTGACGAATGTTTTTGATAAATCATAAAACACTGCCGCAGAAGCCTCGCCACGGTACAGACCACCCAAAAGCTCAATATAGGTCCACAACCGCTTTATTTTTACATACTTAATAAAAATTTGAAAAAAAAATGTTTCCTTAATACATTTGAGACAGCTTTAATTGTTATTTTGAATTTCAGTAGGTACTACCTCCAACACTTAACATATTCTTTGCATAGAAAGATTTGGGCTACTTCTACCAGTGGCACACGCGCTCACATGTGTTGATATTTATAACGAAAACAATTTTGAAAATAAATATTATTTTCATAATTATACTGTCGTAAGGTCTCGTAGACTTTTTTCGTGTGAAAAACGGTTTGCGGCATCTATTTGCATATTGATATAAGCCTATTAGAGATTGATAAAATTTAATTTATCTTCTAAACTAAAAACGGGATAAAAAAAATATATGGAAAGGTACTTTGCATTAGACATTCAACTGTCTATATAACTGTGCTATCAAAAAGAAAAAGAGCAGTGCCGTTTTGTTTAAAAATTGTAACACCCTGTATTTTTGGCTCTGGTTGATAAAAAATGGCCAGCATTTCTCTACTTTATGCCCAATTTTCTGAAAGTTCTTAATCCAATCGTCTAGCAACTTAGTCTTAGTTACCCTCGACTTATTCTATACTATATAACATTATGTAAATGTTATACGACATATTAAAATTTCGTTTTACTTTATTTTATTTTCCCCAGGCGAATGTTTTCTTTACAAGGTAAATAAACAGGTACATTTATTTGGAAAAGCATCCAAAAACTAAAACTACAAATCCATCTGCTCATAGGTAACCCTACATAAGGGACAGTAGAGTAAAAAATAAAAATATTTGCGCAGAGACAGTCATTAATACACATTGGTCTAAAAAAACATGCCCAAAGTACTAGTAAACTGACTGGAAAGCATGATCCACCAGAAGATCCCTCTACCTCACTATAAACCGTTTAAGGTTAGGTTGAGTTCTAACATCCGTGGGCAAATGGTTGTAAAACTTATTGCCATTAAAAATAAAAGAACATTGAGCCAAGGTAAAATGAGAAGTAGGCAGCCTTACAGTACAACCTCGACGAGTAGCATGAACATTGTATACAATTTATACGGGAAAATTTCACGAAACTTTAAATTATTGTAACTATCACTTATATGCTGATGATACTCAAATATATTGCTCATTTGACACTTCTGATTTGAATTCTGTTAATACAAATATTAACTTAGATCTTAAGAATTTAATCGAAGCATCCAGGGACCATCAACTTAAAATCAACCCATCCAAATCATCCATCACCTTGTTTGGTAATGAAACATTAAGGAATATGGTACAGAATTCTTTGAACATCACCATTAACAATGTAGCAATACCATAAAAATGTGTCTCCAAAAGCTTGGGTTTATTGGTTGATTCTAATCTTCGTTTTAGAGAACACATCAAAGTTAAAGTCAGAAAGGCATATTGTACCTTAAAACTTATTTACAATCACAGGCATTCTCTTACCTCTGAAATAAAAAAATTGTTATGTGACACTTTAGTACTGTCCCATTTTAATCATTGTGATGTTGTGTATGGCCCCTGTATTGATAGTGCAGGCTGTCGTCGAATACAACGAATGCAAAACTCGTGTTTGCGGCTTATTTATGGCATCAGAAGAACGCAGAGAGTTTCTCAGTTTTTGACAAATGCGGGATGGCTTAATATGCATAATCGACGAAAATTACATTTTGCTTCTTTTTGCCTCAAAGTTTTAAAATCCAGAGCCCCTTCATACTTATTTACTAAAATTGTTTTTAGAAATGATATTCATAGCCTGAATCTTCGTAGAAATAACATTATAAATATCCCTAGACATCGAAAAGAAATTTTCAAAAGATCATTTTCATACAACTTTGCCTCTTGCGTCAATTCCTTAGATGCACGTGATGTTGAATGCTCGGCTATTGTCTTTAAAAGTAAATATAAAAACCTCTTGTTCTCGAGTCAGTAGAATTTTGCTTCCATTAATTATTCTTTGGTATACCTAATGTTTTTTGTACTGTAATATGCCCCTCCTTTCTCTTTTGTTCTTTTTTCATCTACCATTATATTATGTTGTTTGCCACTATGATTTAAGTTTTTCTTTATAGTTTAGAATGTTTTGAAAACTAATATATTATATAAGTTTTGGCCTTAACAGTATCTGGTGTTGTTCGCGCAATACCAGTTGTCTGCGTAATAACAGGCCCTTATTAACCTATAAATGTAGTATAATTAATTTTAAATTTATTTTTTGTTATTATAATACTTTGTACTTGGTATGCTTCAATTTATTTGGTTAATATAAATTGTTTATTATTATTATTATTATTATTAACACTCTAATGAGAAACAAAACTTGATATGTTTATTCATAGGGATTTCTTTCGACGATATATCTAATAAAGAGGTTTACAGAGAGTTCCTCACGGCATGATACCCAGAATGGTAAAGCCTGTCCAGAGATATAAGAAAGTTACACTTTGCCTTTGAACGGGATTGTCCAAGGGTAGCCATAACCAAACAATGAATGAATGAATAAATGCAGGTAAATTATGGTCCGTACTTAAAAATGTCTTAAGGTAAACTGCAAATCCGGAAGACGTAATTTCACTATTAAAGTAATAGTGTGGAGATTTTAAACAGATTTTTACCTAATTCAAAATGAGAGGGTTAATCCCATAAAACAAATTATGTTCTAAAGACTGTATATATAGCCACTCTAGTTAGTTTTGGTTGATAAAAAATGGCCAGCATTTCTCTACTTTATGCCCAATTTTCTGAAAGTTCTTAATCCAATCGTCTAGCAACTTAGTCTTAGTTACCCTCGACTTATTCTATACTATATAACATTATGTAAATGTTATACGACATATTAAAATTTCGTTTTACTTTATTTTATTTTCCTCAGGCGAATGTTTTCTTTACAAGGTAAATAAACAGGTATATTTTTATGTGAAAATCAATGAAAATAACTAATAAGGGGAAAAATACCAAAAAATATCATCAAAAATTTTATATCTGTCGTTATAAGTAATAAATCTTTAAAAATTGAATTACAGTAATGTTCGCTTATAACGAACCCACTTATTGCGAACTTTCGTTCATAACGAACATATTTCTAAGGTAGAGCTGAAGTATCATCAAACCTGTGTAGTTTTTTCGCAAATAACGAACCCGTTTATAATGAACTTTCGGATAAAACAAACCGTAATTTTTGGTATAATCGCAAAAAATTTCGGTTATAACGAACTTAAAACGATATTTTACCCAATAGGCAGGGGATTCACCGAAATCAATCGCCGCGTATTGGGACCGTCACCGGCCTTTGTCCGCCCGCGTTAGTTTAGTCTACGTATTGAATGTGTTGAAGACGTATAATCATGAGTGACGCAATTTCAAAGAAAGCACGTAAATCGCTTACTTTGAAAAATAAACACGATATCGTTAAAAGATTGCAACGAGGTGCGAAACAAAGCGAAGTTTGTTTGGAAATGGGATTAAGTAAATCAACGGTGAGTACTGCATAAAAACATGACTAGATGTTCTCTAAAACTAGCGCCCCTAAACATATTCTTAGATATGAATGAAAACAATTCGACATTTATTTTCAGGTTGGTACAATTTGGAAAAATAAAGAAAAGATATTGGAAATGTTTGAAAAAGGACTAAACTTAAATGTGAAAAAAATTAAAAAGCCCACTAATTCTGAAGTTGATCAGGGACTTTTGAAATGGTTTTCTCAGCAAAGAAATAAAAATGTAACCATTAGTGGTGCTATATTGCAATCGAAGGCTGAAGACCTTGCAAAGAAGCTTTTAAAAGATACAGAACCTACATTTAGTAGAAGCTGGATCGAAAGGTTTAAAAAAAGGCATAATATAACCAGTGGAAAAGTTGTTGGAGAATCTTCTGCAGTTGATATGGACGTTGTAAACGACTGGCTGTAGAACAAGTGGCCAATAATTAGAAAAAACTTCAAGGATGAGGACATATTCAATGGAGATGAAACCGGGTTATTTTACAAGCTTACACCCGATAGAACATCCGAGATTCAAAGGCGAGAATTGTGAAGGTGGAAAGCTCTCCAAAGAAAGAATCACTGTGCTTGTGGTGGCAAATTTAACAGGAACAGAAAAAAGAAGGTTATTGGTAATTGGAAAATCTAAAAGCCCTAGATGTTTTAAGAATGTTGTAAAGTTGCCAGTAAATTACAAATCCAATAAAAAAGCATGGATGACCTCAGATATTTTTGCGAATGAATTGCGGGAATGGGATGCTGAGTTACGCCGTAAAAACCGAAGAGTCATATTGTTAGTGGACAACTGCCCAGCCCATCCAGATGTTAAAAATTTGGACTATATCAAGTTAGTGTTCATACCACCAAATACCAGTTCCAAACTACAGCCTATGGATCAGGATGTTATTCACAGTTTAAAAAGTCATTATCGTCGACTTCTTTTATCGAAAATGGTAAATTTTATTGATAGTGGCGGGAAAAATTTTACTATAAACCTTTTGGATGGAATACACTTCATTCATATGGCATGGCAAAGGGTATCAAAACAAACAATTTTTAATTGTTTTCAACACGGCGGTTTTCTGAAGGTTGAGAATAATTTTGATTCAGATGATGACCTTCCATTAGTCGAATGGCTGAAGAAAATTCAACAGGAAGATAATAACGATGTTTTAAAAAATCTTCCTTGTACTGAAAATGAGTTCAATGAATTCGTTCATATTGATGACAATCTTGTGAGTGTTGAATACTTGGATGATGATGCCATTGTCGCTTCTGTGTCTTCTTCAGTTCACAATGACGATGATGAGGACGAGGAAGAGGAAGAACCTGTCAGTACGGAATTAATACTAGTTCCAACCACATCAGACGCACTTTGACATATTGAGAGCCTTCGTCACTTTCTTCAGTCACGAAATACTCCACAAAGTGTTCTTAATCGACTAGCCGAACTGGAATTACATATTAATGATATTCATGTCACAAAAATAAAACAAGCTAAAATAATAGAATATTTTAAATAGAATTCTTAAGAACAATTATTGTTAATGGACTTATTATATATAAAAAAAACGTATTTATGTACCTGAGATATGTATGTGTATGCATTAATTAATAAAAAGCATTTTTGATATGTATTAGTATTTATCGTTTATTGCGAATTTCGCTTATAGCGAACCGTTTTTTTCGGTCCCTTGAGGTTCGTTATAAGCGGGCATTACTTCTCAGAACGCACTTTTTTGTCGCCATTCAATTATTACCGAAACTGAAAATTCTCATATATTGAGTAGTTACAAATATATTGCCCTACGTTTTGTTATTTTCTTAACCACAACAGCATGAAAAACCGGCTGCATACAAAAAATTCCAACTCCACAAAAAACGAGCATGACTGGAATGACTACAAGATGAAAAGAAATACAGCGATCTCAACAATTAGGAGCGAAAAGGAAAAATACTATTACAAAAACATTGATAACTGCAAGGGAAAAAAACATAGAAGACATTAAAACAACTTGTAGACAAACAGAAACAAACAGCAGACTTTACAAATATCAACTTTGGACAATATGATCAGGATGAACAACTTTTATGCTGATAGTTTAGCTGAAATACCAGATAGCATGACTAAAGACTAAGAATACAGTGGAATGCTGGTGAGGCAAAAAGACTATAGTGCGGCATATAACATTAAGTTTATCGGAGCTTAGAAAAGTGGTGCATAGCTTGAAAAATAAAAGCACAAGTGATAGTTTACTAAAACATTAAACTTCTGAAAAATATTTTCTATGTTGTGGGTTACCCTCTACTATATTTAATTATTACATCCTTAAGTACCGACAAGTTTCCTAATAAATTAAAAACAAGTGTCATATTCCCGATATCAAAACCGAATAGCATGAGTGATTCTCGCCCGATAATTCTTCTACTAGTGAATGACAAAGTGCTCGACTGGATTTAGATTAGTTTTTTTTTAAAACATAAATGGTGTTGTAATTGATTTTGTTTCCTGGCCGATGTGTCCACACTTCGTCGTAGTGGCCGGGCCAAGTAGGAACTCCCTGCCGCCCGCGGTCAGTATGATTGACCGAGGGCGTAGCTGGGAACCGAAACCAAGAGCGACACGGGGCTTTAATTCAAGGTGTAACGCGTATGGTGCCGAAGAATGAATAACACGTGTGCCTTAAACACGTGTTACGAACGGTGCCTTTACCTGAACTAACCTGAACTAACCACCCTTTCCCTAGCTACTCGTGGGAATTAAATGGATACAAACCTTGAAGTACTAAACAAGCCTAATGAGGGAGGCAAAACCCTTAATCCACAGGAAACTGTGGAACATATGGAGATTGGTAATCAAACTCCACAAAATATAGATGTGGCCAATTCATCTATAACAACGGAAGCTGTTAACCCTACTCTCTTTGGAGACTCGGACTAATCCGTCGCCACTGACAGTAGAAGGTGAAACAGCTTCAGAACTTACCTCGGACCAGGAAACGGTGCTGGAGGACGAAAGCAAGCCGAATCCACAGCCGGAAAGAGATCAATCTCATTCCAGTGCTGTTGGGGGAAGCAAGCGATCGCGATCTGACACCAGCACGCCAGAACAACCGGCGAAAAAAACAAGGGAGGGCGAGGGGAAACCCAAGCCATCTTACGGGGCAGCGGCAGCGGGAGTCAGGACTGGACTTATCCATCCTGACTACCCTGCAACTGCCCTCACGAGCGGACAGCTGAAAATGGTACAGCATGCTGTACTAAAGGCTGTAAATCAAACACCTGATGAAGGCCCTCAGGTAAGATTCCAGAGCTGCTCCTATCGGCCTGGATGGCTTCAGATTACATGCGTAGATGAAGCCAGTAAGCAATGGTTGGAAGAAACCACCAAAACCTTACAACCTTGGGAAGGAGCGATTATTAAGTTCGTTCAAGGCAAAGACCTACCCAAACCTCACGTCTGCATCGCCTACATCCCTGATGACAAAGCCGACGAACGGCTTACGTCTGCAGAGGTGTTGATCAGACTGAGGAAGATGAACCACGGCCTAAATACTCGAGAGTGGACAGTCCTACATCGAGAAAATTCGGGCCCTGGCCAAACATGGACATTTTCGATTGACGAAGTGCCCATGAACACGCTACAGGGGGTGAACTTCAGACCCTATTTCGGCTTTGGGCAGATACAATTTCGGCCCAAAGCTCGCACTGGAAAAAAACCGGGGCGGGAACAACCGAAGGGGACTTTAGTTCAAAGGAGCTAGCGGATCAAAACCGCCTCCAAAAACCCCAACACCAAAAGTTGCGTCTAGTGAGAAAAGTAAATCCATCTCAACGGGCGCAACTCGAATAATCTCTAAGGGTATGTCGGGAAAGGGCAAAACCATTCCTGGCAGGCCGGCGAAGATTAAGAAAGGCGCAGTCCGCAGCCACAAGGGCAGTACAGATGCTCGCGGTGGCGGGCAAGCGTCTTCCGGAGGAACTTCTGGAGCAGGACCGCCTCAGAACAAGCTTAATCCTCCCCAATGACAAGTCAGATAAAACTGCTGCAGGCTAACTTGCAGCATGCTAACGCGTCCACCTATGTCCTTAGCAAAAGATTTGTCAAAGAGCTAATAGACTTGGCTCTTATACAGGAGCCATGGACCTCCAACACAGGCCGCTTAACCGGCCTGGGTAACTCATCTGGAAAGGTAATAGCAATCAACTCTGGGGTAAAACCTAGAGCATGTATCCTGGTCAGAAACAACATTAATTATTTTGTACTTTCAGGGTTCTGCACTCAAGATGGTGACCGAGATGCAGAAGAGCCTCCTTCGAGAGTAGTGCGTGAACTAATCGCCTACTGTAGGAGGAACAACAAGCACCTGGTAATTGGTTGTGATGCTAATGCACATCACACAGCATGGGGCAGCACCGACATCAATCCCAGAGGTGAGTCACTTTTTAATTACTTACTAAGCGAACAACTCGTAGTAAATAACATAGGCTCGGAGCCAACCTTTATTACTGTTAATAGGAATGAGGTACTGGATCTTACATCTAACACAGAATCACTTCCCAGGCAGCCAGATTCTGACCAATCAATACACAGCTGACGACTGGTACACGGTCAAAAGAATCATTACTTCACAGACAATACGGGCGGCAGTTAACTCATTCCTCCCGTACAAATCGCCAGGAGAGGACGACATATTCCCAGCTCTGTTACAAATCGGACTGGATATACTACAGCCTTATTTAATGAGATTATTCAGAGCCAGTCTAGTTTGGAACCATATACCAACTAGCTGGTCGGCAACCAGGGTAATTTATATACCCAAGGTGGCCGCACTGAACCGCATCCAAACTCGCTCAGACCAATCAGTCTGACTTCATTTCTGTTAAAAAGCATCGAGAAAATAGTGGACAGGAACATCAGGGACGGTGTGCTTACTGATCGCCCACTTAGTGCCTATCAAACAGGCAAATCAACAGAACTAGCCCTTAACAACCTGGTAGCGGGCATAACGAAATCCTTAGACAACAAGGAGATAGCGGTAGCGATTTTCCTTGACATCGAAGGAGCATTAATTAGATGCTACAATCGCCAGGGGCATTGAACCTCTAATCTGTGACTGGATACTGGATACGCAATATGCTAACAAGCAGGACAATCACGACTGAGTTACGGGGGGAGGGGGTCAGATTTAGGGCCGCCAAGGGGTGCCCGCAGGGAGGCCTCTTCTGTGGTCACTTCTGGTGGATGACCTGCTGGCCATACTCTCCCTGTGGGGGATCAGTCTGCAAGCGTATGCAGATGATCTGGTCATATTAATTAAAGGAACGTCTGAGGACCGAATATCTGACATTCTTCAAGAAATTCTCAATATCATATATCAATGGTGCCCGAGAGAGGAAATGTCAATTATTCCTCACAAAACGGTAATTGTGCCATTCACCAGGAAAAGAAGGCTGGATAATCTAAGACCGCCTTCCTTACAAGGAGATAGCATACCGTTTGCCAACGAGGAAAAGTACCTAGGGGTGACACTGGACAAAACGCTAAGTTGGAACTCCCATATGGAGAAGATTATCCGCAAGGCCAGTCTGTCTCTATGGACATGTCGCAGGATTTGTGGTAAATCCTGGGGTATGGCACCGAAGCAGTTATACTGGCTGTACGTAACTGTCATACGACCAATGATAACGTACGGCTCTGTAGCCTGGTGGAATAAGGGCCAACAACGATTGGCCCAAGCAAAATTACCGGACTACAAAGACAGGCATGCCTTGCGATCACTGGAGCTATTCGCACCACACCAACGGCAGCCATGGAGGTCCATTGGGACTAATTCCATCTATACTTAGAGAAGGAAGCCAAATGGGCAACCTACAGAATGCATCAAGCAGCAACCAACAAACCGCAGTTGTGCATGCTAGAGGGTACCGGAATCCTGGCGGAAATTATGACCGGCGGCATTCTGGAAATGCCCTCAGATATCATGACAAAAGTACCCAATGACGAACTGCCCTATAATGTCGTTTATCCCGGTAGGGAGGAATGGGACAGCAATAGTGGGACTTTGCTTAGTTCGGAATTTGGATTATACACAGACGGCTCCAAAACTAATGAAGGGGTTGGAGCCGGTGTATATGGCAAAAGTCCGAAAGTAGAGCTGACAATCAGTCTGGGATCCATGGCGACCATATTCCAGGCTGTGAGGTTCACGCCATTGAAATGTGTGCAAGGCTGCTGACAAATCGACAGTACGCACACAGGGCAATCAAGATATTCTCTGACAGTCAAGCCGCTCTAAAAGCTTAGTCTCAATAATAGAATTACCCTAGTATGGATTCCGGGACACATGGGTCTAGAGGGCAACGAGGCTGCTGATTGGACTGGCGCAAGATGAGGAGTGCCGACTCTGCATGGAAGATGCAGAAACAGCGGAGCACGTACTGTGCGCCTGCCCTGCAGCAGCAAGAACCAGATTCGCCCTATTTGGCGAGGTGACACTACTGCCGGAAGACATGAAGAATGTCTCCCCCAATACAATTATTAGAGACAAGATAGATCTATTGGGAGAAATATAAATAAGGTGTGAGCCACAATAGATCATTTGGTCGCAGTGGAGGGTTAATTGTAACCCACTCACTTTCAACCTAATTGATTTTGTTTCTGAGATTAAGTATTTAGGGGTTATATTGGATCCACATTATTGTGCTTCAGTAATAATGTGGACTATATTGTCAGAAAATTGGTAAAAAAAATAGGGTTTTGTAATTGGGCATCGACCTGTTTGTGTCAGTGGAATAAGATGTTGGTAAATAATGTCATTATATTGCCACACTTTTTATATGCATGTTCTTTAATAATTTCTTGCACTAAGGAGGAAATTCAAAGACTGCAGGTACTACAAAATAAGGCAATGTGCATCCTTTTAAAATGTGATAAATATACTTCAATTAATGATATGTTGCGGTCATTGAGATGGTTGAACATAACATTGAGCAGTGCGTTAAAAGAGCGAATCTAATATTAATTTATAGGATTGAGCATAAATTACAGCTCGATTATTTGCAATTGTACATAGAAAAGCGCTACATATACAGGGTAAAGATAACTGCTAGTGCTAAATAAAGGATATATTTATTTATATTTAACTGCATCTTAAAACTTAATCCAACAAACCTTTAGCCACTTTCAGCAAACAATTAGTAAATTCATAGGCCCCGTCCTTAAATCGTCTGGGGACTAGGACAGCTAGTTTGTCAATATGTTGAATGTTAAACATCGGAGCTGTACGCAAGCCCCTGGTCCAATCGGCCTCCTCTCCCCCATAGATGGGCTGGTTGCTTCTCAGCAACATTGCCTCTTGAGGCAATACCCGAGCTTGGAATTCCACTAGGCTGGTGGCGATCTGGAGATCCCAACGTCTCACCTCTGCGACGGCTTCTGGACAACCTTGCAAGCGCTGGCTGAATTCCTGTAGTTTTTTCATGCGCCCTGAAAACCATTTAAGAGGTAAACCTTTTGTGTAACTCTGAGGTTATCATTACAAGTATTAAGGGGCAGAATTTTTTAGGAAATATAAAATTAAATAATAATCAAAACGCTCAAAGAGATTTAAAAAAATGCAGGATAGGAATAAAAAGTTAAAATTTCCTCAATGGTAAGAACTTTCTTGTCATCCGATAATTTAAACAAATCTATGCATTTTAACGCCCTACGAGTCTATGGTTACGATGGCTGAGGAGACAGGGGGACAAAAGGCGTAAAAAAAAGTCAGGTTTACCTGTAGAGGCATAGGCGTGCGGTGCCGCGTTTCATATTAATATTTTATAAGTTATTAAATTCGTAAAAACAAAAGAATAGAAAAAAATGTCTCTAGATTTATATAAGTTTCAAGTAGTGCGATTTCATTTTGACAGGCACAGTAACAGTAAGTACGTAATATTATAATACTGAGCGCTTTTATTTCAAGGGGAGTGCGAAGTGTGGAAGGATATAATGTGCGAGGTATATAATGGTATTCTCATCTTATTTAAAAATGTTTATTAAAAAAACACAAACTAGCCATTTCTGGGTTGCCTAGTCTGAATGAATACTACTACTGCTGTCCGTATCGTCACTGTCGCTGTCAACTGAAATAATTAATGGCGCCACTTCTTCCATACATTGGTCATTTACCCAATATCTATTCTCGATGTCTATGACATGGTTACAATATATTTCTGTATTGTTGTGATATAGACGCAATATCCGTTTCAGTCCATTCCTTTAACAACTTTATTGTGAACTCTCCCGTAGTGTTGTGCCTTCTTATAAAATATTTTAATTGCACCCACACCATTTCTATCGGACTTAGTTCACACATATATGGTGGTGTTCTTAGTGGGGTATGTCCGTGCGATCTTATTATTCTGTCAATGACATAATTTTTTTGATTTTTTGTTGGTTTGTGTACCTGAATTAGTTCAAATAATTCTAATTTTCTTTTATTTGGAACATAATTTATTCCTTAAACAATAAACATTTTAAAAAATGCATTCGGACGAGACCGAAAAAGGTTTAGACGATATAATATGTGAAAGTCTGTGCGTTTTAAGAAGTCCGATATCGGATTAAATCACCAAGGGATGTTATCGCTTTTAAAACAGTAAGTCGGTTAAGTTACAATATCTTCGCACCTTCGCTATACTTGATCACACCGAACATCCCACTGGTTTACTGTATTCTATTACTGGGCCAAATCAGAGGTTTCAAAACAAAATTATCTTAGAATTACGCGTTGAGCATAAATAATAATTAAATAGATAATTAAATTATTTTGCTATTATTATAGTTAAATCTATATAATAATCGCTATTTTCCAAGAACCAATTAAAATTTGCTCAAGTGCGGGATGGTTAAATATGTTAAAGATTTTGTCAGGTATATACTTTTCCGATAATGACATTATTTTGGGATTATTATAATTAAATCTTCATAATAATTACTATTTTCCAAGAAATAATTAAAATTTGCTGAAGTGCGGGATGGTATGTTCTACTTTATTTTAAATAAGTAGTTGTGCTTTTCACTTTTAGTTTGTTTCTCATTGTGTGTGAATTAAAATCAGTTATTAAGCAAAGTTATGGAAAATGTTCAGCAAGGTGGTACATCGCCTAGAAGGCATTTATCTCCAGGTGAACGCCGTTTGGTATTACAAGTGGAACGTTATTTTACTTTAGAAAAAGATAACTCGGGCCCGTTAGAGTCTGTTTTGGCAGTGCAAAAACGAACGTCTGATGCTTGCGGCATTTCAGAGAAGACCTTAAGAAGACTTCGAAAAAAGAGTGAAGATTTGGACAGACCATATAAAAGGGTTCGACTCCATTCAAAAACCTTGGATTTATCCCAAGGGATAAAACTCTCTATTAGGAATATTGTTTATGATATGTATAAAGCCAAGGAATATGTTACCCTCAAAGCTATTCTTAAAAAGATAAAGCAGAAAAAACTTTACGATATTGGAACTAACAATTTGTCCATCATCATAAAACATATGGGTTTCAAATATAAAAAAACGAACAACAGAAAACTGCTTTGCGAGCAGTCCAATGTTGTTTCGAAAAGATGGCAATTTTTAAGGGATTATTTAAACAACAAAAAATCGGAATTGTCAAGACAAGTTGTTTTTCTTGACGAAACATGGGTATTTGCAAACGGAACTTCAACAAAAACGTCTTGGCAGGATGACTCAAAGCATTGTTATTCAAGTACCCGTGCAAGTAATGGAAAAAGGTATATTATATTACATGCTGGTAATGAAGAAGGTTTTGTTTTAAATGCCAGTTTGATATTTTCATCAACAAAAAAAACTGATGATTATCACGGCAATATGGATGCTGAAATTTTTGAGCATTGGTTCGAGGAAAAACTTTTAAAAAGTTTAGAAAAACCTTCCTTAATTGTTTTAGACAATGCCTCTTACCATACGAGACTCGAAGAGAAATTCCCTACAAGCAGCTGGAAAAAGGAAGAAATAAAAGAGTGGTTGTCAAAGAAAAACATAAACCATGAAAATTTATATTTAAAAAGTGAACTTTTAAGCAAGTGTAAAGAGCAGTCATTTAAAAAAAAGTATGTTGTTGACGAATTAGTCCTCAAATATGGACATCAAGTTTTGAGATTGCCGCCCTACCATTGTCATTACAACGCAATTGAATTGGTATGGGGTATTAGCAAGAACTATTATGACAAACATTCCTGTAAAAATATCGGTAAGCCTAGCGTTATAAAGTTATGGGAGGAGGCGCTTAGCCAAGCGGGCAAAGAAGAATGGCCGAAATGCATTGAACACACAGAAAAAATTATTTTTGAATCTTATGAGACAGAACAGGTTATAGACGAAGTAAGACCGTTAATTATTACGAATGATGATGATGATGACGATGATGTTGATTCTGATGAGTCTGAAAGCATGGGTGAAATTTCAAATGCAGAGGAAGACTACTTTTAGTAGTACCTATCTACAAGTAGGTACGTTCTGTCGCAAGACTACAAAATTGGTTCTTTTTAGAACCAAAACTTTATAAAAAAGAATTCGTAAAACTAATTTGTCTGAATACTACAAAAGCTAAAAAATTATTATTTTTCTTTACCTAAACTAATTTTTTATTTACTTTAAATTATTTTATTTAGAAAATGTAATTCATCAACATCCAAAATTACCTTCAATATAATTTATTGTTTGAGAGCCACCGACATAATGCTCTAGAGGTTTTATGGCTTAGCGGACTTCTTAAAACGCACAGACTTTATTTCAATTTATTACAAAAAGGTGGCAACCCTAATTGCGAGTTACGTTACCTACTTGATCACTTCACACGTTATCTTTTTCGGACAACCAGACAAATTATATCATTTTTTAAACATGACTTTGTTGGCGTCTGGACTTTTTGAACAGAGCGATAGGGCGCGTTATCAAAGATAATTATGGAATTATCGGGTATATAAAGGAGTAGTTTTTCTTCAAGCCATTTTGTGAAATTCTGCTTGTTCATTTGACCGTGGTAGTCGCCTGTACTTTGTCAAGCTTTAAAAATTAAAGAGGCATTTGGCACAAAGCCATTTTTAGATTCAGAACAATTATTAGGCGGCCTATATAACAGTAAAAAATAAATTATTAATTATTAAGCTGTTGCTTACTGATTGTTGCACATATTATTGTATATTAAAAAAAAGATATATACCTGTCGAACTAATGTTGTGGACGATACCAAATACACCGTCACTGTGGCAGCATTTCTTAAAAGTTAAGTATATATATATACAGGGTGATCAGTTAAGGGTACGGAGCGGCTATATCTCGAAAACTATTCATGTTACGATTTAAAGGTAAAAAAACTATTAACAAATATTGCCAAAAGAATTTGAATAAAAATACTTTTAAGTTCCTAATTTTACCGCTAGGGGTCGTATTTGCTATGGTGTCACAAAAAGTCGTTAAAATCTCCTAACATTTCATATTTAATGTAGGTAAGAAATTTACTTTTTACATTCCTTGTTCAAATATCTACAAATCTTATAATGACAACTTTTCTCTTATTACCATGGCAACGGCAGGGTGACCGATACTAATTTAGATACTTCAAACTGATGTAACTTAGGTTTGCGGTAACCGAATATAACAAACTAGGGCTTATTTTAAAGGTCTTTTAAACTTGATTAAACATGGCTTTAAAAAAAACCTATTTATTTTAATGCTAAGCGAGGTGGCGCTGTTGAAAAAAATGCTATACTAGTTCCGATTACTTCATAAATGCAAATGGTACCCTACAGATTTTTTTTACTTCGTTTGGTAGGTTATTAATTAAGAAAACGAAATCTGAGAACCGGGGATCGATATCTCGTCGTTTTAAAATTATTGCGAAGATAATAGATGAGTGTCGAGACCACTTTCATTTAATTATTGAAAAAATAAATGAAGTGCTCTAGCTAACTATTGTCTGTTAAAAATTTGATAGAGGCTAGAGGTCTCCATAGAAATGACTATTTTGTAGTCACTTTATTTTTTATTCATAAGGAACACGTTTTATACAGGGTTTTTCACTTAAAACTCCGCACGCCAATATCTCGAAAACGAATATGAATATTTAATTTCTGTAAAAAGTAGTCAAGCTTAAAAAATTCGACGCATACTAAGAGATAAGCGTCGAAACTATAAATCAATTGCATTGACTTTGAAATTACGCGCATGCGAAAGTACATGTTATTTATAAACTTTTTTGTTATTTACTCGAACTTATTTATTTTACTCATTTCTGAGTTATACCGGTTTATAGTAAACATTTCTTGATTGACAAAAAATGCAATTACGGATGATTTTTACAAGAATGCCCGGAAAGGCAGCGTATCGAAGTCTTGATATTATTAGGATGTGGAGATAAAATAAGAAGTCAAAGTGAAGTGTGCACTTTATTTAATGCTAAATATCCGGAAAAATAAATTTTACAGGGCAGGTTAGTAAAATATTCCACAAATTTGATGAACATGGCACAGTAAAGGACTTGCCTAGGAATGGACGACCACGTGTTTTAGGCGACGATGAAAAATTGGATATTGCATTATCTCTGCAGATAACCCGCATGTTTCAACAGTTTCATTGGCTCAAAATCATGATACATCTAGAGGTACTATTAGAAGATTTTTGAAAGCAGAAAAATACCACCCTTATAAAGTATGTCTTGTCCAAGAGCTTTTAAAAGATGACTATGATAGGCGTTTGCAATTTTGCGAAGAAATGATGAGACGGTGTGACGAGAATAATAGGTTTCCACAAAACATATTATTTTCGGATGAAGCTACTTTCTATTTAAACGGGGTGGTTAACAGACATAATTATCGTTTCTGGAGTCAAGAAAATCCACGATGGATATTTGAAGCGCATACTGAGCGGCCCCAGAAAGTAAATGTATGGGCAGATAATCAGATATCATTAATAACCGAATTTTAGGGCCATTCTTTTTGGAAGGAAACCTCACACCTGAACGGTACCTGGATTTCTTAACCTTCGAGTTGAGGCCTGCTCTAGCTATAATGTTTCCCAACGAAGTAGTTCCAGATATACCAGAGACAATTTGGTTTCAGCAAGATGGTGCTCCCCGCATTTTGGTGTCAATGTGAGAAGATATTTCCAGGTCGCTGGATTGGACGACGTGGTACAATTGAATGGCCACCAAGGTCCTCAGACTTAACGTCTCTAGCCTATTTTATTTGGGGATATTTAAAAGAAAAAGTTTACCAAAATAGGCCAAATAATATTGAATATTTGAAAAACAAAATTATATCGGACACATAACATACCGGCTGAAGCCATTCGAAATTCCGTCGACGGATTTTACCATCGTCTGGAAGCATGCCAAGTAGAGGGTGGAGGACATTTACAGCATTTGCCACGTTAAACCACCTTTTTGTTGTGTTTTGTTTTGCTTCGTTACATTTTTATTTTTTTTGACAAAATAAATAACAAATAAACCATAAATATTGTCACAATGTCACAAAATGTCAGAACGTGAAACAATGAAGATTTCTTGCCTTGAAAGGTAAAAAAAACATCAATGATTTATCATCTCCGCTTATTTAAATAGGAATTTTTTTAAAACTTTTAACAGTCGCCATTTTGAAATAGCTCGACACAATCACGCCAAAATTTATGAGCATACTGTACGAGATATTAGCTTTGAAATGATGTATCACAAGCTGTATGTTTCCGTTTAAAAAAAAGATCGATGTCGTCATATCTTTGACAAATGTATATAAAAAAACAAACGAATAACGTCAAAATGTGAGCATATATAAAACTAAATTGACGTGTCCGAGCATAAATTAAATAAATAAATACTTGGGGCTTGTCTTTGATAAAAATATGGCCTGGAACGCAAATGCGGATTACCGTTTGACGTGCGCACAAAGACAACTTTGCGGGCTTTACCCACTTATTAACCGCCAAAGTACGTTAGACAATAGGACAAAGACGAATATTTACAAAGTATTATTACGGCCAGTACTGACTTATGGTATACCAACATGGTGTACCATAAATAAGACAAAGTACAAAAAACTTCAAATCTTTCAAAACAAAATACTACGAATCATTACAAATGCACCTAGACATACACCTACAAGAGTACTACACAATGACATGCACATGGAGACATTAGACGAATTTCTTGACAAAATAATTACAAAATATTACGCACGGACGGACGTTTCGAACAATGTACTTATTACTCAGTCACACACTCACGCACCACACCAAGCTACATATAGACTTCCACGCGACTGGCTCCCACCTTAAGAAAAACAAGCTGCACTAGAAAATTATAAAAATATCATTAGGAAAATAATAAGAGAAGCATTACCATATTAGCATACAATCAACAAAGCAGCAACCCAAACCCACCCAAGAAGTTGTTCTGAACAGAGGTACGATAAAGAAGAGGAGTAAAAGATAAAGATCTAACTTAATGTCCAAATTTAAGTCAATAATATAAAAAAACAAACGAATAACGTCAAAATGTGAGCATATATAAAACTAAATTGACGTGTCCGAGCATTTCCTTCAAAAGTTACAGGTTAAGGCTATATTAATTTAATTCCGGACTTCTGGGCAGCCTTGTATATATAGCCACAGAACCATAAGGCGGACTATATCATTGTACCATAAGCATATATCAAGAACTAATTGTAGAACTTTGCAAAAAAAATTAAATAATTAAAGTAAGTGAAGATACCTCTACACTACACATGCAGTATTAAAAAGAGAGGTTTGGGTTACGATTAACGCGAGGATTTTTGATACAATCCGAGGACTAAATGTATAAACGCGGACAATCCTCGCGAAACGTAGACAGGTGGCAACCTTAGGTGGGATATATTTTGAAATAAAAACCATAGTTTATATACTACACATCGTAAAAGCCCTTTAAAGACGTAAATCTTACCTGCTGGGCCTACGCGGGTGTGCTCGCCCATGGCTTTCATCAGGTGGAAATTCTCCCGTTGTTTATCGGTCAGCCCGGTCATAATACACAACTCGGGTATCAGCAAGACCAACTCGGGCATTCCGGCCCTGATTTCTCTTTCGCTGCTCTTGGATATCAGCATGGGCTGGTCGTTATGATTAACGCGTACCGCGTAACGTTCCTGGAAGTATTGGCGATAGGCAATTTCGGAGCCTGTGTGCAAAAAAAACATATTAATGTAATTAATTTTTAGGTTTAAGTAAGAATTGCCAAACATTTTGAAATTTAAAGCATTTTTTGGAAACCGCAAAAATTCCCTTCTTCAAAGGTAAAATAATATGACTAAGACGGATGATAAATATTTTTTTTAATGAAGAAAGACAAGAACCGAATGCGGTTTCCTGCACACAACATTCTATTTTTCAGAATTTTTTGGTTTATTTCTGTATCAGGCGGTGGATACAGTTTCAATTAAAATTTTAAATAGGAAGAAAACCTTACGTTCAACTGAACTCGACAACTTTATATTTTGAACACAGTCCGACGCATATACAAGATGAAAAGATCGAAAGCCGACATGCGGCCTTGAGCTGTATCGTAGTGACCTATCAGAGGCAAACAGAAACTTTTTTCAGTGCATCCCTTTTCGCCAGAAATTGGCAAATTTTTAAAAAAATTTTTTTCAAATTATTGTTTGCGTAACGATGAATTTCTCTTTGCAAATCGAATTATGAAAAGATTTAACTTACATCAAGAGTATTCTTAAATTGCACGGGAACGGATCATTCCATTGTGTGAACACAATTTAAAAAAAATCAGTATAAATAAATCAAGGTAAATTAAAAGTAAATACATACCATCACGTTTTTTGAATCGCGATTCAGGATTTTGTGCAAAGTCCACATCATCGACTCTATAAGTTTTTTGATTGTAGCTTGTCAATACAATCGAACCAATACATCTTTGTTGAAATTCTTGTTTTGGGTTTCTCGATGACCCGCATTCCAAAAGAAGATCATACACAGTATCAGTACGCAAGACCTAAAAGAAAAAACAGCGAAATTCACATTATCTTTCCTTTCTGACATTTTAGAAACAATGTAATAGCACAATACGAGCCTTCAATCAGAGGTTAGGTTTTTAATCACCACCAGAGCAGTTCGGTTTTCGGTGTGCCGATTGCACGGTGCGCCAAACGATTGGCTTAATATCAGCTATTACAAACGGACGACCGTATCCCTGAATCCCCTCAATCATACATCTAATATATGCCACAAAAACTATAGAGTAGGGATCGACCGATACCGATATCGGTATCGGTATATCGGCCATCTCGGCCGATATCGGTATCGGCCCATATCGGCCAATAGTATATCGGTATCGGCCGATATATTTTTTAAAGAAATTAAAACACAAATATACTAAATAAAAAACGATATAGGTGTATTTTGATTTAAAAAATACAAAAAAACATCTAAAATGGAAAAGACAGGATTAAATAAAAAAAAAACGTTATCCTATTTTAATACTTAAAGTGAAGTTTTGGTAAGTTATAATGCAACAAAATTAAACTTTCTGTCCTTTCTGGGCTTAGGCGATTTCTTGCGCTTTCATATACGCTTCCAACTGAAGAGAATAGCTGTTAACTAGCCACACTACTTGGTGGTGGTGCTAAGTATATTATGGTACATTTATATAACAGTGGGAAAATGTATTTTTTTTACCCACCAACTCACAGGATCTTCATTTTTAGATATTCTGGCCAAATCAATGTACATATTAAGTTCACCTTTAATTTTATTAATTATTAAATCATTGGTTCTATCTAATTTCGATTTACTTGCCGGCATACTGGTAAATTCCTCAAAGGTATTCCAAAACAAATTATGAGGAATTGAGTTAGGAACATTGTCTTGGTACTTTTGGTTTACTTCTTTTGATTTCTTAGCAATTTTTGCTAGAGGAGCATCATCACCGTTACACACATCGGATATGTCCTTACTCTCTACCAACTCTGTTGTATTGAGATCTCGTCCATTAATTTTTAGGAATTCATTTCTTAAATCTGTATAGTTTCTTTGCGATAAAGCACATTCGGTCTAATAAAGTGGCAAAAAGAAGATTTCTGTCAGTGAGTCTTTGCATCTTTTATTTAAAGAATTTTTAAGCTCATTTTTAGTAGTCCGCACTCCAGAAAAATCAGCTCCTTCAGCTTTGTCGAGATAAATAAAAAGTGTCTTAAGTAATGGTATTACTTCTGATATAGATGCACTGTTCTTACTAAAAATCTTGGTAATCTCTTTAAAGGGCTTTAATAAGTTTAATCAGTTTTTTGCTAGTTTTCACTGGTGATATGCTAGTCCCTTGATCATCCATTATAAATATATTTAAAGCGTTTTTTTGTTCTACCAAACGTTCCAACATATAAAAACTTGAGTTCCATCGTGTAGGTACATCCTGAACCAAAGATTTTGTCGCCATATTAAGTCTTTTGAATATGCTTTAGTCTATCACGAGCCAAAGGGGAGTGACTTAAATGAGTTACTATACGTCTCGCTTTTGAAAATAAATCTATGATTGATCGTTGACTTTCTATCGAGTCTTGTATGGCTAATCGTAAAGTATGTATAAAACAAGGTTGGTGTTTTAGTTTAGCCTCGTCGATAACCTTTTTTATGTTGGCGGCATTGTTAGCCAAAACCAAAAGAACCTGATTATGAACTAACTTCCATCTCTTCAGTAAATCATTTAACATCTGGGCAATATTTAAAGCTGTATGTGTCCCTGGAAATGTTTGCAGGCCAGTACAAATGAACATCTTTCGGTCGTTTTAAAATCTATCCAATGAGCAGTAAAACACATAAATGAATTGTTATTGTGTTTCTAAGTCTATATATCTGTAGTTACAGAAAAATTATTGTTTTCTTCTAAGGAAAGTGATGATGATAATTTTGCACTAATTGCTGACGAACATTTTTGGTGAATATCAGGAAGTATATTTTTTCTAAAATACAAAGAGTCAATTTTTTTACAAGCCGTTTAAAGCCGACATTATTCACAATACTGAAGGGTTCTATATCTATAGCCATTAATTCTCTAATAGAATAGTAAATGTTTTTAGATTTAGTACTTTTGATGTCCCATAACTGCATGTTATCAAAGGATTCAAATATCTTTAGCTGTGTGGTTTCACTTGAGCGGGCAGTTGAACAAGACGAACATTAATTTTAGCTAATTTATATAGCAAAAAATTCATAATAGAAAATATGGCCGATATATCGGTATCGGCGATATCGGCTATGCATATATCGGTATCGGCCGATATCGGTATCGGCCATAAAAAATCATATCGGTCGATCCCTACTATAGAGTATCAGAAAATTGGTTCACTCCTGTGCCCCCCTCCATGAATTCAAAATTAACTACTTCCCTGGTGCCTACCTCAACAAAACATGTAATAATTATTCAACAATCAACCCCAGTAAAGAAGATCCGCCAAACGACAACCCTATAAATTGAAATTAAAGTCTTGATGACTAATTTAAAATAGAACATGATGTTTTTAATCTACTTATTTTAAAAAAATAACCTGTCAGCCAATTTATTAAGATGTTTTATCAATCTACAAATGTGAAGAACTGATTCAATATTGCTTAATAAAGAAAAACATGCATATAACATTCGTATAAGGTAAACATTATCCTCCTCTTCCTCAAATAAAGTAATCATTGAAATTCCATCCATTTATTTTTAACAAAAGAAAACTACCGAAGCGCACCACACTCCGCGAAGTGTGGCATTCTCAGTGACCTGACCACACGTTAAGTTACGTGTAACAGTCGTATTCACCATTGTTAGTTAGAGTAGAAACGGTATAAAACATAATAGAGCGTCTCCGGAGTTGCGCAATACGTCTCGAATTCAAAGTAACGTGCTAGACAGAGACGAAAGATATTTGGAGAGTTGCCCGTTGATGTCAAAGTCATCGTTTCGATCTGCTAACTTTAATTTGTTTTAAACATTTTTGTGCCTTGCAATTCAATTTAATCATATAAACTGTTCTTTTCAAAGCCATTTCTATCGCACTTTCGTGTTGGCGGTAAGTAATTATGCATACAGTACAATCGTGATAATATGAATATGCACTCTTATGAACGAGTCAGTAACATGAACATAATATTTTTTGCGTTGACCACTCTGTAATATGAACAGTGTATAATAACGGTAATATGAACAACTTGTTAAATCTTGTTTGTTTTGTTTCGCCGCCTTAGTTTATTCTTGATACATTGTAGTATAATATGTAGCTCGTGAAAGTGAACATTAGATTAGTGTAGTGTTTATCTTCAGTGCTAAAGAGTTGTTATACCTGAATCGTACTTAATTTCAAAATCAAAATGCCTTTCTCTTTCCGAAAAAGAAAAAATCATAGAGGATGTTAATAAAGGTTTAGGAGTAACTTTACTGTCAAAAAAATACGGAATTGCTAAATCTATAGTTTGCTCAATTAAGGGAAAAAGCAGAAAAATTATTGAAAGAGTAGCCAATACAATAAAACTGAAGAGGATGAAAGTGATCTTGAAATCCAAGACCAGCCAAGTGTTTTAATGCACCTTAAAAAAACCTGAACTGCCAGGAATAATTTTACTTTATAAATGGTTCCTTGTCCAACGCGAAAGAAACATGCCAGTTTCTGGAGATATGATAAAGCAAAAAGCATAAGTTTAAGTGCCAGTTTGAATGATGTTAATTTTAAAGCTAGCGATGGATGGTTGCACCGATTTAAGGAACGTCACGGAAAGCAATTTTTAAAAATTACTGGAGAAAAACTTTCAAGCCAGCCAGAATCCATTTAAAGTAAATTTGAGAAGAGTGATTGAAGACTATGATACCTGATAAAACTTATAGTCTCTTTGGCGGAAAAAAAACTGCCCCTGGACTAAAGATTGCCAAACGGAGAGTAACATTTTTGGGCTGTACTAATGCTTCAGGCTTGCATAAAGTAAAACCGTTACTTATCGGAACTGCTAGAAATCCAGGATGTTTTAAGAACTTTAATAATCCCGTGGTATACAGGCATACGAAAAATGCCTGGATGACGTCTAAACTTTTTAAGAACTGGTTTTTCCAGCAATTTGTTCCAGAGGCAAGTCTGATAGCCTCTAAGGTTTTGATTAATAACCCTTTTGTTGCGTCATTTCAGGTAAAAACCTTTTTAAGAACTAAAGGTCTTCCAAAAAAAGCGCTGCTACTTTTGGAGAACGCTCCGTATCATCCATCGACCGAAGAATTATAAACCAGTAATGGTATGATCTTTGTTATGTTTATGCCACCAAATGCCACGCCTCTAATTCAACCTATGGACTAAAATGTGCTAAGGCTGACCAAGCTATTCTATAGAAACAGTCTTCTTAGTTCCATTATTACTGGTAATGATGTGGTTGGTGAAGCCCTTAAGAAAATTACATTGAGAGATGCAGTTATACATTTAGTAGCCGCATGGGAAAAGAGGTTATTGCAAAATGCTGGCATAACATACTCGCAAACGCTGATCAAGAACCAGTAGACGAAGACGACTTGCCACTGTCCGTCTTGCAGCAACAGCTGAAAGAAAAGCGAGCTACTGACACTACTCTAGGAGAGACAATCGCACTCCTGAAAGCTATAGGACCAGTAAGTTTTAAATTTACATGCATGCTCAAATAGCATACAGCGATTTTAGCTGGAATCTTTGGGGTTTTCTTCTATTCTTATTTTCTTTTTTAATAGGTGGAATACACAGCTGAAGAGATAAAAGATTGGAACAAGGACGCATTATAACGGTTATAAAAATACAACATTATGGCAATTTTGCTCTAAAAACGTTTATTAATGGATTGCCATATAATATGCAATTAGTTGTTCGGTTAAAAGAACCTCAATCTTTAGAACAAGCAATCTCTTTCGTAAGAGAAGAGAAAAATTTTATTTATTTTAAGAATTAAAGACAAAATTTTGGTAATAATGCAGATTGTTCAAATTACAATAAACATATTAGACCTAATTTTAACAATACTTATACTCACACGCCATTGCCGTCATTGCCTTTTTACCGACTACCCTTACAAAGCGTTTTTACACGACCGGACATCCTGTATAAACTTGCACACCAACAATTAGTTAGTTCTGTAAACAACACATAGATCGTGTGCTACGTGTACTCACTATTCTTACCTTCAGACGCAGCTGCTTCTGAATCTTCATATGGGAACGGGCTGAAGACTCAAATTTGGAAGAACGCGAAAATGAGAACGAAGAGGATGAAAGTGATATTGAAATCCAAGACCAGCCAAGTGTTAAAATTAAACAGTTGAAGCCCTCAGGATAGCAATAGAATGGGCTAAGCAGAATGGCTTAAACATAACGGATATCGAGAGTTTAAAAAACATTCATGATAAACCTGTTTAGCAAACATTTCTGCTAAAAAAACACAATCTAAATTAACATCTTATTTTGCTATAAAAGATTAGTTAAGTATCTTAAGTTAGGTTATTGTATCAATACACACTATGTAGTATGCTAGGTACAATAATAATAATTTTTCACATATGTATTTATATATATATTTTGTAAACTTCGCTAATATAAATGTACCGTAAATATGAACTCCTTAGGATTTTTTGTGTTCGCGTTACCGAGATTGTACTGTATTTGTTATTATTATTAAGTCCGAACGCTAGCCACGAAAATTTTGACGTTTTTGAACTTAAGACTTTGTTTTGACTTTTTGAACCTCGTAATTTTGATTAGATTCATAATATGGTTTTAGTCACGTGGAAGTAATGACGCACCAGCAATGAACCAACCATACAACGCAAATTTCCCAGCACTACGAGATAGGAGACGCTCCCAGGCAGGCGCCCAGACGACAAACGAACACAGGTCAACGGAGACTCAACCAAACACCAACTCGGTAAGTGATTTTATAAATACTATAAAGGAGTTCAACAGAGTTGTCAATTTTCAAGAGCTTAGTAGATTTTTTAAAGATTTCACTTCGATTTTCAAAAAGCACGCTGATAAGGCTGAGCGTTTGTTTGCGATAATGCAGTTTGTAAGTGAAAACTTTGAAAGTTACGATGTTAGTTATAGATGGCGGGAAATGTAGGGAAACTAAAAATAGTAATATGGAATGCCAACGGGCTTTTCCCCAAGCTTGGCGAATTAATTTTTCTTAATAAACTTAAGGTAGACATAATGGTGATCTCTGAGACTAAATTAGTTGTAAACAAAAAACTTAAACTCAGAAACTATATTGTGCATAGAACTGATCGCAACAACCGAGGTGGGGGTGTGGCCATTGTAGTCAAAAATAATATTTCGCATATACGATTACGCAATAGTAATACACAAATTGAACATGTTAATATAAAATTAGAGAATGGTGTTATTCTCTGTGGATGCTATGCAAGGCCATCCCTACGCCTCGGTAATATGGACTATGACAACATATTTAACTTGGGACAGGAAATAATGTTATTAGGTGACCTCAACGCTAGACACCAACTATGGCGTAACCGGCGCAATAATAGGAATGGTAACCTAGTGCACGATTACGTCATAGATAACAACCTACAACTGCTGTCAACAACTTCACCCACGCATTATCCAGTTAATAATATGACACCTTCTTACATTGATCTGGTAATAAATAAAAATATACTTAACCTCCCGGATTTGCGAGTCTTGAACGAGCTATCGTCGGACCATCTCCCTCTGTTGCTAGAATGGGAAACCAGGGTAACAGATGGGAGAGCTACGACGTCATGGATATACACCGACGCTAACTGGAGATTATTTCGACAAGAACTTAACCAAGGAACAGAAATCAACAGCACCATTACGGACGTAGAAACCTTAGAGAGGGAAGTACAAAAACTGACCAATAACATCCAGTTAGCTAGAAATAAAATCGCTAAAAAGGTTAGCGTAAAGCCCGCTGAAGACCGCTTACCTATAAACTATATACCTTATAAACTTAATTAAATTTAAAAATCTTGTGCGGAAAAGATGGCAACGCTTCCGTAATAGACTGGATGGTGTGCGCGTGAGGGACCTACAAAATACTATAAGACAACGAATAACCGAACACAAAAACCAAGCCTGGCAGACTACCCTACTAGGACTATCAACACAAAACAATTCTCTTTGGAAGCTTACCAGGCGGCTCAAAAATAAATTTAACAAAATTCGCTCGTTTGACACAGACCGACCTCAAACAGACAAAGACAAAGCTAATGCTCTGGCCCAACATTTAGCTGACGTAACAAGAGGATCACCTAATATAACCATAGAACAAAACAACATAACTGATACTGCAAATAAAATTATTTTTTCCAAATACCCTATTCCCCCTCCTGTTCTCTCCAAGCTCATTACCTCCCCCAATGAGCTAAAATCCATCATTAAATCCCTCCCCAGCAACAAAGCCCCCGGAGTTGACGAAATTTCTTATATTTTGTTAAAAAATTTACCGACTAAAGTAATTGTGCAACTGATGTATATCATAAATGCAATATTCATACACCAGCACTTCCCAAGCAATTGGAAAAAAGCGATTATAATTCCTGTGTTAAAACCTGGCAAAAACTCCGCTGAACTAGGGTCTTATAGACCCCTTGCACTGCTCAGCGGAGTCTCAAAGGTTGCCGAGAAAGTCATACTTTATAAATTAAAATTGTTAAAAAATATACCAGATGCACAATTCGGGTTCAAAAAGGGCCACGATACCACCTTGTTGGTAGCGAAAGTGGTACAAGAAGCCATAGACAAAATGAACATGCAACAAAACACAGTTTTACTTGCGTTGGACATTAAGCAAGCTTTTGATACGGTGTGGCAGAATGGCTTAATCTTCAAATTATTATCAGTGCATGACTTCCCACCCTATATCATTACCTTAATCTATTCATATATAAATAATAGATCTTTTCAAGTAAAAGTGGAAGGCACGCTTTCTAACGTACAAAAAGTCCACTCCGGCATCCCCCAAGGCACAGTTCTCTCCCCCCAACTATTCAACCTTTATTCTGCCGACATTCCGACCTACCCCTCCACAAAACTGGCTATATTTGCGGATGACGTGCTGGTTTACGCCAGCTCGTTCTACGCAAACGTGGCCAAAGCACATATAAATTTCCATTTAAATACCCTAATTCCTTGGTATAAGAAGTGGAAAATGAACATAAACCAATCCAAATGTGAATGTTTTATATTATCCCAAAAACGTACCAACAATTATATAAACGTAGCCCTAAAAATAAACAATGTACCCATCATACCAACCAAAAAACTGAAGTATCTAGGAGTAACCCTAGATACACGTTTAAAATTTCACCAACATACATCCTTTGTCATCCAAAAAGCCTTTGCAGCAACGCAAAACCTTTATTCCCTTCTTGCTCCTAAATCCCCTCTCTCCCCTCGTAATAAATTAACGATATATAATTCTTTTATTAAACCTGTGCTCACATATGCAGCGCCCATATGGTGCAGCATGTCTGATACACAGATGAATCGACTGCAACGGATACAAAATAAAATGTTAAGGAACATAACGTCGTCTGGAAGGTACACCAGGATCGATAATTTGCATGCAATGGCGAATACTCCATATTTCGGGGACTATATCCGCGAAGTATCGAGCAAATTCTATAAAACGAAGCCACAAACCTCGATCTTGACAGCAAACACCTTCCAGACACGTTTCGCGGATCAGCCAATTCACAAACCGATTTATTCGCGACTTCCAATTTATTACGAGCCGTAAAATCCCTGAATTAAAGTTCATTTTTCACCTCAAGCCCGCATCTGTGTGGGGGGCGCCGCCCAAGAGGCGAACTCTTCCCACACATTTGCGGGCACGCCTTCCTCCATACTTACAACTGACTAACACATACAATCCCAAATTTCCCATCCTAACTAAAATCTCATGCTTTACAAACATGGTACATATAGTACGGTCAATGAATGAATGAAGAACGAATGGGAATGTGAAAGACTAGAATGAATGATATCTAAAACTAAATTAAGTAAATCTAAACCTGGGTAAATACCACTAATTATGCCACCGCAAGTTCCTTTTTAAAGCAATCAGGTTCTTTCAATGCTTTTTCCTGTGCCGTCTGTGAGTAAACTCTAAAATCATCTTAAAATCATCAAACTTTATCCTTGCTAAAAACACAACTCCTTAATAGTCTTTGCAAGGTCACGCCGGAAAAGACTTACAACTAACTGACAAATAGACACTAGGACTACCACGGACTAAAATCGTCCCGGATTAGACACACCTGTCTAGCCGCGCTCTCCAGATGAAAATACCTTGTATTTTGTATCTGCGAAATTCTCATTCGTTTTATATTGTAACTGTGTTGTATTTTATATTCTATGTATTATTATATATTGTGTATTATATATTCATAGTTGGAAACAATTTAAACTAAAGTGGTCATAAGTGTGCAAGCATTGTAGAAATTTTACGAATAAAGAGTTTTTAAAGTAAAGTAAGTAGCAATGAACCACCGATTCCAACTGTAACTCTCTATCAGATTTTTAAATATTTGTCAGTAAGATTCTATTCTTCCTTAACCCACGCATAAGAATTACCTCTAATGCCATATCTACTTAACTTCAACAAAAGTAAATCCTTATCTATGCAATCATATGCTTTACTCAAATCTAGGAACATACCTAAAGCTAGATGTTTATTTTCTAAGTGATCCAAAATAGTTTGTGTAAATTGAAATATTGCAGTTGCTGTAGATCTTCCGCCCAGATAACCATGCTGTGTGTGCGAAAATAATTGACATTTATTCAAAAAATTTGTTATTCGAGAGCTAATTACATATTCAAAATTTTTTGAAAAACTGGGCAATAGACTAATGGGTCTAAAGTTATTAAGATCTTCTAAGCAACCTTTCTTATAAAGTGGTTTTATTTTTGCCAGCTTAAGTTGGTCGGGAAAAACACCATATTTTATAGAGTTATTTATTAAATAGTTTAGGATGTCAACAATTTCAGCAATTGAAAGTTTCACAATACTCGTTGGAATATCACCATCACCACTGCTATATTTATTTTTTAGTTTTTGCATTATGTTTAGTAATTCATGATTGGTTACAGGATGTAGAAACATTGATTGGTTATTATCTGTTATATTACATTGAAAAGGAATACTATTTTGATTTTTTAACATTTCAGGAATTATAGTTAATAAATGGTTATTAAAATCATGTGCAAATTTTTGTGCATTATTTGTGCAATGCGTACTATTAATTTTGAATTTCCCATTTATTTCATTACATATTGTCCATAAGCATTTATTTTTATTATCGGAAGTTCTAACTCTTTTCTCATATTTTTTTGATTTTTCTTCGCGGAGAAGTTTGTCGTACCGGTTTTTTGTTTCATTATAAATTGGTTTATATAAATTATTGTTTCTGGATAATACCAACAATGTACCTATCCAACCTTTTTTTACACTGAATAACTTCATTGCTTTTTATATGTTGTTTTTTATTTGCATATACATTAGTTCTAGGAAAGCATTGATTAAAAATTCTTATGTATGCATTAATAAAAGTATTCCATTGTAAATTAACATTCCTTCTTTCTACCTGGAAAACATTTATCCAGTCCTGCTCTTTTATACTTTTTATAAACTGATATTTATTTTCCTCATTAAAAAATCTCCTATATGGTAGCAATCTCCTATAAGGTTATTTTTACTTTCCGTGGTAGAAAATGATATTATTTGAGCAGTATGATCAGATATATCTGTTTCTATAACAGATGTTTGATAATTATTGGTTTCAATATTGGTAAAAATGTTATCCAGACAGCTGGCAGAATTATGTGTAATTCTTGTATTTTCAAAAATTGTTTCTGTCAAATCATAGAAGTTTAGAAGTGAAAACAAGAAAAACAGTGACCTGATACTTTGCAAAGCAGATAAGGGTAATACAACAACAATTCTTAAAAAATCAGAATACACAACAAAAATCGATACCATACTAAATTCCCACGAATTTGAAAAAATTAATTACAACCCTACCAATAAATACCAACAAGAAATAGTCAAAGCACTAAAAGAAAACAAAACAATACTATCCAATATAAATATCTATAAACTAAAAACAATGAATCCTTCAGCACCCATATTGTATGGCCTCCCCAAAATGCATAAAGAAAACGCACCAATTAGACCAATAGTATCTTATGTGAATGCACCTTCCTATAAACTTTGCAAAGAGTTAAGCAATGTTCTTCCCAAATTTTAATTCTAAACATTCCATTCAAAATTCTTACGAATTTATAGAAAAAACCAGAATTATCAATATACCCAATAATGCTAAATTAGTTTCTTTCGACGTAAAAAGTTTATTTACCTCTATACCTATTAAAGAATTATCACATATCGTTTTTAATCTAATAGAAAAGTCAGAAATAACAAAAGAAAAAATCGAATTAAAAAACCTATATAACATATGCGTAGATCAAAGCTATTTCCAGTTTAACAACAAAATTTATAAACAAAAAGAAGGTTTACCTATGGGTTCCCCCATATCTCCTTTATTAGCAGAAATATTTATGTCACACCTCGAAAAGTTAATCTTTAACAATGATAACGTTTTAAAAAACCATGTTGTTTATTGGACTCGTTATGTTGACGACGTATTTTGTATTTGGGACAGCACTGAAAGAAAATTAAACCAATTTTTAAATTTTATCAACTCACTAAATAAAAGAGTTCAATTTACAATGGAACTAGAAAACAATAATGAAATAAACTTTTTAGATATCAATTTAAAAAAATGTAATAACAAACTAGAATATAATATATATAGGAAACCGACAACCACCGACACGGTTATCCATAAAAATTCCCAACAATCATGGAAAATTAAAATGTCACCCTTTCATAGCCTAATACATAGATTATTACATTTCCCCTTAAACACATTAAACTACAATATTGAGCTATCCTTAATTAAACAGATTGCCAGAAACAATGGTTATAGTGAGTCTTTAACAGACAATATGGTTAAAAACAAAAAGCGTAAATTGTTAAATAGAGAATTCTATAGCATCTCGAACCAGATCGAAGAAAACTTCAGATTTATTAATTATATACCTAAATATAGTAATAGAGTATCAAAAAAACTTAAAAATCTAGGCTGTACTCCAATAATTGTAAATAAACGCAACTTAGGACAAACGTTAGTTAACAATAAAGATAAAACCCCTATATTAAATAAGTCTGGTGTTTACGAGATTAAATGTAAAGACTGTGAGGCTGTCTATATTGGGCAAACCGGTAGAGATCTCAAAACAAGAATAAAAGAACATAGAAACTCCATCTTAAACAACATAAAAAATACCGGCATCGCAGCACACTGCATAGAACAAAATCACTTCATAGATACTGACAATTTTAAATTATTACACAGTGAAAGAAAAGGAAAACGTCTAGATTTACTAAAACAATATGAAATCAAAAAATCTATAAAAAATAATCCGTGTACCACCAATGATCAACAAAATTTTATAAATACCCCGATAATAGACACCCTCATTAAGTCTACCCATAACAACCACTAGGAAAATCCCAACATTTAGATAGGTGCAATAAAAACTTTGCTTTATTATTAAGTTTATAAACACCCGTATTGTTACTTTTAGATTTAGTATTCATCTTGTATTGCTCTTGAAAAAGGCCTAATAAGCCGAAACATGTAGAGTGACTTATTCTTTAAATAAATTGAAACATTAAAAAGCAAAAATCTTATTTAAAAGTATAAATATATTATCTGTACAAAATGAATGTGAGTTTGCTGCTGTTGAATGTTTTCTTAATGGTAAAAAAATGTTAATACTATCTGTATATAGACCTCCTACAGGTAACAAAGAACTTTTTTATGATAAACTAGAAAGTATGTTGTCTCATGTCAGTAACAATTCATTGATAGTTATCGCAGGTGATTTTAATATAGAGATGTTAAAAGATAATATTAATAAAATTTTTCTGTTTTCACTTCTAAACTTCTATGATTTGACAGAAACAATTTTTGAAAATACGAGAATTACACATAATTCTGCCAGCTGTCTGGATAACATTTTTACCAATATTGAAACCAATAATTATCAAACATCTGTTATAGAAACAGATATATCTGATCATACTGCTCAAATAATATCATTTTCTACCACGGAAAGTAAAAATAACCTTATAGGAGATTGCTACCATATAGGAGATTTTTTAATGAGGAAAATAAATATCAGTTTATAAAAAGTATAAAAGAGCAGGACTGGATAAATGTTTTCCAGGTAGAAAGAAGGAATGCTAATTTACAATGGAATACTTTTATTAATGCATACATAAGAATTTTTAATCAATGCTTTCCTAGAACTAATGTATATGCAAATAAAAAACAACATATAAAAAGCAATGAAGTTATTCAGTGTAAAAAAAGGTTGGATAGGTACATTGTTGGTATTATCCAGAAACAATAATTTATATAAACCAATTTATAATGAAACAAAAAACCGGTACGACAAACTTCTCCGCGAAGAAAAATCAAAAAAATATGAGAAAAGAGTTGGAACTTCCGATAATAAAAATAAATGCTTATGGACAATATTTAATGAAATAAATCGAAAATTCAAAATTAATAGTACGCATTGCACAAATAATGCACAAAAATTTGCACGATTTCAATAACCATTTATTAACTATAATTCCTGAAATGTTAAAAAATCAAAATAGTATTCCTTTTCAATGTAATATAACAGATAATAACCAATCAATGTATCTACATCCTGTAACCAATCATGAATTACTAAACACAATGCAAAAACTAAAAAATAAATATAGCAGTGGTGATGATGATATTCCAACGAGTATTGTGAAACTTTCAATTGCTGAAATTGTTGACATCCTAAACTATTTAATAAATAACTCTATAAAATATGGTGTTTTCCCCGACCAACTTAAGCTGGCAAAAATAAAACCACTTTATAAGAAAGGTTGCTTAGAAGAACTTAATAACTTTAGACCCATTAGTCTATTGCTCAGTTTTTCAAAAAATTTTGAATATGTAATTAGCTCTCGAATAACAAATTTTATGAATAAATGTCAATTATTTTCGCACACACAGCATGGTTATCTGGGCGGAAGATCTACCACAACTGCAATATTTCAATTTACACAAACTATTTTGGATCACTTAGAAAATAAACATCTAGCTTTAGGTATGTTCCTAGATTTGAGTAAAGCATATGATTGCATAGATAAGGATTTACTTTTGTTGAAGTTAAGTAGATATGGCATTAGAGGTAATTCTTATGCGTGGGTTAAATCTTATCTGTCAGATAGGATGCAAAGAGTGGTAGTTCGGGATGACAGCAAGGAAGTGAAGTCGGATATACAAAGGAACAGTATGGGCATAGCTCAGGGAAGTATTCTGGGACCTATTTTATTTATACTTTTCATAAATGACTTGAGTAATATTGTAGAAAATTTTACGATAACAAATTACGCTGATGATACTAACCTGTTGGTTCTAGGTTTAAACATGCAGGATACTGTTACAAGGGCTGAAGTTGCTTTCGAAAGAACAAATGAGTGGTTCTTACAGAATAAGTTAATTTCAAATGATGAAAAAACAAAATTGATTTTATTCAGAACAAAGCAAAAAATAGAAAAGCCCGATAATATTACTTTAAGTGGATCAAACTATATGTTAGATAATAGCACTATAATTTTGGGTTTAACTATGGAAGAGTTCTTGTCATGGAGCAATCATATTGACACGTTGTGTCTTAAATTAAGTAGAGTGGGTTATGGGATCAAAGTAGTAAAATACTGTATCATGCAAACTTCGAATCAGTAATGAGATATGGCATACTGTTCTGCCGAAGTAGTTCCGACCTGCAGAGGGTTTTTGTAGTACAAAAAAGGTTAGTAAGGACAATAAATAAAATGAATTTTTTAGAGTCCTGCCGAGGAATATTAAAAAAAATGAATATTATGACAGTGTATGCTCTCTACGTGTTTGAATGTTTAATGTTTTTATTTAGAAATAGGGATAAATTTGAGACTGTAAATAGTAGTAGAACCAATAATTTATTGTATCCTCGACATCGTCTTACAGTAACTGAAAAAAGTCCGTATTATATGTGTATTAAGTTGTACAATACATTGCCAAATAATGTTAAATCTATCAGCACTCTGATAAAATGGACAAATACTTTAAAAAAGGTTTTAATAGAGACTGAACCATATTCGCTACAGGACTTTTTAAACAAGGAATGGTAATTCCATTCCCATATTATGACGTCATTTCATTTTGTGTATACTTTGTGTATTATAATTTGAAATAAAAAAGTATTATTATTATAGATAATATAGTCTTAAAGGCGGTTAGAATGCTGGGTTTTCTGCGCCGTACTTGTTCTGACGTTAATGACACTAAAGCTATCACGTCTTTATATAATTGCCTAGTGCGTAGTGTCTTAGAATATAATAGTATTATTTGGAGTCCTGTCTATAATTGTTATAAAAAGCGTTTGGAACGTGTCCACAATAAATTTGTTAATTTTTTACTGTTCAAACATAGATTTCCTTATAAAGATGTGCCCTATGTAACTCGCATTCAATTGGCGGGTATCGAAAGTCTAGAACGGCGCGCGGCGCAGGAAAAATTCAATGGTGTATTTTTTGCTTAAGTTGTTGAATGGCAGAATCAATTGTAGTGTGTTACTGGCGGAAGTGCGCTTTAGAGTCCCACAGAGACCTACTCGGTTGAGAAATCTTTTTTACACAATTAATCATCGAACTGTGTATGGTTCTCAAGCTTTCTGTAATAGGCTAATGGCAAATTACAATGTCAACTTTAGCAATATCGATTTATTTTGTTCCAGTTTTTTATCGTTTAAGACCAAAGTTAGATATAATTTGTAATAATGTAATATTAATGTAGTGTTTTATATTTGTATGTGCTATTTGGAGTGATAATTCTCTGTAATTGCTGAATCAATAAATAAATAAATAAATAAATCTCAACAAAGACCTGGAAGAAATTCTGTCTTGGGGTGACAGTAACCAAGTAGAATTTAACGCTAAAAAGATCCAGGCGGCAGTTTTTTCTAAAAAAGTTATTGTTGAAGAACCGGATATAGTTATGGCGGGACACTCGATTCCCTTGGCTCCAGCAATTCATTTATTGGGCGTTAATTTGGATAGTCATGTCTTGGCATAGTCACGTTGCGGTCATTGCTAAGGCAGCCTCGCAGAAGCTTGGAGTACTTTTCCCAACAAAGAACCTCTATACACCCCAACAACTTTTGATGCTCTATGAAGCCCAAATTCGACCATCGCTGGAGTACTGTTCGCATATTTGGGGCTCTGCTTCTAAACATACCCTGAGATTAATGAGAGTTGCAGCACGTGGCTACATCTCGTGGCAACCACACGTATCAACCCAACCAGGACAGCGAGAATCCATATAGGTTCAAACGCTGGCAAGGCGGCCCATTGCGGGCAAACTACGTTGGGTGTCGCTGGAAGCCAGTGTATCGGTTCAGCCTACCGAAAGCGTGTAAATTAAAGAACACAACTTAATATAAGTTTGTGTATAGAGTTGTCCCTTATCCTTTCCGTCAGACCCAATCCTTGGACGCGTTTCGCCGTTTACGGCTCCTCAGCAAGGCTCCGGGTCTGACAAAAAGGTAAGCCTTGCTGAGGAGCCGTAAACGGCGAAACGCGTCCAAGGATTGGGTCTGACGGAAAGGATAAGGGACAACTCTATACACAAACTTATTTTAAGTTGTGTTCTTTAATTTACACGCTTTCGGTAGGCTGAACCGATACACTGGCTTCCAGCGACACCCAACGTAGTTTGCCCGCAATGGGCCGCCTTGCCAGCGTTTGAACCTATATGGATTCTCGCTGTCCTGGTTGGGTTGATACGTGTGGTTGCCACGAGATGTAGCCACGTGCTGCAACTCTCATTCGTCACCTTGCATTTCTGTGTTAAAGCACTTTGAGGTCCCTTACCTTTTCGTCAGACCCGGAGCCTTGCTGAGGAGCCGTAAACGGCGAAACGCGTCCAAGGATTGGGTCTGACGGAAAGGATAAGGGACAACTCTATACACAAACTTATTTTAAGTTGTGTTCTTTAATACCCTGAGATTGTTAGATTCCATTCAAAGAAGAGCCATTCGCTTGATCGGTGACCATAGTCTGACAAACAACCTGGAAAGCCTTGAACATCAAAGGCAGGTTGGCGACTTGAGTCTATTTTAGAAATATTTTCATGGCAAGTGGTCAACTGAGGTTGCCCGCTTGATACCACCCAGAGCGGTGCATGATAGAAATACACGACGAGGCACTGCAGCCCACCAGTACGTGGTTCAGCTTAGTGCCCCTCGAACGACACCGTTTCAAAATTCAAAATTCTTTCATCTGGAGAACGTCATCACTATGGAACGACCTCCCTGAGATCGTGTTCCCCAACGAGTATAATCTCCAAAGATTCAAGACCAACGTGAATCGTTTCCTGCGCGCACGCACCGCTCCCAGAGCGCCATAAAGGATTTATCCTGCAGTGCAGTGCCTTATCATAAAAAAAAAACTTAAATATTATCATATTTTACAAATATATTTTTTCTCCTACTCAACTACAGCAAAAATCTTTTTTAAATTCAAAATGTCTTGTAGACTTCCCCTCCCAAAATCTTTACCCAAATAATAATTTTTCTTCTCCATCTCAATCAGTTGACCATGGCTGTCTGATTAAAATTTTATTGTCTTCTAACCACCTTTCAATATGCTGACAACTTAGCATACTTTTTCATATATTAGACTATTTCACTTCTTGTAACTTGTGGAGGAAGACATTTCGATTTTCTTTTTGTCCCTATACTTTCAACTCTGCTTCAAGCATGGACTATTTCTTCAAATTAATATATTTTCGTTAAGAGAGGATTTACTATCTTAACTGTCATTTATTTTTGGTGAATACCATATTCTTTGAACAGATTGTCAAATTCAAACTCCATGTTAGTAAACAGTTGATAAATTACTGGATGGCGAATACGGCAGTAAGTTTAGTAACGTACTAACATTGTAGGCATTGTACATTGTACGCCGTCAATCAATGTGGGACGCAACACCACCGCATAAACATTGGAGACCAGCACCTTACTTATATGGGCGATTTTTAAAAAATATCTTGTGCTACTAGGGTAAAAAAAACAACAATCTGGTAGGCCTACGATACAGGGTGTTAAAAAATATATAAATATACAGCTTGTCAATTATAAGATACGCGAATTTTGGTTTGAAAAAACAATGGACGTAAAAAACGCATTTGAAGTTAAAATCTATCATAGTGAAATAAAATTTGCTAACTATAAAAAATGGCTTTAAAAAAAACTTATTTCGAATCTACCACCAAATAGCGTCCTGGTTATAGATAACGCTCCGTATCATAATATCCACTTAGACAAATGTCCGAATATAGGCTCTAAAAAAGATGAACTGGCATGCCGATGAAATGGTTAAAAAAAAAGATTTCTATAAATGGTTAAAGTCTGAAAACCGCGATTTAAAACATAATAAAAAATGCCTGAAAAAGGTAATTCCGTTTTAAGGCTTCCTCCATCCCATCCAGAGTTTCCCGTTGAACTAGTGTGGTCATTCTTAAAGCAATCGGTTGAGGAAAATGTAGATTTTAACTTATGAAACTTATATGGTATCAGAAAAGTAGCACCAAGGTAAATTCAATCATATCAGTTAAAAAGAGAACTAAATAGTAGTTTACTTTATGGCAGTAATAGGGTATTTTCAGAAAGTAAATGCATTACTGTAGGAATTCTACACTCTACAGGATACTGTCATTGGACCAATATTGTTTGTTTTATATATGTTTATACAGGGTGTCCCGAAATTAAGGGGCAATACTTTACCACCATATTCTCCGGCTAAAAATAATAGAATTTTTCCATATGGACTTAAGTGCAGAAATGCTTGTTAAGGAAGCTATCGCCCTCGAATGGGGAACTCTGAAATCGTGTTTTTTAATATTTTTGAAACCGTTCATAATTAAATTTTGAAATTAGGTATGGTTATAAACTTTTAACGATAAATCAGTTTCTGAATTCAGAATTTCAAAGATTTAGTCATAGGCGTCACATACCAGGATGGTTAAGGGTTAAAATAATCCCATTTTATCAACCAGTCGTTTTTTAAATTATTTTCTTAATAATTATGAAATTTCAAAGTATTCTGCGTAAAAACGGTACCCTTAATTCATGTCAGTTTTTAAATAAAATCGTTTTAAAGAAAATCACGTTCATAAAGGAGATAATTAATAAGAATAATAATCAAAGTAAAATTTGTGAATAGAAGGCCCGGCGGGTCACTTCTCGACACCAAATTTGTCTTGTACCTAACTCTGTAGAAAGGGCCCTTTAAGCCGATAGGCTTTCTCGACACCATGAATATTAAAACATTTACATCACATTACTTTTATAGAAAATTAATATAAATGATCGGGCGGCGGAACTTTCGGCCCCATATTGGGTAAGGTACCTGCTAAAAATTTTAGGTCAAGTAATCTTGCAAGAAATTTCGGCCCCAAACATTGCAGGTAATGCGAATTGAACCAAAAAGGTGGATTAGATGCCGTGTTAGCGCTGTTTAACCAATATAAGTCTATAAAAGGGGCAAACAATTAATAATAATATTCCACGGTGAACTTGAAAAAGGCGAATTGGAACCAAAAAGGTGGATTAGATGCCGTGTTAGCGCTGTTTAACCAATATAAGTCTATAAAACCGCATTAGCCGAGTTGCAGGTCAAAAATTGAGTTAGTTCAGGTTAGTTGCATTTTCATTTTATAAATGATTCAATACACAAAAGATCATAAAAAAATGAAAATGTTATAACGTTATGTAAGAATATATGCACAATATGCACATACACCTGAATAAATATTCATTCTGGAACTCTGATTTTCATTGACCTAAAAATATATCCATCCAAGATAATTACATATTTATAGGTTAAGTACCTGGCTGTTAGTGTCGAGAAAGGCTATTAGTTTACCTAAAACCTTAACGTTTGGTGTCGAGATCGGCTATAGGATTAAAAATGGCAGGTATTTGGTGTCGAGATTGGCTACGGCCAGAAGGCCATGGATTAAAATTGATACTTGTTTCCTTAAACATTTCTGTGTCAGATATTGTCTGCTGTTATTACTGCTGTAAAATTAGACATAATAAATAAGAAAATGCAAAATTTTTCAAACCACGAGATTACCGATATCCATTTTGTATACGGATATTGTAATGGACGTTCCTTTGCTGCGGTACAGGAATATCGCAGACGTTTCCCGCAACGGAGACTTCCTGGACGCAAAGTATTTGAGAGGGTTCATAGAAATTTGATGGAGAATGGTTCGTTTTAACGCTTTCGTGGGCAAGGACGACCTAGGGGGCCCTTGATTTGGAACATGCACTTCAACAAATAGTAAATAATCCTCAAGTTGGACTCAGACCATTGGCTACAGAAGTCAACATTCCGAAATAAATTGTAATGCGTTTTACTTTACAATATTGCTATACATAATAATAACGAATATTCATTTTAGATAGGAAGAATGATTCAGATGCAAGGTCCTCACCCATATCATTACCAGAGGGTTCAAGAGCTGTTGCCTAGAGATTTCCCACCCAGAATCAAGTTATGTCGGTGGACTTTAGGACATCAAAATTTGCTAATCAAAATTTTGTGGTCTGATGAGGCAACATTTAGTAGAATTGAAGTGTTTAATACTCGTAACACTCACTTTTGGCACGATGAAAATCCAAGAGCACCCAACAAACATATTAAGTAATGTAGACCAGAACGGAAGGAAAATAATCCTAAATTGGCAAATATTTGCTTATTTTTGCCTTAAATGTTTTCTTAAAAGTCACAAAAGATTCGAACTCTAAAATCTAAGTCAAAATTTGGATATCTAGAACTTAAATAATTTGTTATAGGGAAGTCTACTTGTAAACATGTAAGAAAAAACACACTAAGTTTTCGATTTTCACTATATTATGTATTATCAAAACATGACAGCTGTTTCGGTACACCGTACCTTCTTCGGATGATGAGTACTTAATACTAGTATAAAAATGGTTTACATGAAAGACAGGTAAATTAAAGGTATTATTGATATAATTACGGGAAAATACAACACAATTTACAAATTTAATAATGGCGACCTGTTTAAATCTAATTGATCGTTTAACAATAGATTGGAATTCTTAAGTTTGTTAATCTCCAGGGATTCTAAAAGGTTCAATTTACGGCCCTTATTCTCTACATGCAAAATGGTAAAAGTATTATTTAAAGTATGTTGCTCTTCCAACAAATGATTTGCATAATTAGAATCGTGTTTGTTATTTAAAAAACTTCTTTTATGTTCATTTATTCGTTTTTTGAAGGGTCTACCTGTTTGACCTATATACACTTTGTCACAAGAGCCACATTTTAATCTATAAACACCTGACTTATCCTGTTTTTTAACTTTACTTTTATTGTTTTTAATGAATTTACCTAACTTATTACTAGTTTTAAATGCTAATTTCGAACCACGCTTTCTTAGATATTTAGAAATCACTTCGGTTGGTTTTCCAATATATGTAAGAGTATGAAAATTATTGTTATCTTTGAGTGGAATATATGGATATACCATATTAATTGCTTTTTTATATTGCTTATTTTTGACGATAGTGTCTATTAAACTTGTTTGAAAACCATTATTTACCGCAATTTGTTTTATAATGTTCAATTATTTATTAAAATTATCTGAGGATAAAGGAATATTTAGTAACCTATGTATGTAGCTATTGTATGCGGCTAGTTTATGTGAATAAGGGTGGGTAGAATTATTGTGTATTGTAATATCGGTGTGTGACGGTTTATGAAAAATACTAAAGTCCAGTTTATTATTAATTCTAGTTATCGTTAGATCAAGGAAATTTATTGAATTATTTTTCTCTGTTTCTAAAGTAAATTCGATCCGGTTATGTAAACTATTTATAAAATTGGAGAAAATATTTAATTGTCTTACATTCCCAGTAAAACAAGCAAATATATCGTCGACATATCTAAACCAAAATAAAAAGTTTTTGCTTAATTTATGATTGTGAATTTTGGATTCTAAATTATCCATAAATAATTCAGCCAATAATGGGCTTGGGGGGTTACCCATGATTAAGCCTTCTTTTGCCATATAAATGTTGTCGTTAAATTCAAAATAATTTTGGTCTAGACAAACAACTAAAGTGTTAATTATATCCTGTTTTACTATAATGTTCGTCCTATTTTCTGTTAATTTGTTATCTATAATGTCGATAACTTCTATGGGTGGGATACTAGGAAAAAGATTTTTTACATCAAAAGATAATAATATTGCATTATTTGGGATATTTAAATCTTTGATGTTTTGAACTAATTCGTAAGAGTTTTTTATGCTATATTTCGCGGTAAATTTGCAGTGTGTGCTAATGATATCTATCATTTTATTAGATATTTTAACAGAGGGAGCAGTTGTGAAAGAAACTACAGGTCTAATTGGGGTGTTTTCTTTATGTAATTTAATTAAAGAATAAAGTTTGGGGGCCTGGGGATTCATTAAAGTTAAAGAAAATTTTTCTTTACTGTCAAAAATTTATTTTAATTTATTTTTGACAGTAAAGAAAAATTTTCTTTAACTTTAATGAATCCCCAGGCCCCCAAACTTTATTCTTTAATTAAATTACATAAAGAAAACACCCCAATTAGACCTGTAGTTTCTTTCACAACTGCTCCCTCTGTTAAAATATCTAATAAAATGATAGATATCATTAGCACACACTGCAAATTTACCGCGAAATATAGCATAAAAAACTCTTACGAATTAGTTCAAAACATCAAAGATTTAAATATCCCAAATAATGCAATATTATTATCTTTTGATGTAAAAAATCTTTTTCCTAGTATCCCACCCATAGAAGTTATCGACATTATAGATAACAAATTAACAGAAAATAGGACGAACATTATAGTAAAACAGGATATAATTAACACTTTAGTTGTTTGTCTAGACCAAAATTATTTTGAATTTAACGACAACATTTATATGGCAAAAGAAGGCTTAATCATGGGTAACCCCCCAAGCCCATTATTGGCTGAATTATTTATGGATAATTTAGAATCCAAAATTCACAATCATAAATTAAGCAAAAACTTTTTATTTTGGTTTAGATATGTCGACGATATATTTGCTTGTTTTACTGGGAATGTAAGACAATTAAATATTTTCTCCAATTTTATAAATAGTTTACATAACCGGATCGAATTTACTTTAGAAACAGAGAAAAATAATTCAATAAATTTCCTTGATCTAACGATAACTAGAATTAATAATAAACTGGACTTTAGTATTTTTCATAAACCGTCACACACCGATATTACAATACACAATAATTCTACCCACCCTTATTCACATAAACTAGCCGCATACAATAGCTACATACATAGGTTACTAAATATTCCTTATCCTCAGATAATTTTAATAAATAATTGAACATTATAAAACAAATTGCGGTAAATAATGGTTTTCAAACAAGTTTAATAGACACTATCGTCAAAAATAAGCAATATAAAAAAGCAATTAATATGGTATATCCATATATTCCACTCAAAGATAACAATAATTTTCATACTCTTACATATATTGGAAAACCAACCGAAGTGATTTCTAAATATCTAAGAAAGCGTGGTTCGAAATTAGCATTTAAAACTAGTAATAAGTTAGGTAAATTCATTAAAAACAATAAAAGTAAAGTTAAAAAACAGGATAAGTCAGGTGTTTATAGATTAAAATGTGGCTCTTGTGACAAAGTGTATATAGGTCAAACAGGTAGACCCTTCAAAAAACGAATAAATGAACATAAAAGAAGTTTTTTAAATAACAAACACGATTCTAATTATGCAAATCATTTGTTGGAAGAGCAACATACTTTAAATAATACTTTTACCATTTTGCATGTAGAGAATAAGGGCCGTAAATTGAACCTTTTAGAATCCCTGGAGATTAACAAACTTAAGAATTCCAATCTATTGTTAAACGATCAATTAGATTTAAACAGGTCGCCATTATTAAATTTGTAAATTGTGTTGTATTTTCCCGTAATTATATCAATAATACCTTTAATTTACCTGTCTTTCATGTAAACCATTTTTATACTAGTATTAAGTACTCATCATCCGAAGAAGGTACGGTGTACCGAAACAGCTGTCATGTTTTGATAATACATAATATAGTGAAAATCGAAAACTTAGTGTGTTTTTTCTTACATGTTTAACATGGATTTTCATCAAGTAAAGGCCTCGACAATCAAGTCTACTTGTAGTTTAATTTACCTAGTTAAAAATTACAAATTACCTCTCTTAGACATTAAAAATATTTAATCCTAATAAGGAATATGATTAAGTAATAATTTACTTGTTACTTAATATGTGTTTAAAATTAAGGAATTTTTTGGCTATTACGCTAGGTAAATATTACCCAATTATTACCTACAAAAAGTCCAAATAATTTACTGACCATGTAGTTTTGGAAACAAGTAATATTTTGGATAATTTTGCCCTATAAATTGTTCCCAAAGTTATAGATCTTTTGTGGTTAAAAATTGAGCTACTTCATAACTTTCTGATTAACCTCAAATGCTAACATTGCTTGTACAGTTAATAATAAAGAAAAAAATAACTTTAAGGTTAAAAATATAAAGGCGGCCATATTTAATAATTATTAGTTTTCCTGTTTATCGACAACTATAAAAAAACAATAATTAAAATTTTAAGAATTACATAAGGTGAGTGGAAAATCCATTAGACTACGATATCTTTCGTCAACGAAAGTTTTTTTTAAAACTTTGGGTACATATATTGTATATAATGAAGACACTCTGTTTTTAGGTTAATGGTAAAAATATTTTAAATTATCGTAATAATACATAAAAAAATGCATATTTTAAGGGCGCGTTTAGTTTTTCGAAGTATCATCACCATAATTCACAAACACATTTCTTTCGCATCCAAATTTCGGTCCAGAAAAAGATAAAACTTAATTATATCATATTGTTGAAGTTATAATAAGCGGCCATTCCAAATATCTACTTAAGTCGAACTCCATTTTATAATTTATTTTGTCCTGTTCTCCATTTTATAATTTATTTTGTCCTGTTGGAAGTGTTGGCATAAGTTGTTGGCTTTTCTTTCTAACACCAGATATAATATGTTTTCTCTGTATTTTTGTCTAGTGTCTTATTGCTCCTATTTAGGTTATATTTAGGTCAAAAAGTTGGTCTCACTTTCCACATTTAGACGTAAAATAGGTCTATATTTATTTCACTTCGTTTCAACTTATTGGGCAGAAACACCCTATCAACCTATTTTCGACCTTCAATTTACTTTAGTTTCTTTCCCCACATTGGGCAATAGGAAAACAAATGTAGGTAAATTATCCCTATATAAATTGGTCGTGCAAAATATTTGACCCATTTAGAGGTCGAATAAAGGTAAATTCAACTTAAAATGTTTGTTGGGCAGTCCGAAGAACTAATTGTCAATATAGGTTCTCCGTCAATTTGTGGGCGGGAATAATTGGAAATCAGTTAATTGGTCCAATTGAAATAACCAGCGAGAGATATTTGGCCTTTCTTCAAAATCAGTTAGCAGGACTGTTAGACAAAGTACCCTTAAGGTCCAGGTTGGGGATGTATCTCCAACATGACGGTGCCTGTTTGTAACTGGTTAGATGAGAATTATCCTGAAAGGTGGATAGGCAGAGGTGGACCAGTATCCTGACCAGCGAGATCGCCGGACTTAAATCCATTCGATTATTATTTTTGGGGTCATATGTGCAACATAGTATATGCAACGGAGGTGGATATCCGTGAGGATCTGCTTGAGCGAATTTTCCAAGCTGGAAATGAAATAAAAATAAATCCTTTTCAGATTCTTCGGGCATCTCACAACATTCGCCGTAGAGCTGGACTTTGTATCAGAGAAAATGGGGGTCTATTTGAACACCTTCTCAAGGAGTAGTTCTTGGTTTAAATTTAAATTTTATTCTTTGAAAAATGTTTGTTAAACAACCCTATTTCATGTCGCATTATTACTCTCTAAATAAGTTGTCATATTTATTTCGTTTTCAATTTATTTAGTTTCGTAAGAGGCGTAAGAGCCGACTGCGTATATTTTAAAAGCATTTACTTTAATTAATTTTGTAGTTTTTAGTACATTTTTGATATAAAAGCTTTAAGAATAATATTCTACCAAACTTTAAGAATAATTTTATTAATTAACTCCTTTATGGAAGTGATTTTCTTTAAAACGATTTTACTCTAAAACTGTAAGTCCTATCAAGGTGAAGGGTACCTTTTTTATGCAGAATACTTCAAAATTTCATAATTATTAAGAAAATAATAAAAAAAGACTGGTTGAAAAAATGGGATTATTTTAACCCTTAACCACCCCGGTATGTGACGCCCATGACTAAATTCTTGAAATTCTGAATTCAGAAACTGATTTATCGTTAAAAGTTTATAACCATACCTAATTTCAAAATTTAATTATGAACGGGTTCGAAAATATTAAAAAAAAAAACGATTTCAGGGTTCCCCATTCGAGGGGGGTAGCTCCCTTAACAAACACTTATGTACATATGAAAAATTCTAGCTGGAGAATATGGTGGTAAAGTATTGCCCCTTAATTTCGGGACACCCTGTATACTTATATTATCGATTGAGAGGGTATGCAAAATATGCTTGTTTCATATGTCTTTGAGACAGCAGAGCTAAAAACCAACAATGGATTACAAGAGATGTTAGGACGACAAAACGCAATCAACGAACCATTAGTTGATAGAGAAAACATATCATCTTTCCACCTTTGCATATTAAGCTGGACCTTACGAAGCAATTTGTCAAAGCTTTAGATCAGGATGGGCCCTGCTTTACTACTTGTCCTACAAATTTCCTAGGCTCGGCAAAAAAATTTTTAAGCCGGAATTTTTGATGGTCCTCAAATTAGGCAACTTATAAAAAATTCACATTTTACAGAATCAATTTTCTATCGTCAAAGTTGTTCAACTTTCTTGGAAACATAAGTTGGAGAATTAATTCAAATTAGTAGAAGAGATGCTAAAAAACTTTAACAAACTTGGTTGTCACGTGAGTAAGGTCTACTACATTCACAGCCCCTTACATCGTTTTCCCGAAAGACCAGACGATCTTAGTGAAGGACAGATGAAAAAATTGCACTAGGATTTAAAAACCATGGAAAAAAGATAACAAGGAAGATGGGATACCCACACGATGTGCGACGTGTTTAAAAAAAAAAGAGTACAATAAATAGTAAGAGAATACTACTTGGCAAGTGGTAATCATAATATGACATATAAATATGTATACATGTGAGAACTTTGTTCTCAAGCCACTTGCTGAGACCTTATACAATAAGGATTATCCTTATTGTATAAGGTCTCAGCAAGTGGCTTGAGAACAAAGTTCTCACATGTATACATATTTATATGTCATAAAAAAAGAGTATTCTAATGAATTCTGAAACAGTTAAAATTATTTTTCGCTTATTTGAGAGGTAGAGCTGTATAGTATAAGGTTTCTATATATCTATTCTGTATAATAAACACCTTTGGGATTTGGTATCATATCCCAAAAGCGACCTGATAGGACCAAATCTGAGAATAGTTTTGGCTTCTGCGTGTTAAAAATACTTGGAAACGCCTAAAAAAATCGCTGGCACGAAAATATTTGTTGGCCAGTGTAATCGGCACAGCATTTTTTAAAAACCACTTACCTTAAATGAAAGATCAGCGGTTAACATAATTTCCTTTTCATGCTGACGCATAGATGTAAAAAAGCCTGGCCACAATTCCAAGTTATGTTCGGGGATGGACACCTAATAAAAAAAAAATGATGATTATTACATACTTACTTTTGGAAAAAAGTGGCGTATTTAATTAGAAAAATAATGGTAAAGAACAATGCAAGTTCAAGTGACGTAAAACAATTCCTGATTCCATGAGTTCTTTTTGGAACAGTTTTAGATGATTTATCATAGGTGTACTTAGTAAGTAAGGAGTAAATTTTGCCCTCATTCTTTTATGAATTGAGTATATTAAATACAAGGTTTTTTTCAGAATCAGGGTATATAAAGTCATCAATGATTTAGGTTATTAGGTTAAGTAAGGTAGCCTGGCTACAACTTAGCCTTTCGTATCTAATATAATAAAGACATATTATTATTATTCTTTATTTATTTTTTAAGTGACGCCCTAATTTTAATTTATTTTATATGTTTTACGGGTCACTCCAGGTTAGTTAGATTACCCCACATAAGTGGGCAATGCTAAAGTTCCTGTACTTTCTTCATAATACAATAAAAGTTTTTAGAGTTGGTTAAGTGTAAGCAGACACTTTTCAGGTTATAGACCCGCAACTGCAATTACAGCAACATTTCTTCTATGAACGGACAGGAGATGTCGCTAGCTGTAATATTTTGAGGCATATTGCGAACCGCTACGTGTCCACGACACAGGCACCTTTAATTTTCTATTGCACCGTTGCCAATGTAGCGAAATAACTTTGTTAGCTTGCCGGCTTAAAATATTAAATTTTATTAAATAAATTTACTTCGGTAAAATAAATGGCTTCAATTCCTTTTAGTCAGGTCAAATTATATAGGGGGTGGCCCGATTTGATACAGTACACAGGGTATGCTCACCCTAACTTAAAATGTAAAAAAATACCTTTTTTTAGGGGTGTTTTTAGCAAATAACTGTCAAGACACTTGCGGGTGTTTTTTTGCGGTTGTAATTATAGGGGGATATGTGGTACTATTCCCTCAGTAATTTAGTAAGAGTTGCAATCCCTAAGGGTGGGGGTTAACAAGAAATAAAAAACGACATTGTTTTCCGCCTTTTTCATAAAAATGTATTTGAGGAAGTTAGCGAATTAGCGATTAGCGTGAATTGACCATCATCCCCCCAAGCAGGTTAAAACTACCCCTCGGGGAGAAAAATGTTAAATTTTTTAAAGACCGGGAACCAGGCGAAAGTGGTTTGTAAGCGTGAAAAAAGCATGCTGGTGGTTGAGTTTCACAGTTGAACCTAGTGTTAATAATGACATTTTTTACATCAAAAGTTCTGTAAAATAATAGTTTATCAGTTTGAACCCAAAATTTTTATTGTTCACACTTAGAAACCCTCGCACCTGTTTTACAATTTTCCTTGCAACGTTGCTTTATTATTATATATTCGGCCAAGTAATAAAAATTATTAAAAAAATAGAGAAAACAAGATTTATATTAATCCTTAACTAAAAACTTATACATGGAATTATTTTAAAAAGTAGTCAGGAACCTAATATCTATTTAATAATGGACATAATTTAGAATTTTTAACAGGAGTACTAAGACTGACGTTATGGTAAGAGTACTACTACTATTTTGTCTCTACTTTTAATCGACGTAATAATAAGACAATTTTTAATATTTTATTGTTCTTTAAAGTGTATGTTTCTGTTGCAATTCCGGTCTGAAATTTTTTAAGACCTAATAATTTATAATTATTTATAATCACAAAAATAAAACCTTAAACATACTAACCTTCAGTTTAGGATCGAAATAGGTTCTGTTTAAGAGCTTAAATTGCATGAAGGTGAAGCACTTGCGCACAATAATATTGAACAGCTGTAGGTAATGCGAATCTCCCCATGCCACCTCTCCGACCAGGCGTATGGCCACGCGAATGTTCTCTTCACCTACAACATAAAAAGCAAACTTTAGTCTAGTATCTCATATTGAGGGCATTCTATGGATGAATGTTGTTTAACCTTTAAGAATACATACGACATACAGGGTGGCACAGTTGTGTGACAAAGTAATATATAGGCTCTACTACACTCACCGACATAAAATTCGGCACAACCAAAATTTCCGTCATAGTCCGATATCAATCCTTTTTTTTTCAAAATGTAGATAATTGTTTCGGTTTTAATTAATTTAATTCAATTTTCAAAAATACAGTTTACATGTTGAAATATATAGGAAAATAAAAAAGTATATTTTTCTCTCAAGTTTGTAACACTCTGTAGAGTAATTTTGCAATGTAAACTACACTGGACATGCTTTTCTGCAGTTTGATTCATCTTTAACATTTTGCTGTTTTATTCTTCTTGGTGTCGTTATCAGTTTAAGAGATATGAATTCTTGAAATAAACATTACACTTTTTGCAACAATTATTAAAAACACTGTTGATTTTTTTGGAATGTTTAGGTTTCCTTTGAAACGTATTCTGCTTTTGTCAAACAGTTTTATCAGACATTTCGAGCATTTAAAACGTTACGTGAGTGAATTTATTTATTTACTTACAAACTCTACAGAAATACATCCAATTAAAGAGTAGGTTGGTTAAAACTTAATTAAATACTAAAACTATCACAAATGCATTAAGTGCAAAGGTAAATTACATTACAATGTATCCTGAACTTGTTTCCTAAATGTGGATAGATCTATATTAAAAATGTCATACTGATCACTTATATTTATATTATGAATTCCGAATTCAATTCATTTTATAATTATTCAGCTAGAGCCGTTGCTCTTCATGATGTTGGTTATTCCTGTAGAGAAGTGGCGGATATGCTAGGTTTTACAAAATCTAGCGTGGAAAGAGCCGTGGCAAGGTTTCGTGAGACTGGAAGTTATGGTAGAAGACCTGGATCTGGAAGAAATCGTGCTACTTCCGCCCTTGATGATCGCTTCATTAGACTCTCAGTTTTAAGAGATCGGCATACCAGTGCAGTAGTGATAAGAAATGAACTCCAAAGAGTTCGTCAAGTTGCTGTCAATGAAATAACAGTAAGAAGACTTAATTAAATTAATTTACGGGCCACAAAACCGGCAACTGGACAAGAGCTCCTCAGACATCGAGTTAATTGACTTCTTTTTTCGCAAGAACACATTAACTGGAACCTTTAAGAGTGGAGGGAAGTTCTATTTTCAGACGAGTCCAGATCTTGCCTGAGGTCTCCTGACGGACGAGAAAGAGTATGGAGACGACAAGGGGAGAGATTCGCTCAATGTAATTTTAGCGAAAGGGTTAGCTTTGGTGGTGGATCCATTATGGCGTGGGGCGGTATTTCATTTGACGCTTGAACAGAACTTTTTTTTTTGACAGAGGAACTGTAACTGCCCGAAGGTACATTGAAGAAATTCTGGAAGAACATGTTGTTTTTGCACAATTTATCGGACATGTTGTTTTTGCACAATTTATCGACAACGAATTCCCGTCCACATACTGCCAGAATAGTGGCCCAACATTTAGAAGAGGTTGGAATAAACGTTATGCGCTGGCTCGCTCGTCGTAGTCCTGACATTAATCCGATAGAACATGTACGGGAAATGTTAGGTAGACGAATGAGGAAACGCCGAGGACAGTTATTCACTCTCCAACAGCTCCGAAATGATCTGGAAGAAGAATGGGGAAGATATCCCAAACCTAATTAGAGGAATGTATCGACGTTTAGTAGCTGTTATAAGAGCTAGAAAAGGTAACACGAGGTACTAACTTTTAAAACCCCTACTTTTATGTTTCAATTAAAAATAGACTTGATCAAAAAGTGTAGTGTTTATTTCAAAAATTCATCTCTTAAACCGATAACGATACCGAGAAGAACAAAACAGCAAAATGTTAAAAATGAATCAAACTCTACAGAAAAGCATATCCAGTGTAGTTTACATTGCAAAATTACTCTACAGAGTGTTACAAACACGAAAAAATATACTTTTTTATTTCCTGTATCGGACTATGGAAGAAATAGTATATTATTAACCAAGGTTTAGACAGCCATCAGTATTGCCCGAGCGGCAAGTTTAAATCACGAGGAGCGGAGCGACGAGGGATTTAAGACGCGGGGGCTATAAGCTGTCTAAACCGTGGTTAATATAATATTTTTTCCACTACTACAAACTTTTATAAGACATTTGTCTTTATAGTATTAATAATTATAAAAGATTATAGGTAGGAAGGTATAAGTATATTTTTTAATCAAGTTACCTGCGCTTTGGAATTGGCAAAATATTTTGTTGTTTTGTCAGTTGGCTTTGTTAATGTCAATTTTTGTTCATTTATGTCATCAGATTTCACAAGTTTTCCGTTTTTTAAAAAAATGAGCGAAGAAAATGTTAGTGATATTATTATGTGTACACCTCCAGAATTAAGGATGGAAGCAGAAAAAATGTTGATTGTATTGCATCGATATTTTACAATCTCTAATAATCTGATATGTATTGATAATTATCTGGTTGCCTAGCCACACACCTTTCAGGTTATTCATGTTTATGAATTCATGTTGTAGAATAAAAAAAAATCAAGTTACCTGCGTTTAAATAGATTCTTGAAGATCGGTCAATAATGGATTTCAATGCCTTATTATTGACCATGATCAATAATAACTTATAAGGTAGAGAAAAACGATTTCTAACGTTAATATTCGGTCAATAATGGCGATGTTATAGGTTAGTAGTGGAAAAAAGTTTTTTTTTTTATTTACTGTTTTTTACGGTCGTCGGCGTATCAGAGGCCATCTTGAACCGGTCATCGACCGTACGGTTTTTAATCGTGCGGTCTACCGACTGGGGAGTGTGAAACGGCACCTTCATCCTACGAGATATCCGATCTCATCCGGCCTGTCCGGCGTGAATAGGATGGTTTAGATGTCGATTCATTTTACACTCTTCCCTAAGACAAGAGCACGCGGTGTTTCCCAAGCGGTCACCCATCCAAGTACTAACCGCGCTCGACACCGCTTTACTTCGGTGATCTGACGGGAACCGGTGCTTCAAGCGTCGCTAGGCCCTTGCCTGGAAAAAAGTTATTATACATTAAATTTGATCTAAATTTTGGTTGTCCCGAATCTTATGTCGGTGAGTATTTATGAGATATCAAAAAAAAAGTTTTTACAAAAGTTGTAGGATATAAGCAAATATTATACAGCGTAACAACTAATTAAAGGGTCACTATTCGAAACCATAAGAGATACGTGGTTGTTTAAATGAGACAAAAGTTGCGCTATTTTGAGCTCTTTCAGAATCTGGCTTGAAATAAAAAATGTATACCGGGGGGTTATGAAACATCTTAGAAATCAAGAGATCTTCATTTTCTTTTATTCGCTATAGTTTAAAAACTAACTATTTTCGGCGAAAATGGTACAATTAGTTTTTTCACTAGGATACGTTCTTTAATACTTGCATTTAACCCTACTCGCGAATCTCTCGTATTTTATGACACGATGGCAAACTTTGTATTTTCTTCATGGCCTCCATATTGGAAAAATGTGTCATTAGAATGTCCACAAAATTACGAATATGACGATATCAAAAACTTCATGAAAATTTCAAAGAAAAGTACCTACCATTTTTGGCAGTTACTAGGTTTGTACTAATTTTTGACAGCATGACCATGGATTGCTAGCGTTTCTATTTTTTAAGGCTTTTTTAAGGCAGCCATGATACATTACAAGTTTGTTTGTATAGATATTTTGGCATTTTGATGTTCGCTCTTCAATTACACAGATAGTAGTTACATCGTTGCGTATTCTAATAGATACTAATTTGATTTAAAATAGTGAGATATTCGTTAAATGAAAAGAAAGATATGTATGACATTTATAGGCCGTCTACCAAAATTATTTAAAGAATGAGTAGACAAAGATAGCAGGCGCATGGATTGTTCCTATTGGTCGAAGGAGGTTAAGCCGTTGCCTCGCTTCACCCCTAGGGATACCGCGTCGTTACAGGCAGGGGTAGATGTGTTTCGGCTCGATATTAGCAGAAATACCAGATTCGGCCCAAATAATTAGTAACTGGGAGTTTTAATAAAAATACAGGTGATGGAAGACCAGAAACTGTAACAACGCCTGAACTAGAAGAAGCTATACTTGACGCGATAGAAGAATATCCTTCAAATAGTACTAGGAAGATTGCACTGCAGCTTGAAGTCAGCCCAAAAACCGTTTGGAAAGTTCTAAAAAGAAACCTCCTGTACTCATATCACATACAGCGGGTTTAAGCTCTACTGCCTCAGGACTTTCACCCAAGATTAATGTTTTGCAGATGGTTGATTCATACGATGGCACACAATAATTTTTTACCAAATATTTTAGTTACGGACGAGGCACATTTTTCACGAGATGCTATTTATTATGAACTTTCACAATGACCATTTTTGGGCCGACGAAAATCCCCACGTTATTAGAGAAAGTCATTTTCAGCAACAATTTTCGCTCAACGTTTGGGTAGGAATTATTGGTGACTACCTAATTGGGCCCATTTCTTTTACCACCAAGAGTAACAGGTGAATCCTACACGGCCTTTTTGCGGCATCATTTACCGATTTAGTTAGAAGTACCCCTACAAGTAAGAGTCAACATGTGGTTTATGCACGACGGGGCTCCAGCTCATTTTAGTGTTCTGCTCGTCAGCATCTCGACATCGCCTACCCTAACCGCTGGACTGGACGTGCAGGACCTCAAAATTGGCCGATTTGCAGTCCTGATATTAATCCTCTAGATTTCTATTTATGGGGTAATCTGAAGGCTCTTGTTTATAAAACTCCTGTACTAGATGTGAATGGCTTAAGGAATCGGATAATTGACAATTGCAATGTCATAAGGAATACTCCAGGTATTTTTGAACGTGTCAGACAATTAATGACAAATCGATTGCAGTCGTGCATTTTATCAGAAGGTGGACATTTTGCTCATTTACTGTAAGGTCGAAATTGTTTATTTTTTATTTTTGGTTGTTATTTTATGTTGTCCATGGATAGCTTTTAGAATGAGTTAAAGCGATTTTTATTTTTGTCTCGTAAACGAAGCCAGGTATGAAAAAATCAGAAGAGACCAAAGAGTTGTAGTTGTAGTTGCTTAATCTGAACAAACAAAAAAACTGTGGCAGTGGCGTATTTTTTCTTCTCAATAATAATTGGCTGTGGTGCCCACTGAGACGCCACTGGACCTAATAATTTCAATCTAGTTAGGGCTAAATAAGCGCCTTATTACTTCAAATAACTGAACCAAATTTCAACCAAATCGGTGTAAGAATATTTATGACCGTTTTCTTTTTTAACTTCAACCCTGTATCTCAAAAACGAAGCAACTCCGGACATATGTTCATAGGAACTTTTTTTCTTAAAACGACCTTACATATCACCCTCTGAAGATTCGTACCTTGGTTAGGAAACACCCTGTATATTGTGCCGAGCGTCTCGAGAGATCGGGAAGTAGACAGAGGGAGAGTTGATCTATTGTCAAAGACATCCGCCACAAGGGGAAGCACACTAAACTGTCTGAGGAGCCTCAGCATTACTCAATGATATTAACTATTATTGTACAATTGCCGGTAACTGACAAGCAACTTAAATTCTGCTACTGATCCAATGACCTATTTAAATAAGATGTCAGTAAAAAAATTATTTTATTTTTGTCCTACAGATGTATATGAAGTTAAAAAAACGTTCACGGAAATAACAAACAAAAATTCAGCTGGGAAGATGAAACATCCATTAAAATATTCTTAAACTTGCCCGAAACAGCGCCGAGGGTGTTGGTTGAGGCAATCAATATGTCTTGGGAAACTGGAAATTTTTCCTCGTGTTTAAAGTGTGCCAAGGTTATTTCCCTTCATGAGGGGGGTGATTCCAAGGAGCCATCTAATTATCGCCCCATCTCATTGTTATCGACCCTTTCAATTTATTGACAATAGCGATATTCTTAATATTAATCGGCTCGGAATCCAACAGAATAAAAATACTAAGGATGCTATACTTCGTCTTTTGAAGGGAGTGTACGGCCATATGAACAGAGGGGGTTACCGCGGCAGTGTTTTGTGACTTATCAAAGGCCTTCGACTGCGTGAGTCATGGAATACTGCTGCGGAAGCTTAGTCGCTATGGTTTCTGAGGAAAAACCTTTAACTGGTTTGAATCCTATTTTGGGGGACGGAAGTCAGAGATTTTTCAATGGTTCTGAGAGTCGAGTGATTGACTGGAGAGTTCCCCAGGGTTCAGTGCTGGGACCAGTTCTCTTTCTTTTATATATTAACAATTTGACGTCTATCGACATTGGGGGAGAGTTCACACTTTTCGCTGACGATACTACAATATTATGACACTCTAACGATGGTCTTATGTTAAAAGATATTGTTGGGGAAACATGCATGTGCATTTCAAGTATAATTAACATAATTCAAACTCCTAATATTACTTAATTATTGGACCAAAACCATAATCGCATTTCAGTGAAAAGTTAATAATGATCGGCAACGCCGCATTTGGGTCATGGTCTACTGTTTTAAAGAAATAAATAAAACTCATCTTTTAACTTATTATAAAAACTTAACTGCGAATTTGCGTCGCATTTAATGATCCTTTCGGTAAAATAATACAATAGAAAACCCTTCATAACAAAACAGTTAGTTTACGTTTTTATAGAACCTTAAATTGCGTCCAGCCATTCGATTCAATTGATGGCCGGTAAACATCAGGGTTCGGCGAGGCTTTTCCAATTATCACAAAAGGCGGCCGGCGGGCGTTGAAGACGATGCCTACGTGCTAGACAGGTCAGTTGTTATGGGATGCAGTAGGAAGAGTGTTTAAGGGGATGCGGTGTTGCAAATGGTTTTCACGTGGGAAGAGCGATCAACAAAGCTAATGTTTTCATTTTTACAGCGAGTAGGTTTTAGACTTCACTCCGTGACGGAACGGCTTGTCCTCACGTATTTTCGGGACATCAGCGCCAAGCGTCTTCGAGTAGGTTTTAGACTTCACTCCGTGTCGGAACGGCTTGTCCTCACATATTTTCGGGACATCAGCGCCAAGTGTTTTCGAGAAGGTTTTATACTTGACTCCGTGGTGTACGTCTGCCGTGACTGAAATTGCCACGTAATATTTGGGCTATCAGCTTCAAGTGTTTTCAAAGAGTGAGTCGAGTTATAGATTATTTTCGTGGCGGAACGTCTTCTCCGCACGAAAAAACATTTTGCAAAGATTGTTAAAGTAAACGTATAATAGTTTGTTGCGGGTTACACGAACCACCTTAAGTGTGATTAGTTAATGTTGCCATTGTTAATAAGTCGTGCGAAGTGGTAGTACGATTTCACAGTTTATGTAAACACCTGACATTATCTGTTCAAATGGCATAGTTTGGTAGAATAAAGCAATGCTTTTGTGAAGAAAAACGTTTTCTTGAGAGTGAAATTAGAAAAAAGAATCAGTGAATCACCCTATGGAAAAATAGTACTTTTTATTGCAGAGACTGGGATTTTAAAACCCAGGCTTTGTACAGATATTATTACCTCAGATTGGATTAAGGTTAAAGAATGGTGTAATTCAAACTTGCTGTCTCTAAGCGTCGAAAAAACAAATGCAATTAGTTTTAATTGTACTATGGAGGGCGTGGTCACTGGTGACTCACCCCTTGTAAATTGTCCTAGTACTACGTTTTTGGGTGTTGTCACTGATAGTGGCCTTAAAGTTGAGAATCATATCAGGGCACTGAGCAGGATTCTTGCCGTCAAAGTGGTAGTTAATAAACTGGTTTAAATATTGCAAAATCAGTTCACCACGCGCTTATAGAATCTCATCTCAGAAATGGATGGCAGTGAGATATATTTGTCGAGCCAAAGTCAGAGACTCATGCAGACCATTGTTTTTGCAACAAAGAATATTGACACTGGCATCATTGTTTATTTGGGAGACTGTAACTTTAATATTTAGGATTAGATATAGGTTTTTGAATAGTGAGTTCTCCTACACAACACGACAATATTGTAATCTGCCTTTGCCAATACCATCCTCAATACTTACAAAAAAATTGATTATATATGAAAGTATTTATCTAACAACTTGAAGGCTCTACAGTAGTCTACAGTCACTTGAATTGTTTAAACAATCTGTGACACGAATGTTGATGGAGAAGGCTTACTATTATTGCTTGGGGGACTATTACTCCGATTTTCGATTTACTCTTACGGCGAAAAAGGAAAAAAAATACTGTGTCAGAGGTCATCTTTATCTTTGTCTAATTTTAGTTGTTTGTAATTATTTTTGTTTGTATTTCTTTATACTTAGATACTTATACTGTTACAGCTTTGTCAACGAAAACGTCTTCTCTGATAATTAGGTATATTTTGAGTTGAGTTGAGATTAATGTGCTTGCTCAATTGTATATTAATCCGAGGTTTTACTTTTAACATATAAAATTTCAAAAGAGTGCGGAATGACAAAACAAAACGCTTCAAAAATGTTAAAGAAAAACAAATACCACCTATTCAAAAATTAAAAGCTCAAGATGCGCACCATAGAAGGGACTTCTACCCAGTCCAATAATTTCTATAAGAAAAACGCACTGAACTTCCACCATATATATGGTTATACATACAATGGAGTCCGGATATAACGAACCCGCTTATAGTGAACTTCCGGCTATATGAACGCTAGTTTAAGTAACCTACTTTTCCCCATAAGACTAATACATTTTTTATCCGATTATAATGAACTTCCGGATAAAGTGAACTGAATTTTATGAACGTAAGGGGTCAAATTTTCTTTTATAGTAAACTTTTCGAGGGTTCCTCCGGTAATTTCCCGATTGTAACTTACCATGGGGCGTATGTTCATTAATGTTATTCTTAGCAAGATTGGAGATTCTACTGTGACAGAGTAAATCTTATGAGTTTAGTTTATTGTATCGTGTTGGTCGTTCACAATGGAAAAACAAAAACGTAAGGATTTAACACTAAAAGATAAGTATGATATTATTCAAAAAATACAAAATAGTACTAAATAGAATGACATTTGTCGTGAAATGACTTTGCCTAAATCTACCGTTTCCGTAACTTAGAACAAAAGAAACGATATTTTGCCATCGTATGGTAACGTTAATGTTAAGATAGATAGATAGATATATAGATAGATTTTTATTGGTATCATTACACCATACAGCAGGCACGGATCTAGGATTTTGTCCAGGGGGGGGCAAAATGGAAAAGCGCCGAAGGCGCAAAAAAAATAGCGCCGCAGACGAAAATTTTTTGGGTGCCACGCCCTTTTTTGAATCATGGTGCTTGGTTCTCAAGTGGGAAAATAAAAAATACAACACAAAATCCCCTCTGTATGATGTGAGCTTAGGCCGTTATACAAAGTAATTTTTAGAAACCAATGATGACCAATGATTACTTAGTGTTCAATTATTATAACATACAATACGACATGTATATTTTTTATCTTCATTCAAGTTGTTTACAAGAATAAGTACTTTTTAAAGTTTATTATAATTGCAAATTATTTTGATTTGTTTTTGTGTTCCCTATTTTTTGTTCTATAAAATAAATGTTAGTTAATAGATAAAGAATAAATAATAATTCTAAGTATATATTTTTTTTTAACATATCTGCACGTTTTGCAGAAATTAGGTAGGTACTATTTAAAATCAAACTTGGTTACAAACATTTTTCACTACACTAAGTTTAAATATGTGTGTCCAGAAAGTTACGTATCTATGCATACCACAATTATTACGTGGACATGGATGGACAATATGGACACTACCACACTAACGTAATTAAATAGAATAAATAGATGCAGCTATTAAGAATTTGGCCGTTTGTAAATATATTAGGAAACACGGCAACACCGCACTGGTCCATCCGTCCATCTCCCCCGTAATTCCCCTATTCATTCCTATTATGTATTCAATATTCAATATAATTCAATGCATACCTTTTTACTTTTACTGTTTACTTGCCATGACTAATTACTAATTCAACTTATTTGATGTAGGTATGTAATAAATAAGGCACTTATGTTATAAAAATTAAGAAATAATGCAATTCACTCGACAATTCGAGAAAAGAAGTGACAACCGACATATCGGCATGTAAACAGATTTTCTCCGATGTTGCCAGATCAGATACCCTATACCCTCTTGGGAATTTGCGTTTGCGACAGTTTTGCGTTTGCGACAGTTTTGCGTTTGCGACAGTTTGCGTAGCTCTGGGACCGCATCAATAAGTAATTAAAATTAACTTGCGGAACAGCGGAAGGATACCAATATTCTAGTGGTTAGCGCGTTGACTTTCAAGAGTTTAAAGTACAGAGTACAGAAGGTTTAAAAGTAGACTTTCAAGTCGTGAACCCAGGTGCAAAGCTGGTGAAGGGAATTTTTTGTTTGTTTCCTAAAGTTTATGCAAAAAAAGGAAAAAAGTCAAAAGGTGGATTTATTGCAAAAAGGTTAAAAGGTAGATCTATTCTGTAACAGGTTAGAGCTTGTTATTGGTTATTGCTTGTATACATCGTGTTACCCATGTGCTTTGGACGGTCTCAGGGGGGGGGGGGCAATTGCCCCCATTGCCCCCCCCCCTGTATCCGCGCCTGCCATACAGTGCTTTTACAAGTCAAAAAACAAAGTTACAGCCAAAGTCAGTAAAATACTAGGCCAAACGAGTATATCTTAAAAAGGTTAAAATACTTAAAATATTACACACTAATAATACATACAGATTAAAAAATTTCATGGACAGGCACATTCAAAATATATAAATACATGCTGTAGTAATTTAACAATTTGGTATTATAATAGATCACTAAAACTGTTGTTGAGGTATTCCTCATGGGAATAAAACGATTTTCCAATTAAATAATTTTTTACCTTTTTCAAAATAATAGCACTCTCCAAATCTCTGATGCGTCCGGGCAAGACATTGTAAAATAACACACAGTAATAGTCAGTGCCCCTACGAGTCCTGCTTAGTCTATGAAAATCAGAACAATGTTATCATTGTTACGAGTGTGGTAGGAGTGCACATCCCTATGCAATGTGTAGTTAGCGAGGTTTTGAACAAGATATTTAAGACATTGGAAAATAAATATGCATGGAAAGGTAAGTATTCGCAGTGCATTAAAACAATGGCGACAGCAGTCCCTGTATCCCAGTCCCGCTACCACATCTGCGTTGCAGACTAAAAATTTTGAATGCATGGGCAGAGTGGCCCCAGTTCAGGACTGCATAAGAGCATAAGACATGTTAGAATTAAAATAACCATGACATGCCGATATCAGCACACCCATGGACACGCTGCCACTCAGGCTCCTAATCAGGTATGTAATCCTTGAAAGTTTGGATGCAAGTTTATCAATGTGCACAGCCCACGTCAAGCCAGGGTCCAGATATATTCCTAAAACTTGACAAAGTCATCACAAGGCAAACGTGGTCTGATGCTGCGTAGTGAAAAGTTCAAATTCTGGGTTTTGGCGCTGTTAAGACTAAGTTTGTTTGTTTGGAACCAGTCCTGTATTGATAAGTTCACTTCGGCGACAATGTCATGTATGGGGTCAGAGGGATGGTGGTGTAGTAGGTTAGTCGTATCATCCGCAAACAAAATCAGAGTAGAGTCATTGGTGTAATTGGTAAGGTCGTTGATATAAATAAGAAATAATAACGGTCCCAGGACTGAGCCCTGGCTTGATAGTTTGTTTTTTGATGGATTGTTGTTAAAAGAGACATATTGGGTGCGCTGAGATAGATAAGACTTGACAAAAGCAATGCTGTATGGGTGAAAGTTGTAGTATGAAAGTTCTTGTGTTAAGATTTCAAAAGAAACACAGTCAAATGCCTTTGTCAAGTCATAAAATGAAGCATATGTGTCAAGACTCATCTCAAGACCATCTGTGACAAGTCCGTCAGGCTATTAATAGCCAAAGTAGTGGATTTTTTATTTCTGAAACCATACTGATTCTGAATAAGCATGTTATTGCTTTCAAAATAGTCATTAATCTGATCCTTCATCAGTGATTCCAAGATCTTTGAGAAAAGTGGTAATAGAGAAATTGGTCGGTATTAGTAGGATCTTCCGCTAAGCCTTTATTTTTAAAAATAGGCATAATTTTTGCTGTCTTTAGAACTGATGGAAAAATATTTTTAGAAATTGATAAATTAATTAAGTTGGGTCAATGGAAGAATAATAACATTTTTTAAAGTTGTCACTATTTTACTATTCAAGCCATAGCAGTCTTTGCTACTGGTATTTTTTAATCCACACAGTTTCTGCCTTACCATATTGTAAGTGACCTCCTTAAATTTGAAAGGGACTGTATTAAAGGTACCTGTGAGATATTCATTAAAAGTTGTATTAGATAAGGGAAGATTGTCAATTATCTCATCAGCTATATTAATAAAAAAGTTGTTAAAGGTTTCAGAATGTTAGTTGGTAGAAGTCGATATGACGTTTGACTCTGTCTTTATTATATTCCACATAGTAGTTTGTTTATTATGAGACCTGTTTATGGCTTCGACATATAAATATATATATAAATATATATAAAATAGGCCCTGTTCGGTGATTGGTCGATAGTTTACTCTTGTATTGCCACCGGTAAAGGGCACAGAGCGCCTACATTTGAAGAGAATTGCTGAATGATCAGACGGACTGTGCAGGTCAAGAGACTGAGTTTATGTGTATGTTAATGTTAAGTGCAAAAGGTTGAAAAAATCAGCTCATGAAGAGCTCGATAAGGGACTTTTACAGTGGTTTACTCAAAAAAGGCAAGATAATTTTTCTTTAAGTGGCCCAATTCTTCAAGAAGAAGCTTGTGAATGAATTATATGTTCTAGAAGTTGGATTGAACGATTTAAGGATTGTATCACTCGAGGAAAAATTGTTAGTGAGTCTGCATCAGTTGATATAAAAGTTGTCAGTGACTGGTTTAGTATTGTTGGGCCTGATCTTTGCAACAGCTGGGACAGAAAAGACATTTTTAACGCCGATGAGAGCGGGCATTTTTACAAACTGACACCGGAAAAACTTTGAAATTCAAAGGAGAAAACTGTATGTACTGCTGGGAAGATGTCTAAAGTGAGAGTTACTGTTTTGGTAGCTGCAAACATGACTGGAACGGAAAGAAAACTGTTTATTATAGGAAAAATCTACTTCAATGAAATGCAGAGTTATGAAAGAAAAACGGGAAAATTTTACTTTTACTTGATAATTGCCCAGCGCATCCTGAAGTTCCCCTTTACCAATTTAAATTGGATCAAATCCATGGATCAAGGGGTAAATCATTCTTTAAAAAGCAATTACAGAAAAATTATGCTAATGAAGATGTTGCAAATAATTGACAGTGAAAAATAATTTTCAGTAAGCATCTTAGATGCCATAAACTTTATTCACCTGACAGATCACAGAACACTGCCGCAGCCACCTCCCCATCATTCATTTTAACAGCATCGTCCGTGTTCTTTCCGCTCCGAAATCCAAACTGGCAAATGTTCAGAATATTGTTCCTGTTTAGAAAATGTATGACCCTCTCCTTACCACCCTTTCGATCACTTGAGATTAATGATATAGGTCTAAAGCCAGATGGAGATCCAAGATCATTACCCTTTTGTATAGGGACAACAATGGACAGCTTTAAGGAGTCTGGAAATATTCCCTTGATTAAGGAATCATTTACTGCGTTCACCAACGCAGTTAGAGCTGATTCCGGCAAACATTGGAAAATTCTAATTGATAATCCATCCCACCCTGCAGAATTTTTATTCTTTATTTCGTGAAAAATGTTCTTTATTTCCTCCGAATCCGTAGGTCTAAGATAAAATGAATCAGTTACTGACGTATTTTTTAAATAGTTTAGTGGGTCACCTTTATATGTAATTTTACCTGCTAAGCTCACCTGCAATAGTGCAATAAAACTTGTTAAATTCATTTGGCTCTATAGTGGTTGAAGCCTTTATTTTACCACTTTTCCCTCGTATGCTGTTAATAATTTTCCAAATTTCTTTTTGTTTATTATGAGAATTGTTATTATGAAAATTGTTAATTCTGGTCTGATGTTGTGAAAGCGATGCTGCGGGAAACTCCTTATTAGATGCAATAAACGACAATAACCTAATTTTCTTGAATAATGGTTCATTCATACGACTGCACCCATCAGGTGGAAATAACTCCGCCATTGATATTTCACTATCTTCCCCATGTATACAGGATAAACCAGAATGGAGAACTTTGGACGATCCTTACGATCGGATCATTTACCTATAAAAAATTACTTGCCAGATTACACCTAGGTTTGTGTCTAGTTCAATTCACAAAAAATGGAATACAAATAAAGACGACTGGAGATAATTTTTTATAGAATCAACTTTAAAATTTTCTGAGAATGACATTATACAATATGATCAGTTCACTAAGACATTAAATGAAATTTTGGAAAAATCCGTGCCGGCCAATCCAATAAATAAATTGAAGAGAAGTGGAAGCAAGCCATGGTGGAATGAAAAATGTAATGATGTGGTAAAAGAAAGAAAACAATTTTACACACTGTACAAATTAAACCCAAACTTAGATAACCTAATTAGATATAAAAAAATCAAGACGCTCAAACAAAAAGTTATTAAAGAAGTCAAGAGGAAAATTGGAGGTAATTTTGTCTCTCAATCAATCAATCAAAATACTGCAATCTCTGATGTTTTGGAGAAAAGTAAATAGTTATAAGAACAGGGCACAAGAAAATAGACTCCCAATTCTGTCAACAGATTCATGGATTAAAGAGTTTCATAACCAGTTAGCCCCACCATCTGTAAGTTTTCCACCAATAAATACCTTAATAAACGACAACCCAGAGCAGTTCTTAGTCCAACCTTTCAGCTTAAATGAATTAACTAGAGCATTGAAACAAATCAACAACTCCGCTCCAGGAAAGGAAAAACTACAGTATTCAATGTTATTCAATTTACCATATACCGCAAAATTGCAACTATTACAAATATTTAATGAGATATTTTCGGGGGCTCAACCAATTCCGGAAACCTGGAAGGAATATAATTATAGTCGTTTCCATTAGGAAACCTAGAAAAGTGGCAGGCTCTGCTGTATCTTACAGGCCGATTGCACTAGCTTCACGTGTTCTTAAATCATACGAACGAATTCTAAAAAATCGACTGGAATTTTGGTTGGTTAAAAATCAATTATTTCCAAAAACCCAATTTGGTTTCAGAAGAGGAACTTCTACTCAGGAAGCCATAGCTAACTTGGTAACAGATATACAAATAGGTTATACAAAAAAACAGTGCACATCTGCCCTCTTAGTGGACATACAAGAAGCATATGACAATGTTGCCTACAATATACTTGCTGACAAAATGATTAAAATCGGAATCCCGCACAAAATTGTCAAAAATCTATTTGATATATACCACTCCAGACAGATTTACATTCGCAACAACGAGGGAATAACTGGAGCAAAAGAAGCAAGGATCGGACTCCCACAAGGTAGCATTTTAAGTCCAATTCTCTACACAACTTAACACTCATGACTTGGAAAACACTGTGGAGGACAACATAAAATTTTACAATTTGCCGACGATATACACTATCGGACAAAAGTAGAGCAACACTTTCGAGAAATGAAAGAAATCTCGATTTTATAATATTAAATGCATGATATCGTATTTAAATACATCGTGTCTTAAATATCAAAGTAGGCTGCTGTTATCGGCGGCAACAGCTTTTTCCAACAATCAAAACAAATGTACTGATATTGACGTAAACTTTCAAATACAGTATTGTAATGCGTCATAAGTAAAGCAACATTTTAATATTTTCCTAAAAAAGAAAGGTTTTGGTGAAAGTAAAGGTTAAAATATTTTTGCAGAGTTTTGTTTATGTTTAATTAATATTGCTGTGTTGGATTAATCATGCCAAGAGGTATTCCAATTTCAAAAGAATTAAAGCAGAGAGTAGTGAATGCACACTTGGAAGGTACAACACAAGCCACAATTTCAAGACGGTTTGTTTTACCAAGATACAGCGTATCCAAAATAATTTCAAGTTACATTCAAAGGGGACATTTAGAGAATCTACCGAAATCGGGAAGGCCGAGAAAAACAACAATTTGGACAGACAGACGCATTAAAAGAATTTCTCAAAACGATCCTTGGATGTCTGCACCTAGAATTATTGCTGAAATTCCCGAAATTATGGTTAATCCACGGACAGTTCAAAGAAAGAAGGTTTGTAGACGCAAAGTTATATAGTAGACGCCCGGCTAAAAAGCCCCTTATTTCGGCAAAAAATAGAGTGGCTAGGCTTGAATTTGCACGTCGACATTTAAATAGGATATTAGACGAGTGGAAAAAAGTTTTATTTAGCGATAAAACGCGTTATAAATTTTTTAATTCTGATGGAATGAAGCGTATAAGACAGCCAATCAACACAAGGTTTAATCCCAAATAAGTAACACCCACAGTTAAACATGGCAAAGGCAGTATTTTTCTATGGGGTTGTATCTCATGGAATGGGGTGGGTCCTTTAAACTTCATTAATAACACAACGGATCGATTTGTCTATAGAGATATAATGCAAAATGTAATGTTGCCTTATGCAGAATGGGAAATGCCGTTGCGTTTTATTTTCCAACAGGATAACGATCCAAAACACTCTTCACCAATTGTTCAAAGAGTGATTTCAAGAAAATAACGTTCGGGTTTTGCAGTGGCCGGCACAATCCCCAGACCTTAACCCCACTGAAAATCTATGGGAAGAAGTTGAACGTAGAATTCGTACACAATTATTTCCAAATAAACAATCATTGCTAAATAAAATCAATGAAGTTTGGACAAATCTTCCTGAAAATACTGTTCAAAATTGATTGCCTCAATGCCGTGACGTTGTCGGCAAGTAATAAAAAATAATGGATATTTTATTAACTATTAACATAATATTTCTAGCTATTGTAATTATTAAATGTGTTTAATGTTTTTTTATCGTAATATGTAAAATAAAATACTGTTGACATAATTTGTTGCTTTACTTTTGTCGCACTTCATTTCGTCGATTTTCATAATTATTATAAATACTTCTCTACCTTCATTTCGTTTAAAGTGTACCAAAATATTGTGAAATATTACTAATATTGTGGGGATAATATTTCATTAAAATTAGCTGGGATCACAATCGTATAATTAATTTTTTAAATTCAAAGAAATAGAAGCACTTTGTTGCTCTACTTTTGTCCAATAGTGTATGTATATACACGACAGAAAAATCTTCAGAAAAATGCATTAAAAAGCTGCAAGACCCCTTTGGAAATATTTTAAATTGGCTTCAAGATAATAAGCTCAACGTATCAAAAGAAAAAAAACAGTGTTATGTAGTTTTTCTAAAAGTCGGAATCAAGAACCAAATGACATTGAACTAGGGGGTATAACAATTCCACAGAAGAGTACAGTAAAATACTTTATCTGGACAGAAAATTAAACTGGAAGGATCATATTCATTATTTCATAAAAAAAAAACAGAAAATAGTATGAACATCATTTGAGCATTTACTCACAAAAAATGGGGAGCTGATTCAAACATTGCTCTGCTATTCTATTGAGCTTTTGTTCGATCGATTATTGACTATTCTAGTATATTCTATGGAGCAGCAGCTGAATCTCACTTAAGAAAAATTGAAAGTATCAAAAATAAATGTATTAGACAAAGTATTGGACTCCTAAAAAGTACACCCATATCGGTAATGGAAGCGGAGACAAAAGAACCACCCTTAAAATTACGAAGAAGTTTTATATCAGATAAATTTACACTAAAGTTAATATCTAAAAATAGCATCCTAGTAAGTAAAACAAATCAGCTGTCAATTCTATGTTTCACACATCCTTATTGGAAAGTAAAAAAATTACCATTGATGGTAGAGAGTTATTCCTGGATAACCCAGAACAAAGAATTAATACATAGTAGTGGCACACTACCTTACTTTCAATTAAATTTTGAAGTCTTCGATATTAGGCCTCCAGTAATTATCCTAAATATTGACGAGACAACCAACTTAGTGCAAAATATAATTTCTTAAAAGAACAGGCTACTATCTGGAAAACACATGAACAAATATTCACTGATGGATCAGTATTACCAAAAAAAAACCGGCTGTGCCTTCTACCACAAACATACTAACACTACCAAGAAATTTAAGTTGCCTGACGATTCTTCCATATAGTCGGCCGAACTCTGGGCTATCCTGGAATCACTTAAGTATTGCAGGGATTATAATGTTAACTATAAATTTGTTATTTTTTCTGACAGTAGGAGCTCTCTAACAAAAATCTTAAATAGTATAAATGTTGCTCCTGCTAATTACCTCATTAGCGAAATACTGAATCTCTATGGCATCTTGAGAAATTTAAACAAGCAAGTTTCATTTGTATGGGTTGAAGCTCATATCGGCATACCTGAAAATGAATTAGCGGACAAAGCCGCGAAAGAAGCTACGACTATCGGCTCTCAAACGAATTTTAAAATTCCATATACAGACATAGTAAGTCAAGCTAAAACAAGAATATTAAACAGTTGGCAGGAGCAATATATAAATTCAGATAGGGGACCTTGGTATAAAAATAATTTCCCAAATTTACGTAAAAAAACATGGTTTTGTAAGGAATCAAATAAAAACTTTGTCAGAATTATTTCTCGGATCAGGACTTTTCATGCCTTGTATCCCAAGCATGCAAAACGAATCGCTTTGCACGATGGGGAAGACTGTGAATGTGGCGAAACAGGAGATCTTGAACATTATGTATTTAGTTGTAATAGACTTAAAAATTTTACAGATAAACTAACGAGTGATTATTAATTATTTTGCTCAAGGGCGGCTGTGACCCAGTATACATGTGTAGCAGTAGCGCGTAGATTAAATCATAGGGCGAATTTGCAAGAAAGCAGCGTTGTCACGTTGAAAACCTAAAATAATGTTTTTTGACGGTATGCAATATAAAATCCTGAGCTATCTTACTTTGAAAGCCTACTTTATATGGCCGCCTCCTACTTCTAGACACCTTCTGATGTTTCTTCTTACCCTCAGAGACACATTAACCAATACGTTTGGAGAATTATTAATTTCGGCAATTTTTTCTGAAATCCTTCGTTTAAGATCATTTATATCCTCAATTGGTGTTCGATAAATGGAGTTTTTTATAAAAGGCCACAAGAAGAAATCGCAGGGTGTTAAATCGCAGGAACGAGGTGGCCATATTTGTTGCGTATTTCGGCTTATAACTGTTTTCAAAAAATTCACTTAAAAAATTTAAATTTTCTCTGGTTACATGAGGTGTAGCGCCATCTTGTTGGAAGTAACCTTCCCGCAATTCATCATCGTGAAGCTCATTAATAAATGTTGTCAGAATTTCGATCCGATATCTCTCAGCTGCAATTGTGCCATCAAAGTAAATTGGGCCTATTATTCTTCTAGAACTAATTGCTGCCCACACACCAACTTTTTGAGGATGAAGAGGTCTTTCTACAAAAACATGCGGATTTTGCGTATTCCACATTCGCATATTTTGTGAATTAACATAGCCTGATAAATAAAAATAAGCCTCATCGGTAAAAAATGTTTTTTCAAAAGCACCACTATTTTCTTCTTGAAAATTGTTTAAAAACCATTCACAAAAATTAAGTCTTTGGGGAACGTCATTGGGAAGGAGTTCATGAATAGCCGTACACGATAAGGGTATAGATGCAGATCCTTTTTCAAAAGTGTTTGACATGTACTGTAGCATAAATCCGTTTGCTGAATTTGTTGAGATAAATGCCTAATAGAAGTTGAAGGATTATTTTCCATAATTTGTCGCGCTTCTTCAATAACCTCATTCGATCGTTTCGTTGGTCTTCCAGCCCCTTTTTTATGTTGAACAGAACCAGTCTGACGAAATTTATCAATTAGGTATTGTGACCCAGTACGAAAATTATGAAAGGTCACCGCAACATCAGGAAACTCGGTTCGAAATTCATCAAAGCAGTCATGCATAGAGTAATTCCACACACCGCCTATTTTGTTTCCATTTTTAAAAAAACTTTCAACAATAAAAATTTTTTGTGCTTCACTAAACATTTTTACTGTAGAACTTTCAATCCGGCAACAAAGCTTCACCAAAACTTGATACGCTGAAAAATAAAAAAAAATAAAAAATTAAATCATATCCTGCAAATAACACTTTATAATAGTCAAAAGACGACTCCCCGGAGAAATATTAGTTAAAGCAATAGTAACCTACCTTCAAATAACTGCAAAAATTACAAAATTTCTCCGATTTTTAAACTTTACAAATACACAAATTCAAATAAGACGTAAATGTCATAAAACAATAATGTCATCTTATCTACGCAGTACGGCCATGATGCTTTTAAAATGCATGGCCTCCCTTGAGCAAAATAATTAAAAATCACTCGTTATATAACAATTTGAAAGGATTGGTTCAAATGCCATTCAACTTAAACTATTTAATAGCACTTAGTAATATAAATGTATATAGAATTTTGTATCAATTCATACTGGAAGCTCAAATAAAACTATGGAAAAAAAAAAAAAAACAGAAAGCAAACAAAAAAACAACATAGAGCATAATATTACTTATATATAGACTGTCCACGGATAGGGTTTACAATAGCCCAAATGGATGAAAAATTTCATTTTTCGGGAAAAAGCATTCTTGATAAAAAGTTTTGCTTGTAAAAAAAATGCAATTCACGAAGAGAAATTTTACGGTTACACGTGTTTTTAAAAAAGTATGGGCCAATAATGCCATAATGTGAAATCGCACACCAGACATTTACTTTTTTGTAATATTGTTTTCTAGCAGGAATTCTAAAACGGGGATTATTTTTGCTCCAGTATCTAATATGCGCAGAAAACACTTTCCCGTTTGTTAAAAATGTCGATTCATCGGAGAACATGATAAATTTATGAAAATTACTGTTTCCACTTACAATTTTGTCTCCGACCCAAAGACAAAAATCCAAACGTTTGGCTTCGTCTCCTTCTTCCAACGTTTGATTAATAGTTGGCTTAAATGGGAATATTTTGTTTGCCTTTAAAATTTTCCGAATGTGAGATTTTTTTACTACATCAAGCTCTTGAGCTCGGTTTCTTAATGAAAGGGTAGGATTGTTAGCAACAGACTGCAATACGATGAGGGAAACTGCGTCATTCTGATCAGTTTTTTTTTTTTTTTTTTTTAATTGGAAACTGAACCAGTTTGCTGAAATAATTTATGAAGTCCCATTTTTGAGACGTAAAAGTTAGGATATCTTTGATTAAATTTCTCTATCACAAAGTTGTAAGAACATTCGCCCGCACCGTAACATTGAACTAAATAAACCCCTTGTTCTAAGGTCAACATTTTCAAAACACATCAAATTCTATTTGACAACTTCAAATTTGCCCCATACGTAAAGCAAAGTAATAAAAAGGTAAAAAAATTCCTTGTTTTTACAAAAGATGGTAGGAATGCATTTAAAATTTTAAAATAAGATACACACCACCCATTATGAAAATAGAGTTTAATAAAATTTTATATTCATATTTTTATTGAGAAGCAAAATTTTCATTTACCTCTAGAAATTGAAAAAATCGAAGATTTATTTTAAACCTCGGATTTAAATTACAACCGTTATTCTAAATAAGTTTTCTAATTGGCAATTTGGTCAAAAATGAAAAATAAAGGTAGTTTACTCTTGGAGAAAAATCATGTTTTTGAAGTTTTTTCGAACCCTGTATAAAAAATCAAAAATTTCTCTTCGTGTATTGCATTTTTTTGATCTTACACAGATCACTCTGCATGCAAAACTTTTTATCAAGAATGACTTTTTCCCGAAAAATGAAATATTTTATCCATTTGTGCTATTGCAAACCCTATCTGTGTCGCAGCTGTGTTCCTGATTATGGTTTCATTCTCAAGTAACTTTATATTTTATTTTAGAGAGTGTCAGTTTTAACACAATTTACTGGACCGTATTAACATTCCTAACGTTGCTATAATTGCTAAAAACATAAACTAAAATGCAATCGAAATTCAAGGATTTCGCAAATTATATCTGTATAGCGTGTTTTGGTGTTTTCCATCCAAGCTGCCTGGAGCGTAGGGATGAAGTTGTTCGCGTCAGTCTGCACAAAATATTTTGCTCGGTTGAGTGCCAGAAAAAGTCGGAAGATCAGGAAAAGGATGTGTCAAGTTTAAATGATAAGATAAAGGAACTGTCTAACACCCTCAAGGATAAATAAAGGTATATTATACGTCTAAAACGGAATACTCAAGACTTTGAAAACACTGTAATAGATTCTGAGCAAGACTATATTTCCAAAATTGAACAGGGTGCAGTCAATGATCTGAACAAGAAGCCTGCCCTTCTGAAGCAGAAACATGAGGAGTTAAAGGCAGAAATTGATGACAACCTTAAATACATTCAGGAGCTAGAGAGAGACAAGATTGAAAACGAAAGGATTACGAAAGACATGCTGCAGTCCATCGCAGCTTTTGAAAATGACAACGGCGCGTTTCGTTCTGAACTGCAGAGGCTGCAGGACGAACTGGCGGTGAAGGCTCAGTTGCGTCTATTGTCCATGAATCAACTCGGTGACAATATTTCTAAGAAGGATGCTCCGAAGGATGTGAATACAAAAAATATTGGGTCATCTAGCCACCCAAAAAAGGCACGCGCTTCAAAAGTGGTTTTCAAGATGCTCTACTCTATAGAGGACCTGCAGAATCGTCTAAGAAGGTCCCAGGTCTGGCATACCAAAAATCTAAAAAGAACATTCAAAAGCAAACGACCAGTGTCCGGAATTGCCCCCAGGAGACCCAAGAAGCTCATCAGTTAACCAGGAAGTGGAAAAAAGCCATGATGATCTACCAAATCTACATCAAGGGACAAAACAGACTTGCCCAAACTCTTGATTGTGGGTGATGACAATGTCAGTGGGTGTGTGGGAACTCTCGATAAAATCCTGAATCCTAGAGATAAGAATTATAAAATAAGTAGTTTCTTTAAGCCAGGTGCCTTTTTGGATGAAGTTATAAGGGATGTACATAAATTATGTTTTGATTTTAACCATAATGACCGTGTAATAATTTTTGCAGGAACCAATGATTGTCTTAGGGGAAGGAAACTTAATTCTGATTTATTATATGAGGCCTTGGATCTTCTTTCTTTTGCTAATGTTTCTTTGGTAGGAGGTACATATTGTAGGAATCGACGGGTATTTAATGACATACTTTTTCAGTATAACAATAACCTACATGCCCTTGCTTTAAAATGTATGCATGTTGAATACTTTGATACAAATTCATACCTAGCAATCGCAAATTTAACTAACTCAAAGCCGTTGAATAATTTATACCTTAAGAAGGTTGTCTTTGGATATTTCTGTGACTTCCATCTGGTAAACGTATACATAGGCTATAAGAATCTTACACAAATTACTCCACTTTTTTCTTACACAGATCACTCTGCATGCAATAATATACCTGCTGAAACATATACTAATAATAATGATGAAACCCCTTACGTTAACCATGTCCCACACTCCAATTATAGTGTGGAGGGGGAATCACTCAATAAAAATCATTTTTTTCGGATCCAACTGCTCTCTAGTAATTGCTCATCAAAATATCCAATGCTTAAAGAATAAAATTTTAAATTTAGATAGTGCACTCTGTGATAAAAAAATTGATTTTCTATTGGTTTCTGAACACTGGCAACAAGAGGTGCAATTGAAATCAATATATCTAGATAAATTTAGGTTGTGTATCTATTTTTGTCGTAAGGCTCTTAGACATGGCGGAGTTGCAATATATCAAAGTTTGGAATGTTATATTAAATTTAGAAAAGTTAATGTATCCGCTTATTGTATATAGTGATCGACCGATACCGATACCGATATATCGGCTATATCGGCCGAGAGCCGATTATCGGTATCGGCCGATAGATGTAAATATATATCGGCCGATGTATAAAAACAACCATAGCAGCTTAAAACATTTTTTTTTATATTTAAATTTAAAGTAATATTTCAAATAAGTTAATCTTAAGAAATTATGGTAGATATAACATGAAATAGGCATTTAAAATGAATAATGTAGTTTAGGCAAATTATCATGTAAAAATATTAGTTTCTCGGTTGTTTCTGGATTCAGCGGATTCCTTTTCGCCGAATTTACGGTTCCAGCTTCTGAAAACATTTGCTCACTTTCAACACTGCCAACTGGTGCAGATAAATATATAAGAGCTTGACTATATAATAATGGTAGAACTTCTCGTTTTTCTTGCCACCAAGAAATAAGATTCGCATTTGTTTTTAAATAAAATCATATCGTAGGTGTTAATTGTTAATGAAACGATTTAAAGTGATGAAAAAGAAAAATGTCCCCCTCCTACACAAATTCCTTTAATTTCTCCAAATTCCCAACAAATTAGTTAATTCTTCAGATTTTTTCAGTAATTTTTTTACACAAATTCCCTAAATTCCTAATAAAATAAATCCCTAGATTTTTAGCAAAAAATTCCTGGGTGGTTTGCCCCTCAATCCTATATAATAATATAATCCTGAATGCGCAGGTTCTATTGTTGGTAAATATTTTTATAACGTGAACTGGAAAATAAAAATTTAGTACTAACCTGAGCTTGAATCAGTCCCTTTCAATTTATAATATTCTTGAGGATGTTTTTTCTCTAAATGGTATTTCATGTTTGAGGTATTCGCCGATTTTCCCACTCCCCCTAATGAAATGGTTATGTCACACAATTTACATTTTGCGGTGGATTTCTTATCTGCTGGGGATAATTTATTCTTTATGAAATATTTCCAATAAATACTTTTTCCATCCATTTCGCTACTTTGCACTCCACCAAACTCCAATAGGATTATTATTAACTATTAATATTATGTTTTTGTTAAAGATTAACTAAATTACGCCAAGAAATAATCGAACTTAAAACGATCTGCTTTAGGAACGCAATACTGAATGCACGGCAATAAACGCACGGGATTCACCGAGAAATTCAAATTAAGGGGATTTACCAATGACTTGGCGCTGAGCTACATAAATTACCGCCTATTGCTAAAGTGCAATTTTTGTTTTTATTTTTGTGATTTTAAATTGAACGTTAAAGAATTATAAATTATATTACAGAATATTCAGATTTTAGACATTAATAATGTTATCAATTAAAAAAGGCCGATATGCCGATATATATCGTTATCGGCCAAGACATTATCGGTATCGGCTAAAAAAGTCATATCGGTCGATCACTAATTGTATAGAGGGGACTTTGGAAGCGGCGTGTGTAACGCTTGATACTGTTAAGTGTGTATTGTTGGTTTTGTATAGACCTCCTAACAGTGACTTTGTTTTGTTTGTTGAAGCACTGCAGGAGCTTTTAATGAAAGTGTCAGAGTAGAATTATAGGATTATTTTAGGTGGAGATTTTAGCTTGAATTTTTTAGTTCCATCGAGTTGTTTAACAATTTTCAGTGCCCTGTTGGAGTGCTTTAACCTGACAGTCACGATTCATGAGCCGAATAGAATTTCAGCTACCTCAAGTACCTGTATAGATAATTTCATTGTGAAAAGAAACCTATGTTATATGACTGGGGTACTAAATTTGGGTCTCTCAGATCACTACTTTCAATTACTATCTATAAGGACGGAGAATATTACTCATATAAAAAATAAAAACAAGCAGAAAACCACTTTCAGACGTTGTTTCTCCAAAGAGAATGTCAGGTGTTTCCGTGAATTTTTAAGCTTGGAGAAATGGACAAGTGTTGTGAGTGTGGAATGTCCATCACAAGCTTTCGATGAGTTCTCAGGCATTTTGGCCTACTATTTTGAATGCTCTTTCCCCAAGCAACGTTTTAATGCTAGGAACCGATCACAAAGGTTTAGAATGTCACCAGAGTTGATTTCATTGAGAGATAAAGTTACCTTGTATAGTGAAGCCACTTGGCCTATTGGCTTGTACTATAACCAAAAATACCGTTATTATTTGAGGATGGCCAAAAAAGAATATCACGATAGCATTATCAATGGTTCTTCCAATAAATCCAAAGCTATGTGGTCAGTTATAAATACTATTAAACAGAAAAATGATTGTTCGAGGAGAAGCATTAATATTGCTAGTGAGGATGGGCTCAGGGTTTCGGATTTGGAAATGGCCAATACTTTCATAGACATTTTTACCCTGGGCAATGTTGATGCGGAAAGGGTTGACCAGGATTTTCTCAAAGCACATGTTACTTTTAATAATGCATCTTTTTTCCTGCAGCCACTGTCTCCGCATGATGTTGAAATACTGTTCCTGCGTCTTAAGAACACACTCTGCAGGGGTGGATGGTATAAATAATACTTAAGGCATGTAAAGCGGAACTAGCCCCTATAATCTGTTTTTTAATAAACCTCATGTTCTCCAAGGGCAAATTTCCGGATAAGCTGAAGTTAGCATGCATCACTCCAATACATAAAAAGGGGGATGTGGAAAGCTATTCTAATTACCGACCTATTAGTCTCCTTTCTAGTATCTCTAAGGTTATGGAACTGGCTATTAAGAACCAACTTCTATGCTTCCTTAACGCCAACAGAATTCTATCAAAGTCTCAACATGGCTTCACTAAAAATGCTAGTACAGAGACTGCTCTATCATCCTTCGTAAAGTCAATTATATCCTCATTAGATAGGGGTGTGCATGTATGTGGTCTTTTTATAGATTTCTCCAAAGCCTGACTCGGTAAATCATAGAGTCCTTTTGAGTAAGCTGGATAGATATGGCATAAGAGGTATCCCCTACCAGCTGCTAGAATCATACCTTATAAATCGTCATCATTTTGTCTCTCTGAATGGGGTCAATAGTGAAACTAAATTAATTTCTCAGGGTGTTCCACAAGGCTCTATTCTGGGCCCCTTGTTTTAGAATATTTATGCCAACGACCTAATCTCCTACATTGCGGAGGATGGTGTGCAGGTTTTTTGTTATGCTGGTGATACTAATATCCTCATCACATCTTGCAGTTATTCCAACCTTAAGAGTCCTTAATAAAGTTCTCACCTGGTCTAAGAAAAACTTCTTAAAACTAAATACAGACAAAACAATGCTTCTGCGTTTTACTATATCGAGGCAGCAAGTATCGACATTTAGTTTGCTTGAGGATTCAGGGCACCCAATTAAACCTAGTGAAACAACTAAAATGTTAGGGATTGAGATTGACCATAAGCTTCAATGGAGCAATCAGGTAAACTCTCTATGCGCCAAACTTAGATCATCCTGTTATGGGCTTAGTATAATGGCTGAACAATGTGGCCATACAACGTTAATGGCTCTTTATTATTCCAACTTTTACAGTCACTTAAGATATGGAATACTTTGTTGGGGTAATTGTGCCCAAATACAGAGGGTTTTTCTGCTGCAAAAGTATGCCATGCGAATCCTATTTAAGCTTAAAAGAACTGAATCGTGTAGATCTACTTTAAGGGATAACAGAGTCTTGACTGTATTCTCGGTTTATGTCCTGGAGGTATGCAAGTATGTGTATAAAAACAGGGAAATTTTTGACGGCGTACAGGTCGTTCATACTCACAACCCAAGATCTTGCAATGAGCTAATTCCTCCCTCACATCGCACGGCAGCTTTCCAAAAGTGCTTTTATTTTAATGGGTTCAGATTTTTTAATCATCTGAGTGAAAATATTAAATCGGCTCCTACTGCCTCAGTTTTTCAAAAAAGACTGAAAGATTTTCTTATTGCCAAAACATATTAAAAAATTACTGACTTTTTATACATACATAGAATGTATTGGGAATATACCCTATTGTATTGTAGTTTATTTAGACTTAAGACAAATTTGTAGTTTTAAACTGTTATGTCAACTTTTTTGTAAAATTTCCTCGTTTGACGTATTCCTGAATTATTGTACTTGTTGAATTTCTGTAGGTACATTTATAAATTGAGGAAATAAATTTTATTATTATTATTATTATTATCCGTGAACAGTCTGTATATATAAAAAAATAAATAAATAAATAAATAAAAAAAAGAGAAAAAAATGTAAAAAATAAAAATACAACATCGCAAATCTCAAACAAATATAACGGTATTATAGAATAGGTATGTTATAATAGAGTTTATGTAAAAAACAGAAATGTCGGAAAATTGGATATAAACGCGAGACAAGAGAAAGGAAATTCTTAAATAAAGAGAGACGCTGGCCATTTGGTTTTAACAGAGCCACAAACATATATACATACATACAATACTATAAAAGAAACCAATAATAATAAAGAAGTTTCCCATAAATTGCATACTTTTTTTGACACACTGTATACTACTATATAGTAGTCTATAATATATTACTTTGTCACACAAATGGGCCACCCTGTATAAGTAAGATTTCTCATTCCTCCGATAAGCAGACAACTCCACTATGCGGAGTTTTATTGTCCAAAACGAAGTAATACGCGGACTTTTAATACAAAACGCGCAAAAACTGTCTATCTTCACACCACAAAGTTTCTAGGGCCTATAGACCACGTGCAAGTGGCTGGAAATAAACAATTTCCGATTGCTCGCGGTGGCGAAATCAGCGAGCTCTATTTCTTATGCTAAACACTGTTCAAATAAATATTTTGATCGCAATAACAAAATATATATTATCGACATAAAAGAGTTTTATCAACCGTGAGATATTTTTTTAAAGGATGTGTTAGCCGCTTGATAGGATAGTTACCTTTCAATCATCTTCAGGGCTCTTACTTTTGTAAGTAGAATGTAAATTAAGACCGAAACGTCGGCAAAAAAAAACAAAAGAGGTTATTTTCAACATTGGGTCCTATCCCAAAAAATGCAACACAATTAAATTTTTTGTTTACCCAGTTAACCTAACCAACTCTACTTACGTTCATTGGCGACAACAAATTCCAAGGGATCCGGGTTCAGCCTGCTGGGAGTGAACACCAGTGTCCCATCAAATAGGTATCCAGATATCTTAACGTCTTTTAAACCTGTCCTTACAAGTGCCTTGCGCTGTCTAGTGTCATCTACGTCAGGTGCAAAATCAACCCTGTATTGGTTCAATCCCCATTTGGCAGAATGCATCACTTGGAAATGGTTGGACCTGAGCTTAATGGGCTGTCCGTCGGAACCTGCAAATTAATAAATAAACACGTTGAAAGGGCATTATCTATATCAGTAAACGTGTAATAGCGTCACAGGTAATTTTGCTAATTTTCAAGACTAGACCGAATGTGCCCCAAGGAAGTCACTTGGTATCATTAATTATATTAGGATTCCCTATCCCTATTTTTTATTATTTATCCTAAAATAGTTATTTCCCCCATTAATAAAAACTTAAGGTATTCTTCTTTGTCTTTGATAGCAAAGGTTTTTTAAATTTGAACTTTATAGAGTTATATGAGCAGAGAGTTGGCAACAGAACTGTCAACGTATCGGTGGCGTCAGCTCATTCGTTGACCTGTTTTAACAATTTTTTGTGCGTGTATTTACGTATTTTTTAACAATAACTTTAGATATGTTGATAAAAAGCATTGTAAGGATTTAAATAGCCGATGTCAAGAGCTAATAGCTTCTCTAATAAGCTATTTTCAGAAAGAACTTGACCCTTGACAGCAGTTAGAGAAGTAAGTTTAAGGAGTTTGTTATGGTCTACATATTTTATTTCTACTTTACTGATTTTTAGAGTGTAGCAGCTGCCCTACATATAAATACCTCCACTGTAAGCGCAGTTTCAACGTCAGTTAAAGAAAATAGATTATTATAATCACCTAAAAAGAAACGTCCTCGTGCAAAAAGAGTGTAAATGTGACAAGATTGGATATTCGCTCTATTCACAAAGAAGGGCATAGGCTTCGGATTGAAAAAAGATTAACCGAGGCGAGAACTTATGGAACTTTCTCATGCAGCATAAGGGACTGGTATTTTTGAAAGGTATATGAAAGAAAGAGAAGAATTGTGTTTATTTATGTAAATTTATCTTGTTTTTATGAAAAAAAAAACACTGCAACTCCCTTACTCGAATACTTTGGTTACAATCTGACAACACTGCTGATAACTGACGTCACTCGAAGGGTATGACGTGCAACGGAAATTGTTTTGCATAGAATATAGAAGTGCTGACGAAATTCGTCAATTTAATTTTGTTACAATTAAACGTTGATTACCACGAATTTGGCAAATTATTTTTGTGGTAGATAAAGATACATCAAATGTGAGCGTAATGACATGGGTGGTCTCGGTTTCCCTACATTTTTTGTTACAAAGAACTAGCCAAGAGGCGTTCAAAGGTTAGGGAAATTGTAGTCGTCACACTAAACAAATATCTTAATTTAGACAAAAAATCAATTCGGACGGAATTTATTTTAAAATACAGAAAAATTGTATTAACTTTAACAATCAAATTGTGTGGTTGGAATAAAAATCAATAAACTGTTGCAACCAAAAACTTAGGGAATTCAGGGTTCCCTGCGAAAATGTGATCACAATGGCAGACAGCATAGAGTAATCAAAAATCTAGTAATTATCCGCCCAGCGTTCGTCTGTATACCATATAACTAGTCCAGTTTCCGACTTATAAAAGTATTTAATTAAGAAAGTTATTCCCATACAGGTTTTAGTCTGTGTGCCTTGTAGTGTAATGTAATACGTCAATCTTGTTTTCGAAATTGGTCTCCGAGCTGACCCGCTTTTAATCCATTACATTTTTACCTATCGGGTATATTTAAAGAAAAAATTTAGAAATCACCAGCAAGTTCAAGAAAAGAGTTTCTTCAAGGTTTAGAACCAAATGAAATTGGATCTGCCACGACGAGTGCAATCAGCAAGCACATTGTGAAGTGGCTGGAAATGAAGGACCAGTATTTTAAGCATACATTTTAATAATGTGTTTAATTATTTAGCAGTTTTAATTATCATAGATTCCAGTGGCGGCTCCCGAGTTGCCAGACAGGATCGGCAGTTTGGTACAGGCGCGAATACAGAAAAAAATGTTAGGGAGGATAAAGGAGCGCCACAGGCAAAAATTTGTGGAGACTACGCCAAAATTTCGGTTTTGTCTACTATTCTAATATCTGCATTGAACAATGTATGATAAATTGTTTAATTTCACTTATACTTTTTTTTTATTTCTATGCAAAAAGGTAGGTTTGAAAAAATGCAAATCAAACATTCTTTACTCAACAAATACACTACAGGGCAAAGCCCCAAATGGTACAATCAATTTTACAGTTTTAACAGAGACAACAAATGTATAAGAAAAATAAAATAATAATACAAAGATATTTACAATAAGGTACGTTTGATGGAATTGAGGCTAATATGAAAAATATCAATGTGGCTGAATCTTTCGTTGTAGGTAGAGACCATACGATCAGTAAGAGCCCTTCTTCCATAATTTGTTCGATGTGTCAGCTGCAGAAATAGATGCTGATGTCTCAACAGCCGTGATGGCACCCTGAGGTATAAAGAACTTAACAGTTTGGGAGGGTCGATCATGCCATTGACTAATTTGTACAGAAAGATTAGAAGGTGGTTGTTGCGTCGAGCTTCGAGTGATTTTAGGCCACACATGAGAATTCTTGTTTCGTAGCTTAGATCATAATAGGGAAAACGATGTTTGTATAACAGATATTTTGCGTACTTGTTCTGGACTCTTTCCAGTCTATTGGCGTGGCACAGATAAATAGGACTCCAAATAATGCTGCAATATTCGAGGATACTGCGTATAAGAGAATTGTATAGCAAGCTGATGGCGTTGGTGTCTGTCATGTGTCTTGTATTTCTTTTAAGAAAACCTAGTAATCTGAGGCTTTTTGCGACGATCTGATCCACATGCGAGTTAAATGAGAGGTCTTTATCAAAAATAACACCAAGAACATTGAACTTTGAAACGGATTCTAAAGTTGTACCACTGATCTTGTATTCAGTATAAAATGGGACTTGTCTTTTATAGAACATCATCTTCTTGTATTTGTTGACATTAAGTTTCAAATTATTTTTTTCACACCATGAGACAAGTCAATCGAGATCGGACTGAAGAGCGTTTGAAGAGTAGGTGACAGAGCAGTAGAACTTGAGATCATCGGCATACATAAGGCATCTAGATGCTCTGAAGCAGGAAGTTATGTCGTTAATGAAAAGTGAGAATAATATTGGTCCAATATCAGATCCTTGTGGTACGCCCGATAGCACCTGGATTTCTCTAGATTCGACACCTCCGACTGGAACTCTTTGCCGGCGGCCAGAAAGATAACTGCTGATCCATGCTAAGTAAACATTGTTAATCTCCACGTACGACAGCTTGGCGATTAAAAGCTTGCGGCATACGCTGTCAAAGGCCTTCGATATGTCAGTGTATATGACATCAATCTGATTGGCCGCTTCAAGATTTGATACAAGAAAGTCTTGATATATTGCTAAATTAGTTGTGGTTGATCGACCTTTGAAAAATCCGTGTTGATCTTCGGTGATGTATTGCTTATAGGTTCCAAAAACATCATCGGTTAGGATGGATTCCATAATCTTGGGCAGGGTTGAGAGCAAAGATATTCCTCTGTAATTGGTGACATCCGCCTTATCCCCAGATTTGTATACAGGAAAGAGGGTTGAGTTTTTCCAAATAGATGAGAAGACACCCTTGTCGAAGGTCGTTTGAAAGAGGGTACAGATCGGGTCAGCGAGAGATTCACAACAACGCTTAAGAAAAACAGGGGGAATACCATCCGAACCCGCAGCCTTGCTGCAGTCCAGTTGTCTCAGGCTGCCGACAACCTCGGCGACTGTAAAACGATGGTGTAGGAGTGGGCCCCCACATTTAACATCCAGGTAGTCGTGTTGCTCAATGTTGACCATAGTGTGGTCCCTGTAACTGGACTGAAAATGAGTGGCGAAGGCATTAGCTATGTCTTGTGAGTTGTCCAACATAGATCCATTGTGCTGCATTATTTCTGGAATGCCGGTTTCCTTCTTTAGTGTGTTTATGAATGACCAAAAGTGCTTAATGTTTTCGGGAATCATCTGTTCATATGAAACGTAACAAAGCTCAATTTGAAACTTGGTTTCTCGTCGAACATCGGAATAAAGCTGATAATCCCCTATTGATCCTAATGTTCTGTATTTACGGTAAAGTCTGTTTTTTTGACCCAATAGCTTTTTCAGATGGGGAGAGTACCATTTCGGGAACCTGTTTTCGGTAACTATATTTTTTGGAACATATGTTTCGACTGCCCTTGTAATGATATTGTAAAATTGCTGGACTGACAGCTCCGGGTCATCTTGAGTATTGAGAAAGAACCAGTCAACTTGATTTAAGAAGAGATTAATGTCCCGGTAATTTGCCTTCTGAAACTGATACAATACTATATTAGTTTTATTTACTATGAAAGGAGTCTTGCGGCTGTCGATTTGTAGTTCAAGTGGAGGGTGATGTGTATCGCACTCAACCAGAGGAAAATCACTTTTTTGAAGCTTGCTCATGATAATATTACGAAGTATCATATTTTTTTAGGGGCCATGGCCCCCATAACTACCCCTGAAACTGCGCCAAAGTCGGTGTATTATTTTTGTTTCTTTAGATAACATTTATTTATTTATTCGTGTCAGAAGCATCATTAGATAACAATAAATACTAATTAATTAATACATTATACCAAATGTCTATAGTCACAGTCGTGAGCTAAACACTTTGTGCCCAGAAGCGGGCGACGTCAACTGCGTTCGGCTTCGCTGCCATAAGGTCCTCCATGGTACATCTAGCGGGGCACAGCGGGCAGGTGTACATATGTTGCGTGGTTTGCAGTTCTCCACAATCACAGAGGTCGGAGTCCACGGGGTAGCCCCACTTATTTAAGGTGTCTCTCGATCTCGCCGTGTCCGTCCGCAGTCTGTTCAACGCCTTCCAGATTTCCCAGTTTTCACCGCCTCCCGGTGCCAGCTCTTCACTCGGCTTCATCCAGTGTTGGTTTGAGGTCTTCCCCCAGAGGTCCACTCTGGTTTTAGGTGCCTCGTAATCTTCTGTCGATCTCAGGAAGCTTCGCCTTGATTTTAGTCGCTGGTGGGCCGATTGGAGGCCGTAGAGGGGGTGGCGTTCAGATGTTGCTGCTTTGGATCGCTCTTTGAGTGCAGCTGCTTCCCTACGGATGGCAGGAGGAGCGATGCCAGCCAAGTGGTGGATTTTGTTCAGGGGAGTTGGCTTCAAGCATCCGGTGATGATTCTGCTTGTCTCGTTGAGGGCGACATCAACTTGTTTTGCATGTGCTGAGCTATACCAGACCGGGCATGCATACTCGCCGGCGGAGTGGCAGAGGGCGAGTGCTGAGGCCTTGAGAACCCCAGGTTTGGCTCCCCAGTTAGAGCTTGTCAGCTTACGTACTATATTGTTTCTTCCGCTGACTTTCAGTTTGGTGTTTAGGCAGTGACGCCTGAACGTTAAGGCCCTGTCCAGTGTTACGCCCAAGTATTTAGGGTTAGGGCAGTAATAACTACTAATAAAATAAATATAGAGTTATGTGATATTTTAATGAGCTTTTGATTCTAAAGCGCGTTAAAACTTTAAGACACGAAAAGCCTTGCTTATTTAACACAGATTGTGAATGAACATGGCAATAATTTATAAGTTTCCAGAACGGTGTTTTACAATAAACTGTTATATGTTATACCTAAATAAAATAATACACTTTTTCCAATTTACAAAAATTAGCGGATCAACCTTGCACCTCTAACTGCTTCTTTCGTTAAAAAAGTGATTCATAGTATTGACAACAGATTTTCCAACAAATACCTACTCATACAAAAATGTTTTTTGTTTACCAAATAAATGAATGAAAATAATGACGGATTTTAATTTTTTCCTTTTTGATTTGAAATTAAAATGCATGTTATGGCCAATTAACAAAACAATGTTAATGTGTGGTCGGATATAACCATTGTTCTTTTATTTTACTTTGTTCATCAAATGAAAGAGAAGACGAAAATACAATGAATATGATTGTAACGCCGTCGATTAGTCACATTGAAAAGGGGACATGAGGTGGTCCTAAATGGGGTTGTTCAATGAGACACTTTGGTATGCTGCATTAACGTATATTGCACCCAGACTGACTATTGCTAGGCAGCCTAGATACCCTCATTAGAATTATGCTGACAATACAATAATATGTGGAACATTAAATAATTAATATTTATATATTATAATGTATACTCTAAACAGTAAGGTGTACAGGGTGTTTAAGTTGTTTATCGTACCATAAGAGATAATATAGGTTAACTCATAGAGATTGCACTACATGATCATTAGGATCCCTTTTTACCTCAGTTTCAATCAACTTGGGTTTATATCATTGCGAGATGCGTGCGTCAAAACAAGATATTTTATTTAAATTTTAAAACACTTACCTAATCCTAAACAAACCTAGGAACCAAACAGAAAGTTTTGTTTTTCAACAGACCACACTCACTTATTTTATACTAATTCGGTCCTTTTCTTTTAACAATAACAGACAACCGATAATTAACGAGTATAATAACTAACAAACAATAACAACTAACAAGTAACTAACCTTACTGTCTTTAAACGTTTGTTCCAACCCGCTATTCTATGTCCGAAGGATTATTTCCAGCCTGTCAATTAAACTTTAAACTTGGCATAGACCGTTGCAATGGTAAATTAGTTGTGCGACCGTTCGGCGGCCTGTGCTAATATGGTTTTTGGTCGGGTTTGAACAAACCTGAAATTTACCGGCAAATCTATTTTTGCCGTTTGTGACGATGTGTGAAGTTTTCAAGTATATTACTATATATATTATATATGTATGTTTGGTTGCCTATTCTAAAGCCGTTCATTGTAATGGGGCAGGGTCGGCCTGCCGACCCCAGCTGGGTTACTTGAAAAGTAAAACAATTCATTCTACGGCGGCTCGGCGTAGTATGAGGTCTGGGGTTACAAGGGCGATTTAAAAAGTGGAACGGTTATTCGGTGGCAGTTTGCGAAAAAATTCATATTAATGTAGATGACTAATAGTATTATACTATCTGTTGTCTGTTTGACACTGGGTCGGTACTGCCGACCCTGAAAAGCCGCCACTGAAAGATTTTAGTGGTTCTTAAGATTAACACAACAACGAAATGCGCTTGTCGATTGCATTTGTCGTGACAAATCTAATCTCATTTTGATCTAGATTTAAAAATGCTTGGTTAACTCGATATAGCAACTCTTCTCTTGAATTTACTGGTTTATCAATATTTTTTTCAACACCATAGGTAAAAAGCTAATTGATTCAGGATGACCTCGGAGGCCAATTCCGATAACAATAGTCACATGACACTGTATAGTACTATGGTATACTGACTAAAATCCGAATCGGAATAACTTTCTCAAATAAACACTTACAAATCAGAAACTTGACTAAATTGCTGGCCAGTTGAAACGGATATTACAAATCTTGTAGATATATTTCGATTTAAAATATTTTTTGATATCAATAGAGATTGACGCCTACAATTTATTTAAAAGGTTCTTTCAAGTTTCAAAAACAAGAGTTCCAGTCAATCGTGAGATCTAAATAAAATAGGAACTGATGCATATGATACAGGGTGTTTACTAAACCCATTACAAATTTGCAAAAGTTCATTGCTTCCGAAAACTTGTCAACATTTTTTTAGGGATTGGTTCACCACACACAAATGAGCACTAGACAAATTGCAAAAACTAATTTGAGTAATTTTGTCATATCTGTGATATTAGGAAAAATTAATTATTTTTTTTTCAAGAGCGCTTGCTTTTCAATTTGGCCTGTATTATCTCGACAAGAAACTGTATAAAACTTTTTATGCTAATAACTGATTTATTAGATCTCTTTTTAACTTCTGAGACACCCTGCAACGCGGATGCAATATACAGAGTGTGCAGAAAACTACCAAAAATTGGTTACTATGGCGGTTGGATCATCTTATATAAAGGTATATTGAAATACGCTGCTACATAAAAACGATTACGAATTTCAAAAATCTTGGGCTCGATTCTAAAACATGTGATAGTACTGTCGAAACGGTTTTTCAGCTTTTACTCTAACGCTATGATAATTCAAAATACAGGTTTGTCAAAGGCAACAAATTATTCGATAAACTAGGAATAAAAAAATAGAATATAAAATTAATGTATAGAAGTTTTGTAATTGTAATTTTGTTTAAACAGTAGTTGTTTTTCACAATATTTTCGGGGCTCCATACAGAGTGCCTGAAATTTCTTTATTTGGCAAATCACAAAAATCAATCAAAATTAAGAAATTTTTGTATAACCTAAAAGATACTATCTCTAAATCTCAGCACCGATTCCTACCTGGTCGCTCTTGCCAAACTAATTTATGTATTTTTTCGCATTATTTGTCTACCGCAATTGATATAGGAGCTCAAGTCGACGCCATATATCTCGATTTCAAAAAAGCCTTTGACCGAGTAGATCACAATATTCTGGTAAGCAAGCTGAGATTTTATGGTATAGGAGACCTTCTGTTGTCATGGATTTCAAGTTACTTGCGCAATCGTACTCAAATTATCAAAATAAATACCGTCCTTTCTAAAGATATTGATGCTACGTCGGGCGTACCCCAAGGGTCACATTTAGGCCCGATCTTATTTTTAGTCTTCATAAATGACCTTACGGATTTACTCAAGAAGTGCCGATTTCATCTATACGCGGACGATTTAAAAATATTCCAAAGAGTCGCAGATGAGGATGACTGCACAAAATTGATGCATGATCTGGATAAAATAATGGATTGGTGTACAGAAAATAATATGGAACTAAATTCCTCAAAGTGTAAAGTCATATCATTTACAAGGAAGAAAACACCAATAATACACTCCTATTTCATCTCAAACTCCCCTTTTCCTGGAGTACATTTGATAAATGACTTTTCGATTCTGAGCTGAGATTTAACGAACACATCAACTATTTATATTTTATCAAACTCTTTTAGAATGGCAGGGTTTATAATGAGGCGTTGCTGGGAATTTTCGAACACTGAAGTCCTAAAGTCTCTTTACTACTCCTTGATAGGATGGCATTAACTGAAGACTCATTTATTATTAATAAGGGTAGTGCTAGTTTAGACTCTTCAGACCCAATAACTTTTAATATAAGAAAGGTTTTGGTTTGTTGAGACGAGAGTGCTAGGGGCTCCTCTGTATATTTGAATTATTTGCTGGACAAGAATGAATATCAAGTTACAGGCAGTGTATTTTCTGGGGCTCACATAGGGGAAATAAGTAGACAAGTATTTGAGCAGTCAAAAGAGTATGGGCGTAACGATGCTGTTATAATTATGCTAGATTTTAACAAATTGGCCTTTTATAATAATGTTAGGGCGTACCTTAAACAAATTCTGGAATGTGGAAAATGTACTAATCTAATATTGTGTTATAAATATGACTATGCACTGGGATCTGAAAATCAATTACCTAGATTTATAGAATGTATTACCTTTTTCAAAAGAATAACTCGTAATTTATCCTTAAGAATTATTGAAAACAGTTGCAGGGACTGTAGATGTAAGTATAGTTCTAGTTTGTAATCGAGATTGTTGCATGGATATATCCAAAATCACTCATTTGATTCTAGCATAGTTCTTAAAACAGTTCCGATTGTGGACTTTTCTGTGAATACTATTCATCAAAATCAAGGGATCAAAACATGTGACAGTTTTGATAATGATTTTTTAGACATTGGTCAGGTGGTAGAAAGCTTGTCCCAAGGTACTGAAAGATGTGACGATACTGATGGGTATCTCTTAGATAGCAGCCAAGTGGTAGAAAGCTTGACTCAGGGAACTGAAACATGTAATGTATCTGATAGAGATTTTTTAGACGGGGGTCAGGTGATAGAAAGCTTGAACTGATATTGCTGAATATCCAGTCATTGAGACACAAAGTCTCTGAATTGGAGTTATTATTAGTTGACTTGAATTTCCCAGACATTGTCCTTCTAACCGAGCACTGGTTAAGAGATGGTTAGCCAGTGTTATTGGAACACTATAGTTTAGTATCTAAGTATTGTAGGATGGATGCAGTGAACGGTGGAACACTGATCATCTGACATCAAAGGTTATTTGAAGGGTCTCAAATCATTAATGTAGATAAATATAATAATCTAATAGTTGAGAGGGAATTTGAATTTTCAGTTGTGTGTTGTTTGCGACCTCTGATTTATGTTTTGTGTATTTATAGACCCCCTCAAGTAACGTCAGTACATTTCTTTCTAGATTAGAAAATCTTCTCATGGGATTACCTATAAATGCCCTAATAATCTTGGCAGGAGATTTGAATATTTACTTTTTAGATACAGAATCGCCTTCGGGGCAGGCTTTGAATGGCCTACTATCTTCTTTTAACCTACACGTGCATGTAAAGGAACCAACTAGAATTACTGCGAATTCTTCCACGTTGCTGGATTACGTTTGTACAAATATTGATGAGGGGAGCGTGAGTTGTACAACTGTTGGTGCGGGTCTTTCCGATCATGAGGCAATACTGTGTGGCCTAGGAGTGGACTGCAATGACATTAACACTCCAAAGCAGTATAGACGGGTTTGCTGTGATATTAATTATAACAGATTTTTGGAACACTGTGGAGAGACGGACTGGACTGGGATTGGTGGATCTGATAGCTCCTTATCTAGGTTTCATACTGTCTTGTTGGTGATTTTTTACAAAGCATTTCCGCTTAGAATCAACAAGTGTCGGAATAAAAAGCCTAGGTTTACAAATGGTTTGAAAGTGTCAGCTAGAAACATGCGTTCTTTGCATTATATTAGAAAATTTTACATAGAAAATAATAATTTTACTTTTTTCTTTAACAAATATCGTAAGACTTACAGACGGGTAGTTAGAGCAGCTAAGCAATTATATTTTAGAAATAGGTTAGATATGGCTAGTAACAAACAAAAAGAAACATGGAGGAATGTTAACAAATTAAGAGGAAAAGAGAATACGTCAGTTTGCTCTAATTTAACTGCCACTGAAATTAATAAATTTTATTGTTCAATTGCTTCTTCTTTTTGTAGCGGAATTAGTGCAAAGTCTGACCCAAGAGATTATTTAAAGCACATAAGCGTGCCAGAGTCATTTTTCTTTAATCCCACTACCATACAGGAAATTCGGGACACCTTAAAAGATATTAAAAATAAAAATTCTACAGGATGGGACGAGATATCGTTGAAGATATTTTTGCATTTGCCTGCGGCAGTTCTCGAAGTGTTTTCGGATGCTGTAAACCAATCGTTTCAAAGTAGTGTTTTCCCTCCCTGTCTGAAGCTTGCAACTGTTATACCTTTATACAAGGGTGGTGACTGCGATACACCAACAAATTTTAGACCAATTTCTTTATTGCCTACAATGTCAAAAATAATAGAAAAGCTAGTCAAGGCACGACTATTAAACTTTCTAAAGAAGCATAGCATTCTCTGTTTTGAACAATTTGGATTTAGGGAGTCAAGTAGCACGAATGATGCCATTTTCGCATTTCTGGAGAAATTGTATTTGGGGTTGAATAATGGTGATGTGGCAGCAGCGGTATTTTGCGATTTGTCAAAGGCCTTCGACTGTGTCAAGCATAGAATAATGTTATGGAAACTGGGAGCCTATGGAGTAAGGGGATTAGCTCTGAAATGGTTTCAGTCTTATCTTTCTGAACGGACCCAAAGGGTTACATTTGATGGGGTTAAGTCGGGGCAGTTGGCCATCGGTTCAGGGGCTCCACAGGGTTCTGTTTTGGGACCACTTTTATTTTTGCTGTACATCAACGATCTGTCTAGTATTGATATAACTGGGAGTTCTACATTGTTTGCAGATGATGCCACGATCCTCTTGGTAAATAAGGATCCAGATTTGTTGGAATCGAATGTCAAAAACGATCTAGTTAAGGTAAAGGAATGGACTGATGCCAACTATTTGTGTCTAAAACCAATGTATTAACATTTAGGTGTAGCTTTGGGATCGGACACTGTTGCCAGTTCAAAATCAAGCAAGTTTCTGGGAGTACATATTGACAATGGATTGAAATTCGAGTCCCATATAATTTCCTTGTCCAAAAAGGTATCGTCTGGATGTTATGTAATTAGAGTAATTTCCAATAAGCTACATTTTAAAACGACAAAAAGCGCGTACTTTGCGTTTATAGAATCCCAATTGCGCTATGGAATATGTTTCTGGGGATTTTGTTCACTGTCTCTCTTCAATATGTTGTTTGTGCTGCAGAAGAGGGCAATTAGGTATATGTTTAAGATAAGATTACGAGACTCTTGTAGACTATTGTTTCTACAACATAAAATACTTACATTGCCCGGTATTTTTTTATTAGAGACTTCATGTCTCGTTCATAAAAAGTATAAAGAGTACATATTTAGGGTGTCATCTATATATTTAACTAGTGATCGGCCGATACGAACTTTTTTTGCCAATACCGATATAATATCACCACATTTTTAAAAGATCTGCTACTATTCAACATATGTGGATTAAGTAAAAATTGTCAATAGTGGCAACATTGTAAAGCATCTTTAAGTCAAGTACTGACAATAACGTGGACAAATTTCGGTAATTCCCCGACCGCCCGATTCCAAATACCAGTGATGATTATCAGTTTTACGGAATGTATAGTGCTCCCGCGTTGCTGCAATCGTAATTTAGTTCTTGGAACAAATTAGTACATTGTATATATAAGAGGTGTCGATGTCGAACACGTGTGAGTAGGTTTGCAAAACTGCTCCGTGTAAATTGTGTAGTTTTGTGGTACAATGGTGAATAATATTTAATATTTTTGTATATACCCTGGCTATAGACTGATTATTTATCATTTACGTAAGTAATTAAACTTTAATTACTGTGGGTAACTAGAAATAATACATTTAATATCAACCAATCAGGACAGGCTTCACTAAATCATAGCTAGCCCTATCTGCTTGATATAGTGGTAATCTGCAATAATAGAAATGGCAGGTGGTTTGAGAAGTAGTAGCAGATCAGACGATGATAGCATGGAAAAAATAATTGAAAAAATCTGTGCAAATTTTGCTAATAAGCTGGAATCCAAAATTGAAGCCCGGATTGGAAAGCTAGATGAGAAATTGGATAAGCTGTGTGATTCCTTAAACGATATTAAACGCAGTGTATCTAGTAACTGTAAAGCCATAAGTGACTTGCAGCAGCGTAGATATCTTGGACCAAAACAGCAAACGCAACTCTGTACGCATATGCGGTGTCGAGGAGCTTCCGGATGAGAGGTTACCCGCTGTTGTTACGTCATTTATTTCTAATAAGCTAAATGTCGCGTGCGTGGAGAGTGACATAGATTATGTATATCGTCTTGAAAGTGGGAAAAACGATAATAATACACCTGGCACAATTATTCTCAACTTTACTAGCAACATTAAGCGAAATGAGGTATTTTTATCAAAAAAACAACTTAAAAATACCAATTATACAATATATGAAGATCTTACGCCTGCAAGATATGAACTTCTAGCGTCTGCCAAGAAAAAGTATGGTAACACTAAGGTGTGGTCTGCGGGTGGAAAAATATTTTACTGGAACAATCAGCTAAATAAAAAGATACTTATTAAATCTAAGGACGATCTCTGAGAATTTATTAATCGATATGGTAGGACTATATTTATATTCACGTCTCATTACCCATTGGAATGTTTTTTATTTTTTCTCTCTTTATCGATTTAGGTAGAAATAATTTTAACTTTATGTTCTCAAAGACATTATCTTATGTTTGGCAATGTTCTTAAATATTTTTTTTTATGTTTAGCGATGAAATTATCAAAAGCATATTTCTTAGTTTTATTTTATACTGAACATAAATTTGTGGATATGAGTATTGGTTTGGCTTTATTGTAATAAAAACCTTATTGTACGTTTATGCGATAAACGATTATAAATATATTTTCGCATATTATTTACGGTTTTTGGGGTTGTGTGAGGGGGGATTCCTATTTGTATAATATAGTTATACCTAATCTATTTATTTTAGTTTAAATTCTTCTAGATCTAGATGTTATGTTTACAAACATTTTCCATTCTTAATAGTGCTTAGGTTTAAACTTATTTTTAAATAATGGGTAGTTTGATTTTTTTTAAAGGGAATATTGGTTCCAATGCAGTAATTGAATGTAAATCTAGTGCATAATGAACTATGTTTGTCAACCCCATTTTTATTTATTTATTTTTTTTTTTAGTTTGTTTTTTTATCACTTGTCAGTTAAGGTTAATAATGCATATATATTTTTATTTTGTTCTCTCCCCTGTTACTAGGGGTACTACCACTACTACTGTTAGTATTTAAGTACAAAGCGGAGCATGTTTTGGTTTGTGGCCGACCGGATAGAGGCATGCAAAATAGGGATATGCATTTCAGTTTCTCTCATTTTAACGTACGTTCTTTAACATCAACTTTTGCTCTTTTTTTGGATTTTGTCTCGGACGCGGATATAGATATCATTGGTATCTCGGAAACATGGTTACATTCTGGAGTTTCGAGTGATGCTGTAGCCATACCTGGCTATACATTGGTGAGGAGTGATAGAGATGGGCGGGGAGGCGGCGTTGCGATGTATGTAAAAAATTTATTTAAATTTAACCTCTTAATTGTTCCTCGTTGTGATAGTGGTCTTGAACAGGTTTGGATAAGCCTTAAAATGTATGGTAAGAAGTTATGTTTTGGGTCAATTTATCGTCCTCCCAATACAAATCTAAAACTTTGTTTGGATGAGTTTGAAAATAGTGTCATAGAGTTTTTCCCGCAGTTTGACCATATCTTTTTTGGGGGCGACTTTAATGTTAATCTTCTGGAAAACGCAAACGGTTGTACACTTTTTAGGGGTTTCTTGAACAAATATGGTCTAACTCAAATAATATCTCAACCCACTCGCGTGACAAATTTTTCTCAAACTCTCTTAGATTTAATAGTTACTACTTCTCCCTCTGCGGTAGCTGGTACCAATATTATAGATATGGATAATATATCTGATCACTGCCTTGTTCCATGCGATCTAAAACTGGAAAAGCCGCGCAAGGAAATTCAATTTAAAACTTACAGAGATTATAGCCACTTTGATTACAATAATTTTTTAAATGATCTTTCTATTGTCCATTGGGATGCTATATATGAATATGACGATGTGGATCATATGCTTGAATTCTTAAATTTTAATTTGGATAATATTTTTAATGTTCACGCCCCTATAAAAACGTCTCGGTTCACTAAGGCTCCGGCACCGTGGCTAACTGACAATCTTAAACTTATGATAAAGTTGAAACGGACAGCGTTAACAAGGTATAAAAAAACGAAAACTGAGACTTCAAAGAATGAATATAAACAACTTAGAAATTTTGTGACGATGGCTGTTCGGAATGAGAAAAAAGGGTATTTGAACCATAAATTTAGGGTCGACCCAAAGGGTTTCTGGCAAACGTTAAAATATCTTAATATTAACTCTTCATCAACAAGCTTTCCGTCAAATATTGGCAGTGCGAATTCATTTAATACATTTTTTATTGATAGTGTACCTCGTCCGGTTGCGAACAGGGATAGTCTCATTAGTGATTTATATGACAATAAAACTCTACCATCTGTACAGAATCAATTTTCATTTTTTGAGGTCACAGAAGAGAAGGTTAGTAGAATTATCTCACAAATTAAAACACAAGCGAAAGGCATAGATAATATTGATATAAAAATAATTTCCTTAATAACTCCACATCTTACCCCTATTATCACCTTCTTAATTAACAAGTGCCTTATGTCTAGGAAATTTCCTTCCTTATGGAAAAATGCCAATGTAATCCCTATTCCTAAAAATAACAACCCTCTATCGCATTCAGATTTTCGTCCAATAAGTATATTATGTTGTATGTCTAAAATTCTAGAGAAAATAGCTAATGAACAATTGAACCAACATTTTTTACACAGTAAGGCATTACCTTCTACACAATCCGGCTTTCGAAAAGCTCATAGCACTACAACCGCGCTTCTTAATGTAACAGATGACCTTCTGAGAGCTCGGGATGAAGGAAATAATTCCTGCTTAATTTTACTTGATTTCAGTAAGGCGTTTGATACTTTGAATCATTCTATTTTGCTAACGAAACTAAAATTCTATGGTCTAAGTAACTCATCATTAAAGTTTATAGAGAGCTATCTTGGTGGGAGGAGTCAGCGTGTGCTATTACCTGGTGAAGCATCGCACTTTGTGACGACGCACAGAGGGGTACCACAGGGTAGTATATTGGGGCCATTGTTGTTTTCTATTTATACCGCTGATTTTTCTAATCATTTAAACAATTGCAAGTCTCATCAGTACGCCGATGATATGCAAATTTATTATTCTTTCTTTTATATTGATAATCCACCATCGGCGCACATTAACAATGACCTCGCAATTGTTTCTAAGTTAACAGCAGCCCATAAACTTATACTTAATAATAATAAAACCCAAATGATGATATTTGGGCGGGATAGAGATATTTTAGCCAATAATTTAAACATTACCTTAAATGAAGTCGCAATAAACCCATCCTCAGTATGTAAGAATCTTGGTGTTTTATTGGATGTTGACTTGCGATTTGAGCAACATGTCTCCCAACTTTTACAAAAATCGTTCATTAAATTAAAAACGTTATACATTCATAAGGACATCAAACTTAGACTCTGTGATAGTTTGATTTTATCCCTACTCGATTATGCAAATGTTCTTTATTGGCCTGCACTGACCGTAGCAAGTAGGAGTAGTTTGCAAAAACTACAAAATTCATGTATTAGGTTTTGCTACGGTCTAAGAAAATTTGACCACATAACTCCATCATTTCTTGCTTCTGGGTGGTCTTTCTTGGCTGAAAGATATCGAATGCATTTGGGTACTTTGGTGTATAAAATAAACAAATTTAAAGAACCTGTATATCTCTATGAAAAACTTGTTAGAGGTCGCGATATTCACAACAGGGTTACGCGCTACAATGAACTTTTCCAGATTCCCAGACACAGCACTGCCGCCTTCCAGCGCTCCTTTACATATAACGCTATTAAAACATATAATAACTTACCACCTATAATTAAATCATGTTCATCTGTAAATAGCTTTAAGAATCATCTTAAAAAGTGTGTAATAAGTGAGAGAGGCTGAATTGTTTTCTAGCAAATTTTTACTTACGTTATATTTTTGTTTTTCTTCTCTATTTTAAAATAAATCCAATATTTGCGCTTTTTCGGCCAATTCCGGATCATGGATAGTTAAGTCGTTTTTTTTTCTTTTTTTTACTTCTGAAATTACTTAAGGTAATTATTTTTTGGTTTTTCGACATTATTATTATTGTTAAACTTTGAAATGTAATTGTCTGGTGGTTAGATGAACAGCTATGCTGGATCTCGCCACCTTTTGTATTTTTCCTTTGTTGTTGTTATTGTTATGTATTAATAAAAAGCCTTTATTATTATTATTATTATTATTATTATTATTATATATTGCTACTTCGGATATCGATCGTGTCGTGCAATATTTTCATTTTTTGCAATACCTAGTAATTTTAATGCCATTTTAAGTTAACTACAACTTGTACTTGTTGTTTAGTTTCGTTAAAAAAGTATTGTTTTCATTGACCAACATATGCCTTATTTAATTTTGTCATATGCCTAATATTATGTAAATAACCTAAAATTAATAAGATTAATGTTAGAAATAATTTAGTTGTTTTATGAAAAAAAAAGAAATGTTAAAAATGGGTTTTCACTTACAATTAATAAAATAGTTAATCTTAAATATGCCGATATTTATCGGCAATATATTGCCGATACCGATTATCCGCGAAATTTGCCGATATGCCGATACGATACCGATGCACCGATATTTATATCGGTATCGGCCGATCACTATATTTAACCAGACAGACACACACTGTTAACCTTCCCATTCCCTCTACTACACAAGCAAAAAATTTAATCATTTATCAAAGTAATTAAAAGATTTTTAACCATCTTCCACTGCATCTGAGGCAAACAGTACCTGCTGAGAAGTTCAGGAGATATCTTAAGAGGCTTTTGGTCTCAAGGGCATATTACAGTATTGAAGAGTTTTTCGAGATGCATTTGTATAAATTTTTTATATAGATATAGGTATATGTTTTGTATTTTATTTATTGACACCTGGTCTATAGGTACCTACCTGCCTAAATTTAAATTGGTAAATTTTTATTGTTTTTGTAGTAGTTGTATGTCAATGTCCTGTTTTAATTATATTAACTATAGTTTAACAACATTTTATGTATTTTTTTAATATGTTAAGTAGCCGTAAGATAATATTTAGAATAATATGGCTTTGTCAATGACAAATTTTGTTCTTAGACAATAAAGCGTTTGTTTGAGTTTGAAGCCACTTGGAGTACTGCTGTGTCATCTGATCACCATATTACAAAGTCTATATAAAGCGAATTGAACGTGCCCAAAGACCTATAATAAAAGAGAGACAAAATTGTTTACCTTTTAACCCGATCACACACCGTTTTAATCAGAAATCAATGTTAACGAACTTCTGCGGATTGCCCTAGATCTACCGCCTGTGTTTGAAAACAAAGGGTATTATTACTTATATTAAATGCATCCTTTTTGTGTGCGTAAGTAAGAATATTATACTAAATTATTTGCGTGTTCTTTTCCTGAATTAAGATACATAATTTCTGCTTTTAAAATTATTTATTGTTTCCTAATTACACTAAGCAATAAGTAGAAGGAAATACCTGTGGCAACGCTGTACGGACGTATTGAACACGTGCGGCGCGAAATCTTATATGATTCATTCATGTTATTCCTTTTGCGTGGAAAGATAGTATTACAGTGTTGTTTCGCTGCGGTTGTGCCCTTTTGCGATTTTTGACTGATTTTCAGTGTTTTTTTTTTGGTAATAGAACTAATAAAAGTCTTATTAGCAATCTAAAATGGTTCCCCAGTGCGTAGTTTGTAAAAAAAGTGACTATTCTAACCCCGGATTGATATTTCGGCGGTAAGTAAGGTTATGTTTTTTTTTAGCTGGTTAATAGGTTAATTATTGTATATAATTTATTAAATTAAACTGCAGAGACATTTTGTTTGTCAAAAAAGAACAATAAGAATAATTCTTAATCTGGGCGTAAGAGAATCATGCAGAGGTAAATTTAAACAACATAAACTGTTGACAGTGTCTGTGTCTGCAGGCTACATACAAGAGAGTATATTGTTTTTCGTTAGACATAAACAACTTTTTGAGATTAGTGAGTCACAAAGAACTTATGCAACACATACTCTAAACTACACATACCCTAGACAATCATAGGCTAGCACTGTATGAAAAGGGTGCATATTAGCAATATATTAAAATCTATAACTCTTTGCCAAATTTATTTCAATTAGTAGTTTAATTGTTAACATTATGGAACCATATACCGTTGAAGAATATTATAGACATTTGAGTACTTAATTAGAACTAAAGATATTTTGTGTGACACTATATTGTTAAAATAAAAAGTTTATTTAATTAAAGTGTTAATCAGTTGAGCATTAAAGTTAATTAATTGCAGTGTTTAAGTGTTTGTTTTCCGTGCTTAACAATATTAATGTCCTGTTCTCTATTTCCGACATATACTTAAGAAAAATATAGGCTGTAAGAAAATAAATAAAAGCAGCTCGGCTTGTATTAAAGTTTATTTTGTTGTTTCCCTGCCCTGTCCTTTGCTTAAGAATAAATCTAATATAAATTAAAAATACATTGTTTCTTATAATCCTTAAAAAAAACCGCACGTCTCTGGCCAAGATAATAGGCGAAGGAGACCGGCAGATTACAGCGTTGCCATTTTTTAAAGCCATCTTTTTCCAACTTATTTAAAGCTATGAAGTTATGTATGATTGTAAACAAATCGTGTTTTATGAATGGGATGTCCTGTCTCCTCTTTTTTATAGGCCTATGAACGTGCCCAATCGAAATTTGCAAACTTCTTATTGTGTAGGCTGGGAATAGATAAGAGTGGTTCATCTTACCATCAGCGATTGACAATCTTAAACATGCGACAGTCTGGAGAAACGTAGAATCTTGTTGTCCATAGTGTTTGGGTATAAAATAATTACAAACAGCATAGACTGCGCTAAACTTCTAGCATTACTTAATTATCGCGTTCCTCCGCGCAATACGCAACCCTCTGAGGTATTTTCAATTAATAGAAGCCGAACTGATGTTGGCAGAAACGGTGTCATGAACCAAATCATGCAAAACCTAAATAAATATATCCCCTTTAACACAGTTATAATATATATATATATATATATATATATAATAATTATTGTTCATTTATAACGCTCAAACTTATTGCTAACTACAGTAAACTAAACTAACCTAAACTGAAATCTTGAAGTGAGTCACTTGTCGCTTGGAAACTGGCTGTTGAGCTTAAAATGCTTGGGTTATTTAGTTCAATTGAAATATTAGAATTCTTATTTTTATTTGATTTGTTAGAATTGGTGTACCTATATTAAGATATTTTTGTTGTAATGATACGGAATTGATTTTATTTTTCGGTCTTTGGAATTTAGTGTTTTTGACCACAGATAATCACTGAAAATGTCCCACTCCACAGGGTTAGAATAGAATTAATTTTAAAATATAAGAACTTTATTTTAAGATCAACTAGATCAAGTTTAAAATGGTGTTTTTTAATCTCTTTTTTTATTTCTACTTTTAAGTAGTTGTTGCAGCATTTATGGCTCTTCTAGCTGATCAAGTGTTGTGTTTACTGTTTATAACCACCTACCCCTTTTTTTAAAAAAACTTTTCCTAAAAATCAAAAAACGTCATTCTATATGATTTATTTGTTAAAATAAAACATATTATGTAACAATTAAATAAAATAGAAAAATAATAAAAAAAAAACTAGGTAGATACAATGAAACACGAAATTTTGTTTAACAAAAACAAATAGGTACCTACAAAACGTTTTTTTTATTTTTTTTTCATTTATTCATTCAACGTATCCAACATTTTACAAAATATATATGTATATACATATATCCCAAAGGTAACATAGTGTACTGTGCTCTCTACAATAAAATTATCTATATAAATACTCGAAGTACTATGCTCCTAACAAATAAACTATGTAAGTATCAATTAAAAGTATCACAAACCTATCACAACCTACCCAACGCACCCTTGAAACTTTGGATGGAGGAAAATTTAAAAATATCCACCCGATCTGAACTGTCATTTGCAGATCTGAGCATTCTCGTTATCGATTCGTTCATGCCGTAATTGGTAGAATGAAAGGGAATGGCAAACGGCTCCGTATGGCGACCACGTCTTTCCCCAGTTCTGAGGTTAATCAAGTTCAGCAGAGCAGGACAGTTAATACTACCTCTCAACAATTTAAAGAGCAAGCACAAGTCAGCTCTTAATCTTCTACTTTCCAAAGAATCCAAGTTCAAACGAGCTGAAAGCTCCTCATAAGAATATTCCTCCCGCAATAATCCCAGACGAAAACCCACCATTCTAAGAAACTTCTTTTGTACTCTTTCAAGAGCGTCAACATATATCCTGTAGTGAGGTGACCATACAGGTGACGCATACTCAACTATAGTTCTTACCAGCGTACAGTAAAGAATCTTAAGGGTGTCAACGGAAAAATCTCGTGAGGATCTATTAATAAACCCAAGCATCCTGAATGCTCTCGCGACGATCCCATCTATATGGCACGAAAAAGATACCTTATCATCAATCAGGACTCCCAAGTCACGCAATGAATCTACTTCACTTATTCGGTTGTTGTTTATGAGATAAGGGAATAAAAGTGTATCCTTAAGTCTTGAAAAAGTAATCGTATAGCACTTATCAATATTTAGATCCATGCAATTAATCTCACACCATTGCATAAAGTGGAGAAGATCCTCATGCAAAAGCAGGGAATCTTTCAGAGATCCCACCTGCCTGAAAATTTTTAAATCATCAGCAAAGGAAAGGAAGCAGCTACTGACGATAAAGTTGCCAATATCACTCACAAAGAGATTAAATAAAATGGGACCGCAATGGCAGCCCTGCGGAACCCCTGACGGCACCTGAATCAACCGGGAAATGATCCCTCCGTACTTCACAGCCTGAGTTCTCCCCATCAAAAAGCTCCTGAACCAGCACAAAATGGAGCCGCTTATCCCCATAGCTCCCAGTTTGGCAATAAGGAGACTGTGGCAATGGGAGCCCTGCGGAACCCCTGACGGTACCTGAATCAACCGGGAAATGATCCCTCCGTACTTCACAGCCTTCTCCCCATCAAAAAGCTCCTAAACCAGCACAAAATGGAGCCGCTTATCCCCATAGCTCCCAGTTTGGCAATAAGGAGACTGTGGCCAACCCTGTCGAAGGCTTTAGAAAAATTCGTATAGACAGAGTCAACCTGCAGTCCGCCTTCCATCGAGTCCAAGATAAAATGTTGGTAAAGTAGCAGATTAGTGGAAGTTGACCTTCCACTTAGAAACCCGTGTTGTTCAGGGTTAATGACATGCTTGCTGTCCCAGCTAAGCTTAGAAGTAACCAATGCATCAAGAAGTTTTGGGATATCAGACTGTGAGCAATTTGCACGATAGTTAACTACCTCCTCCCTGGATCCAGACTTAAAGACTGGCTTCAAAAAGCTAAACTTCCAGAAGTCAGGATAGACGCCTGATGTAAGCGACTTATTGAATAGTTTGTGCAATGGCAGTGCTAAAGTGAAGATGCACTTCTTCAGGAAAAAAATAGGGATCCCATCAGGGCCACAAGACAGCTTAGATGGACATCCTGCAACAGCATCTATGATTTCACTACTAGATATAATATATGAACTGATGTTAAGAGCCTCAGAAAGATCAAATGCAGGTAAATCATTCACTGATTCCGACCTGTAGACACCAGAGAAAAACTCAGCAAAAAGATCAACTAGCTCGCCATTATTATGACTAATGTGATCTTGATATGTAACACTCAAGGGCAAGACATTGTTTTTACGTTGATCGTTTATATAAGACCAAAATGCTCTAGGATTTTCATGAATACCATTTTGAATTATATTGATATAGTTATTATAACATGTATCCCTAAGTTGTTTGCACTGGTCCCTTAATTGGCAAAACAACAAGTAGTCAGACTGACTACCAGATTCTTTATAGCGTTTATGGGCTAACTTCTTGTTAATCACGATTGGACGCAGCTCAGTGTTGAACCACCTTGGGAAAGGAGATGTTCTGAACCTTTTGACTGGAACAAAGAGATTTAGGCATCATAAATGACATTGTAGAAAAATGCCACTGAATCATCAATGCACATGCATTCGATGATACCCCACTCAACACTGGCCAAATACTGATTTAATGAGATATAATCCCCTTGCTTATAATCGAAATAATATTCCTCATAATCTGAAGCTTCTACACACAATTCAGGAAACAATTCAATAGTTATTGCTGTGTGATGAGGGCTATCAGGCAAAATCATATCTGTCGCGCTACTAATAACGAGACTGCTCAGATCTGAAAATACCAAATCGAGAAGTACCCCCCTACTATTAAAAATATTATTATACTGGAACATATTATAGAAGCCGAAACAATTTCCAAGTTCTCGCGGAGGAGAACCTGCTGGACAGTCAACTGACAGGCCAAATTCATCATTTCCCCACTTAGCTGCAGGCAAATCAAAATCTCCAGCCAAAATTAACTTACATTCAGGGTACTCGGTATATAAAAAATCGACAGTGCTACATTGCTTTCAAAATAAGAGACAATTGTTATTATTGGTCATGTTGAACTATTCCAGTTTTTAATAAGTTAAAGGTATCTCAAAATTAGAAGTCGAAATTTAACTATTGTGTAGCAGAGAAAATAAAAATGTCCAAAATTTTTGCTCTAATAAAAATAATAATAAATATCAAGTTGATTTTCTATTATACAGGGTGATTTCTAAGGTGAAACTTTTTTTTCAACTGTGTATACAACTACTTAAAAGAAACAACTTTTTCAAATAACTTCTTTTAAATAACTCAAAAATAAAGGATAATAATTAATAATAACGGTAATGTAAAAAGCCTACGATACGACTGCTGATCATTTTTTATGTTGGGGTTTATTTTTTTTTATGTCAAGCAGTGAAGTCTCAATTTGTTGTCAGTTCATCGCGTGATAGATTTCAGTTAGTTTGGGAGTGTTTAAAAATAAAAATGGCTCATGTGTATAAAAAAATATCGTATTAAAAGATGGTTCATGACTTTTTAGGTTATAATCCATTTCGAAATAGGAAGAACAGGAAAACAAGTAATAATAATAAAGAAAAGATCAAAGTGGTTTATTTCAATGTCAGAAAAAAGCAAAACATTCCTATTTTCTATTAGATAATGCGAAAACTGCAGCACGCTTTGAATTTTTACAAATGAATTCGTCTATCAATTCTTGCATATCCAGATTGTTCGCTTCATCAGAGTAAATGTTCAATATTTCAAGGTGATTTACTCTTTTTGCTTCGTGGTAGAGCGTAAATAATTTTTCAATCTCTTGAGGACTGAAAATGATCTCTCGTTAGTACATGAGGTCCCGGAATAGTCAATAATAATCTCATGAAGCGAGCAAATTCTGGTACAATTCCCACGCACCAGTCGTTATCTTATTCAGAAAATAAGGGAATTTAGGCATACATATTTCAGGTGGTGGGTACCCTGCACCCCCACATAGGCTTCCGCCGGCCCTGCTCTCTTATCGTGGTAAGTAATAAATGCAGAGAAAAAAAAATTTATAAATATTATTACCATCTAATACTTATCAGAATTAGATATCGAGCGAATACCATATATCTGTAAGGTAGATTAGATACGAATATCAGTATTACTATTACTCCTCCATTCTCATGTAAACAGATACCAAAAAGTACTTAACTAATAAATCTACCCGAAAGTAACAGTAACGGGTATAAAGTATCGGGTACTGATATTAAAAGTAACTACCCATAACAAGTATTTAAAACAGGGTTGGGCAAAATTTGATTTTTATTAAAAAAATCAAAAATCATTGATTTTTTTGATTTTTATTGATTTTATTAAAAATTTAACATTTTTCTCTCTTTTCAAATTAATACAAATTATTTTAATGTCGGTCTAACAATATAGTAGGTCTAAATTTTACCCAAAATATTGTCAGAACGAGCTTCTTGCAAGAAAATTCCTGTCGCGACTTGAGTCTTTCCCGATCTATAAATTGCCGTGGCCCAATATCAATATGTCTCGCGTATTTTGATGTTGATTGTTCAAGGGAGTGGAAGTAAATAGTTTTTTTCTTTAGTAATTTATTTTAATAATTTTTTCTTGGATATTTATTAAGTCTCAAGTAAAAAAAAACAAATGGCTGGAAGAAAAGAAGACAGCATATGGCAGTTTTATGTTAAAAGAACAGAACCAAATAAATCAGGGTGTAGAGCGATTTGTAAAAACTGCAAAAAAGAAACTCAAGGGATAGTTCAAAGACTTAAAACACACAACGATTTTTGTAATAAGGAGCAAGAAACTAATACAGGTAAATAAATAATAATATTTTATATCAATATTACTTATTTATTATTTAATTTTCAAAGTAAACCAAATAAAAAAAAATAATTTTGGCAAAAACAATTATTTTTTTATTAATTTAATTTTGAAAGAAAAATCGGGCGTGTCCTTAGTTTATTAACAAAAATAGGCATTTCGCATAAATTATTTTTCTTCTTTTCAGGCACTCAAATGTTGCTCGACAGTTCTGTAAGTTTTGCTTCTAGTATATCGTCTGCCTCAAGTTCCATGACAGACTTGTCAGATCTTAGAAAATCTCCTTCAACAGTAACACCAACGACTTTTGAGTCGTTCCAATTGAAGAAAAAAATTAAAAATCAACCTAGTACGAGTGGTTTCGTTATGCGGACATCAACAGCTGATAAACATAAGATGGACAAACAAATAGCGAAGGCAATTTTTGCTACCAATTCGAGCTTTAGATGCATTGAAAACTCGGAAGTAAAAAGAGCTATTGAGTTATTAAGACCTGGTTATACGCCGCCATCACGAAAAACGGTAGCAACCAGCCTTTTAGAGGAAATTTATGAGGAGGAAAAAGCGAAATGTTTTTCTTCTCTGTCAGAACAGTGTGTGAATATGTCCCTTGATGGGTGGTCAAACGTCCACAACGAGCCAGTAATCTGTGCAATAATAACAACTGAAGATGGACGAGCTTTTTTTTCGAAACTATTGATACTTCGGGAAAACCTCATACTTCAGAATATTTGACTGAAATAGTTTTTGACCTAATTTCTTCGTGTGAATCAAAATACCAGTGCATGGAAAAATCTTTTGTGACAGACAATGCAGCAAATATGGCCCTCATGAAAAAAACTTTGCAAGAAAAAACAGACTCAAAAGTCATAACATATGGCTGCTCCGCACATATTTTGAATTTACTGTGCAAGAACTTACAAGTACAAAACGTTGAAGAACATGTAGTCCAAATTGTTAAGTATTTTCGCAATAATCATCTGGCCAGAGCAAAATTCAGTCAAGCAGGAGGCAACACTTTAGTACTTCCAAGTGATGTGCGCTGGAATAGCATGGCTGACTGCTTAGAGATGTACGTCACTCGGTGGAACATAATATTAAAAATCTGTGAGGAAAATGAAAAGGAGATTGATGCGACCATTTATCAAAAGGTTTTAAATATTGGGCTTAAACAAGCAGCACAAGAATATTTAAACATTTTAAAACCTATATCAGTTGCTCTTGATATTTTGCAGAGAAAAAATGCTACTATCTCAGATGCTGTCGAGCAGTGGAAACATTTACAACATATCTTCGAGAATGTTGTAGAATTATCTTTACAAAAAACAACAATTTCAATGTCGATACGACTGATACGAGCAAGCGCTCACGCCGTATCATTTTATCGCCTATATGTTAAACCCACAAAAGCAAAAATACCAGTTAACACCCGAAGTAAAGAATCTGGCTTTAGAAAGGATTAATGAGTTACAAGGAAACACTGGACTGTTACCAATAGCCATAAAGTTTATTGCCCGCAGTAGTCCATTTAAATATATTATGTTTTCAGACGAAATAATAAAAAACGTAAATGGAATACAGTGGTGGTTATCACAAAATGATGAGCCTGAAATCGCACAACAGCTGCCAGTAATCAAACAGTTCCTGTGCGCAACTGCATCAGTAGAACGAGTGTTTAGCACTTTTGGCTTTGTACACTCTGATATTAGGAACAGGATGGGTGTAGAAAAAGGAGGAAAATTAGTATTTTTGTTTAAACTATACAACGAAAACAAAAATACAGAAACATAAAGCTTATACAGTGTCACCATTAAAGTCCGCACCATATGGAACTTTTTTTTATTAATGAGGTTAGTTAAAATTAAATTTCGGCAATCGTTTTTGCTTCAAATTAGACTAAAAATTATATAATCAAATGTCACCATCTGTCATTCGGTATCTGTCAAAAATTACATTTTAATCAAAAAATGCTGAAAAATGGCATTGTTTTACCGAATTTCAAAAAATTTTATTAGAAAAAGTTGTTTCTAGTACAATTCTTGCCCTAAATACAAAGTTTCAGTTTTCTAGCTCAAAGTTGATTTTTTTGCCATTTTTTCTAATTAACTTTTTTTTTATTTAATGTAAGTTCGCTTAATGGATATTAAACTATTTGCTTATACCATACTCAATATTTTATTTAGTTTGTATGAGCTTTTTTTTACTAGAATGCCATTTTTTTTCGAAATTTAAAATTAGAGGCAAAAAAATTTGACACAGGTGGTGCAAAGTTATCCTAATTTAAAAATTTTAACAGATAGACGTCAGATATTCCATTTTTTTGATAGTACATACAACTAAGAAGTTTAAAAACTTATAATAAAATTCCCAGATATCAGATTAGTTCAAAATTTAGACACATTTTCTTTTTATCCACAATAAAATATCAAGGCAATTTTGAATTTTATAAGTAGGCTATGGAAAAAAAAACGAATTAGAGTGCCGAATAAATAAAAGAAATGTCATAAATTTGAATATTTTCGCAAGTTATAGTTTTCAGTGTTATCACCAATGTTGTCCATTCAAGAAAAAATAGAAATTGTCTTAATTTGTGGAGAGAATATGCCTCACCGGCAAGTATCTGCCATTTTTAATGAGAGGCATCCAGAAAAAAATTTGCAGCATAGCACTGTTTCAAGAATAATGTCAAAATTTAGAGAAACTGGATATGTTCAAAATAATTTTAAGAAACCTCACGCGGCAAGTAAATACGATGAAGCAGCACAACTTGATGTTTGTTTAACTGTTATTGACCACGGTCAAACTAGTGTAACCAAGATATTCAACAGGGTGCAAGAGGGAAAGCGTTAGAAAAATTCTTCAGAAAAATCGATTTCGGGCATATAAACCCAAGTTTATAAACACATTAAAAGAACGCGATTTTGATATCCGACTTGATTTTTCGTTTTGGTATCAGGGACAATATGAGGAGAATATTCTTTTTCCATACAAGATATTATGAACAGATGAAGCCACTTTCTCTTCGAATGGTACCGTGAGCTCACAAAATTGCCGATGGTGGTCCCAAGAAAATCCTAACTTCACAATTGAATGTCGCGACCAGTATCATTTTAAAACCAATGTTTGGTGTGTAATTTTGAAAGATGAGCTTATTGGACCATACTTCTTTAGAGTAAACTTAACTGGTGAAAGGTACCTGAATTTTCTTGATAACGATATTACCGAAGTTTTGGATAACATGCCCTTACACCATAGACATAACTTATAGTATCAGCTTGATGGTGCACCCATACATCAAACTGTAGCAGTGAAAGAACGCATAAACCAATTATTTCAAAACAGAGTTATAGGGCGTGATAGAGAATGTCACTGGCCACCCAGGTCGCCTGACATAACCCCACTAGACTTTTTTCTGTGGGGTTATCTTAAGCAGAAAGTTTATAAGAATCGACCGTTTAGAAATATCGAGCATTTGGAACAAATGATAAGACAGTGTTGTGCCGATATAAGACCAAGCTTTTTACAAAATGCTGTCAAAGACGTTTATAGACGGACGGGTGTTTGTATAGAGCGAGAAGGACGTCACACTGAAATGTGAAATTTATATTGCTTTTGTGTTACCTCTTTAAAATGATTAAAGTTCCTTTTTGTTCCTTTTAATAATAATGATAGTTATAAGTATAAAATAAAATTTTTATCAAATATTTAGATGTATTTGTCATTTGAAAAACGAAACATCTGACGTCTATCTGTTAAAATTTTAAAATTAGGATAACTTTGCATGGTATAAGCAAATAGTTTAATATCCATTAAGCGAACTTACATTAAAAAAAAAAAAAGTCAATTAGAAAAAATGACAAAAAAATCAACTTTGAGCTAGAAAACTGAAACTTTGTATTTAGGCCAAGAATTGTACTAGAAACAACTTTTTCTAATACAATTTTTTGAAATTCGGTAAAACAATGCCATTTTTCAGCATTTTTTGATTAAAATGTAATTTTTGACAGATACCAAATGACAGATGGTGACATTTGATTATATAATTTTAAGTCTAATTTGAAGCAAAAACGATTGCCGAAATTTAATTTTAACTAACCTCATTAATAAAAAAAAGTTCCATATGGTGCGGACTTTAATGGTGACACTGTATGTATTATATACCTACTACTTTTTTATTTCTTAAAAGCGCGAGTTCTATATACTGTTGATTTTTGAAAAAAAATTTTTAATATGTTCATTGTTCATTGTTCTGAATTAAAAATAAATAGTTTCATTAAATCATGATTTTTTTTTTAAATAGTGATTTAAATCATGATTTAAAAAAAAATCAAGTGATTTAAATCGTGATTTAAATCAGCCCAACCCTGATTTAAAAGTAACGGAAGTTTACAACACTGCCCTGTATATTGCAACTAAGATTTGGCTATAGCGTAAAAAACCTCCGGGTATTGCCAAACTCCAAAACAAATTTCAGCATTTGTTGAGATCATGTTTTTTTAGAAATAAAATAAATTGTAATTTATTAAAATCTCAAAAACGCTAACAGATAAGTATAGGGAAATAATATGGAAAACTGTTAAGACTAATGTAGTCTAAAAATAAAATATGCAGGGTAATTAAAATTCCGAACTTCCTGTCACTTTCGGTATGATCCGCAATTTTTTTTGCAATTGCATTACATTTTTTTATTATTTTCTTACCCTTCTTGGATTCACAATTAGCCGGTTTGGTGTTGATAATTTCATTTCTGTTTGTCCTTCCCCTTACGCCGCCATTACCGCCACCGCGTCTGTCAGCAACGCCTGCATCCCCTCCTTGTGCAGCTAAAAATAAAAAACAATACATTACATACAGTTGCAGTTTTCTGCATAAATAACTAAATAAATAAACAACTGGAACAATGACCGCTTCCTTCACATAAGCATCGCTCGCAGAGTGCCGTAAAGGATAACAGAGGTATGAAGATAGGGCGCCAACTCTAGAAGTATATTTTGTTGGACAATTTACTGAACGATTCTGTTTTGCTTTCAAATTCGTATAGGCTTTCACTTTTTAGCAACAAGAAAATTAGTAAAATATTCGTACTAATCGTAGGTAATAAAATGGTATTAAAAAACAACTAAAAATAATTTTCAACAAAAAATAACACATTTCAGATTGCATTTTTAATTAATATTAATTACTATGTTATCCATGAGTACAATAGTATTATCTTCCAATTTTATTCCTTGATTTTAATTTTAATTTAAAATATGTCGAACAAAATTGAAAAGTTACCGTGTAATTAAAGACAAGTGAATTAATACAAACAAAAACACGCAATGCGTTTCCATGGAAACAAAGCCAATGCTACTTTTTACTTTCTGGATTTGTGATAATTTGATATTTTTACACGATTTTAATGTTAAATTGTAAATTTTTAAATTTAAAATTATCGCAAAAAAAACAATACAAATCCATGTTTTCTGAAAGGTTCAAGTACCTATCATATTTCTACAAGAAAATATCTTGGTCGATATTTTTCCTGACATGTTTTGGATCATAAAAAAAGTTACATGTGGTCTCATCGAGTGAGAGAAAGGTCTTACCCGATAAGACCACCTTCCCAGGATGGTTGCTATGCAAGTAAGAGTTTTGATTGGTGCAAAAACGCAAAGTAACGTGGTCTTAGGTTACCAGGATTGGTTGCTATGCAAATAAGAGTTTTGATTAGTTCAATAAACGTAAAGTAAATTATCAGAGAAGTAATTTTTGTGAACCACAAGGCAAAATTTTATAGGGGTGAGGATTTTATAACAAAAACAAACATTTTTAGGCTTATCAAAATGCACATGTCACAACAGAAATAGGTTTGTTTTAATGTTTTTTTGTTTATGGAAGAACACAATTAGCTTCTCAATTTATGGGGTAAAGCCTGTCCAGAGATATAAGAAAGTTACACTTTGCCTTTGAATGGGATTATCCAAGGGTGGCCATAAACAAACAATAAATGAATGAATAAATGCAGGTAAATTATGGTTCTAACCTAAAAATTTCTTGAAGTAAACTGCAAATTCGGAAGACGTAATTTCATTAATAAAGTCAAGACGGATGGATTCCAAATGGACTTCTTCTGTCTGGAAAAAACATTAAAGATTCTTCTCTGGATTACCATGAGGACACCACTGCCGATTTATTTGAAGATTGGTTTAAAAACAAGCTAATTCCAACTATACCTCCAAATAGCGTAATTGTAATGGACCATGCAAGCTACCATAGTAGGCAGTTGACCAAGACTCCCTCCTCAAATGACACGAAAGCAACAATCCAAAACTAAATGTATGATAATGACATTTATTTTCAGGAAGAATACACCAAAAGGCAATTAATTGAGGTTTTACTTTAACTTTACTTTAAAAATCCTTTATTCCAGCAAATTTACAGTGTTTACAAAGTTTAAAACTACAAAAGGAATACTTCTGTGATAATTATGCAAAAAATCTAGGGCATACAGTTTTAAGGCCTCCACCATACCATTGTATATTTAATCCAATCGAACATGTTTGGCACCAACTGAAATCTGCTATTCATCGTAACAATATTTGCTCTACTATTAACTCCAGTGTACTTGAGCTTACAAAAACTGAAGTTTTTAACATCCCTTCACAAAGTTGGGCAAATTCTGTTACACATGTTGAAAAAGTGGAAAAATCCTATATCCATATAAACAATATAGCACAAATAATAATTAGAACAGATGATGATAGCGATAGTGATATTGCTATATTAAGTGAATAATTATTATAAGTACCGAATAATTTGTATATTTTTGTAATCATAAATATAATAAAATTTTTAATGATCAAATAGCTTGTAATTTCACATTTAAATATAAATAAAATATTACTTAATGTCTTACTTATTTTTATTACAAACCATGGTTAAATTCTAAGCAAAATACGGACCTTTTCGGCCATATTTCAATTTTACAGCTGACCCGGGTCTTTCCTAATAGGGATCAGTTAGTCACTTTCTTATACACTGGCGAGCAAAAAATGTAGGTCACTTCAGAAGTTGCAAACAATTTTAGAAATAAAATTAATCAGGGAATCATTGGGCCAGTAGGCGGTGCATCATTTGTTTCCCGAGAAATCCTATCTGCCATATTTGTTATCTGCCACGTATTGTCATCGTAGTTACGCCTTTTGTGAAGTAACGTGAATTCAGTACTATTTAATATTTTTATTTCGTTGCCTATTTCTCAGTTTACTGTTTTTTCTTTTTCTAAAACCTATCAGTCTTACGGTGTATTGTTTGTAGTGTTCATTTAACAGGTCATAATGCCTTTAGATCCTATTATTGTAGCACGAATTGTAGCGTTGATACAAGATGGCCGAGGACAACGTTAAACTGTAAGAATTGTTGGTAAGAGCCTATGTGCTGTACAAAACGTTTACCAGCGCTATCAGGAGACTGGCCTGATAACCAGAAAACCAGGATCCGGGCGAAAAAGAGTAACAAACCAAAGAGATGATCGATTTTTGGTGTCCGCAAGTTTGCAGAATAGAACAGCTTCTGCGGTTATTCTGCGAAATCAACTTCAAGAGGTTAGAGATGTTAATGTTAGCGAATGGACCGTTAGAAGAAGGCTTCATGCTAATGGATTGTCTTCTAGAAGAATGGCTACATGACCACCATTGCACCGCAGGCATCGAATTGCAAGATTGGCTTTTGCCCGAAATCACCGGGTATGGAATGATAATGACTGGAGCAAGGTACTGTTTTCAGACGAGTCGCGTTTTTGCCTTACTGGGTCAGATAGACGTCGGCGAGTATGGAGAAGGCCAGAAGAAAGATATGCCCCAGTTTGTATTGACGAGAGGCTTCCATTTAGCGGTGGGTCGGTTATGGTTTGGGCGGGTATCACTTTACAAGCACGCACAGAGTTGGTCTTCATACAGAATGGCTCCCTGACAGCCTCACAGGTATATTACGGAGGTCCTAGATGATTATGTTATGCCTTTCATGATCACTATGGGCGAGCATGGTATTTTCATGCAGGATAATGCTAGACCCCATGTAGCCAGAATTGTCAGTGACTATATAGATCATGTAGGAATTAGGCGGTTGGATTGCCAGCACTCAGTCCGGATATGAATCCCATAGAACATGTCTGGGATGAGTTGGGACGATAAATTCGAAGGCATACACCAACTCCAAGAACTGCCCAGGAGCTGAGAGAGTTGCTGTTGCAAGAGTGGAATAGCATCGACCAGCATGTGATCCTTAATTTAATTCGAAGTATGCCTCGTCGAATACAAGCAGTCATTAATGCAAGAAGAGGGAATACACGTTATTAATTATCTAATTTAATTATTTATTTACGTAACAACATTTTCAAGATATAAAGCACTTACAAATTACAAAATTAAATAAACTAACCTAACCTAGGATAACCCTTTTGGCAAGAATTTTAAATTTATGATTAGACTGATTAAAGAAATGTAAGGAATTATAAAATTTATTGACATTTGTCGACATCCTGTTTATAGGACTATGTGCCAGATAATTCGTTCGGCTAAATGGAACATGTAGAAGGGAAGGATTACGAGTCTGGTAACTAGGAACATGAATGTAAAAAGTTTCCAAGCATTCAGGGCTCTTGATAATATTATTTAATACTTTGAAGGCAAAGCAGACGTCGTAGTACTCCCTTCATCATTTTTTTTATTAATGTTAAGTTTTACTCGTTCCTTTAGTTTCAAGTAACAATCAGTCGAACTTGAAATGTAAATTGGACGTTTATTCAGAATAAATCATAAAAACCAAAATAAGGTGCTTAATTTTTAATATTTAATATTTAATTTAGCTTACAAAATACATTCGGATAATTTACAATTTGCATATATAAGCTGAAAACCGATAATTTCAAAAAAATATTACAATTTCAATGTGACCTAAATTTTTTGCTCGCCAGTGTATCTCTGAACAGACTTTACCTTGAGGGAAAGAGTGTACGTGAGACCACTACGCACCAAAGAAGAGCTTTAGGACAACTGAATCCCAGTGAGATTGAAAGTATTTAGAAGGCGTGGCACATTTTAAAATGTTTAGATTGTAATTTGATAATTTTTGAAAAAAATTATTGATGGAGACAACCTAAAGGTTAAGTACAAAGAAATTATACATCATTTGAAAGCACATTAGTAACTTTTTCAAGTTTTAAATAAGATGTGTTCCGGTTAGCTTTTTAAAAAACGTAGTTTTGACCATTTCTAGAAGAAGTAATGGAAATAAAAATAGTTTTAACCCCCTGTATAATAATAATAAATCCATTTCCATATGGTAAATCCATCGGGTTTCCCTAAACTATAACCAAAATTCAGAACCCAAATAACCAAATTTTTAAATACAGTAATGTTTTGGGCAATAATAAGAATATTATTTTTTTTTTATCTCTGGAGCAGTAAGAGATAGGTATAGGAAAGTATAAAGAAGACATTAGAAGTAAAAGGTGATTCTAAAAACTTAATAATATGCCATTTAAAATGACAAAGCTGCTAATATTTTTTCGGCAACGCTGGAATACTTAAAATATGTGCGCTTTTTGCATATATACGTCTACAGTTGATGCAAAACAAAAACCGATGCACGTCATCAATCAGCTGATAATTATAAATCCGTAAGAAAACACGAGGAAATTAAATTTGGTCAAAAAGTATTAAAACTTTATGCGATATTGAATTTACTACAAACTTAAAGTATTCTTTTTTGATAAGAACCCACTTATAGCAAATATTTTGTTTATTTAAGCTTGTTGAAATTAATATAATTTCAATTTTATTGGCCGATAGTCGGCAACACAACTGTAAACGGTGCGGTAGCGCCAGCTCGCTCGTTGGATTGGTTTGACGTTTGATGCAAAATTAACCTTAATTGTTCGTGGTACCGTGTTGCTGTGCGTCTATTTTTTTAACAAAACTCCAGATATTTTCATAAATTGCATTAAAAAACTGTTCTAAGAGAAACAAAAGTGCACATACATAATATCTCTGTCGATTACGTTGTTTACTAATGGTGAAAAACGCCGAAGCATCTAAATAGTCGGTGCAAAGAGCTAATAGCTTCTCTAAGAAGTTATTTTCAGGAAGAACTTAACAACAATGGCCTATTGTTACCATTGAAAGCCGTACAGAGGAAGTAAATTTAAAGAGTATGTTAAGGTCTAGATATTTTATTTCTACTTTACTAATTTTTAGCGTGTAGCAGCTGCCATAAAATTGAATATCTCCACTGTAAGCGCAATTTCAACAACACTTAAGGTAAATAAATTATTAGAATCACCGTAAAACAAACGTTCTAATTCAAAGAGAGTTGTAAATGTGTGAAGATTGGATATAACTTCTGTCCGTGACACTATTTATGGAATGTACGAAACAAGTAAGTTGTATTATTTAAAAATTATAATATTTTACATCGGTTATTCATAAGCTGTAACTTTTTTTTGTCTTAACTCTTTAAGAAGCCTCTTCAAGAAAATACGATTCGGATGGTAAAAAGATGAACTGAGGCGAGGGCTTATGCTTTCAAACGATTTTTGAAAGAATATATTAAAGAAAAATAAGCATTCTTGTACCAATTCGTCTTCTTGGATGAAACATGGGTTTTTCAGAATGGTACCATTGGTAGATATAAGCAAGATGAAAACAAAAGAAGTGTTAGACCTTCTAAAGTTGATGGTCAAAGGTATTATGCAGTAAACAAATATATGAACTATGGGAAATTTTTGTATATTTATCTTGTTTTTATGAAGAAACTATGCAATTCCCTCACTCGGATATTTTGGTTACAAGCTGGCAACACTGTCGATAACTGACGTCACTCGAAGGGTATGACGTGCATCGGTTTTTGTTTTGCATCAACTATAGCATACCATCGACCTTGGATCACCCTGTATAAAATAAACACGTATAATTTATGAAGTTATACTTACTTTGGTGAAGATCACCGGTAACTACATTGCGATCATCGCCGCCTCCTTGTCTTGAGCCACGACCAACTGCTGCCTAAAAGTTTAATTAAAATTACTAAATTATAACCAACAAACCAACGTATCACTTGATTTTTTATTCTGCTCACTATTTACAACCAGGGTCGTAACGTTTTAAACATTTTCTTATTAAAAACATGTGTTTTAAATATATTTAAATCAAATTGTCGTATTTTAGTAAAACTGTTTTAAACAAAAATACGAATAAAAAGTAACTAATGGTAATGGTCAAGCCTTTTAAAATGTTAACGAGCATTTATTTATTTGGCACCAAACATTTAAATTTCTATGACCGGTACTACGCTGTCAAAAATATTTGAGAAAGATCTTTGATACAATATCTTCTATAAAATATTTAATGGTAATATGCTATCACTAAAATATTTGAGATTTTAACAAAGATCTTGGATAGCGTCATACGGGCCTAAGGTGCTTGTAACATTTCCCTTAATAGCAACAACAACTAATAATAATTCTTTATTATTAATTGTTACATGTACATACAAATTTACACAGTGAAATGTACTGTCTAAAATGTATACAATATAAAATCACACAATCACATCAATAATACCCTGTTCAACATTCATAACCATCCATACACAACACATTCATGCCCCAAAACGTTCCCCACTCATATAGTAAAATCCTAATTGTTTTAATTTGATTTTAAATCTGTTAAGGTTTCTTTTATCTACTGGTAGAGTTGAAAGCAACTAAACCCCTTATGGTAAACCAAATTTGCCGGGCTACTTTTATTCTTTTTATGAAAATTATGTTTGTTTCTTGTTGGGTATAAATGAACTAACTCGTTAGTAACAATCTTTTCAGTTAAATAATAATTGGGTGTCATCCCAAGGAGTATACGCATCGCCCTATTCTGTAATTTTTGGAGTCTATTAGTTTCGTTCTTGTTTCCTAAATAAAGTACAGAGAAACTAAAAATGAAATGAGGCAAGACCAGAGCATTAAAAACCGTAACCCTTGTCCACTGTGTTACAGATGCGGATACTCTAGAGTAGTCTAGAGAGTCAAATGTAAAAAAGTTTGTAACACAAGGTGTCACTCTAGTTTGATCACAATAAAGTGATATTCTTCTAAAAGGTTTTCTTTCGGCGAAAAGGGCAATTACGTCGTGTGTGTTTAGGTATGCAACGAACTTGCACATCATAATTCTCTCTTAAAGGGCTTCCGTACGAGAATTGCAGTTTCCCGATGGCAGTGATTATTTAGTCTGGCATCTTTGTAAAAGAACCATGTAGTACTTTAGTTCTCGGAAATAACAATACGAAAGTGTCTTGATTATATATTCGAAGTGATTATTTACTCAAGCATCAAAGTAAAAGAGACGTTTTCGTTCAGTTCTAAGTTATGGTTAAAACAAATACGTGTTAACTCGATTGTCTAATCTAAATTAAATGAAATCCCAAGGGTATTTAAATTGACCTCAGTTGCAAGGTGTCTTACGTGTCAACATGAACATAATAAGTTGTTACTGTGAAAATATTACAAGGTTAAATTGATGTAAACATCAAAAAGTCACCAAATCGTGGAATAAACAAACATAATGTGTTTTAATAAATCAGGCAATATTTCATGAACCATCCGTTTACCGTCGGAAATACAGGTAATGTGAAGGCAGGTCAGAACACCTCGCCCCAACAAGTAGGTTTGTTTTGGTTCAATTTGTTCTAGAGCATTCCGCACATGCGCAGCGAGATATTTCTGTTTTGGTTCAGTTAGAACCGATTCCGAACTAAAATGTAAGCGTTTTGGTTATATTTCGAACTGGTTCGTAACCATTCTTGAACTATCAATGCAGTTCGAGCTTTTTGATAGAATCGATTCGGGATTCTTAGTTAAACCTCGCGCAGTATTTTCAGCTCAATATTTGATTTTATTGTTTTGTGTTGTTGAAACTAAAACAGAGAAGAAGGGGTTATTCACTATAACCCCATAGTTATGGCAAGTAAAAATTTCTATAGAAAAATTAATTCTAACATGGAATTTAGTAAATTAATTTTTAAAGAGTAATGAAAAATTATTTATCAAGAGTGTTCTTTTCTTGTAGGATCAGCTTTTAAACTCCAGCAGCTGCAGCTCGTCTTCGGAAGGTGAACATATTATATTGAATAACTTAGTACCAGAAATTGTACAACATCAACGAAAAAGCGAGTTAGGGTCGGCCGGGGTAAATGTAAACATGGGTAATTCTAAACCGTCTCAACAATTAATTTAAATTTGCCGGCAAACTCCAAACTCGCGCCAATTGTTGAAAGTCATAATATGCACTGTTTATGTACAGGGTGACCCATTAATAAGGGACGCCGGCTATATAGAAAATACTGTTTTAATCAAAATTACTTTAAGTGAACCTATATTGAATTTCTTTTTGTATTTACGTTTCTTCCCTACCTTGTCAAATAAAGGGTGGGGGAATTATGACAAGGTCGCAGATTTTTATGATTTTCCCGAAAATTTAAAATGTAATGGTATTTTCATTTTTCGCTAGGAAGGAAGAGCATGAAAAATTACAGTTACTGGTGGAAACCGCTGTGCGATATGTTTATTCCTTATAGATATATTTAAAAATATATTTAAACCTAATAACCTAATACTTTACAAGAAAAGTAAAATAAGCAGGACTCTAAGTAGGCTTTGACACAACAAAAAAAACCTAGAACTAAACATGCCTAGAGCTAAAAAAAAATTATTAATGACGCCTTAAGTGTTCAAAATGTCGTCCGCCTGTGCAATACAGAGCTGTAACCTGCTATGTGTAGATAGAGCAGCAGTCTCTACTTCAGCCATTGAAATACTGTTAATGGCGTTCCTTATTCGCTCTGCCATATTCTCCCTAGTGGTCGGTTTGCTTAAATATACCATATCTTTTAATCTTCCCCACAAATCAAAGTCCAGGCAAGTTAGATCAGGTGACCTATAGTAATGAAAATTATTATTTTTCGATTTTTATAAGTTTCTAATTATTAACCTGGCTGGCCATGGAAATAAACTTCCCCTCCCTATCCATCTATCAGGAAATGTTCTGCCCAAAAATCGACGAACCCTTGTTGAAAAATGGGCAAGACACCCATCATGCTAAAAAAACATGTTTCGGCGTGTTTCTAGGGGCACATTTTCCAACAGAACAGGCAAATGGTTGGTAAGAAAATTTAAATAAATTTCACCGGTAAGTGACTGATCGAATATAAATGAGCCAATTATCATGCCACCCAATACGCCGCACCAAACGTTTACACTCCACCTGTCCTGGTGTTGGACCTCCTGCATCCAACGAGAATTGGGTCGAGACCAATAATGCATGTTGTGCAAGTTCACTTGTCCGTCGCTTTTAAAGGTAGCCTCGTCTGTCCATAATATATTTGACATTAATCTAGGATTCTCGGTCTCAAGTATTTTATCAAAATCTTGCATTGTTAAGGCCTGGTGAAGCACTACATGGTACGGATGAAGCCTAAATTTGAAATATATATTTTTAATAAACATTTTTATTATTGCATGAGGATTATATTCTATGTAAGCTCGAACGTTTATGACGTTAGCTTCAGTTCGAGCTCTACCACGTCTAGGTAAAACAGGACGATGAACACTTCCGGAATTTCTCAAGCGTACCGCCAATCGAACAAAAACTCGTTTGGTATATCTACGCCTGTCTGGATACCTTATAGCATACATTCTGGCAGCAATGGTTGCATTCTGCATGCATTCGAAATATACCGCGAGCAAATCAAATGCCATTTCATTTGCTAACAGCATTTTGAAATTATATTTCGATACTTAAACACGTTTTAAGCTAATATTTTTTGACGTGAAGCATTATTTATATTTTATTATCACTTTTTTTGTTGTGTCAAAGCCTACTGAGAGTCCTGCTTATTTTACTTTTCTTGTAAAGTATTAGGTTATTAGGTTTAAATATATCTATAAGGAATAAACATATCGGACAGCGGTTTTCACCAGTAACTTTTAAACAAAAACAAAAATTTTTCATGCTCTTTCTTCCTATCAAAAAATAAAAATACCATTACATTTTAAATTTTCGAGAAAATCATAAAAATTTGCGACCTTATCATAAAGCGCCACCTACAGACACGAAAAATAACTGAACTCAAAAATGTTATTATTCTAGTAGGAGCGCCCGTAAAAGCGCTTTAAAATTAAAAAAAGTTTATTGAAATCAGCCATTTCAAAAAAAAGTTATGACTTTTTTTCCAACCAACGTTTACCCCTTCCCCACCCTTTATTTGACACGGTAGGGAAAAAAACGTTAATACAAAAAAGTTGACATATTTTGAGTAGGTTACAAAAAAAAATTTCAATATAGGTTCACTTGAAGTAATTTTGATTAAAACAGTATTTTCTACTCCGAGGTTGGATTTACGGCCTCTAGCGGTGGACTTAGAAACTTACAAATAATTTCCAGCTTTTTCTTTTTTCCGATTTACCAATAATTTTTTTTTCTCAGAGTCGTCTGATGTCTGATTAACGGATCCTGAGATATAGCCGACGTCCCTTATTAATGGGCCACCCTGTACAAGAAAATATGTGGCTTTGGTCAGTTGCTTTTGGTTAATTGTACTATATACAAGTGGTGAAAATAATGTGAATTTTTTTTATCGAGGTAAGTTTAAGTTGGACATTTTCCTTTCAAACCAGTTGCAAGCTTTTATGGTTTGTTTACATTTACCCCAACTTTTTTCAGTTTAGTTTAGGGTAACAGTAAACAAGCTTTTGGGGTAAATGTAAACGCATAAACTTTTACTTATTACAGATGCTTCAAAATTATATCTGAAAGACAAATGGGCCTGTCTATACTAAAGAAGACTTAATTCACGCAGTCAACGATGTACAACACAGAAACAACAGTTGTTGTGAAGCGAAAGATTTCTACCATGTCCCAATATCAGTCATATTACAATGGACGAAATTCTTCAGATTCTACTGGCAGGGGTGTGTAAAGGTGCAGGAATTCAAGTGAAGTGGATCTCAGAAGGTTTTTTAATTTAAAAAGAAGATCTAGAAGCATACCTGCAAAAATGACCGAACTTAAATGAAGGACCTAAAGAATTAACAGTCAAGTTCAACACTGTAAATAATTATTTGCTACCAGGAAAGAATATAATTTCTGATGTGACAATTTTTTCAAAGAAGTTCAAAACTTCAAAAAGACAATTTTTATGCAAGCATCTTTCAAATGAATCTTGTACTTCTAAGTGTACTGTAACCACTTACCGCGATATGAATTACGATGGCATAAATGTTCCTCTATCTGCAAGCCCCTCTAAAACATCAATTAAGAAATAATTTTTTCAATTTCTTGAAAAAAAGTACTATTATAGAAAACGCAAATGTACCTGCACTAAAAAAAGAAGTTATACCAAGGTTGAGACAACTAAAGTACGGTGAAATGTTAACCACAGAAGATGTTTTGAATAGATTAAAAGAAGCCCAACCGAAAAAATTTAAAACCAAACAAGAGAAAAAAAAAATATCAACATATCAAACACCTTAGAAATACCAAAGAAAAGGGTTAATGTTGGCAGAAACAAAAATTACAAAAAGAAAAAACGTGCGAAATCTAAAGCTATTTCAAGTGAAGAAGAATATTCATCTTGCAAAAGTGATTCAGCCAGTCCTTGGGAAGAAAGCTTCAGCAGTAATGAAGAACCAGTAAATCTCACGAAGACACCCATACCGGAACTAAAAAATGGTGATTTTGTTTTGATACAATTTAAAGCTGGCAAGAGGAATGCAGTTGTAGTGATGGGACAAAAACAAAATTATGCCATTGACTCTAATGATGTTAGCTTTGCTTTTGAAGATCAAATATAAGGGGTTTTACTATTTCCTGAAATCAGAATGAAAGGATCTACTACCATTTCAATAAAAAGGTTTCTACCATGTCTTAGTTATTTTCTAAGTTAAGTTTCGAGTTCTTAAGATTTATAATTCTAGTTGTAACTTGTATAGTCCGACACAAGATAAATGATCATGATTTTACCTGCTTTATAACGGTTGGGCGACTTTAGCCCCCTTAAAGCAATTAAGAGCTGGTTTGTAAGCCTTTCTCAGTAACAGGGAGGTATTTTATTTTTATTTTGATAACGTACGTATTTTAGGTATAATTAATTATACCTGTAGACACATTAGAAATTGTCGAATTATTATTAAATCATTTGAAAATACCAACCATAAGCAGCAAAAAAGAGGTACTGCAAGAGTTCCTTAGCCAACATGACCTCTATTTTCAAAATAATTATACAAAAAAAAACTAGTATGAGGCTTATAAAAGCATCCGGTAACATACCACTTAGATTGCCCCCCCTACCATTGCGATTTAAAACCTATAGAAATATGGTCCGAATTAAAAAACAAAGTTAGGTGCAATAATGTAAACCCAAAAATGTCCGCTAATGTAAGTGAAGTAATTAAAACTCAGTGTAATAATTTACGTTAAATTTAGCAATACACAATAAATGTTTGTACATATACAAACATTGTTTAAATCTTCCTACAAGAACTGTCGGTAATTAAATTAAAATAATTGAAAAATCGTGTTCAATTACTTTTTAGTAATTGAATTATTGTAATCGAATTACTTTTTGGAAATAGTAATTGTAATTGATTTTCCAATTATTGTGATAAAGTAATTGTAATTGGTAATTGGTTTTTAGAAATCTGATGTAATTCAATTACTTAAAAAGTAATTTAATTATTTTAAAAAGTAATTGAATTACTCCCAAATAATTCAATTACATAAAAAGTAATTTAATTACTCCCAAATAATTCAATTAGATTAAAAGTAACTGAATTACTCCAAAATAATTCAATTCCTTTAAAATTTTTCATAAGGCTAAGGCTAACGTACAGGAGGTTTCCTCGGGCACAGGGAGCCGCTTTGCAACACTGCTTTTGTTTCACTTTTTGTTTGTTAGAAGATATCCATTTGCAATATAATCGAAGGAATAATAAACTGGTGGCAACCATATCAGATAACGGATCAAATTATGTTAAAGCGTTTAAAGAATTTGGACCTTCAGTTGACCCAGTTGTTCACGTTAATAGAAATGATGATGAAGACGACGAAATCAATTTTTTGGATTTACCAAATAATATATTGATACAGAGAATGAAGCCAGATGGCTCCATCTCGTGGTGCTGGTAAATAACACCAATTTCTAAGCATACCTGCGCCCTCTGACATGGACTTATCAAGCAACAAATATCAGAGGAAAACCTGCAAAGACAGAACGTCACAATTACAGGAGTCCTCGCTAGGCAGCGCTATGCGTTTTGTCGGTTTAGTAACCGAAAACTTAACACATTGAAAAGGGATCGGTTTGATACAGAGAATGAAGCCATAGCCTCACTGATGAGCTGTTATACAGCGAAACGCGTGTGAGGATGGTTCTGGCAGAAGGAAAAAGCAAACCCTTTTCAATGTGTTAAGTTTTCGGTTACTAAACCGACAAAACGCATAGCGCTGCCTAGCGAGGACTCCTGTAATTGTGACGTTCTGTCTTTGCAGGTTTTCCTCTGATATTTGTTGCTTGATAAGTCCATGTCAGAGGGCGCAGATATGCTTAGAAATTGGTGTTATTTACCAGCACCACGAGATGGAGCCATCTGGCTTCATTCTCTGTATCAAACCGATTTTTCTGTTTTAAAACAGATGCCGATGCTTTTTCCTTTTGTCAGAATCCATAGCCTCACTGATGAGCAGCGTTGCCAGTCTATTACAATTGTAATAGATCTATTACTATTTTAACAATTCTATTACGGTTTTACATTACTCACCAAATCTATTACTATTTTTAATTTTCAGTAACTTTCCTATATTGCCAACACCTTGCTCTGAACGCAAAAAAACATTTTTCTATGTCATTTGTTCGTCTGAGATTCCAACTTAAATATTCATTAAAACGAATAAGATTGTTTGTATATGTATATAATCGCATAAATCGGTTGTCCTGCTTTTATGTATACGGTTTCAGATAATTCTATTCTTTTTTAGTATTTTAAGAAGTTCTGATTGGTAGGTTGGTTCATTTAATATATTCACTATAAGAATATGATACAGATATACTCATGCGCATGGAGTATTTCTTGGCACGCTAACCTTTATTGTTCTGTGTTGGCACGTACTTCCCCGTCCCCAGTAACGCTTATTGAAAATTTGAATTTTGTTCGGTGGTTAATTGACGCTAATAAATAATACATTTTTATATCTTTAGTTTTTGTTAGATTTAGTGCTTATTATAAGACTTGTTATATCTGCAGTTTGCAAACATGGACAGGTAGGTAACAATAATTGTTATTGGGTACTATTTTTTTAAATGGTGAATATTTTATTGCTAAACCAGAGTATATAATATATAGCTGTATGTATAAACTTTTTTTAGATTTGTAAAACCCTTGATGCCAGTGAGTCAGAGTCTGAACCAAAGATAAAGAAAAAAATGTATAAACAGAAATTTAAGACCGATATGATCGAAATATAAAATAATAGTGTAAATAACTAATAATTATGCATAATTTGCATAATTCTTTTTTTTTTGCGAACTGGTGAATGTGCCAGAATATTTATTTCTCTTTCGGTGTTCTGGCTCGCTTTTATTACTATTCTGTGATATCTATTACGTTTTGAACCGTCAACCTATTACTTTTAATCGAAGACTTCTGGCAACACTGCTGATGAGCTGTTATACAGCGAAACGCGTCTGAGGATGGTTCTGGCAGAAGGAAAAAGCAAACCCTTTTCAAATAATATATTGCCCAAGCACGTTAGGTGTGCAAGTCACACTTTAAATATTTTAGCTACTGTTGATGTAAAAAATGCTATACAGAAAAACGTAACATTAAGAACAAGACACACCAACGCTATCGCCAAATGCACTGTCCTGTGAAAAATGGCTGGTAAACCAAAAAGCAGTGAGATAATTAAACAAGTTCTTGGTCAAACATTAAGTTACCCTGGTGCCACAAGATGGAACTCAATGTATGACTCAATAGCACAAGTTTTAAAACATAGAGAACATTTAGAAGAGCTCTTTGAAAAGCTCAATATTAAGAACCAAATGTTTAAGGACTCCGAATTTGAATATTCGACAGAGTATTGTTCAATACTGGAGCCACTGGCTAATGCTATAGACTATATTATAGACATTCTACAGCGAGAACAAAATATTTATTTTGGGTATTTATTGCCGTGTTTGGGATCTCTAAATAAAAAGGTCACTCGAATGGAATCAGTCACTATCAATATTGCTCGTCCAATATTAGAGGCATGTCAAGAAGGTTTATTAAAACGTTTTAGTATAGCTATTTCAACTTCTCAACCTCGGAAGCGAAGGAAGCAACTATTGCATCTTTCACGCTGCCGCAATTCAAGCTACGGTGAAAAAATTGTTTCCAACGCTTTCTAGAAGACGATTTAACAGAAAGTATCACGAAGTTCATTTTTGAAAAAGCACATGATTTAAATTTAGAAGATAACGAGGAGGAATACAAAAATCCTGCTAGAAGTATAAATACTTTTTTTGAATTAGATACTAATAACGACCTACAGAATGAAAACACAAATAAGAAGATTGAGTTGGAGATTCTCCAGTATCTTAATGACCGATCTATGGAAAATGAATCATTAAATAGATATCCGTTTATTAAAAAGTTGTTCTATAAATATAACACATGCTCCGGTTGAAAGGCTGTTTTCTTTTGCTGAGATCATTAATAGCCCCTGAAGGCATGTTCTCTCTTACAAGCATTTCGAAGAATTAGTTATTTTGAAAGCCAATAAAAAAACAAACGTTTCGTAGGTATTTGTTTTTGTTGTAAAAATTTCGCGTTTCTTTGTACCTATATGTTTAATGTAGTACCATTAGTAGTATAAGTATCTAGTTTTTTCAATTATTTTTTATTTTCCATAATTTTACGTTTGTTTTATTTCAACAAATAAATCAAATTATATTTTTTTTTTATGGCTCTGGTTTGTACCAACTGGCCAGCATCTCTCTTTGTTTATTATTGTTTTTAAAACTTATATACAGACATTCACATTCATACCAACATCCATGCCCTTGCCCGGATTCGAACCAGGGACCTATCGGTTGCCAGGCAAGCTCTCTACCCACCGAGCTACCGAGGCCGGCTATATTATATAAAAAGACAGTTGTTATTATTAGTCAATTTGTTAAAGGTAAGTACTATATCAAAATTAGGAGTTCAAGTTTAACTATAAATTTCGAAATTTTTTAAATTTCTTTCTATAATAAAGTGTGATAGTACCTACTGCTATTAAAAAAAATATAGGTAGGTACCTATACAATTTTTGTAAAATGTAAAAAAAAGTAATTCAATTGCTCATATACTAATTCAATTTTAAAAATGTAATTCAATTACCAAAATGTAATTGAATTACTCAGAGTAATTTAATTGCCAAAAGCACCTATAATTTGTAGATTCAGAGTAATTCAATTACTTTTAGGGTAGTTCCATTACTTTAAAGTAGGTAATTGAATTAGTATAAAAGTAATTGAATTAAACTCAGTAATTCGAATGCGGTAATTGATCAAGGAATCAATTACTTTTAGTGGGTAATTGGTAATTTAAATATTTTTATCATACTGTTAGTAATTGGTAATTGTAATTGATGCCTTTTTCGGCGGTAATGGGTAATTGTAATTGAATTACTTTTTAAGAGTAATTGCGACAGGTCTGCTTCCTACTACCACCCTGGACCGGAATGATTTATTTGCCAAAATAGAAGGACAAGCAGGTATAAGTATAAAGGCGTTAGTTAGTCATGACCATTTATCCTGTGTCATACTTTAACTAAGTTGCAAAAATCGTTTACCATTACCCCGGCTGGCCCTATATGCTGAAAATACTGTCCCTGTGTGTCCACGGACACTCAGTTTATAGAACATTTTAAAGTCCCCACAGCAATCGTAGTTAGCTTAGCGGCAAAATTTGAACCGAGCCTGTACTATTCAACACAGGATACTGGACTTGAACGAGCTCCTCCTGTTCAGTTTAATAAATAATCATTTTATGCTTTGAAGTAAAATTTCAACTTTAAGCTGCGTTTAGACTTGAGCACGAATGCACTGATCCACAGCGAATGTTCAAGTGACACGCTGAATCTCGTGTGTGCGAATAATCGCGAACGCGAGCCGCCTGGTGTCGGTCTCTGGTCGTGCTCAAAGGGATTTTATTGTAGGCGAATGCTCAGTTTGAACGGGAAGTTGGTTTGTTTGTGCGTGTGTAGAAATTTTTCTTCTATTAATTTATATTTGTCATCGCTTACTAATATCATGGAATGGGCCAACGATTTATCATAATTATTGATACAAAAAATCGAGCTGCCCAGTATTATTCGAAAACAAGAAAAAATTATGAATGGCAAGAACATGCTAAATAAAATTAACATCAGCAAAGTCACGGCTAAGCGCTCTCTTCACGATATTGCTCTTCTAAAATGTGCACCTTTTTTCATGATTTTTGGCGTTATTAAATTTAGCACGAATTCAAAATCGATTTTGGTCATCCTTGTGAAGTTTTTAAACTGATCATAGCCACTCTCCGACACTAAATTGTTTAATAAATTATATCGTTTTGTAAACAGTTGCGTTTCCCACCAACGACGACGTTTTCGAGTGTTCTTTTTAATTAAACGGTATATCACAATGAATGCGGCCGCGGCTATTTCTTGGTCGTCCATTGTTTACTCCTCTGTTCGCGAACAAGTGGATCAACCCATTCGTCATAAAAAGAAATATCATTTAAACGGTGCCGCAAGCACGAACGAATGCCGTGCGCGTATGCTAAGTACGCGCATGCTCAAGTCTAAACGCACCTTTACATAGCAAGTTTTCTTGTAGAATTTTTTAAAATTCTTTTATATAAAATGAAACAACAAAACCAATCGCATTACTTCACCGGTAGATATCGGTCAGGTGTTTTTGTTTATCCTAGGCGTCAGGTATATTTCGTTTTACTATACAAATTAATTTTTTTTATTTGTGTGGCAAAAGGTAATTTGAAAATTTGAAATATTTGGGGTTATGGTTAATTTTCCTTTTCTCTCTTTTTCAATAAACTGTTTTCGTTTCTTTCAAGTACGATCCGTTCTAAAACAGTTCAATGCTTTATTTTATTGCGCATCGAGTTCGGCGCAGTTCTCGAGCTTTTTAAAATAAATCCTAATTTTACAACCAAAACAAATCTAATACAAAATAAAAATTGAATGTACCCAACTAACCTAACTCTACAACTTCGACAGTAATAATTATTAATAAAATAGATATTAGGTAAATTGGTAATGCTAATTTCAGAATCACAGCTTAAAGATAATGATCTTTCCCAGAGTAATATTTTTATTTAAAGCTGATCCTGAACTATTTTTGTGTACACCGGCTGTTATTTATTATAAAAAAGGTACCGCTGTTGGATTGTTTTGTCTATACAACCTCGTGAATAAAAGCGCCTGTCAAGAAAGTTAGTTAGTTATGAATTTCGATATTTGGCATTATTTCTTTTAAATAATATTAACGATGATATTTTCCCGGAATATCGGAAAACAGTTTAGCACTCTCATCAAGCGTTTTTCATTTACGAACTAGGCAGGTTAAAACCAGAATAATTGAAAAATAAATAATAATGTGTAATGTAATTTTAATTATTTGTCATTTAGCAAGAACAGTAAACGAACAGACTATACAGGGTGTTTCCTAACTACGGTACGAAACTTCAGAAGGTGATACGTAAGGTCGTTTTAAGAAAAAAAAGTTCCTATGAACATATATCCGGAGTTGCTTCGTTTCTGATGAGTTGAAGTTAAAAAAAAAAAAGATCATAAAATATCCTTAAACCGATTTGGTTGAAACTTGGTTCATTTATTTGAAGTAATACAGCTCAGATTAAGCAACTACAAATACAACTTTTTGGTCTCGTGTTTTTTCATATCTGGCTTCGTTTGCGACAAAAAAAAATTAAAATCACTTTAACTCATTCTAAAAGCTATGCATGGACAACATAAAATAACAACCAAAAATAAAAAATAAACAATTTCGACCTTACAGTAAATGAGCAAATGTCCACCTTCTGATAAAATGCACGACTAGTTTCAATAGGTTTACTTTTATTATCACATTTTTGGCTTACCACATCTGCTATTTATAACAAATTATTGTCAAGGCCAAATGAAGTACCTGCCTACCTGCTTGGGAGAGCAGCTGACAGTGATAGTATTGTCATATTATCAGTAAAATTCAGAGTTGTCAATTAGCAGTGATTCCATCATGAACAATTTTACTAACGCTGAAATGGCTGGCATGCACTTTATTTATGGATTAGCAAATGGAAATGCGGAAGAACCACGGAGAATTTACCAGGACAGATATCCCAACAGAGTTATCCCATGTGCTAAAACATTTAGAGCGCTACATGCAAGATTATGTGAAACTGGGACTGTTAATAAAAATACAGGTGGTGGAAGACCAGAAACTGTAACTACGCCTGAACTGGAAGGAGTTATACTTGATGCGATAGAAGAAGATCCTTCAAATAGTACCAGGAAGATTGCACTGCAGCTTGAACTCAGCCCAAAAACCGTTTGGAAAGTTCTAAAAAGAAACCTCCTGTACCCATGTCACATACAGCGGGTCCAAGCTCTAGTACCTCGGGATTTTCACTCAAGATTAATGTTTTGCAGGTGGTTAATTCATAGGATGGCACACAATAATAATTTTTTACCAAATATTTTAGTTACGGACGAGGCAAATTTTTCACGAGATGCTATTATGAACTTTTAAAAGGACCATTTTTGGGTCGACGAAAATCCCCACGTTATTAGAGAAAGTCATTTTCAGCAACAATTTTCGCTCAACGTTTGGGTAGGAATTATTGGTGACTACCTAATTGGCCCATTTTTTTTACCGCCAAGATTAACAGGTGAATCCTACACGGACTTTTTGCGACATCATTTACCCATTTTGTTCGAAGAAGTACCCCTACATGTAAGATCAACATGTGGTTCATGTACGACGGGGCTCCAGCTCATTCTAGTATTCTTGCTCGTTAGCATCTCGACATCACCTACCCTAATCGCTGGATTGGACGTGCAGGACCTCAAAATTGGCCAGCTCGCAGTCCTGATATTAATCCTCTAGATTTCTAATTATCTGCTCATTTGAAGGCTCTTGTTTATAAAACTCCTGTACTAGATGTGAATGACTTGAGGAATCGGATAATTGACAATTGCAATGTCATAAGGAATACTCCAAGTATTTTTGAACGTGTCAGACAATCAATGACAAATCGATTGAAGTCGTGCATTTTATCAGAAGGTGGACATTTTGCTCATTTACTGTGGTCAAAATTGTTTATTTTTTATTTTTGGTTATTTTATGTTGTCCATGGATAGCTTTTAGAATGAGTTAAAGTGATTTTTATTTCTTTGTCGCAAACGAAGCCAGATATGAAAAAAACACAAGAGACCCAAAAGTTGTATTTGTAGTTGCTTAATCTGAATAAATAAGAAAACTTAAAAAAAAGGCAGTGGCGTACTTTTTCTTCTCCATAATAATTGGCTGTGTTGCCCACTGAGACGTCACTGGACCTAATAATTTCAATATAGTTAGGGCTAATTAAGTTATTACTTCAAATAACTGAACCAAATTTTAACCAAATCGGTTTAAGGATATTTATGACCGTTGTTTTTTTAAACTTCAACGCCCTGTATCTCAGAAACATAGCAACTCCGGACCTATGTTCATAGGAACTTGTTTTCTTAAAACGACCTTACGTATCACCCTATGAAGTTTAGTACCGTAGTTAGGAAACACCATGTATTAACAGTGACAACGTAAGGGTTGGAACAAATTTATTTAAAATCCATGTGATACATCATTTGAAAGCTAATGTCTCGTACAGTATGCTCATAAATTTTGACGTGATTCTGTCTAGCTATTCCAAAATGGCGACCGTTAAAAGTTAAAAAAAAAAATCCCTATTTAAATAAGCGGAAATGATAAAGCATTCATGTTTTTTTTACCTTTCAAGGTAAGAATCTTCATTGTTTCACGTTCTGACATTTTGGTACAATTGAATGGCCACAAAGGTCCCCAGACTTAACGCCTCTAGACTATTTTCTTTGGGGGTATTTAAAAGAAAAAGTTTACCAAAATAGGCCAAATGATATTGAATATTTGAAAAACTAAATTAGATTGGAGACACATAACATACCGGCTGAAGCCATTCGAAATTCCGTTGACGGATCTTACCATCGTCTGGGAGCATGCCAAGAAGAGGATGGAGGACATTTCCAGCATTTGCCACGTTAAACCACCTTTTTGTTGTGTTTTGCTTTGCTTCGTTACATTTTTATATTTTGTGACAAAATAAATAACAAATAAACCATAACTATTGTTAAGTCACAATGTCACAAAATGTCAGAAAGTGAAACAATGAAGATTTCTTACCTTGAAAGATAAAAAAACATCAATGATTTATCATTTGTGGTTAATTAAATAGGGATTTTTTTTTTAACTTTTACCAGTCGCCATTTTGAAATAGCTTGACAGAATCGCGTCAAAATTTATGAGCATACTGTACGAGATATTAGCTTTCAAATGATGTATCACAAGCTGTATGTTTCCATTTAAAAAAAACATCGATGTCGTCATATCTTTGACAAATGTCTATAAAAAAACAAACGAATAACGTCAAAATGTGAGCATATATAAAACTAAATTGAATTGACGTGTCCGAGCATTTTCCCCAAAAGTTACAGGTTAAGGCTATATTAATTTTATTCCGGACTTCTGGGCAGCCCTGTATATACACACGGGTTTTTGACTGAACTATAGTTATAACTTATAATATATCTCTTAATAAATCGGGACTAAGAGAAACTATCATATTATTATTATTTAGCCCATTAGTTTTTATGGTGTTAATGTAAACATGTAGATAGTTGTATTCAAAATCCAAATTGAATCGAATATCTTATTCTACTGCATGTTAAACTTTACAAGTCTGTGGAGAGGAAAGAACGGAAGGTTTTATAAAGGCAAAACTTCAGTCCTGTAAACTGATGTCATTTTCTAATACCAATATATACTACTATAAGATTTTTCTTTGCTTCAAATATGGTAATTTTTGTGTATTTTTGTTTAAAAAAACTTTGATCGTTATAAAATACTTTATTAAAATTTCGCTTAAAAGCTTGATCTTTTTATTTACATAAGGCACATTTTGATTTGATTTTTTTTAAATTTAATGAGTTTGAGGCAGTAGCAAACAAAGGAAAAAAATTAAAACAAAAATGAAGTAATAATGTGTCCTAGTTGCACTTTTTTCGCAATGGGCAAAAACAAATATGCAAAAAAAATCGATCCAGCCTAATGTACAGGGTGTCCAGTTTTCGATGGTTTACGGGGTATCTCCGTTATTAGATTAAAGATAGAAGGATACGGTTTTCTCAGTACTCTGCTACTCTACTGAAACAAAAGATGCAGCAATCAGAATTTTTCTAGTCCTTCTTGTTTTTGATATACGGAATGTTCTTGAAAGTTTTATATTTTGGGACACCCCCATATTTAGGTTACCCCGTAGCTTATCAAAGAAAAAATAAATGTTCTTTTGTAGTTTTTTTACGTAGAATCCAGTGACGTACTTTCTACGTTCAATAGTTTCCCAGAAAAAAACAAACTTGCTTTTTTTAAACGTGTCACCCTATATATTTTTTAATAATATAATTTAGTTTATAACAAGCTTCTCAGAAATATATAATACCTTAGTTTTATTTTTAATATTAAGCGCGAAATTTACGTTTTATTAAAAAATATATAGGGTGACCCATTTAAAAAAAAGTAAGTTGTTTTTTCTCGGAAACTATTGAACGTAGAAAAAATTTGAGTACGTCACTAGATTCTACGTAAAAAACTACAAAAAGAATATTTGTTTTCTCTTTGATAAGCTATAGGGTAACCTAAATATGGGGGAAGTCCAAAAATGTAAAATTTTCAAAAACATCCCGTATATCTTAAACAAAGACTAGACAAATTCTGATTGCAACATCTTTCGTTTCACAAAAAAGTAGCACAGTGCTGCGAAAACCGTATCCTTCTATCTCTACTAATAACGGAGATACCCCGTAAAACCATCGAATACTGGACACCCTATACATATGTATGCTCCATTCCACAATTATTCGTTAATTTCTCGACCGCAATAAAATTTAAATGGCAACCCTCAGTCCTAATCCCAACCAGTTGCCTGACAAATATCTATTGTGTAGGCACCGGACCTTTTGAAAGGGTACAGGTCCTGATTACCTACTAATTTCAATGGTTTAGGTTAGCTATTTTCAACAAAACAACAAATATAAAATAATAGGTAAGTATCTTTATTTTATTCATGTCATTAAATAGCTATTAATATTTATACAAAAATACTAATCTACAATATTATAATAATACAATATTTAACTTAACCTACTCTATATTTAGCTCTGTTTCACTATCACTATCGTCTTCATATATGCCTAAGCTAATTATTAAGGGCCTTACGTTACTATTAATTATTGGATGGATGGGTTTGGTTATTATACTCAGGTCATACCCTTTTTCTAAAAGGATACAGTAAACGTTCTTTATGATGTTTTTGGCATGAAGTGATAAATGTTTTTTCTACGTTACACCATAACTTCCGGAAGCAATATTATCTGAAGTTTCACACAGATCTGACATATTTTGGATGCTCGATAACACACACGAAAATACCTTTAACGCACAGCTTGACAAACACCAAACGACTGATGAACTAAGATGAAAAGACTCTGCTTTATATTGAACACCTGCAATTTGCCATTAACCTACCTAATATACCAATATAATAACATAATTAATAGTAACGTAAGGTCCTTAATAATTAGTTTAGGCATAGATGATATTATAATATTGTAGATTAGTATTTTTGTATAAATATGAATAGCTATTTAATTACATGATTAAAATAAAGATACTTACCTATTATTTTATATTTGTTGTTTTGTTGAAAATAGCTAACCTAAACTATTGAAATTAGTAGGTAATTAGGACCTGTACCCTTTCAAAAGGCACTTATTTATGGCTGGGTTTAAATTTTATTGCGGTCGGGAAATCAACGAATTATTGTGGAATGGAGCATACTAAAACTGCGCGCTCGGTGGCAGCAGAGGAAGCTGGCAGTCCTAATATGGCAAATTTGTTTTTGTGCACATTTCCTGCTACCAGCAAATACAATCCACTGATTTAACTGAAAGCCAGATAAATTCCATTGACCATTGACGTCATTCGCAACCACCAACACAAACGCAAATGATCAAAATATATTGTGGTTGACGTTTACTACTTAATACTATATATTCTAAAGTATTAGGGCGAATATTCGCGATAAAACTACGAATTTTCGCCTAGCAATATTCGGCTAATTTATAAGCGAATTTTTCGGGAATATTCCCAATACGTATTTGGGAATATTCGGGCGGAATGAGACGACTACTCACATCACTACCAAGGGAACTACGTAACAACAATTGTTGAAAGTGACCTACTTCAACCCTTCGGTCGGAATGAGACGACTCGAGTACTTGGCGAATATGCAACAACAATTTCGCACGGCCAAATAATAATTGTCGAAATAAACCGCTAACATGAGTTGACAAGTATCCCCAAGTGACAACCTGACCCCAGTGACAAATAATTGCCAAATACACGAGTCGTTTGATTCCGGCTTTATACATGCGCCCGCTCCTCTTCTCATTGATGTTCGTACTTGTTCGAAAACCCCCAGAGTACGGTTTTAAATGCATCTAATATTCGATTTCGTAATGCATCAATGGTATTCACTGGTGTTTCATACACTAGAGATTTGAGATGCCCCCACAGGAAAAAATATAGGCTATTTAAGTCAGGGGACCTAGGGGGCCATGACTGAGGTCCACCGCGTCCTATCCATTTGTTCTCATACACTTCATTTAAATCTCAGACGAACATTTAAATACTCCAGAGACAAAATAGAAAAATGTGCTGTGGCGCCATCTTGCCTATACCACATTTGATTTCTCAGCAAAAGAAGCAAGTTTTCGAGTAATTAAGGCAATTATTGTTGCAAAAAATGCCTGTATGAGCGACCATTAAGTCGACCAGGCAAAAAGAAAGGATCAATGAAATGATCCCCAATTATACCACCAACATTTAATGAGAACTGCCCTTGCAAATGCGTTTCTACAATTCCATGTGGATTTTCTTCAGCCCACATGTGGTTGTTGTGAAAATTTAAAATTGGCTTAGTCGATAAAAAGGATTTTACAAGCAAAATTCGGGTTTACTGCTAGCTTATTAAAGTACCACTGGCAGAAATTAATCTTTAAAGGGACATCTCGAGGAAGGAGCGCCTACACCCTTTGAATGTGGTAAGGATATAGCAGAGAATTACGCAGGATACAAAGAACTTGATGACTAATATTTAAATGTTCATAGATTTTTCTGGTGCTAGTGCCTGAATTTTCTTTCTATTTTATTGTTAGAACAGCTTCTTCGATTTGTGGTGATTTAACAGTGCGTTGCCATCTTATTAAGAGTTATAGTTTCTTCTACAAGACGCCTATGATTATTCGATAATCAGGTATCATTTTATTGGGATAGCGCTCCATGTACAGACGTACATGGCTTCTCTTGCATTTCCATTTGCAAGGCCATAGATGAAATGCATTTCAGTCATTTCAGAATTCGTAAAATTTGGCATAGTTGCGTGATTATAACGAGTATTTAAAACACTTTTACACCTTAAGTTTACAACTTGAAACTTGAACCATTAATTTATAAACACATGCAGACACAAGTTACGATTTCAAATGGGAAGTGTCAAAATTAATAATACCAAGAGATTGTCAAATAATGCCAGAGCCTACCAAACCATTTTAAAAATTTTACTTTTATGTAGTGAAATACAGAAAATGGTTTATTTTTTTCTCGATAACGATCGCAAACTACAAGAGACTAAAAAGTTCAGGTGGAGAAAGGGAGACACGACCCCTGAAAAAATTTCTCCCTGTAGATTCCCACAACTATTTGACATGCCCAATGATGTAAGTCTCACAGCGTATGCTATATTCCAATTTTGAGCTAAATATCTTAAAAACTGCAGGAGCTATAAAAAAAACTAAAAAAATCTTGAATATTCAACACCCTGTAGATCGGTAACGAAGCGTTTGCGGACCTATGTTTATAATAATTTTTAGTCATGAAATAAGCTAAAGAATTACCACCTTCCATGTGTACATGATATTTAGGAACACCATGTATTTATAAGTGTCTGATATTTTTCTTAGAAAACAGACAATCGCTTAAAATTCTCTTTTCACAACAATACAATACAAGAACACATAATATATAGTTGATGCAAAATAAAAACCGATGCACGTCATCAATCAGCTGATAATTGTAAATCCGTAAGAAAACACGAGGAAATTAAATTTGGACAAAAAATATTAAAACTTTATGAGATATTGAATTTACTACAAACTTAAAGTATTCTTCTTTGATACGAACCCACTTATAGCAAATATTTTGTTTATTTAAACTTGTAAAAATTAATATAATTTGAATTTTATTGGCCGACCGTTGGCAACCGAACTGTGAACGGTGCGGTGGCGCCAGCTCGTTCGTTGGCTTGGCTTGACGTTTCATGCGAAACTAACCTTAATTGTTCGTGGTTCCGTGCGTTTATTTTTTAACAAAAACTCCAGATCTTTTCATAAATAACATTAAAAAACTGTTCTATTAAGAGAAACAAAAGTGCACATACATATCTCTGTCGATTACGTTGTTTACTATTTGTGAAAAATGCCGAAGCATTTAAATAGTCGGTGCAAAGAGCTAATAGCTTCTGTAAGAAGCTATTTTCAGGAAGAATTTAACAACAATGGCCTATTGTTAGTATTGACAGCAGTACAAAGAAGTAAATTTAAAGAGTGTGTTAAGGTCTAGATATTTTATTTCTACTTTACTCATTTTTAGCGTGTAGCAGCTGCCCTAAATTTGAATATCTCCACTGTAAGCGCAATTTCAACAACAGTTAAGGAAAATAAATTATTAGAATCACCTTAAAACAAACGTTCTAATTCAAAGAGAGTTGTAAATGTGTGAAGATTGGATACAAGTTCTATCCGTGACACTATTTATGGAATGTACGAAACAAGTCAAAGTCAAAGTCAAAACATAGCTTTATTGTTATGAAGATATAATGTTTTTAACAAAGCCAGACATTATATTTCAATAATTCGATTTCATCACATCAATTATTAGAAAGTATGAACCGATTAGCACACAACATAAGTCATTATTAAAAGTCTGAGAATAAAAATAAAAGGAAATAAATAATAAAAATCCTTATGTTGAGTTACAATTCGCAATAAAATATCAAACACAAAATCACTTAAAGATATCAGTAAAAAAAAAAATATATCACTTAAAAAGTATACAATATCAGAAAACTACCAGTATGGAACTCTCAGTCGAACTTGTCACCATAATACTCGTCAATAGAGTAGTATGTCTTGGACTGCAACAGTGTCCTTGTTTCTCTTTTAAATATTTTAACGCATCCCAATCTTCTAATATAATATGGCAAATGGTTTAGAAGTTTCTTGCCCTCATACACAAAAGAGTAAGTTGTATTATTTAAAAATTATAATGTTTGACATTGGTTATGCTTAAGCTGTAACTTTCTTTAGAACATCATGTAACTTTGGCAACTTTAAGTTAGAAATTAACAGACAGACAACTGTTTGATGGTTGTCTTAATTATTTAAGAAGCCTCTTCAAGAAAATAGGCTTCGGATGGTAAAAAGATGAACTGAGGCGAGGGCTTATGGAACCTACCCATGTAGCTTTCAAACGACTGATATTTTTGAAAGAATATATTAAAGTCTTAAAGAAAAAGAAGCATTCTTGTACCAATTCGTTTTCTTGGATTAAACATGGATTTTTCAGAATGGTTCCATTGGTCGATCTTGGCAAGATGAAAATAAAATAAGTGTTAGATCTACTAAAGTTTATGGTAAAAGATACTATGCAATAAACAAATATATAAACCATGGGAAATTTTTGTATATTTATCTTGTATTTATGTAAAAAAAAACTGTGTAATTCCCTCACTCGGATATTTTGGTTACAAGCTGGCAACACTGTCGATAACTGACGTCACTCGAAGGGTATGACGTGCATCGGTTTTGTTTTGCAAAGAGTATACATTTTATTATCCCTTGCATCGTCTAGGATTAAGTGAGAGGAGTCCACATTAATATGTATTTAAGATTGTTCAACAAGCCACCAGATGAAATAAAAACTGGTCTCAAAACCGATTTAAACTAAAAATTAAGACACTGCTTAATAAATCGGGAACCATATAGTTTGAACAAATTTTTTAATAGTTGAGCGGGTTTTCAGGATTTTGTTGTAAATTTTAGATGTGGATGTAAAAAATTTTTTTTATCATGACAAAATTTCAGTTTTGTGTACCCTTATATGTAATTTGAAATTAAAAAAATAAATAAATAAACTATTTTTTTTGTCCGCGACGTTGTCGCCTTGCAAGTTGCAATCCGAGAGGCCCGAGTATAGTCACAGGAACACAGGCCCGTAGCTACATTGTTACGCCACGGAGTGAATAACTTCCTTGATAGACGAATAAAGAGTACTTTACATTCATAACGCAGGTTGACATGAATCTAGGATCTGGATTTTGGTTAATGTTTTTATTAATAAAACTGTAATTTTTTTTTCTCACATGTAATTTTGTGAAAAAAAGTATTATATTATTACGGTTCTGCAATAACTGTTATACAGTGTTCGATATTATCAATATTAATAACAAAAATATGATTTGCTGGATTTGCACAAGCCTACGTCTCTCGAGTATTTATAAAAATAATTGTTTACTATTTACAACTTTTTGATTATAAACGCATTTACCAAAAGAATAATTAAAATAAAATAAAACCCAGCGTATGGTACAAACGTATATTTCCAACTGCCCTCAATCAATCCCTAAAACAAGGGCCTTTTAGGGTATCCCAAATAACCCATAAATATTCTTAGGACTGAAAGAAATATAATACGTTGACACAATCCATTTGCGTCTCGCCTAAATGGTACAGATACAGGGTGTGCTTTTCTTAAGTTGTTACATGATTTTAATTTGTTCGTTTTTATACGCAAAACTAGAAGATAACAGTTACAGAAGTTTCTGTTGCTAATTTTCAGAAATATTTGTAAAGCTGCGTAATTTATTATTTTCTCAAAAACAAAATAAAACTTTGGCACCATGCCAAATAAAGCTAATTTAATCCGCCATTAAATTCTTATCATTGATTCAATGTGCAGGTAAGTGAAAAAATATTGAAGGAAATGAGCTTGTTTTTTCAAAGTAATTTTCTTAATAATATTTGAGGACACCATTCCCTTTTATGAACTCATTGTAATCTAACAGTGCGCAGCGGCCCAAAATTGAATAGAGACGACATGTCACCATGTTCATTCAATAATATTCTTAGGAAACGATAAATAGTATTTTATGGGTTGTGTAAAGTAAATATAACCCGTGATAAATAGGATGAGGAAGAGGTGAAGGCACTCGCCTTTGACCACGCGTATTTTTATTTCTTATCAATTTAACGTGTTTTACTTTATTACTAATATTTTGTTTAAATTAACTTTTTCGGTGTTTTTCTAATTTTGGTAGTGTTATCGACAGTTTACCCTGAACCCATGACTAAGTGGCAATAAATTAGAAAATAATGTTAGGGGTTCTAAGTTTACACTCAAGAGGCCTAAGGGACGAAAACGAGGCGACAGGCACTTGATTCGTAGCGTCTTTTGCGTAACCATTGCCATTTTTTTGATCGCGTTATATTTTTCGGGTATTTTATGTTTTATGTTAAGCCTTATCAATATACTTAGAAGTTTATTTCAATTAGTTGTTTAATTGTTAACAGTAGTTTACATCAGGAAGCTACTACTATTATACTAAGTGATTGATAAACCTACACTTCTCTACGATATTATAAAAATATTATATCAAAATCAACATCTTTTATTCGTACTTGCATAAATGTGAAACACCCTGTATATTCGAAAATACTTTCCAAACTATCCTTATCATAGGTATTACTCTGTAGCAGATCGAAATCTGTATCTCTAATACTAGAGATCGCACGATATGGCTTTTTTTTGCCGATACGATATATCGGCCGATAAGACATATCTACATATTTCAGTGTTGAGTTTTTATCAGGGTTGGAAATTTATGACTCTCGTAAAAAACTTAAATCATGTCAACCCTGATTTTTATAACGTCGAATGTAAATAAAAAATACAAAACGTGGTTCTGAACCTGCAATTTGCTAAATCCTGTATAATCCGCATACTGTAATAGCACAGCGACGTCAGTACTCGGCAACCGCAGTTCAGGTTTTCGTGTAGTGTGCTGTATTAATATTATTTATTTAAATATATTAAACATAAATAAAATAACTTAAATGAACTGTAAACATCACACACTAAAACACCCCTTAACTGCCCCATGATGTTTTAGGTAACTAAAAAGTAAAATAGAGAAAAAAAGAAACTTATAAATTAAAAACGGCAATGAAACCAAGCCCCTTTTACCTACTAGTACACTGACTGTCTTGACTGATTTATTCTATTTTGCTTGTTTTGCCGATATATCGGCAATTTTTCTGCCGATACGATACCGATAATCGGCAACAACTGCCGATATAACGATATCAATATCAGTATCGTGCGATCTTTATCTAATAGTATAGAATTTAGAAACCAAGGGAACCGAGTAAGACCCTGCATACATGGGAATGTCATGATAAATTAACTTTACCTGTGGCACAACCTCGGGCGCCGGAGGTCTTGCTCCCCACTGTCCTTGGGCTGCAGGAGGCTGTTGCGGTGGCTGAGCTCTACCACCCCACGCGCCCGGTGGAGGACCCTGTTGTGCTGGAGGCGCTTGAGCAGCAGCTCCAGGTCTGGCGCCCCATGCGCCTTGTGGTGGAGCGCCTTGAGCTGGGCCAGGACGAGGGCCGCCTTGGGCTGGGCCAGGACGTGGGCCGCCTTGAGGAGCTTGCTCCCCGCGACCCCGTCCACGAGCGCGACCACGTCCTCTCGGCTCCATTGTACCTGAAAAGAAAAAGGTTAATAATCAGGAAATATCAAATTTATTGTTTGGTTCAAAACAATGGGAGACTATTAAAAAGTAGGGTTCGATCAATATGGGCTTTTGCGCTGATACCCATATTTTACTGCCGATGTGTATCGTATCGACATGAAAATGATAGAAGCTGACAACGCTGTGTAAATATCGATCTACGACAACGCATCTCAATTTATCGTGTAACCGCGGTATTTCCACGATTGGGTGCGTTATGGATAGTGTATGTAGTGATTGATGTAAGAGGCGAATAATACCATCAGATATTGTTATCAAGTTTGTATTGATTGTTTCATTTTTCTACTGACTTTCTGTTTCTTGTCTCTTTGTAATTGATTTGTTGTTAGTTAAACTAGGTATTTGTTGTTCCCGTGGAAATTTCTATCTAGTGTTTGGTGGTGCCTGAATGTGAACTTGTGTGATGAGATTGTTTTGTGACACGCCTGCTCTTCTGTAGCAGTCCAATAAGTTTGTTAATGTGTTCTGTTATTGTTGGCATTTTAAGTCGTTGTGTATCTTGGTGCGTGCGCAATGATTCTGAGTGCTTTGTTTTGGAATACCTGAAGTTTATTGTAAGTGTCCCATTTAAAAATGTGTATGTACACCTTGTCCCGCTTTTGTAAAACACCCTGTATATTCGAAAATTATTTCCAAATGTAGTCCCCTATCATAGGTACTACTCTGTAGAAGATCGAAATCTGTATCTCTAATAGTATAGAATTTAGAGTAGTGTGCATAAATAGATATTCTGTATATTATACAGGGTGTTTCAGAAGTACGGTACGTAACTTAAGGAAGTGATTCCTTATAATATTCTAAGAAAAAGAAAAAGTTCATAAGAACATGTGTCCGGAGTTGCCCCGTTTTTGACAGGGTTGATAAAAATCATGATGTTTTTGATTTTTTAAAAAAATTTAGCAGCTTTTACAAATATTATTATTTTTAAATATTTCTAACTGCTTATATTTTGTTTTGTTAAGTAAACAAATATTTTTAGGCAGGAATAGTACAGATAAGAAGCAAAACTGGAGAAGTTTTAACATGCAAATTTCGTTCGCGTAGTTTTTACAAGTTTGCGCCTTTGTCGAAACTTGTATTAACGTGAAAATGTCGTCCGCGCAGTATTGCAAGTCTGCCGCTTTGTCGAAACTTGTAATAACTGGCAGAAAACGCCCGGCTATATAAACGATACGCACTTATTTTAGTTATCAGTAATATTTTTACTTTAGGGGTTAATCTATCAAAACATTTGAACTCATGACAAGCCGGGGCAGAAAGGAATTTAGTGTTTGGCAGCATTTTATAAAAAAGAAAGTGGTGGACAAACTAGGTTGTAGAGCAGTATGTAAAAAGTGTGGTAAAGAATTGCAAGGTCTAGTGGACAGACTAAAAAGTCATTGGGAAACCTGTAAAAGTGAACCTAGTGATATCAGCAGTGGTCTTGAAACTCTGCATGGTGATTGTCAGTCACAGTCTGGAACTAGCCAGCGATAACTGTGAAACGGGAAGTGTAGGTGGACGTGAAAATAGTGGAAGTAGCGGTCATTTGGATTTTTTTGTTGTGCGAACTGGACAAGATAAGAAAAAAGAATTGGACAGACAAATAGCCAAAGCCGTTTACGCAACAAATTGCAGTTTTAGAGCTATAGAAAATAAAGAGGTTCGAAAGGCCATAGAAATGCTAAGACCTGGTTACCTTCCACCATCTAGATTTCAGTTATCATCAACGCTCTCGAATGAAATATTTGCAGAAGAAAAATCTAATTGTTTTAACAAGTTATCTGGACAATCTGTTTGCATGTCCTTAGATGGATGGTCCAATATACCTAATGAGCCGATAATCTGTGTCGTTTTGACTGCAGAGGATGGAAACAGTGTTCTTTTAGAAAGCATAGATACATCTGGTCATCCCCATACAGCTGACTATCTTGCCGAATTGGCTATTAACTCAATAAATAAGTGCAAAAATGAATATAACTGTAAAGTTACCATTACCAGTATTGTTACAGATAATGCGAGCAACATGGTCAGTATGAAGAAAAAAATTACCGAGTCGTCCAATAACCCTATAATTACATATGGTTGTTCGGCAGTTACTTAGTTTGCTCTCCAAAGATTTAGAAGCATCGCAGATAAAAGAACATACATTGTACATTGATGGGTAGATGTAACATTTTTTTTTTATTGTTTTTTTTTAGTTTTCGTAGAAGGTGTAATAAGGTAGGTTGAACCACTGTGTAATAAGGTGTGTTCAACCACAACAACAAGTAGCTAGGTTGCAATAATATGTATGTTGTCAATTATTAATTTTAAGGATTTTGCTGACTCCACAATGTTGAGTGGACGGATGTGATTTTTAGTTAGAAAATAGATTTGTTTGATGCCTCAAGGAATAAGGTGTTTTATTGAATAATATTGGCCACACCCATCGTCACTCATGGGACACTAAAACCCAATTTATTAATGACCCATTTGCCAAATGCTTGGTATAAAGAAAAAGGGGGCAAGAAATTGGTCTTACCTCAGGATGTTCGATGGAATACACTTTCAGATTGTCTTGAGATCTATGTGAATGAGTGGACAAAATTGTTATTAATATGTGAAGAGCATAAAGATCAAATTGATCCAGTGATTTTTAAAAAAGTTTCAGATATCTGTATTAAAAGGATGGCTGAAGATTTTCTACAGTTGTAAAAACCAAGTTCTATAGCACTGGATGCAATCCAACAAAAAGGTGCATGTTTATCTCAAGCAGTTTACATATGGAAAAAGTTACTGGCTATTTTTGACAGTTTTGAATTTGAAGAAGAAAGAAGCTTGCGTCAATATTAATTATTTAAGAACAGATATGTTCAATCTCTAACCCCCTTTCACTTTTTGGCGTATATTTTGGATCCTACAATAAACAAAGAAGAATATCCATTACTAGCTGAAGAAAAGAGAGATGCTCTACACATTGTTTCCAAATATTTTGCAGGCACAGGATTATTACCATTACTAATTAAGTTGGAAGCTAAGTCGGACCCTTTTCACAAAACTCTGTTTTCAGAGGAAATAATCAAAAATGTAACAGCAGTACAGTGGTGAAGATCTCAAAAAGAAGTTTCAGAAATTAAGCAAGTGCTCCCTATAGTAATTTCGGTTTTTGTGCCTGTGCATGGTCTGCTTATATTGAAAGGATGTTTTCTACTTATGGATTCGTACATTCAGATACAGTGCGTCCATAAAGTCTAGCACAAATTCATTTAAAATTCAGGTATTTACTTTTTAAAAACGCTCGAACACGTCAATTAGTACTTTTGTTTGCGCATTTTTTAACGTAAAATGTTTTTATACAGGGTGTCGCACGTATGAGGTATGAGGTCATCAATAAATGTGTTTAAAATAAATTTTCAAACGTCAATATTTCGGAAACCGTGATTTCCAGAGGTGTTAAGTGTTCATCATAGAATTCAAAATTGATATAATATACAGGGTGTTCCATTAAGAAAAATCCTTGATGACCTCATACCTCATACGTGCGACACCCTGTATAAAAACATTTTACGTTAAAAAATGCGCAAACAAAAGTACTAATTGACGTGTCCGAGCGTTTTTAAAAAAAGTAAGCCCCTGAATTTTAAATGAATTTGTGCAAGACTTTATGGACGCAGTGTATAAGAAACAGACTTGGCAGTGACAAAGCAGCTAAACTAGTATTTTTATTTAAGCATTATAACACTTAGGCTTTTTTTTATATTTTTTTTGTTTAAATTAAGTATTCTTTTGTATTAAAAAGGTTTTTTTAGTTTTAATTTTTTTTAAGTTTTATTTTTGTAATAACCAGCTGTTCTCTTTGATTATTATAATAAAATAATAAATAACACCACATAAAAATGCGTCTGGGTTTTATTTTTTGTATGAACATATACATTTTAAGTGTTAAAATTTTAAAACTCTTTTTTAAATTAATCATGATTTAAAAAAAAAATCATACTGATTAAAATCATGATTTTAATTTGAATCATCTCAACCCTGGTTTTTGATATACAGGGGCTTAGTTTTTTTTTAAAAAATCGTTTCTCTACAATGCTTTTAAATATCGTTTTCCCGATTTTATTGAAATTTGGTACCGTTATTCACACTGTTAAGGAGCTTAATTAACCCTAACTAGATTAAATTTATTAAGTCCAGTGGCGTCCCGGGGAGCACCTTAACGAATATTATTGACAATAAAATGTACGCCCCCGACTTTTTCCTAATTTTGATATTTTCTGTCGGATTTATCAACTAATAATACAAATTTTTGTTCCCTGAATCGTTTTCGTATCTTGCTTCGTTTTCGAGAGAAAATTAAAAATTACTTTATTGCATGTACAGGGTTATCCAACCAAGACTGGACAAGGCGATTTTTTGACTTTTCCTGTACTTTTATAAAAAAACTGAAATAGCCATCTTAAGTCATCTTCTCCCGCGAATTCGAATATCTTCAGCAAAAAACAATTGAACATCAAACAAAAGTACTAGGGGTCACTTTGATATTTTTTTAAATGGGATGCCGTATTTTTAATGAGCTTATCCGATTTCTCATATAAATTTTGATCTAAAATGTTGGATTTTTAATTCAAAAACGCCTTTTTTCTTCAGTTTTAAATTCGGAAAATGTTCGCCTACCGTAAGATTAATACCTGATAGATGGATACCCGTTTCACCTGTTCACCCTTTAACCTGCTTTAAAGCGTCCGTCAGTTAGACAAAATAATCAAGTTTCAAAAATTTCTATATATTTTTCACGAATTAATTACAAATTTAGTAGTTTTTGCAAATCTATTATTGCTTACGTATAAAAAAAGTATGACATATTAGAAAAAACTATAAACTAAAGTGAATAACTTTAATCTCAATAATATAATTGTTCTATGTGTCCTCCATTATTTTCAAAACATGACCGATGCCCCCTTTTCAATCTCTCCAAAGAATCTCTTACAAAATTTTGGTCCTGGTTAAGTCTATTAATTTCATTTATAATTTTTTGCTGAATGTCCTCCAGACTTCTGTTGGGTCGTTGATAAACTACATTTTTTAAATGACCCCATAAAAATGTATCCATTGGCGTGATATCGGGGCTATTTGGTGGCCAATGAATTGTTCCGTTACGGCCAATCCACTGATTGTAACGCTCGTTTAGGTATGTTACCACTTCTCGAACTGCATGAGGCGGAGCACCATCCTGCTGCCAAATGATATTGTTGTAGGCTTCCTTTCCAAGAAATCCTCGATATCGTTATGAAGAAAATGGAGGTATCTTTGGCCTGTTAAAGAGCCACGATAAAATAGTGGTCCAATAATTCGATTTTCTAACATCCCACACCAAACATTAAGTGAGCTCCAACCTTGAAACTTTATCATTTCATATCTATGAGGGTTAACTGCTGCCCAGTATCTTGTATTTTTCCGATTGTATACCCCCGATGTTGTAAATGACGCTTCGTCACTCCATAGAATTTTATTATATAAATTATAATCTTCGTCTTGCTCTCTCATCAGCATTGAAGCAACAAATCGAAAACGCAGTTCTTTTTGAAGCTGTGTTAAGTATTGAACGGGAAGGATGCAATATGGTTTTAGACCACATTTTTTTAAAGTTCTGTGAACTGTTCCATAGCTTACTCTCCGGAGCCCTGGACCATACCTTACTTCTCGTACCGCTTGCGGAATAGAACTCTTCGGATTTATAGTAAAATATTGAACAATAGCTCGATCCCTTATATTCCGTCTTTTCATCTTTCTTGGCTTATCTTTCAATGTCTTACTTTCTTCAAATAGGGTCTTAATTCTGAGAATTGTATCCACTGAAATGTGTCTCTGGAAACTCTCAAAAAATGTTCTTTGTGTTTGTCGAGCATTCTCTGCACTTTTGTAATATAATTTTATTACATTTAGCCGTTCTTCTAAAGAATATTTCATTATTTGTAATTAATTCGTGAAAAATATATAGAAATTTGAAACTTGATTATTTTGTCTAACTGACGGACGCTTTAAAGCAGGTTAAAGGGTGAACAGGTGAAACGGGTATCCATCTATCAGGTATTAATCTTACGGTAGACGAACATTTTCCGAATTTAAAACTGAAGAAAAAAGGCGTTTTTGAATTAAAAATCCAACATTTTAGCTCAAAATTTATATGAGAAATCGGATAAGCTCATTAAAAATACGGCATCCCATTTAAAAAAATATCAAAGTGACCCCTAGTACTTTTGTTTGATGTTCAATTGTTTTTTGCTGAAGATATTCGAATTCGCGGGAGAAAATGACTTAAGATGGCTATTTCAGTTTTTTTATAAAAGTACAGGAAAAGTCAAAAAATCGCCTTGTCTAGTCTTGGTTGGATAACCCTGTACAAAAAAAAATACCGATGTGTAAATTTAAACATTTCAATAAAAAATAAAATTATTTTTTTAAATATGATTATAAATAACGGTACCAAATTTTAATAAAATTGGGAAAAGGATATTTGAAAAAATTATAAAAAAAACTATTTTTTTACAAAAACTGGAACACCCTTGTATATCAAAACGGGGCAACTCCGGACACATGTTCAAATGAACTTCTGAAACACCCTGTATAATATATAATTTGATTTGTGTTCTATTAATGCCATGGAAACACAGTAAACAATAAATTTTGCTAATTAATAAACTTTGCGTATATTATATATTTGGAATATTAAAAACCAGTTCTTTCGGAAAGAAGTATAATTTCTTAAAGCAGGTAGAAATGACATCAAGTAGGTCAAACATCTTATACAATTTTATACTATAAAATATCAGTTATAATAATATAAGTTTATTTAAGGGAGATGTTCTCCTAAGGATTAGTCGAGGGACCGGGGGAGAACAAAAAAAATGTTTTTAATGTCATGTGACTTTAAAATTGTACAAAATACTGAATATTTTTAATAAAAATTTCCACATGGATAGTTAAAAGGGATAAAACATTTTCTGTAATAATTATAAGTGAGAAAAAGGAGTAAATTTGTTGGCTTTAAATAGGGCTGCCTGTATAGGTAACCTTTAACCGCTGCTATTAAATTTTCCGGCTTCATTTTTAAAACTGAAAGCCACTTGACACTTAGATTTTCAATTTTACCAGCTATTTTCTCGAAATCGGTTATTGTAATATAAAATGTCGGCTATCAAAAGCGTAGAGTCCCCTCAACCCCTTTGAAGATTAGGTTTATCCCATTTTTGAGGCACAAAATGAGTAGAGTGCCTAAAGTAACAGGGTCATGCAAATTTTCACGAGATTTGATGAATAACTGTAGTCACAGTTCAAAGTAAGCGATTTTTCACGCAACTTAGGGAGAGCGCCCACCAAAAATGTGCACTTCAAGTGAAGAGATATGAGGTGCGCATAAGGGAGAGCGCCCACCAGAGCAGTGAATTGCTTGAGGTGAAGTGTCCGTGAGGCATACCGGATACGCACGTCATGTGCGCTTGTAGTACGCGCATACCAAAGTAGTGTACGAATTGCATGCAGTGCGTAGAGAAGCAAAGGTTAATTGTCATTGCCAAATAGTCATCGTCCGATTATAAAGATCTTTTAGCAATCTACATAATATGATTCTACATGCTGCACGAATTCAATATTAAATTGTTGATCACGCATTTTTATTAAAATTGTAAACACTAAAATAATGACCAAGGGGTCGGAAATATCAATGTCAATCATAACGGAACACTGCAAGATATAACCTGAAAAGCTTTTATTCGGCGCGCATCAAGTAAAAATAGGGCAGGTCCTATTTTTCAGCACGCATGCTGTGCGGTACTGCATCGTGAGGCCACTCACTTCTTTCGCACGGCCGCCGCGCAACTTCTGTATGCGTCATTGCATATAAAAGCATGGTACGCTGCGGTTTATACTAACCTCATGCGCACCTCATATCTCTTCACTTGAAGTGCGCATCTTTGGTGGGCGCTTTCCCTAAGGTTGGTATGAAGTGCAGCTTACCATGATTTTATATGCAATGGCGCATACAGAAGCCGCATGGCAGCCGTGTGAAGGATGTGAGTCGCCTCACTATACAGAGCCGAACGGCATGCGTGCTGAAAAATAGGACCTGTTCTATTTCCACTTGACGCGCGCCGAATTATAGCTTTTCAAGTTATATCTTGCATTTTTCCGTATCTATTGACATTGACATTGACATTTCCAGGGCGGTTTACCCCTGGATAAAAATTTTAGTGTTTACAATTTTCATAAAAATGCGCGATGATTAACAATTTAATATTGAATTCGCGCAGCATGTAGACTCATGTAGAATGCTAAAACATCTTTATTATCGGACGATAACATTTTGACAATGGCAATTAACCTTTGCGCCTCTACGCACTGCATGCAATTCGTACACTGTTTTGATATGCGCCTACTTGAAGCACACTGAAGTGCGTTTCAGCATAGTATAACGGAACGTAGCGACACGAGGCGATTTAGACAGACCCAAATTTCTCTGCGCAATGCGCGTAGCGGCCATCTTTTTAAGGACAAATAAGTCAGTCAGAAAGGTAAACAATGCTTGCGTGGATTGTAGTTTGTTTAGTTTTTGTAATTTGTTGGTTTTTATCGTGCGTTTAAGTTTTTGTGCCGAACTTTTGCTGATTTTCGATGGATTCCCAAGAAAAAATAAGGAGCAGATGTGCTTATCGCCCTTGCCCTGCCCATGGAACCAGCTTTTTTGCTTTTCCGAAAGACCCAGAAAGGTATGTTTTAAATTTAATTCTATAGCTGTAAAAACGGTGGATAAATCCTCAGAAATGTAAATGCAGAATAATTTTATCGCTGCTAAAATAAACAGTTCGTCTCCTTGTTGTTATTTGTTTTTAGGAATAATTTAATTTATATTTTAGGGCTAAAATCTGGATCAAAGCTTGCAACAGGGAAGATCTACTGGGCATGGATTCAAATAAAGTCAATAAAAATTATCGGCTATGTGATAAACACTGAACAAAAGATTACATCCAAAGGTGGTGTACGACCACGTTTGTTTGATAGGGCCCAACCCACATTATTTTTACACGCAATACCAGGTAAATTGATAAAATAAAAGGCTTACTATTACCACAATATAATCCATTTATAGTGTCCCTACAGTCCCTACTATTACAGTTAATTTTTGGTTCCGAGTGTCTTATGGAAGGTTGAACATATTATTGAGTCACAAATAAAAAAGACCTTATTTTGTATTATTTGTTTTATATTTAAAGTAATGTTAACTTGTAGATGTTTCAAGTGTCGATGAGAGTCAACCCAGTCAGCCAAAAAGAGCTTGTATTGAGCATTCAGTGGAAGCATCAACATCATTCTCAGATAGTTTTATATTTCATATTTTACAATTTCCGACAAATTTTGGTATACGCTGTCTTGTCTCTCTCTTTTTCTCTATGCTTTTGCTTACTTTTCACTTCTGATCAATTTTGAGTCACCAAAAATTATTACTGTAATGAATATCAAAATTTGTCTTAATACAGGAAAAATTTTGTAACCTTTTGTATTGTATTTGTTTATTAAATGTTAATATAATACTATAATTTTGTCTATTTTTCTACTTTACTGCTTCCACACTTTTAAAGATGCAACATAGCAAATCGCCAATAAAATGACTAAACATTTGCAAAATTATTTATGCAAGTTTTGCGGTTTTGTAAACCTTTTTTAGGATTTTTTAAAAAATATATATACAGGGTGAGTCGGGAGGAATGGGCCAAACTAAGGGTGTCATCTAGGCATCAAAATAATAATAAAAAACTCAAATGTTATCCAATATTCATTTGTTCTCAAGTTATAACGCAAAAACAAAATATTGCATTAATTTATACTCTAAACCCGATATTATTGTCAGTAATGTAGCTATCAGAATCATAGAAACTGCCAAAATACTGTATTGTCATTGGTGGTTTGCATTCGTTTCCATGGTTCTGATAGCTACGTCACTGACTATAATTGGGTTTTGAGTACCTATAGCTTTCCTGTACTTAAATTGTATTATTTTTCGCTTTTCAGTAATAATTGTTGTGCTGTCACTAACCTTTAGTGTCGGTATAAAATATTACATTGATTCATCGTTAACTTTCGGATTTGTATCATTTAAATTTTATAAAGTCCCACACATTTATTCACATATCTCGAATACGCCAATATGATTTTTATTTATGGTTTGTGTAATGTACAGAGCATCACAAGTTTTTTACAAAATTAGTGACAGCACAACAATTATTACTCAAAACCGAAAAATAATACTGTCAACTAAACATCTAATTGGGATTCTCAACCACTGTGTACATTTAAGTATTACAGGAAAGCTAAATTAATGCAATATTTTGTGTTTCCGTTATAACTTGAAAACAAATAAATATTGGAATTATTATTTTGATGCATAGATTACACCCTTATAGTTAGGCCCATTCCTCCAGACTCACCCTGTATGTATATTACTTCCAACAACTTCACGCTGGTCTATTTCTTCACCTTCTTAAGCAACACACTCTGGTTCACAACACACTAGGGTAATTTTAGATGTGTACCTAACCTACCTTCTTGTGCAATTACTACTCAAAATAACGGGTCATACGAGTATATATTGCTCCGAAAAGGCAACTTGACGTAAATAAAAACCTCGACGAAAACGGAGGAATTTAGTATCTTTAAATAATTAGCATGTAGGATAAGTTTTATCAAACAACTAAAATATAATCTGAACTGAATATCTTCATGCTATTATTGATTGTTTTTAAATTGACTTTTTTTCAGTGTAAAAGCGATTTCAACATAAAATTTCATATGTTTTCTTAGTGTAATAGAGGACAATACCGTCATCCTTCTGTCACTGAAACTGACCCCTGGAGATCAAAGGGACCGACAGCTCGTGTCGCTACTGTATAGTTCCGTATACTGTGGTTTCAGGTGTGCTTCAAGGACACTTCACCTCACACTGCTCTGATGGGCGCTCCCTTACAATGGCTGTTGCTTCGAGTGGTGCATTTCAGGACGTAGTAGGCAAGGTACCCCTGGCGCACTAGGCTAGGAGGCCAAAAATCAGCCTAAAATAGCGTAAAATGGCTCAAAAAGTTCGACCGATACACTATTTCTTTGCCGATACCTGCAATATGTTATATGTGATATTTAACGCATTTCAAACTGTATTTTATTATTAACAAAACCATCACGTATCGGCAATGATAAATACTTTCACGTTACAAACGAAATTTTATTCAAAGATATATTTTTAAAGGAGCATTTTACAATAGCTCCACTTCTCGATCCTCATTTCAAATCAAAGTTTTTTAACGCAAATCAATATGAACAACTAAAGGAAAAAATAAAAATAGTTAATGAGATTATTGAAAACAGAAGTGAATTACTTATTGATGAGAGTAAAAACTCTAATAGTGACAAAGACCTTCCATTGATAACCATTATCGAATCAACCACGAAAAAAGGGAAACTTACACTGGCTTAGGATCGAGTTCGGGCAATGATATTCAAATGCAGGAACGGAAATCCCTTACGACACTCTTTGAAAGAGAAATAAATGGGTACAACTCATTACCAGTTATTCCCCCAAGCGATAATTCTTTTGTTTGGTCGATAAGTCCCAATTTCCTTTGTTATAGTCAAGCTGTAAAAATTACTTGCCATCAGCAAGCATCTACAGTGAGCAGGTATTTTCAGAGGCTGAAAACATATGTCAACCAAGTAGAAATCAACTTGAAACACAAGGAACTAAAATACTTGTATTTCTTTACCACAACCTTAAAAAAATTAATTTTAATTACTAGTTTTTTACTGCCAGAACATAAAACCTAATCAGTTAGTAACTCCAGTACTCCAGTGTGAATTTGGTTCAAAAAAAGAAAATACATATTGAGAATTTAATCATTAAAATTGTTACTATACTGTTGCTTAATGCGAGAGAGTAATAAAATGTAAATTTGCAATGACAGGACCCAATAAACAGGGTGGACAACTTAAAGGTTGCATTGTAAATTTCAGGTAAATTGCAATGATAGTTTTTAAAAATTTCGTATTTTAGATATTTAAGTCCTATACAACCCGAATCGGCCCTAATCTAGGGTCACCCTAATTTGCATACAATGGAAAGACGAGTTTGGTGAATGAAAGTAAGGGGACAGTGGCGTTACTACAGGTAGAATAATAAGTATTGAACTAGTGAGAGACAGGTAGGTAAACTACATGTGCCTCTACCTACCCGATCTCGGGTTTCCTGACAATAAACATAATTAAAAAATAATAATTGGACTACACCTATGGAATACGGCGAAGACCACTGCGTTTTATAGTTCAATAATGATTGATTAGTCTCTCGCATTAAGCAACAGACTATACATTTTCACAAAGTACGAAACACTTCAAAAACCGTAGAGTCTAACTCATATATGGTTAGACTACAATAAACTTCGATGAAACTCATTTTTTTTTGGATCGTAGAAACCGAAAATAAAATAATATATAGGAAATTCCATTTAAAAAAACGCAACTTTGATACGTTTCGGGTTTTTGTGACAACCTGTACGTTATGAAAATAATTTTAAAATGTACCCTTAACAAACCCAAAACAAGCTATATGTAGTGTCGAATAACATGAATAACCCTGTATACGTAATTAAAAGTTAACGAATACAATATTTGTTTTTTTGGCTTTAAAAAACATATATTATATCGGCAAAGATACCGATATTGCCGACAACCGATATATACAGTATGTCCACGGATGTGGTTTACAAGAGGACAAATGTGGTGATCGGCCGATACGGATTTTTTTGCCGATACCGATAATCGGCCGATACCGATATTTTAGTTGCCGGTGCCGATATAATATCGGTATCGGCACGACATTTTTAAAAGATCTGTTACTATTCAACATACGTGGATTAAGTAAAAATTGTCAATAGTGGCAACATTGTAAAGCATCTTTAAGTCAAATACTGGCATTAACGCGGACGTAACGTGGACGAATTTCGGTATTTCCCCGACCGCCCGATTCCAAATACTAAATGCCGGTGGTGATTACTCGTTTAACGGAATCGTTGTTTAGATCTTGAATCAAATTAGTACATTGTATATTGACTACTTCGGATATCGGTCGTGTCGTGCAAGATTTTCATTTTTTGCAATACCTACCTAGTAATTTTAATGTCATTTTAAGTTAACTACGACTTGTACTTGTTGTTTAGTTTGGTTAAAAAAGTGTTGTTTTCATTGACCAACATATGCCTTATTTAATTTTGTCATATGCCTAATATTATGTAAATAACCTAAAATTAATCAGATTAATGTTAGAAATAATTTAGTTGTTTAATTAAAAAACAAATGTTAAAAATGGGTTTTCACTTACAATTAATAAAATAGTTAATCTTAAATATGCCGATATTTATCGGCAAAATATTGCCGATACCGATGCACCCATATTTATATCGGGATCGGCCGATCACTAGACAAATGGACTAAAAATTGAAAGATACGAAAAAAAGTCACTCTTAATAAACGTTTTTGCTTGTCTAGAAAATACGATTCACCATAAGAAACTTCAATTTTTTTTTACAGGGTGGGTAAAAACTGCAAAAATGTTATTTTGCTTTAGAGTAAACATACTTTATTTTGAAAGATTAGTACGAAAAAAAGTCACTCTTAATAAAACGTTTTTGCTTGTCTAGAAAATACGATTCATCATAAGAAACTTCAATTTTTTTATACAGGGTGGGTAAAAACTGCAAAAATGTTATTTTGCTTAAGAGTAAACATACTTTATTTTGAAGGTACGAAAAAATCTTATTTATAGAGTTTTTTGCCCTCTACAACTTTTGTTAAAAGGTTCATTAGTTATTTTTGCTTATTTTGCCGTAGTCTTTTTTTTAATAAAAAGTTTGAGAAAAATGTTTTTTTTTTAAATTTTATTTTATAGTTTGCCATGACAGACAAAAGCAAATAAAAGCAAAAGTAATAGTAAAATTTTATTAAGATGTCATTCGTCATTTTATTTCTTACTTTTTATCAAGTTAAATTTATATTGTGACAAAAATGAGTTATTCAAGTGTAGAAATGATCGATATGATTTATGTTTTGGGCGGTAGTGATAAAAATGCTTTTTTAGCTACAGGAATTTATGAAGAACGACACCTAGAGCGAAGACACCCCGATAAAAAGATATTTGAAAATCTAATGGACAGGGTTGGGCAAAATTTGATTTTTATTAAAAAAATCAAAAATCATTGATTTTTTTGATTTTTATTGATTTTATTAAAAATTTAACATTTTTCTTTCTTTTCAAATTAATACAAATTATTTTAATGTCGGTCTAACAATATAGTAGGTCTAAATTCTATCTAAATTCTACCCAAAATATTGTCAGAACGCGCTTCTTGCAAGAAAATTCCTGTCGCGACTTGATTCTTTTCCGGGCCAAATATGTCTCGCGTATTTTGATGTTGATTGTTCAAGGGAGTGGAAGTAAATAGTTTTTTAATATGATATATTGTTCATTGTTCTGAATTAAAAATAAATAGTTTCATTAAATCATGATTTTTTTTTTAAATAGTGATTTAAATCATGATTTAAAAAAAAATCAAGTGATTTAAATCACATGATTTAAATCAGCCCAACCCTGCTAATGGAGAGATTTTTTGAAACTACAGGAAGTGTGGCTTATAAAAAAAATGACCGAAGAAAATGGGTATGCACCGAAGAAAATGAATTCAACGTTCTGTTAAGTATTACTGAGAATCCTCTTATTGGTCATCGTCCTCTTGCACAACATCTGGACACTGGACGAACGGCGATTTAAAAAATAATCAACTCAAACAAATTACATCCTTACCACCTCCAGCTTGCTGCAAAAGCTTAATGATAAGGACTATGGTAGGCGACTTGAATTTTGTGCATGGGCGCAAAATAAAATAAGGGAGCAGAATAATATTGCGCATTTAGTTCTTTTTTGCGACGAAGCTACGTTCCATAAAAATGGGCAACGTCAATAGACATAATTTTCATTAATATGGCACTACAAATCCTTATTTTGTTAGATTTCACTCACAAAACAGATGGTCGAGAAATTGCAGGAGACTACGTAGTTGGTCCACATTTTTTCGAGGGAACTCTAACGGGACAGATCTATTTGGACTTTCTCCAAAATGCACTCCACACGGCTCATTAGAGAATTCTTAGACGAAACTTATGGTCAGCAATGGATTGGAAGAGGCGGACCTGTATCATGGCCAGCTAGATCGAAGGATATGACAAAAATGGATTTTTGTATGTGAGGATTTGTTAGAGATCAGGTGTACAAAATGTCTCCGACAACTAAAGGACACACGAAAATTCGCATAAGAAATTGTTTCCAAGCGATTACTCCCGAAATATGTCGCAATTTAAGCGAAGAATTTGAAGATCGTGCCCAGAAGTGTATAGAGGCTAATGGAGGACACTTTGAACATTTGATTAAATAGTTTATGTTAGCAGTTAAATAAACTAATTAAACCACCTTAAATAAGTAAAATTAAAAAAAAATATTACGCCAAAATGAGCAAAAATAACTAATGAACCTTTTAACAAAAGTTGTAGAGGGCAAAAAATTCTACAAGATAAAATATTTAAATTAAAAAAAAGAGTAAATTAATTTTAAAATGTGAAAAGTTGACGTTTGTAGAGCACACCCTGTTGACCCTGTACAAAATATGGAATGTTCTAAGGGTCTTAAGTCTTGAATTAGTCTTTATCTTTGATACCCTCGAAAATGTTTAGAATGTCTTGAGTTAATTCAATTATATTTGAAATTTTAAGGCGCCAAGCTTTTTCTTCCAAAAAAGAATATTTTTAAATAACTTGGCAACATTGCAAAATAATTAAAAACTATGTTTGCCACGATACGCGGAATATCGAGGGGAATTTAAAAATGCAAAAATATACAGTGTGTTCTATTAAAAAAAAATCTTGTTTCTCTTTGTTGAGCCACCCTATATTCAAAAATAATTTTACGTTATAACTTACTTACTGTCCTTCAACTTTTATATTAACATTTTTTGTGTATTATAAATACAAACGGAGCTATAGTTGGAGTCAAGCAAATATTTGACGCGTGACACTTCCATCTTGTCATATTTGTCCAATACTAGTTATTTCGATTTCACCAACTTTATTACAGCTGATACTTAGTCAGGGCCGGACTGACGAATATTGTTATTTATAAACCTTTGCAGAAAATGATTGCTGGGAAACGCTACACAAATAAAGACAATAGAACACTATAAAAAGGCAATAAAATGATTTAAATACTCGAAATCCAAAACCAAATACAGAATGTCAACAAGACAACGACATCACTCGTTTTGGAATAAATAAAATGCGGGTCTGCAACCCATATGATTTGACCAAATCGACGAGAATTATGTAGTATATCTCTTTTTAGTCATATAAAAGGATAAAGATACAAATACTTCGAGTGGGTGGTAATTATTATAATATAAATTAGCCATTAGTAACTTTTATATTATGAGTGGCCTGCCGTATTTGACACCCATGACAATATGGAAGTGTCACGCGTCAAATATTTGCTTGACCCCAACTATATTCTACTTTGCCACACTAAACGGTCGCCCTGTATGTAGGAACTAGCAAGCAGAAGTAAAAGTGAGTGGGTGACCTGATGGCCTGTCGGAAACCCATTGCATCGTTAATCTTAAAACGTATGCGAAATACTGAGAATACATCATAATTATGTTAGCCATAATAATCAGCATTCAGATAACGCTGCCTACCGCGATAAGATTTCTTTCAATATTCTTGAAAGGCACAAGGGAAGGCTCAAGGACACGCGTACAATTTGTTAAAAAAGGCCATACAGGGTGTCCGGTAAGTACCTCCTGATTTCTCGGCTGCATACAGAGGAGGTCAAACAACCCTAAATTGTCACGGATAAAAAAAAAATTTCTTAAGTAGCCCTAACGGAGATACAGAGCCCCAAAGAGTTACCCAGCGATTTACTTTTTTGGCTCGAACTTTTGAACCGACTTGTATAATTTAACGAAATTTTAATATTTTATAGAGGCTAGGGATGGACCGAACTGGGAAATTGGCTGGAACATTGGAATAGTAAATTCCGGCTTATGGCCGGACCGAACTGCCGGAATTCCGGCTGCCGGATCGGGTTCCCTCATATAGGCAACCAACAATGCGTGTAAGTAATGCAGTTCGCGTGTCTGGCGCTGGGTGTTTTATTTCATTAAATGCCAAAACGGGGAAGTCCCCAAGTAATATTCTGTGTGATGTGATTTTGAGACACAATTTATGAGACTCATTTGAATGTTCAGTGTGGTGTGGTCCTATAATTATTTATTAGTTTAGGACCAAGATTGATATTTTGCTACAATGTCCACACAAGTTAGTAAAGTGTGGGACTTTTTTGAAATACATAAAGGGAAGAAAAATAAAGCAGTTAGCATTTTTTGTAAAAAGATAGTTTCAAGAGGAGACTGTGGTAAATCGGCATCTACAAGACCGTTAATAACACATTTAAAACGACATCACCCCGATGAATATATAAAAAACTTTAAGAAAAATTATGAGAAAGTACCAAAAGTTACAGGTAATTTAGCAGTTAGGGTATATTTTTTTTTAAAAAGCACACTTTAGAATATTGGTTTCTTTTGGTAAATATAGGGTGATCAGAAGATTTTACTTACATGTTTGATAAAAGATAAAAGTTTAAATAGGTATTAAATTTTTGTAATTCATTTGATTTTTTTAGTAGTTTTTTTATTTAAATAAGTTTTTTAGTATATAATAATATAATATTAAATAAGTATTTTTAAAAGCTTTTTAGATTGACATTGTTTATTGTAAGTTTGAAATTAAGGTAAATTAGGATCAATCAGTCTATTGTTTATTGACACTAAGGATAAGGATAAGCTCATTCTATTGCCCATATTCTTTTAGGAAATACCAAAACAGCCCAACAGCCAACTTTAACCGAGTTTTTGGATGCAAACAAAGCATGGGATATTAACGACCAGCGTTCAAAACGTATTCACTATAAAATTGAAGAGATGATTCATTGTTTAGATAACCAACCATATGCTTCGGTCGAAAATACTGGGTTCAGGCGACTGCTAAATAGTATTATTCCTCTATATAAGTAGCCTTCTAGAAAGTATATTAAAGAGAACATAATATCTTATATATATAATAGAATCCAAGACAGAATTTTGAAGGAATTGGCTAATATGACACACACATTATTTAACTTCTGGTATTTGCACATATGTTTAACTACCAATCAAAGTTTTATTAGTATTACAGGCCACTGGATTACAGAAAAGTGGAAAAAACAAAATTATGTTTTATGTTGTGAAAATTTCAACGGAAGTCATACTGGGCTTGCCATAGCCAATAAAATTACAATTACAAATAACTGGGATAGAGAAAACAAGAATTCACATAATCTTGCGGGATAGTGGAGCAAATATTGTTAAAGGCTGCAATGATGCAGCACTAAACAGTGAAGGGTGTTTTATACACAAATTACAGTTAGTAATAAACGACAGCATTAATTCACAGCGAACAGTATCAGATATTAGTTCTGCTCGGCTTATAGTAACACCTTTTAATCATTCTTCTTTAGCTTGTAGCAAATTAATCCAGATTCAAAAAGAATTAAATTTGGATCAGAAGAAAGTTATCCAAGATGTGCAATTGAGGTGGAATTCTACTTATTATATGTTAGAGAGGTTAAACGATTTGAAATGATGCATAACCATTTATTTAACTGAAAATACCAGCTTTACTAATTTAACTAACAATCAATGGGACTTACTACAATACAATCCTTGCTTGAAGTATTCAAACCATTTGAGGAAATAACCAGATTGATGAGCAACACGGATTCTACTATTTCTGATGCAATTCCGACAATCGCAACATTAAAACGTTACATTTTATCTGCCAAAATAAAAGGTTTATATGGAGTGGGTACCTACTATGAAAGAAGAGTTAATCAATGGCATAAATACAAGATTTTCTAAATTGGAGAAAACTGATAGTTTTACCGTAGCGACTATTCTTGATCCTAGGTATAAAACACTTTTCTTTTCCAATGAGGCTAAAGTTACCGAAATCAAAAGTCTGCTTTTTAAAAAATTAACGCTTACGATAGCAAATCCAAACTGCAGGGATGAAACTGTAATGGACATAAACAGCGATGACAATGATGATGAACCATTAGCAAATAAGAAAAAAAGGCAGATAAATGAACCTCCTGATGACGAGTCTTTGACTTTGTGGAAATGCTATGATATAGTTTCACCTTTACCTACAACATCTTCAGAAAAATTACAAAGTACATTATCTGTAAAAAAAATCGTAAATAATAAAGTGCTAATTGTAGACAGAAAATCAGATCCTATTATGTGGTGGCGGGATCACTACAAAACATTTCCTACTCTAAGTACCATTTTCTGAATATGGAAACATATATGTTGCTAACCGGTCCAGATTAACGCAAAAAACGGTTACTGTTCATACACCATAATTTAGTTAAGGTAAACTATGATTATTAATAGTTACATTGTTGTTAGGTATATATGCAAATACCTAAGATTTTTTTAAGAAGACACATTTTGAGTTTTGTAATGTTTTGAGATTAAAATATTCAACAAATTTTGTAAATTTGTAACTTATTTTTTTACCTACAAAATGATGTTTTTAATAGTTTTTAAATAGATTTGGCCGGATTTATTAACCCCTGATCCGGCCGGAACAGTAGATCCGGTGTAAAGGCCGGATCGGCCGGACTCAGTACTACTGCCGGAATTATTTCCCATCAGTTATAAGACTGCATTGGACTGGATTAAGGATTTTCTATCAGATAGGTATCATCAAACCAAAGTTAATAATAAAATGTCTACAAGGAGAGACAGCAGTTGGGGTGTACCGCAGGGGAGCGTTTTGGGACCACTTCTGTTTATTGCCTTTGTTAATGATCTGCAGGAGGGACTAAGGAACTCATTTGTTAACTTTTTTGCTGATGACACCCTAATATCTGTCCCTGGTAAAGATCTAACTCAGATAATGAATAATAAATTAGGAATATTATACGAATGATTGTGACAAAATAAACTAAAATTAAATAATTTGAAAACAAAATGCATGGTTGTTGGATCTAAGGTGGACGGTCCAAGATTTAAAAATGTAGGCCTCTTTTTTAAACATAAATGGTGTTGTAATTGATTTTGTTTCTGAGATTAAGTATTTGGAGGTTATATTGGATCCACAATTGTGCTTCAGTAATCATGTGGACTATATGTGTCGGAAGATTGGTAAAAAAAAATAGGGTTTTTTAATCAGGTATTGACCTGTTTGTCTCAGTGGACTAAAATGTTAGTGTATAATATCATTATATCAAAGAGTAGCATAACCAATAAGAGGCGAAAGTGGCCGTTCCGGCCTGTTCTAATTTTTTATGCGCATGTACAAGATAAGACTTATTCCCAGCTAATTTCACAGCATTCGCAATCTGTCAAATCGTTTGTTTACTTCTAAGAATCAAGACGAACCTTTATTTTTCTTAAGTTTAAAGTGGAAAAGTGATTAGTTTCTCTTGGTTTTTTACAATTCAGAAGGGATTCCTTTTGATATTAATGTCGGGAGTAAAGAAGCAGAAAGGTGGCATTTCGTGTGCTTACCCCGAACGCCCTTCTAAAACCGGCTAAGGAATATCATTTTTTAGATTTGCTCAGAATATCACAGGTATGTATAGTAAACAAATATTGTGCTTTTGGAAACATAACATGTATGTTATTTATTAGGTATTTACAGCCACGGTGATTGTAAATAAAGTAATTCTAAAAACGAAATAAGCAGAAACAGAATTCATTATTAACTAATAGGTAATAAAAAGATGTTGAATAGCTTTTAAAATGTCAATTTTGTAGTAAGACTTGGTTTATGTTATATTAGTTACAGTTACCTGCAATTTAATAGCAAAACTTTTGGCTGGTTTTAAACTAAACCTAGGTTTTAGAAAATAAAATAGTACCTATGTACGTACCCCGGCACCTACTTTTTTATTTAAAGCCTTGTCTTATATGGCTAACTGTAAATAAAATAAAAGGTTGTTCTCATTTGTACCCAAAATAAGCCACCTGGTAGCTTAGAATTGTCTTTCTTTAAACTTTTTAATAAGGTGCAGTGTTATACGAAGCACGAAATCTAACAAATTAAATACATTCTATAATACATTAAGTATGTATTTTTAGAAGTAAAGCCTGGCTTGTCACTCGTAAGAGAGAAGAATTGCTGTATAAGGATGTCTTGGATATACATATTAACTACAGGGTTTGTGAGAAAAATTTTAATGAGAAGTGCTCGACTAAAGATGAAACATGTAAGACTTTGATTGCACAAGCTTTGCCCACAATGTTTTCTCAGCACAAAGCTATTGAAGCTATCAGTGGAAAACTCCATCAAGAATTATTGAACTTTCAGGTTAGTTTTAATTTAATCTTTATATCTAGGTATATACAAATGCATTAGATTGATGGAAAAATTATTGTCAAGATCCCTTAGTATATAAGACATCGGTCAATTCAGATAAAATAATATTTTAAATTATTACATTTGACTGCAATTTTAAGGTTTTTTTTAACTATATTCTAGGTTCCTCATCAGTAAAAGCTTTGGCTTGCCTGGAGACAAGTATAGTTTATCCAAGTTAACCATTGTGTGATGTTGCAAGTGAGTATTATTATATAATATAAAATAATGAATAGGTAACATTTATTAAACGGGACTTTACCAATACAATACAAAGAAAAATAAATAAATATAAAATTAACAAAGTGGCAAACTTTCAGTTGATTCACTGATGAATACAATCAAGTAGAGATGCAAAATGTAGTGATGCTTGTCATTTTAAAAGCATCCAAGACTTTGTGTACAAATTAGAATCCTTTATAGGCAGGATCGGCTGATATGTGTATACTAGGTAGTGTACTGCCAGACTGGACATAGGAAATCCCATGTAAATTTTGCTACCCTCAAATATTAGCTCCCCTATAAATTTTACATCAAAATTGTGTTAGACTTTTTTGAAGGTCCTTGTATGATGGACACGCACACCAAATTTTATTATTTTCTATAAGTCAAATAACAGTTAAAAATTATATACGGCTCTGATGCATACCTTAATGCAACCGCCAGTAATAATTTGATTATGATAATGTCAAATGATACTAAAGTTTTTTATTAGTTTAGTAACTTGTTTTACAGTATTCGAGAACAAATAATGATTGTACTAATTTAATATACGCAATTACTCAAAATGAAATAAATAAAGAACTTTGAATTAGCTTATTAGAAAATTATAAATCTTGGTTGACAAGTCCATGATACAAGAACCTTCAAAAAAGTCTAATACAATTTTGATGTAAAATTATCAGGCGAGCCAATATTTCAGGGTAGCGAAATTTACATGGGATTTCCTATGCCCAGTCTGGCGGTGCACCACCCGGTATATAATCGTCCTCACTAAAATTTAAAATTATAATAAAAGTCATGACCCTGTAAATTTGGTTTTAAATGAAATTTAAAAATTTTTACTTTTGCTGCAGGCACATCCTGCCTTGACAGTGGGTCACCCTGTAAAACTGTTCTTTTTAATTTTAGGCTTATCTATGACCCCACAAGTACAACTGCCAAGTTGAAGTAAATATTTAGAAGAGCTGACCTTAGTAATTGGAGGTAAGTTTTGGGCTAAAGTCATAACAATGTCGCTAATTAATCATATTTACCAACATACTAACACACTATTTAATGTCATAGACAGGTTGTTAAAAAAATTTGAAAGACATGGAAGTATTTTTTATTAGGTAGTGGTCTAATAACTTATAGGATTTATTTTTTAGATTCAGTTTGATACGAGAACAAAAGGATCGGGGCAGTACATCATCTCCTCTATTATCCCTGTCAACAAGTACTCAAACATAAATTCTTTTGAGTTCTGAAATTCCAAGAAAAGAAAAAGTAAGGGAGCAAGTAAATTCACTAAGAATCCTAACAAAATCATACTTGAAATGAATCTTATTTATGTTAAGTAAAGTACCTGGTTATCTGTATATTATTTATTGTAATAACCTTTACTAAAATCTACTTTAACAGATTTTGAACAGTGAATGTATAATAAATTATTATTATTATAATGCACTATGTGTATGTATTTTTTTAAAATAAAAATTGCATATTTAGGATTACAATAAAATAAAATATACTTTTTAAGAGTTTTGTGTTATATCTCTTATAACTTTATTGGACATTGAACTACTAAGATCCGATTTATGAATGTTCGGTTTATGTTAGCCATAAGATATAACTTCTAAGGATACCATCGTTGGCTGTAATCACTGTCAGCACATTGTTATAATGGGGCTAATACCCAAATTGTCAATGTCCAACTAGTGACAATAGCTCAGAGGTGACTGTAGTAGAGCAAAATACATAGTACCTATGCATATATCTTATAGGTATATTAGAAATTCTTTTAACCCACTGGTCCAAGTTATCAATGTCCTGGTAGTGATACCAGCCACATAACTTCATGATGAGAATTTTTCCAACAATGGTGTTCTTGCAAGTTATCTTGTAATTAGAGATACACGGGCATTGATAATTTGGACCTTACAAGCGAAATACACCATTCATAATTTTTATACTTATGTATCATTTGCTACAATATAAAAATTATCAGTAAAGTTTCTGTCTAGAGTGAAACGACGGAGATTGCTATTTAACACATACATTTATTATAAATCAGAATTTTAATTAATGCTTCACTTGATAATATCTTTCTGGTGCACCGCACAATCAAGTTCGGCAGCATAAAATGTTCAATTATAAAATTACCAAAACAGTGTAAGCATTTTTCCCCGTGTACAGTGTACACAGCACAAAAGAAGAAGAATATGATATTTTTTACTGTGTTTTAAGTTTATCAAGGTCATAGAATTTGGGTACATGAAACTTCAAAGGAACCGACAATACTTTCGTCTCTTATTGGTTATGCTACTATTTGATTATATTGCCACACTTTTCGTATGCATCTTCTTTATTAATTTCTTGCACTAAGGAGGAAATTCAAAGACTGCAGGTATTACAAAATAAGGCAATGCGCATCCTATTAAAATGTGATAAATATACCCCAATTAATGATAAAATATGTTCCGATCATTGAGATGGTTAAACATTGAGCAGTGCGTTAAAAGAGCGAATCTGATAATAATTTATAAGATTGAGCATAAACTACGGCCAGATTATTTGCAATTATACCTGGACGAGATCAAATCATAATTACAACATTAGGTCAAATGAGGGTCATTTCACATCAAACCAACCAAAATAAAAGGAGGTTTGGCAGATCACCTCACCGATTTTGATAATTTTTGGTACAGGTATTCTACCCATCTAGTAGATGAAAAATCCAAAATTTCAAATTTTTCTGATAAGTAGTTTTTTTAAAATTGATTTTTAAAAATCAGAAAAAGTGACCATTTTCCCTAAACATATATTAAAAGAAATCAAGATATCTTAAGAACTACTTACACTAGAGTAGTGAGTTATATCTTATTTAAAAGGTATTAAAAATACCTTTCAAATGAGGTACCACTCAATGTAGGTGTTTAGAAAAAAGTATTGAACATTTTGAAAAAAAATAATAAAAATATGAAATTGTTCAAAAAGTATTTTTTTATTTTTTTCAAAAAAATATATTATTTTTGTCAATATTTAAGCAAGATATTCACGAAATTTTGGGATGGAGAAATGATGGGTTCATAGGGAAAAAAATATTAACAATTTGAAAACATAACAAAAATGACCAAAAAGTGTTTATTTTTTAATTTTAAACTTCATTTTTCAGATTTTACCGAGCTTTTACTTGCTTTTGTGTTTTTAAAGTAAAGCCTAAACAAAAACCTAACCATCTTACCACCCATCCTCCTGTTTGCTATTTTTTCAAGCAGAATCTTGTTAAAATTACTACTTAACAGGCGCGCCTTAACTATCCCTCCCCTTCCTAGAAAAGAAATTAACTGTGTTAAGCTGATGATAAGTGGCTCCAAAATAAACAAATTCATCGTTGATGACAATAACAAAGCTGTTTTTCCTGATTACCACGCATGTTTATTAAAAATAATTTGCAATCCACCAAACCTAGATTGTTTTTTTTATAATTGTTCAATGTGCCCAGGAATTGAAAATTGAAAACAAATTTTAATCGAACCGTTTGAGGAGTTCTTCATTGATAATATCACTTACAAAAAATGGGTTTCAGCAGATAGGTGTAATATGGAGACCATTATTAAACCTGTAGAAGATTTTGTTGAAGAATTTATACAAGATTTATTAAAATTAAAAACGCATTCATTTATTTCTAGTATGCAAACAGAATTTTTTAATGAAACGAAAGCAAATTTTAAAATTGGCGAGGTACTTATTACATCTGATTTTGCTGAAAATTATTCATTTGTTCTGCAAGATGAGGTACAATCGTACCATTGGACGACCAGCCAGGCCACACTTCACCCGTTTGTAATTTACTACAGAAATGAAGCCGGTGAAATAAAGCACTTAAACTATGTCTTCATCTCGGACTGTTTAATACATAATACTATAGCTTTTCATTTATTCCTGAAACAGTTAATAGCTAAACTTAAAGAGAAAATCATAAACGTAACAAAAATCTATTATTTTTCTGATGGGTGCGCAGCCCAATATAAGAATGAAAAAAATTTTGTTAACCTCTGTTACCATGAAGAAGAATTTCAAATAAAAGCGGAGTGGCACTTCTTCGCTACTTCACACGGAAAGAGCGCTTGCGATGGCCTAGGTGGTACGGTAAAACGTTTGGCAACCAAGGCCAGTCTACAAAGGCCCTATGAGGATCAAATTATGACGCCAGAACAACTTTTCGAATTTGCACAAGAAAATATTCCAGGTATAAACTTTAGATTTAGTAAAACTGCTGATTATGAAAGGCACGCAATTTATTTGGAAAAAAGGTTTGCTGAAACAAACCATTCCTGGAACCCAAAAAATACATTCGGTTATTCCTGTATCAAAATCAAAGATTATAACGAGAATATTTTCATTTAGCGTGGAACAAAAAACCCAGGAACTTGTGAGGTGTTCTGAAATTACAAATAATGAATTAATGTTTCTTCAATCTGGTTTTGTGACTGTTCAGTATGATAACTTGTGGTGGTTAGCGTGTAATATTGGAAAAAATAAAGAATCTGATAAGCTTAAAATCAGTTTTTTGCTTCCAAATGGACCATCTAGTTCATTTTATTATCCTACGCGCCCAAAGCCGATGTTTTAGTAATTAAAAGAGATTCAATAATAAAGAAGGTTCTGCCGGTTACTGCTACAGGTCGAACTTACATACTTACTAAAGAAGAAATGTTAAATTCTTCAAAAATTTTAGAAAAAAAAATAAAAGCTAAAATCTAATTTTAATAAGTATATTGTGGATTTTGGACTTTTTGTAAATATTTGTTTCTCTTAAAAGTAATAGGCGTTGTTTGTGTTACATTGTTATTAAAATAAATATCATTTTTTGCTTGTATTGTTAGTGTTATTATTTTTTTTCACCTTGTTCCCATTATTTCTCCATCCTGAAATTTGGCCAATATGTTGCTAAAATATTGACAAAAGAAAATATATTTTTTCGACAAAAATTAGAAAATACTTTTTTTTTTAATTTGAAAAAAAAAATTTTTTCAATTTTTTTTTCAATTTTTTTTGAAGCACCTATATCTAGTGGTACCTCAGTCGAAAGGTATTGTCAAGACATTTCAAATGAGATATAACTCACTGCTCTAGTGTAAGTAGTTCTTATGATATCTCGATTTCTCTTGATATATGTTTAGGGCAAATGGTAATTTTTTTGATTTTCAAAATTCAATTAAAAAAAAACTACTTGTCAGAAAAATTTGAAATTTTGGATTTTTCACCTACTAGATGGGTAGAATGACTGTACCAAAAATCATTAAAATCGGAGAGGTCACCTGCCAAACCTCTGGTTGATTTGATATGAAATGACCCATGAGCAATATACTATCTCCAGGGTAAAGTCAACCTCCTAACAAAAAACTCTTTTTTACGGTGGGATTCACTATTTTAATGATCTGCCTGATAATATTAAGAGAGCACCAAACCTGAGAATCTTTAACAGAAACCTTTCATTATTATCATACTTAAGGAACCCAGGTGTGTACTATTAAGAATGTTGTTTTTGTAATCTGGTTTAAACAGCCAAGTGCTAAATAAAATATATATTTATTTATTTCATAATAAAATACGAACTGAAACTGAGGCAGATATTTTTGGCACCAGCCTAGAAGAGAAATTTCTTGAATGTGTAAGATCTAATTATGATATTACACTATTATTTTTGATGATGTTGTGGTTATAGTTATTAAGTAGTTACTTACTAGTGTAAGGTGTAGCCCCTTCTGGTGCCTTGTTATTACATGTATTTACATTTACATAAATTACCTGTAAGGGTCCTCTTAAATCTGGTGACTTACAAACCCTCAGGCTAGAGGCCCTCATAAGATCGTCACCCTCAACCCTCAATGCATACTTAATACCCCTTGTACATAAATAACTATTATTATATTATATCAATTTCAGCTTGGTCCATAATGTTTATGTCAAATACTTAATAAAAATATATTTTGACTGACTTTAGATGCAAAAAGGCGTGTTCCAACCAGCACTCCGGGACTTGTTTTTAATCAGAAATAAGAGTCTATCAGATGAATTATTGAAATAACAGAAATATTGCACGTAGACCCCAGGATGTCTTGTTAAATCAATCATACGTTTTATTGTATTTGACAGTTTTAAACTGTCCGGGACTGATGATTGAAACAGACCCATTATCACATTCCTATTCCAGTCCTACCATGTACCGCATATTGCCACATAACGGGACCGAATAGGTGGTTTTACTGCAGTTAATAAGTTATAACCAAATATCCTGAAATAGTTAACTGAAGTAGGTAATACTTTTCACAAGAGAGGAAATGCTTCAAAAAGCAATAGTTCCACTTTCACACAAGTCTTACTATACTTTATTTTTTCTGGAACCACAAAATATTTACGAAAAAACACTAACTTGTCTTTATTTACTATTCTCAATTTCAATTCTAGAGGTGAAAGCTAAAATAAAAACGATGGTAACAAGAACAAAATAGTTTTGCTATGAAATTATCAACATACATCCGTTTAAATATAATATTGAATATTCAGGTACCTAATTAAGTGGTTTTTTAAGTCCAGGGTTGAAAAGCGGTTTTTAACTCCAGGGTTGAAAAGTACTTTTCAACACGTGTTTAATGCAAGACGTTTGGGTTAGTTTTCGATTCCTTGCATTTTGTGTCTGGAGAAGTTCTTCGTCGTTTCTAAGTCATTTAACAATACTCAATAAACCCAAACAAGCTTAGTAGCACGCAAAATATGTCACATAGGTTGGTACCTAGGTATCTTGCAAAGAAATTAATATTTTGGCGAGTTGCCTAAAAGAGACGGTACGGAAAGAAATCACTTGAAGTAACAAACCAAGGCAACTTTCAAGGATACAAGTTAACAATAACACGCATAAAACATTACAGATAATACCTAAAAACACTTACCTTCCTGAAAGAGAAAATAACACACAAAATAAAATAGGACAAACTTCCTTTCACTCGCAGAACTGCGTTCCCGCTTACTGGCAAAATTAAAAATGGCTGTTGTTGGTGGTTCGGCTGGATGGATTTTTCGTTGGTAGGAATAGTGATGAGGTGGGCACTATCGAATAATTCGATTGGTCAATGTAAATTGATGATAAGTGAGAACTGCTTTTAATTAATAGTATAAGTATTATTTAAGTAAGCATATAATAACATAATTTTATTTTTCCTTTTAAAGTTAAAATTGGAAATGAAAATAAAAAATAAAAAATTATATGTTTATAATATTATTAAATTTTTTACTTTTATTTAAATTTACTTACCTACAAAATCAGTAAGTTTTGTTTTTTGTTTGTTTCTATACCTACCCACCCTAAATAAGCTTAAATAACGTTACACGTTACTAACCCGAACCAAAGAAGCCCGAACTAACAAGGAAATTCAAAAGACAAAATAATTTCGAATGTTTTGTCTTTATCATAGTCATACGCATAACAAAAACTTAATAAATACTAAATTACTGATTTTATTGGAATAAATTCATTCAATAGTTACAATTTACAATTTACAATTACTGACTTAGTAAAGATTCGATAGCATTTTTCATTCCACAGTGCCCATCACTAATTCGGATGTATGCAATCAGATTAACGACGCATGTCATTGGTTCGTCCAATCAAAACGTTTATTCAACGAATTCTTCAGGAGCCTGTTTTATCGGCAGGACGCGCGGTTCATTTGAAATTGATTGCTACGGGGGAAGGTCGAATAGTAGGAGCGATTAAATTTATAAAGGTGGCAATGCAATTGGCAATTTTTTCCTTGTGAAGAAATTTTTTATTGCAGCAATTTTCAATTCCGGCAATGAAAATTGCCAATCGCTTTACAGCGCGCAATTAATGAACATAATTCTTTTTGATTTTGTACACGCTGCCAACTAAACAAAATAAAATAGCAGATAACCTAACCTTTTCGCCTTGTTTTGAGTATGCACGGTTCGTTGTTTATAGGAATTAAAACGGATAAATCTCATGTAAATGATGAAAATAGCAACAAAAAAAAGCCACAATATAAAAATGATAGAAATCTAAGTTTGAATGGTAGAACCAAAAATATACTAATATATTTTTTAGATTGGTGGCACTGAAATTCCCAAATAATTCCCCAGACTTGCGCCTGCAACTGCAATAAAAATAGGTCCGGAACTATTTCTCACAATCGCAATAAAATAATGGCAACAGCTGATTACTAAACTCGCTTTGCGCATGCGCGCAATAAAAATCATGCAATTATTTATTGCAGCAATAAAAATTTCCCAACTGTAATTCGGCCTTAATAGTTTTCTAGTTTGTAATTTAATTTTACCATTCAAAATTCCCACACAGCTCAGTACAAAGGAATTCTCTATTGAGAGAAGAGGAAGGATCATACGTTTATAGCGAGTAAATTCCGTATTCATGAACTTCTGGAGTGCTGACAAGTTATATTACTTATAACTCTTTTTGTTAAATTTGTTAAAAATGTGGCTAGTGATGTTCGCTTTGGCCTCCATTTAATTATTGAATATTTCGCCAATGACAAAAAAACACTTCTTGCTTAGAATTAATTTATTAGTTCGTTACTTTATGGCAGTATACAGGGTGTACCAATTTAAGTGCGCACCATTGCTAACTTTTTTATTATTGGAGATACAAAGTCGGTTAAATTAGCAAAGTAGTAGCATTTTTGTGGTTAATTAAAATGGTAAAAGCAGAAGAACAATTAATTGGACATAACGTTTCTGAATAAGTGAGGAAAATGCGTATATACCTAATAAAAAATGGTTTGCCTTAGGCGTTTTCATCGAGACTACCATGAAAACAAAAACGAATTTATTTATTTATTTCAGAAATTAAAACTCGATTTTATTTTCAGCGGAAGAAATAAAAGAAAAACTATATTAAATGTTCAAACACATCACCGTTTTGTTCAATACATTTGCGGGCATTCTTTAATACACGTCTAGTAGCCTTTAAAACTGTTCTGCCATCGATGGATGCTATAATGCGTCTAATGCGTTGTCTTGAAGTTCGACCAAGATTCGCATATCTCGTTTGAAAGACTTCGTCCTTGACATACCCCCAGAAGTAAAAGTCTAATGCAGTTACGTCAGGAGACCTTGGGGGCCAACGTATCGGACCATTTGTTGCCATCTACCTATCTCTGAAAAGCCTTTCTAACAATATTCTCACTTCGTGAAACTGATGAGGAGGAGCTCCATCTTGTTCAAAATAAATTTGGCTACTGTCCTCTAAGTTCACATCATCTAAATATTCTTCTAGTAATTCTGACAGCATATTAACGTATCCCCTGCCGGTCAGAGTTCCTTCATAAAAAGTTGGCCCAATAATTTGGCTGCCTATGAGACCACACCAAACATTAATGCTAAATCTTACTTGCGGATTTCTGGGAACAGCAATAAACAAATTTGTTCTAGACCAATAGTGCATGTTTTTACGATTAAACATACCCCTATTTGAAAAGTTCGCTTCATCGCTCCATAAAATTTTCATTAAAAAGTTAGGATTTTGCCTACACATATCTTGTATCCATTGGCAAAAAATGAGTCTTCTTTCAGTGTCACCAGGTAATAATGTTTGCACTGGTCGGTACCTATAAGGTACAAACTTATATTTTTTTTAAATCCTCCAAGCTGTAAATAAACTGAAACCACTGTCTTTTACCAAATCTCTAGTTGAATTAGTTTTGTGCGCTTCAACATATGCCAATACATCTACTTATTCACTTATGATATAATCTGTTTTTAGTCCTTGTCTTTATAAAAACTCTTTCCTTACTTCTAAATTTTAGTACGGGAGCCCGTCGACATTTACTTGAGGGGTTAAGCTAGGTTTTGAAACTTGGTGGAGAGGTAGATACAGGCCCGCGCCGTACATAAGGGCAAAGTCGTGTGGTGCACGACGGCGCCGAGGCGCCGAAGGCGCCGAAAAGCCTTAAAACTCAAAAGTAAAAAAAAGATAAAGCAACAAACAACATTGTCAAAAAAAACAAAATTTATAATGATAAAAAAAAAACAGTAAAATTTTGAGTAGAATATATTTCTGTTTTCTATAAGTTTATAATTATGTTATGTATCTCAATGAGAAAATACTTGTATGGCTTAAAATATAAAAATAAATTTATGAATATACTTTTTAAAATTATTGTTCAATTCAATAGTGGATAATAATACCTAACTTAACCCGTATCTGTACTCACATATGAACGTTGAACGAATTTGGGGCGTTATTTTAAATTTGCACAAGGGTGCCAAAAGTGCTAGGCGCGGGCCTGGGTAGATATTGATGCTGGGATCTCATCCCCACCGTCGGACCGCCGGTCCAGTCCTGTGAAAAGATGCTGGAGGCTGTAACCGTTATCCCCTATACATTCCCTATATTCCCTATAAATTCCCCTATGCTATCGTGTTGAGGGTATCTGGGTTCGATTCCCGGCTAATACTTTGCTTCTTTTTTTTTTTTTTTTTCTTGCGTACTCTCGGTTTTCAAAGTATTTTTTATCAGTACTAATGTGAGGGAGAGGGAAAAAATTTTTTTCACAGGACTGGACCGGCGGTCCGACGGTGGGGATGAGATCCCAGCATCAATATCTACCTCTCCACCAAGTTTCAAAACCTAGCTTAACCCCTCAAGTAAATGTCGACGGGCTCCCGTACTATTTTCTATACACACCTTTTGTCTGGTTGCTCACGTTCAGGATACATTTGACCGTATTACTCGAGTGCTAGTACACTATTTTTTCTGCAACCAAGATACGCTTCTAACATATCGCAATGTTCTAAATGCGTGAACGCCATTTTGCAATATTTAAAAGCAAAAACTAGATAACTTAACGCAGAACTACGAAAATTTTGGCTTTATTAACAATAATGGCTACCCAAAACGAGGACACTTTAGTTAGGTAATTCGTTTTTGTTTTAACGGTAGTCTCGATGAAAACGTCAAAGGCAAACCATTTTATTTCCATGGCTGTGTTGATGTTTTTTTCAATTTTAGGCCAATATTGCATATTATTATGAACTTTTTTTATTCCGTGTATACGATTTGCAAACGTTTCGGTAAAAAATATACAGGGTGTGTTATTGAAAAAAATACATTTTCCTCATTTATTTAGAAACGTTATGTCCAATTGTTTTTCTGCTTTGACCATTTTAATTAACAGAAAGAATGCTACTACTTTGCTAATTTAACCGACTTTGTATCTCCAATAATAAAAAAGTTAGCAATGGTGCGCACTTAATTTGGTACACCCTGTATACATCTTATCACTATATGTAAAATAAAACGAATATACTTTATATACTTTTTAATTTATGTCATTTATTGTAATATGGCGTTCCCGGTGCTTTTTAAAAAATTGCTACGCGCGATTACCTAACCTATTTATAATAAACAAATAGCCTTCATCAAAAATGGCATCAATTTATTGTTATGATTTTTAATTATGCCAACACTCTATAAATATATAGAACATATACATCTTTAAATTTATATTTATTAATTAATTATAATTAAAAAGTGAAAACGCAAAGCGTCACACACACTATATTTAATTTAACATAACTGCTATCAACGAAATTACATGTCTAGAGTAAATACACTGTTGGCAAATAAGAAATATAACAATAAACATCTCTAAATTTTAATTTACAGAATTACCTACAAATAGGTTGGTACCTATAGGCAGAGAATATAAGTTCGGTTGATTTGAAGTAAAAACGTAACCTATTCGGCTGTCAGCTCATATTTATTTAAGTAAATATCTTAGAGAAAAAATTTTGAAATAGCTTCCAATCTGGCAACAACAAAGATAAATTCCTAGAACTTTGCTTTAGGAACTATAGCCAGTAGCGCAACCAGGGGAGGGGGGGCTGCAACCCATTGGATTACTCTTGGACTACCTTGCACGCGAAAAAAAAAACAGACTCTACAGGTTACTCAATCCAATTACAGAGTAGGAGCAATTACACAAATCAACTAATCTATCTAATACTTATTACTTACTTAAATGTTATAATGATTTTCTAATTCTGCCTTAAATTGTTTGAGCGTAAAATTAAATATGTTACATTCAGCCCGAATTTCATTAAAAAACTTTTGAAATGAAACACATGTGTTGTAATTTTCACTATTTATTAAAGTGTCAACAATCTAGTAAAAATTACAACACATACGTGTTTCATTTCAAAAGTTTTTTAAAATGGATTTTCATCAAATAAAGGCTAGTATATACGATAAGAATTAACATTAATGGGGGAATTACTAAAATTATTAGTTCTTGCACCACCTTCAATATAAAAAGTTAAAGGGTTTCTTGTATTATAAAAGGGCATATAAAAATTAACTTGTGACAATAACACTGAGTCATCTACTTGATTGTTTAATAATTTGTACATAAATATTCCTGGTGCGTTTTCTAAATTTGGTAGTTTATATTTTTGTATTAACTCTTCTTAATTTTAAAGTACCTCTGACATTTCAAATGTAGAGCTGTCGTATGCATTAATTATCCCTAAATGGTCTACTCTGTTTCTAACAATAAAACCATACATTTTTAGGGCTTTGTTGGTGACATGGGAAGTATGTAATCTTAATAGTAATTTTGAGTCAAAAGTAACTTTAAGATCTGGCATATCTTCAACCCGAGCCAATGGTGCCCCATTCATTGTATATTCAAAGTGAATTGGTGTCTTTTTTCTGCAAAAACTAAGGACATAACAATTTTAATCTATTTTCATTAGACCATTTTTTATTAATCTATTTAAATTTCCTTGAATTAATATAGTGAATCATTAATGTTTTTAATTCTTGAATACAACTTAAGATCGTCTGCAAATAGCAGAAACAGCAATGGCCCAAGGTTGGAGCTCTGTGGTCAGGGACGTATCTATAGGTTTCCAGCGGGGGGGGGGGGTCTGCAGTCACTTATACATATGAGAAAAGGCTACCGGGCAAACCTGCTGGAGGCAAGGCCCAAATATTGCCAAGAATTCATCTAAAAACAGAGTTGGGTATCTAGCAACATTTTTGTTTTCGACATATAAAAAAAGTTTTTCGACGTTTTACGTTTAATTAATTTAAATTTCTGGAAAAATAATAATAATTAGTAATATGTATGTATTGCATAGACGGTTCAAATGGAGGGGGGGGGGGGTTGGAACCTTCTTATATACGTCCCTGCCTGTGGTACCCCGATCCTACCAGAAAGCAGTCCGTTTAGTGATTAATAACCTTTTTATTATAACTTTTTGTATTCTGTTTGTCAGATACGATACAAAAAACTCTATTAAGTTAGGATAGAACCCAAATTCATTATACAGTTTGGCTACAAAAATGCTACGTGACACTTTATAATATGCTTTGTCAAAATCTGTGTATATTACTTCAACTGGGTACTTATTGTCAAGACTTTCTGATATGTATTGAGTAATGTTACAAAGGTTGCTTACAGTAGACCTTTTTTTTCCATAAATCCGTGCTGACGTAAAGAAATTTTTCTAGAAACCAAATTATATATACAGGACGGATATAGTCCGCCTTATGGTTCTGTGGCTATACAAGGCTGCCCAGAAGTCCGGAATAAAATTAATATAGCCTTAACCTGTAACTTTTGAGGAAAATGCTCGGACACGTCAATTTGGTTTTATATATGCTCACATTTTGACGTTATTCGTTTGTTTTTTTATAAACATTTGTCAAAGATATGACGACATCGATCTTTTTTTTAAATGGAAACATACAGCTTGTGATACATCATGTGTTAATAAATAAAAGCTGATATCTCGTACAGTATGCTCATAAATTTTGGCGCGATTCTGTCAAGCTATTTCAAAATGGCTACTGTTAAAATGCTGGAAATGTCCTCCACCCTCTGCTTGGCATGCTCCCAGTCGATGGTAAAATCCGTCGACGGAATTTCGAGTGGCTTCAGCCGGTGTGTTATGTGCCTTCAATCTAATTTTGTTTTTCAAATCTTCAATATTATTTGGCCTATTTTGGTAAACTTTTTCTTTTAAATATCCCCAAAGAAAATAGTCTAGAGGCGTTAAGTCTGGGGACCTCGGTGGCCATTCAATTGTACCACGTCGTCCAATCCAGCGACCTGGAAATATCTGATCTAAATATCTTCTCAAATTGACACCAAAATGCGGGGGAGCACCATCTTGCTGAAACCAAATTGTTTCATTAGGTATATCTGGATCTACTTCGTTGGGAAAAATGACAGCTAGAGCAGGCCTCAACTCGAAGGTTAAGAAATCCAGGTACCGTTCAGCTGTGAAGTTTCCTTCCAAAAAGAATGGCCCTAAAATTCGTCTATTAATGATACCTGCCCATAAATTTACTTTCTGGGGCCGCTGAGTATGCGATTCAAATATCCATCGTAGATTCTCTCGACTCCAGAAACGATAATTATGTCTGTTAACCACCCTGTTTAAATAAAAAGTAGCTTCATCCGAAAATAATAAGTTCTGTGGAAACCTATTATTCTCGTCACGCGTCTCATCATTTCTTCGCAAAATTGCATACGCCTATCATAGTCATCTTCTAAAAGCTCTTGGACAAGACATACTTCATAAGGGTGGTATTTTTCAGCTTTAAAAATCTTCCAATAGACCTCTAGATGTATCATTATTTTGAGCCAATGAAACTGTTGAAACATGCGGATTATCCTACAGAGATAATGCAATATCCAATTTTTTATCGTCGCCTAAAACACGTGGCCGTCCATTCCTAGGGAAGTCCTTTACTGTGCCATGTTCATCAAATTTGTGGAATATTTTACTAACAGTGCCCTGTGAAATTTGATTTTCCGGATATTTAGCATTAAATAAAGTGCACACTTCACTTTGACTTCTTATTTTATCTCCACATCCTAACAATATCAAGACTTCGATACGCTGCCTTTCCGACAAAGCCATTTTTGTTTACAAAATTGTGAAATAATATTTCGGAAATACTTAAATTAATTTTACAAGTTCGCAATGTCACAAAATGTCAGAACGTGAAACAATAAAGATTTCTGTTGTCTATCTTTTAGACCCAGGCTGTCGAGCGGTTTATTTTAGCCTAAGACGCATGGGATTTGTTGAATAACACTCAGAAATACTAGAACTTATTTAATTACAAACTTTTAAACTGAAATATCTGATAATAATACAATGACAATAATCTGACGGCGACTCACTGACTGACACCCGTCTTCTTGACTTGGTAAAGTATTGTTGCTAGCCCATGTTCCCAGTTTACAGCAATCGGCCTTCCTGAAAGATTTTTGGCCCCCAAAAATTAGCTCAGCTCATAATCGAGAAGGTTTAATATCAAAATTACCATCTTCTTCAGTTTCTTCGTCGCTACTAGCATCTTCTTCTATGGCATTTTTATAGATTTTTAGCTGCGAAACATGTGCGTTTGTACAGAAGTTTCTTCCGGAAGTGCCTTCTAACTTTTGTACCTTGTAAATATCTTTTCCTATGTCTTGTATGATAACTAATGGCCCTCGATATTTATCTTGCGTTTTGGTTGGTTGTCCAGTAGGTTCAGGAACTCGCTTCATAACTACTATATCGCCTTTTTTTAGTTTCTTCTCAAATTTTCCTTTATCATATAACTTCTTATATTTTATTTGAGCTTCTGCTATATTTTTAACTATTTGTTTTTGCATTTCATCTGGTTTTTTATAATCATTTACTTTTACTCGCTTTAAAAGTTTACCCTCTTCTAAAACATAGTCTTTAATTTTATTTCTTTCTTCCTTTGTAATATCTGAACTTTTCTTTAATAACTTGATTGTTTCATCTAAGTCTTCATCATCTCTCTGTAGCATCAAAATTTCATCTTCGTAGGTGACTCTATAAGGTTTTAATCTTACCGGTACCTTATTATCAACAATGTCCATCTCAACTAGATCAGTGAACCTAATTTCCTTAACTGACTGTGCGAATGTATCCCTATATTCATTAACCAAATCCAATAATTGTTCCACATGTGCTTCTGGAGTACTTTGGTCAATATTTAATTGCTCTCTTGCAATAGGCACGTCAATTTTCATAAAATTTCTAGAATCCTTTTCAATATTTAACTGTATTTTGGAAATAACTTGGTCCTTTTTTATTTTCACATTTTGGTCAGTACGATTCATCACAGGAATTCCTAGAAATTTATCATTAGCAGTTACTTCGATAAAACCAATTGTGTCACGTTTTAGTAATTCCTTGTTTACTGCTTTTAAAATAACTTGTGTATTAGTTTCATTAATCTTAGGAAATTTACAAAATGGATCTTGGTTACTGTATCCAAATGTTAAACTATTTCCCATTTTAAAATATGCAATGTGCTTCAATTCAGTAAATGTACGACCTAAGATAACATCAATAGCTTGCGAGTTATCTGGTACTATATAAATATCAATATTATCTGCATAAATTGTATCTAAATTAACACGCACATTGATTTTATGTTTACATTCGACTACTGCTGTGTCTTGTCCAAAGCCATAAAGTTTTTCCATGCATTGCAGTCTATAAAAACCAGCTTCCTTGACAACACTATCCCGTATTGTGCGTATTGCACTACCTGTATCGACCAGTGCATTAATACTTATGCCATATATACTTATCTTTTTTAAAAACTTTGCTATGGAATCTACCTTATCTTTTTCGTCATCCTGTATTACCATTTGTCTATTTGAATTCTTTGGACAGTCCCTCTTAAAGTGTCCTTCTGCCTTACATTTATAACATGTGGGTATTCTTCGCCTCACACCTCCAAATTCCCTGTTTTCTTGGCCTATTTCAACTTTCGGTACTTCCTTTTCATCGTTCTTGTGGTCTTGACTTCGGTAATAGCTCGGTTTTCTTTCTGTGTAACTAGATTCCCCGCCAGCCCCAAATCCTAAAGCTTGAGTAGTAACTTCGCTAAAATTTAGGATATCATGTAATAAACTGTTAGAGTTATCATGTCTGGCTGCCAGTAGAGCAGGAATTATCTTTTTATCCAGTAAACCAATTAAAATTTGAGTCTTTGTTTCCTCAAAGTCAAAACTTAAAGCATTGCAAAGCGATAATTTATCATGAAAATACGAAATAACTGTTTCATTTTTACCTTGAAACCTCTTTTTCATATTTTGCCATAGTACATCTTTCTTTTGTTTGATATCATATGTTCTCTTGAACTCATCAAGAAAATCATCAAAGCTTTTAATGTTAGTAGAGTTAGCAACAAACCATTTCTTAGCCGTACCTTTTAAATGCTTCTTTGCAGTTTCCAACTTAAATTCTTGAGGCCATCTGTGCAACAAAGCTGTCGCTTCTAGATTCCTCAGCCAATCCATTGCAGGTTTGCCTAGCATTTCACCATTAAAATCATCTATGGTTTGAGTAAAGTCTGGTACTACCTGATAGTTGGTTTGGTTGTTCTGTTTCTCCAACATATCTAAAAACCTATTTTCAGTTGTCGTTCTGTTGACTTCCATTACATTCATCATTTTGACAATTGTTTCCATCATGGACTCCATACTCCTTTGCTCTCCGTTATCATTTCCGCGGTGCTCAGGACCTTCTGCTTGACCAAAACGTGGCATTTTATATTTTTGACAACTACTGTCACAACCACCCGTGTCACCCTGACGTTATCGAAGCAATATTGTCAAAAGTCCAAATTTAAATTTCCTGCACGAAGTAGGCAAGCTTTAAAGTACAATCACGTAAAAAGTCACTAAAATGTATTAAATTTTCCCGATTTTCCGCAAACAGTCTGTCCGGAAATCACCAAATCACCACTAGAATGTTCACAATCGCCTATTTCAAGTTTCCGCCGTAATTGTTTCCAAATCACCTTGTGGCCCGTTTCTTCAAAGAAATCCCCTCTTCTGAATTTGTTGTCTATCTTTTAGACCCAGGCTGTCGAGCGGATTATTTTAGCCTAAGACGCATGGGATTTGTTGAATAACACTCAAAAATACTAGAACTTATTTAATTACAAACTTTTAAACTGAAATATCTGATAATAATACAATGGCAATAATCTGACGGCGACTCACTGACTGACACCCGTCTTCTTGACTTGGTAAAGTATTGTTGCTAAGCCCATGTTCCCAGTTTACAGCATTTCTTATCTTGAAAGGTAAAAAAAACATCAATGATTTATCATTTCCGCTTATTTAAATAGGGATTTTTTTTTAAACTTTTAACATTCGCCATTTTGAAATAGCTTGACAGAATCGCGTCAAAACTTATGAGCATACTGCACGAAATATTAGCTTTCAAATGATGTATCACAAGCTGTATATATGTTTCCATTCAAAAAAAGATCGATGCCGTCATATCTTTGACAAATGTCTACAAAAGAACAAACGAATAACGTCAAAATGTGAGCATATATAAAACTAAATTGACGTGTCCGAGCATTTTCCCCAAAAGTTACAGGTTAAGGCTATATTCATTTTATTCCGGACTTCTGGGCAGCCCTGTATATTTATAAATCATTGACTCAAAGATTTTAGCTGGAACAAGAAATATCGCTATCGACCTATAATTTTATATATCTGCTTTATTCCCAATTTTGTGTACCGGACATATTTTTACTTCCTTCCACTTATCAGGAAAAATGCGAGACTTAAGAGACATATTATACTTACAAAACTTTTAACAACAATATCAAAGCTAGGCAGCTTACAAAGACTGGCCTGTTTGAGCATCACAGGGGTCATGAAATCGACCCCTACATCCGCAATGGAAAACATCCTGGACCTTCCTCCACTTCATTTGGTGATTAAAGGAGAGGCAAAAATGGGACTATACAGACTACAGAGTTCTACGTCACTTTCTGGGTGGCACAGAACTGGACACGTAACTACTTCTATGCGATATCATAAGAGGACCTGAGTGAGAAATGAGATCAGACCACACAAACCCTGCATATCGCTTTGACATACCATTCAAGACCGTAATCGACGATCGGAATGCGTGGAACAATAAAACACCAGATACTCCTGGGACAATAATCTGGTACACAGACGGCTCAAAAATCAAAGACGGACAGGAGCAGGGATAGACGGAGTAAGACCGAAGGGAGATACTTATTTCTCCGTGAGTAAGTCTCCCACGGTGTTACAAGCGGAAGTCCACGCCATCCTACAGTGTGCGTATGAAAACAATAGGAGGAGTTATATCTTAATATCTTAATAAGTGGATCCACATATACTCCGACAGCCAAACAGCCCTTAGAGAGCTAACATGCAATAAGGTGACATCAAGACTGGTATAGGAACTAGTTGCCCTGGCAAAAGCCAACAAAGTAATACTACAATGGGTACCAGGACATTGAGGTATTACAGGAAACGAAAAGGCCGACGAACATGCAAGAAAGGGGTCGGAGAAAACATTCATTGGTCCAGAACCGGCACTCGGAGTCCCAAGATGCACAATACGAGATGTCATAAGACGATGGACAAGGAATCAACACAAAATCTACTGAAACAACAGACAGGGATTAAACCATAGCACATCTTTCATTGGGGACCCAGACCCGAACCTAACAAAACAGCTACTTCTGATTAGCAGAAATCAGCTGAGAATTACCACAGGAATTCTGACAGGACACATGGCCGTCAAGAAGCACCTGCACCGTATGCAACTGTACAACGGAGACCTAAGCTGCAGGTTAATGCGGACGAGAAAGTAAAACGGTACAGCATATTATTTGCCACTGCAAGTCATTGGATCGGAAAAGGCAACAAATACTCGGGCAACCAAGACTAGAACCAGGGGAAATTCCGACACTCTCCCTAGTTGACCTACACAAACTAGTGCAACAAACTGGAATCAATGAGTGCACTGACAAAAATGGATTTACCGATGTCGTGGGTTGCAGAATTAGAGCTACTTTAACGCACGTTTCTATGTTGTTCAAACTGAGCCTACGAATTATTACAACTCATTTAAAAACGCTACAATAACTCAGCTTCTTGTGGTTCGCCTCAACACACAAATATCAACATTTAAAACACATTTGGGATTACCACAATCCTTCATTTTGTAACCATTTTATGAGTTACCTGAACTCAGTTTTTGGATTGGGAAAACTTACTAACTGCTTTTAAAGTGCCGTTTTGACCCAGACGTGCATTATTTTAACTCATTACCATGTGTTAAATTATTTTGAGTTGGAATAAGTCGTAAATAGTGCTCTAAAAACTCATGTCGATGGTAAATCATCAATCGAAAAGTCACGGAAAGTTCCGAATTCACGCTCGTACCGATTTAGCGCGGTAACTCCATCCCATTGTTATTAGTATCTTTGTGCACGTCGCGTCGTCTTGGACCACATAACTGGACTTGCTATCCGCGCAATCGTTGATCGGAGGGATGTTAAATTCTTTTAATTTTTGTTCAGAGTTTGATGCGTGATAATGAGAATTAATAATCTAATTTTAGTGTTGGAATATATTTAAAGTGCCAAACCCTTATTGTGCCTAGCTTCGTTCATAGAGTACTTTCTTTGCACTTGACGTTTATCATATGTTGTTAGATGTCACTTATGTCAGTAATGTCAGTTAACCTAGCATGTGTTTTCGTAACAAGTGTTTGTTAATTAAAGTACATATTAGTAAATATTCCTTGTGTTTCTTGGCTCTATTAAGATTCCCTGCCAACATTTAGGGCAGATTAAATCTATAGTTGTAAAGTAAGCTAGAACAACTGAAAGGTCCGGTTTTGATAGCTCGAATCATGAGTTAATCTAGCCCTAGTAGTGAGGCATCACAACTCCCATATTGGTTTCTGGCAGCTTAAATAATGAATTGCTGCAGCCCACGTCGCATGTGTTCGTCAAACGCAGTACCAATTAGCTAGCTAAAACAACCCATCTGCAGGGCTATGATAACTCACGAACAGTGATTTGATGCAATCTCTTCGATTTAGTTGCCGTAACTCAGAGGTCTGAGCTGTCCCCTATTAGCAACACGCGTTGGTCTGGGATAACCCATATTTGAGTTATGTCAACTCGATATTTCGCTCAGTGTGGGTGTAAGAACAAAGTAGGGTGAGCACAATGGGCCAAACCTGGCCGAAGTGCATCCGGCACTTGGACCGACCCTCGGAAGAAAAAAAAAACTTTTAATGGAGTCGGTAAAAAGCTCACCAACCCCTTAACAATATATGGTGGGAAGTTGTCTGAACCGACAGCCTTATTATTTTTTAGACCTTTGACTGCCGCATACACATCCTCAGAACTAACATGTGGAACGGTAATTTTTTATAAAATTGCAGTTTTATAGGTAGTAAGCAAGTTAGTGATACTAAATACTAGATACTTGCACAATGCATCCTTTTGTTATCACGCCACTGGTTGAAATATGCAGGGATGCGCCGTCCATATGGACAAGGTCGTGCAGCGGACGACGGCGCCAAGGCCTTAAAGGCGCCAGGCCTTCAACACAAATTAACATAAAAGTAAAAAAAAATATCTATGAATACCGGTGGTGAAAATGTATTATCCACCAACACCGACCGCCGCGCCGGTCGGCGATCAGTACCAGTGGTAAAACTTTACTACTCTTCCTGCGGGGGCGCGAAAATCCGCGTGCGTTCGACGTACTGGTTTAAACTTGCAAAATTTTGCGTGTTCGTAATCGATGTAGCAGGTTAATTTTTGATTCTTGTCTTGATAAGCGCCTGAGACGTATAGAGTGCCTTATTTGCTATTACGTATCTACCGCAGTTGTTAAAAATAATTACAAATAAAGTAAGTAAGTGATTAAGTAAATTAATTAACAGGGATGCAAATAATTGTTTTTCTTTTTAATAACTTTTGTTTATGAAAGAAATAAGGCTTAGTATTCAATATTTTTTATTTATTTTATTTAGATGGCCAGAGAAGAAAAAAATAAATTGCCTGGTTACCAAAACTTGCTTAACAAGCGAAAACGGGAGGAAGACTTGAAGAAAACTAATTTCATAATTAGTAACTTTTTTCGAAAGACCACACAAAACACTACTTCTGATAACACTGATTTTCTACATTCAACAAAATCAAACTTGCCATCAGAATTAGAAAAGCAAGCTAATGAGGATGAGGATCCAAAAGAATTAGATCCTGATATATTTCAGTCAGTGTCGGTACCATCATGTTCGAGTAAGCAAGACGAATTATCCGATTTATAAGTCTAACGATCCAGGTCTTTGGCCGAGTGTATTGTATCAATCCAGGTGCAAGAACTTGTCGAAAAAGGTCGAATGCATTATCAAAATAAAACTATGAATCCTAAAAACAAAAGTGGACGTAAGTTTTCCGATATATATTTTATTCGAATTTTGTTAAATGGTGAAAAGGTTCAGCGTCATTGGTTGCTATATTCTATTGAAAAAAATGCAGTTTTCTGCTTCTGCTGTAAAATATTCAATGACCCCAACCCCAACAATCCATTGACTTTTAGAAACACTAAATTATATAACCAAGACGGTATTAATGCATCATTTAAGCGAACATTTAAAAATCCACGAAAAAAGTAAAACTTATTTTCAAAATTTACGTGTCTGGTCAGATTTACTAGAAAGATGAAAAACTAATCGAACCGTTGATTCGGAAATGTAAAATTTATTAAAAAATGAAACTAAACATTGGCGCAGTGTCATTGAAAGAATAATATATACCTACTATTCAATTTTTGGCTGAACAAAACTTGGCTTTTCGTGGTCCTAGTAACGAACTATTTGAAAGAAATAATGGAAATTTTTTAAAATGTATAGAAATGATAGCAAAATTTGATCCAATCATGTCTGCACACATTAATAGATCTGAAAAAAAATATTCCACTTTACCTTGGAGATAAAATTCAGAACGAAACCATTAAATTAACAGGTGACAATATAAGAAATAATATTTTAAACGAAGTTAAAGAAGCAAAGTATTTTTGTATATTACTTGATTGTACTCCTGATGTGAGCCGCCAGGAGCAGATTTCTGTTTGCTTAAGATACGTTAATTTAAAAAACACTTTTAGTGTCGAAGAATGTTTTTTACCATTTCGTCCTATAAGTGATACAACAGGTGAAGATGTAACCAACTTTTTACTAAAAACTTTGAAGAATTCGGGTTTAGACATTTATAATATGCGCGGTCAAGGTTATGATAATAGTTCAAATATGAAGGGTAAACATCAAGGTGTACAAAAAAGAATTTTATACATAAATCCACGAGCAATGTTTGTACCTTGTTGTAACCACAGTTTAAACCTTATTGTCATAAACGATGCTGTGAAATCCAAAATTTCTAGTATAATTTTTTTCTCGACTATTCAAGAATTATATAATTTTTTTCTGCCTCAACCAATCGGTGGTCTGTTTTGAAAAGTAACATCAGCCGATTGAAAATCAATAAATGAAGTTTAAAGTAAATTGCTTTTTCGGAATTACTCTTTTATCCATTTTTAAACTATTATCGTGTCATTCTGATTTTTTTAATTGTTGTGGACTGTTGAGGATTTCGGCAAATATTCTGACCAAGATCAATTTAATTTTCGTAAAAAACTGGAAGAAACCTTAACTGACAAACATCGAAACGAGAAAGATATAGACGGAACAGAACTTTTACACGAATTATAATTTCTGCAAAATGGCGACAAAACCGCGACGTCTGTAGTAGAAACACTTATTACATTGCAATAAATACCCTAACCCACTCATTTCCAAACATTACGATTACATTGCGCATATTATTAACCATTCCAGTTTCTGTAGCTACAGCCGAGAGGTCATTCTCTAAATTAAAGTCGATTAAAAATTATTTACGATCTAGAATGGACTAAGGAAGAGCGGTTAGAAAATGTTGCTATCATTTCTATAGAGTCTAACTTTTAAAAGCAACTTGAAATGGAAAATCTTGTTAATGAATTAGCAAAAAATAAAGCTAGAAAAGTCCAATTTTTGTAAGACCTCTCCATCATGTATCATGATCATATATTATCTGTTTCAAAACAATCGCTATTTTATTTCTTTATTTTTTTTTAATATTTTGGATTATTGTTTTGTAACTTTGATACTGTTTTTGTTTTGTTACCGTTGTTTCGTATTCTATTAATATTTGTATGTTTGTCACAAATAAATATAGACATTAGTACTAAAAAGTATAGAGTTTTCTTCAAAAATTTCAACGATCAACTATAAGAGAAGGGTGCATGGTAATTTTAGCATAATATTGTAATATTGGTTAAAGGCGCCTATCATTATTTCGCACGGAAAATACTTGGCGCGTCCCTGGAAATATGAATCACCTGCTATTTAAAAAAAATTGCCTCCAACAACTTACACCTAATAGGTAGTTCATTTCTGTATTGTAACTAGATCCTAATGAATTGAAAAAAAAAACACTGATGATACCATCTTCAAGGGCCTGTAGCTCTGTAACGAAGCATTTGCGGACCTGAGTTAATATGAACTTTAAAAAAAAAAAAAAAAATTCTGACCTCAGGCGCCCTGTATAAAATAGCAGGGTTATGTTTATTATTTTGATAGTTTCATTGAGTGCAAATTATACACAAACTACTTTAGTCTCTTTCTCTTTTACGCGTAGCCTAGGTCAGTGATTTTTTTTATCGATCTGTCCTCTTTCAACTTTCTTTGGGTCGTGTTTTCAAATACCTAATGCTATCTCTAGACGTTCTATCTTATAAGTCAATATCCGAAACAAGGAGCCAAAAATAACACCATTAAGTTTTTATAGCATAACGTGGACATTTGTAATTATTTGTTTAGTTTTTAGTCTAATGCGACAAACAATAACTGTTTAGCACCAGGTGTAATAAATAATAATAATACCTACCGATGTTTCGACTGGCGAATACTAATTTTTTTAAGCGATAATCGATTATATCAGTACGTAGTGCAAAGTCAAAGTTGTTTGATGTGATATAGGTTTAGATGAGAAAAGTGTCAAATAATCTTATTGTATAGGTAGTAAACAAGTGTATTGTAGATACCTATATGTTATCTAGTTATCTACTATGTCGCATACCTATACACGAATTCACCTATTTTACTCGTATATTTCGGGATTGTGACGGTTTTTGTTGTTTAATTTACAAAATTTGAGTGAAATTATGTAAAAGTGAAATAACATTAGGTAAGTGCGTTATACCGTTAATGACAAATATAATATCAACTAGGTACCTACTACTTATTCTTTGTAAATCACCAGCTAATAGATTCTGCCGAAACTATAGCAGATACCAAAATTCACCTCTGCCTCAAATTTAATTATTAAAATTTCAGGTTAGCCAATACCAAATTACATAATATAACTAGACCTCTTATTAGTTTTGGTCATAGGTAGGTACTTACAAGAGGTTTTTGAAATTCTGTTAATTTGTGGATTCCTTATACCTACCTAATTAGTTGTTATTGTATAGGTAGATAGAAAAAATTGTTTGGGTTTTTTCAAGAGGATAAGACAATCTCCTATCCAGCTAAAATGTATTTAATGCGGTGTTGCCTCTTCTAGTAGAAAGTAGTATCAAGTTTTATATTTTAAACTGAATACTGTGTAGGTACATTCTATTTATTTGTTTAATAATATGATAATACATTTTCACAAAACAATGTGGCATTCAAAAGCCTTAAAACATTAACTATCAGATAACAAAATCTTTTGTACACCTAGGTGCGTGGAACACATGTATTTGTTTGTGTTGTAGCCACCTGTAGCAAATAACAAAAGGTCCACTTTCCTCACACATTTTTATTTATTGACGAAGTCACCGGTTTCGCCCGTCACATGACAGACATCTTATTCAGACTTAAATTCCAGTATGGGAAACTGCAGCCAACCCTAACTTGTTGCTGTTTGTCATTTCGCTTTTAATGGTTACACAGAAATATGTTAAACGTTGCTAGTACCAACAATTCCCAGATAGCAATTTTACATCCTTATCATATAACAAGGATATGATTTAAGGTATGCAGCATATGACAAGAATGTTCTTTATTTTCATTGCATATGTGTGACGAACGTTCTAAGAATAAGCTTACGTTCCACCCTATTATTTCATGTGACCTAGATGTGATATTCACGTATTCGAGAATATTCCAATTAGATTCCGAATACCTTCCAGAAGTATCATGGCATATAAAAAATATTCTTAGAACCTTCTGGGAATATTTTACGAGATGAGTAGCTTTTAAGGTACCTATATATTCCTTTCATTTACATACGTAATATTCCTAGCATATTATTTACATGTTACATGTAAAACATGTAGGTATATCTACTACTTCCCAAATATGACTGATATATGATAATATGTTATACACTTGCTATTCATTAACAAATTACCCCAGGAATCTTGGTTCCACTGTTGTAGGCCAGTTCAGTTTTTCATATACGAGCGTTCAAAAGACAACGCAATGGTAGGTGGGCTAGTGACTAGTGACTGAAAATATTATAAGTATTCACCCCAGTGGCATGTCCAGACTTTAATACAATGGGAAGCTGTAACCAGGGCCGCCGAAATTGTTGTGTTGTTTATTGCGCCGCAGGCGAAAATTTTTGGGGTGCCACGCCCTTTTTTGGGTAAATCTTGACAAATGATTACGCATATGTAGTGCATCAATTTAAAATATATTTTTAAATATTTTAATAACAAAATATTTGAAATTTTTTCCCCATCGGGGATGATATTTCGAATTTTTTACTACTTCCTGGTTATGTTTTTCAGAAGCAATTTTTAGTTGGTTGTCTAATGCGTGTTCTATTCTTATATTACCAAAAGTTTTTTCTTTAATAATTGCCTGTAAATGCGACTTACTAGACCCGTGTCTATTAATTAATTTATGTAGATTATTTAAATCCGAAAATCCATTTTTATTCCACAAATTCTTTTCACTAGAAAATAAGAGGCATGGCTAGCAAAACAGAAGAGACTTATTTTCACATCCAGTTAGCCATTCACAAGTTTTATATGACTCTTTTTGAAAATGTCTAATATTAACTTTAGTTTTTTTTGTTAAGTTAGGAATAGATGGAGTGGGCCTATCATTGGAAATAATTTGTTTTTTTTTCCTCAAAAATATAAGTGGAAAATCCTTTTACCACTATCTGACACACAATACACTCACACAAAAGTCTATTTTCACTTTCAGCCGAACTTGAACTAGCAACAGGATCCATAATTAAAATAATAATCTGTTTGAAAACAGCGTACTTTTCCCAATATTTATGCACGGTTTTAAATTTCGCCTAAACACGCGCCACTCTAATTTGTTCGATGCACTAAAACAATATACGGCAATACGCTGCTTTCCAATCGCTTCCCGCAATCCAACGGCGCGGGGCGAATGGCGCGTCGGTATGTCTCGAAATCAATCGGGCATCACCGTGAAGTAGAACTAGATAGCATATGGAGTTCTCTGATCAAGGGTGCTTTATGAAAATGCGGTCGGATTCGCCCAATTTACAAATAAAATTCAGGACAATTTTAAAAATTAATTGTTCTAGTAGGATTGTATTGGATTATTTATTTTTTTAAGTAAATCGTTTAGGGGAAGCTGCGCTTCCCTTGCTTCCATGATAAACACGCCACTGATTCATGGGAGCCTCTGTCATTGATGTAATCTAAATGCTCGCAAATAAATAATAACGGAACTCGCCTTGTACTATTAAATTTTAATCTAAATCATTTTTAAAGAAAAGCCTTGCAGCATATTTCATATATATTCATCTGAACCTAAAAGGATTTTTTTAAAAGTATTGTTTAAATCATAAACTGTAATACTTATTTCAATTTAAACTTATAAACCAAGATTCCTCAATAATGACCTAATGATAAAACCTAAAAAAGCAAAAAAAAACATAAAAGAATTAATTTGTAAACATATATATTATATTTTTTTATTCTTTACGGCTACTTTTTAATTCTTTTGCACTTGTATCTTATTTTACATGTATGTTAACAACGTTAAAGCTAGATTAGCACTAAACATCCTGCCTCGGCATTCTCTGTAGGAGTCTGAAACAAATAATATTTTTACAAATCTAGTCCAGAATATTAAATTAAAAAGTAGCATTATTTCAATACCTCCTGATGTTCCCTTCATCTATCTTTGGCTTTTACCAACCAAATTTTTGACTTTTACATATTTATAATGTCTGTTTCAATAGGTACCCTTTCTGTATTGAATCTGTACTGAATCTAAAATGGCTAAACCAAGAACTTACTTATTAGATATTTAAAGCAAAAATTAAATTTAAGTCAGTTGGAATTGCTATAACATTTTCAATCTATAAGTACCTAATATAGGATTAAAAAGCAGCTATTTCTAGAAGCATTTTTTTTGCATCATGCCGATAATAATTTTGGGCCACCATTCATTTGGAAGAATCTTGTGCAACATTTTTCTGATAGATCGGGGCTCGGGGCAGGCTCTTCCCCTCAATCTGATTAACTTCCATGATCTACAAAAAAACTATCATCATCATCAATCAACCCTTCCTTGTATCCACTGCTGGATATAGGTCTCCCTTAATCTCTTTCTTGTGTTCGTGACCTTGCGCCGTCTGCATCCAATTCCCGTGACCATGCTTTAAATCATCGGTCCACATCTCGTTGGAGGGCGGCCTGTATTTCGGTAGGCTCCTTGCCTTGGTCTCCATTCTAATATTCGCCTGGTCCATCTGTTGTCTGTCAGTCTGGCGACGTGTCCTGTCCAGTTCCATTAAAGAGTTGTTATTCTCTCTATCGCATCTACTATTTTTGTCCTTTGTCGTATCTCCTGGTTCTCTAAGAGAAATGCCCAACATTGCGCGTTCCATTGCTCTTTGTGCTACACGGATTTTGTGTATCGTTTTTCTGGTCAGTGTTAATGTCGCTGCTCCGTAGGTCAATACAGGCAATATGCACTGGTTAAAAGTCCTTTTTTAAGGCACATTGGAAGGTCCGATTTGAATATATGGTTTAATTTTCCGAATGCTATCCAGGTTAGTCTTATGCGGCGTTTAAGTTTAGTAGTTTGGTTGTTTCGCCCTATGCTGATTTCTTGTCCCAAATATTTGTACGACGTAGTTTGGTCGATTGCTTTTTCAGCGACCGTTATATTTTCACTGAGCACGAGATTTGTCATAATTTGTGTTTTGGTCATGTTTATTCTTAGTCCGGTGAGACAGAACACGCTGCAGGGTGGGGGTTGTTTAGGCAAAAATGCGGCAAATTATGGTGACACTAAGTTTTTATTGAACAAACGGGCTAAAACAAAAAGTAACACAATTCTGGTACCTGCTTTCTTTAAAGAATAGAAGTATATAGAACAGGCATTAAATAGGCATAACTTACCTAAAACAAAAAGTAACACCAGGGCTTAAAAGGTCATCTAGATATAGAAATAAATTCCTTACAGCAACCCCAAGGGTTGTCACCAGATGGCTGGCACTGCGTTTATTCACGAAATGAAATCCACGTTTTCAATGGTTCAAGTACAACAAGTTCAAGCCGTTTTTTTAAGGATTAGCAAAAAAAGAAACAGTCCGAATAAACGAACGTCGGGATGGTACTCAGGCAAATAAATGTTGCTTACTTTCCTGCATAAAAGAGTACTACCATAGAACCGGAAAACTAATATTCCGCTTCACCGGCCTTCAAAGAGGAAAGGTAGAGCCTGTCTCATAGATTTTTGGCTTCGTCCATTTGGTCGGCTATCAAGACTCAGCGAATTCCCAGTGACTAAGCCTTTCTCCATTTATATTTATGCCCCCTTCATCCAGGTTTGCCATTTTGCATATATATTCCAGCAGTGTATAGAAAACAGCCTTGGCGACATGATGGCTCCTTGTCATACACCACGTCGTATGGGGTTTTATTTGTTTGTTGGTCTCCGATTTTCTCACTCGCCGTAGCATATTTGTTTATACAGTGTGTGTATAAAGTCTGGAAACGGTTTATTAACATCACAATTTATTGGCCGATTTAAACCAAATCTGGTAGATGTGTAAGAGGATCTGACGCACCGAATGACGATATTGCCGTTGTTGCCAGCTTTTTAGTTTGTCTGGAATTCGAACGAATTTTATATTTTTAAATGTATATTTTTTTATTTATAGTTTTACTTTAAATTTGTTACACTTTTGGTATAACATACTTTGTTCCTAATATCAGTAGTTTTCGAAATAGCGAGTACAATTTAGAAAAAGTATATTTTTTATATTAAATGTTCAAACTGTTTTCCCTGTACAGCTTGACAGTGTGCTAATTGAAAATAAAATTTTTCAATTGTGTACCTAGTAAGTAAATCATTTCTGGCGTTATTAATTCAAATTCGTCCAAAATTCGACGCTGCAAATCGGCCAAATCTTGAGGTTTTGTGGTATACACTTCTTCAAGTGTCCCCATAAAAAGTAGTCGTTAGACGACCAATCAGGGGACCTAGGTGGCCACCCGATTGTACCCCCTCTACCGATCCACCTATTCGGAAAAGTGTTGTTTAAAAATTCGCGCACGTTTCGACCAAAATGGGGAGGAGCTTCGTCCTGGAAGAATGTACTTGCATAATGTGGACCCATCACATTTCGTATAGTAGACACTATTTGAGTTTCCAAGAGGTCAAGGTAAAGTTGTGATGTCAAATTTCCATCAATAAAAAATGGACCGATCTTGTGGTTACCCAGAAGCCCAGCCCACATATTCAATTTTCCAGGGCGTTGTGTATGACCTTCTCTCATCCAGTGGGGATTTTTATTTGCCCAAAACCTACAGTTGTGTCTATTGACTTTACCATTTAACATAAATGTGGCTTCGTCCGAAAATACTATAAGTTTGAAAAACTGGTTATTTTGGTCAAACCTTGACATCTTCTGATAACTCTTGAACTACATGTATTTAGAAAGGGTGATATTTATGTTTTATTAAAACATTATGGACGGATTTGAAGCAGACGTCACTTACTTGAGAAATTTTTCTTAATGAAGAAACAAGGGTTTCAACAACATGTTGTAAAATTTCTAAACTTTTCTCTTCATCTACTACTGCTGGTCGCCCTGATCGTCGCCAATCTCTACAATTTCCAGTTTCTTCGAACCGTCGGACAGTTTTTAGAACAATTGCTTTTGAAATTGGATTTCGGTTTGGAAATGCGTCATTAAATAGATTTTTAACCTCTTCGTAAGACCTGACTCTATCGCCATATCCTCTCATCATAAGAATCGTAATTCTTTCACTTTTAGTTAAGTGCATGGAAAAATGGCAGCTTTTATAACTTTACGTCAAGACTGAACTGGTGTTTTATTTATTAATAAATAAAACACAATTTGTTGATATCTTCAAAAAACGTCGTTATTTCGAAAACTACTGATAATTGGAACAAAGTAGGTATGTTATACCAAAAGTATAAGGTAACGCCGGGTAACATTGACAGGGGGTAAACATTGACACATTTTCAAATATCCCGCCCAGCACTGGTACGTTATAAAAGAATGCATGTTTTGCGATGTTACAAATTTAATATATAGTGTCGTCCTCTTGTGAGAATACAGAAATTGTGCAACAGTCAATTCCTAAATTTTTGCTGGACATTTAAACATTGCCTAAGTGTGGTTATAGTATTTACGCCGAGAAGAATCTTTGTTTATCTAAGCCATCCTGGTGTAATACAATATTTTTTGTAGAAGGTAGGTTGTTTTAAATTGCTTTTTTTTTTTGGTGAATTCTTGGGTTCTTGTAAAATTTACTGTTGAAAAACAGTGGTCGACTGACGTCTATCATTACATTGGAAAAATAAAAGAATTTGTTTCCAAGAATCAGGAAGTAACAGTGGCATTTTTGAGACGGAAAGAAAAGCATTTCGTTTATCCAAATGTTCCTGACGAGGCCACAGTTTTGCTCAAAGACATAGTGAGGATTTTGCCACAACCTACCATTCGTCGAGGAATGCACATATTTACCACAAACTTTGCTTCTGGTAATGGCAAAGCTACGATTATTTTGTAGTTTTGATTTATGTTTTTTATTCTGTCATTTCTATTTTTAACAATATAACCCACATTTCTGTTTAATTAAAAAAAAAACAGTGTTTAATTAACTTATTTTATGTCAATGATACCACACCATTAGCAAATATAGTTTTATAAAGCAGTTTATAAGGGGTGTCAATCTTACCAACATAGGAGGGTAACATTGACATTTGCATAGTTTTTAAAAATAATTTTTAAGATCCAAGGTTTCAAGCTAAACACGAAATTGCTACTCACTATGACCTACCAACATAGTAACTTAATTACACCCAGCTTTTCAAATTTCTGATATTAATATTAATAAAGCAAAAAAAAATAATTCTAAAGATATGTCATTTTTACCCGGCGTTACCTTAACAAATTTAAGGTAAAAACTATAAAAAAAAATATACAGGGTGTTACATTTAAAAATATAAAATTCGTTCGAATTCCAGACAAACTAAAAAGCTGGCAACAACGCCAATATCGTCACTCGGTGCGTCAGATCCTCTTACACAACTGTACCAAGTTTGGTTTAAATCGGCCAATAAATTGTGATGCTATTAAGCCGTTTCCAGACTTTATACAAACTGTATATTTGATTATATTTGTGTATCGGTGATCTATTCGACATTCCGTTAGAGCTTCCAACATTTTTTGTTGATTTATTGTGTCAAAAGCTTTTTCGTAATCCACAAGTATCAATACCAAAGGTTTGTTGTATTCTGCACACTTCTCAATTAGGTTTTTTATTACCAGTAGATGATCGTTTGTGCCATATCCAGATCCGAAACCTGCTTGTTCTCGTGGTTGGTAAAGCTCTAGTTTGTTTATTAGTCTCTTTGTGATTTTCTTTGTATACATGAGAGAGTAGGCTTATATGACGATAGTTTGAGAGATCAGTAATATCTCCCATTTTGTGCAGCAAAATTACCTCTGCGTTGCTCCACTGGATTGGTGCTGTCGTTTCTATTAATTTTTCCCAGCCTATTTTATAGCCTCCATCACTATTCCATCATTTCCCAGAGATTTATTATTTTTCATTTACTGTATGTTTACACATTCTACGAAAATTTAATGTCCCAAAAATATCCAGAAATTTTACTGTTTCCAACTTTTTGGATAAATTGCCGCGTAATGCCTCCCAAAGTTCTTGGTATTAACTGGATGAGACTCCTGCGCATTGTACATATTAAGTAAACAGTAAGCTAAATTTAATGTTTGAAGATTGATGGATAAGACGTAATGGTCTACGGGGTTGGCCACCGCGGTCTCCAGATCTTAATCCGATGGATTTCTATCTCTGGGTCAAGATTAAAAAAGAAATAGAATAGGGTAACACGTGCTTTTCAAGAATTGGATCCAGCAGTTACAACTGAACATATGATGGCTATATAAGATTCATCAGTGTCTACTTGTAAATGACCAGCGCCAGCGCTTCAAACTACTAAGGTATTAGTTGCAGGAGGCAATTTTATTCCTATGCTTAAATTTAGTTCTTTTGAACCCAGTTCTTGCTTATTTAAGTAATTTAAACTGTTGTTATTTATAGCAATGTAGGATGTAGATAACTCTGAATTACAAAAATTACTTCTAACTTGTATATTTTTTGTTTTTGAAACCAACCTGTCATGGTGTCATGGCAACATATTTATATTAATTTTAAATTTTTAGTAGCGAACATAGATATATTGATAAACATTTATTCTGAGTTTAAAGTGACGTTTATGAAAGTTGTTCAGTAAATTATTCCCCACATTTCTACCTGCATGAATTTTTTCTGTCATTTCTGGTTTGGTTGCCATAGAGACCAACTTATTTTTTTTAAGGTTCAGATATTTTTCGCCATTCAAATTACCATCTGTGAAATTTGTTATTGCATCGTTCCATCATCGGCTCACAAAATTCAGCTCTTCTATCAAAATCGTCCTAGTTTAACTCGTGCACCAACTGTATCTTGTAGGGATGCAACTTCTGCTTAAACAAATTTTTCACTGACTGATGAGACACATTAAAATCCATTGCGATTGGCCTGGATGATTGTGTTGGAGTTTCATGTATTGAGAGCATGATATGCAAAGCTTTGTCTCCCCCGGTTGCTGTTTTAGGTCGACCTGATCTAGCAGCTTCCCTAACACTACCTGTTTCCCGAAATTTCTTTACCACTCGACACACCGTTGACTGATTTATTGGAGGCCTATTGGATTTTGAAAAGTTGACAAACCTGATCTTGCGATCTCTTAATATTTCCGTAACCGCTCATTATTAACATTTCAACTCGTTGTTTCTCATTCAGATGAACCATAGTGTAAACAAATTAGAAATCAGACAACAGAAAATTAAACAAGAACTCAAAATTGACACCTATTAGGTCGCTGTTATGAAACCCCTTGACTCAACTGGTGGGTATTAGGTAGGAATAATTAAAATTAGGAAGTTTTTCATTTTTGAGCTGTCATTATCTCGGAAACGCTTGCAGATAAGTGAAAATTTGAAATACAAAAAATTCAGAGTTTTCCCAGTAGGTTCCCAAGCTGTTCCATTTAAAAAAAGTAAGTTAGCCTATGGCGACCAAACTAGAAATGACAGAAAAAATTTATGCAGGTAGAAATGTGGGGAATAATTTACTGAACAACTTTTATAAAGGTCACTTTTTCCTATACGAGATAATTCAAAAGTTACAGGCATTATGCGCGACTTTTGTCACTCTTTATACAGGGTGTCCGGAAAATACGTGTACAACGTTTGACGACAGACTCCTGACGTCAAAATAGGTCGATCTAAGCCGACTTAGTTATTTCCAAAATTGTCTCGTTCAGCCGGTAAAGGGCGTCAAAAATTTGTAAAAATATTGGGTTTTCCTAAATGACCTGAAAACCTTCTAATCGATTTTAATGATTTCTAGTATAGAGACTAATACTTTAAAATGACGTTTTCTAGTAGTATAGTCACCGGCTGTACATAAGTGGAAGTGTTATAAAAGTGACATAATACGTCAACATTTCTCCTGATTTTTTATATCAACGGCGTTATAACAACCCAGATCCAAGTAAAAATATTTATAATTACCTGCATACATCAATTATTAACAGTAATAATAAAACAAAGTGCAACAAAGTTGGAAGTATGTATTAAAAATATTGTAAGAAACCAAGTAAAACAAAAACATTACTTAAGCAAATGTGTAAAATGACCGCCATCTTGCCGAATACAGTTATTAAAACTCCTTAAAAAATGATATTGGACCCTATTTAATGTCTCGGGGTTATGAAAATGGTTGCCTGCATTTAAAATCCGCGTCAATAAATCATGGCGTGTGTTTACCGAAGTTTTGTAAACTTCTGTTTTAATAGCGCCTCACAAAAAGAAGTCACACATATTTAACTTCGGAGAACGTGGTGGCCATTTTACTGGTGCATCATTGCCCCTTCCAATCCAATCCACAGTTCGAGTTGTTCGCATACGACCCCTGCCTTCAAATTCTTTCTCAAAGCTGCCCGTTTCTCGAAGATTACAATCGATATTGGCAAATGTTTGGTGGTTTGGTATTGGACGGTTAGGAAATCTCTCCATGTAAACCCTAACACTCTGACGCCCATTTCCTTGACAAAACCCGTATACCAGGAGCATGTCAACCTTCTCAGAATTCGTATAATTTTCCATGTTTAATGGTTAAATGAACTTGTTATTCAAGAATGTTGATCGTATACTTTAGTCAAATTCATAGACTGGTGACAATTTGTCAATAATTGTCAAATTATTAAACGCCAAGGTCACTAAAAAAATTATTGTTACAGGTAATTTGATTTTAATTTTATTACTAATGTTAATAATTGATGTAGGTATGCAGGTAATTGTAAATATTTTTTTTTCTGGCAAAACAGCTCATCCAGCGAAAAATATTGAAAAGGTAAAATATCTTCCAAATACATCCAGTCAGTCGACAAAAATATCTGGCTTGTCATAACGCCGTTGATATAAAAAATCAGGAGAAATATTGACGTATTATGTCACTTTTATAACACTTCCACTTATTTACAGCCGGTGACTATACTACCAGAAAACGTCATTTTATAGTATTAGTCTACGTACAAATCATTAAAATCGATTAGCAGGTTTTCCCGTAATTTAGGAAAAACCAATATTTTTACAAATTTTTGACGCCCTTTACCGGCTAAACGAGACAATTTTGCATATAACTAAGTCGGCTTAGATAGACCTATTTTGACGTCAGGAGTCTGTCGTCAAACGTTGTACACGTATTTTCCGGACACCCTGTATACAAATCTATTATTTGTTTGTTTACAAAAATTTTACAAAGCCTTCCCATATCAATCTTATTTATTGCCAATAATAATTATTATTATTAATAGAGCTAAACACCTAGGTATTTGGATACCCGTGTGTGATTAGGTTAGTTCAGCTTCAAGTCAAAAACCATTGAACATAGGTATAGGAATATGTTATATTGGTACATTGGAAATTTTTTACCATATTATCTGGTCTAATAATGTACGTGTTTCATTAGAAAAAAGTGACTTTTGATATTTTTTAGAAAGTCCTACCGAAACATATTTTTTGGGCACCCTGTATAAAATATTTTCCAAGTTGATATACAACCGAAATACCTGTATATTTTTTAAATATTTAAAAAATTTTACATCTATAGATACCTACGATATTTAATTTTTTGTTATTCCTGTTTTGGTCGCAACAAATAACAAAATAACTTATATATAAGGAAGAATGGGAGATAAATATAGGGCATGGTCAATAAAAGTTACTCAGATTTAACCGCATAATCAAAAAATTCAATAATATACGGGGGGGGGGGGGGGGGGGTGGTTGCATTTAAAATTCTAAAGTTAGTACCCGGTCGAGATAAAACTGGCAACGCCGCATTTTCAAAAATATTTTTAGAGGCTAGAAAGAAATCTTTATCGCTTGTTGTAAAATAACTTTAATTAACAGTGCAACTCAATAATTGACCCAAACTAACACACATTGACAAAAACCACGTCCAAACCTAATTTTTTTTTTGTCCGAGACGTGTTCGCCTTACAAGTTGCAATCCATGAGAGGCCCGTCACAGGAACACCGCCCCGTAGCTACATTGTTACGCCACTGCTGTATAGCAATAATAAACGAAATACCAAGGAAAAAATTGTCATTACAGAAAATCATTAGGAACCCTTTTGTTTACTTTTGGTACACTCATTCTCAGATAAGATAAAAGTAATATTTTTATCTCCCAAAATTAATTTATAGAATGCGACAAGAGACAATGAAACCATGCCATTATTGGGCGTCAACTCAGGTATTCTTCTTTAAAATCATGTTGTAAAAGTTGTAAAATTTGTGAAATAGTTCTGAAGCAAGCTTGTGTTGTTTAAAAGTGTGCGGGGAATATATGAATAATCGTGGATTTACTTATTGTAAGTAGATTGTCTCGTTTTATTATATTAAAATCTTGCACTGATATTTGTAATACACAATTTCTGCCGTACCTACTTATATCTGCTTCTGTAGTAGTATTCTGTGACTTCATCCCTGATTTCTTATAATAACACTGTTACTTTTTTGGTTCGGTCTTGCGATTCATCCAGTTCTTCATTTATTCGACCTGACCTAGTTCGATATAAACGGTAAATTCTAATTGTTCGCAGATGATACTACTATTCAGTGGCTTAGTAATAGTAATGGTCTATGCTATTATGGTTATAGTGTGCCGTCCGCCATAAATGATGAACGTATAATTATCGTCTGATCAAGAGCGGGTTTAACTCCAACTTATTTACTTTAATTGTCGACAAAATCAATTCTGAAGCCGCGTCCACGCTGGAGCAACATAACACAACATAATGCAACAACTCATTTTAACACCAAAAGTTTACCTTTGTTGAAATATGTTGTGTTGTGTTGCATTATGCTGGTGTTGCGGTTAGACAAGATAGGTGTTGTATGTTGCGCGAATCCGTTTTTAGTGGTAAATATCAATGGATAATACGAGACAATATGAAACATTTGTGAACATTGCTTTCGATGTGAACGGAATGTTGCTAGTTGAGGCTTGGTATACAGTAAAATCTCTCAATAGTGACCACCCTTCGGGAATCAAATGTTGGTCGGTTAACAGGGGTGGTCGGTAAATAGAGAAAAATTAAAACAACTGGTCTGCATTTTACAGTGTTTGTTTATTAATACGTATCTACATATATGTAAATAATTTTAAATATTTTTGTTTAAATTTATCAGAACTAAAATTAAATGAGACTGCACGTGCATAGTAGCATATATATTATACAATGTACTGTAGGGGGAAACCACCTTAGAATTTTGGTGTTCAAGCTCATAGAATTTTTAGAATTTTTTAGAATTTATTAGCATTTCTTAGAATTCTCAGAATTTTTTAGAATTTTTTTAGTATTTTTTAAAATTTAATTAGAATTTTTTTGAATTTATTTAGAATTGTTTACTTATGCGCGTGCTCAAAAGCATGCATGCATGATCTATCAAAATTTCTTCCCTCTACTACTTTCTACATCGGCATATTTGTTTATTTGAGCAGTAGGCTAGCGAAACGCACGCTGAGATTACGATTTCAGGTTTACGAATGTTGATGAACTGAATGGTCTCTGGATATTTATAAAATGTTGTTTTTTTTTCCGATAAAACCGGAAAAAACAATACAATTTTTATCGCAATAAGAAAGCGCTACAGAAATTAGAAAAAATATACATGCTAACGATTTAGTACTTGTGCAAGAAAGAAAACCTTTCAGATGACAATATTGGCTTAAATATTATCCAGATCAAAAAGTGGATATAACTGATCGCATCCTTTATCTACCCAATCTTATCTAAGAGTGAGCTTACCAAATAATGTAGTACGACTCCTTAAAAAATCATCACTTATTTGATTACTCTATGAGGGAAAAGAAAGGGTAAACACAGGCGAATGTACGCCAAACTAATAATACAACCTCTTTGCTCCCTGAATTATTTTCGTATTTTGCTTCGTATTTGAGAGAAAAAATAAAACCTACCTATGTATTTTAAAGTTAATTAAAACATTTAAATTAAAAATAAAATAATTTTTTTAAATAATGATATAAAAAAAACGCAGTTTAAACAGTTAATCAAAGCAAATGTTAACAATGGTCACTTTCTGATGAAACGCACGATTGCCAAGTTCAAAAATGCCTGCATTATTTCGTATCGCATCGCAACTTGGTGTCTTGTATACACACGAGACTTTAAGTGACCCCATAAAGAATAGTCTAGAGGATTCAAGTCGGGACTGCGAGCTGGCCAATCTTGGGGACCAGCGTGTCTAATCCAGCAATTAGAAAAGCCTTGTCAATGCATTGACGAGCAACTAGACTAAAATGAGCTGGAGTGCCGTCGTGCATGAGCCACATATTAGTTCTTATTTGTAGATCGAGGTGATAAAAAGTATGGTCCAATAAGATAGTCGCCAATGATCCCTGCCCATACATTCACCGAAAATTGTTGCTGAAAACGACCTAATTTTATGAGGAATATCGTCCGCCCAGAAATGTTCGTTATAAAAATCCATAATGGCTTCTCTTGAAAAAGAGGCCTCGTAAGTAAATAAAATGTTCAGTAAAAAAGTGTTGTTATGTGCTACTGTATGCAGCACCTACTGAAATCAAACCTTGGCTTAAAATTACGGGGAAGCAGAGCTTGCACACGTTGAATATGGTATCGGTATAGTTGATAAAGATGCAAAACCCACCAAACAGTTGATGCACTTGTTTAAAGTTGCACTGCTACCTTCCTGGCACTAGTTAAAGGAAGGAACGAAGTATAGCCTCTTCTAACTCAGGCGTGGTTATTGTTGAAGTTCCGTATTACGTTTAAAACTCCCAGTTTCACTCGATCTTGCATGGAGCTGTCTAAATGTTTTGGCACATGACACATTTTTTTGAAAAAACACCCTCTATATCAAAAAAGGGGCAACTCCGGGCACATGTTCATATGAACTTTTTCTTTTAAAATATGATAATGAATTACCTCCTTAAGTTATATACCGTACTTCTGAAACACCCTGCATATTTTTGACACATTATAAACGTAAAAATGATACAGAAGATAAAAATGCAGATAAAAAATTAGTTAGTTAAGAGTGTTCTAGAATGTCCGAAAAATAATCATAAATTTTTTATAAAATAAATATAACTTTCAGAATTTTTTAGAATTTTTTAGAATTTTAGAGTTTTTGGTGTACAAAATTGGATAGGTGGTTTCCCCCTCGGTATGTTTGCTTTGAAATTCTAATTTTTTTTAATAATTAAAAATTAATGATTGCTTCATATTTTTTATTTTATTTGTATAAAATTAAGATTCACATTTTAATAGCAATAATTGAGAAATATTTGTACGCTTGTCAAAATTGTTAACATTATTAAAAAAGTGCGCAGGCTTTAAAGCGGCTTGATATTTTCAACACTGGAGCAAGCTTAGGTTCCTCTTCCTCTGTCTCAGAGTTGGGAGTAGTCTCATCCGTTTCTTGAATCTTTTCAATACACTCTCGATGATAGTTAATTCTGCACTTTTTGTTGGCAAATCGTTATCAATAGAGGCAAATTGTTTTTAGTTCACAAATGTGTCCTTAATGTTAGGAAACAGTTGTGCGAGGGGAATATTATCTTCTTCTTCGAAGTCCTCAATAGTATTACACATAAATCCGGCTTTCATAAAACATTTTTTTATTGCCACAAGATAATGCCTTGGTCCAAAGGTTGGCAATGTGAGGTAGTATTGGGTGGAAGAAAAATAAGTTTAACGTTATCCAGTGTAATTTTGGGATGAGACGTTGCATTATCCAGAAACAATACCACTCTTCTATTCTGCTTCTTCATCTTGGTATCAAATCTATGAAGCCATGTTGTCATGATGTCTGCTGTTATCCACGCTTTTTTGTTCGAGACCCATTGGAGAGATAACTCATCGATATGTGCACCCTTAAAACATCTTATACCTATTATAAATGGTTCTTCCTTCTCACCTTCCATGCACAGAACAGAATTGTAAATCATTGTTTTGCTGTTTTTTTTCCAGTACACTTGTCATCTTTCAATGCACATGTTATTGTTGGCAATGCACGATAGTAGAGACCTGTCTCATCTGCATTAAATACGTTCCTTGGAGCATACTCTTTAAAGTGGTCAATAGTCTTTCTTTTCAAGCAGTTACGTCTTCGATATCGTTTCGCCACATATTTTCTTGAAGGTAATATCGTGCTGACGACGGAATTTTTCTAACCATCCATTTGATGTCTTGAAGTTATCTAGTCCTAGACATTGAGCAGATTCGAGGGCTTTTGCTTGAATTATGGGCCCGGACATTGGTAAGTGCTGTTTCGCGCCTTACAAAACCAGTTAAAAACAATTTGGTCCACTACCAGTCCTTCGGTTTTGGAAAATTTTCTTTTTTGTTCACCGTTGCCAGCTTCTTGAAACAAATTTCTAACTTCTGCTTTATTTTGAAGCAACATAGTCACATGGTCTTAACCACTTTAAATTTTCCAGCCAATTTCCTGGTACTTAAAGCAGTTTTTCACTTTCCTCGATTATTTCAATTTTTTCGCTTGAAGAAAGACATTTCAATTTTTCCGCCATCTTCAAATATTCACGTTAGTCCTAAAACACACAACTGTTCAAAACCATGTGATCCGCCTGCAATAAAGTAATTAGTGTATGTAAAGCCTGTCTAGAGATAGGTATAAGAAAGTTACACTTTGCCTTTGAATGGGATTATCCAAGGGTGGCTATAAACAAACAATGAATGAATGAATAAATGCAGGTAAATTATGGTCCGTACTTAAGAATGTCTTAAAGTAAACTGCAAATCCGGAAGACGTAATTTCATTATTAAAGCAATAGTTTGGTGATTTTAAATCGTTTTTTACCTGATTCGAAATGAGAGGGTTAATCCCATAAAACAAATTACGTTCTATAGACTATATATATAGCCACTCTGGTTAGTTTTAAGCTTAATAATTATTCTTACTACGTGTGTAATACAGCGTTTGTATGTGGAAACTAAGGAAGTTATAAACAATGTTTATTCAACTCTCATTGAACGTGCGGTCAGCAAGCAAGCAGCGTTAGAAGAAACGGCCACATTAACAAAAATTCCAACATCAACTGTATGGAAAATTCTGAATAATCCCATTTTAGCGAGGAAAAAAAGAACCGATACTGGCATTTTCTCGAAGGTAGATGGAAGTAGTCTTTATATTTAATACTATTTATTATGTACTAGATAAATAGGGCTGAATGCATATTTCTTCTATTGCTCAGTTGATAAAGTTTAATACAGGTCAACATACTATTATAAGAGAGCGTATATGGGTAAACATGAAACTTTATTTCCTCTTATAGAGGAACCTCAGGAATCCCTTCTGAACTTTTTCTATCATATCACTGCTAGATTCTGCATATGGCGCCCATACAACAAGAGGTATATTCTAAGTGGGGGCTCACTAGTGTATTGTACAATAATATAAGTGTCTCAATTCTTTTAAAAAACCTTAAGTTTCTGATAATAAAGCCAAGAGTTCGATATGCCTTTCCAACAATAGTCCGATAGTGCTCATTGCATTTTAAATTTTGTTGAAAATGCACTCCCAGATCTTTACAACTATTTTTTCTACATATCACAGTGTTTTTCGTGTAATCGTAAAAGTCTGACATTTAGATATGTTAAGTATCATTTTAGTATCTTTAAACCATTGACTAGTTGAGCTTAAATCATATTGTAGCTCCTGTGAGTCCTGTAATGTTGAGATACGAGGAACAAAGCGTGCCTACATTAGATAATTTAATTAAGAGGCTTGAAAAAGATGAAACCGGCGTTAAATGTGGCAGAACAACGTTATGGGAGTGTATCCAACACATGAGTTTTAGATTTAAAAAAAACTAACAAAAGATAAGTTTTAATGGAATCCAGTAGAATTCGGTAATGGCGATCCAAATATCTACAAAAAATTAGGATTTACAGAGATCAGCAAATGCCGATTATTTACTTGGATAAAACCTGGTTCGACACATATGATACCCCGAAAAAGGGTTGGGTTGACTCAAGCGGCAAGTGTAAAACAAGAGCGCCATCAAAAAGAGGTAAACGAATTACGATATTGCATGCTGGATCTAAAGACGGATTAATTCCAAATGGACTTTCTCTGTCTGCAAAAAACATTAAAGATTCTTCTCTGGATTACCATGAGGATACCGCTGCTGATTTATTTGAACATTGGTTTAAAAACAAGCTAATTCCAAATATACCTCCGAATAGCGGAATTGTAATGAACAATGCAAGCTACCATGGTAGGCAGTTGACCAAGACTCCCTCCTCAAATGGCACAAAAACAACACTCCAAAACTACATGTATGATAATGACATTTATTTTCAGGAAGATTACACCAAAAGGCAATTAATTGAGGTTTTACAAAGTTAAAAACTACAAAAGGAATACTTCTGTGATAATTATGCAAAAAAATCTAGGGCATACAGTTTTAAGGCTTCCACCATACCATTGTATATTTAATCCCATCGTATATTTAATCCCATCGAACATGTTTGGCACCAACTGAAATTTGCCATTCGTCGTAGCAATATTTGCCCTACTATTAACTCCAGTGTACTTGAGCTTATAAAAACTGAAGTTTTTAACATCCCTTCACAAAGTTGGGCAAATTCTGTTACACATGTTGAAAAAGTGGAAAAATCCTATATCCATATAAACAATATACCACAAATAATAATTAGAACAGATGATGATAGCGATAGTGATATTGATATATTAAGTGAATAATTATTATAAGTACCGAATAATTTGTATATTTTTGTAACCATAAATATAATTTTTAATAATAAAATAACTTGTAATTTCACATTTAAACATAAATAAAATATTATTTAATGTCTTACTTATTTTTATTACAAACCATGATTAAATTCTGAGCAAAATACGGACCTGTTCGGCCATATTTCAATTTTACAGCTGGCCCGGGTCTTTCCTATTAGGGATCAGTTAGTCACTTTCTTATATCTCTGAACAAACTTTACCTATATTTCTTAAGAATTGTCGGGTCGGGTTTTACTGCCCCTAACCCAGACGGCACAAACATATTCCATACATATTCCATGAATATTCCGTTGGCATGTTGGAATATCCCATAAATGTTCCCCATCTGCCAGGGCATATGACTGGCATATTGTATGCATATTCCAGGTCACCATGAAATATATGCCTGCAATATCTTTTAATCCTCCAAAATATATTTATGACATATTATGCTAAGAATTTTCATATTTTTTTCTTTTTCATATAAATATAGTTAATTTAGGTCAGGTCAGTTAGTTTAGTAGGTAGAGTTACAAATTTGGTATAATAAAACGTCACTAAAATTAATATATTTTTTATTTTTATAAATAAAAAAAATTAAAAACTAAAAACTAGATAATCTTTAAAACAAGGTGAAAAAAAATTAACTAAAGCAGGTTCTGTCAGTTCTGTGACGCACAGGCAGCGTTTCCGAGTTACGCAACAGAAATTAGTTAAACTTGTGTTAAAAAAATTGTTATTAAAAAATAACGATTGCTAATTTTTTTCTTGTAGAGCAGCCCTCAATTAAGCACGACATATATATAAAATATAAACTTTCAGTATAAATTTATTTGCAATCAAAATATGTGTTAGTTTAGAATTTAATTTAGGGTTAAAACGCGGACTCTAGCAACACCGTATAAAACGCCAAATTTGTTTATCACCGCTCGAATCCAAAAATTGACTTAATAATATGATAAAAAAAAATAAAGTTTCATTTTTAACAAAATACTAATAAAATGCAGAAAATGCCTACACAAAAACTTTATGAAGTCTAAAACATTTTCATATTTAAATTTATTTTTTAATTAGGTGCATACATATATGCACCTTCCTCTGTATTATCTATAAATAAATAGTTCCTGTACCTATATCAAGTTATGTAAAAATAGAATTTAATACCGCAATCACTCTGCATAGATATTTATATTATATATATTATTATCAATAAGTATTAAAAAAAAAATGAATATATTCCACAATGCATATCCTATAAATATACCCGCGGCATATTCCAGGCATATCTACAATGGCATATATATGGAATATTCTTATGAGATAAGATACATTTGAGATATTCAGTGCATATTCCAGGAATATTGCAAGATATTATGGCCTATTGGCAGATAGGGGAATATTCCAGGAATATAGGGTGCCGTCTGGGAATTTAGCATAAGTGTTTACTAAAAATTCCGATGATAAGTACCCGTAGTCGTTTAACAGATGGGTCGGTAAAGAGGAGTATAAAATAATGGGAATTCCATTTTTAAATATGGGGAATTCATAACCGGTCGTTTAACGCAGGTGGTCACTTTATAGAGGCGGTCACAATCGGAGGTTTTTTCTGTATTTCAAACAATTGCGAAACTGCAAGTAGGTATGCATTAATTTTCGTTTTTAAAACGGTGAGAAGTGGAGAATTTCTTTTAGTTAGGCGTTTAAGTGGAGTGCTGAGAACTATTTAAATTTCATTGTCAATTATAAACAGCGCCCATGTATTTGGGATTTTTTAGTATTTTATTATCTTTAACACGATATATTCGGTTTTGTAATATCTGTGAAGGCAAGATATGCGAAAAATAAAATATGGTTTTAAGGTAAAGCACTCTCTGGTGGCTTAGTAAGGCAACATTTTTGTAATTGAATGATAGGAATCACTATGATTACTAAAGAAATTAATAATTGCTGTGTATTAAAAGTAAGAAAAAAAAGTGTAATTGGCTGTACCTAAGAAAATATTGACATTTCGATTACTAATACTAATCTCTCCAAGAATCCGAACACATTTTTCCAAAACCCTGTATATTTTTTTTTCTCGTATTGGCATGGGCTGATCAGCCATTCAGCCAGTCACTTAAAGATTAAGTTCATAGTTATGTAAATATGTAAATATTATATAGGAACGCCTATTTAAAAGGCACACATAAATGAACAGGGACACACACTTCACGCCCAGGGGTCTATCAGGGCGACTTTAAAAGTTCACAAGGACCGGTGGACCCTTTTGACAGGAAACACAATAAAGGATTTTTGGATTTTCGGAAATTATAAGATTCTATAGTTTTAGGTCATTATCATGTAGGAAGTTCATAATGCAGGTGTAAATATTTTTTTTTTGATACGTTAATAAATTTAAAAAGTTGAAGGGAGATGGGACTTTGTAGGTACTTATTAATATTGAAAGGAAATGATGTCGAGATTGTTGATACTTCGTACATTCAAGAAATATATGATCTAAGTCCCTGCGCACATTACAAGTATCGCACAATACAGAGTTTAAAATATTGATTTTAAAAAGATGGGCAGGATAGCAGGCATGCCCAAATTTTAGACGTGTAATAGTAGTTATATAACGTCGACTTACATTGAAATCATCATGCCAGTATTTATTTGGTAGAGTAGGTTGAATCTGTGCATAACCGGAGGTGTTGGATAAGGTGTAATTGTACCATCTATGGTTCAATTTATCTTTAATTCGAGCATTGACTATTGACTATGTTAAAACCATCGGATATGTCGAGTCGAAAGGCAGTTTTACTTCTATTAATAATTGCATCTTTGGCTAAATAATCAGCATACTCATTTTCATGAAGTCTTGTATGAGCCTTTGCCCATACGAATATTGAATTTTGCCCCTTATATCTTAGTCTGTAAATAATCTTTTTAATATCCAATAGTATGGAATTAATTTTATAATTCCAACTATAAATTCCAGCAAGGGCTGATAGAACAGATTTGAAGTCAGATACAATAACAATCTTGGAATTAGTAATATTTTGAGATGCAAACTTCAGTGCTTGCAGAATTGCTATGGCCTCAGTTGTGTAAATTGAGAAGTCTTTGTTAATTTTAAACATTGAGGATAAATTGTCACGCTGAACAAAAAAGGCAGCACCATTTCCTTCTTGATTTTTAGAGGCGTCCGTATATATTACTGAAGAGTCTTCGATGATAGATAATTCTGCATTAAGTAAATGTTTGTTAGCTGTTGAATTCTCTTGGTACACTGGAAATTTGACGGCTATATCTGTGAATAAGCTAAAATAGTCGACGCTCAATAAGTTAACTTGTACTATATTGGATATTATCTGATTATGTTCTCTGAAAGCAACGCACAAGGGAGGCGAAGTCTTCTTAACCCAATATTTGTTTACCAAATCTGAAGTGTTTACTAGAGATATTTGGTCTACTAGAGTGGTTTGCAAGTATCTATGTTTTAAAATAAATTTAGTGCTGAGAAATTCTCTCCTTAGGCAAAGCGGTAATTCTAATGATTCAGCTAAAAGTGCTTCAGTGGGTGTTGATATCATAGCTCCCGAGCAAATTCTTAATGCTTTATACTGTATTCTGTCCACTATAGCAAGAGTGGTCTTGCATGCCGACCCATAAAGAATGGAGCCATAGTCAATAATTGAGCGAATATAAGCCTTATAGAAAATAAGAGCAATTTTAACATCACAGCCCCACCAAGTTTTACAAATAAATCGTAGTAAATTTATACCCTTTTCGACTTTTGTCGTTAACGATACAATGGTTGTTTTCAAGTTAGTTTTTTATCTAAAGTAATTCCCAAATACTTCACGACTGTATTGACTGATATGTCTTTGTTGCAGAGACTAATATTTGCAATACTTGGTGTGTTATGTCGAGTAAAAACACAAAATCTGGATTTCTCCTGAGACACCTCAAAACCATTAAGCAAGGACCACTCAAGAAATTTAGAAAAAGTCTCTTCAAGAAAATTAATTGCTAAATTATATGTCTTATTTTCAGTATAGATGCATATGTCATCGGCGTATTGAACAATACGTACATTTTCCAAGTTATGCAAATCAGCCGTATATAGATTAAAGAGCAAGGGACTGAGTGCCGAGCCTTGTGGTAATCCACAATTTAGTAGTCTTGGGCAATTTTTTGATTCTTACTATCTCTAACATAAACCTTTCTATCCCTATACAAGTTAACTATAGAAAAAGCTATATTTATTGGAACACGAAAATTGTCAATTAACTTTTTTTCCAAGATATTAAGATTGACACAATCATATGCACCTGTGATATCAAGAAAGAGCGAGGCGAGATAATTGTTTTTGGAAAAAGTATTTTGGATGCTCACAACTATGGTACTTAAAGCGTCTAATGTGCCATAACCCTTTTTATAACCAAACTGATTTAAAGGAAGCAAATCTTGATAGCTTAGCCACCATTCTAAGCGTATTTTTATTAAACGTTCAAGTGTTTTTAATATACAGGAAAGTAATGAAATCGATCTATACGAATTCGCCTCTTCAGGACCCCTAATACGTCACCAGGCATAGATGAAGTCAAATACTGCATGCTTTCGAATATGCCGATAGAGGCAAAACAGGTCCTCTTAGACATTTTTAATGAAACTTATATTGGTGGGGTAGATATTACGGAGTTAAAAGAAGTCTTAGTAATATATTTACAAAAAACCCTGTATAATAGTAATTAATTTAATAAAACATTATAATGTTTCAGATTTAAGGCTGTTACTGTTTATAGGAGGTTAATCTGGGTCTGTGGTATTTCAAGCAAAGAGAGATAATATATTTAGTGTTAAAAAAAATTATTGATTTAAGCAATATCAAAGATAATTTTTGGTTTATAGTGTATTTCAGAAAGGGAAGTTTCGTCCAGTTCGGTGCCGGCCATAGGCGCAGGTAAACTTTGTGCATTAAATTATTTATGATAACTAACCAAAAATTTTAGAGAATAAGGTTAACGGGTATTAAGATAAAATAGTATTGTTTGCAATATTAAAATTTCAAGTAATTGCGTAAGACAATTAGGAAAGGTATGTTTTCTGGCCTGAAGTGTCAAAATCGAAATATTGTGTAGGGATTAGTTAGGTAGTAGATTATAAAGTTACGTTATACGTTTAACAGGTACCATTTAACAGGTACCGAGTTTGGCTCTGGCCTCTTTGGCTGGATCATATAAATAGGTGGTAATTTTGAATAAACTTCATATATCGTGTGAGTGTATGACCTTAACAAGTATACTTGTTTAGTTTAACGCATCAGTATTTGCTGTTAAGCCGTATATACAGTATTATAAGATTGGTAATAAAATTGCGACATTCACACCAACAAAAAGATGTTCCAATAATACTACACTATCAGTGAGTGAAAAAGTAATTATTTTAAATGTACAACATAATTGCATAAAATACGATTATCCGAATTTTACTGTACAAGAAACTGTCGACCGATGTTCCCGAATGACTGGAGTTGGAAAGTCCACCGTTTTTAAATTATTGCGGGAAAGAAAGACAGGAGGTCAAGTGGAACCTCCCAAGAAAAGTCCAGGCAGATCAGTAAAAGTCTTTGATGAAGAAACCAAAGGTGTAGTTCGAAGAAAAGTTCACTATTTTTATTTAAAAAAAAATACCCACCCTAGATAAGATTCTAATGGAGCTTGGCCAGGATGACAGTATTCCGTTTATAACTTTTATGGACCACTTTAAAAAATATGGATTTTGTCTGGGAAAAGCATAACCGTAAATCACTTTTACTGGAAATGGTTACGATGAAATTGTTTGCTGGCGACGAAAATACTTGAGAAATAAAAAGCAGTACAGAAGAGAGCAGAAGAAAATATTTTATCTTGATGAGACGTGGATTAATGAAGGTTATATAGTACCAAAATTGTGGCAAGACAAAAATATAACTAGTGCTCGGGATCTTGACCACCTGATCGATCGGACCGTCGACCCGTTAATTATAACGTCAAGAGAAGATGACAGTTCCTCAGATGACGAAGAATATTATGATTTTTTATAATTTAATTTCTGTGTAATGTATTTTCGGATTTTGTATTTTTTTTTATAATGTTTAATAAAAAATAAGTGTACCTAATACTATATACATAATGCCTAATTTTTATTCTGTTAAAATAAAATTATTTTCTTTTTATGAATATCCGACCGAAACGCCTTTGGCACACCATTTTCAGTGTTTGTTAATGAATAACAATAGGCAAAACCCAAAAATTGACCCAAACCCGGGTGGTACTACCTGCACCTGATGAAAAGAAAGAATTTTGCAATGAAATCAATGCCAAATTATGAAAGTGGCTTAAATATTCATTGGGTCACTCTGTAGTCCCTTTGCATACCTAATGAGCTTTTATTACTCTACACCTTTCTGAAATAGACTACAGTAATTTACTTTGTTTCTTTTCACAGGGCCGGCACATTGAGTCATCAGGCCATTGTTCCGCGAACACGTGTAGAAAATACTATCTACATGACTCAAGTTAACACAATTTTTGTCTCACCCTGTATAAATATAAGACCTTCGTTGAATTATTAAAATCAATGATTAACCCAAACTGTGACTCTGTAACTTAATCTTTACTACAAATATTAGTATTTCTAATTAGCATATTCCGGCAAAATTATCTTTTTGCTAGAAATTGACCAGTTTTGGTCAGTAAAAGATCTATACCTACTTAGACTCAGCATAGACCCTTGTATATAGTAGGTAACGACGACATCTATATCCCTATAATATTTTAATTTCTATTTAAAATAGTAAACACCCTCATTATTTCCAGTGACATATCACATAGTGGTAAAACATGAGTGGGCGGATAGACAGGCGTCGTGAAATCAATGGGGAGCTTGTAATAGACAACGTGTTAAGCACTCAGCCTGAATTGGGGCCCACTATTCCGGAGGGAGGATGGGGCTGGATAGTTTTTTTAATCTCCTTGTTTTTCCAGGTAAGTTTCGTAGAGTTACAAACATTGCAAATGGTAATAAGCTCTTGCGAATAATTTTGTAAATTGTTGACCATGCAATATGCATGCATTAAGGTAATCAAGTGAGATCTTGAGAATTACGATCTCTATAATTCCTGTAGCAAACGCCATTTTGTGAGATTAATAGTTTTCATCATGATCACCGTTGTAAAACGGGCTCCAATTAATTTTTCCGGTGCATTTCTTTTTTTTTAATGCAAGCACTCAAAGTAAATTAAAATGATTGGACTTTGCATCTTCAAAATTGTAGAAGTAATAAACAAAATGGTGTTTGATTACATGCCTTTGTGTCAATGATCTGGTTTCTGTACGATCATTTCGATACTTAGTTGAAAGCATGTACAGGGTCTTCCAACGAGGACTGAACAGGGGCTAATTTTTGAGCTTCCTTGTATTTAAAGAAAAATCCAAAATAGCCAATCGATGTACTTTTTCCTGCAGAATTCAAAAATGAAACCAAAAATTTATTTGAACCAGAAACAAAAGAGTTACGCTATGGATAAGGTGTTTTTTAAATGGAACATAGCTTTTTTTATACGATTTTTGTCAGTCCATAAGATATTTCTGAATAAATTAGGGTCTTCGTTTTCTTTCCGAATCACAATTTGGGAAACAAAAAAAAAAAAAGTTCTTTTTGTGCCGGTGTTAGATGTTGAAGTGGAAGGATATGATAAGACTTAAATTTATGATTTCTTAAAGTTCTGTGAACAGTTCCTTAGGTAACTCATCTGCGTCTTACACAGCCGCCGTATTGAACGTCCCGAACTGCGTCCGAAATTGATTTGGTTCACGGCCTCGATTTCTATTCCTTTCTGGATTTCTTTTTCTGTCATGTAATGTTTTATTTTCCTCAAATAGGTTCTTTATCCTTAGAATAGTATTGACGGATATATTTCTGTGAAAATTTGCAATAAATCTTCTCCTTGCTTCTCTTGCATTTTCTTGGCATTTGTAGAACAAGATAACAATCTGCAATCTCTCATCTAATGAATATTTCATTTCGGCAATATTATAGTAAATTTGTCAAATTTTTTGACTTTGAAGGATTCAAAGGTGATTATACCTTTATTACCTAGTGTATGTTTCAAACAGGTTAAAGTTAAATTATACTGGATAAAACATTAAAATTTAATAAAAATAGCTGTCACAATATTAAATATTTTAATCAGAACGGACAAAAAGAAATCACTCGTTCCAAAAATCGTATAAAAAAAGCTATGTTCCATTTAAAAAACACCTTATCCATAGCGTAACTCTTTTGTTTCTGGTTCAAATAAATTTTTGGTTTCATTTTTGAATTCTGCAGGAAAAAGTACATCGATTGGCTATTTTGGATTTTTCTTGAATTACAAGGAAGCTCAAAAATGAGCCCCTGTTCAGTCCTCGTTGGAAGACCCTGTACCTATACTGTTTGGACTAACTTGCGCATTAGTTCGTTTGTCTACTGCTCATGTTGTGCTCAAGTGTAAGTGGTTTATCTATTTTCGCTCTGCAATTCTTCTCTCGTTGTTTCTTTACTAGTTTTGACATTACAAAATAAAATAATTTTTTTAATTAAAAAATATGAGTATGAGGAAAGAGACAGTAATTTTCTATCGAATGCTTAATTTTCTGATGATGATTTGAAGATTCTAAACAAACTGCGAGTTAAAAATAAAGCATATTTAGGTACTTATTGAAAATATTAAAGTTATTTATTGTACCAGTTATTAGTAGTTTTTATTGCTATGTTTGTACCTTGTTGTAACCACAGTTTGAACCTTGTCATAAACGATGCTGTGAAATCCAATATTTCTAGTATACATTTTTTTATAACTGTTCAAGAATTATATAATTTTTTTTCTGCCTCAACCAATCGGTGGTCTGTTTTGAAAAGTAACATTTGAAGTCTGATATTAAAGCCTTTGTCAGATACTAGATGGTCTAGCAGAATTGATGCAATAACCACTCTAAAATTTCAGTTGGGCGAAATTTACGAAGCTCTTTATGAAATTTTATCCGGAAATAATTTTGACAATACTACAAAACATCTAGCTACCTCCCTAGGTAAAAAAATTCAAAATTATGAGTTTGTGTGTATGGTAGCCTTGTGGTACAAGATTCTATGTAAAGTGGATGTCGTTACTAAGATTCTGCAATCAAAAACATTTAATATTTCCCAGGCTTGCGAAAGTTTAAAGATCCTCAATGAGTTTGTAAAACAATATCGATCTGACGAAGGCTTCAGTGACCTATTACTAGATGCTAAAGAACTAGTGTTGGGGGAACGATCATCCAAATGTATTAAAAATAATATAATTAAATATTAAATGCAACAAATGTTTTTAGAATCAATACTACTGTTAAATATCTGATTTCAATATTATTTTAATAAAGGAGCAAAATGTATCAATGTTTGCTGAACGAATATAGTGTCATCGCCGGGATAGGCATAAAACTTGCAAATATCATCTTCTAAAGTACATATAATATGTCCTAAATAATAAACGGCTAGTCGACCGTTATTCCAGGAAAAAGCAATGTTTCACGTTTAGATGTTAAAAGTATAACCCTTTGACGGCGTTTTGACGCTCTAGGAAGGTGACATGGCATGGTACAGTTTGTTTATTGCCGTCCGATTGGTTGGGAGAAAACATGGCGGTTGTGTGGCCTATCAGGATGCTTTGTTGGTTAGTCGTCGTGACAGCGGAGGCGTAACCTTGCTGTTAGATGATAGTTTTCCTTCTTCTAATGCACTACACTTTGGGCTTTGATAAAGCAAGGTGGCATGTCAACAAGCGCACGTGGTTTCTCTCCGTCGGAGTAAAAAAAATATAGCATTGCCTAAAAAAAGGCACCAAGCAAATGTATTAAACAAATATAGTGACTAGTTTGATTGTAAAAGCAGTAGTGAATAGTTATGTTACAGTATATTATTGTAAAATCGTGTACTAAAGAAGTTTTGTGCGATTTGGAGAAATAAACGCCAAATTACCACAGTGAAAAGCTCGTTTAATTCCTTCACTTAGTAAATAAAAGAATCAGCGAAATTAACCTACAATCGAGGAACATAAAAGCCTCATGAACTGTTGACGCAAGTTAAATAATAACACTTGGCTAGCTTAACAACTAGCTTCTTGCTTAGAAGTCGATGCAAAATTTATATCCGCAGAAATTTTAAGGCCAAAGATTAAAAAACAATTTTCTTACGAAGGTGACGACCAGCCGATTGAAAATCAAGAAATAAAATTTAAAGTATATTGCTTTTTCGGAATGTTAGACATTACTCTTTCATCTGTACATGAAAGATTTAAACTATTATCGTGTCATTCTGATGTTTTTAATTTTTTGTGGAATGTTGAGGATTTCGGCAAATATTCTGATCAAGATCAATTTAATTTTTGTAAAAAACTGGAAGAAACCTTAACTGACAAAGATCGAAACCAGAAAGATATAGACGGAACAGAACTTTTACACGAATTACATTGCAATAAATAACCTAACCCACTCATTTCGAAACATTACGATTGCATTGCGCATATTATTAACCATTCCAGTTTCTGTAGCTACAGCCGAGAGGTCATTTTCTAAATTAAAGTTGATAAAAAATTATTTACGATCTAGAATGGGCCAAGAGCGGTTAGAAAATCTTGCTATCATTTCTATAGAGTTAGATTTCTTAAAGCAACTTGAAATGAAAAATCTTGTTAATGAATTTGAAAAAAGTAAAGCTAGAAAAGTTCAATTTTTGTAAGACCTCTCCATCATGTATCATGATCATGTATTATCTGTTTCAGAACAATCGCTATTTTATTTCTTAATTTTTTTTTCCTTTAACACTTTTGTGATTTCGGCTGAAAAATCTGTTACATTGGGGGTGTTCTACGTATATATTGCAATATATTACAGATAAAATAATGTTTAGACATAAGCAAGCGATAATGTTAAATTATAACTGAATAAGCGGAAAAATATAAATATAACATTGTGTGCCTTGACGACTAAAACAATCGCTCTCTTTATTTGAAGTTGTCAGAACGACATTTCCAGTGCTGAGTGCTTTATTTCTTCAATCTGTAGTTTCAGTAGTTAGATGCCACATTTAAGTGAGTTAGTTTCTGTTAAAAGTATTTGTTTAGCCAATGAGGGGTTCAGACAAGAAGATATTGCACGGAGATTGAATATCCATCAATCGACTGTTCCTCGTATATAGTAAAACGATACAATGAGACTGGAGGATACAAAAGGCGGGGCCTGGTCAAGGACGTAAAAGATGTACAATGCCAAGAGATGACCAATATTTTGAGAATTCAAATCCGCATCTGAAGAATCAATTACTAAATGCAAGCCGAGCCAATGTTTCCACCAAAACAGTAATAAGGAGACTTAAGGAGGTCGGTTTAAATCCAAGACTTCCTGCTAAAGTTCCTCGGCTTCTTCCACGCCACAAAATCGGGCGGTTACAATTTGCAAGAGCACATGCTGACTGGAATCAACATCAATGGGGAAAAGTTCTTTTTACAGACGAAACAAGAATACAGTTATGGAAGCCTGATGGACGTAGTCGAGTATACAGAAGGTCAAGAGAACGTTTCGCAGAATGTAATTTTGCACATACATATACTTAGCTCTGGTGGTGGTTCCATTATGCTATGGGCTGGCATTAGTTGGGAAAGTCGCACAAAACTCATTGAGGTGAATTTAAGGATGAATGGTGACTGGTACATACGCAACATCCTTGCAGAACATGTTATACCATATGCTGGCTTCATTGGGTACGATAACTTTGTTCCAATGCACGATAGTGCCCGTGCCCATGCCGCAAGAACAGTAAACCAGTACATTGAGGATGTCGGGATTGCGAAGCTAGAGTGGCCACCATACAGTTCTAACGCAAATCCCATAGAACATATATGGGACATCCTAAAAAGAAATATTCGAGCACGAAATCCAGCTCCTAACTTAATTGCAGAATTAAGGTATGTTGCACAGGAAGAATGGAATCGAATACCACAATAAACCATCAAAGATCTTTTGCGCAGTATGCCTAAGAAGATGCAGGCTATCGTTAGAGCTAGAGAAGGAAATACTAAGTACTAAATTGTTATTACTTTGTCTCAAAGTAATGTATCGTGTCCTTTCCTAATTAAACGTTATCATCAAAATCAGGCTATTTCAATAATTTCTCCACGAATCTGTTGTAAAGCTTCAATATGTAATTAATTTGATTATTAATAACGTAAAACACTCCAATGTAACAGATTTAGCAACCGAAATGACAAAAGTGTTAAAGAAAAAAAAAATAAAACCTTATATAAAATATGCAATAATTTTGTCCGTGAGTGTATATTGAATTAATGTTTTGTAACTTTGATACTGTTTTTGTTTTGTTACTGTTGTTTCGTATTCTATTAATATTTTTTGTGTACTTTCTTTTTGTCACAAATAAATATGGACATTAGTACTAAAAAGCATAGAGTTTTCTTCAAAAATTTCAACGATCAACTATGAGAGAAGGGTGGTAATTTTAGCTCAATATTGTAATATTGGTTAAAGGCGCCTATTATTATTTCGCACGACGGCGCTAAAAATACTTGGCGCGTCCCTGTGAAGGGCCCGGCGTTTGATAGTGTAAGAGGCGATTGAAGCGATGTCAATCGATTGACGGAGATTGATGGAAATTTTGATTGAAGCACATTGACGGGGGGCGATTGATTCGTTTCATTTGATTGTGGAAATGAGCCCGGGGGCGATCAATAATATAATCCATATAATATTGACGGTTCTAATTAAAGTACAATAATTGATGGAGGTTTAATCAATACGCCAATACTTTAAACAATATTTAGTTGTATAGAAAGTTAATTTGTGTATAGAGGTAGGGTTGCTCTTAAACGCAAGGCCGCGCCAAGAAACATAGCTACCCTTGTGCAGAGATCTCATTGGCGCCACCTGTTTGGACAGACCTAGGGCAGGTTCAGGACCCCTAATGTTCTGAGCAGCTCTAGTCCTATGAGTTCGATTTTATCATTTCTGGATAATAGGTCTTTTAGATCGTGCAGGCACTCCATTGTGATCTTAGATGTGAATTGATGGGAGTTTAAGGCCTTAAGGGCAGCTTGGCTGTCAGACAGAATATATATATTTTGGTTGTGGCAGTCCCGTTCAATATTCAGTTGGATACATGCTTGTATTACATGAATTTGCCTGATATACTGTGGCGTGGATTCCTAGTACACACAGTACTAAGGACAGCTTATTTTGCGAGCTTGCATGCACTCTTGTATGTTATACTTATATAATGGGTCATGCCTCAAGTGCTCGACGTCTCTTTAGACTGCAGCGAAGGACAATTAGGATTATTAGTGGTTTGGGTTGACTGTGGAGCTGTACATTCTGAAGAGTCTTCTCTATATAAAAAATAACATGCATCTATTTTCAACCCACGAGAACCTACACACCTACTCAACTAGAAATAAAAGTAATTTAATACTACCATATCGGAGACTAAGAAGGTGTCAGTTGGCTCTGACTACCGGGCAATGAAGTATTTTAATGTGTTGCCGACAGAAATTAGGGAACAGATTTGAAGAAAAAATTAAACAAATTTTAATCTGAAATGTATGAATATTTTAGCTATTTCTGTCCAAATTCGTACTTATTATTGTATTGTAATGTATTGTCCTTTGTGGGTAGTGTTTTCTTCGTAAGATTTTAATTTTATATTGTGACATGTAAAAGTATACACTATACAAAAAGTATTACCAATAAAAAGTTTGAAAATTAAAAAAAATTATTAAATTAAATTGTTCTTTTATTTTAGAGTCTTATTCCCAGCCTGATGGTCAGCTTTGGAATTTTTCTCGCCTTTTCCCGTGTGGCGGACAACATAGGAGGCACCAACCCCAAATTATGGGACAATAAGCTACTGCACGTTCCTTTGTTTTTTATCGCCAGTTGGACGTTTTTTGGTAGGTAAATGCAAAAAAAAAACTATATACAGGGTGTCCATTTAGTATGTAATTCATCGATATCTTATACAGAGTGGCAAGAAAGTTGCGCATAATGTCTGTAACTTTTTAATTACTTCGTATCCGAAAAAGTGATCTTTATGAAAGTTGTTCAGTAAATTGTTCTCCACAAATTTCTACCTGCATAAATTTTTTCTGTCTTCTCTGGTTTGGTTGCCATAGAGACTAACTTACTTTTTTGAATGGAACGCCCTGCATATGGTTGCATATTTGGATTCTACTTGGAAAACTCTGAATTTTTTTGTATTTCAAATTTTTACCTCTGCAAGCTTTTCCGAGATAATGACAGTTCAAAAGTGAAAAACCTCCTAATTACAGGAGGGTGTCTCTAAAAGGTGTGTACAAAATCTGAGCACAAATTCCTGAGGCCAAAATAAAGCGATTTAAAGCAACTTACCTTAGTCCGAAATTGCTCCTTTTCGGAGATACAGGGTGGTAAAGTTAAAAAATATAAATCGAATTTTTTTTTAAATTAAGTACTGAACATTTTTTAACGTATTACTTTAAAACTTGGTACCCGGGGGTTTTTTGGGATGCGAAACCCGAATACGGACATCTTTTCACTGTGGCCATTAGAGGGCGCTTCACAATGCACTTCTTATGGTTTAGAATGGCCATAACTTTTTATCAGTGTAGTTTTTTTCCTTTTTTGTTAAGGAACTAATTTTTTGAACATTTTGAAACAAAAAAGGTAGGTACTCTTGTTAAAATCCGCTAAAGTAAGCCGTTTTTGAGATATTTCGGTTTTTAGTGTTCGATGCCGCACCGGAATATTTAAATTATTTTGAATAAAAAATTCCGGTATTAGTAAATTTTCGGCAGGAAAAAATGTTTCACTTGGGTTAGTTTAGCAAGTTTTGCAGGAAGAATTTAAGTATGGATTTTTTTTTTAATTAAATGAGGAACAATTTTATTTTAAAACTAAATTTAATTAGCATAAACTTTTAGTAATTGTTCAAAATGACCTCCGTTAACATAGGTACAAAGATTAATACGACGTAAAAAGTTTAAATTTACTCTTTGCATCAATTCCGCATCGTTCTTTAATCTGTTGACTGCATTTTGAATTCTTCCCCACAATTCCTCTTCATTATTAATCGGTCTGGAGTATACCATCGTTTTTAAAGACCCCCATAAAAAATAATCCAACGGAGTCATATCCGGTGAGCGTGGCGGCCACTTTACAGGAGCGTCATTTCCTCTACCGATTTATCTGTTTGCATACTGTCGATGCAAATAATTGCGGACATTTAAACTAAAATATGGTGGAGCACCGTCATGCATAACATATCTCGTCAAAGTTGTAATGGCAAATCTTCTAATAAATGTGGCAGCGTATTTTGTAAATGTTCTAAATGATCCACACCATTTAGTCGTGGCAGTAAAATGACAGGACAAATAATGAAATTGCCAATGATTCCTGTCCACGCATTAATTCTAAACTCATGTTGATAATGAGTTACTTTCGTGGCATGCGGGTTTTCAGCAGCATAAACATGTTCGTTATTACACCACTTCTTGTAAAACATGCTTCGTCAGTAAATAAAATGTGCTTAGCAAAATTCACATCCTGTTGTCTTTGTTCGGTAATAAATCGACAGAAGTCCAATCGTTGATCGAGATCCGGAGCCAAAAGGTCTTGTACCTTTTGGATATGGTATGGATGAAGCTGCTGTTCTTTTAATGTTCTATGAACTACATCCTTGTATACTCCTACCTCTAAACCTAAGCGTCTGGTGCTTGATTTTGGATCTTCAGCAATTCTTTCCAAAATTTGTTCCTCAACCTCAGGAGTCCTTATTGCAGGGGATGGGACTATTCGCCGTCGCCGTTTCGCCGTCGCCGTTTCGCCGTCGCGACAATTCGCCGGCAGCCGATTCGCCGTGGGCCGTTTCGCCGTCAAATAGAATATAAGTCTATAATTATTACAATTTTTTTATATCTAGCATATACCGAATTGGACCCAAAAAGGTGGATTAGATGCCGTGTTAGCGCTGTTTAACCAATATAAGTCTATAATTATTACAATTTTTTTATATCTAGCATATACCGAATTGGACCCAAAAAGGTGGATTAGATTAGAAACGAATAATATGACAGAATATCTCAGAGGTTTAGCGCATAATTATGAAATGTAATAATTTTGTTGTATATAATAATTATAGTATAATATTTGAGAACTTTATTATTGACTTGCCTATGTAGGTATATTTTTATCAAACAATTTTGTTAAAATTTAGCAATATATATTATAACCTTTTTTACGTATTTTATTAATTTCTATTTGACGGCGAAACGGCCCACGGCGAATCGGCTGCCGGCGAATTGTCGCGACGGCGAAACGGCGACGGCGAAACGGCGACGGCTAAATGTCCTAGACCCCTTATTGCACGTTGCCGTCCATAATTGGCAGTTAAAGGAGTTAAGCTACCGGTTTCGCGAAGGCGTCTCTCAATGGCAGCAAATGTTTGATGGTTTGGTATGCGCCGATTTGGATATCTTTCCCTGTATACCCTAACACTTTCGTGGCCATTTCCTTTACAATACCCAGAAACCAATAGCATATCCGTCATCCGTCATTGCTGCAGAACTGTATCCTTCAGCCATCTTTCCAGTCAATTTAAAATTAAAGTGACATGTTTCAAACGCCTTATTTATTCTCGCATTGACAAACTCTTACTGAAACACTTACTGTAAACAACATAGACTGATAGCGAAAATTCTTAAAATACGAAAAATGTTTACATTCAAACAGTCTGTTGAAAAAAAAATTTTAAAGGTGTTCATCAAACAGGTAAAAAATCCGAGGATTTTTGGATTTTTGAATGTGACACTCCAAAAAAGTATCTAAAAAAAAATTAATTTTCCACTGCTAATTCACTGACCGCATTTCATCCTCAAAGATAACAGCAAACACTTTTTATTCGGAATAATTTAAATATTCCGGTGCGGCCTCGAACATTAAAAACCGAAATATCTCAAAAACGGCTTACTTTAGCGGATTTTAACAAGAGTACCTTTTTTGTTTCAAAATGTTCAAAAAATTAGTTCCTTAACAAAAAAAAGAAAAAACTACACTGATAAAAAGTTATGGCCATTCTAAACCATAAGAAGTGCATTGTGAAGCGTCCTCTGTTGGCTACAGTGAAAAGGTGTCCATATTCGGGTTTCGCATCCTAAAAAAACCACGGGTACCAAGTTTTAAAGTAATACGTTAAAAAATGTTCATCAATTTTAAATAAATCGATTATTTTTTAACTTCACCACCCTGTATCTCGGAAACGGAGCAATTTCGGACTAAGGTAGGTTGCTTTAAATCGCCTTATTTTGGACTCAGAAATATGTGCTCAGACTTTGTACAGACCTTTTAGAGACACCCTGTATAGTTATTCCTACCTAATACCCACCAGTTGAGTCAAGGTGTTTTTATGACAGTGACCTAAGAGGTGTCAATTTGGAGTTCCTGTTTAATTTTCTGTTGTCTGATTTCTAATTTGTTTACACTATGGTTCATCTGAACGAGAAACAACGAGTTGAAATTTTAATAATGAGCGGTTACGGAAAAATCAAGAGATCGCAAGATCAGGTTTGTCAACTTTTCAATGAATTATATCCAAATAGGCCTCCAATAAATCAGTCACCGGTGGGTCGAGTGGTAAAGAAATTTCAAGAAACAGGCAGTGTTGGGGAAGCCGCTAGATCAGGTGATCAGGTCGACCTAAAACAGCAACCGGGGGAGACAAATCTTTGGATATCATGCTCTCAATAAAATCCAACACAATCATCCAGGCCAATGGCAATGGATTTTAATGTATCTCATCAGTCAGTGAAAAATTTGTTAAAGCATTTGTGAACTGATGATGGAAATATGCAATAACGATAATAACTTCGCAACAAATATCATTTTCTCGGATGAAGCTTTTCATTTAAATGACATTGTTAATAGACACAATTATCGTTATTGGGCTGCTGAGAATACTCACTGGTTTCAGGAAAGTCATACTCAGAGGCCCGAAAAAGTTAATGTTTGGGCGGGCATAGTTGGTAGACATATTATGGGGCCTTTTTTCATAGATGCTAATTTGAATGGCGAAAAATATCTGGACCTCCTCAGGAATCACATAATTCCTTCTTGCAGAATGGTTGTTTTACCGGGCGAAGATAATGTCATAAACGAACAGGGATGGTTCCAGCAAGATGAAGCACCTGCGCATTATGCGGCAAATGTTAAACAATACATAAATGAACAATATCCAGGACGTTGGATAGGCAGAAGAGGTGGTATTTACTGGTCAGCGCGATCCCCCGACTTAACCCCGCTCGACTTCTTTTTGTGGGGACACTGTCGTTGGGGACACTTAAGGAACAAAGTCTACGTTAACCATCCCAATGACTCAGAATAAAAATCAGAATTAGTGCTGAAATTCGGGCCATTCCAGAGGTCCAGAGGTCTTCCTTTTAAACGTTGTCGGCTGGTTTAGGGATCGATTGGCGCTCTGCTTAGCAGAAAATGGTGGTGATTTTGAACACCTCATTCATTGAAAAGGTTTCACATGTTTATTATTCCGATGTTAAGTTGTTCAATTTTCTAGGCTATTTATTTTTCTATTATTAAATTTGTTACAATTTTAAATAAATAAAAATTTGAAATACAAAAATTTCAGAGTTTTCCCAGTAGAATCCAAATATACAATCATATGCAGGATGTTCCATTTAAAAAAGTAAGTTAGTATCTATGGCAACCAAACCAGAAATGACAGAAAAAATTCATGCAGGTAGAAATGTGGGGAATAATTTACTGAACAACTTTCATAAAGGTCACTTTTTTGTATACGAGGTATTTCAAAAGTCACAAGCATTATGCGCGACTTTTTTGCCACTCTGTAGATAAGTGAGGATGGCAAACAGTGTTGCTGACTTGTGGAGGATGACATACATGTCACCCATTTTAAATAAATAATGAATAAACTATTTGGACTTTGTCCATCGAAGCTCTTTATCCATCATTTGTTTTTCTGATTATGGTTATTACTGATCACCTTATTACTAGCTTGAAATAATAATAATTAAATACATCATAGATATCTTGTTAATTTCTATAATTTTAATAATAAACCTAAGGCAGTTTTTTTCGTTTTCTGAAAAATCTTAATAGGCAGAGTGCGTTTTGAAAATCTTCTGAAACACCTAGTCTTTGTTGGGTGCAAGTGGGCATAGTCTCATAAATCATTTTTCTTTTTGCAGATCCAACAAGTCGAAAGTTAATATCCCAAAGCACATGGCCCAAACTTTTTGCAACAGCTGGAACGTGCTTCACGTGTGCAGGTCTTCTGTTCGTTTGGATGGGCAGGACTGGAGAGGCTCAGAGTTGGCTTTTTATCTTGGCCGGGATAGTGGCGGGTAAGTACTCGCGGGTAGGGATGGGCACATCGAAAGGAAGACATCGATGTTGAAGATCGATGCTAACATCGAAACTAGTCATCGATGTTGAAAAAACATCGATGTTCGAGAACATCGATGTTTTTTCTTAATTAAGATTTTAGTCACATTTATTAAAAAAACAACATTTTATTTTAATTTTCCTTTTCAAATAAAAAAATAGTCACATAACATACATGGTTGTCCTTATATAGTGACTGGCATAAAGTTGGACATGTTCGAGAACATCGATGTTTTTTCTTAATTAAGATTTTAGTCACATTTATTAAAAAAACAACATTTTATTATAAATTTCCTTTTCAAATAGAAAAATATTCACATAACATACATGGTTGTCCTTATACTGGGTCTCCCAAAAGTCCCGCATAAAATTAATATCACTTAAAGGAAAACGATCTAGGAAAAATTCTCGGACCCGTAAATTATTGTTTTTAATTGTGCATTTTTTGACATAATAGTATATTAAAGTACATGTTTTATAAAGCATCATCTTATAGCACGCGTCCATGTTAAAAAACGAGCCGCTTGCGGCGAGTTTTTTAACGGGACAAGTGCTCTAACTGCTTTATAAAACACGTACTTTATACTATTTTTTCTATTTTGTATTTTTTTCAATAAGAAAATACATATTTAAAAAGAAAATCAACCCTTCAAATTTTGTAAATTTGTGTGTCTAAATTCTATGTTGGTAATACTCTAAATTTCTTTTTATCATAGTAGCCTTGACAATAAATAATATTTTCTTTGTGTCATTGTCACGAAATTTGTGATTTAATATTTCATAGAGTTGTTCATAATTATAATTAAAAAAATATGGAGCATGATAATCTAAGTTTAACTCCCCCTGAGTTAAGGGATATTGCTAATAAAACGATAAATCAACTTTTACCAGAGAAATCCCGAAAACTTTCTTTTCTCATGGATAACAATAACAGGAAACGTCAGACGTCAACAGAATAAAACATTTAAATATAACCAATGCCAACTTTTAAAAAATAAAATTCGGAGTTCGAAATGGATATATTTCGAACTCGCTAGCGCGTTCGAAATATCTATTTTTCGAGACAAAATTAGAAAAAACAATATTATACAGGGTCTCATAGAACAGTTGTCACGTCTTTGACAATTCTTTTGAATGAAATGCCTAATTTTTTATTAGGTTTTCAAATTCTACGAAAAATTTTAAATATTTTTATGTAGGACTTACTATTCCGATTTTCAGCTGTTTCCAAGATATTGACATTTAATTTTTTTTTTTATTAAAGGTAATACTTTTAGTACTTATTGTATTTTATATTAGAACATGTTAAATAGATCAGGTATCTTACTGTCATCAACTGTCCTTAATTATGTCAATACTGACTTTGACTTAAGTAATTTGTCAATTACCTAAAAATGTTAACAGAAAAGCAGCGCATCGAAATTTTAATTATGTTGGGGTGCGGGGACAAAATAAGAAGTCAAGCTGAGGTTTGTACTTTGTTTAACGAAAAGTATCCAGAAAACCAAATTACTCAGTCGACTGTAAGTAGAGTATTTCATAAATTTGAGGAGCATGGTACAGTTAGAGATTTACCTAGAAGCGGTGGACCACTCGTTCTAACCGAGGATAAAAAAATCGATTTAATGTTATCGCTTACTGAAAACCCCCACTCTTCAGTTGTTACTTTGGCGTTAGATAATGAAGCTACTTGTAGTACAGTACATCGATTTTTTAAGAGCGAAAAATTACATCCTTATAAACCTCTTCTTGTACAGGAACTACTAGAAGATGACTATGATAGACGGCTTGAATTTTGCGAAGAAATGATGATAAGAATTGATACTAATAATGCCTTTTTAAGTAATATTTTATTTTCTGATGAAGCTACATTTTGCCTGAACGGGCAAGTTAATAGACAAAATTATCGATTCTGGTCTCATGATAATCCGCGATGGTTACTTGAGACGCACACTCAATATGCTGGTAAGGTTAATGTCTGGGCAGGCATAATAAATAATAGAATTTTGGGACCTTCTTTTTTTCAAGAGAACCTTACCGCTGAACGTTATTTGGATTTTTTAACATTTGATTTAATCCCGGCATTAGCAGTTCTTTTTCCGAACCAGATGGATCCAGATATTCCAAATGAGATGGTATAAGTTCAACAAGATGGTGCCCCTCCACACTTTGGCGTGGAGGTCCGAAGGTAATGAAACCTTTACAAACCGTTGGATTGGTCGTTGGGGTACTATTGAGTGGCCACCTAGGTCGCCGGATTTAACACCGCTGGACTATTTTCTTTGGAGTTATTTAAAGGAAAGAGTGTACCGAAACAGGCCTAACAACATTGAAGATCTCAAAGAAAGAATAAGGACAGAAACAAATAGAATACCTCCTGATCTTATAAGAAATGCAATAAACGGATTTTACCATCGCCTAGGGGCGTGTCAGGTAGAGACTGCAGCTGGATTCCTTTCATTCCTTTTGATCCCCAACAATGACCTTAAACAAACTTAAAAGCTTAGAATATCGAAGACAGAGATTGATAATCTAAGCTTATTTTACAGATATTTTCGTGGCAAGTATTCAACTGATGTTGCCCGCTTGATTCCACCCAGAATGGTACATGGTAGAAAAACACGACGAACCACTGCAGCTCATCCGTACGTGATTCCGCTTAGTGTTCCTCGAACAACACTTCCTTCATATTAAGAATGTCATCACTCTGGTGTTTCCCAAACTCCAAAGATTTAAAACCAATGTGAATTTACTGCAGTAGTGTGCTGTTCATTAAAAAAAAATCAGAATGACAAACGGGATCTCATCTAAACCCCCGCCGAAAACTTGTTTGACAGATCAGCAATGAATGGAACAGGAAATAGGAAATAGAAACATTGCACCCTCAGTAATTTTATTATCCTCACGAGGAGCTTGTGGAATATTAAACTTTTCAGAAAACGTGTTGGAGAAACGTGCAAGATTCTATTTTACTACAAAGTAGAGATATTCTGCTAAATTAAATAAAACTTAAATACTAACTACTATGCAGTTGTAAGCGGCAACTAACAAAGAAATCCATCTAGGAATTATTATGTCTCAAGTTAATATAAAAAAAGTACAATATTCGAATGTAAATCTATTATGCTAATAAGGGATTTTATGAAGCGCCGACACATCGCAATAACAGCAGTTGCTTTTACAACTCACTCTACTTTCTGATTGGCCGTATATAAGCATAGCCACGACTGTAGTTATGACAACGGACTACGTGGGTCAGTAGCCCACATGTTTAATCACTTTTAGTTGGCCCCCTACGGTAGCGCCAAGAAAAGTAAGTTGGCCACTTCAATGCATCGCTTAATTTCAGCAACGACTCGCTAACAACATCTTGACGAGAGAAGTTTGCATCGCGACCGGGTTCCATGGAGCCGGTTCTATTGTAAAGGCACAATAAAAATGTGTTGTTACTCCGCTTTGTATATAATAAAAATTCTCTTAGTGCTATTCAGCAAGTAAGCTGTTTCTCTCTTTTTTTGTAGTAAAGTTACATAAATCCCACAGATAAAGTTCGCCATACGTTGATTTTCCCCATTACTTTACAAATGATAATGGCTTAATATAATTTATTAATTTCTTAAAGCGGTGACGATAATATGTTTTTGTAAATTTGACAACCCACGCCGAAACCAAGCAATCACCGCGGATTTTTATCTCTTACTTATGGTTTTATCTCTTTTCATCGTATATGATATTGAATTAGTGGGAATAAAAAGCACGTCGTGACAACTTTAAAAACTTTACAGGCATTGCCGGAGTTTAAAATTATTATATTAAATTAATAATCAATCATATTTAAATGTTGAAATTTGTAACATGAATAAATATATAATAAATAAATAAATAAATAGCCATTTATTTCCGACAGGCCGGAGCCCACTTACAGGAAACTCAAACAAATTAATCGAATTATAAAAACAAAAAATGCTATACTTAAAATCTAATAACAAAAAGTAAGAAACTAAAGCTAAGTTAACAGGAACCAATGACTACTAATGAGGATAGCCGGACATATTGCGCAAGTGTTTTAATATGGTTGGGAGGCTGTCATGAAATATGTCGGGGAGGGCTGAGATACGATTGAAGTTGTGGCACATTTTGTGAATGGGACCTTGAGGCAAAATATTGGATCTCGCGAATGCAAGGAAAAATGTAGGCCGATGTCGGGCACCTGTGCGGGGAACATGAAGCGATAGTTGCTCCAGTAGAAATGGGCAATCGATTTTAGAGTTAAGAAGTTTATGGAGTATCGATAGTGACTGTGAGTCGCGACGTACTGTTAAGGGCAACTCACCGAACCTAGCGAGAATGTGACCATGCTCGAAACCCCGTTGCGGGTAGATACCATCCTCTCTAAACATAAGATACTTTAGGAATCGCCTTTGGACGGACTCCACAGATTGATTATGGCAATTGTAAATGGGGGACCATATGATTGAGCAATAATCCAACTTTGCCCTCACATAGGAGTAATACAACAGTTTAAATGTAGATATATCAGAAAAATGCTTGCAGTTTCTCAAGACAAAGCCCAAGGTTCTGGAGGCGCTAAAAACCATTTGATCAATATGTGGAATAAAGGGGAACCTCTCATCGAAAACGACTCCGAGATCCCTTATGGTGGTGAGTCTGTTCAGTGTGGATCCGTTTATAGAGTAATTGAATTGAAATGGAGTTTTTGTCCGAGAGTAAGAGACGACGTTACATTTAGAGATGTTGAGATTCAGTTTGTTATCCAGGCACCACTGGCTAAAAACATCGAGGCTGTCGCGGAGGGACACACAATCCGCGACAGCGTCGATGCGGTTAAATATTTTGAGGTCATCAGCATAGGCGAGTCTGTTGCAGTCAAGCGTCGAGACAAGATCGTTTATAAATATGTTGAAAAGAAGTGGCCCCAGGTTAGAACCCTGGGGGACACCCGACGTAGGTACAAACAAGTCCGACCTAAACCCCTCAAACTCAACAAACTGAGTACGATCCAAAAGGTAGGATTGTAATAGTGAGACAAACAAGCCTGTTAGAGAAACCGAACTGGTCAGACGCCTTATGGAGTAGAATGTGGTGGTCAATTTGGTCAAAGGCTTTACTAAAGTCCGTGTAAATGACATATAAAAGGTGATGTTATTCATAGTCAAGCCAGGGCAGTAATTGCCAATAAATCCGTAGGTATTTGATTTTGTATTTTACGCAATTTGTAATCATTAAGTTTCCAGGCCAGTGCTTATGAACTTCAACGATCTTTTCTATAGTGGTATTTCCACTTAAAGTGTTTTTTCTTTCATCACAAAACTTTGTAAGTTGTTTCTAAATTGATTCGATATTCAATCATGATGTTACGGCCTTTAAAATGCCTTATCACCAGGGGCCAGAGGGTGCTATTTCAAACTATAGGGCGAAGGAGTAAAACCGGATATTCACTTTATTAGCTTTGTACTTCCCCTTAATGTTTTGTGTTTTAACCGGACTGACCTGAAATGGGGTGGTATTGAGGATAATTAGTTTTGATATTCAATGCACTGTTTATATATTAATGACACTGTCGATTTTCTTATGAAAGCTAAATTCAATATTAATTTGTACATTGAAATTATGTTTTTCTTTTTTAGGAATCGGCGCCTCCATCCAAATGTCTCAGTGCGAAATATTACTAGCTCAGTATTTTCGTCTGAAACTGCCGATATTAATCCATTTGGGACATGCAATGGCGGCGCTTGGGTTTATTGTCGCTCCCATCATTGTGGGGCACAATATCTTAAAGACTAGTTTGGTGCATATTATTTTGTGGTATCAAGCAATAATTTTACAGGTAGGTACCTATATTATCTTTGGAGCATAAACTGCATTTATTTAGCCTGTATTCCTATTTATTATGTTTTGAGGTCCTTTATCTTTTGTAGAATATTTTAATATAGGTAACTTCTCTTATTTTTTTTCTGGTTTTACCTAAATTCAGTAACATACAAATAAAAAAAAAATTTTAAATGATTTGAAACTGGTTAAAACTCTTGTTTTATAATAAAACTAAGCTTTCAGCGTATAATTCTTGGGAAAGTTCAGCGAAGCGCTTTCGGCTTAACACTGAGTCATCATCAGGGCTTAGGCTCTACAAGAGAATAGTACAAATAGAAAGGACATTTTAACAAAATTGTTTTTTTTTTTTTTTTATTTTAAAAGGAGGTGATTGACAGGTCCAAAGTTCTCCTTATGTAAAACTTAAATACTAAAATAAAGTTGTAAAATTAAGATGTAAAAACATTATACGAAAAGTTTGGTTATTGTAAAATTCTTTAAAAAACACAAATCATAACATTACGCTGTAAATTAACATCACAATAAATATACTCGGGATACTCACACGTCATGGCCAGAGGTCTGTATGTGTTGTAGTAATGTACCTATGTAAAACTTTGGTAATTCGGCTGAAAGAAATAATGGTAGTACAGGGTCTTCCAACGAGGACTGAACAGGGGCTCATTTTTGAGCTTTTTTGAGCAATCGATGTACTTTTTCCTGCAGAATTCAAAAATGAAACCAAAAATGTATTTGAACCAGAAACAAAAGAGTTACGCTATGGATAAGGTGTTTTTTAGATGGAACATAGCTTTTTTTATACGATTTTTGGAACGAGTGATTTTTTTTTTGTCCGTTCTGATTAAAATATTTAATATTGTGACAGCTATTTTTATTAAATTTTAATGTTTTATCCAGTATAATTTAACTTTAACCTGTTTGAAACATACACTAGGTAATAAAGGTATGATCACCTTTGAATCCTTCAAAGTCAAAAAATTTGACAAATTTACTATAATATTGCCGAAATGAAATATTCATTAGATGAGAGATTGCAGATTGTTATCTTGTTCTACAAATGCCAAGAAAATGCAAGAGAAGCAAGGAGAAGATTTATTGCAAATTTTCACAGAAATATATCCGTCAATACTATTCTAAGGATAAAGAACCTATTTGAGGAAAATAAAACATTACATGACAGAAAAAGAAATCCAGAAAGGAATAGAAATCGAGACCGTGCCATTGTGCATTATTTTCGACTGAATCCAACCAAATCAATTTCGGACGCAGTTCGGGACGTTTAATACGGCGGCGGTGTAAGACGCAGAAGAGTTACCCAAGGAACTGTTCACAGGACTTTAAGAAATCATAAATTTAAGTCTTATCATATCCTTCCACTTCAACATCTAACACCGGCACAAAAAGAACTTCGCTTCCAATTTGTTTCCCAAATTGTGATTCGGAAAGAAAACGAAGACCCTAATTTATTCAGAAATATCTTATGGACTGACGAAGCCACATTCACAACATCGGGGGTTTTCAATAGACATAATAATCATCACTGGGCCGTTGGAAATCCAAGAAAATTTCAGAAAATTAAATTTCAAGGAAGGACTTCAATCCATGTTTGGTGTGGCATAAAAAATAATAGAATTTTGGGACCAATATTTTTTAACGGGACTTTAAATGGACAGAGATACTACGAGTTCTTAGAAAACGAAATTGAGAACTTTTTGGAAGATTTACCATTGGAAGAATATCAAAATTTAATTTGATGGGGCCCCTCCGCATGCCGTGCGTGAGGTTACTCAATATTTAAACGGACGCCATGAAGAATGGATTGGTATTTAGAAATGGAACCTATGCTTGGCCACCCAATAGTCCCGATTTGTCAATATTAGACACATTTCTTTGGGGCCATTTAAAGAACGTGGTATACAAGCAGCGAAACCACGATATTGAAGAGATCATGCAGAAAATTGTGAATGAAATAAATCGCCTTAACCAGGAAAATCACAGTATAACAGCAAGTTTGGAAAGGCTACAAAGAGGTTATCGCACATGTTTCGAGAACAACGGAGGTCACATTGAACAATTAAATTATTAATGTTTTTTTTTTTTAAATTAGTATAGAGTTGGATTTCTTTTTCTGTCATGTAATGTTTTATTTTCCTCAAATAGGTTCTTTATCCTTAGAATAGTATTGACGGATGTATTTCTGTGAAAATTTGCAATAAATCTTCTCCTTGCTTCTCTTGCATTTTCTTGGCATTTGTAGAACAAAATAACAATCTGCAATCTCTCATCTAATGAATATTTCATTTCGGCAATATTATAGTAAATTTGTCAAATTTTTTGACTTTGAAGGATTCAAAGGTGATTATACCTTTATTACCTAGTGTATGTTTCAAACAGGTTAAAGTTAAATTATACTGGATAAAACATTAAAATTTAATAAAAATAGCTGTCACAATATTAAATATTTTAATCAGAACGGACAAAAAAAAAATCACTCGTTCCAAAAATCGTATAAAAAAAGCTATGTTCCATTTAAAAAACACCTTATCCATAGCGTAACTCTTTTGTTTCTGGTTCAAATAAATTTTTGGTTTCATTTTTGAATTCTGCAGGAAAACGTACATCGATTGGCTATTTTGGATTTTTCTTTAAATACAAGGAAGCTCAAAAATGAGCCCCTGTTCAGTCCTCGTTGGAAGACCCTGTACAAGTGGGTCAAAATTTATTTTTTCCAATTTGGTTTAATAGAAAAGCTGCTTCGATATCGTTTTCAGTATCGTAATGAACTTTATCTACTTTCATTTAGTAATATGAATTTTACAGTTCTGTAAATCGTTTTGTAAGGGCATCTATTACAGCACTAGTGCTGTAATAGATGCCATTACAGCACTAGTGCTGTAATAGATGCCCTTACAAAACGATTTTTAATAGCAGGTGCATTTTTATTTTTAAAAATGCCTTTTGCCAAATATTTTTATTCATAGATGAAAGTAGATAAAATTTTGTACAATATTCTTGTTGTAAATTCATATAACTACACTCGATGTTTGATTAAACTCGGCTGACGCCTCGTTTAACAACTTTAACATCTCGTGTTGTAATATGAATCTTTACAACACTTATATCGTAAATATATATTTTATGAAAGAGTTTTATTTATTTCTCTAAGGTTGGTAATGATGTTCACAAATGTTTTATTTTGCTGTCGGGTATGTTTGGTTGCATTAATTCTATGAAATGGAGATGAGTTAGAAAAATATCAAATAATCTTACAAATTTACTATATTATAAAACATAGAACTATAAAATTTACCGCAATTTTCCTTAACTTTGAGGGAGTTAAACTAAACTTATCTTGCTCCATATTTTAAAATTATGGCGCTATAACTTTTTTGCTAGTTAGCCGGTTCACTTTAAATTTGACACACTTATTACTACTGTCATTATGCATGTTTGCTCCAAATTTGACAAAAGTCCTTTAGTCCTTAGTGACCCTTACCATTAGGGTAATGGTAACACTTTAATTAGTTTTTCTGTTGTAACATAAAGCTGAATAGCATATTGTAGTAGAATGAACCTATCTGAATACGAAAATGGCAAAAAAAGTTGTAACATGTAAGGTTTTCTTGTTACATTAAACAAATCCATTTAATATTTATTAAAAAAATGATTTTACAGGTTTTTTAACCTTGTATATCGACCATACTTATCAATCACTTATATTAAGTTAACATCTAAGAGAAAAGCAAACATCAAGAACAATTTGTTTCAAACACACTAATTATTATATTTTTTCTGTTAGAAATGTTTAAAGATTGGCGCTGTTCTTCGTACTTGCTATAGGTAAAGGGTGGCAACACTGAAAAATGACAGATAAAAAGATGGTAATACGGGGTAATAAGAGAAAGGTGTAGTTTCTGGTTGATTAAAGTATTTTTCTGCTTTTTGTAACTGTTTTATACATTTAAATAAAACTAAAGTGTTTCTGCAGTACCTACAGTTTTATTCATTGGTTCCACATGACAAGTAAAAATCTAATATTTTCCATTTAAGGGGGGTCACATTTTCTTTCTTCTCTTCAACAGTGATCACCCATCACGGCTGGATCCCATCGTCCTTGATACCGAATTTCCATCGTCCTGATATCTTGATGGAACCTTTCACCCTGCTCGTCGCTGACAGCGTCCAAATTCTCAGGAAGAAATGATAAATGGAAATAAAGACAGTAAATGTTTAATGACATTCGGCAATTAAGCGATTTGTAGGAGTCTAAAAGTTCATTAACTAGTTGTTCGTAGTTCGCATCCATATTGTTGCCTAAAACTCCCGTCACTACACTTGCAAATGAGTTCCAAGCTCTGAGTTCTTGCGTGGTGAGTTTTTCTATAAAATTAACATCGTCCAGCAATTTTCTAATTTGTGGCCCAATAAAAATGCCTTCTTTCAATTTGGTGTCACTAAACTGGGGAAAGACTTGTCTTAGGTATTTAAATCCTTCACCCTTCACAGACCAAGTTTAATGTGAAGAGGAGGCAAAAGGACATTTTTTGGGTCTACAAGGGCACATACTTAACATTTTGAGATTCCAGTTGAAATTCACTCCGTTCCAGCCAAATTTTCGTTACATAATGTTCAATCATTTCACGACTGTCCCGCAAACAAAGAAAACATCAATATTTTGTAATTCCTCCCTTAAGTCCCACTAAAATTGCTTTAACTTTTAAATCCCCACATATCTGCCATTTTTACCGGTTGTAGGTTATTTTATCTAAAAGGATGCGCATAGTTTTATAGGTTTCTTTGATTGTCACTGAATGGGCAAATGGCATACATTGAGAACGTAAAGGTTGGAATTTAGACCCGTCAATTTTTTATTTTTGTTGTAGGTACATTTTTTGAAGCTTATTTCATGTATACAGGTTGTCCCAAAAGCAAGTTATTACGGTTAGTTTTAGATTTTTTTTAATGGATACCCCTATTTTATAATATTTTTTTGGATTCTGCATAAAATTCTAAACATATTCCATGAAATACGTTATACTTAAATTCAGTCTTCTGCGAGAAAACTGCGTTTTACCTTAAAACAAGACCACATTATTCATTAGCGAAAATAATAGAGCATTTAAAAGAAATAAAAAGTCACTTTATCAAATATTGGAAATGACCTCCACCAACAGTCTGGCAGTACACGAGACGATCTTCAAATTCTTGCAGAACGTTATTAACGACGTGAGGTTCAATCATCTTATTTCGCCTCTTATTCTGTTCTGTAAATCTTCAATATTGTTTGGTCGGTTAACATATATCTTAGACTTAAGATAACCCGACAAAAAAATCTAAAGGGTTTAAATCTGGAGTTCTGGCCGGCTATTCAATTGAACCTTGTCGGCTAATCCATCGTTCGGGAAAAACTGTATTAAGGTACTCAGGCACACGGCATCAGGATCTTCTGGATTAGGGTATAATGTGACAAGGCATGGTGCTAGATAATTTTCTAAGAATTCTAAATAGGTATGTTTCACCTGTCAAATTTCAGTCAATAAAAAAGGGTTCCAAAATTATATTTTCATCAACAATGCTGGCCCAAACAACTTTTTGAAGATATTGAGTGTGACATTCCATAATCCAGCGTGGATTTTCTGTAGCCCAATACCGACGGTTTTGTTTGTTTATATTTTCATTCAAACAGAACGTTGCCTCATCCGAAAATGCAATTCGTTTCGATTCGTGGATGATTATTTCACATATTCATCATTATCTCGCAAAATTGGACTCTTCTGTTTGGATTATCTGCATTGAGTTCAAGGATAGAATTGATTTTTGTCTAAATACCTAAGGACGGATGTTTTACTGACAATAGATCGAGATGTCGGTTCTCTGCGAGGATACTTGTTATTGAAGAGTTCACAAACTTCTATCTCCATAACCAATCATTAGTAATATTTCTATTCGCTCTCTTTCACTTAAATGTACCATTTTTAAAATTGCAAGAATATCAAAATAACTTTTACCAGCCACTTTGACTTGAGGCAAAACTACTCAAATCAAGTGTTAACCGTCACTGTCAGTGTGACAACCTAAAAATCAAAGGCTTTATTCACAATAGTGTTCATGTACTAGTATAGTAGTACTTTTAATAAAAATTGCCAATAGAATAACAGACGCGCAGAATAAACTGTCCACAATTCTAAATCTTACGTTTTACTTTGACACAAAGAAAAAAAATACTTGTATACTGTACATAACAATAGAAACTATCGAATATATTCTAATGTGCGTTAGATTAAATAAGATATACCTATCCTGATTTACATATGATATTAAGAAATTTATTAGTGTAGATTAAATATGAAGTGTCATTTATATCTAACGTAGCTTAAGTTTTTTTTTTATGTAATTTTTTATTCGAAAATAAAAGTTTTAAGAAAAAAAAAAAAAAATAAGTAAGAATAAAAAAGTATCTGTTAAAATCCGAATATCGATTTTCTCGCAAATGGCTAAATTTAAGTAAATGACATATTTCATGAAATATGTTTAGAATTTTATGCAGAATCCAAAAAAATATTATAAAATACATCCATAAAAAAAATTAAGTAAACAGTCATAACTTATTTTTGGAACAACCTGTATGCATGAAATAAGCTTCAAAAAACATAAAACATAAATAAAAAATTGACGGATTCGAGCATTTTTTCGAAGCGCTCTCAACTTAATTTGCGATAATTGGATGTGTGAGGTTCTTCACAGATGCTCGTCGATTCTAACTCATTGTGTCATTATTAGATAATTTAAACAAAAAACTATTATTATAAGTAATACCAGGTAAAGTTCTTTTCCCGAAGAATGGTTCTGATGTAATAACTGCAATAAAATGGGTGCCATGCAAGTTCGGTCGTAAATTCCCCGTATTAATTTTAAGGGTCGGATTATAATGATTTCTAGATAAGGTTAAAATAAAATAAGATATTTTATTTACGGGTAAACAGAAAAACAGGAGTTTTACTGGTAAATTTCCACTGTATTACATCAAATAAATTAACATGTTTCGCTACACAGTAGTTTCTTCAGAATAAAGTGTGTGAATGATACAAAATTGAGGTTTAAAGTAAAAGGTAATTAAAGACAGGTAAATTGGTAGAGTAGTAATAAATATGGGTTTTTACAGTAAATAATTGTTACACATCTAAATAACATTATTGAATACAAAGATACTAGAGATTTAATACAGAAATGTTTATAAAAAGGGTATACAGTTGGTTAATTGAATAAATTTAACAAAGGAGAATTCTTAAGATCTATCTGGTCATTAAGTAATAGGTTGGAATTTTTAAGCTTGTTTATTTCTAAAGATTCTAAGAAGTTGAGTTTTCCGCCTTTATTTTCTATATGTAAAATTTTAAAATTTTTATCGAAATTGTGCTGGTTTTCTAGTAAATGATTGGAGTAATTAGAGTCTTTTTTGTTTTTGGCATAGCTATTATAGTGTTCTTTTAATCTCGTGTTGAAATTTCTACCGGTTTGACCTATGTACGTTTTAGGACAATCGTAACAAGTTAATTTATAGACACCTGAATTTTTATTCTTGTCAGTTTTGCTTTTGTTATTTTTAATGAACTTGCTTAAAGAATTGCTAGTTTTATATGCAATGTTGATGTTAAGACTATTTAAGAATTTGCCAACGGTTAAACTAGGTTGGCCGATGAAGGTAAGCAGTTTGTATTGGTTAGGGGTGTTTTTTATATTAGGAAAAACTAGATCAATAGCCTTTTTATATGATTTTTTCTTTAGAATTTTTGTTATTAACTTAGTTGAGTAACCATTATTGATAGCAATTTGTTTAATTAGGTTTAGTTCTTTGTGAAAATCAAATTTATTTAAAGGAAGGGACACTAGTCTATGGATCATACTATGGAAAGCAGCTAATTTATGTTGTACTGGGTGGTACGAAGAATTATAAATGGTAGTGTCTGTATGAGATGGTTTGTGAAAGACTGAGAAAACGTGTTTATTATTTTCCCTCTTAATGGTAAGATCCAAAAAATTAATGGAAGAATTGTTTTCTTGTTCTATTGTAAAATTAATATTAGGATGTAAGCTATTGATGTAATCAAGAAATACTATAAGTTGTCTATCAGTACCGAGAAAACATGTTAGAACATCATCGACATACCTATGCCAGTAGAGACATTGTTTAAAAAGAGGGTGTTGGCTAATCTTACTTTCTAGAGAGTTCATGAATATTTCGGCTAATAAGGGGCTGAGAGGGTTACCCATGATAATTCACCTCACTTTTATTGAACCAATCAAAACGCTCATTTTCATAGCAACCACCTTGGTAACGGTCGTCTTACCCGATAAGACTACCGCTAGCTCGAAAAGACGCTTTCGAAAAGACGCTTGTAGCTTTTTTACTTAAATAAAAAATTAGTAACACCTCTAACTTGTATATTTACCTTTATCAGACGGCCTTCATTTTTATGTTCAGTAAATTATCCAATAAAATACACCTCTAGAGGCGGTTTCTTATCTTCATACCTTCGTTTTTCACTCGAAACTCGATTTTCCAAGAAAATTTTCACTCAATGTAATTTTTACTTATAATCAAAGATAAGACCCTCGAGCTAAAGCTCTCGGGATCATATCAGATTATAAGTAAAAATTACATTTCGTAAAAATTTGTCAGAAAATCGATTTCTTGTTAAAAACATCGGTATTACCGATAAGACGCCTCCTCTATCGGTATATTACTGTTGATAAGACCGTTGTTACTGGTATAAAAATTATTATTAAATTCAAAATAATTCTGTTGAAGACAGACTAAAAGACAGTCGATTATTTCCTGTTTCTTGATAATATTGACGTTATTAGAAGTAAGGAGCTGTTCAACAAGATTGACTATATCTTTAACAGTGATGCTGGGGAATAGATTGGAGACATCAAAGGATAATAATTTAGCGTTGTTAGGTACTTTTGTGTTTTGTATTTTTTCCACGAGTTCAAGAGAATTTTTAATTCCAAATTCAGCCGAAAACTTAGTGTTACATTTAATTATATCAATGAGTTTTTTAGAAAGTTTATATGAAGGCGCTGAGAAAAAAGAAACTACTGGCCGGATTGGGTAATGAGATTTATGGAGTTTTAACAAGGAGTACAATTTAGGGGATTGTGGGTTCATTTAGACCAACCTCTTAGAATCAATGTCCGTAAACAAGTTCTTACAATTATTAATGATTGATTTAATAGATTTTTGAAAGGTATCTGTAGGGTCAAGTTAAAATACGATAAGGATCAAGTTAAAGGATCAAGTTAAAATAAGATAATTCTAAATGTTTAGAAATCCCCTTATAGCAGGTATTTTAAGAGATTGAATGTCAGTCTTTATTTCTCACGTAAAGTGTTCAGTTGTATTGCAATATCATTTTACGAAATATTATATTATACGTATACAACAGCATTATGTGGCGTTCGCAGAAAAATATTGACAGAGCTTCTTCAAAGGTTCCGGTGAAGAAAAAGCATTTATCTCTCGATGCTAGGAACATTGTTAAAACTGATTATAGTTATTTACTTAACAGGAGACTTAAGGCTATTGCTGCTGCGAGTTAGACTAGTAATGTTACTAAGGTACCTTTGACTGCAGTGAAAAGAATCGTGTCAAATCCCTTTAAATCAAGAAAGAAGCGTAAAATGCCGGTTGCAATAAATGTTTCGACAAAGCCGATATTTAAAGACTTGATAAGGCGGAAAGTCTATACACTGTACGAAGAGCAACGCGTACCTACATTAGAAAACGAGTATAATCTCATAATTTCCTTAGTCCGACCCTTTACACATCTTTATACTTTACATATTTATTGCCCACACAATGGGATCGTCCCATTAGTTTTTTAAACAGTGTCGTTCGAGGGACACTAAGCTGAATTACGTATGGGTGGGCTGCAGTGGCTCGTCGTGTATGTCCACCTTGTACTGCTCTGGGTGGAATCAAGCGGGCTACCTCACTTAAGTACTTGCCATGAAAATATTTGTAAAAAAGACTCAAGTCGCCAACCTGCCTACGATGTTGAAGGCTTTCCAGGTTGTTTGTCAGATCATGGTCACCGATCAAGCGAATGGTCCTTCTTCGAATGGAATCTAGCAATCTTATGTTATGTTCAGGAGCAGAGCCCCAAATATGCGAACAGTACTTTAGCGATGGTCGAATTTGCGCTTTATAGATCATTAAAGGTTGTTGGGGTGCATAGAGGTTCTTAGTTTGGAAAAGTATTCCAAGCTTCTGCAAGGCTGGCTTAGCAGTTGCCGCAACGTGACTATGCCAAGACATATGACTTTCCAAATTGACGCCCAATAAAACTGCCGCCTGGGTTTCTCTAGGGTTAAATTCTACTTGGTTACTGTCACCCCAAGACAGAATTTCTTCCAGTTCTTTTTTGAGACGTAAGACCTCTTGCTCACTATAGAGATGTGCATTGGCAGCCGATGCCCGAGCATTCAAAGTAAAAGATGAAACAAATGTGCTGTCATCAGCGAAGATATATATAGGATTTTTATTTTTTTTCCAAAAGATCGTTAATGTACAGGCGACAATATAGAACCTATAGAAGCATGGCGGCTAGCGCTTAATTTAATGTTGAAATTAAATCACTTCTTCCATATTATCACAACTGACTCTGGGGTTGAGACGCTTTCCAGAAAACAATAAAATAGGTAAAGTTTGTTCAGAGATATAAGAAAGTAACTAACTGATCCCTATTAGGAAAGACCCGGGCCAGCTGTAAAATTGAAATATGGCCGAACAGGTCCGTATTTTGCTTAGAATTTAATCATGGTTTGTAATAAAAATAAGTAAGACATTAAATAATATTTTATTTATGTTTAAATGTGAAATTAAAAGTTATTTTATTATTAAAACTTACATTTATGATTACAAAAATATACAAATTATTCGGTACTTTAATGCAATAATTATCCACTTAATATATCAATATCACTATCGCTATCATCATCTGTTCTAATTATTATTTGTGCTATATTGTTTATATGGATATAGGATTTTTCCACTTTTTCAACATGTGTAACAGAATTTGCCCAACTTTGTGAAGGGATGTTAAAAACTTCAGTTTCTATAAGCTCAAGTACACTGGAGTTAATAGTAGGGCAAAAATTGTTACGACGAATGGCAGATTTCAGTTGTTGACAAACATGTTAGATGAGATTAAACATAAAATGGTATGGTGGAAGCCTTAAAACTGTATGCCCTAGATTTTTTGCATAATTATCACAGAAGTATTTCTTTTGTAGTTTTAAATTTTGTAAAACCTCCATTAATTGCCTTTTGGTGTAATCTTCCTGAAAATAAATGTCATTATCATACAGTAGTTTTGGATTGTTGTTTTTGTGCAGCAGTGGTGTCCTCATGGTAATCCAGAGAAGAATCTTTATTGTTTTTAGCAGACAGAGAACCATTTGGAATCCATCCGTCTTAAGATCCAGCATGCAAAATCGTAATTCGTTTACCACTTTTTGAAGGCGCGCTTGTTTTACACTTGCCGCTTGAGTCAACCCAGCCCTTTTCCGGGGTATCATATGTGTCGAACCAGGTTTTATCCAAGTAAATAATCGGCCTTTGCTGATCTCTGTAAATCCTAATTTTTTGTAGATATTCGGATCGCCATTTCCGAATTCTACTGCATTCCATTAAAACTTATCTTTTGTTAATTTTTTTAAATCGAAAACCCATGTGTTGGATACACTTCCATAACGTTGTTCTGCCACATTTAACGCCCGTTTCATCTTTTTCAAGCCTCTTAATTAAATTATCTAATGTAGGCACGCTTTGTTCGTCGTATAACTTGTAAATTTTTCGTTGTATATCTTGATCACTTCCATCCACCTTCGAGAAAATGACAGGTTCTTTTTTTCCTCGCTAAAATGGGATTATTCACAATTTTCCATACAGTTGATGTTGGAGTTTTTGTTAATGTGGCTGTTTCTTCTAACGCTGCTTGCTTGCTGACCGCACGGTCAATGAGAGTTAAACAAACATTGTTTATAACTTCCTTAGATTCCACAGATTATTTACCTCATCCATTATAAAAGCGAGTTGATTTTCACCTGATTATGCAGCGATAATCTCCCGCTCTCCGGTGAAAATCACCCTTGTCAAAAGTGAAAATCTCACCCGTCAGAAATCGTTAGTAATCTCCCGCTCTTCGGTGAAAATCACCCTTGTCAAAAGTGAAAATCTCACCCGTCAGAAATCGTTAGTTTTTTATTTGGTAAATAATCTTCAAAATACATTTCGGGATTGGGAAATAATCAGAAAATCATTCTCAGATTTTTTTCCATTAGGAAATCGCTCTCGGGCAAGCCCTCGAGCGATTTCCACGGCAAAAAATCTTCGGAATGATTTTCGATAATTTCCCTATCCCTTAATATATCACTACAGAAAAGTGTTTTCTGCTTTTCGACGGGGTTATCTCCTGAGATACATTGGGCTCGCACATATTTTCTATGACTCACACATGATTAAACAAACGCTGTATTACACACGAAGTAAGAATAATTACTAAGCTTAAAACTAACTAGAGTGGCTACATATACATAATATATAATACTTTACTTACTTAATTTGTTTTATGGGATTAACCCTCAAAATGAGAATCAGGTAAAAATCGGTTTAAAATCACCAAACTATTACTTTAATAGTGAAATTACGTATTCCGGATTTGCAGTTTACTTTAAGACATTTTTAGGTACGAACCATAATTTACCTGCATTTACTCATTTATTCGTTGTTTGTTTATGGCCACCCTTGGATAATCCCATTCAAAGGCGAAGTGTAACTTTCTTTATATCTTTTTAATGCTGTCCAGTTTCTTAAATTTGGTTAAGTAGAAAGATGGCAAAAAAGCGTTAAAAAAAATAAGGACCTTTAAATGGAGGCACCACTCTGACACAGATTATATTTATTCTGTGACTCTGATCCCTAATATCATTTAAACTTTTAGGGGTGTAACCCAGCTCCGCTAAGAGGTTAACGTTACAGGTTTAAAAAATATCAGCAAAAGGTTTCCAAAAATTGACACAGCTTATTTCGTTTTCATGAGCCAACTTGTATAATCAATACCGTCGTTAGCGCGACATTCATTTAAAAAATTATTTATTGCTTTAGAAATGATTAAGTTTATTGAATGCTGAAATACTACTTTTGATTTAATAATTAAAATTTAGAAACTTTATTAAAAATAATGCACATTTAAATTTCTAGTACCTACTCTTACTATTTCTTACAGAACACCTATCATTCAAATTCGAGTCACCCTTAATTTGCTGAGAGCAATTAGTTGTATCAAGCACAATCTTTTTAGTACGCATTTTTACACTTTTTTTGTTTTAGGGTCTTATTTTAAACCTATTAATAAGGAAGCCTCAATACTTAAAATCAAAAACGATTAGCAGATACAATTATATATCCGTAAGTGAATTATTATAACGTAAACAAATTGTTTCCATAAAAAATAAAATTCTAACAATTTTTTAGACCAATCCGGACGACGAGGAAGATATTTTTTCCAAAAATTCACGAGAACTTCAAATAAAAGTCCAAAATCACCACGGTACGCAAATTCAAAGGCATGAGCTTCCAGGTGATCACAACAACAGGTAAGCTTTGTACTTAGCTATTAATTGATTAAGTCTTATAGTTTCGACCGTTACTTGATGAAAATCCATATTTAACATATGAAAGAAAACACTAATTGTTTTTTGATTTTCACTTTAATATGTCAACATGACACGTGTTTCACCGTCACAGCGGCTTCTTCAGATGTAAGGTATTAAAAACAGATATCTTAATATATAGGTCTAACTAAAGGTAGCGATGGATAAACCTAAGGTAAACATTAAGGTATTAATTATTATATTGACAATAATAACTAGACGTCCTAACGACAAAGCTTTAAATTTAACAAAGGAGAGGTATAAATATCTTGTTTATCATTTAATAAATATGGGGAATTTTTCAGTTTGTTAATTTCCAAGGATTCAAAGAGATTTAATTTTAATCCTTTTGGTTCCAGATGTAATATGTCATAGTCTTTATCAAAATTATGATTTTCTGTTATTAAATGATCCGCGTACGTGGAATGTTTATTATTTTTGGTAAAAGAATCAAAGTGATCTTTAATTTTTGTATTAAAAGACTGACCAGTTTGACCAATATATGATTTTTCACAAGAACCACAATTTAATTTGTAAACTCCACTTTTGTTATCTTTCGCTGTTTTATCCTTATTGTTTTTAATGATCTTGCTCAAGTTATTGTTAGTTCAATTTGTCATAAACCATCCCACACTGATCTAACAATTAACTATAAATTAAATCACCCTATTCAACATAAGCTAGCAGCATATAATAGCATGGTCCACCGCTTAATTAATGTCCCTATGTCGCGAGAAAATTTTAATAAAGAATTTAATTTAATAAAACAAATAGCTTCCAATAACGGTTACAATCATAAAATAATAGATAAAATACACTCTAGAATGTCATATAAAAAAGCGATAAATGAAATTATGCCCATAACAAAAGAAAAATCTAAATATACAACTTTAACATTCATAGGTAGAGCTAGCGATAACATAAAAAGTTTACTTAATAAACAAAACATTAATATTTCATATAAAACTAACAATAACTTGAGCAAGATCATTAAAAACAATAAGGATAAAACAGCGAAAGATAACAAAAGTGGAGTTTACAAATTAAATTGTGGTTCTTGTGAAAAATCATATATTGGTCAAACTGGTCAGTCTTTTAATACAAAAATTAAAGATCACTTTGATTCTTTTACCAAAAATAATAAACATTCCACGTACGCGGATCATTTAATAACAGAAAATCATAATTTTGATAAAGACTATGACATATTACATCTGGAACCAAAAGGATTAAAATTAAATCTCTTTGAATCCTTGGAAATTAACAAACTGAAAAATTCCCCATATTTATTAAATGATAAACAAGATATTTATACCTCTCCTTTGTTAAATTTAAAGCTTTGTCGTTAGGACGTCTAGTTATTATTGTCAATATAATAATTAATACCTTAATGTTTACCTTAGGTTTTTCCATCGCTACCTTTAGTTAGACCTATATATTAAGATATCTGTTTTTATTACCTTACATCTGAAGAAGCCGCTGTGACGGTGAAACACGTGTCATGTTGACATATTAAAGTGAAAATCAAAAAACAATTAGTGTTTTCTTTCATATATTAATTGATTAGTCTGTTAATCTGCACTTTCTGTCTTTCCTGTGTATAATATTTATCAAGAATTCAATAATGTATCGACACACATTTATCTTGTTGCAAAATAAGTTTTCATCTAAAATAAATTATTGTATGAAACCGCGAAACTTACATTTTTATTTTTTAACTACACAGGGTCAATCACGGTGAATGACCTATTAAAAGATCCCGGGAATGATAGAAGATATGTTTTTGAAATAGATATTAGGGTCGCTCCGGACGCTGATCTTTTTAATGGGGTCATTTTGACATTTTCATCACTTTCGGATATATATATCGGACGTTAAGCTATACAGTAAGTCCGCTAATGTGGTAGACAAGAGCGTAAGCAGACCAAAAATTTCATTTTTCGAGGACAAGTCATACTTTAAAAACATTTTTTTGTGCTATTTAAGCTGTGGAAGAGAGATGTACTGTGTTGGCCACAGGTATCATAAAAATTACGTTCAACCACTTTCTCTCATCCAGGCGACAACGTACCAAAGAATGAATATTTATTAATAATTGATTCGAAGCGGTAGGCGTGACACCAGCAGAACAATGAGCGAGATGTGATACCAAAGAGTGGGGGAACTTAATCTACCCATTTATGTTCACTTTGCGATACTTTATATTTTTACTCTTTTAACTTATTAATAGGATACAACTTGCTTGATAGAAAATTGATATTAATTTTATAAAAGTAGATTTATAAGTTTTTCCTTATGTTTATAATTCACAAACGGCTTAAGATAGGAACATATGGGTTATTAGCAATTAAATAGTAAATTAAATTTTCCTTTTATTGGTCAATTAAAATATAGGGCATTTCATTAATAAAAAAAGACTTTTGTGTCTTAATGCTTTATCCCAACAAAATTTAATTTTAGAAACACCCTGTATAACACTTTATTTTTTAATAAAAAATCTGTTTAATAATTTTTATCTCAGAGACGGCTAAAGATAGGTATGGGGTATTATTAACAAAAGTTGCTTGGAACCCTACAAAGAATCCAAAAATGTTAAAATATCTCATTTCAAAGTTTGGCTTATAACCGGAAGTGATGGAACCGTCAAAATATCCACATTAGAAAGAGCAGCATCCCTTATGCAGTAACAAAATTTCAAGAACATACCTTGTATAGTTCCCCAGATCTTTAAATAGGGCACTCACCCGTGAATGTATATGAGTTGCAACTCTAAAGTTAGGATTGTACATTTATTATTAGGGTACATATTTCATATTGTTAAACGTTTTTTAAACCCTGAACACGACTTTGATCCTTGCCATCATTATGATTTCCAAAGTTAAGCAAAACTTTTTATCAAAAGGGACCTTTTAACAAAACATCAAAGATAGGAAAATTTGCTAGGGAGGGGTACCCCAACCTTAGTATTATAATTGCTAAAAAAGGCAGTGTATGCGATAAGTTTTTGTTTATCCAATTTATTTAATACACTTTTTTTAGTACAGTTACGGAACCCAGCACGAGTACCGAGGCGGTAGATGACAGTACTGCAAATAATTCAAAAGCCGACATAAAAAATTGGGTTTCCTTTGAAGAGGAAAGCGGCGAGGAAACTGGAAAATATTCGAAAGTGCAACAATGGGAACATTTTGAAGAAGAGGAAAAAACCATGAACTTGGCTGAAAGAGTTGACCCATTGGGTGAAGAGACTATTGAAGTATGTACATCGGGTAATAATTTTTAAAAAAGGTTTTAGATCAAAAATTAAAGCTTAGCCAGAGTTGTATTTTTCCTTCCTGTCTCGCCGAAAACAAAACTAACTCTAGTATTTCAAATGGTATATTAAAGTTTTTTAAAACTCTAAATTGCTTTTAAATAGGATTTTCTATGTGTAATAGTCTAGGACCCGACGCGACGGTATGGAAGTTCATACAGCGTGTACAGAAGTATGGAACGCTTTAAATATCTTTAATACCGTTTGTCCGATTTAGCTAAAATTCGGTATCCGTATATAAGAGGTTATCGCGGAGCTGCTAGTGATATTTGCAATGTTGCCAAATTTACAGTTTTTTAGCAATTTAAAATATTTTTTTTTAAATGGAACACCTTATACAGTGCGTCCATAAAGTCTTGCACAAATTCATTTAAAATTCAGGTATTTACTTTTTAAAAACGCTCGGACACGTCAATTAGTACTTTTGTTTGCGCATTTTTTAACGTAAAATGTTTTTATACAGGGTCTCGCACGTATGAGGTATGAGGTCATCAATAAATGTGTTTAAAATAAATTTTCAAACGTCAATATTTCGGAAACCGTGATTTCCAGAGGTGTTAAGTGTTCATCATAGAATTCAAAATTGATATAATATACAGGGTGTTCCATTAAAAAAATCCTTGATGACCTCATACCTCATACGTGCGACTCCCTGTATAAAAACATTTTACGTTAAAAAATGCGCAAACAAAAGTACTAATTGACGTGTCCGAGCGTTTTTAAAAAAAGTAAGCCCCTGAATTTTAAATGAATTTGTGCAAGACTTTATGGACGCAGTGTATATTATTCAAAAAAATGATTCCGCAACAAATTCTAAATAACTTTTATATAAGTTACTTAATGTCTAAATCTAGCCATTTTTTTGATATTGGGGCTTAAATATCATAAGAACTTCTTATCCAAGAAAACTGATAGAGATATAAGTAGGTCTTGGAAATTTGTGACACAATTAAATTCTGACAGCGACATTGACAAACTTTTCAGAAGGTATTTGTGCTTCATGATTTATCAGTTTTAATAATTCTTAAAATGGATTTACTAACGGAAACACTGCGAATAGAAATATTAATGATATTGGGTTACGGGGATCGAAGGCGAACACAGCAGGAGGTTGCTGAGATTTTTAATGATAAGTATCCCAACCGAAATCCAATAGCACGGTCCACAGTAAGCAAAATTTTAAAGAAATATAACGAAACTGGCCATGTTAAAGACATTTCAAAATCTGGGCGTCCAAAAACTGCGACAAGCGGCGATAAAGCTTTAGATATTTTGCTTAGCATAGAGGAAAATCCACACCTCTCTACTCGAATTATTGGCCTCGATTACAACACATCGCACATGTCGGTAGATCGCGTATTAAAGTGTGAGAAGTTCCACCCATACAAAATTCACCTGATTCAAGAACTCTCTGAGGATGACTTTGACAGGCGTTTAGAATTCAGTGAGCAAATGATGGATTTGTGTAATGCTAATCCAAATTTTATTAATAAAATAATGTTTTCCGATGAGTCGACGTTCTGTCTTAATGGAAATAAATTAAAACAACACTTCTGTCTTCCTCCACAAATAATATATATTTTTGAAAAAATTTTTAACGATTGTCCCTACATGTTTCGACCATATATATAGTCATCTTCAGGGGAACTAAAAGGAATGTGTGAGAATATAAAGACAATAACAGGCATCATAAGAGACTTACCTATATCGAGTGTGAAATTGGATCCAATAGTTGTCTCAAATTAATGAGTACAACGTTTTATATTATAGCAAGTGAAATTTGTGTAGTTGAAGACTAACTTGAGGTAACTCAGAGTTGTGGATATGTATGTAATATGTAATAAAATTTTTTAACGATTGTCCCTACATGTTTCGACCATATATATAGTCATCTTCAGGGGAACTAAACTCAGAGTTGTGGATATGTAAGTACTTACATATCCACAACTCTGAGTTACCTCAAGTTAGTCTTCAACTACACAAATTTCACTTGCTATAATATAAAACGTTGTACTCATTAATTTGAGACAACTATTGGATCCAATTTCACACTCGATATAGGTAAGTCTCTTATGATGCCTGGTATTGTCTTTATATTCTCACACATTCCTTTTAGTTCCCCTCCCTGAAGATGACTATATATATGGTCGAAACATGTAGGGACAATCGTTAAAAAATTTTTCAAAAATATATATTATTTGTGGAGGAAGACAGAAGTGTTGTTTTAATTTATTACGTACACTCCACTGCAAGTATGGACTACTTCTTCAAATTTAACTTAATGGAAATGTTAACCGGCATAATATTCGTTATTGGTCCAAAGAAAATCCTCATTGGATTCGAGAACAGCACACCTAATTTCCGCAAAAAATTAATGTTTGGGCAGGCATTATAGGGCAAAGGATAATTGGTCCATTGTTTATGGATTATAATTTAAATGGCGATAGATACCTATTTACAGCTCTTAAGAAATGAAATTGTTCCTGCTCTTGCGATCCTATTTCCTAATCCTCGTAAGTTAGTTTCATTAAAGTAAATTAAAACTGATTATCAATAAACAAAATTTTAGACAACGTTGCGGGATTACATAACGACATATGGCTGCAACAAGACGGTGCACCACCACATTACGCCAGACAAGTACGGGAGTATCTAAATGAAGTATTTTTTGAAAGATGGATAGGGAGACGGGGTACAATTGAGTGGCCAGCACGGTCACCAGATCTGACTCCATTCGATTATTTCTTGTGGGGACATTTAAAAAATGTGGTCTACAAGACAAAGCCACATGATATAGAAGACCTAAAACAAAGAATTGAAGTTGAGTGCCGACGAATGTGTCAAATCTTTCAGGCCGTAGAAGTTTATCCAGTCTAGTTAAATAAATTCGATAATATGCTTTACTTAATTAAAACACAGCAAGGCATTAAATAATACATTTTGATTGTGAACTCTGACATAAACATATATTATGAATGGCTGTGCTACAACAAGTTGACTATTAATGTAAATAAAAGTGTATATATGATAATTAAACAAAAAGGAAAAAAGCCGTGCAATCAAAAAATAAAATTAAACAATCAACTGCTAAAACAAGTATCAGAATATAAATATCTTCGTCTCATAATTTCCAACAGTGTAACATGGAATTCTCAAATAAATAACATTATCAATAAAGTGGCACCTATTGTTGAAGCTCTTAGGAGATGCTCCCACCAACTCAATGATAATTCAAGATACCTTCTGTATAACAGTTTTATTGAACCACATTTAAGATATCTAATACCTTGTTGGGTAATGCTAGTGAATATTTAATAAAGAAACTACAAAGACTACAAAATAAATCAATAAAAGGTTTATTTGCCATAAATTATTATACACCCAGTGAAGACTTGTACAGAACATACCCATTTCTTACTATAAATCAACTTAGAAAATTTGAGCAAACCAAATTAATAAAGAGTGTACAAAATAAATTAATTAAAGCAAACACAGTCCTAAAACAAAACAAAGATTATTACAACTATAATATAAGATCAAAAGACATTTGCTCGCTCAAGGAAAAAACAAGACTCTCCATAATATGAGGGAAGCATTCAAACCTATAATAATATTCCTGATGAGCTTCTTAATGAACACCGAAAAAAAATATTGCATACCAACGTGAAAATATATATTAAAGAGACAGTACCAACCTAATATAATATAGAAAATTTAACATGATATTTAGACATTTTTTTTACTTTCTCTGTAAAATGTAAACATTAGAATTTTAACTATTACTTTTACCATTTAAGGAATTTGTTAAAGATGTATTGTTATTATATATATAGGCCTCATTACCAAATTTATCTGTTTCGAGGTCAGTAATAAATAAATAAATAATAAAAAAAAAAATACATAACAATTATTTAACCAACTGATACAACAAACAAACAGGTGTAATATATAGCACAGTCGCTACCAACGCTATAACGTTACATGAACAACCTTGTTGGGGAACAGCCCTAAGAGTTGAAATGAGTTGTCCAAAGATGGACTGTTTAGTTTAGTTGTAACATAGTAGGCGTAACATGTCAAATTTACGATCTCGTTCATAACGTAGTAGGTATAAGAAATGATGTATTTTGAAGCCGCGCCAAAGGAAGCGGCTGGAGACCACTGCCACGCTCTACTTTTGTTCTCTGTAAAATGCGCTAACTGGATTGGCGGAAGCTTGGCGTCGGCCACAAAAGATGAATGAGTCGCGTCATAGGGTATTCGTGCAGCGGATCCAGCCGCTGCGTTCGGCGCTAATTAAGTCTTAAGAGTTACTGTTGAGTGAGCAGACAAGCTAGCAACACGTCCCGTCAAAAAGGAATAGCCAAAGTTGGTTGTTGGCGGTCATTTTACTATTTGTACCAAGTGGTAAATCCGTAGAAATGTTAGTGTACTAATTTCTATGTAAAAAGTGGAAGTTTCACCCTAAGTACGGGTACTAAGTGTGCATAGCTCTGTGCAAAGAGTTATAATGTGTTGATTTCGCCAGAAGTTATAATGTGTTAAGTTCGCCAGTATTTTAAATAAAGTTATTTTGCTTTAACACGAGTTTAATTTCCAATCATAATAAAACCGACCAGTGAGTCACACGCCTGTGGAAATATACCACAAACTTGATTGAACGTAAGAGGAAATAAAGCCCGGCGTTTCAACATGGTCCTTCGAATCCGGATGTTGGAAAATTGAATAAGTGCGAAAGTAAAATTAAAGTAAAAAATTAGCAAGAAGAGGCAGTAAGAGACTTCCAAACCAGTGAGAGTAGTGAAGTGAAAGTTAAGTGAGTGTCGACAGAGAGACAGCGGAAGGTAAAAACGTTACATGTAGAAATTGTAGTAGTATTGTTGTTGATAATTCTAGATTTGTTAGTAGCATTACACTTTGGTAGCCAACATTAAGGTAGTGTTGTGTTCGACTTCACCTCTGTGTAAGTTGTGTTGCTAGTTAGAGAGCAAAAGTCATTAAAAAATAAAAAAATGGAGCCTTCAGACGAGGCAGTTAATATAAGTGAATTAAGCGAGTTAAAAAGAAAACGTGGGGTGGCAAAGGCTGCGATCACGAGGAGTCAAACATGGTATAATACTAATAAAAAAGACAAAGAGGCACTGAAGCAAATTATATCGCGAGAGGAGACGTTGAGAAAAGCGTACGGGACGTACTCGGATTTACAGGATAGTATTGAATATTTAGATCCAGACGATTTAGATAGGGATGAAGTCGAGGGCAAATACCATTCTTTGGTGGCGGCGTTTAATGAAATATTAAGCGCAGATAATGCACAAGGTAGTGTAACGAGTAGTAATCAGGGGCAACATTATATTTCTTCGGGTGTTAGATTGCCAGATTTGAAGGTCCCATCGTTCGATGGCAGTGTTTCGGATTGGCGGTCTTTTGCAGAAATTTTTAAAGTTTTAATTATAGAGAACGCAGTTCTTTCGGATGTACAACGATTAATGTACCTAAAATCTGCACTCAAGGGCGAGGCTTTGAAGCTAATAGATTCTCTTGAATTAATAGGAAGTAACTTTCAGATTGCTTTTGACATTTTGCAAAATAGATTCGAGAATTTGACATGTGTGGTAAATAACCACTTCAAAACTATTTTAGGTGCGCCGGTGCTAACTAAGCCAAATTCAAATAATTTAAGGGAGTTCATAGCGAATAATACAAAGACAGTGGAGTCGTTAAAACAATTGCCGGTATCTCAGACTCAAGTTATTGAATATTTGTTAGTATATATTATGGAAAATAAATTAGATTACGCCACAAAAAAGGCATTTGAGCTGGATCGTAATTTAAATAACTTACCAGGGTTAACAGATTTCTTTGAATTCTTACAACGTAGGTGTTTAGTGTTTGAAAATCTTTCTAGTAGTAGCGAACAACAAAGTTCACAGCCCAGAGGCACAACTAGTAATAACAGAGTATCCTTTTTTGCTAGTCAACAGCAGAGCGATCAGTATTGTTGTATTTGTGGCATTCCAGATCATAGAACATATGCGTGTCGAGAATATTTGGATTTAACATTATATGGAAGGCAACAGATCGTACAATCGAAGCGATTGTGTTTTAATTGTCTGGGTGCACACTCTGTCGCTAAGTGCAAATCACAAAGTAAATGTAAATATTGTAATTTATCGCACCATTCAACGTTGCATAGAAATGTGCCAAGAGGTAGTCCTGATGCAAGTTCGGGCACCGCACAACAACAAAATTCCACGCGAAATGCAAATTTAGGTACCGTGCGAAACGGGCGATATTTCCAGAATAATACCGACAAAACCTCGTACAACGCGAACAGTTCAAATAGTCAATCGTTCTTAAGGCCATCCGGGCAGTACAACGGGTCTGGGAATCGAACACACAACGTGTCAAGTTTAAATACGAGTACGGAGACGCCTAGTCCTCAAAATATCGGTGTAAAAAATATACAGGGTGAGTCAAGTAGGGATGCCCAAATAAGTTCCACCAAACCAGTGTCACTTTCAGCATTGGCAAATGAACATTCTAACGTATTATTGGCAACCGCGCAGGTAAATCTTGTGAGCAAGAACGGGGATGTGATAACAGCGAAAGTATTGTTGGATAATGGAAGCCAAAGCTCGTTTATTACTAAATCATTAGTAGAGCAGCTACAGTGTGATATTATTAATTATAAAGTAAATATTTCAAGTGTTTCACAAAACAGTTTTGTATGTAATAAATTGGCGAACGTTACTATATATTCGAAAACGCAGGATATCTGTTATCCAGTGAAATCGTGTATCATTTTGGATAGTATCACGTACAAATTGCCGCAAATCCCTATCAAAGTAGAAACTTTGGATATTCCGTATAATTTACAAAGCCGGCTGGCTGATCCAACTTTTAATATTCCATCCGAGATCGACATGTTGTTGGGCGCTGATGTCTACTATTCGATTTTAAGCCAGGGGCAGTGTATTTTAGGCTCTAACAAACCTACTTTGGTAAATACCACACTTGGGTGGATTATAGCAGGGAAGGTACCTTCACATTGGGCGGAAGTAGTGCGTCATTTTTTTTGCAAACTCAAGACGTGGATAAGTTGTTGACAAAATTTTGGACAGTCGAAGAAGTGTCTTCAAAACCTATAATGTCAACTGACGATCAGTTGGCAGAAAGTATCTTTATTAATACTACAAAACGTGTAGAAAACGGTTCGTTTCAGGTCAATATGCCGTTTAAAACTCCGGGTGAGTATACGAAACTTGGTGATTCGTTTAACATGGCTGAAAAGCGGTTCTCCTCTTTGGAAAACAAATTAAGATATGTCAAATCTGCAGACAATCCTGCAGATATTTTGTCGCGCGGAAATTTCTCAAACGAAGTAATTGCTTCAGGATTCTGGTTTCAAGTGCCTAAGTTCTTACTTGACGTTAACTTGGATTTGAGTTTATATGATCAGCAGATCAACATTGCTAATCTGCCGGAGCAAAAGAAGGTGGCACTTTCAACGGTGTGCCAGGAGCAACCTTGTGATTTTTGGATAAATTATTTTTCTCGGTTTTCTAACTTTTCACGTCTGATACGTATGTTAGCCTTTATGTTCCGGTTTATACATAACCTTCGGAATAAAGATAATAAGATTCAGGATGCAACTGTCACGGTTGGTGAGCTTGATAGGTCATACCAGTTCGTGGTAAAAAATCTGCAACGACAGAGTTTTCCAAAGCAACTTTCGGAATTAAAGAACAATCAAATAATCTCAGATAAGCAATTGAAGCATCTTAAACTTTTTTTGGATTCGAGCCAGTTAATTAGAGTGGGAGGCAGACTTGAAAATGCGGATATATCATTTGATCAAAAGCACCCGTATTTATTGCCTTCACATAACGCGACAGTAAAGATCATGCTTAAGTACGAACATTTGAGATTAGGACACGCTGGCGCTCAGTCAGTGCTGTCAAATTTTAGGCTACGGTTCTGGCCACTTAACGGTTTGAGAGAAGCGAAGCAAGTTATAAGGAATTGTATCACGTGTACGCGATTTAGAGCTCTTCCAGCTCAGCAGATCATGGCAGATCTTCCTACAGATAGGGTGCAAGCAGCACGTGCATTTCAAAAAGTGGGGATTGATTACGGGGGCCCATTCCTAATAAGATCGTCTAGATTACGGAAAGCGCCGTACATTAAAGCATACATTGCAATTTTCGTGTGTATGTCAACAAAGGCTATTCACATCGAACTAGTGACTGGTCTGTCAACTGAAGCATTCATGATGACGTTGAAACGTTTCATCGCTCGTAGAGGTAATCCTACTATTATTTACAGCGATAATGCAACAAACTTTCAGGGGACGAGTAATCAATTGTACGATGTTTACAAGTTTTTCAGTAATGCGCAAAATTGTAAGCCTTTTTTAGAATATCTCGCCCAAAATGAAATTCAGTGGAAATTTATCCCCCCCAGGTCTCCTCATTGGGGCGGATTGTGGGAAGCTGCTGTAAAAAGCACGAAGCATCATATTTATAGACTGATGGTGTGTGTGTGTGTATCTGAGTTTTTTGGCACTGGTTTAAACCAACTGGCCAGCTTTGATAGACTGATGGGTACTTCAAAATTCACATTCGAAGATTTTTATACGATTTTGACGCAAATCGAGGCGGTGTTAAATTCACGACCATTATGCCCATTGACAAACGACCCTTCAGATTTCGGGTATCTAACACCAGGGCACTTTTTGATAGGGGAAAGTTTAACCGCATATCCTGAGCGCGATTTGACAGAAATCCACGATAATAGGCTAAAATTTTGGCAACAGTGTACCAAAATTCAACAGATCTTTTGGAAGCGATGGTCGGTAGATTATCTCAATCGTCTGCAACAGTGTCCTAAATGGTTAAAAGTTAGTAGAAATATAGTCCCTAACGACGTGGTGCTATTACGCGAGGATAACGTACCTCCGTTGCAATGGCCGCTAGCGAGAGTGCTGGAAGTGTATCCTGGAAAGGATGGTAACGTGAGGGTTGTAAAACTAAAAACAGCTGACAGCATTTTCACTAGGTCTATAGCAAAAGTGTCTCCTCTCATTTATGACCAGGCACATGTAACTACTGAACTTCATCACGACTAAGCCAAACTACTTTTGATTATAGGTTACCGCACCTCGTGCGTGTGGCCATATTTTAAGTCTTAATTTACTCGATTACTAGTTTGTTGAACAATAAGTTTCAACGTACGTTTTATTTATATTAGTTTATTTTACACAAGGTGTCAGTCCTTTTTTGGCGTGGTGACCTGCCTTAAGTCCACTGGGGGTCGAAGGCTAAGACTCCCTGGGAAACCTAAACGGTTACATGATTTTTGCATTGTTTTTGTTTTTGTTGGCCCTTCGCTCTTAAGGAGCGTCGTATGAGTTCGCACAGTTGGAAACTTCTGGCAGCTTTTTCAAGAACACACTAGGAGCGTCCCTGGTGTCAAAAGACTAAAGACGTAGACTACCCTGACAGTAGCGCACTGCCCTTTCGGTTCTGGGTTCCGGCGGAATCTGGTTCCACCTTTCGCTCTGCGGAGCATCTGTCACTCTGTTACTTCTTCTTCTTCCATTTCGTTCTATCTACTTTGCGGCTTCGGCACTACAAGACACGAGTAGTGCTGTCTATCACTACCAAGTGTCATTTCTCTGGGTTGGGGCGGGTAAGGGGTTATTGAGCCCAGTCCAGGGGAATTATCAGGTCTTCTTCAGGTGGGGATTCGGGAAAATTGTGAGTGTGTGACGTGGGGTGCAAATTTACGCCTTGTGCTTCATGTCAATATTCAAAGTTTAGGGGTGTCTCATCAGTAGCGCCATTCGCGGTATTCGACTCCAATGTCAATACTCAAAGTTAGGGGTGTCTCACAGTAGCACCAGTTCAAAGTTTAGGGGTGTCTCATCAGTAGCGCCATTCGCGGTATTCGACTCCAATGTCAATACTCAAAGTTAGGGGTGTCTCACAGTAGCACCAGTTCAAAGTTTAGGGGTGTCTCATCAGTAGCGCCATTCGCAGTATTCGACTCCAATGTCAATACTCAAAGTTAGGGGTGTCTCACAGTAGCGCCAGTTCAAAGTTTAGGGGTGTCTCATCAGTAGCGCCATTCGCGGTATTCGACTCCAATGTCAATACTTAAAGATAGAGGTGTCTCTCAGAAGCACCGTTCTTTAGTTTTTTAGTTTTTTTTATTATTATTTTATACTACAAGGGAAGTAGTTATGGGTGTCGCTGCGGAATGCCAACGTGTATGTGCAGCTCAAACGGAGCTTGCTATCTGGACCTTATGTGTTCAGTTTTTTAAATGAATTTTATGACAGTGCTCGAAGCGAGCTTTTAAAGTAAATTTCGAATATATTCTTCAAAGAATATCAAAGTCATTTAACACAATATGATTCGGTAAAAATGTGCCAGTTATGAAAAATAGGACATTCAATCTGTGCAATACGGAAGGGTAGGACGGCTGTACAGAACTTTAGGTGTTTTTTAATATTAAGATTGTTGTAAAACCTATTCTACAGGTTTCAATAGGATACGGGTCACTTACGTTCAGATTACGTGAAAACAAAGGTAAAGAAAGACTTTATTTTTCTTTGGGACTTTATACACTTAGGTCAAGATTATGTTCACAGAACAAAACAGGACTTAAAGTGGACGATTGAGCATTGGCTTGTGTACGATTATGTCAAGTGGGTCCAGTAAAAGACAATGAACATTTGCGGAGTCGAGATAACTTTGACAGTGTTTGGAAATACGAGGGGCATGTGATACATGAAATCGTGTGTCATGCTGAACAATTTTGTGTGACCTTCGGTCATATTGTAAATATTTTAGTTTAGGTTATGAAGTTAAAAAAGGAAAAAAAAATGGTTATAGTTAGAGCTGCATGGTTGCGTTGCACGTGGCACATGCGCAGCTCTCTTTCTGAATATGGGGTATTTGACTCAGATCATGAGACGATGTAGAGTCTACAACCATATTGATGGTCATGGCTGTTAACGTTTATGTATTGTTGGTTGTCGTTGTTAGGTTAGGTATAATGTTGGATACCAGAGTGTTAATTTCTAAGAGTAGATTGTGTAGAAAGGGGATGTACTACATAATGTTCGATTAAATTGAATTGAATCACAAGTGATTCAAGGTGGGGGAGAATGTTGGGGAACAGCCCTAAGAGTTGAAATGAGTTGTCCAAAGATGGACTGTTTAGTTTAGTTGTAACATAGTAGGCGTAACATGTCAAATTTACGATCTCGTTCATAACGTAGTAGGTATAAGAAATGATGTATTTTGAAGCCGCGCCAAAGGAAGCGGCTGGAGACCACTGCCACGCTCTACTTTTGTTGTCTGTAAAATGCGCTAACTGGATTGGCGGAAGCTTGGCGTCGGCCACAAAAGAAGAATGAGTCGCGTCATAGGGTATTCGTGCAGCGGATCCAGCCGCTGCGTTCGGCGCTAATTAAGTCTTAAGAGTTACTGTTGAGTGAGCAGACAAGCTAGCAACACGTCCCGTCAAAAAGGAATAGCCAAAGTTGGTTGTTGGCGGTCATTTTACTATTTGTACCAAGTGGTAAATCCGTAGAAATGTTAGTGTACTAATTTCTATGTAAAAAGTGGAAGTTTCACCCTAAGTACGGGTACTAAGTGTGCATAGCTCTGTGCAAAGAGTTATAATGTGTTGATTTCGCCAGAAGTTATAATGTGTTAAGTTCGCCAGTATATTAAATAAAGTTATTTTGCTTTAACACGAGTTTAATTTCCAATCATAATAAAACCGACCAGTGAGTCACACGCCTGTGGAAATATACCACAAACTTGATTGAACGTAAGAGGAAATAAAGCCCGGCGTTTCAACAAACCTTATAAAACAGAATCCCTACAATAGCGCCATCAGCGTCTGGTTGAAAAACTAAACGAACACCATATAAATTATCCTAGCCTGCGTCTAGTAAGTAGCATTAATTGACATTATCATAATTAGTACTGGTGGTTTCATTGAGGTGTGTATCAGAGCCGTATTTAATTTTTAAAAATTTTACGAAGAGCTTTTTCTAAATAACTTTTAGTTGGCTTATTAGAAAATAATTAAATTTGTTGTGTGAGTTCATCATACGAGGATGCAAATTAGCTGCGAGATGCATATATACTATTTTTTTTAGATCGAAAATGAAATAGAATAAATTGCAAGATTCTATGTATGTTTGATGGCAATAAAATTCTGTACGGAAATATAAAACTCTTATAGTATTGTTATATGTCTGAACAACGTCAAAATACAGCAAGGTGTCAGTTTGTGGACGAGCGCAGAAAAATATGTTTTTTTTTTATTATTGTATATTTCTTATAGTGTGGTTTCACAGGAAAACATACCTACTTATTAAAATAATTACCTTTTTTTTTTTTAATTTTATTTAGACTAAAGCTAAACGGTGGGAACAATTTGAGGACGATCCACTAGATGCTGCAGGTACAAAATCTAGAAATGATAGTACGTCCAGGAATCATAAAAACCTTCACCTTGAGATGTCATTTGGAAATATGGATGAGCCGCTTGAGCGACCCACAACAAGAAGTATATCGGGGTAAGCACACTTTCTCGCTTTGTTATACTGAGTTGCCCATTGTGTGGCAAATTAAAAAAGTTGCTTTATTTGTAAATTTCCAAAAACAAACGATTATGCCAAAGTTGTGGATATACAGTGATGGGCTAAAATATGGAACAAATTCATTTAAAAATCAGGTATTAATTTTTTGAAAAAAACGCTCGGACACGTCGATTATAATTTTTTCTTCCGAATTTTTTGCCTCAAAAAGAAATTATACAGAGTGTGTCAAAAAGTAGATGTAGCAAAAAAATTTTGTATTTTAAATAGAACCCTATTTTTTTCAGTCGAAATTTGAATTCTACGTCAAGTTCTGCGCATAATTCATGTAGCATACCCTATCCTTATCTCTAACGGTTTTAGAAAAAACTTACATCATAAAACGAAAATTATTTTATTAAGTGTTAAAAATGCCAACCATTAACTTCTTGACAATATGCCAATCTACTTAAAAACCCTTCTAAAACATTATTTACAGTATTTTCATTAATTTGCCTAATTTCATATCTAATTTTAAATTTTAAGTCTTCCAAATTTTGTGGTTTATCCTTATACACTTTTGATTTCAAATAACCCCAAAGAAAGAAATCCATTGGTGTAAAATCGGGAGATCTTGCAGGCCATTCTGTGGGTCCTCTTCTACCTATCGTATCGGGAAATACAGTATTCAAATAATCTCGCACTTGTCGAGCAAAATGAGGCGGAGCACCATCCTGCTGCAACCAAATAGACGCTTCTGGTATATTAGGCTGATTCGGATTTGGAAAATCCGCTGCTAGTGTGGGAATTAATTCATTTTGAAGAAATTGTAAATACCGGTCTCCTGTAAGATTTCCATCGAAGAAAAATGGTCCCATAATTCTATCATTTAATATCCCTGCCCAAACATTTACTTTTTGTGGGTTTTGCGTGTGCTGTTCTCTCATTGGGGATTATTTGTACTCCAATACCGAAAATTTTGTCTGTTTACCAAACCATTCAAACAAAACGTGGCTTCATCGCAAAAAAGTATGTTGCGATGGAAAAATAGATTTAAGTTGCAAATTTCCACCATAGTTTCACAAAACTGTAGTCGGCGGTCGGGATCATCTTCGTTTAGCTCGTGCAGCGACCTAATTTTGTACGGATGGTACTTTTCTTGTTTCAATACCCGCAAAACAGATCGTCGGCTCACATCATTATTAAGAGCTACTTCAGTGGATGCACTATGGGGATTATCTTCAACTTCTAACAAAATGTTCAATTTTGTGTTTTCACTAATTTTTGGACGACCTGGCCGTAGACGATCCTTTACGTTCCCTGTTTCCCTGAATTTCTTCTCAATTTTACTCACTGTAGATCTTGTAATCGGTCGTTCTGAATACTTAGCGCTAAACAAGTTACAAACTTCTTCTTGATTTCTTGTTTTGTCTCCACATCCAATTAAAATTAAAATTTCGATTCTTTGAGTTTCATTTAAATGCATCATGATCACCGTTTTTCAAAATTATACCTAAAATTATTTTTGATTGACACATGACTTGCTATCGTAGTGACAATTCATTTAAATTTACCTGTTTACCTTTAAGTAGGTGCATGTAACTTTTTTTAAAGAAAAATTTCGTTTTATGATGTAAGTTTTCTCTAAAACCGTTAGAGATAAGGATAGGGTATGCTACATGAATTATGCGCAGAATTTGACGTAGAATTCAAAATTCGACTAAAAAAAATAGGGTTCCATTTAAAATACAAAAATTTTTTGCTACATCTACTTTTTGACACACCCTGTATAATTTCTTTTTGAGGCAAAAAATTCGGAAGAAAAAATTATAATCGACGTGTCCCAGCGTTTTTTCAAAAAATTAATACCTGATTTTTAAATGAATTTGTTCCATATTTTAGCCCATCACTGTACATAAACGGGTGGAAATATTTTATTCAAATTCTAAGACGCCAATAGGGAGGTTAGGGGGACAAATTTTAAAACATTTTTGAAATTTAACCCCTCCAGATTTTATCTAGCTTGTTACAAATTTAAAATGTCAAATTGAAAGATGTTTATTTTCTAAACCATATCAACTTTTGAACTAGGGTAAGTTAGGCTGCATCATCATATTTTAGCCTTAGGAATTTGTGCTAGTATTTTATACAGACCTTTTAGAGATATCACGTCTACTTTTAGTTTATTTTATCTTCCGGATCCCAATGAAAATTTTCTGTTTTGCTTTTTTTTAGATTGCCAATCCCCCTTTTTGCTGATACACCGGTAAACAATAACAACACGTACTCGTACGACATATTAGAAGACCACACCGAACCCCATTCAGCAGTGTTTATGCCAACAACTACCTCTGTGAATCCCGTAAATGCCACGATAGATTTTTCGAAAACGACTTTAGAATTATTGCAACAGCCCACTTTTTACAAATCTCTCATTACAGTCATCACGACCAAGTGGTCTGTGTTCGTTTTCTTTGCATTATATCCAAGTTTCTTGTATCAAGTAAGTATATTTTTACCTTTCTTGTGGAAACAAAGTGTATGAAGATTTTCATGTGTGAATAAACAGTTAGAGCAGTGGCGGGTTGTGCATTGTATTTGTGGGTAGGCGCCGCAGGCCAAAACTTTTTAGAACCACGCTCACATTTGGTAAAACCTCTGTTTGCGACCGCCTCTATAAAGTGACCACCTGCGTTAAACAACCGGAAGGAAATGTCTTTCTTTAAGCGAACAAATTCAAATAATCGAAAGTGAAAAAACTGGTTTAATTAAGTACCAGAAAATTGGCTAAAAAATTTAAAGTGAATTTGTTTCAAGAAGGTGGCAACGCTGAACAAAAGAGAAAATTTCAAAAAACCGAAGGACTTGGAGTGGACCGAGTTGTTTTTAATTGGTTTTGTAAGGCGCGAAACAAGCACTTACGAATATCCGGGTCCATAATTCAAACAAGAGCCCTCGAATCTGCTCAATATCTAGGACTAGATAATAGGGTGGGCCGAAAATTTAAAATTAAAACCAGTAGAAATGAAGATTTCCTAATTGTTAATGATTCGTCTGAAAATTTGGTAATATTTAGCTGTAAAAGTAATTTAAGTGAGTGACTCTAAAACTATTTATATGGACGGTACATTTTCTTACTGCACCAAATATTTTAAGCAAATGTTTACCATACATGGTTTTTTGAAGGGCAATTATATACCATTAGTTTTTTGTTTGTTAAAAGACAAAAGTGAAAAGTCATGTATGCTTTGCATGTCTAAAATAAAAAAGAATTGTGATAAGCTAGGCATTGAATTTGTACCGAAAGAAATAGTTGTCGATTTTGAGTTAGCGATTCATAATGCTGTACTAAAAATGTCTCCAAATGCTAAGATTACTGGCTGTCGATTCCACCTAACCCAGGCTTGGTATCGAAAAATTCAAACTCTAGGTTTAACAGTGGAAGACAAAGACAAAAATTCAGAGATTGGGAAGTGGCTTCATATTGTTTTGGTCTTTTATATTTGGAACCAGAACATGTTGAAGATTTTTATTTCTTTGAACTTTACGAAATTAAGCCAGCAGACGACAGACGGGAAAAATTTTCCGATTACCTCCTAGAAAATTATTTGACAGATTATTCGAAATTTCCACCCACTACATGGGCGGATGCGTCTGCTGCGTTAAATAAAACTAGCAACGCTTGCGAATCGTTCCACTCGCATTTTAATGCGTCTATGTACCAAACCCATCCTTCTTTATTTATTTTTGTTAATTCACTTATTAATGTACAGGGTTATCCAACCAAGACTAGACAAGGCGATTTTTTGACTTTTCCTGTACTTTTATAAAAAAACTGAAATAGCCATCTTAAGTCATTATCTCCCGCGAATTCGAATATCTTCAGCAAAAAACAATTGAACATCAAACAAAAGTACTAGGGGTCACTTTGATATTTTTTTAAATGGGATGCCGTATTTTTAATGAGCTTATCCGATTTCTCATATAAATTTTGATCTAAAATGTTGGATTTTTAATTCAAAAACGCCTTTTTTCTTCAGTTTTAAATTCGGAAAATGTTCGTCTACCCTAAGATTTTTTTTTTTTTTTTTTTTTTACATTTTAGATCAAAATTTATATGAGAAATCGGATAAGCTCATTAAAAATACGGCATCCCATTTAAAAAAATATCAAAGTGACCCCTAGTACTTTTGTTTGATGTTCAATTGTTTTTTGCTGAAGATATTCGAATTCGCGGGAGAAAATGACTTAAGATGGCTATTTCAGTTTTTTTATAAAAGTACAGGAAAAGTCAAAAAATCGCCTTGTCTAGTCTTGGTTGGATAACCCTGTACAAACTGAAATATATATCAAATGCAATAGCATTAACCAAACACATAAATATAAAAATATAGCCAGTAAGAAACGTTATGATTTTATTAATACCAAAATTGCAGAATATAAAAATAATGTTTTGTCAAGACTACAATATGTCAAAATAGTATCCCATTATTATGACTGGAATTAATTCCAATACAGCTATATTTTATAATATGTTGTATATTATTATTAATATGTATATATATACAGTATGTCCATGGATGGGGTTTACAAGAGGACAAATGGACTTATACAGGGTGGGTAAAAACTGCAAAAATGTTATTTTGCTTCAGAGTAAACATACTTTATTTTGAAAGATACGAAAAAAAGTCACTCTTAATAAACGTTTTTGCTTGTCTAGAAAATACGATTCATCATAAGAAACTTCAATTTTTTTTATACAGGGTGGGTAAAAACTGAAAAAATGTTATTTTGCTTAAAAGTAAACATACTTTATTTTGAAAGATACGAAAAAAAGTCACTCTTAATAAACGTTTTTGCTGGTCTAGAAAATACGATTCATCATAAGAAACTTCAATTTTTTTATACAGGGTGGGTAAAAACTGCAAAAATGTTATTTTGCTTAAGTGTAAACATACTTTATTTTGAAAGATACGAAAAAAATCCACTCTTAATGAATGTGTTTTCTACACAACAAACCGAAGTAGAACAATTCATTAAAAGGTTTACCTATGTAAAAATTATTTCCCAAAAAGAATTCGCTGGCACACCTCTGACTGGTGAACCTAGTTAAAATAATAATGACACTTAAGGTGATAGATACTTGTTGTCAATGTCTTTATTTAATGAAATTATTATTTAAGTAGAAATGCTATCTACTGAACAAAGAGTTTTTATAATACAATGTTATGGGGATGGTCAAGTTTCATACCGCTACGTCATGGAACAATTTACCGAGAAATTTGTAGGAATCCCAATAACTAGGATGACAATCTGCAAGTCAATAAAAAAGTTCCAGAGAACTGGTTCGGTTTTGGATCTCAAAAAAAAAAGAAGAAATACGACCATGATGATGCTGCTACAGTCTTAGTTCTTCAATCTGTTGAAGAAAATCCTATGACGTCCCTTAGAAATCGTGTTACTCAGTTGGAAGTTGTGAAAAAAAGTCAAATTCAGAAGATCCTTAAAGCAAATAAATTGTATCCGTATAAACCGCACTTTAATCAAAGATTGGAAGAGGAAGATGACGCGAAACGACTTGATTTTTGCTTGTGGATAGGAGACAAAATTTTAAGTGGAAATGTTGATGTTTATAAATTTATCATATTTTCTGATAAAAGTAAGTACATTTTCTACCAATGGAACCGTTGCAGCCCAGCACGTTAGGTACTGGTCTTTAGAAAATCCCGAATTCAGAATTATGACGAGAAGACAATATTTCACAAAAGTGAACGTGTGGTGCGCGATATCCATCCATGGCATCATAGGCCTTTTGATAACACGTGCAATAGATTATCATATTTAGAAATGCTGGATACATTTTTCAATGATGAACTCAAAAATCTACCATTAAATTTTCGACAAAATATGTATTTTCAGCAAGATGGTTGTCCAGCCCATTTCGCTCGTGAGGTTAGAGAATGGCTTGACCGCAGTTTTGTGGCCCCCAAGAAGCCCCGAGTTAACCTTGGCGGATATGTTTTTATGGGGCCGTTTAAAACAAATTGTTTTCGCTACCGCAGTACCAATATTAAAGTGCTGAAGGGCGGAATTATCCAAGCTGTCCAATCGATATCTCAGGAAGAGATCAGAAATTCTTTCACTTATTTGAGAAAGCAATTAGAAAAATGTGTCGAGTATGGGGGTGGAGCTTTTGAATTATGAAATCGTTATCGTATTCTTTTCACGTTAATAAAAATGTTCGTATTATTATTATTATTATTATAATTACTTCATTAAATTAAGACATTGACAACAAGTATCACCTATTCATTATTCAAGTAAAAACGTTTATTAAGAGTGACTTTTTTTCGTATCTCTCAAAATAAAGTATGTTTACTCTTAAGCAAAATAACATTTTTGCAGTTTTTACCCACCCTGTATAAAAAAATTGAAGTTTCTTATGATGAATCGTATTTTCTAGACAAGCAAAAATGTTTATTAAGAGTGACTTTTTTTCGTATCTTTCAAAATAAAGTATGTTTACTCTTACGCAAAATAACATTTTTGCAGTTTTTACCCACCCTGTATAAAAAAATTGAAGTTTCTTATGATGAATCGTATTTTCTAGACAAGCAAAAACGTTTATTAAGAGTGACTTTTTTCCGTATCTTTCAATTTTTAGTCCATTTGTCCTCTTGTAATCCCTATCCGTGGACATACTGTATATGTAGTATAATATATTTTTTCCACTACTAACCTATAACATCGCCATTATTGACCGATTATTAACGTTAAAAATCGTTTTTCTCTACCTTAAAGTTATTATTGGCCATGGTCAATAATAAGGCATTGAAATCCATTATTGACCGATCTTCAAGAATCTATTTGAAGGCAGGTAACTTGATTTTTTGATTCTACAACATGAATTCATAAACATGAATGTGGTTAGGCAACCAGATAATTATCAATACATATTAGATTACTTGATATTGTAAAATATCGATACAATCAACATTTTTTCTGCTTCCATCCTTCATTCTGGAGGTGTACACATAATAATATCACTAACATTTTCTTCGCTCATTTAAAAAAAAAACGAAAAACTCGTGAAATCTGATGACATAAATGAACAAAAATTGACATTAACAAAGCCACCTGACAAAACAACAAAATATTTTGCCAATTCCAAAGCGCAGGTAACTTGATTAAAAAATATACTTATACCTACCTATAATTTTTTATAATTATTAATACTATAAAGATAAATGCCTTATAAAAGTTTGTAGTAGTGGAAAAAATATTATATTAACCATCGACCCTCGCGTCTTAAATCCCTCGTCGCTCCGCTCCTCGTGATTTAAACTTGCCGCTCGGGCAATAATGATGGCTGTCTAAACCTTGGTTAATAAATATACTATTGTTATAAAGATACAATCTTTTTTTTTATTTCTAAATTAATGTGCCGAGTTTGATCATTTTAAAAAAAGGGGCATGTGAAACTCTGTGCCGAGTTTGACTATTTTGATTATGTCTACCTGAGGCATGTGCCGAGTTTGTATTTTCCCTATTGAAGAGATCCAAGAAATGGATGAAACCACTCCCAATTCTAAGACAGAGGAAGCAGAGGAACCTGAACTTGCTCCAGTGTCGAAAATATCAATACATTACTGCGCTACTTTTTCGTGAAACAAATGATGCCACAAACAGAATTGTCATAGTTTTCTTAGTTTTTAAGCCATACTGTGTTTTAAAAAATGTTTGCATTTTGACCACTTCGAGTATTTGTATTTGTATTTGTAAAATGGCTTTATCTCATTTAATTTTAGTTCTAATAAATTTAAACAAAAATATTTAAAATTATTTACATATATTTAGATACTTGTTAATAAACAAACACTTTAAAAGTTGTTTTAATTTTTCTCTATTAACCGGCCAACATTTGATTCCCCGAGGGTGGTCGCTATTGAGAGATTTTACTGTAATAAAGCGCCCGGGATTTTTCTTTTTAAGTTTGACATTAATGAATAACACAGAAATTTAAATATCGCAAAAGGGGCTCCCCTCTTCCCTATACCCTTTCCAATACCCATACCCCAGTATAAGAATATTATTCTTAGAATGTCAGATCAAAAATTAATTTATAAAAATTAAAACATTGTACAAGACATCAACAAAAATATTAACAATGCGTGTACCTATTAAAATCAATGCAAATGCAATAAAAATGTATTTCCCCTAAAATTAAAATAATGCGCCTATCTTTTAATAACGAAAATTTATTTATAATAATTTCCGTAAAATCTTCTGATTCTTGACGAGAGCGAAACAATTATTTTTTAATTTAAATGAGAGAAGAGGCGATAAACCCCCATTTGTTCCTGAATTTCTGCAATATGTTTTAATGCATTTTAAACACACAAAGTGTCTCTCAACTAAGGTATAGTTGTTCCAAGCCTAATTTGAAGACCTAAAAAAGCATTAAACTCCTGACCATAGGCGTCGCTTCTACCAAATAAATAAAATACGGATTGTTGTAAATTTTCAATATGATTAAATAGTATATACTACAGCTTGTTCATTGTAGTTTATATCGATAGAAATCATCCATTTAATATTTTTAAAATGGGTTTTCGGGAAAAAAAGTCTAACATGAGCTACGCAATTTTTCCATACATCGTTAATTACCTGCCGAACGTTATCAAGGACAACTGCACTTAAAGTTGGTAATTGATTATATTTTAATATGGCCGCGCTCGGTGCAAAGATTATCAATCACGTATTCATTTTTAAAGTTTGGACTTTTGTTAATTTTAATTAATTCCTATTTTACTGGAATCCTTTCAGGAATATTCATATTCTTATTTCTCATAAATCTTACAATATCTTCTTTTTTAGTATTGATGTTAAGTATATTATTTAATATTCGCGAATGATACGACGCATTGTCCATAACAACTACCGAATTCGGCGGAATGTTGGATAGAAGCTGTTCGGTAAATCACTTTTCAAACAAATCTGCGATCATATTATCTTCATGATAATATTATTTTTTGCTGACAAGAGCAAGAAATTAGGTACAAAGCCATCTTTACTTCCGGCATGAAGAATAATAACGCGTTTTCCCCTCGAACACGGTGCATTTAAAGTACAATTTTTTGTACTGTCCACCCAACCATACGTAACAACATCATGAGTATCAAACCAAGTACCGTCTAAATAAATTACTATACTTTTATCGGATTCGTGGTATTCTTTTATTTGGCGCAAATAGTAAATCCTAGTTCAATGATACGCCGAGATTCCATGATAACCATTCGATTATCTAATTTTTTATGTTTAAAGCCACAACTTAATAAAACACCACGCAATGTTTCTAAAGATTGGTAATTATAATCAGGGTATCCTCACACACAGTCCCAAATTTAATTACGTTATATATTCTCGTAAACCCCCCGGACTTGTATCGCTCTTGATGGCCGACTCTGGCACCGACTCATTATATTCCAGCGATAATTCACCTCGACCTTCTGTTTCAAATGGTCGCCAAAAAGACATTATGATATAATCAAATATAGGGTAGGAACGAAGTAAAAACTTACTTGTCCGAAACACACAGTTATAGCACAAAATAAAACACTACATAAATAACAGCAAATCGTTTGAACCAGTCACGCCACTGTCCGATTCACAATATCGCACACCTCAAACATCAACTGATTTTAAAGCTGATAGTCATAACTCCATTGACCAAACCTGTTCTTGTCTATACCACATACATTTTGTATTGCTGTCTTGTGACCGACTCCGGCAAATGTTTCGCACTTTAAATTGCCGGCCCGCCTCACCATTCTGTCTCCACGGAGTTGCCAGTTCTACAAAGTTTTCGTAAGTGTAGGAGGAACATAAGGGTTTGTCAATTTTTTTTATTTTTTGTTTTACAGTGAAAATCCCTTTTATTTTGATTTCAATTATTTTTGTATAAATAATATTTCTTAAGTACTAAAAAATTATTGTAATATTCATAAATGGCTTGTTCTTTTTTTTCTTTGACATTAAAAATTTCTTGGTTTAAAGGACATTTGCAAACTAGCTTTCAAAGATAGTTACTGACTATCAATTGAATACTGATATAAAAGAACATTTTTAATTATAAATACTTAAAGACATTTTAAAAAAAGATCTGACAACCCCGATTATGATGCCGGTCCCTTTGAAGCCCGTTCGAAGCTTTTTTATATCACACAAACTGACTTTGGAAAAAGTATTCTTGTTGCTAGAATTGTAGATATTAAAACAAAAGTTTGTAGACCTATGGAGAAATTTGACAATAATCATTATTAACGAAAATCTTTAACACAGATTCAATATTTAGTTTTTCAAATTGTTATTATGATTTTTTAATATTTCTTCTATTTTCTAAATGGCTACCTATGCTTTTAAATTAATTTTTACGTAATTTGCCCGTCGAAAACCAATTCTTTAGTGACCCAACCCTGCCTAAGAGTCGTTAAAAACAAGTTAACAAAATTTCATAACAGAAAAATATCTATAGATTTTTACTTTGAATTCACAGTTTGATTTAATTTTAAACGGATACTGGGTGTGTAATTATTATGTGGTAAATTTACATTGTTTATGAACAAAGAAACTGAATTTACAATATATATATATATCACGGCACCTAATAGATGGTATAATTTTAGAGCTTATAGTTTGGATATCACGACGTGGTCTTTCGTGTTTCATGTAAAAAAGGGATGTAGGCACCGCCAGATTTTTTTTTAAACTTGAGGTTTTTATGAAAATTGTTTAGGTCCGAAAACAAGAGTTCCAAGGACTTTTCTCACTAGCGCTCGTATTAACGAAGAGTAAACAAGGCCAACAAAACAATTTTAATAAGGTGCTGCATGCAGTAAGCCTAATATTCTTTATTAAAATGCCTTGTAAATTTTACAGCCGCCTTCACTTTTTTTTTAAATTACAATCTGGTGTAGGCCTACCTGTTGCAATAATATTCCTTTTTTCATCAAAGGAAAGCGTTGAAAATCCTTTTTCCAATAACTTGCATACAGAACAGATACACTTTACATTTCCCGAACTCGATGGGCCGGCAATTGGTTGCTCCATGACAAAATAAATCAAGAAGTAAGACTACACTCAAATGTCAGACAGATCCTCTACCCTATAGCGCGTTTCCTGGCGAAAAATCGCGACAGACAATCGTAAACCGCCGACTACAAACACGTGGAAACTAAATATTTTGCCGGTTTCCTTCCCGGCGTCGCGTTTTAGCGAAGGAAATACCGAGATCTAACGATTTACCCTTGGCACGGCAGACCATATTATTATTACTCGTATACGCGTATACAGTGTAGTATACACGTATTGAGATCACTTCGATAAATTTAATATTGCGTTGGTCAGGGATGCATACAGGGCCGGATTTGGTTTGGAAATTAGATAGAAATAAATACTTGGGTATTTTAATTGTATGGATAGGTATAGATTAATATAAAATTTGTTTTGTCTTATGAAAGCGGTAGGGGAAGCAGTGCTTCCATCGCTTCCATGGACCGCACGCCCCTGTATTAAACTAACTGGAATCTGACAGACTAACCTAAACTAACCTTGCTTGAAATATCATACTTTTCACTGGTAAAATGACACGCCCCCAGTTTATTTTATAAATGGCGCCAAATAACTTTTTACGAATAGTACCTCTATCTAGAAATAAATCTGACCTAAAGTAACTTTCTAAATGTTTTTTTCAAATTATACATTAATTTACTTTTTTAGGAAGTGTCTGCCATCAAGATGAGACATTTGTCTAACTTGACGGGCACCATATCATTGGCGACGTTGATATTTGCTGCAGCGGCCTATTTTATAAACATAGAAAAGAAATGGAGGCCTAAGGTAATATGGAGTTTAAGTTGGATTGGAGCACTCGGATATTTTAGTAAGTACAACATATTTTAATGCCGCATATCTGAACACTACTAGTAAGTCTCAATTGAGGCCGATCAATTAAAACGTCCCTTGCTTGACAGAATTTAATATAAATTACGTGGCGCACCTATTAAAATGTAGGTACGGAGTAACTTATTGGTTCGATATGAAAGGCAATCTGAATTTTCTATCTGACTTTCTTTTTCAACACCCCGAAGTTCAACACACAGATTCCTGATTAGGTTTTCTTCAAGACCCTCGAACTAGTCGTTGACCGCCTCTATAGCGTTTTTGTTGCACCCGCATTATTGTCCAGCAAGAAAAGTTTGGAGTTTCGGAAATAGATGGAATCACGATGGTACCAAATCGAGTGAATAGGCTGGAAGCGAAGGCAGTTTAAAGTAATTTTCGTTCATTTTTTGTTGAGCGACATGTCTTAAATGCAGCGATGCTTTTTGTGTTGAATAAACCACCTTTTTTGACCATTCTAGGACGTTTCTCAGTGATCCGTTGCCTTGAATTCAAAGTGGCCTCCAAATTGAGACGAGCAAAAGCCCAGTCTTCTAACATTCAGGAGCTGCCCGGGAGTATAGGCATAGTTTATAGCAAACATTTAAGTTAAACCACTCAGTCGTGAGCCGAGAACTGCATGCCTCCTACATCGTGTATCAATCCCGCCAGATTCGGCGAGTAACATTTCAGTGAATGCTATATTGTATATCCGGCTGAATACAACAGTTTTATGTGAGTGACACAGGGTGTTTGGATTTTGGTGTATTGTGGGTGTTTCTGTGCGTTTATTGCGTGAGAACTCCGCCCACATTTCCCCTGAGAACAGTGTTCCCCAGTTTCGAGAATTAGGACCCTGGTGTATTCATCAGCGGTTAACAGTTTGACTTTTCTAATAATCAAATATCAGAATTTGTATGTTGCCTTCACATGTCTTACCATAGCCGTAATGGTCAGTAGCTACCACAACGCTTAACGCGAGTGGTGAACATTGTTCAATCTAACGTTAACGGCTTCAAATCTTCCATTATTATTAAAAGAAAATCATTAGATTTAAATACAATAAACAATGGTATCAAAAACAAAAATAGTACATCTTCTTACAACTGTTTAGTGGTCAAATAAATATTGAAAATTACTAAATTTATAGTTTACACTTAATGTTCGCCACACGGCATGTGCGGCAAATATAATTTATTATATTCTTAAAGCGGGGAAGATAATATTTCAGAAATATCAATGAATTAATCATTTATTTTGTTAAATTTTGCAATCCACGTCTTATACAGCGCGGATTTCTGGGCCACAAATTATCACCTGGGCCTTGAAAATTGTTTTTTCTCTTTTTATCGTATATAATAATAAATTTGTGGGAATGTGCTTCTCATCATGACATCTTCAGAAGTTTTACAGGCATTGGCGGAGTTTAGAACTATATTATTTAATTTATAATTAATAATTATATTTAAACGTATGTAGCTAATTGTAAAATACAAAGTTATCCATAGTCAATTGGAAGAAGTCGTCCATATTCTCAAAGAGACCTGATTTTACAAATCTATGGGGTTGTTAGACACGCGAAACACGTGTAATTGTTTTTTAAACATTTTTGAAGTTTGTTTTTAAACATTTTTTAAATTAATATATGTTTTACTGAGACCGAGACTACCAACCCGATAGATCCATAGTCAAGCTGGGGAAGTGATTTCCAATGTTGGCTAACTTCTTTAAATTTGTTTAATCCCTTAAGGCCCGGTACTTTCACGTCCGAATATCTTTATTCTCAGAATAATTGCTATAGTTTCAGTTGTGTCGACAATTGTTTCCATATACATCATTCGATAAATAGCGCTATCCGTAGATGAAAGGATCAAACCTTTTAGAGCTATTTACATGCATCAGATGTTTTTTTTTTTAAATGTTTCTAACGCAGAAAATTTAATTTGGAAACATCCTAAATGCAAAATAACCCAGACAGTGTGGATACAAATTACCTAGAATGACTATCCGATTACGTAAAACCCACACTATTCAGCCTTGGATTTTTTATTTGTTAAAATCACCTAAAAAGCCGAGTGAATCAATTAGTAGTGGTTATTACACAACGTTATTTTATAAAAATGTAGCAAATAAGCTCATAAATCGCTATTCCGTATACGGCCAACTCAACCATTAATTGCCCAAAAAGGCCTTAAAAACGTGGAAGCGTGCGTAAGAACACTTGCTTCACGGAGCCATCTTGAAAGACTCAACTCAATTGCCCAAAAAGGTCTTAAAATCGTAAGCGTACGTAAGAGCACTTGCTTCACGGAGCCATCGTGGAAGACTGCTGGCTTCACCCTTGCGCCATGTCTCTTGTTTCTCTATCGACCGGCGCGCGATGCGACTGAACCTATTTTTCGCCTAATAGGAAGCTAGCGTCCCAATGACGTTTGACAAGTACTGTCGCGACGCGTTTTTGACTTTCTTCTCTTTGACGTGTTGATACACGTTTCCCCAACAAGGACCTCCTAGGGACAAAAAAATATTTTCGTATTTGTGCACTTAGGAAAATCCTTGTATTAAAATAATTCTTACTTTAGTTGGTGTATATATAGGTTTTATATTAAATAATACGTTTTCAGAACAAAAGTGATGGATTTCGGACATAGATTTTGACTGCTCTTATACTAACAGAACATGTTCTTAATGAAAGACATGCATAATATCTTATTAAATAATGTTCGCTTTCTTAAAAGAAATAGGTTATCATTGTTTGAAAAAATATTTACTCAATATGTGAGATAGAATATCTTAAGCGGAGAAATAATTTTTTCCACTTAAGAATAAAAATGTTTTTAATTGCGAATTTAAATCTAAAAATAAAATTATTTTGCCTCTGTATACGAGCAAGGGTATTTTACTGCGTGCACATTAAATCTTCCAATGAGATTGTTAAAATCTTATATGGAAACTTTGATTTCCTCATTTTAAACAATTATTATTTTTTTTTGGATCATGTTAGTTCTTTAAGTGCGACATACGTCTATTACTTCTATTTTTCTTAGTACTGCATCTTAAGCAGATCTTCTTTAGAAGGGTTTGATTTCGAAATAGATCTTATTTAACTGAAGAAGTTTGTGAAAAGTAGCAACTTTTAATTATTGAATTGTTTGATTATATCTAATCATTAAGGTCGAGGTAGCAGCCAGTCCTTAGGTAGTTTGTTTATATGGTCTATTTGGAATTGAATGTATATATGTGATTGTGTAATGAGTTCGTTCTGCGAGACGTCCGTCCGTCTGTAGTAATCTTTAATCAGTTTGTCAAAATGTTCTGCCAGAGTCGGCATTTGTAGATCGTTGTGTAAGACAAGAGTCATCGTGTACCGTGGTGCATCCGCGATAATTTTAAGTACTTTGTTTTAAAATGTCTGTAGTTTCTTAAAGTGTGTCTTGTTAAGAGTACACCAGGTAGAAATTCCGTAGGTCAGTACTGGTCGAACAATAGTCTTATATATGTAAGTCTTTGTACGTAAGTCGATTCTGCTTCGTTTGTTGAGGAGTGAGAAAATGGCACCGAGTTGACCGTTTGCTTTTTTCAAGCGCTGATCAGCATTTTTATTCCAAGCCATCCGCTTGTCGAACCAGAGACCCAGATATTTAATATTATCACTCCAATTTATCCTAGAGTTTTGACCAACAAACGGGTTTCAGGAAATTTAACTCTGGACTTTGAGAAGTAGATGGCTTGGGTTTTCGAGTCGTTTAACCGAATTTTCCACCTATCTAACCATGACTCTAAAAGTTTTATATGTCGTTGCAACTTCGAGACTATTAGCCTGGGCTGTTTGGCGGTGGCAGTGATCGCGGTATCGTCAGCAAACAGGTATAACTGTGTTTGACCAAATTTTGGAATATCGCAGGAATAGATATTGTACAAGGCCGGCGCCAGGGGGGAGCCTTGCGGTACTCCGGCTCTAACGTGTCTCACTGTCGATATCGCATTTTCTGACGAAACCGCGAAGCAATTATTTTATTTATTAACAAATGTACAGGGTCTTTGATTATATTTACGTGAACTCTATAGAGCCTTTATTATTAGAGATGGAAAAAATCTTATATACAAAAGTTCTAGGGTTTTTCTTCTATTATCTTTTGAGGTTATCAGAAAAAACAAAGTCGCATCGGAAAATAAAAAAATATAGGCAACTTTAAGTTTTTTAAATGGAACACCCTGTATATTATGCGTTAAAATGAAAGATCTTTTTTCCGTGATTTTAAATATATATGTTGATGACCTTTAGGTGAGCCATTTTTGACATATCTTGGCTTAAAATATAAATAAATTGAAAAGAAGGTTGATAAACTTGTCAAGCAAGCCATGGAAACAATTATTAAGTTATTTATTACGCTTTATGAATTTAACAATTTTTAAGCTCACACATACAAAGAATCAAAGAAATTATATATTTTCTACATATCCTCCGCGGTTTTCAATACATTTAAACAAGTTTTCCCGCATTTTGTTATTAATTGAAGCGGAAATAGAATGCTGATTTTCATTGTTTAAATTGAATATTTCGTCTTCTATTCTTTGCCTTAGAACGTTTAAGTCTAGAGGTCTATTATAATATACCCTATTTTTTAAGAATCCCCATAAAAAAATATCTAGGGGATTTAAGTCCGGACTGTTGGCTGGCCATCTAATAGTACCATGCCTACCGATCCAAATATCATAACGGTTGTTAAGATAATTTGTGACAGCTATGGTATTATGGGGTGGAGCGCCGTATTGTTGCCAGATGAGGCGGTTATAATGGCCAATGGGTAAATCCTCTAAGAGATTTTCGATGTTATTTTGAAGAAGATTTATATATTTTTGTCCATATAAATTTCCATCTAAAAATATCGGACCAATTATCTTGTTTCCCAGTATTCCACACCAAACATTCAGCAACCTCATCCTGAATCCTAACCGGCTGAATTTTGTGAGGGTTTTCTCTAGACCAATAATGTTTATTCTTACGATTAAACATTCCTGCTGTAGTGAAGGAAGACTCGTCCCTGAATAGAATTTTATTTAAAAACTCTAGATCCTGGTGCCTAAGCCTATCCATTTCCAAAGCATATTCAAGTCGGTCTCGCATATTTTGTTCAGAAAGATTTTGAACGGGCATAAATTTGTAAGGATGTAATTTATAAAATTTTAAGGTTGAATGAATTTTATAATCCGTTTTATTTAGTTCAGATGCCGCATCCGAGATTGATTTTTCAGGATATTCTAAAAATAGATTAAAAGTAGTGCTAGTTCAATAGAAACGTATAGTGATAACTCATAACTTGAAAAAAAAGCAGCATTTCCAAATCTTCGTTTTCATTTCGTGTTACGGTCCTATTCTTTTTTTTTAAGCTTTTTGTTTCGCTAAACTTCCTAACTGTGTATTTAATAGTGTCTATATATGGATGGGACCGATTGTTGAGGATATAATTGTCGATATTCCCTTTGCACTATCGCCACATCATTATTATTGCCATAAAAAAGACGCACAATAGCGAGTTTTTGTTCTTCTGAATAGCCCATAGTCAAGTAAGCAATATAATTTATTTTCAATAGTCCAAAAGATAAAGTTCTATCTCTTAAAATATCGAGACGTCAAATTCATAAAGCGTAATAAATAACTTTAACAATTGTTTCCATGGTTTGCTTGACAAGTTTATCAACCTTCTTTTCAAGTTATTTATATTTTAAGCTAAGATATGTCAAAAATGGCTGACCCAAATGTCAACATATATATATTTAGAATCACGGAAAAAAGATCTTGCAATTTAGCGCATAATATACAGGGTGTTCCATTTAAAAAACTTGAAGTTGCCTATATTTTTCCATTTTCCGATGCGACTTTGCTTTTTCTGATAACTTCAAAAGATAATAGAAGAAAAACCCTAAAACTTTTGTATAAAAGATTTGTTTCCATCTCTAATAATAAAGGCTCTAGAATTTACGTAAATATAATCAAAGACCCTGTATTGCATTGGGTGTTTCCATGATTTACGTCCTTTTTACAGTTGTCGATTCTTGCAAAGCAAAGAAACACTGCTGCAGAGTATAGGAATGATGATATAATCGTCTGACTAAAAACCGATACATAAGTAATGTAAAAGTATGAACGGTATTAAGGGGACTGGTGGTCGAGCGTTCTGTGTGGCTATTATAATAGATAATAAAACGATTTTCTTTTAATTCAAAAAAAAATGGCGCTTACACAGTTGTTCCAGCATACCATTCAATTATTGTTTTTATATTTTACGCAATTTAAGATTAAAATAATTAAAAGAGAAACTAAATTACTAAGCACGTCTATGTTGCCACCATCGCATCGTAGCGACTCTTTTAGTGCATTTTACCGCCCTGCCCCCTCAGGCGTTGTAGCTCTAGAGCCATGTGACGAACTATACTTTAATAATAAAAAACGCTTATGTTGCTCTGTAAACCACTCACACAAGGACTTCCATTATAATAAGGTTGTCTGAAATTGTCCATTAAAGTTTTTTCTTTCCTAGCTAACCCCAACCCCGTTGTTTTACATGGTTAAATCCTATGGGAAACCGTTTGGCTTTGTATAAGGTAGTTTTACATTTTAAGTAATCATAAATAGGTTCAGTTTTTGTTTTTACTTTAAAATACTCAAAAAATCAGAAAATACGGGTTTAGTTTTGAGGTTAATTTATCAATAACTTTATGATAGTTTCGGAAAATAAGCTGCGCAAGTTTGAACTAAAAATTCACTCTCAGTCACTGAATTATTCTGACGGTTGATGGTTAATGGAAACCGATCCATAACCAACAACCTGGCCAATGCAAACACTGGATTTTCTATAGGCGGTACATGTGTCATCAGTTTGCTGACGGTTTCTGGCCGTTGCGTTGTACGAACGAAGCTACAAACGTTGAAACTATCCTTGCCTGATGAAGCAACAGTATTTTTTGAAGTCGTCACTCTACCTCCATCATGACGCTGGGATCAAGGGGCTAACTCCCAATACTAATTAAATTGTTGCATTTTAAATTTTCTATTAATTTTCCTAATTCTTTTCTTTTTTAGTGATATCAGATTACTTCACAGAGGGTGTTCTTCTATTTGGGGCAGTCCAGATAGTACTGAGCATTGCAGCGCTCCAACATGTCGGAACTCCATTGCTGGGACTTACGATCAAAGGAGAAGCTACCAAAGAGTATACGTTAATTTCTATGATGACAGGACTGTCATTTTTATTATTTATAGTCTTAAGTAAGTACTGACAATTTAACGTAAGCAGAACTCCTGTTGGTAGTAATTTCATAAAATAGCACTAATTATTTACTATTTTGGAATTAAATGGTAGGTAATGATAAAGATTTGCAAACGGACCGCAAAGTATCTTGACGATAACAGAGCAAGTTTGAACCAGATTTGCATTTTGGATTATCGACTTAAGGGTCCACGCGAAATGCGTAACCCGACGGTCAATGTGCATTGAGGTACAGCAGAAGTCCTTCGCTTTTATTGAACGTTCCTTTATCACAATGGTATATGAATAAAAAATAAATAATAACAATCAATTTTCAACGGATCGAACGTTGAAATATTAATATCTCGTAATTAAAATATTAATGACCATTTAAATTTTGAATAATGAAAGAGATTGTGATTTCTCGCCAAGGAATGAAATTTATAATATAAATTAGAAATATCGAGCAACGGGTCTATACCCAAAGTTCATAATTTCTGTCGTGACTCATTTAATACCAATTACCAAATCTAGGAAGCGGCAGAATAAAAATATTGTACTAGTAAATGTTTTTTATGCATTCGGCAATTCCGATACTGGTATTCTGATCGCGGAGAAAATAAATGTGGCAACACGCAGAAACCGAATTCAAGGCTTCAAATATTTGAAAATAAGCGTACTGGCAGGGTTTTCGGTCTATTTACTAATTTATGTTTTTAGTATTAATTTATCGATAGATTTTGTGAGTTTTACAGTTTTCGTTCATATAGATATTGTTTTGTGAAACTATATAGATATTAAAATTTATTTAGTGTTATTAACTGCTTTTAATTTAGCTAACTATGGATATTAACAAACCTTTGACTAGTTGTCCGCTTACAAAAAAAAAATTAACATTAAAAGAACGAATAATAGTTAGAAACGTATACCTACCATGGAATATGCGGCACTTTAACGAAACTTTCCACGTGCACTCTGTTCAGGGTTTTGAAAGGTATTCACCAAGAATATGACGAAAAATAAAATAGTTGGGGAACCCACACAAGAGGACGGAAAAAAAATCTTGGATGATGCCACAAAACACGTAATTCGTCGCAAAATCCATGCATTTTTCTTCCTAAATCAAATATCCACAATAAAAAAAATATGGCTGAAATTAAGAAGGACATCTTTACTTAAAATATCATTAAGAGTTTTCAAACGAACTTTAAAAGAAATTAATTTTAGGTATATTAAACGAAATCAAAAAAGCCAACTATTGCAAAAAATTAAAGTATTGTATACCGGCGAAAATATTTGGAAAAAGTACAGGAATTTCGGGAAAAAATTGTATACACCGACGAAACATGGCTCAATAAAGTGTTTATACTTGAGAAGGTATATTAAGATCTAAAAAATAAAAGTTCAAGGCAGGCTTTTATGGATGGATTTTCGCAACGAGTAAGAAATCGTAGTGGAAATAAAGGTCGTCGTCTTATAGGATTAGGTTTTAAGGGTTAATCCGACGAAACTTCATCATTTATTATTTTTGAAAATGCATACGTCACTGGAATTCATTCCCCTGACGCCGCACAACCCGGAGAGCTCTATATGCTAGTGATGAGTTACTGACAGAAATTTTGGACTTGGAGTATAGTCCGGCGAGAAGAAGACGTTTCGGAGCAAAAATGGGTTAAAAATGTCGACGTTGCAAAAACAGAATTTAAAAAAATTGCTTATACCTACAAGTAGTTAGAGTACTTTTATTTTACAACTTAGGCAACTTCAAATTTGTAAGCAAAGATTGGCAACATCTCAGATGTATTTTTTCTGTTGGTTGGCTTTGACATTTATCCTAACCCGCTTCTGATATTCTCCGCTATTGTAACCGGCGCCACCGTGCTGGGCACCTTTTCAGGTACTTGTTTTAAATTTTTAACAATACCATAGCGTTTTATTCTGTGACCATAGGCAACATAAACATTTTCTAAATTGTAGTTTCTCGCAAATATTGTTACACTTCGGTCACAGAATAAATAGCTACGCAACAGAACTCTGGAGAGAATAGGAAAAAGGCGAACGTGTGAAAATGCTTTTTTTAGTTCTACAAAATTCTCAAGGAGTCACCACCATAATCAGGTTCTTATTTAGCACGTTCATGTCGCCATACCATTAACCAAGTGTTGTAAAAATGAATAATACTTCAGTTAATCGCGTTAATAGGTATTTGAAGGGTTTGGACCGGCGCCGGCGGCGCACTTCTTGTTTAAGTGATTGATCGGGTAAGGCGGTGTTGGATTAAAGACGTTTATTGTCAGCGTGTAAATTGGTGACAAAGGCTAGTTGTAGACCATAGCTTGAAAAAAGCGGATTAATTATTGGGGTATACGTATTTCCTTACTTTCTTATTTTTCTTTCTACAAGCAGTGGATCAGCAGGCAATAAATTCGAGTATTTTAATAGTAGAATGTATTATAATATCCAGGGTATCCCATAAAGTTTTTATGAAATTAACTTAATATTTTTTTAAGAAAATAATACCCTGTATTTTATGATTTTAAATTATAGCTGCCATTGTCCTGATCATTTAATTATAGGAGTATGAGGTCAAAATGTAGTTTTTACAGAGTTAATTTAATATGCGTCTGGGCCGCCCCTATTATAATACATTTAAACATTTTGGGTAAGCTCTTAACATTTCTCATAGCCTTCCACCCGATCCTCGTTTGACCACCTATTGTAAGTTTTAAAATTATCGTCACCCTGAATAAAATAAACACACACCAAAACTAATTGCAATTTTACTTAGAGACGCATGGATGCAAGGAACCCCAATTTTATCTTTCTTCTTTTTTACAAAGTAATAATAATAATAATAATAATAAATGTCTTTATTTCAGAATATTAAATTTTCTGTTACAAAAGTACAAAAAGAAGGGAGACATATTACATATGTTATTCTGAAATAGGCGAAGTCCAGATGAGGCATCCTAAAATCCTAAAAAAAGTACCTACTTATTCAAACTTACACGTGTTACTTTCCCCGCATTTACGAACACAACGGTAAGTTTGGCAACATAGTACTAACTATGAACTCGATTTAACGGCCTCTTGTGGGTGAGCATTGCGCCAAAGCCGCTGAAATCGTATTAGGAACTCCGCTGCCGCCAGCCGAGCTCTTTTTCGGGGGGCAATTTGTTGCGACGTTTCCAGAGTTCTGTTGCGTAGCTATTTATTCTGTGCTTCTGTTTAAGTAAAGTCTTAAATAAGGTGTCTCATAAATATACTATACAGGGTGTCTGTAAAAGGTCTTTACAAAAACCTACCACATGTTCTTCAGACCAGAATTAGCCGATTTAAGTAAACTTACCTTTGTACAAAGTTGCTTAGTTTAGGCGCTAGACGGCGCTGAAGTGAAAATTTTTAAAAAGTTTTTCTGGATTAATTCAAAAACTGCTCATACTATTTTGCCGAAATTTGGTACGTTGGCATAGCCTTATGGGGCAAAATAACCCATGTCACAATTCTGATTAATATCAGTCCATGGGCGTAGAACCTGGGTTTTTTACTAATTGCTTGTTTTAGATTTCTATGCCAATGGAACAAGAGGGGTTTGGGCGCAAAATTCAGATGAATCAACTCATTTGCTACAAAAAAGGTACTCTTGATAAGAATTGAATTCTCTCTGACGGTTTTCAAGAAATTTGCATTTTATTACTTAATAGGTACGTATTAGTTTTTACAAAAAAGAAAAAAATAACTAAATCATAAACAGAAATATCATAAAAATTGCTCAAAATGTCGACCATTTTCATGAATACAAAGATTGATACGTCGAAGAAAATTAAAACACACTATTTGCAGAACTTGTTCATCGCCCTTATAAATATTGCTTGCATCTTGAATACGTTGCCATAGTTGTTCTGCGTTATCTGGAGTTGTCCTGTAAACCACTGTCTTAAGATGCCCCCATAAGATATAATCCAATGGATTTAAGTCCGGAAATTGTGGTAACCAATTTACAGGGGCATTACCTCTACCAATCCATTTATTTGGGTACTATATACTGATTCAAAAAGTTTCTAACATTTAATGCAAAATATGGTGGAGCTCCATCGTGTATAAACCACATATCTTTCCGAAGTTGTAAAGGTAAATCTTCTAGCAAATCTGGCAGCGTATTTTGTAGATGTTGCAAATAAATTTCCCCGGTTAATCTTTGTGGAATAATGGCAGGACCAACAATGTGATTATAAATTATTCCAGCCCACACATTAATTCTAAACCCATTTTGAAAATGGTTTACCTTGATAGCATGTGGATTTTCATCCGCATAAACATGTTCATTATGAGAATGTGTAATCCCTCTTCTTGTGAAACATGCTTCATCGGTAAACAAAATATATTTGGCAAAGTTGGGCTTCTCTTCTCTCTGGCTATGAACAAGCCGACTAAAAACCAGGCGCATTTCAGGATCATTAGGTAAAAGATCTTAAACTGGCATTCCCTGGTATGGATATAGCAACTGTTCTTGAAGTACTTTATGAACAATATCTTTGGACACTCCTATTTCCCTACCTAGCCTCCTGGTGATTATTTCTGGATCTTCTGCAACACGTTCTAAAATGTCTTCCTTGACTTCAGGAACCCTTACAAAACGCTGTCTTTCATTATCAATGGCTTTAGGAGTAAACTGACCGTTTTCCCGCAGGCGTCTTTCAACAGCAGCAAACGTCGGATGGCTAGGTAAACGACGATTTGGAAACCTTTCGGAGTAGACACTGACACATTCTCGACCATTTCCTTGGCAATACCCAAATACCAATATCATATCGGTATATTCTGCATTAGTGTATTCCACCGCAATGATAATTCACAATTAAAGTTTTCGAATAGTTAATGCAAGCAGATAAAATGATTGAACGTCAGCAATGTTACAAATTTGACAATAATCTTATATTGTCAGATGAAACTAATAATAACCCACAATAACAATCGTTTGTGAGATGAAAGGTCGCGTTGTACATACCTGAAAAATACCGTGCGAACAAAAAGCAGATGATAAGAAAACTGTTCAAGAGGTTTTTTGTAGTAAATAAGTTGGTTTAATCTAAATTTTAAACTTAAACTTCTTATCTTCCATTGGCGTAGAAATGAAAAACAGAAAAATCTATAAAACCCAAGTACTACGTGGTAAAAACTACTACGTGATAAAAACTACTACGTATTAAGTAATAAAATGCAAATTTCTCGAAAACCGTCAGAGGAATCGAGTCTTATCAAGAGTACCTTTTTTGTAGCAAATGAGTTGGTTCATCTGAATTTTGCGCCTAAGCCCCTCTTGTTCCATTGGCATAGAAATCTGAAACAAGCAATTAGTAAAAAACCCAGGTTCCATGCCCATGGACTGATATTAATCAGAATTGTGACATGGGTTTTTTTGCCCCATAAAGCTATGCCAACGTACCAAATTTCGGCAAAATAGTATGAGCAGTTTTTGAATTAATCCAGAAAAACGATTTAAAGATTGTTACTTTAGCGCCGTCTAGCGCCCAAACTAAGCAACCTTGTACTAAGGTAAGTTTACGTAAATCGGCTAATTTTGATCTGGGGAATATGTGGTAGGTTTTTGTAAAGACCTTTTACAGACACCTTGTATAAACGTATGTATTTGCATTTACTGAGATACATAGAGACATGTTGGCTAAATATCATTTCTGTATTGATTATAACTAGTGTATGAGCATTTTGGAGAAAAATGAAATTCTGCTGTCTAGTCCGTTACGGAAAATTTGTGTGTACGCTCGAATTGATCTACTTTAATGGTGTGTTAAAATAATTACGATTATAATCAAAATGTCACAAGTTCCAAACTGTCCTGCCCGCTCGCCTGGAATTTTAAAATACATAAATAAATTTTATTTTTTTTTTCCAGATGTAAGTTTTAAGGAAATATTTAGACTGATGGCACTGCTTAACTTTTTAACGGGAAGTTTGTGGCTTGCTAACTACATATACAAAAGACTTAGGACCAGGTAATTTCGCCCCTCTACGATGAACTAAGGCAAAATTTTAGCTGTTGAAGTACCTTGAAGACAACGTAAAGAAGTGAACAAAAAATCACAAACGATGATGATTCAGTTTGCCAAATATTGTATTTTTATTAAAGACATAAATATTTAGTAACTAATAGTATTAAGTTGTAAAAATGTGCATTTATACGTAAATACTTTATTGTTTTTATAGATTTGTATTTTATTGAATTGTGAAGGTTTTTTTCACGTGTTAACGTATGTAAAATATATTTCAAACCAGTAAAAAAAATCGTTTGGGTACCGTATCAAACTTGAAACAACGAAAAATAATTCTCAGAATGATAACACATGTTAGACGTCGGCGTCGCGTCGGTGCGGTGTCCTTATATTAAAAGTTGAACAAATAAATAATTTTAAGAAATGGACCCTTGGCTTATTAGTTAGAATTTAGTAACTTAGTAAAGTAGGTACTCAATATTCCTGTCACAAAAATAATGACCGAGCAGCAAAATCAAAACAAACGGTCGGCTTTTAATATTTTTATAAACATCTCTAGAAGTGAATAACCATCATGAAATATGACTAACATAACAGTAACAGTGGCGCAGCCAGGAATATGGTCTTGAGAGGGGGGGGGGGGGGGGGGTTAGCCTAAACCTCCCACCGTATCTGCGCCACTCCAATAAAAAATTCGAACAGTACCGGGAAGTACTATTTTACAGTACTGCTCCATTCCACAATTTTTCGTTGATTTCTCGACCGCAATAAAATTTAAATGGCAACCCTCAGTCGTAATCACAACCATAAATAAGTTGCCTATTGTGTAGGCACCGGACCTTTTGAAAGGGTACAGGTCCTGATTACCTACTAATTTCAATAGTTTAGGTTAGCTATTTTCAACAAAACAACAAATATAAAATAATAGGTAAGTATCTTTATTTTAATCATGTAATTAAATAGCTATTATTACTTATACGAAAATACTAATCTACAATATTATAATAATATAATATTAACCTTAACCTACTCTATATTTAGCTCTGTTTCACTATCACTATCGTCTTCATCTATGCCTAAACTAATTATTAAGGGCCTTACGTTACTATTAATTATGTTATAGGAATCTTCGACTTGGATCACGTGTCTCACAGAATTTTTCAAACTTTCTACTGGGATATTTACACATTTTTTAATTAATTCTATAACAGAACTACTTAGTGTGTAGGGGATGTGTTTTCTCTTCTAATCATCGTCTTTAACTGGCGCCATATATGTTCCATTAGGTTAAAAATACAGTAATACGGAGGGAGGCGTAAAACTGTGTGACCATTAGCACTTGCGAGATTGTCAGAGATATATTCTTTTTTAATATTGAATGTTTTTAAAACATTTAAAAGGTCCTTTTTTGTATAGGTTTCCTCGAAATATATATTATTTTCCATTATATAGTTTTGAATTTCCACTTTTGTATTATTTGAATTTGGCACTTTACATAGTTGGCGACTGTGGTAACTAGCGTTGTCCATCACAATAACACTATTTTTGGGCACATTCGGAAGCAGATGATTCTGAAACCAATCTTCAAACAATGTAGCATCCGTGTCTTGATGGTAATCCAAAGATGAATTGGCAATTTTCTCCGCAGATAATAATAGAGCGTAGAAATAAATCCATTTTCAACCTGCAATTTGCCATTAACTTACCTAATATACCAATATAATAACATAATTAATAGTAACGTAAGGCCCTTAATATTTAGTTTAGGCATAGATGATATTATAATATTGTAGATTAGTATTTTTGTATAAACATTAAAGCTGAAGCCACATTACCTGAATATGACATACACCTCACAAAAATGAAATTGCCCAGATTTAAGATAATAGGCTACGAAGGTGGCTTGAATAAAGAAGAACTTGAAATATGCATTAGAGAACAAAATAAGTTTATTTCTGAAAATGACGTAATAAAGATAACATTTATAAAAAAACCACAAATGGGAAATCAAAAAACTTCAACAATTTTTGGCGAATGCTCACCAAATATATTTAAAAAAATCTACATTGGCTGGGAAAGATGTCCTGTATATGAAGACCTAACCATTCAAAGGTGTTACAATTGCCAAGAATATTATCACAATGGCAGTTCCTGTACCAATAAGACTGCTTGTACATACTGCGCAGCGGAACACAAAATAAATGAATGTCCAAAAAATAATAAAAAATGTAAGAATTGTGCAAATGCAAACATTAAATATAAACTTAACCACAACGTTGAACACGAAAATAATGACCCAGAATGTCCCTCCTATCAATATTTTCTGAAAATACTAAAAAGTAAAATAGACTACGGATATGGCCACTGATTGTCACGAAATTAACATACTGCAAGAATTAGACATATTACAATCTGATATTTAACAAGAAAGTATAGACTGTGACCAAGTTATTAACAAAGTTCATTTGAATACAAAACTGCTTAATATCCTACACCTTAATATACGGAGTATAAGAAAAAATTTTAATCAATTTGTAACCTTTCTCGACGCCTATAAGCTAAATTTCTGTAATATAATTGTGCTAAGTGAATGTTGGTACAATAATGGTCAATATAATATACCAGGATACAAAACGTTCTACGACAATGCTTGCATTAACAGAAGTGATGGGGTAATAATTTTTATAAAGTCTGACTTAAATGCTAATTTTAAACTTAATAAAACCAGTGTGAGTGTTACTCAAATTAATATTAATAGTGAAAACATTAAAATTGGAGTGAATTGTATATATAGACCTCCATCTACCCAAGTAAAATCATTTTTATAAGATTTAGAGACATTCTTTTTAAACCAACCAACTAATCATATTGATATTCTCATAGGTGATATAAATATAAATATTTGTAATCTCCAGGATAATGTAGTTAACTCTTATATGTCAATATTAAATCATTTCGGATATTTATCTGCGATTAATAAACCTACACGAGTTACAAACGAGTCTGCTTCATGCTTAGATCACATCTTTATTAAAAAAAAATTAAAAAATAACTCTTTGAAATTTTCATCATTTATACTTAATTCTGCTATTACAGATCACTATCCGGTCACGATAAATATTGAAAAAGAAAACCTTAAGACAACCTTGATTCCAAAATATACGACACACACAAGCCACAAGACTGATTATCACAAATTTGAAAATTTAATCCAAAAAGAAAGCTGGTCGACTGTTTTGGAGTCAAGCGATTCTGAAACTGCATGTCAAAAATTTTATGAGGCGTTTTTAAATATTCTAAATAAATCTCAAATAATGCAAATTATTAAATTAAAACAAAATAAACGAATTAAACCATGGATCACCAACGGCATTATTAATTCTATGAAACATAGAGATAAACTTAAAAAACGCCTACTTTTAAATAATAATAATTTAGATAATAATATATATAAAGAATACAGAAACAGCCTTAATAAGATAATTGAAAAATGTGAACATAACTATTATAAGAAAGAAATAGAAAACAATAAAAATAACATTAAAAAATATACAAAATTATAGCGGAAGCAACTGATCAAAATACATCAAAATCAAATACAAAAATTCAAATTAAAAACAATAACAAAGATATCTCTAACGACAAAGCTATGGCCAACTTTTGCAATGAATTTTTTATAAACATTGGAATTAAAATGCACAATAAAATTATACCGCCACTAGTTGCACCAGATATTAAGGTTGATGCCCTTTCATCAATGTTTCTAAAGCCTGTTAATAAAAATGATATTATTAAACAAATAAGCTCTCTTAAGAATAATTGTTCTGCAGGTATAGACTCTATTGGTGTCCGGCTAATAAAGTCATTTCACCTTTATTTATTGGAACCTTTAAGTCATATCATAAACCTAATTTTTAAAACAGGTAAAGTACCAGAAAATTTTAAAACATCTGTTGTTACACCCATCTATAAAACCGGCGATAAAACTAATATAAATAATTATCGCCCAATAAGTGTAATAAACAACTTTGCAAAAATTTTTGAAAAATGTCTGAAAGAAAGACTCATCAATTTTCTTCAAACTAACAATATCCTCTCCACTAATCAGTTCGGTTTTACAAATGGGTCGAGCACTGAAAACGCCATATGTGAATTGATCAAAAAGATAACTAACCAATTAGATAACAATAGAAAGTGCATTGCAATGTTCCTCGATCTTGCAAAGGCATTTGACACGGTGCCACATGATTTGCTGTTGAATGTGTTAAGTTCATATGGCGTAAGAGGTAACGTGCTAGATGTCTTTCAGAGCTACCTCGGGGATCGTCAGCAAGTAGTGAAAATCGATAATATACACAGTGATCCTTTAACTGTGAAAATTGGAATAGCTCAGGGTACTGTCTTAGGACCAATCTTATTTATAACATATATAAATTCTTTAGCCAATATCAGTATTCATAATGGGACAGTTATATCATATGCTGATGGCACAGCCGTAGTATTCCATGGTGAAACTTGGAATGAAGTAGAAGAATTAGCTATTAATGGCATAAAAAAAATAAAGATCTGGCTAGATTATTTTAGGTTAACTTTGAATACTTCCAAAACTAATTACATAGCATTCTCTATTACTTCTGCTAATCGTCCTAATTTTAGTAACTTAAAAATTGAAAATTTTAATGACGCCATCTGTGAGGTCGCCTTAACAAAATATCTGGGAATTATTATTTACAATAATCTTAAGTGGGGAGAACATATCAGTTATTTGACCAAAAATATTAGAAAATTAATTCATAAATTCTACATTTTAAGGGAAATTATTGGAAAAAATCTGGTACTCTCCATATATAAAACGTTAGTAGAATCACTTATAAGATACGGTATAAGTGCGTGGGGTGAAAGCTACAAAAACTCTCTAAAACCCCTGAATGTTGTTCAAAATTATATACTAAAAATAATTAACAAAAAAAACAAGCTCTACTCCACACATTTACTCTACAATTCAGACATCCTAAATGTCCGATCACTGTAGATATTGTCAATTGCCGTTTTAACGCATAAATCCCCATCATTGAAAAATTACATTAGTCACCCATATCCGACACGCAATCACATGAACAGACAATTGATAATCCCTAATAGTAATAAAAATATTAATTTAAGATTTATTCATTACTTAGCTCCAAAAATATACAATATTGTACCCTTAGAAATTAGAAATATTACAAGCTATAAACATTTTCGTCAAAAATGTAAGCATTTTGTGAGTAGCAACTTAAAGAAATTTAGTTCATTATTTATTATTTAGTTAAATTATTCTTTAGAATACCATAGAGTGACTTTTTATTGTGTAATTCGATACTTGGGTTCTCTATGGTTACCTACTTACAATAACTTTTGCCTATTTTAACTTTTGCTTTTAGATTTAATTTACTATAATAATTTAGATTAATACCTTGCACATACAGGGATTTAGTTCCCTAGGTGCAAAACTTAAAATCTTAAGAAACTAGATAAACTTATATTTAGAATTAAGTAAACATTGTAAACTGTTTTCAGCAATACGTAATATATTGATTGATTGATATTTGCTGCTGAGCTTGAGTAGACATTTTGTAGAGAGTATCTATGTTTTTTACACAGTACAGTAATAGTTTCTTCATTATCTTTTATAGGAGGTTTGTTAACAAAGTAAATATGCACAATGCTTTATAGGAAATAATTAGAAAAATAAAGGAATGGAAATGTGTAGAGAAATTTGAAAAACCCTTCCTGAACCTACACGAAATAATGCTTTAACAAAAATAATATATGTTACTGTTGTGTATTTATAAAAATTGTGCTTTTTAAAGAGCCATATTTTGTGTTTAAGCAGTTTATAGTTTAAAACATTTTTTCTTGCATAACCAAATAAAAAAAAAGTTATTTAGTAGACGAGTAATAATTACCTTCATTTAAACTTATTAACGTTATTTTTGTATTTAAACCTTGATCAATTAGTTTTTATTATAGGTGTGACAGGTTTTCTTGAAAATGCTTGTAGTATTTTAAGTTTTGATAAATTTAAATATAACTTTCTTATTATGTGTTTGAACCCTGTTGTAAAAAGTTTATTTAATATTAAATTTTTATTTAAAGTTGTAAAAGTCATTAGATTACCTGAAAGTATTTTATAGCTGACAGATGTAAAGAAATAATATGTTAAAAATAGATGAATAGAATGCAAAGTATCTAAAGTCAATTAAAAACTGAAAACCCGAGTTTTGTTTTTAATAAGGTAGTCAAATGAGTATAATTTCACCCCTGCAATAAAATGTAATATTGGATAATAATATTGGATATTTTATTACATAATTAAAATAAAGATACTCACCTATTATTTTATATTTGTTGTTTTGTTGAAAATGGCTAACCTAAACTATTGAAATTAGTAGGTAATCAGGACCTATACCCTTTCAAAAGGCACTTATTTATGACTGGGTTTAAATTTTATTGCGGTCAGGAAATCAACGAATTATTGTGAAATGGAGCATACCTACTTTTCGGATGTGTAACGTATAACTTGTCTTTCAATCAACACAAGGCCAGTGGCGTACGAGAAAATTTTGATACTATACTAAGTATACTATTACTATACAGGGTGTTTCGGAAGTACGGTACGTAACTAAAGGGGTGATTTTATGATATTCTAAAAGAAAAAGTTAATATAGACATGTGTCCGGAGTTGCCCCGTTTTTAATATACAGGGTCTTAAAGTTTTTAAAAAAAAATCTTTATAATTTCTTTAAATATCCTTCTCCCGATTTCATTGAAATTTGGTACCGGTATTCATAATGATAAAAAGCTTAATTAGCTCCAACTAGATTAAACTTAAGCACCTTAACGAATATTATTGACAAAAAAAATGTACGTCACGTACTTTTTTCTAAATCGGATTTATCAACTAATACTTAATAATACAACTTTTTTGTTCCCTGAATTGTTTTTGTTTTCGAGAGAAAAAATAAAAACCACTTTATTGCATGTAGGTACAAAAAAATACCTATCTATTTCAAAATTATTTAAAAAATGAGCTAAAGGTAAGTTTTGATGTCTAATTTATCTGTTTTGTCAATAGCAAGTCAAAAATGAATGAAAGGATATTTAAAAAAATAAAAAAAAAAGATTTTTTTTTTCTTTAAACTTTAACATTCTGTACCTATATAAAAAACGGAGCAACTCCGGACACATGTTTATATGAACTTTTTCTCTTAGAATATCATAAGAGGCAAGGGCCTAGTGACACATAAAGCACCGCGGAGATGACGGAGCAGGGGTGGTGTGCCACTGTGCATTCGAATTATCCGCTGTAGGCGGATATAACTGTCGACTGTAATAGAACAAATTACCTGGGTTTTTTGCAAGTTTTCCCAGGATGCTCTGCTATTGTGATTCAATTGACCGCTTCACCGTTTCTGTGAATTTCGATTATACTCATAGGAGTAACAAACATGTATAGCACCCGGAAAAGCACCTACCGGAACGCGAGTTCTACAGAAAAATTATTTAAAGTGTCGCCGTAACCATGGGCCAAAACATATGCTTACTATTGCTTACGGTCCGTATGCGCCCAACTCTGTAAATAGCTTAGCTTAGTTTAGTGTTGTACATTAGGTTAGGCTAGGCTAAGATAGTTATAAGTTGGCATTATACAAAGAAATAGGATAATAAAGAAGTTTAAAAGTGGTTCCCGTCAGATCACCGAAGTTAAGCGGTGTCGAGCGCGATTAGTTTTTGGATGGGTGACCGCTTGGGAAACACCGCGTGCTCTTGTCTTAGGGAAGAGTGTAAAATGAATCGACATCAAAACCATCCTATTCACGTCGGACAAGCTGGATGAGATCGGATATTTCGTAGGATGAAGGTGCCGTTTCACACTCCCCCAGTCGGCAGACCGCACGATTAACAACCGTACGGTCGATGACCGGTTCAAGATGGCCTCAGATACGCCGACAAACCGTAAAAACAGTAAAATAAAAAAAAAATAATAATAATAATATCATAAGAAATCACCCCCTTAAGTTACGTACCGTCAAACGGGGTAATTTCGATCATGCGGGGCAAAGTCGATCAAGCACGCCCCTGTGAAGAAAATAGCGCGTAAAATGGAACGGTTGCGTTTTCATCTAGTAACAGTGTTGTCCACCGGTTCAGTAAGGGTGTAGTTGTGCTCTAGTTCTGAGTGTTTACTGATACATAAGGTAAGTACGTGTAGAAAAACCTGTTTATAAAAGGTTGAAAATTGGCTAAAATTGAAACATGCGAAAACGATTGATTCCACAGCTAACAGATTTCGCGAAGAAAAAGAATTCGTAAATATACGGGAAAACATAGTTATTTGTGAATGTAAATAAACAAAAATAACACTATAATTTAATTTTTTTAAAGCTCAACTGGAGATTTTTTAAAAAAATCCATTGTTAAGGGGTAATTTCGATCACTTTCAGTTTTAGGAATATGTTTTACCTTTTAATTTTAGAAGTAAAATTTCAGGTTATGTTCATTTTTTGTAGTAAACTAACGTACGGAGAACGACCTGTACAGTGTTGCCAAGCATATCGCGATTTCCTGTTTAGTGAGAGAGTCATTTAATATCTATATTAATTCTGTTCATATTTGTTTTCAGATGCCTCGACACTACCAAAAAAAGTTTGGACCACGGGGAAAGAAAAATTATAATGCAATATTTGTTGAAAGGGCAGTGGCGGCGGTAAAACAAAAAAAAATGTCAATGAGGGCTGCCGCTGAGCGATTTGCCGTCCCTTACTCGACACTTAATGACCATTATCACGGACGACATCAGCTTAAGTATGGGAGGCCGTCCGCTCTAGATGAAAACGAAGAAAAAATGTTGACTGAAGGCCTGGAACTTTGCGCTAATTGGGGATTTCCCTTAAAGCCCATCGACATGAAACATATCGTTAAGCAATATTTAACAAAGCGTGGAGTGACAGAACCAAGGTTTATAGAGAACTTACCTGGAACAGACTGGTTTAATGGTTTTATGAGGCGAAATCCCAATCTTACCATAAAACTAGCAGAAAATACAAAACGGGTTCGAGCAGCGTTAAGCTACGAGTTAGTGGAAGATTATTTCAATAATTTAAAAAATGCCGTCAAGGATATTCCAACTTGTAATATCGTTAATTATGACGAAACCAATTTCGTAGATGACCCCGGCGCTGTGAAAGTCGTCTTAAAAAAGGGCACCAAACATGCACATAGGGCCATAGATAGCACGAAAACTAGCACCACGGTGATGTTTGCGATAGCAGGAGACGGCACAATGCTTCCACCATACATTCGTATGTGGGGTGGACTGAAGGGGGTATAGAAGGAGCCAGATACAATCGCACTCTCAGCGGGTGGTTTGATTCCACCATCTTTGAAGACTGGTTCTATTCTATTGTTTTGCCGCATTTTAAAAAGCTAGATGGAGATAAAGTTCTACTTGGAGACAATTTAAGTAGCCACATCACAATGAGCGTAATACAGGAATGCCAAAATAACAATAATAGGTTTGTCCTGTTGCCACCCAACTCTACACACCTGCTACAACCTTTAGATGTAGCTTACTTCCGACCTCTTAAGGCGGCATGGAAAAAGGAATTAGAAAAATGGAAGTTAAAAAATAGAGGAGTGCTTCCTAAAACTTTATTTCCAAAACTTCTTAAGGATACTGTGGAGTCTGTTGGTCTCCAATCTGAAGCCAACTCTATTGCAGGGTTCAAGGCATGTGGCATCGTTCCATTTAATCCGGACGCTGCACTAAAGAAAATTCCACGTAAAACAGTTGACGATACACTTAAAACATCATGGACAGATGCTATAATAGATCATCTTGAACAACTTCGGACGGGTCCAACGAAGACTATAAAACGAGGGAAAAAACTGAATGTATCTGCAGGAAAGAGCATAGGGACATCGGATCTGTTAATAGCTGAATCCAGACGCACATCACAAAACGTTAAAACCAGAAGGCAGAGACGGGAGACAAGTGACAGCCAATCAGAAGAAGAACGTGGACAAGCTAAAAATAGGAATATAAGTGACATTGAGTCAGAAAAAGAGTCGGATTTAGAGGTTGCGGAATCAGATAAGTCATTCACAGAAGAATACGAAATAGGAGAACCCTCTACCCTAAGCGAAAGCTTGGCAGAAGAGCAAAATTCTTTGCCAGAAGGGCAAAATTCTAAGGTTTTTAAAGTAAAAGACTACGTATTAGTAAAATATAAAACCAACAAAAGAGACAGACATTTTATTGCCAAGATTGAAACTATCTCAGATGAAGAACTAACTGTTAATACAATGCGCAAGAAGGAGTCAAAAAAAGATGTGTTTTTTGTGTATCCGCAAATTCCGGACCTATCAATAATTACGTTTGAGCAGATTAAAAGAAAAGTTAACTTGAAAGGAGAAAAACGTGGAAGGCACTTCTTTCATCTACGCGAAGAAGAACAAGATCTTCTGGAATAAGTTTTAATATTTGTTTTGATTTTTTTTTATATCTTTGACCAAAGTTATTTTTAAAAAGCTGTGTTTTTTTACAGCTAAGGATTTAATATTTTTTGTTGTATTTTATTTAAGTTTTGACTGAACTTATCTACCTATGTAAAGAATATGTGATATTTTTTGTAGATAGGTAGATCTAAGAATTTGTGATTATGTTTTGTTCCTATGTTTTTCTATTATTTTTAGTTGTTCGTGAAGTTTTCTTTAGTTATAGCAACCAAGAGCTGTAAATAAGACTAAATAAAGAAGTATTTTTCTATTTTTTAATGGATTTATTACCCTAAAATTTAAAAAATTAGTTTTGATGTCTTTTTTTTTAATATTTGTTGATCGACTTTACCCTTTGAGAGGGTAAAGTCGATTTTTCTATGCTTTTAAATAGGTGATCGACTTTACCCCAATATGCGGGGTAAAGTCGATCACTCTTTAAGGAAAAATAAAAATTGAATGGTAAAATTTAAAAAAATAATAATAGGTTCATCAAATGGCTTAATGTTTAAGGTATCTTCATTTTTAATTTTATTTAAAAAAATTAAATCGTTTAGGCGCTATGCTAAAATAACCTTTATTTTTGATCGACTTTACCCCGTTTGACGGTACCGTAATTCTGTAACACTCTGTATTGTATAGTTTTAGGCAGTTGAAAAACTCTACAGGGTGGCCGTTTAGTGTGGCAAAAGCTGTATTTATAATACGCAAAAAATTTTAATACATAAGTTAAAGGAAAGTAAGTGAGTTATAACGTGAAATTATTTTTGACTCTATAGGGTGGCTCAACACAGAGGAACAAAATTTTTTTTTAATAGAACATCCTATATCTTACCATATTTTTGGGTTCTACATAAAAATTATAATTATTTTTCTTTAGGTGCATCATAAGTCTAAACGTAATGGTTTCCGAGATATCGGCTTTTGAAAAATGACATTTTTGAACTTTGACAGCTTCTATCTGCATAACGGTACGTCTTAGAGAAAAATCGCTTACGTGTCCCTATCTTACTTTTTTATTACCATCCTAAAAGAGTCAACTTCCGGTCAAACCGGAAGTATTGTATTTTCGGATTTTGAGTTACATCCGGTTTCACAGGAAGTTGACACTTATAGGATGGTAATAAAAAAGTAAGATAGGGATACGTATACCGTTTTGCTCTAATACGTACCGTTATGCAGTTAGAAGCTGTCAAAGTTCAAAAATGTCATTTTTCAAAAGTCGATTTCTCGGAAACTATTATTTTTAGACTTATAGCGCACTTAAAGAAAAATAATTGTAATTTTATGTAGAAACCAAAAATATGGTAAGATATAGGGTGTTCTATTTAAAACAAAAAAAAATTCTTGCTTCTCATGTTGTGATTTTACGTTATAGCTCACTTACTGTCCTTCAACTTTTATATTAACATTTTTTGTGTATTATAAATACAAACGGAGCTATTCTACTTTGCCACACTAAACGGCCACCCTGTAGAGTTAATATCAAATAAAAATAATTTCTGAATACAATATTTTCGCTGTCAGAATATTATTTTTTTAAAATAGCTTATTAGGCTCTTTACCAAGACAGTTTGCTTGCAGTGTTCTTTACATGACCCAGACATAGACTAGCATTATATGGGAAAGTTGCAAAAGGTGTATTTAAATTGTAAAACTGTACCATATTACATAAAAGTAATTAACAATATAAAAAAACTGAAAAGAACTATCTTTAATTTGCTTGTAAACATTAACCCATGTACCATCGAGAAATACTAGATATTTTTATAGCCTGTTGCTTAATGCAAGAGAGTAATAAATCATTATTGAACTATACCCAGTGGTCTTAGCCGTATTCCACAGGTGTAGTCCAATTATTATTATTGTACCTATGATTATTGTCAGGGGTCCCGAGATCGGGTAGGTACCATCGTGCCGATAAAAAACTGGGACAGGAAATTTTTCTATTTTCTCCTAGACTATTAGGAATAATTTTACATCAATCCTGGTACCAGTAAAATGTCATGAAAATTTGCATTTCAATAAAGATTGTCACTTTATGATTGACTCGTCAAACATACAATCATATATTATTTGTAAATATGCCACAATTAACCCCCCAGCAAAAGGCAATTATTTATAGTCGGTTGCGAGATAGTGTTAATATTAGGGATATTGCAGACGAACTGGGAGTTAGCAAGAATACCGTGCTATTGGCAAAACAAAAAATAGCAAGACATGGGGCTATTATTAGGAATGCAGGTTCTGGTCCCCCTAAAATTTCTACTGATGATCATGATAGAAGACTGGTTAACTACCTAAGGGATCATCCCTTCGAAACTGCAATCAAGGCAAAAGAAGAGACGAATTTTCCAGGTTCTGTAAATACCGCTAGAGACAGGGTTCGAAATTCCGATATACGAAGCTGCCAATAAAATTTTTTTAACGGAAATAAATAAACAGGGCAGGTTAGAATTTGCACATGAATATATTAATCAAATAAACTTATGGGAAACAGTTATATTTTCTGACGAGAAAACTTTTCAGTCATGCAATAATGGGAGAATTCGGGTGTATAGGCCTTCCGGCATGCGCTATGATGAGAGATACACCCACAAAACCAACCAAAGTGGGCGTTTCTCCATAAATGTTTGGGGCTGGATTAGCGCTAGAGGACCAGGACTTTGCCAAATCGTCGAAGGAAGACTAACTGCAGCAGTATACGTTAATATACTAAACGAAGTGATGATACCATCGGTAAACGCTATATACGGTCAAAATTACACATTTCAGCATGATAATTCTCCAATACACACAGCACGCATTGTACAAAATTTTCTCCAAGAAAATAACATAGCAGTTCTTCCCTGGGCTTCGAAGAGTCCCGATTTGAATCCGATAGAAAACATTTGGGGTGCCATGGTCAAATCTATGTATAAACATGATTTTCGACCTAGGAACAGGGATGAATTACGCCACAGGATAAATCAAGCTTGGGATGAAATAACTGGCGAATTATGCAGACCCCTAGTTTTAAGTATGCCACAAAGGCTTCAAGAAGTAATAAACATGACATAATACATGACCAAATATTAATTTTGTGTTGTTTTGACAAACTTTGTGTTTGCAATTTTTTTCTTTTTAATAAATGTATTTTATTACCTGTATTAGCTTTATTTATTATTTTGTGGTAATGGTAAATATAATAATTTATTAAATATTTGACTTGAAAAAAAAATCTAATAAATTTACTTTATGCATATTATAGAATGTCTCGAAAATTTAACCACCCCGTATCGCAAAATACAAAACGTTCCATTATGTAACCGAGGTGACTTTTTAAATTTTGGATGTTTTTACCTTTTCAGCTCTAGACACCTTTTATAGTCTAGGAGATATGTATTTCTTACCTAGTTTTTGTAAATCTCTTGTCCCAGTTTTTTATCGGCACAATAGTACTGTTCAAAGATTTGAAATGTTTAGTTACTTTCTGGCAGTTGTTGGAAAACTTCGTTCTTGAAAATGGCTAGTATTTCTGAATTTGTTGCTGAGAAACTGATTAGTAAAACTGCGCTTTCTAAAAATGAGAAAATTATTATTCTCAATGTGTTCAACGCTCTGCCACCAAAATTCAACATTCGGAGTTGCGAAAATAGTTGAAATGTGTTCGAATATGACTGAAGTCGGACAGTCAACATATACCGACTTGTGCACGAGGATAAACGCGGCCCCATCAGGTCACCAAAGAGAAGTACAGGAAGAAAAGGAACTGTAATAAATGAGGATGAAAAGACTGCCATCAAGAGAATCATACACTAGTTTTACTTAAAAACAAAATACCTACCTACCTTGAACAAGATAATGTCTGAAATGAAAAAGGATGTTTTCATTCTACCCATGGGTAAGAAGAAACTATGGAAAACTTTGAAGGAAATGAATTCTTGTTATGAAAAAAATTCAGTGGAAAGACAGTGGATTGTAAAAAATGGAGTAAGTGCCTCGAACATGTGATATATATAACATGAAATAAAAGAGAGAATGTGGGAATCTGATAGCATACTAGAAAACACTGTAGAGCCCTTTATTATTTCTATGGACCTCAACGACGATAGTTCATCGGACTACTCGGAACATGATGACTAAAATTTAAAAATTAAGTTGTATTGTACTTAGTAGATTATTTTTATTAATATTAACATTTATTCCAATTTATCTATTTTCATATTATTCTTACTTCTACAGGGTGTCCCATAACTAATGGTACACAGTAAAACTGCAGATTTCTGGGGTAAAAATATTGCAATGTGGCCAAACTTAGCTTAGTTCAAAATTTGAGAATAAACGAGTGAAAATTTTATTTGCGATTTTCCTAATTAACTTTTTTTTAACCAATATTTTAACATAAAATTTTGTGATTGGGGGTTTTTCGGGGCGAGAAATTTAAATTTGTTAAGAATTTTAATGTAGATTGTAGAGGGCGCTCTCTGCGGCACTCTAGGTGCATATAAACAAGTGTAACTTCTTTGCGCCTTAGTGTATTTATGTTTTTATTAAAAATATCAATTTTCTCACTAATTTTACGCAAAAAAGGTGTACTTTGTAAATGTCGCTCCGAGTAACAGTTTTCGAGATTTATACATTTACAATTTCTAATGCATCCTTTTAAATTTTGATTTGCAAGTGTGAATTTTTTTAAAGTAGGCTTTCATAAAAATAAATGCAATGAAAGCGCTTTGAAACTTCATTTCTGTCAAACTCCCTTGTGATTTGTCAGCATTGTGGGTGTTTTTAAAGAGTTTTTAAAGAAATTGTTATTAAAAGTTAAGTTAAAAATGCCACGACATAATTTGTTTTCTAATGAAGAAATGCGAGACATGGTATGCTTATACGCACAAGAAAATTTTAACGGACGCGGAGCACATCGACGATATTTGGAAATGTATCCAAATCGAAGGCAGCCAGATTTTAAAATATTTAGAAACCTTTATGACAGACTGGGAGAAACAGGATCGTTGCGTCCCAAACGTAATAATGGGGGACTTCCAAAGATTATTACACCCGAGCAGGAAGAGGAAATATTAGTTCGCAGACCTTTTTTCTCCGAAAAACCTTTTTTGATGGGAGGTGTCAAACAAAAGTAGCAGTTAGTAACGTGGTTTTTCGGTTCTCGGCAGATCATAGGAACAGCAAAGGGCATCTTACGCTTTTTTCCACTTAGCCAGCCGCGAATGTTGGACGCACATTTGTAGCAGCAGATATGGGGAGCCCAATTTTTATCCTGGTCTCCAATTTTACAGCCAAAATACAAGTGGTAAGCCTTTTGTATTAAAGGGCTAAGTGTACGTTTCTATTTCACAAAAGTCACTTCACCACATATATAAGAAAAATGATCCGGCTTATTTAAACAAACTCGCGACATGTTTCTCAAAACTCTCTAATTTCTCAAAGACGAACAGCTCTCAATCAACTGGTGGTTGAAATACAACTAACTAATAATTTAGGATTTATGTTATATATATTTAAACCCCTTATAAAGTACACCTTGTATAATAAATCCAGGTACTTCTCATTTAATAGTCGAATTTTCCCATACATTATGGGTAAGGAGGTAATTATCATAATTAGCATGGATCTATAAAACCGGAGCCAACTGAGACTTTTGCAAAACAGATTGTTAGTTAGTATAATAAAATACGTAAGATTTTGCTATTATGGTCTCGGAAACATTTTTTCTGTTCCCCAGTGTAATTATAATCAACTATAATTATGACATTATTCGCGCCTGAGATAAAAAAAAATGATTAGCACTCTAGTACTTCTTGATTTTTCTAAAGCATTCGATACTATTAACCATCCTCTTCTTATTTTTAACGGAGGGCTCTTCACTTTTGCACATTTCTAATAAAGATTATAAATAATCCTAATTCTCCTGCTTCTATTGGCGAGTTTGATTTTTCGTCGGAGTGTTCACGATAGGGATGTCAGAGGTGCGGGCAGGCTTAACATGCCTCATCATCGGAGCGCCATGTTTCAGCGTTCTTTTTCTTTTAACTCGGTTAAGTATTATAACTTGTTGCCCACTGATATGTTACACTTAAAATGCTAATGTATTTAAGACTAGATATAAGTAATTTCTTTTAAATTTACAGTGATATTAACGGTTACTCATTGTTTAATAATAATTTGAATTTATTACTCTTTTCTCCTTTCATTGCTTATTTCATTATTGCAAATATGTCTAATAGGTTAGCGTTGTTACGTAATATGCTACTATATACACTATTAAGTATTATTATATTTCTTTATGTCTAGGTGTCTTTTGTCTGGTTCAGTAGAATAGCTACTGCAGCTAGACTGCGCCAGGTGTTGACATCTTTCCTTACATTAATTTTTAATAAACATACTTTTTTGTATATAATATTCTGTTTCTTCGAAAATAAAAGACATTTATTATTATTATTATTATTATTATTATTATTATTATTATTATTATTATTATAGTTATTATTCTAATAAACTACCCATAGCAACGTCTTTGTCACATTACTTTCATTCACAAAACTCGTCTTTCTATTGTATGCAAATTAGGGTGACCCTAATTTAGGACCGATTCGGGGTGTATAAGTCTTAAATATCTGAAATACGAAATTTTTAAAAACTATCATTGCAATTTACCTGAAATTTACAATGCAACCTTTAAGTTGTCCACCCTGCTTAATGGGTCCTGTCATTGCAAATTTACATTGTATTACTCTCTGACATTAAGCAACAGAGTATAAATGAGAATATCTAAACTATGTTCTCACCTATTTTATTGTTGTGGTTCTCATTTGCAAACCATTAAAATAAGGAGTTTATTTATTTATTCATTCTGAAATAAAACTTGCTTATACTTCTCTCTTGGGTGAATTATGAATATTCATTTGCCGACCACCCTGTATGTGCTATGTCAAATTTCAATAGTTAAGCACTCTGTTCTCAAAAAGCAGAACTCTTTATGAAGAGTAACGTTTTCTCGTAAAATAACAAAGTTTTCCATACTTTGAACTTAAGCAGACACCTACATTGTATATTAAAAATATACACTACGATGTTCATTTATTAAATATATTAGATTCAAAACAACAGATCTTTCAACTTATTAAGCGATTTAATCATTTGTATTTTTGAATTTTAAATCAACTCAAACAAATAATTTGTTTAAAGTCGACGAATAAGACATTTAGGCAAAATATACAAACTTATCCTATAAGTCCACCCAATGGATTTTTAAATCCAATTTGACCCACGTTTCGACTTCCACCATCAACCCCCTGCTTAGTCTCTCCAGCGTTTCCAAAACTATTCGTTGGATTTCTCTTGGTATTTTGATTCTGATCTCCAAATCCTAACCCAGGCACAACTTGCCCTACATTTCCTAGACTTTTTCCTGGATCCAACAACGATTTGGATATCCCTGTAACGTCAAAGGCTCCCAAAAATTGACACGCGCTGCTTTTCAGTCTTTCCCCTATATTAGTCCACAGAGCCATTTCACAGAATCTAAATTTATTCGCCAAAACAGGCCGTGGTTTGATCTGAATGAAATTGTTATCTCCCGCGTTAAAAGGTGTCGCTTTTTCCTTATTGACGTTAATCACTCCCTGCCTGGCAAAGTCTGCAATCATCCGAGTAAAAAAGTTTCGAACTTTAATGTCGTCTTCAGTGGGTTCGTCCGCTGGTAAAGGGTTTCCTTCGAGGTCTTGGGCGTCGAACAAGTAGGCTAACTCGTCTCCGTGGCCTACTGTGCCGTCGGTTGATACGTCTACAAAAAGAATACGATTTATATTGACGCGTTAAAATTAATACAACACAAGTAAGGCCTGTCCAGAGATATAAGAAAGTTAGACTTTGCCTTTGAATGGGTTTATCCAAGGGTGGCCATAAACAAACAATAAATGAATGAATAAATGCAGGTAAATTATGGTCCGTACTTAAAAATGTCTTAAAGTAAACTGCAAATCCGGAAGACGTAATTTCATTATTAAAGTAATAGTTTGGTGATTTTAAACCGATTTTTACCTGATTCAAAATGAGAGGGTTAATCCCATAAAACAAATTATCTTCTAAAGACTGTATATATAGCCACTCTAGTTAGTTTTAAGCTTAATAGTTATTCTTACTTCGTGTGTAATACAGCGTTTGTTTAATCGTGTGTGAGTTATGGAAAATATGTGCAAGCCCAATGTATCTTAGGAGATAACCCCGTCAAAAAGCAGAAAACACTTTTCTGTGGAAATTAAGGAGGTTATAAACAATGTTTATTCAACTCTCATTGAACGTGCGGTCAGCACGCAAGCAGCGTTGGAAGAAACGGCCACATTAACAAAAATTCCAACATAAACTGTATGGAAAATTGTGAATAATCCCATTTTAGCGAGGGAAAAAAGAACCGATACTGGCATTTTCTCGAAGGTAGATGGAAGTGATCAAGATATAATACGGCGTAAAATTTACAAGTTATACGAGGAACAAAGCATGCCTACATTAGATAATTTAATTAAGAGAGGCTTGAAAAAGATGAAACCGGCGTTAAATGTGGCAGAACATTATGGAAGGGTATACAACACATGGGTTTTAAATTTAAAAAAATTAACAAAAGACAAGTTTTAATGGAATCCAGTAGAATTCGGGAATGGCGATCCGAATATCTACAAAAAATAGGATTTACAGAGATCAGCAAAGGCCGATTATTTACTTGGATGAAACCTGGTTCGACACATATGATACCCCGGAAAAGGGTTGGGTCGACTCAAGCGGCAAGTGTAAAACAAGCGCGCCATCAAAAAGAGGTAAACGAATTACGATTTTGCATGCTAGATCTACTACTACTACTAGATTACTTGAATATACCCACTAGAAAATACTTTACCATTTTTTAGAATACGCCATAGCGTACCTAAATTCTTCCAGTTTGCTTACCTCCGTGCTGCGGCTTATCCTGCACACTTTTATAATTTTGTCTATGCATATAGCAATAAAAAAAATATCGGCAGTGCAATTAAAGTCATTTTAGGTCGTTGTCAGTGTCTTAAATGTGTAAGAACATTCTTCAAAGAACTTTAACAAAGAATTCAAAATTTATATCCTTATCAGCTTTGCTATACCCAATCTTCAATGATATGCCTTCCATACTTTTATTCATCTCATTTTGTCATCTACATTAATAATATACCTCATAAAAAATATACTCAAAATTCTAATTTTGTAGATCAGATTGTATGTAGGATTCATTTTCAACACCTGTAAAATTTATAATAATTATAGGTCATCTGTAATACCTTCGGAATTATTTCCAACTAGCGGCAGTCCTCGCAAAAAATTGAATCCTCTTTTTAATCGCCCAACATGTTCAAAACTGTACAAGTAGGTAGGGGCACCGTTCCAAAATTGGGCAGTAAGAAAAGCTGGTACATTAAACAAAGCATCGGCTAAAAATATATCCAAATATAAGTAATTTAACAAAACTCTTTTGCTGTGCTCACAAAAGGATGAACATATTGGTATTTTTTTATTTTAGTGTTTGAATAAAAAACATCTTAAAAGTTATTTTTTATCCGTCAACCTTGAAGCCTCTTCATTAAAGCGTTAGCATTAAAATTGCACTTTTACTATACCTGGGCAGTGGCAGCTTTACCTTACGTGTGCAGGTATAGGCATTTCCCAAAAAATACAAGAAAATAAATATAAAAACACAAAATTCAAGGCAAACGATTTAATTCTACCGCCTGCGACGTCGCCGTTCCTTCGGCCAACCCCGACTATCATGACTAGGTCTACTCTATGGCGTTGCAGGGAGTACTAATGAAAGTTCTAATTTTTTTTATTTTGCGGATGCGGTGCATGGTACAATAAACTTACGGTAAGATATCGCGCAGACGAGGCGTGGCTTAGTGACGTCATCGAGTGAGGAGTTTCGGCAGTTATCGACCGCTTACCACATAATTCTAGTGATACTGGGTCGGGTTTTTGTTTATTTATTTGAATAAATATCCATAATATGAGGTGTACTGTGTACGGGTGTGAGGTGGATAACCAGAAAAATAATTTTGATAAAAAGATTTTTCACTTTCGCTAAGAATAAAAAAAAAAGAATTAGAAAGTATATGTTTGTCTAAACGTAAAGATAAATTTAATGTAACCTCCGCACGAATATGCTCAAAACATTTTAATAAAGATGATTATGTGCGAAATTTAAAACACGAGCTACTTGGAGAGGGAAAGATCAAAAATAATTACGTAAAGTTAAATTCTTCATATTAATATAGATTTAATTTTATATATTTCTTCTTATAAAACATATTCTTTTTGCTATAAAGTTTGAAGGGGGTTGATCTTTAAGTAAGTTTAAGCATAAAAGTTAATATAAGACGTGCATGCATAAACGAATCGATTTTTGCTAGAATAAAAATCAAAAGACATAAAAAATATAATCATTCCTATTATCACCCCCCCACCTCACCCCATAAATGCGCTTCTTGAGACTAACTTCTTCAAATTTTTTGGAATATTTGGAAACGGCCTGTATTACACAATGTAACTTTTGTTTATAATTTTTATATATTTTATTTAATTTAGCTTTAATCCATGTTTTATATTAAATAAATATAAATAATAATAATAATAATAATAATAATAATGTTTATTTGTTATCCAAGAATTACACAATTCATTACAATTTACAATATTATTTGAGAACACAAATAAACAGTACGCCCACAAAGGAAGAACTTGTTCGTGGGACATTACAGAATATTAATAATGATAACAAACTTAAAAAAGTACAAAATTATATAAGAAGGATATAAGTTCAATTACAAACATATATATAAAAATGTATCACAAAACAGCTTATACCCAAATGGTTAAAACTCTAAAATTTAAGACCTAGAATTCGACCTAAAACAGCAGTGTTTCCTTATAATAGTTTCAGACCAAAAAATGTTCAACAAAATTACCATAATTAACCGTTTTTTATGTCAATGAACCTCGCTATACTATCCCTAGTTTGGCTATTTATAAACTGGATAACAATTTTTTTAAATAGTGAATACGAATTTATATTTCTTATTTCTTATTTCTTTAATACTACGATATTAAAATATTTCATTTCACCAACAAACCTTTTTAACAGCAAATAGTACTAAAACGCTTCATTGGCTAAAAATACATATTTTTATAAAAATAATAGCTTGTTAATTAGTTTAATTCTCGTTAAATTATATTTCTGTGGAGCTAGCACCGAGATATACATAATATTATTATTGTATGTGAAATATATTTTTACCTGGTAAGTCTAGATCAACAGGAGACCTTTTAGCTTATATTACTCACTGGAACAACGCAATAGAACATCATGGGGAGTCCCGGGCGGTAGCACTGGACATTTCCAATGCATTTGACCGAGTATGGTGAGGGGCTCCTAACTAAAGTGAGAGCATACGGAATGTCGGTTCAATTCTGTTGATGGCTGTCGAGCTTTCTTAAAGACCGTTCTCTGCGAGTGGCGATGGACGGATTTCTTTTAGGCACTTCCGGTTATACCGGAAGTAGATGTCAACGTGCTTATTTTAAATGGGACACCCTATATATTATTATTTCATTTTTAGATTCCCCGTAAAATTCCAATTACTTTTCATGTATAATGTTCTATACCTAACCGTCTAACCGTTTTTGACATATTTCAAATTTTTCGACAAAAATGACGTTTGCAGACTAAAAAATAGTTATAAATTTTTCCTGTACGGAAGCCTTTATTATTTAATTTGGGTTGTTTTTTTTTGTAGAAAGAGGTCTACTTTAGCACACTTCGTATGATATTTTGATAATTATTAATACAGGGTGTTCAAAAAAGAATAGTTAAAATGAAATCGAAAACATGTCAAAAGTTCATTTTTTCAAATGGAAACTACCCATTTTTATAATTTTATCATATTCAGCATTAAAAATAAGAGTAACTTTGTATAAGGTTGCCTATTTAGAAAGTTAATAGTTCCCGAAATATTGGCAATTTAATATTTTTCTATTGTAAAAATGCCACAGCTTTTCAATTCAGTAACTATCAGTTTGCCATGATGGCAGTAGAAAACAATCAAATGGTAACTAAATGTCACTGACACTTAAAAAGTATCAAGAATCATGCCGGGACGCTTAAATAATTCAAACGAAGATTACTTAAATTTGTTTATTATTTATGGAGAATGTGATAAAGTAATATCAAGAACGTGTGATACATTATTCTATGGAAAAAATTTTCAGATCTAGACATATACAATAAAAAAGGACAATATGTTTTACCTGATAATATAAATAAACCTAATGAAATAAACAATTACTTTTTGCAGTTTTCGAATTATACCATGCCTGATCAAAATATTATAAATCAATACTTGTCTACTTTAAAAACAAACTTTGCTGACTTATTTTCATTCTCCTTGGTGGATCAAAACATGGTTCATAAATATCTATTAGAAATAAAATCTAGGGCAGTGGGCCATGATGGTTTAAATATCGACATTCTATTACTATGCTGCCCATACATTTTACCTTTTCTTGTAAATATATTTAATAGTTGTCTTCTGGAAAACTGCTTTCCAGAATCTTGGAAAATATCAAGAGTTATTCTACTTCCCAAGAAGAGTAAGGCTGATGGCTATTGTGATTTGAGACCAATTTCAATTTTGTCGCCACTTTCAAAAGTCTTGGAAAAAATCATGGCTACACAAATAAGGGCGCATATAAACAGTTATAATATTCTGCCCGAACGACAGTCTGGTTTTAGGCGGGGGCACAGCTGTGCAACGTGCCTGCTTGATGTTGTTGACGACATAATAAAAGATATAGATTGCGGTAAGTGCTCCACATTACTACTTTTAGACTATTCCAAGGCTTTTGATAAAATAAATCATGATATCCTGTTTGCCATTCTGCACCATATTGGCTTTTCAGACCATTCCCTGCAGTTAATTAAGAATTATCTGACAGATCGAGCTCAATTTGTAGAGACTGCTGCTGGGGTTTCTGATATGGGGAGGATATACTGTGGGGTTCCTCAGGGTTCTGTTCTGGGACCCTTGCTTTTTTGCATTTATACATTCAATGTAGTAGGCAGCTTAAAATATTGTTCACCATATTTATACGCGGACGATAGTCAGCTTCGCTATTCTTTTTTTCCAACAGAATTGAATAATGCTAATACACTGATCAACGACGATTTAAAGAGTTTAGTAAATTTTTCCAATCAACATCAGTTATCTATAAATCCGTCAAAATCACAAATGTTGATCTTTGGCAAAAATAAAAAAGAAATTGCAAGTACTATTAAAATATCTATAAACAATGTAGATTTATCCTGTACTAATGTTGCGCGTAATTTAGGTCTAGAAATGGATAATGAATTACGTTTTTCCTCTCATGTCAGTAAATGCATGGGTAGAGCATATGCTAGCTTGAAAATGTTGTATCCCCATCGACATGCTTTGCCTGAAGGACTGAAGCTGAGACTGACGGAGGCACTGGTATTGTGTCATCTCAATTTTTGCGATGTGGTGTATGGACCTTGTCTCACTAAATATGATATTAACCGTATTCAAAGGGTTCAAAAATCTTGTTTACGCTATGTATATGGCATAAAAAAATTTGAACCAGTTTCTTACAAACTTGTTACAGCAAGGTGGCTTGATATGGAGGCTCGAAGGAGGTCTCATGCTGTATGTCTTTATCATTCCATAATTTTAACTAAGCGCCCCCCATATCTTTATAATAAAATATCATTTCGTTCGGATGTCCACACCTTGAACCTTAGGTTCCGGGGGTTGCTATCCCCACCGCCTCACAGAACTGCTTTTTATGAAAGGTGCTTTACATTTGATATCTATAAAAAATATAATCCTATACCACATACTCTGAAATCTTTAAAACAACAAACTTTCAAAATATTTTATAAAAAAATGTTGCTCGAGAATGTCTAGAGCCGTGTCCTCCCACCACTTTCCATTCGTGTTTTGATTGCTTTGGTTTATTTATTTCCTCTCTCTAAACATTGCCTATTATCTCTTCATAATTTTTGTTAACATTGTTTTTGTGCTGCACATGCGGATTTCAAAATAAATATTTTTTTATATTGGGTATTATATTCTATGTACATAACTAATTGTTGATATTTTAGATTTAAAATTTTGCTCTTTGGGGCCAAACATAGTATCAGTGTCACTGCCTTTTGGTCCCCTTTTGTAGTATTCTCATGTTTCTATTTGGGTGCTGTATATTTTATCTGATGAAAAATGTAACGATGTATTTGTGTATACTACAAATAAACGTTTATTATTATTATTATTATTATTATTTGCTACTCGATATCCACAAAAACAGAAACTAACACAAAACACCCTTAAACAACTTATAGAGAATTTCAAAAACTTTAAAAGCACTAGCAGTTAATAGTTCATTAAAAAAAAATTGTTAGGAGGAAAAAAACGCAATAACAATTATTATTAGTGAACACAACAGTTTAAAGAAATTATTATTTGAGTAAATGTTCAAATTGACGTTCTTGAACTTCCAGACATTTTTCACATCTTAATAATAATTCTTCATGGGTCGCTTTGGCCAAAAAAAAGGACCATTGTTGGCTATCCATTGGACATAAAAAGCTTCTTGTAGAAAATTGTTAACTAAGTGGCCACCATGTGGGGGTGCGCCATCATGTTGGTAGAACAGGTTCCTGTGATCAGCCAGTGGCAAATTGTCCAAATAATCCTCTTGAAAATTGTGCAGGATGTTCAGATAACCTTCGCCTATAAGTTAATAAACGTGATTTATACATACCCAAATGTTTTTAAAAATATCCAACTCACCACTCAAATTTTCTTGGTAAAAGTGTAGTGCCACGACGCCATCATTTCTAATTGCACAATAGACATTAAACTGCCAGGATTGTTGAAAATGTTGTTCTCTGAACACAAGCAAATTTGAATCACTCCAATAATGGGAATTGTGCCGATTAAAAATGCAATTTTTTGTAAATTTAGCTTCATCCGTCCAAATGATATTATCAAAAAAAAAATTGTTTCCTTGCGACCAAGTTAATATAAATTCACAGAATGACATTCTTCTGGAAAAATCAGTTTCTTTTAGGTGCTGAACTATGGTGAATACGTATGGATGAAATTTATGTTTACATAATATTCTATGTATTGATGATTTGGATAATCCTGATTCCAATGCAGCTTGTCTTACAGATAATGTTGGATTTGCGAAAAAATATCCCAAAATAGCTATTTCTATATTTTCATTATTTACAACAGGTTTATTTTTCTGCACTCTTGCCTTGACCGATCCAAAGTTTTTGAAGTTCTCTATAATTCGTTTAAGGGTGTTTTGTGTTGGTTTCTGTTTTTGTGGATATCGAACAGCAAATGTATCACACGTTCTTGATATTACTTTATCACATTCTCCATGAAATAAATAACAAACAAATTTAAGTAATCTTGTTTCAATAATTTAAGCGTCCCGGCATGATTCTTGATACTTTTTACATTTAGTTACCATTTGATTGTTTTCTACTGCCATCATGGCCAACTGATAGTTACTGAACTGAAAAGCCGTGGCATTTTTACAATAGAAAAATATTAAATTGCCAATAATTCGGGAACTATTAATTTTTTAAATAGGCAACCTTATACAAAGTTACTCTTATTTCTAATGCTGAATAAGATAAAATGATAAAAATGGGTAGTATATTTGAAAAAATGAACTATTGACAGGTTTTTCGATTTCATTTTTACTATTCTTTTTTGAACACCCTGTATTAATAATTATCAAAATATCACACGAAGTGTGCTAAACCAAATTAAATATTAAAGGCTTCAGCAAAAATTAATAATTATTTTTTTATTCTGCAAACGTCATTTTTGACGAAAAATTTGAAATATGTCAAAAACGGTTAGACCTAGGTATAGAACATTATACATGAAAAGAAATTGGAAGTTTACGAGGAATCTAAAAAACAAATAATATATAGGGTGTCCCATTTAGAATATGCACGTTGACATCTTCTTCCGGTATAACCGGAAGTGTCAGATTCTTAAAAATAGTTTAGACGAATGTCCCCCACCGGCATTAGTAAGCCACCAAAATTTCAGATTTTTCCTAATTATAGTTTTTCCATAATCGATCGATGCAGTTCCCGGTGGGACACTCTGTATAGCTTTGCTAATGGCAGCATATTTGTTTCATCTTTTACTTTGGATGCTCGGACATCGGCTGCCAATGCATATCTCTATAGGCAGCAAGAGGTCTCACATCTCAACAAAGACCTAGAAGAAATTCTGTCTTGGGGTGACAGTAACCAAGCGTAATTTAACGCTAAGAAAACCCAGGCGGCAGTTTTTTCTAAAAAAGTTAATGACGAAGAACCGGATATAGCCATGGCGGGACACTCGATTCCCTTGGATTCATCAATTCATTTATTGGGCGTCAATTTGGATAGTCATATGGCTTGGCATAGTCACGTTGCGGCCATTGCTAAGGCAGCTTCGTAGAAGCTTGGAAAAGTTTTCCGAACTAAGAACCTCTATACACCCCAACAACTTTTGATGCTCTATAAAGCCCAAATTCGACCATCGCTGAAGTACTGTTCGCATATTTGGGGCTCTGCTCCTAAACATACCCTGAGATTGCTAGATTCCATTCAAAGAAGAGCCATTCGCTTGATCGGTGACCATAATCTGACAAGCAACCTGGAAAGCCTTGAACATCGAAGGCAGGTTGGCGACTTGAGTCTGTTTTACAAATATTTTTATGGCAAGTGCTCAACTGAGGTTGCCCGCTTGATTCCACCCAGAGCGGTGTATGGTAGAAATACACGACGAGCCACTGCAGCCCACCCGTACGTGGTTCAGCTTAGTGTTCCTCAAACGATACTGTTTAAAAACTCTTTCATCTGGAGAACGTCATCACTCTGGAACGACCTCTCTGAAGCCGTGTTCCCAACGAGTATAATTTCCAAAGATTCAAGACCAACGTAAATCGAATAACAACATGCATCTCCATAAGCAATTTAAAATATCTCTCACGCTATGACGTTACTGCGCGAGCCCTACGAAATTGAAACGGCTAGATAACATACCTTGTTTATTTGTACCATGGATGCGGTGGGCCATTTAAATGCCAACCAATCGGTTACATTACGTACATGCGTGTTGTTGTCCCCGACGAGCGACGTCCCTTTTAGCTTAGATCCCACGTTTTTTTTTTAGTTTTTAAACAGAAAGTAGCTGACCTGACGTGCGTACTGCGGTAACCTTTAGAACGTTTGTTTGTATACGTTTTGCCGCATTTAATTCTAATAAGAATTAATTTCGTTCATAGTTTAATAGCGTAGCCATTCTATAGTTAATCTTCCACCGATAAAACAGAAATTAGAGGACTTTGGAGACCTACTCAGAATATAGCACAATCCGTGTCTGCCAAAAAACGAACTTATAACATGTCAGGTTATTTTTATTTATTTAATCCGGTAATTTATATCAACCATACGTGGATATGTAGTGGTGAAATAAGAAACACGTCGAATTGTTTCCCATGATTGTTATTTGAAAGAAAAGCTTCGTGGACAAAAATAGGTTTGACTGATTTGAATCATTTAGGGGACCGAATTAAGAAACACACATTGTCAGCATACAACATAAAGACATAAATAGGTTACGTTTTGCAGTTTTCGCTTTTTGGAGGTGCATATTATTATACCAATGGGTGCAACCTCCACATTTCTGAGAAACGAGCCGGTTCCTGGGCAATAAAATGGATATTTATTGCTTAGGCAAAAACAAGCAAATACGTATTTGGAAGACTGCAGGTTAGATGCAACTCTAAGCGACATTTCACGGCTCTTGGCCACATCACCCGACCCGATCTAACTGTAACTCCTATAAGTTCAAGAGTCAAAAAAACTGCAAAGAGCAGGGAACTAGTCATAATTTACAGTTCGTCAAGTAAATATTATTGTTTATGTATCTCATTTCCTATATTGTTATGTATATATGTTTAGATTTTCTTTTTCCTTTAGGCCCAAATTATGAATGTCCTGTTATTGATATCAGCCACATACCTACCATGACAACAATTATTTTAACAATGGTATCCTAAGAATGTATCTTGAAGTGAGGGATGCCACGACATTCATAATTTGCATTAGCGGAGGCTGGTGGCCAATTCTACAGAAAGCCTACCGGAGGCTATTTTTGGGATGTCGATAAAATAGGCATATTAAATTTCTTGCATTTTTGCGAGGCATTCTTGTAATAATTAGGTATATTTTGACTTTATGAAAAATGTCATATTTGTGCATTGTATATTAGTTTCGGTTGCTTCTTCTTATAATTAATGTACCTAAGGTATTGTGTAAAGACATTCTTATTTGCCATAATTTACCCTATACTACCGTTATGACACGTAATTAGCGCGAAACAAACGACCGACACACGCAGCCCTTACCCTTTCAAACATCTAAGTCGACTGCCGGCTGAAATTTTCGCAGCCTTCACCAGCTTTAAAATTGCATACAGCGAGCCGTAGCGAGCGTGACCGATACTGCACGATCTGGCGCTGGTTACGTGTAAATTCTTGGCTGAAATAAGTTGGGCCCTCATAAGGCTTTATTTCGTTGCGAAAATCGCAGACGTAGAGTGGTCGCCAGGGACGGAAGGGACGGACTTCCAAATTATTATTGTTATTAATATAAAACAACCGACTTAAAGCAAAATATGGACAATACCTAACATATTTATAAATATGGATGTACATTTAATTTTTCCGTTGTTTGTTTGTTGTGCTAGGGGGCTGCAGCACATTCGGAAGAGCCGCCACTGCCATATTACAACTAACTCTTAGGTCAGTTGTTCTCTAGTAGCTAACGTAGGATAAAAAAAAAAACGTAATCTTATAGTATGCCGTGAAATCAATAGTGAAAATCTTGAATTATTACTCTTGAAGGGCAACCTAGGTAAAAAGTGAACGGCAATGAAAAACAGAACTGACAAGTTTTCATTTTTAAGAAAATTACATTACTGTCAATATCATTGCATAATACAGATTTAAAAAAAAACATTATACAACGAAGAACTTAAAAATTATAAATTTAAACTAAATCAGAGAGGTGTCCACCTTCTACTTCCAAACAACAATTCACAGAATAGAAAACATTGGTGAGCATTTGGTGGAAGGCTGCATTTACAATATTTTCTAAAATTTCATAACGGTACCGGGCCCAATTAAGAATCTCTTAAAATAAAATCGGTCCCATTTACCTTCAATTGGATATGGCCGCCCACACGCCAACTTTCTCAGATTGCAGAGATAAAACCATGCCTCGTCAGTAAAAAAGGTTTTTTTTTATAGATGTTTCCTTTATTATGCATGTTCGGACCCGTCCTTAATATGTTAATATTATAGGTATCTTGATAACCATTTTGATTTTACCCGGTAGCAGCAAGCCGATTGATTAATAATTGAACTTGCGAACCCAATCATTAGGCAACCCCTGTTAAATGCCCTTAATGTTTTAAACAAGAATTTTACATCCTTTTTAAAAAGGACAGAGAGAAAGATTCTCAAGACACTGTTCGAGTTTGATGACCAGTCGGCTGCTGTTAGCGGCATGCAGAGTTTTTATTTTTGGTACTTTTTTGTTACTGCTTCGTGTGTTTAAAAATTCAAGCTGCAAATAAAATAAGTGTATTAAGCAACTCAGTAGTGTACTTTGTACGATCCATCCTAACACAAGCTAGGGTACTGGAAAAGCCCAGGGACCCTACATTTTGGTCCTTCGAGCCGGATCTTTGATCGAAAAGACGAAAAGTGAACAGAATCAAGCCAGCAATAGCGCGGTTAGTGCTACATGGTAAATACGCATTCACAACAATTTGCAGCCATCAAACTGTAAGTACCTGCATTATTTTCAATATTGTGCCACTGGTAAATGGTGCAAGGAAGCAAAGCATTCATATTCATTGGCGACGGCAGTGACTCATCACTTGACGCAGTGACGCATTATAATATGCTAAGGTGTTGCAAAAACATTTGAGAGACTGTACGTGTTTATTTTAACTTGTCTTGCCGAATAGGTAAGGATCTCAAACTTCGAACTCCAGCGGTTTAGCCCGGATTTGATTTTTGACGTTATCGCTCGAGACGCGGTGAAACAAAATTCGTGTAAATTTTAATGCTACCTGCTGTTGCACGCGTGGCTTTTGACAGTTTTGACAACACTGTTTGTTTACATTTTTCCATCCATTTTTTACAGCTGAATTGCCGGATAAATACAATTGGTATTTTTTCTTTTTTCTTAGTAGTTTGTTGATTAACAATATAAAACTTTAGTTATATTTATATTAATCTGGTAAACATGTCTGAAGAGGAAAATATAAACCATAAAATTCAGGCGCTTATGCGAACACGCAAACTTATTTGTGAAGCTCTTTCACGCTTTTCCTGTTACGTTAAAGGGTTTACAGACACCACCAATATCTATAAATTGCAGGCTCGCTTGGAGAAAGTGCAAGGGCTATGGCCGGAATTTGCTGTAGTACAGGCAGATTTGGAATCAATCGATGGTGGGAGAGATCATTTGTCTGACAGAATTCAGTTCGAGGATGAGTTTTTTGCCAGCTCAGGTAGAGCCAAAGGTATTCTTGATCAGTATTTTCTGTCACTATCAATGCAAAATAGACCTCAGGCCTCACCACCAAACATAACAATTTCAAATCCCTCAAGCAGCAATGCAAACTTGCCAAAAATTAAATTACCAGAGTTTTTCGGATCTTATGATAAGTGGCTGCAGTTTGCAGACACTTACAAGGCTCTTATTCACAACAGCACGAAGCTCAGTAATATCGAAAAATTCTGGTATTTAAAATCATGTATAAAAGGGGAGGCTTATAACATTCTGACTTCATTGGAAGTATCTGATAGCAACTACGACAGGGCTTGGGATATTTTGTGCGAGCGGTACGAAAATAAACGCGTTATTATACAAACTCACATGAAGGCTTTATTTGATATTCAACCAATTTTTAAAGAATCTCACGTACTATTAAGAAATTTGATTGACTCTTGCATGCAACACTTAAGATCCCTTGAATCTTTAGGGCTTCCAATTCAATCTTGGGATACGGTAATGATTTATCACATTGCCTCAAAGCTTGATATAGTGACCAGGAAAGAATGGGAAACCTTTTCAATTAAATTAAGCACTGACACACCAACTATGAAGGATTTATCTAAGTTTTTAAATAAAAGATGTCAAGTTTTGGAAAATATTGCCTCGCTCAAAAGTAATACCTCAAACAAAAATTCAAATTCAAGTTCTAACAAGCATAATTCCAGCACGAGCACATTTGTGACCACTAAAACACCATATTGTTTAAGTTGCCATAAAGATCATTATATCTTCTGATGTCCAGGTTTTATAAAATTATCGCCACAAGAGCGATTAAACCAAATCAGAAAGTTACGTGCCTGCACAAATTGCCTTCGTATAGGTCATTTTTCAAAAGACTGTACAAGTACTTATTCTTGTAAAGTTTGTTCAAATCGTCACAACTCCTTATTGCATTTATCGAAACCTATTAATCAAGCAAACCAGAGTTGTAGCTCACGAAGTTCGGGATCCCAAAATAACCCGGCACCTCCGCCAAATAATCAAAATTTAGAAAATGTTTCTGAATCACTTATTATCCAATCTCAATCGCTTTTAGTGACGAATGGCCATGAACAACAAACATATATTCTTTTATCCACAGCCAAGGTTATCGTTTTTGATGCCAATGGTAAACCTCACATATGTCGAGCTTTGCTTGATAATTGTTCGCAATCCAATTTTATCACACAAGAGTTATTTGAAAGGCTCAAACTTCCAGCCTTCGAAGTTTCTCATTCCGTTGAAGGGTTTGGGAACAACTGCACCAAAATATTTAAAAATACCCATATTAATTTAAAATCAACGATCAATTCTTTTAGTTTAAACAATGTTTATTGTTTAATAACAAACAAAATTACAAAAAACATGCCTGAAAACTCTTTCGATTCAAGGCAGTTGCAGATCTCGAAGAATATAGTTTTGGCTGATGATCAATTTAATAAGTGTGGCCCGATTGACATGCTCATAGGTGCATCTATCTTTTGGAGCTTGCTTTGTGTCGGACAATTCGTATTGCCAAATAATAGTACTATTTTGCAAAAAACTAAATTGGGATGGGTGATTTCAGGCCCTCTACCATTGCATACTACAAATTCGTCAGTCTGTAATTTGTCTATCGACACATGTTCAATAGACAAACAACTACAAAAATTTTGGCAACTTGAGGATTGTCAATTAAAATCTTTTCATTCGCAGGAAGAAATCGAATGTGAAGAACACTTCCTAAAAACTACAACACGCGACATTTCGGGCAAATTTGTTGTCAGTCTACCTGTAAAAGGTAATGTTGCCAAACTTGGAGACTCTTATGATAGCTCTTTGAAAAGATTTTATGCTACTGAACAATGACTGAACAAGAACATTAAATTAAAATCTCAATATCATTCCTTTATGTCAGACTATGAAAAACTAGGTCACATGTCTAAAATTCAGCCATCAATTGGAACAGGTAATAAGGCTATAGAATTTTATCTTCCGCATCACGGGGTAATCAAGGAGTCCCGCTCCACCACAAAATTACGCGTCGTTTTTGACGCCTCTGCGAAAACTTCGAGTGGTGTGTCATTGAACGATACGCCAAAAGTTGGTCCAAAGTTGCAAGATGACCTAATGAACATAGTCATTTCTTTTAGAACGCATAACATTGCTTTCACAGCCGACATCGAGAAGATGTATCGGTGCGTTTTCATAAAAGAAAATCAGCGCAATCTGCAAAAGATTTTATGGCGTTACGATGCTTCTAAGCAAATAGATGAGTATCAACTTAATACGGTCACATATGGTACCTCTAGTGCTGCCTTCTTAGCAGTGAGATGTTTGCAGCAGGTAGCTGTAGAAAATAAACATAATTTTCCCGATGCTTGTGACGTCATCACCTCTTCCTTCTGTGTCGACGATCTTCTTTCAGGTGCCAATACCATCAAAGAAGGTAAAAAACTTGTTTTGGAAATTTCTCATATTCTTCAAACTGCAGGCTTTAACTTACGCAAATGGGTTTCAAATGATCATGCTATTTTATATGATATTTCTAACAAAGAATTCTTATCAGACAATCAAAAGGTCATTTCTGATGATAAAACAACCAAAACACTTGGGTTAACCTGGAATTCACAAAAGGATGTCTTTCAATACACAGTCAATGTTTCTCACGGTTCCCGTGTAACAAAGCGTTCCATCCTCTCTGTTATAGCCCAAATTTTTGACCCTTTAAGTTTATTGGGTCCTTGCATAATTAAAGCCAAACTCATGTTGCAAATGTTGTGGCAACTGGGCCTAGATTGGGACGAGAGTCTTCCGGTCGAACTGCATAATAGCTGGCTGCATTTTTGTAGTCAGATCCACTTATTGAATAGTATAGAAATACCCAGGCGTATTATTTCTTCAAATCATACATTAATAGAGTTGCACGGATTCAGCGACGCATCTCAAAAGGCGTATGGTGCCTGTTGTTATATGCGGTCGTGTGATTCAACCGGAAAATTTCACATTTCACTCATTTGTTCAAAATTAAGAGTAGCACCATAGACGATTTCATTACCTCGACTTGAACTTTGCGCGTCTCTTTTGTCAGTGAGATTAGTAGAAAAGGTTCTAAGTTCGTTAAAAATTAGTATCAATCATCACTTTTATTGGACGGATTCAACCATAGTTTTAGCTTGGCTCTCTCGCGAACCTAATCAGGTCACCACGTTCATAGCAAACAGAACATCCGAAATTCAACAAAAAACAAAGATTGATCAATGGCGTCATGTCAATTCGGAAAATAATCCTGCTGACGTAATCTCCAGAGGTTTGGATGCCGAGAATCTGATAAGCAGTCATCTATGGTGGTCTGGACCAACATTTTTATTGAATAATGAAGACCATTGGCCTCAATCGTATGTCAAATTACCGGAAGAACTCCCTGAACTCAAACAAAATAAATTAACCCTGATTCTTCAAGTTCCTGAACAAAGTTCAGACATCAAATTTATTGAAAATTATTCTTCATTCACGAAATTACAAAGAGTAATCGCATTTTCCTTAAGATTCATACATAATTCTCATACAAAAAAGGAATTGCGTCTCATTGGTTCATTGACCTCTCAATAAATAAACCGGGCTACAGTAGCTCTATGCAAAATCATTCAGTCGCATTATTTTACTGATGAGGTCAATAAACTAAAAAATTCAAAGTCGTTATCGTCAAAATGTCCGATTTTACGGCTAAATCCATTTCTTGACCAAGACGGATTAATCCGCGTTGGTGGTCGATTAAAATATTCAGATTTGCAATTTAACAATAAACATCCAATATTATATACAAAGAATCCTGCGCACTTGTGTAAATTGTTTCAAAGTAAGCCCCAATATTCCAGCTTATCAAATGGGTAACTTGCCAAAGTCGAGAATAACTCCTCATAGACCATTTTATACCACTGGTATCGACTTCGCTGGCCCCTTTCTGGTTAAAGATGGTAAGGCAAAAAATAGAACCTTAGTGAAGTGTTACCTTTGTATATTTGTTTGCTTCACGACTAAGGCGGCTCATTTCGAGTTGGCAGGAGACTTATCATCGGATTGTTTTTTAAATTGTCTTAAGAGGTTTGTTTCACGAAGAGGCATTTGCTCAGACATTTATTCAGATAATGGTACTAATTTTACTGGCGCCGCGCGTGAACTCAAAGAAATTCTCGTTCAAATCAAAAAAGATTCAAAGTTTCTAGATTTTTTATCAATTAATCATATATCATGGCATTTTTCACCGCCTTACGGTCCCAATTTTGGTGGACTGTGGGAAGCGTGCGTGAGTCGGCAAAATTCCACTTAAAGAGAATAGTTGGTAATGCACATTTAACCTACGAGTCTCTATCTACTGTTTTTATTCAGATCGAAGCGGTCTTAAATTCTAGACCATTGATACCATTATCGAATGATCCTAACGATATTAGCGTTCTGACTCCATCGCATTTTCTCATAGGCGAGCCTTTAACTTCATTGCCACAAACTGCGTTACGTCAACGCCAGAAAATTATATTATAATTATAAGCGCCTGCAACAGCAGGTACAGCATTTTTGGCGACAATGGTCGAAACAATATCTTAACGTGCTCCAGGAACGATCTAAATGGAACAAACATTATCCTAACATAGGCATTGGAACATTAGTAATTCTAAAGGACGAAAACACTGCGCCATTATATTGGAAGATGGGGAGAATAACCCAAGTTTTTCCCGGAAAAGACAAGATTGTGCGCGTAGTGGATGTTAAAACTAATAATGGCGTGCTGAGACGACCTGTCTCTAAGATTTGTATTTTACCTATTTCATAAAGCGTTACATTGTTTATATTTGCACATGAAATGTATCTTTTTTATATTTCTACCATAAGTATATCGCATTCCTATCATGATTGTCATGCTACCGTATTTATTTGTATTACATACCTATGTTAATATGTATCTTAACAAGCATTGTAACACTAAGTTATTATTATAATGTTTATGCATATTTTTCTTTTATAAGGTAGTCCTTTCAAAGGGGGCGGAATGTTCGGACCCGTCCTTATTATTTTAATATTATAGGTATCTTGATAACCATTTTGATTTTACCCGGTAGCAGCAAGCCGATTGATTAATAATTGAACTTGCGAACCCAATCATTAGGCAACCCCTGTTACATGCCCTTAATGTTTTAAACAAGAATTTTACATCCTTTTTAAAAAGGACAGAGAGAGAGATTCTCAAGACACTGTTCGAGTTTGATGACCAGTCGGCTGCTGTTAGCGGCATGCAGAGTTTTTATTTTTGGTACTTTTTAGTATTGAAAATACTTATGGGCGCGCTCTTATGGGAATAGTCGACGGGCGACATGCAGAAGAAAACGACATGCAGCGGCGCGCGGCGGCAGTCGGCAGTGGGATATCATCTGTCTTTGATTCTAGTCGCAATGTTACGTGCTCGAGACTGCTTAGCGTATCTAATATGAATGAACTTTAAAATTATTTAATCGGTGACAAATTTGTCCATAAATAAACATACATAGTTTGGGTGTTTAATAGTTTTCAAATTGGTATAATATAAAATAAATAAAATTTCGTAAAGGGGTAGGAAGTACTATTATACTGGTGACTGGATCGTATAGTAATTATTTTACTATTTTAGATGACGGGATTTTGTCAAAAAACGGAAATTTTATAGGTAAGGGATGGCCAGTTTCCAAGGTTTATAGATGAAATATCCATGATAAATACCCGTAAATCAGGTCAAAAACTGTAGTATTATAAATGAGATTAAAAATACTAAAGTCGAAATTGTACCCATTTGTAACATCATAAAAGACAAGTGACACATAATTTTTTTTTAATTAATGCGATTTAAAGCAATTTTAAAGTTTATCATTTAGCTCACTATGGCAGCTGTTGCTGCAATAATAATTAACCAGGATAATATGGCAATGCGATTGAGATGCTGCAAACAGCACCAGTTTTAAAAAAATTAAATTGGTTGTTTTGGCAAAATACCAATTGAAGGTTAATGTTGAAACAAATCAAAATCTTGATAATAGTAACGAGTAATTAGATTTAAACATCAGAAGGTATAAGTCGTGTCTGGCATTATTTTATTTAACTTTTGCAATTTTGCATTCTCCTTAATATTCAAAAAAAAAAAATTTATGTATCAGTAGCATACATTGTATGGTTCTCATTACGTCGAATTTCCTGTCGCCAGCTTGGCGATTCACCACTCGGTATAAGATGCTGCCAAATAACAAATTAAGATAAACTTAGTAAACAGTATATTATTATTACCCATTAAGGGATTTTTATCACATCACATAGAAAAACATTAAAATGTAAAAGTTGTGTCGGGTATTTTCAATACATAGGATGGTTGCGTAAGATGCAATATCTGTGAATTTTTGTTACTGCTTCGTGTGTTTAAAAATTCAAGCTGCAAATAAAATAAGTGTATTAAGCAACTCAGTAGTGTACTTTGTACGATCCATCCTAACACAAGCTAGGGTACTGGAAAAGCCCAGGGACCCTACAATGCAACCACCCGAAAAATTGCATTCGCTGCGAATTGCCGTTTGGTAACTATTCTTCGACTAAGCTTAGACGATAGGCCTGCATATGCAGGTGCATTTCAGGATGCTACTGCAGGATTCGTAGAATACTTGCCAGCTTAAACGGCGAATAGGGGTTTGTGAGTAGTCATTAACTATTTGCCTAAACTCCTCTACTTTTTATGTGTATATGCCTTCCTTTCTATTCTCACTTCCTGTTTTTCTAAACAAAGTCACAGATATAGTTAAAACTTGGTGAAACTGATTGAAATTCATAAATATGTGTGGCAATTCTGTTTGAAAATTCTGAATACTTTTTCTGAGGTAACTTTCGATTATAGAAGTTATTCGGCCATGATTTTGATTTTCTTAAAAGTAAAAACGTCAGAACTTAACACTTCTAGTTTTCATTCACCTTTACCTTTTACCTATGTTCCTAATCTTTCAACCGCTCATAAGGCAAGAAAGATTATCATGGACAGTGTATCAAGTTCGAAAAATATTGATCTAAAATATAACAGGCCAACAGTGCATAAAGAATCAGCCAACAAAACAAGTAGAAAGAAAATAAACAAACAAACATCAAGTGAGACTGGGTCAACCTGACTATAGATAGCGTGGACCCAGTTTCAATAGAAAATACTACAATGGACGTAGATTCTGAAATCCAGCCGGCAAAAACTCTTCGGCAGGATATAAACCAGAAAACGTAATAATCCCCACACACAGACAATGAAATAAAAAATTACCAAAAGAGTTGATACTTCTGCGTATCTTAAACCAAGGACTTTTACGTTTCCAACTTGAAATAGATACTTTTCACTTACTCACAGGCATAAAGAGGAAGAACAATAACTAGCTACAGATTCTGGCTCAGATGCTGAGGATACGCATCACTCTATGACTTGAAAACCCCAGCAATCCATTAACAAAAACAGAAACATACAAATACAAAATGAAACAAATTCTAAAGGCTTGCCGATGAGCCGTAATACGGCCTGACGGAAAGAAAAGAGATAAACTTCTTTAAATTCTAAAAAGATAACACCCCACCCATCGTATTACAAGGAGTAGCCGAGACCATAGAGGACTTTAAGAAACTCCAGGACGAACTAAACAAAACTATTAAAAACAACAATTCTTCGAAATCCGGACAAAGTTGGCATAATATGCTACGCACTTGTAGTGTTGCACAAAAATTCAATAGTTACAATTTTTAAAATGGATAACTCATTTGATAATGGTCAAAGGTACTAAAAATAAAACAGGGAGATTAATATTTTTCCTAAACAAATCTAAACTTAAATCAAATAAACATAAAGTCAACATTGTTCTCGCTACGGCGGGTGATTCTGCCACAAATTGCGTAAACTTTGCATGATTATATTCCTACTCTTTATTAATTACCTACTATGGCGGGTACAACGTTGTTAAGACTGACTACAATTAATGAGGTTAGCAGATTTTTCCTTTTGCCTAACATTTAACTGTGACTGATGATTGTAAATGTATATGTGCAAACACTTTCAAGCCGAAAGGCAATATAATTCATTAATACGCTGTAAGGATACAAATAAATTAGGATTAGGAAGTGTGTAATGTGTAGTCTTAACCAAAGGGCTATGCCATCGACCCTCAAAGCTTCGGCTCCGGTGATAATCTATTTCTGTACATGGTCTTGGTTTAGGTGTAGGCTTAGATTAGATGTAAATGGGTCATTATCAAAAAGGAGGGAAAGTTACTCTCAGTGATCCCCCGTTAATATTTTCCAATATTCAGCATTGTATTAATTTTTAGAATAACTAGTTTACTTTACATAGAACACTGTGGGTATCTCTGTACCTTATTTATAATTATATTATACCAACATTTTTCTTATTGACTATAATGAATGAGACTGACAAGAGCAAGTGAGCAAACCTTATTGATGTTTATTGTTCTCTTTTGACATTACCATGTCAGGTAATTGACATTTTCATTTCTCCTTGACATTATAATGTAAGCTAAATCTCATTACCATGCCTTTCTTTTCTTGGTTACTTTTCCAAAAATAAGAAAAGTATGGGAGGGTACATTTTACAGTTTTGATTGCCTAGTAATAGTGTATACACTTACATAAAAATATTTTTTAGAACGGGTATTGTTACCTTTCAAGAGTAATATTTCAAGACATGCGCGTGCTATCTATTTATTTTACCTGTAGCTTCAGAAATCTTATCCAGTCCCTCCTGAATATCAGTCGTGTCTAATTTCAGATAGTTTTCGAAATTAACTGGTAGAACATTTCCGACACTTCCCAGAAGGTTTTCCGCCGTAGAGGTAAGAGCGGAAACGTTACCGATACTTCCAAGTTTTCCGGTAAGTTTGGCCAAAACAGGGTTATCTTGGAGACTTTCCAGTAGAACTTTATTCAAAAAGTTTGGTATTGTTTTAAGCTGATGAATTATATCTTGTTTGTAATGACCTAAAAATACAGGGTTATTTATTCATGCACGTTTTGACTTTTTTTTCGAAATGACTAAAGGCCTATTGGAGGTACATTTATTTTAAACTTATCTTCATAATGCACGCATAGGGTGTCCCAAAAATACAAAACGTATTTAAGTTGTAGTTCTTTTAATGGAAGTTGTACTTTTAGTTTCTGCGATTAAAATAAAAGCAAGTTTCAATAATGCTTACCGCTTAAACCCAATGTTTTTTTTTTTTAAATAATTTTGTAAAAATTTAGTAAGTAAAATTTTTAATAAGATTAAATTTCAAGGCGTACTTTCATTTCAACCAAAGTTTTATATCGAAATTTTGACAAATTTACTAACCTATACAAGACGTCCAAAAAATAAGACTAAATAATTACCTACAAGTTTTAAGCTGAGGTAAACCTTAATTATACTAGCTTTTATTTTGATCATTGAAACTGAATATGAAACAATTGGCGTTGTGTGCGTGTTAAAAAAAAAACTTAGGATTGTCAAATAGAATAGAACAAGAATTATACTTTGTTTTAAAGAAAATCCGATCGAAAAGATAATTTGTAAACATTGGGGCACAGTGGTCAGCAAAGTCTGGGGTACAATGGACACTGCTCCAAGATTTTTCAGAGGAGTGACCATTGAACCCCAAGTTAAACTAATTATCTTATTTGTTAATAAAAGTGTGGTACTGAGTGCTTGTTTCGCTTTAGAGCTGTAAAATGGTTCGCAACAAAAAAAGAAAAACAATAGGAGAAACGGACCCAAATTTGATGTTGGAAGCTGTTAAAAGAACACAAATTGGCAGATTGTCAACAAAACGAGCATCCAAAAATATTTGCGATTCCTAGAACAACGCTTAAAAGGCACATGGGTAAGTGTAAAAATCTAGATAATAACTGGGATAATGCAACTCTCGATAATTTACCACCGATGTCGCCTAATTAAGCAACTCGTCAAATATTTGATAAAAATGAAGAGTGTTTATTAGCGAATTACCTAGTAAAATGTGCTCAGCTTCACCATGATTTTACACCGAAAGCTGCACGTAAACGTTCATTTGAATTCGCTACAGCCAATAAGAAGAGAATTCCTCAAAGTTGGGAGAAAAATAGGTTGGTCGGAGAAGACTGGTTAACATTGTTTTTAAAGCGAAACCAAAATATAGCAATAAGAACCCCTGAGACCACTTCCCTAGCGAGATCAATGGGATTCAATAGACCTATAGTTACCAAGTTTTTCAATAACCTTGAACAGTTATATGAAAGATATAATCTCGGACCTACCAATTTATATGATATGGATGAAACTGGATTAACAACTACTCAAAATGCTGTAAAAGTTCTGGCTCAAAAGGGAAGTAAACAGGTAGGTCAAGTTACCTCGGCCGAGAGAGGCAAAACTATTACAGTGTGTTGTGCCATTAATGCATATGGAAATTCATTACCACCATTTATGATTTTTCCATTTGTAAATTTCAAGCAGCATATGATCATATGGAACCGTCGGATTTACTAATCCATCAGGGTGGATAAATGCAGAATTGTTCATAGAGTGGCTAAAACACTTTATCACTTTTTCAAAGGCTTCAAAAATTTCTAAAGTATTGTTTATCATGGACAATCATGAAGCTCATATTAGCATCCGGGCAGTAAAATTGGCTAAAGATAGTGGCGTTTTGTTATTGACATTACCACCACATACAAGCCACCGCTGGATAAGACCGTTTATGGGCCTTTAAAACATTACAACAACGATGCTTGCAGGTATAGTAAATGACAAACAATTTCCGTTGCACGTCACAATGTGTTCACCAGCAAATATAATATAAACGCCGTAGCTATTAAATTTTAAAACTCATAAATTAATTTATTCTAGATCGTGGTTAATGGAGAACCCAGGGAAAAGGATTACGCCATATGACATAGCGGAATTGTTAGGAAAAGCATATTCTCTTGCATTTAGTATGAAAAATATAGTAGCGGGATCTCGATCGACAGGAATGTTCCCATTCGACAAAAATGTATTTCAAGACTGTGACTTTTCCTCAGCGGAAGTAACCGATATCCCAATGGACCACCACGTTACAGGAGATGACATTACATCATCGCCATCAACTTCAAAAATCACTGGGCTTGATGATTCTCTAGTCAATTATTGTAGTCAACCGAAGGTTTCAACTCAACTCTTGTCCCAAACATCTTAATTCCGACTACCACATTTTATGGAAACTCTACTCCCGAAAAACAGATTGTACTTCCCGAAATGATTCTACCATACCCGAAAGCGGCTAAGGAACCTATGAAGGTGTTCAATAAGCGTAAGCGAAAGACAACAACAATTTTAACGGCTACACCAGAAATAAATAGATTGGAAGAAGAGGAAAAGTTAAAAAAGATTAAGCTTAAACCTAAGGTGTAAGTTGTAAAAAAAATATCTGTAAAAAAATGACAGGAAACTATAAGAAAACAAAAAAGAGGGATTTAAGCGAATCCAGTGACAGCGACACAAATGTTGTTCTGGCAGACAGTGACGACGATGTTTCATACTTTGAACTAGAACAACTAGATCCAGTTATTTTAGACATCGCCGATGTTGTAGAAAATAGTTCTGTGTTGGTGAAATATGCCACAAAAAAAAAGTATGGCAATATTATATAGATCAGGTAGTAGAAATTCATTCTGGTCAACTCGAGGCAACTGTCAAATTTTTACGTAAGCAAGGCAACAATTTTGTTTTTGCTACTGTAGAAGATCAGTCTACTATAGATTCTGATGACATTGTATCGCATCTTCCTTCTCCAGTTTAGGTGAAACTGCTAGGGCAAATAACTTATTGCGTTATTTATTTTATTGACTTGCAGTTTTACAATATTAAATGAATCATATCATTATGTTATGTTTATGTTTTTTTCGAGTTTTCTATTATTTGATGGTGGAATGTCCACGAAACCCCTTTGATGTGTTTAAGGTGCCCCGGTATGGGGCACCATGGTCATGTTTTGCACTTTTATAAAATCTTCTAAATAAAAATGTTTCAAATTATTTTCTTATTTTCTTTATGTTAAAACTCCATCGCACAAACATGCAGTTTTATTGTTTCTTTAGAATTTAAGCTATAAGTAGAATGATTTTTTTGTTATCGTAGTTTTCATGAAAAAGTGACCAAGGTGCCCCGGTGTCCCCTACCCTTCAATTAGTGGCGACTTTTCAGGGGCGGCAGGGTAGGCAGTGCCAACCCAGTGTCAAATAGAAAACAGACAGTACCAGTACCAATGCATGTCCCTATCTTACTTTTTTTTTTAATTATCTTCCCAAAAGTACCTAACAACTTCCGGTTTACCCGGAAGTACTATATTTCCAGCCTTTCAGTTATATCCGGTTTAACCGGAAGTTGACACTTTTGGGAAAATAATGAAAAAGTAACAATATATTCTTATTTTATTGTTATCTGAGAAAATAAACAAAATTTACCAAACTGCCGACCCTGGCTGCCAACCCGCGAGCCGCCACTACCTTACTACCCCGAAAAAAATATTTTCATCTCAATAAAAAAAAGACTGAAAAATATTGGTAAGATCTATTAGCTCGGAAAAGGTATACAGGATGTTACTTAACTGTATGTATACAGGGTGTCCATTTTTCGATCTAATTGCAGGGTATCTCGGTAACTAGTAAAGATAGAGACTTGCAGTTTTTACGTTACCGTGCTACTTCTTCGTGAAACAAAAGATGACGCAAACAGAATTGTCATAGCTTTCTTAGTTTTATAGCTACAGGGTGTTTTCGAAAATGTTGACTTTTTGACCACACTCTGTATTTCGGTTTTCCTTTAACTTATCAAAAAGTTGACACCATGTCGCTATGGTTTAAAAATGACTAAAATGTAGTAGTACCTATACAAATTTTGAAAAATATGACATGTTAGATGCTTTATAGCAAGGATGCACATTGCACAGACTTATAGGGAACAGGGGCCACTCGGGAAAAATATAAGCCAAGGACGGGCCACTACAGACAATACTTATTAACACAAAATTTTTTATTTTTAAATAGTATGAAATACAATAATAAAAATAAAAGAACCTTCAAAAATGTTTGTTTTAATTATGTAATCGTAAGGTAATCTAATCATTACAATGTAATATTTCATGTTTTATTAATTTGATGCATGACATTGCACTGAACTAACAAGTTTTTTTATATTTGGCTCCACATTACTTGTCGCCACACGTAAAATTGCTTCCAAATTTTCATTTGCCAGATGGTTTCGGTTTTTCGGTTTGTTTAGTTTCATCACTGAAAACGTTTGTTCATAAATATACGTCGATCCGAATAAGCTTGCGCATTTCAATGCATTTATTCGCAACTCTTTATAAGCGTTTTTATGAACGCAACGGTAGAAGTTGAGTAAATTACCTTCATTAAATTTGTTGCGTAAACTGTCATCATTTTGCATGTCTATTAATTCCAGCTGCATTAATTCCGGCGCATTTTCGGGTGAAATGTTAAAAGGATTGCTGAAAATGTCCAATAGAGGTTTAACTTTTTTGAAGTCTACAAAACGATTTTGAAAAGCTTGTATCAAAATATCAATTTTTTCAACATGAGCGAAATTGACGTCAGTTTTATTGACTTTCTCCATAATTTTTTTGTACTTCGGAAAATGGCTGTAATTGGCTGAATTGATTTGTGTCCTGAAAAGACTCAATTTGCATTGAAAGGACGAAACATGAGAGTATAACTGCGAAATCAATTGATCTTTGCCTTGGAGTCGCGTACTTAAGACATTCAAGTGATTTGTGATGTCTACAAGAAACGCTAAGTCACACAGCCAATCAGGGTTGTCGAGTTCGGGGACGTCGTTTTTCTTTTCCGCCAGAAATAATTGGATTTCTTCAATCAAGTTAAGAAACCGCTGTAGTGTCAAGCCACGACTTAGCCACCTTACTTCAGTGTAAAACAGGAGATCACCATATTCGCTTTCAATATCCTCGAGAAATTGTTTGAATTGTCGGTGATTGAGACCTCGTGATTTTATAAAGTTTACAGTAGGTACTACAACTTTTATCACATTTTCAAATCCAAATAATTTTGAACAGAGGGCCTCTTGATGTATAATGCAATGAAACTGCATTAATTCCTTGGCATTTATGTTTTTAGTTTGTAAATATTTTTTTAACATAGTTACTATCCCAGATGTACTTCCAACCATTGAAGGTGCTCCGTCAGTCGTAATTCCAGATATTTTCGTTAAATCCAAATCCATTATAGAACATTTTTCCAGAAGAGCGTTGAGCATCTCACTCCCCTTGGTTTGACTTGTCAAAGAACTCATACCAATCAGTTCTTTACTCACTTCAAAATTTTGCGTTACACCTCGTAAAAATATTAAGAGTTGAGCAGTGGAACTTATATCTGTAGATTCGTCGAGTGCTATAGAAAAATACTCAAAACTTCTCGATTTCGTAGCTAATTGCTCTTCTATATTAGCTGCTAATGCGGTAATTCTTCTTTGAACAATCATCCGATTTAACTGAATTTTTTCAAACTTTTTTACATTTTCCGAACAAATTTTTTTTTGCAGCGAGATCTAAACATTGCTTAACAAACTCACTATCTTTAAAAGGCTGCCAAGTTTTAGCTATTATTTGAGATATTTCAAAGCTAACTTGAGTAGCTGTTTCAGCATCTTGAATTAGTTTTGTAAACATAGCTTGCTGGCCTATTAGTTCGCGTTGTAAAGTGGAAATTCTTTGCGTTCGATTTTCGCCAGTTAATTTGGTAAAAGTAGGATGCTGGGTTTCATAGTGCCTTTTCACATTATATTCCTTCGGAATTAAAACACTATTCTTGCATATTAAACAGACAATTTTGTTATGCGATGAAATAAAAAGTATTTTTCGATCCAAGTATCTTGAAACTGTCGATTTTCATCTTCAACCTTACGACTACGTTTCTTACTGGGGCCTGGTTTATCCATATCAAAATTGATATTATATTGTTACGTAGGTAGAAGCCAAGTTCGAACGACAAAATATTTACTCGTCACAGATTACAGTTCTCAATAAGTATAACGTTCGCTTGTCCGTAGTTAAAACTTAACTGCCTCGGTAGCTGGCGATGCGTCGTATTTATACGAGTTACCAAACATCGAGAACCTTCCACTTTGTTAGGAGATACTACCGACATGTTTCGCGAATCTTAAAGTAATCTAGTTGATGCGACAGATTTCTAGTCTCGTAACAATATGCTTAGACCGGAGCGCGGCGAGTAGAATACTTTTAAAATTCGTTGGCAGGCCGCATAAATATTGCTTTTAAAATTCGTTGGCGGGCCGCATAAATATCGACAGCGGGCCGCGGTATGTGCATCCCTGCTTTATAGAGTGCCATGAAAATAGATAAGTTTACAATCTTGTAATTTAAATATCTAACTTATAGAGTTCTTACTTTTATAAACATCCAGAGAGAAGGCAGCCCAATCAAGTAACATTTTCAAGTTTAAAAATTATTTTAATTAAGAATCGATCATTTATAAAGCCAAGACCTAAATCATATAATAATAAGGAGAAACGCGAAAGATACGAAATGAACGTTTTCATTCTCCCCTCTACGAAAATATAACTTTCTGTTTTAAAATGGCAAGCGAAAGCGAAGGTAAAACATGCTGGGTGATCGGTTGCTAGGTATGAAAAACTTTCGTGCCCTGGACGACGAAAAAAATAAAAATGTCAAATTAGTAATGTCAAACGTTTATTTAGAATGAAAATTAAATGTAAAATTACAATTGTTATATGAGCCTGAAATATTTAACGGCAAATGTTAATTGAAATCTTGTCCTAAAGCAACGGCACTGGAAATATTGACTTGCTTGTCGACCTGGGGTACATAGTCTTTAAATTATGTTTCTGAATGTTTGTTTTGCTGCATACAGATGGATTTTTCGGGCATGATTTTATTAGCAACTTCTATTTTATGAGTCACTGAGTCTGCTATACAGTGATGGGCTAAAATATGGAAGAAATTCATTTAAAAATCAGGTATTAATTTTTTGAAAAAACGCTCGGACACGTCGATTATAATTTTTTCTTCCGAATTTTTGCCTCAAAAAGAAATTATACGGGGTATGTCAAAAAGTATATGTGGCAAAAATTTTTTGTATTTTAAATAAAACCCAATTTTTTTTAGTCGAATTTTGAATTCTACGTCAAATTCTGCGCATAATTCATGTAGCATACCCTATCCTTATCTCTAACGGTTTTAGAGAAAAATTACATCATAAAACGAATTTTTTCTTTAAAAAAAGTTACATGTACCTACTTAAAGGTAAACAGGTAAATTCAAATGAATTGTCACTACGATAGCAAGTCATGTGTCAATCAAAAATAATTTAAGATGTAATTTTGAAAAACGGTGATCATGGTGCATTTAAATGAAACTCAAAGAATCGAAATTTTAATTTTAATTGAATGTGGAGACAAAACAAGAAATCAAGAAGAAGTTTGTAACCTGTTTAACGCTAAGTATATCCAGAACGAACGATTACAAGATCTACAGTGAGTAAAATTGAGAAGAAATTTAGGGAAACAGGGAATGTAAAGGATCGTCTACGGCCAGGTCGTCCAAAAATTAGTGAAAACACAAAATTGAACATTTTGTTAGAAGTTGAAGATAATCCCCATAGTGCATCCACTGAAGTAGCCCTTAATAATGATGTGAGCCGACGATCTGTTTTGCGGGTATTGAAACAAGAAAAGTACCATCCGTACAAAATTAGGTTGCTGCACGAGCTAAACGAAGATGATCCCGACCGCCGACTACAGTTTTGTGAAACTATGGTGGAAATTTGCAACTTAAATCTATTTTTCCATCGCAACATACTTTTTAGCGATAAAGCCACGTTTTGTTTAATGGTTCGGTAAACAGACAAAATGTTCGGTATTGGAGTACAAATAATGGATGAGAGAACAGCACACGCAAAACCCACAAAAAGTAAATGTTTGGGCAATGATATTAAATGATAAAATTACTATTGGACCTTTTTTCTTCGATGAAAATCTTACAGGAGACCGGTATTTACAATTTCTTCAAAATTAATTAATTCCCACACTAGCAGCGGATTTTCGAAATCCGAATCAGCCCAATCTACCAGAAGCGTCTATTTGGTTTCAGCAGGATGGTGCTCCGCCTCATTTTGCTCGACAAGTACGAGAGTATTTGAATACTGTATTTCCCGAACGATGGATAGGTAGAAGAGGACCCATAGAATGGCCTGCAAGATCTCCCGATCTTACACCAATGGATTTCTTTCTTTGGGGTTATTTGAAATCAAAAGTGTAAAAGGATAAACCACAAAATTTGGAAGACTTTAAATTTAAAATTAGATAAGAAATTAGGCAAATAATGAAAATACTCTAAATAATGTTTTAGAAGGGTTTTTAAGTAGATTGGCATATTGTCAAGAAGTTGGCATTTTCAAACTTAATAAAATAATTTTCGTTTTATGATGCAATTTTTCTCTAAAACCGTTAGAGATAAGGATATGGTATGCTACATGAATTATGCGCAGAATTTGACGTAGAATTCAAAATTCGACTGAAAAAAATAGGGTTCTATTTAAAATACAAAAAATTTTTGCTACATTAACTTTTTGACACACCCTGTATAATTTCTTTTTGAGGCAAGAAATTCGGAAGAAAAAATTATAATCGACGTGTCCGAGCGTTTTTTCAAAAAATTAATACCTGATTTTTAAATGAATTTGTTCCATATTTTAGCCCATCACTGTATATCCTTCCGCTACCTCTGACGACTTCCACCCCCCGTGTCTTTTCATATCTAAAATGTCCACACCTGGGGCATTTGCTAGTAATGTAGAGGATGTTCTTCGAAACGAGTGACCGGTGTACTGATTTGGATTGGAAAATTTAAGAAATTTAGCTATCTCGTACGGAATTTTTGAAATTGTATGCTTTCCAACTACCTGATTTACACATCTGCTACGCTCATACCGATAAAAGAAGCGTTCATCTTGAGCATTTTGTGGTCGAAGTTTCATGTAACGATTAACAATTGTTACCCAATCTTCTATAACGACAAATCTTTTTTGCACATTGTTTTTGGCAGTGGGAATCTGCACTAACATGACACAATTTCTATACTCCACATCCTTCACTTTTAGATTGTATAGCTCGTCAGTTCTGCATGCCCCAGCTACTCCAAAAATCGCTACTACTTTTTTCATTAAATATATTTCATCAGGAGCTTCTAACAAAAACTTTAATATATCATCCTTTGTAAATACCTGACATTTTCGAGGTTGATATCCATCATTCTTCCTTTTTATGAATGCCCAAGCCCAGGCTAGGATAACTTGAATGGTGAAGATCGTTCTCCGTTCGTTTAGTTGTTCAACCAAACGATGATGGCGCTACTGTATGAATTTTGTTTTATAAGGTTGTTCATATCTTAACTTCGGTAGCGGTAAAACATGTATTTAGAATGAGCGTGGGGAACGTTCTCTATCTTTCTCTCTCTGAATTCAACCGTACCGGCTAAGGTGTGATAAATATAAAAATATGACTTATGTGCTGATCCATAATAAAAATATCTTCCGGAGTCGGACCCAAGCGACATTGGCATTTTAAAATTAAATTTTTAAACGAAGCGGCGCGACGTATAAGTTTATTAAGTTTATTCTGCTAAAATGGTGATTTATAGTTGCGTTCCCGGATGTAAAGTACAAAGCCGAAAACGTGTGAAAATGCACAGGTTTCCAAAAAGCGACCCGGTAAGTTTTTTGTTGTTTTAGCGAAGTAATAAAAAAGGGTGTATCGTGACAAGCCAAAAAGGCACCTTGCGCCTATACTGTATACAAAATATTGTTGCTATCTAAAAAAAAATGTATGCAGGACACCTTTTGATCCTGAATAATCATAAACATTACTTATATACTGATTTTCTTAGAGTTATGACAATTTATACGATCTTAGTATTATGTCCGTGTATTTTTAGACGCATAAACTTTGGGTAAATGCTATTCAAAATCCATTACTCTGTGGCAAAGACAAGATTGGCATTCAAAAAACTTAGAGTTTGTCACACACATTTTAAATATGACCAAAAAATTGACCATGGCAAAAGAGGATCCTATTTAAAGCTGAACGCTGTTCCTATGTTAATTCTTTACATCACAATCCTAGGTAAAACTTGCCTTGTTATTATATTAATTTCTGTAAATATCTAATATTAATAAAGCTTGTCGCCATATCATACAGAAACGTAGTTACAACTTCCTTTTAATCTCCCAAAATATATTGACTTTAATTCAAAAGGTTCGCGCTTCTAACTTTTCCATCAAAGTTAGAAGTGCGAAAATTTGAATTCAAAGTTGTAAAATTTCTTTCTTTCTTTTTGTTATTGGCTCTGCCCAGGTGTAAAATTTAAATTTTCATGCGTGGCGCCGACCCCCCGCCCCTCGTGCTACATTTAGTTCTTCAACCAGACACGAATGGCGCTATAAGGGAACCAATTTAGTATGTAAAGTTTCCTACCTATCCCTACCATAAGCGCATATTTGCGTCTATAGACAGGAATATCATTTTGGCTTCCTGGCTTCCGCATGCGCAACAGCATCGGAAGCATTCGGCTCATCGGCTCCTTTCGATACGCTGGCTTTTATTCTACGGTTACTAGATTAACTGAAGTCTGTAAGCAATTCAGTGGTACTGTGGATATAGCATCTGGTTCATGCTACGTCGTACCTTCTAATTTTAATGGGGTTTTTTGGCAGCTTTTTCCCCAAATGTCAAACGCATTCTAATTCATGATTTTAGAAACACTGTTAATATTCCTTAACGTCATGCTGCTACAGCAATAATATATATAAATACACCCGGAGAGGCTCCTGCCGGAACGCGAGTTATGTGCTACGAAAATTTAAGTGCATATTACCTCTTAAGGGTCAGGCCAACGACCCGCTGGGGCTGCGCCCCCAGTTCTATAGGCCCTAGGGTAGGTTAACAAACCGGTGCTGTAGTTGCACTACAGCACCGGGGAGAGTAGCTCCAGGGGACTATCCCAAAAACATCAGGCGATATGTGAAAATATTACTTAGTAATAATAAAGAAATTTAAAATTGAAAAAATTGAAAATTGGGTTTGATGCCATAGGTCCCGGGATCGTGTCCCGTTTCGTGCACTTTTTCTTTATGACTTTTTTTTTAGTTTTTTATAACTCTTTTATTTTTTTTTAAAGTAGATCGCTCAAAAAGGGCTGGTAAATAATTGGCCGGTGAACTTGAAAAAGGCGAATTGAAACCAAAAAGGTGGATTAGATGCCGTGTTAGCGCTGTTTAACCAATATAAGTCTATAATTATTACAATTTTTTTATATCTAGCATATACCATCTAGCATATACCGAATTGGAATCAAAAAGGTGGATTAGATGCCGTGTTAGCGCCTGTTTAACCAATAAAGTCTATAATTATTAGTTACAGCATTATGTGCGCATGCGGAAGCCAGGAAGCCAGAGTGATATTCCTGTCTGTAGACGCGAGTTAAGCGAATCTCTCTTGTCTATGATGAATGCCTTTAAGCGACTAAATTTTGAGATATCCTGGTTCTTATTTAATAACATAGTCAATTTCAACATCGAGTATTCTGACCACAATGTAGCAGGAGATAATGTCTTTGATTTTTCTAAGAAAAATGCCAATAATGCGTCTTCCGTTATTGTGGACACATCTTTAATTGTACACCATTTAACGAAACTTTCATAGGCTTGATTGTACCGATTTTTAGATTTGTCCGGTAACAAACTTCTGCATGCAATATTCGCTGCTTCTTTAATAGAATTCATGTTTTGTTAAATTCTCGCCAAATACAAAACTTATCAACTAAAAGCTGGATTTATAAACTCGAAAAGTTGGCGAGGTTGAGGTTCAGTTGGTGTTGGAAATAGGAGATCAATTTAAACTAAAGGTAACACTCAGTTCCATTTATACACTCGTTCATGTTGTTTATGTAAGGTTTGAAAACTTCCCGGGTAGTTCGAGATAACCAATTTTTATGCTCGGAATTCGGAATATCTAACCTCACAAACTTGACCATAACTTCAACCTCACCTACTTTTCGAGTTTATAAATCCAGCTTTAACTATTCAATAATAATATTATTTGATGACTGTCAAAATAATATTTTTTTTATTGATATGAATGTTACCTTAGTAACGTTAACAACCTGCTATTTTTATGACAGTAAGCCGCCTCTACCTATTTTATTACAATCGATTGAGAATTTTCAGCATCAAATTTGAATGTGTGTGTTTTAAGAAATCGAGAGGGAAGAATGAAAAATTTAATACATTACACGCTGCAAAACCCCTTTTATTTCTGACCGGTATATTATTAGCTTATAACGTCTTAGTTACGCGGGAATTATAAGGGTTATAACTCCCTTGGGATATTAAGAAAAATTTGACATAAAATCAAACGATTGACATCTAATGTCAATTTGAGTGTCATCTATTGAAACATTTATTCCACTTTAAAAATGAACAAAATGTTACTAAAATCGGTCAGAAATAAAATTATCTATGTATCACTGGAATTATAAGGGTCTCAATTACCATTATAATTCCCTGGATACATAAATAACTATTAGGTACTGGGAGTTTTTTAAATAGCCGAGGCAAAGCATAGCGTAGCCTCGGCTATTTAAACACACCTCGCACCTAAAAGTAAACTTTCGCAGCTTGTAATGTAAATAACTTTATGGCTTTTGTAGAGGCACTAGAAGCTCGTGTAAAGTCACAGAAAAAGATCTTGGAGTAATAAAAGCCTTCCTAAAAAATTATTAAATAAATATCGTTTAATTCCTATGAAGTAAAGATTGTGCGCCATCTACGTACTGTGAATGCTGTCCGACGATTTATTTTTAGCAGTAATGACATATTCTTTTGTTTGTTTCAATGGTTTCATAGCCTACTACCCTAATTTTCTACATTTTTCGATTTGTGCGTTTATTGTTAATAATAACTATCAACTATTACATATTTTTGAAAAACCCAAAAATAGCCCAATTAAATAAGGGAAAAATATACAGGGTGTCCCATTTAAAAAATCATTGTGGAAAACATCCTGTAGCTAAAAAACTAAGAAAGCTATGACAATTCTGTTTGCGGCATCTTTTGTTTCACGAAAAAGTAACGCAGAATGTGTGTTTCAAATTTTTTTTTCTTTGTATTCACCATTCTTACTTCACATGTAAAAGCACTCATGTGATATTATTACGAATAAAACTTATCTATCTATCTATCGATCTATTAAGAACATGCAGGAACTTTTCTCAAGAATATTATTTTCTGAGAAATTATTATTAAAAAAGTTTTTCATATGGCATAAGCAAGAATTCTGCGGTACACTGTTCGATGATCTTAACCTACCATTTACGGCACTTTTCGTCTCATCCTTAGTTACTCCCGTTAGTAATGGAATTTTAGGATTATCCTGCATATACAAGGAATCCACTGGTTCGTCTTCCACCAGACCTGGCAGCGCCCTCTTATCATTTTGTCCTTCGGCAACAGGAGCTGTAGCCAGTCGACCATTTAGACCAGACACGAAACCCCTAGACTGCAGCTTTTCAAATTCTATAGTCGAATCTCCCTGAAAAACATCGTATACCATAAAATTTTTACGACTATTATTTTCTAAACTTTTACTGTGCCTAAAGGTACGGCCAGAGTCCACGCGAGAAAACGGTATCGCGAGTCGGCTTCTCACTTATCGGGAGCCGGCGCGAGAAAAACAATTGATAAATAATTAAAGCGGTCAATCTCGCGCGTAAGAGTCCGACAGCTTACCAGAATTAATTATTATTTCTGGTTTTCGATTCAGAGTGGTTTGTCGCGTAAGAAGTAGAAATACCTTAGAGAACGATTTAGTGTAGTTAGTAAGAGCTAAACCTCCTCGTTCAGGCAATTCTGGTGGTGAATCATCTACAGGATGTCCCAAAAGTAATGGGACACAGAGAACAGTAGACTCCTTAAGGCGAAATAATGCGATTTATTCAAACTTGCCTTATCCCAAAATTGATAACAACCAAGATACAGGGTGTCAAAGTTTTAATTTTGTTTTCGTTTTTCTGCGATTATTTCTTAACGAAACGGCATAGCAGCACAAAATTAAGGGTTTTGGGGTTCTTGTGGCGAGGAATTCAAAATTATCCATAGTTTTTGTGTAACCAGTAGAGGGCGCTATCTACAGTATGACCCACTCATTTTAGCTGCCATAACTTTGTTTAGGCTTCTTATATCGATTCGACTAATAAAAAAATAAGTTACTTTACTTATTTTACATCAAAAACGTATACATTATTGAAGTCGCTAGGAGCAACCATTTTCGAGATAATGGCATTTCATATGTCCAATTAAACTAAGTACGTGGTCAAGCAACGGAAAATCGAGCAACGGTGAATTTCTGACTTAAAATTATTGTAAATCAGCTACATTTGCTCAAGTGTCAAAGTTAATGTAGATACTTAAGGTTGACTTTTTTTTTCTAATAAACACGCTTTTTCATATACGGAATTACTAATTTTATTCTAATCAAAAATTTGATCTAATAGGTACTGATTTTAATAACATTTAAAAGTAACGAAATAGTAGAAATAAAAATGGTAACGCCGTAATAGCAATTGTTCAAAATGGCCACCATTGACCTCAATACATTTCGCTATACGTTTAACAAAAGACTGTCGAACTTTAAACAAGAGATCTTCATCATTTCTGAGCAGATTAACAGAATTTATAATTTTTTGATTTAACTCATTACGGTTGTTTATTGAACTGTTATAGACAATGGTTTTCAAATAACCCCAAATGCAGAAGTCCATTGGATTAAAATCCGAACTTCGCGCCGGCTAAGTCAAGGGGCCACCACGGCCTATCCAACGTTCAGGGAACTGTTTATTTAAATAATTTCGCACTTATCTGGAGAAGTGTACCGGCGCCCCCGTCTTGCATGAAATACATATTTCGCCGGACGTTTAGTGGTACATCTTCTAAAAGCCCTCCAAGTTCATTTTGTAAAAAATTCAAATATGAATCTCTGTTTAGAGTTGGCGGTAGTTCAAAGGGGCCTATAAGATGATTTCCGATAATTCCGCACCAAAAAATGTTGACCTTAAACTTGTGTTGATTATTTACCTCATCCATTATAAAAGCGGGTTGATTTTCACCTGATTATTCAGCGATAATCTCCTGCTCTCCGGTGAAAATCACCCTTGTCAAAAGTGAAAATCTCACCCGTCAGAAATCGTTAGTTTTTTATTTGGTAAATAATCTTCAAAATACATTTCGGGATTGGGAAATAATCAGAAAATCATTCTCAGATTTTTTGCCATTAGGAGCGATTTCCACGGCAAAAAATATTCGAGATGATTTTCGATAATTTCCCTATCCCTTAATATATTACTACAGAAAATAACATTCAACAACTAAATGCGGGTTTTCATTTTCCCACGCATGTCTGTTTCGGTACCTAATTGAATACACCCCGTCGAGTAAATGTCGCCTCGTCCGTGAACAACACACGATTTAAGAACATTGGATTTTGTATTTTGCAGATTTTGGAAGAAATGAGAAAACTGAAGTCTGGCTGGAAGATCAGGCGGCAGTAAACACTGTACGGGTGTAAAGTGGTATGGGTACAGTCCTTTATCGTGAAATATTCTAACAATTGAAGATTTACTTACACCTGTAGCTGCCTTCAATATCCTGGAACTCACTTCTGGATTTTCTGCTACACGAACTAAAATCTCTTCTTCCTGTTCTGGTGTTATATTTTTTGGACGGCCCGAAACCTCTTTTTTTTTTGTCGAAACGGGCCAGTCTCTCCTAGTCGGTCATAAATATTTTGAAATAATTTGCGGTTTGGTTGCCTTCTATTCGGGAACATTTCTTGGTACTTGCGCCTTGCATTCCGACCGGTAAAATTTTCTTGTGCGTAAATACAAAGCATATCACGCATTTCCGCATTGAAAAATAAATTATGTCAATAAGGCATTACTAAAAAATTGAATTATATCTGCGCATTGTACTTTGACAGATGATACTTTGTGTTACATGCTGTTGCCTTAGAAACGTCGTTGTTTTTAATCAAGGCCAGCTGTGATAAATAACACTAATACGAATACATAATTTTTTCCACTACTAACCTATAACATCGCCATTATTGACCGATTATTAACGCTAGAAATCGTTTTTCTCTACCTTATAAGTCATTATTGACCATGGTCAATGATAAGCCATTGAAATCCATTATTGACCGATCTTTGACCTTAACCGAATTTTGTTTGAACGCAGGTAACTTGATTTTTTAATTCTACAACATCAATTCATTGTGGTTAGGCAACCAGATAATTATCAATACATATTCGATTATTTGATATTGTAAAATATCGATACAATCAACATTTTTTCTGCTTCCATCCTTAATTCGGGAGGTGTACACATAATAATATCACTAACATTTTTTTCGCTCATTTTTAAAAAAACGGAAAACTCGTGAAATCTGATGACATAAATGAACAAAAATTGACATTAACAAAGCCACCTGACAAAACAACAAAATATTTTGCCAATTCCAAAGCGCAGGTAACTTGATTAAAAAATATACTTATACCTGAAAAATGGCAGATGTAGCCTTTAAGCGACATCTAGTGGCAATCACATGCATCAACCTGGCCCGTCTAACAAAATCAGTCAGAGTCGGAGAAGCAAACTACTGTAAGAATCCGGCGAGCCGGTATCCTCACAGAGTCGCCGCCAGGAGCGCATTAAAAGCCAAATCTCGGTTACGGGCCGAGTACCAACTATTGAATTCCAAAAGTTAGTTGCGTTCCTGTTGAAATATTAAAAGCTTATTCTTAAAAGGTATTAGTGTCGCCCTCTAGTGGCAGGTCTTGTTAATGTTTACGCCCTCTACGTTAAATTGTTGTATCTCTATTCACTAATAAAGATTAGTCATTTTCAAGTTCTCAAAGAAACCGGTTGCCTTTTTATTGTTCCCGATTTTTAACAACAGGTTATGGGCCCAGGACCCAAGAAAAGGGCCTGAGTGATTGTACGGACAGTAGTAGCGGCCGAGTGTTTATTCTCAGGTGTCGGTGAGTCGCGTTAGTTTGAGTGAAAATGGCCGTGAACTATTTAAACAATATCCCTAGATTGTTAGGACGAGAAAACTACGATGAGTGGAGTTTCGCCGTCGAGAATGTTTTCATCCTAGAGGGGCTATCCAAATGCCTTGATGGTCAAGAAACTGATACAACGTTGGTAGCGAAAGCGAAAGCAAAACTTATCTTAACTGTTGATCCGACCTTGTACGTGCACGTTAAAGATGCTGGGACTTGCAAGGGTGTGTGGGACAAGATTAAAAAGTTATACGAAGATGTTGGTTTCACTAGAAAAATTGGCCTGCTGCGAACCCTAATTTCCCTGAGGTTGGACACTTCAGACTCTATGGAAAATTACATAAATAAAATTATAGAAACCGCCCAGAAACTTCGAAAAACTGGATTTACAATCGGTGAAGAGTGGGTGGGGTCCCTACTTTTGGCGGGATTACCTGACAAGTATGCTCCCATGTTGATGGCCATCGAACATGCGGGAATCGCCATAACAACTGACAGCATAAAAAGTAAGTTGTTAGACATGCAACCAGATGGCGGATGTTCGAAGTCGGGTGCCTTTATAGCAAATAACGGTAACTTCAGAAACCAGTCAAGAGGGGGCGCCAGAGGTTTCAACGAGCGATACAAGAGACACGGCAACCACCAAAACACGCAGCAAAAGTCAGGATTAGCTGGAGATGACAGAAACAATAAAAGTGACAAACGTCAGATCATCTGCTATAAATGTAAACAGCCTGGGCACTATATGTCAAAATGCAACTATAAGGACGAGAAACATGCATTTAGTGCTGTCTTTTTGAGTGGTAGTTACAATCTGAACGATTTCTACTTAGATTCGGGTGCAAGTAGGCATTTAACCCCTAATAAGAACTGGATTAAGAATTGTTCAAAGCCGAATGTTCAAGATATTGTGGTAGCCAATAAGCAAAAATTGTCTGTAGATTGTTCTGGTGACATTGAAATTATCACAAGCTGTGATGGGCAGGACAACTCAATAGTGATTAAAGATATCTTGTGTGTACCAAATTTATCAACAAATTTGCTTTCTGTGAGTGAACTAATAGCAAAGGGAAACCAAGTTAATTTTACAAGTTATGGTTGTTTTGTTCGTAGCAAGGAAAACAAGCTTTTAGCTACAGCAAGTTTGGTTGACGGTCTATATAAACTGAATATCAAGCAAGTGACAGAAAAGCAGGAAGATACCAGTGTTTTTCTTGGATTAGCAGTTCCCGAGGAAGTGTGGCATAAAAGGTTAGCACACATAAACTATGTTGACCTTAAAGCTATGCAGAGTCATGATTCAGTAACAGGACTAGACACAAAAAGAAAAGTTGACCAAGCAAGTAAATTTTGTGTAACTTGTTGCGAAGGTAAGCAGGCAAGACTGCCTTTCAAGCATGAAGGTGAAAGGGCTAGTTCTTCACTTGAAGTTGTGCATGGTGACCTTTGTGGACCAATGGAAGAACAATCCATAGCTGGTTCGAGGTATTTTCTACTCCTGGAGGATGACTATAGCAGGTATACGTGTGTATATTTTTTAAAAACAAAAGATGAGGCTCTCAATTATTTTAAAGAATATAAAGCAATGGTGGAAAACCAAAAAGGCAGAAAAATCAAAGTTTTCCGCTCTGATAATGGAGGAGAGTTTTGTGGAGATGTTTTTGAGAATTTTCTGAAGAGCAGTGGCATCATTCATCAGAAAACCAACCCCTACACCCCAGAGCAGAACGGCATGACAGAACGGATGAACCGTACTGTAATTGAGAAAGCTAGATGTTTGATTTTTGAGGCTGGCTTACAAAAGAAATTTTGGGCAGAAGCGGTCAACACTGCAATTTATTTGAGAAACAGGTGCATTGCTAGTGGCCTGAACTATAAAACACCATATGAGCTGTGGTCTAATAAGAAACCTGATATTAGACACCTAAGAATTTTTGGAAGTGAAGCTATGGTGCATATCCCCAAGGCAAGGCGTAAGAAATTTGACAAGAAAGCCAAGAAGATGATTCTAGTGGGTTTTGGAGAAACTGTCAAAGGTTACAGGTTGTATGATCCTGTGGAAAATAATGTGGTGACAAGCCGAGATGTGGTGGTGAATGAAAATTTCAGAAAAGAAGTAGAGGTTGGCATTAGTGAAGTCGAAAGCCAATCTGAATTGGAAGAATCTAGTTCAGTGGGGGAATCTGTGAGTTCTGTGACAGAAGAAAAATTTCTTGACTTGGACAGTTCTGACAATACTCTAGTTGACAACAGTGACAGTGATTTTGTGACAAGCTTCGAGGAACAACCAGAAGCACCTGAGGTTGTGCGGCGGTCAGAGAGACAGAGAGTGGCAAAAGACTTTAGTGACTATGTAACATACATATGTGCGAGTAAGACAGACATAGAAGATGTTCCTATGACTGTGGCGGAGGCACTGTCCCGACCAGATCAAATCAAATCAAATCAATTTATTTATGTTCCAATCTTACGATTTACATACGTCATAAAGTTTTAATTAATAAAAAATAAGTATACGTTTACAGTTACAGAATTAAAATCACACAAAAACACAATTAAAAAACTCATCAATGTTGTACAACACACTATCCAAAAGTATAGCCTTAATCCTACCCTTGAATGTATTAAAAGGCATTTCTTTAAAAACAACAGGCAACATATTAAAAAATTTTATTCCCCAGTATCTAGGACCACTCTGACACCTTCTTATTCTCGAGTATGACGGTACAAGATTGTTGTTATTTCTTGTATTGTAGTTGTGGATATTATTATGGGCGTCAAAATCAGTTAAGTTTTTTTTAACATAGAGGAGGCATTCCAGAACAAATAAGGATGGCATTGAAAGTATTCCCAACTGCCTGAACGCGTCCCTACAATCATCCCTGAAGCGCAACCCAGCGACCACTCGTATAGCCTTTCTCTGTAGCCCAAATACACGCTAAGCAACAGGTGCGTGACCCCAGATTAAAATGCCATAGGGCAGGCGGGAGTGGAAGTCGGCAAAATATGCCGTTCGTAGTATATTCTGTGAGACACAGCTACTGAGGTTACGCAAAAGGTACAATGAGCTGCTGAGCTTACCAGCTAAGGAATTCATATGACTGCCCCAATGCAGTCTACGATCCAGAGTGACCCCAAGGAAATTCATAGTGGAATTGTCTGCTTCCTCGTCCCCGAGATTCCTCATTGTAAAGGTCAATTCGTTCGTTTTGGCGTTATTTAGTAGAAGTTTATTAGTGTCAAACCATCGTTTGGCCCCCGACCGTCCGCCCAATGAGCCCTCTCGTGATCGAGCGAGGGAGTCCGCAGAGAAGGAAAATAATGTATCGTCAGCAAATAGTACGAATTTAGCATTTGATTCAATAGATGGTAGGTCATTTATATATATGAGAAATAATATAGGCCCCAGAATGGAACCCTGGGGCACCCCGATATTTATTGCACCCTCTGCCGACTCCACACTACCAACCCTAACGGTCTGCAGTCTCCCCTCAAGATATGATTTTATCAATGTAATGCTCTCCGGAGAGATATGGTATTTAAAGAGCTTTTGGAGAAGGACACCATGATCGACGCAGTCGAAGGCTTTACTTAGGTCACACGATACCACAGTGTTATATTCCTGATAGTGGAAACTATTTAAAATGTCCTCAACCAATGCCTCTATGCCCTGCACTGTGTTTTTTCCCCTTCTGAAACCAAACTGGGAGGAGCTGAAATAGTTGTTCGACTCGAAATGGTTTACAAGTTGCTGGGAGATACATTTCTCTAGAATTTTGGAGATAATTGGAAGCAGATAAGGAGGAGTGGATGCGAGCCATGAATGAGGAGATGGACTCATTTAAAGAGAATGACACATGGGATCTTGTGGAAATACCGAGTGAAGGGACAGTAGTTGATTGCAAGTGGGTTTTTAAAATTAAGAAAGATAATGTTAATGGTGAGAAAAATATCTATAGGGCTAGGTTAGTAGCAAAGGGGTTTACTCAAAGACAAGGTGTTGATTATGACGAGACATTTTCTCCAGTAGTGAGACATTCCAGTTTGCGTACATTAGTAGCTCTGTCAGTTAAATTAGATCTTAAAATTAGCCATCTAGACGTAAAAACAGCTTTTCTTAATGGTATTCTTGAAGAGAATGTTTATATGCGACAGCCAGACGGTTTTGTTAACAAGAATACTGAGAATCAAGTTTGCAAATTAAAAAAGGCTGTTTATGGTCTAAAACAGTCTAGTAGGGCCTGGAACAAACGAGTAGACGAAGAATTGATAAGTTTAGGATATACAGTGTCAAAATTTGAACCATGTTTGTACACTAAAAGAAATAAGGATTCTTTAACAGTTGTTGCACTGTACGTTGATGATTTCTTCTTATTTTCAAACGACATCAATGAGACAAATTTTTTAAAGGCGCAATTGAATGTTCATTTTAAAATTAAAGATCTTGGCGAAGCCAAACATTGCCTTGGTGTTAGGATTAGGCAGGATAGTAATAAGGGGGTTATACTTTTGGACCAAGAAACTTATATTGAGCAAATCCTAAAAATATTTGGTATGGCAGAGTGTAAGAGTGTATCTACACCTATCGATCCTAATTTTAGTTTAGATGATATTAAAAGTGACTCTGAAATGTTATGTGATAAAAATATTCCATATCAAAGATTAATTGGTAGTTTGATGTATGTGGCGGTTCTAACTAGGCCAGATATAGCATATAGCGTTAGTTTTTTGAGTCAATTCAATCACTGTTATAACGAGACACACTGGAAGTGTGCAAAAAGGGTATTGAGGTACCTACAAGGTACAAAGGGTAACTGTTTGAGTTTCTCAAGAGATGGCTGTAACTTAGAGGGTTATGCAGATGCAGATTGGGCATCAAATAAAACAGATAGAAAATCCTACACTGGATTTGTTTTTAAGTTGTCAGGGGGAGCCATATCTTGGAAAAGTTCAAAACAAAGAAGTGTAGCTCTTAGTAGCACGGAGGCGGAATATATGGCTATGAGTGATGCGTCAAAGGAAGCTATATATCTCCAAAATCTGTTACATGAGCTGATAGGAAAGTTGAATTGTGTCACCTTGTATGTTGATAATCAATCTGCTCAAAAACTTGCAACTAATCCAGTCTTTCATGATCGCTCAAAGCATATAGATGTGCGATACCATTTCATAAGAGAAATAGTTGCCAAGAATTTGATTAGATTAAATTATCTAGCTACTGCCGATATGACTGCAGACATTTTAACAAAAGGATTGTTAAATGTTAAGCATTGTAAATTTGTTAAGCAGTTAGGTTTAGTTTTAATACCATAAGTTTTACTTTAGTGGGTTTGGTTTAATAACTTTTAAATACCATAAGTTTTACTTTAGTGGGTTTGGTTTAATAACTTTTAATAAGTGGGGGTGTTGAAATATTAAAAGCTTATTCTTAAAAGGTATTAGTGTCGCCCTCTAGTGGCAGGTCTTGTTAATGTTTACGCCCTCTACGTTAAATTGTTGTATCTCTATTCACTAATAAAGATTAGTCATTTTCAAGTTCTCATAGAAACCGGTTGCCTTTTTATTGTTCCCGATTTTTAACAACAGTTCCTTCGCCGGATTCATCTTCAGACGCGTTTCGCTGTATAACAGCTCGTCAGTGAAGCTATAGAATCCGACGAAGGAAAGCAACTTTAAGAGCCTACTTGACCCTAAAAGATCGATGAAAAATGGCAGATGTAGCCATGATTGCCACTAGATGTCGCTTAAAGGCTACATCTGCCATTTTTCATCGATCTTTTAGGGTCAAGTAGGCTCTTAAAGTTGCTTTCCTTCGTCGGATTCTATAGCTTCACTGACGAGCTGTTATACAGCGAAACGCGTCTGAAGATGAATCCGGCGAAGGAAAGCAACTAACTTTTGGAATACTTATACCTACCTATCATTTTTTATAATTATTAATACTATAAAGATAAATGTCTTATAAAAGATTGTAGTAGTGGAAAAAATATTATATTAACCACGGTTTAGACAGCTTATAGCCCTCGCGTCTTAAATCCCTCGTCGCTCCGCTCCTCGTGATTTAAACTTGCCGCTCGGGCAATAATGATGGCTGTCTAAACCTTGGTTAATAATATACTATTTTTATTAGTCGGATCGATATAAGAAGCCTAAACAAAGTTATGCCAGCTAAAATGAGTGGGGCATGCCGTACATAGCGCCCTCTACTGGTTATATAAAAATTATGGATAATTTTGAATTCCTCACCTCAAGAAACCCCAAAACCCTTAATTTTGTGCTGCTATGTCGTTTCGTTAAGAAATAATCGCAAAAAAACTAAAACAAAATTAAAACTTTGACACCCTGTATCTTGGCATCATGACAAACATGTTTCTGGAAAAATTGTTCGGGAATTGGTGGCCAAATTTCGCGAAACAGGTTCCGTTCATAACAAAAAGAGGCGGCTTGAAAATCTGGTACTAAATGAACCTACGGAGATAGCAGTATTGGGGCAAGTTGCAATGGATAGTACGCTAAGTACAAGACAATTGGCCGTTGCGACGGGCGTGAGTCGTACAAGTGTCCAACGAGTATTAAAAAAATACAAGTTCCATCCTTATAAGATTCGGTTAGTGCAAGAACTAAATGAAGACGACTTTGATCGTCGCTCTTAATTTTGCGAAATAATGACTGAACGAGCGTTTAATAATGGTAATTTCCTATTTAATGTGTGTTTTTCGGACGAGTGTACCTTCTTCTTAAATGGTTTAGTAAATCGCCACAATTGTCGTTACTGGGCCGATACCAATCCAAGGATTTTCGACGAGACACACACACAACACCCCCAGAACTTGAATGTATGGGCTGGTATTTTTGGAAATTCCATTGTAGGCCCTATTTCCTTCCTGGCAATTTAACAGGCGATATGTACGTGGATTTACTAGAAAATGCAATCGACCCAGCTCTAACAAATATCATAGAGAACGACCCTGCACACAATGAACAGGAACTGATTTTCCAACAAGACGGAGCTCCTCCGCATTATTCGCTACATGTGCGCAATTATTTAAATGACACGTTTCCAGGACGCTGGATAGGCCGAAGGGGTGCAATTGAGTGGCCCCCTCGGTCACCCGACTTAAGTCCTTTAGATTTTTTTGTGGGGGCACATAAAAAGCAAAGTTTACAGCAACTAACCTGACACATTAGAAGATCTGCGAGGACGAATCATTGACATATGTCGCGAAGTGACGCCACAAGTGCTCCAGAATGTACGGCAACGATTTGAAGATAACCTGTATCACTGTATGCACGTTGGTGAACAACAGTTTGAGCATTTACTTGACTAATACGGTAAGTTTTTAAGTAAAATTAAATCGATTTTTGCATTTTGCGTCAAACGTATTGTTGGTATTTTTGACATTATTTGACATTATTTGACATTATTGACCGATTATTAACGCTAGAAATCGTTTTTCTCTACCTTATAAGTCATTATTGACCATGGTCAATAATAAGCCATTGAAATCCATTATTGACCGATCTTTGACCTTAACCGAATTTTGTTTGAACGCAGGTAACTTGATTTTTTAATTCTACAACATCAATTCATTGTGGTTAGGCAACCAGATAATTATCAATACATATTAGATTATTTGATATTGTAAAATATCGATACAATCAACATTTTTTCTGCTTCCATCCTTAATTCGGGAGGTATACACATAATAATATCACTAACATTTTTTTCGCTCATTTTTAAAAAAACGGAAAACTCGTGAAATCTGATGACATAAATGAACAAAAATTGACATTAACAAAGCCACCTGACAAAACAACAAAATATTTTGCCAATTCCAAAGCGCAGGTAACTTGATTAAAAAATATACTTATACCTGAAAAATGGCAGATGTAGCCTTTAAGCGACATCTAGTGGCAATCACATGCATCAACCTGGCCCGTCTAACAAAATCAGTCAGAGTCGGAGAAGCAAACTACTGTAAGAATCCGGCGAGCCGGTATCCTCACAGAGTCGCCGCCAGGAGCGCATTAAAAGCCAAATCTCGGTTACGGGCCGAGTACCAACTATTGAATTCCAAAAGTTAGTTGCGTTCCTGTTGAAATATTAAAAGCTTATTCTTAAAAGGTATTAGTGTCGCCCTCTAGTGGCAGGTCTTGTTAATGTTTACGCCCTCTACGTTAAATTGTTGTATCTCTATTCACTAATAAAGATTAGTCATTTTCAAGTTCTCAAAGAAACCGGTTGCCTTTTTATTGTTCCCGATTTTTAACAACAGGTTATGGGCCCAGGACCCAAGAAAAGGGCCTGAGTGATTGTACGGACAGTAGTAGCGGCCGAGTGTTTATTCTCAGGTGTCGGTGAGTCGCGTTAGTTTGAGTGAAAATGGCCGTGAACTATTTAAACAATATCCCTAGATTGTTAGGACGAGAAAACTACGATGAGTGGAGTTTCGCCGTCGAGAATGTTTTCATCCTAGAGGGGCTATCCAAATGCCTTGATGGTCAAGAAACTGATACAACGTTGGTAGCGAAAGCGAAAGCAAAACTTATCTTAACTGTTGATCCGACCTTGTACGTGCACGTTAAAGATGCTGGGACTTGCAAGGGTGTGTGGGACAAGATTAAAAAGTTATACGAAGATGTTGGTTTCACTAGAAAAATTGGCCTGCTGCGAACCCTAATTTCCCTGAGGTTGGACACTTCAGACTCTATGGAAAATTACATAAATAAAATTATAGAAACCGCCCAGAAACTTCGAAAAACTGGATTTACAATCGGTGAAGAGTGGGTGGGGTCCCTACTTTTGGCGGGATTACCTGACAAGTATGCTCCCATGTTGATGGCCATCGAACATGCGGGAATCGCCATAACAACTGACAGCATAAAAAGTAAGTTGTTAGACATGCAACCAGATGGCGGATGTTCGAAGTCGGGTGCCTTTATAGCAAATAACGGTAACTTCAGAAACCAGTCAAGAGGGGGCGCCAGAGGTTTCAACGAGCGATACAAGAGACACGGCAACCACCAAAACACGCAGCAAAAGTCAGGATTAGCTGGAGATGACAGAAACAATAAAAGTGACAAACGTCAGATCATCTGCTATAAATGTAAACAGCCTGGGCACTATATGTCAAAATGCAACTATAAGGACGAGAAACATGCATTTAGTGCTGTCTTTTTGAGTGGTAGTTACAATCTGAACGATTTCTACTTAGATTCGGGTGCAAGTAGGCATTTAACCCCTAATAAGAACTGGATTAAGAATTGTTCAAAGCCGAATGTTCAAGATATTGTGGTAGCCAATAAGCAAAAATTGTCTGTAGATTGTTCTGGTGACATTGAAATTATCACAAGCTGTGATGGGCAGGACAACTCAATAGTGATTAAAGATATCTTGTGTGTACCAAATTTATCAACAAATTTGCTTTCTGTGAGTGAACTAATAGCAAAGGGAAACCAAGTTAATTTTACAAGTTATGGTTGTTTTGTTCGTAGCAAGGAAAACAAGCTTTTAGCTACAGCAAGTTTGGTTGACGGTCTATATAAACTGAATATCAAGCAAGTGACAGAAAAGCAGGAAGATACCAGTGTTTTTCTTGGATTAGCAGTTCCCGAGGAAGTGTGGCATAAAAGGTTAGCACACATAAACTATGTTGACCTTAAAGCTATGCAGAGTCATGATTCAGTAACAGGACTAGACACAAAAAGAAAAGTTGACCAAGCAAGTAAATTTTGTGTAACTTGTTGCGAAGGTAAGCAGGCAAGACTGCCTTTCAAGCATGAAGGTGAAAGGGCTAGTTCTTCACTTGAAGTTGTGCATGGTGACCTTTGTGGACCAATGGAAGAACAATCCATAGCTGGTTCGAGGTATTTTCTACTCCTGGAGGATGACTATAGCAGGTATACGTGTGTATATTTTTTAAAAACAAAAGATGAGGCTCTCAATTATTTTAAAGAATATAAAGCAATGGTGGAAAACCAAAAAGGCAGAAAAATCAAAGTTTTCCGCTCTGATAATGGAGGAGAGTTTTGTGGAGATGTTTTTGAGAATTTTCTGAAGAGCAGTGGCATCATTCATCAGAAAACCAACCCCTACACCCCAGAGCAGAACGGCATGACAGAACGGATGAACCGTACTGTAATTGAGAAAGCTAGATGTTTGATTTTTGAGGCTGGCTTACAAAAGAAATTTTGGGCAGAAGCGGTCAACACTGCAATTTATTTGAGAAACAGGTGCATTGCTAGTGGCCTGAACTATAAAACACCATATGAGCTGTGGTCTAATAAGAAACCTGATATTAGACACCTAAGAATTTTTGGAAGTGAAGCTATGGTGCATATCCCCAAGGCAAGGCGTAAGAAATTTGACAAGAAAGCCAAGAAGATGATTCTAGTGGGTTTTGGAGAAACTGTCAAAGGTTACAGGTTGTATGATCCTGTGGAAAATAATGTGGTGACAAGCCGAGATGTGGTGGTGAATGAAAATTTCAGAAAAGAAGTAGAGGTTGGCATTAGTGAAGTCGAAAGCCAATCTGAATTGGAAGAATCTAGTTCAGTGGGGGAATCTGTGAGTTCTGTGACAGAAGAAAAATTTCTTGACTTGGACAGTTCTGACAATACTCTAGTTGACAACAGTGACAGTGATTTTGTAACAAGCTTCGAGGAACAACCAGAAGCACCTGAGGTTGTGCGGCGGTCAGAGAGACAGAGAGTGGCAAAAGACTTTAGTGACTATGTAACATACATATGTGCGAGTGAGACAGACATAGAAGATGTTCCTATGACTGTGGCGGAGGCACTGTCCCGACCAGATCAAATCAAATCAAATCAATTTATTTATGTTCCAATCTTACGATTTACATACGTCATAAAGTTTTAATTAATAAAAAATAAGTATACGTTTACAGTTACAGAATTAAAATCACACAAAAACACAATTAAAAAACTCATCAATGTTGTACAACACACTATCCAAAAGTATAGCCTTAATCCTACCCTTGAATGTATTAAAAGGCATTTCTTTAAAAACAACAGGCAACATATTAAAAAATTTTATTCCCCAGTATCTAGGACCACTCTGACACCTTCTTATTCTCGAGTATGACGGTACAAGATTGTTGTTATTTCTTGTATTGTAGTTGTGGATATTATTATGGGCGTCAAAATCAGTTAAGTTTTTTTTAACATAGAGGAGGCATTCCAGAACAAATAAGGATGGCATTGAAAGTATTCCCAACTGCCTGAACGCGTCCCTACAATCATCCCTGAAGCGCAACCCAGCGACCACTCGTATAGCCTTTCTCTGTAGCCCAAATACACGCTAAGCAACAGGTGCGTGACCCCAGATTAAAATGCCATAGGACAGGCGGGAGTGGAAGTCGGCAAAATATGCCGTTCGTAGTATATTCTGTGAGACACAGCTACTGAGGTTACAATGAGCTGCCGAGCTTACCAGCTAAGGAATCCATATGACTGCCCCAATGCAGTCTACGATCCAGAGTGACCCCAAGGAAATTCATAGTGGAATTGTCTGCTTCCTCGTCCCCGAGATTCCTCATTGTAAAGGTCAATTCGTTCGTTTTGGCGTTATTTAGTAGAAGTTTATTAGTGTCAAACCATCGTTTGGCCCCCGACCGTCCGCCCAATGAGCCCTCTCGTGATCGAGCGAGGGAGTCCGCAGAGAAGGAAAATAATGTATCGTCACCAAATAGTACGAATTTAGCATTTGATTCAATAGATGGTAGGTCATTTATATATATGAGAAATAATATAGGCCCCAGAATGGAACCCTGGGGCACCCCGATATTTATTGCACCCTCTGCCGACTCCACACTACCAACCCTAACGGTCTGCAGTCTCCCCTCAAGATATGATTTTATCAATGTAATGCTCTCCGGAGAGATATGGTATTTAAAGAGCTTTTGGAGAAGGACACCATGATCGACGCAGTCGAAGGCTTTACTTAGGTCACACGATACCACAGTGTTATATTCCTGATAGTGGAAACTATTTAAAATGTCCTCAACCAATGCCTCTATGCCCTGCACTGTGTTTTTTCCCCTTCTGAAACCAAACTGGGAGGAGCTGAAATAGTTGTTCGACTCGAAATGGTTTACAAGTTGCTGGGAGATACATTTCTCTAGAATTTTGGAGATAATTGGAAGCAGATAAGGAGGAGTGGATGCGAGCCATGAATGAGGAGATGGACTCATTTAAAGAGAATGACACATGGGATCTTGTGGAAATACCAAGTGAAGGGACAGTAGTTGATTGCAAGTGGGTTTTTAAAATTAAGAAAGATAATGTTAATGGTGAGAAAAATATCTATAGGGCTAGGTTAGTAGCAAAGGGGTTTACTCAAAGACAAGGTGTTGATTATGACGAGACATTTTCTCCAGTAGTGAGACATTCCAGTTTGCGTACATTAGTAGCTCTGTCAGTTAAATTAGATCTTAAAATTAGCCATCTAGACGTAAAAACAGCTTTTCTTAATGGTATTCTTGAAGAGAATGTTTATATGCGACAGCCAGACGGTTTTGTTAACAAGAATACTGAGAATCAAGTTTGCAAATTAAAAAAGGCTGTTTATGGTCTAAAACAGTCTAGTAGGGCCTGGAACAAACGAGTAGACGAAGAATTGATAAGTTTAGGCTATACAGTGTCAAAATTTGAACCATGTTTGTACACTAAAAGAAATAAGGATTCTTTAACAGTTGTTGCACTGTACGTTGATGATTTCTTCTTATTTTCAAACGACATCAATGAGACAAATTTTTTAAAGGCGCAATTGAATGTTCATTTTAAAATTAAAGATCTTGGCGAAGCCAAACATTGCCTTGGTGTTAGGATTAGGCAGGATAGTAATAAGGGGGTTATACTTTTGGACCAAGAAACTTATATTGAGCAAATCCTAAAAATATTTGGTATGGCAGAGTGTAAGAGTGTATCTACACCTATCGATCCTAATTTTAGTTTAGATGATATTAAAAGTGACTCTGAAATGTTATGTGATAAAAATATTCCATATCAAAGATTAATTGGTAGTTTGATGTATGTGGCGGTTCTAACTAGGCCAGATATAGCATATAGCGTTAGTTTTTTGAGTCAATTCAATCACTGTTATAACGAGACACACTGGAAGTGTGCAAAAAGGGTATTGAGGTACCTACAAGGTACAAAGGGTAACTGTTTGAGTTTCTCAAGAGATGGCTGTAACTTAGAGGGTTATGCAGATGCAGATTGGGCATCAAATAAAACAGATAGAAAATCCTACACTGGATTTGTTTTTAAGTTGTCAGGGGGAGCCATATCTTGGAAAAGTTCAAAACAAAGAAGTGTAGCTCTTAGTAGCACGGAGGCGGAATATATGGCTATGAGTGATGCGTCAAAGGAAGCTATATATCTCCAAAATCTGTTACATGAGCTGATAGGAAAGTTGAATTGTGTCACCTTGTATGTTGATAATCAATCTGCTCAAAAACTTGCAACTAATCCAGTCTTTCATGATCGCTCAAAGCATATAGATGTGCGATACCATTTCATAAGAGAAATAGTTGCCAAGAATTTGATTAGATTAAATTATCTAGCTACTGCCGATATGACTGCAGACATTTTAACAAAAGGATTGTTAAATGTTAAGCATTGTAAATTTGTTAAGCAGTTAGGTTTAGTTTTAATACCATAAGTTTTACTTTAGTGGGTTTGGTTTAATAACTTTTAAATACCATAAGTTTTACTTTAGTGGGTTTGGTTTAATAACTTTTAATAAGTGGGGGTGTTGAAATATTAAAAGCTTATTCTTAAAAGGTATTAGTGTCGCCCTCTAGTGGCAGGTCTTGTTAATGTTTACGCCCTCTACGTTAAATTGTTGTATCTCTATTCACTAATAAAGATTAGTCATTTTCAAGTTCTCATAGAAACCGGTTGCCTTTTTATTGTTCCCGATTTTTAACAACAGTTCCTTCGCCGGATTCATCTTCAGACGCGTTTCGCTGTATAACAGCTCGTCAGTGAAGCTATAGAATCCGACGAAGGAAAGCAACTTTAAGAGCCTACTTGACCCTAAAAGATCGATGAAAAATGGCAGATGTAGCCATGATTGCCACTAGATGTCGCTTAAAGGCTACATCTGCCATTTTTCATCGATCTTTTAGGGTCAAGTAGGCTCTTAAAGTTGCTTTCCTTCGTCGGATTCTATAGCTTCACTGACGAGCTGTTATACAGCGAAACGCGTCTGAAGATGAATCCGGCGAAGGAAAGCAACTAACTTTTGGAATACTTATACCTACCTATCATTTTTTATAATTATTAATACTATAAAGATAAATGTCTTATAAAAGATTGTAGTAGTGGAAAAAATATTATATTAACCACGGTTTAGACAGCTTATAGCCCTCGCGTCTTAAATCCCTCGTCGCTCCGCTCCTCGTGATTTAAACTTGCCGCTCGGGCAATAATGATGGCTGTCTAAACCTTGGTTAATAATATACTATTTTTATTAGTCGGATCGATATAAGAAGCCTAAACAAAGTTATGCCAGCTAAAATGAGTGGGGCATGCCGTACATAGCGCCCTCTACTGGTTATATAAAAATTATGGATAATTTTGAATTCCTCACCTCAAGAAACCCCAAAACCCTTAATTTTGTGCTGCTATGTCGTTTCGTTAAGAAATAATCGCAAAAAAACTAAAACAAAATTAAAACTTTGACACCCTGTATCTTGGCATCATGACAAACATGTTTCTGGAAAAATTGTTCGGGAATTGGTGGCCAAATTTCGCGAAACAGGTTCCGTTCATAACAAAAAGAGGCGGCTTGAAAATCTGGTACTAAATGAACCTACGGAGATAGCAGTATTGGGGCAAGTTGCAATGGATAGTACGCTAAGTACAAGACAATTGGCCGTTGCGACGGGCGTGAGTCGTACAAGTGTCCAACGAGTATTAAAAAAATACAAGTTCCATCCTTATAAGATTCGGTTAGTGCAAGAACTAAATGAAGACGACTTTGATCGTCGCTCTTAATTTTGCGAAATAATGACTGAACGAGCGTTTAATAATGGTAATTTCCTATTTAATGTGTGTTTTTCGGACGAGTGTACCTTCTTCTTAAATGGTTTAGTAAATCGCCACAATTGTCGTTACTGGGCCGATACCAATCCAAGGATTTTCGACGAGACACACACACAACACCCCCAGAACTTGAATGTATGGGCTGGTATTTTTGGAAATTCCATTGTAGGCCCTATTTCCTTCCTGGTAATTTAACAGGCGATATGTACGTGGATTTAGTAGAAAATGCAATCGACCCAGCTCTAACAAATATCATAGAGAACGACCCTGCACACAATGAACAGGAACTGATTTTCCAACAAGACGGAGCTCCTCTGCATTACTCGCTACATGTGCGCAATTATTTAAATGACACGTTTCCAGGACGCTGGATAGGCCGAAGGGGTGCAATTGAGTGGCCCCCTCGGTCATCTGACTTAAGTCCTTTAGATTTTTTTGTGGGGGCACATAAAAAGCAAAGTTTACAGCAACTAACCTGACACATTAGAAGATCTGCGAGGACGAATCATTGACATATGTCGCGAAGTGACGCCACAAGTGCTCCAGAATGTACGGCAACGATTTGAAGATAACCTGTATCACTGTATGCACGTTGGTGAACAACAGTTTGAGCATTTACTTGACTAATACGGTAAGTTTTTAAGTAAAATTAAATCGATTTTTGCATTTTGCGTCAAACGTATTGTTGGTATTTCAAAGGTCCATATTTTCTAAACGAGTCGATCGACTTTCAAAAAGTAAGCAGCGATATATAGGGAATTAAGAGCCCTTTTGAATGAGGCGTCACTTGACCCCCATTCTCGTTTGAAAAAATTTGGGGGATGACACCCCCACTTAAGGGGTTGAAGGTTTTGCTATGATTTTTGCATCAAAGTTGTTCCCCTGACAAACAAACTTGACGTGGGTTTGGCTTGTGTCGAAAAGTCCTTTCCCAGTCTGTAATGCTTTGCGGTATGTTTTCGATGGGTCACCCTGTATATACATGTATACTCTATAATATAAAAACAAGCCATATACAGGGTGTCCCAGAATATGTGGGCAATTTCCCAGAATCAGATAGAACACATAAAAATAATTTGACAAGTTACTTTACATTTTTATTCATACGGCTCCCCTACGGAGATACGGGCCCATAAGGGACGCCCTTGGAAATCGTTTGTTTTTAAATAACTTTATCGTATCATTGAAGATTAAGTCATTTTTATATGATATCTTTATTAATAATTATTAACATCATAAACGTACTAAAACCTACATAAAATCTTAGTTACTCATAATACATTAGTTACCATAATTTAATACGTTAGTTACGAAAGCATAATACGTTAGATACCAAATAATATTAGAACTATTTTTCATGAACATGTAAAACAATATTTTGACAGTTTTCAAATTTGATGAATACACCTTTGTCTTTAACGTCCACGATCTTAGGTATGCCCTCTGAAGACTGATTAATGACCGAGAAAGCACTCCTTTCGATTTCGTGCGGTTCCCCAGTGCCTAATCCACTGCCGGAAACATCGCCGATTTGAATTTTGCGAGCAATGGAAACTTTCTTGGTCACACTTTCTTCTAAATACCCTCTAGCAACCTTCGCCGATTCCCATCCACCAAGTTCTTGTAGGTCTAATATATCTCCTCCAGCATTAACAAGAAAATTTGCCGAAGATCTTCTAACGCAGTGACCAGTATACAAATTAGGATTTTCAAGTGAGAGATACTCAGCTATTTTTTGAGGTATTTTAGAGAAGAAATGAATGCCGCAGGGCTGTACCGTACATTTCCCTCTTCTATATGATACAAACAATCTTTGGTGAGTGACATGGTCTGGCCTTAACATTGCGTACTTTTTAAATAAAAGCACAGGATTGACTTCGCCGTCAAATATCACAGCGAAAATACGTTTCTTGTGGGTTTTTGAGTCGGGAATAGTAACAATCAGCTTGTTCTCTAAAACGTCAACATCTTCCGTGGTCATCTTCGCTAATTCATTAGTTCGACAGGCTCCTCCAATTCCAATTAAAAAAGCCACTTTCATCATTAAAAACTTCTCGTCTGAGGCAGAACACACAAATTCGTTGACTTGTTCTCTTGTAAATACTTTTGATTTTTTTGCTCTATATCCAACATTTTTCTTCTTGATGAAACGTATTAAGGCGCCGTATTTGTCGATTTCCACTCTTTCCTTCAGTTCTAAAGTCGCTCGTAACATGGAATATTTCGGCCATAATGATGAAGCAGAGTATTCCTCAGAGAGTTTTGCGAAATACGCCAGCAATACCGTTTCTTTTGCACCTTGAACATGTACTTTGTTTCGCCACTCACAAAACTGCCGATATTCTTATTATTATTTTCGCATCGCCGTTGTCAATGATACGATAAAGCTTTGAATATAACTCGATTATTAGCGATTTAACACCGTCTCGGACATTGCTGGTGACTCGGCTGTCGCCTCGTCACCTAGCAATGTCCTCGACTATTATAAATCGCATAATAATCTCGTTATATTAATAGCTATTTGAGTACTAGGTGTATTTTAATAATTTTTTATTACGATGGTTATTATGTAAGTCTTCTTAAAATTGGCCCTTTTAATCACATTCGACTTATTTAGTTTGCAAGGAACGGTCTAGCTCTAACACAGTAATGCTATTATTATTTAAATATGTCCGGTATACAAAAATGGGGATAAAACAGACATAAAAAATTATAGGCCGATAGCGATATTACCTGTTCCAGCTAAAATCTTTGAGTCGATAATTTATAAATATATATATAATTTGGTTTCTAGAAAAATTTCTTTAAGTCAGCACGGATTTATGGAAAAAAGGTCTACTGTAAGCAACCTCTGTAACATTACTCATTACAGATCCGAAAGTCTTGACAATAAGTACCAAGTTGACGTAATATACACTGATTTTGCCAAGGCGTTTGATAAGGTGTCGCATAGTATTCTTGTAGCAAAAATGTATAATGAATTTGGGTTCCATCCTAACTTAATAGGGGTTTTTGTATCGTATCTGACAAACAGAAAACAAAAAGTTGTAATAAAGGGTTATCAATCGGACTGTTTTCTGGCAGGATCGGGGGTACCACAGGGCTCCAACCTTGGGCCATTGCTGTTTCTGCTATTTATCAATAGTATAACTAGGAATATTTCCAATATTAACGTTTTGTTATTTGCAGACGATCTTAAGTTGTATTCAAGAATTAAAAACATCAATGATTCACTATTACTTCAAGAAAATTTAAATAGATTAATAAAATGGTCTAATGAAAATAGATTAAAATTTAATACAACAAAATGTTATGTCCTTAGTTTTCACAGAAAAAAGACACCAATTCACTTTGAATATACAATGAATGAAGCACCACTGGCTCGGGTTGAAGATATGCGAGATCTTGGAGTTACTTTTGACTTAAAATTATTATTTAGATTACATATTTCCCATATCACCAACAAAGCCCTGCAAATGTATGGTTTTATTGTTAGAAACAGTAGACCATTTAGGGATGTTAAGTGCATACGACAGCTCTACATTTCATATGTCAGAAGTATTTTAGAATATTCATCTGTGGTATGGAGTCCTCAATATGATAATCACAAATACTGCATTGAGCGAGTACAAAATAAATTTCTAAGATACCTCAATTACAAAGAAACTGGAAACTATAATTTTAACATCCCTAAAACAGAGCTAATACAGAAATATAAACTACCAATTTTAGAAAAACGCAGAATGATCGCATCAGGAATATTTATGTACAAATTATTGAACAGCCAAGTGGATGACTCAGTGATAATAAATAAAATACACCCTGTACGATAAAGGCACGACAATAATATGTTTAGACAGCTTAGACCTTAAACTAAACAAAAAAGGTACTCTTGATCGACATCGATAAAGTAAACTGATGAGTCGCCTATGAAGCAAGCACGTACGTGTTCGTAAATTGAAAAATTGCCAAGTTGTCATAATATTAGAGTTTTAATTTAACGATAGTGTTAATATTGCATGGTTTTGCGCCTGAAAATGTTATAAATAGGTTTTAAAAATGTGTTTATTCTGTTAAAACACTAGTTTTGAGGAAAATATCTGTATTTATGTCATAAAATTTAACAAGCAAAAGTAATTGTAATATTTCCAGTGATAATATGCCTAAAGAGTGATGATTACATTACAGATAAAGTGGTATTTTAATGGTATGCATATCTTGCGTTTATTCGATACCTTAACAAAACTCGCCCTTATAGCTAGAAAACTATTTTTGTTCAATATGGTTTTTTACATTTGTTGTCATCTTCATAAAATTCCTTTTTTGTTGCTACCGTTTTTTCGACATGTAGGTACTGATTTAAATAAGGATATTTATTCCAGCGTCAGTTGAAAATAGAGAGTTTTAAAATTCTCGATTTTTTTTCTTCTTTTTCTCCTTGGTTAGTTGATTAGTTATGAAATTTAAGTTTGCTGAATATGCCCATTTGCATTTAATGTATGAACTTGCATCATGTAATGCCTTAGAAGTCAGAAGGCTTTATGAACAACGATTTCCAAATAGAAGAATTCCTGATAGGAAAACCTTTGAGAGGGTGGATCGTCGTTTGAGAGAGACAGGTAAGAAGTACGATGTTTTATTTTTACTTGTACTTATCGAATGATAGAGATTTGATGTAAAGTGTCGTAAATAAAGTTTAACAAAGTCGGCCACAATTGTGGAAATCAAATTCATCACGATTCAATCACCTGATCTAGATCCATTAGATTTTTTTTTGTGGGCTATTTAAAAACTATAGTCTATGCTAATCCAATAGACAATCGAGAAAACTTATTTGAAATGATTAATTTTCATTATCGCGAAATAATATGACTAATGTTGAGGCATTGTAAAGGGTCCAACAATCTTCAATTCTTAGAGCTAGGGAAAGCATAAGAGTAAAAGGAGCTCATGTTGAACCGACATACAAAATTATTCAATAAAAACTAAATTGAACAAAAATATTTTTTTTTTCGTAAACAGTTCATTTTATCCACGTCGATTAAGAGTACCTTTTCTTTTAGTTTAAGGTTTAAGCTGTCCAAAAATATTATTGTTGTGCCCATATCGTACAGGGTGTAAAACAAATAGCATTACTGTGTTAGAGCTAGTCCGTCCCTGGTAAACTAAATAGGTCGAATGTGATTAAAAGGGCCAATTTTAAGGAGACTTACGTAATAACCATCATATTAAAAAATTATTAAATTACACCTAGTAGGGGAGAGGAAGGCAGATGTGGACGAAGGCACATGTGGACAGTTTTAATTTTCTGCTAGTAATGAGTATAGATAGCTTCTAACATATTTCAATAGATGTCTCCATGGCGCTCCATTTCGTAGCAATAAACTCGCCGCGCGGGCTGATAAAGTTCCTTCTTCAACAAACATTCCTTATTTCTTATGACTAAAAGTATTTTTTTGTGTTTTAACAAGTTTCTTCGAAATATCTAAGTATTAGATAAAAATTCTAATAACATAGTGATTTTAAACTGGTTAAATAAGTATTGGCAAATGGTAAGTGATAATTTTGTTTACTAAAATCTAACCTCAAATATTGCACCTTACATTTTCAAATCGAAATACGTTTGGGGCAGATGTGGACGATCAATGTGGGGCACATGTAAACGTCCACATGTGCCCCACATAATGTCCACATCTGCCCCAAATGTATTGCGATTTAAACGAAATAAAGTGGTATCTAATAAGTATGTTTTTTTTAAGCGTCAGCGTAACATTTTTTTGTTAATATGGTTCGAACATACGTCAAAAAAACAGGTAGAGCAGAAATAGATGAGGAAACTGTTCTTTAGGCTCTGCAAGATGTTAAAAATGGAAACGGTTCAATAAGAGCGGTAGCCAGTAAATATGGCTTAAAAAAATCTATGTTTCACAAGCGGTTGAAGAAACTTAATGAAAGAAATGAAATAGATATTAATATTCCTGTGAGAGATTTCAACTCAAAATATGCGTCCCAGCAAGTATTTGTAAAATATGAAGAAGATAACTTGGCAAATTATCTTATTCGGTCTTCGAAGTTGCAGTATGGATTGACATACCTATTATCAATTATCAGGTTCGTCAGTTTGCGTATGAATATGCTGTAAGGCTTGAAAAGCGGATGCAAAAATTTTGACAAGAAAACAAAATAGCTGGAACTGAGTGGCTAAAAGAATTAATGAAAAGGCATGTTAATTTATCCTTACGAAAACCAGAATCGACAAGCTTGGCCCGAAACATCAGTTTTAATCAGACGAACGTAGTACGTAGATATGATTTTTGACAACTTGGAGAAAGTGTATGAAAAATACAGTTTCTCCAGTGATCGGATAGTTAACGTTGACGAGAGTGGCGTCAACACAGTTCTGCAAATGCCGAAAATTGTAGCCAGTAAAGGCTGTAAACAGGTGGGCCACGCTGTTGGCGCAGAAAGAGGTGAACAAGTGACTTTTTGCGGGATCGTAATTGCAAATGGTAACTCTGGCCCCCCCGTTTATATATTTCCACGTGTTAGATACAAGGAAGCGTTTTTAACAGGAGCACCAGAGGGCAGTATTGGCATTGCTACTAAGAGTAGTTGGATGACTTTGTGGAGGTAATAAAGCATATTAAAAAATATACCCACGCATCCAAAGAAAACCCTGTCTTAGTTTTATTAGATAATCACAACACTCATGCTACATTGGATCTTATTTTATATTGCAGAGAAAACAGATTGGTATTATTAACATTCCCTCCCCATACAACACACCGACTACAACCACTTGATGTGTGTGTTTTTGGCCCCTTTAAGGCCCGTTGCAGAACATCCTTTAATTTATGGATGTCGAGACATCCAGGAAAAGCAATTTCCATTTATGACATTGCACATTTATCTGCCGCGCCGTATATGAAGCATTTAGCCATCAAAATATTTTGTCTGGGTTCAAGAAAACTGGTTGCAATCCATTTAATAGAAATGTGTTTACTCCGGATGATTTCATTGGATCTGAGGTCACCAGGTCTGATAATGCTATTACCGTTTCTGATGAACTTTCCAATGTCTTACCTGCTACCAATAACAAATCCATAGATCAACAATCCGTTCATATGAGCTCTCCCAAAGAGAACACTACTGTCACAGCAATCATTAAAAGAGATCAACCACCAACTTCAAATATTGAAAGAACGGAACCTTCATCCTCATGTTCAAAGATAAATATTATATCGTCCATAACAGTACCCGCACCTTCAACCACAAACGATCAATCCATGATGACAAAACTTGCCCCAGAAGATATTCGACCTTACCCTAAAGTTGTTACAGAAAATAAGACAAAAAAAAAACAAGAAAGAAAAGATATTCTGCTGTGTTAACAGACACGCCAGAGAAAGATAAAATTGAAAGCGAACGAAACGAACGGGAAAGTAGAAAACGACATATTGAGGTAAAGAGAGCTGCAAAAGAAAAACGTAAAGAGACAAAATCATACGTTCGTAAAGTTCTTTCAGAAGAAACCTCTGAAAGTGAAAACGAGGAGTCTCTTTGTCAAGAGTCAGGTGATAGTTTGATGGAAGACGAATATGAAGAAGAAAACGTTGAATGGGATATTTCCAATCTTGTTGAAGAGGACTTTGTCCTTGTGAAATTTGCCTCTAAGAAAACCTTGAAGCACTTTGTCGGTCAAATTTCTTCTAAAGTATCAGATTCGGAATATGTTGTGAATTTTTTGAAAATAGCTGTAGGTCAAAGGTTTATATTTCCTGACAATAGAGATATATCACACGTTCTATTAAAAGATATTGTACTCAAACTTCCAGCTCCAATTGAAACACAAGGAACAGCAAGATCCAACTCAATTTTCAAATTTTCCTTACATTTTGATAGTTACAATATGGGTTAGATGCATAAAAATTGAAATAGTCTTGAAATTTTTCCTTTTGTACCTGGTAGGTAATCTGGAATAAATATATTTTGTTTAAAACTGGATATTTTAATCATTTCCTTTAAAGAATTAAATCAATTTAATACAGACTTCATAGTAATTTTGTACATGTCCACATCTGCCCCACACAAATTTCTTTACGTCCACATGTACCTCCTAATGAGGCAGATGTGGACAATATGCACACGTTTCTTATCTCTTCAGTCTAAGTAGAAATAGTAAAAATTACATTTTTAAAATAGTGAAAAACATTCGCCTATCTAACAATACGTCTGGCTGAACCATTGAAGTTTATTAATGTTTTACATTTTTGCGTTGGTCAGGAATAAAATCCTAAATGTCCACATCTGCCTCCCTCTCCCCTACTTCAAAAGCTATTTAAAAACAAACAATTTCCAGGGGCGCTTTTTATGGGCCCGTATCTCCGTATGGGGGGCCGTAGGAGAAAAAATGTATAGGAACTTGTCAAATTATTTTTATGTATGTGCTCTATCTGAATCCGGGAGATTGCCCACATATTCTGGGCCACTCTGTAGAGACCAAAATATGAGAGAAGCGTGAGAAAGAATTGCTCAGGAAATGGTCCAACATTTAAGAAGCCTAATTAACGTGTATTATTCTTCATAAAAATGTCGTTTTAAATTTATTGGATGTATAATTTTTTTTTCTTCTTTTTTCCTAGCTACTGCCTGCAAATTCTTCTTTCTCTTCATCTCACGCATCAGAGGAACTATTAGTCGTCATGTTTAAAAAGTGCGGCGTCAGATGACGTTAAAACAAAGCATACACGCAGACACGGAATACATCTGACACATCATGTCGGATGGTGTGGAGTGGTATCGCATTAGGATAATCTGTCCCTGCCTTTAACCACTTGAAAACGCCCTAAATTTAATACTAATAATACGCACCTTTATAATGGATTCAGCTGGCGCTCTTTGTAAACATTTTACCATTGTCACAACATTGGTTGTCGGGCAACCATTTTGATCGGCTATTTCATTGATAGTATTAGAGGGAGTATTGTCGATTGCCCAACGAGACACTGCTGTGCCTGACATCGCTACAACTCCACTGGGCTGACCTAAAAAAAGAAACAAATCATACGTTTTTTAAACAATCGTTTGTTATAACATAATTTAGAACTGACACAAATCATACACTAGCAGATAAAGGTGTGACGTGTGACCCAACCAGTAGGTATTCCTCTTAGTGGGCTTTCACATTAAAGTAACATGCGGCGTGCTGCCTAAACATCAGTTATTCTCAAATTTGGTAAATGATCAGATCAAGAGAAATGATATGCAAATCTAACTTAAACCGTTGAATTCGTGTAAGTGAAAATGACTATTCACTTTCACCAAGACTTAAGAGAACGCGTTCTCCTGGATCATATCATGAGAAGTTTTCTTTTTTAATAAAACACATGCTGGTGTTTTACCTATTAAAACTGTTTCGGTGCATCCTTTTGTAGTCCAATAAACGGAACGCTTAAAAAGGAATTTTAGTTAGAAAGCTGCTTTTTCGATTAAAGGTACATTTTAATGTTTAAAAAGACATTTCAGTGTTATTTTGTGTCCAGTCCTTGCACGAGAGCTAAAAAACCCTTCAATTGGGGCTGAAAATATATTTTTGGGTTATAACTTTTAAATGAAAAATAATATGAAAAAAAGTTTTTTCTAAATGTTGTAGAGCATTAACATTTACATAAAAAAGGTTATTACTACTTTTTTCTAATCTATAAATCTAAAAGCCATAAGAGGTTCGCAAATTTCAAAAACAATTTTTGGTCAGGTCTTTAATAAATGGGACTTAAATATCGATATGGCATCACTGTCGTCTTTGGAAAAGAGTTGCAGTGTCTAGTGCAGTATTTATCGGGTTTTTAGATGCCGAATGATTTTTTGCGGATACAGGGTGCGCAAATAACATTTATATCTATATTTTAGGTGTATATGAAATTTGGTTAGTAGATAGCCAATACCTCGGAACAGCACATAGGGTAGTTTTCATTTCGAAAATTTTAAAAACAAAAAATATTACTTTACTTTAGAAAGGCAATGTAAGAGAAAAGATCAAAATCTGAGTAAGTGATAAATTTCACTGCACAGTTATTAAGTACTTTATACTATTTTTCATATAGGTGATACCTATTATAGGAGTGTATATTAAATTGACACACCATCAATTATTGGCACCCAAAAAGTTGCTCTAAAAAAACTGTTTAAATAAACTGATTTTTTGCTTTACTCTTTTAACCTACAAAAAATCGTTTAACCTTAATATCTTCACAGTTGACTGGCAATGGGCAATATTAGGTATTATTCAAGATACACCCTCAATAAAAATATCATATTAAGTACCTAGGTATATAAAATAATTATAAACCATTCAAAATTTTTGGCTTAGTTTCATACACACCTTTCACAGGGTTATTCAAACAATATTTCACAAAAATGTTTCACTCATAAAAACCTCAAAACAGTACAAAAATAACATACTCTAATAAATTAACGTAGGTACCTACCAAAAAACTTTCTTTTCAGACACCCGTATAGAGTCTCAGCCAGACGATGGGCAGTGTTGCCAAGTTGAAAATTCAATGCGTTTGTGAAATTTCGAAGACGCCGACCAACCCTCAAAGTTCACATGATTCTAAGGCCACAACTATTAGAGATATCGTAAAAATGATCATAAACGTTTTTATTCAGATTTAAATGCTTTACAACTTTTGTCTAAAACCTTTTTTTCTAGTATTTTTTGTTTTAAAGCCACGGGTAAAAAAAAACATTTTAAAGTAATTTTCCATCCCTTATGCAAGGGTTGAATACAAAATAATACCGAAGTGTCTTTTTAAACATTAAAATGTACCTTCCACCAAAAAAGCAGCTTTCTAACCAAAATTCCTTTTTAAGCGTTCCGTTTATTGGACTATTGTGGATGTTGTGTATTTCTTGCCGTTTTTTATAAATATTACCTCATGTGTTTCCTTATATAGGAGGTATTATTTTAAATAATATGCAAGTGAAAAGGCAGCGATTTCTTCCCGTCGATCCTGTCGAATTTTCCGACAGGAATTTCGTGAAGCTTTATAGGTTTCGCAAGCAGGACGTCGAAAGTCTGGAGGAAATGCTTGAGCCCTTTCTCCCAGTAAGAAACAGAGTGGATGCTATAACAAACAGAGTCAAGGCACGTTTATTAGGGGACCCTCCTAATTATTTTTCATGTATAGAACTTAATTTTGTAGGTGTACTTAGGTATATCATATTATGTTTAGCTTTAGGGCCTATGTAAGTATAGAGCTCGGGCAATAATTATCTTCCTGTACCCCTCCCCCCTTGACGTAGGTATAAAGTACAAAAATAATTATTTTTAGATTTTGACATCACTTAGAGTGTTCGCTGATGGTGGAAGTTACCAATTAGACGTTGGCAAAAACAATGCATGACAATAAGCCAGCCATCTGTTTCACGTGTTTTACATGAAATTTTGAAGGCACTCAACCAGCCTGCTATAGTGAATAGGTTCTGTCACTATCCTATTACAATGGAGGAATTGAGGAACTTAGGGAGAGGTGTGTACTTTCTTGAAAATTTAAATAAGTGGAATGTATGTTTGCCTTAATGAGGATATTGTTTTGTCTATTATTTTGTGATAGTAATTCTGAGTCTGTACATAATATACCCCAAAGGTGTATTAGAAGTCGGCACTGTTTGATCTCTCTTCAAAAGCTGTGCTTCCCTGTCTTAGTTTTTATGTTTCTCTATTAAAATTATTATATTCTTAAAAACTAAAAAAAAAAAAATTGCATGTTTGCAGGCAACATATTTGTTTTGATCTTAGAGTCTCTTTGGAGGGTGAGAACATCACGTTTTATGTTCTATTGTCCTGTTTTCTTAAGCAGCAAACTTTGAAAAAAAAAGTAAGTAAGTAATTTTGAATTGCAACTTCTGTTTTTTTTTTAGATTTTATGAAGAAACCAATATTCCAGGAATATCTGGAATTATAGACTGCATACATATTGCTTTAACAACGCCAGTAGAAAATGAGCATGTTTATGTAAACAGGAAGAATTTTCATTCATTAAATGTTCAGATGGTAAGAATCCACATTTACTTATTTATTCTATTTTATTCTATTCTATTTAATGTGCTTGAAGTGCGCACATACGAAAACAGTGTACGAATTGCATGCAGTGCGTAGAGGAGCAAAGGTTAATTCTCATTGTCAAAATGTCATCGTCCGATTATAAAGACCTTTTAGCATTCTACATGATACTACATGCTGCACGAATTCAATATTAAATTGTTAATCAGCAAGCATTTTTATTAAAATTGTAAACACTAAAATAATTATCAAGGGGTAAACCGCTTTGGAAATGTCAATGTCAATCAATACGGAACACTGCAAGATATGACCTGAAAAGCTTTAATTCGGCGTGCATCAAGTGAAAATAGAACGAGTCTTATTTTTCAGCACGCATGCTGTGCGGCACTGCATAGTGAGGCGACTCACTTCTTTCGCACGGCCGCCGCGCGGCTTCTGTATGCGTCATTGCATATAAAAGCATGGTACGCTGCACTTTATACTAACCTCATTTGCACCTCATATCTCTTCACTTAAAGTGCGCATCTTTGGTGGGCGCTCTCCCTAAGACTAACCATTCGTTTTGTGGTGAGGCTCGTGTAACCCACTTAAGTAATGTTTAAGTTTGCAGTTTGGCAATCAACAATTAATAAATAATTATTAAACATATTTCTGATGATACAGCGTTAAAATCCACTTGGTAACTAGGCTAAGCTTATACAGACAGTCCTAACAATAGAGACATAAAAGAAGCACATGGATTTTATTGCTTATAGACAATTCCTTTTAAGGAGCCGCATCACATGGCGATCCTGACAACGCGGCGTAAAGGTACGCAAGGGTGAAGTAGAAAGTTATCGTTTTGGTTTGTGCTAAAATGAGCAAGTCGATCTCTAAGCACGCTGAGTTAACTGATACGGGGGTGGTTAACTCTAACTTCGTAGTAAAGCAGGAATCGGTAGCAGTCCCTACCGACGTTCGAGTAGTGCTATACGTGCTGGTGGTAGCAATTCTCATTCTCATCCTTATAAAAACCCACAAAGCCTATCGTAAGGGCATGAAAAAGGATTTTTCGAGAAGCATAATCCTGAGAACCCAGGCAGCAGAGCCTTAGGTTTTAGACCAGCCCGGTCCAGATTCACCCGCAGCCCGACCAGGACCTTTAAACGAAGTGTTGCCAGACTAGTAAGCGATAAAATTATTTTATTTGTTATTTAAAGTTTTTTTTTTAAGAAAAATTTCAGTGAATACCTGGAAACTTTTAGTCATATTATTAAAGATATAAAAATATATGCATAAACAGACTTACATTAGACTTATACTCTAAATTTAATTGTTAGGGGTTCGAATTATTTTTCTATGAGGTATCGTAGCCAGTGATAAACCATTATATATTTTATTTTATTTTTCTTTTCCCTTAGATGCCCGTTTTATGGGAAGACGTTTTGACCAAACTTTAAAGCATTAACATTTCTACAACTACTGAGTCAAAACGTGTTCTAAAAAAGAAGTTGCCTAAGACAGCCTCTGTCAGATATGAGATTAAAGATAATCTTTTAAATAATTTTAATAAATTAATTAAAATAGTTAGAACAGTATATGACTCTTTAGACCAAGATCAAATAAAATCGGTTGAAAAACTTTTTACTTCTCTACGGGATAAGGCAATTAGACGACATCAAGTTAAATGTTCTTATAGGGTTTAGAATATATTAATACAAAGATGTTAGATGACAACTTTTCGGAGAGTTAAGATGAACAATATTTAAGTAGCTCAGAAAACTCTCTTCCAGACGTTAAAGAAATAAGGGATACAAAAATAAATTCAGATACAATGGCTATGACGAAAATGGATTTTTTTAATTTCGTTAGTAGGGTTCTTCCAAACCAGTTTGATGGTTCATCTGATAAGCTACAATCTATGTTTGATGCACTTAATTTAATACAAGCTAATGTGAAAAACCAGGAAAACGATGCGGTAGCCTATGTAAAGACACGCCTAACCGAAAGAGCACGAGATTTAATCTCAAAAACAGACACGGTTGCAGATATAATCCACAAACTTAAAAATGAAATTAAATTAGAAGACTCTGAGATGGTGATGACGAAACTCCTCTTACATAAGCAGTTTAACAAAGATGCCAATAAGTACGCTGTAGAAATCAAAGAATTAGCTCAAAGCTTAAGGAGACCCTACATAACCGAAGGAGTTCCAGTACCGCTGGCAGAAACATATGGCACAAAAATACTACCGTAAGATATAGTAACTTGGTTGAGTTAATATTATATTTTTTTCTCTCCTCGCCTTTCTTCGAATGTCCTTATGCCTGGCCAGAATAAGCCCATTCTTTTGAAAATGGGGAGATGTGGTGCGGCTCGTGTGACCCACTTAAGTAATGTTAAAGTTTGCAGTTTGGGAATCAACAATTAATAAATAATTATTAAACATATTTCTGATGATACAGCGTTAATATCCACTTGGTAACTAAACTAAGTTGATACAGAGAGTTCTAACAATAGAGACATGAAAGAAGCACATGGATTTTATTGCTTAAAGATAATTCCTTTTAAGGCCTCGCATCACAGTTTTCTCTAATAAATCTTAAAACTAAATATACTTATCAACTAAAGTCTATTCATTGATGTCATTTAGATTGCTCAAGCTTTTAACACTATACACAAATTATGCAAGATCACACGGCTTGGTTCTCTTCAGATTTGGACTTAATGGTAATTATCCAGCAGCTGTAGAGCTTCTGCGTTGAGATGTAGATGAAGTCGGGCTTCATGCTTGCCGGCACACCTTTTGATCTCTTCTTTAACTCTTGAAATTCCAAGGTCTCGATAATTATCAGAGTTGCGAACATACCAAGGAGCATTCACTATGTTACGTAGCAGTTTGCTCTGGAACCTTTGTATCATTTTGATATTATTATAACAGGTACAGCTTCAAAGCTGAATACCGTAAACTTTAAAAACCTGGTTATAAATAAGCATCTTATTGTAGATTGATAATTTTGAATTTCTTCCAAGAAACCAATAATGTTGTTGCGTCAAGAGTCATGCCTGGATATTTAGCATTCATCTCATGGGTCACAATTGTACCGTAGGAGAAGTGACTGTGCTAGCCTTTGTTAGTAAAATTTACATGGATTGATTTAGGTTCATTGAGCTTGATTTTACATTGTCTTGTCCAGTTAGCTACCATGTTGCTTGCTATTTGGAGTTTTCTAGTAGAGCTCTTATGATCTTGATCAACTGTGAGAATAGCAGTGTTTCTTCCGGTACTGGTAAGTCAGTGGTATATAAAAAATAAAGAAAGGGGCATAAAACGTTTCCTCGGGGCACCCCGGCTCCTATTTCTTTCAAGTCGGAATATTCATCCTCCTGCTTGATTCTAAAAAGTCGATCAGAGATATATGATGTTAAGATCTCCTTATACTGCTTAGGACGTATTTTATTTAATTTGTACTATATCAAACCTTGATGCCACACATTATCGAACGCTTGTACAATATCTAAGAATACTGCAGAACACACTTGTTTTTCCTCGTTGAATGTTTCTGCCTAAATCCGAATTGAAATAATTAGTAGAAGGGAAATAGGTCTATAAGAGGTGACATTGCTAGGGGGTTTACCCGATTTTGTAATATATACATTATTATTTCTGCAACTTTCCAACAAGCCGGTACATGTTTCTAGGTAGGTGTTTCAAAATTTCGCTAGTGATTAAGTCGCTGGTGCTTTTCTCGAATTTAAGTTTGGTTTAATTTTCTTTGCTACTTGCTATGGGGGAACGATGTTTTCTGATTTTTGGTTATCAATCTCTGCCAATATATTATCCACTTGTACTAGGTTAGGCGTAAAAATGTTAAAGATATGCTCAGCAAATAGGATAGCCTTTTGTGTATTATCCCTGTCCCATGAACCTATACCCTTCCTGATAGGAGGTATAGAAGTTATTGGTATTTTGACTTTTCTGGTTGATTTCCAGAGAGAATAGTCAGTATCCTTGTCTGTAGACAAATTTTGTACATTAAACTTATTGTTTCTTCCTTAAGCTTTTGATCTCCCTTCTGAGCTTCTGGGTTTATTATTATATTTTGTGGAGTCTGTTCGTCAAGTGTGCCCCGACGTGAATCCTGACACTATTCGCTTCTACCAGAACGGTAGTGCCACGGACAGTGTGTTTGAGTTTTCCTTAGTAGATGATAACGACGTAGTCTGGGCACATTCCCAGCTCAAATCTAATGCTGCCGGTTCTGACCAGCTCACGTTGCAAATGCTACAACTGTGTTGTCCTTTAATTATACCATTGCTTACCCACATTTTCAATACATCTATAAGCAACTGTAAATTTCCTTTAGATTGGAAATTGGCATCCATCCTCCCATTGCCCAAGGTATGCAATCCCAAAGAGTTTTCCGATATGCGGCCAATCAGTCTCTTGAGCACCTTGTCAAAGATATTTGAAAAAATTTTGTACAGACAAATAGTAGGTTATCTAAACGACAATAATCTTTTCTTCGTTGGTCAATCGAGATTCAGGAAGGGATACAGCACAGCGACTGCTTTGTTAAATGTGTTGGATGGTATTCTTAGGGCGGCCGATGTAGGGGATTCATCCTCGCTGGTTCTTCTCGATTGCAGCAAGGCTTTCGACACTCTCGATCCTCATCTGTTGTGTGCCAAGCTTCATTACTATGGTTTTCAGGAAGGTTCAATTAATCTGTCTAGAGACTACCTGGTTGGTAGATCACAGTATGTGATTTGCAACCAGAAAATTTCTCAAAATCTAGCGTTGAATAGTGGAGTTCCCCAGGGGTCAATTTTGGGGCCTTTGCTGTTTGTGATTTTTACCATGGACATGCATAGTCATGTAACTGGGTGTAGCCTTAATCAATACGCCGAGGACAGTCAGATTTTTACAACTTTTAACAAGACAAATGCTCTTCAGGCCGAACAACTAATTAATAACTGCTTAAATTCTATTTATATATATTCTAATAATAATGGACTGAAAATGAATCCAAAAAAGTCAGCAATAATGTTCTTTGGACCTAATAGCGAGGGAGCTAAAACTAACATCAATATGGCAGTGGCACAGGTCAAAATTCCGATTGTCAGCGAATATAAAAAACCTAGGAATTATTTTCGATAATAAATTAAAATTTAGAAGTCAAGTCGCACGGGTTGCTCAAATGGTGTACTATATTGTTTACGCAATTTATATAAAAATCAATTTATTCTAAACTTAAAATTAAAAAAACAGTTATGTGAGTCTTTAGTGCTTTCTCATTGAAATTATTGCAATTTTGTATATGGTCCCTGCTTAGATGTCAATTCAAAATTTAAACTTCAGGAAATTCAAAACTCCTGCATTCGTTTCATTTTTGGTTTGAGAATTAGGGATCGCGTCAGTCATAAATTAAAAGAATTGAGGTGGCCGAGTTTAAAGGACCGAGAAAAACTGCATCTGGAATGCTTTCTGCATAGACTCCTAAAAAGTGGAACTCCACAATATCTACGTGAAAAGCTGATTTTTCGGAATAGAAAGCGCAATACCAGACACAAAGACCGCTTTCAAATTCCTAAACATCATACAAGTCTTTTTAAACATTCGTTTAGCTATACATCCATCAGGCTCCTTAATGAGATTCTTGCCAATTGGCTGGATCTAGCTTGTGTTTCTTTTAAAGCTAGGTATAGAAACTTTCAGCTTGATAATAATTGTTGACTACTTTGTTTTTTCTTTCTTTTTTTCTTGTCTAGATGATTTTGTTTCCTTTCTTTGCTTTTGTTGAAACGCAGGGCTTTATTTCCTCTTACGTTCAATCAATTTTGTGGTATATTTCCAAAGGCGTGCACTGGTCGTTTTTATTGCGATTGGAAATTAAACTCGTGGTAAAGCAAAATAACTCTATTTAACATACTTTCGAAATTAACACATTATAACTTCTTGCACAGAGATATGCACACTTAGTACCCGTACTTAGGGTGAAACTTCCACTTTTTACATAGAAATTAGTACACTAACATTCCTAAAGATTTACCACTTGGTACAAACAGTAAAATGACCGCCAACAACCAACTTTGGTTATTCCTTTTTGACGGGACGTGTTGCTAGCTTTCTTGCTCAATCAACAGTGACTCTTAAATCTTGATCAGCGCCCAATGCAGCGGCTGGAGCCGCTGCACGCATACCCTATGACACGATTCATTCATCTTTTTTGGCCGACGCCAAGCTTCCGCCAATCCAGTGGGCGCATTTTACAGCGAACAAAATTGGAGCGTGACAGTGGTAGCCAGCCGCTTCCCTGGCGCCAATCCGAAATACATCATCTCTTATACCTACTATGTTATGAATGAAATCGTAAATTTGACATGTTACGCCTACTATGTTGCAACTAAACTAAACAGTCCATCTTTGGACAACTCATTGCAACTTTTAGGGCTGTTCCCCAACAGCTTTGTATAAGAGGTTTATATAACTTATCTTCACTTTTTCACAGTAATTACAGTATAGTTTAATTTTGCAGTTTACACTTTACACTTACCTTATAGTTCGAGTAGATATTAGGCATGTTTTATTTTAGACTCTTATATAAGTTAAATATTATGTAAATTGTATTCTTTTGCATGTTCGGTTAAAAGCAGCACTGCTGTACTTCGCCGAGTTAAAAATAAAGGCATATTATTATTATTATTATTATTATTATTATTGATTCAAGATAGTCCTATCAGATGGGTCTCTCGTCTGTTGCCATCTTCTTCTAGCTTTTCTCTTTTCGTTGACTACTACATATGGACGACTTCTTTGGTTTATTGAACGCAGCTTCCTGTACAAGTATGATTAAGTTTTCGGCATCTTTTTCCAGTTGCTCGGTTGTTCGGAAGTTAATATGCAACTTATAGTATTTTGGAGGTGAATTCTAAAACTTTCCCAATCAGTGATTTTTGTACAAAAGTAGGTTGGCCGGTTCTAAATTGTAATTATCCTCTCGCTCAATGTTAAAATGTCAGCTGGTCCGAATCCAGCTAGGTCACAGTTTTCTGCGACCTCAATGAAGTTGGGTGATATTTTTCTTGATATAAAAAAGTCTAGTAAATCAGGTTTTTTATTAGTGCCAGTGGGCCAGTAGGTAGGTTTACCTGTTGAGTGGTAATTACAACCAGTTTCTTGAACAGCTTTTCTTAACTCATTACCTTTAGTTGTGGTTAGTCTTGCTCCTCAACCCACATGCATGGCATTAAGTTATTTTTTTAAAATATATCTGGGTGGGCAGTAGACTGCTCCCACTCTTAATTTATGTTCAGTTTACTAGATTCCGACCACTGTTACTTGAATAACGATGTAAATGACATTCTTCAAAATGATCGATTGATTCCTTAATTATAACCCCACTACTACCTCTGACTTGATCATCTAGGTGGATAGCAAAATATACCTTATATCCTCTTATCTTAATGAAATATTGATTTGTCATATATTTCTCTGAAATAAGACAAATATCTATACGCTGAGTGTTAAGAAAGATTTCTACGTCGTGTTTTTTGTTCAGAATACCATTAATATTCTATGTAGCTACTTCTTTCATAACGCTTATTTGTGTTTGGGTATAGATCCAGTGTTTCCGGCCTTTAATATATTGAGGCTCTTATTTACTCGTTGAAGTGTCTTCATCATATTCTGTATCATCTGCGTCATGAGAAGTGTGTTGACAATCATGTATGTGCGTGAGCATAATATGATGTGAATAGTCACTTCAGCTTGAGAATAGATGTTACTTCCACAAAGGACCGCACTTTTCCCCAAAACTATCGCTCCCTCTCACTCCTTAACTCCATGGCAAAAATCATGGAAATTATCATTCTTGAACGCCTAAAGGAAAAAACCGCCGAACTGGAAGTCCTTCCAGACGAACAGTTCGGCTTTCGCGAAAACCTAAACATCGAACTACAAAGCCCTTAGATTTACAGAGTATATAACCCAGAGCTTGAACTGGAATCAGTACGGCTTTGACACCGTCTGGCACGATGGACTGATTCACAAGATGATTGACCTGGGTTATCCCTCCAGTCTCGTTCGTCTAATCCAATCCTACTTAGCCCAACGCAAAATCCGCGTCCGTATAGGCCACTCCCTATCCACCCCCAGAACCCTTGAGGCAGGCGTCCCTCAAGGAACTGTTCTCTCCCCACATCTTTTTAATATCTACAATCTACATCCATGATATCCCCAAAGCCACTGCCTTCATTGTAAGGTCACTGCGTTCACACGTTTTCACACGCAAGCTGCAAGAAGCAGCCAACGAATTCTCCAGTTACTGCGTAAACTGGAAACTTCGTCTAAATCCCGATCAAACCCAAACCATCCAGTTTGCTCGTAGAAGGCAAACACCCTTCGACGTGATCAACCTAGACGGTCGCGACGTTCCCTGGTGCGACACAGTGAAATACCTCGGTGTCAGCCTCGACAAAGCCCTCCATTGGCGCCCCCATATCCAAAACACCACCAACAAAGCCAAGCTCTTCTACAGTCAACTATACCCACTGCTCAATCGACGCAGCATCCTTAGCCACAAAAACAAACTCCTCCTCATCAATTCAATCAATCGCCTCACCCTCACATACGGTTTGGCAGCTTGGGGTTACGCAGCCCATTCAGCATTAACCGTTTCCAATCCCTAATAAAACCGTTACATCCGAACAGCCATGGATATCCCATGGTTCATCCGTAACGTAGATCTACACCGAGATATCAAATACACCCCCCTATCCCAGTATCTACACGATAGAGGAACCAAAATCCTCACCGCCACTCCCTACCCACCTTAACCCGTTCATCAGACAAGCCTCCAATTATGATATAGGTGTTCCCGCAACGCCCCCGACACCAGCTCCTTTAGGTGTAGCCCACGGAAAGGACCGCAGGGGGCGAGGCAGGCAAGCCCAGTGGGAGTAAGCGGAGATGAGAGCTCGAGATAACTCTGGCCACCGAAAACTCCTTCAAGGTGGGCGCACCACATCGCGTGTGCCACGTGATTTCAATGTGGAAGTATTTCTTTTGTACTTCCGTAAATTAGGTAAACCAAAAGGGGCGATTAGGGTGCTCACCTAATCGTTTTTTATTCTTTTTTAATATTTAAAAGTTACAAACGTGTTGTGAAAGTGAGTTCCATTGATTTATATTCATATGAAGGCAGTGGTGGGGTGCGGGATCCTAACAAACCAAACTTATCGTGGCTAATTAAATCGCAGCTGTTTTTCTGCACGCGACAACAACAACTTGGGAGTTGACAGTAAATTGTCTCGTCATCACATTCAAGAAAGTTTATCGAAGCAACATCATATCTTTACACCATTTCTAACACTATTGTAAAGTCAAAACTCGACTAGTCAGCAGTGATATGGTCACCCACTTAAAATATGTTTAATTTTGCAAACATGAAATATATCCTCCTAGGAGATTTAATCTTGCTAAACTCCATTCCACAATAATTCGTTGATTTCTCGACCGCAATAAAATTTAAATGACAACCCTCAGTCGTAATCCCAACCATAAATAAGTTGCCTGACAAATATTTATTGTGTAGGCACCGGACCTTTTGAAAGGGTACAGGTCCTGATTACCTACTAATTTCAATAGTTTAGGTTAGCTATTTTTAACAAAACAACAAATATAAAATAATAGGTAAGTATCTTTATTTTAATCATGTAATTAGATAGCTATTAATATTTATACAAAAATACTAATCTACAATATTATAATAATACAATATTTAACTTAACCTGCTCTATATTTAGCTCTGCTTCACTATCACTATCGTCTTCATCTATGCCTAAACTAATTATTAAGTGCCTTACGTTACTATTAATTATGTTATAGGAATCTTCGACTTGGATCACGTGTCTCACAGAATTTTTCCAACTTTCTACTGAGATATTATTTACACATTTTTTAATTAATTCTATAACAGAACTACTTAGTGTAGGGGATGTGTTTTCTCTTCTAATATATGTCTTTAACTGGCTCCATATGTTCTATTGGGCTAAAAATACAGTAATACGGAGGGAGGCGTAAAACTGTGTGACCATTGGCACTTGCGAGATTGTCAGAGACATATTCTTTTTCAATATTGAATGTTTTTAAAACATTTAAAAGGTCCTTTTTTGTATAGGTTTCCTCGAAATATATATTATTTTCCATCATATAGTTTTGAATTTCCACTTTTGTATTATTTGAATTCGGCACTTTACTTAGTTGGCGACTGTGGTAACTAGCGTTGTCCATCACAATAACATTATTTTTGGGCACATTCGGAAGCAGACGATTCTGAAACCAATCTTCAAACAATGTAGCATCCGTGACTTGATGGTAATCCAAAGATGAATTGGCAATTTTCTTCGCAGATAATAATAGAGCGTTCGGAATAAATCCATTTTCTGAACCTGCATGTAATATCGTAATTCTTTGTCCTTTGTTTGAGGGAGCTTTAGTTTGACATTTGATTGTTGAATCGCTCCAACCTTTTTTAGGAGTGTCGTGGGTATCAAACCAAGTTTCGTCCAAGTATATAATTAAACGATTTTCTTCCCTATATTCTCTACGCCATACTTGTAAACGCTGCGATTCCATTAGTAATTGTCGTTTGTCAATGGTACGATATTTAAAACCCATTGCTTTTACTATTCTCCAAAGGCTTGTCTGTCCTGCCACATGAAATGTCGGTTTCGTCTGCTGTAAGTACCTTTTTTAGCATATCTATTGTTGGGACTATTTGTTTTCTGTACATGTCATAAAATTTCCTCCGAATCAAGTCTTTATCAGCTTCTTCGATGCTTCTCAATTTTCCGCTGTCACACCGTTTTTTCCTTGGCTGGATGGGTTTGGTCACTATATCTTTTACTCTCGTTAATGCAACTTTGGTCAAAATACTCGTTTCACTGAAACTTGCACTCCGGTCATACCCTTTTTCTAAAAGGGTACAGTAAACGTTCTTTATGATGTCTTTGGCATCAAGTGATAAATGTTTTTTCTTCGTTACACCATAACTTCCGGAAGCAATATTATCTGAAGTTTCACACAGATCTGACATATTTTGGATGCTCGATAACATACACGAAAATACCTTTAACGCACAGCTTGACAAACACCAAACGACTGGATGAAAAGACTCTGTTTTATATTGAACACCTGCAATTTGCCATTAACCTACCTAATATACCAATATAATAACATAATTAATAGTAACGTAAGGCCCTTAATAATTAGTTTAGGCATAGATGATATTATAATTTTATAATATTGTAGATTAGTATTTTTGTATAAATATTAATAGCTATTTAATTATATGATTAAAATATAGATACTTACCTATTATTCTATATTTGTTGTTTTGTTGAAAATAGCTAACCTAAACTATTGAAATTAGTAGGTAATCAGGACATGTGCCCTTTAAAAAGGCACTTATTTATGGCTGGGTTTAAATTTTATTGCGGTCGGGAAATCAACGAATTATTGTGGAATGAAGTTTACAATACTTTTACTAGGCTACTAAACTAAAGTTTCGTGTGTCAAAGGGGTAATAAATATTTGGTTAACCTTTAGCAACTTTAGTTAACGCTAGCAACAAAGCACTACTAGCCCCCGTGTCATGCCCCATAACAACAATTCTATGTGGATTTCCTCCAAAGAACCCAATGTAGTTCCGGATCCATTGTACGGCTAATGCCATGTCCCACAATGCGGCATTCCCAGGCAAGTGTTTGGTACCCGAACTGAGGAAGCCCAGTGAACCCAAGCGATACTGGATCGTCACTACTAGAAGACGTTGACCTACGAGGTGTCTTACCTAAAAAAATAATATTATTCTCGAGAATTTTAAAGAAAAAGCCGTGCTTTTTCGTCAATTTCATAGCAGAAGCACTGTTATGACGTGATAAGAATTTACCATTGATCATTTTTGAGATATTAAAACGTTTCTTAAAAAAAATCTTAACTGAGAAGCGTTCATTCAAAAAGGGATAAGCCCATATTTTTTCAAGATACGTTTGATTCAATCTAAATTGGACAAGTCCAATAGTATAACCTATGGGTATATATCGATACATTTCTATCATACATACATTACTATCGACTCAATAAAACCCGACTTAAAATAACAAGTTTATAGTTAACGGTTACGCGGAACTCCGCAGGAGCACAAGAATAGAAAATAGCCAGGAGAGTAGTCGGCACAAGCAGCTGTGTGGTGATTAGGTCATTTTTTACAAGTTTTCCTGTCATATTATTGGCCTCTTTCTATAAAAACTTGATAACGAAGAAATAAAGTGGCAAACTTTACCTGAGAGTTTTGTAAAAAAACACAAGAAGATAATGTGACAGAAGAAGCGGCAAACGGGACAGAACAGCATACAGAAACATGCGATTGCCTAGAAAGTGACCATGAACTATACAGGGTGTCCGGAAACTTCGTTCGTATATTTTATGGGGATATTCTACATATGAAAATATGAAAAAAAAATCATATGAATGTAGGTCCTTAAATGTCTTATAAGGAAGCTATGGCCGTCCAAAGGTGACCTCTAAAGATTAGTTTCTCTTTTATATCTTTGCAACCGCTTGAGGTGCCGATGTGCTTTTTGGCACACAAACTAATATTAACAATTGCTAATTTATGATATTGAGAGTTAGTATGAAATTTAGTCAGGGACGTTCTTACGGGGGGTGGGGGGGGGGGGTGCCTTAGTTTATTTATTCCTAAATTTTTGTACACGACACATTTAAAAAATTTTACCCAAAAATTATAATTCCAGTGATTTTTCTACACAAAAAAGGAATTCTTAAAAAAAAAATTATTGGGCCAATGATTTAGGAGAAAAATCGGTTTATTTAAATCATTGCATAAACTATTATCGAATTGTGTTTAAACTAAAACATCAAAGTAGTCTTATGACAAATAAAAATTTGAAGTCAAAAAAACATCAAGAAGCCCATGGTTAGCGTTAAAATATATTGACAATGACGTTTTTGCGATTTATTGTAGTGATCATTGATCAAGTGCAAAGTGTTTTTGATTAATTAAGGTGCAAATTTTAAAAGATGGCAGATTATTCATTTGCTGAGTTAGCTGATATGCATTTTATGTAATGCAAAGCTAATGGTTGTGCTCGAGATGCTCGCAGGTTGTATCAAGAATATTTTCCAAACCGTCAAATTCCTTGTGAGAAATTATTCATTAATTTACATCAACGATTAAGAGAAACCGGAACTTTTAGGCCAAATATGAATAAAATTGGGAGAAGCCGTACTACTAGGACTCCACAAGCAGAAGAAAGAGTGCTCGAATGCGTTGCAGCCAATCCGGGTATAAGCACAAGAAGAATTACCTTACAAGAGGGTATCCCCAAGAGCACATCATGGGAAATTTTGCATGAACAACTTCTCTATCCATACCATATACAAAGAGTTCAGGCGCTTAAGCCTCAAGACCTACCTCCTCGTGCACAGTTTTGTCAGTGGATGCAGAGAAAATGTCATCAAGACCGTTTTTTTCTACATAAAGTCTTGTTTACTGGCGAAGCAGGGTTTACCCGTGAAGACATCGTAAATTTTCATAATAATCATGTATGGGCAGAAGAAAATCCCCATGCAATTTTCGAAAGTCGATTTCAAAATAAATTTTCAATTAATGTTTGGGCAGGTATATTGGGCGATCGATTAATAGGACCATACATTAGCCTCAACGTTTAGATGGGCCTGCATATTTAGATTTTTTACAAGACTCTTTGCCTATTCTACTTGAAGATGTGCCGTACCAGCAAAGACTTACAAACTATTTTATGCATGATGGGGCTCCACCTCATTTTAGTAGATTGGTTCGAGATTATTTAAATCAAACATATCCAGACCGGTGGATAGGCCGAGGTAGGCCCATTGCCTGGCCTCCCCGTTCACCTGATCTCAATCCATTGGATTACTTTCTTTGGGGATATCTGAAGTCTCTGGTATATTCAGTACCTGTCGAAAATGTACAACAATTGGAACAACGTGTTATTTATTGTTGCGAGGAAATTCGTAATAAGGAAGGAGTTTTCGCAAGAGTACGAACATCAATGAGAAATCGTTTAGTTGGTTGTATTGATATGAATGGAAACCATTTTCAACATTTGTTGTATTTTTTCTACTTTTTTCAGTTTATTATTGTTAAACCAACAACTCTTAATTTGTTTTCTTTAAAAATTACAATAAAACAACGTTTTGACTTAATTATTGTCATTGTCAATTTATTTTAACCCTAACCATGGGCTTCTTGTTGTTTTTTTGACTTCAAATTTGTATTTGTCATAAGACTACTTTGATGTTTTAGTTTAAACACAATACCTTTTTTGTGTAGAAAAATCACTGGAATTATAATTTTTGGGTAAAATTTTTTAAATGTGTCGTGTACAAAAATTAGGAATAAATAAACTAAGCCACCCCCCCGTAAGAACGTCCCTGACTAAATTTCATACTAACTCTCAATATCATAAATTAGTTGTTAATATTAGTTTGTGTGCCAAAAAGCACATCGGTACCTCAAGCGGTTGCAAAGATATAAAAGAGAAACTAATCTTTAGAGGTCACCTTTGGACGGCCATAGCTTCCTTATAAGACATTTAAGGACCTACATTCATATGAACTTTTTTTTATATTTTCATATGTAGAATATCCCGTTAAAATATACGAACAAAGTTTCCGGACACCCTGTATACTTCTCCAAGAAATTAACGCACCACCAAAAAATAACTAAAAGTTTAAAGTAAATTTTTGTCAAAACTACTTGTCCGATTTGAATGAATTTTTTTTTAATGACAGGTTGACTCTTCCAGAAAGTTAGTGTATTACTGTATTTGCATACAAACTTACTTTTTGTATAAATACGGAATGTTGCAATGATAACCTGATTTTTTCATAAAATTTGTAACACCCTGTGGGGTTCAACAGTTACAATATCAACTTAAAATTAAAATCAATCTGTAGCTTTATCTTTTTGTAATATTTTTTTTATTTACTCTATTATCTTGGTCACAACAAGAGAAACACAATTTTATAGCATAACATGCTTTTATTAATTTTAATTTGCATTAGAAGTGTATTTTCAGTGTTAGTCCTTACGTTTTTTTTGCAAACACCTTTATTTTGATTAATATGCAACGTGAAACACAAAATCTTACTCGCGAAGAATGTGCTCAAGCATTAATATTGTCCGAGGAAGGCTGGAATTACCGAAGAATTGATAGACGATTTAATGTATGTCATACAACCGTTTCACGAGCTATACAAAGATTTAGAGACACTGGAAGTCATGGTCGCAGATCGGGACAAGGAAGGAATCGAATAACAACCCCTATACAGGAGCGGTGTTTAAAACTATCAGCATTAAGACAACGTTTTGCAACAGCCCGGACCCTTCAATCCCAGCTTCGAGATGCTAATGGTTTACAAATTTGTGGTGACACAGTTTGTCATCGACTAAGAGAACACAATTTGAGACCTAGAATTGCTGCTCGGGTGCCAGCTCTAACTAGAGATCATCGAAGAGCGAGGCTGAATTTTGCCAGGGAGCATCGTAACTGGTTAGAAGCTGAATGGCAACAGGTATTATTTACGGATGAGTCAAGATTTTCTACGTACAATAATGGCAGTCGCATGCGTGTATATAATAATAATAATAATAATAATTAATAATTAAGGTCTTTATTCATAAATGATGCAATCAAAGTACTACATTTTGTTATTGGGCGAGGTTCAGTTCACCCTGATTACAATATATGCAACAAGGCATCTGTTCAACTAACCCATAACCGAACTATAACTAGTGAAATTACCATGAAGAAAGAAAATAGTAGACGAGATAAACATAAACTAATAAATTATATTTTATCTTTAAAAGTGGAGAGTATTACTAAAAACAACAATTCATTACCCAGGCCGCACTTTCTATTATGATTGCGCACCAAGCTTTTGATAAATAAAATTTCTGAAAACAGGTGCTGACATAGCATAAACATCATTAGGAAGAGCGTTCAATAAATTGACAATGTTGTACGAGAAGGATCGCTTAAAAACCTGCGATCTATGTTGTGGTATTGTAAGCCTACCCTTAAACCTAATATTAATATTGTGTACGTCTGTGCGAAATCTAATCTTCTGATAGAGATATGTTGGAAACTTATTTTTTATAATAGCATGATAGTGGCAAATCATATGCAGATAACGCCTTTGGTACATGCTTAACCAACCATTATCTTTAATTTTATGGGTAATGTGCTCTCGTTTTTTTAGCCCAAATATAAGCCGTAAGCAAGAGTTTTGTACTTTTTGTATTCGCCTTGAATCATATTCGGTCAAGCATGGACCATAAACGCCATCACAGTAATTGAAGTGGGAAAGCACAAGTACATCACACAACATAGACTTTACATTCCTATTAAGGATATATCTATTTTGATAAATAAGTTTTAAGTTGGAGTAAGCTTTCTGAATGCACCTATTCACATGTGCAGCAAACCTCAACTCACTGTCAACATACAGACCCAAATTCTTCACCACAGGATCCAACTTAATATTGTGACCTTGAACGCCAATATCATGACTGTACCGTTCGATAAACCGTTGTTTTTCTACTTTTCCTCCAAAAACCACCGCCACAGTTTTATTAAAATTTAATTTTAAGCAATGATTACTACTAAATTCACTAACCTTGATCAAATCAAAATTGACTGCGGCGACAGCCTGTGGTGCTTCATCCGGATAAAAGGACAAGTACATCTGAGTATCATCAGCATAGAAATGATTACTGCATGACAGAAACACTGAAGAAAATGATGACGTATAAAATGTAAATAATCTTGGGCCCAAGATTGAGCCCTGCGGAACACCATTAGTGACATCTAAAAATTCCGAGTTTTTTCTATTATAACATACTAATTGTTTTCTGTCATGCAGATAATTTGTCATGAGCCCTATTGCTTGGTCGTTAAAACCCACATAACTATACATTGCTTTTAAAATATCATGATTTAACGTATCAAACGCCTTGGAATAATCCAACAAAACCAAAATTGACAACTTTCCCTTATCTAAGCTGCATATTATATCATCTGTTATATTCATTAAAGCAGTATTGCATCCCACACCCTTTCTAAAACCAGACTGTGAATCAGAAATAATTTTATTATTGTTAAAATATACCTGCAACTGAACATCAAGTAGCTTTTCAAAAACTTTGGAAAGGGTGGGGAGAATACTAATGGGGCGCAAATCATCAAAAGTATTCGGAGTAGCAACCTTGGGCAGAGGAATCACACGCGCTTCCTTCCACATACTAGGAAAGGTGGAGCAAGAAATACTATAGTTCATGATGTGTGTTATATATGGAAGTAGAAAGGGAAGACATAATTGTATTGTTAAGATATTTATTCCATCAAGTCCTGTAGCTGTACTTTTTATTGTAGAAATTACTTTTAAAACCTCTATTTCTGTTACACTAACAAAATTAAAATTATTATGACATTGTTTATTATTATTATAAAAATCTATTTGACTTTGATTAGGCTTAAATTTTGGGACAGCATTGATGAAATTATTATTTATAGTATTTGGGTCTGTCAAATGAGTTGGTAAAACTAAGTTTCCTTGAACTGTATTATGAACATTTAATTGTTTTAGATCAGCCCATAATTCTTTTGGTTTTTTATTTTGAAAAGAATTTTGATAATACGCTTTTTTTTCTCTCCTTACCGCTAGTGTGAAACCGACGCCCTAACTTCTCAGATACCACATTACTTGGAGGAGGATCTGTGATGGTCTAGGAAGGTATTTATTTGACTGGTCGCACAGAACTTGTGGTCATAAATAATGGAAGCCTTACAGCTGAAGGTGCATATTGGAGGTCTTAGACCAACATGTTATGCCATTTGCGCCATATATAGTGCAAGGATTTTTGTTGATGCAAGATAATGCCAGGCCTCATGTCGCTAGAGTTGTGAGGAATTATTTAGAGGAAGTTGGCATCGATACCATGACATGGCTCTGGGACACTCTTGGGAGAAGGTTACAAAAGGAACGGAATTAGAACACTTTGGAAGACGTGGGGAAGCGACTGATTGACGATGACTTATTTTAATTATGGGCCGTCGTTGCCAAGCAGTTATTTGTGCCAGAGGCGGAAATACTCGCTACTGACATTTTTTTTACATTTTATTTCTTTGTTTCTCGTTGTTAAATTTGGGTAATAAATTTTAATAAAAACATGTAATGCTATAAAATTGTGTTTCTCTTGTTGTGACCAAGATAATACAGTAAATAAAAAAACAAAATGTTACAAAAAGATAAAGCTACAGTTTGATTGTAATTTTAAGTTGATATTGTAACTGTGGAACTCCACAGGGTGTTACAAATTTTATGAAAAATCAGGTTATTATTTATACAAAAATATGTTTGTATGCAAATACAGTTTAGTAGTACACTAACTTTCTGGAAGAGTCAACCTGTCTTAAAAAAAATTCATTTGTTTTGATAAAAATTTACTTTGAACTTCTGGTTATTTTTTGGTGGTACGTTAATTTCTTGGAGAAGTGTATGTTTAAAATATACAATAACCTTACTTATTTCTTGTACTTATTACTTATAGTTAATAAAAACTTAAAACGTAATTGACTAAACAATATTTTACCCTAAAGATAAACAACAAAATAAATTTAAAGTTCAGACAAAACGTGACACAAACGTTTAATTTAAGCAAAAGTTAATATGTACAACTTATTTTTTGATCACTCTATTAAAAAATAAACTATAATCATAAAAATTGTTTGGAAAAATATTTTTAATCAGAGAACAAATCATGTTTATATAGATACAATTTAGAATTATTATAGTACAACCGGTCTCAATGCTTTTTTTCAAAGTTATTGTAAGTGGACATGTCCCTTTTGAATATACATTCCTCAATTGTTTAAAAAAAAAAGCCGCCTATATTTCTTTAGCATTAAATTCTACTTTGGTCCTTTACTCAAGGCAGAATTTCTATTATTATAAGATGTTCCTTAGTCAGATTCATAATGTAATGTTAAATATAGAAAAATCTTACTCCATACTGTGAGGCCGACCCATATCTAAATCCACCTCCGTGAATCCATATTATAACTGGTAATCCTGAAACACAGACAAAGTCAAAGACATTTATTGTCAGTCTTGCATAGAGCTTTTGAGAAGTAATTAAATGCATAGAACTACATATTATGGACTACCCACTAATTCCATACAGGGTGTTTCAGAACTTAAGGGGGTGATTCCTCATGATATCCTAAGAGAAAAAGTCGATATGAACATGTGTTCAGAGTTGCCTCGTTTTTGATATACAGAGTGTTAAAGTTTAAAAAAAAAATCGTTTATTAATAATTTTTTTAAATATCCTTTTTCCGATATTGTTGAAAATTAAACCGGAAGTACTATATTTCCGGTTCTCGAGTTACATCCGGTTTAACCGAAAGTTTACACTTCTGGGAAGATAATAAAAAAGTAAGATAGGGACATGTAAGCCGTTTTGCTCTAAGATATACCGTTAGAGAGCTAGAAGCTGTCAAAGTTCAAAAAAGTCATTTTTCGAAAGTCGATATCTCAGAAACTATTAAGTTTAGACTTATAGTGTGCTTATTAAAAAATAATTGATATTTTATGTAGAATCCAAAAGTATTATAAGATATAGGATTTAAAAAAATGAAAGTTTTGTTTACCATGACTGTTTGAGGCACCCCGTATAATTACAGGTGTCCTAGTTTTATAGATTTTTTTAAGGCCTACAACTTTTATACCGGAAGTTTTTTTATATTGTGCGCCATTTTCTAAATAATTGACCGGTCCGGGACTTTTTGAACACAGTGTATGTTAAATTAAGTGGGGGACTAACAAAAAAATATTTTTTTTAAATCGACCGGAAAGCAACCACTTTCTACTCAATCTTTTAACCGGAAAATGTCATTTTATCGGTCTAGACCAGAAAGTCATAAAAGAGGGACCGGTAAAGTACTTTACCGGTCCCTCTTTTTACTTTACCGGGCCCTTTTTTTACATTCCGATCAATATTTGAGAAAACGAACCAAACCCATAATAAGTAGGCTTTGACTTGATTGTTTCTTTCATGGCGTTTCATGGCAACGAACTGTCAAATTTGATACTGCTTATTAAAAATTGTGTTTAAAAGTTAAAAGTTAGATTATATTATGGAAATGAATGTGGATGAAGGTGAAATTCCTCTTGAAATAACTGAAGCGGCTGCTAGAGCTACTCACGATTTGTTGCCGCATAAGTCCAGGGACAAGTATGAAAAAACGTTTGCCGTTTTCAAATGTTGGTGTAAAGAAAAAAATTGTACTTTTAACATAACAGTCCAAAAATAGATATTATTAATTATTAGAATAATTCTAATTTTAATTATTTATTAAGTACCTATTATCAAATAATATTTATTATAACTATTATAAATAAAAAAAATTCCTGACTATAGAGTTTTCAATCTGCTTAAAACTATATTAATGTAGTAAGCCATTATCTAAATTTTCTTGTACGCCGCTGGTCTTGCGTCGATTTAAAAAAAAATATTGTACGTTACACAACCGGAAAGTACGTTTACAGGACTCGCAGGCTTCCAGGACTCGCCTGGCGGCTCGCCCTGGAAATTGCCTGCTTCGTCCTGTAAAATAGTACTTTCCGGTCTTGTAACGTAATATACTATTTCCGGTCCAAGCCGTCAGCTCTCCTGACATTAGAACGTAACGGATATATAATTCTCTCCATCCTGTCAGCATCCAATACAGAAAACTTAAAATTATAATTAATATGACCAAACGCAAAGTTTTTATAATGATTTAAGAATGTATTATCAGCCTGGATATTGGGAGGTGGAATACTTTCCAAGAAATGCGTATTAAAACTATTAGGAGTACCAATCTCTCTAGGATTCATAATCAGAAGTAGAGTTAATATTAAGTCATCTAAGTGTACGCCAAAACCCTTTAGGGTCAGCTCTAAATTGTTGATCTAAATAGGGTCTTTTTTCATTGTGTACCGACATAGTGACAAGATTTCTTAGCTGTTTGTACTCGTTCCAGGTTATCTCGGTTTTCAGCCTTTTATACTTGGAATGAACTTTATTTCTCAAGCGCATCATAAATTTTATGTTAGGTTTAATTCAGGGTGCAGGCGGTTTAGTTAGGCGTGACGTCTTGTAAGGCGCATGCCTATCAAATAGCTTATTAACCGAATTTGTGAAAAAGTCAACCATATCATCAACGTCAACGTCATTAACTTCCCTAGTATGGTATAATCATCCGCTCAGCCTACCGCTCCCAGGCCGAAATCCCCGATTGCCACTATCAGGCAGGACCAAAGAGTCACACTCTTTGGCTGGATGATCAAGTCCTGCCAAAATTGGCAGTAGATGTGTAAATTTTGGGACGAGTACTTTAATCTAATTTTTTCTTACCTTCTGTCCCTGTAGGCAGATCGGGTGTAAAAATATTTAAGGCCAAACAGTCTTCGTTGCCTACAATCATGTTTCTTCCAGGCACTGGCTGAATACAGGGTGGTGCATAAAGTGTAGCTTTAATTTTTCCTTCCAGGAACTTTTCCCTTGGTCGCTAAAAATTAATTTGAAATTTAAGATATTCCTACTTTTTGGAGAAATCATACTTTAGGCAATAATTTATTAGCGTAAAGTAATATTTTATTAGACAACTTATAAATGACAATGATCAAGTATCATTGGTCCTCTCTTCATATCCGGAAATTAAACTGGTGAATTTTATGCGCAAATGTTAGATACGAGTGATACGACTCTTACAATTCCTTCGATGCAAAAGCAAAGGAACGGTGATGAAGATCTTGCTTTAGATGAACATCTACTACATTTCCAACAGCAAGACGGAGCACCTCCCCATTATATACATCAAGTACGAGATTGATTGAATAATCGTTATCCAGAGTAGTGGATTGGTAAAAGAGGACCTATTGAATGGCCACTTAGGTCAACAGATCTGACACCGCTCGATTTCTTTCTGTGGGGTCACTTGAAATCTATTGTATTCAAAACACAACCAGATTCAATAGAACAGCTCCAGCAAAGAATTATTCAAGAATGTAGGGTATTTCACCTGAGACACTTCAAAGGGTCCGCGAACAGTTTAAATATCGGCTGTACTTGTGCTTACAAAACAATGGTATCCATTTTGAATAATTTATAAAGTAACACATGGGTAATGATTTCAAAATTTAACTTCTTTCATCATCATACTTTTGAGGGGGTCGCGTATATTTTAGCTCTATTTTACGATGATAAGTTTGGACAATTTCCAAAATATCCGTAACACAAAAACTTTACACCACTACTATGGTTTGGGTCTCACTTAGAACTTACCAAAAACCTGTCAGCCCCGACCGGGGGATGAGCGTACTTAATTCCCTTAAAAACAAAATGGGGAAATTCCCTACTTCCTTCCACCCTAGCAGACCTTCCATTAAAACGGACGTATACAACAGGGTCGTCATATGGGGGATACTTGGCTGCTTCGCCCCCGACAATTCGCCGGACTCTGTGATGGGCTGTTCCGTTATCGTTACAGGTCATTGCGGATATGGAAGAAAGCAATAGCAAAGTGACAAATAGGGATATACTGGGAAACATTGTCTTATAAACGTTTATTCCTAAAAATAAAAGTAATATAGTACCTATTAAAAAATACACTGATGGACAAAAATAACACATAGGAAAATTAAGAGCTTCTTGCTGTAAAGTGAAGTATCTCGCTGGAAAAGAGATAAAAGAATCAATAGGGCCAAAATTATTTTTGACGCAAAATCAAAATCAATTTCGCCTATAGTTGATAAATATTCCTAAAAAGTTGTTAGGAATGCTAAAGGACATGAGTTCAAATGTAAATGTAGCGATTATCTAATATTGAATGTCCGGAAATTTTAAATATTGGGAAAGTTAAAAAACTCTACCTTGAAAACTTAACCATAATTTTAGACTGATCTCTTCTTAGTAGTTTGGGCTTTAATTGATAACATCATATGCATTAAGAGAGATAATTTATAACAAGTTTTCACTTTACAGTAAGAACACAATGTGTCTCCGGATGGGATACCACACTCTATAGTCTATTTGTTTATGATGCGAAGCAATAAATCAATCAAAACCGTCTTCTCCATGGGCGTGAACGATCTTTAGGCATGTATAGATGTCAATTTTTTAATTTGTGCAGAATTAGTACAAGTATCAACATTAAACGCTTTGTTTTCAAATATATATTTTTATATTAAATTTTTTAAGCTTAAAATTATATACAGCCATACCATTTACCTGGAATTTTAAAAAGCAATTTTATCAAAACTAATTAGAATCTAGGTACTTTCGTCTCAGCTCTAATCATTTTATTCCTTTTTTTGTACCTAATCTTGGTTACCTGTTTGCTAATTATGTGGTTATTATGCCTTTATGGGTGCCTCTATTGGAATAATACACCTATTTATATCTATACATACCTACCTTGGGTCTTGTTTCTCAGTGAAAGTAGTCGAAGTGTGAAGTATCAGTATTTCTTTAATTAAATATGGAGAATTTTTAACAATTGTCTAAACGCCCTAGAGTCGGTCCATGTACAGTAAATGAAAAAAAATTAATTCTTAACTATTACGGTTCTATTAAAAGGAAGAATGTGGATTTGAGTGTTGACAATGCAGTGGAATTTACAGCAGATATGCTTAACGTTGGGAAAACAACAATATATTATAAACTTTTAAAAAAAGAAAAAAAGTGTTGGCGTCAAACCTCACAAAACTTCTCCAGGACGACCAAAACTTGAGCTGGATGACGTTCTATTGCAGAGAATAAGGCGAAAAGTTCATAGTTTCTTAAAAAAAAAAGAAATTCCCACGCTAGACAAAATTTTGTCCTCAATCAGAGAAGACCAGGACTACCCATTTCTGTGTAGAAATACGGTTTGGAAATTATTAGAAAATATGGGTTTCCAGTGGAAAAAACATAAGAGGTAATCGATTTTAATAGACACAAGCTATATCGTCTGTTGGATAAGAAATTACTTAAGAAGCATCTAAAAAGCCGGAGAAGAAAACAAAAAAAAACATTTTACCTAGACGAAACACAACTTCTAAAATGGTGGATTTAAAAAGACTCTTTAATGAAGCTATGGGTAAAATCAGTGGCGCAACCAGGGGGGGGGGCTACCGGGCTGCAGCCCCCCCTCCCCCGAGCAAGCGTAGCTCGGGTCGTCTAGCTACCTGTTTACAAGAAATGTTAACTCATCACTACCTAAGATAGGTAAAATTACACAAAAATTGAAACAAGCCTGGCTGTTTTTGTGATTTTCTGTTGTATTTTTTCTTTTTCTTACTTGAACACCAAGCACCATCACTGAAAAAAGGGCGTGGCACCCAAAAAATTTTCGTCTGCGGCGCAATTTTTCCCCCCGCCCCCTCCGAACTTATTTTCTGGTTGCGCCACTGGGTAAAATCAGTGTGGAAAAGTGGAAAAAGTGTATCGATCATATGATAGAAGAAGAAGCCAAAGTGTGGCAGGTAGATATAATAATCGAAAAAATGGTTGAACTGCTTATTATAAACGATGTTAATAACAGTTCATCTTCCGAATCAAAGTCAAAGTATTTATTGGTGCTATCGCAAGGATGCTTACACAAGTCAAACATACACTAGATGAAGATAATTAAACAGCGCTATTACTTATACCTATCCATACAACAATAAAACAGAAACACTAATTATACTAAAACTGACATATGCGACAATGCACAGATCGATACAAAGGAACATTGGAAATTTTAAAACTTTTTAATATCTATCTCTAAGGGTGTAACAGACTCTTATACTAACCACGACAATTAAAATTCAATACTGTTGCAATTAAAATCATAATATTCATTAACCGAGTAGAATGCATTTGTACCAAGAAAACGTCGTTTTATTTTTGTGAGGAATACTCTTGTTGGTAGCTCCCCCACATGGATCGGAAGCTTATTAAATATTTTTGGTGCATGATAGTTAAGAGCAAATCTAGATTTAGCAATTCTATGAAAATCCAGGAAGACATTGTTTTGATTTCTGTTGTTATAAGAATGGGTGTCACCAACTCTCGGGTATTCGTCAAGGTTTTGCTTAATGAACCTGAGGCACTAAAAAATATATAAACGCTGCAGGCCAAATATTCGATCTTCTCCCGCGGCGTGTTCCCAAGCCAGAAGACCATAAGATATATTCGCCTGGATGAGAGCGTAATACGTCAGTACCAGCACATCCCTGGTGCCATTTCGCACGAGGCCGCGCAACACGAAAACATTGGTGGAGAGTTTATTCGCTAGAAAGTCAACATGTGGCTGCCACGAGAGCTTCTGATCCAACCGGATACCGAGAAACCGCAGAGAAGAAGGATTCTGAGTCCCCACGGTGGTGCTGAGACTAAAGAGGAACCTCTCGGGCTTGGCGACGTTCAGACTCAGGCCGCTTGCGCGAGACCAATCGGTGACGGTAGACTGCGTGTCGTTGAGACAGCCAGAGGTATTAACTACATCCCTACCCGCACGAAACACAGTCGTGTCATCAGCAAACAGTATGAAACTGTTAGATCATTCACATATATGATGAATAGTAGTGGTCCCAGGACCGATCCTTGCGGCACTCCACAGGTTACCGCCCTCAACTCACATCGCTGTTTATAGTAATCGACCAATTGGAACCGGTCATTAATATAGGAGGCCAATAGTTCAAGCGCTGTTGTTGAGAGGTTATAATATTTTAGCTTATCCAGAAGTATCGCTGGCGACACACAGTCGAATGCCCTTGTCAGGTCACAGAATAGGGCTGCAGTATGGATCGGACTATGCTGAGGCCATAATGACAAAGTATTATTTGATTTTTGAAAATGCTTTATTTGTAAAATTCTATATTATATCTTGTTTTTGTAATTATATTATGTAAAATAGTACCACCTATTGTTATTAATTAGTTAATACGATTTTTTAAATGTTTTCATATGTTATAAATACTTACGATATAATATGATCAAATTTTAGGAGGATAGGCATGTTTAAGATTTTTAATTTGAAAACTTCCCCAATTCACGCTCCTGGCTAAGGGATTTTCCCAATAATAATAGTAAATCCTCAAATATAAAAATAGCTTGCGATAGATTCAGGGTGAACCTACCTAAATAATGCTCATTATTTGGATCCTTTAATGTAAACACAATAGATTTTTCTTTTTCATTTTTTGAGAGAAGGTTCTTTTTGTTCGGTAATGCGAGAAAAAATTTTAGTAAATGAATTATTTTATAAGAACATTTTGTTTTCCGACGAGGCAAATTTTACAACCAATCCAGAACATTGCAGAGATGAAACAAGCTTAATATTTATTTGAAATTTAAAAAAACTATCATCCATAATACCCCAAGAGCATTAATAACTATGAGAAAAAGTATCGAAAAATTAAAACACTTAAAACTACCATACTACCTTAAATTTAATGACGATCGTGCTTTAAAAGTTATTCGAAATGACCCCCATCTACTTCTAAACATTTTACAATTCCTTTTTAACATGAGTAGCGTACGCAATTTAATATTTGAGGAGTTACTAAATTACATGCTTGTCGAATACGATCGTTCATGTTGTTTGGTGTGGTTGATGGTATAGCCTTAACTTTCTTTTATAAAACCCCACAAGAAAAAAATCCGATGAGGTTAAATCAGGTGACTTTGCAGGTCACTTCACAGGATCACCACAACCAATCCATCTGTTTCCAAATATAACCTTTCACAAAGAATAACATTGGACACGAAGACTTCCATCCTTAATTTCATTTAGTGTATCTCGAGCTTGTCGCGCAAAATGTGGCGGGGCTTGCTCATTTGCATTATTATTCAAAAGTTGTGGCAAATTGTTCCTTAAAAAAATATTGTAGATTTCTTCATTTAGGTGACGGTCAAAAAAATATGGTCCAATGACTATAATCGATCAAGGATGTTGAGTCGGCATAATTATCATCCAGTGCGAATTTTGAGGTGCTTACTTACTTTACTTTTTTTTACTTTATGTGCTTTATTGTCCAAGAAATACAAACGTACATTCTCACAGACAAAGCTTACTAAAACTAGTTCTAATCTACATAAATTACATAAATTATATAAATTGCTAGATGACATGAATTGCTAGATATGGCATATAAAACTACAATTAAAAAAGAGAACAAAACAACTATTCTAATAGCAAAATGCAAAGAGCAACACAGTCAATAACAAAACATGTATATAAATGTACAGAAAAAAGACTAAAAGAATAAAAGAACAATAAAGTGGACATGTATAAACTCACATAATATACGTAACGGGCCACCATAACACAAGGACAGGAATGAAAGCCATAACCAACTTAGTATGCACAGCCTATGCAGGACATAAAACGACAATATATAAGATAAAATAAAAGTTAAACTTGTTAAATTTGTTAAAAATGGTCGAGATAAAATTCATCTAGGCTATAATAAGCCCTAAGCGCAAGGTGATCCCTTACGGTTCTCCGAAACTGCACATACGCCAGCGATCTACAATCAACACTCAAATGATTATACATCTTTATACTTTCATACATTACAGAGTGCTTGGTACGAGCCAATTTAGGAATCGGGAGCCGGATGTCATGGTTTTGTCTCGTTTGGTATCTATTGGAAGGATTAATCGGACCATTGTTATTGTTGGAATATTTTCGATGCATTAAACATACTGTTTCCAAAATAAAAAGACCAAAAACAGTTAAGATCCGAAACCTAATAAATAGTGGTCTACAGTGATCCCGAAACCCTGACCTACACAAGTATCTAATCGCCCTTTTCTGCATGACAAACACGGACTTCAGGAGATATTGGCCACAAAATCCCCAAAATGCAATGCCATATCGTAGATGGGACTCGAATAAAGAGTGATATACCATCTTAGCCGTCGAACATCCAAGCTCCACCGCCGCCACTCTAATGGCAAAACAGCCCGATGACAATTTTTTGTTCAGCTCGGAAATGTGTTTATCAAACCTCAACTTTGAGTCGATATAGAGACCAAGAAATTTAGTAGCAGGCTTATTTTCCACGAGTTGATCATTTAAATGAAGATCATTGTATGTAAAACCAAAAGTGAGAATGTTAGTTTTATTTATATTAAAACATAAGCAGTTAGCTTCGCACCATTCTTTGATTTTCTGTAAGTCTTCATTAATGACACACTTCAATATTTCGCTGCTTTTTGAGCGCCATAAGAGGGTGGTGTCGTCAGCAAAGATGGTGAACATGCCCCGAATGTCCAGGCCCGCGAGATCATTAATATATATCAAGAACAGGATTGGACCCACCACTGAACCCTGAGGCACCCCGCACTCCACTTTCAATGGGCCAGAGCAGGCACCATCGACCGTTACCACCTGCGTCCTCCCGGAGACATAAGAAGAGAACCAGCGATGTGCCGTATTGCGTATACCGCAATGTTGAAGCTTCTGCAGCAGTATCCGATGATCCACACAGTCGAATGCTTTGGAAAAGTCGCAAAAGACTGCCGCAACAGCCTCACCCTCATTTAGACCAAGAAACACCTTTTCAAGAAGTGAGAATATAGCGTCACTGGTGTTTCTTGATGCCTGAAAGCCAAACTGACATGGCGTTATAATATTATATTTTGCAAGAAACAGAAGTAGTCTGGACTTTACTAGCTTCTCAATCACCTTGGAGAGGGTCGCAAGCAGGGAGATTGGTCGATAGTTTGAGGGAACGCTAGAATCTCCTCCCTTATACGAGGGAATGACAATACTCCTTTTAAGACAAGAAGGAAACTCTCCCCGAAGAAATGAAACATTAACTGAATCAGCTAAGGACTGCATTACCACCGCTGGCAGGTTTTCCAGTATTTTAACTGAAATGCCGTCAGATCCGGCTGAATATTTATTTCCTATTTGCTTTATAACGCCCCGCAGCTCGTCGACATCGGTCAAAGTCAGTTCAAAGTTATCTCGACATTCCGGACGATTAAGATAATTGCAAGGATCAGATTGACAATTTAAGTTTGATGTTAATTTCTTTGCTATAGAGCAGTAAAATTGATTCAGTGTACTGGGCTCTAAAGTTATGTCAGAACGCAGAGCATTATTTTTACCTCTTAAACTGTTTATTATGGACCATTGCTCCCTGGACTTATTTCCTGCTCTTGAAATGCGCTGGTCATAGTATATATTTTTTGCGCGTTTTATGACCTGCCTGTATATGCTTCGGTACCGGTTAAAGTAGCTGACTAAAAATATATTATTTGAATAAAATTTTCTTATAGTATGAAGCGACCTTAAGTTTGCTGCAGAGTTCTTAATACCTTGGGTGATCCAGGGTTTTTTTGTTTTGGCCTTAATTTTCTTTAAAGGAAAACATTTATTAAAGACATGACGTAGTTTTGTATGAAATGTAGTCAAGGGATCTGAGGACTGCACAACACCCTCCCAAGATATTAAAGTACATTGCTCACGAAAATTCCTGAAATTCCCCGCAGAAAATATTCTCCCCATTTTGGCTTTCTTACGAGGTCGATGAATCTGATAAGGGAAATGAGCCAATACGGCCTCATGATCAGAGAGCCCTGAAGGCAGTGTATCACAGTTCAGTTCAAGGTCAAAATTGGTGCAAACTTAGTCAATAAGAGTAGAGGATTGCTGGGTAATGCGTGTTGGCTTGTATATATGCATTTTCAGATTAAAAGAATTAAAAACATTACAAAGTGATTGTGTAGACAGTGACTCTTTATCATTAAAATTTATATTAAAATCGCCTGCTAGTACTATTTTGGAATGCAACGGAAGTCGAGACAGGAGTTGTTCTAGTCTATCCAGGAAAGTAACGGCGTCACAGCTTGGTGGCCTGTACATACATATAAGGTATAAATTAGACTTACCATCGTAAATGATGGAAAACTCAAACTCTTTCTCCACTATCAGATTATCATACTTATTAACCGGAAGCAAACTTAGTAGTTCGCAAGTATTAGAATTCACAAGGATCATTGTGCCTCCATGAATTGATTCTCTTCGACAATAGCAGAAACCCAAAATGTAGTCAGAAATATAAAATGGTTCGTTCGGCTTAAGCCAATGCTCTGTCAAAAATATGAAATCAGGCTTTTGATGCTGTTCGAGCAGTACACTAAACTCATCAATCTTGCATCTTAATGATTGAATATTTAACAGAAACAGAGATAAGAGTGTGCCGTTGCTTTTATTAGTTAGACTCACTGTTACATCTGGCTCTGAGGAACAAGGTTTTTGGCTAAAAAAGAATTTCCAAACATCTCATCCTGTATCTGATCATCCCTTATATAGTGTAAATTGTGCCCGTTCACCTTAAACTAATAAAAGCAAAATCGATTCACTTAGTACAAAACAATCCAGATTAATTAAAATATACACGGTGTCCTTGAAATGACTATATGTACAACGCTTAACCAAAATTCCTTAACCAAAAATAATCTAGGAAATCTTACCTATATGCAATGTTGCTTCGTTTTGCCGCTACAGGGCGCTAAAGTTTTCAAATTAATATAGTTTTCTGGGAATAATTTCTAAACGCCTTTATCGATTTTCACTAATTTTGGGATTAAGAATTAGGTACTAGGTACTATTACTGGCGTGTTTTGACGTAAACGCGACTTCTTTTAATGCCTGGAAATTCAAAAAAGGTGCGTGATTCGAAAATGATAGTTTGTATTTTTGTTACCACCTCTATAATTGACTTCAATTGTTTCTCTTACACCAGCTGACTTCATTTTGAAACTTTTTTGTCTCTTGTAAAATTTTCGCCAGGCATATAGTTTCTTTTTCAAAAAATTATTTACGATAGCTCATCATTGCTGCTATTCTGAACAATAATACAGAAATTGTTTTTAGGCAACAGTAAAATAAATCTGACATACCGATAGTGCTTACTTGTTGTTGGTGTTGAGCGGAGTGCAGTTTATTGTAAATTGAATAATTATTGGTCCCTTAAAATGGAACATTATTCTGCTGAGAAGGTTGACATGCTTCTAGTATATGGACTACGTGAAAGAAATGGACGTATGAGTGTCAGAGTCTATCGTGACAAATATCCAGACCTCACAATTCCGAACCATCAAACTTTCGCGAGTATTGAGTGGCAACTTAGGGAAACGGGTAGTTTTAATGGAAATAATGTTAATCGAGGACGCCAACGTAAAATTAGGGCTCCGGAGCTCGAAGAGGTAGTTTTAAACAGAATTGAAGATGATCCCAAATTAAGCTGTAGGCGCTTGGGGTTCGAATTGGCGGTTTTTTAAAATACCATTAATAACATTCTACGAGAACAGTTACTCCATCCGTATCATGTGCAACAGGTGCAAAATCTTTTGCCAATGAACCCTGAAAGTCGACTGACGTTTTGCCGTTTCATCGAAACAATGAGAATACCAAATGCAACATTTCATAAGAAAATTTTATTTACAGACGAAGCTGCGTTCACGAGCTAGATCGGGAATTAGAAATGTACATAACGAACATATGTGTATAGCGATGAAAATCCTCATGCCATCAGGGAGAAACATTTCCAGCATGAATTTAGAATTAATGTTTGGGCAGGTATGATTGACAATTATATTGGACACTTTACCCGATTTATTGGATTCATTACAACTTCGTACCGAAATGTGGTTTATGCACGATGGGGCGCCATCCCACTTTAGTATCAGTGCTCGAAGATTTTGAAATGAAACATATTCTAATAGATGGATCATAAGAAGCAACGATGCACCCGTTAATTGGCCAGCAAGATCTCCCGAAATAACGCCCCTAGACTTTTTCCTGTGGGGCGCTCTTAAATCAAAAGTGTATGCTTCCCCTATCGCTACGGAGGCCCAGTTATTGCAAAGAATTATTAATGCTGCAGATTATTTTAAAAACAAGCCCAACACGATGCCCAAAGTACAGTTTAATTTTTTGAAAATAATTGATTTATGTATTCTGCAACACGGTGAACATTTCAATAATTTGTTATAAGAATTAAGCTAGTCGGAAGTTATTAGAATTAAGATTTCTTTCATGTTTTCTCGTTCCGAATCAACAACAATGATGAATAAACAAGGTATCCTAAATAATTTTATTAACCTAATACTTTTTATTTTGGATTTAAATTATTACTCTTGATCATTAATTGTCATTGCTTAAACAGAAGATTCATTTAATATTCAAGCTTTGAAAAGTGCAATATTTATTCTATAAGTACGTTACAGGTAGTGAAACGTTAGCCGCCATGGTTTCGTATGTGACGTCACTGTTCACTAGTAAACACAGCAACTGGGCAGTTCTCGCGTTTATTATATATAACCTCTGAATTAGGAACTAACACTCTGCCATTGACAATTGAATTATTTAACCATTTAATGCACCAAGTCTCCAGCCTTTCAGTTTTACTCATTTATTTGAGACAACTTATTATTTCGAAGTTAAACTCGATGTTGGGTAAGTCCTTCTATATCTTATTCTTTTCATTCTCAAATTTATATTATCCTTTCAGTATCCCCTGAAGATGAGTACTTAAGTGCTCGAAACATGTCGGGAACCTAATAACTTTTATGTTAACAATTAAACTGTGGAGGAAGACTGCATTGTTTTATTTCATATTTATTTTACTATTTTTTATATTATGAATCAATAAAACTTATATCAACTACCTAAATATTACATTCAAATCTATGAGTTTTCGCAGATCTCAAATCTCACAATAGTCACAAGCGTTGCACTCTGCTTCGGCATTTTCAACGTCCTCCCCGGTTGCATCTTTGTAAAGGACTGTAAATTTTATTATGTTAAATGTTATTTTTATTCTTCTCACTGATCCATTACTTTATACCTTATGTGTAGATATGTGCTCTAAATTATTTTATGTTTAGTGTGGCACTGTGATTTCAAACTTGATCTTTCTTGAGTCTTCCCAAGACATATTCTGATATGTAATTAAGTTCCAACCTGTGACACCTTGTTGATTTCTTGTATGTGTTAGTATTGTGTGTTTAATTTGTGGAAATTGTTTTTATATACATGATTATTATTTTACATTGTATTCTTTATGTGCGTACCAATACTTTATAAATTAGATTAACAATGATAACTTTGTTGATGAGAACCACAACAATCTTCAAGAATAAATTATACTTGAATTTGAATTATATTTTATATAAATGACTTAATTTAATAATTAATAATGTACTTTTTTTGTGCTGCATCTTCCTGGTTTCTGTTTTATATAATTAACTAGGCTTGCCTGGGCTTGTTTTATTTTTAATGTTGTATGTTCATGCCTAATATATATTTTAATTGTCTCCTTTTATTTTATTTTGTAAACATTTTCAATAATCATATTTTTGATTTACCTAGGTATTTATAAGATACTGTGATTTTAATTGTAATTTAATATTATTAGTATTGCTTTGTCAATAGGTCTTTGGATCTTCTGATAATAAAGCTTATTTGAATTTGAATTTGAATTTGTTTTTTCGAAGAACTGATTTTATATAAAAATATATACAGGGTGTTTCAGAAGTACAGTACGTAACTTAAGGGGGCGATTCCTTATATTATTCTAAGAGAAAAAGTTCATATGAACATGTGTATGGAGTTGCCTTTCATATACAGGGTGTTAAAGTTTAAAAAAAAAATAGGATTTTTATAATTTTTTAAAATATCCTTTACCCGATCTTATTGAAATCTGGTACCGTTATTCCTAATGATAAGGGGTTTAATTATCCCTAACTAGATTAAATTTATTATTCCCATTAAGTCCAGTGGCGTCCAGGGGAGCAGCTTAACGAATATTATTTACAAAAAAATGTACGCTACTGACTTTTTCTAATTTTGATATTTTTTTTTTGGATTAACAAACTAATAATACAACTTTCTTGTCCCCAAATTGTTTTCGTATCTTGCTTTGTTTTCGAGAGAAAAAATGAAAATCACTTTATTGCATGTACAAAAAAAATACTGTATATTGTTTGTGTTTTTATTTCTATTGCTTTTTAAAGAACTGTTACTGTTGAAATTGTTGTTATTAAGTAGTACTCTTCACAAACATTTTTCTTTTCCTTTATAAAAACTTAATTTAAAAGAGGATCTGGGAATTTTTTTTTTGTTTAATCTAGATACTTTTTCTGGGGATTTTAATATTTTACGCCTGGCAACACTGGGGCTTTCGGAAACAGTCTCAAGACATTCTCGATGTTACAGCGGGAATATTTCGTGGAGTCCGATGCTTTTAATTTAAAACAACTTTGTTAAATAGGTACCAATTGGTTTCAATTAGAGTCATAAACTTAAAACACACACACACCTACATTTTTTCAAAAACCAACCTGAATCATATTTAGGATAAATCCACATTTTTAAAAGTTTTGAGAACCCTGTATACTTTATCAAGAATTTGATCACCGATTATAACTTCCGAAGAGTGCGGTACCCCATCCGACGACTCACTATGACTAGGTTATATTTTTTTAATATTTGAGTTTATGTCCGTCTATTTTTGGGTTACTCAATTAACGTCCTAGCTACCGACCCCACGCTTATACTGCCGTCCTTAGTTAAAACGTTCTATCTGACTTTGTCATTTTAAGTTTATTGCATAAATGGCATAAGTGGGATGTCCAATATGATATTTATCTCTATTGCCAGGGTAGAACGTCCTAACTGCTTTCTAGGTGCCTGTATTTGTACTATCTGCAATATTAACAAGTTTTCTTAGTTGAAACGTCCTAAGTAGCATTCACTAAGACAATATCAGATATGACCATTTAACTAAGGACGGCACTATAGTGCCGACTAACTACATAACATTTCCACTTACCTTTAAGAATAATTTAATAGTTTAAAATAGTATATTATATCAGTAAAAAATGCAAATCTCACTAAACTTATTTAAGTTTAAACAACTGCAAAACATAAAAAAAAGCGAAATAAAATAAACCTTTGATAAAAAAAATCTAACAGGAAGCGTCTGAAACAGCATATCAAAAATTATATTGTATAATCTGCCCACTACAACAACAAAAGTAGATAATCATTCTTGTGCTGCAAACCCGTTATATGTATGGTAATAATAAAAAAAAAATATTATTACTTGATTAAGAAGAAATTAATTATCCACCTTAAATTATAAACGTGATATACATTACTATGAGCAAGTTATATTTTGACAAAAAAAGAATAGTATGATTTTTTGTATTTTGACCAACGTTAGAGGGGTCGACTGTGAGCTTATATTTCAATTCGCACCACTTCCACCCCCTGCGTTAGCCGCCATCTTGAAATAAAAGGTTGGGTTAGTTTTTCTTGAATAATATTGCAGGGAATGAAATTATCCAAAACTTTTTCCTCTCGACTTTATCGATATTTTTATGAAGAGAAAGAAGTTATAAGTAAGGTGAGCCCACCTTCAAGGAGTTATCAGAGGCCAGAGCTATCACGAGCTCTGATCTCCGCTTACTCCCCCTAGAAAGACCATACTTTAGAATATCACTTTGGTCTGAAAAAAATGAACTTAATTTAAATAATAATAAAATGACAATTATACAGGGTGTTAATTAATGTCATGCAGATATTTTAGGGGGTGATAGTACTCGGCAAAATAAGAAAAAAATGCAAATATATGCATGGTCTAAAACGCCTAAAACTTTCAACTTTTTTTTCTCGTATTTTGCGTTTTCTCTTATAGTCTGTGATAATTGTTTCAAATTTGGAACATCAACCATTTTTTAGAATCTATCTCTACAATAAAGTATCAAAATTGTCGGTCGCAGTATATAGGGTGTTACATTTTCTTGAATCGGCTACAATTTTATCGTTCAGAACTTTTTTTTGGAGCTCCCTGTATGAATTCCGGTATGAAATTTAAACTCTTTGCTCCTTTGTTTAGCGTTCTGGTCTCTTGCACTATTCTCGTATCTGTGACCGTTTTCGATTTATTTGCAAAAATAGCCATCGATGGAAATTAAGTGTAGGCGAAATAAAGCAGAGTAAAAAGCTGTTTTTATTAGTATGAATTCTAAGTAATTATTTTCATTTTTATTTTAGATCAACCGACAGGGTTATCAACAATCAGATAAAAACATTACAAATTAAAAATAAATTAAAACAAAACAATTAATTAGTTAATCAAATAAAAATAAAACAAAATTATAAAACTGTTGAAAATGTCAGCGTCTTGCTAAAATGCATGAATCAAGTCTTCGCCTCATAGACTGACGGGACTCTGCCAAATATTCCAGGAGTATTGCGAATGATGTCGCATGAAGCTTTTATTCTGTTTCACACTAATGTTTTCGGGTGTCCCCAGAAAAAGAAATCCAGGCTATTCAGGTCTGGGGATCTAGGGATCTAGGGGCCATGGCTGAGGTCCCCCTCGACCTATCCAACTAGTTAAAAATGTGATTGAGAAAGTTTCTCACCTCTATGCTGAAGTGCGGTGGTGCACCATCGTGCATGAACCACATTTGGTTTCTGACAAGAATTGGTACCTCTTCTAGCAGCCCTGGGAGTTCCTCTTCAAGAAATTGACGATAATATTGTCAGCTTAGCCTTGCTGGTAGGAGAAATGGTCCTATATAATCTCCAATAATGCCGGCCCACACATTTACTGCAAACTGTTCTTGGAAATTATTTTCGCGTATCGAATGCGGATTCTCTTCTGCCCAAAAATGGTTGTTGTGAAAATTGTTTATGGCATTCCTTGAGAAATTTGCTTCATCGCTAAATAAAATCGTTTTTAAATAACGGATTTTGGGCTAGCATTTGTAGGAACCATTGGCAAAAATTAAAATGTAGTGGTAAGTCACGTGGGAGAAGAGCTTGAACCTTTTGGATGTGGTAAGTGTTATTTTCATTAAAACAAAGGTTTAAAAACGTTCTTTATTTGAAAGAAAAAGAATAATCTTTTTAGGTAACAAGAAAATCAACGAGAAGTTACATTTCTATTTAAAAAACAATTCTACCAATAAGTAGGAATGGTGCGAAAAGTCGATTTATATCAGGTCGATATAGACAAAGGTTTTAGCGTATATTCTAACACGCCTCCTCGCTAAAAGCTTTTATTCCTAAAAGAGATCTAAATTTTTGGAATGTAGAACCTGATAAACCCTTTGTCAATATATCAGCCTGTTGATTCAATGAATCTACATAAACTATTTTAATTAAACCAGATTTAACATACTCACAAATAAAATTAAACTTTATATCTATATGTTTAACTCTACGATTATTGGATGGATTTTTAATTAAGGCCAAACAACCTTGATTGTCTTCAAAAAATGTCATTACATCCACAGGAACACAAAAATCCAGAAAAAGTTTTCTTAGCCATAAACCTTCAGAGACAGAAGAGCATAATGCTACTAATTCAGCTTCCGTTGTGGATAACGATACACAAGCTTGTTTCCGAGTTGACCACATTAAAATGTTTCCAAAAACCTTAAAGGTATATCCGGTAACGGATTTCCGATCCAGTGTATCACTACCCCAATCGGCATCCACAAACAACACAAACTGGCATCAGGCATCTACAATATTCTAAACCTATATTAACAGTGTTATTCAAATATCTCAGAACTCTCTTTAAGTAGCCCCAAGTTTCATCTGTTGCTCTATCTTGAAAACGACTGAAAAAGTTTACTAAAAAACGGATATCTGGCCTAGTTCCCAACATTAAATACATTAAGCACCCCACTAATTCACGAAAAGGCTTTTCTGTTGCTTTATACTAGGATCAGCGCAAAACTCTACTTTCAATTTTGGGTCTATTGGTATAATTGAGCTCTTACAATTATCCATATTGAACCGCTTTAAAATACTCTGGGCATATTTTGATTGATTAATTTTAAGAATACCATTTTCTCTATCATATGTAATTTGTAATCCAAGAAAATGCTTTAATTCGCCTTTATCTTTCATCCGAAATTTGGCCATAAGATCACCTTTTATTTTTTGTATTTCTTTCAAATCTGGGCCAGTTAAGATTATGTATCTACATATATCAACAGAAATACCTTTGTATCTTGCAATTTCAAAAAATACAAACAAAAATCATTCTCAGATCTACTAAAACCAATTTCTAGTAAAAACTTATTTATCTCATCATTCCAGCATTTAGATGATTGCTTGAGGCCATATAATGATTTCTTTAACTTTAGAACTATATCAGGATCACAGTCTATACCTTGCGGTGGATATATGTGGATATCCTCATCTAAAATGCCATTTAAGAACGCGGTCTTTACATCTAGTTGCTGGAAATAATACTTAAATTGATTCCCCATTATTAACAAAGCTCTGATCGTGGTCATTCGAGCAACCGGGGAGTAATTATCATCATAGTTTTTATCCTTTTCTTGGGCAAATCCCCTTACTACCAGTCTAGCTTTAAATTTTTCAATTTCATTCTCCTCTAATGTCTTATAAGTAAAAACCCATTTTGTGTTGAGAATTTTTTTCTTTTCAGGTACCTTTTCCCACGTATCGTTTTCCTCTATAGATTTTAGTTCATTTTCTACTGCATTATACCAATTTTTGCTATCTGATCTCCCATTTATATCTCTGAAACTACTTGGTACATTTTCAACAAAACTACAAGCATCAAAGGCCATATATAACTCAAAATCATCATACTTGCTTGGTACTTTAACAATTCGCTTATTCCCTTTTAAATCTAAACCTTCCTTTAAAACCTCAACATTTGTGCGTTTTTCACACACATCATAATAATAATAAATAATAAATAAATATTTATTTCATCAAACAATAATAATAATAGATACAATACAATTTCATCGATTAATACAATAAAATTAACAATATATTACATTCCATATAATCGGAGAAAAAAAAATAGGAGGAAATAAATATTAGAAAATTAATCTAGGTGTGTCTTGTATATAGGGTAATTCCGGGAGAGATGCCGATTTTTCACATTTTCTTGATTTACTAATTTCACAATAATCATTAAGTAATGAAACTAAGGCTAGGGATGTAATATTTATTTGGCAAACAAGGCTAATAAGTATTATTCCTTAAACTAAATGCATTAAACAATAAAAAAAACATTTTGGCACACTCTGTAAATCGGCATCTCTACCTAATATTACGGGAGAGATGCCGCAAGCTTAAGGTAGAGATGCCTTTAAACTTTTTTCTTTTTAATGAGCAATTTTACGCAGATCTCGCTCGTATTTTGGTATTTGGTACACCCCTCATGCAGCCACTGCTGACAATGGATGCACTGAATCCAGTCATCGGTTTTGGTTGTCTTGGTATACTCTTCACCACACCCAGTACAGGTTGCGTCATTGCTAGTTTCCATACCTTCTGCTATACTTTGCAGAGCAGCTTCTAAAGCTTCCTCGGTCCATTTACCCCTATTAGGACACTTTCTTTCGTATTTGCTCAGCATTTCTGAAATTTAAATATTTTTCTAGGTTAGCCATAACACCCTATTAAAAATCGGCATCTCTCCCGAATTTCCGGAAGAGATGCCGAATGCCCCTGAAAAGTTGCAACTGGGATAAAGATAACATAAATACGCAGAGGTATAACCTCATTCTATGCTGTTTCACTATATTCATGCAAATTTTATACTAGAACATTTATAAAGTAAGCACAGTACACTAACCTTATACTCCGAAAAACTTTTGACTGTTGACAAATTGAAAATCTCAGTTAAATTAAAAATTATTGGAGATTGCACAATACCGACTACAGACTTCGATAGGCACTGACACGTGAATGCGTAGGCGCGTAACTTATGTCTCGCAGATAAGTAAGTTCGGAAATATGTTCAATTGGCATCTCTACCATGCCGGCATCTCTCCCGGAATTACCCTATGGTTTATGTAATCCATATAGAAATTACTAAGTTTATAATAAACTTGTCAGCATTTCTAATTGGATGACTTAATCTTAATAAACTAGTCAATCTGGGGAACAATAACAAAAAAATTAATAAAATAAAAAAACAAAAGAAAATATATGCTTTCTTCAATCCATGGCAGTAACAAAAAAAACAAAAAAAAAAAACAAAAAATGTGCACAAAGAGAGAAAAAGAAAGAAAACGCACATATACCACGTACATATATTCCATAATAAACAGAGAGAGAAGGATAAATAAATATGTTTCAAAATTGATATCATTTTCAATTAGCCATCCTGTTAATTTATACTTAAATGATTTTCGTGTGGATTCGTTCTTTAGGACAAGAGGAAGTAAGTTGAAAATTCTCGGTGCCACATACTCGAAAGAACGTTGTCCTACAGTTTGGTTACTTCTAGGAGTAAAGACTCCTAAATTTAGTTTTGTTCTTGTGTCATGTCCGTGTGTAGTTTTAATGAGGTAGTCATTTTGAGATTTTAACGAGTAAAGGAGGGCAGCTTTGAAGTATAGCTTTCTTGTATTTAAAATTTTTGATGTTTTAAATAGTAGTTCAGTTGGAAACTTTAGTGGAAGACCTAGAATTAATTTTATAATGCGCTATTGAATTATTTCTAAAGGTTTTACAGTCGTAAAATGTGCACCACCCCAACCAATTACACCGTAAGCCAAGACGGACTGAACCAGTGAATAATAAAGCGCATAGAGTTGTTTATTGTTAAGGATCTCTTTAAGTTTCTTAAACATATAAATTAGAGAGCGCAGTTTTTTTGTTATGCTTTGTATATGTAAGTTCCACCGTAGGAATGGATCTATAAGAATACCTAAATATTTTACTGATTCAGTATTTAAAACTGTCCAATATTGATGTCTGTGGCTTAGATAAACGTTCATATCTTTTTCTGTGGGTTGTCTATTCTTATAGTTACTAAAATAAATTATATTTGACTTTTTAAAGTTAATCGAGAGTAAATTTTGGTCGAGCCATTGAACAATTTTTTTCGTATCTTGATCGATGATCTGTTTAACCTCATCCCATGTATTTCCAGTAGCGTATAGCACAGTGTCATCAGCATATGAGAGTATAAAGCTTTGAATATCTAAATTTAAAATATTATTAACATAGACATTAAACAAAACAGGACCAAGGACTGTACCTTGTGGCACACCATAAGAGTTTGTTTTTTTTTCCACTAAGGGCGTCATTTATTCTTACCTGTTGCTTTCTATCAGCTAAATAACTTTCAAAAAGCTGCAATACAGACCCTCGAATTCCCGATCTTTCTAGCCTTTCTAGAAGCTTAGCGTGACAGACTGTATCAAAGGCTTTTTCTAGATCCATAAAGATGCCCGCACTGTGCTTTCCTAAATCCAGACTAGTATATATTTTACTCGTAAGCACAGCGATTGCATCGTTCGTGGACCTATTATTCCTAAATCCGAATTGCCTATCACCCAAGATGTTGTTATCTTCCAGAAAAACCACAAGTCTTTTTTTGAGTAATTTTTCGAAAACCTTGGACACATTGGACAGTAAGCTTATTGGTCTGTAGTTAATGGCTTCATTTTTTGTACCTGACTTAAATATTGGTGTAATAATAGCCTCTTTAAAGTGAGAAGGACATTCAGCTTTTTCAAATATTAAATTAATTATATATGCTAATGGTGTTCTAATATATTCTGTAATTGATTTTAAAGTTTTAGTGGTAATTTGGTCATGTCCAGGAGCACTATTATTTTTTAGATTTTTAATTGTTTCCTCTACTTTTTGAAACTTTATTTAGAACACCCTGTATAAAATTGATGAAAACTCTTCGATTCATCGTATCTCTGGACTCCTTGTAATTATTTCTGTACAATGCCGTGATTACCAAAAATGTTCAGATTTTTTTTTTGGTTTTTCTTCAGAGCTGCTAAATTTTTTATCTTAGTTTTTAATTTATTGCTCTTAAACGACCAAAGCAAATTGCATAAAATTATAGATATTTATAAAGGATAATAATACAAAGCAAAATATGCAAGATAATACAGGGTGTCCCATTTAAAAAAATTCAACATTATGTTACCACACTTTTTTGGGCAACCCTGTATATGCAAAAATATTTTCCTGAAATACACTCTATGGTGCAGTATAAGCCCGCATATGAATGAAATTTCTAACTTAATTCGTTTAGGAACTATAAAAGCCCGACGCACTGTTGCAGGACCCTGTATATTTGTTCTGTTAGATTTATTTCGTTAAAACCCAAACTGCTTTTTAGAAATAAAATGTATTTTTTCTAAATAATTATCAGTTCTTATTTTTAAAATTTTTTCAAAAACTTTAGCTTATGAAGATATTAATGCTATAGGTCTGTAATTACTAATCTTACTTGAATCTCCATTTTTAAAGATAATTCTTTTATTTTTTAATCCGTGCAACATTTGTCCTGAATGTGTGTTCACAAAATGATGGAAGAAATGAAAACAACTTTAAATTAAGAAAATTATACGATTTTATTTTAATCGATAGAATTTGCTATAAAACTTCTATTTTTTAGTAGTTTCTTATCTTAAAATAAGGAACCAAAATATACGAAAACAATGCAAGTCGAAAAATACCTAATTGCATTCGTGCTTGTAAATAAAAGAGAACAATTAAATAACAAGGAAGGTATATTCATTTTTAAATAGGCATAATCTTAAAAAATAGGTTAAAACCAAACTGAACAAACAAAATCTTAAAAAACATGTTACAACTCATAAATGTAGGTATGTAGAAAAAATGACCGATATGAATCGCAGAAAAAATGGACGTGGTTACGACTTCTTAGTAAAAGATGGGAAAAATAAATCAGCTTTCGGCTTATTATTGAATTTCATATCTTTTGTCTTCACTTCTGCGCTTTGAGCATTTCCAGCTGCTTGTTTGTCCCAATTATTTGCGTTTTCCTTCTTGCTATTAAGTGCACCAGTTGGGTCAGTACCATGTTTCTTTAAATTAACTGTAGGTTTGTCCTTGTTGTCCTGTGTTGATTTGACAGCATTATCGACCAAATTATTTTCTGCATCTAAAAAATTATTCTGGTAGAAAGAGAATCGAAAACGCAACAAAACGTATCAAACTTGAATTTTCTAAATGCTCCGTATAGTATTTATTTTTAGATTTTACGATCAAAATAAAATTAAGTTCGTGGTAACATATACAAGGCGTCCAAAACTGAAAGTTTTAGTTCAGTAATACAGGGTGATACTGGAAAAAGTACAATGCATAGTATCACACGATAGAGGATATCAAAAGAACGTAAAAGTTCCTATACACTTATGTGCAAATTTCTTTTATTTCCAAGATGCAGGATATTATTGTATTTTAAAAAAAATATATTAATTTTTTAATTCCCTTCCGACCAAGTAGAACAAGTTGAACCAAAATTGGTACAATATATCCTCTTTCAGGCTGCCACACTGTGCAGCAAAAATAATAATATTTTTTAACAACCAGTGCCGGAGTTAGAGGATTCAAAATGCTTAAATTGAATAAGTAAGTAGTAAGTATAAAAGTGTATAGGAACATTTTACATTCTTTCGAGATCCTGTGTCGCGTGGTATTATGCATTGTGTCAAGTGGCCAAATAGGAATGGACACCGGTCATATCTCAGGAATTGTTTATCACCGAGTTTTCAAACACAAAAACTTATTATAAAGTCGACCAAAACAAACAATTTTTTCCGTAACGTTATTTAATAGTTCTGGAGTTGTTCTTACTATTGCGGCTCGAACAGTAGCTTTTAACTCATCATTATTTTTAAAAGTTTTCCAGTAAACTTCATTGACAAAAAATCACTCAGAAAAAAGTTCATCGGTGTAATATCTGGGGATCGCGGAGGCCAGTTTATGGGACCACGAGTGGCAATTAAATTGGTTTGAAAGCGTTCTCTTAAATATTCCATATTATTTCTGAAATTATGAGGAGGACCTTCATCTTGTTGAAACCACATATTATTGGTTACTGCTACAGGAAGGTCGTCAAGAATATCTTCGATGTCTTTCCTTAAATTGTCCGTTCCTTTCCAAATTTAGTGTTCCTTCTTAAATTATGGGTCTAATAATTCCGTGTTCCTAAAATACCGCACCACACGTTAAATCCAAAACGATGTCTGGATGTATGAACTATGAACTTAATTTTCATTTTGTGTTGACCAATAATGACGATTTTTTTCTGTTAAGTTACAAAAATAACTTTCGTCTGTCCAGAGAACATTATTGGGAAATGACGGTTTTCATCGCATTGCCTAGTAAACCACTCGCAGAAAATCATTCTGCGCTCGTAATCGCCTGGAAGTAAAGTATGACATATGCGGAATTTATAGGGACAGTATATTTATGTATAAAGAATTCTTTGTGGTACTGATTTATGGACAGTATGTTCCTTCTCAATTGTCCGAAGTCATACAGTATCATCTTCTTCTACAACAAGCAAAACGGTCATTACCTGTACAGTGTCATCATTTTTATTTGCGATGTAAGACCGGTTTGTCAAACGCACCATGTTCTCTTAAATTTGTAACTAATCTCTTAAAAATTGATTGATTTGATTGACGCCATTCGGGATATTTTTGAAAATATTGCATCTCTGCTTGCGCACAATTCTTATGACTCTTTATGTAACAGCTAATCACGTTAAATATTTCTTCTTGAGAATAATGTTCCATTACTTTAAATTGTACTACACAATACAAGAGTTAAAGCAAATAATAATAATTACCAACTTTAAAACTGACAGGTATTTGTAAGCAGGTGATAGATCTAAATAAATTATTTAAACAATTGTAAACGTTATCCAACATCATAGCGGTCCTGTGATGCTGATTCTAAATGGTACGTTATGTTCGATTATGATGCGTTTTTTTTTTTTAATAATTTATATTACAGAAATATAAAATTATTATTAAAATTAAGAAATTAAAAGATTTTTTTGATAAGCTTCTATAAATTCTAAATGGTTCATACGTTTCTAATGGTTTGTTATTAGTTTCTTTTTATTTAAGCATTTTAAAATTAATCTAATATTATTATAAATAATGTAAAATAAAAAAATTGTTTTTAAAACTAGAGTTTAAATACAACAATAAAAACAAAAAAAAAGGTGTTATTTGCATTGATGATGTGTTTTTAGTCCGAAACGTCTAACAAAAATAAGTGTGATGTGTCGTTGGATTCAGAATAAAAAGTAGAGTTTATAAAGCGTAAAATGAAATTTTTAGACTATTTAAACCAGTGCACGGAATTTTTAAAATTTAAGTATTCAAATACTTACTTTATTTATTATTCAAATTATTCAATGTTCGAATATCATCTCCGAGTATTCAAATATTCGATATCGAATATTGAAATACTTCAATATTTCAATATTACTTGTTGACGTTTATATTCGAACATTCAATAAATTGATTATTTTATTTTTAATACCTTTTTTGAATTTTAGCTTTAGCTTTTACGTGTTTAAAAGAATTAAAACTTTCAAGTATAGGCACTATACAGCGTTACCAGAAAAGTTCTAGACATATGGGAATTTTTTTAATTGCTGATTTTACGGAAAAAAGTTATTCTTTATAAAAAGTTCTGCTTGATGCGCAAATAATATTGACATATCAAAACTTAAGATATCATGTACAGGGCGGCAAAAAAATATAGAAACACAGAATTACGTTAAGACGGAAGTACCCCCAATTTTAATTTTAAAGCAAATTGTTATAAGAAAACTAGGACTAAAAAACGTGGTCAGATATGTACAATTTTTCGTTGAAATATTTGAATTTACAGGGTACCATTAAAAAGCCTTTGGAAAATATTTTTTTAATTTTATTTCTTTAACAGTTACCTGCAACAACTATGTGCAATACTGTAGTAACGAATATTGACACGTTAGTCAAAAATCATTTTCTATTTTCCGACTTATTAACAAGAGTTTTTCGTTAGTTTCGTCATGGTTGTAAAGTTAACACTGCAGGAGAAAATAGAAATTGTACTTATCGTCGGAGATCACTATAAACCTATTAGGGAAGCCGCACTCATAGTTAATACTAGACACCCTGACAAAATGGTATGTAGCGCCACTATAGCAAACGTAATGAATAAATTTAAAGCTACTGGTTCCGTCGAAAATGTATTTAAGAAACAACACAACAAATGGTCCACAACAGAAGAAAAGCAACTCAATGTAATGCAAGCGGTTATCGAAGACCCGATAATTTCTTTAAGAAAATTGTCAAAAACTATTCCAGTTGACGTTAAAAAGTCTACTGCTAGTAATATTTTAAAAATAAATAAATTTTATCCATATAAACCGAAATACATTCACACGCTTCTTCCTAGAGGTTTTTGAATCCCGTTTCCTAGTTTGCGAGTGGTTCCAAGGCGAGTGTGAAGTTGATCCTTTTTTTGCAAGACAAATATTATTTACAGATGAAGCCATGTTTACTTCCAACGGCGTGGTATGCTCCCAAAATTGTCGGTGGTGGAGTGACAACAATCCAAATTTTATAATCGAATGCCGTAGTCACTATTCATTTAAAACCAACGTTTGATGTGGCTGAGATACAACCATTTTTTAAAAAATATCGAGCCGCTAGGTCCACTTCGTAACTCGGACGATATCGAAAACGCGGTGAGTAGGATCACAAACGACATCAGCACGGCTTTTGCTCAATCTTCTGTCACGAAAGTGTCCGAGTATTCGAAATTCGGGGCTTTAACAGATGAAATTAAGCAACGCATAAGAATAAAGAACCGCTTAAAAATCAGGGCATATCGAACTGGAGATCCTCGCATCAAAGTTGAGGCGAATCGCGAAGCCGAAGCGATAAGACAAATGCTTATCGAACGTCAATCAGACCTGTGGGACGACAAGGTTTAGAGTTTAACTATTGAAGACAAGTCACTATATAAAATGACCCGAACTCTGACGAAAGGTTCCAAAAAACCAGTGTCATTTTTAAAAAATCAGGAAACAGGTCTTATACTGACGGACGCTAAGGATAAAGCTGAATTGCTCGCAGACAAACTCTGCGAGCAATTCACCGAAAATCCCACTACGGATCCGCTCAGAGATGAGAGGGGCTCTAGAACGATCGACATTTACAAAGCAATCGAACATCCATTGCAAAATTTCCCTGTAGTAACTTTAGATGAAGTAAGATCGCTGGTGAGTGTGTTAAATACTAGAGAAGCCCCAGGTTTCGACAGTATTAAAAATGCGGCGTTACGAAACCTGTCAGACACAGCTTTGAGGAATATTATAAGCATATCCCAGGCAATTATCAGAGAATGTCATTTCCCGTGCACCTGGAAGCATGCGAAAGTTATTTTGATTCAGAAGAAAGGGAAAGACCCCACGATACCAGCCAGCTATAGACCTATCAGCTTGTTATCAGGTTTGGGGAAGCTTGTGGAAAAAATTATTTTGTCTCGAATTAATGATTTTGCTATTAATAATAATGTTTTGCCTAATGAACAGTTCGGCTTTCGAGCCGAACATTGCACAGTTAGGCAAACAACGAGAATAACGTCAAACATAGTAAAGGGATTTAATAGAAGGGCACACACGGGGGCGGTTTTCTTTGACGTTAGCAAAGCTGTTGATAAGGTCTGGCACAACGGTCTACTATTAAAGTTAATAATGCTTGGTGCTCCGAACTACCTTGTCAAGGTAGTAGGCTCATTCTTAGAAAATAGAAGATTCGCAGTATCATCAGAGAACGAGCTTTCCGCGACAAAACGCATCGGGGCCGGAGTGCCGCAAGGCTCACCTCTGTCCCCTATGTTGTACAATATTTACACGCACGATATACCGCGAGATAGACAGACGCAGATCTATCTGTTTGCTGATGATACTGCTATAACTGCTTTTTCCAAACAGCCGTGGCTAGTGGTCACTCGTTTACAACGCCACATAACTCAGCTTGAAAAGTGGAGGATTCGTTTAAATCCCTCAAAGACGAAAGCCATATTTTTCTCGAAAAGTAACGTTAAACGACCTGAGACTAGACTCAGAGTCAACGGGGTTCAGGTGAAATGGTGTGAGGAAGTAAAATACCTGGGACTTATCTTTGATCAAAGACTGAACTGGAGACTGAATTCAATCAACAGAGTTAAGCTCGCTCTGCGTCAATTAAGCTCCATCTACCCCCTGCTTCACAGGCGGAGTAGACTTAGCAACAAAACTAAACTAACCTCTACAAGGTCTTGGTCAGGCCAGTTCTTATTTATGGTGCGCCATCATGGTGCAACATAAGCAGAGCGGAGCTGAATAAGTTTCAGGTAATTCAAAATAGGACATTGAAAATGATCGCAAATGTCTCTAGGCATACCATGAATAGGGTCTTGCACAATGACTTTAAGATACCAACAATAAATTAGTTCTTTTTAAAAATCATAACGGACCATTACAGACGAACAGACGTATGACAGTGATATAAGATCGACCAAGTTGAAAATTTCCTCTCCGGTTGTATGAATCTTCAGAGGTTTGCAAAATAGCATTTCTTCTTCTGCAGAGTTGTTGTGTATATACCGAACGATAACGAGCAGTACTGCCAGCCTTGTCACGTCTGTTGATTCATCAAGTTGCAATGCATACCAACTGCTACCTTTTATCCTTCAAATTTCTGTATTTTCTATTTCGTCACTTATTTCATGAATTCTTCTACGTACGGTATCATTTGAAAGTGGCACCATCTTGATAGTATTACTAAACTTTTCGCCAATCATGGTTTCAACATCTATTATGCACGGTTTTATAAGAATTTCGGCAATAATATGCGCTTTTCCTGCCTTAGCTATACGGTAATTTACTTGAAATAAGGCTTTACATGCTTTATCATTAACGCCGCTACCCACTAGAGAAGATACGTTCTTTTTACTTTTATTCATTTCCACTAACCGACGTTGAAAAAATTCCATAGGTTTGTCTTAGTACTCACTATAAAACGACCATGCGACAAATATTCTTGGCAGTATTTTCCAATTTTGATTTTCTTATTTGCGATGTGAACAAAACTTGAAGTTGTAGGCTTATGCTCATTGCTGCTATTAGTGTTACCCGAAAACTCTTCAACTTTTTCATCATGACTGGTTCATTCTATCTCTTGTCTCCCTTTCAAATTACCAGTTTTAAGCCACTTATCCATCATAAATACATATACTTATGCTCTATTATTGTTTGATCACCAACGATAAACAGGATTACTCATTAACTGTAGTCTCTATCGGGAATTCTGGCGCTTATAAGCCGATTAGGGGAATGCCGATTTTTTAGTAGGCGTTCGACATCTACACGTCGGTGAAGTTAGCGCCATTTCAGCTCCAAAAAGGCGCCAGCTCCGTCGAAATTACAGTCGACCAAATAAATCTTAAAAGTCGTTATGCACGGAAAATCCGCAGGGCGCTGGCTCTGTTACAATGTTGTCAAGTGTAGAAAAATAAACAAAACGAAACATATTTATTTAAATTTATATATTCTGAATCTCTTAGTTATCCTTTTAAATTAAATTTTGTTAAAACAATATCTTGCGTTAGTTACGTAAAGTAACGTCTGCTCTAGAGCTTACATTATAAAGATGACGGCGTGACAAACGATGGGTACACCGAAATAAAAATTAGTTATTTTACTTTCCTATTTAATTATCTAAATTATATATTATTTACACCATGCATACTTTTGCATAAGTTAAACCATATGTTGTATTCTAGAATGATAGAGGTTCCTTCACCAGGTAAAATGAAGGTACAGTATGTACCACACACCGAGAATGCAATATATTAACTTCTTAAACTATAATAATATGCAGTTTCATACCTTAATAAACATAACAATTTATACTTGAAGAAGTAGTCCATTACAGTGGAGTTGATATGATCAAATAAAACAACGGCAGTCTACCTCCACAATATGTATTTAAATGTTTATGTTTATATCCTACATGTTTCGGACATAGAAATGTCCATCATCAGGGATACAGTAGTCGATTACGATAGCTCTATCTTGCATAAGCGACGATCAAAAGTTATGTTAAAATTGAAATTGTAGGTTCTAATGAATGTTCAAGACTGAATGAGATGTGATATTTGAAATTTTGGTCAAGGTATCTTTGAAGAAGGGGGTTCCCAGTCTGTAGCCACTGAGACAGGTGGTGAAGCAATTATGTCATTTGTAGCTATTTAGAGGAGATTAATTTAAGTGAAGTGCTCAAAGATGCTTCATCTCACCGTGTCTAGGGTGTGGACAACAAAATACTGGGTTAGACTTGAAAACACATTCTTAGGAGATAAACAATAAATGAAATGAGAATTATACTACTTTTAAGGTTGGAATTTATTAATTTGAAGCCAATGGGCAGGTGGTGAAGCAATTATGTAGGTTTGTAGCTAATTAGAGGAAAATAATGTAGATAGGTGCTCAAAGATGCTTCATCCAACCATGCCTGGAGTATTGGCTAACAAAATTTTTAGGTTAGGAAAATTTTCCTGCACGCCAGCATGGTGAAGTGAAGTATCTTTGAGCTGTAATATCCTCTAATTAGCTAATACAATGTAATTTTAACATAAATACTTCACTTCTAGTCGAGATGGTGAGAATCCAGTTTTAATTTTCTTAATCTTCTTTTTTAATCATAAAATTATGTTCATTTTCTACCCCCCTTTAACCTAAAAATTTTGTTAGCCAATACTCCAGGCATGGTTGGATGAAGCATCTTTGAGCACCTATCTACATTATTTTCCTCTAATTAGCTACAAACCTACATAATTGCTTCACCACCTGCCCATTGGCTTCAAATTAATAAATTCCAACCTTAAAAGTAGTATAATTCTCATTTCATTTATTGTTTATCTCCTAAGAATGTGTTTTCAAGTCTAACCCAGTATTTTGTTGTCCACACCCTAGACACGGTGAGATGAAGCATCTTTGAGCACTTCACTTAAATTAATCTCCTCTAAATAGCTACAAATGACATAATTGCTTCACCACCTGTCTCAGTGGCTACAGACTGGGAACCCCCTTCTTCAAAGATACCTTGACCAAAATTTCAAATATCACATCTAGTGGTGGGCAATCCGGGTCTTTTTTGGGATCCGGATCTCCAGATCCAGATCAGTACAAAGATCCGGATCCCTGAACCGGGTCGCGGATCTGCAGCTTATAAGAAGTTCGTCCGATTCGCACGTTTCGTTTCCAATCGGGTGGGTCGCCGTCGAATCGTTCGCCTAGACCCGGATTCCGCTCGCGAATGAATATAATAAATTTAACCGTGTGGCCCGCGCCGTTGCCAGGTCTGGCGAAATCTATCGAACGTAGGGTAGGCAACAGGAACTGCAGATTTGCAGAATGGAGTGAGCCGCAAGCCGCAATGCATGTCGCAACCGTTGTTAAGATGTAATAGAAAAGGATAACGCTTTGTTTATTTCTCGGGGAATTACTGGGATTTCTCGTACTACAGGGAAATACCACGGCAATATAATACATTATAGCCTGTAACCTGCAAGCGATTCGGGCGGTGAGCGTCGCGGCTCGCGGCCCAATAGTTCGCTGTTCAAGTTGCTCTTCACTCAACGCGATGGACTGAGATCGAGATATGATCGGAAAAAGCAAAGCGCACCTGACCCAGACGTCAGGTCGTATCCGCTGGATCTGTGACCCGGTTAAGATCGGAGAAAAGAACCGAGTCGCTCGGGTCCCAGTAAGGATCCGGATCCCTGAACCGGATCAGTCGCGAACGACCCACCACTAATCACATCTCATTCAGTCTTGAACATTCATTAGAACCTACAATTTCAATTTTAACATAACTTTTGATCGTCGCTTATGCAAGATAGAGCTATCGTAATCGACTACTGTATCCCTGATGATGGACATTTCTATGTCCGAAACATGTAGGATATAAACATAAACATTTAAATACATATTGTGGAGGTAGACTGCCGTTGTTTTATTTGATAACAATTTATCTTAAACATATTTTGTTAGTAAATGAACACAATAACACTCACTTTATTTTTATTCAAATTAGAGCTTGACCAACGATACTTAACTGGCAAAAAATTTTTAATATTTTAAAGTGCCGTTTCATGACGCTAAATCGCTATTTATGTTAACCATGTTTTCATAGTACCTCCACACTAACATAGACTTTATATTTAAATTTAAATCAAAGCGTGATAAACGATATTTACACTAAGAAAAAATATTGAAAATTTTAAAGTGCCGTTTTATACCCCTAGATCACAATTTATGTTAACCATATTTGTACTGTGGCTGCATACTACCATAGACTTTATAATTAAATCTAAATCAAAGCGTGACAAACGATATTTACACTAAGAAAAAATATTGAAAATTTTAAAGTGCCGTTTTATACCCCTAGATCACAATTTATGTTAACCATATTTGTACTGTGGCTGCATACTACCATAGACTTTATAATTAAATCTAAATCAAAGCGTGACAAACGATATCTATACTGAAGAAATATTGAAAAGTTTAAAGAGATGTCGTTTTATACCCCTAGATCACAATTTATTTTAACCATGTTTGTGCAGTGGCTGCACACTACCATAGACTTTATAACTAAATCTAAATTAAAGCGCGACAAACGATATTTACACTAAGAAAAAATATTGAAAATATTAAAGTGCCGTTTTATGGTGCTACCGTTTTTACACATTAAATTTTGGCAGTGACCAATTAAATGCGCTAGGATTCTAATCCCGCCCACAAATTTCGTGACAGACTTCTCAAGCCTACGTTGCATGACTCTCTTACGAGGAGCCGCTTATAAGAGTTTTGCTTCTTATTTCGATACAAGGAAGCTATTAAATTGATCGTTTCCGATTTCCTTTCCGTCTCAATTAACTTCGTATAAGCTTCATCAGTGCCACAATTCTTTTACCAACGGAATTCGGTATTTTTATTCCGAAATTGCGCTATGGTGGTGCCACCATGCGGATGGAGGGACTACTCAAAGCAGTCGTTCGGCTGTCCACATTACTCCATATTACAAGTATTTGTCTATTCTTGGTTACTTTACCTCATTTTGTATTTTAACGTTTTTACCAACGGACTTATAGTAATGAATGTGTGAATTTCTAAGTGTTTTTGTCTAAGTTTATTGATTTTTATGTTACCTACAATTTTCTTACTTTATTGCTATTACTTTATACAGTCCCACGCGCTTTGGGGTTACAAAATATCGATATTTTGCAGCTTTGCAGGAATAGAATTTGTTATACCGTGGGTTCCCAGTACTGCCCGAATCCCACAATATTTAGGTACGTACATCATGTTTAAAGATGCTGCTTTCTTTATTTCGACATAAAGTGGTCATAAATAGCTAGAAATTTAAAGTTCTTAATAGATGTCGCCGCACTGAAAATCTAAAGTCAGATGCACACCAAACCAACAAAACAAAAACAAAACTGCAACTGAATATTTTTTCACAATTTAGTAAAGTTGGATGTTTTCGTCAATTTTTTTTTCCCGTCACCTGTTGGTAAAGATTAAATGATTAATGTTATTGTCTGCATTTTTATCAACTCTCTTGGTGTCTACGTGTTTGAAACGAAATAGAATGCAACTTTTTTATTCGCGCTGCCATAATAACAAAAAAAATATGGTTCGGTTGCAATTCTGATGCATTGTGAGCACGCAACACTTTTATATAGAAAATCACACCAAAAAAAAAACAGATGTAGACTACAGGCAACACTTTGAAAACTGCAACATTTCTTCCTGTTTCTCTTCGATTTATTGAATTTTTAATGTAGGCAACAGTTGACACCCTTTGTTTTGGTTTTCGAAAACTTGCAATTTTGTTGTGTTGTTGGTTTAATGTGGACCGGGCATAAGAATGACACACTAGCGGAACCAGCCGCGCGCTTCGCTGCATGTAGAATCATTTACCAACTAAACATACTTATTAAATTTATTAAAAAAACTGTGTTAGTTCCCTATTATTTTATTCGATAGAAATCTAAAGATCTCACTCTTCCCATTAACTTATTTTATATTGTACACGTTATCAAGCTATAAATATAAAATAAGCAACTTTCCCTCTGTTCTTCGCACCTCTGTAACTACACGCTGGTGATTTAGGCAAGCAAATGATTTCGGAAAATAATATCACTTTTTATTTTTTTATTATAGATAATACCTGACATTGCCCTCATTCTGTATTTTTTAAATAAAATATAATATGCCGCGACAAGTAAGTTTTGACATACGAAAACAGGCTGATAGCTTACAGCAACAAAATCCTGGTAAAGACTTCGACTACTTCCACAAATTGGACATTAATGATCCTGTGCTTATAGAGGCTAGTAGATATATGTTTAAAAAAAATAACAAGAATAATAGGTACAAAATACAAGCAAATTTGAAAAGAAATGAACAGTTAAAAAAGTTGTTAAAGATAAAATCAAATGATCCAAAAAGTGACAGCACATACGCATCAAACAAAAAACTTACGAAACCACAACGAAAACGAACAGGGCAGCTGTTGTAACGATTTTGTCAAAAAATCCAATAGCCGAGAGCCATGACCACTACACCAATACAGAGATAGATACACCAACATCGAGAAAGAAGGAAATGTTACCAAAGAAGATTTTAATGCAGGAGGATTTTTTTGAATCTAATTCGTGCGACCGCAGCGTTGAGGGAAGCAGCATAAATTTATTAAAACCGGAAAAGAAATCTTGCAATGTGACAATATTAGAGAAGCCATCCGACATTATTAAAAATATATACCAATCTAAGAATTATTCCTATAAAATTACTCCCTTGATCTGCAAATGGAATTTTAAAAAAGTTTCAAATAATAAAGAATTTACACGGTACACAATAAACGCATATTACGCCCATAACAATTGTAAAAAATTTCAGATTATATTAGTGCGGAAAGTTAACCATTTTGAGGGTATAATTTTTAGTTCATCCCTTAATTACTACCACAAACTTTCAGAAAAACGAACTACATACATAAGAAAAACTGAAAGGCAGTTGCTGGGGATAAACTAAAACATTCCACTCCTTTCATGGCGCGATTAAACTTTATAATGGAAACACCTACGTTTCAAATTGAAAATGGGAACTTAGGGGACACAAAATCAGTTGATGTGTATAAAAAATTAGATCAGAAAGACAGTCGGAGTTCGATCGGCACAACGACGAAATAATTGACTTAATATTGATGTCTAGGGAAAATTCATATATCTTTAGAGTATTTGAACCCCTGGCAGTGTACGTTTTTAAAGCTAAAAATAAGATAACTTTACACTTAGATGCTACAGACCAGCTGGTGCACCCACCGCCTCATTATGCTAATCCGAAACGTATTTTTTATTATGCCGGCGTAGTCTGGATTAAAGAAAAAGAACTTATTTGTCCAATCTTTGAAATTATTAGTTCGAACCACAACGCATACTCGATCGGCGATTGGCTATATGCTCTTATTCAAAATTGTAGAAAATTTAAACTTAAATGGCCCATCTTCTCAACAGTAGTCACTGATTTCAGTTTTGCCATTATTAATGCAGTTAATTCTCAATGGAATAGATTGGACGATTTGAGTGTTTATTGAAACCTTTGTTACAATTGTATAAATGGAAAAGAAGACAAACCTAACATTTTCATTAAAATTTGTGTAAATCATTTTATTAAAATAATAACATCTGATCTAAATAAACAAAATATCAATAAAGAAGAAAAGCTCTTTTTTAAATATGCGCTAGGCTCAGTCATGGTTAACTTTCCGCACTAATATAATCTGAAATTCTTTACAATTGTCATGGGCGCAATATGCGCCCAAGGGAGTAATTTTATGGGAATAATTCTTAAATTGGTATATATTTTTAATAATGTCGGGTGGCTTCTCTAATATTGTCACATTGCAAGATATCTTTACCGGTTTTAATAAATTTATGCTAATTTCCTCAACGCTACGGTTGCACGAATTAGATTAAAAAAAATCCTCTTCCATTAAAATCTTCTTTGGTAACACTTCCTTCTTTTTCGATGTTGGTGTATCTATCTCTGTATTGGTGTAGTGGTCATGGCTCTCGGCTATTGGATTTTTTGACAAAATCGTTACAACAGCTGCCCTGTTCGTTTTCGTTGTGGTTTCGTGGGTTTTTTGTTTGATGCGTATGTGCTGTCACTTTTTGGATCATTTGATTTTATCTTTAACCACTTTTTTAACTGTTCATTTCTTTTCAAATTTGCTTGTATTTTGTACCTATTATTCTTGTTATTTTTTTTAAACATATATCTACTATCCTCTATAATCACAGGATCCTAAATGTCCAATTTGTGGAAGTCGTCGAAGTCTTTACCAGGATTTTGTTGCTGTAAGCTATCAGCCAGTTTTCGTATGTCAAAACTTACTTGTCGCGGCATATTATATTATATTTAAAAAATACAGAATGAGGGCAAATTCACACATTCATTACTATAAGTCCGTTGGTAAAAACGTTACAATACAAAATGAGGTAAAGTAACCAAAAATAGACAGATACTTGTAATATGGAGTAATGTGGACAGCCGAACGACTGCTTTGAGTAGTCCCTCCATCCGCATGGTGGCACCACCACAGCGCAATTTCGGAATAAAAATACCGAATTCCGTTGGTAAAAAAAGTGTGGCACTGATGAAGCATATACGAAGTTAATTAAGACGGAAAGGAAATCGGAAACGATCAATTTAATAGCTTCCTTGAATCGAAACAAGAAGCAAAACTCTTATAGGCGGCTCCTCGTAAGAGTCATGCAACGTAGGCTTGACAAGTCTGTCACGAAATTTGTGGGCGGGATTAGAATCTTAGCGCATTTAATTGGCCACTGCCGAAATTTAATGTGTAAAAACGGTAGCGCCATAAAACGGCTCTTTAATATTTTCAATATTTTTTCTTAGTGTAAATATCGTTTGTCACGCTTTGATTTAGCTTTAGTTATAAAGTCTATGGTAGTGTGCAGCCACTGTACAAACATGGTTAAAATAAATTGTGATCTAGGGGTATAAAACGACAGCTCTTTAAAATTTTCAATATTTTTTGAGTATAGATATCGTTTGTCACGCTTTGATTTAGATTTAATTATAAAGTCTATGGTAGTATGCAGCCACAGTACAAATATGGTTAACATAAATTGTGATCTAGGGGTATAAAACGGCACTTTAAAATATTAATAATTTTTTGCCAGTTAAGTATCGTTGGTCAAGCTCTAATTTGAATAAAAATAAAGTGAGTGTTATTGTGTTCATTTACTAACAAAATATGTTTAAGATAAATAAAATTGTTATATTTATTAAGGTATAAAACTGCATATTATTATAGTTTAAGTAGTTAATATATTGCATTCTCGGTGTGTGGTACATACTGTAGGTACCTTCATTTTACCTGGTGAAGGAACCTCTATCATTCTAGAATACAACATATGGTTTAACTTATGCAGAAGTATGCATGGTGTAAATAATATATAATTTAGATAATTAAATAGGAAAGTAAAATAACTAATGTTTATTTCGGTGTACCCATCGTTTGTCACGCCGTCATCTTTATAATGTAAGCTCTAGAGCAGACGTTACTATACGTAACTAACGCAAGATATTGTTTAAACAAAATTTAATTTAAAAGGATAACTAAGAGATTCAGAATATATAAATTTAAATAAATATGTATTGTTTTGTTTATTTTCCTACACTTGACAACATTGTAACAGAGCCAGCGCCCTGTGGATTTTTCGTGCATAACGATTTTTAATATTTATTTGGTCGAATGTAATTTCGACGGAGCTGGCGCCTTTTTGGAGCTGAAATGGCGCTAACTTCACCGACATAACATCTACCTCGCTCGCGGGATACAGATATACTGGCTGAAACTTCTTTCCTTCCCTCGCGCGCCTGTAAGGTCATGTTTATTTTCGGCGTGACGAGCGGCTGATACCGGGGACGTTTTTTTCGGATTGAGCCATAGAAAAAAGAAACTTTGTTTATTTTTTCTATGGATTGAGCCCAATTTCTCCTTACAGTATACAAATATTGATTGAATATACTTATGCGTTATTAATACACAACAGTGCGTATAGAATAAAAAAGAGACAGAATTACGATACCTGCGTGCGAACGCGAATGAAGAAATTTAGAAAAATAAATCACTTGGGGGAGTTCTACGAATATCTTTTTTAAATTTTTTTGTGGGGTGATACTGTTTACTATTTATGTTTTATTGACTACTTGACACGGAACCGCGAACCCCCCTCTGCGGAACCCAGGTTGAAAAACACTGATTTACGAGATCCCTGTACAGTGCATTCTTATCTGGGACACCTTGACTAATGGTGGATTTTACTTCTACCAGTTTTAGTATTCTAAAACCGTATAGTCTCTCAAAATCAAATAAAACTAACTAAAAAAGGTCCATTATAACATATTTTTACCATGTGATGCATCCTGAACGGAAGGAGGATACAGCTGCAATACTCCTTGTTCGACAAGTTCATCACAGCAAAACGAATCATCGTTTGGCCCATATGGTGTCAATGGTAAGTCAAACATTACCGGAAACAGTTTTTCATTTTTTCGATTTGGGTTATCTTTCACTTCAAAATAGTCTTCTTCAAAGTATTTTGGCAGAAACAGAACTCCCGTTTCATAGGACCTTAAAAAAAGCCTTTTTAGATACAGGAAACACTGTAAAATTACTTACTTAATAACAAATATGTCATAAAACCCATGGGAATAATCTAATAGCTGTTTACGTTTAAACCACTTGTCTAAGTTACGTTCAAGGTGCGGGCAGGAGGAAGTAAGATTCTCATGTAAATGCACCAAAACTGACAAGCAACTTAGTCAATTTTCTTGAAGTTAGGTATGAAAGTGTGCAAAATATAAACAGCTATTGTAACAAGGTACACACAAGGGGAAGTTCCTAGTTCTGATTCAGTTTAAGTCAAACTGTCAGTTTCTCCTATGTGTAAAAACTAAAAACTGAAAGGAGAACTGAAACGGAGACAGAATTGATGGAATGGATAAATCTTTTTGTTTCATTTCAGTTCTTGGAATCCTTACATGTAAACAAACGCTAGTTATAGTTGTTCCAAGCTTAATTTGATGACATAAAAAAGTTCTAAACTGGTGACCATAGGCGTCGCTTCTACCAAATAATTAAAATGCGGATTGTTGGAAATTTTTAATATGATTAAATAGTATACGGGGTTGTTGGTATATGTATGGAAACGGTCGATTATTTCTTAAAGTATAACAGTTAGCAAGAAATATTTTAGACAAAAGTTTTAGGGTCTTTTAAGGTCTATTAGAATTTAAAAAAAATAAGTATACAGGATGAGTCAGAAAACCGTAGAGAAGCAAAGTTACTTTTTTTTTAAACGGAATACCCTATATCTTAGAATATTTTTGGATTTTACATAAAATAACAATTACTTTTCGATAAGTGCATTATATGTCTAAACCTAATAGTTTCCGAGATATCGACTTTTAAAAATTTACATTTTTGAACTTTGACAGCTTCTAGCTTTCTAACGGTACGTCTTAGAGTAAAACGGCTTACATGTCCCTATCTTAGTTTCCTATTATCTTCCTAAAAGTGTTAACTTCCGGTTAATACGGATGTAACTCAAAAGCCGGAAATACAGTACTTCCGATTTAACCGGAAGTTGATGATTTTGAGGAGATAATAAAAAAGTAAGATAGGGACATGTAAGCCGTTTCACTCTAAGACGTACCGTTAGAAAGCTCGAAGCTGTCAAAGTTCCAAAATATCATTTTTTAAAAGTCGATATCTCGGAAAGTATTAGGTTTAGACTTATAAACAAATAATTGTTATTAAAAAATAATTGTTATTTTATGTAAAATACAAAAATATTCTAAGATATAGGGTGCTCCGTTTAAAAAAAAGTACTACTATCTTTCTAAAAGTGTCAACTTCCGGTTAAACCGGATGTAGCTCAAAAGCCGGAAATATAGTATGTCCAGTTTAACCGGAAATTGGCATTTTTGGAAAGAAAATAAAAAAGTAAGATAGGGACATGTAAGCCGTTTTGCTATATGGCGTATCGTTAGAAAGCTAGACGCTGTCAAAGTTCAAAAATGTCATTTTTCAAAACTCGATATCTATTGTAATTTTATGTAGAATTCAAAAGTAATGTAAGATATAGGGTTTTCCGTTTAAAAAAAAGTATGTTTGATATGCCCTGACTATTTGGGAGGAGGGTAGGCAATATGCTGATAGGTCTCAAATCTTTCAGCTCATTGGGGAGTTAACTTTTGGAAGAGGCAGAACATATGAAGTCTTTCAACATTAAGGAAAACTGTGACTCTCAAGATAGGTATCAAGTGAACACTAACCGGTTTGGGGACAGCAATAGGTTAGCATCTTGATGCCAATTCCATCGCAACCAATGGCCCCCGATTTTATAAAAGATAGAGCTTATTCAACGTCTTCCACTTGTGCAATTTCAAAACCAAAGTTTGTCACACCCCCTTCCTATGGCTACGATAGAAGTTGAGGGGGGTTTCAGGATCTGGATCTCCGGATTGAGCTGCGCCCAGAAAAAAATCAATAATAACATCAGCACTACCTGACTGCTCAGGGCTTAGCAGTTTCCAATTTTCTCTTGGTCCATTATATCAAATACTATTCTCAAGATATCATCTTTTCTGACAAATGGTAGATGTAGCCTTTTAGCGACAATCAAATGCATCAACCTGGCCCGTCTAACAAGATCAGTCAGAGTCGGAGAAGCAAACTACTGTAAGAATCCGGCGAGCCGGTATCCTCACAGAGTCGCCGCCAGGAGCGCATTAAAAGCCAAATCTCGGTATACGGACCGAGTACCAATTATTGAATTCCAAAAGTTAGTTGCTTTCCTTCGCCGGATTCATCTTCAGGCGCGTTTCGCTGTATAACAGCTCGTCAGTGAAGCTATAGAATCCGACGAAGGAAAGCAACTTTAAGAGCCTACTTGACCCTAAAAGATCGATGACAAATGGTAGATGTAGCCTTTCAGCGACATCTAGTGGCTGGAAGACGAATCGATCCAGAAAAGGAACACTGTAGGTTTGAAAACTATTACATAGTAGGAAGTAAAATGAGTAATTTTAAATTATTTTTTAAGGCAAATAATAATCCTCGAGCTTTAATTAGAGTTTTCTCAGACGAAGTAGTATCACCGCGAATGAGAGTTTGGAGAACTTTAAATAATCGTGGATAGAAACCTTACAATATTCTTATTAGTCAAACACAGACCTGGCGATGCTGAGAGACGATTAGAATTTTGTAACTGGTTGCAAAATAGAATGAATGAAAATGACGACTTCCTAAATAAAACTATATTGACAGATGAATGCAGGTTTTTAACACATGGACTATTTAATAGACATAACGAACACTATTGGTCAATAGAAAACCCAAGGCAGAATCGAGAAGTAAGACCTCAGGGACGGCAATCATTTAATGTATGGGTCGGTATGTGGCACAATAAAATTATCGGCCCGTTTTCTCTTGAAGGAAATTTAACTTCTGAAAGATATGCCGAATTAATGAGGACCAATATATTGGATTCCTTAATGGAAGAACCGTTGGACGTATTACGTTAACTATGGTGGCAACAAGATAGTGCACCACCTCATAATAGAAGACTCGTTACAAATATATGCACTGTTCCCCAATAAATGTATTGGAAACTAAGGACCCGTACGTTGGCCAGCTAGGAGGCCAGACCTAAGCCCTCTAGATTACTTTCTTTGGGGATTTCTCCAAAACCGTCTTTATCGAAACACACCACAAATCCTTGAAGTTTTACGTCAAGACCTAATAAGGGAGATCAGCGCTATCCCCGCAAGGACTATTCAGCGTGCCATCCATAAAATTCACAGACTGACACGAAAATGCATCCAAGCGGGCGGATTACAATTTGAATATTTGCTTCAACTTTCATTATTCAGTTTTATTAAGTTTTCGTTTCTGTCTCTCTCTTAACAAATGAGTTCTTATGGAAAATGCCATTAATATAAATTTTTCGAATAAGTGCGATACATCATTGGTTTTGAGACCTTAGAAGCTCTTAAAATCCGTAATAGAAAATCCAGGGCCGTATTAAAAAAAAAACAAAGTTGCAATAAGAATGTGAAATTTATTTTGTTATATCTATTCAAATAGAGTCATAAACAAATAAAAATGAAATCGCGAATATTCGGTTTTTTCCAAAAATCTTCGCAAGCACTTGGAATTTTTAAACTTTTAAGGTGGCATCTTGATCAGTATTAAATCGCGCAACTTTGCCTTCATTTAACCGACCTCGTATCTCTTCTAGTTTCCGAGATCCCAAGGATGAGGCTTGAATTTGGGACACCCTGTACATATAAGATTATTACAGTTTAGAAGACTTTTACATATATTTTCCTCAAACTCGCTGAAGAAATCGTGCATACTTTTGAAGCCAGGTCGTCTATAGATTACGCGGAAGATTGTTTTTATCTTTTTTATTTTAAACTCTATCCAGATTTCCTTAGCATAATTATTACATTTGCTTTCTAATATTTCTGCATAATTAATAGTATTTCATACGAGTAACCGAACTCCACCTCCACGCCCATCGGCTCGATCTCTCCTCACGGTTTTGAAACTGCCAATGCTCACCAGCTCATCAGAAATTGAACGCGTTAACCAAGACTGAGACACAGCTAAAATGTTGAAATTGTTGCTAAGAATATAGTACCTAATATTATCGGGGTTTCCATTTTAAGTCGGGCATCGCGCGAACATTTTTTTCCTTAATCGATTCCTCACCTCAACCGGACTTTAAAGCGCTATAACGCAGAAACTATCTGCACGAATCACGTAGCCTGAACGGATTTACAGTGATGCGAAAAAGCGACTCCCAAAGATTTTTGATAACTTCGGCGCCCTCTAACGTGCGGAATATCATTCATTATTTCCGAAATTTTGAGTCTAAAAAAATTTATTTTCCTACAATCAATAGAATAGGAAATAAATCATTATTGCGAAAAGACGACACCCCGCGAGAGAGGTGGGGATAAGCCAGTTTCGTTTCTATTTTGTCTCATGTCCCTCAATACTTGGGTAAAAAAAATCTCATCCATAAATTGTTTTGGATAAAATGGCAATTGTACTGTACTATAGGTATACATACCTTATGTAAATTCCGTGATCTCGATTTGGAACTTTACCCCAGGAAGATCTGGACAAATTAGCACTGCTCAAAAAATAATAAGCCATCTTTTGCCAACATGGTGAAATTCTACAATAAATTTTCGAGTGGGCCATCGCGCGACTTCTTTTTGTTTCATCAGCTTTCCACTGACTAAAAATATAAATCATATACATCGCAGTGGCGGCTTTTCAGAGGAAGTAGGGGAAGTGCCCCTTCCTCAAAAAAAAACAACAACAAAGCAATTAACTTATTCATTAATACATTTTATTTTAAACTTCAATAAGATACTTTTATTAATTTTATTATTGCATTATTAATAATTATTCGTTGTGCCTCTAGTAGTTTTAATGGTCTAATACTACAAACTGCATCTAAAACACACAGTGGCAAACACAACCAAAAATGTTGTCGCTTACAAATCGAACAAAATGTTAAAGCAGTAACAGTATTCTCATTCTCATTTGTGTCGACTTATAGCTGAATCCGCTTCCGACACGTAAGCAGACGTCGTCCAAAAACAAGGAAGTTGCTATGGCAACGATCGCGTTGCGTAGGCGTCAGTATGGACCACGACAAGCCTTCGTGAAGATTCGGCACTTGCACCTTCCTTTCGTGCGTGACGCGTGTAGTCGTTAAGTTGCCGTGGGCGGGAACTCTTCGGAGATATATTATTGATCAGTAACGATCGTCAGTCTCTAAAGACTATTTTAGTTTTAGGGAGTTTAATTTAATTATTTAACTATTAGTGTTAGTTTGTTATCGTGATTATTAAATTTATTTCGTGGACAATTATTTAATTGTGTAAAATTCATAGACAAAATGAATTTATTTGGACCAGTGAGTGACATAGTTTGTAGTTTATTAGAAACTCCATTTTCCCTGTGGAAAGATGAGGACAAAAAGGACCTTTTAATTACGGGTCGACCAACAAGTGTGCTAACCCTCAGTGGTAAAAAGGATATTAAAAAGTCTGGTAAGTCCTACAATATTCACTTCAAACATTCTTGTTTTTCTAAATATAAGTGGCTGTGTAGCAGTGGATATTTTCAGAAAATGTTTTGCTGGCCCTGTTTACTTTTTTGCCACAAACATTCTGCTTGGAATAAAGATGGGTTTGCAGATCTGTTAAATGTGACAAGAGCTTTTCGCAGACATGCGGATTTCGCCGAACATTTAAAATCCGAATTGATGTTAAGAAATTTTGAAAAAAATACGAACACTATAGCAGACGCCTTAAAAGAAAACGCCAGACTGTTTAAGAAACAATTTAATGAAAATGTTCGATTAAATAGGTTAGTTATGGAAAGGGTGATTAACACAGTTTTTTTTCTCGGAAAGCAAGAATTAGCATGTCGTGGGCATGACGAAACTACGGACTCATTAAATCGGGGAAATTTTAAAGAATTGTTGCATTTGCTAATATCGACAGGTCCGTCAGAAATTCAAAATCAATATAAAAAAATTAAAAATATTTTTAAAGGCGATTCGAAATCTATCCAGAATGAGCTGATAGATTGCATTTCTGATTATTTAAATGAAGCGGTCAAAAATGAAATTATCGATGCCATATTTTTTTCACTTCAAGTTGATGACACTACTGACTTAACTCAAACATCCCAGTGCTCTGTAATAGTGAGATTTGTAAACACAGAAGTTACATTGGTGGAGCGGTTCTTAGGATTTCATGATGTGAGTGCCGACAGAACATCTGAAAGTTTATATAACATGATAGATAAAATTTTCGATCCATTTGATTATAAAACTAAATTAGTAGGTCAGTGTTACGACGGGGCTAGTGTCATGTCTGGACACTTAAACGGACTTCAAATGAAATTCAAAGAAAAAGCCCCACAAGCTGTATTTGTCCATTGTTTGGCGCACCGCCTTAATCTTGTCTTACAACAAAGTTTTAAGAAAATTTCTAAATGCCGAATTTTTTTTGCAAATCTTGGTGGTATACCTTCTTTTTTTCATCACTCGGCTAAGCGATCCTATGTCCTTACGCTAAAGTCTGCCCGACGAATCCCCACAGTAACTGAAACTCGATGGTCATCAAACTCTAAATTACTTGATGTAATTGTACAAGACTGGGATAAATTAAAAGAAGTCTTTGAATTTATCATTCACTCTGAGGAATCCGATCAAAAATCAATACAGCTTGCCACTGGATTTTTGGGTAACATGAATGATTTCGAATTTACTTTCTTGGCATTAGTATTCAGTGACATTTTTAGTGCCACGAATATTTTATTTGACGTTTTGCAGAAAAAATCTCTAGACATTAATTATTATCCCAGATTAACAGCACTTCCGAGATTTTAAGAAACAAAAGAAATGAAAATGTCTTTAATCCGATTTTTGAGAAGGCCAATAATATAACCCAGATTAATTTGTTCAAACGTCAATATTCTGGTTTAAATCAGAATGATATTTGTGCAAGATACAGAGTTTTGTTTTATGAAATATTGGATCATATTTTAATTGAAATGGACACAAGGTTTCAGGATTGTGAAAAACTGAAGTTCGTTTGTCTTGGTGACTCGGCAAAATTTGAACAATATAGTTATAATTTTCCTTCCGATGCTCTTGAAAATTTAAAAACATTTTACGCTAACTTGTTTACTAAAAGCGCACGACTTAAAAATGAACTTTGTCTTTTGTACTCGGATGAAAGCTTACGAAATGTATCTTTACAAGAAGTATTAAAAAAATTAAATGAAAGTAAGGACATTTTCTTAGAAGCCTATAAACTGTTTAGCCTAATATTGACAATTCCATCCACAAGTGTTTCGGCAGAAAGAAGTTTTTCTTGCTTGAAAAGAATAAAAACTTATTCTAGAAATAAAATTGGCCAGGACAGGCTCTCTTCTTTGGCAAGTATATCTATTCAAAAAGAACTTTTAGAAGAACTTAAAATGAAAGTGCCTTTCTATGACGATATTATTGACAAGTACGCAGGGTTAAAGAACAGAAGGATCGATTTAATATACAAAAAATAGGTAAGTTTTTTTTTTATTTTTATATCATTTTGATATTTGCCTCTTGCTCTATATGTTCGCCCACGAGCCGCCACTGATACATCGGCCCATCGAAAACGTACCGCAAGGCATTACAGGCTGGGAAAGGACTTTTCGACAAAAGTCAAAACCACGTCAAGTTTGTTTGTCAGGGGGACAACTTTTGACGCGAAAATCATAGCAAAATTTTTAACCCCCTAAGTGGGGGTGTCATCCCCCAAATGTTTTCAAATGAGAATGGGGGTCAAGTGACGCCTCATTCAAAAGGGCTCTTAATTCCCTATACATCGCTGCTTACATTTTGAAAATCGATCGACTCGTTTAGAACATATGGACCTTTGAAATACCAACAATACGTTGGACGCAAAATGCAAAAATCGATTTAAAACTTACCGTATTATTGAAAATTCAAAAACAATTCGCTATTTTTTGGTCATTTACAGATTCTTTAGGCTGGTGTTAATAAGATAACAGTTATCGGGGTTTTGCTTCGCATTGGGCCAGGTAGTTGCTAGGTAGTTGTCTTGTGACGTGTGGTTGGAGTGTTTCCAAATTATTAAACCTTTTAAATTTATTAATTATGGTGTACTCAATTGCAGAAAGAGTAGAAATTATTGAGTTTTTTTTTTCAAAAACAATGAATGCGGAAATCGGGTCGCGGAGCTGTTTAACGAACGGCATCATGACAAACATGTTTCTGGAAAAATTGTTTGGGAATTGGTGACCGAATTTCGCGAAACAGGTTTCGTTCATAACAGAAAGAGGCAGCTTGAAAATCTGATACTAAATGAACCTACGGAGATAGCAGTATTGGGGCAAGTTGCAATGGATAGTACGCTAAGCTACAGCAAGACAATTAGCCGTTGCGAGGGGAGTGAGTCGTACAAGTGTACAACGAGTATTAAAAAAATACAAGTTCCATCCTTATAAGATTCGGTTTGAAGATAACCTGTATCACTGTATGCACGTTGGCGGACAACAGTTTGAGCATTTACTTGACTAATACGGTAAGTTTTTAAGTAAAATGAAATCGATTTTTGCATTTTGCGTAAAACGTATTGTTGGTATTTTAAAGGTCCATATTTTCTAAACGAGTCGCTCGATTTTTAAAATGTAAGCAGCGATGTATAGGGAATTAAGAGCCCTTTTAAATGAGGTGTCACTTGACCCCCATTCTCATCTGAAAAAATTTTGGGGATGACACCCCCAGTTAGGGGGTTGAAGGTTGAAAGGAAAGTTGTCCCCCTGACAAACAAACTTGGTTTTGGCTTTTGTCGAAAAGTCCTTTCCCAGCCTGTAATGCTTTGCGGTACGTTTTCGATGGGCCACCCTGTATATATAAAGGGTGTCCCAAAATGTACGCACATTTTAAATATCGTGGCATTTTCGTTTTTGTCATAGTAGGCTTCTGAAAATTTAATAGCTGTCATGTAATTTATTGCAGTTAATAGCCATGGAACGCTGCACGGTAGAACAGCGCGTTGTTATCGTGAAAACGTATTATAAATGTGGAGAATGTTATGCGGAAACAGTTCGTAGAGTGCGAGCCGTTTTTGGAAGAAATAATGCACCAAAACATACGACAGTGCAAAGATTGATCAAGAAATTTGAGCAAAGTGGTTTAGTTGGAAACATAAAATCAACAGGGCGGCCGCATACTGCTCGATCTATTAAAAATATTGCAGCAGTGTCGGAAAGTGTTAGTGAGAATCCAGGCACGCCGATTCGCCGTCGGTCATAGTAAGTGAACATTACCAAAAGCAGTATGCAGCGAATTCTTACAAAATATTTACATTTGCATGCCTATAAAATCCAATTGACCCAAGAATTGAAGGATTGTGGAAAACGAGGAAAATGACGGAGATTTTTCAAAGAAAATCCTGTTTAGTGATGAGGCACATTTTCAATTAAATGGATACGTCAATAAGCAGAATTGTCGAATTTGGGAGAATTCTCGTGTTATTCACGAAAAACCAATGCATCCTCTACGAGTGCGGTTATTGGTTCGGCGAAATAATTGGGCCATACTTCTTTGAAGACAAGGCTGGAACTGCACTAACAGTGAATGGCGAACGTTATCGTGCAATGTTAGAAGAGTTTCTGTGGGCTAAATTAGACCGAATTAATGTGGAAAACTTATGGTTTCAACAGGACGGAGCGACCTGTCACACTGCGCGTGAAACAATGGACTCGTTGCGACTGAAATTTCCTGGTTGTGTCATATCTCGCAATGGTGATAAGAATTGGCCACCACGATCCTGCGATATAACACCGTGCGACTTCTTTCTCTGGGGTTTTCTCAAATCTCGTGTTCATGCCAATAAACCAACCACAATTCCTGACTTGAGAAACGAAATTCGACGCGTCATTGATAAAATTCGTCCACAAATATGTGAAAATGTTATCAATAAATTCGTCAAAAGGGCAAGGGCCTGCCAGCAAAGCCGCGGTGGACATTTGTCGGATATTGTGTTTCACACTTAATCGTGATATGTATTCTTTTTAATCCCAGTAAGGTTTCGACATATTTCAAGAAATAAATGTGTTTTGCTAACAAATAAAAATGTGCGTTCATTTTGGGACACCCTTTATAATATAGTATTTTACTATGGTAATGCGGGAGCATTGATTACCTAATATTAGTTAAATATGCATTAACTTAGACTATTCTTATGCAGATAGATTACAAAATACAAGAGTTAAACAAAAAGGGCAAAAAAAAATATAGAAATATGCTTAAAAATCTAAAATAATATATGCGAGTCATTGCTACACCAAAGATGAAATAAAATAATACATACACAGGCTACGTGACGCCACTGGCGATGGATAGAAGGCCGCAACGAAGTTACTGGAACATTGGAGATCTCGATTCTCATTAGACCGCTCTCGAACGTTCGAGTGGTCATTCGCGCGCATATAAGAAGGTTGAGTCAAGCGGGACGAGCAGAGTAAAGCTGAATTTATTAACTCGAAAAGTTCGCAAAGCTGAGGTTCAGTTGGCGTTAGAAGAAAGAGTTCAATTTTAACTAAAGGAAACACTCAGTACAATTTATAAACTCAGTTAGTGCAAAGTTTGATAGTTTAGAAAAGTTTCGATCAGTTCCTAAAGCATATAATGTGAAACAACATTACACTACGTTACAAGAGAAAAAGTTTCAGCAGTATATAGGGATGTCTAGAAATGCTATCATTACGTAAAAGAAAAAGCTAGAACAACAAATACATTTTTTCAACAAGTCTGACACTGCAAACAAATTCAGTGTTTCACTTGTCAAAGCGAAAAAACCTTTTAGCGATGGCATCACAATCTTCGGCTTTTGAAAGGCAACAAAATAATAATTATTATATCAAAATGTATAATTTTTAAGGAGTTCAATCGGAAAATGACTAAAATGAGCCAGAGTTACAAATAGAGCTGATAGAGGCGAAAGAGATCGATAAAGAGATGATAGAAAGTGACGAACAGACGGAGAAACAGACATAACAAGAGCAGTAGCAGGGACAAGATTTTTATTCTAAAAAACTTACCTGAAAGTTACATTTTTACTTTAATACTAATTGTTTTGTTTTTCCTTTTATCAAAGAAAAGAAGTTTTGTTTATTTTATTTTCTAGAGAAGAATTTTATTTTATTTCTTATTCAATAAACCATTGTTCTTGCAGTTAATTTTTTTCCAATTAGTCAAATTGATGTGATCAAATATTCTAACATTTCTAATTATTAATATTGATATTATGTTAAACGATCTGCTACTAAGCAGACGAGAGTTCCAGCACGTAGCTACATCTCGTGGCGATTATGCGCATTTGCTGATGAGCTGAGCTCTCAAACGGCGAAACGCGTCCAAGGATTGGGTCTGACGGAAAGGATAAGGGACAACTCTATACACAAACTTATTTGAAGTTTTTTTTTAACCTACTACTAATTTTTTGCCTAAATTCTATTCACAAATAATTACCATTGATATTTAAGCAACCATGGTTGTAAATTCTTCACTGCACGATCATAGTAACAACAGAATGCACCCCTGACACTCAGGTATCCATTTAAAACATTTTGAACGGTTGGATAAATTAAATTAAATTTCGTCTTGCTTACAGCAGGAAAAGTAGGCAAGTAAGGCAATCCACTGTGGCTACCCAGTGCCTTTAACACGCAAGTCGTTAACCATTCTTCAGCATGACGACCAACAAGACCTAAAAATAGATAATTCATCGATTTCCATACAAGCTAAGTTTTCATTTGTAAATAAAGATTGACATGGCGAAAACGATTATTATATGTTTGTTAGTCGGACATTAGCATAAGCTAACCGCTTAGTCTTGATTGGATCGGCGCCTCGAGGCACTGAACCGAAGTGTCACGAAGGATCGACGTGTAATCAAACGCAGAGTACAAAGGGAACTTGGGAAATTTCTAGCAAATTTTAAAGTAGTTAATTAGAAACCTGAACTACTGATCACGCTGTATAATAGAAGTTTAAATTGAAACCCCTTACCACTGAATATATAGCTACGCAACAGAACGCTGGAGACGTGGCAACAAATCAAAGCCGAAATAGGAAGCCCCTTGCTCTCGACACCGTATACGACTTGTTCGTATACGGGGGCGCATTCACGATTGACGTCGGACGTTCGTCGGGTGCGCAGCGATTGCACACGGCGATAGGAAAATTCGTTCACGGTTGTGCCGGGTAACATATATACTCGTTCACGGTTGTGGATAACTTTTACCGAACGAAACAACTTTTTAACCAAGTCGGGAGACGGATAAAGTTTTTCCGGCATGCGCAAATGTATTGTTTATTGTTTATGGTGAAAGTTAAAAGTTAGGTTGTTTTTAAAATAAAAGTTTTTTGGGCGCGCCAAAACTTTTTGAGAATTTCGATTTCAAAAGATACCCACAATTTGCTCAAAAGAGTTTTGTTGCTGTCGCATTTCAAAATTGCAAAATATAATTTGACGTTTGTTCGGGTTGCTCTCGGCGCATGCCCGAGCCGTTCACAGTGAGTAGATCTTTTTGTTTCGTAGATAGCAACTGGATGGACGTCGGTTAAATTTTACCTGGGTAATATTTACCAATTTGGTGAAAACTATGAACGCGCCCCGGTGCTATCGATGCCTTCCCACGTGTTTTTTAAACGGCTTCTGTTCATCCTACCGAAAAGATGTTGTTCGCGCTTGTTCATAGTTGCCAAACGTAACGACCAGTTGGTAAATATAGGGAAAAATTAGATTGAATATAAGTATTATGGGAAAATTTAGTACAATTAATTTGTAAGGTATCATAATGTAATGCATGTTGCAAAATATGTGAAACACCGGCGCTAAAATTATTTAAGCAGCTTCAATGGGATGCGTGTATGAGCACTTTTGTAATCGCTCTCTCCCGCCCTAAATCTGACTTTAAAGCCTTTTTCTAAACTATTGGGGTGAGTAATATGAGAAATTGTGTTAACAATGATTAACTACACTCATTGGACCCCTCACCTTGTAAGTGGGGAATGGTCGGTTAATGGGTTATACGTCTGACGATAGACTGTCCATAGGCGCAGACCCTTTGCGGGTCGCGGCCTCAGGATGGTCGCGCGTCTCTGACGAGTCCCAGTAGGACGAAACAACATCCTGGCGCAAGAGTAGTGAAATGGTGGCATCGTGTGGATGTTAGACGTACGGTTACCGACCCTTAAGGGGACCGGTGGTGATGCATATCACCGGGATACGTACGGATTACAGCACTTAACATTGGACAGTCGGGAGTAGGTATAACCCATTAACCGACCATTCCCCACTTACAAGGCGAGGGGTCCAATGCGTGTAGTTAATCATTGTTAACCAGGAGGCTCTACAGAGTAATCCTCCCGCTAACTGATAACATCGATGTTCCACGTCCGTCTTAAAATGAAATGACGGAACCATGTCATTGTTCTAATCTTTGGCCAATGTCGTGCCTGTGGCTTTGCTTCGCATCATGACACGTTCGATGTCCGATATCATATTGATCCTCCGGTCTCCTCAGCCCATGTTGGTTGGTGATTTATTCAACCCGTGGGGGGTAGAGAGTGTTTTACACTCCTCCCGAGTGCCGGTCAAGGCTGATTTTGCCTTTCTCTTCGATCAATATTATAATATTGAGCTAAAATTACCACCCTTCTCTCATAGTTGATCGTTGAAATTTTTGAAGAAAACTCTATACTCTTTAGTACTAATGTCTATATTTATTTGTGACAAACAGTACACAAAAATATTGATAGAATACGAAACAACGGTAACAAAACAAAAACAGTATCAAAGTTACAAAACATTAATTCAAAATATTAAAAAAAAAAAATAAAGAAATAAAATAGTGATTGTTTTGAAACAGATAATACATGATCATGATACATGATGGACAGGTCTTACAAAAATTGGACTTTTCTAGCTTTACTTTTTGCAAATTCATTAACAAGATTTCCCATTTCAAGTTGCTTTAAAAAGTCAGACTATAGAAATGATTGCAAGATTTTCTAACCGCTCTTGGCCTATTCTGGATCGTAAATAATTTTTAATCAACTTTAACTTAGAGAATGAGCTCTCGGCTGTAGCTACAGAAACTGGAATGGTTAATAATATGCGCAAGGCAATCGTAATGTTTGGAAATGACTGGGTTAGGTTATTTAGTGCTGTAACAATCTTTTTGTGCTTGTTACAACGTTAGTAGATAGCCCGAGTTTTTATCAAATTTTGACCAATTTAGATAATTCAATTTTTTTAAAATTTTTGAATACGCCCCTGTCTAAAAAGTTCTAGGTCCAGGCCGGTTTTCTTAATACAATAACCTACGTATAGGCAACCCATAAAATGACGATATGTATGACCAGCTGTCGGAATATCACTTGCACACCCAGATGGTGTTATGAGATCTTTTACATTTCAGGGATGACTGCCGTTTTTTTTGACGTTACCTAACCTAGTTTTTTGATGCAATTAGTTTCGGGTCAAACTTGCATCTATTTTCCTGGCTTCTTTTGGTTAAAATGAGTAGATTCCCGTTTTCAAAGTTCAAAGTGCCCTGCAGTTTTGCTTGTCAATTGCCGGAAGTCACATGGGTTTTCGAAGCAGTACGAGTCACGAGTAGGAAGTTGTTTTTTTGATAAGAAAGTCTATTTAAGGACCTTACGGCGTTGTGCTTCGGTCTGTTCTTTCTATATACCGGTCCAGAAGACTTGAACAGCAGGTGATGAAGATATAAAATGGCGGTTTTGTGTTAATAATTTGCATTTTAAATGTGTCGGCAAGGCCGGATCGGAATTTAACATAGAAGCTGTCCTTTTGAACCTTAAATGGGATTGTTCGTCACCTAGACCGATGGAAGCCCGACCATCTGGTGAGTAATATTTCTTGGTTTCACAAAATGGCGTCCTAATGTTCACGTTTTATTTTAGGCTTCGTTTACCGTCTACTTCGTTTACCTTCTTTTACCTTCTACCTCGTTTATCCTCTAGCTCTTTTATTTTCTACCTTTATTATCTTCTACCTGTATCATCTTTTACTTTTATCAACTTCTATTTTCTACTTTTTATTTTTCCACGTTCTTGACTACCTTCCCTCATATTTTCTACATGGATTTATCCATGTGTTGGAAGTACTTTAGTTAGTGCTCGTAACCTGGAGTCTTCCTCTTAATTCTTTACCCTGCTATGGAACCCATGTCTGGAATGGAGGATGTATGTCTTTGAGAGGCCAAGGCGAGTGGGGGTGTCAGTTTGGAAGAAGTTCCTGTTTCGGTGCATGTGCCGGTCACCCCGACGTGCTGTATGGTCAACCGTCCACATTGATCTGATGCTGGAGTTTGACGCATAATCCGCCGTGCCTGTCTGCTAGAGTTCCTGTCTTACATGAGCTAAGTAGCACTTTTTTCTCCTTGGTTACTGTACTAATACCACCTCCGACTAACTTTTTTATTAAAATATAGTACCAAAAACCCTTCTTTTGAATTTGAATAAGTAAATTTCATGTGTCTAATAATTCAGGATAATTTCACCTCCATACTTCAGTTGAATCACTCGTAATGTACTACTAATGGGCCAAGAGCCACCTTTTTAGGTAATATTGCTAAAATACCTCTTTTTTAATCACTTGTAACGTTTTCACTGACACAATGCCACACTTACCTGACTTAACTTTTTTAATTTGATCACTGATAGCCACTAAAAGGCAATTTGTTACCCCTTAACTTAATTTCCTAGGTTATAAACTTTTATGTGGTGATTTGGTAGACTGTATTATATCTGTATATTCTTCCCTCTGTATATTTTTATGTATAGTTGTATAATTACCCTAGTTTCGCTTAAGACTGTTGTAAATTCCTGTAGATTTCGCTTAAAGTGGATGGGTCACTGCAGTAATGTATATATTACCTAAACTGCTTATCTAGTATCATACAGAAAATTAGTTTTCAATTTAAAACCGAAACCTCCCTCGTCAAGGAATGCTTGAGTGGATGGTCTAATTATTGTAAATTCATTTGTATATTAATCCCTAGCAGGTCTTATGATTATCTAGCTGGAACATGCTAGTTTTGATTTATGAAACTAAATTTTACTCGTCAAGCAGTATAAGATGGTTATTTTAATTATCTTAAATTGAGATTAACATTAAACAATAAACGTAAGTCTTACTTCCTAATAGAAGTAGCAGTTAAAGGTTTAATACTCATCTAGTTGGAGAATGCTGATTTTTTAAGTATAAATCTAGAACTTCCTCAGGAAGTATGCATTTTCGCTCTAATTAATTGTGAGTAATGAATTTTAAATCTTTTCTAAGCTATAATGGAGTTATTATCTCCTGTAAAGTTATTGAGATATTATATCTGTAATTTCTTTATTTTTACTTAATGTTATTAGGATATCCCTATAGAGTATTGAGATATTTCTATAGCTGTAATTTTCTCTATTTTGACTTAATTTGATTAAGATATCCCTATGAAGTAGTTGAGATATTCCTATATCGGTAACTTCTTCATTGGACTTAATCTTGTAATGGATATATCTATATCTGTTTTGGGCGGGTTAATAAGGGACTGATAATCCCGGCCTTGAATACATTCCTTACTGACCCAGAAATTTTAGCTACTATCAGCATGTATTTTTTGTCATTCTAGGTTTTGGCTATATCTATTAGCTGGACTTAGCTAGATAATCTTTATCTTCACCCCTAAGCTATTTAGTTGGGAACATAACTAAAGTTTTAAGCTTCTCAATTCTATATTGGAATAGGGCAGGGTAAATGCCTTTATTAATATAACCTGGAAGTGATATTACAATTTATGAATTTGATTCTAAATTATATCTCATTTTAAATTCTGGCGTAGTGAATGCTATAATGGACTTTATATTAACTTTACCCTAAATGCTGTTTGACTTTGAAATTTTGGCAAAAGGGTAAATGCCTTTAATTATATAACCTTGAAGTTACCATAAATTTCTCAAGGGATTTTAACCAAATTTTGGGCATCGTAAGTGCTTCAATTGACCTTGCCTTGACTTTACTATAAATAATATTTTATTTTCAATTTTGGCATAATGAATGCTATAATTTGATTTAGCTTAACTTAAATTTAAACTCTGTTTTATTTTGGTCACTACCTTTAAAGTAATTACACTTTAATTATGTTCAAAGCTTTTAGTTAGTATTTGACTTCTTTTATATTGGGTGTTTAGAAAGAATCCTCACTTCTTAATCTGTTTAATTTCCTACGATCTAATATATCTTTTAGTGGAGCTGACTAGCTCATTTCATAACTTTTTCTATGTTATTTTTTATATCTTCTTTCTCTGATTTAGTTGCTTAGCCTTTTATTCAAATCCTTTTTCCATGTTATGTTTATTTCTTCCTAAATGAATAAAATGGGTGTTTGTTGGAAAATATTATTATTTTATTAATAAAATAGGAATTAATTAAAATAATTGTTTTATTCATACTGCTTTCTCTTTCAGGGCTAGGGAACTAAATTTTCTATTTACTCTTTTCTTTATAATCTTTTTCAACCCCTTTGGTTGATGGCGCCCAAAAATCTTATCTGAATTAAATCTACGACCTTAGCTCACAAGCGAATTAAAAAACTGAGTGGCCGTGGTGACCCAAGTAATTAATTAATAAAAATATTAACAAGAACAACATTTTGAGATCAAGAAAAATAAGTTGAATAATAATAAAGTAAGAATTTTTTTTTATAATTTTTTATTTATTATTAATTATTACAAATGACGCTCTAACGTGGGGCCAGGAATAACATTTTGTGGGTAGCTCAGTCGTATGTAACTAGTAAAATTTTTAACAACATTTCAGATAAATCTTCATTTTTCCTTGCAGTGATATCTTTCTAAACACATAAATTTCTATATTTTTGGCTTGGCCAGAGATATTATTTTGACCATTTTTGATTGTATTTGGAATTTTTTAGGTACATTTTGGTATAGAGAAAAATGTCTAAAATGAACCCTACCTACCTGTGGAAAGATGAGTTGGTTTGGGAACTCTGCGTCAGAGGAATCCAGGCTGATCCAGGATCAAAAGTCAACATCCTCAAATCCTTATTGCGACAGCTACAGAAAGCTGAGAAAGATGATTCTATCGTGCCTCATCCGGCGATATCGATGGATTTTCAATAGGAAACACAAATATGCCAAAGAAAACTTGTGATATTACAAGGATTGGTAACCATTTTTAATTCCAATAAAGAACATGTTGATTATAAAAGAGCTATGTCACGTTTACTACATGTTAAACGTAGATTAGAGTATATCTCTTCTGGTAACCCAGAAGAAGATAATTTCAAATCCGAACTTATAACGGAAACAACCTCTCTTATTGCCAATTTAAAGGCAAAAGCTCAAAATAATGACGTCAATCTTTTGCATTTCAAGGACACAGATGAGAGTTCTTCAGAGACCTCGGATGAAAGCGATTCTGAAACTCCTGAAATTGTAAATTCTCGTAGAGTATCTTTTGCGACCGACGAACAAAGAGTAAATCCAGGAGAAAATCCTAAAATAATTATTCATTCTGACGTTCTTGTTCGTGGGCCAGCACAGGAGGCTTCGCAATTAAATTCCGTATCTCAACATATTATGAGTAACAATAATGATTTTGAAAGCTCTATTCAACCAACCTGTTCTCATACATTACAGCCTAAAACTTTGTTTAGTAGGGACATACAAGAAAACATCAACTTGTATAGACGACAATTTAATTTAAACTCAATATCTCAAAATAAAGTTGATAATAGCGAAAATTTAATTGATAATGACTTTGAAAGCTGTGTCCCACCAAATTGTTCCCGCACACCAAATCTTGCAACCTTATCTAGTAGAGACACCCAACAAAATACCAACTTAAACACACGACAATTCTATTTAAACACAAGACCTCAAAGTTCGCGAATAATGCCAGACTTTTATAATGAACAGGGCAAATTAGATTCCTTGGATAGATTTTCACATATGGCCACCTTGGGAGACTCTCCACACGACATGGATAATAGCCTTATTAGGGAGGAAAGTGGGTTTATGTCAGGAAACCAAGTAAATCAGGCCGCAAGTCATATTTTTCAGAGACAACAAAGTTTAGAGCAGGTTCCTATTTTGCCACAGGCAAACTTGCATAGCAGATATCAATCTGAAGGAAATGTCACTATAGATCGCTCATTTTTGCAGGGTCCTAACTTGCCACAGGCAGATACCTATAACATAGATAGCTCAAGACCAGATATAAATAGGAATAGTTTATTTGCACAAGGTCCTCCACATAATATCACCACAAGCTTACCCAATCAGAGTTATAACAGTTTTCCAAACTCAGGAATTTTCGATAGCATAGCCTCCAATTTAAATTTAAACGAACCCCGGCCATTTAATCAACAATTAAATAACGATCCTTATCGGACCTTATTCTTAAATAGACAAGTGCCTTCAAATTCGTTAAGTAGTCAGGATAATTACAGACTACCTCCCTTAAATCGTATTGGCCTTAAATTCAATGGTAGAAACCAAAGTCTACACAGCTTTTTAGAGAGGGTAGAGGAATTTTGTCTAGCATATAGAATACCTAGAGAGGGGCTCTTAAATTTTTCACACGAACTTTTTGAAGGGGATGTTTTAATTTGGTACAGGTCAATAAGAAGTCTAGTTAACACTTAGGATGAGTTAGTTTATCAGTTGCGTTTAAATTTCTTGCCTATAGACTATGAATTAGCATTGGGAGATGAAATGAGATCTCGCACTCAAGGTATTACTGAAAGGGCGCTTATCTATATAGCGGTTATGGAAAATTTATTTAAAAGATTTTTAAACCCAGTTGACGAGAGCGTACAATTAAAAATAATAACTAGAAATCTGTTACCCTATTACCAGGGACAATTAGCTCTGAGGCAACCAGTATCTTTATTTGAGTTAAAAAATCTTTGTCGAATTTTAGAAGACACAAAAGTAAGAACTGATAAGTTTCAAGCTCCACCGTTTTGCAATTCTTCCACTCTGGAACCCGAGCTAGCTTATAGAAAGCCTTTCCAAAAATTTAATAATAACAATAGAAACGTTAGTGAAATTAATCAATCTCCTAGCAATGTCAATCTAGAACAAGAAAAACTAAATTCAAGTCACAATGTCAATAGTACTGATAATTTAATAAATTTTCAAGACCTAAATTTAAGCGCTTTAGGTCAAACAAATAAAACTACTGGTATAACTCAGCCTATTTTAAGAAAGAGAGTTAAATGTTTTAACTGCGATGAAGAGGGGCATATTTTCTCCGCCTGTAAAATGAAAAAGAAAATTTTCTGTTTTAAGTGTGGACACAAAAATGTCACCAGACCTAATTGTAAAGCTTGTGGTCCAAAAAACGTAGAAACCTACTCTCATCAGTCGGCAGGGAGCGTTTAAAAGCAAATTTAAAGTCCGATATTTTTCATTTATCGAACAACTGGTCTCATGGGGGCACCTAAGAATATTTCCACACCATTTAAATTACTTTCCATAGACATTCAGGGACCTTTTCCAAAATCCAGGTCCGGCTTTTGTTATTTGCTCGTCGTAATAGACTGGTTCACCAAATTTACTTTTATTCATAAAATGAAACGAGCTTTGACTAAGGAAATTTGTAGCTTTCTGGAGGAAATAGTTTTTATATATTTTGGCGTTCCCCAAGTTCTAGTAGTAGACAATGGTACGCAGTTTAAATCAAAAGAATTCACCAGCCTGATGAATAGTTATAAAGTAGGTCACATCTGGTACAATGCCAGATACCAACCCCAAACAAATAACGTAGAGCGTGCAAATAGAGTGATAGGCACCGCGATTAGGTCCTATATTAAAGAAAATAACCACCGTGACTGGGACAAACACGTACACCACATATTTAACGCTATAAACACCACTACACACATATCAACTGCATTTTCACCAGCTTTCTTAACTTTTGGACGTAACTTACCTACCTCTGGAGATTATTTTGGAATCATAGAAAGTAAAAATCTTTGTCCCTATAAATTTGACGACAGACAAAACTTAGCTCAAGAACTTTCTAAATTACCAGACATTTATGAACAAGTTATTAAAAACATCAATAAAGCTTATGAGCGAAATAAGAAATATTATGATTTGAGAAAGAGAAATATTGAGTTTAATGTAGGTGACGTAGTCTATAAAAGAAATTTCATCTTGTCTGACGCTGGGAATTATTTTTCTAAAAAACTGGCAAAAAAATTCATTAAATGTAAAATCATTAAGAAAATTTCTCCAATCATTTATGAACTTATGGATGAGCACGATAAAAGCATCGGTCGGTATCACATTAAAGATCTTAAATCCCCTCTGGATAGCAGTCTTGATCTTGAAGACGCTGACCAGCCCTAAACCCAACCGTATTCCATAGCTAGTAAGTTAGTAATTAAGACTAAAATATAAACCGAAATGTATATTGTATCTCAAATGTAAAGGCAACATGTAGCCTAAAATTTTTTGGAAATTAGATGTTAAGAGGTACTCAATTGTCCTGAATTATTTCTTATTTTTTAATTTTTTGTTGAAAGGGGGTATTTGTAACAATCTTTTTGTGCTTGTTACAACGTTAGTAGATAGCCCGAGTTTTTATCAAATTTTGACCAATTTAGATAATTAAATTTTTTAAAAATTTTTGAATACGCCCCTGTCTAAAAGGTTCCAGGTCCAGGCCGGTTTTCTTAATACAATAACCTACGTATAGGCAACCCATAAAATGACGATATGTATGACCAGCTGTCGGAATATCACTTGCACACCCAGATGGTGTTATGAGATCTTTTACATTTCAGGGATGACTGCCGTTTTTTTTGACGTTACCTAACCTAGTTTTTTGATGCAATTAGTTTCGGGTCAAACTTGCATCCATTTTCCTGGCTTCTTTTGGTTAAAATGAGTAGATTCCCGTTTTCAAAGTTCAAAGTGCCCTGCAGTTTTGCTTGTCAATTGCCGGGAGTCACATGGGTTTTCGAAGCAGTACGAGTCACGAGTAGGAAGTTGTTTTTTTGATAAGAAAGTCTATTTAAGGACCTTACGGCGTTGTGCTTCGGTCTGTTCTTTCTATATACCGGTCCAGAAGACTTGAACAGCAGGTGGTGAAGATATAAAATGGCGGTTTTGTGTTAATAATTTGCATTTTAAATGTGTCGGCAAGGCCGGATCGGAATTTAACATAGAAGCTGTCCTTTTGAACCTTAAATGGGATTGTTCGTCACCTAGACCGATGGAAGCCCGACCATCTGGTGAGTAATATTTCTTGGTTTCACAAAATGGCGTCCTAATGTTCACGTTTTATTTTAGGCTTCGTTTACCGTCTACTTCGTTTACCTTCTTTTACCTTCTACCTCTTTTATCCTCTAGCTCTTTTATTTTCTACCTTTATTATCTTCTACCTGTATCATCTTTTACTTTTATCAACTTCTATTTTCTACTTTTTATTTTTCCACGTTCTTGACTACCTTCCCTCATATTTTCTACATGGATTTATCCATGTGTTGGAAGTACTTTAGTTAGTGCTCGTAACCTGAAGTCTTCCTCTTAATTCTTTACCCTGCTATGGAACCCATGTCTGGAATGGAGGATGTATGTCTTTGAGAGGCCAAGGCGAGTGGGGGTGTCAGTTTGGAAGAAGTTCCTGTTTCGGTGCATGTGCCGGTCACCCCGACGTGCTGTATGGTCAACCGTCCACATTGATCTGATGCTGGAGTTTGACGCATAATCCGCCGTGCCTGTCTGCTAGAGTTCCTGCCTTACATGAGCTAAGTAGCACTTTTTTCTCCTTGGTTACTGTACTAATACCACCTCCGACTAATTTTTTTATTAAAATATAGTACCAAAAACCCTTCTTTTGAATTTGAATAAGTAAATTTCATGTGTTTAATAATTCAGGATAATTTCACCTCCATACTTCAGTTGAATCACTCGTAATGTACTACTAATGGGCCAAGAGCCACCTTTTTAGGTAATATTGCTAAAATACCTCTTTTTTAATCACTTGTAACGTTTTCACTGGCACAATGCCACACTTACCGGACTTAACTTTTTTAATTTGATCACTGATAGCCACTAAAAGGCAATTTGTTACCCCTTAACTTAATTTCCTAGGTTATAAACTTTTATGTGGTGATTTGGTAGACTGTATTATATCTGTATATTCTTCCCTCTGTATATTTTTATGTATAGTTGTATAATTACCCTAGTTTCGCTTAAGACTGTTGTAAATTCCTGTAGATTTCGCTTAAAGTGGATGGGTCACTCCAGTAATGTATATATTACCTAAACTGCTTATCTAGTATCATACAGAAAATTAGTTTTCAATTTAAAACCGAAACCTCCCTCGTCAAGGAATGCTTGAGTGGATGGTCTAATTATTGTAAATTCATTTGTATATTAGTCCCTAGCAGGTTTTATGATTATCTAGCTGAAACATGCTAGTTTTGATTTATGAAAATAAATTTTACTCGTCAAGCAGTATAAGATGGTTATTTTAATTATCTTAAATTGAGATTAACATTAAACAATAAACGTAAGTCTTACTTCCTAATAGAAGTAGCAGTTAAAGGTTTAATACTCATCTAGTTGGAGAATGCTGATTTTTTAAGTATAAATCTAGAACTTCCTCAGGAAGTATGCATTTTCGCTCTAATTAATTGTGAGTAATGAATTTTAAATCTTTTCTAAGCTATAATGGAGTTATTATCCCCTGTAAAGTTATTGAGATATTATATCTGTAATTTCTTTATTTTTACTTAATGTTATTAAGATATCCCTATAGAGTATTGAGATATTTCTATAGCTGTAATTTTCTCTATTTTGACTTATTTTGATTAAGATATCCCTATGAAGTAGTTGAGATATTCCTATATCGGTAACTTCTTTATTGGACTTAATCTTGTAATGGATATATCTATATCTGTTTTGGGCGGGTTAATAAGGGACTGATAATCCCGGCCTTAAATACATTCCTTACTGACCCAGAAATTTTAGCTACTATCAGCATGTATTTTTTGTCATTCTAGGTTTTGGCTATATCTATTAGCTGGACTTAGCTAGATAATCTTTATCTTCACCCCTAAGCTATTTAGTTGGGAACATAACTAAAGTTTTAAGCTTCTCAATTCTATATTGGAATAGGGCAGGGTAAATGCCTTTATTAATATAACCTGGAAGTGATATTACAATTTATGAATTTGATTCTAAATTATATCTCATTTTAAATTCTGGCGTAGTGAATGCTATAATGGACTTTATATTAACTTTACCCTAAATGCTGTTTGACTTTGAAATTTTGGCAAAAGGGTAAATGCCTTTAATTATATAACCTTGAAGTTACCATAAATTTCTCAAGGGATTTTAACCAAATTTTGGGCATCGTAAGTGCTTCAATTGACCTTGCCTTGACTTTACTATAAATAATATTTTATTTTCAATTTTGGCATAATGAATGCTATAATTTGATTTAGCTTAACTTAAATTTAAATTCTGTTTTATTTTGGTCACTACCTTTAAAGTAATTACACCTTAATTATGTTTAAAGCTTTTAGTTAGTATTTGACTCCTTTTATATTGGGTGTTTAGAAAGAATCCTCACTTCTTAATCTGTTTAATTTCCTACGATCTAATATATCTTTTAGTGGAGCTAACTAGCTCATTTCATAACTTTTTCTATGTTATTTTTTATATCTTCTTTCTCTGATTTAGTTGCTTAGCCTTTTATTCAAATCCTTTTTCCAAGTTATGTTTATTTCTTCCTAAATGAATAAAATGGGTGTTTGTTGGAAAATATTATTCTTTCTTTTATTAATAAAATAGGAATTAATTAAAATAATTGTTTTATTCATACTGCTTTCTCTTTCAGGGCTAGGGAACTAAATTTTACTCTTTTCTTTATAATCTTTTTCAACCCCTTTGGTTGATGGCGCCCAAAAATCTTATCTGAATTAAATCTACGACCTTAGCTCACAAGCGAATTAAAAAACTGAGTGGCCGTGGTGACCCAAGTAATTAATTAATAAAAATATTAACAAGAACAACATTTTGAGATCAAGAAAAATAAGTTGAATAATAATAAAGTAAGAATTTTTTTTTATAATTTTTTATTTTTTATTAATTATTACAGTGCAATGTAATTAAGTGTTTCTACTACAGAGGTCGCGTTTTTGTCGCTATTTTGCAGAAATTGTAATTTGTGTAAAAGTTCCGTTCCGTCTATATCTTTCTCGTTTGATCTTTATCAGTTTAGGTCTCTTCCAGTTTTTTACAAAAACTAAATTGATCTTGGTCAGATTATTGGCCGAAATCCTTAACATTCCACAAAAAATTAAAAACATCAGAATGACACGATAATAGTTTAAATCTTTCATGTATGGATGAAAAAGTAATGTCTAACATTCCGAAAAAGCAATTTACTTCACATTTCATTTCTTGATTTTCAATCGGCTGGTCGTCACCTTCGAAAGAAAACTGTTTTTTAATCTTTCGTGGCCTTAAAATTTTTGCAGATATAAATTTTGCATCAACTTCTAAGCAAGAAGCTAGTTCTTTGGCATCTAGTAATAAGTCACTGAAGCCTTTGTCAGATCGATATTGTTTCACAAATTCATTAAGGTTATTTAAACTTTGGCAAGCCTGGGAAATATTAAATGTTTTTGATTGCAGAATCTTGGTAACAACATCCACTTGACTTAGAATCTTGTGCCACAAGACTACCATACACACAAACTCATAATTTTAATTTTTTTACCTATGGAGGTAGCTAGATGTTCTGTAGTATTGTCAAAATTATTTCCGGATAATATTTCATAAAGAGCATCGTAAATTTCGCCCAACTGAAATCTTAGAGGGGTTATTACATCAATTCTGCTAGACCATCTAGTATCTGACAAATGCTTTAATGCCAGACTTGAAATGTTACTTTTCAAAACAGACCACCGATTGGTTGAAGCAGAAAAAAAATTATATAATTATTGAACAGTTGAAAAAAAATTTATTCTAGAAATATTGGATTTCACAGCATCGTTTATGACAAGGTTCAAACTGTGGTTACAACAAGGTACAAACATTGCTCGTGGATTATTGTCTACAATTCTTTTTTTGTACACCTTGACGTTTACCCTTCACATTTGAACCATTATCATAACCTTGGCCGCGCATTTTATAAATGTCTAAACCATAATTCTCCAAAGTTTTTAGTAAAAAGTTGGTTAAACCTTCACCTGTTGTATGTACTTATAGGACGAAATATTAAAAAACGTTCTTCGACACTAAATTTATTGTTTTTTAAATTAACGTATCTTAAGCAAACAGAAATCTGCTCCTGGCGGCTAACATCAGGAGTACAATCAAGTAATATCGAAAAATATTTTGCTTCTTTAACTTCGTTTAAAATATTATTTCTTATATTGTCACCTATTAATTTAATGGTTTCGTTTTGAATTTTATCTCCAAGGTAAAGTGGAATATATTTTTGAGATCTATTAATATGTGCAGACATGACTGGATCAAATTTTGCTATCATTTCTATACATTTTAAAAAATTTCCATTATTTCTTTCAAATAATTTGTTACTAAGACCACGAAAAGCCAAGTTTTGTTCAGCCATAAATTGAATAGTGTAAATTATTCTTTCAATGACACTGCGCCAATGTTTAGTTTCATTTTTTAATAAATTTTGCATTTCCGAATCAACGGTTCGATTAGTTTTTAATCTTTCTAGTAAATCTGACCAGGCACGTAAATTTTGAAAATGAGATTTACTTTTTTCGTGGATTTTTAAATGTTCGGTTAAATGATGCCAATCATTGAAACCGTCTTGGTTACTAAATTAGTGTTTTTAAAAGTCAATGGATTGTTGGGGTTGGGGTCACTGAATATTTTACAGCAAAAGCAGAAAACTGCATTTTTTTCAATAGAATATAGCAACCAATGGCGCTAAACCTTTTCACCATTTAACAAAATTCGAGTAAAATATATATCGGAAAACTTATGTCCACTTTTGTCTTTAGGGTATATAGTTTTATTTTGATAATGCATTGGACCTTTTTCGACAAGTTCTTGCACCTGGATTGGAGACAATACAATCGGCCAAAGACCTGGATCGTTAGAAAGGGGCGCTTCTTCGGATAATTCGTCTTGCTTACTCGGACATGATGGTACCGATACTGACTGAAACGTATCAGGATCTAATTCTTTTGGATCTTCATTCTCATTAGCTTGCTTTTCTAATTCTGATGGCAAGTTTGATTTTGTTGAATGTAGAAAATCACTGTTATTAGAAGTAGTGTCTTGTGTGGTCTTTCGAAAAAAGTTACTAATTTTGAAATTGGTTTTCTCCAAGTCCTCCCGTTTTCGCTTGTTAAGCAAGTTTTGGTAACCAGACAATTTTTTTTTTACTTCTCTGGCCATCTAAATAAAATAAATAAAAGATATTAAACACTAAGCCCTATTTGTTTCATAAACAAAAGTTATTAAAAAGAAAAACATATATTTGCATCCCCGTTAATTAATTTACTTAATCACTTACTCACCTTATTTGTAATTATTTTTCACAATTGCGGTAGATGCGTAATAGCAAATAAGGCACTCTATACGTCTCAGGCGCTTATCAAGACAAGAATTAAAAATTAACCTGCTACATCGATTATAAACACGCAAAATTTTGCAAGTTTAAACCAGCTGTTACAAAAACACATTACTAACTAATGTTTTGAAATAAAATTAAGGCAGTTTGATGACCAAGTGTCACAGTTGTAGAAAACGAAAAAAAAAATTTTTTTTTTACTTTTTAAAAACAACCCTCTACCACAAGTAGTACAAATTTTGGACGACCAGTCAATTTTTTCTTCCTTAAAGTATACAGTGTGTCCGGTAAGTAACTCCTAATTTCTCAGGAGCATACGGAAGAGGTCAAATTAATCCTAACTTGTCATAGAAAAAAAAATCCTAAAGTGCCCCTTAACGGAGATACAGAGCCCCAATAGGGTACCCAGCGATTTACTTTTTTGGCTCTAACTTTTGAAGCGACTTGTATAATTTAATGAAATTTTAATATTTCATAGAGGCCATGGAGTTATTAAACCATACTACAGTAGATGTTTTACATCGCCAGGAAAGTTAGGAACGGACTTGCCACCACACTCGTCGGTCCAAAATTTTGACCGGTGTCATTTGACAGAGCTCAAAACTGATTTTTTAAATACTCTGGTCATTCCTCTTCAAAAAAGGTGCTCTTAATTTATTTCGATAAAACGGGCGGTTTTCGAGATAAATCGATTTTTATGCGAAACACTCAAAGTAACTAACTTACGGGTTATCTGCGTTATTAGTAAAGATAGAAGGTTGCGGTTTTCGCGGCACTGTGTTACTTTTTTGAGAAACAAACGATGCCATCAACAGAATTATCATAGCCCCCTTAGTTTTTTAGATACGGGGTGATTTTGAAAATTTTGCATTTTGGGACACCTCCCGTATCTCGGTCACGCTGCAACTTATCAAAAAGGTAAAAAATGAACTTATTAGTTTTTTTCACGTAGAATCCAGTGGCTTAGTCAGATTTTTTCTATGTTTAATTGTTTTCGAGAAAAAGAGCAAACTTGCATTTTTTTAAAAGGGACACCCTATATATTTTTAGATATTATGATTCAGTTTATCACAAGCGTTTCAAAAATATATAATACTTTATAGCTGTTTTCAATGTGAAGCTCAAGATTTACATTTTTCAACAAATTAAAATTTTTTTTTTAGTAGGCCATGACGGGTATTTAGGAAAACAAAAGATGACAGGCTTGTTATCTGAAAAAAATCTTTATTTACTGTCAGAATAGGTTATCCATTTTCTGTTCTTTATTTCTATTTCGATAAATAGCAGTTTTTTCTTAATTATGGCTCCGAATGCAAAATTCGAGAATTATGAAAAGTACGATATGTTCGTTTGTTATATTCAGTGTAACGAAAATTCGGATGAAGCATTAGAAGTTTATTTTAACAGGTATGGGCATCTTTTTATATTTTTCATCATATTTTAAAATTTATAAAAACGTTATATTCGCAGATTGCCAGAAAGAAGACAGCCGGATAAAAGAATATTTTTAAAAATAAAATCAAACCTAATTGAAGTCGGTTCATTTTCCAAACCCCGACCTAGTATTTACAATAAGGAAAACCAGGACATTGATGAAGTAAACGTTTTGGATTCAATTGAAACAAATCAAAGTAGTTCTTGTAGAACAGTGGAAGGTTTTGTCGGTGTTACAAAATCAAGGGTTCAAACTATTCTAAAAAAACACAAGTTTAAGCCATACAAATTTCATGTCGTACAAAACTTACATCTCGGTGACGCAGAGCGCCGCGTAAAGTTTTGTAATTGGTATTTACAAAATGTAAATAGAGAAAATCATTTTGAAAGAACGATTATATGGTCTGATGAGAGTCATTTTACCAGTGCCGGTATATTTAATCGGCAAAATACTAGGTTTTGGTGACAGGAAAATCAACATGTTATATTTCCACGGGAACGGCAAGGCAGATTTGGGTTTAGCATTTCATGCTTCATACTGGGAAGTAAAATTTTATATAATATATTTGAAGGCGGTCTTACTGCAAATAAATATTTAGAAATTTTGGAAAACATTGTCCCCGAAATAGTAGAGAATGTGCTCATCTTAATAGCTTATATTTGCAACAGGACGGAGCTCCCGCTCACAATGCTCAAATTGTAAGAACATATCTTAACAATAATTTTCCTGGCCGCTGGATTGGAATACATGGACCTGTAAGATGGTCACCCAGGTCACCCGATTTAACGGTTTTGGATTTTTTTTTGTGGGGTGCCTAAAAAATAAAATTTATACCGTCCAGTACCAAACGATGGCAGATTTAAGAGAAGCCACTGAAAGAGCCTTTAGGGAGTTACAGGCACGGCCTTTTATTATTTCAAATGCACTGAGGCGAATCAGAACAATGTGTGAAACATGTCTTAGGCATAATGGAGAACAGTTTGAGCAATATTTATGAGACAGTTTCCTAAATCATCAAATAATTGTAGCTTTTAATTTTTGAACGTATAACACAACTGAGTTAATTGTTATTTATATTTATAAAAGTTATTGTTATAGGTATATATTTTTAAAATTAGTGTTTGATATTTGTGAGAAGCTTGTGACAATTGTTTAATTTAAAATTTATACGGTGTGCCGTTTAAAAAAATGTAAATTTGTTGAAAAATGTAAATTTTGAGCTTCACATTGAAAACAGCTATAAAGTATTATATATTTTTAAAAAGCTTGTGATAAACTGAATCATAATAGCCAAAAATATATACAGGGTGTTTCAGAATAAGATGCTGATCCTCAACGGTGTGAATCCTTAGGTGATTTTAAGAAGAAAAGTTCAAATAAACATATATCCTTAACCTATCAACTTTCGAACTACAGGGCGTTAAAGTTTTAAGAAAAAAATCGTTTTTCTATCATAACTTTAACAACTTTCTAGCTATTTTTATGAATTTTTCACACATGCCCTCTAAGCATCAATAGCCATTTTTTGGTGTAGAAAATTTTTAAAATTTTTTAACCAGTGGCGTCCTGAAAGGGTTTGGACTAGACATTTTGGAAAAATATTATGTACGCCACTGCTTTTTCTCAAGATGAAAATTATTTTTAAAATACTCATTCATTTTAGGCCAAATTTAATATCTTGCCTTTTTATCGTCCGACAAACAGTTTCCGACAAAAAAAAATAAAAAGCATTAAATGCGCATTCGCTATGTGCCTATGGTTTCTGACAAGTAGGCTATGAACTTTGTTAAGGAAACAATGACAATAACAAAATATTTAATGCCAAATAGTTTTGACAGCTATTTATTTATGTACACGGCTTTCCACTTAACTTAAATTTTAAAAACGTAATACTTTTTAAACGTATAAGTATCATGGTAAATTTTACAAATGTCGAGTTTGCGGATATGCATTACTTGTACGGGCTTGCTGACGGCAATGCATTCGAAGCCAGACGATTATACCAAGAGCGTTATCCAAATAGAATAGTTCCGGATGCACGAACGATTTCAGGAACTCACAGAAAGTTATGTGAAACGGGATCTTTTGAAACAAAAAACTACTTAAAAGGGGCACACCAAACTACACGAACACGGGAAACCAAAGAAGCTGTTTTAAATTTAGTGGAACAAAACCCTAATATAAGTACCAGAAAAATTGGGAATATTTTAAATATTACTCATGTCCAAGTCTGGAGAATTCTTCAAAGTTATTTGTTATATCCGTACCATATTCAACGGGTCCAGGCCCTACTTCCTAGGGATTTTCCATTACGCATCAATTTCTGCCAATGGTTTATTCAAATGGTTACCGAAAATCCCCTATTTGATGCCAGAATTTTGTTCACGGACGAAGCTAATTTTTCCAGGAACGCCATACAAAATTTTCATAACAATCACTTCTGGGCAGAAGAAAACCCACATGCCATTACGGAATCCCACCACCAAGAGCAATTTTCTGTAAATGTTTGGGATGGAATTATTGGTGATTATTTAATTAGGCCTTATTTTTTACCAGCCAGATTGAACGGAATCAATTATCGCCAATTTCTTGAACACACTTTACCAGATTTGCTAGACGACGTCCCTATTTTAACCCGACATCGTATGTGGTTTATGCACGATGGTGCACCTGCCCATTTCAGTCTCTTAGCACGAGAGTTTTTAAATCAGCATTATAGTAATCGATGGATAGGGTGCAGAGGAACACAATCGTGGCCACCTAGATCCCCTGATCTAAACAGTCTAGATTTTTTTCTGTGGGGACATCTAAAAACGTTGGTTTACAGCATCCCAATAAATACTGAAGAGGAGTTGAGAAACCGCATAATAGTTTGTTTCGACACTATCAGGAATACCTACTCCAGGAATTTTTCAAAGGGTACGAGACTCAATGAGGAGAAGAGCTGAAGCATGCATGCTTGCAGGTGGTGGCCACTTTCAACAGCTAATCTAAATTATTTTCGTTTTTGTTCACACGTTATTTAATGTTAGTTGTTTTAATTTAATGTTAAAAAATAAACCATAGGCACATAGCGAATGCGCATTTAATGCTTTTTATTTTTTTTGTCGGAAACTGTTTGTCGGACGATAAAAAGGCAAGATATTAAATTTGGCCTAAAATGAATGAGTATTTTAAAAATAATTTTTATCTTGAGAAAAAGCAGTGGCGTATATAATATTTTTCCAAAATGTCTAGTTCAAACCCTTTCAGGACGCCACTGGTTAAAAAATTTTAAAATTTTTCTACACCAAAAAATGGCTATTGATGCTTAGAGGGCATGTGTGAAAAATTCATAAAAATAGCTAGAAAGTTGTTAAAGTTATGATAGAAAAACGATTTTTTTCTTAAAACTTTAACGCCCTGTAGTTCGAAAGTTGATAGGTTAAGGATATATGTTAATTTGAACTTTTCTTCTTAAAATCACCTAAGGATTCACACCGTTAAGGATCAGCATCTTATTCTGAAACACCCTGGATAGTGTCCCATTTAAAAAAATGCAAGTTTGCTCTTTTTCTCGAAAACAATTAAACATAGAAAAAATCTGACCAAGCCACTGGATTCTACGTGAAAAAACTAATAAGTTTATTTTTTACCTTTTTGATAAGTTGAAGCGTAACCGAGATAGTGTTATAAAAAAAAACCCTCAAAATAATTAGTGTTATCAAAAAAAAAATTACCCTCTAAACAATAATCGGGTGCCAGTATACGTATTGTAGGATAACCTAAAATAAATCCACCCTTATTCTGGCAACCCTACGCCCTGGAGGATGTTCTTCAGACACCCCTTAGCTAGCTCAACTCAGGGTAGGTTCGCCATTTTGTCTCTAGATTGAGAGGTTTAGCACTCTTATATAAGTAAGTTAAAGGCAAATCCTGAAGGCGCCACCTTAGATTTATTTTACTTAAAAGCCTTTAAAGGTTAGTTTGTGGTATCGTTTGTTTCTCAAAAAAGTAACACAGTGCCGCGAAAAGCGCAACCTTCTATCTTTACTAATAACGCAGATAACCCGTAAAACATACGAAAACTGGACACCCTGTACATAAAACCCGAAAAAGAACAGTTACTTCACCTGGATGATTATCCAGAAAGACTTCAATACTTCAACTGGTTTATTCAGCAACATAACGTAAATCTAAATTTCTCTAACCCTATTTTGTTTACCGATGAAGCCGGTTTTACAAGAGATGGCATAATAAACTCACACAATTTACATTTTTGGGCTGACGAAAATCCGCACGTCACAGTTCAAAACAAACACCAACAAAGGTTTATGGTAAATGTGTGGGCTGGCATTATCAGAAATAACCGTATAGGTCCATTTGTTTTGGAAGAAAGACTCAATGGTGAGATTTTATTTACAATTTTTGCAGCAAAATTTGAATAAGTGCCTTGTCAAGTCAAAAATTGCTTTATTATCCAAAAAGAAAAAAGAAACAAAGTTTTCATTTACAAAGGTTTCCTACATCTAACATACCTAATCATAAATAAAATAAAATAAAATAAAACAATCAAGTTCAAAATGTAAAAATAAGACAATATAATGCAAAAATAAGAAAAAGAAAGAATAAGAAAATGTACTATGAAAAGTATCAGCGGTAAAATGTAATAAATAATCCTAACGATAATAGAGAATCCATAATAAGAGAAAAAAAAAATTAAGTTTTGTAGTAACAAAATAAGACAAAATCACAAGCTTTTACGTCAACAAACATTAAAAATATATAAAAAAAAAAACGTTGACTATTTTATTTTTGTTCCAAGCCTAATTTGATGACCTAAAAAAGCATTCAACTCCTGACCATAGGCGTCGCTTCTACCAAATAATTAAAATACGGATTGTTGTAAATTTTTAATATGATTAAATATTATATACTACAGCTTGTTCATTGTAGTTTATATCGATAGAAGGCATCCATTTACTATTTTTAAAATGGTCTTTAGGGAAAAAAATTCTCATTCTGCCAAAAACAATTTAAAAAAATTGTCTTTGTCCAGCAAGGACCGCGAGGAGATATGAGTTTACCTTGCCAGGAAAGAATAGGGTCAGGTATTATGTTAGTTGAAACATACAGTTAGTAGTTAGAATTTACTATATACATTTTAACAACAAATTGATCGCAGCAGAGTCAAGTATACGTTCTGTAATATAACAAGTTTTTAAGATAGTGTTAAGCAAACATAATTAATTTAAAATTCATAAATAATTTAATGACTAAAATCGTCAGAACTGTCAGAAGTAGAATCGTTTCCAGGCTGGATTACTACTGGCGCTATAGGCGGTAAAATAGAATATCCATTTTCTGCTTTTATAACATGAGCTACGCAATTTTTCCATACATCGCTAATTACCTGCCAAATGTTATCAAGGACAACCGCACTTAAAGTTGGTGATTGATTATATTTTCGTAAACGTGTTTTTATTGTACCCCAAACCATTTCGATAGGATTAAAGATACAATAATATGGGGGTAATCGCAAAAGAGTATGGCCGCGCCCGGTGCAAAGATTATCAATCACGTATTTTAAAGTTTCGACTTCAGGAATATTCATATTCTTATTTCCCATAAGCCTTAGAATATCTTCATTTTTAGTATTGATGTTAGGTATTTTATTTATTTATTTTGTTAGGTATTCGCGAATGATACGACGCATTGTCCATAACAATTACCAAATTCGGCGGAATGTTGGGTAGAAGCTGTTCGGTAAACCATTTTTCAAACAAATCTGCATTTGGTACAAAGCCATCTTTACTTCCGGCATGAAGAATAATAACGCGCTTTCCTCTCGAACACGGTGTATTTAAAGTACAATTTTTTGTACTGTCCACCCAACCATACTTAACAACATTATGAGTATCAAAATAAGTTTCGTCTAAATAAATTATACTTTTATCGGATTCATGGTATTCTTTAATTTGGCGCAAATATTTCTGTCGTAGTTCAATGATACGCCGAGATTCCATTATAACCATTCGATTATCTAATTCTTCTAATCTAATAAACTTAACAAAACACCACGCAATGTTTCTTAAGATTGGTTATTATAATCAGGTTATCCTCGCAATCTATCACGAACCAGTTCTTAAGTTGGCACTATATTATTCTTGTAAAAGTTGTAAATAGTTCCCCTAATAAAATTCCTTGTAGTATTGTCAACCATTTTGAATTTTTGATTTATCCGTCTGCGCTTTATAGAATGATCGGTTACAGTCCCCAATTTAATTACGTTATAAATTCTCGTAAACCCAAGTTGTGGTAATTCATTAATTCTTGTACACAGCGCATTTTCAGTCTTTCCCGGATTTTCTTTTTTTAAACACGCGTACATATTTAAAATAATGCGTTGACACTGAACATGTAAATCTTTATTTCTTTATTTCGGACTTGTATCGCTCTCGTTGGCCGACTCTGGCAACGACTCATTATATTCCAGCGACAATTCACCTCGACCTTCGCCAAAAAGACATTATGATATAATCAAATATAGGTTGGTACCAAGTAAAAACTTACTTGTCCAAAACACACAGTTATAGCACAACTGATTTTAAAGCTGATACTGATAACTCGATTGACCGAACCTTAAACTATTTGATGTTCTTGTCTGCACCACATAAATTTTGTATTGCTGTCTTAAGTGTCTTGTGACCGACACCGGTGAATGTTTCGCACTTTAAATTACCGGCCTGCCTCACCATTCTGTCTCCACGGTGTTGCCAGTTCTACAAAGTTTTCGCAAGTGTAGGAGGAACATAAGGGTTTGTCAATTTTTTTTTTGTTTTACAGTGAATATCCCTTTTATTTTGATTTCAATTATTTTTGTATAAATAATATTTCTTAAGTACTAAAAAATTATCGTAATATTCATAAATGGTTTGTTCTTTTTTTTCTTTGGCATTGGAAATTTCTTGGTTCAAAGTACATTTGCAAACTAGCTTGCAAAGATAGTTATTGACTATCAAGTGAATACTGATATAAAAGAACATTTTGAGTTATAAAAACTTAAAGAAGTTTTAAAAAAAGATCCGACAACCCCGATTATGATGCCGGTCCCTTTGAAGTACGTTCGAAGGGGAAAGGGAGGGGGAGGGGGGATTCCCCCCGGCCCGGATTTCGTTCAAGACCGGCGCGCCGGCGGAGCGTGGGTTTCGAAACCGGCGGTGGCGGCGCAGTACCGCTGCTTGTTCTTACCATCACAGATATTCTACGTAATCTCGGACATAACCTGGAAAATCGTGACGTGTTTTTGGTCGATTCGTGTACAAAAATTTATGACACTTAATTCTTTGTGGATTATTAACTTAATAACTTCATCTCTCTCAATACTATCTTAGTAATCTACTCTTACTACAAATCTGTGTGGCACGGAAAAACAGGTGCAGGAGGGCTCATAGATTTACTACCCCCGGGACCCGATTTTCTCTTGACGGCCCTGGTGGCAAGTCCGTTCCTGACTTCCCTGGCGATGTAAAACATCTATTGTAGTACTGTATGCTCCCAAGAAATTAGGAGGTACTTACCGGACCAGTGGCGTATTTAGGGGGGGGGGGGGGGGGGGGGTTCTGGACTGATAGTAGAGAAAACTCAAAATCACATTCATTCATTTGTAACCCAAAAAAGATGGTATAGGTATGGCATTATTGAAGTATTGATCCTGGACTTTGCCGTATATAAGATGCTTGGGAATTCCCGCAGTTGTTGCAATTGTTGAATTTTATTGTTTGCTCCGTGTTCTCTAATGCAGAAGGTAAAATAATATACCTTACACATACCTTCAGAAAACTAATATTTGAAATACAAATATTAGCGTTTACACAGGGTGTTACTTAATGATAGGCCGTAATTCGAAGGGCGCATTCATGAACCAAATTCATGTAAAGTTCATATAAACATGTGTGCGAAAAAGTCTGGTTTTCAAGATAGAGGGTGTCAAAGTTTAAAAGAAAATCGTTCTTTTATTAATATCTCAAAGATCCTTTTGCCGATTTTGGTAAATTTTGCAGTGCTGTTTTGTTGTGATAAGACACTAAGTTAGCACTAACTAGATGATAATAATTATGAGTTCCAGTGACGTCCCGGGGGGGGGGGGGCAGTCTCACGAATAATATTGACAAGTAAATGTGCGCCACTGACTTGTTTAAAAATTTTATATTGTTTTCGGGTTAAGCAGCTAAAAATACAACTTTTTTGTCTCTTGATATTTTTTTGTATCTTTCTTCGTTTTCGAGAAAAAAAAATTTTCGACATGCAATGAAATGGCTTTTATTTTTTGAAAACGAAGTGAGATACGAGAAAACATTAGAAGACAAAAAAGTTGTATTTTTAGCTGCATATTCCGAAAAAATATAAAATTTTGAAATAAGTCAGTGGCGTACATTTTTTTCTCAATATTATTCGTAATACTGCCTCCCGGGACGCCACTGGAACTGATAATTATCATCTAGTTAGTGCTACCTTAGCGTCTTACCACAACGAATAATACTACCAAATTTCACCAAAATCGGCAAAAGGAACTTTGAGATATTAATAAAAACCCGATTTTCTTTTTAAACTTTGACACCCTGTATCTTGAAAACCAGACTTTAAAGGACACATGTTTATATGAACTTTTCTACTCGAATTTGGTTCAGGAATGCGCCCTTCGAATTATGGCCTATCATTAAGTAACACCCTGTATTTAAAAATTTCTTTATTTTAGTTTTTCGGGTCGGGCTATCGAAACTTTTTTTACCTGCGGCGCATTTTTTAAAAAAGGAAGAAAGTTGGACCCCCCCCCCCCCCGTGTTACAATCCTAATTACGCCACTATACCGAATGGCCTGGAACGCAAATGCGGATTACCGTTTGGCGTGCGCACAAAGACAACTTTGCGCGCTTTACCCACTTATTAACCGCCAAAGTACGTTAGACAATAGGACAAAGACGAATATTTACAAAGTATTATTACGGCCAGTACTGACTTATGGTATACCAACATGGTGTACCATAAATAAGACAAAGTACAAAAAACTTCAAATCTTTCAAAACAAAATACTACGAATCATTACAAATGCGCCTAGACATACACCTACAAGAGTACTATACAATGACATGCACATGGAGACATTAGACGAATTTCTTGACAAAATAATTATGCACGGACGGACGTTTCGAACAATGTACTTATTACTCAGTCACACACTCACGCACCACACCAAGCTAAATATAGACTTCCACGTGACTGGCTCCCACCTTAAGAAAAACAAGCTGCACTAGAAAATTATAAAAATATCATTAGGAAAATAAGAAAAGCATTACCATATTAGCATACAATCAACAAAGCAGCAAAAACAATAAAATTATCAGCACCCAAACCCACCCAAGAAGTTGTTCTGAACAGAAGTACGATAAAGAAGAGGAGTAAAAGATAAAGATCTAACTCAATGTCCAAATTTAAGTCAATATTTCTCAGAACAGCGCAAAATACGAAAATGCTACTCGTAACGTCACCTCAAAACTTTCGAAGAACCATTTGGCGAGCTTCGGTGTGTCGCTTTTTTTGTAATTGTCACCAAACCAACACCTGTTGGGTAGCTATCTACTCTGTGCTCTTACCTAATGCCGCAGTCTGGGCTATTATACGCCAAGAATCGTGTTCCTCTTTTGGTGCAGGAATTGTGCAATGGCGGCTTAGTAAATGTCCGAGAAAATGAATAAAACAGCCATTTTTTCTGGGATAATGAACGCCAGGCATTGTGAAGAGCAATGTCACCCTAAAAAAAATATATATTTAGAAATTAGAAAACTGAGTTTTTCTTTAATTATAAATATGTTTGTTTATTACATAGAAAGATGTGCACAATTTTTTACAAGTTGTATAGGCTATATTGATGTACCAACAATGTTACTAAGAAGTAATCATCAAATAAAATAAGAAATAAAAAAGGTATAGTTGTTCCAAGCTTAATTTGATGACATAAAAAAGCGTTAAACTCCTGACCATAGGCGTCTGTTTGTCACATGATATTGTTGCATGGGGATACGTATCTTAGGCTAAGAATTTTTGAATTACAAAGAAGAGATGTGACGACTGGTAGCGAGACGTGGACGGTAGTAGACCAAAGCCTTAACATCTTTGTTACTCAATGCCGTCAAATACGGTCAATTATACCGCCAAATACGGTCTAATCGAAGGACTAGGAATAAATTCTATTTACTCCAAAAAAATCTAAATTATAAAGTCGCTTGCCAACCAAACTAAAGTTTCCACCTACCTTGTGGCTTGTTTGTGGCATCTACTGCTTTGGATCCAAATAATACCAAATTTTTCACGAATTCCAGGATAGGTTTTAAATACTACAATTCGAACTCGCCGGATATCTATTTCTCCCTCTCCGGAAGTCGTTCTTCTTGTTTCCTAGCCACCTATTATGTGGAACAGCAAGGTTGCCAATTCCGCGGCAAATTCAAATAATAACGCGGGAAATTTGAAATGAAACCAATGCGTAACATTTCCGCCCACCAAAATAATACTATTATTTTATAAAAAAAAAACAATAACTAACTATTTACAAACTAACTAGGTCGTCTTTTAAATCGACGATCATCACTGTGAGGGTAACGGACACAGTTTTACTAAAGGTCGCGTCAGAGACCCCATGGAGGTTTGAATCTGAGCAACGCGTGGAATTCCGTCTTTTCCCTTATGCAGTGCAGTAATACGCGCTAATTTCCACTAAAGTGGTGGAATGCTTTCTTCGCGCAAAAGTACCAAAGTACCTATTTTGGGTACTCTATCTGGAGAAGTCCGCTTACTTCTCTGTTGCAAAGAACTTAAATATTTCATGTGCCACCTTTTCCAATAACTCTGTACACAACGTTGCACCAATTGCCAACAAGAAAGTCTATTTGTCGGAACGTTGGTAACGTCTGGTTCGGGGGAGCACATAGAATGTCAAATGTAAGGAAATTACTTGGACATAATACAGTGAAGTCATTTGGATTTGTACTTATGCTACACAATGGTCTAGAATTTAACAGTCCCTCTATTTGTACCAATACCGTATTAAATTCTTCCAGAGTCAAAATTTGATCACCCACTACACGTTTCAAGTGGGTTTTCATCGACTTCACTCCAGCTTCCCATAGTCCCCCAAAATGAGGACTAGCTGGAGGAATAAAATGCCATTTTAATAAAAGATTCCTTTCACAATCTTCGGCATAAGCCTTTAAAATATTATAAACAACAAAGTTAGTGCCTGTATCATTGTACATATCTGTACACTTAGCACGTCTAGCTATAAATTATCGGAAAGCAGCTAGGAATGCATCGGCAGACAAATTAGGCACAAGCTCCAAATGTACAGCCTTGGTTGCTGCACAAATAAATACACAAACATAGGATTTTACGGTCCGAACACCTCTATATCTGGACAACACAATATTGAACGGCCCAGTGCAATCAACACCACTTTTAGAAAAAGGTCTACCAGGGGAAACCCGAAACGAGGGAAGATCACCCATCACTGGAGTTAAAGGTTTAGGGTCGACCTTAAAACGCTGAAGGTACTTCGACAAAACATGATTTATAGCACGTTTACTAGATAAAATCCAATATTGCTGTGACAACAAGTAAGCCAAAGTATTAGGACCAGGGTAAAAGTGTTTTTTATGAAAATAAAAAATAATTAAATCAGTCAATTTGTTACTTCTAGGTAGAAGTATCCGATGATTAGCACTATATGGCAATTCAGAGTGGCGTAGTCTGCCGACCACCCTGAGAACACCACGGGAATCAATAAAGGGGGCAAGTTTCCTAATCTGCTTTAAGCATGGAATATTATTCTGAAGGTTTGTAATCTTCTTTTAAAATACATCCCGCTGTACTGCCTTTACAATCACTATCATAGCTTCATGAAGCTCCAAAGCAATTAAATTACCCTTAGAACAAGTTTCTTTAAATAATTTACTTTTTACAAACCGATTACAATAAGCTACGATGCCCTGGATTTTCCTCAATGAAGAAAATTTCTCAATAAGTTTAATTATCCAGTTTGGTTGCGGTAGTGCAACCACCAGAATATTTGTTCGTTCCTCACTACTGGCACCCATATTGCACACCACGCATTTTTTGTGTACCCACGACTCTGACGGCAACCGCAGCCAATGTGGGCCATTCCACCATAACTCATGCTCACCAAGTTCTCGAGCCTTGGCATTGTAGTTACTTTTAATGGTGACACCTTCGAACGAGCGTAAACCATTGACACACGAATTTCATTCTTGCTTGTAATCTGACGTAAATATATTACGGTTCCATAACCAATTTGAGAAGCATCACAAAAGGCATGCTACTCTTAAGATACCACTTCATCAAAACAAATTTTACGAGCTATACTTAAAATAGATATTAGAGGAAGTTCAGTCTTACATCTTTCCCATTTGTCACGTAAAGTCGGCGGCAACCCTTCATCCCAGCCCAGTCCCAATTTCCAATAAGTACATTGCATCAAATGCTTAACCAACACCGTAAATAGAGACAGAAAACCTAGTGGATCGTAAATTCTAGCTAGTTCAGATAATACATTTCTTTTCGTATTAGTACGATTTTGTATAAGAAACAATCACTGCTGGGAATCCACTGCAATCCTAGGATTTTCACACCTATAGGATCAGTATTATCAAACACATGCGATGGCTCATGAAGAGTCGAAACGGACGACAACAATTCCTCATGACTACTCGACCACTTTTTTAATTCAAATCCACCCTTTGCACACAAACTAACAAGTTCGTTTTGGCAATTTAATGCTTCCTGAACGGAATTAGCCTTACTAACCACATCATTGCTGAAGAAATTTAAAAATCATGTCAAGGAATTATTCTTAAGGAATATTTTCTATAGCATTCATGAAATATTAATATTAATTTTGTTAATTTTGAATTTTGTGGATCTTATGTATTTTTGTTAGGTGAAAGGTGCATAAAAGATTTTATTTTTCATTTCACAAAAAAGAAGCACATAAAAAGTGATAATGCTTTTTAGTTTTTATTTTACAATTTTAACAGATACTACGTATAATACATCAATTTAGTCAGTCCATGATGAAGTTTGATGCTTAACAATTTAAATAAAGTGAGGTGTTGTGATAGTTACATAACATACATAACAGTTTAAATAGTGATAAAATATCTCTTTAAACTTCTAATAACGACGGAAAAATTTGTTAAATATTATTGACAGCGTTGCGAAAAAAAACTAACCTGAACTATCAACGACAGATCCTGCTAAATTGCGATTTGCTAAATGACCCAGACCTGCAAAAATTTACAGATGTTGGTGGGGACAAATTTAACAACTTTTTTATTTTTCTAATTAACTGTAGTTTTCTTGAAGAGTGTTAAATTTTGATAAAGGGGGATTTGTATGTAAAAACGTGGAACTAAGATTTAAAGACAAACCTTATTAAAAGAAACTTTTAATTTAATCATTTTATCACGTCCGTCTACTATTAGCCTAAATACCCATAGACATCGTAACTATTAGACCGAACAATAACAAATAAACGTGTTGTCATTAATGTATTTCAGTGTAAAGTAAATCAACATGCAAGCTGCTTCCCTCCACTTGGTTTGCCAGACTTACGCCACAAAAAACGTAGTTTTCTGGGCTTACTCTGTTAAAAGTATTAACTTCTATGATTAACTAGATTAACATAATGTGGAAATATATAACATTGCCTAAAACCTTGTAAAAAATCTGTAGTATGGCAACGCAGCAATAACGGATCCGCCCAGATTCCATCATTTTCGTGACCATCCGTATCGACTCGGCAATACTCGGCATAGCGGATGTTGTTTTCCAGGAGTTTGTCGCATGCATATGTAAAGGCAGCGTAATCCCCACTCCCGGCCTCACCTAGCTCCTCACAGCGTCTCACCACCAAACGATTTTGGCATCACAATTTTATAGCATTTATGAATGGCGTGTCGGATCTATAGTTACGATGCCTATGTAAATACTACACACTTACTTAATATCACGAAAGTCATGGGTTTTAATTCGTTCTATCCACTCCTGAATAGTAGAAATATTGAAGCTATCATAGGTTAACAAATAATCTATTAGTGAGAATTTAAATCCTGTAGGGGATTCTCCAGCAATAATAGAACTTCCTTCTGGTAGTTTTGGACAAGGTGGGCTTATCCATACTCTAAAAAACAAAAGATAATCTGTTTTTCGGAGTGTCATAAAATGTTCCAACCGATTCTTTTTTTTTTAATGGTATCGCTAAATTTGCACAAAAACTGCAATTTTAATTTCCGCGCGAAAACGCTTAGTATGCCTGACAATACTTCGGAAGTACTGGCCGAAGGCATGAACCATTCTTTTGAAACGGAAACTTTGCTATTTTGTCTAAGGCTGGCTGTAGTCATACATTTGCACAAAGGTGGAGATCTATCTAAACACCATCGAACTATTGATATCATTACTGCCCACTATATAAAAAATAGTGGAAAAACTATTAAAAAGGCAACTGCAGCTTTTACTAAGTTCGCATAACTTACTTTGTCTTAAACACTTTGGGCTCAGGGACTCAAGAAGTACAAAAGATGCAATGTTCGCATTACTGGAATTTCTGTACTTGGGTTCAATTGAAAGTGAGGTGAGCGGTATTTTGTGGTTTGACTAAGGCATTCGACTGTGTCAGTCACGGAGTGCTGCTGTGGAAACTAGAAAGATATGGAGTGAGAGACAGGGCTTTGGACAGGTTTGGCTCATACTTGACAGCACGCTATCAAAAAGTAAATAATAATAATAAGTCCTCTTGGCGCATGGAGAATCAACACTCACATTTCCTATTAGAATTAGTGAATAGAATAATTGAGTGGCCAGATCTTTTACATCAGGTTAACTTTCGCGTTCCACCAAGGGACACAAGAAATCATTTTCCTTTTGCACTTGACCATCATAGGTAGAACTACGGTAAATCCTCTCCCAAACCTAGAATTCTTAATATTGGAAACAGAATTACCAATGACTTTTTTAACACTTCCTTCGTTTCCTTTAAGAGACAAGTTTCTAGACTTTTAATGTGATAGTATTGTGTGTATTATAAGAGCTAATTTAGGTTTCAGTTATTTTGTTTTTTTTTAACTGGTATAATAAGTATTATTGATTTGCTAATTAATAGTATATTATTAACCAAGGTTTAGACAGCCATCATTATTGCCCGAGCGGCAAGTTTAAATCACGAGGAGCGAAGCGACGAGGGATTTAAGACGCGAGGGCTATAAGCTGTCTAAACCGTGGTTAATATAATATTTTTTCCACTACTACAACCTTTTATAAGACATTTATCTTTATAGTATTATTACTTATAAAAAATTATAGGTAGGTATAAGTATATTTTTTAATCAAGTTACCTGCGCTTTGGAATTGGCAAAATATTTTGTTGTTTTGTCAGGTGGCTTTGTGAATGTCAATTATTGTTCATTTATGTCATCAGATTTCACGAGTTTTCCGGTTTTTTAAAAAATGAGCGAGAAAATGTTAAGTGATATTATTATGTGTACACCTCCAGAATTAAGGATGGAAGCAGAAAAAATGTTGATTGTATCGATATTTTACATATCAAGCATCTCTAATAATCTAATATGGATTGATAATTATCTGGTTGCCTAACTGTTTAAAATGTTTATGAATTCATGTTGTAGAATTAAAAAATCAAGTTACCTGCGTTCAAATGGATTCTTGAAGATCGGTCAATAATGGATTTCAATGCCTTATTATTGACCATGGTCAATAATAACTTATAAATAAGGAATGAAACACAAAGTCTGCTCCACTAATTTAATAAATAAGTTCAGATTAAAATCCCATACATGTTTCAAAGGCATAAACCTTCATCTTCAGTGGGTTATTATTAAGATGTTGTTATTTATGAAGAGACCAATGACATTGTTAGATTTTAAACTGAAAGGAGAAGGAAAAAAACAAAATTAGACAATGTAAAAGCAACAAAGGCATCATCAATAAAAGTTTAATGTAATGTAAGTCTCTAACTTGACTTTATTTTACTGTGGTCGCGGTTTTATATTAATCACCATATTTTACAAAATATCTTTTCCTAATTACATTAAACTTTTATTGATGATGCCTTTGTTGCTTTTACATTGTCTAATTTTGTTTTTTTCCTTCTCCTTTCAGTTTAAAATTTAACAATGTCATTGGTCTCTTCATAAATAAAAACATCTTAATAATAACCCACTGAAGATGAAGGTTTATGCCTTTGAAACATGTATGGGATTTTAATCTGAACTTATTTATTAAATTAGTGGAGCAGACTTTGTGTTTCATTCCTTATTTAAAATATTACTCCACTGTGAGATGGACTACTTCCATAAAAATAACTTATAAGGCAGAGAAAAACGATTTCTAACGTTATTAATCGGTCAATAATGGCGATGTTATAGGTTAGTAGTGGAAAAAAATTGTAATTGGGTCTTGCCCGTCAATAAATAAATAAATAAATACAAAATGTGTTTTTTTCCATTAAAATTATAAGATTCTCCTATAAACTTTGGAGAAAGACAGTCCGCTTTTTCTGCCAGTTTTACGGTAATTCGACTCTCGCAGCAACTTTCAAAATATAAAGTACGGTTTCATTTCTGCCGGTTTACGAGGATTCGTGTTTTAACACAAGAGTCACAAGACGCTTTTCTCCGTCATGAAAGCAAATCCCAAAAATAACTGAAGTGTAGTGTGTTCTGAAGTAACCCAGTTCGCAGAAGCACGTCAAGATGACGTCATCTAATTCACGTCATATTGTCGACTTTACTTGGTGATATCTGGTGTGATATATTTTTTAGTATTTCTACCCGAACACTGTAATAACTTACACGACATTCTCTCTGCTGACGCAAAAGATAGAATATTCGCCTCATAATCGTGCATTGGCTGCGCGCGCAGCCCATCTTGCCATCTGCAACGAGGATGAACAGGGTTGCCAGTTTATTAGGAACTCCTATCCCCGCCATGCATCATGTCTCATAAGTTTTACTTTTTTTGATAATAATAATCAGTCGGTAAGGTAAAAGCAAAAACAATAATAAATTTACACTGTGCTGACTATATTATTAGTGTAGTGAAAATGCTATTTATGTTTACTAGGAATACAGAAAAGTTTTGCCAGTGATTTTGTGTTAACCTGTTGGCAACCTTGCGGACGAACGTAGGCTCGCGGCTCGGGCAGTAAACGGCAAATCCGTATTTAAGCTTTCTTCTTCGACGCTGACGCCATTGCGGCTAACAATATCCAAGCCCACTCCTACACCCTGGAGGAGGACAAACTTCTCCACGTTGTTCTTCGCGGTCTTCCGATCGACCTCCCCTCCGAGGTTGTAGCTGCCGATCTCGCAGCTCAAAACCTCACTATCACATCAGTAGCTCGCATGAAGAGCCGCATTACCAAAAACCCCATGCCATTGCTCCTAGTCACACTCCCCAAATCCGAAACCGCCATCTTCGACGTAAAATACGTCTGTTACCTAACAATCAAAGTTGAGCCCCAGCGCAAATCCAATAGGGTTTCACAATGCCACCGCTGCCAACTCTTCTGGCACACCCAACACAACTGCTCTGCAGAATACAAATGTGTCAAATGCGCACAACCCCATGCCACCCGCGAATGCCCCAAAACCCCAGCCACTTGCGCCAACTGCGGCCAGCTACAGAGGGTGCCCCAAATTCCCCAAACCGCGCAGACCAACTCCCCCCAGACCCAAGCCCCCCGTGGCAACGCCCCTCCACCCACCTCCTACGCCGGTGCGGCCAAAACGGCCAACAAACCCCAAGCTCCTCCAAGAGCCCCCCCAGCTGCAAAGCAGCAATCCACATATGAACGTTACACCCTTCTTCATGGCCATAGCTGCCCAGCCACACCTCATAAACCTCCTCAATGGCCTCACAAACTTATAAACCCACCAATCTCGTCCTGGCCTCCTGGAACGTTGATGGTATATCAGCCCGGAAGCCTGAAATAGGAATATTCCTATCCAGGCATGAGGTTGATATCCTTGCGCTCCAGGAAACAAAAACCCCTGACAAACGCCACACATTCCCAGGCTACTTCACCTACAGAATAGATGGGCCAACCCCCCGACAGGGGGGCACAGCCCTCCTAGTACGTAAATCTATAGCCCACGACATTCTCACACCCCCAGACCAACAACTTCACGCTGTCTAGCATCCTAGTCCATACTAGACACAACGGATCAATTACCATTCACTCCTGCTACAAAAGCCCCCTACGCCCAATCACCCAACTTGATATATCAAACATCATCCCGCCCGGTAATAGCACGGTGGCTATTGGGGACCTAAATGCTAAACACCGCGCCTGGGGCTGCATTCGGAGCCTAGCAGATGGCAACACTCTGCTGGCTGCGACTGAGGTCCTGGGAGCGGTCATAGCGGCCAACGCCAACGTTCTACCCTGGCAATCCCCAACACACCCCCAGCACTATCGACATCGCCCTCCTCCAAAACATCAACATGCCCTATGACATCGCCTCCTTGCAGGAAGGCACCACAAATCACAACCCCATCATTCTAAAACTAGGCAACAACCTCCCCCCGACATCACCCCTCGCAACAAACTAGACTGGTCCCAAATGAACAGACAAATCCAACACCACCTCTCCCCCATTACCCCCATCACCACCAAGCATGAACTGGATGAGGCCGTATCCAGACTGGAAAACGGTCTCACCCAGGCCATCCAAGCTAGCACCTCTCAAATCCCCCCTCACCGACCCACTCCTCCACACACCACCCTACTTGACGACATCAAACAACTCTGCCGTGACAAACGCAGAGCCCGCAGACTATCCCAATACACACGATACCCCCCAGACTGGAAAACGGTCTCACCCAGGCCATCCAAGCCAGCACCTCTCAAATCCCCCCTCACCGACCCACTCCTCCACACACCACCCTACTTGACGACATCAAACAACTCTACCGTGACAAACGCAGAGCCCGCAGACTATCCCAATACACACGATACCCCCAGACATATACGCATACAACGTCTTATGCAGACAACTCAAAACCGCCCTCTTCAACTTTAGACAATCACAATGGTCAGACAGACTCCGCGAACTAAACCCCCAAGACAAAAGCATCTGGCGAATGCAAAAAACCCTCCGTCTCTCAACACCCCGCAAACTTCGCCCCATTCACTCTGCCCACGGCCTCAAGTATGTAGATGCAGATAAGGCGGAAGCCTCTGCAGACACGTACGAAAGGCACAGCAGACTAAACGACAACCATGATATCGACCCAGATCATGAAGAACTGGTGGAGTGCACCGCCAGAACAGTCAGACGCTCCGATGAAATTGAGAAAATCCTCAGACCAGTTTCCCCCCGCGAAGTCGCAGAAATCATTCTCTCGCGCAAAACCAAAAAAGCCCCTGGCCCCGACAACATCTCAAACAAAATCCTCAAATTCCTCCCACGTAAAGGCATGGCCACCCTCAGGCTATCCTACTTTCCTAAAAAATGGAAAGAAGCCACCGTCATCATGATCCCCAAACCCGGGAAGAATGGCCAAAATCATTGAAGTTATAATTCTCACCCGCCTCAAAGCTAAGTCCACCGAACTGGAAGTCCTCCCGGACGAACAGTTCGGCTTTCGGGAAAACCTCAATTGCGAACTCCAAGCCCTTCGAATCACTGAGTTTATAACTCAGGGCTTCAACTGGAATCAGTTCGTCGGGATGATCTCATTCGACATCGAAAAGGCCTTCGACACCGTATGGCACGACGGACTGATTCACAAGATGATAGCCCTGGGTTACCCCTCAAACATGGTCCGCCTCATCCAATCCTATCTCGCCCGCCGCAAAATCAGAGTCCGTATAGGACAGTCACTATCCACCCCCCGCACCCTTGAAGCGGGAGTCCCACAAGGAGCAGTCCTATCCCCCCATCTGTTTAATATTTTCACTCACGACATCCCCAAACCCCCCGATAGCACCCTGGCCCTTTACGCTGATGATACCGCCTTCATCGTAAGGTCACCGAGTCCCCGACTAGTCACCAGAAAGCTGCAAACAGCAGCTAACGAATTTTCCAATTACTGCGTAAATTGGAAACTTCGCCTCAATCCCGACAAAACCCAAACCATCCAGTTTGGCCGCAGAAGGCAACCACCCTTCGACGCGGTCAACCTGGATGGCCGCGATGTTCCCTGGTCAGACTCAGTGAAATATCTCGGTATTACCCTAGACAAAACCCTCCGCTGGCAGCCTCAAATCCAAGGCAACCTTAATAAAGCCAGAATGACATACTCTCTTCTATACTCCCTCCTCAACCGTCACAGCACCCTAAGCCACAAAAACAAAATCCACCTCATCAAAGCCCTCATCAGACCCGCCCTACCATACGGTTCAGTGGCGTGGGGTCACGCAGCCCCCTCCCACATCAACCGCCTCCAAGTCCTTGAAAATCGTTACATTCGCACCGCCATGAATATCCCATGGTTCACCCGTAACGTAGACCTACACCGCGACATCAAACACACACCCCTTTCCCAGTTTCTTCACGAGAGAAACACGAAGATTCTAACTTCGGCCCCCGAACACCCAAACCCCCTTATCAGACAAGCTTCCAACTATGACATCGATGCCCCGTATCGTCATAAACGTCCCCGTCACCAACTTCTCTAGGTGCGCCAAGCAGCACCACCCACCCACCAAAGCCCTCCCCCGATACACCTCCCAAAACCCATAATGCACCCCTCTCTTAGATTCCAGAGTAAAAGTACCTTTAGTACTTGGCCAACTTCTTAAAATTTCAATATTCAATTCAATTGCCAATAAAGTTCACCCTCGAGTTAACCTAAAAATGACCTTAAAGTGCATAAATTGATAAAGTTTAAACTAGTTCATAAATACAGCATGGCGATAAGGATATGCAAAAATAAACAAAAGATAAATTTTACTAGAAAATTAAGCACAAATACACTAAAAATTAGAGATTTTGTCTATACAACTCCACTAACATAAGTACAATACTAGAAATCAATAAATCCTTTGTCATGCAGCAGCAATACCCTGCAATTAATAGTAGGTACTTACCTTTGCTTTGGTTTCGTTGGTTGAAGTATGTACTTACCCCTAATAAACGCTTACACAATGTATTTAGTAGTTTCAATTGAACGTGGATTACTGGTGAATACAAAATATTTTTAGACGTAAAAGTCACGTCATTTAAAAACGTAAAAATTACGTGACATATTGACGTCATATCTGGTAATAAGTCACCAGAATATGACGTAATTTTGACGTGCTCCTGCGGACTGGGAAGATATTATGATTTAATCATCAAATGTATATTACCTTACTTTTAAGTTAAACGTCTTGTAAAAGTTTACAACTGTTGTGTTATATTTTGCAAAGTGCAAATATATGTTATTTTTTGTAATCCTGAGTTTAATTGAATATATGCAGTTATAAACCAACCAGGCTATCTGTGGCGAAGCAGTAAATTCTAAATGACGGCCAGCTAGTAACTTTTGTTCGTTCAATTACTATAAGTTGCCCACAAAACTTGCCCACCAGCAAAATAATTCACTCACCGGATCTGATGTACAGGGTGTCTAGTTTTCGACACTTTTAAAGGGTATCTCCGTTATTAGTACAGATAGAATGATGCGGTTTTCGCAAACTTGTGCCACTTTTTTGTGAAACAAGCGATGCCGTAAATGAATGTATCATGGTTCTCTTGGTTTTTGAGATACAGGGCAAAATTGAAAATGGTGCATTTTCAGACATCAGTTATCCTATACCTTATAGAAAATATAAGAACGGGGTGTTATACAGTTTCTTACGTAGAATAATATATAACATATAATAGTTGGCACTTCGTTCTAACAGGAAGGTTATAATTTATATTTTTTTAAAAGACAAGCGTAGGCCTTTAATCTTGTTTTAATAGAACAATGAAATAGTGGTATAAATTTATTTTTCTATTTGGAAATCATAAAGTCTTTAATATGGGTTTCAATTGGGTTGCATAAGCAATTATTTTTGTTCTGCGGAATCTGGCAGGTAGCGTGTCTGAGGATGTATTGAGACCAGCTTACTTTGCCCTCTGCCACTCGCTGCTCTCCTATGGTATACTGGTATGGGGATGTGCTGCCACAGCTGGCAGAATTTTTGCTCTTCAGCGTAGGGCTGTAAGAATTGTGGGTGGATTATCTTATAGGCATGACTGTCGGCGAGCATTTATTAGATTAGGCATCTTGACCTACCCATGCGTGTTTATTTATGAAAACCTAATGCATGCAAGGGTAAACATTTATAAATACAACGCGAATAGCGATTTTCACACTTATAACACGCGTAATAGGAACGACCTGATCACTCCATACTTTAGACTCAAAAAATGTCAGAATGGACCGAATTTCCTTGCAGTTAAATATTTTAACAGTCTTCCTCCAAAGATCAGAGACCTTCTTCCACTTGAACAGTTTAAGCAAGCAACTAAGAAATTTCTAACCTTAAGTGCATTTTATTCAACAGATGACTTTTTAAATTGTGATAAGTGTTTGATGTCTACTACTTAAGTGTTTTAATTATTTTAAATGTAAATCTAAGATTTTATTGACGACTGATTTTAATATTCTGTTTGTTTTACTCTTTTTAGTTGTCAACTTAAATCAATAACCTAGTGCTAGGAAAAAATTTTTGAATTATTTACTTATATTATTTATGACGTGTGTAAATTGTATATTGACAATAGTAACACCAATAAATTATCTGAATCTGAATCTGAATCATTTTATACACGCACTTTTTATTTTCTTCCTGTTGGTAACAACACAACATGACTGTTTTGAAATTTCATGGCACACCTACTTTTTGTTTTAAGAAATATTTCGGTAGTGGTAAACTTAAATTATCTGTTTTATACCTATGGATGGGACTATCTCTAGAAGTGAGACATATTTTATAAAAAATTTTAATAACAAGAAATTAAATAAATTATTTAAATTGAAATGTTGTTTTACTGGTTGTATAATACAGAATATACGTAGGTATATCTTTAGTAGGATCAAGCTCACGCTGCTTTACATACATCCACAAACAACATAACCTAGAAAATATGCGACTGTGGTTTACGTATACTTATTTATTTCAAGCACAAAATACTATAATATTAGACTATTAAAATAATAGTGAGACAAAAGTTAAATAGTGATTATTTAGTTTATTTAGTTACAATTATTAATACTGTGGTATTTTCCTTAATTTCATTTATCTAAAGAAATACTTGGGAAGAGATGAGTGATTACTGTAAATATTTACTGTTACTGTTGAATGCTCGGTGGCGTTAATGGTTATCCTTGGAATATTCTGGGTAGACACAATATTTTGTGCGAGACTTTACTCATTTATAATTAATCTAGTCGTTCCACTTGACGTTACAGATGCCGTAGCTGTGGTATTTTGGAATGTACGTGATAAGCAAGGTGGAGATACACCGTGTGAAGATTGTGTGGACAAAATATTTGCAACTTCAAACTTGCTTTTCATCGAAGTTTCAATGTAACCTTCGGCCACAGCTGAAGACTTTCAGCCACCATACTTCTTAATAGTGTTCAACTCACCCCCACTATTTGCAAAGTGTGTAACACTGGACTGTCTAAAACAATGGCCTGTAAATAACTTGGGATTTGGTAATTTTAAGTAAGAAGCAATAACAAACGGAGCTTTGCCAATTGTGTTAAGACCAATAGGAGTGTTAATGCAGTGTCCATTTCTATAAGTCAAAAAAAATCTGCGACTTGTCACGTGATTTGGTCTGAGACAAAAATACTGTGTTACCATTTGTACCCAGTCACTATTTGTAATCATAAACTGACTGGTTATGTAATTTTTAGTTTTGGGCACAAGTACAATGATTATATCGTCTCTGAATTCAATATCATCTACTGACATATTTGTAATTTCTTCTCTGCGGCAGGCACCATATTATAGCCCATGATAAGAATAACCTAAAATCTATATTCAAGATCAACTACATTTATTATGGGTAAGTCTTTTTTGTTGATACCCATTGTATGTTTGTTTGAGATAAACGTATATCGCTGCTAATGCTGAGAAAGTTATTTTAAAGCAAAAATTTGAGGAATCATTCCAATCTTGTTAACTACATTCTTATATAATGCAATACTTACTTTGATTGCTAGATATATTTTATCATCAGATTGTCCAATGAAGCGATTAATTTGATCAATCTCTAAAATGTTTGATTTTTTTGGCGTGTAACCCTCCGAAAGCTTTTTTAAATATGCCTGTAATTTTTTATACTTCGATATATCAATATTTCTATATATGTATATTTAAACAACTTCTTTACATTGAGTATTGGACCACATCGATGAAGCCTTTTTAATTTTACTTTCCTTGTTAAAAAAATGCTATCAGGACATTTTCTGAAATATTTTTACACTATCTTGCTCACACCATAGCTCAAAATCTGCATATTCTTTTTGATAAGACATTGCGAGATTTCTTCGGTAAGAGATTATTTAAATTATTTTCTGCGATTTCTCGTAGTTGTGGTGGGGTATGTCTTCCGTCTTGGCTCATTTTTATTCGTTTCTACTAATATTATTAAATAATTTTTAATGATCCAATACAGCAAAAAATGATGATTTATTAAAAATATGTATTACTTTTCAAATAATGGCGGCTGGGGTGCCCAATTGTTTTTTGTGTAACATAGTGTTGCCAACCTCAAAAAAAAATAAAAATTTTGAAGAAATTATTAACTACATTTTTTTTTAATTAATAATAAAATGACCCAAATAGAAAATAGATATTTACGATATAAGTGTTGTAAAGATTCATATTACAACACGAGATGTTAAAGTTGTTAAACGAGGCGTCAGCCGAGTTTAATAAAACATCGAGTGTAGTAATATGAATTTACAACAAGAATATTGTACAAAATTTTATCTACTTTCATCTATGAATAAAAATATTTGGCAAAAGGCCTTTTTAAAAATAAAAATGCACCTGTAAAAATGCACCTGCTATTAAAAATCGTTTTGTAAGGGCATCTATTACAGCACTAGTGCTGTAATGGCATCTATTACAGCACTAGTGCTGTAATAGATGCCATTACAAAACGATTTACAGAACTGTAAAATTCATATTACTAAATGAAAGTAGATAAAGTATTATAAAACATTCGTTTCATAAGACATTTTAGAGCACTCGTCTCAAACAGACGCGTGCTCTAAAATTATGTCTTATGAAACCTATGTTTTAATATACTATATTAATGAAAATGGTTGAAATGCTAAATGAGTAGCCTGTCAAAGTTCCTCTACAGTTCTGTGCCGCATCTTGTATATCTTGCTTTGCAAAAAACCCCACAGAAAGAAGTCCAACGCCGATCGATCGAGCGATTGCGGTGGTCATCTTACAGCTCCATTTGTGTCTATCCATCTTTGTGGAATAGTAGATTCTGTAACGAGGTTGACTATATAATATACGCTCGCGTTCGGAATCTTCCACTCGGATCGAATTTTCATTCTAACCGAGTAGCAGACTATATTTTCTCCACGACCAAAAGGTACGAATAAAAACAAATAAAATCTGTACAAAGCAATTAAGTTATTTATTCGTAATTTCAGGTGGAGTATTATCCAGTTCCATATCTGATTCATCCGATTTTTCACTCATTTTTTGACTTGCACTAAAATTTGTCTGAAAATAATTATTACAACGCGGCCATTTTTATCTGACACTGACAGTTTCGAAATTCATGGCAACCTATGTCGGTTAGATCAATTACAGAATATTCATCCCGTATCTTGTTATGGAATGAAAATACACACAAAACGCATAAGAAGCAATTGTTTCAGAATAAATATTCCAACTCAAGAGCGAGAATTTTTACATTATATTATCAAAAATGATTTTGGAATTATTGCATTCAGTAATGGTCGTGGAGAAAATTAATTTCTAGAAAAGGTCTTATTTCGTGAAAGTTATGACACGGCGCACCGTCTTGCTGGAAATGTATAGTATTTAGCTGGGCAAGGGGAACGATTTCTAACAACTCTGGTATAACATCTTCCAAGATTTCCAGATATATATTTGCCATAAGACCTCTCTCATAAATCCGGTAAGTTATTTGATTACCTAATATGAAGCAAGAAACACCAAATCCAAACCGCCCTTGCTGCTCCCTTTCGAAAATAACATATTGATTTTCTCCAGACCAATGTTTTGTATTATGCCCGTTAAAAATTCCAGTACTAGAAATATGGCCCTCAACAGACCAGATTACCAATGTTCCAAAATTTGCATTGGCCCGGAGTTGTTCTGTATAACAACGACAGAAGATTAATCGCCGATCTGCATTTCCAGGATGTAAATTTTGAACAATTTTAAATTTGTAGAGATGGTATTTATACTTTCTTAAAAAATTTTGTGAACGACTTTTATCTATACCAATTTCCTTTTTTATTTTCCTGCAGGAAGTTGAGGAAGTGACGGTTGCATAAGCCGAAACATTTACCTCATATATTTCTTTATTTTCCGTATTGTGATATTTAATGTAGGTATAAGCAATCTAGTAAGATAGTTCAAATTATTATATTATATTATATTATATTATATTATATTACCATACTGTAAGAAAGTGATATTTAAATTTGTAAATTTCAAATGTTATCGGCCCTGTAAATTGCTTTTTGTTGTTGGGCTTTGCTAAATAAATAAATAAATAAATAAATAAACATGGTCGTTGTAGAAATTTTAAAACAAAAAAAATAATAATGTATAGTATTCTTGCATACCTACCTATTGAAATATATTGGGGTTTTCATGGCTTCGTATAAATAAAGCATACCAGCATATCGTATTTTTCATAATTCTCATACTTTTGGGTCATCGTTAAAATTGAACAATAACACTTAATAAACAAATTATAAGTAACTTTTCAAAATACCGGGTGATGCATGGTTATTGCATATATGCATATTATCTCAATTTTGAATAAATTTTAATAAAACAATCCTAACTTATTCAATTAAATGTGATGGCAAAATTACGAAATTTTCATAGTTTAGATAATACAGCAAACACCAGCAAATTATTATTTGGCATTTCATTTCATTAATTAAATTTATCATTAGTAAATTTGAGTCCAAAAGCACTATAATAAATAATTGTAAATGCGCAACTCAGAATGTCAGTAGAGCTGAAGAAAGGGATAATAGAGATCTTGATATTTTACTGCACGTGGAGGAAAATAAAATGATTAGCACGAGGATTCTTGGGCAAGCCGTCGGAAAACATCAAACCACAGTGTTGCGCACTTTAAAAAAACATAAATATTTTCCTTACAAGTATGAAAAACATCAAGAGCTACAGCAAGGTGATGAAGAAAGGAGAATGGTATTCTGTTTTAAGGTAATGTAAAGAGCAAATAATAATAGGGACTTTTTTAGAAATATTTCTTTTACCGATGAATATAGATTCACTATTCACCCTCAACAACGAACCAAATATTCAAAATTGCCGGTATTGGAGCCAAGAAAATAAACATCGTCTTGTTCATACTCGGACGCAATATCCACAAAAAATAAACGTTTGAGCGGGAAATATAGGACATCAAATTTTTGGAGCATTTTTTTTTATGGAAGGCAACCTTTCAGCAGTAACCTATTTGGGCTTACTACAAAATCGAATTAAACCCGCATTAGAAGAAGTTGTACGCGAAAATCAGGAGATCTGGTATCAAATGGATGGTTGTCCTGTCCATAATTCCCTCATGTTTAGGGAATACTTGCAAAATATTTTTTTCCACTACTAACATATAACATCGCCATTATTGACCGATTATTAAGGTAAGAAATCGTTTTTCTCTACCTTATAAGTTATTATTGACCATGGTCAATAATAAGGCATTGAAATCCATTATTGACCGATCTTCGAGAATCTATTTGAAGGTAGGTAACTTGATTTTTTGATTCTACAACATGAATTCATAAACATGAATGTGGTTAGGCAACCAGATAATTATCAGTACGTATTAGATTACTTGATATTGTAAAATATCGGTACAATCAACATTTTTTCTGCTTCCATCCTTAATTCTCGAGGTGTACACATAATAATATCACTAACATTTTCTTCGCTCATTTTTTAAAAAAACGGAAAACTCGTGAAATCTGATGACATAAATGAACAAAAATTGACATTAACAAAGCCACCTGACAAAACAACAAAATATTTTGCCGCGCAGGTAACTTGATTAAAAAATATACTTATACCTACCTATCATTTTTTATAATTATTAATAATATAAAGATAAATGTCTTATAAAAGTTTGTAGTAGTGGAAAAAATATTATATTAACCACGGTTTAGACAGCTTATAGCCCTCGCGTCTTAAATCCCTCGTCGCTCCACTCCTCGTGATTTAAACTTGCCGCTCGGGCAATAATGATGGATGTCTAAATCTTGGTTAATAATATACTATTAACGGAAATATTATTGGCCCACGGCATTTAATCCTTTGGCCAGCCAGGTCTCCTGACCTCTCACCAAACGACTTTTTTTTGTGGGGTCACTTAAAAAATTTTATTTATAAATATGTAAAATTTTTCAATATCAACTCAGTAATGTTAGAAATGAATTTTATGATCGGTTAGGATATTGTTTAGCTGTTAATTGTATGTTGTTTGAGCATTTAATTAATTAATGTTTTTGTGAAAATCTAAAGTCTTAGGTATGTTATGTTAAATTAAAGGCTTAGTAAGAAAAACATAATGGTGTCTTTTATTTTGGATAGGTATGTGATTGTCGGATTGGTGAAACAAAAATGTGTTTTTAATGTGAAATAATCTTTATTCGTTATGTCCAGCTTTACGTCAATTTTTGACAATAGCGTCATAGAAATTATTTGCTGGTGTTTGCTGTATTACCTAAACTATGAAAATTTCGTAATTTTGCCATCACATTTAATTGAATAAGTTAGGATTGGCTAATTAAAATTTATTTAAACTTGGCACATACATAGGTTTATTATATCGGCCTCAAAAAATTATAATACAATTTTTGTCTAAAATGTACAGGGGAGCCAATATTTAGCCACCTTCAACTAAGCCATGCAGCACCCGGTATAATATCTAAATACAATTGACAAGAGCTAAACGCCATTATGAAACTTTAGTTTTGTAGCCCGGATAAGTTACAGCTTACTAGTAGATGTAATAATAAGAGAAAACTACTTTTTATTATTGTAATAAAAAATTGCCAGTTAAAGCTGGATTTATAAACTCGAAGCCGGCGTCGGCGCTCGCGCTGGCGTGGGCGCTGGAAGTTAAACAAGTGAATCGTAATTGAGTAATTTATAAACTTCGCCGGCGTTCGCGCTGGCGCCGGCTGGCGTTCGACATAAACCATCTTTATCCTTCCAGCGCCGGCGTTCGTGAAAAATCCGTAGCGCCGCGTCATAACCAATGAGATTTTAGCATTTCTATCAATCATGTTTGGCATCTGCCAATCTGTCAATGGCCAGTCGTCATTTTAATTTTACTACCGCTAAGACACCAAGTAACTTCTCCTTCCTTGCTAAATCCATTTATTTAACTCTTTCTCTTTGTTGTAATAACTGGCTAGAAAAAATACCACCTGAACTAAAATGTCAGAAGTGTCAGAATATGTTTTTGTTTGTCAACACTGCTACACTGCGAACGCGAACGCCAAGTTTATAAATGCCCACTATGCTTGTCTACGACGAACGCTGGCGCCGACGCCGGCGAGAGTTTATAAATCCAGCTTAAGCTTGTTTTTTAAAAAATATAAATTATAAACTTCCTGTTAAAACAAAGTGCCAACTATTATATATTTTTGAAAAGCTCTCAGTGAGCAGAATGCAACTATGAATAAATATACAGGGCGTTTCATGAAAAAAAAAACACAACTTTGGTATATTTCTCAAAAATGGGGATACCTGGAAAAAACTGACTACGCCACTGAATTCTACGTAAAAAACTGTATAACACCCCGTTCTTATATTTTCGATAAGGTATAAGATTACTGAAATATCATATATAGGGGTGTCTGAAAAGGCACCATTTTCAATTTCGCCCTGTATCTCAAAAACCAAGAGGGCCATGATATATATGTTCACGGCATCGCTTGTTTCACAAAAAAGTGGCAAAGGTTTGCGAAAACCGCATCATTCTATCTGTACTAATAACGTATATGTACAGTAATATTGTACACTAATAATGTACAGTACATCTTATTTTCTTCCTTATACTCACTGCTGATTATATATGTTCCAGTCTTCTGCGTATAAATTAGCTGAGCCAATAACTATTCTTAATGAACCATCTTCATATTCAAAAATGGTCAATTTTCTAAAAAAAAAAAACAAAAAACTCAGAAAAAAAATTAACAGGTTAGGCAAGAACAAGTTGCAACAGAAAAAAATAAAATGGTCTGATGGCTCGAATCTTTAATTCGATATATTTTCGCATAATTTCCCTAATAATTAATTTTACATACACCTAGTTACTAAGGCTCGCACATAATTAAGATTCGTGAACACGGTTTTCAAAAGAACTGATCATGAACACCAAATCTAGGATAAATTTGGCGTAGTTATTTTTTATATTTATGATTTGCACTATTAACATGATGTTGGCTCCATGTGATCGTTTCCAACACAATAAGTCTCTGTTGCATACAAAAGAGACACTTAAGACAGTGTCTGAAAAACTGACGTAAACGTATCTTATGACATATACGCATGCGCACTTTAAATTTTGGTTGCGTTACGTGATACGTTAAACGCAAAGAAACGGATTCTTACGTGCACCTGTAATATGATACAAAGACACCCTACGACTGTATAATAAACCAATAAATTATGAATAATTTAATAATAGTAAGGTAAACTACAAATCAGCATACGAACAACTTGCTGACTCATACAATTTCACAAAGGTACAACAGAAAATTCTAAGTTGAATGAGCAGACAATATACACTGTGGCCTAAATTAAAGGAGTACAATTTTTAATTGTGAATATTTTTTTTTTCATTTTGCACTGATCTAATTTATTTTTGGAGTGATGACGAACTGAAATCGTCTCAGTAAAATGTGTAATTTTTATCAAAATATTTTGAACAGGGCCGGATTGACAGGTTTTTTTCAACGGCTATACAAGCAAAATTACTGGGCGCTAAACAAGGCGAAAAATGCATTGAGGATTTTGGGAAAGAACTAGAAGACCTGTTTGTAAACTTAACTATTGCTCAAGCGAACGGTGATAATAATAATTCGTATGATACTTTAAGACCTATTAATGAAAAAACAGCTATTAAGAGGTTTGCGGACGGACTTTGAAACCAAAAATTAAGTACTATTATATCAAGCAACTTTGCATATATAAAAGACGCGATTAGGGCAGCACATGATGAGGAGGTTGTGTGTAATAATAGTAAATTTTTTACAAATGATGACTTTTTAAAAAGGGGTAGAAGTAACTATAATAGAAATTTTAAGCGAGGGCCTACCTACAATAGTAACTTCACCAGAAATAATAACGATGCTAGCAGACATTTATATAACATTCAAAATAATTATTCTCTACCTACTAATAACCAGCGATTTCAGCAATTTTCGAGAAATTTTCGAGGACGTTCATTTACCCGAGGTAACAATAATTTGCGCGGATTAAGGACATTTAAACATAATATGCATTTCGCTGAGCTAGGGAGTAACCCAGGTCAAGAACATGCGAATCCCAGTACTTTCCAAGATTGTTCAGAAACATTTTTTCGGGAATAGATCGCCGCAGGAATATAAAACTTGCATTTGGATCCATGACGTCATTGTCGTCACCGACATAACCTTATTTCGTCCTTTTCAAAGTTTAAAATATTTTATTCTACGGTTACTAGATTAACTAGAAACTGTAACCAATTCAGTGGTGTTGTGGGTATAACACCTAGGTGCGGTGCATGGGGTTTTTTGGCAGCTTTTTCCCCAAATGTCAAACGCATTCTAATTCATTATTTTTAACAGTGTCGATTCCTTAATGTCATACTCTTTGAGTAATACCCAAATAAAAACACCCGTAGAGGCTCCTGCCGGGACGTGAGTGATCTAAGTGTAGAATTTAACACGTTTTTCACCATTTAGGGGTCTTGCCATCGACCCGCCGGGGCTGCGTCCCCGGTTTTAAAGGCACCAGGGCAGGCTTATTAAATTGGCGAGGCAGTTGTACTGCCGAACCAAGGAGATTGGCTCCAGGGGCCTTATGCCACATAACTCAGGTGAAAATGTGAAAATACATCTTTAAAATAATAAAGAGTTTTAAAAGTAAAGTAAGTAGGTGCGGTGCCATAGGTCCCAGGATCGATTCCCGTTTCGGCGACTTTTTCTTAATGACTTTTTTAGTTTTTTTATGACTTTTTTGATTTTTTTATAACTCTTTTAGTTTTTTTTTAAAGTAGATCGACTCAAAAAGGGCTGGTAAATAATTGGCCGGTGAACTTAAAAAAGCGAGTTGGAACCAAAAAGGTGGATTAGATGCCGTGTTAGCGCTGTTTAACCAATATAAGTCTATAATTATTAGTTACAGCATTATTTAGTTGAGTTAAGCAATATAATGTTCCAATCCAATAATATTTTAAACTAAACGACGAAATAAGGTTATGTCGGTGACGACAATGACGTCATGGATCCTGCGGCGATTCGTTCGTCATTTTTTCGTCCTTAAAAATTCATATATACAGGGTGTCCCGAAATTAAGGGGCAATACTTTACCACCATTTTCTCCGGCTAAAAATAATAGAATTTTTTCACATAGACATAAGTGCAAAAATGCTTGTTAAGGAAATGGGGAATGGAGAACCCTAAAATCGTTTTTTTTTTAATGTTTTTTTGAACCCTGTTACAGTTCGAAAATTGCATTTCATAAGTTTGATTATCTCTGTTAAGTTTTCGGTTTTAAATTGTTAAAATACATATGTAGACTCTCACCTTAAACATTAATTGTTAATTAAGTTACCCGTAATAGCCAAAATTTTTATTATGTTTAGTTTCAAACCTTTGTTGATGTTTGTATTTCAGGAATGTTTTGTATCTTGTAAGACATAGCTAAATGGATTGATTTCTTCTGTTCATCGTTTGATACTACTTGCAGACAGGTTTGATTTCAAATCTTTGTTCTAATTTATTAGTTATTAGTTATCAATAAAAATAACTTCTTCTATTTAAGATGTAGGTTAAATGTCTCGGATGTTGTAAATCAGCAGTGTTTTATGAAAATCGATAATAGGTCAGTGTCAGACTGACAGTTTCTGCGCGTTTTCACAGCGACTTCTGGTTAATTTTTGCTTGGTCGCGTGGGTAGACTTCGGTCGCCGTTAGTTTTCTGTTATTATAAGAGGTTAGTTTCTATGGATAGGGTGACTAATTCTTGTCATTGTTTTGTTTTGTTAACTATGTACGTTGGAGAAAAATAATAATCGTCCCTTTCGACCATGGACACTGGAAGTTAAAGCACGTTTGTGGAAATAGCTCGCCAAGTTTAGTTTTTTTGGGCCGTGCAGGCTAATGTAGTGCCGATAAAGCATCCACAAATGCTTTAAAAATGGTATGGTTTTGTAGTTTGCCTATTCCTTTGGGCGGAATGCCGATTTAAAATGCTTTAATGAACTTCAACAGCGGTCACAGACGCTGTTGGAAATTGACCCTGTAGATAACAGTGGGACCAGTTGGAATGGAGATTTAAATTGTCATTGTCAATATAGTTTTGAAATAAAAAGTTTTTTGAACAGTAAATGTAATTTGAGCTATCGTAATATATAGAAATAGTTAATAGAAACCAGGAAACCACATTTAGTGGTCCATTCGAGATAAAGAACAGCCCTAAGAAGAAACAGTAATACCAGTTAGAAGAAATGGATGAAAAATCGTCGGAAATTGATAATCTGTCAAAAATGTCAAGAAAATCTAAAAAGAACTACATAAATATAGAAAATACTGATAAAATAAAGACTACGGAAGATAAAGTAAACAGTATAGATGATTTAGAAGATTTTAGAGGATTTCCGAATCCAGAAAATGAAAATTTACCTGAAAGAAAAAACAAAAACCATACCAAATCTTCAACAGGTACTAGTCACAAACAATCGTCATTGTCACTTAATAAAAAATTATCTTTACAATTGGAAACAAAGAAAAAGTTAGCAGCTTTAGAAGAAGAAAGATTTCAAAAGCAACAGACTATAGAAGAACAAAGATTTCAAAAGCAGGGCTGTAGAAGAAGAAAGATTTCAGCGACAGAAGAAAATTATAGAAATGGAATTAAAACTGAAATTAAGTGAAACTGGTTCCTCTATAAATAGTGAATTGGGAGTTCAATTAGAAAAAATTAAAGAGGTAAATTGCCACAATTATTTAGAGTCTATAAATGAGGAGAAAGATATACAAAAAGTTAATTGCTGGTTAAACAAAAATGAAAATAAATTTGGGAACCAAGAAAATTACCTTAAATCAATAGCTACTAGTCGGCTTGATAAAGAACTAGACATTTCAGTTGATGCGGGAAAAATATATGAAGACAAACTTGAGAAAATTCTGTTAAGACAAACAATAGATAAAGAATTACCCTTTTTCTCCGGAAATATTAAAGATTGGCCCAGTTTTTATATTCAGTATATATACACGACAAAAATACTCGACCTATCAGAGGAAGAAAATGTATGTAGATTAAGAAAATGCACGAAGATCCGTAGAAGGTTTACTAATTTCCACATCAGTTGCAGCAACATCCATCATGGAAATACTTAAAAATAAATATGGAAGGCCAGATGTAATAGTAAGAACTTTAGTAAGTGAAGCAAAGTTGACCAAATTATGATAGGTTTAAAAGAACAATGGTACTCACAAAGAACGAGGGAAGAAAGACATATTTTAAAGTCTGTACTTTATGCAAAGAAAATCATAACTTGGAAAAATGTGACAAGTTTTTTGAAATGAGCGTAGATGAACGATGGAAGTTTGTCAAAGGCAAGTCTTAAATCATCACATAAAATTTTGAATTGTAGAAATAAAACCGAATCCAAAATTTCAGCATGCAAGAAAACCCACCATAGGCTCCTTCATTTTAATTCCCCAACACGAACTTTGACAAATGAAGAAAGAACTAGAGTTACACAAGATAAAAATATTGAAAATCCAGGATATGAAATCTTCACTAATTCTCAGTCCGGGACATCCAGTCAAGTAGTAGCTCACACGATTAAGAAACAATATAATGAGATTCTACTAAAAATTGCTCCAGTCATTTTACGAACTGAAAAGACAGAGAAAAAGATATATGCTTTTTTTGATGAAGGCTCAACTATAAGTCTTATTGATGAAGAACTGGCAACAGAACCAGATATGTATGGACCTCAAACAGTTTTAAATTTAAGATGGACAGATAGAGATACTTCCAAACGAACACACACAAGAATGGTTAATTTTGAAATTGCTGGTGAGTCGGAGAAGGTGTTCTATAAAATGAATAATGTTTACACTCTCAAAGATATGGATCTACCAGTACAAAATATTAACATAAAAAAATTACAAACAAAGTGGAAACATTTACAAAATATCAAATTTGAAGATATTCAGGAAACTCAGCCAAAACTTCTTATAGGCCAGGATTATTGGGACTTGATTACGACAAGAAAACTTATAGAAGGTCCTAAAAATTCTCCCGCCCTATCTTACACTAAGCTTGGGTGGATTATTCATGTAAATCTTGGTCAGTTCAGGGGAAGATTAGACGAAACGATTAGTCTTCATATTCGACAAGAGAAAACGGACGAAGAATTACATGATTTGGTCAAGAGTCTTTATAGTACAGAATCTTTGGGTATAAAGTATAACGAAGCGCAACAGTCGATAGAAGATGAAAGAGCAGAAAGTATTTTAAGGAAAGTTTCGGTAAGGAAAGAAGATAGATGGGAAACTGGACTAATTTGGAAACATGAAAATGAAAGATTGCCTGACATTAAACCTATGGCACTACAAAGACGTGAATATACAGAGAAGAAAATAAAAGAAGGTGGAGCCAGTGGAAGAAAGGCCATACGGTCCATATTTTTGGAAGACTCTCATTCGTATATAAAGTCCAGAAGACCTAAAGTTTGTTACAATCCGAATCCTGGAGCTCAAAACGTTTTTAATAGAAACAATATCACGAGATCTACCTGTAAAGACTGTCAAACATCTGAGGTGAAAGTAAATGTAGAATTTGTTGGTGTAGATGAAGAAGAAAATAAGTTTGTGTTTGAAGACAAACAGCGACAGTTCAAAGATATCTATAAAACTATTAATGACCTGGAGGAGAATATCCAGAGTTTAAGAAGGGCTCCTCCTAGGACCGTAGATGTCACCATAAGCTCCAAGTTTATGAGTTTAGACAAAATAATTGACAAGAAACCTCAGTTCAAGGAGATATACAAGACCATAAATAACAAGGAGAATAAAATGATACGCATTGAAAGTTCGCTAGTTAAAAAAGTTGATGTAGCAATTGGATCAAAGAAGTAGCAAAAATGAACCAAGAAAAACTACACCTGAAGCAGCTGTTAGTGATAGTAAAGACCAAGTAAAGACTGATCATAAATCTGAGAGTAGGGGCAGATGGCTTAAATCTACTGGAGTTTCGCCAATCAGAGTACTCGAAGACTTGCAAATATCACAACAATATCACCCAATATACGACCCTACGTAATTAGGACTTTAACACAAAGACAATCGAGAAATATTCAAGAGGACAGTGCGTTGAGAAAAAGAGTTATCGGAGAGGTTGAAACTAAAAATGATACTAGTTCTCTTAAACCGAAAATACTAGTGGTCAAAAATACAATAGGTAAATCGCCAAAAAGAACACAAATACACAATGAGCAAGCAACTAAGGTGCTTAGAAGCGAAGAAAAGGGCACAAATAACATTGAAATTTATTCACGGGGGAGAAAATGTGAAGAAGTTAATGGTGGGCATTTTGAAAATATTCTCAAATAATTATGTTTTTGTTATTTTTGTTATTATTGGTATTATTGTCGTTATAAAAACAGTTATTTTGTATGTGTTTCAACATCTAAAGAAGAGCAATTTATTATGGCTGAGCGGCGAGTGCGGGGATTTTGATAAGTATGTCATTAGAATTAGTTTTTTATGTTTTTCAAATAAAAAATAAAATTGACAAAAATATGATATACAAGGTGTTGAATTTAAAAAAATGAAATCAGTCTTGTTTTTAAAGTCCGGACCTGAATTTCAAAAAATTTTCATACGGCATTTTGAAGCGATAGCTACTCAATAAAATATTTCCACCGAATATGAACATTTTATACCGGGTGCTAAAAGAATTATGGCAAAAACAAAAATGAGCCAAACCTTATAAAACACTCTGTATCTAAGTAACGAGGAAAGATGGACCCACTAAAGATAGATTATTTAGTACCCCCAAGATGTCCACTATCTCCTGGTGATGTATGTACATTTAGATCCGAGTCACCCTGTATATGCTTTAAAAAAAAACACATAGTTATTAGATTAACCTAAATATCTCGCATCTTACTAGAATAAATAATATAACTTGCTAGTTCGTTTACTTACGAATGTTGCAATCCAAGATCGGTTTCCTTTTGTCTCACACAAATATAATGATAGTCGATATTTGGATACAGGTGTTCCATGGTTTCTTTTTCTGGCCATGGTAGGGTAGTACTGCCATGTAGTATAGTCATTGGCAGGTTACTGCAACAACCCAAAAATAATTAAACTAAAAAATGCCCAATGGGTTTAGTTTTTACGCCGCCCAATATATAATAATAATAACAATAATAAGTGTGGCAACCCTACTTTTTTATTTACTATTTTTAAACAGCATATATTATCGTGTTTGTTTGAAGGTTTGAGACAATGATGTATTGCGAATGATAGATGTGTTTTGGACTTTCATTGCCATTATTTATTGTTATCACAACGTTTCAACTGGTGAGTATATCCAGTCGTCTTCAGGTGAATAAGGAACAAGCTACGAAACTACGAGGGTATTTATACTACCTCCTGATTAGCAGCGCATGACCGAGATTGGTGCAGTCATGCGATACTATGTGGTTCTAAACTAAGCTTACATCTACTTAACAAGGGTTTCCAAATACTTCTTTTTGTTTAAGGAGGGTTTACTAAAGCAGTCTGAATTTTGGGTTATGACGGCCGCTTCTTTGAATTTCCTCTTTCGCCCGTGTACGGTTTCACCAACATAGGATTGTCCGCACTCGCAAGGTATTCTAATAATTGCAAATTGAGATGTGCAAATTGATTTGAATTTATTGTGATAGGTATAGAAATTAAATACTGATTCTTTTAGAGTTAATTCCGATGCAGATGAGCAAGATGAAATAGTAGTCAAGCTTAAGGAAAAGATAAAATTTTTGGAAGAACGGCAACATCATATTGGAAAGCTCTTTAGCGAAGAGCAGCTAAAAAAAATTAGAGGGCTCAAGAACTTGCCTCCGATGGACAGCTGATGATATTTCTAAAGCCATAGTTATTTATTCCTCTGGTCCAAGAGCCTACAGATTACTTTTAAAAAAAGGTTATCCATTCCCAGCGGCTTCTTGTCTTCGATCTTGGCTGAAAAAGATAAAAATTGCTCCTGAAATATTAAAAAATGTTTTCAATTTTATGAAACTCTCCAACATGACCTCCTTGAATAAGGTTTGTGTGTTGGCATTTGATGAAATGAAGATAAAAAAGACTTACCTCTACGATAAGTAGACTATAAGATTATTAATTATTAACCCTTTTTAAAATTTTTGTCATTTACAATTCACAATAATTTATAACGAAACAATTGCTTCTTATTTTAAAAATAGGTAAATTTTGTAATGTGTGTTCGTGTATATTACAAATTATTTTTTGTTGTTTTAATGTCTTGTGGTATATTTATATTGCTGTTGAAAAATAAATTATTATTTTGAAAAAAATGCAGATTTTTCTTGACAAACATTTCCGACTCCGACTATATTTCACATTATCATTATACATATTTATTTCTTGTATTCAGTCCATCATTATTGGTTTCTTTACGGTAAGGTATCTATAACGAATATCTAATAGTTCAGCCTATTTAAAAAACATGTTTTAATATTAAAATTACAACAACTACTCTTCTACGTCTACCCCTTTTAAAATTTAATAAAAATTTAATAAAAATTTCATATAAATTCGCCTTTTAGTACCGTAAACTTCACGTTGCCATATAGTTCGCGCGTTAAATTCAAAAAATAGCTCACTGCGTGACGTCACGAGCCACCGCGCACGCTGTTGGTATCATATCTTCTGTAGTTGTATCATGCAGCTGCCCCAGTATTCTTTTTTGTCTTCTGTGGGATCGTTGTGCGACAAACATTCAGGACTGCAAATCTTTATTTTTGGTTTTGCCGTACATCCAAGTCTGATTCTGTAAAGTTCTTTCGTTTTCTCTAACATCCATTACGTACACTAACTTTTAAAAACTTAACAATAATAAATAACCAAATTAAAACTGTATAATTTTAATGTAGTTCCTACTAAAAATCCCAAAACACAATATAAGAAGTTAGGTCAGCAACGCTTAGCTGTCCCGAATAGTTTTTTCTTAAAGACAACGGACCACGCCACAAATGGAGGAAAAAAGATCGCATGCGTGTCCTGTCTTTGTTTGCCGGCTTCCCGCGGTCTGCCATCACGATTTCCGATTACACCCGAAGAGACGTTCGTGCGGTAGGCCTTTTCAAATTTAGTCCTCGTGTGGCGATCCCGAAGGGAGAGATGAAGGGGAATAGGGGAAATCGCTGTCGTTCTCTTTTTAATCTTAGGCATTTTATAACCATACATTTCTATTGCATTAAAATTGGCCTGCAAAGTTTTACTTTGCCGATAGTGTATACGCAGTTCTTCGTGTCCCGGAATCTCCGAGAAAATTCGAAGATTAGGATAGCAATACAAAATTCGAACAGTATTCAGCTCCAAAGATTCCTTAAGAAGCCACCTGACGAAGCCGAAGTCAACCAGCCGAAAAACACAAAATTAAAATTTTAATAATGATTGGATTCGGAGATAGAAGAACACAAAATGAAGTTCTTCAATTATTCAGAGAGAAATATCCCGATATACCACCCATATCCCCGAGTACAGTAAGCAGGATTGAAAAGTACTTTCGAGAAAATGAGCATGTTAGAAAGACAGATATTTACTGACAGAGTGAAGTAAATGTACAGGGTGGCCCATTAATAAGGGACGCCGGCTATATCTCAGGATCCGTTAATCGGGCGATCCTGAGAAAAAAAAAATTATTGGTAAATCGGCAAAAAGAAAAAGGTGGAAATTATTTGTAAGTTTTTAAGACCACCGCTAATAGGCGTAAATCCAACCTCGGATTGGAAAATACTGTTTTAATCAAAATTACTTCAAGGGAACCTATATTGAAATTTCTTTTTGAAACCTACTGAATATATGACAACTTTTTGTATTTACGTTTTTCCCTACCTTGTCAAATAAAGGGTGGGGGAAGGGGTAAACGTTGGTTTGAAAAAAAGTCAATAACTTCTTTTTGGAATAACGGATTTCAAATAACTTTTTTTAATTTTAAAGCGCTTTTATGGGCGCTCCTACTAGAATAATAACATTTTAAGTTCAGTTATTTTTCGTGTCGGTAGGTGACGCTTTATGACAAGGTCGCAGACTTTTATGATTTTCTCGAAAATTTAAAACGTAATGGTATTTTTATTTTTCGCTAGGAAGAAAGAGCATGAAAAATTAGAGTTACTGGTGAAAACCGCTGTCCGATATGTTTATTCGTTATAGATTATAGATATATTTTTTATATTAATGATGCCTTAAGTGTTCAAAATGTCGTCCGTCCTGTGCAATACAGAGCTGTAACCTGCTATATATAGATAGAGCAGCAGTCTCTATTTTAGCCATTGAAATACTGTTAATGGCGTTCCTTATTCGCTCTGCCATATTCTCCCTAGTGGTCGGTTTGCTTAAATATACCATATCCTTTAATATTCCCACAAATAAAAGTCCAGGCAAGTTAGATCAGGTGACCTATAGTACTGAAAATGAAAATTATTATTTTTCGCTTTTTATAAGTTCCTAACTATTAACCTGGCTGGCCATGGAAATAAACTTCCCCTCGCTATCCATCTATCAGGAAATGTTCTGTTCAAAAATCAACGAACCCTTGTTGAAAAATGGGCAGGACACCCATCATGCTGAAAGAACATGTTTTTAGGGGCACATTTTCCAACAGAACAGGCAAATGGTTGGTAAAAAAATTTAAATAAATTTCACCGGTAAGTGACTGATCGAATATAAATGGGCCAATTATCATGCCACTCAATACGCCGCACCAAACGTTTACACTCCACCTACCCTGGTGTTGGACCTCCTGCATCCAACGAGGATTGGTTCGAGACCAATAATGCATGTTGTGCAAGTTCACTTGTCCGTCGCTTTTAAAGGTAGCCTCTTCTGTCCATAATATATGTGACATTAATCTAGGATTCTCGGCTACCATGTTTAATAACCAATGACAATAATCAAGTATTTTATCAAAATCTTGCATTGTTAAGGCCTGGTGCATGGAGCACTACAGGGTACGGATGAAGCCTAAATTTGAAATATATATTTTTAATAAACATATTTCATATTATAATATGAAATTATGATCTTTTATAATTCGTTGGACGGTATAGTGCGGGTAATGTTCAAGTCCTGGGAAATGCCTCTGATATTTGCACGAGGATTATATTTGCTTCAGTTCGAGCTCTACCACGTCTAGGTAAAACAGGACGATGAACACTTCCGGAATTTCTCAAGCGTACCGCCAATCGAACAAAAACTCGTTTGGTATATCTACGCCTGTCTGGATACCTTATAACATACATTTTGGCAGCAATGGTTGCATTCTGCATGCATTCGAAATATACCGCGAGCAAATCAAATGGTATTTCATTTGGTAACAGCATTTTGAAATTATATTTCGATACTTAAACACGTTTTAAGCTAATATTTTTTGACGTAAAGCATTATTTATACTTTATTATCAGTTCTCTTGTTGTCTCAAAGCCTACTGAGAGTCCTGCTTATTTTACTTTTCTTGTAGAGTATTAGGTTATTTGGTTTAAATATATTTTTAAATATATCTATAAGGAATAAACATATCGGACAGCGGGTTTCACCAGTAACTGTAATTTTTCATGCTTTTTCTTCCTAGCGAAAAATTAAAATACCATTACATTTTAAATTTTCGAGAAAATCATAAAAATCTGCGACCTTGTCATAAAGCGCCACCTACCGACACGAAAAATAACTAAACTCAAAATGTTATTATTCTAGCAGGAGCGTCCATAAAAGCGCTTTAATTAAAAAAAGTTATTTGAAATCGGTTATTCCAAAAAAAAAGTTATTGACTTTTTTTCAAACCAACGTTTACCCCTTCCCTTACCCTTTATTTGACAACTTAGGGAAAAAACGTAAATACAAAAAAGTTGTCATATATTCAGTAGGTTACAAAAAAAAAATTCAATATAGGTTCACACATAGGTTGGATTTACGCCCTCTAGCGGTGATTTAGAAACTTACAAATAATTTCCAGCTTTTTCTTTTTGCCGATTTACCAATAATTTTATTTTTCTCAGTGTCGTCCGGATAACGGATCCTGAGATATAGCCGGCGTCCCTTATTAATGGGCCACCCCTTACTATTAGGTATTCAAGAAAACCCTAATATTCCCACCAAGCTACCAGCTAGCTGGTGAACACGAAATAAGTGAATCTGCAGTAGTAAAAATTCTTCATGCGCATAAATTTCATCCTTACAAAATGACAATTCTGCAGAGATTGACAGAAGAATTTGGAATTCTTGCAGGAACAACTAGTTCCGAATTTCGCTCTTTTGTTTTCTGATCCTGTCGACTTTAATGTCCCGAATAGAAACATCTGGTTTTAACCAGTCCGTGAATATCTGGATGCAGAATTTTCAGGCAGATAGATTGGTAGCAGGCCACCCAGGTCTCCAGAACTTACTCCCTTAGACTACCTTTTATGGGGGTACTTGAAAAGAAAAGTTTTTAAGACAAAACCGGCGAGTGTTAAGGATTTGAAAGCACCAATAAGACACGAGTGTAGGTTAATTTCTACCGAAATTGTTAGAAATGTTCAAAACGAGTTTTTCTTCTGTTCAGGATATTGCCAAACAATGAATGGCCAACATTTTGAGAATTTCTAAATAATTTTTTTTTTAAAACGAACAGATATATTTTTTGTTGTTCAAAGTAAATAAAATTAATTTTTGTTTCATATCTCATAAATGACAAGGAATAAAAATTTGAAATTTGGCAGTTATGTGTAACTTAATATGTTGTTTAAAAATAGTAAAAATAAATTAGGCTTACCATTTAAAAAAATTCTCCATGACGTCATATCTCTAATTTAGGACACACAAAATGGATGACGGCAATTAAGGAAATAAATATCAACAACTATATGTTTTTGAAATCGGATCGCCAAATGCAATTTACTCGTGTGGTTATTGATAAGGGTTGCCATTTAAAAAATTCAAAATGGCGTCATATCTGTCAAATTTGTGAACCTATATATTTCTTGGCTTTAAATTTGGCTCCCTTGTCGAAAAATTCATCATTATCATTCATATTACTTGAAATACTATGGTCTGGCCATTTACACTCCATGTTCTTTTATTTCTTTTTTTGTATGATTTGGCTTCAAATATTGTGAAAATTCAAAGCATCTCCACTTTAGCTCTAAGTTATAATTTAGACTAGCTATACATGGTAGCACTTTTGTTGACTGTGCTTTGTCATATTATATGATATTTGATTTTGATGGCAAATAAAGAATATTAAAAAATTATCCGACGCCTTAAAATTTGCATTTGATCTTTTATGTTGCGTGGATCGATGCAGCAGCATGTCAATGCATGTTTGCCAAAGTAACGTAAGTAACAAAATAGAAATTTTACAGGAAACGATTTTTTCTACTGTACTGGGTTAACCTGGTACTACTAACTAAACATAATTTTACTATATAATTTTGAAGGGTGATGATTGCTAAAAAATAGGCTAATTTTCATATTTTATCATTTTTTTATTGGCTTTGCTTTATGATACTTACATTACTATGGTAGAAACAAACTAAGTTTGTCCCTTATAAATAGTAACTTAAGTATACACTTAACAGTACAGTATTTTGAAAGTGCTAATAAAATTTCAGAAAAATATCATTTAAACAAAAAATTTATTAAAAAAACATATTATTAATAACTTCTTTAACAACATTAAACATTTCCGCTTAAACAAAAAATGTTTGGTATTGCAAGTTACTGGCTACTATAGTTAATCACTTTCTACACTTAAATTATCATCATCCTCTATATCAGTTTCAGGTAATTTATCCCTTACCGTAGATTTGTACTTTAACTTTGAGTATTCATTGTAAAATCTGATGGATATAGTGTTATTTTTGCAAACCTTTTCTAAATCCTTTTTTTTTATAACTCAGATATTGGAAGCATTGTGTTGTATATTTTTTCGGGTTCCAGCATAACATTATTAATTTCTTGCCGTCTTCGACCTAAAACAATAAATTCTTGGTTTATCTATTAACAATTTTATAGCTTCAAATTATTACAATTTAAAATAAAAATTTAATTAATACTAAGAACTAAGATTTAAGAGTTATTGATTTAAAGAAGAAAAATAATGATTTAAAGGCAATAATAAAGCAGTCATACCCTCTCTTTTCTTGATTAGTTCCAAGCAAAAATCATATTTAGTGGAACTATTATAACTGTATTTGATTTTTATGTTTGAATTTCCTTTTTGAAAATAGACTTGCCTTATTGATTTTGTCAAAGCAAATAACTCTTCACCAAATTTCTTCCAATTTGTAAAATTATTATGCTCTAATTCTATTACTGTAAATGGCTGACGGTTCACTCTTGAATTAGTTATTATAGTACTCCATTCGGAAGGTGCCCATATAATTCTATTTTTAATAAATCTTTCTATTGTGGCGTGTATCGAATCAACAGGCATATAAGTATGCCCTGGCAGAAGATATACCATCTTAACGGTTTCAATATTGCTAGATGCCTGAACAAATGACTGCAACATGACTAACATAGCCCTGTTTTTATTTTGTCCAGCGCAACTATCGCAGTACAAAATAACATGTTTAATATTATTTCTCTCATCCAGTATTTTTAAATAAGTAAACATAGCAGTACATATTTCGTTACACCCACTATTTCCATCAGACTCTCCCCATTGAAAGCAATATCCATTTCGTGTTGGAGCCTCTCATTATAAAATGAATACTTGCGTGAGTAGTACAACAACTTGTTGTCACCGTGGGGCGTATTTAACACCTTCTGTAAATCAAAACTACAACATACTGTATCTGAGTTCTCTAATACTTTTTTTTTGATCTTCTAAGAAAATCGTTTTGCTATCTTCTTTTTCTTTTAAGTGGTTTTAAATATTTCGTTTAAGCTATCAGTTTCTTGAAAATCGGTGTCCTTTCTTATCTCACATGTTGTACATTTATCCTTTTTGGGTAAATGAAAACCAAGGTTAAAATCTTTTTTAAATATGTTCCTGAAGACTTTAGAAAAAACACATTTTTTTAGTTTTTTCGACTGATCCTGCTTAATAAACAGTCTATATAAGAAACTAATATTTCTTAACTCCTGTGGTAAATATTTACTACCACTTACTTTGATTCCTACAGTAGTGGGATGGTACGGCAGGTAAGTCCCTTATAAACTTCTGGACTCTAGTGATATCGTCCGCACTTGTTTTATTGGCAGAAACGTGCGTGTTGGTCATTTTTGCATGTAGTATTTTGAAATGCGTGTTTTATTGCATATCGGATTACTGTTTGGGAAATATCTAATGTCTTCAATTAAAATTGTTGACACACTTCCAACTTGTCATCATTCCAATTTATGAAGTATTTAAAATAATTCTGTCGCCTACTATAATCAGTATCTGTTTTTCTACGTGCAATTTCAATCTTTTGTACGCATGATAATAACCAATTTCTCTGCTTCTCATAACTTGTCAGACCCCAATAAAAATCGTGTGTCGCGTCGTGTTACTTCAGTTAATTTTGTCAAACATTTATGCTGACATTTTTTCTTACAGGGATTATCTTTCACAGATCTGCCTTTACCAAAATTGTATTCCTGTTTTTTAGTTGTTTTTTTATTAAGTTTTTTATTTTTTCTCATGCCCCGTTTCCCTACCTTAGACAAAAATTCATCAAATTCTAGTGAATGAAAAAATAAACTCATGTAATTTTGTTAATGTTCAAAGGTTTGATAATCTAATTATTGAAAATGAATTTGAATTTTCTGTTGTGTATTGTCAGAAGTTTAATTTGTATATAGTTTGTGTCTACCGTCCACCTTCAGCTAACCGGTTAAATTTTGTTGAAAGCTTGGAAGCATTGATTAGTCAATTTCCACCCTTTTGTTCTTTGGTTCTGTCAGGAAATTTTAATATTGATTATAATGGCGACTTTAGTGTCCCAATTAAAAATTTATTATCGTGTCTTAATTTAAAAATGCATGTGTTAGAACCCACTAGAATTACTAAGCACTCAGCATCTACTATTGACTATTTTTGCTCAAACCTAGCAGTTGTAAACTGTCGCGTAAAAAATTCGGCCCTCTCTGACCATGAGGCCATAATAGCTGGTTTCAAACTTAATTTTAAAAAATCTAAACCAAACCCAAAGAATGGTCGAATATACAGTAAAAAAAAATTTGCCAACTTTCGTGACAACTGCAGAAAAACAAACTGGACTGTAACTGGTAATACTCCACTTAAATGTTTTTATCACAAATTAACTAGAAATTTTATTGCCTCATTTCCTGTTGTTAAAACAAAGAGTAGGGCGAAGAAACACTGGTTAACTAAAGCTATAAAGATATCTGCTAGGAATATGCGAGCTTTGCATTACATCAGGAAGTTCTTTTCTAATATTGCTTTTTTGATATCTTATTTTAACCAATACAGAGCAATTTACAGAGGGGTGGTAAAGCTGGCAAAAAAAACTTACTATAACCAAAGGCTGGAGAACTCGAAAAATATTTCTAAAGAGACATGGTCTATTGTTGATGAGTTAAGACGGGACGTAAGAGACAATATGCAGTTCAATCCTACTCTCTCCCCCAATGAGCTAAATGATTTTTACTGTTCTGTTGGTGGCAATCTATCAGCTAAGATAAATCCACCAACTAATCCGTTAAATTACCTATCTTTCTAGGAGGTCTGTCACCGAAACATTTTTTCTGCACCCAACTGATGTACAAGAATTAAAATCAGTCTTTTCTACTATAAAAAACAGGAATACATATAAAAAACAGGAATACATCAGGATGTCAGTTAAGATTTTTTGTGAGTTATCTGACATTGCTCTTTTGTCCTTGGCTGACGCAATTAATCACTCCTTTGTAAATGGATGCTTTCCGGGTTTTGTGAAAAAAAGCAATTGTAATTCCGTTACATAAGGGAGGGGAGGATAACACGCCTTCCAATTTTAGAGCAATATCTCTTTATTATTTATATTATTATCCAAAGTAATTGAAAAACTGGTTAAAGGTAGAGTCATGTCCTTTCTGTTGAGGTATAATATACTTAATGTTAACCAATTCGGCTTTCAGAACGAGAAGTGTACAAACGATGTCATTTTTGCATTCTTGGAGCGCTTGTATATCAACTTAATTGACAATGCTATCGCTGGCGCGGTGTTCTGTGACCTGACAAAGGCATTTGATTGCGTCAGTCACAGTATACTGCTACAGAAACTTGAGTTGTATGGTTTTAGGGGTGTATGCTTAAGGTGGTTTAAGTCCTATCTTTCAGCAAGGACTCAGGTGGTTTCTCTTGTGGACCAGAGGTCTGATATCGGTGGTGTGGTATGTGGAGTGCCCCAGGGGTCAGTTCTTGGACCAATTTTGTTCCTTTTATTTATTAATGACTTACCTACCCTGGATATTAGAGGCAAATTTACACTCTTTGCTGACGACACCACCATTCTTTGGCACGGGACTGATTCGGAATCTCTAAATCAGCTGATTACTGCAGATTTAATAAAGATTAAGGACTGGTTTGATAGTAATTTGTTGACCTTCAATATTAAGAAGACAAATCTTTTGACATTTGCCTTAAGATCTGTGGCAAAGGACCTAGACTCATCTGCTAGTAGAATGGTCTATTTTGCTCTCATTGAGTCTCGCCTAAGGTATGGGGTTCCTTTTTGGGGCAGCTGCAGTGAGTATTTGTTTAATTCGGTGTTTGTCTTGCAAAAGAGAGCTATTTATGTTTGGAATGCGAGGAAGAGATTCTTGTAGGCCCTTTTTTATAAGAGAGGGTATAATGACCCTTCCATGTCTATATATAGCAGAAAGTGCATACCTGGTCTTTAAGAAGTATAAACACACCATTACTGAGGGTCCATATAATACTCGACAAATTTACAACATCCCTCTACCGATTCCAGCAACAAGCCAGATAAAAAGATCATTTATTTATAATGCCAAGAGAATGTTCAATCATCTTCCGGTGAATATAAGATGTATTCAGAATATATATATCTGAATTCGGGAGGGAGACCAAGAGATTGCTTGTAGTACGGAAGGCCTATTATACTGTTACTGAGGATTTTGAGGATCAGTTGTGACATTAAGTGAGTTAGTTAGGATTTTTTACATCTAAATGTTATTAAAATTTGTTTGTTTTTTTTATTGACTAGGATATGTATTGTGATGACATTTGTTTCGGTGAGTGTTTTAAGATTTTTAACTATTTTATTTGTTATCGTTGAGTCTGGTCTTATCTTAAATTAAGTATTTCATTTTTAATTAGTTAATAGTTCATCTTTGCCAATGAATACCATGAATTTTGAACATTAAAGCATGTTTTGAATTTGAATTTGACATATCTGTATCTGTTTCAGATGAAATAATATTATTAAAGTCCGTGTCGCTGTGAAATGAATTTTCAGAATTGTATCTTACTCTGTTGCCAATAACTATTTTTCTGTTTTCTTTTTGTTACACGTCAGGATTTTGGTATACAGTGTGTCTACGTAAGTTGGCGGAATATGGGAAACTTTTTTATTATTAATTTTACGAAAAAAAGTTATTCTTCATAAAAAGTTCTGCATGGTTTAGAACCTAATATGCAACCATCAGATATCAAGATTTGTCAGTTGTATACGAGGTTTCTCAGAAAATATGAATTTTGCTCAAGAGTAAAGTACCTTTATTTTGGACAATATCGAAAATTATTGTAAAGAAAAGATGTTTAGAATTAAAAATAACTTTCAAATATTCATTAAAAGCCTATTTATTTAGAATTGTTTTATTAAATTTATAATTATAAAATGTAATGCATTAATGGGCAAACTTACGTTTTCAACATTATCGCAGAGAAAATGTCTAAGAAATAGTATTTTAATGAATATTTGAAAGTTGTTTTTAATTCTAAACATCTTTTCTTTATAGTAATTTTCGATATTGTTAAAAAAAAGGTACTTTAAAATCATATTTTTTGATAAACCTCGTATACGACTAATAAATTTTAATATCTGATGATTGCATATTAGGTTTCAGACCATGCAGAACTTTTTATGAAGTATAACGTTTTTTCGTAAAATTAATAATAAAAAAGTTTTCTATATGCCGCCAACTTACGTAGACACACTGTATATGTTTATCATTTCGCGATCACTCTCAGATGATGTTGAATCATAATCCACTAACTGAGGCAAACCATTTAAATTTGGAGTTTCAGCATCAACATGCTCCACTAACGACTGAAAATTTTCTTCCAAAAATAGAGATTCGGTTTCCGGTTGAAGTTCGACATCAACACTCAAATCAGAATGGTTATAACATAATTGGTCATTAAATTCAGTTGTTAAAATATTAAAGGAAGAATTATCTTGAGAAACATTTTCTTTTCAATTATGTTGAACAGAACTTTGAGTGTTTTCAGGTAAATTTAACTCTAAACCAATATTGCTAACTGGTAAATCTTCATGTATACAAAATGGCATGCATGCAATCTCTTCCTCAAAGAAAACGTCACTATAGTGTTTTCGCTAAGAGCATCGACAATTTTTTTTGTGCGTGAATTCAATTCCTAAAAATAAATAAACTGATTTGTAAAACTACTTATAAACAAAACTAACTGTAATCAACAAAAAAAAAGCAAGAACAGCACAGCTCTTAAATTAAAGTTGAGGTTATGACAAAAGCGTGGTTAGAACATTTTCAGTACGAAGATTATTGTTCTTATTTGAAAAAATATATTTTTTTAAAGTTTTACTTACCCAAATCGATAAAATTAACTCAAAAGTGTACACAAATGCACTAACGTAAGTTTTACAACAATTGCCAAACTGTAACGTAAGTCACACAGGCTTGCTGACACTTGCGTCACTCTGGCGGGAAACCTAATAGACTTACACTAGTAATTTCCTATTCTATTCCTCTAAATGAATTTAAAACCTATGTGGACACGCTAATGACAACAGTTAGACAGCACTCCGAAGAGGCCATTATTCTTGGCGACTTAAACATAAAATCACCTCGATGGGGATCACATATAACTGATTCTAGGGCGGAGTTTTTCATTGAATGGATGGACACATTGGACCTAATAATACACAACAAGGGGGACAAACCAACGTTTGTAAGGGTTGCAAGCAGGTCCTTCATCGATATCACCTGCTCCACCCAAAACTTAGCAAAAACCATCTCAAACTGGAAAGTACTTGACGATGAACCCATGAGTGATCACTGTTTTATCTCTTTCGAAGTTGGACAAAAGACAAGACTAAAAAGACAATATGAACGACAGAAAACGTACTTCGACAAGAACATTCTCAAAGAGCTGCAAGAAATAACAAATGCGACAAGACAAGAAAACGAAATTACCGTAGACCACTGTATGAAAGCGCTTACCCAAGCGTATAAAAAAAGTTGTACATTCCGCACTAGAAGAAGAATCAAGCAGGTACCACACTGGTGGAATGAGGACATCGAATCTCAACGAAACCAATGCACGATGTCTAGAAGAATCCTTTCACGTCAAAAAACAAGAAGAAATATATATAACCTTGAACTAAACGAACTCAACGAAGACTATAAGACCAAGAGGAAAGAACTCAAAAAACTCATAAAAAAGGTAAAAGCGCAGCATTGGCGGGACCTGTGCAAAGAACTTGACACGAATTTATGGGGAAATGGATACACGATTGCGACAAAGCACTTAAAAAGTCCCTCGACTCCTTATAATATCTCCAAAGAAAGAAAAGCGGAAATACTAAAAGAACTTTTCCCTAGCCGAGAAGACACCTGGGTCAGAGGAGAGAAGGTCGAGAATCCAGACTTGTTTAGCGTCGAGGAGGTTATAGCAGCAGGTGCAAAAATAAAAAGCGGGAAAGCAGCCGGCCCGGACACAATCCCACCAGAGGCAGTAAAAGAATTAATTAAAGTGGCACCAAATTTCGTACTTGCGACGCTGAACGGTCTGCTTCAAAACCAAGACTTTCCCGAAAGATGGAAGATCGCCCGAGTCTGCCTTTTGCTAAAAAATTGAAAATTTCCTGAGAACACGTCAGCGTTTAGACCAATATGCCTCCTAGACATAATGGGAAAGCTATACGAAACCATGATTAAGAGAAGGCTGGAACAAGAACTGGAAGAAACAGGAGGACTCTCAGAAAACCAGTACGGTTTTAGAAAAGGTACAGTACAAGCGGTGGAAAGCGTTGTAAATCATGTGGAGGAAACGAGAGAGAGGTGGTGTGTCTTAGTAACTTTGGACGTAAAAAACGCTTTCAATTCCGCCACATGGAGATACATTATCCGGGAACTTCGACGAAGAGGAACATCGCAATATTTAATTAACTGTGTCGAAAGTTACTTTAGGGGCAGAAAGCTCACCATAGCAGGCATTGAACAGGACATGACAATGGGAGTTCCACAGGGTTCAGTAATCGGGCCATTGCTATGGAACATCATCTACGATGGGGTACTTAGACTGGACCTTGGAGAAAATGCAAGGACGATAGCTTTTGCAGACGACCTGGCCATCTTGGTGAATGCTGACGACATTGAAATGCTTATTCTCAGAACAAACGAGACCTTGTGGAGGATTAACAGATGGCTCCAGATGCATAAACTGGAACTGGCACCCGAAAAGTCAGAGGCTGTGGTTCTTAAAGGAGGAAAACGCAAGGACAACATAATTTTTAATTTAATGAATAAACAAATAGAGCCAAGTCAGTCAATAAAGTACCTTGGAATAGTGATCGGAAAGCATCTTACTTTTAGGGACCACGTCAATACGATAACCAAGAAGGCAGAAGAGAGAACAGCGGCATTAGCAAAACTGATGCCAAACATCGGGGGTCCACGGAGTCAAAAAAGGGCAGTTCTAAGTGGAGTGGTCCATTCAATATTGCTGTATGGGTGCCCCGTTTGGCATAAAGTTACACAAATCAAAATATATAAAGACAAAATGGAGAGGGCACAAAGAAAAATATTATTAAGGGTAGCTAGCGCATATCGCACGGCATCCACCAAGGCATTACAGGTCATAACCGGAATACCGCTTATCGAGCTGCAGGTACTAGAGAGGACATCCATATACAGAACATTAGGAGATAAAAGGACAAGCCAAGACGGACGAAAGACACAGAACTCTAGACAAATGGAAAGACATATGGACAAACAACACGACAAAGGGACAATGGACCAAAAAATTGATTCCAGACATAAGACAGTGGATAAACTGTAAACACAGAAGAATTGACTATTATACCACACAAATACTGACAGGACCCGGGTCGTTTTTTGTTTACCTTCAAAGAATTGGGGCCGCAGAGAGCACTCGATGTATGTATTGCGAGGAAGAGGATACCGTGGGGCACACACTATTTCACTGTGAAAGGTTTGAACGACAAAGACAGCATACTCACCTTACGCTTGGACAGAATCTGGACGAAGACAATTTCGTAACACATATGTTAGAAAGTGAGGAAAAGTGGAACATCGTGCAAGATATGATAAGAAAGATAATGAATATAAAAGAAAAAGAAAGGAACGAAAGACAACGAAGGAATGAAAGATAGAGGACAGAGGCTGCTATCTGAAGTATACCCAGCCACGGTAGTGCCAGATAGTAGTAGACGAACAGGGAGGGGAAGTTTTTTAGTCGGTAAGAATCCGACATACTCCGGCTACACAAGATAAATCGGTCGGAAGTCTTTCAAAGATTTTTTTACCCCTAAAAAAAAAAAAAAGTATAGTAGTAGTAGTAGTAGGATAGTAGTAGTAGTATAGTAGTAGTAGTAGTAGTAGTAGTAGTAGTAGTGGTATAGTAGTAGTAGTAGTATAGTAGTAGTCCATCATTGCTACTTCTGGCAAATACATTAAATTTCCAAAATCAGCCTCTCCCAGCAGATAAGGATCAATGTATCAATAATTTTAAGTTTTGCATCGCATCTACATTTAACATCGCACTTAGAGTCTTAAATATTCACTTCTTTCAATGTTTTGAAATTTTAAATTAAGAATGTAAACAAAAGCTCGAAGCACATACTAGGAAGTTCAAATAAGTATTACGATAGGAATACTGTTGGAACACGAAAAAGTATTTAAGTCCAGGTAGCACAGGTATAGATAGTTCCTAGAAATGGTCACAAATGTATCCTAAAATGACTTGAAAACTTATTAAATTACACCAAAAGGGTCTAATAAGTCATTAGAATAAACGGTCATGAACCTTTGTTTGTCCTCCAGGCAAAATGGCCGACCTGTCAAAGCCACGTGATTGAAAATGCTCAATATATTATGCTTTACTATAACCTTTATTTAATAGTATTAACATAATTTTTGTACTCTGCCTCTATGGTATGTAGGCTTCCCAGCTCCCGCTGTTTCGCTTGCAATATCGGTGCGTAAGTTATATTTTGGGCCGAGGGAAAGGCGTTTTTAAAAAACACTATTTTCAAGAAAAAACAACTTTTGCTTATCGCTATTCTAGGAGTGGTCAAAAGGAGCTTGTAAGCAGTTTTAGAGTATGTAACTCCTCCACCCTTAGAGAGGCATATAAACTTTTAAGTTTCTATGGCTTAAATAAATTCATTTGTTTCAGTTTTTTTTACTGTTTTGATTTTTAGGTAAAAAGACCATAGATACTTCCAAGTTATAAATAATAAAATAATACTTAAAATTACATATAGTAAAACTGTCCAAATACTTGTTTTATTATAGTATAAAGGTGTATTTAATAATTTTGAATTTTCAGATTTTTGGAAGTTTATTTCTTCCTGTATTTCATTTAGTTTATTCAGATTAATATTATTAAGATTGAGCAGTTTTACCTTTTCATACACTATTTTTTGTGTTACATTATAAGTAATACGTGGTAAAGGTATATTCATCAAAGTATTTTTTATGCTTTTATAAGCTCTAATAGCTTGTTGTATATCTTCAATATCAATATACAGGGTGTTACAACTAGAAATGTTGTGTTCGTATCTTAATAATTGTACTTCACAAGGAATATGTTTATAGAACTTTTCTAAATGTATATGAGTGCATAAATAATTATTAAATGTAATACGTTTACATGACTGATTCAAATAGCCAAAATCTCTTTCATTTATCAATAAATACTCGAAATTAGGCACAATTATTTTGAAATGGTTTCCATGTTTTGTAGGTAGAGCAAATAATTGAAAAAGGTGATATTTCTCTTTTTCTACTAAAGGAATCTCAATCACAAAAATGATTTCTTTATTTTTTACATAACTTTTAATTTCTAGGGTATTTTCTATATTAAGGATATTGTTGGTTGTTGGTTCAAATGGTAAATTATCGAAAGTGATTTTTTGATTAAGTGATTGTAGTTCAAGAAGAAATTCTTCTGTATTAATTATAGTATTATGGAAAGTATTTAGTTTTGCAAAAGTTATTGCTGTTCCGATGTTTCCTAATATGTCATAAATGTTTTGATAGAATGTAGTTATTTGCGAGAAGATCATATGAATTCGGAAAAACTCAAAAAGGTTTACTTCATCGATTTTGACTTTATTTACGACTTCAATTAATTGATTAACACGTAACTTTAATATTTCTTGATTATGGGAAACATTTTGTATGATATCTTGGAAATTATCTATTGATTTGCCTAACAATGTCATTTGTTTATCTAAAGCGACCTTTATGTCATTTTGATTATTTTTTAGGATATTAATATTATTATCAATACGTTCTGCGTCATCTTGATCTAGATTTTCAGTAATACTTTTGATTATACTACCAAGGGCGTTTATGAGAGATCGTTTTCTCTTTGTTTTAGTAGGAAGCATTTGATTTAATTGATTGTTGATTTTTCGTTTAAGATTTTCAATAATAATATAAGAGTTATGGAATTCCATTTTATAATCGGTACAATTGTTTATATGTGCTACCAATGTTTCGTATTTATTATTTATTTCTAAAAATTCGGCAATGAGATTTGTCATGTCAAAAATTTGTATAAATGTCCAGTGATTAGTTGTCTTTTGAGCATTACCTATTTTATAGGGTAATATTCCTGGATTATCATTTAGGTTGTGGTATGTTGGTCTGTCTCCGTAGACGAAGGGCCATCTGAAATAAGGGGCTTTTTTAATTCTTTTATGTGTATAATTTCTGTCTTACCAGGACTTTTACTATTTTTAACTCGTACACGGTTGTGTTCAAGTATTTCAGTTATTATGAATGGTCCACTAAATTTTGGTTTATTTTTATTTCTCTGCGAGAGCTTTTTATATACTTTTTGATTTATTTTAAAGTCAGGGTTTTCGTTTCCTTTATTATTAGTTTTCGCTAAAACTCTTTCTTTTTCGTTATCAGTTTTAGTAGTGACGTTTTCATAAACTGCATCGACTTTATTTTTATGGGATGATACGTAATCGGAATAAAATGACGTAGGGATTAGATCTAATGGGTCTCTGGAATTTGTATGACCTAAGACAAGTTCATGTGGTGTATATTTTGTAACGCTATGTACAGTACTATTATATGCAATTATTGCGTATGGCATTAATTCATGAGCAGACTTATTCTTATCTTTTTGTTTTAAAATTCTTAGATGTTCGACTAATGTAGAGTGAAAACGCTTGACAGGCGAATTGGATTCATGATGTTTAGGGGTAGTAAAATGTACTGTTATTTTTTGAGCACCGTTATCACACGTAATAGATTCGGGGCATCCGTAAAATGAGAAAAAGTTTACTAGTTTATCGCATACAGATTTTGCGTTTTTATCATAAGGGTATTATGCTTGTCCAAATTTTGAAAATTTATCAAAAATTGTTAAAAAGTTTTGACCTTCAAAAATAAAAGTATCTATATGCAGTGGCGGAACTACCGGTGTTCAATGTGTGCAATGCACACGGGCCCGGGCTAAAAAGGGGCCCGGGAGCGGAGCTACAAATATAAAAAAATGCAAAACAAAACACAAAATATTTTCATAGAAAAAAAATGCAAAATGCAATACTCCGGAAACGGACCCACAAAACTTCTCTACTCAATACTTTTATAGATAGTAACTGAAATAATCACATAATTAATTAAATATATTAAAAGGGCGTTTAATGTATATCTCAATAGAATACAACTGCAAATCAGTAGCGACTCGAGAGCATTCTGGCAGTACATAAAGAATAAAAAGGGCAATATGTCTATACCAAGTAAGATGTATTTGAATCAGATACAATATGCTGATGGTAAAACTATCTCGAACGCGTTTGCAACTTATTTTAGTTCTGTATACGATAGCTCAAATAACATGAATGTTCAATGCGCGGAAAAAGACTATTTAACACAGGTTGTTTCTCTTAATGTCATTACAAACCATGATGTACGAGATGCTGTTAAAAGTCTTAAAGTAAACAAGTCTGCAGGGCCAGATAATATTCCTTCATATATCATTAAAGGCATGGTTGACTGCTTGCTTCAACCGCTCACATTTTTATATAATCTGTCTTTAAAAACAAGCACATTTCCAGACGAATGGAAAAAAGTCAAAATATGCCCGATTTTTAAGAAAGGCGACAAAGCCGATATCACAAATTATAGACCCGTCGCAATTCTCTCTACTGTTGCTAAAATTTTTAAGTCCATTATTTATAAATTTATTTACAATTCAGTTATACAAAAAATATCTAGTTTTCAACACGGGTTTATGAAAAGCAGGTCAACAGTTAGTAATTTAAGTAACATAACTCAATATATTTCAGAATGTTAAGTTTAGGAAGGTTAAGTGAGGAAGCTTTGCTTCAACTTCGCCTTTTGTAATTTTCTTTTTCTTAAATTACAATAAAGACATTATTATTATTATTATTATTATTATAATGTCTAGACAATAAATGCCAAGTGGACGTCATCTATACTGATTTTGCTAAAGCTTTTGACAAAGTCTCACATCAGGTATTCCTTTATAAGTTAGATAATGAATTTGGCTTTCACCCTACGCTTGTTCAATTCTTCTCGTCTTACTTACGGGGTCGAAAACAAAGAGTAGTTATAGGAGGTTACACGTCTAATTCGTATATAGCTACCTCAGGAATTCCGCAGGGTTCTAATCTTGGACCATTGCTGTTTCTCCTATTCGTAAACGATCTACCAAAGAAAATTAAGGAAAGTAAAATTTTGTTGTTTGCCGATGATTTAAAACTGTACTCTGTTGTAAAAAATGTTGCTGACTGTCAAAACCTTTAAAAAGATATAAATGAGATTCTGCAATGGTCCTAAATAAATAATCTTAAATTTAATATTGCCAAATGTTATATCGTTAGTTACAGTAAAAAAAAGAATTCTTTAAATTATGATTATACCATGGATGATGTAGTTCTAGCACGTGTGGAAGAAATCCAGGATCTAGGGGTAACATTTGATTCTCGACTATCATTTAAAACTCATATTTTGAATATAAGGAAAAAAGCATCTAGAATGTACGAATTTATTGTAAGGAATTGTAGACAGTTTACAAATTTAAATTGTATCAGACTTCTGTTTATATCATACGTGCGTTGTATACTAGAGTATGCTAGTATAATATGGAGCCCATGTTATGAAATTCACAAATATGCGATCGAGAGGGTACAAAATAAATTTTTAAGATATCTGTATTATAAAGAAACCGGTGCCTATGATTTAAGTGTATCCAAGACAGAACTAATGTCCAGGTATAAGTTACTTAGTTTGGAAAAACGTAGGAATATTGCTTCTTTTATCTATTTGCACAAGTTATTGCATAATAAAATTGATGATGTAAACCTCCTCCAACAAATAAACTTTAATGTTCCCTCATATAGAACAAGAAATGCATTAACATTTTATTTAAAGAATTCTCGTACAAATCACTGTAGTAATGCACCTATTAATGTAATTTGTAGGTTAGCTGATATCAATCAATTAGGATTTGACATTTTTTACATTACTCAGAAGCAAATTAGAGCTATTTTAGGCGAGGTATTGTAGTCAGAAATTGAGTCTATGTAAATCTCTTGTAACTACTGTGTGTGTGTGTGTATGTGTGTGCTATCCTACTCTATAATTAGATCTAAAATGTATCTGTAGAGTTTGTAAGGTAAATAAATAAATAAATAAATAAAACGGCATTTATTTTTTTTATTGCCTTTATTAAACCACAATTCGCAATACCGGCATTTAGTTTAAAGGGCGGTGTACGTGTCGCGTGTCGGCGATTATTGAACTTAAATTATTTTTTCATTTAAGATTTTTTTATTTAAGTTGAAATCCCGGAAGATATGACTGCGTCGGTGTAGAACGTTGCACTACCGAGCCAGAATCGAGTTGCGAGTTAGGTAGTGTCAGTCAGGGGGGTGTCACTAAAATACGAGAGTAGGGCAACAAGCAATTTATGGGCAGTTCATGTCAGGGGGGCGGGAGGGTTTGACATATCTGCTAGTAACTTTTGGTTTTCTTATTTCGAGGTAAGATTTCATTAATAATCTTCGCTAACCGAATATTTTTAATAAGTTTTAATGATTTAATTGGATATGTAATTAATTTAAGTTCATACTATCATCATTTTCGGTTAAAATCTTACAAAAACGTTATAAAGCTAGTGTTTTTTTTTTTTGTAACACTGATTTATTTTATGACTGACAGTTTACTTCTCGTCTGGTCTTCTGACGCGTTTGTGATTTTTTCCACGACTTTTTTCTTTATAAAATGGGTTTAATTTGATCTTGGAATGAATTAGTGGGGGTTTTTGGTAAGTTTATAGTGATATGTAAGTCCTTAGTTTATTTTTTCATGAGCAAGTAAGTTCTTTCTTGGGATATTTTTTAGCTGAAACTTCGCTGTCGACCATGCTTTGGGATTGATGATTTTTGGAAGTATATTTATTGTAAGTATTATACTAAAGTAAGGTGATAAGTATAGTTTTAGATTCACAACTTTCTAATAATGATCTTTTGAAGTGTGTCTGGGTAAAAATGATATTAATTAGTTCCTTCCTAATTTTTCAAAACTGGTGAGTCACTTCTGTTTACCTACCTTGCTTGCAGTTAAAGTAAATATTTTTACATACACCTACTACACTTTCTCTTATGTTTAACAGCTTGTAGTAATCCTTATTTTTCTGTAGCTTGTAGTTTCTAATAACTGTATAACTACTCTACTCTACTAACTGAAATAAATAAATACTCACTTAAGTACTTACTGCATTGCCTTCTATAAAATACAAATTTAGAAAATGTTTTTGGTTTAAATACTATTAAATTAATCTGTGTCTAGGTACAGGACAAACAATTTGTTTGTAGTTAAACATTGGATATATGTATACCGTTATTGATATTCTTTAGTCTACTTATGGTTAGGTTAGTTCGGTTTATTTTCAAAAATACAGTTTAGCCTGAGATGAACTGGATAATGAAGTTAACTATAACCTATAAACCTCGGCATTAATGAGTTAATAAAAAAATGACATTCAATAAATTAAAATCCAATATAGGAAGAATAACATAGGTATTATATTTTTTCCACGGATTTGTTTGCAAATTTAGTGATAGGTATGAAGAGTATTTACTGGAATATGTTCCTTTAATTGGGTTTTACTTGTTTTCGTACAGTATAGGTTTATACAGTAGAATATACAGTGTCCTCGAATGTAGTCCTTGAGAGTGTAAGCTTTTACATGTGTCTCGGGGAGGGTACAGCTGATACCAGCATTACTACATTGCACCTGCTATGCAATTTAACTGGCCAATGTTTCTCTCCTCACTCTAATTGGGCAAAATATAAAAGTTTTCGTACCTATTGTACCTTATATCCTAATTGAAAATATTTTTTTTTTCTGTTTCAGTCTAACCACACTCCTAGGCTTCCTTAGCTGTAATAATTATCAGTGAGAAAATCTAATTTCTTAAAAATATCATGACTTTAGTGTTGTATATTGTATTCTTAAATCATATGTAGGTATCTTTTTAATTTAAATATTCTAAATAAATATATTTTGATCATATTTTCTTTTATTATGATAATTCACTAGACATTGTTTTATAATTAAAAAAACAGTAATAAAAACAATTAATGTGTAATAAATTTTAAGGTTTTGATTCAATTTGGTTGTAACATTACTATATAATTGTATTTCAGAAGATATATTTTTAAATTGGTTAGAAATTATCACAAGCTGCTCACATTTACTTATAAGGCGAGCAGCTTGTGTATTCCTGCCAAACATATATCTTTTGAAATCCAACTGTAATGTTACAGTCAAATCGAATCAAAACTAAAATTTATTTAAAAATTATAATATATTTTCAAATATTCCCGCGCATTTCTTCAGTCGGTATGTCAGATTTCTATAATGCCATCATGGCATTATCGGTATAATATAATTCTGTTTTGCCGGTGGGTTAGCCATGCAGTTGGTTCATAGATGGCCCATGTTTCGAAACTTTAACATTGTTGTAACATTTCTCTAACCTTTATTGTTCTGTGGTGTCAGTGACAGTGACAGTATTACTGAAGAATTTCTATATGAAAAAACCGAAAATATTGAAACAAATAGTACTGCCGTGTCGAGGGAATCAACAGTTTTAATAAAAACTGAAAAGGGTATTATGATCCAAATGGGTTATTGACGGATAAACAAAAAATATTTTTAATTGCTAATAAACCTTGTAGACCTTTGGGCCCCTTTCCTAAAGATGATAAAGGTAAGAGTTTCTCGGCTTTTTACTACACTAAAACCAGTATGTCAGGAATAAAAAGTGAGCATTTGTGACTTTGTTACTTTAAAATCCTGGACAAATGCTACTGCCTGCCTTGTTGGTTATTTGGATAAGCTTATGATGCCATTGGCAGTGCGTACAATGATTGGAGGCATCTTCAGCAAGCAATCAGTAGTAATGAAAAAGAGCTTGTCAAAACTTTTACAAAAAAAAGAGCAAAATATTGAAGCTGCGTCTAAAATGTTTACCACAGCCACTGAAATCATAAATCAAATGAGAAATAGTTTTGATGTAATTAAAACGGAAGCCACTATTTTGGCTAGGCAATGGGACACTACTCCTGAATTCGAAAACAAAAGGATATCAAGACCAAAAATACTTTTTGGTGATGTGAATAACCATTATCAAGTTCAATCAAGTGATGATTGGTTTAGAATAAATGTGTTTTTTAAAACTATAGATATAATTACAGCTCAATTAAAAAATCGAAGTTCTGGCCTTTACAAAATTTGTTTTTATTTTCGCGTTTTGTTCCCAACGCAACGTTTTACGAGATCCTTCTTTTTCTGATAATGATATTTATGATAGATAGATAGATAGATAACTTTTATTTGACAACTTTACATTTACAATGCTTGTTGCAAGTCAAAAAAAGAAAATACAATTTAATTTACCTATTACCTAATAAGATAATATACATATATCTAAAATACATACTACAAGACAACATAAGCATATAATACAAACAAACATATAATTAAAGTATAGAATCATTACAATAATCACAGATATTTTCTAAGATAATATTAAACAAACAATTCAGAAAAGTCTAAAAATAAAAAATAGGAATGTAACATAGTCAAGCCGTGCATCTTCAATATCCAGAAGACATTGCGGATACAATTTCATCCTTCCATTTAGAGAATATTTTGTTTTAAGAATGGTTTAGATAATTTAACTTTTATTTTTGATTTATTAGATTTTATTTTGATAAAAGGTTATTATTCATCTTCCAGTTTTAGTGAAATTGTAACTGCCTGTATTATTTTTTTGACCATCCCTATTTCGATTGCATCAGCTGAACGGTCTTTTTTCAAGTTAAAGTTGAATAAAACTTATTTGAGGAATTGCATGACCGATAAAAAACTATAAGCCTTAGCAATTATTTCTATCGAAAATGAGGAAGCTCAAAAAATAGACATTTCTAATCTTATTTCAAATTTTGCGCATGCAAAAGCAAGGAAAAAAGATTTCACTAGTTAATTCGTAAATATTTGAGAGGTTTCTCTTTTTTGTTGTTGTTGAAGTATTTCCAAAGTTTTGTTATTTTATGTTTAACATATTAATTTAGAAAATATATTTTTGATTTTGTTTCAGTTTTGTTACTTCTACGTATATAAACTATTATTCTTATCACACATTGTTTGATTTGTACTTACAGATATTTTTCTATGTTCAGGAAAATAAATACTTATCAGTATAACAATTGCTTTTTTGTGTATCCAAAATAATTCATACATTAATATGGTTATCAATACTCCGTATCATAATGGGGGCCCGGCAAAATTTTCGCCCACAGGCCCGTGGCTACGTTGTTCCGCCACTGTCTATATGTAACATTTGAAATGGTTTGGAGGGTGTGTCCGTTTTTGTTAAAGGAACGAATGATTTTAATCTACTATACTTTAAAGTTTGACAGATATTACAGTCATTAATAAATTGATTAACATCGTTTTTCATTTTAGGCCAATAATAAAGTTCTTTTAAGCGATTAAATGTCTCTATTGAAGATTTTTTAAACAGACATTGGTAAAAATTGGGATTAATTCTTTATTATAAAAATATACATAACAGGTTCTTTCAGGGTTCATATAGTCTTTAATAAATGTCTTTATTACTTTGGGATTATCAGGTAATTCGACATGATTAATTTTAAGTTTTTCAAAATTTTCAGTTTTTATTTTAATTTCAGGATGCGGAGACTTTTTTATTAAATACTGCAAAGATTTGTTATTTATTATTTCGTCTAGTATGTCAAGGTTTGTGTTCTCTGTGTCAGCGCGATTACTATGTACAGTTGCATCATTAGGGGGCACGAGTTGAATGTCAGATAAAATTCTTATCTCTTGCTGATTAGAGCAACTTGGTTGTTCATTGTCTTGAAAAGGATTTTCTGCAAGGTCTCGTAAAAATTCCACGATATTTTCGCTTGAATCGCCAGGATTGTTAATTACTGATTCGTTTTCATACACATTTAACTGAATACGGGATAATGCGTCAGCATTAGTGTTTAAAGAGCCTTTTTTATAAATAATTTGGTAATCAAATTCTTCTAAGCGTAAACGCCATCTAACTAGTTTTGAGTTAGGTTCTTTTAAATTAAAAAGCCATACAAGGGGTCTATGATCAGTATAAATATAAAATTTGCGTCCAAATAAATAGGGGCGAAAGTATTTACATGCCCAGACAATGGCTAACAATTCTTTCTCAATAGTAGAATATCTTGTTTCAGATTCGTTTAATGTACGTGATGCGTATGCTATAGGCTAATCATTAGGAATAGTGCCTTGTGACAAAATGGCTCCTAGAGAGAAATTACTTGCGTCAGTAGTTAAAAGAAATGGTTTTGAAAAATCTGGGTACTGCAAAATTGGGGCGTTAATTAAAAGTTCTTTACAATGTTTAAATGCATTTACAAATTCGGGTGTATGTTCTATTTTAATATCCATTTTTAAACAACGCGTCATAGGCTTAGTTATTTTGGCAAAGTTTTTAATAAAGCGTCTATAGTAACCAACTAAACCGAGAAATGACTTTATTTCTTTAGTAGTTTTAGGAATCGGAAAATTTTTTACTGCATAAATCTTATCAGGGTTTGGTTTTACACCTTCGTTGCTAACAACGTGTCCTAGATATTGAACTTCTTTTCTTAAAAATTCGGATTTATCGAGTTGAATTTTAAACTTGGAATCGCGTAATCTGGAAAAAACTTTTCTTAATTTTAAAACATGTTCTTGGAGACTTGTACTAAAAATGATCACGTCATCTAAATATACAAAGCATATTTCATTTTGTAAACCTCGTAAAATGTTGTTCATAACCCGTTGGAAAGTTGACGGGGCATTTTTTAATCCAAAAGGCATTCGTAAATATTCATAATGTCCTGTGTCTGTACTAAAAGCAGTTTTAGGGATGTCATTCTCATTCATTTGAATTTGATAAAAACCATTAGCAAGATCTAGAGTCGTAAAATATTTAGCTTTACCTAGCTTGTCTAAAATTTCAGTTATATTAGGAAGGGGAAATTTGTCGTCAACAGTGACCTTATTTAAGTTTCTGAAATCAATGCACATTCGCCATTTTTGTTTATCTGATTGGTCTAATTTTTTTGGAACGATCCATATTGGGGATGACCAAGGGGAATTAGAGTCTCTTATTATATTTTGAGATAATAAGTTTGAAATTTGACTTTTTACTTCCACACGGTGTTTTCAGGGTACCTATACGTTTTTGTATATAAAGGCGTTTCGTTTGTAACTTTTAATTCATGTTTGATGGCATTAGTAAAGCTTAACGGAATATCTTCGCAATGAAAAATATCTCGAAATTCATAGCAGAGTTTACGCATTTCGCTGGCCGGCGACAATAGTGGCACATCTCAAAAAATGCCAAAAATCAACTAACTATAGCATCAAGCGTTAAATTTATTAGCCTTTCTTGCAACAAGACTGGCACATATTTGGTTATGATTGATTCCCCTAGATGGCGAATGTGTCACTAAAGCATCATTACAAATAGCGCTTTTAAGTCGGACGAATAGTGGCACTTTTTGTGTTGTGCCGATATAGTACGAATTTAATAGAGAAAAACATTAAAAGGGCATTAAAATCCGGCCCTATTTACACACCATCTCAGCATGTGGGCTTAGTGCAAACAGCTAAAAAAACAGGGCATCCCTTTAAAGTGGTAGAATTAGCATACTCAGGCTTTTTAGATCTAAAAAATTTGACTGAGCGCACTTGTACCAATTTCAACAAAAATACTTTGGGTGAAAACTTTAAGCTATCTGAAGTTTCTGTACTAAAAGTAGAAAAAGAGAATTTAGGCTACCTTTTCTATAAGACTATCTTCAAGGATACTAGTTACAAGGTACCTAGTAAATGGTATTAACGAAAGTCTCACAAGAGCACCATTACGTAAACCTATGTTAGGTTTTCAATTAATAAAAGCATACACTCAAGCTATACCGATTACTAAGAAAGAATACGATGATCTAATGTTTCTATTACGAACTAATGCCATTACCAAAAATCATAGTCACTTCTATAGAAATTTAAGATTTCAATAAAACTTGCTAAATACTCCAAACTTTTTTGAAAATACCAAAGTCAATGTTTATTTTTAAGAATAAAATGTTTATTTTTATTATCATTTTCTATTTTTATAAATAAAGTATCGTTCTGCTACCTTCTTGGTTTCATTTTGAATATTTTATTAACGAATTTTATTAATGTATCTAGTGTAATTAGTCTAAAATTGCAATCTGTGATCTCGTCAATAGTGGCACATCTTACAAAGTTCGACTTTCAGAAAAAGAAACGAGCGAAATAAAAATCTCCATGAACTTATTGTCCACACAATATACAATAACTGTAATCAAACTTAGAATCTTTGTTAATGGTCTATTAATTTTATTACAACTAAAATTAACAAAATTTTTAAACTCGAATTTCTTCAATATTACTAATTTTGAGATGTGCCACTATTGTCGCCGGTAAGCGATTTGTTCTTTTTCTTCACGGTTACAGTGATCAAGCCTTATATTTTTTAAATTAGCCTTAAGCTTATTATCAATATTTTGTTCAGGTTTTCTATCATATACAGGGTAGTCAATAAAATTCATCTCGTTTACGTCTATGGGATCTACGTCAAGATTTTCACAAAATGTAATTTCAATAGGATCCTCACTGGGATTTAAGGCGGTAGTGAATGCTAAATTATTTTCGATTTTAATTAGACGGTATAAAGATGAATGGTAATTGTATGTTATAATTGTTAAGGTATATTATGTCTTGTCCGTTTTCTGGCTCGTCACCGTAAAATTTACATTTTCTTGTTCGGTGTTAGGGATGTGAGAAAAATCGGATGAGTTAGCGGGATAACTCAAGGGTATATCAAAATCATAAGATTGGTCATAATCTGTTTCGGTTGCATAATATTCAGTAGGATACTCATTATTAAAGTACGGTTCTGAACTTTCAAAATTTTCAAAATAATTTTCAGGGGAAACATTACTTGCTTCATCTGATTGTTCAAATGTTTTTTGCAACACTTCTTGGTTGTACAGTTTTTGTGTATTCACTGTTTTATTTCGCAAGGAATTATTTAAAACTGTATTGCCTGAACTTGTGTCCATTGGCTCTACTTGATTGTTTCGGTTAAAATTGCTTCTTTGGGACGTTTGTCCAAAATGTTGTCTAGTAAATTGTGGTCTCGTTAGATTATTAAAAAATGGTTTTGGAAAGCTTTGTTGTGGGTTGCTTTGGAAATTTGGTCTTGGTTGGTAAAATGAATTATTTGGTCTTGGTTGATAAAATGAATTATTTGGTCGTGGAAAATTACTTTGAGGAAAATTTAAAAATGGTCTCGGAAAATTATTTCGAGGTATGTCATTTGGAAAAGAATTATAACTTGGTCTATACTGAGTATAGTTGTGACTAGGTTGTGTATAAGTAGGTTTATATTGTAAAGTATTTGGTTTTTGATTTTTATTTAAAAATAACGATTGACTCGAATTAGGATTTTGAGCATTTTTGAAATATATAAAATTTTCTTCTTCTCTTACAAGCGACATGGCTTTTTCTAGAGAGTCTGGATTTTTAATCTTGTAACAAGTTGCAAATTATAGGGTAAACCATTTAAATATGTTTTTAAAGCAAACTCATCATAATGTGTTATTTTGATTAATTTTGTTGCGGCATCATCAGGCCCAGAGTTTAATTTTGAAAATAATAAACTTCGCGAATCTTGAATTCTCATACCAAAACTTATTGGATTTTCATTTTTGTAGGGTTTTAAACTAAGTAAATCTTGAATAAGGCAATCTATCGATCTATGATCGGCAAAACTGTGTATCAACACATCTTTTATCAATGCCCAAGATTTTAATTCGGAACGAGAAACTATTAATTCTGCTGCTCTTCCGTTTAGTTTACTTAAAATTGTATCAAAAAGGCAAATATTTATTGTTGCAGTTGGATTAGTTCTGTCTTGGAATCCTTTTAAGAGGTTTTCGACAGCGCTTATAAATCTATTTATTAATTTTGGATTTCCATCAAAATGTGGAATATTATCTGACTGGTATCTCAAAAGCTGGTAATTTGGGTCTGGCATTATGTTATCTGCTATATTAATAGAATTTAGAGAATTAATTAGGTCTTATAAGTTGGATTCAATTTTGAAAGTTTAGAAAGAATCAACGTAAATAATTCGAAAAATGCACACACCAAAAATTGAAATACGCACAATGGAAATATTATACTTAAAAATAAAATGTACTAAACTAAAATGGTATCTTTTTAAAGTCAACTGTAAAATACTGTTTTAATACAAAATAATTAAAAATGAACTGACTTTGCAAAGATTGGAATGACTATCGTTATAAAAAGGAAAATAATCAAAATTGGATTACAAAAACGACTTACAATAAAATGATGAATATTTTCTTCATCGGTCTGGTTCGGCGATTTTTGTCCTCTCCAGTTGTCTTTAATCTAAGATTGGTTCGGCGATGCTTGTCCTCTCCAATCGTCCTTAGCTAAGACTGGTTCGGCGATGTTTGTCCTCTCCAGTCGTCTACAGGGGCAGCGATGTTTGTCTGTCTATAGCCGGTTGACTCCTGAAGTAAAGCTGTTGCTGAAACTTCTTCCTGGTCCGGTGCTGATTGTCCAGTTGCCATCTTAGATCGGTACTATCTGCTTCTGGTCCAACACTTGTCCGGATTTTGTAGGTTTTTTCTGAGTAAATTCTTAAAAGAAACCGTTTCAAAATATTCCCTTTTGAACATCTCAAAAATCCACCAAGACTGCGCCAGTTATATTTTGGGCCGAGGGAAAGGCGTTTTTAAAAAACACTATTTTCAAGAAAAAACAACTTTAATCTTAAAAATCCCTTTAAATATAACACATTTATTTGGGAAAGAAAGAAGCTTTACAGACTAGCTATTACAACAGAAGTGAAGTACTTATCTAATTAACTACTATTTATAAGATTTAAGAAGTAGTCCATATTCTGTGGCGAGATTGTAAATAGAAATAAAGGTCTGTCTTTACCACCAAATAATTATTTGGTGGTAAAGACAGACCTTTATTTCTATTTACTATTTATAAGTTTTGCTTATCGCTATTCTAGGAGTGGTCAAAAGGAGCTTGTAAGCAGTTTTAGAGTATGTAACTCGTATGCACCAGAAATATGATGGAAGTGGACGACTTCGCACGAAACCTTACTTATTAGCTTCAAAGGATTTCTTATCGAGAGCACCTCTTTATGCTGTACCCCTACGGTGAATTGTCAATGGCTGTGATAATTATAACGGGTGATCACTTTTGTCCCACACACTGTACGATTAGTATTAAATAATAGGCACTCTTATGTAAATAAAATAAATAAATAAAAACGACTTTTATTAGCATCAAAGAATGAAAATTACACTTTTTAAGAATTATGCTTCAGTGTGGCGAAGTCTAGCTTCAAGCTATTCTACTTAACCACTAGAAGCAAAAAAATCAAGATAGTAGAGGCTAGTAAATTACAACAGAATCTATATGATCTTACTAGATAGGTCACTGTATTACTACAATTTATTTTCAATTTCAATTTATTTATTAATTATGTTTACAATTCTAATCAACTAAGACCTAATTTAGGATGTACAATGAACTATCAAGTTTGTGCGTACAGCCCAAAAAGAAAAAAGAAAAAAATAAAAATATTTAGTTACACAGTGAAGGCATTATATAAATTGAAATTTAAAGTTACGTATGTAAATTTAAGAAGTAACAAATCAATAGTAAATAATAAAACCTTTAAAAAATTTTCAAAAATAAGATATTTTCTATAGGGTACCTACACTATAATTTCAATATAATGATAATATGTAGAATAAATGAATAAATGAATGAATACTCGTGGTCATCTTATAATATTTAATAAGTTTAAGTCAAAAGTCAGTAACCAAGGTGTTATTTTATTTTTAATTCTTTTATATGGTTTGTTTTTTAATGAGTTTGGCAATAAATTAAACAATTTAGGTGCCATATACATTACGCTATGTTGAGCTGAATTATGAGAAGTTTTTGGAATAGTTAATGTGTTGTTAGTTTGTAATCTTGTGACTTGGTTGTGACTTACAGGTATTTTGACTATTTTATTATTTGACAAGTATCTTATCATTGATTTTATGTACAATTTCCTAATTTGCAAAACCTTTGCTTCCTGAAAGAGTTCTTGAGTGGGATAGTGTTTATTTTTGAATAGAATAATCTTCAAAATTCTCTTTTGTGCTATTTGCAGGTTGTTAAAAATGCGGTTATAAGCAGCTCCCCATATAATTATACCATAGGTAATAAGTGTTTCTACGAGAGCTTTGTATATATTGAGAGTTGCTTTTTTGTTGAGGGAACCTCTTAATATGTAAAATTTGTGGTATAATTTTCGAATTTTTGTAGTTATGTAGTCAGCGTGGCCTGTCCATTTTAAATGCTTATCCACAATTACTCCTAAGTATTTAATTTTATCTACAGTTTTAATATAAATTTCGCAGTTACAGTTGTTTTTATTTGAACAGTTATATTTGTGTATTGTTAAATATTCTATGTTAGGCGAACATCTTTTTGTCATGGAAAAACACATCACATGGGATTTTGCAGTATTTAATGTTAACAGATTTTGATCAAACCATGCTTTTACCAAGGTTAATGACTCTTCCATTAATTCTTGCGTTTTTCTCCATGTATTGCTTTTAACCATTATGGCAGTGTCATCTGCATAGCAGACCACGGTTCCTTCGGGCAATGTTTCCATCATATTGTTGATATATATGCAAAACAGTACTGGACCCAGAACTGTACCCTGTGGCACACCACACTCAACCGGACATGAGTCACTGAGAATATTACCAATTTTTACTTTTTGTATTCTTTCTGTGAGATATGACTCAAATAGCTTATGAGGTATACCTCTGATGCCAATTTCAAAAAGTCTATTTAGGAGAATGCGGTGTGACACAGTATCAAATGCTTTAGCCAGGTCTAAAAATGCCACCATACTCTTTTCATTTTTATTAAACCCACCGGTCACGTGCTCCGCTACCAATTGAACTGCATCTTCAGTACAGCATGATTCTTTAAATCCAAATTGAAATTTCGATAGTGCATTAATTGTTTTTAAATATGCGTTTAGTCGAAGTTTAATACATTTTTCGATTATTTTACTTATATTACTAGTAAGAGCAATGGGTCGGTAGTTACCCATTTCCTTTTTTGACCCTGTTTTGTACAATGGAATAATAATCGCTTCTTTTAGAATATTTGGAAATACGCCGGTAACAATCACAGTATTAATTATATGAAGAAGGGGAGTCAGTAAATATTGATGTAAGTTTTTAATAGTCCTGTTTGTAATTTTATCCGCTCCGCCAGCAGCATCTGTTTTAAGTGTGCCAATTTGATTGATAAGTTCTATGGTCTTTATAGGCTGAATAAACATACTATTTGTAGGTGTTTTTACTGTATTTGCGGTTACGTGTTTTATGGGTTTTATGTTTGCAGCTAGTCTGGATCCTATTGAACTAAAGTATTTGTTAAATTGATCTGCTATGTCTTTTCCCTGATTTATTTCTATATTTCTGTTGTTTATGATACTCTTTATTTGTGTTTTAGTGTTTGTTTCATTTGTTGCTAATTTTATAGTTTCCCACGTTTTTTTAGGGTTGTTTTTATGTTTACCAAAAAGTTGTCTATAATATGTTTCTCTGGCTGTATTAAGTAATTTGGTTAATTTTTTGCGGTAATTAGTGTATTCACCTAAGATTATATCATTACCTACATTTTTACTGACTTCCCTTTTAAGACAATCTCTATGTCTTATGGAGATCAGTAGACCTTGAGTAATCCATGCTTTCTTGCGCCTTTTTTTACATTTGATATACTTACACTGAGTGGACTTTTCGGTATATTTTTGCAAAGTGCTTATAAATTTCTCTGCACACGTGTTTGCACATTTATTATTTAACACACTATCCCACGTTTCTTTTTCAAGATAATCCCTAAGTTTTTGCTCATTTAAAATATTTATAAATTTGCCATTATTTGCATCATCATTTGAGACTGTTTCCAGAGGTAGGTTTAATAAAATTGGATAGTGATCCGTCATCCCGCAACTGAGTACGACAGAATGTAGTTCCTTGTTTATATTGGTTTTATTCGCCCTTAGAAAATAATGATCCAAACATGTGGCACTTTCTTTATCTACTCTTGTTGCTTCATCTATTAGACTACAATAACCTTTTTCATATAACAGATCTAAATAGGCATTCAATTGCTCAACCTTTCTGTGCTGTTTCATATTTTTTGTTTTGTTTAATATAAGATTTATATTTATGTCCCCACAGAAGATTTCAAAGTCACAGTTAAATTCGTGGTTCTCAAGTACATTGGACAGATCATTTAAAAAATCATCTGTATCGTAAGATGGTGAGCGATAAATGCCTAGTAGACCAATCATACAATTGTTTTTTGATAGTGTTATTCTCAAAAATTTTGAATTATTCACTTTTAGTATATTTGATTCTATAAGCAAATTATTCTTTACATAAACATCAAACCCATCACATTTATTTCTGACACTTTCATTAAATATCAATTCATAATTAGTTAAATTAAAATTGTTTAGATTTTCAATGCGGTGAGTTTCCGAAAGAGCTATTATGTCGAACTCCTTATTTAAATATTCTAGGTAGGCTATTAAATCATTAAAGTTCTTTGTAATGCCACAAATATTAAAGTGTATAATATTCAAACTACTCTTAGGCTCATCAAAAAAATGAACCTCACTAAACTGGTTACAAAAAATACTTTTATATTGCATATACACACTATATATTTTGTTGTTTGGCTATATTCTAACATTTTTACATTAAGAGTAGATAGCTTTTATATTCCTTTTTAAATTTTATATAAGATGTTTGTTTTTTTAAATCATATGGCACTGAATTGTATAACATAATTGCATTATAAACATAGCTTCGTTTGTACAGGGAAGTCCTGTGTCTAGGGATTGATAACACGCTATCATTTCGTAGATTACTGCGCACACGGTTGTGATGGCGCACTATAAACTTTGCTTTGAGAGGGGATGGGTGGTTACTCGTAACAAGCTGATGGGTAAAATTTACCAAATGGTGATTTCGGCGCTTATCCATTTTTAACCAAGCCAATTCTTTTATTTTGGGAGATACATGATCATATTTTCGGAGACCGCAAACAAATCTGCAACAACTATTTTGGATCTTTTGAATACGAACCCTGGACTCAAGATCCAGACAGGGGCCATAGATAAAGTCACAGTAGTTAAAATGTGATAACACTAGGCTCTCACATAAATTACGTTTTAAAGTTTTGTTTAATAAGTGTTTATTAGAATACAAAAGTTTAAGGTTAATGAATGCCCTTTGACTTAATTTTTTAACATATTCACGAAATCTTAGGCCCGTGTCCAAAATGACTACCAGATTCCTAGTGGAATCAACAACATTCAAAGGAACCGCATTGATTTTTAACAATATCTGTTGTTTAACCAAAGTTACCCTATTTTTTGCGCCAAAGAACAGCACATAAGACTTGTCTGCATTTAATTTAAGGTTATGTTCCAATGACAGTTCATAAATACTATTTAGTTCGTTATTAATTAATGACTCAGCATTATGAGCATTATTGACATTAAAGTGAGCATAGAGCTGTGTATCATCAGCGTAGGCCTGAGCACTGCAATAAGTTATAGATTTTAGAATACTAGTCGTATAAATTAAAAATAATAAGGGCCCAAGAACACTACCCTGAGGAACCCCAGACAGTATGCTCGTCTGTGATGAAACTACTCCATTAAGAGTTATGCTTTGAGTCCTTCCAATCAAATATGACTGGGACAACTTCCAGGCGAGATCGTCAAACCCATAATATTTGAGCTTGGCTAACATTAATTTATGATCAATGGTATCAAACGCCTTCGAAAAATCCAACAAAACAAGCGCCGCAACCTCACCCCTATCACATGCTTCGATTATGTCACTGACTACTGTGGCCAGGGCAGTCGCTGTGGAGTACCCCCTCCTAAATCCATTTTGAAAGTTGGGCAAGATCCCATTTACAGTTATAAAATTATAAATTTGTTTGTATAAAATTTTTTCCAAAATTTTTGAAATAGCTGGGAGAATACTAATGACGCGCAGATCAGAGAAATTTTCTGGGTTAGTTTTTTTAGGCAAAGGTTTGCCGACAGCAACACGCCAAATTTGAGGAAAGTAGCCCTGCTCAATGCAAGTATTAATTATTAAATAAAGGGGCTGCAATTTTTTAACATCTGAGCAGAAATTTCATCAACGCCATAAGCATTGGAACGCAAATAAGGTAAAATACGACCCACTTCTTCCGGAGTAGCCATAGTAAAACTAAAAGATTTGGAATCATTATAGAAATTTGATTCATAGTAATCAATTTGATTTTGACAGTTACTCGATACAGTATGCAAAAAACTTGAAAAATAGGTACTGATCTGAAGAGGATCAGATAGGTGTTTAGGAATTTCAGTCGAATTGTTAGATTTTATATTAAAATCTCTCAATGCAGACCAAAGCCTCTTAGGATTTTTTTTATCTGTCATTAATGAATCAATATAAGATTTTTTTTCCCTGCGAAGACATGTAAGTTACGGAGGTCCTTATATCTACCATGGTCTAGCTCATTTTTAGTCTTCTTAAACTTTTCCAAGGCCAGATAACGTTCCTTCATAATTAATTTTAAGTTTTGCGTTAGCCAAGGAGCCTTGGGCTTACTAACCCTTACTTCTTTTATTGGGACATGACGATCATATAATGACAGAATACAGCTATTAAATATTTCAACCTTTCTATCAATATTTCTCTCTCTAAGCAACAAATGCCATGGGAGCTGTCTCAAATCGACATCAAATTTTTGTTGATCAAAGTTTTCAAAAGATCTCACCTTGATAAACCTTTGCGAAGCTTTCCGCTTTTCAATTGAAAAATCACAAAAAGTGAGGCCATGATCTGAAATATGATTAGTGTTTATAACACCACTGGAAATGACCAACTCTTTAGATGTAACGAAAATAGGATCAAGTAACTTGCTCGTATTTTTTGTTATTCTTGTCGGCTCATTGATAATTTGAAATATGTTATAGGATTCTAAGCAAGAGGTGACAAGATTGTTAGGGTTTAAAAAGTCACAGTTAAAATCTCCCATACATATCACCTCATCAAATATTGGGCATAAAAATGAAAAAATATTTTCACAGTCTTCAATAAATTTCCTTATATTTTTATCTTTAGGGCGGTAAAGGGTCCCAACTGTAGTATATTACATTTAATGTATATTAGGCTTTAGCTTATAAGTAGCTAGTCATGGAAGGCGTTGTCAACTGTTTGTCCTGACAACGGTGTCAATGTCAGAGTTGAATAAAAAGATTGTTAATTTTTATACGGTTTAAAATAAATCTAAAATTATGTAAAACATCTTGTTATGTTTTCTTTGCTCGACTATAGAGGAACGGACCCAATCTTGAGATAGGGGCCTAATTTGAGATAGCGGTCTAACTTCTTATGTATGTGCTGCCATCTCGTAAAAATGGAAGAAACTATTTTATTTTATCGGATTTAGTACTGTGTAGCATTCTTAGTGTCCGATCGTCCGTTGTTTGGTTGACAGGTGCACGTGTTTGTTAATTTACGTCCAGAGTTTTTTTCATTAAAGTGTAAAATTGACAAAATAAATAAGGTAAGATAATTGCAATGCGAGTTTTGCTGAATAATAGTTTAATTAATATTAGTTTTATTATTTTCTGACAATAAATTCCTTCTATGTTTAAGACCTAGCCTAAAAATTAGTTAGTAATTTAAAAAAATATATTTCCTAATTTGAGATACTATATGAGTCCCAATTTGAGAGTATCTCAAATTAGGATCCTAAGGACATCTAATAAAATTTATATTTGTTTTACTTATAGATGCCGCCCAAAGTGCCCAAACACAAGAAATGGGATGCCAGTGACATGATAAAAGCAGTTAATGCGGTGAGAAATAAAGAAATGGGGTATTTAAAAGCGTCAAAAGTTTTTAGGGTACCTAAAGGAACCGTGGAGAGGTATGCAAAATCAAATAAAAGTGCAGAAGAACTTGTCAACTTGCCGATTGGTCGTAGACCGATTCTTTTCTCAGTGCTAGAAAATCAATTAGTTGAATATGCTTTAGCTATGGAGCAGCGTTTTTTTGGGTTAAGAGCACGTGATATTAAGCGACTGGCATTTCAACTTACCATAAGAAATAACCTACCTCATCCTTTTAATCGAGAAACAAAGTCAGCGGGAAAAAAGTGGTTGCGGTTATTTTTTAAAAGGCACCCAGAACTGTCAATGCGAACACCTCAAGGAATGTCGGCTGCTCGAATTAAAGGTTTCACCGCTGACAATGTCTCAACTTTTTTTGATCTTTATGAACCCGAGTATAATAAACTCCACGATCCGTTTCAAAGAATATTCAATGTTGATGAAACAGGAATAACTGTGGTCCAACATAAGCACAGCAAGGTTATTTCTTTGCGTGGCAAAAAACAAGTTTCCTCCCTAACTTCAGCAGAAAGGGGTAAATTAGTTACCGTAATTACTTGCATGAACTCTGCGGGGTTTACATACCTCCACTATTTATTTTCCCCTGGAAAAACATGAAGGCAGAATTGATGATAGGGGCGCCTTCAGGTGCAGTTACAGAATGTCATATATCGGGTTGGGTACAAGCAGATATTTTTACGAAATGGTTTGCACATTTTATTAAATTTACAAAGCCTTGCGCTACTGATCCAGTTCTGCTTGTACTGGATGAACATTATTCCCATACTCGGAACATTGAAGTTATAGACCTGGCCAAAAAAAATCACGTGACAATAATATGCCTTCCACCACACTCAACTAATAAAATGCAGCCAATAGATGTTGCTTTTATGTCACCCTTAAAGACTTATTATGCCCAAGAAATAGAAAACTGGCTTCGAGAAAATCAACTAAGTATTATTTCGACATACTCAATCGCTGGTTTTTTTTGCAAGGCCTATAACCGAGCTGCTACGATGGAAACATCTTGTAACGGATTTCGAAAAACAGGGCTCGTCCCCCTCAATCGAAATATATTTAGGGATTGTGATTTTGGTGTGCATCAAGCTGAACATATTCCGGCAGATCAAGCTGCACAAGAAGATCCTCACGAAGCTGATGACCTTGCTCAAGAAAATTCAACAGCTTTAAATTATTTTAAAGAAACTTTTGTAGAAACAGAGCCAATAAACAACATTGAATGCGTATCAATTGCTTCATGCAGCAAACAAAATAATGAAATAGACAGACGACCACCATTGATTTCTGCACCAGTTAGAGAGCAGCGCACTCCAAGTCCAGTTTCAGCAATTTCTAAAAATATTCTTGTGTCCCCAACGGATATTTGTCCTTTACCTACGTACAAGAAGCAAAACACTACCAAGGTAAATTCCAGAACTGGAAAAGCCTCAGTTATTACTCTGACTCCTTATAAAGATGAGCTACAAGAAAGCTTAGAGAAAAAAAGGATGAAGACAGTACCAAAAAAAATCTTGAATCTGCTTTAGCAACAAAGACTTCGAAACAGAAAAAGTTACACAAGAAGTCCAATGAAACTCAACCGAATAAGAAGAAAATAAAATCTACTGAATCTAATATTAACCAACCTTCTACATCAGGTATCAAAAGGCCGAAAAGAAAAGCAAAGCGTGTAAAGTGTAAAGCAAAAGTGGAAAACTGAACGATTCTTCCTCAGACGAAAGTGGTGGTAGTGACGCTGAGTGCCTATTTTGAATGGGTCGGTACTCAGAAGATAAACATGGCGAAAAATGGGCTAAATGCGCCCAGTGTGGTAGATGGACACATGAAGACTGTGGGGAGATCAGAAGTAAAATGTTTGTTTGTTCGTTTTGTGAAGGAAACGGGTTTTTTGAATAATGCCTCGGTGTCTCAAATATGGACACCGTGGTATCTCAAATTGGGAACCCTATTTTTTGAATTAAAGAATTACCCCAATTGATAAAAATGGCTTTATTTTAGTTACGAATAATGTTAGTTGCTTTCTTTTTGTTGAAAAAGCTTGTATAAAGGTTATGTTACAGTACTTCTTAGGAAATACATCATTAATCTTTGTAACAAAATTAATTTGATTTTTTTAAAAAGTGGTATCTCAAATATGGTTCCGTTCCTCTACCTCATTTTGGCGACGAGAATAAAGTTTATGGAGAGAAAAGTCTTTTTCATTTTTCGGAAGTAGTTCTGATGTGTTGGATGATTTTATTTGGAAAAGTACGGTCCAAGTAAGTTTTTTTTTTAGCTCACGATGGCGAGCGAAGGAAAAAAGGAAATCACAGCAAATGGTACGGTTGTAAACACCGGCAATATAGCAAATTTATCCATTTTTAAACTTGGAGATGATTGGGAAATTTTTGGAGAAAGGCTTGATCAGTTTTTTTTGGCCAATAGAGTGGAAGATGATAGAAAAATTTCTGTTTTATTGACTTGAGTAAGTGAAGACGTTTATATCATTTTAAGAAATGTTTGTCATCCTGAGAAGCCAAGTTCAAAAAGCTATAAAGATCTTATTGAATTACTATCGGGACAATTTAAGCCGAAAGTATCAGTTTATAGAAAGCGAGTTGTTTTTGATACGCTTCGACAGAAGGAAGAGACGATAAATGAATGGTTCGTTAAAGTAAAAAAAGCAGCCTCAGAATGTGAGTTTGGTACTTCATTAGAATCCAGGGTATTGGACAAGTTTGTAGTTGGTTTAAAGCCAGGGTCGATATTGGATCGTTTATGTGAAGAGAGCATTTCCAGAAATTTAAAGGACATTGTTGAGATTGCGCTGGTAAAGGAAGCGACTTTGAAGGAGATTAGACAACCAGTGTCGAATGTTTATCATATACGCAGTGACCAAAAGAAATTTGACAGTCGTGGTCATGATTCAAACCGTTCCGTGAATCCTAAAAATGGTATGGCAGATAAACCAAAAGACAAGGTAAAAGTACAACACAAGGTTAGTGATAAAAAGCTTTTATGTTTTGCTTGTGGTAAAGATAATCATGTATTTAAAAGTTGTAAATTTAAAGGCTATACCTGCTCAAAATGTAATAGGAAAGGTCATATTGCAATTGCATGTAAGGTTCAGTTAGATAGAAACCATTTTTTAGATCAAAATAATGAGGAGGTTGATTTTTTTAATGTTGATGTTGATATTTTTAATGTAGACAGTAATTTTATTGCTCCAGTTACTTTGAACGCTTTTATAAATGACGTACAACTTAGTTTAGAGGTTGATACGGGGGCAGGTCTGTCGTGCTTACCTTTCGACACTTATGAAAAATTTTTATCAACGATTAAACTTAAACCAAGTAAGGTAATGATTAAAGTATATCATGGACCGGTAGTTGCACCCAAAGGTCAAATTGAGGTTGATGTTTGTATTAATAAGGTGACAAAGAGGTGTACATTTTTGGTAGTGGAAGGAGCCACAAAGGCATTGATAGGTCGTGATATATGGAAAATGTTTTCTTTAACGTTGAATGAAAAGAATGAAGTTCTTTTAAATGGTGAAAGAGTGTCAGGTACAGCAGTGGTTGGTCAAATAAGTACAAATGGGAAGCTAGAAAATATTTTAAGCAGATTTTCCAATTTATTTAAAAATGAGTTTGGTACTTATAAAAATGAAAAGATAAAATTAGAAATAATTGAGGGGGTTACACCTATTTTTAGGAAGCCAGCGCCTATTCCTTACGCTTTTAAGGAAAAAGTTCAAAAAGAATTGCAAAGATTAGAGGGAGAAGGGGTTATTGAGAAAATCCAAAATTCTAGTTTTGGAACACCCTTGGTACCTGTTGTGAAGGCGAATGGTGTAGATATTAGAGTGTGTGCCAACTATAAGATAACAATTAACAAATATTTAAAAGAGGTTAACCATCCACTTCCTAGAATTGAGGACATTTTTGTAGCATTACAGGGTGGACAACAGTTCACAAAATTAGACTTTTTAAATGCCTATAATCAGCTGGTTCTGGACGAAGAAACTTCAAAGCTTTTAGCTTGGAGTACGCAAAATGGTATTTACAAGGTGAACAGATTACCTTATGGTACTAAACCAGCTTGTTCTATTTTCCAATGTGTGGTTGAGAAGGTTTTGCTTGGTTGTAAGGGTACTGTAAATTATCTTGACGATATTGTTGTTACAGGCAGAAATGAAGCTGAGCATTTGGAGAATTTAACCGAGGTTTTAACCAGATTGGATACAGCCGGATTTAGGTTGAATGAAAAAAAAATGTGTGTTTTTTCAGGACAAGATTTTTTATTTAGGGCACACAATTTCAGCTCAAGGGTTGGAGAAGGATAATAAGAAGATTGAAGCTATTATAAAGACTCCACGTCCAAGTGATAAGACGGAGGTTCGTGCTTTTGTAGGTATGGTAAATTATTATTCGAAATTTATTCCTAATTTGGCAAAGCATTTGAAACCGTTGTACAGGTTGTTAGAGAAGGATAGAGATTTTTATTGGAATAAAGCTTGCGATCAATCCTTGGAGTTTGCAAAAAAGAATATTGTATCTGATTGTGTTCTTATACATTTTAGTCAAAATAAACCAATACGATTAGCATGTGATAGTAGTGAGTACGGTATTGGTGCCGTCCTTTCGCATGTTATGCCTGACGGTACAGATAGACCTATAAGTTTTATTTCCAGAGTTTTGTCCAAGGCTGAGAGAAATTACAGCATGGTGCACAAAGAAGCATTGAGTATTTATTGGGCAATAAAAATTTTTTATGAATATTTAGCAGGTCGTAAATTTGAGATTGTGACTGATCACAAACCGTTGCAAACGCTGTTTGGTGAACATAAGAGCTTACCAAAGATGGCAGCAGGAAGACTTCAGAGATGGTCTTTATTTTTGAGCGGTTTTGATTATACGATACGTTATATAAAAGGTAAAGATAATGTACAAGCTGACGCTTTAAGTAGATTACCGTTACCGGTATCTGAGACTGATGAACAGAGTGAGTATGATTATCTAAACTTCTTAGAAACTGTTACTGCAATTGACACTAACAAAATAAGGTCAGAAACAAGGCGAGATGCATCGCTTGGTCAAATCTTTAATTTCATTAAACATGGTTTTCCAAATCATACAGATAATGAGCTATTAAAACAATATTTTGTTAGGAAGTCAGAATTATCTATTGAGAATGAGATTATTATGTGGGGATATAGAGTTATTGTTCCTGTTAAATTGAGATTACAACTTTTGTCAGAATTACACAGTACGCATGAAGGTGTGAGTAAGATGAAAGCGAATGCTAGATCATATTTTTGGTGGCCTTCACTTGATAAAGATATTGAGAGAATTGTGTCTGAATGTCGAGTATGTTCTACTTCTAGACCAGAACCTAATAAGGCAATACTAATTTCGTGTGTTAAATCAAGTTATTTTTATGAGAGAATACATGCTGATTTTTTGGGCCCGATTAACGGAAAAATGGTTTTAATTATAATTGACACCTATTCTAAGTGGCCGGAAGCATTTATTATGAGAAGTACTGATGCAATAAGTACAGTTGAAAAGTTTCGCGAATGTTTGGCACGTTTTGGTTTACCTAAAGTTGTAGTTACGGACAATGGTCCACAATTTTGCTCCGAACAGTTTTCAAAATTTTTGAATTTTAATGGGATAAAGCACCAAACAGCTCCTCCGTATCACCCATCGACAAATGGCTTAGCAGAGAATGCTGTTAAAAATTTCAAAACTAGCATTTTAAAAGCGTTTAAGGATGATACAAATCGTGGTGTTTCATTTGAGACTATAGTAAACCGATATTTATTTCATTACAGAAATTCGGTACACATCACTACTGGTGTCACTCCGAGCAGCTTCGCTTTTAAACATAAAATTAGAAATAGATTTAATTTGCTTACTGAGCACAATATAAAAGAAAATAAAAATATTTTAAATTATAATGGGAAAAGAAATCAAGTATTTATGGAAGGGGATATTGTGTTATGTAGGGATTATAGAAAACCTAAGAAGGCTTGGGTTGAGGCTAGGATTGATGAAGTGTTAGGCGATAGAATTTATTTATGTAAACTGTTAAATGAAGATTTTATTTGGAAAAGGCACGTTAACCAAATTTTGAGAAGCAACTTAAAGCCAGAAGTTAATAATGAAACAAGTAACCCAAACTTTGGTGACGTTCCTGGTCTTAGTACTGATAAGTTTAGGTTAGTTGCACCAAATAAAATTTATGTTCCGTCATTTGGATCAGGTAGTGAAACTAAAAGTGATAGTGAAATAGTGAAAATCGATCTAGATGGGGACTGTGATGCTGAGATTCAGAGCGATGGTGACATTAGCAAAGATTATGTTACACCTCTAGAAAGGGATGTTTCTGTACAGAGTAATATCAAGCAGATTAAAAGTTCAAGCTTAAATGTTAATGAGCGCCCAAGAAGAAAAATTAAAGCGCCTGTGCGTTTAGATTTATAGGTGGGGTATATTGTAGTATATTACATTTAATGTATATTAGGCTTTAGCTTATAAGTAGCTAGTCATGGAAGGCGTTGTCAACTGTTTGTCCTGACAACGGTGTCAATGTCAGAGTTGAATAAAAAGATTGTTAATTTTTATACGGTTTAAAATAAATCTAAAATTATGTAAAACATCTTGTTATGTTTTCTTTGCTCGACTATACCTCACCAACCGCTATATTCCGTGACTTCACGGTCAACTTCAAAAATAAAAATTCCAAATCATTATTCACATGAAAGCCAAATTGTATTGTTTGGCAGGTTAATTGATTCTTGATATAAGCCCCCACTCCTCCCCCTCTCCCCACTCTATCATGTCTATAAAAGGTATAACCAGGAATATTAATGACACCAGAGCTAATATCGGCATTTAGCCAAGTTTCACTCAGCATTAAAACATCGAAATTTTGCTGCTGAACTAAAATTTTAAAATCATGAAAGCCTGTAAACAGTGACCTAATATTTAAGTGACCAAACCTCATTAATAAGTCAACCTAGCAGGAATTAAATTTAGTATAGTATGTTTTAAAGAACAAGTATTAGCAAAAGCACTCTTTACCACTATAAATATTAATGTAGGTATGAAAAGAAAGAAGGTATCAAGCAGGCAGCCATACCAGAAGGCAAATAATAAGACATGTAAAGTAATATGTTATGGTGTCAACTGTCTAGTTAGACACCTGAGTGCATTCACATGTACACACACTCACTAGGTATATAGAATATAAATGAGCCAGGGTAATTAATAATAAGAGAAAACAGAAACGCAATATTAGCAACTCAAGGAAAAAATCAAACCTAACATGCACAAGATGTAACATAATAATAAGTGAAATAATAACATTACCATAAACAGCAATAAATCAACAGGTTGCCGTAAATAATCCAAAAAAGAGATGAATTAGCATTAGTATCAATTATTAGCAATAGGCTGTCCCTCATAACTTTTTAATTTAAATAGATCACTATCGGAACTAATTAAGATTTTCCTATTATTAGCACTCGCATAAACACGACCATTGTAGGTCCAAGACGATTTACCCATCACCTCACGCACCTTTTTAAAGAGAATAAAACTCTCACTTGTTAACATCTCGGTAATTAACAATTTCGAACCTTTAACCTTTAATTAACTTAACCTTATTTTAAAGTATTGACACTTACTGTAGTTTCCTTAAGGCAAACTGTGATATAATCCATTTAATGTCAGCAAGGAAAGTTATATGGAGAGAAGACTTTAGTTTCCCCAAACTTGGACATAGAAGGTCTGAAAATTGTAATAAGATAATAGTTGATAAATTCACGAGGAACTTTTTAAGGTAAAATTTTTTAGGAATAATGTTATTGAAATAAAATTAAAAATGAAAACAAAATGGGTACCTCTAAATCTAACTGAATATATCTGATCCTCGGTCTCAGGGCAATGCTTTAAAGTAGTGAAAAACACATTATATGGAGCAGCATCTATCATTTTATTTTTCATCGTAATAATATCAGCATCTTCAGCATAATCTGGATGGTTCCACACTTTGTTGACCAACCGGAAATATTTATCAATAGGAACAAGCAATGTCTCCTCTTTTCCATCCGAACATCGAATAATTAGAGGTGTATCCATATCTTCTAAGTAATTTTCGGGTATGGATAATCCCTTTATATTTTTTTCATGATCTGGATCGTCTTCACTAACTTTTACATCCATGTCCGTATCCTCCATATTCAGGACTAAGTTCAAATCGGAAAGGTCAAAAGAGTCACCTTCCATTTTTAAAATGTTCAGGTAGTTGAGACAGTTTACCTAAAAAGAAAATTAATATAGGGCTTTCATTTCAAAACGAACCACGCTAAATATCTCTTGATTTTAAGGAAAATAAAATTTGACAAAAAAACACGTCAATTTTAATATCGATGGGGAAGTTTAATTACACATTTGATAGAATTTTAGTATTGCGCTCCACACCTCCAGCCAACCTTACTTTAAAATGTCAAATGGTACTACCTATTCCGTCGGCGTTAGTGGTAGGCTGGAGGACTGGGACGTCTACGTGGAGGCAAGAAGGGTTTTTAAAAGGGAACTTCACCGCAGGAAGAGGGAGTCATGGAGGGCTTTCTGTGGAGAACTTGATTCTCTGCCGGGACCCGCCCGACTGGCCAGAATCCTCAGCTGCGAGAGCAAAGGGGTCATTGGATCCTTAAAAAGACAGGACGGAACATGGACCAGTTCCGGTAAGGAGTCACTTAGACACCTACTGGACATTCACTTTTCTGGTGGCGGACCGGCACCGGCTGCCGAGGAGGTGGCATCACCGATTCCAAGGACGGATTGGGAGGGGAGGGGGGGGGGCTACGAAATAGTGACTGGCCCCGCGATAATCTGGGCGGTGAATGAGCTCAGACCGTATAAGGCAGCAGGACCGGATGGTGTGTACCCAGCTTTGCTTCAAAAAAGTCTAGAGATTCTGCTCCCTTATCTAGAGAGCGTCTTCCGGAGCAGCATTGCTTTGGGTTACGCGCCAAAACCCTGGCGATCAGCAAGGATCACCTTCATTCCTAAGAATGGTAGAACTGACTACTCGGTCGCCAAGGCTTTTAGACCAATAAGTTTAACCTCTTTTCTGATGAAGGCACTAGAGAAGATGGTCGATAGGTATATGGTAGAGGTTGTGCTGGAAGCGCATCCTCTACAGTCTACAGGATAGTCAAAATGCTTACCGGCGTGGACGGTCAACAGAGACAGCAATCCACGCCGTGGCAGCAAAGGTGGAGAGGGACCTACCCTACAAGAACGTCGCTCTGGCGATCTTCTCTTCTTTGATGTTGAAGGAGCCTTCGATAAAGCAAAACCGTCGACCATTTGCGACTCTCTGAGAATGAGAGAAGCGCCGTCGGCGGTTATAGAATGGGTTGGATCTGCACTCAGGGAGCGGCAGGTGAGCGCCGCCATCGGGGACGTTCGGCTGGAGATCGGGATGAAGGGTGGCTGCCCACAAGGCGGCTGCCTATCGCCCCATCTGTGGTGTCTGGTCATGGACGGGCTGATGGCGAGGCTTTCCGAATGGTGTGAGGTGACGGGACTATCGGCCAATACGGACAAGACCGAAATGATCCTGTTCACAAGGAGGAGGAACATAAATGAGTTTAGGGCGCCTCAATTGTATGAGAAATCTCTTATATTGACGCCGAAGGTCAAATATTTAGGAGTCACCTTTGACCTGAAGCTGACGTGGAGAGCACATATCGACAACGTGGTGACCAAGTCGATGGCGACCTTCTGGCAGCTCCGACGTGCCAGCTGGGGCTTAAACCCCTGTATTATGCGCTGGCTCTACACGGCGGTCATCAGACCGAGAGTCGCCTATGGCTCTGTGGTCTGGTGGCCTGAAGTGGAGAAGGTTACCGTGCGCACCAGACTGGCAAAAATGCAGAGGCTTGCAGGCTTGGGAATAACCGGAGCCGGAGAACCACGCCCACGGCTGCACTGGATGTCCTGCTGGGGCTGCCGAGCCTTCCCATCTGGATTCAGAGGGAGGCAATGGCGGCATACCTACAAATGCGGGCCACTTAGGTCACACTAGAATTTCTCCGAGAGTAGAAAGGGAAATCCCAATACTCTCCTTCAGAGCAATGCCAGTTGAGGGAGTGCTGAGGCTGAACAGGAAGTTCACTCTTACGATCCCTAGTAGGGAGCAGTGGGAGGAAGAGCAGGTGAAATTCCCGGACGATGCTCTGGTATGCTACACCGATGGGTCGCGCATGGCTGGAACTGAATCATCAGGGGCGGGAGTATACTTGGAAAACATCAACATAAGAAGAAGCTACACACTACAGGATAAGGAGACACCACTGCACTTGTGAAGCACTGGAAAGATTCAGACGACAAGTCTTTGGGACAGTGGTGATCCCACAGGAGGAAGTTAGGACTCTTGCTTGGAGTAACGTCCTGACCTTCATGAGAAGGTCGGGTAGGTTCGGTGAGAGCCTGGGTGGTGGAGTGGATGGGGGAAGACTCAGGGGTAGGTAAAAAAAAATCGCATTTGGTCTACTTGCCAGGTCCGTGTGCCTCCCCTCACCTACTACTACTACTACTAGTGCTAGACTGCGCCGTAGTGGACTAACGTGCGGTTGTCCATTTACTTGTGTTGTTTTAATAATTTATGTATTTTGTCGGGATGAGCTGTGCCGTGCTGTGACGGACAAACAAGTGTGCGACAAGCTTTTACCATCAGGGTTTATGTTGTCTCTCGCCCCTTTTTATTATACATTAACGACCTCTATACTCTATTGCTTAATGCCAGAGTAATAAAATGTTAATTTGCAATGAGAGGACCCATTAAGCAGGGTGGACAACTTAAAGGTTGCATTGTAAATTTCAGCTTAATTGCAATGATAGTTTTTGAAAATTCCGTATTTCAAACCTACACACCCCGAACGGGTCCTAAATTAGGGTCACCCTAATTAGCATACAATAGGAAGACGAGTTTGGTGAATGAAGGTAATGTAACAGCGGCGTTACTACAGGTTGTTTATTACAACAAAAATATAATAAAAATTGAACTTAATTATAATTATAGAGACAGGCAGATAATTGATATTAATTATTCTAATATTAGGTAGATAAAAACTTATATAGAAGTAAAAATAATATGAAAAAAGATAAATTGGAGTAAATATCAAGTATTTATAAAAAAAATCTACTGTGTTCATACAACAACTTAATTTTTAAATTTTAGTCATTATGTTCAGAGTAGTCCGATGAACTATCGTCGTTGGGGTTCAGAGAAACAATAAGAGGCTCTAGCATGTTATTAGCTTCCCACATTCTTTCTTCTATTTCAATCACATGTTCGACGCACTTACTCCATTTTTCCTTCCATGAAAGCGTGCCTCGCGCTTTTTATATGTTTATCCTGCCATATTTTACCAACGGTATATCCTTCATTTAACCAAGTTTCGTCCATATAATAGATATTTCTGTTTTCCCTTCGAAACTATCTAGCTGCCCTCAAATATCGTCGTCGCCAGCAGATGATTTCGTCTTTCTCTATTAAAAGTGATTTTCTGTTTTTAATTTTTTTATAACAAAAATTCATTTCCTTCAAAGTTTTCCATAGTTTTTTCTTACCCATGGGTGGAATGAAATCGTCCTTTTTCATTTCAGACATTATTTTGTCCAAGGTAGGTATTTCCTTTTTTAAGTAAAACGAGTGTATGATTCTTCTGATGGCAGTCTTTTCATCCTCATTTATTACGGTTTCTTTTCTTCCTGTACTTCCCTTTGGTGACCTGATGGGGCCGCGTTTATCCTAGTGCTCAAGTCGGTATATTGTTGACTGTCCGACTCCAGTCATATTCGAACACATTTCAACTATTTTTGCAACTCCGAATGTTGAATTTTGGTCGGGAAGAGCGTTGAACACATTGAGAATAATAATTTTCTCATTTTTAAAAAGCGCAGTTTTGCTAATCCGTTTCTCAGCAACAAATTCAGAAACACTAGCCATTTTAACGAAGTTTTCCAACAACTACTGGAAAGTAACTAAACATTTCAAATTTTTAAAACAGTGAGGCACAGGTAGGTAAACTTTCGCATTAAGCAACAGACTATATCTAATAAAATGAAATTGAACTAGCGTCTTTTTAATTTTAATACAAAGTTAATTATTTCCATATGCCGTTTTTTATAAGCCGAGGGCTCCAAACAAAGCACGCACTTATGAGGGCCGTTAAGGAAGTTGTTAATGAAAAAAAGGCTTAGAAAAGTTGCTAAATAGTTCAGTTTCCTGACACGTGTTTCAACCCTTGCGGGTCATTATCAAAGGCATATAATAAATTCTACATGTTATTAAAATAAAAATTGACAGATGATAGGTTATTTTGGTTCTTAATTTACAGGTATTGGCCAAAGGTACAACTAAATTACAGGTGTGATATAGAGGTATTTTTTACATCTAAGTAATAAAATTAAGAAAATGATATTGTGTACAATAATTATGGGTTTTTTCGTTGGTAATTATTGACAGTACTTATTGCATATTTATCTTAAGTTATTAGACTATTAAGTATTAGATTGGCATCTGAAGGTATTTCAATTTGATTGTTAACAACATTACATCGATTTTTAAGGCATTCTTGATTGCTAATGTTTCTAATAGGTTGAGTTTTCTACCCTTGTGTTGAATATATAGATATCGGTTTTATTTTGTTGGATATTGAGTGGTTATTTATTATACAGTGGTCCGCTATAGAATTGATGTGGACTCACTAGAAGATTATAGAAATATTCCGGAAGTATCCAGAAACATATACTTTAAATCAGAGATTAAAAGGAAATGGCCGCACCATGAAATCATGTTTACGGACGGATCTAAGATTAACAACATGGTAGGAAGTGCAGTATATTACCCAAAAAAAAATATTTGTATAAAACGTCAGATCTCAAATTACGCATCCAATTTTTCCGCCGAACTAAAAGCAATTATAGAGGCATATAAAGTATGCATAGAAAACATGGGACCTAACTTCATAATTTTTACCGATTGCCTTAGTGCAATTCAAAAACTGAAATCAATTTCTCCAGTAAATGAAATAAGCCATCTAATAGCCGAAATTCAAAAGCTAAACAATTTAATCTTAAGGCAACAAAAAACAATTAAATTAGTTTGGATAAAAGCACACATAGGAATTAAAGAAAATGAAACTGTAGACAAACTAGCTAAAAAAGCTGCATCGGAAGGACCCGCAGATTTGCATTATAAAACACCTAAAACTGATTTCTACAGGTTAATTAAAGATAAGATGACTCAAGACTGGCAGAATTACTATAATTCGGCGAATAAAGCTACCTATTTTCGTAACATCAAAACTAAAATAAGTAACACACCATGGTTTAAAAACGCACATAATAAAAAATTCATACAAGTTATATCTAGATTAAGGACCAACTACATCATCTCCCCCAGTTATAAATTCAAAATAGGTTTAGTAGATGACGCAAACTGTACTGTATGTAATGAAATAGCGGATCCCCAACATACTCTGCTTCAGTGCTCTCTCAATACAAATAATATAAATGAATTTTTTACAAAATTAAATAACTCAAATATTACATCCCCTTTTAACCTGGCAACTCTACTGACCAATGAAAATAGCTATAATTTAATCTATAATCACTATAATAAATCGCAGTTCTTGTTTACCAACCCATAAGGCCTTGGAATTGAATTAGTATTAAGTTCCTAATGTTATCCTCTGTAACCATAACCTATGATTTGGCCTCTTGTTCTAGTCTCATTCCTCGGGACACAGCCAACCGAAAAACAAATATATATCCCATCTTGTGTCCCTGTCTCCACTTTCGAAATAATTAATAAAAAAAAAAAAAAAATAATAAAATTAAAAAAAAAAAAAAAAAATCTATTAGCTTTAAGACTATATCTATATTGTAAGATTTCGGTAATTGAAACAATATCTAAATAATAAATCTCTTAACTGAAGCTGAAAACACATTGACCAAAAAAAAAAAAAAAAAATAGTCTGGCCTATTGGATTGCATCCAGTGCCATTGAAACTTACATACACACACAAAATGGGTGTTGTATGTTCTTTAAGCCTAGCTAATTCAAAAATTGAAAATAAAGACAAATTAACACATAGCGGGGTCTACCAAATACAATGTGATGACTGTGATGCATTCTATATAGGTCAAACAGGTAGAAACTTTAGAACTAGGCTAAAAGAACATAAAACATCCATTTTAAAAAAACGAAATAAAACAGGAATAGCGGACCACTGTATAATAAATAACCACTCAATATCCAACAACAAGGGTAGAAAACTCAACCTATTAGAAACATTAGCAATTAAAAAAGCCTTAGAAAATCGATGTAACGTTGTTAACAATCAAATTGAAATACCTTTAGGTGCCAATCAAATACTTAATAGCCTAATAACTTAAGATAAATATGCAATAAACACTGTCAATAATTACCAACGAAAAAACCCATAATTATTATACACAATATCATTTTCTTAATTTTATTACTTATATGTAAATACCTCTATAATCACACCTGTAATTTAGTTGTACTTTGGCCAATACCTGTAAATTAAGGACCAAAATAACCTATCATCTGTCAATTTTTATTTTAATGACATGTAGAATTTATTGTTGTCTCATAATGCCATTGATAATGACCCGCAAGGGTTGAAACACGTGTTAAGCTTTGGTTTGTTAGAGCTGTTCGTGGCGCACAGCAGACAGTCAGTTGTGCGCCTCGGACTTACGTTGAAATCCAGAAGGCGAGTAGACGCGTAGCCGGTTTGTTAGAATCTGCTCAGGTAGACTGACGGTAGGCAGAAAATTATGCGCGGTATTGTTTCGGTCGAAATCAAACTCGATTTGATTTCAGCGCAGTCGTTCAGCTGCGCTGACAGTGGTAGTGTGTTAAAAAAATAATTATTATAATAAAATTTAAAATGACAACCAAATTTTCAGCAGAGGAAGACGAGAAATTAATTGATCTCGTACGAGAACATCCCCCGTTGTATACTGTAAAAAGTAAAAGTTACAAGGATAATACTATAAAAAATAATATCTGGAGAAAAATTGGAGAAAAACTTTACAAAAAAGGCAAGAGCAATAATAGATATATTTTTAGCAAAAAGGTTTCTTAGGGATTAGGCTCCCATTGAAATAAAATATGTTTAATTGTGTTTTACATTATATAATAAATTTGAAAATATTAAAATAACGTTTCAGCCATAGTTTAGATTTACAGAACAGATTTACAGAAAGTTATGATATGTCACTGCAACAAATACTTAGAAATACATTGGCGTAAATTTATCTATATGAATTAAAATTAAGAGTTTTAGTTAAAACTCGTTATAATTATGCACATGGTGGAGAGCTCAGCAAGATTTTTTTTGTCATATTTGGTTAGGATAATATGTATTATTATAGGTACATTATTTTAATATTTTCAATTTTATTATACAGCGTCTCTATGAATATTGACAACATATGGAAAAGATTCAAGAAGTAGTCCATTTTCTGTGGCGAGATTATGAAAGAAAACAAGGTCTGTCTATACCACCAAAATAAAATATATTTGTCCTTTTAGGGTAAAATAAGGGTTAAAGAGTGTACATAATTCAATTTGACATTAGGTTGTACTAGTTTCGACTTTAGTCAAAGTCATCTTCAGCAACCAAGTAATTAAGAATTATGTTTTTTAGGATGTACCTAAATAAACAAACTAAAACAAATTAAAAGAGGGAACGAAGTGGTTCAACAATACATGCTCATAACGTGTACCTTATGCAGCCAATGTACTCGACAGAAGATAATCACTAACATGATGCTACTTTTAGCAATGAAGGATATTAGATGTAAAAATTGTAATAGAGGACAAAATTCTAAATGGAATCATTTATAGTTATGATATGATGTATAGATGTCTATAATGAAAATTCAATAAAATCAACGTTTCATGAGTCAACTCCAAGAGGGAACATGATTTATATTTGGTGGGTCAGAATTTTAATAAGAAAAGTAATAAAGTAAAAAGTGGGGGGGGGGGGGGAGAAGGAAATTAAAATGAGTTAAAACCATTTACGTCATTGAGTAAGTTGGGGTCATCTGAAAGGAGAAAATTATTTCCATTTAAAATTGTTTTACGGAGTTATCATAATCTATGGTCTCATTTCTTATCGTTGATTTTAGGAGAATAACTTATTCTCCATAAAAAGATTTGCTCACCTTAGAAACTCATATTTCGTTAAAAAAATTAGAGATATAATGTACCGGGTGGTTAAAAAATACGAAAATATATTGAGACTTATATGTATATGTCAGAATATGAAATCACAGCTACCTATTAGGATACTTTTTTTAAATTCGTCATCCCCAAGAAAACTATTGCTAAAAAATATAGGAGAAGGTCCAACAAATCCAGTAAGAAAAATAATAGATAGGATGGGATATTATGTATTATTGTAAAGAAAAGGTTTTAGGTACTATTATAATTTATTATAAAAATAATAAGATACATAAAAAACATATGGCTCGTAACATAACTTTCAGTACTCGACACGGGACACAATATTGTCTTGCCACATTACAGCTCCAATGGTATTAAAATAGGTTTTAAATTTATCTCTAACCTCAAATGCTTGAAATGATGCTCTATTGTCGCAAGTGGCGTTCAACGATATCATATTTTCTTTTGGCAACTCCAAAACTGTGTTAGCATTTTCGTTTGGATAAGAAATTGCATTTCGAAGCATTGTTGTGCAATATACAAGCAGAAATTATTATATTGTCAACGACTTCTGGAGCCACGGCTACTGGTGTGTAGAATATTCTAAAATACTGACACATTATACCAAATGCATTTTCTGATGTTCTTCTGGCTCTAGAATGTCTGTAATTATATATGACTTTTGTCTTATCACACTTTGCTTGAGTTTGTGAAAATGGCTTCATCATATTTGTGGTTAAACTGAATGCTTCGTCTCCCAATAATACATGAGGTTGCTCCATATTAGTACCAGGAATAACTCTTGAAGGGGGTAAATTAAAACAGTTAGTAGAAATCTGCTTTTTAATGTTTGATTTTAAAAATATCCCTGCATCGCCCTCTCTACCATAGGATCCTACGTCAATTTCTACAAATCTATACCTTGCATCAACAATTGCTAGCAGAACAATTGAATGAAAATTTTTGTAATTGAAATAGAGAGATCCGGCATTAAATGGACAACGAATTCTAATGTGCTTACCATCAGTCGATGCGCAGCAATTTGGGTAATTCCATAGGTTATTAAAATCTAAAACATTTGATTCCATTTGTTCTTTACTAGGCTGAGGTATATAGATATGAAGCATCCGTTTAACAATACTTTAAAGAACTTGTTTTATATATATGCTAATCCAGCTATGGTGAATTCTGTATTGAAATGCCGGTGACCTGTATGACTCCCCAGTAGTCCCCAGTTGCCAAAAACCTGTAATTAATAAAATGCTGCGTTATTGTAGTTATATTTTATTGTTTTTTAGATGAGGAATGTAAATTAAGGTGGAAAAATATAAGAGATTATTACCAAAGAAAGAAGAAGGATTACATCAAAGGGACGGGTACAGGATCTGAAAGATCAGATGACACAGTAATCTCATTCCCAAAGAAATTTCAACATCTACGCTTTTTGGATTCTACATCATTGGATGAAAGAAGTTATTTACTTAAAACTCTCAAATCATTACAATTTTTCTGCTTTTATAAGTGGTGAACAATTACAAATGTTAATTTTTTTGTTTTAGTACAATAACTAACACCCACGACAGCGTTCAACAAGAACTAGATGATTCTTTACTAGTGGCAACAGAATTTAAGCCGCTGGAAAACGATGAGGATGAAACCCAATTAAGTGATAGAGAAACAACAGTATCCGAACATATTAATAGTTCAAAGCGGTATAACGATACTAAAGTAACCAGTATTGAAACTTCACTAAAAAAAAAGAAAATCACAAATTTTAAAGATAAAAACATGGCGGTTTTAAATGAAATTAAAAAGGGGCGAGAGGAAAGAAACACCATTCTTCGTGATCTAGTCGATAAGCAGAAGACGGCACCGCAGTCTACTATGTTAATCGATCCTGTAATCATTTTTTTTTTAAGTGTGGCAGCTACAGTTTCAACATTTTCGCCAATAGATAAAGCAAATATCAAAGCGGAAGTTATGTCTCTGGTTTCAAAATATGAAATTCAGCAAATTACGAGGCAAGAAATGTCAACGTCAAATCAGAATCAATGGCCTAATAATTATTTTGAACATTCATCAACCTCCCATGGATACAATTCCCCGTCAACGTCACATTCGGCGGATGCCAATTTTCGCTCTCATACTGCCACATCCTACTATGTTTTTTTCACCACAACCAGAAATTGAAAATTTTGAAATGTTATAAATAACTAAGAAAATACATTTAATGTAAGTTCTAAAAATAAAGTAAAGGTACTTTTTATTAAATTTATTACCTACCTTAAAGTCAGGCTGAGTTTTTCTTCTGGACTAATTGGATTTTGACGCCTGTTGTAAGGGTGTTTGATAATATCATCTCTTATATACTGCAAGACTAATTGAAATAGTTCTCTGGAGAGTCGAAAATATTCACGAAATTTGTATTCATTTCCAAATAGTCTTCTTTCTATTGTTAATTTATAAGCCCCTTCCAAACATCTATGGGAAAACATTTCATATTCCCTTTTATTTTGGCGACGAGAACTAATCAAGCTCAAAAGAAGTTCTTGTTCATTTTCTTCTTCCTCGATAAGTATTGGCAGCAATAAATGTTCAGCCATTGTTATCAAAAATAAATTTTGCCAAAATTTAATAATAAATATTTTTTGTCATCACCTACCAGCAAACAATCACGCACTAATCTATTTCGATTCTAACAAAACACCCTCTCTTCAAAACCGATAACGTCGTACGCTGCAGATTCTGTCGCACACGTATGCCGTCCGCGACTAACAGTTCTAACAAACCATAGCTTTAGGAAACTGAAATATATTGTGAAATATAACAAGTACTACTTTAATTTCGTCTACTATGAAATATCCATTTCACCAAGCATGTAGCCCATCACATATCAATTATACTTTTTTTTTAATAAAAATGCTCCTTTACTGTATTTTAAATTGAAGGACAAATTTGATAGCCTTCTTGTACAGTAATATTTAAGAGTTTTGACAGACAGACTGTTAAATATAAATAGTTTTATTTAAACTATTCCATAATTTATTATTCTAACTTCATGTGTATTATGACAGACAGACTGTTAAATATAAATAGTTTTATTTAAATTATTCCATAATTTATTATTCTAATTTCATATGTATTATATCTCCCCACAGCTGTATCATTCCTCCCTAGTAAGGGGACACTTGATACGAAAAACATCCTATAGAAAAAAAACATTATAATTATAGAAACATTTTCAGGATTATGTTAAAGAACATTGTGATGAATCAAAAAATTACAAAAATCTGGTAGTAGTTTGTACAGTTCGAAAATTGCATTTCATAAGTTTGGTATATACCGGGTGTTGCATCGTCGAGCGGGACATAGGAAATCCCATGTAATTTTAAATGGGGTCAATTATTGGCTTCCCTAATTATTTTAGAGAAAAATTCTATTTAGGTTTATTAAAGAGCACTAAAACCCACATTCAAAAGAATAACTTTAGATATTTTTGACGAGCCCGTTTACGGGTTATCGCCGATTTCTTTTTAACTATTTCTCCTTTTTATGGCCCCGTATTTGCGGGCACCAGTCAAGGTAAAAGATGACTGTCAAATAAAGTTGTCATTTTGAAATGTGTGCTTTATTGTTATAAAAACTCGTACATCGAAAATATTAAAGGTGTATTTATGAGTACAAATTAATCTGAATAAAACTAAAATAAAGTATCCAATTACAAGGTTAATTATGACATTTTACATGTTTCAATATTTTACTAATTAATAGGTAGGTACTATTAAATTGTTAGAACTTTAGGATTTAAGAAGATGTTCAAATATTCCTCAAAATGACAACTTTATTTGACAGTCATCTTTTACCTTGACTGGTGCCCGCAAATACGGGGCCATAAAAAGGAGAAATAGTTAAAAAGAAATCGGCGATAACCCGTAAACGGGCTCATCAAAAGTATCTAAAGTTATTCTTTTGAATGTGGGTTTTAGTGCTCTTTAATAAACCTAAATAGAATTTTTCTCTAAAATAATTAGGGAAGCCAATAATTGACCCCATTTAAAATTACATGAGATTTCCTATGTCCCGCTCGACGATGCAACACCCGGTATGTACGTTGAAAAGGGAATATTATCGGCCCTTTCGACAATGGGCACTGGAAGTTAAAGTATGTTTGTGGAAATAGCTCCCAAAGTTTAGTTTCTTGGGCAGGGAAGGCTATTGTAGTGCCGATAAAACATCCACAAATGCCTTAAAAAGGGTATGGCTTTGTAGTTTGTCTGTTCTTTGGGCGGAATGCCGATTTAAAATGCTTTGCTGAACTTCAACAAGCGGTCCTAACCCCTCGTTAGTTATTTGAGGTAAGTTTAAACTTTAGTATCTGAATTACCCTCGTTGGGTGTTATGAAAGAGAAATATATATATATATATATATTTAATTTAGATGGGTGTTTATACTGAAATGTACAATATCAGCAAGGTAAAACGAAATTTTTAAAAATTCATTTAAAAAAAGTGAAAAAAATTGTCGTATATGTTTTGAGGTTGACAATGAATTTGCAGTAGTTATTCGAGCTTAATTTTTTTTTTAGGTTTTTTGAAAATTTTTAGGGACACGCTAATGATTAAAATCCACTCTAATGATAAATTTACTCATTTATTAAAAAAAAAACACCAAATGAACTAAAACTAAAAATCAAATGTAACAAAACTTAAAAATGTATTAGGTACATATTAAAAATAGAAAAATGTACAGTATTTGGAAATTTATTTTTAAGAACAAAACTAATTTTAATTATACGTTTAGTCAAAAATGGAGTCCAACAGTTCTGAGTTTGGCACTTCAAATAACCTGTTTGACACAGGAATAGGCGGGTCGTCTAACTTTCTAAAAATTTCAGGAGGTTGCATGGTATGTCGATCTAAATTTTGTGGCCAATGAAAACTTTTGCCACTTCTCGCCATGAAGTTGACAGTTAGAAATTCCCCAGGGATTTTCTCGATAATACCTGTAAAATAATTTAGGAATTTGTAATACAAATGTGGAATCGAGAGAAAGGCAGACAGAGGCTGCAGAATAGAAAGAGACAGAAAAAGAAATAGTGTTGAAATCAAACTTACCAGGATACCATTTGTCATAAAGCACTACAACCCAATCATTAACTTCAAAAGCGTCCTTGCTTTCTGTCTCCTTCATTTGATTTTCTGATGCTTTTTCTAGTACTTCTTTCTCTGTTAATTCTTCTTGTAAAATTGAGCATTTTTTAATAGATCTTCCGGTAGTTTTTATTTTAACAGCATCTGGTCCGATATTGTAGTGGATACATAACTCTCCCAAATTACACTTGAAACAGCTTAAAGTATTTAGAAATACCTGATCACTGTTTCTATTCCAAGTGACCTGATGTGTCTGCATTGTACCCCTGTGGATTCGAATGTTGTCTGGCATATTGTCAAACTTGATAATGTCGGACTCCAACACAGTTTCTATATAAATGCTGGATACATTTTTCTTTATTGAGTCGGAAAACCGTTCAGATATGTTAACATCATTGTTATAAGCTACTAAGCGATCCGCACATCTCTTAAGTACTGCGCCGATCCCATCTGGGGCTCCCTTACCATGGCCAGATTCAGAATAATTCCATAATATTCTCTCGAAGGGAAAAAGAGAAGGCAATGTTGACTTGATATAATGAAAAATTATCTTGTTTCTGTACTGAGTACTGGGGCTATCTGACAAAAAATGAATTGTGTTTATGCCAAATCCAAATAAATTTAAAAAATGTAAAATTATAGGATATAAGTGACCCATGACAGCAGCCGGATCATGCCGAAGCGAAGGAAATATAGTACAAAACCCTTGTTTTTCTTTGCCGTAATATGCAACTCCTGTATGTAGTGTTACTTGTTCTCTTGAGGCTCCAAAGTGTACAGAATGAGTTTCTCGGGAATATTTACATGCATAATTCTCGGAAAAGTCAATATGAAATAGACTCTCATTTTCCTTAAAGTCCTGTTTGAGGTGTTTTATTTCTAAATATTGATGACTGATGTTTAACTCATGAATTAAAAATTTCTGTAGATAGTTATTTAAAGCATGTATAATTTCTTCCGGCTTCGCTCTGGTTTTTTCTTTTAAGGTCCGCTTGACTACGATTTCCTTTTTCGTTTTTCCACTAATCCTCTTTTCTTCTTTGGTCACCCACTGAGTATAAGAGAGCTCTTCGTTCCACATTTCGTCGGTTACTCTAAATTCCAACTTTTTTGATTGGCATTGTTTGCAAGTGTGTTTCAAACATTTCTCACTGCGTGAATTACAACACAGGGTTGTTACAATTTCCTCGCTATTATTTTGTTTCAGTATTTTGTTTCTGCTAATAGCCGAAATTATCAAATTTACATTTTCATGTAAGAGACAAAGGCAAGTGTCTCGTTCTGATGCTTTTGGAGTCACTACCCAAAATGGACGCAGTCGGCAAAAAGTTGTATATGACACCAATACCTTATACTGAGCCTTAAATTTTTCAAACAAAGTTTTCATTGTGTTGTTCAGGTATCTCTTTTGTTTTTTGGCTTTCTTTTTTGTTATTGTGTCTTTTTTATTTGGACTAACTCTGGAATTGTCATCACTCAAATAAAACGACCTAATACATCTTTTGATACGAACTAGTCTTTGTGTTTCTTTTCTGTCGTAACTGGCCAATACGTCACGATTTTCATTAGCTTTAAACAAACGGTAAGGCATAAATCCAGAAGCCTCTTTAAGAAGTCTGTATTTCTTTAAAAGTTTTCCTTTTATGACTTTTATGGATCTTATGGATTTGACAATTCCTATTTTCTTCCCTAATTCGTATCGTTGGTGGTTTTAATTCGTTCTAGTTTGTACCTCTCAGGATCATCCTTAATTTGTTGTCTTCTTCGACGCTCACGTTCCTTTTTCCTCTTTTTTTTTCATCTTCAGTCAATTTTTTACGAGCCATATTCTAAAAACAAGAACCGCAAATTTATGTCGGATTCTCATTAGCGTGGATCAGAGTCATTAGCGTTGATTAAAAGACCACGCTAATGAGAAGAACAAAGTATCCACGCCAATGAGAAATTGATGTTTTTTCTTTTTTTTTACAGAAATTCCATAAAAAATAAATCTCATTTTATATATTACAAAAGTACTTACCTATGACAATGAATTCACAATATTATCGCCTAGATACACTTTCAGTTTTTCGACTAACAACTGCCACTCAAATGATGCAGTTAGAGTATACTCTAGCGTATACCACGCAAATTTTAGTACGCCGTGACTTCCTCTAAAGACAGATCGACACTAATCGTTTTTAAACGTTAAGAAATACTTGAAATCTTACGTGTTGAACGTCGTGTAGCGTGGTAGGCTTTCGGTTGCAGACATTAGGCGGGATTTTGTAAATTGAAATACTAATCCACGCTAATGACACGAAAGTTGGGGACAAGGTTTAACCTTGATTTTTTTAAAAAACCAATTAAGATTTGGATTAATACATTTTGATATATTTTTGACAAAAGTGTTTAGTGCAATATTATAGAAAAAATTAATAAAACTTCTTTCAAATGTTCAATATTATCAACGATGTTTGTATAAAAACGTGGGTAGGGACATCCACGCTAATGATATTTCGGTACTTCATAAATCGTTTTTGTAGAGGAACAAAGCTTTAAACACATTTATGGTATTTTGTCCAGATAAGGACATCCAACATATACCTTTTTACCAAAAAAAAAATTCTGAAATTAATGAAAAAGAAAAGTTATTACAGAGGGACATTGATTTTGCACTTATTGTAATAATAACCCAGATATCTAAAATTCGATTTTAGGGTTTTTTTCGGTAGGGGCTAAAAGTCCGAGTTCAAACTAGAGTACTAGTTTTCTTTTGTTGGAACTGCCTGGACGCGGGACGTGCCAGTTTCCATGTACCATTTGAATTTTTGGAGACTAGCTGTGTAGCAGTATCCACGTTAGCTGTTTCAGGGACCATGTGTGTGTGTGTGTGTGTCTTACTGAAAATTGAGTCTTCATGAACTATGGGTAGCACATGTTTCAGCTAAGTATCATTACCCTGTGACCATTTCTCTTCTCTCAACCTAAAATCTTAATATTTTGCATTTGCGTATTGTTCGATATAGTGTTTTGGTAAAGTTTTGCGCCCATGTTATGTACAGAGCTTGTGCATTGTAAACGTGTAGCGTATGTCGACAAACCGTTAAGACGTCACAAGAGTCTCTAGTAGTTCAGAACGTTAGCTAGTCTGTTACAGCCACTTTTGTTGTAAATATAGTTACAATTTATTATTATAAAGTAAATATTTTTGTTTCCCGGCTAAGGCCATTTGTTTCTTCTAAATTTAACACTTGTAACTTTGACATTTTAACTTATCTATGCCCGAGTGGCTAGAATACTTATTGAGTAACCCCAGGTACTAGTTTCTTCTAAATTTAACACTTGTAACTTTGACATTTTAACTTATCTATGCCCGAGTGGCTAGAATACTTATTGAGTAACCCCAGGTACTAGTAAGTTATTGTATTATACTCTAACAAAGATTTTATGGTAAATTTAGTTAGTTGTGAGAGGTTTTTGCACAGACCTTGCGGAAATTCCAAGTCTGAGGCAACGTCCTGGATGTGGCTGCCAGATCAGACTGAACAGTCATTTTTATGGTGTAGGTCTGACAGTTGCCGTCTTGTACAAGACCCTGTCAAACAGGGTTTGACTTTTGCTTTCTTTTAATGATAACTTTGTAATTTAAACCTTCAGAACTTCTATGTCAAATATAATACTACCACTTTGTTAATACATTTCACTTATCTATTTCAGATTCAGATTGTTTATTTATTTTTTCGTATCGTTTTATATTTTGTAATGGTCCAGTAACGTTTTTTAAAAATTTTTAATCTGTTATGTGTCATTTGTGATTGTGTTTCCATTGATTTTTAAGTTATTATTCCTAAGGTCTGATGATGCCCATTGTTTGGGCGAAACATGTAACCACCACCACCTAACTAAAATTATATTTTGATTGAGACCGAGACTTAGTGTGTCTTTATTTATTATATCACTTATCTATCTTTTAACTTTAAGTAGGACCTATTGTCCACCAAAGTAAGAGGAGCTCGCATTTATAAAATCCAAGTAGCCAAGGGCTGAACACGACTTTAAGAATAAAAATCTGTATTGGCCTCTGCGAAAATTTTGGCTTTTATTTTAAATAGAGTAACTTTGAGGGACTTAGGTGAATGAGAGCTTATAAGAAGCTAATGTATACCGATTGTGACATAAGTGTTTTTTTCCTAGTTTTTTTTTTTTTTCTGAGGCCAGCACTAGAACATTTAAAGGCGTTTCAGTAAAATAAAACTAAGGTGGCGCCTTCAGGATTTGGTTTTAACTTACTAATAAGAGTGCTAGACCACTCAAACTAGAAACAAAATAGCGAACCTACCCTGAGTTGAGCTAGCTAAGGGGTGCATTTTCAGGCAGCACAACATATGTCATTTTTAGGGACTGTTGTCTGAAGTACATCCTCCCGGGCGGAATTTTTTTGTAACAAGTTTTTTTATCTGCACATATCAAAAAAGTGTATCAACCAGCCCCAGTCTCCCCTATTCTGTTAACGTTTTTTTTATTACACTTGCTTTTTTTCTGTTTCTATTAGGCCTTTCAAAAGTTTTTCGGTCCGGTAAACGTCGATTTGTAAATGTATCAGATTAAATTCTTCTCATATAGAACATAATATACAGGGTCGTTGGTATGTATGGAAACGGCCGATTATTTCTTAAAGTAAAACAGCTAGCAAAAAATAATTAAGACAAAAGTTTTAGGGTTTTTTAAAGTCTATAAAAATTTTGAAAGAATAAGTATACAGGATGAGTCAGAAAGCCGTAGGAGAACAAGGTTACCTTTTTTTTAATGGAACAACATTTGTCTTAGAATATTTTTGGATTTAACATTAAATTACAATTATTTTTTAATAAATACATTATAAGTCTAAACCTAATAGTTTCCGAGATATCGACTATTGAAAAATTACATTTTTGAACTTTGACAGCCTCTAGCTTTCTAACGGTACGTCTTAGAGTAAAACGGCTTGCATATCCCTATCTTAGTTTTTTATTATCTTCCTACAGGTGTCAACTTCCGGTTAAACCGGATGTAACTCAAAAGCCGGAAATATAGTACTTCCGGTTTTTGAAAAGATAATAAAAAAGTAAGATAGCGACATGTAAGCCGTTTTACTCTAAAACGTACCGTTAGAAAGCTAGAAGCTGTCAAAGTTCAAAAATGTAATTTTTTAAAAGTCGATATCTCGGAAACTATTAGGTTTAGACTTATAATAGACTTATTAAAAAATAATTGTAATTTTATGTAGAATCCAAAAATATTCTAAGATTAGGGTGTTCCAATAAAAAAAAAGTAACTTTGTTTCTCTACGGCTTTTTGACTTATCCTGTATACTTATGTTTTTTTAATTCCAATAGACCTCAAAAAACCCTAAAACTTTTGTTTTAAGTATTTTTTGCTAGCTGTTTTACTTTGAGAAATAATTGACCGTTTCCATACATACCAACGACCCTGTTATACAATATCAACATAGAAATAAATGACGTAAGAGTCCTAAGAGGAATAACTTGCGGGTCAGATCATTTTTTAGTGAGACCCAAAATAAGGATGCAATTTAGGAAAATGAACAAGAACAAAATGCAACACTCATGGACACAGCAGATACAACCAAATACAATTTTGACAGTTTTAATGATGAAAGCACTGTATTTCTATATCAGAGACGACTTGACAGCAAGCTATTGAACCCTGAAGAATGTACCTTTAACAAACTCTATGAGAACATTATAAGGAGTCTAATAGAAGCTAGCCAAGAAGCAATAGGAACAAAGAAATACAATACCAACAAGAAATACTGGTGGAACGAGAAAAAAGCAAAAATATTTGAAATGGCTGACAACAAAAACTAAACAAGACATTGAAGCTTATAAAGACACAAAAAGACAACTAAGAACGTGAATGAGTCATGGAATAAGAAATGAGAGGTATGGAGATTTATAGCAAATGTCAAAAACCCAGAAAAGGACAGAGCTAATATCCAGGTAATCAAACCAGAGCAGTGGCTAGAACACTACAAAGGTCTAGTACAGGAAACTAGACAGGAGTATATAATAGATTCCCCAAGACATATTGTAGTACATGGAGAAGAAATTGAGATATCGCAAGAAACAGTAAAGAAGACTGTTAAGAATCCTAAGTCAGGCAAAGCTAGCGGCCCAGAAGGGATATACTCCGAAATGCTTAAGTTTGGAACGGAAAAGCTCTTTAGAAGTCTCACAATAATTATCAATGAATGCCTAAATGGTCATCCTGTTCCACAAGACTGGAAAACGGCTTTTATATCATCCATTCATAAAAAAGGAAATAAGCTGGACTGCAATAACTATCGGGGCATATCGGTCACAAGCACACTAAGCAGACTATACGGTAGAATCCTGCATGATCTCATTAAAGAGGACTATAAAGAGAAAGAAAAAGAAGAGCAGTGCGGCTTTAGAGCAGGAAGATCATGTACGGACAACGTATTCTGCCTAAAACAAGTCATAGAAAATAGATCGGCTAGACATTTGGAAACCCACCTCACATTCGTGGATCTACAAAAAGCATATGACACAGTCCCAGTATCCAGACTATGGAAGGTATTAGAACAATCCAATATTAATCACAACTATATAACGGCTCTTAAAGAATTATATAAAGACTCAAACTCAAGGATTAAGATAGAGAAAGAACTCACAGACACATTCATAGTAGATAAGGGACTACGTCAAGGATGCTGTATCTCTCGTACACTCTTTAAAATAAATGTAGCGGTGGCACTAAGAAATTGGAAGAGGAAGATCCATGGTATGGGTATAGAGATAAATGACAGGTGCTTGTTCACTCTTCGGTTTGCAGATGATCAGGTTATAGTGGCCAGTGACAAAGAGGACATGCAATATATGGTTAGAAAACTGATGGAAGAGTACCGAGAATGGGGCCTGACAGTCAATATAAATAAAACAAAATATCTATGTATAGGCACCCAGGACGGAAATTTGAAAGTGGATAATGGTCAGGAAATTCTGCAATGTCAGGAATATGAATATCTAGGTATCACATTCGACAACACTGGAACAGATGTGAAAGAAATAGAAAAACGAATAGTTAAAGCTAAAAAAGTAATCGGATGCCTAAATGGAATTTTATGGAGCAAGGAAATAACAAAAAAAGAGGAAATTTAGTATAAAGTATGTCCACGGATGGGGTTTACAAGAGGACAAAAAATGGACTAAAAATTGAAAGATACGAAAAAAAATCACTCTTAATAAACATTTTTGCTTGTCTAGAAAATACGATTCATCATAAGAAACTTCAATTTTTTTATACAGGGTGGGTAAAAACTGCAAAAATATTATTTTGCTTAAGAGTAAACATACTTTATTTTGAAAGATACGAAAAAAAGTCACTCTTAATAAACGTTTTTGCTTGTCTAGAAAATACGATTCATCATAAGAAACTTCAATTTTCTTATACAGGGTGGGTAAAAACTGCAAAAATTTTATTTTGCTTAAGAGAAAACATACTTTATTTTGAAAGATACGAAAAAAAGTCACTCTTAATAAACGTTTTTGCTTGTCTAGAAAATACGATTCATCATAAGAAACTTCAATTTTTTTATACCGGGTGGGTAAAAACTGCAAAAATGTTATTTTGCTTAAGAGTAAACATACTTTCTTTTGAAAGATACGAAAAAATCCACTCTTAATAAACGTTTTTACTTGAATAATGAATAGGTGATACTTGTTGTCAATGTCTTTATTTAATGAAGTAATTATAATAATAATAATAATACGAACATTTTTATTAACATGAAAAGAATACGATGACGATTTGATAATTCAAAAGCTTCACCCCCATACTCGACACATTTTTCTAATTGCTTTCTCAAATAAGTGAAAGAATTTCTGATTTCTTCCTGAGATATCGATTGGACAGCCTGGATAATTCTGCCCTTCAGCACTTCAATATCATTTGGTACTGCGGTAGCAAAAACAATTTGTTTTAAACGGCCCCATAAAAACATATCCGCCAAGGTTAAGTCGGGGCTTCTTGGGAGCCACAAAACTGGGCCATTCCTGCCAATCCACCTTGGACCAAATCTGCGGTCAAGCCATTCTCTAACCTCACGAGCGAAATGGGCTGGACAACCATCTTGCTGAAAATACATATTTTGTCGAAAATTTAATGGTAGATTTTCGAGTTCATCATTGAAAAATGTATCCAGCATTTCTAAATATGATAATCTATTGCACGTGTTATCAAAAAAATATGGCCCTATGATGCCATGGATGGATATCGCGCACCACACGTTCACTTTTGTGAAATATTGTCTTCTCGTCATAATTCTGAATTCGGGATTTTCTAAAGACCAGTACCTAACGTGCTGGGTTGCAACGGTTCCATTGGTAGAAAATGTACTTTTATCAGAAAATATGATACATTTATAAAAATCAACATTTCCACTTAAAATTTTGTCTCGTATCCACAAGCAAAAATCAAGTCGTTTCGCGTCATCTTCCTCTTCCAATCTTTGATTAAAGTGCGGTTTATACGGATACAATTTATTTTCTTTAAGGATCTTCTGAATTTGACTTTTTTTCACAACTTCCAACTGAGTAACACGATTTCTAAGGGACGTCATAGGATTTGCTTCAACAGATTGAAGAACTAAGACTGTAGCAGCATCATCATGGTCGTATTTCTTCTTTTTTTTTTTTTTTGAGATCCAAAACCGAACCAGTTCTCTGGGACTTTTTTATTAACTTGCAGATTGTCATCCTAGTTATTGGGATTCCTACAAATTTGTCGGTAAATTGTTCCATGACGTAGCGGTATGAAACTTGACCATCCCCATTACATTGTATTATAAAAACTCTTTGTTCAGTAGATAGCATTTATACTTAAATAATAACTTCAATAAATAAAGACATTGACAACAAGTACCTATCACCTTAAGTGTCATTATTATTTTAACTAGGTTCACCAGTCAGAGGTGTGTCAGCGAATACTTTTTGGGAAATAATTTTTACATAGGTAAACCTTTTAATGAATTGTTCTACTTCGGTTTGTTGTGTAGAAAACACATTCATTAAGAGTGGATTTTTTTCGTATCTTTCAAAATAAAGTATGTTTACTCTTAAGCAAAATAACATTTTTGCAGTTTTTACCCACCCTGTATAAAAAAATTGAAGTTTCTTATGGTGAATCGTATTTTCTAGACAAGCAAAAACGTTTATTAAGAGTGACTTGTTTTCGTATCTTTCAATTTTTAGTCCATTTGTCCTCTTGTAAACCCCATCCGTGGACATACTGTATACGAGACAATGGTAAAAAGCAGTCTTCTGTATGGAGCAGAAACTTGGAGAATTACAGACAGACAAAAGAAGTAAGTAGAGGCAGTTAAAATGGATGCCATTAGAAGATGCATGCGAATCTCACCAAGAGACAGAATAAGAAACGACCATATAAAACAACAAATGGGAATAGAAGGTACGATAGTTCAGGACATTGAAAAAAATGAAAAAAAACAACTTACCTGGTACAGACACGTAGAACGAATGTTAAATAACAGGTGGCCAAGAAAAATACTGCATTGGCAACCAACAGGTAGAAGGAAACGAGGAAGACCAAGACTGGAATGGCAGAAAACCATACAAAAGTCCACGAGTGAAAGAAACCTCTCACCAGAAGATTGCGACGATAGAAGAGGATGGAGATTAGGTGTCGGACAACGAAGAAAGGCGTTCTAAACTGGCATATATATATATAAATTATTCTCGCCTCCATACTATTGCCCAGTGCTTGTCCATAAATTAGATGCATGTCAGCATATTCACTTTAGGAATAATCCTCCATTACTTAAGTGTTATGTACTTAATAAATCAGACAATTTAGAATAGAAAAGTGTTGTCAATAACTCATTGTTAACGAAATAAAAACGACTGATGTTTTTTTGTAGTATTCTGATTTATTATTTCAATAACGTGTTATAAAAAAAAATATTTTCATCGAAAACAGCTAATTTTATCAAAACAAATGCAAATTACCTTTTTTTCAGAAAAATGACCAAAGTATTTAAAAAATCACTTTTCAGCTCTGTAAAATGGCCCAACGAGTATGGTGGCAAGTCCGTTCCTGACTCCCCTGACGATGTAAAACATCTACTGTAGTACGGTTTAATGAGTCTTTATGGCCTACATAGAATATTAAAATTTCATTAAATTATACATGTTGGTACACGGTGATCATTTATAATGTCCCCCCCTCTTAACTTTTTTGTTTTTTGCACTAGATAAAAATGTTAAATATAAAAGTTGTACAGAATAATGTAAGCTATTTGCAGAATAATATATGAATATACAGGGTATTGCAGAAATGAGTCACAGGTTAAAATATGTTTTCTTTAAATGGTACACCCTATATATTGTCAGCTTTTTAGAATCTCCTAAAACTTCTGAATATTTTTCTTGTAACATGTCCTACACCTAAATATAAAAGTTTTCGAAATAATCGCATTTTAACTAAGCGGATACATTCAAAAATAAATATTCTAGATTTCAGTAAAGTTCTTAGGTGGCTGTGAATTATGCGGTCACGGAGCAACAAAAACTATGTTTATTAGTGACAGTGTTTGATATTAAGGGTTTATGCACCACTTTCTTAAGCATAAGCTTTGTCTTATTTTTTGTATTAGTCTTAAACTTAAGCGGATGTGTTTATGCAACAGTAATAAAGCTTATGCTTAAGGAAAATTTTGAGAAAAGGTTGTCATCTGATTATAAAAACCTAACCTTATTTTTTGGCAAAAAAGTCGCGGTATTTTTACTTTTATTTTTATTTAAAATGATAGTATCAAAAAAAAAGTTAAACACTATCACTTTAGCCACAATAATTTTATGTGCTAGTATAGTAGGAATAAAATATAAACTAAATGGTACAACTTCCCGCCGCCGCCGCCGCCGCTATGCCGTGAGACCTATGAATCGAAAAATAGATGAAGAAGGGGTTTTTGCAACATTAATAAAGGATATGCTATATAAGGAGGAAGATAATGAGCAATTTTTCAAATATACCAGGATAAATCCTGCTAAATTTAATTACTTGCTGTCCTTGGTGAAACCATATCTACAAAAACAGAACAATCGAAGACCTATATCACCAGCTGAAAGGCTGATTATAACCTTACCGATAAACTATCCCTGTGTTTATCATGTTTTGTATCCCAAATATGGGTAAATTTTTCAACATGTTGTACTAGGGACCTCTGTAGGTCTAACTTCTCGTCACCCATTATAAAATTAACGAAATTATCAAACTCCAAAGAGGTTTCAGCAACAGATTGTCAACAAAAATCTCACAGCTGTTTTCTGTCATTATGTACGTCATCCTGTGCACATGCGCATTGTAATTTTGACATAAACTTTGTCTTAAGAATTAAAAATTAATCAATTTTTCAAGGTCTTTTCTTATGCTTAAGTTTATGTCTAAGACTAAAACCTTGCATAAACGTTTTTATGAGATTGCCCAAGTTGAATACCTAAGACTAAGACTAAAACAAAGCTTATGCTTAAGAAAGTGGTGCATAAACCCAGCTTAAATCAATATTTTTCGGAAATAATTCAATTTTATTCATATCACCTCAAAAATGGGTAACAATGCACTCGCACCGATACAAGGGTGCCGAGCAACGAAATAGTTTTTGAGAGCTATAAGAAAAATCGGAATCCGTCAAAAATTAAATTCATAAAACCCTTGTTAAATTGTGTTAAAAGTCTAAACAAAGTCTTCAAGTTATCAAATTAAGTGTTTGTTGGTATTTCGTGAGGAAATTGCCATCCTCGCCAGAAGAGTCCAAGCCTGGCCGGCCAGTAAAAGTATTTGGTTGAAGACAAGCGAAAGGTGAGTGACATTTTTTACCTTATTTATTTGAGGTGTCAACCGCGATCTTAATTGTTGCTGGTATTACAGTAAACCAGATGGTCCTTCTACATTTTTGTAGGACTTAATATCAAACAGGCAGTTACCCACATATTAAGTAAATATTACATTTTTTTGATAAATATGCCTTATTCAGAAAGGGAAAAACAAGTTATTTTGCAAACATTTATTAAAGCAAACAATAGCGTTAAATTGGCTCAACGGGAACTGCGTAGAATTAATCCCCGGATGCACGTTCCAGACAAAAAAACATTCCATCGAATCTATGAAAAGTTTCAACAAACATCTAGCCTAGCGAGAAAGAAGAGAACAATGGAAAGAGACGAAAATAGTGATTTAAATATACTAATAAAAGTTGAAGAAAAACCAAACATTTCTATAAGAACAGTATCGAAAAGTTTAAAGGAAGAGCTTGATGATATAAAAAAATACCTCTTATGGAAGGGTTCAAAACACTCTTAAAAAATGTGGATATAAAGCTTTCAAAATTAGGCCTGTAAACAAATTAACGCAGAGACAGCGAGAAAAAAGGGTTGAATTTTGCCAAACTATGTTGGAAAAAATTTATTTAAATCCTAGTTATTTCGGAAATGTATTTTGGACCGACGAGTCATCATTTTCAACTAGTGGCATGATAAACAGAAAAAATAGCAGACAATGGGCCACAGTAAATCCCCACTGCTACAGGGAATTTAAATTTTAAGGTCGTCAAACTATCAATGTGTGGTGTGCTATTTTAAATAACAAAATAATAGGCCCCCATTTCTTTAACGGTACTTTAAATGGAGAAGGTTATTTGAATTTTCTCCAACACGAGCTAGAGGACTACTTTGATGAGCTTCCGTTGGAACAAGAGCGAAACATCGTCTTCCAACAAGATGGCGCTCCACCTCACAGTGTAGTAGCTGTTACAAACTACCTTAATCGAAGGTTCAATGAAAGGATTGGACGGGCTGCACCAATACAATGGTCACCTAACAGCCCTGACTTGACGCCGATGGATGCATTTTTATAGCGAACGCTAAAGGATCAAGTGAATGCAAATACAATTGAAAGCACTGAACATTTAAAAGAACTTATTAGAACAGAAATTCAAATTCTGAATGAAGATTATTCCCAATCTATCACCGCCGCATTACGAAGGTTACGAAAAACGTATATCGAATGTATTTAAGAAAACGGTGGCCCAGTTGAGCAATTTAATTTGTAATTACCACAAGTTCTTCTTTATTGTTGAGATTTTAATTTTAAAAATTATATTTTAAATTTTGTATTTCATATACTTTTAGTAGTATATTTAAATCACCCTTTTTGTCTCTTTCCATTGTTCTCTTCTTTCTCGCTAGGCTAGATGTCTGTTGAAACTTTTCATAGATTCGATGGAATGTTTTTTTGTCGGGAACGTGCATCCGGGGATAAATTCTACGCAGTTCCCGTTGAGCCAATTTAACGCTATTGTTTGCTTTAATAAATGTTTGCAAAATAACTTGTTTTTCCTTGCTGAATAAGGCATATTTATCAAAAAAATGTAATATTTACTTAATATGTCGGTAACTGTCACTAATAAATATAGTTTTTGTTGCTCCGTGACCGCATAATTTACAGCCACCTAAGGACTTTACTGAAATCTAGAATATTTATTTTTGAATGTAGCCGCTTAGTTAAAATGCGATTATTTCGAAAACTTTTATATTTAGGTATAGGACATGTTATAAGAAAAATATTCAGAAGTTTTAGGAGATTCTAAAAAGCTAACAATATATAGGGTGTACCATTTAAACAAAAAATATTTTAACCTTTGACTCATTTCTGCAATACCCTGAATATTCATATATTATTCTGCAAATAGCTTACATTATTCTGTACAACTTTTATATTTAACATTTTTATCTAATACAAGAAACAAAAAAGTTACGAGGGGGGGACATTATAAATGATCACCGTGTACAAAAGTTAGAGGCAAGAAGGTAAGTCGCTGGGTTCCACTATAGGGCTCTGTATCTCCGTTAAGGCGCACTTTAGGAAATTTTTTTCTATAACAAATTAGGGCTATTTTGATCTCTGCTATACGCTCCCGAGAGTATGCCATATACTTACCGGATACCCTGTATACTATTTTATTTAAAAAAATAATTGCTCTGTACTGACTTTGTGAAGAATCCTGTGTTTTTAAGAATATTTTTTATTAGAGACATTTTCGAAATATCGGTGTGCCCGGGACTGTGTAGGGTTTACGGCAGATTTTTACACGACGCCGCGGTCAAACATCGCCGTCATTTAGCCGTGCGATATACGCCACCAAAAAAAATAAGGACGTTATTACCGGCAGAATATGCTTTCAGGGTTGCAATATGCATTGTGTTCTGAGCTTCAGTAGCAGCGTCAAAACATAATCAAATCAACCAGGCAATTGTTTTGACCAACTCCGATTTTAATAACTTTTGGTACACCTGTTATACCCATAGCAAAACTCGGAAAACCAAACTATTAGATTTTTTGAATATGCAGTTTTTGTGTTGATTTTTGAAAATGCCAAAATTGACCAATTTAGCTCCTGCAGGCGCTTACGAAAATACCAATATCTTATAAACTACTTCCACTGTACAAATGAGTAATATCTCATTTGAAAGGTATTTTCGAGGCCCTTCTAATCATAGACATCGTAACTATTAGACCGAACAATAACAAATAAACGTGATGTCATCATTGCATTCCAGTGTAAAGTAAATCAACATACAAGCTGCTCCCCTCCACTTGGTTTGCCAGACTTACGCCACAGAAAACGTAGTTTTCTGGGCTTACTCTGTTAAAAGTATTAACTTCTATGATTAACTAGATTAACATGATGTGGGAAATATATAACATTGCCTAAAACCTTGAAAAAAATTTGTAGTATGCCAACGCAGCAATAACGGATCCGCCCAGATTTAATCATTTTCGTGGCCATCCGCATCGACTCGACAATACTCGGCATAGCGGATGTTGTTTTCCTGGAGTTTTGTCGCATGCATATGTAAAGTCAGCGTAATCCCCACTCTCGGCCCCACCTAGCTCCTCACAGCGTCTCGCCCACAAACGATTTTGGCATCACAATTTTATAGCATTTATGAATGGCGTGTCGGATCTATAGTTACGATGCCTATGCTTCTAATGCCGTCTCACATACCCTACTTTTTGATAATTTTTTTTAATTTGTGAAATTTTTTTTCTTAATCTATTCTAACGCTATTCTTTACTTTTTTTTTATTTATGTATGTATTTCCTTAATGTCTTCTCAAAATATCTACCAAATTTAGGGATGGAGAAATTAAAGCTTAAAGTTCAACTATTGATATACAGGGTGTACAGTTTTCAATGGCTTTACGGGGTATCTTCGTTATTAGTAAAGATAGAAGGATACGGTTTTCGCAGCACTATGCTACTTTTTTGTGAAACAAAGGCCGCAATCAGAATTTTTCTAGTCCTCCTTGTTCTTGATATACGGGATGTTTTTGAAAATTTTACATTTTGGGACGCCACCATATTTAGGTTACCCTGTAGTTTATCAAAGAGAAACATCCAGTGACGTACTCAGATTTTTTCTACGTTCAAGTTTCCGAGAAAAAAAAACTTGCTTTTTTTTTTTAAATGGGTCACCCTATATGTATATTCTTTAATAATATAATTTAGTTTATAACAAGCTTCTCAAAAATATATAATACCTTATTTTTATTTTTAATCTTAAGCACAACATTTCCCTATGATTTTAAAAGAGCTAATTATTTAATGTTAAATAATTATTATCATTCAATTAATTGGGTCAATGAGCTAGGGTATATCAGGGATGTTAATGAAGCCAAAAATATTTTTGATGAACTATTATTCCGTGGGATTAGCCAGTTTCTTCCTGTTTACCGTCTAAAAAATCCAAAATTTCCCAAATGGTACACTAATGAACTGAAAAATCTAATTTTTGAAAAAAAGAAATGCCATAAAAAATACAAGCAAACCAACTTGTGATGGCATTATGAAAGGTTCACTTTGTTGAGGTCACAAATTAATGTTTTAAAGCGAAGTTGCTATCTTGAATATATAAATAATGTCGAAAATAATTTAACTGACAACGCGAAAGAATTTTGGAACTTTGTGAATTCACAAAGAGGGGGCAATTGTGTACCTAACTATATACATTTGGACGGGCAGACGGGAACGGACGGGCAATGTTGTTGATGTCTTTAAGACGCACTTTCAAAATGTGTACAAATCTGATGTTGATTTTGATGACACATTACACCTAAATAGTGAGTCATCGTTACCCCTAAGTAATTTTTCACTTACCCTAGGAGAGGTGTTTGATGATATTTTAAAGCTCAACCAAAATAAGGGACCTGGCCCTGATGGCATACCTCCTAATTTCTTAGTAAACTGTGTATACTCTTTGTCCAAACCTATTTATTTGCTTTTTAAACTGTCTCTGGAAACTGGTGTTTTTCCTGAGGAGTGGAAATACAGTTTTATCAAGCCCATATTTAAATCTGGGTCTCGGTCAGATGCTAGAAACTATAGACCAATTTCAATTTTAAGTACAATACCTAAACTTTTTGAAAAGATCATATGTGATCATATTAAAGGTTTCAGTATGAGGGATATCAATCAGGAGCAGCATGGCTTTTGTAAGGGTAGATCAACAGCCACAAATATGGCGATTTTTACTCAGATTGAGTGCTTTGGAAAGTGGGTGCCAAATTGATGCCATCTATACAGATTTTAGTAAGGCATTTGACACCGTGAATCATCATATTTTGGCACAAAAGCTGCAGTGCTTTGGCTTCGCTGAGACTTTACTTAAGTGGATAATATCATATATTAGTTATAGAAAACAGCTTGTAAGGGTAAAGGGTTTTGTATCACAGGAAATATGTGTCACTTCTGGTGTGCCACAGGGAAGCCATTTAGGTCCTTATTTGTTCAACATCTTTATTAACGACCTTTCACGGCCTTTACTCTTTGCTGATGATTTGAAATTGATTCTAAAGGTTAATTCTCATGATGATGCTGTGAGACTACAGGATGACTTGAATAGGGTGAGTGAGTGGTGTGTTATCAATAAAATGGATTTAAACATAACAAAATGCAAAATAATGTCATTCTATCGCATAAAGCACCCAATTGTTTTTGATTATAGTCTTAATGGTCATGTTTTGGAAAGAGTTACCACAGTCCTTGACTTGGGTTTGTGCTTGGATGTCAAATTGGACTTTCATGGTCATTATGAATACATTGTTAACAAGGCATTTAAGATGTTAGGTTTTATTTGTCGTAATGCAAAAGATTTTCGGAGTATGAGTAGTTTAAATAATGTTTATAAAACTCTTGTTAGGTCAAGTTTGGAATATCTCTCGTGTATGGTCATGGTCACCAATGTATTTAGTACATATTCAAAGCATAGAAAAGGTTCAAAGGAGATATTCCACATATATTTCTTTTAAATTTAAGTTGCCTCCACAATCCTATGACGGATTGAGGCGGAGACTGGGTTTGGATTCGTTATCCGCGCGTAGAGTGAAATCTGATATTTATTTTTTATTTAAATTAGTAAATGGAATTATTAATTGTCCAGATTTGTTGCAAATGATAAACTTTCGCGTCCCATCAAGGTGTACAAGGAATCATTCCCTCTTTGCTGTTGATCGTCATAGGTGCAACTACGGGATATCTTCTCCTGTTACTGGAATGGTTAATGGTGGCAATATGATTGAATATGACTTTTTTAATTCCTCCTTTGCTTCCTTTAAGAGAAGAGTATCCGAACTTTTACTTTGATATTCCTGTTCTTAGATTTGATTTACTACTTTTATAATTGCTTTTGTTTAGTTTATGGACTCTTTAACACAGTGTTAGTATATTAAGATTGCTTTGTAAAATTTACAAATGGGATTTTGCCCGTCAATAAAATAAATAAAATAAAATAAATTTACGTTTTATTAAAAAATATACTCGAAAATATACATTTTTTGTTAGTAGGCCATGATGGGTATTTAAAAAAAGAAAAGAACACAGTCATTTATGTCATATTAAAAACTTCTTTAGTTTCTGTCAGAGTATTCAGGTTCTCTAAGTTGTTTTAAAATATCTAATTAACTGTTGAGCAGCTTTTTGTCTCAGTAAAGTCAAGAAGTGGTGATCTTATTATAGGTGGTGTTTACATTCCCCCAGGCTCCAGCATTGACAAGTATCTCGCTCATTGTGCTACTGTGGAGGACATTAGTCAATCATTCCCGGGCACTAAGTTGTTTATGTTTGGTGACTTTAATTTACCAGATGCCATTTGGAGTAATGATGAGCTGGGTCTAACTGTTCAGTGTCCAGCAAACTCACATGCAGTGCACGTCGCGGAAAGTTTTGCCTTTCTTAATTTATTTCAAAATAATAGTATTGCAAATAATCGCAATGTTTTCTTAGATCTAGTTTTTAGCCACTTTGCTTTTTTAGATGTATGTACAGCAGATGATATTTTGCTCCCAACAAGTATTCATCATGTCCCTTGTGTGTTTTATCTCCCAAGTGTAAATATTAATAGCTTGAGGTGTGATGAATGCTACTGGGACTTTAAAAATACTAACTTTAGAGCTATAAATGATTATTTTGCATCGGTCGACTGGAGGGGCATTCTGGGCCCGTTATCTGATATTGATCAAGCTACGGAATTAATGTATGATATTATGTACCATGGTGTACGGATGTATGTCCCGCGCAGGCGCAGCGTTTCGTCAAATTTCCCAAGATGGTTTAGTCCTGCTTTAAAAAAATTAATTATTAAAAAGAAAACCATTCATCAGAAATTTAAAGAAACTGGACAATACCATTACTATACTTCCTTTGTGACCTTAAGGTCCGAATGTAAAACATTGACAGCAAGATGCTATTCTCAGTACCTTCAAAGGGCCGAACAGAATATAAATAATAACCCTCGTAGCTTTTGGTCCTTCATTAATAGTAAACGGGGTTCCTTTGGATTACCATCGGCCATGACCTTGGGCGATACATCAGCTACTAATGGGCAAGATATAGCTAATCTATTTGAAAAATATTTTTCGAGTGTATTTGTTAAAAGCAATGTTCCTACGCCCAACTATAGCTTAAACTTTGAATGTAATGCTACCTACCGCCCAATACTAGTGGCTGAAGTATTTGATAAAATCAGTCGCTTGCCGGACAAACTTTCGGCAGGCCCTGATGAAATACCTAACTATTTGTTGAAACGCTGCGTCTGCACCCTAACTGACGTTCTTACTCTTGTATTTAATAAATCACTTGAAGTGGGGGAATTCCCGACACTCTGGAAGGAAAGCTTTCTTGTCCCCATTCATAAATCGGGCGATAAAAATAGCATAGACAATTATCGTAGTGTCTGTAATCAGTCTTGCATACCTAAGCTATTTGATTCTTTGGTGTGCGATCAACTTTCGTGGTGCTGTAAGGAGATAATCATAGATCAACAACATGGTTTCTCTAAGGGTAAATCAACAACTACAAACCTAGTAGTCTATGAATCGGAACTGTTGGATGCCTTGGAGGCGGGTGCTCAAATAGATTCTGTCTATACTGACTTCTCTAAGGCCTTTTACAGAGTCGATCATAGACTATTGCTTGCAAAGCTGTCAGCTGTGGGGTTTAGCCCAGCTCTAGTTAAATGGCTGGGAAGTTATTTAAAAAATCGTATATTTAAAGTAAAAATTGGAAACTTTTTCTCTAAGGGATTTGTGGCCGTATCGGGGGTACCACAGGGTGCCCACTGCTCGCCTCTTCTCTTTAACCTATTTGTAAACGATATTAAAGAATACATAATTGAAAGCATGTTTTTAATGTTTGCTGACGATGTCAAGATATATAAGATTATTACTAGTATTTACGATCTGGATTCCTTACAGCACGACATTAACAGATTTGTGTTGTGGGCTGAGACAAATGGTTTGCAATTAAATGTAGAAAAATGTCATGTTATTAGTTTCTATAGAGGATTAAGAAGGGTTAACGGTGATTATAGCATTGGTGGTTTAGTACTGGATAGGGTTGACAATATTAAGGATCTCGGAGTAATTTTAGACTGCCGACTATCATTTACTGATCAAATCAGTGCTGTTGTCACCAAAGCTTCAAAAATGTTGGGCTTTATTCAGAGGAATTGTAGTGATTTCTCAATTACGTCTTTAGTTTTACTTTACTGTGTCCTAGTGCGGTCCATAATGGAATACTCTACGGTGGTGTGGTCTCCGTTTTACGAAGTTCATAAATATAGCTTGGAGAAGGTTCAAAATAGATTTCTTAGACTGTGTGCGTATAAATTGAATATACTGATTGTTGATCATGATTATAGTGAGATTAGAGGTATGGTTGGCCTTGACTTGTTAGCTCATAGAAGAATAATGTTTGATGTTAGCTTTGTTACAAAGATAGTTAGGGGTTATACTATATGTCCGGCTTTGTTAAATTCTATAGCTCTGAATGTTCCCATAAGGTCCCTTAGAAATTTTGAATTATTTCATATTGGTCATCACAGTACCAACTATGGTTCACATGCGCCCCTGATACGGGTCATGCGTTTTCTCAACCACCACAATGAGTTGGATATATTTTCTAATTCCCTCACTTCTCTTAAAAAAAAGGTAATTGTCAATTGTTTATAGTTGTATAATTTCGTCGATACCATCGTAAACTTACTTTTGTCAAGTTAGTATTTAGATATTTCAATAGCCTTTTAATTTAATTTCAGTTGTATTGATATTATAATGGGTTGTGCCCGTATATTTTACAAATAAATAAATAAATAAATAATAGTAAAAAATCAGTTTGTCCTAATTATGGCAAAAAATGTTAACTTTGAAAATAATGAAAAATACGACATGCTCGTTTGTTATGTCCATTGTAATGAAAATGCAGATGAAGCTTTAGAAGTGTATTAGAATGGGTAAATATACGCATTTTTGTAGTATCTCTATAAATATTTATTAAATTTCTTAAGTTACTTGTAGATATCCCGAAAGACGACAGCCGGATAAAAGAATTTTTCTAACGATGAAATCAGATTTAATTGAACATGGTTTATTTTATAAACATCGGCCTAAAATCTACAAGAAAAACTGGAGACTATTGAAATAAATGTTTTAGCTTCAATTGAAACAAATCCAACTAGTTCTTGCAGAACGGTTAAAGGTTCGGTCGGAGTAGTTAAATCAAGAGTTCAAACAATCCTAAAAAAACACAATTTTAAGCCGTATAAATTCCACCTAGTACAAAACTGACATCCTGGTGATGCACAGCGCCGTAGAGTTCTGTAATTGGTATTTACAAAGTATCAACAGAGAAAATAACTACCGTTGTATGGTCCGATGAGGCTCATTTTACCAGTGCTGGTATACTTATTTAATCGCACAATACGAGGTTTTGGTCTCAGGAAAATCAGCATGTAATATTTCCACTGGAACGGCAAGGCAGGTTTGGCTTTAACGTTTCATGTTTTATACTAGGAAGCAAAATAATTTATAATATATTTGAAGGCAACCTTAATGCAAATAAATATTTGGAAATTCTGGAAAAAGTTGTGCCGGAAATAATAGAAGACGTGCCCTTAGCGGGTCTCAATAACTTGTATCTCACAATGCGCTAATTATCAGGGCCTACTTAAACAATAATTCCCTAGACCACGGGATTGGAACTAATAGACCTGTAAGATGGCCACCAAGATCACCAGACTTGTCGGTTTTGGATTTCTTCTCGTAGTGATACCTTGAAAATAAAATTTATTCTATTCAATATCAAACAATTGCAGATTTAAGAAATGCTACTGAAAGAGCATTTAGGGAGTTACAAACGCGGCCTTTTACCATTTTAAATTTATTAAGGCGAATAAGAACTATGTGTGAAACATGTCTAAGGCATAATGGAGAACAACTTGAGCATTATTTATGAGAAAGTTCTATAAATTTTCAGCTTCTGTTTCTAATGTTTTACGTAGTAAAACACAAAACACAAACTCGATTTATGCATTGTTATTATTTTTACTGAAATATAACGCTAATTAGATTAATGAGTCCAAAATATATTTCTTCTGCAGTAATTATTTCTTTTATCTTTTATTATTTATTATTTCATTTAGAATAGGACGTATTAACAGCAGAGCTACAGGTTTATTTTATATTCATGCACCCAGGACTAACCTTTATAAAAATTCTCCACTTGTAAGGCTCTGTGCGCATTTTAATAATTATGGTGTTGCTATTGATTTTTTAAATATAACTGGTCGGCAGTTAAAAAGACAGATAAAAAGCGAACTGCATAGACACTTACAGTAATTGATTAGTAGGATTTAAACTGTGTACTCAGTATATTGATGTATATATATTTATAGGAATTTAGACTAAGTTATAACTGTATCTATGATTGGCTTTATAAAAAGTTGTTGATACATTGAACAAATAAATAAATAAATAAATAAATAAATAAATAAATAAATAAATAAATTACCTAACATACCAGTAATAATTTTTTTTAAATACCCGTCATGGCCTACTAACAAAAAAATGTATATTTTTTAATAAAACGGAAATTTTATTATAAAATTTATTTACTTAATATTAAAAATAAAAATAAGACATTATATATTTCTGAGAAGCTTGTTATAAACTAAATTATATTACTAAAAAATATATATTTTTATTTTATTTATTTATTTATTTCCTTCCATTAAATAGACTACAAAGTATTAATATCGTCATGCAATAGCAATAGTTTCAAACAAAAAAGAAAAAAAAAATACTATCTACATATTATGTAAAACTTACAAAGTACAAATTAGGTACATGCATAAAAATTAAGTACAACCAACGGGAAAAAACAAAACTAACTCAAATATTCGTCTATAGAGTAAAAGCTGTTTTTAAAGAGATAGCACAGTAGAGATTTTTTAAACTTTCTAATGGAATCTATAGCCTTAATATTATCTGGGAGCTTGTTAGCAATATAACTACAAAAGCAATGGGGGCTTTTTTTGTATGCTCAGAGACGAAAGTTAGGGATTAAAAGATTATCATTAGTCCGTGTTGGATAATTATGAATAGCAGACACTGCAGGGAAAATGCTGCTGTATCTTCTTGCCTTATTCTTCTGCCTTCAAAATTAATATACTCGGCAAGGTTAAAATTTTTTTATTTTGGAAGACTAGCCTACATGAGTCTAAAGGACCCATTGAGAAAATTTTCCAGATTATTCTCTTCTGAAGAATAAAGATGCGTGTAATCTCTGTAGTCTGGCCCCAGTAGAGGATCATATACTTAAGATGACTGTATACCAGAGCGTAATACACATTAACTAATTGTTTCTCTGACAAAACATTTGTTAAATTAATTATAGCAAAATAGGCAGAGTTAAGCTTTCCTGCCACATAGTCAATGTGCTGAGTCCACAAAAGCTTTTCGTCAACACGCAGTCCCAAAAATTTGCACTGCTCAACTCTGTTGATCTTAATACTGTTCATTTCAAGATTAAAATCAGGAACATTTCGTCTCTTGTGAAAGACCAAATATTGAGTTTTGGACTCATTAACAATAAGCCCATTACTTTCACACCAAGCGCTAAAACGATTTAAAATTTGATAAGCGCGTCGAATAAGAGAGTCGAGTTGAAGATCCGCGATCACGATTGAGGTGTCATCTGCGTATAGAACTAAAGTCGAATTTTCTCCCAGATCCAAAAAATTCTCCAAATCGTTGATAAATAAAAGAAACAGTAGGGGAGACAGAACACTACCCTGAGGTACCCCATGGTTTTGATACTTTGCCTCTGACATGACTAACTAATATAACTTTTAAAAACCTTAGTCCAAAAATGATCCTTAAGCTGCACAAAACATACATAAGGCCAAAACTAGAATATGCCCAGAGTGTATGGAACCCTTACTATGCCAAAGATATTGAAGCTCTGGAGAGAGTGCAACGGCGAGTGACTAAGCTGCCATTTCAACTTAGGGAACTGTCCTATGACACAAGGCTTCAACTGCTGAATCTCCCAACCCTGTACCAGCGAAGACTGCGTGGTGACCTAATCGAAACATTCAAAATAACTGGTGGATATTACAGGTGTGACATGGGCATGTTCCAATTCTCTGAAAATCAGCATCTTAGGGGGCATAACAAAAAGCTGTTAAAGGAGAAATGTTCTAAACTGCTGCGCAGGAACTTCATTACCAACCGTGTTGTCTATAACTGGAACCGCCTCAGTGGGAAGACTGTGAATTCGGAAACAATCAACCAGTTCAAAAACCGTTTGGACCGTGACATAGCCGATTGGAACAGTTCCTTTGTGCATTATACCGTGTGATGTCGATTAGCGCTACCTATTACCAAACTTATTTAACCTACTGTAATAATTGTTGTGATATGTACTGATATGGCTAACTAAAAACTAAATGGACTATAGAGTTTAATACACATGTGACTGGCAGATACATCTTAAGACTTAATACAATAGTATCATCGGTTTTCTACCGCTTACTATTGTTTGTTAATAATAATAATAGATAATAATAATAATAACTATATATATAATATAATAACTAGAGGGTGACCCATTTAAAAAAAAAGCAAGTTTGTTTTTTTTTCTTGGAAACTACCGAGGAAACTACTGAATGTAGAAAAAATCTGAGTACCTACGTCACTCGACTCTACATAAAAAACTACAAAAAGATCTTTTGTTTTCTCTTTGATAAGCTACAGGGTAACCTAAATATAGGGAGTGTCCAAAAATGTAAAATTTTCAAAATTATCCCGGATATCAAAGACAAGGACGACTAGAAAAATTCTGATTGCGGCATCTTTTGTTTCACAAAAAAGTAGCACAGTGCTGCGAAAACCGTATCCTTCTATCTTTACTAATAACGGAGATACCCCGTAAAACCATTGAAAACATTAAAATATGTCAACATATGTGCCTTCTACAGCTTTCAGTCGGGGGCAATGTGAGGGTAAACTATAGACCAATTACTGAACAGGGCTTATTTGAGCTATATAATGCTGTCGAGGGGATTGATTGGCACTCTTTTCCTGCTGCGGAGGGAGACATAGAGGAGCAGTTTAGGGACTTTACTGACACAATAACTGGGGCAATGGAAACTTGTTTTCCACTTAAATCTAAAATTGTATCTAGCACTGACCATACCGTGCGGGTGAACTGGTTCAATGACGGACTACGGGACATGAGGGAAAGATTGGCACTGCTACACTCACTCAATAAGCAGAATCCAACCCTGGTTCCAAAGCAACTCGTTACTAACTATAAAAAACAGTACAGGCTTGAGCTTTCTGCCTCAAAGAAGGCTGCTTATGATAACTTTATCGCTCACTCTAATAACAAACAAACTGCTATGTGGGATGTCATAAGGGAAGAGTCCAATAACACTCCGGTCTCTACTCCCTCAACTAATCTTAATGCAGAATCTTTTAATAACTTTTTTTATCAACATTGCAGATGATATTGTTACCAAACTTCCACAAGCAAATAAGAATTTTAATGAATATCTGACAGGTAACTTTAATCTTGAGACTGAACACTTTAAATTTAAGCATGTTACATATAATATGGTCAGGGATAAGCTCTCGCGGCTAAAAAATAGCGGTAGTTGGGACTGCTATGGGCTGAATAAACAAATAGTATCAACTCTAAAAAATATAATTGTGTATCCTTTGACAAGATTGATAAACTTGTGTATCTCAAGCAACACGTTTCCATCTTCACTAAAGACAGCAAAGGTGATACCCATATTCAAAAACAAGGGTTGCGATGGAGACCTTAACAACTATCGACCTATTTCTATACTGCCGCTTTTTTCAAAGATACTTGAGTCGCTGATGAGGGATCAGATTGGTGGCTACTTTGAGAGTGGTGGCTTGTTCTTCCAGGACCAGTATGGTTTTAGGAGCAAGAGATCAACTACCTTGGCTATTAATGGGCTTACACACTATGTCACGGAGGGGCTGGAATTGGGGTTGGACACTTATGCCTCCTTTTATGACTTAACCAAGGCATTTGATTGTGTTTCCTTTGAGATCCTACTACACAAACTAGCCTACTACAATTTTCATTCAAATAGCATTGCCTTTCTTAAGTCTTACCTTTCCCACCGTGTCCAATTTGTATCATACAATGGAGCGATGTCGACGAACCAGATCATCAAGCATGGAGTCCCACAGGGCTCTGTCCTGGGCCCTTTACTGTTTCTCATATACATGAATGACCTCTCGCAATATACCCACAACCCTAACCTGATTTTGTTTGCTGATGATACAACAGATCTTACACACTATCATCCTTCTGACCCCGTCCAAGACATTGTGACCGACAAGCAGCTCTCTATACAAGACTGGTTCCTGGCAAACAAACTTAGTCTCAATAACTCCAAGACACAAAACTTAAATTTTTCACTTAGACACTCCAATCCTGACCTGCCTCACGATGAGTTTGTCAAGTTCCTGGGTGTTTACTTGGATCGCGGTTTGACATGGGCAGTGCAAATTGATAAACTTGCTTCTAAGCTTTCCAGAATTACATACCTTGTCAGAAGCCTGTCGGGCAGAGTTTCGAGGACCATACTACTATCAGCATACCACGGTTACTTCTGCTCTAATATGTCCTATGGAATACTAAATTGGGGTTACTCTACCCATGCAACAAAAATTTTTAGGCTACAACGCAGATGTGTCCGTGTGATAATGGGGCTGGGCTACAGGGACTGCTGTCGAAACTGCTTTTCTGATTTGAAAATACTAACCTTTCCCTGTATGTTTATTTTCCAGTGTCTGAATTATATACTGCATAACACTGTAAACTTTACCAGTCATAGAGATATACATAATTACTCTACTCGCAACAGAGAGAACATTGTCCCAGGCTATCACAGACTTCGCAGGACTCGACGGGGTACAGACTACTACTGTATACTTTTCTATAATGCCTTGCCAGTGCGAATTCGTGAACTGGATCAGGAAGTGTGTACAAAAAAAATTTAAAAATACTTAATCCGGAAGTCCTTTTATTCCCTTGAGGAATACCTCAATAATGATTTCAATGACCTGATCTGATCTGTTTATGTATATATAATGTAATGTTGGTCTGTAATTGTAATGTATGGTATATATATATATATATATATGTGTGTATTTTCGTTACCTTAACTCTTAACTACTTGTTTTGATTTTATAAAGAACTATTGACAGTCTGCTTTTAATGATTTTTTTATTATGTAAATTTTATTTGCTAGGTACTAATGATTTTAATATGTATTTTTATTCGGTATGATGACTTGTAAAAACACAACACTGTGTAATATTACCAAAAAAAAAAAAATGTATAAAAAAAAATATCTTTACTTATCAGGTTAGAATTATACTGTCATAGAGTTCATTCATAACTTTATTTTCAAAATTTATTAAAACAAAATTAATACAATTAATACTGTATAATGTTGAATAATCCTGACCTACATTGGAAGTTGTTAAACTTGTAGTAAATACTTAAAAAGCTGGATTTATAAGCTCAAAAAAGTTTGCAAAGCTGACGTTCAGTTGGCGTTGGACATAAGAGCTCAGTTTAAACTAAAGGGAACACTTAGTTCAATTTATAAACTCAGTTCGTGCAAAGTTCGATAGTTTCGAAAAGTTCCCAGGTAGTTAGAGATAACCAACTTTTAAGCTCAGAAAGTTCGTACCGACCAATAAAGACGCTATTTTAAGGTCATGTGGTTTATTGTTTAGGTCCCTATTCGCCATTCATTTTTTTTTTTTTTTAATAATTGTAAGGTTAGTTTTGTGTTTTGTGCCCCAAGATTGGAAAAGTAAAAATGGATAGCATGGAGAGTGACTACACTAATTTGTTGTTACTCGACTTTATTCAAAATTATGAAATATTTTAACTTATTCTATTGGAAACAAACTTCAACCAATCAAACAACTTTTCAAACCTCGCTACCGGCTTTATAAATACCATATTGTGAACTGTGGAATATCGAACCTCACCAACTTGGACATAACTTCAACCTCGCCCACTTTTCGAGTTTATAAATCGAGCTTTAAGTATTACTTCTTAGATCGTAGTTCAGTAAAAAAAAATTGCGTTAAACGAGATTTTGTGTAGGAGCATTGTTAAAAGTAAATCGTCGAGAAAAATATGATCTTGCAAGAGATGACAGACTTATTGACGGGAGACTGCGATGGTAGTTCTCACAATACTAAACAGAAATTAGAAATACCGGAAACCAGCCGCTGGCTCTGGGGAATGTTTAATAACATCTTTTCAAGTGTAGACAACCCAGAGCATGTTTCACAACCACAAAACACTTAAAGGTTAGTTTATATAGATTAGAACTTCCTTTCCTTTGATCTTTATCGGTATCTGATGGATAACATAAAACATGCTATAAGAAAAATGTTGTAGGTATAGTAGGTACAACTGTTACAACAATGTTTAACTTCGTTTCTTTTATCCAGCAAGTTGTACAACTTTGCTATATACATGTTTTGTCATATTATATGGTCTGCGGACCCCCGGCTTTAAATGTTCTATTAAATTCGTAGCTCTAATAATTAATATCATATTAGGGTTACTGCTTATTAAAGGAAATACTTACCAGACCAAAACTTCAAAACTAGCATATATTCCTGAAGGAAGGGAAAACCCTACTTCTATCTTCTTATCTTTACTCAGCAAATTTGCATTGATAAAAACCAGTCAGTAAACCCCAAAAAAACTGTTCCTACAATGATACCAATTAGTAATTTCCAAAGTAAAAACAGCTGATTATCAAATATCTATTGCCAATTGCCAACCATGGTGTTGCTACACAGCATAGGCCACAAAGGGAGTAAAACTAAAATTAGAGAAGATAAAAGTTTTAGAGGTGGCCATTGCAACTAAGACTAAGGGTATAACCTATTTATAACTGTCAACTTTTACTTCTTTCAAGTTTGTTTTTTGATGTATTTTTAATTTATTTGTAGAAAAATGGATCCAGCTTTGTTGAAAGAACGTGAATTGTTTAAGAAGCGAGCTCTTACCACTCCCACGTAAGTCTTTATTGTAAATTTCGACCATGTTAAACCAACTACAAAGTTAGTTGGATCTTATAGAAATCTTAAAATTGGTTAAAAATATAACCCACTTAAGAAACCAATTGGGTTTTGCTGCTAAACCCCATTTTACCGAAATAAAAATACCCATACATAGTAAAATATTAAAAAAATATATTAAGTACTGTGATACCTACCTTGTTTATTTACTTGGTTTGTTATGAATATATATCCAATATCTGACCAGACAACACAGCCTGAGGGACTAAAAATTCGGAACTTCCCAGAAATGATTAAATCGCTGGACAGATATTAAAGTGGGTCGTCTAATTGGGTTTTTCGGTTGAACAAAGAGTTGGGATTTTAAAGTAGGTACCACCTTTTATTTTCAAGTAACACTAACTTAAAGTTATTGTTAATAAGTCAATAACCGAATCAAATATGTACTTTATCATGCAAATACATACACAATGTTAAAAGGCTACAGAATAAGTTTAAAAATTCACATGTAGGCACTATAGAATACATTCTTCTTTAAAAGTCCCTTCATACAATTCATAAAATTGCTAAGTGGAAGTTCTCTGATATTTAAGGGGATTTTATTGAAAAGGTTCACTGCGACAAGCTCGGGTCTGTTCTGGCACCTACTCAACTTGCAATTGGCGGTTAAATGGTCATCCCTCCTATGCGTTAAGTGATTAGGTATGTATATCTCCATAAGTAGGAAATTTGTCTTCATTTCCCTTTAGATAGACAATACACTCTAAAATAAAAGGTGGTAAATTGGTAGCAAAGAGGCAGATCAGTAGTTTGACACACACCCTTCATCACCCTTCCTGTGGATAAGTACTACAACAGCATTTTTCAGAACTTCAGGAAATACATTTTATTTTAAACATTGATTGATAAGTGAAGAAATAGTCCATGCTTTCAGTGGAGTCAAAGTAATGCAGTCAGTGAAATAGTTAATCTTTTATTTTATATTTATTGCGGTACTGAGAAACCATATGTACTTATGTACTATTTTTATTTTTAAGATAGTTGATAATGTCCCTGACATCATTATCAGTTACATGGTCAAAACAAAATTTAGAGTCCGGAGCATTAAGGGTTCCCAAGTTCTCCAGAGGATCGATATCGTTTACAGACACAGTAGTCATAAAATAATATTATTAAGTAAGCTCAAGCTGTCTACTATTCCTAACGAATTAACCCTTACGCCCCTGATACCTACCTGCGATATTATTGTTTTAATTTAGATTTGCAAGGTTTCTACTTGCGCCACTTGTAGGCAATAGTACAATAATAATTATTGGAATCCTAATTAGTGATTGTAAAGTTGTACTCTACTTCCTTTTAGGTCCAAATTATGAATGTCCTGTTAGCTCTAAACTCTAACTGCAAGATAAATTCTCATTATTGGAACAACTGGTGTCATGAAAGTTATGTGGATGTTATCACCAATTTACTATTTCTTTTATTTTTTATTTCTCTGTATTTGGATAGATATACATTTTAAATCTGTTTGTCTTCTTTGCTTAAAATTTTACTCTCGAACTTATAAAACTTACAATGTTATATACAATCCATTTTTCTAGATTCTTTTTTTTAGACTTTTTCTTTGTATTTGTTTTTTAGATTATCTCTTTGTGTTTATTTGTATTTGCTATACCCGTCCTGCGCCCCTGGGCTTTCAAAACATTAATCTGTGTTTATGTTTTGTATTTACCAAGGACCAATAAAGATTTTTGACTTGACTTTTACTTAACTTGACATGTATAATTTGGACTCGAGTTCTGTGATTTGGACCTTAGAGATGTCGCTATATAACACGTCAGAGTCAAGAGACCAGCAGGCGCTTTCGATAAGAAATCCTTTGAAGTTAATAAGTAAGGTTTTGTCTGGATCATATTTTTGGTGTATTCGCACCGATATTGCAACCGAAATAGCCGGAGCTCGCTAGCCAGCTCTGGACTTATACCGGGTGGTGCATGGCTTAGTTGAACGTAGGAAATCTCATGTAAATTTTGAGGAGGCTAAATCCTGGCTCCACTGTACATTTTAGAGAAAAATTGTATTATTATTTTTTGAAGAGGCCGATATAATAAACACATGTGCCACGTTTGAATAAATTTTAATAAGCCTATTCAATTAAATGTGATGGCAAAATTACGAAATTTTCATAGTACACAGTACCGGGTGTTCCACCTAAGGAGGTAATCGGCTATATCTCAGAAAGTAATAACACTAGGACTTTGGGAAAAAATATATATGGATAAAAGCGGCCAAGAGAAATTGCTGGAAATTATTTTCAAGTTCGAAAAATGACCGCTAGGGGGCATAAGAGAACTTTCAAAATAGAAATGCCTATTTTCTCTTGATTTTTCTTAATAAAAATATGTTAAAAATATAAGCATTGTATTCTTCATAAAATTATGCAACTTTATGTTAGGAATCGTTTTTTTCTATTTTCAATAATAAAGTGGTGGGAGGTCAAACTTTTTTTCTTTCAAACGCTGATATCTCTGCTTTGGATAAACCGATTTTATTCAACTTGGTCTTGAAAAAAAGCCCTTCTTTTCCTCTACACGTAGATGTATTAACTATACCATATTGATTCTGATGGTGGCCACTAGATGGCGTTTTTCCGTAATTTCTCAATGAATAAGGATTTTCTCAAAAAAATCAAATGTTATGATATGACTTTTTCATCATATTTTATTTTAGGCTTATAAAGGCTATTAAATAGTGGAATAAAAAAAGTTGATGATGGTCGCTCGAATCCAAAACGTCGGAATAAAAAACTAACCCCATCAGCTTGTAGAGGAGGAAAAGTTACTATAAGGAACTGAAAACCGCAACGTGATATTTAACTTTTGTTAAACTAGAGATTTAATTGATTAATTAATGTTTTAAAAAATGGCCTATTTTTCCATATTAATTATTATTATCCCTAATTTCTCTAGTTTAACAAAAGATATCACGTTGCGGTTTTCAGTTCCTTATAGTAACTTTTCCTCCTCTACAAGCTGATGGGGTTAGTTTTTTAATCCGACGTTTCGGATTCGAGCGACCATCATCCACTTTTTTATTTTAAATACGGACCTGGATTTTTTATTCCACTATTTAATAGCCTTTATAAGCCTAAAATAAAATATGATGAAAAAGTCATATCATAACATTTGATTTTTTTGAGAAAATCCTTATTCATTGAGGAATTACGGAAAAACGCCATCTAGTGGCCACCATCAGAATCAATATGGTATAGTTATAGATCTACGTGTAGAGGAAAAGAAGGGCTTTTTTTCAAGACCAAGTTGAATAAAATCGGTTTATCCAAAGCAGAGATATCAGCGTTTGAAAGAAAAAAAAGTTTACCTTCTCCCACCACTTTATTATTGAAAATAGAAAAAAACGATTCTTAACATAGAGTTGCGTAATTTTATGAAGAATACAATGCTTATATTTTTAACATATTTTAATTAAGAAAAATCAAGAGAAAATCGGCATTTCTATTTTGAAAGTTCTCTTATGCCCCCTAGCGGTCATTTTTCGAACTTGAAAATAATTTCCAGCAATTTCTCTTGGCCGCTTTTATCGATATATATTTTTTCCCAAAGTCCTAGTGTTATTACTTTCTGAGATATAGTTGATTACCTCCTTAGGTGGAACACCCGGTACATAATACAGCAAATACCAGCAAATTATTATTTGGCATTGACAAAACGAAAAGTAGTGTCAGTGACAATATTTTCATTGAATGCGCTTTAATTATAGCTAAATATGAGCTATTCTATTCAGGAAAAAGTAACTATGATTAAGTGGTATTATACAGGAAACAGTTTAAGAGCAGTGTCTGAAACATTTTTAGTCCAATTCCCTGATAAGCCTATCCCTTCCATTTGATTAATTAAACTTATCATTAGCAAATTTGAGTCCAAAGGCACTGTAATAAATAACTGTAAACGCTCAACTCAGAATGTCAATAGAGCTGACGAAAGGGATAATAGAGATCTTGATATTTTACTGCACGTGCAGGAAAATAAAATGATTAGCACGAGGATTCTTGGGCAAGGCGTAAAAAAACATCAAACCACAGTGCTGCGCACTTTAATAAAACATATATATTTTCCTTACAAGTATGAAAAACATCAAGGGCTACGGCAAAGTGATGAACGGAGAATGGTATTCTGTTTTGAGGTAACGGAAAGAGCAAATAATAATAGGGAGAAATATTTGTTTTACCGATGAATGTACATTCACTCTCAACAACGAATCAAATGTTCAAAAATGCCGGTATTGGAGCCAAGAAAATGAATATAGTCTTGTTCATACTCGGACGCAATATCAACAACAAATAAATGTTTGGGCGGGAATTGTAGGACATCACATTATTGAACCATTATTTATGGAAGGCAACCTTACAGCAGTAACCTATTTGGACTCACTACAAAATCGAATTGAACCCGCACTAGAAGAAGTTGTACGCGAAAATCATGAGATCTGATATCAAATGGATAGTTATCCTGCCCATAACTGCCAATCATGGTTAGGAAATATTTTTAACGGAAATATTATTGGCCCACGGCATCTAATCCTTTGGTCAGTCAGGTCTCCTGACCTTTCGCCAAACGATTTCTTTCTGTGGGGCCACTTAAAAAATTTTATTTATAAAGGTGTAAAATTTGAAAATCTATACCAGCTAAAAAAGTTTCGTTAGGATGTTACAGAATTTCTCAATATCAACTCAGTAATGTTAGAAATGAATTTTATGATCGGTTAGGATATTGTTTAGCTGTTAATGGAGGGTTGTTTGAACACTTAATTAATTAATGTTTTTGTGAAAATCGGTAATCTTAGGTATGTTATGTTTAATAAAAGGCTTAGTAAGAAAAACATAATGGTGTCTTTTATTGTGGATGTGTAATTGCCGGATTGGTGAAACGAAAATGTGTTTTTAATGCAAAATAATCTTTGTTCGCTTTATTAGCTGGATTTTTTACAATAGCGTCATAGAAATTACCTATTTGCTGGTGTTTGCTGTATTATCTAAACTATGAAAATTTCGTAATTTTGCCATCACATTTAATTGAATAAGTTAGGATTGGCTTATTAAAATTTATTCAAACTTGGCCCATGGTCTTATTATATCGGCCTCTTCAAAAAATTACAATACAATTTTTCTCTAAAATGTGCAGAGGAGCCAATATTTAGCCACCTTAAAATTGACATATATTTCCTATGTTCAACTAAGCCATGAATCACCCAGTACTACTTTTTTGGGAGGTTATATTATTATCATGATTCTATGAAAATATTTCGGCAAATAATGCCATTTTATTGTCAAATAAAACGTACAAAATATTAGTTTTATTTAGTGGCTGGAGTATTTTAATACATAGATAAAGGTAATACATAGTTACAAGAAAAATACTTCAGTAACCGAATCAAGACTACATGTCATAAAGGCTAAGCACAGAAAGTATGTTAATACTATTAAATATAGGGTATAAGGATCCACAAAGCTCCATAAATTCCCTAAAAACAGCCACTGGGAGTACACAAAATTCGGGAAAGACACAATGGCCAAACTTTTTCAAGTACACTTTCGCAATTCAATAATTTTAGACGAATCACCGCAGACCTGGTAGCTAGGGAGGAAAATAAGACTTCTACTAGGGCTCGCAGGGATAATTAACAGATTTCCAAAAAAGTGGTGACAAAGGAAAAGATCAGATGGGCAATAAACTCATTTGAACCATCCAAGTCACCAGGATCTACATCATCAGTCTACCCATCAATGCTTCAGCAGAGAACGGTCCCGCTAATCGATAAGCTTCGGCTAGTACTAAGAGCCAGTTTGGCTACAGGACACATTCCGAAATTTTGGAGACTGATAAAGGCGGTATTCATACCTAAACTTGGACGACCAGACTATTCGGCAGTAAAGGCATTCAGACCTATCAGTCTGATGTCGTCCTTGCTTAAAACACTTGAAAAACTGGTTGATATGCTATAAGGGATGACGTCTTGGACCACAGACCTTTTCATCAAGGCCAGCATGCCTACAGAATAGGATAATTAACGGAATCTGCCCTTCACCAGCTAGTCAGCAGGGTGGAGAAGGCTCTAGAAAACAGTCAAATTCTACTGGGAGCTTTTCTGGACATAGAAGGAGCATTTGGCAACACATCCTTCATCCAGGGGCGGTCATATTAACATTTTGAGGGGGGGGGGGGCATGCATTGGCGGCTCGTGGCAATTGAGAGAGGCTGCGCGAGGAAAAGCGTTAGCGCCGCAGACGAAAAATTTTTGGGTGCCACGCCCTTTTTTGTTGATAATTCTTGGTTTTCAAGTAGGACAAATACGCAAAAAACGGCTAAGCAAATTTTAAGAAAATTATAGATACCTATTATATCATACCTAGGTACTTACTTAATTATTTTTATTAATATTTTTTGCGTTTAAATATTTTTAAAAAATTAAGGGTTTGACACGATTGGTCAGTTTTGTCACACGCGCCAAGCGCTGTTGCCGTAGTTCATAAAATTTGTAATGTAAATCGACGCCGAGGGGGGGGCCATGGCCCCCATGCCCCCCCCCCCCCGTATGACCGCCCCTGCCTTCATCCGCATCAATCACTAGGGCAACCATATGCGGACGACCTGGCAATAATGACCCAAGGCAAATACAACACGACAGTAATAGAGAGAATGCAAAGAGCTCTCAATATCGTCGAAATATGGGTAGGGCAGAAAGGACTTAACATCAGTCCTCAAAAGACTGTCATAATCCCCTTTACTAAACGCAGGAAAAGGAGGGATGGGGACCCCTAACCCTACATTGTCGGAAGAGGTCAAATACCCGGGAGTAACTTTAAACTCAAGACTGACCTAGAGCAAACACGTGGAAAAAACAATTTGGAAGTCGGAAGTAACCTTGACAGTTACTAGACGGATGTACGGAAATACATGGGGACTCTTACCTAAGCTGGTGCATTGGCTGTACACCAGGGTAGTGAGACCTGCAATCACGTATGCAGCATTGGTCTGGTGACCAAAGACAGCAGAAAAACCACAATATCATAGCTAGGAAGCCTACAAAGACTAGCCTGCTTGAGCATCACCACAGGGGCCATCACATTGACCCCCGCATCCGCAATGGAGAACATCCTACACCTTCCTTTACTTCATTTGGTGATTAATGGAGAGGCAGGAATGAGACTATACAGACTACAGTGTTCTACGTTACTTTCTGGGTGGCATGCAACTGGACACGCACTCCTATGCGATACCATAAGGGAGCAAACAACAGATACTCCTGGGGCAATAATCTGGTACACCGATGGCTCAAAAATCAAAGACGGTACCGGAGCAGGGATATACGGAGTAAGACCGAAGAGAGATGCTTATTTCCCACTGGGTAAGTCTCCCAGGGTGTTCCAAGCGGAAATCTACGCCATCCTACAGTGTGCGTACGAAAACAATAGGAGGATTTATCTTCATAAGCGGATCCACATATACTTCGACAGCCAAGCAGCCCTTAGAGCGCTAACATGCAATAAGATGGCATCAATACTGGTATGGGAATGCCAAGAGGAACTAGTGGCCCTGGCAAAAGCTAACAAAGTAATACTACAATGGGTACCAGGACATGAAGATATTACAGGAAACTAAAAGGCTGACGAAAACGAGGCAAGAAAGGGGTCGGAAAAAACATTCATTGGTCATAAGACGATGGACAAGGAATCGACACAAAATCTACTAGAACAACAGACAGGGATTAAACCATAGTAAATCTTTCATTGACGACCCAGACCCGAAACCAAACGATACAGTCTGATGAGCAGAAATCAGCTGAGAATTACCACAGGAATTCTGACAGGACACATGGTCATTAAGAAGCACCTGAACCGTATGCAACTGTACAACGGAGACCTAAGCTGCAGGTTATGCGGGCGAGAAAGTGAAACAGTACATCATATTATCTGCCAAAGCGAGTCATTGGATCGGAAAAGGCAACAAATACTCGGACAACCAACACTAGAACCAGAGGATATTCCGACACTCTCCCCAGTTGACCTACACAAATTAGTGCAAGGAACTGGAATAAATGAGTGGGTGTAAGACCAAACTAGGGTGAGCACAATGGGCCAAACCTGGCCGAAGTGCATCCGGCACTTGAACGGGCCCTCGGAAGAAAAAAAATATATAGGATATAGTAAAACATATTATGTTGTAACCAATTTTCCGACAAAATTAATATAAAATACAAGGGAGTCTCAAAAGGACTTAACGATTTGAAATAACATTAAAAACAATCTGTTTTTTTTTAATTATTATTGTTATTAATCTAAGAATTTATTTACTTCTTGAAAATGACATTCTTAAAATGACGGCAATATCCTTCGTGCACTTATCAAAGTTTTTACGAAATCTTTTAAAAACCTTTACAAGAAGTTGTCTGGGAATCAGCATTATTGATTTTTTTAAAATCTGCCTTACTTTTTTGGAGGGTATCATAAGTCTATTATTGTCTGCTAGAAGAATCCACGAAGCCTGTCCGATATAAAGAGAAACATTGAAAAAAAATATAAAAATAACTTTTTAGAAGATTGCGTGAAAATTTTGAGTGGCGCGAACGGAACTACCGTTAAGTAAAAATTCCTCTTTTTTTAAATTAACGATAAATTATAATTACAATAAACAGATTTGTTTTTGTTTTAATTCAAAACAGATGGGCCATTTTAAGACTTCCTGTATTTAGTAAGTTTTTACTGGTTTTTGCAAATTACTAATCGCAAATTTTTTGAATTGTTTGTTCACAAATTTTGGCCGCAGAACGACTTATTCCACGGCCTACACTATTCATTTTGAATAAAAGAATAATAAGCAATCCGTTCAGTGAAACTGGCGGTGTGCATCCGGAGAAAATGGCGAGTCGCTTGCTTAGGATGCTGTCGGCACACTTACATTTTTACGCTGATATCGTCTGCTGGTCTCTTAATGATGTGATATAACTGTCACTGTTAAAATTAACCGGCTATTGAGTTATAACTGCCGCTATTGGTAATTCAATATTGTTTGAACCAGTTACAATCGAAAACATTTGAAACCTTAAATTCCATATATTGAAAATAAACTTGTAAGCCTAATGCAAGCACTCGCGTCGGATTTAGTAATAACGCCGCCTTCTTCAACATAGTCTATAGCGATTTATCTTAAAGTGCATTATTATTATTTTTTACAAGTATACTTTAAATATTAATACTTCACATATTGTTTATAGCGTAGAAAAGAAAAAAACAGAACCGAAACCTGATCCTAGTCGAGATGAAAAGAGAAAGTCTAAACCAAGCACTACAAGCAGCGCCCCCAAATTGGATATTAATACGTAAGTAGGTAAATTAAAGCTACCTAAATAATTTTGGTTATACACTAGAGTTTATTATTTATGTATTTTTTTATTTATTTATTCAACTTATCTTTACTCATTTACATTCTTACACATTTTATTATTTTTATTATTGTTTTTAATTGTGTTTCATAATTATATTTTATTTATTGTTTCTCGGGCAAGCTTACAATCCAATATTTTTTAGTGGTAGTAGAGGTTTTAATTTTTGCCTATTCACCCTCTTGAAATAATAATAATGATAAGTATATTAGGAACTTTGTTTTAACAATGATTTAGTAGATACAGGGTTTTTCCTTATAATTTGCCACCCTTTTAGAAAGTTTATTTCTTGAGATAGAGGAAAAAAAATAATTACGAAAGTTTCAGGATTTAAAATTTTTTAAAATGTTAAACAAGGAAACAAAAGACCATATCAAAATTTAAAAAATGGTAACTTATGGTTTTTTTAAATGAAACACCATACGTATACTCGCATCCTTAAAATCAGCTTAATTTCCATATTCCAAAAATATACAGGGTTTATTGCATGTACAAAAAAGTACCTATGTATTTTAAAGTTAATTAAAACATTTAAATTAAAAACAAAATAATTTTTTTAAATAATGATACAAATAAAATTCATCAGTTAATCAAAGCAAATGTTGAAAATGGCCACCTTCTAATAACACGCACGATTGCAATCGTCTCATCATTGACGGTCGAAAACGCCTGCATTATTTCGTATCGCATTGCAACTTTCAATAATTCGAATTCTTAAGTCGTTTTCCTCTAGTACAGGTGTCTTCTACACGAGAGACTTTAGGTGCCCCCATAAATAATAGTCTAGAGGAATCAAGTTAGGACTGCGAGCTGGCCAACCTTGGGGACCTGCGCGTCCAATCCAGCAATTAGGAAAAGTGTTGTCGAAGTATTGACGAGCAAATAGGCTAAAATGAGCTGGGGCACCGTTCTGCATGAACCACATATTAGTTCTTATTTGCAGAGGTACGTCTTCCAACAGAACGTCAAGTTCTGCAGATAGAAACTGCGTATAGGAGTTTCCATTCAATGGAGGTGGTAAAAACCATGGTCCAATAAGATAGTCCTCAATGTAGGATTCCATATCATCTAAACTATTCGACTTTTTAATATATTTCAAAAACAGAGTTAGAGGGAGGCATTGGGCCTACAATTTAAAATTATTTTAAATTATACAGGGTCTCCCCAATAGTCGGGGCATATCAAACATACTTTTTTTTTAATGAAACACCCTGCATATTATGATATTTTTGGATTGCCTGATCAATTCTAAGAATATTTTGTATAACATATCCTATGCTTAAATTTAATAGTTTTTGAGTTATTAACGATTTTTCAAAAATTACGTGTTTTGTAACACTTAAAAAAAATGCACCTGTCGGATGTCTGAGAAACAGTAATACATGAAATGTGGGTTATGGAATACGATTGTTAAGTAGCGACAAAAGCATACATTAAAAAATAAAAATATTTACCGGAGCCTTTTAAAATGACTTTCTAAAAAAGCATTTTTAATACAATTTTATTTATACTAGGGTTTCCTATACCTAAATTTTACGGTTTCCTCTAAAATACCTACTTTTCCCTTTACCACATAATTTAACGTAATGCTAATTTTCTCATAGAGTACCATGGACGCACAATTCATGAAATTGTTGATTTTATTACTAATAAGTCATTTCAGGTGACTTAATAAAGTTTTTGTATTTAAGTTATCCTTGAGAGGAAAAATTAATGCGATTACCTAAAACAACTGGAATAAATTAATTTTTTAGTAAACAAAAGTAAGTCTTAAAGTAGGTAGGTAGAACATAAGGAAATTAGAAACTAATATCATAAGATGTTCAAATAATCCTCCGCCGTATTGAATACATTTTCTTAGTCAGTTTTCCAATGACAGTTTTACATTATTCAGCATTTCTCTAGGAACACTGCCGAAAACATTTGTTTTTATTTTTTTCATATCTTATATATCATATATAGCTGGCATCCACATTTTTTTAATTACATTAAGAGGAACTTTATCTAAAAAATCCCATAAGTAATACACCTTTAAAAGGGACCCAAAGAACTTCTGGCGCACTATAAAATATCTAAATTTAAGCTCGAAAACTCGGCAATCGAACTGCATACATAACATTGGAACCTCTTGACGATTTTAATAACTTTTTTATAAATTCTCTACCTTACGCTGGTCCTTTAGATTAGAACTTCATAGATCACTACTATACTAATAAAAAATGTCTTCAAAATATTTGCTTTAAGTTCAATGAAATAACTAATGAGGACGTTAATAAAATCATTAATAATATTAGGAGCCACGCAACTGGCATGGATGGAATTGGCCTTAAAATGCTTTTTTACGTAACGCCTCATCTAAACGAATATATTTCTTTTATAATCAATAAACGTCTGTTGCTCGGTTATTTCCCTAACTCTTGGAAAGTGGCTAATATAGTTCCTGTCCCTAAAGTGCCAATTCCTGCTCATGCATATTACCTACCTTATCCAAAGTCCTTGAGCGGCTTGTGGCTGACCAGTTAACTATATTTTTGGATACTCATAATATTCTTCCTCTAACTCAGGCAGGTTTCCGAAAGTACCACAGCACCACCACAACTCTATTGACCATAACCGATGATATTTTCAGAGCTTGGGATAAAGATCAATGCAGCTGCCTTATAATACTCATAATATTCTTCCTCCAACTCAGGCAGGTTTCCGAAAGTACCACAGCACCACCACAACTTTATTGACCATAACCGATGATATTTTCAGAGCTTGGGGTAAAGATCAATGCAGCTGCCTTATACTGCTTGATTATAGTAAGGCTTTTGACACAATAAATCATGCTATACTGCAGGCTAAACTTAAGTATTTTGGTATGGGCGAAGCAGCTTTAAATTTCTTCGACAATTATTTCTCAAACAGATCACAGCGGATGATAATCAGCAACAGTCCTTCTCCTGTTTATAATATTGGCAGAGGTGTGGCTCAGGGTAGTACTCTGGGTCCGTTGATTTTCTCCATTTACACCTCCGACTTCTGTAAATTTCTTAAGTTTTGCGAGTCTCATCAATATGCGGACGATACACAAATTTATTTTTCTTTCTCCCCCTCGAATGTTGCTACTTCTGTTGATAAAATAAATGATGATCTTAGAATTATTGCCGATGTTTCGAAATCTCATAACTTAGTTTTAAACGAAAAAAAAACACAGCTGATGTTGTTCGGTACTTCTAAATCTTCTATACTGGAAAATCCACTCTTTTAAATCTCTATAAACGGCAGCGACATAGTACCTGTCAATAAATGTAGGAATCTCGGATTATTGATTGATTCTGAGCTGAGATATTCTGACCATGTTTTATCCTTAATACGGAAAACGTATGGCAAATTGAAACTTTTATATATGCATAGGGATATCTTTGATACAGCTACCAAACTTCGTCTCACAGACTCCCTTGTTTTGTCTCACCTTGATTACTGCGATATTGTTTACTGGCCTGCCTTACTTCAGAGGGATAGGGATAGTTTGCAGAAACTCCAGAATGCTTGTTTAAGATTTAGCTTTTGTGTTCGTAAATTTGACCATATCAGTCCCTCGTTGATTAAGTCGGGGTGGCTTTCACTTAAGGAGAGATTCGAATTGCACATATTACATCTGGTCTACAAGATTGGGATCAACAAAGTTCCAAAATATTTACTAGATAAACTTATTAGACGTTCTGATCTGCACAATCTTCTTACTTGCCATAGAGACTTGTATAGTGTGCCCAGACACACTCATGCATTTTTTCAGCGCTCTTTTAGTTATACCGCTGTTAGCGAGTTCAATTCCTTGCCTGATGACATTAGAGCTGCCCCCAGCACGTCTTCATTCTGTATAGGTGTAAGGAAGTTTTTGTTGGCGAGTCGCCGGTCGCGCTGAGTGCAGCAGTGCTTTTTAATACCTTTTATTTTGTTTATTATTTCTCTCAATGTAAGTATTCATTATTATCTCTACCATTACCCATAATTAGTATAATTGTTCGCAAATTGTATTTATTAATCTCTCTTAAAAAAATATCTGTTTATATACCTTTATATCTTTAAACTCTTTAACAATTTCTAAGAATCTTCTCTTTTTCGTTAATTCTTCTTTTGTTTTCTCCTTTTCTGGTTTGATTTGTGTATAATAATATGTATCATCTATTTAGCCATTAGAATTAGTCATCACATTTTACAGGGTGGTTGTATATGAGCAGCTATAGTTGGATACCGCCACCCACTTTAAAACTTTCTGTTGTATTTCTCCTATCTAATTAAGTAAAGACATTATTATTGTTATTATTATTAAAATATCAGACTTTTAGAACGTTTTAGGTTTTTAAAATTGTTACATTTCAAAAGTGATTTTAAAAGGCTCCGGTAAATATTTTTATTTTTTAAAGTATGCTTTTGTCGCTACGTAACAATCATATTCCATAACCCAATTTTCATGTATTACTGTTTCTCTGTACTACCGACAGGTGCATGTTTTTTAAGTGTTATAAAACACCAAATTTTTGAAAAATCGTTAACTGACTCAAAAACTATTAAATTTAAGCATATGATATGTTATACAAAATATTCTTAGAATAGATCAAGCAATCCAAAAATATCATATTATGCAGGGTGTTACATTTAAAAGAAATTATGTTTGATATGCCCTAACTATTTGGAAGACCCTGTATAATTCAAAATAATTTTAAATTGTAGGCCTAATGCCTCCCTATGACTCTGTTTTTGAAAAATATTAAAAAGTTGAGTAGTTTAGATGCTATGGAATCCTGCGTTGAGAGTGAGCCACCCTGTATAATACGTCTATGTTCGGACCAGCCGTTTTTGAGATATTTCACTTTAAATAATTGCGTCTAGTTAGCCGTGCTTGACAATTCAAAACATAAATGTGACGTGTAATCGCACTGGCCATAGATCACATTGGAAAACAAAACAAATACAATACATTATATGGCAGTTAACATTGATCTTCATTTGACGTGAATATGCTTTTTACCAAAGATGAAAAACTTGTATACTTAATGCAAATTTAAAACCGTTGTACGTCATACCCTTTAAGTGACGTCAGATATCGACAGTGTTGCCAGCTTGTAACCAAAATATCCGAGTGAGGGAATTACAGTTTTTTTTTTTATAAAAACAAGATAAATATACAAAAAATTTCCATAGTTTATATATTTGTTTACTGCATAATACCTTTTACTATCACCTTTAGTACATCCAACACTTCTTGTATTTTCATCTTGCCAAGATCGACCATTCTGAAAAATCGATGTTTCATCCAAGAAAACGAATTGATACAAGAATGCTTCTTTTTCTTTAATATATTCTTTCAAAAATACTAGTCGTTTGAAGGCTACATGGGAAGGTTCCATAAGCCCTCGCCTCAGTTCCTTTTTTTACCATCTGAAGCCTATTTTCTTGATATAACAATACAAAGATGGATCTTCAATCATCCTCCAAATCACTTAAATCACTCGCTTCATTTACTTCAATAATAATAGGTTGAATGTTCAGTCTGACATGTTCTCTTTCATACCATTTTAATATCTCGCTTTCTGTGTGCCGAATTGAATTTTTCCAAACATCAGGAGTAGCAGTACCCAATGATTCTTTCCACATATTCATACAGTCAGTTTCTGTACTGCCATCTCGACCAATATGTCTGTTGTAACAATTTTTGGTAATCCCCCAAATACATATGTTCAATCGGATTGAACATACAGTGGTATGGAGGAAGCCGTACAACTTTATGTCCATATTGCTCAGCCAGGTTATCAACTATATATTTTTTTGGTGGCTTATGTCTGAAAACAATTTAAGTTTAATATTCAAGAATATGTTCAAAAAAAGGGCATACAAAATGTCAACCTATTAACGATTTGTAAAACTTCGGCTTTGAACATTGTATAATCAAATTTAATTTTATTAGTAGTTAACCATTCTTGAATTGCAGCTTTATTCCATGATGTATTAGGTATTTTTGTTAACAATATGCTATGGTATGTGTGTTGTCTATTACAATCACAGATGGCTTTGCTAAATTTTTCAATAATTGGTTTTCGAACCATTGTAAAAAATGTTGCTTATTCATTTCTCCATGGTAGTCACTCAGCTTAGTTTTAGAAGAGAAAATTGCCTCTGCACCCTCAACAATACCATCTTCACTACCAGCATGAAGTATTATGTACCCAGAAAAATATGTTTTACCTAGGTAAACTTCTCATAGTTTGTATATTTGTTTACTGCATAATACCTTTTACCATAAACTTTAGTAGATCTAACACTTCTTTTATTTTCATCTTGCCAAGATCGATCAAATGAAAACAATGCTTCCTTCAGAAGTGACGCAACGGTACCAAACGGTGAGGTTTATCGACTCGAATGAGGAGTTGCTTTTTTATTTAGTATTTTATTATCATTAACATGATATATTTGGTTCATTTTCATCACCTTGCCGTAGCTCTTGATGTTTTTCATACTTGTAAGGAAAATATTTATGTTTTTTCATAGTGCGCAACACTGTGGTTTAATGTTTACCTACGGCTTGCCCAAGAATCCTCGTGCTAATCATTTTATTTTCCTCCATGTGCAGTAAAATATCAAGATCTCTATTATCCCTTTCTTCAGCTATATTGACATTCTGCGTTGAGCAGTATTTATTACAAATTTACTAATAATAAGTTTAATTAATAAACCAGAGAATTGAACTGAAAACATTTCAGACACTGCTCTTAAAGTGTTTCGTGTATAATACCACTTAATCATAGTTACTTTTTCCTTAATGGAATTGTCACTGACGTTACTTTTCGTTTTGTCAATGCCAAATAATAAATTGCTGGTGTAATTTTGCCATCACATTTAATTAAATAAGTTAGGATTGGCTTATTAAAATTTATTCAAACTTGGCACATGGGTTTATTAAATCGGCCTATCGGTTTACTGTATTCTTCTTTATAATAAATGGATTATCCGAGTGTATCAATTTCTTCCAATGGCTTTTCACCTTTAGCCAATAAGTAGTTTGCTAGTTACAATGTTCAATAAGGTAAGGTTTACATTTTTGTGAAGGTCTTTGTTGTTTTACCATATTTTTATAGAGGTTTTTGTAATGGCATAAGCCTTTTATTTCAGAAGCCGTTAAATTTTTATTTTCAATACTAAAAGTTGGAACCTAACAACTTTCTTTGCGACCCGGAACGTCTAAAAAAAATAATAATTTTTCTACCTTAAGAAAGAGGCTTCCGTTTCAAAAGTTAAAAAAACTAAATTTAAAAAGCTTTGAGTCGTTTTTCTGTTTGTTTTTTATATCACATTGGATAAGACGTTTAAAATAGGGTTGCCAACTTTAGAGAATGCCAGTCTGGGACTCATCGGCGCCGGCTGAGCCAGCAAACTTGGAGTAGACAAAGTAGACATAGCTTTTTCTCCCACTATGCGCCACCAAAGTTTAAAAATATGTACGCGCTTTTACTTTATACTACATTGCAACCTTTTTATTATTATTTGGTAATAAATTATTTTTTCTTTAGCAGAATCTAAATAACATAAATAAAGACTGTCTTAATAATAATATACACGCAAGTCAGTAACAAACATGCATGCATGAATACTAATATCATACTAACAAAACAAAACGAAAAAAAAAAATTTTACTAAAAGACACAACAAAATATTTGGTGTACACTGCTCACACACAAATATGGTACAGTATCTATCTGAGAAATCTTAATGCCGGGACAATCCCGGCTCCCAGTCAGTTTTTATTTAGCCAGAACACAGGACCCCGAATCCGGGATATCCCGGCGAGTTGGCAACCCTAGTTTAAAAGGTAATCGGCATATCAAGATGTTTCAACCATTTTAACCACGTGATTTATAATTTTAGATACAAAACAGCTTCCGGTAGTTCCCAATATCGCTTTGGTGTTTTAGCAAAGATAGTAAAGCACATGAAGCAAAGACATCAAGATGGAGAAACGTATCCTCTAACGTTGGAAGAAATTTTAGATGAAACTAATCAATTAGATGTTGGCAATAAAGTTAAGCTCGTAAGTTTATATTTTATTTAAGTGATGAAGTAGATGACGGCCTGGTCGCGTGGCAGCGTTCCCGCTTTCCATGCTACAGGTACCCGGTTTAAGCCTAAGCTGACCCAGCAGACTTTTTCAGTTTACATGGCCCAGGTCACCATACTAGGTCGTGTTGCGCATGCAACACTCACCGACAAATTTTCAACAGTAATCTATGTAATAACGGAGACGAAGAGGCCTTCAAGATACCTGGCCTTGATCAAAGCAACGACTACTAAGGTGATCAAAGGCTGTACCTCTAAAAACAGCATGTAGTCGAGGGAGGGACCCTTGAGCCCAATGAAGGTTTGATCAGTGGTGCGGATGGTGGATCTCGGACACTGTCCGATATTCGTATGGTTGAGGTAAGAACCTTAGCCGGAGAATTGGCGACGGAGTCTCGCATACATGGGTCTGATGCTGCTTTGGATGGTTCGAGGGTCCCCGCGACATACATATAACTCTCTTAGCTGCGCACAAGGACTGTTTAAGGGCTAGCTCGTCGAGGTTTGTAATGAGCAAAGAGACGTTAATAATAACAAGACAGTAAAAATATTGTGCCGAGAATAACATCTGTCGGCTATATTGTGGTTCGGAACCCACTTTAAACTCTAGGTCCAGCCTGGCTGACATTACCCAGACGTTAAAACGGGGTCGGCAAAAAGGGTCTAAGCTAATCTATTACGCTACGTATTAGTACACAGTCCAATCGCTGCTGCTATCAACTATACAGGGGGTTTCACTTAGAACTCCGATGGCCTATTGTTACGGTTCGAAAATTGCATTTTCATAGTTTGGTTATCTATGTTAAGTTTTCTGTTTTAATTTTTTAAAGTACCTAGGTAGACTCTCACCTTAAACATTAATTACCAGTAATAGCCAATATTTTCACTATGTTCGGTTTGAAACTTTTGTTGATATAGTTTATATTTCAGGAATGTTTTGTACCTTGTAAGACATAGCCAAGTGGATTGATTTCTTCTGTTCTTTGTTTCATACTACTTGTGGACAGGTCTTATTTCAAATCCTTGTTTCAATTGTAATTGGTTGTCAATAGGAATAACTATTTAACCTTTATTAAATCGATAATTTGTTATAGTTAGAGCCGCGGTGACAAAAATGCCTTGGAACTCCCAAACGGATGAAAAGCACGTTTTTGTATAGTTCGAGTGTCGTTCTCGAAATCCGTGTTGTCGAGTAGGGGTCTGGCGCTCGGCGGTGAGCGGCTATAATATGTTTTCCAAATTTTGACCAGCGGTTTAAAAAAACATTTCCCAAACGGATGAAAATTACTGGAGGGCATCTAGGCAACCCCCCAATTACCGGAAAAATATTTTCATCCGATTTGATCGTTGCAAAGAGCTCTTCCAGGAGCTCAAAAGAAAATGGAAAAAAGGGGGGAAAAAATTTGCTCATTTAAACTTGAAATTTGGCAGGGAGCTAGAGTTCGTGTCTGAGAATATGTAAAAAAAAATTTTTTGCTCCATGTGTCGCCATCGCTTATAACAGTTTTTCAAAATTTAAATGGGCAAAATTTGATAAAGTAATTCTCACATGGATGAAAATTTGCACACAGGTTCTTTGACACCTACAGAACATCGAAAAATTATTTTCATCCAAATTTATTGCGGCCAAGACCAGAACTTCCAGAACATGCTCCGATATATTCATTATCACCGGAAACTCCAGGATCCGACTGTTCAATCTTTAAAGTAGAAAGGCCGATTACAATCAAATTGTATATTATTGTCCTAAACATTGATGAGAATACTTTCCTCTGATTTGACTTTTAGACCGTATGAACGCGACAAGCGCATACTTCATCCACATTTTAGCTAGTATATCTTTAGTAGGGTTTGACTCGCTTTGCTCGTGGATGGAATTTGGTTATTATAGTCGCTTTATATTTTGTGTTTGTCTGCTTCTGACAGCAGGATCATTGGAATTTCAGCTATCGTCCAAGCGTCTCGTTTTTCCGGTTGCTCCGATTGATACCAAAGTATATACAAATATTTCGGGATGTCAGAGGAAGGTTTTCTCCCAATTTGGCGGTTAATGAATCAAAACTCTCCTCCTGGCAGCCGACATACATGCGCGCAGGACGTTTTTCGGCTGTCAGAAGGAGAGTTTTGATTTATTTATCACCAAACTGATTCAGAAGCTGCCTCTGACAGCCCAAAATATGTGGTTACTGTATGCTTACTAGTTGGCAATGTTATTACACTCATATTATGAAAATAGGTTAAAAAAATTATTCGATCTGCAAAATCAAAAACCGCCCATAACTTTCTAACCAGTGATGGAAAATGAGTCGTGGGTTCATTATATTTGGGGGTGATTAATGAAGGTTGCCCAGTAGGGTGGGTCGAAAAAATTTTTTTTGGAATTTCTAAGAGAATAGGATTTTTCTATTAACGTTCAGCCGCGCCCCGCGGGTGGTAAAAGGAGATGATTTTGTACATATATATTTTAAGGGAGGGGTAGTCATAAAAATATTTATTATTATTCTCTCATTACGTATAAAAATTTTGCGCATTTAATATTAATGTTTAGCCGCGCCCCTGTATCTTATTTTGCTTTATCGCTGCGCTTCCCGCCACTGAGCGCTGAGCACGTGCGACGCGCGGATTAGTTTAATACCTAAGCTCATTTGGTTTTGACGTATTTTCTGAGCAATATTAAGTCGTTTATTTTTTATTAAATCTTATCTAAAAACATAGTGATTTATGTGATTATGCCTAGAAAAACTTTAAATACTCGTGCTTGTAATAGACTTTGTTTGTTTGGCAATGCAGAGGATCTTGGTTCAGACTATGTGCTTTTTCTTCCCACATATGAACAGATTGTTAAATGTTTTCGAAATGTTCGTCTTGAACTGAAAGGTGAAGAACGCAAGGAGCCTCTTAGTAATGAAATTGCAACCATTGTGGCACAAAAACTTGAAATTATATGGCAACGTGCATCACTTTCAACCCTAACTAATAAACGTATAGTAGAAATGATTTTAGCATGTTATGGCAAGTACAGAAAAATCATTAAACCTATTAAAAACCGTGATACACCTTTTTTTTATCAGCAAAGCTGGAAAAATTCTAGTCCGATGCGCAAAAATTATTTGATATTTGTTCTTGCAAATGTTTCAGTCCCCTAATTTGCAAATGTTGCAGGGAAACGAAAATACCAGCAGCAAAGCGGAAGGTTGATTTGCCTGAAATAGACAAAAAAGATCTTAGTACAGACCAACAATATTTAGATTTACTTTCGCAATCAATAAATTGTGGTTCTTGTTCAGAAAATCTTGCCTCCCGAAATCCTGGGAAAATGAGTCACACAAGATGGTTAACGGTTAACTTCTGCGAATCGAATACTACGACTGTATATTTCCACTGAGGAACCAACGGAATACATTTCTTTTGATAGTTAAATTCATCTTAAAAGTTTATGTACCTTATGTGGTTTAAGATTAAATCAAAGCCGTTCAATATGGTGCACGACACTTATGGGACACAATACGGGCCTCTAGACATTTTCCTGACAATATTCAGGCAATTATTAATAAGGTTATAACAGGTAACGCGTACTTTGCCCATGCAGTGATGCAGAAAATATATAGATGATAGCCATGTTGGCAGATGAACGGCCACATATCAGAGAACTTGCCGAGAAAAGAATTTTAAAGGCAAGACTAAATAAAGCAAAAAGTGGCATTAGAATTTTTAGAATACCAAAGATAAACTTTGACGCTGCTGATTACATTAATCTTATTGACTGGACTCAAAATATAACAGAACCTCCATTAACGATGCATATTGCAAACGATGATCTTCAGCTGATGATTCGCGAAGAAGTTCCGACTAAAAAAAAATCCCCTGTCATACCCAGGCAGTTGAAAGGGCTGTAAAGTTAATAACGGAGGCTTCTTCTACAGTCTGCGGCGCTCAATCTCGCGACGAATTTATAAAGGCAAAGCTTCTAGCTAGAGCAGACTTGCCAAGTTTCGAAAATAAAGGGCAATACTACAGCGCAAATCTCAACTAATGCATATAAGAAGGGAAGGGTGCGAGGGTGAAACTCGAGGTGCGGCCAACTCCGCGTGGTGAGTTCTGGGCTGGTTAAATATTCAAATATAAATCCTACTAAAAAAACTGTCATTATTAAAAATTGAATATTTAACTAGGCGAAGAGCTGCACATCGCACAGCCAAAATAAAATAGGTATATGTTACTTATTTATACTGAATAAATAATTTTAAAGTAATAGGGTCGCGCTTAAACTGTAATGTTTAGGGCTAATTTTTTTTTGCCAAAAGAGCGAAACGTTTTTTTACTGTCCGCAATGAAAAAAGTAAAATTAAAAAAAAAACCTTTCAACCCCCAGGGGCGCGGCTAGATATTCGTCAATATCATCCAATTTTTTTCTCTGCTTTTTATTTCATCTAAGACAACTTTTTTTCACTACCGCAATTTATATTTCCAAAAAAAAAATTTGTCCTTGATTTTCGGCCCACCCTATTGCCCAGGGTTCAGGAACGATGAGGAAGACAGAAAAGCGGGAGCGGGCTGATAATCAGCCAATTTTCACGAAAATATACGTTTTCGTGCTTTCAATTACAAAATCTGAACTCAACATTTTACCGCCTCTCGGGAGTATATAATTTTTTTTTATATTTTTAAACCAGAGACAAATAAGTTTACGAAACTTCCATCTAAATCTCGCAGAAAATTTACGAAGAACTCCGGGATCAAAATTACGCGTGCTGGCGAGGTTTTTTGTTATTTGGCATAGTTTAACCAGGCTCATTTTGGATGAGAACTTTTTTTTTTAATAACATAAATAATAACGATTCATTTCAGTCCGGTTGCATGCATGCGGCTGATTTATTTTTTATTTCGAAGTTTGGGTCCATTTAATTACGGCAAGGATCAAATCGGATGAAAATATTTTTCCGGTAATTGGGGGGTTGCCTAGATGCCCTCCAGTAATTTTCATCCGTTTGGGAAATGTTTTTTTAAACCGCTGGTCATAATTTGGAAAAAATATTATAGCCGCTCACCGCCGAGCGCCAGACCCCTACTCGACAACACGAATTTCGAGAACGACACTCGAACTATACAAAAACGTGCTTTTCATCCGTTTGGGAGTTCCAAGGCATTTTTGTCACCGCGGCTCTAACTATTACGCAGGTCAGTGCCAGAGGGACAGTTCTGTGGATTTTCACGACCACGTCTGGTTAATTTAAAGATCTGGTTAATTTAGGCATATTTTAGTGATTGACGCGGGTTGTCAAGGTTTTTTTATTAAAAGAGGTTAATTTTCATAGATAGGTATGACTAATTTGTCGACGTTTGTTTTGGTAACTATGTACGTTGGAGACGAAATAACATCCGGCCCTTTTGACAATAGACGCTTAAAGGAAAGCACGTTTGTGGATGTAGCTCCCGAATTTTAGTTTTCTTGAGCAGGGAAGGCCATGTGGTGCCAATAAAACATCCACAAATGGTTTAAAAAAAGGATATGGCTTTGTACTTTGCCTATTATTTGGGCGCAATGCCGATTAAAAATGCTTTTCCATCAACTTTAGCAAGATCCTAGACGCCATTCTGTAGATTGGAACCCTCGTTAGTTATTTGAGGGTTTTTTTGGTAGGGGCTAAAAGTCCAAGTTCAAACTCGAATACTTGTTTTCTTTTATTGGAGCTGCCTGGACGCGGGACGTGCTAGTTGCCATGTACTGTTTGAATTTTTGGAGTCTAGCAGTGTAGCAGTATCGACGTTAGCTATTTGAGTGACTATGTGTGTGTGTTTTACTGAAGATCGAGACTTCATGAACTATGGGTAGCACATAAAGTTTCAGCTAAGTATCATTACCCTGTGATCATTTCTTTTAAAAAGTAGTCAACTTAAAATCTTAATATTTTGCATTTGCGTATTGTTCGATATACAGTGTTTTGGTAAAGTTTTGCACCCATTTTATGTACAGAGCTTGTGCATTGTAAACGTGTAGCGTTAAGACGTCACAAGAGTCTCTAGTAGTTTAAAACCTTAGGTGGTCTGTTACAGCTAATTTTGTTGTAAATATAGTTACAATTTATTATTATAAATATTTTTGTTTCCCGGCTAAAGGCCATTTGGTTCTTCTAAATTTAACACTTGTAACTTTAACATTTTAACTTATCTACGCCCGAGTGGCTAGTATGCTTATCGAGTAACCACAGGTACTCGTAAGATTTTGTATTGCACTTTAAGAATGCTCTTATGGTAAATTTAGTTAGTTGTGAGAGGTTCTTGCACAGACCTTGCGGAAATTCCAAGTCTGAGGCAATAGCCTGGATGTAGGTCTATGTGGCTGCTAGATCAGACTAAACAGTCGTTTTTTTTATGGTATAGGTCTGACAGTTGCCGTCTTGTGCAAGACCCTGTCAAACAGGGTTTGACTTTTATTTATTCTTCTTATGATAACTTTGTAATTTGAACCTTCAGAACTTTTATGTCAAACCTAATACTACCACTTTGTTATTACATTTCACTTATCTATCTTTTAACTTCAAGTACTTATTGCCCACCAAAGTAAGAGGAGCTTGCATTTACAAATCCAATTAGCCTAGGGCATAACACGACATAAAAAATACATATTTGTATTGGCCTCTGCTAAATTCGGCTTTTATTTAAAAGACAGCGACTTTAAGGGACTTGAGTGAATGGGAGCTTATAAGAAGCTATTGAAAACCGATCGTGACATATTTGTTTTTTTTCCTAGTTTGTTTTTCTCTGAGGCCAAATACTAGAACATTTAAAGGCTTTTAAGTAAAATAAAGCTAAGGTAGCGCCTTCGGGATTTGACTTTAACTTACTTATATCAGAGTGCTAGACCGCTCAATCTAGAAACAAAATAGCAAACCTTCCCTGAGTTGAGCTAGCTAAGGGATGAGTTTTCAGGCAGCACAACATAGGTCATTTTTAGGGACTGTTGTCTGAAGTACATCCTCCAGGGCGTAGGGTTGTTAGAGTAAGGGTGGATAGGTTGCCTTGTCGCAGTTTATTTTAGGTTATCCTAAGGTCAATACTGGCACCCAAGAATATTTTAGGGCAAACGTTACACTGGCGTCGTATTATTGGTGAAAAGGATAACACTATATCTCGAAAACGAATGGATATATTTTCATTTCGTAAAAAGCCGTCGTTAGGTAGGATCACTTTCAAGGTTCTATATTGTCGCCCACCCTCTTTTTACTATACATTAACGATCTTTTGGAAAAAAAACTAAAAATGCTATATATAGCTTCGCTGATGACAGCACACTTGTTTCATGTTTTACTTTGGATGCTCGGACATCGGCTGTAAATGCACATCTCTATAGGCAGCAAGAGGTCTCACATCTCCACAAAGACCTGGAAGAAATTCTGTCTTGGGGTGACGGTAACGAAGTGGAAATTAACGCTAAATAAACCCAGGCGGCAGTTTTTTCTAAAAAAGTGAATATTGAAGAACCGGATATAGTCATGGCGGGACACTCGATTCCCTTGGCTTCATCAATTCATTTATTGGGCGTCAATTTGGATATCTTGGCATAGTCACGATGCGGCCATTGCTAAGGCAGCCTCGCAGAAGCTTGGAATACTTTTCCGAACTAAGAACCTCTATACACCACAACTTTTGATGCCCTATAAAGCTCAAATTCGACCATCGCTGGAGTACTGTTCGCATATATGGGGCTCTGCTCCTAAACATACCCTGAGATTGCTAGACTCCATTCAAAGAATTCGCTTGATCGGGGACCATGATCTGACAAACAACCTGGAAAGCCTTAAACACCAAAGGCAAGTTGGCGACTTGAGTCTATTTTAAAAATATTTCCATGGCAAGTGCTCAACTGAGGTTGCCCGCTTGATTCCACCCATAGCAGTTCATAGTTCATGGTAGAAATACACTACGAGCCACTGCAGCCCACCCGTATGTGGTTCAGCTTAGTGTCCCTTGAACGACACTGTTTAAAAATTCTTTCATCTGAAGAACGTCATCACTCTGGAACGACCTACCCCAGGCCGTATTCCCCAACGAGTATAATCTCCAACGATTCAAGGTCAACGTGAATCGTTTCCTGCGCACACGCACCGCTCGCAGAGCGCCATAAAGGATTAATCCTGAACTGCTGTGCCTTATCATAAAAAAAAGGAAACTGCATTTTTTAAAGATAACATCCATGCGACCCCTTTGACGTTTCAAAAATATAAATCGATTGCAGAGACTTCGAATGTAGGTACATTTGAAAGTACTTTAAATTTTATGACTTTTTGTCATTTATCCCTATTCAATATCTATTTGATAAACCGCACCAAACGTTAATTCCAAAAACGCGTTGATTTCTTCTTTCTCTGATCCAACCAAGATGATTATGGAACTAATAGCGACAATTATGTCGGTTTAAAATTCCATTAATATGAAAGCGTACCTAACGAAGGCTTTACGAAATCAAATTATATATATTTGTTTTCATGCTTAACATGCTATTAACGACATCATCCGGCATACTGCTTAGATAAGCTGCGCCATACTTATCTCTCGTATTTTTTGGGCTAATGCCTTACAGTTGGCGAATGGTTTTCCACGTAACTTGCCCTTCTTTAGAGCCTAATAATTTTCTGTCGGATTGGCATCTGGTAATTGTGACGGATTCTGACACTTAATTTGGTTGTGGTGTCTTTGTTTCCATTTTTAGTAATAGCTGAGATATCCCACAAATGCATCGAAATCCGGACATCCTGTACAGGTTGTCCAGTTTTCGTGTGTTTTCATATACCAGCTCCCTTATTATAAAAGATAGAAAGATCGGGTTTGCAGCTTACTGTTCTATTATTTTATGAAACCTTCATTGCCGCAAACGAAATTTTCATAGCATTCTCAGTTGCTGACATACAGGGCTATTTTGAAAATTTGGTATTTTTGACGCTCCCCTGTATCTCGATTATTTGATCTTATCTTTGAACTTATCAATAAGGTAAGAATGGGTTATTATAGAGTTTTGTATGTAGAATTCAGTGGCGTAGTTATTTTTCGAAAAAGTTTTGTTTTTCAGTTATGACTTAAACTTGTTTTTTTTTTAAATGGGACACCCTATATATTATTTCTTTGTCTTATCCCTCTTTATAAGAGTTTTTGAAATATTTATAATATATTATTTTAGGAGCTTTTCCGTATTTATTTATTTTAAAAGGGAAAAATTTTAAGATTTTTTGTAAAATTAATCATTTGTCGTATAGGTAGCAGGCTATGCCCGCAAATAAAAAACAAAATTAATAACATTATTTTTATTATACAACTTTATATTATTACATAACTTTAAACCAACCATAAACCAAATATATTATTTTATTATATTACAAATATTGCTCGAATTGGGCTCCATTGTGTTCTAAACACTTTCGACACACCGTTTCGATTTTTCGCAATGCATTTAATAAAATAATTGGCATTCCCTGCAAAAGCCTAAAGGTTTGATGAGTAGCTTCTCGAAGTTGATCAATATTGTGATATTGTCTCTTACATAACTCATTTTTTGTATACCTCTATAAAAAAAATCCAACACAGAAAGATCAGGTGATCTTGGAGGCCACCTGACAGGTCCATTGGTACCAATCCACTTATCGGGAAATGTGGTTTCTAAATATTCTCTCACTCTATCAGAATTGTGACTAGGAGCGACATCTTGCTGGTAATAAATAAAATTTAAATCGACCAAAGGAACATCCCTCTAATATTTCCATTAGTGCATCTCGCACCAGTTTCAACAAACTATCGTACGTTTTGCGTCACCGGGATGCAAATGTTTTACGAGATGGTATTTGTATGGTTTAAATTTATATTTTTTGTATTAACTGCGTTCTTGATTTTTTAATCCCAAGTTCATCATACAAGTTTCTGCAAGATATGGATGGTTGTACCGTGACAGAGGCCAAAACATTTATTTCTTCTTCCCTGCTTTCCTTCTAAAAATTAGGCCTTGGTTTTTTATCGTGCTCAATGAGATTGGCTTGAATTTTTTCATTCTTTTATCAGGTTGTTGTCTTTCTGGATATCTATAATATAATAAAAATTTGAATATAAATAAATAGCCATTTATTTCCGACAGGCGGGAGCCCACTTACAGGAAACTCAAACAAATTAATCGAATTATAAACAAAAATCTTACAAAAGTAATGACCTTGCTATACTTAAAATCTAATAACAAAAAGTAAGAAACTAAAGCTAATTTAACAGGAACCAATGACTACTAATGAGGATAGCCGGACATATTGCGCAAGTGTTTTAATATGGTTGGGAGGCTGTCATGAAATATGTCGGAGAGGGCTGAGATACGATTGAAGTTGTGGCACATTTTGTGAATGGGACCTTGAGGCAAAATATTGGATCTCGCGAATGCAAGGAAAAATGTAGGCCGATGTCGGGCACCTGTGCGGGGAACATGAAGCGATAGTTGCTCCAGTAGAAATGGGCAATCGATTTTAGAGTTAAGAAGTTTATGGAGTATCGATAGTGACTGTGAGTCGCGACGTACTGTTAAGGGCAACTCACCAAACCTAGCGAGGATGTGGCCATGCTCGAAACCCCGTTGGGGGTAGATACCATCCTCTCTAAACATAAGATACTTTAGGAATCGCCTTTGGACGGACTCCACAGATTGATTATGGCAATTGTAAATGGGGGACCATATGATTGAGCAATAATCCAACTTTGACCTCACATAGGAGTAATACAACAGTTTAAATGTAGATACATCAGAAAAATGCTTGCAGTTTCGCAAGACAAAGCCCAAGGTTCTAGAGGCGCTAGAAACCATTTGATCAATATGTGGAATAAAGGAGAACCTCTCATCGAAAACGACTCCGAGATCCCTTATGGTGGTGAGTCTGTTCAGTGTGGATCCGTTTATAGAATAATTGAATTTAAATGGAGTTTTTGTCCGAGTGTAAGAAACGACGTTACATTTAGAGATGTTGAGATTCAGTTTGTTATCCAGGCACCACTGGTTAAGAACATCGAGGCTGTCGCGGAGGGATACACAATCCGCGACAGCGTCGATGCGGTTAAATATTTTGAGGTCATCAGCATAGGCGAGTCTGTTGCAGTCAAGCGTCGAGACAAGATCGTTTATAAATATGTTGAAAAGAAGTGGCCCCAGGTTAGAACCCTGGGGGACACCCGACGTAGGTACAAACAAGTCCTACCTAAACCCCTCAAACTCAACAAACTGAATACGATCCAGAAGGTAGGATTGTAATATGTAACGAAATGCTGATAATAGATAACAATAATGATTAAAACTTTTTATTTTTATTATGAATATTAATGGTACCTAACAAATGATTTTAAAATTTACCTATTAAGATACAGCTGCGTTCGCGCCCTCATTAGCTTGGATAAAACAAACATACATATAGTGTTTTTCATAATTTTCATATACAGGGTGTCCAGTTTTCGTACGTTTTACGGGTTATCTGCGTTATTAGTAAAGATAGAAGGTTGCGGTTTTCGCGGCACTGTGTTACTTTTTTGAGAAACAAACGATGCCATCAACAGAATTTTCATAGCCGCCTTAGTTTTTTAGGGGTGATTTTAAAAATTTTGCATTTTGGGACATCTCGGTTACGCTGCAACTTTCATAAAGGTAAAAAATGAACTTATTAGTTTTTTTCACGTAGAATCCAGTGGCTTAGTCAGATTTTTCCTATGTTTAATTGTTTTCAAGAAAAAGAGCAAACTTGCATTTTTTTAAATGGGACACCCTATATATTTTTAGCTATTATGATTCAGTTTATCACAAGCTTTTCAAAAATATATAATACTTTATAGCTGTTTTCAATGTGAAGCTCAAAATTTACATTTTTTAACAAATTTAATTTTTTTTTTAGTAGGCCATGACGGGTATTTAGGAAAACAAAAGATGACAGGCTTGTTATCTGAAAAAATCTTTATTTACTGTCAGAATAGGTTAACCATTTTCTGTTCTTTATTTCTATTCAGTTTTAATAAATAGCAGTTTTTTCTTAATTATGGCTGCGAATGCAAAATTCGAGAATTATGAAAAGTACGATATGTTCGTTTGTTATATTCAGTGTAACGAAAATTCGGATGAAGCATTAGAAGTTTATTTTAACAGATATGGGCATCTTTTTATATTTTTCATCATATTTTAAAATTTATAAAAACGTAATATTCGCAGATTCCCAGAAAGAAGACAGCCGGATAAAAGAATATTTTTAAAAATAAAATCAAACTTAATTGAAGTCGGTTCATCTTCCAAACCCCGACCTAGTATTTACAATAAGGAAAACCAGGATATTGATGAAGTGAACGTTTTGGCTTCAATCGAAACAAATCAAAGTAGTTCTTGTAGAACAGTGGAAGGTTCTGTCGGTGTTACAAAATCAAGGGTTCAAACTATTCTAAAAAAACACAAGTTTAAGCCATACAAATTTCATGTCGTACAAAACTTACATCTCGGTGACGCAGAGCGCCGCGTAGAGTTTTGTGTGTGTGTGTGTATCTGAGTTTATTGGCACTGGTTTAAACCAACTGGCCAGCTTTGAAAGAGTTTTGTAATTGGTATTTACAAAATGTAAATAGAGAAAATGATTTTGAAAGAACGATGATATGGTCTGATGAGTCATTTTACCAGTGCCAGTATATTTAATCGGCAAAATACTAGGTTTTGGTGCCAGGAAAATCAACATGTTATATTTCCACGGGAACGGCAAGGCAAATTTGGGTTTAGCGTTTCATGCTTCATACTGGGAAGTAAAATTTTATATAATATATTTGAAGGCGGTCTTACTTCAAATAAATATTTAAAAATTTTGGAAAACATTGTGCCCGAAATAGTAGAGAATGTGCTCCTAGCTCATCTTAATAGCTTATATTTGCAACAGGACGGAGCTCCCGCTCACAATGCTGAAATTGTAAGAGCATAATCTTAACAATAATTTTTCTGGCTGCTGGATTGGAACACATGGACCTTGTAAGATGGCCACCCAGGTCACCCGATTTACCGGTTTTGGATTTTTTTTTGTGGGGCTACCTAAAAAATAAAATTTATACCGTCCAGTACCAAACGATGGCAGCCACTGAAAGAGCCTTTAGGGAGTTACAGGCACGGCCTTTTATTATTTTAAATGCACTGAGGCGAATCAGAACAATGTATGAAACATGCCTTAGGCATAATGGAGAACAGTTTGAGCAAATTTATGAGACAGTTTCCTAAATCATCAAATAATTGTAGCTTTTAATTTTTGAACGTATAACACCACTGAGTTAATTGTTATTTATATTTATAAAAGTTATTGTTATTGGTATATATTTTTAAAATTAGTGTTTTATATTTGTGAGAAGCTTGTGACAATTGTTTAATCTTAAAATTTATACGGTGCCCCAAAATGCAAAATTTTCAAAAACTAAGGGGGGCTATGAAAATTCTATTTGTTTCTCAAAAAAGTAGTGCCGCGAAAACCGCAACCTTCTATCTTTACTAATAACGCAGATAACCCGTAAAACATACGAAAACTGGACACCCAGTACCGGGTGTTCCACCTAAGGAGGTAATCGGCTATATCTCAGAAAGTAATAACACTAGGACTTTGGGGAAAAATATATATTGATAAAAGCGGCCAAGAGAAATTGCTGGAAATTATTTTCAAGTTCGAAAAATGGCCGCTAGGGGGCGTAAGAGAACTTTCAAAATAGAAATGCCGATTTTCTCTTGATTTTTCTTAATAAAAATATGTTAAAAATATAAGCATTGTATTCTTCATAAAATTATGCAACTTTATGTTAGGAATCGTTTTTTTCTATTTTCAATAATAAAGTGGTGGGGGACGGTCAAACTTTTTTTCTTTCAAGCGCTGATATCTCTGCTTTGGATAAACCGATTTTATTTAACTTGGTCTTGAAAAAAAGCCCTTCTTTTCCTCTACAATGTTTTAAAAAATGGCCTATTTTTCCATATTAATTATTATTATCCCTAATTTCTCTAGTTTAACAAAAGATATCACGTTGCGGTTTTCAGTTCCTTATAGTAACTTTTCCTCCTCTACAAGCTAATGGGGTTAGTTTTTTAATCCGACGTTTCGGATTCGAACGACCATCATCAACTTTTTTATTTTAAATACGGACCTGGATTTTTTATTCCACTATTTAATAGCCTTTATAAGCCTAAAATAAAATATGATGAAAAAGTCTTATCATAACATTTGATTTTTTTGAGAGCATCCTTATTCATTGAGGAATTACGGAAAACGCCATCTAGTGGCCACCATCAGAATCAATATGGTATAGTTAATAGATCTACGTGTAGAGGAAAAGCAGGGATTTTTTTCAAGACCAAGTTGAATAAAATCGGTTTATCCAAAGCAGAGATATCAGCGTATGAAAGAAAAAAAGTTTGACCTTCTCCCACCACTTTATTATTGAAAATAGAAAAAAACGATCCCTAACATAAAGTTGCATAATTTTATGAAGAATACAATGCTTATATTTATAACATATTTTTATTAAGAAAAATCAAGAGAAAATCGGCATTTCTATTTTGAAAGTTCTCTTACGCCCCGGTCATTTTTTGAACTTGAAAATAATTTCCAGCAATTTATCTTGGCCGCTTTTATTGATATATATTTTTTCCCAAAGTCCTAGTGTTATTACTTTCTGAGATATAGCCGATTACCTCCTTAGGTGGGACACCCGGTACAGTGTCATCATTAAACTCCGCACCATATTTTATGGAACTTTTTATTATTAATGAGGTTAGTTCAAATTAAATAACGGCAATCGTTTTTGCTTCAATTTAGACTAAAAATTATATATTCAATTGTCACCATCTGTGATTCGGTATCTGTCAAAAATTACATTTTTGTCAAAAAATGCTGAAAAATGGCATTGTTTAACGGAATTTTAAAAAATGTTATTAGAAAAAGTTGTTTCTAGTATAATTTTAGGCCTATGTACAAAGTTTCAGATGACTAGCGAAAAGTTGAATTTTTTGCCATTTTTTCGAATTAAAATGTTTTTTTTTTATAATGTAAGTTGACTTAATGGATATTAAACTATTTGCTTATAGCATAGTCAATATTTTCATTAGTTTGTATGCTTATTTTTTTACTAGAATGGCATTTTTTTTCAAAGTATAAAATTAGTGGCAAAAAAATTTGACAGATAGACGTCATATGTTCCATTTTTTCTGATAGTAAATATACGTACAAAGTAAAAAAAAACTTATAATAAAATTCGCAGATATCAGATTAGTTCACAATTTATTTAAACGCATTTTCTTGTTATGCACAATAAAATATCAAGGCAATTTCGAATTTTACAAGTAGGTTATGGAAAAAAAAGGAATTAGAGTGCCGAATAAATAAAAAAAATGTCATAAGTTGGAATATTTTCGCAAGTTATAGTTTTCACTGTTATCAGTGTTATCACCAATGTTGTCCATTCAAGAAAAAATAGAAATTGTCTTAATTTGTGGAGAAAATATGTCTCACCGGCAAGTATCTGACATTTTTCTGACATTTTTAATGAGAGGCATCCAGAAAGAAATTTGCAGCATAGCACCGTTTTAAGAATAATGTCAAAGCTCAGAGAAACTGGATCTGTTCAAAATAATTTTAGACAACCTCACGCAGCCAGTAAATACCATGAAGAAGCACAATTTGATGTGTGTTTAAGTGTTATTGACCACGGTCAAACTAGTATAACCAAGATAAGTGATTCAACAGGGTACAAGAGGGAAAGTGTTAGAAAAATTCTTCAGAAAAATCGATTTCGGCCATATAAACCCAAGTTTATAAACACATTGCAAGAACGCGATTTTGATATCCGTCTAGATTTTTCGTTTTGGCATCAGGGTCAGTACGAGGAGAATATACTTTTTCCATACAAGGTCTTATGGACGATGAAGCCATTTTCTCTTCGAATGGTACCGTGAGCTCACAAAATTTCCGATGGTGGTCCCAAGAAAATCCCAACTTTACAATTGAATGTCGCGACCAGTATCATTTTAAAACCAATATATGGTGTGGGATTCTGAAAGATCTGCTTATTGGACCATACTTCTTTAGAGTAAACTTAACTGGTGTAAGGTACCTGACTTTTCTTGATCATGAGATTGCCGAAGTTTTGGATAACATGCCCTTACACAATAGACATAACTTATGGTATCAGCTTGATGGTGCACCCATACATCAAACTGCAGCAGTGAAGAACGCATAAACCAATTATTTCAAAACAGAGTTATAGGGCGTGATAGAGAATGTTACTGGCCACCCAGATCGCCTGACATAACACCAGTAGACTTTCCTGTGGGGTTATCTTAAACAGAAAGTTTATAAGAATCGACCGTTTAGAAATATCGAGCATTTGGAACAAGCGATCAGACAGTGTTGTGCCGATATAAAACCAAGTTTTTAACAAAATGCTGTCAAATACGTTTATAGACGGACGACTGTTTCTATAGAGCGAGAAGGACGTCCCACTGAAATGTGAAATTTTTTGTTCCTTTGAATTATAATGTTAGTTATATTAAATTATATTTAGTATAAAATAAAAATGTTATCAAATATTTAGATGTATTTGTCATTTGAAAAATGGAACATTTGACGTCTATCTGTTAAAATTGTTAAATTATGATAAATTTGCACCACCCGTGTCAAATTTTTTTGCCTCTAATTTTATATTTCGGAAAAATATGGCATTCTAGTAAAAATATATGCATACAAACTAACTAAAATATTGGGTATGGTATAAGCAAATAGTTTAATATCCATTCAGGGCATTAAGTCAACTTACATTATAAAAAAAAACATGTTAATTCGAAAAAATGGCAAAAAATTCAACTTTGCGCTAGAGATCTGAAACTTTGTACATAGGCCTAAAATTATACTAGAAACAACTTTTTCTAATAAAATTTTTTTAAATTCGGTTAAACAATGCCATTTTTCAGCATTTTTTGAAAAAAATGTTGTTTTTGACAGATATTGAATGACAGATAGTGACAATTGAATATATAATTTTTAGTCTAATTTAAAGCAAAAACGATTGCCGTCAATAAAAAGTTCCATATGGTGCGGAGTTTAATGGTGACACTGTATGTATGTCAGAAACTGAGAGGGCTATGAAAATTTCGTTTGCGGTATTGAAAGTTTTATAAAATAATAGAACAGTAAGCCGCATCTATCTTTTATAATGAGGGAGCTGATATATGAAAACACCCGAAAACTGAACACCCTGTACACAATTAACCCAAAATATCTTGTACTAAGCAGCATCTGCCTAACTTTTTCCTTATATATATTTTAGTGGCTGCAGACAGAAGCTCTAAACAATAACCCAAAAATAGAAGTAAGTCCTGATGGAAAATATCTTTTTAAGGCCCTGTATAAACTAAAAGACCGGAAGAGTTTGTTAAAATTATTAAAACAACAAGATTTGAAGGGTTTAGGTGGTATTCTACTAGAAGATGTTCAAGAATCGTTGCCACATTGTGAAAAAGCATTAAAGGTATGTAAACAAGGCATCATTACTGCCAAAGACTTTTTAGTTTTCCTTTGTACTTTAAACTTAATAAGTAAATTTATTTACACTCTAACTTCGTCTTTACATTGTCATCACAAAAATTAACTTTTTTTTACGAGTGGGCCTAAAGTAAACTTCCGCACTCGTTTTACGCGTGCTGAAAGTTTTTTCCATACTTGAAAAACTACATTTAAACATTTAAGATACAGGGTAACAAATTTTAATACCGGCTTAATTTTTTTAAATAGGACACCCTGTATATTTTATTAAATATTTAAAGGTACTTTCAACCACAGTGAAAAATTAACAAGTAGGTTTTTTTCGGTTGTTGTCTGGAAACGGTACGTTAAAGGTTAACTTGTGTGTTTGATCTATGGAGGGCTTTAAAGAAGGAGGCCGATCGCAATACATCGATTCCGGTCCCACTTTTGCATCGGTAATTCAGCTTCAAAAACTGCCGCCAGGATCGCATTGTTCCATTAGCGGTGCAAATTTCATGGGTTCTTATGGGAGAATTAACTGTTTTATCGAAATTAGTTAATTTAAACAGTCTACAGACCGAGATATGTGTGAGAGGCGGGTGCGGGATACTCCCTAGATACATAATTCTAGCATGTAAAAGGGTGTATTGCATTCTAAGACACTGTATTATTATTACCAGGAGGATTAATTTTTTCAAATACTGGCGGTCTTTCTAGACACTCAAACAACTTTTTATTTGGAAAGGAAATAATTACACAATCTGCACGTTACTATACCGGGTGTTGCATCGTCGAGCGGGACATAGGAAATCCCATGTAATTTTAAATGGGGTCAATTATTGGCTTCCCTAATTATTTTAGAGAAAAATTCTATTTAGGTTTATTAAAGAGCACTAAAACCCACATTCAAAAGAATAACTTTAGATATTTTTGATGAGCCCGTTTACGGGTTATCGCCGATTTCTTTTTAACTATTTCTCCTTTTTATGGCCCCGTATTTGCGGGCACCAGTCAAGGTAAAAGATGACTGTCAAATAAAGTTGTCATTTTGAAATGTGTGCTTTATTATTATAAAAACTCGTACATCGAAAATATTAGCCATGAATTACACTTCTGAAGAAAAAATATTGATGATTAAATGGTATTATCAAGGAAATAGTTATCAAAATGTGTCAGACATGTTTGCTGCTCTGTATCCGAATAGACCGATACCTGCAAAATCTACTGTCGAAAGGACTATCAAGAAATTTGAGACAAAAGGCACTGTAATAAATAACTGCAGATGTGAAGAAAGGCAGGAACAAAGAAGAGATGCAAGAATTATTAATTATCTATTAATTAGTAAAATATTGAAACATGTAAAATGTCATAATTAACCTTGTAATTGGATACTTTATTTTAGTTTTATTCAGATTAATTTGTACTCATAAATACACCTTTAATATTTTCGATGTACGAGTTTTTATAACAATAAAGCACACATTTCAAAATGACAACTTTATTTGACAGTCATCTTTTACCTTGACTGGTGCCCGCAAATACGGGGCCATAAGAAGGAGAAATAGTTAAAAAGAAATCAGCGATAACCCGTAAACGGGCTCATCAAAAATATCTAAAGTTATTCTTTTGAATGTGGGTTTTAGTGCTCTTTAATAAACCTAAATAGAATTTTTCTCTAAAATAATTAGGGAAGCCAATAATTGACCCCATTTAAAATTACATGGGATTTCCTATGTCCCGCTCGACGATGCAACACCCGGTATACATTTTTTTATTCAAACTCAAACTAAAAATAAATTAACATATGTTCATCATAGGTAGTACGTACACCTTTTAACAGACCTGAAAAGAAGAAGATTCTTAACTTATTTATTTCCCAACTAACGTTACAAAATATTATAAATGGGGATTTTAAAATTAAATTTAAAAGAAACGGAATAAAAATTATAGTATACTAACAACCAAAAAATTAAATTAAAATAGCTATTTTCCTAACAAGTGCAGAAAATCGATTTTTCCGCACGCAAATGCCGTTGACAGCACGACGCGTAGCGGAGTGGTGTCAAGCATTTAAGTGCGGAAAAATAGGTTTCTGCACGTGTTAGGAACAATAGTTTTTCTACTAGCGTGAGGAAACAAATTGAAAATAATTTAAAAAACGGAGTTTTTTTTTAAATTTTTATTACAATGAACAAAATTTTACAATATTAATTCGTTCATCTCTTCATCGGAAATCATTTTGCGTGCCGAAGAATTCAGCAAAACTCCAGTAGAAAAACTGATAAACTAGTTTAAATTTATAATATTCTGTTGACAGTGACATACAAATCAACAACTGGTTATATACACCATAGCAACTAAGATATTTCAAAGGTAATATGATGAACAGTGACTTCAAATCGTACAGCATTTAATTTAATTAAATTTAATTTCAAAATATAACAGTGCGGAAAAATCTTTGCCGCACGGTGCGGAAAAGTGGATTTTCCGCACTAAAACATGTGCGGAAAATGCGTTTTTCCGCACGCTAGTAGAAAAAATATTTTTTTAACAATAAAATAATTTATATATTAATAAGTTTCTAAAACTTTTTTTAAACAGTATAACAAAAATAGAAATATCTTATATTTTCAATAAATGTTTTTTTAATAAATATTTAAACCTTTTTTATAGGTATTGATTGTATTTTTAATTGTTTTTGAAATATTATTATAAACTTTTATTCTTCTATCATATATATACAATAGGTAGATATCTATAATTGATTGTTTTCCAAAATTGTGGGTAGGTAATATAATTAGACGCGGGGGCCTTGAATGCATTTTATGGTTTTATTTTGTAATTTTTTAAAGGATTAATATTCGACGAACTGGCAAACTGATATTAAATATTGAACTTTTGAGTACCTACCTACCTATATTGTAAAGTAAATATTTCTTAAAAGTTTTAAGGGGACGTAAGTAGGTACCTATTATAATATCTTAATTTGTATAAAATACAAATTAAAGGAGAAATATGATATATTTTGTCTGCTCTAGGAATAATTATTCGCCACTTTTCAAATGTTTCAGGATCCTAATAAGAAGACATTATTAATAAACAATATTGTGAACCTTTTGTGGTTTTTGCCTACTTTAGGGGCTTGAAAGAGACTAGGATTTTTCTCAGCACGATTTTTCCTGAGCTTTCTATCAGAGGAATATCCAGTTTTACACCCCGGCACGAATCAAACGCTACTTGTAAAACATTGTACGCCACTCATTGCTTATATTAATTACGCAAAAAAATTATTCCAAATCTTATTTTTCAAGATATTCGAAAAAAATACCGCACTCGCCTATCAAAACCTGCAAAAAATAGCCGCTAAGCGTGCAGTGGCACCCTCGACGGCCAACCAGCGAAGTAACGAAAAACAGGGACGTAAATTTAAAATTCGGCCATTTTCGATCGGCCTCCTTCCTTAAAGCCCTCCATAGTTTGATCACAGGGCTGCTTATCAGTTCGTCAGCACGGCTTCTTGGCTGGTCGGTCAACGATGGGTACTAACCTGGCTTGCTTTTCCAATTTTGCATCTGAAGTAGTTGATTTTAGAGACCAGGTTGATGTGGTCTGTACCGACTTCACAAAGGCCTTTGGCAGGATATGCCTCAAAAGAATATTACTTAAATTACAAGAGTTTGGTCTGACAAAAAATTTTATAAATTTCTTTGGAACATATTTAGAAAACGGAACGCAGTATGTACAGTACGATGGGTTCAAATCGCACCTGTTTGGCGCTACTTCAGGGGTCAAACCTGGGACCACTTTTATTTCTTATATTCATAAACGATATTCAAAATGTAATTGATGTGGAGTACCAAATATTTGCTGATGATCTGAAATTGTATGTTTCGGTTAGGTCTTACTCTGACTGCGAAAAAATGCAGAATAGTGTCAATGCAATTCATAACTGGTGTGTTGGTAATGGACTCTTACTCAATGCTGAAAAATGCGCCACTTTCACGATTAGTCGGAGAACATCACCACTGAGTTTTGACTACGTCATTGATGGGGAGAGGTTGAAGATAGTGGAGAATGTCAAAGACTTGGGCGTCATTGTGGACTCAAAACTGAATTTCAATGATCACATCACTAAAGCAATTTCAGAAGCTATGCAAATGCTTGGTTTTATTATTCGAAATTGTAACTCTTTTAGAGATAAAGATTATATATCTAACGTTGGTAAGAAGCAGGCTTGAGCATGGGTCCCTTATATGGGCACTTATTTACAATAAATATGTGATAACTGTTGAACAGGTTCAGAGAAAGTTTATGAAATATTTAGCTTTAAAAACGGATGAGATATACCCACAAATTGGTATAGATAATAATGCCCTTTTGGCTAGGTTTAGTTTAAAAAGTTTGGAAAAACGTAGAGATTTTCAAAATATATTGTTCTTGCATAAACTTGTTAATGGTAGAGTCTTCTGTCCTTACGTGTTGGGTGAATTTTTAATGTACCCAGAATTGCTAATAGGCATAGCGATTATTTCTACTTATCAGCAGCAAACACTAATGTTTGCCTGTAGTCGTTGTACTGGTTACTGTGTTTTTAACTAATAGATCGTTTTTTTTTTTACTTTTTAATCTTATGGCGAACTCAGTAAAGAGGGAACATTAAAGCTTGTGCTTTTCCGGTTAAAGGATTGATCAAAAATAGACAGTAGTCTGGACGATTGCACAAAAAAGTTTTTCATAGGATTTATACAGGGCGTTATTTAATAAGTGCCCGATATTTTACAGGACGATTCCTCAGTTATTTATAAGGTGAAAAGTTCATATAAGCATGGGTCCGCAAGCCCTTTTTTTTTCAGATACAGGGTGTTAAAAATATATTTTTATTTTTGTTTTTCGTAAATAATTTTAGAAATAATGTCTATATTTGGACGAAAATTGGTATCTAGGGGTTTTTTGAAAGGCGAAATTCGAATTTGACGTTAGTATGGCTCCCACTTGTAGAGGGCGCAACCTACGAGTCTTTTTACTCTTTTAAGGAGTCATAATTTTTTTATACGTGCTTTTATTACATTTTTAAGCAAAAAAATGGATTTCTGCCTCATTTTACATGAAAGAGGCATACTTGGTAGAAGTCGCTACGAGTAACCGTTCTCGAGAAAAAGAATAATAAAGAAATAGATGGAATTTATTTGCATATTATGCTCATTTCAGAGTTTGATAAAATAGCATTTATCTTCTAAACAAAGCCGAAATCAAAAAATTATATAAATGTACTTTGCATTAGCCAATAAAGTGCCTACATAACAGTGTTGTCAAAAGAGAAAATGGCTGTGGCGTACATATTTTTTGTTCCTGTTAAAAATTGTAACATCCTATATCTCAAAAATAAAGGGCTTGCGGACCCATGCTTATAAGAACTTTTCACCCTATAGATAACCGAGGAATCGTCCTGTAAAATATCGGACACTTATTAAATATCACCCTATATAATTGGCCTGTCTTTTGAAAAAAATAAGCCAACTTTTTTTTCCATATTTAAATAAACTCATATTTTTTCTTAACAACTTTGAAAAAAATTATATTTTGTACTCAAAAGACACTTACCTACGCAGAGACCAAAGGCTAACATTAAATATTTTTAAAATAACATTAAATATTTTTAAACTAACATTTTTCTTAAAAAGTTAATGTTGAAGAACCGGATATAGTTATGGCGGGACACTCAATTCCCTTGGCTTCATCAATTCATTTATTGGGCGTTAATTTGGATAGTCATATGTCTTGGCATGGCCACGTTGCGGCCATTGCTAAGGCAGCCTCGCAGAAGCTTGGAGTACTTTTCCGAACAAAGAACCTCTATACACCCCAACAACTTTTGATGCTCTATAAAGCCCAAATTCGACCATCACTGGAGTACTGTTCGCATATTTGGGGCTCTGCTCCTAAACATACCCTGAGATTGCTAGATTCCATTCAAAGAAGAGCCATTCGCTTGATCGGTGACCATAGTCTGACAAACAACCTGGAAAGCCTTGAACATCGAAGGCAGGTTGGCGACTTGAGTCTATTTTACAAATATTTTCATGGCAAGTGTTCAACTGAGGTTGCCCGCTTAATACCACCATGGTAGAAATACACGACGAGCCACTGCAGCCCACCAGTACGTGGTTCAGCTTAGTGTCCCTCGAACGACACTGTTTCAAAATTCTTTCATCTGGAGAACGTCATCACTCTGGAACGACCTCCCTGAGATCGTCTTCCCCTACGAGTATAGTCTCCAAAGATTCAAGACCAACGTGAATCGTTTCCTGCGCACACGCACCGCTCCTAGAGCGCCATAAAGGATTTATCCTGTAGTGCTGTGCCTTAACATAAAAAAAAAAAAAAAAAATTAAATATTTTTAAATACTATATTACTCAAAATTTATTTACTTAATAGACACCGAGTCATCGAATTTAAACTTTTTTGTCTTTTACATCCACTAATCTATACACTTGTCACTTCTTGTTTCCCTTATCATGGAACACACTGTACCTATGCGCTATCTGGATATTCATTTTTTTTTAGATTTTAAGTAATCAAAATGAAATAATCTACATAACTAGGCCCATTGACAAAAAGAAAATTCTTTTTTATAATGATCGAACGGCGCAACTACCGATAGACGAAGAGTTTCAGAAATTGTGGAGATCCGTAGCCGTTGACGCAATGGACGACCAAAAAATTGAGGAATATCTAGACAAACAAGGTACCTTAAAATTAACTTAGATAGAACATTCAGGGTCATTTCGACTTCTGCGTAAGAGTATGCCGTAGAAAATTGGACCAATAAAAATCTTGTTAGAAAAATGCAAAAAAAGCATTAAGTCGGTAATTACAAGTGTTTTCAAATTATTTCTTTCCATTTGTAAACTAAAACGCAGTGGCGCCTCGTGGCCTATTCAAAAAAATAGGCATATTATTTTTTTTAAAACTTATTCAAGCATTTTTGTAATAATTAGGTATATTTTAACTTGATAATGAAAAATGTCATAATTGGGCATTGTATTAATTTCGGTTGTTTCTTTTTATCAGTTGTTCAAATTAGCACAGTTTTTTTAAAATTATAGTGAGTACCTACCAAAGTAATCAAATCAGATAAAACAATTCTTTATTTATACATAAAAAATACAAATTATTATCTTAGTAAGTAGGTACCTAACTACGTAACTTAGGGTACTTACTTATTTTTTATATGTAAAGTCCAGTCTTCTATTTTTTAGCGAAACGAAAACTATTTGCAATAATTATTAACCTATATTACCATTATTAACACGACACACGCAGCCCTTATTTTTTTCAAGCCGACTTACGGCTGAAATTTCCGCAGCCTCAGTAGCATTAAAATTGCATACAGCGAGCGTGCCCCACGCCGCACGATCTGTAAGTTTAGCCCTCATAAGGCTTCATTGCGTTGCGATAACTGCCGACGTAGAGTGGTCGCCAGGGACCGACTTCCAAATTATGATTGTTACAAATTTAATATAAAACTACCCAGTTACAGAAAAATATGGACAATAACCAATATATTTATAAAAAGGAATGTACATTTTATTTTCCCGTTGTGCTGGGGGGGGGGGGCGGGGCTGCAGCCTATACGGAAGAGCCGCCACTGCTAAAACGCGTTAAAACAAATATCATGTAACTGGAGGCTGACAACGCGACGTCGCATTTTTATCGGATATAACTTCAGACGAAGTAGTATCACTTCGAATGAGAGTTTAGAGAATTTTAAAACTGGCGATGCTGAGAGACGATTAGAATTTTGTAATTGGTTGCAAAATAGAATTAATGAAAATTACGACTTCCTAAATAAAACTATATGGACAGATGAATGCAGGTTTTCAACACATGGACTATTTAATAGACATAACGAACACTATTGGTCAATAGAAAACCCAAGGCAGAATCGAGAAGTAAGACCTCAGGGACGGCAATCATTTAATGTATGGGTCGGTATGTGGCACAATAAAATTATCGGCCCGTTTGTTCTTGAAAGAAATTTAACTTCTGAAAGATATGCCGAATTAATAAAGACCAATATATTGGATTATTTAATGGAAGAACCGTTGGACGTATTACGTCAACTATGGTGGCAACAAGATGGTGCACCACCTCATAATGGGAGACTCGTTACAAATTTATTAAATGCACTGTTCCCCAATAAATGGATTGGAAACCAAGGACCCGTACGTTGGCCAGCTAGGAGCCCAGACCTAAGCCCTCTAGATTACTTTCTTTGGGAATTTCTTCAAAACCGTCTTTATCGAAACACACCACAAGTCCCACATCCCCACAAGGACTATTCAGCATGCCATCCATAAAATTTACAGACTGACACGAAAATGCATCCAAGCGGGCGGATTACAATTTGAATATTTGCTTTAACTTTCATTATTCAGTTTTAATAAGTTTTCGTTTCTGTCTCTCTCTTATTAACAAATGAGTTTTTATCGAAAATGTCATTAATATAAATTTTTCGAATAAATGCGTTACATTATTGGTTTTGAGACGTTAGCAGCTCTTAAAATCCGTAATAAAAAATCCAGGGCCGTATTTAAAGAAACAAAGTTGATGATGGCAGCTCAAAGACGAAACGTCGGAAAATATTATAACACCACCTTGTAGAACAGAAAAAGTAACAATGAGAATGTGAAATTTATTCTGTTATATCTATTCAAATAGTCATAAACAAATAAAAATGAAATCGCGAAAATTCGGTGTTTTCCAAAAATCTTCGGAAGCACTAGGAATTTTTAAACTTTTAAGGTGGCATTTTGATCAGCATCAAATCGCGCAACTTTGCCTTCATTTAACCGACCTCGTATCTCTTCTAGTTTCCGAGATCCCAATGATGAGGCTCGAATTTGAGACACCCTGTACAGTAAATGAAAAAAAATTAATTCTTAACTGTTACGATTTTAGTAAGTTAATTAAAGTAAGATTGCGGATTTGACTGTTGACAATGCAGTGCAATTTACAGCAGATATGCTTAACGTTGGGAAAACAACAATACAAACACTTTTAAAACAAGAAAAAAGTGATGGTGTCAAACCTCCAAAAACCTCTCCAGGACGACCAAAACTTGAGCTGAATGACGTTTTATTGCAGAGAATAAGGCGAAAAGTTCATAGTTTCTTTTTAAAAAAAGAAAGTTCCACGCTGGATAAAGTTTTCTCCTCAATCCGAGAAGACCAGGACTACCCATTTATGTGTACATACGTTTTGGAAATTATTTTAAAAAAATGAGTTTTCGGTGGAAAAAACATAATAGGAGCGATATCGTCTGTTGGAAAAAAAAATTACTTAAGAAGCATCCGAAAAGTCAGAGAAGAAAACAAGAAAATATTTTACCACGAAGCATGGCTAAATGAAGCCACACTGTGACTAAATTTTGGCAGGATGAAAATATTAAAAATTCAATGGAATCTTTTGTGGATGAATTGTCTACATGATTAAGACCGCCATCTGGAAAAGGACATCGACACCGATTAACCTAATAGGTTAATCTGTGACATCGACTTATCATAACCCATATTGAAAGTTCTGAAGGCTCGTTAAAGGTGATCTAATGATGTTACAATCTAAGAATACAGGAGACTACCATAAAGATATGAATGCCGATGTCTTTAAAGAATGGTTCGAGCAAAGGTTGGATCTTATACCAAAAGATGCAATAATTGTCTTGGATAATACAAGTTATTACTCTAGGCTGACGGAAAAATTACCGACAAGTGCGTGGCGTAAAAATGAAATAATAGAATGGCGAAGTTTAGGTAAAATAGAAATTCCATTAGATTCCTTAAAAAAAAAGTATTGGTACTAGCCAATTTACATAAAAATGTATTCAAAAAATATTTCGTAGATGAAATGGCAAAGTTACGAGAAATATCTGTGCTCAGACTCCCTCACTACTGCGAATTAAACCCGATCGAACTTATATGAGCTCAAATAAAGACAGATGTCGCCAGAAAAGACACGACTTATAAAATGGTGAATTTAAAGACTCTTCAATGAAGTCAAGGGTAAAATCAGTGCGGAAAAGTGAAAAAAGTGTATCGGTCATGTGATACAAGAAGAAGCCAAATTGTGGCAGGTAGATATAATAATCGAAGAAATGATTGAACCGCTTATTATAAACGATGTTAATAAAAGTTCATCTTCCGAATCGGACTATGATTAAGCCATAACGACACAAACCCAAGGGGAGAAAGTCTACTACAATTTATTATGGCAAACAGTCTGGACATAATAAATATAGGAAATGAACCTACCTTTGTTACTAGAAACAGAAAGGAGGTACTTGACGTGACTATAGCCTCAACATACTTGAGTAACTATATCACAGACTGGCATGTGTCTAATGAGGTGAGCTGCTCGGACCATAGACACATCAACTTCACAATTCAAGGTTCAACAACCAAGGAGACTTATCGGAACCCAAGGAGGACGGACTGGAAGAGGTATCGAGACTCTCTAGAAACCGGCCTTGCGGGAGTCCAAAGAATGATAAGGACCACAGCAGACCTCGAAATGGCCGCGGAGGAATTTAACGACGGAGTCATTTCAGCCTTTAATGATAGCTGCCCTCTCACGACAAGGGCGTCAACCAGGAACGTGCCCTGGTGGAACGATGAACTTGCTCAGCTTAGAGGGCAAGCAAGGAAGAAATTCAACAGGGCAAAACGTACCGGGGAGTGGGATGACTATAGAACCACCCTGACCGACTACAACAAAGCCCTTAGAAAAGCAAAACGCGATTCATGGAGGAGACACTGTGAGGAGATTGAGAGCACTCAGCAATGTGCCAGACTCCAACGAATACTATCGAAAGAAAAACAAACAACAGTGACCTCCCTTAAGAACAACCAGGGAGAGTATACGACATCCGGAGAGGAAACAATAAAAGAACTCTACCGAGTTCACTTTCCCGGATCTAACATCATAGAAACACCGGAGAACCCAAGAACAGAACTTGAACTGTTGAAAACAGTCACAAGGGAGAACTGGCAGGTCTCTAAAAAGGTGGTAGACTATGATAAACTCAAATGGGCAATAAACTCTTTTGACCCATATAAATCACCGGGACCAGACGGGATCTACCCGTCCCTACTTCAGAAGGGATCAGGACCTCTGATAGAACGGTTACGTAATATCCTTAGGGCAAGCTTGGCCCTAGGACATATACCGGCCGTATGGAGGAAGATTAGGGTCACATTTATACCGAAACCTGGTAAATATGGACAGGCAACGGCGAAATCCCTAAGACCGATAAGTCTTATGTCATTCGTACTTAAGACACTGGAAAAACTGCTGGACAGACATATCAGGGATGGTGCTCTGGCTGAAAGACCAATCCACCAAGACCAATATGCCTATAAAGCAGGAACCTCAACAGAGACGGCCCTACATGAGCTGGTAAAGGAGGTTGAAAACACTCTGGAAAACAGGGAGGTGTTGCTGGGTGCGTTCCTCGATATCGAGGGCGCCTTCGACAACACATCCCATGACTCCATTGCTAGAACACTCAGACTCAGAGGAATCGAGGGAACATGCTGTGACTGGATCGACTCCATGCTGAGACAAAGAGTGATATATACAACAGTCATGGGAGTGACTGCATCGGCCAAGGTCGCGAGAGGATGTCCGCAGGGCGGGGTCCTCTCACCCCTGCTATGGACTCTTGTAGTGGATGGGCTACTTAGGACTCTCGAAGAACATGGTCATCGCACTCTGGGATACTCAGATGACATAGTCATTCTGGCCAGAGGTAAATTCAACACCACGGTTAGAGATCGCATGCAAAGGGCTCTAAACCTGGTAACAAGATGGACGGACGCGGAAGGGCTGAATATCAGCCCCAACAAAACCACCATCGTAGCATTCACACGAAGACGCAAACTGGAGGGACTAGGCCCCTTAAGCCTTCGTGGAAGTAACATCCAACTGAAGGGTGAGGTTAAGTACCTCGGGGTAACATTAGACTCGAAACTTACCTGGAACCTTCATTTAGAAAAAATCACAAAAAAAGCGGAGACCGCTCTTGTAGTGGCCAGACGCTCCTTCGGAAAGAAATGGGGTCTAAAACCGGACATGCTATATTGGTTATATAACATGGTGGTTAAACCCATAATAACATATGCCGCTCTGGTGTGGTGGCCCAAGACACAGCAGATTACCACTATTATGAAACTCGGCAAGATACAAAGACTTGCCTGTTTAAGCATAACTGGAGCCACAAAATCGACTCCAACGGCAGCAATGGAGGCGCTTATAGACCTTCCCCCCCTGCAATTTGTGATACAGGGGGAGGCCAGACTTGCAGCCTATTGACTGAAAAAGGAACCGGAGGATATAAATATCAGATCGGGTCACACAAGTATCATTAGGGTGGTGGAGAGGAATGTACTAAACGTCAACTCGGACCACACTAAGAAAAGGTACTCATTCAAAACCCCGTTCGAGGTAATAATACCTGAAAGGGAGGAATGGGAAAACCAAGAACCAAAGGCCATACAGCGGGGACAGATCTGGTACACTGACGGATCTAAGACCGCTAATGGAACTGGTGCAGGAATCTTCTCCAGGCATATGAGGCAGGGACTCAGCTATAGACTGGAAAAACACAATTCTGTGTTTCAAGCAGAAATTTACGCAATCCTGCAATGTGCAAGAGAAATAAATAGGAGAGCCTATGAGAACAAGCAGATCCATATTGCATCAGACAGTCAAGCAGCCCTCAAGGCGCTATCACAGCCCGAGGTAACGTCAAAACTGGTATGGGAATGCCTTGCAGAACTTGAGATCTTGGCAGACCAGAACAGAGTAAAACTGGTCTGGGTGCCGGGACATCGAGGTATAGAAGGCAACGAAAAAGCAGACGAACTCGCAAAAAGAGGAACGGAGGCTGAGATACCTAACACAGAACTGATCATCGGAGTACCAAAAAGTACAGCCCGAGGACAAATCAGAGACTGGATAAAACTGAAACATAACAACTACTGGGAAAATATTCCCAGACAAGTGCATGGGAAAGCCTTCATAGGCAGACCATGCCAAAAGAAAGCAAAAGAACTGCTTACAATGAGCAGGAACCAGCTGAGAATAATTACGGGATTCATGACTGGACATGCACCAGTCAAGGAACGACTGTACAAAATGGGACTGTACAACGGGGACTTGAAATGCAGACTCTGCAATAAAGAGACCGAAACAGTCAAACATATACTGTGCGAATGCGAGGCATTGGATCACAAACGGCAGTCGATCTATGGGCAGCCTCGGGCAGAACCAAATACATACACCACACACTCAGTTAAGGACTTGTACAAACTTGTGCAAGGTACAAAGATACTGGAATGGGTGGAATGAAGAAAATGGGTACATAGTACAATAAGCCGAAAGGCTGCAGTACTGACCGATCTGCAGGCGGGCCCAAACAACAAAAAAAAAAAAAAAAAAAAAGCCATAACGACAAAGTATTATTGGATTTTTGAAATTGCTTTGTTTGTAAGATTCTATATTATATCTTTTTTTTGTAATTATATTATGTGAAATAGTACCACCCATTGTTATTTATTAGTTAATATGATTTCTTTAATGTTTTCATATGTTATAAATACCTGCGAATATAATATAATACAATTTTAGGGGCATGTTTAAAAATTTTAATTTGAAAACTTCCCCAATACACGCTCCTGGCTAAGGGATTTTCCCAATAACAATGCTAAATCCTCAAATACAACAATAGCTTGAGATACATTCAGGGTGGACCTACCTAAAGAATGCTCATTATTTGGATCCTTTAATGTAAATACAATAGATTTTAAGGGATAGTGTTTAAATTGTTCTAGATACCCCGTTATGCGTTTTGCATATTTAATAAGCATTAATTACTTCGTGTTATTTAAAGATGGACTATAGTAATAATTTTCACATTTTTTCACAACCTAAACTAGCCTAAAGGCGGAGAAACGTTAAATCCGGACCTGTTCATTCACCTTGGTAATATTTTTAGGTATAAGATCGATGCAAGATCATGGGCCGAAGAAACCAACGGCAATTAAAAGAAAGAAGGCTGGACAGAGAAAGAAAACGTTTAAAAAACCAAGAGACAACGAACATTTGGCTCACGTATTGGAAACCTACGAGGATAATACTCTTACTCAAAAAAGTAATGTTTAGAATATTAAGAATTAATTTATTGTGATATTTTTAATTGATTTTGTTCAGTTTTTTACTGTCAATTTTTATAAGTTATTTAAGCCGGGGATAAGTTTAAATGATGTGATTGTAATTTTCTGTTTAAGGGTGTTAAATTCGTTTTGAAATATCGGCTTTAGAGAGAGCAAAAGTGCATTAAATTAAATTAATAAACACTTTTTCCAAATATCTTCTTTTTTTTTTTGGTATTTTTCATCTGATACATTACAGTTAGGACAGCTAAAATCTGGACAATAAGTTGACATTCTATGAAATGTATGTGTTAATAGTTAATATGCGTCGATATTACTATTTTGCAGTGGCGAAGCGTCCATGTAACCACTGTTACCATTGGTAACAGTTAAAAATCTTGAAAATAACTATTTTATGTTTTATGGCTACTGTAAAATAAGATTATTTAATAGCCAATTAGCCGCACGAAAATAATACGCTCTATACTGTCCGGGTTATGCGTTTATAACGCGATGAAGCTGCTTAGCCTAGACTCGATTGCATGTTACGTTACCACTTTCATTTGTGGATACGCGTGATGGTCCGTCGGCTACTGGTCGGAGCCGGCTCGTGTCTGGTCGCGTGCTTGAATTCTACAGAGCGTGGGCGCGCCGCTATATTATGTACGCTTGTTACCATTTTTTGTTTTGGTTACTCAGTCGTTGTTAGTAGTCGTCGTTAGTTAGGCTACCGGCGGCAGTGTGCGTTCAATTAAACATGGATGTGTGCCGCTGCGTAATCGATCAACTACTTAAAAAGTCATTCTCCTTGTATAATTTTGAAGAAAAACAAGAGATCATTGAAGATGGAAGACCAACACCTATTTTAAATAATTTAAAAAAGGAATAAAAAAAGTAGTTCGATATTTTAAATTTAGTTGGTATAGTGAAAACTCTTGGTTATGTGGTTGCAAGAAAAATGGACTGTATTGTTGACCGTGTCTTCTGTTTTCTACAGAAAAAATGGGTGGACCAGCAGCGGAGTCAACGATTTAAATAGTTTTAAAATTCTAAAGAGGAGACATGAAATTTCTCCGTTACATGTGAGATGTGCAGCCAATTTGATTCAGTTTGGCAAAACAAGAATCGAGAGAGTTGTCTTAACTAAGCTTTTAAGGCAAATATTGCTAAATATAATGAAATTGTTAAAAAAAATAGATATATCGTTAGCACACTTATAGATGCCGTATGTTATTTGGCCAAACAAGACTTACCGTTTCGGGGTCATTTTGAAGGGGATGACTCTGACAATAGGGGCAATTACAGGGAATTGTTAACATTAATTGCCAAAAAAGATCAAAAATTTTGCTAACATCTAGAAACGTCAACTGTTTTTTTCGGGAGTTTCAAGTGACATACAAAACGATATTATTGAAGCCACATCTACATTTATGATTGATGAAATTAAATCAGAAATTGCCGAAGCAAGTTTCGTAGCTGTTAAAGTCTGTGCGTTTTAAGAAGTCCGCTAAGCCATAAAACCTCTTGAGCATTATGTCGGTGGCTCTCAAACAATAAATTATATTGAAGGTAATTTTGGATGTTGATGAATTACATTTTCTAAATAAAATAATTTAAAGTAAATAAAAAATTAGTTTAGGTAAAGAAAAATAATAATTTTTTAGCTTTTGTAGTATTCAGACAAATTAGTTTTACGAATTCTTTTTTATAAAGTTTTGGTTCTAAAAAGAACCGATTTTGTAGTCTTGCGACAGAACGTACCTACTTGTAGATAGGTACTACTAAAAGTAGTCTTCCTCTGCATTTGAAATTTCACCCATGCTTTCAGACTCATCAGAATCAACATCATCGTCATCATCATCATCATTCGTAATAATTAACGGTCTTACTTCGTCTATAACCTGTTCTGTCTCATAAGATTCAAAAATAATTTTTTCTGTGTGTTCAATGCATTTCCGCCATTCTTCTTTGCCCGCTTGGCTAAGCGCCTCCTCCCATAACTTTATAACGCTAGGCTTACCGATATTTTTACAGTCATGTTGGTCATAATAGTTCTTGCTAATACCCCATACCAATTCAATTGCGTTGTAATGACAATGGTAGGGCGGCAATCTCAAAACTTGATATCCATATTTGAGGGCTGATTCGTCAACAACATACTTTTTTTTAAATGACTGCTCTTTACACTTGCTTAAAAGTTCACTTTTTAAATATAAATTTTCATGGTTTATGTTTTTCTTTGACAACCACTCTTTTATTTCTTCCTTTTTCCAGCTGCTTGTAGGGAATTTCTCTTCGAGTCTCGTATGGTAAGAGGCATTGTCTAAAACAATTAATTTTTCTAAACTTTTTTAAAGTTTTTCCTCGAACCAATGCTCAAAAATTTCAGCATCCATATTGCCGTGATAATCATCAGTTTTTTTTGTTGATGAAAATATCAAACTGGCATTTAAAACAAAACCTTCTTCATTACCAGCATGTAATATAATATACCTTTTTCCATTACTTGCACGGGCACTTGAATAACAATGCTTTGAGTCATCCTGCCAAGACGTTTTTGTTGAAGTTCCGTTTGCAAATATCCATGTTTCGTCAAGAAAAACAACTTGTCTTGACAATTCCGATTTTTTGTTGTTTAAATAATCCCTTAAAAATTGCCATCTTTTCGAAACAACATTGGACAGCTCGCAAAGCAGTTTTCTGTTGTTCGTTTTTTTATATTTGAAACCCATATGTTTTAAGATGATGGACAAACTGTTAGTTCCAATATCGCAAAATTTTTTCTGCTTTATCTTTTCAAGAATAGCTTTGAGGGTAACATATTCCTTGGCTTTATACATATCATAAACAATATTCCTAATAGAGAGTTTTATCCCTTGGGATAAATCCAAGGTTTTTGAATGGAGTCGAACCCTTTTATATGGTCTGTCCAAATCCTCTTCACTCTTTTTTCGAAGTCTTCTTAAGGTCTTCTCTGAACTGCCGCAAGCATTAGACGTTCGTTTTTGCACTGCCAAAACAGACTCTAACGGGCCCGAGTTATCTTTTTCTAAAGTAAAATAACGTTCCACTTGTAATACCAAACGGCGTTCACCTGGAGATAAATGCCTTCTAGGCGATGTGCCACCTTGCTGAACATTTTCCATAACTTTGCTTAATAACTGATTTTAATTCACACACAATGAGAAACAAACTAAAAGTGAAAAGCACAACTACTTATTTAAAATAAAATAGAACATACCATCCCGCACTTCAGCAAATTTTAATTATTTCTTGGAAAATAGTAATTATTATGAAGATTTAATTACAATAATCCCAAAATAATGTCATTATCGGAAAAGTATAATATACCTGACAAAATCTTTAACATATTTAACCTTCCCGCACTTGAGCAAATTTTAATTGGTTCTTGGAAAATAGCGATTATTATATAGATTTAACTATAATAATAGCAAAATAATTTAATTATCTATTTAATTATTATTTATGCTCAACGCGTAATTCTAAGATAATTTTGTTTTGAAACCTCTGATTTCGCCCAGCAATAGAATACAGTAAACCAGTGGGATGTTCGGTGTGATCAAGTATAGCGAATGTGCGAAGATATTGTAACTTAACCGACTTAGGTACTGTTTTAAAAGCGATAACATCCCTTGGTGATTTAATCCGATATCGGACTTCTTAAAACGCACAGACTTTATTTTTGATGAAAGCACCGATGTTTCAAACCAATCGCAACTTTCGGTCGTATTTAGATCAGTTTGCCCCGACGGTGATGTTTGTGAAAGATTTTTGAAATCTGTTAATGTTAGTGAAGAGCGTTCAGCGGGACCGTTATCGGAAATTTTGTTCAGTGTGTTAAATGAGTTTCAGTGCGGAAATAAACTAATTGCACAGACTTACGATGGTGCGGCAGTAATGAGCGGGCAACACAGCGGCCTACAAAAACTGGTTAAAGATTAGTATCAAGATGCAATTTTTGTTTATTGTTATGCCCATAGACTCAATTTGGTTTTACAGCAATCAATGGAACATATTAAAGAGTGTAAAATTTTTTTTCAAACGTTATATCAGGGCTTGCTGCATTTTTTTCAAAATCGTCCAAAAGGGCTGCTGCTTTGGATAAATTGGTACAAAAACGTTTACCCAAAGTAGCAGTAACCAGGTGGATTTATGCTGGTGGACTTGTTGAGGTTGTTTTTAGTATTCGTTTAGAGCTTCTCGAACTATTTAAAGAGATGCATACTGACACAGCAACATGGGATGGAGAGACACGAATTTGTTCGAAAGGCCCATTACATTGCAAGAATTTGATTTTAATTTTTTTTTTTAACTTATTTGAGATTATTCTACAAAAATCAGAAATTTTGTTTGATATTTTACAGAAAAAAATGTATGACATTGGATTTTGCACGAGAAAAGTTAATGAATTTCTGGAATTTTTGCAATTAGAGCGGAATAATTTTGAATCTGTGGTCAAAACAAGAGAACTTTGTAAATGATGATGTACCCAAACCCAATTAAAAGGAAACGAATTACAAATATTAACAATGATAAAGAGACGTCTTATCGACGACTTTTTTTTGAAATTTTTGACACTATGATTATTCAACTTAAAAACAAATTTTCTGACTTAAAGCATCTAGAATGTCTGGCACTATACCGGGTGTTGCATCGTCGAGCGGGACATAGGAAATCCCATGTAATTTTAAATGGGTTCAATTATTGGCTTCCCTAATTATTTTAGAGAAAAATTCTATTTAGGTTTATTAAAGAGCACTAAAACCCACATTCAAAAGAATAACTTTAGATATTTTTGATGAGCCCGTTTACGGGTTATCGCCGATTTCTTTTTAACTATTTCTCCTTTTTATGGCCCCGTATTTGCGGGCACCAGTCAAGGTAAAAGATGACTGTCAAATAAAGTTGTCATTTTGAGGAATATTTGAACATCTTCTTAAATCCTAAAGTTCTAACAATTTAATAGTACCTACCTATTAATTAGTAAAATATTAAAACATGTAAAATGTCATAATTAACCTTGTAATTGGATACTTTATTTTAGTTTTATTCAGATTAATTGGTACTCATAAATACACCTTTAATATTTTCGATGTACGAGTTTTTATAACAATAAAGCACACATTTCAAAATGACAACTTTATTTGACAGTCATCTTTTACCTTGACTGGTGCCCGCAAATACGGGGCCATAAAAGGAGAAATAGTTAAAAAGAAATCGGCGATAACCCGTAAACGGGCTCATCAAAAATATCTAAAGTTATTCTTTTGAATGTGGGTTTTAGTGCTCTTTAATAAACCTAAATAGAATTTTTCTCTAAAATAATTAGGGAAGCCAATAATTGACCCCATTTAAAATTACATGGGATTTCCTATGTCCCGCTCGACGATGCAACACCCGGTATGATTTTGACAATTTCAAAAGTTATGCAAAAAAATTTGCAGATAGCGCCTTTCATCAACTTGTAAAGCTATATGGACAGAAACTTGACACAGTAAAGTTACAAACAGAATTGATAGTTCTTTATAATGATCCAGATTATGTTCAAAAAAATTTGCAAGAATTTTATCAATATTTAAAATCTTCACAGCTTGATAATGCATTTCCGGAAGCCTTTAAATTGGCAAACTTATTTTTAACAATCCCGGCTACAAGTCCATCCTTTGAAAGAAGACAGCCAAAGAAATACTCAATTGCAAAATCGAATGTCGTCACTTTCTTTAATTTCCATTAAGAAACGCTTTTTAAATGAATTAATTAAAAAACCCTCTTTCTACGATTCTGTTATTAACATTTTTGCAAATAAAGGAAATCTCTGAATTGACTTAAAATATAAACAATATTCAAGAAGTAGTCCATTTTCTGTGGCGAGATTATGAAAGAAAACAAGGTCTGTCTATACCACCAAAATAAAATATATTTGTCCTTTTCGGGTGAAATAAGGGTTAAAGAGTATACATAATTTATATTTGACATTAGGTTGTACTAGTTTCGACTTTAGACAAAGTCATCTTCAGCAACCCAGTAAATAAGAAATATGTTTTTTTAGGATGTACGTAAATAAACTAAAACAAATTAGAAGAGGGGGAGGAGTGGTTCAACAATATACGGTCACAGCGTGTACCCTGTGCAGTAGGGTGGGTCGAAAAAATTTTTTTTGGAATTTCTAAGAGCGGTAGTAAAAAAAAGTTGTCTTAGAATTACTAAATTACGCACACAAAAAATAGGATTTTTCTATTAACGTTCAGCCGCGCCCCGCGTGGGGTAAAAGGAGATGATTTTGTACATATATATTTTAAGGGAGGGGTAGTCATAAAAATATTTATTATTATTCTCTCATTACGTATAAAAATTTTGCGCATTTAATATTAATGTTTAGCCGCGCCCCTGTATCTTATTTTGCTTTATCGCTACGCTTCCCGCCACTGAGCGCTGAGCACGTGCGACGCGCGGATTAGTTTAATACCTAAGCTCATTTGGTTTGGACGTATTTTCTGAGCAATATTTAGTCGTTTATTTTTTATTAAATCTTATCTAAAAACATAGTGATTTATGTGATTATGCCTAGAAAAACTTTAAATACTCGTGCTTGTAATAGACTTTGTTTGTTTGGCAATGCAGAGGATCTTGGTTCAGACTATGTGCTTTTTCTTCCCACATATGAACAGATTGTTAAATGTTTTCGAAATGTTCGTCTTGAACTGAAAGGTGAAGGAAGCAAGCCTCTTAGTAATGAAATTGCAACCATTGTGGCACAAAAACTTGAAATTATATGGCAACGTGCATCACTTTCAACCCTAACTAATAAACGTATAGTAGAAATGATTTTAGCATGTTATGGCAAGTACAGAAAAATCATTAAACCTATTAAAAACCGTGATACACCTTTTTTTTATCAGCAAAGCTGAAAAAATTCTAGTCCGATGCGCAAAAATTATTTGATATTTGTTCTTGCAAATGTTTCAGTCCCCTAATTTGCAAATGTTGCAGGGAAACGAAAATACCAGCAGCAAAGCGGAAGGTTGATTTGCCTGAAATAGACAAAAAAGATCTTAGTACAGACCAACAATATTTAGATTTAATTTCGCAATCAATAAATTGTGGTTCTTGTTCAGAAAATCTTGCCTCCCGAAATCCTGGGAAAATGAGTCACACAAGATGGTTAACGGTTAACTACTGCGAATCGAATACTACGACTGTATATTTCCACTGAGGAACCAACGGAATACATTTCTTCTGATAGTTAAATTCATCTTAAAAGTTTATGTACCTTATGTGGTTTAAGATTAAATCAAAGCCGTTCAATATGGTGCACGACACTTATGGGACACAATCCGGGCCTCTAGACATTTTCCTGACAATATTCAGGCAATTATTAATAAGGTTATAACAGGTAACGCGTACTTTGCCCATGCAGTGATGCAGAAAATATATAGATGATAGCCATGTTGGCAGATGAACGGCCACATATCAGAGAACTTGCCGAGAAAAGAATTTTAAAGGCAAGACTAAATAAAGCAAAAAGTGGCATTAGAATTTTTAGAATACCAAAGATAAACTTTGACGCTGCTGATTACATTAATCTTATTGACTGGACTTAAAATATAACAGAACCTCCATTAACGATGCATATTGCAAACGATGATCTTCAGCTGATGATTCGCGAAGAAGTTCCGACTAAAAAAAAAATCCCCTGTCATACCCAGGCAGTTGAAAGGGCTGTAAAGTTAATAACGGAGGCTTCTTCTACAGTCTGCGGCGCTCAATCTCGCGACGAATTTATAAAGGCAAAGCTTCTAGCTAGAGCAGACTTGCCAAGTTTCGAAAATAAAGGGCAATACTACAGCGCAAATCTCAACTAATGCATATAAGAAGGGAAGGGTGCGAGGGTGAAACTCGAGGTGCGGCCAACTCCGCGTGGTGAGTTCTGGGCTGGTTAAATATTCAAATATAAATCCTACTAAAAAAACTGTCATTATTAAAAATTGAATATTTAAACTAGTCGAAGAGCTGCACATCGCACAGCTAAAATAAAATAGGTATATGTTACTTATTTATACTGAATAAATAATTTTAAAGTAATAGGGTCGCGGTTAAACTGTAATGTTTAGGGCTAATTTTTTTTTGCCAAAAGAGCGAAACGTTTTTTTACTGTCCGTAATGAAAAAAGTAAAATTAAAAAAAAAAACCTTTCAACCCCCAGGGGCGCGGCTAGATATTCGTAAATATCATCCAATTTTTTTCTCTGCTTTTTATTTCATCTAAGACAACTTTTTTTCACTACCGCAATTTATATTTCCAAAAAAAATTTTTTCCTTGATTTTCGGCCCACCCTACTGTGCAGCCAATGGATTCGACAGCAGATAATTATGAACATGATGCCACTTTAAGCAATCAAGGAAATTAAATGTAAACAAGTAATAGAGGCCAAAATTCTTAATGGGAAAAATGTTGGCCTCTATTACTTGTTTACATTTGATTTCCTTGATTGCTTAAAGTAGCATCATGTTCATAATTATCTGCTGTCGAATCCATTGGCTGCACAGGGTACACGCTGTGACCGTATATTGTTGAACCACTCCTCCCCCTCTTCTAATTTGTTTTAGTTTATTTAGGTACATCCTAAAAAAACATATTTCTTATTTACTGGGTTGCTGAAGATGACTTTGTCTAAAGTCGAAACTAGTACAACCTAATGTCAAATATAAATTATGTATACTCTTGAACCCTTATTTCACCCTAAAAGGACAAATATATTTTATTTTGGTGGTATAGACAGACCTTGTTTTCTCTTATATAAACAATAGTTTTCAAAATATGTTTTTCCTACTTTATTCGTTTGTGTTATTTTTGTAGTAGAATGGTATGTTTAGTTTTTTTTTATTGTTTGTTGTTTGTTTGTTGTTTTATATATTATTACATATTGTTTGGGAATAGTGATTTGTTTTATTTTATCCCACAGGCTTGGATTAGTCATCATCTGGTTTTGTTAACACTTTAGAAAAAGTCACGCGTGGGGGTGGCGCATCGCCAGACTGGCGATTGGAAATCTCGTGTTATTTTTGCTACTCTCGAATATTGTCTCTCCTATTAATTTTACATCAAAATTGTATTAGACTTTTTTGAAGGTCCTTGTTTGATGGACTCGCACATTAAATTTTATTATTTTCTTTAAGCCAATTAGAAGTTATTAGTAAAATCCTTACTATTGGGATCATGCTCGTTCCTAGACAGGGTTGCCGTTTGGCAGATCTTGATTATTGGAGTAACTATGGATATTTGCAAGTTGTCCATGTTTAATCTGATGTAAACAAGGCACTAATAGATGTAAACACACGGAACAGTGAGAACTCACAGCCTTACAAAGCATTGACGCCAGCAGTCCCTATAACTGATACCACTGACGATAATTTGCTTTATCGTCAGTGACTGATACCCATCAGAACCCTTACCCACCTGCGTTGAAATTGGACGCATGCAGGGACGCGCCAAGTATTTTCGGCGCCGTCGTGCGTAATAATGATAGGCGCCTTTAACCAATACTATAATATTAAGCTAAAATTACCACCCCTCACTCATAGTTGATCGATTTTAGAAGAAAACTATACTATTTAGTACTAAGTACACAAAAAAGATTAATAGAATATGAAACAACAGTAACAAAATAAGAACAGTATCAAAGTTACAAAATATTAAAAAAAAAATAAAGAAATAAAATAGAGATTGTCTTGAAACAGATAATACACATGATCATGATACAAAAATTGGACTTTTTTAGCTTTACTTTTTGCAAATTCATTAACAAGATTTTCCATTTCAAGTTGCTTTAAAAAGTCAGGCTCTATAGAAATGATAGCAAGATTTTCTAACCGCTCTTGGCCCATTCTAGATCGTAAATAGTTTCTAATCAACTTTAATTTAGAGAATGACCTATCGGCTGTAACTACAAAAACTGGAATGGTTAATAATATGCGCAATGCAATGGTAATGTTTGGAGACACACACACACACACGCGGAGAGGTGAGCCCATCTGGCGGAAGTCCTTGTGGCCCTGAGCTCATTTGCTCAGAGTCTCAATGACTCCTTCCAGACTTCCTTCCACGCCCCCCTGCGGTCCAGTTCCGCAGGGTCTCACCAAAAAGTACTAAAGGTACTTTTACTCTGGAATCTAAGAGAGGGGTGTATTATTGGTTTTGGGAGGTGTATCGGGTAGGGCTTTGGTGGGTGGGTGGTGCTGCTTGGCGCACCTAGAGAAGTTGGTGACGGGGACGTTTATGACGGTACGGGGCATCGATGTCATAATTGGAAGCTAGTCTGATAAGGGGGTTTGGGTGTTCTGGGCCGAAGTTAGAATCTTCGTGTTTCTCTCGCGGAGAAACTGGGAAAGGGGTGTGTGTTTGATGTCGCGGTGTAGATCTACGTTACGGATGAACCATGGGATATTCATGGCGGTGCGAATGTAACGATTTTCAAGGCCTTGGAGGCGGTTTATGTGGGAGGGGGCTGCGTAACCCCACGCCACTGAACCGTATGTGAGGGCGGGTCTGATGATGGCTTTGATGAGGTGGATTTTATTTTTGTGGCTTAGGGCGCTGTGGCGGTTGAGGAAGGAGTATAGAAGATAGTATGTCATTCTGGCTTTATTGAGGTTGCCTTGGATTTGAGGCTGCCAGCGGAGGGTTTTGTCTAGGGTGATACCGAGATATTTCACTGAGTCTGACCAGGGAACATCGCGGCCAATGTTTGGAGATGAGTGGGTGAGGTTATTTATTACAATGTAGTTAAGTGTTTCTACTACAGACGTCGCGCTTTTGTCGCCATTTTGCAGAAATTGTAATTCGTGTAAAAGTTTTGTTCCGTCTATATCTTTCTCGTTTCGATCTTTGTCAGTTAAGGTTTCTTCCAGTTTTTTACAAAAATTAAATTGATCTTGGTCAGAATATTTGAGGAAATCCTCAAAATTCCACAAAAAATTAAAAACATCAGAATGACACGATAATATGTTTAAATCTTTCATGTACGGATAAAAGAGTAATGTCTAGCATTCCGAAAAAGCAATTTACTTCAAATTTCATTTCTTGATTTTCAATCGGCTGGTCGTCACCTTCGTAAGAAAATTGTTTTTTAATCTTTCGTGGCCTTAAAATTTCTGCGGATATAAATTTTGCATCAACTTCTAAGCAAGAAGTTATTTCCGGATAAAATTTCATAAAGAGCATTGTAAATTTCGCCCAAGTGAAATCTTGGAGGGGCTATTGCATCAGTTCTGCTAGACCATCTAGTATCTGACAAAGGCTTTAATGTCAGACTTGAAATGTTACTTTTCAAGACAGACCACCGATTGGTTGAGGCAGAAAAAAAATTATATAATTCTTAAACAGTTGAAAAAAAAATTTTACTAGAAATATTGGATTTCATAGCATCCTATATGACAAGGTTCAAACTGTGGTTACAACAAGGTACAAACATTGCTCGTGAATTAATGTCTTAAATTCTTTTTTGTACACCTTGATGTTTACCCTTCATATTTGAACCATTATTATAACCTTGGCCGCGCATATTATAAATGTCTAAAGCATAATTCTCCAAAGTTTTTAGTAAAAAGTTGGTTAAACCTTCACCTGTTGTATCACTTATAGGACGAAATGTTAAAAAACGTTCTTCGACACTAAATTTATTGTTTTTTAAATTAACGTATCTTAAGCAAACAGAAATCTGCTCCTGGCGGCTCACATCAGGAGTACAATCAAGTAATATACAAAAATACTTTGGTTCTTTAACTTCGTTTCAAATATCATTTCTTATATAATTGATATGTGATGGGCTACATGCTTGGTGAAATGGATATTCCATAGTAGTTGACATTGTGAAATATAACAAGTAGGTACTACTTTAATTTCCTCTACTATTATTTCTTATAGTGCCACCTATTAATTTATTGGTTTCGTTTTGAATTTTATCTCCAAGGTAAAGTGGAATATTTTTTTGAGATCTATTAATATGTGCAGACATGACTGGATCAAATTTTGCTATTTTGCTATCAATTCTATACATTTTAAAAAATTTCCATTATTTCTTTCAAATAATTTGTTACTAGGGCCACGAAAAGCCAAGTTTTGTTCAGCCAAAAATTGAATAGTATAAATTATTCTTTCAATGAAAGTGCGCCAATGTTTAGTTTCATTTTTTAATACATTTTGCATTTTCGAATCAACGGTTCGATTAGTTTTTAATCTTTCTAGTAAATCTGACCAGACACGTAGATATTGAAAATGAGATTTACTTTTTTTCGTGGATTTTCAAATGTTCGGTTAAATGATGCCAATCATTGTGAACTGTCTTGGTTACTTAATTTAGTGTTTTTAAAAGTCAATGGATTGTTGGGGTTGGGGCCATTGAATATTTTACAGCAGAAGCAGGAAACTGCATTTTTTCAATAGAATATAGCAACCAATGACGCTGAATCTTTTCACCATTTAACAAAATTCGATTAGAATATATATCGAAAAACTTACGTCCACTTTTGTCTTTAGGATACATATTTTTATTTTGATAATGCATTGAACCTTTTTCGACAAGTTCTTGCACCTAGATTGGAGACTGTACACTCGGCCAAAGACCTGGATCGTTGGAAAGGGGCGCTTCTTCGGATAATTCGTCTTGCTTACTCGAACATGATGGTACCGACACTGACTGAAACGTATCAGGATCTAATTTTTTTGGATCTTCATCCTCATTAGCTTGCTTTTCTAATTCTGATGGCAAGTTTGATTTTGTTAAATGTAGAAGATCACTGTTATCAGAAGTAGTGCCATGTGTGGTCTTTCGAAGAAAGTTACTAATTTTGAAATTGGTTTTCTCAAAGTCTTCCTCTCTTTTTCGCTTGTTAAGCAAGTTTTGATAACCAGACAATTTACTTTTTTCTTCTCTAGGCATCTAAGTAAAATAAATAAAAAATATTAAACACTAAACCTCATTTGTTTAATAGACAAAAGTTATTAAAAAGAAAAATAATTATTTGCATCCCTGTTAATTAATTTACTTAATCACTTACTTACCTACCTTATTTGTAATTATTTTTCACAATTGCGGTAGATACGTAATAGCAAATAAGGCACTCTATACGTCTTATGCGCTTTATCAAGACTAGAATGAAAAATTAACCTGCTACATCGATTACGCCGAACACTCAAAACTTTGCAAGTTTAAACCAGCGCGCCGAACGCACGCGGATGTTCGCGCCCCCACAGGAAGAGGAGTAGTAAAATTTCACCACTGGTACTGGTCGCCTGGTTGAAAATGCTTTTCAGGTGTAGCTCGGTTCCTGTTAATTTCGCGACGAAAAGTGAAGATAGTAAAATGGTTAGAGATACAATTTTCTACATGGTTTTTCCCAAATTTACTAGTTTTTGAGATATCTGCACTTAAGTAATTATTTGGCAAATGCATGGTGATGAAATAATCCCTATACAATTTTGACCTTACCTCCTGGACTAATTTTTTCTTTGCTATTGTATTGCAAAAAGATTAGCAAATCTCAAAAAATCTTCATCAAACTTGGCTTAAAATGTACCTACATTATACTTAATTTAAGGCTATTGCGAAACAATGCAAATATTAACAGCTTTCTTGTTTTAAATGAAACACCCTGTATATTTTGATTTTATTTGATGAGAAATTAATTGCTATTCAATATTTTTTCGTAAGAAGTGTGCTATGAAAACAGATGTACCTACTGTACATGGGTGGGCTAGATTGAACACTTTTAAAGGGAAACTTCTATTTCTAAACGAGATGTATGAAGACTGATGGTGGTGTCTGAGGCCTAATTTTAATGAAAAACTTATTAATAATAATAATATATATTTCAATAATAGGTACATCCTAATTTTTACAAAGAAAGAAACAAATCACTATCATATATTATAATACAACACAATATATTTACAGGAAATACAAGCTAATGATTGAGATTTGAAATCTCCAATACACGATATAGCTACCACTCTCCCAATACAGCAGACATATTATGTTTGAAAGCGTATAGGTTTCCACTTTCTCTTACAACCCTGGGCAAATTGTTGAATTCGTTGAAACACTTAAAGAATAGACAATTCATTGTTTTTTTGAGCTTAGTTCTTCGGATATAGATATTATTAGTGCTTCTAGTGAAATGATTGGGTATATCTCGAATTCGCACAATATTTTGGCTCAAGTAAGGAGGAAAAAGATTATGTAAAATTTTAAAAATAAAAATCATTGTTTGGTGTTTCAATTAATGGTGGAAGCCTCATATCGATATACCGGGTGTTGCATCGTCGAGCGGGACATAGGAAATCCCATGTAATTTTAAATGGGGTCAATTAGGCTTCCCTAATTATTTTAGAGAAAAATTCTATTTAGGTTTATTAAAGAGCACTAAAACCCACATTCAAAAGAATAACTTTAGATATTTTTGATGAGCCCGTTTACGGGTTATCGCCGATTTCTTTTTAACTATTTCTCCTTTTTATGGCCCCGTATTTGCGGGCACCAGTCAAGGTAAAAGATGACTGTCAAATAAAGTTGTCATTTTGAAATGTGTGCTTTATTGTTATAAAAACTCGTACATCGAAAATATTAAAGGTGTATTTATGAGTACAAATTAATCTGAATAAAACTAAAATAAAGTATCCAATTACAAGGTTAATTATGACATTTTACATGTTTCAATATTTTACTAATTAATAGGTAGGTACTATTAAATTGTTAGAACTTTAGGATTTAAGGAGATGTTCAAATATTCCTCAAAATGACAACTTTATTTGACAGTCATCTTTTACCTTGACTGGTGCCCGCAAATACGGGGCTATAAAAAGGAGAAATAGTTCAAAAGAAATCGGCGATAACCCGTAAACGGGCTCATCAAAAATATCTAAAGTTATTCTTTTGAATGTGGGTTTTAGTGCTCTTTAATAAACCTAAATAGAATTTTTCTCTAAAATAATTAGGGAAGCCAATAATTGACCCCATTTGAAATTACATGGGATTTCCTATGTCCCGCTTGACGATGCAACACCCGGTATGTCACCGCATTGGGGATACAGAGTGTTTTTCGAAAATGTGCATTTTCGGAAAGCCTCTGTAACTTTTTTCCAGTTATTTTTTTTTATTTCTATGAAAACATTTCCAAAGCACTTTTTTACGCAGAATTCAATGGTGTAAGTAAAAAAATGTTCAAACTAAAATTTTAATAGGTATCAGTAGAAAATACAAATTTTAAATGGGACACCATGTATATTCTTGCATATTTGAATAGAGCTTGAAATTACTATTCCAAAAATATAGCACACTTAATGTTTTATTTTCTTTGAAATACAGAGGTTTACATTTTTTTACGTGTCGACTTTGAAGGGCGCACTTTGAACAAGCAGGCGTTAGACGACACGGCGATAAATATGGTTTAAATGTTTTTCTACTCCAATATTAGTAAACATTGTTTTACGTACAGTTCACTCTATAAGTAAATCCATTCTGTTTATTCACAACTGTGCGTTATAATTCCTAGTATAACAATCAAACCACTCAAATCGTGACATTTATCTATCTTGCGTTTTGAATATTTGATAGTGACATTGTCATTATTTGAGATTTATGTATGTAATATGTAAGGTATATAAGAGTCGTAAAAAAGTATAGTACGTATTGCGTGTTGTATAGCAATTACGCACCCATGTAATTACCGCACTCGCCGCTACGCGGCTCTTGCGCCAGTTTTCCATTCGTGCGTAATATGCTTTTTACAACACTTAATACGCAATATATTACTGTGTTAGGAATGCATATTATTATTTACTTAACCTAACAAATATCTTATATTTAAATTTAGCGCGTTTCACATTTGTTTTTATATACTAGGTAGTAGTAAAGAGTATAAGAAAGAAGGATGCGGAAGTAAAAAGAAAGTAATTAAGGGAAAAAAAAATTAAAAAAAGTTATCCATTATGGGTAAAAAGAAAATTGCTTGTTATGTTATTAAATAGTGAAACATAACAAGCAATTTTATTTTTACCCATAATCAGTGGCGTAACTAGCCCTCTGACCTGGGGGTGGCCTAGGGTGGGCCTGTTATTGTGACTTGTAGTGGCGGCTCGTGTAGATGCGGGCCGGCGGAGAACACGCCGCAGACGAAATTTTTTTTGGACCACGCCCAAATTTTAACAAATTTGGTCAATAATCAACAGTAATATCACAAGATCTCGCTTTTTTATCGGTTAGATTTTTCAGCTGTCACGAAAACTTTTTTTTGAAATTTTTCGAGTTGAATTTGGACATGTTTATTCTGATTAGATCCAAAGAGCGAAGCTCGGGGGATTTAATTTTTGAATAAACAAGCCCAAAGTTCAACGAGTATTGCCAAAAAAGTTTGAGTGAAAAATGGAAAATTTAACCAATAAAAAAATGATGGTTGAGTGATATTTGGCAAGATTATTTATTATAATTTATATACTTAGATTATAATTATAAATTGATGCTATATTTGCGAGGCGAGTAGCGAGCTTACAAAGTCAACCTTTTTCTGGGGGGGCCTAGCGACGTCTGGGGGGGGGGGCCTTAGGCCCCCCTGTAGTTACGCGCCTGCCCATAATGGATAATATACGGTTTCACCAAGAATGTAGCCCAACGGAAGTTAATTACATATTAAAAAAGTTGGTAAATTTAGTTTCAGTAAGTAAACATAATGGACCGAGAGTAAGCTAGTTCAGAAAGTCTCATTACTGCCAGGTATCAAATTTTAATAAAGCTGTTGACAGCAGTAATTATCCACTACAGTATGTGATATTTTAGTAAGTTACCTATCTTAGGTAGTCTTTTTTTTTTCTTTTTAAATTCATTTATTTTCATAATCAAATGTATCTATGCACTTAATCTACAGATTGGCTTAGGTAGTGGCGCATATTTATAATTAATAAAAATAGCGGACAACTTTCCGGTGGTGACCTTACAGCGTATTATGCAAGTATATATTGTCCTGGTTCAAAGATATTTCCCGCGTTTACGATAATAAACTGGAATACGGCTTGGCATTTGGGGAAAAAATCTTCCAAAAAAACCCATTTACTTTTTTCAGTCAAACATTATGTCCGCCATAGCCGACAACTTCAATGCAGTGGGCGAGATCTCCCATCAACCAGCACGGAGTGCCGGCAGAAGGAGGCCATTACAATAAGGGCGTAGATTTTCCGTTTTGTAAATGGGTCCTTGTCGGAGGCGTCGCCAGTAGTCTCCCTCACTGGCCAACGGCATGTGTATCGACCGTGTGGGTGTTGATGTGCAAGAAATGTATATGTTCTTTGACGTGTTTGTGTGGTCATGTTTTTAGAATTTAATTCTGTTAACTTTTGTCTATTGTTAGTTAGGTTTGTTGTCAATGGTGAGTTGTTTATTTTGTTTGTGTAGAAGTCGGTTGATATGTCTCTAATGTCAGTGGCGAATCCACGGGGGGGGGGGGGGAGAATTAGGGAAATTCACCCCCTTCTGGGACTTCAAAATTCATAGATTTTGCCAGTATAGTAGAAAAATGTTACACCCAAAATCAAGTCTAATCCCCCCCCCCCCCCCCAAAGAAAGGTCTCTGGATCCGCCACTGCTAATGTAGTCTAGTATGTTCGGTATGTCGGCCATGTGGTGCAATTCTGCGATGCGCACGTACTTGTCGGATGACGTGTTACGTCGCAGAATTTTATTCTCAAACCTAAGAAGCCTCTGTAGTTGGGTATTTGAGGCTGAACACCACACTGGCGTGGCATATGTGATTACGGGTCTTATAGTTTGTTGATAGATGAGGCGTTTATTGAACGGGGAAAGAGGGGATTTTGCGTATAGAATGGAATATAGGCTGTGCATTGCTGCGAAGCCTTTTTTAAGGGTGGAAGCGATATGGGGATGAAAAGATAAACGCTCATCTACGGTCAGTCCTAAGTATTTGAGTCTTTTTTGAGGTGTTATGTAGGTGTCTTTGATTTTAATAGGCACGCAAATTCGAATGTTTCTACATTTTTTAGTAAGTATCGTACATGTTTTGTCTGTATTTATCACCATTTCCATTTGTCTAAGTACGGTGTAAGTGAGTTGATGTGAGTTTGTATCTGTCTTTTGGCTGCTTCTACGTAGTAGGACTGAGCATATATTAGTGCGTCGTCCGCGTGCAGTGCCAGCTTTGTGAGGGGGGTAGGTACCTCGGTATATCCGCAGTACAGAGATTATATAGTCACTGGGGCAGACAACGCACCCTCTACTCTTACGCAGTCTGTTAAGTAAGTTTGTAATAACGTTACGTGATGTAATGGAAAATTGTAAGTATAAAATAACTTGTGTATGAGTTCTTTGTGCCAGACAGTATCAAAGGCGCGCCAGATGTCAAGGAAAGCAAGACTGTGTTTATTTCTTGATTAAGTTTTGTCTTGACATCCTCGAGCACCCTTATTGCCACTGCCATGACAGTCAAGTGTCCCGGTCTAAAGCCATCTTAGGTAGTGTTGAGTTAATATTTCTTGTAAAGAGGTAGTTAGACGACCCGAGACACGCTCGCTCGGGGGGAGGGTGGCTGCAGCCCGGCAGCCACCATCCTGGTTACGTCACCGTAGGTATACCAGAAAACATTGCCGCTAACAATTTTTCTTCTTACAAACATGAGCATAGAGTTCCTATGTGCATTTTTTCACAATAAACCTTGAATTGTGACCATCCTGTACATTTTATAAGTTTAAAAATTTTCTGGGAATTGCTAATCCTTATGTTAACACGAAATTTTTAGTCTAGAAGCTAAGGTAACAAATAGAGATTATTTCGTCACCTGATGCATTTGCTAAATAATTACAAGAAATGCAGATATCTCAAAAACTATAATAGACTTAGGCAAAAAAACGTGTTCTCTAAAATCTACTTCGAGTTTAATGGGAAATCTAAAAGTATAATAAAAAATCACATGTTGTAGGTAGGTATTTAAAAACTAGAGGTTACAGCTACACAAGGGCGGTTTTACGGGGGATGGGGGGGATAGGGTAATTACCCCCCCCCCCCCTATGAATTTAGAATTTTAAACAAGCGAAAAGCAAAAAGATTTAAACTTGCTTAATATAATTGCTTGATAGGTGATGTGCAGTGGCGCAACCAAGGGGGGGGGGGCTAACGGGCTGCAGCCCCCCCCCCCCGAGCGAGCGTATCTCGGGTCGTCTAACTACCTATTTACAAGAAATGTTAACTTATCGCTACCTAAGAAAAATTACACAAGAATTGAAACGAGTCTGACTGTTTTTGTAGTTTTCTGTTGTTTTTTAATTTTTTTACCTGAAAACCAAGCATTATCAGTGAAAATAGGGCGTGGCACCCAAAAATTTTTCGCCTACGCCGCTAATTTTTCTCTAGCCCCCCCAAACTTATTTTCTGGTTGCGCCACTGGTGATGTGCATGTGCATAGATTACACTAGAAGCGTTTAAATTAAGAGAAAACCCCAGAGCTTTTCTATTTATTACTGCATGCTTGTTTAAAGAAAAATATACCTATCTAAATGCATAGGTAATTGATACCATTTAAAAAAAAATTGGGATTTGGTATAACCCCCCCCCCCCCCATGATGAAAAGCTAAAACCGCCCTTGCAGCTACATCTCGTATAAACGACAGAAATATGTCAATATTTTAGCTGAAGAGAGCCTATCGACAAATCTAAGGTTAGTTGGCCTATTGTTTATTTTTCGATCCTCCTCGATATTATTATGTTTAGCTAATTAGTTATTGTATTAAATACTGAATTCCAACTTCCTCCGGGAGGTTTTCGCAAGTCTGTGATCACCTTTTCAATATCAATAATTGGAATATTTCTATAAATATGCATAAAAGGCAAGACCGAGGACACAGCTCTCGTGCATGGTTTTTAAAGTATAGTTCATATAGATGCGAATTGCGAATAATGCTCTGACTGGTCAATTTCAAATATTTTTTTCGCGGTAAACGTATCAGAACGAAGTTTTAGGATTTTGCGAATTGGCAAGAATTAAAATCTGGGGGGACGGGAAATCTTGAAGGGCATTCAATATTTTACGAATCTTCGAGCGATTTTTGTTACGAGCATGCGCCCTTGTATCCGACCGCACGTGAATACTCTCTCGGATTATTTCTTTTGAAAATCAAGTTCTCAGAATCGTTCTCAGGATCACTCCAACCCACAAAAACCATATAGACTACCGAGAGACTGGCTCACTCCTCTCAGCCCCCCACGTATTGCTCCATAAAATTAGATTCAGTAACGACCGGAAAAATTATTTAAAAGTCACTACTTCCCTGCTGTCCCCCTGAACTACCTCGACAAAATACGAATTTAAAGATTCTGCAATTAAAACCTCTAGATTCTAGATCAAGATCAGCGAAGCAGCAACCCTGTTTAGAAAATTAAAATTATAGGTACCGGGTGATCTGTTATATTTTGACCACCCACCTATCTTATTTATTTAAAGAAATATCAAAAAACTTTAAGAACTAAAGTTGTAGGGCCTTTCATGAATTTTTAGGAAATAATATAAGAAGAAACAGATGAACATCAAAAATGGCAAATATTTTACAATTTCATGTTTTCTTAAACAACACAGGAACAACAGGAACACCCTATATATTATGCGCTCTTCTGATGGGAAATTGTATTCTGATCTTAAATATATATGGTTTATATGATCTATCCTAAAGGGTTGTGATAATAATTACAATTTTAATAAATAACATTAGTAGGCGTGGACAAAATAATATTAATGGCGTATTGCATGTGCGGCGATTGTTATTGCGTCTTTGTTTGTCTACTAGATATAAGTTGTCTGCAGACAAACTATTCTTGTTAAAAATAGTATGTAGATACTACAAAAATATAGTATATAATGAAATTTAATATGAATATCAACAAAAGACAAAAACCGACAAACTTTACCTATATCCCCATTAGAAAAACAAATTTTTGCAGATACTACTAGTGGATGATAAACCCATATTTAAAATTTTTTGTGTAAAACAATGTATTACCTAATAAAAGCAACAAAATAACAATCCAGGGCCGGCGGTTAACCAGCGCCGGATTAGGGAAGATAAATAAAATATTTATAGTGTTATATTTTGTATAAGAATGCAAACAAAGACAAAGACATAACCAAGAACAAACAAAAATAATGTAAACTTTTACCGTAACAAAAAATAATCATCTTTAAAATGTTTTTTTACGTGCTTTTAAAGTTGAAAATGTATCAGTAATATCGTCAAAATCCATTGAAGAGAAAAGATCATTTTCAATACTCATTAAAGCTAAACTGGACAGTCTGACTTCGCCCATGGTGGCCCGCCTGTATTTGTTTTTTTTTATAAAAGCTAGTGTTGAAAATGATCTTCCGCTTTCGCAGTTAGTAATTGGGATGCATAAATAAATTCTTAAAGCTATAAACTTATTATGTGTTTGGAAATATTTCTGACAAACTTTTCTCAATTAAATGACTTAGAAGGAAGGGAACACTAGTAACACTTTCAATATTTAGAGTTATTAAATATGAAGAAAACTTAATAAGATCGTAAGCCAAGTTGTCTTCTAAATCGTTGGGGTATTGAAAAATTAAAGTTTTGGCATTTTCAGATATTTCTTCTGAAGAAAGAATAGTTAACTGGCTAAACAATCCAAGAAGGTCACTTATTTCCTTGTAAGCTTCATTTTGCTTTTTAAGCTCAGGTGTTGTTGTATCTATCATTGGCAGGAACGATTCTATGCGAAATTGATCTTGATCTTGTCGTGATATTTCTGTTGAGCCGCCAGCTAATTTTTTTACGCTTCTACGTTTATATGCATCTTTGTATGAAGTGTTTAAAACCGAAGATATATCTTTGGCCTTTTCTTCTAAGGATTTGTATTGATCTCGTAGATGACAAACAAATTCTAACAATGAAACTAACATTTTATGTCCCGGTATGACATTAAGACCGGGTGTAACAATTAATTTATAATAAATGCTCGAAATGACACCCGTTTGCATCAATACATTTTTGATACCCCGTTCTTATATTATTAATTGCCGCAGTTATTCAATCGAGATGGTTAGTATTAATATTATTTATTTCGTTGATTACTCGCGCTTGAATTTCTAATATAGTTATTGTGGCTGTTTTTAAAATATATTTTATTTTTCAAAGTTCCATAAAGAAACGTGTTAAGTGGTGTTAAATCGGGACTGTTAGGCGGCCAGGATATAACACCATATCTCCCAATCCGAACTTTCAAATTGGCATTTAACCGTTCAGTAACCAGGGCAACGTTATGCGGAGGTGCGCCATCCTGTTGCCAAATTATGGAGTTAGCCACGTTTAAAGGTAACTACACGATTTAAAAGTTCCATATATATTGCTCCTGTCAGATTGTTCTTAAGAAATATTGGACCAATATACTTCTCACATAATATACCACACCATACATGTAAGGAATGCCTTCCAGATATTTTTGTTTCCAGGATTATGTGTGGATTAACATCAGCTCAGAAATGCAATTTTTTTCTATTGGCTGATCCCGAGGTGCAAAAAGTGGATTCATCAGTCCATAAAATGTTTGAAAATAACTCCTCATCTTGTTCTATATAGTCTGGCTAAAACATCCCTACAGAAATTAGGCTTTCTTTCTTTGTCGGTTTCACTTAATTTTTGGTGTCTATGGATGCATGTTATATTTTTTTAAAGTTTAATAGACTTTCCAATAGGATTTGTCTAAATCCGCCATGGCTTATTTGCGTATGGAATTCAGTGGATTCTCTAGAAACATTGAAATCTGAGTTACACAATCAACTAGCAACAACTAACGATTTTATGTTACCTTGAAAATAGAGAAGAATTTCCAATTCTTCCTCCTCATTTATAATCACGGTTCTTTTTTTTTCTTTTTCATGATTTTGTGGTGTGCACCAAATTGTAAGTATATATTTCTAAACGTATTTAGACTTGGTATTCTATTTAGATTCTCACCATATAAATTAATATACTCTTGGCTCGCCTTGTATTTATTTTTATTATTTTTTTAAGTAAATCTTAAAGATTTTAAACTTTTCTTCTTCCGAATATCCCATTTTTGTGAAAAAATGTAAATGATTTGACAGATGCGTAAAATATAAACAATTGCAGCATATTCAATAGGCCATTCTTATTTTGTCTAGGCCTACTTATGTTATTTATTAAAATTGTAATTATTAACACAACCTTTTAAAATAGACCATACAAACCATATATATTTAAAACCAGAATAAACTTTTCCACCAGAAGAGCGTATAATATACAGCATGTTCCATTTAAGAAAACATTCAATTGTAAAATATTTGCAATTTTTGATATGCATTTGTTTCGTCTAATATCATTTCTTAAAAATGCATGACAGATCCTACAACTTTAGTGCTTAAAGTTTTGTTAATATCTCTTCAAATGAGTGGGTGGTCAAAATATAACAGATCACCGGTACTTAGTCGAAGACTAATTTAAGAAACAAAAATAATCGTGTACAAAATGTACGGCACCAAAATTTTAGGTTATTAAATATTTGTGATCAACAGTTGTATCTTGTGAAACTTTTTTTAGACAGGCACTTCATATTTGGCCACGGTACAGCTATAACACCAGTTGATAATACCACTGTTGATTATTAATTTGTTATAACCCATATATTAAATCTTAATGAAGTTCCGTTATTTGTCATAATGTCGTCTTCCGTTTTATCGCAAAGCCATTGTCCTATTCTAATCTTTAGTTCGTTGGAACCGCGAGCGACCGAAAAGCTAAAGACCCATTATTATAAATAAAGTGAATAACCCACGAATCACCCATAAATGTCCAACGTTACCGGTTCCTGCTCATAACTGAATCCAACGATGTTCACATTAAGAGATGAAAGTGCCTCAAACAAGAAATTTTTAGGACACTTTTCAGAAGAAATAATGTCCATTATGCAGAGTTTGAATTAAGGGATATTTTATATATATTTTTATAAAATCGAATTTATAAACTATTTGCATGTAAAATGCCTACTATTTTAAGCAGACACTTGTTCAGCAAAAAAATTAAAGAAATAGTTATTTACAAGGGCATAGCCATGGTGGTGCACTCTCGTTTTCTATTTTGATTTCATACCAGAGCTGTTTCGATGCCGGTTTCAGTCAGTGATCTAGGTAATAGAAGATTATTGGTTTCAGTATCGTAATTGACTTTTTATGAAACCTTTTTAATTTTTTAAAAGTGGGAAATATTATCAAGATTCGCTCAATCGCTTTAACAGTGTCATAACTCAGAAATAGGCTTTTTAAGAAGAGCAATAAAACGGTATATACCCGAAAAAATGTAAACAACATTATCATTATTGCTATAATTTGATCTAGGATGGTTAGATAGAGTTACTAAAACATTAAAAAAACTCAATTTAATTTCAAGAAGTTTTTAAACCTGTCCCAATCTCCATTTAGGTCATTCTTGCTGCTAAAACTCCGTTTTCTATTGGGTCATAAGTCTAATATAGCGTTATTGTTAAAATTAAGGAAGAATAATTACTATTAATTTTCTCGATTGCCCTTTTCTGTCTAAATTATAAATATACAAAAACAAACGATAAGTTGACAGTTATTTATTTTTATTTGTAAGAAATCTTATAATGTATATACAGGGTGTTTCAGAATAAGAAGCTGATCCTTAACGGTGTGAATCCTTAGGTGATTTTAAGAAGAAAAGTTCAAATTAACATATATCCTTAACCTATCAACTTTCGAACTACAGGGCGACAGAAGCTGTCAAAGTTTAAAAATGCCATCTTTCAAAAGTCGATATCTCGGAAACTATTAAGTTTCGACTCATAATGCACTTATTAAAAAATAATTGCTATTTTATATAGAATTCAAAAGTAATGTAAAATATAGGGTGTTTCGTTTAAATAAAAGTATGTTTGATATGCCCTAACTATTTGGGAGACCCTGTATAATTTAAAATAATTTTAAATTGTCGGCCTAATGCCTCCCTATGACTCTGTTGTTAAAAAATATTAAAAAGTTGAGTAGTTTAGATGCTATGGAAGCCTGCGATTGAGAGTGGGCCACCCTGTATACAGGGTGTTTCAGAATAAGATGCTGATCCTTAACGGTGTGAATCCTTAGGTGATTTTAAGAAGAAAAGTTCAAATTAACATATATCCTTAACCTATCAACTTTCGAACTACAGGGCGTTAAAGTTTTAAGAAAAAAATCGTTTTTCTATCATAACTTTAACAACTTTCTAGCTATTTTTATGAATTTTTCACACATACCCTCTAAGCATCAATAGCCATTTTTTGGTGTAGAAAAATTTTAAAATTTTTTAACCAGTGGCGTCCTGAAAGGGTTTGGACTAGACATTTTGGAAAAATATTATGTACGCCACTGCTTTTTCTCAAGATAAAAATTATTTTTAAAATACTCATTCATTTTAGGCCAAATTTAATATCTTGCCTTTTTATCGCCCGACAAACAGTTTCCGACAAAAAAAATAAAAAGCATTAAATGCGCTATGTGCCTATGGTTTCTGACAAGTAGGCTATGAACTTTGTTAAGGAAACAATGACAATAACGAAATATTTAATGCCAAATAGTTTTGACAGCTATTTATCTATGTACACGGCTTTCCACTACACTTAAATTTTAAAAACGTAATACTTTTTAAACGTATAAGTATCATGGTAAATTTTACAAATGTCGAGTTTGCGGATATGCATTACCTGTACGGGCTTGCTGACGGCAATGCATTCGAAGCCAGACGATTATACCAAGAGCGTTATCCAAATAGAATAGTTCCGGATGCACGAACGATTTCAGGAACTCACAGAAAGTTATGTGAAACAAGTTCTTTTGAAACAAAAAAATACTTAAAAGGGGCACACCAAACTACACGAACACCGGAAACCGAAGAAGCTGTTTTAAATTTAGTGGAACAAAACCCTAATATAAGTACCAGAAAAATTTGGAATATTTTAAATATTACTCATGTCCTAGCCTGGAGAATTCTTCAAAGTTATTTGTTATATCCGTACCATATTCAACGGGTCCAGGCCCTACTTCCTAGGGATTTTCCATTACGCATCAATTTCTGCCAATGGTTTATTCAAATGGTTACTGAAAATCCCCAATTTGATGCCAGAATTTTGTTCACGGACGAAGCTAATTTTTCCAGGAACGCCATACAAAATTTTCATAACAATCACTTCTGGGCAGAAGAAAACCCACATGCCATTACGGAATCCCACCACCTTGGTGCTCTTGAGCAATTTTCTGTAAATGTTTGGGCTGGAATTATTGGTGATTATTTAATTGGGCCTTATTTTTTACCAGCCAGATTGAACGGAATCAATTATCGCCAATTTCTTGAACACACTTTACCAAATTTGCTAGACGACGTCCCTATTTTAACCCGACATCGTATGTGGTTTATGCACGATGGTGCACCTGCCCATTTCAGTCTCTTAGCACGAGAGTTTTTAAATCAACATTATAGTAATCGATGGATAGGGCGCAGAGGAACACAATCGTGGCCACCTAGATCCCCTGATCTGAACAGTCTAGATTTTTTTCTGTGGGGACATCTGAAAACGTTGGTTTACAGCATCCCAATAAATACTGAAGAGGAGTTGAGAAACCGCATAATAGTTTGTTTCGACACTATCAGGAATACTCCAGGAATTTTTCAAAGGGTACGAGACTCAATGAGGAGAAGAGCTGAAGCATGCATTCTTGCAGGTGGTGGCCACTTTCAACAGCTAATCTAAATTATTTTCGTTTTTGTTCACACGTTATTTAATGTTAGTTGTTTTCATTTAATGTTAAAAAATAAACCATAGGCACATAGCGAATGCGCATTTAATGCTTTTTATTTTTTTTTGTCGGACGATAAAAAGGCAATATATTAAATTTGGCCTAAAATGAATGAGTATTTTAAAAATAATTTTTATCTCGAGAAAAAGCAGTGGCGTACATAATATTTTTGCAAAATGTCTAGTCCAAACCCTTTCAGGACGCCACTGGTTAAAAAATTTTAAAATTTTTCTACACCAAAAAATGGCTATTGATGCTTAGAGGGTATGTGTGAAAAATTCATAAAAATAGCTAGAAAGTTGTTAAAGTTATGATAGAAAAACGATTTTTTTCTTAAAACTTTAACGCCCTGTAGTTCGAAAGTTGATAGGTTAAGGATATATGTTAATTTGAACTTTTCTTCTTAAAATCACCTAAGGATTCACACCGTTAAGGATCAGCATCTTATTCTGAAACACCCTGTATTACCAAAAGTTTTTTCTTTAATAATTGCCTGTAAATGCGACTTACTAGACCCGTATCTTTTAATTAATTTATGTAGATTATTTAAATCCGAAAATCCATTTTTATTCCACAAATTCTTTTCACTAGAAAATAAGAGGCATGGCCAGCAAAACAGAAGAGACTTATTTTCACAACAAGTTAGCCATTCACAAGTTTTATATGATTATTTTTGAAAATGTCTAATATAAAGTTTAGTTTTTTTTGTTAAATTAGGAATAGATGGAGTGGGCCTACCATTGGAAATAATTTTTTTTTTTTTTCTCAAAAATATAAGTGAAAAATCCTTTTACCACTATCTGACACACAATACACTCACACAAAAGTCTATTTTCACTTTCAGCCGAACTTGAACTAGCAACAGGATTCATAATTAAAATAATAATCTGTTTGAAAACAGCGTACTTTTCCCAATATTTATGCACGGTTTTAAATTTCGCCTAGACACGCGCCACTCTAATTTGTTTCATGCAGTAAAACAATATACGGCAATACGCTGCTTTTCAATTGCTTCCCGCGATCCGCGGCGCGGCGCGAATGGCGCGTCGGTATGTCTCGAAATAAATCGAGCAACACCGTGAAGAACTAGATAGCATATTATGGAGTTCTCTGATCAGGGTGCTTTATGAAAATGCGGTCGAATTCGCCCGATTTACAAATAAAATTTAGGACAATTTTAAAAATTAATTGTAAGTTCTAGTCTAGTAGGATTGTATTGGATTATTTCTTTTTTTAAGTAAATCGTTTAGGGGAAGCTGCGCTTCCCTAGCTTCCATGGTAAACACGTCACTGGTGTATTGAAGAGATCCAAACAGAAACGGATGAAACTACTCCCAACTCTGAGACAGAGGAAGAGGAACCTGAACTTGCTCCAATGTCGAAAATATCAAGCCTATTTGAAGCCTGCGCAAGTTTGAGAGAATCTGAATTTTATAAAAATAAAATAAAAAATATGAAGCAATCATTGATTTCTGATTATTTTAAAAAATAAGAATTTCAAAGCAAACATACAGTAGAACATCGTATAATATATAATATGTTAGTATGCACGTGCAGTATATACATGTTGGTAAATTGGCTTCATCTCATTTAATTTTAGTTCTGATAATTTTTTTTTTAATTATTTTTTTATAGATACTTATTGATAAACAAACACTTTAAAATGCAGACCAGTTCTGTTAATTTTTCTCTGTTCTATGATTATTGAAAGTATAGACGTGTATTATTTATTATTTTAAGCATTATGGTTAATTAACTACGTATTTTTTAAAAATAATTAGATGAAGATTTTCATTTAATTTTTTTTATTTAGGACAATTTTTAAATGCTCATCGAGGCAGAAAGTGTTAAAAACTTCCAGGGATAGGTACTACTTGAAGTTATAGACAACATTCTGTAAGTTTATGTTTTATAAAGTTAACAAAAAAACAAATATTCATATTTTTCCATTTTTAATAGTAGTTTAGCTCAATTCAATTTATATGATGAATTCCAATATAATTCTCCAATATAATTTGGGATACCCGGTACACTAAAAACTAGTAAAGACGTTAAGAAATATTAACTAACAACGCTCTAAGACATTAATTTCATCTAAAAACACATTTTTTTTATTTAGGACAATTTTTTAATTCCTCATCGTCATGACAGAAAGTGTAAAAAACTTCCAGGGATACCTATACCACTTGAAGTTTTTTAAATTTTATGTTTTAGAAAGTTAACAAAGAAACAGCTAAGTATTCATATTTTTCCATTTTTAATAGTAATTTATCTCAACTGAATTTAAATATGAGTTTTGCTAAACTCCAATATAATTTGGGTCACCCGGTAACACACTAAAAACTGGCAAAAGCGTAAAAAAATATTAAGTAACATCGCTCTATAAGTACTGTAAGACAACAAAACATATAGGGGTAGGTGGGGTAAGTGTAAACTGGGGTGATTGGAGACACATGGAATAATTGCTAAGGTATTTGTGGAATCCAGGTAAATATGACTTGCTTTCAAAGATATGTCAATAATCTAATTCAGTTTTTTGTTTCAGGGTTCTTCGACGTTGTGTTTCAATTTGGTGACCATATTTAAATTTCAGAAAATATCGTTTAATCTGCATTTTCTGTAGTCTGGTATCTTTATTTATTTTGTTAATTTTGATTCGCTAGCTAATACATATTTTTTGGCTTGACAATGTGGAATTTTTATTGCTTTATTCTCGGCTTTATTATTATGATTTTTGTATGTTTTGAAATAGCAACTTCGTCAGAAGATATAATTTTCAATTTTCAATTTTAAAAGCCTTTATTATTCTTAAGTATGTATTTTCACATTTCACCTACTGTGTTTGGTTAGGCCCCTGGAGTTAACCTCCCCGACTCAGCGGCAAACCACGCTGTGTCGGTTCTTTCAACCTGCCCTAGGTGCCTCTAAAACTGGGGACGCAGCCCCAGCGGGTCGTTGGCCTGACCCCTAATTAGGAAAAACGAGATTAAATTTAAAAAATCACAAAACTCGGATATAAGGTTGTATACACTAACCCCAACTTCTCTAGTCATTGGGGTAAGCGTAAACAATTAACTGATTTATTATTTAATTAATTGGGGTAATTATAGACATTGTGTTTGTTTACTTACAGGTTAGAATAGACGAATAAGAAGAAACAATCAAAATGCCCCGCAACTACAAGCGTAAGAAACCAGCACCTAATTACACCGCTCAGCAACTTGAAGAAGCTTGTGAAGCAGTTCATTCAAAAAGAATGACTTATCGCGATGCACAAAAACATTATCACGTGAACAAATCGGTAATTTATCAACGACTACTCGGCAGAAAAACTTCTATACACAAAATTGGTGGTGGAAGACCTCCAGCATTATCTCAAGAAATTGAAGACCAAATAGCACAATGTATATTGGCTCGGGCTGAATGGGGGTACCCAGTCGATAGGGAGGAACTTTTGGATATTGTAAAAGACTATGTTACTGTGAACAATATCAAGACTCCTTTCAAAGATAACAGACCAGAGGAAGACTGGTACTTATCATTTATGAAGAGAAGAGGCAATTTGAGTTTGAAAAGACCGGAACAGTTACAACAAAAGAGGGCAGAAGCAGCTGACCCATTTATAATAGATGATTTTTACCAAAAATTAAAAAGCGTAATTCGAAGAGAGTCCCTCCAGAATTGTCCAGAATTGATATTCAATTGTGACGAAACTGGTTTCGCCACAGACCCAAGCAAAGTAAAAGGTATTGGAGAAAAAGGAAAAAAGTCATTCTATCGACGAGTAGGCGGCACAGGCAGAGAAAACATATCCGCTAATTGCTCTGTATCAGCAACAGGTGAAGTGTTGCCTCCTCTTATAATATTTAAAGCCAAAGGAGGAGTTCAAGTACGGTGGACCAATCCTGATGAAGAGTATGCTGGTACTACATACGCAACATCCGAAAATGGTTATATGGAAGAACCGATTTTTCATTCTTGGCTAACTAATTCCCTTATACCGTACATTGAGTCCGTGAGACAAAAAAAATACACAGAAAGGAAAGCTATCTTAATTATGGATGGCCACAAGAGTCATATCAGTCTTAGAGTGGTGAATACTGCTATTGACGCAAACCTAATTCTAATGAAACTACCAAGCCATCTAACACATCGGATGCAACCATTGGACCGTTGTGTTTTCGGGCCTCTGAAAATTGGATGGGAGAAAATCCTTGTAGCATTTGGTCGACGGAACCTGTTAACTAGCTTTAATACATTAAACAGAAAAACCTTTGTTGGGCTTCTTGCAGATGCGTGGAAAAACTATCTGTCTCCAGCTAATATTATTTCAGGTTCTCGGGAGACAGGGTGCTTTCCTGTTGATCCCTCAAAATTTCCAGAAAACGAATATGGTCAAAATAAACTGAAAAGGTTTAAATCACTGACATCCAAAACAAATGAAAATCTACAAATAGACGACAATCAACCAGATGTAGAGATACAGCCAATTGAAGCAGAGCAACCAGAAATAAAGCAAGAAGAAGCAGAACAATCAGAAATAGAACAAAATGAGCAGGCGGTAATAAATCCAACAGAACTAGAACAAGAAAACCTAGTGCCAAACAGAACTGAGAGACCAAATACATCCAACGTCCATAATGAAACGCAAGAAATCGTAAGTTCCAATAATGGGACACCCGTGTCAGAAATATTGAATGACGAGCCCTCAACATCAGATGGAAGACGATCCATAGTGGATGTGTTTCTCGACAAAATGAGAAAAGAATTTGCTCCAAAAAGCCAACCCAAGACGACTGAAAGACAAATAAGACTAAAAAAAGAACAACAAGGTGAGATACTTACCAGTACAGATGTTAAGAGAAGACTTACAGAAGAAGAAGAACGCAGAAATAAAAAGAAGCCAAAGCAAGTATAAGGAATACCAAAAAAAATATGAATGAAGAAAACCAAAATAAAGAAGGGACAAAGAAGGCAAAGGAGTTAAATACTAAAGCCAGAAAACGGAAGATTACTGAATATTCATCAGAGTCAGATTCGAACGATGCTTTATATGACGAAGTAGAAAACCTACCTTCAAGCGATGATTGCAGTATTAATGGGAATCCATATCCCGAAGAAGATGACGTGAATGACCCACGCGAAAGTGATGGTATCTACCAGAAAAAACAGATTTCTTATGATGTTGATACATACATTGCAGTACATTATGTGACAAAATGGTACATTGGCCGTATAATTCAAGAAGGAGAAAAGGAGGTGGAAATAAAATTCTTGGAACGCCTCCCAGAAAATAAATTTCGATGGCCAATGCGTGACGACATCGACTCAGTGTCCAAGACAATGTGCTTTGCTGGACCTATTAAGCTAAATGGCTTAACTACCTTTTCAATTTTGCCCAGTCCATTGGAGTTAGATAAATTATGGAAAATATTCAAAAAAACACTGTAGTTTATTTGTTATTTTCGTTATGTTGCAGTAGGTTTAAGTTGTTTCTATTTTTCTTTATTTGTTTGACAAAACTTTTTATTTATGTTTCCAATAACCCCAATTAATTTAACACTAAAAGAAATATGAATTCACGGCATGTCTACGTTTACCCCAAAAACCGGGGTAAGTGTAGACAACTGAGGAGTTTTTAAAAAATATATATATTTTTTGTACCCTTTAAAACTGAACAAATGTAACTATACTGAAAAGTTGATAGTAGTATTACTTAAGAGTAGTGCAAATTTTAAACTTTTAGAACTTTCATAGAGTCTGATATAAAGGATTTGATTTTTTACCGGGGTAATTAAAGACAGATGTCTACAATTACCCCACCTGCCCCTATAGGTTATATTTTAACATGTCTTTCTTTTACACCCTGTACGAAATCAATACAGTAATGAGTCAAAACACATAATTTTCTTATGTAACAAATCTTATTATAAACAATCCTGAATTGTAATAATAATTAAAAATCCTCAAAACCCCTACAAAATATTAAAGTAACATCGCTACAGTGTTTCATTATTATGAAAAATTGGCATAATTTTTAATTTTTCCATAACTTTTTTCAACCCTGTATAAAATCAACACACAGAAATAAGAGGAGAAGACGAAGGATATGTAAGAAAAACGAACATTTTATACCTGGAAACTTTTAGCTACAAAAGCACCTTTTTGGGACATCCTGTAGGTATATAGGGTATTACAAATGCATCTGAACAGGCTTTAACAATATAAGGTGGTAAACAGTCAGGCCTATATGTAGGTATGCATATTTTCGTATTAATTTTTTTCTGATTATAAATATGGTTGTACCTAGTAGTAGGAAGTCACTAGAAATATTATAATAACTTTTGCGCGTTAAATTGTATTAAATAAATACAGCTATATATTTGGTATTTGGGTAAAAATTACTTGTTCCACCAAATGAAAACATAATTTAAAACACATCTATCACATTTTTAAGGCTCAACACCGTGTAATATAAACAGAAACATTAAATTAAAACTCGAGTTTTCTGACATCTTGACGTCCCTCGTAAATAAAGCCAAATACAAACTGTTTCTCATGGCCATCTTATTATATTTCATAATGGATGATCCCAAAATTGCCTAATTTTTGGGCAGTCTTCATGGCATAAAAATCTATATTTCTGCATACCTATTAGTAAGAAACTTTTAATTTGTTTTAGTACAAACACTACAAACCGTCGCCCTTTACAATCGTCGCTTTCTTCACATAATATGCAGTTGACAACTTGTGACCATTACTAATTTCTCTCTCAGGAACTGAATAACTGAAATGGGTCCTGCAAAAACTCCTAAATATACAACCTAAAATCAGCTGATTCTTGTTGGTCCCTTTTCCTACTACTTGATTGTGGATTTTGTTTGGAGATGCAGGATGCAGGGGACTTCCTTTGCTGCAACAAGGGGGTCATGCACCCCATTTCAAGCACTCCAGGGGCCCGACGACCGACGAGTCGACGAGCAGTCTCCAATGAAAACAAAACCGACTTAATATTTTTTTTTCTGTGGAAGTTGGCGAGACGTATTTCGTGATCGTCGACCTCAGCTGACGCGACGCGCCGTTGCCTGATTACTTTGATATATTTCCCATATAACGAAATCGTATAGATAGAGGACAAAAAACTCGTTCACTGTCCTGTAGTTCTGTATAAAAGGATCTTCGTCTTGTAAAAGTTTACATATTCGGAGCAATAGCGAGTAGCAAGCGCACTCGACCGACAGCTAAATTCAATGTATGCAATAATTATAATGTTATATAGGTATAATAATTAATTTGAGTTCTTATATTTATACTTAGGTTCAGGTATCAATATAATGGATTTATAATTAGATGCTTCTGGCAAGAGGCATACAACCGCAATTTTTCAGGCTAATGGAAGGTCAATACTGATTGTCTCTGGAGTCTTGGGGTTAGTGGCGAAAAAAAGATTTTATGCTAAAAATAAAATATGGTAATCGGGTAAAGTGCCCTCTAGAAGAGTTGAGCCACATTTTCATAACAGAATAATAAAAATCACCAAGCTTACTAGTCTCCCTGCGCCAAATATTGATTTGATTAGTTAGGAAATAATCGCAATATATTATGTTAATAATAAGGAAAAAAATAAGAGCTTTGACACTTTGACAGAGGCCTGCCCTGCAACTGCGAAGATAGGTATTAAGGTATTCGATTTTTATGACATCATAACCACAGTATAACGGAACTTCCGTTATACTTGACATAACTATGTGTATTTTACCAGGTAGAATCATCCGTCTAAGGTTTGTAACTCATTTTCCAAACACCCTTTGTACCTATATCGATTTTAAATATTCTTTCCTCTTCATTTTATTTCCATATCTGTATAAACGTTTTGAAAATAAACCGTAATCTGCAAAACATTTTATCACGGCAACAGCGCTTCTGAAAGGCAAGTGTTCACGTCTCGTTTGTTTTTGTTTCCAAGAGTTTTGAACCAATCGCAGATCCCATAAACAAAGAGCTTGTCTGTTATTGGTCTCTACTTTGTCAGTTCCAAGGACGTTTACCGTCAGTTTTGTCGAGGTGTCCGCGGAGGTGTGAGTACGCAGGAAAACGATAGAAAATCTGCAGTAAAATCGCAAATTTCCTTTGGAAAAGTGATGATTTATGCGGGCAAGAATCATTTTGAGGTAAGGAAAAGTTTTTAGCTAGTGTCCTAGTCGAATAGTTCGCAAAATTGCTTTTGTTTTGGGGCTTTTATTATTGACGTTCCATTGTTTGATTGCAAACAGCTGATTCGCTACAGAGCCTGCTGAGATTTTATTAATGATTGTTTTGGTCGACGATAACAGTACGTAGATAGTAAGTTTTATCAGTTTTTGCGCCATATAACTTTATGAAACTATTTAATAAATTAGTTTTGCAAGATTTAGTTCATACAACGTAATAGTTTCATAAATTCGCTAATTCTTTGTTCGTGTGGACCGTTTTACTAGTCGTTCTAAAGATGTCGGCCGTTTATTGACACCAAAATTTTACGTCCCAACTTTTAAACAGAGTTAATTTTAAAGTTTGTTGCTGAGGGTAAACGACACATACTTACCTGATATTTTGTAACATTTAACCATATTTGATATACTTTCTTTCCTTGCTTTTTTTCGCTTCTTTCTGCGTAGGTACCTATTATGTAGCATTAGATAGGTAGGGTTTATTTTTAGATTATTTTAAAATTTTTAGCGTTATCCTGCTCTAATTATTTTTCTTGCATTTTTACTAGAAATTGTATATTTTTAGGAGTCCTGCAGCTGTCTGATGCAGATAAATCAATACTTCTAATTTTTCTTTGTTTAAATTTGACTACGTGCATTTTTCCCTAGTGGAACTGTGGACACTTCACTTGTTTTTGTGGGGAACTTGGACATTAGTGGCTGTTTGTAAAAAAAATGTAGGTACCTATTTGTAAATAAATTCATGGGTTGATTTGTGGATCTGCTTAATTAAATGACATTATACTTAACAGTGTTAGATTAGATCCTGCTTATCACCATTAATAAATCATTGTCCTTGAGATAATGTGGCTTAAATTAATGGATTTTTAGTATATTTCCGCTTCAGGTAGACAGCTTGTTACGATCACTAACATTAAGTCATAACATTTTTTTAATTAACATTTGTTCTTATTTTTATTCAATGAAAGCATATAAAATAAATATATAAATATTATATTATTATATTATAGGTATTATAAATAATTGCTACAGCGCTTAAAACGGCTTCACAATAAATTTATAAAATGGTTAAAATGGGCCCATGTCCCCATTTTTCCTTACTGGCGGCTGACATGACGTTTTTAACGCCATTCCAGAATTGTCCATAATTTAATTGTTGTGAGCATTACAGACCAATAATAAAGGTTAGGTAAGCATTCATTCAAACAGCTAACTGAGTTTATTCTTATATCTTATACAGGCTGATCCAAATTAAGTGTCCACAACAACACAATAATTGGCAAATTTGTTATAAGTTTGATAAATCAATTAGATAACTTTAGAGCAATCTCGATAGGCCAGCCTTACCAATAATTTTTGAAAGAGCCAAAAAAAAACAGAATCACTTCTTAGTAATTGTGTCTCACTAAAACTGCTTGTAAATCAATTTAAAAATATTAGAAATTTGAAATGAATAATGAAAAACTTATATTGGCCAACCTCAGAAATAGAAAACAAATAGTGGATGTAAATGGCAATACCTCAAACCTGGATGAGATATCTTATGGCATGCTACAGGGTTCGGTGCTGGGAAATAAATGATCTCAAGATCCAGATGGTACCTACTAATGTATTAAGAAAGCTAAAGAACTAGGTGAAATTAAAGCAGTTATGAGGGAGACACAATCAAGGGTTACAAAATTATTTTCTTGTAATTAATTTGTTTAATTTAAATCGGTGCAAAACAGAACTCCTCTATTTTTCACGAGATTTTTCTTTACAGTATCTAAGATTTTAATAACCCAAAATCAATTCGTTTTTTGGGGGACAGATAGGCCCAAGGATGAGGTAGAATACTTACATTGAGACACATTAACAACTCATAACACTTATTTAATAGGGTGGCATCTAGTGTTTATATATTAAGTAGCTTGGTTAATGTGATATCTTCAAATGTTGTACGAAGAGCTTACTATGCAGGCATTTAATTGAAAATTGCATATATGCCCTACTGGTATGGAGTCATGCCCTTACCTCTAAAAGGAGTTGACAAAGAAAGGCAATATGGGTAATGGCAAAATGGAATACCCGACAGACTGTAACCAGGGTTTTATTGGCTTAAATATTTTGATTGTTCCATATCTTTATGTTTATCAATGTCTAGTATACAGGGTAGGGTGTTAATTAAGTATGCACACAAACTTTTAATTGAGATTTACACCTAACAAGTACCTAATTGCTCAAAATCTTGAACAAGTGCCTTTGATTTGGTATGAACTACCTGAAATTAGATCATGTTCTATTTTTTTACAATTTTTTAGTAACATTTTACTTTTGTTATCGTTGCCAACCCTAAACCTAATATGTTTTGATTGTTTTGTACTTGTGTCGCAAATACTTCAGTTAAAAGGCAAGTTAAATAATTTTTTCTACTACTAACATGAGAAAACCCTATTATTTACCTCATTTGTCTAATGGGAAGTAGTTCATTATTAACCTAGGTAAATAATGATAATTCATTATTTACCTAGGTTAATAATGAAGATTTTTTATTTTTTTAAAGAAATTGACTGAAACTTCATTGATTTAACGAAGTGAACATGAAAAATAAACTCTAGAAAGTGTTCTACTATAATGAAAATTATCAAAAACTATGAAAATCATTTAAAATAATAAGTAGTTGATTGTACAGTGTTTACAACTCATCTGCACTGCTGCATTTCTACTATTAATAGAATTACCATTATTTATTATAGGTAAATTTACTTCAGTATTATGAATATTTTCGATAATTTGTGAACGTTCATTAACACTTGGTACTAAGTCATCAGTCTGTAAGTTTTCTGCCAGACCATCTTGACGTGCGAAAGAAGTGGAGAGTATACTTAAATTTTCATTGGATAAGATGGGTTTTTGTACTAGTTTGGCTATTCTCTTCTTGTCCGCTATCGATTCCTCAATATATCCTTCAGCTACTGTCGCCGACTTCCATCTACCGTGCCTTTTTAGGCTTAGTAGGTCTCCTACATTTTCTGCTAGAAGTGTTGCCGAGCTGCGCCGTAGAGAATGACCAGTATAACACTCAGGATTTTGTAATTTCAGAAATTGAGCCATAACATATGGTACCTTACTAATAGTATTGTGCCCAATATTTTGTCTATGATGTTCACCTTTGCGTTATAAAATAAATAGTTTTCTAATGTCAGTCGGCCGGTTAGCCAAGTATTTTTTTACGACGTTAATTCATTGCGGTTCGATAATGACAAATTTCCTGGATGATCCATTTTTTGATCTCGGATGTCCACATCATCAAGAACCATATTGCAGAGTTTGTCTGTTCTGCAAGCACCGGCTACGCCAATTATCACAACGGCTTAGAATTTAGAGCTCATTAAAGTAGGACAAAAAATGAGTATAATAAAATCCATACCTATTTTGATAAAAATTCATCATCAGGGGCTTCATTTAAAAATGTACCTATCAATACACGTGATTTTTTAGGTTTATAGGTGACATTTTTCTTTTTCAAAGCTACTATGGGGTATAATACCACTAGTGCATCAAAATTACCGATAATTCTGATTGAAAGCGTGTTGTATTGTAACTGAATGAGTTTATTTTCATTTTTGATTAAATCCGAAAGAGCCCGACTTCGAAGAATACAATACTACAACACGCTTGAAAGCAGAATTATCTGGTTATTTTTGATGCACGAGTGGTATTCCGTGGAATATTTCCCGAAAAATTGTATTGGGCTGTTGGTAATGCTTGTATAAATTTCTTTTATAGAGTGACTACCAAAACGTTCCATATCTTTAAAGAAATCTTGATTTGTAATCAATTCACTTTTTAAATGTCGCAGATTGACATAAGTAAGTTCAATAATAAAAGTTTTTGCGGTAAAAACCCATATACCAGGATATGCAAAAGACGCCTCCAATGTTGGTAAAGAAAATATAATATTATTATTATTATTTTTTAAATATATTTATAAATATAATGTAAAGTATTAAGTTAGTATTAAAATTAAAAAAAGTACATAATAAATAATATATTTATAAACAGTCAAAAATTATGGATTTGTATGATTGTTAGTACACAGTAGTAGTAAAAACTTGATTATGATTGATAGCTACCTACTGGGGAATTATCGCTTTTACTGTGGAATTATCGCTTCTACTGTGGAATTATCGCTGTAATTCTTGCGAAAGACCACACTTCTTATGAGATTTTTTATATATGAGGAAAATATTCGAAATATTGTTATTTTCTTTTAGTGAAAGAGTTGATTTCAACATTGAGTAGCTTGCCCACAAAGTTGATACCTTATTGTGTTCCGATTTTTCCCTAAAATAGTCCAACATGACATTTTCAGTAATTTTAACGACTTTTTTTTCTTCACACCATTTCTCTAATTGAGTGTATGCCTTCACATAAAGTCGCTTTGATTTTTCAGGCAACGAATCATGGCTCGCACTAGCCGCTGCCTTTCGGAGCTTAGGCGGGGTACAATTTTCCATTTCTAAATCACTGTCACTTTGGTCGCTAAGATTCTCAACCATATTTTAATATTTTATTGTAAAACTTTTACTTAAAACATTCAAAAGGTAGCCATAATTATTTTAGAATAATGACGTTTATTGAAACCCATCAGTTTCAATTGTTTTATTCGTTGCCTTGACAACTGAGCCCCTGGCTACTTGATATTTCGATATGTTTGAATAATAGGGAAAATGGCTAATTTTAAAATAAAAATGAGGTCTTTTGGTGTTAGTTCGGCTGTTAGTAGTAGAAAAAATTCTATATATACCTCGGTTGAGAAGGCCATTATTGACCTCGCACATTATATCTCTCTGCGCTACGCGCCTCAGATTGTAAAAGTGCTCGGTCAATAATGGCTTACTTCTTACCCTAGGTATATAATATACTATTATAGGTACATGAATAAAATATCTTTTAGGCAATATAAAGACACCGAAAAAACCAACTAACCTGAAAATCATAACCCTATAAAAACGTAATTGATGAAATAATTACAAACTTAAAAAAGTAGTTAGGTTTGCAGAACTTTAAAGTAAATAGTAAATTTAACAATTACTTGCCATGTATAAGACTTGACTTTTTCAATTTGTTAATCAATTATTTTTTTAAAGAAGTTTTTGATTAATTACTTGTTAGGTGTAAAACTCGCTTAAGGAATTAATCACTGATTGATCTTAAGACAAAAACTTCATATAAGTATGGGTCCTCAACGGCTCTGTTTTCCAGATATAGTGTATACGAAGTCGATTGAAATATCTAACTCTGCCTATTTAGGTATGGGCTGCATCGGCCTGCTTCTAAGAACAATAGCAACGATAAAGTTAAATAATAAAAATAAAGTTACACGCAACAACAACAAAGTAAAAAATAAAACACGTCAACCGAAAATTTCCCAAGAACTATTCTCCTACGTGGTATGCAACCGTTTTTACACATTAAATTTCGGCAGTGACCAATCAAATGCCCTAGGCTTCTTATTCCGCTCATACATTTCGTGACAGACTTGTGAAGTCCACGTTGACTCTTACGAGGAATCGTCTATAATAATTCTGCTTCTTATTTATATGCAAGGCAGCTAATAGATTTATCGGACCCCAATTTCCTTTCCGTCTCAAATACTTCGTATACACTTTACAGGGTGTTCAAATTTGAAAATTTTTTTATGAAAGTAAGTAAAAAAATAAAAAAAACATTATTGTAAATTTTTTTTATTAGCTTAAAACGTTGAATCCTAATCAGAGTAATGCAACAATACAATGGAGTCAGTCTTGGCGATTTAAAAAATAAAATAATAAATCCAGGTCCGTGTTTAAAAACAAAATTAATGATGGGGCCCAAAGACGAAACATCGGATTCGAAATCTGATACCACAGTCTCACAGAAAAGAAAAAATGGTAGTGAGAATGTTAAATGTGTTTTCAATTACCTATTCAAATAAAGGCAGGAAAACATAAATTAAAAACGCCAAATTAGGGTTTTTTCGAATATCTTCGGAAGTAGCCGGAATACACGAATCTTCTTGACGGTATACTGATTGGCATTAAACTGCGCAACCTTGCCCTAATTTAAACTTCTTCCTATGTCTTACTTTCCAAGATCCCAATGGTGCGCCTCGAATTAATAACACCCTGTATATGGGTAACCTTAACGTAAAAGTCGTGACAAAATCTATAAATGGCAGTTTAACAAGGATACCTATATAAAAAAATAGTGGATAAGAACGCCTTGTTTTGTTTTCCGTGTGTCTTATTTGGGACTGATCGTGAGAAAGAGGTACGAAGATAGGCGGGGGTAAGGAATTTAGTGCATTTAAGTGACAAAATAAAAAAAACATGAACAAAGTAAAATTCACACTAACAATCAAATGCGATTAGCGTTATTTAGCAACGTAAATATACAGGGTCAACTGGATTCCTCTTCTTGGATAAATATTCAAAAACATAACGAAGAGGTAACACAAAATACAGTGTGTCCGCTTAAGTTCTGTACATATGGGAAACTTTTTTAATATTAACTTTACGATAAAAAGTTACTCTTTATAAAAAGTTCTGCTTACTGAAAAAATAATATTAGACTATTCAAACTTGAGATAGTATGTACAGGATGATCAAAAAGCAAAAAAATCAAAATTGACCTACGAGAAAAGTACCCTTAATTTTAATTTTAGAGCAAAACGGAATAAGAAAATGTTGATTGGCATTAAGAATTATATCTGTTTCTACTCTTAGTAGAATATTATCGAAAATAAATTTGACATTTCAAGAAATATCATTTTTTGAAATGATTTATAATTGATAATTGTATTTATTATGCAATTCAAGCTAATAAACATTTATCAATTATTTTTATTCAAAACGTAACCTTTGATTCTTTATCACTGTTTTGTAGTAATTTTATGACGCATTTAAATAATTGATAGAAACATGATAATTTATTTTGGAAAATACAATTATAATAATAAACATTAAAATATGAATTTAAATAAAAATATTCATTAAATTTCCCTCACTGTACATTTGCCTCGACATATCCTCCCTCCATTTCAATACATTTAGCCGTTCTTGCAGAAAATTCTCTTAAAACATTTCTAATCATGGCAGGAGTTATATTTGTAATTGTCTCTCTAATCACCCTCTCTAAATGGTCAACATTTTGAAATGGCCTTTGTAGGTATACATTATGTTTTAAGTAGCCCCACAAGAAATAATCGAGGGGGTTCAAGTCTGGAGACCTAGGGGGCCAAAAAAGGTCGGAATATCTATCGATAACTTTTCCAATAAAAAGGGTATTTAAGTATTGTCTTACATTCCTCATACTGTGGCATGGTGCACCATCTTGTTGGTACCATATCCGTAGTCTATCGGGTATGTGAAGTCCATGAATAAAATTAAACAAATAATTATTTAAAAAATGCAAGTAAAGTTCACCATTTAAATTTTGTCGAAAAAAAAGGTCCTATTATTCTATTTTTGTAAATTTCGCACCAAGCATTTGTTTTAAATTAGTACTGATCACGTGTGTGTATAGTGAAATTTGGATTAACGTCACTCCACCAACGACAATTTTGTAAACTTACAGTCCCGTTCGAGGTAAAGGTTGCTTCGTCGGTAAAAATTATATCTCTTGTCATGAAAGGGTTATCTTCTAACTCTCCTTGTATTAAAAAACAAAATTCTAAGCGTCGCTCAAAATCACCTGGCTTCAAGGTATGTATAAATTTTGGTTTGTAAGGCCGAAATTTGTTTTTATTTAATATTTTTGAAATCGTCGTTTTCCCTACATCATTTGGTAATGTTGACCTTTTTGCAATGTTTTTTTAGGATCTTCTACTACAGACAACATTACTTGGTTCACAGTTTCATTATTTGCAACCCTTGGTCTACGTTTCTTATTGTAGTTATTTTCCACATTTCCAAAGGTCTTGAATTTAGTCACTATGTTCCCTACTTTTGTAAAAGAAATCATTTTATCAGGATATCTGTAGTTAAAAATTTCGGCAGTTTCCCGATACGTTTTGTAATTTTCACCAACAATTAAAATTATTTCAATTTTATCTTACATACTCAATTTCAACGGCATATTTATCTAATTAAATATTCAAACTGATGTTTTAGACAAATAACATAGCTGACAGTTAAAATTCAAACTCAGGTGGGAAATGGTGGCAAGATAATGGACATGCCATTAAGAATTAAGATTTAAATTTTTAAGTTTATTTTCAATAATAGTCTACTTAGAGTAGAAACAAATATAATTTTTAATGCCAATCAACATTTTCTTATTCCATTTTGCTCTAAAATTAAAATTAAGGGTACTTTTCTCGTAGGTCAATTTTGATTTTTTTTACTTTTTGATCATCCTGTACATACTATCTCAAGTTTGAATAGTCTAATATTATTTTTTCAGTAAGCAGAACTTTTTATAAAGAGTAACTTTTTTTCGTAAAATTAATATTAAAAAAGTTTCCCATATGTTGTACAGAACTTAAGCGGACACACTGTAGATATATTTTATCAAAAATTATTGATTGCGTTAAGTTTTACAAAGCGTTTGAGCTTGCGTTGCGGGGGCATTTTTTTTTCAGTTAAAGTGTATATTTAAAAAAAGATATATGAGTGGCAAAAAAGTCGCGCATAATGCCTGTAACTTTTGAATTACCTCGTATACCAAAAAGTGACCTTTAAGAAAGATGTTCAGTAAATTATTCCCACATTTCTACCTGCATGATTTTTTTTCTGTCATTTCTGGTTTGGTTGCCATAGAGACCAACTTACTTTTTTTAAATGGAACACCCTGTATATGATTGCATATTTGGATTCTTTGGATTGTATTTCAAATTTTTATGCTACTTTATAATAACAAAATAAATAGCCTAGAAAATTGAACAACTTAACATCGGAATAATAAACAAGTGAAACCTCTTCAGTGGCTCAAGTGTTCAAAATGACCACCATTTTCTTCTAAGCAGAGCGCCGGTCGATCCCTGAACCCATCTACAACGTTTAAAAGGAAGTCCTCTGGAATGGCCCGAATTTCAGCACTAATTCTGACTTAAAGATTCTAAGTCATTTGGCTTTGTTCTTTAAGTGTCCTCACAAAAAGAAGTCGAGCGGGTTTAAGTCCGGGGATCGTGCTGGCCAGTCAATAGCACCTCTTCTGCCTATCCAACGTCCTGGAAATTGTTCGCTTATGTATTGTCTAACATTTGCTGCGTAATGCGCAGGTGCTCCATCTTGCTGGAACCATACCTGTTCGTTTATGCCATTGTCTACACCCGGTAAAACCATTCTGCAAGAAGGAATTTGTGATTCCTGAGGAGGTCCATATATTTTTCGCCATTCAATTACCATCTATGAAAGAAGGTCTCACAATATGTCTACCAACTATGCCCGCCCAAACATTAACTTTTTCTGGCCTCTGAGCGTGACCTTCCTGGAACCAGTGAGTATTCTCAGCAGACCAATAACGATAATTGTGTCTATTAACAATTCCATTTAAATGGAAAGTAGCTTCATCCGAGAAAATGATATTTGTTGCGAAGTTAATATCGTTATTGCATCTTTCCATCATCAGCTCACAAAATTCAGCTCTTCTATCAAAATCGTCCTCGTTTAACTCGTGCACCAACTTTATCTTGTAGGGATGCAACTTCTCCTGCTTTAACAAATTTTTCACTGACTGATGAGATACATTAAAATCCATTGCCATTGGCCTGGATGATTGTGTTAGATTTTCATGTATTGAGAGCATGATATCCAAAGCTTTGTCTCCCCCGGTTGCTGTTTTAGGTCGACCTGATCTAGCGGCTTCCCTAACACTGCCGGTTTCTCGAAATTTCTTTACCACTCGACACACCGTTGACTGATTTATTGGAGGCCTATTTGGATATAATTTATTGAAAAGTTGACAAACCTGATCTTGCGATCTCTTCATATTTCCGTAACCGCTCATTATTAATATTTCAACTCGTTGTTTCTCATTCAGATGAACCATAGTATAAACAAGTTAGAAATCAGACAACAAAAAATTACACAGGAACTCAAAATTGACACCTCTTAGGTCGCTGTCATGAACCTCGACTCTGAACTGGTGGGTATTAGGTAGGAATAATTATAATTAGGAAGTTTTTCATTTTAGAGCTGTCATTATCATATGCAGGGTGTTCCATTTAGAAAAAGTAAGTTAGTCTCTATGGCAGCCATACTCAACCTGCGGCCCGCATGCGGCTCGCCGAGCTTTTGTGAAAGGCCCACTTAGCATAGTAGTCATATAAATAAATTGCCAACCATTTTCAAATTGTCGCGGATCCAGCGAAAGTGTGGGCGCAGTGAATAAAATAGGTACCTAGATAACCTCAATCGGAGTTTACAAGGTGAAAATAACATAATCTTACAGATGGCGAATAAAATATTTGGTTTTGAGGAAAGCTAAGTATTTATCATGGAGAAATACAGAATAAAGAGCTGCAAAATTTTCCGACTGTGATAAAGGCTATATACCGACGACCGTATCAACATTTCCGAGGAAAATTGCTCGACAATTTCAAATTATATAACTGCACTGTTAAACGAATTTCAAAAAAGGTTCCAAGATATAAGAGAATTAAAAAACTGTGTATTGCCTGTAGAAAACCCATGGTTTCTGGAAACGACGACCATCTCACAGCTGGCTTCAGTTTTAACTTGTACTTACGCAGAGTTGTTCGATGAGTTCATCGATTTCAAAAACGACACCAACCTAGAAGTTCTATTTAAGGGAAAAAGGGAAATACGTGAAATTTTGGAGCATTGTCCCGCAAAAATATAAAACCGCTCAAAGAAGTGCCCAAATTCTATTAATATTGTTTGGATCTACATACGTTCGCGAATCATCGTTTTCGCGAATGAAATACGCAAAGAATGTGTACAGAAACAAACTTACGGGCTCCCTTCTGGATGATGTAATAAGGTTAGCATGCAGCAACAAGCCAGATCTTGACAAAGTTTTGAAAAAGTTTTCACAATTTCAGAAATCTCATTAAAGCTAAAGTTTTTGGTTGTGAAAGCTCTTATAATATAAGACTTATAACATCATCTTTTTTTGTTAAAATAAATTAACCATTAGATTTAAATTACGTTTTTTTATTAACACCTAAATAAATTTATGTTGTGGCCCGCGGCACCATAACTAAAACGTCTTTGTGGCCCCTATAAAGAAAATGTTGAGTATGGCTGTTCTATGGCAACCAAACTAGTAATGACAGAAAAAATTCATGCAGGGGAATAATTTACTGAACAACTTTCATAAAGGTCATTTTTTCGTATACGAGATAATTTAAAAGTTACAGGCATTATGCGCGACTTTTTTGCCATTCGTATATCTTTTTTTAAAATAGGAATTAAATTTTAAAACTTTTTTGAGCGGGGGGTGAAGGGTTCGGTGTAATTTGGGCGTGGTCCAAAAACATATTTACATCTGTACAACACATCCACTAATATAGTTTGTGAACCGCTACTGAAACAATCACTAATTGAAAGGACCAATTCATTGATTGCGATTTAAATCAACTGATTTTTTAAAAAAATTTTTCATGAATAAGATCAACATTTTTTATTATGTACGCGGGATTAGGCATATTATAGTTCTTAAATTCCAGAATTAGGAAAGTCTTTCGGGATTGACCCCTAAGTTGTACTCGATATAAAATTCATTAATACGAGTATAATCATTATAAAATATTTGATTTCCATTTAAATTTATTTCTCGACCTAAATCTGTAAAAAAGTTTTGTGGCCAAATTGGAAAAACTGTGGCAACACCTAATTAAATAAATGCCAATCACCTTTGACCTATGATAATCTTCTAATACTAGTGATATTATTTAAAAATGGTTTTTATGGTTATTTAGCCTTAGTAATTTTTTTAAATTAACTTTTTGAATTGGTTTGCTTTATTTAACACATTAAACACCCATTGTATTTGAAGCATGATTATTAAAAGCTTTCTGTATCTATTTACAATTTATAACACCACTAGTTCCAAAGTTTTTATACAGGGTGTTACTTAATGGTAGGCCGTAATTCCATTCCTGAATCAAATTCAAGTAGAAAAGTCATGTAAATATGTGTCCTAAAAAGTCTTGAGTTTCAATATGAACTTTTTGTCTTAAAATAATCCAAGGATTCACACCGTTAAGGATCAGCATCTTATTCTGATACACCCTGTATAGATGATAATTTTGAAAAAAAAAAAATCGTTTTTTTTTTATTAATATCTCAGTTCTGCTCTAGTTTGCACCCCCCGTGCGAAAAGTACTATTGTCGCACTCCTCTTAACGTTGGGATCTCCTCCTGTGCCGCAAGTGGGTTGGGTCAGTTATTCCTATTGCTATTGTCGCACTCCTCTTAACGTTGGGGCAAGTGGGTTGGGTCAGTTAGGTTATTTCAGGTTAGTGTTATTCCTGCTATGGTTTACACCCCCCCCCCCCCCCGTGCGAAAAATACTATTGTCGCACTCGTCTTAACGTTGGGATCCTCCTGTGCCGATTTCCGTGAAATTTGGCCGTGTTGTTCGTTGTGATAAGACGCTAAGTTGGCACTATACAGGGTGTTTTAACGGTGTGAATCCTTGAATTATTTTAAGACAAAAAGTTCATATAAACATAGGCCCGCCATCGCTTTATTTTTGAGATACAGGGTGTTGAAAATTTAAAAAAAAAACGATTTTTCCTTAATATTTTTGAAACCGCTTTAGGTATCATTTTGAATTTTAGTAGACACTAAGTAGGCATAAAAACATATCTATTTCATAAAAAATATTTTCTCTACTTCTACCAGTAGCGTCCGCGTGAACATATATTTAGATATTTTTAAGGAAAAAAATGATACGCCCCTGTTTTTCTTCAAAATAAATATTACTTTCAAAACTGCACTTTACCACTTAGCAAAAATGATCCCTAGACTTTGCTTCGTGTGACCAACGTTTTTCGATTTAAAAAATAAATTACATTTATTTGCATATCGCTAGGCCCATATCAGTTTTGATAAATGAAATAAAAAAATTATCAAAAGGTACTTTGCATTAGATATTGAACTGTCTAAATAACCATGATATCGAAAAGAAAAAAGGCAGTGGCGTACATATTTTTTGCTTCGCTTAAAAATTGTAACACCCTGTATCTGAAAAATAAAGCGATCGCGGACCTATGTTCATATGAACTTTTTGTCTTAAAATATTCCAAGGATTCACACCGTTAAGGATCAGCATCTTATTCCGATACACCCTGTATAGATGATAATTTTGAGTTTCAGTGGCGTCCCGGGGGGCAGTCTCACGAATAATATTGACAAAAAAATGCACGCCGCTGACTTGTTTAAAAAATTTATATTGTTGTCGTGTTAAGCAGCTAAAAATACAACTTTTTTGTCTCCTGATATTTTTTCGTATCTTACCTCGTTTTTGAGAAAAAAAAGCCACTTCATTTCATGTCGAAGAAAAAATATCAAGGGACAAAAAAGTTGTATTTTTAGCTGCTTAACCCGACAACAATATAAAATTTTTAAACAAGTCAGTAGTGTTCATTTTTTTGGTCAATTTTATTCGTGGGACTGCCCCCCGGGACGCCACTGGAACTGATAATTATCATCTAGTTAGTGCTAACTTAGCGTCTTATCACAACGAATAACACTGCCGAATTTCACCAAAATCGGCAAAAGGATCTTTGAGATATTAATAAGATACCGTTTTTTTTTTTTTTTAATCTTGACACCCTGTATCTTGAAAATCAGACTTTTTAGGAAATATATTTACATGAACTTTTCTACTTGAATTTGGTTCAGGAATGCGCCCTTGGAATTACGACCTATTATTAAGTAACACCCTGTATATTTGTCTTTTTCTTTTTTTTTTGGTAAAATCTTCGGTGTAATGGTCACAAAATAAGTGATTCTATAAGTAAAGCTGGGACAGCCACAACCTCTTTTTTCATTTTCTCTATGCCAGAATTTTTGACTATTTCATTTATTATATCAGTTTTATATGTACCGGGTGTCCCACTAAGAGTGGCTGTCGGCCGTATCTCAGAAAGTGTTAGTCGTATGGCTTGCGGAAAAAAATATATTAGGTAAAGTGGTCATGAGAAATTGCTGGAAATTATTTTCAAATTCTTCTTTTAAAAAATTTCATTAACAGTATCACAATATATCCTATAATATTACCTGGCAGGCCACGGAAATATACTCCCTCTTCCTATCCACCTTGCAGGAAATGTGTCGTCAAGAAATTGACGAAAGTTTGCGGCAAAATGTGCAGGACATCCATCGTGTTGGAAACCATAGTTCTGCGAATATCCAAGGGCACATCTTCAAGAAGAATTGGGAGTTCGTAATTTAAAAAATGTAAATATCTTTGCCCAGTAATCATCATCATCATCATCATCACATAGCCCCTGATGTCCACTGCTGAACGTAGGCCTCTCGCATGTCCGTCCAAACGGTCCTGTTTTGCGCCACCTGTATCCAGTTCGATACTAATCTCTTTACGTCATCGGTCCATCTTGTTGGAGGCGGTCCCCGGTTTCTGTGTGCTTGTATTCGGGGTCTCCACTCCAAAATTCTCTTTCTCCATCGATCGTCGTTAGTCCTCGCTACATGGCCAGCCCAGTTCCACTTTAGGGTGGTTATCCTTACAACAACGTCTGTTACTCCTGATCGTCTGCGGATGGTGGCATTAGGAATCCTATCACGTAACGATATCCCTAACATTATTCTCTCCATCGCTCTTTGGGTAACTTGCAATTTGGACACCGTTGCTTTTGTTAACGTTAGGGTCTCTGCACCATACGTCATTACAGGCAGAATACATTGATCAAATATTTTTCTTTTCAGACTCATTGGAATACTTGATCTGAAAAGGTCTCTCAGCTTTCCAAATGCAGCCCAGGTTAGGCTTATTCTTCTTACTAGCTCGCATGTTTGGTTATCCCTACCTATTTTTATCTCGTGGCCCAAATATTTGTAAGAAGTTACTGGCTCGATGTCCTTGACATCCACAGAGATATTCTTGGCGTGAACCAGGTTGGTCAAGAATTTGGTTTTAGAAAAATTTATCTTGAGGCCAACCCCTCTTGTAGCAGTGAAGAGTCCTTGTAGCAATGTCTGTGCCTGATCAAAGCTGTCAGCGATAAGTACGATGTCATCCGCAAACTTGAGGTTATTTAAAAACTTTCCGTCTATATTAATACCCATTTCATTCCAGTCGACGGATTTACATGCATACTCCAACAGGGCTGTGAATAACTTTGGAGAAATTGTGTCTCCCTGACGAACCCCTCTTTCAATACGAAAGGTATCCGTGTCTTCGTGAAGCCTTACACAAGCTGTAGCGTGTTCATAGATATATTTAATGAGGGAGGTGTACCTATAGTCTATTCTACATTCAGCCAGAGCACCAAGCATTGCTTTTTGCCCAGTAAGCGACTCATTAAATACAAACGCTCCAATTATTCTGCCACCCAAAATGCCGCACCACTCTATCTTCCTTGAATCTGCACCTCCCGCATCCAATGGGGATTGTCCCGCGACCAATAATGCATATTATGGCGGTTTACTCCTCCATTACTATGGAAAGAAGCTTCATCAGTCCACAAAATTCTGGAGAGGAGATTTCTATCTTCCAATATCATATTGAGCAACTAATAGCAATGATCCAATCTTCTATCATAATCTTGCGGGGTCAAAGCCTGGTGGAGCACAATATGGTAGGGATGTAGCCTAAAGAAAAACAAAATACTTATTACATTGACTTGAAAACTATTAAGAGAAATATTGGCATTATTCTAAACTATTTAAGAGTTATAACATATAGATACAATTATTTATTTATTTATTTATTGCAATACTTTACAAACACCATAAAGTTGGTAATTACATGCAAAGGTAAAAATCTACTACTGAAAAGATAAGCCCTAAACTAAATCTAAAACAGAAATAAAATATCAAACACAAAAATAACAAAGAAAAACACTAAAAAAGTGTATAGGGGTTTCAAACTGTCTAAGACTATTGGTATCACATACAAAGTTATACAATACGTTAGAGTGTTAGAGTAAAGCTTTTAAATCTCTAAGAGATGTGTTTAAAATATCTATCCGGACCTGACTGAGAAGCTCATTAGTAGCAGCCATCATACGGTTAAAAGGAGATAAGTTGTTATTAGGATCTGCATTAAAAAATTTTTGATTATGCGCAAGTCTAAGGTTAATCTTTGGTACATTTAGTCGAACATAATTGACTAAGTTACAGTCTTTATAATTTATGTTATTTAGTATATTGTATAAAAATATCACAGCCTGTATTTTTCTTCTATCTAAAAGAGTATTAAATGAAAAACTGTCAAGCATACTTTTATAATAATATGATATCATGTATAGATAAGAGTTATTATTCACAACATAAAGATAGCGCAGAAATTTTTTTTGGACTTTCTCTATTTGATCTATATGTACAGATTCAGAAGGCATCCATATTTGAGAAGCATACTCAAGATGAGGTCTAACTATTGCATTGTATAGTCTTATTATAGTGGAGATTTTAAAATGTTTACTGTTTCTAATGAGAAACCCAACGATTTAAATGTCATTTTCGTTATGCTTGAAAAAGGCTTATTAAACCTCATATTAGACTAAAACAAAACTCCCAGGTCTTTAACCTCACTGGTTCGTTTCAGGGCAAATGTTCCAATTTGATACTGGTTTAGGATTGGATTTATTTTCCTAGTGAAAGAGATACCAGAGCACTTTTTCACATTTAAAGACATTTTACTATCATCAAACCATGCAGTACACCTATCCAAATCCCGCTGCGGCAAATCACAGTCTCCCTGTGTCTTGACAAGTCTACAGAGCTTAAAATCATCTGCAAACAGAAGCCCCATAGAGTCAGAGAGGCACTGAGGCAAAGTGTCAATAAAACAGAGAAACAGCAGATGACCCAAATTACTTCCCTGCGGTACGCCTGAGGTGGCAATAAAAGCTTTTGACGTTTATGGGGCCACTCTGACCCGCTGAACCCTGTTCGCAAGATATGACTTCAAAAAGTAGTAAGCATTCTCCGCTATTTCGAGACCCAACAGCCGATCAAGCAGTAACTCATTACTTACCTTTCTTCTAATCCAATCCTATGCACATACTATATAAACATTCTACTGTCGTATCGGCGCCTTTGAGGGTATCGTACTGCGTAAACCCGTTCAGCAATTGTTGCATTTCCCAAACGTTCAAAATACACCGCAATGATGTCAACCGCTTCTTCAAGTAACACAGGCATTTTGAAAATCAAATACGACACAACACTGTTGGCACGACAAAAATTTTGACGTAATAATGAAAGGTGACACGCGTGCACAGTTTCAATTCATATTTTGTTTTTCCAAGGCCTATTTGACTCTTAAAAAAACCTTTACAATGGCAACTTGAAAATAAAATCAAAATGTTCCGTAATTATGATTATTGTTGTTGATATCTCCGGATTGAAAATAGATATTAACTTGCGGTTTTTGCTGATTTCTTAGACTTTTAATCATCCTTGTAATCAGGTGAAATTAAATATACTATTATATTTACAATTATGGAAAAAACGCGCAATGTTTGTGAAGTTGTAAGACAGCGCCCCCTAGCGCCTAGTGTAAAACACATATTGCCGTAGTTCATAAGATGATATATAGAGTGAGAAAAGCCCTTTTTAACAAAACTAAGTTTACTAAATTATGTTAAGCTAGACCGGAGTTATCAGCATTTATTACAAACAATGTTCAACCTTCCCCCACCACTTTATTTGAAAAGTGACGAACACTTTCTATAGGTTAATTTTATTAATAAATCTTCGAAATATACAAAAATATTATTTTCGGGATACCTTAACTAGGCGACTTTTGAGGAAACTTCGTGATTCATATTTACCGTTACTGTGCGCCCTCTAGCGCCAGTCTGAGAAACTTCAAAATAATTTCCAACAATTTGTCATGACCACTTTACCTAATATATTTTTTTTCCGCAAGCCATACGACTAACATTTTCTGAGATACGGCCGACAGCCATTCTTAGTGGGACACCCGGTACCTATATCAAAAACGGGGCAACTCCGGACACATGTTCATATGAACTTTTTCTCTTAGAATATCATAAGGAATTACCCCCTTAGGTTACGTATTGTACTTCTGAAACACCCTGTATTATGCCTATAGTAGAATAAAAGGGAGAAACAATATATTATGTGTATTAAGTGTATATTCTTCTTAAACTCTTATAACGCAAAGCGCTTTTGGCCTTAATTTTTCAAATATATTCCAAATATGTTTGTCGTTTACAATTTTACTGAATGTTTTATGTAACCAGTTTTTACATTGTGGTGTTCATGTCCCACATAGAAAATTTTTTTTATCAGTGAGGTCTTCCTATATATGGATCATGATTGTCTTTTAAGTGAGTCTGCGACTATAACTTCTATTTCTTAATAGATTGCTGTTCAGCGGGACATAATTTTGGGGTTGATTTCAGAAGATAGCTTTATAGTTAATTTAAAGGGGGGGCAGCAGTTACTTTTAAATAATTGTTGGTCCGGTGTTGTAATAATTTATTGTAGTGGAAGGAGGCGACGAGGTGGCACAGGAGTGAGGCAGTCTGTATGGTTTGTTGGGATTGAAGCGGATGTGTGATCGTGTAATAAGAGGGTTCTACGAAACGTCCGTCCGTTTGTAGTAATCGATAATGAGTTTGTCTATGTGTTCAGTGATTGTCGGCATTTGTAATTATCTAAACTCAGCTTAGACTGGCGTTTTTGACTTTCAGTCTGGTTTGTGGAAATTTGCTTCTGGCTCTTGAAAAGTAGATACTTTGGGTTTTGGTATCATTAAGGCGAATTTTCCATTTATCTAACCACGCCTTCATAAGTTTTATGTGACTACCAACCTTGGCTCTTTGGCGGTGGCGGTAATCGCGGTATCGTCAGCAAACAGATACAGTTCTGTTTGACCGAATTTAGGAATATCGCTGGTATAGATACTGTACAGAGCCGGCGCAAGGGGTGAGACCTGCGGTACTTCGGCTCTGACGTGCCGCACAGTTGATATCGCATTCTCTGACGAGACCCCGAAAATCCTGTCCATCAAAAATGAATGAGTCACCTTTATTAGGTAATTCGGCATACCTAACCTTATTAACTTAAAAATGAGTCCGTCGTGCCAGACCTTATCAAAGGCCTTGCTGACGTCGAAAAAGACCGCTCCCGTACTGAATCGTATGTTAAAGCCATTTCGGATATTTAAAGCCAGTCTAGTCGTTTGGCGAACCGTGCAATGAGCAGTCTGAAAACCGAACTGCTTTGGAAGTAGTTTTTCAGCAACCTTGCCAAGACACGACAGAAGACTGATAGGCCTATAGCTGACTACCAATGTTTGATCTTGTCCTGGTTTAGCTTAGTTCAGGTTCAGGCCTTTTTGGATAATAGCCTGTGCAATGTTTACTACGTCTGTTATCACATTGTCGGGCAAGTTCTTTAACGCCTTCATCTTTATGCCGTCGAAGCCCGGAGCCTTTTTGACTTTGAGAAATTTAATAAAGTCTTTGACTTCTTCCATATGAATATTGCGAATATTATTCTGAATGGGGTGCTCGATAGACCTATAAATTCGTATCGTTCTGGAGACCTGCGCACCCCTCTCTGGATCCGTCGTCGAGTTGTCATTGAACTGTTTGTGGAGGCTGTCCGCAAACAGTTCAACTTTTTTCTTGAGATTGGAGACTAACGCGTTGTTAAGAGAATTTTTTGAAAAAAGGCATAGGCCTCTTGTCGCCCCTCGTCAAAGATCTGGTCATTTTATATAAACTATTATTCTCAATACTGAGGCCAGCAACTCTATTTTCTCACAGAGAGGACTCTTGAGCTTTCAGTAAATCACGAACATGCTGCATGGCTCTGTTTGCCTCTGCTTTTATGCGTGGATCACCAGTGCGATACGCCCGGTTCATAAGTCTATTTTTGACTCTAATTTGGTCTTTGATTTCATTAGTTAAGACTCCGTACTTGGAGAATCTGGATACCTTTGTGGTAGCAGCTTTGGCCATTGATGAGTTAATGGCGTCAGTGACTTTTATAACGGCGAAGTCAATATCTGCGTCCACCTGAATTGGCGGCAGAGGATCTGCATTTGCCAATAGACGCCTGAACATGGTTCAATTGGTAGAGGTAACTGAAATAGACCCATGCCCCTTCTCTTGAGGATTCCCATACTCTACTACGACCGGAAGTCAGGTCGCAGAGAGCCACAGGTTGAGAAAGCAGATCCGTATTTTTTACCACGAAAATATCTAGAATCTCCGGGAGCCCATACGAACATGAGTGAGTGTGCTCCTTCGGCGGAATAATGTGAAAACTATAGTCTGAAGGCTTGTGATACAAAGTGCGACCTCTATTATTTTGGTTCCGACATCCCCAAATGCGATGTTTTGCATTCAAGTCTCGACCTATAATTATCGTTTCGTCAGAATCAAAAACCTTGCCCAGACATGTACCATCGAAATCGATAGACGGACTGCAGTAAACAGAGCCCAGGTGGACCCATTTGGTTTTTGTTTTTACACGAATGAATGTGCACTTGATGTGTGAATAGCAGAGCGGCTTTTGGACCAAAACTCCATAAGAAATAACATTGTCCTGAAATCTGCAGTTTTATCGCCATTTTAGGGCGTGGCACTTTTCCTGGAAGCCACCACCTCATCACCCAAGTACCCGCGGAGGCGCGACCCCCAGACCCGCGGCGGAGGAAGCCTCCACAACAGGCGTTGAGCGCGCATGATGATCGAAGGCGATACCGCGAGACCCTATGCATAATTCGCGAGGCTAGCTCAGGTAGGTCAGCGACCCCGAGCGGTGGTGACCCGATGGTTACCCGATGATCGCCCGAGGGTATCCGATGCCGGTAATATAGGGCCCTATTGACCTGTGTGGAACCCTCCACTGCTGTCACCTAACCCCCCACACACATTATTCTAACCTAACTTTTGTCCCAACGGAACCCAGATCACGTGTTACCCCGATTATAATATAGTAATATCATTGTAGGGGTGCCACCTAACGGGGAGAGATGTACGTACCTGTAATCTTGAGACCTGTAGCGCCACCTGCTTTTCATATAAGGCATCTTGTTTACCGCGATGGTAGGTATGACGTTGTAAATCAGTTAAAATATTTTAAAATATAATAATAACAGAAAAAAAGTTTTTGTCCTCGGTGGGATTTGAACCATAATCCTCTGGGGCCGAACCTCAAAGCCTTGCAAAATACGCTACGAGAGCATATAGATTAAAACTGCTAAACAATGTTAGACAACGTGAAACCACGGGGGCACATCTGATTAGATTGCTGGAACAAAAGGTCCTTAAGTGGGATTATGGTGGTGTTTTCCAATGTACAAAATTAGGGTAAACCAGGCTGGGAACTCCAATGTTAATTTTCGGAGGGATTTTTATGACTCATATCTCCGGAACCAATGGGCCTAGGATATTGCGCATACGTAGTTGGGGTCTATGAAATGGGTTCTTGCGCATGACCCGAAAACGACACCTGTCACCTGTCAATTAAGAACTGTCACCTGTCAGATGTCACCTGTCAAATGTCAAAATCGACAGCTGATGTATGTCACGTGTTTAGGGTGACGTCATGAGTCGTTTAAAAAAAGAACGGGGTTGATCGGGCCAATAGGGCCAAAGTTGATATAGCTAATGCCCTAACGGTAGGGGGGGGGGGGGGAAAGATAGTGGCATAGGATATTGCGCGTGCGTAGTTGGAGTCTATGAAATGGGTTCTTGCGCATGAGTCGAAAATGACACCTGTCACCTGCCAATTAAGAACTGTCACCTGTCAGATGTCACCTGTCAAATGTCAAAATCGACAGCTGATGTATGTCACGTGTTTAGGGTGACGTCATGAGTCGTTTAAAAAAAGAACGGGGTTGATCGGACCAATAGGGCCAAAGTTGGTGTAGCTAATGCCCTAACGGCAGGGCAGTATGCATGCGCCATAACATGTCATCAATGAACATTGTTAGAGGCCGCGTGGCATGTAATTAGACAACCGGGGATCTAGTATGTCCTTTTGGCAAACAGCATTTTCAGGCGCCATCTATAATTACGTTCGCGCATACTCCCGCCATCTGGGTACTACCTGAACTTATGCAACCAGAAGCCCCTATCAGCAAATATTGCCTTCACCAATTTATTAACAAACCTTAAGTGTGGCGATGATGACAAAATGGTGGTAAACCTAGCTTTTATAATGCCTTCACCATTTTATCGACAAACCAGTACTAATGGCGTTGCCAAACCAATATTTCCCCTTATTCAACATAAAAATTGTCGAAACGGCAACACCGCCGTTCCAATACTGAAAATTTAAGAAAATACGCTTAGGCCATATTGTAATAGCCGTTCGCAACAGTAACTAGGTAAAACAAAGAACCTTAAGTGTGGTTATAGGGATATATTATTATCGATACCAATTTATTAACAAATCTTAAACCTTAAACTGAACCAGGGTTCCATCAATTTAGAACGAAATAAAAATTCGACACAAGACACTTATCGCCAATCTTGTATATAGGTACAATATATTATAAGTTCAAAATTTAGCGAAAAATATTTACAGTTAAAACTAAGGACTAGAAACATTTACCGTGCAAGAATAGGCATATCTACATACAATTAAAAAACTAGGACTAGAAACATTTATATTAGGAACATTACCGCACAAGAAGGCATATCTATATACAAACTTAAAAACAAACAAAAAAAAAATGAATGGAAAAAGACATTGGCGGGTATGGGCATTTGAACAGAGTAATCATACCTTATTTCAGCTCCTATATCAAAAAAAGGATTCTTTATTTACAAAAGAGCATTCCTTCTCCCAAGAATCGTTGAAAAACGCTTCTAATCACTCCATTCTATTCAATTAGGGAAATCAGGACACACTTCAGGCTATATTCCATGATAACAATCTAAATCCGTGCCTTCACTCGATACTGCCGCTCACTCCTCGACCATACAATATACATTTTTCAATTCTTCAAAGAAAAAAAACCTTTTTTGGCACAATAATAATGACAGTGACAGTATTTTTCAGAAAAAAACCGGTGTATGATTCGTTGTCATAACATTTTATTAATAAATATATTTTCTGTTTTAAATTTATTACGATTAGGTACAACATTAGTAGAAATATCAGTTTGTTGACTTCGATGTAGTTAACCTTGATATTAAATGCAACTAAATAGTATTGCCGTAATTATTATAGGTCAGTCGTTGAAATCAATATTTAAATTTATTTACAATTGTACAAAAAACAAAGCAGCCTTCTTGTGCGGTAATGTTCCTAATATAAATGTTTCTAGTCCTAGTTTTTTAATTGTATGTAGATATGCCTATTCTTGCACGGTAAATGTTTCTAGTCCTTAGTTTTAACTGTAAATATTTTTCGCTAAATTTTGAACTTATAATATATTGTACCTATATACAAGATTGGCGATAAGTGTCTTGTGTCGAATTTTTATTTCGTTCTAAATTGATGGAACCCTGGTTCAGTTTAAGGTTTAAGATTTGTTAATAAATTGGTATCGATAATAATATATCCCTATAACCACACTTAAGGTTCTTTGTTTTACCTAGTTACTGTTGCGAACGGCTATTACAATATGGCCTAAGCGTATTTTCTTAAATTTTCAGTATTGGAACGGCGGTGTTGCCGTTTCGACAATTTTTATGTTGAATAAGGGGAAATATTGGTTTGGCAACGCCATTAGTACTGGTTTGTCGATAAAATGGTGAAGGCATTATAAAAGCTAGGTTTACCACCATTTTGTCATCATCGCCACACTTAAGGTTTGTTAATAAATTGGTGAAGGCAATATTTGCTGATAGGGGCTTCTGGTTGCATAAGTTCAGGTAGTACCCAGATGGCGGGAGTATGCGCGAACGTAATTATAGATGGCGCCTGAAAATGCTGTTTGCCAAAAGGACATACTAGATCCCCGGTTGTCTAATTACATGCCACGCGGCCTCTAACAATGTTCATTGATGACATGTTATGGCGCATGCATACTGCCCTGCCGTTAGGGCATTAGCTATACCAACTTTGGCCCTATTGGCCCGATCAACCCCGTTCTTCTTTTTAAACGACTCATGACGTCACCCTAAACACGTGACATACATCAGCTGTCGATTTTGACATTTGACAGGTGACATCTGACAGGTGACAGTTCTTAATTGGCAGGTGACAGGTGTCATTTTCGACTCATGCGCAAGAACCCATTTCATAGACTCCAACTACGCACGCGCAATATCCTATGCCACTATCTTTCCCCCCCCCCCCCTACCGTTAGGGCATTAGCTATATCAACTTTGGCCCTATTGGCCCGATCAACCCGGTTCTTTTTTTAAACGACTCATGACGTCACCCTAAACACGTGACATACATCAGCTGTCGATTTTGACATTTGACAGGTGACATCTGACAGGTGACAGTTCTTAATTGACAGGTGACAGGTGTCGTTTTCGGGTCACGCGCAAGAACCCATTTCATAGACCCCAACTTCGCATGCGCAATATCCTAGGCCCATTGGTTCCGGAGATATGAGCCATAAAAATCCCTCCGAAAATTAACATTGGAGTTCCCTGCCTGGTTTACCCTAATTTTATACATTATAAAACACCACCATAATCCCACTTAAGGACCTTTTGTTCCAGCAATCTAATCAGATGTGCCCCCGTGGTTTCACGTTGTCTAACATTGTTTAGCAGTTTTAATCTATATGCTCTCGTAGCGTATTTTGCAAGGCTTTGAGGTTCGGCCCCAGAGGATTATGGTTCAAATCCCACCGAGGACAAAAGCTTTTTTCTGTTATTATTATATTTTAAAATATTTTAACTGATTTACAACGTCATACCTACCATCGCGGTAAACAAGATGCCTTATATGAAAAGCAGGTGGCGCTACAGGTCTCAAGATTACAGGTACGTACATCTCTCCCCGTTAGGTGGCACCCCTACAATGATATTACTATATAATCGGGGTAACACGTGATCTGGGTTCCGTTGGGACAAAAGTTAGGTTAGAATAATGTGTGTGGGGGGTTAGGTGACAGCAGTGGAGGGTTCCACACAGGTCAATAGGGCCCTATATTACCGGCATCGGATACCCTCGGGCGATCATCGGGTAACCATCGGGTCACCACCGCTCGGGGTCGCTGACCTACCTGAGCTAGCCTCGCGAATTATGCATAGGGTCTCGCGGTATCGCCTTCGATCATCATGCGCGCTCAACGCCTGTTGTGGAGGCTTCCTCCGCCGCGGGTCTGGGGGTCGCGCCTCCGCGGGTACTTGGGTGATGAGGTGGTGGCTTCCAGGAAAAGTGCCACGCCCTAAAATGGCGATAAAACTGCAGATTTCAGGACAATGTTATTTCTTATGGAGTTTTGGTCCAAAAGCCGCTCTGCTATTCTAGAGTAGTAAAGCAATGTGACTCCCAGGACACAATCCCATAAGAAATAACATTGTCCTGAAATCTGCAGTTTTATCGCCATTTTAGGGCGTGGCACTTTTCCTGGAAGCCACCACCTCATCACCCAAGTACCCGCGGAGGCGCGACCCCCAGACCCGCGGCGGAGGAAGCCTCCACAACAGGCGTTGAGCGCGCATGATGATCGAAGGCGATACCGCGAGACCCTATGCATAATTCGCGAGGCTAGCTCAGGCAGGTCAGCGACCCCGCGCGGGGGTGACCCGATGGTTACCCGATGATCGCCCGAGGGTATCCGATGCCGGTAATATAGGGCCCTATTGACATGTGTGGAACCCTCCACTGCTGTCACCTAACCCCCCACACATTATTCTAACCTAACTTTTGTCCCAACGGAACCCAGATCACGTGTTACCCCGATTATATAGTAATATCATTGTAGGGGTGCCACCTAACGGGGAGAGATGTACGTACCTGTTATCTTGAGACCTGTAGCGCCACCTGCTTTTCATATAAGGCATCTTGTTTACCGCGATGGTAGGTATGACGTTGTAAATCAGTTAAAATATTTTAAAATATAATAATAACAGAAAAAAAGTTTTTGTCCTCGGTGGGATTTGAACCATAATCCTCTGGGGCCGAACCTCAAAGCCTTGCAAAATACGCTACGAGAGCATATAGATTAAAACTGCTAAACAATGTTAGACAACGTGAAACCACGGGGGCACATCTGATTAGATTGCTGGAACAAAAGGTCCTTAGTGGGGTTATGGTGGTGTTTTATAATGTACAAAATTAGGGTAAACCAAGCTGGACCCTCCAATGTTAATTTCGGAGGGATTTTTATGGCTCATATCTCCGGAACCAATGGGCCTAGGATATTGCGCATGCGTAGTTGGGGTCTATGAAATGGGTTCTTGCGCATGACTCGAAAATGACACCGGTCACCTGTCAATTAAGAACTGTCACCTGTCAGATGTCACCTGTCAAATGTCAAAATCGACAGCTGATGTATGTCACGTGTTTAGGGTGACGTCATGAGTCGTTTAAAAAAAGAACCGGGTTGATCGGGCCAATAGGGCCAAAGTTGATATAGCTAATGCCCTAACGGCAGGGCAGTATGCATGCGCCATAACATGTCATTAATGAACATTGTTAGAGGCCGCGTGGCATGTAATTAGACAACTGGGGATCTAGTATGTCCTTTTGGCAAACAGTATTTTCAGGCGCCATCTATAATTACGTTCACGCACACTCCCGCTATCTGGGTACTACCTAAACTTATGCAACCAGAAGCCCCTATCAGCAAATATTGCCTTCACCAATTTATTAACAAACCTAAGTGTGATGATGACGACAAAATGGCGGTAAACCTAGCTTTTATAATGCACTCACCATTTTATCGACAAACCAGTACTAATGGCGTTGCCAAACCAATATTTCCCCTTATTCAACATAAAAATTGTCGAAACGGCAACACCGTCGTTCCAATACTGAAAATTTAAGAAAATACGCTTAGGCCATATTATAATAGCCGTTCGTACAAAAACACGTATAAAAGATATGCGAAAATGATAAGAAACAAAAATAATATCCCAGACGTTATAGCTCCATAAGCCACACTAATATTGTATCAAGAATATTATTCGATATACAAGATAATAATAAACCAAAACAGCTATATTAGAATAATTTAAGATCAAGGACAAACTTATTACCAACCTCGTATAAAATAATATAAATACTTATGATTATTATTAGGAACTTATTTGATGAAATTGTGGCCTTTCAAGAACACATTTAACATAATGTTATAAACAACTGCGTAAATTATAAGCCACACTGTATGTTTCATGAAGAAGAAAATTATACATTATTGCTGTTAAATATCAATAAGATCTCGTGCTAAAATTATTTAAACAAACGACCAACTATCACTACTAAACACACTGTATTTTCTGCAAACATTTGGTGATGTTAGAGAACCCAACATTTTGACTGGTGACTATGTTTTAAGTCGCAAATATTACCGAAAGACACAATCACAAGCCATTACGTAGGGGCTCAGTATCTGTTTTGTGCGTTGTACAGGTCCCACTGCATGAGGAATTAAGACATAAATGTAATTTATATTTAAATTCCAAGTACTAAAGTCTCTAAATATTCTTTTTAAATTTTTGAAAAACCTCTCAGTAACATCTTAAATAGTGTAAAAATATAATTTATATGCTCCAGAACTAAATATATTATACCAACAAGAACAAACTTATTACCAACCCCGTATAAAATAATACTTATGATTACTATTAGGAACTTATCGACAGGGTGATTAGAATTTAGCCTAATAATACCAAAACGCAGCTATTAAACTTCTCGAGAGCCAGAAGTAAATTTCGTCAAACCAGACTGCAAGCCAAAAATCTAAACCTCAGCTGGACCAGACAGCGATATTTGATATTAGAGGACATCACGAAACTCTTTTTACCATTACACAAGATATCCAAGACAGTGCGTTTTTGGTTTTCAAGAGACGTACTGACAAAAATAATCTACATCGTAACACTAAAATTTACCACATGATTACAAAAACATGCTTATTTACAAAATATGAATAGAAGATAAATACAAAATCATATACAAGGTATTAGTTGACATAATAACCATTATAACGACAATATAATTAACATCAATCAAAGATAGTTAAATAATATGGTATATTTTATATCAAGGAATGCTAAAAATTTTTTATATTTTATAGTCTGCATATGAGGGAAAATAAAAGTTCACATAAAAAAGACAGTTATCACTAACCTCGTATATATACTATGGCATACTAATTAATTACTAGAGATCCACAAATGATATCACACATGGTACTTGTATCTTATATATCTATAACATTAGTAGAAATATCAGTTTGTTGACTTCGATGTAGTTAACCTTGATATTAAATGCAACTAATTAGCAATACCGTAATTATTATAGGTCAAGCGTTGAAAACAATGTTTAAATCTATTTACAATTGTACAAAAAACAAAGCAGCTTGCTTCTACAAATAATAATATGTATACAAGGTGAACCGAAAAGTCGGGTATAAATAACTAATAATAAAAGTTATAGGTACATTGTTTCCTAATTATACCGGTTACCCGACTAAGTTTAATTTTTCCTATAATGACGTACATTGTAAACAAGTAAGATCCGGGAACTTCATAAAAATAAATTAATATACATTAGATGACCTTTCAAAATTCTGAGAAATGTTGCGGCATTGAAATATCTTATATTATACGGTTCACTGCACATTTTATTCCTCGAATAATATTTAAAAAATACCAAGAGTAGTAGATAACTAAGTAATTGTATATAACATTTAACCTGGTACAATGCCAAGGTTACACCGGTAACCGTGAACGTCTGTGACATTAACACAGCCTATGCATTATTTGTTTATTGAATTATATGACGGAAAAAATTGTAACAATATGATATGCGACTAAAATGCAAATAATTTTAAGTGTATTCTAATTACGTCACCAGCTTATATAAAATTCAGCTATAGAGTGAGTTAGCGGGCAGTTTAGTAATATTCTTATCTTCAGAGTAAGAGCCAAATATTTATGAGATTTTGTTTAGTTGTTAAATATACAGGAGATAGTTATTTAACAATCTTATTCTATTTTAGTTTTTAAATAAAATGCTTGTATATAATTATTGTGTAATATTTTGAAGAAAACACTTAAATACGGTAATAAATTCATAAAAATTACAAGTTTAAAAAATAATCTTAATAATAATTAAAGCAGAATTAGGGATTCATTATATATTTTCTGCACAGAAATGTGCAGAGGCCTGAACCTATAAACTTTCCACCACATCAGCCGCTGATAAAAAAACTACTCATTTAAATAACCCTACTTAATATCAATAACGTCTGTGTTATTACTATAATTAAATAAAACATTATATTCACTTACACATAAATAATAGTCTTTAAATGGACAGCTAAAATATTGAGATAAATCAGGTCTCTCGGAGAGTACAAAGGTTTTCAGTGAGCATAAAAAATAGAAATAAAAAATACATTACAAATAAAGAAGGCTATATTTTATAGTCTGCATATGAGGGAAAATAAAAGTTCACATAAAAAAGACAGTTATCACTAACCTCGTATATATACTACATTTGGATATAAAAAACCAGTGCAAAAAATAAAATGGCATATCATCAAGTTCAAAAGACCCTGTATATAATAATATTTGGAGTACAGTATACTACTTAAATATATAAAACAAAAAATATTTTCAGATTAAAAATTATAAAATAAGCCATTCATTTTCCTGCAATTATAAATTTGAAGACCGGTAAATCCTGAGAAGGTCAAAAGCAGCATACACGAGTCAAAGGTCTAAGCAGTACCATTTTACTAATTCATCAACAGTAATCTGATATACTTACTTACAAAGTCAATTTTTAGGATTACTGTTCTGTTAGTCGTCTCTTTTGGGAATTGAAATAAATAAAAAAATTGATTTTTTATTAATATCTAAATGATCCTTTTACCGATTTTGTTGAAATCTGGCAGGGTTATTCATTGTAAGACGCTAAGTTAGCACTAACTAAAAGAAAATTATAAGTTCCAGTGGCGTCTCGGGGGGCAGTGTCACGAATAATATTGACAAAAAAAAAAAAAAATGTATGCTACAGAGTTTTTTGAAAAATTTAAATTTTTTTCAGATTGGGCATCTACAAATACAACTTTTTTGTCTCTTAATATCTATTCGTATATAACTTCCTTTTCGAGGAAAAAATAAAAACGACTTCATTGCATGACGGATAATTGTTAAAATAAAATCAAGTTAACTTTGATCATTCTCGTGAAAAATATATAGAAATTTGAAACTTGATTATTTTGTCTAACTGACGGACGCTTTAAAGCAGGTTAAAGGGTGAACAGGTGAAACGGGTATCCATCTATCAGGTATTAATCTTACGGTAGACGAACATTTTCCGAATTTAAAACTGAAGAAAAAAGGTGTTTTTGAATTAAAAATCCAACAGTTTAGATCAAAATTTATATGAGAAATCGGATAAGCTCATTAAAAATACGGCATCTCATTTAAAAAAATATCAAAGTGACCCCTAGTACTTTTGTTTGATGTTCAATTGTTTCTTGCTGAAGATATTCGAATTCGCGGGAGAAAATGACTTAAGATGGCTATTTCAGTTTTTTATAAAAGTACAGGAAAAGTCAAAAAATCGCCTTGTCTAGTCTTGGTTGGATAACCCTGTACAATGTTAACCTGAACACCCCTGTTTAACAGGCCCTGTTTAACAGACCCTGTTGGCCTCTCTGTTACAGAAAACAACCCCGATAAGGAAACAAAAACGTTTGAGCTACGTGGGAAATAAATAAAAGCTGGCTTGTTGAAAAATTTAAATATTTATTAAGGTAAAGCTTAGTCTAAAAATATAGTACTTTGCAAAAATTATACAGTAAGCAATGAAAGTATCATTCAAAATTTTCAATAAACATTCAAGGATATCCAAGTATGTATATTATTTATTAACACAGTTGTATGTAACAATATCCAAAAAACTAAGGTTTACTAGAACACATTGTATACAGCATGGTAGAAATACTTTACATATTTCATATTCTAATGTGATAAAAGAATAAAACATAATTATAGTTTAAAGTCAAGCCTATAAATATTATTCTCAAAAGAAAAGGTAGGTACCTTGCTCTGTACAAAAAGTAATTAGAAGTGCTAATATTCAATCAAGAAAATACTATGGTAAGTTATGGGTACTGATATAGGTTCATAAAAATAAATAATAAAAAAAGACAACAGGCTGTTATTTTAAGTTATATAAAGATGTAGAATATTTCCTTAAAGAGAAAACTCTTGTCAATTTTTCACAAGAAGCAATAGACAATTTAATAAAATGTAAGCACCTGTATAAATTGGGGAAAAAATTGAACTAAAAATATGTATCGATAATAAAATATATTCTGCACTTGGCATATAATTAATTCGATTATAACATTTGTGAAAAAAATATCAGATCATACTACTAAACTTTTGCATAAAATAGATGTAATTTTAGATAGCCTTGATATTAAAATACATATAGTTTGAATACCGAAACAGTAGAAATTTTAGAGTAACGAGAAATATTATAAACATATTTAAATTATGTATAGATCAGAGAGAAATGTATACTGAGCCCCTACGTAATGGCTTGTGATTGTGTCTTTCGGTAATATTTGCGACTTAAAACATAGTCACCAGTCAAAATGTTGGGTTCTCTAACATCACCAAATGTTTGCAGAAAATACAGTGTGTTTAGTAGTGATAGTTGGTCGTTTGTTTAAATAATTTTAGCACGAGATCTTATTGATATTTAACAGCAATAATGTATAATTTTCTTCTTCATGAAACATACAGTGTGGCTTATAATTTACGCAGTTGTTTATAACATTATGTTAAATGTGTTCTTGAAAGGCCACAATTTCATCAAATAAGTTCCTAATAATAATCATAAGTATTTATATTATTTTATACGAGGTTGGTAATAAGTTTGTCCTTGATCTTAAATTATTCTAATATAGCTGTTTTGGTTTATTATTATCTTGTATATCGAATAATATTCTTGATACAATATTAGTGTGGCTTATGGAGCTATAACGTCTGGGATATTATTTTTGTTTCTTATCATTTTCGCATATCTTTTATACGTGTTTTTGTACGAACGGCTATTATAATATGGCCTAAGCGTATTTTCTTAAATTTTCAGTATTGGAACGACGGTGTTGCCGTTTCGACAATTTTTATGTTGAATAAGGGGAAATATTGGTTTGGCAACGCCATTAGTACTGGTTTGTCGATAAAATGGTGAGTGCATTATAAAAGCTAGGTTTACCGCCATTTTGTCGTCATCATCACACTTAGGTTTGTTAATAAATTGGTGAAGGCAATATTTGCTGATAGGGGCTTCTGGTTGCATAAGTTTAGGTAGTACCCAGATAGCGGGAGTGTGCGTGAACGTAATTATAGATGGCGCCTGAAAATACTGTTTGCCAAAAGGACATACTAGATCCCCAGTTGTCTAATTACATGCCACGCGGCCTCTAACAATGTTCATTAATGACATGTTATGGCGCATGCATACTGCCCTGCCGTTAGGGCATTAGCTATATCAACTTTGGCCCTATTGGCCCGATCAACCCGGTTCTTTTTTTAAACGACTCATGACGTCACCCTAAACACGTGACATACATCAGCTGTCGATTTTGACATTTGACAGGTGACATCTGACAGGTGACAGTTCTTAATTGACAGGTGACCGGTGTCATTTTCGAGTCATGCGCAAGAACCCATTTCATAGACCCCAACTACGCATGCGCAATATCCTAGGCCCATTGGTTCCGGAGATATGAGCCATAAAAATCCCTCCGAAATTAACATTGGAGGGTCCAGCTTGGTTTACCCTAATTTTGTACATTATAAAACACCACCATAACCCCACTAAGGACCTTTTGTTCCAGCAATCTAATCAGATGTGCCCCCGTGGTTTCACGTTGTCTAACATTGTTTAGCAGTTTTAATCTATATGCTCTCGTAGCGTATTTTGCAAGGCTTTGAGGTTCGGCCCCAGAGGATTATGGTTCAAATCCCACCGAGGACAAAAACTTTTTTTCTGTTATTATTATATTTTAAAATATTTTAACTGATTTACAACGTCATACCTACCATCGCGGTAAACAAGATGCCTTATATGAAAAGCAGGTGGCGCTACAGGTCTCAAGATAACAGGTACGTACATCTCTCCCCGTTAGGTGGCACCCCTACAATGATATTACTATATAATCGGGGTAACACGTGATCTGGGTTCCGTTGGGACAAAAGTTAGGTTAGAATAATGTGTGGGGGGTTAGGTGACAGCAGTGGAGGGTTCCACACATGTCAATAGGGCCCTATATTACCGGCATCGGATACCCTCGGGCGATCATCGGGTAACCATCGGGTCACCCCCGCGCGGGGTCGCTGACCTGCCTGAGCTAGCCTCGCGAATTATGCATAGGGTCTCGCGGTATCGCCTTCGATCATCATGCGCGCTCAACGCCTGTTGTGGAGGCTTCCTCCGCCGCGGGTCTGGGGGTCGCGCCTCCGCGGGTACTTGGGTGATGAGGTGGTGGCTTCCAGGAAAAGTGCCACGCCCTAAAATGGCGATAAAACTGCAGATTTCAGGACAATGTTATTTCTTATGGGATTGTGTCCTGGGAGTCACATTGCTTTACTACTGTTGCACGGGCCTGGCACGGCCTGAGCAATGATATTAACATTGAAAATGTTTATATTATCGCACGGGCACGTTAGTATGGGTACGGAATTCGAAATTATTGTGTTGCATTTGTCCCTGACGTCACACCGAATTAACATGATTGGGATCAGACCAGGTAGAGAGTAAACGTATGGTTTCGCTGGAGCAGTTAGCGGGTGCGGATGGCGTTCTCGATCGAGCTTAGCAATCGGCCGTCGCGTCGCCACAGGGTGGTTTGGCTGGCGCGGCTGGCGGCTGGAGTAGCGCGCTTCAGATCATATTTGAATTTCGTAGTGGAAGCGCTTATCTATGATTTATAATGAACGCCGATAACATTAGTTGCATGCTGTTGTTGGAGGAAGAAGACGAAGAGGAGATGTTAGCCAAAATTCCTCCATTTCGACAAACGTCATATTAACAATTGAATTCATACTATACCATATTTAAATGAAAGCTGCAGCATACCAAGTAAACAAATCAATTTGATTAAGACGTCAAAGTATCAAAACATTTTAAAATTGTATCATTAGTTGGTATATCCGAAAAAAATATCAAAATTAGAAAAGTCACTGACGTGCATTTTTTGTCAATAATATCCGTTAAGTGTTTCCCGGGACGCCACTGGACTTAATAAATTTAATCTAGTTAGGGCTAATTAAGCCTCTTATGATTATGAATACCAAATTGCTATAAAATCGGGAAAAGGATATTTACAAAAACAATAAAAAAAACGATTTTTTTTTTTAAACTTTAACACCCTGTACATCAAAAACGGGGCAACTCCGGACACATGTTCAGGTTAGTTCAGGTTAGTACTTCTGAAACACCCTGTATACGTTCACATACAACGGTCAAAAACACAAATATTTATATCAAAATATTGATAACAAACAATAACACCAAACGATACAATGCAATAATGCGAAAATCACCGGTAAACTAAATTCAACCCTGTCGCCCAGGGCCTTTTAGTTTTATTGCCCCTTGACCAATCGAAAAAGAGTTTAGATCCTTTAAGGCAATATGGGAGAGGGAAGTAATAACATGGCAAATACGTCATCAGGGACAATGACTACCAAAAAGGGAATTCGCCACATTGCTAGTGAAAACCTGGGCTGAAGTAGATTCCGGAATCATAAAACAGAATTCAGAAAGGGTGGTATTGTTCCATTTAATAGACATGTTATTCCTAAAGAAAAGTATGACATCGATGCCCTAAAAAGATGGGAGGAACACTTGAAAAATCAAAGATCTGTAACAGATTTACAACCGAGGCCAGAACGCATTGATATTGAAAGGAATGAACATGATGCTGTAGCACCGAATGTAACAGAAAAAACCGCTACTTTCGAACAGTCCAATGTTAAAAAAAGTAAAGCCTTCTACATATGGCGCTTCATTTAAAAGGAAACTAGCATCTAATGCAGAATTACTGACGGCTCTTTCATCAGCATCTAGTGCCACCAATCTCAAAGTAATTGTCAGCTCTGATCAAAATGAAGAAAATATACTAAATAATCATCAGGATCCTATAACTGAAGCTGTAGTACCAGCTACAACCGAAAATCGGCAAGAAAAGAAGGCAAGTTTTGATGATTTACTACTTGATTCGCTCCGACAGAGTCCTTCTTCTAATCCAAGGAAACGAAAGCGCTTAATTCAAGGTGGCCAAACCATTGCAGGTACTATCGCAAGTAGTCAGTCAAAACTCTCTACAAGTTCATCTACTATATCTAAACCAGCTATGAAAATTGACCGAAAGAGTAAACAAAGTCGGCCAAGTCCGTATCAATTTGAATCCAGCTCCAGTGAAAGAAAAAGTGTACCTTTTATGGAATCGGATCAAAGTTTCACTTTTTATGATTTGTTTGGCTAACTATTTCCCAACAATAAAAAGTTCATAACTTCCCAGATTTTAATTTTTTTTTAAGTCTGTAAAAAGAAAAATTGGCATGGGAGATATAAACTTCATTTACACTTTCCCTTTTTGGGGTAAGTGTAAAATTTCGGTACAAAAAAAATAATCATTCAAATCTCAAGATCTCAAAAATAATTCATGAGTGCCCTATGCAGTATGAAAAGTAAACATATTAAACTATTACTTTCTTACAAAGACACTTTTATAAATATTGTATATTTAAAGTAGGAAGGAAATAAACTTGAACTATTAAAAAGGGCTTCGCACTTGCCCCAGTCTACCCTAATTATAAGCTTTGTAATGTAATGCTGAAAAAAAAACAGAATGGTTTTGTACACTTTATCGTTCGTCCCTACACTTGCTGCCACTTTTTTTCATGCATCTTCTTTGATTACAACATTTTTGTAATTTTCGTTCTCATAGTTGTATAAAGAGGTGGTACTTTTGCACATTCTCTATCAAACACTCGTCAGCAATTGCCGAAAACGGTGGCATTCTGCTGAGCGATCGCGGCTGGACTGGTCTCTAGCAGTCCGAACACAGCCGCTGCAATTGACGGCGAACGCTGTGTCGCTGAGCTGCGGCAGTGAAACCGTGTACATACAAATCGCATTAAACCAGTACCGAGCTACTAATCGCGAACGCCAGCCGCGGCCACTGACTGCTCCAGAGAAACCATACCTTAGAGGCGCGTTAGAGTTTATAACCTTTATTTTACTATTTTTTATATTATGAATCAATAAAACTTATATCAGCTACCTAAATATTACATTCAAATCTATGAGTTTTCGCAGATCTCAAATCCCACAATAGTCACAAGCGTTGCACTCTGCTTCGGCATTTTCAATGTCATCCCCGGTTGCATCTTTGTAAAGGACTGTAAATTTTCTTTTTAACATGAACCATGTCGTTTCTGAACACATTAAATTTGGGGAACGTGACGTGCTCCCCTTTGAACCATGTTTCTTAAACAAGCAGAATATCAATCTCGTTTCGCTCAGCAAAGTCAATAATTTCAAGTTTTTAGCCTTTAAACCCGTTAATATTTATCGTAGCCAACTTAAAGTAGACAATCTCGCACTGCAAACTCATTACTTTTTAGTTGAGGTAAACGACAAGAGCATATTTTGAATTTGCAACTGCATTTGCTGCTTCATCATTTTGGTAAATTCGCCCATATATGATTGCAATGTTGCCTGCAACGCTGTCTCTAGCGCCTCTGATGCTGGTTTTTCAGTTGAAGACTTATCGCTCAAATTTGCGTTATTTTGAGTGCCCCCTTAGTTGTTCCTGTTTCCTGGCAAATAAGTGAGTAAAAACCAAAATACTTTTATACAATTTCTAAGAACAACTTTTAACAAATAGGTAGCTTTTGATTAATTTTTACACAACAGTTTTTGATTGACTCATCTTTTTACAATTACATTTCTTAAAACAAAAATTCTCAAATTAAATACTTCTACAAATTGGGTTTTTCCTCGCTTTTTAGGAAGCACTGATGATGGCCTAAGGCCGAAAGTGCTCTGCATTATAAGAATTTAGATGATTATGCACTTAATACACAAAATATATTGTTTCTCCCTCTTAATTCAAAAAGTGTACACAGCCCTACTATATCAATCTTATCTTTAGTAAAATAGTTTTGTATGAAAACAGAATACAGAAATAATATAATATACATTTAAAAAAATGCAACTTTGCTCCGACACACTGTTTTGGTAGTGAATATTTTTAAAATATACACATTTAGCAACCATATACTAGGTGTTCGGTAAGTATATGGCATACTCTCGGGAGCGTATAGGTGAGGTCAAAATAACCCTAATCTATGATAGAAAAAAAATCCTGAAGTGCCCCTTAACGGAGATACGGTTCTGTGACTATAGAAGGAATGCGAATAAAAAACAAACTAACGTACCGGGTCTGCTAAGTTTACCAATAAATTTTAAATAAAAATAACCTAATTTTATGATGATTAAACCGCGTATGAATTTTTTCCCGCCCACGCATTTCTCGGCGGCCGCTTCTAGTTGATGAAACAATTGTTGTGGACACAAGAATAAAATAATGCCTAAAGAATGTGTGTTCCACTGCGTTATTGTTTTACCTATTGTCACTGAGAGTGCACAGTGGTGTGGTTTAATTATTAAAATAGGAGGAAGTAAATCTAGTTTATTAACTTATAAAATATTTATATGAAACGAGGCACCGCACGCTTATGCCGCTACAGTTAAACCTGACTTTTTTATGCCTTTTACCCCCTGACTCCTCAGCCGTCGTAGCCACAGACTCGTAAGGCGGACTATACTTTGCCCCAAAGTGTTGCCCAGCGACTTACCTTTTCGGTTGTAACTTTTGAACCGACATGTATAATTTAATCAAATTTTAATATTTTATGTAGGCCATAAAGACTTATAAAACCATACTACAGTAGATGTTATACATCGTCAGGGAAGTCAGGAACGAACTTGCCACCACACTCGTTGGGCTAATATTTGGACAGGTGTCAAAAAAGAAGATTTTCTTCTTGTTTATTTCAGCAGATGTTCGAAATTGGCGCCCTGTGCCTCTATACATTTCTTTAGCGAACAGATGTTTTCTTGTTGTACTTAAAACAACGTTCCAGGAATGTCTCGAATTTCGTTAAAATGGTGTGTTATTCATTCTATCAGATCTTCTCTGGTGAATTGGTGTCGAATATATAAGCCTCTTTAAATTTCTCCCTAAAAAGAAATCCAAAGAAGTCATGTCGGGCGACCTCGGTGGCCATAAAATAGGTCCACCTTGACCTAATTATCGATTACCAAAAGTTTGATAAGTGCTGACGAACTAAATTGCTAGAATGGGGCGGTGCACCGTCGTGCATATATCATATCTGATTTCTAATTTCTAAGGGTACATTTTCTAATAAGCCGTTTAAGAATTGCAAATACATGGCATCATTTAATCTGCCTTCAATAAAGAACGGTCCAATGATTCCCAATAAGCCCCGCCCTCATGTTAACTATGCACCTTTGTTGATCCTTTGTACTGTTGCATGGCGATTTTCTTCATGTCAAATGTGCAAATTATGGCAATTTATTACTCCGTCTCGGGTGAAACCGGCTTTGTCTATAAACAAAACAATACTAGTAAAATTATGATTTTGCCTTAATCGTTGCAAAAGCCAATTTGCATAGTTGACTGTTGCAGGAAAATCAGCGGGAGACATGGCATGTACCTTTTGGACCTGATAATGATGTAGCCGTTGTGCTGAAAGGGTCTCGTGAACAATCCACTTTGTCGCACAAACTTGGACCGATAGTTTTCTTACACTATTAGAGGGATTTTCAGCAATCTCATCGAGGATCTTCCTCTAATTGAGGTTTTCTTGTTCTTCTTGGAGGCATTTCGCCACCACGATGCGGCAAGAAACTTCCTAAAATGGATTAGCGAAAGATTAGCTACTTTTAACATTTTTTTTTTATTTCACTTGACTTTTATCTGTTTCTCTTATGCTACGATAAACCCTTTCAAAAGTTCTTCAGTGCGGTAAACGTCGATTTGGAAATGTATCAGAATGAATTCTTCTTGCCTCAGCATATTCATTATAGGAATAATCCTCTATTACTTACTCAATCAACCAGACAATTTAGAAAAGTGTTGCCAATAAGACATTGTTAACGATATAAAAACGACTGGTGTTTTATGTAGTATTCTGGTTTAAAATTTCAATAACGTGTTATACAGGGTGTCCGGAAAATACGTGAACAACGTTTGACGACAGACTCCTGACGTCAAAATAGGTCGATCTAAGCCGACTTAGTTATATCCAAAATTGTCTCGTTTAGCCGGTAAAGGACGTCAAAAATTTGTAAAAATATTGGTTTTTCCTAAATTACGTGACAACCTGCTAATCGATTTTAATGATTTTTATTATGTAGACCAGCTATACTCTAAGTGTGTTCCGCGGAACCCTAGGGTTCCGCGATACCTCTGTAGGGGTTCCTCAAGAATTTAGAAAAAAAATCAAAGCACCTCTCTCTGGTCGAACGTTTTGACTCCGCGGCCGCGCGTAGGTGTATTTATTTATTTATTTGTATTTGTATAAACATGTGTTACAATAGCTGGTACAATATCTCATAAGTTTGGTATCAACATGTATACTTGTATACTTGTGAGCGCGCAGTCCCTTTGATAAAAGCCGCCTCTGAATTGTTTACAACGCAATTTTTATATTTCTCTTTTTATTTTTGCTTTTTGTTTATCAAAGGCGCCGACTCGAGTATTTTCGAGAATATTCGAGATCGAGTCTAGGACTAAGTATAAAAGCGGCGATCGCGCGTCGCGCCTCGTCAGTCAGTTGACGATTAGCGTTCGGAGCGATAAGTTCCTACCTACCTACTTACAAGCTCGCTAGCGAGAAACTAGTGTTCATTGTTCTACTGCCTGCTGTATTCTGTTGTCTCAGTTTTATACATTTCTTCATTGTACTAAACTTAGTCTCTTATACGCAGTAACGATTGTGCATTATTTAGACCCCACCATCCTGACGTGTAACATTATAAATAAAGAAGAATGGAACGTTGGCTTAAAGGTGTTAAACGTGTTGCAACAACATCTTCTAATGACGCTGAATGTTTAAAAGCAGTACGCGCGGAGAATATAGCAATCACCGATCCAGACGATGATGCCACGACGTCAAGCTCGACGGTTTCAAAGACGAAAAAAAGGAAGTATGATGAATCATATATCAGTTTCGGATTTGTTGATTCCAACGGCTCACCTCTCTGCATGCTATGTAGTAAACTGCTTCCTAATAGTTCCATGGCACCTGCCAAACCAAATTGCGCCGACATTTACAAACTGTACACCCCGAGTCTAAAGACAAGAATAAAGAATTTTTTGTTCGTAAAAAAGATCAGTTATTGGAAAGTCAAAAAAATATGATGCATGTAACAAAAACTATCAACGAAAAGGCCACGGAGGCATCATATTTAGTTAGCTATCGCATTGCACAAGCAGGTGAAGCGCACACTATCGCTGAGAATTTAATAAAGCCATGTGTATTAGACATAACAAAATGTATGCTCGATGAAAAATCTGCAAAGCATCTTTCTACTGTGCCGCTATCAAACGATACTGTTTCACGGCGAATCCATGATCTGGCAAGCTACGTCAAACAAGAACTAGTTACACGTCTACAAAAAACACGATTCGCCTTGCAAATGGACGAGTCAACTGATGTCGCTGGTTTGGCTATCTTGCTGGTTATCGTGAGATATCCATATGAAAGTTCTTTTGAAGAAGACATGCTTATGTGTTCACCGCTGCTCACAAACACTACCGGGGAAGAAATTTTTAATAAAATAAATATATTTTTTGAAGAAAATAATTTCAGTTGGAACAATTGCATTGACATTTGTACAGATGGGGCCAAGGCGATGACAGGTAAAACAGCAGGAGCAGTGTCACGAATAAAAAATAAAGCGCCTAATTGTAGTTCCAGCCATTGTATTCTGCATAGACAAGCACTTGCGATGAAGCAAATGCCGTCAAATCTAAAATTAGTTATGGATGAAGCGGTAAAAATAATTAGTTTTATCAAATCACGACCACTACAATCCCGATTGTTCTCATTATTGTGTGAAGATTATGGCAGCAAACATAAAACACTGCTGCTCCATACAGAAGTGCGATGGCTGTCTCGGGGTAAAACTTTAACAAGGCTATTTGAACTTAGAGCCGAGTTACAAATGTTTCTTTCAGCAGATACTTCTTTTAATTTGAAGGACCGTTTGTATGATAAAACTTGGTTGTTCCGATTGTCTTTTATGGCGGATATCTTTCAAAAACTGAACGAATTGAATTTATCATTGCAAGGTAAACAGACAACAGTGTTTCAGGCCAATAATAAAATAACTGCCTTCAAAAGAAAATTAGATTTTTGGATTATTTGCGTTGGTAAGAAAGAAATAGAAAGCTTTACGTCACTCAGTGAGTTTGTTAGCGATAACGACTCAGAAATGTTTCAAGATGATGTGTTTGAAGAAATGGTCCAATATCTCAGTTCGATGCGCGCATCTTTTGAAAAGTATTTTCCCGAAGAACAGAATACAAAAATGAAACTGAATTCATGGATTCATAATCCTTTTTTACCCAACTTGGAAAAGCCCGAAAGTATGTCAAACGAGATATATGAATCTCTTTTAGAAATGTTATCAGACACAAGTATGGAGTCACTGTTCAAAACGACGCCTCTCAACGATTTTTGGTGCAGAATCCGTGATAAATATCCAATGCTTGGCAAAATGGCTCTGAATATTCTTCTCCCGTTCCCAACAACATATTTGTGCGAAACAGGATTCTCAACCTATGCAGCCACGAAAACAAAATATCGCAATAGACTGGACGCCGAACCTGATATGAGACTTCAACTGTCTTCTATCAAACCTGATATCAACCAATTGATGAAAAATAAAAAACAGTTTCATACCTCCCATTAGTTAGATTTTTTCTTTTTTAATATCTTCTATTATTGTACTTGCCATGTGGTAAAGTAAGTAATAATTAGTAACTGTTACATTGTACTTTTATTATGCTTATTAATAAAGAATACACTTTTAAAAACTATTGTTTTATTGTACGGTTCCATCAAGTATTTTGCTTCCCAAAAGGGTTCCGTCACCAAAAAAGTTTGAGAACCGCTGATGTAGACTATTATTATAAAATGACGTTTTCTAGTAGTATAGTCACCGGCTGTAAATAAGTGGAAGTGTTATAAAAGTGATATAATACGTCAAGATTTCTCCTGATCTTTTATATTAACGGCGTTATGACAACCTAGATTTTTTTGTCGAGTGACTGGATGTATAGTAATAATAAAACAAAGTACAACAAAGTTGGAAGTATGTATTCAAAATATTGTAAGAAAATAAGTAAAACGAAAAGATTACTTAAGCAAATGTGTAAAGTGACCGCCATCTTGCTGAATACACTTATTAACACTCCTTAAAAAATGATATTGGACCCTATTTAATGTCTCGGGGTTATTAAAATGGTTGCCTGCATTTAAAATCCGCATCAATAAATCATGGCGTGTGTTTAACGGAGTCTTGTAGACTTCTGTTTTAATAGCGCCCCACAAAAAGAAGTCACACATATTTAACTCCGGAGAACGTGGTGGCCATTTTACTGGTTCATTAATGCCCCTTCCAATCCATCGGTTGGAATATTGATGGTGTAAGTATTGCCGAACGGCAACGGAAAATGGGGCGGGGCACCATCATGCATATACCACATTTCCCTTCGAATTAAAAGGGGCAAATTTTCCAGAAGAATTGGTAATGTGTCTTGCAAAAAATTTAATAGTTATTTATGTATCTTAATGGTCTTAATTACCGAGGGCAAAGTTTACGTCCCGAGGTCCTTTGGCCCGAGGTACAGCAATTGCCCGAGGTAATTGAGACCCTTATAATTCCAGTGATACATAGATAATTTTATTTCTGACCGATTTTAGTAACATTTTGTTCATTTTTAAAGTGGAATAAATGTTTCAATAGATGACAATCAAATTGACATTAGATGTCAATCGTTTGATTTTATGTCAAATTTTTCTTAATATCCCAAGGGAGTTATGACCCTTATAATTCCCGCGTAACTAAGACGTTATAAGCTAATAATATACCGGTCAGAAATAAGGTAGAGATCAATAATACCTGCCCAAATATTTAATTTAAATTGCTGATTTTCATCGGAATAAATATGTTCGTTGTGCAGATTGGTTACTCTAGATCTTGTAAAGCACGCCTCGTCAGTAAACAATATTTTTGTATAAAAATTTGGATCACGGATTCTTTTGTTTCTAATAAATTGACAAAATGTAAGCCGCATGGGGGGATCAGTCGGTAAAAGTTCCTGGACTTTTTGCACGTGATATGGATGTAACAACTGTTCCTTTAAAACCTCATTGACATTCGTTTTAGGAACATGTAACTCACGTTTTAAGCGACGGGTACTGGTACTTGGTTCTTCTTCAACTCTTTCCAGAATGTTCTTCTGTTTCCACAGTTTAAGTTGTGAACTAACCTGCTTTTAAATTTTTTCTCAAAGCTGCTCGTTTCCCGAAGATGATGCTCGATATTAGCAAATGTTTGGTGGTTTGGTATTCGACGGTTAGAAAATCTCTCTATGTAAACCCTAACACTCTGACGCCCATTTCCTTGACAAAACCCGTATATCAGGAGCATGTCAACCTTCTCAGAGTTCGTCTAATTTTCCATGTTTAATGGTAAAATGAACTTGTAATTCAAGAATGTTGATCGTATACTTTAGTCAATTTCATAGACTGGTGAGAATTTGTCAATAATTGTCAAATTATTAAACGCCATAGCAGCAAGGCCACTAAAAAAGTTATTGTTACAGGTAATTTGACTTTAATTTTATTACTAATGTTAATAATAATTATTGATGTATGCAGGTAATTGTAAATATTTTTTCTGGCAAAACAGCTCATCCAACGAAAAATGTTGAAGAGGTAAAATAGCTTCCAAATACATCCAGTCACTCGACAAAAATATCTGGGTTGTCATAACGCTGTTGATATAAAAAATCAGGAGAAATGTTGACGTATTATATCACTTTTATAACACGTCCACTTATTTACAGCCGGTGACTATACTACTAGTCATTTTATAGTATTAGTCTACATACTAAAAGTCATTAAAATCGATTAGCAGGTTTTCACGTAATTTAGGAAAAACCAATATTTTTACAAATTTTTGACGCCCTTTATACTGGCTAAACGAGACAGTTTTGGATATAACTAAGTCGGCTTAAATCGACCTATTTTGACGTCAGGAGTCTGTCGTCAAACGTTGTGCACGTATTTTCCGGACACCCTGTATAGAATAGTATATTATTAACCAAGGTTTAGACAGCCATCATTATTGCCCGAGCGGCAAGTTTAAATCACGAGGAGCGGAGCGACGAGGGATTTAAGACGCGAGGGCTATAAGCATGTCTAAACCGTGGTTAATATAGTATTTTTTCCACTACGACAAACTTTTATAAGACATTTATCTTTATAGTATTAATAATTATAAAAAATTATAGGTAGGTATAAGTAAATTTTTTAATCGAGTTACCTGCGCTTTGGAATTGGCAAAAGATTTTGTTGTTTTGTCAGGTGGCTTTGTTAATGTCAATTTTTGTTCATTTATGTCATCAGATTTCACGAGTTTTCCGTTTTTTTTAAAAAATGAGCGAAGAAAATCTTAGTGATATTATTATGTGTACACCTCCAGAATTAAGGATGGAAGCAGAAAAAATGTTGATTGTATCGATATTTTACAATATCGAGCATCTCTTATAAACTTATATGTATTGATAATTATCTGGGTGCCTAACCACAAGAAATCATCTTTCAGGTTATTCATGTTTATGAATTCATGTTGTAAAATCAAAAAATCAAGTTACCTGCGTTCAAATAGATTCTAAATAATGGATTTCAATGCCTTATTATTGACCATGGTCAATAATAACTTATAAGGCAGAGAAAAACGATTTCTATAGTGGAAAAATAGTATATTATTAACCAAGGTTTAGACAGCCATCATTATTGCCCGAGCGGCGAGTTTAAATCACGAGGAGCGAAGCGACAAACTTTTATATGAGATTTATCTTTATAGTATTAATAATTATAAAAAATTATAGGTAGGTATAAGTATATTTTTTAATCAAGTTACCTGCGCTTTGGAATTGGCAAAATATTTTGTTGTTTTGTCAGGTGGCTTTGTCAATGTCAATTTGTGTTCATTTGTGTCATCAGATTTCACGAGTTTTGCGTTTTTTTAAAAAATGAGCGAAGAAAATGTTAGTGATAATATTATGTGTACACCTCCCGAATTAAGGATGGAAGCAGAAAAAATGTTGATTGTATCGATATTTTACAATATCAAGTAATCTAATATGTATTGATAATTATCTGGTTGCCTAACCACAATGAATTGATGTTGTAGAATTAAAAAATCAAGTTACCTGCGTTCAAACAAAATTCGGTTAAGGTCAAAGATCGGTCAATAATGGATTTCAATGGCTTATTATTGACCATGGTCAATAATGACTTATAAGGTAGAGAAAAACGATTTCTAGCGTTAATAATCGGTCAATAATGGCGATGTTATAGGTTAGTAGTGGAAAAATGTATTTTCTTCGAAAACGGCTAATTTTATCGAAACAAATGTCGAGTACCTTTTTTTAAAGAGGTATGATCAGAGTATTTAAAAATCAGTTTTCAACTCTGTAAAATGACAGCTGTCAACATTTTGGCCCAACGAGTGTGGTGGCAAGTCCGTTCCTGACTTCTTTGACGATTAAAACATCTACTGTGTGAGTTTTTATTTCTTATAGCCTACATAAAATATTAAAATTTTAATAAGTTATACATGTCGGTTCAAAAAATACAGCCGTAAAGCTAAACCGCTGGGTCCCTTTTGGGGCCCAATTTTGACGTCTCTACGCCTCCGAAAATGACATATACTTATACCTGTAGATCGGGTTTATAGTTTTTTCTAAAAGATCATTAATGTATAGTAAGAAGAGGGTGGGATACAATATAGAACTTCCGCCAAACCCTGGCCCCATTGACAAGTCGTGATACGGCAAAACCCGTCTGGGGTCTAGATTGGCAGGAGGAAAAAGCAATCCGTGAAACAATAGTATTAAAATAAAGTACTGATAGTGGCCACATTACAACTGTAAATAAAGTTTATCAATATTTTGCAAATCAAGTCATTCATCTCTTAGGGTCAGGGGTCGTCCATAGTATACGTCACGCGCCTAGAAGGAGAGGTGTCATAGTTTTGTGTCATGGAGTCGGGTCTAAAATAACCGAAAAATACGTGACGTAGTTTATGGACGACCCCCTACTATAACTTTTTAGATATTATCATTACTAATTTTGCGACATAACATCTTAACACCCGCTGAACTAAATGTAGGTAAACTTTATATTTTTGAAATCAGAAAACTGTGCTGCTTAAAGATATTCATATAACTAAAGAAACTTATAGCTACGCAATGGAAAACCGACGTTATGTTAATAATTCGATCTCTCGATGGATCCCGGTTTTCAAAACGGGGATCCTTCTTCGTTAAGCGGTCGGGCTTTGCCGAATGCACGTTCAGAGTTGTCGTCTTTCCGGGTGCGATCAGCGATATAATATGTAATATAGTCTTTAGCATTATTAATTGAATTTTGTAGACTGGTTATTGAGATTACTAAACCCAATAAAACAATACGGCGCGGCTGGCGTAAACCAATGTTTTCATTTTCGGGTTTACCAAAGAGCTGAGGTTAATATAAAAATGATTAAATCTAGGAGTTTATTGTAATCTTTAATTTTACTACTTCAATGGATTTTTTTGTACAAAGTGTTCAGGAAATATATTCCTTTAAACTTATACGAAATCTTTTGGTATACTCTCTTGACAAATTCTAGCATTTTTGAAATATGTACTACTATTACTTATAAAACTGACTAGTTATTAATTTAGTCCAGTGACGGAAAAACAAAATAAAAAAATCTAGAAAAACTGTATTAACAACATAAAAAGGGATATAAAATGTACCTTTATCTGCATATAAGGTGCTTCAAAAAATATCCGTTTGTAAATCTAACAATCTTTACACTTTTTTTTGTATCTGCCGAAATTATTTTATTTTACGGCACCAAGACGTACGTAATAAACGTTTTTGGTCATAGGTCTAAAACGACCAGAACAAAAAAATTGAAATCTTCCTTGTTACCACAAAATGACCTAACATTGAAATAATTTGTTTTAATTATTTTTTAATAAGTGCATTATAAGTCTAAACTTAATAGTTTCCGAGATATCGACTGACATTTTTGAACTTTGACAGCTTCTATAGCTTTCTAACGGTATATCTTAGGTGAAAACGGCTTAGATATCCCTATCTTACTTTTTTATTATCTTTCCAAAAGTGTAAACTTCCGGTTAAACCGGATGTAACTCGAAATCCGGAAATATAGTACTTCCGGTTTAACCTGAGATAGGAAGATAATAAAAAAGTAAGAAAGGGACATGTAGACCGGTTTGGTCTAAGATTTACCGTTAGAGAGCTAGAAGCTGTCAAAGTTTAAAAATGTCATTTTTTAAAAGTCGATATCTCGAAGATTATAAAGTTTAGACTTATGGTGCAATTATTAAAAAATGATTAATATTTTATGTAAAATCCAAAAGTATTGTAAGATAAAGGGTTTTCTATTTAAAAATCGAAAGTTGATAACAACTCCAGAAAAGCGACTTACCCTGTGTACACAAAAATATAATAATAAAAATTTCTTTACAATCAATTAATTTTTCTATTAACTTTTTTTTATAACCTTTACGGTTTCCGAGAAAAGGTAGTGCGTAGTGTAACGTGAACCATCCTGTACACCCTATATCATAAACCTCAAAAACAGTATTATGGGTATGTACCGCGTATCTTAAGGCACTAATGGTAAAAATTTTGTTTAACTAAGCTGGGTGCCCCATGTTATGATTTTTTTATCGAGTCACTGAAAATTCCCGAAACAAAAATAATTATTTGGCAACGCCACAACAAAATTTGAAAACGAAAAGACGGATATAAAGGTCTTTCTTTACTGAATCAAACAACTAAAAAATATACAGGGTGTTTCATTAAAAAAAAATATGTTTAAGTATGTAATTTATTTTTTGGCCGCTCAGTATGCTGTTAAATATTTTTGCGTTATGCCTTTTGGTAAACCCGACAACTTTCATATAAAACTTTTTTTTGTATCCCTTGTAGTTTGGGTGCTATCAAAGACGAACACCCTATTAACGTACCCTATTATACAGAGTGACCTTAAAAAAGTGCATAGTACCACACGATAGAGGATATCAAAAGTATGTAAAAAAGTTCCTAAACACTTATGTACAAATTTCTTTTAATTTCTAGATAGGTACAGAATATACAGCTTAGTAAACATTATTTTTTAACATGATTTTTATAAATATTATCATTGTAGTACATATTTATACAAAAGCTTTAATATCTTTAAAATGTTTAATATTGTGTAATGGAAAGAAAATATGGGCACCATATGCATCTGTTCAAATCTTATAGATTGACTCCTAGATTTCAAATACCCTTTTCAACACGCGTGTGTTATAAGGCATTTTCTTGCCAAGTTAAGTGGACTGTTTTGCTCACTTTCACAAGTAGGTACAGTTTTTTTGTGATAAATATATTCTTAAAAATTAGTTCAGGTTAGTTGACGATGACTATCTTACCTAACCCTAACCATTGCACCACGGCAGGTTTTAATGCCGTGAAATAGATTAGTGATCCTTCTCGCCTCCAGATCCGATGACAAAATTTAAAACGCTATTTCGCGTGGTTGTATTAAGTGTCTTGTTTTACTGACTGTAGCCAATTCTAGCTCTTATTATTAAGATTAAGCTAATAAAAGATGCAAAACCTTTCACTTCTATATTTCCATTGCCACATTTTAAGAAACTATACAATTATTGGCAACGTAGCTATCGACCAAGCTCAACACGGGACGCGCCAATTCAAATTCGATGCAAAATCGCCTGTTTATTAACGCTGTAAAGCGGCCTCTCGCGGATTTAAGCCGCTCATAAAGATTCCACTACTATTGCGTAGCTATAAGTTTTGCATAGCTATAAGTTTCTTTGATATAAAACTATCGAGTTCATCAACGACTGTGCGGAGTAATGTTATGCTTTGAAGATAAGATTTGTCAATAATGAGCTTTTTTTGTAAATGGGACAACCTATATATGAATGGATTTTTGAATTCTACCTGAAATTTCATAACTTTTTAACTATGTTTTTAAGATAGGTAATGAAATTTAGCATTTGCAAGCATCTATTTGTTGTGAAAATAATACTTACCTACTTAAATTTTTACTACAACCGATTCATAATTTGTTTCCTGAGTAAATTAAACGAAAAAACAAATATTTGACGTTTCATTTTCTAGGTTTAAAGTAAGAAAACTTCTTATTAAAAAATGCCACTTTTATCAAATGGAATACAGGGTGTTACTTAATGATAGGTCATAATTCCAAGGGCGCTTTCCTGGACCAAATTCAAGTAGAAAAGTTCATATAAACATGTGTCCTAAAAAGTCTGGTTTTCAAAATATAGGGTGTCAAAGTTGACAAAGAAATTTGGCAGTGTTGTTTATTGGAATAAGACCTCGGATAAAACGCTAAGTTAGCACTCACTAATTATGAGTTATTTTATCAATTTTTGACATGCAATGAAATGGCTTTTATTTTTTTTCTCGAAGACGAAGTAAGATACGAAAAGATATCAAAAGACAAAAAAGTTGTAGTTTAAGCTGGTTAACCCGAAAACAATATAAAATGTTTAAACAAGTCAGTAGCCTACTTTTCTTCTCAATATTATGCGTGAGACTGCTCCTCGGGACGCCACTGGAACTCATAATTATCATCTAGTTAGTGCTAACTTACGAACAACACTGCCAAATCTCACCAGTCTGTTAATATTAGAAATTTGGACGTCACCTAGCTTTTAATAAATGCTGATTTAATAATCAGCTTTTCCGATAGTGAAAAACGAGATATATTTGAAATTTATTTAATTTAATTCATTAATATTAATTTTACAATACAAAACTTGCTCAACGTGTGCACCATTTTGTTAAATACATTTGTTCATTTCTGTCTTTCTATGGCAGCTAAAGTAATTCCTTGGCCATCATTATTTAAAAATTTATTTTCCTTAATAAGTTTTTCTCTTATTGTACTAACAGTTATATAATTTGTCTTTTAAATAGCCCTATAAAAAACTATCCAATAATGTTAAATCTGGGCTGTTTGGCGGCCACCTCAATGTGCCATATCTGCCTATAAACGAAAAGTTTCATTGAGAAAGGCAGTTACTGAAATGATGACTCATTTGTTCAACAACTTTTAATAAATAATTGTGCATTTTAATCAAGACGTTCCATTATCTCAACAAAAACGTAAACGAGACTCTTTGTTTTCTTCGGTTAATTTTTATACAGGTGATAACTATATTTTTGCAAAGCATTTTGAATCTTGTGTAGTATGGTTTTGGAAGTTTAAACAATAGAGTCATAGGATTAATCTTCTTTGATCGAAACCTAAATGGCGAACTAAGGTCCATTTATCTCACATATAGACTAAGCGTAAACAAAATCACGCACTATACATGTGATTCTCGCTATATTGTATTGGATTGTACCGCTGAACACGTGTCGTCTCCTCCGAATTGACCAATAAGGACCATGCTGTCCATCTGCAGACGAGGATCAAGCGTTGTTTTGGTTCAATCTGTATGTGAAACAAATAGACTTTATACTACTTGGTAACGGTGACGCCTTGGTCGCGTGGCAGCTTTCTCGCTTCCATGCTACAGGTACCTGGTTTAAGCCCGGGCTGGCCCAGCAGAGTTTTTCAGTTTATAGGGCCCATGTCACCATACTATATACGTAGTGGTGCATATGCAGCACACACCGGCAAATTCTCAACGGCACTCTAGTCTAGTAGGTAAAGTCCGCCGTCTATCTATCTTACAAACTCATTAGAAATGCTAATCCCTTACCGTCATAATAACCTATTGTGTGAGGTGTAAAATTCGGTTACCTGATCTGGGGACTCCAAGTACGGATCTATTTAAAGACTATTATATTATTGTACTTTCTCAGTAATTATCTTAAAATAATTACGGTAAAATAAAATAGGTTTATTTTATTTATTTAAATTGCTGATTTTTGGTTTTAAAATTCAGTTAGATGTTTCTATTGGTTTAGACAAGAAGTTATTTGTTGCCAATTAAACGTGATATCTAAAAATGTTTCGTCCGTGGGAAGAAACCAGTACGCCAAGTGGATCTACGGGTCGTGATAATGACCAATTAAAGCATGATATTTTATCAGTTGACACAAAAAAAGTAATCTTCGACGTTTACACCACCCTTCTTAAACGTGTTTTTTCAAAGTTTGGTGCAGTGAAGGAAGCGGCAGCTTTAACACGCAGGCCAGTGAGCACAGTGTGGTTTGTTGTAAATAAACCTATAGTGGAGAGAAGAAAGAGGAAATACTCTTTTACTTTACAATATAATTCGTAGAATAATATATGCCATGCACAGGGAACAAATGATCCCCACTTTAAAAACCCTATTGCAAAGATTAAAAAAAGACGATACAGGAATAGAGTGTTGTCGTGAGAGTCTAAGGAAATGTACTTTAAGAAACGGTTTTAAAATGAAAAAAATTAACAAACGACAAGTAATTATGGAATCGGCCCGGTTAAAAAGATGGAGGATGGAATACCTAATTGCAGTCCATGGATATAGACAGGATGGAAGGGATATTATTTATTTGGACGAGACGTGGTATGACACACACGAAGTACCATATAAAGGTTGGGTAGATTTATCGGGTCAATGCAGAACCAAAGCTCCATCAAATAAAGGTAAGCGTATAACAATAATTCATGCTGGGACAAAAAACGGATTTATACCAAACGCTTTGGCCTTATCAGTCAAAAATATAAAGGACTCCCTTGTTGATTATCACGATGATACTACGGCAGAACTTTTTGAAGACTGGTTTAAATTAAAAACAAATTATTACCAAATATACCACCAAATAGTGTGATAGTGATGGATAATGCGAGCTACCACAGTCGTAGGTTAAATAAAGTTCTCAGGACTATATGATGGAAAATAATATGTATTTTGACGAAAATTACACAAAAAAGCAATTGCTCGCAATTTTAAAATCATTTTCAATAAAAAAGCCATATTATTGTGACACTTTGGCGGCAGAAATGGGTCATACCGCCTTAAGACTTCCTCTTTATCATTGCATGTTCAACCCAATTGAACATATATGGCACCAGCTGAAATCATCGGTAAGGAGGAATACTCGAGGGAATACTATTTCGCCAACCTTAAATTATTGTTCTGTGACTTTAGTACAGTCAGAGATGCAAAATATTCTAAACAAAAGCTGGAAAAATTGTGTAGTGGCTGTAGCGCATGTTCAAAAAGTAGAAAACTCATACGTAAATATAGATCTGTTGCCCAGAGAAAGAATTATTGTGAACTTAGATGACGACAGTGAAACTGACTTGGGTTATAATGTAATAATTATTTTTCTGTAGGTATATGTATATTTTGTTTTAATTAATAACCGTCCTATATGTTATAATTTTAATTGTATTGTCTCTTATATACTGTTACAGTACGACACTTTTGTTGCTTACAGGTAGATAAAAAAAATATTTTTTTTTACGCTTTTATATAATATATACTGGGTGGTCCACTCTCAACTCAGGATTTTATAGCATCTAAACTACTCAACTTCTTAATATTTTTCATAGACAGGGTCATAGGGAGACATTAGGCCTACAGTTTAAAATTATGTCGAAGTATACCGGATGTCCCAAAAAAAAGATCCATAGCAAAGTTATAGTTTTTTAAATGGAACACCCTATATCTTACAATATTTTTGGATTCTACATAAAATAAAAATTATTTTTTAGTAGGTGCATTATAAGTCTAAACTTAATAGTTTCTGAGATATCGAGTTTTGAAAAATTACATTTTTGAACTTTGACAGCTTCTAGCTTTCTAACGGTACGTCTTAGAGCAAAACGGCTTGCATGTCCCTATCTTACTTTTCTACCATCTTTCTAAAAGTGTCAACTTCTGGTTAAACCGGATGTAGCTCAAAAGCCGCAAATATACTACTTCCGGTTTAACCGGAAGTTGGCATTTTTGGAAAGATAATAAAAAAGTAAGATAGGGACATGCAAGCCGTTTTGCTATATGGCGTATCGTTAGAAAGCTAGACGCTGTCAAAGTTCAAAAATGTCATTTTTCAAAACTCGATATCTCAGAAACTATTAAGTTTAGACTTATAATGCTCTTACTAAAAAATAATTAATTTTATGTAGAATTCAAAAGTAATGTAAGATATAGGGTGTTCCATTTAAAAAAAAGTATGTTTGATATGCCCTGACTATTTGGGAGACCCTGTATAATTTAAAATAATTTTAAATTGTAGGCCTAATGCCTCGCTATGACTATGTTATTAAAATATATTAAAAGTTGAGTAGTTTAGATGCTATGGAAGCCTGCGTTGAGAGTGGGCCACCCTGTACTATTATCGTAAAGCAGTGCAACCTTTTATTCTATCAGCAACGAGTTCGTCCCTGCTTTCATTCGATAACCCGCTGGGTCTTATCGGCATTAGGGATTAGCATTTATAATGAGTTTGTAAAATCAAATATACTTTATTGTCCAAAGAATACAAAATTCTCATTGACAAAGTCTATCTATATAATACATATCTATTTATATCATTTAATAATAACAATAATATACATTAATAACAATTAAAAAAAAAAAAAAAAACAAGGGTAGGCATTAAAGTTTGGGTATTCAATTAAAATTTGGTTATTTAAGGTATGTCAACAATCATCTAAAGATATCAAATAAAAGCCTTAAACAAAACTCGGAACATCGGAATAATATTCCTCCAGGCAATAGTAAGCCAACAACATCCGCGTCACAGACCTTTTAAATAATTTAAGTGACTGTAGGTCCTTTAAGTAATTAGGTAAATGATTATATATTTTTACACTTTCATATATAATCGATTTTTTTGTAAGGGTTGAGGATGGTATTGGCAAAGGCAGATTACGATATTGTCGTGTCGTGTAGGAGGAGTCAGTATTTAAAAACCTATACCTCATCTTAAACATTAAAGTGGCAGTCTCCAAAATAAACAATGATGATATCAATATTCTTTTCTGCAAGAACAATGGTCTGCATGAGTCTCTGGGTTTGGCCCGACAAATGCATCTCACTGCGCGTTTCTGCAGAACAAACAGAACACCGAGCAGTTGCTGACTAGAGAACCCCCAAAAAGCAACTCCATATCTCAGATGAGATTCTATTAGCGCATGGTAAACTGATTTCGCAATATTTGAACCAAGTTCATTGACTACCACTTTGACTACAAAACATGCCGAAGCCAATTTCCTGCTCAGTGCCCTGATATGACTCTCAAATTTAAGGCCACTATCAATGACAAGGCCCAGAAACGTAGTACTAGGGCAATTCACAAGGGATGAGTCACCAATGACCAAGACTTCCATAGTACACTTAAAACCAACTACATTTGTTTTTTCGACGCTTAGAGACAGCAAGTTTGAATCACACCATTCTTTGACCCTAACCAAATCTGAGGCAATAATATTTTTAACATAAGAGCACTGTTAGAGTGCCATATTGTTGTAGTATCGTCAGCGAAAAGTGTGAACTCTCCCCCAATGTCGATAGACGTCAAATCGTTAATATATAAAAGAAAGAGAACTGCTCCCAGCACTGAACGCTGAGGACTCCCCAGTCGATCACTCGGCTCTCGGAACAAACAGAACCCCTGAAAACCTTTTGACTTCTGCCCCAAGATAGGATTCAAACCAGCTAAATGTTTATTAAATGTAAGTTAGATAGACGGACTTTACTCTAGAAACGGCATGTTGTCGAGGGAGGGACTCTTGAGCCAAATGAAGGATGATCAATAGAATATTATTAGATACTTTTTATGATGCTATTTAAAAGACAAGTTAACTAATGAAATAAATTCAGCTTTCAATACAATAAGGCAAATACTTATTGAGTTTTCAAATAATAATGACCAAGGCATTATTTTAGCTGTCATAGAAAGACAGAAAAGAATATGCAGAAAATGTATCGAACAAAACGATGCATACGTTGAGCATTTACTACAATAGTTGCTTATAATGTTAATTCAGTTTTATATTGGAAAATGAATATTACTAAATTAAATGAAGCATATTTTAAATACATATTTTCACTATCGGAAAAGCTCATTATTAAATCAGCATTTGATAAAAGCTAGGTAACGTGTAAATTTCTAATATAAACAGACGTCATTTTTAGTTTGCAGTACGTGCAAAAGCGTCATAAAACTATATACAGGGTGTCCATTAAGTGTGCCGGTGGACGATATCTCGTTAACGGTCGACTTAAGGAAAAAAACTTTTATACAAAAGTTGTACAGGTTAACGCCGCGCACCTTTTAAAAATAATTTTAAATATACAGGTTGGCTCAAAAATCCAGGGTGAGCTAAACATATCTTTTTTTAAACGGAACAGCATATTTTTTTTTATTATATTGAAGCCTTTAGTAATCCTCTATTCTACTTTAAAAATTTTGATCATCAAATGCGACGTTGTTAAGACATGAATTTTTCAATGGATTTTTGGCTAAAAACGATTTTACATAAAAATCGTTGGATTTTAACTATCTTTACAAATTTTTTTACTAAAATTTAGGAAAGAAAAGTTATAACATATAAAATCATCTAACTGTTAATAGAAATGGTATAAGTACTACAGAGTTTTCAACATTTTGGTCCAAACTTAACGAATTAAAACCAAGTTTTCGTTTTTTTTTTTAAATGAAACACCCGGTATTTTACATTTTTTTCGAAAAGATATTTTAATTCCCTTTAATTTTGTACCAATATCTGATACCTTATTTCAAAAAGTTGTTGAAGGAAACATGATTTCAAAAAATTGTGTCTTAAAAAACCTTCATATTTTGAACGATTTTGATGTTTGCTTATTCATTTTTAAATTTACTTCCAAAAAAATTGAGAACTTAATAAATTAGTGTGTAATTCATATCTAAGTAGTTATAAACAATTTTATAGAAGAAACTTAAATTATTAGTATTATTACCTATCGAAAAGTATGTAAATCTCCAATTTTGAAAATATCTTTTCACCAATTTAAAACGAATACATATTAACGCATTAAGTGTTCAAAGTGTCTACCATTTTGCAAAATGCAAGCGTTAATTCGTTTAAAGAATGATTCCCTCACATTTCTCAACATTAATGGAGTAATTCTACCGAATGATTGTCGGATTTGTTCCTTCATGTCCTCCCTTGTTGTTGCTGGTGCGCTGTAAACATCGACCTTGACGGTGCCCCACAATAAGAAATCCATGGCCGTTAGGTCAGGTGACCTTGCTGGCCAACTGATCGGACCTTAAAATACTAAAAATATTAGGTAAAAAAGAAATTTCATATTATTGGGTTTTCAACAACTATTCCTCCCTATCCACCGCTCTGAAAACTGTTCATTTAAATGTTCCCGAACATATCTGCTGTAGTGAGGGGTGCCCCATCGAGCTGAACCCACATCCTGTTCGTTATGAACTGCGGTAGATTATCAGTCAGCCTAACAAAGTCATGTTGCAAAAATTCCAAAAACAAACGACCATTCAAGTGCTCTTCAAAGAAATAAGGTCCAAAGACATAATCGTGGATGACACCACCCCAAACGTTTAAGCTCCACTGATGTTGAAAATAATTTACTAGCAAGGCATGTGGATTTTGTGTATCATAAAAGTGAAAACTATGCCTATTGACTAACCCATTTCTATAAAATATCGATTCGTCGGTGAACATGACATATTTAAAAAATCTTCATCTTCAGCAGTGGTATTGTGGACCCATTGACAAAATAATGTTTTTCTTTTAAAATCATTGTCGCTTCTAGAAACTTCTGAGCATATAAACGTGATGCCATAAAACAGTTTCCATCACTTTCTCCAATTGCGTAAATCATATTAGCATTAGTACTACTCGAGCGTAATTAAAATTCATTTTGAAAATTAACGTAGACAAGGCCACTATAAAACGTCAAATAATTGATAATTATTATGTCTGCCATTTGCAGAAAAGTTGAATTTGATAGAAATGCATGGCCAACTAGTTAATAAATTTAAAGCATCACGAAATTACGCTTGCTTTTAAGACATAATTTTTTGAAATCATGTTTCCTTCAACAACTTTTTGAAATAAGGTATCAGATATTGATGTCAAATAAAGAGAATTAAAATATCTTTTCAAAAAAAATGTAAAATACAGGGTGTTTCATTTAAAAAAAAAAACGAAAAGGTGGTTTTAAATTCATTAAGTTTGGACCAAAATGTTGAAAACTCTGTAGTACTGATATACCAATTCTAATAACAGTTGGTTGATTTTACATGTTATAACTTTTCTTTCCTAGATTTTAGTGAAAAAATTTGTAAAGATAGTTAAAGTCCAACGATTTTTATGTAAAATCGTTTTTAGCCAAAAATCCATTGAAATATTCATATCTTATCAACGTCGCATTTGATGATCAAAATTTTTTTAAGTAGAATAGAGAATTACTAAAGGCTTCAATATAATAAAAAAAAAATATATGGTGTTCCATTTAAGAAAAGATATGTTTGGCCCACCCTGGATTTTTGAGCCAACCTGTATTTTTAAAAGGTGCGCGGCGTTATCCTGTACATCTTTTGTGTAAAAGTTTTTTTCCTTAAGTCGGCCGTTAACGAGATATCGTCCACCGGCACACTAAATGGACACCCTGTATATTAGAATCTAGAATTAAATGTTTTATAAAACTACAAATCAATATACATTTTAAAACTAACATCCTTATGTCATATGTCACAAATGTGATGCTCGGTTGTTTTTTGTGCAACACCATAAAGCAATTTAAAAGAAACACTACAACTTTCATATTTACATGCATTTTTCATGTAACTCATCAAATTACTCATATAGATAGACGGTCCAATAATTGTAATCAATATATCTGTACAGGGTGTCCAGTTTTTATGTGTTTTTATACAGTGTGTCCAAGATAAGAATGGGATAGCATTGGAATCTTGGAAACGGTAGGAATTACAATGTTGGTTAAATTAGAAAAAAGTTGCACAATTTAAATATCTTTTACATGGTGTTTGCAAAATTAAACTATCTTTAACCGATTTCGATATTTTTTAAAAATATTTTTTTGCTGTATTATTTTTTATTTATTTGTTGCAATATTTTAACAGATATAAAAAAATTAAAAATACCTTTTTATTGTCACATTATAAGCTGAACAAGATAGCGTTTACAGATTTTCAGTACGACGTTTCGTTTTCGAAAAAACATCCTGAACTTTCTTTTTTTAAATACGTTCCTGTGTTTGTTTTTTTTTAATTGAAGGCTATTTTGAACTCTAAAATAACTGATGTACCACTTGCATTGGTTTAAACATATTTTCAGCATTTAGCTATCGTTTAAAAATATTCAAGAAAAATCTCCATAGTTCGGCACTGAATGCTCAAAAAACATTTATTAACATAATACCAAATTAGAACTTAATTACAAACAGTGTTCAAACAAATGGCCATTATTTTCTAAGCATAGGTAACATCGTCTAACTGTGGAATTCAAAACATTGTTAAGTACATCTGGGGTAATCGTTTGAAATGCTTCTAAAACCAGTTGACGCAATTCTTTCTCCGTTTGAAAATTACGTTGGTGCACATAGTTTTTGATGTACCCCCAGAGATAAAAGTCCAAAGGAGTTAGATCAGGCGATCGTGCAGGCCAAGAAACAGCTGAACGCGTACCTATCCATCTGTCAGGAAATCTATCTGCTAAATATTCTTGGACAATTCTCGAATTATGAGCGGGGGCCCCATCTTGTTAAAACCAAAAGTTATTGATTTCTGCTAGTGGTAAGTTATCGAACCATTCCAAATTATGTTGCAGTAAATTTCGATACCGCTCCGAATTTAGTGTTCCGTGGTAAAAAATTGGCCCAATTATCTTTGTTCCCAAAATTCCTACCCACATGTTGAAACCAAAACGATGTTGGTGTCTAGCCATTTTGTACAACCGTGGATTTTCTGTGGACCAATAATGCGAATTTCTTCTGTTACAGATTCCGTTGTTGGTTATCATACTTTCATCAGAAAATAAAATTTTATTGACGAAATTTTCGTCGTTTTGACATTGCCTAGTGTACCATTCGCAAAATACCCTTCGCCTTATGTCGTCTCCCGGTTTTAGTCCTTGGCAGATTCGAAATTTGTACGGGTGATATTTGTTCTTACGCAAAATAAAATGTGCCGTAGATTTTGGCGTTCCACTTACTTTCTCAATGTTTCTAACTGATGTTGTATGGTCTTCCGTTACAGCTAATGCCACATTATTTTGAATTTCCTCATTACATGGTTTGTTTCTAGTAACAACTGCTTTATTAAATGACCCATACTGCAATAAATTGGCAACAATTCTTCCAAACATCTTTTTATTTGGTTGTAAATTCTGTGGGTAATTATTTAAATACATTTGCTCAGCTTCTCGAGTATTTCTATGGCATAAAATGTAACACTCTAACATATCAAACTTTTCTTCAAAAGAGAAATGTACAACCATTTTTAAACGAAGTGAAAGACCTCGTACCTAATTAAATTTTGTATTTATGACAGAAGTAAGTTGTCAAGAAAGACGAACGTTTGTTTCAAAGCCCACTATGTTTATTGTACGGTCTTATGATATGAGGATTTTATTCGTTACATAATAAAAATCTATGATAGAGAAAAAGCTGAAAATTTGTTCAAGTGATAGATCAGTTATTTTAGAGTTCAAAATAGCCTTCGATTAAAAAAAAAACATAGGACCGTATTTAAAAAAGAAAGTTTAGGATGTTTTTTCGAAAACGAATCGTCGTACTGAAAATCTGTAAACGCTATCTTGTTCAGCTTAAAAAGTGACAATGAAAAAGTATTTTTCATTTTTTTATATCTGTTAAAATAATGCAACAAATAAATAAAAAATAATACAGCAAAAAAATATATTTTTTTTTTTAAATATCGAAATCGGTTAAAGATAGTTTAATTTTGCAAACACCATGTAAAAGGTATTTAAATTGTGCAACTTTTTCCTAATTTAACCAACATTCTAATTCCTACCGTTTCCAAATTCCAATGCTATACCATTCTTATCTTGGACACCCTGTATATCAGCTCCCTTATTATAAAAGATAGAAAGATGGGGTTTGCGACTTACTGTTCTATTATTTTATGAAACTTTCATTGCCGCAAACGAAATTTTTATAGCCCTCGCAGTTTCTGACATACAGGTCCATTTTGAAAATTTGTTATTTTTGACACTTCCCTGGATCTCGATTATTTGATAACTTATCAATAAGGTAAAAATGGGAGATTATAGAGTTTTTTTTATGTAGAATTCAGTGGCGTAGTTAGTTTTTTTTTAAGTTTTGTTTTTGAGTTATGATCCAAACTTGTGTTTTTTTAAATGGGACACCCTATATATTATTTCTTTGTCTTATCCCTCTTTTTAAAAGCCTTTCAAAAATATATAATTGTCCATATTTATTTCTTTTAAAAAGGGATATTTTTGACATTTCTTGTAAAATTAACCATTTTATGTATACAGGGTGTACCAAATTAAGTGCGCACCATTGCTAACTTTTTTATTATTGGAGATACAAAGTCGGTTAAATTAGCAAAGTAGTAGCATTTTTTCTGTTAATTAAGATGGTGAAAGCAGAAAAACAATTGGACATAACGTTTCTGAGTAAATAATAAGGAAAATGTATTTTTTTAAATGGCACACCTTGTATATTTTTTACCGAAACGTTTGCAAATCGTATACGGAATATTCTTCTAGTAATTCTGACAACATATTAACGTATCCCCTGCCGGTCAGAGTACCTTCATAAAAAATTGGCCCAATAATTTGGCTGCCTATGAGACCACACCAAACATTAATACTAAATCTTACTTGCGGATTTCTGGGAACAGCAATAAACAAATTTGTTCTAGACCAATAGTGCATGTTTTTACGATTAAACATACCTCTATTTGAAAAGTTCGCTTCATCGCTCCATAAAATTTTCTTTAAAAAGTTAGGATTTTGCCTACACATATCTTGTAACCATTGACATAAAATGAGTCTTCTTTCAGTGTCACCAGGTAGTAATGTTTGCACTGGTCGGTACTTATAAAAGGTACAAACTTCTATTTTTTTAAAATCCTCCAAATTGTAAATAAACTGAAACTCTTACCAAATCTCTAGTTGAATTATTTTTGTGCGCTTCAAAATATGCCAATACATTTACTTCTACTTGTTCACTGATTATAAACTGTTTTTTAGTCCTTTTCTTTATAAAAACTCTTTCGTTACTTCTAAATTTTCTATACAGCCTTAGAAAATACCTTCTGTCTGGTTGCTCACATTCAGGAGTTCAGGATACATTTGACCGTATTGCTAGAGTGCTAGTACACTATTTTTTCTGCAGCCAAGATACGCTTCTAACATATTGCAATGTTCTAAATGCGTGAACGCCATTTTGTAATATTTAAAAGGAAAAACTACATAACTTAACGCAAAACTACGAAAATTTTGGCTTCGTTAACAATAATGGCTACCCAAAACGAGGACACTTTAGTTAATTCGTTTTTGTTTTCATGGCAGACTCGATGAAAACGTCAAAGGGAAACCATTTTTTATTTCCATGGCTGTGTTGATGTTTTTTCAATCTTAGGCCAATATTGCATATGAACTTTTTTATTGCGTATACGATTTGCAAACGTTTTGGTAAAAGATATACAGGGTGTGCCATTTAAAAAAAAATACATTTTCCTCATTTATTCAGAAACGTTATGTCCAATTGTTTTTCTGCTTTCACCATTTTAATTAACAAAAAGAATGCTACTAACTGTTAGGCCCGCAAGTAAAAAACAAAAATAACAACATTATTTTTATGATACAACTTTATATTATTAAATTACAAAAATTGCTCGAATTGGGCTTCGTTGTATTCTAAACACTTTCGACACACCGGCACCGTTTTGATCCTTAGCAATGCATTTAATAAAATGATTCGCATTCTCTACAAAAGCCTAAAGGTTTGATGGGTAGCTTCCCAAAGTTGATCAATATTGTGGTATTGTCTCTTATATAACTGATTTTCTATAAACATAAAAAAATCCAACACAGGAAGATCAGGTGATCTTGGAGGCCACCTGACAGGTCCATTGGTACCAATCCATTTATCGGGAAATGTGGTTTCTAAATATTCTCTCACTATATGAGAATTGTGACTCGGAGCGCCATCTTGCTGGTAATAAATATTATTTAAATCGGTCAAAGGAACATCCTCTAATATTTCCATTAGTGCATCTCGCATTATATCTAGGTGTCTATTTCCGGTTAAAGTTCCTTCATAGATAAAATACTTAATTTTAGTGCCAAACATAAAGCATGACACGCTAAATCCAAACCGACCTTGACGTTCTTGTGGACATATTACGTGTTGGTTCTCTTGGGACCAGTACCTTGAATTGTTTCGATTTAAGGTACCAGAACTGGTAAAATAAGCCTCGTCGAACCATACCACCTTTCTTTCAAAATTTGCGTTTTCCTGCAACATTTGTAGGTACCAGTTGCAACAAACTATCCTACGTTCTGCGCCACCGGGATGCAAATCTTGGACGAGATGGTATTTGCATGGTTTAAATTTATATTTTTTTAGAATTAACTGCGTTCTTGATTTTTTAATCCCAACTTCATCATACACTTTTCTGCATGATATGGATGTTTGTACCGTGACAGAGACCAAAACATTTATTTTACTTTTTCCCTGTTTGCCTTGTTGTTAAAATTAGGCCTTGGTTTTTTAAAAGATCCCGTGCTCAATGAGATTGGCTTGGATTTTTTGAAATATTCTTTTATCAGTTTGTTGTCTTTCTGGATATCTACGAGATACTTAAATATGTAACAAAAAGCTAATAATGGATAACAATAATGATTGAAACTTTTTTATTTTTATTATGAATATTATACCTAACAAATGATTTCAAAACTTACCTATTAAAATACAGCTCGGAGGTTGCGTTCGCGTCTTCATTAGCTTGGATAAAACAAACATACATATCGTGTTTTTCATAATTTTCATATTTATTATTTTGTGCCATGTTGAACAATTTTTCACAGAAATAAAAAATAAGCTTACAAAGTCAAACAAATACCAGTAATATTATATATATAGTCTGTCATTGCTGTCCGTGATTGGCCATAGCATAATCCGAATACGAAAAATAATTAATTTTACAAAAAATGTTAAAATTATCCCTTTTTAGGAGAAATAAATATGGACTATTATATATTTTTGAGGGGCTCTTAGAGAGAGATAGGACGGATAAATAATATCGTTGTGTGAGTAGTCTCTCTTATACAATGATAATATATAGGGCGTCTCATTTAAAAAAAACACAAGTTTGGGTGATAACTCAAAAACAAAGCTTTTTAGAAAAAGCTAACTACGCCACTGTATTCTACATGAAAAAATCTATAATAACCCATTTTACCTTATTGATGAGTTATCAAATAATCGAGATACAGGGGAGCGTCAAAAATTACAAAGTTTCAAAATCGCCCTGTATGTCAGAAACTAAGAGCAGGGTTGAGATGATTAAAATCAATTGATTAAAATCACGATTAAAATCATGATTTTAATCAGTATGATTTTTTTTTCTTAAATCATGATTAATTTAAAAAAGAGTTTTAAAATTTTAACACTTAAAATGTATTTGTTATACAAAAAATAAAACCCAAACGCATTTTAAGTGGTGTTATTTATTATTTTATTATAATAATCGAAGAGAACAGCTGGTTATTACAAAAATAAAACTAGTTTAGCTGCTTTGTCACTGCCAAGTCTGTTTCTTATATCTGAATGTACGAATCCATAAGTAGAAAACATCCTTTCGATATCAGCAGACGATGCACAGGCACACAAAACAGAAATTACTATAGGGAGCACTTGCTTAATCTCTGAAACATCCTCTTGAGATCGCCACCACTGTACTGCTGTTACATTTTTGATTACTTCCTCTGAAAACAGAGTTTTGTGAAAAGGGTCCGACTTAGCTTCCAACTTAATTAGTAATGGTAATAATCCTGTGTCTGCAAAATATTTGGAAACAATGTGTAGAGCATCTCTCTTTTCTTCAGCTAGTAATGGATATTCTTCTTTGTTTATTGTAGGATCCAAAATATACGCCAAAAAGTGAAAGGGGGTTAGAGCTTGAACATATCTGTTTTTAAATAATTGATTTTGACGCAAGCTTCTTTCTTCTTCAAATTCAAAACTGTCAAAAATAGCCAGTAACTTTTTCCATATGTAAACTGCTTGAGATAAAAATGTACCTTTTTGTTGCATTGCATCCAGTGCTATCGAAATTGGTTTTAGCAACTGTAGAAAATCTTCAGCCATCCTTTTAATACAGATATCTGAAACTTTTTTAAAAATCACTGGATCAATTTGATCTTTATGCTCTTCACATATTAATAACAATTTTGGCCACTCATTTATATAGATCTTAAGACAATCTGAAAGTGTATTCCATCGAACATCCTGAGGTAAGACCAATTTCTTGCCCCCTTTTTCTTTATACCAAGCATTTGGCAAATGGGTATTTCTGAAGTATTTCACAATATGTACTATATGTTCTTTTATCTGCGATGCTTCTAAATCTTTGGAGAGCAAACTAAGTAAGTGTGCCGAACAACCATATGTAATTATAGGGTAATTGGACGACTCGGTAATTTTTTTCTTTATACTGACTATGTTGCTCGCATTATCTGTAACAATACTGGTAACTTTACAGTTATATTCATTTTTGCACTTATTTATTAAGTTAATCGCCATTTCGGCAAGATAGTCAGCTGTATGGGGAAGACCAGATGTATCTATGCTTTCTAAAAGAACACAGTTTCCATCCTCTGCAGTCAAAACGACACAGATTATCGGCTCATTATGTACATTGGACCATCCATCTAAGGACATGCAAACAGATTGTCCAGATAACTTGTTAAAACAGTTAGATTTTTCTTCTTTAAATATTTCATTCAAGAGCGTTTTGATGATAACTGAAATCTAGATGGTGGAAGGTAACCAGGTCTTAGCATTTCTATGGCCTTTCGAACCTCTTTATTTTCTATAGATCTAAAACTGTAATTTGTTGCGTAAACGGCTTTGGCTATTTGTCTGCCAATTCTTTTTTCTTATCTTGTCCAGTTCGCACAACAAAAGAGTCCAAATTACCGCTACTTCCACTATTTTCACGTCCACCTACACTTCCCTTTTCACAGTTATCGCTTTTCTGTTTCTTTGCCAACTGGATAATTTTACTCTGGCTAGTTCCAGGCTGTGACTGACAATCACCATGCAGAGTTTCAAGACCACTGCTGATATTACTAGTTTCACTTTTGCAGGTTTCCCAATGACTTTTTAGTCTGTCCACTAGACCTTGCAATTCTTTACCACACTTTTTACATACTGCTCTACAATCTAGTTTGCCCACCACTTTCTTTTTTATAAAATGCTGCCAAACACTAAATTCCTTTCTGCCCCGGCTTGTCATGAGTTCAAATGTTTTGATAGATTAACCCCTAAAGCAAAAATATTACTGATAACTAAAATAAGTGCGTATCGTTTATACAGGGTGTCCGGATAAGGATACGGAGCGGCCATATCTCGGAAACGATACGTCCCACAGATCTGAAAAAAAAGCTCTCATCATAAAAACTGCCAAGAGAAATCCATTCAAAATAATTTTAAGTTTCGGAAATTGCCGCAAGAGGGCGTAACGGCTTATTTATTTTTTAAAGTTCATTTTACGGCAAAAAATGCCACTTAACCGTAGAAAAGCAAATAAATAATTAAAATCAGTAGATTGTTTACTACAACTTTTGTTATTGTTATTTTTTTGAATCTCGCCTAATAAAGGAGTGGGGGAAGCCTTTAGGACATTTTTCAAAAACTGTCATTATGTCGTTATCCTTCAACGGATTTTCTATAACTTGGACTTGTTTGAAAGGGAATTCCTTGGAGTTTAAATAAATGATTCAGGAATTGTCACAAGTTTCCTGATACAATTTTAAGATGGCGCTGTTATTCAATCTAACTTATTTTTTTATTTTTCTCGGTATTTGCAAATTGGATGGTATAATTTTTTTCGGTAGTAATAGGAGACAATTTGCATAGGGAACGATTAGTCCAAACCGCAAATCGATATCACCAGGGGTTTAAAAGTTATTTTGATTTTTCTTTAAAAAATGATACAGTTTCCATTTACCGGTACCCGGTATACCCCTAATAAGCAAGATAACAACTAATTTCATGGCCTACTGTTTAATAAACTATAAAATTTATAATAAAAGTTTAACGAGTCAAAGAAACATCAATAACACTGAATAAAATATGAATATTATGATATGAGATTATGAAAAAGTGCACAAATCTTAAATCTAGAAACAATTAGCAATTTAGCAAGACAACAATAATTACAAATGTTTAAAATATTTTCCGTCACTTCCTAAGCTCTTAGTTATTCTTCTTTCAGTGAAAAACACACTTGCCTCTTGCCTCAATTTCAGCCGTGGATTTCGAACGGCATTTCATATCCTTTCCATCATGTTTTCGCCTAAATTACAAGTTCCAAGTTGGCCATGGAAAAAAACAAACTAATAATTTATGGTGACAAGCTGTTGATGAGTTTTAAACGTCAAGCATCTTATAATATTAAGCATTGTTTTCTACATTTATATTGCATTTTTCTACAAACAGTATGCCGTTTACTAACGCAGAAGCGTATGATATGTTGAATATGTATTTTCAATCTCTTGAAAATGCTGTAATAGCGTCGCGAGAGTATGCAATGCGATTTCCACAAAGAAGACACTATTCTCGAGAAGTATTCTCAAGATTAGCTCGACGATTAAGAGAAACTGGTAATGTGCAGCCCATTCAACGACCCTTACGCATTCGTAGGACACGTAATGAGGCAAATATTATCAACGTTTTGGCTTACGTTCAATACGATCCCACTTTAAGCACCAGAAAAATTTCCCTTGACTTGGGGTTCCAAAAATAAATGTCCACGAGATTTTACAAACTAATAGTATGCACCCTTACCACATCGTTTTACACCAGGCATTGAACGATACTGATTATGATCGTCGATTGGATTTCTGTCACTGGCTATTAAATATGATTAGGGAAAATCCAAATTTTCTTTCACGGATATTATGAACAGACGAGGCCACTTTCACTAACGCTGGGGGTGTGAATTTGCATAATATGCACTATTGGTCTGAGCAAAACCCTCATTGGATGAGGCAAGTAGATTTTCAAAACCGCTGGAGTTTAAATGTTTGGTGCGGGATCTTGGAAGGAAAAATTATCGGTTCCCATTTTTTTGACCAAACCCTTAATGGAGCAAGATTTTTAGATTTCTTGGCCACTTTCCTTCCACCTCTTTTGGAAGAAGTCTCCTTACAAACGAGAACAAACAGGTGGATCCAACTTGATGGTTGTCTGGCGCATTACTATCGTAACGTACGCCAATACCTAGAAGAGCAATTTGCGCATCGTGTAATTGGAAGAGGAAGCTTGTTTCCCTGGCCGGCTCGTTCACCGGATCTTACTTGTCTTGATTTTTACCTAGGTTAAAAGATCTGGTTTTCCAAGAGAGACCAACAACAAGAGAAAACATGATGGTAAGGATAACAAATGCCGTTAGAAACTTATCCACGGCTGAAATTGAGGCAGCCGTATTATCAACTAACAGAAGAATAATTAAGTGCTTACAAAATGACGGAAAACATTTTGAACATTTGTAATTATTATTGTTGTCTCGCTAAATTGCTAATAAAATTGTTTCTAGTTCTAAGATTTGTGCACTTTTTCATAGTCTAAGTCTCATAATATGATATTATCATAATATTCATATTTTATTCAGTGTTATTGATGTTTCTTTGACTCGTTAAACTTTTATTATAATTTTTATAGTTTATTAAACAGTAGGCCATGAAATTAGTTGTTATCTTGCTTATTAGGGGTATACCGGGTACCGGTAAATGGAAACTGTATCATTTTTTAAAGAAAAATCAAAATAACTTTTAAACCCCTGGTGATATCGATTTGCGGTTTGGACTAATCGTTCCCTATGCAAATTGTCTCCTATTACTACCGAAAAAAATTATACCATCCAATTTGCAAATACCGAGAAAAATAAAAAAATAAGTTAGATTGAATAACAGCGCCATCTTAAAATTGTATCAGGGAACTTGTGATAATTCCTGAATCATTTATTAAACTCCAAGGAATTCCCTTTCAAACAAGTCCAAGTTATAGAAAATCCGTTGAAGGAAACGACATAATGACAGTTTTAGAAAAATGTCCTAAAGGCTTCCCCCACTCCTTTATTAGGCGAGATTCAAAAAAATAACAATGACAAAAGTTGTAGTAAACAATCTACTGATTTTAATTATTTATTTGCTTTTCTACGGTTAAGTGGCATTTTTTGCTGTAAAATGAACTTTAAAAAATAAATAAGCCGTTACGCCCTCTTGCGGCAATTTCCGAAACTTAAAATTATTTTGAATGAATTTCTCTTGGCAGTTTTTATTATGAGAGCTTTTTTTTCAGATCTGTGGGACGTATCGTTTCCGAGATATGGCCGCTCCGTATCCTTATCCGGACACCCTGTATAGCCGGGCGTTTTCTACCAGTTATTACAAGTTTCGACAAAGCGGCAAACTTGCAATACTGCGCGGACGAAATTTTCACGTTAATACAAGTTTCGACAAAGGCGCAAAGTTGCAAAAACTATGCGAACGAAATTTGCATGTTAAAACTTCTCCAGTTTTGCTTCGGATCTGTACTATTCCTGCCTAAAAATATTTGTTTACTTAACAAAACAAAATATAAGCAGTTAGAAATATTTAAAAATAATAATATTTGTTAAAGCTAGTAAGTTTTTTTTTTAAATAAAAAAATCATGATTTTTATCAACTCTGACTGAGAGGGCTATACAAATTTCGTTTGGGCATTGAAAGTTTCATAAAATAATAGAACGGCAAGCTGCAAACCCCATATTTCTATCTTTTATAATAAGGTAACTGGTATATGAAAACACATGAAAACTGGACATTCTGTACATTGTAACGATCTTTCCTCATAATTAAACTGCTTTTGACTCTGTTGGTAGAGATAGAAAAAAGCTTTTATAGGTAAAAAGTTCTAGAAATTGACCCAAAGTATCAGAATCTGTTTTAAGAAATACAATTGCACATACTAGGTGGCCCACTCTCAACGCAGGATTTCATAGCATCTAAACTACTCAACTTTTTAATATTTTTCAAAGACAGGGTCATAGGGAGACATTAGGCCTACAGTTTGAAATTATTTTGAAATATACCGGATTTCCCAAAAAAAAGATCCATAGCAAAGTTATATTTTATTAAATGGAATACCCTATATCTTACGATATTTTTGACAATTATTTTTTAGGAAGTGCATTATAAGTCTAAACTTAATAGTTTCTAACCAAATGAGAATTGCAGCACGTGGCTACATCTCGTGGCAACCACACGTATCAACCCAACCAGGACAGCGAGAATCCATATAGGTTCAAACGCTGGCAAGGCGGCCCATGATGGGCCCGCGATGGGCCGCCTTGCCAGCGTTTGAACCTATATGGATTCTCGCTGTCCTGGTTGGGTTGATACGTGTGGTTGCCACGAGATGTAGCCACGTGCTGCAATTCTCATTTGGTTATTTGCATTTCTGTGTGAAAACACTTTGAGGTCCCTTACCTTTTCGTCAGACCCGGAGCCTTGCTGAAGAGCCGTAAACGGCGAAACGCGTCCAAGGATTGGGTCTGACGGAAAGGATAAGGGACAATTCTATGCACGAACTTATTATAAGTTTTCGTTTTTTGAATTTTCGGCTTTCGGTAGGCTGAACCGATACATTGGCTTCCAGCGACACCCAACGTAGTTTGCCCGCGATGGGCCGCCTTGCCAGCGTTTGAACCTATATGGATTCTCGCTGTCCTGGTTGGGTTGATACGTGTGGTTGCCACGAGATGTAGCCACGTGCTGCAATTCTCATTTGGTTATTTGCATTTCTGTGTGAAAACACTTTGAGGTCCCTTACCTTTTCGTCAGACCCGGAGCCTTGCTGAAGAGCCGTAAACGGCGAAACGCGTCCAAGGATTGGGTCTGACGGAAAGGATAAGGGACAATTCTATGCACGAACTTATTATAAGTTTGTGTTTTTTGAATTAATAGTTTCTGAGATATCGAGTTTTGAAAAAATTACATTTTTAAACTTTGACAGCTTCTAGCTTTTTAACGGTACGTCTTAAAGCAAAACGGCTTGCATGTCCCTATCTTACTTTTTTATTATCTTCCCAAAAATGTAAACTTATGTTAAACCGGATATGACTCGAAAGCCGGAAATATGGTACTTCCGGTTTAACCGGAAATTTGTATTTTTAGGAAGATAATAAAGAAGTAAGATAGGGACATGTGAACCGTTTTGCTCTAAGATATACCGTTAAAAAGTTAGAAACTGTCAATGCTATTTTTCAAAAGTCGATATCTCGAAAACTATGAAGTTTATAGTTATAATGCACTTATTAAAAAATAGTTGCTATTTTATGTAGAATTCAAAAATAATGTAAGATATAGGGTGTTACGTTTAAAAAAAAGTATGTTTGATATGCCCTGACTATTTGGGAGACCCTGTATAATTTAAAATCATTTTAAATTGTAGGCCTAATGTCTCCCTATGACTCTGTTATTAAAAAATATTAAAAAGTTGAGTAGTTTAGATGCTATGGAAGCCTGCGTTGAGAGTGGGCCACCCTGGATAATATACAGGGTGGGTCAACAAAGGCGCGTCGGTCACTAGATGCTAAACTGTTGAACTTATAAGAAAATTTTCTTAATAAAACTTATAACGTTTCGCGTCTGCTATAACCTAAAATTATTTTCAAGTATACAGGGTGTCTCAAAAAAGAGTATTACTAAAAACTATATTTTTGTTAAATGGAATACCCTACATCTTAGAATATTTTTGAATTTTACATGAAATAGCCATTATTTTTTAATAAGTGCATTATAAGTCTAAACCTAATAATTTCCGAGATATCGACTTTTGAAAATGACAGTTTTGAACTTTGACAGCTTCTAGCTTTCTAACGGTTCGTCTTAGAGTAAAACGGCTTACATGCCCCTATCTTAGTTTCTTATTCTCTTCCTAAGAGTGTCAACTTCCGGTTAAACCGGATGTAACTCAAAGGCCGGAAATACAGTACTTCCGGTTTAACCGGAAGTTGATTTTTTGGGAAGATAATAAAAAAGTAAGATAGGGACATGTAAGCCGTTTTACTCAAAGACGTACCGTTGGAAGCCTAGAAGCTGTCAAATTTCAAAAAATGTCATTTTTCAAAAGTCGATATCTCGGAAATTATTAGGTTTAGACTTATAACGCACTTATTAAAAAATAATGGCTATTTCATGTAAAATTCAAAAATATTCTAAGATGTAGGGTATTCCATTTAACAAAAATATAGTTTTTGGTATTACTCTTTTTTGAGACACCCTGTATTCTTAAAAATAATTTTAGGTTATAGCAAAGGCGAAACGTTATAAGTTTTATTAAGAAAATTTTCCCATAAGTTCAACGGTTTAGCGACTATTGACCGACGCGCCCTTGTTGGCCTACCCTGTATACACATGCGTATTTTTAACAATGTAATATTTTTTTAAATGGGGTTGCAATTAGGACTTTTTTAAATTACAAAGTCAATTTTCTTAAAAGATTAATTAAAAAGATGAAATGCCAGTGCTTACTTAAAGAATTATAAAAGGGCCCAATTTAACAGATTTTATCATTACTTTTCCCATGCCAATTGCGTACGTTGTTTTTTAGACGCTAATAAAAACAATGTCCCACTCAAACATAGCATTAACCCACATTGAAATCATAAGGCTATGGTGCTCTCCACAACGATTTCGTCAGAACCCAGTACTTAAGTTGTTTTCTATCTTTAACGACAGAATCAAGAGAAGAGCTGTTTAACTACGAGGAACATATAAAACCTACACAAGTGAATTGCAGAATAAAATTAGTCAAATAGTCATTATACCCGCCATATCATAATTATTTTGACCACCTACATACACTTACTATTCAACTCTTCCGTTTGTAAAAACAGTACCCCAACGTTCCCCCCGTCCCCGACCGACAGCACTACTTAGATGGTAGCAGCGCCTCCGCTGCCGACCAGGCGCGCTGGTGGCGCCATCGCGGAGGCAGCGCTCCCACTCAGACCGGTAGGAGACACACGCAGACCGCGCAGGTTGCCCAACAGTGTTGCCAGTACGACAGTCCTGCGAGAATGGCGGTCGAGGCCGCCAAATACCAGGTAAGTTTTTTGATCATCCGTACCGCGGAATATTTACAAGTACCAACGAAAAAAAATGTCAAGTTTTGAAGTTTTTATTTTTAAGAAATTTTATTGACGTAACAATAATTGAATTGATTCCGTCTATGCACAGCAAATAATGACAGTAACATTACACTAATGACAGCCCATGGATAGTTATCACTTATGTCACCATACGTAACAATGCGGAAAGAAGAAAAGGTTGGCACTTCTCACTTCTGTAATTGTCACAATTTAGAGTGCCATTAAATTTTCTCACCAAATATCCCTCGTTCATTGTTAAATAACTCAAAATTTCATTACAACTTCCTCAAGCACGTTAGTTTTTGACAACACAACTCATTATCAATCATAAGGCTGTTTTCATTTCATGCCGAAATATAATTTCGTATTTTTTTTGTATGTAAAACATATCGGTGTAGCACGCCCATGACTACGCCATGTTTTAAGATAATCTGCTTTCCCTTACCGATACGTCGTAGCCACAGACTCGTGTGTCGAGCTGTATATTCGTTAAGGTACTTTTTTTTTTATAGTGTAGCGTTTAAATTTAGGTATTTACATTGTAAATATAAAATTTATTCAGAATTGTCCTACCAGAAAAACTCGAGAGACTTTTTCTGTTAATAAATGACTGTCGATTAAAAAAGAAGAAAAGACAACTCCACCAGGAGTTGAAATCCATACGGAAAATCCTTAAAGAGAAAGAAGACACGATCAAGAGCTTAAGGGTTGTGACCAATCAACTAAATAGGTTAGTAAGTCAGTCACAAAACACACACACACAACACGCAACTGCCATTACAACATATTATCATGAAATAGAAACCACACACGAACTAAGCAACTATACAGTCAGAACGTAAAGGTTGAAACAAATTCATTTAAAATTCATGTATTTTTTTTTCGAGAAAACGCTTGGACCCGTCAATTTTTTATTTTTGTTGTGCATTTTTTGAAGCTTATTTCATGTATACTGGTTGTCCCAATAACAATTTATGACGGTTTACTTTTTTTTTAAATAGATACCCCTGTTGTATAATATTTTTTTGGATTCTGCATAGAATTCTAAACATATTTCATAGTACAATCTCGGTAACGTGAACACAAAAAATCCTAAGGAGTTTCTATTAACGGTACGTTTATATTAGCGAAGTTTACAAAAAATACATATAAATACATATATGTAACAAATTATTATTATTGTACCTAGCATACTACATTGTGTGTATTGATACAATAACCTAACTTAAAATACTTAACTAATCTTTTATAGCAAAAGAAGATGTTAATTTAGATTGTGTTTTTTTAGCAGAAATATTTGCTAAAACAGTTTTCTCATGAGTGTTTTTTAAACCCTCGATTTTCGTTAAGTTTAAGCCATTTTGCTTAGCCCATTCTATTGCTATCCTGAGGGCTTCAACTGCTCCACCATGTTTAATTTTCACACTTGGCTGGTCTTGGATTTCAAGATCACTTTCATCCTCTTCATTCTCATTTTCGCCTTCTTCCAAATTTGAGTCTTCAATTGCATCCTTGTTCCAATCTTCTATCTCTTCAGCTGTGTATTCCACCCATTAAAAAAGAAAACTAAGAATAGAAGAAAAACCCAAAGATTCCAGCTAAATCGCTGTATGCTATTTGGGCATGCATGTAAATTTAAAACTTACTGGTCCTATAGCTTTCAGGAGTGCGATTGTCTCTCCTAAAGTAGTGTCAGTAGCTCGCTTTTTCTTCAGCTGTTGCTACAAGACGGACAGTGGCAAGTCGTCTTCGTCTACTTGTTCTTGATCAGCGTTTGCTAGTATGTTATGCCAGCATTTTGCAATAACCTAGGAACTTAACTTTTCCCATGCGGCTACTAAATGTAACTGCAATGTAATTTTCTTAAGGGCTTCACCAACCACATCATTACCAGTAATAATGGAACTAAGAAGACTGTTTCTATAGAATAGCTTGGTCAGCCTTAGAACATTTTGGTCCATAGGTTGAATCAGAGGCGTGACATTTGGTGGCATAAACATAACAAAGATTATACCATCACTGGTTTTAATTTTTCTTCGGCCGATGGATGAGACGGAGCGTTATCCAAAAGTAGCAGCGCTTTTTTGGAAGACCTTGAGTTCTTTAAAAGGTTTTTACCTAAAAGTTACGTAACAGAAGGGTTAATAATCAAAACCTTAGATGCTATTAGACTTACCTCAGGAACAAATTGCTGGAAAAACCAGTTCTTAAAAGTTCAGACGTCATCCAGGCGTTTCTCGTATGCCTGTATACCAGGGGATTATTAAAGTTCTTAAAACATCTTGGATTTCTAGCAGTTCCAAGCCTGAAGCATTAGTACAGCCCAAAAATGTTACTCTCCGTTTGGCAATCTTTAGTCCAGGGGCAGTTTTTTCCGCCAAAGAGACATACGTTTTATCAGGTAGTAGTTGCCAATACAACCCAGTTTCATCAGCGTTATACAGCTGGTGCTCATTTAAATCATACTCTTCAATCACTCTTCTCAAATTTACTTTAAATGGATTAATGAGTTCTGGCTGGCTTGAAAGTTTTTCGCCAGTAATTTTTAAAAATCGCACTCTGTAACGTTCCTTAAATCGTTGCAACCATCCATCGCTAGCTTTAAAATTAACATCATTCAAACTGGCACTTAAACTTAATGCTTTTTGCTTTATCATATCTCCAGAAGCTGGCATGTTTCTTTTGCGTTAGGCAAGGAACCATTTATAAAGTAAAATTTCCATTTCTGGCAGTTCAGGTTTGTTTAAGGTGCATTTTTGGTTGGTTTTATTGTATTGGCTACTCTTTCAATAAATTTTCTGCTTTTTTCCTTAATTGAGTAAACTGTGGATTTCGCAATTCCTTATTTTTTTGACAGTAAAGTTTCTCTTAAACCTTTATTAACATCCTCTATGATTTTTGCTTTTTCTTAAATTCAGCGAGAAAATCGATATTCGGATTTTAACAGATGATTTTTTTATTATTATTTAAATCATGAACATTAACATTGTTGTAAATTAAGCCTTTGGTTATTAGGTTGTCACAATGACAGTGACGATTGTCCCCTGATTTGAGTAGTTTTGCCTGAAGTCAAAATGTCTGGAAAGTGAAACATAGCGGGATAGAAATATTAATAATGATTGGTTATGGAGGTAGAATGCGCACAAATGGAAAATTTGCGAACTCTTCAATAACAAGTATTCTCACAGAGAATCGATATCTCGATTTAGTGTCAGTAAAATGGAAAAATAAATATAGAGATTTAAATTTGAAGAAGTAGTCCATACTTGCAGTGGAGTGTAGGTAATGTAAATTAAAACAACACTTCTGTCTTCCTCCACAAATGATATATTTTTTAAATAATATATTTAGCGATTTTCCCTACATGTTTCGACTACATATATAGTCATCCTCGGGGGAACTAAATCGAGTGTAGTTTAAGTTAAACTAGTTGCCTTAAATTAATGAGTACAACTTTTAGGATAATATCAAGTGAAATTTTATAGTTGAAGACTAGCTTGAGTTTACTCAACGTTGTGTATTTGTAGAAAAGCACATTTTTAAAATTATTTAAATTTTTATATTTATTAGAGCAGGAAAATTTAGTTGTTGTAAGTGTTAAGAATGGTGATACCCATATGAATAGTTTTTGAAAATGTAGTATTGTTGATGTGGAGAAATCAAAAAAGAAAAATTTTTGTTTTTTATTATTTTATTTAGTTACCAACCACATGAATAGTTTTCAAAAACATAACATGGTTGATATGGAGAACCCGAAAAAGAAAAATTAGTTTTTTATGTTATTTTATTTAATTTTAATTATAAGGTTAAGTTAACCAAATTATAATTAAAATAAAATAACATAAAAAACTAATTTTTCTTTTTCGATTTCTCCACATCAACCATGTTATGTTTTTGAAAACTATTCATGTGGTTGGTAACTAAATAAAATAATAAGGAACACAAATTTTTCTTTTTTGATTTCTCCACCTCAACAATACTATATTTTTAAAAACTATATTCATATGGGTATCATCATTCTTAACACTTACAACTAAATTTTCCTGCTTTAATAAATATAAAAATTAAAATAATTTAAAAATGTGCTTTTCTACAAATCCACAACGTTGAGTAAACTCAAGCTAGTCTTCAACTAAAAAAATTTCCCTTGATATTATCCTAAAAGTTGTACTCATTAATTTAAGGCAACTACTTTAACTTAAACTACACTCGATTTAGTTCCCCTGAGGATGACTATATATTATATATGTAGTCGAAACATGTAGTGAGAATCGTTAAATATAATATGTAAAAAATATATCATTTGTGGAGGAAGACAGAAGTGTTGTTTTAATTTACATGGAGATGTAAGTCACGTTAGAGATAATCATACGAAAGGTCGACCTGCGGCATTAGAAGATACACAATTAAATGTGTTATTGTCGGTTCAAGAAGACCACCATAAGGACAATAGTACCATTGCTTTGGAAAATCATATCTGCAAAACATTCGTCCTAAAGTATTTAGACAAAAATGAATCCATCCTTACGAAGTCCAGTTGGTTCAACTCAATGAAGATAATCCAGGCAGCAAAGTTCAATTTTGCGAGATAATGATGAATATGTGTCTAATTGAATGGCCGGCCAGATCTCCATATTTAACCCCTTTAGATTTTTTTTGTGGGATTATCTTAAGTCTAAGGTATATGTTAACCGACCAAACAATGTGGAAGATTTAAAGAACAGAATAAGAGACGAAATAAGATTGATAGAACTTTACGTCCTTAATAACGTTCTGCAAGAATTTGAAGATCATCTCGGGTACTGCCAGACTGTTGGCGGAGGTTATTTCCAACATTTGATAAAGTGACTTTTAGTTTCTTCTGAATTTTCTTTTCGCTAATAAATAATGTGTTGTTGTTTTAAGTTAAAACGCAGTTTTCTCGCAAACGGCTGAATTTAAGTATATGACATATTTCATGAAATATGTTTAGAGTTTTATGCAGAATTCAAAAAGATATTATTATATAGGGGTATCCAGTTAAAAATATGAATGAAACCGTCAGAACTTGTTTTTGGAACAACCTGTATACGTGAAATAAGCTTCAAAAAATGCACAACAAAAATAAGAAATCGACGGATCCGAGCGTTTTTTCGAAAAAGAAACACATGAATTTTAAATGAATTTGTTCCAATCTTTACGTTCTCACTGTACAAACGATACAGAAATGCAATCTGGAAATGACAATGACCGTAACGTAACTCACAAGTTGCGTGACTTAGGATGGCTGAACGTTCAGGATAGACTAAAATTGCATATGGCCTGTTTTTTACACAGATTGCTCGAAAGCGGGACTCCTCAATATCTGCGAGAGAAGCTGTCATTTCGCTCTACAACCCACAATCGCGAGACTCGCCACAATGACCTACTTAATATACCACGCCACCGTACAGCCCTTTACGAACGTTGCTTTTCTCATGTGATTCCCAAATTATTTAATTCGGAAATTCGAGACAAGTTTACAAATATTAGTTATCTGTCTTTTAAAAATAAGTTTAAAGTACACTTGCTTAGTAAATATTAAAAGTTTGATATTTTAATTGAAATGCCGGCAATAACTGTTTTTTTTATGCATGAGTAAGAAATCTTTAGTTGATTTATTATATTATTATAATAATTATAATTATATAACATATTATAGTACTACTATTACTACTACTACTACTTATTCTTTCTTTTTCCTTTAAGTATTGATATGTAAATATATATTTTTGTATTGTATATGCTCGGTTAAGTAAACAGCAATGCTGCTCTTCGCCGAGTTAAAAAATAAAGACGTTTCTATCTATCTATCTATCTATACATCTATACAGACCGCGACGCAGGCTCAAAGTTTACTAACGCGAAAAGACGCAACAACAACAACAAAACAAGCGACAATACCAACAACAAATTGCAACTCGACGGGTAGGCTTTCTCAAACTTACTGAAATTAAACAATGAAAAGACTATTTTAAACAAAAGCTCACTGAAAAACCAGCAAGCAGTGAAGTTGAGTCGTCGGGTTCGCATCATCCAGACATAGAGGACATGGAAGTTACGGAGGAAAGCATTCCACCAATGGTGATCCGCGACAAAAAAGTGTAATGAAGTAACGAAATACTTCAATAGTGCAGTAACGGTGACTGGCGGAGTTCACTTCTCACTCATTTAGGTTTCCCGATGAGAAAGAGCTGCACGTCGCGCGTCTTACTTAGGGAGGAGTATTGGAAACCTGACCTGAGGATAAGATTAAGAAATATTTGGATGGTGGTTTCGCAAAGGTAGCATCCCATTACCTCTGACCTTAATTTCTTGCCTAAAGCCCCAGAAAATTATGACCTGACATTACTAGATGGTATTACATGATGGAATCCCAAAAAACAAAATTTTCAACGTCGCACTGCCATCTATGTGTTCACGGTGAAGAAGTCGAAAGAGTAAGAGAGTACAAATATCTGGGTACTATTTTGAACGAGACTGGCGGACACTCGCGGAATATAAGATCCAGAATAGGTCAAGCTAGATCTGCATTTACAAACATGCGGAAGGAACTCTGCACAAGAGACCTGAGCATCAAACTTAGTCTCAGATTAACAAAATGTTATGTTTTCTTAATCCCTCCTTATGGAATGAAGTCGCGGACATTAAACAGTGACGACTTAAAGACACTCCAGGCTTTCGAAATGTGGGTATATAGACGAATACTTACAATTTCTTGGGTAGAACGGGTAACAAACACTGAGATACTAGGACGAATGGACAAAGAGGCAGAAATAGTGCACACCTTGAAAACAAGAAAACTTGCTTAGCTGGGACACGCTATGTGCGAAGAAGGGTACCATATATTACATCTAATACTACAGGGAAAACGAAGCGTGGGGAAAAGGCTCACTTCATGGCTGAAGAACTCCATAGATTCGTTTCGACCAGCCGCACCCGAGGCAAGAATCGACATGATGATAGCCAACTTCTAAGAGGGACGGCACGCGAAGAAGAAGCGCCAAAGATGCCAGTTTGGGCACTCCAATTTAAGTGCACAGCATTAATTAAATGCCTGAAGTATACAGACAGCTACTTTTCATTCGAGTGCCCAAACAACGGGAACCAGACTCTGCGGTGTGCTAATTACAATAGTGAACTACCAGGGATGCCCTAGGCACCCCGTTGTTTTTGAGAAAAATCAAATGCTCCTAGTGCAAGCCCTAACTTTGTGGGGTACCCAGGAGATCTCCAAATATTATATATACCTCCCTCAGAAAAGTTGCCTAGATCCGTCATTGCGTTTTAGGGCGAATTCTCCAAAATTATGCAACAGCATGTACAGACCACCTTCACTGTAGTTTAGAAGTGACAGAAAATACAGACACTACAAGAACATTTCGGCAAGCTAATAACAAATTGAAGAAGTAGTCCATACTTGCAGTGGAGTTCGCGTAATACAAATAAAACCATCAAGTCTTCGTCCACAAAATTTTAATAGAAGAATGTTGGTAATATTCCCTACATGTCTAGACGTCCGTCCTGAGGGGATACTAGAAGGGATTTCAAATTGGTTAAACGACCGGTTAAAATGGAATAAATAATGATTTACCCAAAATCTAGTTGAATAAAATTACTTGAGTGGCCTAAAATTAATGAGTACAACTATAAGTTTGTGTAAAAATTTTCGAAGTTCCTTCTCACTTCTAGTTGTACTCGGGTCATTTCATACGTAAAATCACAAGAACTTTTTTTTTATCGGATAAACTTTTATTTTTTACGAAAACTAGATTGCTTAGAAATTTAACGAGAAGAAACGAAATGATAAAAACGCGACAGCGAAGCTGAAGCGTTTTTATCTTTTACCGTTTGTTCGAGTTTAAATTGCTAAAAAGTGATCTAGTTTGAGTTTAAAAAATAAAAGTGTACCCGATCTTAAAAAAAAGATCGAGTGATTTTTAGCTAGAGAAATTCACGAATTTTGGCATGAATAGATACTAAAAAAAATAATACTTCACTAAAAAAATGTTTGACAGCATCAAATTAATTTGTAACAATATGGCAGGTTGCCAAGCAATGAAAAAGAAAAGCTTCTCGATTTTGAGCTGGAGAGGGTTTTACCATTTAATTTTTAGCTGGAGAGGGTTTTATCGCGAGAAAAAAGGATGCACCTTTTTTATCGACGTCAAAGTGATAAAAATGCAAATGTCAAATGGACATTTTATTGTAGGAGTAAATTTATCATATCAAATCAACCAAGGGTTTGGCAGGTGACCTCTCCGATTTTGATAATTTTTGGTAGTCATTCTACCCATCTAGTAGCTGAAAAATCCCAAATTTCTGATTTTTCTGACAAATAGTTTTTTTTTAATTGATTTTTGAAAATCAAAAAAATTACCATTTTCCCTAAACATATCCTACTAAGAGAAGTCGAGATATCTTAAGAACTACTTACACTAGAGCAGTAAGTTATATCTCATTTAAAAGGTCTTGGAAATACCTTTCAAAAAAAAAATTTCAAATTTTTCAAAAAAGTATTTTTTTATTTTTTCCAAAAAATTATATGATCTTTGTGAATATTTAAGCAAGATATTCACCAACTTTCAGGATGGAGAAATGATGGGTTCATAGGGAAAAAAATATTAAAAAACATAGCAAAATTTACAAAAAACGCCTATTACTTTTAATACAAACAAAATTTTACAAAAATCCAAAATCCACAATATATTAAAATTAGATTTTAGCTTTTAAAGTGTGTAAGTTCGACCTGTAGCAGTAACCGGCTGAACCTTCTTTATTATTGAATCTCTTCTAATTACTAAAATATCTGCTTTGGGCGTAGGATAATAAAATAAACTAGATGGTCCATTTGGATACAAAAAACTGATTTTAAGCTCATCGGATTCTTTATTTTTCCTAATAATACACGCTTACCACCACAAGTTATCATACTGAACAGCCACAAAACCAGAATGAAGAAACATTAATTTATTATTTGTAATTTCAGAACACTTTGAAGAACTAAACTTACATGATGCAATTAAATCAGTTCACGCAGGTTCAAACAAATATTTTAATTTCACCAATAAGCATAAAGCAGGGAGTGGCATAAAAATTAGAAGGGAGAATTAGATTAGAAAAATTCAATTGGACTATGCTTTCAAATTGTTAATATTTTTTCCCCTATAAACCCATCAGTTCTCCATCCCGAAAGTTGGTGGATATCTTGCTAAAATATTGACAAAAATAATATAGTTTTTTGGAAAAAATAGAAAAATACTTTTTTGGAAAAAATAGAAAAATACTTTTTTGAAAAATTTGAATTTTTTTTCTCAAAATTTTCAATCTTTTTTTCTAAACACCTCATTTAAAAGTTATTTTCAAGACCTTTTAAATAAGATATAACTCACTGCTCTAGTGTAAGTAGTTCTTAAGATATCTTGATTTCTTTTAATATATGTTTAGGGAAAATAGTCACTTTTTTTGATTTTTAAAAATCAATTTAAAAAAAGTACTTTTTAGTAAATTTGAAATTTTGGATTTTTCATCTACTAGATGGATAGAATAACTGTACCAAAAATTATCAAAATCGGTGAGGTGATCTGCCAAACCTCCTTTTATTTTGGTTGGTTTGATGTGAAATGACCTACTCATTAATTTATTCAAAACCGAAAACGAAGTTAAATAGGAATAAACATATGAATGGAAAAACTGAAACTACACCCCTCTTTTGAAGATATTCGAAAAAAGAATCACGACAAAGTTTTAAGTTTATATTTGACCTTTCCTTTGATCACTATGTTATTTGAAGAAATTAAAGTAATATTATTATTGCGTGAATTTTTTAATAATGTGTTTGCTGAAATGTAGCATTTTTAAATTGAACCGACTTTTCAAGTAGTCAGCTTTTCTGTGAAACTTGATAACATCAACACATATTGTATGCTTTGTATTATTTTACTGCTAAAATAGTACAATTGGCATTGTTAACTTGACCGTGCAGTGCAGATTATAGTTTCAAAGTATTAAAAAACATGTGGGAATCGTCTGCGACGCTGTTCTCCTATTACTTGGCAGATAAAATTTATTTTTCAAAAGTAAGTTTTCTTTTCTAATTTTAAAAAATATGGATTTCCAGCAACAACAAAAATGATTTTTATGTAGTAGAGTTCAAAAGTAATTTTGTAAATATATAAAAATAAAAGCAGCTATACAGAGTCTGCAAAAATACAAATATTTCAAAAACCACTGAGTATTTTTTTTTTATAAAATATTGCAAATGCAACTTTATTTTAATTGGAACCCTTTATACATTTTTGATAATATACAAGCCGATTTAATGATGTTATTGGGTTTATTTGTTAACTTAAAATATCACAGTAAATTTTAATTATAATAATTATTAAGAATGCAAACAAAACAGGGCGACAACATGGCGTTACCTCTCTTCTTTCCCCCCGAACCTCGAAATGCTATAAAATGTGATATTTATTTTTAAATTGCTTTCATACCCCAATTTCTTCTCTTTTATAGAGGGGGTTCCCTTTGCGTAGAAAATGAATGACTATATTAAAACAAATTTTAAAAATTTTCATATTTCCTTATAATTTCTACGTTTTTGCGTTTGCGGATTGTGTATATTGTTTTACAAGTGACGAAAATAACAAACCTAGGTTGGTTATGTTTAACATTTGTCATAATTATTACTGGTGGTTTCATTGAGGTATATATCAGAGCCGTATTTAATTTTTATGAAGAGTTTTTTTTTTAATAACTTTTAATTGGTTTGTTAGAAAATAATAAAATTTGGAGTGCGAATCCATCATAGGGCCTTCAAAAAGTCGAATACAATTTTAATGTAAAATGAATAGGAGAGCCAATATTTGAGGGTAGCAAAATTTACATGGGATTTTCTACTGCCAGTCTGGCGGTTCACCACCCGGTAAATATCAGGTACATACGGAAGGAGATAATTCTTTGACTTATATCATGACTAAAAATTCATATGAACACAGGTCCGCAAACGCTTCGTTACCGATTTACAGGGTGTTGAAATTTCACGATTTTTTTTAGTTTCCTGCAGTTTTTAATATACGCTGTATGACTTACATCATTGAGCACGCCAAATGGTTGTGAGAATCTACAGAGAGATATTTTTTAGGGGTCATGCCCTCGGTCATGCCCCCTTCTCTTCCCCTGAACTTTTTTTTCGGTGCGCCGCTGGTAGTGTCTAAAATACAAAATTTCTTTTTGTTTAAACGCTTTTTAGTCTCTTGTAGTTTTCTCGTATCTTCGACCGTTATCAAGGAAAAAAGACGATTTTTTGTATTTCGCTAGATGAAATTAAACTTTTTAAAATGGTCTAGTAGGCTCTGGTTTATTTGGACAATCTCTTGTTTTTATTAATTTTGACCGTTTGCAATTGAAATCGTAACTTGTGTCTGCATGTGTCTATAAATTAAAGGTTTAAGTTGTAAACTGTAAGGTGTAAAAGTGTTTCAAATACTCGTTATTATCACGTAACAATGCCAAGTTTTAAGAATTCTGAAATGGCTGAGATGCATTTCATCTATGGCTTTGCGAAAGGAAATGCAAGGGAAGCCAGACATCTGTAAATGGAGCGCTATCCCAATAGAATAATACCTGATCATCGAATATTCATAGGCAACTTTTATAAACTGGAACTCTTAATAAGAATACCAATGATGCAGGTACATAACGTACTATTAGAACACCACAGATCGAAGAAGCTGTTCTAAATCAAATTAAAAAAATCCAGGCATTATAGCACCAGAAAAATCTGAACATTTAAATATAAGTCATCAAATTGTTTGGCGTATCCTGCGTGATTTTCTGCTATACCCTTACCACATTTAAAAGGCGCAAGCGCTCTTTTCTCGAGATTTCCCTTTAAGGATTAATTTCTGCCAGTACTACCTTATAAGCGGTAAGCCCCAATTTTGTTTGTAAAATCTTTTTTACCACATATAGACTGAAGAAAATCCACATGGAATTGAAGAAACGGATTTTTAAGAGCAGTTCTCATTAAATGTATGGGGTGGTATAATTGCGGATCATTTGATTGGTCCTTTCTTTTGGCCTAGTTGACTTAGTGGTCACTCATACAGGCATTTTTGGTGTATACGATGGCGCCCCAGCACATTTTTGTGTTTTGGCTCGGGAGTATTTAAATGAAGGAGATAGGACGGGGTCCACCTTAGTCATGGCCCCCTAGGTCCCTTCACTTAAATAGCTTCGATTTTTTCTTATGAGGGCATCTCAAATCTCTAGTGTATATAACACCAGTGAATACCGTTGATAACTTACGAAATCGAATATTAGATGCATTTGAAACCGTAAGAAATACTCCGGGGGTTTTCGAACAAGTACGGGCATCAATGAGAAGAAGAGCGGGCGCATGTATAAGGGTTGGAGGAGGTCACTTTCAACCAAAGAGGATAGGACAAACTTTCAACCTCGCTTTCAACAATTGGTGTAACGTAGTTTCCTTTTTATTGTTATTATTTAGGTTTTTGTATTGTAATAAATCATTGCTACAAAAATCGGGTCATCCCAGCTTTAATTTTTAACAGGTAGTGGCGAATAAAGTATTACAATTAGAAAAATCAAGAGAGTATCCAAATAAAGCCAGAGCCTACTAGATCATTTTAAAAATCTTAATTTCATCCAGCGAAATACAGAAAATCGTTTTCTTTTTCTCGATGACGGTCGCCGATACGAAAAAACTACAAGAGACTAAAAAGTAAAAAAAAAACATTTCGTATTTTAGACTTTACCGGCGGTGCGCTGCAAAAAAGTTCAGGTCTCCATGTAGATTCTCACAACCATTTGGCATTCACAGTGATGTAAGTCCCACAACGTAATCTATGCTCTTTGCAAAACAATTTCCGTCGCGCGTCATACCCTTTGAGTGACGTCAGTTATCGGCAGTGTTGCCAGCTGGTAACCAAAATAACCGAGTGAGGGAATTACAAATAATAATATAAAGATGGATCTTCAATAATTCTCCAAATTACTTAAATCACTCGTTTCATTCACTTCAATAATAATGGGTTGAATGTTCAGTCTCTGTACATCTAATGCATGTTCTCTGTCATACCAATTTAATATCTCGCTTTCTGTGTGCCGAATTGAATTTTTCCAAACATCAGAAGTAGCAGTACCCAATGATTCTTTCCACACATTCATAGAGTCAGTTTCTGTACTGCCACTTCGACCAATATATGTCTGTTTACTGTTATAATAATTTTTGGTAATTCCCCAAATATGTTCAGTTTTGGATTGAACATACAGTGATATGGAGGAAGCCGTAAAACTTTATGTTCATATTGCTCAGCTAAAATATTTTATTTTCATCTTGCCAAAATCGACCAGTCATGCCATTCTGAAAAATCCATGTTTCATCCAAGAAAACGAATTGGTACAATAGTCTGATGGGTTGTGTCATGGCGTGGCCATTTTAGTGAAGGAAGTGTGGAAATGGGCTAAAATGACTTCATATACTACAAGGAGTTTGCCACTCCAGATAGAGTTGTCAACTCCGTTCCATAAGCGCAGGAGAAGGGGGGGGGGGGGGGGTTAAAATAATAAGAATTTGACGCAAATAATAAGTCAAATATTATAAAACACATTTTCTTTTGGGAAGCAACGCTATTTGAACTTCAATAAGTTATTATACATATGCACTTTAATTATTTATTATACAGAGTGTTTTATTATTCGAACATTTTTGTTAAAAAGAAGCAATAGGATAGGAAAAAATAGCGATTAAACAAAAGTTGCATTAATTACTTTTTTAAATATCTTTTATAACTTCAAAACATTATCGCATAGAGCATAATTGCATATTACGTGTATTTTTGGTTTACAAAAAGTCAGTGTCGTGGATAAAATATATTATATATAGGTAAAAAGAAGAAATGGGATAGGAACAAGTAGTGATTAAGCAAAAATTGTAATAAAAATACTTTAAATACCTTCTAAAATTTCAAAACATTATCGCATAGAACATAATTGCATATCACGTGTATTTTTTTTATAACAAAAAACCAGTGTCGTAGTTAAAAAAGTATGTATAGACACCATATTATTAAATTTTTTTCGATTTTATTGGTCTATGAATGGGGTTTTACGTCACGGCATAAAGACCATCTAAGCCATGATAGAAAAATTAAACTGTAATTAATTCTGTGATGTCGTCAGTTTCTTGAAGAGCTTCATTATTTACACAATTTTCTCCCCCGCAGGAGCACAACTCTGTGCAGATAACTTTGTTCGTACAGCACTTGAATGGAGGTATACACCGTATTTTGCAGGAACATTTGGTTATATTAAAAATTTCCTCAGGTACGTTTAACTGGCCTACAGTTGGAAGTAGTGAAACTCTAAAAAAAAGCAAAGAGCTTAAATCGATCACACACTTTTTTAAATAATATATTTACCTGCCATTCATTAAAGTCCATCCATAGGGCAGTTCATCCAATATCATTCGTTTTAAAGTTTTTCTACCTGGCATATTATTTTGCGATACACCAAACTTGTTTGCAATATCATGGTAGTGTCTTTCTATCTCTACCATGTTCGATACTTTTCCAGCACAAAGAAAGTTCTCCAAATTAAAAAAAAATTCAGCGTTTGTCGCAGAAATTGCAGTGGTATCAACTGGAACCTTGCGCTCATTCCTTAACACGACAAACTTAGACCAATAGTTTTTGTGATACGAAACATCCTGGGCAAATAAATCTAAAGCATTTGAACAGCTGCTCAATTTAATATTTATTTCTTCTTTGTTTAATATTTTTAACGCATCCAGTAGATTTTGAGCTGGAAGGGAAAATTAATCGTGGGTTGTAGAAGTTACGTTTTAACGACTGCTTTTTTGGTACTGCTCGTATGAAACTGTTAACTAGTTACAAGTTGTTACATACAGCTTATTGGAAATACGGGGTGTCCTAAAAGGTATGGTCAATAATTTGGGATCGAGAATATTGGTTAAAAATATGATCAAAACTTCCTATAGTTACAAGTTTGTCCTGTGCTCACTTGCTACCGAGCTGCAGTCCCCTAAATGGGGGGCCTAGAAGATGGTGTTTGCTAATTATTTTCGAAACCATAAAAGGCAAAAATTTGGAATTTCAATATTTTCGTATGTTGTACGCTGAATAGAACTGTTACCCCTCTGTCCCTTATTTTTTGCGACATTTTCTAAATATTGAAATTTTTAAAGCCACGGTTTTATTCAGCGTACAACGTTTATCAAAATGTCTAAAATTAAAATTTTTATCTTTGATGGTTTCGAAAATATTGAGCAAAAACCATCTTATTTTGGGGGCTACAGCTCGGTAGCAAGTGAACGTGGGACAAAATTTTATAGGTAAGGAGGTTATGACCTTATTTTTAATCAATCTGCTCAATCTCGGATTATTGACAATACCTTTAAGGAGGATAATTTCGCAAATCTCATTTTAAAATATTAAAAACATTTTTTACTTTTAATTTAAAAAAAAGGAACAATATTAACTTAAAGCTAATCGGCATAATATGAAAGTACCTACCTGCAGGTTCTATAGCCACCCGATGTAAAACACCTTCTTTGTCACAAAAGACACATTTAGTTTTGCTAAAAGTAGTCATTTTGGTTCTAGTAGTTTTTGATATGTTTGAAGTGGATGGACCATCGCCGTCGGCGTCGTTGCAATTCTTTAGACCTTCTTTGCTCTCTTTAGGCTTTTTACTTTTTAGACTTTTTATATAGGTTTATGATATTTGGCACAATTTTCTTTTAAAATATCTAGGTTTAAGTTTTGAAGTGCGTTTATAGACGTCATTAAAACAAATTTTGCCAAGCTGCGCTCTCTCTTCTATACAGTTCAATAATTTCTCATAAGACGCACACAATTTTGGGGAGATCAACTTTTCCTTTGAGTACTTCTGACAAACTATACAAAATTTAAAACCAGTCTCATATACCCTTTTAAATGGGGAGGAGGCTGAAATGTAGCAATACTTTTCATTTTAGATGCAAATTTAAATTTTCACGGATCGATCTCACACGGTCAAATAATTAATATAATTTCCTTATCAAACCTCGTCCGATTACCCTTAACCAATAGCGGCGCTTCTCCCCCGCCATCACCACCCATACATAAATATGGCGCTGAGAGCGCGACCTCGACGCATCATCGGTAATAGGCGTGCATTTTGAATGTGCAAAAAGATTTTTAATGCAAATATTTGCATAAAATAAAATTGTTTTATGCCATATATAGTCGAGCATTATTTTAAAAATACTTTAACGACCAGATATTAACTAAACATTTTAATTTTAATTTTTATGCTATTTATAATTTAAATAAAAACGAAAAACGCTATAGCACGCCTATGGTTCGGATTTGGGAGGTCTATCTGGACATGTATAATCTACAATACCTTACTAACAATTTAAGATACAAATCTCACTTCCTTCACAAAAATGGCCACGCGACCGAATTTTCAAACACAAGCCACCAGACTACAAGGATGCTTCTTTTTCTTTCATATATTCTTTCAAAAATACCAGTCGTTTGAAAGCTACATGGGAAAGTTTCATAAGCCCTCGCCTCGGTTCATCTTTTTCCATCGGAAGCCTATTTCCTTTAGGAGGCTTCTTAAAGAGTTAAGACAACCATCAAACAGTTGTCTGTCTCTTAATTTCCTACTTAAAATTGTCAAAGTTACACGGTGTTCTAAAAAAAGTTACAGCTTATGCATAACCAATGTAAAATATTATAGTTTTTGAATAATACAACTTACTTGTTTCGTACATTCTATAAATAGTGTCACGGATAGAACTTATATCCAATCTTCATTTACAACTCTCTTTGAATAAGAGCGTTTCTTTTTAGGTAATTATAATAATTTATTTTCCTTAACTGTTATTGAGACTGCGCTTACAGTGGAGATATTCAAATTTAGGGCAGCTGCTACCCGCTAAAATTTAGTAAAGTAGAAATAAAATATATAGATATTAGCATCCTCTTTATAGTTACTTCTCTAACTGCTGTCAAGGGTAACAATGGGCCCATGTTGTTAAGTTCTTTCTGAGAATTAGCGAGTTAATTATTAGAGAAGATATTAGCTCTTTGCACCGGCTATTCAAATGCTTCGGCATTTTTCACAAATAGCAAACAACATAATCGACAGAGAACAGGGTGGCCGTTTAGTGTGGCAAAGTAGATTAGCTCCGTTTGTATTTATAATATACAAAAAATGTTAATATAAAAGTTGAAGGACAGTAAGTGAGTATAACGTAAAATTATCTTTGACTCTATAGGGTGGCTCAACAAAGAGGAACAAGACAATTTTTTTTTAATAGTACACCCTGTATATTTTTGCACTTTTAAATTTCCCTCGATATTCCGCGTATCGTGGCAAACATTATTCTTTTTTGGAAGAAAAAACTTGACACCTTAAAATTTTAAATATAATTGAATTAACTAAAGACATTCGAAACATTCTCGAAGGTATTAGAGATAAAGACTAATTCAAGACTTAAGACCTTCAGAACATTCCATATTTTATACAGGGTGTGCTCTACAAACGTGTCAACTTTTCACATTTTAAAATTAATTTACTCTTTTTTCAAATGGAACACCCTGTATTTTACTATTCTGTAGAGTTTTTTGCCCTTCTGTTTAAAAGTTCATTAGTTATTTTTGCTCATTCGGGCGTAATATTTTTTTTTAATAAAAAGGTTTTTTTAAATTTTATTTTACAGTTAGCCATGACAGACAAAAGCAAATAATAGCAAAAGTAATAGTAAAATTGTATTAAGATGTCATTCGTCATTTTATTTCTTACTCTTTTTATTAAGTTAATTTTATATTGTGACAAAAATAAATTATTCAAATGTAGAAGTGATCGATATGATTTATGTTTTGGGTGCTACTGCTAGTGATACAAATGCTTTATTAGCTACAAGAATTTATGAAGAACGATACCCAGAGCAAAAACATCATGATAAAAACACATTCGAAAAGCTAATGGAGAGATTTGAAACTACAAGAAGTGTGACTTATAAAAAAAATGACCGAAGAAAACAGGTATGCACCGAAGAAAATGAATTCAACGTTATGTTAATTCAACGTTCTGTTAAGTATTACTAAGAATCCTCATATTGGCCAGCGTCCTCTTGCACAACAACTGGACATTGGACGAACGACGGTTCCAAAAATAATCAACTCGAACAAATTACATCCTTACCACGTCCAGTTGCTGCAAGACCATAATTTTGCGCATTTAGTTTTTTTTGCGACGAAGCTAGGTTCCATAAAAATGACAACTTTAATAGACATAATTTTCATTATTATGCCACTACAAATCCTCATTTTGTTTGATTTCACTCACAAAACAGATGGTCCCTAAACGTTTGGGGAGGAATTGTAGGAGACTACGTAGTTGGTCCACATTTTTTCGAGGGAACTCTAACGGGACAGATCTATTTGGACTTTCTCCAAAATGATTTACCAAAGACTATTGCCCATATACCGAACATAGTTCATGTGGTTTCTGCATGATGGAGCCCCGGTGCACTCCACAAGACTCATTAGGGAATTCTTAGACGAAACTTATGGTCAGCAATGGATTGGAAGAGGAGGACCTGTATCATGGCCAGCTAGATCGCCGGATATGACAACAATGGATTTTTCTATATGGGGATTTGTTAAATATCAGGTGTACAAAATGTCTCTGACAAATAAAGAAGACATGAAAATTCGCATACGAAATTGTTCCCAAGCGATTACTCCCGAAATATGTCGCAATTTAAGCGAAGAATTTGAAGATCGTGTCCAGAAGTGTTAAGAGGCTAATGGAGGACACTTTGAACATTTTATTAGATAGTTTATGTAAGCAGTTAGATAAACTGATTAAAGCACCTTAAATAAGTAAAATAAAAAAAAGAACCTTTTTCTCAGACTTTTTATTAAAAAAAAATATTACGTCAAAATGAGAAACTAACTAACCTGAACCTTTTAACAAAAGTTGTAGAGGGCAAAGAACTCTACAAGATAAAATATTAAATTACAGGGTGTTCCATTTAGAAAAAAATAGTAAATTATTTTTATCTACTTTCATTTAGTAATATGAATTTTACAGTTCTGTAAATCGTTTTGTAAGGGCATCTATTACAGCACTAGTGCTGTAATAGATGCCATTACAGCACTAGTGCTGTAATAGATGCCCTTACAAAACGATTTTTAATAGCAGGTGCATTTTTATTTTTAAAAATGCCTTTTGCCAAATATTTTTATTCATAGATGAAAGTAGATAAAATTTTGTACAATATTCTTGTTGTAAATTCATATAACTACACTCGATGTTTGATTAAACTCGGCTGACGCCTCGTTTAACAACTTTAACATCTCGTGTTGTAATATGAATCTTTACAACACTTATATCGTAAATAACTATTAAAACGTGAAAAGTTGACAGATTTGTAGAGCACACCCTGTATAAAATATGGAATGTTCTGAGGGTCTTAAGTCTTGAATTAGTCTTTATGATTGATACCCTCGAGAATGTTTGGAATGTCTTGAGTTAATTCAATTATATTTCAAATTTTAAGGTGTCAACTTTTTTCTTCCAAAAAAGAATATTTTTAAATAACTTGCCAACATTGCAAAATAATTAAAAACTATGTTTGCCACGATACGCGGAATATCGATGATAATTTAAAAGTGCAAAACTATACAGGGTGTTCTATTTAAAAAAAAAATCTTGTTCCTCTTTGTTGTTATAAATGACTTACTGTCCTTCAACTATTATATTAATATTTTTTGTGTATTATAAATACAAATGGAGCTATTCTACTTTGCCACACTAAACGGCCACCCTGTATGTATGTGCACTTTTGTTGTTCTTAAAAGAACAGTTTTTTAGTGCTATTTATGATAAGATCTGGAGTTTTTTTATAAAATAGACGCACAACACGAAACCACAGAACAATTAAGGTTAGTTTTGCACGAAACGTCAAAACAGGCCAACGAACGTGCTGGCGCCACCGCACCGTTGAGAGTTCTGTTGCCAACTCGGCCAATAAAATTCAAATTATATTAATTTTACAAGCTTAAATAAACAAAATATTTACTATAAGTAGGTTCGAATCAAAGAAGAATACTTTAAGTTTGTAGTACATTCAATATGGGATAACATTTTAATATTTTTTGCCAAAATTTAATTTCCTCATGGTTTCTTACGGATTTACAATTACCAGCTGATTGATGATTTGCATTCGAAATTGTTTTGCATGAACCATATATTCGAAATTTTAGCTAAATGGCTCAAAAACTGCAAAAGCTATTAAAATATTGAAATTTTAACACCCTGTAGATCGGTAACGAAGTTTTTGCGGACCTATGTTTATATGAATTTTTAGTCATGTTTTGTTCTGTCAACTTTAAATTGTTTTTAAACGTTTTGTGCCTTAGAAGTCAATTTAATCCTAAAAACTGTTCTTTTCAGAGCTATTTTTTATCGGACTTTGGCGTTGGCGGTAAGAATTTATGAATATTTGTTATTATTTATTTATTTTAAACGCTAGTCACGAAAATTTTGACATTTATTAATTTTGACTTTGTTTTGACTTTTGAATCTCGTAATTTTGAATAGATTCATATGATTTTAGTCACGTGCATGTAATGCCGCACCGGAGCACATATACTGTGCCGACTTTAACTGTGCAATCAAAAAAGAAGAAGGCAGTGGCGTAAATATTTTTTGTCCGCTTAAAAATTGTAACACCCCGTATCTTAAAAATAAGGCGGTTGCGGACCTATATGATATAAACTTTCGGAATCATACAAGTTACTCCCTAAAGTTTATCTACATACTTAAATAACACCCTGTATGAGAGGCTGGAAGTATCTGAAATTGTAATTATTTACTTTTGTCACTAGAGACGAAAGTTAACGTTATGGGATGTTTTGTCGCTCGTGAGGAAAACGATGTTTTTGTTGAGGGTATACTGTCACCGTATATTGTCGTAGAAAAATATATTTTTTTTATTAAAACTGATATAGCATTTTAAATATTCGCGGGAAAAGAAGGAAGGAAGAACAGCCGTTACAGTTAAACACTAATCAATTATTTTAAAAGCAGATCTCTGCCATTCCCTATCGCTAAATTCCAGTAAGATATCCTATTTTCAGTTAGGGGCTTTCGAAACCCATTGTCTGTTAGTTAACATAATATTTCTTATACAGTTTCATTCATTTTTATTTTTTCATTTCAATATTCTTAAAATTAATGTTTTTTTTCTAGATAAATCGTGTATTCAATGACGAAGAAGCACCAATCAACAAGAAACTACCCAAAGAGCTACTGCTGAGGATATTCTCGTATCTGGATGTGGTTTCGTTATGCCGTTGCGCTCAAGTCTCAAAATCATGGAACGTACTAGCGTTGGATGGCTCAAACTGGCAAAAAATCGACTTGTTTGATTTTCAAAAGGACGTAGAGGCAAGGATTTTCTAATTTATGGGTTTTTACGATTAAATTTAGATATAGGCGCGTTTATGCTAGAGCGATAAAAAAGGTGAGTCTCGCTCTTTTCATTACATGCATTGACGATGATATCGCCGTTCTATCGTTTATCGTCGAACCCAGGCTGGTACCGATTTTAGTTTGGACTCGCAACATCATTGTCGACTTCTTGCTAGATACAACGTCTTAGACAGTGATGACAATTTGTCAATAGTCAAAATACCATGGAGATGCCAAAATTCAAAAAATTTAAAATCCAAAATTGATTTACGTAGTTGAAATACAATTTTATTCCTTACTTCAGGGCTCATCTCTAACAATACTATTTACTTTTTTTGAAATCAACTTAAAATATAAGATGCTACACATTTAACATTTTACAATTTCATTTCAAATAAATTAAAACCATAACAAATACACTGACTTTCAAAACTGACTGTCCAAGAACTTTTGCGAGGCATTTTTGTAACAATTAGGTATATTCTAACTTGATAATGAAAAATGTCATATTTGCGCATTGTATTAATTTCGGTTGTTTCTTTTTATAATTAATGTGCCTACGGTATTGTGTAAAGTGGTTCAAATTAGCACAATTTTTTAAAGTTATTGTGAGTACCTACCAAAGTAATCAAATAAAATAAAACGTTTTTTTATTTATACATAAAAAATACAAATTCTTATCTTAGTAAGTAGGTACCTAACTACCCCCCTTTATCTTTTCAAACCGACTGCTGACTGAAATTTCCGTAGCCCTCAGTAGCATTAAAATTGCATATAGCGAGACGCAGCGAGCGTGACCGATGCCGCACGATCTGGCGCTTGTTACGTGTAAATCCATGGCTGAAATAAGTTGAGCCCTCATAAGGCTTCATTCCGTTGCGAAAATCGCCGACGTAGAGTGGTCGCCAGGGACGCACTTCCAAATTATGATTGTTGCAAGTATAAAATAACCGAATTAAAGCAAAATATGGACAATAACTAATACAGGGTGTCAATTTGAAAACTTCCCACCCTTACTATCTTTCTTGCAGTTATAAATATGAAAAATCGGAAAGACACGTCAATTTAATTTATAAGGGGGATACTTTAAATAAATAGTTTTAGCCTTCCTGTTTCAACCCCCTAGGAGGGGTAGATGTCACCCTTAGAATCTTAAATGGGAATGGGAGTCAAGTGGCACATCGTTTTAAAGGGCGTTCAATTCTCTTTTCAGTGGTATCCTACTTTCTTGTTTTTTGTCCAGAGGTGTCCGAATAATCGCGTTTCAAAGTTGCAGAAACAATTAAGCTTGCCTGCATTGAGATTTTGGTTTTCAGGTTAGTGTTTACACAAAAATTATTGCATTGGGTCTCCTTGTAGTACAAATGATTAGAAGATTAGGCGGCACCGTTAAAATCGTTGAATAACAGGAAGAAAATCTAGTTTAAACAATTGATTTCTTATTTATTGATTATTTTACATCGACAAAAATAACTTTTTATTGCGGAAGAGAAATTTCTACAATAAAACACATGGGATCTACTTACGCACTATCTTATAAGTTGTTTAAATTGTTGTCCATTTTCCTATAAACAATAATAAAGTCTGGTTTCGAACTCCTCCCTAACATTTCGGAAAACTTCACCGAGAATTGACCTCCATTCTGCTGCAATTCGCCTTTTAGAGATCATCAATATCAGCAGGTTGTGTTTTATAAACAATGGATTTAAGATGTCCCCAAAGAAAGAAGTCTAAAGGTGTTAAATCCGGTGATCTTGGAGGCCATTCAATTGGTCCCCTTCTGCCAATCCATCTATCCGGGAATCTCTCGTTTAACCACTGTCGGACCGGAAGAAAACAATGAGGTGGAGCACCGTCCTGCTGGAATGTTATTAAATCCTCCTGTAAAACTGAATTACCCAGTGCATCAATTTGAGTTTCTAGCTCATGGGTGATAAGAGGATCAATAGTCTCTTCAAGCATATTAAGGTACAGATCACCTGTCAAGTTTCCTTCAATAAATAAAGGACCAATAATGGCATTTCCAAGAATACCAGCCCAAACATTAACTTTTTGGGGATATTGTGTATGTCCTTCTCCAAAGATATGCGGGGTTTCGTCACTCCAATATCGACAATTTTGTTTGTTAACATTTCCATTTAGAAAAAATGAACATTCATCGCTGAAAGAGATATTCGGCAGACTTGACGACTCATGAATTCACAAAACTCTATTCTTCTATCAAAATCATCGTCATAGAGTTCTTGAAGTATCTGCATTTTGTATGGATGGAGTTTATGCATTTTCAGTGCTTTTCTTACAGTCTCGTGTGATATTCCTGTCTGTTCTGCTACTGTCCGCAAGGAGCTGGTGGGCTCTGCAGCAAATAATCCCAAAACCTCAATTTTAGCTCCTTCATTCATCACTCGTAGGTTATTTATTTTTCTATTACTCACCGAACCAGTTTCGGAGAACTTTCCCACCAAATCCAGCACATATCTGTGACTTACTTCACGATTTCGATTTCTTTCATTGATTATTTACCTCATCCATTATAAAAGCGGGTTGATTTTCACCTGATTATTCAGCGATAATCTCCCGCTCTCTGGTGAAAATCACCCTTGTCAAAAGTGAAAATCTCATCCGTCAGAAATCCAGCGATAATCTCCCGCTCTCCGGTGAAAATCACCCTTGTCAAAAGTGAAAATCTCACCCGTCAGAAATCGTTAGTTTTTTATTTGGTAAATAATCTTCAAAATACATTTCGGGATAGGGAAATAATCAGAAAATCATTCTCAGATTTTTTGCCATTAGGAAATCGCTCTCGGGCAAGCCCTCGAGCGATTTCCACGGCAAAAAATCTTCGGAATGATTTTCGATAATTTCCCTATCCCTTAATATATTACTACAGAAAACCAATGCCGTCCTTCGTGCGCAACCTCTCCATAAATGAAAATAATTTTAGTTTTTTCTTGAAGAGAATAAACCATTCTCACACTTTAGTTATGTGCTTAATAAAAGTTATCACTGAACAGCCCAATAAGCAAAAGCGAATTAACAATAATATTCCTGTTTTGGCTACATCTTTTAAATTTGCTGACCATGTTTTTTTTTTTGTTAAAAAACAACGTATTTTTAGAATTTGTTGATAGAATAGCAAGGCTTTTTGTGGAATTTCAGTGATAAGTCATCGAATGAACGCAAATTAACTAGGTACTCGTTTTATTCATATATGTATTAGTACTATATGGCTATTACCCTGAATATCTTGAAGCAACAACAGAGATAGAAGATCCAGGGTCATTTTGACTTGTGCGCATGCGCCGTAAGGGTATTGCCAAATGTACTTTTATTTCTTTAGAACAGGGCAGAAGAGTGAGCCTTATAAAATTAGAGCAATGATAAAATTACCAAAAATCTTGCTAAAAAATTGTAAAATAAGCATCAAGTCTGTACTTCCAAGTGCTTTCAAATTATTTGTTTCCATTTCTAAACTAAAACGCGTTAAATAACAATTTCATATAACTGGAAAGTGACAACGTGACAACGTCTCAATTTTACTCGACATAACCTCGAAATCTTTAGTGAATGTTATTTTTGTTTGACAGTTCGCTTCACCTAGTTGATTTGGTAATTAATGGCTTTTGTGTACTGTTTATCTTTACTTTTCTGCAAGTTTTGATTGTGTGTGTGAAGTGTGATAATTGGCAAAATGAGAATATTAATAAAACCGAATATTTTACATTATTTTAAACAGGCGTAAAAACTTAAACAAAGATTTATCGTTCTACAGGTATGTACCTAGACCGGATGTTTCTTCCTTTTAACTAACCTACGTTAATTTCGTGAGGGAACAATAACTAGGTAGTCCATTTCCTAAAGATTATTTTCCTTTGCTGCTGTTGATATACTTGGGTACCTACCTATTTTACCGAAAATTGCATGTACTTTAAAGAATCCTACAAAAACCTATTATTTTACTTGGTAAACTCTAAGAATAATTGTAAAATATCTAATAAAAGTTTTATTAATATGTTTACCTGCGTTCTTTTTCTTTTCTCAATCGAAATAATATACAAAATCTTAAACAAATCAAGAACTTTAATGTTTGTTTATAAATTTCGGTCCAGTTGTCAAAGTCAAATGTGATAACCACATTTTTTTTCCGCTAGAATAAACGTCAATTTTCTTTTTCTCGCGCATGCGCACTGCGCGAAATGACCCTGGCGGAACAAGGAACCTCGGCTTCACTATGTTTACATTGGTTAAATGGGCAAGGCGCCATATAGTACTAATACATATATGGTTTTATTAGATTACTTTTTGTGTAAATTTTTCGAGGTTACTTTGTCAATCCCCAAATAAAGTCTGAAACAGTGTCACCCATGGGCGTAGCGAGGGGGAGGCAGGGGAGGGCCATGTCCCCTCCTGGAAGTTGCCACTTATTGGAATTTGATAAAAAAAAAACGTTAATGTTTATGATGTTTTGTGTTTATTAGTATTTGCCCCCCCCCCCCACTAGAAAAATGTCTGGCTACGCCCATGGTGCCACCTAATCTTCTGATCATTTGTACTAGAAGGAGACTCGATGCAGTAATTTTTGTGTAAACGCTAACCTGAAAACCAAAATCTCAATGCAGGCAAGTTTAATTGTTTCTGCAACTTTGAAACGCGATTATTCGGAAACCTCTGGACAAAATACAAGAAAGTAGGATACCACTGAAAAGAGAATTGAACGCCCTTTAAAACGATGTGCCACTTGACCCCCATTCCCATTTAAGATTCTAAGGGTGACATCTACCCCTCCTAGGGGGTTGAAACAAGAAGGCTAAAACTATTCATTTAAAGTGTCCCCCTTACAAATAAAATTGACGTGTCTCTCCGATTTTTCATATTTTTAACTGCACGAAAGATATTAAGGGTGGGAAGTTTTCAAATTGACACCCTGTATATTTATCAATAGGGATGTACATTTTATTTTCCCGTTGTTTGTTCATTGTGCTGGGGGGCTGCAGCCCTTACGGAAGAGCCGCCTTTGGTTAATGCTAGAAGATATTTATACAGTAGGCTTGTTCCAACCAGCAATCCGGGACTAGTTTTTAATCAGAAGTAGAGTCTACCAGATGAACATTGCATGTAGCCCCATGATGCCTTGTTAAGTTCTACAGCGGTTAATTGAGAGTTTGAAACTGTTTATGATGTTTTGTGTTTATTAGTATTTGCCCCCCCTAGAAAAATGTCTGGCTACGCCCATGGTGCCACCTAATCTTCTGATCATTTGTACTAGAAGGAGACTCGATGCAGTAATTTTTGTGTAAACACTAACCTGAAAACCAAAATTGGATTGTAACAGACATAATATTTATCAGTGTTTTTGTGGGCAACGAGAAGACTTTCGAGAATATATTGTAACCCGGCTACAATGGAGCTTTGGGAAAAGATGAATTGGTATAATATGTGAAAGTCGTCAGCGTACTGGATTGTGGTGTAGAGAGAAAATTTAAATTTTGGGCCGGAGGTGGCAAACTATGGGGGGTTGCAGACCGCGGAGCTAACGTGAATTTTTTTGGACCAAATTTCTTATTCTCCTCTGCGAACGGGGGTCTGGCCCCAAGCAAAGTAAAAGTTCGCTATATAAAATAAAAAATATAAAGTGATGAGACGCTCTCGAAACCGGTTTTATTACAAATAAAATAAGACTGATTTTGTTTTTTACGACTTACTATTTAAGTAGTAGGAGCGCCAAGCCAAGGAAGGCGAGGAGGGAGGCGTTCTGCCGGAAAGTAACTAAACATTTCAAGTTTTTGAAACAGTGAGGCACAGGTAGGTAAATTACCTGTGCCTCTACCTACCCTATCTCGGGACCCCTGACAATAAACATAATTAAATAATAATAATTGGACTACACCATAGGGAAACGGCGAAGACCACTGGGTTTTATAGTTCAATAATGATTTATTACTCTCTCGCATTAAGCAACAGACTTTATAACCTAAATTAGTGCAAAATAAAACTAAAACCATGCATATATTACTGATTCGAGCGCCTGCCTTATTATATTGCATCTTCTGACCATATTTAAAAAACACACAGTCATAATATTCCTAATTTTTTTTTTAGGGTCCTGTTATAGAGAATATCTCCCGTAGATGCGGCGGGTTTTTAAGAAAACTATCATTAAGAGGTTGCCAGTCAATCGCAGATGGCTCAATGAAAACGTTAGCTCAACTATGCCCAAACGTAGAGGATCTTAATTTAAATGGATGCAAAAAGGTAGGCTTTAATTTAACACCTGGTGTATGAATTGAAATTATATTGATTTATTTATACGGTAACACTAGTTTAAAATAATTGTTGCTTATAAAGAAATACATAGGAGCGCTTGTTTAAAGCTAATGCTAAAAAAAGAACATATTGGTACAACTAAACTAGGTCTTCAAATAGATAGCCCTATTTGAAAGTAAACACAAAAACAAAATGTATCAGATAATAACAATTCAGTAAATTTACTTCTTATAATAATTTTAACTACCAGTATTTTCTTCCTTCATTTCTATTGAGTAATTTACAATTAAATTTTTAGCAGTCGAGTATTCGAGTGATGCATGGCTTTGTTGAACATAGGAAATCATATGTAAATTTTGAGGTGGCTAAATGTTGGCTCCCCTGTACATTTTAGAGAAAAATTGTATTATAATTTTTTAAAGAGGGCGATATAATAAACCCATGTGCCAAGCTTGAATAAATTTTAATAAGCCAATCGTAACTTATTCAATTAAATGTGATGGTAATATTACGAAATTTTCACAGTTTAGGTAATACAGCAAACACCAGCAAATTATTGGCATTCACAAAACGAAAAGTAGCGTCAGCGACAAAATTTTATTGAAGGTGCTATAATTATAGCTATTCCATTAAGGAAAAAGTAACTATGATTAAGTGGTATTATACAGGAAACGGTTTAAGAGCAGTGTCTGAAATGTTTTCAATTCAATTTCCTAATAGGCCTGTTCGTAAATTTGAGTCCAAAGGCACTGTAATAAATAACTGTAAATATTCAACTCAGAATGTCAATAGGGCTGTAGAAAGGGATAATAGAGATCTTGATATTTAACTGCACGTGGAGGAAAATAAAATGATTAGCACGAGGATTCTTAGGCAAGCTGTAGGAAAACAGCAAACCACAGTGTTGCGCATTTTAAAAAAAACATAAGTATTTTCCTTACAAGTATGAAAAACATCAAGAGCTACGGCAAGGTGATAAAGGTATGAGGTATGATGAGGTAATGGAAAGAACAAATAATAATAGGGATTTTTTGAGAAATATTTGTTTTACCGATGAAACCATAATAATAACCAACGAACCGAATGTTCAAAATTGCCGGTATTGAAACCAAGAAAATGAGCATAGTCTTGTTCATGCTCGGACGCAATATACACAAAAAATAAATGTTTAGGCGGGAATTGTAGAACATCACATTTTTTATGGAAGGCAACCTTACAGCAGTAACCTATTTGGACTTACTACAAAATCGAACTGAACTCGCACTAGAAGAAGTTGTACGCGAAAATCATGAGATCTGATATCAAATGGATGGTTATCCTGCCCATAACTGCCAATCATGGTTAGGAAATATTTTTAACGGAAATATTATTGGCCCACGGCATCTAATCCTTTGGCCAGCCAGGTCTCCTGACCTTTCGCCAAACGACTTCTTTCTGTAGGGTCACTTAAAAAGTTTTATTTATAAAGATGTAAAATTTGAAAATCTAGACCAGCCAAAAAACTGTATTTCGTTAGAATGTGACAGAATTTCTCAATATCAACTCAGTAATGTTAGAAATGAATTTTATTATCGGTTAGGATATTGTTTGGCTGATAATGGAGGGTTGTTTGAGCATTTAATTAATTAATGGTTTTGTGAAAATCTGTAGTCTTAGGTACGTTATGTTAAATTGAAGGCTAGTAAGAAAAACATAATGGTGTCTTTTATTTTGGATGTGCGCTTGCCGGATTGGTGAACCGAAAATGTATGTTTAATGTGAAATAATCCTTATTCGTTATGTCCAACCTTACGTCAATTTTTGAGAATATCGTCATATAAATTATTTTCTGGTGTTTGCTGTATTACCTAAACTATGAAAATTTCGTAATTTTACCATCACATTTAATTGAAAAAGTTAGTATTGGCTCATTAAAATTTATTTAAACTTGGCACATGGGCTTATTATATCGACCTCGTCAAGAAATTATGATACAATATTTCTCTAAAATGTACAGGGGCGCCAATGCTTAGCCACCTCAAAATTTACATGGGATTTCCTATGTTCAACTAAGCCATGCATCACTCAGTATACTTGACTGCTAAAAATTGAATTGTAAATTACTCAATAGAAATAAAGGAAGAAAATACTGGTAGTTAAAATTATTATAAGTAAATTTACTGAATTGTTATTCAGCCCTATGATCAAATGCTCACTTTAACTTTTAACGTGAGTGTTTCCATGACAACAACCGAAAACAGCCTACTTGTTGATTTTTCACTGTGGTGAAGAAACAGCTGAGCTGTTAAAGTTATCGGATGTGATTGTCAGATTTAAGTGTCAGAATTCTTAACCTAAAAATAGTATAGATTTTAGATTTTAGAGAGAAAGTTTTATAGTGTGCGTTCGAGATACATTATTTTATGTCGTAAGTACCTATTTATATATTTCAATTGAATGCTTGTTTACATATTTACATTATTACAGCTGTTTTTTTTAGAATATGGATTGGAATCAAAGTATTAACCAGTAAAGAACACAGACACAAGACAAAGTTTATTTCAATTGGTAACTGTGACAAGTTTTCACCAAGAAAATGGTAAAAGAAAATATTTGATACGTAAAGAGTATAGTTACTAAACAATTATTTGTATTTACCTACTAGGTACTTCATATAAAATATACTTTTAATTACTTTAGGGCTCCTAGTGGGAATAAAGATTATTAGTATTTGTATTTGTAGTCCGCCTTACACTTATGTATTAACATCAGTAGTATGTGGTTGCTGCATGAAAATTAAAGTAGGTACTCAATAATTTATCTGCTTAACAGAAATTGAGAACAACTTGTGTCAGAAAACTCACTTAGAAAAAAAGAGATTATGGTATGAGATGCTTTTCAACTAGACAGATAACTCAAGAGATTATTCGCAGTGAAAGCAAAGTATGTATTGTATAATTTTAGTTTTTTTTTTATTTTAGCCTTTTTCTCAGTGATATAATGTGATGTTATAGGATATGACCAACCTAAAATTACCAGCACATATCAGGACTCACGAAGATTCCAATGTGATTAAACTCGATTCAATTTTATTCACTAATAAAAGGATCATTATCTAATAATGTGAAGGTAGGTCCCGTCTTAAAATATAGTACCTACCTGATTTTTTATTAGTATTGCTCAAACTTCTCTACTAGCAGAGCTGCTTACGATCTCTTGGAATATATTTATAAAACAATAGATTCTAATTACTATACTATAGCTCTGTTTTTGGATTTAATATATACAATACAATACAATAGTATTTATTTGTTCAATAATAAGATGCTTACATTTACTATAAACATAATAAAAAAAAAACCAATAGGGGCTGTTGAACAATGTCTGGAGAGATTTTTGTAAATAACCATTTTAAATTTGTAATTACATTACATTTAGACAATGACAATTTTGATAAAATTACACATGCTTAAAATTGTAACAAACATTTAAAATTTAACACTGAATTATTCCTTTATCAGGATCATCAAAGAATTCATTAAGGTTGTAGAAGGCCTTACTGACTAGATATTTTGTTAAGGTATATTTTAGTTTATTCTTTGGCAGGTTTCTAATTTCGTCTGAGAAACAATTAAAAATTTTTATGATGCAGTATTTTACATTTTTTTGGAGGTATGTAAGTATAGTTATAATTTTCTGGTACTAAATTACTTTTATGGCGAGTGTCATAATCATGTTTCACATTAAAATCGAGGAAAAGATCCCTATTATCAAATACAAATATTACAGAGTCCAAAATGTACATTCCTATTACCGTCAGAATATTTTTTTCTACAAAAACAGATCTACAACTTTCCTGCTGTTTCATCCTAAAAATATTTCGGATGCACCTTTTTTGCATGACTATAATTCTGTGTATTTCCGTTGAACTACCCCAAAATATCACTCCATATCTTAGCCCAGCGTTTGACTGCGTCGACACTGCCATCTTGCTCAGAAAGTTGCATGCTATGGGAATACGTGGTAATATTTCTGACTGGCTGGAATCATTTTTCTCTAATCGCCAAATAAGAGTAAAACTTTAGGGCTCCTATTCGGAGAAACTAAATATCAGATAGGGCGTTCCCTAAAGAGGCGTATTCTCTCCCTTGCTTTTTGCATTATTTATAAACGATTTGAAAAAATGATGCAACAGTAGTCATACCTGCTTCTACACTTAATCAACTACTTGAAATAACTTATACAATTCTGCTTAGATTTTCTGTTTGGTGCCAAACAAATCATCTAGTTGTTAACACAAATAAAACCCATTACATGGCATTCTATAAAAAGCAGCAGGTTCCTGATTTATACTTAAAATTGAATAATAATTTTATTACAAGAGTAGAACAATGCAAGTTTCTGGGTCTTCACCTAGACTCACAATTAAAGTAAACAGCCCATGTAGACAATGTTGCTGCAAAACTAAACTGCTTATTATGCCTTTGTCAACTTAAAAACCTTTATGAACCCCAAACAATTGTTAAATATATATTATTTTTTGGCCCACAGCCACTTAACTCTTTTTGTGCTTTACTGAGGACAAACTACTCAGAACTTCAAAGATTATTTATTCTTCAAAAAAAAATTATTCGTAAAATCTACTCCTTAAGCCCACTTGAGTCATGCAAAGAAACCTTTCGGCAGCATTAGATTCTCACACTTCCAGGTATTCTGATTCTTAGTGCACTGATGTTTGTTAAAAAACACTCCTACAAGTTTTAATATACTTCAGATATAACACTAGAAACTCAAATAAAATCTATATTTCAGGCTACAAAACATCATCATATCGGAAAAGCCTATCTTAACTTCTAAAAAATGTCCTAAGCTCTCTTTTAAAACTATTAATCGATGAACACTCCTTGACATATCTCGGTAGATCATTGTACTCTTTAAGACCTTTGAAAAATAAAGAATTCATAGCTCTCCTGGAATTAGTCCTCTTGATATAAAAATCATTTCTATTTCGAGTAGGGTAATTATGTACATCACTGTTATGGGCAATAAATCCACCAAGGTAAGATGGGAGAAGACCATTTAATAACTTATATATAAAAGCCATGGCCAAAAATTGTGTGTCAGAGGTTACAATGAGGATGGTATATATTTGCCATCTTCCACTCAGTGATGTCCTATGCAGTCCTGACATGAGGCTGTGGAAGCCAGTCAGGGCAAGTTTTTGGTCTGCAGAGGATAGTAGTTTGAATAACTCTAGGACTAGGCTGGAGAAAAAACTGCAGATAGGCATTTATACAGCTAAAAATTCCCACTTTTCTATCTCAGTACATATTAAAGTGCCTGTTACAACCCTACATAAAAGGTCTCGCTTTCATCTACTATAAACTACATAGTATCTTATTCGACGTTAGTAATGTGTAGACATTTTAGTTTTTGCTTTCTGCCAAGGGGATAATTACTATACAATTTAAAAATATGTTAAAATAAACTTGATTTATTTTTGAATTTCATTCCAAAATTCTCATTCAACAAACCTTTTTTGAGCAATCATAAAAGTAGGTTTGTCAAATGGGAAACTTCAGGAGTGACATTCCAGGATGCCCTGTAGCTAGGTAAAAAATTAATTTGTAAAAAGCTGTTAACAATTTTAGGTTTTTGGAATATCTAGTTGCAGTAGATAGAGAAAACCCCACCACATGAAACACAAAGCCATGAGACATGACACTAGTTTGCTGCTTCCAGTTGTAATTTTACGTTATAAAATGTAAATTTGGTTTAAGAATTAAGTTACTCCTGTAATTTTAGATATTAATTTAGTAAAACCATTATATAAACTATTTTCGTTGTTACTTATTTATTTATTAGCGAGCAAAATCACATTTACAATTTTTACAAAATCTGGTAGGTAGGTACTGCTAATAATATTCAACACGATTGTCAAGACTAAAATAATATCGTATCAAGAACTTGCAAAATTTTGTTTGTATTTTGGTTTCACGACAAAGCTATAATATTTTTCAGTTTAAAAAGAAGTTAGTTAACGTTAGAATTTTATATGTGTCACTTTCTGCTTACTAAAAAAAGTAACCCAAAACTCAAAAGAAACTTGTTCAAAACAAAATCGTATTAGGGAGTATTTTATTTATTATTTGATAATTATTATAAAACTGTAACCTTGATTGTTTAATCCTTTTGGTGATGTTTTGAGACAGCTTCTTTATGTAATATTAAAATTAGTGTGAAAACTAGAAAATTTTCGATCAGGAAATCATAAGTAGGTATACTGTTCCCTGTACCTCCGGAAAAACGTGGTAATTTAACCAATTATTATTTTAAAACCCCTTAACATGTCTTTAATAATTTAGAGTTGACCTTGTTCGTTACTGACCTCGTCGCATTTTAATTAATATAAAAAAAAAATATATTAAATCCGGTCCTAAATCAACATATATCTCCACCTAAAATAAAAGTAACTAGAATGTGATACATGCCATAAAAATGTAACCTCAACTAACTTCTTTCTAAACCGAAAGATACTATACCTACTGTTTTTGCGATAAAATTTTAAGGAAGTCTCAGAGATACCTTCATACAGGAAATATAAAAAGAGTCATGTTTTTAAACAATGCTGTTATGTTAAGCGATTCTTTTAGAATTTTAGTATACCTAAAGTTATCTAAAAGTAATTTCTATAATTTAATATTTTTATTATAAATATGGGGCTGTACCCTGTTCCTGTCGCGACTTTACTGGCATTCTTTTCTTCTACATCTCAATTTCTAATCCTGCCCATTCTATACTAGTTCTTCGTATTGCATCCAGCTGCTTCTGCCTCATTTGCCTACAAACAAAAAATAGTAAAATAACATTCGAACTTATTTAAATATTTCTAGTATTAACTTTGCTCTAGGCTACCATTCCTCCATAGTAATATTTTAGTTTCTGAATTTTACAGGTGCATATGTTCTTTGTTAGGATACTGGTAGGTATAAAAATAGGACTGAATGTTTTTTTAATACTAGTAGACATCATCTCGATCTAATCAAATTATTAATAAAATGGTAAAAAAAAGGTTTAATAAGATAGAATGTTGATATTTTTATTAAAAATAAACAAAGGAATGCTCTGCATAGGATAGATAGGATAACTAACCTGAATCCTTACCTTATGAGATATTTTTACAAGCACTTAGGTAAGTAAACAACAAAAATATCTACTCTCTATTCTATTTCTAACTTTAAAACTGTTGTAAATATTTTAGAAAAATGGATCAAAGCCCAACGAATACCAAGGGACAAAGCCCTTACTCTCACTTTTGTATTCCTACCTGGGCTTTTGAATTGTGACCCTAGTGGTTCAATTTTTTATAAACATTAGGTACCTACTAAAAGATCTATAAATACAACACAAGTTGTGTAATTTGTACGAAACAATACTTGGTTGATCCACGTTTTAATAATTATCTAGTATCTAGCTACCTAGTTTAAAAACTTACCTCTATTAGGTATAAATTGTTGCCAAAGCTGAATTTAACTTTAACATCATGTATTTTTCAGCTTGTAAATTATAGGAAACTATTTGAAGGCTTCAATAAATATTAAAAAATGGTATAGTTCTTATATTTTATTCACTTCTACGTGTAATTCAGTAGCTGGTACGGATTTAGGTAAATAGAAGGAAATCTCCTCGAAATTCTCTCCTCTCATGTTTTGTTATGATCTAAAAGGTATAAAAGTCACTATTAGGGAGTTGTAAATCAAATCAAATCAACTTTGTTCAGTAATTTCAAGATTTTTAAAGTAAAATAATCTGAAAGTAAAATCCTTTGTAAAAATCTATACCAACAATGTACTTACAATTGTGTTTTTAACTAACCGTTATTAATATATTTCCATTTCTTTATAAAAAACGAGCTAATACATCTAACAAACGTTGCATTTTTCACCAAAAACTATTCGATTACTAATTTTTGAAGCAAAAATCGCCCAAAATCAACAAATATGTGAATAAAACCCAGCTGTGGCCGTCACCCGCTCGCCAAAGTTCATTGACCGCTTGACAACTTGACATTTCCAAACAATCTTCAAAATTTCCGCGATTGATAACCGAACTCGTCCCTGATTGGCTCAAATATGCTAAAGTACTCACTTTAAGGATTGCGTCACTCCTGTTTAGGATGACGAGATCGAGAATTAACACGACCGTTAACTGTAGTTGCATCATACCAAAATGGAAAATAGCATTGGATTTTAACCCACTCACTTTAATTTTGAAATTAACGGCTCGCGTTAACTTGTGAGTTTGATCATAGGTCTGATTATCTGATACATTTTATTTTTGTGTTTACTTTTAAATAAGGTATATTTTTTTTTAATAAAATTCAGATCTATTGAAAAAAAATACCAAAAAAATCAAAGGGACATTGATTAACATATTATAATACTAACCTATTCTGGACGTGACGAGTACTGCAAACCTCCGAGACAGCAAGGCATACATTCTAAAGGCGGTTACAGAGGGCATGGCAAGCCTTGGCCAGTGCCCGCTTTTTCCAACGTTGGCGCATCGTGTGGATGCAAAACATATGGCAAAGTAGTAAGCGGTAATTTCGACACACATCCAAGGGACTTGTTGAAACTTGCCAGTGAGCTTGATCGCCGTACACACGACATATGTTAGTGCGCGCCTATTTTCGAGAGAAGTTTAGGTTAAATCTGTTTTAATAATTTTCAATCTGTTTGAATACCTAGTTGCTGGTATCCCTTGAAAAACTCCGTCGTGTATGGTAAGTACTATAATACATTTAACAATATTTCTTGTTGTCAATTATTATTTTTTAAGCAGAAATGACTGAAAACTGGAGCAATAAAAGCATAATGGAATTTCTTAATTTATACGAAAAGTACTTCGTTATTTGGGATCCACAACATGTAAACCATAAAAACAGAAATTTGTTTTCCGATTCATGGGCTGCGATTGGCAATGAAATGGCCGTTACATGTACAGTTGAAGCATTAAAAAAGAAAAAGGAGTCGTTAATGGCCACTTATAGAGGCTTAAAAAAAGGTTGTCGACTTGGAGAAATCTGGAGCAGAAGTTTACGATATATATAAGCCGTCATGGTTGTCTGTCTTGTACATTTGTAGAGATTCGCTTTCACTTGCCTCGAAAACACTGACAAAGATAAAACATGTCGTGTGTACAGTCGTCGGTGCGCGAATATCAAGCAAAGACCAACGTTTCTATAAACGCTGGTTGAAACGCTGGCCAAGGTTTGCCATGCTGTCTGTAGCCGCCTTAAGAGTTCTATTATTAAATACGTTTAATAAGAATAAATCAGATGCTTTCGCATCTGTTCTGCACTCATTAAAAAGCCTTCACTAAACTCCCACCAGTAGAAAAATAAAGCTAATGGCCGAGCAATCTAAAAATGTCCCCTGTATGCACCTTGAAAATTATTTTCGCAAAAGCTTTACTCATGCGTAGTACGTGAGATTTTTACGATTTTTTGATATTCCCCTATAATTGACGTATATCTGGTCCAGGGCCGGTCGTCTCTTTATTCTTTATTTACACAGTGTTTGGCGTGTGTATTGCGAGATTTGTGAGCGTTATTTTCAGTTCTTTATTGTATCTTGTGGAACTTTCGTTCAATTAGTACTGGAAAGTAAATAGTCAACTATGACTTTAGTATTACCCAGTACAAATGCATTGATAAGTAAGATAGAAAGAATTAATAAAAAAACGCTTTCCTAACTAAACCTAATTGGAGGTACACAAAAGTTAGTATAAATATATCGGTAACAAACATTTTTAACATTAATTAATTTTAGCTAGATACCTAACTAAAGTACTGAATTTTGGTCGTTGGCAAACAATTGTTGCAATGCAACACCATGCACTTGTTTCTGATTACGAACTTACACCATAACTGCACTATAACCTAAATAAACCTAAACTATAGAAGGCTAAGCTAGTAACCAGTTTTTAATGAAAGTTCTACAAAATACAATATAGAACTGAAAATACCGTCCACAAATCTTGCAATACACACGCGAAACACTATGTAACTAAAAAATAAAGAGACTACCGGCTCTGGACAAAGTAAACGTCAATTTTAGGGGAATATCAAAATATCGTAGAAATCTGACCTACTGCGCATGAGTAAAGCTTCCGCGAAAGCAACCATCAAGGGGACATTTTTAGATTGCTCGGCAATTAGCTTTGCTTTTCTACTGGCGGGAGTTGAGTGGGACCTATAGACGTGGAATGTAACCCGCAATACCGGTCGTCAGGTGGCGCCAAAAGCCAGCTCATTGGTTTATGTATACCCAGTGGCGGCTCGTGACGGAAGTTTGTGGAGGTTCACAAGCATCAAGCATGACAAAGAAAAGGAACGAAAAATTTGCGCATATCTCCGCCCACCACTACCCCTTCCTTTTATTTCACCCCTCCGTTCCAACCACAAGATATTGTGTAGTTAAGTCACGGCAGATATAACAATCTGCCGTGGTTAAGTGTCAAATTTACGAGTAAAAAGCTTTCCTAATTTTTATGTTCTTTTTGTACGTAGATATGTTAATAAAACAAAATATAAATTTAAATTGAAAACTTACCAATATACAGCATACTTGGGAAGCAGTAACTAGAAAAGTCAACAACGACAACATAAAAAAACTAAAAATATTTTTAAAAAACAGAACTGATTAAACACAGTGTCTAAACAAAAAATGCATTCTTCTGTCTTTAAGTTTAGCAAATTTCTCAGTAACTAAGTCATTAAAGTTAGGAATATCTTGCAACATTTTTGTCTCTATCGACAACATTGCCAGGGCAGAAAGTCTCTCTTGATTCATAGTACTCCTCAAAAATGTTTTTATTCTTAGTTCTGATATTTTTGTATACATTTATGCGTTATGTAGCTTCATTAGCACAATAGAAGTAAAAGAATAACAGGACTGAGGGCAAAGGCAGGAGATCTCCTGTTATAACAGAAGGTCTGGCAACACTGCATGACATACACAAGCTGTGCCGCGCTTATGGAGGGCTTTACCGCGCTACACGGACCAGCAAAACATATAAAACGATCTCTCAAAAACCATCCGAAAACAAGGCGGCGGCATGCGGCACAGCAAAAGCGTGCTCATTTGAGAGGAATGAAAGCCCATTTAGAGCCGTGCGCTTAAAAGAGATGGGGACAACAAGGTGCATTTATTACGGGAAGCGAACCGTCCATATCAAGTATTGATAGCAACGGAGCACATTTTTCCGGCGATAAGCATTCGGGATTAGAGACCTGCTATAAAATATTTAGTTAGCGAGACGATAATTGGTTAGGGAGCTTATAAAATCATGTTAGAATTGCTTTGTAACAGACATTGTATTGTAAACTAAATATGTAATTTATAGTGAATATTTGTCGATGTGGGGCTGAACCTTAGGGAGGCACGTGCTCAAGTGCTCGTATATAAGAGCCGCCACTGTGTATACCGCAACAATATTTATTAAACTTACAGAAGTTCATCCTTTTTCCTTTCCGTCAGGCCCAATAGAGCTGTTACAGTAGAGTTGAACCTATTCTTTTGGAACAGGTATCACTTGCCTATTCCTTGTACCTATTACCTATTACCAGGTACCTATTCCAGGTCCGTTGGTACTGTCACGTGTTTGATTTTCTAGTCTCGGTGATATTTTTTATTCAAATTCTCGGATACAGGTACGATGTACGATATTATAGCGAATGGAATGGCAGTAGGTTTTTGCATAAAACGATGTTTAAGTATTACTAATATTACTATTATACCGGCAGTTGAAAGTTAACATTTTAAACGCGTCTTTAAGGGAAATAGTCTCAAATAATAATAAATATTTCTAAAAATATTATAATACTTATCAGGCAACAAAATATATCTATTTGCTACTGCGTTTTTTGTAATAGGATGGAACGGTATGCAACTATCGCATATTAACACGCGTCTTTGTACCTGTACCTGTTCCACTCTCGAAATTCACCTGTCGGGTAGTGCAGCCGGAATAGTGGTGCCCACGTTTAAATTTAATACGAAATAGTTTGGACTTAAATAGGTATTTGGAGCAGGTTTGTGTTAGAAACAGCTACAGATCCAACAAGAAGCTGTTTTGTATCACCTCCAAGGCCCAATCCTTGGACGCATTTCGCCGTATAACGGCTCATCAGCAAGCCTATAGAGGCTGACGAAGAGCAAGGGACCTCAGTGTTACTTCAACACAAAATGCAAATAAATATTGTAAAATGTAGCCATGTGACGACATCTCGTGGCGATTGGGCGTTTCCATACCACCAAACCAACAAGCACCTATAGATGTCTAAACAACCTGGACTAACCAAACAATGTTTGGACATCTATAGGTCCTCGTTGGTATGTAACTACTACCGCGGGTGGAGTAGAAATAAATATCTATATTTTTGGGGACGGTGTTTACTTTTATGTAGATGATAAGGTTAAAAATTTGTATTCTTTATTGATATAGTGTTTTTTTTTAAGATAACAGACACAACGTGCAGCGCCCTCTCCCGGCACTGCTCCAAATTACAAAAATTGAATCTAGATAGTTGTTCTTTAATAACAGACCATGCCCTCAAAGCCGTTAGTGATGGTTGTCCCAATTTAACGCATATAAACGTTAGTTGGTGTGGTAGCATTACAGAGAACGGAGTCGAGGCGTTAGCGAGAGGTGAGAGAACAATTAAATTTAATAGTATTATTCTGCTGTTACTGATCTGACAACTTTTTAGACCTAAAACTAGTATCACAGAAACAATTGAAGTCATTTGTACCTACAGGGTATAACAAAAATACAAACTTCTATTTACGAATCACGCGCCATTTTTAAATTTCTAAGCATTAAATAAATATCACGTTTGCGTCAATATACGCCAATAATAGTAGTAATTCTTAGTCCTAAGATTAGTGAAAATCGATAAAGGCGTTTAGAAATTATTCCGAAAATACGATGTTAATATGAGAACTTTAGCGCCTAAATCGCCTCATTTTAGATGAAATTTGTGGTTAAGCATTGTACAGTCATTTCAAGGACACACATATTTGTATGTCATATTATGCTTGCCACTTGTCATGTAGCAATCCTTTGCTAATCAGAGAAATTAAATTTTTAAGTAATGATGTGCAAGCCTTTCTGCAGGACGCACTATACATATACTTTTCTTTTTTTTTTAGGGTGTCCGAAGTTAAGAAGTTTCATAAGTAAAGGATGTAAGCAAATCACATCAAGGGCTGTTATATGTTTAGCGAGATATTGCAATCAGCTAGAAATTGTTAATTTATTAGGATGTGGTGTAAGTATACATTTTTATTTATTATTGCTACACATTTATGTTTCCAGGAAAAAAAATGCACAGAACTGGATAATAATAATAATAATAATAAGTTTATTTCAAATAGTTACAATATAATAAACATGTTAATTAGTGATCGACCGATACCGATATATCGGCTATATCGGCCGAGAGCCGATTATCGGTATCGGCCGATAGATGTAAATATATATCGGCTATATCGGCCGATGTATAAAAACAACCATAGCAGCTTAAAACATTTTTTTTATATTTAAATTTAAAGTAATATTTCAAATAAGTTAATCTTAAGAAATTATGGTAGATATAACATGAAATAGGCATTTAATATGAATAATGTAGTTAAGGCAAATTATCATGTAAAAATATTAGTTTCTCGGTTGTTTCTGGATTCAGCCGATTCCTTTTTGCCGAATTTACGGTTCCAGCTTCTGAAAACATTTGCTCACTTGCAACACTGCCAACTGGTGCAGATAAATATACAGGGTGTAACTAAATAAGTGTAAAACATTTAAGGGGGTGATTCCTCATCGAAAAAAAGATAGGATCTTTTATATAAACAAACTTTATTGGAGCATCCTTTATTAAGATACAGCCCCTTAAAGGGGGTACATAAAATTTGTTTAACAATTTTTTTCACAAGCACTAAAAAAGTTACAATATTAAAATTAACCTGACATTTTCTACTACCAAAAAGACACTTAGCCAGTAATTTATTTGGTTTACCCCATGGTTGTAAGGGGTGGAAAACGCAACCCCTAAAATTTATTTCCAATGCAACTTTTTGCCTTATTATTTGTTTACCATTTAAAAATTAATTTCCGATAGCCTGTTTCATTCTAAACAAAAAATGTCTCTTGAATTTTTTGCCCAAAATAAACCAGTTCGCAGCAAAAAATTATTTTACGAACAACTACAGAGATACATCGTCATAAATGCGAACTGGGTTTATTGTTATTTTGTAGTTACTACCTGCATTAAATGATGAAAGGGGAACAAACAAAACTAATTTATTAATAACAAAACATACAACATGTAGAAATCATAGTAAATGTTCAATATGTCTACCTTCAGACATTACGCATGCGTCTAGACGTCGGCGCATTGAGCCACGTATTCGCTCAAATATTCCTGGAGTCTCTCTTATTACCCTGCATGCATCGATGATGCGGTTTCTTAAGTCCTCTACATCGCGAACAGGAGTACGATAAACCAAATGCTGTAAATGGCCCCAAGTAGAGAAATCGAGAGGATTGAGATCCGGGGATCGAGCGGGCCAATTCTGTGGTCCTCCTCGACCTATCCACTGATTTACATATGTTTCAGTTAAATGCTGACGTGCTACTTGACTAAAATGGGCGGGAGCCCCATCATGCATAAAAAACATATCCCTTCTAACGCCCAAAGGAACTTCCTCCAGCAGTACGGGATGCACTTCTCTTAAAAATTGAACGTATGAATCACCATTTAATCGAGGAGGTAGAAAATGAGGCCCAATTAAATAATCCCCAATAACTCCGACCCACACGTTAAGAGAAAACTGTTCTTGATGGTTACTTTCGACAATAGCGTGAGGGTTTTCATCAGCCCATATGTGGTAATTATGAAAATTAATAATCTTGGCCCGAGAAAAACTACATTCGTCTGTGAATTCGATCGTCTTCAGAAAGTCACGATTTCTTCTAATCATTTCCAGCATCCAATTGCAAAATTCAAGACGGTTCGGAAAGTCTCGCGGTAACAGTGCCTGTACTCGTTGCAGATGGTAAGGGTATAAGAGCTGTTCCTTTAAAATTCGAAATACCGTCATATGATCAACATTTAGCTGGAAAGCAATCTTTCTAGTACTGGTAGTAGGTTATTCTTCAATCAAATTAAGTACTGCCTCCTCAAGCTTTGGTGTTCTTACTTCTCGATGGCGACCACAATCCTGCGTTCTTTTGTCGAATGAACCATATTCTCGTAATCGTTGATGAAGTCGGGCAAATATTCCATGTGAAGGATGCTGCCATTGAGGATACATTTCAGCATATCTTCTAGAAGCTTCTAACCCATTCCCCTGCGACAGACCATAAACGTAATGCATATCAGCCATTTCCTCATTTGTGTATGCCATTTTAATAACAAGTGAATTATTAAAGTAACAAATTAAGAACAGAACAACAATACACAATTAGTATTACTTCAATTTCAAAAATTTACAAACTGACAGCTTGATACCAATTTAATTGTCACTATCGCTAATAGCGGCCTACTAGATAAATTAGTTTCGTATTTTCGTTTTATGGCGATATGTATCTTGGGCGTAAAATAATTTTTTGCTGCGAACTGGTTTATTTTGGGCAAAAAATTCAAGAGACATTTTTTGTTTAGAATGAAACAGGCTATCGGAAATTAATTTTTAAATGGTAAACAAATAATAAGGCAAAAAGTTGCATTGGAAATAAATTTTAGGGGTTGCGTTTTCCACCCCTTACAACCATGGGGTAAACCAAATAAATTACTGGCTAAGTGTCTTTTTGGTAGTAGAAAATGTCAGGTTAATTTCAATATTGTAACTTTTTTAGTGCTTGTGAAAAAAATTGTTAAACAAATTTTATGTACCCCCTTTAAGGGGCTGTATCTTAATAAGGGATGCTCCAATAAAGTTTGTTTATATGAAAGATCCTATCTTTTTTTCGATGAGGAATCAGCCCCTTAAATGTTTTACACTTATTTAGTTACACCCTGTATAAGAGCTTGATTATATAATAATGGTAGAACTTCTCGTTTTTCTTGCCACCAAGAAATGGGATTCGCTTTTCTTTCAAGAAGAGGATGTTATGTTGTTGGAATGGTTTTTGTTTTTGTGGAGCTCATCCCTTCTCCGGCAAATTCTTCGTAGATTTCCCAAAACAGATTTTGGCCAGATGTTCAACTAGTCTCAGGTTCAGAAGTTCGAACATACTTAGCAAGTGGTTCGTTGTCATCACTATCAATTTCTATAGAATCTATAGTTTCATTTATTGTATGGTCTTAAATGTAATCCGAAATGTCAGGGGAACTGGAATGTTCTACAGATGTATTGTTTTCTTTTATTTGGGACTTTAGATTTGTAGTTATGTATTCGCATATAAAATCACGGCCTTTTGTAAAAAAATTGTCTTTGAAGTGAGGATCCAAGAAAGTCGCGATGGTATAATGTTTTTTTATAAATATATTCTGAAATCGTTTATTGAAGCTGTTTTTCAATTCTTCTTTCATTGTACCTACTCCTGCAAAATTAGCGTTTTCTTTGTTAAGATAGGCAGTGATAGTCGAAACAAATGGAATGACTTCAGATATGCAGCAGTCTGAAGAACTTGTAATTTTTGTTATGTCTTCAAATGGCTTTAACAAATTTAAAATGCTTCCAACTAATTCCCATTCGGAAAATGTCAAGTCTGTAAGAGTCCCATGATCCAAAATATATAAATTTACTGCTTGTTTTTGTTCAAGTAGGCGAGAGAGTAGATAAAATGAGGAATTCCAACGTGTTTGTACATCTTGGAAAAGTTTGTGTTTGGGAAGGTTTAGTTGTTCTTGTAGTTTACTTAGTTTATCGCAAGCAGTTTGAGAGTGATTAAAATGCGAACCGATTTTTCTTGATCTTGCTATTAAATCACTGACTGAACGTTGACTTTGTATAGCATCCTGTATTACAAGTTGTAAAGAATGAATGAAGCATGCTTCATAATTTACTTTTGCCTTAACAAAACCATTCCTCATATTGGCAGCATTGTCTGCTAATACTAAGTGAATATGTTCCCTTTTTATATTCCATTCTTGTAACAAAGAATTTAATGCTTCAGCTATGGCGTCTCCTGTATGAGATCCTGGGTACTTCTTGCAGGCAAGTGAAAAATGGGATCTCTGATTTAAACTTAAACATGTTTTAAAAAAAAAATGAATTGTGAGAGACAAAAAAGAACTGTTTGTATATTTGCACGTCCAAATATCTGTAGTAAAAGATGCTTTTCCCAACATATTTGAAATTTTTTGAGTCACTTGTGCTTTACATCTTGAGTAAATATCTGGTACAACTTTTTCTCTGAAGTATTTGTCAGAAGGAATTTCATAATTTGGAATAGCTTTCTTTAGTAGCCGAGTAAAGCCATCATCTGATACAATGCTGAATGGCTGATTATCTAAACATATCATTTCACCTATAAGGTAGTGAAACTCCTTCGCTCTGGATGAATTAATGTCCCACTTTTGCATTTGCTTGAAAGAGTCAGCCAGTGAGACTTGCAATAGCTTAAGTTAGAGTTAGAAGTACTACTAGAACTACTAGAAGGTCCAGCCGTTTCTAAAAAAAATAGACTCAGGGTGATCAAAAGTCAAAACGTTGAGATAAACGGGGAAATTTGTTTTTAAATAAAATCATATCGTAGGTGTTAATTGTTAATGAAACGATTTAAAGTGATGAAAAAGAAAAATGTCCCCCCTCCTACACAAATTCCTTTAATTTCCCCAAATTCCCAACAAATTACTTAATTCTTTAGATTTTTTCAGTAATTTTTTTACACAAATTCCCTTAAAATTCCCTAAATTCCTAATAAAATAAATCCCTAGATTTTTAGCAAAAAATTCCTGGGTGGTTTGCCCCTCAATCCTATATAATAATATAATCCTGAATGAGCAGGTCCTATTGTTGGTAAATATTTTTATAACGTGAACTGGAAAATAAAAATTTAGTACTAACCTGAGCTTGAATCAGTCCCTTTCAATTTATAATATTCTTGAGGATGTTTTTTTCTCTAAATGGTATTTCATGTTTGAGGTATTCGCCGATTTTCCCACTCCCCCTAATGAAATGGTTATGTCACACAATCTACATTTTGCGGTGGATTTCTTATCTGCTGGGGATAATTTATTCTTTATGAAATATTTCCAATAAATACTTTTTCCATCCATTTCGCTACTTTGCACTCCACCAAACTCCAATAGGATTATTATTAACTATTAATATTATGTCTTTGTTAAAAATTAACTAAATTACGCCAAGAAATAATCGAACTTAAAACGATCTGCTTTAAGAATGCAATACTGAATGCACGGCAATAAACGCACGGGATTCACCGAGAAATTCAAATTAAGGGGATTCACCAATGACTTGGCGCTGAGCCACATAAATTACCGCCTATTGCTGTGTTGCCAAAGTGCAATTTTTGTTTTTATTTTTGTGATTTTAAATTGAACATTAAAGAATTATAAATTATATTACAGAATATTCAGATTTTAGACATTAATAATGTTATCAATTAAAAAAGGCCGATATGCCGATATATATCGTTATCGGCCAAGACATTATCGGTATCGGCCGATTATCGGTATCGGCTAAAAAAGTCATATCGGTCGATCACTAATGTTAATATGATATTCTTGAATAAACTTATTCATAAATTCCCCAGAAAACGTGCTTGTTAGGGGAAAATTTTATTTATTTAAAAGTATTTAAGTATTTAAGTATTCAATAGACGCTACTTTCTTGGTGATAGATTATTAAATTTCTGAAAAGGATTTTTTTTTATGTCAAGCAGTGAGGTCTCAACTTGTTGTCATCGCGTGATAGATTTCAGTTAGTTTGGGAGTGTTTAAAAATAAAAATGGCTCATGTGTATGAAAAAATATCTCCTTTATTTTTGAGTTATTTAAAAAAATGTATTTGAAAAAGTTATTTATTTTAAGTAGTTGTATACCCAGTTGAAAAAAAAATATCCCCTTAGAAATCACCCTGTATAATTGATTCATAATAATATTAAATAGCATTAATTAGTCATAGCATTTCCAAAAATATTTTTAAAGCGTTTGTTTTCAATATAAATGTTTTTATTTCAATTTTATATTTTTTTAATGAAATAATTTTTTTAATATTTGTTGCTAAATAATCGTTTAAATAAAAGCATAAATATTTAAAAGTTTTTTGTCCTACGGACCTATTTATTTTAGGTTTTATGGATATTTCATTTTTATAACGGATTAAAATATTATAAATGTAAATTTGTCTAACGTTCATCTTTTTTGTTTCTGAACATAATTCTTTTGAAGGATAAAGATAGTCATAATTAAATATAATTTTTAAAGATCTTTTTTGTAACACTTCTAATTTTTTAACCAAAGTTCCCTTTATTCCTCCCCTACCTAAAATTCCATAATTTAAATGAGTTTTGACTAATGCATAATATAATATTTCTAGATGTTTTATATCCAGAAATTTTTTAATGCTTTTAAAAATTGGTAATATACTTCTTAATTTTTTAGTCAATTATTCTACTTGAAAATTCCAATTTAATTTACTGTCAAAAATTATTCCTAAATATTTTACATGATTAACTTTTAAAATTTAAATGTCATCGCTAATATTGATGGTATTCATATTTTGTGGAACATTATTTAGGTTTAAAGTAAAAGGAAGATAATTTGTTTTATTAAAATTAATTGTTAATAAATTATTATCAAACCAATTTTTTATAATTTTAAAATCTTTTTTAATTTTCTTATTTAAATTTCCTCAATTTGTTTCGCTATAAAAATAGCAGTATCATCTGCAAAACTATTAATTTTCCCATCACAATTTATACTAAATAAATCATTATTATAAATATTAAAAAAATAATGGTCCTAAAATTGTCCCTTGAGGAACACCATATTAAAATACTTTTGAATATCTTTCTTCTTTATCTATTTTAACATAAGTTGGTATATCTTTAAGATAGTTTTTGATTAATTCTAATTGCTTTCCTCTAAATCCAATATTTTCAATTTTTTTAAATAGTAAATTATGACTAACCGTATCAAAGGCTTTTGCTAAATCGAGAAAAATACAAATACAAGGTGTTTTATTATCTTATGCATTATATTTGTTCTGTTAGATAGCAAATAGCATCTTGCGTCGATTTATTTTTTTGAAACCCAAATTGTTTTTTAGAAATAAAATTTATTTTTTCTAAATAATTATCAATTCGTATTTTTAAAATTTTTTCAAACCCTTTAGCTAATGAAGATATTAATGTTATAGGCCTATAATTATTAATTTTACTGGAATCTCCATTTTTAAAAATAGGTTTTATTACACCAATTTTGAAAGCTTTTTGATATAGACTTGTTTTAAAAAATTTATTTATAAGAAAAGTTAGTGACCTAGAAATACTAGTTTTAATAGATTTTATTTCTGACCGGTATATTATTAGCTTATAACGTCTTAGTTACGCGGGAATTATAAGGGTCATAACTCCCTTGGGATATTAAGAAAAATTTGACATAAAATCAAACGATTGACATCTAATGTCAATTTGATTGTCATCTATTGAAACATTAATTCCACTTTAAAAATGAACAAAATGTTACTAAAATCGGTCAGAAATAAAATTATCTATGTATCACTGGAATTATAAGGGTCTCAATTACCTCGGGCAATTGCTGTCCCTCGGGCCAAAGGCCCTCGGGACGTAAACTTTGCCCTCGGTAATTAAGACCATTATAATTCCCTGGATACATAAATACCTATTAATATTTCTGTGGTTCGACACCAGGAGAATTTTTGATTTACAAATGCAGGTAATTTAGTTACTTGAAAAAATTTCTAACAGATGTTTTCAAATTAAACATCCTGTATATTTAACTGATTTGAAAAGCTGCTAAAATTTGTTCTTTATTTATGTAACTATACCTATACCTACCTCGTCAAGTTTTTGAATTATAAGCATTTATTTGAAAAAGTTATATATATATGAGTTTTAGTCTGTGTGCCATGCAGGGTCATATGTCATGTTATGTCACTGTTATTAGCGGAACTGGCCTGCGAGATTACCTGATCTTAATACATTCGATTTTTACCTAGATGCTATGTTTAAAGAAAAAATTACAACTCGCCAGTAAATTCTAGAAAGGACTTGCTGCATCGGGTCAACCGAGCATTTTAAAATCTAGTTTCATGTATACCCGCGCACCTCATCTCCCGGTGGGGAACTAATTAGCTTTCAGTCTCATGATCTGTTGTCATGCCAATACCAGCCATTATTTTTACTTACCAATCAGAAATACTAGATATACTAGAGTTTTTGTTACCGCGGCTCGGATCTGTTCTACGGAACCTAATTTGCATATTGTTATTTTCGAAACGTTTCTTTCGGCTTACAATAAAGGCTGTTAATCTATAAATAGACATGTTGTTGAATCGTTTAGACCGTTTTTGCTGCCTTTTAGGAGAAGAATATTTTTAAACTAGGAATTATAAATCTTTGTTAGTTTTGCCGGTTTTGAACTTCACCGTTAAAGTTTTATTTAAATCAGCATAATATTTTGCATTGTAGAAAGCTAGGATTTTATTTATGGATTTAATTTCTAAAAGCATGTTTCTCAAGCATATACCTCATAACAGGTACAACACAGTGTGTAAAATCAATTAATCAATGACACGCGAAAATAATTTCAAAGCTGGCTGCGAGGTGGTGTTTTCTTTATTTAAATCTTACATTACATATCCCGCCGCACACTCTTTTTACTTTATTTTGGTATAGGCGTAGATGAGACCGTTCTCTTCAATTCTTATACCTTCTTTTACAGAATATAAGAGATGAGGCCGTTCAGGCCTTGGCAGAAAAGTGTCCCAAGATGCATTACTTGTGTCTGTCGAGTTGCTCAGCTTTGACTGACACGTCACTGATTGCGCTGGCGCAACAGTGCACCATGTTGTCGACCCTGGAGGTCGCCGGCTGTTCTCAGTTCACAGATGCTGGTTTTCAAGCACTGGCTCGGGTAAGAATGATTTGACAGTTTATTAAATCCTTTAAATTTAATGTTTCATAATTTGTTTAAATGTCGACGATCGAAATTTATACGGTCCTGGGAAGAGATGGGCGATGGCTTAATACCCAAGGGGTAGGTCAATATACAGAGTGTCCGGGAAAATGTGGGAAATTTCTCGGATTCAGATAGAACATGAAAAAAATAAGATCACAAGTTTCTATAAATTTTTTTCTTACAGGCCCTCCCTACGGAGATATGTTCCCCTGAAGGACGCCACTGGAAATCGGTTTTTCTTAAACTTTCAAAGTACTTATTTAATAAAAATTTAATGCGATGGACACTAGTAAGGACCTCTTAAAATGGTGTCCTTGAAACATATTTAGCTTTTTTAGTTTACCAGGGACGGACTAAGCTTTACAACTTAATGCTTAAATTTTTACCACCCTATATGATAAATACTTAAAATAAATAAACCTGGGTAGCTTGCACCTTAGACTAAAAAAAAAGGTACTCTTGTTTATTGTCGATAAAATGGACCGTTTTCGAGAAAAAGAAAATTAAACGAATTCATGGTTTATTTTTAATGAAAATACCATGATTTCTATTTTGTATCTCGACAACAAAGTGTGATACGAAAGTGAAAGTCATTCAAACAACAGAAAAGTTTAATTTTAAGTTGTTTAATCCGAAAAAATACAAAAATTTAAAAAAACGTAGTGATGTAATAGAAGGCACCTTAACGAAATTGTTGAAAAACTTCATGGGAGGGTTCAACATCGGTTCCGTGAAGTCTGATACACTCTGGGGCACGACGAATTAAGGACTGCTGTACCCGCCACAATAACCCAGCCTTAGTCCTTATCACATCACAATGAAACGTGATTCTCTGTAGAAGTCCCTCCCTAGTGCCGACCGGAGTAGACTATACCAAATTTTTCAGGTGTCCCCACAGGTAAAAATCCAACGGCGTTAGGTCAGGAGATCGAGGAGGCCAGGCAATAGGTCCTCCTCTACCTATCCATCGGTTTGGATAGACACCACCGCTGGAATGAGGTGGTGCCCCATTGTGCATGAAGCACATTTCACGGGTTTCAAGTGGTAAGTGCTCTATGAAATCCTGAAAAGCGTTCTGGAGGAACTCCAAATAAAGTTGCCCATTCCAGCGTTCCGGCAATACGAATGATCTGTAACGCCATGTAACGCTGTCGGTTAGTCACATTGAAAAGGGCACGTGAGGTGGTCCTAAATGGGGTTGTTCAATGAGACACTTTGGTATGCTGCATTAACGTATATTGCACCCAGACTGACTATTGCTAGGCAGCCTAGATACCCTCATTAGAATTATGCTGACGATACAATAATATGTGAAACATTAAATAACTAATATTTATATATTATAATGTATACTCTAAACAGTAAGGTGTACAGGGTGTTTAAGTTGTTTATCGTACCATAAGAGATAATATAGGTTAACTAATAGAGATTGCACTACATCTTCCCCTTTTTTGAAGAATGAACTTCATTCTGGCCACAAATGAAGGACATTCTGACATGCTATTGTGTCTACTTTACTTTAAATTACAGCTCTTCTTTACGTAGAGTTCTTGATTTTAAAATATTTGGCAAGCTAATTTTATTTGAAGAGGTAATGAGGTCTTTAAAGTTATTCCTATGCAATTTTCACCAAATATAGCTAATATATTTTATTTTTATTTCAGTTTAAAAATTTTTATTGATATTTCCACATAGATATACATACACCATAATAAATATATTATATGCAAAATTAACATAATTATTAAAACTCGTTACTAGGAGTCTTTATATATTCTAATAAAAAATTGCGATTTATGCACTTTAAAATTTAGCGGCACTCGCCGTTATTTACTATATTATTAATGTCGACACTAACCTAGGCTAATTCGTAGAGTTCACTTAAACCGTGTCATATTTCCTATATGCATTTACTTAATCTTCTATTAATAACATTCTTACTACCATAATATTATACTAGCAATAAACTTTTTACCATAATACATTTATTAATAGATATCTTTCAATTCGCAGTAGTTAACACTATATTGATATTTATTTTTATTGAAACAAAGGTTTTATTTAAAGAAAGGTTGCAACCTATTTTTGTGTACACTAAATTATTTACCTTGATCACTTGCTATTTTACAATTTACTCCGTCTTCTGTAATAACCGTAAAAGGACCCTTATACCAAGGATCAAATTTTGTTCTGTTTTCATTACTTAAAATAACTTGGTCTCCGGGCCTTAAATGCATTTCTTTCGAATTGTTAGCTGTGTCATAATAAATTTTTCGCGTTTCTTTAGCTTTTGAAAGCATTTCATTTGCGCGTTTATGAGCAAATTGAAGTCTGTATCTTACTTCTTGATAGTAAGCATCAATGTTATAGGCGGGATCTATTCTGGTACCTAAAAGTGCTTCGTCAATATCCGCCTTACCTGCAAACACTAGCTCAAAAGGTGTGTAGTTGTGGTATATACTTGGTGTTGTATTATAGCAAAAACTGTAATAACGTATCCACTCATCCCAATCTGTTCGTGTGTCGTTAATGTACATTCTAACGTACTCGTTTAAAACTTTATGGTTTCGCTCACATCCTCCGATCGTTTGACTGTGATATGCCGTAGAAAACTTGTGGTTGACTTTTAAAAGGTCGGTTAATTGTGCGAATACTTCATTTCTATATTCTGTGCCCATGTCAGTTCTAATTTCTGTCGAAGGGCCATATATCAATATACATTCGTTCATTATAGCTCTTGCTACCGTATTAGCTTCCTTATTTGGTATTGGCACTATTATTATATACTTTGTCAACTCACACTGAATTGTTACAGCGTATAAGTTATTATTTATGGTTTTTGTAAAAGGACCTATTGTGTCTATGCATGTAATATCGAATGCTCTTTGCGGTGTCGGTGTTATTACCATAGGTTCCACCTGCGTAAGTTTCTTTTTATTTAGTTGACATTTTCTGCAGCTCTTTACATATAAGGCGACGTCTCGAGATATTCCTTTCCATCTATACCTAGTCCTGATTTTCTTTAAAAGCTTTTTCTGACCGCAGTGTCCTCCGGAGAGTGGGTCATCATAAAATTTTTCTATTATCTTTATCTTTTCTTCCCTGCTATTTATTCTCTGTGGGTCTTTATATAAAACAATAGATATGTTTTTCAGTTTTAAATTGGCAACTTCTTTTAATTTGTTTATAGTGCACCTTTTAAATATTTGGTCATTTAAATTTAATTTACACAATTTTATTTTATGATCATTAGCCATAATATCGAGCTGAGATAGTATTTTCTCTAGTGAAAAACTATCATTAATGATCTGTATTTGTCTTTCAGGGCTGAAATTTCCCCTTTTACCCAGCAGTATCCTAAGATAATTGGGTCTTACTTCAAATTTTAACATGGGATATTTAATAATACTTAAATTATCTAACGTTTCGTATATTGTTGGGCATTCTGTTAAGTCATTGTTGCTTTCAATTTTAACTTTCAACTGTCTCTGTTTTTGGTTTGACATAGATCTAGTAACTGCTAACGCCTGGACTGGCTGACTTTGCAATTTTTTTAGATCAGTTATTGATATTCTTGACAGTGCATCTGCGCCTACATTATCCTTCCCTTTTATGTAATGTATCTCGAAATCATATTCTTCAAGATCTAACCGCATTCTCGTCAATTTTGATGATGGGTTTTTCATGGAAAATAGATAAACCAGTGGCTTATGATCCGATTTTACAATAAATTTATTTCCGTATAAGTAGGGCCTAAAGTGTTTTATTGCAAAGTGAATGGCCGTCAGCTCCTGTTTAATAGTGGACTTGTTAGCTTCACCTTTGGTAAAGGATTTGGATGCATTTGCTATTGGCAACTCATCTCCATTAAAATTTTGCGCTAAAATAGCTCCACAAGCTTCCTTAGAAGCGTCTGTCGTTACTATGAACTGCCTGGAAAAATGTGGATATTGCAAAATTCTAGGATCTATGAGAGCATGCTTTAAGCTGTCAAACGATTTTTGGCATTCATTAGTCCATATAAAGTCTACATTTTTTCTAGCTAGTTTGTTTAACGGTTTTGCTAGTGCAGCAAAATTAGGAATAAATCTTCTATAGTAATTACAGAAAGCTATGAAACGTTTCGCTGACTCAGCGTTTGTTGGAATCGGGTAATTTTTAATAATTTTGTATTTTGAGTCGTCCGGTAGTATACCGTTGTTCGTAATTTTATGTCCTAAAAAGGTAACCTGTTGCTGGAAAAAAGTACATTTTTCAGGGTTTAGTTTAAGATTAAATTTTCGGCAAGTTTCGAAAACCTGTTTTAAGTTTTGTAAGTGATACTGTTCAGAACAGCCTACCACGATAAGATCATCCATGTACAGGAATGCTTTTTCTGGGGCAATTCCCGCGAATGCCATGGTCATCATTCTTTGGAAGCTATTGGGACTAACTTTTAGACCAAATGGAAGTCTAGTGTACCTATAAGCTCCTGAATTTGTGCTGAAACTTGTTAGGTCTCTCGAGCTCTCCTTTAGAGGAATTTGATGAAATCCTGCTTTTAAATCTAACGTTGAAAAATATTTTGCTCTTCCTAGCTGATCCATAATGTCATCAATTCTTGGTAGAGGGAACTTGTCGGCCAATAACTTTTTATTGATAGCCCTAAAATCGGTCACAAGCCTCCACGACTTCTCACCCTTAGGTGATTTTTTAGGCACTAATAAAATTGGACTATTATATTCTGACGCGGAAGGTTCTATTATCTCATTTTCTAACATCTTCTTTACTTGCGCGTTTATTTCACTCGTTTGTGAATGTGGGGTACGGTAATTCTTTATGTATACTGGCGTTGGATCCGTCAGCTTAAGCTCTTGCTTATAAAAATTGTTTGTTGTCAGTATATCATTTTTTAAGGCAAAAATATCTGCGAATTCTTCGCAAAGTTTAATAGTCTTGCTTTTTACAAAATGTGGTATATCCTGATTTAATTCTTCCAATAAACCGTTTCGATTTCCTGCTTGATAATCGTTTTTGTAAATGGAGTACTCGCTTAGGTTCCTAGTTTCTATATTTACATTTCTTATGACGACGCTTTCTAATGTAGTGTTAAGGATTCGAATTACTGGACTTGACCTGGATACTATTGACCCAGCAAGGAATACTCCTGGAATAATTTCCTTTTTTGAAATAACTGCGTCCTCCTTTAAGTTCTCCAGTTTTTTACATTTTCTTAGAATTTCGTATCTAGGTGGCACAACCAACATATCCTCCTGTGGACTATTGTAAATTGGCAACATCAGTTCTTGTATCCCATTCCATATAGTCATTGTCCAATTGCCATAATCTAACTGGCACTGGTGTTTAACAATAAAGTCACGCCCCAAAATGCCATCAGCCGGAATGGGAAATTCTCTATTGACTATATGAAAAGTATGTTCTACTGGGTATGCATTTTTTATAATAATCTGTGTTGTCGTAGTCCCTAACGAATGCACTAATCGGTCTGTTATGCCTCTTATTTGGCTTGCATTTGACTTGTTTACTAATTGTTTTGGATTTACTTTTGTTCTCTTAATTAACGAGATATCAGCCCCTGTGTCCACCAAGAAAGTGATAGTTTCCATTCCAGTCATTTGCGAGGTAACCACTACATAATTAGAAAGAGACAGGTCCATGTTAAAAATTTTTACAGATCCTCCATAGAACCCAGATGGGGACCCTGTTGGTTTTCCGAATTATCTGGTGTCTCATAACTTCTTACATAGCTCGTATTTCTTGGGCTTCTCTGAGAATAACCTCTATTAAAATTTGACCTAAAACCACCGTTTCGATTTTGACCTCGATAATTTTGACCTCGATAATTTTGACCTCGATAATTTTGTGCGTGTGTAGAGCCTGTCTGGCAGTTAGGGTTGCCATTGTTTGAACGATGGTAATTACTTAAAAAGTTATTTCTACCACGATTGTAATGTCCTCTATGTTGTCTTGTGAACAACACTGTAGGTGAAGTGTCCTCTGAAGTTATATTAACGAATTTTGTTAACGCCTCTTGACAAGTCACAAATGTGCCTGCCTCCATAACTAATTTTATTCTTTCTGACTGCGCATTAGTTTTAAGCGCTTTTACCGTTGTATTCGCAGCATAAGATTCGGCTACCTTGATTGGAACGCCCTCGCTGATATAGGCTCTTTTCAAGCTTAACGCTAGACTCTCTACTTCAGGTTACCGACACAAGCTGTGAATTTTCTGTTATTATACCCCTTTTTAACTTTTGAGATATCTGATCCAGTGAATCTCCCTCTTCAATTAAGTCCCGTGCTTTTCCTGACAGCCTTGTTTTGACAAAAGCTACTGCGTTCTGTGTATTCCCTTCGCAGTTAGTTCCCAATAAGCTTAACGCGTCTAAAAAGGACTGTAGCCTATCTGGCGTACCGTCGAATACTTGTGGCAAGATTTTACTTGCAAAGTCGAAAAATTCTTTAGCTGACGTAGCCATCTCACTTAATTCCGCTTTAGGTTGATTTTTCTTTATTTTTATTTCGGATTCTCCGACTTCCGTGTCACTTGTTTCCGAAGAGCTTACTTCTCCGCTGCTAATAACAATTAAATCTTCGTCAATTATTTCTGGATTTATACATTTCGTGCACGAGGTGGGTACCTTATAAGTCACTTTTAGAACCTGAAAAGACCTAATAACTTTGTCACGAATGTATGCAAATAATTTCTTTACCGTATAATACTGTGTTTCATTAAACTTACTATAAAGAACAACTACTATTTTAATAAATTGGTTATAATAATTTACTAAGTTATCCCTAACCTCGTTACGTATGTCCTGAGACTTTGGTACTCTTACCTTTAAGACCCGTTTTGCCTCGCTTGTAATTAATAGTTTAATTTGTTGAAACTTGTCAAGGGTCCCTTCCCAGTTATCCGACATAAAAAGGTGTAAAGGTTGTCATAAAAAAATTTCAAAAATCATATATCATAGTTGCATTTTAAAGGTATACTATTAAGAAATGCGTATGTTAACTATTTTACTATTAATAGCCTATATTGTTGATTTCGGTAATACCCATTTTTTAATTGCACAACATTGACTCAACATAACATAAATATTATGTCCGTAAAAATGCATACATAAAATCAGTAAGCTAAGTAAATTTGTACTTCTATCTTTAAAATTCATAACATAGCATTAAACTGTAACATTAGCTTCCTAATTAATTTATGCGATATGTAATACGATACCCAAACAATAAAAAAAGTAGTGAAAATGGAATAAGAATAAGAATAAAAATTATTTTCGCAACTAATTGTACAGTGTCCTCAAAACTTTTCTTATGCGTCCCCAGATGAACTCTTGCTCTCAAATATATTCTACATATGATTGTTTTATATTTCGCAACTAAGTCGCACTTCTAAATTGTTTATATTTTAGCATAAAACTGACCTCAATTTTAAAATGTCCATGACTTTCCATTGTCTCTTCATCACTTTGGTACATAGGGACCTATGTAATAAACGTAAAAGTACATACCATTTTCTGCGGAACGAGTGTCTACGGATACCTGACTGATGAAGACAACTGCTACCATATGCTACTCCGACATTATACGTCACCAGCTTGAGTACGTAGCACCATACTTCGGTGAAAGTTCTTTTCAGGTTTCTTCTATAGGTACTCCGTAAGTTAAGAAATACCAATATCGCCAGAGAAACTGCTATGACGTATAAAACCACTCTTATGTCCTTTGGCACCTCTATAGATTGTTCCTCCACAATAAAATTAGAGTTTACCACGCCCGTGTCCGTTACTTCGCCATGTTTTGAGTTTTTAGTACCCATATTTTGTTGGTAACTATTTAAAATGTCACAATTAACCCGAGATAAAAATTCAAAGTCGCCATTAAACACTGTCGAAATTGTAACGCACTTTCCAGTTTTACTTCATACTAATTATTGTTCGCGGGCAGGATCGCCATGTAACGCTGTCGGTTAGTCACATTAAAAAGGGCACGTGAGGTGGTCCTAAATGGGGTTGTTCAATGAGACACTTTGGTATGCTGCATTAACGTATATTGCACCCAGACTGACTATTGCTAGGCAGCCTAGATACCCTCATTAGAATTATGCTGGCGATACAATAATATGTGGAACATTAAATAACTAATATTTATATATTATAATGTATACTCTAAACAGTAAGGTGTACAGGGTGTTTAAGTTGTTTATCGTACCAATCAAAAAATTGCCTATGATTCCTGTCCAGATATTAACTGATTGGAACTGCTGTTGATGATGCGAAACCATAGTGGCATGAGGATTTTCATCAGCTTATACATACATGTATAAGCATATACTCTCTTAAAATTATGAAAAAAGTCAATAATATGTATAACCTTATTAATTGGAATCGCCTACCATTCTCCCTTAGACGTTGGTTAACTCGTTGAAATGTTTTCTGGTTTGGCTTAGTACAATTAGGAACTTTTTCGTGATATAACCTTCTGCCTTCTAAGGCATTGCAAGACGCAAGACCATATATCAGATGCATATCTGCATACTCAATAAACGTGTATTCCATAGTTCGAATTAATTCACAATTAAATTCACCACGAAATCCTAAAAATCAGTAAATTAATATCGAAGCGATGTAAAAGATGACAAGTTGTAAAATGCAGGATATTTATTTCGTACCATAGTAACGTTTGCAACAACAATACGTTTCTTAGTGCCGATAAATGAATAAAACGCACATTTTTTGCAATTAGGGTCTTCTACAACTATTCGTTTATTGTTCTTTTTCTCGAAAACGGTTCATTTTATCGACAATAAACAAGAGTACCTTTTTTTTTAGTATAAGGTGCAAGCTACCCAGATTTATCATACAGAAGGGCCCAACAAATGAGCCAAATAATTTTAGACCAATCTCAAATGTACCTATATTTTCAAAAATTTTTGAGAAGTTCTTAAAGAATCATATTACAGCATACTTTGAAACAAATAATATATCCAATACTTCTCAATTTGGCTTTAGAACTGCTAAATTTACAACAATGGCGATAAATAAATCAATAGAAATAATCAATGGAGGCTTTGATGAGGGCGACTATGTGGGGGGCTTTGTTTTGTGACCTTAGCAAGGCCTTTGACTGTGTCTCCCCTGAGATATTAATGGATAAACTTAAATTCTATCATTTTGAGGAAAATATTATCAAATTGATTTTTTCATACCTGCAAAATCGGGGTCAATCCGTGGAAATAGATGGTGTATTATCAAACAAACTAAATGTTAATATTGGTGTTCCGCAGGGGTCGGTTCTGGGGCCGCTGCTCTTCTTGATTTACATCAATGATCTTCAGAGCTGTGATCCCAGTGCCACCTTTGTGCTTTTTGCAGATGATACAACTGTTACAAGAAAATTAAATAATAAAGAATCTATAATGGTGGATCTGGGGCTGACACAGTCAATGGTCACTAAATGGTTTCATAGCAATAAATTGACATTAAACAGGGAAAAAACAAAAGTAATTTTGTTCTCCCTGCGAGATTGCCGGGATATTATGATGCCTGAGTCAGTACACTTCCTGGGGGTACACATCGACCCCAAGTTGTGCTGGAATGCGCATATTGGTAGAGTAGCGAGTGCTGTGGCGTCAGGTGTGTATGCATTAGGGCGTCTTGTGCGGGTAGTCTCAAGGGGGGTCTTGCTATCGGTATATTATGCTTGTATTGAATCAAGAATTCGTTATGGGCTGCTAGCTTGGGGTCATGCTCCAAAATTAAAACGAATCTTTGCCCTGCAGAGGAGAGCAGTGAGAGTGATGGGTGAGGTTGGTTTTAGAGCTGATTGTAGACAGTTGTTTGTGGATTTTAACATCTTGACTGTCCCTTGCCTATATATACTTTTGTGTCTACTGTTGTATGTGAGGGAAAAGGTTGACTCTTTTGCAGCTTACACTGATATCCACTGCCACCTTACTCGTCATAGGAAAAACTTTTATCCTGATTATCATCGGATCAACAAAACAAGGACAGGAGTGTCATATTATGGTATAAAAATGTTTAACATGTTGCCAAGACATGTCAGGCTGCTGCCAATTAGAACGTTTAAGGTACTAGTGAAGAATTACCTCATTAAAATATGTTTCTTTTCTCTAGATGAATACTCCCTCAATGGGTTCGATGATATGTAAACTAGCTATCCCCCCCTTCTGCAGTATGCGCGGATATCTGTCTGTATTTGGTTTAATAATAAATCTAAAAATTAAAATTTCTCAAATGTAACTCTTTATTAAATCAAACTAGTGTCTATATTTTACAAACAAATTTTGGCTACATGTATAGGTATTGTTTTAACAAGGTAGTAATGTGATGTCTGGTGGTTTTTTGTTTCGATAAATTATAAATAGGTATAAGATAATTAATAAATTATTAAATTATAAATTTTATTCATGTCTTGTACTGTATTAATGTATCTTATCTGACTTTACTTGTTCTTCTTTTTTTTTGTTCTATTTAACATTTACCAATGTGAATTATACTGTCACCATTTCTAATCACTAAAAAGTGGTATAAATCCTTCTTTGACGTATGTAAACACTTTGTGTAGTAGCATGAATAAAAATCATTGTTTCATTGTTTCATTGTAAGCATTAAGTTGTAAAGCTAAGTCCGCCCCTGGTAAACTAAAAAAGTTGTTCCAAGGACACTATTTTAAGAGGTCCTTACTAATGTCCATCACATTAAACTTTTATTAAATTATATTAAGCACTTTGAAAGTTATTCATATCATCATATCATTCATTTCCAGCGGCGTCCTTCAGGGGAACATATCTCCGTAGGGAGGGCCTGTAAGAAAAAAATGTATAAGAAGTTGTCATCTTATTCTTTCATGTTCTATCTGAATTCGAGAGATTTCCCACATTTTCCCGTACACCCTGTGAAATGGGTATTATTCATGTCTACATATTCCAGAACGAGAAGTCCATTCGTGGACGTACTACGTCAGAGATTTACGATTTATCCTAAATTCTCGTACAATGAAAATGCAAATGTCTTTTTCTCCTTAGAAACCTTGTCAAGATCACCTCCCAAAAAACTGTCCTTACAGCATATCATGGTTACTTTCACTCCAACCTATCTTATGCTATCTTATCGTGGGGCCATTCTTGTCATATAGATAAAATCTTTGGCCTTCAACGTAAGTGTGTTCGCATTATTAGCGGCTTGGGTTTTAGAGATGGCTGCCGTCAGTGTTTTGTGGATCTGAAGATCTTGACTGTACCATGTGTATATATATTTCAATGTCTGTTGCATATCAAACAAAACATAAATCTTTATCAGGCTCACTTTGACCTGCATAATTATCCAACTAGGAATAATAACAACTTAGAACCAGACTTCAGCCGTCTTGAGAGAACTAGAAATGGCACCAGATATCTTGCTATAAAGTTCTTTAACTTGATTCCTACAAATATTAAGGTCCTCGGTATCAGCCAGTTCAAAATAAAAGTAAAAAAGTATTTAATGGCAAATGCCTTTCATTCTTATAAGGAGTATTTCATATCAAATTTTAACATGTAATTTTATCTTATGATTTTAAACTTAATTTAATGTGTAATGTTTTAATTTGTAAATAATCTTGGTAAAGTAAATCTTGTAATTTTTATAATAAAATAATTTTTATAATTTCACAATCTACAAAACTTTTTAGAAAAATTTGTCTGTAAGAGTTTTATAGTATCAATTGTGTGATATATGTTGATGTTCCTTGTATTCATGTATTATACACTAAATATTTAGTTTCTATTTGACTTGTAAAAATACTTTGTATGCTATTACCAATAAATTACGCTACTCTACTCTACTCTACTCAAAGTTTTAAATAAATCGGACGTCAATTTTCTATTTTAGTCGCGCATAGATAATGTCAAATTTTAATTTTTTAATAGAACGCCTTGTTTTTATTTCATTTTCTACTTCTACGTACAAATTTAATCATATTTTTGTATGTTCTATATTTAAAAATAGTTTATACAAAAAACAATCAATTTATTTGGCTTTTACTTGATGGAAATCCATTATCATTTGAGTTATAATAAATGGTTTTATTTTTATTAATATTTCTATTTTTATATGTATTTTGTACACTTTGTTTTTAATTATTTTAGAGCTGCCGATATTTAGAGAAAATGGACTTAGACGAATGTGTTTTAATTACTGACGCCACATTAATACACTTAGCCATGGGCTGCCCTAGGATAGAATATTTAGTAAGTAGTGTAAACAATTATTTATATTACAGGGTGCCCCTGACCTAGAAAACCGCATAAAGTCGAGGAATTATATTATTCCCTGAAAAATCGGGGATTTCTCATAATTATACAGGGTGTTATTTAATGATAAACCGTAATTGCAAGGGCACATTCCTGAACCAAATTCAAGTAAAAAAGTTAATAGAAACCTGTGTCCTAAAAAGTCTAGTTTTCAAGATACAGGGTGTCAAAGTTTAAAAAAAAATTGGGTTTTTATTAATATCTCAAAAATCCTTTTGCCGATTTTGGTGAGATATGGCAGTGTTGTTCGTTGTGATAAGACGCTAAGTTAGCACTAACTAGAAGATAATTATGAGTTCCAGTGGCGTCCCGGGGGCATTCTCACGAATAAAATTGGCAAAGAAAATGTACGCCACTGACGTGTTTAAAAATTTTATATTTTATTTATTTATTTATTATTATTATAGTGCCTCGACTACTTGTGGCCATTGGCACGTTTACAATATGTTACATATTACATTTTATTACGATATCTATATATAAAAGGGGAAAAGCTATATTAGGTTGTATAAGTTGATGTCCTTTAGAAAGTTTATCACATTTTGGTATTTACTAAGCGCGTTTAGGTTTTCCTTGAGATCTGCACTTGTTATACCATGTGTTTGTCTGTTTCGAGTGTACTGGGGGCACAATGCTAGGATGTGTTGTACTGTAAGATGTGTGTTGCAGTGGTCACATAGGGGTGGGTCTCCATTATCCATTAGGTACCCATGTGTAACGCGGGTGTGTCCAAATCTTATTCTGTGGATTACCATGGCTTCTCTTCTGCTCATGGGAGGCACAGTACTAGTTTTAATAGTGGGTTGTATTTTTGACAGTTTTGTATTTGACTGGTTCCAGTTGTTTTCCCATCTATTTATTATGGCTTGCTTGAAGAGATTTGCACGATCTTTTGGGGCTTGGATTTCTTGAATTGGTAGGTTTAAACTTAGAGTCTCTTTGGCAGCTTGGTCTGCTTTTTCATTGCCGCTGATACCAACGTGGGATGGCGTCCATATGATGGATAGTCGTATATTTTGATTATGGAGTTGTTGGGAGACATTGTGTATATTCTGTACCAGTGGGTGTTGCGTATACATATTTTCTATCAAATGGATTGAAGCAAGTGAATCTGTACATATGGCAACCGATTTATTCTCACCGCTAATTGATTTGAAGGCCATAAGAATTCCATACAATTCTCCAGTATGAATACTACAGGAACTAGGAAATAGGTATCTTGCAATGGTCGTTTCTGTTGTTGTAACTGCGCAGCTAACTCCATTGTCATCTTTAGATGCATCTGTATATAGAATATTTTTGTGGTTTTTTGTGGTAATCAGTTCTGAGAAAGATTGTTTGAGAATTGAATTATGTGTTTCCTGTTTTTATATTTACATAAAGAGGTATCAATAGATGGCATTTGTTTGCTCCCTGGGGGGATAGTTGGTATTGGATTGACAGATGTTTTGAATAAGTCACTATTTTCTAGTAGTTCTCTTAAAGTCTCTGAAAGGGGGCTTTTTGTAATATTTGGATGCGTTACTTGGTCAGTGATAAGTGGACTGTGTTTAAAATATTAAGGGTGGATTTGCTTGCAGAGCCATAGACTAAGCTTCCATAGTCCAGTTTGGAGCGGATTAGTGCTCTGTATATTTTTAACAGAACTGTTTCTTGTGCTCCCCAATGACGGTGTGCTAAAGATTTAGTATACTCATACGGCATTGGGCTTTTATTTCTTGGATGTGCTTCTTCCAGGTAAGTTTGCTGTCAAAAGTTAGGCCTAGGAATTTGTGATTTTCTGCTAGCTCCAGAGTTCAGTGTTATATGAGGAATATAGTTTGTTCTTCTTCGACTAAATTTTAATATTTTAGATTTGGAGATTGAGAACTTAAAGCCTGTTTTTGTTGACCAGTTGGATAACTCATTGACTGCATTTTGGAGTAGGGTACATGTAGTTGCAATATTTCTTCCTGTTCAATAGAAGATTAGGTCATCTGCATAAAGTGCGTATTTTATTGGTAGCTAAACCCCATCACAAGTTAAATAAGGTGGTGCTTAGCACTGCTCCCTGTGGAACTCCGTCTTCTAGAGGGATTTCGTGTGATATTTTCCCATTAGCAGATACTATGGCAGTTCTATTAGAAAGAAAGTTCTGCATGAATGCCACGATGGTTCCAGTTAGATTAATTTCTTTCAACTTGTCATATATAATTCGTTTCCAAGTAGTGTCAAAAGCACTTTCAATGTCGAATATTACTGCCACAACGTCTCGTTTAGCAGCAAAGGCACTGGCGATTTCAGTTTGGAGGACCCCCAGGTTGTCTGTGGTGCTTCGATGGGGTCTAAATCCTGATTGGTTTTGGTTTATTAGGTTGTTAGCTTCCAAGTACCAAAGTAGGCGTCTATTTATCATTTTTTCGAATAGTTTACACATCGTGCAGGTTAGTGAGACTGGTCGAAATGAGTTTGTATCTGCTGAAGTTTCGCTACTTTTCTTGAGAGGTAGGATTATGGATTGGTGCCATAAATCTGGAAATTCATGTCTGGTCTATATTTTATTGTACAGTTCTAGGAGTTTCTCCAAGCTGGCACCGGATAGGTTTTTGAGGAAGATGAAAGGAATATTATCTGGTCCCGCAGCAGAATTTTTGCACGTAGCAAGTGCTTGATTGAGTTCTTGCTGTGTAAAGAGAAGGTTGAGTGAGGCGGAGTGAGGTAGTGCCTTTGTTTGAATTGTAGGCATAGTTTGGGGATTATTGTTATTTTTGCATTTTTCTTCAAAGTGTTTGGCAAGAACGTTAACGATCGCTTGGCTGTCTGTGATAGTTTCATCATTGTCTTTTATGGCGGGTATCTTACAATTTGTCTTTTGTCCTTGCATTTGCTTAATTGTAGTCCAAACTTGGACAGGGGGAGTATCAGCTGTGATTGTGTTCACATAGTTGCTCCAGGATATTTGCTTGCTATCTTTCAGTACACGCTTCGATTTAGCTTTGAGCTTTTTAAATAAAATTAGGTCACTTTGAGATTTTGTTCTGCGGTATGTATTTAACGCCTTTTTGCAGTCTTGTACAGCAATTTTGCAGGCATCGTTCCACCACGGGACTACTTTTTTTGTGAAGTTTATTTCGTGTGTACCTATATGTCTCTCTGCGGCTGTGGTTATGCATTTGACTAACTGATTTGTGGCTTGGTCAATATTGTTATCTAGTTCTAATTGGTCCGCATGTGTTTTGATGCAGGAGCTGAAACTAACACAGTCGGCGCAGGCGAGTCTCCATTTAATTAGGATGTTGTAAGCTTTAGGTGCTTTGTCAGAAATAATTATAGGATAGTGATTACTATCATACAAGGTGTCCGATACTTGCCAACTAAGTGTGGTTGCTGTTCTGCGGTCACTAAAGCTGAGGTCAATGGATAAAAATGTTCCAGAGGAGATATTAAAGTGGGTGTTTTCGGGTTAAGCAGATAAAAATACAATTTTTTTTTATCTCTTGATATTTTTTTATATCTTACTTCGTTTTCGAGAAAAAAGTAAAGCCACTTCATTGCATGTTGAAACGAAGAAAGATACAAAAAAATATTACGAGACAAAAAAGTTGTATGTTAAGCTGCCTAACCCGAAAACAATATAAAATTTTTAAACAAGTCAGTGGCGTACATTTTTTTGTCCGTATTATCGTGAGACTGTCCCCGGGACGCCACTGGAACTCATAATTATCATCTAGTTAGTGCTAACTTGGCGTCTTATCACAAGGAACAACACTGCCAAATTTCACCAAAATCGGCAAAAGGATTTTTGAGATATTAATAAAGAACCGATTCATCAGCGGTGGAGAAATGTGGCAAGCGGTGGGGTCAGTTGTAAAGTCAAGAAACTGACGAAAGTTGTGAAACGATGCCGTTTTTTTCTTGACTTTTTAATCCCAACTTCATCATACACTTTTCTCCATGATATTTATGGTTGTACCGTGACAGAGGCCAAAACATTTATTTCTTCTTCCCTGTTTTCCTTGTTGGAAGAATTAGGGCTTGGTTTTTTTAAAGATCGGTACTCAATGATATTGGCTTGAATTTTTTAAAATATTCTTTTATCAAGTTGTTGTATTTCTGTATATCTACGAAAAATTTAATTATGTCACAAAAAGCTAATAATAGATAAGAATAATGATTAAAACTTTTTTATTTTTATTATGAATATTAATGGTACCTAACAAATGATTTTAAAACTTTCCTGTTAAAATACAGCTCCGAGGCTGCGCTCGCGTCTTTATTAGCTTGGATAAAACAAACATACATATCGTGTTTTTCATAATTTTCATTTTTATAATTTTGTGCCATCTTGAACAATTTTTCACAGAAATAAAAAATAAACTTACAGAATGAAACAAATACCAGTAATATGTGACAAAATCCGTAATGGCGCATTTACAGAATATGGTTTTCTCTCATGACTGTCCGTGACTGACCATGGCTTAGCCTTCTGTACAAAAAATGATTAATTTTACAAAAAATGTTAAAATTATCCCTTTTTAAAAGAAACAAATGTGGACTATTATATATTTTTTAAAAGCTTTTAAGAAGAGGGATAGGACAAAGAAATAATATATAGGGTGTACCATTTAAAAAAAAAACACAAGTTTGGGTCATAACTGAAAAACAAATCTTTTTAGAAGAAAAGCTAACTACGCCAGTGAATTCTACATAAAAACTATATAATAACCCATTTTTACCTCATTGATAATTTATCAAATAATCGAGAGCCCGGTATGTCAGAAACTGAGAGGGCTATGAACATTTCATAAAATAATAGAACAGTGAGCCGCAAGGGAGCTGGTATATGAAAACACACGAAAATTAGACACCCTGTGCAAAGGAAAAATTAAATCTGCTACTGAAAAAACCACTGGCTAGGTGAATGAACCCTCCAAGTAATAATTTTATTGTTGCAAAACAGTGATTTTATCAAAAATCTGTAATTTCATTGGTTCAAAATGCCATTAGTGAAATAGTCGATAAGAAACACTCTAGTGAAATAGTTAATAAAATATTCAGGAAATTTTTGTTTCTATCCTGTGGGTACACGTTCCATTTTATCCTTGTCATGTCAATAATTAAATACAATTTTTCTTTCTTATTCATCTGCAAGACGTACTATTAAAAATTACGTCTCACTTATATCCGCACCTACTACAGTGTATTATTTTTTTTACGCCCTCGACATGTAATACGCACTTATGCCAATCTGCTGCTTGTACATTCGCTATTGCCGTTTTTAACAGTTCATTAACATCTTTTAATTGAAAAGTTTTATTTTCACGCGGCACTTCGCCTTTTATCTGTGCCCATATAAGCTCGATTGGATTTAGTTCACAATGGTAAGGCGGTAAACATAACATTGTAACACCTCGTTCACGAGCAATTTCATCCACTACATATTTCGTATATTTTTTTTGTGAAGTCTTGCAAGATCGAGCAACTGCACTTTTAGCATTTTTTCGCCAAATGCAATATTTTTTTTCTTCAAGCCAGTCAACAATATTTCCTTTTCGCCACGCAGAAGTTGGCAAAGCTTGCACCCGACGGCTATGGTATGGTGCATTATCCATCCCGATTACAGACCCACGTTCAATACGCGGTAAGATGGATTTAAACCAATCTTCAAACACTCCCGTGTTCATATCCTTATAATAATCACCGGTTTTACGAGATTCAAACACGTTTAACCCACCTTAAAGAAAACCAGAATCACTCCAGATGTGGGTTATAATTATTCGACGACCTTTTCCTGAAGGAGCTTTCAATTCAGTGATAAAGGTGTTACGTGCATCTTTAATGTTGAGATCTTGCCAAATGTAATTCACAATATGTCCTTTATATAACCATGTCTCGTCCGTAAAGTAAATTCTTTTCCCTGCACAGCGATATTATTGTATTTCTTCTAGATGCTTTCTACGCCACAATACAATTTCTTCCTTTTCCACCAAAAGACTTGCGATTTCGTTTTAAGAATCGAAAATTCAATTCTCGTAGTGTACGCATTAGAACTCTTTGTGAAATTTTTTGCATATTTTCATCCCTTTCAATTTCGGCAGAATTTTTTTTTAAATCGGAAGTTCATTTCGAAAAGAAAAATGCATTGGCTAATGTTTGCTGATCAATAAAAATCTTTTTCTGTTCTCTTCTTTCTTTCTGATCGGAAACTTTAGTATTCCTATTGTCCTTGATAGTTCTATAAACAGTACGGCAAGATGTCTTAGTCAATGTGGCACAAAGTTCTGCTGCATCAGTGAATGATATTCCACTGTGTGTACTTAGAATTTCCTCATACACATTTTTTACCATTGTACGCTCCCCAGGTTTTAGATGACGTCGTTTTGTAACTTGTTGGTTATTATTACTTGAAGAACTCGCCTGCATTATAATATTTGCTGTTTTGAATAACCACCAAAATAATAAAACTGAATTGCTAATATCCTCTTGATTGACAATGAACTGAACGTTGGTTAGAGGCGATAAGAAAGCGTGCGAGCGCCTTTAGACATGGGGGTTTTCCTACCTGCGTTGCCAAATTAAGTAAAACAGGTACCCTAGGGTGAAAAGGCCCTTAATGACATGCCGATTTCGGTAAATTTTAAATCTATTAAAACTTGGTAACATGTAATGACCTATTTACGCACAATTTTCCCAACCGGTTTCAATTGCTTTTATTTAACTTAAAAGTGGGCGAATCAATATTAATTATTTTCGCCGCACACCGTTAATGGCTATATGAACAGTTTTGCCAATTACTTTGAGACCGTAGTATAGATGTAAAATAAAACCTATTATTACTATTTTTTCAGACGTTGTCTCACTGCGAACTGATCACTGACGAAGGTATCCGACATCTATCGATGTCGCCCTGCGCCGCCGAAAATTTGACAGTTCTCGAGTTGGACAATTGTCCTCTAGTCACGGATGCTTCCCTGGAGCACCTCACTTCTTGTCATAATTTACAAAGGGTGGAATTGTACGATTGTCAACTTATCACCAGGGTGGGAATAAGGAGGCTTAGGGTAAGTACGGTGCACTTACTTTCACGCACACAAAATTAATTTGGAATATTTGTGTAACACCACAACAATTTTCAGTTCTCCGATTCTGATGAAACTTCCTGGGATGGTTGTACTATTATGTTTTTTGTTTAATTTAGATGTAATTTTTGTCGTTGTTTAGTTTGTTATCACATCTGATTTTAACTGCATACCACAGACTGGAAAACGGTTTATGTTTGGGTACTGCGCTAATCGCGTGAACATCCACCAAGTAAGAAAATGAGCCGAATTTAGATAGTTAACACAATTAAACGAGGTCATATTATGGGGCTACGAGAAGCTGGCCCTTCGTTTCGGGAAATTGCAGACCGTGTTGGCCGAAATATGTATGGTATTACAATGTTGCAGGGCGAAGCCAGAGTACCACGTGCTCGTGGCCCTAGACGACAACGAACCACTAATGCACGCCAAGGCAGGTACTTAAGACTTTTTGCTTTTAGAAACCGATTCACCCAGTTCTTGGGCTGTAGCAACTGATGGTTTCAAGCTTTAAACTTTTGAAAGAACTCATTGTCATCGGTTTAATGTAGAATTCAATCCTTTGAATTGCATTCCTACTATTCCCCCCTTTTACTGCCACTAACAACGGAGCATCAATACCAAAGACTTAAATGGTGTTACTAACGACGTCATTGTGACCAAGAAGGAAACACGACTGATTATAAATTCCCTTGAAAAGACTAACCAAGTATTGATATCGTCAACAAAAGACATTTAAAAAAGCAGCAAGGATATAAAAAGCACATTTTAATTAAAGAATAAATAAAAGTTACAACAAAGAAACCACATCAGTATTATCTTCAATTTACACACAGAAAACAAGAAAAAAAAAATTCACCCTATACGATAAGTAAGTATATGGCATATTCTCGGGATCGTATAGGGGAGGTCAAAATAATCCCAATTTGTCATAAGAAGGCATTATTTTACAGAGCTGAAAACTAATTCTTTAAATACTCTGGCCATTCCTCTTTTAAAAAAGGTAAATTACTTCGCAACATATTTTGTTTGGCTTATTGACTGCAATAAAACCCCTCATAAACTCGGCTTTTGCTTTCGCAGAGACGTATTAACCCACATTTATTTTTAATGCCAGTTTATGATAACAATAGATAGTACATTACTTGATTTGTCGTCAAAGTTAATAAACTGTCTAATTAAGGTTTTCTAGAAACAACTTAATTATTAGGATATTTCTCAAAACTTTTTCGTTACAGGTACCTGTTTATATAGCTTATATAAATACTAAACATAATATGGAAGTAGTCCATCTCTCAGTGGAGTAATATTTTAAGTGAGGAATGAAACACAAAGTCTGCTCCACTAATTTAATAAAAAAGTTCAGATCAACATCCCAAACATGTTTCGAAGGTATAAACCTTCATCTTCAGTGGGTAATTATTAAGATGTTATTTATGAAGAGACCAATGACATTGTTAAATTTATTTAAACCAATGTTGCAGAAAAATTTTTTAAAAAGACATATGTAAATTTAATTAGGTAACTAACACATATTAAAATTAAAGTAAAATTAACCAATTGAAGTTAGTTTAAAATGAATTTAGTTTTATTTTAAATTTGTTGAAAAACCCAAATTTTACTGGGAAATTGTAATAGGGTACGACCATCATGGTGGAGTCGTACCATTTGGTCGTTTCATCGCTAGGACATTTCAGCGCCGGCCCATTTCAGCGCTAAATTATTTCTCAAGATTTTATTATTAAATATTTATAATAAAAATGATCTAAATAGAATTTATTAAATAAAATTAAAAAAAGATAAAATATTGGTAATACTGTAACGCTCTTTATACGGGGTGTTTTGAATCCTCTGGTCGTGCCTTGTTTTCGGCCTGATCACGGTGTTTAACGGTTTTCTCGAGCGCCACTCTGTTGTTCGGGGTGTAACAGAGAATCACCTTGACCTACGGGTAGCTTTTATACAAAGGAGAAAATAATGCCAGGGGTCGTATTTGCTCATGTGTAGTCGGGTTCCCTATTTTGGAGGATTCCGAAACGTTCCGTTCGGAATAAAACAAGAAAGTTTTAGTTAAATACTTCTATTTATAAATAAAGAACAACGGGTATAGAGTTGATATGGCCAGTCTTAATATTAATTTTTCCTATCTCTAATTTATACGGGAAAGCATACTGATATATTATGAACGGTGGTAAATTGCGGAGTTAGGGGGTGCGGAGCACCGGGGCGGCATGCGACGAAGCAAAAGTAATTTGGCCAGAGAAGCGGGTTTTTTAAGTTAAGCAGAAAGCGGTTGGAAAGTGCGGATTATGATTTACAGCGGGTAAAGCAATACGGTAATAAGAAACAGCTCCAGCGGTCACTCTACAGCGGTAAGCAAGCAAGCGGTAAGTGCAAGTAAGCAATTTTAACAAAACCTGGTGGCTGCCGTGGGAGTATCTTCGGTTTTCTTTACAACATTCATTCGGTCGGTTCATACATTGTCAGCACTAGTTTTGCGAAGAATGCAGCGTGCTTTATTCGCAAAACCTACTTAGGTTGTTACCGGGTCCGCGTCAGAACACATCACCCGGTAGGTCCCCTCGGTCACTAACTCGGTCACACCTCTTTCGTGCACTCGCCGGTTTTTCCAAAAGAGTTTTCTTTGGGAAAAACACAACGTTATTGGGTTGTTACAGGGTCCGCGTCAGAACACATCACCCTGTAGGTCTCCCTTCGTCGGCGGTTTCATTCATTCAACCTACACACACATGGTCCGGGACGGATAATTTATTTGTAGGTTAACACAGGGTCCGCGTCAAAACACATCACCCTGTATGTCCCCTTTTTATTATCGGTCTCAGCTTTTAATACGATTGCTACTCCCAAGACACTCAGGCAGGGCTACTTACTTGTTCGGTCTTTCTGTCTGACTGTTCTGGCTGGAGGTCAAGCGCCAAGTTCCTTTCGATTCGCTCTTTGAGTTCGAGCTGGGCTTCGATTCCCCCACTAGTACTATCCTACTCCGGGGAAAAGAAGCCTGCGGTTGGCTGCGCGTAGGCGCATAGCGGCCTGCTGCCTAATTAACTGGCTTGTTAGCTCAATTAATTGACACGGTGCGTAACTTAATTATTTATACACGAATTTAAACGGTTAAAAAGTGACTTCGTCACAATACAAACTGAAAAAAAAACAATAACTAAAATTTGTTTAATAAATAAAATTTATTAAATAAAACTACAAAAAGATACAATATTGGTACTACAAACTAATAACATTTTTAATATAATATATACAATTAATTAATCAGTCATTTGGTAATTGTGAGCTATTCCTCTTAAATATTCTATTGGAGTTCTGTTGCCGTATTCGGTAACAATGCGGAGTATGCGTTCATCTGCATCACGATATTTTTTTAATTTAATCTGGGGCGGATTACCAGCAATTAATTGTTCATAGTAAGTATAATATTTATTGAGAAATAATTTAGTGCTGAAATGGGCCGGCGCTGAAATGTCCTAGCGATGAAACGGCGGCGCTGAAACGGCGGCTCTAAAACGGCAGTGCTGAAAAGGCTGCGCTGAATAGTCCCATTCCCTCCATGACGGTTGTGCGTTTCATACAGGAAGTATTAGAACCATGCAGCAGCTATACTCTACGTATTGGGAACGTGCTTCTCCAGTAGAATAATGCACGACCACATATTGCTCGTGTTGGCTCATCTAAAACATATTGATGTTAATAAGCTTCCTTTCTTGGCCACCAAGCTTTCCTGACAGCTCTCCGCATAGAATAAATATGGAACATGGTAGGGGGATAAGGGACATAATCATGCACAGACGCATCCGCTAAATGTGTAAATTCCTAAGGCGTCATACCCATTTTTTTAGGTTTCCAACACTTCTCGTTTGTCGAATGGCTCCAAATTCTCATTTTTGCATTTTAAATATATTTACAAATTTTCATCAACTTACCTGGAAATTTTTATGTATTTATTTATTTCCGTAAACTTTACATTGTAAACAATGTTTACAATGAATACAATTAAACATTCATATAAATTTAAATCTTTGTACTGGATGTTATTTAAGTACGTGGGGGGTGATTCTAAGACGAAAAGTTTATATAAACATAGGTCCAGTAATGCTTCGTTTTCAAGATACAGGGTGTCAAACTTTTTTAAAAAAACCGGTTTTCGTAAACATCTTAATAATCCTTTAGCCGATTTTGTTGAAATTTGCCGGTGTTATTTAGAGTAGTAAGGGGCTAATTTAGCCCTAACTAGATTTAAAATTTTAAGTCCAGTGGCATCCCGGAAGGCACCTTAACTAAGTTTTAACAAAAAAATATGCGCCACTAATTTTTTGGCAATTTTTGTATTTTTTTCGCATTAAGCAACTAAAACTAGAACTTTTTTATTTTTAGCATTTTTTCGTATCTTGCTTCGTTTTGGAGAAAAAGTATAAAAATCACTTTAGTGCAATCAATAAAAAAAATTTTGTGTTTTATAAATAATTAAAAACTGTTTTAATTGTTGTCCATGGACATGAAAAAAAAGTGATTTTTATTTATGATTAAGCAGTTAAAATAAACAAAATTTATCTTTTGAATTTTTTCGCTCAAATTATCTGTTTTCGATAAAACAAATAACGTTATTTATTACTTCAGTGTTTTGAAAGTAACAAAAAGTAAGATTGCCATGGAAGGAAAAACACATGTTCAACTTTTTATTACAAACAATTTTTAATTATTTCTTCTTATACAGCCGGAGAAAAGCACGTGTATATGAAAGAAACAAAAATATTAAAAATATGACTGGAAATATTAAGGAATAATATACCGTGGAAGAAGAAAATATATATAAATATCTACCTATATATAATATGTATATAATAATAATAATAATAATAAAGGTCTTTTATTCATGAAAGAAAAACTATTACAACAGCAAAATAATTACAATTTAAAGGGCGAGATTCAGTTCATCCAATTCCGAAAAAAATGGATGCCTGTTCTTACATCTAACCCTAGTAACAGAGAATTTATTTGAAAATTTTATATTATAATAAGCTAAAACTAGATTATAGTAACAAAATGAAAGTAGAAATAAGAAAAATAGAAATAACAGAAATAACGCGCGGCAACAAACAAATCCAAATATTTCCCTACAAAACTATTACAATTCTTTTCCCCCTCTCTCCTCCCAACTCAAACAGGTCAACATTCATTGATCAGATAGTAATTTTTTAAATATTTTCATTTTAAATATATTTTTAGAATTTATATCCCTAACTTCGATTCCCAAGTTATTTATGGTGTTTGCAATTTGATAACTAAAACATCTTTTGTACATTTCGGTCGAATGAAGTAGAGGCGTTAGCGTTCCTTTAAAACGAATGTTCAAATTGTGAACATCTGCGCGGTAACGCACTTTGTTATATAGATATGGGGGTGTTTTTGTGATTAGAATTTTAAAGAAAAAAGTAGCCGAATGTAATAATCTATTAACCATGTTTAACCAATTATTTATTTTGAGCGTATGACTTATAGGGTGATATTTCCTTATACCGTAAATCAATCGTAAGCAAGAGTTCTGGATTCGACCGATATTGGCACTTTTTAAACAGGGTCCATAAATAGTGTCACAAAAGTTAACCTGAGAAAGAACCAACGATTCACACAGCATAGATTTGATTTCTCTACTGAGGAAATGTCTATGTTGAAAAATTAATTTTAGATTAATATAACCTCTTTGAATTACTTTATTAACGTGCTGTGTAAACCGCAAATCATCATCCAGAATTAGTCCTAAATTCTTGAAATTTTTATAAAATTTGATCGGTTCATTGTTAATTAATATGTCACTTTTATAAGACCCAACAAATTCATCCCTATCCCTTACCCGACCAAAAATCATGACAGCTGACTTGTTAGAGTTTAATTGCAGGCAGTGTTTCTTGGAGAAATTATAAAGATTTTGTAGATCATAATTTATAGCTGGCACTGCTTGCTGGCTTTCAGTAGAAGAAAACGAAAGGTACAATTGAATATCGTCAGCATAGTAGTGTTGGGTGCAAGAGAGAAAAACATTGGGAAAAACCGATATGTACACTGAGAATAACAAATATAATATTCCTAAAAAACGAGTACCATAAAAACAATATTTATTTGGTATGTATCACATCATTTCATATACAGGGATCACAAATGTAGCCTACTTAGTACACCCATAAAACTCTGGATGTAGGATAACTTAAATAAATCGATTTGATTCGAGCTATCATTTGCAGATCTGAGTATTCTCGTAATTGACTAATTAATTCCATAGTCTGTCGAATGAAATTGGACTGAGTCTGACGGCTACGTCTTTCAACAGTTTTAAATTTACTAGATTTAGCAGTGCAGGACAGTCAACATCACCTCTCAAAAGCTTAAACAACATGCAGATGACCGCTTGAAGCCTTCTATCTTCCAAAAATCCTAGGTTCAAGCGTGTCGGAAGCTCCTCATAAGAATGTTCTTCTCGTAATAATCCCAACGGGAAGCCTATTACCCTAAGAAACTTATTATGCATCCAGATGGATTTTGTAGTATATTGAATAATGGTTCTACAGAAAATCCCGTGGAAGATCTGCATATTATTATAAATCCGAGCATTTTCAGGGATCTCGAGACGATGATGTCAATATAACCTAAAAAGTATACCTTGTTATCAAGTTCTACGCCCAGATCACGAATTTTATCAGCAATTTTTATCAAAGCAAAATCAACAATTTTTTTATCAAAGAGTCTTCCATAAGATACTCACAAAAGATGAAATATTTATGATAAGTAGTATGTTTGCGACGACGGACAATAATTATTGGTACCGAAAAAACAAGAGGAGAATAATGAGATCGTTGTGATACTCCTGATACTTCTACAAAACTGTCTGTAACAAAATTACCAATTTTCACCCGAAATGCATGGCTTTTTAAGAACACTTCAGCCATCGAACAAGAGCAGGCCTGAATCACATAGTACGTATAGAGTGACACAATAAAATTTGTGGTTACTGATTGCTGCTGATCGATAATAACCTTCTTACAGAGCTACCTGAGCTGATCGCATAGCAGCTCGTTGAACAATTTAGGTAGTTTTCCCAAGAAACTCATCAGGCTTAAGAGTAAGCTTATTCCCTTCCCTTTAGAATAATGGAATGGGAATGAACAGCCGCGTGACGCGTTACAGTTCTATTTTGTTTGAACGCCATACGGTTTTCTTTGGGCATAATTTATAAACTATGAACTTATAACCTTTTAAGGTGGTAACAAAATATAACTGATGGTATTCTTAATATTAAATAAAGTTTAAGGTTACCACCTACCTCAGCTAGCTCAAGCTCGTGGCAATTGTAACCGGGGTGGTTCTTTTGTGAAGCCAGTTAAACAACAAAGTGTACATAATGTATGACCTGCGCAAGCAAAGATTTAAGTTTGAATTTTGAGCGCCAGTCACAGCTGCTTTTAGCTCTAACTAGTCACAATAACACCAAATTCCTGTGAGTGAACAATGGGGCCCATACACAGTGCCAAAACAAACACAAAAATACTTAAAAGTTATTTAATTTGAAAAAGAGGTAGATGTAAAAAAAGGTTTTAAATTATAAATTAACAACGCTTAGTTCAACTTCTAATAAGTAATTGTAGTCAGTTGAATTACCAAATCAGACGAAAGTAGTAAAAGTATATAAGTTTGGCTAGGTGAAACACTCATTATTACAGCGCAAAAGTTGCAACTCTTTTACAATCCGCTTTATATATTTGAACAAGTAAGAGTAATAAGGTAAATCACTTAATACGTTGAATATGTTGAAATATACTGTTAAATTATGTTATAAATAGTTGAACAAAATTGCCTATGGCTTTGATTAAAACAAAAGGAAAATTATTTAGTTTAGGTACGGCAAGAAATTACATTTGGCTGTACTCGATACAAAAAAATCGAAATAAAATAGGGTATTTGCAGTTTGACTAAAAATGAAGACGTACTTATCCGTAGGGTCCTTCTGGAGGTGGCTGGTTTCCTTAAGGGATGGCCCCTTTTTACTGCTCAGCAATGTTGGCTACTAGTGATGTTGGCCCTCAAATGGGCCTTACAGATAGCCTCAAAAAAACAAGTCCGAAAACCCAAGGGTCCAATCTGACCTGGCCGGAATAGGCGGCATCATCGGTAAACTGGAGAACGGTAATGTGGAAAAACCGCAAGTGAAAAAGGACACTGGTTTAAAAATGTAATGAAGTTTCAGGTTATGTGGCAAAAATGTCAAAAATATGGTTTATCTATGAAAAATTACGGAGTAAACTTACCCAAAAAGTACCTTATTCAAGATTAGGTGTGAAAAACCCAGATTTTCCTATTTTTTCCACCAGGGCTAAAGTCTGACCAGTTGCAGAGTGTAATTTGACCGAATGATACAGATGACGGTTTTTTATTAATCTCAAAACCCACAGCAAGGTCACACAGAATAATCAAAATTTGAGCCAACACAGCCTAAAATGAAGAGCACTTTCGCGCAAGAATGTAAAATCACAGACTTACGATTCTACGACAATTGCAATAACATAATTAGAACATGCCTAAAAGTAACAACGTTACACACAGAACTAAAAATAAACCATTACAATTTTTTTTTTATTTTTCAGAGTCACTTACCGAACATTAAAGTTCACGCCTACTTTGCCCCCGTCACACCCCCTCCCACCGGAGGCGCTTCGCGACAGCGCTATTGTCGCTGTTGCGTGATACTCTGAGGGCGTCGCCCCTCCGACGGCTCCCCACCACCTACTTAGTAGTAGAGACGCAGCTACCATCAGCTACTCCCACTCACACACGTGTTCATGTATGTATGGTGCGTATAGTTAGTAGGGATGCTTTGATGCCATAAACTTATTAAATTAAAATTTTTAAAGTAAATGTGCATTTGCAGTTAAAAATTATGGATTTACTGGACTGTATTGAACGACTAAAAATGTGATCACTATTTCTCAAAATCCCCTTAGTTGAATATAAAATTTAAACAGTGTCTTTTAGACGAGAACTAGTGATTATTCGGGATTTTAATTTTCAACCCATACTTTTTTAATGCTAAATAATAGTATACAGTCCACCACAAGATTCTGTCTGAAAATGTTAGTATTTAACCAAATGGTTACAATAACCGAGTTACAGCTATTTTTCAATTTTGTTAACGCATTGCCATGACTACTGAACGGAAATTTAGGGTTTTAAAATATACCCCATGAAAGAATATTGAGGATTACGTATTATTTTGACGACTTCTCCTCTAGTCCACTACACATATAATATTTAACACCAATACCCCAAGGACTAGGTAACTTGTCATTAAGTTATTTTACATCAAGGTTAAACAGAGGAAATGTTATTGTAAAATACTGCTGTATTAAGAAACAGTCTATTAACTATTAACCATCCGTCGGTCGCAACCGGCCTGACAGGCCAGCTTACGCTGTTATCGTTAATTTTTTCCATTACAGACCGCGCAAGCGCTGACCCTTCTTAGTATGCCTTTATCAATATAAGATCTTTCGAAATCTGATGTCAAGTTTTTAAAATTCAAAATAGCGGATCCAATATGGCGACTATTGGAACGCAAAATCTCATAATTGACCATTACATTTTCAACTTGTCTGAAACTTGACGTACGGGGTATTTTCGAAGTCGTTGAAATTTGAAGTACGGGGGTTTTTAGGGTCGCTAATTACGAATGTGATATCAGTTTTTGTGAAAACAAAATGGCGGATTCAAAATGGCGGATTAATTTTTAAAAAAACCTACTCCGTTATACACAAGAATCAGTGTAAGGGGGTTTTTGAGGTCGCTGATTACGAATTTGACATTTATTTTTGGAAAAACAAAATGGCGGATTCAAAATGGCCGACGAATTTCAAAGGAACGACTCCGTTCTTCACGAAAATAAGTGTAAGAGGGTTTTCGGGGTTGCTGATTAGAAGTTTAATTTTTATTTTTGAAGTAACAAAATGGCGCATTCAAAATCACTTAACAATGACTTAACAACAATAATTAAACTATTGAAAGGCAGAATCGCAGCACTACCGATTATTTGTTCATCTTGAATGGAACAACAACACAAACAATAAACAATGTATTGGAAATAGTAAAACGACAATAATTTTCACATACAATATATTATACACATTTTTGGAAAATACATTTCATTTGCGGGTTGGCGCGCGGCTCTATTTATATATTTTTCGCTACACAACTGGCGCTCCAACCAGAAAGTAGGAACGTGAAATGTTTCCGCACGTCCCCACTCCTGGTGAGCCAGTCCCGTATTGACATTCCTCACCAATCGTTTCTCTAAAATTAGTCGGCCACTTTGAATCCGCGACCTTAAGAACCCCCTTTAAATTTCAACGACCTCGAAAACCCCCGTACGTCGAGTTTCAGACAAGTTACAAATATAATGGTCTATTTTGAGATTTTGCCTTCGATTAGTGGCCATATTGGATCCGCCATTTTGAATTTTGAGAATTTGACATCAGAATCGTAATTAGCGACCCCAAAAACTTTAAGCCAAGGTTTAATAAGAATTATTTCTTATCTACTTCTCGAGTAAATACAGGTGGCCTATCAGGCACATTGCGACCGAACTCGTTAGTTTTAGGGTTGCGACCGACAGAGGGTTAACAAGAACTATTGAAAATTGGCAGCACTAAAAACTAACACTGCTCAGAAACCCAAGGACTTGTTTACAGGCCGCGTGCCGCACGTTTTACAAGCAGACTTCGTAAAAGCGAATTGAATATGTGACTAGTATACTAGTACGTAGCGTAGCCATCTCCTGTCTCTGTCTCATGTCACTTTCTTTTGCATAAAAAATACCGTCGGTATAGAGAAAGCTAATAACAGCTGATTTCCCAGTTTATCCAAAATTTTTAGTTAGCAGGACGCACTTGCGTATATACAGGTTCGGCAAACGGTGTCTATAATCAGCCGCTTAACGGGAAGAAAAGAAAACGTAATACACCTCTGTCGTATCTTAACTCGCGCTGCTCTCCCTTCTGCCGGCAGTCTCTGTCCATGCGCTTGTCCCATATGATGTATCGACATCGATAGATATCGGTAGACGCCACTTCGATGTTTCAATGTATTTGGGGAAATCCTGAACCCCTTTACTGTTGAAGAAAATCCAAAATACGAATAAATATAAAAAACTCGTGGTGCAAAATTAGGACGAGACGCTGCCAAACTTCCGCTTATTGAAAGCTAACCAGCTGTTTATACCTAAAAATGCATTCCTCCCGACTTTCTACTGAGTCGCGATTATAAAATATTCTGGCAACTTGGCAACACTGTGTTGCCGTCGACATTCCTTTGGGTCATTCCGTTAAATCGTTGGGACCCGATGTGGCATATGCGATGTTCCAGTTGTTACATCGATGCATCTTTACATCGAGATTTTAAACATCGAATTTTAAGTCCAATATATCGATGTTTTTAAACCATCGATATATCGTTGCATTATTACCGTTATTCACTGCCGCCAAGGCAGCCCCCTGCATTTCCCCGGGCATCCTTCACTTACTCACATTATGCTGATTGGTGGGATTCGGGTCCAACTGAGTGGAAAGAGAAAGCAGCGCGGGTTAAGATGCATTGTTTGATTGTAGAAATCATTTGCCAATGCTGTATGAAAAATATATAACGTACTTTTACCAAAATAATTTTATGGCATTCCACTATAGCTGTATTCTGTAGTAGCTACAAAACATTTGGGGCCAGATAGGGGCAATTCTAAAAATTGATAGTTTTACACTTTAAGGCGAAGGTATTTTATTGTATTGTACTAAGTGTAATAATAATATTACCATTACCATAGTCTTAATGCTTTAATCTACGACGGTGTCATTATGACACATTTAGCATCGTCATTTTGATGTTGTTATGACCTTCATATTAACACTCGGTGCCATAATGAATTCATAATAACTGGCAAGGCCTTCGATATCCACTAAAACTGAAGGTATGTCACAAAATTGGACGCCAATAATAAAGTTTCCAAAGTCAAAATTGCAATAATCAACAAGCGCGGTTACCATGACTTCAAGTAATATGGCCACCTGATAATTTTCAATTTTATTTCATAAAACCGTTTTTGGTATTTTAGGATAAATCGAATCTATGCAAATAAAATCAGTTTGGGCCGTCGTAGGATTAAATTTTTAATGATACACGTGCGATATGAAATTTGTTAATGAAACTAGTGTAACTATACCATTCGTTAGTGTTCATATCGAACTAGTATCATTAGTGACTATAGAAGTGTTTTGGAAAAGTTCTCCTTACGCAAAATTCAGGATATGGAAAGATCTTTTTGCTGTGGAGAAGTTTTATTTTGATTAAAAGTTGGAGCCTGAAAAAGCAATTTTGGCATCGCTTACTTTTAAGAAAGAGGCAAAGTAAAGGCCAAATATCAAGAAATGTTAGCTTTAGTTTGCAAATGCAGGAAATAATTGTCATTAACCCTTCCTAGCCCAAATTAGTTTTTTGTTGATGAATTACTACTAAAAATGATATTTCAACACTATCTACATGTAAAATTTTTGATTTTTGCTAAAATTAACAGAAAAAAGCATACGACACCATGATGTGATTCCTTTTGAGTCAGACTTCTGTTTCTTACGCCTATTAATTGATGGTGCGCGCTATTCTGCAATCATCATCTTAAAATTTGGTTTGGAAGGGGGCTTTTTTGATGGCAGACGTGGTAAGCGAGGAAGGCTTTTAGTCTTCGGGGAATGTGGTAATTACATGATGGGTAGACAGTGGTGGGGGCGGTCTTAGTAGTAGCCAGTCCCTAGAGAGTCGAAAGGGCTTATGAGTCAGTGGGTTAAAAATACAAATATTGTGTGAAAAACTTTAATAAATAAAGAGTTTGGTTTTAACAAGTATTCCTAAATACTATCGTAAATTCAACATTGTACACCTTAGTATCGAGTATGGAACTCCAGAAAACAATTTTATGTCTTTTGTCAAGCATAATAGAGTATTGCATTTCAAGCATGACACCCTTGAATAGGCGTTGACGCCATTTTTGCATCTTCGTATGTACTCATATGCCTGGTCACTGAGCAACATTATGGTATCTGACATCTTCAACAGGATTAACCGTAATTTTCCTTTTAAGTGGAGGTTCAGGAATTGGGCAGAAAATGGTCTACCTCTTTTTCGGGAAACATTCTGATTATGCCTAATTAGGGCACGAGTAATTTCAGAACGTTACTAACTTTTGATTTTTTTTTCCCGTTCTTGTCACAATGACGCCTGTATAATAGCCAAGCATATCTAAAAGGTGATACAAGAAATACGTAGATAATATCGTCTTACTCCCATCTTCTGTATAATGCTACGATCATATTGCTAAGGTGCAGTCCACCCATGTACAAATTATACTATTTGATAATAGCGAGACGGGAAACATCTGTACCGGGTGACCATGAGGTCACTTCCCGGCCGCCATTTCTTTAGATTTTATTCAAACTTATGGACTTACGGTTTAGCCGGAAGTAACCTCAACTTTGGATTTTCAAATGGGACACTCAGTATATTTTAAGATTTTTTTAATCTTGAGATCATTGTACCTGCAACTGTACTATTTTTATTAATTTTTGTGTTAATTAACATTTTTAAAATTGATTTGATTTTTTCATCCAGAATGCAATGACCCATCTTAAATCGTTCTAATATACGTTAACACATGTACAGAAACACTCACAATTTTATCACTTTTTATTTGTCGTTTAAAGTTGACTAAATCACAATTTTTATAACTTAAAAAAATTAAATACAACTATACCACTTTCATAGTATAATTAGATGTAGTTTTTAAATACGAATCCATTGGTGCATCACATCATCAAATTTTTTTGGGATTTTCTAAAGAAAACTTCGTTTTCTTTCAATAGCCATTTTTATTGTTGTATCAAATATGCAAGTGCACTACGATCAAATGACAAGCATATAAATATCTCTTTGGAAAGTAATGGGATAAAGCCTCCAAAAAGTGTGCCATGAATAACAGTTGAATTAAGGATAAAAATTGAAATATTTTAAATTTATAAACAATTATCTTTTTCTATAGATTTGTGTTAGTTATTTTGGGTAAAGCTAAATTAAAAGTATGTTTACCAAAAGCAAACAAGTAGATGTTTTAATTATTTATGGACAATGCGGGAAAAACGCGGCCGAAACCGAGAGAATGTATCAAGGCGAGAATCTTGATCGGATTAACCACCCAAGTACGTCACTTATTTGATTAAAAAAATGTGGCGGGAGCCCGCTGTTACTCAGGAATTTATAATAAGTGAGGATATTAAAATTAATGTTTTGGCTTTGGTAGACCAAAATTCGACTATTCCTGCAAGGGAAGTAGGCCAACAATTAAACATAGGCAAGATGGGGCTCCAACCCATGCTCATATAGTAAGAAATTATTTAGAGGAGAGATTTGGGGATAGGGTCATTGCCACCCCATGGGCCAGTACAATGGCCACCCCGTTCGCCAGACCTAACCCCACTTAATTTATTTTTATGGGGTCATATTAACAACCAAATCTACATTAGGCCCCCAGCAGCACTGGAAATTTGAAAAACAAGATACGGGAATCTTTTGCAAATATCAACCCAGAAATGCTCAGAAACGTAGTAGAAGAGAACTTTTACCGGGTAAGACTATGCAGATATGCCCAAGGTGGATATTTTGAAAACCTTGTTGGTCACGAACTCGGTCACTAAGTTAGGATTTAGAACTGGTAATTGTTATGTTATTTACTTGTAATTTTTAAATAAACATCTAGGTAGTATTAAATATTATTGCTTGTTTAAATTTATTATCGATTAAATCTAAATAGTTATTATTATTGTGTAGGTATTTTAGTACATGTGTTATACATGTACATGTATATTAGAACGATTTAAGATGGGTCATGGCACTCTGGATGAAAAAATAAAATTAATTTTAAAAATGTTAAATTGACACAAAAATTAATAAGAATAGTACGTAAAATGATCTCTAGATTCCAAAAATCTAAAAATATACAGGGGTCCTATTTGAAAATCCAAAGTTGAGGTTACTTCCGGCTAAACCGAAAGTCGCTATAATTTGACAGGTACCTTAAAAATTATCTTTTTATTAGCCTATGGCTCCTGCCAAGTTTTATCTGGTTCGATTAAAATCTGAAGAAATGGCAGCCGGAAAGTGATCTCCTGGACACCCGGTATATTTCTTTTTCTGTACCACACCACCTTTTTACTGACTGCAAGGGCTGAATGCCTGGATTAGATGAAGCAACATGGACTGATCTATTATCGTACCACTTACAAACTGTAATATTGTTTATTGATTCAGTTGCAAAATGGTAGGATCCGCGACCAGATTTTTTTTATCGGACTCCAGTTTACAATCAGGCATTCTAGGAACTCTTGACTCTTTCTACCAGTTGCCAGTATGTCAATTTCTCTCAGATGACGAATCAAATTAAATGGCGTGAACCAGTTGTCTGTAAATACTTTAAAATTCTTATTTTTAGGAAGTTCGTCAACCAAACGTAAAACAATATCACCGCTTATGCCAAGTGCTGTAAAGTTGATGCCCCATTTATGAGGTTTGTTTCGGACAAATTTCTTTGAAAAGTGTCATTATCTTGTCCGCTGAATTAAATTCTTCTGATTCTATCTTCATAATATTTTCCTTAATTGTGCCGATAGAAGACCTTACTTCGCAGCTTATCAAATCTGTTTCGTGACATCACGTCAGCTATTGATGAAAACTTAGTTTCTTCGGCCCAATACAACTTGGCCTAAGTAGGTTGTCTTTATGAATCTTTTTGACACGCACAAGACTATGTAGTTGATCATATCATCATTGAAAACCATTTGAAAATAGCTTAGAGGAGTCAAAACTTCATTGTCTGAAGACTATTCTACATTATAAGTGTGTTCTATTTAATCAAGCCCTTGAATCTGTTTTTATGATTTTTATTTCAAAGATTTTAGCTGGCGGTGTATCATCTGGAATATCTTCATCTTCTTCCATATTTTCTTCTCTTCTTCTGGAGATTTGTTCTTCTATTTGCGTACGTGAACTATTCGCCTTATTTTCTTTGGGATCAGGATCCAATATATTTCCAAGTCTAATTGAGTGCTCTTCATTATCATCATCATTTTCATCGCCACTAATTTCTAAATGGGATACATCACCTTCAAATAGGACAAGTAGGGACTTTTCTTGTTCTGTCAACCTTGGTCTAGTCATCTGGAAATACAACAAAATGTTCTAGAAATAATACAGAAAAAATAATTACGTCAACCTCTACAAGGTATTGGTCAGGCCGGTTCTCACTTATGGTGCACCTTCGTGGTGCAACATAAGCAAAACGGAGCTTAATAAGTTCCAGGTAATTCAAAACAGGGCGTTAAAAACTATCGGACGTACCTAGATATATACCCAACAGAGTACTTCACCGTAACTGTCAAATGCAAATGATAAACGAGTTTTTCTTGAAAGTTATTAAAGACTATTACCGACGCACAGACGTATCGACAAACTCACTAATCACAGACTCACATACGAGATCTAGACAAGACACGACATATAAACTACCAAAAGACTGGCTCCCTGTTGGTCCAAACCCAAATCCATAGTAGAGAGGCACTATATGATATATAATGGAAAAGGCGCCAAAACTTTGCAGACAGAAATTTTTAAAAGAAAACGCGCGAACCACAATTAATTAAGGCAAGAGCCGATATCAAAATTTTTATAAACGACGATACCTAAACAGTGCACAATGAGTAATAGATGTCAAAGGATAAAATCCTGACGTAAAAATACCTTCAAGAACCCGAGTGCGTAGATATAGCTTTTTTTCCTAGGGGGGGTAAATAAATATAAAATTTTTTGAACTTGTGGAGTAATATGAACCGCTTTTGCTGGTTTCAGATTTGTGCCTATTTTTCAATAATTATTGGTTCCTTTCAGCATAAATTAACCATATGAGTCTGGTTTTTAATTCGATTAAAAATTACCCCAATATTTTTGCAGCAAAAAGAATCTTTCCTCGTTTGCAATTTTAATCACCTCGCGTATATTACGTTTTTTTTTTTTCGTATAATGGTAACTGAACTTTTCTAGTCACATTTGATTTTAAATTATCCAGTAAAATCATTTCATGGGCGAAGCACCTAACATGGCTTTCTAGCCGATGAATTTTTGTTTTTTTAATCAAATTCTAAAGGAAAATATTAAATAAGTCGTTGTCTCTACTAAAACTAAAATACCTAATTCACCAAAGACCAAAATAGAATGTTAGGTGTACTTCCCCTTAGTTTATGCATTATAATGCCTCTAAATTTAACCGTTGTTCTAATTTCCTTTTCCTGTACACATATATAACTCTATTTACATTACTCTAGTTGTGATATACTTAAGGATGTTCTAAATGTTATAATAATTATTATACACAAGTAATTTATAATCAATACTTCGTAATTATATGAACCACATATACTTAACACCTTGTGTGTACAGGGTGTCCCATTTTCGACACTTTTATAGGATATCTCCGTAATTATTAGTGCTATCAAAAAAGTAATATAGGTGTCATGTGCTCTTTTTGGGTCAAACTTAAAATGGTAAAATCAAAATTTGGAAAATTTTGCTCGCTTAAGAGATACGGGGGAGAATAAAAAAATTGAATTATTCTATAATTTCGTAGTTAATAAAGATACAGAAAAATGATTTATACAAAAGTTTCTTTACAGTGATTGTTGAATAATCTGCCGTTTTCAGAATAAGTATATGGGGTCAGGTAAGAAAGTTATCGGACCTTACCTCTTTTTTTAAATGATACACGCTGTATATTTTAATCTAAGAAGATTTTAAATTCTCTTTTTAAATATATAACACACCATGGATGATATTGGTTTCCAAGGCGATTTATTTAAACTTATTACTTCGAAACGAAATAAAAGATTCAGATTAAGGTAAAAAATAACGGGACTCATCGCAAATGTTCGAAAGCTCCTCCGTTGTTTTCAATGCACCCTTGACATCTTTTTTGAACGGATTTTAAGGCATTCATGATGTGTAATGGTTTTATTTCTGCAAAGGCCTCGTGAATTCTTTGATCAAGTTTTTCTCGGGTTAAAATTACTTCTTTATAAATTTTATTTTCCAACACACAGAAAAAAATCTGGAGGTGTTAGATCCGGAGATCGTGGTGGCCACCTTATAGGTCCATGTGTTCATATCCAACGGTTTCTAAAGTGAGTATTTAAATACTCTCTTATTTGAAGAGCGTTATGGGTAGGGGCACCATCTTGTTGAAAGTAAATCTCTATTACTTCATTTAAAGGATATCGGAAAGGTTTGATTGGAGTATGTCCAGATATCTATCTGCATTTAAATTTTCTTCAAAAAAGCGTTACACCAGTTTGTTTTGAAACAAAAAACAACTTATATTTACCCCAAATCGACCTTATTGGCGAACAGGTCGTACCATGTGGGGATTTGTGGAGTTCCAATGTCTTTCATTATGTCGGTTATGAGTACCGTAACTTGTAATTCGACATTCACAGGACCAAATTACTTTTTGGTGAAAAGAACGATCCTCGTTAAATTTATTTAAAAACCAGTGACAATATTCCAATCGTTTCACATCATCACCAGGATGCAAATATTGTGTAATTTTAACAACATAGGGAAAATATTTATTGGACGTCAAAATTGTTTGCGCCTTAGATTTGGTAATTCCAGTTTCAGTTTATACGTTTCTGACGGACGTACATTTTTGTTCCTAAAATTACAAAGTGATTTTAGAGAATAAAATTAGGATGTGTGCTTAAGAAGACAGAAGTAAAAACCTCACCAAGACGAGATTCTCTATTAACCTTTCACAATCTAACATCCGCAAATCTCAAATTCAAGACGATAAAAGAATCGATCCATAAAAAGCAAATACCGACTATATTTTCCACTAAAAGTGCTAAACGCGCCTAAAGAAGTTTCTACTTCAATAAAAGTTGAGCTACTACTATTCAAAGCCATCACAGGATATATTACCTGATTATTGGCCTCGATAAATCCTAACAGCACGCTTATTTTTCTTCATTTTCCTTGTTTTCTTTATTATAAGTTTTTGATCTAGGCATCGTAAAATAGCCGTATGTTTTTAAATTATGTTCCAGTCGTCGGAATATTTCCTTAAATGGTTGCCGTCTTTCCGGATAGCGAACAAAATATAAATTTTGCGCCATTTCTTAGTTTTTTCCAATTTCAATATAAACTGATATCATTTCAAATTTTTCAAAACGTTGATAAGTCATTTTCAGAAACGAATATGTAAAAATAAAATTGACGTTAAATGTTAATAAGAACTAGAATGTCAACGTAGTTGTTCCTCGGATATTAGCTTTTGTTTCATTACTGTGGCTTAAAGTAATAAAGTTTAAATAAATCGCCTAGGAAACCAATATCATCCTTGGTGTGTTATATATTTAAAAAAATAATCTAAAATGGTATTTTTTTAGATTAAAATATGTTCTATTTAAAAAAATGAGGTTAGGTCCGATAACTTTTTTACCTGACCCCGTATACTTATTCTGAAAACGGCAGATTATTTAACAATCATTATAAAAAAAAACATATTACTGTATCTCTTTTAACTAAGAAATTATAGGGTAATTTTGAAATTGTCAATTTTTTGATTTTCCCCCGTATCTCTTGCGCGAACGAAATTTTTCAAATTTTGATTTTACCGTTTTAAGTTTGACCTAAAAAGAGCACATGACACATATATTACTTTTTTGATAGCACTAACAATTACCCTATAAAAGTTTCGAAAATGGAACACCCTGTACACACATAGATTTGATACCATTCATTAGTGTTTTAAGATTATACTAGAATCCATCGTAATTTTAAAAATAGTATGATCTGATATGCATGGAATTAATTATTTAATTTATGCGTTTAAATCTACAGGTTGTTCAAAATGAAAACCTTATTGTTAGGGCAGTTTAAAATTCCATGTTTAGAAACAAAAATCAAAAATATTAAGACAATGTGGTTCATATAAATTCCTTAGATTTTATTATTCCAAAAGTGGAACTGTTAGTTTTTGACGTTGGAAGGCTTTTTATTTAAATTGCAATAGTTACGACTTGGATCAGCACACATGGGTTTGAATTGACAAGATTGCCTAAAATTTATAAATGATAAAATGCACAAATGAACAAAATTATAGTGCATAGATATATTGTGTTAAATTTATGATAGGTACTAATAATCATTTAAAATGTATTTTTTAAAAAATATTTAGTAAATATTGAACGCTAAGCGGTTAAATTTCTAAAGCGATCGATTAACTTTAACATGCGCTTCCTTTTGATACGCGCCAATCTTCATATTTTCTAACGTAAATATAAATTAGAGTTAAACTAAAACTTAAAACTAATCTTAAACTAGACTAATCTTAACTTAAACCTAATGGTAGCTCTCATTGTTGTGTAAGATAAATTTAAAAATTTTAGGCAAATCTTGCAGATGTACAGGGTTTTCAGAGATATTTTTGGCCATATCTACAGCGTTCCCTATAAGAGAAACAAAAAAACTTTACATGTCGGAGTTGAAGTTTACCCGCTAGAAAATTAAAACAAAATAAACAAAATACGATCTGAAAGCTAAGAAAATGAACAAATTAGGGTGGTTTTTAATGAAACACCCTGTATATTTTTATTTTTATAAAAAACCCTTCTTTCCTAATTCCAAAAAGATATAGTTTGTTTATATTTTATTTGCAGGAACCGTCATTAAATTATTTTCGATTAATTATTGTAAACGGCACCATACAATTATAATTATGAGTAGTGCCTTGGAAAACAATTGCCTGGCAGTTTCAGGTATTTCTCTGACAGTACTCAAATAACTATAGTCCTGGGTACCGGGTCTGCTAAGTTTACCAATTGATAAAAAAAAAATAACCTAATTTTATGAAGATTAGACCGCGTATGAATTTTTTAATTAACTTATCTAGTAATGTAAATAACTATTTCTTACGTTCCAGACTGTGTCTGAACTCAAATTGCCGCACTACGTATAGTACATACGTGCAGTCTGTAGCTCCTTGGCAGTAGGAATGACGCTTGGGAACAGGACCTGTTTTTTTTTAACAGGTTTTAATATGGAACAGGTTGAAACAGGTATGAATCGATAGGTTTTCCTGTTCCGATGAAACAGTTAACTAACTGCGATCGCGGTATCGCAGTCGTCTCGTTTACTTGTTGCCGTTCCAGCTGTGCTGTTCTGTTGCAGCAGTCCAGTCGGATAACCTCTTATCTCTTTTGCGAGTCGGATCTTTTACCTCGTCTGCTGCGGCGGTCGGTGCATAAACGAGAACCCGTGGCTTGGCCCGCGCGGTGTTGTCGATGTTTATCATTTACATAAATAGAGACATATTTATTACTTTTTATAACAAAAATATTAAATAAATATAAAATAAAAACTCTTTGGATAAAGTCCATAGTATCAGCACACATTAGTATATACAGAATAGAAATATTAATAAAAAGAACATACAAATAAAAAAAATCATCCTTGTAACAATAAAACTATTGAGTACATTGGGTTGTACCGTAATTATAAAAACACATATTTATAAACTAAGTGGAATGAACAACAAAAACTAGCAAATATAGGAACTTAAATTTCTTAAAATTTATAATAAATAACTAAATACAGTATACCTAATTACCCAATAATGGTGTTTTTTTTTAACTTATTATTAAACTTATTATAAATTTTATTCTAGAAAAAAACTGTTGTACAGGGTCATTCCGTATATTTAGACAGCATCTGCTGCGTTTGTTATAAGAGATAGAAAAAAATTTTAAATACAAAAGTTGTAGGGTTTATCCTAAATCGCCAGAAAATGTTACGCAAAATAACAAATGAATATCACAAAGTTAGGAAAAAACACAAACTTGCTAAATCTTTAATGGATCACCCTGTATATTGAAACAAAAATTAATAGATCTTTTTTTCCTGAATTCAAAAATATATGATATGTTGACATTTGGTTTAGCCGTTTTCTAAATATTTGCATTTTAACAACGTGCATGATTATATCATTTAAATTGTTTTAATTATTTTCAATAAACAAAATAGAGCCGAAAAATTAAAAATATATTTTTTAATAAAATAATTTATGAAAATTCACAAGTGTTGAATGTGACCGCCGTTATTTTCAATACATTTTCTGTAATCTTCCTCTATTTTAGATAAAGCATTGTCAATATACTCCGGATGTTCTTCATTTAATGAATCTATACTGCTTTGAATTATTTGCCTTAAGTCCTCTAAACTTTGACTTCTTTCTTTGTATACTTCATTTTTTAGATAGCCCCATAAAAAATTGTCCAAAGGGGTCAGGTCAGGACTATTAGGTGGCCAGTTAATGGTCCCATGCGTTCCAATCCACTCGTTAAACCGGTTATTTAAAAAATTTCTTACGAGCATTGTGTTATGAGACGGGGCGCCGTCCTGGTGCCATATTATGTTGTTATATTCCCTAATAGGAAGTTCTGCTAAGAAACCTTCAATGTCATTTAAAAACTGGATGTATCTATCTCCTGTTAACGAGCCCTCAAATAAAACCGGGCCAATTATTCGGTTCTTAAGAATACCACACCAAACATTTAACGACATTCGACCCTGAATTTTAATTTCAACTAAAGAGTGGGGGTTCTCTGATGCCCACATGTGTGTGTTTCGTCGGTTAGACACCCCTGCTGTGGTAAACATAGCTTCATCGCTCCACAAAATCTTATTAAAAAAATCGTTGTCTTCAGTTTTTCTAACCGACATATCATTACAATATGCTAGTCTTCTAATTTTATGATCATCTGTCAATTTTTGTACCGGCAACATTTTATATGGGTGATATCCATATTTGTGTAAAACAGTTTGAATCTTTTTTGAAGATTTTCGAGGAAATCTGACAGCCATACAAATAATGGCGTTCGAGTCATTTGTTAATTCATGGCAAGTGCGATTTAATTAAACAATATAATCACTTTTTTAAAACGCACATAATTCGAAAACGGCTAAACCAAATGTCAACATATCATATATTTTTGAATTGAGGAAAAAAAGATCTATTAATTTTTGTTTCAATATACATTTGATATTCATTTGTTATTTGCGTAACATTTTCTGGCGATTTAGGATAAACCCTACAACTTTTGTAATTAAAGTTTTTTTCTATCTCTTATAACAATAAATATACGGAATGGCCCTGTACTTACTTAGTTACTTACATCGGCGACATTATTATAGACAGTCGACACAACACGATTTACTACATACGACGTATAAAACACAAATAGTAAATACAACAAAATGAAAACAAATAGAAAACAGCGGAGTCCCTACTCTTAACGCTTCTCCGCTATTAGCGCGACAACCGGCAACCTTGTCTTGAACAACGAACACCGCGTGATCGCAATGCATTGCAACAGGATAAAAACAGAGTCGGCCGCCAGCGCGAAACAAGTAGGTACAATAATTATCTACGTTTTGGAACAGCTCGGAACTGAAACAGGCACTTTTTAAAACTGGTGCAGGTTATACCTGTTATTAAAAGCCCGGTTTCAACCATCCCTACTTGACAGGGAGAATCCATAGGCGTGTTATGAATATTTTAAATTAAATTTAAAAATATTATAAATCTCATTTTTTTTGAATAAACAGTAAGTACGTACTACTAAAAATTAAAAAAATAAATAAAACACAGTTATGAGAGAAAAAAGCAATGAAACAGTTTATTTCTGAAAAAACTCCTAAATTTTCAACATTACAAAGTAGGTATAAGAATGCCACCGCTTTCCAATTTCCGACTTATTGTCTTTGCAAGATGTACTTAATCCATTTTTTTCCGTCGACCTATGCTGAAGAATTGTTTGAAAAATTTTGTACAGTAAGAAAAGTTCCATCCATATACAGAATTTCTTACGTTAATAAAAATTAATTAAAAAAAAAAAATAATTATAATCTAAATTAGAATTGCACGAAAATATTACTAAGTTGATCGTTTCATCGTTAACTAATAAAACGTCTTTACCTCTATTTGTTCTTAGATCCATTGCATCCAGAGCTGTGTGTACTTCCTTAATTGAGTTTGGTTCTGCTGGTAGTGTTTTCCTCCGATCATAGTAGGTATATTTCCTCACATAGTCCAAGTCTCTTACGGTGAAAACATTTATAAGGTTTTCTTCCGTCAATGCATTTCTCATTATTCTTGCTGGTTTTTCTGTTAGCTCGCTTTCTGCTTTTCTTTTGGATGTTGTAGTCAATATTTGCCCTTACGAGACATTTTGTGACTCCGGTTCGTGTGAATGGTTTTGATTTTAACAAGCTCGATCAGATGAATTCCGATGCCGAAGATAATTTCCGATTATGTTATTTAAATTGGTTTAATACTAGTAATGAGTATTTTACCTCGCTTGCTAGTAATTTTGCTTAATTCTCCAGAACCATTTATTTTCTCCGATATTACGTACTTCAGGTGATCACTGTTCAACTAAATTAACCCAATTTTATTGTTATGTCTGTGGTAAAAGGTACCTGATAATACGGGCGCCCCATAATGCAACCAGTAAAGTCTGTGCGTTTTAAGAAGTCCGATATCGGATTAAATCACCAAGGGATGTTATCGCTTTTAAAACAGTAAGTCGGTTAAGTTACAATATCTTCGCACCTTCGCTATACTTGATCACACCGAACATCCCACTGGTTTACTGTATTCTATTACTGGGCGAAATCAGAGGTTTCAAAACAAAATTATCTTAGAATTACGCGTTGAGCATAAATAATAATTAAATAGATAATTAAATTATTTTGCTATTATTATAGTTAAATCTATATAATAATCGCTATTTTCCAAGAACCAATTAAAATTTGCTCAAGTGCGGAATGGTTAAATATGTTAAAGATTTTTTCAGGTATATACTTTTCCGATAATGACATTATTTTGGGATTATTATAATTAAATCTTCATAACAATTACTATTTTCCAAGAAATAATTAAAATTTGCTGAAGTGCGGGATGGTATGTTCTACTTTATTTTAAATAAGTAGTTGTGCTTTTCACTTTTAGTTTGTTTCTCATTGTGTGTGACTTAAAATCAGTTATTAAGCAAAGTTATGGAAAATGTTCAGCAAGGTGGGCACATCGCCTAGAAGGCATTTATCTCCAGGTGAACGCCGTTTGGTATTACAAGTGGAACGTTATTTTACTTTAGAAAAAGATAACTCGGGCCCGTTAGAGTCTGTTTTGGCAGTGCAAAAACGAACGTCTGATGCTTGCGGCATTTCAGAGAAGACCTTAAGAAGACTTCGAGAAAAGAGTGAAGAGGATTTGGACAGACCTGATGAGTCTGAAAGCATGGGTGAAATTTCAAATGCAGAGGAAGACTACTTTTAGTAGTACCTATCTACAAGTAGGTACGTTCTGTCGCAAGACTACAAAATCGGTTCTTTTTAGAACCAAAACTTTATAAAAAAGAATTCGTAAAACTAATTTGTCTGAATACTACAAAAGCTTAAAAATTATTATTTTTCTTTACCTAAACTAATTTTTTATTTACTTTAAATTATTTTATTTAGAAAATGTAATTCATCAACATCCAAAATTACCTTCAATATAATTTATTGTTTGAGAGCCACCGACATAATGCTCAAGAGGTTTTATGGCTTAGCGGACTTCTTAAAACGCACAGACTTTACTAAAGTGCTTTATTGTATCGATTAAATAAATTTATAATCTGCCTGTTTTAACTCTGTATAAAACTTTACGATAGTGCGTCTTTTTACACTAAAGTAAAATTTACATTTGTTTATAACTGATAGACGAGGTCTTTTCTTGCCGAGAGACGATATCAACTTTTCGGAATTATTTGCTTTTCTGTCTTCATCTTCGTTGTGATTTTTTTTCCGCGCCGATAGTTGCTCCTGTATACATCGAAACCCTGTATAATTTTTGTTTCATCGGCAAATTAAATGCGTTATTTCTGGCTTCTACATCACAAGCATTATAGACATTAGCAATAATTTCACGAGATTGGGAATGCAAAGTTTTTCCACGAATATATGACATTTCAAAAATTCTCAACAAAAAGGGAAACATCAAGAAAAATTCGTTCTATAAATAGAACACGTAGCATTTCACCTCCACCACTGGTTGTCAGAACGAGACCCCGGAGGAGTGTCCATATCAATCACATGTTCGATATTGAATTATAACTTTTGTCTCTGTTTAATGCTGTCAAGCAAATTTTTAAGTTTGAATAATATAGTTTTCTTACTTTTTAACGACTACATTACATTCTGTATTCATAGGGGGTAATAAGCATAATTTTTCTAAAACTTATTACATTTCGTAAAGCAATTTGACGACATTCATATACATTCCTTAAATAGTTTTGGTAGACAGACTCGAACGACGACCTATACAGGTCGACACATCAGTCCTTGGCTACGGGAAATCGGTAAGGGGAAGGGAATCATAGGCGTGCTACACCGATATGTTTTAAATGCAATAAAAATAAAAGGTATATTTCAAAGCCTTATAATTGATTTATTGATAATGATTCTTTAGTTTTGGTCGTATTAATGTCAAAGACGCATGAATTAAAGTTTTGCGGCAAAGCGCCGACGTGTTTATAAATACTACTTCCCTGACACACGCTGTCACACAGCTGATCGGTTGTGGCACGCGGCGCGGGTGAACCAATCAAAATTAGCTAATACGTGTTTCCTTTGATTGTACACTATGTTGCCATATTTCCATGCCAGTTCAATATAAACATTAACAGAATAAGATGAAATTTTGAATAATGTTGAAATTACAATAAAATACTCTTGGCTTCTTAAATATATTTTTATTTATTTTTAATAAATACATGTAAATCCACGGTTCTCCTGCTAACAAATATTAAATTACAATTCAGTAACGGTATGTGGCAACATCATAAACCTATGAAGTTTTTTTTGGCCACATTCTTTTGGTAGCTACAGTTAAATGTGTCGAGATATATATCTTTTTGTGTCAGCGCATGGTATGGGTCCTCCTGGATAAGTAATACGGTATTGGCGTTGAGTCCTTGCTTCATTACAGCATGCGTATAGAATAAACGGATCATTTCCGATTTTTCTTTCGTTAAATAAACCATTTTAAAAAATTATCAAATATTTTAAACTGTATAGTTTAAAGTTTTACATTGACAGTTCCCCATTCAAAACTAAACTCTGTCTGGCAGTTTTCCAATGCAGTCTACTCCTAATCATTACTGTATGGTATTTTTTAAATCAGGAAAGAAACGCATTTTATAAAAATAACAAATATACAGGGTATTCCATTAGAAAACCCCAATGTATTACAATGTATTAATTTTTCTTAGCTTTCAGATCGTATTTTTAATTTTATATTAATAAATAAAAATAATCTCCGTAATATAAAAATTATTCAAAAATGGATTTTAAAAATTATTTATAATAAAGAATATTTTTATTCTTCTGATATGCTTTATAAAGAGAACAAGAAAATGGATACCAGACAATTATTTTTTTATAATATGTTAATCTATATGTTTAAAAATAGAAATAAATTAAATTTTAATAATCATAAATATAACACTAGAAATATAAATAAAATAACGTTAAAAAATAGAGTCAACAAAGTTATAGGACAAAAACATTTTTTAAACATAATTCTCTATATTTTTGATATTCTCCCAGAATCAATTAAAACGATTAAATCTATAACTAAATACAGACAAGAAATTAAAATATGGATAATCAAAAATCCAAGATATTTTTTCCATAATATTATAGATTAAATGTTTTAAAATATGAAATATAATGAATATATTATATATAATTACGTATATTATTGTGACGTATATTCTTTATATTCATGGATAAGAAAATATAAAAACATTATTATTACTCACTACAAGTAAGACTTCGTGAGTTTTATTATCATTTTTAGTTTATTCAAATTTTTAATGTAAACAAATTGCAAATATTTTATTGTATAATATATTGAATAAACTTTTTATTATTATTATTATTATTATTATTATTTACATTCTGGCGGTTCAGATAAACCCCCACAACAACTACATTTTAAGTTTTCTTGTATATCTTTAAAGGGACCCTGTAGATATGGCCAAATATACCTCCGAAAACCCTGTACAGTATCTACTTGTTTTATATGACCATTAATCAAATAGCTTATTACAATACCTTACTGATCGCGTTCATCAGAATCGAAGGATCACGAACGGCTGTGGTTTATTTTTGGGAACAAGGCAGAAAAAAAAAGATATTGAACACAAAACCTAAAAAATCATAACACAATTGATATAAATTGCTGGCCAGATGAAACGCCGAATACTGTAAATTTTTAGATACATTTCGAAAACTTTTGATGTTTAAAGATGAGACGCCTACGGTTTTCAAATTTCATCGACAAAAGTTTTTGTCTATCGTGAGAGCTAAATAAAATAGGAACTGTTTCATACAGGGTATTTATTAAACCCATTACAATTTTACAAAACTTCATTCTTTCCGAAAACTTGCAAACATTCTACGGATTGGTTCATCACACAAATGAACACTAGATAATCTACAAAAACTATTTTAAGTGGTTTTGTCGTGTCTGTGATATTAGGAAAAATAAATTATTTTTTTTTTAAAGAGCTCCTTTTTTCATTTTGTCATGTATCATCTCGACAAGAAACTATAAAACTTTTCATGCTCAGAATTGGGTTATCAGATATCTTTTTAGCTTCTGAGGCACCTGCAGTGCGCATGCAATATACAGAGTGTAGAGAAAACTACCGACAGCTGGTTAATATCGCGGTTGGATCATCTTATATAGATGTTTGTCCTAAATACGCTGCTGCATAAAAACGAATACGAATTTGACAAATTTTGGGCTGGATTTTAAAACATGGGACAATACTGTGGAAATGTTTTTTCAGTTTGTACTCCAACGCTATGATGAAAAAAATTGAATGTAAATTAATGTATATAAGTTTTATAACTGTAATTTTGGTTAAACCGTAGTTGCTTTTCACTATTAAGATATTCATTGTGGCGACTCTATATAGAGTGACTGAAATTTCTTTATTTGGTTGTTTTAAGGATATGGTTAAAAAGGCAGATCACAAAAATCAATCAAAATTTAAAAAAATTCAGGCACTTTACGACATAGAGTCCTCCGAGGGGTGTCTCACCCTTGGTAATCAGTGTACATACTGTAAGGAAATCGCTAAAAATCACTGGTAATCATTGGAAATCATCGGTAATCATTGGAAATCATCGGTAATCATTGGAACTCATCGGTAATCATTGGAAATCAAGGGAAATCATCGGTAATCATTGGAAATCATCGGTAATCATCAGTAATCAACTGGTATTCACCAGTAATCAACTGATAATCGCCAGTAATCACCAAGTAATAACTGCGTTATTTATGGAATTAAACAAAAATCTTTAGTAATTTGCCGCCAAGGTCACGTGACCGCGACGTTCGGCAACGGTCGACAGGCCAGCCGATGGCGATTCGTGAATTCACGTGGCGGTGATTCTGTTTGCTTGGAATGCCTCTGCTAGTTTTCTGTTTCCTTCTGAATCTCTCTCTCGTTCAAGTCAGGCATTGCCTTTAACTTCTATTAGTCACTGGGACTCTGGGACCCTTGTTGGCCAAACTTCAAACATGGAAATGGATCTGAGCGAAGCCCTGGATCATTTGAATGGGGTCTTTTTAAACTTATTCTTCTCTCAGCCTAAAAACGGCTCGACTTGTCGAGGCTTCCATCGTTAGTGCCTCTCCACTATTGCTGGAGGCAGCCAATTCTTAGGGAACTTGTAGGTGGAATTCAGCGGTGATTGCACATTCGATCTTGTAATGTAATTAGTGAGTTGGTGGGGATACGTCCGTACATTTCTAATAATCCGCTAATATTTTGTCATAAAATTTCGTCATTGCCGGTATTTCAAAGTCTCTGTGTAGTACTCTATTTACAATATATCTCGGAGCGTCCGCAATAATTTTTAACGCTCTACTTTTTAGCATCTGGAACTTGTTATGTGCTGTCCTGCTTATGGTGCATGCACCATGTTGGCCCTCCATAAGTCCGGGCCGGCCTGACGAAAGTTTTGTATAAAGTAACTTTAGTTCTATAACCTATCTTGATCCTTTTATTTAACAGGCAATATACAGAACGAAGCTAATTGGCAGCTTTTTTTAATCTCAATTCGGAGTTCTTTCTCCAATTTAGTCTCTCATCAAAAAGAAGTGAAAATATGCAATTGAAGTTAATATAAAAAATCAAAATATTGTAGTTAGGAAATCAGCACTATGTTGGTTCTTTTCAGAAAAAAAGGCCACGTATCAACGATAGACTTCTTAGAGTGAGGTCAATGACTATGCCTAAAGAGGCTAGTAAAACTAAAAAAAAAAAATAATTTCCTGTCTTCCTAAAAAAAAGGGAGGAATTAAGAAAAGAGCAAAAAAAGTCCATCCCTAAAAAAAGGCTGAGATATCGGTTCTGAAAATATTTTAACATAATTTTCAGAGGGTTGATACAAAATATAAAATTGTATGCAAAGAAGAACACTACTATTCAGTTTTCTATAATGAAAATTATTACATACGAAGAATTCTAGAAAAAAATGACAAAAGTACCATGAAAATTAAATATTTAAAATATTTAAATTGACACAAGTGTTCCAAGATTAACATTCTAGCGTAAGCAAATCCAATCATTTTTAATCCGAGGTAGTTTTGACTAGGGGTGGGCAAAATAATCGTTTAATCGATTGTGTAACAATTATGAACATTTTAAACATCGATTAATCGAATATTTTTCGATTATGAATTTTCATAATCCTAGTGAGCAGCATGCTAAGCGAATTCTCCTGTTGGAATAAACTATTTAATATACCTACATCTAAACATAATATAATATTATGCTTTTGTTTCTTGAAGAAAAAACAGTAATATAGCGTTAAATACAATTTGTGCCCCGTATTATGTTTACTGTTTGCTGGAATTTTTGAAAGAAAACAAAGTAGGTAATAAAAGAACTAGGCTAACCAAGTAAGGCAAATATAAAAAATTTAACAAAAAACTAAATCATCATGGTATAGAGTGTACAATTGTGATTGTTTCGATTAATGGATTATTTTTCGATTAATCGATTGTTTTTCGATTAATCGATTAAATCGAAATAATCGATTATTTTTAACAATCGACAATCGATTGTGAAAATTCATAATCGTCCAGCCCTAGTTTTCACCCCTTGTAATTAAATAAAATAAAATTGTCATGTCTTCGCAGTTTTTGAAAATACCAGATACTCGACCAAAGAGAAAAATTATTTTTATACCTGTTTGCGGGACCCTAAGAAATTTGAATTTGTGTTCAGCGCTTTAAGTTAAATCGTGATAAAAATGACTGAACCACTTGCAAATTTTATATATTAATATTGTTATATGCAACTAAGTACCTTTTATTATTTACTTAATTCAGGTATTTGCCGGAATTTAATGGTAATCGTCGAACTTCAGTGGAATTTACTTCAAATCAGTAGTAACTAATTTAAGAGTTCATCACCGCATGTTAAATAAACCCAATTTTTTGCCCGCCGCTGTCACTGAATTTCTCCAAAACCGCCTATACGATTTACTTCAATTTAAAAATATTGTCGTTAAACTCCTGTTCCTCATGTAGCGGATTTTTCCATTTAATTTTCGTTTTCAAAATATACTACAATTTGTGTTAGTATAAAATAAAAAGGCCAACTTAAGAAAGCAACTCTTCCAAAGAAGAGCATAAATTAAAAATCTATTACAAGACTAACAATGATTGATGCTTTTGCTGTCCAATGATACCAAATCTATTCCTATTTGATAAAATATTAGAGGTAATATTTGGTCACAGGTAAACCGATGCTAAGCGAGCGTCGCCCAATAATACTGTTTATTAAATGAAAGAAAATAAATTCAATCCGGACACCCAAAAATGGCCAAATATAGCGATAGTGGGAATTTGCTAGGGTTCCTCTTTCATTTTGCGTTGAAGGAGAACTTCACCTTTGTCTTACCTAACAGTGTATCTACTTCGTAAATCAGTAAATTTGAAAATGAGTGGTATCCAGTGGTTCAGTGGTAATCATGGAAATCAATAGTAATCATCGATAATCATTGGAAATCATCGGTAATCACTGGAAATCAGTAGTAGTCACTGGAAATCATTGGTAATCACTAGAAATCATTGGTAATCACTGGAAATCAGTGGTAAATAATTAGAAATCGCTAGAAATCATGTAAATTACCCTAGTTTAGTAATCAGTGTACAAATTTTCTATAGGTGAGACACCCCTCGGAGTCCTCACAATGGATGTCTTAAAAGATTTTGAAAAACACCTACTGTTTAAGCAAGATTTCCGTTATAAAACTTATATACATTTAAAATAAATTAGAATTCCTAATTATTTAACAAATATTTCGTTGTTTTTGACAAACCTGTATTTTGAATAATCATAGTGTTAGTTAAGAAATACCTCGATATATTCAGTAATATTCGCTGTCATGTGTGAGTAGGTGTGGGAAACTGCTCCGTATATTGTATAGTTTGTGCGGTGTAATCAGTGCAAAATATTTATTAGTTGCATCCCTACTGATTGCGGGTCAGTGGTACATCTAATGTATAAGTAATTAAGCTCCAAACATTTCCGTTGATGAGATTTAATCAATTTAAGTATTGACCAATCAGGACCAAACGATTCTATACCAAAGCTAGTCGATCAATTTGATAAAGTCATCGCTTGTTATAATAAATGTCATGGCAGGCCTTTTAAGAAGCAGTAACAAACAGATCTGATGACGACAGTTTGGAGAAACTCATTAACAATATCTGCACGAATTGAAGCCAAGTTTAAAAAGCTGAACAAACTCTGTGAGAACTTGAACCATATTAGTCGAAATGTTGCTAGTAATAGCAAAGCCATAAGCGACTTGCAGCTTCTTGTAGATGATTTGGATCGGAGCACTCAACGTAATTCCTTGCGCTTTTGTGGCATCGAAGATGTACCAGATGAGAACCTGACGGGTGTAGTTTCGTCATTTATTTCTGATAAGTTGAATGTTGTCGATGCTAAGAGACTATGTGTTTCGACTAGTGCTAGGAATCAAACTCGAATAATTTGACTATTCAAATACTGAAATACCGAATATTTTTTTTTTAATTATTCATATGTTCGATTATTCGAGTATTCAAATATTTGAATATTCGATTAATTGCACGTTTAAATGTTTCAATATTCGAGTATTCAATTATCAAATATTTTTAGTTTAAAAATATTTAAGGTTACGTGCACCAACCTTTAAAAAATTTTATTATATAATATACATATATTATATAGTGCATATACTAGTTTTCATTCTTTTAAATACTTAGTAGCTAAAGCTAAAATTTAAATTGAAGGTATTAAAAATCAAATAATAAAATTATTCAATATTTGAATTAGTGCTTGGAATTTTTGAAATTTAAGTATTTGAATATATATTATTCAAATATTCAAATTATTCAATGTTCGAATATCATCTACGAGTATTTAAATATTCGATTTCGAATATTCAAATATTAATATATTTGAATATTGAATAATTTGATTTTTTATTTTTAATACTTTTGATTTGAAGCTTAGATATTTGAAAACATGAAACTTTTTATGTATATGCACTATATATAATATGTATAATATATTATATAATATCATAATAATACGTGAACAGAATTTGTATTTGTTTAAGGCTCGCGCATGGTAACATTGAATAATGTTAAACTTAAAATATTTGATAATTGAACACTCGAATATTGAAACATTTAAACATGCAATTATTCGAATATTTAAATATTTAAATACTCTAATGATCGAAGATATGAATAATTTTGAAGAAAAATATCCGGTATTTGAAAGTATCTGAATATTCAAAATCGAATATTTGAATATTCGAAACCGAATATTTGAATACTCATAGATGATATTCGAATATTGAATAATTTGAATATTTAAATAATAAATAAAGTGAGTATTGGAATACTTAAATTTCAAAAATTCCGAGCACTAGTTTCGACTTGGGAACGGCAAGACCGGGGGTGACATAGCCCGCACTATGCGATCGACGAGAATCTTACGCATGCAAGGTACGAATTTTTCTGCTGCCAAGAAGAGGTATGGTATTACCAGAGTATGGTCCTTGGCTGGCAAAGTATATTACTGAAATAACCAAGAAAATAAAAAGATACTTATTAAATCTAAGAACGATCTATAAGCACTAAGCAGTAGGGTATTATTGTCGCGGTAGGACTATAAATCAATGAATTTAGTTTTTATGCGTGTCGAAAACGAATACCCAAGTGCTGCTTACTTTACTTTACTTTACTTTAACACTGAAATCATGATATTTATTGTATACTTCGGATGCAATACGAAGCATGGTAATATTTTTGACAGAAGGGGAAGTATGCAAGTCCTATTATATGTTTTTAATATAATATGTTCTCTTCCCCGCTTGTAATAAATAATAATACTTTACTCTATTATTACTACTATTATTTTCTTCTCTTTCTTCCTATTTTTTCTTATAGTTTGGAAACATGTTAGTGTTAATCCTTTTTGGTGGTTAGATAGAACAGCTGTGCTGGATCTCTCCACCCTTCTACAGTATGTCCACGGATAGACATCCCCATAGGACTAATGGACCAAAAATTTCGTTTTTCGACAAAAAGTCATTCTTGATAAAAAGTTCTGCATCTCGAAGAAATGTAGCCTACGAGGAGATTTTTTGATTTTTTTATACAGGGTACCCAAAAAATAAAAAAAACATGAAATACCATCAAGAATAAATTAACTTTACTTATCGTTTTAAAGTAAAATCGCAAATAAAAAAAGGTTTTAAATCATATTCAATTCTGAGTTGGGGATTTTCTCTACTCCAGCATCATATTAATACGTGTATTATTTTTACTGAACAATCTCTAGTTTTACCTTTTTTACCTATCCCACCTAATGCAGGTATCCTATAAAAATCTAATAAAACGTCATGATATTATTGTAATGTTATGAAGTTGTCAAAAATTTCATTTTAAAATATTAAAATATTAAAAGAAATATGCTGTCCGTTGAACAAAAAATATTTTTGGTCCAGTGTTATGGTACCGGTGTAAACTCTTACAATTATGTACAAGAAAGGTTTTTAGAAAAGTTTCCTGGAGTTTATGTTTCGACGTATGCAATTAGACAATTAATCAAGAAATTCAAACACACGGGGTCGGTGGAAAACTTAAAAAGGAAGAAGAAACTGTTTGATGAGGATGATGCAGCTACCGTTGTGGTCTTACAATCTGTTGAGGAGAACCCACTTGTCTCACTAAGGAAACGAGCTCAACATTTGCTTATTGTCCAAAAAAGTCAAATTCAAATAATTTTAAAACAAAATAAGTTTCACCCATTCAAACCGCATTTTAATCATGCTTTAGAAGATGGAGACCATGCGAAACGACTGGATTTTTGTTTATGGGTAGGGGACAAACTTTTAAATGAAAATAACCAATTTCACAAACTTATTTTATTCACTGATGAATCGACTTTTTCAACAAATGGTACAGTGGCTTCCCAGCACGTACGATACTGGAGCACAGAAAATCCCCAATTTAGAATTCCTGCCCATCGCCAATATTTTAAAAAAGTTAATGTATGGTGTGGAATTTCGTATTTTGGAATAATAGGTCCGTTTTTTTTTGAGAACACGTGCAATAGGAATTCATACATGGAAATGCTACAAACCTTTTTTTCGGATAAGTTAGATGAGCTGCCATTGCAGTACAGGGGACAAATGTACTTTCAGCAAGATGGGTGCCCAGCGCATTGTGCACGCGAAGTTACAGAGTGGCTTAACATGAAATTTGGAAATCGATGGATTGGCCGGTACGGTCCAGTTATGTGGCCTGCAAGGAGTCCTGACCTCACGATTTCAGACGCGTACCTTTGGGGCCGTTTAAAGCAATTAACTTTTCAGCAACCCATTGAATGTAATGTTGATATTTTGAAACAGAGGATTTTACAGTCAGTACAAATGATTTCCCTCGAGGAGGTAAGAAGAAGTTATGATCACATTAGAAGGCAAGTTGAACAATGCGTCGAAAACGGGGGAGGCGTATTTGAATAAATAATAGTTCTTGCTTTGCAATGCGGTTCTTTTTGTTGTGCAATGTCTTTGTTTAATACGTTTATTATGTAAGCACTGAATATGATTTAAAACCTTTTTTTATTTGCGATTTTACTTTAAAACGATAAGTAAAGTTAATTTATTCTTGATGGTATTTCATGTTTTTTTATTTTTTGGGTACCCTGTATAAAAAAATCAAAAAATCCCCTCGTAGGCTACATTTCTTCGAGATGCAGAACTTTTTATCAAGAATGACTTTTTGTCGAAAAACGAAATTTTTGGTCCATTATTCCTATGGGGATGTCTATCCGTGGACATACTGTATATATATTTTTTTTTATTGTAAATCTCTTGCATCTGAATAAAAAAGACCTTTATTATTATTATTAAAAGACGATCCAACCGCGATATTAATCATCACCATCATCTACACTGCAGGTGTTTCAGAAGTTAAAAAAGGATCTGATAAACCAACTCTGAGCATGAAACGTTATACTTTTAACCGCTTAAATTGGTTTTTGCAATTTGTCTAACGTTCATTTGTGAGTGGTGACCAACCCCTAAAATATGTTTAAAAGTTTTCGGAAGCAATGAAACTTTGCATAATTGAAATGGGTTTAATAAATATCCTGTATGCAACAGTTCCTATTTTATTAAGCTCTCACGATCGACACAAACTCTTGTCGATAAAATTTAAAAGCACGTCTTAAAACCCGTAGGCGTGTATCTCTATTAATATAAAAAATATTCGAAATGTCTTCCACTTCGTATATTCTGTATCTAAAAATTTATAGTTTTCGTGTCATCTGGCCAGCAGTTTATTTGTTACAAGTGATTACGCGAACAATATGACCATTCAGCAGATACTTGGTGACCGCTACGTTCTGTTCTGATGAGCGTGACGACCTAACTGATTTTTGAAATGATGTTAATACATAGCAAATTATATGCTTTGTCGAATTAAGGAAACATGTAAAATGCCGGTAAAACAACTAATGTTAAGGGGATATTAAATCTGCTGCGACACGTCCCACATGGAAAAAATATCATTTAAGATATGGATTTTGGCTAGAATCTGGGAATACTGCATTTTCAAAAATGTGCATTTAAGAGCACTGTAATATCCATACACTAAAATTTAAGTCATTTTGGAGATGTCTCTACCCTACGTGAATCACCCTATATACATGAGAAAAGGGGGTAGTGTTGGGCTTTGTATAAAAAAAAAACAACAAAATATTTTCAAGTCTTTAATTACGTGTTTTGTCTATACTAGCTTTTGAGAAAAAAAAATACTTAAATTTTTTCACTTACAGGTTAGGGGTCTTTTTCCTTTTAATTTCCTAAATTATGTTGTTTTCTTTTAACAATCAGTGATGAAACTTCGACTAAACTATCCACAAAATAATAATAACATTATAATATGAAGAAAATAGCGAGAAAACTGCAATTTTAATTAAAATCTAGATACTTGTAACGAAATCACCCAATCGCAATAATCTGACGTGCGACAAATCAAAATTTGCGGTGTTACCATGTTTATTTTTTTTTACTGCACTGTAGGTTATTCCATCTTCGGCTTATCCAACTGTCGACTACATTTTTTAAGAAACCATTAGTAATTACAATGCTACTGCATGGGTTAAAAGGGCGTTAACCGGTTTCTGATTCGTCTTTTTGTTTAAAATTCGCCATCTTAAAAATATTGTTGTTCAGCAGAGACCACACATATATCTTTTTTCCACGGAGAGGTCATGCAAGAGCAATAAGAATACTAATTAGCGGTTAGAGTAAACAGAATGTATGACGAAATTAACAATTTTAAAAAGTTTACGATAAAGAACAAGGTGAATACAATTAAAAAAAAACACACACGTAGCTATAATTTACCGGACCCCTAATTAGCATTTCCTACTACACTGGTTTATCTCCATCGGTAGGTGGAGGATATACCTCTCCCATATAAATTAAGAATTTAATAAGTTAAAAAAGAAAAATACAAACAATATTGTTATAAGTAAATGTGGCAACGGTGTTCCCACCAGGCATCGAATGGGCGGGTCTTCACCCGTTAGCTGTTCTCGTCGGACAATCTAAGTTTTTCTGTTTTCTTACAAGCTTTCACGTTTTTCTGCATTTTTTCAGGATTTTTTTATGTTAGTTTTCGTTTATTTTAATAAAGAAGCGTATAATATGAGTTCTACAAATGATGTGGAAATGGCAAAATTTTAAGAATTACGCGGTATTAGAAAGGTTGAGAAACAATGAGTTAGACATAAGCGAATGTCAAATTTGTAACCTATGCTGCATAAGACATTAAAACATATCCTCATAAATGTGCGCTGTTGTGAAATTTTAACATTAAAAAATATGTCTGTGTTTATTTGAAGAATATCCCAGGGTCGTTTCGACTGATGTTCGGGATGGAGTGGGAATGTGCCGCCGCGACAAAACATGGATGTAACTGTAAGAACAAAGCATATAATTTGCAAACAACTCAAAATTGTTTTTAAGGTTTTTTGACCAACGACTTTAAACATGTTATATAGTATACCTAGTTAGTTGTTTAATGATTTGCAATCACTCGATCCTTTTATTGGTATGTCTCAAATTGCCTGTGATACAAAAGTCAAAGATTATGGGAAATTTTACTAAGTTACTTTATATGCTTAGTTGTTATGCGTTTATACAAGGTTATCGGTTTTTATTCTAGCTGAGCAAAATTTGATCGTTGTGTATACACAGGGTGGTTATTAGTATGTGGCCAAACTTCCGGATGGTATTCCTTACTAAGTTTTAAGACAAACAGTTCAAATACACCTAGGCCCGCGACCGCTTTATTATTGAGATACAGGGTGTCATAATTTTTAAGTTAAACAAAAAATATGTACGCCACTGCCTTTTTTATTTTTGATAGCAACGTTATATAGACAGTTGAATGTTTAACGCAAAGTACATTTTGATATTTTTTTCCTTTCGGCTTCGTTTAGGAGATAAATGCAATTTTAGCAAACTCGACATTTATTTTTTTTTATCAAAAGCTTTTCGTCAAACCAAAAAGGTTTCGCTTAGTTTGCTCAGTGATAGGACATAATTATGAAAATAAAATTTATTTGGGAAAAACCAGTAGCGTATCATTTTCTCGTCAACAATATCATAAGATATGTATGAAATGATATAAACTTTTTATCTTCTAATTTAGAAAGGAATATCAGCCTTGGGTTTGGCCATATATTTAATTGACACTCTGTATATAGACAATACAATATAAAAAATAAACACAGGTCGGAGGGGAAGTTAAGAAGTACCTCGAAAAAAATCACCCAGAAAAGCTTAGACCGGCTTGTTTGTTTTAGCATTTATTACAGAAAACGCGATATAGGAGTCTTACTACTAATAATATAAAAACTGCTAACCTTATAAGGGCAATATTAAAGTTACTATATTAGTAAGCAAAAAAAATATGAATAGGGTTAAAATGGTATCGTTTCATTATAATCACTTATCGTTTTAGTTGTGGTATATTTAAGTGTTACAAAACATAAAATGCTTGTTTTGAATAATTTTAAAGCATACTGTAACCCGTAGTTGACGATATAATATGTGTATTTATATTTAAGCCATGTAACACCCTACATGTATATATATTTTTGTAGTCACTTTTTTAGGTTATTTTATATTTTCATAATAAATTAAGTTTCTTTTTAAAATGGTTTGAAATTATTTTTTTAAATGTGGCTTTTTTGCCATATCTTAACTTTAGGAATATTTTTTGTTTTCAAAAGCTTGACTGATTCCAAGAAAACACAAAATATTTTATAAACAGGAACCAGACTAGCCTACACTAAACCAGATGCAATGCAGAAACAACAATAAAAAAGTTAAAAAAATAATTTGTGGAAAGCAAAACGTTTTTTTTCTCAGCTTCTGAATTGTTTGCTTCTGAGTGAGTGTACTCCGTATTTGCTACGTTTTTTTTTTAAACAAATTCTAAATCCAGTCTGGATCTATGGACCAGTAAAACCTTTACATTTGTTGTAAAAGTTCCGTCGGCGCTTGGCCGCATCGCTGCTCGTCAGCAAGGCTAGCATTTGACGAGAGGAAAATACCGCGAAGAGCCCTTATATTGCACAAATATCTCTTGGTGTTCAAAGGCATAAACCGATTCAATCTAACGGGAACTTATATGAGAGTTCAGAAGTCACTGTCCGAATGCCACGTGATATTGCTTTGCGTTAGATATCACTGTCCTTATTTGTGCACATAGGTGCCCTTCGAGGTATTTTTCCTCTCTTCACTGACGGAAAGCTTTTACATTTCTTAATAATCGGATGTGGTTCGGTTTTTGGTTACAAAGTAATAAAAATGCGTTTGATGCTGCCTGGCGGCAACCCCTGCAGTTGTGGCCTTTGCAGGAGATTCCTTTAGGACTTCTGAGTCCTAGAGCAAAATAGGATTCATAGCATCACTTTTAATAATATGCACTGGTTCACAGAGTAGCCAATGACAACCACGCCACGGTTTGAAAATATTGATACTGGGACAGAGTCACATTTATGGTATATAAGTCCAAAATTCTATCTGGATATTATAATCCTGCGATTGAACTTCCCCTGTTTTACCGCAGTCAAATAAAAGAATTTAGAGAACATTCATTGAAAATAATAAAAGAAAGAAGCTCCCTTCTCTTAAGAAAAAACTTAATCACAAAAAGAACCGTCTACATGTGGAACAAACTTCACGACAATACTATTAATGCACCGGACATCAATATATTTAACAACCGACTGGACAGAGAAACGGAAACATTAAGAACCCAATTAATACACTACATGTGAGTTGTGATGGAACTACCAGAACCCAACAACTGTGATTGTTGGGGAAACGTGTATCAACACGTCAAAGAGAATGGGTTGGTAAATGCTGTGTGCATGCGATTTCAATCGCTGCTACTTTTGTTTGTAAATTACATAAGGGTTATAATTTGTTCACATGGTTAGAACGTCATTATTGGGAGGCTAGCTTCCTATTTGGCGAAATATGTGGTCAGATCGTATCGCGCGGCGGGCAACGGTCAAGAGGGAGTAGTCTTCGACGATGACTCCGTGAAGCAAGGGCCTTTACGTGCGCTCCACGATTTTACGGGCTTTTTGGGCAATTAAATAGTGCATTGCAAGAGGCCCAGTGAAGCAGTTAGTAATGTGAGCGTTAAGTAGCCACAGTGTATTTGTCGTGAATCCTTGTAATATGCTACTGAAACCTGCAGTAAGGAATAAAAACACATAAAAACAATTGTTTTAATCAAAAGTAGCAGAAAATGAACGAACCAGTGAGCAACCCTATAGGTCACGCATTAAAAATTAATGTAACCACTAGGGAATTAACCCAGTGCGCCATCAGTGATATTGAGCAATAGTTATAGCAAGACTAGTATGACAAGATTAAAATAATCCGTAAAGCAGTAAACTCATCGGTTCGATCCGCTTTTTACTGCCACCGATAATAAGTTTCGCATAAATAATCATAAGGGCGCCGTATAAAGTAATTAATTTAGCCAATAAGTTTTCCACAAAATAGTTAAAATAACGTAAGGAGCAGACCCGCAGTGCGAAATAAATAATACAACCATTCGAAGGATCCAGTTCCCCGGAGTACCGAACTACTGGCGAGAGAACGTAAATCTAGCTAGGACATTATGAACGCCGAGAAAAGGGACTCGAATCCCGTCCATCGTACGGACTTTACCTGGTTTCCGACCATGACACCTAGGGCAACTTCTGCCTACTGTACCGTTTACGAGTAACTCCGTCACTCGTAGCACCATCCGTTAGATCACCTAATAGTACCGTGGATAGATGTCTGTGTTTGCTCCGCAGAGAAATAAAAAAAGAGTTTGTGAACTGCCAAAAGAAGGAGCGTATAGGTTCATGTGTTTTCACACTGGGTTGTACCAACTTGACAGTTTCCCTAAGAATATCCCGTATTCTTCGGGAAACCGTATTAATCCCAGGGCTACCGACTATCAAGACTAACGTCTACAGACAGGAATATCAGTTTGGCTTCCTGGCTTCCGCATGCGCACATAATGCTGTAACTAATAATTATAGACTTTATTGGTTAAACAGGCGCTAACACGGCATCTAATCCACCTTTTTGATTCCAATTCGGTATATGCTAGATGGTATATGCTAGATATAAAAAAATTGTAATAATTATAGACTTATATTGGTTAAACAGCGCTAACACGGCATCTAATCCACCTTTTTGGTTTCAATTCGCCATTTTCAAGTTCACCGGCCAATTATTTACCAGCCCTTTTTGAGCGATCTACTTTAAAAAAAAATAAAAGAGTTATAAAAAACTAAAAAAAAAGTGCACGAAACGGGAATCGATCCCGGGACCTATGGCATCAAACCCAATTCAATTTCAATTTTAAAATTTCTTTATTATTTTATCTATTATTTTCACATGACACCTATTTTATTTGGCCTAGAGCCCCTGGAGCTAATCTCCTCCAGTTCGGTAGCGCAACTACCTCCCTGGATTTAATTGCATTACCCTGGTGCCCTAAAACCGGGGACGCAGCCCCGGCGGGTCGATGGCAGGACCCCTAATGGTGAAAATGCGTTGAATTTTTAAAATCACTACACTCACGTGCCGGCAGGAGCCTCTACGGGTGTTCTCAATGTTATATTACTCTATGAGTATGACATTAGGTTTTATTGACATTGTTTAAAAATCATGAATCAGAATGCGTTTGACATTTGGGGAAAAAGCTGCCAAAAAACCCCATTAAAATTGAAGGTACAAGGTAGCACGCGACTTACGACCGTTCAGGTGACTTGAAGCATACGCAGGGCAATCCTGTCTCGTTTGTAAATTAAACGAGGAGTTTTGTATATTTATTTTAATTTTAAAACAAGATTTTGCATGTACGTCGTTTGTCGGAATGAAAGAGGCCACTGCTTAAATTTTTTTTTTTTTTTTTTTTTTTTTTTTTTTTTGGACAACCGAGGAGAATCTGTTTACAGATACCATAGCATCCTCATGCTATGGTGATGTCGGGTTGGAGAGCCACTGAAGGTGACGTCCCCGACCGACTAAACTCCCCGCGTGTACTGTTCGTTCGGTTTCCGTGCCGTTAAGCATATAAACCTTTGATCAGTCTTCGTGTATTTCCGCTCCACACATTAAGTGTGCTTTGCTTCGTACTACCTTACTAGGAATAAGGTTTACATCACCTTAAGATATTTTATTCCCTAATTGATCACCCAATTGATCACTCAATTGACTGATCAATCATACAACACAATACCTAATTAATTTAGAGGGTTAGTTATTTTTGGTGAGACTTGCAGTGTCAGTGTTATGTATGTGTTATATGTGTTTTGGGGGTGTGTCCCAGTGCGGTGTATAGTACAAGTACTAAGTGCTAATGGATGAGATATCTTTGTTATCTTAAACCGGTCCATGGGGACATGGAGCTTAAGACTTATCCCACTGTTTCAGGGTGAGAACAAAGTAGCGCTGATCCGAAGCGAAGCAAGTCTCGTTTTTTGTTTTTTGTTAGTAGAGATACATGTCACCTAATTGCGCAGTAGTTGGTATTTAGGGCGCCTATGCGCCCTTCTACGTCCTAAAATAACAGCTGGATCGTAATCTACGAGCATTCTAAGTTCCTCGTTCGGATGGTTAGCTGTCCGAGCGAAGAACCTAGTCGCTTTTCTGTGGAGGAAATCAGACAATTTTTCCCACTGAAGATCTCTATGCAAATCTACATTTCTCTCGAACCAGTGAGCAGCCGCTGCCTTCCGCACATAAGCATTTTCAGTCTGCTCAAGTGATTTAATATATGACTGGGCTGCATGCCCCCAGGCCGCAGACCCATAAGTGAGCTGCGGTCTGGCAATAGCTTTAATCATGATCAGCTTAGTGCGGAGGCTCATGGTGCTACGTGGCCCGATGAGAGGATATAGTCTGCTCATGCCTGCTTTGGTCTTAATAATTGCTTTTTTGATGTGTGACTTAAAGGTTAAGCCTTTGTCCAAAGTTATACCTAGGTACTTAGCTTCCCTAGCCCACTCTATTTCATCATCATCTATTACCAGATTATCCAAAGGTGGTAATCTGCGTTTCTGAAAAAGAATGGCTTGTGTCTTCTGGCTATTTATTCCAACTTTCCAGTCAATACACCATCGCATTAGCCTATCTAACTCTGCTTGCAGAAAGCCATGCAGATGTGCCGCGCTATGATGACTCATGGCTAGTGCCATGTCGTCAGCATAGAGCGCCAACATCACACGACCCGCTCTAGGTATATCGCTGGAATAAATGGAATACAGCTGAGGACCCAAGACAGATCCCTGAGGGACTCCGGCTAACAAGGCTCTAGGTTCCGATTTGACATCACCGACCTTTACACAAAATGTCCTGTTGCTCAGATAACTTGCAATTATCTTGCAAGTTTTCTCTGAAATTCCCAGGAAGAGCATTTTATGCAAAAGCCCATCATGCCATACTCTGTCGAACGCCCTAGTGACGTCCAGCAGGACGGTTCCTGTCACCCTGTTCTCCTGAAAACCTTTAGTGACATATTCAATCAATCGCAATAGCTGATCTTCACCAGAGTGGGCTCTTCTAAAACCAAACTGTTCAGCAGGAATTATATTCAACTGCTCTGTTTCCTGCAGCAGCCTGCTTTTCAGCACTCTTTCGGCAATTTTGCCTAGGGCTGGAAGCAGGCTGATGGGTCGGTAATTCTGAGGGAATGTACCGCTTTTGCCAGTTTTTTTGAACACTATAACTTCTGCGTGTTTCCACGCAGCAGGAAAATGTTCAACCCTCATCACCCCATTACAGATGTTTGTTAACATCGCTACAGCTTTAGTACCTAAGTTTTTAAGCATCTGATTATTAATACCATCCGCACCTGGTGCTTTGCGCTTTTTCAATCGTTTCAGGATATCCCTAACCTCTCCGGGTGTGGTGGGGTTAGGAATCTCCTGCAACGTTGGACGATTTCTTAGATCTTCAGCAGAGTTTTCTACCCCGTCTATGTGATCGTCGTCTTCTGCAGGATGCACATTTAAATTACTTTCATTGGCAATTGTTTCAGCCAAGGCTTCTGCCTTTTCTAAATCAGAATAAGCTAGGCCATTAACCCCGTGAAGCGGTGGTATAATAGTTTTCTCTTGCCTGAGCTTCTTTTGCATTTTCCATGCAGAATGGTCACCATTAATGTTTAGATTGGAAAGCCTTTGATCCCACCTTTGGGTCCTGAGTTCCTGGAGAGCACTTCTTAAGACCTGACTATGTCTATTTAAATTTTGTTTGTTTTGTTCTGTAGGCGCAATCCTATAGAACCTCCTCAGTCTTCTATTAGCTCTGATGAGCTCTTTGACTCTCCAAGGTGTTTCCCCATGAGGGTGCCTTGGCGCGGGCAAAATACTAACTCTAGTGCTCTCCTGGAATGACTCCAATATGTAGCCTTCTAAATTGGCCACCTCGGTTTCCAAATCGGCCACAGAGCGGATAGGTGGAATTCTCAAGATTTTATTCTCCACGCGCGTGGAGAATCCAGGCCAATTGGTGGATTTCTTAGAAATCACATCTCTTGGCCTGGCTCTAGAATCCAGTATCAACTCTATGGGGTTATGGTCCGAGGTGCCCAATTCGAGTGTCTCCAGCTGGAAATCGTGTACTACGTGTTGCAGTATCACGACATCCAGGACCTCAGGAAGGCCACGTATTGTTGGAATGTACGTAGGTACATCCGGACCCAAGATAATGGCATCATGAGGTTCAGTAAATTGAGTAAGTCTCCTACCATTTATATTTTCTTTACGACTATTCCATAGACGAGATTTACAATTTAGATCACCTATCAAAATTTTTGGATTTCCTCCTGCAAGTAAATCATTTATGTCTTCGACTATGAGGGTCTCCTGCGGAGATAGATAGACTGAACTGATTTTAACTGGACCTCTATTGGTCGTGACTTGTATTGACACTGACTCAATTTCTACATCATCTCTTCCTATGAAATGATGGCTGAGTCCCCTTTTGACTAATAAAGCAACACCCCCCCCGTTATTGTTAGGTCTATCGTATCTATACACCTCATAGCCCATAAATGAAATTCTTTCTTCACCATCAATCCTGGTTTCCTGCAAAGCCAGGATATCAGGTTTCCTATCCAGCAATAATTCGTCTATTTCAGAACGTCGAGCGCGAATGCCATTTACATTCCAAGAAATCAGTGACAGCCCTATATTTAAATTTTGAATATTATTATTATTTAAAATATGATTATCTACCGCCATTTAATGACCTTTGGAGCAAAAGAAATTTTTGATCGAAACTTTTTTGCATCAGCTCCATCTGCTGTTGATGCATTTTCATGAACTGAGTCATGAAATTTTGGCTGTCACTGTTTTCCTGTGCAGGTTTGGATTTCGATGAAGACGAAGCAGCAGTTACGTTAGAATATGAGAGCCCCTCTTGGACATTGCGGCCTTTAAGGGGCCCTTTGTTTGTGTTTTTAGTTTTAGTGACGTTTTTGGGTGCTTCTGAGCACCCTTTGTAATTTGCTGGGTGGTCCCCCTTGCAGAGGGCACACACAGCGTTTCGGGCTGCGCCCGCCGCAGGCACACTAAGTGTGCAGTTTTTGGCCTGGTGAGGCCCAGCACACCTAACACAACGCTCCGGCATGTTGCACCGAGATTGGCCATGGCCATATCTCTGGCAACGGAAGCATTGTCCAGGCATACTAGGTCTACGTGCAGCCTCAACCTGCACCCTTAGTTTGTCTACGTATTGCAACTTATAAATATTATCATTATTGGTTTTCACCAATATGTGTGATAAAGGCTGCTTAGTCTTTCTCGAAATCATCCTAATGATCTCGGAGTCTAAGATTCCCTGTATTTCGAGCTCTTCTCTTAATAACTCTAAATCGAAATCATCGGAAAGCCCTTTAACAACGACATGGGCTTTCTTGTCCTCGGGGAGCATACGGGAAAAGTAGTTCCGTTTCTCATCGGTGAGCAGCCGAGTAAGCTGCCTATAGTCTCCGCTGTCTTTTGTGAATATTTTAATCCCGTCTCTGGTTTTTTGTGCATAGTTGATCTTTATGCCTTTAGCGACTGCTTTTTTATTGATCTCGGTCCAGCCTTGTGAACCGTGCAAGATCAGCGGTGGGATTATAGACTGCTTATCAGCAGACGTCGCGACGCCTGACGTTTGTTTGTCAGACGTCGAGGCGCCTGATTGCTCAAAATCGACAATTTCCATATCGTCAGAACTGTCGATTTTCTGGCGTTTATGGCCTTTGGTAATTTTCAAAGCGGACTCGGTCTGCGTTTCCTTGCGCGGAGGAGGTAGCAGGGGGAAGGCTTCTATAAGCACCCTTTCGGGGTTTTTACTGTTTGAATTTTCAACTTTTTTAACTTCTTTAATGACTTTAGCTTTCTTAGCAAGGCTGCTTGCTGGAGCCTCAGCTTTAGCTGTAGCCTCAGCACGCTGCCTGTCAACTAGTTTATCAACCTTTGAAATTAAAGAGTTTATAGAAGCCTGCAGCTTCTTGTTTTCCTCCTTTAGTTCTCTCTCTCTGGACTCAAAACTGGCCTGAAGGGCCTTAAGAGTGTCCTCGAACTCTTTTTTCTGAAGTCTTTCGCGCTCTTTGCTCTCTGCGAGAGCTTCTTTAAGAGCCGCGTACTTATCCTCGCGCTGGACTGCGTCCTCAGTCTGAATTAGATTTACTAATTCAGACTGTCTCTCTTTTCTCATATCCTTGCGTGACATTTTGGTGACCTTGCTGTCCGAGTCCGATTTGTAAAACCCGTCTTCGCGCTCACGTTCTTTAGTAGTTTTGCCCATAATTAATAGGCAGTTCTCTTTTGAACTGCGCAATTAATTATGTGCACTGTGAATTTACGTTGCGAAACAATCAGGGTATATATATGCAAAACACTCAAAATATAAAAAATAAAAAAAAAAAAAATATCAAAAATACACAAAATCTTAGCCTAGATCTTACTCTCTAGAAGTCACTCACTAACACTTTTACTTCACTGTGTTTTTCCAAAGTACTAGTCACTGCACTGTCACTTCCACTCACTTGCACACGACCGACTTTGTGCATTTAGCACAATAACGCCCGGAGCAGTCCTGAAACTGCCGATTTTTCGCTATGTATAGCCTTGAGAAAGACTATACACAGCACGAATTTCTTTTAAAACTCAGGAACTCTGGAGCACGATGTTGTTCTCTCGAACAACGCACGAACTATGCGCTTAAATTATGTTTCTGTCGTTATTTATAGTCCAGGCCAGCTCCCTTAGCAAGCTCCTCTCACATTGGGAGGGGCTGATGCCAGAGAGGCAGCCTGGAGTACAAAGGTCTATGTTTAATGTGTATGTTATCGTCATGTCTTTGTTCTGTTATGTTCGTTGTCAAAGGTGAATTGTGAATGTTATGTAAGTAGAATTTCGTCGAGATGTCTATTATATGATTCCGTATGTCGTCTACAGCGGCCATATGGTGAAGATCTGCGATGCGCGCATATCTCCCGGAGGAGGTGACGCATCGCAGAATCTTATTCTCAAATCTGAGCAACCTTAAAAGTTGTGTGTTAGATGCAGAACACCATATGGGCGCTGCATATGTCATAATTGGTCTGATTATCTGTATGTAAATAAGTCTCTTGTTTGTCGGTGATAAGGGGGATCTGGGGGATAAGAGGGAATAAAGGCTTTGCATTGCTGCAAAAGCCTTTTTTAGGGTGTTGGAAAAGTGTGCTTGGAAAGATAGTCTTTGGTCCAAGGTTAGTCCTAAGTATTGAAGTTTGTTTGTTGGTTGTATATAGTTATTGTTGATTTTAATCGGAATGAATATTTTATTGTTTGTGAACTTCTTTGTAAGGATAGCACAAACGGTCTTGTCAGAGTTTACCGTAATTTTCCATTTGGAAAAGTACGGCTGCAGCAAGTCGACGTGCGACTGAATTTTCCTCTTTGCTGCCTCTGCATAGAACGAATGTGCGTATATTAGCGCATCATCCGCGTACAGGGCGAGTTTAGTCAAAGGGTACTGCGGTATATCCGCCGTAAATAGGTTATAAAGGATTGGGGAAAGCACTGTTCCTTGCGGCACCCCCGCACTAATCGCCCTGGGCGCCGATAATGCACTTTCAACCCTTACAAAGAAGCGTCTGTCAGTTAAGTAAGAGTTTATCAGAGTTACAAAATGCAAGGGAAAGTTATGTATGTTGTAAAGTTTGTGTATTAGGCCATGGTGCCATACCGTGTCGAAGGCGCGCTTTATGTCTAATGACAATAATACAGTGTTCATACTTCTATTGAAGTTAGTCATTGCATCCTGCGCGACCTTCGCCACAAGCATGGTGGTGCCATGGCCAGGTCTGAATCCAAATTGTTGGTCAGGTATTTTGTTTTGTAAGTTTTGTTTGTTAATGTTTCTTAGTATGAGTTTTTCTGTCAGTTTCGAGAGTGTGTTTGTCAAAGCTACAGGTCTGTAGCTGTCCGGTCGAGTAGGGTCTTTGTTAGGTTTCAAGATCGGTATAACAGTGGCCTCTTTCCATTGTCGGGGGAAGTGTTGTAATAAAAATACGTGATTTATAATGTATAATAGTTGCACAAATGTCTTACGAGGGATGTTTCGTAAGAGTATATTATGTATTGCGTCTGGTCCGGGTGCCTTGCATAAGGGTAGTGTTTTTAACACCCCATGCAAGGTTCCGGGTCGAATTAAGAGTTTTGTCAGTACAGTCGGTGGTATTGCGTATGTTTGTCTTGTGAGATTTATGGTTCTGTTAGTGATGTAATTTTGTTCGTCTGTTACGTTATCTGGGGAAACACAGACTGCAGCCAGTGATGCGGCAATGCAGTCTGCTTTTTCCAAGTCAGTTTGTACGTTATTGTTTTGTAATGTAGGTATCTTTTTGTATTTCCTCTTTAGGCGCTTTGTTAAGCGCCATAAAGAGGAGTCCTGTGCAGTCAGTCCATTTAGAGTATTTGTCCATACATCGTTTTTGTGTTTGTTTATTTTGTCGCGTATTGTTCGTTGTAATTCGTTCATTCTGAGTCTGTCTATGGGTCGTTGCAGCCGTTGCCATTGTTTTCGAACTCTGTTTTTGAATTTAATTAAATCCAAGATATCTTGGGGGAGTTTATCCTCCTTGTGTCGAATTTTGACAACGGATGCAACCTGGTCTCGTGCGTACTGTATGTTTTGTGTGAGTTTGTCAACTTCGTCTTCTAGTTCTGTTTTTGAGTTTATGTTATTGTTTATTGTGGTTTGTTCGTTCAGTATTTCTCTGTATCGTCTCCAGTTTATGTTTTTTAGTAAGTATGTCGTGTTAGGTGCCTCGTAAGACATTTGTGCGTGCATTTGTACTATCAAGGGTAAATGATCTGAATTTAGTTCGTCGAAAATTGTTGCCTCGGAGAGGCCCAGTATATTTTTGTTTATGTACAAATCAATGTACGTTGGTGTCATGCCGTTTGGCGGATAATGACTGGGACTATCCGAGGCAATTATTTGTAGGTTATTGTCGATTACGTAATCAAAGAGGAGATTACCATAATGGTTATTACGGTGATTGCCCCACATATCGTGCCGAGCATTCAAGTCACCTACTACAAGAACCTTCTCAAAACTGGCAAAGAATGGATTTAGATCAGCATCCGTCAACTGCATACGCGGTGGTGCGTATGCAGTTGTGATTATTGTACTGTTCCTTAAACGTATACTGATATGTTCAATTTGAGTTATGAAATTGTTAATTCTTGAATGTGGGAGAGTGCTCCTTATAAATAAGGCCACGCCCCCACCTCTGACGTCACGGTCAGCACGATAAACCATAAAATCTTTAATTTTAAGTTTATCATTCTCTGTCAGTTTTGTTTCGGTGACGCAAGCCACGTCCACCCTGTATTTAGTTAAGAAGTGAATGAATTCACCTGTCTTATTTTTTATGCCGTTAGCATTCCAATTCATGATTTTCAAGCATAAAGACTTTGTCCCGATGCTCTTTTGATTTTTGTTATTTACGTTTATTTTATTTACATTGATATTTAAATTGTTTAATTTATTTATGCCCCCCACTTAAATTTCATATTTATCGCATTGTTGTGAAAATTCCAAGATGTTTACGAATTTTTCTTGGTTTGTATTTGAATTCTTGAGCACCTGAACAAAGTCTTTTAGCATGTTGATTATGCCACCTAAGTTAAATTGTTTGAGTTCACTGAAAACACCCAAGAGTTCTCCTACCTGGCTGTTTCCGTTTGCGTTCGCACTCACACTTGAAGATTGCGTGACACAAGGCTGTTGCCTGTGTTGTGGTGGTTGTTGCGTCTGTTGTTGCTGTTGTTGTGGCTGTTGGAACTGCTGGTGTTGTTGTTGTTGAGGCTGGTGTTGTCTCAATGGAGGGAAGTTGCTACCATTTAGAGGTGGGCCACTTGCCCTGGCCGAAACGTTGACACTACTTGCCCTAGTGTTGTTCTGTCGGTTCCAAGGGTTGTTGGTGGGCATAGGGGCGTCGATATATTCGGGTTGCTGATGTTGTTGGTTTTGCGTCATTTTCTTTATTTTAAATATGAAAACGGGGCAGTGCTCGTCATTTGCAAGGTGCGGGCCATCGCAATTCGCACATTTCGGCGTGAAATTGGGGGTGCAATCGCTGGTTTTGTGAAAGCCCGCACATTTTAAGCACCTGTATTGTCTATGACAATATGTCGTGGCATGACCCCAAATTTGACAGCGCTTACACTGCATGATGGTTGTTTGAGTGCGTCTACGTTCCCATGTTATAGAAACATGTTGTAAGTATGTTATTTTGGCTAGTTTTGTCAAAGTGATGTCCCCGGTAAAGACGGCCATATAAAGTGGTTTAAATTGGGTACGTAAGCGAAATACTTGTTTACAGTTCAGTTTGTGTACGTCTGTCAGTTCTTCTTGTATTTCCTCTGGAGTCGGTTCATTTTCTAGACCTCTTATTATGAACGCGTTTGTCTTTTCTGTTTTCGATGCATATGTATGAAAATTGTTATGCTCGTCTGTATGTAATAGTCGTAGGTATGTGTTGTACGCGTCTATATTGCCAAAATGAACGATGACCGTCTTTTTCGCGAATTTGATTGAGTAGTCCTTTGTTATTGTTTGTAGGTGCTGTTGAAATTTCGAAAAGTTTTCACGCCCTCCGAAATTTCCGTCTATAACAATCGGCGGAATTTGTTTTTTAGTAATGGTTTGTTTGTCAGTTTGTTTAATTGTTTGTCTTGTTTTGTTCTGTATTTGTCTTTGTATTGGTGTATCTTGTTCGTCATCGTCGTCGCTGTCAGAATTTGGGGTTGCCGGGATCTCTGGAGCTTCGTTTGGGGTGATTGGCTGGTATCTGTTCTTCGTGGCGGTCTTCGGTTGGTAGGGTTTGATTAGATCATTCAGATGAAAGGCCTTGCCGAAATTTTTGGATACCTTGATGGGGTTTGCCTCAGGTGATGTTGGTTGACGCTGTCTCTTTCTGGCGGCTGTAATAAAGGGCTCAGCGTCGCTGACGTCCATGTCTTCATCAGTTTGGGGTGGATGTGTCGTAATGATTGGCTCTGCTACACTGTACATGTCGGGGTTTCGTCCTGGGGGGATGTATTGGACCGGTCTATTGTCAGTCAAGCTGGGGGGGGCATTGGTAGGGGTGGTGGCCTCTTCTTCGTCCTCGTAGGAGCTTTGGAATCCTTCACTGGGTGGTTTTTTCTTCTTGAGACTCTTAGACTTCGAGGTAGTTGCCGCGTCCTGTGGCTTGACGAACTCCGGTTGGCTGTCCGGTGCAGCTGGGGGCGGAGCCACTCTTGTCGGCGAGTGGCCAACCGGGCCTCTGGATTTAGTTGTGGGGGCGGGGCTTCCGGATATACTCTTGGCGCTCGTCGACTTGGAGGCTGAGTCAAGAGTTTGGTTCTGCTTCATTTTTCCTGAAAAATCTGGAAAAGAGGGGTTTTTGGGGGTGGGAAGGATGATTGTGGTATCACCGTGGAGATTAATTAAATGATTAACAATTTCAACGCGGGTTTTTATATCAAGTTTATTGGTGGTTGAAAGAAAGTATTGTTTTCGGTAATTGTTGCATGTTTTACAATTTTGTGAGTCAATATTAGCACTTAATTTTATGTTTAAAATGCCCCGAGTGGCTTTAGTAGGCCCTGCGGGCTCGCTTATGGTACTTTCTGCATCGCTTGCATCAGTAAATACATCTGAATTGTCACTATGTCTGTTGGACATTTACTGACCCGCACTTTTGGTCAGTGACCAGTACTTGTTTTTGTTGAAAAATTTGTCTTTAACACAGTTAATAAGTCAATAACTCAAATATATACAATGTTTATGGTCCCCACTAGTCTAAAAAGTTTATCTACACTATATACAACTAAAATTAAAAGTCTACTAGTCCACTATTCATATTTCACCCTATGTCTATTACCTTTTCTGATGGTTTCTATCAAAAAATCACCCACAACACATCGCCTAGGGTGAGGGGGAAGTTTTAGCACCCCAAGGGACGATTTTGCACCCTTCAAAAACACCCTAGGGTAGCACAAAAATTATTAAACTCTCCGGAAATGTTATAGTGACCCGAACTTTTGTAATCGCGGATTTTAAAGTTTTTAATGTTTTTTATTGTTCGCAAGCACGCCTGTCCATCCCCTAGCGTAGGGGAGGCCACGTTACGCTGCTTGGACACTCGATTTCGCGAAAAATCGCGAAAACTTTCGAAAACACGTGGAGCTTCTCGTGCGAAAACTCCTTATTTTTTGTAGTTTACTGATAAGGCTAACAATTTACTGATAAGGCTAACAAGCATCAAACCCAGATGCTATATCCACAGTACCACTGAATTGCTTACAGACTTCAGTTAATCTAGTAACCGTAGAATAAAAGCCAGCGTATCGAAAGGAGCCGATGAGCCGAATGCTTCCGATGCTGTTGCGCATGCGGAAGCCAGGAAGCCAAAATGATATTCCTGTCTCTAGACGCTAGTACTATCAAGTGGGTATGCATCGTGTTTGAGGCAAAACCCCTAGTACAATCAATCTGTTATGGAAAAGCGGGTTTACGGGAAAAAATACCATAAGCGATTTTATTTCATAAATGGTTAGGGGGGCATGTGATTAGCTTAAAACCAAATTGTTGCCCCCCCTTGGGCGCTTGTGAGAAACTCAAAAAGAATTTTGACTTGATTTTCCACAAAAACGGTCAGTCGCGGAGAAATATTTTGTAAACAAATATTGTAGAAAACAATAATCTCCACAATTTATCTCCTGGAGTCACTGCGCTACCTACTAAAAGTGCAGAAAGCAGAGGGCGCCAAAATCGCCAAAAATCACTTTTCCTTATTTTCAACGCGAAAAATATTTTTTTGCTTATCGCATAAATACAAAAGTTGTAGAGCCCAAAAAATCCTATAAATTGAGTCCGCGCTTTTTTTTTCAATGCACGGCTACGGAGATATAGCACCTGGAAGTACCAACCGAATGCAACATAATTTGTTTTATGTCCTGTGATTGTAGCATTCTATTGTTACAGATCCTCACGTCTAATATGACCACTGCGCCACAACTAAAAATGCTTTATAGGGGAAAGGAAAGTCTAAGTCTCTCCACAAGTTTATTATAGTTATAGAATAGAATAATCAATATACCTACATTAAGGCGAATTGACAAAACGGTTCCACCTTGTGAATCATCGACTATGGGCGATTTATTTACTTAGCTTCAAATCAACCTCAACAGTGAACAGAAATTATTGATAGGGAGAGTAAATTTAAAAAAATGTTAAATGCCCTTGATATTTTAAAACAATTGGGGGATATATCTTGATATGGAGTAATAAGAACTCGTAGAATGGAGTAATATTTTCAAATCGACGTTAGAATACCAGTATAATGGCCTTATACAAGTATTGTTAATAACTAATTCTAATTGTGTTACGAGATTACAATAAAATTACCATTAACATTTTGAATGTGGGTCAAAACGCCTGCCTTTCTGTGACGTCAATAATCTGTAGTTACCGATGTTATCAAATATGCTGTTTTTGCAATTTTATTACTCTAGTACAATAGTATATTTGTAGAGTTAAATGTACTAAATTGATTTCATGACTATACATTATCAGTAATATTTTGATTAAAATTTGTTGATATTTTTAAAGCGATTTGGCAAAACAATACAATAATCAGTAAAAAATCAAACAATAAATGACAGCCGGATAATTATTAATATTCGTATCGTATGTTCATTCATGGCAACTGTGATTTGATATAAGAGTGGTATACCTAATCAGCATTTTTAAATTGAAATATCTCGAAAACGGCTGGAGCAAATATCAACATAATATTATATTTTTAATATTAAAAAAAAAATGCATTACATGTTTCTAAAAGATACTGGATGTTCTACTTAAAGTTACCCAAGGTTGCATGTTAAACTAATTTGGCATATTCATTTGTTTTATTTCGTAACAGTTTCCTGTGATTAGTGTGCCAGATAAGGGTCAATATTAATAGAATGCTAAGACGGTGCACTCCGTTGGTACTTCCAGGCGCTATATCACCGTAACCGTGCATTGTAAAAAAAAGCGCGGACTCAATTTATAGGATTTTTTGGGCTCTACAACTTTTGTATTCATGGGATTGAGCAAAAAAATATTTTTCGTGTCGAAAATAAGGAAAAAGTGATTTTTGGCGACTTTGGCGCCCTCTGCTTTCTGCACTTTTAGTCGTAGCGCAGTGACTTCATGAGATAAATTATGGAGAATATTGTTTTCTACAATATTTGTTTACAAAATATTTCTCTGCGACTTACCGTTTTTGCGGAAAATCAAGTCAAAATTCTTTTTCAGTTTCCCACAAGCGCCCAAGGGGAGGGGGGGACAATTTGGTTTTAAGCTAATCACATGTCCCCCTAACCATTTATGAAATAAAATCGCTTATAGTATTTTTTTCTCGCAAATTTTATAGATTGGCTGTACTACCCGTTCGGGAGACCGGCTACTTTGCAGTGTCCTCATGCTCATTGTATCCGCCTTCCGCACTAGATTGAGTAAGGGAATGAGGCGAAGCTGCTGAAGAATGAATGTACCTGGGGATTAACCACTGACTGGCCGGCACTATTGTGTTTTCACACGTTAGTCAGGCGGGGGTGACTACCCCGTCTTGCTGGTCAGGGCATTTTGGTGTGTTCTTACGCCCTTTATCGTCCTGATGACCGTTTCGCCGAAAGTCCGAACGTATGTGAATGCAAGAGAGTACCGAGCGGACTCGATTTTCCAGGGTAGTATTTGCGACCTCCGCTAAAAACTAACCGACATTCAGGCCTATGATCAAACATAAGTTAACTTTCAACGTACCGTTTCCTTGCCAACAACCGAAAAAAGCCTACTTGTTAATTTTTCACTGTGGTTAAAAAACAGTTCATTTTGAAGTTAGCGTCTAGAGTTAACTTGTGTGTTTGGTCATATGGCTGATTGTCATGACCGCTGAAGTCTCTCCCCAAGAAACTGCTTTCCCTTGTAAATATTCCCGTACTTTCCCCGCATACCGTTATTTGAGGCACTATAGAAACCAAACAGCTCCGTTGTTTAATGCCGAAGTTTATTTCGGAATTAATAAGTGACGCATCCCCTCTAGATACCTTTTGATAATAATAAATTTCTTTATTTTAAATCATGAACACATATGACACAAAATGAAATGACGTCAAAGTAAAAAGTAATCAATATACATAACAGTCACAAGTAATAGCTAATTAATGAAATCACTCAAATTAAAGGGCTCTAGGTCGATCAATACTTTTCTGATTTCAAATTTAAATAATTTTTGTGAGTGTATTTGTTCGATTCTATTCGGCAAAGCATTAAAAAATTTTAAGCATGCATAGTGGGGGCATTTTTCGGTAAGTGTTAATCGATGCGCTGGGTATGAAACCTTTTGTGTTCTTGTACTATATTCATGATTTATTTTTAGATTAAAAAGCTCTCTATGTTGAAAGAAGAACATTAAGCATTCATATACCGGGTGTTGCATCGTCGAGCGGGACATAGGAAATCCCATGTAATTTTAAATGGGGTCAATTATTGGCTTCCCTAATTATTTTAGAGAAAAATTCTATTTAGGTTTATTAAAGAGCACTAAAACCCACATTCAAAAGAATAACTTTAGATATTTTTGATGAGCCCGTTTACGGGTTATCGCCGATTTCTTTTTAACTATTTCTCCTTTTTATGGCCCCGTATTTGCGGGCACCAGTCAAGGTAAAAGATGACTGTCAAATAAAGTTGTCATTTTGAAATGTGTGCTTTATTGTTATAAAAACTCGTACATCGAAAATATTAGCCATGAATTACACTTCAGAAGAAAAAATATTAATGATTAAATGGTATTATCAAGGAAATAGTTATCAAAATGTGTCAGACATGTTTGCTGCTCTGTATCCGAATAGACCGATACCTGCAAAATCTACAGTCGAAAGGACTATCAAGAAATTTGAGACAAAAGGCACTGTAATAAATAACTGCAGATGTGAAGAAAGGCAGGAACAAAGAAGAGATGCAAGAAATGATAGGGACTTGCAAGTTTTATTGTGCGTGGAAGAAAATGATGGGAAGATCAGCACAAGGAAACTTGAGGATGACATAGGATTAGATCACACCACAGCGTTACGAGCTTTGAAACGACATAAATATTATTCATACAAATATGAAAAGCACCAAGAGCTAAGAGATAGGGACGAAATACGACGACAGGAGTTTTGTTTTGGTATGATGGAAAGAGCAAACATGGATAGGGAATTTTTAAAAAACATTTGTTTCACTGACGAATGCACATTTACCTTAAACAATGAACCCAATGTTCAAAATTATCGATATTGGAGCAAAGAAAACCAACACAGGTTTGTGGAAACAAGGACGCAATATCCACAAAAAGTTAATGTATGGGCTGGGATTTTCGGAGAAAATATTATCGGGCCATTATTTCTTACACGAAATTTAAATGCAGAATATTTTTTGGAACTACTTGAAGATCATATTTTACCTACTTTACATGATGCCGCCAGGGAAAATCAGGAAGTTTGGTACCAAATGGATGGCTGCCCGGCACATAGTACCCTGGCTGTCCGGGAATATTTAAACTGTGCTTTTAATGGAAATGTTATTGGCTTAAATCATACAGTAAATTGGCCAGCCAGGTCTCCTGATTTATCGCCAAATGATTTCTTTCTCTGGGGCCATTTAAAAAACAGGATATACAAAGATAAAAAATACCCAAATCTAGACGAGTTAAAAAATGCTATTTCTGCCGAATGTAATAGAATTTCAGTTTACCAACTAGCGAATGTAAGAAGATAATTTTATGATCGCCTCGGTTATTGTCTAGCAGTCAATGGAGGAATATTTGAACATCTTCTTAAATCCTAAAGTTCTAACAATTTAATAGTACCTACCTATTAATTAGTAAAATATTGAAACATGTAAAATGTCATAATTAACCTTGTAATTGCATACTTTATTTTAGTTTTATTCAGATTAATTTGTACTCATAAATACACCTTTAATATTTTCGATGTACGAGTTTTTATAACAATAAAGCACACATTTCAAAATGACAACTTTATTTGACAGTCATCTTTTACCTTGACTGGTGCCCGCAAATACGGGGCCATAAAAAGGAGAAATAGTTAAAAAGAAATCGGCGATAACCCGTAAACGTGCTCATCAAAAATATCTAAAGTTATTCTTTTGAATGTGGGTTTTAGTGCTCTTTAATAAACCTAAATAGAATTTTTCTCTAAAATAATTAGGGAAGCCAATAATTGACCCCATTTAAAATTACATGGGATTTCCTATGTCCCGCTCGACGATGCAACACCCGGTATATAAATGGCATAAACAGTCATTATCCCTATATTCTTAAAAACACCTCTACAACTTTCCCTGTATTCCATTCTTCTCATAATTCTTACCACCCTCTTCTGAACTATAAAAATGCCTCGAATTGAGCTGTGGCTTCCCCAAAAAATAATCCCATACCGCATTACTGAGACAAAATTTGCGTAATAAAGCATTCTGAGTGCCTTTTCTTCCACATATTTAACAAACAGAACTTAGTCGTTTTTCCACATGGTTTATGTGATAAGACCAATCAAAATGTTCATTAATGTGTATTCCTAAAATTTTAGTCTCTTCTGAGAAAATCAATTCCTTGTTATCCATTTCTACAACTGTTGGTAACTCTACTGTTGACTGTTTAGTTCTAAATAATGTGATATTTATTTTATCCTGATTCAAAATTAGCCTATTTTTTCCAAACCAATCTATCACCAAGGCAAAAAAATATTTAGCTTCAATAAAAAGATTTTCCGATTCCTTGCTACCAACAATGAGATTAGTATCATCTGCATATTTAACAATGTGCTGATATGATGTTTCAATTACGAAATCCAGGTCATTGACGAACAATATAAACAGAATTGATCCCAAAATACTTCCCTGTGCTATTCCTATATTATTAAAAAGTGGTTCTGATTTACCTGTTTTCTCTCCCTTTGTAACTGATACAATTTGTTTTCGATTATTTAAATAAGATATCAGCCATTTCTTGGCACTTCCCCTTATTCCATATAATTCAAATTTTTTAATCAACAATTCCCTGTCCAAACAATCATATGCTGGATTAAATTAAGGATGTAATCATATGTTTATTTACAACATGTTTCTGCTTATTCTTCTAAAATACAAGGCGTAACAAAATGGACTACTGCAAACGCATAGACCCCTGGAATAACACTTCTCCGCTGTCCCCAAGCTACCTGTAGGTCGACGGTGGTTCGCTGTTACACCCTAAATCGACAAAGTGACGCTCGAGACAAATATTCCGAAACAAAAGAGGAAAGACGAGATTTCCGAGTTCAAAAATATCAGAATTATTATTTTGTTAAGAGTTAAGACCATATTTCCTGGGGGGAAACGAAGGAAATTAATTAATATCTCGAAAATGGTAAGAACTGGGCATAAGGAAATAATATGGAAACTTGTTAAGAAACTAATAGAGACTCTGAAAACAATATAATATACAAGGCAATTCTTTGAAAATTCCAAAGTCGTTGTCGGTATGATCCAGCAAATCCCATCTCTTACAGCCAAATTTTCAAAACAAAATCTCATTAAGTTCCCAAGATACTTCTAATAGACCACTTGATTCGGTGCATCCTGCATAAAAAATATACTTGCCGTAAAACCCATTAAACGCATGTAGCGCTTTATAACAAGTAAGGGATGCTTGGTAAATTGCTTCGTAAACATCTAAGAAATTTTACAATTCAAGAGCTTATATTCACATTTATTTTCATATCATTTACAAAATCGTAATCCCAGAATAGAGTCAATCTTGGAATTCCAGCGTGAAAATATTACCTAACCTCTAAAACCCTTTCAAAAAGCTTTTCAATCTTTCAATTACGTCATTCTGGATTGCCTGGATCCAACGACTTTACATCGATCGACTGGTGTTTTGATAGTTGCGGATATGCCGTTCTGCGGGTATAGAAAATTTAGGTCAACGAAAATGTCAAAAATGTTCATTCAGAAAATATTTTAATTTGGTACCTACCTATAAACAATATTTTTTAAATACTTGCTCTTGTGGTGTCCAAATAAGAAAGGACGCCGGCTATATCTCAGGAACTATTGGTCCCAGAGCTTTTAGGTAAAAATTTTTTGTACAAAATTGGGCATAAAAAATTGCTGGAAATATTTTTTAAGTTTGGTAGTCGTCCGCTAGGGGGCGCAACGAACACTCGAAAACATAATTCTGTGCTTATCTCCAAAAAGAGATACTAAGGGTATCCTAAAAACACAATATTTGAAATCTTGATGAGATTATGAAAAAATTTAGTTTGGGACTTTTTGCCATTACTCTTCAAATAAGGGGTGGGGGAAGGTTCAAACATGCTATTAACAAATGTCATACAACTTTTTTGTTTTTTAACCGATTTCAATGATTTTGGCATCATTAAAAAGAGCATTTCCTGTTTAATAAAATTCATAGTTTTAAATTAAATGATTTTGTCGCCGCTAGATGGAGCTATTCCAATAAGTCGACAATTTTCCCATTTTCCTAGGAAATTTCAAATGTAATGAGTTATTTTTACATTTAGATGGAAAGAGGATAAAAAAATAAGGTATTTAGTGAAAACCGCACGTCGATATCTTAATCCTATCCCAAGATATATACAAGAATATTTTGGGAAAAAACTTTTTACCTTGCGTTTTGGGTAAGTAGGCCTGGAAATGCAAAAATTAAACAAAACACCTGTAGTTGTCACTAAGGCTTATTTATCCAACGCCATTCTTTGTCGTTGTTGTGGTGTTGCAATTAAGCTTAAAACAATGAGAATTCCCAATGAAATATTATTTAATATGCTAGCCGTTTATTTTGAATGCTACCAGAACTCAACAATAGCATCAAGAATATACGCGATGAGGTATCCTGGACAGAGACGATATAATAACAGAACCTTTACAAGATTGGCCAGACGGCTACGAGAAAATGGCAATGTTAATTTACCTATCAACCGAAGGCGAGGAAATGGACGCACTAAAGAAAACATAGTGCATGTTTTGGCATATGTTGGGATATATCCTCATATGGGATATCGTCAAATTTCACTGGATTTGGACATTACTAGATCAACCGTGCATAACATCTTAAGAGACCACAGGTTTGTGCAAAAATTGAATATTTTGTTGTGAAAAATCAATATAAACACTAAATATTATTAGGTATTTATTCAACAAATGCGTAAAGTAACCCTTTTTTATAATTATTATCGCATGAGGCAATCCCATGAATGAAAAAAGGTACTTTACACATGAGTTTCGATCAAGTTTTTTTTATGTAATAAAACTTTATTATTATTTTAGGATGCATCCATATCACATTGTTCTCCATCAAGAATTAAAGGACACATACTTTGATAACCGTCTGAACTACTGTCACTGGTTTATTAACATGATGGAAGAAGATCCCCAATTTCCCTCAAACATTTTGTGGACGTACGAGGCAACGTTCATCAGTTTTGGTAATGTTAACCTACACAACATGCATTATTGGGCAACAACAAATCCTCACTAGATGCGAGAGGTTCAATACCAAGGTCGGTGGTCTGTTAACGTCTGGTGCGGGAAAATAGGGGGAAGAATTATTGGACCATTTATATTTGACGAGCCCCTCAATGGAAATACTTATTTATATTTTTTACAAAACAACTTACCTGTGTTGCTCCAAAACATTCCCCTCCTTACTAGTGCTACGATGTTTTTCCAGCACGACGGATGTCCTGCGAACGTGCGAAACTATTTGGATATGATCTTACCGGATAGGTGGATTGGTCGGGGCAGCTTATTTCCTTGGCCACCACGATCCCCCGACTTAACTTGTTTGGATTTTTATTTATGAGGCAGACTAAAGGACATCGTATATCAAACAAGGCCCACTACCAGGGAAGATATGATCGTAAGGATCAGAAATGCCATTAGAAGCATATCTATTGCCGAAGTGGAAGCCGCTGTTAATGTAATGGAACGAAAAGTGCGAGATTGTATTAAATGTGGTGGTGGACATTTTTAACATCTTGAAAGACATTAGCTGATTTATTTTTTTTTACATATTTTATTTTAGTCCCAAATCTTGTGTGTTTAATTTTGTTTTTATGGTAAATTTGGTACTGTCATTTTCTCGTAGCCGCTTGGCCAATCTCGTAAAGGTTCTGTTATTATATCGTCTCTGTCCGGGATACCTCATCGCGTACATTCTTGATGCTATTGTTGAGTTCTGGTAGCATTCAAAATAAACGGCTAGCATATTAAATAATATTTCATTGGGAATTCTCATTGTTTTAAGCTTAATTGCAACACCACAACAACGACAAAGAATGGCGTCGGATAAATAAGCCTTAGTGACAACTACAGGTGTTTTGTTTAATTTTTGCATTTCCAGGCCTACTTACCCAAAACGCAAGGCAAACATTTTTCTCCCGAAATATTCTTGTATATCTTGGGATAGGATTAAGATGTCGACTTGCGGTTTTCACTAAATTCCTTATTTTTTTATCCTCTTTCCATCTAAATGTAAAAAAATACCTTATTACATTTGAAATTTCCTAGGAAAATGGGAAAATTGTTGACTTCTTGAAATAGCGCCCCCTAGCGGCGACAAAATCATTAAATTTTGTTATTTTTACTATGAATTTTAATAAACAGGAAAAGCTCTTTTAAATTATGCTAAAATCATTGAAATCGGTTAAAAAACAAAAAAGTTGTATGACATTTGTTAATAGCGTGTTTGAAAGTGGAATGCGCAGTTTGAAATTAATATTTACTTTAAAGAAGAACAGTGGCGTATCATTTTTTTCGTTAAAAATATCAAAATACATGCTGGCGCGGACGCCACTGGTAGAAGTAGAGCAAATCTTTTTATGAAATAAATGTATTTTTATGCCTAGTTAGTACCTAGTAAAATTCAAAATGATATCTAAAGCGGTCTTAAAAATATTAAGGACAAACAGTTTTTTTTTTTTAATTTTCAACAGTAGGTATCTCAAAATTACGTTGATATGTGAACCATGTTTTACTTTTTGGTAAGGAGTCACCACACGAGCGCTAGAACATGTTTCTTGAAACATCCTGTATGGTCGAGGGCTTTGAGGGTGAGTTTGTAGGAGCCTCTTTCTGCGATCTCTCCAATGCCTTTGATTGTGTCTTTTACATCATCCTGGTCGAGAAATAACGACACTATACTTTCTGTGTGAGAACAGCTGCCAGCTGGCTCGGAGCTTTTTTGATGAAAAATTACTTTCAGGAAGTGAACTCGGGAGAAAGAATAATGCGACATGAAGTGTCATAATGATCCATCAAAAATACAAATACAAATACTAAAATATTTATTTGTTCCTCGTAAAGAAAATTACATTTTTTATACCTCGGAGGTGCAGATCGTCTCACACAAGTTTAATTTTATTTTAAAGAAAAAATATAAACTATAAAATCAACCAACAATATCATATATTTATAGATACAAAATATTAACAAACAATCGTTGAACTGTGTAAAGCATTCTCTCGCACAGTAAAATGGATTCATCAATAGAACCTCCTTAAACTTTGCTTATAAGAATATTTTTTTTCATGTAAGGATCTCAATTTCTGTGGAATTTGGTTCCAGATATTGAAAATACTAAAGTGAATAAAAAATACATTTAGATCTGTCCAGTGTAAAGTAATCTTTTGTTCTGGTATTGTATATGTTTTTTTTTCATTAGATTGAAAGAATTACCTACCTATTTTGTGTTATAAACTTTGTAGCTTCAAAAACATACAGTCAGTTACTGTAAAGAGCTTTTTCTTTAAATATCAAATACAGCCCTACGGCCTTCCCACGATTGCATTTTAAAAACAATTCTCATACACCTTATTTGCAGCAACTGAACCCTATTAGCATTCACCGAGGTGCGCCAGAACATAATGCCATACTTCATTCTATCAGAGAGTATTAGGGGGGGGGGGAGGGGTTAAAAAAAGGGTGCCACCGTTTTGCAGCCGGGCCAAAACGGAAACCTCCAAGATGGAGCTGGGCCTCACTCTCAGCTGAACTTAGCAACGAATAAAAAAAATAAACAAAAAGGTAAGGGGTGTTGTGGGACGCCTCAAATTAAACTAAATATTGTAAAACACACTAGGTACATTTATTAAAAAAAAAATAATGATTGGGTTCGACGTCCAAAAAAAATTAATTTGAGTGAGTTTATAGTGTATAAAAACCCAAAAATATATACCTACGGTTGTGATCACATCAGTTCACACTTAAAAAAAAAATATTTGCTACATAAAAACAAAACCTTACAAGATTAACGCCTTTGCTGGTTACGTTACCAATCAAGTAGTAATCGCTGAATTACTTCATCGGGATGGTATTACCGATACTGCCGTGGCTATAAGTTCTAGGCCTGGTGGGCGACCCTAGGTACACCCTAGTAGTTACACCTTCCAAAAAAATGGAGTAGCATTTTAAAAAAGTATTATTTACTACATTTAAGAGTTCTTTATTAGAGAGAGTGGTCTATCTAAAAACCATCAAACAATGTACCCCTTTTTACATTTTTTATTTATTTATTATTGCCTAAGTTGTTGTTCTCTTATTCTATGCTTTTAAGATATATTGTGTTTTGTGTAAAATTTTTGCTTGTTTTATAACCCTTTTAAGCATCCTAGCATAGTTTTTATAATAATCGTTACCAATCAAGTAGTAATCGCTGAATTACTTCATCGGGATGGTATCAAAATCAATTACCGATACTGCCGTGGCTATAAGTTCTAGGCCTGGTGGGCGACCCTAGGTACACCCTAGTATGAAAACTGGTGGTCTAGATACACCCCGGATAAAAACTGGTAGGCAGTAGTAGGCACCGCTAGGTACACCCACTATAAAAGTGGTAGCGCCTCTAGGTTCACCCTAGGTAAAACCCCGGTGTTAGTGGGGCTTCTGGCACGTTTTCACGTTGTCTGGCCCGCGCCTCGACGCTTTGTTATCCGGCTACTGCCGTAGAAAAAGCCCCCAATCCAGTAATCAAACTCTCAAAAGCAATTTGGAGGTTTTTCTTGGGGAACTTGGCCCAAAATCCACACACATGTTCTAATATTTGCGGGCACAACGTTCCACGTCGAAGGCAACAGTGGTACCAACAAAATAAACAACTTTCAGGCAATCCAAAAGTCACTGAAATTCAAATATTTAACTCGCACAAAATTCAATGAAATTAACGTACCCGATACAAAGCAATCCAAACAGAAGAATAATAAAGGCAGGGAGGGATAAACGAAACATTGGGTAACTTTGCGTCACTCTGTGCGGCGAGAGAAAGGAATATGACCAAATAAAGTCACTAGATATGGCAGGCTCCTCCCCTCTCGAAGTGATAAGGAAATTTATCGATCTCGCGAACGTCGATAAAGGTCAATCTAGAAACAACATGATTTTAAACCAATAAACCAGTCCTAAATAGATACACAGATAGCTCCAAACTAAATATTTTCTTCAGCAGTGGGATACCCGGAACAGCAAAACACTTAACAGGAAACTAGACAGTATCAACCTGCAAGGCTTTCGTCAAATGGCACTGCCCTGCGTAACCTTAAGCCGCTCATACACGCTGAAACATGCGGCGATGCATAAAACTAGGCATCGGCATCGGTCTGTCTACATACACAGAAGCATGTGACGAAGCACGCATCGATTCACAAGAATCATGACATGGCCCTTGAAATAATCTGCAGTCCATCTAGATATTTCTTTGTGACGAGGTTTTGTTTTTTGAAAAACGGAAATTTGTTTTGCGTACGGTCGTAATGATATCATTTGTATGGAGGTATGAACTTAAACTGAACCATAGACAAAGGATTTATAAGGGGGGAAACTAAAATACATTGTTCTTGCATCGATTCAAGCCCATGCACGCTGAATCCTGCATCTGCGTCACCGATTCCGCATCTCTGCTCACCATCCAGTACGAGACTCAGATGACAGCATGCCGCGGCGCAGCTTGCTGCAAATCGTTCAATTTCAATCCACTAACTATGCAGCATGAGCCTTGAAACGATGGAGTCGACGCATGCATCGCCGCATGTTTCAGTGTGTATGGGCGGCTTTAAATGTTTTAGTGCTGTAGGTGAGCTCATAGAATTTGTTTTTGTAACGTTTGAATATACTAAAAGCATTTCTGGCGATCTCTCTCCAGTTCAGAAAATACATGATGAAATTCACCATTTTGCTTCCGCTTTTCACTGATAAGAAGAAAAACTCCTCTTCATTCCCCGACTTTCTCCTCTTGTTCACACAACATCGTTCAAATAAAACCTTCTTCTTCCGAACTACACATTTCAATGTTGCATATATACTCAACTACTAGGTGCTTGAAAACTACAAAATGTCTGCCACACACGGAACCTACACTAAAAGTTGTTGGTCCGTGCTGGACCAGTGTGCGCAGTCGTGCAGGTTTCAAGTCCGCGTTGTACTGGTTCGTGCAGGTATCCGGTATAGCGTGCGCGATCTTTAAAGCTCCACGGAGGCTGGTGAACTTCCAGTGTTGCCGAAGGACATGCCGAGGATTCGATAAAGAAAAAACTGATGTTGCAAAACAAGATTGTTAAAGTAGACAATCGGGGTAATCGACATATTGTTTAATTTAAAACCAGTGTGTACCTACTATCCTCATTTATAAAACTAAGTTAAATTTAATACCGATCTCCTTTGTTTAGTACCTAACCTGCACTGTCGAATATCAATGTTCAATTTTTCACTAAACCTAGTACATCATGGTACCATGGTACAGTAAACTAACGCGCAGATGAGGCGTCGCTTAGTGACGTCATCGCGTGAGGAGCTTCGGCGGTTATCGGCCGCTTGTCATATGATTTCAAACGGTGTTTTGAATTTTAACCGGAATTTTCACTAATTTTAGTGGTATTGGGTCGGGTTTTTGTTTATTTATTTGAAAAAATATCCATAATATGAGGTGTGATATGGATAACCAGAAAAATAATTTTGATAAAAATATAAGGGTTTTCACTTTTTATAAGGCTAAAAAACAAAATTAAAATGGATACCTACGTTTGTCTAAATGTAAAGATAAATTTCTTGTAACGTCCGCCCGAACGTGCTCAAAACATTTTAAAAAAGATGATTATGTGCGAAATTTAAACCACAAGTTACTTAGAGAGAGAAAGATATCAAAAATAATTACATAAAGTTAAATTTACTTTAATATAGATTTAATTTTATATATTTATTATAAAACATATTATTTTTGCTTTAAAATTAGTAAACAAATATAGGTATACGTACCTACAAAAAGTTTTAAGGGGGGATCCTCGGCTAATTTTTAACATAAAAGTTAATATAAAATTGGTTTTATGGGAACTACAAAAATCGCTACGTGTACCAAATGTCACCTAGTTAGATTTAACGACGAAAGCAAAATAAAAAAGAATAAGTTAATACCTTATATTTTAAAAACTAAGCATTGTCAGTAAATGTTCTCATATTATTCTGCCTGGGCACGCGTAACAAACATGCATGCATAAACAAATTGCTTTTTGCTAGTGTAAAGATTAAAGGGCATTAGGGGGTAATTACCCCATTGTCCCCTCCCCCGCAAATGCGCTCTTCAGACTTACCTCTTCAAATTTTTCGCACATGTATGAAAACGGCCTGTATTACACAATGTAACTTTTGTAATATACTTTTATTTATTTATAAACTATTTTAGCTTTAATCTATGTTTTATATGAAACAAATATAAATACTATGATATTAATTTTTTATTTTACCGACAAAACCTTTTCACAGCAAATAATACTAAAACGCTTCATTAGCTCCTATTAAAAATAATGGCTTGTTAATTAGTTTAATTCTCTGTTGAATTTGGATTATGTTTCTGTGGATCTAGCACTGATATATACATAATATAATATATAGTATAGTACATTTTTAGTTGGTAAAAATAATAACAGGTCGTGCATTATAGCCCGAGCTCCGACATGAGTAGATGATAGAAAAGGAGAGTCTGTGTACGACAGAGATAAAGCCTGTCCAGAGATATAAGTTACACTTTGCCTTTGAATGGGATTATCCAAGGGTGGTTATAAACAAACAAAAAATGAATGGATAAATGCAGGAAAATTATGGTCCCTACTTAAAAATGTCTTAAAGTAAACTGCAAATCCGGAAGACGTAATTTCATTATTAAAGTAAGAGTTTGGTGATTTTAAACCGATTTTTACCTGATTCAAAATGAGAGGGTTAATCCCATAAAACAAATTATGTTCTAAAGACTGTATATATAGCCACTCTAGTAAGTCTTAAGCTTAGTAATTATTCTTACTTCGTGTGTAATACAGCGTTTGTTTAATCGTGTGTGAGTCATGGAAAATATGTACGAGCCCAATGTATCTCAGGAGACAACCCCGTCGAAAAGCAGAAAACACTTTTCTGTGGAAACTAAACAAAAATTCCAACATCAACTGTATGGTAAATTGTGAATAATCCTATTTTAGCGAGGAAAAAAAGAACCGATACTGGCATTTTCTCGAAGGTAGATGGAAGTGATCAAGATATAATACGGCGTAAAATTTACAAGTTACACGAGGAACAGAGAGTGACTACATTAGATAATTTAATTAAGAGGCTTGAAAAGGATGAAACCGGCGTTAAATGTGGCAGAACAACGTTATGGAAGTGTATCCAACACGTGGGTTTTAGATTTAAAAAAATTAACAAAAGACAAGTTTTAATGGAATCCAGTAGAATTCGGGAATGGCGATCCGAATATCTAAAAAAAATTAGGATTTACAGAGATCAGCAAAGGCCGATTATTTACTTGGATGAAACCTGGTTCGATATATATGATACCCCGGAAAAGGGTTGGGTTGACTCGAGCGGTAAGTGTAAAACAAGTGCGCCATCAAAAAGAGGTAAACGAATTACGATCTTGCATGCTGGATCTAAAGACGGATGGATTCCAAATGAACTTTCTCTGTTTGCAAAGAACATTAAAGATTCTTCCATATATATCCATATAAACAATATAGCACAAATAATAATTAGAACAGATGATGATAGCAATAGTGAATAATTATTATAAGTACCTACCGAATAATTTGTATATTTTTGTAATCATAAATATATTTTTTAATAATAAGGTAACTTGTAATTTCACATTTAAACATAAATAAAATATTATTTAATGTCTTACTTATTTTTATTACAAACCATGATTAAATTCTAAGCAAAATACGGACCTGTTCGGCCATATTTCAATTTTACAGCTGGCCCGGGTCTTTTCTAATAGGGATCAGTTAGCCACTTTCTTATATCTCTGAACATACTTTACCTCAGTGTACAGCAGACATACCTATCTACACTAGCGTCTAGAGACAGGAATATCATTTTGGCTTCCTGGCTTCCGCATGCGCAACAGCATCGGAAGCATTCGGCTCATCGGCTCCTTTCGATACGCTGGCTTTTATTCTACGGTTACTAGATTAACTGAAGTCTGTAAGCAATTCAGTGGTACTGTGGATATAGCATCTGGGTTTGGTGCTTGTTAGCCTTATCAGTAAATTGTTTGCCTTATCAGTAAACTACAAAAAAAAAAAATAAGGAGTTTTCGCACGAGAAGCTCCACGTGTTTTCGAAAGTTTTCGCGATTTTTCGCGAAATCGAGTGTCCAAGCAGCGTAACGTGGCCTCCCCTATGCTAGGGGATGGACAGGCGTGCTTGCGAACAATAAAAAACATTAAAAACTTTGAAATCCGCGATTACAAAAGTTCGGGTCACTAACATTTCCGGAGAATTTAATAATTTTTTGTGCTACCCTAGGGTGTTTTTGAGGGGTGCAAAATCGTCCCTTGGGGTGCTAAAACTTCCCCCTCACCCTAGGCGATGTGTTGTGGGTGATTTTTTGATAGAAACCATCAGAAAAGGTAATAGACATAGGGTGAAATATGAATAGTGGACTAGTAGACTTTTAATTTTAGTTGTATATAGTGTAGATAAACTTTTTAGACTAGTGGGGACCATAAACATTGTATATATTTGAGTTATTGACTTATTAACTGTGTTAAAGACAAATTTTTCAACAAAAACAAGTACTGGTCACTGACCAAAAGTGCGGGTCAGTAAATGTCCAACAGACATAGTGACAATTCAGATGTATTTACTGATGCAAGCGATGCAGAAAGTACCATAAGCGAGCCCGCAGGGCCTACTAAAGCCACTCGGGGCGTTTTAAACATAAAATTAAGTGCTAATATTGACTCACAAAATTGTAAAATATGCAACAATTACCGAAAACAATACTTTCTTTCAACCACCAATAAACTTGATATAAAAACCCGCGTTGAAATTGTTAATCATTTAATTAATCTCCACGGTGATACCACAATCATCCTTCCCACCCCCAAAACCCCCTCTTTTCCAGATTTTTCAGGAAAAATGAAGCAGAACCAAACTCTCGACTCAGCCTCCAAGTCGACGAGCGCCAAGAGTATATCCGGAAGCCCCGCCCCCACAACTAAATCCAGAGGCCCGGTTGGCCACTCGCCGACAAGAGTGGCTCCGCCCCCAGCTGCACCGGACAGCCAACCGGAGTTCGTCAAGCCACAGGACGCTGCAACCACCTCGAAGTCTAAGAGTCTCAAGAAGAAAAAACCACCCAGCGAAGGATTCCAAAGCTCCTACGAGGACGAAGAAGAGGCCACCACCCCTACCAATGCCCCCCCCAGCTTGACTGACAATAGACCAGTCCAATACATCCCCCCAGGACGAAACCCCGACATGTACAGTGTAGCAGAGCCAATCATTACGACACATCCACCCCAAACTGATGAAGACATGGACGTCAGCGACGCTGAGCCCTTTATTACAGCCGCCAGAAAGAGACAGCGTCAACCAACATCACCTGAGGCAAACCCCATCAAGGTATCCAAGAATTTCGGCAAGGCCTTTCATCTGAATGATCTAATCAAACCCTACCAACCGAAGACCGCCACGAAGAACAGATACCAGCCAATCACCCCAAACGAAGCTCCAGAGATCCCGGCAACCCCAAATTCTGACAGCGACGACGATGACGAACAAGATACACCAATACAAAGACAAATACAGAACAAAACAAGACAAACAATTAAACAAACTGACAAACAAACCATTACTAAAAAACAAATTCCGCCGATTGTTATAGACGGAAATTTCGGAGGGCGTGAAAACTTTTCGAAATTTCAACAGCACCTACAAACAATAACAAAGGACTACTCAATCAAATTCGCGAAAAAGACGATCATCGTTCATTTTGGCAATATAGACGCGTACAACACATACCTACGACTATTACATACAGACGAGCATAACCATTTTCATACATATGCATCGAAAACAGAAAAGACAAACGCGTTCATAATAAGAGGTCTAGAAAATGAACCGACTCCAGAGGAAATACAAGAAGAACTGACAGACGTACACAAACTGAACTGTAAACAAGTATTTCGCTTACGTACCCAATTTAAACCACTTTATATGGCCGTCTTTACCGGGGACATCACTTTGACAAAACTAGCCAAAATAACATACTTACAACATGTTTCTATAACATGGGAACGTAGACGCACTCAAACAACCATCATGCAGTGTAAGCGCTGTCAAATTTGGGGTCATGCCACGACATATTGTCATAGACAATACAGGTGCTTAAAATGTGCGGGCTTTCACAAAACCAGCGATTGCACCCCCAATTTCACCCCGAAATGTGCGAATTGCGATGGCCCGCACCTTGCAAATGACGAGCACTGCCCCGTTTTCATATTTAAAATAAAGAAAATGACGCAAAACCAACAACATCAGCAACCCGAATATATCGACGCCCCGATGCCCACCAACAACCCTTGGAACCGACAGAACAACACTAGGGCAAGTAGTGTCAACGTTTCGGCCAGGGCAAGTGGCCCACCTCTAAATGGTAGCAACTTCCCTCCATTGAGACAACACCAGCCTCAACAACAACAACACCAGCAGTTCCAACAGCCACAACAACAGCAACAACAGACGCAACAACCACCACAACACAGGCAACAGCCTTGTGTCACGCAATCTTCAAGTGTGAGTGCGAACGCAAACGGAAACAGCCAGGTAGGAGAACTCTTGGGTGTTTTCAGTGAACTCAAACAATTTAACTTAGGTGGCATAATCAACATGCTAAAAGACTTTGTTCAGGTGCTCAAGAATTCTAATACAAACCAAGAAAAATTCGTAAACATCTTGGAATTTTCACAACAATGCGATAAATATGAAATTTAAATGGGGGGCATAAATAAATTAAACAATTTAAATATTAATGTAAATAAAATAAACGTAAATAACAAAAATCAAAAGAGCATCGGGACAAAGTCTTTATGCTTGAAAATCATGAATTGGAATGCTAACGGCATAAAAAATAAGACAGGTGAATTCATTCACTTCTTAACTAAATACAGGGTGGACGTGGCTTGCGTCACCGAAACAAAACTGACAGAGAATGATAAACTTAAAATTAAAGATTTTATGGTTTATCGTGCTGACCGTGACGTCAGAGGTGGGGGCGTGGCCTTATTTATAAGGAGCACTCTCCCACATTCAAGAATTAACAATTTCATAACTCAAATTGAACATATCAGTATACGTTTAAGGAACAGTACAATAATCACAACTGCATACGCACCACCGCGTATGCAGTTGACGGATGCTGATCTAAATCCATTCTTTGCCAGTTTTGAGAAGGTTCTTGTAGTAGGTGACTTGAATGCTCGGCACGATATGTGGGGCAATCACCGTAATAACCATTATGGTAATCTCCTCTTTGATTACGTAATCGACAATAACCTACAAATAATTGCCTCGGATAGTCCCAGTCATTATCCGCCAAACGGCATGACACCAACGTACATTGATTTGTACATAAACAAAAATATACTGGGCCTCTCCGAGGCAACAATTTTCGACGAACTAAATTCAGATCATTTACCCTTGATAGTACAAATGCACGCACAAATGTCTTACGAGGCACCTAACACGACATACTTACTAAAAAACATAAACTGGAGACGATACAGAGAAATATTGAACGAACAAACCACAATAAACAATAACATAAACTCAAAAACAGAACTAGAAGACGAAGTTGACAAACTCACACAAAACATACAGTACGCACGAGACCAGGTTGCATCCGTTGTCAAAATTCGACACAAGGAGGATAAACTCCCCCAAGATATCTTGGATTTAATTAAATTCAAAAACAGAGTTCGAAAACAATGGCAACGGCTGCAACGACCCATAGACAGACTCAGAATGAACGAATTACAAAGAACAATACGCGACAAAATAAACAAACACAAAAACGATGTATGGACAAATACTCTAAATGGACTGACTGCACAGGACTCCTCTTTATGGCGCTTAACAAAGCGCCTAAAGAGGAAATACAAAAAGATACCTACATTACAAAACTATAACGTACAAACTGACTTGGAAAAAGCAGACTGCATTGCCGCATCACTGGCTGCAGTCTGTGTTTCCCCAGATAACGTAACAGACGAACAAAATTACATCACTAACAGAACCATAAATCTCACAAGACAAACATACGCAATACCACCGACTGTACTGACTAAACTCTTAATTCGACCCGGAACCTTGCATGGGGTGTTAAAAACACTACCCTTATGCAAGGCACCCGGACCAGACGCAATACATAATATACTCTTACGAAACATCCCTCGTAAGACATTTGTGCAACTATTATACATTATAAATCACGTATTTTTATTACAACACTTCCCCCGACAATGGAAAGAGGCCACTGTTATACCGATCTTGAAACCTAACAAAGACCCTACTCGACCGGACAGCTACAGACCTGTAGCTTTGACAAACACACTCTCGAAACTGACAGAAAAACTCATACTAAGAAACATTAACAAACAAAACTTACAAAACAAAATACCTGACCAACAATTTGGATTCAGACCTGGCCATGGCACCACCATGCTTGTGGCGAAGGTCGCGCAGGATGCAATGACTAACTTCAATAGAAGTATGAACACTGTATTATTGTCATTAGACATAAAGCGCGCCTTCGACACGGTATGGCACCATGGCCTAATACACAAACTTTACAACATACATAATTTTCCCTTGCATTTTGTAACTCTGATAAACTCTTACTTAACTGACAGACGCTTCTTTGTAAGGGTTGAAAGTGCATTATCGGCGCCCAGGGCGATTAGTGCGGGGGTGCCGCAAGGAACAGTGCTTTCCCCAATCCTTTATAACCTATTTACGGCGGATATACCGCAGTACCCTTTGACTAAACTCGCCCTGTACGCGGATGATGCGCTAATATACGCACATTCGTTCTATGCAGAGGCAGCAAAGAGGAAAATTCAGTCGCACGTCGACTTGCTGCAGCCGTACTTTTCCAAATGGAAAATTACGGTAAACTCTGACAAGACCGTTTGTGCTATCCTTACAAAGAAGTTCACAAACAATAAAATATTCATTCCGATTAAAATCAACAATAACTATATACAACCAACAAACAAACTACAATACTTAGGACTAACCTTGGACCAAAGACTATCTTTCCAAGCACACTTTTCCAACACCCTAAAAAAGGCTTTTGCAGCAATGCAAAGCCTTTATTCCCTCTTATCCCCCAGATCCCCCTTATCACCGACAAACAAGAGACTTATTTACATACAGATAATCAGACCAATTATGACATATGCAGCGCCCATATGGTGTTCTGCATCTAACACACAACTTCTAAGGTTGCTTAGATTTGAGAATAAGATTCTGCGATGCGTCACCTCCTCCGGGAGATATGCGCGCATCGCAGATCTTCACCATATGGCCGCTGTAGACGACATACGGAATCATATAATAGACATCTCGACGAAATTCTACTTACATAACATTCACAATTCACCTTTGACAACGAACATAACAGAACAAAGACATGACGATAACATACACATTAAACATAGACCTTTGTACTCCAGGCTGCCTCTCTGGCACCAGCCCCTCCCAATGTTGGATTAACACAACACCCCCCTCAATTAAAACACGGACAGATTACACAATACAATTAAACACATAATAACACACACACAATGGACAGACAAACACTACACTAGAGTTCTCAAATCTGCTGGTTAGGCTCCGCCCACTTTCAATGGGAGGAGACTGCTAGTGGACTTGAAACACAGCACTACACAAAAAAAAAAAAAAAAAAAAAAAAAAAAAAAAAAAAAAAAAAAAAATTCCTACAACGCGCACACAAACTCAACAAAACGCCCACTAATGCAGTGAGAGGAGCTTGCTAAGGGAGCTGGCCTGGACTATAAATAACGACAGAAACATAATTTAAGCAGTGGCCTCTTTCATTTCGACAAACGACGTACATGCAAAATCTTGTTTTAAAATTAAAATAAATATACAAAACTCCTCGTTTAATTTACAAACGAGACAGGATTGCCCTGCGTATGCTTCAAGTCACCTGAACGGTCGTAAGTCGCGTGCTACCTTGTACCTTCAATTTTAATGGGGTTTTTTGGCAGCTTTTTCCCCAAATGTCAAACGCATTCTGATTCATGATTTTTAAACAATGTCAATAAAACCTAATGTCATACTCATAGAGTAATATAACATTGAGAACACCCGTAGAGGCTCCTGCCGGCACGTGAGTGTAGTGATTTTAAAAATTCAACGCATTTTCACCATTAGGGGTCCTGCCATCGACCCGCCGGGGCTGCGTCCCCGGTTTTAGGGCACCAGGGTAATGCAATTAAATCCAGGGAGGTAGTTGCGCTATCGAACTGGAGGAGATTAGCTCCAGGGGCTCTAGGCCAAATAAAATAGGTGTCATGTGAAAATAATAGATAAAATAATAAAGAAATTTTAAAATTGAAAAAAATTGGGTTTGATGCCATAGGTCCCGGGATCGATTCCCGTTTCGTGCACTTTTTCTTTATGACTTTTTTTTTAGTTTTTTATAACTCTTTTATTTTTTTTTAAAGTAGATCGCTCAAAAAGGGCTGGTAAATAATTGGCCGGTGAACTTGAAAAAGGCGAATTGAAACCAAAAAGGTGGATTAGATGCCGTGTTAGCGCTGTTTAACCAATATAAGTCTATAATTATTACAATTTTTTTATAACTAGCATATACCATCTAGCATATACCGAATTGGAATCAAAAAGGTGGATTAGATGCCGTGTTAGCGCCTGTTTAACCAATAAAGTCTATAATTATTAGTTACAGCATTATGTGCGCATGCGGAAGCCAGGAAGCCAAACTGATATTCCTGTCTGTAGACGTTAGTCCTATCTACTGCGCACCCGAAGGTCAGAGCTTATGCTATATTGATCGACCTATATATACTATTAAAAATAACACCCAAAAGCTGCATCTTCCTAAGCAATTTAAAATATGTAAATGAAACAATGCAGTCTTCCCCCACAGTTTAATGTTAAAGTAAATTTTAAGTTCCCAACATGTTCATACCAAGCCTTCAACTTTCACATACTATTATATCACATTATAAGTTGTACTCATTAATTTGAGACAACATACATCGCTTGTAAACTGGATGTTAGGTCATTCCCAAAACTTTATTTTATATTCACTGTTCATCCTCTTCCCTTAGAAACATAACCACTCTTATTTACCATTTGTTGACAGATGTCTGTGTTCTGCCAATTTCAAATACTTCATATGTCCAGTGATGACAGAAACTAAATGTGGGGTATAAATGCAAAACGCGACATGTCCATTTTTCATCAAAGATGGCTTCTTTGTCATTTATTATAGTGTATAAAATTCTCTATCTGCCAACCTTTTTCTACTTGCAAACTGCGACATTTGCCCATTACAATGTTCATTTAAAAATTCCGGTTAAATGCAAAATGCGACACATGGTTCTATGTCTGAGATTCAAATCGCGACATGTCCCACGCGGCCAATCACCGAGTGAGTTACCAACACGTGACATTTTGTTCCCAACTTCCGCGACTATGACGTTGGAATAGTAGTATTAATTTGTGTTTTGACCGTTAAACATGTCGGAAGAAAGTAAAAGAGTTTTGCCTGATACTGAGAATCGGACCAGAAAAAGATCATTACGACCACAAGAATGGAAGAGGGAAAAAGCAAAAATAGCAAGGTGGGTATAATAAATATTTTTTTTATTATATTTCTCATAAGCGCGCATTGCGGAAAGTACAGGTGTGTACAATCAAATCGTACAGATAGTCTACAGTTTAAACACATGCTGAACTATCTTCTTATGACATTATCGTTTATACTATGAACTACCTCAATGATTTTATTGTCCGCCAAGGTATATTTATTTTTGACAAGCATTTTTTAAACAAATTTTCGTCTTCTTGACAGTAAAAATGTTGGTAATACACTTGTTGTGTTCACAATTATTTATAAAAGCCCTTTAGAAGCGATGTCACAAATTTAAATTATCTTTTTTATTGCAGATATTCGCCAAAAAGTTTACCAGAGTTTCCCCAGTGTGGCCATAGAGATGATAATAAAGGGTCATTTATTTGGTGGCATCTTACTATGAATGATATTAAGATCTTTCTCGAACGATTTTATTCATGTAAAAAAAAAGCTGATCAAGATGCATTCATTTTAAGCTATTGCTCTGGGACACCGCCTGTGAGAAAAAGAGCTAGAGGAGGTGTTTGTAATAAATCAAAAGCAGTTTCCTTAACCTGTAGGGTTAGAAAACAAGATGGTCAACTGATAATAGTATGTAGAGAAGCGTTTCTGGGTATTCTGGGAGTGAAGAAGGATAGAATTTTGCGTCTGGTGAAAAAGTTCATGAACACAGGAAAAACACCAAAGGAGAATCGAGGCGGCGATCGAATTAAGAGTAAAAACGACGATAAAAAGCTTTCTATAAAAGGGTTTATTGAATCATTAAGATGCACAGAGAGTCACTATTGCCGATCCCACAGTCCACATCGAGTTTACTTGCCTTGCGAACTAAATATAAAAAAAATGTGGAAGATTTACAATAACCAAGCTGAGCCAAATCTAAAAGTAAAGCAGTGCTACTTTAGAAAATATTTTAATAAAAATTACAATGTTGGATTTGGAACCCCGCAAACGGATCTCTGCTCAGCTTGCCTACAATACAAAGAAAAAATTAAAAATTGCAACTATCCTGCAGCAAGACAGTCACTTATAACAAATTACAGAGTCCATAAGCTTCAGGCTAAGAGTTTCTACGATCTTCTTAAACAAAGCTCTGATGAAGTAGTCAGTTTTTCATTTGATTGTGAAAAGAATTTACCTCTACCAAAATTGCCTGATCAGCAGGCATATTTTTCAATGCAAATAAATTTTTATAACTTCGGAGTTGTTATGGGAAATTCGAAGGCAGCACTTTCACCTAAAAATGTGAATTGCTATGTATGGTCGGAAGTGGATAGACAAAAGGGCTCCAACGAGATAGCGTCTGCTATTCATCATACTCTTAGTAAGTATGAGTTTAATCCTAATATCAAAATTGTTTGACTTTTCTGCGATGGATGTGGGGGGCAGAATAAAAATTCAATATTTATTGGAATGCTTTGCAACTGGTTTAGTTGTTCTGCGCCCCCAAACATTCAAGAAATACAAGTTATTTTTCCTGTGGTAGGGCATTCTTTTATGCCTCCGGATAGGGTATTCGGAAATATCGAAAAAGTTGTCCGAAAAACCTCGGAGATTGTAGAGCCTACTCAATATATAAACATTATCCAAGAACGTGCAAAAGTGCTACGAATGGGGGTAGATTTTCAAGTTTTCGACTGGAAAACTGAGATGCAAAAAATTCTAAAACCCACTACCCAATGGCATTTTAAATTCAAACCAGCGAAAAGGTTCATTCTAACAAAAAACAAATCAGGTATGGTTTTAGTCAGGGGCGAAGTAGTCTATAGGAGCGATGTAGGTGAAGGAAAAGGGAAACAAATTCAAGTAGCGAGGCCGAGGAAACTCTCTATTGGAATGCCAGTTAAAGAGGACAAGGTGAAGAGCATTTCTAATTTGCTAAAGACACACTACGGGGACGACTGGACATCAAATACCGCCTTACAATATTTTAAAGACATTTTTAATAATAAAGATCTAAATGCAGAAAGACAAGAAGATGCCGAAGAAAATGAAAATAACGACCAAGAACTCGGCATCTAATAATGCTTTTTTAGTAGTAGCACAAGAATGTATATTTTCCATTTAACAGTTTGTTTGTGTTTTACTCTCTAAGTATTTTATGATTTAACAATTTTACTAATTTTGCAGCTATTTTCTTTTCTAATAAAGTTATCCTAACTTATTATATTTCTTTTACTCAATGAAAACAATCATGCAAAATAACTTAAACAACGTTTCTTTATTATCGACATGTTCTTGAGTTAAATGAAAAATGCTACAACTCCAACGCTGAGTTTCAAAATGCGACATGTCCAATATTAAAATTTAAATTTTAAGAGTTTTAATCATTTTCGATCCATCAAAGTCGCTGAGTACTCATATTTAACAATTTTCTTCAAAATAATCCTTACAAATTATTTTATCAGATTATAGAAAACGTGTTAACAGTTTTTTCCAATTTTCTAAAAATACAATCTTATGGACAAGTCGCGTTATGCATTTATACCACACAAATGTCAACCGATTTGTATGGCTTCTATAAACCTTATATCCAGTTAGTATAATATTCTCATTATATTTCAACAGTCATTTTTATTTTTAATATTTCTAATAATGGTACCTGGTCCTATACCTATATCACGGCAGAATTGTTGTATCTGCCGTGCCTATATTGTCATTTTTCTCTTAATATTAACCTCACTTCAACTTCCATGTTGCAGGCGGGTACTACGGCCGTGTTGTAGCACAGGTTATATTTAATTCATTTATAACTTAAAAATTTTGTATTAACTTTTCAAATAAAATTTATCAAAATGACAAAAATCCAAACACAATTTAAAAAATGGGGTATATCCCCATACCATCATGTCAGCTAAGACACCAATATAATTTAAACTTCCTCTATTTAATTCTCTAAATTTTTAATTTCTAAATTTGGTTAAACACTTTAGTTTAACAAATTTAATATCAATACAATATAAAATAAAACTTTTTCCTTCATATGCTTTAAATTAATTTACTGTCTCATTAAAATGCTTCTTTTTCTATTTAAATTTCACATTTCACCCAAATTTTTAACTTTACATTAATTTCAACACAACTAGCTAGTTCATACCAAGTCTTCAACTTTCACATATTACTGTATCACATTATAAGTTGTACTCATTAGTTTGAGACAACATACATCGCTTTTAAACTGGATGTTAGGTAAGTCCCAAAACTATATTTTATATTCACTGTTCATTCTCAATCCTGTACTATCCTTTTAGTATCCCCTGATGATAAATGCTTAAGCATTCGAAACATGTTGAGAACTTAAAATTTACTTTACCATTAAACTGTGGAGGAAGACTGCATTGTTTCATTTACATTACATTGATTCCACTGTAAGTATGGACTACTTTTTCAAATTTAAAATATCTCTCACGCGATGACGTCACTGCGTGCGCCGCCGCGCCGTACGAACTTAAGACCTTATTTATTTGTACCACAGTAATTCACAGTTTGTTTCACTTTATGAAGTTTGACCATCCGTAACGTGCATAACAACATGATCTTTAAACCTTTGCCAATCCAACGTCCTATAATGGCACTGATTGCACTTCAATCGACATCCCGGATGTGTGTTTATATGGAGATTGAATGATTCTTCCCGAAACGTTTCGAACAGGCAATCGTCAACGTAACATTTAAAGTTTTTGATGTTGTTTGATCCCACTTGGTGTTGTATCCATTCGTGGGTTTTTAACCTAAAAAAATCAATGGGTAAGTGACATTCGTATTTAATATACAGAATGTTATTAGTCCAATAGTAGTATATTAACGAGCGTGTAATGTTGGTTAATATTCAAAAGGATCGGATTTGCGACGAGCCGAAGGCGAGTAGAATCTATCCGAATTTAATACTACAGTAGGTACTTTTTTTAAGTCGGGTCGTGGAATTTTGGGTGCTTAATTTTCAACTTTTTTGTAGAGACCTCTTTAATTGCATCGATTCAACTGAAACATTAAACAGATTAAGTTTAGGGTTCTTAAATTAGGGTAGCAATTATTACTTTTTGATAAAAAACACCTTTTAATTCACCCTGTACCTAGCAGGTAAACGAAATGTCAAGATAAATGTTAAGTTTTCTGACGTTTATATTTTTATTAAATGCCGTTTATTATAATTCCTCTCGGCTTTACTGCAGTTAAGGAAGCGCATTTTGTCTGTTATTTTGGATGGTCGTGCCGCAGCTCTGAAGCCCACTTTTGGTTGCGACGTATGTAAATTTATTTTGAAATCTAACTCAAATTTCGTTACGTGTTTTTTTTTGTCATCCCAATACAACGTTTGTACCAAATATGAGTATTCCACCTTGAGAAACAATAGCGGAACTGTCAATTTTTTATAAGAGTAAAAACTAATATTTTTCTAGAAAAATTAAAATTTTAGGACAACTACTAGGTTTAGGTATGTAACATTATTTACAAAAAAGTTATAGAATTTCATGCACAATCTAAAAATATATATAAAAATAGGGTCTCCTATTTAAAGAAACTTACGTTATATTCGCCACGCTTTTTTGAACCACCCTGTATACTCAAAAATATTTTTAAACTGTGCATCTTAACATTCTCTAAAACTTTTGTATTTAACGTTTTTTGGTAATTCCCGAAACAAATGAGATAATGAAATTTACCCTATGGTTGACTCACCCTGTATATGACTATGAATCGTCGGTCATAAGCGAGGAAAGAATTATGTAAAAGGTTAGTTTAGGTTAGTAGAACTGTAAGAAAACAGCCATTAAACAAAAACTTACGCTTCCATGTTGGTAGCGGTGAAGGGACACGGATCGAAGCGGCATCTAACATCATTGTCATCCTGTTGACGTTGTTTCCATTCCATTTTCGTAGCGCACAGCGCCTGGTGCTTAAAGTGGGATGACAAGTGCTTTGCCCTGAACGAACAGTTATAGCAAGACAGGATCACTTTATGAGCTGTTACCAAATGGGCTTGAAACAAACTAGGCTTCCGTGCTACGTACAAACATTTTCTACAAAAGTAAAGACAATTTTAAATTCGTGGCATGCAGACGAAAATTCAATATTTTATTTGGTTATACAATCTTATTATTATACAGGAAGTCTCACTAAGGTCGGCGAGGTAAAGTACGACAGACGATAAATGGTCATGACTAACTAACGCCTTTATACAGGGCTGCCCAGAAGTCCGGAATAAAATTCATATAGCCTTAACCTGTAACTTTTGGGGAAAATGCTCGGACAAGTCAATTTAGTTTTATATATGCTTACATTTTGACGTTATTCGTTTTTTTTTTAGACATTTGTCAGAGATATGACGACATCGATCTTTTTTTTAAATGGAAACATACAGCTTGTGATACATCATCTGAAAGCTAATATCTCGTATAGTATGCTCATCATTTGAAGTAGCTTGACAGAATCGCGTCAAAATATACGAGCAATACGAGATATTAGCTTTCAGATGATGTATCACAAGCTGTATGTTTCCATTTAAAAAAAAGATCGATGTCGTCATATCTCTGACAAATGTCTAAAAAAAAAACGAATAACGTCAAAATGTGAGCATATTATAAAACTAAATTGACGTGTCCGAGCATTTTCCCCAAAAGTTACAGGTTAAGGCTATATTACTTTTATTCCGGACTTCTGGGCAGCCCTGTACTTTATACCTGATGGTCCTTCTGTTTTGGCAAATAAATCATTCCGGTCCAGGGTGGTAGTGGGAAGATTGAAACAATGTTTGTAATTCTTTGAAAATTCTACGTGTATATACCGTATGAGTAAAATTAGTCATCTCAATATTTTGAATCTGTACTATCACTATCATCCACTGATATAATTAAAGGTTTTACGTTTTCCCAAAATTTTTTATAATTATTTTCGACTTCAAGTACATGATTAACGCATGCTCTCCAACTGCTCTCTGGTATTATTTCACACTGAGTTTTAATTACTTCAATTACATTAGCGGACACTTTTGGGTTTACATTATTGCGCCTAAATTTGTTTTTTAATTCGGACCATATCATTTCTATAGGACTCAAACTGCAATGGTAGGGGGGCAATCTAAGTGGTGTGTTACTGGATGCTTTTATAGCCTCATCTACGCAATATATTTTATCATACGATTTGGTTTTTAGTTCCTCAACTAGTTTTTTTTTGTATAATTATCTTCAAAATAAAGGCCATGTTGGCTAAGGAACTCTTGCAGTACCTCTTTTTTGCTGCTTATGGTTGGTATACAAAATAAAAATAAAATACTTCCCTGTTACTGAGAAGCCATAAACCTTACGGCTTCGGATAAATAGAATTTAGTTTTTTCACATTTTCTTTTGTTTTTTGTATGACTGAGCTTGAAGAGCATAACAATAGCTACATTTTGGCGAAAACCGTGATTCGATATCTTTATTTGTTTTCGAGTTATTTACAAATGGTTATTTTAGTAAAAATAATGTTTACCGCTAAACGAAAGGAATGTAAAGATTCTCGTGTCATAATTTTTTTATCAATTTAATATCAACAATAATTATCGAAATGTTTATCCTTTTTATTTTGTTTCTATTCTCCCCTAAAATCCAAAAAAAATACGTTGATCCAAAGGTAAAACCAAAAATGCAAAGATTTTATTTAACAACCCAACTGTAACAGCGTAAAGTAACTTTTATTCTTAAAATTCGAGAGGCCAATGTACATGGTGTTCGCCTATACTTTGTCCGATAGATATCTCCATTATCATTGGTTTTAGAGAAATGGTTAAATTAGCAAAGTTATCGCATTTTCACCGAACCTTCAGAAAATGAAATAAACAAAAACAACTGAGTATCGGAAGTGACAGTTTTTTGACAAGTGACAGTTTTTTCAAATGGAATACCCCCTATTTTTTCATTGTATCCGTTAAAGAATTTTATCCTCTTTTTAAATATACAGGGTGATTACTTAAGGGTACGGAGCGGCTATATCTCCAAAACTATTCAAATATTGAACAACTATTTGAATAAAAATACTTTTAAGTTCCTAATTTTACCGCTAGGGGTCGTATTTGCAATGGTGTCACAAAAAGTCGTTAAAATCTTCTAACATTTCATATTTAATGTAGGTAAGAAATATACTTTTTACATTCCTTGTTCAAATATCTACAAATTTTATAATGACAATTTTTCTCTTATTACCATGGCAACGGCAGGGTGACCGATAATAATTTAGATACTTTAAACTGATGTAACTTACGTTTGCGGTAACCGAATATAACAAACTAGGGCTTATTTTAAAGGTCTTTTAAACTTGATTAAACATGGCTTTAAAAAAAATCTATTTATTTTAATGCTAAGCGGTAGGTGGCACTGTTGAAAAAAATGCTATACTAGTTCCGATTACTTCATAAATGCAAATGGTACCCTGCAGATTTTTTTACTTTGTTTGGTAGGTTATTAGTTAAGAAAACGAAATCTGAATACCGGGGATCAATATCTCTTGTCGTTTTAAAATGATTGCGAAGATAGTAAATGAGTGTCGAGACCGCTTTCATTTAACTATTGAGAAAATAAATAAAGTGCTCTAGCTAACTATTGTCTGTTAAAAATTTGATATAGGCTAGAGGTCTCCATAGAAATGACTATTTTGTAGTCACTTTATTTTTTATTTATAACGAACACGTTTTATATATTTTTTTTAATTTAAAAATGCATCATAATATTTATTACCCTTAAATGATGTATTTATAGCGAGGCAGGCCATGATTTAATAAAATAAGACAAAATAATAAAAATTCACTTACGCCGAATGATAAAATAACAGTTTCACTATCGTTGCCATTGATAGTAACATCTGCTTGATAAAGGTATTTCTAAAAAATGCCTTTTACAAATGAAGAAGCTTTATGATACGTTAGCTATTTTTTTTTCAATGTTTTGAAAATGCAGTTATAGCTTCGAGAGAGTATGCTTTTCGTTATCCATTAAGAACACACCACTCAAGAGAGGTATTTCAGCGTTTAACCCGACGCTTAAAACAAACAGGAATAGTGCAACCATTTCCTTTTGTGAGAAGATATCGTCGTTCAAGGACAGAAGAAAATATAATTAACGTTCTGGCGTGTGTACATGCAGATCCTCATATAAGTATTAGACAAATTATCATAGATTTGCAAATTTCTTTTGGCACAGTACAGACAATTCTTGCTGATCATAAAATGCATCCATATCACGTAGTATTACACCACGCTCTCAAAGAGACCGATTTTGATCAAAGGTTGAATTATTGTCATTGGCTTAAAACTATGTCTCACGAAAACCCCCATATCCTGTCTCAAACAAAGAGTAACATAATTGGTTATGTTACTCTTTGTCTCAAATACTGTGGACAGATGAAGCTTCGTTTGGCAATAATGGACGGGTTAACCTTCATAATATGCACTATTGTTCAGATACCAATCCACACTGGAAGCGTAAAGTTGATAACCAGCACCGCTGGAGTGTTAATGTCTGGTGTGGTACCTATTGTCAATGGTATGATTATTGGGCCGCATATTTTTCCAGGTAATTTAACAAGTGTAATGTATTTGAACTTTTTAACATTTCAATTACCGGATTTACTGAAAAACGTACCGTTGGAAACAAGAAGAGATATGTGGTTACAGCACGATGGGTGTCCAGTCTGTCCAGCCCATCTTTCTCGTGTCGTACAAAACTATCTAAATGAACAATATCCCAACCGGGGATAGGTAGAGGCAGTTTGTATCCCTGGCCACCCAGGTCCCCCGATTTGACGTGTTTAGATTTTTATTTATGTGACAGAATAAAAGATTTAGTGTATAAAACTAGACCAATCACCCATGAAGATATGATAGGTCGAATTCAAAACGCTATAAATAGTATATCTAAGGCAGAAATAGAAGCGGCAGTCGGAAACGGCTAAATCGCTGCATCGAAAATGATGGAAGGCAATTTGAACACCTTAAATAAGTTTTAATTTTGTTATATTATTTAATTTATTTGTTGTTGTTGTTTTTTGGTTCATAGTTTTAAATTTTATTGTAGCTTATAAATAAAAATATTTTAATCGAGCAGTTGCTATAAATATTGCGAACAGCAGTGAAACTAATTGTATCATTCGGCGTAAGTGAATTTTTATTCTTTTGTCTTATTTTATTAAATCACGGCCTGCCTCGCGATAAATACAGCATTTAAGGGTAATAAATATTATGATGAAGTTTTTAAATTTAAAAAATATATAAAACGTGTTCGTTATAAATAAAAAATAAAGTGACTACAAAATAGTCATTTCTATGGAAACTTCTAGCCTCTATCAAACTTTTAACAGACAATAGTTAGCTAGAGCTTATTGTTTCAATAATTAAATGAAAGCGGTCTCGACACTCATCTACTATATTCGCAATAATTTTAAAACGACAAGAGATATCGATCCCCGGTTTTCAGATTTCGTTTTCTTAACTAATAACCTACCAAACGAAGTAAAAAGATTTGTAGGGTACCATTTGCATTTATGAAGTAATCGGAACTAGTAAAGCATTTTTTCAACAGCGCCACCTACCGCTTAAGCATTAAAATAAATAGATTTTTTTAAAAGCCATGCTTAATTAAGTTTAAAAGACCTTTAAAATAAGCCCTAGTTTGTTATATTTGGTTACCGCAAACCTAAGTTACATCAGTTTAAAGTATCTAAATTATTATCGGTCACCCTGCCGTTGCCATGGTAATAAGACAAAAATTGTCATTATAAAATTTGTAGATATTTGAACAAGGAATGTAAAAAGTAAATTTCTTACATACATTAAATATGAGATGTTAGGAGATTTTAACGACTTTTTGTGACACCATAGCAAATACGACCCCTAGCGGTAAAATTAGGAACTTAAAAGTATTTTTATTCAAATTCTTTTGGCAATATTTGTTATTTTTTTACCTTTAAATCGTAACAAGAATAGTTTTCGAGATATAGCCGCTCCGTACCCTTAACTGATCACCTTGTATAGTGGTTGTTGGGGTTATTTCTTACCGTTTCGGAAAGAAATTAAAATCTAACACAACATATATATTATTTTTATAATTGCTCAAAATGACCACCGTTCATTAAAATGCAGGATTGGTAACCCTCTTTTAGTTTTTCAATTGCATTAGCAATCATATCTGGCTTATCGCAGTTGAGAAAGTCAATTTTAATTTGGATTTGTTCCTGCAAATCGGCAACACTATTTGGTCTGGATCAAGATATTTTGTCTTTGAGGTAGCCCCAAAGCAATGTGTCTAATGGTGTTAAGTCGTGACTATTGGGAGGCCATGCAATCGTCCCTCCACGACCAATCCAAATGTCATAATTCTCATTGAGGTATTCTCTAACTGGAAAAACACTATGACATGGAGCACCATTTTGCTGCCATATAACATGCCTTGCGGCGTTTAAAGGAAAAGTTTCAAGAATATCCTCTATTTCATGTGTAAGCATTTCACGATATTTAACTCCATTTAAAGATCCATCAATGAAAATTGGACCGATGATTCTGTTTTGCATTATGCCGCACCACACATTTACTGATACCCAGTGTTTTTGGGATTTGGAGCTAAAGCCGTATTAAAAGAAGATTCATCGGTCCATATAATGTTCTCAAACAAATTGGCGTTATTGTTGAGGATGTTCGTCATGTGACGGCAAAACTCCAAACGTCTTTGCTTCTATTAATTTTTGAACTTTTCTGAATTTAAAGTCGTGGAATTTATGCCGTTTCGGAATTTTAAAAAACACTGTGCAACATGCCAAGATATCTTGCACAGTCCCTTATCGAATTTTGTGGATTTTCTGGAAACAAATTAAGCTTCTAAATGATACGAAGCGAATATAAAAACAAATAAAAATTACCAGTAGAAATATAACTAGTGCATGAAATATTTCCGGAAATTTTTGAAAATTTTGTCTGAAACCAATTTTTTAACAAAAGCATGAGTGCATTGCACCTGAAAAAATCCCGAACCCGCAGGGTGAGAGATTTTTTCTTTGGTGCAATGCACGAATGTTTTTTTTTTTTAAAAAATTGGCTGAAGACCAAATTTTGAAAAATTTCCATTAGGAAATATTTTAGGCACGTGTTATGTTTTGATCGGAAATTTCCCGAGTTGATAAAAGTTTATTTAGGTAGTTGCTGTTTGATGTTTTGAAACTATAAATGTCAAAAATGACAATTATCCCCGGGATATTTCCAGATGTAATTTTCAAAACGGATGCAATTTCCACTTATCAATTTTTTAAAATTTCCGTGTAAAATTTCCAGTTAAATTGACACTAGGGAAATTTCCTTGAAAATATAAAAGAACAGCGAGTTCTTCATCCTCAAGTATCCGACGATGCCTTTTCTTTCTTTGTAATGTTTTTCGCTCAGAAAGTTGACGAAACACATTTTGGAAAGTGTTTTCGCTAGGAATTACTAAATGAGGATGTTGCCTTCTGAAATCGCGTTGCGCTTCTCGCGTGTTGTGTCCACATTTGATATATATTTTAAGAATTTCGAACTTTTGCTCTTCAGAGTATCCCATTTAGACCCTGATTTTGACAACGTTTATTGAGATTTTTCAAGAAGACAGGTGTTGCCAAGGGCAATTTAGTCAAGGTGACAGTAACATGAGCCATTTACAAAACTTTCATGAGGATAATGATAATTCTATTATATTTTCGTATAATTCCAAAACGGTAAAAAATATCCCCAACAACCACTAAATATTTAAAAAGAGGATAAAACTCTTTAACGGATACAATGAAAAAATAGGGGGTATTCTATTTGAAAAAACTGTCACTTGTCAGAAAACTGTCACTTCTGATAGATACTTAGTTGTTTTTGTTTATTTTATTTTCTGAAGGTTCGGTGAAGATGCTTATAACTTTGCTAATTTAACCATTTCTCTAAAACCAAAAAAAAAAAAAATGGAGATATCTATTGTGCAAAACATACGCAAACACGCTGTACTTGAATAACGACAATAAAACAAAATCTATTTTAAGCTACGAAAAAAACACTTAAGTTTAAAAAGGCAAACAGAACGAAAAAATGAAAAGAACAAGAGTGAAATGATCAAAACGCATTTCATTATTTTCATAACAACGATTTAATCTGAGTTGCGAGCTTAATACTGCTGCATCAATTTTAGCTCTTGGAATGCTGGCAATAGCATCGTGGATACTTTGCCTCATGTTTTCAGCAGTAGTAGGACCAGTTTGAAAAACAACGTCTTTTAGCCTGCCCATAAATAAAAATCAAGCACAGTGAGATCTGGGGATCTAGGCGGCCATGAAAACAAACTCCTCGTCTGATCCATCGGGTATCTTTGGTTCAAAAAGTCACGAACTATCAGAGAAAAGTGTGCAGGACATGGACAGGCATGTCCCTTCTCGTTACTAATGGAACCTTTTCTAATAGAGGCGACAATCGGCTCCTTAAAAAGTTCAAATAAATATTGCCATTCAAATGTTCATTCAAAATTCACGATTTAAAATGTGATTCGTTTTCTAGAACTTTAAGAATAAAAGTAACTTTACACTATTACAGTTTAGTTGTAAAATAATCTTTACGTTTTCGTTTTTGCCCTGGGATACACTTTTCTTTTTTTTATTTTAGGCGAGAATAGAAAATTCAAAAAACTAGTATTTTGTATAGGAAACGATAGAAGGAAACCAGGTGACAGAGGGCATCTGTTACGGTGTTAAGAACAATCGTTATTACTTACGGAATTATGCCGGAAACTAAACTTTAATTCGAAATTTCAATTTCCATATCTACACCCCAAGTATTTTGAATTATACAAGACTGAAAAGTGCGAACTTTACATGTTTTTATAAAAAACAGAAGAGGTATCCGAAGATCAGTCTTTTGTGTTAAACAAACTGCATAAGAGTAAATGGAAATGTCGTCGAATATCGGCAAAGGTATTAATATTTACATCTTCTATGTTCTATTTTTTATGTTGTAATTGTGAACTGTGTTAAAAATATATGGTAATAAAAAAATAATTGATACTATAAAAGGACAAAATCATTTAAAAGTTTGCTTTTAAGTGCTTCTGCTCATATCACGAAAACTGTCCACTGAAAACGAAGAAAGATAACAGAAATGTGTCATGGTGGAATAAAACTTTGGATAACAAAAGAAAAGAAGTCCGACGCTTATTTAATCGAGCTAAAGAATCAGGCGAATGGGACCAATACAGACAGATCCGCTCTAACAAATTACAACATAGTTATCCGCAAAGCAAAAAGAGACTCTTGGAGAAGTTCTGTGAAAGTGTGTCTGATACACCTAGCAGTGCAAGAATTCACAAGATTCTATCCACAGAACCGGCTAAGGAGACGGGATCGCTAATGCGACCAGACGGCTCCTTCTCTGAATCTAGGAAAGAAACGTTAGAGCTTCTAACACAGAACCACTTTCCAGGCAGCCAGATTCTGACCAATCAATACACAGCTGTGTACTTGGGACGATCAAAACGGCCCAAGAAAGACGACTGGTACACGGTCAAAAGAATCATTACTCCACAGACAATACGGGCGGCAGTTAACTCATTCCTCTCGTACAAATCGCCAGGAGAGGACGACATATTCCCAGCTCTGTTACAAATCGGACTGGATATACTACAGCCTTATTTAATGAGATTATTCAGAGCCAGTCTAGTTTGGAACCATATACCAACTAGCTGGTCGGCAACCAGGGTAATTTATATACCCAAGGTGGGCCGCACTGAACCGCATCCAAACTCGCTCAGACTAATCAGTCTGACTTCATTTCTGTTAAAGAGCCTCGAGAAAATACTGGACAGGCACATCAGGGAAGGTGTGCTTGCTGATCGCCCACTCAGCGCCCACCAGTATGCCTATCAAACGGGCAAATCAACAGAACTAGCCCTTAACAACCTGGTAGCGGGCATAACGAAATCCTTAGACAACAAGGAGATAGCGGTAGCGATTTTCCTTGACATCGAAGGAGCATTTAATAATGCATTACCAAAGTCCCTATACGATGCTACAATCGCCAGGGGCATTGAACCTCTAATCTTTGACTGGATACGCAATATGCTAATAAGCAGGACAATCACGACTGAGTTACGGGGGGAAGAGGTCAGATTTAGGGCCGCCAAGGGGTGCCCGCAGGGAGGCGTTCTATCGCCCCTTCTGTGGTCACTTCTGGTGGATGACCTGCTAGCCATACTCTCCCTGTGGGGGATCAGTCTGCAGGCATATGCAGATAATCTGGTCATATTAATTAAAGGAACGTTTGAGGACCGAATATCTGAAATTCTTAATATCATATATCAATGGTGCCTGAGAGAGGAAATGTCAATTAATCCTCACAAAACGGTAATTGTGCCATTCACCAGGAAAAGAAGGCTGGATAATCTAAGACCGCCTTCCTTACAAGGAGAAAGCATACCGTTTGCCAACGAGGCAAAGTACCCAGGGGTGACACTGGACAAAACGCTAAGTTGGAACTCCCATATAGAGAAGATTATCCGCAAGGCCAGTCTGTCTCTATGGACATGTCGCAGGATTTGTGGTAAATCCTGGGCTATGGCACCAAAGTAGTTATACTGGCTGTACGTAACTGTCATACGACCAATGATCACGTACGGCTCTGTAGCCTGGTGGAATAAGGGCCAACAACGATTGGCCCAAGCAAAATTAGCCGGACTACAAAGACAGACATGCCTTGCGATCACTGGAGCTATTCGCACCACACCAACGGCAGCCATGGAGGTCCTATTAGGACTAATTCCTCTCCATCTATACTTAGAGAAGGAAGCCAAATGGGCAACCTACAGAGTGCATCAAGCAGCAACCAACAAACCGCAGTTGTGCATGCTAGAGGATACCGGAATGCTGGCGGACATTATGACCAGCAGCATTCTGGAAATGCCCTCAGATATCATGACAAAAGTACCCAATGACGAACTGCCCTATAATGTTGTTTATCCCAGTAGGGAGAAATGGGACAGCAATAGTGGGACTTTGCTTAGTTCGGAATTTGGATTATACACAGACGGCTCCAAAACTAATGAAGGGGTTGGAGCCGGTGTATACGGCAAAAGTCCGAAAGTAAAGCTGACAATCAGTCTGGGATCCATGGCGACCATATTCCAGGCTGAGGTTCACGCCATTGAAATGTGTGCAAGGCTGCTGACAAATCGACAGTACGCACACAGGGCAATCAAGATATTCTCTGACAGTCAAGCCGCTCTAAAAGCCCTTGAATCGAGATGGTGCAATTCTAAGACGGTGTGGAGCTGTCGCGAAGCACTATTCGAACTAAGTCTCAATAATAGAATTACCCTAGTATGGATTCCGGGACACATGGGTCTAATGGGCAACGAGGCTGCTGACAAGCTTGCTAAGAGTGAACCGGCAACGAAATTCACGGGACCCGAACCGGCAATAGGTATATCCCATGCTACCGCCAAGATAAAGATCCTGGCCGAAGCAACAGATAAGTGGAGAAGGCATTGGTTGAGCTTACCAGGCCTAAGGCACTCAAAGGCATTCAGCCATAGAAATCACCAGCTAACTGACAAACTACTAGAGCTTAATAGGACGCATCTTAAATCCCTAGTGGGACTGTATACCGGCCACTGCAGACTGCGACACCATATGCACAAAATTGGACTGGCGCAAGATGAGGAGTGCCGACTCTGCATGGAAGATGCAGAAACAGCGGAGCACGTACTGTGCGCCTGCCCTGAAGCAGCAAGAACCAGATTCGCCCTATTTGGCGAGGTGACACTACTGCCGGAAGACATGAAGAATGTCTCTCCCAATACAATTATTAGCTTTATTAAGAAGATAGATCTATTGGGAGAAATATAAATAAGGTGTGAGCCACAATAGATCATTCGGTCGCAGTGGAGGGTTAATTGTAACCCACTCGCTTTCAACCTAACCTAACCTAAGTGCTTCTTATTTATGCCAAATAACACTTTTTAAAAACAGAAAAATTCCGATTTTATGTTGGACATATATAAAGAGAATTTGTGGGACATTCTAATTCATATCATGATGTTTGTTTAATAGAAATTTCCTTTCCCTATAATTTCAACTCCACTTTGAGAATGGACTATTTCTTTAAATTAAAAAATATTTGTTATAAGTGGGTTCGTATCAAACGAGAATACTTTAAGTTTCTAGTAGGTACATTCAATATCGCATGAAATTTTAATATTTTTTGCTCAAATTTAATTTCTTCATGTTTTTTTACGGATTTACAATTATCAGCTGATGACGTGCAACGGAAATTGTTTTGCATAAACTATATGTCTATTTAGACATATTTGAATAACTTTAGAAATAAGACACACGGTTTATTGTATTTGTATTGTATAGTCAAATCTGGTCTTATCTGGCGGGTTTACGATTTAACAAAGACATACTTTCAATTTTTCTTTTCTTTTATTGCGTTTAATCATACTAACCAAATAAAATCCGTCAGACAAATATGACAGACTTATGCAATTTTGGCATGAAAGAAAATGATAGGTATTTTATTTAATTTTCAGCGATTCACAAAAGTTTGTAAAGTCTATACGAAGTCAGTGTAAACGGCTAGGAAATTGGGGTACGATCAATATCTCATAGATTTGCATTGATTTGCATGAAATAAAAATACAAATCCTCATTGACCGCTCCTCGTAAATAGTCAACGTGGACTTGATAAGTATGTCACGACAAAATGTGGGCGGTATTAGAAAACTAGCGCATTTCATTGGTCCCTGCTAAATTTCTTCCGAAATCGAAAAGCCCGGCCCGTTCAACGATCGATACTCTGATCAATATTTGTCAGAGGGAGATAGGCTAGTCCGTCGCAAATAACGTGGAAGAGACGAAGATAAAAGATTTGTCATCCCCTGCTTGGTTTCAATTGTGGACGGGCCGGCCAAGGGTCCGAATTCTATATCGTATGATTTTTAAATGATAATCAGTGGAGTGCCATAACTCGTTGTTTCAGTTTACGTGTTTTAACAATTTCGTTTTGTTAGTTTTGTCAGTATAAGCTTTATACTTTGTTGTTGTTTTTGTGATTGTTGTTGGTGTGTGTATTTTACCTCTGTTTTTATTACATAACTTTGTTGTTGTTCTTGGAAGCCAATATTGAGCTAATCAAAATGGCGTTCTGGAGACCTTTCGATATTTCTGATGGTGAATCGGAATCTGAAAATTCCAAAACCAATGCCGTTGCAGAGCCTTTAGAATTTCGTAATAAAGACTTACATATTCAGACACAAAGAATTATTTTAAATATTTATACATGTTTGAAAAGCGAAAATCATGAAGCCTCAGAAAATGAAATAGTAAAAAGAGTTTGTGAGCTTACTAAAGTTCCACGCTCTACAGTTTATAAAGTGATTAAGGTAGGAGATATCATTGACCATTCTTTAAAGCGAAAAAGGTCCGACCAAAAGCTAAAAAAAATTGATAATGCTTCCAAAGAAGTTATACGCCGAGTGGTATATCAATTTTACAAAGACAGCAAAGTCCCGACGTTAGAAATGATTCGAGATAAATTATCGGATTACCAGTATTATGAATACAAATCTCTCGACACTTTGCGTAATATCTTACTTAATTGCGGTTTTAAATATAAAAAACTGGATAAAAGAATGGTTATCATGGAATCGCATCGCATAGTTGCTCACCGACAAGAATATTTACGCAAAATTCGGGAATACCGCCAAGAAAAAAGGGAAATAGTGTATTTAGAACGTGGTTCGATACACACGACGTAGTCGAGTATGGTTGGGTAGATGATAGCAGTAATTGCAAATTAAACGAACCTTGTTCTCGCGGCAAACGAGTGATTATACTGCATGCAGGAAGTGATAAGGGCTTTGTACCCAATGCTTTATTATTGTCTGCCAAAAATATTAAGCACTCTTCGGCTGATTATCATGAAGACATGACCGCCAGTCTATTTGAAAAGTGGTTTAACGAACAATTGCTGCCGAATATTCCCTTAAATTCCGTTATTGTAATGGACAATGCATCGTACCATTCCCGCCTTCATAGCAAAATTCCCAATAGCACTACTAAAAAGGACGATATTCTCAAATTCATGGAGAGCAAAAATGTGGAAATTCCTCAAAAGGCGACAAAAAAAGTGTTGTTGGAAGTTATTAAAAAATATAACTTTACGAAAGAATATGTCATTGACAAATTATGCGAAGCACATGGTCATACTATTTTACGACTTCCCCCCTATTACTGCATATTTAATCCTATCGAGATGATGTGGGCTGCCATCAAGAAAAAACTTAGAAAATATAATCAATCGCCAACTAACAGTGACTTTGTACTAGGAAATATAAGGACAGTAATTGATGAAGTAAACGCGAGTGGCATTTGGATGAACTGTGTCCGTCATGTTATCGAAAAGGAGAGCGAATATTGTATTTTACCGGCTATTGACCCCATAATAATAACGCCAAATACAGATTCCAGCTCTGCGGATTCAGATAGTGACTTTTGATTTATACTTTTCGCTCGGTTGTAGAAAAAATCATATACTGACATAAAAAAGGTACGTTTAATAAAACCCAATTATGCTAGCAATCAAGCAAACGTTGTTTAAAATAATATTTATTATATCTATGTATAATTTAAGAAAAATATAATTAACTCAACATTTTTCCATTTCTACCGTCGCGTCGCACGCCTATGCCGAAATATTCAAAGGAGATGCCGGCTGTCAATCCAAATTTGATTTTTTGCTGTTTACACTGAGTTCGTATAGACAAGTACCTGCCACCTTCGTCTTGATTTAAAGATGTCAGTTTTGTGACTTTGACAGTTTGTGACAAAATTAAAAATTTTTCTGGGTTTTTGCATTCCCAAGCAAAAAAAATGGTACTTAATCTGATACCCTATTTCGAAAATGCAAGAAAAAGTGGAAATTCGCCAACCAATATTCAGGAAACAGCAGCCAAAGCACTGGGAATTAGTTTAAGGGCTGTGCAGAGAATTGCGCATGAAAAAAAACATAACATAATACCCAAGAATACTAAAAAATGTAAACGAAGAAAGCCAAAGACTGAGGATTTAAGCGAAAATATTAAAATGGGAGTTCGAAATGTGATTTACGATTTATACAGATCAAAAACCAATGTAACTCTTCCAGTTTTACAAGAAACATTAAAAATTCGGGGTGTTTTGGAAATTGGACTTGAAGCGCTATCAAAATTAATAAAAAAGTTAGGTTTTCGCTATAAAAAAGACTGTAACCGAAGATTTTTATGTGAGCAGCCACAGATAGTGAGTCAGCGTCTTCAGTTTTTAAAAAATTATACGGAGAATTACAAATCGAAATTTAGAAAAGTGGTATTTTTAGACGAAACGTGGGTATTTTCAAATGGAAGTGGTTCAAAATCTTGGCAAGATGATTCTGTGAAAAGCGTGAAAAGGAAAAAGGGATGTGGCACGGGAAAGCGGTTCATTATTTTACATGCTGGTTCTGTAACAGGATATGTTCCAGGTGCAAGCTTAATTTTTTCTTCAACAACAAAAAGTGCTGACTATCATGATAATATGAATTGCGAAATGTTTGAAAAATGGTTAAAAGTTCAATTGATACCAAATTTGGATTCTCCGTCTTTAATTGTATTAGATAATGCATCATATCATTCAAGAATTTTAAATAAGCAGCCTACTTCATCTTGGAGGAAAATGATATTTATGAGTGGCTTGAAAAACACAACCAAAATCCTTCACCAAATATGCTTAAATCGGAACTCCTATCAATGGCAAAGTCTCTTAAAAAACCAAGAATATACGCGGTAGATGAAATATTGCGTGAATATGGTCATGAGGTTCTACGACTGCCGCCATATCATTGCCAGTTTAACGCAATAGAATTAATATGGGCCGGGGCAAAGTCTTATTATGAAAAACATGTAGGTGATGGTCTTAAATCCGACCAAGTACAAATAGTTTGACAAGATTCTTTGGATCATATTACACAAGAGTACTGGAAGAAATCAGTGGAACATACAGAAATATTAATAAGGGATTGGTGGGATCGAGAACAAGTACTAGATGTCGAAGTAGCGCCAATGATAATTGCTCCATTCGAAGACGACTCAGACGACGAGGACTTTTCAGATTTTATAAGTGACGATGACAGTTTTTAGTCTATAACTAGTTTATAAACGGTTTTCTTTGTTTACATTTTTTAGTATTCTTCGGTATTATATTATGCTTTCTTTCATGCACATTATTCTGCACAGTCCTTAAACTAATTCCCAGTGCTTTCGCTACGGTTTCCTGCATATTGGTTGGCCAATTTCCACTTTTTCTTTCATTTTCGAAATAGTTTATCAGACTAAATGCCATTGAATTTTTAGGTTTTAGTAGTAAAATTGTTAAAATAAATTACACTGTTTATTATTTTCATTTTTAATAAAGACATTTAAGGTATACTATTTACAGGGATGGCGAACCAATGGCACGCGACATAAAATTTTGGCTCGCCACCGATCACAAAGTTTACTATGAATTATTATATTACGAATTGCGACGGCACGTCTATGGCCTCATTAAACATTTCTTTAGAAAAAATGCACGTTAATACATAAAGATTCGCCACCCCTGTACTATTATGTACATAATTTTTGCAAAAATAATATTATATCTGGCTACCTTCACGACTTCACGACAGTTAAAATAATAAAACTATGTATCTTTTCTCCGGGTATATTGATACCTACATAGTCTCACAGCATTTTGATATAAGCTGTGGAATTTTCGAATTGATTTATATGATCTGTGACCTTTGGACCCGCATTTTGAGACCGGTTTAGACTTTATACGCTTCTTTCTCCCACTTATTTTTAGCGGGGCGCTTATTGGCTTAACAGGGGCAAAATACGTGAAAAATAAATTTGGGATTTGATACCTCACCGGCTCTAGTAGCTTTTTCTCGTTGACTTTTGAAGTAGGTAACCTATTAAATTGGAAATATTTTTTTAGCCTGATATTACACAACAAAAATTTAGCCAATGTGTAATTTGATTTTTTGTTATATTTAATTTATTATTATCTGCTGAAATAAACTAAAATTTGTTTAATTTATTTAACATTTCATCGACATTTTTGGTGGTCGCTAGTCAGGGGTTTTACTGTATATTGTTTATCTAATTTTCCACCATCATTTTGGTTATTAAATTTGTTAAATGTAAAACTATTGTGTTAACCGTCTGCAATAATACGAACGCACCCCTGAGAAATTAATTTTGGAACGAGACCCGTCATTTTTATTATGACTGATAGTTTCAAGTTAACGGTTAACCTATTAACATTCAATTTTATGGAAAATTATGTCCATATACGGCCATATTGATTTTTATTTACAACATTTTGATGAGCTCTGGAATTTTCGAATTGATTCATATAATCGGTGACCTTTGGACCCGCCAGATAAGACCAGATTTGACTATATGTTTGTGTCGTGCCATTTTCGCGTGGGATGAAAATAAAATTACCTCGTAGTAAACTTTGAAGGTTTTCAGCGTGCTTAAATTTATTTTATATATCAAATTTGTGACGAGTAATTTCCAATATGTAAAAGCATATTCAAGATAATAAAAAAAGGCGTAATAAAATGTTTTTGTATCTCAAAAAACAAACGTTTCCGAACACGAGTTGATAGAAGCTATTTTTTCTTAAAATATTGTAAGAAATTGCACCCTGAAGTTACGAGTCGTTCCTAGGAAACACATATTATGCTAATTCTGTTCGGTCTGATTTGTTCTCGTCCTGTATAAAAAAAAACTTACTTGCAAGCAAGAAGGGGCTCCTCATGATCAATAACATGATCCAAAAAGGATTGCTTGTAGAATGTGGTGAAAGGGCATATTGGGCATTTATACATTACTTTGTGTGGTTTTAACTTTTTCTTGTGGTCTATTAAATGATTTATGATGCGTTTTCTGTCGGTTGCCAAAAATGTACAGTTTAATGGACAGGAATATATCGAGTTCTTTTGGCGAATAATTGTCTTTGATACGTTCAGTCTGAAACAATGAAATACAATAATTAATGTTCGCCATCCAAACCTTTATATAGATCAAATTAAAAATAGCTTTATTGTCATAAAAAAATATAAAGTTTCATTGACAAAGCACTTACTAAAACTAATACTAATATATTAACAGCACAACGCAAGCCCAAAATTCATATTATTTAATTATAGCTTCCATCCATACGATAATAAAAGGTCATCTGACACAAAAAGTGTCTTAAATCAGTCAATTATCCGCAAAAAGCCAAGCGGTAACGTCATCACAAGCGTCAATCGCTTCAAATAAAGCAAAAACTGTCACTGATCATGCGCCAGAGATGTGCATTACTTTGTTAGGGGCATCGTGAAGCAAATTCTTAAAATAACTGTTTAAAATTTTTCTCTAAATTGTAGTGATAAACAAATAAGCAAATGTAGATAGCAATTATGTTACCATAAGTAGTTTTCTGTGCAAAAGCACTATCACGAAACAGAAAATATAACTTAACCTTGTTACCAGATTTGTTTTAAACCGTTGTTTAATAAACAACAAATATATTTTAATGTAGCCTCGGAAATATACAAAAATGTCAACATTAAAATAGTAAAATCTTTTATAGTTTAAATATCAATGCAGTCCTAAACGCTTCATATGTAGCTAAGATTATCCAAAAACAAATTTACAATTTCAAATGTAGAATGCAGAATTTCATTAAGGAAAGTCATTGTTTAATCGTCATAGTAGGATTCTTATGTAAATGAAATGCGAAGATAGACTTAAATTCGAACTTTAATGGTACAGGAGCGTCACTCACTTGATGACGTACAAGGAGTTTTATCTCACGCCGACTTTAAAATGTTCCTGTCTCGCGTCGCTCGAGATCGATAAATCCGTGGCGTAAGCGGGTGACGCTCTGTACCATTCTAGTTTAAATTTAAGTCTACCTACAAAATATACTAACCTCTCGGATTCAATAAATGTATCATCTTCTTCCTCATCAATAATTTGAAACTCTTCTAGAATATATTTTTCTGCATTATCAACATCGTCATCATCATGCATATTCGTGGCATATTCTTCACTCTGAATAGTACTATTTACATAACAAGTTGTGGATTGGCTGGTCAAATCTATGTTGCTAGAATTACCATCGTCAGTTATTTCCATGAAATCGTTATCATCATTATTTTCTGATCTTTGGTCAACCTTAAGTGCATCACCGTCTACCTGAAGTCAAAATTGCATGTTAAGAAAATAACACTCAAATTAAAATTTTCAGCCAGTAAAAAGTAAAAAATACACTAATGTGCAAAAAAAACGGTCATTCCAAAATTTTGATTAAGTTTTAGGCTTGATAACTTTTTTATTTTTAGTCCGACTTGAGTGATTTTTTTATAGAATTGTAGGTACAACTATCGACTTTAACGTGTCTTTTACCAATCTTAAGTTACGTTGGTTACTCCGCAAATTATACAAGGATAATCGAAATGTTGTTTTTTTCTCTACTTTCAAAGCACCCTGTGAAATAACCAAGTAACAAAATTATTTTAAAATACCAGTTTTCATTTAGGGTCATCCATTCTTTACATTATGTTTTTTAGGAAAGGGCTGAGTGCACCATCAAAGATTAAGAAAGAATTTCTTTAATTTTGTACTTAGTGCAAGTTTATTGAATAAATCCGTAGAGCGCTTTCGGCAGTTACGCCATCATCAGTACTACTTTGTCAAAATATAACAAACCACAAAACACAACATACAAGTATATGTATAAAACTTAACACATTAAAAATTTGGGGCCTAAAGGCCGATGTAAATTACATGATGATTTTAAAACTTTTAAAAACGTCCATTTTACTAAAGGGAACTAACCTTGATCAAGGTTAGTTCCCTTTAGTAAAATGGACGTTTTTAAAAGTTTTAAAATCATCATGTAATTTACATCGGCCTTTAGGCCCCAAATTTTTAATGTGTTAAGTTTTATACATATACTTGTATGTTGTGTTTTGTGGTTTGTTATATTTTGACAAAGTAGTACTGATGATGGCGTAACTGCCGAAAGCGCTCTACGGATTTATTCAATAAACTTGCACTAAGTACAAAATTAAAGAAATTCTTTCTTAATTATGTTTTTTGGTTTCATGTCAATACATGCATTCAGTCTCACATAAATGCAAAATGATCTTGGTTATCAATAATTTAAATTTTTCCGTAATTTCATTATTGTTGGAACGAAAACGTTTGATCTGCCAAGATAAACAAAAGATGATCAGGACGCAGAAAAAACGATTGTACTAATCAATATTTAATTACAAATTAATTTAGGAACAAGCTTGTATAAGATTAAAAAAATACATGATGATTCTCGGAAAACAAACTTAATAACTACCAATTAATTTGAACTTAAATATGCGTCAATACTTTGTATTGCCTCCTCTAGCCCTAATTACTTCCTGGACACGTCGATTCATACCATCGATGAGCCCGCGAATGTCGCCTTGCGGAATATTCCTCCATTCTTCCTGAAGTGTCGCACGGAGCTCGTTTAATGTCGCTGGTACCACTACTCGACTTCTAACGCGTCTTCCAATGTCCCACACATGCTCTATAGGGTTTAAATCTGGAGAACATGCTGGCCAGTTCATTTTCTCAATCTCAACTTATACCAAATATTCAGTGACGCACCTTGCGGAATGTGGCCGGGCATTATCTTGCATCAAGATAAAACCATCGTCGATAAATGGAACAAAAGGAACTACATAATTTTCGATAACCTCCTCAATATACCTCTGTGCGGTCAGCGATCCTCTATCAATAAATACTAATTCAGTACAGGCCTCACGTGATATTCCTGCCCAAACCATCACGGAACCTCCTTCATAACTAAGCCGGGGGCTGAACCTACATTCAGCAAATCGTTCGTTCGTTCGTCTCCACACTCGCTCTCGTCCATCTGGTGAGTGTAGGCAAAATCTAGACTCATCGGTAAAAAGTACACTGTTCTATTGTGCCAAATTTCAATTCACATGTCCAAGAACTGATATTTTTACCCCAAACTTCTCTAAGTTGATTTTTCGCCTGTACTGAAGTCAACCGGCGAAGGGTTTTAAGAACAAGAAACCAGTCATCAATTGCTGTAGTCTTGCGTTGCGTACCACTACCCGCTCTTCGTGTATTTCTGGCTGTTTCCCGAAAGCGTTTAACTACTCTTTCGATGGTAAAGCGGCTGGTATTAAGTACTCTGGCCACATACCCATAATTTCGCCCGTTATCCACTAAAGCTACAGCTTTTGCACAATTTTCAGCACTTACAACCATTGCAAATACACAAATTTACTGTCAAACTGACAATAAAGTTTCAAACAACGAAAGACAGCCACCTTGTAAAAATTTAAATTATTGATAACCAAGATCATTTTGCATTTGTGTGAAACTCAATTTAAATTAAACCAAAAAACAAAATGTAAAGAGTAAATGACTCTAAATGAAAACTAAGAGAAAAAAAACAACATTTTGATTATCCTTGCATAATATGCGGAATAACCAACGTTACTTAAAATTGGTAAAAGACACGTTAAAGTCGATATCTACAATTCTATAAGAAAAAATCACTCAAATCGGACTAACGATAAAACAGTTATCAAGCCTAAAACTTAATCAACATTTTGGAATGACCGTTTTCTGTGTACATGAGTGTATAAATGCCGTAAATGGAAAACTATATTTAATTTTTATTTCAAAGTACATTAACATAATAAAGGGTCGTATAGAAGTGAAAAGTGACCATATACAAATTATACGCTGTACCTAATTTTTATGAAGCATTCATAAGGTATGGTCAGCCCTGGAAATTTGAGGTCAAACCGATAAGTAGTTTTCGAAATATACGAGATCAAAATCAAATAAAACGCTCGCCCCAATCGCGGTGACGTCATTACCTCCCACAGTTCAAGGGCGGTTTTAGCTTTTCAACATGGGGGGTAATTTGAAATTCGAATTTTTTTTTTAAAAAGTAACCAGAAAATGAGTTTGGGAGGGGGGGGTCAGAAAGAAAATAGCGCCGCAGGCGAAAAATTTTTGGGTGCCACGCCCTTTTTTCAATGATGATGCTTAAAATTCTAAATTCATGGGGGGGGGGGTAATTACCCTATTACCCCCCCCCCCCCCCCCGTAAAACCGCCCTTGCCACAGTTCGTCTGCTTTGAACTTGTGCAACGGTCTTTCTGTGCATATACAAGGGAGATGCGCTTACCGTTTCTTAGTTCAGTTCAGAATCTTATTATTACTACTTTTAATAATATATTCTAAAATAAGTACATTTCCTACTTATTCGATACGAGTTCTAGACCATTTTAGGAAAAAGAAAGGGAAACTATGAAATATTTTTTTCTTCTGTCGATGTCAACTCTGTTACCCAGCAACGGAGAAAGGCCGAAGTGCATGGCCACCTGTCTTCAGCCATCGCGACTAGACTTGCTATAGGAGATAGTGACGTCACACAGCGGTTTCCGCGAGTCGATTTTCGTAAATTATTTTAAAGGCTTTAGAGGCGTGGGAAAATTAAAGTTTTTTGCAGTTTGCACTAAAATTACAAAATCTTTCAGGAAATGTAATTTGAAAAAGTTCTAAATGACCCTATTGTTAAAAAAGGTTTATCAAAATAAATGGCCTTAAAAAATGGACCTTGGTGGCCAAGCAAATCCTGACCTTCGCTCACTACACCTTTGTAGAAATGCGCCCAATTAACACGCGTTAGAGTGTCGAGGTAGGAGAAGAACCGGCAATAAAAAATAATTAGTCGAAATGTACATTCTATATTGTCAATATTTACCTTTAAAATGTCGTTAGTTTGCTCTAAATCGAGATCAGTGGAATAGCATGTCATCAATTTTCTTTTTTTGGACTCAGATATAGCGCTGACTTCATCGATTTCCTTTATGCAATCGGTCCTATTTTGCGTCTCACTCTCTTCTTCTGCTTGTGAATCGTTTTCGGACAAAGGTGTGCGCGTTCTTGCCACCTGCGATTATGAAATAATGTAGATATAATAAAATAACGACCAATATAGGCTGTGTACTGTGTGCACTGTGCAGATGGGCGGGGCGAGCCAGCTAGGCGACACCAACGCTCCCAATGGCCCTTCTCCGAAATGCTCGCAACACTTACTGTTTGATACATATGCGAGATGTTGCACGTGGCGACATCTCGTAGCAATCGAACTATCCACCCAACCAGGCAAGCGAGGTCTTAGAGTAGACCAAACGCTGGAATGGAACCCGCATAAGCAGGTATCTAATGTCAGGTGGCGCTGAAAGCCAACGGTCTTTTTCTGCGAGCCGAAAACGCGATATAAAAGAAAGAAGTTTGTCTATTTTCTTTCCGTCAGACCCAATCCCATAACGCATATGTATCTTTACATTATGTGTTGAAATGTACTGTAAGGTAGAGCGCCCACCAAAGATGTGCACTTCAAGTGAAAAGGTATGAGGTGCGCATGAGGCTGGTATGAAGTGCAGCGTACCGTGTTTCTATATAGTACGGGAGCCCGTCGACATTTACTTGAGGGGTTAAGCTAGGTTTTGAAACTTGGTGGAGAGGTAGATATTGATGCTGGGATCTCATCCCCACCGTCGGACCGCCGGTCCAGTCCTGTGAAAAGATGCTGGAGGCTGTAACCGTTATCCCCTATACATTCCCTATATTCCCTATAAATTCCCCTATGCTATCGTGTTGAGGGTATCTGGGTTCGATTCCCGGCTAATACTTTGCTTCTTTTTTTTTTTTTTTTCTTGCGTACTCTCCGTTTTCAAAGTATTTTTTTTTTATTTTATATTTTTTTATTTTTTTTTTTTAGAGTACGCAAGAAAAAAAAAAAAAAAAGAAGCAAAGTATTAGCCGGGAATCGAACCCAACACGATAGCATAGGGGAATTTATAGGGAATATAGGGAATGTATAGGGGATAACGGTTACAGCCTCCAGCATCTTTTCACAGGACTGGACCGGCGGTCCGACGGTGGGGATGAGATCCCAGCATCAATATCTACCTCTCCACCAAGTTTCAAAACCTAGCTTAACCCCTCAAGTAAATGTCGACGGGCTCCCGTACTAATATGCAATGACGCACACAGAAGCCGTGCGAAAGAAGTGAGTCGCTTTACTATGCAGTGCCGCATGGCATGCGCGCTGAAAAATGGGGCCCGTTCTATTTTCATTTGACGCGTGCCGAATTATAGCTTTTCAGGTTATAACTTGCAATGTTCCGTATTGATTGACACTGACATTTCCAGGATGGTTTACCCCTGGACAATTATTTTAGTGTTTAAAAATTTAATAAAGATGCGCGATGATCAAATTCGTAGAGCATGTAGAATCATGTAGAATGCTAAAACATCTTCTTCATCGAACGATAACATTTTGACAATGACAATTAACCTACGCACTGCATGCAATTCCTACACTGTTTTGATATGCGTGTGCTTCAAGCACACATGAAGTGCGTTTCAGATGTGCTTCATAGATACTTCTCCTCACGCAATTCACTGCTCTGGTGGGCGCTATCACTATAGTGCCTTTCTCTTTCGTCAGACTCTATAGCCTTGCCGAGGAGCCAAAATACGGCGAAACGCGTCCAGGGATTAGGTCTGAAGGAGAGACAAGAGACAAACTTCTTTTTTTACTTTGTATGCGCGCACAATCATTTTCAGTTGCAGTCGATGTGTTTTTTTTTTTCATCTAGACTTATTTACAATCAAATAAAAATGTTCGAGAACAGCTAGCGAGGCATTGTGTTATCATCAAAATCGCGTTGACATTATTTATCAAGATGTTTTTGACAATGATGGTTTGTCAATACAGGGTGTCCAGAAATGATGAGTAGAAACTTAAGGGGTAACTCGGCTCAAAAAATTATAGTAGAAGTTCATATAACATTTTTTCGACTAACAAAAATAATGGAATTACGGGGTAGCAAAATTTGTTTTTTTAAATCAATTTTGCTTTAGAACTTTTTTGCTAGTAAGTTGATATTCTTTAAATTTGGCACACTTATTATTACTGTTCTTATGTCCCTATTTTTGCTTCAAATTTGACATACATCCTTAGTGGCCCTTACCATGAATAATGCCCGTAAACTTTGTTGTTTAAAGTTTTTATAAGTTTTAATAGCTCACATTTGAAGGCCCTTAAAAAGTCTTCAAAAAATATCCTCCTTCTTTTATCACGATAAAATTACCAGTTTTCGAGAAAAACACCCTTAAACAATTTCATGCTAGCAATGACTACGATCCACTTACATGCGAAATGATTAATGTTTTAAGATCTAGAAAATGCGTGATTTTTTTAGCAGTTTTCGTGGCATAATAACCTATATTTCTGTAATATTAGTGAGAAGCTTTTAATTTATTTTAGGGTAGGTTGTTAAAAAAAGACGACGAAATCGAATAAACCCAATATGAATGTAAAAAAAAAATTATTCCTATAAAATATTTCAGGTTATTTAATTTTCACACTCTATACTGGGTCTCCCAAAAGTCCCGCTTAAAATCAATATCAATTAAAGGAAAACAATTTAGGAAAAATGCTCGGACCTGTAAACTATTATTTCTAACTGTGCATTTTTTGACATAAAAAAATATTATACAGGGTGTCTCATAGAACAGTTGTCACGTCTTTGACAATTTTTTTAAGTGAAATGCCTAATTTTTTATTAGGTTTTCAAATTCTACGAAAAATTCTAAATATTTTTTATGTAGGACTTGCTATCCCGATTTTCAGCTGTTTTCAAGATATTGACATTTAATTTGAAAATTGAAACAAAAAGGTTATCCATAAAAATTTGTTATGTATTACTAAAATGAAAATTCTAAAAGCGCAACTAATGCTGGAAATGTCCACCGCCTTCTACCTGACACGCCCCTAGGCGATGGTAAAATCCGTTTGCTGCATTCCTTATAAAATCAGGGGGTATTCTATTTGTTTCTGTCCTTATTCTTTCTTTGAGATCTTCAATGTTGTTAGGTCTGTTTCGGTACACTCTTTCCTTTAAATAACCCCAAAGAAAATAGTCCAGCGGTGTTAAATCCGGCGACCTAGGTGGCCACTCAATAGTACCCCTACGACCAATCCAACGGTTTGTAAAGGTTTCATCTAGGTACCTTCGGACCTCCACGCCAAAGTGTGGAGGGGCACCATCTTGTTGAAACCATACCATCTCATCTGGAATATCTGGATCCATCTGGTTAGGAAAAAGAACTGCTAATGCCGAAATTAAATCAAATGTTAAAAAATCCAAATAACGTTCAGCGGTAAGGTTCTCTTGAAAAAAATAAGGTCCCAAAATTCTATTATTTATTATGCCTGCCCAGACATTAACCTTACCAGCATATTGAGTGTGACCAGAATCGATAATTTTGTCTATTAACTTGCCCGTTCAGGCGAAATGTAGCTTCATTAGAAAATAAAATATTACTTGAAAAGGCATTATTAGTATCAATCCTTGTCATCATTTCTTTGCAAAATTCAAGCCGTCTATCATAGTCATCTTCTAGTAGTTCCTGTACAAGAAGAGGTTTATAAGGATGTAATTTTTCGCTCTTAAAAAATCGATGTACTGTACTACAAGTAGTTTCATTATCTAACGCCAAAGCAACAACTGAAGAGTGGGGGTTTTCAGTAAGCGATAACATTAAATCGATTTTTTTATCCTCGGTTAGAACGAGTGGTCGACCGCTTCTAGGTAAATCTCTAACTGTACCATGCTCCTCAAATTTATGGAATACCCTACTTACAGTCGACTGAGTAATTTGTTTTTCTGGATACTTTTCGTTAAACAAAGTACAAACCTCAGCTTGACTTCTTATTTTGTCCCCACACCCCAACATAATTAAAATTTCGATGCGCTGCTTTTCTGTTATTATTTTTACGTAATTGACAAATTACTTAAGTCAAAGTCAGTATTGACATAATTAAGGACAGTTGATGACAGTAAGATACCGGATTTATTTAACATGTTCTAATATAAAATACAATATGTACTAAAGGTATTACCTTTAATAAAAAAAATTAAATGTCAATATCTTGGAAACAGCTGAAAATCGGGATAGCAAGACCTACATAAAAAATATTTAGAATATTTCGTAGAATTTGAAAACCTAATAAAAAATTAGGCATTTCATTTAAAAAAATTGTCACAAACGTGACAACTGTTCTGTAAAATATTTTTTATGTCAAAAATTGCACAATTAAAAATAATAATTTACGGGTCCAAGCACTTTTCCTAGATCGTTTTCCTTTAATTGATATTAATTTTATGCGAGACTTTTGGGAGACCCAGTATAAAAAATTTGAAAATTCGAAATATATATCTTATATCTTCTGAGAAGCGCTTTCCGATGAGGTATTAAAAATTTTGTTCAAATTTGTTTGTAACCTAAAAAAGTAATAAAAACCGTTTTAAAAAATTGTTAAATTGTCGATCTGACACGGCGACAACAACGACCACAACACACCAACATTCTAGTTACGAAGAGGACAGATAACAAGCGGGGTGAAAACTTGTAACAATCACCAGTATACCGCTGATTCCAAAATAACTTAGCCTAACCTAAACTACACCAAAATTTGACATAAGAACACGTGTTCAATGCGTAAACTAATAGAGCTAGTGGCTCAGCCGGCGCCATCCGTCGATCTGCACCGAATACATTAGAACTACTAGACCAAATTGTTTACGTTTCTATGTGGCAAATCATCATTCCCTGTTTATTATTCATCTCTGTCGCAAAAAATTTGACCTTAACCGGCTTTATCTGCCTGTTAGAAATATTAGGGAAAACTGTTTTTAAAAGGTTGAGTTAGTAATTGCAGTATCGTCCAGAACCTAATATACAAGAAAGTTAAGGTGTGCATATCAAATTATAGTTAGTACTTGGATGGGTGACCGCTTGGGAAACACCGCGTGCTCTTGTCTTAGGGAAGAGTGTAAAATGAATCGACATCAAAACCATCCTATTCACGCCGGACAGGCCGGATGAGATCGGATATCTCGTAAGATGAAGGTACCGTTTCACACTCCCCAGTCGGTAGACCGCACGATTAAAAACCGTACGGTCGATGACCGGTTCATGATGGCCTCAGATACGCCGACGAACCGTAAAAAAGTAAAATAAAAAAAAAAAGTATCAAATTATGCATTCACGCTTGTAATGTTATGCGAATATTTTATTGAAATACCGCAACATTGTAATACGATTTTACAATCGGAGAGATTCTTTGAATGACAGTAGCGATTGCGACGTTGGCAGTGTCACAGAATTATTTTAATTCTGTGGCAGTGTGTCATAACAGCTAGCTTGTGGTTTTGTGCCCTTCTTGCAGTTTATTTTTGATTTCCTTGTGTACTTGCCTAGACATTAGTGTAGAAATAAACAATCATGGTTCATTCCTGTGTACTGTGTAAAAAAGTGGATCATTTTAATCCAAACTTATCATGTTATCGGTAAGTATGGTTAGGTTATTGTTTTATAGAAAGTATTAGTGTAGCGTATGGGTTCATTTAGTAATGCTGTGGTAGCACCATTTTTATTAAAATTTTTATACACAATGAAAAAGTTTTGTTATACTTAGAAACAATTAAGAGTAGATATTGATAAATAACTCATGGTAGCTACTTAACAGTAGACGAGTAAAAAGATATCGAGTAGTAAAATACTGTAAAATTAAAATCCCATTCCTAAATTTAAGTAGGTACCTATTTATTAAGATGTTTTATATATAACATATAAATATTCTGTTTAGGTTTCCTCAAAAACCCAAGCTATATGTGTTTGAAATTACGTAATAATTTACTGATTAACATAAAATGTAAAAATAGTCTAAAACTATTTAAAATCTCTGTTAAAAAATACTAGTTAACTTAGAACCATATTCTTTAAGGAACTTAATTTTGTATGATTAACTAGTTTTTTTTGGATAACATTATTCTGTTTGTGACGCCATCTTCTTTTCTTTTTTTCTAAACATTATTGCAAACAAAGATTACTATTAATATTATACATGCATCTTAGTTTTTCATTGTTTATCTAAAAATATCTTTTATCATAACTTCCAGCTTTTAACAGGAAGTAACAAAATCTGACATCTGGTTAAACCGGAGGTTGATATTTGTTGACTTCAACAGTAATTCTTTAAATAACAATATTTCAAAAACCGTTCAGTTTAGACATGTATAGTACATAATACAAAGTGTACTTTTAGGACAACCTGTATATTTAAGTATATGCCTATTAAAGGCAGTTTTTAAAATAAGAAATGTCTGTATTAATTTTTTTTTTTTATATACAGGAGATAAGATATTTAATGTCCAAATAGAGATGGACACCCGTATAATGTCCTATAGATTGTAATAAGAATAAATGTAGTCTACCTTGTAATTACAATTTTTACAAAGGTTTTTATAATGTTTTCAATTCTAACAATGAAATAAAGTTTAGCAACTTTTTTGCAATAGTAGCAGAGTTTTATTTTGCATTTACGTACCTACCCATGCATATTTTGCGATAAATTTCCAACTGGGATTCAGAAATTTCGGAATCTTATATTAAAGGTGAGTTTGTGATTCTGGAATTCAAGATTCACAATATGTTAAAAGGATTTCAGACGAAAAACAATGAAATCAAACAAGCAATGTGATTAATTTATTTCTTATTCTAGCATATTATAAAATTCTCATACAAAAAAAATTATTGTATTAGTTTCATACATTGTTGTTAGGTTTTAACCTCTACACCACTGGCGATCAAAATCAAGAAACGGTTTACAATGTTGGCGATCGGGTCTAAGAGATCTGCCTTTCTCTCTCGCACTCGCCAATTATTTGAAAGCAATAATAGTCGATACTTTTATGGGAATTATAAATGAATCGTTTCGTCTATTAGTTCTAATGTCTTTGATCTGCACATAGCCTATATTTTTTTTATTTTTATTTTATTTATTTATTTATACAAAAATGGAATACAAACAGGACAAACCCAGAAAAGTATTCACACAAAAATATAAAGTACCTAAACTAAGTTTAAGACTAAATGCTAACACGTGTGATCCTTATAAAATACATATGAAAATGCAAAAATATGTTATAATCTAATAACGTGAACTGCTCGAAGCTATATACAATTTCAACTTAGTACTAAAAGTGTTCATGGAACAAGAAAAAACAACAACCCCTGAGAGATTACATAAATTATTACATGTTTTTAGGCATCTATTTAAAGGAGAATTGAGGTAATAATTGGTGTGAGACGAATTTAGGTGAAAATTATTTTTTATTCTGGTATTATAAGTTGGTACTGTGTAATATAAATGACTTAATAAAGCAGGAGAATCTATTAAATTATTAGCTATTTTGAAAATGAATTTGGTATCGGCTATCATTCTGCGATCACAAGTGAAATTAAATTAGGCTTTTGACAGATAGTGTTGAAGCTATCAAGATTATTATTAAAACATTTGTTATTAACCAATTTAACGAATCCATTTTGAATAGAAGCCAGTTTATTAATATAGATATTATACTCGGGATTCCAAATAACAGAGCAATAGCTTAATATACTATTAATATATGCCATGAATAATGAACGTAACGTAAAGGGGTTTTTAAAATCAAAGCAAATTCGTGATATAAACCCCAACATTCCATTCGCCCTTTTTGAAATATAATAAATATGTTGATCAAACAGCATCTTGGAATCAAAAATAACACCAAGGTCTTTAATTTGATTAACAGTTGCAAGCTTTTGGTTACCTAATAAAGTATAATTATTCTGAAATATATTCTTATTACGTGAAAAAGAAATGTGATAGCATTTTTTAAAATTCAAAAACAAACTGTTATTGCGACAGAATGACTCAAGTTGCGTAATATCCTCCTGCAGTAAAACAGTATCCTCAAAAGTTTCAATGGAGTGATAAACCTTTAAATCATCGGCGTACATCAAAAATTTGCCAAACTTAAAGCATTTAGATATATTGTTAATATACACATTAAATAATAATGGCCCCAAATGTGATCCTTGGGGTACCCCGGAAGTTACTAGTTGAAATTTCGATACACAACTGCCGATACTAACAGCCTGTAGTCGCCCTGTTAAATACGATTCAAACCACTTCAGCAGGCTACCGTGCACACCGACCTCAGCAAGTCTATTCAACATAATGTTATGACTGATCTTATCGAACGCCTTACTAAAGTCAGTGTACACAGCGTCCACCTGAATACGGCTATTTAAAGTCCGTTTCGTTGCCGTTGATAGCTCGATACCCTCATTAAAGATTCAAAACAAGGCTCGGGTGGCTTAAAATATTTTACCTATAAAATGGTCTTTTTACGTACATCTAGCATAAGGATGAAGAAATTTTGACCTATTCCACCCGGTAACAGATAAAGTAACAATAGAGCCATAAAATGAAATGAAAGGATAATGATTAAAACGGCCCACCATGGTCGGAGAGTTGGGTTTTAATATAATCTAACCGCTTATTATTTTATTTAAATATAATAGATTTTATGAATTTTGGTAAATTATAACCATTGATTGATTTATTCTAGAATAAATACAATGTTTTAGAAGAAAACTAATTTATTTACAGATCAAAAAATATTGACAGTTTTATTAATTATAACTCGATAAAATCGTCCTCAGAAAAATCTGAAGAGTCATCATGTCCTACGCTTATTACTAAAGGCTCAATTTCCATAGTTGTGTCAATTACGTTGTCAAGTTCCCACATTTTTTGTTCTTCTACTATAACATGTTTTATGGCGTTTTGCCAATTTTCTGATGACACATTTGCTAAAGAATTAAGCAAGAGTTGTCGCACTTCTTGCATTTTAAAAGTTTTGTTATTTCTAGCAACATATCCTTTTACTTGAGCCCATATTAATTCTATAGGATTTAGCTCACAATGATAAGGTGGTAAACGGAGCACTATAATACCTCGATCTCTTGCCATCTCGTCAATAACATACTTTTTATACTGCGATTTATGTAACCTAACAATACCCAAAAGTTATTTTTTTACCATGGTATTATCGTAACTCAATTTCTTCCGTTGTAACCAGTTTACGATTTTCGCCTTTTTCCATGAAGTTGTGGGAAGATTCTCTTTTAGCCTAGAGTGATAGCTGGCATTATCCATCACTATTACAGAATTAGCGGGAATGTATTCTATCATTTGCTTAAAATATTCCTCGAAAACATCAGCAGTCATTTCTTCATGGTAGTCTTTTGTAGAATTCGACTGAAATTCTAATAATCCTTGATCCAAAAAGTCATTTGAACTTCCTATATGAGTTATAATAAGTCTGCGTCCCTTTCCAGATGGTGGTCTAAGTCCTGTTGACCAGCCTTCCATGACAGCTTGTCGAGAACTTAGGCCATTTTCATCTTGCCAGACTTTAGATATGGTGTGCCCTTCGTTCAGCCAAGTTTCATCCAAATAGAAAATGTTTTTGCCTTCGCTGCGGTATTTTCGGATGGACCTTAAGTATTGACGTCTCCAGCAAATAATATCTGCTCTATCAATAAGTAAAGATTTTCTGTTTTGCTTCTCCCAACGAAAGATTTTTTTCTTTCACGCAAGAACCTATATATAGTAGCCTCTCCAACTCCTACCATATTGGCACACTCTGCAATGATGCTACGAACATCACTTGCAGGTTTCTGGTGCACTAGAGCATCATGCACGTTTAATATTAATGTCTTTTCTCGGAGAGAATATGCACTCTTGCTAATTTGACGAAGACACGTTGGCGAAAAACTTGAAGCCATTGTCACAAGTATAGGAAATAATTCAACTTTGGGATAATTCAGTATCTAAATACACTAAAAACATAGTTTGACAAACGCACATCAAATGGCGTAATAATATCCTAAAGCAGGCAAAAATAGGTAAATTTAATTACTAATTACTCCTGTTGTACCTACTTTAACCCTAATATTCCTAATGTATATTTAACAATGGACAGAGGCCAATTTTCTTATTAAATAAGGCATAGTAGGTAATTACTATTATAATAATAGTATACTAATTACCAACGCCTATGGTTTACGGTTGTTTTATGGCTTCAACCCTCGATATGAGCTATCAACTGCAACAAAACGGACTATAGATGTTTTAATATATATTCGGAATACAGGAATAAGTTAGTCTCAACTGAACGATGCTTTAAAAACCCGTGTTGCTCGATATTTATTAAATTTTTAACGTCAAAATATAAAAAATCCTTTATAATTCCTTCAAATATTTTAGATAAAATTGGTAGCTTTGAAATAGGCCTATAGTTTTCAATATACTTATTATCACCGGCTTTTGGTATAGGAACTATAAATGCTTTTTTCCAGACTTTTGGAAAAGTACCTTCCTGCAACGACCTATTAAAGATAAGAAAGAGAGGTTGTAAAAGTCCCTCCATGCATTTTTTTATTAATAATGATGGTATGTTATCAGGACCCGCAGGTATATCAGGTAGTGAGGATATTTTATCTTTAATTTTTTGTTTATTAATTTTATTATTTCCTGGCTTAAATTAGGAGGCTGTACATTACTTGGTGTTATAAAGACAGAAGAAAAGTACTCCGAGAAAGTATCACATATTAATTGAGAATCGTTAATTATGATGTTATTATGCATAATAGTATTTATTGAAACTTGGGTCTTCCTTTTAGTATTCACAAAACGCCATAGATGTTTAGGATTATCAATGAAATGTTCCTCGCATTCCGATACAAATTTTCTATAATCTTCATCAATTAAGTGTTTTGATCGCCCTCTAAGAATTTTAAAAGTTAAATAATCAATATTATTGTTAAATTTTTTCCACTTGGTATGATATTTTTTCTTCTCCCTAATCACCTTGATTGTACTAAAACTAAACCATGGTGGAAATTTCCTGTAAAAACTAGAATTTTTAGGAAGCAATTGTTAATTTCATCAAATTTAGCCTTTTAAAATTAAATTTATTATGAGAGGGTTGAAGTTTATGTGCTATTTTGCTTATTTGCAATGTTTACAGAGAACTCTAAAGTGCAGTGATATTTGTCCTCAGGAACTAAAGGAGTGCTGCAAATGTTTAAGTTATTAATTTTAAAGTTATTGCCAAATATTAGATCCAATGTATTTCCAGAATGGTTTGTGTAATAACTAAACTGGGATAAACCAACGAAAGAGGTACTGTCGATTAATAAGCTTGAGTTAGGATCAGAATAATTATTCGGTTTACACAATTTATTTACGTTATCATATACCCATCTTATCTGAGGTTGATTAAAGTCACCACAGAGAACAATAACATCGTTTGAATTTTCAGAAAAAATTTCATTTAATTTTGAACAAAATGAATGAATAGCAATGAAATCATTTGGGGGGAGATAAACACACCCAACATGACACTTTAAATTACCACCCTCGGGGACGATGGTAACCCAGATATCTTCAGAGTCAGATGCCCATAGTTCTTGAACATAGCTAGTTAAGTTTTTATCCACAGCGATAAGACAACCACCACCTTCGGTTTTTGTTGAAGCACTATCCTCGCGATCACGACGATAAACGTTATACCGATCACAGATGACTTCAGGATTAAATATTGCACTATTCAACCATGTCTCCGTAAGACAGAGCACGTTATGTTCACTTAGAAGAGAATTTTTGTAAATTGTTGTTAGTTTGGATTTAAGTCCCCTAACGTTTTGGTAAAAAAAATGACAGATCCATAGATTTATTCTTACGATTATAATAAATGTTTAAATCACCTACTAAATTCTTGTTTTTACATCATCATCAGAAGAGATGCTTATAACTGACGATCTATCAGATTTTCTAACCAAGACTCGACCATCTCGTACCCAAACGTATTTGAAACCATTCTGCTTCGCCATGTCCTTGGCTTGTTTTAAAATTAGTTTTGTCCCATAGGAAAGATGTTCATTAATAAAAATATTATCAGAAATATTATCAACTGAAAGGCTAGGTCCGCTTCTATTTGGTGTGGAAAGTTTTTTATTTTTAACCGCTGCAAGCACTTCGTCTCTTTTAAATTTACTTGATAATTTAACGACGATTGGTTTCACCCGGTCATTGGATTTTTGGTATACTCGAAAAACGTGATCTATATCTGATTTGGCGATTACCCAACCCACGCTTTCACCAATTTTTTCTAAAAGCAATGGTAGATTTTCATTTGACTTTTCAGGTATACCTTGTATTTCGATGTTTTTAGCTCTGGCTTCGTTTTCTAGTTTATCGATTCGAGATGTCAGTGAGTTTACTTCATTTTTAAGATGATTGTTCTCTTTGGTGATGGCTTGAATTTGTTTCATTTGCTCATCAAATCTTTTAATTAAGCTCTCAAATGAACTCACCTGATCACTACAGAAGTTGACCGAAGTCAGGACGTCATTATACTTTGAGTGCAATGATTTAATATCCGCCTGTATACTCTTTAGTATAACATAGGTACCTAATGATTCTTCAGGCTCCTGACCGTCAGAACCAGAGTCCTCCAGCTGAACCCCAATAATAGATTTACGTTTCGATGCATCAGAACGACAGCGGGAACAATACCAATAAGCATCGGGCTGCCGAAATTTTGTAATATCCTGTTTATTTAGACCGACACATTTACCATGATAAAATGAATTGCATGGACCGACACATTTCAGTCCAGGTGTTTTACCTGTTATTGTTGCCGTACAAAGTCCACAAATAGGCATCACAACGGAATCCCCTCGGTGCCCAACGAACAAAAACTAGTCAACACTATCGTTAAACTGATAAGTTTTTTGTCGATTGTCGATTAGCAGCGTTTATCACGAATGTTATACTAATTTACGAGTATAATTATTAAAGACACTAAAATTGACTGTTATATACAGTTTCACCGGATAGCAAATTGCAGTAGCTTGCCGGCGATATAAAAAACAATAATTAAAGTTAAGTTTAAACCACGAAAACTTGTAACTTTGTAGGAGCACACGCGTTCAGTATTAATTTCGAATCCACGAATCTATATAAGTAAAATTTGTTGTAATTTTGGAATGTAACATCAAACCTTACATACCTTTCGGACAATTTCTTGTTGGTTGAGATTTATTGGATCGGGACCCGATTCTGTTGGCCCGCCATTCCCTTTGAAGTGCAATGAGCATATGTATGTATCTTTAGTTATATGATCTAAGGAATTGAAACATTCATCCTCTCGGCGACATAGCTTGACCCACAATACACATTTGGCACATCTTCGACATATTTGCACATGCTCCTTTTTCCTTTCCTTTGTGGAACATCTTCGGTATTTAAAACAAGGTTTGGGAAACCTGACAAAATAATACAGATGGTCCTCGTAGTAACTTTTGATTCGAGAATCACTTTTACAAAGTTCATAACAACATTTTCTCGTGGCTTCTGTATTTTCCTCCATTCTATTTTCTGGAAACTAAAAAACGTTTTTTTTTCAACAACTACTTTAAATGTAAGTATAATTTTAATTAATAAACAGGAAATTAGCACATGCAAACAAACTCTATTTATACCATGCGATCACAAATTCTCGCAAACATGGCTGCATTTGATGCACGCGTAAAGATTTTTTCGCTGCGGATAAGTCTTATATTTTCTTAATATTATTATATTCATTTTATATACATTATCCGGTAAGATAACACAATTTACAGTAACAAGTTTTTCCATTAAAAAGAAGGCATTCTTCTTTCTGAGAGTGTACCGATATTTTTTTTTATATTAAACCACAGAATATATAGCTACGCAACAAAAGCTGGAGACGTGGCAACAAATTAAAGCCGAAATAGGTAGCTCCTTGCTGTCGACGGCTTCCCACGTGGGTTTTATACGTCTTCTGTCAACAACACCGAGAATACAGGACTCGGTGCTCTCGCGTGACGTCACCACAGGCAGGTGGCGCGTCGAGTCGGCAGCCCATGCTGACCGCATACTTTATTATGAGTTTTTCGCTGATTTAGCATTAACAAATAGGTATTTTTAAAATTTCTAAAGGGCTTTTGGTTGAAAGAGGGTACCAGTCGTCAACTGAGCCTTTTTCGCACCCCATTCCATTTTATTATGGAAAAACGAAATTCCAAAGGAAAAACTAAAACAACTCTTTAACAGAACGGCATATTTAGTAAGTCTTTAATTTACGGTTTTAGATGTCTTAGCCAACCGGTCGTCAGATTTACCACAGTAATTTTTTAAAACAGTGTTTACTGTGGATGTTATTACAATCGTTGCTATACGGGCAATCGTATGAATAGTACATTTATGATCGACAGAGAGATGCCCCTTTTCTAGAATAAATTTTAAAATATATTGGGCTTGAAATGCACGCTTATTATGAACTGTTAAAAAAGTTCTCAAATTCATCCAAAAATTTGTTAAATATTATATATGCATATAAAACTATTCATACAATAACGTTTTGGGGATAAAGTAATTTTCCATGGCTTAAACTTTTAATAAGGGTGAAATTATCTTCAACAATTCGCCGTTATAAATTATATTCTCCTTACATATTTCGCACTAAATTTTCTTTAAAGCCGATCCGCACCTATGCATCTTCACTCTGCATTTTTAACCTTGCGTCAAAATGCATACAATTTGGGATTCACACTTATGCATGTCAGCGTGAGTGAAGTTGCAGCGTTTTTCACCGTTAATATGGAACAAGTTCTAATTATTTGCAGACCCGATGCAGTTTTGTCAAACTTCTCTAAAAAATTTTGTCGGTGGAACTGATTTATAAATATAACCTTTCATTTGGCACAAAAATAAAGAAGACATCCGTCAGTTTTCAGTATTAACCGCGTCTTTCTGCTGCTTACGGGTTTGGAGATTGCTAATTTGGACATAGCTGTAAAAAGAAAACGATTTATCTGGATCCAAGACTTCGTTGCCGTAATGCTCTGTTTAAATTTCCATAAAATGTTAGTTTGTATGTAATTCACATATATTACTTAAAACAATTCCACGTATGCATATCCCGGTATATTGTGCACCCTGTAACATATATCTTGTTGACTTTCTCCCTTACATTGCAAATTATAATGGCTTAATATAATTTATTATATTCTTAAAGCGGCGCACATTGGGTATTTCATATTAATTTCTGATCAAAATTGTTTTTTAATTAGATATGCCTTAAAAACGATTGAAATTAAAAGCGGAGAATACATTCAGTCAAAATTTAATGTTTTGAAGGATGAGCATATACAGGATTAGTAAAAAATCCCGCAACAGCCAAATATTTCAGAGAGTATTGCGTGTAATTTTTTTAAATTTGGTACACCAAAGTTTTCAAGTATGCCTAATCTAATAATTATATGGACAATAATCCAAGTTTATAGTCTTCCTCCCAGGGGTCCAAACTTCCTTATTTGAAATAAAAATAGTACGTTTTTATTTAAGTTCTAAATTGCCTGGATTTCTAAAACTAAATAAAAACATATTCTTTTCATTTAAAATAGAAGGTTCGGACCTCTATGAAAACAACTATAGACTTGGCAACATCGCCCATATTAAATTTCAAATTTTTTCACGCAATAGTTTCTGAGATATTAGGCTGCTACGGGACTTTTAACGTGCAAACAAAGCTTTTATTTTAAATGTAACAAAATATTTATAAACTATGTTATAACATGAATAATAAAAACTATATGGTAAATGCTACAGTAAACTATGAAAGAAAAACATTAATAAACTAAACATCAGCAATAATAATAATATACAAATTACAGTTTTAGTTAAATGAAAATTTTTTTTGTGAATTATAATTTAGTCAGTCTGTGGTAGATGCGTCTGATTCTGAATTGCTAAGATTGTTTAAATTACATAAATTTGCTGGTTCCTTCGGAGCTTTTAGTAAATTTTGAACTTCTATAGAAAGTTTCTTGAATTTTTTTGAAGGCAGCTGTCTAAGACTCGTAATTAGAGGGTCTGACGAGATTAATAAATGATTTAAAATGTCATTGTTTGTATCTACTCGAGAACACTTTCTAGAATAGCCTTGTCTATATTGCTTAATATCTTTATTACGAGCCTCTTGAGCTTCTTCGCTTAGTTGGCCAATTGGTAGTAAGGCATTCGCAACAATTTGAGGACCATGTATAAGAATTTTATGCACGGTTGGCGGCATCATATACCAAGAGTATTTTTTCACATATAACTTTGCAGTTTCAAGGCAGAATTCCTCAAATTTTTTTGCATCAATATCAAAACAAGACGAAAGTGTTTGTAAAATCACGTGAAACTTCTGTATTAAGGTTTTATCAATACCGGTAATACGGGCAGACTCGTCTTCATTCTCAAAGAAACGTCTGGCCGTATTACCGTCATTAGTGTTCCCAAATCCTTGTTTGGGCTTATCTACCCAAAGACTCAGCGCATGTCTGAATTCGGTTTGAATTTCTTGCTTGCGTAAGTTTTTTTTCTTGTTGCTCACGAGCTTGATACTTTTGTAAATCAATTTTATACGCTAGAAGAAATGGTAAAGTCTCTGCTGGGTGATCGGTTTCCTTTTGAATGTATGCCTGAAGGTCTTTAAATTCCTGATCCCGGCTAATTTGAGTTATGCGATAAAATAAATCCTCCACCTTGATTTTCAAAACATCTGGATGCGTTTCTGTGAAAGAACAGCCCACATGTAGAAAAAGAAAGAAAGAAAGATAATTTTTTTTTTTATTTTGACATCTGTAATATTTTCAGACTCTGGACCAGTTTTCTCCTATTTTGCCAAAAAGGAGCAAAAAGTAGCAGCCAGTTTTTTCACCATAAAAAAACTGGATGTTTACTGAGTAATAAGTATACATTTAGCTGAATTCAGGAAAATAGTTAACTAAACCTATCTGTTAAAGTTAGACTTTATGTTTTCTACATGATTTTTGAACCCTCCAATATTAAAATTAAAAATTATTACGTAATAAGATCGCTTCTTGAAAAATAATATAATATTTTAAAATACATACCTGCAGGTTCCTTATCCATCTTAAACCGGGACCCAGTTTTTATGTAAAAAGGACACCGTATCGAATATTAAATGATGTATTTACACATACAAATTTAGAATTGATTTGAGATTTGCACTAAGTCGTATCTTTGACCAAACAAAACAGCCAAATAGTTAAGATAACCAAATACTTGACAGCGCAGAATAAATAAATGTTGTATTGACTTGTCATTTATGAGTATTGTTAAAATCCAGCGCACACTTGATATTTTCATTTTCGATCAGCTTTATATTGTTAATACCCCAGTGTGCGGCGAGTATAATATGTTTTGGTAAATCTGGCAACCCACGCCGAAATCAAGCAATCAGCGCGGATTTCTGTTCCTTACTAATGGTTTTATCTCTTTTTATCCTATATGATATTGAATTAGTGGGGATACAAAGCACATCATGATACCTTGGGAAATTTGAATAAATATATAAATGGTAAAGTTATTCGTAGTCAAGCTAGGGCAGTAATTGCCAATAAATCAGTAGGTATTTGCTTTTATATTTTACGCAAATTAAGACTAAAATAATTTAAAAAAAAATTATTACGCACGCCTATCCTGTCACCGTCACTGCCTCCTCAGGCGCTGTATCTCTAGAATCGAGTGGCGAACTATAAAGTATTTCTATAATTATTACTATAAATACACGATTTTATGCAAATCACTTAATATTTTCATTAGACGTTATAATTTTATAAAAGGTATTTTTTTATTAAATTTAACTAAAAGAAACATCAATATGAATTCAGCAGTCAATGTACCCAATTCTGGAAAAAAGAAGATACTTAAACTTGACTTCAAGGTGACATTCGTACGTTAAAATAAATAAAATAGGTCATGTTTAAAATTAGTAGGCCTATTATTTGACTCGAGACAATAATAACGATTAATTCGGTATAAGAATTTAAAAACTACGGCTTAATTCCTTTCACAAACAAATAATTTTACAGTGACCGGCATAAAGTTGACCTATACAGGGTGGCCCACTCTCAACGCAGGCTTCCATATCATCTAAACTACTCAACTTTTTAATTTTTTTGGTCAGTGCGAATATTTCTAGACTTATTGATGCCGTTGCTGTTAAGTCGTCGTCTGAGAGGAGCACGCTCTATATTCTGCTATTTTACATACCTCCGCGGTTAAGCGTCGAGGAATATCAAACGTTTCTAGAGCATCTGTCATCCTTAGAATTCCTAAATAGATCTGATGTGCTCATTCTAGGTGATTTCAATATACCCAATTATGCGGACTTTTTTTTAAGAAATGGGAGGCCAGACAATTATGTAATTGCCCTACTTAATTTTTTAAATATAACAGGATTGCACCATCATCCAATCATTAACACTGATAACAGACTGCTGGATCTCATCATTTTTAACCGGCATTGCGATGTCAGTAACTCAGAAGTGCTCCTAACCCGAGTTGATGAATACCATCCCGCGTTATCTGTTTCATTTTCATACAATAATAGTATTAACCTAAATCGTCATATCCCTAACCGACGAACAGGGCAATATAATTTCAGAAAGGCTGACTTTACCTCTATGTATAATATGTTTCTTAACTTAGATTGGACATTTCTTGACCTGTCAGACAACTTGGAGGAATGTTGCAGAATGCTTTATGATAAGATCTACACTGTTTTTGATGCTTGTGTGCCGAGGTTTGGATTATTCAATCGTCGCAGTTACCGGCCTTGGTTCACTGCTAACATCAAGTATAATATTCGACTTAAAGCCATACATTGGCGGAAATATAAGCGTACTGGAAACAGATCTGATTATGACAACTTTTCTGCATTAAGGCGCGAAGTAAAGGCTGAAATAAATAACTGTTTTAGGCATTACATGCGGCAGATCGAAAGCTGTGTTAGTCTCGACCCTAACAAATTTTGGTCTTTTATAAGCTCCAAAAGAGAATCAAATTCTATTGCTCGCAATATGCATCTTGATGACAATACTTTTTCCAGTGCTGATGATATTGTCAACGCTTTTGCCAATTTTTTTAGCGGTTCTTATCTAACAGCGTCTAATTCAACCGAAAACTATGATCAGTTGTCAAGTTTGAATATAAATATTGCCAGTTTCAGTAGGGAAGACGTCTTTAATGCAATTAAGCAGATTAAACCTAAATTAACTACAGGACCACACAGCATTCCAGCGTTTATTGTCAGAGACTGTGCTGGTGTCTTTGCCCATCCTCTGTCCGTATTGTTTAATAAATGTCTCGAAGTCGGCATGATGCCAAATATTTGGAAATCTTTTAAAGTGTGCCCTGTTTTTAAGAAGGGTGACAGATTGGATATATCTAATTATAGACCGATATCAATAATTTGTAACTTCTCCAAGGTTTTTGAAATTTTATTACATAATATAATTTTCTCTAGGGTTAAGAACGTTATTATTCCGGAGCAACATGGATTTGTCAAGGGTCGTTCAACCATTACAAACCTAGTGTGCATTACCCAATGTTTGACTGAAGGTATTGATCAGCGTAAGCAGACAAACGTGATTTATATGGACTTTTTTAAGGCCTTTGATCGGCTTGACCACGCCATTTCACTGCAGAAATTGAGGTACTTCGGATTCGGATCAGTTGATGTTATTCTTTGATTCCTGTTTAAAGAATAGAAGTCAGTTCGTGGCTTATGGCGGGGTCAGAATTTGAGTATTTTGCCACATCTGGAGTTCACCAGAGTTCCATCCTTGATCCGTTGCTATTTACGTTGTTTATTAATGATATTGTTGCTGATCTCTCAGTCCGCTGTTTGCTCTATGCTGATGACCTAAAATTATTTTCAACAATTTCTAGTGATGGTGATTGCTTGGATATGCAACATAACTTGGATATTTTGCATGATTGGTGTGTGAAGAATAGATTGAACTTAAACGTTTCGAAATGTAATATTATGACGTACACTAATAAAAACACGATCATTCATTTCAATTATAACATAAATGGCGTCAATCTGCAACGACCTGAGGTGTTCAAAGATCTAGGAGTAACTTTTGATAAGTGACTATCCTTTGTTCCTCATATCGAAGACACCGTGTCTGCCTCGTATAAATTACTTGGTTTTGTCTTGAGGGCCACAAAGGAGTTTCAGAGTGATGTTCCGTTAAAAACTTTATTTTTCTCTTTTGTTGTATCTAAATTGGAATACGCATCGGTGGTTTGGTTTCCCTATTATAAAGCACATAATAATATAGATAATATTGAATCCGTTCAGAGACGATTCGCGAAGGCTTTGTGGTTCAGATCGGATGGGGTCTACCCCTTTAGGGGCTTTCCACATGATCGGCTGTTGCAGAGGTTTTTGCTCGTCAACCTGTCTGACAGGCGCAGATGTTTCGGCCAGTTGTTTTTATAGTTAATTAATAATCGACTAATCTGTGAAGAGCTACTACACAGACTAAACATTAGAATTCCATCCCTAAATTCGCGGTATGCTGACACATTTTACCTACCTAACTTTCGAACAAATGTATTTAAATATGCGCCTCTCAATAGAATCTGTAGCTTGTACAATGAGAACATCATAGCATATGATATTTTCAACTGCAGCCCGGGCACGATCAAGAATCATTTTTACAGCCACCCTGTGTAGGCCTTCTGCCGCCATTTTTCTTTTTTTGTTGATTGTTATTTCTATATTACCTACTATTAACTTTATTGACATGTATATTGTGTAATGTAAGAATTCAGATTAAATACATTAGTTATTAAGTTTATAATATTAAATTGTTTTGTAACTGGGAAACTGTAAAACAGTGTATTGAAATAAATAATATATTTTAATAACAGAGGGAGGCATTAGGCCTACAATTTAAAATGATTTTAAATTATACAGGGCCTCCCAAACAGTCAGGGCATATCAAACATACTTCTTTTTTAAACAGAACACCCTATATTTTACATTATTTTTGAATTCTACATGGAATAGCAATTATTTTTTAATAACTGCATTATGAGTCGAAACTTAATAGTTTCCGAGATATCGACTCTTGAAAAATGGCATTTTAAAACTTTGACAGCTTCTAGCTTTCTAACGGTATGTCTTAGAGCAAAACGGCTCCCATGTCCCTATTTTACTTCTTTATTACCTTCCTAAAAATACAAATTTCCGGTTAAACCGGAAGTACCATATTTCCGGCTTTCGAGTCATATCCGGTTTAACAAAAGTTTACATTTTTGGGAAATAATAAAAAAGTAAGATAGCGACATGTAAGCCGTCTTGCTCTAAGACGTACCGTTAGAAAGCTAAAAGATGTCAAAGTTCAAAAATGTCATTTTTCAAAAGTCGATATCTCGGAAACTATTAGGTTTAGACTTATAATGCACTCATTAAAAAATAATTGCTGTTTTATGTAGAATTCAAAAATAGTGTAAGATATAGGGTGTTCCGTTTAAAAAAAACTATGTTTGATATGCCCTGACTATTTAGGAGACCCTGTAAAATTCAAAATAACTTTAAATTGTAGGCCTAATGCCTCCCTATGACTCTGGTTTAGAAAAATATTAAAAAGTTGAGTAGTTTAGATACTATGAAATCCTACGTTGAGAGTGGGCCACCCGGTATGGAAAAATTTTTTATTGGTGGAATATTAAAAAAACCTTTGTGCATTTTAAATACCAGTGCAGGCAGGCTAATCGGAATCGACATGCTATGTTAAATGCATTCAGCTGATTGCGGCTTGTATGACAATAGTGCTGGGAAGTTTAGTTCACTTTGCCGATTTCAATCTTTCGATCTCGTTCAATAAAGTGAATAGTACAAAAGACTAGTTTGTTTAGTTCATTTAGTTCACTTCAATGATTTATACTCGCACACGCACAGTGAAGCAAAAGAAATATATAAAGCAAATATTTCAAAATAAATACATATCGAAGAAACCTACTAAATAAATATATATTTTTCTTGGTTTACAGATTATAATGTTGCTTTTATCAAAAAAACTTTAATTTAAAGTTTGAATTCAAAAATATATAGTCATGTAAGACAAATTAAAAATAACAAGAAATTAAAATTTATAAGTTAGTACTTAAAAATAAAATTTGACTGACTCTTGAACTATTCAATGTTGAGCGTTTTTGTGTTAAAACCAGTCCTGCTTTGGAAAAAATACGTTCGCATGGGACGGAAGTTCCTTGCAATACAAGCACTTGGCGCTGCATTTGTCTTTTAATGTCTCAAAATGGAACCATATATCACTTCTTTTTGGAGCCATTTTTACTATAGACTAAATAAACGTTCGAAACATACTATCGCAATAACAGAAATAATACAATATCAATACTTAAATCATAACAAAGTCAAATCAATAAAGTTGACAACTCAAACAAACACAACATCCTTCAAGAAAATTCTTTTCCTATTCATCTATTCATTTTATTCGGAAAACAAATGCGCGCCACGTACATCTTCATCTTGCTATCCCTTTTTAATAACATTGAATGGAAGAAAACAGAACTTCACCTCAACCCTCAAACTGATTAAAAATCAGCGGGCCGACGCCGTCACCCAAACCTCTCTAGAGACCACAGAATAAAGATTAGTTCAACTAGAACCTTGATCGCGCGTCGGTTACGCGGACCCAAACCGCGAGCACAGAAAATATTAATAGGTATTGTACGTGAGGCAGCAGTTCACCTGTCCGACAGCCGACACCATCGGTCGGTCTACTCCATTGACTCGGTCTCCAGGCTCCGGGTAGTTCAGGATCTGCTTCACGGTCGCTTCGCTCTTCGCTCTCAGCCGCGTCCTGCGTCTAGTACAAGGCTTTAGTTCGCGTTGATTCAATCTTTAAAGAATTACTGATTGAATCTTTCAGTTCAGTTGTCAGATTCGATCTTTTGAACTAGTTCGTTCGCGAACTACACACCTCTATATGACAACGTCGCCTCTTAAATTTACTGTTGTTGTAGCGGCAAAGTTTATTATATGCATAGAAACATTTACTTGTTCAGGGTGAGTCAACCATATAGTAAAGTTCATTATCTCATTTGTTTCAGGAATTACCAAAAAACGTTACATACAAAAATTTTAGAGAATGTTAAGGTACACCGTTTAAAATCAAAATTTTTGAGTATACAGGGTGGTTCAAAAAAGCGTGGCGAATATAACATAAGTGTGTTTAAATGGAACACCTTATTTTTTTAACTTATTTTTAAATTCTACATGAAATTCTATAATTTTTGTGAATAATGTTATAGACCTAAACCTAGAAGTTGTTCAATATTTTAATTTTTCTAGAAAAATATTAGTTTTTACTCTTAAAAAAAATTGACAGTTCCGCCATTGTTTCTCAACATGGAATACTCATATTTGGTATAAACGTTCTTTTGGGATAACAAAAAAAAAACATGTAACGAAATTTGAGATAGATGCTACAGGGCGTTCAAAATTAATTTATACATTTAGACTAATTCAAATTGAAAAATATCAACTTTTTTAAATGACACAACCCTGTATATTATTTATTTGTCTAATAGGTTTTATAAAACTCTTCAACTTTATTAAGTATGTCATATACCTATTTTTAATAGTTTGCGATTTATATTGATTTTTCTCATTCCTACCCTTGTATTAATTACACTAACGGGACTAACGCTATAAAATAAGTTGGACATGACAAAACAAAAATTTAGGCATTGTTAAATTTTGAAATGTCAATTAAGTAAGTAAATAGTATATTATTAACCAAGGTTTAGACAGCCATCATTATTGCCCGAGCGGCGCAAGGGCTATAAGCTGTCTAAATCGTGGTTAATATAATATTTTTTCCACTACTACAAACTTTTATAAGACATTTATCTTTATAGTATTAATAATTATAAAAAATTATAGGTAGGAATAAGTATATTTTTTAATCAAGTTACCTGCGCTTTGGAATTGGCAAAATATTTTGTTGTTCCGTCAGGTGACTTTGTTAATGTCAATTTTTGTTCATTTATGTCATCAGATTTCACGAGTTTACCGTTTTTTTTTTAAATGAGCGAAGAAAATGTTAGTGATATTATTATGTGTAAAGTGTGTACCAAGGTATACCGTTTGACTTAATGACTGCAATAAAACCCCTCATAAACTCGGCTATCGTTTTCGTCTAGACGCAGAGACGTATTAATGCCAGTTTATAATAACAATAGATTGGCACATTACTTGATGGGTTCTCAAAATTAATAAATTATCTAATTAAGGTTTTCTAGAAACCACTTAATTATTAGGATATTTTTCAAAACTTTTTAGTTACAGGTACCTGTTTATATAGCTTATATAAATAGTAAACATAATATTCGAAATAGATTAGTACCCATCTAATTTGAAACAGTGTGCAACAAGTTAATATTAAAAGTATGTGGAGACCGTTTTCTTAACTACAAAATCCGTCCCTGTGCAAAGCTTTTACCCCTTATCTCATTTCATTTTAGTAATATAAACGGTGATGCCAGCTCGGACCAGGTAGATTAGGCTGGTTGGCAGGCTCATCGATAGTTTTATATAAGTAATTTTACCACTAAATTATTTAAAAACGTAGGTTTGGCAATCGAACAGGTAAACAGGGTTTCTTTGGGTGTTTACAATATAATGAAACTATTATTAAGCCATTAAGGGGTTTTATTGCAGTCATTAAACCAAACGGTATACCTTGGTACACACTTTACACCTCCAGTATTAAGGATGGAAGCAGAAAAAATGTTGATTGTATCGATATTTTACAATATCAAGCATCTCTAATAATCTAATATGTATTGATAATTATCTGGTTGCCTAACTGTTTAAAATGTTTATGAATTCATGTTGTAGAATCAAAAAATCAAGTTACCTGCGTTCAAATAGATTCTTGAAGATCGGTCAATAATGGATTTCAATGCCTTATTATTGACCATGGTCAATAATAACTTATAAAGTAGAGAAAAACAATTTCTAACGTTATAATAGTAATAATCGGTCAATAATGGCGATGTTATAGGTTAGTAGTGGAAAAACTAGTTTAATTTATTGTCGTAAGTGACGTACCTAGAAAAATAAATTAATTGACATGATTTATATGCTGAGCGAGGCGGAAAAAAATTCGGCAGTAAGGATTCACGATGCGAAGTGCCCTAAAAGACGCATACCAACTAGACAATCTTTTCAATGCTTAATAAGAAACGAAAAGTGGTAAACTGGAATGCTACCAAGGAGGAAAAAGAAATTGAGATTTTACTTCATGTTGAAGATAATCCCCAGGTCAGTTAAGTAGTCGTCACTTAGCTAACTTATGTGACACAACAACTGAACTCCCACCAGTAGAAAAACAAAGCTAATTGCCGATAGATCTAAAAATGTCCCCGGCATGCGTGATTTTTCGGAACTGTAGCTCATGCGCAGTCCGTCGGATTTCTACGATTTTTTGATATTTAACGTTTATATTATCCAGAGCCGGTTGTCAATTAATTCTTTATTTATAGAGTATCTTGCGTGTTGATTGTGTGATTTTTAGTTATTTATTGTACTTTGTGGAACTTTCGTTAAAAACCTATTACTAGATTAGACTTTTATAAATAGTTTAGGTTCATTTAGATTATAGTGTATGGTGTTGCTTTGCAAGCCAACGACCCAAATTCAGTTCTTCACGTAAGTACCTAGGCTACTTAAAATAATTTTAAAATTGTATCCCCGCATATCATTTACCTTGCTTTTAACACAATCATGTATTGATTTAGGTAAGTGTTTTTTTTTGGAATATTTATGCTGTTCGTAGGTATACCTACCATAACGTTCAAGTACTTTACAAAAATATATCAAATTTGAAACTGGACACAGTTTAAACTAGGGATAATAATATGTTATTTGTGTCCAACTTGTTTACTGAATTTTGGCAAATTAAAAGAAGCAAATCTGTTATATTGCCTTTAGTGGTAAACTAACCTGGACTATAACAATTCAGATTATGTTATAAGAGATTTGATTGACTCAAAGGATTAAAGGATCTAAAGTCTTGCGTGGGATATCCCTTTATAGTAAAAACGCTTTCCTAAACATTGTTGCTTGTCAAAGCCAGATAATTTTAATTTTTCGCCTAAAATGCAATGTAGAGACTTAAATAATATGTACCTATGTACCCATATAGACATGCTTGCAGATTGACCGCAGCACGACATGATGCATGGTGAAGAGCTCTAGGAAGAAACCCCAATATAGAACATCTTAGTGATGGGAATCGTGTTTGCGGATTGCATTTTGCTTATTCAAATTCAAATTCAAAACATGCTTTAATGTCCAAAATACATGGTATTCATTGACAAAGCTGAACTATAGCTATTTAAAAATGAAATACTTAATCTAAGATAAGACCAGACTAAACGATAACAAATAAAACAGTAAAATAGTTAAAATCTTAAAACACTTAAGCAACTAATAGATACTACGTAAAAAAAAACAACTCCAAAATGAAATGAATCACCGAAACAAAAATGTCATCACAATACATATCCTAGTCAATATAAAAAAAATAAAAAAAAAAAAACAGGAAAAAAAATAAAAAATTTAAATAACATTTAGATGTAAAAAAATCCTAACTAACTTACTTAATGTCACAACTGATCCTCAAAATACTCAGTAACAGTATAATAGGCCTTCCGTACAAGCAATCTCTTAGGATGATTTTATAATCAAAAATGAAAGGGCACACTTAAAACCAGGTGTCATTACAACCAAGCAATATTGGGCTCTTGTAAGCATAGCTGCACTTCACAATACACCTATAATGACACTTAGTAGGTAAGAAACTCCTATAACTTATTTAAGACTTAGTAAGCATCAGTCTTTAGGTGTATATGTATATCCAAGAATTATACATTCTTTTAGCTTCGAAATATAATTCCAAAAATATACTACAGTCATGGTTGCCTATTTACTTTCCAGTGCCAATGTATGGGTTTGGGTACCATCCTTATTCACGGCGCACATTGGTTATTGAATGTCTAGTAGTGAAATATTTTAAAAATGCTTTTCTCTTCTTGCCACCCTAACAAAATAATTTACAGTATATCTAATTATGCATTAATATTATGTGTTTCGTCAATACGGCTGTTATTTTACTGTTGCTTCCATATTTCAACGTAAAAACCTTTATTTTTGTTTAAAGTTTAGATAATACATCCAAATACTACGAGCTCCGAACTACCTCATCAAGGTAGTAGCTTCTTTTCTGGAAAATAGAAGTTTTGCAGTCTCGTCGGAGAACGCGCTTTCATTGACTAAACGTAACAGGGCGGGAGTGCCGCAAGGCTCACCTTTCTCTCCGATGTTGTACAACATATACACTCACGACATACCGAAAGATAGACAAAATGAGCTCTATTTATTTGCCGACGACACTGCAATTACTGCGAAATCCAAACAACCGTGGTTGGTTGTCTCGAGGTTGCAGCGCCATATTAAACTTATAGAAAAATGGCTTTCGACTTGGAAGATTCGTCTGAATCCGTCCAAGACGAAGGCCATATTCTTCTCAAAGAGTAATGTTAGACGTCCTGAGACCAGGCTCAGAGTCAATGGAGTCCAAGTGAACTGGTGCCAGGAAGTGAAATACCTAGGACTTATCTTTGATCGAAGACTAAACTGGAGGCTTAATTCAATTAACAGAGTCAAGCTAGCATTGCAACAATTAGGCTCCATCTACTCCCTGCTTCACAGGCGAAGTAGACTTAGCAACAGAACGAAAGTAAACCTCTACAAGGTCCTGGTCAGGCCGGTTCTGACTTATGGTGCGCCCTCGTGGTGTAACATAAGCAGGGCGGAGCTAAATAAGTTTCAGGTGATTGAAAATAGGGCACTGAAGCTAATCGCAGATGTCTCCAGGTATACAATGAACCGCGTGCTACATCAGGACTTTCACGTACCAACAATTAACGAATTATTTTTTAAAATTATCACGGACTATTACAAACGTACGGACGTATCGCAAAACCAACTAATAACGGACTCACACACGAGAGCTGGACAAAACGCAACCTATAAACTACCTAAAGACTGGCTCCCTAATGGTCCCAACTAATAGTAGAGAGGCACTAAATTCACTAACAACAAAACATAGTTGGAAAAGGTGCCAAATTATTTTGCACTTAAAAACTTTAAATCAACCTCGGCACAACGCACTTCTCGATCAAGGCAAGAAGCCGATATAAATTTTCTACCTAAATAAAAAGACCTAATAAGTTTTCGAAGACCCAACAGATGTCAAAGGTTTTACCTAACATGAAAACCCAAACAAGATCCCGTATGACTTCTATTACCCCTCTTTTGTTTTTTTTTTAGTGTGCTGAACATTAACATTTTTTCTACTAAAACCTTGACTGTGGTTTTATAATATAAATAAATATAATAATAGCATACTTGTTTGTTTCGCTGTTTTATAGTTTTTATAATGCGCTCTTCATTAAGGCTTTTCACAATTATATAATAACATATTTATCTTCTCTCCTACCTAGTGCCAAGGCCCAACCAACCAATTGAACCAATATTACTTACGGAACTATGCCAGAAACTAAATTGTAATTCGAAATTTCAATTTCTGTATTTACGCCCCAAAATACGCAAGTCCTGATATTTTCACAATTTCTTGCAGTATATTGCTTCTTCGAGAAAATTGATGCCTTACATCTTCTTATATTTCATATTATACCAAGATTTACTATAGTTGTTTTTTTTTTATAAATCAATCCCTATTCCAACACATTAAGTTAAATAATTTTAAAGCCGGACCTGACGTACACGCGAACTGCGCAGGCCCAACAGTTCCGGAAAACGCCGCATGCTGGGGACATTTTGGTAACACGGTATTAGCAATATATTGGTTATATATATGTGGACACAACTCAATCTACCGCTAATCGCACCACGAGATAATTCAAATATCATGCCCTCCATATGTCATCCATAAATCACGAATCAACATTACAATAAGTAAGGCCGTATTTCTGAGGATTTATTTGTAAATTAAGCAAACATTCTGTATGTTTATTTTGTTTGTTTTTTTCAATTCTGGTATTTCTGAATGTTGACTTGTCACCGTTTAGTCCCATAGGAACTGACAATTTTACTTCAAAAAAGTAATTGTCAAGCGTAGTTGCAAGGTTGCGGTTTTCACAATGGTGAAGTTAACGGAAGGAGAAAAAATTGAAATTCTATGCATGGTTTGTTTTGGTGATAAAACACGTACTCAAATAGAAACAGCTCAATTATTCAATGAAATCCATCCTGATCGTCCTCCCATATGTCAAAAGGTGGTGATTAGTATAGGGGCTAAATTTAGAGAACTCGGTCATATTAGAGAATTGCCTAAATCGTCCTGCTCGAGATGAAAATGAACAACTTGACGATTCGCTTTCCTTGGAAGAAAATCTATGTACTCCTCTGTCGCACATTGGGGCCAATTTACATATGCCGAAATCTTGTTCACCGAATAGTTCAAAAGCATAAATATCACCCCATACAAAGTTATTCCAGTGCATAGTTACTTGAAGATGATTTCGATAGGCGAAATGAGTTTTGTGAACGCATGCAAAATATGTGCAATCTAGGTAATAATTTAGTAAAAAGTATTATTCTTTCGATGAAGCTACGTTTTGTTTGAGTGTTAATGTGAACAGGCAAAATTGTCGTTATTATGCAACAGAAAATCCGCATTTGATGGTGGAGGTTCACAGTCAGTACCCTTAAAAAATAAACATGTGGTGTGGAATCGTGCGCGGAAGAGTAATGGGTCCATTTTTTTTTAACAGTCTTTAACTGGACAAGTATATATCGAATTTCTCCAACTTGAATTAATTTCAGCGTTAGTGGCTTTATATATCCCATTGGACCCAGACTCCCCTGACGAAGAACTGATGTTCTAGCAAAATAGTGCTCCTCCACACTATGCTGCCACTGTGCGTACATTTTTGGATGAAACCTTTCCCAATCGGTGGATAGGAAGGAGAGGACCTATCGAATGACCTGCTAGGTCACCAGACCTTTAGTCAACATGATAACAGATAGTTTATTAATGTAAATGTATTCATTTCACTCCTAAAACTAGCCTAAGACTATGTTAAAAGCCCAAAAGCAACAAATAATAAACAGGTATCAACATCCACAACAGTTTAAAATGGTTCAAGATGGCTAAACGTATAAAACTTTTTTTACTTTATCACTAAATTTAGAGAACGAATCATAAAACATATCTATATCGCAGTGCTTCAACACAAAATTTGCTAATCTACACATCCGAGTAATAGGCAAATTCATTCCATAATTGGTTCTATGAAACTTTACATTAAAAAGATCTCTATTTCTAATATTAACAACAGATGTATGGACGGGAATCATCGTAAGGGGATTCTGTGCATCAATATTACCATTAATTAATTTAAATAAAAAAGAAATGTCAAAGTATTTTCTTCTAGCTTCGAGTAAAGTAAGGTTAAGCAACTTCATGATTTCGTCGCAATTAATTTCCTCATAGGGGATATTCAACCGTAATCCAATTCCTCTAAGGAATCTGCGCTAAACTCTCTCCAATTTATCAATGTGCACACGATAATAGGGATGCCATACACCTGAGGCGTACTCAAGCACTGATCGTACAACAGCACAGTAGAGTCAGAGTCCAAAAGATAAATTCCAGTAGTCGCATGGCTCAGTTTGTGATTGCATCGACATGATTTACAAAAGACAATTCAGCATCCAACCAGACGCCCAGATCCTTCACTACAAGTAGCCTCTCCAGCACCCCCGAATCCAAGGTGTAATCGAATAAGTATGGATTTCTCATCCTACCAGATGTGACGACTCTACATTTGTTGACATTTAAGAGGAGATTATTATTTTTACACCACACAGCAAGGTTATCCAGATCTCTTTGGAGCAGCAGACAGATATCATGAGACCTAATCACCGTGAACAGCTTCAAGTCATCAGCAAAATCCAGAATATGGCAAACAGAGAAAATTTCCTTTATGTCATTAATAAAACAATTGAAGAGAAACGCTGAGAGGTGTCCTCCCTGTGGCACTCCTGATGTCACAACAATTTGTGAAGAGATGTAATTTTTAATTTTCACTGCCTGCCTGCGCTCAGTAAGGCTACTCCGAAACCAATCCAGAAGAACACAAAATATTCCCATTGATTGCAATTTCATCATCAACATGCCATGATCAACCCTGTCGAAAGCCTTCGAGAAATCAGTATAAATAGAATCAACTTGATTTCCTTTCTCGAAGGCTTCCAACAAGTATTGCTCATAGCAGATCAAGTTGGACACAGTAGACCTACCTCTAACAAATCCATGCTGCTCACTCATTATCAGTTGTTTAAATAAAGGAGTAATTTTATCAGCAACTAAGGACTCAAAAATCTTTGAAATCAATGATACTTTGGAGATTGCACGGTAGTTTTTTTATGTCAGAGCTATCGCCGTCTTTAAGAATTGGCGAAACATAAGACAATTTCCACAGTGCCGGAAACCTTCCAGTACTTAGATATACAAGATAATAGGTACTCCATCCGGCCCTGGTCCAAGACTAAATTTTAGATCACTAATTTTATTATAAACCTCCATAGTGGAGAGAGTTAAACAACCTATTGCAACAGAACCATCACCAACAGATGAACCACCGGAATTCATACCTTCCGAGTACACAGCTGCAAAATGCTGATTGAACATCTCCGAGATCTCCTGGGGGTTGTTACTTTCCTGATTATCTAAAAACATATGTTGTGGGTACTCTGAAATACATTTTTTTGAATTTACATAACGCCAAAATGATTTTTTATCAGTCAATTGATTTGCGAGATTATTAATATACATTTGATGTGCGGACTGAAACATATCTCTACATTGCAATCTCAGTTGTGAGAAAGATGAATAATTATCCAAAGACCTCGACATTTTATATCTTTTGTGCGCTTTTTTCAATAATCAAGGTCTTTAAACCATCATTCATATACTGAGGAAATCTCGGCGTTCGATAACGGCAAGTAGGTGTAAAATTTTCAATGGAATAATAAAGTATGTCATAGAACTGAGAAACCGCAGCATCAACATCAGTGGACCCGTCAATAAAACTCCAGTCAAAGCCAGCCAAGAGCATATTCTTTTCAATAAAATGAGCATTTTTAAAATTATAATAAAAATAATCACAGAATAAATTTTTTGGAACGCATTCTACATCAAAAAAAACATTCAAAAGCTGGATACGGGGCATCAAGCTTAAGCAACGGATTGTGGGGTTACCTCAAATCGAAAGTATTTGTTGACAGGCCAAACAATCTGCAGGAGTTGAAAGAGGGGATCCGAAGTGAAGTGCGTGCCATAACTCCGGAAATGGTTGAAAACGTGCAATGAGAGTTTATTAATCGCCTTGAATATTGATTGTCAAGCCGTAATGGCGCATATTTCAACATTTAATTTGATTTGTTGTTCTGTTCTTTTTAAATAAACATGTCTTGCTTGTTGATATGTTCAACCGTAATTTTTTCGATAACTGTTGAGTTTAGGTATACGACATGGTACATTTTTACAATTTACCATAAAAAAAACACATTAAGAAATAATAATCGACGGGTCCGAGCGTTTTTCCAAAAAACACACCGCTGAATTTTAAATCAATTTAGACATTACTTCTGGGATTCACTGCATATCACACTGGTAGGATCATTAACTGAATATGCAATTATAGTCTGAGGTGGAGCGTACGATAATACACTCAAACTACTAATCATGCCACAAAAGCTCATATTAAGAATAATTTATAAAAGGCACACACTTTATCGTTGTATAATTGCTAAAATTAAAGAATATTTTTATACCAGAGGCTATAATTTTTGTAAAGAAAAATTTAAGCGATTTTGAAGGACCGCCCCATGAATATAATACCAGATCTATCTCAAATAGCATACTACACAATGTAACAAAACTCGAGCACAAAATTTTATGGACTACTTAGGCCCATACTACTACAATAAAATTCCGGTCTATTTAAAGATGTATTAGACAGGGGTTCGCCCTGACCTCACATAGCCACTGTATCACCCACAGTATAAGGTTGTTTCGTTTTATTTTTGCTAGATCAATTAAGCACAAGTTATTTTGCTGTATTTTTATTCTTCCACTATTGACCACCTTTACAATATTACATTATTTACATTGTTAAACACGAATACATCATCTTAACAACCCTAAAGCACTGCACCGAGATACCGTTAGGATTTTATTGGTTTTTACCGCAGAGAATAAATCAGAACTTAACTGCGGAATTCACGGTACTTTTACTGTACGTTTAAAAGAATAGCAACCTGTGTTACCGAACCCACGTCCCCAAAATATCACCTACTTTAACGTTAGAAAATCATATTATTGTTTTAGCCACGTGGAGCATGTGCTTGCTTTCAGGTATAACAGGACACTGGTTTGTTTATGGTGCTACAGCGCTCTAGTCTGGGAGGTCCACCAATCAAATGTGGTCACGTGGACTCTATTGATCAACAAACGAGAAGCGACCGTTGAAGCATAATGTTTACAGAAGACTTGATGTTTTCGGAAAATTAGAATACTGCGGGATAAAACACTAATGATTTTAACCACAGGGTGGACATTTGGCGGTTTTGCCAGTAAAATAGAATAAAAGTATCTTGTCGCTACGCTAGAAGACCGAAGAACTCTTGAACCCAGGCGGCGTTTTTCCTTTATTGCAGCGTTGCCAATTCGCAGACGTTGCGACGTTGATAGATTAATTTATGTTTATTACTTTGATTATTAGAAACTGTGTTTCCCAAACAAAAGACAATAAGCAACAAAAAAACTATCAGAAAGAAATTTTCCATTAAATCATTCCTAGACTTATAAATAACGTTCAATACTCGCTGGTATCCCCCTTCTCTAACTTCTTTATCTCTCTCTAACTCATATGGTGTTAATACCATAATCATATTATAGAAATCTTTAGAAATAATGCACGGAGGTGACAATAAAATAACAATGACATGTTGAATAGGACGAACTCAAGCACGTGTAGTGCTTAGGCGCGGTACACATGGTCGTTAGCATTTTTGTATACCGGGTGTCCACGGAAGGTGGCTCGCTCCTATAACTCTTATGTTTTTAAAGATAATGTAATGAAATTTGGAGGATTCGTATGCGATATAAAACTGCATTTTTGTCGGGTGATTCAACTTTATAAAACTTCCGGTTTTACCGGAAGTGGCATAAACTTTCGATTTTTCAATGAGGCACCTGTGTCACTTGTCACTGTTTGTCATAAAAAAAAAAAATAAATAAAATAAAAAGGAACTAAAAATCTACATCCACATATCTATTAATTTTTAGGGTTGCAGATGTTCAAAGTGACCTCCATCTTGTTGCTGACATAGTCGTACTTTTTTTACTGTCGCTCTTGAAACGTTTCTTAACTGCTGTGGTGTAATTCTATGAATAGCTGCCTTTACTTTCTCCTCTAATTCATTAAGTGTGGCAGGAGGTACATCATAAACCTCGTTTTTAATAGAACCCCATAAAAAGAAATCTAGAGGCGTAAGGTCAGGTGACCTGAAAAGATTGCGCGAGGAAACCTAGATATCTCGCCCCTGTTAGCGAACCATCAAAGAATATAGGGCCTAAAATTCTGTTCCCTAAAATCCCAACCCAACAGTTAAAACCAAACCGTTCTTGTAAATTTCCCTCCTGCATCAAGTGTAAGATTATCAGGCTCATTTCGCATTCTCTGAACCAGTTTTGGATAATAATGCCGGGTTGGTTGACGGTGTTCACGATATCTCTGTGCGTAAACACGTGCAGCATCGTTTGAGTTTTGCCCACACTCGCAAAAACTAATAACATATCAACTTTTTCGCTCCTTGTATAAATATTATTATTTTCCATGATTTTTAAACAATAACGTACACAATAGTTACCTAATTTACTTTTGCAGAAGCGAAGTTCCATAAAATGTTGACTTGTCAATTTTTTACAAGACATCTTAACGTTTTTGTTTTTATCAGTTATGTTGATCACAGGCTACTCGATTAAGTCTTATTTTATTCTCAAAAGGCGCTTTATTTTAGTAAAGTCGTACATAACATTTATTTATTTATTCAAAGAAAGTAAAAATATACCAGGTGTCTCATTGAAAAATCGAAAGTTTGTCACTTCCGGTAAAACCGGTGCTATAAAGTTGAATCACCCGTCAAAAAATGCAGTTTTATATCGCATACGAATCCTTCAAATTTCATTACATTATCTGTAAAAACAAAAGAGTTATAGGGGCGAGTCACCTTCCGTGGACACCCGGTATATATATTGATATTTTTAAGCAATTAATATTATGAAATAAATAAATTTTGAATTAACCTGAACTACTTTACGTATCAAATATAAAACTACAACCTAAATAAAACAATAAGGAACTAAAAATAACTTTAAATATTACCATCTACAGAACACGTAAATTAAGAAATCAGCATTCCTATCCTTTTTTATGCCAGATATAAGGACACAAATTCATCTGATTTTTGACCTATTCCGAAACTTTAGACTATACTGGTCGAAACCGAAACTTCGGTCGAATAATAATGATAAAGCATATAAATACCTTAGGTGGTTCCATTCCATTTGACTCAATCTCTCCATAAGTACTCTCACTAGTTTGTTCTGTAGTATTCGTAGTATCTGCAACAACACACTGATTATCTGTTTCGTTTTCATCACGAAATATATTTTCAGGTTCTTGTTTTAGACTATCTAACTTGTGACTTCCGTCACAACGTTTTACTTCCTCATCAAATGTATCATCCAGATCTTCATATAGTTCTTCTCTAAAAATTAACCCGGTGTATTATGTAATCAGTTACGAAATGCATCATTCTTATAGGTAAGGTAGGTAATAAGATCATGCAACTTATAGAGAAATATTTCCGAATTTTATAAAGTTTTTCCAAATTTTTACTGATACAATTCGTAAAAATTTTATTGTAATTGCTAAGTTGATTATTTATACTAGACCCCAGCAAACGAATGAAAATGGAGTTTAACCAGGGCAGAGTAAGCAAATAGGCATAATTCAAAAAGTAATGCTGTGAATAGGTTCAGCGACAATCAACGAAGTTTCTGATCTAGGACACTGCCGATGGTTCGTAAATTGTAAACAAGCAGACGCTTGGAACTGGAATTCTGTAAAACTTCATTAGTTTTGTAATTGTAACGCCGTCGTTTTAGTACGTAACTACTAAAACTATATAAAGCTTGCACGCCCATGGATTGTCCGTGCCAGCCTAGAAAATATGTAATTAATTCAGCTGAAGGTCGCAGATTGCCATAACTGTCGAAGTATGTTATTTGGTTTTCTTTTTTTATGTGTGCCGTCCAATGAGTTCCGTCCCCATTATACTTATCTAGATTAATAATACCACATTCAGTTTTCTTAATTTTTTTAGGTCGCCTATCCCTCATGAATATACCTCTAAAATTGGGAGTTTGCAGAAATTTAACATATTTAATTAGATCATAATTAGTAAGGGTTCTAAGAGGTATATGTTTTAACAATTTTTTGAATAAGGTTTCAAATACAAACCGCATCCTGTCTTATATGGTTCTAAATAGAGACCATTTGTTTTTTTCCCACTGCTATAGAGTCAATGGTTTGATTGTGTCTTTTATCTTCTTCTAATTTCTGTTTAGCAGCTTTGGCATCATTTACAGCTTTTACAATACCCGCCGCTCCACCTCCCAGAGCACCTAAAGCCGACAAACCGACAAATAATGGTATAAGTGATAAAAATCCGCCATCCTTTGGAACAGGTGTTGTTACTCTTTTCTTAATTGGTGAAAATGTACATTTCTCTCTTATAGACTTAACAGCTGTTTTAATACTCTCATTTAAACTTTTAAATTATTTTCCTTTAATTCCTTTTCTAGCTTGTGAAATAGCTTGAGACAATAAGAGTCCACGACCCTTGCGTGTCTTTTTCTCTTTTCAGCCCCATACCGAACTTTGTGTGTTAACCACAACCTTCCCTACTAGAAGGCTGTGGCTCAACGGGTCGCTCCCTGACTTGTCGGTATGGTCTCGTTTTACTAGGTACGCTCTGTACCGATTCGGTACAGATTCTTTACCGAGCGCCTATATTTCAATGATTCCTCCAAGACTTGTGCGGTATGTGCAAGAGCGGGGCGGGAAGGAATTGGTATACCGCGTCGCGGTACAAACAAGCAGTAGAGGCGCGGGATTTGTCAACCGTGGCCAGCGTGGTGTCGCGCAAAAATGGCAGCGGAGAGATACCTATGTGATTTTGGTGTCATAACTAGAAAAATATTGTTTTAAGATATTTATATAATTTTGTTACAGGGCCCAAACGTTAATTTTATGGAGGAATTGAGCATGACCTTCTCGAAAAACGAGCGGATTTTCATTCTTACAATATCTACAATTGTCACTACAATACAGATTTGTCCTATTCCTGTGGCTTATAAAGACAATCGTTAATATTACTAAATGTTACAATGATATTTTGCACTTTGGAGATTTTAATATTTTCAAAGACAATTACGCCAGATTAATTTTTATTATTTTAACACACATCATTTCCACCTAACCAGCAAACCGATTACCTGATTTTACTTTTCCTGACTCGGTCGGATAGGAAATTTAATGCCCTTTGCAACGATGTAGCACTTAAAATATAGGTAGTGTCATTTAACATTTCAAAGTGAGATTGGCTGGAGGTGTGAAGGTCAATAATAAAATGTGTAATTAAACATCCCCCTCGATATAAAAATTGATGTGTTTTTTGTCAAATCTTATTTTCCTCAAAATCAAGAGATATTACTTTAGGGTGGTTCGTTTTGATATGAAAGCCGTGACCATAAACCTAATTTTAGGTTACTTGACTTCAAGCGACTTGAAGTCAAGAGTCTTGACTAATATAAACTCCGCTTCCTACTAGTTGAATATTTTATATACTAATGAGAGAACTAAGTCTATTTCATTATAAAACACTAAGTAGGTACCTCGGATGAGATTCTTCCAATTCATCAGCATCTAATTCAAAGTTGATAAAATGGTGCAGTTCCTGAGCCACGCTGTGCACATTTGTGATTTTGATACCGATATCGGAGGCATCTGCATTTCTATTTGACTGGGTGAGCATTGAGTCCTATAATGAAATACACTGTTTATATGTTTTTATGAGTACAAACAAATTTTTCAGCAGAACAAAAAATATATACGCCACTGCCTTTTTCAATCAACAAACTAATAACTATATATATTATTATAATATAAATTATTATAATTAAAAGTGTTCTATTTATATAAATCTTCTTTGTGGCTTTAAATTAAACTCAATATTAAAAACATAATCAAAAACTGTTTATTCATTTATGGATTGCACAGTCAGTTTAGCCCAAAAAAAGTAATTCGCCTTGCACACGGTTAAAAACGTTCGACAAGTCTTGTTCAATTGTAAATAATACTTTTTTCCAGTGTACAGGGATATTTTTTTAAGTGTCTCCCCCGATTGGCGATTTTCCTGCTGACCAATAAAAAACAAATCACACATTTTTCAATGATTCTTCACAAGGAAGCCAAATTTAATGTCAAAAAATGTATAGGTTCACAAATTTAACAGACCCAAAGCCATTTTGAATTATTTTAAATGGCAACCTTCATAAATAACTAGACGAGTGTACAGAGTTGTCTCTTATCCTTCCGTCAGACCCAATCATTGGACTCTGTACACGAACTTAGTTTAAGTTTGTTGTTTTTAATATTTAGCTTTCGGTTGCTAAACCGACACATTGGCTTCCAGTGCCATCCAACGTAGTTTGCCCGCGATGGGCCGCCTTGCAAGCGTATATGGATTCTCGCTGTCCTGGTTGGGTTGATGCGTGTGGTTGCCACGAGATGTAGCCACGTGCTGCAACTGTCGTCTGTTTAAACGCTTAACTTAGACAAACTGCCCCGCCTAAATTTTGTATTTTGCAACTGAGTATCATTTTAAATGGCATCTCATTGTACTTTTCAGGTGACGTACGAAAGTATTGACAAAATCGTGAAATATTTATTAATAATTTTTGGACTAAAGTTTAAAATTCACCTTCTGTTTATCTAAATATATTAAAATGGGATAAATCCAAAATCTACGGCGTTTTCTTCTTTGTCGTTGTTCCTCCTTTTCAAATACAAAAGCACATATTCCACAGAACTCATTTTGCCAACTAAACAGTTTAACAACAAGAAGGGAGCTAAACAGAATGGTATGTGATCACATAATGCGCTTGATTTTTCTAAAGACTGCGTTCACCTCAGCACAGAATGGTCCGTGATGCGTCGGAACCACGAACGCCTAATGCGTTCCCTCCGAGGGGTGTCTCACTACGGCAGTTGGTGTACAAATGTCCAAGCATTAATCGGCAATCACAGGCAGTCATCGGCAACCGCTGACAGTTACAAGTAAGCAATGGCAGTCTAGTGACAGTCATCGGCTTTCATTAGCCAGGATTTTGATGCGACCAACAAGAACGCATTATAATAATAACAATAATCTTTATTATTAGCACTTGGCTAGCCAAATTACAAATTATAAACAATGGTACTTATGTCTAAATTAAACAAATTAAACAGATACATTCTTATTGTCAAATCAATATATATATACAGGGTGGGCCACTGAAAACTTACAATGGCTATAATTTTTGAACCAAAGGAGATATCAAAAAAATAAAAAATACCGTTTCTATAAAATCAAGGGGGAATACATATGACGTATTTTTCAAACCACCCCGACCTACCCCTTAGGCGCCACCCTTACTCACTTCAAAATCTTAAATGGCAACACCCCACCTGTGGCACCTTTTTGGAAAGCTCATGAGAAATGCTAAAAGATGATCATAAAATTTTTAGGGTGAAATTGAAAAACACCCTTCACACAGGTGGACATAAATTGAACAAAAAAAAGGGATTTTTTCAGCATAAGTTACAAATAGGGACCCAGCTAAATTCAAATGAGGTATTTTTCAAACCACCCCGACCCACCCCCAGGCGCCACCCCCACTCACTTCAAAATCTAAGATAGCGATACCCCACTTGTGGCACCTCTATGGAAAGCGTATAAAAAATGCTAAACGACCGTCATAAGAACTTCACAATAAAATAAAAAAATTGACCTAAAAATAAAAAAAAATTCAAAATCAATAAAATGAATAGTTTTTGTATCCATGTACTACAAATCGGTACCTACTCAATATCCTACCTGTGTATGTAAAAGATGAATGCCGCACATTAAAACACCTAAAATGCGAAGCTAAAAGAAATGTAGATAATAAAAAAAAGCAACAAAAAGATGTTTTACTACTTAATATCGTTCAGCCTAATTTTGCGATAACCCAAATTCTTCCTTATCATCTACATTTCTTTTACTTTCCTTCACTTACTTATCAATTTTCAGTCGTTTGCAAATGTGGTGACGATATTATTATACCTTTATTTGATTTAATTATTTAAAACTTGGAAAAATGGTTTATGGTGTGGAAGAAAGAATTCAAATAGTTTTTCTTTATGGTGCTGAAGGTATGTGCTATTTGAGAACAGCCCGTGCATTCAATGAGAGAAATCCGGACAAAGACGTTAGTCACGTTTATGTTAGGGATTTGATTGAAAAGTTTCAACAAACGGGATCGGTCAAAAATAAATAAAGGGAAGGGCCTAGGGTACTGAATGAAGAAATGCAGATGGAAGTTATTGGTCAGGTGTCGGTCAATCCAGATCAACGCGCCAGTTGGCATCAATAACAGGCATAGCCCGAACATCTGTCAGAAGAGTACCTATTGAAAATGCAAAAATTCGACCCCTAAAAAATGAAGATTCTGCAGGAACTTGGCGACGATGATCCAGATAGAAGGATCCAGTTTTGCAAACTAATGACGGAGGAAATTCGAAGGGAACCTTCACTCACTAAAAATATTCGTTTTAGTGATGAGAGCTCATTTCTTCTAAATGGAAATGTGAATAAGCAGAACTGAAGATACTGGAGCGATGAGAATCCGCATATTGTTGTTGAAGGACACACCCAAAATCTCCAAAAGCTCAATGTTTGGTGCGGAATACTGGGCGATAAAATAATAGGTCCATTTTTCATCGACGAAAATTTGACGGGTGCTGTTTATGTGAATTTGATAGAGCCAGCCATTGTAAATGAGGTTGAAAATCAAAGAGATTTGGGAGGAAATTTGAATCTTAATGAAGACCTCATACACTTTCAGCAAGATGGAGCCTCTCCGCATTATGCTATTGTCACAAGGCGGTGGTTAGATAGATTTTATCCAAGGCAATGGATTGGCAGAAGGGGTCCAATCGAGTGGCCGCCAAGGTCACCTGACCTCACTCCTTTAGACTTCTTCTTGTGGGGTTACATTAAATCCATAGTCTACAAGACAAAACCAGCTTCGTTGCAAGAATTGCGATAGAGGATAATTGAAGCATGTCGAAATATTCCGAGAGATTTTCCAAAAATTGAGAGAAGAATTTAAATATCTTTTGTATTTTTGTATGGAACAAAACGACTGTCATTTTGAGCAATTGTTAAAATAAATTATCTAGATCATTTTTAATTTGGTTCCTTTTTTTTTAAATTGTCAAACCTACATATCTTATCACTACTTACCAGTAATTGTCTTAATTTTTCTAGAAAAAAGTTTTAGAAAAATAGATAGGTAGGTAATACGATTTCTTATAAAATAGGTTAGGTTAAAATCTTTATGACCATCGTTTAGCATTTTTTATACGCTTTCCATAGAGGTGCCACAAGTGGGGTATCGCTATCTTATATTTTGAAGTGAGTGGGGGTGGAGCCTAGGAGTAGGTCGGGGTGGTTTAAAAAATACGTCATATGTATTCCCCCTTGATTTTATAGAAACGGTATTTTTTATTTTTTTGATATCTCTTTTGGTTCAAAAATTATAGCCATTGTAAGTTTTCAGTGGCCCACCCGGTATAATAATTTTAAGTTTTTTTGTCAAACCTTAATAGGCACTGTTGCCTTTACATATTGCTTACATTCCCATTTAAAGCTATTTAAATTTTTACATTCATTAATATAATCAGGTAATTCATTATACTGTTTTAGACCCTTACAGTATAGATTATTTTGATGATAGTTAGTATTTACTGTTTGTAGGTAAAAGTTATTCCTCGACCTAGTGTTGTATTCATGAATATCTGTGACAAATGTAATACCATCTAATAAATGTTTAGGAAGTAGCTGATGTAACATTTTGTAAATAAAAATGAAAGTGTTACAGGTTATGGTTTGTTTTACATATAATACATTTGTACATTTTAACATATCATCTCGCCTAGTATATCTGTTGCAATTTAGTATGATTCTTAAAGTCCTATTTTGTTTTTTTTTGTAATACATCCATTTCTGAATTATTTATCAAAAACAAGAGAGTTGAACAAAAATATAACTGTGGTGCGATTATTGTTTTATAGATTGTTAATTTTGCCCAAGAACTTAAAGTTTTTGACATACGTCCTAACAAATTCACCTTTTTTGCTATTTTATTTGTTATGTACCTACAATGTTTAGAAAATGTAAGATTCTCATCAATTATGCAACCTAAATACTTAAATGTATGTACCTACAGTTTCAATTGCTTCATTGTTGATTTTTACATTTAAATTGCTCGCTATATTTACTTTACAATTTCTTATAAGCATTGTTTTTGTGTTACTTATATTTAACTGTAGAGAGTTAGAGTTATCATTTAACCATTCATATACTTTGCTAAGTTTATAGTTTAGTATGTTTGTTATGTCTTCTACATTATTTCCAGTTACATATATAACAGTGTCATCTGCAAATAGTTGGATTTTACACTTTTAAATAACTTTCACTATGTCATTTACATACAGTATAAACAGGGTTGGACCCAATAATGTCCCTTGTGGCCCTCCATAAATTGTTTTCCTTGCCGTTGATGTCTCACCGTACTTTGTCACTTGGGTTCGATCGGTAAAGTAATCTTCAAGTCACTTTAATATTACTTGTTCTAATCCATATTTTTTGAGTTTAAGCAGTAATATTTGTCTATTTGTTGTTTCAAAAGCACGTTTGAAGTCTAAATATGCGAGACCAATCATTTTTCCTTCATTTAGTGCAATTTTCCAGTCAAAAAGTACACTTTTGCATGAGTTTTTACTTCTGAATCCGGCTTGATTTTCGCACAGTATATTTTTTTTTCAGCATAGTCAACTATTTGTTCATAAACACACAACTCTAATAGCTTCTCATAGGGTGAAACCATGTTGATGGGTCTGAACTCCTCACATTTATTTATTCCACTCCTTTTTTCAATAGGAACAACTGTAGATAACTTCCATTTTTTAGGAAACACACCAGACTCCAAGCTTTGGTTGATTACATTAAGTATCTTGTCTCCGATTACTTCAAATGCTTGTTTCAATACTTTAGCAGTTATGCCATCTATGTTACTTTCCTCATTTTCCATTTTCTTTACAATTCTTCTTAAATTTGCCATGTCTATTCTATTAAACTTCTCCACTTTGCTGTCACTATTTATGAGTTGTGTGATCTCTTCATTTGTTTTGTTTCTTATTGTACCCTCTGAAATGTCCTTAATGCTATCCAGAAAATAAACATTAAAACTCTCACATAAAATATGTCCTTTCCTTTAGTGCTTACATTATTGAACATTATTTCATTCTTTTGCCCTTCATGTCCTTTATTGTTAATTAATTTTTTTTAGGGTTTTCCCAGTGGCGACTCGTGGGTGTATAAGGGGGTGAGGCCACAAAATAGCGCCGCAGGCGAAAATTTTTCGCGATTTCAAGGTCATTGGCTTAAAATGAATAGTTAGGAATTCAACCAGCAATATAATTATTTTGAAATACTAGGTTTTACGAGAAAAATTTTCCATTTTGAAGGTCAGGGTCAATTTCTCTCAGTGCATCCGCTATTGTGTCTCTATTTTGCTCTTGTAAGAACTACTACATAAAACCGAAATATATCAGTGATATAGTTTAATAATCAACTTATTTATGTACGAATAGGCTCAAACATCGACAAATACAAATCTTAAGGCGTACTCGACGAATGTCTAACAAAAACTGCCGTTTCTAACGGTACCCTTCAAAATATCTAAAACTATGACCTATTTAAATTCTAAGCATCTATATGTTTACATTAACACCATAAAAACTAATGGCCTTATGCCAGTCAGTACTTTAACCCGCAGACCCGCCTCGAAAATCTAAAATCACGATAGGTTAACAATCACAAACGAATGGCACGCGTCGTAACTCGTAACCTAACGGCAAAGGGCTTTTCCAACGATCTAATTAAACACCTTAGTCTTCATTGAATTAAACCTAATAAGCCGACACCTGATCCTACGAGAAGAAAAGATAGATGAGCCTGTTAACAATAAAACATTGCCAAGTTTTAAATAGGCACTAGGCACCCACCTATAATCTTTAATTTTTATCTGTTTTTTACTTTTTTGTTATTGGGATTTAATTGCATATTTATTAATAATATCTTATAGAACAATGAAAACATTTATCAATCATTTCTAACTTACTTTTTTATGTTTTGAAAAATAAAACATTTAACTAATAAGTAAATAAGTCAATAAGTGTGCTTGTTCAATCAACATTTGGCAACATGCAAGCCATTGCAAGCTACTGTAAAAATAATACGATATAGGCCCAAATAAGTGGGCCTCACTCGCCTGCAAAATTCGGCTATTTTTTCCTGTTGTGCGCGATTAAAGCGGTGGAGGTGCCAGGTTGGAGAGCATAGCGTTTTATAAGCGATTTGTGACGTAAAGGAAGCTCAAGTTTTTGGGATTACAATTTTCTTTTTATGCGGTCGGGCAACGATTTCAGTTTTTAAAATTAATGTTGGATGGGGTGCGCGCTAAATTTAAAAGATAATATGTTGAACTTTGATGGTAATTCAATGTTCTATTGTTTTGATACTTTTAATGATTGGAAATTAGTTAAAAAACGTTTTATATTTAAATAAATAATTTTATAATTTTACATGTGAGGCCCGGCCTCAGTTGCTTTATACGACGAGCCGCCACTGGGTTTTCCACATCTCTGATGAATTGTGTTTAACTACATCAATTTTCTCGTTGTAGTAGTTCTGCTTTGTAGCTTTTATTAATGATACCACTTTATTTCTTTGTTTTCTATAGTTTCGCCAATCTTCTTCTGATTTAGTTCTAATTGCCCTTTTGTATAAGTTGTCTCTGCTTTTCATTTCCTTATCTATGTTTTGATTCCACCACATTTTGTTTCCGTATGTTTCTTTCACAGATCTTGTTTCTTCTGGTAAAAATTCGTTCAAAGTTTTTATAGGGTTCTCTATTAAACAGTTAGCTAATATATTTGTGTCTGTAGTGCTTGATGGCCAATCTGTATCCATTAATGCAAGCTGGAATTCCATAGAACTTATATTTTTATAGTTTCTGTATGTTTTAATTTTGTTGCCATTAATGTAATCATCGGGGAGAAATACTTCAATAATGGAGTTGTCTGTTATTTTTGGTGTCATGAGTACATCCTGTTTTATATCCTTTTTATTTGTAAGGATGAGGTCAATTTTTGTAGATATGTTATATGTTACTCGAGTATAAGTGTCAACCAGCTGATATATACCATAATTATTTATTAGATTCCTCAGTTTATGTGCATAAAAACTATTACTAGCTAAATCGATGTTGAAGTCTCCCACCATTATAAAAATAGTATCATTTTTCATATTTTCTAAGAAGTCATCAAGTATTTCAAGGAATTCTGAGTCACTTGCACTTGGAGATTTTCTTTTCTAATAATAATTTTAATTCCAGTTATCCATACATTTTTATTGTGGGCAATATTAGTTATTTCATTGTATCTATAACCTTTCTTTATTTTAAAATGTTTTCTTTTTTCTTGGGTATTAAGGTCCCTTGATAACTCTAATCAAGAATTAAAATTAAACCATGTAAGTCGTGAAAGTTCTTTAATTGTAATTAACATAACGTTTCGGCCGTAGCGTGGGCCTTCATCAGATTAAGAACATCTTTCATCAAGGGACCTAATACCCAAGAAAAAAGAAAACATTTTAAAATTTAACAGAAGGTCCAAGAATTTAAATATAAATATTAACCTTTCTTTATATACATTATTGTTCCTCCTGTATGGGTACTCGATGAACAAGTATTTACTGTGTTGTATCCCAATATGTTCAATTCATTTTGTATGAAGATTATTTGGAATAACTATTAAGTCAAAGTCGCTGATAATATTCATTCCGTTGCCACCATTTAGGAAAATACAATAGATTATATAGTGATTGTCGATGACTGCCAGCGATTCCCGATGACTGAGAGTGAATGCCGACTGTCAAGGATTTCCAGAGACTGTAAAGAATTGCAGTGAGCCGTAGCAATACGGCAAACCCTAATAACTAAGCTTTTAAATCTAGCTCAGAAGTTTTAAAATAATCGCCAAAATAGGCAGTAGGTGTACAAACTATACCTAGTGAGACAACTCTCGGTTCCCTCCTTTAGCCCGCATATTATGCAGGTTGCATTTCAGGATTGCATTGCAGGATCCGTAGGGTACATTTACTTGCTAGCTTAAACGCCGATTAGGGAGTTGTGGGTTCATTAACAATTTGCCTTAATTCTTCTACTATTTGTGCTGTGCAAATTTTGGGTCTCCCACTGCCTTCCCTTTCTACTGATCGAAATGTATGACTATGTGTGGAAAATCTGTTTAAAAATTCTAAATGGCGTCCCGTGTTCAATAAACCTACTGGCCATCAACCCTTCTACTAAGTAACTTTCGATCATTTTTGTTCTGCTGTGATTACCATATTTAATTTTCTTTAAATTAAAAACTTCAACAACAGTTATTTTTTTCATTTACCGTTGTCTCTTACCTAGGGTACCCATGCGTGATTGATTTCACGGAGTACTTTAAGGGCATTTTGTTTTAATTTTACAATATATTTTACAACAAAAATTTTCTTATTAGTATTGAATAGGTGAACCAATTTAATAAAAAAAAAATTAATCAAAACTTAAGCATTACTCTTAATTACCTGTGAAATTTGTGTTGGCATGTCCGAAGTTGTAACACCACTTGCATTTGAACGGTCTTGAATCTCTGTAGAGTTTTCAGAATTTAAGGCAAGAGGTAATTTTTCCCCACAGTTCAGTGGAGTATGATCAATAGTTATATTTTCCAAAGATAAAACAGAAGCTTGATCTTCAACGAGATCATTTTCGCTGTCAATTTCGTTTACAAAAAAACTATTGGGACAAGCATATTTCTGCAACCGATTTGGAATTGAAGAACACCTATAAAATTGGTCTTCTGTAAAATGAAGAGAGCACACTACAGGGGTGTTGGTATCGGGTAATTTATCTAGTCCAATAGCTTTCATCCAAGCAGACCTCATTTCTTTATTTCTTGGAAATCTGAAATTTAAAATAAGAATGTACTTTCAAATAATATTACAGATCACTATACTGCAACGCTTAATCTAGTTACATGTAAAAGTACAAAAGAAATGCCTAAACCTAAATTTTGCGAAATCTTAAACACAGAAAATTAAAAAAATATCTTGGAACAAGAATCTTGGTATGACATGTATCTAGAAAAAACCCTAAGGAGTGGGTCAAGCTTTTTATTGGAAATTCCTGTACAACGTTAACAGATGTAGCTATAAAAAAAACTTCGATAGTAAAAGAAAAAAAAAGGAAACCGTGGATTACAAATGAAATAATCACTTGAATAAACAAAAAAAATAAATACAACCAAGAGCACATCAGACATCCAGATGATCTAAACCGAAAAAATAAGTACACAAGATATAGGAATATAATAAACAGATTAATAAAAACGGCAAAAAGTACCTATGTACAGGCACGTATTTAGAGGGCGTGCAGATCCCCCCCCCCCCCTCCCGAATGAATTCATAATCATATAATGCCGCTATAAATCCCGCTATCCTGTAACGTAAATAAAAGTTATTTCGTTACATTGGATTTTAAAGTATCTTTAGGTATTGGCGCTGCCATCTATGGATAACTCTGCATACTGCAGTTAATATCGATTCTTTAAGTTTGTATATATGAAAGGAGCAGCTGTAAATTTGCCGTTCTATAACATAGATTTCTAGGATATTCTTTAATATAGATTATCGATTTCTTACATTTAGTTTAGTTTGTATTGTCTCCGTGAATAGATTAAGGCTCTAGTCAGGGTTGATTTTTTGACTGGACTTTTGGTTTTGTCCTGATACAGGTATGTCACGCTAAGTTTCTGTTTCACTAAATTTATATTTTGTCTAATAATAATTATGTAATTGAACCATAAATATTACTTTCTAGAAAACCATGATCTTTTAATCTATTTTTACACGAACTAAATTCCACATTTTTATGTTTTAACAAAAATAAAGACGTGCCGACCAACATGGCGTCATAAATTAATAATCTTCATTCATCTCATTTATTCTTATAAATTATAATGTTATTGATGATCTAAAAGCATCATCTTAACAGACAGAACGCAGTCATAATAATATTTCTTCAGTAAGTGTGGATTTCAATCAATATTTTAATAATTTTGCATTCAATTTAAATATCTTTTAAGTCAATCAACAGGTCATGGTTTTGTTTGTTTTTCTTCATCAATTAATGTTTAAATTCTTAATTTTGTCGTTTCTTTTACGTTTTAGCAAATATCGTTGGCCAGTTGGTAGTTTATCTAAGTTCTTGACGAACATTGGAGAGAACCAGATATAGGGTAAACCTGACTGGACCATTCACAAGGAAACCGACAGATCCAGGCTCTACAGAACTCGTGACTGACAGAATATCCCAGGAAGCTGATATCGAGGAAAGCAGGTGAGTTTTTCTTTTGTTTCTAAGCTGAAACCTAAATTGAATTTGTTGAAAAACTCACCTCGTTTCTCTCATTGATATCTGTCAGAAATCAATTCTGATTTAACATTTACTTTTTCTTAAACTTCTCTCAGTTGGCGCGACATACTTGTACTGGATGGATAGTATCTTAAGTCACACTGTATATACAATTTCTCTTGTACCGTATCTTGAACTTATCTTGTTCGTATCTTACCTTGGGTGCCATAATTAAGACATTAGTCTGGTACGCCAATATCATGTGGTAACGAATGCCTGTAGCTCGTTAAACCATATTTATCTAGCAAACGATTGCCTTTTTGCTCGTTATGCATTATCGAATCTGCACAAAAGTTCTAGATGGTTTTGAATGCAGCATTTTCTACTAGTTTAAATATCTGTATGATATATTTGTACATTTTGTAGTATATTAATTACTTAATTTTTATCTTGTTGGCACAATATATGCTTTTCTAGAATTAACTTAAAACTTAAATACCTTTTAAGTCAACCAAATCATTTATTTTTCTCACTACTTAAACACGAAAGAAAATTTGTTTTTGACCTTATGTAATTAAACATGGTTATTTCATTTCTTAATTTAGAACATTATTCATATTCACTTGAGTAACAGGGAGTTGAAACATCCTGTAACTATATTATAGAAATTTAAGTTACAACTGGTACTGTTTAACCTAAGTATTCATTTTCAAACCTTGTATTGCAATATTATTCGCTGGTCTAACGCCACCTTTCTAATATTACATGTAAACGAGCAAACCTGAGGCTGACAAACTGACAAGCTCATCTGATGTCATTACTCCTATCAATCGCTGTCACAAGAATTCAAGTCTAATCAAGTCCTGACGTCTCCCTCACCTTCTTCATTGCTGAAGTCTATGCATGGAACATCTCATCGAGACAACTTCCAGGTGAAGAGGACTGAATCTTGGACACACCTCATGGATGACAAGCAGAGCTAAGTATTTGTCGAGTCAGAAGGTTAACTTTGTAAAGACCAGTAGACCATTTATTTATTTTCATTTTAATTTTCACCTTTTCATGTCAAAACTGTTTCTTCGGAAACCAGTAACAACAACCATTATTATACAAGTATAGTTTAATAAACTACTAAGTGTTTGTAAGATTTTGTGTTATTTCTGGTAGGATGGCGCCCTAAAAAAATTTGTCAGATAATAAGACAAACCCACACCTAACAAACAAAAAAAGTATTTTTGGCCGAGGCAACTTAACATCATTTGAATGATTATCAAAAACGTTACAATCCACTACAAGTGGTTTTGAGTCCGCTTGGCTTAAAATTATTCCGCTCCCCTAAATCTACTGGAAAATCCGTTGGCATTTACTTACATTTAAAGCTATGATGTTTTTGGCTACGATCGAAAAGAGCGAATTTATTGTGTCGCTGCTGGTATGTGAGAAATTCCTTAGTTTCACGTTACCTCTATCCAAGTACCTGCAGTTTCCTATGATTTGGTCTCGGCCCTTGAGCAAAAGGCTAATGAAATGATAGTTTCGCTTTAAAAAAGAGAAGAGGGCGAATCAATTTTCAAAAAACTTTTTAATATCGCATCGAAGCTTTTAGAAGGACTGTTCGAAAGTGAACTAAGAATTCCTCGCCTGACTGGCAGACAGAGTCATCGTGCAAATCCCATAACTAATTCTACTGAAGAAAACTTCAGAGACGCTATGTTTTACCATGCGCCAACCAGCTGATAGTTAATTTGCAAGATCGCTTCCGGACTTCAACGACAGTATTGTCAGCAGTTCAAGCCCTACTACCAGGGTTTGCATCGCCTGATAAAGCCACTCAGCTACAACCCTTATCTATATTTTTTGATGAAGAATATTTAGTATTTGTTCTCCACGGTGAATACCATATATGGTGTAATCAAGTTTTAAAAGAAACAAACCTCGAAACACTAATCTCCTTGAAATATGCAACAAAAACCTTTTACCATTCATCCATCATTTACTCATCATTTTATACACCCTACCAGTGACCACTGCTACGGTTGAGAGGTCATTTTCGACTGTTAAGAGAGTGAAGACTTTCCTTTAAATTAAAATGTAACACCAGAGATTGAGCTCCTTAGCTGTACTTTCGATTCACTGGGACATAGATGTTAGTGTCGACTCAATTATAAATGTTATGACTAATAAAAAAAAATCGTAGATTAGTTTTATAAAAGTGTCCGAGCTTCTAACTTTTCATTATTAAAATGCAATCTAGGATCTGGACCCTACCCGAAACCTAATCCTGGATACGTGCCTGCCTATGTAAATAATCTTATCAATGACAAAGCCAATAAAACAACCTTATGGGAGGGGATTAAATTGATTACAAACAACGTTAGAAACAACAAACAGATGTCAAGGAAATTGAACATGACAACAAAATTTTTAATAATAAACAGTTGACATATTCAACGAATACAATGGAAACCTGGGAGAGAAACTTGCATCGGAAGTTAGAAAACATCCACCTATAGAACGGAACAAACCAGGCAAAATGCATTCCTTTTTTATGATGCCAACATCTAAACGAAGTACTTTAATTAATTCACAATCTACAAAATCATAAGTCACCAGGTAAGGATGGCATAAGAGCAGAATTAATTAAAGACATACAAGAATACGTCTGTAAGCCATTGACATCTATATTTAACTTAATAATAGAAACCGGTACCTATCCAACACATTTTCAAGGAAGCTGTGGTAACTCCAATATACAATATAAAGTTTGGAATAATAGGAATATTTCTGAACAGGTTAACTTAAACGCTCAGACACGTCGATTTTTATTTTTATTTCTGCATTTTTTAGCTAATACTAGAATATACAGGGTGTTACATAAATTAATTATCACGTCAATGTCACCTTTTGTAAATGGAATACCCTGTATATTATTACATTTTTTGATTCTACGCAAGATTCTAAGCAGATTTAGTTTATGATGTCCTATACCTATCTTCAACTGTTTACGAATTATTGACAATTGAAAATTAGACATCTTCAATGAAAATAAAATAATAAATTGAATTGTTTGAGCGTTTTTTTTTAAGTTAACCTGTTCACAGATATCTCTATTATTCCTAACTTTATTTTCATTCGTATAGGGTGTCTCAAAAAATCAGTATCAATTTCAAGTTTGTTTTTATAAACGAAATGACACTTTTTTAAATTTTAAACATATTATTTTATTTAATACATTATTTACAATAAAGGAATATGCCTGCCTATTTTAATAAATGTTGGAAGTGGTATCCATTTACAGCTCTAGAATGACCCAATCTACCCACAAACTCTCTTTGGACGTTAGTAACAATATCTGGGGTAATTTGCCGTATCGTGGCTCTTATTCTTATTTTCAAGTCTTCTAAATTTTGTGGTTTATTTTTGTATACTCTCTCTCTTTAACGTAGCCCCATAAGAAGTCGAGCGGAGTTAAATCGGGTGACCTTGGTGGCCACTCTATTTCTCCCCGTCGGCCTATCACACGATGACACGATGATGAAACATATTGTCCAAATATCTTCGAACATTTGCGCTAAAATGGGCAGGAGCTCCATCTTGCTAAAACCAAAGTCTATCATCAAACGTATCTGGAACATCTTGATTTGGAAATAGTGTAATATAAGGCAGGTACAAGTTCTTCCTCTAGAAATGACAGGTATCGTTGGCCATTCAATGTCCCCTCAAAAAAATATGGCCCAATGATTCTATTCTCAACAATTCCCGCCCAAACATTAATTTTCTCCCTATAATGCGTATGGCCCTCTCTATACCATTGTGGATTTTCATTTGACCAATAACGAAAATTTTGCTTATTTACTTGGCAAAATGTGGCTTCATCAGAGAACATCACGTTTTTTACAAAATTATTATTATTTTGGCAGATAACCATCATTACCTCACAAAACTGATTCCTTCTGTCCGGATCATCGTCATATAGCTCTTGAAATATTTTTATTTTATAAGGACGCCACTTTTCTTTTCTTAAGAACTTCACAATAGCTGAATGATCCACATCAATGTTGTCTTGGTTTGAAAGACATCTAGTATTTGAATGAGGATTTTCTTCCAGCGACATTAAAATATCAATTTTAGTGTCTTCAGGGATGCCTGGTCGTCCTGAACGCGGCTTGTCTCTGACATGTCCGAAATTATTAAATTTATTTATTAATTTACTTACAGTGGCCTGACTGATTGGCTGTCTCTCCGGGTATTTATTATTGAACATCTCATACACTTCTTCTTGCGTTCGAGTTTTATCTCCACAACCAGCCATAATAAGGATCTCGAGTATTTGCGTTTCTGCTAAGAACATTATGATAAAATAATACAAAATAATCACATAATCACAAGGCGTTTGTCAAAAAAGTGAATTAGAATGACATCAAATAACATCACTATGAACGCCAGATATTGGTAACCATGCTAACGTCCAAAGAGAGTTTGTGGATAGATTGGGTCATTGTAGAGCTGTGAATGGATACCACTTCCAACATTTATTAAAATAGGCAGGCATATTCCTTTATTGTAAATAATGTTTATTAAATAAAATAATATGTTTAAAATTCAAAAAAGTGTTATATCGTTTATAAAAACAAACTTGAAATTGATACTGATTTTCTGAGACACCCTATACGAATGAAAATAAAGTTGGGAATAATAGAAATATCTGTGAACAGGTTAACTTAAAAAAAAACACTCAAACAATTCTATTTATATTTTTATTTTCATTGAAGATGTCTAATTTTCAATTGTCGGTAATTCTCCAGTTTATCGGTATATGCGAAAAATGGCGTAAAATGAAAAACGTTTCTTGCAATATGTAGCACGTACTTCCTAAACGACAAATCCGCGTGCAAAAAATCATTTTTTTAATTGCAAATATAAAAAAATGCGAAAATAGTCGACCGAAAAGCACAGTGAGAGTGACAAGTGAGGTTATGTTTCTCTAGCTGTTAGTCGCTCGACAAAAATTGTAATAATTATAGACTTATATTGGTTAAACAGGCGCTAACACGGCATCTAATCCTTCTTTTTGGTTCCAATTCGGTATATGCTACATAAATCAACAAGAGTTTTTCATTTTTTTTTTTTTTTTGTCATAAGCGGGTACCCTATTTTCACATTTTTTTATATTTACAATTAAAAAAATGGTTTTCCGCTCGCGGACTTGTCGTTTAGAAAGTACGTGCTACATATTGCAAGAAACGTTTTTCATTTTACACCATTTTTCGCATAAGCCGATAAACTGGAGTGACCCAATTGTCAATAATTCGTAAACAGTTCAAGATTAAATAATTCAGTTATATAACACCCTGTATATTCTAGTATTAGCTAAAAAAATGCAGAAATAAAAATAAAAATCGACGTGTCTGAGCGTTTTTTTTTAAGTTAACCTGTTCAGAAATATTCCTATTATTCCAAACTTTATCACCACCCTGTATAAGTCAGGAGACAGGAGCCATGTAGAGGGACATTTTTTTAAGTGCCTCACCCGATTGACGATTTTCCTGCTGACTATAATAAAAAACAAATTACATATTTCTCAATGATTTTCGATAAGGAAGTCAAATTTATTGTCAAAAAATATATATGTTCACCAAATTGATAAATACCACGCCATTTTGAATTTTGTTTAATGGCAACCCTCATAAATAACCACACAAGTGAATTGCATTTGGCGATCCGATTTCAAAAAGCAATAGTTGTTGATATTTATTTTCAGCAGTTTCGGAAATACGAGGATGCCTACTTTGCTTCATCGATTTTGTCTTTTAAGTGTCTCACCCCTTTAATAAATAGACCTTTTAAACTGAAACCCCCAATTTTTTTCACAGTGACATAATTTCCCGTGACCAAGCTATTTACGCTATAATCAAATCCGATAGATGTCAAAAAGTGACAGATACGACGCCGTTTTGAACTCTTTTAAATGGCAACCCTCATAAATAACCACACAAGTGAATTACATTTGGCGATCCGATTTCAAAAACCTATAGTTGTTGATGTTTATTTTCAGCCGTTTCGGAAATACGGGGGTTCCTAAATTGTCTTTATCGATTTTATCTTTTAAGTGTCTCACTCCTTCAATAAATGGACCTTCTAAGCTGAAAATCAAAATTCTTTTCACAGTTACATAATTTCACGTGACAAACAAATAATAACGAATTTTAATTTCTATTTGTTAAATTAATAATTCTTACTTTTCATTTACTTTAACTAGACATGCAATAGAAAATCTCAATTATTCTAGTAGCACCCAACTGCCTTTTTTTACTTTTCCCAATAGTTGGCTTGAATAAACTAAAGTGCATGAAATATGGTAAAGAAAATACTAAAATATTTTGCTATTTTAAGTGGCGATAGTTTCTTGGAAGGGGAAAAAATAAAACCTTTTGTTTGAAGCCAATCTTTTAATAATAAAAAATAATTATTCACTTTACTTGTTTGTTAGAGCTTGATAACAGAAATTTAATAAAATAGTTTAAAGAAACATGTCCTGTTTCTTGTTGTTTAAATTATATTATATGTGGGATAACGTTTTCATTAAGACACAAGTTACCAGCAAGAAAATTGGGATTTTCAGCTTAAAAGGTCTATTTATTAAAGGGGTGAGACACTTAAAAGACAAAATCGATGAAGGCAATTTAGGAATCTCCGTATTTCCGAATCGGCTGAAATAAATGTCAACAACTATAGGTTTTTAAAATCGGATCGCTAAATGCAATTCACTTATGTGGTCATGTATGGGGATTGCTATTTAAAAAAAATCACAATGACGTCGTGTCTGTCAAATTTGTGAATCTATATATTTTTTGACATTAAATTTGGCTTCATTGTCGAAAATCATTGAGAAATATGTAATTTGATTTTTATTATAGTCAGCAGGAAAATCGCCAATTGGGTGAGACACTTAAAAAAATGTCCCTGTACTTCCAAATATACATATGAAGGTACTATTTCTAATTCCCTATTATCATAATAAAATATATGATGGCGAGCTAGGACAGAGTAACCGCCCCAGCTGAATATCATCACGTTGGTCTTGTTAATATTTACGGTCAGACTGTTTAAGGTGGCATATTCATTAAGGGCTCTGAGCTTGCGGTTGAGAACAACCTCCGAGTCGGCCAGAATGACCAAATCGTCTGCAAACAGTAGGACTATTACACTCATGTAGTTCTCCACATTAATATCTGCAAGACCTAAAGAATGGAAGGGGTATTCAATATCTGCAATGAAAATTGAGGAAATAAGAGGGGATAGGGACTCACCCTGTAGCACGCCCTCGATAATCTCAAATGTTTTGGTAAAGCCGTTGTTGGATTTAATTCTTATAGCGGCGTTGTCATATATGTTTTTAATTATTCGTATAAATTTTGCGCTTATACCTGATTCATACAACTTTTACCATAGCAAATTATGGTTGATTGTGTCGAAGGCTTCTTTAAAATCAACAATGGCAGCAAACACCTTTTGGCTCTTAAGTCTAAGATGAATTTGGATAATTGAGTTAAGAATGCGCAACAATTTATGAGCGCAATTCCTCTATAGTTTTCAAGATCCTCCTTTGGTCCCTTTTTGTGAAGCATAGTTATGATAACTTCGCTCCAGGCAATGGAGACTTGTTTGTTTTCCAATATTTTATTATATAAGTGAGTAATCTACAAAAGCCAATTGTTAGGAAGGTTCTTAAAAAACTCGTATGAAATTAAATCATTGCCCGGTGCTTTGCCGTTCTTGCATTTCTTAAGGCAGTGTGATAGTTTATCTAAGGTAATTGTCAAACAGAAAATGTCCAGCATCGAAATAACTTATATTGGAAAAGGTCCAAGGTTTAATCTTAGAATCATAGTAATCTTCCCACTCGCGGGTAGAAATTTGGCAGAAATTTTCCGTACGCCTAAACGTGTTAAGAGGTTTCCAAAAGGAAACCTGATCTTTTGTAGAGGAAAGGGCATTAATAAGGTTTTGATCAAATTGTTTTTTTTAATAGTGTTTCTGTAAGATTTCTTCGACTGCAGATAATTTGACTTAAAAAGTTCAGCAAAGTTATTTATCTTGCAAGATACGAAAACAATTCAGGAAACAAAAAAGTTGTATTATTAGTTGGTACATCCGAAAAACATATCAAAATTAGAAAAAAGGCAGTGCCGTACATTATTTTTTATCAATAATATACCTAATAAATTTAATAGTTAGGCCCGTTATCATTATGAATAACAGTACCAAATTTCAATAAAATCGGAAAAAGGATATTTAAAAAAATTATAAAAAAACGATTTTTTTTTTAAACTTTAACACCCTGTGTATCAAAAACACCCTGAACGTTAATACCCTGAGTTAAATATATCTATATATAGTTTGAATATTTTCAACTAATCTATTACGCGATGTCATTCGTTGTGACGTCAAGACAGTTAGTGATGGGCGAAATCACATGTTTTGAATCGTATTTTAGAAGCGCACATGCACAGGTTTTAGTCATAGACATCGTAACTATTAGACCGAACAATAACAAATAAACGTGTTGTCATCAATGTATTCCAGTGTAAAGTAAATCAACACCATATAATCCCCACTCCCGGCCCCATCTAGCTCCTCACAGCGTCTCGCCACCAAACGATTTTGGCATCACAATTTTATAGCATTTATGAATGGCGTGTCGGATCTATAGTTACGATATCTATGGTTTTAGTGAATTCATTTTTCATCAGGTTATTTTTCATTTAGATGCTCCAATAAAATAATCGGATGACGCTGATTATTATCATAATCGGATTTTCGATTATTTTTAATTTTGATCGCCCAACACTAGTGAAGACTGTCAAGGCGTTGCAGTTTGACGCTACTGCTACTACCACATATATATACTGTCACGAGGTACTTTTTCCATTCCCACACGCACGACACTGCATCTGCACGTTCAGAGAGCGCCCATGGTCGTGCGTGTCAACCGGCCTGTCGAGTTCGGCGCCGCGGGAACTACTTAGATATGGAACCAGACTAGGATAACTTAAATGGTGAAGATCGTTCCCCGTTCGTTTAGTTCTTCAACCAGACGATGATGGCGCTATTGTAGGGATTTTGTTTTATAAGGTTGTTCATATCCTAACCACGGCAGATATAACTCTGCCGTGTCCTAACGTTGGTAGCGGCCAAACATGTATTTAGAATGAGCGTGGGGAACGTTCTCTATATTTCTCTCTCCGAATTCAACCGCACCAGCAAAAGTGCGATAAAGATAAAAATATAACTTATGCGCTGATCCATAATAAAAATATTTTCCGGAGTCGGACCCAAGCGACATTTTAAAATTAAATTTTTACACGAAGCGGCGCGACGTAAAATTTAAAGTACAAAGCGGGAAACGTGTGAAAATGCACAGGTTTCCAAAAAGCGACGCGGTAAGTTTTTTTGTTGTTTTAGCAAAGTAATAAAAAGGGTGTATCGTGAAGAGCCAAAAAGGGACCTTGCGCCTATACTGTATACAAAATATTGTTGCTATCTAAAAAAAAATGTATGCAGGACACCTTTTGATCCTGAATAATCATAAACATTACTTATATACTGATTTTCTTAGAGTTATGACAGTTTACAATGTTAGTATAATGTCCGTGTATTTTTAGACGCATAAACTTTGGGTAAATGCTATTCAAAATCCATTACTCTGTAGCAAAGACAAGATTGGCATTCATAAAACTTATAGAGTTTGCCACGCACATTCTGGATATGACCAAAAAATTGAGCATGGCAGAATTAAGAGGATCCTATTTAAAGCTAAACGCTGTTCCTATGTTAATTCTTTACAGCACAATCCTAGGTAAAACTTGCCTTGTTATTATATTAATTTATGTAAATATCTAATATTAATAAAGCTTGTCGCCATATCAGAAACGTTGTTACAACTTCCTTTTAATCTCCCAAAATATATTGACTTTAATTCAAAAGGTTCGCGCATCTAACATTTCCATCAGAGTTAAAAGCGCGAAAATTTGAATTCAAAGTTGTAAAATTTAAATTTTCATGCGTGGCACCGGCCCCCCGCCCCTCGCCCGCAGTGCTACATTTAGTTCTTCAACCAGACACGAATGGCGCTATAAGGGAACCAATTTAGTATGTTAAGTTGCCTATCTATCCCTACCATAAGCGCATCTCCCTTGTCTATGTATGGAACTCCGTGAACGACGGAAGGCAGAGACCAGCGAGTAGCGATGCCTCGAGACGCTCCCCCCGCGACGTCAAGTAAACTGAGTACAAGGTAGGACTGGGTTAACTTAATAATTTACTTGTTTTCGATTGATTTTAACATAAATAAAAGCTGCAATAATTATGATGACCATCATTTAATAAACTCCCGGTGCCCCCCGTGACAATACTACCGAATAATTATATTATGGATAATAAAACTCAGGTAGGTCTCTATTTTAATAATAGGTATAAAAATAATTGTAGGTTAGGCTCATATATTATGATTTTTTCGCTTTAGTTTATTTATTATACTTTTAATTTAAATAAAAAATTTAAGAATTTTGAATACCTATATAACATCAAAAAAAATTATAGCTGCAATTTTCTTTGATATTATATACAGTTCATAACAGCTTTTGACCAAACTAGTTGCCAGTATTTATAATGGAATAATATGTACAGGGTTTTTCTTTATAATTTGCCGCCCCTTTAAAGGCCTTATTTCACGAGATACAGCAAAAAAGTGAATATAAAAGTTTTAGAGTTTTACACGAACATTTTTATTGTGCTAATTAAAAAAATGTATGTCTGTCACATAACCAATAAATTTGAAAAAAATATTTTTTTTAAATGGTACCTATATTATGAGATTTTTAAAATCTTCTTAAATTCCTCTATTTAAAAATATATATTACGTCTATATTTGGACCAACGGTATTCGAGTTATTTCACTGCAAATAATGTCATCTAGTTAGCCCCTGCCTGGCCATTCGGAATAATATATTATGACGTTTTATCGCTCTTGGAATGGAAATCAAAACAAAGAAATTCTTATATTAGAACATTATATTTTAAAAAATTACAGAAGGTTTTTATTTATGGTCCATATTAAATAACAATGAAAATACTATAATTAATGTCTTAATTTATATGAGTACCTCCGTTATTAAAACAATCTTAAAATAATCCTCTTAATTTACAAAATGCATTGCTGATAAAATGGCTGTATTCTGTATTCGCTATTCAAAGTATCAATTTCTAGTCCAATTTTTTGACGCAATTCTAATAAATTATCTGTTCTATTATAATAAATTTTATTTTTTAAATACCCCCACAAAAAATTGTCGAATGGTGTGAGATCAGGGCTATTCGCTGGCCATTGATCCGTATCTACCAATCCATAAATTGTACCGATTATTTAAATAAGTCCTTACAGATTTGTAAAATAGGTTTTACATTTAAATAAAATATTTTACCTTCGAAATATAATAAAATTGCCAAATCTTCATCTGTATTTTCTTTAGCAACTCTCTTTTTCCTTTGAAGAGTTTTTCTATCGGCATGAGTTTTTACAACAAATGCTATTGTTTTTCTGGCTGGAACTCAATCGCCTGGATACGTAATTCCGTATTGACGCCTCGCTTTTGACGCATTATTTTCATTTGAATAATAAATTTGAAGTAGGTATACGAAGTTTCTCTTCTTCGATGAAATGCATTTTCACGTCAAACGAAGAAAAATATTTAGTGTCAAATAATTTCTTTCTTTTGATTTCCATGGCAAGAGCGATAAAACGTCATAATATACAGTGTGGCCCAAATTGGGCCTACATGTATGAGGATCTTGGAAACTATAGAAGATAGAGAAACGGTTAAATGGGGAAAGTTTTTGACAATTATATTTCTAACTGAAAACCGTTTAGTACGCGGCCCTATCTTTTTTGGTTTTTGAAATATGTTGAAAAAACCAAAAAGATGTATTTTCGAAAATATGCTGTAGATTTCTTATTATTTACTATTTTGGCAATCTGTAAAAACATTTTTAAAGCAACTTTTTAAGTAGATTTCAGTTCTGCAATTTAATTTTGAACACGACGTTTCAGTTATTTTATACCATCATCAGGTTCATTTTTTCTTATGGGCGCCATATTGTATTTTATACTTAAAAGGTAGCTTATGACGTCAGCTTTTCAACGATGTATTATTTGTTGGAAAATAAATGAAATTGACTTGAAAAATAAAGAAAATTAATTTTCGCAACACGTCAAATTTGACAACTGCACTATAACTCCCTAAATTGAATACCAATTAAAAGGTTTACATTTTGTAGTATTCACAAAACACTGCTTGCATTGTTTCAATCAACAATATTACAATAACCTATGAATCAAAAATAAAATCCAGTAGCCTATGACCTTACAATAACCTATGAATCAAAAAGAAAATCCAGTAGCCTATGACCAACCACTACCGTTTGAAAATGAAACAAAAATATTACTTGTCAGAACGAGTAAAAGTATAATAGTTTTTATTATTAATATCTAATAATAACGATTTATTTGTGTATTCTGAATTTAAAAGAAAATGGCATTGCGTTTTTCTCACGAAGAAAAATTTGATTTGCTAGAATGTTACATTCATTGCAACAGAAATGCAAACCTTGCATTAGAAAGGTATTTTGAAAATTTTCCTGAAAGACCGCAGCCAAGTGTCAGACTTTTTCCAAAAATTGTTATGAACCTGAGAAACCATGGAAGTTTTGAAAAACCGCGGCACAAGAGTTACGAAAAAGCAGGTAATAACGAGCGTGACGAAAATGTCAGAGCCTATTTTAATGCCGCTCCGACATCATCTACAAGAGCGTCGGCAAGAGACTTACCAATTTGGACCGATGAATCACATTTTACCAACTACGGGGTATTTAATAGACATAACCATCATTTTTGGGCAACAGAAAACCCTCACCAATTGGCTCAACGAAGACTGCAAACCCGATTTGGTTTTAATGTATGGTGTGGTATGTATGGTAAGTAATGTCACCTAGCTTGCTAAATACATAGCAGGTATTAAGTAACCCAGCTTTACTTTTCTCCTTACATTTTAGACAACAGACTTATAGGACCATTCTTTTATAATCATACGTTGAATGGCCAAAGATACTTGGAGCTGTTAGAAGATCAAATATTACCGGCAATTAGAGCAAGAGTTCCTCAAGATCAATTGAATAATATTTGGTTTCAACAAGACGGTTGTCCCGCACATAATGTTCGGGAAGTTCAAACTCTCTTAAGACAGATATTTGATGACAAATTAATTTCAAACGGCGGACCAGTTAATTGGCCTGCTAGATCCCCTGATATAACTCCTCTCGATTTTTATTTATGGGGTTATGTAAAAAATGAAGTATATGAGTTTGAACCCCCGGAATCTGTACAAGAATTAGAAGAGAGAGTGAGGAATGTGTTTACGAGCATAAATGGCAACACGCTTCGCAGGGTCATCAATACTGTGTTAAAAAAGTGTCAAAAATGTATTAATAAAAACGGCCAACATTTCGAATAAGTATAGTAAGTTAGATATTTTTTCTTATTTTCTTTTCAAAACAATAATTATTATTCATTGCGTTTTTAGTTTTCTTTATTTGAAATGTTAATATGAGATTTTTAACCATAAGGAAAAAATAAAATAATGTATTATAATATTATGATATTTTAAACAAATTTAACCCTGCCTAATGTGTTCTTCTCAAATTTGACGTGTTGCGCAAATTAATTTTCTTTATTTTTCAAGTCAATTTCATATATTTTCCAACAAATAATACATCGTTGAAAAGCTGACGTCATAAGCTACCTTTTAAGTATAAAATACAATATGGCGCCCATAAGAAAAAATGAACCTGATGATGGTATAAAATAACTGAAACGTCGTGTTCAAAATTAAATTGCAGAACTGAAATCTACTCAAAAAGTTGCTTTAAAAATGTTTTTACAGATTGCCAAAATAGTGAATAATAAGAAATCTACAGCATATTTTCGAAAATACATCTTTTTGGTTTTTTCAACATATTTCAAAAACCAAAAAAGATAGGGCCGCGTACTAAACGGTTTTCAGTTAGAAATATAATTGTCAAAAACTTTCCCCATTTAACCGTTTCTCTATCTTCTATAGTTTCCAAGATCCCCATACATGTAGGCCCAATTTGGGCCACACTGTATTATTCCGAATGGCCAGGCACGGCTAACTAGATGCTATTTGCAGTCAAATAACTCGAATACCGTTCGTCCAAATATAGACATTATATTATATATTTTTGAAAAAGGGAATTTAAGAAGATTTTAAAAGTCTCATACCTAACATCCCATTTAAAAAAAAATATTTTTTTCAAATTTGTTGGTTATGTGACCGACATACATTCTTTTAATTAGCACAATAAAAATGTTCGTGTAAAACCCTAAAACTTTTATATTTATCCATATTGTTTATCGAAAATGTTAAGTATCTATTAAAAAAAAACTTTATCATTGCCCTGTATACTACAAATTAGTTGACGATTTAATGCGCTTTTCGCTCTTTCCAATTTATTGCCGGTTAATAAATATTGGTATAAAGTTTTTTCATATTTAGAATTAAAGTTTTTCGTTTTTTGAGAAACAATAAAAATAAATTCTTATGCCAATCGTAATAATTTTAAAAGCAAAACTTTTTATAAAGAATAACTTTTTTTCGAAAAATTGATAATAAAGAAGTTTTCCATTTGGCAAGCAAATCCACGCACACGCTGTATGATAAAATATCCACATAATATTAGTATGATTCATACTTAAAATTATTAATTGTTAAATTTCCATTTTCAGGGCCCCATAAATAACAACATTGGATAAAATTTTACTATTGACCTCCACACCTAAAGGCAACCTCCTTGCAAAGGGCATTAAATTGCCTATCCAACTTTGTCAAGAAAACTGACAAGGGGTCATCGTCAGGGTTTGCGAGTTGGGTGGGAAAATGTAATGGTAATGCAACTAATTTATTTAATTTAAACAAATTATTTTATTAAGTGTTCAAAATGTGCGCCGCTATTGGGCAAGACAACAATAAAGTAAATTTTGAAATCATCTTGATCCCGGATCCAGCAAACCAAAGACATTATAACTAAAATGTCTTTGCATCGAACTCTTGAAACAATTGTAGTTACGCCACTCTGTTAATAAGTTATATTTTTGGTTTGATTTATAGAGAACATTTTTTATTTGTAGCTTTGAAGATTTTCTGTCGTTTTGATACCAATTTTTGTTCAGAATTTGTTTAACCTATTTTATATGGTTAAGTCTAAATAAATTTTAATTGTTTTTTCGTAAGCTTTAATTCTTATTTACATGGCCATTAATAAATATCAATATTTGGTTTTTAATGACATTTATTGCTTTCTTGGGTATAATTTTCTATAAAATACATTGTATTCATTAAATTCTATCATTTGTTCTAGAATTTCGTGAATACATGGTATTTTATAGTAAATTAACTCAAAACGCAGTAATTACATTTTCTGGCGTAGCGCCCGGTAACCTTATGGCCAAATCAAATCAATGTTTCGCTGGTTGTCTACGTGTGTACGAACGTCCTATGTATTTCGCACCAATTCTAACCTCTTAATTGTTTTGTGACATAGCCTTTGTAAAACAGCTGATTCCGTATCTTTTTTCTATGCTTCGTGTAGAAATAGACATATAAAATACATGTAGAAATAGAAATATACGGAAAATTAGACAAAAACTATCATAAAATAAACATAAGAAACACTTTTTCAGTGTCTCATTATTGCCTCCAGTAAGTGACCCTACGTTCTTAATTTTGTCTCCAAATTTTACTGCCTACCTGTGAAATGATATTTCTGATAAGTTTTTCTTTCTTGCACAGAATGCCCCCGATAGCCCCGATATTTTGTGCTTTCCTTTTGTTTGAACACTAGTGCACCTTGGGACTGCGCACGTTTTCATCTCTAGCGTTTCAAAGTGTTCAAATTTTCCAACACACAGTTTGCTGTTCAACTATTGTTTCCATTAATTATTTATGTATCTTTTACAAACGGTTAAGGAAATGAGGAAAACCATGTTGAATTGTTGATAAAAACGGAAACAAAATATACAAATCGCTTTTGCTTAGGGATGGTCGATCTATATCGATATTGGCAAAACATCGATATTGTGGTTACACTGCCGACATTGTGACATCGATAACAGCCCCTGTAAAATTTAAGCACAGAGTAAAAATTTATTTTAAACCAAATGGGAGTGATCTGTGATCAAGTCAAAATAGTATATTAAAGTACATGTTTTATAAAGCATCATCTTATAGCACGCGTCCATGTTAAAAAACGAGCCGCTTGCGGCGAGTTTTTTAACGGGACAAGTGCTCTAACTGCTTTATAAAACACGTACTTTATACTATTTTTTCTATTTTGTATTTTTTTCAATAAGAAAATACATATTTAAAAAGAAAATCAACCCTTCAAATTTTGTAAATTTGTGTGTCTAAATTCTATGTTGGTAATACTCTAAATTTCTTTTTATCATAGTAGCCTTGACAATAAATAATATTTTCTTTGTGTCATTGTCACGAAATTTGTGATTTAATATTTCATAGAGTTGTTCATAATTATAATTAAAAAAATATGGAGCATGATAATCTAAGTTTAACTCCCCCTGAGTTAAGGGATATTGCTAATAAAACGATAAATCAACTTTTACCAGAGAAATCCCGAAAACTTTCTTTTCTCAAGGATAACAATAACAGGAAACGTCAGACGTCAACAGAATAAAACATTTAAATATAACCAATGCCAACTTTTAAAAAATAAAATTCGGAGTTCGAAATGGATATATTTCGAACTCGCTAGCGCGTTCGAAATATCTATTTTTCGAGACAAAATTAGAAAATAGTATATTAAAGTACATGTTTTATAAAGCATCATCTTATAGCACGCGTCCATGTTAAAAAACGAGCCGCTTGCGGCGAGTTTTTTAACGGGACAAGTGCTCTAACTGCTTTATAAAACACGTACTTTATACTATTTTTTCTATTTTGTATTTTTTCAATAAGAAAATACATATTTAAAAAGAAAATCAACCCTTCAAATTTTGTAAATTTGTGTGTCTAAATTCTATGTTGGTAATACTCTAAATTTCTTTTTATCATAGTAGCCTTGACAATAAATAATATTTTCTTTGTGTCATTGTCACGAAATTTGTGATTTAATATTTCATAGAGTTGTTCATAATTATAATTAAAAAAATATGGAGCATGATAATCTAAGTTTAACTCCCCCTGAGTTAAGGGATATTGCTAATAAAACGATAAATCAACTTTTACCAGAGAAATCCCGAAAACTTTCTTTTCTCATGGATAACAATAACAGGAAACGTCAGACGTCAACAGAATAAAACATTTAAATATAACCAATGCCAACTTTTAAAAAATAAAATTCGGAGTTCGAAATGGATATATTTCGAACTCGCTAGCGCGTTCGAAATATCTATTTTTCGAGACAAAATTAGAAAAAGTATATTAAAAACAAAAACATTCCGTAATTTCCGGGCGTGTCCGAAATAGTCCAAGCAGGCTTTTTATTAAAGATTTATAAAGTACTTACTTTTAATACTAGATGTCGCCAGACCTTTATAATTATGTGGTCGCCAGTGGCGGATTTTCTTTTTGAACTGCATTGTTTATTTATGCTTTGGCAAGTTGGCGAGATTTCATGTGACACGTGATATTATGTAATCCAAGTAAGCTGTTCTTTTTTTTTATTAACCCTGGATCAATTTTTATCTTAAGGATATCTGATACCAATAAAGTTTTCCGAGTTCTGTGATTGATATCTCTACCTTCCGATCATTGCCTTGCGAAAACGACGGCACGACAACGATCCCGTTTTAAAAACTTGCGTAGTTGGAGTTGAGAATAAGAAAAGGCAAATCAAATTTTGGTTGGTTATAGCCGCATATTATATCTAACCAAGAGTTCAGTGGTTATATCTTAAGGTTCGCGTGAGAGCAAACCAATAGAAATATAAATTCAATTCAATTATTTTCACTTTATTATAAGAATTAGATTCTCTTCTCTGCAACTACGCCTATGCAGTTTTAAAATTAGGTCGTCGCGGAATCCGGCCCCGTCCGAGAAGAGCAAAACAGGTCGCTTTAGAGCCAAACACAGAACAATAAAGGAACCAAAGTGGCGAATCGATTACGGCTCAGGTGTACCAACTACTAATATGCATACTAGGGCATAAACATAACCAGAAAAAATTATAAATAATCAACAAAAGTTTATGTGGTGCCGATAACATCACTCGAAGAAAGTTAATAAAATAAAATGCCCCTTCAGTTTATGGCTATGGCGCAGGTACGATATAAGTTTTATTTCTGCATTTCTGTAATTTTTGCTTGTCAAACGTCACCGTTTTTTTAAAAGTCCATTTTATATGAATTTTTAACTTGGTACTTGGTAGACTATATGCCTGTGAAAATGCGATTTTTACAGAATGCCGTTGAACCTATGCAAGTAGATGCCCCCCCAGAAGATAACGATAACAATGAGGAACCTTTTTATGTAGTTGAAAATCCGACTATAGACCTGGAAGCCTATGCAAATAGTTATACGGGGCTGGCTAAACTACATAGGCTCATTTTTATTGTTGATCACTGTCCAGCATTAAGACTAGAGGCTTTGAAAATTGCTATTTCTTATGTTATGGCTACGTATAATGTTAACTTGTATCAGGTAAGAAAGTTTTATTTTTGCCAATTCATTATATTTCTTCAGTAATGTAGCTTGTGACAGATCCGTGATATCCTGTATTAAAAGTGAAAATTTTGCATATTTTCGCGATGCCATCCAGTAGTCAAAAATATGTACGTATATACCAGTATCTTTTATCTAATAGTTCCAAGTGCCTAAAAGTGCAATACATTTTAGAATAACTCCACATACCTAGTAGGTACATAATAACTTGGGGTAATGCAATGTAATGTGCTATAGTGCTGAGTATTATAAGGTAGAATGTGAAAAATAATTAAAAACTTTAAATTTATTGCTTATCCCAGGCAAGAATTGCAATGTTTATTTATAAAACATTGAAAAATATCAATATTCTGATCTAACATTCTTTTGTGTTAGAAGGTTAACTTCTGATTATGCCAAAAGTACTGAAAATTGTTGATTATAATAATTACCAGAAGCGAGACCAGAAGTTTGTTGTTTTATTATGTAATTTTATTTCAGCAGAAAAATAAGTTAAAAATTAGAACAAATATAACTGTATCACTTCTACTATCTTACAGTACTCATTATAGTACTACCTTAGAAATATAGGGTAATAAAAAAGTACAACATGTAACAGTCACTGAAACAAACTAGGTAGGTACTTAAGCAAAAAACTGCTTTTTCAAGTTTTTATATTTTTTGTGAATTAAGCACTTGTCGGTTTTTTTAATATTGAGTGTTTTATTTTTATACTGAATCCACGGCCCCACAACTATTGCCATAATATATATAATAGTGCTCCTTTTTGATGTTAGTGGGCCTTTCTTCCTTTTTCTCTGGATTCTCTACTTCAAATGACTCACTTTTTGTGTGTCAAATTAGGATGCTTCTTAAAATAAAGAAATATTAAAGCTAATCAAAGCTATTACCTTAAAACGGACTGTGCGAGTGACTTGAGACATTGTGTTCTATTTGCTCATATTTGTTAACAATCGGCTATTTATACTTTAAAATGGATTTCTGCAGGTGCTTGTTTAACACTGTAGAATAAAATAACTCTTTAAATACAGCAACAAAATGTCCGAGGAACTATCACATGTGGAAGTTATTTTGTACTCCCTCCACACAAAAAAGAACATATGAACGTAATGCAAGGCAATTCGACCATAATGCGATGTTATGTGACTTAATGCAGCATGATGCAGAGTAATGCAACCTAATGTGGCGTAATGCATTGGAATTTAGCAAATGAAAGCCAGTTTGTTAAGTTATTTTGCACTCCCTCTACACTAGAGAACATTGTACACAGTAAAGTGGGTGTAATACAAGGTAATTCGATCATAATGTGACGAAATACAAAGTAAATTTAATTTTAAAATTATTGCTGAATTCACTGTATAAAAATGTAAGTAACAGGTTTATTAAAATATTATTGCCTTTGTTTTTTTTTCGCTTGATGTTTTAGGCAAACCTATATATTTAGTATAAAATATACTATTATATTTTAGTTGTTTTAATTTAATAATAATATGGATATGCAAATTTTGAATTTTTGTTAAGATATGGTAAAAATCTTGGATAGTAGTTCGGAAACACAAAGAGCCTTAATAGTTTAAAAAAGAATAGTCAAAAGATGAGAACAATAACAAAAATAAAATATTAGGAAACCTGTAGGGGTGTCTGTAGAGAATTAGTAATATTGATGGTATTTGCGCTGTATATTTATGAATATTTAATGTTTTTACACAAAAATAGGGAATGTTCAAGTTGAAGAAATTCGAGATATACCAATCCAATTAAAGACTGCTCAAAGAAAAATTGAATAATTACTTTTCCGCGCACTATTGTACACCACACATTTGTTTTTTGAGGCTACTGACTGTGAACCTCCCTCATCCAATGCGAATTTTCTGTTGCCCAATAACGACAATTTTGTCTGTTCACATTACCATTCAAAGAGAACGTAGCTTCATCGAAAAAAATAATATTTTAAACAAAATTATTATCCAGATTGTACATATTTTGCATGCGTTGACAAAATTTATTTCGCCTATCGAAATCATTTTCAAATAACTCATGTACTGGAATAACTTTGTATGGGTGATATTATTTGTGTTTTTGAACTATTCGGTGAACAACAGTTCCAAATGTGTAAATTGACCCCAATGTGCGACAGAGGAGTACATCGATTTTCTTCCATGGAAAGCAAAACGTCAAGTTGTTCATTTTCATCTCGAGCAGGACGACCAGATTTGGGCAAATCTCCAACATGACCGAATTCTTCAAATGTAGCCCCTATTCTACACACATTTGACATATGGGAGGACGGTTAGGTTTCATTGAATAATTGAGTTGTTTCTGTTTGAGTACGTGTTTTATTACCAAGACCAAACCCTGCATAGCATTTCAATTTTTTCTCGTTCCGTTAACTTCACCGTCGGAGACAAGTCAACATTACAAACAAAATTAACACACAATGGAATGTTTTGCTCGATTTACAAATAAATCGTCAGATATACAGTCTTACTATTGATATGTTCAATCGTAATTTTATTGACAACTCTTCAGTTTAGGTATAGGACATGATACGTGAAGCATACTTAGAAATTGACAAAATTCAAAAATGGAATAAAAAATAGATGTTTTAATTTGAAAAAATGAAGTTAATGGTCCTAACTTATTTTTGGGCTACCCAGTTATTCAAAAAACATACCTCTGAATTTTAAATGAATTTAGACATTACTTCTGTGACTCACTATATATAATTGACTTGAATTTGCTTGCTTGATTTTAGGATATGTTCGGGGTCGCACTTGCCCCTTGAAAATACGCGACTGGGGCAAGTGCGATTGTTACCACTAAGGTAAGTGCGTTTTTGAGAAAGAACAACAAGAGTTACAAAATACATCAAAAAACATAAACGACATGATTTTCAATGACTGGGTCCTATAGTTAAATTTCCCGGAAAAAAATTATTAAATATTATATGTGGGTAAAGAGACTAATATGTCTGATTACGACTTTACTACTAATTTTGCTAAAGAAAGTATTTTTTATATTAATATTTATTATATTTTTCAAGAGAAACTATGTTCATTTTGCCTACTGTTCAAGACTGTTCGTCGGTTTTCTGAGAACATTATTTCAGTCCTTCCTAACCCGAAAATTAGCCGCAGAGGTGAAATAAGCTTGGAAGTACAATTTGATAATATGTACAATATCCAGTAAAAAAGAAGGTTTCAAATAATACTGTTTATTTACCTTAGAATATTTTTTTAGAATAATAAGTTTTTTGCGATAACTGTATTATTTACTTATAATACTTTTTCCGACAGAATAAAACGTTCCTAAAAATGATTTTTTTTGTCTACTTTTTACCCCTGACATCAAAGTATTTGATTTGTAAAGAAATAAAGATAATTCAGATTTGCAAAAAGTTTTAAAAAATTTTACATATTGGTTAAGTGCTCTTGCCCCGCGAATTCATTTAATATACTGAGATGGACCCTTGATCTCCAAAGACGCACTTGCCCCATGGGGCAAGTGCGTTTTCACAATGCACTTCTTATGGTTTAGAATGGTCATAACTTTTTTATCAGTGTATGTATCAATCAATGTAAAATGATTTTTTAGGGTATAATCTTAAAACTGTTGTTTTTTTTTGGACAACATGATAATAAGTTTACCAGACTTAGCCTGTGGGGTTTGGTAGTTTCCAAGTCAAATAACTCAAAAACTATTGACATTAGACATATGACATGCTACACGAAAGTTGTTTAAACTTTTACAAGGATTGTAAAAAAAACAAAATATACAGGGTGTCTCATTTAAAATTAACAAGTTTGTACTGGTTTTGTGGTAACAGGATGCATAAATGTTTTTTTTTTGTTTAATATGTGTAATATATACATTCATATTGATATCCCAAATTTTTATCTATGAAAAAGCGTTTTAAAATTGCGCCCTTCATTTATTTCAGCAAGAAGTCATAATCAGTTTTATTTCTACTGAATAATTATAATGGTACATTTAGAAGCTCATTTAATTTGCACAAATAAATCGGTACATGTACACGCAAGCGTAAAGCTCGCGCAAGCCAAAAAGTTCGACTTCAGTAAAATCTAGTCTACTATACAGGGTGATTCAAAAGTACTTCGACAAACTTCGGGAGGTAATTGCCGGCAATATTTCAAGATGAAAAGTTCTTATAAACAGTGGTCCCTGGCGACTTCGTTACGGAGATACAGGGTGTTGAAATGTTAGAAGGAATGGTAATAATTTTTAAATAACTCCTTAACGAATAATTTTTTTTTATGAAATTTGGTGAATTAAATAAGCATCTCAGGACACTTATTTTCAAAGTAAAACACATTCGTAAATTTAACCAGTGGCGTCGGTACAAAATGTGGCTATCATATTTTTTGTGGAAAATATGCCTAACCTAACCACACCACTGACTTATTTGATTTTAACTTTTTTTTTATGAATCCCCCATTCAATTACAACAAAAAAGTTCACGTGTGTTATTTTGCTACGAGGGCCAGTTTAATGTCAAATGATTATTTTATTTGACTATACACAAACATTAAAAAATATGTTTTAAATTCAAAGATTTATTCCTAACCTAACCACACCACTGACTTATTTGATTTTAACTTTTTTTTTATGAATCCCCCATTCAATTACAACAAAAAAGTTTACGTGTGTTATTTTGCTACGAGGGCCAGTTTAATGTCAAATGATTATTTTATTTGACTATACACAAATATTAAAAAATATGTTTTAAATTCAAAGATTTATTATGTAAGGGGTAAGGTATAACATTTAATTTAATTATAATTAAATAAGTGCGTTGCAAAAATTAAATGATTTTTAAATAAATTGTTCAAAATGTCCACCTTCAGCCAAGATGCAGGCATCTAATCTCCTTTGCATGGAATCTCGTACGCGTGCTAAGATATCTGGTCTGTTTCTTATTGCCTCAAAACCATCGATTATTCGGTTTCTTAGCACTTCTGCATTTTCGACTGGCGTCTTGTAAACGATTGACTTCAAATGTCCCCACAAATAAAAATCAAGAGGATTTAAATCTGGGGACCTTGGTGGCCACGGTTGATTTCCTTCCTCAACTCCTCTACCTATCCATCGATTTGGATAAATTTGATTAAGATGGGTCCTGGCCACTATGCTGAAATGGGCGGGAGCTCCGTCATGCATAAACCATATACGTCTTCGAGTTTCTAAGGGCACATCATCCAGTAAGGGAGGAAGTTCATTTTCCAAAAAATGTCGGTACGTCTCGCCATTAAGCCGAAGTGGAAGAAAAAAAGGTCCTATTAAGTAATCGCCAACTATTCCCCCCCACACGTTTAATGAAAATTGGTATTGAAAATTTCGTTCACTAACGGCGTGGGGATTTTCCAAAGACCAGATATGGTTATTGTGAAAGTTTGTAATCGCACTCTGAGAAAAATTTGCCTCGTCCGTAAAAAGTACATAATTTAAAAATTGGGGATTTTCAGCAAATTTTTCCAAAAACCACTGACACAAATTAATGCGCTGAGGAAAGTCCCTGGGTAAAAGAGCTTGTACCCTTTGAATATGGTACGGATACAACTGCTCATCGTGCAGAATTCTCCAAACTGTGGCTTGGGTGGAATTGAGAGCATCAGCAATTATTCGAGTGCTTGTATCTGGATTTTCCACTACAGCATTTAAAACAGCTTCTTCTAATTCTGGAGTTCGGGCTGTTCGCGGTCTTCCAGGAATGTCACGTGACCTCGCAAAACTCCCTGTTTCAGCTAAACGTCGGTGAAGATTTGAAAATGTTTCAGCAGCAGGCAGTACTATGTTAGGATATCGCTCTTGATAGATTCGTCTAGCTGCTCGTGCATTTCCATCGGCAAGGCCATATACAAAATGCATGTCAGCTAAATGCGCATTATTTCTTAAGTAATCCATACCTTTTAAACAATACTATTAATATTCAATGAAAATGACAAAACTGAGAAATAAACCACATAAGCAACTAACTGTCAAATATGTTTTAATTCACGACAAATGCATTTCCAAAGCCGCCTTATCAAAATACAAAATATCAAAAAAGTATTTCCAAAGCCGCCTTGTCAAAATAGAAAATATTAGAAAATAACATACTATTCATACTAATAAATAAATATGCATGTCACTGAGAACATGTTATACTTAAATAGGCATCCTCAGATGCCTTCCTTTGGCATATACCTACATATTTGTTTATTGTAAGTATGTATAGATCTTAGTTAATATACTTAAATTAATATTTGAGTGTTTGATCAATTATTTAAAACATATTTTTTAATATTTGTGTATAGTCAAATAAAATAATCATTTGACATTAAACTGGCCCTCGTAGCAGAATAACACACGTGAACTTTTTTGTTGTAATTGAATGGGGGATTCATAAAAAAAAAGTTAAAATCAAATAAGTCAGTGGTGTGGTTAGGTTAGGAATAAATCTTTGAATTTAAAACATATTTTTTAATATTTGTGTATAGTCAAATAAAATAATCATTTGACAATAAACTGGCCCTCGTAGCAAAATAACACACGTGAACTTTTTTGTTGTAATTGAATGGGGGATTCATAAAAAAAAAGTTAAAATCAAATAAGTCAGTGGTGTGGTTAGGTTAGGAATAAATCTTTGAATTTAAAACATATTTTTTAATATTTGTGTATAGTCAAATAAAATAATCATTTGACATTAAACTGGCCCTCGTAGCAAAATAACACACGTGAACTTTTTTGTTGTAATTGAATGGGGGATTCATAAAAAAAAAGTTAAAATCAAATAAGTCAGTGGTGTGGTTAGGTTAGGCATAGTTTCCACAAAAAATATGATAGCCACATTTTGTACCGACGCCACTGGTTAAATTTACGAATGTGTTTTACTTTGAAAATAAGTGTCCTGAGATGCTTATTTAATTCACCAAATTTCATAAAAAAAAAATTACTCGTTAAGGAGTTATTTAAAAATTATTACCATTCCTTCTAACATTTCAACACCCTGTATCTCCGTAACGAAGTCGCCAGGGACCACTGTTTATAAGAACTTTTCATCTTGAAATATTGCCGGCAATTACCTCCCGAAGTTTGTCGAAGTACTTTTGAATCACCCTGTATAATTTAATTTTTTTTATAACGCAAACCGCAGCGGTATAGACTGTAGTAATTCCTTATCAATATTTTCCATTGTTTGTGTCAATTAATTGTGTAATTATGTCAAAAACCAACACTATTGATATGCTAACTGTGCAGGTAGACCGAACGTGTAAACAGAATACAACGACTCGGTTCATTTGCCACAATATGCATGCACAAATCAATTGCGCTAATTGCATGAGCAACTAATCTTACCTTAAGCTTACATCGCCTTGGCTATGCCTACCATTAACACACATAAGTACCTTGAGATATTAGCAGAGGGAATTAAGTACCTAACAACAGTAAGCTGGTAACAAGCACCTCTTCGTAACGTTAATACAAATATACCGAAATGCAAACATTTATTCCGTTTCAAAAATTGACAAAATATACTAAATTCAGTAAGAAATAAAATTATCTATCTACCACGGGACTAATTTGGTTCCAATAACCTCGGGCAACTTGCCGTCCCTTGGAACAAAAACTTTACAGTATAATATTATTTATCTCCCTTGATATAAATTTTTAATGACTCGCAAACTGCCAGCGAATAACCGTTCCACTTTTTAAATCGCCCTTGTTAGCCCGGACCTGATACTTCCACACTATGCCTAGCCGCCATAAAATAAATTGTTATACTTTTCAAGTAACCTAGGCGGAGGTCGGCAAGCCTACCCTGCCATTACAACAAACGGCTTTAGGATAGACAACCAAACATACATATAAAATGTATGTATATTAATATATTTAAGAACTTCACACATCGTCAAAAACGGCAAAAATATATTTGCCGGTGAATTTAAGGTTTGTTCAACCCGACTAAAAACCGTATCAGTACAGTCCCCTAAACGATCGCACAAATAATTTAACATTGCAACAGTCGGTTGCCAAGTTGGAAGTTTAATTGACAGGATGGAAATGATCGTTCGCACATAAATAGCTGGTTGGAAGAAACCTTTAAAAAAGACAGTAAGGTTAGTTAGTTAGTTATTGTTATTATTTGTTGGTTGTTATACTCGTTAATTATCGGTTGTTTGTTATTATTCTTAAAAGAAAAAGACTGAATTAGTGTAAAATAAGTCAAGAGTGAGTGTGGTCTGTTGAAAAATAAAGCTTTCGGTTTGGTTTATAAGTTTGTTTAGGATTAGAACCTCAGGTAAGCGTTTCAAAATTTAAATAAAATATCTTGTTTAGACGCACGCATCACGCAATAACTTAAAAAAGCAAGTTGAAACTGAGGTAAAAGGGGATCCTAATGATCCTATTCATTGTATTTTCGTCTTCTCTTTCATTTGATGAATAAAGTAAAATAAAGAAACAATGGTCATGTCCGACCACACATTAACATTGTTTTGTTAATTGGCCATAACATGCATTCTACTTTCAAATCAAAAAGGAAAAAGTTAAAATCCGTCGTGCGGCTGTACGACAATTTAAAAGAACTTGATTTATTTGGTAAACAAAAAACATTTTTATATGATAAGCAGGTATTTGTTGGAAAATCTGTTGTCAATGCTATCAATCATTTTTTTAACTTAGAGAACTACTTAGATATGCAAGGCTGATCCGCTAATTTTTGTAAATTGGGAAAAATGTATTGTTTTATTTAGGTATACCATATAACAATTTATTGTAAAACACCGTTCCCGAAATTTATGAATTATTGTCCATCCACAATCTGTACCAAATGAGCAAGGCTTTTCGTATCTAAAGTTATAACGCGCTTTAGAAACTAAAGCATATATACATAATATTATATCATGAATAAAGAATGTTTAATTTTACATTTTCTCAAACCTACCTTTTTTGCAAATAGAAATAAAAAAAAATGGAAGTGAAATTAAACAATTTATCATACAATCAAAACCGAAATAAGGGCGTTGTCTCCACAAATTTTAACAGCTACTTCTTTGCTATAAACTGGGATTTCCTGAATTCAAATGAAGACGTTGACGTTGTGCTACAAAAATTCTACGACGTAATTTTTAGCGGTGTTGATAGATTTGTTCCTAAAAAAAAAGATAAAAAAAGACAAATTTCCTAAATGGTACAGCCCTGAGCTCAAAAACATCATTAACTTTAAGAACAAGCTCTATAAGAAATACAGAAAATCTGGATTACAACTCGACTATGACAGATATTCAGAGGTTCGAAGAGAAAGTAAGTACCGATGGATCTATGTTACCTTATCTTCGTATCCAATACTGAACATACAATTCCATCAAATATTAAGTATTTTTGGTCTTTTGTTAACTCCCTAAAGAAAGATCAAGGAATTCCTAAAACCATGGAGTATGGCGGTGTGACAAGGAGTACGCCTGAATCTATAGTAGAAGCGTTTTCCCAACACTTTGAGTCATGTTATACTGATCACCCGAATATCAAAATACCTCTAACGCACCTTAAGCACTTGGATCCTACACTCACACTACATGGTTTCATCGAGGAAGGGATTTTAACTAAAATAATTCTGTGGATGTAAACAAGAGTTCAGGACCTGACGGCTTACCTCCTGTCTTTGTGAAGAGGTGCGCAGCATCACTGGCCAGACCTTTGTGTATTTTTTTCCAAAAGTCATTCGATGCAGCCCACTTTCCCACACAGTGGAAAAAATCTATCCTGTTCCCCATTTTCAAGTCCGGTTTAAAGACCGATGTTGGGAATTATAGAGGGATTTTCTTGTTATCTGTAATACCCAAAATATTTGAGGCCATATTAACAGACAAAATATTTAAATCCTTTAAGCGACTTCTGGTTCCAGAACAACACGGATTTTTTAAGGGGCGGTCAACTGCCACCAACTTGACTCTCTTTCAGGATTACCTCATTCAAAATATAGAAAAGGGATCCCAAATTGACGTCATTTACACCGACATTTCTAAAGCTTTTGCCAGTGTTTGTCATGCTCTGTTGTTGGAAAAGCTGAAAACATACGGAATGGAAGGCTGTTACCTGGATGTCATCAAGTCCTACCTGACTGAACGAAAACAATATGTCGGGATTAATGGTATAACATCAAGAGAGGTCGTGGTTAAATCCGGAGTACCCCAGGGATCACATTTGGGACCTACACTATTCCTGCTCTTTGTCAACGATGTTACTATCAACTTTCAAAAATGCAAATGTCTTTTGTACGCCGATGATTTCAAGTTCTATTTCGTCGTAAATTCCTTGAAGGATTGCGAGGTGGTTCAGTCTGAAATGAACAAGTTGGTACACTGGTGCGAGGAGAACTACCTTAACCTTAACGTCGGAAAATGTAAAATTATGAGTTTTTATCGTCGTAAGGAACCAATACTTTTCCAATATTTCCTTGATGGGGAAAATCTTCAAAATGTTACCAAGATGAACGATTTGGGAGTTACCTTCGATCGAGAGGTAACCTTCAACGAGCACATTTCTAATGTTGCCCTTAAAAGTTATAGAATGCTGGTTTTTTTGCGTAGAAACTAACCATATATATACCGCTATAAAATGTCTACAACTTCCTTGTTCGCAGTATCATGGAATATGGTAGTATAGTTTGGTCACCATCTTCCCAATGTCATGCAAATCGTCTAGAAGCAGTCCAGAATAAATTTGCTAAATTTCTTCTATACAAATACAGATTCTCATACAAAAATTTACCGTGTAGTACTAGGATACAGCTAGTTGGATTGGACAGTTTTGAAAATTGACGAAAGAATGCCATGGTTGCTCTTTTTGCATAAAATTGTTAATGGTAAAATAGACTGCGCCGAATTACTTTGCAATGTTGATTTTCGCGTCCCACAGAGATATACTCGTAGTAGGCAGCTCTTCCAGGAACCACCTCATCGGACTAATTATGGATTTCACAGCTGTGTGGATAGATTAGTAAAGAATTATAACTCCAATTTTCTGGACTACGACCTATTTCACCAGTCATTCGAAACTTTTAGGAAGAACATTTTAAAATTTTAATCTGTTGTTGTTTTTTTTTGCCTTGTCTATTTTGTGTTTTTTGTTTTTTATACAAAATCGCGAATTTAGAAAATTTTATACCATTTGGAGATATATTTCTCTGTAGAGTATTGTGTAGAATAAATAAATTTTCCGCTGCGGCGCTCCTTAACCCTTCCTAACATTTTTCCCTGGATCCACGCCTGTACAGAACTGCCTGCCCAACTCACGAGCCGCAACTGAATACAATAGATTATTAAAGTAGGCATCACAGTCATATTCTTCTATCGAATATATTGTAAGATGATTACCTGGTTCGAAATTAGCACACAGGTACTCCTGGACCTTACTATCGCACAGTCCGACGGGAATGACGAAGCTGTAACAGTAGCCCAAGCGTTCGTTGAAAATTTTATTTTGAGGTTTGGAATCCCAGATGAGATAGTGTCAGACCAAGGCACTGAATTCTTAGCTGCAACCCTTATGCAAACGTGTAAATTGCTTCAAATTAAAAAACTTAATTCAACGGCCTACCATCATCAGACCATAGGCGCATTAGAAAACTCTCATAAAACATTAGGAGCATACTTACGAATGCAAATAGCGAAAAACCCAACTAATTGGAGTAGTTGGATACCTTTTTGGTGTTTTTCCTATAACACTAGTGTTCATACTGAAACCCGGTATACCCCGTATGAGTTAGTATTTGGCAAAACGGCTAATTTACCTTCGAATTTGTTACGAGAAGTTGACCCTCTGTACAATTTTGATAGTTATCCTTTAGAGTTAAAGTATAGGCTCCAGCAAGCATGTGCTGATGCAAAAAGTAACTTGATGACGTCAAAAGGTAAAAGAAAGACTGTATATGATAGGAAAAGTAGCATAGTTAATTATAAGAGTGGTGATAAAGTGCTTTTGAAAAATAATTCGGGAACAAAAATGGACGCTTTATACAATGGACCCTTTACAGTGATAAGTGAACAGTCTCCAAATATTTTGTTAGATATAGAGAATAAGCAAGTTTTAGTTCATAAGAATAGAGTTAAGAAATATTTTGATTGATATAGATTAGTTGATTATTTCAAAAAAAAATTCAGCATTAGCATTCGATTTTTTTTTTCTGCCGGCCGGAGGTGTAGTATAAGGTGTAGTGTAAGTAAGGTATAGTATAAGGTAAAATTAAGACAGTTAGTATTTTACAGTATTTTACCTATTTTATTAAATTAGTTTATATTATTAAACATTGGTTTAGATTGACAAGGTTACAACCATGAACGTAAGGTGCCAGCTTTGCTTGTAATTGATAAACATAAACATATAACATATAAAAAACCGTACCATAGTTTAAGGTTACCCAAACATATATATATTTTGATGAACTAGATTTAAAAGAACATAAGTTAAGAGATGATGATTTGATAATTTTAACATTTTGCTACTATTGTACTAATACTGTAATGAATATACGTCATTTTCGGTATCCAAAACCTGTGTGCTAATTTCGAACCAGGTAATCATCTTACATTTGGTATCAAATTAAAAGATCTTAAAAAAAAACAATATGTCATATATACAGGGTGTCAATTTGAAAACTTTCAATGCAAATATCTTGAATTCAACAAAAGTTAGAACAACGCGATTTGGTATAAATGCTATTTGTTATAACTTTAGTCGAGGGTTCGTCACCCCCTGGGCGCCCCACACCCCCTCTTTAAAATTTCAAATGGCAGCACCCCCTTTGTTATACCTCAAATGGAAGGTCTCACTGAGAAGTATTTAGCTGCACAAAAAATATCGACAAAAATGAAAATGAAAAGAAGAAGTCTAAAATACGAAATTTTGTCAGTACTTCTGTTACTCCCGGGTGATCAATCCGTTCGTAAGTACCCGATCTACAACCTACGTCATCTGTTTTGTCTGTCTGTCGCTTCGCGGCTGCTCTAGTCGTAGCAAATAAAGATTCATTATTATTTTTATTACTTAAGCTTTTAAGCTTCTTATTATTTATTTCTATTCTCGAAAGCGCGTCCGCTATGACGTTTTCTTTCCCTTTAACATGTTTAATATCAAAATCGTATTCTTCCAAAACTAATCTAAATTTAGTGAGTCTACTAGAAGGGTTAGTCATACCAAAAAGTGAAATAAGAGGTTTACAGTCGGTTTCAAGTGAAAATTTTCGTCCATACAAATAAGGTCTGAAATGCTTAACTGCCCATACTACTGCTAAAAGTTCCTTTTCTACTGTACAATAATTACGTTCTGCTTTATTTAAAGACCTACTGGCATAAGCAACTGGCTTATCGTCCATATTTGACAAAACTGCTCCGATTGCACCCCCTGATGCATCGGTTTTTAAAATGAAAATATTATCTTTATCAAAATTAGGATATTGTAAGATTGGAGGGCTTATAAGTGCGGTTTTTAATTTTTCGAAAGATTTTTGACACTCATTTGTCCAACAAAATTTTACTTTTTTCCTGGTTAAATTATTTAATGGAATTGAAATTTTTGCAAAATTTGGAATAAATCTTCTATAATAGTTTGCAAATGCAACAAATCGTTTAGTCTCATTTGCATCCTTGGGTACGGGATAACTCTGAAGGACCTTTATTTTCTCCCTATCAGGAAAAACACCTTTCTCCGAAATCACATGCCCAAGATACAAAATTTCTTTTTTCAAAAATTCACACTTGTTTGGATTTAATTTCAAATTTACGTCTCTAAGCCTCTGAAAAATTTTCACTAGATTTTGGTTATGATTCCTTAAACTGTTTCCAAAAACAATTAAATCATCAAGATAAACGAAACAACTGTCATAATTTAACCCTGTCATTGCAATAGTCATTATTCTAGAAAAAGCACTTGGACTAATTTTTAAACCCATCGGAAGTCGTGTCATTTGGTACTGTCCTCTTTCGGTCGTAAATGCTGTATACGGTCGACTAGACTCTTCCAAAGGCACTTGGTAGTATCCTTGGGACAGGTCTAAATGCGAGAAATACATAGCTCCCGATAATGAATCTAAAATTTCAGTAATAGATGGCAATGGAAACTTTTCGTCGTCTCGTAACTTTTTATTGAGCAAACGAAAATCAATTACAACTCTAAAGCGTTTAATGCCTGTTTGGTCGGCTTTTTTAGGTACAACTAACAATGGTGCGGACCATTCACTTTTAGCCTTTTCAATGATTCCTTGTTTTTCCATCATTTCGATTTGCTTATGTATTTCTGCCTTTTGTGCGTGAGGAAGTCTGTATGGTTTTACGTATGACGGTGACGCGTCAGGCTTAAGTCGTAATGTCTGTTTGTAGATGTTAGTCGTAGTAAGAGGATCGTTATCTAAATGAAAAATATCCGAATACTTAGCGCAAATTTTTTGTATTGAAAAGTTTTCTTCCTTATTTAAATGCTTAGTATTAATTAATTTCAACAATTTGTCAACTCGCCCTACTGAATTATTCTCCGTTTCTAAAAAACAACATGTTTCGTAATCGCTAAAATTTACAAGCTTTGGATAAAAATTTGTCAATGAAATTTCCATGTCACGGGTATTTAAAATTTTTATTGGAATCATATTGCTTTGTGGTCGTACTAAAGTACTGGCTATATATATACCGTCTCCGATTTCTTCTGGTAATACAATACAGTCCTCATTTTTATTCACTTTGCAAAATTTAATTACCTCGCATCTAGCTGGTATTTTAAAATAAGATTTTTCTTTTGAAAACATTGGTACCGAGATATTTTTATTTTTTAGAAAAAATGAAAAATTAAAATTTTCGTAATTTATAGTGGCATTATATTTTTGGAAAAAATCAGAGCCTAAGACTCCGTTTATTTTATTCTCAAAACTGTCTATTAGGTGAAAATTATGATTTAAATTAATTACATTGTTATTGTTATTGTTATTAATATTAAATTTCAAGTTCGCAACGCCATGAGACAGTGTGGAGCCGGTAACTCCATTAATTTTTATTTTAGTTGCTGTGTTTACATATTCGTGTTTATCAACACAGGTTTTAAATATTACACTAATTGAAGCACCTGTATCTATTAATAAATTTAATTTGGTACCTTTGTACTTGACTTGAATAAAATTGAGACCATTTAAATTAAAAATAAAAAATTCATTATTAGACTCGAAAAAACTGATTTTCTAATGTTTCGCTTGATTGATTAGACTCGCTAGTACTTTCGTCCCTAATGCAATATGACCTATTATTATTATTATTACCACGAAAACCTCTTCCGCGATTTGGGAAACCCCTAAAATTCGGTGACCTATTTTGAAACCTGTAATTGTTGTTATTACTGTTATACCTGTTATTCCCTGCGGGACCTGAAAAATTCCGACCACGAGACCTATTATTTGAAAAAGAACTGAAATTTGCTCGATTATTTCGACCTCTGAAGACCCTATTATTCGCGTGCCTATTTTGGATATGAAAAACCCGATGAGAGCCTGTGTCACTTTTTCCAAGCTCCTCATCCTTTGCTGCCCTTATCGCATCACTTAATCGGTCGTAATTACGTGCTTTAACAATAGTGCGCATGTCGCTACTCTGCAACCCATTGGCAAATACGTTTATAGCAAGCTTCTCGTTTACGGAAGTTAACACCCGTACAGCTTCGTCATTCCCGTCGGACTGTGCGATAGTAAGGTCCAGGAGTAGATCTTCAATAGTTCTACCGAACTCCTCGATTGATTTACCCCCTTGCTTAGCACCGTTCAATCTGGCGGACAATGCTCCCGCTGACTTTTTGGTGAGAAAAAGAGCTTTAATATCAGTAATAAGGGCTTCATTCGTTGCGTATGCGCTCTGCAACCTTATTTTTGCATTACCCGATAATCTTGCCTTAAGGACATAATTCGTTAAACTCTTTTTCCCTGCCTCGTCAAGCAATGCGTCATATAACTCGATGCCGTCAATTAACTCTTTTGTCGTTTTCTCAGTGCCGTCCATGGGCGGCAACAGAGACGCGGCCGTTTTCAAATCAAATTTTTCACTCATGTTTCTAGCTTCAACAAAACAATCAGAATCGGGATTTTTTGCTACAGATTCTGTTTCTTTCGTATCGGCGGTTTTTAGCCTATCCTGTAAAACTTCATTAATAGCTTCAAAATATTTATCTAACTGTGTGGCATAATCTTTGACTTGGGCTATTAATACGGTTTTAGTGGGGACGGGGACCCTATTAAATTCATTTTTTAAATTGCTAAACTCACTTACAAGTGTCTCTAGTTTTCCTAAGTTGCTTACGGTGACAGTCCTAGAGCTGCGCCTTTCGATGGAGTCCTTTTTCAGATTCCTATACAGTACCCTTGCCTCTTCTAACAAGTACTGGAACTCCTTGATGCCCATGAACTAATCCCACGTTGCGTACGAGCGGCTTTTGCCTCACCTTCCATTAAGGCCTCACAAGTACGTTCTGCTTGGCTGTTGCTCGACTTGGGACTGCTACTACGCATATGCAAATGCGGTCAAAATGAAATGGAGTGACTTTTCTTCTTCTTTAGGCTTATCTGCGGGGTTTATAAGAACTTAGATTGCTTCAGGATCCCTAGGTGCTGTCCTCAGGTACATACTCCTTGATAAATCCTTCTTCAGTGTTCTGCGGTACATCTGTTTGAGCTTTAACACCAACAACAGGACGACTGCTCCAGTTAGGATATACAACAGTATGCGAATGTCCAAGGGTGCCTGGATCGCCTCTTGTTCCACAATGAAATTCGAATTAACGACACCAGAGTCTGTTATTTCTGCGTGTTTTGAATTTGTTGTCCCCATCTGCACTTGTTTCACTTCACTTGTTTCACTTGTTTGCTTTCACTTAGGTAGTCACTTTATATTTACCAAGGGCTTAACTTAAGCCCGCTGGCAGGATCGCCATGTAAGATGATTACCTGGTTCGAAATTAGCACACAGGTTTTGGATAACGAAAATGACGTATATTCATTACAGTATTAGTACAATAGTAGCAAAATGTTAAAATTATCAAATCATCATCTCTTAACTTATATTCTTTTAAATCTAGTTCATCAAAATATATATATGTTTGGGTAACCTTAAACTATGGTACGGTTTGTTATATGTTATATGTTTATGTTTATCAATTACAAGCAAAGCTGGCACCTTACGTTCATGGTTGTAACCTTGTCAATCTAAACCAATGTTTAATAATATAAACTAATTTAATAAAATAGGTAAAATACTGTAAAATACTAACTGTCTTAATTTTACCTTATACTATACCTTACTTACACTACACCTTATACTACAATATAAAATTTCAACAAAACTTTTCAAGCAGAAGTAACAGGTTAAGTTGAGCACAGAATATATAAATGAATAGACAGAGGCACAGATTAAAATACATAATTAAAACAGTCTGTTAAAGAGTAAGCCTTATCAAGTAATAAGAACTGTAAAAGTTTTCTAAATTCGACTTACCCTTATGGTTCGTGGTAAGTGATTATACATTTTTTTGCACTATAAAACCTGGAATTTTTAATTAAAGTTGAGTGTGGTATAGTCCGCCTTACGGTTCTGTGGTTATAGAAGGAATGCGAATAAAAAAAAGTTATGTACCGGGTTTGCTAAGTCTACCAATAAATTTTAAATGAAAATGACCCAATTTTATGATGATAAAACCGCTTATAAATTTTTTCTCGGCCACACCATTCCAGCCGGCCGTTTCCAGTCGATGAAATAATTGTGGTGGACACATGAATAAAATAATGCCTAAAAAGTGTGTGTTCCACTGCGTTTTTTTTTACCTGTTGCCGCTGACAGTGGACAGTAGTGGTGTGGTTTAATTATTAAAATAAGAGGAAGTAAATTTAGTTTTTTTTAAATCGACCGGAAAGCAACCACTTTCTACTCAATTTTTTAACCGGAAAATGTCATTTTATCGGTCTAGACCAGAAAGTCATAAAAGAGGGACCGGTAAAGTACTTTACCGGTCCCTCTTTTTACTGTACCGGGCCCTTTTTTTACATTCCGATCAATATTTGAGAAAACGAACCAAACCCATAATAAGTAGGCTTTGACTTGATTGTTTCTTTCATGGCGTTTCATGGTAACGAACTGTCAAATTTGATACTGCTTATTAAAAATTGTGTTTAAAAGTTAAAAGTTAGATTATATTATGGAAATGAATGTGGATGAAGGTGAAATTCCTCTTGAAATAACTGAAGCGGCTGCTAGAGCTACTCACGATTTGTTGCCGCATAAGTCCAGGGACAAGTATGAAAAAACGTTTGCCGTTTTCAAATGTTGGTGTAAAGAAAAAAATTGTACTTTTAACATAACAGTTCAAAAATAGATATTATTAATTATTAGAATAATTCTAATTTTAATTATTTATTAAGTACCTATTATCAAATAATATTTATTATAACTATTATAAATAAAAAAAAATCCTGACTATAGAGTTTTCAATCTGTTTAAAACTATATTAATGTAGTAAGCCATTATCTAAATTTTCTTGTACGCCACTGGTCTTGCGTCGATTTAAAAAAAAAATATTGTACGTTACACAACCGGAAAGTACGTTTACAGGACTCGCAGGCTTCCAGGACTCGCCTGGCGGCTCGCCCTGGAAATTGCCTGCTTCGTCCTGTAAAATAGTACTTTCCGGTCTTGTAACGTAATATACTATTTTTTTAAATCGACCGGAAAGCAACCACTTTCTACTCAATTTTTTAACCGGAAAATGTCATTTTATCGGTCTAGACCAGAAAGTCATAAAAGAGTAAGTAAAAAGAGGGACCGGTAAAGTACTTTACCGGTCCCTCTTTTTACTTTACCGGGCCCTTTTTTTACATTCCGATCAATATTTGAGAAAACGAACCAAACCCATAATAAGTAGGCTTTGACTTGATTGTTTCTTTCATGGCGTTTCATGGCAACGAACTGTCAAATTTGATACTGCTTATTAAAAATTGTGTTTAAAAGTTAAAAGTTAGATTATATTATGGAAATGAATGTGGATGAAGGTGAAATTCCTCTTGAAATAACTGAAGCGGCTGCTAGAGCTACTCACGATTTGTTGCCGCATAAGTCCAGGGACAAGTATGAAAAACGTTTGCCGTTTTCAAATGTTGGTGTAAAGAAAAAAATTGTACTTTTAACATAACAGTTCAAAAATAGATATTATTAATTATTAGAATAATTCTAATTTTAATTATTTATTAAGTACCTATTATCAAATAATATTTATTATAACTATTATATTAATATAACTGGCGGCTCGCCCTGGAAATTGCCTGCTTCGTCCTGTAAACGTACTTTCCGGTTGTGTAACGTACAATGTTTTTTTTTAAATCGACGCAAGACCAGCATTTTTTTCTTTACACCAACATTTGAAAACGGCAAACGTTTTTTCATACTTGTCCCTGGACTTATGCGGCAACAAATCGTGAGTAGCTCTAGCAGCCGCTTCAGTTATTTCAAGAGGAATTTCACCTTCATCCACATTCATTTCCATAATATAATCTAACTTTTAACTTTTAAACACAATTTTTAATAAGCAGTATCAAATTTGACAGTTCGTTACCATGAAACGCCATGAAAGAAACAATCAAGTCAAAGCCTACTTATTATGGGTTTGGTTCGTTTTCTCAAATATTGATCGGAATGTAAAAAAAGGGCCCGGTACAGTAAAAAGAGGGACCGGTAAAGTACTTTACCGGTCCCTCTTTTATGACTTTCTGGTCTAGACCGATAAAATGACATTTTCCGGTTAAAAAATTGAGTAGAAAGTGGTTGCTTTCCGGTCGATTTAAAAAAAACTAAATTTACTTCCTCTTATTTTAATAATTAAACCACACCACTACTGTCCACTGTCAGCGGCAACAGGTAAAAAAAAACGCAGTGGAACACACACTTTTTAGGCATTATTTTATTCATGTGTCCAACACAATTATTTCATCGACTGGAAACGGCCGGCTGGAATGGTGTGGCCGAGAAAAAATTTATAAGCGGTTTTATCATCATAAAATTGGGTCTTGTAACGTAATATACTATTTTTTTAAATCGACCGGAAAGCAACCACTTTCTACTCAATTTTTTAACCGGAAAATGTCATTTTATCGGTCTAGACCAGAAAGTCATAAAAGAGGGACCGGTAAAGTACTTTACCGGTCCCTCTTTTTACTTTACCGGGCCCTTTTTTTACATTCCGATCAATATTTGAGAAAACGAACCAAACCCATAATAAGTAGGCTTTGACTTGATTGTTTCTTTCATGGTGTTTCATGGCAACGAACTGTCAAATTTGATACTGCTTATTAAAAATTGTGTTTAAAAGTTAAAAGTTAGATTATATTATGGAAATGAATGTGGATGAAGGTGAAATTCCTCTTGAAATAACTGAAGCGGCTGCTAGAGCTACTCACGATTTGTTGCCGCATAAGTCCAGGGACAAGTATGAAAAAACGTTTGCCGTTTTCAAATGTTGGTGTAAAGAAAAAAATTGTACTTTTAACATAACAGTTCAAAAATAGATATTATTAATTATTAGAATAATTCTAATTTTAATTATTTATTAAGTACCTATTATCAAATAATATTTATTATAACTATTATAAATAAAAAAAAATCCTGACTATAGAGTTTTCAATCTGTTTAAAACTATATTAATGTAGTAAGCCATTATCTAAATTTTCTTGTACGCCACTGGTCTTGCGTCGATTTAAAAAAAAATATTGTACGTTACACAACCGGAAAGTACGTTTACAGGACTCGCAGGCTTCCAGGACTCGCCTGTAAAATAGTACTTTCCGGTCTTGTAACGTAATATACTATTATTATCAAATCAAAATATGCTTTATTGTCAGAAGATAATTCTCGTTGACAAAGCGGTCTAGGACAATAAATATATAACATTAAACCTTAAAAACTAAACCAAATACAGGCAATAAGCAGTCATCAAGCATAACAAGCATAAAATAAAATTAAAAAAGAACAGGAACATTATAAACATAATATATGCAGTCATCAAGCAATAACAAGCATAAAATAAAATTTAAAAAGAACAGGAACATTATAAACATAATATATGCAGTCATCAAGCAATAACAAGCATAAAATAAAATTAAAAAAGAACAGACACATTATAAACATAATATATTTTACACAGCCAATCATGGTAATTTCGCAAACAAAACAACAAAACAGCAATTAATTCCCAAATTAAACAAGGACGTCTTCAAAGTATTCGTCCACCGAGTAATATGCCTTTGAAACCAACAGGGCCCTTACTTGGTTTCTAAATGCTGTGCCAAAATTAGATTTTCTTATGTGCAAAGGGAGATGATTAAATATATTTTTACTATTATAAACTATGGAGTTCTTAGTTAAACTGGAAGTAGGAATGGGTAAGTTTATAATAAGCATGGTAATGTTAAAATTCTATTTGCCAAAAACAACGGTCTACCAGAGTCCATATTTCTTGCTTTCAACATATACTTGATGGCTCTTTTCTGCAGACGAAACAGTCCATTAAAAAGATAATTGGGGCAATTTCCCCATCAAAATCAGATTCCGTATCTTAAATGAGACTCTATGAGCGAGAAATATTGAAATAACTCTTATTGCAAAACAATTAGATGTCAATTTCTTGCTAAGGTATACTGTGTGTGCTTCAAATTTCAGTCCACGTATATTCCCAAAAATTTATTTACACTATTCCTGGACACAGTCTGGCTCCCTAGACATACTTCCCTAAGACAGCATTTAAAATTAAGCACGTTAGTTTTAGAAATATTTAGCGACAAGAGATTTGCATCAGTCCATTCCTTCACCTTGACCAGGTCATTCTGGATAGCCATCTCGAGTTCTTCAGTATTTTTTTCTGTCCAAAGTATAGTAGAGTCATCTGCAAATAGCGTAAATCCACCCGTAACATTAATACCTATTAAGTCATTAACATAAAGCAAGAAGAGAAGCGGTTCAAGCACAGATCCCTGGGGCACTCCATGTTGAATCTCCATCCGCCCTGAAGATTTATTATTAAAATTAACTGTTTGATATCGCGCTGTCAAGTATGAGCCAAACCACTTCAAAGCTCGTCCCCTTACTCCATAAATCTTCAGTTTCCACAGTAGCACTCTATGACTGAGACAGTCGAATCCCTTTGACAAGTCACAAAACACCAACTTATAAAATATTAATATGAAACGAGGCACCGCACGCCTATGCTACTGCAGTTAAACCTGATTTTTTATGCCTTTTACCCCTCTGTCTCCTCAGCCGTCGTAGCCACAGACTCGTAAGGCTGACTATATTGGTATAGCTATCTATCCTTTCAGTTTGTCAGGCAAAACACTGCATTTTTTTATATATTTAAGATGAAATAAAACAATGCAGTCTTCCTCCACAGTTTAATTGTTAACATAAAAGTTATTAGATTCCCGACATGTTTCGAGCACTTAAGTACTCATCTTCAGGGTATACCAACATCGAGTTTAACTTCGAAGTAATAAGTTGTCTCAAATAAATGAGTACAACAAAAAGGCTGGAGACTTGGTGCATTAAATGATTAAATAAATTGAATGAGAGGTAAAGTTAAGATTAAGTTTTGTAATATAGATAAGTGTAACATATTAAAGTATGATAATAGAAGGTTATGACATCTGAAGGTAATTAAAGAAAAGTTTGTTTAAAAAATTAAGAATCTTGAGCTTGTATGGTTAAGTTTAGAGGAGTAAAACATATGTTAAGTTAAATAAAGAAATAATGTGAACTTTGGAGGAGAGAAGTTTTCTTTTAATTTTCAAATCATAGGTTTTATTTTAAAAAGAAAAATTTTATTATAAGAATTTCGTAAAAACTAATGAAATATTTTTAAATGAAAATTAAATTAAAAGAAAACTTCTCTCCTCCAAAGTTCACATTATTTCTTTATTTAACTTAACATATGTGTTACTCCTCTAAACTTAACCATACAAGCTCATGATTCTTAATTTTTTAAACAAACTTTTCTTTAATTACCTTCAGATGTCATAACCTTCTATTATCATACTTTAATATGTTACACTTATCTATATTACAAAACTTAATCCTAACTTTACCTCTCATTCAATTTATTTAATCATTTAATGCACCAAGTCTTCAGCCTTTTGTTGTACTCATTTATTTGAGACAACTTATTACTTCGAAGTTAAACTCGATGTTGGTATCCCCTGAAGATGAGTACTTAAGTGCTCGAAACATGTCGGGAATCTAATAATTTTTATGTTAACAATTAAACTGTGGAGGAAGACTGCATTGTTTTATTTCATATTACATTGACTCCACTGAAAGTATGGACTATTTTTTCAATATATTTAAGAGTTAAGAGTAAATATGGTTGTAATTCTATCAATTTAGATTTCAAAGTACCTCAGATTGACTTATTAGCCGTTAAGATACAAGTTGATAGATCTAGCGTCATTATGTACTCCTTGTATACATTGCACCCAATAGTACAATTGCAGATCGGGAAGAACTTTTCTCTTATATTGAGAGCTTACAATACCTATGTCAAAATAATTTTGTTATTCTGGGAGACTTTAATGTTACGCATTTAAATCAATATTATGTTAACAACTTTATGGATAAACAAATTATTAAACTTTCAAGGTTTTTATGACTGCAATCAACAAAATAGAATTTTGAATGCAAACAATCGCTTATATTATTAGATCTAGTTTTGACTAATATTGTAAGTAGGGTATTTGGCAGCGATTGTGGCTTTGTCGACATCGATGCTCATCATCCACCATTAACAATTGACATCGCATTAGAAAATCCAAAGCAAAAGACCTTACCTAGTAACAATACAACAAATTTTAACTTTAAAAAGGCAGATTTTGCTGCGATGTATCAACTATTCCAAAATGTCAATTGGGACTGCCTGGAATCCTGTGATGAAATTAACCTGGCAGTTGAACACTTTTATGAAAAAATCAACTCAATATTTCAGATATGCGTACCAAAAACGAGACCCCATAAAAAATACCCAGCTTGGTTCAATAACTCAATAATAAAAGATATACAAACTAAAGATAAGTTAAGGACTAGTAACAAAAAAAATTTCAATAAAGACAGGCACAATCGTTTTATACAGCTTAGGGCCAAAATTAAAAAAGATGCTAAAACTGCATATACACAATATTTAAATAGAATTCAAACAGATATAGAGAAAGACTCGAGGTCATTTTGGCAGCACATTAGAAATAATAAAAGTGCATCAAATATTCCACAAAAAATGTTCTTGGATGATGATGAGTACGCTGGCGGCAAGGATTTAATAAATGCATTTGCGTCTTATTTTAGTTCTGTGTATGTTGGGACTGAGCAGCCCACTATAGAGCACACTCAGCATTTTGACATGCATGAATCATTTTCACTAAGTAACATTACTCATGATGATGTGTGCGAAGCCATCAAAAGCCTTAAAATTAATAAATCTGTAGGACCTGATAATCTGCCATCATATATTGTAAAAGGTCTAGTAGGATTTTTTGCTGAGCCGTTGAGAATGCTGTTTAACATGTCATTAAGCACTAAAAGTTTACCAAAAAAATGGAAAGAAGTTAAAATATGCCCGGTTTTCAAGAAAGGTAATACTTCGGATATCAAGAATTATAGACCAATTGCAATTTTGTCATGTCCCGCAAAAATTTTTGAAACAATAATTTATAAATACATTTATAACCATGTACATAATAAAATATCACATAGACAACATGACTTTCTCAAAAATAAATCAACTGCCACAAATCTATGTAACATCACGCAATACATAGCGGAAAATTCGGACAAGAAATGTCAAGTGGATGTAATTTACACTGATTTTACAAAGGCTTTTGACAGAATTTCACACAGCATTCTCTTACATAAACTGGATACAGAATTTGGCTTCAGTGGCGGCTTGGTTACATTTTTTCAATCTTATCTTAGTAACAGGCAGCAAAAAGTTTTTCTCAGGGGTACAGTTCAGAATATTTCGTACCAACGTCTGGGGTCCCGCAAGGATCTAACCTTGAACCGCTAATGTTTCTTTTATTTATAAACAGTTGAAACTAATTGATAACATTGGTCATGCGGAAGCATTATTATTTGCTGATGATTTAAAACTATACATTAAAACAAAAAATATAGATGACTGTTATAAACTCCAAGAAGATTTAAATAAAATCCACGATTGGTCAGATGCATATGGCCTAGAACTTAATATTAACAAATGTTATATCATTAGCTACACAAGAAAAAAAGCCTATTTAATTTTAATTATACAATCAATGGAACAGTCTTATCTCGTGTTAGTGAAATGCGGGACTTTAATAATCTAAAATGTATAAGAACATTATATGTATCATATATGAGAAGTATCTTAGAATACTGCTCTATTGTATGGAGCTCACATTATGATATACATAGATATAGCTTAGAAAAAGTTCAAAATAAAATGCTAAGATATATAAATTATAAGGAAACAGGCATATATCAGTTTCATATACCTAAACATGACATATTGAAAAGATACAATTTACACACCCTTGAAAATCGTAGATCTGTAGCATATCTGTTGTTTTTACATAAAATAATTAATAATACAATTAATGACCAAAACCTATTAGCACTAATAAATTTTCATGTCCCGAAATATCAAACCAGACATCCTGTAACCATGTATGTAGATACTACACGAACTAACTACTATCTTAACTCTCCTATCATAACTATGTGTAAGCTGTATAATAATATAAGTGATCAGTATGACATTTTTAATATAGATCTATCCACATTTAGGAAACAAGTTCAGGATACATTGTAATGTAATTTACCTTTGCACTTTATGCAGTTGTGATAGTTTTAGTATTTAATTAAGTTTTAACCAACCTACTCTTTAATTGGATGTATTTCTGTAGTTTGTAAGTAAATAAATAAATAAATAAATAAATAAATAAATATTAAAAGGTGGTCACCTCTAGGATGTCATAAGGAATCTTGTATCGAATAAACAAAGTTTTATAAGGGTCTCTCTTTTTATCAGGTATTACATCAAAGGCTTGCTGAGTTGACTAGCAGTATGAACGTCCCAGATGTAGCGGCGCCCTCTGCCTCTCAAGATGTACCGAGTATCGATAACATGTGGATGGAAACTAGGCTTAAAAAGGCGGCCCTTAAACTGGAAAAGCTGGATAATGACTTAAAAAATTATAGGAGTAACTCAATCAAGGAGAGCATCCGAAGGTAAAACATTGTTGTAAAAATATTGAGAAACACTACTTTCTAATACAGTGCGTTTTTTTTAAGCGGGCCAAAGCATTTTATAGAAATTGAAAGCTCAAATTTCTTTAGAGGATAGGTTAGGTTTGCATTTTTATGTACAGGGTGTCCATTTTTCGAAGTAATTGCCGGGTATCTCGGTAACTAGTAAAGATCTGGGAGTCTTACTTTTCGAGATTTAAAGCTAACCCTGTATATTTTTCTCTTACTTGATTTTAAAGTTTTTCAAAAATATATAATAGTTGATAGTTACTATTAACAATAAACGGACAATACGAAAACGTTAGGTTTGGAAGATAATTTTCAACTATAGAGCATCAGGGTTATGCAAATACCAATTAAAAGATATTTTTATAAAGAGTTCTCTAATTATGTATTTTTGATTAAATTTACTCGAATTTTTGAAAAATACAACTACTTTTCATCAAAAAGTGAAAGTCTGCTTATAATGGTAAATAAGGAAGGGAGTTGGTTGGTAGAAGTTTCAATTTTTGAGGAAATATCCAGGGCAATGTCTGCGGCGTTGCCAAGCCCTGATCTTCAACTTTTGGTAATTTTTTTATAATTTTGATGTTTTTTCTTAAGTTTGAATTGACTGGATCATTGCAATATCCTGAGTTTGTAGTTTTATAATAACCATTTCCGACCTATATTACGAACAAGAAAACATCATCAATTGCGTCTATATCACACAACTGATGTTGTGTTACTTATTTATGTTCACTTTAAGGTTGGACTACTACATCTGCGCAGAGGCAAACTTATTACCTCATTTTTAGTATTTTAATTTGTTGTGTTGTATTCAATTACTTATTTTATCGCTTTGGTGTTCTTTTATACCGGGATACAAATTGGAGGCTAAGTACAGGGATCTCTAAAACTATAAGAGATACTAAGTCGGTTAAATGGGGGCAAAGTTAAAAATATGGTGCTCAGCAAAACGTCGCTGAAAAAATTTGAAAGTTCCGAATACCTTCGGAGATATCCGAAAAGAAACGAAAATTAGCAAATTAGTTTTTATTTTTCCTGATTACACTTGTTAAAATTTTTTCAAACAAATTTCACATTTCCATTGCCACTTTTTCTCCTCTACAAGTTGACATAATTAATTTTCAGTTTCGACGTTTCGTTTTCGGGCCACCATCATCAACTTCATTTTTTTCAAATACGGACCTGAAATTTAACGTTCATATTTTTGTTTCTCATATCCCTAAAACCTAATATTTGATGTCTTCTGAATGCCATTCGGACGTTTCGTTTCTTAAAGATACGCCAGCAAGGTTTTTGGATTTTTTATATCCTGGTGAAAATCAGAACAAAAACAGATACATATATATATACATATGCGAGATGTTACACGTGGCGACATCTCGTAGCAACCGAGAGAAAGAAAAGGGACAAACATCTTTCTTTTAGATACATATTAGATAAACTTAAATAAGGGACTAATAATTAATGGAAAACCTGATTTGAGGACGAAGGTCTCTATTTTATCTGGGTTTCTCTACTCTACTCTCCACTTAAAAGAAATAATGGCGTTTTTCAAAGTAAAGGAAAGCCTTGGACATCGAAGGCAAGTTGGCGACTTGAGTCTATGTTACAAATATTTTCATGGCAAGTGCTCAACTGAGGTTGCCCGCTTGACTCTACCCAGCACGGTACATGACCCTGAGTGTTCCCCAACAAGTATAATCTTCAAAGATTCAAGACCAACGTAAATCGTGCGCACACGACATAAAGGAATAATACTACAGTGCTGTGCCTTATCGTAAAAAAACTTTGTCGTGGTATTATAGTAATATAAATGACTCATAATAGTCCTTCATATTAAAATCCAGCCTTTTAAAGTATATGTAGTGTAGTTAAAGTATTTCTGGATATTGTTCAAAAAACAGAAATACACTTACCCGCAAATGTAACGCACAACCAAAAATTATGCTGTATTTCAAATTTGATTTTCTCGCGAACCGATAAATCGATTTCGGTAATTTTTTTTTTAAACTGTAGCTTTTTTCTTTGGTAATTGCACTGTGATAGAATTTTTTATTCAGATTTTAGTTTTAGGCCTATACAGGGTGCAACAATGAGAACAGTTTTTTTACGTTAAATTTGAGACACCCTGTAGGGAGCATTAGCAACAACAACGGACGCATGATGAAATCATACGGTAGCATAATGTTTTCTTGACATTTTGTTTTTTTTTTAATTTCACTGATATCTGTACTACCAAAGAAAATACAGAGTTTTATACCAGAGCATGTTTTTCTTCAATAAATCACAATTTTACTGGATACTCACTTGGTTTAATAAACAAAGTAGTCTATGATAAATCAACAATACCAGCAAATGTCAGTTTTTGACAATTTCCATATTTATGTATCGTCTTAAATTGGATAATTGAGTTCATAATTTCTGATTTATTGTTATTTTGTGACAATAGAACGTGTTAGAAGGAATATGACTCGGGATGAATGTGTTCAAGCAGTGACGTTACATAATGAAGGAGTAAGCTACAACGCCATTGGTTTGAGATTAGGATTTGCACATACAACAATTTCTCGTGTTGTCCAACGCTTCAGGGAAACTAATGACTATAACGTACGTCCACGACAAGGCAGACCTCGGGTAACTACAGTTGTTCAAGATCGCTATATTAGACTTTGTGCTTTAAGAGAACGTTTTACCACATCAAGGAAGCTTTTGACACAACTCAGTGCAGTTCATAATATTCAACCAAGCATTGATACTGTGAGGAGACGCCTTTCTGATCACAATTTACATGTCAAGAGTTCCAGCGACAGGCCCTAGATTAAATACAGGTCACCGCAGAGCTAGACTGCAATTTGCCAGGGAATATTTAAACTGGACTATTGAGAACTGGGAACAGGTTCTATTTACCGACGAAATCTAGGTTTTTCTATTTACCGACGAATCTAGGTTTTGTCTATATAGCTCCGATAGACGTTTAAGAGTCCGCCGGCCAGGTGAGCGTTATGCACAGTGCAACATACGTAAAACAACTTTATTCAATGGAGGCTCTGTGATGTTTTGGGCTGGAATATCCTTTACAGCACGGACGGATATCGTACATTTGCGTGGGGGTTCTTTAAATAGCGAAAGGTATATCAGTGACATTTTGTCTGAGCACGTTGTCCCTTTCGCTCCGTATATTGGGAATAATTTCTTACTAATGCACGATAATGCAAGACCCCATGTAGCGCGCATCGTCAATGCATATTTACATGAAGTAAATATTCGAACTCTAAATTGGCCACCGCGCAGTCCCGATTTAAATCCTATAGAGCACTTATGGGATATTATAGGTAGGGCACTAAGACAGCATCAACCCCCTCCTGCCAACCTGCAAGATGTCCAAGTAATGGTTACCAATATTTGGAATGGACTTGACCAAAATCAAATATCCAATTTAATATCGAGTATGCCGAGGCGATGTGAGGCAGTCATTAGAAGTAGAGGTGAAAACACGCGCTACTAATGTACCATTTTTTGCTATCGTTTTTTATGGTACTCCGGTTTATTTTACACACATGTTCTTGCTGTTTCAAAGGTTGCAATTTAATAATATGATAAAAATCGGTCAACGCCAAAATTATGTCAGTGTATGAAACATCTCAGAGATATTTGTAATTTCGTTTCCAATTATTAGTCCCTTATTTAAGTAAAGTTATCTAATACGTATCTGTTTCTGTTTTGATTTTCACCAGGGTAGTATGTATTTGTAAAAAATCCAAAAGAAACGAAATGTTCAAATAACATTCAGAATACATCAATTATTAGGTTTTAGGAGTATAAGAATAAAAAAAATGAAATTGATGATGGTTGCGCGAAAACGAGACGTCGGAATTAAAAATTAAGTATGTCAACTTGTAGAGCAGAAAAAGTGGCAATGGAAATGTGACATTTGTTTAAAATTATTTTAACAAATAAATGTAATCAGGAAGAATAAAAAACGACTTTGCTAATTTTCGGTTTTTTTTTTCGCATATCTCCGAAGGTATTCGATTTTTTCAACGGCGTTTTGTTGAGCACCATATTTCGGAACTTTGCCCCCGTTGAACCAACTTTGTATCTCCTATAGTTTCAGAGATCTCTGTACTTAGCCTCGAATTTGTAACACCCTGTATATAATTTTTAACGGGCGAAACAAGTATAGTATATACGAAGTCAATCGGAACAGCAAAAAAACGAAATTTGGGTTATAGGCGGCAACTTCTTTCAGAAGCATGGGCGGCGTGCAACACTATGAATGGAAAATATTTTACCACTTTAATTAATTTTTATTTTGTGTATACAAAACCAATTGAAAGAACATGAAAACTATTGAGGTCGGCATTGTGGGGCAGCATTTAAATTATTTCCAACTTATTCCCAATAATTTTCATATAACTACACGGATCTATTTTTTTTTAATTGACATCATACAGTGTGTCCATAAAGTCTTGCACAAATTCATTTAAAATTCAGGTATTTACTTTTTAAAAACGCTCGGACACGTCAATTAGTACTTTTGTTTGCGCATTTTTTAACGTAAAATGTTTTTATACAGGGTGTCGCACGTATGAGGTATGAGGTCATCAATAAATGTGTTTAAAATAAATTTTCAAACGTCAATATTTCGGAAACCGTGATTTCCAGAGGTGTTAAGTGTTCATCATAGAATTCAAAATTGATATAATATACAGGGTGTTCCATTAAAAAAAATCCTTGATGACCTCATACCTCATACGTGCGACACCCTGTATAAAAACATTTTACGTTAAAAAATGCGCAAACAAAAGTACTAATTGACGTGTCCGAGCGTTTTTAAAAAAAGTAAGCCCCTGAATTTTAAATGAATTTGTGCAAGACTTTATGGACGCAGTGTATATAGTGATGATGAGAAAACACTTAATACCCGTATATCATTATATTTTATTTTATGTGAATTTGATAAAAAGTCAAAATTCACTTTCCGAATTTCCAGAGCTTGAATCCATATTTGGGGATATAATAATGGGATCAATTGCCGGTAAAATACAATATTTATCCTGCTTCTCTATGACTTGCTGGATACATTTTATCCATATACCGTCGTTTACTTGATAAACAACTATGCTTATATTTCCAAGTGCAAAAGCATTGTCAGTTGACGATTGGTTATATTTTCTCAGTTTGTTCTTGACTGCAGCCCAAATCATCTCGATTGGAATAAATATACAGTAATAGGGGGGAGGCGTAAAATAGTATGACCATGTGCTTCGCATACTTTGTCGATTATATATTCCTTTTTAAAGTTCTCTTTTTTTTATAGCTTCCAATAACATCTTTTTTCTAACATTTTGAGGAATTTTCATGTTTCTACTTTACAAGAATTTCATCCTTCTTTGTGCTACTGGAATTTTGTTGTTTCTACTTTCCAAGAATTTCACCCTTATTTGTGCTACTGTTAGGAAGTTTGTTATGTAGACGCAAATGATAGGATGCATTGTCCATATCAATAACAGAATTGGGGGATATATTTGGCAGTAATTGTACAATAACTTCAATAAACCACTTTTCGAATAGACTGGCGGTCATATCTTTACGGTAGTCAGCCGATGAGTGCTTATTATATTATATAGTATATTTTTGGCCAACAACAATAAAGCGTTGGGAACAAAACCCTTAGTATTGCCTGCATGTAGTATGATAACTCGTTTACCGCGAGATCAAGGTCCATTTAGTGTGCACTTATTACTATCATCCACCCAACCATATACACTATCGTCCTTTTTAATTGGCGATATTTCTTAATTTGACGTAAATATTCTTGCCGCCATGCTACGATACGAGACGATTCCATTATACCATTCTTTTGTTCAATTTTTTGAAGCCACAATCTAGCAAAATACTACGTAAGGTGCCAAGAGATTTATATTCATAATCAGAATAATCCCGTAACTTATCCCGAATCATTTCTAATGTCGGGACTTTGTTTTTCTCGTCAAATTGATATACAACTCGGCGTATAACTTCTTTGTCACCATTATCAACTTTTTTAAGCTTCTGATTAGCTCTTTTTCGCTTAACGAAATGGTCGATAATAACTCCTGCTCTAATTACTGTGTGAATAGTAGTTCGAGCAAGTTTAGTGAGCTCACAAATCCTTTTTAATATTTCGTTTTGGGAGGTCCCAGGACTTTCACTTTTTAAGCAGGTGTAAATATTTAAAATAGGTCTCTGAGTTTGAACATGTAAATCTTTATTACAAAATTTCAACGGCTCCGCCATGGCATCGGCTTCCACCAGTGGCGTGCAGACAATGTAGGCAAAAAGGCATTGCCTACCCTGGCGAAAAAGTTCCAAGGAAATAATTTTAAAATGTCTCAATTTAATTTTTACAGAAATCCATAATATTATTATGCGTTTTTCTTATTTGCTTATTCTTAAAACAATATATTGTATATATACTCATATCAAAGAATGTTCCAATAAATTTAACAAAACAAAACATCAATCATCCAACACAACAAAGACATTTTAAGCGATCGAAACTACTGAAATCAGCATTAATATTTCCCATGTAGGCGGTCCATATGACAACAGCGAAGGTGTTTTAAATCTTTGCATGGACGCTTTAGCTTCTTTTAAAGGCAGCACCTACAATTCTGATTAAAGTACGAATTTAAAGGCACGGATGTAGCGTCGTGTGTTAAAACGAGATCGAGCGATTGGAAGATATCTAATGATTGATGCGTAATTCGTTATTGTGTTAGGTCTCGTGTCGCGGGTTACAGGGCTGTTTGTTGTTTATAATATTTTTATCTTGTTCATCAATAGAGTTTAATTAATTCACAATTCATTGTCCCGTATATTTTACATAGTACCTACTTACTTGTATTTTTTATGATGTGTTAAATGCATTTTTAAAGAAAGACCGTCGTATCGTATTGAACTGATTTATAAAAAATATTATGTTTAATTCGAAACCGAAAAAGACATTTCTTAAGTAATAAATTTTACTTTATCGTTTTTGCCTACCCTGTTTCCAACGTCACTGCACGCCACTGGCTTCCACATTGTTCGTTTCATTATCAGAAACATCAAAAGGTCTTCACAACGCCATCTTAATTAAATATTAAATAACAACAATATCAACAAGAACGGTAACAACAGCAAGGGCAACAACAACAACAACAAAATAACTTAGAAAACACTACACTCGGGTACACCCTTAAGATACTTTCTAAAATTTCCAATAACGAATGAAAGAATAAACTGAATTTACTTCCCCTATTTTAATAATTAAACTACACCACTGTCAGCGGCAATAGGTAAAAAAACCCAGTGGAACAGACATTTTTTAGGCATCATTTTATTTTTTTCTCCACCAAAATTGTTTCATCAACTAGAATCGGCCGGCGGGGAACGCGTGGGCGAGAAAAAATTCATACGCAGTCTAATCATCATAAAATTAACTCATTTTTATTTAAAATTTATTGGTAAACTTAGCAGACCCGGTGCATAACCCTTTTTTTTAGCTGTTCGAATTGACTTCGTATAGACTATAACCTGTTCTGATTTTTTAAGACTGACTGTTTTTATTGTCTGTTTAGTCTTGTTTTTATAATTTTAAAATATTGTTTTAGAGGGCATGATGACCTGGGAGACCACTACCTAGACTGTGGAGACCTATCCAATGCACTGAAATGTTACTCCAGAGCAAGAGACTATTGTACTAGTGGCAAGCATGTAGTAAACATGTGCTTAAATGTTATCAAAGTGTCTGTGTATTTGCAAAATTGGTCACATGTGCTGAGTTATGTGGCTAAAGCAGAAGGAACACCAGGTATGTAATTTTTTCCTAAAGTTCCCTTTTCTCGCCCCTTTAAATCCAAGACGCAACTTCTATAGTGTGTGGCAGTTGTACAAATTAAGTGATTGACGAATGCATGACAATACAGGGTCATTCACGGTGGATGTCGTATTAGACGTTTCTTAACAACTTTCTTTATTATTTCCCTAGGTATATTAGGTGTTACCGTTTTCGAGACATTAATTTATTTAGATTTTTTTTTAAACATGACTTGCAAAAAATGCTGATATTTATGAACTCTGAGATACTAAGACACGGGAATTTGGTTGGAAGTTAGGCAATACCTGGATGCTTTTTACGCTAGAGCTAGCCAAATCTTGTTTGCAGGATACAGGGTGGTTGGGTACTTGAAAGATGTCTAAAAGTAGATTTTTTCATATGAAATACCCTCTGTGTGTTTCATAAATATTGCGCAAAAATTCAGGATGAGTTTTCCAGCTTATTGAGATATAGGATGTATGTTTGTTAACATCTGGGCATAGTTTTTCTTCACCTAAAAAAGTTTCTTTATTACACGAATGTCCGAGAGGCGAAAAACTGGACTTATTGGAAACAATGGAAATTACGAAAGCAAGAAAAAGTCCAGTACTCACTTGCGTAAACGACGTTTTTAATTTCGAACCTCATTTGATTTTTAATAACATCAAATGATTGTTACAACTGGTGTTACCTACAACACATTGCATTCTCTCCAGTCTGCTATGAAACAGTATATTATAGGGGTCCAACCTGTATTCGTACATCTGGCGTAGCCATGTCAAAACGACAATTTTGCATTTTTTTTTAAATTTCTTCAAAAACGGTTCAAGGTGGAATATTCAAAGTTTCCTATTAATTAGACAACTATTTAGGCTATCTGGCGAGATAAAATTTAAATATACGGGGTGTTTCGTTTAAACCTAATAGAACATCAAAGTCAAACTTTAAAAATTTTCTTATAAAGCACGTTAGGGGGTCGCAAAAGTTGATTGAATCGTTTTAACTTTTTTGGTGTTATAGAAAACCGTCTCCTTCCGAAGCCCACTGAAATTCAGCCAGATCGGAAAATGGCAAGTTTTTTTGTTTAAAAATTCAAAAATTGCCATTTTTGAAAATTAATAAATCGCACAAAAAAAGTTCTATCGAAATGCGGTTTAGCCCGTCGGATAGATTATTTCAAATATGTACTTTATTTTTTCTGACCACACCGAAAAATGTTTAATATCGTAGATTGTTGAGAAAACGTAAAAATGACTTACCTATTTTTTAAAACGGGGTTTGATTTTGTTTTAGGTTAAAAGAAATTTTAAGAACCTCATAGAAACCTCTCCGCAATAGACGTGAAATGTATATTTTGGATTTTGCGAATTTTTATACTAGGTGTGCAAAAAATTGAAATTTCTCTTTAATTTTTTTAATTGAAATATTTTACAGGAAATGTATTTTTTTACTTTATGTTGAGTTTATTTAATGCTCCCATCATCTTTTAACAATTATCACTAAAAAAAATTAAAAGTTTCTTACTAATACTACAGATATCAGTTTTTATGCTGCGAAAACTGCCAAAATATCACACATTTTCACCCGGAAACATTCTGAAAATAAGATAGGTTGGCCATGTTAAACAGTTTGTATGGGCAAAGAAGCATATTTGCCTTGCTCATTCAAATATTTAAAAATATGTTGTGCATAAGTCAAAAAAGTTTGTGCCCCATCAATATGGAGGTTATACCCTATTTCAAAAAGGTGTAGAGTAATAAAATGGGAAATTCTGTCCAGTTCGGCTCAATTTCGGTGTCGGCCACAGGCGCCGGTAAACTTTGTGCATTAAATTATTTATGATAACTAACCAAAAATTTTAGAGAATTGAAAAGGTTTGCTAACCTTTCAGTCGTTCAATACGGGAGATTACCACAAGGACATGAATTCGAATGTTTTTGAGGACTATTTTGGTGAAATGATAAAATATCTTCCAGCTGATTCAGTAGTAGTTATGGATAACGCAAGCTATCATTCACGACGCACAGAGGAGACTCCAACTTTATCTTGGAGAAAACAAGAAATTATCGACTGGTTAACCACCAAAAGTATTGAATTTGAAGATAATTTGATAAAGAAGGAACTATTAGCTATAGCAAATTTACACAAACATCGTTTTATGAAATAAGTCGTGGAAGATATAGCAGAAAACATAGTGTAACTGTGCTGCGCACACCGCCGCATCATTGCGAGCTAAATCCTATAGAACTGATATGGGCGCAAGTGAAAGGATTTGTAGCAAGACACAACACGACATTCAAAATGAAAGACGTTAAGCTACTGTTTGATCAAGCCCTTAGGGAACTGACACCAGAGAACTGGCGAAAAGCAGTTCATCATGCCATTAAAGAAAAGGAGAAAATGTGGGATCTTGACCACCTGATCGATCGGATCGTCGACCCGTTAATTATAACGTCAAGAGGAGATAACAGTTCCTCAGATGACGAAGAATATTATGCTTTTTTATAATTTACATTCTGTATAATGTATTTTTTGTATTTTTTTGTAATGTTTAATAAAATATAAGTGTACAGGGTTATCCAACCAAGACTAGACAAGGCGATTTTTTGACTTTTCCTGTACTTTTATAAAAAAACTGAAATAGCCATCTTAAGTCATTTTCTCCCGCGAATTCGAATATCTTCAGCAAAAAACAATTGAACATCAAACAAAAGTACTAGGGGTCACTTTGATATTTTTTTAAATGGGATGCCGTATTTTTAATGAGCTTATCCGATTTCTCATATAAATTTTGATCTAAAATGTTGGATTTTTAATTCAAAAACGCCTTTTTTCTTCAGTTTTAAATTCGGAAAATGTTCGTCTACCGTAAGATTAATACCTGATAGATGGATACCCGTTTCACCTGTTCACCCTTTAACCTGCTTTAAAGCGTCCGTCAGTTAGACAAAATAATCAAGTTTCAAATTTCTATATATTTTTCACGAATTAATTACAAATAATGAAATATTCTTTAGAAGAACGGCTAAATGTAATAAAATTATATTACAAAAGTGGAGAGAATGCTCGACAAACACAAAGAACATTTTTTGAGAGTTTCCAGAGACACATTTCAGTGGATACAATTCTCAGAATTAAGACCCTATTTGAAGAAAGTAAGACATTGAAAGATAAGCCAAGAAAGATGAAAAGACGGAATATAAGGGATCGAGCTATTGTTCAATATTTTACTATAAATCCGAAGAGTTCTATTCCGCAAGCGGTACGAGAAGTAAGGTATGGTCCAGGGCTCCGGAGAGTAAGCTATGGAACAGTTCACAGAACTTTAAAAAAATGTGGTCTAAAACCATATTGCATCCTTCCCGTTCAATACTTAACACAGCTTCAAAAAGAACTGCGATTTCGATTTGTTGCTTCAATGCTGATGAGAGAGCAAGACGAAGATTATAATTTATATAATAAAATTCTATGGAGTGACGAAGCGTCATTTACAACATCGGGGGTATACAATCGGAAAAATACAAGATACTGGGCAGCAGTTAACCCTCATAGATATGAAATGATAAAGTTTCAAGGTTGGAGCTCACTTAATGTTTGGTGTGGGATGTTAGAAAATCGAATTATTGGACCACTATTTTATCGTGGCTCTTTAACAGGCCAAAGATACCTCCATTTTCTTCATAACGATATCGAGGATTTCTTGGAAAGGTTGCCATTGCATGCCTACAACAATATCATTTGGCAGCAGGATGGTGCTCCGCCTCATGCAGTTCGAGAAGTGGTAACATACCTAAACGAGCGTTACAATCAGTGGATTGGCCGTAACGGAACAATTCATTGGCCACCAAATAGCCCCGTTATCACGCCAATGGATACATTTTTATGGGGTCATTTAAAAAATGTAGTTTATCAACGACCCAACAGAAGTCTGGAGGACATTCTGCAAAAAATTATAAATGAAATTAATAGACTTAACCAGGACCAAAATATTGTAAGAGATTCTTTGGAGAGATTGAAAAGGGGGCATCGGTCATGTTTTGAAAATAATGGAGGACACATAGAACAATTATATTATTGAGATTAAAGTTATTCACTTTAGTTTATAGTTTTTTCTAATATGTCATACTTTTTTTATACGTAAGCAATAATAGATTTGCAAAAACTACTAAATTTGTAATTAATTCGTGAAAAATATATAGAAATTTGAAACTTGATTATTTTGTCTAACTGACGGACGCTTTAAAGCAGGTTAAAGGGTGAACAGGTGAAACGGGTATCCATCTATCAGGTATTAATCTTACGGTAGACGAACATTTTCCGAATTTAGAACTGAAGAAAAAAGGCGTTTTTGAATTAAAAATCCAACATTTTAGATCAAAATTTATATGAGAAATCGGATAAGCTCATTAAAAATACGGCATCCCATTTAAAAAAATATCAAAGTGACCCCTAGTACTTTTGTTTGATGTTCAATTGTTTTTTGCTGAAGATATATAAGATGAGGCATATGGGGAGGCTTATAAAACAACTAAGCTTGAATATGATAAAGCATTGAAGCAGGCTAGAAAGGATTGCTATTCACAGAGGATTTTGGGTAGTCAGAACAAATCTAAGTCTACATGGCAGATTGTGAACGAGGTAAGGGGTGATGCTTGTAGTGTCAAGGACATTGACATTGCGGGTAGCCCACAGGAGATGAGCAATGTTTTTAATACATACATGGTTGGGGCAGCCTCAAGCCTGGTTAAAAACTTGAAAGGAAAAAAAGATATTTCTAATATTGCCTATAATCCTAATTCTATGTTCGTCACACCAGCGACAGACGTGGAAATATTGGACATTACTAATAGCTTAAAAAATAAAAAAAGTTCTGGATATGATGAAATCTCAGTTAATATATTAAAGGATTGTGCGAAGGAAATATCATCTCCTTTATCTTACATTATAAATAATTCATTTGCTCATGGCATTTTTCCTGCAACCTAAAGCTAGCAGTGGTTAAACCTATATATAAAAAAGGAGATCCAGCACTCCCAGAAAATTATCGCCCTATTAGTTTGCTGCCAACCTTTTCCAAAATATTTGAAAAAGCTATGTGCACCCGTCTGATGAGCTTTTTCTCTGCGCATAAACTTATAAATCCCAGTCAACACGGGTTTTTAGCTGGAAAATCAATAGAGACTGCTGTGTACGATTTTGTGAATGAGATTGTTGCCCACTTTGAGAGTGGACATATAGCTCTGGGCTCATTTTTAGATCTATCAAAGGCTTTCGACTGCCTGGATCATGCTCTCTTGCTTGAAAAGCTGGAGAGATATGGTATAAGAGGTAAACCATTGGAGTGGGTGCAATCTTATTTACAGAGTCGGGTGCAGCGTGTTGTAATCCAAAAGGAGGGTCACAAGTACTTTTCGGATGATAAGCCAGTAACCATGGGTGTACCACAAGGCAGCGTAATGGGCCCCTTCCTATTCATTTGTTATATTAATGATTTAGGGATCAGGTTGTCAAATGAAATGGTAACCGTAGTGAACTATGCTGATGACACCAGCATATTGGTTGGGGGATGCTCGGTGGACGATGTTGTAACGGGTGCGACAGACTGCTTGAGGTCTTCTCAACAATGGTTTGAGGGCAATAGCCTGCTGCTAAATGCTCAAAAGTCAAATTTCATGCTTTTTAGAACGAGACAATCTGCTGTGGTTTGTCCTGACAGTGTGGAGCTGCTCTCTCAAGATATGCCATTGTCATCGGAATCTAAATTTCTGGGCATGTACGTCGATTGCCACCTTGGCTGGGAAAGGGAAATTGAGTATGTATCTAGTAAACTAAATGCCTGCTGCTATCTTCTTCGTGTACTGAGGAGTTACGTTGATCTCCCTGTCTTGCTGACTGTGTACCATGCGAATTTCAACTCAATCCTCCGATATGGCAATCTAATGTGGGGAAATAGTATAAATGCTCTGAGGGTTTTTAAAATACAAAAAAGGGCCTTGCGTACTATGCTGGGCATGCACAGGCTAGAATCATGTAGGGGAATTTTCAGAAGAAATAACTTGCTAACTTTGGCAGGTTTACATATATATGAGTGTGTGGTTTTTTTGCGTAAAAATCAGCACTTGTTTACAAGAGAGTTGCCTCAGCATGACCACAACACCAGGTCAATAAACTATAACATACCATCTCATAGACTTACACTCTCTAAGCGAAATCCAATGTATTCTTGTATAAAATATTACAATAAACTTCCACAAGACCTGAAGTTGATTGAAAAAACCTCACACTTTAAAATAGCTGTATTTCAACTTTTAATTGAGAAAGAACCGTACAGTGTTGCCGAGTTTCTCTCAGGTGGGTGATTTTTCTGTAATTGTTAGGAGTATTTGCTTTATTCCCCCCTCTTGTATTTCATACTGCATTGTATCTGTTTCTTAATTGTGTATGTTAACTGCCTCAATTGGGTAAAAAGGGAAGGGGAAGGAAACCACTATTTTAATTCATGTGATTTTATTCGTAATGTTCTTCTACAAATGTAATAAATTTTAGCGTTTTAAAACATTTTTAAACTTAGATTTAGGACTCTATAGCAATTTTATATTTTTTTGCATACTCTGACGCTGTTTGCTAAATATGTTTATCATATTTTCTTAAATAAAGAATTTTTTGATTTGATTTGATTTGATTATTCGAATTCGCGGGAGAAAATGACTTAAGATGGCTATTTCAGTTTTTTTATAAAAGTACAGGAAAAGTCAAAAAATCGCCTTGTCTAGTCTTGGTTGGATAACCCTGTACCTAATACTATGTACATAATGCCTAAATTTTATTCTGTTAAAATAAAATTCTTTCCTTTTTACGAGTATAATTTAATTTATTATAATTTTTACGAGTATAATTTAATTTCTGTATAATGTATTTTTTTAAAAATGTTTAAAAAAATAAGTGTAGCTAATACTATGTACATAATGCCTAATTTTTATTCTGTTAAAATAAAATTATTTTCTTTTACAAATATCCTACCGGCACGCCTTTGTCACACCATTTTCAGTGTATGTGAATGGATAATAATAGGCAAAACCCATAAATTGGCCCAAGCCCGGGTGGTACTACCTGCACTTGATGAAAAGAAAGAATTTTGCAATGAAATCAATGCCAAATTATGAAAGTGACTTATCGTTGGGTCACTCTGACTTATTACTCTACGCCATTTTGAAATAGGGTATAGTTAAAAAATGATTACAAACACATGTGATAGTTTCAAGATGGGGTAAAATGATTGGCCAGTGATTTCTTACATATCTGTAGGCATAAGGACTGATTGTATACAGGGTCGTTGGTATGGATGGAAACGGTCGATTATTTCTTAAAGTAAAACAGCTAACAGAAAATATTCAAGAGAAAAGCTTTATGGTTTTCTAAAGTCTATTAGAATTAAAAAAAGATTAGTAGACAGGATGAGTCGGAAAGCTGTACAAAAACAAAGTTACTTTTTTTTAATGGAACACCCTATATCTTACAACATTTTTGGATTCTACATAAAATTATAATTATTTGTTAATAAGTGCTTTATAAGTATAAACTTAATAGTTTCCGAGATATCGACTTTTAAAAAATTACATTTTTCAACTTTGACAGCTTCTAGCTTTCTAACGGTACGCCATAGAGCAAAATGGTCTACATGTCCCTATCTTACTTCTTTATTATCTTCCTAAAAACACCAACTTCTGGTTAAACCGGAAGTGCTATATTTCCGACTTTTGAGTTACATCCGGTTTAACCGGAAGTTGACACTATTAGGAAGATAATTAAAAACTAAGATAGGGACATGTAGCCGTTTTACTCTAAGACGTACCGTTTGAGAGCTAGAAGCTGTCAAAATTCAAAAGTGTCATTTTTCAAAAGTCGATATCTCGGAAACTATTAGGTTTAGACTTATAATGCACTTATTAAAAAATAATTGTAATTTTATGTAAGATCTAAAAATATTCTACGATATTGGGTGTTCCATTAAAAAAAAAAGTAACTTTATTTCTCTACATCTTTCTGACTAATCCTGTATACTTAATTTTTTAAAATTCTAATAGACTACGAGTATAAAAAACCCTAAAACTTTTGTCTTGAATATTTTTTACTAGCTGTTGTACTTTAAGAAATAATCGAGCGTTTCCATACATACCAACGACTCTGTATACAATTGAACAAAATACCATCGTTGTAGTTGAATACCTGTATCGTTCCTTAGGCAAGGTTCTTTATTTTATTTGTTTGGAGGTAAATTGCAGTTTTTGTGCTAAAATATAATTATCTAGCTACTTTTTTAAGTTTTTTTTAACAAATTTACAGAAACCATCTCAACTGTTTTTGTGTTCTGTTGGGAAATTTGACAGATAAAATCCTCCTCTGTAAAATTAGACCCACATACTCTGCTATTCTCCCCTGGGATAAAATTGATACGATGGATCGCATTTCCCACTTTTTGGAAAACGAAACACGCGCACTGTTTGGTTAGGTAATAACGGCATTTTAAAATAATTTATGACACTATTTAAATCGATAATTCACTGCTGTTTTACACTAAAACACAAACAAACAGGTCGGAAATGATTTATCAAACTATTTAAACCCATAATGCATTGTATTTTTACACTAAAACACCAACAGATCTATCAAAAATAATTTATCACACTATTTCCACTATTTAAGCCGATAATGTACTGTCTTTTTACACTAAAACAGAAACAATTTCCCAGGAAAGTGCCGGCAAATTACCAAAATAATACTGTCAGCTGGTGCGACGTTGCCAGTTCGCCTTTTGCGTTTAGCCGCGGCACTTCACGTTTTCTAAAAATTGTTATTGATATTCTTCTTATTTAACTCCAAATTAAATATTGTTGTGAAATTATATTAGACCTGTGTGAATAACTAGGTTAACGTAGCTATAAACAGGTTACAGAACGAAAACTTATTTCAAAGTTCATCCTACCTAACCAGGAATTTATGGATAATCTGCTATTTCGCTTCAACAACAAGGCTTTAAAGCCGGCCATACCAAAATGCACGTTGACCTCGACCGACCGCCGGACTGTGACGTCACTAGCAAAATTCGCTTGAGCACCTTGTCCTTGTATTGTAGGAGTTGTTGGCCGGGGTGGGCAAGGCTCCGGCGGACCCACTGATGAGTCCACTGTCAGATGTCAGGACGAAACACAGAAAACATTTTTAATGGTTGCGATACTGCAATAATACTAACCTATGTCTCAAAAGGTTTGGCATAACATTCACTCAAGTTAAAATACGCGATAATAATAAAATATTTAGTTGGTTTTGAAAACAAAAAATCTTCAAAGTCTTCCCTTTATTTTGAGAAATTATTTGCGTTAAAATTTCTTAAAAACTAGAACATCGATAAAGTATTTACAATTTAGTTGGTCGGTTGCCCAAACCGAAAATAATTCGTATATTCGAAAATGAAAATATCTCGCGCCGTACTATTTATCGTACAATAGCTGATTGTGAACAATACCACGTCTAAATTTACCAAAAAGTGGAAGACCCAGGATTTTTACGCAAGAAAGAACAGATAGATTGGTGAGGAGGGCCAAAAATAGAGTGTCTACAAGGAAATTAGCACGTGAATATCGCACTTCTAAAGATTAACTTCAGTTGTTAATTAGGTTATTTATAATATTGTTAATTATAGAATATAATAAAAATTAAAAGATGATTATCTTTCTGTATAAAAATATAATAAAGTAATTTGTGGCAAAACTTTTGAGATATACATTACTATATTCATTTATATTGATCTGTTTTCGCCGCGAGATTTAAAGTCAACTTCAAACTATTTTTGGGAGGTATCCCACTATACTGGGTCTCCCAAAAGTCCCGCATAAAATTAATACCAATTAAAGGAAAACGATCTAGGAAAAATGCTCGGACCCGTAAATTATTGTTTTTAATTGTGCATTTTTTGACATAAAAAAATATTATAAAGGATGTCTCATAGAGCAGTTGTCACGTCTTTGACAATTTTTTTAAATGAAATGCCTAATTTTTTATTAGGTTTTAAAATTCTACGAAAAATCCTAAATGTTTTTTATGTAGCACTCGCTATCCCGATTTTCAGCTGTTTCCAAGATATTGACATTTAATTTGAAAATTGAAACAAAAAGGTTATCCATAAAAATTTGTTATGTATTACTATAATGAAAATTCTAAAAGCGCAACAAATGCTGGAAATGTCCACCGCCTTCTACCTGACACGCCCCTAGGCGATGGTAAAATCCGTTTACTGCATTCCTTATAAAATCAGGAGGTATTCTATTTGTTTCTGTACTTATTCTTTCTTTGAGATCTTTAATGCTGTTAAGTTTGTTTCGGTACACTCTTTCCTTTAAATAACCCCAAAGAAAATAGTCCAGCGGTGTTAAATCCGGCGACCTAGGTGGCCACTCAATAGTACCCCTACGACCAATCCAACGGTTTGTAAAGGTTTCATCTAGGTACCTTCGGACCTCCACGCCAAAGTGTGGAGGGGCATCATTTTGTTGAAACCATACCATCTCATTTGGAATATCTGGATCCATCTGGTTAGGAAAAAGAACTGCTAATGCCGGAATTAAATCAAATGTTAAAAAATCCAAATAACGTTCAGCGGTAAGGTTCTCTTGAAAAAATAAGTTCCCAAAATTCTATTATTTATTATGCCTGCCCATACATTAACCTTACCAGCATATTGAGTGTGCGTCTCAAGTAACCATCGCGTATTATCAAGAGACCAGAATCGATAATTTTGTCTATTAACTTGCCCGTTCAGGCAAAATGTAGCTTCATCAGAAAATAAAATATTACTTGAAAAGGCATTATTAGTATCAATCCTCGTCATCATTTCTTTGTAAAATTCAAGCCGTCTATCATAGTCATCTTCTAGTAGTTCCTGTACAAGAAGAGGTTTATAAGGATGTAATTTTTCGCCCTTAAAAAATTGATGTACTGTACTACAAGTAGCTTCATTATCTAACGCCAAAGTAACAACTGAAGAGTGGGGGTTTTCAGTAGGCGATAACATTAAATCGATTTTTTTATCCTTGGTTAGAACGAGTGGTCGACCGCTTCTAGGTAAATCTCTAACTGTACCATGCTCCTCAAATTTATGGAATACCCTACTTACAGTCGACTGAGTAATTTGGTTTTCTGGATACTTTTCGTTAAACAAAGTACAAACCTCAGCTTGACTTCTTATTTTGTCCCCACGCCCCAACATAATTAAAATTTCGATGCGCTGCTTTTCTGTTAACATTTTTAGGTAATTGACAAATTACTTAAGGGGCATATTCAGTGAACCGCGTGGTCCGACTTGGGAATTTGCCGCGAAGGAGGATAAGTCAGTGTTATTGAACAATCAGGCAACATGGCTATTCCTACATTCGTCGCCGCGCCGCGAGACTAATATAATTTACCGCTCCGAGCGGCGAGTGGCGGTCAGGACTGGCTAGATAAACCGCAGTGTTGCCAAATCGCTTTAGATAGTTCCGGTTTTAGGTATTTTTTCTCAAAAACTCGGTTTGACGTTTTTTCACATTAAAAAAAAGGTATAAAATTAATTAAAATTGTAGATAGTTGAGGAAATACTTTCAAAAAAGACTGTATGGGAACATTTTCTCAGCTTCACCTATTTTTATCGTTTTAAAAAAAAATATATTTTTTTTTTTTTTAATTCAAGACCATATAGTCTCATACAGCACCAAATTGCGAACCTAAATTCAAAATTTTAACAAATTCTATTCAATAGTTTTCTTGTAGTTTGTCAAACCTTTTCACCTTAATGGAGGTCACTGATAAGAGCTCTTAAGTCAAAGTCAGTATTGACATAATTAAGGACAGTTGATGACAGTAAGATACCTGATTTATTTAACATGTTCTAATATAAAATACAATATGTACTAAAAGTATTACCTTTAATAAAAAAAAATTAAATGTCAATATTTTGGAAACAGCTGAAAGTCGGGATAGCAAGTCCTACATAAAAAATATTTAGAATTTTTCGTGGAATTTGAAAACCTAATAAAAAAATTAGGCATTTCATTTAAAAAAATTGTCAAAGACGCGACAACTGTTCTATGAGACACCCTGTATAATATTTTTTTATGTCAAAAAATGCACAGTTAGAAATAATAGTTTACGGGTCCGAGCATTTTTCCTAGATCGTTTTCCTTTAATTGATATTAATTTTATACGGGACTTTTGGGAGACCCAGTATGTGTTACCAACAATGTGATATTGCTTATTAAAATTAGTTACAAAGCAATTCAACACTTAAAAATTACCCTACGTAAAAATTTGGTGCTCGAAGTCGACCTTCTAGAGAACAATCTGGAATGTGGTCAAAAAACTGGATAATATGTAACCAATTTCAAAACAACTGGGCAATACTTGACATACTCGTAGAGCTTATTTATAGGCAAATATTGTCATTGTTTAGAAAAGGCGCGAGATAACCGGCACAGATCCTGCTTTGTGCCGTACAAATCGAAATGTTTGGCCGCTGCGTCAAGAAATTGTCTCTCACAAATAATTGTGATGAAATATAATAAAAGAACAAATAGAAATTTGTATGATTTTTCAATATATTTATGTGAAAATCCAAATTTAATTGCCCTTTATCTAGGTACATATACATATCTAAATTTTATTAAATTTTGCAAAATATGAACAATGATGCTGTTATGACAAATCAAAATTTAATAGCACTTCATTTTTTATTCTCTTGAATTGGTTACAAAAATGTCTTTTGCTTTTGTTAGTAAACAGTTAATTTTATATTTTAATATTTTGTTCTTAGATTTTTCTGAATCTCAAGCTAAGGAGAGCAATCCAATAATATTCACAAAACTTAGATGTGCAGCAGGTCTAGCTGAATTGGCAACTAGGAAGTATAAACAAGCTGCTAAACATTTCTTGCAGGTAATTATTTTTTTAGTGCGCTTACATTTAGATTAATTTCACAAAGTTTTTTTAAAAACACAGGGTGTCCGGAAATGACAAATTTAAAGGTGTGATTCTACATAAACAAAAGTTCATATTAATATAGGTCCGCAAATTTTACGGTGATTTATGGTGTTATTAAAGTGGACCTAGTTATAATACAGAAATAAACTTTTAGGAATACTTATTCCAAAGTCAGTTTGATGACATAAAAAAGCTTCGACCGGGCTTCAAATAGACCTTTAAGTTTTCATTATTAAAAGTGTTCCTTTAAAACCAGTATTTAATTAATAGTCAATAACTCTCTTTGAAAGCTAGTTTGCCAATGAACTTTGAACCAAGAAATTTTCAATGTCAAAGAAAGAAGGAACAAGTCATTGATGAATATCATAATAATTTTTTTAGTACTTCAGAAATATTATTTATACAAAAATAATTTAAATCAAACTAAAAAGGAATTTGACTGTTGTTAAACAAAAAAATAAACAATTAACAAACGCTTTTGTTCCTCCTACACTTACGAAAACTTTGTAGAACTGGCAACACCCTGGCGATAGACCGTCGAGGCCCACTGGCAATTTAAAGTGCGAACTATATTTTCCGAGTGGGAAAATTAATACAGTAACATATAAATACAAATTTATATACTGTATACAAGAACAGCAAATAGTTAAAGGTTCTACCAATTGGGTGATCCCTTATCAGCTTTAAAATCAGTTGATGTTTGAGGTATGCGATATTGGGAATCGGACAGTGGCGTGACTGGTTGAAACGATTTACAGTAATTTACATGTTTCATTTTTAGCTATAACTGTCTAGTTTCAGACAAGTAAGTTTTTACTTGGTACCTATATTTACCTATTTTATCAGTATGGCTTTTGTCGACAATTGGAAACAGAAGGTCAATGTGAATTAAATATATACGCGCGTTTAAAAAAAGAAAATCCGGGAAAGCTGAAATGCGCTTTGTATAAGAATGTACTTGTAATGAATTAACACAACTTGGGTTTTATAAGAATTGATGAAATGATCCACAAGCGGAACTATTTATAACGTAAATAATTTGGGGACTGTAACCGGTCATTTTATAAAGCGCAAACCAATAAATCAAAAATTCAAAACGGCTGACAATACTACAAGGGATTTTATTCTGCGAACTATTTACAACTTTCACGAGGATAATATGGTGCCAACTTTAGAACTGGTTCGTGATAGATTTCGAGGTTACCCTGATTATAAGTAACAATTTTTAGAAACATCGCATGGTGTTTTGTTAAAATGTGGCTTTAAACATAAAAAAAAATTAGATAATCTAATGGTTATAATGGAATTTCTGCGTATCATTGAACTACGACAGGACTAATTGCGCAAAATAAAGGAGTACCATAAATTCGATAAAATTATAATTTCTTTAAATAAAACTGATACTCATGATGTTGTTAAGTATGGTTGGGTAGACAGTACAAATTGTATTTTTGGTACACCGTGTTCAAGAGGAAGACGCGTTATCATGCCGAAAGTAAAGATGGCTTTGTACCTAATGTGTTGCTCTTGTCAGCAAGGAATATCACTTAATAATCAACCTCCAACTTTAAGCGCAGTTGTCCTTGATAATATTCGGCAGGTAATAACGAAGTGAATAGTGATGTATGGAAAAATTGCGTAGCTCATATTATAAAAATAAAAAATGGATATTCTGTTTCACCACCTATAGCGCCAGTAGTAATCTAACCTGGAAATTATTCTACTTTTACAAGTTCTGACGATTCCAGTCATTAAATTGTTAAGGAATTTTAAATAAATTATATTCCTTTAACACGTACCTTAAAAACTTGTTATATTACAGAACGTTTACTGTGATTCTGCTGATGCGATCAATTTATTGTTAAAATATAGTGAATTCTAACTACTAACTGTATATTCCAACTATAACATAGTACCCGTCCCTATCCTTTCTTGGCAAGGAAAACTCATACCTCCTGGCGGTCCAGGATGGACAAAGACAATTTTTTTTAAATTGCTTTCGGCAAAATGAGCATTTTTTTTTGCCGAAAGACCATTTTAAAAATATTAAATGCATGTGTTCTTTGCAGGCGAAGTCACGAATACATACCTCTTATTGATATTAACTATATTTTTAACTTGTTTTTGGCAAAATTAGCATTTTTCTTTACAGAAAGACCATTTTAAAAATATTCTCTGCAGGCAAAGTCACAGATACAAACCTTTAATCGATATGAACTATGATGAACAAGCTGTAATATATACTATTTAATCATATTAAAAATTTACAACCATCCGTATTTTAATTATTTGGTAGAAGCGACGCCTATAGTCAGGAGTTTAATGCTTTTTTATGTCATCAAATTACGCTTGGAACAACTATATACGTTGTTGTTATTGGAGATCACTTTTTAAAATATTAGGTGACCCATGTTGCAACCAGTGGCGTGGTAACAAAAGGGTGGTGGGATATTTAAGGTCATATTTTTTCATCCCATGTATTTTAGCTATTGGAAATGTTTATATTATCGCACGGGCACGTTAGTATGGGTACGGAATTTAACGGAATATAACGAATTTCTTGTGTTGCATTTGTCCCATACGTCACACAGTCTAACGACACCGAATTAAAATGATCCACAAGGGGAATTACGCGAACCGCCGCTGCCGAGCCGGTGGCCCGATGATGACGGGGAAGGGAGAAGGGACGAAGGACGACGGGATCAGATCAAGTCGAGAGTTAGAGGCGCGTGAGAGTTTATAACCTTTATTTTAGTATTTTTTATATTATGAATCACTAAAACTTATATCAACTACCTAAATATTACATTCAAATCTATGTTTCGCAGATCTCAAATCTCACAATAGTCACAAGCGTTGCACTCTGCTTGGGCATTTTCAATGTCCCTCCCGGTTGCATCTTTGTAAAGGACTGTAAATTTTTTTTAAATAACTTATGATTCCTTAAACATTTTTACGTAAATAAAGACTCTGGGTATATTATAGCCGACCGTTTTCGAGGTAAGAACAATTTAATGTTAAGAAACTTTTTTGAAAAATAATTTTATTAATAAATACCAACAAATCACTAACAACATATTAAACAGCGCTGTCCCTAAATTTGTAAATCTTTTTTTTAATGATTTCCGCTTACATCTATGCATCCCCGAAATCGTTTTCTCATAGATCTTAGATCTTTTAACTTTTCTAAAAATATCACGTTTATTTCTTATAATTTCACGACCAACAAATACCTGCTGCTTTAATTCTGCAACAATGCAAGCTGCTACTTCGTTTACTATGGGTTTGTAGTAGCCCCATAAAAAAATGTTTAATATATTTAAATCTGGAGAACGAGGTGGCCAACCTACAGGACCCCCTTGTCCTATCCATCGCTTAGGATAAACTTCATTTAAATGGATCAATTTTTTTTATTCTTTGTGTTTTATTTACAATCATGACATATATTAAAATTTAAAATGCAGTGTTGCCATTTAGGAAATTAAGTTTTTTTTTTAAATAACTCTCGAAACTGACAACGCTGGAAATAATTAGTTTAAATATATCTAATCACCAACCATAAATGATGCAATATGAATGCAATCTACGCACACAACGAACATATTAAGCAGCATACTCACTTAGCGAATACGAACGAAAGAACAGCATCACACGCATACGCTAGAATATGCGCGCATTTGGTTCAATGTTCGGTTTGACGTCACATATAGCGAACATATGGGTGGTGGGTTGATCGCTTGGTTTTGGTTTAGGACAAGTTGTCGTTGTGGCATTCTTAGAAAAAATGCCTAATTGGCCATTTGGTTTCAACCAGAGCAGAGCCACAAACTTAAAACACACACGAAGAATTAATTTTAATAGCGAGTGCATCATAATACAGTAAAATCTCTCAATAGCGACCACCCTCGGGGAATCAAATGTTGGTCGGTTAATAGAGAAAAATTAAAACAACTGGTCTGCATTTTACATTGTTTGTTTATTAGTAAGTATCGGCATATACAGGGTGTTATGGAAATGACTTATTATATTTTAAGGGGCCACTCCTGAGGTGGTCTAGAGTTACACTTGATAGTTTTTTTTTCTAAAATCGGAAGTATTTTGAATTTTGTAAAATACCTTAAAACCGGACTATGTGCGCCTTCCATGATAGTTCAATGCCCCTGAACACATGTGTTTTTGACAAGACAAACTGCTGGAATGGTAATTGTTTAGTTTAGTGCAATTAATGTTGAATTTTGTGCTAAAATTTCGTATATAGACTAATTGAGGGTAGCTGATCACAATTTTCCTTTTGCGTTTTTACGGCAAATGCACTGGTTTTGAGAAAAAAAAATGTTAAAGTTTTTCACTTACAGGTTAGGGTATTCTTTTTGAGGTTTGTTTATTTCGATATCTTTGGGTGTCGCGTTTCACTTTCCTTTCAATTTCCTAGATTTTATGGTTTTCCCTTCAAAATATGTGATAAAACTTTCACCAAACTATCTGTTCATAAAATAAGAACAACATTTTAGCAAAAAAACAATGGAAAAGGCACAAATTTAATTAAATTCGTTGTTAATACGCCGACAAAGTAGAAGCGTCTCTTTTCAGATTCATTGCACTCACGTTGCCAGATTGTTCTTCTTTTTCTTGTAATTATTAATGGCTTTCATCCAGGAGAATGATATGCTAGCTCGAGCCAATAGGATTCATTCAATTAATAAAAATGAATTGAAAAGTATAGGCAATTTATAATACACTAACAATCTGACAACATGGGTGCAGTGAACCTGCAAACAGGCTCCTTGTACCGTGCAGTTTGCTTCTGCTTTTTTGGCCAGCTGTCAGTGAGCTGTCTCCCGTCTTTTTCCAGATAACGTAGAGTTTTCTGTTCGCTTACAAGTTATCCCGTTTTTCAGAGTTTCCTTGTGGCATATTTCGTTTATTTCAACTCAGAAGTGTATACTATGACTCCGACAAGTAATATATTATTGGAAATAGCAACATTTTAGGATTACATGCAAAATAACATACCGGTGAGTTAGAAAAACTTTAACATTTTTTTTCTCAAAACCAGTGCATTTGCCGCCTAAACGCAAAAGGAAAATTGTGATCAGCTACCCTTAATTAGCCTATATACGAAATTTTAGCGAAAAATTCAACATTTGCACTAAAGTAAACAATTACCCAAATCAGCTGTTTGGGTCATTGGCGCGTAGGTGTTTTGGACCTAAATTTTTGAAGGCATTTTTCTCGAATTTCTAGCTTCGAGCGCCATTTATAGCAATTTTTCCCCAATTCGTCTCGACCTATATATTTACGGGTTAAAAAATAATAAGTCATTTCCATAACACCCTGTATGTAAATAATTTTAAATATTTTTGTTTAAATTTATCACAACTAAAATTAAATGAGATGAAGGCCAATTTGCCAATATGTGTATACTGCATGTGCATATTAACATATACAGGGCTGCCCAGAAGTCCGGAATAAAATTAATATAGCCTTAACCTGTAACTTTTGGGGAAAATGTTCGGACACGTAAATTTAGTTCTATATATGCTCATATTTTGACGTTATTCGTTTCTTTTTTTTATAGACATTTGTCAAAGATATGACGACATCGATCCTTTTTTTAAATGGAAGCATACAGCTTGTGATACATCATTTGAAAGCTAATATCTCGTACAGTATGCTCATAAATTTTGGCGCGATTCTGTCGAGCTATTTCAAAATGGCGACTGTTAAAAGTTTTAAAAAAAATAGCGGAAATGATAAATCATTGATGTTTTTTTTACCTTCCAAGGTAAGAAATCTTCATTGTTTCATGTTCTGACATTTTGTGACATTGTGAACTCGTAAAATTAATTTAGGTATTTCCGAAGTATTATTTTACAATTTTCTAAACAAAAATGGTTTTGTCGGAAAGGCAGCGTATCGAAGTCTTGATATTGTTAGGATGTGGAGATAAAATAAGAAGTCAAAGTGAAGTGTGCACTTTATTTAATGCTACATATCCGGAAAATAAAATTTCACAGGGCAGGTTAGCAAAATATTCCACAAATTTGATGAACATGGCACAGTAAAGGACTTGCCTAAGAATGGACGGCCCCGTGTTTTAGGCGACGATGAAAAATTGGATATTGCATTATCTCTGCAGGATAATCCGCATGTTTCAATAGTTTCATCGGCTCAAAATCATGATACATCTAGAGGTACTATTGAAAGATTTTTGAAAGCAGAAAAATACCACCCTTATAAAGTATGTCTTGTTCAAGAGCTTTTAGAAGATGACTATGATAGGCGTTTGCAATTTTGCGAAGAAATGATGAGACGGTGTGACGAAAATAATAGGTTTCCACAGAACATATTATTTTCGGATGAAGCTACTTTATATTTAAGCGGGGTGGTTAACAGACATAATTATCGTTTCTGGAGTCAAGAAAATCCACGATGGATATTTGAAGCGCATACTCAGCGGCCCCAGAAAGTAAATGTATGGGCAGGTATCATTAATAATCCAATTTTAGGGCCATTCTTTTTGAAAGGAAACCTCACAGCTGAACGGTACCTGGATTTCTTAACCTTCGAGTTGAGTCCTGCTCTAGCTGCAATTTTTCCCAACGAAGTAGATCCAGAAATGCCTAATGAAACTATTTGGTTTCAGCAAGATGGTGCTCCCCCGCATTTTGGTGTCAATGTGAGAAGATATTTAGATCAGATATTTTCAGGTCGCTGGATTGGACGACGTGGTACAATTGAATGGCCACCGAGGTCCCCAGACTTAACGCCTCTAGACTATTTTCTTTAGGGATATTTAAAAGAAAAAGTTTTTTAAAATAGGCCGAATAATATTGAAGATTTGAAAAACAAAATTAGATTGGAGATACATAACAAACCGGCTGAAGCCGTCTACGGATTTTACCATCGTCTGGGAGCATGCCAAGTGGGTGGAGGACTTTTCCAGCATTTGCCACGTTAAACCACCTTTTTGTTGTGTTTTGTTTTGCTTCGTTACATTTTTATTTTTTTTTTACAAAATAAATAACAAATAAACCATAACTATTGTTAAGTCACAAAATGTCAGAACGTGAAACAATGAAGATTTCTTACCTTTAAAGGTACAAAAAACATCAATGGTTTATCATTTCCGCTTATTTAAATAGGGATTTTTTAAAAGTTTTAACAGTCGCCATTTTGAAATAGCTTGACAGAATCGCGCCAAAATTTATGAGCATACTGTACGAGATACTAGCTTCCAAATGATGTATCACAAGCTGTATGTTTCCATTTAAAAAGAGGATCGATGTCATATATTTGACAAATGTCTATAGAAAAAACAAACGAATAACGTCAAAATATGAGCATATATAAAACTAAATTGAAGTGTCTGAGCATTTTCCCCAAAAGTTACAGGTTAAGGCTATATTAATTTTATTCCGGACTTCTGGGCAGCCCTGTATATTATACAATGTACTGTATGTTGGCTTTGAAATTCTTAGTTTTTAAAATAATCAGAGATTAATGATTGCTCTCAAACTTGCGCAGGCTTCAGATAGGCTTGATATTTTCGACACTGGCACAAGTTCAGGTACCTCTTCGAGTTGGGAGTAGTTTCATCCGTTTCTGAGATCTCTTCAATACGCTCGATGATAGTCAATTCTGCACTTTCTGTTGACAAATCGTTATCAATAGAGGCAAATGGTTTCAAGTTCACAAATGTGTCCTTAATGTTAGGAAACAGTTGTGCGAGCGGAATATTATTTTCTTCTTCGAAGTCGTCAATATTATCTGTATTACACACAAATCCGGCTTTCATAAAGCATTTTTTTTATTGTCACTGGGGACGATTTGCGCCAGGCCACCGAAATCCATATCAAGGCGTTGGTTATGGTAATATTATTTTCGACTTCTTGAAGAGGACAGCCACTGCCAATCTTAATAAGGTAGCTTCTGTAGAGCATTTTAAAATTCTGAATAATGCCTTGGTCCAAAGGTTGCCAATGTGAGGTAGTATTGGGTGGAAGAAAAATAAGTTTGGCATATATTATCCAGTGTAATTTTGGGATGAAACGTTGCATTATCCAGAAACAATACCACTCTTCTATTCTGCTTCTTCATCTTGGTATTAAATCTGTGAAGCCATGTTGTCATGATGTCTGCTGTCATCCACGCTTTTTTGTTCGAGATACATTGGAGAGGTAACTTATCGATATGTGCGCCCTTAAAACATCGAGGATTTTTGCTTTTGCCTATTATAAATGGTTCTTCCTTCTCACCTTCCATATTTGCACAAAACAGAATTGTAAATCGTTGTTTTGCAGTTTTTTTTTTCCAGTACACTTGTCATTTTTCAATGCATATGTTTTTGTTGGCAATGCACGACAGTGGAGACCTGTCTCATCTGCATTAAATATGTTCCTTGGGGCATAATCCTTTAAAATGGTCAATAGCCTTTCTTTCCAAGCAGTTACGTCTTCGATATTGATATCGGCTGATTCACCACATATTTTCTCGAAGGTAATATCATGCCGACGGCGGAATTTTTCTAACCATCCATTTGATGCCTTGAAGCATATATGTATTAGTACTATATGGCGCCTTTCCCATTTAACCAATGTAAACGTAGTGAAGTCGAGGTTCCTTGTTCCGTCAGGGTCATTTTGCGCAGTGCGCATGCGCGAGAAAAAGAAAATATACGTTTGTTTTAACGAAAAAAAAATGAGGTTATCACTTTGACTTTGACAACTGGACCGAAATTTGTAAACAAACATTAAAGTTCTTGATTTGTTTAGGATTTTGTATATTATTTCGATTGAGAAAAGGAAAAGAACGCAGGTAAACATATTAATAAAACATTTATTAGATATTTTACAATTATTCTTAGAGTTTAACAAGTAAAATAATAGGTTTTTGTAGGATTTTTTGAAGTACATGCAATTTTCGGTAAAAATAGGTACAGGGTCTTCCAACGAGGACTGAACAGGGGCTCATTTTTGAGCTTCCTTGTATTTAAAGAAAAATCCAAAATAGCCAATCGATGTACTTTTTCCTGCAGAATTCAAAAATGAAACCAAAAATTTATTTGAACCAGAAACAAAAGAGTTACGCTATGGATAAGGTGTTTTTTAAATGGAACATAGCTTTTTTTATACGATTTTTGGAACGAGTGATTTTTTTTTGTCCGTTCTGATTAAAATATTTAATATTGTGACAACTATTTTTATTAAATTTTAATGTTTTATCCAGTATAATTTAACTTTAACCTGTTTGAAACATACGCTAGGTAATAAAGGTATAATCACCTTTGAATCCTTCAAAGTCAAAAAATTTGACAAATTTACTATAATATTGCCGAAATGAAATATTCATTAGATGAGAGATTGCAGATTGTTATCTTGTTCTACAAATGCCAAGAAAATGCAAGAGAAGCAAGGAGAAGATTTATTTCAAATTTTCACAGAAATGTATCCGTCAATACTATTCTAAGGATAAAGAACCTATTTGAGGAAAATAAAACATGAATGTGAATTGTGAATGAAATAAATCGCCTTAACCAGGAAAATCACAGTATAACAGCAAGTTTGAAAAGGCTACAAAGAGGTTATCGCACATGTTTCGAGAACAACGGAGGTCACATTGAACAATTAAATTATTAATGTTTTTTTTTTTAATTAGTATAGAGTTGGATTTCTTTTTCTGTCATGTAATGTTTTATTTTCCTCAAATAGGTTCTTTATCCTTAGAATAGTATTGACGGATATATTTCTGTGAAAATTTGCAATAAATCTTCTCCTTGCTTCTCTTGCATTTTCTTGGCATTTGTAGAACAAGATAACAATCTGCAATCTCTCATCTAATGAATATTTCATTTCGGCAATATTATAGTAAATTTGTCAAATTTTTTGACTTTGAAGGATTCAAAGGTGATTATACCTTTATTACCTAGTGTATGTTTCAAACAGGTTAAAGTTAAATTATACTGGATAAAACATTGAAATTTAATAAAAATAGTTGTCACAATATTAAATATTTTAATCAGAACGGACAAAAAAAAATCACTCGTTCCAAAAATCGTATAAAAAAAGCTATGTTCCATTTAAAAAACACCTTATCCATAGCGTAACTCTTTTGTTTCTGGTTCAAATAAATTTTTGGTTTCATTTTTGAATTCTGCAGGAAAAAGTACATCGATTGGCTATTTTGGATTTTTCTTTAAATACAAGGAAGCTCAAAAATGAGCCCCTGTTCAGTCCTCGTTGGAAGACCCTGTACCTAAGTATATCAACAGCAGCAAAGGAAAATATTCTTTAGGAAATTGACTACCTAGTTATTGTTCCCTCACGAAATTAACGTAGGTAAGTTATAGGAAGAAACATCCGGTCTAGGTACATACCTGTAGAAGGATAAATCTTTGTTTAAGTTTTTACGCCTTTTACTCCTGTTTAAAATAATGTAAAATATTCTGTTTTTCCTCGGCATCGTCACAAAATTATCACACTTCACACACACAATCAAAATTTGCAGAAAAGTAAAGATAAACAGTACACAAAAGCCGTTAATAATACCAAATCAACTCGATGAAGCGAACTGTCAAACAAATTAACATTTGCTAAAGATTTCGAGGTTATCTCGAGTAAAAATGAGACGTTGTCACCTTCCAGTTATATGAAACTGTTATTTAACGCGTTTTAGTTTAGAAATGGAAACAAATAATTTGAAAGCACTGTAACGAAGTTACATAAGTTTTAGTTTTATTAACCCGTTTAAGGTTTAGGATAGCTAGGAATAAGATTAATCAACCGCCCAGGAATTAAAATTATTTTATTCTTTTATTTGTCAATAGAAAATTTCCATTCTTTTACCAAATGTTATCATAACTAGTAGTCTATTACGTATAAATAAAAAGATAACTGAACCGATTCCAATTAAGGTAACTAATTAAAAATACTATACACACTAATTATTGATCCCGCAAAACGACTTCCACAAATGGGTCATCAATGCAGATATATAAGTGGGGCCTTTTCTTCAATGGTCAGAACGATCCTGCTGCTTTCCTAGAAAGGTTAGAGGAGATTTACATTTCTCAAAACATCCACCCAGACCTACTGTTACCGCACCTACCAGATATCCTTAAAGGAGAAGCCGGTCTATGGTTTAGAAATAACCGGCACAACTGGAAAAACTGGAACGAATTCCAAGAAGCATTTAGAGTTTTTTATTTCCCAGTCAACTACACAGTGGACTTAGAAGCCGCCATAAGTCGCCGAACCCAAAGACCAAACAAGCCCGCATCCACTTATATAACCGAACTGCAAACATTAACCCGCCGTCACGGAAATATTTCTCCTGAACAAGAATTACAATGGCTTTACCGAAACTTATCAGCAGAGTACCGGCAGTTTATACGAAGAAGTGATTTCCATGACAATAACTCATTCTCGAAGGCAGTAAGAGAATACGAAATTCTCAACAAGGAGATACGGGAAGCTAGACGTTCTCAGTATAACCAATCATCCCCAAGTTACCAATCACGATTACCCAGGAATACAGGAACTCCCAACACGGATCCGCCAGTGTCACACCGGCCGTTTGGAACTGTCACACCACAGCACCAGGAATCTCTGCTCACTATATCAGCGACAAATACTTCTAGACCCAACCAGGAACGTTATACTGCTCCAGAAGCCCATAACACGAGATCAGTAAACCGTAGTTTTACTCCTACACAAACTGATCCTGCAAGACCAAATACGAATAATCAGAGACCGATTTGTTGGAGATGCGAAAGCACCGGACACATACGAAGAAACTGTAGGTTTCCAGCCAAATTATTCTGTTCCCGTTGTGGCCAAAAAGGGGTAATGTCTCGTGACTGTCAATGTAGTCAAACGATGGCTAGTCCTGTGTTACAAATTTCCGACTTACCATTGCGGGCCACTCACGAACTTTCACCAAAGAGGAGATTCGTCAACTCTGAAACGCTACCCACCGAGTTTAACATGGCTCAAGCTTTGACAGAAATAAACAGCTACCAACAACCGCGATTAAATGCGGTGCCACACTAATTATTGATCCCGCAAAATACAGCGAGCAGTACCGAGTCGCCAACGCGAAGGTATACGCCGCGCGCCTCGATAGTACCGCGTCATAACAGGTGCGGGCAGCGGCCCCCAGCTGCTTCAGTTGGCGCAAGGAAGGGTATTTAAGCGAGCGCTCGGCGCTCAAACGGCAGTTCCTGCTACGAGACCTAACCAAGTCACAGAACCGCCACGTGGGTAAGAAAACTTATTTTATTAGGGTGTGTCGTATTTAAAAGTGATAAAAAAAGGAACCGTTAAAACTTTCAATCCGTTTTAAAATATATAGTGGATCATTAAAAGTGTTACTGTAGGGACCAAACCTCTTTCATATTTAATTTATTTCTGCGTACAAAGTAGTCCTGGCACAGTTCGGGATTATTAGTACCTATTTCTCACCCTCCGTGAAGTCAACGAGTCCTGGCACAGTTCGGGAAAATAGTTGCACCCTCTTTCTCAAAGCAAACAACGAGTCCTGGCACAGTTCGGGAATTAGTTGTATTTGCTTCAACCCTGACAGTCTGCGAGTCCTGGCACAGTTCGGGAAATAGTGGACTTAAAACTTCCCTTAAAAAGTTAAAATCCGAAGAATAACAGTACCGACAGTAACCTTGTATTTTTTTTATTTATTTCACGGTATAAGTCCCGTTATACCTGTTTTTTTTTATATACGACTGGCACCACCCTAATATTTCATCAAACTTTAAACCGATCATTACCATTCTTTAAATCCTGCTGACATAAAAATACCGCTTCCGCTTTACAACACCTGCACGTCCGCTATACTACCAATTTAAAACACCGCTCGCACTGCTTGCTTTATTTTCGATCATATTCCTGCACCGCTTTTTTTTCTTAAACCGTAATCCGTTTTGGGGGTATTACTATTTTAGATTTAAGTTTGTAAATTATAAGTACACGATGGTAACAAGTAGTATTAAAGCATTTATCTTGTATTAATATCTTATTGACACTGAACACGACCTGTCATTAATTTAAGGAAACAAATTGTTTTATTCCTCTGAGGCTTACTGACTAAATTTCCGACAAAAGAGAAAGACAACTCCGTTCTAATAAATTTAAATGCACCAAACCCTTCTCTACTGTTTAAAGGCTACCCCGTGAGCATAGTGGATCCCTTTACCACTTCAAATATTAAAGGGTGCCGCTCGAGAATACCGATATCCCGATCCGCACCGTCACCGAAAAAACCGTAATTACTCCGCCGCATTAAGGGTACCGTCCGAATCATCTATTAAACCGCTATCCGAGCGCCATTGCAAAATGGCACCCGAACTATCCTAGAGAACGCCATTACAAAATGGCGCCCGAGCAGATTTGCATTTAAGTTTGTCGTAACCTGCACCGATAAAAGAGCAGTAAAGTACTTGTAAAAATCCAGTCAGTAAGATCCATTGAGTAAACAAATTCTGAAACCGATTTTATAAAATAAAATAAACCACGTTGTACGATTTTTTTTAACAGAACCGTTGAAACTTTATTTAGTATAGGTCCGAGTAAATATAAATAGCTAGGACTTTTTTTTCTTTAGGGTTATCAGTTTTTTTTTATTATTTTTATCATAATTGCTCGCTCGATACAAAATGAATACTGTAAATAACTTGACCACTTTTTAACCGATAACGATGGCTACTACTAATAATAGTAAACGACAGGAAACTCAGGCGTCCTTGAGCATCCTTTCTACCCCGCCAGCACCGCCGCTACCGCCCGCTTTACCAGAAGACGATGGTAACCTCCGTACCAGCTGGATATACCTATTAAAGAAGGGTGATCTAGTGTTCCACCTAGAGAAATACAACCTGGATACCACAGGTCCAGTAGAGGCCATGCGAAAACGATTAGCCCAGTTTATCCGCGAAGGAAGAGCTTCACCGCAACCTACAACGTCAATGAAAACAATTTCATTTGACAACCAGGTTCAGCCATTAACAACGCCGACACCGACGCTATCACTAACAACCGCAACTACGACGACGATTACCACGACGATGTACGAGGTTCCACACCACGCACGTACTTGGCCAGGGGTTAACTCAATAACCTCTACATCAGGTTACACGTTCCACCGCAAATTATTCGCAGACATCAGTAAGAGAAAAGCCGACTACATTCATACCAATAACCGTCACTATTGGCCAAAGAAATCTATTAACAATACCAGTACCGACGATGACATCAACTAGTCAAAATCAAGGGCCAATAATGCATGTACCATGTACAAATAATCCACCGCAGCTGTTGTCTTCAATACCGAACTTTAATAATCCAGCTATAGCCAGTAACCCAACCATTTTCTCACTGCCAGTATATGATCCAACCACCGCACAAATCCCAGCTACCTCGGTTTTACCGACTTCCACAAATGGGCCATCAGTGCAGATATATAAGTGGGGCCTTTTCTTCAATGGTCAGAACGATCCTTCTGCTTTCCTAGAAAGGTTAGAGGAGATTTACATTTCTCAAAACATCCACCCAGACCTACTACTGTTACCGCACCTACCAGATATCCTTAAAGGAGAAGCCGCTCTATGGTTTAGAAATAACCGGCACAACTGGAAAAACTGGAACGAATTCCAAGAAGCATTTAGAGTTTTTTTATTTCCCAGTCAGCTACACAGTGGACTTAGAAGCCGCCATAAGTCGCCGAACCCAAAGACCAAACGAGCCCGCATCCACTTATATAACCGAACTGCAAACATTAATCCGCCGCCACGGAAATATTTCTCCTGAACAATAATTACAATGGCTTTACCGAAACTTATCAGCAGAGTACTGGCAGTTTATACGAAGAAGTGATTTCCATGACAATAACTCATTCTCGAAGGCAGTAAGAGAATACGAAATTCTCAACAAGGAGATACGGGAAGCTAGACGTTCTCAGTATAACCAATCATCCCCAAGTTACCAATCACGATTACCCAGGAATACAGGAACTCCCAACACGGATCCGCCAGTGTCACACCGGCCGTTTGGAACTGTCACACCACAGCACCAGGAATCTCTGCTCACTATATCAGCGACAAATACTTCTAGACCCAACCAGGAACGTTATACTGCTCCAGAAGCCCATAACACGAGATCAGTAAACCGTAGTTTTACTCCTACACCAACTGATCCTGCAAGACCAAATCCGAATAATCAGAGACCGATTTGTTGGAGATGCGAAAGAACCGGACACATACGAAGAAACTGTAGGTTTCCAGCCAAATTATTCTGTTCCCGTTGTGGCCAAAAAGGGGTAATGTCTCGTGACTGTCAATGTAGTCAAACGATGGCTAGTCCTGTGTTACAAATTTCAGACTTACCATTGCGAGCCACTCACGAACTTTCACCAAAGAGGAGATTCGTCAACTCTGAAACGCTACCCACCGAGTTTAACATGGCTCAAGCTTTGACATAAATAAACAGCTACCAACAACCGCGATTAAATGCGGTGCCACACTAATTATTGATCCCGCAAAATACAGCGAGCAGTACCGAGTCGCCAACGCGAAGGTATACGCCGCGCGCCTCGATAGTACCGCGTCATAACAGGTGCGGGCAGCGGCCCCCAGCTGCTTCAGTTGGCGCACGGAAGGGTATTTAAGCGAGCGCTCGGCGCTCAAACGGCAGTTCCTGCTACGAGACCTAACCAAGTCACAGAACCGCCACGTGGGTAAGAAAACTTATTTTATTAGGGTGTGTCGTATTTAAAAGTGATAAAAAAAGGAACCGTTAAAACTTTCAATCCGTTTTAAAATATATAGTGGATCATTAAAAGTGTTACTGTAGGGACCAAACCTCTTTCATATTTAATTTATTTCTGCGTACAAAGTAGTCCTGGCACAGTTCGGGATTATTAGTACCTATTTCTCACCCTCCGTGAAGTCAACGAGTCCTGGCACAGTTCGGGAAAATAGTTGCACCCTCTTTCTCAAAGCAAACAACGAGTCCTGGCACAGTTCGGGAATTAGTTGTATTTGCTTCAACCCTGACAGTCTGCTAGTCCTGGCACAGTTCGGGAAATAGTGGACTTTAAACCCCCTCCCTCTCAAAACAAACGACTAATCCTAGCATACTTCAGGAAATAGTTGTCCTTATAAATTAGCCCCCTGTGAAGTCAACGAGTCCTGGCACAGTTCGGAAAAATAGTTGCACCCTCTTTCTCAAAGCAAACGACGAAGTCCTGGCACAGTTCGGGAATTAGTTGTATTTGCTTTAACCCTGACAGTCTGCGAGTCCTGGCACAGTTCGGGAAATAGTGGACTTAAAACTTCCCTTAAAAAGTTAAAATCCGAAGAATAACAGTACCGACAGTAACCTTGTATTTTTTTTATTTATTTCACGGACTAAGTCCCGTTATACCTGTTTTTTTTTATATACGGCTGGCACCACCCTAATATTTCATCAAGCTTTAAACCGATCATTACCATTCTTTAAATCCTGCTGACATAAAAATACCGCTTCCGCTTTACAACACCTGCACGTCCGCTATACTACCAATTTAAAACACCGCTCGCACTGCTTGCTTTATTTTCGATCATATTCCTGCACCGCTTTTTTTTCTTAAACCGTAATCGGTTTTGGGGGTATTACTATTTTAGATTTAAGTTTGTAAATTATAAGTACACGATGGTAACAAGTAGTATTAAAGCATTTATCTTGTATTAATATCTTATTGAGATAAACACGACCTGCCATTAATTTAAGGAAACAAATTGTTTTATTCCTCCGAGGCTTACTGACTGAATTTCCGACAAAAGAGAAAGACAACTCCGTTCTAATAAATTTAAATGCACCGAACCCTTCTCCACTGTTTAAAGGCTACCCCGTGAGCATAGTGGATCCCTTTACCACTTCAAATAATAAAGGGTGGCGCTCGAGAATACCGATATCCCGATCCGCACCGTCACCGAAAAAACCGTAATTACTCCGCCGCATTAAGGGTACCGTCCGAATCATCTATTAAACCGCTATCCGAGTGCCATTACAAAATGGCACCCGAACTATCGTAGAGAACGCCATTACAGCACTTGGAAGTACAGACTTAATGCTTATTTTACAATTTTTTAGCAAGATTTTTGGTAATTTGATCATTGCTCTAATTTTCTAAGGCTCACTCTTCTGCCCTGTTCGAAAGAAATAAAAGTACATTTGGCAATACCCTTACGGCGCATGCGCACAAGTCGAGATGACCCTGGATCTTCTATCTCTGTTGTTGCTTCAAGATATTCAGGGTAATAGCCATATAGTACTAATGCCTTGAAGTTATCTAGCTCTAGACATTGAGCAGATTCGAGGACTTTTGCTTGAATTATGGGCCCCGATATTGATAAGTGCTTGTTTCGTGCCTTACAAAACCAGTTAAAAACAACTTGGTTCACTGCCAGTCTTTCGGTTTTTCCAATTTACTTTTGTGTTCAACGTTGCCACCTTCTTGAAACAAATTTCTAACTTCTGCTTTATTTTGAGGCAACATAGTCACTGGGTCTTACCCACTTTAAATTTTTTAGCCAATTTCCTGGTACTTAAACAATTTTTTTTTCTTTCCTCGATTATTTAGATTTAGATTGTCAAGAAATGACCAAGACAAGATTGTGTTTTTTAAGACAAGAAATAGCCACTCGAGATAAGATTTCTTTTTTCATATTTTTGTATATAGAATAATAATAAAATTTGTCATCAGTCATCATCATTTCCGGATCCCTATACGCATATTAAATTTAATTAAACTTTTCATCCAATCTATTCTAGCGTTATATGAAGGTAATTATTTTAAAGATAACTAGGAACTTTACCCATTTGATTTCTTAAGTATGTTTTGTTTTATAGGCCAGCTTAGACCATTGTGATTTTCCGGAATTGCTGTCTGCAGGGAACGTAGCGACATATGGAGGTCTTTGTGCTTTGGCAACATTTGATAGGCCTGAATTGCAAAAGCACGTTGTCAATAACGGAGGTAAGAATTTGGTATGTTTTCTGGGTGCGAAGTACGTGGCGGGGAGAACGAAATCAATCGCAGCGCACGACGTAGTCAAAAAGGGTATTCGAGGCGGGCAAACTGCCATTCAGCCCTATGATCAGACACACAAGTTAACTTTTAACGTACCGTTCCCATGACAACAACCGAAAAAACCCTTATTAATTTTTCACTGTGGTTGAAAAACAGTTAATTTTGAAGTTACTAGCCTCTAGAGTTAACTTGTGTGTTTGATCATAGGGCTGACCGTCAGTCAGGGTCATATGTGTGCTTCCTTGTAATAAAATAAAAATGGGTTACGAAACCTGTTGCATATTGAATTGCAAGAATATTGGATAGTACACTAAACTACCAATTATACAAATTGCCACGAGTAAGTTGGAAATTAGAGCAACGAAATAAATGGATAGCTGCTGCAAAGAGAAAGAGGCTAGCATATAAAACAATATTTTTACTATTCACCTATTTTATGACACGCGATATACTTTTATGCTTACTTGCCGAGCTATTTAATAACAATAATAATAAGTTTATTTCAAATAGTTACAATATAATAGACATTAGACATGTTAATATGTTATTTTTCAATAAACTTATTAATAAATTCCCCAGAAGACCTGCTTGTTAGGGGCAAATCTTATTTATTGAAAAGTATTGAAAAAATGAATATTTCTATAAAAAGTTGCAAAAATTCAATAATCGCTACTGTCTTTCTGAAAAAGATTAATTATATAATTGATTTATAATAATATTAAATAGCATTAATTAGTTATAGCATTTCCATTTTTAAAGCGTCTGTTTCCAATATTAATGTTTTTATTTCAATTTTATATTTTTTTAATGAAATAATTTTTTTAATATTTGTTGGTAAATAATCATTTAAATAAAAGCATAAATATTTAAAAGTTTTTTGTCCTACGGACTTATTTATTTTAGGTTTTATGGATATTTTATTTTTATAACGTGTATTATGGTTATGGTCTTTAAATTGTATAAGGCTTTTATTTTTAAAAATATATATTAAAATATTATTAATGTAAATTTGTCTACCGTTCATCTTTTTTGTTTCTGAATATAATTCTTTTAAGAATAAAAATAGTCCTTAATAAATATAATTTTCAAAAATCTTTTTTGTAATACTTCTAATTTTTTAACCAAAGTTCCGTTTATTCCTCCCCAACCTAAAATTCCGTAATTTAAATGAGTTTTGACTAATGCATAATATAATATTTCTAGATGTTGTATATCCAGAATTTTTTTAATGCTTTTAAAAATTGGTAATATACTTCTTAATTTTTTAATCAAATATTCTACTTGAAAATTCCAATTTAATTTACTGTCAAAAATAATTAATACATATTTTACATGATTAACTTGTAAAATTTGAATGTCAACACTAATATTGATGCTATTCATATTTTGTGGTACATTATGTAGGTTTAAAGTAAAAGGAAGATAATATGTTTTATTAAAATCAATTGTTAATAAACTATTACATACCAAACCAATTTTCCCCATCGCAATTTATTCTAAATAAATCATTAATATAAATTTTAAAAAATAATGGTCCTAAAATTGTTACTTGAGGAACACCATATTTAAATAGTTTTGAATAGCTTTAATTACTAATTTTACTTGAATCTCCATTTTTAAAAATAGGTTTTATTACACTAATTTTGAAAGCTTTTGGATATATACTTGTTTTAAAAAATTTATCTATAAGAAAAGTTAGTGGCCTAGAAATAACAATTTTAAGAGATTTTAATATTTCTGTGGTTATACGATCAATACCAGGCGATTTTTTCAATTTTAAACTATCAATTATATTTGCAGCTTCTTGATGATTGGTTTCTTCTAAATAAAATGAGTCTATATTGTTTATTTTCTTATTTAAAAATGTGTTATTACATTTATTGATTTCATTTGCTAGATTGTCACCAACTTCAGAAAAATATTCAATAAAGTTATTAGCTATAAGTTTCTTGTCCGTAATTGACTCATTCTCAATTTTAATTTCGCTTATACTTTTATGTTTTTGATTTTTACTACATACTTTTTTAATGGTTTTCCACATATCTTGATTCGAATTTTGGCATTTATCAATTTCATGTTTATAAAAATTAGTTTTAGTCTCTTTAATTAGTTTAGTTAATTTGTTTTTATAAATTTTACATTTATATTATAAAAATCGATCATTTTTATTTTCCTGTAATTTTTTATATTTCTCGTTTTTTGTCTTAATAGAATTTAGTAAGCCACTAGTAATCCATTCTTTTTTTTTATTTTAATTTGAGTTGTACATTTCTGTACATTATTTTGAATTTCTTTTATTAAACTATTAGGTAAGTCATCTATTTCAGAATAAGAATAGAAATTTGCCCAATCTGTTTTTGCCATATTTTCTTTTTAATTTGTAGTAATTAACATAATTTTTATACGTTAATGAAGGTTCTTTATTACCTTTATTACCAATAAGTTTTTTTTTGCAAAATTCATTTGTTTTTACAAAGATATGATCAATACAAGAGGTATGTTCTTTTATTTCTCTCGTATTTTTATTTATAAGTGATGTAGCATTATATTCACTCAACAAGTTTAAATAGTCATTACTATCTTTAGATTTTAAAGAAATATAAATATTTATATCACCTACTAGAATTACTGTTTCATTTTCACAAGTATATTTGATATTATCAAAAATTCTTTAGATTTATAGTAAATTCGAAAGCATCTAGTGGGGGAGGTTTATATATACTTATAATATTAATTTTTTCTCTTTCAGTTGATAGTTTTAAGAAAATTACTCTTATTTTTCCCAAAGAGATAATTTCGAAAGAGTAATTGTTTTTATTTTTAACATACACTATAATACCGTGTCACTTTTATCGTAATCTCCATTATAAATTATATCATAATTATTTAATTTAAATAAATCGGTATTAAAAACTCTCCAAGTTTCTGTTAACACTATGACATCAAAATTATGGTCAAGTTGACACAAAAATAATTTGGTTTCGTCAAAATTTTTTTAAATGCTTGTAATATTATTGTGGTATAATGAAAAATTATTAGATGGGCCTATAATTAAATTATTACAATTCTTATCCTCAATAAGTTGCGTTACTTGTCATTTTAAAATTTGATATATATTCATTTATTATTAAATTAAAGATATTAAAAAGTTACGTAAAAAATAAATAAAATATATAAATATGTACTTATAGTACAAAAAATAATATACTAAATTTAAAAACTTGAAAATAAGTAGAAAATTAAATATAATTTAGCTATAAAATGTACCTTTTTGTTAAGGTTTTTTATTCCTTCTTTATTTGTTATATGAAATATCTTTTCTTCTTCATTTCTTCTCACAAATACTTTTCCATTTTTGCACCATATATATTTAAAATTAAATTTTCTCAATTCTTTAACTTTTCCAAATAAAAATTTGTTTCTGGTTGTTAAATGTTTATTTATGTAAATACTTATTTCTGGTCCTGGTAGTTTAAGATCAATACTTGTGATTTTTTCATTTCTTTTGAAATAAGCTTTCGTTTTTTTAAGAATCTAATTTATTTTCTGATTCTTATAGTTAATTTGAATGGTATTGTTGTTTTCTTCATTTTTAACATTTTTTTGCTGTATTAATATATCTTCTTTTTTGATGTTTACTCCAATTTTGGTTAAAATTTGTTTTGTAATGTCCTCATCATTTTTCATTTCTTGATTTCGAACTCCTTTTATTTCAATATTATTTATGATTTTATTTTGTTCTTAAATATTTAATTTTGTTGTTATAAAATTAATTTTATTTTTAAATCTCATAACGTTTTGTTTTAAAGAGTTATTTTCTAATTTCATTTTTTCTTTCTTTATATTTTTTAGTAATTTAAATATTTCTTTATTTTTTTGTTCCATTTCGTCAAATTTTTCAGATATAAAAATAACAGATTTTTTTAATTCATTTACTATTTTTAAAATATTTTCTTCGGATCCAAAAGATTTGTGATTTTTTGGATCTTCTAAATTTTGATTATCTTCATCTTCTATTATATTATATTATACAATGACACTATATTTTGCAGGTTTTAAACCTTTCTTGGAATTAGAGCCAGCGTTGCGAGATGCGATATTAAAGTTCTATGAGTCAAGATACGCGGCCTGCCTTAAACTTCTAGATGAAATGAAAGACGCACTACTGTTGGATCTTTACTTGGCGCCTCATGTTCCGGCTTTGTATGCACAAATTCGTAGTAGGGCGTTGGTGCAATATTTCAGGTAATAACAAAACTTTATATTACTGCCAATTTAACTAGTACTATGATTGTACATAATATTATCATGACTTAGTGCCGTGTTGTCGGAAACTATAAGAGATACGAAGAAGTTTAAATTGTGGCAAAGTTGCACAATTTGGTGTTCAATAATAGCTATTTATGCCATCAGTTACGAAATGCCTAATTTTGTGTAACGCGTGAGATTTTTGCGGAACGAACGAAGTGAGTTTCGCAAAAACTCACAAGTTACACAAAATTTCATTTCGTAACGTATTGCATACAAGATTTTTTCTAATTTTGAAGAAAGTAATAAAAAAATAAAATTTAATATAATTGATAAAAATTTGGAAAACATAAATTTAGTTTTTCTAATTTTGACATATAACTGATGGCATAAATAGCTATTGTTGCTGTTACTTCATGTTAGTTGTCAGTTTGACATTTTGTAAAAAAGTCTAGACGGAAGGTTTTTATTGAGATTGATATATTTTTAGTTTTATTTTTAAAAAATGAGTCATTCAAGTTCTGAAGAGCTACCAAGCGATATTAAAGAGGCAGCAGGTAATGCTCTATTATCAGTAATTCCCAAAAAGTCAAAGGCAGTTTATGATTTGGCATACGAAAAATTTGTTACGTGGTGTGATGAGAAGAAAATTAAACATGTTAATGAGAAAGTTTTACTTGCATATTTTGAGGGTAAGAAAGATCTAAAAGTTTCCACATTATGGACACTTTACTCAATGTTAAGGTCTGAACTAAATCTGAAAGGAATATTGATATTAAACAATATACAAATTTGGTAGCATATATTAAAAGGCAAGCGGACGGGTACAGTGCTAAAAAGTCAAAAGTTTTTATTAAAAAAGATTTTGCCAAATTTTTATTGGAAGCTGATGACAAAGAATACTTAATGGCTAAGGTTGCAATGATAATTGGAATGGCAGGAGCATGCAGAAAAGCAGAATTAACATTTCTTCCAGTTGAAAATGTTATAGACGAAGGAAGCCATTTTCGTGTTGATATCCCACCTTCAAAAACAAAAGTTATACGGCAGTGTGCAATTACCACTGGAGACATTGAAAATACGAATCTTGTTGAAATATTAAGCAAATATATTAAGTTGCGTCCCCAGATTCTTAACACAACAGATTTTTTGTAAAATATGCGAATGGAAAATGTACCAGAAATCCTGTGGGAATTAACACATTTAGCAGTCTGCCAAAAGTTATTGCACAATTTCTTGGTCTTTCAAATCCTGTTTTATATACTGGCCACTGCTTCAGAAGAAGCTCTGCCACTTTCCTAGCAGACAGTGGCGCTGATCTTTTAAAATTAAAGAGGCACGGAGGTTGGAAATTTAGCTCTGTTGCGGAGGGATATGTTGAAAATTCCATGAATAATAAAAAACTTATAGCGCAAGAAATATTTGGTGAAACATCTAATGCAATGTGCGTCGCTTCCCAAATAACAGCAAGTTCGAGCAATGAAAAAAATATGTCGTCGGGAATTAATTTGAATAATTGCAATAATTGTGTTATCAATATTTATAATAATTAATTAATTTATAATTTATGTTTTTAACTTGTATTATAACAGTTTAATAAATAGAATAATTCCTTTTGTAACTAATTTTGAAATACATTTTTCGTCACCAATTGCATCAAATTTTACTTTATGCAACTAGTTACAAAAAGTAAGACATTTCATAATGTCAATCAGTTTTAAAAAGTGTCACTTTATATGTCAAAATTAGAAAAAATGCCTTTTTAAAATTGAGAAAATTCCCAGTACTTCTGGAAATATCTGGAAAAAAGCGAAATTTAGAAAATTTGTTTTTATTTTTTTCTAACTTTGTTTAAAGAGAAATTGTGTTGCAGAACAAGGTAAGTCACTAGCTTTTATCTCACTGTTATCACGGTTTAATATTAATCTCGAAATTTTACAAAATATCTTTTTCCATATATTAAACTTTTATTGATGATACCTGTGTTGCTTTCACATTATCTAATTGTATTTTTTTCCTTCCCCTTTCAGTTTACAATGTAATAAATAATGTCATTGGTCTCTTCATATTTTATTACATCTTAATAATTACTCACTGAGGATGAAGGTTTATGCCTTCGAAACATGTATGGGCATATAATATGAATTTATTTTATTAAATTAGTGGAGCAGACTTTGAGTTTTATTCCATAAATAAAAATAATATATAATCAATCAATATAACTTAACAAAACTCTATTATCCTAGATCAACTGTAAAAACTACTGATACAAGTTTATTATTATTATTATGTTATAATAAACAACACATAAACAATCTATTAAAAAATATTCAAATTGTAAGTCCTCAGCTTTAATGCATTTTGTACTAAGCCGTCGCAATTTTAATATCGAACGGCGAATGAACCTAGCAGGAATGGCTGTAATTTCTCGAATTAAATTTTGCTGCAGTCCATTTATGTCATTTGGTATCTCACGATACAAACGATTTTTTAAATATCCCCATAAAAAATAGTCCAGCGGATTTAGGTCTGGACTTCTAACAGGCCATCGCACAGGTCCCTGGTTTCCAATCCATTTATTTGGAAACAGTATATTTAAATAGTTTGTTATTTCCCGTCCATTGTGAGGAGGAGCGCCGTCTTGTTGCCACCATAATTGCCGCAGAATATTTAGAGGCTCATTATCTCCGAGATGTTCGAAAATATTATTTAATATTAATTCCCTATACCGCTCGGATGTTAAGCTTCCCTCGTATATTATAGGACCAAGCCGGCCAAGAATTTTATTTCTCCATATGCCGACCCACACACTGAAAATAGTTCGCCCCTGTGGTCTGACTTCTTGATGTTGCTGGGGATTTTCTATTGACCGATAATGTTCATTATGACGATTAAATAAACCGTTCGTTGATAAGTTACATTCATCGGTCCAGATTACGTTCGACAACAAACTGTCGTCTTCTAAAAGTTTATTTTGAAGCCAATTGCAAAAATTTATCCTCCGGATTTCATCACCAGGTCTAAGTGTTTGGCTTAGGTGGATTTTGTAAGGTCGATATTTGTTTAAATTTAGTGTTCGCCATATTCGCATTCTAGACTTTTCTACCTCATTTTCAAAAAGTCTAGTAGAGCTGCGAGGAGCATGATTAACCTTAAAATAGAAATATGTCAATAGCCAAATTTAGAAAACATTAATTACAGATAAAAAGTCATACCGTATTTAAAATATTTTTCTCTTCAACCGGATCAATTCGACGACCGTACTTATCTCTTGGCTCGCTAAAGTTTCCGAATTCCAAGTTTTTATCCAGTTTAGCAAACATATTTTCATGCGGTTGCACTCGTTCGGGATATTGAATTAGATACCGTTCACAAGAAATTTTAGAGTTTCTATTTAAACTGTAATAAATGTGTAACATATCACGCTTTTCCATATTTGAAAACAATAGTTTTACTATAAAATTTCAAACGAGAAAATAGCTATACCTTCAACAACTAACAAGCATGTCAACATAAAATATGCCATAATGGTTGAGCGTATAATGTTTTGTCTCATAGCCACCTTTAATTTGTTATTTCAATATTGTCTGATTTTTTCCATAATATAGAAAATGAAGGCAGATATAGTAACATAACATAAGTGTGATACATATCTGTTTTTAGAATGACTAGTCCTCTCTAAATCCGAAATAAAACATCTAGGTTTATTTCATAGTATCACTTTAAATAAAGTAAGAAAAAAATGAAAAAAAAAAATTTTCAAATTTCGCTTTTTTCCCGATATCTCCAGAAGTACTGAGAATTTCCTCAGTTTTTAAAAGGCATTTTACTGAACACCAAATTGTGCAACTTTGCCATAATTTAAACTTCTTCGTATCTCTTATAGTTCCCAAGATCCCAATTGTCACCCTTGAATATGGGACACCCTGTAGGATTGACCCAGTCGTAAGGCGAAGGTGCCTTACCCACCGCGCGCTCGGGTTTTTATGCACGAAAATTGCTGATCGATTGTTTCAATGATCTTGACCGTAAGCGCGCAGTGGGTTGAACTCTCACCGTACAGTGGTTGAGAAGTGTGAAAATCGACGTAGTGGCGTCTGTGATACGGCGAAACGCGTCTGGGGATGTGACTGATATGACGTGTTCATATAACATTTTTTTCTTAGAATGACCTAAGGAACTACCCTCCTGGATTTGACAACGTACCTAAGAACGTACATACAGTGAGTTCCAGAAGTAATGTCAAAATTCAAATTCTAAAATTTAGCGGTGTGTTTTTTGGAAAAACGCTTGAACCCTTCGATTTTTATTTCTTAATGCGCTTTTTTTGATGGTAAATTCATGGATAGCCCAAAAATAAGTTAGGACCATCAACTTCATTTTTTCAAATGAAAACATCTATTTTTAATTCAATTTTTGAATTTTGCATCGAATTCTAAGTATGTTTAGTGTATCATGTCCGATTACGATTGAACATATCATTAGGTAAGACCTTGAATTTAAAATCCCGAGTTTGGCTATTTTGGATTTAATAATAATTATTTTCCAACTTATTTGGGTACATAGATTTTTTTTTAAAGGTTCCAATGTCTCAATAAATCGACAGAAACCTATTTACAGTCTAATACGTCGATTTACACTATTTGCGGCCATTTGCGACATATGCGCTTGGTTTAGTCCCCCCTTAAGATGGAAAAAATTATTTTCTAGGTTATTTCGGCAAATAAAATTTTTTTAAAGAGCATTAGTATCCTTAAGATGGAAAAAAATTATTTTCTAGATTATTTCGGCAAATAAAATTTTTTTAAAGAGCATTAGTATGTCACAGAATTTTTTTAAACCTATACACGCCCTCAAATCCCGAGTTTGGTTATTTTGGATTTAATAATAATTATTTTTCCACTTATTTTATTTTTATTTATTTATTTATATAGCCATATTTACAAAGATTATAACTAAACTAATATTAATTAGTTCCCAAAGGCGGGACGAGAAAATAAGTAGATAGGTTTACCAAACCAAAAATAAAGTAATTTAAAAATTTAACTAGGTATTTATCACAAAGCATTAAGTCTCATTATTTGCGTTTTAAACTTATTCAGACTAAATCTAAATGGGTCCAAGTTATGCCCGTTAAACAAGCGAAACATTCTAACAAGTGGGCTGTAGTAGCCATAATTAGCATGATGGAAAGGAATATTAAACAACACACTGACACGAGTCCTATGTACAGAATTGAGTCTAATGCTCTGTAAAAGCAGCGGACAGTATATAATACCATTCACAAGTTTATACAGAAAAAGGGCATCGGCAACACTCCTGCGCCATTCCAATGTCCACATATCAAAAATACGTAACACTAGATTATAGTCTAAGTGGTAATCCTGATCATTATGAATATTGATATTTGACTTAAAAGCAAGCGTACGCAAGAATTTCCGCTGCACTCTCTCGACTTCGAGAACATGATTGGATACATACATTTTTTTTAAAACCTCTGATGGCTCAACAAATCGACAGAAACCTATTTACAGTTTAATACGTTAATTTACGCTATTTGCGGCCATTTGCGACATATTGGCTTGGTTTAGTCCACCTTAAGATGGAAAAAAAATATTTTCTAAGTTATTTCGGCAAATAAAATTTTTTTAAAGCGCATTAGTATGTCACGGAATTTATTTAAACCCATATACGCCCTCGAATCCCAAGTTTGGCTATTTTGGATTTAATAATAATTATTTTCCAACTTATGGGCACATAGATTTTTTTAAAGGTGCCAATAGCTCAACAAATGGACAGAAACCTATTTACAGTATAATACGTCGATTTACGCTATTTGCGACATATGGGCTTGGTTAAGCCCCCCTTAAGATGGAAAAAAATTATTTTCTAGGTTATTTTGACAAATAAATTTTTTTTTAAGAGCACTAGTATGTCACAGAATTTATTTAAACCTATATACGCCCTCAAATCCCGAGTTTGGCTATTTTGGATTTAATAATAATTATTTTCCAACTTATTTGGGTACATAGATTTTTTTAAAGGTTCCAATGGCTCAACAAATCGACAGAAACCTATTTACAGTCTAATACGTCGATTTACGCTATTTGCGGCCATTTGCGACATATGGGCTTGGTTTAGTCTCCCTTAAGATGGAAAAAAATTATTTTCTAGGTTATTTCGGCAAATAAAATTTTTTTAAAGAGCATTAGTTCTTCACTTATTTAAAAAGATTCACGGCACACTTCTCTTCAGATCGTCTCTTTCGACTCCTGCAGATTGTTTGGCCTGTCAACAAGCACTTTCGATTTGAGGTAACCCCACAAAAAGAAGTCCAGCGGAGTTAGGTCTGGTGACCTAGCAGGCCATTCGATAGGTCCTCTCCTTCCTATCTACCGATTGGGAAAGGTTTCATCCAAAAGGGTCCAATGGATTCGGAAATAAAGCCACTAAGGCTTAATTAATTCAAGCTGGAGAAATTCGAGATATACTTGTCCAGTTAAAGACTGTTTAAAGAAAAATGGACCAATTACTCTTCCGCGCACTATTTCACGCACACATTTGTTTTTTGAAGGTACTGGCTGTGAACTTCCATTATTCGATGCGGATTTTCTGTTGCCCAATAACGACAATTTTGTCTGTTCACATTACCATTCAAACAGAACGTAGATTTATCGGAAATAATAATATTTTTTACTAAATTATTTTCTAGATTGCACATATTTTGCATGCGTTCACAAACCTCATTTCGCCTATCGAAATCATCTTCAGATAACTCATGCACTGGAATAACTTTGTGTGGGTGACATTTGTGCTTTTGAATTATTCGGTGAACAAAAGATTTCCGCATGTGTAAATTGGCCCCAATGTGCGACAGTACATGGATTTTCTTCCAAGAAAAACAAAACGTCAAGTTGTTCATTTTCATCTCAAGCAGGACGACCAGATTTAGGCAAATCTCTAACATGACCGAATTCTCTAAATTTAGCTTCTATTCTACTCACCATCTTTTGACATATGGGAGGGCTATCAGCATGGATTTCATTGAATGATTGAGCTGAGTTTGTTCTATAACCAAACCCAATCATGCATAGAATTTCAATTTTTTCTCGTTCCGTTAACTTTACCATTGTAAAAACCGTAACTTGACAATTATTTATTTGAAGTAAAATTGTCATACAGTTTCTATGGGACTAAACGGTGACAAGTCAACATTCAGAAATACGATAATTGAAAAAAAAAACAAAATATACACAAAACGGAATGTTTTGCTCGATTTACAAATAAATCCTCAGACATACGGTCTTACCTATTGATATGTTCAATCGTAATTTTTTCGATATCTGTTGAGTTTAGGTATAGGACATGGTACATGAAACATACTTAGAGTTAGAGTTCGATGCAAAATTGAAGAATGAAATAAAAAATAATGTTCTCATTTGAAAAAATGAAGTTGATGGTCGTAACTTCTTTTTGGGCTACCCTGTATACATGAATTTACTATAAAAAAAAACACATTAAGAAATACAAATCGACGGGCACAAGCGTTTTTCCAAAAAACACACCGCTGTATTTTAAATAAATTTAGACATTACTTCCTGGGGCTCACCGTATATAAAATCTAATTTTTGAAATTTCTGTATGTAAAAGGTAAAATGGAAATAAAAATAAAATTTCGTCTATCTCAAATTTTGCAATTAACTCACTCGTATATTAGGTTTGTTCCAACACCCAATTTTTGTACCATCCCAGAACCGTCACGAAACTGTTGGGATCGACTTTGTGCGCAGGCGTTAACTTTGCATGGTTTCGGAACCGTACAAAAATAGACATGCGTTGGAACGGTTTTTGAACCGATATATAAAGCGTCTTTGTGAAACTAACCTTACTTTTAAATGTAAACAAAGTGTCAGGATATTTTTTGAAATAGAAACTGTTTAAGGTGGTGATTTTGATATTTTATTCATAAAATTTATTTTGCATACTTAAATATTCTTCATTTTTAACTCACAGTTCGTTTAAAACCTCCAAATCATCATCAGAAAATTAACCATTCGATAGAAAATCACTGTCTCCTTCGTCATATTTACATTTTTTAATTCAAAAAATGATTTTATCTTGTAATGTCAAAACTAGTAAACCACAAAACAAATAAGATAGTAAACAAACAAGAAGAGAAGAATGACATAGCCAAAATAAATAAACCAGGAGCACTTGACAAACAGACAAACGGACTAATGCGCAAGTCAGTCCAAACAGTACATGCTTTCAACCAAGTATCGAAATGACCGTACAGAAACCGATTCGCGAACGGTCCTTGACAATGTTGGAACGCCAGCAAGGATCGTACGATAAACCGTCACGGGTTAGTTGGAACGCTTTTCTTCTTCTGCGCACGATCCGGACGGTACAATGTAAGGTTTTCAGGTGTGTTGGAACAAACCTATTAAAAAGGGGTGAACATTATAGACAATTAACGCTCACGCTCGATTATTAATCGCCTTTCTCAATGTAATCTGTAAATATCTATTAACTGAACATTTTGCTTTACTTTCTAGTCCTTACTTATCTGCAGACTTGAGAAGAATGGCACAAGCATTTGGCCGGACAGTGCCTGCGCTTGAAGATGAACTTATGAGGCTTATTTTGGATGGACAGATTCAAGCTAGGATTGATTCACATAATAAGGTTAGTACATATTATTATGCCTTCTGTTGTATTGAGATAAAAAATATGTTTTTTTGCCGACTGTTCAACAGTGGTAAAAAAGTATTAAAGGTTTGCGTTATTTAAACGACTGCATTATCGAATATTCATCAACTAATTTTTCAAAAATTTTGAATTCTTTGATAAAATAATTAATTTCTAAAAAAACATTTTAAAAAAGAAGAAAAGAAAAAAGACCATATATTAATTTATTATTTTAAAGTCTAAAATTAATACGATTAGAAGAAATTTTGAATTATGTTAAAATTATATTAAACTACTTTTAGTTTCTTAAATATATTATTATGCATTTATTTTCAATGAATCCATTTAATTCCAGGGTTTCTTTGCTAACAAATATTAAATTATAATTAAGGAACGTTATGTGGCGACATCGTAAACTACTGAACGTTTTTTGTCCGCATTATTTTAGTAGCTACAGATAAGTGTGCCGAGCTATAGTTTACTTAATACTTCCTTCAGGTGCTGTTTGCGCGTGATGCAGACCAGCGAGGCGCTACCTTTGAAAGAGGTTTGGCGGTAGGCAAAGAACAGTTTAGACGTGCTCGAATGTTAGTTCTAAGAGCCGCAGTATTGAGAAGCAGGTTACAGGTTCAGAGCCCGCCACGCGAGCAAGGTGAAGGGGCTCAGCCTCAATTGCAGCCAGTCACTAGCGCGCACACGGGCCCGCGGAGTTAAAAATTTAAGTTTAGATAATTTGTATATACGCGTCGTTTTGTTTGTATGCTATTTAATACCGAATAAAGGAATAAAAAAAAATCGATGTATTTTTTATTTATAGTATTGTGCTCACGCGAATTGCCTTTCGCATTGTAACCCTCTTTTTTCCGAGCGGACAACGCCTTTTAAACATTTGAATTGGTAATACTGGGTGCCCCATGGTATTTTGAAACAGTTTAAATGCTTAAATGCGATTAACAAAATTATCAGAGGAATAACGACGTACTACTTTGCAAAAATGTGATGATCATCGTGCATAAATCACATTTTTTGTGGTCTAGCTTGCATGGGTACATTTTCCAATAAATCGATTAGCCTGTCTCAAAATGATAGCGAGATATATACGGCAAACATAATATTTTCTGAAAGGGGACACTTTAGGCTTTTCGACGCCAAAATAATATACGGGGTGTTGTATTTAAGAAATTCAATTAAAATCGAATTGAAAATAGAGATGTTTGAACAAGTATTCTGGGCACCCTGTATAATTAAATCGAAAAGTGATGACGGTCTAGGATAATCTAGGCCAGCATTAGATTACATGTAACTTTGTCAAGGAAATTAAGAAGCAGTGGCGGAGATATAACAGTTTAAAGAAAGTATGTTTTTGACTGATTTTTCTTTCTTTAATTCATAACTTGGCAACGCTGCATCTGATCCACATACAAATTAAAAGTTGAATACACAATCGATAGAGGTTTTATATGCCGCATAAAAAGGTAGGGTATTCCATTTAACAAAAATATAGTTTTTGGTATTACTCTTTTTTGAGACACCCTACACCCTCTATTCTTAAAAATAATTTTAGGTTATAGCAGAGGCGAAACGTTATAAGTTTTATTAAGAAAATTTTCCCATAAGTTCAACGGTTTAGCAACTATTGACCGACGCGCCCTTGTTGGCCTACCCTGTAGACGGTACGCCACCGATCAGCAATGTCACCCATAGCTTGATCCTCTAACTCTGGGTTTCTTGCTCTTTTTGGGGGCTTTCTTCACCACGACGCGGTTAAAAACTTCTTAAAATTATTTTTAAAATCATTGGTTTATGCAGTTTTTATTTAACTTTATTTCTAATCTGTTTCTCTTATTCTACGATCAATCCTTTCAAATGTTTTTCGAGCCGGTAAATTTCGATTTGAAGTCTCTCTGCATAAACTTTTCTTGCTTGAAGATAATTGCAATGTGCTTATCCATAAATAAATACTTATATCAGCATATTCGGAATAGGAATAAGCTCCATAAGTAAGTTACGTTCAGATGATGACTTTGACAAACTTAGTCATACTTACCCTATTAATATACAGGACAACAAACCATTGTGGCTTTTATTGTAGTATTCCCACTTATTTGAATAATTCATGGCAACAAATCAATTTTTTTCCGAAAATTGTTGGTTTTTTTGAAACAAATGTCGGATACATACCTTTTTTTACGAGAAATGCCCAATATATTTTTTAGTTTTCCAGAATTTACACCTATCAAAATTTTTCTGGCTATGTAAAGGGTGTCTAATTTTCGACAATTTTGAAGGGTATCTCCGTTATTAGTAGCGCGGTTTTCGCAAACCTGTGCCACTTTTTTGTGAAACAAACGGTGCCGTAAACCGATGTATCATGGCCCTCTTGGTTTTTAAAATACAGGGCGAAATTGAAAATGATGCATTTTCAGACACCCCTTGTATTTTAGTTATTTTTATTATTATTACTATTATTCAGTGGCGTAGTCAGTTTTTCTCCAGGTATCCCCTTGTTTGAAAAGTATTCCAAAGTTGGGTTTTTTTAATGGAACGCCCTGTGCACTTATTCATAGTTGCATTCTGCTCACTGAGAGCTTTCCAAAAATATATAATAGTTGGCACTTTGTTTTAACAGAAAGGTTATAATTTATATTTTTTAAAAAACAAACTTTAAATTGGCAGTAGGTCTTGTATATTAATGTTTTAATAAAATCAATTATACTGAGGGAAATAATTTTTAAATAAATATTGAGGTTTTTAAATATTAATCCCTTATTAAAAATATATACAGGGTGGCTCATTTATAAATGTTTCATTTTCGCTAATTTTTAGAAACAGGATATTATGTGATAAAATGTGATAGATGATAATTGCAAAATTTAAAGTATATCGAAATAACGTCAATAATTTACTTAAAAATTTCATATTTTACCTAATTATCACATATTATTATTACAATTAGAAATTAATTAGTTACTTTAAAATGTTACTAAAAAGTTTATAGCCTAAATAATTTTAGTGAACGAATTAAATGATGTTATAACTGTTATTAAGTATTAAATACTATTGTTTTAAATTAAAACTCATTTGTGGTTAGTAATAAAAACAAAATACATTTCTATTAAATTTTTAAAGTTTGGTAATCGTTTTTTGGCTCATATTCATCGATTCCGTCATGAATTGGTTGCAGGGATGAGGGTTCTTAAAAATTTTCACAGCTTCCTTTGGGAGTGGAGTGAGTTTCTTTAGGAAGATGTCTATTGCTTTAACAAGCTCTTATAATTAAGAGGATCTGAGGATAAAAGTAAAAAATTAAAAATATCAGCATTGGATGCTTTCCGACTACATTTTCGTGAATGGTGCTACCCTATTTTTTTAAAGTATACAGTGCGTTTATTTTAAGGCGGGACATAGGGTTTTACATGGTAAATCTTAAAGCATATGTTAGGCACATTTCTATTGAGAACTACAAGTTAAAATTTTACACAAATATTTCTTGTGGTATCATACCCAAGAAAGGATCATGTTTGTATTACTTTACTAACGCAATAAATTTAATTTTTTTTTAAATTATGATTTATGGCTCTGGTTTACACCAAATGGTCAGAGCAAAATATTTAAAAATATCATTTTAAGTTATAATATCACGCTGTTTTGCCTAGCCCTGTATATTAAGTTTACTTAGGTATTTTTGACATAAACTGGTATGTGACATTATTATAATATTAGACAACTTGTAAATTATATAATTTTAATTAACATAATTTTGATGATTATTTAGGATTTTTATTTCAATTAAGTTTAATAATTTTCGTAAATATATAATCTACAACAATAAACTTAAACTCATATAAACTGTTCGAAGTGCCCTCCATTTACAGCCAAACAGTGCCTCAAACAATCATAAAAATGCTTTCTAACATTCGACAACTGTCGCGCTGTGATGCTGCGTGAAGCCTTGATTCAAATCGTCCTATCCAGCTACCCGGAAACACATTATTTAAATACTCCGTTACAATTGTTGGAGCTCCATCATGTTGAAATATAATTTCCCCCTTCTGTGGGCTAGGGAAGGACCTACTTCCATATGTAAAAGATCGATGTATTTTTCTTTGGTAAGTGTACTACCGTCTATAAAATATGGACCAATAACCAATAATCATATTTCCTAGAATACCTGTCCATATATTTACATTTTGTTGCCACTGGGTATGCGTTTGGTGAACCACGTAGGGATTTTCTCCCAACCAGATTCTAACATTTTGCTTGTTCACTGTTCCATTAATATTAAAGGAGCTTTCATCTGTAAACAGTATGTTATCAGCAATACCTGGGTTATTAATAATTCGATCCATCCATTCTTTACAAAACTGCATCCGTTCAAAATAATCATGCGGTAAAAGTTCCTGTACGTTTCGAATTTTAAAAGATTTGTATTTTTCTTTCTTTAATGCCCGTATTCTCCGTAATGTTTTAAGCTGGCTTAAAAGAAAGCCGCTTTAAGATGCCGTTTTCTTAAGCACCGTTAACCTTAAGAACCGTAAGCTCACTTAATTTTAAGCCCACAATATTGGAGGCTTAATATCGGGCTTAAGATTTGCATCTGCGCATTTATAAAATTAAAAAAACAAACAGTAAAATCCAAAACTTTTAACAATTATTTTCAAACACAGCACAAACTATAATAATAGACCTTTGCTTTTGTTGGCTTTAATTAGCAGAACTTAGCTAAAACTATACTGACATGACAGTGACTTATAAACTAATAAATAGATTACAAACAGGTTACAATATATAACACGTAAATAAGGTATCAGGTAATATACATATACAAGTAATGCATACAGCAATTATATTACACAAAGCACATGAAACGAAAAATAAGGTTACAATGTTACAAATTTCTTCCTCTGTACTTTACCACTTGACAGCCTCAGTCTCTGAGCAAAAAAGAAGAGGAAAATGTGACGTTGCCAAATCTTAAGGAGGCTTAATTAAGCCCAACAATAATTGTTTCGGTGCTTACCTTAAATTAGTTAAGTGAGTTTAAGAAATTAAGTCAACTTTAGTTAAGCCAGCTTTTCTACATAACGGAGAATACGGGCATAATACGTTGTAACAACTGCTTCTAGATTTGTCGAAGCGATCAGCAAGGTGTGTCAAATTGGATGATGGTTGTTCTTCTATCGCCATGCACAGACCCATTCGGAATTCTTCAGTTAACACAGAGGAATTTCTTTTTCGTTTTTTATGAGAATCATCAAGACATCCACTAGTCATGAACTTTACATGCAATCGTTGTACGGTCGACTTGCTGGGAATGGGACGGTTTTGCTAGACAGCGGCAAAATTATCAGTAACTTCCCGATATGACATTCCTCTTATGCAGTTTGAAACCATTTCAATTCGTTCTTTTACGGTGTAGATAGACATGATAAATTACAATACCAATTTCATGAAAGTCACGAAAATACTGACAGCGGTGTCATAATATTTTTCTATATCATAAGGTAGTTAATTACATAAATTACAAGGGGGTTACCTAAAAGTGTAATTTTACCAAAATGAAAAGGTCTTTTTTGGGTATCTTTAGGAGCTTTTTTGCACAGATTGTACTATAACTTATTCCCCCATCTCAAATTTTGTCTATTCTCAAGTTTTAGTAATATTTGTTTAATACAAATGTGCCTAACATAGGCTTTAAGATTTACCATATAAATCCCTATGTCCCGCGTTAAAATAAACGCACTGTGTTTCACGCTTCCTGTGCCTCTTCTGTTAATCGTCCTATAGGCAATTGAGATAAAGTAACTGATTTTCTTAGTTCGATAGTTTTCCGCTTTTTCATCCTTTCTGTAATCTCTGCAAATTGTACTGTCGGGCGACCACTGAGTTTTGCAAAAATTGAAGGAAAATTTAGAGGAGAATCGAGCCAAATTTTACTATTATCTAAAAAACTTTGTTCCATTCGATGGGATGCTTCCCATCGGAATGTATAGTCAGATTTGAAATGAATCATTTAACTATTATGATGATATCCAAGACCATCTGATCTTTTCTCTATCTCTTTTTGTAAAAAAACTGATCTTTCAAATACGACACTGTCGAACACGTCTAATCATATTGACAGTATTAGAAGTTGTTTCTGTAAAAAAAAATTAGACTAATCTTGATTCTCTTTTGTGCCATTTACAAAATTTTCACCAAATAGAAATTTTTGTGCTGAAATTATTTTAAAAATATCGTTTCTCACCGTAAGTTTTTGACCTAATTGATTTTTGTTTAACATTTAGTGAAACACCATCTACCAATAAAGTACAGTTCATATAGATGCGAATCACGAATTTCGAATAATGCTCTGATTGGTCAATTTCTTTGAAAAGCATTATTCGCAATTCGTGATTCGCATCTATATGAACTTAAGTCTTAAGTAGGCACTCAGGATCATTTATGTAGAAGAAATATAAACTGTCATTTTAAGAGGAAAATATTGAATAAAACGAATTTTTTCAAATCTTCGTATGTTGGAAGTAAATTATAATAATCTCGAAATGGACAAAAAAGCGCAAAAAACTGAGTTAGGATAATAAACTACAATTGCAATTAATTGGATACGAATTTTTGACATGCAACATAATAAAACATTTTCGTGTTTAAATAACAATGTAATTGTAATACATTTGAAAAACAATTAAAATCACAAGTTGTTTACCTGATCTTAAGGGCTGCATGTTTACTTTTGGGATAAATATAATTACCTTATCCCATAATCAACTATAAGTAGTAAAAGTACCAGCACTGGAAAACTGACTAACAAATTTACTCAAAATGTTGAAAAGAAAATGCTGTTTCTATGCAACGGTTCTTTGTTCGACGCCGACTAAATTGCACTGGTATACCTCAGCACATCGGCTACAAAAATACATAAATTGCTGCTATATTAAGGAGATTTAATGTTTATCATTTATTATATATCAATTGTCACTTCTGGTCCAGTGTACGATGGTCCAATTTATTTATAGAGGGTCAAAAGTTGTCAAGATGTAAGAAGTTCTTGGTCTAAATACCTCGTAGCTGAGTATGCTGAGTCATTTCCAAATTGACGCCCAAAAAATTATTGAAGCGATGGGAATCGAGTGTTGCTACGACTATATGTGGCTAACATTAACTTATGTTGAAACAACCGCCGCCTTCTTTTTTTTGCATTAACTTCTACTTTGACCAATATTCTAAAATAACTGGTTTCATTGGAGGTGAAGTTTGATGCGGTGTTTGCCTAAATAAATAGAACAGTATTGTTTTTTCCATAATTTGTGAGGTGCTTCTAATATTCGAATTATTAGAATTTTGGTTCCTTCAATTTTCTAGCTGTTTTAATTGAAGAAACTCGATTTTTGCTTTTGGATGCACTGTATAATTATTAAAAGTATATATACACAAGATTTTCTGATTTTAATTTATTTCTCTACGTATTTATTTACTATTTCTACCAAATACATATTGCACTAAAATTAATGAAAGGAACAATTATTATAAATTACCACGTACGTACCGGGTGATCTGTTATATTTTGACCACCCACCTATCTCATTTATTTGAAGAAATATGAAAAAACTTTAAGAACTAAAGTTGTAAGGGTCTTTCATGAATTTTTAGGAAATAGTATAAGAAGATTTGACAGATGGGTAAAATATAAACAATTGCAGCATATTCAATAGGCCATTATTTTGTCTAGGCCTACTTACGTTATTTATTAAAATTGTAATTTTTAACACAACCTTTATAATAAATAAATAGACCATACAAACCATATATATTTGAAACCAGAATAAAATTTTCCACCAGAAGAGCGTATAATATACAGCGTGTTCCATTTAAGAAAACATTAAATTGTAAAATAGTTGCCATTTCTGATATTCATTTGTTTCGTCTTATATCATTTCCTAAAAATTCACGACAGATCCTTCAACTTTAGTGCTTAAAGTTTTTTTGATATCTCTTCAAATGAGATCACCCGGTACATTGCGTGTAAACAACGAATTAGGGACAATCACTATTAGAGCAGCAAAGGGCGTCGGCGCCACGGTAAGTGTTGCTTTAGATTGTCTAAAATGTACCGGGTGGTCCACTAAGAATGGACGCCGACTCTATCTCAGAAACCGGTAATCGTACAACTTTGGGAAAAAATAGTTTTGTTAAAAGTGGGTAAGGAAAATCGCTGGAAATTTTTTAAGTTTCCAAGTGGGCCGCTTGAGGGCGTATAACTAATTACAAATTAAAAACTGAATTTCTCCTCAATTCACCTAGTTTAGGTCTATTGAAAATATTTGCATTGTAATCTTTACAAAATTCTATATAATTTCAGTTTTAAATTATTTTCTCTAGCTCAACAAATAAAGTGACGGAGGGAAGGCAAACTACGAGTGTGATCTCGTTGTAAAAATTCTTATTTTTGCTTTATTATCTGTGTTCTAGATCACGCCATTTAAATTTTCGCAATGGAAGGTAGAAAGGCGCTAGTTGAAATACTAACATATTTTGCGTTTTTTTTTTAAATTTTAAATGGAGTTTATTTTTACACAAAGAACGCACGACAAAAACAAAAGAATTCAGTGAAAACCGCAAGTATATAGGGTGTCCGCTAGGTAATGGTACATAGGATTTAATCATACTTACCTATATCCGAAAGTTGATATTAACTGAGATACAGGGTGTTAAAGTTAAAACTTCATTTTTGTTTTTCTCTAATAACTTTAAAAAAAACTAACGTTTTTTCACAAAATTTTGTAATTAGGGTTTTTTTAGGACGAGAAATTGATTTTTTTTTGTAAAATTTTAATGTACAATGTAGGGGGCGCTGTCTGCGGTATTTTTCACACATTTATTAGGTCATAACTTTTTTGTGCCTCTGTGTATTTAAGTTTTTAATGAAAATAATACTTTCTTCATATTTATTACGTAAAAAAGGTATACTAAGTTCAGGTCGCCCAGAGTTACCGCTTCGAAGATATTTGCATTTAAATTATTCAGTGCACCCTACCCAATTATTATAATTTGCAAACAAATTTTTTTTCTTAAAGTAAGCTATAAGAAAACAAATGAAATGATGCAGTTGCTATGAAACCTCCATGTTGTTATTTGTTCGTTGATTATTGTAAGACAGCTTTGTCAGAAAATGTTTAATTTTTGAGTTTATCGTAAGTTAGGTAACAATGCCGAGACACAATTTGTTTTCAAACGCAGAGTTTTAATGGACGAGAAGCCCAGAGACGATATTCGGAACTCTATCCAAATCGAAGACAACCTGGTTTTAAGATCTTCAAAAATATTTATGACCGATTAGAAGAAACAGGCACCTTTCGTCCTAAACGTGATTCCACAGGGCGCCCGAAGACTTTAACTTCGGAACAAGAAGATTAATTCTGGTCCGCGTAGCTGAAAATCCCGAAATAAGCACAAGACACCTGCGGCAACTGAAGTAGGCAAGTCATCTGTTCGCAAAATTTTTCACGAAGAGGGTCTTAATCCGTATCACTTCATCCCTGTGCGAAATTTATTAGAAGGAGATTTTGCAGCCAGGCTAAAATTTGCCCGTTTCTGCCGTGTCCGAATAAATGCCGACCCAATGTTTTTAAATAAAATACTATTTACTGATGAGGCAACGTTTACACGTAGAGGCATATTTAATTTTAGAAACAGACATGCATGGGAATTAGTAAATCGACATTTAGTACACGAACGTCATTTCCAACATGAATTTAAAATTAAGGTTTGGTGTGGTATAATTGATAACAAGTTATTGGGCCCTTTCGAACTACTGCCCAATTTAAACGGCGAACTCTGATTGATTTTCTAGAAAGACAATTACCGGATTTTTTCGATGACCTTCCTCTGGGCATAAGGCAAAATATGTGGTTCATGCAGGATGGAGCGCCGGCACACTACTATAGACCCGTCAGAGACTAGCTAAATACCCATTTTCCTGATCGCTGAATAGGTCGTGGGAGCCAGAGGCCATGGTCGGCGTGAAGTCCGGATTTTAACCCGCTGGATTTTTGTGTATGAGGTTATATGATATGAAGTTGCTAGTCTACAAAGAAGTAGTGAATACCAGAGAAGAACTATGGCAGAGAATTGTAGATGCTGCACAAAACCTACGAAACGAACAGTTATTTTTTAAAATTAGGAGGTCTTTCAGTAAAAGGACTCTTAAGCGTATTGAAGCGACTGAAACACATTTTGAACAGTTTTTATCAAAAGCAGATCTCTATTTTTATTAAATCTCTTAATGATTTTAAAATGAAATATTACAAGATACTAATCACTTAGTTAAGTTTGTTTTCATTGTGTCAAAGTTATTTTTAATAAAGTTAAAGAACAATCCAATTTTTGTATGTATTATTCCCAATTATCAGTACTAGAACAATATTTATTATGTAAAAGTTATAATAAAATATAAATAATTGGGTAGGGTGCACTGAATAATTTAAATGCAAATATCTCCGAAATGGTAACTCTGGGCGACCTGAACTTGGTACCTTTTTTACGTAATAAATATGAAAAAAGTATTATTTTCATTAAAAACTTAAATACACTGAGGCACAAAAAAGTTATGACCTAATAAATGTGCGAGAAATATCGCAGACAGCGCGCCCTACATTGTACATTAAAATTTCACAAAAAAATCAATTTTTCGTCCTAAGAAACCCCTAATTACAAGATTTTGTGAAAAAAATTTCCCAATGTTATTAGAGAAAAACAAAAATGAAGAAGATGAAAATGAAAAAGATATGAAGATATAAGTATAATATCTATTTGAACTAAACATAACATTTAGGATGCAAATAAGTTTATACAGAATATTAATGAGTGCCACCGAATGTTTTCAATTTTTAAAGCTAGGGTCTACCCAGATATTCGCACTGTATTCCGTCATTTGCAATGCAAAGCTGAAATCTTTCCAGATTTGATAACACGGCCGTCCTAATCACCACCGTGAAAATACTGCGAATAGTATTCCTTATCCTTAGGATCATGTCGGCTTCTGTTGTAGGTTTTGCTTGAAAAACAAGTTATTTTACTCTCCCTCAAAGGTAAAAATCTAAGCAAGTTAGATCAGGTGACCTAGCTGGCCATGGAAATAAACTTCTCCTTCCTATAAACCTGTCAAGGTATGCTAAATTTAGATATTCTCTCATAATCGCCAAAAAATCTGCTGGACATCCATCTTGCTGGAAAAACATGTTTATCATGGTTTCTCTGGCCCCTCTTCCAGGAGAAGAGGTAACTCACGTGTCAAAAAATGTAAATATGAATTTCTATTTGTCCTCGTAACATGTCACACCAGACATTGACACTCCACCGTCCTTGATACTGGAGCTCTTGCATCCAATGTGATTTCCTCTCGACTAATAGTGCATATTGTGTAAATTTACTTGTCCCATCGCTATTAAATTAAGCTTCATCTGTTTATAAAATATTCGAGAGCAGTTGAGAATTATCATGCAACACATTTTTAATATATCCAGTGGCAACATTCTAACCTTCGATCAAAGTATTGTGCTGTTAAAGCCTGATAAAGGACAATGTGGTACGGGTGCATTCTAAAAAAATATATTTTAGTTAACCAGTATTTTTTGGTTATCATAGGTACTTGATGATTTTATAGAAAACTAAAATTTTGATTAATTCTTTATTATGTCATACTTAGGTTCTTGTAAAATATGTCGAACTGTAATACGAAGTACTCCCAAACCCTTGGAAATTATTCGTGTGCTTAAATGAGGGTTAAATTCAATATAGGCCAAAACATAATATATGACGTTTTCTTCTGTGCGACCACTACGACGCCTTCGGTATACAGAACGATGAACATTTCCGGTAGTTTGTGACAATAGCGCCATCCGGTTAAACAATCTTTGCTATAATGCTGCTTTCTGGGGTAACGCACAGCATAAGTTCTTGCGGTAATGGTTGTCGCATACACTCAAAATAAACAGCTGCTTCATTTAAAAAGGGCATTTTGAAAACTGACAAACCTGAACAATGCAGTGATATTTTGATGCCACTTAAACCTAGACGGGGATTTTTGGGCAGCGTATCATTGGGCCATTTTTTTTTTAGCAGTAGATCAGATTTTACATATATTACTACAACTAATGGTATACAGGATGAGTCGGGAGGAATGGGACTAACTCTAAGGGTGTAATCTATGCATCAAAATAATAAGAAAAAACTCAAATGTTATTGTTATCCAATATTCATTTGTTTTCAAGTTACAGCGTTAAATAAAATAATAATATTGTTAAACCAAAAGATCCAACATTAACATTGTTTTAAATAAACCATTGGTTTAGTAAATTTTCAAAAATACTGCCATTGACTTCCAAACATTTCCTGCTTCGTTTACGAAGCGCTCGCGTGGATTTTCTAATTGATTCGTGCCTTTCGTTAATATTGACAACAGCATTTCTAATGCGTCTAATTAATGCATCCCTAGTATCTACTTTTACTTTGTAAACCTCAGTTTTTAACCAACCCCATAAATTGTAGTCCAACGGCGTGAGGTCCGGCGATCTAGGAGGCCAACTAATAGGACCACCGCGACCAATCCAAACCCCTGGAAACCTTTGGTCTAAATATTGCTTGACCCGACGATCAAAATGGGCAGGCGCTCCGTCGTGTTGATAATACATTTCAATTCTGATGTTTAAAGGAATCTCCTCCAGTAGTCCTTGCAATTCATTTTGTAAGAAACTTAAGTAGTGATCCCCCGTAAGGCGATTTTTCAAAAGGAAAGGACCAATTAAATTATTACCGATCATACCGCACCACATGTTTACTGAAAACCTGTATTGAAAATTACTTTCGACTATTGCGTGAGAATTTTTGTCCGACCATACATGGGAGTTTCGATTATTATTGATGCCGTCACGGGTGAATGTAGCTTCGTCAGTAAAAAGTATGTGCGGTAAAAGATGACGATTATTAATTATCCACTCACAAAATTGCATACGCTTGGCGTAGTCTCCAGGTTAAAGATTCTGTACACGCTGTACAGGGACTTTTTTTAAGTGTCTCACCCAATTGGCGATTTTCCTGCTGACTATAATAAAAAACAAATAACATATTTCTCAATGATTTTCGATAAGGAAGCCGAATTTAATGTCAAAAAATACATAGATTTACAAATTTGACAGATAAGACGCCATTTTGAATTTTCTTAAACGGCAACCCCATAAATAACCACACGATTGAATTGCATTTGGCGATCCGACTCTAAAACTATATAGTTGTTGATACTTATTTTCAGCCGTTTCGGAAATACGGGGGTTCCTAATTTGCCTCCATCGATTTTGTCTTTTAAGTGTCTCATCCCAAATCACACAAAATCGATGGAGGCAAATTAGGAACCCCCGTATTTCCGAAACGGCTGAAAATAAATATCAACAACCATATACTTTTACAATCGGATCGCCAAATGCATTTCAATCGTGTGGTTATTTATGAGGGTTGCCATTTAAAAAAATTCAAAATGGCGTCGTATCTGTCACTTTTTGACATCTGTCGGATTTGACTATAGCGTAGATCGCTTGCTCACGGGAAATTATGTCACTGTGAGAAGAATTAGGGTGTTCAGCTTAAAAGGTCTATTTATTAAAGGGGTGGGACACTTAAAAGACAAAATCGATGGAGGCAAATTAGGAACCCCCGTATTTCCGTAACGGCTGAAAATAAGTATCAACAACTATATACTTTTAGAATTGGATCGCCAAATGCAATTCAATCGTGTGGTTATTTATGAGGGCTGCCTATTAAAAAAATTCAAAATGGCGTCGTATCTGTCACTTTTTGACATCTGTCGGATTTGACTATAGCGTAGATCGGTTGCTCACGGGAAATGATGTCACTGTGAAAATAATTAAGGTGTTCAGCTTAGAAGGTCTATTTATTAAAGGGGTGAGACACTTTAAAAGAAAGACAAAATCGATGGAGGGAAATTAGGAACCCCCGTATTTCCGAAACGGCTGAAAATAAATATCAATAACTATATAGTTTTAGAATCGGATCGCCAAATGCAATTCAATCGTGTGGTTATTTATGGGGGTTGCCATTTAAGAAAATTCAAAATGGCGTCTCATCTGTCAAATTTGTAAATCTATGTATTTTTTGACATTAAATTCGGCTTCCTTATCGAAAATCATTGAGAAATATGTTATTTGTTTTTTATTCAAAATCGCCAATCGGGTGAGACACTTAAAAAAAATGTCCCTGTACATGGTACAGGCACAGTATACCGGAACTATACAGTAGCGACACGAGGCGATTTAGACAGACCCAAATTTCTCTGCGCAATGCGCGTAGCGGCCATCCTTTTAGTGGCAAATAAGTTAGTCAGAAAGGTAAACAAAGCTTGTGTGGATTGTAGTTTGTTTAGTTTTTGTAAATTTATTGGTTTTTATCGTGCGTTTAAGTGTTTGAAGGTGGTTTGAAGTGTTTGTGCCGAACTTTTGCTGATTTTCGATGGATTCCCAAGAAAAAATAAGGAGCAGAAGTGCTTTAAATTGACTTTCCTTCAGTGTAAAAGCGATTTCAACATAAAATTTCATATGTTTTCTCAGTGTAATAGAGGACAATACCGTCATCCGCGTCATCCTTCCGTCACTGAAACTGACCCCTGGAGATCAAAGGGACCGACAGCTCGTGTCGCTACTGTATAGTTCCGTTATACTGTGGTACGGGTATAAGCCTTGCTCGTAAAGCGCATTGATCACTCATTTTTGGGGAATTCCCAACTGAATTCCATTTCTTCGCGAGCTCGTCGCATCTTCTACTAAAGCTCGAACATTTTCTATTTCTTCTAAATCCTGTTGAATGGCTCGTTCGGATGTTACATTAGCACTTGGAAGCATTCCGGTCTCGCAGAGTTTGTTGAAAACTCTGATAAAGGCCTTTCTGTTCGGTGTTCTTTCATGTGGAAATCGTTCACGATATTCTTCAGCCGCTGTAGCATTCCCATTACACAAACCATAAATAAAAACCATATTGGCGTATTCGAGATGTGAATAAATGTGTGGCATTTTATAAAATTTAAATGATACAAATCCGAAAGTTAACGGTGAATCAATGTAACATTTCATACTGACACTAATAGGATAGTGACAGCAAAACAATCAAAGGCAAACAATAATAACATTTATTACAGGAAAGATAAATTAATGTAATATTTTGTTTTTGCCTTATAACTTGAAAACAAATGAATATTGGATAACAACATTTGACGAATGAGAATTGCAGCACGTGGCTACATCTCGTGGCAACCACACGATAAGGGACAACTCTGTACACGAACTTATTTTAAGTTTGTGTTTTTCAACAACATTTGTTGTTGCCGATAAAAATCAGGAGGTTTGATTTTCAACGGATCCGGCACATTAGAGCGCGACTGTTCGTGAATATTTAAATAACCCATTTAATACGAACGATACGGGGTCCTGTCTTGATTTTGTGAATATTATCGCCTGTGTTTTTTTCTGTAATTATCTTGATTTTCCACTTTTCGAACCATTGGAGTAGGTCGTCGATGTAGGCTTGGAGATTTTCGATGATTTGCCTAGGTTATCTGTCTGTTGTGTAGATTGCTGTGTCATCTGCGTATAATGCCATTTTTGTATTGGGGTACGTCGGCATTTCGTTTATGTATGTTATGTTGAATAAAAATGGGGATCCTTGAGGAACTCCAGCTTTTATTTGTCTAGTTGTTGATCTTGTGTTGTCTATACTGATTTGAAATGTTCTCCCCTGTAGAAAATAATATCCAGTTTTGTCAGTGTTAGTGGGAATCTGAGATTAGTTAGTTTTAGGATAAGATCTTGGTATCAAACTGTCAAAGGCCTCCGCCACGTCCAGCAGTATTGCTTCTAGGCGATCTTTTCTATTATATTATATAATTCATTGCTCGGCGAGGATGGTAGTTAAGTGGGGTGTGGAGTCGGTGACATCCTAAATTATTTATCTAAAATGTCACTGTTAAAAGTACTGATGTTTTTATTATTGCCTACTAATACAGGGTTGACAAAGTTGCAAAAAGGGTTTAGTAGTTAACTTCTAACTGGTTGACAGGAAAGAGCTAAAGTTTGTGCTCTGGGTGCAGGTCTTACCGCTCTTCAGTAAACCTCAAAAGAATTCGTTCCTAAAATAATTAGGAAAGTCAATATTTGAACACTTCAAAATTTACATGGTAATTCCTGTGTGCCGCCCGACAATACCACAGAAGCAAATCGCGAATATCATTTTAATGAATGAGAACGATATGCTTTAGGTGCATCTATATGAACTAAGTCTAAGCAGGGCGCCGTTGTATATAGAGCGTTACCAAGAAGCAAGCTTTTATTGATTTCATGTGCATCCTCAAGCAGCGCTTTGGAAAGGTGATAACGCGTTAGTGTACAAATATAGTGGAATATAATAGCCACTAAATAAAAAACAAGACGAAGAGATACACATTCAGCAGCACTTGCAGCTTAGCGCGTAGCTTGATCCTTAAATATTTTTATCCCTCCAGACCAAGAGGCTGACAAAGTTATTGTATTATTGTAGTAAATTTATAGCCAAGACTTGCGGATTATGCGGATACATATAAAACAATATAATAATACCTATACCTACAACTAGTTATCACATACTCAAAGAAAATAATATATAAAAATAAAAATTACATTCAATGTTGTTGTAACAAAAGTATTTTAAATTTTCGTTTAAAAGAATTATATGACGTATTCTTAAAATATAATTTATTTTCATTAAACACTTTGGGAGCCACATATGAAAAAGATCGCTGAAATAAAGCTGTGCGATGCCGAGGTAAATTAAGCAAATTATTCTGGCGAGTGTCGCGGTTGTTAGTTGCATGTCTAAAAGAAAGCTTCTCATGGAGATATTGGGGAATACCACTCTCGAGCAGTTTATAAATAAAACAACCAAGATGCAGTTTCAACCTATCTTGCATATTTAGCCACTTTAATGTTTTTAATTTATGAGATACATGGTCACGCATTTTTAGTCCACAAACGAAACGTATACACGAATTCTGAACTCTCTGGATCCTATTCTTTGACTGTAAATCAAGGCACGGTCCATAAACAATATCTGCATATGTGCAGTGAGAGAGAACCAGAGATTCACATAGTTGTCTTTTTAAAGAAAAATTTAGTATTTCTTTATTTTTATAAAGATTTTTCAGGGACAGAAAGGACGTTTGTATTATTTTAGATACCTGCTTCTTAAACCTAAGACTAGAATCAAACACAATTCCCAAATTCTTGTACTCTACAACTACAGGAATCGGAGTATTATCAATAGCTAGTTAAATGTTGTGACTAGCCCAGTCCTTGTCCGGACCAAAAAACATGACAGCTGATTTATTAGGATTTATTTTTAGGCTGTGTTTTTTCGAATAGTGATAGATAGACTCTAAAGAATTATTCATGACTTGATTAGCCTGGGGTGCCCCTTCTTTATTAAAACTTACACGCAACTGAGTGTCATCGGCATATCTTTGCATATGACAGTTTGTTATGGCCAAGTTCATGTCAATAGTATAAATTAAAAAAAGCAATGGCCCCAAGATAGAGCCTTGTGGTACACCACGAACCATATCAATAGTCTGATATTACCTCCTCTACAAAGTACTCGCTGTGAACGACCCGTTAGATAGTTCCCAATAAACGTCACAGCTCCCTCCAAAAACCCGTAATAATATAGTTTAGCACACAACATTCGATAATCTAAAGTGTCGAATGCCTTACTATAGTCTAATAATATAATAATACAAGAGCAGACGTGTCACCACGATCTGCAGCTCCAATCGTCCAAAATACTGAGTAGTACGGAAGTGGTGCTGTAATGTTTTCGAAAACCCGACTGTGAATCCGGCAATAGACCATTTTGATGTAAATAATTAATTATCTGGGAAAAAACAACTTTTTCGAGTAACTTAGAAAATATAGGCAATAAACTGATTGGTCTTAAATCATTGATAGAATTAATATTTGTTACCTTTGGAAGCGGCAAGACTATTGCAGTTTTCCACTGCAAAGGAAATATACCGTATTCGATGCAGGTGTTAAAGATATGAGTTAAAAATGGAACAATTATTGGACAGCATAATTTAACCATCTCCAGAGATATACCATCCACTCCAAAGGCGTTAGATCTTAACTGAGAAATAGCGTTAATAATATCATCGTCTTTAACCAAGCCAAGTGAAAATGTCGCTGGTGTGGCGCGGCCATTTATATAGGTCTCTATAGTTTCATCACTAGCCGGTGTTGCTACAGTATCTATAGACTTTATAAAAGTTTTGTTAATTAAATCGGGGTTTTTTAAGGGTGTGGGTAGGTCAAAATTTTGCTTTGATTTATTGTACACATTCATTTGATCCAATGTTTGCCATACAGTTCTAGAATTTTTAGTTCTGGTAATAAAATTAACATAAGCTCTTTTTTCGTTTCGAACAGCCTGAGTAAAAAAATTTCGCATTTCCTTATAAGCAACCCAATCATTCATGGATCTTGATTTCTTGTATTTAGATAATAAATTGTTACGATGTTTTTTCATTACTTTTAGCGTATCTGTAAACCAAGGAGTTTTAGGTCTTGTTACTCTTACTTTTTTATGGTTGCATGCGAATCAAAAAGTGATAACATATTATTAGTAAGCAAATTTACCTTTTTAGAGATATCTGTGGTATCAAGAATCGAGGCCGAAGTTTTATTCATTAAATCATTGTCAAAGTTGTGTTTATCGAAATGCCGAAAATCTCTAAATTGTACGATTTTAGGTAACCTTCGGGGAACTATGCAATTTAAAGTACAATAGATAAGTTGATGATCGGTGGTATTTATGCATGTCAAAGTGTATAACATCAGAAGTAAGCAAATTTTTATTAGATAAGGCAATGATGTCAATGAGACTATGTGAGCTACCAACGGAACGAGTGGGGTTCGCAACTACTTGACTAAGATTATACCGGGTGTTGCATCGTCGAGCGGGACATAGGAAATCCCATGTAATTTTAAATGGGGTCAATTATTGGGTTCCCTAATTATTTTAGAGAAAAATTCTATTTAGGTTTAATAAAGAGCACTAAAACCCACATTCAAAAGAATAACTTTAGATATTTTTGATGAGCCCGTTTACGGGTTATCGCCGATTTCTTTTTAACTATTTTTCCTTTTTATGGCCCCGTATATATATTATTTAAATATATCGAAAATTTGAGATCGTTAGATCCGTAGATACCTACGATATTTGATTTTTTGTTATTTCTGTTTTGACCGCAAATAATAATAAAATAATTAATATTTAAGGACATATATAAGACATAGTTAATAAAAGTTCCTCAGATTTAATAGCAGAAATCAAATAATATATAGGGGGTTGCATTTAAAATTCGAAAGTTAGTATCCGGTAGAGATAGAACTGGCAGCGCTGCATTTTCAAAAATATTTTTAGAGGTTAGAATGCTATGTCTTATTTCCATTTCCAAAATTTGAGCACGGTATTTATATCGTTTTTTAGATTCTCCTAATGTACCTTTGAGGTTGGGATAGATACCCTGTATTTATTAAACACATTTACGTGATTTTTAGGAAAGCCTACCAAATTAAGCAACTTAAAAAAAACATTGTTTTAAACAGTTTTCAACAAATCATTTGATGACAATTAATTGTTTAATTCTGTTTTGTGTATGTGTGTATTTGTGTATTAATTTTAGATGTAACTAAATTTTATATACCTATTTTTAAATAGTAACTAAACTAAGATTTTCTTTGATTTTTAGCCCAGCCTTTGAATTTCTTCATGTTGGTCTCTGAATCGGTTGAATCTTCTACATGAATACTCCTCATATGTCGATTCAAATGACCCATGCAATCTGTTTTATAACTGCATTTTTTACACTCGAATTTATATCGTTTGTTCTCTATATGGGCGGTTTCTATGTGCCTTCTGAGATGAAGGGGGTCGTACGCCTTGTAGGGGCATTTTGGACAATGACACCTAAAAAAGTAAAGAAAACTACTTTTTCTGTCAGTATTCCGGGTTACCATGAGATCACTTTCAGGCTGCCATTTCTTTAGATTTTATTCCAGTTTAGCCGGAACTTTGAATTTTCAAATGGGACATTCTGTATATTTTAAAATTTTTGGAATCTATAGATTATTTTACGTACAGGGTGGCCCATTAATAAGGGACGCCGGCTATATCTCAGGATCCGTTAATCGGACGACCCTGAGAAAAAAAAAAAACAATTATGGGTAAATCGGCAAAAAGAAAGAGCTGGAAATTATTTGTATGTTTCTAAGTCCACCGCTAGAGGGCGTAAGTCCAACGTCGGAGTAGAAAATACTGTTTTAATCAAAATTACTTCAAGTGAACCTATATTGAATTTTTTTTTGTAACCTACTGAAAATATGACAACTTTTTTGTATTTACGTTTTTTCCCTACCTTGTCAAATAAAGGGTGGGGGAAGGGGTAAACGTTGGTTTGAAAAAAAGTCAATAACTTTTTTTTGAAATAACCGATTTCAAATAACTTTTTTTAATATTCAATGGATGTAGCCGTTACTTGATGAAGATCCATTATAGAAACTTGATAGGAAAAATACAAAATGTATAAATCTTCACTTATATTATTTATTCCACACTATAACAATTGTTTCGACACACACTGTCTTCGTCAGATAGTAGAAACTAAATAGCAAATTATCCTTTTACAATATAGAGCACACTGTTCCCCACTGTTAAATTTATAATCAGCCGGTATTTCCAGATGTAATCATAACAATAATTTGTAAAAATAATTAGGAAAAGGTGTGTATTCATAATTTAAGTTTTATACCTTAATAACATAATTCTATTGTTAAGCATAAATTAGGGTACCTAAACTTGGGAGTGTGCCCTATATTGTAAAAGGATAATTTGTTATTCAGTTTCTACTATCTGACGAAGACACTGTGTGTCGAAACAATTGTTATAGTGTGGAATAAATAATATAAGTGAAGATTTATACATTTTGTATTTTTCCTATCAAACTTTTTTTAATTTTAAAGCGCTTTATGGGCGCTCCTACTAGAATAATAACATTTTGAGTTCAGTTATTTTTCGTGTCGGTAGGTGGCGCTTTATGACAAGGTCGCAGATTTTTATGATTTTCTTGAAAATTTAAAATTGAATGGTATTTCCAAAGACATTAGAAAATGTCTTTAGGTATTTCTATTTTTCGCTACGAAGAAAGAGCATCAAATATTACAGTTACTGGTAAAAACCGCTGTCCGATATGTTTATTCCTTATAGATACATTTAAAAATATATTTAAACCAATAACCTAAGACTTTACAAGAAAAGTAAAACAAGCAGGACTCTCGGTAGGCTTTGACACAACAAAAAAAAAACCTAGAACTAAACCTGTCTAGAGCTAAAAAAAATTATTAATGACGCCTTAAGTGTTCAAAACGTCGTCCGTCCTGTGCAATACAGAACTGTAACCTGCTATGTGTAGATAGAGCAGCAGTCTCTACTTTAGCCATTGAAATACTGTTAATGGTGTTCCTTATTCGCTCTGCCATATTCTCCCTAGTGGTCGGTTTGCTTAAATATACCATAACCTTTAATCTTCCCCACAAATGAAAGTCCAGGCAAATTAGATCAGGAGACCTATAGTAATAAAAATAAAAATTATTATTTTTCGCTTTTTATAAGTTTCTAATTATTAACCTGGCTGGCCATGGAAATAAACTTCCCCTTCCTATCCAATACGCCGCACCAAACGTTTACACTCCACCTCTCCTGGTGTTGGACCTCCTGCATCCAACGAGGATTGGTTCGAGACCAATAATGCATTTTGTGCAAGTTCACTTGTCCGTCGCTTTTAAAGGTAGTCTCGTCTGTCCATAATATATTTGACATTAATCTAGGATTCTCGGCTACCATGTTTAATAACCAATGACAATAATTAAGTCTTTTATTAAAATCTTGCATTGTTAAGGCCTGGTGAAGCACTACATGGTACGGATGAAGCCTAAATTTGAAATATACATTTTTGATAAACATTTTTGATATTGTAATACCTACTTACCTATGATATTTTATAATTCGTTGGAGGGTAGTGCGGGTAATGTCCAAGTCCTGGGAAATGCCTCTGTTATTTGCATGAGGATTATATTCTATGTAAACAAGACCGTTTATGACGTTTGCTTCAGTTCGAGCTCTACCACGTCTAGGTAAAACAGGACGACGAACACTTCCGGAATTTCTCACCTTAAGGCATACATTCTGGCAGCAATGGTTGCATTCTGCATGCATTCGAAATATACCGCGAGCAAATTAATTGCTTTTTCGTTTGCTAACGACATTTTTAAATTATATTTCGATACTTAAACACGTTTTAAGCTAATATTTTTTGACGTAAAGCATTATTTATATTATTCTATTATCACTTCTTTTGTTGCGTCAAGACCTACTGAGAGTCCTGCTTATTTTACTTTCTTGTAAAGTATTAGGTTATTAGGTTTAAATATATTTTAAAATATATCTATAAGGAATAAACATGTCGGACAGCGGTTTTCACCAGTAACCGTAATTTTTCATGCTCTTTCTTCCTAGCGAAAAATAAAAATACCATTACATTTTAAATTTTCGAGAAAATCATAAAAATCTGCGACCTTGTCATAAAGCGCCACCTACCGACACGAAAAATAACTGAACTCAAAATGTTATTATTCTAGTAGGAGCGCCCATAAAAGCGCTTTAAAATTAAAAAAAGTTATTTGAAATCGGTTATTCCAAAAAAAAGTTATCGACTTTTATTCAAACCAACGTTTACCCCTTCCCCCACCCTTTATTTGACAAGGTAGGAAAAAAACGTAAATACAAAAAAGTTGTCATATTTTCAATAGGTTACAAAAAAAAATTTCAATATAGGTTAACTTGAAGTAATTTTAATTAAAACAGTATTTTCTACTCCGAGGTTGGATTTACGCCCTCTAGCGTTGGACTTAGAAACTTACAAATAATTTCCAGCTCTTTCTTTCTGCCAATTTACCAATAATTTTTTTATCTCAGGGTCGTCCGATTAACGGATCCTGAGATATAGCCGGCGTCCCTTATTAATGGGCCACCCTGTACAACTGTACTATTTTTCTTAATTTTTGTGTCAATTTAACATTTTTAAAATAAATTTTATTTTTTCATCCAGAGTGCCACGACCCATCTTAAATCGTTAACAAATGTACAAAAATACCTATGCAATTTTATCAACTTTTATTTGTCTTTACTAGAGCGCTTAAAGCTGACTAAATCATATTTTTTATAATAACTTGAAAAAATTAAATAGAACTATACTACTTTCATAGCATAATTAGATGTAGTTTTTAAATACGAATCCATTGGTGCATCACAACATCAAAATTTTTTTGGATTTTCTAAAGAAAACTTCATTTTCTTTCAATAATCATTTTTATTGTTGTATCAAATATGCAACTGCACTACGATCAAGTGACATCTAGTTAGCCATGACAAACAATTAAATATCTCTGTGAAAAGTAATGGGATAGAGCACTACCACCGAAAAACAAGGCCTTGAAACGAGAAAGTATGAGTCATCACGAGTAGACCAGTGGCGGCCGATCTCCTGATGAAATATATTGCAATAAAGATTTATTTTTTAATATTTGGATTTACTATGATAAATTTTACTTATGTAAAGTATTATTCCTTACCAAAAAAGTATTTTAGTACTAACAAATGTGTAATCCAAATATTTTTATCTAAATAGGTATTATTTTTATATGGATATCAAAGCGCTTGCATTGGGTTATTTTATTTTGCTTGGATAGGAGATTGAATTAATAATGAATTCAAAGGGGAGCATGGAAAGAAAGAATACTTTAACTGCATTATGGTTTTATTTTATATATTTTTATAAAAAAAACGAATTATTTCACAAAATACACAAGGGAAGAATATGAAAATAAATCAATCGCAATAATTATTTCAATCACATATTCACATTGTTTCAAAAAAAATATTTACACATAGTAAATAAATAAATAAATAAACTCTTTATTTCAAATCATCATACAAAAATCACAATATTTCTATAAATCTGGACTAAAATCACGTAAGCAATATGACCCTAAATTTATTATAATTTCCTAATCTGTACCTACTTTCATTTTTTTTTTTCGGACACAATGCATTTTATTTCTTTTGGTAGGTATATTGTTAAACAGCTGAACACACATATTATGTGGTGACTTTTCAGTCAGCCAGCCTATGGGGTAAGTATTTAAAGTTCGGAGTTCTAAGCCTACTATCACTTTTATAACTATTTTATGCAACTCGTTACCAGTCATTTTACTTACTGGAAGAACATGGACTACATCTTGATATGGCGATAATAAGCTGCTAATCATAAAGGTGTGAGCACTGGTGGCACGTTCAGCTGCGCTCTTGTAGGCAAAAAGTTTTCATCTGTTTGCTCCAAACGGGGATCTGTGTTGCAGCTTGCACAGATTGTCTTAAGGGTACGTGGAGATGGAAGTATAAGTCTATTTACACTTCTTAAAAATTTATACGCGTGAGGAGAGATGGAGTGTAATAAGCAAGCAAACAGTGACAACTCGCAAGAATATCTCAGGCAGGTATTATTACTCACTGTTACTAACTTAAGCTGTTCTTGAATAAACTGTAAAACTCCTTTTATTTCTCCCAAAACTCATCAGACATGGACTGTAAAAGTTCCAAAATGAAGTTAAATTTTTGATTCTTTATCTGAACTTTTCTCCTGTAAATCATCTAATAAAGGCACTTTTAATTCCGATAACACAGTTTTTAAAGTATTAATGTCAGTCACTCTTAGGGGAAATTTAAGAACACTTTTGTCACTACACAGAATTTTTTTGACCTCAGTATTAGCAAAAAACACTTTGACATTAAGTTCGTCGTTTAAAAACACTGACAATTTTGGGGCAAGGTCATTCTGTGATTCATTTATATAGAAAAAAACAAATATTTTGTGTGCCTTTTCCCTTCACCCATCCACAGCCTGGTTCTGTCAATTTGTCAAAAGCTTCCACCAAGTTAGAGAAAGTTATTAACTCATTATAAATTGCTGATGCTTTTATACTTTCTGTAGCAGCTTTTTCTACATCTCGACATTCCATTCGAAGGCGTTTAGACTCCGAAGAGATTCGGACGGGGATATCATCTTTCGACAAATATGATGGACATCGAGGTATCTGGGTTGGGACAGTTCCTAAAACAAATAAGAATCATTTAAAAAAAATCAGTACCAATTATTTGACCAACAACAAGCATAAAATATTTTACCCACATCATATTTTCTAATATCCCTCTTACCTTTAACTAATCGTGGATATTTTAGTGCTGCCCCGATAACTTCACCAGTTGCCACAATCTGGAAGGTTGTTTTTCTTTCAATGAAGCTGGGTTCAAAGTGTAATTCACACACCTAAAAATAATTTTATTTTTGGTAATTACAAGCTATTAAAATATCCATTGACACAAACCTACCTTGCTTGCTTTTGTAGGAACAAAATATTTCCTTTTAATTGCCCATATCCATTGTTTCCGCAGTTCGGGATCTTGAGGAAATCCAAAAACTGACACTTTTGGCCTATTGATATCATATATTCCCCTACAGTTTGGAACACAACAACGATACGGCATGATTTTTTATTAAAAGTTTTATCAAAATAACATAACCTAGACGTTTACTGCCTGGATGTTTTGCGAAATTCTACGTGTCCTGAGTAAGTAAACGATAGAAGCACCGTACCTAAATACAAGAACACGTATAAACACCAAAAAATATCTGTAGTTTACAAGATTATAGCCGAGAAATTATAGGTAGTAAATTCACAAACGAAAAGCGTGCACTGTACCGAGCGTTCTTTTCGAGACGGCAATGACCGAGCCTAAAATCCGGTCTACAAGCGATGACTCATCGGTTCATAAAATCGAGCGTTTCACGGCCTTGTCTTTACGGTGATAGAGCCTCAAAAAATTCTTAAGTGTGCCATGAATAACAGTTGAATTTAGGATAAAAATTGGAATTTTTTAAATTTATAAACAATTATTTTTTGCTATTGATTTCTGTTAATTATTTTGGGTAAAACTTAATTAAAAGTATGTTTATCAAAAGCGAACCAGTAGATATTTTAATTATTTAGGGACAATGCGGGAAAAACGCGGCCAAAGCTAAGAGGATGTATCAAGACGAGGATCCTGATCGGATAACTACCCAAGTAGGCTCCATATCATTTATTAAATTAGAAAAATGCGGCGTGAGCCAGCTGTTATTCAGGAATTAATAATAGGTGAGGATATTGAAATAAATATTTTATTACGCTAGGCATATAATTCTTATTAGACTATGTAAGAGTATTAAAATATACAGGGTGTCCGAGAAAATGTGGGAAATCTCTCGGAGTCAGATAGAACATGAAAAAATAAGATGACAAGTTCCTACAATTTTTCTTCAATAACTTTCAAAGTAACTACTTAATATAATTTAATAAAAATTTAATGGGATGGACACTAGTAAGGACACTCTAAAATAGTGTCCTTGAAACATATTTAGCTTTTTTAGTTTACTAGGGGCGGACTAAGCTTTACAACTTAATGCTTAAATCTTTAACACCCTGTATGATAAAGGCTAAAAAAAAATCTGGGTAGCTTGCACCTTAGACTAAAAAAAGGTACTCTTGTTTATTGTCGATAAATTCACTCCTACAATAAAATGTCCATTTGACATTTGCATTTTTATCACTTTGACATCGATAAAAGAGGTGCATCCTTTTTTATCGCGATAAAACCCTTGTTACAAATTAATTTGATGCTGTCAAACACTTTTTTAGTGAAGTATTATTTTTTTTTAGTATCTATTCATGCCAAAATTCGTGAATTTCTCTAGCTAATTTCCTAATGGCAAAAAATCTGAGAATGATTTTCTGATTATTTCCCAATCCCGAAATGTATTTTGAAGATTATTTACCAAATAAAAAACTAACAATTTCTGACGGGTGAGATTTTCACTTTTGACAAGGGTGATTTTACCAAATAAAAAACTAACGATTTCTGACGGGTGAGATTTTCACTTTTGACAAGGGTGATTTTCACCGGAGAGCGGGAGATTATCGCTGAATAATCAGGTGAAAATCAACCCGCTTTTATAATGGATGAGGTAAATAATCTGTAGAAGTTCCTTCCTAGTACCGACCGGAGTGGAATACATCAAGTTTTTCAGGTGTCCCCACTGGTAAAAATTCAACTGCGTTAGGTCGGGAGATTGAGGAGGCCAGGCAATGATCCCTGCCCAGATATTAATTGATTGGAACTGATGTTGATGATGCGAAACAATAGTGGCATGAGGATTTTCATTCACAAATTGGTGATACCATTTTTGGTTAACCTTGCTTCATCCGTGAAAAGAATAATGCTTATGAAGTTTACATTATTTCTACGTATTCTACGAGGAAAATCTTCAGGAATTAGTTCATGTACTTCTTGCAAATGATATGGATATAACAGCTGTTCTTGAAGAACTTTATGTACTATTGTTTTCGATGTATGAAACTGTGCTGATAATTTTCGAGTGCTCGTTGATGGAGTGTCATCTACAGCATTTAAAATATTTACCTCTGATTGCGGCGTACGTACGGTTCTTCTCAGACCAGGATCAGTACTATTTTTTCTAAACTTTCCTAAAATTATGAAGAAAGTGAATAATATGTATTGCCTTATAAACTGGAATCGCCCACAATTCTTTCTTAGACGTTGGTCAACTAGTTGAAATGTCTTCTGGTTTGGCATAGTACGATTAGGAAATCTTTCGTGATATAACCTTCCGTCTTCTAAAGCATTGCAAAACGCAAGACCATACATCAGATGCATATCTGCATACTCAATAATTCCATAGTTTGAATTAATTCACAATTAAATTCACCACAATATCCAAAAATCAGCAAATTAATATCGAAGTAAAGGATCAATGTGTAAGCGATGTGAAAGATGACAAGTTCTAAAATGCAGGATATTTTATTTATTTCGTACCATAGTATAACATTTGCAACAACAATACGTTTGTTTGGTGACGACAAATAGATAAAACGCACAATTTTTGCGAACATAGGTCTTCTATAACTATTCGTTTATCATTATTAAGGTGCAAGCTACCCAGATTTATTTTTTTAAGTCTTTATTATACAGGGTGTTCAAATTTTAGGCATTAAGTTGTAAAGCCTAGTCCGCCCCTGGTAAACTAAAAAAGCTAAATATGTTTCAAAGACACTATTTTAAGAGCTGTCCATTACATTAGATTTTTATTAAATTATATTAATTACTTTGAAAGTTATACAAGAAAAACCGATTCCCAGCGGCGTCCTTCAAGGGCACATATCTTTGTAAGAAAAAATTTTGTGTGAACTTGTCATCTTATTTTTTCATGTTCTATCTGAATCCTAGATATTTCCCACATTTTCCCGTAGATATAGGTATATTACAAAATTATTTGAATTTTTATCAGATCCATCTATTATTTCATGAAGAAATAATTATGATTTCTGCCGTTAAATATCTTAATAAATTATATAACTACTATATTACTTGTTCTCGTTATAGATGGTTATTTAATTTTGATATATATATATAGACTGCATGTTTTCTATTATTATTACTATTATATTACACAGATGCTTAGGTATCTAGGTGCCTTTTGTGCAGAAATTATAATTTGTATTTAATTATTTATTGATTAAATAAAATTTGATTTGATTTGATATTTTAATCTAACTATCCAAATCTGGCAACAGGTTAACGCGACGACTTTAAGACAGTGGACCAAAAAAAGTAATTTAATTGACTCACGTACTGTACGCAAAAAATATCAACCTCTGTTCCATCTAAAAAATGTAAAGCAAAATTCGGTAATTGCGGTGTTCAAATGCTGTAGGGGTATACGAAAGGAAAGACCCTATAGGTACTTACCTTCGCCCATCAGGTTCATGTTTCAACCTATGCTGAAGCAAATCGCAACGATATTTGGAGGAATAGTCACAGTGATCGCAATAAAATATCTTCACAGTTTTTTCATTCTTTGGTTTGTGTTTTAGCAAATGCCTGGTTACATTATACCTTTGGATGTTCACATATTTACATTGCTTGCAGTGAAAAGTTTTGTAGCAAGAATATTTTTCGGGATCTACAAATTATTAATACAGAGAAGTCAAATGGTCAATATATTGATAATAAAAATTGATGGCAGTGTTCCGTAAATAATTTGGACTCGGTACTCTACAAATTTTTGTATTTCGCACATTAAGCCCACACAGCCCATTTCCTTTCAGAAATATCTCTAATATATTTCGATATATGTCTCAAAAACATAACCTCTTATATCAATATTTCTGAAATATTTCAGATTCATTACACCTGACACACCCTGCCCTTAACACTTGACGAACCAGATGCAGAAAAACCAGCCTGTTTCCCTCACGGGTTCCCCTTATTTTATGTTTTGTTTGTATAATGTTCAATTAACAATAATTATTATTAGGCATTATTATTTGTGGGTGAACTCTGCTACTATCGAACAATTATATTATGGATAATAAAATTGAGGTAAGTCTCTATTTTAATAATAGGTATATTAATAATTTTAGGTTAGGTGCATTTTATGATTTTCCCCGCTTTAGTTCATTTACTAAACTTGAGTTGTTACTGTTGTGAATTAGAATATTGAACAGTAAAGGGACAGAAGAAGAATGAAACATTTTTAAATTACAAAAACATTAATAGAATAATAGAAGATGCAGTAAGACATCGTCTCCTTTCGGGACAGAACTAGAGGTACAAAAAATTCTTACACTGTGGCTGTCGCAGTGCAAACATCGTTTGTCCCGTGAATTGTTAGAACTTTCAATACCTATATAAGTTGATAACAATTTTTGGCTTACCTTTTCTGTCTTTATAATAGAATATATATTTTTAATAGTGTTTATGTATCAAACATTGATATACGCAGCGTCCTTGATATATTAGGGACTGGTATTATTCTATCAGGGACCTATAATATACAGGTCGATTTGTAAAACTTTTCGCCACTACTCCTGCTTCGCGAGAGCAGTAACGTATTTTGAAGTTAGAATATTAATTTTCTTTGAAAAAGTAGATAATGTGACCAGTATTTCATATTATTAAACTATGAGACAAGTTAAGCCTTGTGTATTGTCTATAGATGCTGAAATCGTAGGAACATGGAAAATATTTCTGTTTTTGTGTCAAGATTCTTTCTTCCCATTGGCTAAAGCACGAACGACGAACAGCACAAGGTCAGCGAGATAAAAATTGGTCATGTTGGAACTACGAACGGGAGCGGTGGCGGCTTTTATAAATGCATACATTATTCCCCTTTAGGTTAAGTTGCGACGAGAACGGTGGCGACGAGCGGGAGCAGTAACGAAAAGTTTTATAAATGCATCTTTGTACCCTCATAATAATAATAATAATATTATTATGATTCATAGTTAAAATTATTAATTTTTAAATTTCTACTTTCAGGGCCCCCATGGGAAGAATAATTTCAGAGATAAATAAGCATCCTATTTTCGAGCCTATTTTGTATATTCATATTCATTACTTGATATTGAATGATATATTATTCCATTTTATATAATTTCAGAAATATTACAAGATTTTTTTTTAAACATTTATGAAAATTATTTGTCTCTAATTTGAAATATTTCAGAAATGCAATTATGTAATGTTTCAGAAACATAAAATGAAATATTACTTTTATGGTACATTTTTGGGTTTCTGAATCAATATATCATAAATGTTTCGAAATATTGATGGAATATTTAAAATCTTTCGGAGAAACTAATATGAAATATGACATGATTGTGCTGTGTAGGTGGTTCATTACATAAGATAAAAAGCAAGTAGTGGTACTGGTACACGTCAATAAATGTTCAGGGCACAAGCGGGCCAAGTCCATTTTGCACATTTAGATAAATTTGTACAAAAGTACCTTCTAGAGTTAAAATTAACTAAGCAAAGGCCCTCGCGTTATCCCACATGCAGCAATTGAACATAATTATAACGACAATACTAATTTGTGTGTACCTACTGTAACGGTTTATTTTTAGTACTAGAAAGGAAAGCCTATTATTGTTAACGTGTGCGAAATAATGATTAAATTAATAACATTTTCTCTAACTGTTAGTGTATTGAATGAAATGAAACAAACCAAAATCTATATTTAAATGTTATAAAGGTGTAAAGATTATTATGTTGCCTTCACCTTTTTGTCAAGAATTTTTATGAAAATTTATTTATAAGTCAAAGTACAAAACTAGTTATCGAACATCTGTTTGAGTCAGACTACATCTATAAATATCACTTTTAACGTTGCACTGTTACATAACTTTCTTTCTTTGCGCCTAGGAGTGGTTTTCCACTCTTGTAACACTTTTTGTGGTCCTGGTTCTCTGCGATCCGTTTGGAATAATCGTTTACCTCGATTAGCAGGCAAGGCTTGTGTTTTACCTAAAATAAGGGTACCAGTTTAAATCCTATGACCTGAAACTGAGATTTTTACAGTGGCGGCTCGTGACATTTATCTTAGGGTGTGCGCCGCAGACGAAAAATTTGCGAGGTGCCACGCCCTTTTTTACCTTTGTATCGATTTTCTTTGTGCTTTTTATCCCAGAAGAATATTGAAAAAAAACGCGGTTTTTAAATGGGATTTTTATTTCAATTTTCCTTTGAAAATCGATTGCGAAAAGTTATTTAGAATGTTCTCAACAGAATTTTGGTCCATAACTATAACACTTCGTGTGACACAATCCGAACTACTAGAAATTATTAAATTAAAACAATAAAAAACACCCACAACACTGCTGTCAATAAACTTCAAACTTCTCTAATCGCGTCAAAAAACTCTAAAACAATCATATTAAATTATTCAAGTGTGGGCGATTAACCGAATATTCCCGATCAATCCGCACAGGGAAAATCCATTTAACGAGAGCGGCAGAGAACGTTGAACGAATACACACGGCAGACCATTTCAATCAGTAGAAGTGAGTGTACGCTGCGGTCGCGCTTGAAGTCTTTTGCATTCGCCATTCTTATATACAAGTTTTCTTGATATCAGTTAAATATTTTTTTTATATAAATTTTATTTTTGCTTGGTGCTTGGCTTTCTTAGGCAGTGCGCGCGCACGAGCTCACTTATTGACGAGCCGCCCCTGGATTTTTATGTATTTATTGGTTGTTGAACTGTCTCTAGCTGGTGAATAGCAGGTTACTAAAGTGGACTACTTACCTTATCTGTCATTTTGATTTCATATCTCGCTTGGCTTAGGGGTTGAAACCCGATTTTCCTCCCTTGCACATTCCTCTACTGGCAGAGTGACATATCGTGTGTTTTAACCTACAAACAAAATAACTATAGACTGTGTAATCGTTATAATGAGATCTATTGCTTACTGGTATAGGATGTGTTCCATACGTTTCCTGGGGACATGGTGGATTTTCCGTAATGCTTTTCCTGTTTTCTTAGACTGTCATTCGGACTGCTAGGTTGACGTTTCATCTTGTTCGACATCTGGCTTAATATTTCTGTCGATTAACTGTCTTAGCAGTGGGAGTTAATATAGATTTTGGATCCCTTGAATCGAACTATCTTATTGATATTTTATTGATCGCTAACGGGCGATTTTTACCAGCCAAAAAGCATCGTATTTGAATTTTCCTATCGTTATTTAGTTTGTAGCTATTCGTGTATCTATTTAGAGCTGGTTTATTGGCTTTGGAAATGTCCAGTGCTACCGCACGGGACTCCCCATGATGTTCTATTCCGTTGTTTCAAACGTGCGTAACATAAGCGAGGTCTCCTGTTGATCTAGACTTACGGAATCCAAACTGGCGGTCACTAATAATGTTGCCTTCCAAGTACTTTAATAATTTTTCGTTGATAGCCTTCTCCATGACTTCTGATATAACCGAAAGCAATGCGACTGGACGATAGTTGTTTGGCAAGGTTTTATTGCCTTTTCTGGGTATGGGCTGGACTCGCGCAGTTTTCCAGCAAGAAGGAAATAGGTATTCCTTTTTTGTAAGATAAGTTAAAAAGCCTACAAAATACCGGCGTCAATTTATCAGCGCATATCTTAATTACGATGATTGGAATTTCGTCAGGATCAGAAGCTTTTTTGGTGTCAAGACTCCTCAAGATTCGTTTAACATGGCGCTGTCGGAAAACAATTTCGGGCATTCTCGATTCTACAGGGGGAATGTTCGGTGGAGTTTTTCTCTGAAAATTAACCGTCGAATAAGTAGAGAATAGTTCCGTCAGTAAGTTTGCTTTTTCCTGTGCTTTGGTGTCAATGGTGTCATCAGAACGTATTAGAGGTGGCATGGTTGACTTGGTAAAGTTCTGACTAACGGCCTTAGCTACCGACCAAAATGATCTCGAGTCGTTAGGACATTCAAGAAGTTTATTATTGATCGTCTGGTTGTGTGCTTCTTTGTTTTGGTTTATCGTTTCCTTGCATTGGTTTCGAGCGTTAACAAAGATAGTACGATTTTCGGCGGTAGGGTTTTGACGCCATTGTCGGCAAAAATAAATTTTTGATTTAACAGCTCGTTCGCAATTTTTGTAAACCAAGGTGTGCGAGCCTGGGTTTTAACAAAGTTCAGCAACAAAGAATACTATTTCTCTATAGGGTGATTCACTGATTCTTTTTCCTACTTTCACTCTTTTTTTTTCTACTCTTTACAAAAGCATTTCTTTATTCTACCGAACTATGCCATTGGAACAGATAATGTCAGGTATTTACATAATTTGTGGAATCATACTACTACTTCACATGCCTTATTAACGATTAACTATTCAATGGACACATTGACTAATCACACTTAAGGGGGTTCATGTAACCCGCAACGAACTATTATTCTCATAAAACCTACTGACTAACTAAAGTGGAACCGTTCGCTTTGTTGATCACCCTTCCCACGCGAAAACCATTTGCAACAGCGCATCCCCTTAATCACTCTTCATACCGCAACCCAGAACAACTAACCTGTCTAGCACGTACGCAACGTCCCCAACAGCCACCGGCCGCCCTTTGTCATAATTGGAAAAGCCTTGCCGAAAACTGATCTTTACCGCTTTTCACTTGAATCGAATAGTCATATATTTACTGCTTGCCGACTAAACGCAATTTAAGGTTCTATTAAAACATAAACAAGCTGTTTTGTTATGAAGGGTTTTCTATTGTATTATTTTACCGAAAGGATTATTAAATGCGACGCAAATTCGCAGTTACGTTTGTATAATATGTTAAAAGATAAGTTTTATTTATTTCTTTAAAACAGTAGATCATAACCCAAATGCGGCGTTGCCGATCATTATTAACTTTTCACTAAAATGCGATTATGGTTTCGGTCTAATTATATTCATGTTTCCCCAACACAGGGCTTGCCGTTAGGGGTGACAACAAAGAAAACAGAAAGGGAATAAAAAACAGTATTGTAAGCCTTGTTTGGGAACATCTGTGTGGCCTGTAGCTGCGTCACTGATAATACTAATAAATGAACTAGGTAATAAAAGAAAACCAATTAAAATGGTATGGTCACGTTCAAAGAACAAGTGAAAACCGAATAACAAGAAAAGTAAATAAAGCAAAAATAACTAAAAAATAAATATAAATAAAGCAAAAATAACTAAAAAAAAAATCATAAGGAGATAAGCTGGTCTTCGTTCACTTGTGCCTTGAATCCTCCGAATGTCGGTGTTTCAGAAATATGCATTTTTTTAATGGAATGTAAGGTTATTATTTAAAATAGTTTAATAGAACAGGGTAATGAACTGCTGTCTCAGCGTAACTATCCTCACGAATATGGAGGAATATGTAGGTACTGGAATAATAAGGTCAAAGGATATTCGCTTAACGGTAAAAATTTAAAATATAAATAAATGCTTACTAAATTACAATTATCCAGTACACCTTTCAAAAGAGAATTACATTAGGTAATTAGATAAGTTTTACCAAAAATAGTTATATGCATATTACCCTGTAGGGTGAAGTGGGGCAATAATGAGAAAAAAAAAACAATACTTTATTACTAAGAAGTAATTTAAAAACGGTCTTTAATAGGTAATTAATGAGACAATAAATGTATACTACGAAACTGCTATTAAATTAAAGTAAAAGTAAGAGATTTAAATAGAATGAACAAAAATTTGTGTCTCATATTTACCCATTGAAAAGTGGAAAAATAAGACACCCTCTGTACAATTATGAGACACCTTTGAAACTAAGGTTTTTTAGCTTTCATATGATATCTGGGGTTAAAGAAGACAGGCGAAGGTAAAAATGACACTGAAATATGCGGTAAAAAAATTATTTGTTCTTAAAAAATTTGTTTTTACCCTGTTAATGATATTTATTCATAACAGGTTAACAGAACACAACATTAAAGCTGGATTTATAAACTCGAAAAGTTGGTGAGGTTGATGTTTTGATCAAGTTGGTGAGGTTGAAGTTATGATCAAGTTTGTGAAGTTAGATATTCCGAACTCCGAGCATAAAAATGGGTTATCTCGAACTACCCGGGAAGTTTTTTAACCTTACATGAGCTTTACATGAACAACATGAACGAGTGTATAAATGGAACTAAGTGTTCCCTTTACTTTAAATTGAACTCCTATTTCCAACACCAACTGAACCTCAACCTCGCCAACTTTTCGAGTTTATAAATCCAGCTTAAATTCGTACAAAAACTAAACATTACGTGTACTAGGTGCCTGACTGCATTTCAAACTTAAAACCTACAAAACAATTAGGAACTGAAAAACACATTTAAATGATAATGCATTACTTAAAGAAAAGAATAGGTATCAAAATCTATACTAAACGTGAGTTGTTCAATTGCACGTGCTGTTCCTCCACATGTGCTTGGGGCAGAGAGTTTCATTACAATATCGTCACGATGGACATCATATATCTCGAGGTTGTCAGGATAACCGAACTTATTACCCTTACGTCTTAAGTATGAAACTTGGACGTTAGAATCAAGTACTGCAAGAACATTGGCCACATAATGCACGACCTTATTTTTATTCGCAAATTTCACGAGAACAAAGTCATTTATTTTGATAACATTGTTTTCACAACCTGAATGATCTCCCTCTTGTTCAGCTAAGTCTTCAACTCTTCAATAGTTCTCTAGATCGTCTTCGTCTTGACATAGTACTTCTTCTTATTCTTCACTTTCACTGGACTCATTTTTTTTACATTTCCTAATTTTGCTAACGTTCTTCCTCTTTGATCCTAGTCTTTGTATTGCTTTTTATTTTTCTTAGATCATTGCTAAATATTCGCTTATGGTCAGTACTTTTGCGCTGCTATCAATTTTCCTTCGGCGATTTTGCTGGGGTGTCGACCTTCCAATTTTTTTTGATAGAATTGATTCAAAAGATACTGAAGTAGCTGCAGGCATGTTATGCAATGATATTAAAGCTGCTGATATAGTATCCTGCGATGATATAGATGCTGTCGACAGGTTCTACGATGATGTTGAAGCTGTTGGCATATCCTGCGACGAAGACAATATTGCCGGCATACCCTGCACAGTCACAACTCACAAGAATATTAACATAAAATAAACCAATAAAATATGACAATTTGTAATTTTCCTAAATTAAACCAAGACACACAACACAGTTCACACACCTGCTACGATATAAGTCGGGCGCCGGGTAATCACAGAATTTGCAGAATAAAACATGTGATTTAAACAGCCAATTAACAACCAGCTAAGCTAGAATCTTATCGCCTCAATGAGAGAAACAAACGCGAAATGACCCCCGGGTAAGAGAGAGACAGACCAAACAAAAGACGTTGAGATTTTCGTATGAGGCTTGCCAAAATAGGTACGAACACTCGGAGCAGTGAAGCTAAAATTATTTAGCCTCTCGGCCGTCGACGAAAGTTTACAGAATAAAATAGTCGCTTATAGCGCGGCGCTCGGTAAAGCAGTATGAAAATTATTTTTCATATGGAATTTATATTTGAAATTTTATAAATTTAAAACAAACATGTTTGTATTTTTTGAGAGGAGTTTGGGAGATTGAGGGTGAGGCGCGGCCTCAGAGGCCTACCCTGAGGAGCCGCCACTTCTTCAGATAGGTCGGTTATCTCTTGTACATGTTCAAATATATCTTCTTCCATTTTATTTTTCTTTTCTAGAGATCCGTACCGACCGAGTTTTGTTGGATCCAAATGGGACGTTGGGTATTTTGATCTGTCACAAGGGTATATACCAGTAACAACAAATGAGTTTACAATGGTCTCTAATAACAAACCTTCTGCCCAAAATGCGTCTTATTTTTATTCATTTATTGTCTCATATTTACCCCAAAGCGTGTTTGGTTTTTGCCCTAGCGAAGTGCGCCGTCTGACGGTTACAATTATACTAAATATGCCGTATTGTATTGACGCCGGTTACTAACTAATAGACGTTCGAACATGTTGCGACCAATCGGGACTTCGTACGAAGTTCTGTTGCTGTTTGACGGGTAATTTAGGCGCCAGAAATTTAAAAGTTTAAAGCTATATTATTATACGTTCTACTTTATTGCGTCATTAAATGTTATCGGCAGGGTTATAAAATATTTAAATTGTTGTAGATTGTAATACGAGGATGAAGGATGTACGGAGGATTTTCTAAAAAATTTTACAATAAATTTTTCTACAAATTTGAAGGGTGTCTCATTTTTTCACCACTTTTTTGACTGTCTCACTATTACACCACTTGACCCTAATTGAATTGATTTGCAATTAATAGTTATGTAGAATCTACCAAGGTGTTTGATTGTGCCCTCTTTTTGAAAGCGATGACTAAAGTTGATTACATGTAATTTAGTAAGCATTTATTTATATTTTAAATAATCGTTAGGAGAACAAATTTATGTCCTTATTATTCCAGTACAGGGCCTTAAAGTCATACGATAATGTTGCCATTGCCGTCATAGTATTAAACCTCAATTGTATATTATATTACCTATGTTATATGTCCGAGAGACTAACATCTCGCCGCGGCATACTAAATTGTAGTTCATCGAGTTTTTTAAAAGTGCGTATATTATGGTACCCCACATTTTTTTTTTTTAAACATTAGTCAGGGTTGATACCCCCCAAACCTTCTTACCTACCATAGTATACACACGCAGGAGAAGCTTTATACTAAACCGTATGTCGATCCTTTATTGCCTTGTAAAAACCTAAAATATTACCTAAAGCACCTGAACTAACCTAAACAGGCTGGCTGTATCGTTATTAGTACTTTACATGAAAAGTAGGAGATGTTAAATACAACTGTGTGTCCCAAGATGGGGTACTACACTCCATTAAAATGTATTTCTGATTTTTATAGACAAGGTCACTTCTGACCCCTGATGAAAGATCTTCGGAGGTTATGTTATAATTAGTGGCTAAAGCCGCGATAAAGTATACAGGGTGTTCAAAACTTTTAAAATATTAAAGTAGTCTTAGATAACGATCATTCCATAGTGACCCACCAAACTTTCAATTATATAATGTTATTACACCATAAAATGCATATTGTATTTGCTGGATATATGTTTCTAAATACAGTATATTATTACGAAAGGGTAAATATTGCTATATTTCACCTTGCTTAATTTACAGATGAGGGGGCTAAAATGTCCCCACGATAATTGGATAAAACCTGTACATGACTTTGATATTCAGGTCAACTGCGCAACATCTTAAGCCTTAATTCTGCTTTAGTACGCTACCTGAATAATATTGCCATTGTTCCTGAAAAGAGGTAACTGGACACTACAGTGGATATTATTTTAAGAGACTGAAAATATTTTAACGGGTGAGGCATGGATTTGTGACGGGTGGGCCGAGTAAGAAATTTGTTTAAAAAAATGCACACATTTAAGGAGCATTAGTATTTATTTAATAATCATCTGTTATAAACGGAACCAACTCTACAAGAACAGGTTGTTTCTTGGTAAGACTATCCCGGTAAAGCGTTCTAGGATTTTACATCCGCTTTTCTCAAAGTTTTCTTATTTTTAATTTCGGGTGTTGGTGATTCCTTTTTCTTTTTCCTCGCCTTCCTTTTCCTTAGCTTCTCCTTCTCTCTCAACAGTTTTCTAGCTTCTTCATTATGCTTGTATTCCTCCTTAATTTTTTCTCTTCTCTTTCGTTGCCGTTCTCTCTCCTTTTCCAGCATTTGTCTCCTCTTTTCAGGATCTTGCTTCATTCTTGCTCTAGATCGTCGTTTTCTTTCAGCTGCATTCACACCTAAAAAAGCGACACTGCACACAAAGCTAAAAAGTACCTTAATTTGAGGTAAGTTGTTATTTTCAATACTAATGTTTCATTTACAAAAACCTACCACATGTTGTTCAGACCAAAATCAGCCGATTTAAGTAAACTTACCTTAGTACAAAGTTGCTTAGTTGGGGCGCTAGACGGCGCTGAGGTGACAATTTTTAAATCTTTTTTCTGGATTAATTCAAAAACTGCTCATACTATTTTGCCGAAATTTGGTACGTTGGCATAGCTTTATGGGGCAAAAAAACCCATGTCACAATTCTGATTAATATCAGTTCATGGGCGTAGAGCCTGGGTTTTTTACTAATTGCTTCTTTCAGATTTCTATGCCAATGGAACAAGAGAGGTTTGGGCACAAAATTCAGATGAGCCAACTCATTTGCTACAAAAAAGGTTTTTAAGACTCGATTCCTCTGACGGTTTTCGAGAAATTTGCATTGTATTACTTAATACGTAGTAGTTTTTACCACGTAGTACTTGGGTTTTATAGAATTTTTCTGTTTTTGATTTCTACGCCAATGGAAGATAAGAGGTTTAAGTTTAAAATTTATATTAAACCAACTTATTTACTACAAAAAACCTCTTGAACAGTTTTCTTATCATCTGCTTTTTGTTTGCACGGTATTTTTCAGGTATGTACAACACGACCTTACACCTCACAAACGATTGTTATTGTTGGTAATTATGAGTTTCATCTGACAACATAAGATTACTGTTAAATTTGTAACATTAAATATTGTTGCTAACGTTTAATCATTTTATCTGCTTGCATTTATTAGAAAACTTTAATTGTCGTGAATTATCATGGCGGTGCAATACACTAATGCAGAATATACCGATATGATATTGGTATTTGGGTATTGCCAAGGAAATGGTCGAGAATGTGTCAGAGTCTACTCCGTAAGGTTTTCAAATCGTCGCCATATACCAAGCCACCCGACGTTTGCTACTGTTGAAAGACGCCTGCGGGAAAACGGCCAATTTACTCGTAAAGCCATTGATAATGGAAGCGTTTTGTAAGGGTTCCTGGAGTCGAGGAAGACATTTTAGAACGTGTTGCAGAAGATCCAGAAATAAGCATCAGGAGGCTAGGTAGGGAATAGGAGTGTCCAAAGATATTGTTCATGAAGTACTTCAAGAATAGTTGCTATATCCATACCATAAGATGCCAGTTCTTTTACCTAATGATCCTGAAATGCGCCTGGTTTTTAGTCGGCTTGTTCATAGGCAGAGAGAAGAGAATCCCAACTTTGCCAACAGTATTTTGTTTACCGATGAAGCATGTTTCACAGGAAGAGGGATTACAAATTTTCATAATGAACATGTTTATGCGGATGAAAATCCACATGCTATCAAGGTAAAAAATTTTCAAAATGAGTTTAGAATTAATGTGTGGGTTGGAATAATTGGTAATCACATTGTTGGTCCTGTCATTATTCCACAAAAATTAACCGGGGAAATTTATTTGCAACATCTACAAAATACGCTGCCAGATTTGCTAGAAGATTTACCTTTACAACTTCGGAGAGATATGTGGTTTATGCACGATGGAGCTCCACCACATTTTGCATGAAATGCTAGAAATTTATTGAATCAGCAGTACCCAAATAAATGGATTGGTAGAGGTAATGCCCCTGTAAATTGGCCACCACGATCTCCGGACTTAAATCCATTGGATTATTTCTTATGGGGGCATCTTAAGACAGTGGTTTACAGGACAACTCCAGATAACGCAGCACAACTATGGCAACGTATCCAAGATGCAATAAATATTCTTAAGGGCGATAAACAAGTTCTGCAAAGAGTGTGTTTTAATTTTCTTCGACGCATAAATCTTTGTATTCATGAAAATGGTGGACATTTTGAGCAATCTTTATGATATTTCTATTTATGATTTAGTTATTTTTTTCTTTTTTTGTAAAAACTAATACGTATTAAGTAATAAAGTGCAAATTTCTCCGTCAGAGGAATCGAGTCTTATAAAGAGTACCTTTTTTTTAGCAATGAGTTGGTTCATCTGAATTTTGTGCCCAAACCCCTCTTGTTCCATTGGCATAGAAATCTGAAACAAGCAATTAGTAAAAAAAGCCAGGTTTTACGCCCATGGACTGATGTTAATCAGAATTGTGACATGGGTTTTTTACCCCATAAAGCTATGCCAACGTACCAAATTTCGGCAAAATAGTATGAGCAGTTTCTGAATTAATCCAAAAAAACTATTTAAAAATTGTCACTTCAGCGCCGTCTAGCGCCCAAACTAAGCAACTTTGTACTGAGGTAAATTTACTTCAATCGGCTAATTTTGGTCTGAAGAATGTGTATGTACAGGGTTGTTCCTTATATTTTGACAGCGTGTGGCGACTTTATGAAAAGAGATAGAATATAAGTTTAAATGTAAAAGTTGTAAAGCTTCACTTATATCGCAAGAATTTGTTAACTACAAAAACAAATAAAAATCGCAAAGCTGTCAAACACTCACAACTTCGGTTTTTTAAATTGAACACCGTGTATATTATTTTTTAAAATGAAGGAACTTTTTTCTCTGATTTCAAAAATATATAAGTTGTTGATATTTGTATAAGCCGTTTTCGAGATATTTAGGTTTGAAATTGATTTAAATCTCTTTTCTTTTTAAGTCAAAAGCTATAAGATTCAATTTATTTTAACAATATTTTACAAATGTTCAATGTGTGCGCCGATATTAATTATACATTTTCTATAGTCCCCGTATATTTTTTCAACGGTGTGAACGATAAATTCAGGATGCTCGTTGTTGACAATGTTTATGCAGTCTTCTATTTTGATTTTTAAATCGTTCAAAGTAGCACTCTGCTCTTTATAAACTTGCTTCTTTATAAAACCCCATAAAAACGAATCCAAAGGTGTAAGGTCCGGGCTGTTGGCAGGCCACCTTATTGGTCCATATCTACCAATCCATGAATTAAATTTATTATTTAAATAATTTGTAACTGGAGCTACGTTATGAGGTGGAGCCCCGTCTTGATGCCATACTAAATTTCCGTATTCTGCTAGTGGTATATGGTCCAAAAGATTTTCAATATTGTTTTCTAGGAAAAAAATATATCTCGCGCCTGTTAAGGATCCTTCATAGAAAATAGGACCAATTATTTTATTTTTAAGAATCCCACACCAAACATTTGTAGTTCTGCGTCCTTGAAACTGAACTTCTGAATACCCATGAGGATTTTCAGTGCTCCATATATGGGTGTTTCGGCGATTATAAATTCCTGCAGTACTAAAAGAAGCTTCATCACTCCATAAAATCTTCTCAAAATAGTGATTATCCTCATTATATATATTTACCATTTGTCTGCAATATGCTACCCTTTGAATTTTTTGATTTTCTGTAAGTTTCTGCACCGGCATTATTTTATATGGGTGGTAATTATATTTATGGAGAATTGTTAAAACCTTTTTCCTATCTTGTCCCAAATATTTACTAGCATTCACTGTCGATTGTCTTGGGTTTTCTAAAGAGGAAACATATTAGTTTGTTATTATGTTATTATGCTCTTGCACATAATATTTTACCTTGAAAATACAACAGTATTTGTAATTCATCATCTTCATTACTGGCGACCATACGTTTTTTTCTTTGAAGAGTTTTCCGTTCTCTAAAACATTTTTCAACATAATATAACGTGCCCCGACATGGAACTGGCATTCCAGGATGTAAACGAATATATTCTTCTTGCGCTGCGACAACATTATTATTATTTTTATCCCATTGTGGTAACATAAACGCGGCAGATACGCAACAATACGAAGTTATGTCGCGTTTGTGTCACTGTCACCCAAATAATTATAATTGACATACTAGCTTTTGACTTATATTTAAAGTGAAAATATATTTAAATCAATTCATTTCATACCTAAATATCTCGAAAACGGCTTATACAAATATCAACAACTTATATATTTTTGAAATCAGAGAAAAAAGTTCTTTCATTTTAAAAAATAATATACACGGTGTTCAATTTAAAAAACCGAAGTTGTGAGTGTTTGACAGCTTTGCGATTTTTATTTGTTTTTGTAGTTAACAAATTCTTGCGATATAAGTGAAGCTTTACAACTTTTACATTTAAACTTATATTCTATCTCTTTTCATAAAGTCGCCACACGCTGTCAAAATATAAGGAACAACCCTGTATGTAAAGAGCTTTTACAGACACCCTGTATAACTGATTCGTATTGCAAAGTAGTTGTACCGAAACTATGGACCTAATAAATCCTTCAAAAAAGTGCTATGAACATTTTCTTGGATTGCCCCACCCGCCATAGTGATGGGCGGGAAAACATTTCAAAGCTGTTCATAATGAAGTCACCACTTCGTTATTATAAGAGCTACGAACTTAGTTAAATCAGTCAAGCAGTGCATTTATTTATACTGATACAGATGTCCATATTTAAAAAAAAAAACAGTTGAAGATCGGAGTCACGTGATATTAACAAAATTGTAATTTTGAGAAGAACCTAAATCTAGCCTAACCGTTTGATAGAGCATCTCATTTAAAAGAAAATTTGTCATTTATCATACTGTCTTAAAATAAGTATTAACAGAGATATTTACATTATTACATTAAATGTAGTTTTTAAAAAAATATGAAAAAACATAGGTCCACATATTCTTCCATACGAAGCTACAGACCCTTGAAGATAGCGTCATTAGTGTTTTTTTTTTAATTATTAGGAACTAGTTACAATACAGAAATAAAGTATTAGCTATATGTTAGTGTAATTGGAGGTCACTTTTCTAAAATATCAGGTGGCCCATATATTGTGATAAGTGCACTGAACTTCCACCAGTACAAAAACAAGGCTAAGGGCCGAGCAATCTAAAAATCTCCCCGGAAGCACCTTGAAAAAAATCCTTTCGCGGAAGCTTTAAGTTGGATTTATAAACTCGAAAAGTTGGCGAGGTTGAGGTTCAGTTGGCATTAGAAATAAGAGTTCAATTTAAACTAAAGGGAACACTCAGTTCAATTTATAAACTCAGTTCGTGCAAGGTTTGTAAGTTTTGAAAAGTTAACCAATTTTTATGTTTGGAGTTCTAGAGGTTCGTTTCGACCAATGTAGACGCTATTTTAAAGTCATGTGGTTACAGCGAAATGTCAAATGTCTTTTTGTTGTTTACGTCGCCCTTCCGTCATTTGTATTTGGATTTTTTGTTTATTGTAAGCTTAGTATTGTATTTTGTGCCAGAAATTGGAAAACTAGAAATGGATAGTATAGAAAATTATAACACTAATTTATTGTTACTCGAGTTAATCCAAAATTATGAGTTTATATACAACACTGTCGCTCTATTGGACAAAAATTTCAATCAATCAAACAACAACTTTTCGAACTTCGCTACTGACTTTATAAATGCCATATTCTGGACTGTCGAATATCGAACCTCATCAACTTGAACATAACTTCAACCTCGTCAACTTTTCGAGTTTATAAATCCAGCTTTACTCATGCGTAATACGTCGGATGTCTACGATTTTTTGATATTTCCCTAAAATTGACGTTTGCCTTGTCCAGAGCCGGTCATCTCTCTATTCTTTATATACACAGTGTTGTGTCATGTATATTGTGAAACTTGTGCGTGAAGCTTTTGTTAAAAACTGATTACTACATATGACTTTTATAGTTTACGTTTATTTACGTTAAAGTGCAGTGCCTTTTAGTGTTAATTCGTAATGAGAAACAAGCGTATGGTATTGCTTTTCTAAAAAGCGAAGATTTTCAAAATCACCCTGTATATTCAAATGATAAATGGCAATTTGTCTTTCAAATTATTACTACTTTAAACCATATATTGTGGTTTAACTAGTAATTCATCCACATGTTAGGGTTAAATTTAGGTTATTGCGGTTTGGTGGTAACCAGAGGTTGTGAAATGGATGTATTTTGGAATAATCCATGGTTTATAGTTAACAACACAATAAAAAAGCCGCCCTTAGCGAAAAACCTAATTCAAGCGAAAGGTTTTTGGTTAATAATACTTTTCGAAGTTAATAAATTATAGTTATTATACTTTCGTTAAACAAAACGAATTAATGTTATCGTGTGACGGGTGAGACACAAGACACATCGTTCTGAGTGACAATAAATAAAAAATCTCTTACCTTTCTTGATGTTTCTGCGTTTTAAGACACATGATGAATGTCAGAAATTTATTTTACCAAAATTACCGAAATAATGTTGTCAAGTGGGACTACACTAACGGCTAATGCCCTTAATTACGTGTCATTATAGTGTAAACCAGTATTATTGTTCATATGATCATTTATGTTATATTTATATCCGATCTTCTTTTGTATTGGTACAACAAAGTTCACACATTATTTGCACACTTGTTCGAAATTGCTTTCAAAACGTGTTTGATTTTTGGCCAGGTTCTTGGGATTTGGTCCCACTGTATGTCACTTTGAAAATCGCCTCAATAGGATTCTTTTTTCATCAGGCACATCACTGCAGGATTACTCCTTTAGGGCGCTCTGCGAGCGGTGCGTGTTTGTAAATAGACTCAAGTCGCCAACCTGCCTTCGATGTTCAAGGCTTTCCAGGTTGTTTGTCAGACCATGGTCACCGATCTAGCAATCTCAGGGTACGTTTAGGAGCAGAGCCCCAAATATTCGAACACTACTCCAGCGATGGTCGAATTTGGGCTTTATAGAGCATCAAAAGTTGTTGGGGTGTATAGAGGTTCTTTGTTCGGAAAAGTACTCCAAGCTTCTGCGAGGCTGCCTTAGCAATGGCCGCAACGTGGCTATGCCAAGACATATGACTATCCAAATTAACGCCCAATAAATGAATTGATGATGCCAAGGGAATCGACTGTCCCGCCATAACTATATCCGGTTCTACAACATTAACTTTTTTAGAAAAAACTGCCGCCTGGGTTTTTTTAGCGTTAAATTCTACTTGGTTACTGTCACCCCAAGACAGAATTTCTTCCAGGTCTTTGTTGAGATGTGAGACCTCTTGCTGCCTATAGAGATGTGCATTAGCAACCGATATCCGAGCATCCAAAGTAAAAGATGAAACAAGTGTGCTGCCATCAGCAAAGCTATATACAGGGTGTCCCATAACTAATGATACACAGTAAAACTGCAGATTTCTGGGGTAAAAATATTGCGATTTGGCCAAACTTAGCTTAGTTTAAAAGTTGCTAATAACCGAGATACAGGGTGTTCAAGTGAAAATTTTATTTTCGATTTTCCTAATTAACTTTTTTTTTAACCAATATTTTGACATAAAATTTTGTGATTGGGGGTTTTTCGGGGCGAGAAATTTAAATTTGTTAAGAATTCTAATGTAGATTGTAGAGGGCGCTCTCTGCGGCACTCTAGGTACATAGAAACAAGTGTAACTTTTTTGCGCCTTGGTGTATTTATGTTTTTATTAAAAATATCAATTTTCTCACTAATTTTACGCAAAAAAGGTGTACTTTGTAAATGACGCTCCGAGTAACGGTTTTCGAGATTTATACATTTACAATTTCTAATGCATCCTTTTAAATTTTGATTTGCAAGTGTGAATTTTTTTAAAGTAGGCTTTGATAAAAATAAATGCAATGAAAGCGCTTTGAAACTTTATTTCTGTCAAACTCCCTTGTGATTTGTCAGCATTGTGGGTGTTTTTAAAGAGTTTTTAAAGAAATTGTTATTAAAAGTTAAGTTAAAAATGCCTCGACATAATTTTTTGTATCCAAATCGAAGGCAGCCAGATTTTAAAATTTTTAGAAACCTTTACGACAGACTGGGAGAAACAGGATCCTTGCGTCCCAAACGTAATAATGGGGGACGTCCCAAAGATTATTACACCCGAGCAGGAAGAGCAAATACTAGTTCGCGTGGCTGAGAACCCGGAAATTAGCACAAGACGTATGGCTGCAGTTACTCCAGTAAGTAAGTCATCCGTTTCTAGAGTTTTTAACCAAGAGGGGCCTTATCCATACCACTTTACGCCTGTTCAGAATTTATTGGATGTTGATCTTCCAGCCAGACTGGAATTTGCCCATTTCTGTCGTACCCAGCAAAACGCTAACCCAATGTTTCTGAATACAGTTTTATTCGCCGATGAAGCGACTTTCACACGAAAACGCAAAATTTTGTGACTTAAAATTTGGAGTATCTCATTTTGAATGTCTTTAGAAATCCACTTGTAAGTATCCCTGAGTAACCATTTTCGTAGTTCGGGTGAGTGCTCAGCTCTCAATTTTAATAAACAATTAAAATTACTCTTTTCATCAGTATGACCACGGATTGGGATGCCTTGAACTGCGAGGTAACGTAAAGTTAAAATGATCTTTATCAAACACGCGCCATTTTCTTTTGTTTGTCTCAAATGTTCGTTGGATAAACTTTCAACAACACTTAATTTGTTTTGTAAACACGTGATTTTTAGAACAGCTTTTTGATGGGTACTTAAAGATTCATGTTTACGGAATTTTTCTACCGCCCTTTTCCAGTTAGAGAATCCAGTTCCTATGAAAGCGTTTTCTGATTTTGGGCTAAAAGACAATAACCTTTTATCGTGAGTTAGCCATGTGTACGTTTTTTGCCATTCTTCTCTAAAACGACTTCCAGTCGATTCTGCTGATTTAGGGGTGTTTCGCACATTGCTGTCAAAATCACAAGGGTCTCATTTAGAGGTCTTCGGAGTTTTTGAACTCTCGGATTCTCGTTGATTCTCTTGACGTGTTGCTTGAACCTCTGGAGGCGCTTTTCGTATAATGAAACGATCCATTTTAAAAATGAAAACAAGTTTTCAACTTATGTGAATTGAGTTCTTTTTTGGTTAGGTTACTTGAGTTTGTACCAATATTGACGCGTCACGAAAAATCGTCCCTTAACTTTTCCCATTGGAAAGAGCGCCCTCTCTGTGAAATTTTTGCGCGGAAAAGTTCAAATTACTTACCAGGATTCAGAAATTGTGCTACTAGTTAAGAGGTATGATAATTATGAACTTAAAGTTTCAAATAGTAAAAACAATATTCTCGATATTCAAATCCTCGTTCCCTGAATTTGTGCGGGGCAAGGACCACCCAAAAATTTTTTTGGGGGGCGAGAAGTACTTTGCTCCCCCCCCCCCCCCCATAGTCGTTGCCCCTGTATGCGCTGACGAATTGACACCGAGTCCAGCCCATACCCAAAAAAGTCGAGAAGACCTTGCGAATCAACTATCGACTAGTCGCATTGCTTTCGGTTATATCAAAAGTTGTGGAGAAGGCTATCAACGAAAAATTATTAAAGTACCTGGAAGGCTTCAGCGTTATTAGTGACCGCCAGTATGGATTCCGTAAGTCCAGATTAACATTAGACCTTCTCGCTTATGTTACTCACGTTTAGAACAACGCAATAGAACATCATGGGGAGTCCCCGGCGGTAGCACTGGACATGTCCAAGGACCAAGGCCTTTGACCGAGTATGGCATAAGAGGCTCATAACAAAAGTGAGAGCATGCGGAATGCCGGTTTAATTTTGTTCATGACTGTCAAGCTTTCTTAGAGACCGTTCTCTGCGAGTGGCGATGGACGGATTTCTTTAAGACACATTTAACATCAACGCCGGAGTCCCTCAAGGTTCTATATTGTCGCCCACCCTCTTCTTACTATACATTAACGATCTTTTGGAAAAAACTAAAAATCCTATACAGGGTGTCCCATAGCTAATGGTACACAGTAAAACTGCAGATTTCTTGGGTAAAAATATTGCGATTTGGCCAAACTTAGCTTAGTTCAAAAGTTGATAATAACCGAGATAGTGAAAATTTTATTTTCGATTTTGCTAATTAACTTTTTTTTTAACTAATATTTTAACATAAAATTTTGTGATTGGGGTTTTTTCGGGGCGAGAAATTTAAATTTGTTAAGAATTTTAATGTAGATTGTAGAGGGCGCTAACCCAATGTTTCTAAATACAGTTTTATTCGCCGATGAAGCGACTTTCACACGAAGAGGTGTCTTCAATTTTAGAAATAAACATGCGTGGAATTTAGAAAATCCCCATTTAGTAACCGAACGCCATCTCCAGCATGAGTTTAAAATAAATGTTTGGTGTGGACTTATTGGCAATTACATGTTGGGTCCAGTCGAGCTACCACCCAATTTAAACGGACAGCTCTATCTTAATTTTTTGCAAAATCAGCTGACCGACTGTTTGGGTAACCTACCGTTAGAGCTAAGAAGATATATGTTTTTTATGCAAGATGGTGCCCCGCCACACTTTTCCAGGCTTGTCAGAGACTACTTAAATACAACATTTCCTAACCGCTGGATAGGTCGTGGAAGCGAAATGCCTTGGCCTGCCCGAAGCCCCGATTTCAACCCCCTTGATTTTTGTGTATGGGGATACATGAAATCACTTGTTTATGAAGAAACGATCAACACTCGGGAACAACTATGGCAAAGAATTGAGAATGCGGCGCAATCGTTTCAAAACGAACACTTATTATTTAAAATCCGGCGGTCGTTCAATAAGCGGGTAGCCAAATGCATTGAAGTTAACGGCAATCACTTTGAGCAACTATTGCCAAATATTGATCTTTTCTTTTATTGATATATTTTGTATTTATTTATGTAGAAATAAATTTTTTATTTAAATTATTAATATTTTCATTCGTGGCCGTTTAATTTCTTAGTAGTCTGGAGTTTTCATAGATTTTAGAATATTAATAAATTATTAATATTTTAAAATATCTAGGTTAAGTTGGAACTACTGTTATAATCTGAATTATTTGTAATTAAATTATGTTATCAATAATGTAATAATTAATTTTTAACACAATAATGTGTTATTTAAATATATATTTTAAAATGCGCACTGGACAATTGTAAATGTATAAATCTCGAAAACCGTTACTCGGAGCGACATTTACAAAGTACACCTTTTTTGCGTAAAATTAATGAGAAAATTGATATTTTTAATAAAAACATTAATACACTAAGGCGCAAAAAAGTTACAATTTTTTCTATGTACAGGGTTATCCAACCAAGACTAGACAAGGCGATTTTTTTACTTTTCCTGTACTTTTATAAAAAAACTGAAATAGCCATCTTAAGTCATTTTCTCCCGCGAATTCGAATATCTTCAGCAAAAAACAATTGAACATCAAACAAAAGTACTAGGGGTCACTTTGATATTCTTTTAAATGGGATGCCGTATTATTTTTAATGAGCTTATCCGATTTCTCATATAAATTTTGATCTAAAATGTTGGATTTTTAATTCAAAAACGCCCTTTTTCTTCAGTTTTAAATTCGGAAAATGTTAAAAATAAAAAAAAAAAAAAAATAATAAATTAAAAATCCAACATTTTAGATCAAAATTTATATGAGAAATCGGATAAGCTCATTAAAAATACGGCATCCCATTTAAAAAAATATCAAAGTGACCCCTAGTACTTTTGTTTGATGTTCAATTGTTTTTTGCTGAAGATATTCGATTTCGCGGGAGAAAATGACTTAAGATGGCTATTTCAGTTTTTTTATAAAAGTACAGGAAAAGTAAAAAAATCGCCTTGTCTAGTCTTGGTTGGATAACCCTGTACATAGAAAAAATTGTAACTTTTTTGCGCCTTAGTGTATTAATGTTTTTATTAAAAATATCAATTTTCTCATTAATTTTACGCAAAAAAGGTGTACTTTGTAAATGTCGCTCCGAGTAACGGTTTTCGAGATTTATACATTTACAATTGTCCAGTGCGCATTTTAAAATATATATTTAAATAACACATTATTGTGTTAAAAATTAATTATTACATTATTGATAACATAATTTAATTACAAATAATTCAGATTATAACAGTAGTTCCAACTTAACCTAGATATTTTAAAATATTAATAATTTATTAATATTCTAAAATCTATGAAAACTCCAGACTACTAAGAAATTAAACGGCCACGAATGAAAATATTAATAATTTAAATAAAAAATTTATTTCTACATAAATAAATACAAAATATATCAATAAAAGAAAAGATCAATATTTGGCAATAGTTGCTCAAAGTGATTGCCGTTAACTTCAATGCATTTGGCTACCCGCTTATTGAACGACCGCCGGATTTTAAATAATAAGTGTTCGTTTTGAAACGATTGCGCCGCATTCTCAATTCTTTGCCATAGTTGTTCCCGAGTGTTGATCGTTTCTTCATAAACAAGTGATTTCATGTATCCCCATACACAAAAATCAAGGGGGTTGAAATCGGGGCTTCGGGCAGGCCAAGGCATTTCGCTTCCACGACCTATCCAGCGGTTAGGAAATGTTGTATTTAAGTAGTCTCTGACAAGCCTGGAAAAGTGTGGCGGGGCACCATCTTGCATAAAAAACATATATCTTCTTAGCTCTAACGGTAGGTTACCCAAACAGTCGGTCAGCTGATTTTGCAAAAAATTAAGATAGAGCTGTCCGTTTAAATTGGGTGGTAGCTCGACTGGACCCAACATGTAATTGCCAATAAGTCCACACCAAACATTTATTTTAAACTCATGCTGGAGATGGCGTTCGGTTACTAAATGGGGATTTTCTAAATTCCACGCATGTTTATTTCTAAAATTGAAGACACCTCTTCGTGTGAAAGTCGCTTCATCGGCGAATAAAACTGTATTCAGAAACATTGGGTTAGCGCCCTCTACAATCTACATTAAAATTCTTAACAAATTTAAATTTCTCGCCCCGAAAAACCCCCAATCACAAAATTTTATGTTAAAATATTAGTTAAAAAAAAAGTTAATTAGCAAAATCGAAAATAAAATTTTCACTATCTCGGTTATTATCAACTTTTGAACTAAGCTAAGTTTGGCCAAATCGCAATATTTTTACCCAAGAAATCTGCAGTTTTACTGTGTACCATTAGCTATGGGACACCCTGTATAGGATTTTTAGTTTTTTTCCAAAAGATCGTTAATGTATAGTAAGAAGAGGGTGGGCGACAATATAGAACCTTGAGGGACTCCGGCGTTGATGTTAAATGTGTCTTAAAGAAATCCGTCCATCGCCACTCGCAGAGAACGGTCTCTAAGAAAGCTTGACAGTCATGAACAAAATTAAACCGGCATTCCGCATGCTCTCACTTTTGTTATGAGCCTCTTATGCCATACTCGGTCAAAGGCCTTGGTCCTTGGACATGTCCAGTGCTACCGCCGGGGACTCCCCATGATGTTCTATTGCGTTGTTCTAAACGTGAGTAACATAAGCGAGAAGGTCTAATGTTAATCTGGACTTACGGAATCCATACTGGCGGTCACTAATAACGCTGAAGCCTTCCAGGTACTTTAATAATTTTTCGTTGATAGCCTTCTCCATAACTTTTGATATAACCGAAAGCAATGCGACTAGTCGATAGTTGATTCGCAAGGTCTTCTCGACTTTTTTGGGTATGGGCTGGACTCGCACAGTTTTCCAGCAAAAAGGAAATATTCATTTTTTTGTAAGATAAGTTAAAAAGTCTACAAAATATCGGTGTCAATTCGTCAGCGCATACAGGGGCGGCGACTATGGGGAGGGGGGGGGGGGGGGGCAAAGTACTTCTCGCCCCCCAAAAAAATTTTTGGGTGGTCCTTGCCCCGCACAAATTCAGGGAACGAGGACTTGAATATCGAGAATATTGTTTTTACTATTTGAAACTTTAAGTTCATAATTATCATACCTCTTAACTAGTAGCACAATTTCTGAATCCTGGTAAGTAATTTGAACTTTTCCGCGCAAAAATTTCACAGAGAGGGCGCTCTTTCCAATGGGAAAAGTTATGGGACGATTTTTCGTGACGCGTCAATATTGGTACAAACTCAAGTAACCTAACCAAAAAAGAACTCAATTCACATAAGTTGAAAACTTGTTTTCATTTTTAAAATGGATCGTTTCATTATACGAAAAGCGCCTCCAGAGGTTCAAGCAACACGTCAAGAGAATCAACGAGAATCCGAGAGTTCAAAAACTCCGAAGACCTCTAAATGAGACCCTTGTGATTTTGACAGCAATGTGCGAAACACCCCTAAATCAGCAGAATCGACTGGAAGTCGTTTTAGAGAAGAATGGCAAAAAACGTACACATGGCTAACTCACGATAAAAGGTTATTGTCTTTTAGCCCAAAATCAGAGAACGCTTTCATAGAAACTGGATTCTCTAACTGGAAAAGGGCGGTAGAAAAATTCCGTAAACATGAATCTTTAAGTACCCATCAAAAAGCTGTTCTAAAAATCACGTGTTTACAAAACAAATTAAGTGTTGTTGAAAGTTTATCCAACGAACATTTGAGACAAACAAAAGAAAATGGCGCGTGTTTGATAAAGATCATTTTAACTTTACGTTACCTCGCAGTTCAAGGCATCCCAATCCGTGGTCATACTGATGAAAAGAGTAATTTTAATTGTTTATTAAAATTGAGAGCTGAGCACTCACCCGAACTACGAAAATGGTTACTCAGGGATACTTACAAGTGGATTTCTAAAGACATTCAAAATGAGATACTCCAAATTTTAAGTCACAAAATTTTGCGTTCACTGATCGAAGAAATAAAAGAAGCAACATATTTTTCTTTAATTGGTGATGAAATTCGAGATGTGGCATCTAAGGAACAGTTTAGTTTTTGTTTCAGGTAATAAATTCATTTAGGGGAATAACTATTCTTTAAATCCTAATAATTATCGATTATTTCTTAAATCAAAGTTTTATTGGTGGTTTAGTATCCGTTGTTCATACACTCTGCTAATGTAAAACTGTGTTCATTTTAATGTTTTCAGATTCGTTAACTCCTTATTTGAAATTGAAGAACTGTTTCTTGGTTTTTACTCCACTGCTTCTACAACAGCAAAAGCACTGTTTGATTTGATTACCGATGCTTTACGTCGTTTTGATCTCAATATTCAGTTTACCCGAGGCGTTTGTTTCGACGGAGCAGCAAATGTATCTGGAAAATTCAATGGAGTTCAGGCTAAAATTTCTGAAGTCGAAGAATAAGCCCATTTTGTGCATTGTTCAGCACATAAATTGAATCTTGTTATTCAAAATTCAGTAAATGATTCCTGAATATCGTGACGCCCTTAATCTTGCAAAAGATATAATAAACTTTGTAAGGGATTCACCGAAAAGATTGGCCGAGTTTGCAGGTAGAACAAACTTTTAAAATAATCTAAATCCACTATTCTATGAAATAACAACTACTTATTCTGTTTTATAATTGATTAATTCGTCATTGTGAATTCATAAACTAAAAATTCGAGTTGAAAAACTGAGAGTAACTGATTTTCTATTGAATTGATATTGTAGAGATACAGAGTGAAGATAACTCAAAAGAAACGACAAATTTGAAACCATTTTGCCCTACTCGATGGACCATCCGTTACACATCCTTGAATTCAATCTTCAAAAATTACAAGAAATGGATGTTTTTTTTTTTCAAAGCCATGCAGAAGATGTAGTGATGCAGCTGCAAAAGCAAAAGGTTTTCTTACATCGATGAAATCATTTAAGTTTTTTTGTGCAATATTCATTTTAGGCAAAATTTTTTCACATGTTGATGCTACCAACAGAAAAAGCAATTTCATTCTGGCAACGTCAAAGTACTTATTGAAAATTTAAGTTCAACTATTTCGACTTTGAGGGATCAGTTCGCGATTGTTTGGACAGAAGTAGAAAAAGAGCGACTTTTTGTAGGCATTGATCTTCCAGAAGCGAAACGTAAAAGAGAAGTTCCAAAAAAATTAGATTGCTCAAATGACAATGCTAAAGAATGTTTTGAAAATTTCGAGGACAAATTAAGAAGTCAATATTATGAAATAAATTGTGTAAGGTTAAATACCTTTGTTTTTTAATTTTCGTAATATTATTACATATTTTGATATCCAGAGGGAGGTTGTTGTAAAATTTAATACAATTATAATAGGCACCACTTTCATACATAGTAAGTCTATGTTTGGAAAAAGTATAATTTAGGGTTCTAGTTGGATATATGCTTTGTGGTTCGCTCTTTCTAAATAGTGATTTATTTTTAAAAAAGAACAAGATGCACTCCTGTATTCCTCAATGAATAAGGATTTTCTCAAAAAAATCAAATGTTATGATATGACTTTTTCATCATATTTTATTTTAGGCTTATAAAGGCTATTAAATAGTGGAATAAAAAATCCAGTTCAGTATTTAAAATAAAAAAGTTGATGATGATCGCTCGAATCCGAAACGTTGGATTAAAAAACTAACCCCATCAGCTTGTAGAGGAGGAGAAGTTACTATAAGGAACTGAAAACCGCAACGTGATATCTTTTGTTAAACTAGAGATTTAATTGATTAATTAATGTTATAAAAAATGGCCTATTTTTCCATATTAATTATTATTATCCCCAATTTCTCTAGTTTAACAAAATATATCACGCTGCGGATTTCAGTTCCTTATAGTAACTTTTCCTCCTCTACAAGCTGATGGGGTAAGTCTTTTAATCCGACGTTTCAGATTCGAGCGACCATCATCAACTTTTTTATTTTAAATACTGACCTGGATTTTTTATTCCACTATTTAATAAAATTAGATTTAAAATAAAATCAGTAAAAAACACAGATCTTATATTTTATATACCCTTAAAGACTAAAATAGGGAGACGGACACAGTTAAAATGATAAAATTTTAATTCTATTATTTTCCCTACATAATGGGACGAACATAACACAAGTTGACGGGACCTTAGGTCTCCAATAATTAATTTTACAAATGAAATTTCAACATTATAATTTCTCAAAAAACGCTAACAAAAACCTTTCTCCTTTCTTCTACAAAATAAAATAATAAAAAACTTTTATAACATGACCTAGAATGTCCAAAAGGTTCTTTTTATATATCCTGACTTATGACTTTCAAATGACGAATATCTTCCCTTTTTAAATTCGACCACATATTGACAGAGTCTTCACAGAAATTTTGAATTAAATATAACATTTCACTTTTCATTTACAATTTCAGTATGCTGATTGCATTCAATTTTTTAATATATTGTCAAAATATTTTTTAAAAAAAGCTCCATCAACGTCACTTTCCACCAACAGTTTTCTCTCTACTGCTAATAATAACTGCAGCACTACTTTTGTCTCCTGAAGATGAAGGTTCCTACCTTCGAAACATGTACAGACGTTTTAATTTTAAAATTGAGCCTTTGATAGCTCACTATTAAATTAGTGGAGAAAGACTTTTTGACTTTCTTTCCCCTTTTCCCTATATTTCAACTCCACTTCGAGAATGGACTATTTCTTTAAATTAATTTCATAGTTTTAAAAGTTTTAAACACTCTGTATACTTTATATATATATCTTCTCAAACAATTAAAAATAAGAAAAGTCACTAGAGTGCGGTACCCCCTTCGGGGACACACTATAGTGTTTTCAATAAATATTAATGCTGTTTCATAGGTATTTTCACAATAAATAAAAATAATAAAATATATTTGTAGAAGTTCTACATTTACTATGTGAATAAGCCGGTCAATTTCAATTAAAATTATTAATATGTTTCAGACCACTTTAGATATTATTTTGAATTTTAATAGGTAGTAACGGTAAGTATAACACAATTTCTTGAATAAAAAAAAATGGTCTATTTTCATATTTTCAACGAAGAAAATTATCCGCCACTGTTTTTTAAAAAATATTATATTTATATGTAATTAACTTGCGTTGGGCTACATTCTTGGTGAAACCGTATATTATCCATTATGGGTAAAAATAAAATTGCTCGTTATGTTTCACTATTTATTCAGTTACCTGACACGCGTGTTTCGACCCTTTCAGGTCATTTTCAAAGAAGTGTGAGGTAACTGAATAAATAGTGAAACATAACAAGCAATTTTATTTTTACCCATAATGGATTATATTTATAATTGAGCCTTTGTGAACCTTATTTCGCACTACGAACGGTTTTCGATAAAAAAAATGAGTTAAGTACATTTATTTGCATATTGCTATGCACCTATCGGAGGTAATTAAAAATGCATTATTTATCCCCTAAAGTCCCTAAACGAAGCCGAAATCAGTAAAATATCTAAGCAGGTAGCATACTCTATTTCTGAATGGTTGACAGCACAGCAAAGGTTCATTAGTCGCAAAACCACAATAAAATATAGGCGTGACAATAACAGGAACCTGATCTTAAATTACACAGGTACCTTATTTCATAGTAAAATATTTCCAACTTACTTAGCGTTACAGTTCGAAAATTGCATTTCATAAGTTTGATTATCTATGTTAAGTTTTCGCTTTTAAATTGTTAAAATACATATGTAGACTCTCATCTTAAACATTAATTACTAATTAAGTTACCTGTAATAGCCAAAATTTTCATTATGTTTAGTTTCAAACCTTTGTTGATGTTTATATTCCAGGAATGTTTTGTATCTTGCAAGACATAGCCAAGTGGATTGATTTTTCTGTTCCTTGTTTGATACTACTTGCAGACAGGTTTGATTTCAAATCTTTGTTCTGATTGATTGGTAATTGATAAACTTTTCAAGTTATCAATAGAAATAACTTCTTATATTTGAGATGTTTGTTAAATGTCTCGACTGTTGTAAATCAGCTGTTTTTAAGAAAATCGATAATAGGTCAGTGTCAGACTGACAGTTTCTGTGCATTTTTACAGCCACGTCTGGTTAATTTTTGCTTGATCGCGTGGGTTGACTTCGGTAGCCGTTAGTTTTCTACGTTATTAAAAGAGGTTAGTTTCCGTAGATAGGGTCGACTAATTCTTGTCATTGTTTTGTTTTTGTAACTATGTACGTGGGAGAAAAATAAGAATCGGCCCTTTCGACCATGGACATTGGAAGTTAAAGCACGTTTGTGGAAATAGCTCCCCAAGTTTATTTTTTTTGGGCCGGGCAGGCTAATGTAGTGCCGATAAAGCATCCAAAAACAAATGTTTTAAAAAGGGTATGGCTTTGTAGTTTGCCTATTTCTTTGGGCGGAATGCCGATTTAAAATGCTTTAATGAACTTCAACAGCGGCCATAGACGCCATTTGGTAAATTGGAACCCTCGTTAGTTATTTGAGGTAGGTTTAAACTTTAGTATCTGAATTACTCTCGATGGGTATTATGAAAGATTTCTCTTTCATGTTGTATATCTAAAATCGATTTTAGGGTTTTTTTTTGGTAGGGGCTAAAAGTCCGAGTACAAACTGGAGTACTAGTTTACTTTTGTTGGAAATGCCTGGACGCGGGACGTGCCAGTTGCCATGTACCATTTGAATTCTTGGAGACTAGCTGTGTAGCAGTATCCACTTTAGCTGTTTGAGTGACTATGGGTAGCACGTAAAGTTGCAGCTAAGTATCATTACCCTGTGTTCATTTTTCTTTAAAAAGTAGTCAACATAAAATTTTAATATTCTGCATTTGCGTATTGTTTGATATACAGTGTTTTGATAAAGTCTTGCGCTCATGTTATGTACAGAGCTTGTGCAATGTAAACGTGTAGCGTATGTCGACATAGCGTTAAGACGTCACAAGAGTAGTAGTTCAGAACGTTAGGTAGTCTGTTACAGCTACTTTTGTTGTAAATATAGTTACAATTTATGATTATAAAGTAAATATTTTTGTTTCCCGGCTAAAGGCCATTTGTTTCTTCTAAATTTAACACTTGTAACTTTGACATTTTAACTTATCTATGGCCGAGTGGCTAGCATGCTTATTGAGTAACCACAGGTACTCGTAAGATATTGTATTATACTCTAACAGATATTTTATGGTGAATTTAGTTAGTTGTGAGAGGTTCTTGCACAGACCTTGCGGAAATTCCTAGTCTGAGGCAATATCCTGGATGTAGGTCTATGTGGCTGCCAGATCAGACTGAACAGTAATTTTTTTTTACAGTGTAGGTCTGACAGTTGCTGTCTTGTGCAAGACCCTGTCAAACAGGATTTGACTTTTTGCTTTCTTTTATCGATAACTTTATAAATTTAAACTTTCAGACATTTTATTGTCAAACCTAGTACTATCACTTTAATATTTCATTTCACTTATTTATCTTTTAACTTTAAGTATCTATTGTCCACAAAAGTAAGAGGAGCTTGCATTTATAAAACCAAGTAACCAAGGGCTCAACACCACTTTAAGAATAAATATTTGTATTGGCCTCTGCGAAAATTTGGCTTTTATTTTAAATAGAGTGACTTTGAGGGCTTGAGTGAATGAGAGCTTATAAGAAGCTGGTGTATACCGGTGGTGACATAAGTGTTTTTTTTCCTAGTTTGTTTTTTCTGAGGCCAAACACTAGAACCTTTAAAGGCTTTTAAGTAAAATAAAACTAAGGCGGCGCCTTCAGGATTTGACTTTAACTTACTTATATAAGAGTGCTAAACCTCTCAATCTAGAGACAAAATAGCGAGCCTACCCTGAGTTGAGCTAGCTAAGGGGTGTCTGAAGAACATCCTCCAGGGCGTAGGGTTGCCAGAGTAAGGGTGGATAGGTTCCCTTGTCGCAGTTTATTTTAGGTTATCCTAAGGTGAATACTGACACCCAATTATTGTTTAGGGCGTATTTTTTTTATAACACTTAATTGTTTGGGTTTTTTTATCACATTAGTTTAGTTTTCAACATGGGTTGCTTGTGGATCTATTACAAAAATATATATTTGTCAAAATGTATGGGCAAAAATAACGTATTGTTAAAATACATGTCTTGTAATTTAAATATTTAACTTATAGAGTTCTTACTTTCATAGATATCCAGAAAGAAGGTAGTCAAATGAAGTAACATTTTTAAGTTTAAAAATTGATTTAATTAAGAGTCGATAATTTATAAAGTCAATCATATATAATAAGGAGAATCGCGAAAGGGACGAAAAAATGGCTTTTGTAGAGCCACTAGAAGCTCGTGCAAAGTCATAGAAAAAGATCTTGGGAGTAATAAAATCTTGTCTAAAAAATTATTAAATAAATATCGTTTAAAACCCTATGAAGTAAAGATTGTGCACCCTTTCCGTACTGTGAATGCTGTGCGACGACTTATTTTTTGCAACTGCATCTAAATGGAATACGAGTCGACAGGCAGTTTGCTACAGAAGTAATAATATGGTCTGACGAATCCTATAAGTTCCGCACAGGCATTATCAATCGCCATAATACAAGATATGGGTCCCCAGTTATAAATGTAATATTAGTCTATTTTTATATAATATTTATTCTAGCAGTCATGACATATTCTTTTGTTTGTTTCAATGGTTTTATGGCCTATACTACCCTAATTTTCAAAATTTTTCGATTTGTGCGTTTATTGCTAATAATAACTTTCAACTATTATATATTTTTAAAAAACTTAAAAATAGCCCAATCAAATAAGAGAAAAATATACAAGGTATCCCATTTCAAAAATCATATGTTTGCTTTAAATCTCGAAAAGTAAGACTCCCAGAAAAAAGTAAGCACGCCACTCAAAACAGAATACCATTCTCCGTTCTTTATCACCTTGCCGTAGCGCTTGATGTTTTTCAACTTGTAAGGAAAATATTTATGTATTTTTAAAGTGCGCAACACTGCGGTTTGATGTTATCCTACGGCTTGCCCAAGAATCCTCGTTCTAATCATTTTATTTTCCTCCGCGTGCAGTAAAATATCAAGATCTATATTATCACTTTCTTCAGCTCTATTGACATTCTGAGTTGAGCAATTACAGTTATTTTTTGCAGTGCCTTTAAACTCAAATTTACTAATGATAAGTTTAATTAATGAAATGGAAGAGATATGCTTATCAGGGAATTGAACTGAAAACATTTCAGACACTGCTCTTAAAGTGTTTCCTGTATAATACGAGTTAATCATAGTTACTTTTTCCTTAATGGTATAGCTCATATTTAGCTATAATTAAAGCGCCTTCAATGAAAATGTTGTCACTGGCGCTACTTTTCGCTTTGTCAATGCCACTGAATTCTACTTAAAAGTTCTCTTAGGAACAGTTTTCAATTTTTTGATAAGTTAATGAATAACAGGAATACAGTGGTCAAAAAGCAAATATTTTCGAAAACACCCTGTAGCTTGCAAACTAAGAAAGTTATGACAATTCTATTTGCGGCATCAAGTTTCTATTAAATTTTTTCTTACAGGCCCTCCCTACGGAGGTATGTGCCCCTGAAGGACGCCGCTGGAAATCGGTTTTTCTTAAATAACTTTCAAAGTACATAATATAATTTAATAAAAATATAATGTGATGGACCCTCGTAAGGACCTCTTGAAATAGTGTCCTTGAAACATATTTAGCTTTTTTAGTTTACCAAGGATGGGCTAAGCTTTACAACTTAATGCTTTAATTTTTAACACCCTGTATGATAAAGATTTAGAAAAAATAAATCCGGATAGCTTGCACCTTAGACTAAGAAAATGCACTCTTGTTTATTGTCGATAAAATGATCAGTTTTCGAGGAAAAGAATAATAAACGAATTCATGGATGATGATGAAGGACCAGAATTTCTATTCTGTTTCTAGACAAGAAAGCGTGATACGAAAGTCATTCAAACAACAAAAATATTTTATTTTAAGTTGTTTAATCCGAACACGAAAAAGTAGCGCAGTAATGTAAAAACTACAACTCTCTATCTTTACTAGTTACCAAGATACCCTGCAATTACATCAAAAAATGGACACCCTGTACATGACGCACTTGTACACCAAGTACTGTTCGAAACTTAGTATTAGCATGTGCCAATATGACGGGAGTTAAAGTGAATAAACAATCTACAGGCGTCGTAGGAAAAGAAAATTTGGAACGCAAGTCCAGATGTGAAAAGTGTCATTAGAAGAAAAGTTCATAACTTTTATTTCAATATGGACATCCCAACATTGGATAAAATTTTTATTGCTATAAGAGAAGATGAGAGTTTACCCAACCTAGGAAGAAAAAAATTGTGGCAAATTTTACATAAATTAAATTTTTCTTGGGAAAAACAAAACCGAAAGTCAATCCTACTGGATAGACAAGATATTATTTCCTGGAGACGGCAGTAAGAGATATTGGCAGATGAAGAAGTGAAAAAAATAACATTGTTTATTTAGACGAAATGAAGGATATTCAGTGCAAAAGATATGGCAGGATAAAAATATTTACAGTTCTTGTCAAGCATTTAAAAAATGTTTGTCTACTGGTTTGAAAAATCCTGCAGGTAAAGGGCATTAAGTTTTCTGTAAACATAAAAACGTGCTGTATTCTAAACTACATAATATTAAATTCACGTCTACGAAAACCGTTAATCGGTCGCTTTGCAATAGGTTTGCGGCTTCGAGAATATGTAAATAAATTTCTGTGATGTTTTAACTGGCAACAGGCAAACTCACTTTAATGCTTCGATCTCCCTATTGGCAGTGAGCAAGTATGGCTGCCAACCGGGCGGACGCGATATCCGTTGGTTGATCAACAGTGGCGTAGCCAGCATTTTGGGGCGGGAGGGGCGAACCATCGTAGGGGCGCAGACTGCGGAGCTAAAGCGCCGCAGGCAAAAAACTTTTGGGACCACGCCCAAATTTCGTAGGAATTCACCTTCTTCGTGCTCCCTAGAAAACAGGGGTCTGGCCCCAAATGAAGTTAAAATCCGCTATATAAAAAGAAATAAATTAAATATGATGGGACGCTCTCAAAACCGGTTTTATTAAGTTTATTCCGATCGCTCTTCTTTACTAAAAATAAAATAAGATCGATATTGTTTTTTAAGAATTATTTATTTAGTATTTAAGTAGTAAAGGGGCGCCAGGCCAAGAGGGGCGGGGGAGGGGGATCGCCCCCCTGTGGCTACGCCACTGTTGATCAAGACAAATCAGTGTCCTGTTAGACTTTAAAGCAAGCAGATGCTCCACGTGGCTGAAACAATAATAGCACGTGCTTTGATAAAAATTATGAACTTTCTTCTTATGACACTTTTCACATCCTCGTCAATTTGTACAGGTGTCCTTCCTGGCAACGGTTTAGGAGAGGCTACCGTTTCAAGTTTTCTTTCCCTAAGAAGCCTGGTTTTGATTCACTAACTCTAAGTTGTAAATATTCTAATATGAAATAAGGTGCCTGTGTAATTCAAGATCAGGTATCTGATATTGTCACGCCTATAGATTTCGCCGGTTTTACACAGCATAAAGAGACCAGCAGGCAGGCGCCCTCAGAGTAAAAATATAAGTGTGCCGGCAGCATCCTTAGCAGGTGATTCAGGATGCAGACCGCCAGTGTCGCTGAATAGAGAACGAATTTTGCACGCTCACACTCTTTCGTTTGCGTGCGTGTGTATTAATGATCTAATAACTATAGATACAACAATAACAAATAAAGGTATTGACATCAACGTATGCCAGCCTAAGGGAAATGTTGATTTTAGATAAGTTGCGCCCCTCCACTTTGAAGTATGGCAACGCAGCAGTAAGGGATCCGCCTAGATCCATCATTTTCGTGGCCGTCCGCATCGACTCGGCAATACTCGGCATGACCATGTTTCATTCATTTTCGACAGCGTTTTTCTGGAGTTTCGAGTGTTTACCGGTTTTGCGTTTTTATTTAGTGTTTTGTGATATTTTTATTTGGAGACTAATTAAAATGTTCACAACTCTAACCGTGAATCACTAACAGTCGGGAAAGACTGGCTGAAGTTATTTATAAGAAGAAAGGCTCATTTAAGCATTAGAAAGCCAGAAAGTACAAGTATCAATCGGATGCAGACATTTAACGCAGAGGAAGTGTCAAGATATTTTTCTAGTTTGGAAGAAGTTTTACGGAAACAATATTTTGAAGCAAATCGAATTCTCAACGTTGATGAGACAGGGATCTCCACGATCGAAAAACCTATTAAGATTTTAAGTCCAAAAGGTCAAAAGCAAGTGGGGTGTACGATTTCTTGGGAACGAGGCAAAAATGTACGATTGATTGAGCTTTTAGCGCTTCAGGAATGTACATCCCAACCATGTTCACTTTTCCTCGGCAGAGGCATTCTCCTCAACTCGAAAAGTGTGGCCCATTAGGTGCAAGGTATGCATGCTCTAAAAACAGTTGGATCAATGGAGATTTATTTTTGGAATGGATCAGACACTTTCAAAATCAAGTAAGAAGTAAGGTCATCTATACAAGATAAGGTTCTTCTAATATTTGATACTCATGTGTCTCACATATCTCTGGATATATATGAATATTGCAAGGACCATGGGATCATTATGGTTTCCATTCCGCCACACAGATCCCATAGATTTTAACCCCCTGACTTGACATTTTATCGCCCCTTAAAAAACGCCTACAATAGAATGTTCCACTTTTCTGAGGGCAAATCCTCATAAGAAAATTACTCATTATGAATTGGCCAAATTATTTAATAAGGCATACACAAAAACAGCTACACTAGAGAAAGCTCAGGAAGGTTTTAAGGCTTCTGGTGTGGTTCCATTCAACCCATTTGATGAAAGCGATTTTGCCCCTGCACAACATTTTAGATCTATGGAGCAGGATGCTGATCAAATAGGAACATTACGAGCCAATGGTGCAATTGATTCATCACCAGTAGATGAAAATTTGGATTATTCAAGGCCCGGATCTTCAAAAGAACATTAACCAGAAGTTTTAGAAGAGCCACAACCTTCTATGTCAAAAGTGGAACAACCTCATTAATTAAAGAAGAAAGGCCCAGCACAAGTTATTTCCAATGTAGTAGTAGTTCCATTCTCAAGTATAGCACCTATTTTCCAACCAAGTACATCAACTAAGTCTGGCAACAAAAGAAAACGTTCTGAAATTCCAACCGCTACTCCAATGAAACAAGTGTTGCAAGAAAATCAAATCAAAAGAGCCGCTGCTGCAGAAGAAAAGGAGAAAAACTTACAAAATAAAAGGCAAAGAACAAACAATAAACTAAACGTCACAAAAAATCATTCAAGATGAAAGCGCGTTTTGATGATTCGGAAAGCGATGAAAATTACATAAACGAAGATGACTTATGCGATGACGACGAACTAGATGGTGTGAAAATAATTATGGACGCGTGCGCCGAAGATGAGATCTGCTTAGTTTTTCAGGAATTTGGTCGTAACAAGGAGTTGTGGTATCGTTGCCTTTCTTGTACCAAGTGGGCTTACGCCGCATGTACCTCTTCCAATTTAGCAAAAACATTTGTCTGCGATTATTGCCAACCTTAGAAAATATATTTTATTACATGTTTAGTTATATTTGGCCAGTTTTGTATTTTTAAAAAATAAATATTGTTAACCGTCTATTAATTTCTATTAACCGTATTACCCTGCTGTACTATCGGAATTACCCCACCCAGTGGATAATTTCGTGCAATGCTACTATTCCACTTTTACTAAATTTATATTGTAATTATTATTTTCAACACATCTGGGTATTTTTTTTCTTAAATGACACATTCTGTTTAGTAATTATTTGATTTGTGTAGGTCGTTACTGCTAACAATAAACGAAATAACGAATATTTTGCTTAGGTGCGCGGAATTCGCCCTCCTTTTCCTACATATTTTTTGTTCTGTTTAAAAATTGTAACAGCCTGTATCTAAAAATAAGAGGTTGCATTTATATAAACTTTTTGTCTTAAAATCATGCACAGATTAACCCCCTTCAATATTGACATTCAATAATTATAAAACACCATGAATAAAACGTCCTGGTTAATGATGTCAGTGTCTCCCATTATCTTCAGCAGGGCAGTGTCTATTATGCCTTAACTTCTTAGTTTCTACCTCAATGACTTTATTACATAATACCAAGCTTACATTTGCACTCCCCTTACCTTTTTTATACTCATTGTCACGGTGCGCCAAAAAATGTCTTCTAATAACTGGTCGCAAAGACGTTTTAAATAAACACTCCGGACATGTATAAGCAACACCGGGGGTTACTGGATATATGGACTTAAACATCTTTCGCAGAAAGTTATCATTTTTATCTAAACTGAAGTACCTGTAAAAAAATACATAATTACAAGAGTGCTTAAATGTATGGTATTTTCAAATACAAGGGGTGCGAGCTTGGTCAGAAGACAGTTGAACTGTTAGCGAAGCTATTTTAAAGTTAGATATAAGCGAATATGAAATTGTGACATACTATGTTTAAAACGCTGTATTGCACATTAAAAATTAGTGTCTTATTTTTTCAAAAACGGTTAACGCCGAAACGATTAAATTTCCTCAACAATTCGACAACTATTCACGGTATGTGGTGCGACAAAATTCAAATATACAGGGTGGTTCGGAAAAAAGCTACTCAACTTAAAAAAAAAATAATAACACGCGCCAAGTCGTGGTCACACCACCGGATATAATCAATTGAAACCTCCTGATGTTGTAGAGAATGACTCAAAGAACCCTATGGTTTTTCGATGAGATCGGAAAATGGCAAGTTTTTTTTATTTGATCGATTGAAAATCAAAATAGGCCCTTTTGGGTAATTAATATAGCTCAAAATCAAAAAGTGGTATCAAAATGCGGTTCCGACCGTTAGATAGAGCATCTCAAATATCATCTTCCTATACCTAAAAAATGTAGAAATTGTAGATTTTCGAGAAAAACTAAAAATTACAACATAACTTTCCCGTTAAATAAAGAAAACTTATAAGATACTTGTGAATAATAAGGACAAAATAGATAAGCTAGATAAGCCAGGTGTTTATAAAATCCATTGTTCAGATTGTAATGCTGTATTTATTGGTCAAAGTGGCAGATGTATTAAAAATAGACTTAAAAAACATAACACATCAATCTTAAACAATCTCAAAAACACAGGAATGTCAACACATTGTATTGAAAATAGTCATTTCATAAATCTAAATAAAATAGAACTACTTCATGCTGAAAACAAAATCAAAAAATTAGATTTATTAGAACAATTATTAGAAATCAAAAAATCCTTGAAAAATAATACATTTATTACTACTGATGACCAACAAAATTTCCACCATACCCCTATTATTGACAAATGTATTCCATCAACATCCCTGGAGTTTCCAAAACAGCAATAAAAATAATAGATCAATAAAAGAAGGTATATCATATACACACACCGCCATAATTAGAGGAACGGTCCAAATTTACCTTAAGTTTAAAATCAATTTTCTCTTTCGATTTTCACTCGATTGATAGTTTTTCTTTTAAATTTTAGCTTGATTCTTCAGGAATGCTGTTGGCCTATTAACATTTTTAAACGATTTGTCTTTATGTATGATACAGGGGCGGAAGAAAGTAATGATTTTTCAGTAATTTTTGAGACACCTTGTGGAGTGACCAAGTGACAATTGGAAACATTTTATGATAATTAATTGTGTCCTTATCTTTTCTGAACATTTTCTGTATTTATTCACTCTGATACCTTAATTATTACGGAACGAAACGGAAATATTTTTTATTAAATTATTATCTAGATTGCACATATTTTGCATGAGTTCACAAACTCATTTCGCCTATCGAAATCATCTTCAAATAAGTCATGCACTGGAATAACTTTGTATGGGTGATATTTGTGCTATTGAACTTTTCGGTGAACAACAGATTTCCGCATGTGTAAATTGGTCCCAATGTGCGACAGAGAAATACATGAATTTTCTTCCAAGGCAAACAACACATCAAGTTGTTCATTTTCATCTTGAGCAGGACGACCAGATTTAGGCAAATCTCTAAAATGACCGAATTCTCTAAATTTAACCTGTATTTTACTCACCATCTTTTGACACATGGGAGGACGATCAGGATGGATTTCATTGAATAATTGAGCTGTTTCTATTTGAGTACGTGTCCTATCACCAAATCCAATTATGCATAGAATTTTAATTTTTTCTCGTTCGGTTAACTTCATCATTGTGAAAAACTTTGCAACTACGCTTGACAATAACTTATTTGAAGTAAAATTGTCATATAGTTTCTATGGGACTAAACGGTGACAAGTCAACATTCAGAAATACCAGGATTAAAAAAAACAAACAAAATGAACACACAATGGAATATGTTGTTCGATTTACAAATAAATCCTCAGAAATACGGTCTTACTTATTGATATATTCAATCGTCATTTTTTCGATAACTGTTGAGTTTAGGTATATGACAGAGTAAATGCAACATACTTAGAATTCGATGCAAAATTTAAAAATTAAATAAAAAATAGATGTTTTCATTTGAAAAAAATGAAGTTGATTCACCATAAAAAAAAAAACACTTTAAGAAATAAAAATCGACAGGTCCGAGCGTTTTTCCAAAAAACACATCGCTGACTTTTAAATGAATTTAGATATTACTTCTCGGACTCACTGTATATACACATATTATTCGCTTAATCTACAATAACATTTAGAAACCAAAAATTTCACAACAATCACGTTGCAGTAGTTAACACGGTTGTGGTTAGCACAGGTTATATTCAATAGCTCTAAGGGTGTATAATATTGCATTAATTTAGCTTTCCTGTAATAAATGTTATTATTGTTTGCTTTTGATTACAATTGATTCACCGTTAACTTTCGGATTTGTATCATTTTAATTTTATAAAATGCCACACATTTATTCACATCTCGAATACGCCAATATGGTTTTTATTTATGGTTTGTGTAATGGGAATGCTACAGCGGCTGCTGAAGAATATCGTAAACGATTTTCACATGAAAGAACACCGAACAGAAAGGCCTTTATCAGAGTTTTCAACAAACTGTGCGAGACCGGAACGCTTCCAAGTGCTAATGTAACATCCGGATGAGCCAACAGGATTTAGAAGAAATAGAAAATGTTCTAGCTTTAGTAGAAGAAGATGCGACGACGAGCTCACGAAGAATTGGAATTCAGTTGGGGATTCCCCAAAAAAGAGTGATCGATACGCTTCACGAGCAAGGCTTATATCCGTACCATGTACAGCGTGTACAGAATCTTCAACCTGGAGACTACGCCAAGCGTATGCAGTTTTGTGAGTGGATAATTAATAATCGTCATCTTTTACCGCACATACTTTTTACTGACGAAGCTACATTCACCCGTGACGGCATCAATAATAATCGAAACTCCCATGTATGGTCGGACGAAAATTCTCACGCAATAGTCGAAAGTAATTTTCAACACAGGCTTTCAGTAAACGTGTGGTGCGGCATGATCGATAATAATTTAATTGGCCCTTTTCTTTTGGAAAATCGCCTTACAGGGGATCACTACTTAAGTTTTTTACAAAATGAATTGCAAGGACTACTGGAGGAGATTCCTTTAAACATCAGAATTGAAATGTATTATCAACACGACGGAGCGCCTGCCCATTTCGATCGTCGGGTCAAGCAATATTTAGACTAAAGGTTTCCAGGGGTTTGGATTGGTCGCGGTGGTCCTATTGGTTGGCCTCCTAGATCGCCAGACCTCACGCCGTTGGACTACAATTTATGGGGTTGGTTAAAAACTGAGGTTTACAAAGTAAAAGTAGATACTAGGGATGCATTAATTAGACGCATTAGAAATGCTGCACTCAATATTAAAGAAAGGCACGAATCAATTAGAAGATCCACGCGCGCCCTTCGTAAACGAAGCAGGAAATGTTTGGAAGTCAAGGGCGGTATTTTTGAAAATTTACTAAACCAATAATTTATTTAAAACAATGTTAATGTTGGATATTTTGGTTTAACAATTTATTATTATTTTATTTAACGCTGTAACTTGAAAACAAATGAATATTGGATAACAACATTTGAGTTTTTTCTTATTATTTTGATGCATAGATTACACCCTTAGAGTTAGGCCCATTCTTCCCGACTCACCCTGTATAAGTAGGTACCCTTTTTAGAAAAAAACTTTTTCTAAAAATGAAAAAACTTCATTTCTTTTTTAAAATATCTACTATCTACACGTTAGTTAACAAAAAAAAAATTTGGAAAAAATATTAAATGTTTGTATTTATAATTTATTTGAATCTTTTATAATAACCTCTATAGGTGAGTGGCAAAATATACGGCAAAACCCTGTACAGTTTGGGATTAAATATTTTTATATATTTTATAACTAAAACATAAAAAAATTTGAAAATTTTTTAAGGGCTTATACAAACATCCTTTCCTATAATATGTGGTATTTCCCATCTTACTAAGATCCTATGGTAAAAACAGATAGGTACAGGTCGTGCATTCTAGCTTGAGCTCCGAGATACGTAGATGATAAAAAAGGAAAGTCACTGTATTACAGAGATACCTGTTATATTTTCTACTGTGCACTCGAAGGTCAAAGCTCATGCTATATTGCTCGACCTGTACTTATGTCTTAAGTTTTAAAAATATACCACCCCAAACTTTACCCAAAAATTTGAAGCATAATTTCTGGCTTGCCAGCAGCTTATATAATTTGTGTTCAACAACTCAGTAAAGTTTTTATAACTCACCCAGAGTCATCATCTATATCAGATTCAGAAAGGCTTTCTTCACATGCTGCCGCAGTTTCATTATCCACTCCCAGAGTGTCACATGTTTTATTATTTTTGGATTCATCTTCATTTTTCAATTGAGACACTCTACTGGATTCTTCACTTTTGATATCTAGTTCCTCAGTTAATTCATGTTCTAAAGGAACAACCTCTGTTTTAACCAATACTTCTGGTGAATACTTGTTTTTTTCAGAGTGAATATCTTCTTCACTCTTTTGGAAACTATCAAGATTTTCTAATTTTATATCTTTACCTAAGCTCATGTTTATCAATTCTTCTTCCTCATATTGTGTTTTGATGTTTACATGATCTATGCTAGACTGCAATTTTTTTGATTTAATATGTTCTTCATTTTCTTGAAAACGGTAAACATTTTCTTCTTTTATATCTTTATCTAAAGCCGTGTTTATCAATTCTTGTTCCTCACATTCTGTTTTGATGTTTACATGTTCTATGCTAGACTGCAATTTTTTTGATTTAATATGTTCTTCATTTTCTTGAAAACGGTAAACATTTTCTTCTTTTATATCTTTATCTAAAGCCGTGTTTATCAATTCTTGTTCCTCACATTCTGTTTTGATGTTTACATGTTCTATGTTATACTGCAATTTTTTTGACCTTCTCTTTCGTCTTCTAAAATATAAAGGTAATTTACTAGAAGCTGTATTTTGGAAACAAACTTATTTTTTTATACAGGGATGAGATAAATTAAGGAAACAATTCAATATCTCGAAAATTGAAAAAGCAACCGTAAACCCCTCGGACACGTCGATTTAATTTTACTTTTGGGCAGACTATAAAATTATTTTGAATTATACAGGACCACTCACAAAAGCTCTACAACTGTCAACTTTGGTTTTTTTAATGAAACACCCCAGTTTTTTTTGGTGTTTTGGATTTTCTGCACAATTCTAGCCAAATTTCGTATAACATAACATATGACTAAAATTGACAGTTTTCGAGATATTTAAATATTTATAAAACATAATAACCTATGCCATATCGCCTTAATAATTTGATTATAAACACATACCTTTACGCAATTGTTTTAGGAGGTATCAACACCTAGTTCTAATGAGTGTGTCACTGTCAATAGTTGTCAATAAAATATTGCTGTTCTTTTGGATCCAAATATTGGCTATGCGTTTAACCGAGAAGGAAAGAATGGGAAATTTTAATAATGCTTGGTACTGGTGATAAGACTAGGACACAACAGGAAGTTTGTGAAATGTTTAATAACAAATATCCCCATAGGGAACGCATAAGTAAATCAGCAGTGAGCAAAATTGAAAGAAAATGGAGGGAAACTGGCAGTGTGAAGGATCTTACTGGAAAAGGTCGCCCTAGGATTTCAGATTTCTGTTAACCTATGAGGAAAATCCACATTCTTCGACGACCCAAGCGGCATGTGATAATGATGTACACAGAACAACGGTGGCAAAGATTTTGAAAAAAGAAAACTTTCACCCTTATAAATTACAATTCGTTCAAGAGTTAATGGATGATGATCCACATCGCAGAAATGAATTCTGCGAAATAATGACGGACATGTGCAATAATAATCCATTTTTTTGTTAAAAGGATCTGTTTCTCGGATAAAGCCACATTTTGTCTCAGCGGTGAAGCCAATAAACAAAATTTTAGATATTGGGCGAGAGAAAACCCTCACTGGTACAGGGAAAGTCATTCACAGTATCGTCAAAGTGTGAACGTTTGGGCTGGTATTGTTGATACTAAAGTTATAGGTCCATATTTTTTTAATGCATCACTAACAGGGCAGCTGTACCTCGAGTTTTTAGAAGATAGTCTAATCCCAGCATTGGCTACTTTATATCCTAATCCAAACGATCCTGACCTCCCAATTGAACATCTGTGGTATCAACAAGACGGCGCACCGCCCCATTATGCGGCTAACGTCAGAAGATATTTAGATAATACTTTTCAAGGGCGATGGATAGGGCGACGTGGCGCAATAGAGTGGCCACCAAGGTCGCCGGACTTAACTCCCTTAGATTTTTTTCTTTGGGGATATATTAAAGGCATCGTGTACAAAAATAAGCCCGATACCGTCGAAATTCTTAAAGATCGAATTCGTAATGTGATAAGAAGTATTCAACCTGATGTAGTTAATAATGTGCAACAGGAATTTGTTGACCGACTATGGCACTGCAGAGCTGTAAATGGTGGCCATTTTCAACAGTTCCTAAAGTAGTAGTTCTGTTTAATATTTAGTTCTGTTTTGCGATGTTGCTTGAATTAATATATTTCTCAATTGTTTGATAAATTTGACACTTTAAATGTCTAATTTTAATTCATTACAATATAGAATATACAACTTTTCCTTCACTTAAGTCATTTTATTTTACATTTCTTTAATGTATCAAATTTGTAATTCATCTATAAATATCTCGAAAACTGTCAATTTTAGTCATATGTTATGTTATACGAAATTTGGCTAGAATTGTGCAGAAAATCCAAAGCAGCCAAAAAAACTGGGGTGTTCCATTAAAAAAACAAAAGTTGACAGTTGTAGAGCTTTTGTGAGTGGTCCTGTATAATTCAAAATAATTTTATAGTCTGCGCAAAGTAAAATTAAATCGACGTGTCCGAGGGGTTTAAGGTTGCTTTTTCAATTTTCGAGATATTGAATTGTTTCCTTAATTTATCTCATCCCTGTATATAATAATATTTTATATTACATGCTAAAGTTTCAACCTTATTTAGGCACTTTAAAATTTTTAACACAGATTTAGGTGATTCCAGGTACAAGAAAGAGCTTTTATAAAAAAAAAAATTGAATTCAAACATTGTTAAATTATAGAACCTTACTCAGGGCCGGATTACCCAATAGGCTCAGTAGGCTATAGCCTAGGAGCCCAAGAGTCGCGGGAACTATAATATATAATAATCATAATAATAACTTTGATATTCTGGCAGTCACAGAGACTTGGTTAACACACATAATTGCTGACGAGGTGGTGCGCATTGATGGCTACAGATTGATTAGACGTGATCGTGAACTAAGAGGTGGATTGGGACGTGGCGGAGGAGTTCTCCTGTACATACGCAATACAATCAAATGATCTATATTAAATTATGTTAATTTTGATTTTGCTGAACAGGTATGTATTGAATTTGTGATCAACTCTGTAAAAACCATTGTGGGTGTTGTCTACAGACTTCCCAGCAATCTAAACTTTAATCAATTTTTAGATGAGTTTGAAAGTAATATTTCTAAAAGCCTACTACTGTGGGCGAATCTTGTTTGCCTTGGGGACTTTAACATTAACATACTTAACCTCGATTCTATATATACTCAACGGCTTGTCTCCCTGCTTCATGCCTATAATGTAACTCAGGTCATAAATGAGCCTACTAGGCGGGGTCTTAATAGTGAAATCCTCATAGACCTCATCCTTTGCTCCAATACTGATCTTTTACTGAGTAGTAATGTTAGCCCTACTTTTGATGTATCAGATCGCTATCTTATTAAGTGCCTATTACGGATAAAGGTCTTCAAACCTAAACCAACTGTCATTACTTATAGGGATTTCAAACATTTTAATCATGAGGCATTCTATGGAGATCTTCAGAATGTACCTTTTCACAACCTGCTACATTTACGGGATGTCAATGATAAACTCAAAATGTTCAATACATATAGGTATTCTGGATTTATTTAATAAACATGCTCCCATCAGAAATGCTCGCATAACAAAAAGAAAGGCTCCATGGATCACTGCTAACATCAGGTTTCTAATAAAAATTCGTGATAGGGCTTTATCTAAGTTTAAGCAAAGAAAAACACCAGAAAACTGAGGACGATATCGGCAGCTACGTAATCGAATACGAACGAGATTGTAACTGAAAAATAGCGTATCTTGAGTTTAATCTAAATAATAATACACAAAAAAATAACTGGAAGTTACTTAGGGAACTTGGTGTTTACTCAAGAGATGCGAAACCCATTCCCGAACACCTTGGTAATGTGGATGATATTAACCACTTCTTCAGTAATAATACGCAATCTTTAATTCCTGATTCTGACACATATAATAAAAGCAAGTTACTGGCGCTTTTCAATTCAGACTCGTAACTCTTGACGAGGTACGAGCAGCTTTGTTCTCTATTAGGTCTCAGGCTGTGGGTACTGATGAAATCGGATTATCTATGCTATGCCGTTGCAACATTGTCTCAAACTAAATCCTATTCAACCATTGCTAGAAACCTTGGATTGCTACTTGACGTAAACCTGAGGTTTACCGAGCATGTCAATAACTGTACTCTTGCAGAGGGATGCCAGACGTATCCAGATTATTCAGAACTGCTGTATACGCATGATAGGTGGAATAAGAAAGTATGACAGAGAGAAGAATGTTCCATAGCCTAATAATGTTTACTAAAATAATCGTTAAAAAATGCCAGGACTATTTATATCAAAAAATAAAATTTAGATATGACTGTCATGCCTTGGATCTTCGGTATAAATCTACTATCACTCCTCTGATGCACAAAACCACTCTGTTCGAAAGATCATTCAATTATCAAGCCTCCTTAATCTACAACAAAGTTCCCATTCGTTTAAAATCTGCTTCAACTAATCTATTTAATAATGCAATTCGTCCTCATATCAGATAAATATGTTCCGGTACACAATAAAAAGTCTACATGTATGTTGCTGTCCCTCAGTGCCCTCCACCTTGCCAGCTCTAGTCAACTTATATTTATTTATATTTCAATTAGGTAAATTACGTGTTATTGCACATTAACTGTAAATTTATTGTTAGTCTATGTCTTATAAATTCAATCAATTTATTGTTCTCTTAGTGATTACTACTTACGTCATAGTTTAGAGTATTAGGTTTAGTGAGGAAGCTTTGCTTTAACTTTACCTTTTGTAATTTTCTTTCTCTTAAATTACAATAAAGATATAATTACTATTATTATTATATGTTGAACATGAAATAAAATAATAATACCAAAAATAATAAAATTTTGACATTACTGATCCCGACATATAATTAATCTATTAGACCAATTTAAACTGGAAATCAAAAATGAAATGGGGCTGCTCGTATTTTTAATAAAAGAGCTGAACAAAGTATTAATAATTCCAGAATTTCTAAGTTTAAGTACCTGCAGGAGTAGTTAGTTATATTTTCTTCTTGAACAAGGCAGGCTCAGGTTTTTAAGTAAATGTGGGGTTAGTAAAAAGGACTGAACAAACAATCAGTCTCGCCTCGCCATTTTATATTTTATTGAATTTTTTTCACTGTTTTAAGTTTCTCAGTATTTAACTTAAAAATTATGGTTTGTTCAGTCTGTTAGTCATTTTGGTACTAATTATAAACATATTTTTCTCTTGCATAGACCCTTATCGAGTCCAAATACCGTGTGACAATTTAACTCTGGCTGCAACATTTGACCTGCACCTGGCTACATTTTACACCTGACGAAGACATTTTTCACCTGGATGGACACTTTTAAGTAGGTATCTGGACGGTTATGTTTGTTTTTCTGTCAATTTTTTTTTATTTATTTTATTTAATGAAGAGTGGTTTACTGTTAGAAGGAAAATATCTTTAGTGCCAGTACTTTTAGCATTGATTAACTCATTTGATAGACGATTAAAATAACCATGGTTTTTAATGTGCCAAAGCCTTCAAATTTATATTGACATTGGCACAATCACTAACATGGTTATTTTATTCGTCTCAGTGGCGTAACTAAGGGCATGTGCGCCCCCCGCAAAATTTTGAAAGCGCCCTGCTATTTTGCACCTGTCAGAATCCTTCACACTTACACTATAGTAAAAAATATTGTCATTTGTAAGCGTTGTTTAATATAGACGGATATAAAGTATTGTAGAGAACAAAGAACAATTTTTTGTTGTAAAAATAATGAAATTTTAAAATAATGTACTGCAATTAAAAAAAACAATGTGATAATTAAAACAGACATAAAAGTTGTGTACTCACTGAGATAAGAAAACAAAGTCTTAAAATACGTATGTAAGGGGAATTAGAATTAGTTGAATTTCATCAAGGGACTTGAGGGCGCCCCTAGCTTTGCTGCGCCCCCCCGCAGTGCGGGGCCTGCGGGGGCGGTTTCTACGCCACTGATTTGTCTCTCAAATGAGTTTCAAAATCAGTGCCAAAAGTACCGGCATTAAGTGTCGCAATAGCTTTACATTTGTTAATAGTGTCTATTGTTTTCCTTCTACCAGAGGCTATAACTGTTTACATCTTTACCACTTGACTAAGCTAAGTTCAAGAGAAAAGCAAGGGAGGAAGTAAGATTCTTATGTAAATGGATCAAAACTGACAAGTAACTGAATTTATTCGAACTTGAACTAAGAAAGTGTGCAAAACGTAAACAGCTTGTATTAGTAGTCAGTAGCGTAACTAGAAGACCTGGGATTGAGATAAAGCAAAATTTTTTTGGAGCAACGCCCAAATGTCAAGAATTCACCTATTTGCCTCAAGCATTTAAGTTATTAGTTACATTTTTGGTTTATTTTATAGAGAACATTTTTTATTTGTAACTATTAAGTATTTCTATTGTTTTTATGCCAATGGTTGTCAGAATTTGTTCACAGTATTTTTTATGGTTAAGTTTAAACACATTTTAAATGTTTTTTCATAAGCTTTGTTTGGTATGTACATCGGCATTCATAAATAACAACAATATTTGGTTTTTAATGACATTTATTGTTTATTTTTTTAAATTTTGAAATTTAGTGAATACATTGTATTTTATAGAAAATTAACTCAAAAAGCAATATAACGTTTTTAAAAAGCCAAATATTGTTTGAACAGTAAACCAGTAATTTAAAAAAGAGTTATTTGAACTACCCGCCGTAAATCTCCTACCGTAGTGCTCGGGGTAGACTGGTGGCCAACTTGAATCTTTGTATCCCTAGTTTTCGACGCAGTTTGCATTTCTAACCACATTTCTAACCTCTTATCTGTTTTGTGCCATACGCATTTCATAAAGATTATGTATGATGTTCGTTCGTTAAAGTTAATAATGCATACGTAGTTGTAATTGTTATATTACAAAATTATTTTGTAATTATGTTCGAAGAAATTTATAATTTTTTTTCAGCTTCCACACATAGGTGACAAATAATGACAGAAGAACTTAATAAAATTCCTAATGCTCCCGTTCCAACAAAATTATCCGTTACACGATGGTCGACTCGCGTGGATTCTTGTAAGGCAATTATTTTAGGATTTAGTTCAAACAGATGAAATTAAAAATAGGATTGACGAAGAATTGGAAGTTGGAATTTTGTTAAAATTATGGGACGATATTTTAACAGAGTTCAATAAAGTGAGCAAATCATTACAAGCTACTGATATCGATGTTTCCTTAGCAGTCAATGTGTATGATTCACTAATCAAACATGTCTTACAACAATGCGAATGTTTTGCATATTACGAAGATTGTGGTAAAAAACTTAGAATCTTTACAATCAAACTACAATTTGACGAAAATAAAGAGGATGCAGTTGAATTCAGTGGTACAGATACAACTGCTCTATGTTATAATCGATAATATTCTTGAGGAACTCAAGAGGCGACAAACTTCTTATGCTAACATTTTAAATATGTTTCGAGTTTTTATATTTAGAAAATTATTCAGAGAGGAATATTATAAAACAAGAAAATTTGCTTCAGGAGCACTATCCAAACGATTTAGACTGAAGTTTAGGAGACGAGTGTATTCGCTTTAAATATTTTATCGGCGAAATTGATTCCGGAATTACCAATCCAAGGGAAATAAAAAAAAATGTGTAGTTTTCTCAACGTAGATATTGCATTAAGGGTATTTTTATCCATGGCAGTAACTAACTACAGTGGGGAGAGACCATTTTCTACATTGGAAAGGGTAAAAAGTCATACAAGGTGGTGAAAAACTAATCATCTTTCTTTATTGGCCGTAGAACAGGATCTTCTCTATAAAATTTCTACTGAAAATATTTTTGTTTTGCAGCCCTAAAATCACGAAAACGGGCATTTATTTGAATACACATCGCCACCAAATTTATATTGTTTTTTTTCAATGAAAATGGTTTAAGTTTTTAGATCTTCTTTGATTTTTGATGTACTTTTGTTTTAAAGTAAAGATTTTTTTTAAATAAAGATACCGGGTGTCCCACTAAGAATGGCTGTCGGCCGTATCTCAGAAAGTGTTAGTCGTATGGCCTGCGGAAAAAAAATATATTAGGTAAAGTGGTCATGAGAAATTGCTGGAAATTATTTTCAAGTTTCTCAGACTGGCGCTAGAGGGCGCAACAGTAACGGTAAATATGAATCACGAAGGTTCCTCAAAAGTCGCCTAGTTAAGGTATCCCGAAAATAACATTTTTATATGTTTCGAAGATTTATTAATAAATTTCACCTATAGAACGTGTTCGTCACTTTTCAAATAAAGTGGTGGGGGAAGGTTGAACATTATTTGTAATAAATGCTGATAACTCCGGTCTGGCATAACATAATTTAGTAAAGTTAGTTTTGTTAAAAAGGGCTTTTCTCACTCTATATACCATCTTATGAACTACGGCAATATGTGTTTTACACTAGGCGCTAGGGGGCGCTGTCTTACAACTTCACAAACATTTCGCGTTTTTTCCATAATGGTAAATATAATAGTATATTCAATTTTACCTGATTACAAGGATAATTAAAAGTCTAAGAAGTCAGCGAAAACAGCAAATTAATATCTATTTTCAATCCGGAGATATCAACAACAATAATCATAATTACAAAACATTATGATTTTATTTTCAAGTTGCCATTGTAACGGTTTTTTTAAGAGTCAAATAGGCCCTGGAAAAACAAAATATGAATTGAAACTGTGCACGCGTGTCACCTTTCATTATTACGTCAAAATTTTTGTCGTGCCAACAGTGTTGTGTCGTATTTGATTTTCAAAATGCCTCTGTTACTTGAAGAAGCGGTTGACATCATTGCGGTGTATTTTGAATGTTTGGGAAATGTAACAATTGCTAAACGGGTTTACGCAGTACGATACCCTCAAAGGCGCCGATACGACAGTAGAGTTTAATCGTTTAGCTAGCCATTTTCGTACTACTGGAAGTATTCGTCGCCCTGTATATCGCAGACGCCGCCGAGGTCGAACCAAGGAAAACATTGTAAATGTTTTGGCATATGTGAAATTTAATCCACAAATTAGTATTAGATTAATTGTTAGAGACTTGGGCGTTACTCGCTCTACTGTGCATAGGATTTTATTAGAAGAAAGGTAAGTAATTATATCTATATGTTATAACTCCTAAATAGTTTAGAATAATGCCAATATTTCGCTTAATAGTTTTCAAGTCAATGTAATAAGAATTTTGTTTTTCTTTAGGCTACATCCCTACCATATTGTGCTCCACCAGGCTTTGACCCCGCAAGATTATGATAGAAGATTGGATCATTGCTATTGGTTGCTCAATATGATATTGGAAGATAGAAATCTCCTCTCCAGAATTTTGTGGACTGATGAAGCTACTTTCCATAGTAATGGGGGAGTAAACCGCCATAATATGCATTATTGGTCGCCGGATAATCCCCATTGGATGCGGGAGGTGCAGCATCAAGGAAGATGGAGTGTCAATGTCTGGTGCGGCATTTTGGGTGGCAGAATAATTGGAACGTTTGTATTTAATGAGTCGCTTACTGGGCAAAGATATTTACATTTTTTAAATTACGAACTCCCACTTCTTCTCGAAGACGTGCCCTTGGATATTCGCAGAACTATGGTTTTCCAACACGATGGATGTCCTGCACATTTTGCGGAAAACGTTCGTCAATTTCTTGACGACACATTTCCTGCAAGGTGGATAGGAAGAGGGAGTATATTTCCGTGGCCTGCCAGGTAATATTATAGGATATATTGTGATACTGTTAATGAAACTGTATATTTAGATAGATATATTTGCTTGAAACATACGTACCTTCATATTTTGTTTTTCCAAGGCCTATTTGACTCTTAAAAAAACCTTTACAATGGCAATTTGAAAATAAAATCATAATGTTCCGTAATTATGATTATTGTTGTTGATATCTCCGGATTGAAAATAGATATTAACTTGCGGTTGCTGACTTCTTAGACTTTTAATCATCCTTGTAATCAGGTAAAATTGAATATACTAATATATTTACAATTATGGAAAAAACGCGCAATGTTTGTGAAGTTGTAAGACAGCGCCACCTAGCGCCTAGTGTAAAACACATATTTCCGTAGTTCATAAGATGATATATAGAGTGAGAAAAGCCCTTTTTAACAAAACTAAGTTTACTAAATTATGTTAAGCCAGACCGGAGTTATCAGCATTTATTACAAATAATGTTCAACCTTCCCCCACCACTTTATTTGAAAAGACGAACACGTTCTATAGGTGAAATGTATTAATAAATCTTCGAAATATACAAAAATGTTATTTTCGGGATACCTTAACTAGGCGACTTTTGAGGAAACTTCGTGATTCATATTTACTGTTACTGTTGCGCCCTCTAGCGCCAGTCTGAGAAACTTGAAAATAATTTCGAGCAATTTCTTATGACCACTTTACCTAATATATTTTTTTTCCGCAAGCCATACGACTAACACTTTCTGAGATACGGCCGACAGCCATTCTTAGTGGGACACCCGGTACAGTGTGTCCACTTATTAAGTTCTGTACATATGGGAAACTTTCTTAATATTAATTTTACGAAAAAAAGTTACTCTTTATAAAAAGTTCTGCTTACTGAAAAAATAATATTAGACTATTCAAACTTGAGATGGTATGTTGTACAGGATGATCAAAAAGTAACAAGATCAAAATTGACCTACGACAACAGTACCCTTAATTTTAATTTTAGAGCAAAATGGAATAAGAAAATGTTGATTTGCATAAAAAATTATATCCGTTTCTACTCTTAGTAAACTATTATTAAAAATAAATTTGACATTTCAAAAAATATCATTTTTTGAAATGATTTTTAATTAATAATTGTATTTATTATGCAATTCAAGCTAATAAACGTTTATCAATTATTTTTATTCAAAACGTAACCTTTGCTTCTTTATACCTGTTTTGTAGTAATTTTATGACGCAATTAAATAATTGATAGAAACATGATAATTTATTTTGGAAAAATACAATTATAATAATAAACATTAAAATATGAATTTAAATCAAAATATTCATTAACTTTCCCTCACTGTACATTTGCATCGACATATCCTCCCTCCATTTCAATAATTTAGCCGTTCTTGCAGAAAATTCTCCTAAAACATTTCTAATCATGGCAGGAGTTATATTTGTAATTGTCTCTTTAATTACCCTCTCTAAATGGTCAACATTTTGAAATGGCCTTTGTAGGTATGCGTTCTGTTTTAAGTAGCCCCACAAGAAATAATCGAGGGGGCTCAAGTCCGGAGACCTAGCGGGCCAAAAAGGTCAGAATATCTATCGATAACTTTTCCATTAAAAAGGGTATTTAAGTATTGTCTTACATTCCTCGTACTGTGGCATGCTGCACCATCTTGTTGGTACCATATCCGTAGTCTATCGGGTATGTAAAGTCCATGAATAAAATTCAAGAAATAATTATTTAAAAAATGCAAGTAACGTTCACCATTTAAATTTTGTCGAAAAAAAAAGGCCCTATTATTCTATTTTTGTAAATTCCGCACCACACATTTGCTTTAAATGAGTACTGATCACGTGTCTGTATAGTGAAATTTGGATTAACGTCACTTCACTAACAATTTTGTGAACTTACAGTCCCGTTCGTGGTAAAGGTTGCTTCGTCGGTTAAAAATTATATCTCTTGTCATGAAAGGGTTATCTTCTAACTCTCCTTGTATTAAAAAACAAAATTCTAAGCGTTGCTCAAAATCACCTGGCTTCAAGGTATGTATACATTTTGGTTTGTAAGGCCGAAATTTGTTTTCATTTAATATTTTTGAAATCGTAGTTTTCCCTACATCATTTGATAATATTGTTGACCTTTTTTGCAATGACTTTTTAGGATCTTCTACTACAGCAACATTACTTGGTTCACAGTTTCATTATTTGCAACCCTTGGTCTACGTTTCTTATTGTAGTTATTTTTAGGGTTCGACCGATACAGTGATTTTTTGCCGATACCGATATATCGGTATCGGCCGATATAAAATGCCGATACCGATATATATCGGCAAAATTTTTATGTTCTCTTCAACGTATTTCTATAAATTGTGTTTTCAGTATTACCAAAATCAGAAAATATCGGCACTTAAAACATATTTTACGTTAAAAATCGCACATCTTCTGAAAGGGTTCAAAGGATTATTTTCTGCTAAAACTCCCTAATTTCCAGTTGAAGGTCCATCAGCTAGTCTCTTCAGTGAACAGATATTTTCAGAGGCAGGGAACATATGTCAACCAAGTAGAAATCGACTTGGGCCACAAGGGACTGAAACACTTATATTTCTGCATCACAATCTTAGAAAACTCAATTTCAATTACTAGACATTTATGGTCAAAATTATTGTTTCTTAAACTTTTAGACAAAGAATACCTTTTTTATTATTTTTATTGTACATATGGACATACACATTGTATGATTTGAAAGTTCTGTTTTTTACTTTTGCCTCATTATGCAGTAAATTTTTGTACTTTTGATAATGTTTTGAAGCCTTAATAACAAAAATAAAATAGTTTATCTTGTTTTTTTTTAATTAAAAAACCATATCGGCATTTATATCGGCACTTTTTTGCCGATACGATATATCGGCAAAGATGCCGATATTGCCGATAACCGATATTCAAATTCAAATTCAAATTCAAATTCCTTTATTCATGCTATTACATAAAATATGTTTACATACGTCAGTATAGAAAAAAAGAGAAACATTTCACATGTTATTCCGTTCTGTGAGCATGATGAGGCTTAAATTAAAATAGATTAACAAATAACATATATATATCACCATATTGACACAATTGACAATAAACAATAATAAAATAGTATGGTATTGAAAAGTTAGTTAATAAAATTTTAAAGTTAAAATAGAAATAAAAATAAAATACAAGACGAACGACATAACATTGAATACTTATCATAGATTGGTGGCTAGAAATTCTTCAATGTCGTAAAAGGCATTTTCTAATAAAATTTTAATGACGTTTGATTTAAATTGTTTAAGAGGTAGATTTCTTACAGCAATGGGAAGCACATTAAAGAACTTCGGCCCAAGAAAACCCGGTCCATCTTGTGTTCTTTTTAGGCGACAATAGTTAGGCATTAGATGGTCTTTGTGTCGGGTGTTGTACTGGTGGACATCGTCGTGCGTCGTATATGTCTCAACGTTCTTTTTTACATGTAACAAGTTTTCCAGTACATACACTGATGGCAAGGTCAAGATGCGAAGCTGCCTAAAGGCCGCTCTGCAGTCCTCTCTATACGCCAGACCAGCAATCAGCCTTATCGCCCTTCTTTGCAGCCCAAAGATTCTTTTTGATTGAGGCGAATGCCCCCAGATCAGTATTGCATATGACATCTTACAATGAAAGATTCCATAGTAGGCCGTTCGCAACGTACTCCGACCTACATTAGTTATCAGGTTGCGAAGCACAAACAAGCTGCTCCTCAACTTCCCTGATAGGTCGCCAATATGGGCGTCCCACAGCATTTTGGGATCCAGATGCACACCCAGAAACTTAACGACAGTGACATCCCCATTAGCAATGCCAGTATCCCTCATTGAAAAAATGACTTTCTTAGTTTTGTCATTGTTAAGGTGAAGCTTATTCACAGCAAACCAATTCGCAGCCCTCTCATATAGTTCTACTGACCCTGCAATGGCCCGATCAATTGAATCAGCAGTGACCGAGATGGTAGTATCGTCAGCGAAGAGTGTAAACTTTGCTGATGCTTCTATCAGTGGCAGATCATTTATATATATTAGGAATAAGATTGGGCCCAAGACTGACCCCTGAGGAACGCCAATAGTCACACCACTTTCAGCCGACGTCACCCCCCCGACTCTGACCGCCTGTGTTCGGCCTGATAGATATGACGAAAGAAGCTCAACACTCCTCACACTGAAAAAATATGCCCTTAGCTTTCGGAGGAGAATATCGTGCGAAACGCAATCAAACGCCTTGCTAAGGTCGCAGAACAAAGATGCTGTAAACTCCCGTTTATTAAATGAGTCCAGAATGTGTGATACTAGATCCAATATACCCAAAGTTGTATTTCTATTTTTTCTGAATCCAAACTGACAATCTGAGAAATACCCGTTGCGACCAAAGAACTCCACGATCTGCAGAGCCATACACTTTTCCACGACCTTTGAGAATACCGGCAATAGGGCAATTGGCCTATAGTTCTCGGGTAGCTCCGGGCTCCCCTTCTTAAATATGGGTGTTACCAGGGCTCTTTTCAGAATCTTTGGGAATGTTGCCTCTACAAAACAAAAATTTACCAGCCCTGTCAATGGCGCAATAATCAAATTTTTTACGACTCTTAACAATCTTGTACTTAGCCCAAAAATGTCACAGCTATTCTTGATCTTCAAACTATCAACAACGTCCCTAACCTCATTAAATGTTACTTCCCTGAAATAAAAGGGATTCAGTGGTGGAATGATGTTGTTTAAATAATCAATGGGATCCTGATCGGAACAAGAGATTTTAGCAGCCAGGTCATGTGACACACTGGTGAAGAATGCATTAAAAGTGTCCGCAGAGATACTACAAGGGCCAGAGACCCCTTTGGATACACCCCTACTCTTGTTTATAATTTTCCACATGCATGAGGATGGATTGTCCGCACTCTCAATCAGTCTGTCGTTTGACCTAATTTTTGCATCCTTGATTGCCCTTTTATATTCCGATCTGAACTCCCTATACTCCTGAGCAAAATCAATATTATGAGTATACTGCTTACTTAAATCCCTCAATAGAGCCAAATGCTCACGCATGGCCCTCAAACTATCATCAAACCAAGTTATGTTGCATCCCTGATCAGACCTCACCGAATATCTCTTCTCTGGAAAAGACTCAATGTAAGCTCTTTCCAGTATTACTACAAACCTTTCAAATTTATCATCAATATTCAACTCAGGCATACTAATAAACTCCCAACGCTCCATGGCAACCTGATCATAAAAACACTCCATACCTACACAAGTCAGTGGTCGACATACTTTCCACATATGCTCAGCAGGCACTTCACAATCTGAGGTCACAGTTACCATTTGTCCGTGATGGTCAGATAAGCACAGATCAAGAGTCGATGCATTAAGTAGATCAATGCAGAGGCTCGTAAAGATATTATCCAGGCACGCATCACCCCTGGTTGGAAGAAATATGTTTTGTTTTAGACCAAAAGACTCAAATAAGTCACACATAGACACCGCCTCCTCCTGATCTGTTCCTAATTGGACATTGAAATCTCCCGCAATAATAATTCTCTTATTAGCCCCTATTCTATTCAAAATGCCCTCCATCGCTGCAAGAAATGTGTTAAAACAGCCAGATGGAGATCTATATACAGTTAAGATGTAAAAATTAAAACTTTGAACAAAAATACCACAAATTTCAACACTCTTCTCGACATTGATTACATCTAAAAAATCTAAAGTTCTTATATGTAACCTTTGGTTTACTAAAATCACAGTACCTCCTCCAGTTGTGTTGGACCTAGCGGAATAAGATCCAGTTTTGAAATTGAGCAGATTTAGGACCTTGAGTTCCTCGGTCTTCAGCCAATGCTCGCTTAAGCACACTATCTCCGCACCAACATCACCTAGAATAGCTTCTAGTTCATCCATTTTGTTTCTCAGTGAACGTATATTGACATGAAGCAGTGTTAACTTCTGATTTTGTGTGTCCGTTGTTAACGATTTACCACATTGTGGTGCTGGATGTTCATAAAATGGTTTACAGATACCCCTGTGGGCCAGATGCTACAGGACATGTATTGGTCCCTTTTAGTTTGGGGCACAGCGATTTTAAAAGAGCTGTATATTTTTTCCTTTCTTGTTTTCATTTTGTAGCAGGAGCATTGATCACCTAGATTTCTGGCTTTTAGGTAGTTTATAATTATTATAATAATTATATATATATATCGGTATCGGTCGATCCCTAGTTATTTTCCACACTTCCAAAGGTCTTGAATTTAGTCACTATGTTCCCTACTGTTGTAAAAGAAATAATTTTATCAGGATATCTGTAGTTAAAAATTTCGGCAGTTTCCCGATACGTTTTGTAATTTTCACCAACAATTAAAATTATTTCAATTTTATCTTGCATACTCAATTTCAACGGCATATTTATCTAATTAAATATTCAAACTCAAACTGATGTTTTAGACAAATAACATAGCTGACAGTTAAAATTCAAATTCAGGTGGGAAATGGTGGCAAGATAATGGGCATGCCATTAAGAATTAAGATTTAAATTTTTAAGTTTATTTTGAATAATAGTCCACTAAGAGTAGAAACAGATGTAATTTTTAATGCCAATCAACATTTTCTTATTCCATTTTGCTCTAAAATTAAAATTAAGGGTTCTTTTCTCGTAGGCCAATTTTGATTTTTTTACTTTTTGATCATCCTGTCCTGTACATACTATCTCATGCTTGAATAGTCTAATATTATTTTTTCAGTAAGCAGAACTCTTTATAAAGAGTAAGTTTTTTTGTAAAATTAATATTAATAAAGTTTCCCATATGTACAGAACTTAAGCGGCCACACTGTATATATATATAAGTATACCTTTAAAAACTAGTTATTTTTGTTTCAAATATTACTTTATCAAAAAAATGTCCACCATAAAATATGCTGAAAGTTCTGAATATGAAGGGGCCTCAAGTTTTTTAGCCTAGGGCCTGTTGCATCGCTAATCCGGCCCTGACCTTACTGCTTGGATGATGTTATTAACATGTAATTAAATCTAAATAGTTGTTTATATAATACGTCATCTCGCTTTGTTTCCTTATTACCTTTGATTGTTGTACAAATTTTGAGAGTCGCCAAAAACTAAATGTAGGTCTCTCTTTACATGCAAAGATTGTATATGTCTATCTTATTTATCTTATGGATATTGTTTAGAGGGTATAATTGAATACATTCAAATAAAATAAAACTATAACACTTCTTGGTGATTAACTGTTTACAACCATGAGGTATTCATTTGAACAAATGATTGTATGACTAAGAAAGTTTTGTTGATTCATATTAAAGAAACACATTGCTTACTCTACTTTGCCAGTAAATGAAAGGGGTACGGCATCATCCTTTAAAAACCTTTGTCCATTTGATCGGTATACGAAACTATCAGGGGAAAAATGATCAGAACAGATAAATGTCCATGTAGGCAACTTTTTTATGTCTTTTTTAACTACTTGACACCACATTTCCTTTTGGTACTGTGGAGCTGGAAATCTAAAGCAATGATCCTATGTTAGTCATCATCAAATTATTTATATTTACGATGAATTTATGCAGACTAATTAAAAAAATTAAATTAAATTAACGGCAACGATTAACATAGTATAAACGTTGTGTTATGGTGACATAATTAAGAAAAATTAGGGAACATTAAGGTGTTAATTGGTCTGTAAAAATCCACCTTTATGTAATATGTAGGTTTTACAACCTACAACTAATAGATATACTTATTTATAATGAATTGTATTATATTTATTATCATTCTGTTTATCCAAGAAAATAGGAAAAAAACAAACCTGTGAAACGACCTGTTAAGTTCTCCTTTTATGGCTACCGCCTTGCATAGCATACAGTATTTACCCATTTCTAATAACTATCGTTCATGGATTTATTTATTTTTAATTATTTGGTTTGGAGATTTGAAAACATTTTGATCATAAGAAAAAGATATTTTTTGATCAATAAAAATAAAAATGTTGTTGTTGTTTCTAGGAATGGCACTGCTCCTTTACGGGCAACTTGCCAGCTCATTCTGGGCGGGTTGATATTGTCTGGTTTTGCACCATATCATACCCGCGAGTTTTATGCTGTGGAGTAAAGAAAACCTCCACCGGGGTTGGTTACCCGATCTTGGTTTTTAAGTGATTATGTAATTGCCGTGAATAACTTGAGAAGATGGGGTATTAGTTCAAACGGTACAACAAAGGATACATATAGTTGACAGCCACAGGGTATATAGCCGCCACCGTCGACCTTTAGCTTGCTGAAAAAATGAATAGAACAATAATTAGCAAAATTTCATAGTTTTATTTTGTTGAAAATCAGGAATTTCAATAATACTTTGATTCTAAGTTCGGTAAGATTTGAAAGAATAGTGCATATGTTTAGAGGAGGTTGAAGACCCAAAGTGACTAGTTCCTGATAGATGTCAAAGTTTGGAATAAAGTTAATTGGGCACTCTAGTAAAATATGTTCCAGTGACTCTAGTTGGCCACATTCACAATTTGGATCTGTTTTTATGTTAATTTTATAAAGATGGGAGGATGTCAGGCAATGGCCTGTGCGCATTCTTATTATTGTCGTGATATGTTTGCGGTCAATGAATTCAAAATCGGTGAACCATCTCTTTTTAGGGAAGGAGGATACTATCCTTGAGTAGAAGATTCCTTTGTATTTTACTGAATTTTGCCAAAACTTGTTGTGTTCGTCAGTGATTTGTTTCTTAATAATACTTATTACTTCTGACTTGTCCAAATCCATTTGGAGTGGAACGTTTAGGCTTGCGCCTATTTTAGCTAGTTTATCTGCCTTGTCATTCCCTTTAATTTGTGAATGTCCCGGGATCCATGCAATAGTTATGTTCGAGTCATTACTATTTGCAATTAAGAGAAGTCTTTTAGTTTTTAGAGATAGGTAATCCCTGCTTGGGTGTAAATCATTTTTCTTGATTTTTCCTATGGCCCCTTGGGAGTCTGAGAAAATAATAACATTTTTTATGCCCCTCTTCAACACCACCTTAATAGCTTCATATATGGCAGTTACTTCGGCTGTGCAAATGCCAAGATTATTTGGAAGCCGAGAAGAAAAATCAAAATTAATTTGTGGAATATGTATTCCGAAGCCAACCCTTGAATGATCTTTTGACGCGTCTGTGTATACAAAAGTATGCGAATTTCTGTATGGAGATGAAGCGATTAGGAAATTTTGAGTTTGGGGGTTTTCGTCTTTCCTTATATTTAATTGAAGTATTTTAATAGGCTTTGTTAAATGTTCAGTTCTTATTTCAAATATGGGGAGATTGTCTGATCTGTGCAAAGTTTTGACATGGGGAAGGAAGTAGTTATATGCTTGTACTAGATAAGGTTCATCTTTATTTTTCCAGAAATTTGCATTTCTCGCACATAGGGTTCTTATATGGTAAATTATAGGGATTAGGGGGTGGTTATTAATTACTATAATTTTACTTAGAAATTTAACTGCAAGGAGTTTTCTACGATGCTCTAAATCCATTTCTGCAGCTTCTGCCAGGAGCGTGTTCGTAGGGGTAGATCGCATACAGCCCAAAGCCACTCTTATTCCCTGCATCTGTACTGTCTCCAATTTTTTTAAATAGACCTTGCTGCATGGTTTGCTAAAGATCGAACCGTAATCTAAATGAGATTTAATAAGCCCATTATAGGCCATTAGGAGGGTCTTGGGGTCTGCCCCCCACCATACCCTGCAGAAAGCCTTCATTATATTAATTCCTTTTTGTGCTTTTGTGGTCATTAACTCTATATGCTTATTCCATTTTAAGTTTTTATGCAGGATCATGCCCAGGTACTTGATTTCGTTCTTGTAGTTTAAGTTCGTTGTATTTATTAGTATTGTGTAAGGGTTTATGAGTCTTGGGTTTTTGGTAAAAAGAACGGGTTCACATTTTGTGGTAGATAGTTTTAAATTGTGATCTTTAAGCCAGTTGGACAATATGTCCAGTGTGTCATTAATAATTTTTGTCATTTCATACAAATCTTTTCCCTTGATATATAAAACGAAGTCATCAGCATAGCCGATTATTTTGACCCTGGGGGGAGGCAGAAAAAATATATCTCTAATATATATGTTAAAAAGAAGGGTGCTCAAAGGCGATCCTTGCGGAATGCCCGAGTTGACTTTGGTTGGACCCAGATATTCGCCATTTTTGTTTTTTGAGAAAAGAATTCTTTCTGATAAAATTTTTAAGATCAAATTTGACAATTCGATTGGGATGCTCGCCCCTACTAGTTTATTGTAGAGCTTAAATATGTCTACGTGGTCATAGGCAGCCTTGATGTCAAGAAATACTGCAAGTATATAGAGGTTTTCGCCAAAAGCTAAAATAATTTCCGAGGTTAGGAGGGCTTGAGCATTTTGTGTACCTTGAGCTTTCCTGAAGCCCGTTTGTGCCCAGGGGAAGTACAACTTGTTTTCCAGGAGCCATTCAATTTTGTTTTTAACCATTATTTCTAGGGTTTTTAACAAACATGATGAGAGTACTATGGGGCGATAACTATCTAGCAGTGACGGATCCTTGCTTGGTTTTAGGATGAAGAAGATGTTGTACTGTTTCCAGGGTAGTGGGAGGTGTTTCCCTGTTAGGATTTGATTATATATTTCAACTAGGGCCACTTGTAGCTTGATAGGAATGTTTTTCAGCATTAGGTAGGAAATTTCATCCATGCCTGTTGCTGAATGTTTCTTATTTTTTAATGCTGTGTTTAATTCTTCGATGGTGAATAGTTCTGTTTCACCTTGTTGAGAGAGTTGGGGAATGAAGTCAGTGCTTGCTAATGTTATCGACATGTTTTTTAGTAAATCTTGGCGTAAGGAATCTGAAATGTCTTGGCTTTGTTGTTGAGATCGAGAACCCGAAAAGGCTTTGATTTTATTCCAAACATATTTTAAATCGGAGTTTCTGTTTAATGACCCGCAGAAATTTATAAATTTTTTTTTCTTTTTACTTCTAAATGCCCTTTTTGTTGAAGCGATCGTTTTTTTTGCCTCCAAGTAGTTGTCCATATTAGGGTTAAGTTTAAAATTATGTAAGACTGCTTTCCTTCTTTCAACCAATAGGGAACATTCGTCATCCCACCAAGGGTTATTTATCTTAACACAACTGCTGTTGACTGTTTTAGTTGGTATAGTCTCTGAGGCTGAATAATTAAGAATTTGGTTAAATTTAGTGTGATCTATTTCACGCTCCGAAAGTCCTATTGTTTCTATAGTTGCAATATCATAAAACCGATTCCAGTCTGCCTTGTTAAAATTTCGTACTTGGTAAGGGTTAAAATGAAAGTCTAAGAATTCTTCAGTGGGATTTAATTCCAATATTGTGGGGAAATGGTCGCTGTTTGCACAGTCGGGGAGCACACTCCACTTGGAAGTTGTGGCAAATAGGGGGTCTATAATGGCAATATCGAGGGGGTTTTGAGTATTTGTGTGAAAGCTAGTGTGAGTTCCATTACTTATCAACATGTGATTGTTTTCATTTAAAAATTCCATCAGGACCCTACCATTTTGGTTTGTGGTAGATCCGTTCCACGACCTGTGCAGCGCATTTAGGTCACCCATGAGTATGCTAGGGCCCTGAAGGTTGTCAAATATGTTATTAAGAATGTTTTTTTTTAGGTCATGCTGGGGTGGACAGTACATATTGATAATATTGAAATTTGTAAGTTTAATGATAATAAATTGAAGGCGATCTGATCCCGTGGGTGCTTGGTTTTTTATTGTTGTAAAATTAATATTGTCTTTGACGCAAATAGCAACTCCACCATAACCGTCCTCCCGATCTTGTCTGATAATATTATATGATTTGAGTGTTAATCTTTGAGTAGACTTAAGCCAGGTTTCATTTAGAAGGATTATGTTTGGTTTTACTTCTTTAATTAAGTTAATTAGGTCTCCTTTACTTGTGAAAAGGCTTCTAATATTCCATTGTAAAATTTTGAGATTTTTTAAAAAATTTTTGTTTGTAGGATTGAAGATGCTATTGGGGTGAACCTTCCCAATCCATTAGGGGACCTATGGTATCTTGGGAACTTAAGGTTTGAATAAGATTTATAAGTTTTTCAGGGGGTGTTTTTTCTAATAATGATTTTAATGTTTGATAAGTGTTGTAAGATGCACTATTAGGCAGTGGTATATTGAAAGAAAGCGCAGTGCTTTCTGAAGAATCGCTTATATTGGGGTGTGTTTGTGAGGGGACGTTATTTTGTCTTTGATTTTTGGTGTTTTGGAAATTCGGTAAACGAGAGTTGGGAAAAAGAAGAGCCTCATTATGGGCAATTCTATCAAAACCCCCTTGAGTTCTTTTATTGTTATTTGCTACAGAGACCATCTGGTTGTATTTCGGGTTAGAATTATCTCTAAAATTAACACTTCTTCTTTGTGATGGAGGTATTGCATTTAATTCCTTGGTATTATTTTTGTTAGAGGAAGAGGGAAGTTGAGGAAAATCTTGAGGGTGAGGCGTATATTCGCTTGGAGCATATGATTTGGGGCACATATTAGCAGCGTCAAAAAATGTTATATTTTCATAGGCCATCAGTCTTTTGATGTCTCGTTGTCGGTTAAATTCAGGACAAACTTTAGCAGAGCTCCTGTGCTCCTCGCTTTTACAGTGCATGCATTTTGTGACACAAGAGTAGGTAGTTGTTTGGTTGACATTTAGAGTGGAGTGAGTATCCTCCTCCCCACAATTAAAGCATTTTTTTAACTTATTTTTGCACAGCTTTTTTGTATGTCCGTACAGTAGGCAATTGTAACATTGTGTGACGGGCGCTACATAGGGTAGAACATTTTTTCTAAGGTTGTAGAAGGCAATAGTTTTGGGTAGTGTTACCCCTTTAAAAGTAATTAAAACTGTATTTGTCGGCACATAATTTACTAGAGTTTTGTTTTCATCATTGGTGGAAAAAACTTTTCGATTAAGTCTAATAATATCAATGGCCTCGAAAGGAGAACTAATTGAGTCCATCAATTCTGTTATTGAAATGTCCTGGTGGACCTGTCTGACGATGCCTTTGCAGGTAATAAAGTTATAAGGGACAAAGATTGAATAGCCTTTTTCATTTAATTGAGGATTTTCAATGAATTGGTTAGCCGTTTTGTAGTCTCCAAATTCAACAGATAGTCTGTTCATACCTTTATTGTTAATGTTTTTAACGTTGTTTAATTTTAGGTTGAATATTTCCTTGGCGATTTTTAAGTCATTAAATCTGCCTATATTATTACCTGATTTTTCGTTTGATTCTATAAATACGACAAAAGGTCCTTTATCAGTTGGGCTATATAGTTTGGGAATTTTTTCATTGCGTTTGTCGACAGAGTCAGTCAAGGTCGACGCGGGCATTTCATTATTTTCGTTAGTGTTTTTTTTAGTAAGATTAGGTTTAAAGCGTTTTTCTGGGATTTCTGGGGATTTCAATGTCGAATGTCCTATAATTTTGTCTATTTCGGAACTAGTCCAGTTCGTTTTACTTTTGTTTACATGACCCCCTCCGGGGTCATCGCGGTCTTCCATAAACTAACCAAGAGAATTCGTTTTTATCAATGAATAAAGAATAGTTCTTATACAAAGGAAAAATTTATGTTTCAACAAACTACGAATCGACTTACCAATACTGCAGACAAAACACACAAATATCACACGCCACACCAATAGGTTATTTATCAGTATTTGCGCTGAGAAAAAACACAGCTGCTTCAATCACGTTCTCCACAGCACTGAAAAAATAAAAATGTCAAACAGATGATTATCAAAACAAATATTTGGCTTTGGCAACATCGACCATAGTGTTGCTATCGAACCAAATGCTTTTTCTAATAAAGAAGAGTACGGCATTTCTTCACGACAGCTGGCTGATTGTCGTTAAGACAGGTGGCCATTGCAACTAAGACTAAGACTTAAGTTGTTCATGAAAATCTTCATGAATTTGTGCCATATATAATTGTGTCTATTTGATAGTGATATCTACACAGCAAAGATATCTGGACATGAAAATGTTGATAAGTTTATTTGATCATAAATATCTGCTAATTTAGACCGTTTTTAACCAAATTTTCGTTAAATTGAACATTTATTTTATCATATACAGGGTGGCCAGGCCCACTTCTCACTGTATCTGTACAGTTGGGTAGTCACTAGTCCTGCAAGACCAAGGATCTATGTGTAGGCGGGACAGCGGTCCTCTTTCTTTACCATCAAAATGAATAAAAAACGCACCAAGGAAAAATTTGGAAACTCAGTTAAGATTTTCGTTGATCGTGAAATGTATTATAATATAATAGCGGAGCCGCCTTGCGTTTTGTCAATATTCACACAGGGGTTTCACCTATATGGCACTTTGTGGAATATAACTAATTCCTTTATCACGCGATGACTACCACAAATAATGTTTCCTTAGTCAGGTAACGAGGCCACCACTTAAGTAGATATTTGTTATACCGGATGGTGCACCGCCAGACTGTCCATATAGGAACCCATGTAAATTTTGCTACCTACAAATATTGGCTCCCCTATTAGTTTTACATCAAAATTGTACTTTTTTGAAAGTCCTTCTAAGATGGACTCTTACACCAAATCTTATTTTCTAATAAGCCGATTAAAAGTTATTTTCCGACGCCCCTTTTGAACGTATTGTAGCTGTTTATTTACTAACCGATTATACTTATTTAATGTTAAGCTATATTTATTTGCATTTTACAATGTAGGGTATGTTACACACACCGACGCGGCTACGGTGGCGATCATATTAGCGCTCGGACGTATTCACACCAAAACGGTGATATTGGAGCTGTGAGGTAGTTGCCGTTTACAGATTTTATGTAGGTAGGTATATGAAAATATATTTTTAAGCATCCAGGTTTCATTTTTATTTCTATTATTTGTTATTATGATACATGATGTAGAAGAAGACTTTATTACTATTAGCTATTTGTGATGAAGAGGGTTAAAGTAGGTAAGGATTTAAACAAATTTTGCAAATTATTAACATTTTGAATTTTTAGGGTAAGAATATATAATGTGCCCACGACACTAATAAAACACGTAGAGAGAAAGGTGAAGTTCATTCTTTGTATCACGTGTTAAGAACACATGAAGAGCGATTTTATATATACTTTCGTATGACGCCTCATTGTTTCGATACCATTTTGGATTTAATAAACAATATTCAGAAGCAATTTACCAACTAGAGAGCCCATTGGACCTATGGAACGACTAGCAATAACATTAAGGTACGTTTTATACGCTTTAATTTCTTTATTGTTTATATTTTTACAGAATTTTAATATCGGCATGCTGTTCAAAAGTTTCATATCGAGTTGTCGCTGAAGGATCAACATAAGTTTCCTCAGTATGCCGTGTAGGAGGTGAAAATACAGGTTCAAAATTTGTTGAAGTGGAATAGGCCGGTGAGGATGTAGATGGGTATGATGAGCAAGATGATGTAAAATGCGTTACAGTTGTCGTTTGTTCTTCCATATTTTTCATTTCCTCTTTAATTAAAATTTGAGACACGCGAAATTTGGCAATTATTTGCCGTTTATATGTAAATTATTTTATGGTTTTAGCGTAACTCACAAAAACCATAGGCATTTTCTTGTGATTCGGGAAGGGAAATGTTCGACTCCGTATTAGCAAATTTTACAAAATGACATTTGCTGGGCCCATGACCATGTTTTGTAACGATCTACCTTTTTAGATGCTTGTCCGGTTGTGTTTTTTTCGGAACGGAACAAAATTCAAAATACATTATGAAAGTATTCAGTAAAAATTGTTTACTTTTTGTTGCAGGTAATTTTAACATCGATATTTTAGATAGTGGTAGGAGCTCTTCGGATTTTATTTTTGTGTTACAATCTTTTAATTCTAGTCCGGTTATTTTAAACAATACCCGAGTGTGCCGGGCCTCTAAAAGTTGCATTGACAATATGTATACCAACTGTCAGTCATTTACGGCAGAAGTATTGGGCACTCACATCGATTTAACACAAGTTAAGTCGTTGGGCACTCATATATCGGATCACACTGGCCAAAATATATCTTTTAACTTGGAGGTAGGTAATACAAACAAAATAAAAAAGCCAGTGGCGTAACTATAAGGGCATGTGCGCCCCCCCGCAAAATTTGAAAGCGCCCTGCTATTTGCATACTTCACACTTCATATGAATTTTGGTGCGCGGCATTCATTTAAACATTACAACATAAGCTTTTATCTTATACTGTTATTGGGTATAATATTAAATTATTAAAATTGTTAATTATGATTTAGTACGTTACCCTTATTTTATACCGACTCATATTACATTATTTCTCATTCATTATTGTTTATTTTTAACTTTAATATTGTGATAATGAAACTATTATTTTCGTCGAATTTCATTTGAGTTATTATTTTCATCAAGGGACTTGAGGGCGCCCCTGGCTTTGCTGCGCCCCCCCGCCCCCGCAATACGGGGTCTGCGGGGGCGGTTTTCACGCCACTGAAAAAAGCGTATATTCAGTGCCTTTAATAAGGAACATTTCAAAGTTACTGTGGAGAAACTGACGCGTCTCTGACATAACCAAAAAGAAGGGTGGCTAGTGTCTGTACCTATATACAACATCACCCAAAATAGCTGACAAAATGCCACGGGTGATTCAAGTTAAATGAAACTTCCCTTTAAATATATTAAATAAACAAATTGGGTATATTACTGTATCTTCCGAGTATTTTATAAAATTTACATTAAGTAGTAATATTGAACCGCGTGTTACAATGGTTGAACTTAATACTATAAACTATTTTTTACATAACAGACTAATAATAAATTTGGGCAAAATAAACAGGTTTAGGGTAAAATTTAGAAACTATTTTTAATATCAAAAGTTATACTTTGTGCCTGGCCCTTGCTTGTGGTCCCAAACATGAGCATTAACCCGGTCCAAGGGATAACAGAGATCCCTTCTCTGAACACATCCACTTGGACAACTCTCAACAGGCGCGTCCACGTCGCGGGGGTGGTCCCGACTCACAAGTCCTGTTGGGGACCCAACAAAACGGGGTATATCGTTTTCCCCTGCCCAGGGTTACGGGTGAAGACCACAACGACGGGAAAAGTGGAGAAGATAGCTCTTCATAACAGTGGATCCGGCGGAAGTAACAACCCATGCTTTTAGGGAAATGTAGAACCACATAGTAGCGTCTGTCCCAGAATGGGCGGCTACTCACAGTGTCTGTCTTCATGTCAGGAGCGACTGAAAAAATTCACTCGCCAACTCGCAGGGCAAGCGCGGCAGGTGGGTAGCGCTATGCGTTTTGAATCCCACTCTGGCAACATTAAGCCAGAGACCGCCCTATAAGGACTCTGGGGAGGGCAAAAGTTCGAAAAAACGGAAGACCACCTATCAAGATATAAAGCAGAGGTAGACCACAGAGACGCTGGATAGACGACATTGTGGAAGTGTCGGGAAAAAACTTCAAACGCTTCAATTCTACAGTCAGCAACTGGATTCACGAACACGAGTTATATATGCAGTGCGTTTATTTTAAGGTGGGACATAGGGTTTTACATGGTTAAACTTAAAGCCTATGTTAGGCACATTTCTATTGAGAACTAAAAGTTAAAATTTTACACAAATATTTCTTGTGGTATCATACCCAAGATAGGATCATGTTTGTATTACTTTACTAACGCAAAATATTTAAAAATATCATTTTAAATTATAATATCACGCTAGCCCTGTATATTAAGTTTATTTAGGTATTTTTGACCTAAGCTGTTATGTGACATTATTATAATATTAGACAACTTCCCTTGGACTATTTCTTCAACATTAGACAACTTGTAAATTATACAATTTTGATGATTATTTAGGATTTGTATTTCAATTAAGTTTAATAATTTTCCTTAATATAATCTACAACACGGGACGCTCTCGAAACCGGTTTTATTAAGTTTACTCCCATCGCATTTCTTTACTTAAAATAAAATAAGACGGATCTTGTTTTTTAAGAATTGTTATTTAAGTAGTAAAGGGGCGCCAGGCCAAGGGGGGGAGGCGCCACTGAGCGGTGTCATATGTCATAATATTTGTCTTTATCTAAGGTAGTTAATTACATAAATTACAAGGGGGTTAAAAAGTGCAATTTTACCAAAATGAAAAGGCCTTTTTTGGGTATCTTTTAGAGCTTTTTTGCACAGATTGTACTATAACTTATTCCCCCATCTCAAATTTTGTCTATTCTCAAGTTTTAGTAATATTTGTTTAATACAAATGGGCCTAAAATAGGCTTTAAGATTTACCATGTAAATCCCTATGTCCCGCGTTAAAATAAACGCACTGTATATAAGGAGAGTGTGAGCTTTACTGAGTACACGAGCACTGTCAGCAACAAAATATGTAATAGTCAGAGATTAGGCCTTACTTAAAAACACATTTTTGGTGACCAAAAAAAAATACAGCGATATAGCTCGACCGCAAGAGAGTGACAAGTTTTAATCTGACAACCGTAGTCATAACAAAGCATTTTAATTGTTTCGATACCGTGGCAACAACATCGACGCAACCTCGATAGGTTGACCAGTGGTAATTTAAGTTTTATTTGCGCCTGTAAAAAGAAAAAATGATAAATTAATAATATAATTCTAGTGTTGGAACTAGTTTTCCAACAGTTACTTTGGCAGGAGAAAGCTGGGATGCTGTTTTTGAGCTTCCAGAACGTTTGATTGGTTCTCAATGGAAGGCTTTCATGAGCATCCTTGCTCCCCTACTTAGCCACTGTTTTACAATAAGAACACTACAACCCAGGGTTAAACAACCCATATATCAGTATAACGACGGGATTGCTGCATGCAAAAGAGAACTGCATGGATGTCTAATTGGTGCTGAGCAGGGACAGGGATGTGTATGGAAATGCTTACAAAGAAAAAAAGCGTGAGTATAATCATCTCCTCGAAGAGGCTCGTAGATCGGCCTATGGCAATCGAATATCAAACAGCAGCAATAAATCCACGTGTGTTTAGCAAATCGATGGCTAGATAAGGGAAAGTAGCAGCAGGAGATAGACTGTCAGATCCCGGGAAATCCAAGCATGGTACGCGAAAACTTTATTACCTTCTTCACCCAGACAGCCCCCAATACTGTACAGGATCTGCTACATGCTGCATTCTCATGTAATATTCCTTTAAATGATGCATCTTTTTTCCTAACGCCAGTCACAGTTGTTGAAATTTTAAATATCATATTCAAACTTAAGAACAAAACCAGTGCCGGACTGGACGAGAATTCAACAAACCTTATAAAAAAATGTGCAGAGGAAGTTGCACTTCCATTGGAGCCTTTAAAAAAAAATGTATGTACAAAAATAATTCGGAAAAAAATTATTATTAAATCCAAAATAGCCTAACTGGAGATTTGAGGCCGTATATGGGTATAAATAATTTCTGTGACATACTAATGCCCTTAAAAAAAATTTTAATTGCCGAAATAAATTAGAAAATAATTTTTTCCCATCTTACGGGGGACCCAACCAAGCCAATATGTCCCAAACAGCCGCAAATAGCGTAAATCGACGTATTAGACCGTAAACAGGTTTCCGTCGATTTGTTAAGCCATTGGAGCCTTTAAAAAAAAATGTATGTACAAAAATAATTCGGAAAAATGTCATATTGTCAACAACTCTTTCAAATTCGGCATTTTTCCGAAAGATCTGAAAGTAGCACCATTAGTTTGTTTTCAACCTTTTCAAAAATCTTTGAGGTAGCAATGTGTACTCGCCTTTTGAGTTTCTTCCACTCTCGAAATCTATTTATAAATTCACAACATGGCTATCTTAAGGGAAGATCAAGCAACACGACTTTCTACGACTTTGTGGAACGGATCATAGACAGGGCCGCCGAGAGCCGACACGGGCCCTGGGACTGGACAGCCTCTAGTGCTGCCAGGTATGCGCCGTAGACGCCAAAGAAATAGCGCCGAAGGCGAAAAATTTTTGGGTGCCACGCCCTATTTTGATGATTTTTCAAGTAGATAGTGCCGCATGCCACTTTTTTTGCCTTTCATTTAAATTTAAAATATATATTTAAATATATTTTTTACCGTAGTAGTAGGTATATTTCTAATGCGGATCAATTCGCGATTCACGCCCGGGCCCCGGGAATTTGTCCCGTCTGCCCCCCCCCCCCCCCCTCTCGTCGGCCCTGATCATGGAGGCACTTAAGAATGGAAGCTTGTCTATGGAAATATTCCTAGACCTCTCTCCAAGGCGTTCGACAGTATGGATCATATCATAATTTTAGAAAAGCTCAATCGATATGGTATACGCGGACCAGCATTAGGCTGAATTAGATCCTATTTAAGCAATCGGAGGCAAAAGGTCGTTGTGGAGAGAGGTGGTGCATTGGCATTTCACCATGTCACAGTGTTGCAATTTTTTGAATATAGAATTCTTTGACTTTTTTGATACAACTAACCGTTTTCGAGAAATCCGCTGGTGAACAAAATGGTAGCATGTAGCATGGAGGCAGTGGCGTAGCCAGCATTTTGAGGCGGGGGGGGGGGTGAACTATCGGAGGGGTGTAGATCGGGGAGCTAAAGCGCCGCAGGCAGAAAATTTTTGGGACCCCACCCAAATTTCGTAGGAATTCACCTTCCTTATGCTCCCTAGGGAACGGGGGTCTGGCCCCAAATGAAATTAAAATCCGCTATATAAAAAAAATTAATATAATGTGGTGGGACGCTCTCGAAACCGGTTTTATTAAGTTTATTCCCATCGCTCTTCTTTACTAAAAATAAAATAATACCGATATTGCTTTTTAAGAATTAGAAGTAGTAAAGGGGCGCCAGGTCAAGGGGGCGGGGGGCGATCGCCTCCTGTGGCTACGCCACTGCATGGAGGAAGTGCATTTTAGGACACACATGTTTTACTTTGACCTCAAAAATACGCCATTAAAATATTTGTAGTGAATTTTTAAACACACTGTATATGATACAACCAACTACAACAATATGCAAAAATATATACATATTAAATATGATTATATTGTATTGTGCGGATAATACTCTTTCAATTGTTTTAGTAATAATTCCACTGTTGCACCAATTTTTTGGTGTAGGCCACTCGGAACATCCGAGTCAAGGGCAAAGTAAGCGTGCTAGCGAATTGACATTCTTTCGCATCTGGTGTGGCTTTATCTGGGCTTGAACTTTAACCACACACAAAACTAAAGCGAATTAGTCGCGCGAATCGCTGGATATCGCTAGAAGTTCAGACAGAGGTTTGTTGTTTCGCGCGAACTATTATTTTCTGTTTTGGTGATTTCGCGCGAATCGCTAGCACTGCAACCGTAGCTTTGCAACAGCTCTAACTCCTTCTTACTACGGTTTAATGTTCATGATGGTCCAGGCCGTGAGATTACTTCTAAATGGCCCAGCTTCATATGTCGGTTAAAAGATCCTTTACTATCAATTTTAAAAGTACAATACTTGCACTCGTATTTAAATGGTTTATTTTCTGTGTGACTCTCCCTAATGTGTCGATGCAAAGCACTTTTAGAATCAGTTTTGTAAGGGCATTGTTCACATGCGTATTTATATTGTTTGTTTTCTATATGTCCTTTCACCATGTGCTCTTTGAGATGGCTCTGATCATAGGCTTTATATGAACATTTCGTACATTCAAACCTAAAAAACATATTATTAGGTATATATCTTATTTCCTGCAAAAGCAAAGTAGTATTAGGCAATCGAGCAAATTTAGATAGTGACAATAAAATAATTTGTTGGTTTAACATTTAAACAAAGGAATGTTACGTTATGTCAATTAGTTTTATAGATGCGATATGATTAACACCTTCGTATTCGTATAGGTATATAACATTCAATACTATTATCAATTGTTTACTTATACAAAGATAGGTTTTGTAATCGAATTACATTTTAACAATAAATAGGTATCCCTAGTAGCACCCAATATTGACAACATATTAAAGCCTAATCTATGCAATATTGATTGTCAACATACTCTCAATATTTATAAAATATTGTGGTTTTCTAAATTCGCAATATAAAAGTACATATTTTAAAAATATTTATTTGATACTTTTATACATGTTTTATATTTAAAGTTATTTATTTATTTACGTAACAACATTTTCAAGATATAAACCATTTACAAATTACAAAATTAAATAAACTAACCTAACCTAGGATAACCCCTTTGGCAAGAATTTTAAACTTATCATCAGACTGATTAAAGAAATGTAAGGAACCATACAATTTATTGACATTTGTCGACATCCTGTTTATAGGACTATGTTCCAGATAATTCGTTCTGATAAATGGAACATGCAGGAGGGAAGGATTATGAGTTTGGTAACTAGAAATATTAATGTGAAAAGTTTCCAAACATTCAGGGCTCTTAATAATATTATTCAATACTTTGAAGGCCAAGCAGACGTCGTAGTACTCCCTTCGGCGAAAAAGCGTTGTCAGATTTAGATAAGTCATAGCCTGGTCGTCGGTTAAGTTGATTCCAGAGTTAAAAATAATATGTCTGGAGAACTTGATGAACTTTTTCTGGATATTTTCCAGCCTATTGATATGAATATCATAGTACGGCGACCAAACTATGCTTGAGCACTCCAAGATGGATCTGACAAAGGAAATATAGAATGTTTCTACAGCTGTTACATTTTTAAAGTCCCTACACGATCTTTTAACAAATCCCAGCATCCTGTTCGCCTTAGACGTTATTTTATCAAAGTGTTCAGAAAATGTTAACTGTGTATCCAAGTACACGCCGAGATCTTTAACCACAGTCACCTCTTTTAGAGCAACATTATTGATGAGGAAACAATTTTCTCGATCTGCTGAACTTCATAAAGCAACATTTATCGATATTCAGTGACATGCCATTGAGTTGACACCAGGAAAACACAGTGCAAATATCGTTTTGCAACAAGATGACATCTTGAGGAGATATTATCGTCGGCAAATAGTAAGTGGTCAGAGGTCAACATACTACCCAAGTCATTAATAAAAAGATTAAATAAAAGGAGCCCCAGATGAGATCCCTGGGGAACTCCCGAGGTAAATGGCTTCGATAGATAATCGTCGATCTTAACCTGTTGCTCTCTATCAGAGAGGTATGATTGCAGCCAAGAGAGTAATATGCCGGTAATCCCGTAATTGGACAGCTTAGAAAGCAGAATGGTATGATTCCCCTTGTCGAAAGCTTTGCTAAAGTCTGTAGAGATAGCGTGGGTCTCAGCACCCTTATCAAAAGCATTATTGATACGATTAATAAAAATAAACAAATTTGTATCAACAGTGCGACCAGAGGTAAATCCATGCTGATTACTCATCACTACTTGCTGGAAGGCATTGGTTAGAACAGCTTCAATTCAGTGCTCAAATATTTTAGGTATAGCCGAAAGAATACTGATTGGTCGGTAGTTCTTAACGTTATTTTTATTGCCTGATTTATGAATGGGACAGACATATGACAATTTCCAGATACTGGTAAAGATTCCAGAAGTAAGAGATTTTAAAAAGATATGATAGAATGGAAGGTACGTAGAGAGAGTGAGAACAATATTTTAAAACCCTATTAGGAATGCCGTCGGGCCTGCACCCTTGTTAACATCAAGCTCAGCTAAGGCTTTTTGAATGCTAGCAGCACCTATGCTGATACTAGTGATAATTTTGAACTTCTCAGTGGAAACAGGATTAGTAGCTGCACTGTTACTGGGATTGAAGACTGATGAAAGCGTTGAACAAAAAGGTTAGCAATATCAGCACCATTATCGGCTCTGTTCGTATCAAGGTGCATTTCCTTAGGAAAGGCACCCTGATTGGATTTAGAGCGAATGAAGTTCCAAAAGAAATTAGAATTGCTATTTATAGTGTCTTCTGCATGGGTTATCTAACGACTGTAACATTCCTTAGAAAGTGATTTACATTGCATACGTAAGAGATGAAAGTTATTGTAATCAGGCTCGCTGTTTGATTGTTTATTGTATCTTTTATGGGCAATTATTTTACTCAATGTAAAATTTTTAAGGTCGTGTGAGAATCAGGCTCTATCTATTGCCAGATTGAGACTACCTTTAAGGTACAAACATTTCAAAACCGTTAAATACCACAGAATATAAAGTATGTAACATTACATCAATATTAATATTTACATTGAAGAGGAAAGAAAAATCCAAAACTCTTCACAAATATTTAATATCTTGCTCTACGCGTTTCGGTTTCTTAAACCATTTTCAAGAGCTGTATTAAAAGTTCATTTATATAATAATCTCAATCCCAAATCAAAATTATTAGGTATAACTTACATAATATAATCACAAATTACACTAAGGGCACTGTGGGAATCAAGTTGTATTTTTAACTCCCAACATTAAAAGTAAGTAGTAATGCTATCTGTGTTTCAACCCAAAACTCCATAAGAAATAACATTGCCCTGAAATCTGCAGTTTTATCACCATTTTAGGGCGTGGCACTTTTCCTGGAAGCCACCATCCTCTATTAACCTAAGTGGAACCCAGCTACTATAGCCATCTAGTGTCTGACGTCATAACTACTCGCAGTAGATACAGGATCCGTATTAACCTAAGTGGCCCCCCCCGGTATTACCAGGGGGCTCCATTATTTGAAGATTCTAACCTAACAGCATTCCCCATGGAACCCAAGTACCCGCGGAGGCGCGAGCCCCAGACCCGCGGCGGAGGAAGCCTCCACAACAGGCGTTGAGCGCGCATGATGATCGAAGGTGATACCGCGAGACCCTATGCATAATTCGCGAGGCTAGCTCAGGCAGGTCAGCGACCCCGAGCGGTGGTCACCCGATGGTTACCCGATGATCGCCCGAGGGTACCCGTCTTAGCCTAAGTGGCGCCCCCCTGGTATTATCAGCCCTCATTATTTCAAGATTCTAACCCAACTTTATGACCCATGGTCACGTGTTATTATATTTATGGGGAGAGATGACGTACCACGTTCTCAATAGTACCCCAACCCAAGTACCTAACCTGAACATCTATCTAAATAATCAATATTGAACAACATAATGAATAAATAATAACAGAAAAAAAGTTTGTGCAGTCAGCGGGAATTGAACCATAATCCTCTGGGGCCGAACCTCAAAGCCTTGCAAAATACGCTACGAGAGCATATACCTTAAAATTGCTAAACAATGTTTGACAACGTGAAACCACGGGGGCACATCTGATTAGATTGCTGGAACAAAAGGTCCTTAAGTGGGGTTATGGTGGTGTTTTCTAATGTACAAAATTAGGGCAAACCATACACATATACTTAGTAAAACAAACTAATTGATATCTGAGTACTACCTGAAGTTAGGCAACCAGTGTTTCACATAAAAATAAATATTATAAGCGTAGGAAAATATTAACAATCTTGTGCATTCACCTATCTGCTATGCAACACAAGCATCAGCTTTCAATATTATTTTACAATCATTTACCCCGAAAGGGCTGCAACGTCTCTTATAGATGGATAGTATAAACTAAAAATCAGTAATTAGTCGAAGCGTCAAGTCTTTTAGCCGATTATTAAAAACAAAGACATCAGATTTAACAAAAAAAAGTATTGTAATATAAACTGTTCCGTGTGGAATCAGATTAAACGTATTATGAACCCTGTCCAACAGACCCTGTTCCCCCGGAACAGACCTGTTCCCCCTGGAACAGACCCGATGAACAGACCCTGTTCCCCCAGGAACAGACCCTGTTCCCCCAGGAACAGACCCTGCTGGCCTCTCTATCACAGAAAACAGCCCCGATAAAGAAACAAAACAGTTAAGTACATCAAACAAATTTATTACCAAAAATATATAGGTATTCACCAAACAATACATACAATACATATCATTAATGAACATTGTTAGAGGCAGCGCGGCATGTAATTAGACAACACGGGATCTAGTATGTCCTTTTGGCAAACAGTATTTTCAGGCGTCATCTATAATTACGTTCACGCACACTCCCGCTATCTGGGTACTACCTGAACTTATGCAACCAGAAGCCCCTATCAGCAAATATTGCCTTCACCAATTTATTAACAAACCTAAGTGTGACGATGATGACAAAATGGTGGTAAACCTAGCTTTTATAATGCACTCAACATTTTATCGACAAACCAGTACTAATGGCATCGCCAAACCAATATTTCACCTTATTCAACATAAAAATTGTCGAAACGGCAACACCGCCGTTCCAATACTGAAAATTTAAGAAAATACGCTTAGGCCATCTTGCAATAGCCGTCCGCAACAGTAACTAGGTAAAACAAAGAACCTTAAGTGTGGTTATAGGGATATATTATTATCGATCTCAATTTATTAACAAATCTTAAACCTTCCAACAGCATTCACCCCATATCGCATTGATAAAAATACCCATATAAATACCCCATCGGAATGTCATTCAGGATTGCATAATTAAATGAAAATCAATCAATTTTAAAACTTTTTTATTTATAACATAAAAATATCACTTACTACCGCCCTGGTATATTACATTAAAGGAATAAAAAATCGGCGTAAATAAAAAGACATCTGTAATCATTTAGCAACGTTTTATTTCAGAAATATATGCAGTTTTCAAGTCAAATGCACTATTACAGCACTAGTTAGCAAAAATATTTAAATAAGACAAGTATCTTGCATCAAAAATAATACCTGAACGAAATAAAAATTTGGCACAAGACACTTATCACCAATCTTGTATATAGGTACAATATATTATAAGTTCAAAATTTAGTGAAAAATATTTACAGTTAAAACTAAGGATTAGAAACATTTACCGTGCAAGAATAGGTATATCTACATACAATTAAAAAACTAGGACTAGAAACATTCATATTATTAACATTTACCGTGCAAGAAGGCATATCTACATACAAACTTAAAAACTAACAAAAAAAAAAAAAAAAAAAAAAAAATGAATGGAAAAAGACATTGGATGTAATGTGCAATATTCGCTTATAGATAGAATATTATCCTTAACTTATACATACAACTTGAAACGAGGGCAAGAGCAAAAATACCTGAACAACACTACAATTACCAGAGGGCACTCAGTTTAAACAGGGACACGACGTGAACGTGGCCCATATTGTCCCCATTCGATTTTTATGGAAAAACGAATTTTCAAAGCAAAACCAAATTATACCACAAATGGTTCTATATATAACATAATATACGGCTCTTTTTAAGTTATACAGGGGGAATTTTTGCCTTCTTTTACTGTATAACCAACATGGGCTCTTTTTAAAGTTATACAGGGGGAATTTTGGCCTTCTTTTACTGCATAACCAATATGGGCTCTTTTTAAAGTTATACAGGTTAGGATATAATTTTTTTCGTTTGGTTTTGGCCTTCTTTTTACTGTACAACCAATATGGGCTCTTTTGAAAGTTATACAGGTTAGGATATAATATGTGTGCGTTAGTATTTTGGCCTTCTTTTTACTGTACAACCAATATGGGCTCTTTTGAAAGCTATACAGGTTAGGATATAATATGTGTGCGTTAGTATTTTGGCCTTCTTTTTACTGTACAACCAATATGGGCTCTTTTGAAAGCTATACAGGTTAGGATATAATATGTGTGCGTTAGTAGATTATTCTAGCAATGAAAATAATTTTAATGCTAATAGTAATATGAGTGCTAATGTTATAATAATATGAATAATTATAATACTAATAATGAACAACTGAACAGACCCTATTGAACAGACCCTGTTGAACTGAACAGACTCTGATCAACAGACCCTGTTGAACTGCTCTGTTGGCCTGTTGACCTGTTGAACAGGCCCTGTTGGTCTGTTGACCTGTTGAACAGACCCTGTTGAACTTAGTCATCCACATGCATAAGTGAGCAATGCCCCCATGGTAATGTGCTGGGTGAAGATTTCGATATTTGCCGCTTATCATCATAAGGGCTGAGACCGATTTTAGTTTGTTTTATAGTATGTAGCTCATGTTTTTGGGACCTAATTAGACGCTGTGAAATAGGCTTTTCCAACCAAGTTTTAAGGCAGGTGACGTAATCTTCAAATGTGATTTTATTTTTAATAACAGACCTTTTAATGCCCTTTATCTTTTTGGTAACGCCCAAGTTAGATAAAACCTTATCAATTTCCGCCCGCTCTTTGTTTAAATTCTCTAGTTTTACCCGTTCTTGCTCAATCTCGTCTGGAGTATAAAGCAGTTTAATAGCATACATTTTAGACCTAAGACCAACAAAATGGGTCATAATGCGGCCATTGTTCTCATCTTTCATCATTCCCAACACCTTTTTGTTCACTTGTGGAATCGTATAAACGTTATCACGGGCATAATCTGAGGTATCAAAATAATCGTTACAATCTCGTTTCATTATCTGATACACATCGTGGTTTTTAATTTCGTAAATAAGACTATCTGTGTCTGTATACAATACACTACAGGTGTCAAAACGTGGAACCATGTACTCGTAGTGAAAGCCATAAATCGTAGTCTTTGCCAAATCAAGAATACACATGCCGACATAAATCGGCTTATTAAAATAAATTTGTGTTTTTGCAAGCTCGACAATTACTAAATTTTCGGAAACAATTGTGCTGCTTTTAAATTCTGGCCGGGATATTAAGGCTTCTGCGCCATAGCGGCCATCCCATTTCGTTATAAGTTTGACGTCAGAGTGGTTCCGGATATACGGCATTGTTCATAAGTTTAAAAAAATTCTTTTCAAACTCATTCTTGGCATTTTGGCGCAGCCCCGTGTTGAGGTCGATATATGATTTTAGCCATGGAGATTGTTTAAAGGCTAATATTCGGTGTATTTTGCTCAATTTTGCACCCAAAGTTAGAGCTTGCTTTAAGTTTCTATAGTGTATTACGTATTCTGTTTTATTGTGTAGCGTAGCCAAAAGTTTCTCATTCTTTGCCCCAGGTGGTTTTTCATGGTCAGGGCATAATGGAAAATCGGAAAACTTATCATGCAAATTTTCAGGTATTTCCAGGTCCACTTCCAAAATAAACCCTTCGGCAGATTTATCTGAAATTTCACTAATGTTTAAGTGAGATATCTCGTTTTCTGAAAGCCATCTAAAGCCGCCATAAGGTAGATATTGCGACATTGCCCAGCCGTATTGATTATTGACATCAAAGTACATGAGATAGGAGTCTTCTTTAGTTGGGTCATAATTTGGCATGTACTTGTTGTTGGCTTCTGCATACCTCTTCGAACACTGACTTAGCCCCCCGCGAACTCCCTTTTCTATGAATGTTAGCATCTCTAAATCAGTAAGCAGCTCAAGTTTTATCATATCTTCTCGATGAATTAAGAGGGATAAACATTGCCACGCATAACCAGGTAGGGTATACGACCATGCAGGATCAAGGCCATATGTCCTATGCGATATATCCCTAAATGCTTCAAATACATCCGTTAAAAGCATTACATCCGTTTTAAGATATAAGTCTGAGTAATCTTGCATGGTACGGCAATTAAATGTTTGCCAAACTTTCTGCGCATTTAAATATTGCGCGTCACTTATAGCTACATCTTCTAAGCTGTTATAAAACGCCTCTTTAGGAGGGAGTTCAGTCTCATTCAATCTTTCCCAAGCGTTCATATAATCATAAGGGAAAACACCCTTTCGGGTAAGTAAGTTCAGTTCTTCCCCCAGGTGTTCAAACTCTGCTTTTAGGTTAGGATATTCACATAAGTATGATGCAAGCTTATCCAGACCGCTAGCAAGAAAGCGAAAACTATCTATAAATCGAAAATGAACAGTACTATCCATTATATGCTTCGTAAATGAGATATAATTTTCTTTATTTACAGGTAATATATCAATCTTTCCCTCTATTTCAGATAGCGCCCGTATTATCATGTGCCCATCATAGCAACTCAAGTTATGGAATAGGACAGGTATTGTGTGCGAATCCTGGTACTGTAGATTGCAGTGCTCATGTGCAGCGTTTCGATACTTTCCGGTAAAGTGTGAGTGATCTCTAACACGCTTATCGTCTCCCGTAAATGGCTTCTCACATATATGGCAGTGAGTAGCGGCCAAAAAACTTTGTTGCTGGGCAGGCGTAAGCGGTTCCATGGGCAAATCACATAAAAAGACCGTCTCGACGTCTTCAGCAAATTGTTGAAGCTCGCGCATAAACCACTGCATACAGTCTTGGCCTGTGTAACTTTTATAAAATGATAGAGAATCGTCATAATTACATTTTACATAATAACCAACGCTATAAGGGACATGCTCTTGTTCCTTTTGAGTGTTTTTTTCTATATCATCGACTACAGGTATTAGCAAGCTTTCCGAGTCTGCGAATATAACAAACGGGGCTTTTTCCTTATGTTTAAAATTATTAAATTCCAAAATATTATTGCCTTCTACAGGCATCCGAGGTATTGCTAAGGTCTTGTTTTTAGAGCATTCGGACGTGTGCTTATCTAGCGTCATCTGCGTGTGGAAATAATGAAGGCAGCGATCACAAAAAAATTTTCGCCGTGTATCAAGACTCAATTGCCTTGATAGTAAGCGTGAAAGGTCTTTAATCCAAACAAAATGGTATTTTATAGGGCTTAAATTAATATCATCATCTGAGGAAAAGTAGCTGTCTTGTAAAAGTAGTAAGTTTATATGGGTAGGATGCTTATTTTCAGGTATATAATATGGCACAACCAGATAATTTTTTCCAATTTTTTGCAGTCGATATACGTTAACGGAAATTAGGTTTTGCTTTTCAAACTTTGAAATTTGATTTATTGTCATGGGGAACTTAATACCTTCCAAGTTTAGAACTGACTGAGGGTTTGGATAGCACGATGTTCGTTCAGAATGCTTGAACGCGGGATATAAAGCGGAAACGACGGACCACGCAAAGCACATTTCATCACTGTTTTTTACATTGATGCATGCCCTTCTTTTAGCTATTTGTTTTGGAAGTTCGATGTAAGTTCCGACCCGAAGAGGATTATAATGATTAATAGATACCATTAAATGTGTAATTTTGCGTAGTGCCCACCCAGAATTTCTTTCCTGGAACGTGTCTAATTCAACTAAAATAGGGTTCTTAACATGATCGGCAAACCACTCATTTAAGTTTGTGTTACCGAAAATAGGGGCATTCGGAGTAGTAATGTACTTTGTATCCTTTAAAATTTCATCTGCTTTACTAATTTCAAAATCCCCACAAAGAGTGGTGTTTACTTTGAGGGCAGTAGTTTTTTTTAGTGCGTTTTGAATTCGCCGCTTAAAAATTGCCAAACAGTCTTCTAAAAATGATCGTACATCAGTATGACGTTTGTTAATAATAACACCCGTCCTGATTCTCGATTGGAATGCCGAATGTAAATCTTCCCACTTTACTCTACAAGAAGCCGTTTCTGCACGACGTCTCCCACTACCCCCACCCACTTTACGGTCCTTTAGTAATGACTGAAACCCCTTAATTTGGGCTAAACACGCTATTATATGAGACTTTTCAGCCACAGGCTCAGCGCGTTTCAGGACATTATTCAAGTTCCAAAGAGCGCGAGTACAGTCCCGCAATATCTTACCACAGGTAATCGTTGTTAAGTTAGGGGTATCCATCTGGGCCCTAATTAACTCGACGTACTCACTTGGGAACGGCATTTTTTTTTTTTTTTTACTCTGTAACAAAATAAATATGGCTCAAAATACGTCTGCTCTCTCTAACGTACAAAGACAGAATGGGCTCTGGAGCTCCTGCGTCCTGCCTATAATGCACCCCTATTTATAACCTCGGTTGGGGTGCGTTCAGAAAAGTAGCATGCCTTTGAAAAAATAAGGTGCGTTCAGAATTAATATTCAAGGTTTAGTATGCAGTAGATGTACATACAACAAGCAGTTTTACACGTTTTTGAATATATTACTTGCCGAAAACATTAATATTTTACGGGCTGAAAGTGAAACCTGCGATAAGTTTAATCGCCGTAAAAATGTTTACCAAAAACAGACTCTAAAAATTTTATTCCCTCCACGTCACAACCCTCCCAAACTACTATATTATTATATTATTATTATTATTATTATTTACTGCTAAAGGTTTTGCTGCACCCAACGAGTCCGTTAAAAGGCTACAGCTAGGATAATGGATTCATTGCATAGTCGACAGCGTGGTGTTAAACATGGTAGAAACATTAAACATTATTCTCGACAATGTTGAAAGAGTATTTATACAGAACAAATATTACGCATCCTGTCTACCGGCTACCTTAATAGTTTGGGAGCTTGCTAAAAAATATAATATCAATGTTGAACCGAAATGTGGACAACTCTTGTATGATGAAATGGGAAGCAACATTCATTTTTGGAACGTGTTTAAAGAAAAACCTTATGATCCTACCCTTAAAGTGATGAAACATATGATGCCTTCTATCGACGTTAGCAAGTTCCAATATAAAGAATATAAATTGGGTGCAGACCTGGATTCAATAGAAATGTTAAATATTTTCAATCGATTCCTAGAAACAAAATCAACTCACTTTTATTTTTCAAAAGCTCCAGATAAACTTAAAACGATTAGGAACATTATTCATAGAAGTGTATCTAGATGTATTTAATAAAGATTATGCGTATTTACAATCGTATTAATATTATTACATACGTATCATTTTTTACCTAAAAGAAACAGTGTTTTACTAGAAAATATATTAGGGCTTCTCAGAACTACACCCTGTTTATGGGTATACAGCATCATCATTATGATTGACGTATCAGTGTTATATTAGTGTTTTTGTTTGTGTTCAGACGATCTGAAACAATATTATAGGTATATAAGACCTGTTTTGTTTTTTCAGTGTTGACGTTGTGATTGATATATAAGCGTTATATGTTTGTTTTGTTTCCGTTAAGACACTGTTTTGTTTCAGTTAAGATATTGTTATGTTAGTGTTGTGTTTTAGGTGGTGTTTTAAACACCCGTTCCGTTGATGAGTACGTCATTCGAATGTCAGAGTTCTGCGAGATAAGATGGCGAACCGAAAAATTAAATTAGCGCTTTTGTCTTTACCGAACGGTCTAGATTTTGGTTTTAAAATGGTTGAAAATGGCTGCTTTATTGGGAATAAGCCCGTAGAATTTGAAAATAACACCCTAGTGATTGATAATGAGAAATATACTTTAACTGTAGGACTTCTGAATTTATTGACAAAAGAACGCCCTATAGGCTATTCCAATACAGAGCTGGATAAATATAAAGAAATCCTTCTTTTATCAAGCGCGCACCGAAGGGGGTTTAATAGTAAAAATCACATAAATTCTAGCAGAAGCTGGAAGTATACAAACATTATTTCTAAGCTTTTTCCACCAAAAAGGACTTATTTAAAGAAAAGCAGAGTGAGCATGATAAAGAAAAACCTTAAATTGAACAGTACTATTCCTCCTACTTTGAATGATTTAGAACTTGATTACGATAATGACGTTAACAAGCTAGTGGAAATGTTTAAACAGTTAGAGAGCGACAATTTTAATCATAAAAACGACGATAAAATATGGTCTATATTACTAGAACTGGAAAAACTTGGTGTAATCGAATTTTTAAAATAAATACACTGCCCCTTATTTATGATTTCAGTATATATCTACCCCTCGAGCAGAATGGGTGTGTTAATTTACCTCATTTTATTTCTCACTGTTACTTCTACAGCTGTACAGGCAACAGACGAAACAGCTGCCCGCCAATATTTAACAGACTATGGTTACTTGGAAGAAAATGCTACAGATAATGCCTTAGTGTCGATATCAGATGGGTTACGGACATTTCAAGAAACTTATGGTCTCCCTGAAGATGGAACCTTAAATAACGAAACTATTGCTCTAATGCAAAGACCACGCTGTGGCGTCAAAGATATTGCAGATTGGGGAAGAGGCTCTAACTACTTATGGAAAGATTTAAAGCTATCCTGGTCTATCTACCCCCCAAATTATTCAGTATATCCATATAGAGCAGTTGCTGAAAGAGCTTTTCAAGCATGGGAGGATGTTTCTAATTTCCGCTTTAAATATGATAGAAACACCCATAATATTACAATTTCGTTTGCCGACCAACGGCATAAAATGAAAAATGACCTCACCTGGTGTCCCTACAAATTAGATAAACCTACTTTAGCGCACGCATTTTTTCCGGATGGAAGTTTCAATGTAGAGATTCACATGCATTCAAAAGAGCCATGGAGTCTTTCCTCCAAAAATGGTGGGACAAATTTACTAAGCGTTTTAATACATGAGATTGGGCATACTCTAGGTTTAGCCCACACAGCTGACGAGAGCGCGATCATGTACCCGTATTACAAAGCGGAAAATGTGAAAATAACTCAGGACGATATTTATGGTATCGAGTACCTTTATGGCAAAAAATCTTTGGCCACAACAAAAATACCCACGTCACCGAATACAACCCCACAGACAAAAACCACGACAATACCTACAAAAGTTACAACCACTCCACAGATAAAAACCACAACTATGCCAATAAAAGTTACAACCACCCCACAGACAAGAACCACAACTATCCAGACAAAAGCTGCAACAACAATCCCCAGCGTACACCCGACCCCTGACGCACCCTCGGTACCCGATGCGGCGCAGTTTCCGACTCTATGTGACTTGAACTCGAAAACAAATAAAGCTTATTTAATCGTTAAAAACAAATTATTTATTTTTTATGAGAGATTTGTTTGGATGTTGAATTTAGAGACAAAACAAATTTCTAATACCCCGTTTCTATTAACAGATTATTTTAAATTTTTGCCAAAAAATTTTAGGAAAATAACTGCTATATATGAACGTCCTAATGGTGACATTGTATTGTTTGTCGATGATCTGATTTACTTTGTACAATATGGTACGTTCGCGTTAATAAAAACGGAATCAATAGATAGTCTCGCTGCCACAAATGTAAAAACCAGAGTTCAAGCTATCGTGAACACAAACAAGGGAAAAACCTATTTATTTTTCAATGATATTCTAGTATGGGGCATAAATGAGTGCATGTTTAGACCAGACAATTATCATATAACGTCAGAATTATTTAACGGGATTCCCGCAAAGATAGACAGTGTATTTCGTTACACCGACGGCCGCCTTTATTTTATTCAAAACGACATGTTTTTTGAATATAATGAATTTACCATGAGTTTAATTCGCATCGGTAAAATGGATCTTTCATTTTTTGGTATATCTTGCCCTAATGTAGGCGTTTTGGCGCAGCTTAAAGATTTATTACATAAGATTATATCTCGTAATATAAAATTTTAGTTATGTAAAAATAAATAGAATGTATATTATTATAAACCCAATAAAAATATATTATTATTAGAGCTCTCGTTTTCTTTAATCAACCTATGCCAAACCCGTTTTCTTTAATCGACCTATGTTCCAAGTCCTATACAAGTTGTAAAATAAATTACTTTCCCTATATCTTTTTCGATGCATACGGAGTGTTATGGTCATTGTAATTTACTAGCTTGCTATCACTTGTTAAATTAACTTTTACGACACACTGGCGTAGAGCAGCTGTTTTAAAATTAATCATATTTGCAGGATTATTTGGTCTATGACCCTATTAAATAATGCCTTATTTAACTGCTAGTTTGATTGCACAGATATTGTGACGTACATACTCAAGCTACAAGAATTGAGTTATAATATTTAAAAAAGATATAAAAAACAATATAATATTAAATGTGTCTGATATTATACTGATAAAAACCCACATGTAGATAAAATGTTAAAACAAACGATTATACAGGTATGAAAAAACTAAAAACAATTTTCATTTCTTTAGGGCTGTTTTGAAAAACTAATACCCAAACTACTTGGTGCAAATGCCTATATAAAGTAGTTGTATTCTACATAATAACGAAGAAGGGTTCGTGAATTCGTAATAAAAACAATGGCTTATGTGGGTGCGTGTCCATATGAGACGCATTTTAAAAATTACCTAGGTATACTGATATCGTTTTAGGGAAATATTATAAAAAATTTTATTCAAAATAAAAAAGATTACCTTAACTTTCGAGCGTTTTAATACATATTTTACATATAGGCGCACAATTTTGAGCGTCACGCTTTAAACGTATGCAAAAAGAAAACCAAAAGATACAAACACTTTGAATAAAAATACCAAGTCAGTTTAAAAACCCCCCAACACCATAATAAAATTCAAAAACTTACCTGTTGCAAACTTATAACAGAAACAATTAAGTGCTCTCACCATTTCTGCACTATTTATAAGCCCCTTCTAGAGTGACGCTACTATTAAAGAATTAATTTTTATGATGCATAAATATATGTCGATTGGAGTACGTACTAATTAATTCAAACACTAATATAATATCATCATATACAGGGTATTTTGAAAATGTAGATAATGGGCTTGTTTATTCTTTACACTGATTTTAAATACATATACGAGGCTGGTAATAACTACTCTGTTGGGATATTTTAAACGGGGTTAATGGCGGATTAGACAGCTTAACGAGGTTTTGATCCGCCTAGCTGGGGCTTGAGGGAAACGAAAAATAATTATTAAATGTTCTCTTTCAAGATTAATTTTAAATATATCACCCAAATACGTACAATCAGTTAAAATGTAGTTGGTCTTCAGCTACGTCATTGTACTAAAATATACCATTTAGGTCGAATGTTATGGCAGTTTATAGATATAATTTATAATTTAAAGGCGTAATTTAACGGTCAAAAGTGTTTCATACCCCCTGTATACAGATCCCATTAGTAGTAATATATGCTTGCTTTTATTCACTCACATTATACATTAATTATTTATTAAAATGATAATTACTTACAATGCAAAATTGCATATGTAATAGACCAACAATGTTGATGAAATTTGCATATAAAACCACTTCTACCTCGCGTTGTGACTCGATTTTATATGATCATTTTATTGAAAGATAATTAATTATGTATTCTGTTTTTATTGTACGATTTGGTAAACATATCCTTAAACATAATAAAATTCGAAAAAGATCTTATTTTCTCCGATATGACCTTTATATATATTACCATAATCGTGCATTTGACTTGAAAACTGCATATATTTCTGAAATAAAACGTTGCTAAATGATTACAGATGTCTTTTTATTTACGCCGATTTTTTATTCCTTTAATGTAATATACCAGGGCGGTAGTAAGTGATATTTTTATGTTATAAATAAAAAAGTTTTAAAATTGATTGATTTTCATTTAATTATGCAATCCTGAATGACATTCCGATGGGGTATTTATATGGGTATTTTTATCAATGCGATATGGGGTGAATGCTGTTGGAAGGTTTAAGATTTGTTAATAAATTGAGATCGATAATAATATATCCCTATAACCACACTTAAGGTTCTTTGTTTTACCTAGTTACTGTTGCGGACGGCTATTGCAAGATGGCCTAAGCGTATTTTCTTAAATTTTCAGTATTGGAACGGCGGTGTTGCCGTTTCGACAATTTTTATGTTGAATAAGGTGAAATATTGGTTTGGCGATGCCATTAGTACTGGTTTGTCGATAAAATGTTGAGTGCATTATAAAAGCTAGGTTTACCACCATTTTGTCATCATCGTCACACTTAGGTTTGTTAATAAATTGGTGAAGGCAATATTTGCTGATAGGGGCTTCTGGTTGCATAAGTTCAGGTAGTACCCAGATAGCGGGAGTGTGCGTGAACGTAATTATAGATGACGCCTGAAAATACTGTTTGCCAAAAGGACATACTAGATCCCGTGTTGTCTAATTACATGCCGCGCTGCCTCTAACAATGTTCATTAATGATATGTATTGTATGTATTGTTTGGTGAATACCTATATATTTTTGGTAATAAATTTGTTTGATGTACTTAACTGTTTTGTTTCTTTATCGGGGCTGTTTTCTGTGATAGAGAGGCCAGCAGGGTCTGTTCCTGGGGGAACAGGGTCTGTTCCTGGGGGAACAGGGTCTGTTCCTGGGGGAACAGGGTCTGTTCATCGGGTCTGTTCCAGGGGGAACAGGTCTGTTCCGGGGGAACAGGGTCTGTTGGACAGGGTTCATAATACGTTTAATCTGATTCCACACGGAACAGTTTATATTACAATACTTTTTTTTGTTAAATCTGATGTCTTTGTTTTTAATAATCGGCTAAAAGACTTGACGCTTCGACTAATTACTGATTTTTAGTTTATACTATCCATCTATAAGAGACGTTGCAGCCCTTTCGGGGTAAATGATTGTAAAATAATATTGAAAGCTGATGCTTGTGTTGCATAGCAGATAGGTGAATGCACAAGATTGTTAATATTTTCCTACGCTTATAATATTTATTTTTATGTGAAACACTGGTTGCCTAACTTCAGGTAGTACTCAGATATCAATTAGTTTGTTTTACTAAGTATATGTGTATGGTTTGCCCTAATTTTGTACATTAGAAAACACCACCATAACCCCACTTAAGGACCTTTTGTTCCAGCAATCTAATCAGATGTGCCCCCGTGGTTTCACGTTGTCAAACATTGTTTAGCAATTTTAAGGTATATGCTCTCGTAGCGTATTTTGCAAGGCTTTGAGGTTCGGCCCCAGAGGATTATGGTTCAATTCCCGCTGACTGCACAAACTTTTTTTCTGTTATTATTTATTCATTATGTTGTTCAATATTGATTATTTAGATAGATGTTCAGGTTAGGTACTTGGGTTGGGGTACTATTGAGAACGTGGTACGTCATCTCTCCCCATAAATATAATAACACGTGACCATGGGTCATAAAGTTGGGTTAGAATCTTGAAATAATGAGGGCTGATAATACCAGGGGGGCGCCACTTAGGCTAAGACGGGTACCCTCGGGCGATCATCGGGTAACCATCGGGTGACCACCGCTCGGGGTCGCTGACCTGCCTGAGCTAGCCTCGCGAATTATGCATAGGGTCTCGCGGTATCACCTTCGATCATCATGCGCGCTCAACGCCTGTTGTGGAGGCTTCCTCCGCCGCGGGTCTGGGGCTCGCGCCTCCGCGGGTACTTGGGTTCCATGGGGAATGCTGTTAGGTTAGAATCTTCAAATAATGGGGCCCCCTGGTAATACCGGGGGGGGCCACTTAGGTTAATACGGATCCTGTATCTACTGCGAGTAGTTATGACGTCAGACACTAGATGGCTATAGTAGCTGGGTTCCACTTAGGTTAATAGAGGATGGTGGCTTCCAGGAAAAGTGCCACGCCCTAAAATGGTGATAAAACTGCAGATTTCAGGGCAATGTTATTTCTTATGGAGTTTTGGGTTGAAACACAGATAGCATTACTACTAAAGTAAGGCTTTGAATTTTCCTCAGGTTTAGGTTATTTCACTGGTTGGTTTTCTATATTTGGGTAAGTGAAGTAGACAGTTAGATCACATTTAATTTGGCGTTTATTCATCCAAATCGGCACTTTTTTACAAGATAACTCTTTAATACATGAATAATTACTAACTTTAGTACATAGGACAACTTTTATAACATTCCTTACTTAGTGCTTTTTGTTAGGCGAATGCAATTGTCATGTCCGACGGACGATGACACACGTTAATTTTGACGTACGTGTTTACCTTCTGATGGTTTAACTTGCAGTCGGTCCCGAGGAATCGAAAGTTTGCTCTATCGCCAGAAAATCACGCCCTGCTGTCATACGGAACAATCACAAGGTAACATATTTTCCGCCTTGTCTCTAAGAGACTATTTATTGTTCCGCCAGGTTTTCTTTGGACCAACTGTTATTTTTCCCGCTTTCTGTACCGCGATGGGCTTACTTTCCTGGCGGCAAAACGTGTCACAGGATATGCGTTTTTACAAGCTCTAAAAATAGACGTTTTAACATTGAATTGTATTGAGAACACTTTTTTGCTTAATTAACCGTAGTGACAGGCCGCTTATTTAAGAAATAGTAGTTATATTAAATTATAGTATTTACAAGTTCTGTTATTTGTCTAGACGACAGTATTATTCGTTTTACAAACATTCGATGCATTTTGTTTCTCTGTTTCTCTGACCGTTGAGGAATTGTGTTGCTAATGGAATAATAGCTGTAGCAAGTTATAATTTTGAAAAGCAGCTATTTTATCTAGACAAAAAGTAGTATTGGTTCTGAAAACATTGGTTGCATTTAATTTCATTATTTTTATCGCATTTAAGCAATCGTTTCTCCAACAGACACAAACAAGCTTACAATGGTGAACACAGGTTAACTAACTATATAAAATTGATCAACGGGATAAACCCAAAAAACATACCGGGTCCGCCAACGAAGCGGGGACGGAAGATTAAATCTTTATCGAGGAACTTATAAAGAATACTAAAACAGCATGAGGTCTGGAATTAGAAGCGGCATATTTTAAAAATATTTTACATTATACAGGGTGGCCCAAAAAAGTGTGGAGAACTAAACTTGTGTTTTTTTAAATGGAACACCCTGTATATTATTAGCCCAGAAGATGGGCATAGAGCTGCTGATCATTTTAATATTTGGTTATGTGGGTTTATTTTTAATAGTTTAAGAAATAATAACGATTTTATCTTAAAAATTATCTAAGTTTAGTAACCATTTCCAAATTACTAAAAACAATTGAATGAAATAGTAAACTAAAAAGCAATATGTTAGAATGTTGCCTATCTTTCCAATTAAAAATATTTGTGTTCAGTGCATTTATCATACAGGGTGATCACATTATGCAAAATATAAAAAATCTATTTTTTTTTAAATGGAACGCCCTGTATATTTTTTTATTTTAAGAAAGCCCTTTTCACATCCTTTCTACTGATACCAATTTGATACCTCTTAGAGTTTACCGTATTTTAGTTATTTCGATATAAACTTTAAAACCCCACACTTTTGCTACTTTTTCGAAAAATCTAGCGGTAACCCTTAAATGGTTTGCATTTGTTATGCATAACTTCATTTTCTTAATACTATTTTAATAACCTAGCATCAAATGACATTCCTTATTTTTTATTTTGCAATAAAGAAACTAAATGTTATTTATGAACTGATTTATTAAGACATTTATAAAACATAAACTTAAAACGATTATTATAAAAATAATGAATTAAAATTACAACTTAAAAAAAATAAAGGAGTTGACAAAACAAAATAAACAAACCCTTATTATGCGGTAAATCAGAATTTATTGTGTGGCTCTAATGATATGTTCAAAGGTTCTTCCCTGTTCTTGAAGGCATAAATGTAGCCTTCGAACAAAATTTTGCTGGACATCTTGTAGAGTTCTTATTCTAATATTTCTAAATGCCTCTCGTATACGATTTTTCATATCGTCTCGGTTCGTAGGAGCTATGGCATAGACTTCTTCCTTAACATATCCCCAGAGGTAAAAATCAAGGGGAGTTAAATCAGGGGACCTAGGAGGCCAAGCGATTGGTCCACCACGTCCGATCCACTGATTACCTCGCCAATGATTTAAAAATTGTCTAACCGGCTCATAATAATGAGGGGGAGCGCCGTCTTGTTAAAACCAGTGGTTTTGGAGAGTGTCGGCATCTACATTTTGAAGCAAAATGGGTAGATCATGTTGAAGAAAGTTTAAGTAAACTTGTCCCGTCAAACGCTCTTCAAAAAAATATAGCCCAATAATGTAAGGCCCTAATATTCCTCCCCAGACATTAACCGACCAGCGATTTTGGTTATCTACATGACGAACCCAATGTGGATTTTCACTAGCATAATAATGCATATTAGGCCTATTTACGATTCCGTTATTTTTAAATGTAGACTCGTCACTAAATAGAACTTTTGATAAAATGTCTGGTACTTCTCTAATTTTGTTAAGCATCCAATTACAGAATGTGATTCTTCTTAAGAAATCATCTTCATAAAGTTCTTGGTGTAATTCTATGTGATAAGGATGATATTTATACTTTTTTAAAATTGCTTGTTTCCTTAACACCGGTTTGCTGAAAAATGCCAGTCTGACTTACGTGATGATTTTCCTGTACTGCCAACAGAACCCTTAATTCATTTTCTTCATTAATAACGGGTTTATTGATTACCATCCTTTTTTTGTAAGCAACGCTTCCTGTTTCTACAAATCTTCGCAACAACTTCTCAAAGGCCTCTGGTCTCGGCTTTCTCTCAATATTTGGATATCTTTCAGCATACACTCGACTCGCTAGAAGGCAATTTCTTGCACATTCTCCCAGTATAAAAATCATATTTACCATTTCCACAGTGGTAAAATTCGACATTTTGAGAAATTTAGTACTTAATTTCGACGACTGAACAAATAATGTTAAATAATTGTATTCGGTCGTCACGTCATAGTGACAATCTAAACAAAAAAAATCATGGCAACTCGATTACGAATAAAAATAAAATGAAATAAATAAAAAGTAGCAAAAGTGTGGGGTTTTAAAGTTTATATCGAAATAACTAAAATACGGTAAACTCTAAGAGGTATCAAATTGGTATCAGTAGAAAGGATGTGAAAAGGGCTTTCTAAAAATAAAAAAATATACAGGGCGTTCCATTTAAAAAAAAATTGATTTTTTATATTTTGCATAATGTGATCACCCTGTATGATAAATGCACTGAACACAAATATTTTTAATTGGAAAGATAGGCAACATTCTAACATATTGCTTTTTAGTTTACTATTTCATTCAATTGTTTTTAGTAATTTGGAAATGGTTACTAAACTTAGATAATTTTTAAGATAAAATCGTTATTAATTCTTAAACTATTAAAAATAAACCCACATAACCAAATATTAAAATGATCAGCAGCTCTATGCCCATCTTCTGGGCTAATAATATACAGGGTGTTCCATTTAAAAAAACACAAGTTTAGTTCGCCACACTTTTTTGGGCCATCCTGTATAATGTAAAATATTTTTAAAATATGCCGCTTCTAATTCCAGACCTCATGCTGTTTTAGTATTCTTTATAAGTTCCTCGATAAAGATTTAATCTTCCGTCCCCGCTTCGTTGGCGGACCCGGTATAGAAAGGTATCATTAATCAATAATTTAATAAGAAAAAAATTGAATGGCATTTTTTTTTTATGATAAGGCACATCACTGCAGGATAAATCCTTTATGGCGCTCTGGGAACGGTGCGTGTGCGCAGGAAACGATTTACGTTGGTCTTAAATCTTTGAAGATTATAGTCGTTGGGGAACACGATCTCAGGGAGGTCGTTCCAGAGTGAAAGAATTTTGAAACAGTGTCGTTCGAGGGGTACTAAGCTGAACCACGTACTGGTGGGCGGCAGTGGCTCGTCGTGTATTTCTACCATGCACCGCTGGGTGGTATCAAGCGGGCAACCTCAGTTGAACACTTGCCATGAAAATATTTGTAAAATAGACTCAAGTCGCCAACCTGCCTTCGATGTTCAAGGCTTTCCAGGTTGTTTGTCAGACTATGGTCACCGATCAAGCGAATGGCTCTTCTTTGAATGGAATCTAACAATCTCAGGGTATGTTTAGGAACAGAGCCCCAAATATGCGAACAGTACTCCAGCGATGGTCGAATTTGGGCTTTATAGAGCATCAAAAGTTGTTGGGGTGTATAGAGGTTCTTTGTTCGGAAAAGTACTCCAAGCTTCTGCGAGGCTGCCTTAGCAATGACCGCAACGTGGCTATGCCAAGACATATGACTATCCAAATTAACGCCCAATAAATGAATTAATGAAGCCAAGGGAATCGAGTGTCCCGCCATAACTATATCCGATTCTTCAACATTAATTTTTTAGAAAAAACTGCCGCGTTGGTCTTTTTAGCGTTAAATTCTACTTGGTTATTGTCACCCCAAGACAGAATTTCTTCCAGGTCTTTGTTGAGATGTGAGACCTCTTGCTGCCTATAGAGATGTGCATTAGCAGCCGATGTCCGAGCATCCAAAGTAAAAGATGAAACAAGTGTGCTGTCATCAGCGAAGCTATATATAGGATTTTTAGTTTTTTCCAAAAGATCGTTAATGTAGAGTAAGAAAAGGGTGGGCGACAATATAGAACCTTGAGGGACTCCGGCGTTGATGTTAAATATGTCTGAAAGAAATCCGTCTATGACCACTCGCAGAGAACGGTCTTTAAGTAAGCTCGACAGTTATGAACAAAATTGAACCGGCATTCCGTATGCTTTCACTTTAGTTAGGAGCCCCTCATGCCATACTCGGTCAAAAGCCTTGGAAATATCCAGTGCTACCGCCCGGGACTCTCCATGATGTTCTATGCGTTGTTCCAAACATGAGTAACATAAGCGAGAAGGTCTCCTGTTGATCTAGACTTACGGAATTCATACTGGCGGTCACTAATAAGGTTGAAGCCTTCCAGGTATTTTAATAATTTTTCGTTAATAGCCTTCTCCATAACTTTGGATATAACCGAAAGCAATGCGACTGGACGATAGTTGTTTGGCAAGGTCTTCTTGCCTTTTTTGGGTATGGGCTGGACTCGCGCAGTTTTCCAGCAAGAAGGAAATATTTCTTTTTTGTAGGATAAGTTAAAAAGCCTACAAAATACCGGTGTCAGTTCGTCAGCGCATGTCTTAATTACAATGACTGGAATATCGTCAGGACCAGAAGCCTTTTTAGTGTCAAAACTCCTCAAGATTCGTTTAACATGGCGGTGGCGAAATACAATCTCAGGCATTCTCGATTCTACAGGGGGAATGTTTGGTGGAGTACTTCCCTGAAAATTTACCGTTGAATGTGAACAGAATAGCTCTGCCAGTAGGTTTGCTTTCTCCTGTGCTTTGGTCGCAATGGTGCCATCAGAACGTGTTAGAGGTGGAATGGTTGACTTGGTAAAGTTCTGACTGACGGCTACCGACCAAAATGATCTTGAGCCGTTAAGACATTCAAGAAGTCTGTCTTTGATCCTCTGGTTGTGTGCTTCTTTGCTTTGGTTTATGGCATGCTTAAGAAGGTGTTGACTGACCTCTTGGATAAGACCATAACATATTTTTAACCTCCTAGGTATATAAGACTAACTTTTTTAGGCGCTGTTTCTCTGAGGGTGGGTAATGTATTGAAGTCCTTAAACAACAATTTTAAAATAGCTTACAAATCTGTTAACAATTTACGTAGCTTATTCTCGAGAGTAAAGGATTTAATTAACGTGTGCTTGACAAAAGTGGGGTGTATTTGTTGTCCTGTAACTCTTGCACAGCTAAATATGCTGGTCAGACAGGACGTAGTTTTAATATTAGAATAAAAGAACATTTAAACTCTCAGAAATCGCCTAATGACAAGAGATCAGCTTTGGCCTACATTTAAGAGAGAATTTACATAATTTTAATACTAAAGACAACTTTAAAGTGCTACATAATGAGAATAAAGGCAATAAGCTGAATTTTTTTGGAAATATAGAAATAGCCAAATTAGAGATAAATAATCAAATTGAGTGTTTGAACGATCCTGTCAACGCCCACTATAGAGAAGCAGCGAGAATTGTGAACGAGCTTAAGTAGTAAATGTTTGTTTAAATAATAGTACCTCCTTTTGTGCAACTTAGATGTCGCTTTGGTTCCATATATATTATGTTTTATTTTTAAATGTTTTTTGGGTTTATCCCGTTGATCAATTTTATATAGTTAGTTAACCTGTGTTCACCATTGTGAGCTTGTTTGTGTCCTTAATGTAAAGTTTGTGATTATATTATGTAAGTAATACCTAATAATTTTGATTTGAAATTGAGATTATTATATAAATGAACTTTTTAGACAGCTCTTAAAAATGGTGTAAGAAACCGAAACGCGTAGAGCAAGATATTACATATTTGTGAAGAGTTTTGGATTTTTCTTTCCTCTTCAATAAGAGTATACTTTACCCCGGAGATATTTATGATTTAATTAATTAATATCTACAATTGGTAGCCAGTCATAGGACTGTAAAAAATTGTTAATTAGAACAAAATTTGCATGCAGTCATAATAAGAGTAGTTTGCACAGTCCATATATTTTGTATTCTTAGAACATAAGGGCAGCTCAAAAGGTGGGCGTTATTTGTAGTATTGCAGATATGTATTTTAAATATATTCACAATATTTAGTACATATTGTGGTTTATTGAAACACAATGTTTAATAGATATATTAAGGAAATAGTTTATATAATATAAAAGCTTACACACACCGACGCGGCCACGGCCGGGGTGGCGATCATATTAGCGGTCGGGCGTATTCACACCAAAGCGGTGAGTGGAGCTGTAAGGTAGTTGCCGTTTACAGATTTTATGTACACGAAAATATATTTTTAAAGTTCAGGTTTCATTTTTATTTCTATTATTTGTTATCATGATAGACGATGTGGAAGAAGAGACTTTGTTACTATTAGCTCTTTGTCCCACACCTTGTTTTTAGCCCTTATATTTTTATAATTTAAATGGCTTAATCAAAAAGTATGGTATATAATTTAACATTTTCTATTAATACTTCTGTTATATTATTTGCCATTACTACTGTCACTTCCCGCAGTCAAAGTTGACACGTTGTATTTGACCGTCACCGCATATCAGAACGCTGCCCTAGGCCGCTTGATCTAGACCTGCCCGCGCTGGTATGATTTCATTAATTTATTTCTATGTGTTTAGATTGGCCGCCACCGCTACCGTGGCCGTGGCCGCGGCCGCGTCGGTGTGTGGAAGCCTTAATATTTGTCCTTGTTTGTGCGAAGTGAATAAATATATTTAATATTATATCTTACACAAATATTTTAAAGATATCTGTATATCTAGTCTAGTGGCAGTCTGGCAGTGGCTAAAGATTACTAGTACTTACTATAATAGAGAACAATATTGCTAATCTAATGCATATATAAAGTGTTCGGGTAACGTGCTATTTTTTCGTGATAGGATTGAAGTTCGATATAATTTGGATACTTGTGGATTTTTCTTGATAAAAAAACGATTTATTTAAAATAATTAATAATTTAACAAAACAACATTATAATATTAAATAACGATTTGAATGGAACTAATTCGTGTCTTTCTGTTTTGCGCGTCCTATCGTGACAGATATTGACATTTTTTCTACCCTCGATTGTTTTTGTTATTTTCTTGACTTCGGTCAACCCCATTGCTACTTGGATCCAAACTTCTTCTAGTGGCGTGTATACTTGGTTGCCTAATTATTTCTGTCTTTACTGAACATGCCGCCCCCGTTGAAAAGCTCTGCTTTTTAAAATAAACGTGCGATTTACAACACAAACAATAACATTATTTAAGACAGTATTTTGTCATGAAAACACTACTGACTACTGCTGGTCGCTATTGTCAGTTTCGATTGGTAACAAATATATTTTTGAAATGGATCGTTTTAACACAGTTCCACTAGGTAATCGCACTGAAACAACTCGCACAATATTGTCTGTTCCATGATGCAATTCTGCTACTCTTGCCATGGGCCATCGTAGTGGAGGAAGATTGTCTTCAATGATCACTACTAGCGAGCCAACTTTAACGATACTTTCAAATTTATTTTTCTATTTGGAACGAGTCTGCAAACTTGACAGATACTCCTTATACCATCTGTTCCAAAACTGTTGGTTAAGTTGCTGAAGTCACTTGTATCGAGTCAAACGATTAATGTTAATGTATTTTACATCTTCTTGAGGTGCACTTACGAGTGAGTCGCCTATCAGGAAATGGGATGGGGTCAAAGGTAAGTAGTCGTTTATATCGGATGAAATTGGAGCTAAAGGACGAGAGTTTAAGCAGGCCTCGATCTGGGTAAGTAAAGTATAGATTTCTTCGTAATTTAAAGATGAGTTTCCTAAAACACGTCTTAAGTGAAATTTCGTTGATTTCACTGCAGCCTCCCATAAACCCCCCATGTGTGCCGCTCTGGCAGGAATAAAATGCCACTGTATGCGATCACTCGCCAAAAATGACAAAACCGCATCGTTATGCTTGTCATCATTTAACAAATTATACAACTCCAAAAATTGGTTATTTGCGCCAACGAAGTTAAGACAGACCATTATCTGAATAAATGTCGCTTGGTTTTCCGCGCCGTGAACAAAATCTCTTTAGTGCGTTTAAAAAACTATCCGTGGTTAGATCGGTAACCAATTCAATGTGCGCAGCTCGAGTTGCAAAACAAACAAAGATACAAATATATTAATATAAGTTTTAATTAATTTGCTTTTACGCGAAGTACCGTCTTTCATATAAATTGGACCAGCGTAGTCCACGCCACAACTAATAAACGGTCTACCAGGTGTCACTCTGGAATGGGGTAGTGAACCCATCAAAAACTTTGTCGGTTTCGGGTTGAAACATCGGGTGAAAACATCTAACACACTCCAGCGTGTAAATGCTTTAAATGAGCATCCTGGACGATCAAATTAGTTAATTTATGCTTATACGGTAAAATTATCGGGTGCTTTTGATCAAAGTTTACTTCCGAGTTCGATAGTCTTCCACCTACTCTGAGTACGTCGCTAGTGTCTAAGAATGGGTGAAGATTTAATATTTTGCTCGCGTTACTTACATTTTTTGATTCTCTAATATCTGAGATTTCTTTTTCGAACGAGTCCTTTTAAGCTAATCGAATTATTATTAAAATATATTCATTTAATTCTTCTGCCGTTATTACGTTTGATTTAACTGGAACCTTTTTTAATATTCTATTTTTAAATCTACAAATATATGCGATTACTCTTTGTAATTTGATCAGCTTTGAGTATCTTTTAAACCAATCTATTTTTATATTGTTTTCCATGTTATTTACTTTTAACATTACCGTAGTCGATTTGACTTCTGGCAAAGTTTCTAAATCTAGTTTAATGTCACTCTCAGAATAATACGTCTTTGTATTATTCTTTAAAAAACTAGGGCCGTTAAACCACATCTTGTTGTCGAACAGAGTTTTGTGAAAAGGGTCCGACTTAGCTTCCAATTTAATTAGTAATGATAATAATCTTGTGTCTGCAAAATATTTGAAAACAATGTGTAGAGCATCTCTCTTTTCTTCAGCTAGTAATGGATATTCTTCTTTGGTTATTGTAGGATCCAAAATATACACCAAAAAGTGAAAGGGGGTTAGAGCTTCAACATATCTGTTCTTAAATAATTGATATTGACGCAAGCTTTTTTCTTCTTCAAATTCAAAACTGTCAAAAATAGCCAGTAACTTTTTTCATATGTAAACTGCTTGAGATAAAAATGCACCTTTTTGTTGCATTGCATCCAGTGCTATAGAAATCGGTTTTAGCAACTGTAGAAAATCTTCAGCCATCCTAGTAGATAAGCTATCTGTGTTTCAACCCAAAACTCCATAAGAAATAACATTGCCCTGAAATCTGCAGTTTTGGTGCCATTTTAGGGGCGCGGCACTTTTCCTGGAAGCCGCCATCCTCTCTTAACCTAAGTGGACCCAGCTACTATCGCCACCTAGTGAGCGACGTCATAACTGTTCGATGTCGGTAATATAGGGCCCTATTGACCTGTGTGGAACCCTCCACTGCTGTCACCTAACCCCCCACACATTATTCTAAGCTAACTTTTGTCCCAACGGAACCCAGATCACGCGTTACCCCGATTATATAGTAACATCATTGTGGGGGTGCCACCTAACGGGGAGAGATGTACGTACCTGTTATCTTGAGACCTGTAGCGCCACCTGCTTTTCATATTTTGTTTACCGCGATGGTAGGTATGACGTTGTAAATCAGTTAAAATATTTTAAAATATAACAATAACAGAAAAAAAGTTTTTGTCCTCGGCGGGATTTGAACCATAATCCTCTGGGGCCGAACCTCAAAGCCTTGCAAAATACGCTACGAGAGCATATAGATTAAAAGAGTTGATCAATGTTGATAAGCTAAAAATATGGGGAACCCGCCAATTATAACGTATAGGTGGAACAAAGGACCCAAGTGTGGAGACGATGGGCAAATGGCGGCAACATGTTTTTGTCTACATAATATTGCTACATCTGTTGCAGTATGCATGCGCCATAACATGTCATCAATGAACATTGTTAGAGACCGCGTGGCATGTAATTAGACAACCGGGGATCTAGTATGTCCTTTTGGCAAACAGTATTTTCAAGCGCCATCTATAATTACGTTCGCGCATACCCACACCATCTGGGTACTGCCTGAACTTATGCAACCAGAAGCCCCTATCAGCAAATATTGCCTTCACCAATTTATTAATAAACCTAAGTGTGGTGATGACGACAAAATGGCGGTAAACCTAGCTTTTATAATGCCTTCACCATTTTATCGACAAACCAGTACTAATGGCGTTGCCAAACCAATATTTCCCCTTATTCAACATAAAAATTGTCGAAACGGCAACACCGCCGTTCCAATACTGAAAATTTAAGAAAATACGCTTAGGCCATCTTGCAATACCCGTTCGCAACAGTAACTAGGTAAAACAAAGAACCTTAAGTGTGGTTATAGGGATATATTATTATCGATGTCAATTTATTAACAAATCTTAAACCTTCCAACAGCATTCACCCCATATCGCATTGATAAAAATACCCATATAAATACCCTATCGGAATGCCATTCAGGATTGCATAATTAAATGAAAATCAATCAATTTTAAAACTTTTTTATTTATAACATAAAAATATCACTTACTACCGCCCTGGTATATTACATTAAAGGAATAAAAAATCGGCGTAAATAAAAAGACATATCTGTAATCATTTAGCAACGTTTTATTTCAGAAATATATGCAGTTTTCAAGTCAAATGCACTATCATGGTAATATATAAAGGTCATATCGGAGAAAATAAGATCTTTTTCGAATTTTATTATGTTTATGCAACTTTAAGGATATGTTTACCGAATCGCGCAATAAAAACAGAATACATAATTAATTATCTTTCAATAAAATGATCATATAAAATCGAGTCACAACGCGAGGTAGAAGTGGTTTTATATGTAAATTTTATCAACATTGTTGGTCTATTACATATGCAATTTTGCATTGAAAGTAATTTTCCTTTTAATAAATAAATAATGTATAATGTGGGCGAATAAAAGCAAGCATATATTACTACTAATGGGATCTGTATACAGGGGGTATGAAACACTTTTAACCGTTAAATTACGCCTTTAAATTACAAATTATATCTATAAACAACCATAACATTCGACCTAAATGGTATATTTTAGTACAATGACGTAGCTGAAGACCAACTACATTTTAACTGATTGTACGTATTTGGGGGATATATTTAAAATTAATCTTGGAAGAGAACATATAATAAGTATTTTTCGTTTCCCTCAAGCCCCGGCTAGGCGGATCAAAACCCCGTTAAGCTGTCTAATCCGCCATTAACCCCGTTTAAAATATCCCAACAGAGTAGTTATTACCAGCCTCGTATATGTATTTAAAATCAGTGTAAAGAATAAACAAGCCCATTATCTACATTTTCAAAATGCCCCGTATATGATGATATTATATTAGTGTTTGAATTAATTAGTACGTACTCCAATCGACATATATTTATGCATCATAAAAATTAATTCTTTACTAGTAGGAAAAATTAGTACATACTCAAATCGACATATATTTATGCATCATAAAAATTATTTCTTTAATAGTAGGAAAAACTTATATAAATATAGATTGAACACCCGTTTACTTGCAAACGTGAAAATATGTCTGGTAAGTTCTTTTTATTATAAATTTTTTAATTTTTTAATTCGGGGTTTTCTTTTATAGCAGTACAAATCATCAATTTCATTGAATTTATGGTGGGGGAGATGTTTCCCGGCGAGGCGGTATGATTTTAAAAAATACAATTATTTTTATATGCCTAATTACGGCATTTTCAGATGATATATATTTTCCATAACTACCACCCGGAGCATGCCCTGCCAGAGGACTTCAGAGAACTGTGGCATGGCCCCCTCTCTGGGCACGGGGTGATCGTCTGGGCGGACCCAGACGAAAAAATAGTTTATGGATATATTTATAATTAAATATTCAAAATTAATTTTTGTGTTTCATTTCAAATGGGGCTGTGGGAAAATTAAAAAAACATTTTGAAATCCCAAGGTATATTAACAAAAATAAGTTTACAATTTGAAACGTTATATCAATTTATAATAAAAACTAAAGATATGGGGCCGATAAAATAGCGATTATAATAAAAGGCAGTTTGCATCTGAAAAAAGAATGGGATAATGAATAGTGAATTGATATAATATAAAAAAACTTACCAGAACTTCAAAATCTCTAAAATAGGGGTAGTGCATCTGTATTTCTCTACAAAATGTTTGCCAGTACGGACAAGGCCTAATTGACTGCAACGTATGGTAGCCACTTCTGCCTCGGTTTTGGTCATCCTTTTAGGGAGATATACCATTTTATCGTCTTCTAGATAGACGATTGTGGAAATGCCAAAGGGTCCGTCCTTGTTCTCGATGTCAAGAATACGGTAAAGTTTACCCTCTTCCAGGTCTAGACCGTTTACAACAGCAATTTTAGCAGCCATTTTTAGTTTTTCAGGCCCTTAATTCGAGAAAAGAAGAAATCGGTGAACTAGCTTTCCTGCAGTGGTTTCTGGTATTTATAGCTATACCTCACCATAACAGATAATATTCTAGAACGATCGAGAAGTAAAAATTCAAGTAGCCCCACTCCAACAAAACGCTCAAGGATTTAGCGTCACTCTAGAAGGGGCTTATAAATAGTGCAGAAATGGTGAGAGCACTTAATTGTTTCTGTTATAAGTTTGCAACAGGTAAGTTTTTGAATTTTATTATGGTGTCGGGGGGGTTTTTAAACTGACTTGGTATTTTTATTCAAAGTGTTTGTATCTTTTGGTTTTCTTTTTGCATACGTTTAAAGCGTGATGCTCAAAATTGTGCGCCTATATGTAAAATATGTATTAAAACGCTCGAAAGTTAAGGTAATCTTTTTTATTTTGAATAAAATTTTTTATAATATTTCCCTAAAACGATATCAGTATACCTAGGTAATTTTTTAAAATGCGTCTCATATGGACACGCACCCACATAAGCCATTGTTTTTATTACGAATTCACGAACCCTTCTTCGTTATTATGTAGAATACAACTACTTTATATAGGCATTTGCACCAAGTAGTTTGGGTATTAGTTTTTCAAAACAGCCCTAAAAGAAATGAAAATTGTTTTTAATTTTTTTCATACCTGTATAATAGTTTGTTTTATCATTTTATCTACAAGTGGGTTTTTATCAGTATAATATCAGATACATTTAATATTATATTGTTTTTTATATCTTTTTTAAATATTATAACTCAATTCTTGTAACTTGAGTATGTACGTCACAATATCTGTGCAATCAAACTAGCAGTTAAATAAGGCATTATTTAATAGGGTCATAGAACAAATAATCCTGCAAATATAATTAATTTTAAAACAGCTGTTCTACGCCGCTGTATCGTAAAAGTTAATTTAACAAGTGACGACAAGCTGGTAAATTACAATGACCATAACACTCCGTATGCATCGAAAAAGATATAGGGAAAGTAATTTATTTTACAACTTGTATAGGACTTGGAACATAGGCTGATTAAAGAAAACGGGTTTGGCATAGGTTGATTAAAGAAAACGAGAGCTCTAATGGTAATATATTTTTATTGGGCTTATAATAATATACATTTTATTTATTTTTACATAACTAAAATTTTATATTACGAGATATAATCTTATGTAATAAATCTTTAAGCTGCGCCAAAACGCCTACATTAGGGCAAGATATACCAAAAAATGAAAGATCCATTTTACCGATGCGAATTAAGCTCATGGTAAATTCATTATATTCAAAAAACATGTCGTTTTGAATAAAATAAAGGCGGCCGTCGGTGTAACGAAATACACTGTCTATCTTTGCGGGAATCCCGTTAAATAATTCAGACGTTATATGATAATTGTCGGGCCTAAACATGCACTCATTTATGCCCCATACTAGAATATCATTGAAAAATAAATAGGTTTTTCCCTTGTTTGTGTTCACGACAGCTTGAACTCTGGTTTTTACATTTGTGGCAGCGAGACTATCTATTGATTCCGTTTTTATTAACGCGAACGTGCTGTATTCTACAAAGTAAATCAGATCACCGGCAAACAATACAATGTCTCCATTAGGACGTTCATATATAGCAGTTATTTTCCTAAAATTTTTTGGCAAAAATTTAAAATAATCTGTTAATAGAAACGGGGTATTAGAAATTTGCTTTGTCTCTAAATTCAACATCCAAACAAATCTCTCATAAAAAATAAATAATTTGTTTTTAACGATTAAATAAGCTTTATTTGTTTTCGAGTCCAAGTCGCATAGAGTCGGAAACTGTGCCGCATCGGGTACCGAGGGCGCGTCAGGGGTCGGGTGTACGCTGGGGATTGTTGTTGCAGCTTTTGTCTGTATAGTTGTGGTTCTTGTCTGTGGGGTGGTTGTAACTTTTATTGGCATAGTTGTGGTTTTTATCTGTGGAGTGGTTGTAACTTTTGTAGGTATTGTCGTGGTTTTTGTCTGTGGGGTTGTATTCGGTGACGTGGGTATTTTTGTTGTGGCCAAAGATTTTTTGCCATAAAGGTACTCGATACCATAAATATCGTCCTGAGTTATTTTCACATTTTCCGCTTTGTAATACGGGTACATGATCGCGCTCTCGTCAGCTGTGTGGGCTAAACCTAGAGTATGCCCAATCTCATGTATTAAAACGCTTAGTAAATTTGTCCCACCATTTTTGGAGGAAAGACTCCATGGCTCTTTTGAATGCATGTGAATCTCTACATTGAAACTTCCATCTGGAAAAAATGCGTGCGCTAAAGTAGGTTTATCTAATTTGTAGGGACACCAGGTGAGGTCATTTTTCATTTTATGCCGTTGGTCGGCAAACGAAATTGTAATATTATGGATGTTTCTATCATATTTAAAGCGGAAATTAGAAACATCCTCCCATGCTTGAAAAGCTCTTTCAGCAACTGCTCTATATGGATATACTGAATAATTTGGGGGGTAGATAGACCAGGATAGCTTTAAATCTTTCCATAAGTAGTTAGAGCCTCTTCCCCAATCTGCAATATCTTTGACGCCACAGCGTGGTCTTTGCATTAGAGCAATAGTTTCGTTATTTAAGGTTCCATCTTCAGGGAGACCATAAGTTTCTTGAAATGCCCGTAACCCATCTGATATCGACACTAAGGCATTATCTGTAGCATTTTCTTCCAAGTAACCATAGTCTGTTAAATATTGGCGGGCAGCTGTTTCGTCTGTTGCCTGTACAGCTGTAGAAGTAACAGTGAGAAATAAAATGAGGTAAATTAACACACCCATTCTGCTCGAGGGGTAGATATATACTGAAATCATAAATAAGGGGTAGTGTATTTATTTTAAAAATTCGATTACACCAAGTTTTTCCAGTTCTAGTAATATAGACCATATTTTATCGTCGTTTTTATGATTAAAATTGTCGCTCTCTAACTGTTTAAACATTTCCACTAGCTTGTTAACATCATTATCGTAATCAAGTTCTAAATCATTCAAAGTAGGAGGAATAGTACTGTTCAATTTAAGGTTTTTCTTTATCATGCTCACTCTGCTTTTCTTTAAATAAGTCCTTTTTGGTGGAAAAAGCTTAGAAATAATGTTTGTATACTTCCAGCTTCTGCTAGAATTTATGTGATTTTTACTATTAAACCCCCTTCGGTGTGCGCTTGATAAAAGAAGGATTTCTTTATATTTATCCAGCTCTGTATTGGAATAGCCTATAGGGCGTTCTTTTGTCAATAAATTCAGAAGTCCTACAGTTAAAGTATATTTCTCATTATCAATCACTAGGGTGTTATTTTCAAATTCTACGGGCTTATTCCCAATAAAGCAGCCATTTTCAACCATTTTAAAACCAAAATCTAGGCCGTTCGGCAAAGACAAAAGCGCTAATTTAATTTTTCGGTTCGCCATCTTATCTCGCAGAACTCTGACATTCGAATGACGTACTCATCAACGGAACGGGTGTTTAAAACACTACCTAAAACACAACACTAACATAACAATATCTTAACTGGAACAAAACAGTGTCTTAACGGAAACAAAACAAACATATAACGCTTATATATCAATCACAACGTCAACACTGAAAAAACAAAACAGGTCTTATATACCTATAATATTGTTTCAGATCATCTGAACACAAACAAAAACACTAATATAACACTGCTACGTCAATCATAATGATGACGCTGTATACCCATAAACAGGGTGTAGTTCTGAGAAGCCCTAATATATTTTCTAGTAAAACACTGTTTCTTTTGGGTAAAAAATGATACATATGTAATAATATTAATACGATTGTAAATACGCATAATCTTTATTAAATACATCTAGATACACTTCTATGAATAATGTTCCTAATCGTTTTAAGTTTATCTGGAGCTTTTGAAAAATAAAAGTGAGTTGATTTTGTTTCTAGGAACTGATTGAAAATATTTAACATTTCTATTGAATCCAGGTCTGCCCCCAATTTATATTCTTTATATTGGAACTCGCTAACGTCGATAGAAGGCATCATATGTTTCATCACTTTAAGGGTAGGATCATAAGGTTTTTCTTTAAACACGTTCCAAAAATGAATGTTGCTTCCCATTTCGTCATACAAGAGTTGTCCACATTTCGGTTCAACATTGATATTATATTTTTTAGCAAGCTCCCAAACTATTAAGGTAGCCGGTAGACAGGATGCGTAATATTTGTTCTGTATAAATACTCTTTCAACATTGTCGAGAATAATGTTTAATGTTTCTACCATGTTTAACACCACGCTGTCGACTATGCAATGAATCCATTATCATAGCTGCAGCCTTTTAACGGACTCGTTATATTAATGTTTTCAGCAAGTAATATATTCAAAAACGCGTAAAACTGCTTGTTGTATGTACATCTGCTGCATACTAAACCTTGAATATTAATTCTGAACGCACCTTATTTTTTCAAAGGCATGCATGTTACTTTTCTGAACGCACCCCAACCGAGGTTATAAATAGGGGTGCATTATAAGCAGAACGCAGGAGCTTCAGAGCCCCTTCTGTCTTTGTACGTTAGAGAGAGCAGACGTATTTTGAGCCATATTTATTTTGTTACAGAGTAAAAAAAATGCCGATCCTAAGTGAGTACGTCGAGTTAATTAGGGCCCAGATGGATACCCCTAACTTAACAACGATTACCTGTGGTAAGATATTGCAGGACTGTACTCGTGCAATTCGCAATTTAAATAAACTTTTGAAACGCGCTGAGTCTGTGGCTGAAAAGTCTCATATAATAGCGTGTTTAGCCCAAATTAAGGGGTTTCAGTCCTTACTAAAGGACCGTAAAGTGGGTGGGGGTAGTGGGACACGTCGTGCAGAAACAGCTTCTTGTAGAGTAAAGTTGGAAGATTTACATTCGGCATTCCAATCGAGAATCAGGACGGGTGTTATTATTAACAAGCGTCATACTGATGTACGATCATTTTTAGAGGACTGTTTGGCAATTTTTAAGCGGCGAATTCAAAACGCACTAAAAAAAACTGCTGCACTCAAAGTTAACACCACTCTTTGTGGGATTTTGAAATTAGTAAAGCAGACGAAATTTTAAAGGATACAAAGTACATTACTACTCCGAATGCCCCTATTTTAGGTAACACAAACTTAAATGAGTGGTTTGCCGATCATGTTAAGAACCCTATTTTAGTTGAATTAGACACGTTCCAGGAAAGAAATTCTGGGTGGGCACTACGCAAAATTACACATTTAATGGTATCTATTAATCATTATAATCCTCTTCGGGTCGGAACTTACATCGAACTTCCAAAACAAATAGCTAAAAGAAGGGCATGCGTCAATGTAAAAAACAGTGATGAAATGTGCTTTGCGTGGTCCATCGTTTCCGCTTTATATCCCGCGTTCAAGCATTCTGAACGAACATCGTGCTATCCAAACCCTCAGTCAGTTCTAAACTTGGAAGGTATTAAGTTTCCCATGACAATTAATCAAATTTCAAAGTTTGAAAAGCAAAACCTAATTTCCGTTAACGTATATCGACTGCAAAAAATTGGAAAAAATTATCTGGTTGTGCCATATTATATACCTGAAAATAAGCATCCTACCCATATAAACTTACTACTTTTACAAGACGGGTACTTTTCCTCAGATGATGATGTTGATTTAAGCCCTATAAAATACCATTTTGTTTGGATTAAAGACCTTTCACGCTTACTATCAAGGCAATTGAGTCTTGATACACGGCGAAAATTTTTTTGTGATCGCTGCCTTCATTATTTCCACACGCAGATGACGCTAGATAAGCACACGTCCGAATGCTCTAAAAACAAGACCTTAGCAATACCTCGGATGCCTGTAGAAGGCAATAATATTTTGGAATTTAATAATTTTTAACATAAGGAAAAAGCCCCGTTTGTTATATTCGCAGACTCGGAAAGCTTGCTAATACCTGTAGTCGATGATATAGAAAAAAACACTCAAAAGGAGCAAGAGCATGTCCCTTATAGCGTCGGTTATTATGTAAAATGTAATTATGACGATTCTCTATCATTTTATAAAAGTTACACAGGCCAAGACTGTATGCAGTGGTTTATGCGCGAGCTTCAACAATTTGCTGAAGACGTCGAGACGGTCTTTTTATGTGATTTGCCCATGGAACCGCTTACGCCTGCCCAACAACAAAGTTTTTTGGCCGCTACTCACTGCCATATATGTGAGAAGCCATTTACGGAAGACGATAAGCGTGTTAGAGATCACTCACACTTTACCGGAAAGTATCGAAACGCTGCACATGAGCACTGCAATCTACAGTACCAGGATTCGCACACAATACCTGTCCTATTCCATAACTTGAGTTGCTATGATGGGCACATGATAATACGGGCGCTATCTGAAATAGAGGGGAAGATTGATATATTACCTGTAAATAAAGAAAATTATATCTCATTTACGAAGCATATAATGGATAGTACTGTTCATTTTCGATTTATAGATAGTTTTCGCTTTCTTGCTAGCGGTCTGGATAAGCTTGCATCATACTTATGTGAATATCCTAACCTAAAAGCAGAGTTTGAACACCTGGGGGAAGAACTGAACTTACTTACCCGAAAGGGTGTTTTCCCTTATGATTATATGAACGCTTGGGAAAGATTGAATGAGACTGAACTCCCTCCTAAAGAGGCGTTTTATAACAGCTTAGAAGATGTAGCTATAAGTGACGCGCAATATTTAAATGCGCAGAAAGTTTGGCAAACTTTTAATTGCCGTACCATGCAAGATTACTCAGACTTATATCTTAAAACGGATGTAATGCTTTTAACGGATGTATTTGAAGCATTTAGGGATATATCGCATAGGACATATGGCCTTGATCCTGCATGGTCGTATACCCTACCTGGTTATGCGTGGCAATGTTTATCCCTCTTAATTCATCGAGAAGATATGATAAAACTTGAGCTGCTTACTGATTTAGAGATGCTAACATTCATAGAAAAGGGAGTTCGCGGGGGGCTAAGTCAGTGTTCGAAGAGGTATGCAGAAGCCAACAACAAGTACATGCCAAATTATGACCCAACTAAAGAAGACTCCTATCTCATGTACTTTGATGTCAATAATCAATACGGCTGGGCAATGTCGCAATATCTACCTTATGGCGGCTTTAGATGGCTTTCAGAAAACGAGATATCTCACTTAAACATTAGTGAAATTTCAGATAAATCTGCCGAAGGGTTTATTTTGGAAGTGGACCTGGAAATACCTGAAAATTTGCATGATAAGTTTTCCGATTTTCCATTATGCCCTGACCATGAAAAACCACCTGGGGCAAAGAATGAGAAACTTTTGGCTACGCTACACAATAAAACAGAATACGTAATACACTATAGAAACTTAAAGCAAGCTCTAACTTTGGGTGCAAAATTGGGCAAAATACACCGAATATTAGCATTTAAACAATCTCCATGGCTAAAATCATATATCGACCTCAACACGGGGCTGCGCCAAAATGCCAAGAATGAGTTTGAAAAGAATTTTTTTAAACTTATGAACAATGCCGTATTTGGAAAGACAATGGAGAATATCCGGAACCACTCTGAGGTCAAACTTATAACGAAATGGGATGGTCGCTACGGCGCAGAAGCCTTAATATCCCGGCCAGAATTTAAAAGCAGCACAATTGTTTCCGAAAATTTAGTAATTGTCGAGCTTGCAAAAACACAAATTTATTTTAATAAGCCGATTTATGTCGGCATGTGTATTCTTGATTTGGCAAAGACTACGATTTATGGCTTTCACTACGAGTACATGGTTCCACGTTTTGACACCTGTAGTGTATTGTATACAGACACTGATAGTCTTATTTACGAAATTAAAAACCACGATGTGTATCAGATAATGAAACGAGACTGCAACGATTATTTTGATACCTCAGATTATGCCCGTGATAACGTTTATACGATTCCACAAGTGAACAAAAAGGTGCTGGGAATGATGAAAGATGAGAACAATGGCCGCATTATGACCCATTTTGTCGGCCTTAGGTCTAAAATGTATGCTATTAAACTGCTTTATACTCCAGACGAGATTGAGCAAGAACGGGTAAAACTAGAGAATTTAAACAAAGAGCGGGCGGAAATTGATAAGGTTTTATCTAACTTGGGCGTCACCAAAAAGATAAAGGGGATTAAAAGGTCTGTGATTAAAAATAAAATCACATTTGACGATTACGTCACCTGCCTTGAAACTTGGTTGGAAAAGCCTATTTCACAGCGTCTAATTAGGTCCCAAAAACATGAGCTACATACTATAAAACAAACTAAAATCGGTCTCAGCCCTTATGATGATAAGCGGCAAATATCGAAATCTTCACCGGGCACATTACCATGGGGGCATTGCTCACTTATGCATGTGGATGACTAAGTTGATCAGGGTCTGTTCAACAGGTTAACAGGCCAACAGGGCCTGTTCAACAGGTCAACAGGCCAACAGGGCAGTTCAACAGGGTCTGTTGATCAGGGTCTGTTCAGTTCAACAGGGTCTGTTCAGTTCAACAGGGTCTGTTCAGTTCAACAGGGTCTGTTCAGTTGTTCATTATTAGTATTATAATTATTCATATTATTATAACATTAGCACTCATATTACTATTAGCATTAAAATTATTTTCATTGCTAGAATAATCTACTAACGCACACATATTATATCCTAACCTGTATAGCTTTCAAAAGAGCCCATATTGGTTGTACAGTAAAAAGAAGGCCAAAATACTAACGCACACATATTATATCCTAACCTGTATAACTTTAAAAAGAGCCCATATTGGTTATGCAGTAAAAGAAGGCCAAAATTCCCCCTGTATAACTTTAAAAAGAGCCCATGTTGGTTATACAGTAAAAGAAGGCAAAAATTCCCCCTGTATAACTTAAAAAGAGCCGTATATTATGTTATATATATATAGAACTGTTTTCTGATTTCAAATCATTTGTGGTATAATTTTTTTCGTTTGGTTTTGCTTTGAAAATTCGTTTTTCCATAAAAATCGAATGGGGACAATATGGGCCACGTTCACGTCGTGTCCCTGTTTAAACTGAGTGCCCTCTGGTAAGTGTAGTGTTGTTCAGGTATTTTTGCTCTTGCCCTCGTTTCAAGTTGTATGTATAAGTTAAGGATAATATTCTATCTATAAGCGAATATTGCACATTACTCCTACTCTGTTCAAATACCCATACCCGCCAATGTCTTTTTCCATTCATTTTTTTGTTAGTTTTTAAGTTTGTATATAGATATGCCTTCTTGTGCGGTAATGTTCCTAATATAAATGTTTCTAGTCCTAGTTTTTTAATTGTATGTAGATATGTCTATTCTTGCACGGTAAATGTTTCTAATCCTTAGTTTTAACTGTAAATATTTTTCACTAAATTTTGAACTTATAATATATTGTACCTATATACAAGATTGGCGATAAGTGTCAAATTTTTGTTTCGTTCAGGTATTATTTTTGATGCAAGATACTTGTCTTATTTAAATATTTTTGCTAACTAGTGCTGTAATGGTGTATTTGACTTGAAAACTGCATATATTTCTGAAATAAAACGTTGCTAAATGATTACTGATGTCTTTTTATTTACGCTGATTTTTTATTCCTTTAATGTAATATACCAGGGTGGTAGTATGTGATATTGTTATGTTGTAAATGTAAAAAGTTTTATAATTTTTAATTACGCCGATTTTTTATTCCTTTAATGTAATATACCAGGGCGGTAGTAAGTGATATTTTTATGTTATAAATAAAAAAGTTTTAAAATTGATTGATTTTCATTTAATTATGCAATCCTGAATGGCATTCCGATAGGGTATTTATATGGGTATTTTTATCAATGCGATATGGGGTGAATGCTGTTGGAAGGTTTAAGATTTGTTAATAAATTGACATCGATAATAATATATCCCTATAACCACACTTAAGGTTCTTTGTTTTACCTAGTTACTGTTGCGAACGGGTATTGCAAGATGGCCTAAGCGTATTTTCTTAAATTTTCAGTATTGGAACGGCGGTGTTGCCGTTTCGACAATTTTTATGTTGAATAAGGGGAAATATTGGTTTGGCAACGCCATTAGTACTGGTTTGTCGATAAAATGGTGAAGGCATTATAAAAGCTAGGTTTACCGCCATTTTGTCGTCATCACCACACTTAGGTTTATTAATAAATTGGTGAAGGCAATATTTGCTGATAGGGGCTTCTGGTTGCATAAGTTCAGGCAGTACCCAGATGGTGTGGGTATGCGCGAACGTAATTATAGATGGCGCTTGAAAATACTGTTTGCCAAAAGGACATACTAGATCCCCGGTTGTCTAATTACATGCCACGCGGTCTCTAACAATGTTCATTGATGACATGTTATGGCGCATGCATACTGCAACAGATGTAGCAATATTATGTAGACAAAAACATGTTGCCGCCATTTGCCCATCGTCTCCACACTTGGGTCCTTTGTTCCACCTATACGTTATAATTGGCGGGTTCCCCATATTTTTAGCTTATCAACATTGATCAACTCTTTTAATCTATATGCTCTCGTAGCGTATTTTGCAAGGCTTTGAGGTTCGGCCCCAGAGGATTATGGTTCAAATCCCGCCGAGGACAAAAACTTTTTTTCTGTTATTGTTATATTTTAAAATATTTTAACTGATTTACAACGTCATACCTACCATCGCGGTAAACAAGATATGAAAAGCAGGTGGCGCTACAGGTCTCAAGATAACAGGTACGTACATCTCTCCCCGTTAGGTGGCACCCCCACAATGATGTTACTATATAATCGGGGTAACGCGTGATCTGGGTTCCGTTGGGACAAAAGTTAGGTTAGAATAATGTGTGGGGGGTTAGGTGACAGCAGTGGAGGGTTCCACACAGGTCAATAGGGCCCTATATTACCGACATCGAACAGTTATGACGTCGCTCACTAGGTGGCGATAGTAGCTGGGTCCACTTAGGTTAAGAGAGGATGGCGGCTTCCAGGAAAAGTGCCGCGCCCCTAAAATGGCACCAAAACTGCAGATTTCAGGGCAATGTTATTTCTTATGGAGTTTTGGGTTGAAACACAGATAGCTTATCTACTCATCCTTTTAATAAAAATATCTGAAACTTTTTCAAAAATCACTGGATCAATTTGATCTTTATGCTCTTCACATATTAATAACAATTTTGGCCACTCATTTACATAGATCTCAAGACAATCTGAAAGTGTATTCCATCGAACATCCTGAAGTAAGACCAATTTCTTGCCCCCTTTCTCTTTATACCAAGCATTTGGCAAATGGGTATTTCTGAAGTATTTTACAATATGTACTATATTATGTTCTTTTATCTGCGATGCTTCTAAATCTTTGGAGAGCAAACTAAGTAAGTGTGCCGAACAACCATATGTAATTATAGGGTAATTGGACGACTCGGTAATATTTTTCTTCATACTGACCATGTTGCTCGCATTATCTGTAACAATACTGGTAACTTTACAGTTATATTCATTTTTGCACTTATTTATTGAGTTAATAGCCAATTCGGTAAGATAGTCAGCTGTTTGGGGATGACCAAATGTATCTATGCTTTCTAAAAGAACACTGTTTCCATCCTCTGCAGTCAAAACGACACAGATTATCGGCTCATTATGTATATTGGACCATCCATGTAAGGACATGCAAACAGATTGTCCAGCTAACTTGTTAAAACAATTAGATTTTTCTTCTTCACATATTTCATTCAAGAGCGTTGATGATAACTGAAATCTAGATGGTGGAAGGTAACCAGGTCTTAGCATTTCTATGGCCTTTCGAACCTCTTTATTTTCTATAGTTCTAAAACTGCAATTTGTTGCGTAAACGGCTTTGGCTATTTGTCTGTCCAATTCCTTTTTCTTATCTTGTCCAGTTCGCACAACAAAAAAATCCAAATGACCGCTACTTCGATTATTTTCACGTCCACCTACACTTCCCTTTTCACAGTTATCGCTTTTCTGTTTCTTTGCCAACTGGATAATTTCACTCTGGCTAGTTCCAAGCTGTGACTGACAATCACCATGCAGAGTTTCAAGACCACTGCTGATATCACTAGTTTCACTTTTGCAGGTTTCCCAATGACTTTTTAGTCTGTCCACTAGACCTTGCAATTCTTTACCACACTTTTTATATACTGCTTTACAACCTAGTTTGCCCACCACTTTCTTTTTATAAAATGCTGCCAAACACTAAATTCCTTTCTGCCCCGGCTTGTCATGAGTTCAAATGTTTTGATAGATTAACCCCTAAAGCAAAAATATTACTGATAACTAAAATAAGTGCGTATCGTTTATATAGCCGGGCGTTTTCTGCCAGTTATTACAAGTTTCGACAAAGCGGTAAACTTGCAATACTGCGCGGACGAAATTTTCACGTTAATACAAGTTTCAACAAAGGCGCAAACTTGCAAAAACTACGCGAACGAAATTTGCATGTTAAAACTTCTCCAGTTTTGCTTCGTATCTGTACTATTCCTGCCTAAAAATATTTGTTTACTTAACGAAACAAAATGTAAGCAGTTAGAAATATTTAAAAATAATAATATTTGTAAAAGCTGGTAAACTTTTTTAAAAAATCAAAAAAATCATGATTTTTATCAACCCTGGTTCTGCCAAGGGGCACAAGAAATAGTTTTCTCATCATGTAAGTTAGTTCTGTTTTCAATTTTTTTTATTAAGCTTAGTAAAAGCAGGGAGGACAGCGAGATGCAAAGAAGCGGCCACTACTAGTATCGCGCTATAGAAAGCCACCCGCCAAGCACGACCAATTATACTGGTGGTGATTGACAATTTACTGTGTTTATTCAAATCCCGTAAGTCAATTTCCTTTACCTGTACAGATATTTGTTTACAGAGAAAAATTACCCACTTATTAACCACCAAAGTACGTTAGACAACAGAATAAAGACGAATATATACAAAATATTATTACGGCCAGTACTGACTTATGGTATACCAACATGATGTGCCAAGAAAAAGACAAAGCACAAAAAGCTTCAAATCAAAAGAAAATACTACGAATTATTACAAATGGACCAAGACATACACCTACAAGAGTACCACCTAATGACATGCACATGGAGACATTAGACGAATTCCTTGACAAAGTAATTACAAAATATTACGCACGGACGGACGTTTTAAACAATATACTTATCACTTAGTCACGCACTACACCAAGCTACATATAGACTTCCATGCGACTGGCTCCCACCTTAAGAAAGACAAGCTGCTAGAAAATTACAAAAATAACATTAGAGAAATAAGAAAAGCATTAGCTCTATACAATCACCAAAGCAGCCAAAACAATAAAATTGTCGGCTCCCAAACCCACCCTAGAAGTTGTTCTGAAGAAGTACGATACAGAAAAGGAGTTAAAGATGAAGATCTAACTCAAGTCCAAATTTAAGTCAATAAAGAGAAAATAATTTAATAGGCGTGCCACGGAGCGAACCAGATTGGCCAATGAAATAACAATTTGTAATGTCTTTGGAAATAACAGGCCACTACACAACAGGTACATATTTTATGTCAATTAATGTTGTTAAAGTATATAAAATAAATATGTCTACAATACCGGGTGTTTCTCAAAAGACGCTCACCCCTATAACTATTATTATTTATTATTATTATTATTATTATATCAATAGCAAGCGGAGAATCCGATGAAGCTATTGTTTTAGTCTATTTAATATTTTTAATATTTATCGTGATTTAAAATGTCTAAAGTCCGTTGGTCTATTTAAATTATTACACTTTTAAATTCTCAGGCAAAAATAATTTGTTTATGGGTAGGTAAGTATTTTGGACTCACAAATATTATTAGATTTTTAGTTTAACGAATATCATTAGGCACCGTAATGGACAAAGTTTTGAGTTAACTGTTTGAAATTATGATCAACTCGGTTTTTAAAGGAGTTTACACTATTTGCACACACTGTGCTTTCTTCAAGTGAATTCCATATATACACCACCCGATTGCTGAGGAAGTTCTTTCTTGGAAATGTCGCAGATTTTTCTTTGCTTAATTTTTTTGAGTGTCCACGAAGCTGTTGATTCTGGTTTAAGTTATACAAACTTCTCAAGTTACAAGAATAGTAGTCCGTTAGTATTTTATAAGTTTCTATTATATCACCCCTGGTTCTTCTTTGCTTCAGAGCAGTTAACCCAAATCTTTCAAGTCGTTCCGGATAAGGTAGTCCTCCCAATTCAAGTGGAATTCTGGTAACCCGCCTTTGGACCCTTTCCAAAATTTCAATATCTTTGATGTAGTAGGGGTTCCAAATATTATATCCGTATTCAATTTTTGGTCTAATATAGGAGGTGTACGTTTCCTTACAATTTGTAGAGAGTGATCTTTGAAAGTCTTTTGCACCATGAAAATAAAAATATTGACCTTCTTTACCATTTTATTAATATGTGATTCCCATTTTAAATTAGAAGAAATTAGTATCCCCAGATCTGTCTGTTCTGCAACGCTAATAAGTTGACAATTATTTAGCAAACATGTTTCACAAGGGTTATTTGGACCAATATGCAGTACTGTACATTTTGATACATTAAGCTTCATGCACCACCGGTTTGTCCATGTCTCAATACGCCTCAGATCTCTGTCTAAGCAATTCTTTTGCAACAGTGGATTACAGAATAACTTGGTATCGTCGGCGAAGAAAATGATGCTGGTCTCAATATTCCATGACAAATCGCTAACATAAACCAAAAACAGTAATGGTCCCAAAACAGATCCTTGGGGGACCCCACTTAGAACCGGATGTTTATTGGATAAGATACCATTGACCTTTACTTGATAGAAGCGGTTGGTGAGAAAGTCATTGATTAGACTCAGCAGTTTGCCTCTTACACCAAAATGTTCAAGCTTGTAGAGCAACAATGAATGTGGTACTTTATCAAATGCTTTTTCAAAGTCCAGGTATATCACATCGGTAGGTTGCATTTTATCTAGGGCTTTGGTCCATTTATCAACGCAGCATAAAAGGTTTGTAATTGTTGAACGCTTAGATATGAAACCGTGTTGTGAATCTGGTAGAACTTTGTTGGTAAGTAGGAAGTCAGTCAATTCTGTAGCTATGATTTTTCTAGACATTTGCAAGGGTTGCAGGTCAAGCTGATGGGTCTATAATTTTCCGCTATATGTCTGTCACCTTTCTTAAAAAGTGGAGTAACTGCTGCTTGTTTCCAAATTTCTGGAATTTTTCCTAAATTCAAACACTCCTGAAACAACCGGGAAAGGCAGTTGCTAATAGAGCCCTTGCACTTTTGTAGAAATATTGTCGGAAAGCCATCCGGGCCTGGACTGGAGTCAGACTTCATTTCACTCAGGGCTTTGATTACTTTCACTTCTGTGAATTCTATGTTGTCTAAAGTGTTAGTTACTTTTGACGCGTTTGGTAAAGTTGGTGTGACGTTTGGGCCTGGACTGAATACTTTGTTAAATTGTACAGCGAATTGCTCCCCCATATCTTTAGGATCAGTTATCAATGCATTGTTGTCGTCTTTTATCGATATAGATGATACTTTAGAGTTGAGGCTTTTTGTTACATATTTAAAAAATTGCTTTGATGTGCCATTTGTTGCTATTCCATTTTCATATTTTTGTCGTGCTTCTGCAATTATTTGTTTTAGTTTATTACTTTGGCTCCTATAATTCTGATAGTTTTCCACAGTTTTGTTGTTGACATATTTATCCCAAAGCCGTCTTTTTTTATTAATTTCTTTAAAAATATGCTTATTAATCCAGGGTTTTTGTGTATTAACTTTTATGGAAACGTTTGGTATGAACTTATCTATTGTAGACTTTAAAATATTTTCAATGTCATTGTAAATCGTGTTGGAGGGCATTATAGTTGGAGTGACATTTTGAAACTGTTCTTGCAAGTGATTATTAATACCGACGTAGTTTGCAGTATAGAAGTTACGCCTGAGTATATTTTGAGTCGGTTTAATAATAGTTTTTATTTGCGATTTGGCAGTGATTACTAAATGATCACTTTTTCCGACTGGTGGATTACCTTGCACATCATAGACAGAGTTTTTTGTATTGCACAAAAAGAGGTCAAGAAGAGAGGAATTGTTGTTTCTAAATCTCGTTGGAAAGTGTATCAATTGATATGCGTTGATTTCGTGATACATGCCAAGAAAGTCCTGAGATTTCTTATCGGCAGCCTCCAAAGAGCAGTTATTCCAGTTTATATTGGGATAGTTAAAATCGCCCATGATAAAAGTAGGTACTGGGGTAGAAAAAGCTTTTTTAATTTGGTTAATAGTTTGCAAATTAATATCTTCTGAGGTTTGATTTGGCCTATATATGCATGCTAAATGTATATTGATATCATTAATTCGGACTTCGACCCAAAGAGAACTAACTGGCAATTCAATTTTATATTTTTGTGATACATCGGAAGCAAATATGTTGATGTTGTCTACTTTATTTTTGATATATATACACACACCTCCCCCTCTTTGGTCAGCTCGATCATTTCGAAAAAGAGTATATCAATCTAGATTAATCAAGCTATTGTTTATACTATTATGTAACTATGTTTCTGTTAACATTATAACAGTTGGGTTTGATTTTTGAACATATATCTTAAACTCATCTACCTTATTGACCAGTGAACACATATTAGTATACCAAAATGAAAGTTCAACCACCCCAACTGTTTTATGCAAATTTAGTTTTTTGGTTTATCCGTTATAATAGTGGGAACTCCTCTTATATATTTAATTTTCAAATTTTTATTTCCCTTTCTTTTTTCTTCTTCCAATTTTTCAATGACCTCCTTAAGGTATTTTCGCTGTAGAACTGTTTGATCGCTTTTTATGTACACACCATTTTCTTCCGCTGCTCTTCTATTCTTTAAAACTGTTAAAGCTTCTTCTTTGGATGGAAAAGCTACTCTAATGGGACGCATCTTTCCATCAGCATAACGTCCCAATCGCATTATTTCAGAATCTCTTGGTAAATTAAGCTCCATTTTTTCGAAGATTTTTAGGATATTTTCTTTGTCTTCATCTTTTCTACCTTGTGAATCTTTTTTCTTAGATTCCTCTACTCCGAAAACTAAAATATTTCTGGCTCTACTTTCCCTATCTTTTAATTCCATTAAGGTAGGTTCCAATATACTTTCCGTAGTAGGATTAGCGTGATTTGGTGTAGAACTTATGACTTCAACCTTTTCCTTCAAATTCTTAAGAGCTTCAGCGTAGTTTTTTTTGGGTAATTGTTCTTTAACTTGTACGATATCTTTGCCTATTATCGCTAAATCTTTTTTAAATTGGGTGGTGATTTCTACTTGTTCCTTCATTTGGGCCTCCAAAGAGATTTTATAGGATTCTATATCAGTCCTTAACTTCTTTGTGCTTTTAGAGGTATTTCTTAAGTCCTCCAGGGATTTAGATAGGTCTTCATTTAGAGTTCTTATTTCCTGTTGAGCTTTGTTGAGGTCCTGTTTCATTTTTGGGATTGCCTTAATACAATCCGGACAGAGAAATAACATGGCTCTTGATTGACTTGGGACGCAGCGAATTTCCTGGGCTTGCAATTTGACGCAGTCACTGCATACTACCAGTTTACAAAAATCGCATGGAAACCCGAAAAGTTTTCCTTTTTCTTCCCTAAACTGACACACAGACTTACACTTGTAGCAGTTGTGCTGTCCCATTTTAAAAGTTGCAAGTTATTCTGCCAATCCTGTATATTTATACCTGCACTATTTCAGTTTTATTAATATCGACAAAAACAAATTTAGCAGTTTGGTTTATAAACACACACTTCTTTTTAGTAGAGATAAGATTTATTTTGGTAGGAATCTGAATGGTCTTTTTTTATGATGGTAAATGAGTTTTGGTATGTTTACATTTATTATAATACAATTAGAAGATAATTTTTCTCGAAAAGAAAATTATATATTGGGAAAACTGTTATACATGTTTAAGCACTGGTATTTAATTGTATCACCCACGAAAAAAGCGAATTTTTATGTTAATTTTAAGCGCAAAAAAACGGCAATTTAAGGGGACCGATCTAAAGCACGCCTTTCCGTAAACCACGACCTTCAACTATTTTGACTATAATTGACTTTCTAAGTTTCACAAGCGTTTAAAAAATGAAATGACGTTTACTCCATTTTTCCAAATGGAACGATAGTGGTTCACTAGGATATTTGAAACGAGCATTTTTTTCCCAACAATTTGATACCATACACTCCTATGCTATTTTAAAATTAACACGAAAAAATTTGCCTTAAATCCCAATCACATATTTAAAAGCGTTATGTATTATTATTGCCGCCCTGGCCTGTCTAAAGGAAAGAAATATAAAGGCGGCTTTGAAAAACAATTGAATTGAATATCAAAACCATTATGGCTCTAATTAAAAGTTGTTCAAATGTCATTCGTTTATAAAACTTAGATTGTAAATCAGATAAAATGGTTATGAACAAATTGATACGCTCTTAATTTTTGGAGAGATCAGAAAAAATTCTTCTGAGGCCGCAAGATTGTATGCAGAGAGATTTCCAGGTCGTCGACTTCCAATCCGGCATTATTTTTCAAAACTGGAACAAAAAATGCGTATAGAACCCAATGAGGATGCGGTCAATAACTATGTTATAAGTGAAGAAAAAGAAATTGACGTACTATCATTAGTTAACATAAATATTACTGCCTCAGTCAGAGAAATTGCTGTTGAATGTGATATTAGTAGCTCGTCAGTATGGAGGATCTTACATAAATACAAATATCATGAATACAAATACCAAATTCATCAACATCTCTATCAAAATGACCATGCCAGAAGGCTTGAATACTGTAACTGGTTTTTACAAAGACATCAACAAGATCCAACATTTCCGTCGAAAATTCTTTATTCGGATGAGAGTCGATTCACAAATTTGGGCATGTTTAATAGAAACAACAAGCGTTATTGGTCACAAGATAACCTGCATTTAATGGAAGAAGGCAATTTTCAAGAGCGATTTGGATTCAATTGCTGGTTAGGTATCATTGAAGATAGAATTGTGGAACCAATTATTTTTGATGGTCATCTTACCGGCGAAAGATATTTAGGTTTCTTGCAAGTAGAAATAGAAAAATTTCTTGAAAATTTGCCTGTAGTTGAACAAATGGCTAATATTTTTCAACAAGACGGGGCTCCACCACATAGTTCTCGTGCTGTTAGGGAATACCTTCATAACACGTATGGGGAAAATTGGATTGGCACTAACGGACCGATAAGATGGCCAGCAAGGTATTAAGCTTTTCGGTAGGTATGTCTTTCCATCCTTTAACATTTTTATTTTCTAAATTAGATCCCCCGACCTAACTCCGTTGGACTTTTTTGCATGGGGAACCCTTAAAAAGAAAGTGAGAGCAGCAATTCAAGAAATGAATGTAAACCAGTTGAGAAATGTAATAAGGGCAACTGTCGAAAAAGTGGAAAATTGTTTTCATGAACAGGGAGGACATTTCGAACATTTAGAGCGATGATAATTGGTATTATAATTAAAGTCCTAGATTGATTTATTAATAATGATAAACAATTACTATCTACTATTAGTTGTTTGTTGAGAATGAATCAGTTAACTGTTTAGTTCTTTTAGCTTAGTTTTAATTAAGCCTAGTTGCCTAGATCAATTTCTTAACACCTGCGTAAGTTTTAAAATAGCATAGGAGTGTATGGTATCAAATTGTTGGGAAAAAAATGCTCGTTTCAAATATCCTAGTGAACCACTATCATTCCATTTGGCAAAATGGAGTAAACGTCATTTTATTTTTTAAACGCTTGTGAAACTTAGTAAGTCAATTAATATGACATAATTTTATTTTTCGTAAACTACTTGACTATAAATTAACCTATTTAATTGATTCATATCCCTCTAGATTCAATACAAAAAATAAGAATAAAAATGTTATAACACGCCAAAAAATGACAAGTGAGATGTCATTTTACTCAGAATATCATGCTGAATCCAAATAAGTAAAAATATACAGGGTGCCCCATTTAAAATACCAAAGTCAAGGTCACTTAAACGTGAAGTGCTAACAAATCAAAAATTATGCCAATAAATGCAGACTCATCTCTAATGCACAATTCCAAAATTTCATTTTAATATCTATAAATACAAAAAAGTTATAGAGGTGAGCGTCTTTTGTGAAACACCCGGTATAGTAATGATATAAAGGGTGCCCGGAAAGTATATGACATACTCTCGGGAGCGTATAGGGAAGGTCAAAATAACCCTAATTTGTCATGGCAAGAAAAATCCCAAAGTGTCCCTTACAGGGCCCCAAGCGGGTAGGTACCCAGCGACTTACCTTTTCGGCTCTAACTTTTGAACCGACGTGTATAATTTACATCGTCAGGGAAGTCAGGAACGGACTTGCCGCCACACTCATTGGGCCAAAATATTGACAGGTGTCATTTTACAGAGCTGAAAGCTGATTTTTTTAGATACTCTGGTCATTCCACTTTCTGGAATCCCTTTGTCGGTTCGAGAAAAACAAAATATTTCGGCTTCTTTACAAAGGCAATTATCTTAATTTATTTTGACAGTTATTAAAAAACAGTTGCAGCTGAACGGCAGATGTGTTGCAGGTGTTACTTGTTGACATCAACGCGATCCGTCCCCATTCCGCGATCTATCCAAATAAAACTACCCTTTTTCCTATATTTCAACTCCACTTCGAGAATGGACTATTTCTTTAAATTAAAACTAGTTTAAGTTAGAGTTTTAACCAATCAGAAATCGTACTAGCGCGTCATCTCCGAGGTGGGAGAGAGATTATTTAAGCTTTAGCAGTGCATAATTTTATCAGTTTCTCGCGTACGTACCTTTTGCTCGGTCAAATAACTAGTCGGAAATAAACAGTGAAGTGAAAAATAAATTAAAATTTTATTTAATTTTAATCTATTCTGTATTTTTATATATTTTTGATAATTTGTGATGTGTTCTGTTGATAAACCCCTTATTGGATTATTTTATTTTATAAACGTGAGTTTTCCTTTAACTCATTTTATATCCTTGAATTTTTATAAAATTATTTTAGAGTTATCTGAATTCTAACACTTTTGTTGATGATTAAATTAAAAGTTTTATTTATTTAATTTATCCAAAAATATTTAGGATATTTCAATTCTCTTTACTTTTGTTTTAACTTATTCTGGTAAAACTTTAAAGTCCAATTTAACTTTAACAATTTTCAAAAAGGTTTCTTATTTTATTTTGGAATTATTTTAATTTTTAATATTTTTTAACTTATTTTAAATAAAATATTTTTCGTTTCTTAAAGACTCCTTGCACTGAATATAAATTTAATAAAATTATTATTTTCTTTTTAATTTGAATGATAATAAAAATAAATTCTTTATTTCTAAAATGACCGAAAGTTTTCCCGAGTTTTATTTAGTTATATTTTAAAAATGCCGTTCACCACCGTGGCAAGTCCGCTCCTGACTTCCCTGACGATGTAAAACATCTACTGTAGTACGGTCGTATGAGTCTTTATGGCCTACATAAAATATTAAAATTTTATTAAATTATACATGTCGGTTTAAAAGTTAGAGTCGAAAAGGTAAGTCCCTTTCGGGCTCTGTATCGCCGTTAAGGGGTACTTTAGAATTTTTTTTTATGACAAATTAGGGTTATTTTGACCTCTTCTGTATGCTCCCGAGAAATTAGAAGGTACTTACCGGACACCCTGTATTTCGGAAAAATATTTTCGCATATACAGAGTGGTCAAAGAAAGTATGACGACAAAAAAAATTAAATGGTACACCCTGTATTTTTTTTGCATAATTTGGTTCCTTTTAGAGTTTTTTCTTATTTCCCAAAATTTTATTTCATTTACTTAACTCATTTACGAGCAATAAATTAAAAACAACAAAAAATAGTTTTGCACGCCTTGAAAATGTTATTTAAAAAACGGCCTTAGATCTGTTTTGTCCGAGCTATATAGCGTAAACTTGAATACAAAAGGTCTAACGATACTCTGGCATTAAATAGTTTTATCTTATTTCATACAGGGTGTCCAAAGTTTGGTTCCAAAAATTACAACTTTTAAACTAGTTTTTCTTAAGATTTTCAATTGAAGCACCCTGTATATTATTTTAGTATCTAATGCAGAATTTAAACACAAATATTTTTTTGTATTACAAGTATATCAAAATTCTGTACCGTTTTGAAGATATTTACTATAAACCATAAATATGCCCATTTCATTAGTAAAGTATTACAAAAAAGATCTAGGCAGCCATGGAAACACAACCATGTTTATTTAAGAAATATATTTTTATAACGCACTATTGCAGGACCCTGTATATGTAAACGAGTTTTGATTGAATAATTTTTAACAAATTTTACGTACCTTCGCCATATTGGGACATGTTTCACCCGATGCTTAACTATATCACAACGGTACTTGGTCGAGTATTCACATTCGACACAACTGTAGGTTTTTACAGCTGATCCATCAGTAGGCAGGTGTTTTATCATATGCCTAGACAGGTTATATCCCTGGATGGTAATGTAGCTACACTGTTTACAGCGGTAACTCTTATATGCTTTGAATTTGTCTGGATCTGGAAATATTCAAAAATTTGCCGATTGAAAAATTAAATTTTTTAAATTGCATTTGTGTCAGTTAAGATCGCAGGGAGACAATTTAAAATATTTTTTCAATGGAGAGGAAACCCCTGAAAGCAGAGGTGGAATGTGGTGGTATATGAAGTAAAATCAGCACCCTGCTTGGTCTAACAGTACTAATAAATACATCATCGGCAAAAGTTACTTTTTCGTAAAGAGAGGTTGGTATATGGGGATTAATAGTTCTTTGTAAAAAAACAGAAAAAATTAACATCACGCCTTTTTTTCCATTTTAAACCAGCCAAATTGCAAATATGATGGGGTTATATAATATCTTCGTTCGACACACGTGTTCTGCATGACTTGCAGTCTGTGTCGGTCTTGGACCATAAACTACATCACAATAGTCACAAAGAGATAACGTTTTTTTAGCTAAGTTTAAAAAACAGTGAGTACAAAACAGAGTGATCAGACAAGTGAGATACGATTATAATATCAAATGTGATTACTAAGTTAGGCAATAAACCTCTCTCCATTATAATATATGGTCGTATAGTAGACCGTTTTCGAGATAAAAGGAACTTAATACTAACTACATTTTAAAATAGCATGCAAGCACCTTCAAATTTTTATTACCTATGGAACCTGTTTATAGAATTTACACACTGCAGTCGTTCCTTTAAGTCCTTTTATCTCGAAACCGGCCGAATTGCGAAAAGTACCTGGTTTCTTACATACTCATAATGTGCGCTGTAAGTTGCACTTATCCGCACTAATGCTGAACATTTTTTCAACACTGACGCGGAAAACAATAGGTGCTAGCTAAATGTAATCGGGTTCCCTCTGCGACCAAACATGGGGTACATTCAAAAACTCAAAATTGTAATAAAATAAAGATTCTTAATTTATCAAAAAAATAAAATAAAATAAAGATGGTCATTTAGTAAAAAATTACTAAAATAAGTGTATTTTTTTTGCCATTTTCCTTCCGACTATGATTATGTAAACGATCGGGTTTTTATAGAAACAATAATTCAATATTCATAACGGAAATTATAAACATTTATTTTCTAAATAGCTCCTAATTAAACGTCGATTTATAGCTATCGAAATATTTTACCATATAATTTATACCGCCATTAATACGTATGTTCCAAGGTAACCTGTATGCACTTTAAAATACCCATCTTATTTCTCAAAAAAAACTATTAATCTAATCTTAAAGAAAAATATTGCATTTATTAAATTCAATAGAACTAAACTCCCGACAGACGAGACTACGTATACAAAATTAAGTACAAACTCTAAAACATCTATTAACTCCGACTACAATAGGTTTATGAACAGTACCAAAGAAACTTATTGCGTAGCTTTAAGTTTCTTTGACAGTACCCAGCTTAATATTTTAAGAAACGCTGAATCCCTGTGGCCCTACATTAGATCAAAGCGCGAGGTTATGGGATATCCAAGGGAAATGAATTATAATGATACTCTTTCTAACAATCCTACTGAATTGGTTGATTTGTTCTCTAAATTTTTTCAGCCAGCTTATATAGAGTGTGGCGACATTTAACATGACATACAGCTTCCTGTTATTGCCAAATTAATCTTCACACGATCTGTGTTGGTAGTGACATTGTTTTTAACAAGCTGATTGATTTGGATGTTAATAAGAGTGCTGTGCCAGATATGATACCTCCGATATTCCTTTTAAATTGCAACCCTACCCTTGCAGTGCCTTTTAGTTACATTTATAACTTATCACTGGTGTCTTCCCATCCTCGTGGAAATTTGCAAATGTTACAGCTTTATTCAAGAGTGGTAACCAAAATGATATAACTAATTATCATCCCATATCTGAACTAAGCTGTGAGGCGAAGATCTTAGAAAATATTGTTACCGAAGTCTTCTTTAAAGCTTTCCAGAATAAAATAAAGACTTATCGACTCCCTAGATGCAAGTCTACAGGTCGACACAGTATATTTTGATTTTCAGAAGGCATTCGATCGAGTTAATCATCGAATGTTACTGTATAGGTTAGAGTTGTATGGAGTCTGCCCCCCACTACTCACTTGGTTTAAGAGTTACCTCGAAGGTCGTACGCAAGTTGTTAAGATGGGTAGTGTAACGTCGAAGATCATTGCCCACTCTGGCGTACCGCAAGGTTCCCATTTGGGTCGTTTTGTTTTTAATATTTATATACGGCCTGGGCAGTAACCTTCAACATTTTCGCTTCCTTTTTTTTGCAGATGACCGTAAAATCGGGTAATCAATAACGCCAGCGATGGTATTCTTTTGCAGTCGAGTATCACGCGCTTAAATCTATGGTGTACTAAAAATCAAATGCAAATAAACATTAGAAAGTGCAAAGTTATTTCATTTACAAAAAAAAGTCCCAGTCTTACATAACTACTTAATTAGGAACTGTGACCAAGTAACACCAAGAGCACCAGTAACAACAGTAAATGATCTTGGTGTTTTGTTCGACAGTGGGCTGAGGTTTATGCAGCATATTGACTGGGTGATTTCTAGGGCGTTTAGAATGGCAGGTCTAATCATGAGGCAATGTGGTGAATTTAGGAATATCGAAGTGTTTAAATCACTATACTTCTCTTTGGTCATAGGGACAAATTAAAACGAAGGATAATAAAAAACCACAGTATTGAACTTGAAAATGAATTTAAAAATTACAGAAACCGACTAAATAAAATAATAACTACACAAAAAAGAAACTACTACAAAAACGAAATTAGCAAAAATAAAAATAATATGAGGAAAATGTATGAAATAATAAAAGACGCAACTAACGAAAGACTTCACGCGGAAAAACGACACATTAAAATAATTAACCAAAATGGGGATGACTTTCAGGATCACATCGAGCTGGCCAACTTTTGTAATCAATATTTTACAGATGTTGGTATTGAGATGGAAAAAAAATTCCTCAAACAAACAATCCACATAACTTACAAAATGCTAACAGACAATCCATGTTCTTGACTCCAATAACACGAAATGAACTAATAAAGCATATTATTAACAATCTTAAAGATAGGAGTTCCCCTGGTTTCGATGACATTTCTGCTAAGTTAATTAAAGAAATCCACCTAGAGATCTTGGAACCCCTTCTTCATATAATAAACAAAATTTATGAAACGGGACAAATTCCCACTAGCTTTAAACTAACGGTAGTCACCCCTATCCATAAATCAGGTCCTAAAAACGTTATAGGTAATTATCGACCGATCAGTCTAATAACATGCTTTGCAAAAATCTTTGAAAAAAGTCTAAAGGAAAGAATATTAAATTTTTTTCTGACAAATAATATCTTATCGGAAAATCAATACGGGTTTCTATCAGGACATAGTACTACGGACGCCTTATACAAATTTACCTCAGAGGTCACAGACTTGGTGTCTTCATTGATTTAGCCAAGGCATTCGATACGGTGCCGCACAATAAACTATTTGAAGTTTTAGAACATTATGGGGTGAGGAGAACTGCAATGACACTAATAAAAAATTATCTACAAAATAGACGGCAAATCGTTAAAATAAACAAAATATTAAGCTCTGAAAAAATCATTAAAATTGGAGTACCGCAAGGCACAGTGCTTGGACCTATCTTGTTCATAATTTACTTAAACTCACTTGTTGAAATTAAACTTAAAAATGGTACAATCATATCATATGCAGACGACACCGCTCTCGTATTCAATGGTACAGACTGAGACCAAACCAAGCAATATGCCATAGATGGACTCATTAAAATAAAAAACTGGATGGAAACTTATAAGTTCAATATGAATGTCAAGAAAACAAACTATATTGCATTTTCTCTCACGGGGGCTAATAGACCTGAAACTCAAACAAAATATCTTGGAATATACTTTGATCAAAACCTTAAATGGCATACACACACTGAATACTTGGCTAGCAGACTCAAAAAACTAATATATACATTTTATATAATAAGAACATTTTTAAACATAAACGAACTTATTATTGTGTATAAATCATTAACCGAATCAATTCTAAGATATGGCATTTTATTATGGGGGGACTATATAATGTTGCTTTACATAAACTAAATATTGTACATAAATATATTTTAAAAACTATATATAAAAAACCAAGGCTTTTCCCCACTAAAAACCTATTTACAGAACAAACAACCAACATAAGGACACTATACATTACAACAATCTGCTTATATATTCACGACCATGAACATATTTATAACACTAGATTAAGAGCAAAAGGGAACTTAAGTATTCCAAATAACTTGAAAAACATAAATTTAAAATTTGTTGTCTACCTTGCACCAAAAACATACAACCTTCAACCCTTTGTAATAAAAGAAACAAAAAATAAAGACAAGTTTAGCAAGGACTGCAATAAATATGTTCATAATAATTATCATATTTCCTCTACATTGTTTTAATGATTTGTTTGTCAAACTGTGGAATTACTATTGGAGTGAAAGTCTTCATGGCTGGTGATTTGTTGATATGGATGTAAAAAAAAAAAATAATAAATCTTTTTTTTTTTATTAATTCTTAGATTTAGTATTAGGTTAAGTATTAAATTTAAAATTAAAGAAAAAAAATAATAATAACTTAGTAAAAGTAACGCACATAGGTGTACACTCTACACCTAGGCGTTAATAATGTTAAAAGTTCTATAACAAAATTAAATGAATGTACATTGTATATAACTGTATACATATGAATTATTTAATTAATAAACATGGTAGGGATACAGGGTGTACTGATCCCTCCAAACAAACACACAATGAGCGTTTAAATACTATAGGTCTGGAATCATTGGAAAGGCGCCCAATTAAACACACTGTCTCTTTCGGCCACAAAGTTATCACAAACCAAATAGACTGCCCTGATCTACTTGGTCTATTAAACTTTAGAGTTCATTCTAGAACAAGATTGCACGAAACGTTTTATCTGCAACACAACCGAACAGATGTCGGTAAGAACGAAGTTCTCAATAGGTTTATTCCGCACGATTTTAATTTTGATTGTAAATCTATTACTTTTAAAAATAGAATTGATAGGCTGTTAGAGACTGTTCCTAATGACCTTTTACGACTCTAAATTGCTTGTAAAGGGCTATTTTTCTATTAGGAATAGTATCTTGTTACTATTTGTAAGTCTGAATTAACTACCAATTCGCAAGAGAATATCGATTGCTCCATTTTTTATTTCTTACATCTTCAACTCTATGTAACTTATAATATATTTTGCAAATTGTTGTTATTATATTTTGGATTTAGGTATGTATGTACTATTTGGGCAGCTCTGCCTATTATGTATGTGTTTTTGATAAATAAATAAGTTATTTGGTACGCCGAGTACAATAAAAGCGGCCAAAAATGTTTCGAAATATTTTAGATAAAAATACTCCATTAATTTAACCTAAAATCACATTTCTTTTTTTATTTAGGACATCAAGGCAGAAAGTATTGAAAACTTCCAGGTATAATACTTCAAGTTATTTATAAAGTTAACAAAAACACAGCCATTCTCATTTCTAATAGTAATATAGCTCACCTCAACCCTAATCCCACTACATTAAAAATTGACAGAAACGTTAAAAAAGATTAACTAATATAGCTTTATAGTGTAAGACGACAAAATATAGTGTTATATTTTTACACTACTTACTTTTACACCCTGTACGAGATCAACACAGTAATAAGTCAAAAAGATTAAAGAAATGTATAAAAAACCTATACATCAAAAAAGCTTCATCGTATATTTTCTTATGTAGCAACTCTGGTTTTAAACAATATCCTGAATTTTAATAACTATTTAATAATAACCAGGAGAACATGAATACTAGGTATCTAAATATAAATAGGTACCTACATTAAAATAAAAACACTTTGCCTAAACCAACTAAAAATCCTCAAATCCCCTACAAAATATTAATGTAACATACACTATAGCGATTTTTCTTAATATTAGTGTCGCAAACAGAAAGAAACATTTTGTTTTTAAATATACCCAACATTTTCGGGGCCTAAGAGTATACCATATTAACAGTAAAATCAAATTAAAACTCGGATTTTCTGACATCTTGACGTATATCGTAAATTTTATCTTTACCAGATACAAACTGTTTTTCACCGACTTTTTTTTTTGAAAGATTAGATTAGAAAGTACTTGAGATGCTCTATATATCTACACTGATAAAACTGTGCTCCCTTAATCAAATAATCTGATTTATTTGGTGAATAATTATTGGTAATAAATAGATGTGATTTTAATTAACTAAGTTTTATTTAACTGAAATAAATGAGAGTACCTATTTCGTTTTATTTGCAAAATTATTTGACTGTTGGTGGATTTGTGTCAAATCATAGAACCCTTCAAACAAATATCTTACCAAAAAAACACTAAAATAACAAAATATAAATAACTAGTTATTTAATCCAACTAATTTTTATTTAGGAACTAAATCCCGTTGATCGCTAGTTAAATCACCCAATAGAGAACTATTTAAATGGCTAGGTCATTTAAACTAAACAATTATGTATTTACATTAAATCCTTAATATAAAACAACCAAATATTTACAAATAACTAATTATTTAATCGAAGTACATTTCAAGTTAAGAACTAAATACCTTTAACTTTAATTTAAATCATTCATTGCCGAACTTTTCAAACAATTTGGTCATCCAAACTAATAATTAAGTATTTAAATGAACTCCTGTCGCCTACTTTCGGCTTTGAGTAATTTGATTGGTTATACAAAAGTGGCCTGATAAATCATCATCGCGTTTTAGGTTATTGGTGTTCGATTTTGTCTCGTAGAAATTTATGAGTGAGAGTGAAATCTTCTTTGTTAGTGGCACAGAAGTTAGTGGTTCCATCAAAAATTAAAACGAAGATATGGGGAATAAACGTAATATGAATAATTATTTAGAAGATTGGGGTACATCGAGAGGTATATATCCCATCTGCTAGATACTTTTGAAGGAAATAAACTATATTTAATATTTTAGGTACGCATGAAACGAGTTAAAAAAGTAAGATAATAGGCAAAGAAAAGATACTTGTAATACCTAATTTGAAATTTCGAACACAAAATCTTTTTAGAAAAATGTAGCCAGGTATTTATAAATCATGGCTACCTAGGTTACAAATAAGACAGTTTTTCTCAATTTTCACCATAGTTCAATACCTATCAAACCTCCTAACGTAAAAAATATAATATAATTAATATAATATTAATAATTATTGTACCTAATATTTGCAAATTTGCCGTTATTTAATTTTTTATCAAAGTTATTAACTTCTCTATAATGTTTTATTGACGTATATTTTAAGGGGAACGACAACTAATGGTGGGTACAGCAAGATAACATAACATAAAAATAAAATAAGAGTTGAATCTACAGATCTGCCATAAGACGTTTATAGAAACACATAACAGAACATAAAAATAAGAAATAAAATAAGAGATGGTTATCTTTTAAATTTTATGTTATTTTTATGTAAAAATCGTTGTGCGCGTGCGCGTATTTTGTCATAACCTTTATTTTCGGCAAAAATGTGTTTTTTCTGTTGGTTTGCCTTATTATCAATTTGATAAGGTTTGTGATTATTATGGTATAGGTACTGATTAAACCATATTCAATAGCAACAATATTTCTTATTTTTATGTGACGTCTGTATAAACACGTACTTGGATAAAATAAGAACTGATTTGAATGAACATTCTAATCTATTGAAAATTAAAAAAAGGTATTTAAACCAAATAAATTTATACTTGGTCTAAACAAATATAAAAGACAAGTTAAACAATTATGTACTTGAATAAAAAAACAATCACTTTGATGGAAATTACTGGTTTATTTAAATCAACTCACTTAAATTGTTTAATTAAATAACATTGTTGTTACGGCAAATACATGTAAAACAAAAGTAAAATAAATATATACTTGATAAAATATATATAAATATCAATCAAATAAACATTTTGTTAACTTAACTTTTAACCTATTTACCTTAAGTCATTGAAACGGCTTATTTAAGTTAGGTTAGTGTTAAGGAAATAAATATTTGCTTGAATTTTGTATTTGGTGATTAATTGTAAATAAAAAGTAATTTGTATCAAATCAGATGATACTAATTGAGGCAAATAATCCCTTGGTATTTTTCAAATACATATTTGTTTGGCTAATAGGAAACAAATATTTATTTAAGTCAATGGAAAATTTTTTTAACTCAAATAATTAATTTTATCAGTGTAACGGCCTAAACCGCATTTTGATCGGACCTTTAGTTTAGAAGCTATTAATTTCAGAAAAGGGGCCTGTTTTGATTTTAATCGATAAAAAAAAAATACTTGCCATTTTCCAATCTGACCGAAAAACAATAGGCAATAAGTCAACGTTCTCTACGAAATCAGAAAAGTTTAATCGATTATGCCCAATGGAGTGGCCGCTACAGAGTACGTGTAAACTTTTTTCTTCTTTTTAAAACACCCCGTATATCTCACCAAATAGCCTAAATAGTTGTCGAATTGTTGAGAAAGTTTAATTGTTCCACCACGAAGAAACTAAAAAAATTGCAAAATTGTCGATTTGACACGGCAACGCCGACGATCACACCACACGAACAATCTAGTACGAAGAGGATAGATAACAAGTGTGAAAATCCGCTTGTAACAAGCACCTACATACCTAAACCTACATCGCAATTTTTCTCACGCCTCTAGAAAAAAAAAACATTGCATCTAAAACGATGCGGAAATAAATGTCTTTTCCGCACTCAACTGCTAAAGGGCAACTCCAGTAGCATAACATAAGTTAGAAAGAAAACACCTGCATAGTATATGGGTCTCAATTACAGGAGTTGTCGTCAGGTAGCATTGAAGGCCTTTTATAATAGGCGTTCAATACTACCTGGCGGGAACTCCTGTATTTACGACCCGACTCTATGGTCTCTGCAGGTGCTTCCTTTCTGACGTCTAAAGTTCCTGTTAGATTGGGTTGGGTGATGCTTTTGAACACCACGAGATGTCGCCTCGATCAATAATATTTGTAAAATTAAAAAATATATGTACATTTTTGGTTAAAAAAATGTCTGCCCCATCACTGATGTTTCTGTTAGGAATTAGTGAATATAACGAAAGAAACTTATAGCTACGCAATAGAAGTGGAATTTTTATAAGCGGCTTAAATCCGTGAGAGGCTAGAACTGGCTACAGTCAGTGAAACAAGACACTTAATACAACCACGCGAAACTTCGTTTTAATTTTTCTTATCGGATCTGGAGGCAAGAAGGATCACTAATCTATTTCACATTAAAACTTGCTGTGGCGCAATGGTTAGGGTGGCGTCTTTAAGATAGTCATCGTTTTGCCAGTCGCGAGTTCGATTCTACTTCCAAGTGTAAAATTAAAGATTACAATAAACTACTAGATTTAATCATTTTTATATTAACCTCAGCTCTTTGGCAAACCCGAAAATGAATGACATTGGTTCACGCCGGCCGCGCCGTATTGTTTTATTGGGTTTAGTAATCTCAATAACTAGTCTTCAAAATTCAATTAATAATCCTAAAGACTACATATATTACATATTATATCGCACCCGGAAAGACTACAACTCTAAACGTGCATTCGGCAAAGCCCGACCGCTTAACGAAGAAGGATCCCCGTTTTGAAAACCGGGATCCATCGAGAGATCGAATTATTAATATTACGTCGGTTTTCCATTGCGTAGCTATAAGTTTTTTTGATATTACAAACAATAAAAAAAGAAAATAAAACTCGAATCTGTTTTTGAGGATTTAGATTTAATGATTTTTCCGACTATAATAATAAATTACATCTATGGTATTATTGTCATCATTTTCAACCAATGTAAAATAATTATTTTTGTTTCTTTAGGAGTCCATCACCGCAAGCCATGGCCGACATGCAACCGACCATACAGCAATGTAAATTAAATAGAGTTTCTTGCGCTCAGCTGTCAACGAATTTAGAGAAAACTGGTAAATTATTTAGCTTCGGTTAAAAGGATATTGAAAGGCAACCCTATTTGCGAGGTTTAACATTTTGCAGATTTTTTATTAAAAGGACTAACATGTGGAGAAAATTATGCGTAAAGTTGCAATTCTAACAGCAATAAATATATTACTGCCTACGCCGAATAGAAAAATCTGCAACATGTTAAACCTCGCAAATAGAGTTGCCTTTCAATATCCTTTTAACCAAAGCTAAATAATTTACCAGTCTCAGTTGAGCGCAAGAAACCCCATTTAGTTTACATTGCTGTATGATCGGTTGCGTGCCGGTCAGGGCTTGCGGCGATGGACTCTTAAGGAAATTCTTAAGTTTCGCGGTAACTATAAGAAAAAAAAAATACACCAATATATATTTTTTTTTATTCAAGGAAGCACAGAATAAAAATATATTTATTTATTTAAAAATGAAAGAATACATTCTTAAAACAATAATAATAATAATAATAATAATTAATATTATTATTATTATTAAAACAATATCAATAATAAATTTAAATCCTAACATAATATTAATGTTACAGAGATACTCATCAATCAAACATCAACATTTTAAAGCACATATTTAGCGAATAATGCTCGATCGCAACTTTTTGGATAATCTTATATTATAATACTAAACTTGCTTGGATTACTTTGCAGTATAGAGGGCGTTTCGTGTAATCCTTAGGATATTTTAAGAAAAATAGTTTCTATAAACATGCCGGAAACGTTTCCTGTTTGAGATACCCTCTATCTATCTAAAAAAATAATTACTTTTTCTTAGTGCTGTGAAATATTAGATTGAATCTTTCTGAACGTTGGTATGGGATTTGGTATGCAGTTGAAATGCTTTGCGATTTAAGCAAACAGCGAACATATTTAAATACACTGTTTATTAGTAACTAAACATTGATGGTGGTGAAACGTAACACAAAGAATTTAAACAAATAGAAACGTTGGTGTCATTTACTGTAAATGATAAATCACGTTATTCAGTATTAGTTCTACTTAAAAAGAAAACCGTTAAATTTCCAAAAAGGCCTTAAACTCGTGTAGCGTGCATAAGAGCACCTCACTTCACCGAGCCATCTTGGAATGCATTACTTAATTGCCCAAAAAGGCCTTAAAATCACAGAGGCATACAGAAACATCGAAAAGATCAATGTGTTGACCAGGTCAGTATTTGTTTGTTTTGTGATGTCGTTGTCACGCTATCTTATCTCGCCCTCACCGAGTTTCGGGATAGTTGTTGTGTTCCCTATCAATGACCATAATTTTGGTCCTGTTGCAGTTTATGTCCAGACCATATAGGGCACTAGTATTTTCAAGTCTCGTCAGTAGATCGAGTATTTTAGGATGCGAAGCAGCAATCAAGGTCGTATCGTCAGCAAAGCTCAAGTTAAGAAACTTCCTCCACCGTGCCAGTCCTCCAGTACTTGTCTCATAATGAAATCACTGTAGATATTAAAAAGGAGCGGGAGAAAATACATCCGTCTCACACCTTTGCATGTGACACATTCATCAGACTCATTTTACATTGTAAAATGCTTTCGTGTAATCGACAAAGCACAAATATGTTGGAAGGTTAGACTTGTTCAGGGGGAATTTGCCACAGGAGATAGTGTTTCATATGGGCTCGAAGAATACACAATTCTTTACTGGTATGAGAGATCAAGGCAACTAGTCTGTAATTGTCAGTTGTTAGTCGCGCCTTTTTATGGAGGGGAAAATGCATGTTCTCTAGTCCTCCGGCCCTAGAACAGTAACCCATATTCGCTGGCATAATTTATGGAGCATTTTAATCTGGTTATGGCAGCCTCTATCTCCAATATTAGAATATTTGGTTAGAGTTGGGTAGGATTATATATGTATTAGTACTATATGGCGCCTTGCCCATTTAACCAATGTAAACGTTGTGAAGCCGAGGTTCCTTGTTTTGTCAGGGTCATTTCGCGCAGTGCGCATGCGCGAGAAAAAGAAAATAGACGTTTGTTTTAACGAAAAAAAATGAGGTTATCATATTTGACTTTGTGACAACTGGACAGAAATTTGTAAACAAACATTAAAGTTCTTGATTTCTTTAAGATTTTGTATATTATTTCGATCGAGAAAAGAAAATGAACGCAGGTAAACATATTAATAAAACTTTTATTAGATATTTTACAATTATTCTTAAAGTTTAACAGGTAAAATAATAGGTTTTTGTAGGATTCTTTGAAGTACATGCAATTTTCGGTAAAAATAGGCAGGTACCTTATATCAACAGCAGCAAAGGAAAATAATCTTTAGGAAATGGGACAACCTAGTTATTGTGCCCTCACGAAATTAACATAGGTAAGTTAAAAGGAAGAAACATCCGGTCTAGGTACATACCTGTAGAATGATAAATATTTGTTTAAGTTTTTACGCCTGTTTAAAATAATGTAAAATATTCTGTTTTGCCTCGGCATCGTCACAAAATTATCACACCTCACACACACAATCAAAATTTGCAGAAAAGTAAAGATAAACAGTACACAAAAGCCGTTAATAATACCAAATCAACTCGATGAAGCGAACTGTCAAACAAATTAACATTTGCTAAAGATTTCGAGGTTATGTCGAGTAAAAATGAGACGTTGTCACGTTGTCACCTTCCAGTTATATGAAATTGTTATTTAACACGTTTTAGTTTAGAAATGAAAACAAATAATTTGAAAGCACTTGGAAGTACAGACTTAATGCTTATTTTACAATTTTTTAGCAAGATTTTTGGTAATTTTATCATTGCTCTAATTTTCTAAGGCTCACTCTTCTGTCCTGTTCTAAAGAAATGAAAGTACATTTGGCAATACCCTTACGGCGCATGCGCACAAGTCGAAATGACCCTGGATCTTCTATCTCTGTTGTTGCTTCAAGATATTCAGGGTAATAGCCATATAGTACTAATACATATATGGGTAGGATGACCATCACAATCCTTTACATAGTCATTATCAGTATAAAGGTTTAAACAGTACTGGCGCTAAACTCCATTCGCCTGATCCAGGTCAGTGACCAAGTGTTCTTCCCTGTCTTTAACTGCCCAACTTTTTGGTTCGAACTTGCGAGTAAGAAGTCTGACATTCCGGTACAAGTATCTGGAATTGTTACTGTACGCATGAGATTGTATATACCTGTATATCTCCCGGATGTAACTGTATTTGTTCCTTCTGGAGAGTCTCTGAATTTGCCTTGCTTGGCTGATTATACTTAGCTGTTTTGACGATGTATTATATTTGCTTCTAAAATATTATTAGGTAAGATAGTAAAGGGCACTCTCAAGTTTACAGACAGGCTTTAGGCTTTGTAAACGTGAAAGTTGTTTTCCTCTTTCTCCTATATTTATAAGTGCAATCGCATTGTTAGATATGTATTTATTGGTTTAATAATAAATACGTTTCTTGATTGATTGATTGACGTCGTTACACAAACTCCCCAACCAACAAAGTTATTTTATAATTCAATGGTTATACAATTATTTTATTTTATGGGTATTTTATTAATACTTCAAAAATGCTAATCAATCACATAAGAGCTGCAATAAACACTATTCTGTTGTAGGCAGCTAATGTGCTTTATAAATTTATCACCATAACGTTTATATAACAGAATTATAAAATATCTTATAAAACAGTCATAAAATTATTGCAGTCTAGGGTAAAGATTTTTTTGTCAGATTTGGTTCCTAAACTAAACATAAACATTAAAAATGTCAAATATGAAACAATGCAAGAAAATTAAGAAAAGTGGTGCTTTTCGAAGAAGATTAAAGATGTGTTATGAAAATATGATGTGTAGTAAGAACATTTGGTTTTGATGGTAATATTACGGTAGAGGTAAATAAAACAATGAAATCCATTAACTGCCTCAGTGCTTTAAAGCTGATGGGGTAAGTTTTTTAATCCGACGTTTCGGATTCGAGCGACCATCATCAACTTTTTTTATTTTAAATACGGACTTGGATTTTTTATTCCACTATTTAATAGCCTTTATTAGCCTAAAATAAAATATGATAAAAAAGTCATATCATAACTATTGATTTTTTTGAGAAAATCCTTATTCATTGAGGAATTACGGAAAAACGCTATCTAGTGGCCACCATCAGAATCAATATGGTATAGGTAATAGATTGTGTAGAGGAAAAGAAGGGCTTTTTTTCAAGACCAAGTTGAATTAAATCGGTTTATCCAAAGCAGAGATATCAGGGTTTGAAAGAAAAAAAGTTTGACCTTCTCCCACCACTTTATTATTGAAAATAGAAAAAAAAAACGATTCCCAACATAATTTTATGAAGAATATAATGCTTATATTTTTAACATATTTTTATTAAGAAAAATCAAGAGAAATTCGGCATTTCTATTTTGAAAGTTCTCTTACGCCCCGTAGCGGTCATTTTTCGCACTTGAAAATAATTTCCAGCAATTTCTCTTGGCCGCTTTTATCGATATATATTTTTTCCCAAAGTCCTAGTGTTATTACTTTCTGAGATATAGCCGATTACCTCCTTAGGTGGAACACCCGGTACATCTGCAAATGTGGCCGCTGTTTCTACGTTTCCCACATTATACTATGACATAAAAAGGCATTTCTGTGACTAAGCAGTGTTTCCACTTCTATCAGTGGCGCTCGCATAACCAAGTGACAAAATGTTACGCACAACTTACGCCACTGTTTTTTTTCTGGAGTATACTATACAGGGTGTTTCGGGAGGAAAGGAAAATATTTTAATGAGGTATTCTAGAGGTCAATATAAGAAAAAAAGGTCATATAAATGTGGGTCTGGAAATGCTTTCTTTTCGAGATACAGTGTGCCAAAAAAAAAAGTAATATACATTTTTCCTTCAATACCTCGAAAACGATTTAAGGTATTACACTGATCATGGGTGTGCGCTATACTGGCATGAAAATACGTTTTCTCGATTTAAAAAGTTTTTACCATTTTATCAGTGGCGTACGCGACAGCAAAAAATAAAATTGTTTTGTCGAAAAAAATTGTACGCCTCTGGTATTTTTCAAATCAGGGGTCTATTTCTTAATCTACAGTCATTTCTTAAAAGAAAAAGTATTTTGAGTTTTTTTGGTAGAACAAACCATTTTCAGGTAATAGTTAGAATGCTGTTTTACAACCGTTTCCAAAAATTACTAGTTGAAATTAATTTTTTTACAAGTTGGCTTTGATAAATTAATGTCACAATAATGTTTGGCACATTATTTGACGATAAAGTACTAACAGTGTTATTTTTAATATTTTTATAAATTATTAGTACCTACTAAACCGTAAGTAAGCAGTGAAATATTTATTGTACAATGCCTAAGACGTATAGCCATAGGGAATATGCCGACATGATATTTTTATCTACGGTTTCTGCGTTGGTAGCGCAATCCAGGCAGTGAATGAATATCAACGTCGATTTCCAAATCGAGTCCTACCTAACAGAAAAGTGTTTCAAAAAGTATTTTTAAAAGCACAAGAAACTGGCATGTTTCCAAGTGCGAAAATTGTTTCCGAAAGACCGCAGGGCCTCGACGTAGATGTTGAAGAGAATATTCTTCATATTGCTACAGAAAATCCAAGTGAAAGTACGAGAAGGATTGCAAATGAACTTCATATACCTTTACACAAAGCCGTTTGGGAGACATTGAAAAGAAATGGTTTAAATCCGTTTCACATACAACCAGTTCAACATCTTCACGATGGTGATTATGCTCTAAGAACAGAGTTTTGTGAATGGATACGTCAAAATCGAGAACTGCATAGGTACATTTTATTTAGTGATGAAGCTCAATTTACCCGTGACGGAATTAATAACTGTCATAATGAACATAGGTGGTCAGAAGAAAATCCTCACGCTACATTCGAACGAAACTTTCAACATCGATTTAGTATTAACGTATGGTGTGGTATGCTTGGGGATCAATTGTTTGGTCCTTTTGTACTGGATGGACATCTTAATGGACTGGGCTATTTACGCTTCTTACAAGAAAACTTATTTAATATTTTTGATGAAGTTCCTTTAGATGTAAGGGCACGACTGTATTTCCAACATGATGGTGCCCCACCACACTTTAGTCTCCAAGTGCGAAATTTTTTAAATACTTGTTTACCTGATCGTTGGATTGGCAGAGGTGGTCCTTACAATTGGCCACCAAGGTCACCTGACCTTAATCCCTTGGATTATTGCTTGTGGGGGTGGATGAAATCATTGATTTATGCAACAAGAGTAGAAACAAGGGAAGCGTTGCTTGATCGCATTAACAATGCTGCAGCTATTATCCGTAATAACCGTCTCTCAATTCGCCGTGCTACCAGAGCAATTAATAAACGAGCGAATAAATGTATCGAAGCAGGCGGTGGTATTTTTGAAAACATTCGTTAAGATTTTTTTTATGGTTTAGTATTTAGATTTAGTTATTTGTTGTTAAAATAAACTTTATTGTAAATTTCAGAACCGATTATTTTACAAAATAAATGTCGTGAAGTCGAAATATCAGTAACGTAATAAAACAGCATTCTAACTATTACTTGAAAATGGGTTGTTCTACCAAAAAAACTCAAAATACTTTTTCTTTTAAGAAATGACTGTAGATTAAGAAATAGACCCCTGATTTGAAAAATACCAGAGGCGTACAATTTTTTTCGCCAAAACAATTTTATTTTTTGCTGTCGCGTACGCCACTGGTAAAATGGTAAAAACTTTTTAAATCGAGAAAACGTATTTTCATGCCAGTATAGCGCACACCCATGATCAGTGTAATACCTTAAATCGTTTTCGAGGTATTGAAGGAAAAATGTATATTACTTCTTTTTTTGGCACACTGTATCTCGAAAAGAAAGCATTTCCAGACCCACATTTATATGACCTTCTTTTCTTATATTGACCTCTAGAATACCTCATTCAAATATTTCTCTTTCCTCCCGAAACACCCTGTATATATTACATTAGTTTCTTTATTAGTGGTAATTTCTAAGGGAAAATGTTAAGCGATTTTTTGCTTAGAAATTACTACTAAAAAAGAAAAATGCATGAAGTCCTGGCGTACCACTCTTTTTTAATATTTCGTTCCTTGGTTACACAAACGCCACTAGTGGAACTGCGGAGGTCTGCTTAATTACCAAAATGCATTTTTATGTAATGTTAGCAACGTCTAGCGAAATTTCATCTAGACTATCATAGCATATAACAGAAAGGCAATTAAAAAATGTTTTTAACCCGTAACCGGTGACGTCCAATTTCTGTTACACAACCGGTGACGTGGAGTCTTAAAGACTCCTTTAAAATATTTTGCTCTTACTCAACCACTTTTTTTTCTACTACAAGTAGCAATTGTAAATCAATTGTGTAAGTCATAATCAACAAACTAAGATATATATAAGTTTTAAAATATCAAATTTTTTGTTTTTCGTACAGTATATTGCAAGTGGAAGTAACTGAACAAAAACAAAATTTAGCCGTAAAGAAAGTATAATGCACAAAAGTTTTAAAAAATTAAATCAAAAATGCAAATAATAATTTAGCTAGACCAACAAATAAGTAACTTATTTCTAGCAAATAAATCAACATCTCCAATAGAAGGAAAACCCCAACGGAATTTAATTACATTAACGGTGACGTGGAGTCCGACGGACTCCGAGGGGCGATTAACTCGACCACGTCTAAATTAGCACTAGCGTTCTTAGCATCCACCCATACGTCTTCAACTTTCAGAAAGGTAAATGGCGCCGCGTGGCAATTGAATTACCAGTTTAAAAACTTTAGTGAAACATAATATGGAAGGAGTCTCGTAGACTCCACGTCACCGGTTACGTCTTAAACAACCTTTAAGACAAGAAAACGTTTTCAGACACAACTTTATAGAAACTTAAAATATCGAAAGGAATTACACCATGAAGTGATAGACCGTACACCGTGTATAGGAAAAGAGAAAAAACGTAGAAATCAACAAAAGTCACCGAAAGATAAAAATTATGGTCGATATCTTACAATTTTCTCCTGCATACATTCATGGACAATTCATATAGATTACGTGAAAATATCATCGTAAATTCATATAATTTTTTTTTATCTGAGAACCAGTTTTTGCATTTTACCAACTACGTCCGTTGGCATAAAACTTTTTAACAGCAAATTATACTAAAACACTTTAGCTGTCAATAAAAATACATATTTTCATAAAAATAATAGCTTGTTAATTAGTTTAGTTCTCTGTTAAATTATTTTCGGTGGACCTTGCACTGACATATACATAATATTGTATGTATAATATATTTATAGTTGGTAAAAATAACTATATATTCATGAAATAATAGTCTAAAAGCTAATAACAACATGCATCTCCATAAGCAATTTAAAATATCTCTCGCGCGATGACGTCACTGCGCGCCCCGTACGAAATTGGAACGGCTAGATATCATACCTTGTTGTCCTTGTTTATTTGTATCATGCCGCCAACACGAAGGTAATAAAGTAATAATAATAGCTCTAATAAGAACAGTTTTAAGGATTAAATTAAAAGGCACAAAAACGTATAAAAACAAATTAAAGTTGACAGATCAAAACGACGACTTTGAAATCAATTACTAACTCTGCTAATAACTTATGTTATATCAACGTTGTCTCTTGATCGTTGATTCATGACGCACGGGAAAAGATGAAACGTGCAAACTGTAATTAGGCTCCCCCAGAGTATACAAGATGACGTAGGTAGCACATTCGCAGTGCGACATAGCACAACCAATCGAAGAATTCACTTCCCAGGAGTACCGTACTAATAGTAGGGGAACTAAATCTAGCTCAGACGTTGAGAATGTTGGAAAAGGGACTTGGTTTCTGACTAGAGGAGGCTAGCAGTAACGCCGTCTTCCACCGAATCGCCGTCTGTTCCATAATTATTATCCTGCCTTACTGCCGTTAAATTAAATCAGAATTTTAAATCCACTTTGAGAATGGACTATTTCTTCAAATTTAAATCAGAATTGCTGAATAAGTATAATAGTATTGACGTGATAAGATTGATGTGTTTGCTCCGCAGAGAAATAAAATAAAGTGTGTTTGAAGCTGCTAAAAAGGGGGGGGGGAGGACTTCGGATGCGGAATTGCAGGTACAGGTAATTTGCTCCTTAAGGAGTGCTGAGGCTGAACAAGAAATACACTGTCACGCAGGTGGAGTTCCCTGAAGATGCTCTGGTGTGCTACACCGATGGGTCGCGCATAGCCGGAACCGAATCATCAGGGGCAGGAGTATACTTGGAGAACATCAACATACGGATAAGCTACTTATTAGGAGGGTTTGCGACGGATTTCCAAGCAGAGGTGTATGCCATCTTCTCGGTGGCAAGTAGGAGGGAGGTCATAGACTGTCAAGAGCGAACTATATATATTATGCTCCGGTAACCAAGTCGCCCTCAAGGCAGTCTGCAAACGTAGGAGCAGCTCGACGTTTGTGCAGGAGTGTACGGACGCACTCGAGAGGCTTGCAGAACGGAGACAGGTTTGCTTGGTCGGGGGTCCCCGAACATTGCGGAGTGCATGGTAACGAGACGGCCGATGAGCTCGCCAGACTTGGAGCCGTGCTCCCTACCTAAGACCCGAACTAGTAATATGCATATCAAAACAACAGGCGGGAGCAGCCCTGAGAGAATGGGCTGTTAACCTCTCCAGGGAGGAATGGCGGCAGACCCCTGGCTGCAGGAAAGCCAAAGATTTCATAACTTGCGCCTGATAAGGCTAAGTTGGTGTGGATTCTAAACAGAAGTAGGCGTGCCCTGACTTCTCTGGTAGGACTTCTAACAGGACACTTCAAGTTAAGGAAGCATCTACATACGATGGGTGTTGAAGAAGATCCAATTTGTCCAGGATGCTTGAAGGATGAAGAGACACCACTGCACTTCTTGTGCGCCTGTGAAGCCATGGGAAGACTTAGACGACAAGTATTTGGGAAAGTGGTGACTCAACCGGAGGAAGTCAGCACCCTTGCCTGGAATGACGTCCTGATCTTCAGGTTGGGCAGGTTTGGCGAGGGCCTGGATTGTTGAGTGGATGGGGGAAGGCAAAAAGGATCGCCTTTAGTCTACTTGCCAGGTACGTATGCCTCCTCTCGCCACTGCTACTACTACTACTAATATGCTCCTAACTTTTCTTATGTTGATTCCAGTATTAGATCAGATTTCTTTTCCGCCATCCGAAGTGAAAACATTGACAAAAATTACGATGCGGTTAACCCTGATTAATTATTGTGTTAAGGTGAATTTATGACACCTTAATTTTCCCCAATTTTGTTGATTTGCATAAATGTCGCCATAACATTACATGATAATAGTTAACTTTTCTTACTTGGTCTACATAAGTCCACCTTTTCCTCAAATTTGGAGGAGGAATCCCTAAATATTTCCCGAATAATTTGTCATCGTATGAAAGTCTGCTTAACTTAAAATTTAACAAGACTCCTAATTTACTCCCATTTTTAAAAGTCGGCTTATTAAATTAAATGTATAGCGAATTCCATTGGTAAAAAAGTACGGCTCGAGTGCAAAATTTGAAAACCATTGGACATTTCAGTGCAAGTATTTGTAAACAATTGAGAAACCGGTGCAACAAGTGTTGCATCGAGTGCAATCAGTTCTGCACGTGCTCTTGGAGATCGTACCGAAACTGGATCAAAATGTTAAAAAAATACAGTGTTTTGATTTTTTCGATCTTTAAAATACTATTTTGTCTCAAATTAAGGAGTATTATTATCAACTTTGTTGGAAAAATGCACTCAAGGTCTAATCTGAAAACCATTGCTACTCAAATAGTGCAACACTTTTTGTGCATAGGTGCAGTTTTACTGGCATACCGGTGACGCACTTCTTTTACCAATGGAATTCGCTATTAGTAAACTTCATCTCGCCCTCCAATGGTCAATACACTAACGTAACGAATACAACGACCGTAAAATTAAAGAACCTAACCTAACTCCTAAAATCAATGTCAATCAATGAATCAATGCTATTCGTTTAAAACAAGGTGGGCATGCTTGCCTCCACTTTCGAATGAAGGAAGCATGTCTCCTCTGCCGTTGGCATGCGCCAAGAGCAAACTTTCAGCGGTCAGGACGTATTGGTGTGTTTTCACGCCCACTATTGTCCTGGTAACCATTTTACCGAATGTTTGGGGATGCAAGAGATGCTGCAGAGTGGATTAGATCTTCTATGGTAGAATTAGCACGACCCCTACTGATATGTAACCGTAAATATCATGACAGCTGGAGCTTCCCCACAAGAAACTGCTTTTCCCCCTTGTTGCTCATTCAGATTCCCCGCATACCTGTTGCTTTCACTGTAAAAAAATGTGCAAGTTTTCACAGGTATCGAAAAAAGACATTATTTGCTAACGTATGCAATTCAAATTTGTCGCCTTACACACCACTTAACTTTTTCTGATTTACACCTACTGTAAAATAATATAACTTATTTCACTCAGTATTTTCATCATCAACATTATCAATCAAATCGTAGACATTAGATGTAACCAAATTTTGCCAAAAATGGCGCCTACTACGCGGCATCAAGGGCACAAGGTTTTGAATAATGTTGCTCTTTTTTGCTATTGGAATGCCTCGGGGGCACATTTGAGTTCTTGCAGGAGGGAAATTATGTTCCAATATTTTATCCTGCAGAAAATCTAGTTCCTTTAAAGATTGCGATTCGGCATAAGACACACTGTAAAAAAGTTTGAAGTGTCCACGCTTTACTTGAATCTTTTTGAGATCACGAACAAGTGGTATTTCCGAATTTGTACTCAGTTTAGCTTTGGACGAATAATCCGGCCAGTCTTTAAAATCATCGATTCTTAACGATTTTGTCACGACATTTCCCGAGTTGGTTTTTGCTACCGCAGTTTCAAAATCTTGGAAATCATAAATTTTTCCCATCCTGTTCATGGACGATTCAACCTGGTGATGAAATGAGTCAGCTGCCATGAACGTGTGACCGCTCTCAAAGTAATTGAGTTCTATGATATCAGTTTCGACCTCATCTGAATTTATTAAATACACCAAAAAAGAAAAAAGACTCCAATTCCTATTCTGACCACTACAACTATCGAGCCAAAGAAAAATGTGCTTTTTGTCGCGATTATGCTTGAAAAATTGATGAAAGGCGCTAACGATTTGAACCTTTTTCCTACCCGAAATAGCCTCATGCCAAATTACAGCAATTGGTTTGTCTCGACTCTTCGTCGTTCCAAGAGGAACAAAACTTTGGTTGAATGCGATAATACGACGCGTAAACATAACAACCTTAAAATTGTCCATTTTAGGTAACATTATAACTTTTTGTAAATCGGCGGAGTAAAATGCAGAGTCAGCCGATGCAATTTGAGACATTTCAACGTGGCTCGTGTACATTTTTCTGGCGTCTTGCGTGTTCTTCTCATGGCTAGACCATTCAGTACATTCAACGCAAACAGGATCTAATTTTGTTTTACCGTGTTGTGGATTGTGCATAGAAAACTTTTCACATGATTCGCACTCCTCATGCTCTAATTTAGTAAATGAAATATTCATGCTACTTAAAATTGATCGATAATGCTCGTATGAAATGTGACTGGCGCTATTTTTTTCACAAAAATCTCGATGCATGTCGACAATAGTAAATTCATTAGGTAAATACCGCCTATTGGGCGCGTGGACACGGCGGTAATGGGAGACGCACGGATTGAAACTTTCAATGTGGGTTCTAATCAAATCAGCACGATGTACAGTCTGTACATTTTTAGATTTCCCGCGTTTGTCTTCGGACGGTTGCATGGAGATGAGGTCGACGCTTTCCCGTGCTTTTCGGATGACGCCATCATTGTTGGGTTTAAAACCGAGGGTAGTCAGAAAAAAATGTTTGCAAACCTGTAGCTCTATGTTATCTTCAAGAGGAACAAAATACTTGTAATTGTACTGACGCTTCTGGATTATTTCGTTGGCTCGTCGGGTTGCGATTTCCGCGGGTCTTACATGATGCACGATCCATGTTCTTTTTTCAAACCAAGTCAATTTCGACACCGATAAATGGATAATTTCTCTCGCGACTTGAGACACCTTATTGGTACACTTAAGTCGACAATTTGAACACGGAGGACGGAGAGGATATTTTTCAATTTGCTTTTGAACTCTTATCGACTCTTGCTCTTCCAAACTGGGTTTCCTTGACTTTTTTTTTCTTTTATTGGCGGAGGATTCTGCAATTGTACCATTTTCATTTGTGATGGTTTCCACGTGGAGATCATTGATATGGTTTTCTTGTTCGGAATTTTCATCAGTTTCAAAGCCTTTGAATTGAGATGATGAATCGAAATGAAAGCTCGTTCCACCATCATCGTCTGGGTTAAAATCCTCTAGAATATGATAAAAAGCAATTTTATTCATTGATATTAATTATCAGCATTTTAAATTATTAGTCTTCTAATGAAAGTACAATTTTACATTTTCATAAAGCAAATTTCTTAAATTTCATTATAACTTCTTGTTGATTTGTTAAGTTATTTTTTTTATGTTAGCGATCTACGTTTGTTAACGTAAACAACTCTTTGATAAATAATAAATAATAAAAGAAGAGTATAGGGAAAAATGAGTAAAATCGCCATTTTGCACTTCTTGACCCAATTCTGGTATCATAAGGTTAAAAACTTTCTCAAAGTATGCGTGATTGATTATAAAAGTGCACGCAAAGGCTGGAGTATATGCGGAGTTCCGCCAAAACCGGCGAAATTTGGCGTACTCTCCAACCTGAAACGTCCGCCCACAGACACAAACAATGGCGGTGGGAGGAGACTCCGACTGACGACACACTTAGACCAACCCACTAGAATCATGACCGCTCTCCGCCGCTCCGTGGCGATTGGGTCAGAGGTCATCCGCTGCTACACATTGGGATTGCCCGCTATGGGCGGGCATAATTTGTCGGTACCTGAAAAAGTTTGCTGGATTTTTTGCAATTTTCCCAGAATGCTTGCCATTGGTGTTTCACTGACTACGTAATCAATTCCGTAAATTGTAGTTATACTCCTTGGAGTAAAATAATCCCTATAACACCCGTGAGGGCACTTGCCGAAATGTGCGTGACTAGGATAATTATTTTAGATTTAGATTGTGACCCTGGCCACTCCAACGGCCGCCGAGCTTGCTCGGTTTTTTTGGGCACATTTTGGGCCGTATGCTTACGGTCCATATGCGCCCAAGAACTTTGTTCTTAATTTTAGTTTAGTTTTTAGTATTGTACATATTAGGCTAAGCTAGATTAAGGTAGTCATAGTTAGATCTGTATCATTATAGGAAAATAACATTTAAATGATTACGCATGTCTTGAATTATTACTCTTGACAGTTAATCTGGGTATAATTTTTCAGAAATTGTACCCTTGCCTTTTAGGGCCATACATTAGTTACCTGATAAAATACTATTGCGTAGTCATAATGGCCGGTAAACCACAAAAGGGGTCGGACTCTTCTCAACTGTTAAGTAACTATGTATTTCATTTATAAGAAACTAATTATTGAACTAAAGAAATAACTTAAAGTTTAATGTTTGCATATTTTATTTATTAAACCATGGATGGTGAATTAATACTTTGCAAAACTACGCATCTAATTCTATTCGGCTATCACTATCTATCTTCTCCTGTTTTGCGATTTCTCTAAGGCTTTCGATTGCGTAAATCACTCCATCCTTTTACGAAAGCTTTCGTGTTATGGCTTTAGGGGGTTGGCGTTGGATTGGTTTTCATCCTACTTGTCTAACAGACTGCAGTTGGTGAGATCTCGGGGATGCATCTCCGGTGCACTGGCTATAAAAAACGGCGTTCCTCTGGGCTCCGTGTTAGAACCCTTGCTATTTCTATTGTATCTAAATGATTTGGTCACAATCAATATACAAGGCAAATTTACTCTCTTTGCCGATGATACTACGATCCTATGGATGGGTTGAGATGCAGAGGCTCTTATGACCACAGTCTCACATGATCTGGGTGCAGTTCGGACCTGGTGCTCTGGTTGCTATGCAGTTCGTGTGGTATCAAACGAGTTGGGTATTGGAATGGCAAAAAACGCCTATTACTGCCTGATAGAGTCGCATCTCAGGTATGGAATTCCTTTTTGGGGGTTTTGCAGCCAGTCTATCTTTTGTTCTGTGTTTGTTTTGCAGAAGCGAGCAATTCGTTATGTCTGTAAGGCAAGGGCCCGGGATCACTGCAGGCCCTTATTCATCGAACAGGGGATTTTAACCTTGCCCTGCCTATTCATTCTGGAGACAGTGCTTCTTGTTCATAAGCGTTTTGGGGCCAGGCGATCTACTCATCATTATCTAACGCGAAATAGCAATGATCTGCCATTGCCTATTCCAAAGTCAACCCTAACCAAGAACTCTCTTATGTATGAGGGCTTGAGGATGTATAATCATTTGCCATCTGCTATGAGGGAGGCAGCTACTCCGGTGATCCTCAGGGCTATGGTCAAGAGTAATCTACTGGAGAAAGCCTATTATAGTTTGAACGAGTTTTTTGAGGACAAATTGTAGTATTAGTAATAGCTTACTTTAAATATGGTCAATTTCCATCGTTATATTTTTGCATGCTGCCTTATTCATATACTGTATAATATTTTGACTATTAAAACAAATTTTTAATTTTAATGGAAAACTGTAGGTTTGTAAATTTTTCACTGTGATTTGCAAGGGATATTGTGTATTTAAAATGAACCTAATAAATTAGTATTATTATATTGTTCTGATAGGTACTATTAGATTTTGTTATTGTTTTCAATGTATTTATATTCTTGTAGTTAGTTTGATGTGTTTATATATTTTTGCTTATATTTTTATTTGCTTTGTATATGAGAATAATGTTCTTCTTACAATAAAGCATATTTTGACTTGACTTTGACTAGGGCAACTATCATAGGCTTAATATTGACTACAGAAATGTAAGAATTATAATAATGCAAAATCCGAAAAACGGCTGGAAATATTTTATTCAAAATTTAGGACGCCAATAGGGAGGTCGACAAATTTAAAATGTCAAATTAAAGGTGTTCATTCCTGAATCACGAGCAAGTTCCCTTGAAACAACACGAATATTCATCCTACACCCAAAACTCCAACGGCCATATCGTCATTGGTTTTTGTTTGTCTTCGAACTTTGGTCTTATTTCGAAGGTTTCCGGTAAACTGCGTCCTCGACATACTAATCGCTTAAATGTCATATGTTTCGAATGGCCGGAAACCTAACGCCCACAATTGCGCTGCGTCTCAGTAGTACCTACTTTCTACATTCTCCCAGAAAACATGGCTATTTCAGTGTCGTCGAATCAGATTATTATGTTGTCAAAGTCAAAAGTAGTATCCTGGGATACCACGATAATTAAAAGTATTGATAAACAATAATCAGTGTACAGTTGATGCAAAACAAAAACCGATGCACGTCATCAATCAGCTGATCATTGTAAATCCGTGGCAATGAGAACGTAAAATTTATTTTGACATATCTATACAAATAGAGTCGGTAAACAATAAGAACGATATCGGAAAAATCTCGGTTTTCCCGAATACCTTTGGAAATATTAGGAAAATATGAGATTTGAAAATAGTCCAGTAATGCGCAACTTTTCGCTAATTTAATCATCTCTGTATGTCCGATGGTTTACGAAATCCCTTCAGAGTACATCTGGTACACCCTGTATAATTATTTTACATGGCCAATTAGTCGGTAATAATATCGTAACTAAAAATTTTAATACTATATTCTTTAACTTTGATCATTCGTTTAATAATATGACTGTATTGTAGAGTGTGTAAACTTAGTTTTCGATATTCTGCAAAAAACTATTTTTAGTGACTGTGATCGTTTTCCCCTTGCTCCTCAAATATTGTTGCTATTTGATTATTTCATATAAATTTCGATTATTTTACCCTTATTTTAATTTCTTTAACGTCTCATTATCATTATAGTTATTTTATTTATCGTAAAAATAATTTATTCTTCGAATTGTTCAATTTTAATTGTATTTCAATAATCTTTCACCTTAATTGTTATTATTATTTTTAATTTAATATTTTTATTCAAACCTCCAAACGCACTTTTGCAGTAAAATCGCACTATTTTTCGAATTTTATCCCAAAATAATGTCTTTTTTTCGACAAAATCTGTTTATTCTTTCCCCCATTTTTCACACTTTCTTTTTAAATAATTGTAAAATGAAAATGGCGGAGCATGAAGAAAAAAATAATTTTTTGTACATTCGGGACTAAAGTAGGTGCCTACTTTAGTCTCACCAGACGGGGACTAAGGTGGGCCATTAATCCTAAGGGACTAAAGTGCAAAACAAGTCTGAGAAAACAACTAACAACTTGTATATTTATATTGTAACTAAGTAACTTTTGTCTTTCAAAGTAACTTCTGTGTAACTTTTGTTTTTTTGCGAATAAGGCAAACTGTTTCTAATATAAATAAGCCAACAACCGTTAGAATGTTCTCCTTGATGAAAAGTGGCTTACAATGATCTCTTGATTTTGCACTACAAAGGTATCTCAGAGCTCTTTTCTGTATAATTAGTATAGATCCTAATACCTCTTGACTGCAAAAGCTTCAAAAGACGATTCCATACCGCAGGTGGCTTTTAAACAAGGAAAAATAAATAGTTCGCCCCATGTGTTTTCCCGGTTCGTTTGCGACCACCCTCACCGCAAAACAACCCGACGCCAATCTCCCATTCAATGCAAGAATGTGATCCCTAAATTTAAGTTTGTCATCAATTAAAACCCCCAAGAACCTTGCAACATTTGCGTTCCTTACAAAACTATTCTCTAAAACTAATTCTGGAAAGGAAAATTTAAATGTAAGAATGCCGGTCTTGCTGACATTAAAACACAAAAGATTGGAGTCACACCACCGCTTAACAAGGAACATATCACTCTGAACAACAAGCTTCAATTCATCAGAATACCGACCTCGCCACAAGATGGTAGTATCCTCGGCAAACATGGTAAAAGTACCGCGGATATCAATCCTCGCCAAATCATTCATATAGAGTAAAAATAAGACCGGGCCAAGCACCAAACCCTGCGGAACACCACAGTCAACCCTTATTCTGTTGAAAAGAACTGACCGGCCTCTCACCAACTGCTTCCTATCACACAGGTAAGAGGCAATCCAGCTGAAAGCAACGCCCCGAACACCATAACATCCCAGTTTAGCAAGCAGTATTCTGTGGTTAACGCAGTCAAATGCTTTAGATATATCACAGAACACTGCTACCGCCGCATCTCCTTCATTTAAGCCAGTATAAAGGTTCTCCAGGAAGAAAAATATGGCATCGTTGGTCGATCTAGATGCCTGAAACCTGAACTGCGACTCGACCATAATTCTGTGTCTCGTCAAAAACCCAGTAATTCTAACTTTCACAAGCTTCTCGATTATTTTGGACAAGGTGGGAAGTAGTGAAATGGACTGAAAATTTCCAGGATCATCCAAATTCCCTCCCTTTGGTAATGGGACGACGACGGCCGTTTTAAAAACGGAAGGGAAAACACCCGTCTTGAGAGATTTGTTTATTACTTCTACCAAAGCACCAAAGGCAGTATCCGGTAAATTTCCGAAGACTCAGGCCGACATGCCTGATGCACTCTTATTCCCAATGCAGGATATAATGTCTTTTAATTCAAAGAGATCAGTACTGCTCAAAAACAACGAATCGTGTATAGAAATGTCATGTAAGCAATCCAGTGGGTTTCTATAAGACTTAATATTTAAAGTCATACTGCAAGCTATGTTAAAATAATACTCATTTAAAATGTTGGGGTCTATCTGTATTATGTCCTTCTGTAACTTGTCAACTTCTCGCAGATTATTCACAATTTTCCAGATATCTCTTGTTTGGTTATTCGAATTTTGAAGCTTTCTTCTATAAAAGTTTTCTGTAGCTTTTTTTATTAATTTGCGATAAACGATTCTATACCTACTAAAATATAGTAAGAAGCCTGCGTTATCAGTGTATTTTCTAATTGTATGCAAACATCTCAAATTTCTCGCCGAAATCTTAATACCCTGTGTATTATTCCTTCTTTTGGTTTTTAGCTTCACTATTGGAAATTTTTTATTAAATTAATTGATTAAGATCGTATAAAACCTATGACAGCAGTCGTCGGAGCTTAATACATTCTTAGCTTAATACATTCGCCCAGTTAACCACATTCTAAAATGATTTTGGAAGTATACAGGGTGGTGCAGAAAAGTAGGACAATAGAAATATATATTTTTTAAAAATGGAACAACTTATATTTTACAACATTTTTGGATTTTGCATAAAATTCCAATTATTTTTTAATAAGTGCATTATAACTGTCGGCCAAACAGGAAGTACTATATTTCCGGCTTTCGAGTTACATCCGGTTTAAAAAGTTGACACTAGGAATATAATAAAAAGTAAGATATGGACATGTAAGTCGTTTTGCTCTAAGACGTACCGTAAGAAAGCTAAAAGGTGTCAAAGTTCAAAAATATAATTTTTCAAAAGTCCACACCTTGGAAACTATTAGGTCTAGATAAATGTAATTTTATGTAGAATCCACAAATATTATATTTATAATTATACCCTACAACTTTTGTTAAAAAATTTTTGATATGATATACAGGGTGTTAATAAATGTCATGCAGATATTTCAGGGGGTGATAGTACTCGTCAAAATAAGAAAAAAATGCAAATATATGCATGGTCGAAAACACGTTATTTTCGTTATACAGGATGGCAGTTTCAATTTTTTTTCTCGTATTTTGCGTTTTCTCTCTTATATTCTGTGATAATTGTTTCAAATTTGGAACATCAACCATTTTTTAGAATCTCTAGAATAAAGTATCAAAATTGTCGGGCGCAGTATACAGGGTGTTACATTTTCTTGAATCGGCTACAATTTTATCTTTCAGAACTGTTTTTTGGAGCTCCCTGTATGAATTCCGGTATGAAATTTGAACTCTGTGTTCCTTTGTTTAGCGTTCTGGTCTCTTGCACTATTCTAAATTGCGTTTAACAATAAATTAATTTTATGAGAAATGTTCCTATGTTAGGCCTTTTAAATTGAATGTTAAATTGGATGAGGTATGTACAGGTAGCATGGTAAAACTCTAAGAGAATGCTACCTTTTATGTAATGCTACGATGATTTTTAATTTTGACTATTTCTGTAACTTGCTGCATAATAAATATTTTTCTATTCTCTTCTATATTGTATTTTTTTCCAAATTAATGCTTGCCTTACCCCCACTACTTTATCTGGAGTTATAGAAAAAGGTGTACAAAAAAAATGTTAAGCAGATACACCCTTTTTTCAACTTACTTTTAGTGCTACGTCCCCCAGCGGCGACTTAACGAACTTGAAGAAAAGTTCCAGATTCCTCTTGGCCGTATTTAGTAGCAAATTTTTTTTTTTTTCAAAGGTTGTACGCTTGGCCACCCTGTACATAGTAATTTTAGTACGATTTGTTATATACGAGCATGTTATATTTTTCTTACTATATATTTCTGTTTACGTGTGTAAGAACTAGTTGTTTTCGTAATTATAATTTAAACTAAAAATATTATCCCAAATAGGCGTAAAATGCCAATGCATACAAATTAGTTACGCTTTCGAGGGTTTTCAAAGGCATTAATAACTTGGTGACAGAAATATGCTCGTAGGTACTTAAAATCGAACCTAAGCGGTCCATTAAACTTGGCTAGAAAACATCGCTTATTTTCACTCTAGTCTGAACATTTAGTGAAGTTAGTTTGAGCTGTTTTTGTGTTTGTGTATCGGTGAATTTTACGTACCTAATTAAGACAAGAGGTGAGTTTATCTCACGGAGCAATCCAGTTTTACTTATTTTATGATTTGCAATTATTATTCTTGCTGTAAAATAAATATTTTATAGTTATCTATTGATCAGTTAATTAAAGTTATTCGGCATTATAAAGTTTCGATGATTTAAATTGACAGGCATAAAATAAAAATAATAATGGTTAGTCAATTTCTGTAATAATAAACAACTGCCTGGATATTTCAATATTTTACATTGTTATTGTTGGTTGGTGATATATTTTTTAAAATGCATCTACTTAAAACAATCAAGTGACAAATGGTTGATATTAAAAGTAATATTAATTAAAATAATTTTACACTGCATTAATATTATGAACTATAAGCATCACTGACTTTTGGTGCTTTTGATTGGATATTATCCTATTTTATTTTACTGCTTGTTTGTGGCGATATTATGCCATTTATATTTTACCTAAGTATATCGAGACGGAGTACTTCGCGCGTTTTCTCCCCTAGTACTCATTGCACGTTCTGTTTGCTTAGGAATAGTATCTGGAGCGGGTACCTCGCGCGTCTCTCCCTTGGTACCATTGCACGCTTAGTGCTACATTGTTATATTTTACTTAAGTATAACGAGACGGGGTACTCAGCGTGTTTCTCCCCTAGTACCCATTGCACGTCCTGTTTACTTAAGAATAGTATCTGGAGCGGATACCTCGCGCGTTCTCTCCCTTGGTATCATTACACGCTCAGTGCTATCGTTATATTTTGAAAGCATTAAAAATAAACTAAACAGTACAGATTAAAAAGAAATTTAGAAGTAAAGATTAAAAACTAATAATTGAAAATTAAGTCAATATCCAACAATATCAAATTATACCAAGTAAAACCGAACGAAAATATTCGATGACTTAAAAATAGTTAATTCAAAAGGTGAATTGGTTGCTCAGCTATATTTTTTATTTACAGGTATAAATCATCTCGCCCACTAATCATTGCGGCATCTATCATCCAGGCATCACGTCCAGTAGTTAATTAGGATAGGAAATTAATTTTAGTGTTTACCTGACAATAAGTTGTAAGTACGTTTTAATTACTTGTTGGACTTATGTTGAACATCTTAGAATGTTTTCTATTCTACTTACAGTCAATGAGTAAATAACTTAAATAAAAAAAAAAAAATGCCCTATACGTGGCATCCACAGAAAATTAAATTAAAATAAAATTCTTCTAAAAAAAGCCATGGGGGAACAAAAACTGTCAAGTTTGTCAATTATTTCAATAGAAATTAAGATTGCTAAAAAATAGATGAGTCGTCCATATAGTATCAACATAAAATCTTCTTATCAATCATCTTGAAGAAAGGAAAACAACTTTGAATTGTTGGCTGCAATCAGGGACGCGCCAAGTATTCTCGGCGCCGTCGTGCGAAATAATGATAGGCGCCTTTAACCAATATTATAATATTGAGCTAAAATTGCCACCCTTCTTTCATAGTTGATCGTTGAAATTTCTGAAGAAAACTCTATACTTTTTAGTATTAATGTCTATATTTATTTGTGAGAAACAGAAAGTACACAAAAAATATTAATAGAATACGAAACAACAGTAACAAAACAAAAACAGTATCAAAGTTACAAAACATTATAATTCAAAATATTAAAACAAAATAAAGAAATAAAATAGCGATTGTTTTGAAACAGATAATACATGATCATGATACATGATGGAGAGGTCTTACAAAAATTGGACTTTTCTAGCTTTACTTTTTGCAAATTCATTTACACGACTTTGCATTTCAAGTTGTTTAAAAACTCCGACTCTATAGAAATGATAGCAAGATTTTCTAACCGCTCTTTGCCCATTCTAGATCGTAAATAATTTTTAGTCAACTTTAGTTTAGAGAATGACCTCTCGGCTGTAGTTACAGAAACTGGAATGGTTAATAATATGCGCAATGCAATCGTAATGTTTGGAAATGAGTGGGTTAGGTTATTTATTACAATGTAATTAAGTGTTTCTACTACAGACGTCGCGTTTTTGTCGCCATTTTGCAGAAATTGTAATTCGTGTAAAAGTTCTGTTCCGTCTATATCTTTCTCGTTTCGATCTTTGTCAGTTAAGGTTTCTTCCAGTTTTTGACCAAAATAAATTGATCTTGGTCAGAATATTTGCCGAAAAAATTATTATTTTTTTTTCTTCTTCTTTTGGCCTTGAGCATTGCTCATTTAGCCACAGCAGAATACAAAAAAAAAATTAAAAAACACCAGAATGACACGATAATAGTTTAAATCTCATGTACGGATGAAAGAGTAATGTCTAGCATTCCGAAAAAGCAATTTACTTTAAATTTCACTTTCGTAAGAAAATTGTTTTTTAATCTTTTGTGGCCTTAGAATTTCTGCGGATTTAAATTTTGCATTAACTTCTAAGCAAGAAGCCAGTTCTTCGGCATCTACTAATAAGTCACTGAAGCCTTTGTCAGATCGATATTGTTTTACAAATTCATTGAGGTGATTTAAACTTTCGCAAGCCTGGGAAATATTAAATGTTTTTTATTGCAGAATCTTAGTAACAACATCCACTTTACTTAGAATCTTGTACCACATACTAAGATAAACAGAAACTTATAATTTTTAATTTTTTTACCTAGGGAGGTAGCTAGATGTTTTGTAGTATTGTCAAAATTATTTCCGGATAAAATTTCATAAAGAGCATCGTAAATTTCGCCCAACTGAAATCTTAGAGGGTTTATTGCATCAATTCTGCTAGACCATCTAGTATCTGACAAAGGCTTTAATGTCAGACTTGAAATGTTACTTTTCAAAACAGACCACCGATTGGTTGAGGCAGGAAAAAAATTTATACTAGAAATATTGAATATCACAGCATCGTTTACGACAAGGTTCAAACTGTGGTTACAACAAGGTACAAACATTGCTCGTGGATTAATGTCTAAAATTCTTTTTTGTACACCTTGATGTTTACCCTTCATATTTAAACCATTATCATAACCTTGGCCGCGCATATTATAAATGTCTAAACCATAATTCTATTACTTATAGGACGAAATGTTAAAAAACGTTCTTCGACACTAAATTTATTGTTCTTTAAATTAACGTATCTTAAGCAAACAGAAATCTGCTCCTGGCGACTCACATCAGGAGTACAATCAAGTAATGTCGAAAAATATTTTGCTTCTTTAACTTCGTTTAAAATATTATTTCTTATATTGTCACCTATTAATTTAGTGGTTTCGTTTTGAATTTTATCTCCAAGGTAAAGTGGAATATTTTTTTGAGATCTGCAAACATGTGCAGACATGACTGGATCAAATTTTGCTATCATTTCTATACATTTTAAAAAATTTCCATTATTTCTTTCAAATGACTTGTTACTAGGACCACGAAAAGCCAAGTTTTGTTCAGCCAAAAATTGAATTGTATAAATTATTCTGTCAATGACACTGCGCCAATGTTTAGTTTTATTTTTTAATAAATTTTGCACTTCCGAATCAACGGTTCGATTAGTTTTTAATATTTCTAGTAAATCTGCCAGACACGTAAATTTTGAAAATGAGATTTACTTGTTTCGTGGATTTTCAAATGTTCGCTTAAATGATGCCAATCATTGAAACCGTCCTGGTTACTTAATTTAGTGTTTTTAAAAGTCAATGGATTGTTGGGGTTGGGGTCATTGAATATTTTACAGCAGAAGCAGAAAACTGCATTTTTTTCAATAGAATATAGCAACCAATGACGCTGAACCCATTCACCATTTAACAAAATTCGAGTAAAATGTATATCGGAAAACTTACGTCCACTTTTGTCTTTAGGATACATAGTTTTATGTTGATAAGGCATTGGACCTTTTTCGACAAGTTCTTGCACCTGGATTGGAGACAATACACTCGGCCAAAGACCTGGATCGTCAGAAAGGGGCGCTTCGGATATTTCGTCTTGCTTACTCGAACATGATGGTACCGACACTGACTGAAACGTATCAGAATCTAATTCTTTTGGATCTTCATTCCAATAGCTTGCTTTTTTAATTCTGATGGCAAATTTGATTTTGTTGAATGTAGAAAATGACTGTTATCAGAAGTAGTGTCTTGTGTGGTCTTTCGAAAAAAGTTACTAATTTTGAAATTGGTTTTCTCCAAGTCTTCCTCCCGTTTTCGCTTGTTAAGCAAGTTTTGGTAACCAGACAATTTCTTTTTTTCTTCTCTGGCCATCTAAATAAAATAAATAAAAAATATTAAACACTAAGCCTTATTTGTTTCATAAACAAAAGTTATTAAAAAGAAAAACAATTATTTGCATCCCTGTTAATTAATTTACTTAATCACTTACTTACCTTATTTGTAACTATTTTTCACAATTGCGGCAGATACGTAGTAAGGCATTCTATACGTCTTATGCGCTTATCAAGACAAGAATGAAAAATTAACCTGCTACATCGATTATGAACACGCAAAATTTTGCAAGTTTAAACCAGCGCGCCGAACGCACGCGGATTTTCGCGCCCCCACAGGAAGAGGAGTAGTAGAATTTCACCACTGGTACTGGTCGCCGACCAGCGGTCGGTGTTGGTGGGTAATGCATTTTCACCACCGGTATTCATAGATAATTTTTTTAGTTATATGTTAATTTGTGTTGAAGACCTGGCGCCTTTAAGGCCTTGGCGCCGTCGTGCGCCGCACGATTGCCCATATGGACGGCGCGTCCCTGGCTGCAATTATTAATCTAATTATACACTCAACATATAAACGATGTTTAAGTTATCTCGGATGTCATGTACCAACAGGTCGGTAGCAACATTGCTATGCCACTGGTCGTCAAACACATAAATAGAATTATAAAATAGAAAACACATAAATGTATTTTATTATTTTTCAGTGCACGTTCTAGAAACAAAAATATTTTAATAAGAAATAGAAAAAGTATATGCGGATAAAATTAAAAATAAACAATTATATTATCTTTAGGCAATTTTTAAAATTTTTAGAGACAATTCCATTATTTGACATTTTCTGAGCAAAATAAAGAAAACAACGTGACCTTTGCGATGCAGACATATCATTAGGATTATGTTTCAAGCAATAAGGATTGACGAAGTTTATTTACCTAATATATTTAATAGAAATATATCCCAAATACTGCGTACTTTTTTAATGACGCTTCCTGAGATTAGAGCTTATACCCCCGATAAAGTTTATACAAACTACACTTACCGTTCCGAAATTCAGATTCTCTGTGTCCAAAAAAGTGTTTTCTAAGACTCTGACTGAAAGTAGATTTAAAGGAACATTCATTGCAAAAATATGGACCTTCTGGTGAAAATTTCGGATAAGCTAGTTTAAATAATTTAGGAAGGATATCTTCTTTTTCCTGTTCACTGAAATGACAAAAAAAAGCAAAATAAACCACCAAGTTCGGTTCTAGGAATTATTCATTTGTCGAGTTAGGATAAAAAGATACAATATTCTAAAGTGAATCTAATTATAATTTAGAATCCTTTGTTGAATATTATTATACAGGGTGTTTTGTAATTGAATGTCAATAATTAAGGAGGCGATTTTTGTGTTCATTTTAAAAAGAAAACTTCATATGAACGTATGTACTAAACGTCTTTATTTTTGATATACAGGGTGGTAAAGTTTTCAAAAATAAATAGTTTTTTAATAATATCTGTAATACCACTTTAGATATTTTAATGAAATTTGGCAGACATGTACTATGTATCAAGATGCATTATTTACCGTACAACAATTTTTTTTATTTCCACCAGTGGCGCTCGTACGGAATTTCACCTACCTATTTTGGCAGACATTAATGTAACGCTACTGATTTCTCGTAAAAATAAATTTATTCCTAAAATCCCCAATCATTTCTAAACAAATTTGATCTCTTGAATTTTTTCAATCCGATGCACGGTTTTCGCTTAAAAAAAATAAAAACCTTTTCTCTGCATGATCATAACAATATCGTTAATATGACAATATCACCTTGCACAGAAATAGATTTTATTTCTTAGATCAAGTTTGCTTAGAAATGAATAAGGATCTCAAAAATTATTATTGTAGTAGGCTGTGTCTGTAAGAGTTATTAATTCTGTTGTCAGGGCGGTTGTCATTATTTTGTTTGACAGTTTATCAATATTTAAATTCGGTTTTTCGTCTCTTATTAATTTGGTGTTTAAAATATCCGAGTATTGTTATTTTGAAAGATAATGGTCGGGTTTACTAATGAGGAGTTGGCAGATATGCATTACATGTATGGTTTGGCTGATGGCAGTTCGCCGGAAGCTAGGCGATTGTATCAAGAGCGGTTCCCTAATAAAGTCATACCAGATATGCGAACATTTGCAAATGTACATAGAAGGTTGACTGAAACAGGTACTTTTATGGCAAATAATCAATTAAAAGGATCCCATCGGACTGTAAGAACTCCAGAAATTGAAGAAGCAATTTTAAATTATATTGATAATAATCCTGAAATAAGTACTAGAAAAATTGGACATAATCTGAATATCTCGCACGTCCTGGTTTGGAAAATTTTGCACGATTTTTTATTGTACCCGTATCATATTCAGCGGGTCCAAGCGTTACTTCCCCGAGACTTTCCCTTGCGTGTTAATTTTTGTCAGTGGTTTTTGGAGAAAATTGCGCATAATCCCTTGTTTGACCATGAAATAATGTTTACAGGTGAAGCTAACTTTTCCAGAAACGCAATCAGAAATTTTCACAATAACCATATTTGGGCCGACGAAAACCCCCACGCAGTTGTAGAATATAACCAGCAAGAACAGTTTTCGGTAAATGTCTGGGGTGGAATTGTTGGAAATTATTTAATTGGACCTTTTTTTCTGCCAGAAAGGCTAAATGGCCATAATTATCGCCGGTTTCTAGAGGAGGATTTGCCCATATTGCTAGAAGAAGTACCAATTTTAATAAGAAATAGAATATGGTTCATGCATGATGGTGCGCCCGCTCACTTTAGTGTTGTAGCAAGAGAATATTTAAATCAAACATTTAATAACCGATAGGTTGGTCGTGGCGGACCTCAACCATGGCCGCCTAGGTCCCCAGATTTAAATAGTTTGGACTTTTTCTTATAGGGGCATCTTAAAAGTCTGGTTTACCGCACCCCAGTAAACACTTTAGAAGAGCTGGAAGATCGTATAAGAGCTTCCTTCGATTTAATAAGAAATACTGAAGGTATACTTCAAAGAGTGCGCGACAATATGAGGAAAAGAGCTGAAGCGTGTATCCTTTAAGGTGGAGGGCATTTTCAACAACTTATCTAGTTTCTATGTATGTTCCTTTTTTTCACAAAGGTTGTTGTTGATTTATTAACAGACGATCCTTATTTATTTCTAAGCAAACTTGATCTAAGAAATAAAATCTATTTCTGTGCATGGTGATATTGTCATATTAACGATATTGTTATGATCATGCAGAGAAAAGGTTTTTATTTTTTTTAAGCGAAAACCGTGCATCGGATTGAAAAAATTCAAGAGATCAAATTTGTTTAGAAATGATTGGGGATTTTAGGAATAAATTTATTTTTACGAGAAATCAGTAGCGTTACATTAATGTCTGCCAAAATAGGCAGGTGAAATTCCGTACGAACGCCACTGGTGGAAATAAAAAAAATTGTTGTACGGTAAATAATGCATCTTGATACATAGTACATGTCTGCCAAATTTCATTAAAATACCTAAAGTGGTATTACAGATATTATTAAAAAACTATTTATTTTTGAAAACTTTACCACTGTATATCAAAAATAAAGACGTTTAGGACATACGTTTATATGAAGTTTTCTTTTTAGAATGATCACAAAAATCGCCCCCTTAATTATTGACATTCAATTACAAAACACCCTGTATGCTAATGAGGTTCTTTGCAAGGTGCCAAAACACCGCAATAGAAACATATTCTCCTATAAGTTGCCGAATTTTCTGATTGGTTGTGTATAAACATGGAAGCGATGGTAGTCACGACGACGGGACTACGTGGGCCAGTATTCCACACTTTTAATCGTTTTTAATTGGTGCCCCACGCGACAATGTCAAAGAAGATAGGTAGGCGACTCAGTGATATTCAGGACTCGCTAACAACATCTTGACGAGAGAAGTTCGCTTCGCGACCGGGTTTCACCGTACCGCTTCTATTTTGAAGGCACAAAAAATGTGTTGTTTCTCCGCTATGTAATAAAAATTCTCTTAGTGCTATTCAGAGAGTAAGCTGTTTCTCTCCTGTCAAGTAGTGGCAATCTATGCAGTTATAAACCAACCAGCATTGTACTGTGGCGAATCAGTTATTCAGAATGACGACGGCAAGCTAGTAAAACCTTGTTCGTTCAACGTAAATATACTGAAAATTTCATTAAGTTTACAAAGCGCGAGTCAATGATCTGATAAAGAAATTTTAAACATTTTTGAATAACTTTTCTAAACTATTTACGCTATACTATGGAGGGTGCGTTAAACTCTTACAAAATTCACAAAACACAAAAATAATAATCAGATAAATACTCTCGTGTTTTATAAACCAAAAAATCGCGGTAGACTCCCGAATCCGTGGAGGGATACTAGATAGGTATTTCGTCGTTATAATTATAATTTAAAAGGGGCGTTAGATCAGCGGACCAGAAACCCAGCGCTGCAGACCGATGGCCATCTCAAAACTCGGTAGATTACGCGTATACGGACGGCTAGTAGGATAGTATTTAATGTAAGTAGTTTTATATTGCGCTGGTCAGGGAGGCATGCAGGGCCGGGTTTTGTTTAAAAATTAGAAATAAATGAGTATTATGAATTTCGACTGGCATAGATTAAATTAATTTCAATAAAAAAATCGTTTTCCTATGAAAAAAAAAACGTAGTCGAGTGTTGGACAAGCTGTAGTTGGAATATCCTACATTGTAGTAAAAATAAAAAAAACCTGGCAGCACCGCAAATGTTGATTTGTCGTACGTCAGGTTATTGAGATTAAGTAATTTTGTATTTTAATATTTCTTTTCTCAAAAACTAGTAGAGACGGCCAAAAAAACATCCGATTCGTGATCAAGGATCTGAAATTAGGGTGTATGCAAAAAAAACGAAAAATTCCTTGTATCCAGCTTTCCGAATAAATAACTAATTAATTAAGTTTTGATTACATTACCTACCAGTAAATTTCATATTGTGAATATTAATAAAATAATAATTAATATTTTAGAACTAAATTTAGCTTTGAATGGGTTAGCAATGAAAATACTAACAATATCAGCAACAAAAATACACAGGATTTGTTTAGTTTTTTACCGAAAGAAAAAATGTTATACAGGTAGTAATATGGTTTGAATTAAAACTTATTTACACGTCAATATCTTGTAAACTGACTAGGTGCTATGCTTTATCTTCTTAGACAGAGCTTTAAAAATATATACCTACCTAAGTATATATCTATAATTATTGGTTTTCTAAGTCCTTCAACAGTGGGTGTCATTGAGTTCAAAATACCTGTATTGTAAGTAGGGGTGAGCGATTCTCAAGTCATAGGTAATCGATTTAATCGAAAAATCGATTATTTTGATTAATCGATATATCGAATAATCGATTATTTCGATTAATTGATAAATCGGACAATCAAATTAATAATCTAATAGTTCATTTGGTCTTGGTCGATTCGGCAATTTTTTATGAATTAATACAATTGGAGTAAGCAACCCTATTATTATATGAGAGCAAGAACACTAAATTTTAACTAACCAAGTCTTTTAGTTACTACAGAGGTAAACTGTGTACTGAATGTAATTAAAAACTATGTATATACATATCTAAAATACCAAAGAAAAATAAATCAAACATGGGGTAAAACAAAGATGCAGTCTTTTATCGAACAAAATATCAAGATAAGCCTGTCGAAAGATGAAACCAAAAAACTATAGGAATATGGAAAAAATAATAATCAGTTGCCGGATTATTAGTGCGGGTGCTATGGGGGTCTTTCGTGTGCAGAGAAGGATGGTGAGGGTGATTGCTGGGCTGTCCTATCGTGCGGACTGTCGGCGTGCTTTGGTATCCCTTGGTATTTTAACCCTACCTTCCCTGTTCATATTGGAGAGCGTTACCTTCATTAAGCGAAATCTCGACAGACATCTAAGGCATGAGGAGATACACCATCATGACACCCGACACCCGTAATAAACGTGGATTGGTGCCTTCATATAGACGGCTCCAGAGATGTCGCGATGGCCCTAGCTCTTTAGGCATAACCTTCTTTAATAGATTACCCAGGGTATTAAGTGACTTGATATTGAATGTATTTAGGAAGAGGGTTAAGGATTTTCTCATCAGTCAGGCTTTTTATAGTACTGACGAGTTCTTGAATTTGCATTTTAACTTGAACTGACTTTTAAAATATTTTAAATGTAACTAGTCTTATGCAATTTTTAGTAACTTAAAACTATAGTCTGTGTAAATTGTGGGGCCTATACTGGACAGTGGACTCTATGTATGTGATTTTTTAGCTAAACGGTTTACCACGTATTTTGTGTATAATGTATTTGTTATTTTTATATTTTATTCAATCCTGTCATTTTATTTTTTTGTTATATTTTAAAATCTTAAATTGTGACCTGTCTATGCCTCGACTTTTATTAATCATAATTTTAGCATAGCTCATAAAATAACATAAAATAGACTTACAATATATTGACTTGTGTAAATACATAATATGTATATTAACATAAATAAACAAACTATTTTGATTTTGATTTTAGTAGGTGTAAGGATTATCAAGTCATAATCGATTATCGATTATGAAAAATAATCATAATAAAGATCGCAGAATGATAGCCGATGCCAAATTTATTTTCAAAATAGCTAATAATTTAATAGATTATTTTTCTTTAATAAGTCATTTCTATTACATAGTACTAATTTATAATACCAGAATAAAAAAAAATTTATTTCTCCTTTCAATAGATGCCTAAAAACATGTAATAATTTATGTAATCTCTCAGAGGTTGATATTTTTTCTTGTTTCCTGGACACTTTTAATACTAAGTTGAAATTGCATATAGCTTCAAGTAGCTCACATTAATAGATTATAAAACATTTGTATTTTCATATCAGATCATTATGGTCAAAAAATCAAAATAAATACTTCATTAAATAGATTAGAGCAATTTATTACAGAAAAAAGATTTTTTACTCCACCTAACATTCTTAACTTTCAGAGAATTCTGTGTGATGAGGGATGGGAGGATGTTATGAACGAATTGAATCCAAATGAACAATATAACATATTTCAGGGCACTTTGTCTTTTTACTTTGAGCTATGTTTTCCAGTTTGCCGCAGCAAACAAAAACAAATCCCTCCATGGGTTAATATGGAAATAAAACGTTATGCCAGCGAGGTAAAGGATCTGTATGTTCTCTGCAAGCAGACTGGAAATCAGGAAATTTATAATAATTATAAACTGGAAAAGAAAAAATATAGGAAATTTCTGTCAGATTATAGGGTGGCTCTGAATGAAAACAAAATACTTAACTCCAGCAATAAGAGTAAAACAATGTGGTCTATCTTTAATAGGGAATGCAATAAAAATGTGAGACAGGATGGCATCACTCTCCATACGTCAGATAGTATAATAATCGAGGACCCAGTTGAACTGGCCAACGTTTTCTCTAGTCAGTTTAATCTATCAGGTACAGGGTGTCCCAACGATAGAGTAAAGTAAGTTTTCGCTTAACTGATAATCTTTGTGACAAAATCGTATCCGCCATAAGGTAAGGTAGAAAAATGCGCACATTTTAAAAATATTGGAAATTATATAGGGTGTGCCACAAAAGTAGGACAGCAAAAAGTAAGATTTTTTTAAATGGAACACCCTATATTTGCTTGTATTTTTGGGTTCTATGTATTAATACAAGCGTTTTTGGTCATATATGACATGAGCTGAAATTTGATAGTTTTTGAGAAATTTCGAAATAACGATGAAAATTAGAATTATCATGGTGTTGATAAATGGACAGTTTCTCCGTCAATTCATAATTACAAACTTCAATATTTGGTAGGAGGAAGGCCTGGTTACTATATTAATATTTAGTATGCGCAATATTTGCATTTGTTCTACAGGGTGTTTATTATAAGCGTCCAAATTCGCACATCTTCAAACTAGGAAATCTCAATTTTTTTAAATGGAACACCCCGTATATTTTAATTTCGTTTTATTCAGATTTAAACAGCCTTTCATTTTTGCTAAATATGTCCTATGCCTATCTTTAATAGTTATCGAGAAATTTCGATTTTTTCAAATTGCTACACGTTATATTCTATACCAGAGCATTGTTGGATCGCGATAGCCATGAAAAACAATAGCTAAGGTAAACAATTCATGTGCCAAAATGAAACGCTTAATAATAATTGTCGTGAATTAAAACCTTGTCTTGCTTTTTTCGTCTTCATTTCGTTAATTTTCTATTGAGCATGGATTATCCTGTAAATGAGTTGATTGATATGATGTATGTGTTAGGCGAAGCTGAGAGAAACCCTTTGTTGGCTCAGCGAATTTACAGAGTGAAATATCCTGAACGTCGGATGCCCACTGCTAACGGTTTTCGAAATGTGATGGAGAGATTTGATTCCAGCGGTAGTGTTAAATACTCTAAACGTGTAGTTGTTAACAAAAACGCAGCCAACGTAGAAAAAGAATTAGAAATATTATTGAATATTCAAGAAACTCCTCAGGTGAGTAGTAGGACGTTAGCGACATTATGTGATTCCTCCAAATCAACTGTGAACCGAACAACAAACAAGTATAAATATCACCCATACCACATAGAGCTTCATCAAGAATTGCGAGAAGGAGATTTTGAAAGACGAATTCAATTTTGTTATATTATTCAACAACTGCAGTTAAATAACAATTTTTTGACCAATGTTTTGTTTTCTGATGAGGCGACGTTTAGAAGTAATGGAGCTGTAAATCGGCATAATATGCATTATTATGCCACTGAAAATCCATTCTGGCTACGGGAAGTTCAAAATCAAGGTCACTGGTCAATAAATGTATGGTGTGGTATCCTTCATAACCAAATTATTGGTCCCCATTTTTTTAATGAACCTTTATCGGGCCGCAGCTACTTACTTTTCTTACGTGAAGAATTGCCTCAGTTACTTGAGGATGTTAATTTAGGCGTACGGCAAAATATGTGGCTGCAACATGATGGTGCACATCCACATTTCCATCGTGAAGTCCGGGATTTCTTGAACAGACAATACCCAGAAAAATGGATTGGGCGTGGAGGCTTTATTTCGTGGCCACCACGGTCATGTGATTTAACACCGTTAGACTTCTTCCTATGGGGTTACATAAAAGATCGGGTATATGTCAATAAACCAACCACCAGGGAAGATATGAAGAACAGAATTAGAGAAGTTTGTCGAACAGTGACACCTCCTATGTTGTCGGAAGTGAGACACAACCTACAAAAAAGATTAAATACGTGTATTCAACACGAAGGCCATATTTTTGAACATTTATTGAGACGTAATGTTGAATAAAAATTTAAAATTCTGGACTATAAGCATTTTATTTTGGCACATGAATAATTGTTTTTCATGGCTATCGCGATCCAACAATGCTCTGGTATAGAATATAACGTGTAGCAATTTGAAAAAATCGAAATTTCTCGATAACTATTAAAGATAGGCATAGGACATATTTAGCAAAAATGAAAGGCTGTTTAAATCTGAATAAAACGAAATTAAAATATACGGGGTGTTCCATTTAAAAAAATTGAGATTTCCTAGTTTGAAGATGTGCGAATTTGGACGCTTATAATAAACACCCTGTAGAACAAATGCAAATATTGCGCATACTAAATATTAATATAGTAACCAGTCCTTCCTCCTACCAAATATTGAAGTTTGCAATTATGAATTGACGGAGAAACTGTCCATTTATCAACACCATGATAATTCTAATTTTCATCGTTATTTCGAAATTTATCAAAAACTATCAAATTTCAGCTCATGTCATATATGACCAAAAACGTTTGGATTAATACATAGAATCCAAAAATACAAGCAAATATAGGGTGTTCCATTTAAAAAAATCTTACTTTTTGCTGTCCTACTTTTGTGGCACACCCTATATAATTTCCAATATTTTTAAAATGTGCGCATTTTTCTACCTTACCTTATGGCGGATACGATTTTGTCACAAAGATTATCAGTTAAGCGAAAACTTACTTTACTCTATCGTTGGGACACCCTGTACATCATCTCATCATTCAGATAGCGATAGCACTTACAAAAATACCTCAAAAAATCCCCATTCTTTGTTCTTAGAACCAGTCGATGAAAATGAAATCTTTAAAATAATTATGGCTTTACCAAACAAGCATTCATCAGGGTTAGATGAAATACCGATTTTTCTGCTTAAACACATTGCCTATCATATAAGCAGGCCTTTGGCTTTTATTATTAACAATTGTATGGAACTTGGTATTTTTCCTGATGCGCTAAAAGTTGCAAAGTTGGCTCCTGTTTTTAAAAAGGGGGACAGACATGATGCTAATAATTATAGACCAGTGTCTGTGCTCAAATCAGCGTCGAAGGTCTTTGAGAGGGCAATCTACAATAGGCTGTTGTCATTTATCATTGATTTTGGAGTTATGAGGAGTGGCCAGTTTGGATTTCTTCCAGGAAAATCTACAAGCATGGCTATTTATCAAACATTAACGGATATCATTGAGAATCTTGATCAGGGGAAATTGGTCGCCGGCTTGTATTTTGATCTCTCAAAGGCCTTCGACACCATAAACCACAATGAACTTCTCTGTAAGCTGGATTGGTATGGTGTCAGGGGTCTCAGTCTTCAACTATTAAAATCATACTTACAGGATAGACATCAAGTAGTGAATATCAGAGATAAAGGAAAAAACTTTTTTTCTGACCCAACAGTCATTCACAAGGGAGTGCCACAGGGCTCTATATTGGGACCGTTTCTCTTTCTGCTGTATGTGAATGAGCTGCCGGACGCTCTGGGAGGGGCTAACGTTTGTCAATTTGCTGATGACACGTCCGTCACAGTGGCATGCTCGTCTCTCGCGGAGCTGTCGCTGGCTTCCTCGCGTATAGTTGAGCAGATGGCTTTGTGGTGCGATCAAAATTTTCTCAAATTAAATGGCAATAAGACAGGTCTGGTTTTTTATAATAAGGGAAGAATACACAATGAATCCTTATATGTACACTATCAAAATAAGTCAATCCCAAATGTCGAGTCAACAAAATTTTTGGGAGTTCATATTGACTCAAGACTAGACTGGGAAAATCATATTTACTACCTACAGTCAAAACTAAATAGCGCCTGTGCATTGATTAGGAGACTGCGTAACATTGTATCTCTGAATAGTATCAAAACTTTTTATTACGCCTGTGTTCAATCTCAGTTAAATTATGCCATTTCCTCATGGGGTGGCTCGCAGCACTCATTGAATCTTTTCAGGACGCAAAAAAGAATATTAAGATGCATGCTTAAACTGCATCCTAGAACCTCTTGTAAACCTCATTTTGTTGAGATGGGTATACTAACTTTACCATCATTATACTTCTTGGCGCTGGTAATCTTTGTCAAACGGAATCCACACTATTTCTTAACAAACAGAGAAGGGTATGCAGGGGAAATGTCAATAATAACAAGGGGCAGAAATGAGCTTAGGGTTCCCCATCATGTATCTGCATTTTATGAAAGAGGACCTCACTATAGGTGTATAAAGGCCTTTCAGATTTTGCCTCAGGAGATAAGAGGTATTGCAGGGTTTGAGGAGTTCAGAAGGGCAGTCATACAATTTTCAAAGGAAAAATGCTTCTACTCTTTCGCTTTCTAATGTATATATTTTAGTATTTTTATTGTGTATAATTACTTGCTTATTTAATGTTAAAATAAAACAAATTTTATATTATATTGTCTTATATAAAGTTTTATATTTGTTATATTTATATGTATCAGATGGCGTAAATTTCTGTTTTTGGTGACGTTGCTTTTTTACATTTGTAATCTTGTTGGCAATAAAGGAATAAATAAATAAATAAATAAATAAATAAATAAATCTATCTAAGGAGCAGAGGTGTTAGCATTTAGTCTTAGTCTAAGTTTAGGTACTTTATATTTTTGTGTGAATACTTTTCTTTGGGTTTGTCCTGTTTGTATCCATTTTTCTTATAAATAAATGAACTAAATATCGTCGCCGAAGAAACACTACCGCCTAACTCCTATATTACTTTTATTTTGTTAACATGGTGTAACATTACCCCTTCAACAGCTTGAAATATTTTAATGTAACTATTTGCGTGTTTGAATGAAAACCGAGACCCTGAGATCATTAAAGAAGACGTCTTTCTTAATGATGTCGAAGTGCTCTTAAAATTTCATGTTATTCAAGCAATTATTGGTAACGATATACTTTCCGAAGCTGATGCAAGCATATGAGGGTATTGTGCTTTATAAAAAAGAGAAGGGAAACTATTTAATGCATGTTACTACTAGACTTAAGGAAAAAGCATACGATAATGAACTGGATAGATTTAGGAATACTGCTACTTTTTGGGGTAATTTTCTAAATATATTTTCATCGACTGGCTGCGTAATACATTGATTGTTTTGATATTGATTAATTAAAAAACCGATTAGTAGCGATTAAACGAAAAATCGATTAAAAATTTACTCAAATCGAAAAATTGATTATTTTGCCCACCCCTAATTGTTAGTAGGTATACTATTGACTATTGAGTAACTGTGAATAAGTTTCTTATTAGGACTCTTACCTGTTCTCTTGATTCAAACAATATTTAGACCCAGAAACTTCAGGAATATCTTTACTTTGATAACTAGTTGTATTACTATCTGCATCAATTTCATCTGTATCAATTCGATCTTCAGATTTTAAGTCAGAAACGTCGCATTCTTTATAAGTAACAACTTCAGTTTTTACATGAATATCTAAATCAAATTTCTGTTTAAATAAATCCTCATTTTCTTCTAAATAGTCGGGCTGCTCTACTTTAATCTGCCTGTCTAACTCGGCATTTAACCTTTCCTGGTTTTCATTTTCGGTTTTTATGATTACTTCACTTTTAATGACGTTTCTTTCTTTGTACCCTTTTTTTCTTCTTCCGATTCTTCTAAAGAGAAAAAAGAATAGCTAATCTAGATTATAAACTCAGAAAATGCCTTTTTAGTTTTTTTATTTTTATTTTACTAACTTTCAATCATTTATTTAAATTGAATGTGTGAATACTTAAATGTTTTAGGTAAATGATATTTTTTTTGTGGTCTAGTTTTCAACCTTCCGTAGTCTGGTTAGTGGTCCTCCAGCTGACCCCTGCTCTAAACAGTGCTAAGTTAGTAATTTAAAAAAAAAAAACGTTATAGGTACTCAAATAAAAATAAGCCATAAGAAAAGCTTAATATTCTTTACAAAGATTCTCTTACAAACTCTGCCTGAACCTAAGAAGATGAAAATATCCTCAATTTTTCATTCGTAACAAATTGGCTCAATGTAGGTACTATTGTATTATTTATAACCTCAGACAATTTATATTTGTTCGTCTGACTTTATAACATAAGTACATTTTTTTTTATTATTTTATTATTATTAGGTTTAAGTTAGGCGGCCATGCCGTTAAAACTATTTGTCACTGATTTATGTCCTAAAAATTTCGCGTTTTGTACGAGTCGTAGCTGTTTTTGAAGTGGTTAGTTGTTTCAGCAGTGACACAATCATTGGATAGATTATTCCATTCCCTGTTTACTCTGTTGGATAGAAAGTGCTGTCTACAAAGTTTTTTAAAGCGTTCTCGAACCAACTTGCAATTGTGCCCTCTTAGTCTTTGGTTTGTGTTTAAAGTAAAGAGATCTAGTTCCACTGAGTAGTGCCCGTGAAGTATCTTAAAAGTTTCTATTACATCTCCTCTTAGTCTCCTTTGTTCAAGTGATGTTAAGTTAAGTATTTTTAATCTTTCCTCGTAGGACATATGTGCTATAGAGGGAGAGAGCCTGGTGAATCGTCTCTGTGTTTGTTCAAGTGCGTGTATGTCTTTGGCAAAGTAGGGATTCCACACTGGGGCTGCGTAGTCCAAGATAGGTCTTATATAGATTTTGTAAATTTTTTCGAGTAGCCCTGGGGAGGGGTTTTTAAAGGTCCGTGACACCATATATGATATAGAGTTCGCTTTCTTGATGATATTTCCCACGTGGACTGCCCATTTGAGGTCTTTAGTAATTGTTACACCTAGGTCTTTTTGGCTTTTTACCGATGTTACTAATTTTCCCTTAAGAGTATATGATCTTTCGGGGTTATTGAAGCCCACGTGGAGGACACAACATTTGGTTTCATTTAGGTGTAGATTCCACATAGTGCACCACTGTTCTATTTTCTCCAGGTCTCTGTTTAGTGTTTCATAGTGTGAAGAAGGATTGTTAAATAATTTTGTGTCGTCAGCAAACATTGACATAGGAGAATTGATGCCGGTTGGTAGGTCGCAGGTATATAAATTAAATAGTATTGGAGCTAGAACTGAACCTTGAGGTACTCCTGTAGTGGTTTTAAACATGTGTGATGTCACGCCCTCAACTCTAACAACATTTGTTCTATTGGTTAAAAAATCCTTAATCCAGCTCAAGAGATGTCCACCAATGCCATAGTGTTCTAGTTTCAGAACCAGCTTGTCGTGAGGTACGAGGTCGAAAGCGCTTTTAAAATCTAAGTACAGTATGTCTACCGGTTCTTTTTTGTCTAACGACTTGGTCCATGCGTTTACACATTGTAGAAGGTTGGTGGATGTAGAGCGCCCTGGAAGGAAACCATGTTGGCATTGTGGGATAATGGAATTTTGAATAAAGAAGTTTGTAAGATCCTCGGCAATTAGTTTCTCCATAAGTTTACAAAGTACGGAGGTTAAGCTTACCTGTCGGTAGTTTTTGGGATCAAATTTATCACCCTTTTTATAAATTGGGATAATGACAGACTTTTTCCATTCTTCAGGTACTTTGCCTTCTTCCATTGATCTTTTCATAAGCTGTGTTAAAGGTTTTATTAGGGACGGTGCATTTTTTATGAAATTTGGATGGATATTGTCTGGTCCTGGGCTACTCTCTGGTTTCAGTTCCCCTATTGCTTTTCTCACCCTATCTTCTGTTATTTCCAATGTTGTAAGGGTCCTAGTTGTATCTCGTCTTTTTAAAGTTGGAATAGTAGGGTCCTTTTTGGGAGGAGGTCGGTAAAATTCTTGTGCAAACATATTTGCCACTAGATTGGGATCGCTTACCAGGTCGTTGGTTTCATTTCTCAGCACTGGGGAGCTAACTCTAGAGTTTAGACATCTTTTTATGTATCTAAAAAACTTTTTGTTGCTTTTGCTATTTACAAGATCATTTTCATACTTTGACTTTGCCGCTCTGATTTGAGTGCTTACATCATTAGTAACTGTTCTATAATTTTCGTGGCTTTCTTGAGTATTTGAAGTGCGATATTTGTGCCAGAACTGTCTTTTTCTGTTTATCTTCCTCTTTATTTCTTTGGTTATCCAAGGTTTTGATTTTCTCTTGGTTTCTTTAAAGTATGGTACATAATGTTTGACAGTGATCTATTTCGCGAGTAATGTTTGTCCACCAGTCGGCTACTGAGCATTCTGGCCACTCTATATTGTTAAAATATTCATTTACCTTTTTGTAGTTTGCGTTTCGATAATTCTTTATTTTCTTTGTTTTTTCTTGATTAATATCCATTAAAAACTGGGACTTGCTGATTATGACTAAATGGTCGCTAGATCCCACTGGAGTTTCCAATTGAATATTAGAGATAAGATCGCGGTCAGATGTAAGCAGAAGGTCTAAGAGGGATGGTCTGTTGTTTATTCTAAATCGTGTTGGTTCTTTAATGTGCTGAGTTAAGTTTGTGCTAAGAAAGGCGTTCATAAATGTATCCGCTGCTGAGTTATTTTCTGTTGGTGTAGGGGTTACCCAGTTAAGGGTGGGGTAATTAAAGTCTCCTAGAATAAAAAGGTTGTTGAGCTGTTCACTAGCGTCAACTATTGATTTTATAAGGGCATCGCTGTTATCCTTTGATATGTTGGGTGGTCTATAAATGCATGCTAAGTTTAATATTAATTTATTTATACGTAATTCGATCCATGTTGATTCGGATGGTTCTGTATTGTAACCGCTGAGAGTTTTTGTAGCGGTTGTGTATGATCCAATTTTTTGCTTTATATAAATGCAGGTGCCACCCCCTCTCCCGTTTTGTCGATCGGTTCTAATAATGTGGTAATTGGGAATATTTATGAGACTGTCTGGAAAAGAGTAATTTAACCATGTTTCTGTAAGTAATATAATTTCTGGATCATGTTGGTGTATAACCACTAAGAGTTCTTGAAATTTTGACATAAGAGATGCAATATTTGTGTAGAGCAGTTTGATTTCTATAGCTTGAGGATGGGATTTACATTTAGGTTCCTTATATAATTGGTTTGTGACTCCATGTGTATGTGCTGTTTTTGGGTATTCTACTGTTTGTTTAAAAAAGTTTCATTACTTACAGTTTGATAGTTTGTATTTTTTTGGTGTTCTTTTAGTTTTTTCACAAAGGCGGGGCAATTTGGATTTCGTGCTGAGTGGTTACCATCGGGGAGTTTAAGTCTCTTGCAGTTCGGGCAGTTAAGGGTGTTTTCTTTGCAATCCCTTCCGTTGTGGGCTTGACCACACTTAAAACATATTTCAGTTCCAGTGCAATATTTCAGGACGTGTCCAAAATTGCAGCATTTAAAGCAAAGTGCTATATTGAAATATTCTTGGGTGTAAACTTTGATCAAATCGAAACTCAAGTTTTGGTTTCTGATGAGCCATTTAAAGACGTCTGGGGTAGTTTGTATATTTTTTTATAGGCACTGTGATAGTGGTTCCTTATTAAATAATCTAACGCTTACATGATATTAACGATGGAGTATTTCATGTTCATGTTCATTCAATGATAATTAAGTTAAAATCCTTTCTGACTTTAGACCAATACTCACTTTAAAGGTCCTTTATAAGGAAGTGGCACAGCGTCATCTTTTAAAAATCGTTGTCCATTTGACCTGTAGATAAAGCATTCAGGAGAAAAATGATCAGAACATACAAACGTCCAGTTCTTCAGAACCTTTAATTCAACGTTGAGAACCTGACACCAAGCTTCCCTTTGATATTGAGGGTCGGGAAATCTAAAAACCATAAACAAGGATATAAAATAAGACCCTCAAATTTGTCTTCTTTCTGTTATAACAAGTAAAAAAATCATAAAAGTACCTAATACAAATTAGTTTTATGTTTTTCCAAATATTTATAACAAATATCAAAAGAACTAGACCTGTGAAACGATCTTGCTTCTCCTTTTACAGCCTCTATTTTGCATAACTTACAATGTTTACCCATTTTTTAATTTGAAAAAACTTCTTTTTAAAATAAATGCATTATTTGCCGCAATGACAACATTTGCGATTTGAGTACTATTTTGACAACCACAGAACAATAGGTTAGTTGACAACTATACTAAACTGAAGTTTGTTGCTACTAGTTGAAGGTTCTTTTTAGATTAAAGGAAGATATCGATATTTTAATTCCCTAAAATAAAAAACGGCAACATTGCATGTCAATTTCAATATCTTGACAGTTGTGATTTCCAGATTGTTTGTTTTGGATATAGAATTAAAAATATTAATCGAAAATCTGCCCCAAAGTTCCTAATATTGTATTAAAACTATATAATTATGTGAATCTTAACGCACGTGGTAGAGGAATGTTTTATTAAAAGTATGTTGATTTTCTCACAATGGAGGCTGTACCAGATAATCCCCATAAAGACGCAGAATTTTCGCTCAATAACTTCAGCAATTTTTATGATAAAGTTTTAATAAAAGAGGAAAGTAATAGTAATGAACATGAACGAGAGGCTGAAATAAATAGGTAAATAACCCCGGCATCCTGTCAATACCATTTTATAGAGAAAGTAGTTGTTAATTAAGTAAGTAGGTACCTTAAGGTACCAACACAAATTTCAAAAGCCCTTATAGGTAATTACCTCTATAATAATTGTAGATTAATTTTTAGTATTTCCCAATTTAATGAAGTACAAAGAGTACCTGATGAAATTAAAATAGAGAATTCAGAGTACCTAAATTTAGAGGAGAATATTGAACAGGAACTATTTAATTCTGCACAATTAAACAATGCTAATATAAGGTAAATCCAAATATACTATATTAACCATTATTACCTTACTATTATCTATTAATGTAACTGAACATATAACTCGTAGATTTTCATAACACTTAATAATAATAATAATAATACACTTTATTCATATTCATAATACACACAATTATTCATTACATTACACTGATATTATATATAAAATGTATGCAGTTCTATAGTTTCTTGAATGTTTTACAAAAGTGTAGTGTAAAGGTACCTAGATGTATAAAAACATCTGTATGTACCGAGTCCCTAATATATTATAATACATATCAGATTTAAGTTTTTTTTTTGTCAGTCAATTGTATGAAATGACAATCCTAAATTAACATAAAACAAAATATTTACATAAATAGCATTTATATGAAAAACCGTTTAAATGTTTGTTGATTTTGAAAAATAGCATTCTTACTGAGTCTTTTAAAACGTTTTATATTCGTGCAACTTCTTATTTCACTAGGTAGTAAATTGTATAATTTTGGTCCAAAATAATTTATATACCTAAGATTAAGGTTATTGTGGCTTATTGGCAGTTGTATTTGTTTGTCCAGTCTGGTTCGTGTATTGTAAGTATGATTACTAACAGGTTTTAAGTTTGAATGAGTATGTATGTATGTGCAGATTGTCGATATATAACTTGATCTAATATTGCAAATGTTTTTGTCAAAAAGCAACTGTGTAGGGTATAATCTGTTCTGTCCATATATAACCTTGAGGATATACTTCTGAATTATGTTGAATTTGTATAAGCTATTGTTATAGAGTCCCCCCCACACTAAAATGCCGTATCTTATAATAGAGTCAACAATTGATTTATACACTAAAATTAGTGCTTTTTTGCTTAAGATTCCTCTTAGCAAATAGAACTTATGAATAAGCTTATGTATTTTGCCTGAAATGTAATCAACATGCGGTTGCCATTTAAGAAATTTGTCAATGACAATACCAAGGTATTTTATGGAAGATGTTTCTTTAATAGTTTGATCATCAACAGTAATGTTATTATACATTGGTCTATTTGCGCTGGTAAGTGAGAAAGCTATATAATTGGTTTTTGATAGGTTTAAAGTTAATTTGTATGTCTGTAGCCAGTTTCTTACTTTCATTAAACTATGTGTTGTCTTATTCTTTACCTCTTCCCAGCTATCTCCCGATACAATAATGGCCGTATCATCAGCATATGAGATCGCTAAACCATTGATAGGTAATTGTAACAATGAATTTATATAGATTATAAAGAGAATAGGTCCCAAAACTGTTCCCTGTGGTATGCCAATTTTCATTTGTTGTTTATCGCTTAATACCTACGTTATTTAATCTAACCATTTGGTATCTTTCAGTCAAATAGCTCTTAAACAACTCTATGGCTATTCCTCTGACTCCATAGTTTTGAAGAATATTCAAAAGCTTATCGTGAGGTACAGTATCGAACGCCTTAGCAAGATCTAAAAATGTAGTTATACATTTCTTGTTTTTATTTAAGTTGTTAACAATTTCTGTTACTAAAGTGTGCATGGCGTCCGCTGTACTGCACCACTCAAGAAATCCAAATTGGTTTCCCGATAAAACATGATTCTTCTTCAAAAAGTTAACTAACCTATCCTTAATACATCTTTCGAGAAGCTTTGCAAAATTAGTAATTAAACTTATTGGCCGATAGTTATTTATAGAAGTTTTGGAACCTGACTTATAAATAGGTGTTATTATTGAGGTTTTGAATTCAGAAGGTACTATTCCCTTTTTAAGCATTAAATTTAATATGTAAAGTAGGGGTTTCATTATTTCTTGATGCGTTTGTTTTATCATATTTGCCTTAATGGTGTCATAACCTGGACTACTATTATTTTTTAAAGTTGATATATATTTTATTAGTTCGTTGCTTGTTATCGGATTTAAATAAATAGAATTAGGTATGGAATGATCCAGGTGACATGCTATTTGTGGTGAAGGAATAGCCTTCTCCATTTGATTTCCGACATTAATGTAATGGTTGTTACAGTAGTTAGCCATTTCAAGCAAATTTGCGAAACTTTCGTTATTATTACCCTTTATATTTATATTCTGTTTTGTGACTCTGTTATTTTCGTAAGTTGCGTCTCTGATTATATTATAAATCCTTTTTATATCGTTTTGATTATCTTTAATTTGATTCATGTAATAGTAATTTTTTTGTTTATAATGTATTAGCTTATTTAAATTATTTCTATATGCTTTAAATTCCTGATCCAATTGAGCGTTATAATTATTTAGAAGTTTTTTTTTCATTTTGTCCCTCGTTTTAATTATGTTTCAGTAGCATTAGATAATAATTCATTATAATCTTTGAGAAACATCTTGGTTGCATTTTCGGCACACTCCTCACTCATCATAACTGACCAGTCAAATTCTTGTAAAAGATGTTTAAATTTAGGAATGTTTACTTTGGTTTTAGTAATAGTTTCGTGATGTCTTGTATTCTCTTGCATTATATTTTCTTGATTTATAAAGAGCATAACCGGGCTATGATCAGTTATGTCTTCTTCCACAATATAAGAGCTCGCGTATAATTTGTTTGACTTTAGTTTCTAATTTACAAATATGTGGTCTAAGCATGTTTTTGAAGCAGGCCTTGTAATTGAGTTAATATATGACTGAAAACCCAAAACACTCATCATAGAAAGGTAACTGGCAGTTTGATCATCATTTTTATCTAATATATTTATATTAATATCCCCAGCAAAAATTTCGAAATTGGTTAAAGTCAAGGTTTCTAAGTAAGTATGTAGGGCATTAATAAAGTCAATTTTTGAGATGGGTGGAGGCTTATATATTGCTGTTAAACCAAAGGTAATATTGTTCATTTTAAAATTTAATCTACTTAGAGTTGCTCCTGAATTAGTCAATTGTACGTATAAGAAGTCAACATCGATATGGCGTTTTACAAATATTATCAAACCATCATTCTTGTTATAACTCTCTTGATTATATAATATTTGATAGTCTGGTATATTACAGTTTTTAATAGAATCAATTTAAAAGGTTTCACTTAGTATAATGATGTCTATGTAGTCTAATTTATATGATTCTAAAAATGTAAGTAGATTGTCAATATTCTTTCTAAAACTCCTAATATTTAAATGTATCAAACTAAGAAAACATTCATTTTTGCTGTTTTTTATTTTTTCAATATTTTTTAGGTTCATTATTTCACCTTGCACACCATCGTCTTTGTTTATATGTTCCAGTATGTCATCTTGAAAGTTAAGCACCTTTGTGAATTATAGTCTATTTTATTTTTTAAGAGTCCTATATGGTACTTAAGGGATGGACAGTTTTGGTCAAATGATGAATGATTTGTGCTATGTTGTAGCTTATAATTCTTATTAGCCATAATACAGTTAATACATTTTTTTATCTCACTTACACACTCCACAGTACGATGATCTCTGATAAAAAAAATTAAGTTTGGGTTCATCAGAATCTGACGCAGATATTATGATTGCCTTCCTCAGCATACGAAAAATTGGAAAAAATCCCTATTTTTTTTCTTTGCAATATCACTCCAAGTACCATAAAGTTGTCAAAATAATAATACATTTATGTAGAACAAAATGGCAGATTCCTATTAGAAATGTCTTGTTTTAATTTCAACGCCTACTTTGTCAATCTTTTGTGTTGTATATGTATAAATTGTTGTTTATTTGACTCAATAAAATAATTTTAATTTTATTAATTTTTAGATTTTTTTAAAGTTTATCTGCGAAATTCAAAATTCTGTTTTACGGTTATAAATAACATTTGTTTTGGGTTAATGAATTTAAGGATTTCTTAACATCACAGACTATTTCGATATAATAAATATCGATAAGGTTATTAGAAATAGACTATTGCAACAGCTGGCATCCAAGTGTAAACGAATTTTTTGAATTATTGCTCCAAATTGTCAGAAAAACACAAGAATATTTCTAGTTGTGTTCAACAAAAGTCAGTTTTACTTTATTGAAGCTATTAGAAAGGAAAAATATGGAATTTTTTATTTCGGTAAAAAAATTTGATTTTATGTTTTTTCAAGTAGATATCCCAAAAATTGTATGTAAGGTTCTAATGGAATTCTAAACACTTTTTATTATTGGACTTTTTTCGATATCTCATCAACTAATCTGATTTCTGATGATTTCATATTCGTTTCTTCAACTTTCCCGCCATACCTACTTACTTTAAAAACTCTTTATTCGTAAAATTTCTACAATGCTTGCACACTTATGACCACTTTAGTTTAAATTGTTTCCAACTATGAATATATAATACACAATATATAATAATACATAGAATATAAAATACAACACAGTTACAATATAAAACGAATGAGAGTTTCGCAGATACAAAATACAAGGTATTTTCATCTGGAGAGCGCGGCTAGACAGGTGTGTCTAGTCCGGGACGATTTTAGTCCGCGGTAGTCCAAGTGTCTATTTGTCAGTTAGTTGTGAGCAATGTCTATGGTTGTGAGTCTTTTCCGGCGTGACCTTGCAAAGACTATTAAGGAGTTGTGTTTTTAGCAAGGATAAAGTTTGATGATTTTAAGTAATGATTTTAGAGTTTACTCACAGATGGCACAGGAAAAAGCATTGAAAAAACCTGCTTGCTTTAAAAAGGAACTTGCGGTGGCATAATTAGTGGTATTTACCCAGGTTTAGATTTACTTAATTTAGTTTTAAATATCATTCATTCTAGTCTTTCACATTCCCATTCGTTCTTCATTCATTCATTGATCGTACTATATGTACCATGTTTGTGAAGCATGAGATTTTAGTTAGGATGGGAAATTTGGGATTGTATGTGTTAGTCAGTTGTAAGTGTATGGAGGAAGGCGTGCCCGCAAATGTGTGGGAAGAGTTCGCCTCTTGGGCGGCGCCCCCCACACAGATGCGGGCTTGAGGTGAAAAATGAACTTTAATTCAGGGATTTTACGGCTCGTAATAAATTGGAAGTCGCGAATAACCGCCATATCAGTGGTCACGTGACGTATGAAGTATGCCAAAATCGATTTTAAGGTTATGGGACATGCACACAATGTGCACATCCGATCCCCCAGAAAAGATTTTTCGATATTCCGCTAATAAAATTTTTTCCCATATGTTGCAAACTCTTCGCCGGTCACTGTATAATGAAAATTTAATTTTTTTCTTTCAATATGAAACATGGCTAATCCAAAAATACGACAGAACTGTAGATAGAACTAAACTATATAAGGAACATAATGCAAAAAAACCCTAAAGCTATGAAAGAAGACATGGGATTTGATTTCCGTTTTTTTTTTGTGTTGAGCTTTTGATCTTGTCTAAAATCTTTGGCACACCATGTTGGCCAGTTTTACTGCTATGTAGGCAACATACTAACCTGAACTAATCTATATTAGTGCTATATTATGGGACTGTCCAGAGTTTGATGTCGAATGTTTGTTCTAATGAGTTATGCGTGTAAAAGTGTTCATCACCGTCAAACGTTTTAGTTTTATATTATTTCTATGTATCTATTCAATTGTATCCAAGGTAAGATAAGTAGGATACAATTTTTACATACAAAGAGAGGATACATTTAGTTTTCGGCGACTATAAATTTGCACAATAAAGGATACTACTAACTAAACTATTAGGTATAAAATATTGAAACTTTTGAATTAACCCCGTAGCCTCTGTTTTATGGCAAATTCTAGAGATACCTTATTCCTAGCAATAATTTAAAGCATTTGAGAAAGTATAAACGTATAGGTACTGGTAAAAACTTATTATTATTACTTATTATTTATCCATTGACCAACCTAATAAATCTATCCGCATTTCAAAAAACATCTTTTCATCTGTCCTAAAAACTGCAAAAATTATACCAATTTTTAAAAATAACGGCTCTGCTGAAGACCCTACAAATTACCGACGAATCTCTTTATTGCCACTTTTCTCAAAGACCCTATAATCCGTAATGAAAAACTAGGTTTATGACTATTTTGAAAGCAATAACATATTTATTTAGAAATAAAAGGTCCACTTTAGCAATCAATGACCTAACGGACTTTGTCACTGAGGGTCTCAAAAAGGGGTTAGACATATGCTTAATTTTTTGACCTAACCTTTGATTATGTTTCTTTCGACATTCTGGTAAAAAAATAATCCTTCTATAACTTTCACTCAAATAGCATTGCCTTTATTGAGCCCTATGTATCTCGACGGACCGAATATGTATTTCAGAAAAATACGGAATAAAAAAAAAACAGGTTATCAAACACGGAGTTCCACAGGGCTCAGTCCTGTGATGACTGTCAAATTTCTGGTTAGTTTAGGTTAGTTAATAATAATAATAACCAGAGAATGCCATGTTCGAGGTTCGAGAATCAAAAATATTTGATAACTTTGCTGTTTTGACAATGTGTCAGTGTACTGTGACAGTAATTAAAAGTTTGTTTTCAAGTTTGAATCATTAAAATGTTACAAAATGCCAAACATCTATTTAAATTTAGAATATGTAAATATGGTGTTGGTTGTGGTTTCTGTAGTGGAAGTACTACAGCTGCGGTTGTAGAATATCGTCAACAGAAGATATTTATGAAAAAGGTACTTCTTACTTAGGTATCCACTTTTTTTATTTCAGTGTAAAGCATTTACTTCATCGCTTTAGTCATCGCTCTAGTACTTCTTATAGTGTAATAACCCGGCCAACTGTCAAAATTTCAAGGTGAAGGACATATAATTTACTCCCCATTTAATCAATGCTAAACTCGGGATTTTGTCGCTTCCTTTGCTTTTCTCGGACATAGTACTAATTATATTCAAATTCAAATTCAAAACGTGCTTTATTGTGTAAATATAAATATTTGATTACAAAGCCAATCTTACACCTAGTAATATAATGTACTACACAGTTACAATAATAATAAATAAGATAATAAACAAGAACGATAATACATATTTGAATTGTACCCAAATGCATGTAGAAAGTAGCTATAAAATAATAACAAAATCAGGACCAAACACAATCAAAGCGCAGTGCTGATAAAATCCTGAACACTAATAAGCTCCCGCAAGCAAGAGTTTCTTAACCTCTTTCCTAAATTTAACTGGATTGGATATTAATCTAAATGACTGTGGTAGATGATTAAACATCTTACCATTATATAAAATTGATTTTCTTACCAGTTCAGATGTAGGAATTGGGAGGGGAAGTTGATGTTGGTATCTGAAATTATACATGCGTTCAGCACATAGCTGATTTGTGAATTTTTATGTATAAGACATACACTTTCCAACACAAACAAAGATGGAAGGGTCAAAATTCCATTGATCAGGAATAAAGGTCTATATGAGTCTCGCAGTTTGGCCCTAAACAAATATCTAATGGCTCGCTTCTGTAAGATAAACACACTCTGAAATAGCTGTTGGGAACAAGTGCCCCAGAAACAAATTCCGTATCGCATATGAGACTCAATCAAGGCGAAGTAAGCAGGGTCTAGGACATTTAGCCGTCGCCGTTTCGCCGTCGCCGTTTCGCCGTCGCCGTTTCGCCGTCGCCGTTTCGCCGTCGCCGTTTCGCCGTCGCCGTTTCGCCGTCGCGACAATTCGCCGGCAGCCGATTCGCCGTGGGCCGTTTCGCCGTCAAATAGAAATTAATAAAATACGTAAAAAAGGTTATAATATTTATTGCTAAATTTTAACAAAATTGTTTGATAAAAATATACCTACATAGGCAAGTCAATAATAATAATTAGGGTTATTGGAATTCGGGTCTAGGACGTTCAGCCGTCGCCGTTTCTAATCTAATCCACCTTTTTGGGTCCAATTCGGTATATGCTAGATATAAAAAAATTGTAATAATTATAGACTTATATTCTATTTGACGGCGAAACGGCCCACGGCGAATCGGCTGCCGGCGAATTGTCGCGACGGCGAAACGGCGACGGCGAAACGGCGACGGCGAATAGTCCCATCCCCAAGTAAGCATTCCTGACGACTTCCACAGGCAGCTCATTTGACATTATCCTAATCGCATAACAATTTGACGCCAACTTATTTTTCAAGGAAATCATGTGTGATTCGAATTTTAAACGGTTATCAATAAAAATTCTCAAGAATTTACTTTCTGATAAGTTCTCAAGTAGAGAACCATTCAGAAAAACATTTCCCAAATTGCAGCCAAATGACATTACATTAGTTTTGTTTATATTCATGGACAACCTGTTTGCATTTAATAATCTTTGTGTCCGAAGCTATAACGTCGTTAAGAAAACCTTCATCTGTCTTCCGCCATAGTATAGTGGCGTCATCAGCGAATAAAGTAAATTTACCCGATATGTTAGTATTAGCCAGGTCGTCAATATACAGCAAAAACAAGATGGGTCCCAGAACAGATCCTTGTGGTACCCCAGACTCTACAGGGTCGTTGGTATGTATGGAAACGGTCAATTATTTCTTAAAGTAAAACAGTCAGCAAAAAATATTTTAGATAAAAGTTTTAGGGTTTCTTAAGGTGTATTAGAATTAAAAAAAAATTAGTATACAGGTTGAGTCAGAAGACCGTAGAAAAACAAAGCTACTTTTTTTTAAATGGAACACCCTATATCTTCGAATATTTTTGGATTTTACATAAAATTACAATTATTTTTTAATACGTGTATTATAAGTCTAAACTTAATAGTTTCCGAGATATCGACTTTTGAAAAATGACATTTTTGAACTTTGACAGCTTCTAGCTTTCTAACGGTACCTTTTAGAATAAAACGGCTTGCATGTCCCTATCTTACTTTTTTATTATCTTCCCAAAAACATCAACTTCCGGTTAAACCGGATGTAACTCAATTAATGTTTTGGAAAGATCATAAAAAAGTAAGATAGGGACATGTAAGCCGTTTTATTCTACAACGTACCGTTAGAAAGTTAGAAGCTGTCAAAGTTCAAAAATGTCATTTTTCAAAAGTCCATATCTCGGAAACTATTAGGTTTAGAGTTATAATGTACTTATTATAAAATAATTGTTATTTCATGCTAAATCCAAAAATATTCGAAGATATAGGGTGTTCCATTTAAAAAAAGGTAACTTTGCTTCCCTACGGTTTTCTGACTCATAGTATAGTACTTATTTTTTTAAAATTCTAATACACCTTAAAAAACCCTAAAACTTTTATCTAAAATATTTTTTGCTAACTGTTATACTTTAAGAAATAATCGACCGTTTCCATACATACCAACGACCCTGTATACCCTGCAGATTCGATTGCACTCCGTTAAATGAGACCCTCTGAACTCTATTAGTAAGAAATTAATTAAACCATTTCAAAGCATTACCCCTGAACTCGTGATGCTCAAGCTTGTGCAACAGTATGCTGTGATTGACGCAGTCAAATGCTTTGCTTAAGTCGCAAAACACAGCTGCTGCCACCTCCCCGTCATTCAGACTCAGATACAGACTCTCAAGAAAAGAAAAGATAGCGTCATTAGTGCTCTTATTGGCTTGAAACCCAAACTGTTTACTGTTCAAAATGTTATTCTTAAGTAGAAATGCATTCATACGATTTTTTACTAATCTTTCAATGATTTTAGAGGGCATTGGTAATAAGGCTATTGGTCTGTAGCTTTCAGCCTGGTCATGAGTGCCGCCCTTAAACAAAGGCACTACCACCGCTTGCTTGAGGCGTTCCGGAAAAACACCCTCACAAAATGACATGTTGATACACTCGCACAAAATAGTAATTGCCTCATCCGGTAGCTCCAAAAACAGTCGAATGGAGATCTCATCCCATCCAGCAGCCCCATTCTTTTTTATTTCGGAAATAGTTTTTTAACTTCAACTGTATCAGTCGGCGAAAGAAAAAATGAGTCCCGGACACCAGTACCATTCAAGAACTGTTTGAAATCTGAATTATTTGTAAAAGTTATCGATAATGGGGTAGCAACAGAACAAAAGAAGTTGTTCATATCTTCCGATGACAGTTCTGATTCAATTCGTAATTTTTTAGCCGTACCCCGCAACTCATTGACACATCCAGGCCTCTCGTTGTTTGTTCTCGGCGTGAGTTATTCGATTACTATAATAAAGTTGTTTGGCACATTTAATTGTTTGCCTGTAAGAGGAAAAGACGCTATCAAAATATTCGTTGTTTTTAAAATATTTACTGATATTTATATATTTCTGAGATTTCACCACATTATAATTAATTATAGGGGGAGAAACCAGTATTACACCATTCTTAAGGCTATTATAAATATAATCTACCATTAAATCAAAGATATAATCCCTGTTAGTTGCATATTCTCTATCATAACCATTAAATTCAATAATTCTAACAGATGCATTATTTTGTGCAACATACATATTGCAGAAATTAATTATTTTTTTTTACCAGTTATCAACATAAAAACTACCGTCAAAGTCACAATTAAAATATAGAATTAAATTTGTATATTTCCCTACAGCTAAAATTTGTTTAAAATCGCTAAGTCTACGTTTAAAATTCCTATTTATATTCAGGCAAACAATTACAGAGTCGTCCGGCGAAAATGATAAGGTCAGATCAAAGATGTTATTTGCTAAGTGGTTCAGCGATTTATGCGGTTTGACCAATCCAGTCACAATAAAAAACAACTTACTTAGTAAAATCACAAAAGTCCACAAACATACAAATGTACAAAAATGCACAAATCAAGAAAGAAAGTTGAATGAGCAATATTGTTTTACCAAGGCATAGTTTACCACCCCCATATTATTCCATCTTATCCGCAAGATCCCCCTCTCCCCTTCCAATAAACGTCTCATCTACCAACAGATAATAAGACCAGTAATAACATACGCCGCGCCAGTGTGGTGTTCAGCTTCAAATACCCAATTATAGAGGTTACTCAGACTTGAGAATAAAATTCTGCGATGTGTTACGTCATCCGACAGGTACGCACGCATCCCAGAATTGCACCACATGGCCAACATACCGAACATAATAGACTACATTACAGACATATCAACTGACTTCTACATCAACAAAATAAACAACTCACCACTGACCATAAACCTAACAAACAATAGACATGATATAAACAATCCAACAAAACATAAACCACTCTACGCAAGATTACCCCTGTATCACCTCCCTCTGCCTTAAGCATGGGAATTGACTAACAAATACGAACACAATTCAATAAAATACACAGAATTAAATTCTAAATACATAATCACGGAAACACATTAAAACAACACACTTAAAGTCACCTCAAAATTTTTTCGACCACACATACGCATACACAATAAAACACATTAACACCCACACAGTCGATACACATGCCGTTGACCAATGGAAGGAGACTACTGGCGACGCCCCCGACATGACCCACCAACAAAACAGACAATCTCCGCATCCATTGTAATGGCCTCCTTCTGCTTGCACTCCGTGCTGGTTGATTGGAGATTTCTCCCACTGCATTGAAGTTGTCTGTTATGGCGGACATAATGTTTGACTGAATAAAGTAAATGGAGTTTTTTGGAAGCTTTTTCCCCAAATGCCAAGCCGTACTCCAGTTGATTATCGTAAACGCGTGAAATATCTTTGAGCCAGGGCAATAATATACTTGCATAATACGCTTTAAGGTCACCACCGGAAAGTTGTTAGCTATTCTAAAATTATAAATTTGCGCTACTACCAAGGCCAGAACAACGGCCCCGGAGTTCCAGCTCCGGTTACAAAACATCTTTATATTCTTTAGGTTTAGGAAACTAGAAGTTGTATATTGATAGTTTTTAGTACAATACCCAATGTTGGGTAAACGTAGACTTAGGTGTAAATGTAAATAAAGCTTATTAATGAAAATAAATGGATTTAAAAAGAAGAAAGAAGACCCCCCCCTTCTGAAACGTACAGCACTTATGGTATCCCCGATTGACTTTGGGAGCATCTGATATGCTTTTACTGCCCTATAGTATGGTCCTCTTTCAAAAAATGTTGAGTTATGTGGGGGTATGGCAAGATCATATCTTCCTCTTGTGTTCATAGTGTCCCTAGTGATTAAATTATTACTGCAAATTTTTTCGGCTCGGGATAATTTGTAATGTATGTTTATCTGGGATAACGGCAGATGTGGCTTTTAAGCGACATCTCGTGGCAATCAAATGCATCACCTGGCCCGTCTAACAAAAATCAGTCAGAAACGGAGAAGCAAACTCCTGCAAAGACCTGGCGAGCTGGTATTCTTACAGGAGTCGCCGCCAAAAGCGCAGCTTTAAAAGCCAATTCGGTATACGGACCGAGTACCAACAATTAGAAATCTAAAGGTTAAAAAAAACTTAAAAGCTACATCTGCCGTTATCCATCCATCTTTCAGGGTCAAGTAGACTCTACGGTGTTGCTTTCTTTCGTCGGATTCTATAGCCTCACTGACGAGCTGATATACAGCGAAACGCGTCTGGGGATGAATCCGGCGAAAGGAAGCAACTAACCTTTAGATTTCTGTATGTTTATCTTGTCATATATTTACTTTTCTCTTTTGGTTACTAACTGCTCTACTTTAAAAGATATCTGAATGTAATTTTGTAATGTTGGTATCTATTGTATAATGTTTTATATACTTCCTTAGTTACAGTGTGCATGAGGGTGTATATGCGAGGACGGGTTATGAATGAAATAGAATGTTCTGTGTTGCGGCTACCTTAGTACCTAGATATAGGTTATTAAATATTATGGATTTTTGACGTTGTAATGTTTCATACTTTGCAATTATATGCAATAAATTGAATTGAATTGAATTGAATTGAATTTTCAAAATATTCGTTACTGAGGAAAGGTTTCCTGTTAATAATTTAAGCTCGAGGGGATATTCGGTAAGAAAATTTCGATTTAATAAATTCCATGGATATGTAGTATACTAAATTTAACTTTCAAGCAATTATTTTGACATTTGAAATGTCAAAAAGTTTCCACTTATTATTTCCATGTAGGAATAAGAAAAATTTTCGATAATTTTCCCGTTGCTATAACGTAAACAAAAAGGATACTTCTAATTGGCTAAATATAAATATATGGAATTTTCAACATATGTTTTCGGTAAACGTTTGGTGTGGTATGCTCGATAGTTATTTATTTTTATTTTATTTTTTATTTATTCATCTTCATCTCAAAATTACATTGATAGGTACTAAGAACTAACAAAATAAAATGAAATGTCGTCAAAAACAAACAAAAACAAAAATACCAAATACAACCTTTTTAAACCAAACATATTTACTATTTCTCAATCCTCCAAGTAATCATTTACAGAGTATGGCTCTAAATCTACCAGAAAGTATTTTAATCTTTTCTTAAATAAACGTTCATTTGGGGAATCTTTAATTTCTGCTTTTAATTTATTATACATTTTAATGCACATGTAATATGGATTTTTCTCTGACAAAGTCAACCTATGTATTGGATAATTTATATCTTGTGTTCTTGTATTATAACTATGATGCGTAAATGTATTAAATTTATTTTTGTTTTTATAAAAAAATACAATGGTCTCGTAAATCGTAAATGTATAGTGCATAAATAGTTAACATATTTTTAGATTTAAAAATACCTCGACATGACTGCAAATATGACATCCTATATACTATTCTCAATATTCGCTTCTGAATAACAAATATTGTTTGTAATTTCGAATTTGTCCCCCAAAATATAATTCCATACCTAGCTGTAGCTTCAAAATTTGCAAAATACAAGGTTCGTCTTGCTGTTTCATTTAAATACTTGGTTATTATACGTAGACAATAGCATATTTTATTTAATTTATCATTTAGGTAATCTACATGATGTGACCAGTCCAAAAACTCGTCAATGTGAATACCTAGAAATTTTGTATTTCTTTCCACAGATAGTGGATCTTCATCTAGCTCCACAATTTCGGGAGTTTCTTCTCTACTTAGCTTAGTTTTAAAAACGATAATGTTGGTTTTTTCATTATTTAAGATTATCCTATTTTTTTAAAACCACAACTTGGCATCCTGGTAAATTTTCTTTGCATTAGTTGTTAATTTTACTACATCCCTACCACCTACCAATATATTAGTATCATCCGCATACTCTGTAAGGCTGGATAAAGGGTCTAAATTATTAATTTCTAAATTTAAATCATTAATGAATATAATAAATAGTATTGGCCCCAATATGCTGCCTTGTGGAATTCCTATCGTATTAGATGCAATTTTTGATTTGTATGAACAATTTTCTTTTTCTATAACTACTCTTTGTGTACGGTTACTTAAATATGATGAAATCCATCCTAGAACACAACCCCTGATACCATATAATTCCAGTTTCCGCAAAAGAATATCTCTATCCAAACAATCATAGGCCTTTGAAAGATCCAGAAATATACTCATAGCAATTCTACCCTGCTCTAGATTACTTAATATTAAACGTGTAAACTGAAAAATTGCCGTTTGCGTCGATCTACCCCTGAGGTAACCATGTTGATTCTCCGAAAAAAGTTGACATTCATTCATAAAACTAATTAGTCTATCACACATAACCAACTCAAAAAGCTTTGAAAAACTCGGAAGAAGACTTATGAGCCTATAACTCTCTAAACTTTCTGAATCGCCTTTATTCTTATAAAGCGGTTTAATCATTGCTAATTTAAGTTGTTCGGGGAAAATACCTTCTCTGAGTGAATTATTTATTATGTATGTTAATACTTTACAAACTATTGGAATACTGAGTTTAACGATACTCGTCGGTATTTCATCATCCCCACTACTATATTTATTTTTAATTTTCTCTTTAAATTTTAAAATTTCTGAACAAGTAACTGGCCGCAGATACAAAGATTTGAAGTTATTTGGAATTGTAGAGTCCCACTTAACCTCATTAACATTTCGAAGTAAATCCGGAACTATTTTAAGTAAAAAATCATTATACTGATTAGATATCTCTTCTGGTTCTCCAGTGATTACAGTATTATTGTTTTTGTGTCTCCCAGATATTTCATCATATATAGTCCACATACATTTATTTTTATTGTCTGACTGCCTAATTCTATTTTCATAGTTTGCCGACCTGCAATTTATTAGAACATCATCATATTCTTTTTTGACTTTTTTGTACATTTCGTTATAGGCGTTACTATAATTTTGTAACTGCAGGAGTACATCTAACCTATCTTTTACATTCTTAAGTTCATTATTGTTTCTATAAAGGGATTTTCTATACTCTTTCTTATTAACTAGTTTTTTAGGAAAACATTTCATAAAAATGGGCACAAACAAATTTATAAAAACTGACCATTGTTCATTAACATTTGATTTTTCTATTTGATAAACACTTACCCAGCTTTCTTGTCTAAAATAATTTGCAAAGTCCTCCTTATTAATTGACGAAAAAAATCTTTTGTAGTGTGGCGTAAAAGTGTTCTTCTTTTTAGTATTGAAGATAACCTCCTGTGCAAAATGATCTGATATAACAGTATTTAAAACAGAACTATGCAGCTCAGATTTAGAAATATTTGTAAAAATGTTATCTATACAGCTTTTAGATGTGCAAGTTATTCTAGTATTTTCTAATATTGTTGGACTCATATTAAAAGGGCCCATATCGAGTTGCATCCCGAAAAAGGTATTCTTACCTCGGTCGAAAAAGGTCACAACCGAGTTGCATCCCTTGTAGATAAAGCTCTACATGTGTTTGATAGCCAGTTATGGATGGAGAATTGAAGCAACGTTGCCAAGTTTATAAAAGAATGGTTTATTGGAATAATAATTCGTCAATCACAAATCATATTATAAAAGAATTATAGACTTATATTGGTTAAACAGCGCTAACACGGCATCTAATCCACCTTTTTGGGTCCAATTCGCCTTTTTCAAGTTCACCGGGGAATATTATTATTAATTGTTTGCCCCTTTTATAGACTTATATTGGTTAAACAGCGCTAACACGGCATCTAATCCACCTTTTTGGTTCAATTCGCATTACCTGCAAATTATCAATTTTAATTTAATCCTCTGATTCTTTTTAATCCTCTACTTCTTTTTAATCCTTAAAGCTCGGCAACACTGCAAGAATAATTTCAATTTTATCTTAAAAATCAAGTTTAGCTCGGGGATGCAATTCGGTTGTGGCCGGGATGCAACTCGATTGTCAAATTCTCTACCTACCTTCTGCGGGATGCAACTCGATTTGGCCGATTAAAAGAATTTAATATTGACAGAAAGTCAGTTCTATTATTATTGCTTTCTAATAACTCTATATTAAAATCACCTGCCAAGAACACTTTTTTACCCTCATCTACAATTTCTAAACATAAACTATCCAGTTTTTCAAAAAACAATGTTATGTCACCTCCAGGGGGTCTATATAATATGGTAATCACCAAAAAAATTTCGCCACCAATATCGCACTCGGCACAGGCACATTCGAAATGTCCACTAATTGACAATTTGTTTATTTTCTTGCGAACTTTGACTTTAATATTTTTTTTCACATAAACTGCTAGTCCTCCATAACCATTTTCCCTGCAAAAACATAATGCTAGCTTAAAGTTATTTATAACAAATGTTTGTAGTTGGTGCTCGTTTTTCCAGTGCTCTGATATGCACAGAAATTTACATTGAGGGTGGTCTTCTAACATGTGATTTATTTTGTCAGTAGCATTGCCAATATAGATTGAACATTCTGGTAAATTATACAGTGACTTGAGGAAACATCTTTCCGTTTCTCAATGCTTGTTTTGTGTTTGTAAGCTGGTTTTAATGTGTCTATAAAAAATTATTTTTTTCGCTGCTTCTATCACCAAAATCAATATATCGTCGGTGTTTTTCTAGTTTGTGCAGATATGCTGGGCACTTAGGATCCCTTGCAGAATGTATTCGATCATGAAGTTTAATTCTCTTGCAATTTGGGCAATCTAGAATGCTGTCTTCAGGGCATTGGCTGCTTTCATGTTGTTCTCCACATTTATAACAGCATAGAGTTCCTCTACAGTACTTAGCTACATGACCAAAGTAACAGCACTTGAAGCACATTGCTAGATTAGTGTACTCTTGCACATATGCCTTCGTTAGGCCAAAACTTAGATTTTCGTTCTTGATGAACCATTTAAATATCTCAGGTTTTGTTTGTAGCACCCAGTTTTCTTAGTTTTTGTTTCTACACTCTTTTTTTGATATAAACTTGATTTCTGTTGTGACATCTGCTCCGAATAAATCTTTTATTTTGGGATTATCTTCAACAAGTTCTGTTATAAACTCTTTAGGCTCATAGCCCTTTTCTATACCATTTATCATTAGCATAGGTTCAGTGCTTTCCAAGTTTTTCGTCTGAAAATTCTCGTTTTTCTCTAAAATTTTTTGTAGGGTTTTGTTTTGAGTATCATTATGGCATTCTATTATTATCCCACCGCTTTCCAAAAGTTTAACTCTCTTAAACTGTTCACTTCCCTGTCCATCTGTAAGGTTCTGTTTTATTTCCTTGAGTACCTGTTTTGAGTCCTTATTTTCCTTTGGCCTAATTAACGTCTCGTTCTTTTTAGCGTGTGGTGGAGTTACCCATTTTTCATTTACATTCTTTGGGTCTGCTATTTTTTCATGTTTTTTCATTGCTGAACTGTAAGTTTTTTCAGGTTTGTTTGGTATCCTGGTTTCATTCGCATTATCGAACCCGAAAGTGCTTTCTTGGGACTTCTTGCATTCCTTTAGTTCATAAGAAAGAGCAAAATTTCGTTTTTCTAGTTGGCCCTTTCATTTTGGAGAATCGCCTCACAGCAGACCACTACTTCAATTTTTTACAAAAGGACTACTAGAGGATGTTCCTGTAAATATCAGAATGCAAATGTACTATCAGCACAATGAAGCCCATGCACATCTCGCTTGTCGACACTCGTTGACGAAAGATTTTCTGGGCGTTGGATTGGTCGCGGTAGTCCTATTAATTGGCCTCCCAGATCTCCAGACCCTACAGCACTAGATTATTGTTAATGGGGCTGGTATAAAAATGAAGTGTATAAAGTAAAGCGTCGTTCGTTGTAAAAATCCATAGTAGGTAACGTACTTAATAATAATAATAAATTACTTTATTTTAATGATGAGATTTCAAACGGAGAAATTGTTGTTTATTTATTATAGTCAGTAGGGTATTCGTCAATATTGTTACACACCTGTACAATTACACTGTGCGAAACTTTTTAAAGTTGGATTATTAAGTTTTAAAGGATATGATACCATATGAAGCTATATAAAAATTATCCTGCCTCCTTGTAGCATGAACATAGGTTTGCCTTATTATATTATATTATATTAGTGTATAGCTGTAAAAGTCCTAAAATAAAAATATTAAGTCTTTTACAGCTACGAGTTGTTGTAAAAAGTGTCATATTTTATTTAACCTGATTTATTTGATACCCGACATCTTAGCTCTACGCTTGAATCAAAAAAATTACATGAGGACTTCTTAGAATTAAAAGGCCCCAATAATGAAAGAAGATATGGCTGTAAGCAATGTGAATTTAATACGAAACACAAAGTCAGCTTACACAGGCACGTGAAGCTGCACAACCCCAAAGAAATGCAGAGCTATAAATGTAACATCTGTGGCTTTGAGACCTTGTACAGAAGACATTTGGATGTTCACGTTAAGGTGTTGCATGAAAAGCAGTCGCAGGATAAGTTGTATAAGTGAGTATTTTATTAAAAGTAAGATGTTTTGTTTGTTTCTTTTATATTATATTAATTTCAAATATTCATCAAGAAAGGAAATACTTTTTAATTTGGAAAAATAATAGGTAATAATCAGCGGCGGCTCTTAAATAAGCTGCAGAGCTGCAGCACTACCTAAAATTTAAAACAAACATAATTTTGCTATTATTTTTTTTTCATTTTTATTCTAAATTAATATTCTACAATAATATGTGCCTATTTGGATTTCGTTTTTAATTAATATTTCTGTATGTACGAACTCGTCGGCTATGTTAATTCGTAATTCGAACACCTCGTTGTCGCCGTTGAAACACACCGTCACCTGATCGTTGAGTAATAAACATGACTAGACAAAAATATCCCGCCCCCCCCCCCCCCCAGTCCTAAATAAATTAATCATCAGGCCCGGAGAGTTGAGAGACATCATCCCACTACGTAAAGTCCTGATTGAATACCAAATATTCTCATAAAAAAACCTCCCTCAAAAAGCACTTGTGCAACTTATGTATATAATAAACGCAATGTTTACTCTACAACATTTCCTCCCCCCCCCTGGAGAGAAGCCATTGTTATACCCCTCTTAAAACCCAACAGGGACCCTAAAAACCAGAATCATACAGACCAATCGCACTAACAAACACCTTATCTAAAATTGCCGAAAAAGCCATAGTATACAAATTGAAAAAACAAAAACTACTAGACAAAATACCGGACGAACAATTCGGTTTTAGGCAAGGACATGAGACTGTTCAGATAGTGACGAAGGTGCTGAATGACGTCAAAAACAAATTTAATAACCAACAAAACACAGTGATGCTATCGCTGGACGTCAGTCGTGCCTTCGTCATTGTCTGGCACCACGGACTAATGTTTAAACTACTCACATTACATAACTTACTCTACATATAATAACGCTACTACATACTTACCTACTAGACAGAACTTTTTATGTCAGGGTAGAAGATGCATTGAACGGTGCTGTCACCGTAATTATATAACTTAAACACAGCAGACTTTCCGAGGTATCCCCTCACAAAGCTCGCCCTGTATGCAGACGATATATACGCACAGTCATTTTACGCGGAAGCCGCAATGCGACAAATCCAATCGCATTTAAATATCCTGGATCCGTATTTCAAAAAATCGAAGATTGCGGTAAATCCGAGTAAAACTGTTTGTGCAACTTTGACTAAAAAGTTCACCAACAACCGAATTATTGTACCTTTGAAAATTAACGACACCGTGATAATCCCACATAGATGTATAAAACAGCTAGGACTAACAATCGACGAACGTTTATTCTTTAAACCCCATATATCCGAAACCCTGGAAAAAGGCTTTGCAGCGATGCAAAGCCTTTATCCTATCCTCTCAAAAAATTCCTCACTATTTCCTTACAATAAATTACTTATTTACATACATAATATGACCTGTACTAACATACGGAGCCCCCGTATGATGTAGCGCCTCGGATACTCAGCTGCATAGGCTGCTGAGATTCGAGAATAAAATCCTCCGATGTGTGACGTCATCTAACAGATACGTCACCATCGCGGATCTACATCATATGGCGGGAATTGACAATATAATAGACCACATACGTGACATCTCAAACAACTTTTACATGTACAAACTAACAAACTCACCACTGACAAGAAACGTTACAGATAAACACTTTGAAAATGATGAACAGACCACGCACAAACCACTAAACTACAAACTACCTATACACTATCTCCCATTGGCAAATGAACAACAACAACAATAATAAACGTAGACAAACATTATAAAATGCAAGTAAACGGACAAAACACATTTTTACATGTACGGTAAAACGTACATGGGACAGACGAACGTAAAAATAGACTAAAACAATGAAAGCATGCACTAAGGCTGAATCTATGCTGTAATCCACGGAAAACGGTGTGGATTCGGCCCGAAATGCATGCCTACAGACTCTGACGATGCCAGTGGGAAGAGACTCACACCGACATACTCGCAAGGACCGCCCCCAAATCATGGCCACTCTCCACCGTCGTGACGGTTAGGCAGAGGTCCCGCTGCATGCTTCAAATTATTGCCCGCTATGGGCGGGCATCAAATGTCGTATGCTTCATTCCACAATAATTCGTTGATTTCTCGACCGCAATAAAATTTAAATGAGAACCCTCAGTCGTAATCCCAAACATAACTCAGTTGCCTGGCAAATATCCATTGTCTAGGCACCGGACCTTTTGAAAGGGTACAGGTCCTGATTACCTACTAATTTCAATAGTTTAGGTTAGCTATTTTCAACAAAACAACAAATATAAAATAATAGGTAAGTATCTTTATTTTAATCATGTACCTAAATAGTTAAATATTTATACAAAAATACTAATTTACAATATTATAATAATACAATATTTAACTTTACCTACTGTATATTTAGCTCTGTTTCACTATCACTATCGTCTTCATCTATGCCTAAACTAATTATTAAGGGCCTTACGTTACTATTAACTATGTTATAGGAATCTTTGACTTGGATCACGTGTCTCACAGAACTTTTTCAACTTTCTACTGAGATATTATTTACACATTTTTTAATTAATTCTACAACAGAACTACTTAGTGTAGGGGATGTGTTTTCTCTTCTAATCATCGTCTTTAACTGGCTCCATATATGTTCTATTGGGTTAAAAATACAGTAATACGGAGGGAGGCGTAAAACTGTGTGACCATTAGCACTTGCGAAATTGTCATTCTTTTTCAATATTTAATGTTTTTAAAACATTTAAAAGGTCCTTTTTTGTATAGGTTTCCTCGAAATACAGTGTCACCATTAAAGTCCGCACCATATGGAACTTTTTTTTATTAATGAGGTTAGTTAAAATTAAATTTGGGCACTCGTTTTTGCTTCAAATTAGACTAAAAATTATATAATCAAATGTCACCATCTGTCATTCGGTATCTGTCAAAAATTACATTTTAATCAAAAAATGCTGAAAAATGGCATTGTTTTACCGAATTTCAAAAAATTTATTAGAAAAAGTTGTTTCTAGTACAATTCTTGGCCTAAATACAAAGTTTCAGTTTTCTAGCTCAAAGTTGATTTTTTTGCCATTTTTTCCAATTAACTTTTTTTTTATTTAATGTAAGTTCGCTTAATGGATATTAAACTATTTGCTTATACCATACTCAATATTTTATTTAGTTTGTATGAGCTTTTTTTACTAGAATGCCATTTTTTTTCGAAATTTAAAATTAGAGGCAAAAAAATTTGACACAGGTGGTGCAAAGTTATCCTAATTTAAAAATTTTAACAGATAGACGTCAGATGTTTCGTTTTTCAAATGACAAATACATCTAAATATTTGATAAAAATTTTATTTTATACTTAAAACTATCATTATTATTAAAAGAAACAAAAAGGAACTTTAATCATTTTAAATAGGCAACACAAAAGCAATATAAATTTCACATTTCAGTGTGACGTCCTTCTCGCTCTATACAAACACCCGTCCGTCTATAAACGTCTTTGACAGCATTTTGTAAAAAGCTTGGTCTTATATCGGCACAACACTGTCTTATCGTTTGTTCCAAATGCTCGATATTTCTAAACGGTCGATTCTTATAAACTTTCTGCTTAAGATAACCCCACAGAAAAAAGTCTAGTGGGGTTATGTCAGGCGACCTGGGTGGCCAGTGACATTCTCTATCACGCCCTATAACTCTGTTTTGAAATAATTGGTTTATGCGTTCTTTCACTGCTACAGTTTGATGTATGGGTGCACCATCAAGCTGATACCATAAGTTATGTCTATGGTGTAAGGGCATGTTATCCAAGACTTCGGTAATCTCGTTATCAAGAAAATTCAGGTACCTTTCACCAGTTAAGTTTACTCTAAAGAAGTATGGTCCAATAAGCTCATCTTTCAAAATTCCACACCAAACATTGGTTTTAAAATGGTACTGGTCGCGACATTCAATTGTGAAGTTAGGATTTTCTTGGGACCACCATCGGCAATTTTGTGAGCTCACGGTACCATTTGAAGAGAAAGTGGCTTCATCTGTCCATAATATCTTGTATGGAAAAAGAATATTCTCCTCATATTGTCCCTGATACCAAAACGGAAAATCAAGTCGGATATCAAAATCGCGTTCTTTTAATGTGTTTATAAACTTGGGTTTATATGCCCGAAATCGATTTTTCTGAAGAATTTTTCTAACGCTTTCCCTCTTGCACCCTGTTGAATCACTTATCTTGGTTACACTAGTTTGACCGTGGTCAATAACAGTTAAACAAACATCAAGTTGTGCTGCTTCATCGTATTTACTTGCCGCGTGAGGTTTCTTAAAATTATTTTGAACAGATCCAGTTTCTCTAAATTTTGACATTATTCTTGAAACAGTGCTATGCTGCAAATTTTTTTCTGGATGCCTCTCATTAAAAATGGCAGATACTTGCCGGTCAGGCATATTCTCTCCACAAATTAAGACAATTTCTATTTTTTCTTGAATGGACAACATTGGTGATAACACTGAAAACTATAACTTGCGAAAATATTCAAATTTATGACATTTCTTTTATTTATTCGGCACTCTAATTCGTTTTTTTTTCCATAGCCTACTCATAAAATTCAAAATTGCCTTGATATTTTATTGTGGATAAAAAGAAAATGTGTCTAAATTTCAAACTAATCTGATATCTGGGAATTTTATTATAGGTTTTTTAAACTTCTTAGGTGTATGTACTATCAAAAAAATGGAATATCTGACGTCTATCTGTTAAAATTTTTAAATTAGGATAACTTTGCACCACCTGTGTCAAATTTTTTTGCCTCTAATTTTAAATTCGAAAAAAAATGGCATTCTAGTAAAAAAAAGCTCATACAAACTAAATAAAATATTGAGTATTGTATAAGCAAATCGTTTAATATCCATTAAGCGAACTTACATTAAATAAAAAAAAAAGTTAATTAGAAAAAATGGCAAAAAAATCAACTTTGAGCTAGAAAACTGAAACTTTGTATTTAGGCCAAGAATTGTACTAGAAACAACTTTTTCTAATAAAATTTTTTGAAATTCGGTAAAACAATGCCATTTTTCAGCATTTTTTGATTAAAATGTAATTTTTGACAGATACCGAATGACAGGTGGTGACATTTGATTATATAATTTTTAGTCTAATTTGAAGCAAAAACGATTGCCGAAATTTAATTTTAACTAACCTCATTAATAAAAAAAAGTTCCATATGGTGCGGACTTTAATGGTGACACTGTATATATTATTTTCCATCATATAGTTTTGAATTTCCACTTTTGTATTATTTGAATTCGGCACTTTACTTAGTTGGCGACTAGCGTTGTCCATCACAAAAACAAGATTTTTGGGCACATTCGGAAGCAGACGATTCTGAAACCAATCTTCAAACAATGTAGCATCCGTGTCTTGATGGTAATCCAAAGATGAATTGGCAACTTTCTTCGCAGATAATAATAGAGCGTTCGGAATAAATCCATTTTCTGAACCTGCATGTAATATCGTAATTCTTTGTCCTTTGTTTGAGGGAGCTTTAGTTTGACATTTGATTGTTGAATCGCTCCAACCTTTTTTAGGAGTGTCGTGGGTATGAAACCAAGTTTCGTCCAAGTATATAATTGAACGATTTTCTTCCCTATATTGTCTGATAAGATTCAAATAATCTCTACGCCATACTTGTAAACGCTGCGATTCCATTAGTACTTGTACTTGTCGTTTGTCAATGGTACGATATTTAAAACCCATTGCTTTTACTATTCTCCAAAGGCTTGTCCTGCCACATGAAATGTCGGTTTCGTCTGCTGTAAGTACCTTTTTTAGCGTATCTATTGTTGGGACTATTTGTTTACTGTACATGTCATAAATTTTCCTCCGAATCAAGTCTTCATCAGCTTCTTCGATGCTTCTCAATTTTCCACTGTCACACCGTTTTTTCCTTGGCTGGATGGGTTTGGTCACTATATCTTTTACTGTCATTAATGCAACTTTGGTCAAAATACTCGTTTCACTAAAACTTGCACTCCGGTCATACCCTTTTTCTAAAAGGGTGCAGTAAACGTTCTTTATGATGTTTTTGGCATCAAGTGATAAATGTTTTTTCTTCGTTACACCATAACTTCCGGAAGCAATATTATCTGAAGTTTCACACAGATCTGACATATTTTGGATGCTCGATAACACACACGAAAATACCTTTAACGCACAGCTTGACAAACACCACACGACTGATAAACTAAGATGAAAAGACTCTGCTTTATATTAAACACCTGCAATTTGCCATTAACCTACCTAATATACCAATATAATAACATAATTAATAGTAACGTAAGACCCTTAATAATTAGTTTAGGCATAGATGATATTATAATATTGTAGATTAGTATTTTTGTATAAATATTAATAGCTATTTAATTACATGATAAAAATAAAGATACTTACCTATTATTTTATATTTGTTGTTTTGTTGAAAATAGCTAACCTAAACTATTGAAATTAGTAGGTAATCAGGGCCTGTGCCCTGTACCCTTTCAAAAGGCACTTATTTATGGCTGGGTTTCAATTTTATGGCGGTCGGGAAATCAACGAATTATTGTGGAATGAAGCATACCTGAGATATTTTGACTGGGTTTTTTAGTATTTTTCCCAGAATGCTCTGCCATTGGTAAACCAATTTACTTAATAAATGCGAGGGAAATTGTATGCGCCATTTAGCGATCCATATTAAGGAACGCCCGTTAAGGCACCAAGCCGGAACGCAAGTGGCTAAATCAGGATTTAAATTCCAGTGCGCGACCAAAAGGCCCTATTCATCGGCCGCCTGGCTCTGCCAGGTCCTTGGGCGCATTTTGGGCCGTACGATTACGGCCCATATGCGCCCAAATCAGGTAATTAGTCGTTAATTGGAATTATAAAGAGAAACAGGCAAATATATGATTTTTAAATGTGTGATCGTTGTAGCCGACACTTCAGCGTCATCCCTCATCATAAAAATCTGTGGCGGTATGGAAACTTGGCCTCGAGCTGGCCAATCACAGTGCCATAATTTATTCAAATCCAATCAAATCAAAATAGCTTTATTGTTATAAAAATTGAGTAATTTCGTTGACCAAGCACGTACATACTAAAATTGATATTAAAAAGCAAAAAAATAGAAAAACAAGAAATACGGATAACAGGAAACACACTTAATAATTTGGTATAAAGGAACAATAATGAATGGTAATATAATACAAACAAACTTACAGACAAAAGTCAAAAAGTTAAAAAGAACCACTAAATAATTCATTCACTGTCTAACAAGAACCTTTTAATTACCCTTCTAAACTATTTTTCATTATGCAACTGTCTTATATTCAGTGGCAAGTGGTTAAACATTTTTTTACTAGTAAAAATAATTGAATTGTTTATCTGAGTGAAGGATGGTATTGGAAGACTTATTACTAAACTTTGACGCGTGTTATATACTGACACAACAGCGGATAACTCATATTTATATGATATGATAAAGTGTGGTGTTTCGCAGGGTTCGGTGCTGGGGCCAGTGTTGTTCCTGGTATATATTAACGACCTGACCCTTGTGGACATAAATAAGGGGCAAATTTATACTGTTTGCGGACGATACTACCATTCTGTGGCATAGTGACAATGCTCACTCCTTTGTGGAGATGGTGTCGTCTGATTTACCAAGGGTGAAAGAATGGTTCTACTGTAATGAACTAACTCTGAATGTTAACAAAACCAACATTGTGGGTTTGAAGTGTAATGTTAGTAGAATGAGCATTGGAGATTGCTCACTGCTGGACCTGTCTAGTGCAAGGTTTTTGGGTCTCAACATAGACCGTGACTTACAGTTTGGGACACACATAGCTGCATTCAACAGGAAGATTGCCTCGGGCTGCTTGCTATGCAGTGAGGAGGGTTGTGACGGAGTTGGGTGTCAACGCGGCTAAGAGCGTATATTATGCTCTTATAGAGGCCCGCCTTCGGTACGGCATTGCCTTCTGGGGAATGTGTGGTCAGGGTCTGTTTGATACTGTACTTGTATTACAAAAAATTGCCGTTCGGTCTCTCTATCACATAGGACATCGTGAATCATGTCAGCCATTCTTTGTTTCCGAAGGGATTCTTACTCTGGTGTCTCTTTTTATATTGGAGACTGTATAGTCTGCTTTTTAAATATAGGGAACGGTTTGTGCGCCCAAGTCCACATTATATTACTCGACAAAGTCCCAATACCGACATTTACGTTAACAAAAAGATCAATTATTTATGAAAGCAAAAATTTTTTTAACCATCTACCTGCGGGTATTAAAGGAGAAACGTTTATCGGATTGTTCCGTAGGAGGGTGAAATCGCTATTAGTTGGTAAGGCCTATTACGCTCTGGCTGAATATTATAACGATACATTTTTAGTTTAGGTTGGTCTTCAAATCAAATCAAATCAAATATATTCCTGTTATGATACAATATATTCATTAACACTCGTCATATTATCTAAAATATATAGTTAAATTAAAATAGTGCTCAGACACAAAACAAGTACAATACTCTCTACAATTAACAGGTTAAAATTAGTAATAGAATAAAAGTTTAAAATTAGTAAAATCTATGTTGAAAAAATTCTTCCAAACTAAAAAATGCCCTCTCAATTAGAAAGTGCTTTATTGTTTCGTTAAAACTTTTTGGGAGGTAATGCCTTCCAGGAAGTTGGAAGAGCATTAAACAATTTAGTGACCCAGTATCGCGGGCCATCCCGACACCTTTCCAGCCTACAATATGTTGTAGTATAGTTATTACAAAATCCTGTGTCATAGCCGTGGACTTCACTGTGCACCCGATAGTTATTCCTGTGACCCAGAACAAATAGTAATCTCTCAAGGATCAGTTGAGAGGGTAAAGTAAGCACCGCAAGAACCACAAAGGCCCGCCTGCAGTCCTCCCGGTAACCCAATCCAGCTATGATTCTAATGACCTTCCTTTGGTGACCGAATATTCTGCTTGACTGCGGCGCGTGTCCCCAGGCAAGTACTGCGTAAGACATCGCCGAGTGGAAAAGGGCGTGATATGCTGTTTTTAGGACTAAATTCGATACACAATCGGAAAGGCGTCTGAGTGCAAACAGACTGCTACCAAGTCGCCTCGCAAGATTATCTATGTGTATATCAAACTTGAGCTTCGAGTCAATTGACACCCCCAGGAACCTGACATTAGTTATATTTTCCTCAAGATCTGAAGTATCCCGTAGACTAAAGACTACTTTTTTTGTTTTGCTTTCATTTAGCAGCAGCCTGTTCGCATCGAACCACCTTCTTGCGTTAGACTGTGCAATCTGCAACCCCCCCAAAGCCTAATCCAATGAGTCAGCAGAGACAGATATAGTGGTATCATCCGCAAAAAGTGTGTACTCAGCATCTGCATCAATGTATATGAGAAAAAGAATTGGCCCAAGGACAGAACCCTGGGGCACTCCGATGGTAACTTCACTTTTTGCAGAATCCACCCCATTCACTCTGACAACCTGTACTCTATTCATTAAATAGGATCTTATTAAGTTTAAGCTACCTTGAGAAAACTTATAGAATCGCAGTAGATCATGACTCACACAGTCAAACGCCTTGCTGAGATCACAGAAAACTGCAGCATTGTGTTTCCTCAACTCAAAAGAGTCCTGCACTCTGGACACTAAGTCCAGAATACCAAGAACCGTGTTCTTACCCCTGCGAAATCCGAATTGGCGCTCCGAGAATAGGCTGTTCTCCTCAAAAAAACTCACCATCCTGACTGCCATGCACTTTTCCACTATTTTAGACAATATGGGTAACAAGGAAATGGGTCTATAGTTGGAGGGTAAATTTTTATCACCTTGCTTAAAGATTGGTGTGACTACCGCTGTCTTTAGGATGTTAGGAAAGACAGCCTGGCTAAAAGAGAAATTTATCAGCTTTGTCAACGGTCCTATTATCCGATTCTTGATACTCTATCAGCCGCACAGTCAGACCAAATATTTAGCTTATCTTTTATATCTTCTAACATGGACTCCGACTTCTTGATTATGTTGTTTCACTGTTTCTGTAGTTTTATTGCTTAGTTTGTTTATTAATGCTTGTTTCATATACATTATATTTGTATCTTTTATTAGGTTAGGAAACACTTTGTCAACAAGGATTATTTTAGGTTCTTTGACAATAAAGTATATTTTTGATTGATTCATTGATATATTTTTAATGCATAAGAAATACAGTCTCCAATATATACAAACAAGTGAGAATCTTTTTTAACAGGAATATGGGCTTACAACACCCTCGGATTTACATTGTACATCTCTTCTGCAATACATACAAATAGTTAAAGTGACCCTGAGCAGGCGCCCCAAAAACATATACCATATCGCAACTGGGATTCAATGAGGGAAAAATATGAAGCTCTGAGTGTAACCGGATCCAATTCATTTGCTATAATTCTAATGGCGTTGTAGTTTTATTATTTTAATTTTCTATGAATAAACCCAAAAATTTTATTTTCCTTTTGATTTTGAAGTCTGATTATCCAATAGGATGTTTTCAAGGTTGCATTTAAAGGTTACAATTTTAGTTTTAGAGATGTTAAGTGACAAGCAGTTTGAGTCACACCATTCCTTTATTCTTGTTAAGTCAGTCAAATGATATTTGCGTCACTGCCTCGCCAAAGTATTGTGATGTCATCTGCAAAGATTGTAAACGTACCTTTAATCTAAATGGCCGCTAGATCGTTTATATAAATCAGGAACAGCTCCGGTCCAAGCACAGATCCTGAGGCACTCTCGATTCTGTCATATATGTGTACTAGAAACCATAGTTTTGTTAAGGCCACTTAAGGTGAAACAAACTTTATTTAGGTACGTTTTTTATTGTATTGTGTTCTTATCAGCATTGGGTATCTGGGCATGGAATTCAATATAATTCAGTTTATTGGAAACGGTCTTTTATTTCACATGGCGCTGCGAAATTAAAGAAAAATTCGAACGTAATAATTACAGTAAGAAGTGTTCATTTCGTGATGGCGGAATTTAGGGGTATTGCACCCCTTGATATGTCTGGTGATGTACCAAAAAATTGGAAATTTTGGATACAAAAGTTTAAAAACTATTTAAAGGGCTCAGAGCTAAATAAAAAATCGGAAGACATACAGTGTGCTCAGTTATTGCAATTTATTGGTGATGAAGGTATTCGCATTTTTAATACGTTTAAAATTAAAGATGAAGACAAGGATAAAATTGATGTCCCTATAAGTAATTTTGACAATTTTTTTCAACCAAAAGTTAACGTAATTTATGAAAGGTACCTATTTCTAACCAGGAAGCAGTTACCGGGTGAGAACATTCAACAATTTTTAACTGATTTGAAAAATAAAGCTAAAGTGTGTAATTTCGATAAGTTGGAAGACTCCTTGGTATGTAGTGTGTTAATAATCGGCTTAAATAACGATTCTCTGCGTGAGCGACTACTAGAAGAGCCGGAGATTACTTTGAGAAAAGCTGAGCGTATTTGTTTAGCAGTAGAAGAATCCAGAAAGCGGGGTCAAGAAATTAGTTATAGTAAAGAGGTGAATATAGTGAGACAAAAAAATATCTCCGGTAAACCTAGTTTGGCGAGGCGAGATTTTAATAATTCCAGAAGCTTTGGGGGTCCTCACAACAATAATATTACGGGTGCAAATTCTGTGGATTGGAGCTCTCGTTTCAACTGCTTCAAATGTGGGACAAGTCATCAAGTAAGGAAATGTCCGGCATTTGGTAAGCAATGTGGTTTGTGTGGTGGCATGAATCATTTTTAAAAGGTATGTTCCGAAAATAATTTAATTCATTCGGTTCAAGGTTCTATTGACAGTAATCCAGAAAAATATGAACCAAATAATGATTCAGATCTTTTTATCGGCATGATCACAGATAATGATGGACGAAATAAAGTGAGAGAGTGGAGCATTACACTTTTGATAAACAATAAAAAATATGTACAATTTAAAATGGATACAGGTGCAATGACCAATACTATCAGTTATAAAACATTTTTAAGTTTAGGATACCATAATACTTGTATCAAAAAGTCTAGTGTAAAGCTCACTAACTATTCTAACGATATTATACCTGTTGTTGGCGAATGTAAACTAAATTGTAAGGTTAAAAATCAAGAATATTGTTTAGATTTCGTAGTTGTATCTACAGATTCTCCTGCCTTAATTGGTTTAAATAGTTGTATTATGCTTAACCTTATCAAGAAGATTGATGTTGTTAGTGAAAATGTTTTGGTTAACCAATTTTCTGGTGTATTTAAAGGGATAGGTTGCATTCCAGGTCAATATCACATTAAATTAAAGGAAAATCCACAACCTGTTATACACCCCGCAAGAAAAATTCCATTTCCTTTAATTGAAAAATTTAAAAATACATTAAATACTTTAGAGAATGATAAAATTATTTGTAAGGTTAGTTATCCAACGGAATGGGTTAATCCCATTGTTTTGGTTGTTAAAAAGGATCAATCATTAAGAATATGTCTAGAGTCTAGACCCTAGCGATTTGAATAAAAGTATTCGCAGAGAACATTTTCCCCTGCCAACTTTCGATGAAATAAGTGCTAAACTTAGTGGAGCAAAAATGTTTTCCACACTTGATGCAATGTCAGGGTTCTGGCAGGTTGAGCTTGATAAATATAGTTCGGATCTGTGTACTTTTGCGACGCCGTTCGGACGCTATAAGTTTTTAAGACTTCCATTCGGTTTAAGCTGTGCTCCAGAAGTTTTTCATAAAAAATTTAAAGAAATATTCGATTTGCCCGAGGTAGAGATTTATCTAGATGATATTTTAATTTGGGGTACTACTAAGGCTGAACATGATGAGCGCTTAAATAATGTTCTTGAGATTGCCCTAAAAAATAACATAAAATTTAACCAAAGTAAGTGTAAAATCAAGAATATTGTTTAGATTTCGTAGTTGTATCTACAGATTCTCCTGCCTTAATTGGTTTAAATAGTTGTATTATGCTTAACCTTATCAAGAAGATTGATGTTGTTAGTGAAAATGTTTTGGTTAACCAATTTTCTGGTGTATTTAAAGGGATAGGTTGCATTCCAGGTAAATATCACATTAAATTAAAGGAAAAGAAGAATCGGAACGTGGAATGTCCGTTCACTCTACGCAGCTGGAAAGTTTGAGAATCTCGTTCAGGAGATTAACCGGATGAGACTGCAAATAACGGGTGTAAGTGAATTGAGATGGCCTGGCTCAGGAACATGCAAACATGAAAAGGGCACCTTATATTACTCTGGAGGTGTTGATGACGAGCCAAATCACAGGAATGGAGTAGGAATTTTTGTGACGACAGAACTAACGAAATACGTACTAAACTTTGTCCCCATAAGCGATAGAATACTACTACTACAATTGGGGGCAAGCCCGTTTAACATTAATATACTCCAAATATATGCCCCGACTGCAGAGAGGAGGTACGACGACGAGGTTGAATCTCTGTATAGTCAATCAGACACAATAATGAAAACACTTAAGAACAGTGAAATTACATATATCATGGGAGACTTTAACTCGAAGATAGGCCAGGGTAGCAGATCAGATTTGGTGGGGGAGTATGGCTTGGGTGAGAGTAATGGGCGGGGTGACAGACTCTTCGAATTTTGCCAGGATCACAACATGGTGGTAACAAACACATGGTACAGACTGCATAAACGAAGACTATATACTTGGAGGGGTCCAGGCGACAACCCAGCACACATTGTAAGAAACCAGATTGATTATATATTAATTAACAAAAGATTTAGGAACTGTGTAAACAGAGTTGCAACCTATCCTGGGGCAGACGTTGGATCTGACCATAACCCGCTTATTGCCGACACTAAGGTCAAGCTTAAAAAACTAAAGAATAGCACCCAGCACAATGAATTCAAACTGGCGGAAAGCAATAGGGAAGTAATCGCGAAAGACCTGAACAATTGTATAAGGGAAATAAGAACCGACGACAGCGTGGATGCAATTTGGAAGTCATTCAAGGAACTAATAAATAAGCTAACAACTGAACATACGGTAAGAAAAGATAAACCGAAGAAACAGAAATGGATGACATTCGAAATATTGCACCTCATGGAGCAAAGGCGGCAACATAAAACAAATCCAGAAGAATATAAAAAGAGACAAAAGGAAATAAAACAAAAGACGCGTATTGCCAAGGAAAGCTGGATGAAGGAAAAATGTAAGGAAATGGAAGACCTGGAGAAAAAGCATGACACTTTCAACATGTATAAAAAGGTCAGAGAAGTAGCAGGTTTATACAATAAAAATACCACTAATATGCTGGCAGACACTGAAGGCAAAAGTATCTTGGATGAAAAAGAAATCCTTGGAACGTGGTTCAAGTACATAAACGAGCTGTTTGATGATGATAGGCCGAATGAATCCAACTTCGACGACCACGCTGATATAGACGGAGGACCAGAAATTCTCAAGTGTGAGGTTCTATTTGCAATAAAATCTGCAAAAACCAAAAAAGCCACCGGACCTGATGACATCCCAACGGAGCTGTTGCAAATGATCAAAGAGGAAAACATTGGAATCTTGGTCAAACTGTTTAATGCGGTGTACACGACTGGAGACATACCGGAAGACTGGCTGAAGTCCGTATTCATTCCAATTCCAAAAAAACAACGAGCAAAACGATGCAGCGAATATAGACTAATAAGCCTTATGAGCCACACCTTGAAGGTCTTTCTCAAAATTATTCACGGTAGGATAAGATCCAAATGTGAAGCAGATTTGGATGAAACTCAATTCGGATTTAGAAACGCTTTAGGAACTAGAGAGGCACTGTTTGCTCTGAACATACTCCTACAAAAATGTCGTGACCAGCGCAAGGACGTTTTTGTGTGTTTCGTTGATTACGAGAAGGCCTTCGACAGAGTACAACACAGAAAGCTTATAGACATCTTAAAGAATATGGAGGTGGACAGCAGGGACGTCAGAATCATCGAAAATTTGTACTGGAGACAAAAAGCAGCAGTACGACTAAACGGAAAACTCACAGAAGAAAGCCAAATTCTACGAGGCGTCAGACAGGGCTGCATACTGTCGCCACTGCTTTTTAACATATATTCAGATAAAATCTTTAAACGGGCTACCCAAGAACAAGAAATGGGAGTACAAATCAACGGAGAATATATAAATACGATACGATATGCCGACGACACTGTCATTCTAAGTGACAAACTAGAGGACCTGCAACATCTACTAAACTATGTAAACGCAGAAGGACAAGAAATGGGGCTCAACATAAATATCAACAAGACAAAATTTATGGTCTTCAGTCGACAACCACACCTTGATGCTGCGCTACAGATTGATACGGAAAATATAGACAGAGTAACCCAGTTTAAGTACCTTGGATGTTATATCACCGAACATCTAGATCCAGACAGAGAAATAAGGTGTAGAATAGAGACAGCCCGAACAATGTTCCAAAAAATGAAACCACTATTCTGCAATGATAATCTGAACCTAAAATTACGTCAGAGAATGGTAAGAACCTACATATGGTCAGTGTTGCTGTACGGGGCAGAGATCTGGACAATTAAGGCCGCTACAATTAATCGGCTGGAAGCGTTCGAGATGTGGTTACACCGGCGAATGCTGAGGATACCCTGGACAGCTATGCAGACCAACGAAATGGTGCTAAACAGGGCCGACACAACACGTTTGCTACTGAATACAGTTAAATGCAGGAAAATTTCATATCTCGGACATGTATTCAGAGGAGAGCGATACAGAATCCTGCAACTGATCATGATGGGAAAGGTGGAAGGACGTAGAGGAGTGGGAAGAAGACAAGCTTCCTGGCTGAGGAACATCCGTGAATGGACCGGTATACGCAGCGCAGACAAACTGTTCCGATTGGCGCAGAATCGAGAAAGACTCGCCCAAGTAATGGCCAACGTCAGGGGACCTGATATGGCACTTGAAGAAGAAGAAGAAGTGTAAAATAGGACTTAATAATATTGTTTACATGGGTCATAAAATTTCAGAGTCCGGTTTTAGAGCGGATGATTCTAAAGTAAAAGCCATAACAAACATGCAAATTCCCAAAAATAAGGAAGATTTACAGCGGTTTTTGGGGATGGTGACTTATGTAGGAAAATTCATAAGTCACCTTTCTACAATTACTGCACCCCTACGGGAATTATTAAAGAAGAATATTGCTTGGGTATGGGAAAAATGTCATGAAGATGCTTTTAATGTTCTAAAACAGCAACTAATTAAGCATCCCATTTTGCAGTTTTATAATCCTTCGTTGCCAATAATAATTGCGGCGGATTCGTCAAAAAATGGCGTAGGCGCTGTACTGCTGCAGAATGGGTTGCCCTGTATGTATGCATCAAAATCTTTATGTGATTTTCAATTAAACTGGGCTCAAATAGAAAAAGAGTTATTTAGTTTAGTATTTGCCTGTGAGAGATTTCATCAGTATATTTTTGGTAAGCAATTTACTATGGAAACTGATTAGAAAGCTTTAACACAGCTTTTTAAAAAACCCTTGCATAAGTGCCCTCCGCGTTTACAAAGAATGTTTATTAGATTGCAAAGATATGACATAAAGCTGGTTTATAAATCAGGAAAAGAGTTAATTTTTGCGGATACTTTATCACGAGCCTCTCTCTCTGACGATTCAAAAAGCCATGACTGCTTTGAAGATGAAATTGAAACACATATTTGTTTATTACGCTACAGTTTAAATGTCACTGATGAAAAAATTTTAGAAATAAATTTTTATACGGCTCACGATAAAGAATCAGCAATTTTGTTAGATTATACAAAAAATGGTTGGCCAAAAACATATACACAGGTAAATCCGTTGATTAAATTATATTTTAAATTTAAAAACGATATAACTGAAGCTAATGGTCTATTATATAAAAGTAGAAAATTAATTGTTCCACCAAGTTTACGCAAGAACATATTAGATAAAATACACTATAGTCACTTGGGAATGACAAAATGTAAAAATCGGGCCCGTGAATTTTTTTTTTGGCCAAATATGACGCGTGATATAGAAAATTTAATTTCCGGTTGTGTAACGTGTCGAACTTTTGAGAAAAATAAACCAAATGAACCTATGTTGCCCCATGAAGTACCTACTTTGCCATGGGAAAAAGTTGCCTGCGATTTATTTTATTTTGATACTGAGGTATTTTTATTGGTTGTAGATTATTTTTCTAAATACATTGAACTAGCTAAATTAGTAGATGGTCAGTCATCTAATGAAGTAGGAGTTAAAAAACCCAAAGTCTTGGTCTCAAATTTTATAAAAGTTTTAATATGCTGTTGATAAGTTTATGTAGGTTACATGTTTCGCCTTCTCGGGCATCATCAGACCTAAAATAATTGAAAACCTAATATACAAAGGGTCTCTAGGCTCTACGAGTAAGAAAAGTGAGGTTAAAAATATGTAAAAATGTAAAAATAAAATTACAAAAAATGTATAAAAATTAAACTAAATAAAAACGAAAAACACAGAAAACACAAAAACTATCAGTTTACCTAAACTAACATTAAAAATGAATTTTTTAATGTTAGTTTAGGTAAACTGATAGTTTTTGTGTTTTCTGTGTTTTTCGTTTTTATTTAGTTTAATTTTTATACATTTTTTGTAATTTTATTTTTACATTTTTACATATTTTTAACCTCACTTTTCTTACTCGTAGAGCCTAGAGACCCTTTGTATATTAGGTTTTCAATTATTTTAGGTCTGATGATGCCCGAGAAGGCGAAACATGTAACCTACATAAACTTATCAACAGCATATTAAAACTTTTATAAAATTTGAGACCAAGACTTTGGGTTTTTTAACTCCTAATTTATATCAGGTCTCTTTGGGAATTATGGACCGACTCTTTAATCTAATGAAGTAATTTTGCATCTTAAATCTATATTTGCTAGGCATGGTATACCAAAATGTGTCATTACGGATGGGGGTCCACAGTTTAATTGTATATATTTTAAGCAATTCTCAAAATCATAGAACTTTAATCATACTATGTCAAGTCCTTTGTACCCTCAATCGAATGGCTTAGTAGAGAGACACGTTCAAACATTAAAAAATATGTTATATAAGACAAAACATGAAAGCAAAGATTTGTATCTTACACTATTATCTTATAGAAATACCCCTATTGATTGTAATCTAGAATCTCCAGCTCAAATTTTAATGAATAGGAGATTAAGAGGTACTTTGCCTATCGAAAAAGCTCTGTTTGAACCGATAAAGTGTGATAACTCGCGGATAAAAGAGTTGTTAAAACATAGACAAGTGATACAAAAACAAAACTATGATAGAAAGTGTAGTGTGCAAAATAATAGGTTTACCAAGAACCAACAGATTCCATACAGGGTGACGCGGATCTAAATGAACATACTTCAACACAAGACAAAGAATACCTTGGGGGTTCTTAATCACCCATCTTTGATAGTTCAATTGTCGATAGTTAATAAGATACAGGGTCTTTTATGAACTTCAGAAATTTTTTTTTCTTGTCATATTTTTTAATGCACTCCGTATAAAATTTTCATATTGGGTCAACATCTGTAACCTATCTGTCGCTTAAAATTTCAGTATCAGAAAATTTTAAATTCCAGGCCCGTATTAAAAAAAGTTGACATTTTCAATTTTTACATTTTTAACACCCTGTAGATCAATTTTTTCAAAATATTATTTTTTTATTGGAAAGAGCATAAAGAATTGACCCTAACGGCATAATTTTCAAAGTTCCCGCACCCATCACTTGATTAGAATAAATGGTTGTTTTGTAAAAAATTTCAAAATGGTGCATATTTGGAAATTAGAAATTAAGAAAATAACAATAAAAAAGCAAAAACTGCTTCCGAAGTAAAAAAATAAATGTACTAAACGTTTAATAGTTTTAACGAGACTAAATTTTAGGGAACAACACAACAACAAATAACAAAGTAATAATAATAATAACAAAACTGCAAGTTAAAATCGACTGCTTAAAATCTAATACATAGAAAAAGTTTTAGCAAGAATTAATTTTAAGAGCACTTTAGCAGAACACTGTGTTCAGCTGTTCAAAATGCCCTCCATTGGCTTGTTCACATCTTCGTCTTCTGATGTTTAAATTTGACACTGCTTTTCTAATTGCGTCTGGGTTATTTTTTATTTCCTGAAAAGCATTAATAATTCGTTGCAAAAGCTGCTCCCGCGTGTTGATTTCTTCTGAATAAACCAAATTTTTCATATTCCCCCAGAAAAAAAAATCCAAAGGATTAAAGTCCGGCGACCTGGCTGGCCATAAATGGGGCCCTCCACGGCCTATCCATCTGTTAGGAAACGTAATATTTAAAAATTCAGATACAACCCTTGCAAAATGTGGTGGGGCCCATTCATTCTGCATAAGTCCTGGCAAAATGTTTTGTAAAAAATTTAAATATTGATTTCCATCTAATCTTTCAGCAAAAAAGTGCGGCCCAATTAATTTATTATTTATTATACCTGCCCAAACGTTTATGGAAAATTTGTGCTGCGAATGCGATTGTCTGATGGCATGTGGATTTTCTAACGACCATATATGGGAATTCTTGAATTATTTACACCATCTCTGGTAAATTGTGCTTCATCGGTCCAGAGGATTCGATAAAGACTCCTTTGGTGTCTACTGAGCCACTGGCAAAAGAGTAACCGGTTTGCATAATCGCCAGGTTCCAATCTTTGAACTTCTTGAACATGAAACGGATGCAAGCCTTCCTTTTGCAGTGTTACATTAACTCTTTTTTGCGGGATTCCTAGACGTGTCGCAATTTTTCGAGTAGATGTTTTGGGATTATCTTCAACAAGATTTAAGATATCTTCTTCCTCCTGAACTGGATGTCGTATTGGTTGATCAATATTATTGTCGGTGGGAAAATGTCCATGTTCTCCAGCAAATAAAAATACATTTGCAAATGTTTTGTGATATGGACATCTTCGACCCGGAAATCGCCTACGATATTCCCGAACAGCAGCTCTTCCATTACCGTTACAAAAACCGTATACAAAAATAATGTCGGCATATTCGGCATTTGAAAATTGGTAAGGCATCTTCAACAGAAAATTGCAATAATTGTTAACCGAATACTAACAAAGGTCAGACAACTGTCACATATCTGATAGTGACTTGAATTGTTGCTATGGAACAGTAACTCGATAGTCTTTGGTTTGTTTTTAAATGAGGCAAAGCCTACTTTACAAAGTTTGAAATTTCTGACTGTAATTTACGATTTTTTGTCGATGTCTAAAAAGCAATCATTATCTTGCAGTTTTGTTATTATTATTATTACTTTGTTATTTGTTGTTGTGTTGTTCCCTAAAATTTAGTCTCGTTAAAACTATTAAACGTTTAGTACATTTATTTTTTTACTTCGGAAGCAGTTTTTGCTTTTTTATTGTTATTTTCTTAATTTCTAATTTCCAAATATGCACCATTTTGAAATTTTTTACAAAACAACCATTTATTCTAATCAAGTGATGGGTGCGGGAACTTTGAAAATTATGCCGTTAGGGTCAATTCTTTATGCTCTTTCCAATAAAAAAATAATATTTTGAAAAAATTGATCTACAGGGTGTTAAAAATGTAAAAATTGAAAATGTCAACTTTTTTTAATACGGGCCTGGAATTTAAAATTTTCTGATACTGCAATTTTAAGCGACAGATAGGTTACAGATGTTGACCCAATATGAAAATTTTATACGGAGTGCATTAAAAAATATGACAAGAACAAAAAATTGCTGAAGTTCATAAAAGACCCTGTATCTTATTAACTATCGACAATGAACTATCAAAGATGGGTGATTAAGAACCCCCAAGGTATTCTTTGTCTTGTGTTGAAGTATGTTCATTTAGATCCGCGTCACCCTGTATAAAGCAAGATTAAGTGATAAAAAATGGCAAAAGGGTTACATAAAAAATAAAAATAAATTTAAACCAAGGTCGTTTGATATAAAAACGTATAATGATAGAGTATTGTGTAGAAATACAAAATTTATTAAAAGGTATACTGTAAATTATGGGTCTTCTTATGTTGATTCGGAAAACGAAAGTATATTAGGATTAGATGATGAAAGCGGAAATGATCAAGGCTCAAGTTTGGACGATGACATTATTTTTGTACCTACAACCACCAGATCGGGAAGAGTAGTTAATCCTCCTCAAAGATTACGTTATAATTCCTAATGTCTGTGGTCCAGAGTTTAGTTATGAATAATTTGGTGATTAGCGTTAATTTAGAGTTATTATAGATTTTTCTGTTTCTTTTGTTTTTCAGGGGAATGTCATATATGTGTACTAGAAACCATAGTTTTGTTAAGGTCACTTAAGGTGAAACGAACTTTATTTAGGTACATTTTTTATTGTATTGTGTTCTTATCAGCATTGGGTATCTGGGCATGGAATTCAATATAATTCAGTTTATTGGAAACGGTCTTTTATTTCACAGATTCCACTTCCAGAGACTCAGAAGATGCCCCCCGCCCCCCCCCCCCCCAAATATCACAGTCTAAGATCGCCCCGTCAGGTATGACTGAAACCAACGCAGCGTCACAGCCCTAAACCCATACACCTTGACCTTCCTCAGTAGTATTTTGTGATCCACACAATAAAAAGCTTTTGGTAGATCACAGAACATAGCCGCGGCTGAGTTTCCATCATTCAGCTCCATATAGAGGTATTTTAAAAGCGAAAGGATCGCGTCGCTAGTGTTCTTTGACTTCTGAAAACTGAATTGTCTAGAAGACAGCAAGTTGTCCCTGTAAATATGCCAAGACACGTTCCCCAATTAGTTTTTCAACCACCTTAGCTAATGTCGATAATAAGGATATAGACCTAAAGTTACGGCAGGAAAATACTTACCCTAATTTATTATCCAACGTTCTCGCAATTCGGTATTCATATACGGACATTTAAATATTCTCTTTTTCTCGGTTCTTCGGCTAAGCCGATCTTTTCTTAACTTCAAACCCCGACTTACACTGTCACCGTGAAGCCTCCGTTAGGAACGTCTGACCGAAACCTTATTTCGGCCCTGAACAAAACTACCAATTAGTGCCGAACAGCCTCCTAAACCACGCAAGATCTGGCATTATACATCAGCTACGTGGGATGACCTAAGGGACCATTTTCGAACCTTGCCTTGGCGGCACGTTTGTTTTACCTTTGATGATCCATCCATCTGTGCTAGAGAAGTATCGGAGGTTGTCCATACTGGCATGAAAGCATTCATCCCTTTCTCAAAAAAGTGCCCTTCAACGGCAAGCCTTGGTTTACCAAATATTGCGAATGAGCTGTTAAACCAAAAAATTATTTCTACCGACAATGGCGTCAAAACCCTACTGTCGAAAATCGTACCATCTTTGTTAACGCTCGAAACCAATGCAAGCAAACGATAAACCAAAGCAAAGAAGCACACAACCAGAGGATCCAATACAAACTTCTTGAATGCCTTAACGGATCAAGATCATTTTGGTCGGTAGCTAAGACCGTCAGTCAGAACTTTACCAAGTCAACCATTCCACCTCTAGCACGTTCAGATGACACTATTGCAACGAAAGCACAGGAAAAAGCAAACTTACTGGCGGAACTATTCTCTTCACGTTCAACGGTTAATTTTCAGGGAAAAACTCCACCGAACATTCCCCCTGTAGAATCGAGAATGCCCGAGATTGTTTTCCGGCATCGCCATGTTAAACGAATCTTGAGAAGTCTTGACACCAAAAAAGCTTCTGGTCCTGACGATATTCCAGTCATCGTAATTAAGACATGCGCTGACGAAATGACACCGGTATTTGTAGGCTTTTTAATTTATCCTATAAAAAAGGAGTATTTTCCTTCCGTATTCCGTAAGTCTAGATCAACAGGAGGCCTTCTCGCTTATGTTACTCGCGTTTAGAACAACGCAATTGATTGGGAGTTCCGGGCGGTAGCACTGGACATTTCCAAGGCCTTTGACCGAGTATGGCATGAGGAGTTCCTAACTAAAGTAAGAGCATACAGAATGCCGGTTCATTTTGTTCATGGCTGTCAAGCTTTCTTAAAGGCCGTTCTCTGCTAGTGACGATGGACGGATTTCTGTCAGACACATTTAACATGAACTAACCTCAAGGTTCTATATTGTCGTCCACTCTCATTTTACTATACATTAAGGATCTTTTGGAAAATCTAAAAATCCTATATATAGCTTCGCTGATGACAGCACACTTGTTTCATCTTTTACTTTGGATGCTCGAACATCGGCTGCACATCTCTATAGGCACCAAGAGGTCTCACATCTCAACAAAGACCTGGAAGAAATTTTGTCTTGGGGTCGCAGTAACCAAGTAGAATTTAATGGTAAAGAAATCCAGACGGCAGTTTTTTCTAAAAAAGTGAATGTTGAAGAATCGGATATAGTCATGGCGGAACTCTCGATTCCCTTGGCTCCATTAATTTATTTATTGGGCGTCAATTTGGATAGTCATATGTCTTGGAGATTGCTAGATTCCATTCAAAGAAGAGCTATCCGCTTGATCGGTGACCATGATCTGACAAGCAACCTGGAAAGCATTGAACATCGAAGGCAGGTTGGCGACTTGAGTTTATTTTACAAATATTTTCGTAGCAAGTGCTCAACTGAGGTTGCCCGCTTGATTCCACCCAGGGCGGTGCATGGTAGAAATACACGACGAGCCACTGCAGCTCCCGTACGTGGTTCAGCTTAGTGTCCCTCAAATCACACTGTTTAGAAATTCTTTCATCTGGAGAACGTCATTACTCTGGACCCCAACGAGTATAATCTCCAAAGATTCAAGACCATCGTGAATCGTTTCCAGCGCACACGCACCGCTCGCAGAGCGCCATAAAAGATTAATTCTGCAGTGTTGTGCCTTATCATAAAAAAAAACTCTGGGCGTGCATGCGTCAAAGCCCGGCCACTTAACGATGAAGAATCCCCGCGTTGAAAACCGGGATCCATCGAGGGGTCGAATTAATAACATTACATCGGACTTGTATTGCGTAGCTATAATTTTCTTTGGTTGTACCAAAAAACTCTTCTGCCGTAATGACGGCGATTTAGATACCGCACCGCATACGCTTAGCTATTGCTCTATTTTGAAATCACTCAAAGTTAACAGCAATCATATCAACAGCTTCTTCATTTGAAAAGGCATTTTTAACTGAAATATACCAAACTTTTTGCAAATTGACTTTTTAGCTTAAACTACCCTTAAATATATAAATATAATTTTTTCCCCAATTTAGACAGGTAGAAAAAAAAGATAGCGACTTGTGGTTTTTACCATTTGCTTTGGACTTTAGTCCTTTTTATACCGGTGGAATAATATACCATTGCAGTTCATTTTTTCGAGAAAATTACAGTACATGCAATTGATAGAGCATAGAAAACTAAAAACTATGAAACACTAGCAGTCAATACAGAATTAGCTATCAATAGTATTTCTCCTTCATTAACACATCTAAAATATGAAGCTACTAAAATCATAAAAAAAACAATTTTTAAAAGATTCGTTCCCTATACAACACTCAAAAATTTTGAAAGCAATCAAACAAAAATCCCTGGACGAAAATATAATTCTCACCAAAGCCGACAAAGGCAATACGGTTATAGCTATTCCGAAAAATGATTACATTTAAAAGACTCTAGATTTTTTGAATCCTGCTTAATACAACATCTTAAAAAAAGATCGAACCGAATTATATCAATAATCTATAAAAACCCTTATTCGAAATTGTAAAAGTTTATTTATCGAAAGAGATACCAACAGACTAATTTTAATAAACCCTCATCCACCTAAATTATATTCTTTAACTAAAATACACAAAACTTTTCTGCACCATCATTTAAATTATCAAAAAAAATTAATTGAAATAATTAATCAATCAATAAACTTCATCGCAAAATTTCAGATAAAAAAATTATATCTCTTTAATTAAAAAAATAGAAAACATTAAACTTCCGACCAATTCAAAATTAATCTCATTTGATGTAAGCAATTTATTCCCTAGCATACCCATTTCTGATACTCTCGATCTAGTCGAAAAACATGAAATATTAGATTTGTTGAAGATATGTTTAGAACAAAACCATTTTGAATTCAATGGAACTATCTATTCCAGCAGTGAAGGAGTGATTATGGGAAATCCAGTTAGTCCTTTATTTGCAGAGATATTCATGGATTTGTTAGAAATTAGGATAAGTCATCACCCCGTTTTGAGCAAATTTATTTATTGGTATAGATATTTAGACGATGTTTGGGCTTGCTCAACCGGCACTGATAGACAATTAACACTCTTTCTTGATTATATAAATAATGTTCACCCTAATATAAAATTCACCATAGAAAAAGAAATAGACAATGCCATCAACTTTCTAGATTTAGCAATATCACGAGAAAATAATAAGCATGTTTTTTCTATTTTTCACAAACCAACACACACAGACACAACTATACACAAATCATCTTGTCATCCTACACAACATAAATACGCAGCATTTTACAGCATGATACACAGATTAATTACAATTCCTATGAATAAAATTAACTTTCAATTTTAAAACTAATAATTCAACAGGCACTTTAATAAAAAAAAATAAAACTAAAGTAGACAAAGGCAATAAATCGAGAATTTATCAATTAACATGTAATGATTGCCCTAAAACATATATAGGTCAATCTGGCACAAGTTCTTTTAAAAGAATAAAGGAACAATTTTCAAGCTATATTAAGGAAAAAAACAACTCTAACTATTCCAATCACTTATTAGAATGCAATCATAAATTTAACTATAATTACCAAATTCTCCACACTGAAAATAAAGGCCCTAAATTAGATTTGTTGGAATCCCTGGAAATGAATAAACTTAAGAATACCGACCGCTTATTGAATTGTCAAACAGATTTAAATAAATCTCCTTTGTTAAATCTATTTTAGTACCTACCCTAATTATACAGGGTCGCTGTTATGTATGGAAACAGTCGATTATTTCTTAAAGTAAAATAGGTAGCAAAAAATATTCCAGATAAAAGTTTTAGGGTTTTTTATAGTCTATTAGAATTTAAAAAAATTAAATATACAGGTGAGTCAGAAAGCCGTAGAGAAATAAAATTACTTTTTTTTACACCCCATATCTTACAATATTTTTGGATTTTACATAAAATTACAATTATTTTTTATTAAGTGCATTATAAGTCTAAACCTAATAGTTTCCGAGATATCGACTTTTGAAAAATAACATTTTTGAGTTTTGACAGTGTCAACTTCCGGTTAAACCGGAAGTACTATATTTCGGGCTTTTGAGATACATCCGGTTTAACCGGAAGTTGACATTTTTAGAAAGATAGTTAAAAACTAAGATAGGGACATGTAAGCCGTTTTACTCTAAGACGTACCGTTAGAAAGCTAGAAGCTGTCAAAATTCAAAAATGGTATGTTTCATAAGTCGATATCTCGGAAACTATTAGGTTTAGACTTATAATGCACTTAATAAAAAATAAATGTAATTTTATGTAAAATCCAAAAATGTTCTAAGATATAGAATGTTCTATTAAAAAAAAGTAATTTTATTTCTCTACGGCTTTCTGACTCAGCCTGTATACTTAATTTTTTAAAATTCTAATAGACCATAAAAAACCCTAAAGCTTTTAATTGAAATATTTTTTGCTAGCTGTTTTGCTTTAAGAAATAATCGACCGTTTCCATACATACCAACGACCCTGTATAGATACTTGTTAGGAAAACCAGAATTTATACATTTTATACACCGCTTTCATACCATTCATTCTTAAAAAAGCTACAGTAATAGCGAAACTAGTTGAATTTTATAAATAATTCTTAAGTTTTACATACCGGGTGTCCCAGTAAGAATGTCTGTCGGCCGTATCTCAGAAAGTGTTAGTCGTATGGCTTGCGGAAAAAAAATATATTAGGTAAAGTGGTCATGAGAAATTGCTGGAAATTATTTTTAAGTTTCTGAGACTGGCGCTAGAGGGCGCAACATTAATTAATATGAATCACGAAGTTTCCTCAAAAGTCGCCTAGTTAAGGTATCCCGAAAATAACATTTTTGGGTATTTCGAAGATTTATTAATAAAATTCACCTATAGAACGTGTTCGTCACTTTTCAGATAAAGTGGTGGGGGAAGATTGAACATTATTTGTAATAAATGCTGATAACTCCGGTCTGGCTTAACATAATTTAGTAAACTTAGTTTTGTTAAAAAGGGCTTTTCTCACTCTATATATCATCTTATGAACTACGGCAATATGTGTTTTACACTAGGCGCTAGGGGGCGCTGTCTTACAACTTCACAAACATTGCGCGTTTTTTTCATAATTGTAAATATAATAGTATATTCAATTTTACCTGATTACAAGGATGATTAAAAGTCTAAGAAGTCAGCCAAAACCGCAAGTTAATATCTATTTTCAATCCGGAGATATCAACAACAATAATCATAATTACGGAACATTATGATTTTATTTTCAAGTTGCCATTGTAAAGGTTTTTTTAAGAGTTAAATAGGCCTTAGAAAAACAAAATATGAAGGTACGTATGTTTCGAGCAAATATATCGTTACGACAATAATTCTCAGTGGCGCCCTAAATTTCAATTGTCGCCCATCGTTCTATATACACGACTCCAATCTCTACCTGGTTGATAGTAGTAGTAGTAGTAACAAGATTTATTTTAGCAATACTGCTACAATATTATAACCTCTAGTTTTTTTAACAATAATTAAAACATTTAAAATTACAATTTTATGCACCAAAAATATTTTTAAATAAATTTTATCAGATATTTTGTTTTCTAAGTAATGATATTTTTAAGGATTTTTTAAATCTACTTAAGGAATTTTGTTTCTTAATTAAAGAATCTAAATTATTATATTTGTGAAGTCCTTTAAAAAAGATTGATTTATATATCAAATTTTTGTCACTTTCCCTAAACAAAAATTTTGATTGTTTCTGGTTTGATAGTTATGATTTTCAAAGTTTTGCGTTATAAAGTCTTTTAAATGAGATGGTAATAAATTATTTTGAATTTTATAAATAAAAATACAAACTAGGAAAAATATTAAGTTTCTTATATTTAACAATTTAAGTTTATTTAACATATAATTTATCTTTGTGTATTTATCAACATTTAATATTAATATAATACTGCAGTTTCCACCTCTGCCATAGGGATACGGCGGCTGCTGTCCATTATCCTTTCTATCATGTTTTTCCTTGTGGTGGGTCTGGTAACAAAAACAAGATCCTTCAATCTCCCCCATAGATAAAAATCTAGGCATGTTAAGTCAGGTGATCTAAAATAGAAATTACCACTTTTAACAGTATCACAATATATCCTATAATATTACCTGGCAGGCCACGGAAACATACACCCTTTTCCTATCCACCTTGCAGGAAATGTGTCGTCAAGAAATTGACGAACGTTCGCCGCAAAATGTGCAGGACATCCATTGTGTTGGAAAACCATAGTTCTGCGAATATCCAAGGGCACATCTTCGAGAAGAATTGGGAGTTCGTAATTTAAAAAATGTAAATATCTTTGCCCAGTAAGCGACTCATTAAATACAAACGGTCCAATTATTCTGCCACCCAAAATGCCGCACCAGACATTGACACTCTATTTCCTTGATGCTGCACCTCCCGCATCCAATGGGGATTATCCCGTGACCAATAATGCATATTATGGCGGTTTACTCCTCCATTACTATGGAAAGTAGCTTCATCAGTCCACAAAATTCTGGAGAGGAGATTTCTATCTTCCAATATCATATTGAGCAACCAATAGCAATGATCCAATCTTCTATCATAATCTTGCGGGGTCAAAGCCTGGTGGAGCACAATATGGTAGGGATGTAGCCTAAAGAAAAACAAAATACTTATTACACTGACTTGAAAACTATTAAGAGAAATATTGGCATTATTCTAAACTATTTAAGAGTTTATTATAATTATTTAACATATAGATATAATTACTTACCTTTCTTCTAATAAAATCCTATGCACAGTTTAGCGAGTAACGCCCAAGTCTCTAACAATTAATCTTATACTAATTTGTGGATTAAATTCCACATATGCCAAAACATTTACAATGTTTTTCTCGGTTCGACGTCGGCAGCGTCTGCGATATACAGGGCGACGAATACTTCCATCAGTAGTACGAAAACGGCTAGCTAAACGATTAAACGTTCTACTGTCGTATCGGCGCCTTTGAGGGTATCGTACTGCGTAAACCCGTTCAGCAATTGTTGCATTTCCCAAACATTGAAAATACACCGCAATGATGTCAACCGCTTCTTCAAGTAACAGAGGCATTTTGAAAATCAAATCCGACACAACACTGTTGGCACGACAAACATTTTGACGTAATAATGAAAGGTGACACGCGTGCACAGCTATAATTCATATTTTGTTTTTCCAAGGCCTATTTGACTCTTAAAAAAACTTTGACCATGGCAACTTGAAAATAAAATTATAATGTTCCGTAATTATGATTATTGTTGTTGATATCTCCGGATTGAAAATAGATATTAACTTGCGGTTTTCGCTAACTTCTTACACTTTTAATCATCCTTGTAATCAGGTAAAATTGAATATACTATTATATTTACAATTATGGAAAAAACGCTCAATGTTTGTGAAGTTGTAAGACAGCGCCCCCTAGCGCCTAGTATAAAACACATATTGCCGTAGTTCATAAGATGATATATAGAGTGAGAAAATCCCTTTTTAACAAAACTAAGTTTACTAAATTATGTTAAGCCAGACCGGAGTTATCAGCATTTATTACAAGTAATGTTCAACCTTCCCCCACCACTTTATTTGAAAAGTGACGAACACGTTCTATAGGTGAATTTTATTAATAAATCTTCGAAATACCCAAAAATGTTATTTTCGGGATACCTTAACTAGGCGACTTTTGAGGAAACTTCGTGATTCATATTTACCGTTAGTGTTGCGCCCTCTACCGCCAGTCTGAGAAACTTGAAAATAATTTCCAGCAATTTCTCATAACTACTTTACCTAATATATTTTTTTTTCCGCAAGCCATACGACTAACACTTTCTGAGATACGGCCGACAGCCATTTTTAGTGGGACACCCGGCGTGTTTACCTTCTCATATAGTTTAACACTTTTAAATGCCACTAAGTTTAATGTTTTGATAAGGCGTTCCCAAGATACTGTATTTTTCCAATTCAATGTTTGCCTTTTATCAGAATTGACGAAAAATGTATTTGCAAATAATACCTTATCTAGGCAAATTGTAAAGAACCCCCCCTTTTTTCAACTTACATCTAATGTTACGCCCCCTAGCGGCCATTTAACGAACTTGAACATAATTTCCAGCAATTTCTCTTTGCCAGCAATATTTTTTTACAACGCAGTACGGTGAACGGTTTCCAAGGTACAGCCGCTTACCTAACTTAGTTGGCCGCCCTGTACATGCTTTTGTCATTTTATTTTAATGTCTAATTTAGTAGCTAATGTAAATGATTTTTTGCAGATGTGATCAATGTTCATACGCGTGTAACTACAGAGAAAACCTCAGTCGTCACAAGAAGACCCATCTCGCCCCGGAAGAGAGAGACTCTTTTGTTTGCGCCCTGTGCGGTTTCCAGACTTTTTATAGAAAAAGTTACAGGGTGCACATGGACATGATACATCCACACGTTAGTCCCATTAAGCAGGAGGAAGCGGAGTTTAAGTGTTTTCACTGTCCTTTTGAAACCAAATATAGGTTGGTAGAATCTAATTATTGGTTAAAATAAATCAAAGAATTTTTACTGCTAGAAAAAGTCATCCGGCAATATAATGTATGTTAACATCCTCTAGAGAAGCCTAAAAAATTCGGTAAACGTGACAAAGTAATAAAAAAAGAGTATTAGAATTAAAATAAAAATCGAACAAAATTGAATAGGACACATTTTTTTATTACAGAGTCTAAAGAGCATAAAAGCGCAACCCTGAGTCAATATCTTTATTCGTGTTCACGTTATTTGCAAATATCTAGTTTATTTAAAAAAATAATGTTTACCGCTAAGGGCTACGACTCTCGGTAGGGTTGCTTCAATTGTTGCGGTGACAACGAGTGTACGAGCTCGTCGGAGAGTAGGCGGTAGCAGGGGTCAACTCCCCCCCCCCCCCAAACAAAATGTACAGAGTGTCCCATTTTCGATACTTTTATAGTAATTGTTAGTGCTATCAAACAAGCAATATAGGTGTCATGTGCTCTTTTTGGGTCAAACTTAAAATGGTAAAATCAAAATTTGAAAATTTTCGCTCGCTTAAGAGATACGGGGGAGAATCAAAAATTGACAATTTCAAAATTACCCTATATTTTCCTAGTTAAAAGAGATACAGAAAAATGTTTTATACAAAAGTTTCTTTATAATGATTTTTGAATAATCTGCCGTTTTCAGAATAGGTATACGGGGTCAGGTAAAAAAGTTATCGGTCCTAATCTCATTTCTTTAAATAGAACACCCTGTATATTTTAATCTAAAAATATGGCATTTTAAATTCTCTTTTCAAATATATAACACACCATGATGATATTGGTGTCCTAGGCGATTTATTTAAACTTTATTACCTTAACCACAGTAGGCCATGAAACAAAAGCTAATATCCGAGAAACAACTATGTTGACATTCTAGCTGTTATTAACATTTAACGTCAATTTTATTTTTACATATACGTTTGTGAAAATGACTTATCAACATTTTAAAAAATTTGATATGATATCAGTTTATATTGAAAGTGGAAAAAACGGAAGAAATGACGCAAAGTTTATATTTTGTTCGCTCTCCGGAAAGACGGCAACCATTTAACGACATATTCCGACAACGGAACATAATTTAAAAATATACGGCTCTTTTACGATGCCGAGATCAAAAACTTATAATAAAGAAAACAAGGAAATGACGAAATAAGCGTGTTAGTATTTGTCGAGGCCAATAATCAGGTAATATATCCTGTGATAGCTTTGAATAGTAGTAGCTCAACTTTTTTCGAAGTGAAGACTTCTTTAGGCGCGTTAAGCACTTTTAGTGGGTATTGAATGAGACTGAGCCGTCAGTTTCGGCTATGCAACGCTCATGATGCAGTCGGGGAAAAAAGCAAGATACTAAAATATGACCAAGTGCATAGTGTATTTGCTTTTTATTGATCAATTCTTTTATCGTCTTGAATTTGAGATTTGCAGATGTTAGATTGTGAAAAGTTAATACAGAATCTCGTCTTGGTGAGGTTTTCACTTCTGTCTTGTGGTCTTAAGCACAGATCCTAATTTTATTCTCTAAAATCTAAAATTTTAGGAACAAAAATCTACGTCTATCAGAAACGTAGAAACTGAAACTGGAATTACAAAATCTAAGAATTTTGACGTCCAATAAATATTTTCCCTATGTTGTTAAAATTACCCAATATTTGCATCCTGATGATGATGTGAGACGATTGGAATTTTGTCACTGCTTTTTAAATAAATCTAACGAGGATCGTTCTTTTCACCAAAAAATAATTTGGTCAGGTGAATGTCGAATTACAAGTTGCGGTATTCATTACCGACATAATGAAAGACATTGGAACTCCACAAATCCCCACATGGTACGACCTGTTCGCCAACAAGGTCGATTTGGGGGTAAATATTAGTTGTTTTTTGCTTCAAAACAAATATGTGTATCGCTTTTTTGAATAAAATTTAAATGCAGATAGATATCTGAACATACTCCTGTCAAACCTTTTTGATATCCTTAATGATGTTCCTTTAAATGAAGTAATAGAGATTTACTTTCAACAAGATAGCGCCCCTACCCATAACGCTCTTCGAATAAGAGAGTATTTAAATACTCACTGTAGAAATTGTTGGATAGGAACACATGAACCTATAAGGTGGCCACCACGATCTCCGGATCTAACATCTCCGGATTTTTTTCTTTAGGGAGTATTGGAAAATAAAATTTATAAAGAAGTCATTTTAACCCGAAAACAATTTGATCAAAGAATTCATGAGGCCTTTGCAGAAATAAAACCATTACATATCATGAATGCCTTAAAATCCGTTCGAAAAAGATGCCAAGAGTGCATTGAAAACAACGGAGGAGCTTTCGAACATTTGCGATGATTCCCGTTATTTTTTAGCTTAATCTGATTCTTTTATTTTGTTTCAAAGTAATAAAGTTTAAATAAATCACCTAGGAAACCAATATCATGCATGTTGTTTTATATATTTGAAAAGATAATTTAAACTCCTATCTTTTTAGATTAAAATATACAGAGTGTTCCATTTAAAAGAATGAGGTTAGGTCCGATAACTTTTTTACCTGACCCCGTATACTTATTCTGAAAACGGCAGATTATTCAACAATCATTATAAAGAAACTTTTGTATGTATTTGGTGGTAAAGACAGACCTTTATTTCTATTTTGTATAAAACATTTTTCTGTATCTCTTTTAACTAAGAAAATATAGGGTAATTTTGAAATTGTCAATTTTTTTATTCTCCCCCGTATCTCTTAAGCGAGCGAAAATTTTAAAATTTTGATTTTACCATTTTAAGTTTGACCCAAAAAGAGCACATGACACCTATATTACTTTTTTGATAGCACTAACAATTACGGAGATACCCAATAAAAGTGTCGAAAATGGGCACCCTGTACATTGAATTACCAATTTTGGGAATGACTGTCTATGGATTTTTAAGGATTCCCAAGTGATTTCCTAATATTGCAAGTGATTCCCAGGTGAGTCTAATATTTATGAGATACCGAAGGATTGTTAGAAGTTGCCAACTGATTCCCAACTGGTTATGTAGTGATCTCGGTAGTGATTTATTAGTAATTTTAGTTATTTTCTGTTTTGAACGACTAGGCCGGGGAGACGGACCGATTGGGATCGAGAAAATATATATACGAAATATGTCAAAAAAATTGTTATAGAGTCTTGGATTTTTATTCACAATTCATAAAAATCTTTAATTGCCATTTCAGTAGGGTAGGTATTTGATTAAATTGTAAAAACTACCTTATTTTAACTATTATTAAACAATTTAAAAAAACAAAACAAATAAAAAGTTTACCTATAAAGAAGTCTTTACAACTAACGCCAAAAACCCCTGAATTACCAAGGGGATATTGCAATCTATAAAAGCACGAGACAAACTGTACAGCACATTTAAATTAACAATATCGACACATACAATCATTATAAAAGATAGAGAAACAAAATAATACACCCATTGATAATAGCAAAATAAGAATTCTATATTATCAAAATAGAGGAAAACAGTTACAACTGAAAAAAGCTTTAGCAAGTTATAAATGAATATAATGACTTAAATAAATAAAAAAAAAACTAACTAGTATTAGGGAGATCCAAAATGACGAAAATGCAACTGAAGACAACTTAAAAAATATTTAATAAACACTATGCTTCAGTTCTAACAGAAACCACGGAAGCGAGGCAAATAACTGATGTTTTTTTTTAAACCCGGTAGACTGTAATGAATTCAAATTTATTATTAGGTCGCTAAATTCAACACCAGGATTCGATAAAATAACAACAAGTTCTAAAAGGAACCGCAGAATAAATTAGCATGCAACATGGTGAATTTGTCCTTTTCTACAGAAATATGTCCAGAACACTTTAAGATTGCGATAATTAAGCCTATGTTTAAAAAGGGTAATAAAAAAAACTAGTAGAGAACTATCGTCCAAAGGGTTTAATATCGAATATCGCAAAAATATTTGAAAAGGCATTAAAAGCTAGATTACTTAACTTTTTTAAAAAAATAACATATCCCTCGCAATAAGGCTTCATACCCGGTAAGTCAACAAATGATGCAATTGTCTGTCTCGTGGATAGGGTATATGAATGTATGGATGATATTAAACCATGTGCAGGCGTTTTCATCGATCTAGCACAGGCTTTTGACACGGTGTGCCATAGGGGGTTGTTTTCAAGGCTATGTGCAGCTTGGTACACGCGGACAAACATATTCTCTTTTTGAAAGCTATGTGAAGGACAGGACACAGACAGTAGATATACAAGGCATTTTAAGTAAACGACATATTATAACCTACGGGATACCTCAAGGCACAGTTCTGTTCTAGGTCCTATTCTATTAATAATTTTCAGAACATACATTATAGTACAGTTTCTCGAATTTATACCTTCTTCAAAGAAACGGGCTCATTGGAATTTAGTTACAAGAATAAGCATACCAAATGGGTTAGAAGTGAAGAGAAAGAACTTGAAGTTTTACAAACTTTTATAGAAAATCTAAGGTCAGTCGAAGTAGACACAGAATCTAAAAAGTCTACAGTAAATAGCATACTTAAAGAATATAAGTATTATGCATACAAACCTGTATTTGTTAATCAAATTTTAGAACGCGATTATGACAATAGACTTTATTTTTCATTTTGGGTACAAGGAGAAATAGAGAGCAGTCGTCAATTACACCGAAATATATTGTTTTCTGACGAAGCTACCTTCAACACAAATGGTGTAGTTTCAACGCAGACCTGTCTTATGGTGGGCAGACGCTAATCCAAATTTTGTAATAGAGTGTAAAAGCTAGTATTCAGCAAAAACTTATATATGGTGTGGCATTTTGAATAATAAGATAGTGGGTCCTTTCTTCTTTTGGGAAAATCTTAATACTGAACGTTACCTCCAATTTCTACAAAACGAAACTCTCTAACGAACTAGACGAGTTGCCTTTAAATATTAGATGCAGTATGTGGTTTCAACAGGACGGAGCACCAGCTCATAGTGCTCGGATGGTTACAGATTACTTGGATAGAGAATTTAATGGTAAATGGATTGGAAGGTATATCGAATATCAGTGACCACCAAGATCTCCAGATTTGTCGCCTTTGGATTTTTTCTTTGGGGATATCTTAAAGAAACTGTTTACAAAAAAAAGGCCTTTTCGTGATTTAGATCATTTAGAAAATGAGATTCGTGTAGGCATTTCTTTAATTTCTACCGAAACGTTAACAAGAGTTATTGATCATTTCAGTCAACAAACAGCAAAATGTATTGAGAGAAATGGCGGACATACAGAGCATTAGTTAGCAGTGATAGTATGGTTAATGTCTGATACTTTCTTCAACATCATTCTGAAAATAATATGATCTTTTTCTTGTTCGTGCTGATTAGGAAATATTCATAGGCCAAAATGAATCAAGACTGTTAGTCAGTAAAATTAAAAATTGAGACAAATACTGAAATTCCGTAATTATTTATTTATTTATTATGACAAATAGATTATAAGTTATTTCCAGTACTATGAATAGAGTTGGATTGTATCATAATTTTGTTTAGAACATAAGTTGGCTAAAATGTGTTTAAGTAGGCGTCGTGCAACACGCTAATATCTAAACTAACTCGTATCATTGAAAGGTTTTAAAAGGTTTGTAACTACTTAATACATTTTTATTATAAACCCACGTTTAAGTTATTTGATAGATGTATTAAAATTGCGCAAACAAAAAATCGACCAGAGACGTACCGTTTAGGGGAAAATAGAGATTAAGGAAAAATAAATTAAAAATTGAGACACCTAACTCAAATTTCGTATTTGGACTAAGTTTTTCATTTGCAAAAACATTTCCATATACAAGAAAGAACACAAGGTCTGTCTATACCACCAAAGTATATATATATGTATGTAGTATATATATATATATATACTTTGGTGGTATAGACAGACCTTGTTTTCTTTTATAATCTCGCCACAGAAAATGGACTACTTCTTGAATTTCTATATACGATTTTGCTGTATTTCTAATAATTAAGGTACTTTAGTCTTAAGGCAATTTCGAAAAAATGGCATTTGCATTTATAGTTTTAAGGCATGCACCAACTTTTATCAAGAATACAATTTTCTGAGAAATCGGTAATAAAAAACTTTCCCATATGTTGCATACTTTTTTGGACACACTGTATATTATATAAAATAAATTGTCTTGCTTTTTGTTTAAACCAAGTGTTGTGTTTTGAAATCAAAACAATGTATAGTATTTTCTAGGGTTAATATAGTAAGGCATCTAAAGACCCATATGAAAGGAGATACACCAATTTACAAATGTACAGAATGTGACTTTCAGACGATTCACAAGACCAACTATAACACCCACGTTCTGAGACACAAGGATCCGAGCAAAATTAAAATTTACGAGTGCCAGGTAAGTTTTCGTAACGGAGCAAAATGTTTACAGTACTGATTATTTTTTATTCTTGAAATTGTGAAATTAATTTTGTTTGCTTTTATGACTTTCATCTCTTATGATTACTGGTTTTCGCTTCCTGTTAAAGTAGGTTTATGTTAGTTTATGATGTCTTTATTTGACCTTTGATACAACAGCGCAATTCCATTCATCTCCAAATATATCGCTTCAACAATACAGGGTCCGGCAGAATAAAGAATCCATGTTGAAAATCATTTCATTTCATAATATAATGAAATATAAATTGAAATCAAGTCGCCATGTTTTCGCGAGTAAGACAGTTGTCAAAGTGTTTGGGTTGTTAAGATGTGAATATGAAGGGTTAGCCGTTTTTTTGCGGTAGAAGCATATCTTAAAAATATATCGACTGTTGTAACCAGTCAGCGTTTATTTTGTCGTCACTTTAATTTAAATCCACGAGATCCAGTTCCTAGTTGATTAACAATTATTAAAAAGTGGGTAAAGCCTGTCCAGAGATATAAGAAAGTTACACTTTGCCTTTGAGTTGGATTATCCAAGGGTGGCCATAAACAAACAATGAATTAATGAATAAATGCAGGTAAATTATGGTCCGTACTTAAAAATGTCTTAAAGTAAGTTACAATTAGATTACACGTACGATAGTGTGAAAGGTTTACTTCTCTCTGCCGCAGTTTTATCCACCCAATTGCACTCCGCAAAACAAGATTCAAAACCCATCTATGATTGCTCTAAAATTATTGAGCAACACTTAGTACATTTAACCCTAACTGGCCGGCAGGGTCACCGGATCTCTGAGGGTGTGATTTCTTTTATTTAGCTATTTAAAGTCAAAAGTGTTTTCTAATCGACCGCAAACTTTGAAACAACTGAAACATAATATTCCGACAGAGATTAACGCAATCTGAATTGAGATGTTGGATCGGGCTATAGTATGTTGCTTAATGTGAGAGAGTAATAAATCATTATTTACTTTACTTTATTTTACATATGCTTTATTGTCAGAAATTCTAAGAATTCATCGACAAAGCGATTTTATTGTAACATAATATAATAATTTGGTAATTATAATTATAATTATTATCCTGGGCATGACAATATATAAACATATGCCTACCTAATCGAAAAAATGTATTTCTAGAACACTACAACCTGATAGGGGTACACAATTAATAAAATAAGAATACTTGACAATTGTAAGTACATAAAAATACAAATACAAAAAACAAAGTCAAAAATGTAAAACAACATACAAATTAAATAAATGAAAATAAAATTGAAAAAATAAAATACGAAAACAAATATGTAATTCAGATAGGTATTAGATTAAAAAAACATTTTTAAAAGTCTTCATTGTAAAATTCGTCCAAGCTGTAATATGCCTTCCGGAGTAAAACACTCTTCACCCTCCTGCAGAACTGGAGATATGGCAATTGTCTACACTAAATACTCAAGTGGTTGTAGATCTTGAGACTTTCATAGATTATTGACCGTTTGATCAAAGTGAGCCTAGGTATAGGAAGGCGTATATTTTGGTTTTGTCGCGTGTTATATTTGTGTGATTTTGATGCGTTTTCAAGTTGATGAAAGTATTTTTTTGTGTAGCAGAGAAACTGTTTCTAAGATAAATAAACATGTTAATGTTAAAATGCCATGTCTGACAAATAATGGTCTACAGTGGTCTCTGCTTCTCATCCTGCACATATACCTAATAGCTCTTTTTTGCAACACAAAGATGCTACTAAAAAGTTGCTGGTTACAGAAGCCCCAAAATACTATACCATATCGAATATATGATTCAAATAAAGAAAAATATACCATTCTTGCCGTGGAAGTGTCGAGTTCAGTGGACACCACCCTAATTGCAAAACATCCCGATGATAACTTGCTACTCAGCCCAATAATGTGCTCCTCAAACCTCAACCTATTATCGATAGAGATACCCAAGATGTTAACTACCGTTTTGTTTTCAATTTCAACGTTTTCTATATGAAGGCTGATGTTGTTAAAACCAAAAGTTAGTACTTTGGTTTTATTAATATTGAGACAGAGAGAATTTGAGTCACACCATTCCTTAACCCTGTATAGATCATCATCTATGGTCCTTTCCAGAAGTTCGACACTACTTAAACGCCAGAAAAGGGTAGAATCGTCGGCAAACAGCGTAAAGCCTCCCTGTATGTTTAAATGTGTTATGTCATTCAAATATAAAAGAAATAAAATGGGACCAAGTAGAGACCCCTGAGGAACGCCACAACTAACACTCAAGGGCTCAGAAAATTCACCATTCACCCTCACCGTCTGCACTCTCCCTGAAAGATAAGTAGAAAACCATTTGTGGGCTATTCCACGGATCCAATAATTATGAAGCTTTCGCAGCAGCACCTCCCGATCGACACAGTCAAAGGCTTGAAAGCCAAACTGAACCGAGCTGTTTGACAAGAAATATTTGATGTTATTTTTGCTGCTACTGAGCAGTAGAAATTATTCAAAATGTTAGGATCTAAATTTATAGAAGTCTGCAACGGCCTGTGGCATCTCAAATCATTAATAATTGACCAATTCTCCTTTGTTTTGTTGCCAGCCTTAGAAATTCTATCATTATAATAACTTTTTTTAGCACACCTAATTATATGTTTATACAGACACCTGTAATTATTAAAATAGTTTGCAAAAGTATCATTATTTAAGTTAAATTTTCGTATATAATGAAGGCATTGCAAATTCCTTGTAGATGTTTTAATCCCCTTTGTCACCCAAGGCTTTTTATTTTTTGGTCTTATTTTTTTAATAGGAAAACATTTATTAAAAGTGTACCACAATTGTTTATGAAACATAAGTAAGGGATTAGCGGATTGTGAAATGTAGTTCCACCGTACCAAGGAACAATCTGCCTTAAAATTTGAAAAATTGTGAGCACAAAAAATTCTCCCCATTTTTTGTTTTTTACGACATTGCGGTTGTTTAAAAGGAAACCTGATTAACACGGCTTCATGATCGGAAAGTCCGGCTGAAACAACATTACATTCAATGTCGTCTATGTCGAAATTGCTACAAATGTAATCTAATGTAATGTTTACAAATTTAAGTCTAAATTATGAGACCATAGATTACGATATTTTCGTACACAATTTTAATTGGAAACAATTTTCTCCTTTCAGATGACCACAACTGACTTAATGGCGTAAATTATTTTAATACATTTTAATTTCCCCCCCCCCCCCCCTTTACTTTATTATTACTATTCTTATTAAAATTCTGACCCACCAAAAATAAATCATGTTCTTTCTTGGAGTTGACTTATGAAACGTTTACTTTATTGAATTTTCATTATAGACAGCTATATATCATATCATGACTATAAATGATTCCATTTGAATTTCCCTCTACTACAATTTTCGCATCTAATTTCCTTCATTGCTGAAAGTAGCATCGTGTAGGTGATTGTCTTCTGTCGAGTCCATTGGCTGCATCAGGTGCACGTTATGGCCATGTATTGTTGAACCACTTCGTTCCCCCCCCTTTTTAATTTGTTTTAGTTCGTTTATTTAGGTACATCCTAAACATAATTCTTAATTGTATGGTTGCTGATGATGACTTTGACTAAAGTTGAAACTAGTACAACCTAAAATGACATTAAATTATGTACACTCTGTAATCCTTTTTTCACCTTAAAGGGACAAATAAAAATTTTAGTTTGGTGGTATAGACAGACCTTGTTTTTCTTTAATAATCTCGCCACAGAAAATGGACTACTTCTTGGAACTTCTATATAAGTTTTTATCCACTTAATATTAGAATAATTAGTATCTCAATTATTTGCCTATCTGTATAATTATAATCAAGTATAGTTAGTATTATACTTTTTATTCTAATAAGCTACCTGAAGTAAGGGGCCTGTCACCTTAATTTTATTCACCAAACCCGTCTTTCTTTTGTATGCAAATTAGAGTGACCCTAATTTAGGACTGATTTGGGCTGTGTAGGTCTTAAATATCTAAAATACGGAATTTTTAAAAACTATCATTGCAATTCACCTAAAATTTACAATGCAGTCTTTAAGTTGTCCACCCTGTTTAATGGGTCCTTAAGAAACAGAGTATAAGCTTTAAGTGTGCCAGCACCGAGAAGGAGGTTACTGACTGATTTAATATTAAAAAAATAAAAATTCCGTGTTTCTACAAGAACCTTGTGTGTGATTTTTTTTTAAATTGGCCATTAATAAAAACATCTAAATTTTAAATGGATACTTCATTCTGCAGGATCCTGTATAAAATAAATTCTAATAATGACTATTATTTCAGCATTGTTCACACAAAACCTTCTATAAAGCAAGTCTCAGAAATCATCTGAAGCTTCACATGAAAAAGGAAGAAATCGAAACGTACAAATGCGATATCTGTGACTTTGCCACGATATACGAGAGAAGTTTAAAGTTGCACGTGTTGTATATGCACAACGGCAATCATCAGGCTATTGAATACTTTAAGTGTACTTTTTGTGATTTTGAGACAAGGTATAGAGAGAACTGGAGAAGACATGAGAAGGGACACACTAGGCCAGGTTAGTATGTTGTCAACTAAACGTCGCGTCCAACACAAACTTAGACCACCGAACATTCAAATTCTAAACCACAGTGCAAGCCAATGTCAAGTTCATTCAAATGAGCATAAGTACTTTTTGTGCATAAAACCACGGGCAAAACCGGAGGAAGGTACCCAGTCAATCATACCCTCACCTAAACCCTATGGAGTAAGTCGGAACCGCTACGGCGCGACCCTCTTTGTTGCTTTCGCAACCAAACTGTTTGATTCGGAAAATAAGACTTGTTTGTTTTCATTCACACTCTAATAGAAACTAAAATGTGTGTAGAATTTTTGCAACACTGGCTTATTATCGTAGTGGCTGACTTTTGCAAAAAATTGACATATTCATTTCAATTGTATTTTTTTTTAACAAATAGTAATATTACAGTATTGTCATTCCTAGACTAATTTGATGACCTAAAAAAGCAACTCCTGATCATAGTTTTTTATTATGATTCAATAGTTTACTTGTTAATTATAGTTTATATCGCTAAGAGGTTTGTACGTTCACTACAACTTTTATTATTGGTAATTTTTTCGAATCTCGAGATTTAAAAAAAAAACTGTCGTTATGTCGTTATTTTTTGACGGATTTTTTTGAACTTAGACACGTTTAAAAAGGAATTCTTTGTAGTTTAAATAAATTATTCAGGAATTGTTACAAGTTTCCTAAGAAAATTTTAAGATGGCGCTGTTATTTAATCTAATTTATTTCTTGATTTTCCGCGGTATTTTTAAATTGGAAGGTATAACTTTTTTTAGGTAGTATAGGAGACAATTTGCCTTGAAAACGACTCGTCGAAACCGCAAGTCAATATCACCAACGGTTTAAGAGTTATTTTAATTTTTCTTAAAAAATGATTCAGTTTTCATTTATCGGTATGAATTATGATTATGAATCGTTGAATTCGGGTCATATAAAAAAGTAAAGTTGATGATGGTTTCTTCGAAACGAAACGTTCTAGTGGAAATTTCTGAACGCTGTCTCTAAGAGCTAAAAAAGTGGCAATAACAAAGTTCCTTTTTTGTTTTTACACCTTTTCAAATAACTTCAGAAAAAAATTAAAACGAAGTTGCAAATTTTCGGATTTTTCTCGAATATTTCCGGAAGTAAGCGGAATTTCCTGGTTTTCTCAACATAATATTATTGACCTTTAAATTGCGCAACGTTTTTGTAATTCAACGGCCTTTGTAACTTTTACGGTGTTCGAGATCCCCGTGCTGTCCATACTTACCTTGGACACCCTGTATACATCAGCGTTAAATTAAAAAAAAATTGAAGTTAGAGACAAACAATTGATAAAGATTCTGTTCGTCAGAATCGAATAAAAATTGTAATATTACAACACTTGGATTTTGCAAAACACCAACACATCGTTTTTTTTCCTTTTGACTTAATTTTACTTAATGCTCTCATAAACAATATGTGTCACGTGTTTTTTTTTTCTTGAGCCTGTATTGTGAATGTGCGTGTATGCATAAAAATGACCGTCAGTTATGTTTTACAACACAAAGTCAAATTCGAGGGGTGTCTCACTACGGCAGTCGGTGTACAAATGTCTAGGCAGTCATCGGCAATCACTGGCAGTCATCGGCAATCACTGGCAGTCATCGGCAATCACTGGCAGTCATCGGCAATCATTGGCAGTCATCGGCAATCATTGGCAATCACTGGCAGTTGACTGCCAAAATCGACAGTCGGTTTACAAATTTTACCTGAACTAACCTACTATTTTTTTTAGGTAAACAAGACACCTACAACTGCGCAGAATGCAGTTTTTCCACCATCCAGCAGGGTAGATATGAAAGACATATATTGACCCACGCTAGTCCGGAACAGTTAACATCCTTGGACAAGTCGAGGAAAAAATTAAAAGGCAAAAAACGATTCAGAGCAGTAATAGATGTACCAAGTACGCACCGGGCATCTATTGTAGCGCAGAACTGCGATAATCCCGATGAGGGTGAGTAAAATGAACTTTAAACCAATATGATTGACGATATTATTATAATAATTAGAAGGCTCAATTTTTCGCAGGCTTTTCCGTATTCACAGAGACCGCTTTTAGATTTATACAATATACAATGAATATCAATGAGTCTTCGTGTCCAATGATATTCTTTGTTAAAAGCAGGGTTGATAAAAATCATGATTTTTTTGATTTTTTAAAAAAATTTACCACTTTTACAAATATCATTATTTTTAAATATTTCTAACTGCTTATACTTTGTTTTGTTAGGTAAACAAATATTTTTAGGCAGGAATAGTACAGATACGAAGCAAAAGTGGAGAAGTTTTAACATGCAAACTTCGTTCGCGTAGTTTTTGCAAGTTTGCGCCTTTGTCGAAACTTGTATTAACGTGAAAATTTCGTCCGCGCAGTATTGCAAGTTTGCCGCTTTGTCGAAACTTGTAATAACTGGCAGAAAACGCCGGCTATATAAACGATACGCACTTATTTTAGTTATCAGTAATATTTTTGCTTTAGGGGTTAATCTATCAAAACATTTGAACTCATGACAAGCCGGGGCAGAAAGGAATTTAGTGTTTGGCAGCATTTTATAAAAAAGAAAGTGGTGGGCAAACTAGGTTGTAGAGCAGTATGTAAAAAGTGTGGTAAAGAATTGCAAGGTCTAGTGGACAGACTAAAAAGTCATTGGGAAAGCTGCAAAAGTGAAACTAGTGATATCAGCAGTGGTCTTGAAACTCTGCATGGTGATTGTCAGTCACAGCCTGGAACTAGCCCAGAGTGAAATTATCCAGTTGGCAAAGAAACAGAAAAGCGATAACTGTGAAAAGGGAAGTGTAGGTGGACGTGAAAATAGTGGAAGTAGCGGTCATTTGGATTCTTTTGTTGTGCGAACTGGACAAGATAAGAAAAAATAATTGGACAGACAAATAGCCAAAGCCGTTTACGCAACAAATTGCAGTTTTGGAGCTATAGAAAATAAAGAGGTTCGAAAGGCCATAGAAATGCTAAGACCTGGTTACCTTCCACCATCTAGATTTCAGTTATCATCAACGCTCTTGAATGAAATATTTGAAGAAGAAAAATCTAATTGTTTTAACAAGTTATCTGGACAATCTGTTTGCATGTCCTTAGATGGATGGTCCAATATACATAATGAGCCGATAATCTGTGTCGTTTTGACTGCAGAGGATGGAAATAGTGTTCTTTTAGAAAGCATAGATACATCTAGTCATCCCCATACAGCTGACTATCTTGCCGAATTGGCTATTAACTCAATAAATAAGTGCAAAAATGAATATAACTGTAAAGTTACCAGTATTGTTACAGATAATGCGAGCAACATGGTCAGTATGAAGAAAAAAATTACCGAGTCGTCCAATTACCCTATAATTACATATGGTTGTTCGGCACACTTACTTAGTTTGCTCTCCAAAGATTTAGAAACATCGCAGATAAAAGAACATATAGTACATATTGTGAAATACTTCAGAAATACCCATTTGCCAAATGCTTGGTATAAAGAAAAAGGGGATGATAGAGATCAAATTGATCCAGTGATTTTTAAAAAAGTTTCAGATATCTGTATTAAAAGGATGGCTGAAGATTTTCTACAGTTGCTAAAACCAATTTCTATAGCACTGGATGCAATGCAACAAAAAGGTGCATTTTTATCTCAAGCAGTTTACATATGAAAAAAGTTGCTGGCTATTTTTGACAGTTTTGAATTTGAAGAAGAAAAAAGCTTGCGTCAATATCAATTATTTAAGAACAGATATGTTCAAGCTCTAACCCCCTTTCACTTTTTGGCGTATATTTTGGATCCTACAATAAACAAAGAAGAATATCCATTACTAGCTGAAGAAAAGAGAGATGCTCTACACTCTACACATTGTTTCCAAAGACACAGGATTATTACCATTACTAATTAAGTTGAAAGCTAAGTCGGACCCTTTTCACAAAACTCTGTTTTCAGAGGAAATAATTAAAAATGTAACAGCAGTACAGTGGTGGAGATCTCAAGAAGATGTTTCAGAAATTAAGCAAGTGCTCCCTATAGTAATTTCTGTTTTGTGTGCCTGTGCATCGTCTGCTGATATCGAAAGGATGTTTTCTACTTATGGGTTCGTACATTCAGATATAAGAAACAGACTTGGCAGTGACAAAGCAGCTAAACTAGTATTTCTATTTAAACATTATAACACTTAGGTTTTTTTATATTTTTTTTGTTTAAATTAAGTATTTTTTTGTATTAAAAAGGTTTTTCAGCTGTTCTCTTCAATTATTATAATAAAATAATAAATAACACCACATAAAAATGCGTCTGGGTTTTATTTTTTGTATGAACAAATACATTTTAAGTGTTAAAATTTTAAAACTCTTTTTTAAATTAATCATGATTTAAAAAAAAAATCATACTGATTAAAATCATGATTTTAATCAATTGATTTTAATCATCTCAACCCTGGTTAAGAGGGTAGATAGTCAGGAGAGGACAATAAAAGAGAGCTAATAAATGCTTGCCAACGTTTCATCTTATTGGTTTATTCAAGGCGAAAATAATGACATATCAAATCACACACTATTTCAAGCGGCAGAATGGTTAAAATATCTTTTTTTCCAAACAAACCGAGATAAGAACAAATCAACACTTACTTCACTACCATTAACATGACATATAAAATTATTTTTTTTTATACTAAAGATTACAAGAATATTGATAAAATTGTAACAACCACATTGCTTTTTCTCTTCTTTTATACAGGGTGTATGGTAAGTATATGGTGTGCCCCTTAACGGAAATACAGAGCCCCAAAGGGGTACACAGCGAATTACCTTTCGGGCTCTAACTTTTGAACCGACATGTATAATAATAGTCAGTGGCGGCTCGTGAACTCTATTAGTAGGTGTGCAGCATAGATAAAAAAAATAACCCGACGGAAAAAATTTTTTTGGACCATTTTATAAAAATTTCAAATTATAAATTTTGCCACGACTTTTACCCGCACTTTTATTATTTAAATCGGACATAGGGCGACCACGCTTTTCCACAACTAATTGTTTTTCATACGTAAGTTTCAGTGAGTCTCTGCTATTGCTGTCAGATTTAAAGTACATTATGCGGCGCAAAAATTTTTGGGTGCCACGCCCTTTTTTGTTGACGAATCTTGCTTTTTAAGTAGGAAAATTAATAATACCTAGATAAAAATATTAACATATTTTTTTAAAAAAATATTAAACTTACCTATTTTTTATAAATTAAGTCTATCCTACGTTCTTTTCGGTTCGCAAATCTTGTAATCACTTTGTCATGTGTAATTTCAATGGGAAAGTAAACAAACTTTTCACTAAAATTCCACTATATTTAAAACTTTTTAAAACAAATTTATATAAAATTCGACTAGTTTCGCTAACACGGTAGCTTTTTCAAGAATGAGAGAGTAGAGAGGCTTACATCTAAGGTTAAATAAATTACAAATCCATAGTTTTTCCATACTATTAAGGTTACTAATTAGGGTACTAAAATAAATTCAACAAGGGAGATCTATTTAGGTCTGTTGTCTTTTAGGGCCTTTGTTCTCTGTGTGTAATATTTGAAAATTAGGGTTAAAATTATGTTTGCACTCTAAAAGGTGATAAGCATAATTCGAATGGGTTTTTTCCTTTGTATAGTCCGCATAATGCTCCTTTATCCTCTTTGAAAAACTTCTCCCAGATTGGCCTATACAGTGTGTCCACGTAAGTTGGCGGCATATGGGAAACTTCTTTATTATTAATTTTACGAAAAAAAGTTATTCTTCATAAAAAGTTCTGCATGGTCCAAAACCTAAAATGCAACCATCAGATGTTAAATTTTTTCAGTCATACGAGGTTTGTCAAAAAATGTGATTTTTGCTCTAGAGTAAAGTACCTTTCTTTTTGACAATATCGAAAATTGTTATAAAGAAAAGATGTTTAGAATTAAAAATAGCTTTCAAATATTCAACATTGTTTATTTACATTAAAAAACTATTTTTTTCTACATTTTCTCTGCGATTACGTTGGAAATTTAAGTTTGCACATTAATGCATAATTAATCTAGGATGCACTGGCATTTTTTAAAACTGATAATTAAAGTAGGCTTTGCGAACTGTCTAAATATCGAAAATTCGAAGAAACGTCAACAATCGTATTTCAAAAAGTGCCACGGTATAAACACTTTTTTTAGGCAGTCTAACAGTGTTTTTCAAAGTTTTTAGAGATCCGTATTGTACAGTTTTATGTTTGACAGACGTATTTGTTTATGACAAGTTAGACATTCCACCAACATTAAGTCTGGAAGAGAAAATTGAGATTGTGCTAATAGTGGGAGATAAGTATAAAACATTTCGAGAAGCAGCAGACATTTTTAATTTCCGACATCCAGATAAAAATATTCGCAATGAAACTGTTAGAAAAATATTTAATAAATTTAAGACTTGTGGAGATGTACATAATAAATTTGGAAAAAAACGCCAAAGCATGGTAGAAAATAATGACATTGCGTTGCAAGTAATGCTCTCTGCAACTGAGCATCCTAAATATCCTTTGCGAAAAAGGGCATCTTCATTGCCAATGGATATAAAAAAAAGTACAGTTTCAAAGATACTAAATAAACACAAATATCACCCTTACAAACCTAAAAAAATTCATACTTTAAGACCAGGAGATAATGATAGACGATTTGAATTATGTTGTGACATACAGGGAATCTTAGTAGATAACCCATTTATGTCAAGGTGTATTATTTTTACGGATGAAGCAACATTCTCATCAAATGGGACAGTTTCTAGCCAAAACTGTCGTTGGTGGAGTGATACAAATCCACATTTTACATTGAAAACTCGGGACCAATATTCGTTCAAAACAAACGTGTGGTGCGGAATGTATAAAAATCAAATAATTGGACCTTTTTTTTTTCGAGAAACCTTGAATGCTGATCGTTATTTGTACTTTTTAAACAATAGAATAAATGATTTTCTTGACAACCTTCCCTTACTTGAACGTCAGCAGATATGGTTCCAGCAGGATGGTGCCCCATGTCACAGCAGATTAGATGTACGTCAATACATTGAAAATATTTTCAATGGAAGAGTTTTTCATCGTTTTTCGGAAATTCCTTGGCCTCCGCGGTCTCCAGATTTAACCCCACTCGATTTTTTCTTGTGGGGTTACTTAAAGCAAAACGTTTACCTTCAAAGGCCATTTCAAGATGTTGACCATTTAGAGAGAATAATTGCAGAAGCGGTTCGTAATATAACTCCCCATATGGTTAGCAATGTCTTAAGAGAATTTTGTAATAGAACTGTTACATGTATAAACAGAAATGGAGGATATGTGGAGGCATTAGTAAATTGAAGATAGAGATTATTCATTAGTATTTATTGTAACAAAGTAAATTATGCATACAACTTGTTATTCATTTAAATGCATCGTTACAACGTTACAAACTAGTGATTAAGCAACTTAAAGGTTATCAGTGTTCGATAAAAATTAAGAGATTATTGTTTTTAAAAGTTTATTTATAATTGTTTAATCAAATTTATAATTAATAAATGCAATGCATTAATGTGCAAACTTAAATTTCCAACGTAATCGCAGAGAAAATGTAGAAAAAAATATTTTTTTAATGTAAATAAACAATGTTGAATATTTGAAAGCTATTTTTAATTCTAAACATCTTTTCTTTATAACAATTTTCGATATTGTCAAAAAGAAAGGTACTTTACTCTAGAGCAAAAATCACATTTTTTGACAAACCTCGTATATGACTGAAAAAATTTAACATCTGATGGTTGCATTTTAGGTTTTGGACCATGCAGAGCTTTTTATGAAGAATAACTTTTTTTCGTAAAATTAATAATAAAGAAGTTTCCCATATGCCGCCAACTTACGTGGACACACTGTATAAGTTTTCGGACAGTCATTACATGTTAACTGGTAAACACCAGATTTATTGTTATTTTCTAATTTAGTTTTGTTGTTTTTTTATAAGATTACCAGGATGAATTATTGGTTTTAAATGCATTATTGATATTGAGCCTGCTGAGGAATTTGGCAATGTTTTCGTTAGCTTGACCGATATAAGTAATTATTTTGTAGGTTTTGGTGTTTTCCTTAGTGAACGGATAAACCAAGTTTATAGTTTTTTTGTAGAGTTTTTTGTTTAAAATTGTATTGATTACTTGGGTAGTATATCCGTTATTGACAGCTATTTGTTTAATTATGTTTAATTTTGTTTGAAAGTTAATATTGGACAAGGGTACTGTAATTAATCTATGTATCATACTATAGAATGCTGCGTGTTTGTGTGGTATTGGATGACAAGATGAGTTGTGTATAGTGGTATCTGTGTGTGTAGGTTTATGGAAAATAGAAAAAACGTGTTTGTTGTTTTCTCGTGATATAGTTAAATCTAGGAAAAAAAAATTTTAGATTACATAAATACTATTCACCCTAACATAAGATTCACCATAGAGATGGAGAAAGATAATTCTATAAATTTCCTAGATTTAACTATATCGCGAGAAACCAACAAACACGTTTTTTTCGTTGTTTTCTGTTTTTTAAGTAGCTACTAAAAAAAGCAACTGCACTCTGGTCAAGCCCGATATGTTTTAATATAAGTTTTAATGTAGAATGGTCTAACGTGTCGAAAGCTTTTGAATAATCGAGAATCACCAAGACTGTAAGATTTCCCTGGCCGGTTGCACGAAATATATTATCAGTTACATTAATAAGGGCAGAGGCACAACTATGTCCCTTCCTAAAACCTAACTGCGTTTCTGGAAGAATAATATTTAAATTGAGATGGTTAACCAGTTGTTCTTTTACAATGCGTTCCAAAATCTTTGAAAGTACTGGCAAGATACTAATTGGTCTTAAATCTTTCAAAGCTTCAATAGAACTAGTTTTAGGGAGGGGAACAACATGCGCCACCTTCCACTGAGAAGGGTAAACAGAACTAGAAATACAAAAATTTATAATGTGGGTAATATATCGAAATATAAAAGGACAACACAGTAAAACAAATTTAATATTGAGACATCCGCTCCCACCGCCTCAGTCCTGATCAATATTGGCCAAAACGAGTGGTGGCAAGTTCGTTTCTGACTTCCCTGGCAATGTAATATTAAAATTTCATTAAATTATACATGTCGGTTCAAAAGTGGATGATATTTCAGAGTGTGTACCGTGTGAGTCAATAAGAAAGGCGGCCGGCTGTATCTCGGAAGCCGTTAGTCGCACAGCTTGCGGAATTTTTTTTTATGATAAAATCGCTGATGAGAAATCGCTGGAAAATATTTTTAAGTTCCTACGACGGCCGCTAGGGGGCGTAACACCCATGGCCAATTAAAAAAGATCATTTATTTCCGGAATTTGACCAATAAAGATATATTGAAAATATTTCTATCTTAATACTTGGAAAATTTGCAATACATTTTTTTCGGTCATTTTTTTGTATCTCCTCAAATAAAGTGGTGAGGGAACGTCAATTGTTTTTTATTATTTTGATTGATAACTTCGGTTTGGCTTAACCGAATTTGACAAACTTAGTCTCGTTGAAAAGAGCTTACTTTGTTTTATCGTTTGCATTATAAACTATGTCTTAATTATGTTTACAGTGGCCGCTAGAGGGCGCTGTTTGACAACTTAATAGTATTTACGATTTTTATTGGAAATTTTAAATGGTATGGTATGTTTCTTTTTACAGAGTTAAATAAAGGCTAAGAATCCTAGATAACCAGTGAAAACCTCGTTTCCCTAACTCTTTTGTAGGCGGAGATATGGCCAACAAATTTTAATTGCAAAATTTTATCGATGTTAAATCGTCTACCCAATTAAACTATTAATATTAATATTAAAAACAATAATAATAATTAGGAATATTTCCAAATATTCCCCTTTTTAATGACGTCCCAGATGTTCAAATTGTCGGCCATCATTGTCTATGCAGAGCTGTAATCTTTGGCTCGTTGATAAAACAGCAGTTTCTATTTCTGCAACAGGGATATTTTGGATAACGTTCCTTATCCGTTGTATCTCATATCTTCCCTTGTAGTCGGTCTGGTGACGTAAACCATATCTTTTATTCTCCCCCAAAAATAAAAATCCATACAAGTCAAATCAGCGCCGGCCCCAGGGTAGGGCGATCCGGGCGGACGCCCGGAGCGCAATGATCTAGGGGCGCCAAAATCATGGAAAATGAAAATAAACTGATAAAAAAATTAAGTTACGGGCTTTTATAAAATGAACTAAACTGTAAAGAATATTTTTTTATCATTATGAAATATCAATAAATTATTTGTCATAATATTGCATTGTCATCGGACCCTTGTAAGTATACCAAATTTCATTAAAATCGGTTCACGGGAATTTTCTCAAAAACGCGTTGCAAGATTTGACTGATAGTTGACAAGATTAAAGCTGGATTTATAAACTCGAAAAGTTGGTGAGGTTGAAGTTATGATCAAGTTTGTGAGGTTAGATATTCCGAACTCCGAGCATAAAAATTGGTTATCTAGAACTACCCGGGAAGTTTTCGAACCTTACATGAGCTTTACATCAACAACATGAACAAGGGTATAAATGGAACTGAGTGTTCCCTTTAGTTTAAATTGAAATCCTATTTCCAACACCAACTGAACCTCAACCTCGCCAACTTTTCGAGTTTATAAATCCACCTTAAGAGGCGGCAGGCGGAATATATCATTTTTATTTCTAAGCACATAATTTAAATAATATAATATATTTAAACATTAAGGCAAAATCTAGTTGAATTCAATTCAACATGACAAAACCACTCAACCACCGCCTTGACAAGTTTTTCGGCAAAATCCTCGTTTGAGGCAGCCAACTTCTTCAATATTGTTCAAAAGTTATATACATTTTTTTCTTCCTCTTCTTTTCGTTGGGCAATATTACTGAAATATATTGATACTTACACCCTAAAACCATTGAGTGATACGCGATGGGAAAGTCGAGTCGACTCATTAAAAGCTCTGCGGTTTCAAATTGGTCCAACTCACGATGCTTTGTACAGCATATTATTAAAATTCAGAAATTGATAATATGATCAGAGACGAGGCTAGCGGATTATTAAATAATTTGAAGCAGTTCAAATTTGTATGCTCTGTTGTGATCTGGTACAAAATTTTGAGTCATATTAACCCCATCAGCAAACTTTTGCAAACTGTAAATTTTAATATGTCACAAGCTATTGATATGCTTAGCAACTGCAAACTCTTCTTTGAAAACCTGAGATCAGATGAAGCTTTTGAAAGCATCATTTTAGAAGCAACCGAGCTTGTTTCAGAGATTGACGTGGAAGCTAATTTCGAAACCACCACGCCACGTCATCGTGTCAGACGCAAAACAAGAACGTTTTTGTATGAGGGCCCGGATGAACCCGTTCAAAACCTCAAACAAAAATATAAAATAGATTTTTTTTTCACCCTATAGATCAAGCAATAAATGCCTTGGAAACCAGATATAATTTGCTAAATACTCACAGTAATTATTTCAGCTTTTTGTATAATATTTTTGGTCTAAAAGACATGCCCAGAAATGAGCTACTGGCTCATTGCAAAGATTTGGAAGTACTTTTAACTCATGGAAATTCAAGCGATCTTAACGCCCTGGAACTAGCCGATGAAATAAGCATTGTTTCGTCATTATTAACAAAAACGGAAACCCCTGTTGAAGTTCTCAAGTTTATCGCTACACTTAAATTCGCACCAAACCTCAGCATAGCATTAAGAATCCTACTTACATTGCCAGTCACTGTGGCTTCAGGGGAAAGAAGCTTTTCAAAACTAAAAATAATAAAAAATTATCTCAGAACGTTGCAGACGCAAAATCGTCTCAATGGATTGGCAATGATAGCTATAGAACACCAAATTAGTGACAAATTAGACTTGAAATCACTGGTTCGTGAGTTTGCCGAAAGAAAAGTTAGGAAAAGGGCATTTTAATTACTTTGGTTAGTTAGAATTTATTTATAATATGGGATATTAGTTTAGTTCAGGTTAGTTTTTTTTTTATTTTTTTTTTCAATGTTTTCTTGACTTTCTGATATGGTCGCATGAGATTTACTTAAAAAAAAACGGGGGGGGGGGCGCAAAATTAAGGTTTCGCCCGGAGCGCCAAAATGTCTAGGACCGGCCCTGGTCAAATCGGGTGACCTAGAATAGAATACGCATTGTATAATAATAGGAATCCATAATCAACGAGTTTATAATTTTAACTGTAAAAGATATCACGACCTATAACCGTAGCGTAATATAACAATATCTTGCTGGTCACGGAGATAAAATTCCCCTTCCTATCCACTTGCCAGGAAAAGTTCTGTCTAGGAATTCACGGACATTTATTGCAAAATGTGCCGGACACCCGTCGTGCTGGAAAATGATGTTACGCCGAACTTCCAGGGGCACATCTTCCAATAGAATCGGCAGTATGTAGCTTAAAAAATGCAGATACGTTTCTCCATTAAGTACCTCTTCAAAAATAAAGGGTCCAATTATCCTTCCCCCCACAATACCGCACCAGACGTTAATGCCCCATCTGCCCTGATATTGCACTTCTTGCATCCATCGGGGATTCGTACGAGACCAGTAGTGGACATTATGCAGATTGACTTCTCCATCACTGCGGAATGTAGCTTCATCGGTCCACAATAATATGTAAAAGTATTTCTGGATTTTCTAAAATCATGTTACTTAACCACTGGCAATGATCTAATCTGCGATTATAATCTTGATCGTTTAAAGCCTGGTGAAGTACTAAATGGTAAGGGTGCAAGCTAAAAAGAAGTGATAATTTTATTTATAATAAGCAAGTTTACTGGTATTTTACAAATTAGTCATACCTATGTTCAGCTAGAATCCTTTGGACTCTGAGTAATTCCCAATTATTTTGCAATTATTCTTGTGCTGGCTTGCGGATTAAATTCCACATACGCCAAAACGTTAATCACATTTTCTTCAGTACGACTTGTTCCGTGTCTACGGCAAACGGGACGATGGACACTTCCTGTTGTTCGCAGACGCCACGCAAGACGAATAAAAACTCGCCTATCATAATGGTGCCTTTGAGGGTATCTTACGGCATATACCCTTGCAGAAACTATTGGATTTTGCGCACACTCAAAATAAATTGCCAGAATATCAAATACTTGGTTTGAAATTGGCATTTTTAGGAGACAAACAAATATTTATGAGACCAACACCAAAATTTGTCACAATAATGTTGACAGCAATAGATATTTGTTTTCATAGCCTGCTTGTCAAAAATTAAATTTTAGGGTAACTAGATTATCTGTTAATTCCAATATTAATTCTTAATAACGACTTAAATTTAAAAATACATGCTTTGGATTTTAGCTTTTTGCAATAATATTTTCTAATAAATTTTTTATAATACCTACCTATTCGACAAATCGTCCACTATTATTATTATTGTAATTAATAAGTATTTTAGGTGGGTAGACGATTTAACATCGATAAAATGTTGCAATTAAAATTTGATTGGCCATATCTCCGGCTACAAAAGAGTTAGGAAAACGAGGTTTTCACTGGTTATCTAGGATTTTTAGCCTCTATTTAACTCTGTAAAAAGAAACATACCATATCATTTCAAATTTCCAATAAAAATCGTAAATACTATTAAGTTGTCAAACAGCGCCCTCTAGCGGCCACTGTAAACATAATTAAGACATAGTTTATAATGCAAACTATAAAACAAAGAAAGCTCTTTTCAACGAGAATAAGTTTGTCAAATTCGGTTAAGCCAAACCGAAGTTATCAATCAAAATAACAAAAAACAATTGACGTTCCCTCACCACTTTATTTGAGAAGATACAAAAGAAATTGCCCGAAAAAAATGTATTGCAAATTTTCCAAGTATTAAGATAGAAATATTTTCAATACATCTTTATTGGTCAAATTCCGGAAATAAATGATCTTTTTTAATTGGCCATGGGTGTTACGCCTTCTAGCAGCCGTCGTAGGAACTTAAAAATAATTTCCAGCGATTTCTCATCGGCGATTTTATCATAAAAAAAAATTCCGCAAGCTGTGCGACTAACGGCTTCCGAGATACAGCCGGCCGCCTTTCTTATTGACTCACCCGGTACTTAGAATTTCCTCATACACATTTTTTACCATTGTACGCTGCTCAGGTTTTAAATGACGTCGTTTCGTACGCTCTGGGTTAGTTTCACTTAAACAACTCGCCTACATTATAATATTTGCCAAACAAAAACATTAGAACAAAACACCCAAGAAATAAAATATACTGAACTTCTAATATCCTCTCGACTCAAACTTGTCTATGTCAAGTGTCTGCGAGCGCCTCTAGACAAAGGGGTTTTCTACCTGTTTTGCCAAATTAAGTAGAGCAAGTACCGTACGGTGTAAAGGCTCTTAAGGACAAGCCGTGAAATCTTTTAAAGCTTGGCAACATGTAACTACCTCTTAAGGCAAAATCTTCCCAAGCGGTTTGGAATGCTTTTATATAAGTTGAAAGTGAATCGATGTTAATTATGTTCTACGCTCACAGTTATTGGTTATAAGAACAAAGGTTCATGGTTAACATATGGGCGGGGATTATTGGAAATCATCTCTCATTGGACCCTTATTTATTGAAGGCAGATTAAATGGTGCCATGTATTTGCAATTCTTGCAACAAAACTTAAACGGTTTATTAGAAAATGTATCCTTAGAAATGAGAAATCAAATATCGTATATCGTAGTATAGGATAGTTCTACTGAATTACGGTGACCTCTCGTTATCCCGCTTGCAGCCAAAATCTTCCGGCTCTTTAAATCTTTTTTTTTGTCTTATAATTTAATATTGCTTTTTACAAATCATTAATGTATGATATGGGCGGCTTCACAGTTTGACTTGGCCGGTAAGTCTTGTGTGATATGTGATGTGATATTGTATATTTCCCCTTTGGTTTTACTAAGGATGTTATATACCCTTGTCCACTCGTTGCATATATTATCTTTTCCTTTCTAAGTATATCTGTGTAGTGGAGTATGGTGAACGTAGTTGTTACTAGTACGCCCGATACTTTACAAATCGTTCTACAGGGGCAACTGAGCTTGGCAACCTCGCGGGGTCTCAGTACACTGACCGACATACACCCTTGGAAGGTTACCGCGAATGGCTAGCCGTAACTATAAATTAGTATGCCAAACGGCAACACTACATGTTTTTGAACGCCTTATTGAATACATTTTTTGTTGCAGACAATTTCAAAGCTCAGACATTCAATGACGGAAAATATCAAGAACTCACTATATTCCAGTGTCGCCACTGTTCATACAAAACGTTAAGCAAAGAAATGTTGAAGAAACACTTAAGTACTCAACATGTGGAAGCAAATAAAAATCGTAACGTGTACAGTGATATTAGTGAAGAGAGTGATGGACCTAAGTCTTCGGTGGACATTAGTGATGCGTTAAATGTGGATAGTGAAAAAGCGATTTCTGTCAATGGTAATTCAAATATGTTAAGGCAAAATGGAAAACGACTGTTTGATTGCCAGCGTTGTCCTTTTACAACGATTCATAGAAGTTCCATTAGACGACACATAGAGACACACTTAAAACCTAGTGAAAGGAAAGAGTACAAGTGTCCGACGTGTATTTTTAGATCTTATACTAGGGCTAGAGTCAATAGTCACGAGTGTCCTAATAGGAATATTGCTGATATAGAATAGAAAAATATGTCTACAGGGCCTGGGAAATTAGGAACGTCATTTCCGAGTCAGTTTGGAGAGGTAAATTCATTTTCTTATATCGCAGGTATATATTCTTTTGAGCATCAAAGATTGATTTCAAGTACAATAAGTAGTGAAAATTTGTAACATACTTTTTCAAAGCAGACATTATGCAGAATAGAGCCACAGTGTGTTTTTTTTTTTTAATTATGATATTAAACAAGATCATAGTATACCTAATTCCTTTAAGATGGAATATTTTTTACTGCGTCTACATAGGGTGTTCAGGTTAGTTATATATTATATTAGTGGTACTTAATTTTAGGGTCAGATGGGTCGACTCATTTAATAAAAACATTTTAACTGCTTTGAAGAAAAGGGATGAGTTTTGGACAATAAGTTACCAGTAAGAAACCTTATTAGTAGCTGCTCTTCAAAAGCCGCAGTGCTTAACAAGTGTCAAACAGACAACATATATTATTTATCTGCATCAATTTGAATTTTTAATGACTCCTAAACTGCCAGCGAATATCCGCTCCACTTTTTAAATCGCCCTTGTAACCCAAGGCGTCATGGTGGATTACTCTCAAACCACACCGTTTTCAAATAAATGGTTTTAATTTTCAAATCGCCTTGTAACCAAGAACGGCTTACCGTCCCTGTCGTCAGAATTCGTCTTTAAGATAGGCAGCCAAACATACACCATTTATACGTATTTTGTATCCTATATAAGACTACAGGGTCGGCAAATTCGTCTTTGCCGTTAAATTTAAAGTGAGGTTAAGGTTAAGTGTTACTCATTATTGGAAAGATTTTGTATTGATCTGTTGTTTTTGAAGTTTTTCGTGATTTTTCTTGAAAGAAAATGACTGAATTAGTCCAAAATAAGTTAGAGTAAGTGTTGTCCGTTGAAAACCAAAACTTTCGGTTTGGTTTCTTTAGTATTAGTAGCTCAGGTAATTGTTTTAAAATTTAGATAAAATATCTTGTTTGGGCGAAAAAATTCAGGGTAACGCACGCAAGGACATGGAAAATCAAGTTGAAACTGATGTAAAAATCCAATGGGGTTAAAGCCGGTGACTTTGCAGGCCACTTCACAGGACCACCACGATCAATACTATTATAAAAATAACAAAACCCACACCCACAATTTAAGTGTGTTATATACAACCCAAATTACGCCCTGGAGGATGTTCTTCAGACACCCCTTAGCTAGCTCAACTCAGGGTAGGTTCGCTATTTTGTTTCTAGTTTGAGAGGTTTAGCACTCTTATAAGTAAGTTATAGTCAAATCCTGAAGGCGCCACCTTAGTTTTATTTTACTTAAAAGCCTTTAAATGTTCTAGTGTTTGGCCTCAGATAAAAACAAACTAGGAAAAAAAACACTTATGTCACAATCGGTATACCCTAGCTTATTATAAGCTCTCATTCACTCAAGCCCTCAATATCACTCTATTTAAAATAAAAGCCAAATTTTCGCAGAGGCCAATACAAATATTTATTCTTATGGTGGTGTTAAGCCCTTGGTTACTTGATTTTATAAATGCAAGCTTCTCTTACTTTGGTGGACAATAGATACTTAAAGTTAAAAGATGAATAAGTGAAATGAAATATTAAAGTGATAGTACTAGGTTTGACAATAAAAGTTCTGAAGGTTTAAATTTACAAAGTTATCGATAAAAGAAAGCAAAAAGTCAAACCCTGTTTGACAGGGTCTTGCACAAGACGGCAACTGTCAGACCTACACTGTAAAAATGACTGTTCAGTCTGATCTGGCAGCCACATAGACCTACATCCAGGACATTGCCTGAGACATGGAATTTCCGCAAGGTCTGTGCAAGAACCTCTCACAACTAACTAAATCTACCATCAGAGCATTCTTAAAGTACAATACAGAATCTTACGAGTACCTGTGGTTACTCGATAAGTATACCAGCCACTTGGCATAGATAAATTAAAATGTCGAAGTTACAAGTGTTAAATTTAGAAGAATCAAATGGCCTTTAGCCGGGAAACAAAAATATTTACTTTATTATCATAAATTGTAACTATATTTACAACAAAAGTAGCTGTAACAGACTACCTAACGCTCTGAAATACTAGAGACTCCTGCGACGTCTTAACGCTATGTCGACATTCACTACACGTTTACATTGCACAAGCTCTGTACATAACATGGGCGCAAAACTTTATCAAAATACTGCATATCAAACAATACGCAAATTCAGAATATTAAGACTTTAAGTCGACTACTTTTTAAAGAAAAATGAACACAGGGTAAAGATACTTAGCTGCAACTTTACGTGCTACCCATGGTTCCTGAAGACTCAATCTTCACACACACACATGGTCCCTGAAACAGCTTACGTGGATACTGCTACACAGCTAGTCTCCAAAGATTCCAATAATACACGGCAACTGGCACGTCCCGCGTCCAGGCATTCCCAACAAAATAAACTAGTACTCCAGTTTGTACTCGGACTTTTAGCCCCTACCAAAAAAAAAACCTAAAATCGAATTTTAGATATACAAACATGAAAGAGAAATCTTTCATAACACCCATCGAGGGTAATTCAGATACTAAAGTTAAAACCTACCTCAAATAACTAACGAGGGTTCCCAATTTACCAGATGGCGTCTATGACCGCTGTTGAAGTTCATTAAAGCATTTTAAATCGGCATTCCGCCAAAAGGAATAGGCAAATTACAAAGCCATACCCTTTTTAATGCATTTGTGGATGTTTTAACGGCACTATGTTAACCTGCACTGCCCAAAAAAACTAAATTTGGGGAGCTACTTTTACAAACGTGCCCTAACTTCCGGTGTCCATGGTCGAAAGGGACGATTATTATTTTTCTTCAACGTACATAGATACCGAAACAAAACAATGACAAAAAAATTAATCAACCTATCTACGAAACTAACCTCTATACTAACATAGAAAACTAATGGCGACCGAAGTCGACCCACGCGACCAAGCAAAAATTAACCAGAAGTCGCTGTGAAAACGCACAGAAACTGTCAGTCTGACACTGACCTATTATCGATTTTCTTAAAACACAGCTGATTTACAAAGTTCGAGACGATTAACCTACAACTTTTATACTAGGTTAAACAGTTATAAATTACCAATTACCAATTAACTAAAAGAAATATTTGAAATCAAACCTATCTGCAACTAGTATTATACGATGAACAGAAGAAATTAATCCATTTAGCTATGTCGTACAAGATACAAAACATACCTGAAATATAAACAACAACAAAGGTTTGAAACTAAACATAATGGAAATTTTGGCTATTTCAGGTAACTTAATTAACAATTAATGTTTAAGGCGAGAGCCTACATATGTACTTTAACAATTTAAAACCGAAAACTTAACAGAGATAATCAAACTTATAAAATGCAATTTTCGAACTGTAACAATACATTTGAATACATCTGTTTCCAAACATTCCATTTAGTGTATCATGATACGCAAAGTGTGGCGGGGCATCATCTTGCTGGAATCGTAGTTCTTGCTGATTCGCATTATTATCCAGAAGTTATGGCAAATCGGTCCTTAAAAAAATATTGTAAATGTCTCCATATAGGTGGCGGTCAAAAAAATTGGTCCAATGACTATAACACACCAGGTATTAACCGTCCAAGGATGTTGATTCGGCATAATTCTCATCCAGTGAGGATTTTGACGTGTCCAATGCACAGTGGTCCCAAATCTTCAAGAATATGAAATAATTCAGATAATTTTTTTATTTAGTGTATATAGACGGAAGGATCTCTGAAAAATTGTTATAAAAAATTTAGTCCTTCTTCTTAGTTTTTTATGACCCTTTTTATGTAAATATCGTAAAAGGATATTAAAATAAAATGAACACTTTAAAGAACACATTAGAATGTATTCATGAGTTATTAATCATCAGAATTATCAAAATGAGATATAGTTTATGATAATTTTCACATAATTGAACAAAATTAGTTCCTTTATTTAATAATCGTCTGAAGAAGATGGGGAATAATTATCATCAGATTTCGAATCAGAATCGGAGCCTGTTATTAAGGAAGTTGATGGATTTGTAGGAATATCTGGATCATCTAACAGATAATAAACTTCTAAAGGTAAAAATGAAATATTTTTCTTTGGGAGTTTTCTAAGTGATGAAATTATGGGATCCGACGTTAAAAGTAATCTGTGCAGCAAATCTACATTAGTAACAGTTCGTGAAAATTTTCTATTATGCATCTCTCTATATTTTTTAATATCTTTATTTCTACTTTATTGAGCTTCTTCAGATAACTGTCCTATTGAAAGCACAGCTGTCTTAATTATGATTGCGCCGTGTAGTAAAATATTATGTATTGTGGCTGGCATATAAATCCAGGCATACTTTTGAACAAAGATTCTGGCAGTCTCTTCAGCATATTGTTGGAATTCATTTATATTAATTTTATAGCCAGAGGAAAGAGCACATAGTACTACATAAAATCTTTTAATTATCGTCTCGTCAATCCCTGTTATTGTAGATGACAGGGACGTATTCTTGAAGGAACGTCTAGCGGTATTTCCGTCATTAGTTGTTCCGCTTCCACCTGATTTCGGAATGTCTACGAGCAAACCCATTTTGTCTTTAAAATCATTTTGTATTGTTTTTTTAGTGGCCTCGTAGATTGCTCTATGTTCTTGACCTCTAATTTGTCATTTGTGTAGGTCTAACCTACACGACACATGAAGAAGGCATTCAAAAAATCGTATCTATGCATGAAGAGTGGACAAGCCCAGCTTTAATGTTTCCTCTTTAACAGATTTTTTTGAAACTTTGTCAATATCGTTCATTTGTGTAGGCGTTGTGTTACATATTGTAACGATACTCCCAAATCTTTTATTTTCTATTCGTATTCGTTCATAATTTTCTTTTTCCTCGTAAGGAACACGTAACATACACAAATCACCGAAATAAATTTAGATACGCAACTGGACTCTTAGAACTGTCAAAAACTAATTGGCGCTGATGTCTTAGTATTTGCGATCCAAAACACGCGAGAGAGAAAGAAATCTGTTTGGCAACTATGGGTAAAAATAAAGAAAACTATTTTACCAACTTTTGATGAAATCTGTTTTATCGGTAGATATTGGTGCCGCTTCAAAATTTAAAATATTCCATGGTTTAAATATTCATTTTTTTCTGCTTTTATTTTTAGTTCAGCGATACACGTTATTTGTAACTCTTGTTTTTAAGTTTGGGGTAAATACCTTGTTAGTAAAGTAACAAATAACGTATATCTAAGAGCTCCAATAGAAAGCAGCAAAAAAGGAATTATTTAAACCAAGCAATACCTACCTATTTAAAAAAATATAGCTGACTAAAATAAAGCAAAATAGGTAATAAAACATTATTTTTATGATCAAAAATTATCGGATCTCTTTTTGGCAAGCGGTGTCGCATGCCATGTTTATTTAAACAGTTTGGAACACAACATTTTTTAGGTTTTAACGGAGGTGCGTAGTCTTCCATAACGGAAATAAATACGCGAACTTTAACTAAACAAACCGAAAACACACTAAAACGAAACAAAAAGTCAAAACAACTATCAAAAAACACGCTAATAGTACACACAGAGACCGAACGATCACAAACGGGATTAAAATTCAACACAACTTAAAAGAAAATCGAGAATAGAAAATTGACAATACACTTCAAATTTTTGACAACAACGAAATCTGGGAGGGTGCGTCTTCTCGATCGCAAATCGCAAATGAACGTGGTGCTATCTATACGAGCTTAACTAAACCAAATTGTGCGATGCCACTATCGGCGCCATCTACGAAATGCGATCCAAACAAAATAATAATGTTTGGCGGGAACGCCCAGCTTACGTATCTAAATTTATTTCGGTGATTTGTGCGTAACATAATCTGTTAACCTTTTGACACAATGTCACTTCTGACGATTAATAATTCGTTCATAGTTTTCTTTTTCCTCGTAAGGAAAATGTAACCTAATCTGTTAACCTTTTGACAAAACGTCATTTCTGACAAATGCATGTAGAAATCCAATCTTTCCTGGTCCTCCTGTATAACAAACAATTTTGATAGCAACCGACGAGTATAAAAGGAGATGCAGCGCGATGGAACATTCATTCACAAATCACCGAAATAAATTTAGATACGTAAGCTGGGCGTTCCCGACAAACATTATTATTTTGTTTGGATCGCATTTCGTAGATGGCGTCGGTAGTGGCATCGCACAATTTGGTTAAGTTAAGTTCGTATGAGGGCGCCACGTTCATTTGCGATTTGCGATCGAGAAGAAGCACCCTCCCAGATTTCGGTGTTGTCAAGAATTTGAAGTGTATTGTCAATTTTCTATTCTCGATTTTCATTTAAGTGTTGTTGAATTATTCTAATGCCGTTTGTGATCGTTCGGTCTCTGTGTTTACTATTAGCGTGATTTTTGATAGTTTTTTTTTACTTTTTGTTTAGTTTTAGTGTGTTTTCGGTTTGTTTAGTTAAAGTTCGCGTATTTATTTCCGTTATGGAAGACTACGCACCTCCGTTAAAACCTAAATAATGTTGTGTTCCAAATTGTTTAAATAAACATGGCATGCGACACCGCTTGCCAATAAGAGATCCGATAATTTCTTATTATAAAAATAATGTTTTATTACCTATTTCGCTTTATTTTAGTCAGCTGGATTTTTTTAAATAGGTAGGTATGTATTGCTTGATTTAAATAATTCCTTTTTTGTTGCTTTCTATTTGAGCTTTTAGATATACGTTATTTGTTACTTTACCAATAAGGTATTTACTCCAAACTTAAAAATAAGAGTTACAAATAACGTGTATCCCTGAACTAAAAATGAAAGCAGAAAATAATGAATATTTAAACCAAGAAATATTTTAAATTTTAAAGCGGCACCAATACCTACCGATAAAACAGATTTTATCAAAAGTTGGTAAAACAGTATTCTTTATTTTTACCCATAGTTGCCCCAACAGATTCCTTTCTTTCTTGTGTGTTTCGGGTCGCAAATACCAGGACATCAGCGCCAATTAGTTTTTGACAGTTCTAAGAGTCCAGTTGCGTATCTAAATTTATTTCGGTGATTTGTGCATTCATTCGAGCTTCAGCTTTCAGAGAAGCAAGAGCTTGAAGTATCCTGAAAGGTGAGATCCTGAAAGGTTATTTATTTAGGGTTAACGAGTATAAAAATTCGTTATTTCCTGCTGTTGGATTTATATCCCATAACAGCGGAGCCCTATTTTATTCTCGGCTATAAAAGATCGTACACTGCGACCTGACCTGGGTGCGATTCTTTATAATAGTAAAGATTCTATTTTATTTAATTCTTGCTGTTGGGTTTGTACCCCAATAACAGCGGAATCCTATTTTATTCTCGGCTATAAAAGATCGTACACTGCGACCTGACCTGGGTGCGATTCTTTATAATAGTAGAGATTCTATTTTATTTAATTCTTGCTGTTGGGTTTGTACCCCAATAACAGCGGAATCCTATTTTATTCTCGGCTATAAAAGATCGTACACTGCGACCTGACCTGGGTGCGATTCTTTATAATAGTAGAGATTATATTTTATTTAATTTTTGCTGTTGGGTTTGTACCCCATAACAGCGGAGCCCTATTTTATTTCGGCTATAGAGAACTCACAAGCTGTGCATTACTAGACACAATAATTGTGGATTGTTTCTCCTTCATAGTAGAAATATCTTTATTTAATTCTTGCTGTTGGGTTTGTACCACATAACAGCGGAGCCCTATTTTATTTCGGCTATAGAGAACTCACAAGCTGTGCATTACTAGACACAATAATTGTGGATTGATTCTCCTTCATAGTAGAAATATCTTTATTTAATTCTTGCTGTTGGGTTTGTACCACATAACAGCGGAGCCCTATTTTATTTCGGCTATAGAGAACTCACAAGCTGTGCATTACTAGACACAATAATTGTGGATTGATTCTCCTTCATAGTAGAAATATCTTTATTTAATTCTTGCTGTTGGGTTTGTACCCCATAACAGCGGAGTCCCATTTCTTTCTTGGCTATAAAAGATCGTACACTGCGACCTGACCTGGGTGCGATTCTTTATAATAGTAGAGATTCTATTTTATCTAATTCTTGCTGTTGGATTTATATCCCATAACAGCGGAGCCCTATTTTATTCTCGGCTATAAAAGATCGTACACTGCGACCTGACCTGGGTGCGATACTTTATAATAGTAGAGATTCTATTTTATCTAATTCTTGCTGTTGGATTTATATCCCATAACAGCGGAGCCCTATTTTATTCTCGGCTATAAAAGATCGTACACTGCGACCTGACCTGGGTGCGATTCTTTATCATAGTAGAGATTTATTTAATTATTGCTATTAGATTTACATTCCTTAACAACAAAACTTTATTTTATTTTGACTACAGAGAACTCACAAGCTATACTTTACCAAACACAATATTGGTTCTGAACCTACAGGAATTAGAAGATATACATTCAGTGACTGGACCAACGAACAGATTGGAGTCATTTTGAAGAGGCCAAGATTGGAAGAAGGATTTTTTTTTGTTTATTTTAGCCATGTGGACTGAATATTGGATTTATAAATAAAAGAAATTGTCAAAGTTAAAATTGACTTATTTATGAGTGAATCTCCACTGAATACTACCCAGGTATTGTGATAGACAGTTATTGACGTTAATAATTTATAACCACAAAATAATTGTTGTCACAATATATAGCATGTCTGAGCTGATGAAGTTTCTGTCACAGCATTACAAACTTTTCCGTTTATCATTGTCATAATACAAATATGATTAACAGATATATCATTAAATTCTTCAATTTGGTATGTAGTCGGTAAAAGGTTACTTATTTGGTTTTCGATATAGCTTTGTTCTTGCCGGATTAACTCTGTTGATTCCTTTTGCAGTACAAAACGTATTGGGCGACAAAATCTTGTGGAAGACGGACGAGGATTTTGCCATATTATTACTTTGTTTTTTTATCATTTGGATTTTGCCAGTATAATTGTAGAGGCACCAAACAGCTTCAAAATAGATCACCATCTGCTAAGCCTAGTTCTACGAATTGTTGTTTGTACTGAGCATGCCCAGTGCTGCCATCGCAACGCCATTTCACAAGCATTGTTAAATTTTTCAACATTTTGCCCTCTAGCGTTTTTAAAACTGAGGTTTGTAGTTCAAGAAGGCGCTGAACCGTGTGATTAAGTACTTCTTGCAGTCGAATTTCTGCTGAATGTTCCGTAATCATTTTGGATTGTTCAGGGGGGTAACATCTGCTTTTTGGCTTTAAGACTCTGCCATATGCTGGCTAAATATTAGCGTTTTTAGATTTTGCTTCACGCCTAATGAGCAAATATTAATGTTTACTTGAACCTGCCTCAGCAATTAGCGAAACTGCCTCGTCTTCTGTGTATGGTACCACCTCTGTAGTTTTCTTGACTCCACGATCTTGTTATTTTAGAAGCTCTTGTAGGAGTCGAAAAAACGGCCTCGGTTATTTGCGATGCACCATGTTGGCCTTCTTCTCTCACAGCTTTTTTTGCAGCCAAGCGAAGTTCCCGTGCTTCGTCGTCATGCGTCAATTTTTCCGATCATAATCTTTTACCTGTGCTGGTGGTGATATCGGAAAAAGGCAGTCTAGGACGACCCACATGAATTCCAGACGATGTGCTTGGGATCGCTTCGGGTTCTTGAAATTGTTTGTCTTTTACAGGGGCCTTATATTCAAAGGGCACGCTAAGCCACCCCTCGTTTTTGGTTAAAAATGTGGTTACTATTCTTGAACACTGTTCAAATTTAGCAAAAACTTTGCTACAAAAAAGTCTACACATTTTGGTTAGGCGTTGTACCTCAACATCATTCCCTTTGAGTTCAAATGTCGTTATTAAAAACTGGATTAAATGTTCTGATTGAGATAATCTTCCTTCGCCAGACTTTTCGCAGATAACATCGAACAGCTGCCTTCTGGTCAACGTGGCAATACAATACAATCTGAAAAGTAATTCAAATATAAAATAAATTTGCTTTTAACCTCCCCCAAAATTTTTATTGGAAAACAAAAAAATACTTGGTTTTTTGTCAACCTCCCCCCCTCTGAACAGAAATCCTGGGTACGCCCTGTTTTAAATAAATTTCATTTCAAAATTCATAAACGTCATAAAAAGCTTTAATTCATTCACATTTGAACTTGTCATAAGTAAATATTTCATTTATTACTACTTTAACCTGTTTAACAATATTTTACTTTCTCTGAAAATGGGACTTAGTTACTTAAAAATTTTGTATCAGCCAATGTTGCAAGAAGTAGCAATTTATTTTTTGTTATAATAATAATAAATATACCCTAAGGTACTTATCTCTAAATATTTTGCTGCGGAATCTCATGGAACATTTTTTGTAGCTCTACCTAAAGTTGCACAAAAAAATTAAAAAGCTATATATACCGCATCGATCTTTAAAAAAATCCCTATTTTTCAAATGCAACTTTGCGCAACTATCCAAACTATTTAAATATAAAGTACTTACCCTCAAGATAATTTTGGAATAAAAACGAATTTATTTTAGTCCTTTCAATTCATTTACAGCTAAAGAATTCTATAGGCACCAAAACAGCACTTCAAACACAGTCAAGTATAAAACTTAAACTACTACCAGTTTAGGACGGTAGTACAGACACAAATAATGATATAATGACCTGAAATTCCAAGAATAGGTAGGTGGACCTTCCCTCTAAGTACCTGCAAAATATAATGCATTTACAAGATACTTGGAAAAATCCCAATTGGTTCCGCTTTATTAATGTTTGGGACCAGTGTGCAATGGTGTAAATTCTGCCGGTTGTCCTTAAATTAATAAAAGCAAAGAATGAAGAGTTATGTGGTAAGGGTGAAAATTGTGCTCATGCGATTTTTGGCACATTCCTAAATCACGAGCAAGTTCCCTGCTTGAACCAACATGAGGATTTATAGCTACTACAAACAACACTCTAACGGCCATATCGTTATTAGTTTTTGTTTGTCTTCGAACTTATTACTTATTTCGAAGGGTTCCCGTACTGCGTCCTCGATCTTCTAATCGCTTAAATGTAACATAGGATTTGAATTGCGCAGCTTCTCAGTAATGCAATATACGATTTGAATTGCGCAGCTTCTCAGTAGTTCCTTCTACATTCTCCTAGAATTAATAATATGTCTATTTCAATGTTTCATAATTGCACTGAATTAAAAACTCAAATACTATCTTCGAATCAGATTACTACTGTGTCAAGTCGAAAGTAGTATCCTAAGATACCACGATAACACTAGGCAACAACGAAAAAAGGTCAGTAATAAAAATAGCTCAGTCTTATAGATTTTGACCTGCTCATCACATATCCGATTGCCAAAATACTTTCCGAGGTCTGGTTTTCATGATACAGGAGTACCTTGTTTTTATAAAGGTAATAAACAATTATCATGTATTTACCTGTCTAGACATAGACACAGGCCTATCTCTAGACACAGATAGGCTTATGTCTAGACAAATTGCAATTAGTTTTGTCCCCTTCTACGGTAGTAAAATGTTTAAAAATGCATAAGTTACTTCCCGAGTTTCTTATTTCAACTGTCGTATCGTTTAGTGTCTTATTAGTAAACTATATCAATATGCCGCGCGAGTGTGTTAATAGGCCCAGCATTTTTTGTTGTATTTGTGGAGATGTTACTTTTCAAGGCCAAAAAAGAAATATAACTCCTTTAATTAAGAAAGCCTATCAGTTGTAGTTTGGATGTAAAGTTGGTGACCAAGATAAAAAAAATGGACTCCCCATACTTGCTGCAATACTTGTGCCAACTGTCTCCGAGATTGGCTTAATGGAAGAGGTCGATCAATGCCATTTGCTGTACCTATGGTTTGAAGAGAACCAAAAGACCATACATCTGATTGCTATTTTTGTCTCACACCTTCAATTAGTAAAGGTATTACGATGAAGAATAAGGATAATTTAAGGTACCCTAATATACCGTCTGCTATTCGCCCTGTGTCTCATAGTGATGTGTTGCCTGTTCCGGTTCCCCCTAAGAACTATAGTCTTGATTCGGAAGAAGAATTAAAAGTCACAGACGAAGAGCCCTCAACCTCTAAGGATCCAAATTTTCTTCCTGAACCTTGTGGTAGCAAGAAACCACACAGAATATCACAAACTGAGTTGAGTGACCTCATAAGAGACTTGGATTTGCCAAAACAAAAGGCAGAGTTGTTAGGATCTAGGCTACAACAGTGGAACTTGCTTGAAGATAATGTAAATGTTTCTGTTTATAGAAGTCGTCATGAATCCCTTATGTCATTTTTTAAAATGGAAAATTATTTAGTAGCTTGCCATGATATTGATAGTCTAATGAAAGCTTTCGGTATAGAACACAACCTTCATGAATTTCGAATTTTTATAGACTCATCAAAACTAAGTCTCAAAGCGGTATTATTACATAACGGCAACATACTTCGCTCAGTTCCAATTGGTTATGCCGCCGCTCATATTAAAGAAACACACCAATATGAAGATATTGCTGGAAACATTGCAATATAAGAAATATGATTGGCAAATTTGTGCAGATTTGAAGGTAGTAGCTATGTTACTTGGTATGCAGTTGGGGTATACAAAATATTGTTGTTTTCTCTGCGATGGGATAGCCGAGCAAAAAAGGATCACTATAAAAGAAAAGTGTGGCCACAAAGACAATCTTTTGAACCGGGATTGAAAAACGTTACTAAAATACCCTTAGTGCCTGCAAATAAAATTTTACTTCCGCCATTACATATTAAACTTGGCTTAATTAAAACCTTTGTTAAAGCTATGGATAGAGATGGTCCTGCATTCAGTTACCTAAAACAGAAATTTCCCAGATTAAGTAAAGCCAAAATTAAGGAGGGAATTTTTTTGGACCCCAGATAAGACAACTTCTTAGAGATCCTGCATTTGACGCTGAGCTTAAGAGAAAAGAAAAAGAGTCATGGATGGCGTCATGTAATGGCGTTTAGAATGGTTGTAACCGATTTCTTAGGAAATAAAAGAGCAGACAATTATACAGAAATTGTAAACAAGCTCCTCAAAGCTTACGAAAATATGGGATGTAATATGTCCCTAAAAATACATTTTCTACACTCACACTTAGATTACTTCCCCGAAAACTGTGTAGACGTTAGTGACGAATATGAAGAACGATTTCATCAAGAAATCGAAAAAATGGAAAAAAGATACCAGGGAAAGTGGAATGTTTCAATGTTAGCAGATTACTGTTGGACACTTCTATGAGAGCAACCAGAGGCTGTGTATAAGAGACAGATTAAAAAACGGAAGAGAAGTGATTAGTTCATTATTTGGAATAATCGTTAATAAAAAATAAATGATACTAAAAAATTAAGCTCCTATTTTTTTTAATACCTTGGAATTTTTTTTTTGCATTTTGGGTCTATTTCAGTCATATACAATCCAAACATCCTACTTGTGGTTTCTTTTAACTATTTCTATATATTTCGATAGCTCAAATTACATTTACTATTCAAAAACTATTTATTTCAAAACTATCTTGACAATGACAATTCAAATCTCAATCCCAACTGGTCCCACTGTTATCTACAGGGCCAATCTCCAACATTTCTCCCCCGTGAATAAATCTCAATGCTATTTGTGCCCTTTTCTTCACTTCTAAGCACCTTAGTTGCTTGCTCATTGTGTATTTGTGTTCTTTCTGGCGATTTAATCCAAAATTTTTGTCTAATTTCATTTAGGACAATTTGTACTCCTCCGTGTTTTGTCTTTATATGAAACTCCTTCACAATCAACCTTGTATAATAATGATTGTTATCTAAAATGACTGGTTGCTTAGTTTATATGTCCAAATCTGGTGAATAATCCAATCTTCCTTTAATACAAATCAATCCCTCTTTGAGGACGGGTGACAAATTATACAGACGACTTTCTTATTCAACGTTTTTGCCTTTTAATAATTGATTATATTCTTTGAGAAATGCTTCTTTTTGGACTGCCAAACACCATAACTTTTCTGCAGCTTGGATATCTTCATATGACAGTAGTCGATCGTTTTTTGGTACTTTTTTCTGCAGTAACTGTATAAATTTTAAAACATAAGCTGTTGAATTAATCAATTTTTTCCATGAAGAAAATCTCTGAACATCTGGCAAAAATGAGGTATCCACAACGATGTTTGTAAGAACACAATCCTCTTCTTTAGCTTTAGCAAGCTTTTCTTCGGGCCAAAAATATACAGGATGATATAAAAAATCGGGTCCCCTAAACCATCTACTTTCAAAGTTTAAATTTGCAGCTTTATCATCTCTGGTAGCTTCATCTGCTACATTTAAATTTGAAGGAATCCATCTCCATTGAGAAGCATTGGTGTTTTCTAAAATTTCTGCAACTCTATGATTAATGAAGGTACAATTTTTTCGATTTTCTGATCTTATCCATCCAAGTACTGACATATAATCACTCCATAAAAAAGTTTTATTTATATTTAAAGTGTGAGTATTCTTTATTGTTGTAGCTAATCGACTTCCCAATACTGCGGCTTGAAGTTCTAGCCTCGGAATTGTAATTTTCTTCATCGGAGCGACTTTATTGCGAGACATTACTAAAGCAATATTTGCTTTTTCCTTATTTTCAAATCTTAAGTATGCAACAGCAGAAAAAGCTTGTTCACTTGCATCACAGAATATATGTAACTGTATTTCTGTGTGACTATTGTTTGCATTATAACATCTTGGTATTTTTAATTTCTGTACGTGCTCTAAACATTCCTGCCAGCTGATCCACTTTTTCTGTTGATTTCTTGATACTTGATCGTCCCATCCAATGCCGCTTTTCCATATATCTTGTAATAAAATCTTAGCTTTTACTATGTAATGTCCCAACAAACCTAAAGGATCAAATATTGTCATAATGATTTTCAAAATTTGTCTTTTCGTGGGTAATTGTTTCGTTAGTTCCTCGATTTTTATTGGGAAACTCAAAACGTCTTCTTTTGGATCCCACTTTAAACCAAGTATCCTCTGTGTTGTTCCCGAATTATGAAATATTTTTTCAGTACTTCGTAAATGTAAGGGAATACTTTCAAAAACCTCTTCTAAATTGCATATACATCCACGAAGTTCAAAACCTCCTTTGTTATGAATCATAATAACATCGTTAATAAGTTTGATTGCCTCTTCAGAAGTAGGTACGCTATCCAAATAATCATCCATGTAATGTCTTTTTATAATAGCTTCAACGGCACGTGGATTATAATCGGAAAATTCTTCAGCGTTAATATTTTTTACATATTGAGCTGTATACGGAGATGACACGGCTCCAAATATCATAACTTGCATTATATACGTATCGATACTGTCTTCTGGTCGATTCCTCCATAAAAATCGTTGGGAACTTTGATTTTCAGATCTTATTAACACTTGATGAAACATTTCCTTTATATCTGCGCAAAATGCTATTCTGTGCTCTCTAAATTTATGTATTATTGATGTTAAAGAATTGTACAAATCAGGGCCTTTTAGAAGAAAATCATTTAGACTTTTTCCTTCTATTTTTGCTGCACAATCAAAAACAAATCTCAGTTTTCCTGGCTTGCTAGAATTTGTAACTCCAAAGTGAGGTAAATACCATGTTCTATCTGATTCTTTTTGCTCTTCTTTAGCAATTTTCCTTGCATATCCTTTCTTTTCATATTCTTCTATTTTCTCTCTATAACTTTCAGCAAATTGTGTATCTTTTTCCATTTTATTTTCTATATATTCAAGTCTTCGGAATGCCATAGGTTTACTGTCAGGTAATTTTTCATTTTCATGTTTCCAAATTAGTCCAGTTTCCCATCTATCTTCTTTCCTTACCGAAACTTTTCTTAAAATACTTTCTGCTCTTTCATCTTCTATCGACTGCTGCGCTTCTTTATACTTTATACCCAAAGATTCGGTACTAAAAAAACTCTTGACCAAATCATGTAATTCTTCGTCCGTTTTCTCTTGTCGAATATGAAGACTAATCGTTTTGTCTAATCTTCCCCTGAACTGACCAAGATATCAATGAATAATCCACCCAAGCTTAGTGTAAGATAGGGCGGGAGAATTTTTTGGACCTTCTATAAGTTTTCTTGTCGTAATCAAGTCCCAATAATCCTGGCCTATAAGAAGTTTTGGCTGAATTTCCTGAATATCTTCAAATTTGATATTTTGTAAATGTTTCCACTTTGTTTGTAATTTTTTTATGTTAATATTTTGTACTGGTAGATCCATATCTTGGAGAGTGTAAACATTATTGATTTTATAGAACACCTTCTCCGACTCACCAGCAATTTCAAAATTAACCATTCTTGTGTCTGTTCGTTTGGAAGTATCTCGATCTATCCATCTTAAATTTAAAACTGTTTGAGGTCTATACATATCTAGTTCTGTTGCCAGTTCTTCATCAATAAGACTTATAGTTGAGCCTTCATCAAAAAGTGCATATATCTTTTTCTCTGTCTTTTCAGTTCGTAAAATGACTGGAGCAATTTTTAGTAGAATCTCATTATATTGTTTCTTAATCGTGTGAGCTACTACTTGACTGGATGTCCCGGACTGAGAATTAGTGAAGATTTCATATCCTGGATTTTCAATATTTTTATCTTGTGTAACTCTAGTTCTTTCTTCATTTGTCAAAGTTCGTGTTGGGGAATTAAAATGAAGGAGCCTATGGTGGGTTTTCTTGCATGCTGAAATTTTGCATTCGGTTTTATTTCTACAATTCAAAATTTTATGTGATGATTTTAGACAACAGAAACACATGTAATTGCCTTTGACAAACTTCCATCGTTCATCTACGCTCATTTCCAAAAATTTGTCACATTTTTCCAAGTTATGATTTTCTTTGCATAAAGTACAGACTTTAAAATATGTCTTTCTTCCCTCGTTCTTTGTGAGTACCATTGTTCTTTTAAACCTATCATAATTTGGTGACCTGTGATTAACTGTTCCTTGAACATAACTGGCTGCCTGAGCTTGATCATAAATCCAGTTCTTAAAATCTTTCAAATTATAACGTCCATGGTTTCTCGCTACGTTTTTCCCCCAGGAAAGCTGCATACCATAGGGAAGTTTTTGCATCATTTCGTCCAGCAATTGGGGACAAGACAGGTAATTTTGCATATCAAGCGATTCAAAAGTAAGTACTAAATTTGTGACGGTTTCAGAGAAATATGTTAAAGCCATAAAATCATTACTTCTAACTATGGGCATCAACTTTGCTTCATTTACTAAAGTTCTTACTATTACATCTGGCCTTCCATATTTATTTTTAAGTATTTCCATGATGGATGTTGCTGAAACTGATGTGGAAATTAATAAACCTTCTACGGATCTTCGTGAATCACCTTTCAAGCATTTTCTTAATCTACATACATTTTCTTCCTCTGATAGGTCGAGTATTTTTGTCGTGTATATATACTGACTATAAAAACTGGGCCAATCTTTAACATTTCCGGAGAAAAAAGGTAATTCTTTATCTATAGTTTGTCTTAACAGGATTTTCTCAAGTTTGTCTTCATATCTTTTTCCTGCATCAACTGAAATGTCTAGTTCTTTATCAAGCCGACTAGTAGCTATTGATTTAAGGTCATTTTCTTGGTTCCCAAATTTATTTTCATTTTTGTTTAACCAGCAATTAACTTTTTGTATATCTTTCTCCTCATTTATAGACTCTAAATAATTGTGGCAATTTACCTCTTTAATTTTTTCTAATTGAACTCCCAATTCACTATTTATAGAGGAACCAGTTTCACTTAATTTCAGTTTTAATTCCATTTCTATAATTTCCTTCTGTCGCTGAAATCTTTCTTCTTCTATTTGCCAAAGACCTTTAAAAAAAGTTTAAATTTGGTGCCTAATTAAAAGTTTTGATAAACAATAATCAGTGGGGGTAGGTATCCTAAGGTAGGCACGGTGGATGTTTGCCGGTGTGTCATTACTTGCACGTGACTAGACCCATATGAATCTAATCAAAATTACGAGATTTAAAAAGTAAAAACAAAGTCTAAAGTCATAAACGTAAAAATTTTCGTGGCTAGCGTTTTAAATGAATAAATATTAACAAATATCCATAAATACTTACCACCAACACGAAAGTATGATAAAAATAGCTCTGAAAACAACAATCTTTATGATTAAATTGAATTTCAAGGCACAAAAACGTTTAATGGCAAGGACCTAGCGACACCTATAGCACCGGTTCCCGTCAGATCACCGAAGATAAGCGGTGTCGAGCGCTGTTAGTACTTGGATGGGGTCTTAGGGAAGAGTGTAAAATGAATCGACATCAAAACCATCCTATTCACGCCGGACAGGCCGGATGAGATCGGATATCTCGTAGGATAAAGGGGCCGTTTCACACTCCCTAGTCGGTAGACCGCACGATTGAAAACCGTACGGTCGATGACCGGTTCAAGATGGCCTCAGATACGCCGACAAACCGTAAAATAGTAAAATAAAAAAAAGTTTAAAAACAAATTAAAGTTGACAGATCAAAACGATGACTTTGACATTAAATTTAACTCTGCTAAAAACTGTTGTCTCTGTCTAGCACGTTACTTTCAATTCGAGATGTATAACGCAAACCCGGAGCCGCTCTATCATGTTTTTATTTACTTTTAAGGTTATGATTAACAAAGATGGGGAGTTGAAAATCACGTTGTCTCTTGATCGTTGATCCATGACGTACCGGCAAACATTTAGATCAGTTTAAAATGTGTAGTTTTAAGTGTTTTAATTTTGTTTATTCAAAAATCCATAACTAAGGAACTAGTAGAGTAACTGTGACAATTTTCTGCTTACTTATTAATACTTACGTAGTTGACGGAGAATCGAATTATCGAAAAAAAAATTAACACCTTTCCATATGACATTCTAAAATTTGTCACATTAGTCAGATAGAATCTGAAGTGTGGGGGGGGGGGGGGAGGGGAATGTCAAAAATGTTTTACAATTTGAGTCGACCAATCTGCCATTAAGGTTAATTACCACTATTTCCGAACACCCTGTATACATACATTTCAACAAACCTGCCTCCGCTTAAATATCTTTCCAAAATTGTGTTCTTAGCTGTTATAAAATCATCATAATTTTTAGGATTTCAGTGAGGATTTGCGGGCGTCTAAGCATAGATAAGAGGTAGTAGTTAAAACTAAATTCAACTAAATGCTTGATTGTAATCATTTTTAGTATAGAGAATAAAGTTTTATCATTTTTTGGTGCGATATAATATGTAACTTACGTAAAATGTATCCAATCCATCATTTTTATTGAACTTGACTGTATTGGATTTTTCAACTGTGCGTGTTAGTTCGTAACTTTTTTAAAATTATGGTTTAAAAAATAATTTTATAAATTAAGTCGTGATGACTATAAAAATTGCAGTCTCTTAAGTGGATACGCCAAAAAATACTTTTAAATTATACCGTAGTCATTATTTGCGTATTTTCCAAATAAATAATGCAGAGTATTAAACTTAGTTTCATTGAAATCAAGAACCAAAAAAAGAAATTAAAAGCAATGGACAAATCCCTTCAAAAGTCTTAAAAAAATCTCTGGAAAATCACCTTACTGGCAAAGTACCTTTCACCATTCTTCTGTATCGTCAGTGTCTTCACAAACTAAAGAAAAAAATCGACAGATTCGTCTTCTAAGCGTACAATGTAAAAAGAGGACACCACTATACTATGTGTATTTGTTTCAAAAAACTCGATTGATTAAAACCTCTCAACTAAATATAGAGAAGCTATACCGTGTGTCTAGAATTCGAGTCTTTATATGTGGATAAAATAGAAATTTATTTACAAACCATTGCTGCAGTTGCAACAACAAGCGTCGATACGAATCGTATTAACCGTATTCATATGTATTGTACAGGGTGTCCAGTTTTCGTATGTTTTACGGGTTATCTGCGTTATTAGTAAAGATAGAAGGTTGCGGTTTCCGCGGCACTGTGTTACTTTTTTAAGAAACAAACGATGCCATAAACAGAATTTTCATAGCCCCCTCAGTCTTTTAGATACGGGGTGATTTTGAAAATCTTGCATTTTGGGACACCCCCCGTATCTCGGTTACGCTGCAACTTATCAAAAAGGTAAAAAATTAACTTATTAGTTTTTTTCACGTAGAATCCAGTGGCTTGGTCAGATTTTTCTATGTTTAATTGTTTTCGAGAAAAAGAGCAAACTTGCATTTTTTTAAATAGGACACCTTACATATATTTAGCTATTATGATTCAGTTTATCACAAGCTTTTCAAAAATATATAATACTTTATAGCTGTTTTCAATGTGAAACTCAAAATTTACATTTTTTTACAAATTTACATTTTTTTAAACGGCACACCGTATAAATTTTAAGATTAAACAATTGTCACAAGCTTCTCACAAATATAAAACACTGATTTTAAAAATATATACCTATAACAATAACTTTTATAAATATAAATAACAATTAACTCAGTTGTGTTATACGTTCAAAAATTGAAAGCTACAATTATTTGATGATTTAGGAAACTGTCTCATAAATATTGCTCGAACTGTTCTCCATTATGCCTAAAACATGTTTCACACATTGTTCTGATTCGCCTCAGTGCATTTAAAATAATAAAAGGCCGTGCATGTAACTCCCTAAGCCTAAAGGCTCTTTCAGTGACTTCTCTTAAATCTGCCATCGTTTGGTACTGGACGGTATAAATTTTATTTTTTAGGTAGCCCCACAAAATAAAATTCAAAACCGTTAAATCGGGTGACCTGGGAGGCCATCTTACAGGTCCATGTGTTCCAATCCAGCGGTCAGGAAAATTATTGTTAAGATATGCTCTTACAATTTGAGCATTGTGAGCAGGAGCTCCGTCCTGTTGCAAATATAAGCTATTAAGATGAGCTAGGGGCACATTCTCTACTATTTCGGGCACAATGTTTTCCAAAATTTCTAAATATTTATTTGCAGTAAGATCGCCTTCAAATATATTATATAAAATTTTACTTCACAGTACGAAGCATGAAATGCTAAACCCAAACCTGCCTTGCCGTTCCCGTGGAAATATAACATGTTGATTTTCCTGGCACCAAAACTTAGTATTTTGCCGATTAAATATACCGGCACTGGTAAAATGACTCTCATCAGACCATATAATCGTCCTTTCTCTATTTACATTTTGTAAGTACATTTTGTAAGTACCAATTACAAAACTCTACGCGGCGCTCTGAGTCACCGAGATGTAAGTTTTGTACGACATGAAATTTGTATGGCTTAAACTTGTGTTTTTTTAGAATAGTTTGAACCCTTGATTTTGTAACACCGACAGAACCTTCCACTGTTCTACAAGAACTACTTTGATTTGTTTCAATTGAAGCCAAAACGTTTACTTTATCAATGTCCTGGTTTTCCTTATTGTAAATACTAGGTTGGGGTTTGGAAAATGAACCGACTTCAATTAAGTTTTATTTTTAAAAATATTCTTTTATCCGACTGTCTTCTTTCTGGGAATCTGTGAATATTAAGTTTTTATAAATTTTAAAATATGATGAAAAATATAAGAAGATGCCCATACCTGTTTAAATAAACTTCTAATGCTTCATCCGAATTTTCGATACACTGAATATAACAAACGAACATATCGTACTTTTTATAATTCTCGAATTTTGCATTCGCAGCCATAATTAAGAAAAAACTGCTATTTATTGAAACTGAATAGAAATAAAGAACAGAAAATGGATAACCTATTCTGACAGTAAATAAAGATTTTTTCAGATAACAAGCCTGTCATCTTTTGTTTTCCTAAATACCCGTCATGGCCTACTAAAAAAAATTTAAATTTGTTGAAAAATGTAAATTTTGAGCTTCACATTGAAAACAGCTATAAAGTATTATATATTTTTGAAAAGCTTGTGATAAACTGAATCATAATAGCTAAAAATATATAGGGTGTCCCATTTAAAAAAATGCAAGTTTGCTCTTTTTCTCGAAAACAATTAAACATAGGAAAAATCTGACTAAGCCACTGGATTCTACGTGAAAAAAACTAATAAGTTCATTTTTTACCTTTTTGATAAGTTGCAACGTAACCGAGATACGGGGGGTGTCCCAAAATGCAAAATTTTCAAAATCACCCTTTTGAACCTTGAAAGTAACACAGTGCCGCGAAAACCGCCACCTTCTATCTTTACTAATAACGCAGATAACCCGTAAAACATACGAAAACTGGACACCCTGTACTGTAACTCTGCTTGCTGCTGCGAAAGCGGGTCGGGCCACCGGTCGGGGTGTTTTGTAATCTAACGGTTGAATAGGTATCAAAGAGTTACTCAACTTTACTCTTCGTAGGTATATGAATTTAGATCTTAGTAAAACTGAATTTTGCGTAGGCGTATTGCCCGTTGTTTCCCGTCTACAATTATAAAACTCTTTATCTTTTAGGCACAGAACTTGTTAATTCTGTGTTTTAGGTATCAAATTATAATGTAATATGTACGTACAGACCGGTACTCTTAAGAGTTAGGTGTAAGACATGGGTACAGACAAGTTTTTTTTTTAATTTATTTATTTCTAATTTTTTTTTGTTAAATAAAGAAAAGTTACCTCAGCAAAGTTGACTTTATATTGTTATTGACTACTTTTACTTAAGTAAACATATAACGAATTCGTTCTGTGGAAATAAGCTGAACTTTAAAATCGTTAACAATCTTTATAGTCTATTTCAGAAAGGTCTAGAGTAGAGTAATAAAATGGGAAATGCCGTCCAGTTCGGCTCAATTTCGGTGTCGGCCATAGGCGCAGGTAAACTTTGTACATTAAATTATTTATGATAACTAACCAAAAATTTTAGAGAATTAGGTTAACGGGTATTAGGATAAAATATTATTGTTTGTAATATTAAAATTTCAAGTAATTGCGTAAAAGGATTAGGAATAGTTATATACATTACTAGACGCGAAAGTTAATTTTTTGGTGCGAGGAGGTTTTTGAATAGCCGAGGCGAAGCAGAGGTGATTTAATATCTCCGAACATCAAAACAGGCTTTCGCATCGTGTGATGTATTAAATTTTTTCTACTACTGTTCTCTGATCAATATATTATTAAATAATGAACTTTGATTTTATTCAAATTTTAATGATAAAATAAGGTTTTTTTACCTGTAAAATAATCCATGACAACTAGTTATTTGAGTACTGTCAGAGTCTGTCAGTTCGAATTTTTTAAGTTCGCTAGTCTAAAATGTTATCCCAAAACCAAAACGTTGCTATTCAGAAGGTGGCCGAGTTGACATGTGCCCCACTTCAAATTCGCTTGAATAAATACATTAAAAATTTCCTATGAGTATTTGTGTTTTTTTTGTCCTGTCATAGAAAGTAGTACTTTCGTAGCTAGAAACATACTACTTTCGTAGCTAGCAACGTATAATATTCAGGTAACTCTAATGTTCACTTTCGTGATCTTTTGTGTTGCTAGGGCCCGAAGGTTAATTTATTTATACAGTAGTAGAAAAAGGTATGTTTTCTGGCCTGAAGTGTCAAAATCGAAATATTGTGTAGGGATTAGTTAGGTAGTAGATTATGAAGTTACGTTTTGCGTTTAACAGGTACCGAGTTTGGCTCTGGCCTCTTTGGCTGGATCATATAAATAGGTGGTAATTTGGAATGAACTTCATATATCGTGTGTGTGTATGACCTTAATAAGTATATTTGTTTAGTTTAACGCATTAGTATTTGCTGTCAAGCCGTATATAGTATTTACAGTATTATAAGATTAGTAATAAAATGGCGACATTCACACCAACAAAAAGATGTTCCAATAATTCTCCAGTATCAGTGAGTGAAAAAGTTATTATTTTAAATGTACATGATTGCATATAATACGATTATCCGAATTTTACTGTACTTATTAAACTGCCGACCGATGTTCCGGAATGACTATTATTCAGGAACAACATGGCTTTTATCCAAATCGATCAGTCGAGACAAACTTATTATGCTTTTCTGAATGTGTCACGGGGGCGTTGGATGCGCAGTGGCAGGTTGATGCGATCTATACGGATTTCAGTAAGGCGTTTGACCGGATCGATCAAAATATTCTAATCAATAAGCTTTCCGAGGCCGGGGTTGCTGCGTTCATCTGCCGGTGGGTATCATCTTACATCTGTGGGAGATCTTCTAGGTTGTCAGTATTGGGTTATAAATCTGACTCTTTTTTGTTGACCACGGGTGTCCGTCAGGGAAGTCATTTGGGTCCTCTGCTATTTATTATCTTTATAAACCCTGTAAAGTCATGTTTTCTACATTCTCGAATTTTGGTGTACGCAGACGACACGAAAATTTTTAAAATAATTAAGTCAAATGAGGACTGCCATAGGTTGCAGGATGATCTCCAGCGATTCGCTGCTTTTTGCAAAGATAATAGCTTGATATTAAATGTAGACAAATGCTATAAGATCTCATTCACAAGAAACAGAAACATTTTTTATTTTAATTATACATTTAATGATATAGGTATTAAAGTTGTAAGCGAAATTAGAGACTTGGGGGTCATTATGGACAGCAAATGGACTTTTGCGGGGCATGTTGAGCAGATGGTTAACTCGGCACTTAAATTGTTGGGATTTATAAAACGTTCCTGTAAAGATTTTAAAAACTCTAATTCACTTTTAGCCTTGTATTATGCCTTTATATATAGCAGACTTCAGTTTGCTGCTCCTGTGTGGTCCCCAGGTTATAATGTCTATGTTGATAGGATCGAAAGGGTCCAAAAAAAAGTTTATGAGATTTTTATCTTTTAAATTTAACATTCCAGTTGTTAATCACGACTATTCAGAAATAAGATCGCGTTACGGCTTGTTGCCATTGCAGATTAGAAGAAAAATGTCAGATTTTGTGATTTTATTTAAAGTGTTAAACAATCTTATTGATGCTCCGGAATTATTAGCAAAAATTAAATTTTATGTACCTACCAGGCGTTTTAGGGATCAAAATATTTTTGTAGTTCCGTATAGAAGGACGAACTTGGGTTATAATTCTCCATTCTGTCGGATTTTGCGAAATTTTAACCATTATAATCCGGATTTGATAGATCTGTATAGTATGTCCTTACCATTGTTTAAGAGGAAAATGAGGCGTTTTTTTATGAGCCTCGAATTGTAACATAATGGTTGGTGTTAGTGATGTTAGTGATTAAGTGTAATAAAAATAAGTTTATTTTCATTTTCTGTTATCTCCGTAGGATTAACATGTTTTTTTTACTAATTTTTTGTATTCTAGTTACTTAACGGATTGTTTACTAAGACTCTAGTACTAAGTGGATACTGTTGTGGAATGCTATTCTGTTTGTATCCCAAAGTGAAATAAATAAAAAAAATAAATAAATGACTGGAGTTGGAAAGTCCGCCATATCATTGCGAACTAAATCCTATAGAACTTATATGGGCGCAAGTGAAAGGATTTGTAGCAAGGCACAACATGACATTCAAAATGAAAGACGTTAAGCTACTGTTTGATCAAGCCATTAAGGAAGTGACACCAGAGTAGTCCATCATGTCATTAAAGAAGAGGAGAAAATGTGGGATCTTGACCACCTGATCGATCGGACCGTCGACCCGTTAATTATAAAGCTGGCATTACATATATGCAAGTTTGAAGCAATGCAAGTTTCATGCAATGCAAGTCGGCCTTTCTCTTGCATTGCCCGCGATATTACATCTAGACAATTTTGATGCAAGTTTTAGATTTTGATAAGGGTGACAGTAGGGCTACGAACCCTACAAAGTAACTAAATTTTTTAGGTTACAGTTATAATTACTGCTAGTAGGTACAACACAAGTATACTAACCTCTGGATCACCTTGCTTTTGCCCTTTTCCATTAAAACACGAGTATAAACAAAATCTTGAAAGAAAATCACAGAGGAAAACTTCGCCGAAATAAAAGTAACATAACCACAAAAAACATTTCAATAACTTTTTTGTACGGTTGGTGATAACGAAATTACTAAAAAAGTTACTAGGCTTGCATACGACTTGCACCGAAAATAGCGCAGGTTCTAATTTTTCGTCTTGCATGAGAATTGCACCAAACTTGCCCCTGCGCGTGCGCTTTATACTCTTTGGTCTTGCATATCACTTGCATTGCACGAGACTTGCATCATGTAATGCGGCTTTAACGTCAAGAGGAGATGACAGTTCCTCAGATGACGGAAAATATTATGATTTTTATAATTTAATTTCTGTATAATGTATTTTTTGTATTTTGTATTTTATTTATAATGTTTAATAAAAAATAGGTGTACCTAATACTATGTACAGGGACATTTTTTTAAGTGTCTCACCCGATTGGCGATTTTCCTGCTGACTATCATAAAAAACAAATACCATATTTCTGAATGATTTTCGATAAGGAAGCCGAATTTAATGTCAAAAAATACATAGATTTACAAATTTGACAGATGAGACGCCATTTTGAATTTTCTTAAATGGCAACCCCCATAAATAACCACACGATTGGATTGCATTTGGCGATCCGATTCTAAAACTATATAGTTGTTGACACTTATTTTCAGCCGTTTCGGAAATACGGGCGTTCCCAATTTGCCTCCATCGATTTTGTCTTTTAAGTGTCTCACCCCTTTAATAAATAGACCTTCTAAGCTGAACAGCTTAATTTTTTTCACAGTGACATAATTTTGCGTGAGCAAGCGATCTACGCTATAGTCAAATCCGACAGATGTCAAAAAGTGACAGATACGACGCCATTTTGAATTTTCTTAAATGGCAACCCCCATAAATAACCACACGATTGGATTGCATTTGGCGATCCGATTCTAAAACTATATAGTTGTTGACACTTATTTTCAGCCGTTTCGGAAATACGGGCGTTCCCAATTTGCCTCCATCGATTTTGTCTTTTAAGCGTCTCACCCCTTTAATAAATAGACCTTCTAAGCTGAACAGCTTAATTTTTTTCACAGTGACATAATTTCGCGTGAGCAAGCGATCTACGCTATAGTCAAATCCGACAGATGTCAAAAAGTGACAGATACGACGCCATTTTGAATTTTCTTAAATGGCAACCACCATAAATAACCACACGATTGATTTGCATTTGGCGATCCGATTCTAAAACTATATAGTTGTTGATACTTATTTTCAGCCGTTTCGGAAATACGGGCGTTCCCAATTTGCCTCCATCGATTTTGTCTTTTAAGTGTCTCACCCCTTTAATAAATAGACCTTCTAAGCTGAACACCTTAATTTTTTTCACAGTGACATAATTTCGCGTGAGCAAGCGATCTACGCTATAGTCAAATCCGACAGATGTCGCTCGTGTGGTTCCTTACAGCGGTTGCCATTTAAGAAAATTCAAAATGGCGTCGTATCTGTCACTTTTTGACATGTCGGATTTGACTATAGCGTAGATCGCTTGCACACGCGAAATTATGTCACTGTGAAAAAAATTAAGGTGTTCAGCTTAGAAGGTCTATTTATTAAAGGGGTGAGACACTTAAAAGGCAAAATCGATGGAGGCAAATTAGGAACCCCCGTATTTCCGAAACGGCTGAAAATAAGTATCAACAACTATATAGTTTTAGAATCGGATCGCCAAATGCAATCCAATCGTGTGGTTTTTTATGGGGGTTGCCATTTAAGAAAATTCAAAATGGCGTCTCATCTGTCAAATTTGTAAATCTATGTATTTTTTGACATTAAATTCGGCTTCCTTATCGAAAATCATTCAGAAATATGTTATTTGTTTTTTATAATAGTCAGCAGGAAAATCGCCAATCGGGTGAGACACTTAAAAAAATGTCCCTGTACATAATGCCTAAATTTTATTCTGTTAAAATAAAATTCTTTCCTTTTTACGAGTATAATTAAATTTCTGTACAATGTATTTTTTTAAAAATGTTTAATAAAAAGTAAGTGTAGCTAATAAATACTAATGCCTAATTTTTATTGTGTTAAAATAAAATTCTTTCCTTTTTACGAATATCCTACCGGCACGCCTTTGTCACACCATTTTCAGTATTTGTGAATGGATGACAATAGGCAAAACCCATAAATTGACCCAAACCCGGGTGGTACTACCTGCACTTGATGAAAAGAAAGAATTTCGCAATAAAATTAATGACAAATTGTGAAAGTGGCTTAAATATTCGTTGGGTCACTCTGTAGTCCCTTTGCATACCTAATGAGCTTTTATTACTCTACACCTTTCTGAAAGAGACTATAATTAGAACACTAAAAATATTATTAACGATAAAGCGTGTCCGTGTGAAAGAATCTTTTCCACTGCTAGTCAACTTATTTCCGATAGAGAAAGAAAACGTCCAAACCACTATTTTTTTTTAATTATAATTATTTGTAAGAAATAAGAAAGACAAAAACCTGAAACAATACGCTTTTTTCCAAGACTCGTCATGTTTTTGTTCGTATTTTATCGCTAATTTCGAACATTACCTTTCTTCATTTTTTTTTAATTTTCGCTAAATACTAATAAATACCTGTAAAACTTTATAATTCAGTTAATCGGAGTAATCAAAGTAATAAAACAACAAATATTACAAATGATTACTTAGTATCAGAGTAACAAATACTCAAAAGTAACGAAAATCAACTTCTCTTCTCTCGTGCCAGTGTTGTCGCGCCAAGGACATGCCTTCTAGCTAAAACTATCTCACACACTCCTAAATAATATGAGGTCTCCGCACTTGGGGCAGAGTGATTTCTAAAAGATGTAGGTGGCTATTTAGCCTACAATAACCGGTTAGAACACCCACTAGGTCTATTAGAGCTGCCCGCCCCTTTGACAACAACCAAGTTGTCCGGAACGAGCTCGGCTCCGAAACCAAAATTTTCGCCTAACTACAAGCTCCGTTTCTTTTCCACGTCTTCACTTGGTAATGCTATTACAATAAAATTATTAATGTAAAAGACAATGACACGTAAACGTCAATGTCGAAATTAGGTTTTTCAACAGGTAAATAATACACCTGACATTGTTTTGGTAGACACAGGCTCGTTAGTCATACTGTACACCGGAGTGTTCTGGGGTCCAGCTTAGTTGTACTCTTTTTTTTTGCTCGTAGTTCATTGGGTGCAGCCTGACACCTCTGTCAATCGAGCTTAGAGCTCGTCTTGGGCTGTTGGACTGCCTTTAGTGCTGCCTGACTCTCCGAGTAGATATATATCTTCCTCGTCTCCCGTATTAACCTCCTCTCTGGTTGCAACCTCAAGGATTGCAAAGACCTCGGCTTGGAACACCGTGGTGTATCTTCCGAGAGGGAATGCCTGTCCTTCTCCCGTGTCTTCTCGGTATACTCCGGCCCTGGCCAGCTCCGTGCCAGCCATCCTTGAGCCGTCAGTATACCAGAGCTGACCGCCTTCGGATTGGGGTCTATTTCCTGGCTCCATTCTCGTGAGAATATCTACCTTAAAGTTATTGTTCAGAATAAGGTGGTCCTCGGAGGGTCTGGTGCAGGAGAGTATAGGAATAGCCCCCGCAGCGTTTTTGCGATCTCCGTCTGACCGAACCCTACTGGTTGTCCTATCCAGGTTTTATTCTCCGCCATTCTCCTGTACGCCGCCATGGCCTCCCTCTTTATCCAGAGAGCGGGATTTCTGGCAACCCCAGCAGACCGTTTACAGCTGCTCCTGGAGTTGTCCTCATTGCGCCAGTTATTCTCAGACAAGTTAGTCTTCGCGGACCCGTCAATTTCAGGGCGTAGGTGATTTTCTTCACTGCGTGCCACCAGACCACCGATCCGTACATGATCTTGGGTCTTATCATCGCGGTGTACAACCAAAGCAGTATGTGGGGCTGATGGCTCACTTTCTTTACCGTATTTTCTACACGTGATTTCTATGTTAGTTTCCTGTCAAAAGTGGCCGCTAAGTATTGCGTGTATCCATAAACTAAACACAAAAGAGGGCAATGCACAATTTATACGCCCCAATATATTGGGGGTACAACTATTATTCGGCATTATTAGCGATGGGGAAAGTTTTAGATTCGTAGTCTTTGAGTTGATTTTGAGATATTTGGAAAAACTAAAATGTATTTTAGAAGGTTTTTGATATTTTTAAACACAGTCTCATATCCACCTTTTCCGTAAATCACTATTAGGTAGATTTTGGCTACAACGTTTCGGGTTCCTGGAACAATTATCAAAATTGTTTACTTATGGCGGCCTCTTAGATTTTTTGATGGTACATGGTGATTCACCTTAAGCCCCCCCCCCCCACACCTTAACTTTTTTACTTATCATGCTCGGTAAAAATAAAAAATATTAGCATAATGTAGGGTATTTGAAATACTTTTTCCAGGGGTCTCCACGAATCCCCTTAGTCACTACAATACAAGATATTATATATGAGGCATGCATTTCCAAAACGTTGTTAGTGCCAAATCCTCAACAATGGACTTTTCTGAAGAAATGGGTTGTAAGGATCATATTTCATTCTGTGCATACATATTTTGCGCCTAGCGCGTTTCGAAGTGGGGATGTCTGTGGTGTGCAAGTCATAACGTTTTAAGAGTCGAGAGCAAACCAATCAATGTTTGGTTAATCGAAAGAAAGCCATAGTTAGCAATTCCTTGAATTTAATTTGAAGCATTTTAGTAAGTGTAGATATGAATACCTCTAAAAAGAGAACCAGACATGAGGATGAGTGGAAGAAAAATAAATTAAAAAAGCGAAAAAATTCCACGCCAAAAAACAAGTTCCAACTGAGGTAAGAAGTGCGTTCATTATACTAGCGATTCCAATTATTTTTAAAAATGTCATGTTATAAAAATGTACTTACTGAGTTTTTTTTTTCTTTTAGGCAACATGTAAGTGCTAATTTGCATGTAAATCAATAAAGTTAGAATACCGCATTGAGTTATTTAAGCAATTTTATGAATTTGCAGACTACAATAAACAACAAAATTATCTACAACGACTTATTCATCCGCAGTTAATAAAACGAAGGCGCAATGGAAGGTATGATCATCCAAGTGAAAGTAAAAGGAAACATTCGTTCAGTTACTTTATATTATTGCCTGGCGGTTCTGAGGTGAAGGTATGTCTTACATTTTTTGTAACACTTTTGGCGTGACTCCAAAAAGAATTTAACTTTTGGATGAGAAGATACTGGAGGGAAAAGTGGATATTTCAGACGCTCGTGGAGGTTCACGACGTACTCTGTCCAACCCGTAATGGAGTAACAAAATAATAGAGCATATTAAAAGTTTTCCTAGCATTGAAAGCCATTATGCCAGAGCAAAAACACCAAACAAGCGCTTTCTATCACCGGATTTGAATGTCTCTAGAATGTATCGAGGGTTTTTTGAAAAATATTGTTCCGAGTATTCCATTACAAAGCCACCAGTGACACGACAGTGGTACAACGAGATTTTCATATAAAAATTTAACTTGACTTTCGGTATACCAAGAGTAGATACGTGTTCCACTTCTGACAGCTTGGCCGTCAAAATTAAAGCAGGAGATGAAAGCGCTATTACGGAACAAGAAATTCACCATAGAAGAGCAGAGTCTGCAACAAAAGCAATGTCATGCGACACAAAAAATGCTCCATTATCTGATTTTTACGTAATTTCTTTTGATATGCAACAGCAGATGTCTATACCTCAACTAACTCATTCGGAAATGTATTATGCGCAACAGCTCACTGTGTGTAATCTTAGCATTTATGATTCTAAGAAAGGAGAGGGATTTATGCGCTTATGATCGGAAGATTATGGCGGAAGAGGTTCTTTGGAAATATCTTCCTGTCTCTATACATACCTTACAAAAGATATTAATACCCAAAAGAACAAACTGATATTATGATCCGATAACTGCGGCGGACAAAATAAAAATCAGTACATCATCGCCATGTACCTTGTCCTATTGGCCAATAATGTATTTTCTGAAATAATTCACAAATTCCCTGTCAAAGGGCATACTTTCCTTAGTTGCGATAGAGACTTTGAGATTATAGAGAAGCGGAAAATTAAGGCTTACACATTAATGGATATTGTTCGTATTATCACCAGTGCAGTCGATGGCTGCAGCATTAAATGCTATGTATGTTTATATCGAGAAATTTTCTCGCTATAAACATATGTGAAATGTAGCACGTAGCGACAATCGAGCGTTTCTATGGAAAAATATAATTATTTTGGAACGTATATAATATGAGGGGTTCATAGCAAAAGTGGTGTGACAATCCGATTTTGTCACAAATGAACTAATTTAATCTAATGTGTATGGTGTCTTTTAACAAATGACCCTGTATAAAGTAAATACATACCTAAGGTCAACGGCCTCTGTTTTCGTTGTCTTTGACCGAGCAAAGCTACATTATTCTCCCATTTTAAATCACATATCTCCCTGGAATACACTATCTGAGACTTATTCTGGTGTTTGATTGTGAGATTCAATTAATATATTTATTTTGTTTGTTTTACCATTTTTATGATCACCTGTCAAATTGACTGATGAATTTTCTAGGTTAATATTCTTCTTCTGCACATGTGTGGGCCATAACATTAATGGCCGTTTGCTCCGAGAATGGCAGGGATATCTTAGGAGTTGGGTTTTCTTTAAACAATTTTTAGTGAATTGTAGGATTTTCGAATTGACTGCTTATGTAAAACTAAATTTGGGTGCATCTGTTTCATTTCTCTTGGCTTGGAGCATCTGCAATTGAATGGGCATTGCTCTAAACACTTCATTCCGTGTCGCCGCCAGTGTGTGAACTGGTCTCTCTCTTTCGGAGCGAGCAGGTAGTTCTGCCCTAACCCTTATTGTTCTGTGGTTCTGGCCGGAAATGGGTCGCTCTTTCGCTTTATCTCTCTCCACCCCTCTCTGGCGTTTCTCTTCCCTCTCATATCCTGTTAACGGCACGTTTTTCAACTTTTAACCTAGAATTCTTCAGTGACTTCACTTAACTTCCAGCGTGCAACGAGGCAGCAGGCGTTTTAGATCCAGGGCTATTCAAGCCATCTGTGTACCAGGATTTTGGATCTAAAGCGTCACTTTCTGTGCCCCTTTAGTTTGCTTGTTCATTTTTGGTTTCTGGGGCCACAGAAAGCCACATCGTGGGATTTTTTGTCATCAGTTGTTCGCTGAAGTTAAGTCGGGTCACCAAGTCCTAAGATATCCCTGCCATTCTCGGAGCAAACGGCCATTAATGTTATGGCCCACACATGTGCAGAAGAAGAATATTAACCTAGAAAATTCATCAGTCAATTTGACAGGTGATCATAAAAATGGTAAAACAAACAAAATAAATATATTAATTGAATCTCACAATCAAACACCAGAATAAGTCTCAGATAGTGTATTCCAGGGAGATATGTGATTTAAAATGGGAGAATAATGTAGCTTTGCTCGGTCAAAGACAACGAAAACAGAGGCCGTTGACCTTAGGTATGTATTTACTTTATACAGGGTCATTTGTTAAAAGACACCATACACATTAGATTAAATTAGTTCATTTGTGACAAAATCGGATTGTCACAACTCCCCCTCTCCTAGGAAAGGAGGGGAATTTCCTAAAGGAAATTGACCGACGATAATCAAGCACAAAAAGCCTCATTAGCTAAGTAAAGCAAATCAAACAATAATTTAAGTATTCATACACAAAAAAAAGAAATAAGCAGGGACCGAAACACTCCCGGAGTGTTTATCAAATATAGTTACAAATAACGTAAGAGTAAGTAATAAAGTAAGTAATAAAAAATAATTAATAATAATTTCAAGCACTGTTCCGCAGCTGACAACCCATGGAGACTCCGAGAGAGGAAAGGATGTGACCACGAGCTGTTTGTACGGTATAGCGGTCCAAAAAAGCGAACTCGATGGATATCGGACTTAAGTTAGCATTGCGTACAACCAAACGTGTCTTGGCGAACCTCGTGTACTAACCTCATACAAACAAACTCGCGGTACAACCTCGCAACCACAAGAAAGACCCAAGGAAGGCAAATACACAGCAGTACTTGAAAGGTGAAAAAAAAAATAAAGATAATCAATACAAAAAAAATAGCTGTAACCCAGATGCTCCACCAGACAAAGGGAGTGTATTTTAGTACACACCAAACTAAAAGATACAAACGTGTCGATGACAACTAAATGTACCACAGCCTTCAACAGGAAAATCTAATTAGGGTGTTCCGAAAGGCGGCACTGCTCCTGGCCTGGCGTATCACACAATACCTGCGGACGAGGTCATAAGCAGTAGTTTTGCCCTCCCCTGTGCTGCATCGAAGTGCAGACTGAATCAGGGGTCAGACAGCCACCCCCCACAATATAACTCTGCCCGCAAATCTGCCTTCAGCAGAAGGAACATTCTAACAAAAGACGGCAAAACGCCACCCAGGGGCACCCACGGCCCCTCAGCTTCTTGTATAACAAAAAAAAAAGACTGTATATAGATAGGACAAAATCGGTAAATATAAAGTAGCTAACATTAAGCTATTAGTTGCCATAAGGAGGAAAACAATGAAGAAAGGCAGAAGCAAGATACAAAGTAAAAAGAAAAAAGGTAAGTCAAGGTAAGTAGGTAAGTATTTGGACTCTAGGTACAAATCCGGTGACAACCGTATTGGCAAAAGACATCGAGACTTTTCCAATTGACCTAGGCAAAAAACGTACCCAAAGATAACTAAAAATCAAAGCAAAGATAATGAAAACAAGGTAAGCAAGGTATTAATCAAGGTAAGGTAAATAACACAATAAAAGCAAAGCAAAGGAAAAACATCAAACAAATGGCAACTAAATCAAGTCAAATCAGGTAATAATAGTCTGACTGTAATCAGACTTTCAGCGAAGCTAATAAAGTAAGCAAAGCAAAATAACGTCAAGGTAAGGTATTAAGTCAAATCCGGGTATAGTGGTTTACTGAGGGTAGTAGTAAAAAAAAAAAAAAGTAAATTAAAAAAAAACTAGAAACAAGTAATGATTTATACGAAAGTAAAACAAGGAAATCCATCAAATCCGGCCCTGTTGAATGCTCATCCCATTTCACGCTAAGATGATAATTCAAAAGACACTGACATCGAAAACTGAAATGAAATCATGAATAACGGAGGAGTGAAATCAACAAATGGAATCGTAGGTGATTAAGAAAATATATAAAGTAATTATTTATACCAGATTACATAAGAAATCAATTCAATCAGGTCCTGCCGAACACTCATCTCATTTCACGCTAAGATGATAGTCCACAAGACACTGATACAAGAAACTCAAAATCATGGTAATCGAGGAGAACTATAGAAAAACTGAAACTGAAACTGTGCACCTGGTGCTCAACTCATTTCACGCTAAGATGAGGACCAGTGAGTGAGGAAAAAGGTGGAAAATATCAATCCAAAGAAATAATTACACTGAAATACTAGGAATACTCCGTTACCAACAAAATAAAAGAAGATACACGTGACTAGCAAATAAAAATAGTACAATAGCTGAAGGCTGAAGCAAAAAGTAACTTGAAGCTGATAGACTGAAGGTCTCAGGACTTCAACAAGCAACCCGACTGAAGGTCATGGTGCTACGCAGAGCTATTCTACGCCCACTGCTGCAGGGCTTAAACAAGCAACCTGACTGAAGGTCCTAGTGCTTGGGCACTTAACGGGCTTTTACCGTCACTGTGTTCCCAGTGCAGGATTATTCTACGGCCACCTCTGCAGGGCTAAAACAAGCAACCGGACTGAAGGTCCTAGTGCTTCGGCACTTGACGGACTTTTACCGTCACTGTCTCTACAGATGGAAATTTTTCAGAAAAGTCTTTACCAAACAGTTTATGTTCTCTGCCAAAATTTACAAGGTAAGGCGAATAACCAGTAGTTTCGTGTCGCGCGGTACGGATTGCGCAACCGATTGCGGATAAATTGTCCTCCCAGGTCCGGTGATTATTTTGTTGCACGTACGAACGTAACATGGTTTTTATGACTCGATTAACGCGTTCGGTATGTCACCGCTCGTGGATAGATGCGGTATAAAATATCTGGACTTTATATTTGTCACAAAGAGTTTGAAAATCTTTAGATTTCATCGCGGTTCCATTATCGCAAGTCAAATACTGAGGGGCACCATAAACTAAAAATATTCCTTCCTCAACACACTTAGCAAGTGTTTTAGCAGTGGCAGACCGACAGGGAAACAAAACCACGTACTTACTAAAACAATCGGTGACAACTAAGATGTTTGTATAACCAGAACGTGACCGCGGTAAAGGTCCTATAAAATCGAGACTAATGGCTTGCCAGGGTTTCTTTATGTCGGGGCGATTGCCCATTAAACCTGCAGGGCGTTTTTGCTCTACTTTATTCTGAGCACACGTTTTACAAGAACGAACATATTTGGTTACATCGGATCGCATTTTCGGCCAATGATAGCGCTCAGCAACTTTCCAAAAGGTCTTAAAAATTCCCACATACCCTGCGGCTGGAATATCATGACAACGAAATAAAATCTCCCTACGACTATCTTTAGGCACCACTATTTTCCAACAGCTGGAATTATCAGGAAAATTAGGGTTATTGGACTTAACAAATTTATAAAGAGTGTTATTCTCGACTCGCCAACAAGGATACTTTTCTGGACGTTCCCCTAACCTATGAATCATGTTTATATACCATTTATCTGTTGTAGTAGAATATGAGGGTAAAGGTGGCGACTCAGCGACAGGTGAAATTGAGTCAGCGGCCACAGGTACTGGCGGTGCCAATAAAACGTCGAATCTCAGTGATATTTTTGGGAGGAACTATATTTACAATGGCTTCTACTTTTTCTGGATCGGGTCGTAGCCCTTTTGCATCTACAATGTAACCAAGATATTTTAGTTCGGGCTTACAAAAATGACATTTCTCCTCAGATACAATCAAACCTGCCTCCTTCAATCGATCAAAAACAAGTCCCAAAACCTTTAGATGCTCTGAAAAAGTCCTGGAAATAATGATTATGTCATCCAGGCATACCATCACGTGATTTTCCAAATCGACACCCAGAACACGGTCCACAACACGTTGCCAGGTCGCGGGCGCATTAGTTAAGCCGAAAGGCATGCGCAAGTGAAGATTGGCTGAGAGGTACTTGCCAGAAAGCTGATTTTATGTCGATGGAGATGATATATCGGGCATCTCTTAGGCGATCTAAAATGGCAGAAATATAAGGAATGGGATATGCGTCCTTCTTAGTCTTCTCGTTTAATTTCTGGAAATCAATGCAAAATCGGTAGCTATCATCCTTCTTGCGTACTAAACACACTGGACTCGACCAGGGGCTTTTAGATGGTTCTATCACGCCAAGTTTCAACATCTCGTCGATTTCCTGATCCATGATCTGCTGTTTATACGAAGAAACTGGGTAGTAACGTTGCTTGATTGGCTTGGTGCCCGATTCAAGTTCTATTTCATGTTTTGCAACCTTGTAAAGTCCAAGGCCAGTACCCATTTGAAATATTTTCTCCTTAACCAATGTATTAAGAGCGGTTCTTTCCTGTTCTGATAAGGAATCGCCATCTATGATGCTACAAATTTCCGTGTCTCCAGAATTATTAGAGAAATGCCAGACGTCCTGCTTCAAATCTGGAATGATCTCCATAGACCTCCAAAAGTCAATGCCTAATATGAGCCTATGTGATAATTTAGGTAAGACTAAAATATCTATCATACGAGTTTTGCCTAATAAAGTTACTGGTGCTTGAAAATAACCTAAACTCGAACATGACTGCCCATTTGCAACTGTACAAGTGGTTTGTTGCTTGACAAGTTTCAGACCCAAACTTTGCAACAAAATAAAACCAGGATGTCCAACAATAGTCCGAGAAGCTCCAGAATCCAAGAGACCTAACATATTGCAACCTAAAATCGATATTTCCAAATATGGACGTTCGTCACCATGTGCGTGGGAGATAATAAAGTCTAACAGATTTTTATTAGATAAACTTATGTTGTCGGTCGGTGAATGTTGAGGGATGGGAGTAATCTTACGACCTATCGACTCTCCCGGGTGCCGTTTCCCGACGGAGAACATTTTGGACAATCTTTAATAGTTACATTTGGTGCTCCACAACGATAGCAATGGATTTTGCGGGAGTCTGGACATTCGCGGTTCAAATGCCCTAATTTGTTACAATTCCAGCATGTGATTGGCCTAGGCTTAAAGGGTGTTCGAGGTGGTGTTCTGACCTCATCAACAGAAGAAGGTATAGAGTGGTTGAGAGGGCGGCTTATTTGAGTGGAAGGAGACGGAGATGGTTCATCCGTAGCAATGAATGCGAAATCTGGCTCGACAAAGCCATGGCGCTTTCTTGATGGAGGGACATAGTGATCTGCGCGATATTTCTTAGCCTCTAGTTTAAGACACTCCTCTTCTAGTTCTTCCAGACTTTGAACTACAGGTAATTGAGTGGTGTAAAATGGAGACAAGTTCCTAGAGACAATGTCTAACTGAGCTTCGGCTTGATGCTGACCATATCGCTTGAATAATGCGGACATACTAGAGAGATAATCCACAATGCTTTCAGTGGGATCCTGAGTTCTCTCCAAGATTTCTTTAAACAACCTAGGACGGTAATCAGGCGGTTGAAAATGACGACATAAAAGAGCTGACAAACCAGTCCAGTCTGAAAATCTATGTTTATTCGCGCGAAACCAAGTCAAAGCTTTGCCTGAAAACAGATCTATGGCAGAATCGAACAATTCGCGTTCTGAAACGCCTCGAGCTTCACGCAACTCTGATACTCTTTCCAGAAAGTTGTGAACAGAAAATTGTTTAGGGTCGCCAGTGAATTTAAGATTCCATTTTTCAACGCGCGGAGTTTTGCTACATGAGGGTGGAAATTGAGAGACATTAGGCGCTGTTGGAGTAACATTATGCGCAGGGGGCATGGTATTATGCACGGTTGGCGTGACATTAGGTGTTGATCGCGTATTTCTCGGTGCTGAGTGCTGAGTGCTGAGAAGAATCTGAATCGGAATCTAAGCGAGTCCTACCTAACAAAGAACTGAGATTAGGATTTTGTTCCAAAAGAGTCTCCAAATTATCCAGCTTACTGAGGATTTGGGTTAAAAGCTGAGATCGGATTTGACCTTCGTCATTGCTCAAGCCAGTGACAGGGATACGGTCCACACGATGAAGCAAATGAATGAGCTGAGACTCTAATCGTTCAAACTTGGTCTTGGCTTTAGCTCCTGAAACGTTCTGAATAGAGGATCCAAGGTCTTTTAAAGTTTGCACGACGTAGGCTCGTTCCTCGTCAAAAACGCGATTGTACGCAGGATAAATTAGTTTTTTGCCCTGCTTTTCCATACGCAAGATAGGGCGAAACGCGGCTCGCAACTCGTCTACGGTCTGCGTGTCATCAGCAGGCAATCCACGAACTGAAAGCTCATATACGAGCATCTCCTTTCTGAGAAACTCAACTCGCATATTATAGTCCATTTTAAACGAATTAAATTTAACACACGAAAGCTCAAAGAATTAATCAAAATAAAATTTAAAAAAGTCAAGTTAACGTAATAAAAGTTAAAGGCAAAAGAAAATGCTTTATGATGGAGATAAGCAAAGTAAAAGATTGAAGTAAATATTCGTGATCATAAATTTGTTGATCAAAAGTAAGGTAATTTACTCGAATGGCCAAAAACAAATATATGTACTTACTAACTAGTCAAAATCAGTAAATAAGTAACTATACCTAGATAGTAAATAAGTCACAAGTAAAGTGGATTATAGACAAAATCAATACTAGTCAATCCAACAGTCAATATAACAGGTAAGTCAAAAATAATCATACAGTTAAATATAGTAAATTGTAAGGTGTTAGTACAAAAAAAAACCAGCAAAAATAAAAAAAATTATACAGCTCACCTAGTGGATGATTTTAAGGGTGGGAAAAAAAATTACGTTTTTGCTTTTTAATGGCCCTACGTTGGGCGCCAAAATTGCAACGCGTCTTTCGCTGTATTAAAAATTTAATTTTTTTTTTGCTGTTTTTTTTTGTACTAACACCTTACAATTTACTATATTTAACTGTATGATTATTTTTGACTTACCTGTTATATTGACTGGTGGATTGACTAATATTGATTTTGTCTATAATCCCCGTTACTTGTGACTTATTTACTATCTAGGTATAGTTACTTATTTACTGATTTTGACTAGTTAGTAAGTACATATATTTGTTTTTGGCCATTCGAGTAAATTACCTTACTTTTGATCAACAAATTTATGATCACGAATATTTACTTCAATCTTTTACTTTGCTTATCTCCATCATAAAGCATTTTCTTTTGCCTTTAACTTTTATTACGTTAACTTGACTTTTTTAAATTTTATTTTGATTAATTCTTTGAGCTTTCGTGTGTTAAATTTAATTCGTTTAAAATGGACTATAATATGCGAGTTGAGTTTCTCAGAAAGGAGATGCTCGTATATGAGCTTTCAGTTCGTGGATTGCCTGCTGATGACACGCAGACCGTAGACGAGTTGCGAGCCGCGTTTCGCCCTATCTTGCGTATAGAAAAACAGGGCAAAAAGCTAATTTATCCTGTGTACAATCGCGTTTTTGACGAGGGACGAGCCTACGTCGTGCAAACTTTAAAAGACCTTGAATCCTCTATTCAGAACGTTTCAGGAGCTAAAGCCAAGATCAAGTTTGAACGATTAGAGTCTCAGCTCATTCATTTGCATCATCGTGTGGACCGTATCCCTGTCACTGGCTTGAGCAATGACGAAGGTCAAATCCGATCTCAGCTTTTAACCGAAATCCTCAGTAAGCTGCATAATTTGGAGACTCTTTTGGAACAAAATCCTAATCTCAGTTCTTTGTTAGGCAGGACTCGCTTAGATTCCGATTCAGATTCTTCTCAGCACTCAGCACTCAGCACCGAGAAATACGCGATCAACACCTAATGTCACGCCAACCGTGCATAATACCATGCCCCCTGCGCATAATGTTACTCCAACAGCGCCTAATGTCTCTCAATTTCCACCCTCATGTAGCAAAACTCCGCGCGTTGAAAAATGGAATCTTAAATTCACTGGCGACCCTAAACAATTTTTTGTTCACAACTTTCTGGAAAGAGTATCAGAGTTGCGTGAAGCTCGAGGCGTTTCAGAACGCGAATTGTTCGATTCTGCCATAGATCTGTTTTCAGGCAAAGCTTTGACTTGGTTTCTCGCGAATAAACATAGATTTTCAGACTGGACTGGTTTGTCAGCTCTTTTATGTCGTCATTTTCAACCGCCTAATTACCGTCCTAGGTTGTTTAAAGAAATCTTGGAGAGAACTCAGGATCCCACTGAAAGCATTGTGGATTATCTCTCTAGTATGTCCGCATTATTCAAGCGATATGGTCAGCTGCAAGCCGAAGCTCAGTTAGACATTGTCTCTAGGAACTTGTCTCCATTTTACACCACTCAATTACCTGTAGTTCAAAGTCTGGAAGAACTAGAAGAGGAGTGTCTTAAACTAGAGGCTAAGAAATATCGCGCAGATCACTATGTCCCTCCATCAAGAAAGCGCCATGGCTTTGTCGAGCCAGATTTCGCATTCATTGCTACGGATGAACCATCTCCGTCTCCTTCCACTCAAATAAGCCGCCATCTCAACCACTCTATACCTTCTTCTGTTGATGAGGTCAGAACACCACCTCGAACACCCTTTAATCCTAGGCCAATCACATGCTGGAATTGTAACAAATTAGGGCATTTGAACCGCGAATGTCCAGACTCCCGCAAAATCCATTGCTATCGTTGTGGAGCACCAAATGTAACTATTAAAGATTGTCCAAAATGTTCTCCGTCGGGAAACGGCACCCGGGAGAGTCGATAGGTCGTAAGATTACTCCCATCCCTCAACATTCACCGACCGACAACATAAGTTTCTCTAATAAAAATCTGTTAGACTTTATTATCTCCCACGCACATGGTGACGAACGTCCATATTTGGAAATATCGATTTTAGGTTGCAATATGTTAGGTCTCTTGGATTCTGGAGCTTCTCGGACTATTGTTGGACATCCTGGTTTTATTTTGTTGCAAAGTTTGGGTCTGAAACTTGTCAAGCAACAAACCACTTGTACAGTTGCAAATGGGCAGTCATGTTCGAGTTTAGGTTATTTTCAAGCACCAGTAACTTTATTAGGCAAAACTCGTATGATAGATATTTTAGTCTTACCTGAGTTATCACATAGGCTCATATTAGGCATTGACTTTTGGAGGTCTATGGAGATCATTCCAGATTTGAAGCAGGACGTCTGGCATTTCTCTAATAATTCTGGAGACACGGAAATTTGTAGCATCATAGATGGCGATTCCTTATCAGAACAGGAAAGAACCGCTCTTAATACATTGGTTAAGGAGAAAATATTTCAAATGGGTACTGGCCTTGGACTTTGCAAGGTTGCAGAACATGAAATAGAACTTGAATCGGGCACCAAGCCAATCAAGCAACTTTACTACCCAGTTTCTCCGTATAAACAGCAGATCATGGATCAGGAAATCGACGAGATGTTGAAACTTGGCGTGATAGAACCATCTAAAAGCCCCTGGTCGAGTCCAGTGTGTTTAGTACGCAAGAAGGATGATAGCTACCGATTTTGCATTGATTTCCGGAAATTAAACGAGAAGACTAAGAAGGACGCATATCCCATTCCTTATATTTCTGCCATTTTAGATCGCCTAAGAGATGCCCGATATATCAGCTCCATCGACATAAAATCAGCTTTCTGGCAAGTACCTCTCAGCCAATCTTCACGTGAACTAACTGCTTTCACTGTTCCAGGCCGGAACTTATATCACTTTTTGCGCATGCCTTTCGGCTTAACTAATGCGCCCGCGACCTGGCAACGTGTTGTGGACCGTGTTCTGGGTGTCGATTTGAAAAATCACGTGATGGTATGCCTGGATGACATAATCATTATTTCCAGGACTTTTTCAGAGCATCTAAAGGTTTTGGGACTTGTTTTTGATCGATTGAAGGAGGCAGGTTTGATTGTATCTGAGGAGAAATGTCATTTTTGTAAGCCCAAACTAAAATATCTTGGTTACATTGTAGATGCAAAAGGGCTACGACCCGATCCAGAAAAAGTAGAAGCCATTGTAAATATAGTTCCTCCCAAAAATATCACTGAGATTCGACGTTTTATTGGCACCGCCTTGGTACAGGCGATTCGTACCTAATTTCTCTACTATCATGGCTCCCATTACTAGGCTAACTAAGAAAAACATAAAATGGGATTGGAATTACGATTGCCACCGATCTTTTAACCTAATCAAAGAAGCTCTAGTTACTGCCCCTGTTCTTGCATGTCCAGATTCAATCGCACTTTTACTCTTCAAGTTGATGTCTCTCATTTCGGCTTAGGAGCAATTTTAAGTCAGCAATTCGATGACGGCGAAAAAGTAATCAGTTACCTCTCTCGTTCTCTCGCTCGTCAAGAGATGAAGCTTACTGTCGCGGAGAGGGAGTGTCTTGCAGTGGTTTGGGGTGTAGAAAAACTTCGTCACTATCTTGAAGGGACTCATTTTAAGGTCATCACTGATCATCATTCTTTGTTATGATTACATAATCTAAAAGATCCACAAGGCCGTCTCGCTCGTTGGGCTCTTCGCTTACAACCCTATGATTTTCAGCTAATCCTTCGTAAAGGTAGAGAACATGTTGTACCCGATTTTCTTTCTAGGTCAGTACCTGTGGCCGCTGACTCAATTTCCCCTGTCGCTGAGTCGCCACCTTTACCCTCATATTCTACTACAACAGATAAATGGTATATAAACATGATTCATAGGTTAGAGGAACGTCCAGAAAAGTATCCTTGTTGGCGAGTCGAGAATGACATTCTTTATAAATTTGTTAAGTCCAATAACCCTAATTTCCCTGATAATTCCAGCTGTTGGAAAATAGTGGTGCCTAAAGATAGTCGTAGGGAGATTTTATCTCGTTGTCATGATATTCCAGCCGCAGGCCATGTGGGAGTTTTTAAGACCTTTTGGAAAGTTGCTGAGCGCTATCATTGGCCGAAAATGCGATCCGATGTAACCAAATATGTTCGTTCTTGTAAAACGTGTGCTCAGAACAAAGTAGAGCAAAAACGCCCTGCAGGTTTAATGGGCAATCGCCCCGACATAAAGGAACCCTGGCAAGCCATTAGTCTCGATTTTATAGGACCTTTACCGCGGTCACGTTCTGGTTATACAAACATCTTAGTTGTCACCGATTGTTTTAGTAAGCACGTGGTTTTGTTTCCCTGTCGGTCTGCCACTGCTAAAACACTTGCTAAGTGTATTGAGGAAGGAATATTTTTAGTTTATGGTGCCCCTCAGTATTTGACTTGCGATAATGGAACCGCGATGAAATCTAAAGATTTTCAAACTCTTTGTGACAAATATAAAGTCTAGATATTTTATACCGCATCTTACTATCCACGAGCGGTGACATACCGAACGCGTTAATCGAGTCATAAAAACCATGTTACGTTCGTACGTGCAACAAAATAATCACCGGACCTGGGAGGACAATTTATCCGCAATCGGTTGCGCAATCCGTACCGCGCGACACGAAACTACTGGTTATTCGCCTTACCTTGTAAATTTTGGCAGAGAACATAAACTGTTTGGTAAAGACTTTTCTGAAAAATTTCCATCTGTAGAGACAGAAGGCCAAAATTATGTCAAGGAAAGGATTGATGCTTTTCAACGTCTCTATCGGACAATACACAGTAGAATCGAGTCGTCGCGTCAGAAAAACCGTCACCAATACAATTTGCGCAGGCGCCCTGTAAACTATCTTCCCGGTCAAGAAGTTTGGCGTAAAAACAAAAGTTTATCGGATGCCGTAAATTATTATAGTGCGAAATTGGCCCCCGAATTTGTAGGTCCTTTCAAAATTAAACGAAAAACTGGCACTTGTACTTACGAACTCGAAGATGAACTCGGTAACAAAAAGGGTATTTGGCACGTACAGGATCTTAAACTAGTGTACACCGAACCTGGTTCTGATAGTCCCTCGGAATGAATTTTATAACCGTTTAAACAGCTCAAAGTTTTCATTTTTTTTTTCTATATATTACCTAATAATTACTTTTGCTCTGTAACTTTATCTTATAACTTACCTAATATATCTTATAACTTCATTTTATATATTTCATGACTACTTTATTTATTTCGTAACTATACCGTTTTTCTCTTTGCTTTGTCATTTTATCTTTGAATTTTTGCTGTTTTACTGCCCGATTGTGACTTGTTTCCCGATTTGACTTGTTGGCTCTTACTGGGGTCCCCTCTTTTTACTTTGCTTGCCTTGATTTACTATGCTTACCTTGATTTACTATGCTTACCTTGTCTTAATTTGCTTACCTTGTTTTACTTTGCTTTATTACTAGCCCTGCAGAGGTGGGCGTAGAATAATCCTGCACTGGGAACACAGTGACGGTAAAAGCCCGTTAAGTGCCCAAGCACTAGGACCTTCAGTCAGGTTACTTGTTTAAGCCCTGCAGCAGTGAGCGTAGAATAGCTCTGCGTAGCACCATGACCTTCAGTCGGGTTGCTTGTTGAAGTCCTGAGACCTTTAGTCTATCAGCTTCAAGTTACTTTTTGCTTGAGCCTTCAGCTATTGTACTATTTTTATTTGCTAGTCACGTGTATCTTCTTTTATTTTGTTGGTAACGGAGTATTCCTAGTATTTCAGTGTAATTATTTCTTTGGATTGATATTTTCCACCTTTTTCCTCACTCACTGGTCCTCATCTTAGCGTGAAATGAGTTGAGCACCAGGTGCACAGTTTCAGTTTCAGTTTTTCTATAGTTCTCCTCGATTACCATGATTTAATTTGAGTTTCTTGTATCAGTGTCTTGTGGACTATCATCTTAGCGTGAAATGAGATGAGTGTTCGGCAGGACCGGATTGAATTGATTTCTTATGTAATCTGGTATAAATAATTACTTTATATATTTTCTTAATCACCTTCGATTCTATTTGTTGATTTCACTTCTCCGTTATTCATGATTTCATTTCAGTTATCGATGTCATTGTCTTTTGAATTATCATCTTAGCGTGAAATGGGATGAGCATTCAACAGGGCCGGATTTGATGGATTTCCTTGTTTTACTTTCGTATAAATCATTACTTGTTTCTAGTTTTTTTTTAAATTTACTTTGGTTCTTTTTTTTACTACTACCCCCAGTAAACCACTATACTCGGATTTGTCTTAATACCTTACCTTGACGTTATTTTGCTTTGCTTACTTTATTAGCTTCGCTGAAAGTCTGACTACAGTCAGACTATTATTACCTGATTTGACTTGATTTAGTTGCCATTTGTTTGATGTTTTTCCTTTGCTTTTATTGTGTTATTTACCTTACCTTGATTAATACCTTGCTTACCTTGTTTTCATTATCTTTGCTTTGATTTTTAGTTATCTTTGGGTACGTTTTTTGCCTAGGTCAATTGGAAAAGTCTCGATGTCTTTTGCCAATACGGTTGTCACCGGATTTGTACCTAGAGTCCAATTGCGTACCGTACCTTACCTTTGCTTACCTATTTGTTTGGTTGATTTATTACTTTATTTTTGGGTTTTGTTTTTGGTTGTCCAGGTCATTAGGCAGAGTCTTGATGTCTTTGGCCTTTACAGTTCTTACTGGATTTGTACCTGGACTCAAATCTTACCTTACCTTACCTTTGCTTACGTCATTATCTTTTCATTATTCTTTTATCTCACTTGTAGGTCTGTTTTTACATAGGTCATTGGGCAAAGTCTCCATGTCTTTAGCCAATACGGTTGCTACCGGATTTGTACCTACTGTCCAAATACTTACCTACTTACCTTGACTTACCTTTTTCTTTTTACTTTGTATCTTGCTTCTGCCTTTCTTCATTGTTTTCCTCCTTATGGCAACTAATAGCTTAATGTTAGCTACTTTATATTTACCGATTTTGTCCTATCTATATACAGCCTTCTTTTTTTTGTTATACAAGAGGCTGAGGGGCCGTGGGTGCCCCTGGGTGGCGTTTTGCCGTCTTTTGTTAGAATGTTCGTTCTGCTGAAGGCAGATTTGCGGGCAGAGTTATATTGTGGGGGGTGGCTGTCTGACCCCTGATTCAGTCTGCACTTCGATGCAGCACAGGGGAGGGCGAAACTACTGCTTATAACCTCGTCCGCAGGTCTTGTGTGATACGCCAGGCCAGGAGCAGTGCCGCCTTTCGGAACACCCTAATTAGATTTTCCTGTTGAAGGCTGTGGTACATTTAGTTGTCATCGACACGTTTGTATCTTTTAGTTTGGTGTGTACTAAAATACACTCCCTTTGTCTGGTGGAGCATCTGGGTTACAGCTATTTTTTTTTGTTGATATTGATTATCTTTATTTTTTTTTTCACCTTTCAAGTACTGCTGTGTATTTGCCTTCCTTGGGTCTTTCTTGTGGGTGCGAGGTTGTACCGCGAGTTTGTTTGTATGAGGTTAGTACACGAGGTTCGCCAAGACACGTTTGGTTGTACGCAATGCTAACTTAAGTCCGATATCCATCGAGTTCGCTTTTTTGGACCGCTATACCGTACAAACAGCTCGTGGTCACATCCTTTCCTCTCTCGGAGTCTCCATGGGTTGTCAGCTGCGGAACAGTGCTTGAAATTATTATTAATTATTTTTTATTACTTACTTTATTACTTACTCTTACGTCATTTGTAACTATATTTGATAAACACTCCGGGAGTGTTTCGGTCCCTGCTTATTTCTTTTTTTTGTGTATGAATACTTAAATTATTGTTTGATTTGCTTTACTTAGCTAATGAGGCTTTTTGTGTTTGATTATCGTCGGTCAATGTCCTTTAGGAAATTCCCCTCCTTTCCTAGGAGAGGGGGAGTTGTGACAATCCGATTTTGTCACAAATGAACTAATTTAATCTAATGTGTATGGTGTCTTTCAACAAATGACCCTGTATAAAGTAAATACATACCTAAGGTCAACGGCCTCTGTTTTCGTTGTCTTTGACCGAGCAAAGCTACATTATTCTCCCATTTTAAATCACATATCTCCCTGGAATACACTATCTGAGACTTATTCTGGTGTTTGATTGTGAGATTCAATTAATATATTTATTTTGTTTGTTTTACCATTTTTATGATCACCTGCCAAATTGACTGATGAATTTTCTAGGTTAATATTCTTCTTCTGCACATGTGTGGGCCATAACATTAATGGCCGTTTGCTCCGAGAATGGCAGGGATATCTTAGGACTTGGGTTTTCTTTAAACAATTTTTAGTGAATTGTAGGATTTTCGAATTGACTGCTTATGTAAAACTAAATTTGGGTGCATCTGTTTCATTTCTCTTGGCTTGGAACATCTGCAATTGAATGGGCATTGCTCTAAACACTTCATTCCGTGTCGCCGCCAGTGTGTGAACTGGTCTCTCTCCTTCGGAGCGAGCAGGTAGTTCTGCCCTAACCTTTATTGTTCTGTGGTTCTGGCCGGAAATGGGTAGCTCCTTCGCTTTATCTCTCTCCACCCCTCTCTGGCGTTTCTCTTCTCTCTCATATCCTGTTAACGGCACGTTTTTCAACTTTTAACCTAGAATTCTTTAGTGACTTCACTTAACTTCCAGCGTTCAACGAGGCAGCAGGCGTTTTTAGATCCAGGGCTATTCAAGCCATCTGTGTACCAGGATTTTGGATCTGAAGCGTCACTTTCTGTGCCCCTTTAGTTTGCTTGTTCATTTTTGGTTTCTGGGGCCACAGAAAGCCACATCGTGGGATTTTTTGTCATCAGTTGTTCGCTGAAGGTAGTTTTTTTTTTATATATACCATGCCGTTTCTTTGTCAATTTTTCAACTTTTCTCCTAAAAACACCATCTGGGGCTCTCTTTTAGTTAAGTCGGGTCACTAAGACCATAAGAGGCCGACCGTCTGGAGCACTCACCAACGTTGGAACCTCCTAATTCAATTTTATAGACCCTACAGCTCCCTTAGGTAAGCATAATTCATTTTTCTTTCATATTTGTCCCTGTATATTGCTTCAAAATGGCTATAATTTAACACCACATGCTTTGTTCAGATAAATGTGCTTTCGTACTTATGACCGAGTATAATTATTGGCCTCGTTAGCTGAGTAATTAAAATTATTTATTGTTTTACGAATAAGTGGACCCCATTTTACCTATACTATAGAATTTTTTTTTGTTACTTTGACTTGACCTTGAAATTTAATTAACTTAATTTAAACTATATTTTTTTCTTTATAACGGGGTCCAACTTACTGCTTTATTTTGGTACGTTTTCTTTGCCTTATATAGCACAAGTTTGCTTGAAGTGTGACATGGTATCTTAATTCTTGCCATACAGGGTGTGCCCGAAATATAAAATATTATTAAGTGTGTCAAAATCAAATCACACATACTTTATCGTTGAGATTAGCAAGCAGACTGTAAATCTTTTAATGTCTACAGACGTAAAGTAACTTAAACAATGTAGTTACACAGCATTCACTCCTCATCGAATAAATTATTTGATCAAATTTGAGATGATGAAGTTGCAGATAATGCAGCCTCATTTGTTTATAATTATTATAAATCCACCAGTTTGTCAAGATGGTTCTTGAACAAACATTTTTAGTTTGTATTACTCTTTTAATAGCGGCATATCCTGATTATGTTATTATTTTTATTTTATTATGTCCTAGCTTTAATAAATAATTGATTGGTTTGCTAATTGATAACTAATATGTTGACATTACTTGTGCTATATTTTATATAGTTGTATATTTCCCTTATGTGTGTACATAATTGATTATTTTTTTATTTTATGATGTAACCTTAGTACATAGACGTACGTGCTGGCTTAATAAATTAATTTTATTTTAAGTTTTTGACTCTTCAAGCTTAATTAAAATATTTAATCACAATAAATTAAAATAAATTTATTTTCTTTTATCTCCAACCAAAACTTGGTTTGTGACTTTAATTATTTTTATTTATATTTTTCAAAATTAATTTAATTCAAGTTTAATTTAGTTCAAATTTAATTTAATTCCAAATTTAATTTAATTCAAAATTAATTTAATTCAAATTTAATTTAATTCAAAATAATTTAAATTTAATTCTTGCTTATAATTTGACATTTTTATAGTTGCTTTATTTTTTTTATTTAGTTCCTTTTTCATTTTGGTTATTTTCAATTAGTTGGTTTTGCCATTTTAATTTAATTACTTTATTATAAATTTATTATACGAAGGGAAAAGGAACCAGGTAATTTTTTTTTTATTAATAAGCCATCAGCTAATGCTTTTCTCTTTTTAACAGGGTCTTTCTTCTCCGTCTTTTCTTCTTTACTCTTCATTACTTATCTTTTTTTCTGATTTGTGTCTTCGTCTTTCTGACGTCTTGTTGACGTCCCTCGACGCACCATCGGCTTCCATCCCCTTTGGAAGAAGCCTACGAACAGCAGCAGTGTACTGCTTAACAGCTAAGTTTATTTTTAAGTACTAACCCCCATACATTTCTTCATTTTTGAATAAAGCCAGCATTAATTTTAATTAATTATTTTGTTTTATTTGTACAGCTCCCCCTGTGGTTTTCCTTTTCTTTTTTTTTCATTAGATTCTGACCTAAGTTGTGAAGTCCAGCTGAGAGTGAGGCCCCAGCACCATCTTGAAGGTTTCCGTTTTGGCCTGGCTGCAAAACGGTGGCGCCCTATTTAACCCCCCCCCCCCCCCTTACTCTCTGGCAATAGAGCTAGGGCATTTGCACGCGGTCCCTCAGCCTCTCACCTCAGCTTGGCTTCGTGGTTTTGGCTTCACTTTTGTTTATTTATTTTTCTTGTAACTTAATTTAAATAAATTTTCTAACTTAAAAAAAAAATTAAATTTTTAATAACAGCGAAAGACGCGTTGCAATTTTTGGAAGCTAGATAAATGCAATTTAAGTAAGTCAAAAAGTATTATTCTTTGTAATTAAGCTTTAAAAGTTTTTCTTATGATTATAAAAAAAATGTTTCAATAAAAACAATTTTTATTTTTTTTTCAATGTCTATAACCAGCATTAGATGCTATTGGCGAAAAATTAATTATATATTAACGAAAAACTAATATTAATTTGACTTACATCACTTTTGCGCTGAAATTTTAGTCAAATAATTGAAGTAGAACGTTTGAGAATTTTTATTAAGAATATAAAATATGTTATCTTACATTGAACTAGTAAGTTTTTAATCGAAATGCAATTCATTTTTATCTGAGGAACTTTCTTGCGTCGCTGTTTTTGACTGACGAGTTCTGATTTCTGTCGGAAGATTTTTAAAATAAGCATGACGAATAGGGGATGTAAGGTAATAGGTCCAAAATGTCACGCTTTTTTTGTTGTGTAACAGGACGCCTTTGAGGATATAAAACATCCTGATTTTCAGGTAGTGACACCGCTTTTTTTTCCTCTCCTGGTTTTGATAAGGAAACTTCATTGAAATCCATAATCTCGTTAAGAGTTTCTTTCTACTTAAAATGGAATGGTGAACCACGTTCAAATCTAAGCCAGCTAAATGACTCACCTCTCACATTCTTTTTGCGGTTTGTTATAGAGGCTTTAAGGCTCCTTGTGTATAGGAAATCAGTTCTTCTCATTTCAACTACTTGGAAGGGGTTTGTACGTTTTTCCCCCTTTACAATGTCTATCCAGTCTTCCATGTATCTGAACACATTTTTTACTTGCTTTTTCTATTACCCCAAAATCAGCGTCGTTGGGTAGAAAGGAGTGCCCAGAAACTAAAATTTTTAAATCTATAGTGCTAACATTCATGTTTTATTTAACAACGTGAGTGCAAATTTAAATTTCGGTTTGGTCCGGTGCAAGAGTCTGAGGATAAAGGTATATGATCGTGGTCACGTGCGTTCTCCAATAAGTGCTTAACCAGACCACTTGCAACGTCCTGGGAGCCCCGACCTCCCTCTGTTTCATCTCACATGTACATGAATCCGTTTGATGAATTAAACAAATGAACTCCAAAATTGTAAATGTACATGTTTCTCTTGTAGTACGCAACTGATGTACCTAACTTTGGGAATGCTAATGCCTTTTGTAAATCAAATGTTGCTACATAAATTATGTCAGATGCTTTATTCTTATCCTTGTTTATTGAGTCTCGTGCTTGTTGAGCTTTTGCTAAATGAACATTTTTTTTTGGTCTGAAGGTTTGTTTTAATTTCTTTGTTATTTTCGGTAAGGAATTTCAAATTTAGTTCATCGCACGTTTTACAGGAATCTTTTACAGGGGGCTTGAAGTGTAAAATAAATTTCGTGGAGAAAACTTTATAGTAAAATTTTTCTTTAACTGGTGTTTTATTCTGATTTGTACATTTTTCAACATACATTTCGTACATCTTATGAATTGCCAAGTCTGGATTTAAATATTTTCTTTGGGGATTATCTTTTCGACTATAATGGCTTTGATAAGCTGGGAATGATTTAATATGCTCTTGAACATCTGAACCAACAATTTTATTAGCAGGAACTTTTTTTCCCCGACCATCACTAACATCAGATATTTCTGGCTTTGCAAGAATTCTGTAAAGTCTACCATCACCGACACAAAATGTTTGAAAAAAGAGTTTTATGCATATATGTATGTTAACGTTATTAATTTTAAGAGTATATTGGTACGGCACAGATTTTGGATTGTTCGAATTATTACGAGGACGCTTTTGTTTAACAGTTTCAGATTTTATAAGGCTGTGGATGAATATATTTTGTTTGATTTTCACTTATATGATTATTACACGTTTTCTTGCATTCGCAGCTAAAATTTTCAAATGTTTTTTTCAGGTACATTATGCCCTCTTGACGACAAGTATTGTTTACCTTTATTTCGTGACTGTTTTCTAACATTTCTTTTCCAGGAATTTTCATTTCGTTGCCTTTTTATTCCGCGAACAGGCGTGGGCGAATGGGCTTCCGCCCGAACTGTCTCTTTTACTTTCTTTTCACTAACAGCCTCTCCTACTTCCTCTTTACTTACAACCTCTCCTACTTCCTGTTCACTAACAGCCTCTTCTACTTCCTCTTCACTAACAGCCTCTTCTTCTTCTGATCCTACAATTTAAAAAAAGTCGAAATTAAAAAAAAATTGAAAGAAATATAAATAAGGTAATCTTTTTATTGAGGATTGAGCACGTATAGCTACTATTACAGAAAAAATTTCATGTAAAATGAATTCTCCTCTAAATTTAAAATATGTGTAAAGACAATACATACTTAAATAGGTACTTACCCGAAAATGAAGGCACAAAATTTGATGAACTTGAATGATCATCCTCAGATTCGCCAGAATTCATTTTCCCTACAAAGTTGACCCAAACGACTCAGGAAAACAACTTAAAATTATTTCAGAAGTCATAAAATAAACACCAACAATCAAATTTGACGTTAGAAGTGACTTATGCCACTTATATATGCACTGAATAATTTGTATTAATATTGAGAGCATAAATAGAGTAGCACCATCTATTGATTTATTTATGAACAATTGACTTACACCACTTTTGCTATGAACCCCTCATATGTGAAATTTAGCACGTAGCGACAATTGACCGTTTTTAGGGAAAAATATAACTATTTTGGGACGTATACAGTGACCGGCAGAAAGTGCGCAGCATATGGGAAAGTTTTTTTATCTTTAAGTTTAGAAAATTAATTTTATTTTAGATATGTTCTGCATGTTCTCAAACCAAAATAACACCCATTAAATCCGGTAAAAGTCTTATGGTATACGAGGTAGGATCAAAAATTTAAAATTCCGCTAAGAGTAAAGTTTCATTTTAGAATATTTTTTTACTAAGAATTATTGTTTTAATTTCAAAGTTATACCCAAATTCCAAATTTCGCTTATTTTGGACAAAAAATGGATTTAATCGTGTTTTCTGAATAACCCTGTATAAAAAATTAATGACAACCGAACAGTACGAAAATAAGATATTCTGCAGACTTTGTTAGAGATAACCGTCGATCATAAGTCCGATAAGTTTGTTTCCACAATATTATTGCTTTTTAAAATAAAAACATAAAAATATTAAATATTTTTGCTGCACACCGTATTTTATTTTCTGAGGGAACAAGTTAATTTCATCTAACTGATATTTTTTGATTTACTTTGACTTAAAGCATCTCCTAAATAGTTTTTTATACATTGAAGTATGCATAGAAAGTTTCCTTTTGATTTATGAAGAAAAAAAATTAAATTAAAAATATATTTTCAACGGATTTTATTTCTCACGCAAAATAAGGATCAATAATATATTTTATCTACGACTATTTAATAATAGAAGCATAATGTGTTTGTTAGTACATATATAATGTGGTTCATATTACCATAGTTACTCATATTCCACAGCCGTGGAATATGAGATTTCATATTCCACGGTCCCAACAAAACAAAGTTACCTGAATTACGATAAAAACGCACCAGATCTAGTTTAAGCAGGCGTGAATGGTATTAATACCATAGCAACTTTTTGGTTTGTCTGGAATTCGAACGAATTCTATATTTTTAAATGTAACACCCTGTATATTTTTTAATTTATAATTGTTACTTTAAATTTGTTACACTTTTGGTATAACAGACTTTGTTCCTAATATCAGTAGTTTTCGAAATAACGAATACAATTTAGAAGAAATATATTTTTTATATTAAATGTTCTGTTTTCTCTGTACCTACAGCTTGACAGTGTGCTAATTGAAAATAATATAAGTAATATTCCTGCTCCCATTCATTTTCATAATTGCTCTAATTTTACAATAAATTTCATGAAAAATTAGAAATAAGTAATTGTATTTTGTTTAATTATGGTTAACATCGTTGAATTGTATTTTTTAGTTAAGAAATACCATTAATAATAATCCTATTGTAATAAAATGTGTTGCTCTGAATCCATTTTCTAACTTCTTGAATACTGAATAGTCGTAGATAAAGTATAGTATTTGACTCGCGTATAATGGCTATATTACACGAGATTTTAAAACACGAGCCTTCCTTCATTATACGCTCGTTAAATAATGTACTATTGTGCACATTTTAAATAATTTTAAAATAATGTTTCTTCAAAAACTGATTTTTTATGCCCCAAGGGCAAGCTTAAAGCCTAAAAATAATAACACAAATTAATTTCCTTCTCATAATCTATCTATACTATTTAAGATCAAAGCAGCCATGAAAACAAGTCAAACATTAAAATTAAATTAATGACATTTAGTTAGTTCTGCTATAAAAATGGAAGTTGAAAAGTTGTCTTTACTGGAGAAAATCGCAATAGTTTTAATTCATGGTGACAATTATCACAGTTATCGCGAGACAGCAATTATTGTTAACAATAGATACAATAAAAATGTTCACAATTCCACTATATTTAGAATTGTCAATAAATTTAAACAAAGGGATCGGTGGAAAATAAGTGTAAAACTGTCCATAGAAAAACTACAGCTACGGAAGAAAACGCTTTAAATGTTTTGTTATCAGTAAATAAAGTTCCTACAATGCCGTTGTCCGAAAGAGAAGAACAAGTTGGTATTTCAGAAAAGTCTATTAGAAGAATATTTAAGAATCACAAGTATTTACCATTTAAACCCAAATTTCTGCATACCCTTTAAGATAGGGATCTAGATGCAAGGCTTGACTTTTGCTTTTGGTTTCAAGGCAAAAAAGAAGATGGTCCACATTTTGGAAATAGTGTATTATTTACTGACGAAGCAACCTTCACAAGCAACGGCACTGTAAGTTCCCAAAATTGCAGGCTGACCAAAACCCCCATTTTATAATTAAATGTAAAGATCAATATTTTTTTAAGACCAACGTTTGGTGTGGTATATTAAATACTCAAATAGTGGGGCCATATTTCTTTAGAGAAAATTTAAATGGCGCTAGATATTTAAACTTCTTACAGAACGAAATAAGCGATTTTCTCGATGATCTGCCCTTATTAAACTTAAGAGAAAATCTGTATTTCCAACAAGATGGTGCTTCTATTCATAGTACCTTACAAGTAAGGGAATGGTTAAATCAACAATTTTACAACAAATGGATTGGACGGTTTTCAGAAAATCCCTGGCCTGCAAGATCGCCGGATATTACTCCTCTAGACTTCTTTCTCTGGGGTTACGTAAAAAACCAGGTGTATAAGTATCGGCCTTTTAGAAATTTGGACCATCTGGAAAATGTTATAAGACAGTGTATCGCTAGAATCAATCCGGCTTTTTTAAGGAACGTAGCCAAAGAATTTAACAAAAGAACTATAAAATGTATAGAAAATGGAGGAGGATATGTAGAAATATAAAGTTATAATAATTATTGTTAATGTAAATAGTCTTAATTAGCATTTTTTGTTTCCTATTATCGAGTTAAAGAATGTATTACCTATTAGTTGGATTATCCTAAAAGTGAGGTATTTGATAAATGAAAATAACCTATATTGATCCTTATTTTGCGTGAGGAATAAAATCCGTTCAAAATATATTTTTAATTTAAATTTTTTTCTTTATAAATCAAAAGGAAACTTTCTATGCATACTTCAATGTATAAAAAGCTATTTAGGAGATGCTTTAAGTCAAAGCAAATAAAAAAATATCAGTTAAATGAAATTAACTTGTTCCCTCAGAAAATAAAATACGGTGTGCAGCAAAAATATTTTATCGTATCATTGAAGATTAAGTCATTTTTATATGATATCTTTATTAATAATTATTAACATCATAAACGTACTAAAACCTACATAAAACCTTAGTTACTCATAATACATTACTTACCATAATTTAATACGTTAGTTACGAAAGCATAATACGTTAGATACCAAATAATATTAGAACTATTTTTCATGAACATGTAAAACAATATTTTGACAGTTTTCAAATTTGATGGATACACCTTTGTCTTTAACGTCCACGATCTTAGGTATGCCCTCTGAAGACTGATTAATGACCGAGAAAGCACTCCTTTCGATTTCGTGCGGTTCCCCAGTGCCTAATCCACTGCCGGAAACATCGCCGATTTGAATTTTGCGAGCAATGGAAACTTTCTTGGTCACACTTTCTTCTAAATACCCTCTAGCAACCTTCGCCGATTCCCATCCACCAAGTTCTTGTAGGTCTAATATATCTCCTCCAGCATTAACAATACAATTTGCCGAAGATCTTCTAACGCAGTGACCAGTATACAAATTAGGATTTTCAAGTGAGAGATACTCAGCTATTTTTTGAGGTATTTTAGAGAAGAAATGTATGCCGCAGGGCTGTACCGTACATTTCCCTCTTCTATATGATACAAACAATCTTTGGTGAGTGACATGGTCTGGCCTTAACATTGCGTACTTTTTAAATAAAAGCACAGGATTGACTTCGCCGTCAAATATCACAGCGAAAATACGTTTCTTGTGGGTTTTTGAGTCGGGAATAGTAACAATCAGCTTGTCCTCTAAAACGTCAACATCTTCCGTGGTCATCTTCGCTAATTCATTAGTTCGACAGGCTCCTCCAATTCCAATTAAAAAAGCCACTTTCATCATTAAAAACTTCTCGTCTGAGGCAGAACACACAAATTCGTTGACTTGTTCTCTTGTAAATACTTTTGATTTTTTTGCTTTATATCCAACATTTTTCTTCTTGATCAAACGTATTAAGGCGCCGTATTTGTCGATTTCCACTCTTTCCTTCAGTTCTAAAGTCGCTCGTAACATGGAATATTTCGGCCATAAGGATGAAGCAGAGTATTCCTCAGAGAGTTTTGCGAAATACGCCAGCAATACCGTTTCTTCTGCACCTTGAACATGTACTTTGTTTCGCCACTCACAAAACTGCCGATATTCTTTTTCATAATGGATTTTAGATTTGTCCGGAAGCAAGTTCAACCTCATAATGTTGGTTGCAGCTAATATATCGTCAGGAATATCAAAATCTTGCATGATTTTAATGATGACTTTTTGAAATGCCAAAATGAAATGACAAAACACCTTGTTTTTATTTTCGCATCGCCGTTGTCAATGATACGATAAAGCTTTGAATATAACTCGATTATTAGCGATTTAACACCGTCTCGGACATTGCGGGTGACTCGGCTGTCGCCTCGTCACCTAGCAATGTCCTCGACTATTATAAATCGCATAATAATCTCGTTATATTAATAGCTATAATATTTTTATGTTTTTATTTTAAAAAGCCATAATATTGTGGAAACAAACTTATCGGACTTATGATCGACGGTTATCTCTAACAAAGTCTGCAGAATATCTTATTTTCGTACTGTTCGGTTGTCATTAATTTTTTATACAGGGTTATTCAGAAAACACGATTAAATCCATTTTTTGTCCAAAATAAGCGAAATTTGGAATTTGGGTATAACTTTGAAATTAAAACAATAATTCTTAGTAAAAAAATATTCTAAAATGAAAGCTGGAGGTACTTTACTCTTAGCGGAATTTCAAATTTTTGATCCTACCTTGTATACCATAAGACTTTAACCGGATTTAATGGGTGTTATTTTGGTTTGAGAACATGCAGAACCTATCTAAAATAAAATTAATTTTCTAAACTTAAAGATAAAAAACTTTCCCATATGCTGCGCACTTTCTGCCGGTCACTGTATAATATATATTATGTATATTATACAGGATCTTTTTATGTCAGGTCAAATCTTTGACATTTATTCTTTCTTCGCTTGCTTATGCGGCAATTTCATTGGAATTTGAAATTGTTAATTCGGCAAAAGCTTTTGTTGGCCGTGTGTGTTTCTTTGGACTTTTTTTTATGGGGCTGCTAGCTTGGTGCCTTTACCGTCTTTTAGACGGTGTTGGATAGTGCCTCTCTACTGGTAATTGGGCTCTCACATAGGGAGCCAGTCTCTAGGTAGTTTGTAGGTTGAGTCTGACCTGACTCTCGTATGCGAGTCTGTTATCAGTATGTTCGTCAAAACCTCCGTTCGTCTGTAATAGTCTGTTATAATTTTAAGAAAATATTCGTTTAATGTCTGTATTCCAAAATCATTATGCAATACTCTATTCATAGTATATCTTGGCGCACCTGCGATCATATTCAATGCTCTATTTTGTATTACCTGGAACTTATTAAGCTCTGTTTTGCTTATGTTGCACCACGAAGGTGCACCATAAGTCAAAACCGGCCTGACCAGGCAAGGACGGTTTTAGCTTTTCAGCATGGGAGGGGGGGTATTCTCAAATCTCAATTTTTTTTTTTAAATGGTATCCAATTACTTATGCATTTAGATAGGTATTTTTCTTTAAACAATCATGCAGTAATAAATAGAAAAGCTCTTACTAACCTGAACTAACCAGAAAATAAGTTCGGGGGGGGGGGGGGGGGGGGAGAAAAAAAAAATAACTCCAAAAATTTTTGGGTGCCACGCCTCTTTTTTAATGATGATGCTTGGTTTTCAAGTAAGAAAATTAAAAAACACAACAGAAAATTACAAAAACAAGCGAGCGGCGGATGCTGTTCAACAGAAACTAGAAGAAAATGCAATGCTTCGTTGCCACGATATCCGCGAAGGCGAGATAGTTATAATTAGCCGCGTAACCTCGTAAGGGTAAATCGCGCGTATTCACCCGAGTATGAACAAGGCAATATGCAAAGCCAAACCGGCGTCGCGTCGTGTCATCGCGGCGCTGCAAACAGCATTTGGTTGTACCTTGTACCTATAGTTTTTCTGCTTTTTTAATCTTTTTGCTTGTCGCTTGTTCTAAATTCATGGGGGGGCAATTACCCTATTACCCCCCTCCCCCGTAAAACCGCCCTTGTGACCAGGACTTTATAGAGGTTGGCTTTAGTTCTGTTAGTTAGTCTACTCCGTCTGTGAAGCAGGAGGTAAATAAAACTTAACGATACGAGCTTAACTTTGTTGATTAAATTCAGCCTCCAGTTCAGTCTTTGATCAAAGATAAGTCCCAGGTATTTCACTTCCAGGCACCATTCACCTGAACTCTGATTCTAGTCTCAAGTCGCTTTACGTTACTTTTCGAGAAAAAGATGGCCTTCGTCTTGGCGGGATTCAAATGAATCCTCCAAGCTGAAAGCCACTTTTCAAGCTCATTTATGTGGCGTTGTAAATGAGTGACAACTAGCCACGGCTGTTTGGAAATAGCAGTTATTGCAGTGTCATCAGGAAACAGATATAGCTGCGTCTGTCTCTCTCGCGATATATCGTGTGTGTGTAATATTATAGAACATCGGGGACAGAGGTGAGCCTTGCGGCACTCCGGCCCCGATGCATTTTGTCGCGGAAAGCGAGTTGTCTCATGATACTGCGAAACTTCTATTCTCTAAAAAGGATCCCACTACCTTAACAAGGTAATTTGGAGCACCGATTCTTATTAACTTTAATAGAAGGCCGTCATGCCAGACCTTGTCAAAAGCTTTGCTAACGTCAAAGAAGACCGCTTTTGGGACGTAGATTACGCCCTGTAAGTATAGTACCTTAATTTCGGAACACCTTGCATTAAAAAAAAAACGACAACAAAATTTAGTATAAAATTTAAAATTAGTCAAAAAGAATTTTAAAATACAAAAAAAAATACATAAACAAATTTAAAAACATTTGAAATTGTTACACATAATATTACTAATTACAATAAATGCATTTTTCCTTACAATCGTTGCACTTTACTGGGGTTTTATTATCAAAATATATTTTCATTTTAACTTCAAGGTTAACACAGTTATCTTTAACAAAACCACTCCTGGGATCCATAATGTAGTACCAGTCTGCCAGCATTAAACCATTTGATTGATAATTGATTTTATATTCCCTTTTAACGAAACTTTTCGAAAGTTTCATCCTAAAGTCGGATGACAAGACGCTAAATGTCGCCGATACTTTGCAGCTTTCAACATTATCTAAAATATATCAAATTCAATTCAAGCTTAATAAAATACTATAAGGGTTTAATAGTAACAACGAACTTATAAATGTACCGGGTGTCCCACTAATCAGAAAGTGTTAGTCGTATGGATTGCGGAAAAAAATATATTAGGTAAAGTGGTCATGAGAAATTGTTGAAAATTATTTTCAAGTTTCTCAGACTGGCGCTAGAGGGCGCAACAGTAACGTTAAATATGAATCACGAAGTTTCCTCAAAAGTCGCCTAGTTATGGTATCCCGAAAATAACATTTTTGTATATTCCGAAGATTTATTAATAAAATTCACCTACAGAACGTGTTAGTCACTTTTTAAATAAAGTGGTGGGAAAAGGTTGAACATTATTTATAATAAATGCTGATAACTCCGGTCTGGCTTAACATAATTTAGCAAACTTACCTTTGTTAAAGAGGGCGTTCATCACTCTATATATCATCTTATGAACTACGGCAATATGTGTTTTACACTAAGCGCTAGGGGGCGCTGCCTTACAACTTCACAAACATTGCGCGTTTTTTCCATAATTGTAATTATAATAGTATATTCAATTTTACCTGATTACAAGGATGATTAAAAGTCTAAGAAGTCAGCGAAAACCGCAAGTTAATATCTATTTTCAATCCGGAGATATCAACAACAATAATCATAATTACGGAACATTATGATTTTATTTTCAAGTTGCCATTGTAAAGGTTTTTTTAGGAGTCAAATATGCCTTGGAAAAACAAAATATGAAGGTACGTATATATCAAGCAAATATATCGTTACGACAATAATTCTCAGTGGCGCCCTAAATGTTCAAATTGTCGCCCATCGTTCTGTATACACGACTTCAATCTCCAATCTCTCCCTGGTTGATAATACTGCAGTTTTCACCTCTGCCATAGGGATACGGCGGCTGCTGTCTGTCCATTATCCTTTCTATCATGTTTTCCCTTGTGGTGGGTCTGGTAACGAAAACAAGATCCTTCAATCTCCCCCACAGATAAAAATCTAGGCATGTTAAGTCAGGTGATCTAAAATAGAAATTACCACTTTCATTAACAGTATCACAATATATCCTATAATATTACCTGGCAGGCCACGGAAATATAATCCCTCTTCCTATCCGTCAAGAAATTGACGAACGTTTGCCGCAAAATGTGCAGGACATCCATCGTGTTGGAAAACCATAGTTCTGCGAATATCCAAGGGCACATCTTCGAGAAGAATTGGGAGTTCGTAATTTAAAAAATGTAGATATCTTTGCCCAGTAAGCGACTCATTAAATACAAACGGTCCAATTATTCTGCCACCCAAAATGCCGCACCAGACATTTACACTCCATCTTCCTTGATGCTGCACCTCCCGCATCCAGTGGGGATTATCCCGCGACCAATAATGCATATTATGGTGGTTTACTCCTCCACTACTATGGAAAGTAGCTTCATCAGTCCACAAAATTCTGGAGAGGAGATTTCTATCTTCCAATATCATATTGAGCAACCAATAGCAATGATCCAATCTTCTATCATAATCTTGCGGGTTCAAAGCCTGCATGGTGGAGCACAATATGGTAGGGATGTAGCCTAAAGAAAAACAAAATACTTATTACATTGACTTGAAAACTATTAAGAGAAATATTGTGATTATTCTAAACTATTTAAAAGTTATAACATATAGATATAATTACTTACCTTTCTTCTAATAAAATCCTATGCACAGTAGAGCGAGTAACGCCCAAGTCTCTAACAATTAATCTAATACTAATTTGTGGATTAAATTCCACATAGGTATGCCAAAAAATTTACAATGTTTTCCTCGGTTCGACCTCAGGCGGCGTCTGCGATATACAGGGCGACGAATACTTCCAGTAGTACAAAAACGGCTAGCTAAACGATTAAACATTCTACTGTCGTGTCGGCGCCCTTGAGGGTATCGTACTGCGTAAACCCGTTCAGCAATTGTTGCATTTCTCAAACATTCAAAATACACCGCAATGATGTCAACTGCTTTTTTAACTAACAGAGGCATTTTGAAATACGACACAACACTGTTGGCACGCCAAAAATTTTGACGTAATAATGAAAGGTGACACGCATGCACAGTTTCAATTCATATTTTGTTTTTCCAAGGCCTATTTGACTCTTAAAAAAACCTTTACAATGGCAACTTGAAAATAAAATCATAATGTTTCGTAATTATGATTATTGTTGTTGATATCTCCGGATTAAAAATAGATATTAACTTGCGGTTTTCGGTGACTTCTTAGACTTTTAATCATCCTTGTAATCAGGTGAAATTGAATATACTATTATATTTACAATTATGGAAAAAACGCGCAATGTTTGTGAAGTTGTAAGACAGCGCCCCCTAGCGCCTAGTGTAAAACACATATTGCCGTAGTTCATAAGATGATATTAGAGTGAGAAAAGCCCTTTTTAACAAAACTAAGTTTATTAAATTATGTTGAGCCAGACCGGAGTTATCAGCATTTATTACAAATAATGTTCAACCTTCCCCCACGACTTTATTTGAAAAGTGACGACCACATTCTATAGGTGAATTTTATTAATAAATCTTCGAAATATACAAAAATGTTATTTTCGGGATACTTTAACTAGGCGACTTTTGAGGAAACTTCGTGATTCATATTTACCGTTACTGTTGCGCCCTCTAGCGCCAGTCTGAGAAACTTGAAAATAATTTCCAGCAATTTCTCATGACTACTTTACCTAATATATTTTTTTTCCGCAAGCCATATGACTAACACTTTCTGAGATACGGCCGACAGCCATTCTTAGTGGGACACCCGGTACATAGCAGTTGAGCCTAATCGGTTGCGACGAAAAAACTTTTCCCATTTTTATGACTTTTATTTAAGTTAGATCAGAATTAGAAAAGTGCTCAAGTCAAATTCATTTGTAATTTTATTTAAAACCGAATGCACCTAAAAGTAGTCACGTCTAACTACTGCAAATGGAGCTTAAGATCATAATTATAAATTACCACATACCGGGCTTATCTTTCCACTGTAGAAAAACTCCAAACTTCCGTTTGTAATCTGTTAAACTCAATTTCCGCTTGATATGAACTCTCCAGTTGATGTCCATAAAATGATACACGGCGGGAAAAGTCATCAATTCGGTGAATGCACACTGCTGTACATTTTTAAAGGCACACTTAAGGATGCATCTGTTAGAAGAAGAATCTGAAAAAAAAATAGTATTGTAACGTAAATTTCTTGCACCCTATACTCACTACACAGTTGATGATAGAAACATCAGAGCTAGACAAAAAGATTCTGACTAAAAACGGCTTCAAGCGTAGGAAATCTAGTTTTGGTACCAGTGACAGAATGGTAAAAAAATATGAGTTTTTAAATGCAAGGCCAAATTACTTATAGACTATACAACCGAGTGACAGTTAGTTGTATAAATCCTTATTTGCTCAATTTAATTTAATTTATTTTTGCAATTTTTTGTCTTTTCACGCTATTTATGCTTTTCTAGAAATAATTAACAAGACACACAAATTTACAGATTTATAGATATATCGTTAATAGAGCTAGCTTAAAGCTAGGGTTGCTACCAACAACTTAACACTGATGAAGACAGCCAGATTTGCTAATAAGCAAAGCGATTATTTCTATTTATCAGCCCTAATGTGATGTAAATAATCATCCGTGCATAAGATGTCTTATAATAAAATATTGCACACATGCGATTGAGCATTACTACTTACAATCATAGTCAGTCGGATAGCTCCGGCTACGATACATAAAAAAAAACAAGGTATAACCAAATGGGACCTTTACCATTTTAAAACGCATGTTTTTTATACCGGATGTCCACGGAAGGTGATTCGCCCCTATAACTCTTTTGTTTTTAAAGATAATGGAATGAAATTTGAAAGATTCGTATGCGACATAAAACTGCATTTTTTACTTTTACCGGAAGTGACATAAACTTTCGATTTTTTAATGAGACACCTGGTATATTTTTACTTTCTATAGGCTATGAATACGTTAAAATCACTAATTTCAGTCCTACCATCTTTGACAAAATACAACTTTACTGTTTTCGATCAAAACCTATCTGCTGTGTCAAATTAAATTTTGAAACCTGTATTACTCATTTTTTTCAAATGGCAACATGGTGGCTCGTCGGGTTAGGAAAAAACAGCATTTTATTTCGATTAATTTGATACCACACACTATTAGGTGTTAAACAAACTTCCTTTAGAAAACTGTAAAAATGTTACGTTATGTACGACTTTCCTAAAATAAAGCGCCTTTAGAGAATAAAATAAGATGTAATCGAGTAGCCTGTGACCAACACAACTGTTTAAAACAAAAACGTTGAGTTGTCTTGTAAAAACTTGACAAGTCAACATCTTATGGAACTTCCACTGAACTCCCACCAGCAGAAAAACAAAGCTAATTGCCGACCGATCTAAAAATGTCCCCGGCATGCGTGATTTTTCGGAACTTTAGCTCATGCGCAGTACGTCGGATTTCTACGATTTCTTGTTATTTACCGTTTATATTGTCCAGAGCCAGTTGTCACATAATTCTTTATTTACACAGTATTTAGCGTGTTTATTGTGAGATTTCTTAGCGTTATTTTGAGTGATTTTTAGTTACTTCTTGTACTTTGTGGAAGTTTCGTTAAAAACTCATTACTAGATTAGACTTTTATAAATAGTTTAGGTTTGTTTAGATGATAGTGCAGTAACTTTTAGTATAAGTTTGTGATAAAAAACAAGTGTATGGTGTTGATTTGCAAGCCAACGACCCAAATTCAGTCCTTCAGGTAAGTACCTAGGCTACTTAAAATAATTTTAAAATTGTATCCCCGCATAGCATTGACCTTGCTTTCAACACAATCATGTGTTTATTTAGGTAAGTGTTTTTTTATGGAATATTTAAGCTGTTCGTAGGTAAAGTTGGGGTCAAGCAAATATTTGACGCGTGACACTTCCATAGTGTCATGGGTGTCAAATACGGCAGGCCACTCATAATATAAAAGTTACTAATGGCTAAATTTATATTATAATAATTACCACCCACTCGAAGTATTTGTATCTTTATCCTTTTATATGACTAAAAAGAGATATACATAAACCGAGTTACCTTCTCGTCGATTTGGTCAAATCATATGGGCTGCAGATCCGCATTTTATTAATTAATATAATCGTTATACACTACTAAGATTGCTTTTGTTAAGACCTGTGATATTAATGGTCAATCCTGAATCCCACCATTACAATGCACAGAATTTATCAAAACAAATTTATTTATATTATAATTCATATTCTTAGACCAATTTCCCAGCAATTCTGCAAAGGTTTATAAATAACAATATTCGTCAGTCCGGCCCTGACTAAGTATCAGCTGTAATAAAGTTGGTGAAATCGAAATAACCCAGTATTGGACAAATATGACAAGATGGAAGTGTCACGCGTCAAATATTTGCTCGACTCCAACTATATACCTACTTGAAACTGGACACAGTTTAAACTAGGGATAATAATATGTTATTTGTGTCCAACTTGTTTACTGATTTTTGGCAAATTAAAAAAAGTAAATCTGTTACATTGCTTTTAGTGGTAAACTAACCTGGACTAACAGTTCAGATTATGTTGTAGGAGATTTGATTTACTCAGAGGATCAAAGGATCTAAAGCCTTGCGTGGGATATCCTCCTATAGTAAAAAACGCTTTCCTAAATAATATATATATAATATAGATATTGTGACATAATCATTAGTTTCGTGCACATACACATGTTTATCAAGTCTACTATAAACATTTAAAACCTTCCGACTTACTTTTATTCTTAAAAAAAAAGTAATTAAAATTAATAATAGGGCACCTGTTATGGTGTTAAGAGCAACCACTATTACTTACGGAATTATGCCAGAAACTAAATTGTAATTTAAAATTTCAATTTCTGTATTTACGCCCCAAAATACGCAAGTTCTGAAATTTTCATAATTTTTTGCAGTGTATTGCTTCTTCGAGAAAATTGATGCCTTACATCTTCTTATATTTCATATTATACCAAGACTTATTATAGTTGCTTTTTTTTTATAAATCGATACCTATTTCAACACATTAAGTTAAATAATTTTAAAGCCGGACCTGACGTACACGCAAACTGCGCAGGCCCAGCAGTTCCGAAAAACGCCGCATGCTGGGGACATTTCCGTAACACGGTATTAGCAATATATTGGTTATATACAGGGTGCCCGAAATTGGTGCGGACAGTATCGCGATCTCGGAAACTAGAAGAGATAGAAAGACGGTTAAATGGGGAAAGTTTTAGGCAATTATGTAAGTAGTTTATTGGTGCTTACGGATCGATTCTGGTTCTTTTGGGTTTTCAGATATTTTGAATAAACCAAAATATTGCATTTTCTTAGATCGGTAGTAACTTTTTTATTACCCAGTATTTTTTAAATCCGAAAACACATTTTCATTACCCCCTTTTATATAGAAGATGCCTACCTGATCATATCTTGGTTACAACGTTTCGGTTTCCTGTAACCATCATCAACTTTCTTTTTTCTTATGACCGCCATATTGGATTTTTACTCATCGAAAAGTACTTAATTTTTCCTATTCTATGATACTAAACACTAATACAAAATAAAAATTTATAACCTCAAAATAACAAAAAATTTTATTTTCGAACATATTTGGCAACACCGACATATCGGATAGTTCTTTTCCTTAAGAATAAAGTAATTAAATAACAATATAAGTTTATACTACTTTAAATTAAAGTTAAAATGTAATAACTTTTTTAAAAATCATAAAAATCTAGTAGGTACCTATCTAATAGATACCTATTTCGATAAGTTTTTTATTGTAACATTTTTGTTTAGAAGGCTTTGAACTTTAAACAAATGAAATTTTTTAATCTGTCAAATAATTTTTCTACGTTGTAATAAACATCATTAACAACGGCGTTAAATTATTCTAACGAAGAGAAGTTTGATATGTTAGCGTCTTATATAAAAAATGACAGAAATGCGAATAGAACTATGGATAATTATTTTGGAATGCACCCCGAAAGACGACAACCCAGCAGAACGTATTTTTCTAAACTGACTAGAAACTTACTAGAATTTGGAAGATTTGAAAAGCCTCGCCCCAAAGAGTATGGAATAGATAACGAAAATTGTAATAGAATAATTTTAGAACATTTTAATGAATATCCGACTTCATCTACAAGAATCGCTAACACGCAGCTTGGAATTCCAAAATCCACCGCTCACGATGTATTAAAAGTTGCTAAATACCATCCTTACAAGCCAACAATTGTACAAGGACTTCAAGAAGGTGATTTTGATAGGAGTCATTTTTTGTAATTGGTATCTTGGTAAATGTCGAGAAAATCTCACATTTTCGGATAATGTTTTATGGACAGATGAAACACATTTCACCAACTGTGGAATCTTTAATAAAAAGAATCACCATCACTGGGCTTTTGAAAACCCGCAATTACTCGAACCACGCAGATTGCAAGTGTACGATTTGGATTTAATGTGTGGTGTGGAATAATTAGTAAGAAATATTTTATTTTGGTTTAAATTAACTGCAAAAAATGCTTGAATTATTTATCTTCACAATTTATTTAGCAATATTATAATGATTACGATGGATCTTTTGCATAATTTTTATTATTTTTAGAAAATCAGCTAATTGGTCTTTTATTTATGACCAAATATTGACCGGTCCAAGATACCTTGCAATGTTGCAAAATCGAATTATTCCTGCACTTCAAGAAGTTGTTCCCAATGATCAATTAATTAACGTGTGGCTGCAGCAAGATGGTTGTCCCGCGCATAATTCCAGACAAGTACAAACATTTTTATGATAGACCTTTGGTGAAAAGGTAATATCTACCAGTGTTCCTGTGCGCTGGCCTGCTAGGTCTCCGGACCTTACCCCATTGGACTTTTATTTATGGGGATTTGTCAAAAATGAGGTATATGAATTTAATCCCCCTGAAACTCGCCAAGTTCTTAAGCAGCGAACTAGGAATATTTTTAGTCATATTAACCGTAATACCATTAATCGCCTAACTAGATCTGTAAAAAAAAATGTCAACGATGCGTTTAAAAAAATGGTCGACATTTTGAACCTTAGTATATTTTACTTAATTAACTTTAATTCTTAAGCAAAAGAACTTTCCGATATGTCGGTGTTGCCAAAAATGTTCGTAACTTTGATGTTTTTGTTATTTTGAGGTTATAAATTTTTATTTTGTATTAGTGTTTGATATCATAGTATAGGAAAAATTAGGTACTTTTCGATGAGTAAAAAATCCAATATGGCGATCATAAGAGAAAAGAAAGTTGATGATGGTTACAGGAAACCGAAACGTTTTCTTCTATATAAAAAATGGCAATGAAAATGTGTTTTCGGATTTAAAAATATTGGGTAATAAAAAAGTTACTACCGATCTAAGAAAATGCAACATTTTGGTTTATTCAAAATATCTCAAAACCCAAAAGAACCAGAATCGATCCGTAAGCACCAATAAACTACTTACATAATTGCCTAAAACTTTCCCTATTTAACCGCCTTTCTATCTCTTCTAGTTTCCGAGATCGCAATACTGTCAGCACCAATTTCGGGCACCCTGTTTATGTGGGAACTTCGCTTCTGCAAAAGTAAATTAGGTAATTATTGTGTACGTTATTGTTTAAAAATCATGGAAAATAATAGATAATATTTATACAAGGAGCGAAAAAGTTGATATGTTATTAGTTTTTGGAGAGTGTGGGCAAAACTCAACCTATGCTGCACGTGTATACGCACAGAGATATCCTGAACGCCGTCACCCAGCCCAGCATTAGTATCCAAAACTGCTTCAGAAAATGCGAAATGAGCCTGATAATAATGAAAACGATCCAATTATTGTCAGTGAAGAAATAGAAATAAATGTTCTGGCATACGTGCAAGTGAATATCAATGCGTCACTCAGGGAGATCGCGCTAGAATGTGGCATTTGTAAGTCTTCTGTCGGCAATATTTTAAATAAATGTTAATACCATATAAATACCAACTACATCCACATTCAAGGGCGGTTTTAGCTTTTCAACGTGGGGGGGTAATTTCAAATCCCAGTTTTTTTTTTTAAATGGTATCAATTACCTATGCATTTAGATAGGTAAATTTTTTTTTAAAGAAGCATGCAGTAATAGATAGAAAAGCTGTTATTAAAATGAAGTAACCAGAAAATAAGTTTGGGGGGGCCAGAAAAGAAATAGCGCCGCAGGCGAAAAATTTTTGGGTGCCACGCCCTTTTTCTCAATGATGATGCTTAAAATTGTAAATTCATGGGGGGGGGGGGGTAATTACCCTATTACCCCCCCCGTAAAACCGCCCTTGTCCACATTGCAATTGGTTCTTATGAAAATATTTGGACGATAACATATTTCCATAAAAAATTCTTTATACTGACGAAAGCCGTTTCAGCCGTTTCACTAATTTGGGTCATTTCAACAGAAATAATAAGCGATATTGGTCTCACGAAAATTTACACTTGATGCAGGAGGGAAATTTTTAAGAACGGGTTGGTTTTAACTGTTGGGTTGGGATTGTAGGGGACAGAATTTTAGGCCCTATATCTTTGACGGTTCGCTAACATGGGCGAGATATTTAGGTGTTCTCACGCAAGAAATTGAGCAGTTCTTGGATAAGGTACCATTAGTAAATCGATTGCGACTATTTTACCAACAAGATGGTGCCCCACCACACAACATCAGGGCAGTTACAGAATATTTGAACGAATCATACAACTGGATTGGAAATAGAGGTCCAGTTAGTTGGACGGCTAGGTAAAACAGAACTGTTTTTAATTTATAGCTTTACTAAGACTTATTTCTTTTTAAATCCTTTTAGGTCACCTGACCTTACGCCTCTAGATTTCTTTTATGGGGTTCTATTAAAAACGAGGTTTATGATGTACCTCCTATACCACACGGAATGAATTAGAGAAAAAAGTAAGGGCAGCTATTCATAGAATTACACCACAGCAGTTAAGAAACGTTTCAAGAGCGACAGTAGAAAAAGTACGACTATGTCAGCAACAAGATGGCGGTCACTTTGAACATCTGCAACCCTAAAAATTAATAGATATGTGGATGTAGATTTTTAATTCTTTTTCTTTTATTTATTTTTTTATGACAAAAAGTGACACATGGTTGTATTTACAATGTCATATTGATTCAAAGAAAGTAAAAATATACCAGGCGTCTCATGGAAAAATCGAAAGTTTATGTCATTTCCGGTAAAACCGGAAGTTCTATAAAGTTGAATCACCCGTCAAAAAATGCAGTTTTATATCGCATACGAATCCTCCAAATTTCATTCCATTATCTTTAAGAACAAAAGAGTTATATGGGCGAGCCACCTTCCGTGGACACCCGGTATAGAAAATTGAAATTGACGACACTCTCCATTGGTCGAGACTAAAGATATAGGGAAAAAACAAAAAAAAATACAATACTAAAATTTTAACTTTAAAACCGCATAACTTTTGTTCCAAAAGAGATAGAAACAATATTTTTCTTTTAGCCTATTCCGCATCTAATTCTCTTTCTCATAGTTTATGACTTATTGCAAAAATTTGGTAAATAATATAAGGTACTTATGCCATGCCCATCCTAGAGCTCATTGCAAGCCACTTTCATCTCCAATAATATACTAACCCTTAAATGCTTATTTATCTTAGAAACTGCATCACTTATCCATAAAAACAAAACTAATTTTTCTAATCACCAGCAGATTCATTTTATAAGACAGGCAGACAATATACCTCTACCAATTCCTCGCTTCAGCCTTATTTTAATGGCATAAAGATACATATAACCACCTGAGCTTGGAGACAAAAAATACCCAAAACCTTATAGACCTACGGCCGGGAAGCAAATAAGTTGCCTCATCGGGTACAAAAGGTTTGAGATATTTGAGTAAAAGGGCTTTATATGGGTATCCTAAAACCGACCGTCTGCCGGAGCCCAGCGATCAACTAAACAAATGACAGCTTGTCAAAGAGGCAAAAAAGTGGGGTTAAGTTGCCTCATGGGTACATGGATGAAAATTTTACAGGGTATAGGGAAAGACACCTAGTTTACTATTTTCGACGGCAGACGCCGATATTTGAACGCCTCCGTCGAACAGACGCCCCCGCGACCCCCCCAATATCCGACCTAAGTTGCCTCATGAGGTTCATATGCAAATTTGGGCTTAAATGAAAGGTTTTTTAGTGTAGAACACACATATATTTTTCAAAATTCCGCAGACGGTCAATAACAAACTGCAGACGCTGTAGAATATTTTGAGCTCTATATTATTATAAGAGGTAAAATAAAAGATTTTCAAATAGAAATACAAATGTATTCCAAATATATATCAACAAGCAAGTTATCTTATACAACATAATTTCTATTTAAACCAAAAACTTACAAAAAATGTAAATCTACTTATAGGAACAAAAAACATAAAATAAACTTAAATTGAAATTCTTACCTACCTAAGCACATCCCATCGTATAGGTATACGCTGTTCCAACTTTACTTTTATTCTAAATAAATAAAGTTAAAGCGGCGTATATAGACATAAAACCTAACCAAAAGAAAAAGATAATATTAGCCAGGTAGATATTAAACTTTATAAACATAAATTAGGAACTCACAGAACAATTAAAAAATATAAAAAACGAAATAAATAAACTCACAGATATTTAACAACAAGACAAATAATATTACCGTAACAAAACAAAAATCAATAAAAATAATAACTGAAACTTATAATAAAATAATAACAATAAATAACACGCTTAACTTCTACTAATACTAATAAAGAACACATGCAGGAATACAGCAAAGTTATAGTATAATAATTAACAAAAACAATTTTTGGGAACTATTTGCTTTAAAAAACTTGTAAAAAATAGAACTATTGTTTATCATCAGATGAATCATGCAATGATTCCTCCTCATCTTCATTCTCCTCGGTTGCAGGCAAAATTATGTCATCCAGGCAGATGGGAGAAAACTTATTATTTTTTAAGGTCCACCCATTTTCTAATGGATCATAAAATGCTGCCTGTCTCTCTGTGGCATTGTTCCATATAGAACAAATTTAATTAACTCTCCTAATTTTGAAGAGTAACACCTTTTTGCATGGCGGTATCATGGCACTATCAAAATTTTTTAGATTTTTAAAAGGGCTCTGATTGGGTTTTGCTTTGCAGTGATCATAAAATATATCAAATCGTGCCAGATTAATATATTTTAAATTGGGTTTTCCGTACATAGCATAGACCAATCTTTCTACAGTCTGAATTTGTTCCTCAGAGATGCGTTCGTTATAACCAAATGTACCAAAAACTTCTTGTATTTTTTTATCCTTTTTGAGTAAAGAAAACGGTTTTAGTTTGCCTTTCCTTGAAAATGATGCAGTATAGTCGCACGCTGTCAGAGCATGAAAAGCGGGTAGAGCTCTACATGTACTAGATCCTAATCTATTAAAGATGTCATGTACGTGAACAAATCTGCAGGTATTCAAATTCAAATTCAAATTCAAATTCAAATAGTTTATTGTGCGGACATAAAATAACACAAATGGACATGGTACATAAAAATGATACAAACACCAAGCCCTACTAATTATAAAAGTAAAAATTTAGATATATGATCGTCTAAAACACTAATTACAAGGGGAAAAAGAAGTAAATCTTAGAAAATTTTAAGGTAGGTACAGGGTTATCCAACCAAGACTAGACAAGGCGATTTTTTGACTTTTCCTGTACTTTTATAAAAAAACTGAAATAGCCATCTTAAGTCATTTTCTCCCGCGAATTCGAATATCTTCAGCAAAAAATAATTGAACATCAAACAAAAGTACTAGGGGTCACTTTGATATTTTTTTAAATGGGATGCCATATTTTTAATGAGCTTATCCGATTTCTCATATAAATTTTGATCTAAAATGTTGGATTTTTAATTTTTTTTTTTTTTTATTTTTACGGTAGACGAACATTTTCCGAATTTAAAACTGAAGAAAAAAGGCGTTTTTGAATTAAAAATCCAACATTTTAGATCAAAATTTATATGAGAAATCGGATAAGCTCATTAAAAATACGGCATCCCATTTAAAAAAATATCAAAGTGACCCCTAGTACTTTTGTTTGATGTTCAATTGTTTTTGCTGAAGATATTCGAATTCGCGGGAGAAAATGACTTAAGATGGCTATTTCAGTTTTTTTATAAAAGAACAGGAAAAGTCAAAAAATCGCCTTGTCTAGTCTTGGTTGGATAACCCTGTACATTAAATTAAATATAAATTACATTAAAATAGGTCATAAAGGAGAGAGAAGGCTCAGGGAGAGCATTTTTTTTTTCTATTTTTCATTAGTCAATTAAAAGCAATTTAGATTGACATTGCGCCTAAAACTGTCATTTATGAATTCGGCCTTTAATCTAGTTTTTAAAGTCGGAATGGAGACATTACGAAGATCCAGCAGATTGTTGCGGACGAAAGGAGCACAGTAGGAAAAAGATGCCCGAAACGAAGATGTTTTATGTTTGGGGATATCCAAACGATAATCGATTTCTCTTAAGCCTCTAGTATGTATATCAGTCCGTCTTTTTAATTTAGTAACCAAGTACTGTGGAATACCAGAATTAAGGATTCTTTGTATAAAACAGGCATAGTGAATAAAGCGAGATTCATTAAGCTTGAGCAGTTTAAGTTCACGTAAATATGGTATTATATGAGCGAACCTAGGCACAGGCGTCACAAAACGGACAGCATGATTAAACATCTTCTGCAGCTGGTTGCGAGCCTCATTAGTAATGCAAGGACCATAGACAACATCACAGAAGTTGAAGTGGGACATAACCAAGGAAACAACAAGTGTTTTCTTAGTTTCGGAGTCAAGGAGATCCTTAAATGGTAGTAGGTATTTAAGGCTGAGATATGCCTTCTGACAGATAAGATTAACATGTTTATTAAACTTGAGATGAGAATCTATAATAAGTCCTAGATTCCTGGCTGACTTTACAGTGGAGATTGGATCACCACATTCCAACTTCCATCTATACATTTACAGATCTATCAAGTTTGTGAAGGTTTCCCAAAAGGATAACTAGTAGTAAAGGAAATTAAAGTAGTACTTGTTATATTTCACAATATATTTCAGTTTCCTGACACGTGTTTCAACCCTTGCGGGTCATTATCAAAGGCATTCTAAGACAGTTAAAAATTCTACATGTCATTAAAATAAAAATAAAAATTGACAGATGAGATAGGGTATTTTGGTCCTTAATTTACAGGTATTGGCCAAAGGTACAACTAAATTACAGGTGTGATTATAAAGGTATTTATTTACATCTAAGTAATAAAATTAAGAAAATGATACTGTGTATAATAATTATGGGTTTTTTCGTTGGTGATTATAGACAGTGTTTATTGCATATTTATCCTGAGTAATTAGGCTATTAAGTATTAAGTATTAAGTTGAAACACGTGTCAGGAAACTGAAATATATTGTGAAATATAACAAGTACTACTTTAATTTCCTTTACTATGGAATATCCATTTCACCAAGCATGTAGCCCATCACATATCAATTATATTGGATAACTAGTATGTCGGTGTCAGCAGCATGAATTACGACATTGGTGTTTTCTCGAATTTTAGATAGATGGTAAATTATTCGGGTGTCAGCTTCTTCATGGTAACACATAAGTGTATCAATAACTTCTCTTTGTATATGTCCTTCAACAACAGTAAATTTGTAACATTTTTCACTGCAATTGGCATATATCTCTTTATTATTTACTATTTCAGCAAACATATCATTTTGCCAAAACTCACAAAAACATTTAATTAGGGCCTGCTTAAAATTGTCCTTGCGCATTTGCTTCCATAAAATCTGAGGTTCGTTGTTGATCGGGACCCTGGATTAGAAACTGCGCACTTCTATCATATAAGTTTGCTCGTTTATCGCGCTCAATATCTTTTATAGATGGGCTAACAAACTTATCAAACACTATGTGGATATTATTTCCTTTATGTTGACAAATGTTTTTTAGTACATGTCCAGCTAATTTTCCAAATGACATGACATAATATATTTTTTCTTGTTGTTAAATATCTGTGAGTTTGATTATTTCGTTTTTTATATTTTTTAATTGTTCTGTGAGTTCCTAATTTATGTTTATAAAGTTTAATATCTACCTGGCTAATATTATCTTTTTCTTTTGGTTAGGTTTTATGTCAATATACGCCACTTTAACTTTGTTTTATTTAGAATAACAGTAAAGTTGGAACAGCGCATACCTTACGATGAGATGTGCTTAGGTAGGTAAGAATTTCAATTTAAGTTTATTTTATTTGTTTGCTGTTTTTTGAAGTTCCTATAAGTAGATTTACATTCTTTGTAAGCTTTTGGTTTAAATAAAAATTATGTTCTGTAAGATAACTTGCTTGTTGATATATATTTTGAATACATTTGTATTTCTATTTGAACATCTTTTATTTTACCTCTTATAATAATAGTGTCACGAGGTACTTTTTTCCCACACGCACGACACTGCCTCTGCACGAGCTGAGAGACTCCATGGCAGGGCGGAAGTGGGGTGCAGCGGTCGTGCGTGTCGACCGGCCTACCGAGTTGGGGAACTTGGCGATTGAACTTCGAGAAAGACGAAAAGAAGCCAGCGAGCAGCGCCCAAAACTACAACCGACGCCTCGAGACACTTCCCCCGTGACGACAAGGGAACCTAAAATAAGGTAGGACAGGGTTAACCTAATAATTTATGTGCTTATAAGTGATTTTAATATTATTAAAAAGCTGCAATAATTATGATCACCATCTTTTAATCACCGGTGCCCCTCGTGACAATATAGAGCTCGAAATATTGTACAGCGTCTGCTGTTTGTTATTGACCGGCTGCGGAATTTTGAAAAATATATGTGTGTTCTACAATAAAAAACCTATCATTTAGGCCCAAATTTGCATATGAACCGCACGAGGCAACTTAGGTCGGATTTTGGGGGGGGGGTCGCGGGGGCGTCTGCTCGACGGAGGCGTTCAAATAACGGCGCCTGCCGTCGAAAATAGTAAACTAGGTGCCTTTCCCTATACCCTGTAAAATTTTCATTCATGTACCCATGAGGCAACTTAACCCCACTTTTTCGCCTCTTTGACAGGCTGTAATTTGTTTAGTTGATCACTGGGCCCCGGCAGACGGCCGGTTTTAGGATACCCATATAAAGCCGTTTTACTCAAATATCTCAAACCTTTTGTACCCGATGAGGCAACTTACACTATCGGACAAAAGTAGAGCAACACTTTCGAAAAATGAAAGAAATCTCCATTTTATAATATTAAATGCATGATATCGTATTTAAATACATCGTGTCTTAAATATCAAAGTAGGCTTCTGTTATCGGCGACAACAGCTTTTTCCAACAATCAAGACAAATTAACTGATTGATATTGACGTAAACTTTCAAATACAGTATTGTAATGCGTCAAAAATAAAGCAACATTTTAATATTTTCCTAAAAAAGAAACGTTTTAGTAAAAGTAAAGGTTAAAGTATTTTTGCAGAGTTTATTTTATGTTTAATTAATATTTCTTCTAGAATTGAAGCAGATAGTAGTGAATGCACACTTGGAAGGTACAATACAAGCCACAATTTCAAGACGGCTTGTTTTACCAAAAAACAGCGTATCCAAAATAATTTCAAGTTACATTCAAAGGGGACATTTAAAGAATCTACCGAAATCGGGAAGGCCGAAAAAAACTACAATTTAGACAGACAGACACATTAAAATGATTTCTCAAAACGATCCTTGGATGTCTGCACCTAGATTTTTGCTGAAATTTCCGAAATTATGGTTAGTCCACGGACAGTTCAAACAAGGCTGATAGACGCAAAGTTATTTAGTAGACGCCCGGCTAAAGAGCTCCTTATTTCGGCAAGAAATAGAGTAGCTAGGCTTGAATATGCACGTCGACTTTTAAATTGGACAGTATACGAGTGGAAAAAAGTTTTGTTTAGCGATGAAACGCGTTATAAAAATTTCAATTCTGATGGAATGAAGCGTGTAAGACGGCCAATCAACACAAGGTTTAATCCCAAATACGTTACACCCACAGTTAAACATGGCAAAGGCAGTGTTTTTCTATGGGGTTGTTTCTCATGGAATGGGGTCGGTCCTTTAAACTTCATTAATGACACCATGGATCGATTTGTCCATAGAGATATAATGCAAAATGTAATGTTGCATTATGCAGAGTGGGAAATGCCGTTGCGTCTTATTTTCCAACAGGATAATGATCCAAAACACTCTTCACGAATTGTTCAAGAGTTGTTTCAAGAAAATAACGTTCGGGTTTTGCTTTGCCGGCACAATCCCCAGACCTTAACCCCATTGAAAATCTATGGGAAGAAGTTGAACGTGGAATTCGTACACAATTATTTCCAAATAAACAATCATTGGTAAATAAACTCAATGAAGTTTGGACAAACCTTCCCGAAAATACTGTTTAAAAGTTGATTGCCTCAATGACGCGACAACTATTAACATAATACTTCTAGCTATTGTAATTATTAAATGTGCTTAATGGTTTTTTATCGTAATATGTAAAATAAAATACTGTTGACACAATTTGTTGCTTTACTTTTGTCGCACTTCAATTTGTCGATTTTTATAATTATAAATATTTCTCTACCTTCATTCTGTTTAAAGTGTGCCAAAATATTGTGAAAAATTACTAACATTGTGGGGATAATATTTCAATAAAATTAGCTGGGGATTTTTTTTTTGATTGATTGATTACTCTTAAATAACTAGGTCGGCACTTACGTCCTGACACCGCAGCCTTTTACAGACTTATTGTATCCCCTAGTTATTCGTTGCTAGCCCGCCCACGGTAATTTTACGTCTGGGTAATGTCAGCCAGACGGGACCTACTGTTTATCGTGGGATCCGAACCACGCGCAGTCGCTTTCCAACCAACCATCATCCTGATCCCCCCACAGAATCACACTCCTACAGCAGCGTGCCCACACAGCCCGTAACCGAGGCAAGTCTCGGGTTAAAGATCCGCTGCTATAGGAGCATGACCCTGCGGTTTCGATTCCGATAAATCGTTAGTCAGAAGTACCTGCACTCACACATACAACAACCAAACCCAGTACTTTTTTTATTTGAGCGTACTGTAGCGGGATTCGAACCCGCTCGACTCGAGCAGCGCGAAAGCAGGCTCACGCCGTTTCCGGCGCTTTACCCACTTCGGCCACCGAGGCGGTTAGTTGGGGATCACAATCATATAATTAATTTTTTAAACTCAAAGAAATAAAAGCACTTTGTTGATCTACCTTTGTCCAATAGTGTATTTGCTTCCCAGCCGTAGGTCTATTAAACTCTTTCGTAATAAATTAAAAGCCAAGCAATTGTCAAGAGCATTTTAAAATATAGACAATTTTCTTAAACAAATTATATTTTTTTGAAATTTTTAATAGTGGTTTTATTAGAGTATCGTTTGTGATTAATTCTAAATTGCAGTTTGTATCAACTGTTATGTGTTATGTTGGAACTTTTGTTACCATTTCTTGGACAATAAAGCACTTTCATTCATTAATTTAATAAAAACGCTCTCTACTGGGCAATATTTTGTTTCTCACCTACAACGGGGATGTTTTCAATATAAGTAAACTCGGGCTCCTCATGTATGAAAAATTGACAAATAGCTAAATTTCTTGGAAATTTTATGGGTTTCATATTAACAACCACTGTTGTTCCCAGTTTGGATTCCATGACTGAACATAACGATGGCTTAGTTGTGGACATTAATTCCTTTTCAATCGAATATACCCTAAAATATATACAGGAAGTATTTTTTTTTGTGTTCTCATAAAATATCTCGAAATAAAAAAAAATTTAGGTGATAACTTTTTGCTCTGGCCTGTATACAAACTTCTGTATATAATTATTATACCGGTGTGTATATATGTATATGGTGTATTATACTCTTTGAGTGCCGCACCTCAAAAGAAATAAAGGGAACCCTTATAGAGCGGTCTACCTGGGTAGGAGGGTGAAACTAAAGACGAAAATTGTTGTATATTTGCTATAATGTTTTTAACGTGATTATTTGGTATTGGTGCGGTTAATATCTGTCAATTTTTTAGTAATTAGTTCCAGTGTTACACTAATTTGTTGGTTGGTGCAGGTTATTCGCAACTCGTGCGTTCAAGGACAAAGTAAGCATGCGAGCATATTGACATTCTGTCGCATCTGGTGTGGGTTTATCTGGGCTACCGGTTTTACCTGAAGATACTCAGTTTTTATTTTTAAATAACAAAATGTATTTTTTTATTACACTATCAAATTCTTTTTATCATCTAAAGGCAATTTGGAAATCATAATACGTCTATATTTTTATACAGTATGTCTCACTTTTCATGACACCTATATTATAGCTTCGTCATTGATTAACAATGCGATTTTTGAAAAATTTGGGTGGAAGGTACTTACCCTTCAGGAGATTGTGGCGCGGTAGCATATTTAAAATTTCACCCGTGGCGTTCGTGGTTATAAAGAAAATTCTACCTAACTTTACAGAAAAAAGATACGAGGCATAATTTTAACTGTAAAATAATATCATAATCTTAATCGGTGTTACCAAAAACACTTCAATACCGAGTTTCAAAAGTATGGTGTTCAGGGTGTTCCACCAAACTCCCACCAGTAGAAAAACAAAGCTATAGTCAAATCTGGTCTTATCTGGCGGGTTCAAAATTATTAATCATTTCGAAAATTCCAGAGCTCATCAAAATGTTGTAAATAAAAACCAATATGGCCGTATATGGACAGCTGATTTTCCATAAAATTGAATGTTAATAGGTTAACCGTTAACTTGAAACTATCAGTCATAATAAAAATGACGGGTCTCGTTCCAAAATTAATTTCTCAGGGGTGCGTTCGTATTATTGCAGACGGTTAACACAATAGTTTTACATTTAACAAATTTAATAACCAAAATGATGGTGGAAAATTAGATAAACAATATACAGTAAAACCCCTGACTAGCGACCACCAAAAGTGTCGATGAAATGTTAAATAAATTAAACTAATTTTAGTTTATTTCAGCAGATAATAATAAATTAAATATAAAAAAAAATCAAATTACACATTGGCCAAATTTTTCTTGTGTAATATCAGGCTAAAAAAATATTTCCAATTTAATAGGTTACCTAGTTCAAAAGTCAAGTCAACTAGAGCCGGTGAGGTATTAAATCCCAAATTTATTTTACACGTATTTTGCCCCTGTTAAGCCAATAAGCGCCCCGCTAAAAATAAGTGGGAGAAAGAAACGTATAAAGTCTAAACCGGTCCTAAAATGCGGGTCCAAAGGTTGTTATGTACATAATAGTACAGGGGTGGCGAATCTTTATGTATTAACGTGCATTTTTTCTAAAGAAATGTTTAATGAGGCCATAGACGTGCCGTCGCAATTCGTAATATAATAATTCATAGTAAACTTTGTGATCGGTGGCGAGCCAAAATTTTATGTCGGTTGCCATTGGTTCGCCATCCCTGTAAATAGTATACCTTAAATGCATTTATTAAAAACGAAAATAATAAACAGTGTAATTTATTTTAACAATTTTACTACTAAAACCTAAAAATTCAATGTAATTTAGTCTGATAAACTATTTCGAAAATGAAAGAAAAAGTGGAAATTGGCCAACCAATATGCAGGAAACCGTAGCGAAAGCACTGGGAATTAGTTTAAGGACTGTGCAGAATAATGTGCATGAAAGAAAGCATAATATAATACCAAAGAATACTAAAAAATGTAAACAAAGAAAACCGTTTATAAACGAATTATAGACTAAAAACTGTCATCGTCACTTATAAAATCTGAAAAGTCCTCGTCGTCTAAGAATGGAGCAATTATCATTGGCGCTACTTCGACATCTAGTACTTGTTCTCGATCCCACCAACCCCTTATTAATATTTCTGTATGTTCCACTGATTTCTTCCAGTACTCTTGTGTAATATGATCCAAAGAATCTTGCCAAACTATTTGTACTTGGTCGGATTTAAGACCATCACCTACATGTTTTTCATAATAAGACTTTGCCCCGGCCCATATTCATTCTATTGCGTTAAACTGGCAATGATATGGCGGCAGTCGTAGAACCTCATGGCCATATTCACGCAATATTTCATCTACCGCGTATATTCTTGGTTTTTTAAGAGACTTTGCCATTGATAGGAGTTCCGATTTAAACATATTTGGTGAAGGATTTTGGTTGTGTTTTTCAAGCCACTCATAAATATCATTTTTCCTCCAAGATGAAGTAGGCTGCTTATTTAAAATTCTTGGATGATATGATGCATTATCTAATACAATTAAAGACGGAGAATCCAAATTTGGTATCAATTGAACTTTTAACCATTTTTCAAACATTTCGCAATTCATATTATCTGATAGTCAGCACTTTTTGATGTTGAAGAAAAAATTAAGCTTGCACCTGGAACATATCCTGTTACAGAACCAGCATGTAAAATAATGAACCGCTTTCCCGTGCCACATCCCTTTTTCCTTTTCACGCTTTTCACAGAATCATCTTGCCAAGATTTTGAACCACTTCCATTTGAAAATATCCACGTTTCGTCTAAAAATACCACTTTTCTAAATTTCGATTTGTAATTCTCCGTATAATTTTTTAAAAACTGAACACGCTGACTCACTATCTGTGTCTGCTCACATAAAAATCTTCGGTTACAGTCTTTTTTATAGCGAAAACCTAACTTTTTTATTAATTTTGATAGCGCTTCAAGTCCAATTTCCAAAACACCCCGAATTTTTAATGTTTCTTGTAAAACTGGAAGAGTTACATTGGTTTTTGATCTGTATAAATCGTAAATCACATTTCGGACTCCCATTTTAATATTTTCGCTTAAATCCTCAGTCTTAAGATTTTTTCGTTTACATTTTTTAGTATTCTTGGGTATTATGTTATGTTTTTTTTCATGCGCAATTCTCTGCACAGCCCTTAAACTAATTCCCAGTGCTTTGGCTGCTGTTTCCTGAATATTGGTTGGCGAATTTGGTAATTTTCCAGTTTATCGGCTTATGCGAAAAATGGCGTAAAATGAAAAACGTTTCTTGCAATATGTAGCACGTACTTTCTAAACGACAAATCCGCGAGCGGAAAACAATTTTTTTAATTGGAAATATAAAAAAAATGTGAAAATAGTCGACCGAAAAGCACAGTGAGAGTGACAAGTGAGGTTATGTTTCTCTAGCTGTTAGTCACTCGACAAAAATTGTAATAATTATAGACTTATATTGGTTAAACAGGCGCTAACACGGCATCTAATCCACGTTTTTGGTTCCAATTCGGTATATGCTACATAAATCAACAAGAGTTTTTAATTTTTTTTTCATTTTTGTCACAAGCGGGTACCCTATTTTCACATTTTTTTTATATTTGCAATTAAAAAAATGGTTTTCCGCTCGCGGATTTGTCGTTTAGAAAGTACGTGCTACATATTGCAAGTAACGTTTTTCATTTTACGCCATTTTTCGCATAAGCCGATAAACTGGAGTGGTACCGCGAATTTGCACTTTTTCTTGCATTTTCGAAATAGCTTATCAGATTAAGTACCATTTTTTTTTGCTTGGGGATGCAAAAACCCAGAAAATTTTTTCATTTTGTCATAAACTGTCAAAGTCACAAAACTGACATCTTTAAATCAAGACGAAGGTGGCAGGTACTTGGGCAGGTACAAACTTTTGTGAATCGCTGAAAATTAAATACCTATCATTTTCTTTCATGCCAAAATTGCATAAGTCTGTCATATTTGTCTGACGGATTTTATTTGGTTAGTATGATTAAACGCAATAAAAGAAAAATTGAAAGTATGTCTTTGTTAAATCGTAAACCCGCCAGATAAGACCAGATTTGACTTTAATTGCCGACCGATCTAAAAATGTCCCCGGCATGCGTGATTTTTGGGAACTGTGGCTCATGCGCAGCATGTCGGATTTCTACGATTTTTTGATACTTAACGTTTATATTGTCCAGAGCCGGTTGTCACTTAATTCTTTATTTACACAGTATTTGGCGTGTTTATTGTGAGATTTCTTGGCGTTATGATTTTTAGTTATTTATTGTACTTGGTGGAACTTTCGTTAAAAACTTATTACTAGATTAGACTTTTATAAATAGTTTAGGTTTATTTAGATTATAGTGCAGTACCTTTTAGTTTAAGTTTGTGATGAAAAACAAGTATATGGTGTTGTTTTGCAAGCCAACGACCCAAATTCAGTTCTTCAGGTAAGTACCTAGGCTACTTAAAATAATTTTAAAATTGTACCGCATAGCATTTACCTTGATTTCAACACAATTATGTATTAATTTGGGTGTGTTTTTTTTTGGAATATTTAAGCTGTTCGTATCTACCATACCGTTCACGTACTTTAAAAAATATATCAAATTTGAAACTGGAAACAGCTTAAACTAGGGATAATATGTTATTTGTGTCCAACGTGTTTACTGATTTTTTGGCAAATTAAAATAAGCAAATCTCTTACATTGCTTTTAGTGGTAAACTAACCTGGACTAACAGTTTAGATTATGTTGTAAGATATTTGATTTACTCAGAGGATCAAAAGATCTAAAGTCTTGCGTGGGATATCCTAACATTTATAACCTCCGTTCTGACTTACTTTTAATCTGAAAAAAAAAGTAACTTTCTTGCAACTTTCGTTGTATGTTGTATAGAAAATGATAGAAGGAGACCAGGCGACAAAGGGCACTTGTTATGGTATTAAGAGCAACCAATATTACTTACGCTATGCCAGAAACTAAATTGTAATTCGAAATTTCAACTTGTATGTACTCCCCAAAATACGCAAGTTCTGAAATTTTAATAATTTTTTGCAGTGTATTGCTTCTTCGAGAAAATTTATGCCTTACATCTTCTTATATTTCATATTATACCAAGATTTACTATAGTTATTTTTTTTTATAAATCAGTACCTATTATAACACACTAAGTCAAATAATTTTAAAGCCGGACCTGACGTACACGCGAACTGTGCAGGCCCAACAGTTCCGGAAAACACCGCATGCTGGGGACATTTCTGTAACACGGTATTAGCAATATATTGGTTATATTATATAGATGGGGTGTTCACGTTATAAGAAAATAAAGTTTTCACTTTTTACAGTACAAATTTGTGCGAACACCGAAATCATGTGAAATGTCACTGAAACTTCAAAAATTGTTATTAGGCGTTTGCTTGTCATGGGCAACTTACGTTCTAAAGGTAAACGTTAAAAAAATCTAATGGAATTTGCTGAAGAAACTTTCAACAAGAAAACTACTTTCATAATTTCATCTCACCCTGTACAATTATTATAATAACATTTTCTTTTTTCCTTGTTGACCTATAAAGGTAACTATAGTTTTTAAGCTTAATCAGATCACTTCGATATACCTACGATGCCACGACACTAAAAAAAACGATTATGACAGAAATGACACGGTAAAACAAAAGATATAGAAGAAAAGTCGGACTTAAATAAAAAAAAAGTTGAAAGCATTTATCGCAAGAATTGACGCAAAAAATCCTGTGGTTAAAAGGCTCAAAATAAGAATTCCCTACTTTCTTAAACCAATTGAAATAAATGGGTAATGGATATATCGAGCATGCACAATCCTAGTTCTTGAAAACCTCCCAGTAAAGTTAGCAGCAGGACTAAACACGTAAGGTTGTTCCTAACTGAAATGACCTGATTGAAGTAACACTAAAATAGTGTTTTATTTGCACCCCGCTTTAAATTGTACCCATGGTTTGTCCAGGTTTGAATGTGTATAGATAAAACGGTGGGTGATGTTGATTTACGCTTCTATGAACATGAGGTACCGTGCGAGCGAAAATTATTATTATCAAAGTGTGCTTTGCATCTAAGGTCGTACTGCTTAGCGGTAGAGCTTAGTACCTGTTGGGTGTTAGTAAATACCAACATTACCGTAATCTTTAACAGTCGTTGTGAGTGGCAACACAATCAGCGTTTGTGCATGGATGATTTTCGCGAAAATTCTCCTATGCTTTTACTGCTGGGGATTTTTATCATTGCCTAAGAAGAACCGTGGTTCTATTTAGGGAAACAGGTTCTATACAACATAAAAAAGTAGCTGGAAGACCATCTGTAAGAACCGGAGAACTTGTCGCAATCGTTCGTGAAATAATGCAATATACGCTAACCAAATGTGTAAGACCCCTGTCTTAAGAAGTAGGAAGATCTTATGGAGCATGCAGGACTATTCTTAAAAAACAGTTAAATTTGTTTCCTTATAAAAATTCAAAATTTCAAAAAAACTTTTATTTGTGATTAAAATTGGAAACACATAAATTTTAAAATGTCAATTAAAAGTCAATAGTTGTCATTAAAACCATAATATGTTTAAAAGCTAGTATTTCAAATAAATATTAAAATATATTATGTTAAAAATTAGATTTCACATTACAATAACACTCACGCTTTCCACAATACACTTAACAAGTACTTTAGAAGACTTTTCTCCCTTTAACACTGTTAAAACAACCCTATGATCCAGGAACTCTTTGATGGTATAAAATGGTCACTCAGTCAAGTAGTGCTTAACGACACTCTTGAACCTGCCACACTCGAGGTTCCTTACAGCATTCGGTAGTTTATTGGAGAAGGCCGGGGGCGCGTTTATAGTTTTCACCAAATTGGTAAATATTACCCAGGTAAAATTTAACCAACGTCCATCAAGTTGCTATCTACGAAACAAAAATATCTACTCACTGTGAACGGCTCGGGCATGCGCCGAGAGCAACCCGAACAAACGTCAAACTTGTCAAATTATATTTTGCAATTTTGAAATGCGACAGCAACAAAACTCTTTTAAGCAAATTGTGGGTATCTTTTGAAATCGACATTCTCAAGAAGTTTTGGCGTGCCCAAAAAACTTTTATTTTAAAAACAACCTAACTTTTAACTTTCACCATAAACATTAAACAATACATTTGCGCATGCCGGACAAACTTTATCCGTCTCCCGACTTGGTTAAAAAGTTGTTTCGTTCGGTAAAAGTTATCCACAACAGTGAACGAGTATAAATGTTACCCGGTACAACCGTGAACGAATTTTCCTATCGCCGTGTGCAATCGGTGCGCACCCGACGAACGTCCGACGTCAATCGTGAATGCGCCCCGGGGCATAGTGGAGAGTAATTTATAAAATTAAATCTGTTTTATCTGCATTGAGTAAGACGGTTTGCAATAAACCAGTCGATTAATTTAGTGCGGCTTGCATCCATTCTCCGACCCAAGGCCGCTGTATCCGCATCGGTATCTGTAATTGTGATATCATCCGCAAATATGATGACCTCGCCTTCTGTAACAGCCGAGTGGATGTCATTGATATAGATCAAAAATAACATGGGTCCCAGAATGGATCCTTGGGGCACCCCATGTTTAAGTAATCCTTGGTCGGATTTGGCTTCATTGTGACATGTCACCTGTCTCCGATCCAAGAGATAACTCTGCATGAGAGCTACACTGCTCTCACTCAAGCCATAAAAGCTGAGCTTCCTCAGCAAGATATCATGGAGAATGCAGTCGAATGCATTGGATAGATCGCAATATAAGGATCCGACGTGTTGACCCTCCTCAAAACCCCTAAGTATAAATTCGCACAGGGCACTTATGGCATGAATGGTCGAAATCTTCTTTCTAAACCCAAATTGGTTTTTTGAGAATAGTTTGTTTTCTTCAAAAATATCATACAGCTGATTTTTTAAAATCAGTTTAAAGACTGCCGATAACTGGAGTGCAATGGGTCTATAGTTGCCAACGTCACTCCTGTCTCCTTTTTTAGAAATTGGTATTACTTTGGCCAGTTTCAGACTGTTATGAAAGACACTATCAGCAATGTACATATTTATTAATTTGGTTATTGGAGTTATAAGAATATTCTAACAACCCTCGGCAATTTTCACACTCATGCCATAAATGTCCCGACTACTCTTATTCTTCAGACTATCAATAGCATCCCTGACCTCAATAAATATCGCCCGTCCAAAGGAGAAAGTTCCCTTGTTATGCAGGGGAGATCGCCTCAAATATTCCTCCGCACCAACTTCCGGATCAGGCAATTGGCTTACTAAAGGAAAGAAATAAATGATTTATTAGACCTAACATTTTTTTCTAATGAAGCCTGGTTCCACCTCACCGGTTATGTGAATTCTCCGAATACTACGCACGTGGAGTAGTGAAAACTCCCATTTTTTTGTACAGTCCACATTGCACCCTCAAAAAGTTGGTGTTTAATTGGCCGTTTTCCGAAGAATTTTTGGTCCTTTTTTCCATGACACAGTTACAGCACAGCGGTATGGGGACAATATATTGAATCAATTTGTGGAGCAATTACTTGACGATGAACTACGTTTTGGTTATTTTCAATAGGACGGTGCAACCGCCCATACATCCGCCGAAACTATTAACTTCTTACGCAATTTTTTCGACGACAGATTGATCAGTTTTTGGAACAGACATTGAATTCAGATCACCTTGTTTGACGGTTATGGATTACTTCAGCTTTCCTCATTTGAAAAACAATATTTTTAAAACATCAGTTGAAAATTTAGAACAGTTACAAAAAAGGATTATCCAAGAATGTGGTAACATTTCTCCAGAGATGCTGGTAAACGCTTTCGAAAATATGAAGAGACGATAGAGTTGATGCTTGGAGCATGACGGTGACCAATTTGAGCAATTTCTATAATTCCTATTTTCCTTTCTCTATATTCTTACTTTGTTAATTTTGTAAACAACAAAAATAAAGTAGTATATACAGGGTGTCCGAAAAATACGTGTACAACGTTTGACGACAAACTCCTGACGTCAAAATAGGTCGATCTAAGCCGACTTAGTTATATCCAAAATCGTCTCGTTTAGCCGGTAAAGGGCGTCAAAAATTTGTAAAAATATTGGTTTTTCATAAATTACGTTAAAACCTGCTAATCAATTTTAATGATTTTTAGTACCTATGTAGACTAATACTATAAAATGACGTTTTCTAGTAAGTAGTATAGTCACCGGCTGTAAATAAGTGAAAGTGTTATAAAAGTGATATAATACGTCAACATTTCTCCTGATTTTTTATATTAACGGCGTTATGACAACCCAGATATTCTTGTCGAGTGACTGGATGTATTTGGAAGCTATTTTACCTCTTCAATATTTTTCGTTGGATGAGCTGTTTTGCCAGAAAAAAAATATTTACAATTACCTGCATACATCAATTATTAACATTAGTAATAAAATTAAAATCGAATTAAAAGTAACAATAATTTTTTTAATGACCTTGTTGCTATGGCATTTAATAATTTGACAATTTTTGACAAATTGTCACCAGTCTATGAAATTGACTAAAGTATACGAACAACATTCTTGAATCACAAGTTCACTTTACCAATAAACATGGAAAATTATACGAACTCTGAGAAGGTTGACATGCTCCTGGTATACGGGTTTTGTCAAGGAAATGGGAAAAGTGTTAGGGTTTACATGGAGAGATTTCCTAACCATCGAATACCAAACCACCAAACATTTGCCAATACCGAGCGTCATCTTCGGGAAACGGGCAGCTTTGAGAAAAATTTGAAGGCGGAGGTCGTATGCGAACAACTCGAACTGTGGAAACAGAAGAGAACATTCTGGAAAGAGTTGAATAAGAACCAAGTACCAGTACCCGTCGCTTAGAACGTGAGTTACATGTTCCTAAAACGATTGTCAATGAGGTTTTAAAAGAACAGTTGTACATCCATATCACGTGCAAAAAGTCCAGGAACTTTTACCGACTGATCCCACCATGCGGCTTACATTTGGCAATTTATTAGAAACAAAAGAATCCGTGACCCAAATTTTTGTAGAAAAATATTGTTTACTGACGAGGCGTGCTTTACAAGATCTGGAGTAATCAACATGCACATGCACATCATCAGCATCAATTTAAATTAAATATTTGGGCAGGTATTATTGATCGCTACCTTATTGGTCCTATTGTTATTCCAGGCAGGTTAGATGGAAATATTTATTTAAATTTTTTGCAAGACACATTACCAATTCTTCTGGAAAATTTTCCCCCTTTACTTCGGAGGGAAATGTGGTATATGCATAATAGTGCCCCGCCTCATTTTCCCGTTGCCGTTCGGCAATACTTACACCATCAATATCCCAACCGATGGATTGGAAGGGGCAATGATGCACCAGTAAAATGGCCACCACGTTCTCCGGAGTTAAATATGTGTGACTTCTTTTTGTGGGGCGCTATTAAAACAGAAGTTTACAAGACTCCGGTAAACACACGCCATGATTTATTGACGCGATTTTAAATGCAGGCAACCATTTTAATAACCCCGAGACATTAAATAAGGTCCAATATCATTTTTTCAAGTAATGTTTTCGTTTTACTTTGCCATTAAATGACATAGCAACAAGTTCACTAAAAAAATTATTGTTACAGGTAATTTGATTTTAATTTTATTACTATTGTTAATAATTGATGTATGCAGGTAATTGTAAATATTTTTTTTCTGGCAAAACAGCTCATCCAACGAAAAATATTAAAGAGGTAAAATAGCTTCCAAATACATCCAGTCAGTCGACAAAAATATATGGGTTGTCATAACGCCATTGATATAAAAAAAATCAGGAGAAATGTTGACGTATTATATCACTTTTATAACACTTCCACTTATTTACAGCCGATGACTATACTACTAGAAAACGTCATTTTATAGTATTAGTCTACATACTAAAAATCATTAAAATTGATTAGCAGGTTTCACGTAATTCACGTAGCTCGACCTATTTTGACGTCACTGCTGGAATTTGAAATATTCTGCCGTGCTACAATCTCCCAATGAGTAAGTCTCTTCCGTCCACATTATTCAAAAATCGCATTGTTAATCAATGAATGAGCTATAATATGGGAGTCATGAAAATTGAGACATAATATTTAAAAATTTTAATTAAAAAATGTGTAAAACTAAAGCAAAACGCATTGTAATTTCAATGATGGATTTAGATGAGTAAGGACACCTTAGACTTTGATATTAAATAATGAGAAGTATATCATAATCATTTTAAATAATTCTGTAAACTAGAGTTAAAATTGAACTGAAGATAATAATTTAAATATCAATGCTTAAAGAAGTCCAATTTAATAGATTTTCTCACTAAAGTCGGCGGTTGATTTTTACCAGTGCGTCATTACTTACTTACTTACAAACTCTGCTAATAAGCTTTCGTCTCTGTCTAGCACATTACTTTACATTACGCTCTATTATGTTTTTATTCACTTTTAATGCTATAATAAATAAAGATGGAGTTGTAAATCACGTTGTCTCTTGATCGTTGGTCCATGACGCACCGACAAAGATCCACTTTACGTTATTTTATAGCTGACATTTTGTTTTTTTGTAAAATGGCTCTTAAAAGTTAATGTCAACTTGTTCTAAGTCGTTGAAAATGGAATTATGAAAACATTTCGACTGTGCAATAAAAATACAAAATATCATTTAAGAAAAAAAAACAAATTTGAATAAAATATCTTTTAAGATAACGCGGTGGTGCTCTGTTCAATTATTTCATTCATACCCAGTAGTTTACTTTAAAATTAACACCTAAAACCTAAAAACACACCCTTAAAGTAATTATACACATTTTAGTACTGTTCTGTATAATATGCTAAGCCAAATCTTAAATCCCAAATGATGTATTTTATACTAGACAGATACTTTTAATATCACCCCATTATATAAATGTTAATTCTTAGGGTAGGCATCGTAAGAATAGGCGGTTTGTGGGTGGTAAGCCACGATTTAAATCACTTGAATTTTTTCAATTTAAATCATGATTAAAATCAAAATTTCTGATAAGTTATAATTAAGAGAAAATAAAACCTTTCAGTTTTAATTAATGGTTTATTATATCAAAAAAATAAAACCACTGTACCTAAATAATGTTTATTTTAGTTAATTGTAGTGCTTGTACAGAAAAACTAATTTTGCAGCTTGTTCCGTATATTGTACTGGAATAAGAAGTTTAAAAGTTCAGGGATCCTAAGTTTTCAAACATTGTGTTTTTATTTCAGTATTGTTTAATTATTACAATATCCGGTACAGCTTATTTGACGGAAAATACTTAGGATTAGCAATTAAGTTTATTTTACTTATTATTGATGACAAAAGCTTTTGTTGCAATTTTAACTTGTATATACAATATGTGAATATAGAAAATAGAGATTGAATAGAACCACGTAAGGTGTCGTTTTTTTAAGCTTAATGCGAAAAACCCTAAGTTGACCACAATATTTTGTTGCGACTTCCACCAATCTATGGGTTCTACATTCTGAAGAATATCATCATAAAACATGGTATCAGTGAAAGGTTCTGATCTGGCAAGAAACTTGACTACGAGTGGTAGTAAACCACTATCTGGATCTAATTCTTTAACAGCAACATTTTTTTCACCCTCTGTTAGTGTTTGCTGAGTTTTTGTTGAGTCAAGAAGATACGCTAACAAATCATATAGGGTTATACACTGTTCATAACGCCTCTTAAATTAGCAGTTAATTTAAAGTTATGTCAGTTTTGTCAAAATTAGTTTCTAATATGTTAAATTCTTCCACAACATCTGAAAGACTGCCACTGTTTCTTTGTAGTTTATCTATTGCGATAGACATAGGCTTAAGTATTGTTAGGTAATATTCGACTAATCTTTTTAGGTGAATGTTGGAAAATTTTCCTCTTATAATACTGTCTATTTCGTTTTTGTTCTCTTCAGCAATTTTGAAAAGTATGGGCCATGACTTAACGAAACCTTCTGAACAGTCGGCAAGCGAATTCCATCTGACATCATTTGGCAAAACTAGTTTTTTGCCTCCTTCTTTGGCATATACTGCAGAGGCAAAATGGTTGTTACGGAAGTATCTGGCATTAAAAACAACATGTTCCTTAATATCAGCGATTTCCAAATCCTTACATAGTAAATTTAAAATATGTGAAGCACAACCATATGCAATAAGGTTCAATTCAGTAGATGTTTTTATTTGATGTCGCATTGCAGCCATATTAGCTGCATTATCTATGACAAAACTACATACTGTACAGTCTTATTCGGTTTTAAGCTTATTTATGAGTGCTGTTGCAATTTCTGTTAAATATACAGAAGTATGTGGATTCCCAGAAGTATCTAGGGTATCTACTAAGACGGTAAATCCATATTCTGTTGTAACCGTTGCACAGATTTATCGGTTCGTTATGTACATTTGACCACCCGTCAAGTGACAGACACACACATGTTCCCGACAAGTTTTGAAAGCATTTGATTTTTTCTTCATTATAAATTATATTAAGCAATTTATTAGAAACATCATATCGAGAGGGTGGTATGTATCCAGGCCGTAAAAGAGCGATAGCTTTTCTTACTTCCGCAACTACTAGCAATCTGTTTGTCAATTTCCTCTTTAATAGATTTGCTAGGGCGTATGAGTATGACAAAAGATGACAAAGATCCAGAACTAGGACTTGCTGACATTGTTTCTGATTCTGACACTACTTTCCTTTTCTTACAATCTGGAGTGGAAAGACTGGAAAGTGAGTCTAAAGTTTGTTGTGAAGTACATGGTTTCTGTGACTCGTGTGAGTTTCGTAGCGCAGTCACGCCAGAAGTACCCTCAACCCAAAAAAAAGACAATATTTAAATTTAAAGTTAAAGCGAAAAAGCTAATTATTAAAAATTCGTTTCTGACTACTGAGATACAAGGTGTAGGGTGTTGATTTTGAAATTTTATTTTTTGTGTAAAATTCTGAGCAACTTTGTCTGGCACCTAACGGGCCTCACCTAACAAACTCCATAACCTGTAGTGACATGTACTTGTACTAATGCAGAAATTAGCAAATTTCTCGAAAACGGTCATATCTCATATCTAGCGTTGTTGAGGAAGTATACTTTTTTTCCCTGAAAAGGTGTAAGAATAAGGTTTATTGATAAAAAGTCCCAAAAGTTCTCTGTCAAAAAAGTGAGGGCAAATTAAACTGAATAAATGATAGCTGCACAAACATTAATACTAAATTATGATTTCTCACCTTAAAAAACCCACGGTTACCAAGTTTTGTGCGAAAAATGTATCTTTCGTAAAAGTTATTTTAAAAAATCGAAAATAAGATTTCAAATTCAAATTCAACGCCATGTATCTCAGAAACGACGCATTTCCGGATATTATTATTTGGAAAATTGGCTATTTTCTTGAATTCTATGTTGTGTTAAAAAAAAGTATCAACTTAAAAATCACCCTGTATATCTTTGGAAAATTATAATAAAAATAAAATTTAAAGAAACAAACTATTTACTTATTATTTTATTATAATATGCTGTTTGTGTTTGTGTACTTACAACTGATTCATTGTCCTTTTCGATTTCTGTAGGTACTTCACTTTCACTACACTTTTGCCAGTGAACTTTCATCCGTTCGACAAGACCTTGCATTTCATGTCTACATTTTTTGCATATAGCTCTATTCCCTAATTTTTCTTCAATTTTATTAGATTTTTCTATGAAATGTACCCAGATAGGGTCTTTTTCCTTCCACTTCTAGGAAGAGTTGACATTGTTACACTATTTGCAGATTTTTAGGTAACCTTTAGAAATTTACAGCAGAAATCACGCGTCGCGCTGCTTATTAGACGGCCAATTATCAAATACTGCGAGTTAGGGCGGACGCATCTTTATATAAACAGTGGAGGGTTTTCTTGTTCTGACAGGAATTCTTAGCTCTGAGCGTTTTTCGACAGGAACTGTCTTCATTAAAATTTGAAGAACGGTGGGAATAAAATCAAAAACCTGTTGAAAATAGCAACTTATTTATAGGAAAAAATTGATAAAAATAAAAATAGAAAAAAAATCGAAAAAATAAAAAAAAATGGCGATTTTTGATGTTTTTCAAAAAAATTATGATTTTTTCAACCCTGCTTCCTGCTAATCTAAACAAGGCCCTAGATCTAGTCAAAACTTGGCAAAACTGGTCGAAATCCATGACTATGAGTGGGAATTCTGTTTAAAAATCCTGAATGACGTCCACTGGCCATCAACTCTTCTATCATTTGTAAAGTAACTTTCAATCATAAATACTCCAGACTTTGACACCTTTCACCTTTACATTTTACCTAGGTTACAGTCGCAGTACAGTTTTTATTAAAGGAATTGACGCTATAATAGTATTGCCGCAATTATCGTTTATCGCAGCTCCAACATGAACGCACCCTTAGGGAGAGCGCCCACCAAAGATGCGCATTTCAAGTGTCGAGATATGAGGTGCGCATGAGGTTGATATGAGGTGCAGCGTACCATGCTTTATTATGCAAAGACCCATACAGACGCGACGCGGCGGCCATGCGAAAGAAGTAAAAAATACGACCTATTTTCACTTGATGCGCACCAAATTAAAGCTTTTCAGGTTATATCTTGCAGTGTTCCGTATTGATTGACATTGACATTTCCAAAGCGTTTACCCCTTGATAATTATTTTAGTGTTTAAAATTTTAATAAAGATGCGTGATGATCAACAATTTAATATTGAATTCGTGCAGCATGTAGAATCATGTCAATGCTAAAAGATCTTTATAATCGGACGAGGACATTAACAATGACAATTAACCTTTGCTCTTTTATGCACTGCATGCAATTCGTACACTGTTTTAGTATGCGCGTACTTCAAGCACACATGACGTGCGTATCAGATGTGCCTCACGGACACTTCACCTCAAGCAATTCACTGCTCTTAGGAAGCAGTGTACTTTCATTAACCTCACAAAGCAGCAAAAAATTTAAACACGTAAACAATGGTATTTTTAAATACTTTATAATGACTTACCTAAGAGAGTACAAAACGATTCCTTTATAATGTTTACCATAAAAGATTACATCTACCGTCAGCTTTTCTTGTTCGGTATCGTAGTTGCAGCACACAAAAAATAAACGTATGCCTTTGGAGTAAAAAAATATCTCATTTATGTTACTTTTGTTGAAATCGATAAGAAACTCTGAGGTTTGTAGTGTTTCTTTTTGGTGGTTTGTCTGACAGTGCAAATTCAGGTCGTAAGCTAAAAAAGATTTACTTAAAATACAAATGTTCACAATAAATTCCTTGATAGTTTAAATAATTACAAACAGGGTGACCCTTTAGTGCGTTGCCTAAAGATACCTCAAATTCTAACAGAACAAGTTCTTTTACACCAGTGTAATCAACCCATTATTTCCTTTTTTTTTAATAGTTGGATACTTTATTTAACGATTGGAGGAATGGATTGTTATTAAGGATACTTTGAAGTATATTGTCAACAAAATGGCGGGCTCCACATTATAATTATCTTTTTTACACCTCTAGCCCACTGTGCATTGAGGTCGCGGACCACTGTGCCCCCAATGTCAAGTTCAATTAAACAAGAGTCAGCACTTTCGGTATATGAATACTCGAACATTGGGTCGACCTGAGATCAGGAGCGCCCAAGTGTCTCACAGACTCCAGGCCTCTCTCCTGGGCCCCTGAGCTACTCTCGTCCCCCTGGAGGCGAAGCCACGTAAAGCTCCTCAGGCACATCTCTTGAGAGCCCCCATCGACAGTGCCACACCCATGGGCGAATATAAATAAATAAAAGTCTATAATATTGTTTTCAAGCCAGATCGTTTTCATTCAGGCCCCGTTAGTACACCCCCAGTTGTGATAATATTTACACCAATTTATAATAAAATTTTCAGAAGCATACATGGTGATTCACAGTGGATGGAACAACCATATTATATGTATTAGTACTATATGGCGGCTTGCCCATTTAACCAATGTAAACGTAGGGAAGCCGAGGTTCCTTGTTGCGTCAGGGTCATTTCGCGCAGTGCGCATGCGCGAGAAAAAGGAAATAGACGTTTGTTTTACCAGAAAAAAAATTATCACATTTGACTTTGACCACTGGAGAAAAGAAAAAGAACGCAGGTAAACATATTATTAAAACTTTTATTAGATATTTTACAATTATTCTTAGAGTTTAACAAGTAAAATAATAGGTTTTTGTAGGATTCTTTGAAGTACATGCAATTTTCGGTAAAAATAGGTAGGTACCTAAGTATATCAACAGAAGCAAAGGAAAATAATCTTTAGGAAATGGACTACCTAGTTATTGTTCCCTCACGAAATTAACGTAGGTAAATTAAAAGGAAGAAATATCCGGTCTAGGTACAGGGTTATCCAACCAAGACTAGACAAGGCGATTTTTTGACTTTTCCTGTACTTTTATAAAAAAACTGAAATAGCCATCTTAAGTCATTTTCTCCCGCGAATTCGAATATCTTCAGCAAAAAACAATTGAACATCAAACAAAAGTACTAGGGGTCACTTTGATATTTTTTTAAATGGGATGCCGTATTTTTAATGAGCTTATCCGATTTCTCATATAAATTTTGATCTAAAATGTTGGATTTTTAATTTATTTATTTTTTTTTTTTATTTTTAACATTTTCCGAATTTAAAACTGAAGAAAAAAGGCGTTTTTGAATTAAAAATCCAACATTTTAGATCAAAATTTATATGAGAAATCGGATAAGCTCATTAAAAATACGGCATCCCATATAAAAAATAATATCAAAGTGACCCCTAGTACTTTTGTTTGATGTTCAATTGTTTTTTGCTGAAGATATTCGAATTCGCGGGAGAAAATGACTTAAGATGGCTATTTCAGTTTTTTTTATAAAAGCACAGGAAAAGTCAAAAAATCGCCTTGTCTAGTCTTGGTTGGATAACCCTGTACATACCTGTAGAACGATAAATCTTTGTTTAAGTTTTTACGCCTGTTTAAAATAATTTAAAATATTCTGTTTTGCCTCGGCATCGTCACAAAATTATCACACTTCACACACACAATCAAAATTTGCAGAAAAGTAAAGATAAACAGTACACAAAAGCCGTTAATAATACCAAATCAACTCGATGAAGCGAACTGTCAAAGAAATTAACATTTGCTAAAGATTTCGAGGTTATGTCGAGTAAAAATGAGACGTTGTCACGTTGTCACCTTCCAGTTATATGAAATTGTTATTTAACGCGTTTTAGTTTAGAAATGGAAACAAATAATTTAAAATCACTTGGAAGTACAGACTTAATGCTTATTTTACAATTTTTTAGCAAGATTTTTGGTAATTTTATCATTGCTCTAATTTTCTAAGGCTCACTCTTCTGCCCTGTTCTAAAGAAATAAAAGTACATTTGGCAATATCCTTACGGCGCATGCGCACTAGTCGAAATTGCCCTGGATCTTCTATCTCTGTTGTTGCTTCAAGATATTCAGGGTAATAGCCATATAGTACTAATACATATATGGGAACAACACACGTTTATGGCACAATATAGTAAAATTAATTTATAGATTCCGACGATATAAATAAATGCATGCAAAGAGCTCGTGAACACGATATACTAAGACCATCCCCGAAAGGTCGCTCAATAAATTTACGACTGCAACAATCAATTTAAATTTATAGTAGAGATTATTTAAAAAGACCGAAACTCCAATAAAACGTGCAACAAAGAACGCTACAAGGTATTCTTTGTTTTCATACAAATCAAAAGCAAGAATAAATTAAAATTATAAAAAAAAGAACAATACAAAAATATATTTCATATTTATATTCATAACATTTTTATAAAAAAATAAAGAAATAAACATACAACTACATAGAAAAAAGTTAATTTGAATCTGAAGATAAAGAAATGCCACTTTCAGAATCTGAACCAGAATCTGACACATAATTTATCAGTGGCTTAACCTGAACATCCAGAATATGTTATTTTTGCCAATAATCACTTATAATATTATTTGTATGGCAAACACAATCTGACCAATTTTCGGGGGTAATGGTTTCGTTTGTAATGCGTCTTTTCAAACATCCAAAACGGCATTTTCATCTTTCCTGTCTTTTCCAATAATTTGTTTATTAAAAAATGTTTGCTTTGGGCCCAATAGCGTTGAAAATGCAGGGTAGGGCGGCAATCTAAAAAATTGATGACCCATAGTACAAATTAATTCATCCACGGCATATCCTAATTTTGCTTTGTATTGTTTTACTATTTGTAGCAATTCGGGGTTGAGTGCGTTTTCCATCAAATTGATATTTTTGCTTTGTAGCCAGGAAATGATATCAGGTTTTCTCCTTGAAGCATTTGGCACATTTTCGCTGAGCCGTGAATGGTACCTTGCATGGCCCATAACAAGAAGCGAGGGTTTTTCGAGCCGAGGTAAAAGCTGTTGTAGAGTTCACGTTGTCATGATAGTCAGCGCTTTTATTTTTTGTAGAAAAAACTAAGTCTGTCCCATCTATAAAGCCATCTTTGGTGCCAGCATGCAAAACTATATATTTTTGCCATCTGATTGTTTTTTATTTAAAACTGATTTGATGTTGTCATCATGCCATGTTCTAATGTCGCTACCATTTTGAAATATCCATATTTCGTCTATAAAAACCACATCTAACGGGAGTTTCTCATAACAAGTTTTCTGTATATTGTCTCAAAAATTTTATACGTTTTGAAACAATATCCGGTTTCTCCATAATGTAGCGCCTGCCACTGTCCCTTTTAAATTTAAATGCTTTAACAAATGACCTGGAGTGGAGTTGCGTAGGTCAATAATTTGTTTGGCATGCAATTCCTCTTTTATCTTTTGCCGTGTGACATACTTATGCATGGCAATCATATTGTAAACTACGTTCCTTATTTGAGTTTTCTTGCCTCAGTTAAATCCCTTGTTTTTTGGGCACGCTTTTCTCTATTAGCCTAGAAAAGGAAATTGAATATTATGACTACATGTTTTTTTATTACTTTATAATTGAATATAAGAACTTGTAATAAATTACAATCCTTTTATATTATATAATATAAAAATCGCATAATTTTTTGGTCCATAAACGTCTAATACTCCATCCACTGTGGGACACCCTGTATTCATATGTGAATAATTTTAAACCACTTACCCTGGGAGAGGTTCCTGTTGTATATTCCTTTCGGATCCTGGCTACAGATTTATCACTAATCTTACAGGCTGCTGAAGTGCATTTCACAGCTGAAATTGGCTAAAGGCTATTTTTTCTTCATTTTGAAAATACTCCAAAACGTTTAAAATAATTTTCCGTGTCTCAGCGTTAAACATTTTGCACCAAATATTCTAAGTCGAATGTCGAATAAACCCCAAAATTCTTCGTCCATACCTGAATTTTTGGGTACCTGGGAAAAGGTTCTTTGTTCCGCTTTAATTTCTCACACCTGACAAAGAGAGGCAATTAAAGGTTGGCACTTGCTAATTTCATGCCTATGATTTGTTTAGAAGAAAGAAAGATGATTAAAAGCTCTAGCTTTCTTTGTTGAAGGTTTTATTGCCCTTCCGGTCTTTTTAAATAATCTCTACTATAATCGACCATCTGGAAACGATGGCTCGGGGACGGTGCCTGTTGTTTAAATCGTTGAAATCTGTAAATGAATTTTAGTATAGGCAACGGAAGCTCCAAATTTGGTATCTTGTGCATAAACAGCTAAAATAGGTTTGGCAGTGTGTTGTTGCCGCTTCTACTAAAAAATAGTAACAACTTTGATATTTTAAACGGAACACCCTATATTTAATCTTATAATAATTGGAACCTACACAGGGCACACGTTCAGTCAACCTTATAGCGAATTCCATTGGTAAAAGAAGTGCGGCACCGGTATGTCAGTAAAACTGCATCAGTGCACAAAAAGTGTTGCACTATTTGGGTACCAATGGTTTTCAGATTAGACCTTAAGTGCATTTTTCCAACAAAGTTGATGATAATACTCCTCAATCCTCAATGATTTTACTTACCACTGGACAAAACTTGAGACAAAATAAAATTTTAAAGATCGAAAAAATGAAAGCACTGTATTTTTTGACATTTTCATCCAGTTTCGGTGCAGCACGGTCTCCAAGAGCACGTGCGGAACTGGTTGCACTCGGTGCAACATTTGTTGCACCGGTTTCCCAATGGTTTACAAATACTTGCACTGAAATGTCCAATGGTTTTCAAATTTTGCACTCGATCCGCACTTTTTTTACCAATGGATTTCGCTATTACTTTGAAATGCCAAATGTCACTACCTATCGAGAGCAAATGGCATTAAATTGCCTATCCAAACGTGCAACGCGACTGTGGAAATGGAAATTATTACCAAACATAATATATGGAATAAGTGGTACGACTCCAGGTTTTTAAAAAGCAAATAATTATTGACGCACTTACCAATAAGAATAATAAAGAAGAGAAAATTGTTAGTTTTTTGCATTTAATAAAAGTCACAAATGATGAATTAACGTATATGTACGTATATGTCTATGAACTATAAATGGAGTTTACTCGTCACAATCGGAGTTTTCAGAACTTGAGTCGTTATTTACACAAATAATAAATAATAATGGGAGAGTGATCAAGTGGATGAAAATGGCACCCTGGAATTCAATGAAGAAAATCTGTATATTCAGTAAGATGGAGTGGCTTAATCAACGGTTCCCTGGCAAATGCATTGGCAGACGAGGTGCAATAGCGTGGCCAGCAAGATCTTCCGACTTGACTCCTCTTCATTTTTTCCTTTGGGGGCCAGTTGAAAACCCAAGTTTAAAGAACCCCGTCTAAAAGTATTAAAGATTTAAAAAATAGATTACCGCTGGATGCAGGCAAGAGAAATTTAAAAATAGACTTTATTATAGTCTTGCCAATAACGGCGCGCATTGTGAACAAGCCGATTTCACTTGGCAATTTAATGCACTTTGCATCACTCGTTAGGTAGTGCTATTTGACATTTCACAGTGATGTTGGCTGGAGATGTGGAGATCAATAGAAAAATTCTATCAAATATGTAATTAAACTTCCCCGTCGATATCAAAATTGACATGTTTTTTGTCGAATCTTATTTCCCTCAAAATCAAGAGATATTTAGGGTGGTTCGTTTTGAAATTGTATAACTTTCTCAACAAACTTATTTATTATTTTTCTATACTTTTCGGATACCGATTTCGAGAAATTACTTAATTTTCATTGTTTCTTCGATGAGAATAATATTAAATGTTGATAAATACACAAAGATAAATTATATGTTAAATAAACTTAAATGGTTGAATATAAGAAATTTATTATTTTTCCTAGTTTGTATTTTTATTTATAAAATTCAAAATAATTTATTACCATCTCATTTAAAAGACTTTATAACTCAAAACTTTGAAAATCATAACTATCAAACCAGAAACAATCAAAATTTTTGTTTAGGGAAAGTGACAAAAAATTTGACATATAAATCAATCTATTTTAAAGGACTTCATGAATATAATAATTTAGATTCTTTAATTAAGAAACAAAATTCCTTAAGTAAATTTAAAAAATCCTTAAAAATATCATTACTTAGAAAACAAAATATCTGATAAAGTTTATTTAAAAATATTTTTGGTGCATAAAATTGTAATTTTAAATGTTTTAATCGAGGTTTTAATTATTGTTAAAAAAACTAGAATTCATAATATTGTAGCAGTTTGCTAAAATAAATCTTGAACGAATGAAAAACGGTCTGGTTTTCATTAAAAAAAAAACGGGTTTCTAATGCAAAAAAACAAAAACTTTTTTTTGAAAACACTTTTTTAAACATGCGTTTTCCTTTCTCAATTCAATTTTGTTATCGTATATAGTCGTATTTTAAAAATTGAACTTAGAAATTGAAGTAAAAAGTAAAAAATAGGGAATTAACAATATTGATTATTTATTAATAGCACATTAGTGACAACGTACGTGAAAAATTGTGATAAAACAGCAAATAAGTTTTAGAGAGGTAGTTTATAGTAGGAAGGATGAATCCTTTACCTACGAAGCCGGCCAAACTACCTATCCCCCCGGAAGACTGCGAAATTCACGACTTCTCCTCTGACGAGGATGACATTCACCTGGCAAATCCTCCACTACCCAGTGATCTAAGGCGGGAAATGGAAGAACGCGCGTCAAATCAAGAGCTGAAGTGGGCAGCAGCCCTCAAGGAGCAGCATGATGTATGGTCTAAGAGATTGGACGACACTATGGCGAAAGCGAATTCCTTGAAGTAATTAGACGAAAGCCAAAAACAAAACAGACAATACAAAACGAAATAAATAAAGAACAGACAAAGGACACTGAAGAAAATAAAGAGACAAAGGACATATACAAAATAAGAATACCGCCAATTGTACTCCGCAATAAAGAACTATACTCAAAAGTCTCTAAACATTTAAAAGAAAGGAAAATCGATTTCGGAAATGCATTAACAATTAAAGAGGGAGTGAAGCTTCACCCTCCAACACCAAATGACTATAGGAAAATTATTTCCTTCTTTAAGGAGCAAAATATTCTGCACTATTCGTTTAAGTTTGCAGAGGAGAAAGAACTCCATGTCGTCCTCAGAGGGGTACTTGAGACCTGGTCTGAGGACAAAGTTAAAGCCGACGTGGAAGAGTTGGGCCTCACTCCCTCGAGGGTAATCAGATGATAACGTGCAGACGGGTCTGCCATGCCTTTGGTAATCGTCATTCTGCCTAGGGAAGAAAAGAGAATTTACGACTTAAAATCAATTGATCATATTCGTATTAAAATAGAAGCACAGAGGACTAAACCTCAAGTAACACAATGCCATAGGTGCCAGCTGTTCGGGCACTCCCAGCATAAATGCAATGCACCCTTTAAGTGTATGAAATGCGCGAAAAATCATATGTCGCCAGAGTGCCCGAACCCGCAGGCACTTAAATGTTCTAACTGCGGCGAAGCCCCCGCCTCCAACTTAAGGGAATGTAAGGATCATTCAGATCAAATTAAAGCAAAATTTAATAATAAAACCAATTTTATAGAAGCACCCAAATCAACTTTTACATGGGGCACCCAAAATAACAATTCTATTAAAAATAAAAACCAAAATAACAATCAAAATCAAAATTCGAATTTAAACATGAAAGGTACAGAGGCATGGCAAACAATAATGCAGAAATCAATGCAGTCCTTGCTCTCTGAGTTTCAGGTTAGAATGCAGGAACAGGTACAAAACATGATGTCGACTTTAATGAATAATATTCATTAATGACGACGCAAACTGAAATCGCTTTTTTCAGCTTGGCGACAATCAATATAAACGGGATTAAAGTCAAAAAACTTGAAATTATTTATTTTGTACAAAGGTATAACATTGATATACTTCTTGTACAAGAAACATGGCTCAAAGGAGAACGGCTTACATTCCCTAACTATAACATCTTTAGAGATGATCGACAAGGCCGAAATTTAGGCGGAACCATGGTTCTTGTCAAGAAAAATATCATTGCACAAGCCGTGCCAGGCCTGTCAGGTTGTACTCACATAGAAGGTACATTCATAAGAATTAAAACCAGGCATAACTGGATAATATTGGGTTCTGTTTACTGCGGTCCGGCAGTCAATTTTGACCAAGGCTGTCTAGCAAAAATTTTTGAGCGTAATGATCCAATAATAATAGGGGGGGACCTCAACGCGAAACATAAAATTTGGGGCTGTCGGGCTCAAAATAAAAGAGGTCTCCACCTATTTAACAATTCACTTAATTTAAACTAACATATTTTGCCGCCGGAGGAACCCACACACCATCAAACAGGTTCATTACCGGAATTACTGGATATTTTTGTCATTAAGAACACAGGTCAGCTCTCACAGCCTAACAGTTGACCTCTGATCACAGGCCAGTTATTGTTGAGTACGGTAATCAGGCCGAAAAAAGCCATGGCTTCATTTCTAAGACCAGAACAAACTGGTTGGTCTTTAGGCGAAAGCTCGAAGAATGCGAAAGCATAGCGCCAATTCAGTATGACTTAGAAGAGAAAGAAGCCGTTAGAAAAGTCACTGCGAATATAGACTCGGCAATGACTGAATCCTCGATGAGAACTACATCCAGATTTTCGAAGTGGGGCGTCATAGGCGAACTCGCTCAACGAATCAAAGATAAAAATAAGCTACTAAGGCAAGCATACAGGACTGGCGACCCGCGCATCAAAGTTCAGGCAAATAGGGCAACCGCCGAAATAAGGGCTTTATTGAAACAAAAGGAATCTGATGTATGGCAAAGAAAGACTGAAAACCTGAAAATTGAGGATAACACAATTTTTAAGTTTACAAGATCCCTGACTAAGGGAGGACGTAAATCTATGTCATACATCAAAGATCCTGAAACCAATCAACCTGCAACAGATCCTAGGATAAAAGCTGAACTGTTTGCTGATAATCTAAGTGAACAGTTCAGCTTGCTTCCGTTAACGGACCCGGAAAGATATGCGCGAGTCTCTAGGACAATAGAAATCTATAAAAACACACCTAGAAACGTGATGGATTTTCCACGTATATCCGTTGAGGAAGTTCGCTCCGTACTGCACGATATTGGTGCAAAAAAGGCACCCGGCTTCGACGGCATAAGGAACAAGACGCTCAAAAATTTGCCAGAGAAAACAGCAATGGACCTGGTAAACATAGCCCAAGCTACACTCGAAAGAGGTTGCTTTCCAGACACTTGGAAAAGGGCCAAGGTGGCAGTAATTTCGAAAACTGGGAAAGATCTGACGTTGGCTGCCAGCTACAGACCAATAAGTCTGCTATCATGTTTAGGCAAGGTTGTTGAAAAATTGTCGGATAACCGATTTTGTATTAAACAACGACGTATTACCACCAGAGCAGTTCGGTTTTCGAGCTGCTCATTGCACGGTGCGCCAGACAACACGACTGGCCTCCAAAATCCTAAGAGGATTTAATCGTCGCATGTCAACATAAGCAGTCTTTTTTGACGTTGCTAAAGCTATTGACAAAGTCTGGCACGACGGACTAGTACTAAAATTAATAAGGTCAGGCCTGCCTGATTACCTTATCAGGCTAATTATATCATACCCTGAGGACAGGACCTTTGCAGTATCGTCTGAAAATACAATTTCAACGATTAGAAAAATCAACGCAGGGATCCCACAAGGGTCACCTCTAGCGGCGATTCTTTATAATATTTACACAGCGGACATTCCGCACAGCAATCAGACAGAACTATATCTGTTTGCGGACGATACTGCAATAACTGCTACCTCGGGAGTGCCCTGGAGAGTGGTCGAAAGTTTGCAACAGCATGTACATGTGCTGCAAAAATGGCTTGAAGCCTGGAGATTAAGGCTCAATGAGGAGAAAACGCAGGCAATATTTTTCTCGAAGGCATGGCTAAGACTACCTGAAACAAGGGTTAAAGTTAATAATAAACCAATTATATGGTCAAACAAAGTAAAGTATCTTGGTCTTGTCTTCGATAAGAAACTTACCTGGAACGAAAACGTTGACGAAAGAGTCGCAAAGGCACAGAGACAATTGAGTGCAGTGTACCCGTTAATTTGTAAAAACAGCAATATCACAAACAAGACGAAAATGTCAATATACAGGACAATTATCAGACAAGTACTAACATACGAAATACCATCATGGTGTACAGCAAACAAGACAAGACTCAAAAAACTACAAATCTTACAAAACAGGACAATTAGAATCGCACTAAACGTACAAAGACACGTACCAGTTAGAATAATTTATGACGAAATGAAAATTGAAATGATTGAACAATACATAACAAAGACAATTACGAACTACCACAGACGGACAGACGTATCAACAAATAATCTAATAACAAATTCACACATAAGATCACAGCCACTACACACATACAAAATGCCGAAAGACTGGCTCCCACCCTGAATGCTAAATTATCATGAAAAATATCAAAAAATTAACATAAAAAAACTGGAAAAGAACAACGACTTGCAAGAGAAATAAGAATGAAAAATGAAAACAGCAATGAAAAATAAACAAACAAAAAAGCTTCAAAAAAGTATTCGAAAAGAAAAGTCTGCAGCAAATAGAAGTAAAAGCCAAGAAAGGCTAACTTAAGAAGCCAACACTACAGAAAGAATAGCACATTAATATGTATAACGCATAATCCAAAGCAAAAACATCACTAAACACATACAGTGTGGCCCAAATTGGGCCTACATGTATGGGGATCTTGGAAACTATAGAAGATAGAGAAACGGTTAAATGGGGAAAGTTTTTGACAATTATATTTCTAACTGAAAACCGCTTAGTACGCGGCCCTATCTTTTTTGGTTTTTGAAATATGTTGAAAAAACCAAAAAGATGTATTTTCGAAAATATGCTGTAGATTTCTTATTATTCACTATTTTGGCAATCTGTAAAAACATTTTTAAAGCAACTTTTTAAGTAGATTTCAGTTCTGCAATTTAATTTTGAACACGACGTTTCAGTTATTTTATACCATCATCAGGTTCATTTTTTCTTATGGGCGCCATATTCTATTTTATACTTAAAAGGTAGCTTATGACGTCCGCTTTTCAACGATGTATTATTTGTTGGAAAATAAATTAAATTGACTTGAAAAATAAAGAAAATTAATTTTCGCAACACGTCAAATTTGACAACTGCACAATAACTCCCTAAATTGAATACCAATTAAAAGGTTTACATTTTGTAGTATTCACAAAACACTGCTTGCATTGTTTCAATCAACAATATTACAATAACCTATGAATCAAAAATAAAATCCAGTAGCCTATGACCTTACAATAACCTATGAATCAAAAATAAAATCTAGTAGCCTATGACCAACCACTACCGTTTAAAAATGAAACAAAAATATTACTTGTCAGAACGAGTAAAAGTATAATAGTTTTTATTATTATTATCTAATAATAACGATTTATTTGTGTATTCTGAATTTAAAAGAAAATGGCATTGCGTTTTTCTCACGAAGAAAAATTTGATTTGCTAGAATGTTACATTCATTGCAACAGAAATGCAAACCTTGCATTAGAAAGGTATTTTGAAAATTTTCCTGAAAGACCGCAGCCAAGTGTCAGACTTTTTCCAAAAATTGTTATGAACCTGAGAAACCATGGAAGTTTTGAAAAACCGCGGCACAAGAGTTACGAAAAAGCAGGTAATAACGAGCGTGACGAAAATGTCAGAGCCTATTTTAATGCCGCTCCGACATCATCTACAAGAGCGTCGGCAAGAGACTTACCAACCCCGCGAAGTACCATATAAAGAGTCCTTAAGGAAAATAAATATCGACCATACAAGCCAACTATAGTTCAGGGTTTACGAGAAACGGATTATCCAAGAAGAATGCAGTTTTCAAATTGGTATGTGAATCAATGCGAACAAAATCATGATTTCAGTCGTCTTGTAATTTGGACCGATGAATCACATTTTACCAACTGCGGGGTATTTAATAGACATAACCATCATTTTTGGGCAACAGAAAACCCTCACCAATTGGCTCAACGAAGACTGCAAACCCGATTTGGTTTTAATGTATGGTGTGGTATGTATGGTAAGTAATGTCACCTAGCTTGCTAAATACATAGCAGGTATTAAGTAACCCAGCTTTACTTTTCTCCTTACATTTTAGACAACAGACTTATAGGACCATTCTTTTATAATCATACGTTGAATGGCCAAAGATACTTGGAGCTGTTAGAAGATCAAATATTACCGGCAATTAGAGCAAGAGTTCCTCAAGATCAATTGAATAATATTTGGTTTCAACAAGACGGTTGTCCCGCACATAATGTTCGGGAAGTTCAAACTCTCTTAAGACAGATATTTGATGACAAATTAATTTCAAACGGCGGACCAGTTAATTGGCCTGCTAGATCCCCTGATATAACTCCTCTCGATTTTTATTTATGGGGTTATGTAAAAAATGAAGTATATGAGTTTGAACCCCCGGAATCTGTACAAGAATTAGAAGAGAGAGTGAGGAATGTGTTTACGAGCATAAATGGCAACACGCTTCGCAGGGTCATCAATAATGTGTTAAAAAAGTGTCAAAAATGTATTAATAAAAACGGCCAACATTTCGAATAAGTATAGTAAGTTAGATATTTTTTCTTATTTTCTTTTCAAAACAATAATTATTATTCATTGCGTTTTTAGTTTTCTTTATTTGAAATGTTAATATGAGATTTTTAACCATAAGGAAAAAATAAAATAATGTATTATAATATTATGATATGTTAAACAAATTTAACCCTGCCTAATGTGTTCTTCTCAAATTTGACGTGTTGAGAAAATTAATTTTCTTTATTTTTCAAGTCAATTTCATTTATTTTCCAACAAATAATACATCGTTGAAAAGCTGACGTCATAAGCTACCTTTTAATATATATAAAATAACTGAAACGTCGTGTTCAAAATTAAATTGCAGAACTGAAATCTACTTAAAAAGTTGCTATAAAATGTTTTTACAGATTTCCAAAATAGTGAATAATAAGAAATGTACAGCATATTTTCGAAAATACATCTTTTTGGTTTTTTCAACATATTTCAAAAACCAAAAAAGATAGGGCCCCGGACTAAACGGTTTTCAGTTAGAAATATAATTGTCAAAAACTTTCCCCATTTAACCGTTTCTCTATCTTCTATAGTTTCCAAGATCCCCATACATGTAGGCCCAATTTGGGCCACCCTGTATAGTGCTTAAAAGCCTGTTTACATTAGGAAATTGCACGTGCAATGCAATAAAAAATTGCCTGTCATGGGCACTTGCGACTTTGCAATCAGTTGTTGCAATTTTCTTTGCATTGCATCAAATTAGAACACGCGCTATTTTTATATCACATGGCATGCAATTTTTGTGTGAAATCACAGGTACCAATATAAAAAAATCAATTCATCCATACGGAGCAAAGCCAAGCCAAATATTTCGTTATTTACAAACGTGCTCGGTAATTAGCAGTGGCGGCTTTTCAGTTTAAAAATATGATTTCAGAAATTAATAAATACAACTGGTTATTAAAATGCTTGCATCTTTTTCTTGCATGATATGTAAACGGTTACTCAATGCAATTCTTTGCAGAAGCAATACGTTGCATGACATTTTTTGCACCTATTGTAAACAGGTTTTAAAAGAGGCTCGCCAAACTGCAATAGAAATGGAATCACTTAAATTCGAGAATATCAGCAGGCTCGGACTGGCTGATCCTCAGGCTCGTATTAACGCTCGCATTACTGTTGCGTTTCCACTGTTGTCTAATTGAGTGATTTACCGCGAGTTCAGCTACTTTGAAATAATCAAGTGTGTAAAATATATTATAATAATAATAGTAATTTTATTGTTCTTGTATTTTTTTTTGGGGAGCAATAAAAAAACAATTAAATACTTAAAAACCGTTTTTTTTTGCTCAAATTTTTGATTGAATGTAAAAACAACCTTTTTTTACATCCCTACACATAAATAGCTGTTTTGTCCGATTGTGTCAAAAAATTACGTTTTATAGTTTAGATATTCGGACGAAAATGAACGTTTTCAATAAGGTATTGATTATTGCGCTGGTAGCTACGCAACACTTCTCGTCCTAGTCCAAAAAATATTTTTCGGACGCAATTACAAGTTTCATTGTTAACTGATAAGCATTAAGAGTGACAAATTACGGTGTAAGATGAAATGTATTGGTTTACTTTATTTTTACATTATTTTATAACTGGCAATCGGATCAAAAACACGATCGGTAAAAAATAACGTATGTCATACGGGCGAAAAATATTTTTTTTTGCGGGTTACCGCATTACGTCCGAAATACTACATTTTTCGTCCTTATAACATAATCTATTTTAGCTTTATTTATTAATTTTAGGTTTTCCTTCAAAGCCAATGTTTTTTGTTTCGGAAAAATAACTCAAAAGTCAAAATAAAACTAAAGATATTAAGACGCGGTTTTCCCCAAAATGGAGCTATTTTGATGCTCCTCAAAACTATTATACAGGGTCGTTGGTATGTATGGAAATGGTCGATTATTTCTTAAACTAAAACAGCTAGAAAAAAATATTCAAGACAAAAGTTTTATGGTTTTTTAAAGTCTAATAGAATTAAAAAAAGATAAGTATACAGGATGAATCAGAAAGTTGTACTAAAACAAAGTTAATTTTTTTTAATGGAACACCCTATATTTTACAACATTTTTGGATTCTACATAAAATTATAATTATTTGTTATAAGTGCTTTATAAGTATAAACTTAATAGTTTCCGAGATATCGACTTTTGAAACATTACATTTTTGAACTTTGACAGATTCTAGCTTTCTAACGGTACGCCATAGAGCAAAACGGCCTACATGTCCCTATCTTACTTTTTTATTATCTTCCCAAAAATTCCAACTTCTGGTTAAACCGGAAGTGCCATATTTCCGACTTTTGAGTTACATCCAGTTTAACCAGAAGTTGACACAATTAGAAAGATAATTAAAAACTAAGATAGGGACATGCAAGCCGTTTTGCTCTAAGACGTACCGTTAGAAAGCTAGAAGCTGTCAAAGTTCAAAAATGTCATTTTTCAAAAGTCGATATCTCGGAAACTATTAGGTTTAGACTTATAATGCACTTATTAAAAAATAATTGTAATATAATGTAAGATCCAAAAATATTCTAAGATATAGGGTGTTCCATTAAAAAAAAATAAATTTATTCCTCTACAGCTTTCTGACTCATCCTGTATATTTAATTATTTAAAATTCTAATAGACTATAAAAAACCCTAAAACTTTTGTCTTGAATATTTTTTGCTAGCTCTTGTACTTTAAGAAATAATCGACCGTTTCCATACATACCAACGACCCTCTATAAAAAGGATACTGTACTGTATACCATTTCGTTTTTTTTAAGAAAATTGAAACTTTTATACAGAGCGCCTCCTGGGAAACAAAATACGAATTAGAGACCATCACCAAAATAGTTTTTAAATAAGCACTTAATTCTCTTTGAAACGAGTTTATTAAAATCGGATACAAGGTGTAAAAGATACAGTACTTTTAAAGTTAAGGTGTTTTACCAGCTTCCTATTCAGATACGAAAAAAAAAAACGGATAACCAAACTGCCGCAAAAATGGATAAGCTTTTCATTCACATTATCAAAACAGCATCATAATAGGTCAAATTTTTAAATAATTTGAATTTTTAATTTTATCTTAACAGTTACCCGTCAACTGGCAGTCCTACAACTTTAAAATTAATTTCCAGCTTTTTCTCTTTGCCGATTTACCTACAAAAGTTTTTTCCTCCTGACAATGTATAACCAATACTTTTAGAGGTATAGCCGTTCGCCACCCTTACTGGATCACCCTGTATAAGTAAAAAGTGCTAAATTACCTTAAGTTAGTGTTAATAATTTATATGCTTTAGAGAAATTAATCAAATTGACAACTAAGATTAACAAAAAAAGGTAATACAAAAGAACTACATACCTAGAGATGATAAAATTTAAACACTTACCATTTCCTCTAAATCTTGGACACAGAAAACATTCATATATGCCTGAATAACAGCTACCTTCGTGGTGTTCCATCTTGGATATTGGAAGTACTGCATTACATCCATCATATCTGTAGATACATGGGAACATAAAATCCTTTAGTACTGTATTATAAAGAAGGGATTCTACTCCCAAGTCATTATCTTCTGTACATCTTCCTAAAAATAAAAGATAGTTTATAATAAAAGGTGCAATTTGGCCAAGTGTAATAAGCAAAAGAGTTTATGTAAGTTATGGTTAAAGTTAACGAATATAGTTAACTTTAAGGAAATGCTGCACATTCAGGACCACGCCGAGGAAACTTGCGACCCTCATGTAAAAATAATAATAATAATATCAAATAAAATATAGCTTTAATGTCATTAAAATTAGGTAATTTCGTTGACGAAGCACGTACATAATAAAACTGGCACTAAATAAAAGACACAAAAGAAAAAATAGAAAAACAATAAATACAAATAACAGGAATAACGCTTAATTATAAAATATGGTATAAATGAAAAATAATGAAAGGTAATAGAATACAAACCTACAGACAAAAAGTAAAAATAATCCCTAAAAAATTCATCCACTTTGTAGTATGCTCTGTTTTTTATTCTGCAACTGTCTTATTTATTTATTTTTTTTTTATTTACTGGAACAAATACACTACAGGGCAAAGCCCCAAATGGTACAATCAATTTTACAGTTTTAACAGAGACAACAAATGTATAAGAAAAATGAAATAGTAATACAAAGATATTTACAATAAGGTACGTTTGATGGAATTAAGGCTAATATGAAAAATATCAATGTGGCTGAATCATTCGTTGTAGGTAGAGACCATACGATCAGTAAGAGCCCTTCTTTCATAATTTGTTCGATGTGTCAGCTGTGGAATAGATGCTAATGTCTCAACAACCGTGTTGGCACCCTGAGGTATAAAGAACTTAACAGTTTGGGAGAATCGATCATGCAATTGACTAATTTGTACAGAAAGATTAGAAGGTGGTTGTTGCGTCGAGCTTCGAGTGATTTTAGGCCACACTGCCACACATGAGAATTCTTGTTTCGTAGCTTAGATCATAATAGGGAAAACGATGTTTGTATAACAGATATTTTGCGTACTTGTTCTGGACTCTTTCCAGTCTGTTGGCGTGGCACAGATAAATAGGACTCCAAATAATGCTGCAATATTCGAGAATACTGCGTATAAGAGAATTGTATAGCAAACTGATGGCTTTGGTGTCTGTCATGTGTCTTGTATTTCTTTTAAGAAAACCTAGTAATCTGAGGCTTTTTGCGACGATCTGATCCACATGCGAGTTAAATGAGAGGTCTTTATCAAAAATAACACCAAGATCATTAAACTTTGAAACTGATTCTAAAGTTGTACCACTGATCTTGTATTCAGTGTAAAATGGGACTTGTCATTTATAAAACATCATAATCTTGCATTTGTTGACATTAAGTTTCAAATAATTTTTTTCACAACATGAGACAAGTCGATCGAGATCGGACTGAAGAGCGTTTGAAGAGTCGGTGATAGAGCAGTAGAACTTGAGATCATCGGCATAAATAAGGCATCTAGATGCTCTGAAGCAGGAAGTTATGTCGTTGATGAAAAGTGAGAATAATATTGGTCCAATATGAGATCTTTGTGGTACGCCCGATAGCACCTGGATTTCTCTAGATTCGCCACCTCCGACTAGGACTCTTTGCCGGCGGCCAGAAGGATAACTGCTGCTAAACATTGTTGATCCCCACGTACGACAGCTTGGCGATTAAAAGCTTGTGGCATACGCTGTCAAAGGCCTTTAATATGTCAGTGTATATGACATCAATCTAATTGCCCGCTTCAAGATTTGATACAAGAAAGTCTTGATATATTGCTAAATTAGTTGTGGTTGATCGACCTTTGAAAAATCCGTGTTGATCTTCGGTGATGTATTGCTTATATAGGTTCCGAAAACATCATCGGTTAGGATGGATTCCATAAATCTTGGGCAGGGTTGAGAGCAAAGATATTCCTCTCTAATTGGTGACATCCGCCTTATCCCAGGATTTGTATATAGGAAAGAGGGTAGAGTTTTTCCAAATAGATGGGAAGACACCCTTTTCGAAGGTCGTTTGAAAGAGGGTACAGATCGGGTCAGCGAGAGATTCACAACAACGCTTAAGAAAAACAAGACATACAGCCGCCAATATACAGTGACCGGCAGAATTCTTGCTCCATATGGAAAACTTTTTTATTATCCATTTCTCAGAAAACTTTATAATTGATAAAAGTTTCTGCGCTCATTGGAATTGGAAAAAATTGTAGTGCATACGAGGGAGATTCAATTTTCTAAAAGTTGCTCAAGAGTAAAGTACTCTTATTTATTGTTTTAGATACAATTCTTATATGCAAAAGATGTTTAGAATTAAAAATTATGTCCGAATACGAAGTCCCGGTTTTCTATTCAAGAAAGTAAAAAATACTAATTTTTCTGTCTTACCCTGTATATAGACTGAATTGAAAAGAAATTATTTTCAAAAGTTCTTTCTTATGTTTACTTTTAGAATATTAGCAAATAAAATAATAGCTACGCAATAGAAGCCTTAGGCTTATGGGAGACCTGGAACCACAAGGTCGCTTTTCTGAGTTAAACAGTCCGTGTTTTGCAGTATGTTTAAGTTCGCGCAGCATATATTCAGCTGGTCGGCGAACAGAGTTCCCGGGACTCGTTCAATTTCCTACATAGCAATGAAAATCAACCGGCATGAAAACTGTTAGGCTAAGGCTACATCGCAGGTGCTTGGCTTAGTGGTAAGACTGGTAAGATGTCAGCTAGGCACAAATATAACATAGTATGTTAGTGAACAAACATACGGTCAACAATCGAACCGTCCTACCCGCTAAATATCTATACATAGATATAAAAAATTCGTGGGTTAGGGAGTGGCAAATAACACAAATTTATTCTCTGCGACGTTTCGTAACTTCATTGTTACTTTTTTAAGCACTGAAATAAATAGAAACAGAACATGTCACAATAAATAAATTAAACACTACAAACTATCATACCTGAATATTTAGTGTTCCTGTGCACACATCAGCAAACTCTATTTCCACAGGTAATCCAGGAAATTTTATACATTTTCACACACGAAAACTAGAACTCTTTGTGTACGTACTACTAGCGCGCTTGTCAAGGAGCCACTGATTTTTAAAACCTTAGAAGTAAATACATATATGAGCCTAAAAAAACTATAACGGCAATTTTTTTATTTTATTTTTATTTATGAACTCTTTATAGAAACGATTTGTTACTTTCGAGATAGGCGCTGCCTTTTACTCCTATTTATTTTTAGTAGAGCTTTCGCTTAACATGGGCTTTTAAGCCGATTATTTGAGTTTGGTTTTTTTTTTCTTATAGGTTTTGTTTGCGGGGCGTAGTTTTTAGATTTTTATTTTGATTCCGAGGAACAGTTGTTTTAGAGGTTAGGTTTTTTATGGTGGTAACCAGTCTCTGGGGAGCTTGTAGGTGCGGGGTCGGGGGGAGCGCCTATGAGTTCGGATTATTAGTGGATTTGTCGATGTGTCTGTTTTTTTGTAGTAGTTTTTAGTGATTTTTGTCATGTAGTCTGTGATTGTGTCAATTTTTAGTTCTCTGTGCAATACTATTGTTGGAGTGAATCTAGGGGCGTTTGTTATGATTCTTAGTATTTTGTTCTGAAATAATTGTATTTTTTTAAGTCTAGTCTTTGTCAGGGTGCACCAGGTGGGGGCCCCATACAGGAGTACGGGCCTGATAATGATTTTGTACAAGTTGGTTTTTGTACTGAGGTTTATACGACTGAATTTACCAAGTAGTGGGAATATCGCGTGGAGTTGTTTGTTTGCTTTTTGGAGCCTGGAGTCGGTATTTGTTTTCCAGCTCATCCTTTTGTCGAAATCGAGTCCCAAGTATTTGATATTGTCGGCCCATTGTAATGGGGTGTTGTTTACTCTTATTTGAGTTTGTGGGAACTTGACCCTCGATTTCGAAAAAAAGATGGCTTTGGTTTTTGTTTTCATTGGGCTTGATCCTCCAGGCCCGCATCCAGCTTTCGATTTTTCCGACATGATCCTGAAGAGCACGGGTGACCATTTCTGGTCTTCTGGAGGAGGCAGTGATTGCCGTGTCATCGGCAAACAGATATAATTTGGTATCCCTTGTTTTTGGGATGTCTGACGTAAAATTGCTGTACAGGGTCGGCGCCAGGGGGGAGCCCTGTGGAACTCCTGCCCTGATATTTCTGGTTGTTGAAATTGTGTTTTCCGATGACACGGCAAACGTTCTGTTCTCCAGATACGATATTATGGTCTTAAGGAGGTATGGTGGAACACTGGCTCTGATAAGTTTCAGGATTAGGCCGTCATGATGTTGATTCTTAAGTGCTCCAATCTGTGCGGACAAATTTGAGACAATGAGTTCACTGTAATGTATGCACAGGTTCATCATTACCAATTATGTATATGGTATTTTTCTAATATTTTTAATATTTTATTTTTCTTTCCTTGTTTTTTTATAGATTACATAAAACAATAATTAGACATACAAGCAAGCAACAAAACGATCTGCATTAAGGTTATAATGTGTGTTAATGGTAATTACTGGTGGTGTTCTGAATATTTTTTTAAAATGTTATTATATAAGTATTACACTTAATCCCTGTGCATCTGACCTCAAATTGATAATATTATTTAAGTTTATGTGAATCATTTCGCTTATATTTCGTTTGAACCAGTTGTTCTCTTTATCTACAATTTTGATGTTATGAAATTCAAAGTTATGGCCCGTTTCAAAATGGTGTGACGCCAATGCAGTTTTTTCTGCCTTTGCTTGATTGTGATTTTTACAATCATTTTTATGTTGGTTGAGCCAAAGAAACTATGTTAAAACTTCTCCAGTTTTGCTTCGTATCTGTACTATTCCTACCTAAAAATATTTATTTACTTAACAAAACAAAATATAAGCAGTTAGAAATATTTAATAATCATAATATTTGCAAAAGCTGGTAAATTTTTTTAAAAAATCAAAAAAATCATGATTTTTATCAACCCTGATCTATACATATTCACCTTATTATCTCGTCGGTTAGCTCGGCAATTATAATATTGGCACAAATTGCCTGCCATTTTAAAGAATATCACAAAACTAATACAAATCACAAATAAATTTTAAGCTGCGCGTAATAATGCGTGCTTTAAACCAAATTGCATTGGCACTGATGACACAGTAGCTTACAGCATGAACGGCTTGCACGATGATACCATATGATTCAACCGGAGCAATATGCGACGCAGTCGAGTTTTGAAAAACCTCTTATATTATGTATTTTATCTTGTTTTTATAATTTCTGTCACAAAAATAGCCCAATTAACTTTTGAAACCTTTGAAATTATATTTACACAATAAATGACACAAGAAAGGATATTTACAAAAAAAAGAAACTGCTTACTAAAACTAACTAGCTATATTTTGATAAAGCATGTGAATTAAAAATGAAAACCAGAAAACATATTCTTATAAAAACGTTGTCTTTCACAACATCTCGCCGCCAGAAAAAATTGCGATTTGAAGAACACCTTTTTACCTAAATCCTACTCTCTAACAAAGTTATAGCGTCGGCAACATTTTTAATCTTTGATTAAAAAAAAATACACATTGATATAATCCCAAATTTTAAACGGCATAACAAAAAAAAAACACACCCTGCATATATTTTTTTTACCCTTTTCTCCCCTTGCATTTGATATCACTGCCAAATATAATTTTTGTTGGTTAAATAGCAAAACGTATATAATTTATTTTGTCCACGACATAACATGATCATTATACATGTGTTTCCTTAATAATAATATCCAATATACACCAGTGTATAATATTCATTATACATGGTGTATAATGAATAATATACACCAGTGTATAATATTTATTATACATGGTGTATAATGAAATCATATGATTTCAATAGACTTTTGTACGTACAATAGTCGCAGCGCTTGTTGCTATGGCAACACCATGGCACCTTGTTTTTATTTTGACAATTGCGCTTCGGTTTGTAATTTTAATTTGAAACGTCAAAAGGTTAGTTGTTCCAAAATATCAATGTAGATTTAAGTTCGATTCCTACGTTTAACTTAACACACTGTGTAAATACAAACATTAATATTAGGGATGCACCGAAGCGGTGTTTTAGCCGAATACCGAATATTCGGCCACCGTTTAGACCGAAGCTTCGGCGCTTCGGCCGAAGCAGCAGAAAAAATTTCATTTATTTTTTTTTCATCTCGTATAATACCTAATAAAGCCACTAGGTAAGGTAAAAAATATAAAGCCGGAATTACACCATGAGCTATGCTATACAGCTATTTAACAGAGTTATATAGCTGGCTATATGGAGCCCAGCTATATATCGCTAAGCTATATAGCAAGATCTTTACCGACAATGGATGGAAAACTCATTTTCAGCTATATAGCTCTAGATTTCGGCTATATAGCTGTTTTCGGGTGGTGTTTTAAAATACTTGTGTAGCTCGGCTATATTGCTGTATAGCTTTGGGTGTAATTCCGACTTAACAAATCCTTAATCTAGTACAAGCATTTCTGCTATAGCGTAATGCAAAACTTTAGCACGTTTGTCTTTCTGGTCCCATTTTCTAGATTTTTCCATCAACTGTTCCAGTGTTTTTTGTTTGTTGTAGATGTATTTTTAGGATTTTCGGATGTGCTTGCGTCCTTTAAGTAATGTCTTCTCCCTTTGAAATTCTTCATAATCGTCATTGTGACAACGTTTTACATGATTTATAAGGGACGTTGTACTAGCTCTTTTCCCCACTCCTCCACGTGATATTTGTATATTACATATTTTGCATTTAGCATATTGTTTACCTTCACACAAGTTATAAAACTCCCAATGTCACTTCTTTTATTACTCATTTTCGCTGTTAACTATGCACTGTCGACTAATATGCTTAAACGCGAAATCGCCAAGTAAGTAAACACCAAGTCTAAACAGGAATTTTCTACGAGTTCGCTTCGGCCTCCGCTCCGGCGCCGGCGTGATCGGCCTCCGCTTCGGCCGAATACCGAATATCAAAAATACAGCCGAAGCAGCCGAATACCGAAGCCAAACCGAGGCTTCGGTGCATCCCTAATTAATATTAATGTTAACAAATAATTTTTCTTGCTAGTTAGTGAGAAGTTCAATATTTATTTTTTTTTTAGAACATATCATTTATTAAAGCAATCGGTTACAATTTATAATTTATAATTTTTTTTTATATACGTAATTTAAAGCTAACATATATGTTATCGACAGCTTATCTAAATGAACTGAACTCCTAAACAATGCATTATAGCATTGGTACCGGAGCTTGTTATATAGAGTTTATAAACTTTGTGTGGCCAACAATAAAGGTATAATTATCTATCAAATCTTTGTTTCACTTTCTTAATAAACTTGTTATAAGAGGTTTCCTGTCTAAGTTCCCTCGGCAGGCTATTAAAAGTTCTCGAAGATTCATCAATAGGGTTTCTCAAGGCAACATTTGTTCTCGCACTCTTTAGTCTGATATTGTTGTTCCTTACGTGATATGTATGTATGTCATTTGAATATAGTATAGTGTAATTTGATATTTGTAGTCTATTTATAATTTTAAAGATTAGTTTTGCCTGTTCTAATTCACAAATCTGGTCAATCGAGTTCACTTTTAGTAACTTATATAAGTCATTTGTATGTATACGATAGTCAAGATTAAAAAGTATTTTAAGTATTTTATTTTGTAGAACTTTAACTTTTTGAAATGTAGTTTTATTGCAGGTGCCCCATACTGGAATAAGATATCGCAGGATTGAAAGGATATACGCGTTGTAGACTTTATATTTGGCTGCATTGGTTAAAAAATGTTTGCATCTGTGAAATGCTCCCATAAAGGGTATAATTTTTTCTTTTATATGTTCATAGTGCGCATTCCAGTTAAGTTTTTCATCCAGTATGAGTCCCAGATATTTTATACTGCTTGTGTTTTCTATTTTTATTTCATTCAAGGATATATTGACATGTGTTATTTTTTTGTTTTTTTGTTTAAACATTATATACTTTGTTTTTGTCAAATTAATTTTAAGGTTGTTTTGTAGTAGCCATTGACTATATTTAGTCAAGTCGGTGTTCACTCGATTGACCAACACGTCGCAACAGTGGTCTGCATACAACAGAACTGTGTCGTCTGCAAAAGTGTAGTATTGGGCACTCAACCCAGATACCCGCAGACTAAGAACATAAAGAGAATAGAGCAAGTGCCCTAAAACAGAACCCTGAGGCACACCACAGTTATAAGTTAATATGTCACTTTCTTGTTCATTTACATAAACATACTGCTTCCTATCCAGTAAGTAAGACCTAATCAAGGAGAGCGCGCATCCCCTAAAGCCCATTCTCTCCAACTTATTCAACAAAATCGTATGGTTTACCACATCAAAAGCCTTTTGTAGGTCAACAAAAACTGCTATTATGATTTTACTGTCGTCCAAGTTCGGGGAAATATAGTTAAGAAGGTCAACGGTTGCACTCAGGGTACTGCTATTTTTGAGAAATCCATATTGATATAGATCATATGAGATAAATCTTTCGATAAATATATTGTTTTAATGTTATTAATTCAATGTCAGTTATTTAAAAATAAAGATATGTGGTAGGTACTTAATTGTAGCTAAAATTATTTGGTAGTCCTGGACAAAGTATAGTATTCTACTCGCATATAATGGCTGTTATTCACTTGGATGATTTATGAGAATCATCCGCGTGAATAACAGTCATCATTATATGCTTGTTGAATAATGTACTATTACCCCTGTCATTTATTTTACATTTTGATACAGTTAGTCATAGCATTTTAGTAAATAAATTAGAAAATATTGGTTTTAGGGGAAATCAACTAAAATTAATAAAAAATTACCTTAAAGATCGTCCAAATTATGTAAAAATAAATGAAAAAATAAGTTATTCAAAATATTTTAAATATGGTGTACAACAAGGCACAATTTTAGGACCTTTATTTTTTAATATTTATATTAATGATTTATTTAATATAAAATGTGACGGAGAAATTCATAGTTTTGCTGATGATACTGTTATTTTTTACAACGACATATCTTGGGAAAATTTACATAAGAAAATAAAAAAGACTTCGAAATTATAAAAAATTGGTTTGATAAAAATTTATTAACAATTAATTTTGATAAAACAAAATATATTCCTTTTACATCAAAAATAAATGATTTTAAAGATATAAATATAAATAATGATATTCAAATAATGAAAACTAATAATATCAAATATTTGGGAATAATTATTGATAATAAATTAAACTGGAATTTTCATATAGAAAATTTAATTAAAAAATTAAGAAGTACATTGCCAATATTTAAAAATATAAAAAAAAAATTTAAATATAAAAAATCTAGAAATATTATATTATGCATTAGTCAAAACTCATATAAATTATGGCATTTTAGGTTGGGGGGGAATAAATAGAAATTTAGTAAAAAGTTTAGAAATATTACAAAAAAGGTTTTTAAAAATTATTTATGATAAAGATTATTTATACTCTTCAAAAAAATTATATGCAGAAACAAAAAAAATGGATGTGAGACAAATTTACTTTTATAATATTTTAATATATATTTTTAAAAATAAAAATAACATTGAATTTAAAGAGCATAATTATAATACAAGATTTAAAAATGAAATTTCTATTAAACCAAAAATAAATAAATCTATTGGACAAAAAAGTTTCAAAATTTTAGGTTTATACATATTCGATTGTCTAATAAATAATATTAAAAAAATAAAATCATTTAAATTATATAAAAAAGAAATTAAATGGTGGTTATTAAATAAAAATAGTTTAGATAATATTTTAGAAATGCTATAATTATTAAATAGGTATTAATATATTAATACCAAATCTAAATAATATTAAATAAATTTATAAAAATTTTATCCTCAATTATTAAATAATAATATATTAACCAAATATTTTAGATAAATATTTTAATAAAATTAACCCCTATACAAGTTAATCTTCAGGGGTTTTATTCCTAAGTTTATTTTGAATGTAAAATATATTAAAATGTACTGTATTTATGTAAATATTTTAAATAAACTTTATTATTATTATTATTATTATTATTATTATTATTACAATACATCTAAAAAAATAATATTAAAATAATTTTTTTGAATGGTTTAACAAAAATTAGAAATAACGAGAAATTTAAAGTTTCACCAATATTCTAAAAGTAAACATTAAAAGGAACCTTTGAAAATAATTTAATCTTTTCAATACAGTCTTTATACAGGGTAAGACAAAAAAAAATAGTATTGTTTTTGTTTTTTTAATAGAATACTTGGGACTCGGACATAACTTTTAATTCTAAACAACTTTTACAAATGAAAATTGTATCTAAAACAAAAGATAAGGGTGTCCATTTTTCGATGTAATTGTAGGGTATCTCGGTAACTAGTAAATATAGAAACTTGCGGTTTTTATATTACTGCGTTACTTTTTGTGAAAAAAAAAATGCCGCAAACAGAATTGTCACAGCTTTCTTCGAGGGGGAAACCACCTATCCAATTTTGTACACCAAAAAATCTAAAATTCTAAAAAATTCTAAAAAACTCTAAAAGATTCCAAAAAAATTCTAAAAAATTCTGAAGCTTTATAAAAAAATTCTGATTATTTTTCGGACATTCTAGAACACTCTTAACTAACTAATTTTTTATCTGCATTTTTATCTTCTGTATCATTTTTACGTTTATAATGTATCAAAAATATGCAGGGTGTTTCAGAAGTACGGTATATAACTTAAGGAGGTAATTCATTATCAAATTTTAAAAGAAAAAGTTCATATGAACATGTGCCCAGAGTTGCCCCGTTTTTGATATACAGGGTGTTTTTTCAAAAAAATGTGCCATGTGCCAAAACATTTAGACAGCTCCATGTAAGATCGAGTGAAACTGGGAGTTTTAAACGTAGTACGGAACTTCCTGACAGACCTGCAACAATAACCACGCCTGAGTTAGAAGAGGCTATACTTCGTTCCTTCCTTTAACTAGTGCCAGGAAGGTAGCAGTGCAACTTCAAACAAGTGCATCAACTGTTTGGAGGGTTTTGCATCTTTATCAACTATACCTATAACATATTCAACGTGTGCAAGATCTGCTTCCCCGTGATTTTAAGCCAAGGTTTGATTTCAGTAGGTGCTGCATACAGTAGCACATAACAATACTTTTTTACTGAACATTTTATTTACTTACGAGGCCTCTTTTTGAAGAGAAGCCATTATGGATTTTCATAATGAACATTTCTGGGCGGACGATAATCCTCATAAAATTAGAGAAGGTCATTTTCAGCAACAATTTTCGGTGAATGTATGGGCAGGGATCATTGGCGACTATCTTATTGGACCATACTTTTTATCACCTCGATCTACAAATAAGAACTAATATGTGGCTTGTGCACGGCGACACCCCAGCTCATTTTAGTCTAGTTGCTCGTCAATGCATTGACAAGACTTTTCCTAATTGCTGGATTAGACGCGCTGGTCCCCAAGATTGGCCAGCTCGCAGTCCCGACTTGAATCCTCTAGACTATTCTTTATGGGGTCACTTAAAGTCTCGTGTGTATACAAGACACCAAGTTGCGATGCGATACGAAATAATGTGGGCATTTTTGAACTTCTAAGAAAATCAATGGTTAGACGATTGCGAGGACGATTGCAATCGTGCGTTTCATCAGAAAGTGACCATTTTCAACATTTGCTTTGATTAACTGTTTAAACTGTTTTTTTTTTTTATATCATCATTTAAAAAAATTATTTTATTTTTAATTTAAATGTTTTAATTAACTTTAAAATACATAGGTAGGTTTTATTTTTTCTCTCGAATACGAAGCAAAATACGAAAAGAATTTAGGGAGCAAAGAAGTATTATTAGTTGGTAAATTCAAGAGAAAATATCAAAATTAGGAAAATGTCAGTGGCTTACATTATTTGTCAACAATATTCGTTAAGGTGCTCCCCGGGACGCCACTGAACTTAATACATTTAATTTAGTTAGGGCTAATTAAGCCCCTTATCATTATGAAAAACGGTACCAAATTTCAATAAAATCGGGAAAAGGATACTTATTTAAAAAAATTAAGAGAAAATATTTTTTTTTTAACTTTAGCACCCTGTATATCAAAGACGGGACAAGTCCGGACACATGCTCATATGAACTTTTTCTCTTAGAATATCATAAGGAATCGCCTCCTTAAGTTACGTACCGTACTTCACCCTGTATTTATCCGACCTGTGTTTACCCTTTTTTTTCCCTCATAGAGTAATCAAATAAGTGATGATTTTTTAAGAAGTCTTACTACATTATTTGGTAAGCTTTACTCTTAGATAAGATTGGGTAGATAAAAGATGCGATCAGTTATATCCACTTTTTGATCTGGATAATATTTAAGCCAATATTGTCATCTGAAAGGTTTTCTTTCTTGCACAAGTAGGTACTAAATCGTTGGCACGTATATTTTTTCTAATGACTGTAGCGCTTTCTTTTTTTCCGGTTTTATCGGAAAAAAAAAACAACATTTTATTAATATCCAGAGACCATTCAGTTTATCAACATTCGTAAACCTGAAATCGTAATCGCAGCGTGCGTTTCGCTAGCTACTGCTCAAATAAACAAATACGCCGATGTAGAATAGATTTTGAGCATGCGCATAAGTAAACAATTCTAAATAAATTCCAAAAAATTCTTATTAAATTCTAAAAAATACTAAAAAAGTTCTAAAAAATTTTGATAATTCTAAAAAATACTAAAAAAATTCTAAAAAATTCTGATAATTCTAAGAAATGCTAATAAATTCTAAAAAATTCTAAAAATTCTATCAGCTTGTACACCAAAATTCTAAGGTGGTTTCCCTCTCGGCTTTCTTAGTTTTTACCGGGTGTTTTCGAAAATATTTGCTAACCCCTGTATTTTAGTTATCCTTTAACTTATGAAAAAATTGAAAACTGTTTCTAAAATAGTTTTTTAAGCAGAATTTAGTGGCGTGCATACTTTTTTTCTGGAAGTGTTACTTTTCGATATTTAAAGCAAACATATTATTTTTTAAATGGGACGCCTATACTTATATACTTTTTCTTATTTAATTAGGGTATTTCTAAGCTTTTTAAAAATATATAATAGTTGATAGTTTCTATTAACAATAAACGCATAAATCGAAAATTTTAGAAAATTAGGGTAAGTAGTAGAGGCCATGAAACCATTGAAACAAGCAAAATAACATACATCTGTTCGTTAAAATACATGTCACAATTTCACTAAAGTTTAAAAAAATAGCGAAAATGTACTTATTAGCTATAGTTATATGAACATTTTGAAAAATACAACAATGTTAGTTTGCTTTATAGAATGCAATAAGTACAATCTTATAATTTAAATATCTAACATGTCTAACTGATAGAGTTCTTACTTTTATAGATATCCAGAAAGAAGGCAGTCCAATCAAGCAACATTTTCAAGTTTACAAATTATTTAATTAATAATGCTGGAATGCAGATTAGCGCTACGCCACTGCGATACAGCAACGCTTAGTTGTGTGTTAATAAATTTACTAAAAGTTTAATCAAAAGTTTATCTCTCTTCGAATGGCAAGTGTTGTTTCAAAAGCAGCATTTTTAATAAGCTAACACCAAAAAGTAACTCCTGAATAAGACATGAAACCTTTTATTTTACTGACCTAAACAAATAAGGAAATACCTAATAGATTCAGAACAGGGCTCATGTTGATTCCTACAAATGATCGTTTTTGGCTGTTATCTTAGGTGTTGAATAAATTTTTATTTTATTCCTAATTACCTAACTTCTTAACTTACCACAGTTTATCTCTTTATTGGGAAACACTTTAATGGGGCCCACTGACAAATATTTGTTGCACCGCGAACAGAGCTGTTTTTGCAGTATATCTTCTGGTATTATCATTTTGAAACTTTAAACACGTATGAAATCTTATGGTCAAGATCATCGTTACTGATTTTATAAAAAAAAAAACAACAAAAAATTAATATAAAAAAAATCAAACAACAAATAACTCAAGACTACTAACTAAAAAATAAACCGTCAAAACTCAAAACAAACTCATCGGTACTTTTCACAGAATATCGTTCTGTGGTTAACGTTAACAGGAAACTAACCTTTATTGTTCTGTGGTTAAGAGTTCAGTTCGGGAGTTCGGTAGAGAGCACAAGAAGAGAGTAGGAGTAACCACAGAACAATAAAGGTTAGTTTCTTAGAGTAACCTCTTATCTGTTTTGTGGTAGGAGTAGAGAGTAGAGTGAGGAGTGGGATGTGAGATCCACGAGTTCTCTGTATCCACAGATCTCTTTCCGTGGTATTATTACAAAATACAGAAAGGTTTAACACTAGTTAGTTCAAGCAGCGAGGTACATATATTGTTTGGGGCCAATTATTTAGGTAAAGCCTCAATCAATTAAGAGAACCTCCGGAACTCCTTCAGGGAATGGTTTTTTGACATAGAGGAGACCAGTGGCGCAGCTAGGAATAGGTTCGGGGGGGGGGGGGGCGACCAATGTTCTAAGCTATCGTCTATAGGTTTGTTCCTACAGCGAATCGCTGACAAGTTCGTGACAATTTTAAAATCAACTGTAAGGCGCCAAGCCTGATTTCTGACCGGTTTGAAACTTGTAGGAATAGGGGTTTGAAATCAACTAACTTCGGCTTAGTGTTTAAAAATGAAGAAGCTCTGAACGGTAGACATAACCTTAAATTTTATATCTTTATTATTTATTATTATTTCTTTAGTTGGACTCCTTTGGCTCGGCCAAAGAAATAAAGCTTAAACAAAATTGCTTTTAAAAAATGGAAAAAGAAACCTATGAAGGTAAATATTAAACAGAATGTTGTAAAAATCACCTTAATTTAAAGTTAGTAAAATCCCTTAGTAAACACTTAATAATTTTTGTATTATTTTTTTAGGGCTTTCGGAATTTGTCGTTTTAAACACGGTAAATGAAACACCAGCTGCTGCTGCAGTAAAAACAGTTATTTGGACAATAAACCAAACAAAAATAGGTTATCTTGTATGTCACGCTGTCAAATTCCTTGCTAGCGCTTTATCGCGCATGCTCCTGATATTTTACTTGCAAAAGATTCGCAAACTGTTCTGACAGTTGGCAAACTATCAGAGAAACGTGTAGGAACAGCGAATTTCGGTTTTCAAACTGTCCAAAATCTTTGTTGGAACACTTTATAGTTACTGCGCAGAATCCTGAGTGTCAATGACTGTTTCTGATCGCTGTAGGAACAAACCTTATGGGGTTGACAACATAGAACAGAAAGGGAGTGAAAAACGACAATGTAAAATTAGTTGAAAACAGTTTTTTCGCTGGGGGGGGGGGGGCTGCGCTAGTGGAAGAGGCTCTCCGGAACAAAAAGAAGTGACAAAGTAAGTATTTTAAGAGTTCCGAATGCAATCCTACATTGTCATCCCTAAATCCCAGTCCTGCAATTACCCTTACAGTACTCCGTCTACTTAACTTGGCGTTGGGGCCGTTGGTTGCCTATTCCTCAGTCAATTAGAATAAGTTCCTCAAAACTTTTACCCTTATTTATTGCTTATTTATTATACATTTACTAAAAGAAAAATTTTAAGAGACATTTAGCATAATATCCAACAACAAACGAAGACTGTAACAAAAGACCTTTTAATCAAAAACATTTAAATTACTTTGCTAAACTATATAAACAAAATGACGGTCGACAGGACGCATCTCGCGTAAAAACAATTGAATAAAATTTCAAGCCAAAGGTTGCTTAAATTATTAATTATACATGGAGAATTATTAGGTAATTAAGGGAAGATTATTTTAATTTTATTTATATAAAATAGGTTCGATCATAGAAAAAATATGGTATGCAACATGTGCAAAAAGGCTGTTTATTGCACACGGCACACTTATTATATATATATAAATGTATGCCTTTGTGCAATAAACAGCTACTTTTTGCACTAGTTGCATAAATAACTATTCACGGCAAGTTCTCTGATATGTGGCCGTTCATCTGTCAACATGGCTAGCTTATCAATATTATTTCTGCATGGGCAAAGCACGCGTTACCTGTTATAACCTTATTAATAATTGCCTGAATATTGTCAGGAAAATGTCTAGAGGCCCGTATTATTGTGTCCCATAAATGTCGTGCTCCATATTGAATGTATACTGCTTTGATTTAATCTTAAACCACATAGGTACATAAACTGTTAAGATGAATTTAACTATCAGAAGAAAGGATTCCGTTGGTTCAGTGGCGTATTTAGAGGGGGGGGGTCCGGGGGGTCTGGGACCCCCCCCCCCCCCCGTGGACTCAGTAGTAAAGAAAACTGAAATTCACATTCATTTATTTGCAATAAATAACATGAAACATTATTTCAAATTTTCCAGATGTTTGGGGATTTCCACAGTCTTTTAGTTTAATAATTGTTGAATTTTATTTTTCGTTCCGTGTTTTCTAATTCAGGTGAGTAAAATAGTATACCGTTATACATACCTTCAAAAAACTAATATTTCAAATGCAAATATTGGCGTTTATATTTAAAAATTGCTTTATTTCTACGTTTTTTTTGAGCCGGGCTATCAAAACGTAAAATTTGTAAGTTTAGACAGTCCAAAAAAGGGGGTGGCACCTAAAAAAATTTTGCCTGCGGCGCATTTTTTTAAGGAAGGTAAGTGGACCCCCCCCCGTGTCACAATCCTAAATACGCCACTGCTTGTCATCCATGAGGTGTGTCCAAGATTCAGTCCTCTTCACCTGGAAGTTGTCTCGATGAGGTGTTCCATGCATAGACTTCAGCAATGGAGAAGGTGAGGGAGACGTCAGGACTTGATGAGATTTGAATTCTTGTGACAGCGATTGATAGGAATAATGACATCAGATGAGTCTCAGGTTTGCTTGTTTACATGTAATATTAGAAAGGTGGCGTTAGACCAGCAAATAATATTGCAATAAAAGGTTTGAAAATGAATACTTAGGTTAAACAGTACCAGTTGTAACTTAAATTTCTATAATATAGTTACAGGATGTTTTAACTCCCTGTTACTCAAGTGAATATGAATAAAGTTTTAAATTAAGAAATTAAATAACCATGTTTAATTACATAAGGTCAAAAACAAAATTTCTTTCGTGTTAAGTAGTAAGAAAAATAAATGATTTGATTGACTTAAAAGGTATTAAAGTTTTAGGTTAATCCAAAAGAAGCATATATTGTGCGAACAAGATAAAAATTAAGTAATTAATATACTACAAAATGTACAAATATATAATACAGATATTTAAAACTAGTAGAAAATGCTGCATTCAAAAGCATCTAGAACTTTTGTGCAGATTCGATATGCATAACGAGCAAAAAGGCAATCGTTTGCTAGATAAATGTGGTTTAACGAGCTACAGGCATTCGTTACCACATGATAATGGTGTACCAGACTAATGTCTTAATTATGGCACCCAAGGTAAGATACGAACAAGATGAGTTCAAGATACGGTACAAGAGAAATTGTATATACAGTGTGACTCAAGATACTATCCATTATCCATTCAGTACAAGCATGTCGCGCCAATTAAGTTAGAAGTTTAAGAGAAAATAAACATTAAATCAGAATTGATTTCAGACAGATATCAATGAGAGAAATGAGGTGAGTTTTTCAACAAATTCAATTTAGGTTTCAGCATAGAAACAAAAGAAAAACTCACCTACTTTCCTCGATATTAGCTTCCTGGGATATTCTGTCAGTCACCAGTTCTGTAGAGCCTGGATCTGTCGGTTTCCTTGTGAATGGTTCAGTCAGGTTTACCCTATATCTGGTTCTCACCAATGTTCGTCAAGAACTTAAATAAACTACCAACTGGCCAACGATATTTGCTAAAACGTAAAAGAAACGACAGAGACCCGAAAACAAACTTAAATTGAGAATTTAAACATTAATTGATGAAGAAAAATAAACAAAACCATGACCTGATGATTAAAGAAAGTGATTTTAAATTGAATGCAAAATTATGGAAATATTGATTGAAATCCACATTTACTCAAAAAATATTATTATAACTGCCTTCTGCCTGTTAAGATGATGCTTTTAGATCATCAACAACATTATAATTTACAAGGATGAATGAGATGAATAAAGATTATTAATTTATTACGCCATTATGGCCGGCACGTCTTTATTTTGTTAGAACATGAAAATGTGGAATTTAGTTCGTATACAAATAGATTAAAAGGTCATGGCTTACTAGAAAGTAATATTTGTGGTTTAATTAAATACTTATTATTAGACAAAACATAAATTTAGTGAAACCGAAACTTAGCGTGACATACCTGTATCAGGACAAAACCAAAAGTGAAGTCAAAAAATTAACCTGAGCCTTTTTCTATTCACGGAGGCAATATAAACTAAATTAAATGTAAGAAATCGATAATCTATATTAAAGAATACCCTAGAAATCTATGTTATAAAACGGCAAATTTACAGTTGGTCTCTTCATATATACAAACTTTAAGAATCGATAATCACTGCAGTATGCAGAGTTATCCATAGATGGCAGCGCCAATACCTAAAGATACTTTAAAATCCAATGTAACGAAATAACTTTTATTTACGTTACAGCCCCACCTTGGAGAAAATCCTGGCTACGCACATGACTCTGCTGCTGGTATTTTCGTTTCCAAGTCAGGGGACTGGAACATTTGCAAGAACAAATATCAAATAATTTTTGCCCACCGGACTTGAATGTTTCCACCTTTGCTGATAAAAAAGGTGTATCACGATTTTTAATAGGTTTAATGATTTTTCTGTACTTGCCATAATATGCCAAAATCATGTCTACTATACATTTAATTAGTTAGGGTTGGAAGTGATGCACGTTGCCATATAATTTCAAGTTTTTGTGCCACAATGGTTGCAATTTCATTACTAAGAGGTTCCTTGCTTCCGTCACTTTTCAGAGTTCAAGACGAACATTTTGAAAACATTTAACAATCTGTTCATATGTGGTAAGAAAAAGCACATCGCCTGAACCAAGATCCTCTGCATTGCCAAACAAACAAAGTCTATTACAAGCATGAGTATTTAAAGTTTTTCTAGACATAATCACATTAATCACTACGCAAATATTTTTAAATAAGATTTAATAAAAAATAAACGACTAAATATTGCTTAGAAAATACGTCCAAACCAAATGAGCTTATAGATATTAAACTAAGTGGCGGCAAGCGCAGCGATAAAGCAAAATAAGGTAGGTATTCTCCATTCCACAATAATTCGTTGATTTCCCGACCGCAATAAAATTTAAACTCAGCCATAAATAAGTGCCTTTTGAAAGGGTACAGGTCCTGATTACCTACTAATTTCAATAGTTTAGGTTAGCTGTTTTCAACAAAACAACAAATATAAAATAATAGGTAAGTATCTTTATTTTAATCATGTAATTAAATAGGTATTAATATTTATACAAAAATACTAATCTACAATATTATAATATCATCTATGCCTAAACTAATATAGTGACGATAGTGATAGTGAAACAGAGCTAAATATAGAGTAGGTTTAGTTAAATATTGTATTATTATAATATTGTAGATTAGGTTTTTTGTATAAATATTAATAGCTATTTAATTACATGATTAAAATAAAGATACTTACCTATTATTTTATATTTGTTGTTTTGTTGAAAATAGCTAACCTAAATTATTAAAATTAGTAGATAATCAGGACCTGTACCCTTTGAAAAGGTCCGGTGCCTACACAATATATATTTGTCAGGCAAGTTATTTATGGTTGGGATACGACTGAGGGTTGTCATTTAAATTTTATTGCGGTCGAGAAATCAACGAATATAGAGGGTGTCTAGAATTTAGGAAAATGTTATTATGTCACAAAATAAAAGAAACGAATATTAAATTTCTGAGACAGCCAATTTGAAGAGTAAGTACCAAAACACAAGGAAAACATCTTTACGAACTGTTTTGTGGGTCGAATAGGTTTTACGAAATTAACAGAAGAAGCCAGAAAAGAAAATAATCGTAAAATACGATACTCAACTAAGTATCTATTTCTCAAAATCTCTTCAACCTACAGGATACTTTATATAAGGATATTTTGCTTGTAGCAAGCTGGTATTCTTTATTTTGGCTGTCTCACAAATTTAATACTTCATTTTTTTGTTTTGCGACATCACATTTTCTTAAATTATAGACAGTCTATAATATTTGACCCCGAATTTAGTAACTGTGAAACAATTATTTTATCAAGCAAAAAGTTTTATAGACTAAGATTACAGTTTTTTTCATTTTAATCAATATATACAATAAAAATTTTAATTTAAAAAATCGGGGAAAATGTATAATTTTTTTATTTCCAAATTATTTATAAAAAGTAATAGGTAGTAATAAAATTCATACAGATTTTGATATACGTATTTTCGTGGTTCCTATACTTTTCTTTAAAGGACTTTTTTTAAACTTTTAACATCCCCTAAACACATGGATATACAATGGATCTCTAGTGGATGTTCTCCTACGTCACCGATATTCCGTTTATATAGGATATCCATACATATCTATGAGATATCCATTAGACATTAAGGTTTTAAATTTCATTTTAGTGCTGATCTTCAGTAGAAAGTTGCAGGATATTTTATAAGTTTTTTTTTTAGTCTTTGTATAAAATTTCGAACCATATTTTGTTTATTTAATATCCGTTAAAGATATTCAATGTACATCTAATGGATATATGCCATGGATGTGGACATTCAGTGGATATAAGGCTATCCACTGGATATCTAAGGGATGTTGTGTGTCGTCTGGGTTGTGGAATGAAGCATACAGGGGCGCGGCTAAACATTAATATTAAATGCGCAAAATTTTTTTACGCAATGAGAGAATAATGATAAAACTTTTATGACTACCCCTTCCTTAAAATATATATGTACAAAATCATCTCCTTTTACCCCCCGCGGGGCGCTGCTGAACGTTAATAGAAATATCCTATTTTTTTTGTGCGTAATTTAGTAATTCTAAGACAACTTTTTTTTACTACCGCTTTTAGAAATTGTAAAAAAAATTTTTTCGGCCCACCCCAATAGTTTACCTGCTACAAAAGTTATGCGATGCAGTTCGCAGTTGCGGATATAGACAGATTCCAAGAAACATAACGCTCTCTACAAAATTTGTATCACCCAAATTACTTATAGAAAAATCCATGGTACTTTTGTTTTATCATTATTTAGCACTATAATCCGTTGCACGCAAACTACCGCTCCGCGTTCTCGCGAGCGGTCTGGATTCTGTAAAAAGACAGCTTCAAAGAGCTTGAATGTTCTACAAGAAATGTATCATCAGCAAAGAGGGTAAAGCTTGATTCAGTATCTATATATGGTAGAATAGTAGATAAATTAGTACTAAACGTTGTAGTACCTACCAGTGGCGTAGCCACAGGGGGGCGAAGGCGGGCGATCGCTCCCCCCCCCCCGCCTCCTGTGGCCTGGCGTCCTTTAGTACTTAAATAATAATTATTAAAAAACAAAATCGTTCTTATTTTATTTTTTGTAAAGAAGAGAGAGAGGAATAAACTTAATAAAACCGGTTTCAAGAGCTTCTCACCATATCAGATTATTAATTTTTTGGTATATTTGCGGATTTTCACTTTGTTTAGGGCCAGATCCTCGTTCCTAAGGGAGCATAAGAAAGGTGAATTCCTAAAAAAATTTTTCCTGCGGCGCTTTACCTCCCCAATCGGCACCCCTCCCGTTGTTTGCCCCCCCCCCCCCCCCCCCCGCCTTAAAATGCTGGGTACGCCACTGGTACCTACCCCAATATCGATTCTGCTACTCGCCGATGACGATGATACACCATTTACCCTCACTATTTGACACTTATCACACAGGTAAGACTTGAGAAATGCGATACTTAAAACTAGAGGGTTGCCAACTTTCGAATATAAAATTAAAGACAATTCATGCCCGCAGGCCCCGCCCAAAACTCTGTTTTTGGACTGAAAAGTTGTATGTATACCGATCTTAACAGGTATTTTGGGGAATTGACCGAATTCGGGGATTCACCGGTATATTTTACCTATTGCCAACACGCTACATATGCAGAATAAAAAAGAATATTAGATTTTTAATCTAAGCTTAATTTTTTTTTTATTTTGTTGAATGTTAAGTTTGTTAAGGTACTTAGGTACTAGACAAATCATTTTGTTTTAAAGGGCATTTACCGTCCTATGACACCTTAATAAAGGACAAAGAACTCTATTTCGAAATAAAGAACTGCCCTTTGAAATAAAGGACAGTTTGGCAACCCTATACTTTTTTTTTATTTTTGGTTTTACGGCATAAATGGGATATACAATATTATATACAAGGTAGAACGTACTAACTACTTTCTATGTCCCCCCGAAAAGTCCTAAATCGCAAATTCATGATATTTGGCCTATCTGCAGTTTAAATGTCCTAAAAGTAACACTTGCTAACACAGAACGTCCTATATCTCGCCTTTAATTTGTAGATAGGATTATTTATTTTTGTATTCACCAAAATTGTTTACTTGCCAATATTTTAACACATAGGACAAAACCTAATGCTATAACATAAGCTTAAATAAATATTAGCCAGTGTGTGTCAGTTTATATGTTAACAATAAAGTGTGTGCTCGAGTGTGTGTATACATTTTTGAATTCTGTGGTGTGTATTTTAATTACAGTTACCGACCACAGTGTCTACAGTCTCCCATTTACTAAGTTAAAACATAACAATATCTTATCTCAAATTATTTTTTAATTAACTTGCAAAATTTTATTTTTATTTCATTTTCTGTGTATTTCTTCATGTAATTTATGATGTACAGTGCTTCCATTTTAATTTGTCCCACTTTTAGATGGCTGTAAAATACGTATTTTTTGAACTAGAACGTTGAATAAAAAAAGGAATTGTAGGGATTTGAGTATAATATATAGTTTTATGTCGTTGAGTCACAAATAATTTAAACTGTCAAATGTCAAAATTATTGACATAACTTACTTTTTTTTTTAATGGAACGCCCAGGTATATCATTACATATTTAAAAAGACATTTTTTTTTCTGATTACAAAAATATACCATACATGCCCTTTCTTTTTATTTGTTTAGCCGAAATCGATATAAATATGATTAAAATTGGATTTTTTTCAAAACATCAAGATACCCGCGTGTATTATTTTCAATAATTTATTGTCATAGTTTTTATAGTTATTACAAATGTCATATTTGTGAATGTTGTTCTCTGGTATAGTTTGTTAGTAAGGACACGAAATGAGATATTCCACAGAAGAAAAATGTTTTATGTTCGATATCTATCGACAAACTGGTAGTGTTACAAAGGCGCTTAGAAGATATAGACTGCAATTTCCAGGTAGAAGAGCTCCATCCAAGAAAATGTTTTATAGACTCAAGAAGAAGTTTTTCGAAACTGGTAGCCTGAATCGAAAAAAAACTATTAGGCCAAAAACCGTTTTGACGGAGGAAACGGAAATTGATGTTTTAGCATATGTTAGAGCTTATCCTCAAAAGGCATTAAGTGACTTAGTTAAAGAATTGCCAGTATGTAGAGGATCAGCCCACGCAGTGCTAAAAAAATACAAATTGCGCCCTTATAAACTAAGAAGGGTGCAAAAGTTAACGCCAGCGCAAAAGGGAAACAGACTGCAGTTTTGCAGACAAATCTTGGAGATAATTCAAAGGGATATCACATTTTTGGATAAAATATTGTGGACCGATGAGTCATCTTTCTCTACTAGCAGAGGTTGCCATCGCCAAAATAAGCACCATTGGTCAGATTCAAATTCTTATCAAATACAGGAAATTCAGTTTCAAGGTGGGCAGTCTGTTAGTGTTTGGTGAGGGTTAATTGGTGAACACCTGTTGGATCCTATAATTTTTATTGGTTCGGTGACTGGTCAGGTTTATTTGAATATGCTAGAACCAGAAATTGAAGACCAAATTGACGGTTTACCTATAGCCCTCTCAAGACATTTAATTTGGCACCAGGATGGTGCACCGCCACATAATGTTATCCCAGTAAAAATGTTTTTGGATAGAAAATATTGACAGTGGATTGGAAAATCGGGTACAATAAAGTGGCCTCCTAATAGTCCCGATTTAACACCATGCGACTTTTTCTTATGGGGTCACGTAAAAAATATTGTCTATTCTACGCCGTGCTATTCTTTTGATGATCTAAAAATTAGAATTAGAGGTGCCATCCGAGAGGTGCAAAACAATAGAGTCACTCTATTAAAAATTATAGGACATACAATAAAACGCTATATTAAGTGCATTGAAAATGAAGGAGGTCACGTAGAGCAGCACTTATAAATACAGACAATTATTTTTCTTAATGGTTCATTATTTGTTAATTCGATTTATATCAGTTTTACATGTATTTCATTAATTTACTAAAATGGTTAGCTTAAACATTCTTTGTTTTTTTAGTCCAATAATTTATAGTTTAGTTTAAAAACCACAAAATCTTCTATCATAGAATAACTATAAAAACTATGCCAATAATTATTGAAAATAATACACGCGGGTATCTTGATGTTTTGAAAAAAATCCAATTTTAATCATTTTCATCAATCATCAATTTATATCGATTTAGGCTAAGCAAATCAAAAGAAAGGGCATGTGTGGTATATTTTTGTAATCAGAAAAAAAATGTATTTTTAAATATGTGATGATATACCGGGCGTTCCATTAAAAAAAAAAGTAATTTATTTCAATAATTTTGACATTGACAGTTTAAATTATTTTTGACTCAACGACATAAAACTTTACTCAAACCCCTACAATTCCTTTTTTTATTCAACGTTCTAGTTCAAATAATACGTATTTTACAGCCATTTAAAAGTGGGACAAATTAAAATGGAAGCACTGTACAAGTACATAATATATGTGTAATTGTGTATTTCTAGAATTTCTACATCAAATCAGCTGTTTTACATTTGTGGATTTCTTAACAAAATTCGCCTAAACATTTCAGAACTGCCAAACCAAGTAACTTGATAGGTTCAAATCAAACGTATCTTTACAGATTTATTATTTAATGATCAAAAACATTTGCTTTCGCTGCTAAAAACGCACTAAAAAGCTGCATTTTCTTTTAAAACAAAAAAGTCCTGTTATGGACAACAGCAGTTGGTAGCGCTCAAAAATCGATAAATACACGAAAATTATTAGAACATATTCTATTTCGATTTCCGTCAATTAATACATTCTACATGAAGAATTTCAAGGAAAACTCCACAAAATGTAAAACCAGCATTATATTCGTCAAAAAATTTTACTCTATACTCCAAGTCCAAAATATGTGTCAGTAACTCATCACTAGCATATATAGAGCTCCGGGGTGTGCGACGTTAGGGAAATGAATTCCAGTGGCGTGCGCATTTCAAAAAATAATAAATAATGAAATATCGTTGGAACGTCATATAATTTTTTATAATTGAATTGATTCGGCTTTTACTTGGTGGAAATCCATTGTTAATTTAAATAGATGGTAAAATAAAAAATAATTATACAAAAAGGCTATAAACCTAGTGTTTCCAACAGCAAACAAGAATAATAACAATTATAAAGTTATCTCGTACATAGGTCATATTAGCACTAAAATTAAAAACTTTTTAAAAAACTTGAACATTAATATCGCCTTCAAAACTAACAATACTCTAGGAAAACACATTAAAAACAATAAAAGTAAACTGAACAAAGGAAATAAGTCTGGCGTTTATAAATTAAAATGTAATGATTGCCCTAAAGTTTATATCGGACAAACAGGTCGAAACTTCGAAAAACGTGTGAATGAACATCATACAAGTTTTATAAAAAACAAAACAGATTCTAATTATTCTAACCATCTGTTAGAAGCAAATCATACATTTAATCCTAACTACGATATCTTGCATATTGAAAACAAAAGCATAAAATTAAATTTGCTTGAATCTTTAGAGATAAATAGGCTTAAATATAACAATACTCTCCTTAATGATCAATTGGATTTAAATGGATCACCTCTTTTAAATCTCTTTAATTAGTTGGTAAATATTATTATTGGTTTTTCCAACAACCGTACCTAAAAATTACCTGCAATAAAAAAATTTTACACCTAAGTATACACTTGTTAAAATACCATTTAATAGTACTCTTTTGAAGAAGCAACTGTGTTGCGAAACATATGTCGAGTCAAAATAAAAATCTGTGGAAAGTGTAAAATTATATTTTTTATTTTACCATCTATTTAAATTAATTTTTTATAAATTAAATTAATTTCATTAACCCTTAAAACCTGGTCCTATAAGACGATGACTTTTTTCACTAGGAGTTCTTAGTCCTTGCGAAAATCCATCGATAAATGCCTGCCTTTTAATATTTAGATCTTGTCATGCCTTCTGAACAGTGTGCTCTTCATTGAGCCACGTTTTGTCCGTGTAATACAATTTTTTTCCTATTCTCCCGAAATCCCGTATTTTCTCCAAATATTTTCGCTGCCATACAATAATTTACTTTTTTTATTAGTAGGTTTTTCGATTTGGTTCATTATACCTAAAATTAATTTCTTTAGAGTTCGTTTAAAAACTCTTAAAAATATTTTAGGTAAAGATGTGTCCAAGGATGTGGCCTTGCCTTCTTAATTTCAGCCATCATTTTTTCATTGTGGATATTTCATCCCGAATTTCATGGTATACGTTCGTAACTATTATTCGTTCTTTTAATTTTAATTGCATTTTTTTTTTCTAGGCGGACAACTAGTTGGAGGTTTGTTAATACAGGGTGTCCCACCGGGAACTGCATCGATCGATTATGGAAAAACTATAATTAGGAAAAATCTGAAATTTTGGTGGCTTACTAATGCCTATGGGGGACATTCGTCTAAAATATTTTTAAGAATCTGACACTTCCGGTTATACCGGAACTAGATGTCAACGTGCTTATTTTAAATGGGATACCCTATATATTATTTCATTTTTAGATTTCTCGTAAAATTCCAATTACTTTTCATGTATAATGTTCTATACCTAGGTCTAACCGTTTTTGACATATTTCAAATTTTTCGTCAAAAATGACGTTTGCAGACTAAAAAATAGTTATTAATTTTTCCTGTACGGAAGCCTTTATTATTTAATTTGGGTTGTTTTTTTTTGTAGAAAGAGGTCTACTTTAGCACACTTCGTATGATATTTTGATAATTATTAATACAGGGTGTTCAAAAAAGAATAGTAAAAATGAAATCGAAGAACATGTCAAAAGTTCATTTTTTCAAATGGAATCTACCCATTTTTATAATGTTATCATATTCAGCATTAAAAATAAGAGTAACTTTGTATAAGGTTGCCTATTTAGAAAGTTAATAGTTCCCGAAATATTGACAATTTAATATTTTTCTACTGTAAAAATGCCACGGCTTTTCAGTTCAGTAACTATCAGTTGGCCATGATGGCAGTAGAAAACAGTCAAATGGTAACTAAATGTCACTGACACTTAAAAAGTATCAAGAGTCATGCCGGGACGCTTAAATAATTTAAACGAAGATTACTTAAATTTGTTTATTATTTATGGAGAATGTGATAAAGTAATATCAAGAACGTGTGTACAATTGCTACTCGATATCCACAAAAACAGAAACTAACACAAAACACCCTTAAACAACTTATAGAGAACTTCAAAAAGTTTGAAAAACACTAGCAGCTAATAGTTCATTAAAAAAAAATGTTAGGAGGCAAAAAACGCAATAACAATTATTATTAGTGAACACAACATTTTAAAGAAATTATTATTTTTTCACATCTTAATAATAATTCTTCATGGGTCGCTTTATTTTACTGATTTAGGATCTAAACTGTCAAATTTATTCCTTACTCGCTGCATGCAGTCTTCCATGGTTGTTAATGGAGTGGCATAAACTCGATTTTTAATTGTAACCCAAATAAAAAAATCAAGCACTGTCAGATCTGGGGAGCGGGGTGGCCAAAAAAAAAGGACCATTGTTGGCTATCCATTGGTGATAAAAAACTTTTTGTAGAAAATTGTTAACTAAGTGGCCACCATGTGGGGGTGCGCCATCATGTTGGTAGAACAGGTTCCTGTGGTCAGCCAGTGGCAAATAATAATTGTCCAAATAATCCTCTTGAAAATTGTGCAGGATGTTCAGATAACCTTCGCCTATGACTTAATAAACGTGATTTATACATACCCAAATGTTTTTAAAAATATCCAACTCACCATTCATATTTTCTTGGTAAAAGTGTAGTGCCACGATGCCATCATTTCTAATTGCACAATAGACATTAAACTGCCAGGATTGTTAAAAATGTTGTTCTCTGAACAGATGCAAATTTGAATCACTCCAATAATGGGAATTGTGCCGATTAAAAATGCAATTTTTTGTAAATTTAGCTTCATCCGTCCAAATGATATTATCCAAAAAAAAAATTGTTTCCTTGCGACCAAGTTAATATAAATTCACAGAATGACATTCTTCTGGGAAAATCAGTTTCCTTTAGGTGCTGAACTATGGTGAATACGTATGGATGAAATTTATGTTTACATAATATTTTACGTATTGATGATTTGGATAATCCTGATTCCAATGCAGCTTGTCTTACAGACAATGTTGGATTTGCGAAAAAATATCCCAAAATAGCTATTTCTATATTTTCATTATTTACAACAGGTTTATTTCTCTGTACTCTTGCCTTGACCGATCCAAAGTTTTTGAAGTTCTCTATAATCCGTTTAAGGGTGTTTTGTGTTGGTTTCTGTTTTTGTGGATATCGAACAGCAAATGTATTACACGTTCTTGATATTACTTTATCACATTCTCCATAAATAACAAACAAATTTAAGTAATCTTCGTTTGAATAATTTAAGCATCCCGGCATGATTCTTGATACTTTTTAAGTGTCAGTGACATTTAGTTACCATTTGATTGTTTTCTACTGCCATCATGGCCAACTGATAGTTACTGAACGGAAAAGCCGTGGCATTTTTACAATAGAAAAATATTAAATTGCCAATATTTCGGGAACTATTAATTTTCTAAATAGGCAACCTTATACAAAGTTACTTTAATTTTTAATGCTGAATAAGATAAAATGATAAAAATGGGTAGTATCCATTTGAAAAAATGAACTTTTGACAGGTTTTTTTATTTCATTTTTACTATTCTTTTTTGAACACCCTGTATTAATAATTATCAAAATATCATACGAAGTGTGCTAAAGTAGACCTCTTTCTACAAAAAAAACAACCCAAATTAAATAATAAAGGCTTCCGTACAGGAAAAATTAATAATTATTTTTTAGTCTGCAAACGTCATTTTCGACGACAAATTTGAAATATGTCAAAAACGGTTAGACCTAGGTATAGAACATTATACATGAAAAGTAATTGGAAGTTTACGAGAAATCTAAAAATGAAATAATATTTAGGGTGTCCGATTTAGAATAAGCACGTTGACATCTACTTCCGGTATAACCGGAAGTGTCAGATTCTTAAAAATAGTTTAGACGAATGTCCCCCATCAGCATTAGTAAGCAACCAAAATTTCAGATTTTTCCTAATTATAGTTTTACCATAATCGATCGATGCAGTTCCCGGTGGGACACCCTGTATAGTTTACTTATTTAAAAGCAGATAACAACACTAAATAAAGTTTAATAACTATACAGGGTGTCTGTGAAATGTCTTTACAAAAACCTACCACATATTCTTCAGACCAAAATTAGCCGATTTAAGTAAACTTACCTTAGTATAAAGTTGCTTAGTTTGGGCGCTAGACGGCGCTGAAGTGACAATTTTTAAATCGTTTTTCTGGATTAATTCAAAAACTGCTCATACTATTTTGCCGAAATTTGGTACGTTGGCATAGCTTTATGGGGCAAAAAACCCAGAGAACCTGAGTTTTTTACTAATTGCTTGTTTCAGATTTCTATGCCAATGGAACAAGAGGGGTTTGGGCACAAAATTTAGATGAACCAACTCATTTGCTACAAAAAAGTACTCTTGATAACACTCGATTCCTCTGACTTTACTTAAATCGGCTAATTTTGTTCTGAAGAATATGTGGTAGGTTTTTGTAAAGACCTTTTACAGACACCCTGTATATTTACACAAAACACAATCTATGTGAACGACCCATATACTACGAAAACTGAAAAAAACTCACAAAATCTATCGATAAATAATAATAAAACACAAATTAATCAAGCAGTGCGAAAACCCTTTAGGCACGCTTATTTTCAAATCTTTGAATTTGAAAACTCGGCCTCTGTGTATTGCCACATTTATTTCGCCGTTGTATTTTAAATCCATTTAGCTGATTGCGACTTGACAACGGCGCCTCTTAAGTTCACTGTATTTGTAGCGGCAAACATTATTATATGTATTAAAACCGTTTATGTACTTGTACAGGGTGTCCAATTTTCGTGTGATTTCATATGCCAGCTCTCTTATTATAAAAGATAGAAAAATGGGATTTGCGGGTTACTGTTCTATTATTTTATGAAACTTTTATTGCCGCAGACGAAATTTTCATAGCCCTCTCAATTCCTGACATATATTTTGAAAATTGTCATTTTTGACGCCCTATCTCGATTAATTGATAACTTATCAATGAGGTGTAGTTATGTGTGTAGTTATTTTTTTTCTAAAAAGCTTTGTTTTTGTGTTATGACCCAAAGTTGTGGTTTTTTAAATAGGACACCCTATATATTATTTCTCTATCTTATCCCTCTTTTTAAGAGCTTTTCAAAAATATATAATAGTCCATATTTATTTCTTTTAAAAAGGGAATATTTTAACGTTAAGTTATTGTTGTAAAATTAATCATTTTTCGCATAGATGGTCAATCACGGATAGCCATGACAGAAAACCAAATTCTGTAAATGCGCCATTACGGATTGTTGTCAAATATTACTGGTATTTGTTTGATTTTGTAAGTTTATTTTTTATTTCTGTGAAAAATTGTTCAACATGGCACAATAGTATATTATTAACCAAGGTTTAGACAGCCATCATTATTGCCCGAGCGGCAAGTTTAAATCACGAGGAGCGGAGCGACGAGGGATTTAAGACGCGAGGGCTATAAGCTGTCTAAACCGTGGTTAATATAATATTTTTTTCACTACTACAAACTTTTATAAGACATTTATCTTTATAGTATTAATAATTATAAAAAATGATAGGTAGGTATAAGTATATTTTTGAATCAAGTTACCTTCGCTTTGGAATTGGCAAAATATTTTGTTATTTTATCAGGTGGCTTTGTTAATGTCAATTTTTGTTCATTTATGTCATCAGATTTCACGAGTTTTCCGTTTTTTTAAAAAATGAGCGAGGAAAATCTTAGTGATATTATTATGTGTACACCTCCAGAATTAAGTATGGAAGCAGAAAAAATGTTGATTGTACCGATATTCTACAAATTCATGCATCTCTAATAATCTAATATGTATTGATAATTATCTGGTTGCCTAACCACATTCTTGTTTATGAATTCATGTTGTAGAATCAAAAAATCAAGTTACCTGCGTTCAAATAGATTCTTGAAGATCGGTCAATAATGGATTTCAATGTCTTATTATTGACCATGGTCAATAATAACTTATAAGGTAGAGAAAAACGATTTCTAACGTTGGTGATGTTATATGTTAGTAGTGGAAAAAATAATAAATATGAGAATTATGAAAAACACGAAGGTATGTTTGTTTTATACAAGCTAATGAAGACGCGAACGCAGACTCGGAGCTGTATTTTAATAGGTAAGTTTTAAAATCATTTGTCAGGTACCATTAATATTCATAGTAAAAATAAAAAAGTTTTTCCACTACTAACCTATAACATCGCCATTATTGACCGATTATTAACGTTAGAAATCGTTTTTCTCTACCTTATAAGTTATTATTGACCATGGTCAATAATAAGGCATTGAAATCCATTATTGACCGATCTTCAAGAATCTATTTGAACGCAGGTAACTTGATTTTGTGATTCTACAACATGAATTCATAAAGGTGATTTCTTGTGGTTAGGCAACCAGATAATTATCAATATACATATTAGATTATTACAGATGCTATTGTAAAATATCGATACAATCAACATTTCTCCTGCTTCCATCCTTAATTATGGAGGTGTACACATAATAATATCACTAACATTTTCTTCGCTCATTTTTTAAAAAAACGGAAAACTCGTGAAATCTAATGACATAAATGAACAAAAATTGACATTAACAAAGCCACCTGACAAAACAACAAAATATTTTGCCAATTCCAAAGCGCAGGTAACTTGATTAAAAAATATACTTATACCTTCCTATAATTTTTGATAATTATTAATACTATAAAGATAAATGTCTTATAAAAGTTTGTAGTAGTGGAAAAAATATTATATTAACCACGGTTTAGACAGCTTATAGCCCTCGCCGCTCGGGCAATAATGATGGCTGTCTAAACCTTGGTTAATAATATACTATTTTCCACTACTAACCTATAACATCGCCATTATTGACCGATTATTAACGTTAGAAATCGTTTTATCTACCTTATAAGTTATTATTGACCATGGTCAATAATAAGGCATTGAAATCCATTATTGACCGATCTTCAAGAATCTATTTGAACGCAGGTAACTTGATTTTTTAATTCTACATCATGAATTCATAAACATTTTAAACAGTTAGGCAACCAGATAATTATCAATACATATTAGATTATTAGATATTCTTGATATTGTAAAATATCGATACAATCAACATTTTTTCTGCTTCCATCCTTAATTCTGGAAGTGTACACATAATAATATGACTGACATTTTCTTCGCTCATTTTTTAAAAAAACGGAAAACTCTGATGACATAAATGAACAAAAATTGACATTAACAAAGCCACCTGACAAAATAACAAAATATTTTGCCAATTCCAAAGCGCAGGTAACTTGATTAAAAAATATACTTATACCTACCTATAATTTTTTATAATTATTAATACTATAAAGATAAATGTCTTATAAAAGTTTGTAGTAGTGGAGAAAATATTATATTAACCACGGTTTAGACAGCTTATAGCCCTCGCGTCTTGAATCCCTCGTCGCTTCGCTCCTCGTGATTTAAACTTGCCGCTCGGGCAATAATGATGGCTGTCTAAACCTTGGTTAATAATATACTATTTAATCATTATTCTTATATTATATTAGCTTTTCTGTGTTGGATTTTTTTTTATAATAGTATACAGGGTGTCCGGAACATACGTGTACAACGTTTGATGACAGACTCCTGACGTCAAAATAGGTCGCCCTAAGCCGACTTAGTGGGAGTTTGCATTTTGGGCACCAAGGCAATAAATGGACTAATTCAACATGCATTTTGGGCACTGACCCAAAAGGTCCTCATTACAAAAATTGCATTTTGGGCACCGAGCCTCTTATTTTATATAAGCTTATTATTCTTGAATTGGACCCAAAAAGGTGGATTAGATGCCGTGTTAGCGCTGTTTAACCAGTATAAGTCTATAATTATTACAATTTTTTTATATCTAGCATATACCGAATTGGACCCAAAAAGGTGGATTAGATGCCGTGTTAGCGCTGTTTAACCAATATAAGTCTATAATTATTTTTATATCTAGTATATACCGTTACTTAAGTAATTAAATCTTTGGTGCCCAAATTGCAATTTTCATAATCCCTCGAAACTGACCGCAAAGGGTACCTACCTGTTTGGTGCCCGATTTGCATGCTCCCGACTTAGTTATATCCAAAATTGTCTCGTTTAGCCGGTAAAGGGCGTCAAAAATTTGTAAAAATATAGGTTTTTCCTAAATTACGGGAAAACCTGCCAATCGATTTTACTGATTTTTAGTATGTATACTAATAGTATAAAATGACGTTTTCTAGTAGTATAGTCACCGGCTGTAAATAAGTGGAAGTGTTATAAAAGTGATTTAATGCGTCAACATTTCCCCTTATTTTTTATATCAACGGTGTTACGACAACCCAGATATTTTTGTCGAGTGACTGGATGTATTTGGAAGCTATTTTACCTCTTCAATAATTTTCATTGGATGAGCTGTTTTGTCAGAAAAAAATATTTACAAGTACCTGCATACATCAATTATTAACATTAGTAATAAAATTAAAATCAAATTACCTGTAACAATAATTTTTTTAGTGACCTTGTTGCTATGGCCTTTAATAATTTGACAATTATTGACAAATTGTCACCAGTCTATGAAATTGACTAAAGTATACGATTAACATTTTTGAATTACAAGTTCATTTTACCATTAAACACGGAAAATTATACGAACTCTGAGAAGGTTGACATGCTCCTGGATTACAGGTTTTGTCAAGGAAATGGGCGTCAGAGTGTTAGTGTTTACATGGAGAGATTTCCTAACCGTCTAATACCGAACCACCAAACATTTGCTAATATCGGGCGTCATCTTCGGGCAGCTTTGAGAAAATATTTGAAGGCAGTGGTCGTATGCGAACAACTCGGAAACAGAAGAGAACATTCTGGAAAGAGTTGAAGAAGAACCAAGTAGCAGTACCCGTCGCTTAGAACGTGAGTTACATGTTCCTAAAACGATTGTCAATGAGGTTTTAAAAGAACAGTTGTTACATCCATATCACGAGCAAAAAGTCCAGGAACTTTTACCGACTGATCCCCCCATGCGGCTTACATTTTGTCAATTTATTAGAAACAAAAGAATCCGTGATCCAAATTTTTGTAGAAAAATATTGTTTATTGACGAGGCGTGCTTTACAAGATCTGGAGTAACCAATCTGCACAACGAACATATTTATTCCGATGAAAATCCACATGCCATTAAAATTGCACATCATCAGCATCAATTTAAATTAAATATTTGGGCAGGTATTATTGATCGCTACCTTATTGGTCCTATTGTTATTCCAGACAGGTTAGATGGAAATATTTATTTACATTTTTTGCAAGAAACATTACCAATTCTTTTGAAAAATTTGCCCCTTTTACTCAGGAGGGAAATGAGGTATATGCATGATGGTGCTCCGCCCCATTTTCCCGTTGCCGTTATATATCCCAACCGATTGATTGGAAGGGGCAATGAAACACCAGTAAAATGGCCACCACGTTCTTCGGAGTTGTGTGACTTCTTTTTGTGGGGCGCTATTAAAACAGAAGTTTACAAGACTCCGGTAAACACACGCCATGATTTATTGACGCAGATTTTAAATGCAGGAAACCATTTTAATAACCCCGAGACATTAAATAGGGCCCAATATCATTTTTTAAGGAGTGTTAATAAGTGTATTCAGCAAGGTGGCGGTCTTTTTACACATTTGTTTTCGTTTTACTTAGTTTCTTACAATATTTTTAATACATAAACGTCCAAATTTTTTGCCATTTATTTTTATTATTACTGTTAATAAATTGATGTGTGCAGGTAATTGTAAATATTTTTTTTCTGGCAAAACAACTCATCCAACGAAAAATATTGAAGAGGTAAAATAGCTTCCAAATACCTCCAGTCACTCGACAAAAATATCTGGGTTGTCATAACGCCGTTGATATAAAAAATCGAGAGAAATGTTGACGTATTATATCACTTTTATAACACTTCCACTTATTTACAGCTGGTGACTGTACTACTAGAAAACGTCATTTTATAGTATTAGTCTACATACTAAAAATTAATAAAATCGATTAGCAGGTTTTCACGTAATTTAGGAAAAACCAATATTTTTACAAATTTTTGACGCTCTTTACCGGCTAAACGAGACAATTTTGGATATAACTAAGTCACCTTAGATCGAGATTGTTAGTTTAAAGTTATGTAATAATATAAAGTTATATAATAAAAATATTGTTGTTAATTTTGTTTTTTATTTGCGGGCATAGCCTTCTATACGAAAAATGATTAATTTTACGAAAAATGTTAAAATTACCCCCTTTTAAAAGATATAAATATGGAGCAATATATATTCTTGAAAAGCTCTTGAAAAGAGGGATAAGACAAAGAAATAATATATAGGGTAGGCCTATCTTATTTAAAAAAAAAAACAAAACAAAAGTTTGGGTGATAACCCAAAAGACAAAACTTTTTAAAAAATACTAACTACGCCACTGAATTCTACATAAAAAACTCTATAATAACCCATTTTTACCTTATTGATAAGTTATCAAATAATTGAGATACAGGGGACCGTCAAAAATGACAAATTTTCAAAATCGCCCTGTATGTCAGAAACTGAGAGGGCTATGGAAATTTCGGTTGCGGCAATAAAAGTTTCATAAAGAAATAGATCAGTAAGCCGCAAACCCCATCTTTCTATCTTTTATAATAATGGAGCTGGTATATGAAAACACACAAAGACTGGACAGTGGACAACCTGTACAATATTCTTATTCCGCCTCTTCATTGATTTAATATAATTTGTGAACTTTGGATATACGTGTTGTTTTTCTAGAATCACGAAAATAATATTAAAATTTGTGAAAAAATACAGTGCCATTTAAGATAGAAAATTCATTTTTCTTAAATAGCTTCCAAAGTGGCAACAATGGGGAAAACTTATTTCCATATTTTTCATACGAATTTCGCTTTAGTAACTATAGGTTTAAATAAAAAAGGTACGTTTGAAATAGAGCGTTTTATCATAGGTAATTGTGATCACCTTGTATAATGGCTTTACGCCAAAATTACGGCCGAGGAGCACCGCGACGCTTGATCGGAAAATTCGACGCCGCGTCGACGCAATCGCCCAGCGCAAGCTACGATTCATCCATGTATTTTCGTACAATTTTCCACCGTTCCTTCACGAGTTCCCCTTTAGTTTCGTTTTTCGCGAGCTCACGACGGCCTGGACACGGCCTTTCGACCGATTATCAAACGGAAAATAATCGGAAAATTCGAAATTTGGCCTAAATAAGTGGTAAAACACCGTATTGGTCGATGCAAATCAAGAAGTCCGTGAACATTTTCTTTCTTTCGAGAAGACGTTTTTATGGTTCATTTTAATCAAGTTGGCCGTGAGTGATATAGAAAAACAATCGACAGCTGACCGATCGGCACGGCTATCTTGACCTAAAATTAAAACGACCGATGAGTTAACATTTGTGTGCCAAAATTTGAGTAAGTACAACTTTATTGTTTTGCGATATTTTTGGAAAATATATCTATTCCTAATCCATATAGAATTGCTATGGTAACATGGCGAATTGGGCGGTGAGTAATCATCAATCAATCATGGTTAAGATACCTATATGGTCGAAAATGAAACTTGTGCCCCCTTTTGTCGCTTAATCCTTCATAATATAAGGTACCTACTTTTGTTTATGGAGCCAATTAAATAAAATTTATAGTGTTTCAGCGTTTTTATAATTCCCAGTAGTTAATTTATTTTACATTAAACCTTGCACTATACCGATAATACCTACAGGGTGCCCCGAAATTATAAGGTATATTTTGTGGTATAAATATAAAAATGTCTCCTCAGGAACCCCGCAAATGAGGTTTCCCGAAGATGGTTTTCTTTAATCCTCGCCGAAACGAATGTACAAACCGAAATTGTAGTATTATAGGAAGATTTATGTGCTTAATCTAATTCTAAAGTCAAAAATGGTAAAATTTAGCCAGTGGCGTAACATTCGAGTGCGGCATATGCGAGTATAGGGCATAGATTATTTTTCGAGGGGTAAACCAAAACTTTTGTACACCTAATGCCAAAAATCACAAAGTTCCACTTATGCCACCATAATGCCAATAATGTCACTGTCTGTTGCTCATGCTTCAATAATCATTGGTGACAATAAAAAATAGAAGAGTGATTCTACTTATATCATATTTGTTAAACTTAGTTTCCCGTTGTATGAGTTATACAGTAAGAACGTAAAGGTTGGAACAAGTTCATTTAAAATTCATGTTTTTTTTTTTTTTTTGAAAAAGCGCTCGGAAACTGCGTTTTAACTTAAAACAAAGCAGATTATCTATTTTATTTTATTTATATATTAAGAGTCACTTTATCAATTGTTGGAAATGCTCTCCACCAACAGTCTGGCAGTACCCGAGACGATCTGCAAATTCTTGTAGAACGTTATTAACGAAATAAGGTTCTATTAATCTTATTTCGCCTCTTATTCTGTTCTTTAAATCTTTAACATTGTTTGGCCGTTTAACATATACCTTAGACTTAAGATGACCCCACAAAAAGAAATCTACAGGGGTTAAATCTGGATATCTGGCCGGTCATTAAATTGAACCTCGTCGGCCAATCCATCGTTCGGGAAAACTGTATTAAGGTTATCACGCACACGGCGGCTGTAATGGGCCGGAGCTCCGTCTTGCTGATAACACAAAAAATTGTTCGGTGCATCAGGATCTTCTGGATTGGGGTATAATGTGGCAAGGCACGGTACTAGATCATTTTCTAAAAATTTTAAATATGTTTCACCTGTCAAATTTCCGTCAATTAAAAAGGATCCCAAAATTCTTTTTTCAACAATGCCGGTCCAAACATTAACTTTTTGAGGACATTCCATAATCCAGCATGGATTTTCTGTAGCCCAATACCGACAGTTTTTTTTGTTTACACTTCCATTCAAACAAAACGTTGCCTCATCCGAAAATACATCTCGTTTTGAAAACTGTGGATGATTATTGCACATATTCGTCATTATCTCGCAAAATTGGACTCTTTTGCCTTAATTATCTTTATTGAGTTCATGAGCCAATTGGACTTGGTAAGGATGGAATTTATTTTTGTTTAAATGCTTTAGGGCGGATGTTTTGCCGATATGATTTTCCAAAGCAATAGTACTACTCGCCTTTCTTGAACCGACAATAACACATTTAATTGTGTATCTTCTAATACCGCAGGTCGACCTTTTGTATAATTGTCCCTAACGTGACCTAAATCTCTATATTTTTGTTCTATTTTACTGACAATAGATCGAGATATCGGTTCTCTGTGAGGATACTTGTTATTGAAGAGTTTGCAAATTTCCATTCGGTGCGCATCTTCATTCTGGGATAACCGGTATACATGAAATAAGCTTAAAAAAATGTACAACAAAAATAAAAAAATTACGGAGTCGAGCCTTTTTTCGAAAAAAAAAACACAGATTTTAAATCAATTTGTTCCAACCTTTACGTTCTCACTGTATGTTATGTTTAACGTACTTAGTCATAAAAATGTTCTGTAATAGAAACATTCCATCGGCGTAACAGTTGTAGACTTTGTTGTGAAGCTCTGTGCCACGTAATATTGACGTACCTTTTTAAGTACTTATATGAAAAAAAAATCACCCGGCAAAACTTTCATAACACATTATTTATTATTGCTAAATTCACTCCTACAATAAAATGTCCATTTGACATTTGCATTTTTATCATTTTGACATCGATAAAAAATGTGCATTCTTTTTTATCGCGCTAAAACCCTCTCCAGCTAAAAATTAAATGGTAAAAACCTCTCCAGCTCAAAATCGAGTGGTTTTTCTTTTTCATTGCAAGTTCCTTGAAAAATCAAAACGAAGTAGCATCTTGGTGGGCGACATAAATCTAGATCTTCTCAAAAACTCGTATGCTGTAGCAGATTATTAAAATACAATATTTATGAATGATTTCTGTTTTCAAAATAAAATTAGTAAAGAACATGCAACTCGTGAAACTAACAATTCGGCTTCTATTATAGACCACGTTGTAACAAATAAAAACATACATTGTAAATTAAATCTACAAGATCGTTTTATAACAGACAAAAGGCAAAATGAATGGATCAGCAGAAACTACCTTGACAAACAAAAATGAATTAAAAGTGTAGCAGAAAAAATTGATAGTGAAACGGTAAAAAGTTTTGAAAGGTTGGCAAAAATAATAAACGATGAAAAAAGTAAATGTACAAAAGAGTGTAAAATAAAGATTAAGGGAAACAATTACTGGATAACAAAAGAGTACATACAAAAATTACACCATAGAAAAGATCTTTATGACAGATCGAAGATGATTGGAAATGAATACACAAAAAGCGAATTCAAAAAAGTCAAAAACGAAGTCAAGAGCCTAAGAAAAAGACTGCAAAGAGATTATGCAGAGAGCCAACTTCAAAAAGCAAAGGGTAATATTAAGAAAACTTGGAATGTCTTAAACAGTTTATGTAATAGAGCCACCAATAGGGGCAAAAATATTAACAATATATTGGACAAGAATGCAACATATAGAGGATGACTTGAGAATAGCCACGGTGATTAATGATCATTTTTCGAGTGTGGGTAAAACGTTGGCCCCTTAGGTACATACAATTAACACCCAGCAAATTCAAGTTTTCTTGAGAATGTAAGGGAAAGCATATATCTTCGTCCTACAGATACTGCTAAAATAAACGAAATTATCAATACTTTAAAGAATTATTGTACCCCAGGAGTAGATAAAATTAATAAAAGAGACCTCACAATATTATTTCATGAAATAGCAAATGTTATTGTTGATATCGTAAATAATGTATTAGAAAGTGGTGTTAACCCCAAAGAGCTCAAAACCGCAAAAATTATTCCAATCCATAAAAAAGGAGCACATGATGATATCAATCTGACGCACCGAATGACGATATTGGCGTTGTTGCCAGCTTTTTAGTTTGGAATTCGAACGAATTTTATATTTTTAAATGTAACACCTTGTAGATTTTTTCATTTATTGTTTTTACTTTAAATTTGTTACACTTTTGGTATGACATACTTTGTTCCTAATATCAGTAGTTTTCGAAATAACGAGTACAATTTAGAAAAAATATATTTTATTTCTGACCGGTATATTATTAGCTTATAACGTCTTAGTTACGCGGGAATTATAAGGGTCATAACTCCCTTGGGATATTAAGAAATATTTGACATAAAATCAAACGATTGACATCTAATGTCAATTTGATTGTCATCTATTGAAACATTTATTCCACTTTAAAAATGAACAAAATGTTACTAAAATCGGTCAGAAATAAAATTATCTCTGTATCACTGGAATTATAAGGGTTTCAATTACCTCGGGCAATTGCGTAAACTTTGCCCTCGGTAATTAAGACCATTATAATTCCCTAGATACATAAATAACTATTTTATATTAAATGTTCAAACTGTTTTCCCTGTACAGCTTGACAGTGTGCTAATTGAAAATAAAAATTTTCAATTGTGTTGTAAATCATTTCTGGCGTTATTAATTCAAATGCGTCCAAGATTCGACGCTGCAAATCGGCCAAATCTTGAGGTTTTGTGGTATAAACTCTGTTCTTCAAGTGTCCCTATAAAAAGTAGGCGTTTGGCGACAAATCAGGGAACCTAGGTGGCCACTCGATTGTACCCCCTCTATCGATCCACACATTCGGAAAAATGTTGTTCAAAAATTCGCGCACGTTCTGACCAAAATGGGGAGGAGCTCCGTCCTGTTGAAAGAATGTACTTGCATAATTTAGACCCATCACATTTCGTATAGTAGGCACTATTTGCGTTTCCAAGAGCTCAAGGTAAAGTTGTGATGTCAAATTTCCATCAATAAAAAATGGGCCGATCTTGTGGTTACCCAGAAGCCCAGCCCACAAATTCAATTTTCCAGGGCGTTGTGTATGACCTTTTCTTATCCAGTGGGGATTTTCATTTGCCCAAAATCTACAGTTGTGTCTATTGACTTTACCATTTAACATAAATATTGCTTCGTCCGTAAATACTATAAATTTAAAAAACTGGCTATTTTGGTCAAATCTTGACATTATAATATCACAAAATTCAATTCTTTGCTTATAATCATTTTTTGATAACTCTTAAACTACATGTATTTTGAAAGGGTAATATTTATGTTTTATTAAAACATTATGGACGGATTTGAAGCAGACGTCACTTACTTGAGAAATTTTTCTTAATAAAGAACCAGAGGTTTCTACAATATATTGTAAAATTTCTAAACTTTTCTCTTCATCTACTACTGCTGATCGTCATGATCGTCGCCTATCTCTACAATTTCCAGTTTCTTCGAACCGTCGGACAGTTTTTAGAACAGTTGCTTTTGAAATTGGATTTCGGTTTGGAAATGCGTCAATAAATAACCTCTTCGTAAGACCTGACCCTATCGCCATATCCTCTCATCATAAGAATTGTAATTCTTTTACTTTCAGTTGAAGACATTTTTGCATGTAAAAATGACAGCTTTTATGACTTTACATCAAAACTGAACTGGTGTTTTATTTATTAATAAATAAAACACAATTTGGTAATATTTTCAAAACACGTCGTTATTTCGAAAAATACTGATATTAGGAAGAAAGTATGTTATACCAAAAGTGTTACAAATTTAAAGTAAAAACTATAAATGAAAAAATATACAGGGTGTTACATTTAAAAATATAAAATTCGTTCGAATTCCAGACAAGCTAAAAAGCTGGCAACAACGCCAATATCGTCATTCGGTGCGACAGATCCTCTTACACAACTGTACCAAATTTGGTTTAAATCGGCCAATAAATTGTAATGTTATTAAGCCGTTTCCAGACTTTATACACACACTGTATATTAATAATATTAATTCGAGCCGACCGCGACCGTAGTATTCCTAGCAGTCATATGCATTTGACTGCGCTAGATTTTGCACTTTTATTACAAAAATATAAAAATATTAAATTTACATACCTTAGAAATCATGAACGTCTTTAAAAGTAACAAAAAAATGATGTTTTCTTACCACGCCAAGTTTTCACTTCTTTTATCATAGGAATTTATTTTTACATTAAAATATGGCAAAAAATTAAATCCGCACCTGGCTTTGACTTTTAAGTTGTGGTCATGTGATCCACTTTTGTGATCGAACGTTGTTGTTGCGACTAGCTTTACAGGATTCACAGGAAATTTTTTTGGTGCGGCGCATTCACAAATGTTCCGACTCTCTGCCAAATAATGCCAATACTACCGTCATAATGCCACCCCAATGTCAATAATGCCACTAATGCTAAGAACTTGTACATAGTAATTCCTCAGCGGTTTACCCCTCGTTACTTTTAATAACTTCTTTGTGTCCTAGAGTATTTATTTTCTTTCATTTACATTTTTACATTATGAAAATTTCGCTGCATAACACGGATATGAAACGTTTTTTTCTGTTTAAATAATCTACTATGCTCAAAACCCAGTATAATTGTCACTGGCGTATATCATTCGAAACCAATGCAAGTCAGGAATGACAACACAGTATTTCTATATGGTTCTGATAGGTACGACGTCACTGATTATATTATTGAACTCTGGGTAAAAAGAGAAAGTTTTACTGATTATTTACCTCATCCATTATAAAAGCGGGTTGATTTTCACCTGATTATTCAGCGATAATCTCCCGCTCTCCGGTGAAAATCACCCTTGTCAAAAGTGAAAATCTCACCCGTCAGAAATCGTTAGTTTTTTATTTGGTAAATAATCTGTAGTAATATATTAAGGGATAGGGAAATTATCGAAAATCATTCCGAAGATTTTTTGCCGTGGAAATCGCTCGAGGGCTTGCCCGAGACGGGGGTGTGGGAGCTTATGTTCGGTCAGATATTGGGGTTACGGTCTTGGATGCCGTGGAGAACAAATCTGAAAGCCTTGAACAACAATGGCTTATTTTAAAAATTGACAAAGTAAAAATCGGTTTGGGCATAGTCTATCGCCCTCCACGTCACAACATGCTTGCTGCGTTACGTCAGCTGGAGGACTCGATAGCTAACATAACCCCATTAACGGACGAACTAATAATAATGGGCGACATCAACATTAATTTGCTTAACCATACCAACATTACTAATCAGTTTTATAACCTCCTCGACGATTTCAACTGTAAGCAGGTTGTATTAAATCCTACTAGATACCATCGGGACAAAGCCAGTTTGATCGACGTTATTGTCTTGTCGGATGACCGTCTGTTGGTCGGCGATGTCCATCACCACGACATGCACGATGACTCTGATCACCAGCTAATCTTCTGCACTCTAAACATTAGGATAAATATGTACAAATCAAAAATTATCAGGTATCGTAACTTTAAACATTTTGACATAAATTATTTCAATCTTATCAACATGCATTGGTGGCAAATTCTTGACTGTGACAGTGTTGATCAAAAAGCTGCTTTGCTGACTGAAATGATTTTGGCCCTTTTTGACTGTCATGCGCCTATGGCCGAAAGGAAGGTAACTAGACCGCCTGCACCCTGGTTTACTGAGGCTTTGTGCGCTATGAAAAAGCATCGCAACAATGTATATTCCAAATATAAACGTACAAAAAAAATGCAAGACTGGGAGGAGTATAAAGAAATCAAAAATCTTTTTACGTCGGCAGTACGGGCAGAAAAAAAATCCTATGTTGATTATATAGGTCGCACCAAAACCACTAAAGAGATGTGGAATACGCTCGATCATCTCAATGTCTACAACAAGTCAAAAAATAATGCTGACATTCCTAAACACCTGAAAAACCCTGAACTAATTAACTCATATTTCATTGACTCCGTACAGCAAATTGCCAATACTTTGGACTACGATACTATTTCCAAATATCTCAACAATAAATGCACATCAGCGGAATTTGAACTTGAACTAGTGAGAGAGGAGGAAGTCGTCTGGGCTATTTCGCAAATGAAATCTAACGCGTCCGGTGCGGACGGAATATCGTTAGAAATGATAAAACTATGTTGTCCAACTATCCTGCCTATCCTCACTCAACTCTTTAACTCGTGCATTGCTGAGTGCATTTTCCCCTCTCAATGGAAGGTGGCGGAAGTTATTCCGTTACCGAAAGTGAATAGTCCTAAAAATGTAACTGATCTTCGACCAATTAGCTTGTTGTCAGTGCTTTCTAAGGTATTTGAAAAGCTTATTTATAGACAAATAATTGATTACTTTAATACTAACAATCTGTTACCTGATTTGCAGTCAGGTTTTCGTAAAGGGTGCAGTACTGCTACAGCATTGTTAAAGGTCTTGGATGACATCTTATTGGCGGCGGATGGGGGAAAAACAACGGGCTTGGTCTTGTTGGACTACAGCAAAGCCTTTGACACCCTCAATCACGCCATGCTTTGCGCCAAGTTAAACCATTATGGTTTCAATTTTAAAACTATTCGGCTTATTCGAAGCTATCTGAGCGATAGATCACAGCTGGTTGTGGTTGATAACGCAAAGTCAAAGCCCCTAAAAGTTAATAGAGGGGTTCCCCAGGGATCACTCCTTGGTCCTCTTTTTTTCATTATTTACACGGCGGACATGTCGTCCTGCTTTGGAGAGTGTATCAGTCATAGGTATGCCGACGACACCCAGATTCAGATCCCTTTTTCTCCTTCTGATGCAGTGGAAGCGTTGAGAAGACTTAATGAGTGTCTAGAATCGGTATTTAAATACTCACACAATCATGGTTTGAAACTTAATCCAAATAAGTCGGCCATAATATACTTTGGACCAGCTAAAGAGTGGGCCGCTCAAAATTTGGTTGCATCCATAAATGGAACTAATATTCCAGTAGTCGAGGAATATAAAAATTTGGGCATTGTCTTTGACGGCCAACTTCGATTCCGTGGGCAGGTATCTAGAGCCCTCCAGAAGGCTTACATTAATCTCCGCAACATCTATAAGAGCAAAGACTTTCTCAACTTTAAACTAAAAAAAACTCTGTGTGAAGCACTGATCCTCAGTCACCTAAATTATTGCAACTTTGTGTATGGACCGTGCTTGGATAGCTCAACCAAATATAGGCTACAAAAAGTTCAGAATTCCTGCATTCGCTTTATATACAACCTTAAACGAAGCGACCATGTCAGTCACAAACTTTGTGATTTGAGGTGGTTGAGCATAGCGGCCCGAGAAAAACTTCATTTTGCTTGTTTCCTGCATAAATTAATTAAAACTGAGAGTCCCTCGTATCTGTTTGAAAGAATGACTCCCAGACATAACATCCACTCCCGTGGAACACGTTTTAATATGCAGTATCAGTTGCCTAGAACCTATAAAGCCATGACTCGGGGCTCTTTTTCTTGCACGTCTGTCAGACTTCTCAATCGATATCCCCATATTAGCCGATCAAAGAATGTTTCTTTCTGCACGTTTAAATCTAGTTTTAAGAACCTATTCCTTCAAACTAATAACTAATTTGCTGTGTTTATAATATGTTAATATTTCTGTGTCACTTTGATGTTATCTATCTTACCTCTCTCGTTATGTTTGTTAAGTATTTGCTTTTTTTACCATGTTTTTTAAAATAGTATCTTAATGTAAGACTTGTTATCACTATTGTAATTTATTTTGTATTATTTTTTGCATGCTCGGTTAAGTTAACAGCTCAGCTGACCTTCGCCGAGTTTAAAATAAAGGCGTTTTTATTTATTTATTATTTATTATTATTTATTTCCGGTATCAGTTTTTATCAGTAAATAATGCGTGGCCTGGCATTATTAGAGACTATTTCGTGGAGCCATTTTTCCTGCCAAGAAGATTAAACGGGCAATATTATCGTCAATTTAATCCATAGATGGCTGATTGTCGTTAAGACAGGTGGCCATTGCAACTAAGACTAAGACTAATCGTCAATTTTTAGAAGAGGAACTCCCGGTGTTATAAGAGGTACCACTTGAACTAAGAAACCAATTTTGGTTTATGCATGATGGTGCACCGCCACATTTCAGTTTGGTGGTAAGGAAGTTTTTAAATCAACACTACAATCGTTGGATAGGTCGAAGTGGACCTCAGCCATGGCCCTCTAGTTTATTCCCCCGATTTAAATTGTCTAGATTTTTCTGGAGACATTTAAAATCGTTGGTATATCAGATTTCTATACAGACAGGAAGATTTGAGGAACGGAATTATAGCTCCATGTGAAATAATTCGCAATAGTCCTGGGATATTCGAGAGAGTTTGCCATTCTTCGAGACGAAGAGGTGATTCCTGCATTTTAGCAAGAAGGGGTCATTTTGAGCAGTTCTTATAACTTTTAGTTCGTCGTGTAACGTCAGAATTAAGGCGGCGTATATTTCCCTATATTTAGGGAAGTTTTGATCTGACAATATCGAGAAATCTGTCCTTTTAAAAATTAAGATAAAAAAAGCTATATATGAAGAAGAATGAGCAAAGAACGGGGAGTCAAAATATGGTATCAGTATGTATACAGGGTATCAAAAAAAAAAAAAAGTTCAGGACAGTTAAAGTGTTGGTAGTTCAAAAAATGTAACACTCAATGTACAGACTGTCCACGGATAGGGATTACAATAGCACAAAATAAATGGATAGAAAATTTCATTTTTCGGTAAAAAGTCATTATTGATAAAAAGTTTTGTTTGTAAAAATAATGCAGTTCACGAAGAGAAAATATTGATTTTTTATACAGGGTCCGAAAAAACTTCAAAAACATGATTTTTCTCCAAGAGTATTTTTCATTTTTGACCAAGATGCCAATTAGAAAACTTATTTAGAATAACGTTTGTAATTTAAATCCGAGATTTAAAATAAATCTTCGATTTTTTTAGTTTTTTTCAATTTTTAGAGGTAAATGAAAATTTTGCTGCTCAATAAAAATATTAATATAAAATTTTATTAAACTCTATTTTCATAATGGGTGGTCTGTATCTTATTTTAAAATTTTAAATGCATTCCTACCATCTTTAGTAAAAACAAGGAGTTTTTTTTACCTTTTTATTACTTTGCTTTACGTATGGGGCAAATTTGAAGTTGTCAAATAGAATTTGATGTGTTTTAAAAATGTTGACCTTAGAACAAAGGGTTTATTTGGTTCAATGTTACGGTGCGGGCGAATGTTCTTACAACTTTGTGATAGAGAAATTTAAACAAAGATATCCTAACGTTTACGCCTTAAAAATGGGACTTCATAAATTATTAAGAAAATTTCAGCGAACTGGTTCAGTTTCCAATTAAAAAAAAAAAAAAACTGATCAGAATGACGCAGCTTCCCTAGTCGTATTGCAGTCTGTTGCTGACAATCCTACCCTTTCATTAAGAAACCGAGCTCAAGAACTTGATTTAGTAAAAAAATCTCACATTCGGAATATTTTAAAGGCAAACAAAATATTCCCATTTAAGCCAACTTTTAATCAAACGTTGGAAGAAGGAGACGAAGCCAAACGTTTGGATTTTTGTCTGTGAGTCGGAGACAAAATTGTAAGTAGAAAGAGTAATTTTCATAAATTTATGATGTTCTCCGATGAATCGACATTTTCAACAAACGGGAAAGTGTTTTCTGCGCATATTAGATACTGGAGCAGAAATACCTAATCCCCGTTTTAGAATTCCTGCTAGAAGACAATATTACAAAAAAGTAAATGTCTGGTGTGCGATTTCACATTATGGCATTATTGGCCCATACTTTTTTGAAAACACGTGTAACCGTAGGAGTTACCTTGAAATGTTGGAAACATTCTTTTCTGACAACCTAGAAGAATTGCCTCTCCAATTTAGGAACGAAATGTACTTTCAACAAGATGGATGCCCTGCGCATTTCGCTATTGAAGTGAGGGAATGACTTGATAATACATTTGGCCACAGATGGATTGGTCGAAATGGTCCGGTTCTGTGGCCCCCAAGGAGTCCCGATTTAAATATTTCAGATGCCTATCTTTGGGGGCGCATCAAACAATTAGTGTACTCCCGTCCAATTGAGAACGACGTACAGCTTCTAAAACAGCGAATTGTTGAAGCTGTTCAAACAATTTCCATTGAAGAAATTCAAAGAAGTTTTGACCACATTCGTTTACAGCTGGAAAAATGTGTTAAATATGGAGGGAGGGTGTTTGAATAGCAAATTATAAATTTATTATTTGTTGTTATTTTAAGACTTTGTTGTGATATTTCCGGGGTGATTTCATCTGTGAAATTCAAAATACATATTTCTGGTAACACCACAAATCAGTTTTTGAAATTTTTTAATGCCCCTCTGTAAGATATAAAGTCATTGATAATGTATGTATTTCGACCGCTAATGCTATCCAAAAAAAAATTTCATTTACCTCTAAAAATTGAAAAAACTAAAAAAATCAAAGACTTATTTCAAATCTCGAATTTAAATTACAAACGTTATTCTAAATAAGTTTTCTAATTGGCATTTTGGTCAAAAATGAAAAATAAAGGTAGTTTACTTTTGGAGAAAAATCATGTTTTTGAAGTTTTTTCGAACCCTGTAGGTATAAAAATCAAAATTTTCTCTTCGTAAATTGCATTTTTTTACAAGCAAAACTTTTTATCAATTATGACTTTTTCCCGAAAAATGAAATTTTTCATCCATTTGTGCTATTGTAAACCCTATCCGTGGACAGTCTGTATACTGCCTCTAACAACTTGAATATTTTATTGTAGAGATTTCAAAAACTAATTAGTGTACCAAATTAGAAATAACTATCTCGAAAAATATGGAAGAAAAACGAAAAAGAAATTAAGGTTTTGACACCCTGTATATCAAAAATGAAGCCTTGTGGCCGCATGCTTATGAGTATTTTTTTTTTCTATTTTGAAGACCACTATCACTCTCTTAAATATCTAGGTGACATTCATTAACACCCTATACAGAGTGGCAAAAAAGTCGCGCATAATGCCTGTAACTTTTGAATTACCTACCTCGTATACGAAAAAGTGACCTTTATGAAAGTTGTTCAGTAAAAACTATTCCCCACATTTCTACCTGCATGAATTTTTTCTGTTATTTCTGGTTTGGTTGCCATAGAGACTAACTTATTTTTTTTCAATGGATCACCCTGCATATGATTGCATATTTGGATTCTACAGGAAAAATTCTGAATTCTTTGTATTGCAAGTGTTCACCTATCTGCGGCCTGCCGAGTATACATTTTTTAAAAATGCGTTATCTTTTAAGCAAATCAGTTTAAACGTGTATTTAATTTGAATACGTCTTGTAATAAATAAATAAAAATAAAATAAAATGTTCCTGACACAAAAACCTTTCAAAGTATTCATCAACGTCCTCATGAAACAGGCACATTGAAACGATGGGGGGACCAGGAAGAGCAATGACAGGAAGAACGGTAGAAGTGGAAGAGAATGTGCTGGACATGATACAGGGAGATCTAGGTACTTCTATCCGAAAAATTGCAAATACTTTGAATGTAAGTAATGGGGCTGTTTTCCTCCATCGATTGCATTCTGTCAATGACTTTTGCACACGCTGGTTCAAATCCTTCAACTTAGAATTTTGCAGGAAATGCAATATTTAACAACAACCATGTGTGGCCTGAAGAAAATCCACATGAGGTACTTCAAGATCGTTTTTATCATCAGTTCTTGTTAAACGTTTGGGTTTGAATTGTGGTGACTGGCTAATTGGGCCGGTATTTCCAGGAAGACTTACCGGCGAGGTATATCGCAACTCAGTTTCTGGAGGATGTAACAATTGGCAACAAGAAATACGATGAGGTTTATGCACGATGGTGCACCGGCGTGTTTTAGTGTGGCTGGTCGTGAGTTTTTAACAGTAACATAGGTCGAGGTGGACCTGCTCGATCTCCGGACTCAAACCCCCTGAAGTATTTCCTATGGGACCATCTAAAGTCATTAGTTTATACTGCTCCAGTGAAGAATGTGGAAGATTTATTAAGAAATCGGATAACAGCTGTGTGTAACTCAATAAGAAACGACCCTTGTGTTCTTGAAATAGTTCGGCAGTCAATGAGGAGAAGCTTGGACTCTTGCATCCTAGCTGGAAGTAGTAATTTTTAAGAGTTCTTGTAAATTAAGAAACTTTACATGTCATTTTTGATAATAAAATGATGTTATTGTCGATAATTTTTCTCGCCCTGTATCTTTGAATCAAAGTGGCTTTTCAAAAATCATCAAAGGATAAAAAGTTTTTAGAATAGTCCAGGGAGTAACCCCTTCAATTTTTGCCGTATGTTTAATACACACCCTTATAGACATAGACAATTAGACATGCTCGAATTTTCTACCTTTGTTTTGAAGTAATTTTTAATTTTTTTTTATGAGAATTTGTATTTAGACCTTATTTTTAGAAAGAACTTTGTTAAATAAAATTTTTCAAAAAGTTTAAAAATGAAAGTATTTTATGTCTGATTTATTTCATATTTTTAAAAGTTTTGAACACGCACATATTTTATCGTGACTGACCACAAAATTAAACCTTTTTTTGTTGCGATCGTCCACAAGCTGACAATTTTCTGGCGTGTTTTGACGCCACAACAGTCTTCCAGTATTGCTAACCGTTGCTAAGCAATGAGACATTTAACAGCCCTAGAATATTATATTCCCGGCCTAGGCCAGTCTAGATCAACAGGAGACCTTCTCGCTTATGTTACTCACGTTTGGAACAACGCAATAAAACATCATGGGGAGTCCCAGGCGGTAGCACTGGACATTTCCAAGGCTTTTGACCGAGAATATCATGAGGGGCTCCTAACTAAAGTTAGAGCATGCGGAATGCCTGTTCAATTTTGTTCATTGCTGTCAAGCCTCCTTAAAGACCATTCTTTGCGAGTGGCGATGGATGGATTTCTTTCAGACACATTTAACATCAACGCCGGAGTCCCTCAAGGTTCTATATTGTCGCCCACCCTCTTTTTACTATACATTAACGATCTTTTGGAAAACACTAAAAATTCTATATATAGGCTTGGCCGATGACAGCACACTTGTTTTATCTTTTACTTTGGATGCTCAGACATATGCTGCCAATGCACATCTCTATAGGCAGCAAGAGGTCTCACATCTTAAGAAAGACTTGAAAGAAATTTTGTCTTGGGGCTAAAAAACCCAGGCGGCAGTTTTTTCTAAAAAAGTTAATGTTGAACAATCGGATGTAGTCATGGCGGGACACTCGATTCCCTTGGCACCCCAACAACTTTTAATGCTCTATAAAGCCCAAATATTACCATCGCTGGAATACTGTTCGCATATTTTGGGCTCTGCTCCTAAGCATACCCTGATATTGCTAGATTCCATTTAAAGAAGAGCCATTCGCTTGATCGGTGACCATGATCTGACAAACAACCTGGAAAGTCTTGAACATCGAAGGCAGGTTGGCGACTTGAGTCTATTTTACAAGTATTTTCATGTCCAGTGCTCAACTGAGGTTTCCCGCTTGATTCCACCCAGAGCGGTGCATGGTAGAAATACATGTGTTCAGGTTAGTATCCCTCAAACGACACTGTTTAAAAATTATTTTATCTGGAGAACGTCATCACTCTGGAACGACCTCTCTGAGGCCGTGTTCCCCAACGAGTATAATCTCCAAAGATTCAAGACCAACGTGAATCGTTCCCTGCGCACCCGCACCACTCGCCGAGCGCCAAAAAGGATTAATCCTGTATTTCGTTTATTCACATCATACAAACATAGAATCTTAATAAATAAATTCTATTTCATTTTCGATCGCAGAAAAAATAGTATATGCCTCTCGTTGGAAAATCATATTCTCGTCCCCGGACGCCCTTGCCGGACTCGGCTACGCCTCGTCCACAAGTTTACATCCTCGTCCTAGATTATGTTATTTTTTTTCTAGTCGATACACAATATAATCCATTTTTAAATCTTCTGCTATTTTCTAATGAGGTAATGGCACCAAAATAAAATAGCAGTATTATTGCCAAACTAAGCAGTATCCTACTTAACTTAAGTTTTGTTGTGCTCTGCTATTAATAGAAAGAGAACGGCTGATGTCATTATGACTGTTTTTTGTTTGTTACCAAAAATGACTATAAAATTACTAGATACCGAGTGGTTTTTTATAATGGATATAAATATCCTTTTCAGATCACAATTTACTTCAAAATGACTGAAAGACTTCGCGCCCATCCTTCCGCGGCTTACCATCAAGGTGACCCAAGAAGGGCGTCGCCGAGCGGAGGTGAAGGCCTAAGCACGAAGAAAACGATGTTAGTGATGGTGGTAGTAGTAGGGTGCTTCGCTGTGCTTTGGCCCAAGCTTTTCTACCCAATGCTGGTGAATAATGCTAACAGTCAGATGAAGCCAGGACCCGTTGATAAAACTACCGGTAAGTTATAGATTTTCTTAGAACTTTGCATAGTACAGTACTACATTTTAAGTACTGTTATTTGAAGATCTTTTATGTATTAAACATATGATTTCTAAAATGATTAGGCATATTACCGTTAATATACAAAACGTCCTAAATAATGGCTGACAATCGTCTCGATGTCATATACCTAAGCGACCTAGAGAACGAAAACAGAATTTACAACATGTTGATTACAGAATGCCTAAAATGCAATATCTTATCTCATAGGGATTCAAACAACGAGTGATATACCATTGTGGCCACTAAACAACCGAATTCCTGCGACACCACTCTAATAGCAAAACAATCCGATACTGATTTATTATTTAGTTCAGTGACATGTTTTTCAAATTTAACTTCAGAGTCTATAAATAGTCCAAGAAATGGTTGCTTTATTTTCAATTTGACTGTTATCCAATACAAGATCACTATAGTTAAGCCAAAAGTTAAAATATTATTTTTTCTTACATTTAAACAGTTAGAGTCGCACCAAGTTTTGACTTCTTGAAGATCTTGATTTATGGCATTTCAAAAGTTCACCATTGCTTGAATGCCACAAAACAGTGGTGTCATCCGCGAAAAGTGTAAACTGGTCACTAGGACCCTGAGGTACCCCAAACTCGACCCCCGACAAACCAGAGCATATTCCATCAATGGACACAACCTGATTTCAAAATATTTTATACGGCCAAATCTAAACGCGTCCGATTTAGTAATTACTCCGCCCCCTTGCATAATCATGCATACCAATCTGAAAAAGGTATTGACTATTAGTGGATTTGTAGCATAGATAAAAGAAAATAGCAGCGCAGGCGAAAAATTTTTTGGACCACGCCCAATTTAAACCCCCCTAAAGTCCAAAAAATGTTAAAATTTTTATTTTATCCCTACTTACAAAAAAGGTATACAGGGTGTTACAAATTCGAGGCCAAGTACAGGAACCTTTGAAATTATAAGAGATACAAAGTCGCTTAAATGCGGTCAAAGTTCCGAAATATGGTGCTCAGCAAACCGCCGCCGAAAATTTTTAAAAGTTCCTAATATTTTCGGAAATATCCGAAAAAAATCTAAAATTAGTAAATTCGTTTTTAGTTTTTCCTGATAACATTTGTTGAAATATTTTCCAACAAGTTTCACATTTCCTTTGCCACATTTTCTTCGCTTCAAATTGACATAATTAGTTTTCAATTCCGATGTTTCGTTTTTCGGGGCACCATCATGAAGTTCACTTTTCCGAATACTTATAAGTTAAACTGCATTTTTTAAATTCTTATACCCCCAAAACCTAATATTTGATGTCTTCAGAATGCCAAATGAACGAAGATACATGTCACATTAAAACAGGATTTAGGCACCGATAACATCAAAACAAAATGAAGAAAAGGTAAGAATATTCTTGAAACATCTCTCAAATGTTCGAACAGATTATAATTGTTTCACGTAGCTGTGTCAAGTTTTTAACAGGGTAATTTTTATACACTTATTGCACCCCATAGAAAAAAATCCAGGAGTGAAAGATCGGGTGATCTCGTTGGCCATTCCACCACACCTCGATTTTCTTGCAAGTGACCCACCTTGACCCCCCTTGGGGGCGGCCTTACTATCTAGTTGTTAGCTACCGACTGGGGAGTGCGTAACGTTACCCTTCCTCAACGAGATATCCGATCTCATCCGGCCTTTAAACGGCGTGAATCATGGTTTTGGATCCCGATACATTTTTAACTCTACCCTTATTTTGCACGATGTCAGACTGCAACGCCATGTTGAACCGATAAAAACCAAACGGCGTCGAACCGTTTTGCCATTAGCATAAACATTAACCCGATGATACGAATACCGAGAGCTAATTGGAGCTGAAATAATTTGCAGCATTGAACTCAATATAATCGGCCTTAACAAACCAGGCCCTATATGTTCGGCTCACTTCGCCGTTGACTATTTTAAGGAGAAAATGCGCTGTCAATCTCTTTTAAGTTTCGTGGCGCTGCCAGTACTCGGCGGATGCATACACTAGGAATAGGGAGATGGCTTGATCGTGCCTACGGTTTAATGCGCCATACTCGGTTGTATACTTCGGGCATTTGATGTAGAATTAGTATAGTTCAGGTATCGATATCGACCATCTTAAACTACTTACTCTCTTTAATAGACATTTTTTAGAAAATAAACGAGTTAGGACATGCTTAGTATACATTCTTAAAATTTTGAATCAGAATGCGGATAGTTGATAGTCCTAATGTGCTGGCTCAGTTACTCTTGTCAGTGAACAAAATAAAAACGGACAAAAGACCTATTTAGAATTTCTCAAAACTTTCCATTATTTGGGTTTGACCTTTTCATTTACGGATAGCGGTATTCGTCGAATAATGTCTACGAAAACAATTGTCGACACAATTGAAATTATGGCAATTATTTTGAGAATAAAGATATTTGGACGGTTGGACGTGAAAGTACCGGGCCTTAAAAGAAAGAGTTTGTCTCTTTTCATTCCGTCAGACCCAATCATTGGACGCGTTTCGCCGTGTTACGACTCATCGGCAAGTCTATAGAGTCTGACGAAAAGGAAAGGGACCTTATAAGTGCACTTCAGCGCATAATGTATAGATACATATGCGAGATGTTGCACGTGGCGACATCTCGTGGTTCCGTTCCAGCGTTTGGTCTTCTCTAACACCTCGCTGGTCTGGTTGGGTGGATAGCTCAATTGCCACGAGATGTCGCCATGTGCAACATCTCGCATATGTATATTTTCATTATTTGTTTACCGGTTTACAAGTAATGTAGATAGATGTTCATGTTGAGGCTTGAGAAATTTGTGGAAGTAGTCAATAGTAAACCGGTTAAATCAGGCTCGGGGCTTACTATAGCTGTATTGTGTATCTACTCTACTTGAAGAAATTTATTCATGTGCCTGGAAATTGGCAATTACTGCCGCTGGCACTGTATTGTCATAAAGAAAATCAATACAAGAAAGTAACGTATGTCCTAAAAGTTTTGGCACAAAATATTTATCGGATTTTTTTTTAATGAAGAAATTTATTTGAACACTAACTAGTTATCATAAAAATACAACTTAATACTTAACTAAACTATACTATCAAATTATGTGGAGTGGCCCATATCTACCAGACGCAAATTTCTTCGAATGTCTCTCATGAGGCCCTGGACGGAATTCAGATGAATTTCTCTTAGTTCTTCGTAAATTCGCCGTCTTAATTGTTCTTCATCTTGGGCTTCCCAGCCTCCATGATAAACCTTCCTAGACAGTAAAGCCCAAAAATCCTCTATTGGGCGAGCCTGCGGCAAGTTTGGAGGATTATCGTTTTTGAGAACAAAAGGTATTTGGTGTTGTCAAAGCCAGTTTTGGGTATCTCTTGAGTAATGGCATGATGCTAGGTCTGGCCAAAACATGATATCGTCATTAGCATGATGTTCGTGGACAAACTGAAGTAATTTAGACAGGCAATTATCAATATAGCTCTGACTATTCAAAGCTTCACCCCTCACTCTTCCCACAAAAGGTCGGGATACACCTCTGTTAGAAATTGCGCACCAGACAAGGATTTTATCTGCAAATTTCGCTTTATGTTTATATCTAACATTGTCAGGGCATTCCTCTACGTTGTCCGTATAAAATCCATCGTTTCCCTTCATTTCAGAATTACTCAAAGTAAAATACTTTTCATCATCTAAAATAATGATTTTTTCATTGGCAAAGTGTACCCGCCTCAGTTGACGACAGCATCTTGGTATACGAGGGAGTTGCGCTTGAGAGTATTTGGGGCACTTACGTCTCTTTCGATATTTAAGTCCATTCCTCCTTAATTCCAACGATATCGTACTCTTAGAAGATCTGAATTGACGAGCCAGTCTCCTCGTTGACATTCCAACCTGGTTTTTTGCTCTTCTCACCAATCTCTCTGACCTCTGTGCAGTAAATGAACGTGGTCTTCAACTTTTTGGGAGATTCAGACATGGCATTCCCTGCTCGCACTCTGCTATTCTATAAATGGTTCTGCTTGAAATGTTTTCATTCTAGAATATTCGACAGATTTCAGCTTTGGATACCCGCCTAACCAACTTATAGATACTTTTTCTTATTTCTAATTTATACGACATCTTAAAGCGAAAACTTTGTAATAAATAAATCTCAACTGACAGTACACAATGTTAACAAACTTCTGTTTCCAAAGGCAACTTGATATTATTTTGTTTTTGTTATAATTAAAGCCAATGAATTTTGTGCCAAAACTTTTAGGACATACGTTATTACTTATTTCTCACAGGTTGCTGCGACGTAATCTCCGAATTAGACGTGGATACCATCAAAATTATGTCAGAATTGTGCAGTACCATGATAGACACGACAGGGAAAACACCCCCTAGTCCAAAAGAAATAGTGACGCAATGTAGAAAAGCTGTTTTGGAAACATGCGGCATTGACATATCGGCGGCTCTGCAGGATAGAATAGTCAGTTTGGGTCATTCAGTAAAACAAATTTTGGAGGAAGTGAGATCTTTGAACGGGTCGCTTTGTTTGAAGTATAATTTCGGACTTGCTCCATGGAGATTGGGGGTGCCCCATAGGGTTAATATTAATTTGGATCCTTTGAATAGTAAGATGTGTGATGTCAATTGTTTTCGACTAATATAACTAAGTTTGTGTTAATTTAGGCTTAACAACTAACAAAATAATCCATTATTAAATGCAATGTGGATGCTTAAAATAAATCATCAGTAGCCTTGCACATAATAGTTAATCGTTTTACTAGGCAGAAAAGCACAAGATAACCAGCGAAGGCATTAAATCTGCTTTTCTGCCGTAAGGAACATATAATTTTTTCTCCAAATTTGTTCCAATTTCACGCAAAATCGTATTTTTTATATTTATTACTTGCGTTTCATTATCAATATCCAAATAGTTAAATTATTTTAACAAAGGTAACTGGCTCTTCGTTACTATTTTACCGCTGATGACGTTTGTTGAATTGTTTGTGTTTACTTTAATGTCCTTGTCAATTTAAAAAAATTGTCAAGTAACTGTTCGAAATGGATCTAATTGAAAGTGAGGATGAGTTATTACCATTAACACCACCTGAGATAAGAGACCAGGCGCGAAATGTGGAATTGAATCTATTACCAATTTTAATTACCAGTTTGATTTAAATTATTACCTAGAACGTAGCATAGCAAGAAACTTTTTTGCCTAGGCAGAAAAGGCCACTTTTTCTGCCTAGGCAAATATGCATTTGGAGATCGATAAGTAACTTGGTTCAAGAGGATGACAAGGACATCTGAATGCAGTGGGTTTAAAGCTTCCTGCCTATGGATAAATAATCTATAGTTAAATTCATTCTGACACCAACTTGTTGTTTGGCAGTTGATCGAACACACATACAGGACAAGCATCGGCTTCAAAATCTAATCGATTGGCCGACAAGTGAGTAAAAGTGCTTGAGTTAGTAGAGGCCATGGGTGACAAATTGACCGAGTACCGAGGATCTTCCAGACCAATTCAGTGGATTTTCTGAGGTTTTTTGTAACAATCAGTCCAAAGAAGTCTGCGACATATAGGAAATTTCTTTATTATTGGCTTCTCAGAAACCTTTATTCTTAATAAAAGTTGGTGCTTGCGTTGAAACAATAAATGCTTTTGAAATAACTTTTTCTTGTAAGATTTTGCTGTATCTTTATAAGTTAAGGTGAAAGTGACATTCGCTCCTGCATTAAAATCCCTACGCCAAAATTTGTTCCATCAACTGGGAAGGTCTTTTGGGAGGCGGAGGGAATTAAGCTGATTGACTATCTCGAAAAGGAAAATCAATAACTGGCGTATATTACGCATCACAAAGTGCAAAAACAGCCTCCTGCAATGGCAAATAAAATATTGTTCCACCACGATAACTCAGCAAGAATTTAACAAAATTCGTTTAAAACTGCTTCCGAATCCAGCTCATTCGCCCGATTTGGCACCTTCAGACTTTTATTCATTCCCTAAACTCAAAACTTTTCTGGCTGAATAAAAAGTTGGGTGCCATCCAGGCGGTCAGTGACTATTTTGAGGACCAGGATAAAAACCAGTTTAGGGAAGGAATTGGATAGCTGGAGAAACATTGAGAATCGGAACCTGGATGAACGTTGGACCAAATGCTTTGAACTTGGAGAGGATTATGTCGAAAAATAAATGTCATGTGTGACCAATTTACTTATCGAACCACCTTCGCATCCACGTAGATTGGAAATATTTCTTGTAATTTTGTTAGGAATATTTTAAACTGGGAACTTGCAGAAGATTTATATTTTAACTGCAATTACTAAAATTCACTCTATCAATTTACTATGGAAGTTTGTTACAACCTATAGTTCGCCACACGGTTCTAGAGCTACAATGCCTGACGAGGCAACCGCTATGATGGTTGGCGTGCGTAATAATCTTTTTTTAAAATTATTTTAGTCTTAAATTGCGTAAAATATAAAAACAAATGCTACTGGTTTGTTGGCAAATATTGTCCTAGCTTGACTATATGAATAACTTTACCTTTTATAGGGTTTCGGGGAAAATGTGGAAAATATCTCTGATTCAGATAGAACATGAAAAAATAAGATGACGAGTTCCTATAAAATTTTTTCTTACGGGCCCTCCCTACGGAGATACGTGTCCCTGAAGGACGCCGCTGAAAATCTGTTTTTTTTTAATACCTTTTAAATAGTGCCCTTAAACATATTTAGCTTCTTTAGTTTACCAGGGGCGGACTAAGCTTTACAACTTAAGGCTTAAATTTTTAACACCCTGTATGATGAAGACTTAAAAAACATAAATCTGGGTAACTTGCACCTTAGACTAAAAAAAAGGTATTGTTTATTGTCGCTTAAATGGACCGTTTTTGAGAAAAAGAATAATAAACGAATTCATGGTTTATTTTTAATAAAAATGACCATGATTTCTATTTTGTGTCTCGACAACAAGGTGTGATACGAAAGTCATTCAAGCAACAGAAAAGTTTCATTTTAAGTTGTTTAATCCGAAAAAATACAAAAATTAAAAAAAAAAACGCAGTGTTACACTAGGAGGCACCTTAACGAAAAACTTCATAAGAGGGTTCAACATGGGTACGACAAATTGAGGACTAACCCGCCACAATAATCCAGCATTGGTCCTTATCACATTATAATAAAACGTGATTCTCTGTAGAAGTTTCTACCTAGTTCCGATCTGAGTGGCTTACACCAATTTTTTCAGGTGCCCCACAGGTAAAAACCCGACGACGTTAGGTCGGGAGATCAAGGAGGCCAGGCAATAGGTCCTCCTCTACCAACGGTTTGGATAGACGATATTCAGGTGCCCCCGCACACCAACGCTAAAATGAAGTGCATGAAGTACATGATTCAGCGGGCTTAAGTGCTCTATTAAATCTTGAAAAGCGTTTTGGAGGAACGAATAAAGTTGTCTTTTTAAGCGTTCCGGCAATACGAATGGTCCAGTCAAAAAATTGCCAATAGTTCCTGCCCAATTATTCAACAAAAACCGATTTCCAGCGGAGCACAAACCTCCGTAGAGAGGGCCTGCAAGAAAAAGTTGTATAGGAACTCGTCATCTTATTTTTTCAGGTTCTATCTGAATCCGAGAGATTTCCCACATTTTCCCGGACACCCTGTATATTTATTCATATTACAAACATCAACGTTAACATATGATTAATTATAATTAAATATAATAATTCTAAACTCCGGCAATGTCTGTAAAATTTTTCAAGGTGTCATGATGTGCTTTGTATCCCCACTAATTCATTGTCATATACGATAAAAAGAGACAAAACCATTAGTAAGGGACAGGAACCCGCGTTGATTGCTTTATTTCGGTGTGGGTTGCCAAATTTATCAAAACATTATCCTCACTGCTTTAAGATTAAGCCATTACAATTTGCAGTGTAAAGAAGAGAATCAACAGGATATATGCTACAGGGTATAAAATATAAAGCATACATCTAATAATTTCAAGTAATATATTTTAATTACATAAAAATTAACATTTTATGGAAATTTAGACAGAGAATTATGGCAACAATGCGCTTTTTTTGTTCAGATTCCTTTCGTAGCTCACCAGCCGTGTTGCGAACTTTATAGCTAATGAATATCTTAAGTATTTTTTAAAATGTTATAAACATAAAAATAATTTTTATGTATAGGTATAAGACAAGAAAGGCCTTCCCAATTGAGGTCCGAAATGGTTCATCCAGCTTTTAAGGAAAGAGGAAGGGCCATACCGCAACCTGACCCGTCTGGCTTGCCCAGGAGATCAAATCCACCTCCTAGAATAGTTGAAGGACGAGTAAGTATAAATATAATTTATTTGCAGTGAGATTAATGAAAGAGGCCTCCGAAGAAAAATTGTCGCGCGTAGACGGGCAAAATTAATAGGTTTTTTTTCAGAAAAATTGAAGCAAAGAAAGAAAAAATCTTTAAGAAGATTACGGAAATTGGCATTAAGGTTATTAAAGGGCCTATAATTAAAAATGTACTATTTATATCCCTAGTCGAACCAGTAACCTGAACAATTAGGAAAATCCTAAATAAAATAAGATCTAAGTATCTAGTCCAAACAAATAAGTTTGTGTAACATACCCGATACTTAAGCCACTAAATGAAAACACATCTCAGTAACGTCAAAACATTGTTTTCGATTTGACATGAAACGTTTCACAAAATGTAGAGAATGGCAAATCATTCAGCCGGAAAGGAAAGAACATTTCAGTCATTTCACACTATCTGACGGTACAAAAGAATTCATCTTAGGAAAGCAAATAAAGCACATTTCTTATAGCTATGTTACATACAGTCGGCACGGTGGTTCTTTGCCGGTGCGTCATTACTTTCACGTGACTAAAACCATATGAATCTAATTAAAATTATGAGATTCAAAAAGTCAAACAAAGTTTATAAATTTAACTTACAAAAATCACATCATTGCTCAGCAACTCAACTGCGACAAATCTGGCTATTCAGCAGAATTCCACGCTTAAAGCAGGTCATCAATTTGACGTCATTTATACTGACCTGTCAAAGGCTTCTGACAGTGTCTGTCATGCACTCCCCCTGGAAAGATCTCTGATATTGGAATCGCTGGTGCGTACCTCAAGTGGATAAGCTCATATCTAACTCATCGCCGCCAACGTCTTACCGTACGCGGATCAGTCTCCAAAGAGTTTCCGGTAACTTCCGGTGTTCCTCAAGGCTTACATATCGGACCTATCTTATTCTTACTATTTATAAATGACGTCATATCTTGTTTTAATGGGTCTGAGTGTCTGGTGTACGTTGATGACCTAAAGTTTTTCTCCCGAGTTCCCATGACAACTATCTGCAGTCGGATTTGGGCAGGTTGGTTTTCTGGTGCAAATCCAACCTTCTACGGCTTAATGTCAGCAAGTGTTCGATTTTGCAAAGGCAATTGTTCGACAAATTATACCTACGAGGTGGAGAACACCAATCTAGATATTGTCTCCACCCTACTGTATTTGTTAACGTTACGTAGAAGTCTCAGGAACACAAATAAAACGGCTGATCAGTTTTCAAGCCATTTGTCCGGCGTTTTATTTATGCAACATAAACCTTTACAAAATTCCAATAAGTAGCACGCAAAACAGTAATATACCGGGTGGTGCATCGTTATAGGAAATCCTATGTATGTTTTGCTACCCTCAAATATTGGATCCTCTAGTCATTGTGTGAATTATTCAAGAAATTGGATAAATTAGCGATGAATCAAATTACTTGTAACGAGTGTTAAAAATGACGGAGTATCTGATCGATTGATAATGCTGGTATTTACTGACACCCAACAGGTATTAAGCTCTACCGCTAAGCAGTATGGCCTTAGATGCAAAGCACACTTTAATGATAATAATTTTTGCTTGCACGCTATAAGACTTAACCTCACTTTAAATTTAGCGGTAGGCCGGAATCTGCCGTTCCTGAGTTTTAAATAGATATAAAATGCTGAACAAAAAAGCCAGAGGAAATTAAAGTTTTACTTGTTAGTATATTTCACAATTTTAATTCAGTTGCCTGACTCGTATTTCGACCCTTGCGGATCATTATCGAAGACAAGACAATACTAAATTCTACATGTCATTAAAATAAAATTAGGGAGATGAAGTGAATTGACAGATGATGGGTTATTTTGGTCCTTAACTTACAGGTATTGGCCAAAGGTACAGGTGTGATTATAGAGGTATTTACATCTAAGTAATAAAATTAAGAAAATGATATTGTGTATATAATTATGGGTTTTTTCGTTCGTAATTATTGACAGTGTTTATTACATATTTATCCTAAGTTATTAGACTATTAAGTATTAAATTGGCACCTGAAGGTATTTCAACTTGATTATTAACAACATTACATCGATTTTTTAAGGCCTTTTTGATTGATAATGTTTCTAATAGGTTGAGTTTTCTACCCTTACAAAAAAAGCCTTAAAAATCGATGTAATGTTAATAATCAAATTAAAATACCTGGGATAAATATGCAATAAACACTGTCAATAATTACGAACGAAAAACCCCATAATTATATACACAATATCATTTTCTTAATTTTATTACTTAGATGTAAATACCTCTATAATCACACCTGTAATTTAGTTGTACCTTTGGCCAATACCTGTAAATTAAGGACCAAAATAACACATCATCTGTCAATTCACTTCATCTCCCTAATTTTGTTTTAATGACATGTAGAATTTAGTATTGTCTCGTATTCCTTCGATAATGATCCGCAAGGGTCGAGACACGTGTCAATTAAAATTGTGAAATATAACAAGTAATACTTTAATTACCTCTACCATGGAATATCCATTTCACCAAGCATGTATCCCATCACAAATCAATTATATAAAAAAGACAGAGATGGTAAATGGTGTATGTTTGGTTGCCGTTAAATCTGGCAGTTTAAGAGTCATCAAAATGCAAATTTACGTAGATAAATATTATAATATCAAGGCCGGATAAACCATGAGGCCAGTGAGGCCACTGGCCTTAGGCCCCACCACTTGGGCCCCCACCATCCGTGTTAGAAATTGAAAAAAAAAGAATTCCAAATAAAATCCCAATGTCGAATCGCGTACTCAATAGAATAATTATAGAAATTTTCAATACTAATCGATTCTTCCGTGGAAATCGATACTACTTTGGAATAAGGGATTTTTCTTCTATTTTGTTGATAGCCCAGATCCTTGTATGGATTCTTGATGTATATTTTAGTGTATATGTATATGTCGTAATAAAGCCAGCTCAGCTAGCTCATATTATGTTGCATACTTACATACGTAGTGTGCTACGTGTGATGTGAATGACAGCTTCGTCTATTGTGATCCAGTGAGTGCGACAGTCGTACACATTTAAATACATTCTCTCACGTCTGTCAAATCTAGCATTGAGGTTATTAAATAAATTATTTCTGTCATTCGTAATATCGTCTCATCTCTTTCAACTTGCCGAAACTAGCAAGGCTCTATGAACGGAAAATCGGAGAATCTGGAGCACAATTTCTTTTTCGCATAATATTGGAGAACAATCTGCGCTCCAAAATGAAACTGATCAAAAATAGATTACGTACGAGTATGACAGAAACGTCTTACTAGCATCATGATTCTGAGCACAGAAATGGACATTGTTCGTGATTAATCTTTCGAAAATGTTATCGAAGTGTTCGCTTCGATTAAAGGTGGATTTTCATGCATACGAAACACGACGGTCCGATATCCGAAATGACGTTTAATTTCGTCCGAAATTCTTGCCAATTTTCATGGCTGTGTTTCTGTTGTTCCGAATTTTGTCAATAGACATACATTTGACGCTTCAGTTATAGGTTATAATTTTTTTTGGTCCTTTTTGTATTCTCAATTATAGCGTTTAATTACCCATTTGATTTCATTACGTTTTTAAGCAATATATGTACGACAACGACGAGCATTATCAGCTTAATGTCATCCAATTCACTCCTAATTTTACCTGAGTGCACAAAACAAAAAGTTATGTTTAGTGACCTAAGCTGAGGACCTGAGTGTAACTGCAAGTCTTTCACTTTCTGATATTTGTCCACGTACGTTTATTGTTTTTAATAATCTTGGACTTACAATTGAAATACTTTTCAGAATCTATTAATTTCATTTCTTGAAACAGGTTGTGATAAGCGCCTTAATTTTCCCCCCATCCTTTTCTTTTTTGTTTATTTTTCATTCTTAATATAAGCAGATAGGATATTATAATATTATAATTAATGACACTGATTTATTTCGTTAATATTAGTTTTATGTTAAAATATTAAAATAGAAACAACAAAACGCGCAAAAAAACGTCAAATAGTTAGGTTAAAATTGATACGATTGTCGGACAAAGTTAAAAATATTTTAACTCATCCGACGGTCGGATGAAAGTTGAAATTATTCGGACAAATATTGGCGCGAAAACAATCCAACCAATAGGAACACTTTCGGATCATCGGACCGTCGTATTTCGTATGCATGAAAATCCACCTTAAATCTCCTAAAACTTCTGTATTCTGACCACACATACGATTCTGATGATTGTCATTAACCATATTCATATTACAAACAATGATGCTTTTTTTTAATGCATTATTTTGAACATAATAAAAATTAATAAATTAAAGGTACCTACAATAATGACTAATATAATTATAATAATTTTTTTGCAACCAACTTTTTACGTTCATTGTTAGGGGCCCCACCATCAACTGGCCTCAGGGCCCCCACCAACCTTAATCCGGCCCTGTATAATATACTCTCTGTTGTCTGTTTGACACTGGGTCGGCATTGCCGCCCGTGAAAAGCCGTAACTGCGAATTATTTGAAAGCTGAGGATTTTTTTTATTGTCAGTGCTTAAGGAGTTATGAAAGGGCCCGATTTCAAAAACAATGTTTTTCCTATACGTTGTTTTATAGGCGCCATTTTATTTTCGCATAGTGTCTCTTACGTCGCTATTTGGAAAGTAAATATTAAGTTGTTGTATGTTGTTAAAGAGGTAATTTTAAGAGTAATTCAATTGGGCAATAAAAACCTAGATTGTTAATGAAAAAATGGGCGTAACTTCCGGTAAAACCAGAAGTGACATTCATTCGGGTTTTAGTTGAAACATTAAGATCTCGCGCAAACATAGCAGCAACCCAAAAAATTCAATGTCAATGATTTTGTTCACACCCGGTATGCCAGACAGATAGAAGACCTTGTTTTCTATGTAATTGGCGATTAGGCTAAAATAACGTTTATAATTAAGAGCACAAAGACTTCTGTATTTATATATTTCGCAGGTATGCAGGTTGTTGTTTTGGGAAAGCTCCAAGATTTATTTTCGAAAGTAAATATGTGCCGGTATCAGATTCTATTTTAAAAAATGAAATAAATATTCCACGTTTTTAAAAACTAACAGAGATATTAAATTTTAATAAACACGCTTAAATATAATACGTATACCTGAAGGTACGTCCACGCTGGAGCAACATTCAGCAACTTTGTCGAATGTTTATAATTCCTTAAACTTTTTAAATCAACAAACTGTCCACACTGGTCAAAATAAGTGTTTGCACTTGTTTCTTTATACAACTTAATGCAACATTCTGCCCTGCGTTTTTAAGGTTTAACTACCGTGACATTAATGGCTGCGTCTGTTTTATAATTTTGATTTTGATGATTCTGTCTTTGCAGCATTGTCAGGATTTTTAGGAGCGGATGTGGGGGGGGGGCAGAACCTCTATCATGGCTGGATTTAGAGAGACTAGCAGAATTGGCGATTTTGTTGTCAAAATGTTCTTTTGAAACTTTGTTGTTTGTAGCTGGTAAATTAGGCTATGCTGTAGTTTCAACCTAAACGTGTAGTTTTTTGTCATTTTAAGGAATTGTGGTGTTGATAGCACCCTTCATATTTAGTTTAACTGGCATAAAAGGTGAATTGTCTGCGTCCTCGTCGGAATGCATCCCTGTATATCAAATTTGAATGTTTTGTGGATTGTTCGGGGTGTGTGGTGCTCGTGTTTTGTGTAGTATGTGAAGTATTGAGATTAGTAATATTAGGAGATAGTAACAAGAGCCGGCTCACGTACCTAATGATGTCTGTTTTTTGAATCTGAACAACGCATTCCATTTCCTTCATCTTAACCTCGTGATTCATATTTAGTTGGTTGGCCAGTCGCATTTCCCATTTCTTCTCAGACTCATTAAGTAGTTTTAAGTACCTTTTTTCCGTAATAGTATCCTCGGAATCCATTTGTTCTTCGTCTGATTCTAAAAATTCTAGGGTCAGTGGTGGGATTCCCTACCACTTCTTCCCCCCTGGTACTACTGCCAACTCCCCTTAAGTGAGGATTGACTAGGAAAATCAGAATTCGCAAAACTAGTAATATAACGGTGAATGAGAGTGATTAGCACGGGACTGGGCCTATACTATAAAAAAGAGAAATGCACAAGTTATAAAGAATGTGCAGTTAAATCAATTTGGAATTCAACTGCGAAAATGATTCAAGAAAAGTATTTTAGTAAGTACAATATTAAATTTGATTTTTTCGCCGGCATAACTTTTACAGAAGCTCGTGATGCAAGAAATAGGAAGCAGAAATAATTACAAGCTATTCCAGAGAAAAAGAAGATATGTTCTGTAGCATTGGACAAGAAACATATACTACAAAATAAATGGCAAAATTGTGGTATATAGGCGAACCAGAACTACAAAAAAGAATATTTCATATAACTTCTTATGAATTAGCTTTAGCGAGGAGAAGCTGTAAACTGTAAAATTTACCATTTTAAAGATGAAAAGTAAAGAAGGGGCTTCAACAGGGAGATTTAAACTATACAGATGAGAGTTGCAGCACGTGGCTACATCTCGTGGCAACCACACGTATTAACCCAACCATTCTCACTGTCGTGGTGCACGATGTCTATGACTAATCACAAAAAATATCAAATTTTCCAAAACAAAATTCTCAGACTGATCACCAATGCGTCCTTTTTACCCTAACAAGACTTTTGCACAGAGACGTAAAAATAGACACCATACAATCTCACCTACACAAACTCCTTACAAACTACTATAAAACCACAGACCTCTCAAACAACGCCCTAATCACATAATCCAATACACGCTCCCTCTTCCCTCGCACATACAAATTGCCACGCGACTGGCTTACACCGTTAATATTCCGGTTCTCATGAAAAGCAAAAACGAAATCATCGACAGGATGTCAAGCTAATTTTATTCAATTATAGGGAAAGCTACACTACAAACAAATGAGAGTAAAAGGCTCTGCCTATACTCAGAAGCACTAATCGATACAAGGAGAAACAAAGTTTCTGTTTTCTGTGATAACAATTTAACCAACTGGTATAACAAACAAATAGTTGTATTAACTATAGACAGTCGCTACCAACGTTAGGATGTAAACAACCTTATAAAACAAAATCCCTACAATAGCACCAGCAGCGACTGGTTGAGAAAATAAACGAACGGGGAACGACCTTCATCATTTTATAGCGAATTCCATTGGTAAAAAAAGTTCGGAATTAGTGCAAAATTCGAAAACCATTGGACATTTCAGTGCAAGTATTTGTAAACCATTGGGAAACCGGTGCAACAAGTGTTGCACCGAGTGCAATCAGTTCCGCACGTGCTCTGGGAGACCGTGCTGCACCGAAACTGGATGAAAATGTCAAAAAATACAGTGTTTTGATTTTTTCAATCTTTAAAATTCAATTTTGTCCAGTGGTAAATAAAATCATTGAGGATTGACTAGTATTATCATCAACTTTGTTGGAAAAATGCACTTAAGGTCTAATCTGAAAACCATTGGTACTCAAATAGTGCAACACTTTCTGTGCACTGGTACAGTTTTACTGACATACCGGTCGGTGCCGCACTTCTTTTACCAATGGAATTCGCTATTAGTTATCCTAGCCTCAGGGACGCGCCAAGTATTTTCGGCGCCGCGCCGTGCGTCGTGCGAAATAATGATAGGTGCCTTTAACCAATATTATAATATTGAGCTAAAATTACCACCCTTCTCTCATAGTTAATCGATGAAATTTTTGAAGAAAACTATATTTTTTAGTACTAATGTCTATATTTATTTGTGACAAACAGAAAGTACACAAAAATATTAATAGAAGACGAAACAACAGTAACAAAATAAAAACAGTATCAAAGTTACAAAACATTAATTCAAAATATTAAAAAAAAATAAAGAAATAAAATAGCGAGTGTATTGAAACAGATAATACATGATCATGATACATGATGGAGAGATCTTACAAAAATTGGACTTTTCTAGCTTTACTTTTTGCAAATTCATTAACAAGATTATCCATTTCAAGTTGCTTAAAAAAGTCAGACTTTATAGAAATTATAGCAATATTTTCTAACCGCTTTTGGCCCATTCTAGATCGTAAATAAGGTTAATAATATGCGCAATGCAATCGTAATGTTTGGAAATGAGTGGGTTAGGTTATTTATTGCAATGTAATTAAATGTTTCTATTACAGATGTCGCGTTTTTGTCGCAATTTTGCAGAAATTGTAATTCGTGTAAAAGTTCTGTTCCGTCTATATCTTTCTCGTTTCGATCTTTGTCAGTTAAGGTTTCTTCCAGTTTTTTACAAAAATTAAATTGATCTTGGTCAGAATATTTGCCGAAATCCTCAACATTCCATAAAAAATTAAAAATATCAGAATGACACGATAATAGTTTAAATCTTTCATGTACGGATGAAAGAGTAATGTTTAGCATTCCGAAAAAGCATTTTACTTTGAATTTCATTTCTTGATTTTTAATCTGCTGGTCGTCACCTTCGTAAGAAATTTGTTTTTTAATCTTTCGTGGCCTTAAAATTTCTGCGGATATAAATTTTGCATCAACTTCTAAGCAAGAAGCTAGTTCTTTGGCATGTACTTTTGCAAGCCTGGGAAATGGTAAATGTTTTTAATTGCAGAATCTTAGTAACAACATCCATTTTACTTAGAATCTTGTACCACAAGGCTACCATACACACAAACTCATAATTTTTAATTTTTTTACCTAGGGAGGTAGCTAGATGTTTTCTAGTATTGTCAAAATTATTTCCGGATAAAATTTCATAAAGAGCATCGTAAATTTCGCCCAACTGAAATCTTAAAGGGGTTATTGCATCAATTCTGCTAGACCATCTAGTATCTGACAAAGGCTTTAATGTCAGACTTGAAATGTTACTTTTCAAAACAGACCACCGATTGGTTGAGGCAGAAAAAAAATTATATAATTCTTGAACAGTTGAAAAAAAATTGTACTAGAAATATTGGATTTTACAGCATCGTTGATGACAAGGTTCAAACTGTGGTTACAACAAGGTACAAACATTGCTCGTGGATTAATGTCAAAAATTCTTTTTTGTACACCTGTGTTTACCCTTCATATTTGAACCATTATGATAACCTTTGCCGCACAAATTATAAATGTCTAAACCATAATTCTCCAAAGTTTTTAGTAAAAAGTTGGTTAAACCTTAACCTGTTGTATCACTTATAGGACGAAATGTTAAAAAACGTTCTTCGACACTAAATTTATTGTTTTTTTAAATTAACGTATCTTAAGCAAACAGAAATCTGCTCCTGGCGGCTCACATCATGAGTACAATCAAGTAATATAGAAAAATACTTTGCTTCTTTAACTTGGTTTAAAATATTATTTCTTATATTGTCACCTATTAATTTAATGCTTTTGTTTTGAATTTTATCTCCAAGGTAAAGTGGAATATTTTTTTGAGATCTATTAATATGTGCAGGCATGACTGGATCAAATTTTGCTATCATTTCTATACATTTTAAAAAATTTCCATTATTTCTTTCAAATAATCTGTTACTAGGACCACGGAAAGCCAAGTTTTGTTCAGCCAAAAATTGAATAGTATAAATTATTCTTTCAATGACACTGCTCCAATGTTTAGTTTCATTTTTTAATAGATTTTGCATTTTCGAATCAACGGTTCGATTAGTTTTTAATCTTTCTAGTAAATCTGACCAGACACGTAAATTTTAACAATGAGATTTACTTTTTGTTGATTTTCAAATGTTCGCTTATATGATGCCAATCATTGAAACCGTCTTGGTTATATTTAGTGTTTAAAAATCAATGGATTGTTGGGGTTGGGGTCATTGAATATTTTACAGTAGAAGCAGAAAACTGCATTTTTTTCAATATAATATAGCAATCAATGACGCTGAACCTTTTCACCGTTTAACAAAATTCGAGTAAAATATATATCGGAAAACTTACGTCCACTTTTGTCTTTAGGATACATAGTTTTATTTTGATAATGTATTGGACCTTTTTCGACAAGTTCTTGCACTTGGATTGGAGACAATACACTCGGCCTTGTTAAGCAAGTCCATCTAAATAAAATAAATAAAAAATATTAAACACTAAGCCTTATAAGGCACTCTAAACGTCTTATGCGCTTATCAAGACAAGAGATTAACCTGCTACATCGATTACGAACACGCAAAATTGTGCAAGTTAAAACCAGCTCGCCGAACGCACGCGGATTTCACCACTGGTACTGGTCGGTGTTGGTGGATAATGCATTTTCGCCACCGGTATTCATAGATAATTTTTTTAGTTTTATGTTAATTTGTGTTGAAAGCCTGGCGCCTTTAAGGCCTTGGCGCCGTCGTGCACCGCACGACCTTGCCCATATGGACGGCACGTCCCTGCCTAGCCTGGTAAAAACTAAAATCTGACATACATCACAAAAACCTGTTAGTCCCATCTTGACAACAGCTGGTTATAAGTTACTGATTCAAACTAAAGATTGTTAAACATATAAAATATAAATCTCATTTAACAAGGTTAATATATTTTCTGCCAGCCAGACCAAACCGCTCCTAACGTTGTTTAAATTAGACTTTACTCTTGTCGATTTTAAGAAAATACGTGTCAGGTAGTAGACAAAACCACCAGGCCATCCAAAATGAGTAAAGAACATATAGGCCAATAGTACATTATGCCAGCACCATCAAACCGCGCCGTTGTTTAAAGTGGTCCTTTACTCTTGCCGATTTTGAGAAATTACGTGCCATGTAGTAAATGAAAACCTGAAAAAACAGCAAAGTGCAAACTTTCTATAAATTATGTTGACCAGTATGGACAATTTGTTGATTTAGAAAGCTTAATAAATTATAAACACTTTGACAACGCCTTTTAAAATTTTAATGGTTACGAACTTTCCACCCGTGGCAGGAAAGTAGGTCAGAAAAGTGCCACTTTCAAAATTTTAAAAAATCCGAAATAACATTACATACAGTGATTGTAAATAAAAGAAATTTTCCATTTATGTAAAGGTTCTTTTTGGTTTCTGGACAGGCTGTATATAAAAGTTTTATATATCCATATACAAGTGATGTAAGCAATTCCTAAGACGTTATTTTCACACTGACGAAAATATCGTCGAATTTATATTTTTAGAAAGCCACTGTTATGTTTATGGGTATTTTTGGATTAAGGATGTTTAGATTTTCATTCATGGATTAAATCGTTTATTATTAAAAATAACAAAGTTTTAATTACTCTGTCGCAATTTTAGAAAGTTTGGGGGTGAAGCGAATTTAATTGGCGACTATTTTTTCTAAAAATAGTTCACATGGTCTGTTATAAAGATGTGTCTTTAATTATAAACAGTAGTGTTGTAAAAATTCACTGTAGTGTTAAGTTAATCAGTTTTTCAATAGATTTACTTTAAGGTATGGTTTACAGATTTATATTAAGATATAATGGTTTATTAGTGGGAAATTGTACATTTTCGAATAACGGTGTTGATGGAAATAAGTCCCACAACCACAGGAGTCCTGAGATGTACTTTCGTTACGGGTTGCAGATAGTACCTTTACGTATTCTATCATCAATATTATTCAATATAATCTATTCCTCTATATTCTTCCTCTAATCCACCCTCAATATGAAAAAAAGAATGATTCATTCTTATTGAAATAAACATATTAAACTACTGATTTTCAGCCTGGTCCGATTCCTGGAATGCGACCAGCTATGGGAGGGCCTGGTCACATGGTAGCCCCATCCAAACAATCAAATTATGGCTTTATGGGAGTTTTAATGCCCATTTACACTATTGGATTTGTGGTTTTCTTTACTTATACTATTATGAAGGTAAGGTTAACTGTAAAAGGTATTATTTGCTGAAAGGGCTTTTTCACTAAATTTTCATACCTCCCATTACAACTTTACATAACTTCAAAATGCAAATGTAACTAACCTAACTAAACCTTTTTGTTTGTTATGTTTAAGATCATTCCAGGAGTTTATATTCGAAATTAGTTAATAATTAATTCAATTCTTTCGGTATTTTATATACAGGGTGCCCAAGATAAGGAGGGCCTCTATGGGGATCTCGGTTATGGTAAGAGCTACAACTTTGATTAAATGGGGAAAAAGTTGCGCAATCAGAGGACTAATAATATGGCATAAAAAAAATTTTAGTAATATTTGTAAGTTTTGAGATATTAAATAAAAACTGATATTTTGGATTTTTGATTTTATTTTTCTTTGGCGTTATTATTAAAGTTAGAGCAAAACTGACAAAACTCTCTCACAGCAACTTGTTATGAACTTAAAGATTACATCGCAATTTTTTTTATACGACGTTTCGTTTCCAAGCAAACACCATCAACTTCATTTTTTCTAATACGGCCCTGATTTCTTATTGTCAAATTTTGAGAGCATTATTTATTCTTAATTCAATGATGTACCAGACAATGTTGTTTAATTACGTTTCGAGCCTTTTTAACCATCTTTATGAAATTTTCAGGGTCCGGACCTGGATCCTAGAGTGTTGCATATTGCATATGCTTTTTCAGCTTTTTTAATTAAACCTTACGATACTGTTTAAAAAAAAATAAAAACTTCCTGGGTTTATTTTCTTTTTGAAACAACACAAATCTACGCTGTTGCAAACTAAGTATTGTTCTTTTCCCAAATTAGCGAAGTAGGCATTGGAAAAAAAAATGAGTAGGTATGGTGTCAGACAATTTGGCATTACTTCAGTTGAACTAAATATGGCAGGTTATTATTCAAATGAAGAAAAATTTGATATGTTATCATGTTTTATTTTAAGCGGAGAAAATTGTAATGTAGCGGAGCGGATGTATTTGGACAAATATCCGGAAAGGAGACAACCAGCTAAACGGACTTACAGTAAGTTAGTAACTAACCTTAAAGAACACGGTGCATTTAAAAAACCCATGCTCTCCCGAAAAAAAAATAGTAACCAGGAAAAGGTTTTCAGCGTATTATTAGCTGTTACTGAAAACCCTGGAGTATCAACCAGAGAAATTGATGAAAATGTAGGCGTAGCGAAATCAACTGCTCAATTTATTTTAAACAAACAAAAATTTCACCCATATAAATACAGAATTTGTCAAGGACTGAGGCCAGGTGATGCAGAAAGACGTCGATCATTCTGCGAATGGTACACCAGAAAATGCCACGAAAACATAAATTTTCCTTACCAGATAATTTGGTCTGATGAAAGCATGGTAAATCGAAACGGGATCTTTAACAGAAAAAATGTACATTACTGGTCTAAGGAAAATCCACGTGTATTCAAAGAATCAAGACACCAATACCGTTTCGGATTTAATATGTGGGCTGGAATTTTGGGAACAAGAATAATAGGACCTTTTTTCTATCAACATAATTTAACATCTGAGCATTACCTGAATTTACTCCAAAATGACTTAGAGGAGGCTCTGGATAATTTACCTCTGGCAGAACAACGCGACACTTGGTTCCAGCAGGATGGTGCACCTGCACATAATTCAAGGGTAGTTAGAGAGTACATTTCAGCAAGATTTCCAGAAAAAAGTATCAGCACTTATTCTGTAACACCCTGGCCGGCGCGTTCCCCAGATTTAACCCCGCTTGATTTTTTCCTTTGGGGATATATCGAGAATTGTGTTTATAAGCAGAATTTTGAAACAGAAGAAGAGCTTAGACAACTAGTGCTTGCAGCCTTTCACAGCGTAACGCCACAAATGTTAACTAATGTCCTAAATAATACAGTTTTAAGATCCTATTTATGTTTGGAGAACGACGGAAATCACTTTGAACACCTTTTGGAAAATTAATTTTTAATGAGTTAATGTTAGTTTTATTTCAATTAATTAAAGTTTAATTATTATGGGTTCGGAATCAGTATTTTACAATGTTAAATAAATAATTAAAAATCTATTATGTAATTTTATTATTTTTTTTTAAATTCATAATGAAACTAAAAAGATTACGTTGTTACCTTCTACATCCATCATTTTCATTTTTTTAATTTAAAAAGCTGAAAAAGCATATGCAACACTCTAGGATCCAGGTCCGGACCCTGAAAATTTCATAAAGATGGTTAAAAAGGCTCGAAACGTAATTAAACAACATTGTCTGGTACATCATTGAATTAAGAATAAAAAATGCTCTCAAAATTTGACAATAAGAAATCAGGGCCGTATTAGAAAAAATGAAGTTGATGGTGTTTGCTTGGAAACGAAACGTCGTATAAAAAAAATTGCGATGTAATCTTTAAGTTCATAACAAGTTGCTGTGAGAGAGTTTTGTCAGTTTTACTCTAACTTTAATAATAACGCCAAAGAAAAATAAAATCAAAAATCCAAAATATCAGTTTTTATTTAATATCTCAAAACTTACAAATATTACTAAAACTTTTTTTATGCCATATTATTAGTCCTCTGATTGCGCAACTTTTTCCCCATTTAATCAAAGTTGTAGCTCTTACCATAACCGAGATCCCCATAGAGGCCCTCCTTATCTTGGGCACCCTGTATACAGGGTGTTTTTTTTCGTTGATATTATAGGGTATAGGCTAAACGGTAAGAGATACAAAAAAAACTAAGATATGCGTCCCATTCTCTTTTTTACTGTTTAGTTTAATGGCGCAATCAGTTCTACGCTAACTAGATTGGTCAAGAAGATACAGGGTGATTCTCAAAATCTGCGGATTTTGTTATCTCTTATGACTCGGTTATTTATGGAGATAAAAAGAAACTTTCAATACGAAAGTTTTGTGACTACGTAGAATCCAGTGGCGTATTAAAAAAAAATAGATGTGTTAATTTTTGAGGTATTATTGAAACTAGCATTTTCTTAAATGAGACACCCTGTATCTGGGTGTCTCAAAAAATTGAATATTTTATTGCGATTGCAACAATATATAACACCTTATATTTTGCTTTGTTCTAAATAGCTAAAATACCAAAAAACGAAATTTTTTAGTTGGCTATGGATTGCATCATTATTCTTTTATTTTATAATGGGTATATTAAGAACTCAGTTAACAGGAATATTAAAACATTAATAAATTAAAACAACAACAACTACAGAAAACAAAAATTTATAATAACAACTCAACAATTATCTCATATACTTATATAACAATTAGCATAGGTGCCTAATCACGAAATGTGCTCAAATTGTCTTCCATTCTGTTCGATGCATTTGTGGACTCGGCTTGTAACTGAACGAGGGGCGTTATAAATGTGAATATTTGGCACCCTTCCAATGCAATTAATTAAATTTGCTCTAAGTTCTTCTATAGTATTACTTCGGGTTTTATATAGTTCATTTTTGATAAATCCCCGAAAATAAAAGTCGAGTGGTGTCAGGTCGGGGGAACGCGGAGGCCATCTGTTTGGTCCATATTTACCAAGCCAATTTTCGCCAAGATTGGCAGTTAGAACGTGCCTTACCATATTGCTATTATGTGCTGGAGCACCATCTTGTTGTAAATAAACATTATTTCTTGCAGCTAATGGCATATTATAAAACTCGATTATTACACATTCTTCCAAAATTTGGATGTATCCTTCAGCATTCAAATTTTCATTAAACATCCTGTAGTTAAGGACCCTATTTTGATATAGCGCCACCCATACATGGAACCCAAACCGTCCTTGTTGTACCCTGGCGACCGTCTGATGAGGATTTATGTTTGACCAATATCGATTGTTATGTCGATTAAAAATTCCTTCGCTCGATATAAAAGCCTTGTCAGTCCATATTATATTTTGAAAAAAAATGGGATTCCGATTAATTTGTTGCAAATACCAATGACAAAATTCTAAACGCCGCTCTTCATTTCCAGGATTTAGTTAGTAGGAGAAGTTATGAACCTTTTTTATTTTATACGGTTTATACTTCTTATGCTTTCTTAACGTTTTTAAAACTTTACATTTACATGTGTCAATATCTTTCTCAATATTACGGCTAGATACCGTCGGATCAGCAGCAACATAAGAGAGAATTCATCTCTTTCTCTATTTTCCTTATTGTAAATCTTACCTCTTGGTTTTCCAAATGATCCATACTCACTTAAATTATGATATAATCTTTGAAACCAATACTTAATTTTGAATGAATTTTATGACATGTAAACAAACAAAATCAAACGCTTAAGAAATTCAATCCATGGCCAACTAAACAATTTTTTGTTTTTTTGGTATTTTAGCTATTTAGAACAAAGCAAAATATTAACTGTTATGTATTGTTGCAATCGCAAGAAAAAATTCAATTTTTGAGACACCCAGATATAGTTAGGGTGTCCCATTTAAGAAAATTCTAGTTTCGATAATACCTCAAAAATTAACACATCTAAATTTTTTTTTAATACGTCACTGGAGTCTACGTAAAAAGTCACAGAACTTTCATATTGAAAGTTTCTTTACTTGTTATCTCCATAAATAACCGAGTCAGGGAAGATAAGAAAAACCGCAGATTTTAAGAATCACCCTGTATCTTCTAAACCATTCTAGTTAGCGTAGATCTGATTGTGCCATTAAACTAAACAGTAAAAAAGAGAACGGGCCACATATCTTAGTTTTTTTGTATCTCTTACCGTTTAGCCTATACCCTATAATATCAACGAAAAAAAAACACCCTGTACAGGAACATTTTTTTAAGTGTCTCACTCGATTAGCGATTTTTCTGCTGACTATAATAAAAAACCAATTACATATTTTTAATGATTTTCGACAAGGAAGCCAAATTTAATGTCAAAAAATATATTGGTTCACAAATTTGACAGATAGGACGCCATTTTGAATTTTTTTTAATGGCAACCCTCATGAATAACCACACGAGTGAATTACATTTCGCGGTCCGATTTCAAAAACCTATAGTTGTTGATATTTATTTTCAACCGGAAATACCGGGGTTCCTAAATTGCCTTCATCGAATTTGTCTTTTACCCACCTCTTTTCACCCCATTAATAAATAGACTTTTTAAGGTGAAAATCCCTATTTTTTGAAATGGCAACCCTTATCAATAACCAGACGAGTTAATTGCATTTCGCTATTGGATTTCAAAAACATATATAGTTGTTGATATTTATTTTCAGCCGTTTCGGAAATATGGGGGTTCCTTTTAAGTGTCTCACAGTATCATAATCGATCGACAAAATTGATGAAGGCAATTTAGGAACTCCTGTATTTCTGAAACAGTTGAAAATAAATATCAACCACGATATGTTTTTGAAATCGGATCGCCAAATGCAATTTACTCGTGTGGTTATTTATGAGGGTTGCCATTTAAAAAACCTCAAAAGGGCGTCGTGTCTGTCACTTTTTGATATCTGTCATATTTGAGAGATAGCTCTACCACGGGAAATTATGTTACTGTGAAAAGAAATGGGGTTTTCAGCTTAAAAGGTCTATTTATTAAAGGAGTAAGACAGTTAAAAGACAAAATCGATGAAGGCAATTTACGAGCCCCCGTATTTCTGAAACGGCTGAAAATAAATATCAAGAACTGTAGGTTTTTGAAATAGGACCGCGAAATGTTTCTATTCACTTTTTCCGAATTCCTAACGGTTCCATTGCTTGGTCACCGCGATCTCCGGATTTCAACCCCCTAGACTTTTTCATGTGGGGATATGTGAAAACACTTACCTTTTCAATGGAAAAGCTTAATAACAGGGATCAACTCATCCAGAATATTCATGGAGCGTTTTTTGAGGTGAATAACAATATGGAGAACACAACTAGAAACGAGAACTCCGATGCAGGATTGAGTTATGCCTTGTACAAGGCGGTGGTCACATTGAACAGCTTTAATAATTGCAATGTCATTACGCTTTTATTAAAATAAACCACATTCTTTCATAAGTTCTCTAGTAATTTAGTTCAACTTCAAACCTTTATATTTCAATGTCCGTTAGGAATTCGGTAAAAGTGAATAGAATCATTTTTGCTTAAATTTAGTCATATAATTCATATATGAACTGGTTAAATTGGCAAGGCGCCATATAGTACTAAGACCTATATGACTAAATTACCCCATTATTCTGATCATTTTGCATTTCCTCAGTTAGTTTTCAAGAAAAAAACGGAAGCACATGTAGGCGCACCATTATACCCGCCGTGCGAACCGGATGAGCACTTCCGTAAGGAGGTCTTTGAAGACAATACAAACTACTTCCATAGGCCCAGCAGGGACAGTAGTAAAATTGGTAAGTATTATTAACACAACTTGTATTGAAAATAAACTGTATACTGTAATTAGTTCCTGTACTTGTTAATTAATATTTTTGGTAACATTTTCTCTCATTCATTCATTCCTTCACAATTTTGTTTGCTGCCTTTCTTTAGGATGGAAGGAGCGCGATGCAAGTAAGTTTTAATATCTACGCATACATATACCTACCTGTAAATGTTATTATGCCCATTTATTTTATTCATTTAGTAGATACCTAGTTTTACCACGATTAGTTTTAGAATATTTCCATACTTAACATCACACTTTAAGCTAATAAAATTAAAATTAAGGCGGGTGGTCTTGATTCTTGTAAACGTGTACTATATTGATGTTAGGTATAACCATAAGATACGTATATTGAACTTGACTACAGTTTTAGAAAAGTTAATCATTAATTTCCTATGTATAGGGTCTTCCAACGAGGACTGAACAGGGGCTCATTTTTGAGCTTCCTTGTATTTAAATAAAAATCCAAAATAGCCAATCGATGTACTTTTTCCTGCAGAATTCAAAAATGAAACCAAAAATTTATTTGAACCAGAAACAAAAGAGTTACGCTATGGATAAGGTGTTTTTTAAATGGAACATAGCTTTTTTTATACGATTTTTGGGACGAGTGATTTTTTTTTGTCCATTCTGATTAAAATATTTAATATTGTGACAGCTATTTTTATTAAATTTTAATGTTTTATCCAGTATAATTTAACTTTAACCTGTTTGAAACGTACACTAGGTAATAAAGGTATAATCACCTTTGAATCCTTCAAAGTCAAAAAATTTGACAAATTTACTATAATATTGCCGAAATGAAATATTCATTAGATGAGAGATTGCAGATTGTTATCTTGTTCTACAAATGCCAAGAAAATGCAAGAGAAGCAAGGAGAAGATTTATTGCAAATTTTCACAGAAATATATCCGTCAATACTATTCTAAGGATAAAGAACCTATTTGAGGAAAATAAAACATTACTGACAGAAAAAGAAATCCAACTCTATACTAATTTAAAAAAAAAACGTTAATAATTTAATTGTTCAATGTGACCTCCGTTGTTCTCGAAACATGTGCGATAACCTCTTTGTAGCCTTTCCAAACTTGCTGTTATACTGTGATTTTCCTGGTTAAGGCGATTTATTTCATTCACAATTTTCTGCATGATCTCTTCAATATCGTGGTTTCGCTGCTTGTATACCACGTTCTTTAAATGGCCCCAAAGAAATGTGTCTAATATTGACAAATCGGGACTATTGCGTGGCCAAGCATAGGTTCCATTTCTACCAATCCATTCTTCATGGCGTCCGTTTAAATATTGAGTAACCTCACGCACGGCATGCGGAGGGGCCTTATCATGTTGTTAAATTAAATTTTGATATTCTTCCAATGGTAAATCTTCCAAAAAATTCTCAATTTCGTTTTCTAAGAACTCGTAGTATCTCTGTCCATTTAAAGTCCCGTTAAAAAATATTGGTCCCAAAATTCTATTATTTTTTATGCCACACCAAACATGGATTGAAGTCCTTCCTTGAAATTTAATTGTCTGAAATTTTCTTGGATTTCCAACGGCCCAGTGATGATTATTATGTCTATTGAAAACCACCGATGTTGTGAATGTGGCTTCGTCAGTCCATAAGATATTTCTAAATAAATTAGGGTCTTCGTTTTCTTTCCGAATCACAATTTGGGAAACAAATTGGAAGCGAAGTTCTTTTTTGTGCCGGTGTTAGATGTTGAAGTGGAAGGATATGATAAGACTTAAATTTATGATTTCTTAAAGTCCTGTGAACAGTTCCTTGGGTAACTCTTCTGCGTCTTACACCGCCGCCGTATTGAACGTCCCGAACTGCGTCCGAAATTGATTTGGTTGGATTCAGTCGAAAATAATTCACAATGGCACGGTCTCGATTTCTATTTCTTTCTGGATTTCTTTTTCTGTCATGTAATGTTTTATTTTCCTCAAATAGGTTCTTTATCCTTAGAATAGTATTGACGGATATATTTCTGTGAAAATTTGCAATAAATCTTCTCCTTGCTTCTCTTGCGTTTTCTTGGCATTTGTAAAACAAGATAACAATCTGCAATCTCTCATCTAATGAATATTTCATTTCGGCAATATTATAGTAAATTTGTCAAATTTTTTGACTTTGAAGGATTTAAAGGTGATTATACCTTTATTACCTAGTGTATGTTTCAAACAGGTTAAAGTTAAATTATACTGGATAAAACATTAAAATTTAATAAAAATAGCTGTCACAATATTAAATATTTTAATTAGAACGGACAAAAAAAATCACTCGTTCCAAAAATCGTATAAAAAAAGCTATGTTCCATTTAAAAAACATCTTATCCATAGCGTAACTCTTTTGTTACTGGTTCAAATAAATTTTTGGTTTCATTTTTGAATTCTGCAGGAAAAATTACATCGATTGGCTATTTTGGATTTTTCTTTAAATACAAGGAAGCTCAAAAATGAGCCCCTGTTCAGTCCTCGTTGGAAGACCCTGTACCTATGAGCTAAGTACGCAAAACAAAATGTTTATGTAAATTAGCTTGACAGCCCAACACGGTGCCCCCATTATTATGATGCTAATTTATCCAGAAGATCAAATTTTGACGGGTAAATTAAGACATCGACTATACAGGATGTCTCTAAAAGGTCTGTATTGAATGCTAAGACACACTCCTAAAATATGACGATCTAGCCCAACTTACCTTGGTCCAAAAGTTAATAATTTTCGAAAAGCTATTATTTTTTTTTTAACCTTTTCCAAATATTTATCTTGATAATAGCAGAATTTGCTTGAAATATGGTTGAAAGGTTTTTTTTTGGGATGCGAAATCCAAATCTGATAACAGTTTTGATGTACCTTGCGCCCCCAGCCTTACTTCACATGCATCTAAGGTTCATAACGTTTTTGTGGCTTGGTGTATTAATTTTCTAATAATAAATTGTTAATCCAAGGCATATTCTCGTCAAAAAAGGTATACCTGGTGGGTTTCGCTCCTAACAACCGTTTCTGCGATAATTGAATTTAAATGTTTTATGACGTTTAGTTTGTTATTTATGTAATACTTGCGTTTGAATAATGCGTTCCTGCGTTCCTTTTCTTGAATCTCTGTTTGTCTGCCTTAAAAAAAAATGTGAAATAGAAACACGTAGCTATAGAGAAAAAACAAAAAATAATTTAAAGTAAGTAGGTACATAACATGGTTCTTAAATATTAAACTCCAATCTCTTCCTATGGCCGGTTTTTGCAAATCTTGTAATCACTATATCGATGTCAATAGGAATATGCCTATGGATGTGCATTAGGGCAAGACCGGCAGAAGATGCATTTGTCACTGTAGTGACTAGCACAAATTCATGTAATATAAGAAATGCATCGTTATCGCACCTAGCCAATATATCCAGAGCAGTTATGGCAAGCTGTTTTTGCCGTTCCTCTTGTTGAATCCATTTCTCTCGCCACAGCAACAATTCATTGTTTAGTAGAAGAGAAGCAGCGCCATTATCTAGGTCAAGAAGCAATCCGAAGCGGTCGAGGAGGGACTTCTGTCATTTTCACCATGAGAATTTTTAACAATGTTTTCTGGAATGAAACTACCTGAAAAACATCCAAGGTTTCAGCTGAGAATCTTTCTCGCAGATCTGTGAGGTCTAGTAAGGGTGCATAGATTGATACTCTTTTATATTCCCCATAGTTGGCACGTAATTTTGGCGAGGAACCGAAGAAATATTCAGTTGGATAGCCAATTAATCGGCTACATTTTCTGCACGCTGCCAGACGTTGTTAAAACTAGTACCCATATTTTTCCGACGACTGACAATAATAGAAATTGTGTTATTTACTTGCATAGCACTGCTATTAAGATCGAGCGCCGTCTTCTGTAGTAATTTACTCAGAAACTGCGTTAGAAATAACACTGGACAACAAATTTCAACTTTTTTTTTGTTTCCTGAACAAAACCTATTTTTTTTATTGAACTACACCCAAGTAACTAAAAAATATCTATTAAAGAATTTAGTTAGCTCGCAAAAAAAATCTGAATTATTTTTTACAAAATTTTAATTTATAGACATACAATGAACATTTTAATTTAAAGGCATTTACAATGAACATACAAGCAATATTTTGTTGGTTCAACAATAGCAATTAAATAGCACATTTTTATCAGTCTAAAGTTTAGACACTCATTTTTCGCTTTTTAGACTGTCTTTTGAAAGGAGCCTCGGAGGTATCTCTCGTAATAGTCCAACAGTAGTCGGCTAACATCTCACAGTTCCATTACCTGATACCTTCTTTCCATGTTTGAAATATCCTGGTGGAACCTCTCACCGTGCTCGTCACTTATAGCACCACAATTTTCCGGAAAGTAATCCAGATAAGAATCCAGGAAATTAATTTTCAACGACATATTACATCCTAGGTGTTGGTAACATAAAAGAAGTTGGGCAACCAGGTCTTTATAGTTTTCTGCTTTTATGTTTCCCAAAAAATTTGTTGCAGCCATTTTAAAGGCATTCTAAGCGTCCGTTTCCTTGCCTTCAAGTATGGAATGGAATTGCGCATCTCCGAAAAGTTTCTTAATCTGGGGACCTACAAATATTCCCTCTTTAATTTAAGTGTCACTGATTCTAGGGGACTTCTCTTTTAAATAACTAAAAGCACGGCCTTCTTTGTTCATGGTCTTCACCAAATTTTATATGAAGTGGCGGTAGTAAAATCTTTTCTGGGTGAACTAATGGCGCGCTGGCTACATTTTTCTTTCCTGGCTCAAAAGACTCTCTCGGTGGCCAAGTTTTCTCTATGTAGTGATCCGATCGTGCTGGACTGTCCCATTCGCAGAGGAAGCAGCAGTATTTCGTATAACCTAGCTGCATTCCAAGCAAAATCGTCATAACGTTTAAATCCCCACAAATTTGCCAATTATATCTTTCATATTGTGGGGTCTCCAGTAACAATTTCAAATTGCTATACGTTTCTTTCATGAATACTGCATGACCAATTGGGACTGAAGGCAACTTGTTTCCATTATGGAGTAACACAGCTTTAAGACTTACTTTTGAGAAATCAATGAAAAGTCTCCAGACTTTTGGATCATAGTCGAGATTTAAAGCTGCCATTAATCCCTCAATGTCCCTACAGGCTACCAAATTGTTTTCCATGTTAAAAAATGGTTTTTGGGTTTTCTGACGGCGGCCTCGGTACACAGAAACTTTTACTTCATCTTAAAGTAAGTTCCATTGTCGCAATCTAGAGGCCAGTAGTTCGGAATTTTTCTTAGGCAATTTCAAATCCCTTATAAGGTCACTTAATTCACATTGACTTATTTTGTGAGGCTTTATACTGGTAAGTTCACAGACAAAATCGAAGCCTTCGAGGTTGATGGGCCGGCGATATTTTCCAGTACACTACCGTTTGAATTCATTGGAGCATCATCAGAATCAATGCTATATTCCTGAGGTGGATTAGGTACAGGCAACTCGTCACTATGAGGCACCGGGCGTATGGCTGATTGTAAATTTGGATATTGTATCGCAGACCTTTTTTTCTCCGAAAAGCCTTTTTTGATGGAAGGTATCAAGCAAACGTAACAGTCAGTAACGTGGTCTTTCGGTTCTCGCCAGATCATAGGAACAGCAAAGGGCATCTTACGTTTTTTCCACTTAGCCAGCCGCGAATGTTGGACGCACATTTTTAGTAGCCCAATTTTTATCCTGGTCTCCAATTTTACAGCCAAAATACAAGTGGTAAGCCTTTTGCATTAAAGGGCTAAGTGTACGTTTTTGTTTCACAAAAGCCACATCACCACATATATAACAAAAATGATCCGGCTTATTTAAACAAACTCGCGACATGTTGCTCAAAACTCTCTAATTTCTTAAATACTAAAAGCTCTTAATCAACTGGTGGTTGAAATACAACTAACTAACAACTTAGAATTTATGTAATATGTATTTAAACCCCTTATAAAGTACACATATGGTATAATAAATCCAGGTACTTCTCATCTAATAGTCGAATTTTCCCATACATTACGGGCAAGTAGGTAATTATCATAATTAACATGGATCTATAAAACCGGAGTCAACTGAGACTTTTGCAAGACAGATTGTAAGTTAGTATAATAAAATAAGTAAGATTTTGATATTTTGGTCTCGGAAGCATTTTTACTGTTCCCCAGTGCCATCACTCATCACTGTGAATTGTGTAAAAGCTGTGCTCTGAAATCTTTCCTAGTGTCTCCACAATCTTTGCGAGGTCAACAGAAAAATAGGAGTAACCCTTCATGCCGCTCTACCCATCGGGGTCTCACAAGGTGATGTAAGCGCACATCCCAAAGTGCTGATGAGGACCGTTTTTCGTTTCGAATGTACAGACGCAAAGTATATCTTAACATTGTATGCGTACAGCGTTTAACCACTGCTCAATCGACGCAGCGCCCTTAGTCATAAAAACAAACTCTTCCTCATCAACTTCATCATCCGCCCCACCCTCACATACGGTTTAGCAGCTTGGGGCTACGCAGCCCCAACTAACCTCAACCGTCTGCGTCTCCAATCCCTTGAAAATCGTTACATTCGCAAAGCCATGGACATCCCATGGTTCATCCGTAATGTAGATCTACACCGAGATATCAAACATATTCCCCTTACCCAATTCCTCCGTAAAAGAGGAACTAAAATCCTCACCGCCACCCTCACTCACCTCAACCCGTTCATCAGACAAGCCTCCGACTATGGCATAGGTGCCCCGCACCGACACAACCGTCCCCGACACCAACTCCTATAGGTGTAGCCACACACACCACCCCTTCCCCAGTGCCCCCTCAGATATTTAACCCAAAACCTTCTAAAACCCACATACCCGACTCCATGTGAACAGCGGGGTTTGCTGTTATTGGTGAGCCCCTGCGGAATAGACCACAGGGCGGCGAGGCAGGCAAGCCTAGGGGGAGTAAGCGGAGATCAGACCTCGTGATAGCTCTGGCCCCCGATAACTCCTTCAAGGTGGGCTCACCTTACTACTCTCAGCGTTTATATATTGAAGACCAGCTAAACAAAACAACAGGGACCCGGGTATTGCCTCTCGGGCAATGCGCGGACATGTATGTTCCGACAGTCCGAAATTCAAGAAGGCATAACAAAAATATAACCGTAAATAAAGTGAAAACTATATGGTACGGTCAGATAAGCAACATATTATGGAGGCTTCGTATTCTTTTATATCAAGACTAACTTACATGAAAATTTTTTTTTGTGTATTGTATACATACTCGTAGAAAATCGAATTCCTGGCGTCTACTCTAAACTCAATTGTTTGTAAGATATTGATGCAAGAGAAAGTCTGCTTATTTATAGTAGACTGCACCTCCTGTGTAAGTTTTAAATTTCATTATTCAATAAACCCGGACCTATATCTAATAAATTTCGGACTATTACTAAAATAATAATAGATCACAGAGGTGAATACTCTGAAAATAATTGAGCTTAGACCTACCTAGTTATAAATAAGCTGGAATGGGGAAGTTCTTTTGAAGTTATTCATAATTGCTCGCCTCTTGCATCTCTCACATCTTCTTTTAACCTTTTTGTTTTATCTTGTCTTTGCCAACTAAAATCGCCGCAGCATCGCGAATAGGTATATTTATTTTTATTTGCACTATATATATAAAATATGTACAGGGCGCGTTAAGAACATACCTTGGGTGTGTAAAAAGTCTCGTGTGAACATGTTTTGCATTACAGTTCCACGGCTTCCAACTTTTATATTGTTTATATTTGCAATTGTTTCTGGTATTTGGAGACACTCCAACTATTAATAATAATTTTTGATAAATTTCTTAATGCGGGACAGAGATCGGTGCAAAGAATACTTAATTGACCCATACACAAGTTGTTTGTTGTTTGTTCAACTAACCTACAAATAAATCTTCTTTAATATTCGATTATGAACTAACATTAAAGCACATTGAGTGTCCGGTAAGATGGCATGCTTTCCGGAGCGTATACGGCAGGTCAAAATAACCCTAGTTTGTCATAGAAAAAAAAATCCTAAAAAGCCCCTTAACGGAGATGCAGAGCCTCAAAGGGTTGCCCAGCGACGTACAGGTTTTTTTTTTTATATTTTGCACCCTACCTAGACCTTTTATCTTGAAAACTAGAAAAAAACTTTAAATGCAACAGTTACAGGATTTTTCGTGTATTATCTTTTACAGTTATTATAAAACAAAAGCGGATCGTAAAGTTAAGAAAAAGATGCACATTGCGTTTTTTTAAATGGAACTCCTGTTCCCTAAAATGAAAGATTGTTGTGTCCTAATTTCAAAAATATATTAAACTTACTTTTATAACGCGCCCTGTATAATTACCATGCCGGGGGAGCTGTCGCTCAAATAATAAAATTTTAATGATTTATTTTGTTTCCACGTTTTTAACACCATAATCCATGGTGCTTACTTTCCGATTTTTTTCTGTGCCTGGGAATTTACCAATGCTATAGTCATTACCAGCACTAAATTTCGACCATATTCCGTCATAGTTTCATTATATCTTATTCTTATAGAAAATATTTGGTGTTGAGATTTTTAAAATACAGCCAAAGTGTCACTCATAAGAACGAGAATTCATCTTTACTCTGTATGTTTACCCCTAAAAAAAAAACAGCAAGCAATAAAATATTATTTCTTTTTAATTTGCGCTGACGTAGGGGATGAAGAATTAGACCAGCTGCGCAAAAGATTACGCGAAACTGAGCTGGCCATGGAACGCATCGTCGAGCAGATGGCGCAGGCGCCTCTCGTCACGCAGGTGCGCAGCTTCTGAGCAGCATGCATAACGCCAAATCACACGCATCTAAATCTAATCTGGGCTTTGATAGGCTTGCGTAGAGAAGAAAGTTAGAGCTAGGGCATAGGTCACGCTTTATTTAATTGGTGTTAGTTCTTAAAAAGAAAATTCTTTAGGTAACACTGCTGTTCAGCCATTTTGGTGTAAGGCAACCATGACTTTTTCTAGCGTATGACCACTTTCTTATCCAATCAGCTTTTGTTTTAAAGATATTTTTGTCCTAAAAACACAAAACATGGAATTTCACCAAGTAACGGTAGAAACAAAATATTAGGTCAAAAGCAAAAAAAACCAACGTTTTAGCTAAAATTGCATTTTTTGAAGTATTCCAAGTGTTGTAATTAAAATTTTGTATTCGATTTGACTGAAATGTATGGTGTCTTGAGTATTTGTTTCTATTTTGACTTCATTACAATTTTTAAGTGATCCTATAAAAATTGTCTTAGTTTGAGCATATTCACGTTGACAGCTCAAAAAGGGCTAAAATGCCCTTTTTGACGAATGTATGATTCATAAATAAATGCTGATAACATCTTAGTTCAGCAAAATTCAGTTTTACGGTTGAAAATATAACAATTGCTTTTACTTTTTAAGTTTGGAGGGAAAAAGACTTGCTGAATCAAACTTGAATCTACGATATTAAAAATGGTACTAAAATTATACAGGATGTTTCATTAATATTGCGACAAAATTGAGGATGAGTTTCTCTGCTTAAAAATATGAAAAAAGGTTTCTATAAACCTATTAAACGGATTAAATACAAGGTGTTAAAGTTTTAATTTTATTTTTTTGTTTCTAAATAATTTTTAAAATAATGTCGATATTTGAACTAAAATTGGTATCTAGGGGTTTTTTAAAATGCGAAATTTGAATTTGACAAAAACTTAAAGGGATAAATCCAGGTAATGTTCAAATCTGGACCATTAAAGCATGCACAATTGCACAATGCACATGGTCTAAAAGTAAAATTTATCAATAAAGTATATTATTTAAAGTGAAAACCAATCTTTCGGATTTCTTTAATACAAGGCAACTTTATTCAGGTTAGTTACCTTTTATAATCTTACATATTTAAAGTGTGTCTGACATATGTTAACAATCTACTACGGAAAGAATTCAACAAACGTTTCTACTTATTCACAACATATTAACTCGGCCGGGATGCCAAAGAAGGTATTGATGTAAATACAGATATCCTTAGTAGTAGTAGTAGTAGTGGACGGGGAGGCTTTGACGCCAAGCAAGTAGGCCAGTTTTGACCCTTTTTGCCAACCCCGTTTTAACGTCTGGGTAATGTCAGCCAGACGGGACCTACAGTTTAACGTGGGTTCCGAACCACAATATAACCGACAGATATTATCCTCGGCACAGTATTTTTACGGTCTTGTTATTATTAACGTCTCTTTGCTCACCACAAACCTTAACGAGCCGGCCCTTAAACATTCTTGTGTGCAGCTAAGAGAGTTATGTATGTCGCGGGGACCGTCACCATCCGGAACAGCATCAGACCCGTGCACTCGAGACTCCGCCGCCAATTCTCGCCAAAGTTCTTACCTCAACCTTGACGAATATCAGGCAAGTGTCCGACATGCACCATCCGCCCCACCGATCATCCTTCATTTGGCTTAAGGGTCCCTCCTTCGACAACATGCCGTTTCTAGAGTACCTACTAGACTGAAGTGCCGTTGAGAATTTGTCGGTGTGTGTTGCATACGCACCACTACGTAGTATGGTGACCTGGACCCTGCAAACTGAAAAAAGTCTGCTGGGCCAGCCCGGGCTTCAACCAGGTACCTGTAGCATGGGAAGCGAGAATGCTGCCACGCGACCAGGCCGTCACCACAGATATCCTTAACTTGATAATGTGTGGCTCCGACTTGTAGAGGGCGTCACCTACATGTCTTTTCAATCTTTTGAGATAAGAATTATCCGTCCCAAACACATTCAAGGACAGGTGGTATGCCAGTTTCTCTTTATCCCCTTAATGTTGTCAAAATAGGGTGTAACCCAAATATCAAGACTCACCAGTGAATGAAGAGCTCTTTGTTCATTTTTCCAGATTATCTGTTCTCCAGCCCTTTGTTGCCATACATCGCGATTCCCTCTGAATAAAAAAAACATCTGATAGTAAGTCTGCTTTCTTAATCCAGTTTTCTCCCGATTTCTCTAAGCCTTGTAAGTAAAATAACCTGAATAATGTGTGCTTTCAAAATTCTATCATTAGTGCCGTCTCACAATAGACAAAAAATGCTCGTTTTTGTTAGAACATTATAAGAAATATTGTAAAACTAAAAATATAAAAGAAGTCAATAAGATATGGCAGTACTATCGGGAAATTTAGATTTAGGGAGTTCAGCGACCGCATCTGATGGAGAAGGAAACTATAATGAAATAAAAGTTATAGGAACCATCACTGACAATGATCCATATATTTTCAATTAACATATTAAAAGACAAATGGTGATTTTATCTTGTTGGATTCTGCAATAGTAACCAGTCGCGGCTCGTGGGTGTATAAGGGGGTGAGGCTACAAAATAGCGCCGCAGACGAAAATTTGGTTTAAAATGAATAGTTAGGAATTCAACCAGCAATATAATTATTTTGAAATACTAGGTTTCACGAGAAAAATATTCAATTTGCAAGGTCAGGGTCAATTTCTCTCAGTGCATCCGCTGTTGTGTCTCTATTTTGCTCTACTCTCGTAAGCGCCACAGAATTTTTAATATGTTCTTTGGAACTTTCGTGTGATTTTACCGCCCGTGAAAATTTTTTAAAATCAGAATACCCACTCCCTGAAATCCAATTGTTTTTTACGCTGCCTAATAAAATACACGGCCAGCAATACAAAATTTGTTTATATGAACTCCCGCAAAGCCATTTGTAACTATCATACCATGAAGTTTGAAATGATCACGAATTTTTTCGACCCACCCACTTTTCGCTAAAAACTGCCGTTATTTTTGGTGTTGGTCGACTCTCCAAAATTTGCCGTTTTTCTATCTCAGGTCGTCGCGAGAAAGGGGTTTCAAGCAAAGGCAAAACAATATAGTGAGGGATTAATAATTTAAATTAAAATAGGCAGAGAGCACAAAAAAAGTAATTTTATGTAACGAAACCTTGGACCTTGGCAATGACAATACTGTATTAATTATTAAAATAAAAAGCAAATCGGCTTACTCACCTGATGTAAAGGGCTCTTGCCTTACCTTACCTCCTATCAGCAACTACAACTGACTCTAGGAGTCGGTATGTGCACTAACACAACAAGAAAACAAATTAATTAGGTGTCAGTATTTTAACCCGCAGACCCGCCTCGAAAATCTAAAATCACGATAGGTTAACAATCACAAACGAATGACACGCATCGTAACTCGTAACCTAACGGCAAAGGGCTTTTCCAACGATCTAACTAAATCTAATAAGCCGACACCTGATCCTACGAGAAGAAAAGATAGATGAGCCTGTTAACAATAAAACATTGCCAAGTTTCAAATAGGCACTAGGCATCCACCTGTAATCTTTAATTTTGATCTGTTTTTTGTTATTGGGATTTAATTGCATATTTATTAATAATATCTTGAATGAAATGAAAACATTTATCAATTATTTCTAACTTATTTTTTTATGTTTTTAAAAATAAAACATTTAAATAATAAGTAAATAAGTCAATAAGTGTCCTTGTTCAATCAACATATGGCAACATGCAAGCCATTGCAAGCTACTGTTAAAATAATACGGTATAGGCCCAAATAAGTGGGCCTCACTCAACTGCAAAATTTGGCTATTCTTCCTGTTGTGCGCAATTAAAGCGGTGGAGGTGCCGGGTTGGAGAGCATAGCGTTTTATAAGCGATTTGTGACGTAAAGGAAGCTAAAGTTTTTGGGATTACAATTTTCTTTTTATGCGGTCGGGCAACGATTTCAGTTTTTAAAATTAATGTTGGATGGTGTGCGCGCTAAATTTAAAAGATAATATGTTGAACTTTGATGGTTACTCAATGTTCTATTGTTTTGATAGTTTTAATGATTGGAAATTAGTTAAAAAACGTTTTTTATTTAAGTAAATAAATTATTAATTTTACATGTGAGGCCCGGCCTCAGTTGCTTTATACGACGAGCCGCCACTGATAGTAAGTAAGGCTTCTATAGCTTCTATACGAGTTAAATTTGTAATATCATACAAATGCTGACTTAAACTGTATACGGGTGAATTTCAAGAAAATATTATCGCATACACAGACTGCCCAAAAAAAGTGTGATAACATAAAAATGTATTTGTTTTAGATGGGACAGCCCGTATTTTTTTACTAAAGTATTTATGTTCATATATTATTATACGGACCCATATCTAAAATCAAGGCCTTTGCGGTTTTTTTCTAATTTAAAATTATAAATCAGTTTATCTTATCATGCACGGTTAACAATGCCAGAAAGATCACATAATTTGTGTTGGTATAATACTTTTGTTCTTTTATTTGGAAGCATTCCGTGCAGTTGTCGCATATAAGAAAAAAGTGTTAGTGGTTTACTTAAATTACTTAAATCAGTAATTATCCAATAAATACAGAAATGGATAAATTTAAGTTCATCTATATTGCAATTGTTTGTGTCATTTTATATGTATTCACTAGAATTATACGTGTTAAATGCAAAGAAAACAAAAATGCAAGACGACGAGAAAGACGCAATGCGACCTCAGAAATGCAGAGATCTGCTGCAGTGTGTGAGTTACTTTAATATTTAGTTTATCATACACACACCATAATGAACTAGGGGTTTGCCTATTGTACCAAGTTGTATCTAAGTTGCTTAGAGATACATGTATTATAGGGGATGGCAAGGATGTTTACATTGTTTTGATAAAAGAATTTAAAACTTCTTTTTTACTAATTCTGGAAAAACAAACTTTATTCAATATAGATAACTGTAAGAAAAACCAAATGAATTGATGGTGAGATCTAGCATGGGCTATTGAATCTACCCATATGTCAACATTTATTTATTACTGCTGTATATCGCTTACCCATATGTCCAGAATTAATTTTTCGAGTTATTCGCTGGGAATAACTTTTTATATTTCACTTAAGATTTAAATCAATCATTAGTAGTTATGAACTTAAGGTATACCTATCTCTAAATACTATTCTTTTGATTATGGATTCTACGCATGTTCTATTGGCGCATGCCATGGCATTCATACTGTTAAAGAAAATTTTTTCGTTTCTTCACTCGTTCTTCCACTCCTCCTGTAACATGTGAGCATGAAGCTTTTAAGAGCCACACATCATAACTTTCTTATACGTGCCTGTATTACATTTTTAAGCGAAAAGATATATTTTTCTATAATTTTTACGTGAAAAAAGCAAATTCGGTACGAGCAATCGTTTTCGAGATAAATAATAATAACATTTTCGGTGTATATTTCTAAAGGAAGAAGAAAAAAAGATTTACCAATAATACTGTGAAACAGTTAGTCACTAAATAATATTACCTTTTTTACTTATTAACATTAGCAACATGAGAAAAAATATTTAACAAGCGACAATCCTATTGAAAAATGATTCACTTAGTTACAACAGTTGTTGAAAATGTGCACCCCAACTGTAATACAGGCATCTATCCTACGACACATTAATTGACGAACACGTTTTTTTTTATGATAAGGCACAGCACTGCAGGATAAATCCCTTATGGCGCTCTGGGAGCGGTGCGTGTGCGCAGGAAACGATTCACGTTGGTCTTGAATCTTTGAAGATTATAGTCGTTTGGGAACACGATCTCAGGGAGGTCATTCCAGAGTGATGACGTTCTCCAGATGAAAGAATTTTGAAACAGTGTCGTTCGAGGGACACTAAGCTGAACCACGTACTGGTGGGCTGCAGTGGCTCATCATGTATTTCTACCATGCACCGCTCTGGGTGGTATCAAGCTGGCAACCTCAGTTGAACACTTGCCATGAAAATATTTGTAAAATAGACTCAAGTCGCCAACCTGCCTTCGATGTTCAAGCCCAGGTTGTTTGTCAGACTATGGTCACCGGTGAAGCAAATGGCTCTTCTTTGAATAGAATCTAACGTTAAAATATTCCGGGTGAGTGTCTAATTGTTTCATAGGATGTGATAGTGCGATTCCTTAATTCTTTCACAGTTTCTATTGGGGTCGTATAATCTAAATGTTTGAGGTGACCCCAAAGGAATTAATCCAATGAATTTAAGTCTGAAGACCTGGGGGCCAGGGTCGTGTTCCTCCTCGACCTATCCAACGATTTGGATACACTGAGTTCAAATATTCACGAGCGACTAAACTGAAATGAGGTGAAGCACCATCGTGCATGGAATACATTTGCAACCTCAATGGCAATAGGATATCTTCTAAAAGTATGGGCAATTCATCTTCAAGAAAACGACAATAAACTTCTCCGGTAAGCCTCGGTTGTAAAAATGGGTCTATCGAATGGTCTCCAACGATTCCGACCCATACCGTTAAGTGAAATCTGGTGTTGATGACGGCCATGTGGGTTCTCATCCGCTCATACATGATTGTTATGGAAGTGAATAATATTTATCCTAGAGACTAGGGATTTTCGCCAATTTTTTGTTGCATCCATTGACATTAATCTACTCTTAATGGAAAATCAGTCGGTAAGAGTGCCTCTATCCGCTGGATGTAATAAGGGTATAAGAGATCGTTCTTTAAAATTCTGAAAGCTGTAGAAGAACTTACATTTACGTCAAAGCAATATTTCTGGTAGTTGTTGTAGGAGTTTCCTCAATTTTATGAAGCACATATTCCTCTACTTGTGGAGATGCTGCTGTGCGGGCCAATCTCCAATCTCTCTAAGACGTTGATGGAGACGGTGAACATCGTATGATGCGGGATAACACGATTAGGGTATTTTTCCTCATAACGACGCCTGACTGCTAATGAATTACCGTTGGCCAGACCATAAACAAACTGCATATCGCAGATTTTACTACTTGTGTAATTCATTTTGAAAAGCTTGACAACTAGACACCTTACTAATTATTATTAACGTCGGTATGCGATGCCTTTTCACTTTTTTTGTTTTCTGCTTCCGAAAATGTTATGATTCGTTTTCTTGAGAACGGTTGCTACTAAGTATGCCTTTTCACGTAAAAATGATAGAGAAATACATTTTTTTGCTTAAAAATGTAATACAAGCATGTATAAAAAAGTTATGACTCCTCAAAAGAGTACAAAGACATGTAGGTGGCGCCCTCTACAAGTGGGACCGTAGTAGTAGTAGTGGTAGTAGCGGACGGGGAGGCTTTGACGCCAAGCAAGTAGGCCAGTTTTGACCCTTGTTGCCAACCCCGTTTTAACGTCTGGGTAATTTCAGCCAGACGGGACCTACAGTTTAATGTGGGTTCCGAACCACAATATAACCGACAGATGTTATTCTCGGCACAGTATTTTTACGGTCTTGTTATTATTAACGTCTCTTTGCCTACAGCAAAACTTGACGCGAGCCAGCCCTTAAAAGTCCTTGTGTGCAGCTAAGAGAGTCATGTATGTCGCGGGGACCCTCGAACCATCCGGAACAGCATCAGACCCGTGCACTCGAGACTCCGCCGCCAATTCTCTGGTCAAGGTTTTCTTTACCTCAACCATACGAATATCCGGCAGTGTCCGAGATACACCATCCGCATCACTGATCATTCTTCATTTGGCTCAAGGGTCCCTCCTTTGACAACATATCGTTTCTAGAGTGCCTAGTAGACTGGAGTGCTGTTGAGAATTTGTCGGTGGGTGTTGCATACGCAACACTAGGTAGTATGGTGACCTGGGCCCTGCAAACTAAAAAGTCTGCTGGGCTAGCCTGGGCTTGAACCAGGTACCTGTAGCACGGGAAGAGAGAATGCTGCCACGCGACCAGGCCGTCACTAACATCAAATTCAAATTTCGCATTTCAAAAACCAATCAAGTTCAAATATAACGTATAATTGACATCTACTCAAAGAAAAAAAAACTTGTCCCTGAGCACTTAGGTAGTGCTGATGTTATTAATGATTTCTTTCTGGGCGCAGCTCAATCCGAGAATCCAGATCCTGTGGAAAATGTTAAAAAAGCTCTATTTTCTATGAAATCAGAGGCCATTGGTTGCGATGGAATTGGCATCAAGATGCAACTTATTGCTGTCCCCATATAATACCGGTTGTTGTGTACTTGATAAATTTCTGTATTGAGAGTCACAGTTTTCCTGAATGTTGAAAACTTCAAGTTAACGCCCCAAATGAGCTGAAAGATTTAAGATCGATCAGCATATTGCCTACCTTCTCTAAGGTCATTGAGTGGATCATGGAGAGTTAAGTGAGAATGCACGTTGCCCGTCAAGAAATATTGCCCCCCCGTCCAGTCTGGTTTCCGCAGGGGTTATAGTTGCACGACTGCCCTGTTAAAGGTAACAGGTGATATTCTGAAGGCCTCGGACCGTGGCGATTAGACAGCATTGGTTTTCTTGGACTACTCAAAGGCCTTTGACAGTCTAAATCATGATCTTCTCTTAAGCATATTTAATTATCTCGGCTTTGATGACGATTCACACCTTCGTATCAAGGAGTATCTCATTGGCAGAGGTCAAATGGTCAGGCGTAGTGTTAACTTGTCGAATCCTGTGAGAGCCCCATGCGGTGTACCTCAGGGCTCAATACTGGGCCCCCTATTCTTTTCTCTATATACATTCCAACTTATTACTTATTTGAGGTATTCAACTGCACACTTTTACGCTGACGATATACAACTTTACTTTTCGTTTAAGCCAGATATAATTTTGGAGGCAAATGATAAATTGAAGCATGATCTAGATGTACTTCAGAAGACCTCGGAAGCACACTGCTTGAAGATAAATCCCACTAAGTCGCAAGTGCTGCTATTTGGTTAAACACAAAGTCGTAACCAGAGTCAGAATCTTCTTCATGTTAGTTTACATAATGATACTTTGAGCACATGCACTACAGCAAAAAATCTGGGGCTGCTACTAGATGATGACCTAAGATTTTCTGGACATTAAGTAATTCTATCAAAAGGGCGTTTACTAATCCAAAGTTAATCTTTGGTCAGCGAGTACTACTTATTGAAAGTGTTGTGCGACTCCATTGTTCTATCGCATTTTAATTATTGTAATGTGCTATACGATCACTGTTTTTTGGATGGTGATATCAAATAAATACAGCTTATTCAGAATGCATATGTGCGTTTGATAGGAGGTATCCGCGGTCGTGAGAGGGGTGTGAGTGCAAAGCTAGGTGACATTCATTGGTTAGGAATGAACGAGAGACGTATGTTAGATAGTTTGGTCTTGTTCAGTAAGATAATTTGTTATTAGTATTCTGATCATCTTTACGATAAATTCAGATATGACGTTCGCAATTTGGACATTAAACACAAATTTACGATAACACCACCTGCACATCTCACTACTATGTATGAACGCTCCTTCACTTATCAGGTCTCGAGAATCTACAATAAAGTGCCTATCGATTTTAAAAACGTCTCTGGTTATAAACTGCTGATCAATTGCGTGGCACGAAGGCAAAGTATGGGTTAAACTTAAATCCAAGTAGCTCTAGAAATTTTTGGCCGATCTTAACGCGGTTTCCAGATTCTTAAAAAGAAAATGTTTGAAAACGAGACTTCTAGACTCATCTATCTCAACATCATCATATGTCTATAATACAGGGAGTTTCACATTTACCTCGCATCATTTATAAATTTTAAAACGTTCTCAAATTTACAAGCGTTAATTTTTTTCCAATTTTTTCCTAAAATTATTTTTGCTGGGCTCTTATATCGGGACGTTTTTCTCGATATTGCTCTAGTGGTGACAAATCAAAAAATACGAGGGTTTATTAAAAAATTGCATTTATTGATAATTCAATTTTTTTAAAGTACAAAACTATCAACATTGTACTGTAATTTTTGATGTTTCTATGATAAATTTGATGATAATTAACAAATTGCCATGCACAGGGTTAAACAACATTTCTTATTTTTGGTAAAACCTCTCAAAATGCGAGATAATGGAAACAATTTCATTTCAGTCTTAGATATTTAAAAAAAGGTGCAAAGGTGGCTCTGAAATAAACGTTTCTATGGTAATGTTCATGACATTCGGTAATCTTGTGTGTATGAATTAATTTTCCTAAATTACAATTTTTGCTGGATTATTTATTAAAAACCCGAAAATGCCAGCTCCAAAGTTAGGTTTAAATGAAATTCAAAACGTAGTACGTTTAGTACTGGACGGAAGGAGTCATGAAGATGTGGCACTCTGTATAATGTTAACCGCAGCACCATTACGAAAGTAATGAGAAGATAAAGGCAGCATGGAAGCGCTAATTACAGGCATGGCGGCGGCAGGCCTAGGATATTAAATAATCGACACGCTCGGTATGAAATAGAACATATACTTCCAGAAGAATTAACGCAAGTCAACGTGCTGCGACTCAAGTTAATGTGTCAAATGTAACAGTAAGAGGAAGGTTACACGAATCTGGCCTAAGGTTGTTAGACGCATTTTTTGTTGTTAAAATACGAATCCTTAAACAATTTTATTTCATTTTAGAGCCTGATGGACGTATTTTTGTTTGGAGAGGGCAAAATGAGAGGTATATAGAGGAAAATATGGATCCTCGAGTGGAAAGGGGGTGGCGGTCTTACAGTTTTCGGAGGCATAATTTTTAATGGGAAAACGGAACTTTTTATAACCAATAATACAATTAATGATTATTCTTATGCAAACGACTGTCTTATTCCTATCGTTATTCCATTTGCGGAGAACATCGGAGAGGACTTTCTCCTAGTTGACGATAATGCTAGGCCACACAGGGCACAAATCGTAAATCGAATGATATGGCCGCCAAATTCTCCCGATTGCAACCCTATAGTACACGTTTGGTCAAAATTAAAACTGGCACTGAGGTCCAGTGACAGAGGGTTCAAAAATTTTGAACAACTAAGGGAAGGTATTTTGGAGGAATGGAATCTGCTAGATCAACATTTTAACAATGCCAAATCGATGTAGAGATGTAATACGCAATCGAGGAGGGCCAACAAAATATTAAATTTATTGAATACAGCTCTTCCGTCAATATTTTTATTATTATCGTAAATTTTCCTGAAAATGAGAAATTTTGTTCAACTCTGTATATAACAATTTGTTAATTATCATAAAATTTATCATAGAAACATCAAAAATTATAGTACAATGTTGATAGTTTTGTACTTTAAAAAAATTAAATTATCAATAAATGCCATTTTTTAATAAACCCTCGTATTTTTTGATTTTTCATCACTAGAGCAATATCGAGAAAAATGTCCCGATATAAGAGCCCAGCAAAAATAATTTTAGGAGAAAATTGGAAAAAAATTAACGGTTGTAAATTTGGGAACGTTTTAAGATTTATAAATGATACTAGGTAAATATGAAACTCCCTGTATTATAGACATATGATGATGTTGAGGTATATGAGTGTAGAAGTCTCGTTTTCAAACATTTTCTTTTTAGGAATCTGGAAACCGCGTTAAGATCGGCCAAAAATTTCTAGAGCTACTTGGATTTAAGTTTAACCCATAATTTGCCTTCGTGCCACGCAATTGATCAGCAGTTTAGATTCAAATTATTTGTAAAACAAAATATTGAAAATTTCTTCTAAACTTGCACTAACCATCTAGCTGCCCACCTATGTGATACTAATATCTTCTACTATAGATCGCAGGTGACGGCCTGGTCGCGTGGCAGCATTTTCGCTTCTCATGCTGCAGGTACCTGGTTCAAGCCCGGGCTGGCCCACCAGACTTTTTCAGTTTGCAGGGCCCAGGTCACCATACTACGTAGTGTTGCGTATGCAACACACGCCGACAAATTCACAACGGCACTTTAGTCTAGTAGGTACTCTAGAAACGGCATGTTGTCGAAGGAGGGACCCTTGAGCCAAATGAAGGATGATCAGTGGTGCGGATGGTGTATCTCGGACGCTGCCTGATATTCGTATGGTTGAGGTAAGAACCTTGACCAGAGTCTCGAGTGCACGGGTATGAAATGCTGTTCCGGATGGTTCGAGGGTCCCCGCGACATACATAAACTCTCTTAGCTGCACACAAGAACGTTTAAGGGCCGGCTCGTTGAGGATTGTGGTGAGCAAAGAGTAATAATATAATAATAACAAGACCATAAAAATACTGTGCCGAGAATAACATCTGTCGGTTATATTGTGGTTTGGAACCCACGTTGAACTGTAGGTCCCATCTGGCTGACATTAAACAGACGTTAAAACGGGGTTGGCAAAAAGGGTCAGAAACTGGCCTACATGCTTGGCGTCAAAGCCTTCCCGTCCACTACTACTACTACTACTACTACTACTACTACTACTACTACTACTATAGATCGCACGGTCTATCGGTATGATAAGCCTAAGTCTTGTGAATCGCTCATAAACTATACCTATATTATTGTCTAATGATGATTATAAGTTCCATATTTTTAAACTACGTTTTCTGCTATACATTATGCTAAAACTTTCTTGGTTGAGATAGGAGGCCAAGCTTCAATTCCGCCAATTGTAATATTACATTGTAAATTACAATAAAGATATGTTTATTTTATTATTATTATTTATATCGACATTATTTCAAAAATTATCTAGAAGAAACAAAAATAAAAATAAAACTTTATCATCCTGTATTCTGAAACCTGAAACGAAGCATTTTAGGACATAGGTTAATAGGAACTTTTTTCATATTTTTAATCCGGGAAACTCATCCTGAATTTTTTCGCATTATTAATGAAACACCCTGTATATGGGTTTAAGGTGAAGTTAAGATCCTACCCAAACATCCAAATCCAAATTTGAATAAAATATCTTTTAACATAAAGCTGTGGTGCTTGTACAATGATTCCATTTACGCCCGGTATTTTGGACTTTGATTTTTACCGGAAAAAATTCAAAATATAAATATTTGCATGCTTGCCAAAATAGTTTTTTATCTTGAATGGAATTGCTAATTGAACAAAACGGCGATCAATTCCGATTTCAACGATATCGATGTACCCTAGTAAAAGTCTTTGTTGCGTCAAATAAACGATTTTTTTGGTGGACCAGTCTGAAAGAATGCTAGGTATTAGATACTCAATAATAGTATCTAGATACTCTAACTTAAGTTACCTGAAAAGTAACCAAGATACCCCGAAAGTATCTTATCCATGGTGTCCGGAAATAACGCCAGGAAACTTAAGGAGGTGATTTTAAGCGATAAAATAATGACGGTAAGTAATTTAGAAAAATGTCGAAATCTCCATGATTTCCCACTGACAGCTAATTAAAGTTTTAAAATTTATTTCTTATTAATTTGATATCTCAATTTATTTCGAATTGAAATTTGGTATAGAGCCTAAGCCCAATGAACTGCATCATCTGGATGTAAAAATGTTTTCCAAACTTGCCACCAGATGGCACTTTACTAGAATTTTAATTCTATTTTGCTCACAAATCACCGAAATAAATTTAGATACGCAACTGGACTCTTAGAACTATCAAAAACTAATTGGCGCTGATGTCCTAGTATTTGCGATCCGAAACACGCGAGAAAGAAAGAAATCTGTTTGGCAACTATGGGTAAAAATAAAGACAACTTTATTAACTTTTGATGAAATCTGTTTTATCGGTAGATATTGGTGCCGCTCTAAAATTTAAAATATTCATTGGTTTAAATATTCATTTTTTTTCTGCTTTTATTATTAGTTCAGGGATACACGTTACTTGTAACTCTTGTTTTTAAGTGTGGAGTAAATACCTTGTTGGTAAAGTAACAAATAACGTATATCTATAAAGAGCTCAAATAGAAAGCAGCAAAAAAGGAATTATTTAAACCAAGCAATACCTATTTATAGAAATACAGCTGACTAAAATAAAGCGAAATAGGTAATAAAGCATTATTTTTTTTGATATTATTATATATAACATCTATTATAAATGTAAACAAATTGACCCTGCATAAAACAATGTTTTTATATTTATTACCCATTAGGTACCCCTGATAACACTCCACTTATATGAAACTCATTAGCTATGTAGTGTAGTCTTCTGGTTTAATCCTCTCAATCCACTCTTCAAAAATTATTGGATCTCTTTTTGGCGAGCGGTGTCGCATGCCATGTTTATTTAAACAGTTTGGAACACAACATTTCTTAGGTTTTAACGGAGGTGCGTACTCCATAACGGAAATAAATACGCGAAATTTAACTAAACCAACCAAAAACACACTAAAACCAAACCAAAAGTCAAAAGAACTATCAAAAAACACGCTAATACTACACACAAAGACCGAACGATCACAAACGGCATGAAAATTCAACACAACTTAATAGAAAATTGACAATACACTTCAAATTTTTGACAACAACGAAATCTGGGAGGGCGCTTCTTCTCGATCGCAAATCGCAAATGAACGTTGTGCCCTCTATATGAACTTAACCAAACCAAATTGGGCGATGCCACTACCGGCGCCATCTACGAAATGCGATCCAAACAAAATAATAATGTTTGGCGGGAAGGCCCAGCTTACGTATCTAAATTTATTTCTGTGATTTGTGATTTTGCTCTTAACTTTTTTATTCTGACAGGTGTTATCAAAGTTGAGGTGTCATTTTGAAGGCAATTTCAAATAATATACTCTTGTTTCATATCGATCGTTTGGTCGCAAATCGGCATTAAAATATCTCGTGTGAGAAACAATTTTATGTACGAATCGTTAAGGTAGAAGAAAGAATTCCAAACGAAATACAGGAAAATCCAGGCTTCAGTACAAGGCAAATTGCCATTATAGAAAGAATAGGAAAATCAACTGCTTGAGAAGTCATTCATGAGAACCTGTTTTATCCTTGTCACATACAAAAGGTGCAAGCTCTCTACGACAGTGATCAGTTATTGCGTCTAAATATGTGTAACAGTATTTTACGTAAATACGAAGTTGATAATAATTCCATCAATATCATATTATTTACTGACTAGGCTACTTTGATAACAGATGGTGTTATAGACTTGCACAATACGCATCAATGGGCTATTGAAAATACACATGCTTATGTAGGAGGAGGTTATTAGCGAAGATTTAAATTAAATGTAAATGAAACAATGTAGTCTTGTATAGTCCGCCTTAAAGTTCTGTGGCTATGGAAGGAATGCGATTAAAAAAAAGACTAACGTACCGGGTCTGCTAAGTTTACCAATAAATTTGAGATAAAACCTAATTTTATGATGATTAGACCACGTATGAATTTTTTCCGTCCACGCATTTCCCGGCGGCCGCTTCTAGTCGAAGAAATAATTATTGTGGACACATGAATAAAATAATGCCTAAAAAATGTGTGTTCCACTTCGTTCTTTTTTTACCTATTGCCACTGAGAGTGGACAGTGGTGTGGTTTTATTATTAAAATAAGAGGAAGTAAATTTAGTTCATTAACTTATAAAATATTTATATGAAACGAGGCCCCGCACGCTTATGCCGCTACAGTTAAACCTGACTTTTTTTTATGCCTTTTACCCCCCTGTCTCCTGAGCCGTCGTAGCCACAGACTCGTAAGGCGGACTATAGACTGCATTGTTTTATTTACATTACTTTGACTCCACTGAAGGTATGGACTATTTCTTTAATTTTAAATTAAATGTTTGGTCGGGAATTACAGGCGGTCAGCTCGTATGGCCACACTTCTTTGATCCCCACTAAATGGAGACACATATATAAGAGTAGGGTTAGTGATAATGGGGAGGAGATCGGGGTGTTGTGGCTCACCTATTGGAGTTGGTGTCTGGGGCGTTTGTCTGATGCGGGAGTTTGGGTGAATGGAGGCGGAGTTGAGAATTTTGGTGCCTCTCTTGGAGGTATTGTGATAGGGGGGGTTTGTTTGATTTCGCGATGGAGATCTACGTAAAGGCTGAGACACAATCAAAAACTTAAGGAATAAGAAATAAGATTTATGATATAAGAATTAAGATTTAAGAACGAACATATGTTGTCCTATGTAAACAACGCACAATGAATTTTTTGGAATTAAGGAATAAGATTTAAGATTTAAAAAACCGATTTGTTGGTTTTAAGAAATAAGGAATAGGAAATCAACCAATCAGAAGTCAGCATGTTTGTTGTTTGACTTTTGACAATTTAATAACCTCAAAATTGTATTTTCAGTTTTTCACTTTAATTTTTAATAAAAGTAAGAGTTTCATGTAAGTCATGTATGACCAAAACGTTCACGATTACGTTCTATCATTAAAGTCTCCTAAGAATTCTCTTTGGACATTAATAGGGCGAACTCACCATCTCCTGTTGCGCCACCTTATTGATTTCCGTTTCTTAAGGTAATAATAAAACGCTGCCGACATTGCAACCATACTACTCAAAAGAGTTAAGGACTTTTTTGGCAAGCCCTCCATATTTTTTAAAAGTATAGGCGAGTTCACGGCGAGTTTGTTAAAGTTGTAAAAATAGTATTTGTAAACAAAAAAGTGGGGTTACGACAATAGTTTAGAGTTTAAAAATCGCGCCGTTTTTAAGTAACCGGATTGGTTAAATTTAGGTACTAAGATTTTAATTCTGTCTTGTACTCTTATTCCTTAACGCCTAAATCTTAAATCCTATTCTTTATTCCTTAAGTTTTTGATTGTGTCTCAGCCTTTACAGAGGAACCATGGGATGCCCATGGTAGTTCGGATCTAACGATTTTCGAGAGATTGGAGATAGTTCAGGCTGAATGGGGCTGCATAACCCCATGTTGCCGAACCATAGGTTAGTGTGAAGCGGATGATGGCTTGAATGAGTAGAAGTATGTTTTTGTGGCTAAGGGAACTGTGGCGGTTGAGAAGGGGGTATAGTTAACTGTAGAGTAGCTTGGCTTTGTTGAGGGTGTTTTGGAAGTGGGGTCACCAGTGAAGGGTTTTATCAAGCGTGATACCGAAGTATTTTACCGAGTCAGATCAGGGGATATCGCGGCCGTCCAGGTAGATCTCGGCGAAAGGCGGCTGACTTCTACGGTATTGAGACAAAGTTTCCAGTTTACGCAGTAACTGGAGAATTCGTTTGCTGCATTTCGCAGCTTTCTGGTGACTATAGGGTTCTTATAGAATATTCTTCCGGACTTATTATATGATGTTTCTCTTTAATCGAGAGTGGGAATGTGGTTTCTGCAAAGCGGGCCACTCCCTTGGGCACCACGGTCCCCAGATCTGAACCCAATGGATTTTTTCTCTGGGGTCATCTAAAATCCCTAGTGTATAAAACTCCAGTAAATGATCTTAACGATTTACGAAACAGAATAGTTAATAATTGTGAGCATATTAGAAAAACACCTGGTGTCTTCCATCGCGTTCGCAGACATTTTTTAAAAGTGAGAAGAATTTATTATAGGTTATAATTACTAATTTTATGTTATTGTTCCTGTGTTTTAGTGTTATTAAAAAAAATTGTTTCTCACATAATACCGATTTGCGGCCAAACGTATCGATATGAAACGAGTATATTATTCAATTCAATTCAATTCAAATTTTTCTTTTTTTTAATACAGAAACAACACAAAAGGACAAGGTACATAAAAATGATACAAACACCATGCCCTACATATTTACAATTAAAAAATTTGATCGACTACACATTAATATTAGTAATTCACTAAATATATATTATCACTTGGGTGCGTTAACGCATATATGAATATAAATTATGCATAACATAAAGAATCAGAAAAACAGAAAGGTCCGGGTGAACCTGTTACATCTTATTAGAACGAACTTAAATCAACATTGCGTTTAAAACTGTCATTCGAGATCTCGGCCTTTAAACTAGTCTTTAATGTCGAAATAGAGACACTTCGAAAATCCAGCAGATTGTTACAGACCAGAGGAGCACAAAACGAAAAACTAGCCCGAAACGCAGACGTTTTGTGTCTGGGGGCATCAAAACGATAATCAATACCCCTTAAGTCTCTAGTGTGCACGTCGACCCGTCTTTTTAACTTAGTAGCTAAATACTTTGGGACGCCAGAATTAAGGATTCTCTGCACGAAACAGGCATAGTGAACAAAACGGGATTCATTAAGCTTAAGCAGTTTGAGTTCACGGATATACGGTGTTATATGAGCGAACCTGGGCACATGCGCTATAAAGCGGATAGCATGATTAAACATCCTCTGCAGCTAGTTGCGAGCGCCATTCGTGATGCAAGGACCATAGACAACATCACAGAAGTTGAAATGGGACAACACCAAGGAAACAATAAGTGTTTTCTTCGTTTCGGAATCAAGGAGATCCTTAAATGGGAAGAGGCATTTAAGGCTAAGATAGGCCTTCTGACAGATAAGGCCAACATGTCTGTCGAACTTGAGGTGAGAATCAATAATCAGTCCAAGATTTCTGGCTGATTTTACCGTGGAAATTGGATCACCACAAATACTCAAGGAAAGTGAGATGCACCGTTTTAGATGGATTAAGAACCAGACCACTTCTGTCAGCCCACGACTCCACAAGGCCCAAGTCCGTATTAATAAGAGAGCATGCTTGATCATTGTCCTTTGGTGGAAACTGAAAGATAAGCTGGATATCATCAGCGAACATATGAATCTCACACTGTTCCGGGACATTCACCAGATCAGCTGTTAGAATTGAGAACAGGAGAGGGCCCAAGACAGATCCCTGGGGAACCCCAGAATATAGTTCTTTCAATGCTGATATAGAAGAGGAATCAAGATCATCCAACATAGTCAACTGTAATCGTTGTTTTAAGTAACTAGCTAACCAGTCATTAGTTTTGTTCTGAATCCCATAGTGATTGAGTTTAGCCAACAAACAGTCAAAATTAACCGTATCAAATGCCTTGGACATATCCAGCAGAGTTACCGAAGTAAGTTTTTGATTTTCAAATCCGTGCAAGCACTGATCAACGATAGAACAGAGGCTGGTGCTGTTATTAATTATTTATTACGCTGTGGGTAAAGGGACTTGTTGAGTCGGAATAAAAACACCAAGACACATAGTACGTGTTGACGCGAGTTAAAACATTTATTCAACTACCCATCATACATCGTTGACACTTCGTTGACAATTAACAAAAACGTAACGAATAGACAGATGTCGCCACATGGCTCAAACAAGGCGGGTATTCAAAACTTTTGGTACATATTTACAACACTCCCACTTAACAAAAGTTCACGAATATCCAATAAACAAAACCAAAAAAAAAATTACTAAGCACTACTCAAACCCAAAGATTTCACAAACTTGGAATTTTTAACATTTTGCAATGGTTTGGTTAAGATATCAGCTATCATTTCATCAGTCGGTAAATAGTTTAAGTTAATTTTACCTTCAGATAATGCATCTAGCAGGAAATGATATCTTATATCGATGTGCTTCGATCTATCATGGAAAACTGGATTGTTTGCTAGTTTTTGGGCACTTTGGTTATCATTGAATATATCAATACAATCCAATCTTCCTGTAATCTCAAATAAAAGATTTCTTAAATATATGGCCTCCTTAGCTGCTTCGCACAGAGCCATATATTCAGCTTCGGTTGTCGATAAGGCAACTGTCTGCTGTTTCATGAAAACAGTTTCTTTTAACACCCCATTTAAAAAAGCTGTCTTAACATCTAGATGCAAAATTTTTAAGTTTAGTTTAACAGCCAATCCTATCAATAACCTAAAAGTTGAATGTCTAACTACTGGAGCAAATGTTTCAACATAATCAACACCCTTTTTCTGAGTGTAACCTTTTGCTACCAGTCGAGCTCTATACCTATTTTGATTATTACTATCACTTTTCTTTTTGTACACCCACTTACACTGCACAACTGTTCCGGCCTCTGGTGGATCCACAAGCTCCCATGTTTCATTCTCATCGAATGAATGGATTTCTTCCAGCATGGTTTGTTTCCACTCATGCCCATCTGGCCTTGAAAGTGCCTCCGATACTGTTCTTGGAAGATCCAAAGTATCTTGTGCTTCGCCACCATTGCTAGCACCAAAGTATGTTACAAACTCATCAAAGTTTTTCTTTTTGGCCTCTCTTTGTGATCTCCTTGGAACTTCTGATACATCTGAATCATTGAGCAGCTCATCTGGGACATAATCACTATCATCATCTGAGTTTAGAGCATCATTGTACAGAGATTCATCCAAGTTTGAGGAAGATTTATCATTTTCTTCTCCCACTGAATCTGAACCATTCCTTTGTACTTTGTCTTGTATACTGTTACTCTCAGTACGGGGTAATGCTATATGCTCGTTTTCTCCATAATGGTTACATCACGACTGACTATCACTTTTCTTGTTACAGGGTTAAAACATCTATATCCCTTTGTAGTCTCATCATAGCCAACAAGGTTATGTTTGACTGACTTCCGGTCCCACTTGTCTCTTCTGACCTTTGGAACATTAACCATGGCTATGCTCCCATACACTCGAAGATGGCTGACATTTGGTTTTCTACCCGTCCACAATTCATATGGAGTTTTCAAGAGTTTTGAAGATGCTGAACGGTTCTTCAGGTAGCATGCTACATTACAAGCTTCAGCCCATAAAGACTTGCTCAGGCTCTCATCAAACAAAAGACACTTCGCCTTCTCAACTAGTGTGCGGTTAAAGCGCTCAGCCATTCCATTTTGCTGAGGTGTGTGGCTATTCGATGTTTGATGTATGATGCCAGCATTCTTTAAATACCTGTCAAAATCTCTGTTACAAAATTCGCCTCCATTGTCACTTCTCAGCACTTTAATTTTGACATTTTGCTGATTTTCTACTAAACTTTTGAATTCTTTGAACTTATCAAATGCCTCATCCTTTGTTTTTAAAAAATAAATAAAGCACATTCGACTAAAGTCATCTATAAATGTCAGAAAATACTTAGCTCCGCCTAATGATGTCGTTTCCATGGGGCCACAGATGTCACTGTGTATCACCTCCAGCAGTTGCTGTGCTTGACTACCTTCCTTGGGAAAAGGCAAACGAGCTTGCTTGCCTTTACAGCACACCTCACATTTTCCAATCCTAGCCTCACCCTTATACACAAGACCATCCACCAGATTTGCTGTCTTATGTAGGTAGTTATCATTAATATGGCCTAAACGTTGGTGCCAAACATCACTGTTCACTGTTTGAAAACACACTGGTTGGTCTTTACAAACATTTAATTTATATACATTGTTGTCAAGACTAGCTGTTGCCACTAAAATGTTCTCTGAATTGAAAATATTGCACCCATTTTCATTAAAACACACCTTATTTCCATTATTTATCAACTGACAAACTGATAATAGATTTGTTGTCAAACCTGGGACATGCTGGACTCCTTTCAGCAATATTTTGTGCTCCCTATCTGTGATCGTTTTTATTTCAATATTACCGGCACATTCCACAGTAATTTTGGATTTGTTTGCCACTACAATCTCGGGTAAATCAGGATTTCTTTCGTTTCTTAACCATTGTTTACAAGCTGTCAAATGCATACTTGCTCCACTGTCAACATACCAGTCAGTGTCTTTAAAACTTCCAGTGCTAAAAACGGCACTAAATCTTCCTTCAGATCTGTTGTTACTGGGGCATTTTGACTTAAAATGTCCAGTTTTTTTACATTTGAAACATACAATGTCACTAAAATCCCTTTTATTATTAAAATGACCATTTGCACTTTGACCTGCAGAGCCCTCTCGATTCGACGCTGTCAAATGACCACCAACTGCAGAACCGGCCGATTTTCCCTTGAAGCTCGTCCTACTGGCGTCATCTCTGAATGTCTTCCGAAAGCCTGGCTTGAGAGTTCTGTTCGCGGCAAACGCACCACTGCTGCCGCCATCTGTCTGCATGTCAAGTAACTTCGTTTTTATAGAATCTGTAGTAATGTTGATTCCTGAATGCTCCACGGCAATGATCATGGTGTCAGGGAGACCCGCCAACAGCAGCGACCCAACCCATTCTTCGTTAATTTGAAAACCGGTACGCCGTAATTTCTGTGATGTCTCGACGACTTGGTTTACATATGACTCCATGCCATCGTGGTGTTCAAGTCTGGCTGATATAAGCGTACGCAAAAGTCCAATCTTACGCATGAAACCATTGTCATCATATATCCTTTTCAGATTGGTCCATACCTGCCGGGCAGTGCTTGCATCCTTTACATGCGGAAACAATGATGGGTCGATTGTCAAAACCAATTTGGCCTTTGCTTTGGCGATGATGGTTGTATCAACCTCACTACCGTCGATGCACTTGTTTAAGCCCTCTAGCACAAATACATTCTCGACTGCGAACGCCCATTCATCATAGTTCTCACGACCCAAAAGTCTTGGCACACTCGTCAAATAATTGACGGCCATTTTGCTTAATCACTCGCGACTTCAACACGACAAAACGATTTTTTCTTTTTACTTCCCTAACTACCGAGTACCCGAAACTTCGCGTTCTCTGCGACCTGGGCCCATAACCTGTTATTAATTATTTATTACGCTGTGGGTAAAGGGACTTGTTGAGTCGGAATAAAAACACAAGACACATAGTACGTGTTGACGCGAGTAAAAACATTTATTCAACTACCCATCATACATCGTTGACACCACAGAACAATAAAGGTTAGGTTGACACTTCGTTGACAATTAACAAAAACGTAACGAATAGACAGATGTCGCCACATGGCTCAAACAAGGCGGGTATTCAAAACTTTTGGTACATATTTACAACAGGTGCATGCCCCAAACCCCTTCCTAAATCCACACTGCCTATTGGGCAAAATAGAATTTTGTTCCAAGAACAATGATAACTGGTGGTGAAGGACAGATTCGGCTATTTTGAGAGGTACGGAGAGCAAACTTATTGGTCGAAGATCACCAACGTTATTTATTCTGGTCTGTTTCTTCGCTATCGGCTTAACAATTGCGACTTTCCAAACATCCGGAACTATTCCAGTCTCAAAAGATACATTGATATTATATGCGTTAAGGGTCTTAAAATGTACACCAAGGCCAGTTGAAGCATTCTAGCAGAGATGTTGTCATATCCCATAATGTGTGGCTTTTGCTTAAGAATTGACTGCTTTATAAAATTTTCATTGACGTAGGAAAACTGAAATGACGTGGTAGAGTGAGAAGATGAGAGAAGCTGAGTAATAAGATTACAATCAGGAAGCGTTTTTGGAATACTATCCACTAAAAAATTGTTGATAGCCTCAGCGTCATGCAGCTCGGGATCCAGAATTAATGACTGGTCCCTCCGATGGATATTCCAACTCTTTAAGTGAAACCACATTCGTCTGCTATCACAACGACAGTCCCTAAGTACCATGGAGAAATATGCCCTCTTTTCGCTAAGAAGGGCTGCGTTATATGTATTCCGCAGATCACAGTAGTATCGCCTATGCTCAGGTTTTCGGGTTCGCTTGAACTGTGACCAAGAGTTTCTAGTCAGTCTGCGAAGCCTTTTAAGGGTATCTGTAAACCAGGGATTAGTTTTTTTAGATTTTTTATAGGTAATATTAACAAAGGGAGCATGCTTGTCAAACAGTGACAGAAGATTGTTATTAAAAAATGCTATCTTGTCGTTTATATCAGATATATAATACAAAGAATCCCAATGTATCAGGGCGGCATCAGAATTAAACTCGTCAATGTTCAAGTTTTTGAAGGCTCTTACAGTCTTCACTGTCTTGCCGGAACACTCGCATTCAAGATCAAGAATACATGAAATTAAGTTATGGTCGGATAAATTTAGTTCAGAAACAAGAGTATTAGTTAGTTTTAAGTTAGAATTGGTAATGATGATATCAATCAAGGATTCCGTGTCTCTAGTAACACGAGTAGGAGACCGGATAACCTGATACACTCAAAAGGTTGTTAAAATATCTAGTCATGGGAGTATTATTTAGAAGATTTATATTTAGGTCACCCATCAATAAAAAGTTATCGATACCATTTGCATTAAAAAAAAGTATTATGTCACCCAGAACAGAAATATTAGCATAATTGAAATCAGGTGTTCTGTAAAAAACTGCAAGACCAAGTGCACTTTTATTTAAAATTAATTTTAGAGCGATAAATCTGAAGCACATTTCATTGCCTCCGAAATGACACCTTCACTTGGATACCATCTGTCAGAATAAAAAAGTTAAAAGGAAAATAGAATTTTAGTAAAGTGCCATCTGCTGGCAAGTATGGAAAACATTTTTACATCCAGATGATGCGGTTCATTAAGCTTACTCTCTATTCCAAATTTCAATTCGAAATGTCAAGAAATAAATGAGATATCAAACTAAAAAGAAATAAATTTTAAAACTTTAATCAGCTGTCACTGGGAAATCACGAAGATTTCGACATTTTTCTGAGTGACTTACTGCCAATTATTTAACGCCTCCTTAAGTTTCCTGACGTTGTTCCCGGACACCCTGTATACACGAAAATATCTAAGATAGTTTTAATGGTAACTAGTTACCACTTAAAAGTATCCAATACAAGATACCATTATTAAACTAAAATGTAGTTATATTTTTGGTCATAAACTGAATTACCAGTAACTTAGATACTTTTAGAAACTAGATGCCGTAAAGTATCATTTTTTTGTACGTTACTCTAGTTCAGGGTACCGATTTTCAAAAAGGGAAACTAAAGTTTTTATACCTAAATTCTCTCTCTATATCCGCCCTAGCAACTTAAGATTTCAATTAGTCTAACTGAGACATATAATTAAAAATTGGCCCTAGTATCAATTTCCTACAATCAAACTATGCATGATGTCTTGCTTTGCTATAGACTAGCTAAATGTTTACTTAAATATTATATAGAAAGCTACTTACCTCCCCCTGGCATTCATCGGCTTTTTGCATTGCAAACGCTTGGTAAGGGTGTGCCATGATCGAATAAAAACTGTTTCTAAAGTTTTTTCCGCTCTTGGCTCACCCAGATGTCCTAGTCACATGAGTCAACATATTCCCATGAACAAAATTATTATTAAACTAGTCGTCTAATTTTAACCATTGATAAATCATTTTTTTTTGACGATTTCCCTCATTTATTTTTGCGAATAAAACTTTTTTCATTTTTTGATGGCCAAAGGATGGACGATTAATGCACAATAAAGAATATATGGTGTCCCCCCAGATCGATGAATCAATAGGTGAAAAGGTCCTAGCTTGGCTAGAAAGTAATTTATGTCATAATCTTATCGAAATATCAAGTAACTCAACCAAATTTAGGAGAATAGCTATTTACATTGCTAGCCGCGAAAGTTTACTTTATTACTCGAGGAGACCTCCGAAAATAAGAAAGAACTGCCGCGGCATATGTTTTTTCTACTACTAAAATATCAGTAGCTAAATTACTATCGATTATTTAAATACAAAACTTTATTTGATTTCATTTTCAGCCATAATGTATTAGTACTATATGGCGCCTTGTCCGTTTAACCAATGTAAATACATATAGTGGAGCCGGAATGTCCTTGTCTCGTCAGGGGCATTTCGTCCATTGCGCATCATCGAAAAAATTAGAAGACGATTTAACACGATTGAATACGACAAGAAAAAAAATTAAAACAGACTCACTTCGTTCAATATTTACACTTGATGGCAAGTAACTAAACACCATCAGCAACGTAGGTACAGACTAAATAGAGGGAATTGAAAAATAAAACTAATATAATATAATGGCACATGGTCATTGGTTATAAAGTCGGCTTCCACTTAACTAGGCGCATATGATCTCTAAATCAAATCAGTAGAATCAGAGGTTTCAAAAATGTTTCAAAATATAAAAACCAATATGGCGGTATATGGACAGCTGATTTTCCATAAAATTGAATGTTATTAGGTTAACAATTATTTTGAAACTATCAGTCATAATAAAAATGACGGGTGACGGGTCTCGTTCCAAAATTAATTTCTCAGGGGTGCGTTCGTATTGTTGCACACGGTCGACACAATAATTTTATATTTAAAAAGTTTAATAACTAAAATGATGGTAGAAAATTAGATAAACATATACAGTAAAACCTCTGACTAGCGACCAACATCGGGAATCAAATTAATGTTGGTCGGTAAATAGGGGTGGTTGTTTAACCTTCCTAATACTGACTGACTTCATACCCCGTAAAGTACTAACTGGGGTAATTTTGTACCCCAGCTAATTTATTGATTTTTTACTAAATTTTCTATAGTATCTTATATTTAATTTGATGTTAAATCAAACACAATTAATAAAACATATGAACAAAATATTTATTATAACAAAGTTTACAAATAAGAAATGGTATCCCAAAAAAACAACATAACATTTTTTGAAGTAAAACAATTTTTAAACTTTGCACTGTCCACAAAAAACTTTTTTCTCACTATGTTCTAGGCAAACAAAATTATTACAGGACTCGCATTTATTGCGGGTTTTTCTGTCTTTTTGGCGAGGACAAATAACACAACGACCATGATCTCTCCGCTAAAGGTGGTACATGAGGGCCGCCTAACTCGGGAACCACAGTGATCATGTGATCGCGGATTAGTTGCTGGATCCTATCCTAGTTACCAAATCTTCTACGTATTTGATCCTTTACAAGCTCTTTTCCAAGGCATAGGAGAAATTTGCGCCTAGCATCTAGATATGACTTGTTCCAATCGGGATACTTTAGTCTCCATAAAATAAAGGAATTCAGAGCTGCGGTATCAATGAGATGACCAAAAATAACCATTGGCCATCTGTTTGTCATTCTTCGCGTAGTGTATTCCTTGACCATTTTGTCCGCGGTATCAACGGCTCCTTTAGTAATATTGTAGTGAAGAACTATTTCAGGTTTATACGAGTTGGCCTCATCACTGACTTCGTCTAAAACATGTTCAGTCGATAATAAAATGAGCCTTGTTTTTGTCAGCTGAATAGGAAACTAATGTGTGGTCCTAAAACTAACCTGAACTAAGAATTTACAGGAAAATACCTGTCTAAAACAACAAAAAAGAGTTTTTGCGCGCCCACAAGTTTTACGGACTGGGGTATTTTTGTACCCCAGACACTATAAACCTTGGAAAAAATATTAGTATTGTTTAAAAGCTAATTTCATTTCAAAAACTAAGTTAGGAATATCGTCTAATTAGCATTTCTAAAAGGATTTTCACGCGTGATTAACGAAAACGAAATTATCTTGATTTTTCATGAAAAAAATCAAGTTGGGGTACAAAATTACCCCAGTTAGTATTAGGAAGGTTAATAGAGAAAAATTAAAACATAAGAACTGGTCTGCATTTTACATTGTATATAATTTTGAAGGTTTTTGTGTACATTTATCTCAACTAAACTAATGTATATATTATTGCAAATACAAATAATTTATTGGTACATATACAACGTACAACATGTTTAGACAAGTTACAAAAACAAAAAATATATAAAATACTATATACCCGACGCAGTAAGCTAGGTAGTAGTAAACAAATAAAAATTTACTTTAATTTTATCTAAAGAAAGATATTTCCTTTTTTTCCGCCAATTTCAAAAATTTACGTTAGCCTCAAAACACGCGAAAACTTTTCAGTTGCAATTGTTTTTATGGCAAAATTTAAACTCATCCTGGATAATGATGAAATTAATGTCACAAAGGTGCTTTCGTATTGTTGCAAAAGGTTACACGTACTATGAGTTGTGAATGTATCTTATTAATAATTATAGTTTTTTTAGTCATTTGTAATTTGAAGAAGAAAGAATGATAAGATGCATTGTCTAGTACAATTAGGGATGGTTCATCCAAATTTGGTATCAGCTTTTCTCTAGCTCACTTTTCAAAAAGCTCACAATTCATGTTATCGTGGTAGTCGGCGCTCTTTGATTTAGAGAAAAAAATTAAACTCGCTTCTTTATAAAACTAGTAGATGAGCCAGCATTTAATATAATGTAACGTTTTCCCGAACCACAACCTCTTTTTCGTTTTACTGATTTCACTGAGTCGTCTTGCTATGATTTAGACCTACTTCCATTCGAAAATACCCAAGTTTTATCTAAAAAAACTACTTTTCTAAACTTTGATTGATAATTTTCAACATATTTTTTCAAAAATTTGACTCGTTCGCTTGCAATTCTTGATAGTTCGCACACATATCTTCTGTTGCAGTCCTTTCTATAACGAAATCCCAAGTTTTTTATTAGCTCTGACAATGACCTGAGACCTATTTCTAAAATACCTCGTTCTTTCAAAGCATTTTTCAAAACTGAAAGCGTTATATCAACTTGTGATGCATATAAGTCAGTATATAACGTTCCTTACATCCATTTATTTTCCTTCCTGTAAAGTTTCACTCTTCGTTTTCCTTTATCGTCGTTGCGTTTTCTTCATTGGTATACTTCTACTACTTTCATGAACAATCCTCTGTATTGATCTTAAACTTAGTTTTGGTGCTTCCGAGACTTTCTCTTTAATAGACTTGGGATTTAATAACTCGCCGGTTTCAGTAGCCTTCTCCTGGTTATTTTTAAAATAATCTAATATATTGAGAACCATTTCTTTCGCCTGGGGATGCAAAAAACCTGCAAACCGATTTATATTCATCATTTTATGTCACAATAATTTTACATTTGTCAAAACTAGGGAGCTTATTCACGACATTATGTAATACAAGAGTGTTCTTCAACACATTTTGATAATCACTGAAAATTAGATGTGCTTCTCTCTCCGATTCATAAATAACCAATAAGTTTATCGCGTTTATATTACGGATATCTTTATAATGCCGTTTAAACCTTGGTTTGAGCAAGACAACACTATATAAGTTTCTCTATGATAAATTCATACCGGGCCTAGTTAAGTGGAAGCCGACTAAATCAATTTAAGCTGATTCGTTTTAACTATACTATTTCACTGAAAGTCTGTGGTTTCTACATGTTCTTCACCCAACAATTTTCAAACGTCATTGTCTTGAAAACTGTTAAAGATAGGTATGGGATATGACAACGATGCCTCGAATAAAGGAGTTAAGGCTCTCACCTGAAAATATTTTCCTACCATTATGGCGAGGCCAATAAGCCGATGCATGGCAGGGTAGTTAAAGGGGCATTCTGGGTTGGAGAGAAGGATCCACCAGGTCTACTTGCCTGGTATTCTTCCCTACTACAACCAGGCGGACAAAAATTACTCCACAACCAATGAACCAATAGACTATCGTGAAAAAGAAAAAGGGAAATAATTCACTTCGATATGGCATAAATATGTTTGGGTGTGAATACTTGACACGGACACCGTCAGAATAGTGATATACACTGATTATGATCGGGTCATATAAACATGACTATTTATTTATTACTCCTTATTCGTACATGTTTATACTTAAAATTTTACATTGAATCCAAATTTTCAAAAATATGTTGGGTGTTTCGTTTAAAATACCAAAGTTGAGTGTATTTCCGGTTGAACCGGAAACGCTTGTCGGATGTCTGAACACTGAAAATCTGCATCTAAAGCAACCACACGACCTAAAATTTCAAATCGTTATATTATTTCTTAACAAAGTGATAAGCTGTCAGTAATCTCGTGGTCATCCGGTATACCGATATTCAATTCACTAGTGACAAAATCCGTTTATCCAAAATTTCCATGACATACTTGATTTTCCGAAACTAAAAGTAGATCTTCGATTACTTTCTAACCAAGCAAGACTCCTGAACCCTGAATCCCAGAAGATTTATTTGTGCATCGATCCGGGGACACACTGTGTAAGTGTGTAAGATAAAATATAAAACTTTGTTTCCTGGTCTTGTTTTGACTTTATATTTGTAATTAATCAATTACGTACAATATCCCTTAATTTTGTTCATGAGCGTATAAAATGTGGAAAAAAAGTTTGGACTACCCTTAATATTTACGTTCTTTAGTTGATAAGAAATGCTGGAATACTTTTAAGTTTTTTGTTTGCCTAGTTTTTGACTTGGCTCATTTGTTTTTTTATTAACAGTTGCACAGCTTCCTTTACTTCCAAGCTATGAAGGACAAAGTCTGGCAACGTTGCAGGTAGACCGATGATTCGCTATTTTTATTTGTGCTCTTGTGCAGTCTTCATTGAAAATTACGGTTTATTTCAAATTATTTATTGAACTTTTTGCATTTTACTTCAGTATAGTAACAAGAATATAATAATATAATATATATTATATAATAATAGGAAATTTAAATTAACTTAAAAAAATTAGTGATTTTAAAACCTATACTTATACTTTTAAAGCTTTCTTTTTTTTGATGATGTATTTTGGTGTTGAAGGTCATTTCTGTTTTTTGTGTAATTGTTTAGTAATATATTCAAATATATTGCTAAGAGTAAGTGCTACTTTATAAAACATTTTTCGATAGTTTTCTCCACAGGGACATGTCTCATTAAGCGGTATCAGAAAGCTACCACTTTCTAAACTAGCCAAACCTAGCTTAGCTAAAAGAACTTGGTGATTTTGCCGATTCAAAAATTTAAGCTTAAGTTCTTTAGTAGCTATAACTTCATTGGTAGCAAGACATATAAACCCCCCCCCCCCCTTTGCAAAGAATCAATGGTAATCCTTAAGATAATCCGATTGAAATATGTAAGGAAACTCTAATATTTCTGTACTTTCAATATCATGCTTAACAGAGTATTTGCATGATTTTAACACTGTAACATTTTTTAACCCTGACTACAATACTTTGAAGTCTAATTTTTTTTTCTGATTCGAAGATCTGTTTAAATGATACATGACAGTTACAACTAGAAAGGTTCCTATATCGGCCAAATCTTTTTTCAATGGTATCTGTTTAAAATTTACCAGCTAAAATGTATTTTATTTCAAAATATGGATAAATGAGTATTCTATAATGTCTATTAGAACTGTGGTACTGGTACCTACTAAGTTTAATAGCATCATAAGTGTCCCTAGTTAAACTCACCCCCTCTGGATCGTTATGCCATATTATATCAAGCCAAGTCACAAATTTCTTTAGCTAGTTTACCTTCAAATTATTTTTTAAATATATTGGGGTAGTTCAATCGTCCCTTTTTTAAACCTTGCCGTACGCAAATAAAAACATTTTGCCAGTTAAACAAACATTGGAACTAACCTTAAGATTTTCCTATGATGATAACATTGATAACTAAAAGTCGGGAAAATCAATATAACAAACAACGTATGCGTCAAGAGTCAAGACTTGTCGATGCACTTCACAATCACAAGCACAAGCAATAAAGACTAATTTTTATCGCCTAAACGGGCGAATCTGCACGGAAGTTGCGTTAGTTTACTTATTAAAAATCGGTCTACTTCTGACAGGATTTGCGACGTTGCCTTTCTTACTTCATGGCTTGGAAATGTAGGGGGCCATGACAGTTGTCATCGATGTGACGTCATCGACATTTTTTTATGGCAACATACGACTTATGAACTTATGATACATGTTAAGGTATTTCAAAATGGCAACCCATCAATAGCAAAAAATATCTTTTTCTAATTTGGTTTTTAAAAATAGTATATTAAAGTACAAGTTTTATAAAGCTCATTTTAGCGCACGCCTCCAAGTTAGAAAACGAGCCGCTTTTGCGGCAAGTGCGCTGATAGCTTTATAAATTATACTATTTTTTCTATTTTGACATTTTTTTCAATAAATAAATCCATATTTAAAAAGAAAATAAAACATACAAATTTTCAAAATTTTAAGCCTACATTTTTTGTTGGAAATACAGTCAAATTATTTATCACAGTAGCCTTGAAATTAACAAATAATTTTATTTCCGTGTCAGCCATTTTGTCACGAAGTTGTCTAATTTTTCTAACATACCTACATAGTTTTATAATATGGAGAAAGATGAGTTTAGTTTAACCCCGCCAAAGTTAAGGGAAATTGCGGTAAATTTTATAGTTCTGTTTTATAATATAGTAAATTTGTAAGATTATTTGATATTTTTTTAACTCGTCTCCATTTCATATAATTAATGTAACCAAACATACACGACAGCAAAATAAAACATTTGTAAACATCATTACCAACCTTAGAAAAATAAAGAAAACTGTTTCATAAAAAACGATATCGAAACAGCTTTTTTATGAAACCAAATTAGAAAAAAGCTGGTTCGATATCGTTTTCAGCATCGTAATGAACTTTTTATGAAACAGTTTTCTGATGATGTTCACGAATGTTTTATTTTGCTGTTGTGTATGCTTGGTTGCATTAATTCTGTGAAATGAAGATGGGTTAAAAAAATATCAAATAATCTTACAAATTTACTATATTATAAAATACAAAACTCTAAAATTTACCCCAATTTTCCTTAACATTGGGGGAGTTAAACTAAACTCATCTTGCTCCATATTTTAAAATTATGTAGGTATGTTAGAAAAATTAGACAACTTCCTGACAAAATGGCTGACACGGAAATAAAATTATTTGTTGATTTCAAGGCTAATATGATAAATAATTTGATTGTATTGCCAACATAAAATTTAGGCCTAAAAGTTTTGAAAATTTGAATGTTTTATTTACTTTTTAAATATGGATTTATTTACTGAAAGAAATGCCAAAATAGAAAAAATAGTATAAAGCACACGTTTTATAAAGCTATTAGAACACTTGTCCGTTATAAAACGCGCCGCAAGCGGCTCGTTTTTTAACATGGACGCGTGCGCTAAAATGAGCTTTATAAAACTTGTACCTTATAATATTATTTAACCAAGAGTAACTGATCAACTATTCTTTGGTTTTTTTTTATTGACCGTGGTTTTAATTACCAATTGCACTAAAGCACTAGTATTAAATAAAACATAACAGGAACAGAAGAAAGAAAAAATAAACAAACTCTTCTTGCACACTTTCATCAATATTTCTTGGACAATTTAATTCGATATTCCAGAATCGCTGTGAAATAAGAGCTTTCAAATGATGTATCACAAGCCGTATGTTGCCATTAAAGAAAATGGCGATGACGTCACATCTTTGACAACTGTCAATAAAACAAATGAATTAGTTCAAAAAGTAGGCGATAAAGAACTAAATTGACATATTTGAGCGTTCCTCATAAAAAGTAAAGATAACGTAAATGTTAAGGGTGTAGTCCATACTTTTTTTCCACGCTGTATTCTTTCGACTTATTGTGAAGCAGGCCTAATCACTCGCTGCTTTATTTGTTTATTTTATCATATCATTTAATGAATGCAAAACCAAAAATGGAAATCTACAGAAAAATAAACCCCAAGTCAATGATAATTGACTATTTTCTTACCAATTTATCAATGTAGGTACATTATGTATACACAGTGTTCAAAATAAAGTCGGCACTATTACTAACCTTGTGATTATAAGAGTTATGAACACGGTTAAATTGGCAAAGTAGTGTATTTGTTATACTGATGAGATGAAGATACCGATATTAGAAATTGAATATGTAGCGACGTGCGTCACGCCACACGTTGCATCGTGTTTAGGCAGGCCATTTTCGAGCACAAAATAATACGGACGAAAATAAGAAATTTGCCCAACTACACCAGCGACAAAATGATCAATTTCTCTATTAGTTTCACTTGTCCGTAGTTGTAAATGCCGTTTCGGCCCTGCTGGAGGAGGTCAATCAGGAACTCGAGGCACGCAAGGTCAAAACTCCAGAGACGGTGTACGAACAGGTCTGACATCGCTTTAATGTCGTTGCATCTGTGCTTATATCATACATTTTTAAAAAGTTATTTTGCTTTTGTTTATTCTTTGTTCAAATTTTTTTACTTTTTTTATTTACTGCCCACTGTTTTTAAGACAATATTTTACAACTACAAATATAGATAACAGTCGCAGTCTCTGCAGAGGAGAACTGTAATATTTAGAGTTCAAGCGACAAAAATATTTGCAAAAAATGTCGTGTGACAGAAAGTACAACAAACGTATTACGTATGCTTTGGGTTAAGACACCCTAACTGTAGTCGCACTTCCTATTTTATTGTTTAGATGTTTACAGTAATGTCGCATAAAAGATTATTTGAGGTTAACCCCGTTTTTTCTTTTGTTACAATAACTTTTTCGTAGTTAAAGTTATTATATAATATTAGTTACAAAAAGTATTAACTGAAGGTAAGGTAACTAATTGTAACTAAAATAATTAGTTACGTGTTTCGAAATGAATTAAGGTTAGGTTATTATTTTATTGATCATTTTCAAACACGTGGCTTTGACAGGTCGGCCATTTTGCCTGAATGACATGGCCGTTCATGCTAATAACTTATTAGACTCTTTTATTGTTATTTAATAAGTTTCCAAGTAATCTTAGGATTCATTTGTGACCATTTCTAACAAATAACTATGCCTGTGCTACCTGGACTTAAATACTTTCTCCTGTTCGAACTGTATTTCTATCGTAATCCTTATTTGAACTTCTTAGTGTAGGCTTTAATCTTTTGTTTATATTTGTGTAGTCAAATTTAAAATTTTAAAGCATGGAAAGTGAATATTATAAGACTCTGTTAGTGGCAATGTTAAATGCAATACGATGCTAAACTCAAAATTATTAGTGATATTGATCCTAATCTGCTTGGAGACTGATTTTGGATATTCAATGTCTGCCGGACGTTTAAGTATGCTCCATTCCACAATAATTCGTTGATTTCCCGACCGCAATAAAATTTAAACCCAGCCATAAATAAGTGCATTTTGAAAGGGTACAGGTCCTGATTACCTACTAATTTCAATACTTTAGGTTAGCTATTTTCAACAAAACAACAAATATAAAATAATAGGTAAGTATCTTTATTTTAATTATGTAATTAAATAGCTATTAATACCTATTTATACAAAAATACTAATCTACAATATTATAATATCATCTATGCCTGAACTAATAATTATTAAGGGCCTTACGTTACTATTAATTATGTTATTATATTGGTATATTAGGTAGGTTAATGGCAAATTGCAAGTGTCCAATATAAAGCAGAGTCTTTTCATTTTAGTTCATCAGTCGTTTGGTGTTTGTCAAGCTGTGCGTTCAAGGTATTTTCGTGCATCCAAAATATATTAGATCTGTGTGAAACTTCAGATAATATTGCTTCCGGAAGTTATGGTGGAAGGACGAAAAAACATTTATCACTTGATGCCAAAAACATCATAAAGAACGTTTACTGTACCCTTTTAGAAAAAGGGTATGACCGGAGTGCAAGTTTTAGTGAAACGAGTATTTTTGCATTAACGGCAGTAAAAGATATAGTGACCAAACCCATCCAGCCAAGGAAAAAACGGTGTGACAGCGGAAAATTGAGAATATTCGAAGAAGCTGATAAAGACTTGATTCGGAGGAAAATTTATGACATGTACAGTAAAAAAATAGTCCCAACAATAGATACGCTAAAAAAGGTACTTACAGCAGACGAAACCGACATTTCATGTGACAGGACAAGCCTTTGGAGAATAGTAAAAGCAATGGGTTTTAAGTATCGTACCATTGACAAACGACAAGTACTAATGGAATCGCAGCGTTTACAAGTAAGGCGTAGAGATTATTTGAATCTTATCAGACAATATAGTGAAGAAAATCGTTCAATTATATACTTGGACGAAACTTGGTTTGATACCCACGACACTCCTAAAAAAGGTTGGAGCGATTCAACAATCAAATGTCAAACTAAAGCTCCCTCAAACAAATGACAAAGAATTACGATATTACATGCAGGTTCAGAAAATGGATTTATTCCGAACGCTCTATTATTATCTGCGAAGAAAATTGCCAATTCATCTTTGGATTACCATCAAGACACGGATGCTACATTGTTTGAAGATTGGTTTCAGAATCGTCTGCTTCCGAATGTGCCCAAAAATAGTGTTATTGTGATGGACAACGCTAGTTATCACAGTCGCCAACTAAGTAAAGTGCCGAATTCAAATAATACAAAAGTGGAAATTCAAAACTATATGATGGAAAATAATATATATTTCGAGGAAACCTATACAAAAAAGGACCTTTTAAATGTTTTAAAAACATTTAATATTGAAAAAGAATATGTCTCTGACAATCTCGCAAGTGCTAATGGTCACACAGTTTTACGCCTCCCTCCGTATTACTGTATTTTTAACCCAATAGAACATATATGGAGCCAGTTGAAGACAATGATTAGAAGAGAAAACACATCCCCTACACTAAGTAGTTCTGTTATAGCATTAATTAAAAAATGTGTAAATAATATCCCAGTAGAAAGTTGGAAAAATTCTGTGAGACACGTGATCCAAGTCGAAGATTCCTATAGCATAATTAATAGTAACGTAAGGCCCTTAATAATTAGTTTAGGCATAGACGAAGACGATAGTGATAGTGAAACAGAGCTAAATATAGAGTAGGTTAAGTTAAATATTGTATTATTATAATATTGTAGATTAGTATTTTTGTATAAATATTAATAGCTATTTAATTACATGATTAAAATAAATATACTTACCTATTATTTTATATTTGTTGTTTTGTTGAAAATAGCTAACCTAAACTATTGAAATTAGTAGGTAATCAGGACCTGTACCCTTTCAAAAGGTCCGGTGCCTACACAATAGATATTTGTCAGGCAACTTATTTATGGTTGGGATTACTACTGAGGGTTGTCATTTAAATTTTATTGCGGTCGAGAAATCAACGAATTATTGTGGAATGGAGCATACCTTATATTAACACATAGTTTTTACACTGGCCAGCAGCTGAAGACATACAAAGGCTTGCGAGCATTCAAATTTTATGAATCTGGTTTAGCGCAAGATGTTAAAATGCAAAGGAAGTAAACCCCAATGTTTATAAATAATAAGGTTTGGGTTTTGGATAATTCTGTTACCATTTCATTAGGCCTAAGCCCACAGTTTCATATTCATATAGAGATAGTTTATTTATGTTGTGTACTGTTTGTTGAACATATAATTGTAAAATTAATCGTCATGTCACAAAATGATCACTCACTCTTTCCTTGTATTGCCTTATTGGTAGATCTTGTACTATCTTAGAGATCAGAGAAATATTCATGAATAAATAAAAAATCACAATATGTAGATAAGAATTTTCAGTTATTTCACATTTTTTCTCCAAACTAACATATCCTAACATTACTATCAGTATAGTCTTTAAAAAACTTCCATAAATCATTCATACTTAATTGAGTCTGTGTGGCAACATGTAAACAGTTTTCATTAATTTCAACATTTTCTTCCTCTCTACTTCCCGAAGTATCTTCGTCGGTTGCTTCAATATGTTCTATCTACAAGAATACATTACTTAATAAAAAAATAACTTAAACTTAAATCAACACTATCTCTACGTCATAATACAATTAATCCAACTTCTACCTACTAACTTGGGTCTGAGTTGCTACCTTTGGATAAAAGTACCCCATATTATGAGTAGGGATCCAATCAGAGTTGTCTTTGTTTGCTAATTCTGCTGGAGCTCCTAGAAATATTTACATCAGATCATTTCACGCCGTTCTTGTAAGAGTCAATTAAATTTTCTCCAGCGTTTTGAAGAACTGCAGGAATTCTAAAAGATCGTACATTATCCCTATTTCCCCTCATCCCACAATTTATCACTGAACAAAAGGACGGCATTTTTATTTAGGGTACTTTAATTATTAGCACGACCAACAAAGATTTTAAATAAGGGTCAAGCTTTAAGGCAAACTGTAAAGAAAACTTGAATTCATAACTACGTGTGGTTGCCACGAGATGTAGCCACGTGCTGCAACTCTCATCTGTATAACCGCTTGTGGTTATTTACTTTGTTTGTCCTCCAAGCAAAATGGCCGCCGACCTTGTGACGTCATATGAAAATGGCCAATAAAATAATAAACTAACCTGACATTGGTAAATAAAGGGTGTTAATTAATGTCATGCAGATATTTCAGGGGGTGATAGTACTCGTCAAAATAAGAAAAAAATGCAAATATATGCATGGTCTAAAACGCGTTATTTTCGTTATACAGGGTGGCAAAGTTTCAATTTTTCTTCTAGTAGCAGGATCATTTTCTACTGCATTCAGGACTGCTCCCTCGACTTCAGGAGTCCTAACCGTTTTGTTTGCTCCTGCTAAATGAGTGGATTTCTTGAACGATCCATTTTCACATAGTCGATTATGTAGATTTGCGAATGTCCGTGGGTCAGGCTGTATTCGATTTGATTACCTTTGTGCATACAGTCGTCTGACTTCATAACAATTGCCATCGGCAAGTCCATAGATTAAATGCATCCTAGCAAATTCTTGATTTGTGAATTCAACCATCATTAACCAGTTCAAAACAACTCCGGAAACGTCAAACAAAAAAAAATATTTGTTACAAAATGTCAGAATAAACAGAATTAACAGTTGCCTATCCCAGCCTACTAATTTTTTTCCACTATTTATTATTGCGCTATTTCGCCTACACTTAATTTCCATCGATGGCTATTTTTGCAAATAAATCGAAAACGGTCACAGATACGAGAATAGTGCAAGAGACCAGAACGCTAAACAAAGGAACAGAGAGTTCAAATTTCATACGGGAATTCATACAGGGAGCTCCAGAAAAAAGTTCTGAAAGATAAAATTGTAGCCTACTCAAGAAAATGTAACACCCTGTATACTGCGACCGACAATTTTGATACTTTATTGTAGAGATTCTAAAAAATGGTTGATGTTCCAAATTTGAAACAATTATCACAGAATATAAGGGAGAAAACGCAAAATACGAGAAAAAGAATTGAAACTTGGCCACCCTGTATAACGAAAAAAACGCGTTTAGACCATGCATATATTTGCACTTTTTCTTATTTTGACGAGTACTATTACCCCCTAAAATATCTGCATGACATTAATTAACACCCTGTATGTAACTAATAATAATATGTTTGAATAATTATTTATTTATTTGCAATCGATTACGGTCCAAAGTATTTAGCTAATACTAAATAATGCATTTGCGGTTTAAAGAAACAATTAAAAATAATGTAATGTTTGATTTGAAATTTTATTTTGTTATTTGCTCGGTTATTTGTATTCACATCGCTATTTTTGCTTATGCACCAGCCAATTTTATAATTTGTCCCATCTGCTTATAGATTGTTGGATCCGAATGCCGTTTACTTGGCATTTATCCTAGTTTTGTTTTATTTTTTCAGCTTGAATAATTGTCAGATATATTATTTAAGAATTATACCGCCTGTGTGTTTATAGTCTGCGTTTGATTTTCAGGAATTTTTGTGCAAGAATATAAAAATACTGCGGTACAAGTTTAGGAATTGGGTAGGCTTTGTGTAGTCCCCGCAAATAATAACTTGTAGCAAAAATCGATATAATTATTTACATCAAAAAAGGACGATGACAAATATTAAGGCCTTTCTAATTTTTCCTCTTCCATACTCTGCACCAAAATAGTTTTACTATTTTCCTCCTTTCTAATGAGGATATTTCCATTATTGATCCACAAGAATTTGTAGGTACCCCTTATCTTTCTTAAATATTCTCGCTGCTTTGCGTAAATTCAGTAAATAGGCAAAGTAATAAAAATAACAAGATGCTGGCATGTTATTTTAAAATGTAGTTATTGTTTTCGACCACAAAAAAAAACATAATTCACAACGAAAAAAAATATGATCTTAAACAACCCTTTTGTTACTGGTTACCTGATATTTTAAAAAACTGACTTCCAGCTTGTACCTAAAAGTTCATTTATGTATTGTAACTAGATCTTAATATAAAAAAAAACACTTTGATGACACTATCTTCAATGGCTTGTATAAGCATTCTTACTTTATTCATACCTTATAATTTGTCATCGTCGTTTCCGGACGCCCTGTATACAGGGTGTTTTGATTGATGACAAAAAATTTAGGATACTTCATTGGCTCAATATATGACTAGAAATTCAGGTCCTTTATTATAAGAGATAGAGAGATGGGGTTTGCGGCGTACTGTTCTATTAATTTGTAAAATGTTCATTGCCGCAAATAAAATTTTCATAGCCCTCTCAGTTTCAGACACTTGTGACGCTCTCCTGTATCTCGATTATGTGATAACTTATCAATAATTTTTTTTTTTTTTTTTTTTTTTTTTTTTTTTTTTTTTTTTTTTTTATGATAAGGCACAGCACTACAGGATAAATCCTTTATGGCGCTCTAGGAGCGGTGCGCGTGCGCAGGAAACGATTCACGTTGGTCTTGAATCTTTGGAGACTATACTCGTTGGGGAAGACGATCTCAGGGAGGTCGTTCCAGAGTGATGACGTTCTCCAGATGAAAGAATTTTGAAACAGTGTCGTTCGAGGGACACTAAGCTGAACCACGTACTGGTGGGCTGCAGTGGCTCGTCGTGTATTTCTACCATGCACCGCTCTGGGTGGTATTAAGCGGGCAACCTCAGTTGAACACTTGCCATGAAAATATTTGTAAAATAGACTCAAGTCGCCAACCTGCCTTCGATGTTCAAGGCTTTCCAGGTTGTTTGTCAGACTATGGTCACCGATCAAGCGAATGGCTCTTCTTTGAATGGAATCTAGCAATCTCAGGGTATGTTTAGGAGCAGAGCCCCAAATATGCGAACAGTACTCCAGTGATGGTCGAATTTGGGCTTTATAGAGCATCAAAAGTTGTTGGGGTGTATAGAGGTTCTTTGTTCGGAAAAGTACTCCAAGCTTTTGCGAGGCTGCCCTAGCAATGGCCGCAACGTGGCCATGCCAAGACATATGACTATCCAGATTAACGCCCAATAAATGAATTGATGAAGCCAAGGGAATTGAGTGTCCCGCCATAACTATATCCGGTTCTTCAACATTAACTTTTTTAGAAAAAACTGCCGCCTGGGTCTTTTTAGCGTTAAATTCTACTTGGTTACTGTCACCCCAAGACAAAATTTCTTCCAGGTCTTTGTTGAGATGTGAGACCTCTTGCTGCCTATAGAGATGTGCATTAGCAGCCGATGTCCGAGCATCCAAAGTAAAAGTTGAAACAAGTGTGCTGTCATCAGCGAAGCTATATATAGGATTTTTAGTTTTTTCCAAAAGATCGTTAATGTATAGTAAGAAAAGGGTGGGCGACAATATAGAATAAGGTAAAAATGGGTTGTTATAGAGTTTTTTATGCAGAATTTAGTGGCGTAGTTGTTTTTTTTTCTAAAAAGTTTTGTTCTTGTGTTATGACCCAAACTTGTCTTTTTAAATGGAACATCCTATATATTATTTCTTAGTCTTATCCCTCTTTTTAAAAGCTTTTTAAAAATATATTTATTTGTTTTAAAAAAGGATAATTTTAACATTTTCCGTATTATAGAAAAGAAATAAAAAACAAAATTAACAACAATATTTTGAGTATACAATTTTATATTATTACATACCTTTAAACCAACAATAAAACAAATATATTATTTTTATTAAATTACACAAATTACTCGAATTAGGCTTCGTTGTGTTTTAAACACTTTCGACACACCGTTCCGATTCCTTGCAATGCATTTAATAAAATAAATAACCTTCCCTGCAAAAGCCTAAAGGTTTGATGGGTAGCTTCTCGAAGTTTAGTATCAGTATTGTGGTATTGTCTCTTATATAACTGATTTTCTATATACCCCCATAAAAAAAAATCCAACACAGAAAGATCAGGTGATCTTGGAGGCCACCTGACAGGTCCATTGGTACCAATTTATTTATCGGGAAATGTGGTTTCTAAATATTGTCTCGCTATATGAGAATTGTGACTCGGAGCGCCATCTTAATAAATATTATTCAAATCAGTCAAGGATGTTCCTTTGACTGTCAAAGGAACATCCTTTATTCAAATCAGTCAAAGGAACATCCTTTATTATTTCCATTAGTGTATCTCGCATTATATCTAGGTGTCTGTTTTCGGTTAGTTCCTTCATAGATAAAATACTTAATTTTAGTGCCAAAAATAAAGCATGGCACGCTAAATCCAAACCGAACTTAACGTTCTCGTGGAAATATTACCTGTTGGTTCTCTTGGGACCAGTACCTTAAATTGTTTCGGTTTAAGATACCAGGACTCGTAAAATAACCCTCGTCGGACCATACCACTCTTCTTTCAAAATTTGCGTTTTCCTGCAACATTTGTGGGTACCAGCTGCAAAAAACGTTCTGCGTCACCGGGATGCAAATGTTGGACGAGATGGTATTTGTATGGTTTAAATTTATATTTTTTAGTATTAACTGCATTCTTGATTTTTTAGTCCCAACTTCATCATACACTTTTCTGCATGATATGGATAGTTGTACCGTGACAGAGGCCAAAACATTTATTCCTTCTTCTTCCCTGTTTTCCTTGTTATAAATTTTTAGGCCTTGGTTTTTTAAAAGATTCGTGCTCAATGAGATTGGCTTGGATTTTTTGAAATATTCTTTTATCAGGTTGTTGTCTTTCTGGATATCTACAAAGAATTTAGATATGTAACAAAAAGCTAATATAATATAAGAATAATTATTAAAACTTTTTTATTTTTACTATAAATATTAATGGTAAAGTGTGTACCAAGGTATACCGTTTGGTTTAATGACTGCAATAAAACCCCTTAATGGCTTAATAATAGTTTCATTATATTGTAAACACCCAAAGAAACCCTGTTTACCTGTTCGATTGCCAAACCTACGTTTTTAAATAATTTAGTGGTAAAATTACCCATATAAAACTATCGATGAGCCTGACAACCAGCCTAATCTACCTGGTCCGAGCTGGCATCACTGTTTATATTACTAAAATGAAATGAGATAAGGGGTAAAAGCTTTGCACAGGGACGGATTTTGTAGTTAAATGAAATGTCATAGTAATACCTTATAATAGCAATGTTTATTACCATTACTCGTATTATATGTTTATTAATTTATTATAGCTACAAAACAAGTGTAAAAATACTAATAATTACAATATAGAATAAAGGTACCTATACCTACTTATACAAAAAAATTTACATATACCTACTATACAGCAATATACACAGAAGGTTTAATTGTAATTATTATTATAATATCCTAATAATTAAGTTGTTTCTAGAAAACCTTAATTAGATAATTTATTAATTTTGAGAACCCATCAAGTAATGTACCTGTCTATTGTTATTATAAACTGGCATTAATACGTCTCTGCGTCTAGGCGAAAACGATAGCCGAGTTTATGAGGGGTTTTATTGCAGTCATTAAGCCAAACGGTAGAGAACAAAGACATTAGAACTATTAGACGAAACGATTCATTCATAATTCCCATAAAAGTATCGACTATTATTGTTTTAAAATATTGGCGAGTGCGAGAGAGAAAGGCAGATCTCCTTGGCCCGATCGGCAACATTGTAAACCGTCCCTTGGTTTTGATCGCCAGTGGTGTAGAGGTTAAAACCTAACAACAATGTATGAAAATAATACAATACATTTTTTTGTTTCAGAATTTTTTCCTAAGAATGGAAATAATAGGTCACAAGAAATATACTACAATAAAAAAAAAATTAATCACATTGCTTGTTTGATGTAATTGTTTTTCGTCTGAAATCCTTTTAACATATTGGATTAATTCCGAATCTTAAATTTTAGAATCACAAATTTACCTTTAATACTTATAAGATTCCGAAATTTCTGAATCTCAGTATGAAAGAAAGAGGTTATTTGGAAAATTCCTATTTTGAATTAGTTTCAGTTGGAAATTTATCACAAAATATGGGTAGGTACGTAAATGCAAAATAAAACACTGCTACTATTGCAAAAAAGTTGCTAAACTTTATTTCATTATTAGAATTGAAAACATTATAAAAACCTTTGTAAAAATTGTAATTACGAGGAAGACTACATTTATTCTTATTAAAATCTATACGACATTATACGAGTGTCCCAATTCTATTTGGACTTAAGCTGCTGCATATAAAAAAAAAACAATGAATACAAACATTTCTTATTTCAAAAACTGCCTTCAACAAGCATATACTTAAATATACAGTTTGTCCTAAACTTTGTAATATGTACTCATCGACTTAACACCATTGTATGTAGGTACTATATATGTCTAAACTGAATGGTTGTTGAGTTGTATGAGTACTAATTTGATATACCTTTTCCCAGATGTATCATTTTCTATAGCTGCATAATTTTCAATAGGTTGAAATTATCCTACTTATAAAAATTGTGTTAATTAAAATTGATAAAGATGTAAAGTTACCTAAAAAGAAAATATGCTTACCTAATTCCAGAACGACCAGGAACTGACATTATATTTGGAACAATATTTGTAGGCCTAAAATAAAACGAAGAGATGGACATAGAACTTTTTTCTAGAATCAACAGAAAAATAAAAGAAAAAGCCCAAATAGCATTTTTCTTCATGATTAACATTTTTTGAACAACTTTTGTTTGCATAGGGCCTACGTACCTTTGAATATTTGGAGAATTATAAATAATCTTGTAAGGTTCATCAGCAACTCGATCAGCATCATCTGATTTAACCAATATATCATCAAAGCATAGCTTAGACATCCTGAAAATGAATAAAATGAACTTCTAATTAATATTAAAAGGGTTTCATAATGAATAATAGGTATACCTATTACACTTATTATAAACCAAAAGTTTTATTTCTCATAAAATATAACATTACTAATTTTATTATTAATAGATATTACTTACGCCAATGTTGTTTTTTGCGGCAGGTGGTGTTCCAATAACAGTTGACTTAGAACTAAAAAACAAACAAGGATATTAAAATATTTTAAATAATTCTATTAGGCAAACCAAAACTTGACAGCTCCCAATCTTACCTGTTAGAGAGGTCGTCTAGAAATAACAAGCCTTCACAGTAACGAGGGTTTACTCCCTTTTTAACATATTTAGCACCATTCACCCTTACTAAAATATCTGCAGGAAAAAAGTGATCCGAGCACAACTCTGGATTGTTTCGTAAAGGTTGGTTATCCAGAATCCTACTAAAGAAAACCAAAGTTTTCTTTTGTCAGTATCTTGAGGAAACCTAAACAGAATGTTTATATGTTATATATAAAACATCTCAATAAATAGGTACCTAATTAAATTTAGGAATAGGATTTCAATTTTACAGTATTTTACTAGTCGATATCTTTTTACTCGTTTACTATTAAGTAGCTACCATGAGTTATTTATCAATATCTACTCTTAATTGTTTCTAAGTATAACAAAACTTTTTCATTGTGCATAAAAGTTTCAACAACAATGGTGCTACCACAGCATTAGTAAACAAACCCATACGCTACACCAATGCTTTCTATAAAACAATAACCTAACCATACTTACCGATGAAATGGTAAATTTGGGTTAAAATGATCCACTTTTTACACACTACAGAGGCACGAACCATGATTGTTTATTTCTACACTAATGTTTAGGCAAATACACAAGGAAATCAAAAATAAACTGCAATAAAGGCACAAAAACACAAGCTAGCTGCTGTGACTCACTGGCAACATCGCAATCGCCACAGTCATTCAAAGAATCTCTCCGGTTGTAAAATCGTCGTACAATGTTGCCGTAGTGCCTGATATATATAATAATAATTTCAATACTTTTAAGGTTTTTAACAGTTTTCGATAAAATATTCGCATAACATTGCAAGCATGAATGCATAATTTGATACGCACACCTTAACTTTTTTGTATGTTAGGTTCTGGGCGTTACTGTAATTACTAACTCAATCTTTTAAAAACAGTTTTTCCCTAATATTTCTAACAGACAGATAAAGCCGGCTAAGGTCAAATTTTGAGCGACAGAGATGAATAATAAAGAGGGAATGATGATTTGCCACATCAAAATGTAAACAATTTGGTCTAATAGTTCTAATGTCTTTGGTAGAGAAGAAGCACCCGACAAACATCACCGTTTCTAACACCCGAAATCGCGGCAAGTCGACCGAGATACTAACCAATGCTGCTACTAAGCAAATTCCAAGTGGCTCCAAAGATCCTAAAATTACCGGGATTACTCAAAAAGAAACGCAGCAAACTAACAAGGTGTTTTCCAAACATGAGGTTGCACAATCAATTCTGGATGCTCAAACAATTATTTCTGATAGTAACTTAAATCAGGAACCTCCTTTTACTGAAGTAACCAGAAAGAAAAATCGGCCTAGACCAAATAAACCAATTATAGGCAACAACAGTGACACTATGACTTGTGGTCTTAGAGCAGGCAATATTCTGTCCTTTCTGTACGTTTATGGCCTTCATCCTGAAATGACAACCGAGGAATTAACTCTGTTTTTAAAACAAACCTTCAGTGAGGCTACCTGCGAGAAATTAAACTCTCAATATCCTGAGATATATTCTTCATTTGAGGTGGTGATTCATGAAAATCGCCTTACTATGGCTATGGACGCTTCCTTTTGGCCTAGAGGAGTTCGAGTAAATCGTTTTTTACACAAGCGGAAAATACCTCGAGTAACCAAATAACCATCCCGTACAACACTATCAATATTCCTGATGGAGAGAGTGGTCATATGTTTGATTTGGATCTTGCTAGAACATTTCTGGGGACGAATGGTATGATAAGTCTGTTTCACATAAATATTCAATGTTTGTCAAATAAGGTTGATTTGCTATCAGACTTTTTAAATTATTTTTGTTGTGACTTACTCTGTATTTCAGAACACTGGCTTACAGACATTAATTTGCAAGAAATTAATATAGTGGGATATAATTTGTTAACTTCATTTGGTAGGCTAACCTTTAGGCATGGCGGGGTTTGCATATTTTTGAGGGAATCGCTGTGCGTCAGGGAATTGGATTTTTCAGAATTTAACATTGAGATTCATGCCGAATTTTGTGGTTTAGAAATAACAGAGTGCAAAACCATAATTATTACAACGTATAGGTCCTGTAATGGCATGTGTATGATATATTTGTGAGTCGGCTGGAGGCACTACTAAAAAAATATTATAATCCGAATAAAAAAATCATCTTTCTGGGTGACTTTAATATAGATTTTCAGAATCCGTCAGTGGCGTTGAGCGAACTTTTATCAACATTTGCTTCTTATGGGCTTAAACAGACAATTTTTGATTGTACAAGGCGGAGTGACTTATCCTCAACATGCATAGATAATATTGTGACCGACATAGAGGAGGACTTGTTTGTTAGCGGTGTTCTGGATCCAGGACTGTCTGACCATTTCGGACAATTCATAATGTTTAAGGGTAAGATTGACACTGAGGATGTATTTACGGGGCATAGGGTAATAAACGAACAGCGATTGGATTTATTGAGGGATATAATTTTGGTTTCGGATTGGCGTCTGTTTCAAGATCAGAAAGCTGACGCTGATCAATTAGGAGAATTTTTAAACAATTTATATCTAAAGAATATCGATATTTTATTTCCTTTAAAAAGAATAAAAAAGAAGCATAAACCGGTAGTTAACTGGTTCACTGACGAATTGAGAGCAAAAAGGAATCAGCTTAATGCAGTTAAAACTATACATTCAGTTAATAAATGTCCCCTGTATAAACAACTGTACAAAATTCTGAAAAAAGATTATAAAAAATCCATTGAAGAAACTAAGAGGTCAGCTTATGACTCTTTTTTGATTCATTCGGAAAATAAGATAAGAGATAGTTGGAGAATAATAAAGGGCGAACAAAGGAACACTAGTATATCTATTCATAAATCTACATTAAATGCCGACGATTTAAACAATTTTTTTGTCGAAGTGGCTCCCATTATTATAAAAAATTTGCCAGAGATAAACCTAAATAATTCGACCCTTTTAGAAAGCGTACCTCAAAAATCCACTTCTTTTTTTCTCTTTCCGGTAATCGAGCAGGATGTGTTTGATGTGTTTAGGGCTATAAAACATACTTCATCTTTTGATATTTTTAACATTAACTATAAAATTTTAGAAGGTACTTTTGATTTAATATTATCCCCACTTACAATACTCATTAATAGGTGTTTTTTGGAGGGCAAGTTCCCGAGTTGCTTAAAAACAAATAAAGTAATACCCCTTTTTTAAAAAAGGCAACCCTAATATACCTGATAACTATCGACCAATTAGCATTGTGCCTTTGATAGGAAAAATAATTGAACGTATCCTTAAGGACCGTATTTTAAAGTATTTCGAGAGTAATGATTTTTTTGATATTTCCCAGTTCGGTTTCCGGCCGGGATTGTCAACTACTAAGGCTGTTATTAGGGTGGTAGAAAGCATAGTTGAGGGTCTGGAGCGTTCAGAACACTGTGTTGTAACGCTGTGTGATCTTTCTAAGGCCTTCGACTGTGTCTCCCACGAGATACTTTTAAACAAACTTCAATTTTACGGCATTCGGGGTACTGCTCTTAGTCTTTTTAAATCTTACCTTTCGGACAGATCCCAACATGTCTTGTTTTGTGGTGAAATGTCACAGAAGAAAAATAACGGTTTTGGGGTGCCCCAGGGATCCATCCTTGGCCCATTATTATTTATCATTTATATAAACGATCTATGTCATTTTATGCGACCAACCACATGTATGCTATATGCTGATGATACTACCATTGTCTCTTTTGATAGTAACGCAGACGCGTTAGATACAATCTCAATTAATTGCATCGAAAAAGCCCAGGAGTGGTTTCAGGCTAATAAGTTTAAACTTAATACCGAAAAAACACTGTCATTAAAAATTTGAACAAGTAACGGTGTAGGTCAGGGCAGGTGTGTGAATTTGTTGGGTATTAAAATAGATGATAAATTGAATTGGTCGTGCCATGTGGAAATGATCCGTGGCAAGCTTTCCGGTATTAACTTTTTGTTGCGCAGACTCAGAGCGCTCGTACATTTTGATGTGTTGAGGATGAGCTATTTTGCCTTGTTTCATTCTCAACTTTGTTATGGAGTAGCTTTGTGGGGAAATAGTTCCGCAGCCCAAATTGTATTTAGAACTCAAAAAAAAGCAATTCGAACTATTACTGGCTCTCATTATCGAGCACATTGTCGACCCATATTTCAAAGACTCGAAATAATGCCGTTGCCATGCATTTTTATATTTTATTCGTTGGTGGAAATTCACCAGAAAAAATCAAGTTACCAGTCATCCAGTACGATTCATAAGTATAAGTTAAGAAAGGATACTCTCCTGATACCAAGATTAAGATTGGCAAAGTCTGTTAAAAACTTATTAAACCTCCAACTTTATAATAAATTGCCCAGGGAAATGCAGAGTTTGGGCGAGAAAAGGTTTAAGATGGAAATAAAAAATTATCTTTTAAAACACTGTTTTTATTCTGTTCAGGAATTCCTTGCCTCAAATCTTTTTCTGTGAGGCAGTGCGTACCATTCGTTGACCACGTAATATTTTATTTTAGCCATGTATCGACTTTGTACTATGTTTATGTCTAGTTATATTATTTTATTTTAGTTTGTAATATTTTCTTTTGTATGTTACTTTTTTTCATTGTCATATTATTTACTATGTATTTTAAACATTGTTTTTTTTTTGACCTGCTATAATGTATATTTTTTGTACAACCATAGTTAAATAAAATTCTATTCTATTCTATTCTATACCTTGGTACACACTTTACCTGACAAATGATTTTAAACTTCCATATTAAAATACAGCTCCGAGGCTGCGTTCACGTCTTCATTAGCTTGGATAAAACAATCATACATATCGTGTTTTTCATAATTTTCATATTTATTATTTTGTGCCATGTTGAACAGTTTTTTATAGAAATAAAAAATAAACTTACAAAATTAAACAAATACCAGTAATATTTGACAACAATCCGTAAAGGCGCATTTACAGAATTTGGTTTTCTGTCATGGCCATCCGTGATTGACCATGGCACAGCCTCATACGAAAAATGATTAATTTTACAGAAAATGTTAAAATTTTCCTTTTTTAAAAGAAATAAATATGGACTATTATATTTTTTAAAAACGCTTTTAAAAAGAGGGATAAGGCGAGAAATAAAAAAAGGGTGTCCCATTTAGGAAAACACAAGTTTGGGTCATAACTCAAAATCAAAACTTTTAGAAAAAAACGAACTACGCCACTAAATTCTACATAAAGAACTCTATAATAACCCATTTTTACCTTATTGATAAGTTATCAAATAATCAAGATACAGGGGAGCGTAAAATGACAAATTTTCAAAATTGCCTTGTTTGTCAGAAACTGAGAGGGCTATAAAAATTTTGTGTGCGGTAATGAAGGTTTTATAAAAATAATAGAACAGTAAGCCGCAAATCCCCTTCTTTTTATCTTTTATAGTAAGTATATAAAAACACACGAAAACTGGCCGCTTTGATAGTTTAAAATTGATATATTTTTAAATTTTTAATTTAATTCTTAGGTCATTCTTATGATAATGGATTCAAATTTTACATTTATATGATATTCTAATATTAACTTTGATTTGGCCTTAAGGACTATTTTTTCAAAGTAAGTTGAAATATTTTAAAAGAAATAAAATTATGTCATTATAAAAATTAACAGATACCTACTTTTTTGAAACTTTCCTATTATAACTGCAATTATTATAATGTAACGTAGTCGAATGATCTAGTTATAGTTGTTTTTAAGGTTATAAATATTATTAAAGATTGACTAAAAGGTACTTCTCGATTAGCTTTATTTTATTTTTCTTACACGACGCGACGGTTAGTTAACGATTAATTACTCACCATAATTGAAAATTCAACACAAGTCCAAACACCGTTTATAATTAATAATTAAAATCACAATAAGTGAATGAAAGGGTAACTTTTCGGGCCCAGGTTTGTATGAAATTGTTGTTTGATTTTGAGTCGACCAATCTGCCCTTACAGTAAAGTACCACCTTTTCCGAACACACTGTATTCTAGCTAATGTGCACCGACGGATAGTGGCTCAGTTTTGTTGCATTATTAGTAATTATGTAAGCTTAGCTTTGCCAGGGTGAATCTTGAGTAGCTCAGATAGACTTCGCCTTTTAAGGATTTCGATTTATTTATTTTTCTTTAATGCTAATTATTAATAATAATTAATAATTTATTCTTCTAAATTCTTAATGAAGCCTTTTATTATTATTATTATTATTACTATTAACAAGACCTTCTTTGGAATCTTTACGTCATGTAAAAACCTGTGACATTTTTTTGGTCATTGTTTGCTTATTCAGCATTTTCGCTTAATTTTTAATGCTTGTTCGGCCAGTGCTTTAAATTATCGTGTTTTTCTATAGTTAAGGTCTCAAAGGTTCGGTATTTCAACTCTGAGTTTGTTAAAGATTCCAGTATTGTTTCTTGCGGTATTGCATAACTTTCTTGGGACGATCAACACCACATCCAGTGACAAAGCGATTATAATAATTATAATAACAATGCATAGATACTGGAAAAATAAATTTTTATTGAAGCGGCATATTATATTAAAAATAATGCTAAAATATTTAGCAAACCCATCGTTGAATGACCGAACCTTTAACGACCTTTATCTTCAATCATTAATTCCCTAAAAAATACCTGCTAATATAAGCCTCTAGTTTAAGATTTAGGACTCAGTTTATACTTGAAAGCGGTTAGAGAATCAGAAGTATCAGAACGTTGTGTAAGAAAAATAAAATAGAGAAAACTCCGAGAAAAGCAATTTAGTCTCGCTTTTAGATATTTTGTCAGATGCTTCTAAACCATACGAAATGTGAAGCAAAATCAAAGGTTAAAAACATGGAAGAGAGACTTGCACAGTATGCACAGCTTTGGTAAATAAGAAAATCTTGGTTCTTCGCAGATTTAACGGTCTTTACTCTACGAAGTGTGTTCCTACTAACTGTACTGCAGTATTTTTAGATTTTTTTATATGAAAAAATTGGTGATAAAATCTGTTAAATTGGTCCCTTTTATAATTCCTTAAGCCCTGATAATAAAATGTTTTTCTTCAGTTTGGAACTAAACATATTTTTTTAATGTTAAATAGTATGTTACACTTTTTATTATTTAACATCAAAGTCTAGGTGTCTTGTCATGTAAGAGCGTTTTGGAAATGATCGTACGTTTCGCTTATTTTTAAACAAGAAAAATGTTGAAATTTGGTAATTATTTAAAAATCAATTTTTTAATAAAACATGTTTAAAAGGCATTATGATTTCGAGGATACCTTTAGATAATTAAGGGTACCTTAGACATATATATTAAATAATAAAAAGTGTATCATACCGTTCAAATTCCATTTCAAACATAGCAATAACCCAAATCTAACACACCGATCTATTGCTCTGTACAATCATCGGTATATATAAATTATATGAATACTTTATACATACATAACTAACTTTTATCTAAAACTTTACCAGGATGAAATTAAAGCCAACGGTTCTCTCCATAAAGATGATGAACAGGGGACGGTTAAAGTTATGGGTATGGAAACTACAGCTAGTTGTGAGAGCGGTAAAAAATGGTCTAGGCCCGATTCACCAGTGTTACCGCATCAGCATCCTGTTGCACCCAAGGAACCATCACCCCCACCACAGGTATGGCAAACGTTAAAGTCCTTTTAAAAAAACATATTTTGGAGAATGCTACGCGTTTTACTGGTAATAAATACGAAACTGGCTTAATTTTAGAAATATTTAGAAAATAGTAAAAATAATAAGAGAATTTGAAGAAAAATTCAAATTCTACAATCAATATAATATTTGTGAGTCCCACTACTAGTTTCAGAGGTAGTTTTTAAAGATTTCGTCGTGTTCTGGGGCTTTGCGGTTGGGTCTATTTATTATTGTTTGTTTTACTTCTTCGGGGGTGACAAAAGTTTAGAGGTGGAGGCCAGAGACGCGCCAAGTATTTTCAGCGCCGTCGTGCGAAATAATGATAGGCGCCTTTAACCAATATTACAATATTAAGCTGAAATTACCACCCTTCTCTCATAGTTGATCGTTGAAATTTCTGAAGAAAACTCTATACGTTTATATTTATTTGTGACAAACAGTAACAAAACAAAAACAGTATCAAAGTTACAAAACATTAATTCAAAATATTAAAAAAAAAATAAATAAATAAAATAACGATTGTTTTGAAACAGATAATACATGATCATGATACATGATGGAGAGGTCTTAAAAAAATTAAACTTTTTGTTGGAAACAATATCCAACACCTTTTTTAGATTAAATCTATTATTAGGTTGGCAATACTGCAGCATTTCCTCCCCATTTTTATACGCATCGGAAGTGTCAAAAATTGTATTGGCACGACTGGTGACGCGATATCACTCTCTCTCGTTCGCGAGGAGGTGTGAGCATGTGCTCAATATTATAATGTTTCCTACCAAGTTATTTTATATAAATATTAAAAAACTAGCTCTGCCTTTTGGGCATCTAAGTGAGCTCTGGTTTCTTACCATCTTACACCCAAAACTAGCTCTGCCTTTTGGGCATCTAAGTGAGCTCTGGTTTCTTACCATCTTACAGCCAACCGTTATGTAAATAGTGTTCCTAAACAAGTTGTATAAATAAAAAGTGTATATATACGTTCGAAAATGAGTTTCCATTTTGTTTCCAAATCAGAACATCAGAGTATTCCCGGATTTCAGTCTACCTAAACTTTTAATACAGTCCACTTTCAATATCGAAGTTATCCCTTTATGTGTTTCGCACACTTTTCTAGCTTTACTTTTTGCAAATTCATTAACAAGATTTTTCATTTCAAGTTGCTTTGAAAAGTCAGACTCACATTATAGATCGTAATAATTTTTATTTAACTTTAATTTAGAGAATGACCTCTCGGCTGTAGCTACAGAAACTGGAATGGTTAATAATATGCGCAATGCAATCGTAATGTTTAGAAATGAGTGGGTTAGGTTATTTATTTCAATGTAATTAAGTGGTTTTACCACAGACGTCGCGTTTTTGTCGCCATTTTGCAGAAATTGTAATTCGTGTAAAAGTTCTGTTTCGTCTATATCTTTCTCGTTTCGATCTTTGTCAGTTATGGTTTCTTCCAGTTTTTTACAAAAATTAAATTGATCTTAGTCAGAATATTTGCCGAAATCCTCAACATTCCACAAAAAATTAAAAACATCAGAATGACACGATCATAGTTTAATCTTTCATGTACGGATGAAAGAGTACCTAATGTCTAACATTCCGAAAAGCAATTTACTTTAAATTTCATTACTTGATTTTCAATCGGCTGGTCGTCATTTTCGTAAGAAAATTGTTTTTTAATCTTTCGTGGCCTTAAAATTTCTGCGGATATAAATTTTGCATCAACTTCTAAGCAAGAAGCTAGTTCTTTGGCATCTACTAATAAGTCACTGAAGCCTTTGTCAGATCGATATTGTTTTACAAATTCATTGAGGCTATTTAAACTTTCGCAAGCCTGGGAAATATTAAATGTTTTTAATTGCAGAATCTTAGTAACAACATCCACTTTACTTAGAATCTTGTACCACAAGACTACCATACACACAAACTCATAATTTTGATTTTTTTACCTAGGGAGATAGCTAGATGTTTTGTAGTATTGTGAAAATTATTTCCGGATAAAATTTCATGAAGAGCATCGTAAATTTCGCCCAACTAAAATCTTAGAGGGGTTATTGCATCAATTCTGCTAGACCATCTAGTATCTGACAAAGGCTTTAATGTCGGACTTGAAATGTTACTTTTCAAAACAGACCACCGATTGGTTGAGGCAGAAAAAAAATTATATAATTCTTGAACAGATGAAAAAAAAATTATACTAGAAACATTGGATTTCACAGAATCGTTTATGACAAGGTTCAAACTGTGGTTACAACAAGATACAAACATTGCTCGTGAATTAATGTCTAAAAATCTTTTTTGTACACCTTGATGTTTATCCTTCATATTTGAACCATTATCATAACCTTGGCCGCGCATATTTTAAATGTCTAAACCATAATTCTCCAAAGTTTTTAGTAAAAAGTTAATTAAACCTTCACCTGTTGTATCACTTATAGGACGAAATGTTAAAAAACGTTCTTCGACACTAATTTTATTGATTTTTAAATTAACATATCTTAAGCAGACAGAAATCTGCTCCTGGCGGCTCACATCAGGAGTACAATCAAGTAATATAGAAAAATACTTTGCTTCTTTAACTTGGTTTAAAATATTTTTCTTATATTTTCACCTATTAATTTAATGGTTTCGTTTTGAATTTCCAATTCCAAGGTAAAGTGGAATATTTTTTTGAGATCTTATGTGCAGACATGATTGGATCAAATTTTGCTATTATTTCTATACATTTTAAAAAATTTCCATTATTTCTTTCAAATAATTTATTACTAGGATCACGAAAATCCAAGTTTTGTTCAGCCAAAAATTGGATAGTATATATTATTTTTTTAATGACACTGCGCCAATGTTTAGCTTAATTTTTTAATAAATTTTGCATTTCCGAATCAACGGTTCGATTAGTTTTTAATCTTTCTAGAAAATCTGACCTGAAACCGTCTTGGTTACTTAATTTAGTGTTTTTAAAAGTCAATGGATTGTTGGGGTTGGGGTCATTGAATATTTTACAGCAGAAGCAGAAAACTGCATTTTTTTTTCAATAGAATATAGCAACCAATGACGCTGAACCTTTTCACCATTTAACAAAATTCGAGTAAAATATATATCGGAAAACTTACGTCCACTTTTGTCTTTAGGATACATAGTTTTATTTTGATAATGCATTGGACCTTTTTCAAAAAGTTCCTGCATCTGGATTGGAGACAATACACTCGGCCATAGACCTGGGTCGTTAAAAGGGGCGCTTCTTCGGATAATTCGTCTTGCTTACTCGAACAAGATGGTACCGATACTGACTGAAACGTATCAGGATATAATTCTTTTGGATTTTCATCCTCATTAGCTTGCTTTTCTAATTCTGATGGCAAGTTTGATTTTGTTAAATGTAGAAAATCACTGTTATCAGAAATTGGGTTTCTCCAAGTCTTTCTCCCGTTTTCGCTTGTTAGGCAAGTTTTGGTAGCCAGACAATTTCTTTTTTTCTTTTCTGGCCATCTAAATAAAATAAATAAAAAATATTTAACAGTAAGCCTTATTTATTATTAAAAAGAAAAACAATTATTTGCATCCCTGTTAATTAATTTAGTTAATCACTTACTTACCTTATTTGTAATTATTTTTCACAATTGCGGTGGATACGTAATAGCAAATAAGGCACTCTATACGTCTTATGCGCTTATCAAGACAAGAATGAAAAATTAGTCTGCTACATTGATTACGAACACGCAAAATTTTGCAAGTTTAAACCAGCGCGCCGAACGCACACGGATTTTCGCGCCCCCACAGGAAGAGGAGTAATAAAATTTCACCACTTGTACTGATCGCCGACCGGCGGTCGGTGTTGGTGGATAATGCATTTTCACCACCGGTATTCATAGATAATTTTTTTTAGTTTTATGTTAATTTGTGTTGAAGGCCTGGCGCCTTTAAGGCTTTGGCGCCGTCGTGCGCCGTACGACCTTGCCCATATGGACGGCGCGGCATTGGTGGAGGCATCTGGTTAATGATAACAGTTTTTCTTCTGATTCGGTTTTCTAAGTTAAGGTTTGAGTTTTGGAATGTATGTAGTGTGAAATGCTCTTCCAGTGAGTCTGCAAAAACTGCGGTACTGGCAAGACTATGGTTATTTTTAATAGTTTGGAGTGGACGTTGTTTGGGATTGGTGAGAGCTTTAGTCATTTTCCATAAGAATCAATCTTGCATTCGGAGTTTTTCTATGTTGGCCTCCCAATGGTCTTGATGAAATTGTATAAGAACTTGTTTTATATTTTACAGCATGCTTTATGATGGGGTTCTAGTAGCACTGGCTCACCTGAGTTCTGTTTTTCTTCCTTATTTGCTCCTTGATGTGTAGGGGTAGACGACTGCCTTGTATAACCATTCCAGTTTGTTATTCTAACTGATCTGGAGTCTCTATTTGTTTGCGTGAGATCTCCAAGTTCAATGATTACAAGTAGGTGGTCTGAGGTAAGTGCACGGTGGACCTGGATCTGTTACAATTATATGTTTTTCGTTAAGAAAATATTCAGAAAGTCTGGGTTTGCTCCTGGTCTATTCAATGTTAGCTCGTCTGGAGTGATCATATTGTATAGAATGCGTTGCCGTTGCAATTTTAGTTTGTTACTTTGTTTTTCCATAGTCGGTTTTTCACATTTAGAATTCCTCCTAGCAGCATCTGGTTATTGGCGTTGAAAATTTTTCTGTAGTCTACCAAGTATATTGAATGTTAATGGCCATTTTGTTGGTATGCGGAAACGATCTGGATTTTCTGATGGTTCGCTATGTTTAGAGTGATCAGTTTTGTGTCCTAATAATGGTCAATGTTATGTTTTTATCAGCGTCATCATTCCGCCTGGGGGGGGGGGGGGGGGGGGGTTCTATTATCTCTGTAATGCATATCGTGAAATTATCCCATAATCTCAGAAAAGTTTCGTGAATTAAAGCTATAAAATCGCCCTCTTCAAGAGCTATCTGAGGGCGATCCTATGCTATTTTGTCAAGCAATAATGAACTACATAGGGGGGCATTCCACACAAAATTTGCAACTCAATATTTTTGCGTTGAATGCCCCATAGACACCTAACTTTGTTGTAAGTCGTATTTTATTTTCTGACGAAACCACATTCTGTCTTAATAGCTTTGTCAATAGGTACAACTATCGGTACTGGTAAGACCATAATCCCCATTGGATTATGCAGCACTATTCTTAACATCCCCAAAAATGAAATGTGTGGGTAGGTATAATTGGAAACCATATTTAGGGCCTTTCTTTCTTCACAAAAACTTGACAGCTAATTACTACTTAGATTACTTAGATCTGCTTTGGAATAGAATTATAGAAAATTTTCTTACTTTGTATCATGATCAAGATAACGAGCAAATACTAGGGAATGACATTTGGTTTGAGCAGGATGGGGCGCCACCGCATTTTGGTATACATGTCAGAAACTATTGGGACCAAACGATTCCTGGAAGGTGGATAGGTAGGATAGGGCTCATTGAATGGCCTTCTACATCTCCAGATCTAACACCTTTAGATTTCTTCCTTTGGGGTCATCTAGAGACTGTTGTATATCGCACGAAACCTAACTTTTTGGCCACTCTTAGAAATAGAATTTTAGACGATGTGCATGCTATTTCTCGTGGACATTTGCAAAACGTGCTTTACAAATTTTCATAGAGTCTTGGACACACTAGGGTGACTATGAAGGACCACATTTTAAACATTTAATTAAATAGCTTTTGCTCTATATTATTGTTTATTTGAAAATAATATAAACAGTTAAATAATAAAATGTGTGTCTTATAGATTGTCCAAAACCCGGATCCGGTATGATTTTTTGTTCTCCTGTATTTAAGCCGTTCCGGAACATTTGCCTAACCCTCCAAATAAGTAAAAATGGATAAAATGTGTTTCTACGGATTCTCCAATATTTTTCATTCTCGATAAAATATTACTTAATGGAGCAAATTTCTGGAAACTTAATTTTAGAACGTTCTAGTATATCAGCCCATAAAGGGGTTACCAGGAGTAAAATGTGTTTCGCGGTTTCTTCAATTTTTTCTTTATGAATGCCGGATTCAAGGGTAAAGTGTAGAACCCTCCATATTAGCAATAAGCGCTGGAATAGTTATTTTCTTTCTTGTTTTTTAAACCGTCGCACTAAACGGAATGGATTAATAGTTATTTATGATATAAGTGTTAAAAGTCCATTTTTAAGGCGTGCCTTAAAAATACTATTAACACAAATATCATACAATATATTTTCTACAAGCGGCAATAAAAAGCATACAATAATTGAAAATTAAATGTTTAGAATCTCTTACATCCAGGTAGTTTCTAATAGCATCGTATATTTATATTAAATTAGTTCACATTTGTCAATAAAACCTAGCAACCATCATTGTTGGCTGATTTGTTTACAGCAATATTGAAAATTTGAAAGGTCCTCTCAGTTTTATTAAAACGCTAGCGCTGGCTGTTGTGATTTGCCAAAAATACAAGAAATACAAGAAATCGATCCACTTAAAGACATAAAAGAAGCTGCTAACAGAGCTACCTTGGATTTACTGCCACGAAAATCAAGAACTCAATATGAGATTGCTCATAATAAATTTATAAAATGGTTTAAAAACAAAGGCGTTTCTGGAAAGTATTCCGAAAACATATTCCTGGCCTATTTTGAGGAAAAGGCAAAGGTATGAAAGTCATCTTCTCTTTGGTCCCAGTATTCAATGATCAAAGCTATGCTACGTGTAAATAACGACGTAGATATCAGCAAATATTTTAAATTGATTGCCTACTTGAAGCGTCAAAGAGAGGGTTACCAGGCCAAAAAATGAAATATTTTTACTAGAGACCAAATTAAACAGTTTTTGAAGTGCGCACCGGATGATGAGTACCTTCTGATAAAAGTTGCTACGATTGTAGGAGTATTTGGTGCCTGCCGTAGGAGAAGCTTTGTCAGTTGACTTTTGACAACGTGGAAGATATGGAGACTTCATTACTTATTAAAATATCAGATACCAAAACCAAGGTACCACGAAATTTCACCATCGTTGAAAAATTTTATTTGGATTTTTATCGAAAATATATTGATCTTCGTCCAGCAGATGTCGTACATCGGCGGCTCTTCTTAAAATATGTAAAAGGTAAATGTACCAAAAATCCGGTCGGAATTAATACGTTCGGAAAATTTCCTGCTGCTATAGCAAGATTTCTGCAACTTCCAAATTCAACACTCTATACGGGGTATTGCCGTTCCTCTGCGAGCTTACTTGCCGATGCTGAAGCAAATTTGACGACAATTAAGCGGCATGGGGGATGGAAATCCTCAACCGTTGCGGAAGGGTACATCGTGGATTCCTTGGAAAATAAAAATTCTATTGCTCGAAAATTGCTTACAGTACAAACGACATCAGCCGATGATGCTTCAACATCAACTGGACATGCTGCTGTTTCTGTTCAATCCTCCTCAACCGCGAAGAACAGCAGAACTGAGGAAGGAATTCATTTTTCAAATTGTTTAAATTGTACTATTAATATAGGATTGCTTGGAAGTTTTGAATAAATGGAGGTGTAGAGGTTTTTATTATTTAGTACATAGTTTTGATACATTGCCTTCCATGATGTCAGCAGATCTGCCCTGAAAGAATGTTATCAAAGTCTGTTTTTAAGCTATTAAAGTTTATTGAGGGTGGTCTATAAAAAACTGCAAAAGCATATATTTTATTTGTTATTTTTATCCTAAATATTAAAAATTCAAGTTGCTCATTTACAATAAAATCAAACGATATAACATCAACGGCGCAATCCATATCTAGACCTTGTTTCACAGCATATTTTCGTTACATCACTGAACATGGCAATTTTAATAAGCATCTATATAGACTAAAAATTAATGAAACACCTCACTGTCCTTGTGAAAATCAATCTATCGACGATATAAACCACAATATTTTTAACTGCAGCCTTAACCGGACAGCGGCAGAGTTCCTCTGTTCAGAACTCGCCAAGCGTAATTTATTGCCCCTCAATTTTATCTCTCTAATGTCGATGGCTAATGTAAATACAGATATAGATAGTATATTTATTAATTACATTAAACTATCCAGATTTAAAGTGTAAGCTATTTAACTTAAAAAATTCCCTACACAGTCCTTGCTTATCCTTATATGTTTTTTCCTTTTGAAGTGGTCTTTACTGTCCCGTGTAAACCAAAAGTCGCCCTGATAGGCCCCAGTGGCGTGAAGCGAGTGTCCCCGTGAATATTCCTATGTCATGTACCCTACCTACCTTATTTCAATATAAGCTTTTGAGTAATCATATTTTAACTTTTATATAATAACAATAATATATTCTGCTGTGGCTAAATGAGCAATGCTCAAGGCCAAAAGAAGAAGAAAAAAAAAACAAACATTCTTTCGTATATTTACCCTACAGTTGATGAAATTTTTTGTTTGGGTGATTTTAACATAAATTTACTTAACCTAGATAACCCCTTGACTTCACTATTTGATGCCTATAACTTCGTGCAGGTTATAGAGGAACCCACCCGTATTTTTGGTTCTGTAAGTTCCTTGCTTGATGCTATTTTTGTGACGAATACATCCTTAATAAGTAAATCTGGAGTAATTTCTGCAGATAATATCTCTGACCATAAAATAATTTATTGTGATTGCAACCTAGCAAAAACACCGGCCGAACCACATATAATTCGATGCCCGCTCATTTGATAACTTTAATGTGAATAACTTTCTGAATACTATGTACCTATAACCTTCCGTTTGATAATATATTTTATAAAAACAATATTGACAAAAAATAAAGCTACTGAACGGCATGATTTTAACCATGTTTGATGAGCATGCTCCAATTAAAGTGTCTAGAGTGACTAAACCTAAGGCTCCTTGGTTAACGGCTAATATAAGGGTATTCATGAAACAAAGGGATAGTGCTTTGCGAAAATTTAAAAAATCTGAACCTAATGAAGATTGGGGTACTTGAGAAATTTTACACTTGCAGCCATAAGGAGAGAGAAGGGAAACTGTTTGGATTCTCTTTGTAGAGAGAGCAATTCTAAAAAACTGTGGTCTGCTTTAAAAAAGTATAATATTTGTACTAATAAAAATAATTCAATACCTAAAACATTATTTGATCCTGATGATATTAACACATTTTTTGCTGGTTTTACTCAAAACATAATATCTAATTGTAACGATCGAGTCAATTTTTACGAAAATCATATATTTGATGAATCTTTACATTTTTCTTTTTTGCCAGCCACGATATCGGATGTTAATAAAATATTAAATAGCATAAAAACTAACGCAACTGGTGTAGATTATATCTCGCCCCTTATGCTTAAATATTCCAGCCCTTATATCGATAAATATATTACTCATATAATTAACTGTTGTTTAGAAGTTAACTGCTTTCCGGATAAATGGAAGTTATCCATTGGCAAACCATTATCAAAGGTTAGTAATCCAAACGGTTATAACGATCTTCGTGTGATAAGTATTCTTCCAGCAATTTCAAAAATCTTTGAGAATGTCTTGCATAATCAGATGTATATCTATCTCGTCGATAATAATATTATTCCCCCCACTCAGTGCGGTTTTAGGAAGGACTTTGGTACTGCGGTTGCTCTAACAAATGTAACAGATGACATTATTCGCGCCTGGGATAAAAAAATTATTAGCATTCTAGTACTTCTTGATTTTTCTAAAGCATTCGATACTATTAACCATTCTCTTCTTATTTCTAAATTAAAATACTATGGTTTTGTTCATGATTCTTGCCTTCTTGTTAATTCATACTTATCCAACAGGTTTCAAAAGATTTTTTCTGATAATAAATATTCTGAACAAGTCAAAATACTATCGGGCGTGCCGCAGGGCTCCATTCTAGGTCCCTTGATATTTCTTATATATGTATATATACTTCTGACATACTTAAATCGCTAAAATGTTGCAAAGTCCAGGCATTTGCTGACGATACGCAGTTATATTGCTGTTTTGATCTCAAGGATTAGAAACCGAGTTACACATAAACCAGGATTTGAGGATATTGAGTGAACTCTCGACCTTGGGTCATAATTTACATTTAAATCCGGATAAATCTTCCATATTGATTTTTGGTAGTAAGAGCAAGGTTGACATTCTGAAACCTACTTTAAACATATCTATTGACGGCTCAAAACTGAATTTCGTTAATATCGGAAAGAATTTGGGTCTGCTTTTTGATGTTAATCTCAGATTTTAAGAATATTTAAAAAAACTCTTTCAGAGAGCTTATCTCGCTTTGAAGGTACTACTATACAGCAATAGACACGTATTAAACTTTACATTGAGAAAGAACTTGTCTCTTGTCTTGTCGCACTTTACTTATTGTGACTTTGTGTATGGCTTTTGTTTGGACGCGGAAAGCAGATCACGTATACAAAGGGTTCAGAATGCATGTCTTCGTTTTGTTTACGGCATTAGAAAGTTTGACCATATTTCTCATTTATATAATGATATAAAGTGGCTGAAAATGAAGGGACGAAGGGTTCTTCACTTTTGCACATTACTAATAAAGATTATAAATAATCCTAATTCTCCTGCTTCTATTGGCGATGGGTTTGATAAAACGGGTGTTAAGAGGAATTTAACATTGTTGTGTATTTGTCAGTTATACTTATATGACGCAACAAATTAAAGTAGAAATATTAAAGTGTTTTAAATATTCTGCAAATGATAGGAGAAAACACTATTACGAATTTGACAAATCCTCTTAGTTACTAGTAAGGGGACTAGGTATAATTTTAGTAAAGGATGCTGAAGTGGATTGTATAACTTTCGCTAGTACCCTAAAAATACTTTAACATGCTGGATTTTTATGTATTATATTATTATGTTACAATGTGACAAGTGAAGTTGGTTAGTTACTAAATAGTTTTTTTTTTCAGCAAATATTTTTGGAAAGGTCCCTTCCACCACAGTCTCAGATTCTTGTGGCTGAATCAGCCACAGAGGCTCAGAAAGACTCTGAAGACGATTCCCCCGTAGTGCTTGCCGGAAAAATGACACTAAGTGTTATCAGTTTGGATTCCGGTAAGTACAACAAGCCGTAGTAGGGCTCTAGATAGCGGTTAAAATATAATTACATAAAATTTAAAAATATTTATTAAAATACCAAATTATTTGACTTCTTAGAGTCCTGTTCCTGTATATATTATTAAAGGTTTGAATTATTCTAGAATAAATGACATAATTTCCAATGTTCAAGCTACTGATATTACAATGTAATATTCATATTCCATATAATAAAATATTTTATGTGCCCTAAATATATATTTTTAATAAAATTGTTCAAGATACTTTTAGATAGTGTTATTATTCAGAATCCCTCAAAACATGGTAATCTCATCTTTCTTTTCAAGGTATGTTTTGAGTGTTGTTGATTTTTAAATATAATGGGTTGTTTAAAAAGGGTTACCTTAAAGATATACACGCAGAGAAATATTTTAAAATAATGTTATACAGATTTTTATTTAATTTATGTTCAAATTAGTTCTTTAACAATAATTTTTTCCGGTGTACCTAATATTTTAAAAGTAAATCTGTGTACAGGGTGTCCCATTTTCGATACTTTTAGGGAGTATTCGAGTTATTATCAAAAATAGAGATTTTCGGTTTTCGCGTCAGTGTACTACTTCTTAACGAAACGAAAGATTCCGGTGTCAAATACGTCATGGCTGTCTTCGTTTTTAATCTACAGGGTGGTTTTAAAAACCTTCGCTTTTTAGGCACCCTTCGTATTTCCGTTTTGCGTTAACTTATCAAAAAGGTAAAAACTTATAATAATAGAACTGCTTGCGTAGAGTTCAGTGGCGTAATCAGTTTATTTTTTAGAAAATGTTAGTTTTTCAGATATTAACCAAACCTATGTGTTTTTAATGGGGTAATTTGTAGGCCATGACCAAACACAAACTGTTTGCAATAATTGACGTGTTTTATTAAAACTCTTATTGATTCCAGATTAGATAATCGGTAGAGGGGGTAGCCAAATCGCTGCATCATCATCAATAATAATTACTCTAAAGATTCAATAAAAGTTAATTGTAATGCTTTTCTATATATTTAACTGTATGTAAATACTTAATTATTATTAGGTATACTTTTTTAACGATACTAGTTTCATAAAACTCAAATATTCAAATTGCATCGCGAAGAAACAAGAACAACATTAATAAGTACAAGGTGTCCAGTTTTCGATGGTTTTACGGAGTATCTCCGTTATTAGTAAAGATATAAGGATACCGTTTTCGCAGCACTGTGCTACTTTTTTGTAAAACAAAAGATGCCGCAAGCATAATTTTTCTAGTCCTCCTTGTTTTTGATATACGGAATGTTTTTGAAAATTTTACATTTTGGGACACCCTCATATTTAGGTTACCCTGTAGCTTATCAAAGAGAAAACAAGTGTTCTTTTTTTGTTTTTTTTACGTAGAATCCAGTGACGTACTCAGATTTTTTTCTACGTTTAACAGTTTCCGAGAAAAAAAAACAAATTTGCTTTTTTTCTAAATGGGTCACCCTATATATTTTTTAATAATTAAATTAAAATATATACATTTTTTGTTAGTAGGCCATGATGGGTATTTAAAAAAAAAACTATTACTGGTATGATAATTACTGCAGAAGAAATATATTTTGGACTCCTTAATCTAATTAGCAAATATATTTCAGTAAAAATAATAACAATGCATAAATCGAGCTGTGTTTTACTACGTAAAACATTAGAAACAAAAGCTGAAAATTTATAGAACTTTCTCATAAATATTGCTCTTGCTTGTTCTCCATTATTCCTTAGACATGTTTCACACATAGTTCTTATTCACCTTAATTAATTTAAAATATGAAAGGCTGCGTTTGTAACTCCCTAAATGCTCTTTCAGTGGCATTTCTTAAATCTGCAATTGCTTGGTATTGAATAGAATAAATTTTATTTTCAAGGTATCCCCACAAGAAGAAATCCAAAACCGACAAGTCGGGTGACCTTGGTGGCCATCTTACAGGTCCATTAGTTCCAATCCTGCGGCCTGGGAAATTATTGTTTAAGTAGGCCCTGATAATTAGCGCATTGTGAGCGGGTGCTCCATATTGTTGCAGATGCAAGTTATTGAGACTCGCTGACTCGCTAAGGGCACGTCTTCTATTTTTTCCGGCACAACGTTTTCTAGAATTTCTAAATATTTATTTGCATTTAGGCTGCCTTCAAATATATTATAAATTATTTTGCTTCCTAGTATAAAACATGAAACATTAAAGCCAAACCTACCTTGCTGTTCGAGGGAAAATATTACATACATGCTGATTTTCCTGAGACCTCGTATTGTGTCGATTAAATATATCAGCACTGGTGAAATGAGCCTCATCGGACCATATAACGGTTTTTTCAAAATTATTTTCCCTGTTGATATTTTGTAAATACCAATTACAGAACTCTATACGGCGCGGGCGCTGTGCATCACCAGTTTTGTACTAGGTGGAAATTATATGGCTTAAAATTGTGTTTTTTAAGGATTGTTTAAACTCTTGATTTAACTACTCCGATACAAGCTATTCTTGGATAATTCAGATTAAAGAAGACATTTATTCGTCAACTATAGCTCCATATTTTCAGCTTCAAGACAATTTTATCAATGACATTCCGAACATTATAATAAATCGGTATGATAATTACGATCAGTCGATAATTAAAAATCAATTTTTAACAGATCTATCCACTACTTTCTCAAATTCAGAACAAATTTTTACGGACGGGTCTGTACTAGATAGTAAAACCGGAGAAGCATTTTACCATAGGAATAAAAAAAAATCTCAACAGTTGAGATTATTAAATAACTCCTCCATTTTTACTGCAGAACTATGGGCTATTTGGGAGGCTCTTTTATATTGTATAGTTTGTGAGGGAAACAATAATTTTGTTATATTTTCCGATAGCAAAAGTTCATTACAAGCAATATCAAATTGTAGATGTACGGTCCCTGCCAATTATATAGTTAAAAAAATAATAAATACCTGTAAAATATTAAAAAATCTTAATAAACATGTCACTTTTGTCTGGATTAAGGCTCATATCGGAATCTTGGAAAATGAAATTGTCGATAGTTTAGCTAATAACGCAACAAAAATTACAAATTTTGTTAAGAATTTCTATATACCTTATACAGATATATTCTCACTTTCAAAAAAAAAACATGTATTGTAATTGGCAGGACCAGTTTAACCAATCAAACAAGGGATATGTCTATAGAACTATGTTCCCCAAATTAATAAAAAACCTTGGTTTGTTGGTGAATCCAATCATAGTTTTATCAGAACTATTTCACGCATTCGAAATGGACATGCACTGTACCCAAAATATACAAAAAAAATAGGACTACAAGTGAGTGAGGATTGCGAATGCGGAGAGTCAGGAAATTTAGAGCATATCATATCGGGGTGCCAAGAGCACGAATTAACCTTAAATAAATTATTCAACAAATTAAGAGATATTGTGAACTTTCCATTTAATTTGGAAAGTCTACTTATTAGTAGTAATATTAATGTGTACAAAATGCTATATGAATCTCTTGTTAAAAGAAACATAAAATTAAAAAAAAAAAAAAAATAAATAAATAAATAAATAAAATTAATAATAAAAAAAAATTAAAAATACAAGAAAAGAAAAATATACTAAAAAAAAATATAAAAAATAAAAAAGATAATTTAATCAAAATAGACAGTTATTGTTTTAAAATGTAGGTATATTTTAGATTGTAAAAAGCCTAAATCTCAGTAAATTTTGAATTTTGTAAGTTTGTAAAAATATAAATTTGTTGCCAATACAGTCGAATAAAGAGAGATGCTGGCCAGTTGGTTTAACCAGAGCCATAAAAAAAAAATCTACTCCGACCGAACCTTTAACCGTTCTGCAAGAACAGTTGGATTTGTTTCAGTTATTATTTATTGAAAAATAGCATATTAACGTGTTTATTATATTGTAACTATTTGAAATAAACTTATTATTATGATTATTAATTGAAGCTAAAACATTTATTTCATCTGTCTCGTGGTTTTTCTAGAGATGTGAGAGGAGAATATCCTCGAGAACGAGAATATTCTCGAGAATATTCTCTGTAAGAAAATTCTCCCGAGAATATTCTCTAGAGAAGTTTTTCTACATAATCTACTCTGAAAAATTTTGCAATGATTTTTAAAATTTTGAGCTTTTCAAACCTTTTCTATAACTAGAAATAGAAGCTCGATCGTATACTCGTATACAGCTGTGAGAATTGTAAATGATGTGGTGAGACTTGTTTTATTTTGGCGTTCCGTTCGGCTCAGTTTAGACCGTCTATAAGTATAAAAACATGGAGCAAAATAAATTTTAAAGGGTATCACACAACCAAAAAGTAATGTTTGGAAATATTTTAATACAAAAAATGTACTGTAGTGTAATGTAAAAATTTTATTTCTTATTATTGCCATTTCTAGCGATTTTCTTACCATTCCCAGAAAATTCTCTAACTTGAGAATATTCTCGAGAATATTCTCAGAATATTCTCTAAAAAATTATTACCGAGAATTTTACATCTCTAGGTTTTCCTTGTTGTACATTTTAGGCCGAGGTTTAGAAAATGAACCGTATTCAATTAAATTTGATTTCATCCTTAGAAAAATTCTTTTATCCGGCTGTCGTCTTCCGGGATATCTACAAGTAATTCAAGAAATGTAATAAATCTTCATAGAGATACTACAAAAGGCGTATATTTACCTATTGAAATACACTTCTAATGCTTCATCTGCATTTTCATTACTATGGATATAACAAACGAGCATATCGTATTTTTCATTATTTTCAAAGTTTACATTTTCCGTCAAACTGATTTTTTACTATTAATTGGATAAAACAACTTAGAGCACCTGAATACTCTGACAGAAACTAAAGAAGTTTTTAATATGACATAAACGACTCTGTTATTTTCTTTTTTTAAATACCCGTCATGGCCTACTAACAAAAAATGTATATTTTTTAATAAAACGTAAATTTTGTGCTTAATATTAAAAATAAAAATAAATAATAAAAGGTATTATATATTTCTAAGAAGCTTGTTATAAACTAAATTATTAAGAAATATATAGGGTGACCCATTTAAAAAAAGTAAGTTTGTTTTTTTCTCGGAAACTATTGAACGTAGAAAAAATTTGAGTACGTCACTGGATTCTACGTACAAAACTACAAAAAGAACATTTATTTTCTCTTCGATAAGCTACAGGATAACCTATATATGGTGGGGTGTCCCAAAATGTAAAATTTTCAAAAACATCCCGTTCATCAAAAACGAGGAGGACTAGAAAAATTCTGATTGCGGCATCTTTTGTTTTACAAAAAAGTAGCACAGTGCTGCGAAAACCGTATCCTTCTATCTGTACTACCCTGTAAAACCATCGAAAACTGGACACCCTGTACATAAAACTAAAGTAGCAATAATAAAAAACAGTGAAAGTAAAAACAACGACCTAGGGTTTTTTAAAGATGATCTTCAAAATGCCGGCCGTTTTCTTGAATGCAATACTGGCACATTTTTATTATTCTAACAATTGCGTTGAACTGAATCATGGATCTATTATGACGAGTTTGGAAGACCAACCCAATTGCCACACGAAGTTCCGTTAGAAATTCATGCTGTGTCTTATACTTGATTTTGCTTAAAACCCAACAAAAAAAAATCCAAAATTGAAAGATCAGGAGATCGTGCGGGCCCCTAACAGGCCCTTTTGTACCTATCCATCTTTGAGGGAAGTTATTATCCAGAAATAATAGCAGAGAGTTGTGGCCCGGAGCACCGTGTTATTGGAGATGGACGGAATTGAAGTGGGCCAATGGAATATTTTCCTGCAATTCGGGAATAACTTCCTCCAGGATTTCTAGGTATTTACGTGCTGTGAGACCCCGTCATACATCCGGTAGACTATGCGTCGGCCCAAAATAAAACATAATAATAATAAATGTCTTTATTTCTAAATACACAAGTAATTCATCCCATACAAAAGAAATTTAAAAGCAAAATGGTATGCTCAGAAAAAGGCGAAGTTCAGATGAGGTATTCTAGAATACCTCCCTGATCATGAAACATAATATACCAACCCCGAAACGTCTTTATTGTGCCGTTTCGAAAAATAAATGGCGATTTTCTGCAGACCAATGCTTCGTGTCATGACGATTAAAAAGAACTGCAGTTGAAAAATAACATTCGTCAGACCAGATGACAAGTCTGCCAAAAGACCTTTTAGAGACAGCCGAAAATATTTTAGCATTTATGCAAAAAAACACATTTGTAGATCGTCATGTACAGGGTGTTCGCGTATATTTTGCCCAATGGATATCTTCATTATTATTGGTTTTAGAGAAATGGTTAAATTAGCAAAGCTATAGCATTTTCACCGAACCTTCAGAAAATGAAACGAACAAAAACAACTGAGTATCGGAAGTGACAGTTTTTTGACAAGTGCCAGATTTTTCAAATGGAATACCCCCTATTTTTTTATTGTATCAGTTAAATAATTTTATCCTCTTTTTAAATATATAGTGATTGTTGGGGTTAGTTTTTACCGTTTTGGAACGAGATTAAAACATAACACAACATATATATTATTTTTTAAAATTGCTCAAAATGGCCACCGTTCATTAAAATGAAGGATTGGTAACCCTCTTTTAGTTTTTCAATTGCATTAGCAATCATATCTGGCCTACCGAAGTTGAGAAAGTCAATTTTAATTTGGATTTGTTCCTGCAAATCGGCAACACTATTTGGTCAGCCCCAAAAAATTGTGTCTAATGGTGTTAAGTCGGGACTATTGAGAAGCCATGCAATCGTCCCTCCACGACCAATCCAAATGTCATAATTCCCATTGAGGTATTCTCTAACTGGAAGAACACTATGACATGCAGCGCCATCTTGCTGCCATATAAAATCCCTTGCGGCGTTTAGAAGAAAATTTTCAAGAATATGCTCTATTTCATGTACAAGCATTTCACGATATCTAACTCCATTTAAAGATCCATCAATGAAAATTGGACCGATGATTCTGTTATGCACTATGCCGCCCCATACCTACATTTACTGATTCCCAGCCAGAACGTATCACTTCAACTGTCAGATGCGGATTCTGCGATGCCCAGAAGCAGGGGCGGATGGGCCGGCTGGGAAACGGGGAGATTTCCCGAAGGACCGAATGCCTTAGGGCCTTAGGCCGAAAACGGGCCGGCTATGGACGATGATAGTAAAAAGCAACGAACAGCGGCAGGGCCGGGCCCCCAACGGCATCATATAAGGTGCTTGTGTCATGAACATTACTCTATGACTATGACACGAATCACTAACCTAAACTAAATACCATTGACTTTAACATGTTATATAAAATACCCAACCTGATAATTTATTGTTCTTAATATATAAAAAGGAATTTGTCCTAATAGTAAAAAAAGTTTTTTCAAAAAAAGGTCGTAAATTATATTTTTCTCCTCCCTATATTGCAAACAACGCATTTTGACACTGTTTTGAAGGACGTAAGTAACAAATACCAAAAAGGTATCGATTGCCCTTGACGACGGGTTGTAAGTCAACTTACCACCCTTGGATGGTAATAATTTATGCCATATAAAAACAATGATTTATAAAAGTTTAGTAATATTAAGTGATATGAATATTAATAGTACAATTATTACAATTATGAACATAATTTACAAAATTTGGATAAATGTTTTCTCGTTTTTTCTCAATTTGTATGAAATGTTCTGACTCCATAATTTCTCCATCTCTAACCAAGTTTTTTGTTACTCTTGAAGTACTGCAGGAGACTTCTGGCTTCGTTATATTGTATAAAATTTTATTTGCAACTTCCTTTTTATTGTTGACGCTCTCCGCTACATAACTGTTCGCAATAGTTGCAGATTTCCATCCGCCATGTCGCTTGAGGGCTAAGACATCAACTCCAGTATTTGCTAATAAAGTGGCCGACGTTCTTCTAAGGGAGTGTCCAGTATACTCCTTAAAGTTTAGAAATTTAGCAATTTTACTTGCAATTGAAGAAATCGAGTTTTTCCCGACAGGCTGGTTTAAGCACTTTCCATTTTGATATTGCATGAAGAAGCGAGGGTTAAAGTTCGTCATGTGGGATCTTATATCAATGTAATTTCAAACTATTTTGAAATAACAAACCTTCTCATCGTCACTTTTAGTCACTATAAATTTACGTGCCATTCCATTTTTGGAATCAGGAATAGTAACAAATATGACTTCATGTCTACTCAACATTGTCCATTTTCATTGCACAGAGTTCACTAGAACGGCACGCTGCAGCAATTCTCATTATCATTACAACCTTCATCATTAAATAAATATCATCGGGGGCTTCAAACAGGAAATTATTTACACCTTCCCTGTCAAACACATTAGATTTTTTGGGTTTATATCCGTCATTTTTTCTTTTTAAAAATGCTCGAAAATTAGGATACTTGGAAATACCTATGTTTTCCTCTATGAAAGGGTGGACTTCAGCATGGAATATTCACACCATAAGCTTGATGGAGACTAATACAGCAGATTTTTCGTGAAAGAACGCCAAAAGCACGGTTTATGAAACTGCAGTAGCAGTCTTTGTTTGGCACCATTTCTTGAAGTATTGATACGTTGCTTCATACCTCTTCCTCGATTTTTCTGGCAGCAGCGACAGACAAGCGATATTTGCTGATTCTTCTATATCCATTTGGCTGTTATACAAATCAATAATTTCAATTTCTCTCAATTTTTGATAATAAATTGTCAGCTTGACGTTGTTGATAAAATAACAATGCTTATGATGCTATAGAAACCGGTCAAAACTGTCCATAATTTCATGCGAAAAGTATCGAATTAAATTAATAAAAATCCAAGCATAAATTCTGCGGGGAGGAGAAAAAATGTTATATACTTCATGGGATGTAAGTATATTTACTTACATCCCTTGTAGCATAAATGACTATTTAATCTCCATTTTTGTAGCATCTGTGATTTTTGCTGACTTGGGTTTTTCGTTTTTTTGTCTTCTCGTTTGTCTTATTCCTTTTTTTACAATACGGCTTATTACGCTGGATGAGCTTTTTAGGTAATTCATCGAATAACGATAACGCCATACTATTACTAACTTGATTGTTGTTTTCTATCATTAATAATTGTTTATGAATATCAAAATTAATAATTTTTTAATTAATAATTTAAATTAAAAGCAGTACTAAACTTGTTGAAACGCAGGGCTTTATTTCCTCTTACGTTCAATCAATTTTGTGGTATATTTCCACAGGCGTGTGACTCACTGGTCGTTTTTATTATGATTGGAAATTAAACTCGTGTTAAAGCAAAATAACTCTATTTTATATACTGGCGAAATTAACACATTATAACTTCTGGCGAAATTAACACATTATAACTTCTTGCACAGATATATGCACACTTAGTACCCGTACTTAGGGTGAAACTTCCACTTTTTACATAGAAATTAGTACACTAACATTTCTACAGATTTACCACTTAGTACAAATAGTAAAATGACCGCCAACAACCAACTTTGGCTATTCCTTTTTGACGGGACGTGTTGCTAGCTGTTCTGCTCACTCAACAGTGACTCTTATTTCTTAATTAGCGCCGAATGGAGCGGCTGGAACCGCTGCACGCATACCCTATGACGCGACTCATTCATCTTTTGTGGTCGTAAATTTGACATGTTACGCCTACTATGTTGCAACTAAACTAAACAGTCCATCTTTGGACAACTCATTTCAACTTTTAGGGCTGTTCCCCAACAAAACTTAAAGGAGGCGCTGAAAAGGACAGAGAAAGAAAAAAGCGTAAACTGTTAGAAAGTGCGAAAACTTGCTATTCTTTGGAAAGTATGTTCATCAAAACTGTCACAGACAAAAATAATTTACAGGATTCAAGTAATCGAAGTGTAACAGACTTAAATCACTTAGAGCCTTCACCTCAACTTCAACCAAAACCAGAAATGGAGATGGAAATTGTTGTCCAACCAAACAATAAAGATAATATTAGTCAGAACGAAAATGTCATTGATACCTCAGCTAGCCAGTTAGGTTTAGAGTGCGTTGCAACTGAGTATGATCTTTTCCAACGACCATTGAATAACGAATTATCATTGTTTTTTGGCAAACACCCATAAATTCCTAGTCAGGGTAATGTTCCTGTTAGAGTAGGAAAAAGCATTTAAGCGTGAAAATCAATCTCGAAGGCAGTGGTTAACTTACAGTCTTACAAAGAAAGCACTATTTTGTTCCGTTTGTCTGGCATTTGACGAACAAAAGCCAGGTACTACGGTACTAGGTACCTTTAATAACTCTGGTGGCATGTGCGATTGGAAGCATGTGTATCAGAGAATTGAGGAACACGAAAAAACAGTAACCCACAAAAAGTGCTGCGAGGCATATTTTATGTTTACAAAGAATAAGAGTGTCGATAAATTATTGTTTAATGAACATATTGAAAAGCGTTCCAAAAAAATTATGAAAAATCGCCAAATATTGGACAGAATTGTTACCGTAATAAAACTTATTGGTAAAAGAAGTCTTTTATATAGAGGACATCTAAACGAAGCTGTTTATAGATTAGATAACGAAGATATCGACTATGGAAATTTCTTAGAGATTTTAGTGTTGCTGTCAAAATACGATATGATTTTAAAAGACCACTTGAACAAAGTTATTGAACAAAGTAAAAAGATAAATAAGAGTGGTGCAAAACAAAGAACTGGCAATTTTTGAACACTTATGTCAAAAACTAACATTTTTTCTCCTCCCCGCGGAATTTATTCTTGGATTTTTATTAATTTAATTGATACTTTTCGCATGAAATTATGGACAGCTTTGACCGGTTTCTATAGCATCATAAGCATTGTTATTTTATCAACAACGTCAAGCTAACAGTTTATTATCAAAAATTGAGAGAAATTGAAATTATTGATTTATATAACAGCCAAATGGATATAGAAGAATCAGCAAATATCGCTTGTCTGTCGCTACTGCCAGAAAAATCGAGGAAGAGGTATGAAGCAACGCAACGTATCAATACTTCAAATGGTGCCAAACAAAGACTGCTACTGCAGTTTCAGAAACCGTGCTTTTTGCGTACTTTCACGAAAAATCTGCTGTATTAAAGTCTCCATCAAGCTTATGGTGTAAATATTTCATGCTGAAGTCCACCCTTTTCATAGAGGAAAACATAGATATTTTCAAGTATCCTAAACTTCGAGCATTTTTAAAAAGAAAAAATGACGCATATAAACCCAAAAAATCGAATGTGTTTGACAGGGAAGACGTAAATAATTTCCTATTTGAAGTCCCCCATGATATTTATTTAATGATAAAGGTTGTAATGATAATGGGAATTGCTGGAGCGTGCCGTTCTAGTTAACTCTGTGCAATGAAAATGGACAATGTTGAATTAAGGCATGAAGTCATATTTGTTACTATTCCTGATTCCAAAAATGGAATGGCACGTAAATTTATAGTGACTAAAAGCGACGATGAGAAGGTTTGTTATTTTAAAATAGTTCGAAAAAATCCCACATGACGAATTTTAATTCTCGCTTCTTCATGCGATATCAAAATGGAAAGTGCTTAAACCAGCCTGTCGGGAAAAGCTCGATTTCTTCAATTGCAAGTAAAATTGCTAAATTTCTGAACTTTTAGAACTTTAAGGAGTATACTGGACACTCCCTTAGAAGAACGTCGGCCACTTTATTAGCGAATACTGGAGTTGATGTCTTAGCCCTCAAGCGACATGGCGGATGGAAATCTGCAACTATTGCGGAAAGTTATGTAGCGGAGAGCGTCAACAATAAAAAGGAAGTTGCAAATAAAATTTTATACAATATAACGAAGCTAGAAGTCTCCTGCAGTACTTCAAGAGTAACAGAAAACTTGGTAAGAGATGGAGAAATTATGGAGTCAGAACATTTTATACAAATTAAGAAAAAACGAGAAAACATTTATCTAAATTTTGTAAATAATGTTCATAATTGTAATAATTGTACTATTAATATTCATATCACTTAATATTACTCAATTTTTATAAATCATTGTTTTTATATGGCATAAATTATTACCACCCAAGTGTGGTAAGTTGACTTATAACCCGTCGTCAAGGGCAATCGATATCTTTTTGGTAATTGTTACTTACGCCCCTCAAAATAGTGTCAAAATGCGTTGTTTGCTATTGTATATATTGCTATATTTAGGGAGGAGAAAAAATAATTTCAATAATAAGGCCGGTGCTATTGGTTTCCCGGGCCAGTTTACCCTTCCCCATCCGCCCCTGTCCAGAAGTGTGTGTTTTTGGGATTTGGAGCTGAAGCCGTATTAAAAGAAGATTCATCGGTCCATATGATGTTCTCAAACAAATTGGCGTTATTGTTGAGGATGTTTCTCATGTGACGGCAAAACTCCAAAAGTCTTTGCTTCTGTTCTTCTGTTAATTTTTGAAGTTTTCCGAATTTAAAGTCGTGGAATTTATGCCGTTTCAGAATTTTAAAAACTACTGTGCAACATTTCCCAAGATATCTTTCACAGTTCCTTATCAAATTTTGTGGATTTTCTGAAAACAAATTAAGCTTCTAAATGACACGAAGCGAATAATATAAAAACAAATAAAAATTACCTTGAATATTTCCCTCATATATAAAAAAATCTCATAAGAAGTGTGGTCTTTCGCAAGAATTACAGCGAATATTTCCCTCATATATAAAAAATCTCATAAGAAGTGTGGTCTTTCGCAAGAATTACAGCGAATATTTCCCTCATATATAAAAAATCTCATAAGAAGTGTGGTCTTTCGCAAGAATTACAGCGATAATTCCACAGTAGAAGCGATAATTCCACAGAAGAAGCGATAATCCCCCAGTGGGTAGCTATCAATCATAATCAAGTTTTTACTACTACTGTGTACTAACAATCATACAAATCCATAATTTTTGACTGTTTATAAATATATTATTTATTATGTACTTTTTTTAATTTTAATACTAACTTAATACTTTACATTATATTTATAAATATATTTAAAAAATAATAATAATAATATTATATTTTCTTTACCAACATTGGAGGCGTCTTTTGCATATCCTGGTATATGGGTATTTAAGTGTAACCACGGTTACCGCAAAAACTTTTATTATTGAACTTACTTATGTCAATCTGCGACATTTAAAAAGTGAATTGATTACAAATCAAGATTTCTTTAAAGATATGGAACGTTTTGGTAGTCACTCTATAAAAGAAATTTATACAAGCATTACCAACAGCACAATACAATTTTTCGGGAAATATTCCACCGAATACCACTCGTGCATCAAAAATAACCAGATAATTCTGCTTTCAAGCGTGTTGTAGTATTGTAACTGCATTCGGTTATTTTCATTTTTGATTAAATCTCGAAAAAGCCCTCCTTCTTCGAAGTCGGGCTCTTTCGGATTTAATCAAAAATGAAAATAAACTCATTCAGTTACAATACAACACGCTTTCAATCAGAATTATCGGTAATTTTGATGCACTAGTGGTATTATACCCGATAATTCCACAGTAGAAGCGATAATTCCACAGTAGAAGCGATAACCACGGTTACCGCAAAAACTTTTATTATTGAACTTACTTATGTCAATCTGCGACATTTAAAAAGTGAATTGATTACAAATCAAGGTTTAATTTATTTTAAGTATATTTTTAATAAATTTGTTACTTATTACGTAATTTATTGTACAATAATGTTTTTTTTTTAATATGAAATACAATTTTTCGGGAAATATTCCACCGAATACCACTCGTGCATCAAAAATAACCAGATAATTCTGCTTTCAAGCGTGTTGTAGTATTGTAACTGCATTCGGTTATTTTCATTTTTGATTAAATCTCGAAAAAGCCCTCCTTCTTCGAAGTCGGGCTCTTTCGGATTTAATAAAAAATGAAAATAAACTCATTCAGTTACAATACAACACGCTTTCAATCAGAATTATCGGTAATTTTGATGCACTAGTGGTATTATACCCGAAAATATAAAAGAACAGCAAGTTCTTCATCCTCAAGTATTCGACAATGCCTTTTTTTTGTTTGTAATGTTTTTCGCACAGAAAGTTGACGATACACATTTCTGAATTCGCGTTGCGCTTCTCGCTTGTTGTGTCCACATTTGATATATATTTTAAGAATTTTGAACTTTTGCTCTTCAGGGTATCCCATTTAGACCCTTATTTTGACAACGTTTATTAAGATTTCTCAAGACGACAGAAGTTGCCAAGAGCAATTTAGTCAAGGTGTCAGGTATTGCTTTGAATACCATGAGCCATTTACAAAACTTTGATGAGGATAATGATAATTCCATTATATTTTCGTATAATTCCAAAACGGCAAAAAATAACCCCAACAAGCACTATACAGGGTAGGCCAACAAGGGCGCGTCGGTCACTAGATGCTAAACTGTTAAACTTATGAGAAAATTTTCTTAATAAAACTTATAACGTCTCGACTCTGCTATAACCTAAAATTATTTTCAAGTATACAGGGTATCTCAAAAAAGAGTAACACCAAAAACTATATTTTCGTTAAATGGAATACCCTACCTTTTTATGTGGCATATAAAGCCTCTATCGGTTGTGTATTCAACTTTTAATTTGTATGTAGATCGAATGCAGCGCTGCCAAGTTATGAATTAAAGAAAGAAAAATCAGTAAAAAAAAATTTTTTTTAAACTGTTATATCTCCGCTACTGCTTCTTAATTTCCCTGACAAAGTTACATGTAATCTAATGCTGGCCTAGTTTATCCTAGACCGTCCTCACTTTTCGATTTAATTATACAGGGTGTCCAGAATACTTGTTCAAACATCTTTATTTTCAATTCGATTTTAATTGAATTTCTTAAATACAACACCCTGTATATTATTTTGCCGCCGAAAAGCCTAAAGTGTCCCCTTTCAGAAAATATTATGTTTGCCGTATATATCTCGGTATCATTTTGAAATATTAAGGTTTTTCCGTAACTGTACAAAGAAAATTTTAAAAATTGTAGGCGGCATGGCTCAAGGAATCGAAACAATTGTTAGTCATTGGCATAAAAATATTTATAACAATATAATATTATATTTAATATATTTTTTAGGTACAAAATATCAATAAACGCAACATAAATAAATAATTAACATAAACATAATTATTTTAAATAAATTAATTTATTAGATATTCAAACACTCTACCATTTTGCTGTAAACATATATTTAACCTGTCTGTTAAAGATTTATTTACATTTTGTAACATTAAGGGAGTAACTGAATTAAATGCTTCTCTTATTCTGTACCGCATGTTTGCCGCTGTAGTTGGAGGTGTTCCGTAGACCAGATCTTTAACGTATCCCCATAGGAAGAAATCAAGTTTTGTCATATCTGGTGACCTTGGAGGCCACAGAACAGGTTCGCGTCTTCCGATCCAACGGCCAGGAAATTTTTCATCCAGAGTATTTCGAACTCCAATATTAAAATGAGCAGGCGCCCCATCTAACTGGAACCACATTCTTCCTAATAGTCCTAGTGGTATATTTTCTAACAGATTATCAAGATCTTCATTTAAAAAAATTTTGAAAAATATTCCCATTGAGGTGTCCATCAAACAAATGAGGTCCTATTACGTGGTCTCCAATTATGCCTCCCCAGACGTTTAAGCTCCACCTATGTTCATCGGCGTAGAAGTGCAAATTATGTCTGTTCACATGACCATTATTGTGGAATGTCGCCTCATCGGTGAACAATACAATATTAAAAAATCGTACATCCTCTCGAATTCGAGCAAGACCCCAATTACAGAAATTTATTCTATTTTCAAAATCTTGTCCATCAAGTGCTTGATGCAGTTGCACACGATATGGATGGAACTTATTCTTACGCGACATTCTCTTTACAGAAGTTTGACCTAAGACCAACAAATCACTTATGTCTACTGTACTTCTATGTGGATCTTCATAAACAGATAAACAACAATTAAATTCATTTTCTTCGTTTACCACTGGCTTTATTCTTTCATGCTTTTCGTACTTAACTGTCTTAGTTCAATCAAATCTATCCATCAGTCTTTGAAATGATCTTGCATCTGGATGCGTTCTATCAGGAAACCTCTCGCAGTACACTTGGGATGCCAGAAGACAATTCTTTAAGCATTCTCCAAGGATATAAATCATATCAATTGATTCTTGGTTCGTATACTTCATTTTTACTACAAAATACTTCTTATTGAAGGAAGATACTATGCACAAAATGGCACCAAATATCACAGGATTACAAAAGTAAAATTACTGACAGCGACATACCAACGAATAGCAATTGTTTCGATTTCTTGGGCCATGCCGCCTACGATTTTTTAAATTTTCTTTGTAAAGTTACGGAAAAACCTTAATATCTCAAAATGATAGCAAGATACATACGGCAAACATAATATTTTCTGAAAAAGGACACTTTAGGCTTTTCGACGGCAAAATAATATACAGTGTGTTGTATTTAAGAAATTCAATTAAAATCGAATTGAAAATAGAGATGTTTGAACAAGTATTCTGGACACCCTGTGTAATTAAATCGAAAAGTAAGGACGGTCTAGGATAAACTAGGCCAGCATTAGATTACATATAACTTTGTCAGGGAAATTAAGAAGCAGTGGCGGAGATATAACAGTTTAAAAAAAGTATGTTTTTACTGATTTTTCTTTCTTTAATTCATAACTTGGCAGCGCTGCATTCGATCTACATACAAATTAAAAGTTGAATACACAACCGATAGAGGCTTTATATGCCACATAAAAAGGTAGGGTATTCCATTTAATAAAAATATAGTTTTTGGTATTACTCTTTTTTGTTATTTTTGTATTCTTAAAAATAATTTTAGGTTATAGCAGAGGCGAAACGTTATAAGTTTTATTAAGAAAATTTTCCCATAAGTTCAATGGTTTAGCAACTTTTGACTGACGCGCCCTTGTTTCCCTACCCTGTATATTAAAAAATAGGATAAAATTCTTTAACTGATACAATGAAAAAATAGCGGGTATTCCATTTGAAAAATCTGTCACTTCCGATACTTAGTTGTTTTTGTTCTTTCATCAAAGAGTAACATAACATGTTACTCTTTGCTTTCATCTTCTGAATGTTCGGTGAAAATGCTATAACTTTGCTAATTTAACCATTTCTCTAAAACCAATAATAATGGAAATATCTATTGGGCAAAATATACGCGAACACCCTGTACAGGGTGTTTTTTTTTCGTTGATATTATAGGGTAAGAGATACAAAAAAACTAAGATATGTGTCCCGTCTCTTTTTTATTTTTTACTCTTTAGTTTAATGGCGCAATAAGATCTACGCTAACTGATTGGTTTAGAAGATACAGGGTGATTCTCAAAATCTGCGGTTTTTGTTATCTCTTATGACTCGGTTATTTATGGAGATAAAAACAAACTTTCAATACGAAAGTTTTGTGACTTTTTACGTAGAATCCAGTAGCGTATTAAAAAAAAAAACTTAGATGTGTCTAAAATAAATATTTTTCAAAACTATGAAAAATTAAACATGTGAGTGCTATATTGAGAGTAATAAAAATAAGGACGCAGCTTTAGACCTATATTTTGAGCGTTATCCGGAACGACAACAGCCAGAAAAACAAATATTTCAAAGATTTTATCACAATCTAAGTGAGTATGAATCATTTGGAAAACCAAGAAGTAAGATTTACAATAAGGAAAATAGAGAACGAGATGAAATAAATACATTAGCTTGTGTTGCTGCTGATCCGACGGTATCTAGCCGTAATATTGAGAAAGATATTGGCACATGTAAATTTAAAGTTTTAAAAACGTTAAGAAAGCATAAGTATAAACCGTATAAAATAAGAAAGGTTCATAACTTACATCCTGGAGATAAAGAACGGCGTTTAGAATTTTGTCATTGGTATTTGCAACAGATTAATCGGAATCCCAATTTTTTTCAAAATATAATATGGACTGACGAGGCTTTTATATCTAGCGAAGGAATTTTTAATCGACATAACAATCGATATTGGTCAAGCATAAATCCTCATCAGATGATCGCCAGGGTAGAACAAGGACGGTCTGGGTTCCATGTATGGGTGGCGCTATATCAAAACAGTGTCCTTAACTACAGGATTTTTAATGAAAATTTGAATGCTGAAGGATACATCCAAATTTTAGAAGAATGTGTAATAATCGAGTTGGATAATATGCCATTAGCTGCAAGAAATAATATTTGTTTACAACAAGATGGTGCTCCAGCACATAATAGCCATATGGTAAGGCACTTACTAACTGCCAATTTTGGCGAAAATTGGCTTGATACATATGGACTAAACAGATGGCCTCCGCGTTCCCCCGACCTGACACCACTCGATTTTTATTTTTGGGGATTTATCAAAAATGAAATATATAAAACCCGAAGTAATACTATAGAAGAACTTAGAGCAAATTTAATTAATTGCATTGGAAGAGTGCCAAATATTCACATTTATAACGCCACTCGTTCAGTTACAAGCCTAGTCCAAAAATGCATCGAGAAGAATGGAAGACAATTTGAGCACATCTCGTGATTAGGCACCCATGCTAATTGTTATATAAGTATATGAGATAATTGTTGAGCTGTTATTATAAATTTTTGTTTTTTGTAGTTGTTGTTTTAATTTATCAACGTTTTAATATTCCTGTTAACTGAGTTTTTAATATACCTATTATAAAATAAAAGAATAATGATTCAATCCATAGCCAACTAAAAATAAAATGAGTTTTTTGGTATTTTAGCTATTTAAAACAAAGCAAAATATTAAGTGTTATACAGGGTGTTACAAATTCGAGTGTATGCATGGGGATCTCGGTTATTATAAGAGATACAGGGTCGGTTAAATTGAGGCAAAGTTGTGTAGTGTGTTGCTAAACAAAATGTCGTTTCGGAATATGAATAATTCCGTATACTTCCGGAGATATCCGGAAAACACCGAGTTCTCACAAAAACGTTTTTATTTTTTCCTGACCTTATTTGAGAAGATATTTCGAAATAAACGTCACATCGGCACAGCCACTTTTCCCCTCTACAAAATGACGTTATTAAATTTAAAATCCGACGTTTCGTTTCCGAGCAACCACCATCAACTTAATTTTTTTAAATACGACCCTGGATTTTTTTTTCTTTGAATCGTGACCTTTGGACCTCCTTAAAGCAATTATGGCTTAACATTGTCAAAAAATTAATTGGATCTATGAAAAATAAGGTCCTGAATCTACTTTATCTATCTATCTTTGTCTAACACATTACTTTTGCTATCCTAATGAAAGATATCACATATTACTATACAAAATGAAACCTTTATTTTATCTAAGATATGGCACATAATTAAACTAGTCCAACACTACATTTAACATTACAATAAATGATACAGAGAATGAAGCCAGATGGCTCCATCTCGTGGTGCTGGTAAATAACACCAATTTCTAAGCATACCTGCGCCCTCTGACATGGACTTATCAAGCCACAAATATCAGAGGAAAACCTGCAAAGACAGAACGTCACAATTACAGAAGTCCTCGCTAGGCAGCGCTATGCGTTTTGTCGGTTTGGTAACCGAAAACGTAACACATTGAAAAGGGTGCAAGGGAGCAAACCCTTTTCAATTACAATAAATGATAAATAATTTATAAACTAGATCTCAATAATAAGCATAATATCTGATCTACCGAAAATCTTGAGGCTAATTGCGACGCAAATGTTCAAAGATATTCCCCTGTACCGTAATGCAATCGTTAATTTTTTGACGAATTTTTAAAACCGACCTAGAAATGCTTCTTCTGTTTAAAGAGGCGAAGGCATGTAGAATTCGCAGTCTTAATTCATCCCTGGTGTTAATAGTTCTACGGTAAATGGCATTTTTTAAAGTACCCCACAAAAAAAAAATCCAGAGGTGAGAGATCCGGAGATCTCGCTGGCCATTCTACCGCACCTCTTGTTCCTATCCAGCGGCCCGGAAATTCCGCTTCGAGAAATTGACGCACAATTCTGCTATTGTGAGCAGGTGCGCCATCTTGTTGGAACCAGAGGTGTGGCAAATCGGCTAGCGGGATATCCATTAGAAAATTTTGAAATTCGTTATTTAAAAAATGTAAATATTGTTCAGCCGTTAAATGCCCCTCAATCTCCCAATATCCCCGCCCAAACATTAATGCCAAACCTAACCTGTGGTCGCCCCTGCCTGTTAGCTTCAGGATTTTCGATAGACCAGATATGTTCATTGTGGCGATTGAAAATACCACAATTTGTAAATTTGGTCTCATCAGACCAAATTATTTTGTTTAGAAAATTATTTCCTTGTCTGTTTATCTTCTCACGTAACCACAAACAATATGCGAGTCGTCTTTCAGGATCACCGGGATGTAACGTCTGGCTAATATGTATCTTGAAGGGTTTGTAGGAGCAGCTTTTCAAAATTCTCCAGCACTTCACATGGTAAAGCCCCGGACTGTTAACTTCGACAGCTGCTTGTCGCGTGGAGGTGGACGGATTGATATTTATCTAAAAGGTATAATGAATTTTAACTTGGTATTTTCTCTTATTTAAATTTGCGTTGCATTTGATGGGAACATCTTGATCGACACGACTACATAGAATTATGAATACATAGAATTAATTACCTGATTAAGGACAATATCAACATCTCTTTGCGTTGTCTTACTCCCATATTTTTGGCGTATTTTTGAAAACGACCCATATTGCCTCAAATTTGAATCCAGTTTACGAATAAACGATCTGCTGGGTTGGGGTTTCTCAGGATATCTCCGAAAATACTCTTCCAAAGCCCGATCACAGTTTCTATCACAGCGGTAATACAATTGTAGCATATCTGGCTTTTCTTCGCTTGAAAATCTCATTTTTGAAAAACTTGTGTTTAATGACGTCTAAGCATTCAAATAGATCAATCGTTTGACATAATCAGTCATTTATAGTAAATAACAAGTATTCCTTTGTTTTCAAAGCTGACATGATTAAACATTCATTTAGGCCTCGTGCGTCGCAATTAGCCCCAAGATTTTCGGTAGATCAGATATGCTTATTATTGAGATTTAGTTTATAAATTATTTATCATTAATTGTAATGTTAAATGTAGTGTTGGACTAGTTTCATTATGTGCCATATCTTAGATAAAATAAAGGTTTCATTTTGTATAGAAATATGTGATATCTTTCATTAGGATAGCAAAAGTAATGTGTTAGACAAAGATAGATAGACAAAGTAGATTCAGGACCTTATTTTTCATAGATCCAATTAATTTTCTGACAGTTTTAAGCCGTCATTACTTTAAGGAGGTCCAAAGGTCACGATTCAAAGGAAAAAAAATCCAGGGTCGTATTTAAAAAAATTAAGTTGATGGTGGTTGCTCGGAAACGAAACGTCGGATTTTAAATTTAATAACGTCATTTTGTAGAGGGGAAAAAGTGGCTGTGCCGATGTGACGTTTATTTCAAAATATCTTCTCAAATAAGGTCAGGAAAAAATAAAAACGTTTTTGTGAGAATTCGGTGTTTTCCGGATATCTCCGGAAGTGTACGGAATTATTCAAATTCCGAAACAACATTTTGTTTAGCAACACACTACACAACTTTGCCTCAATTTAACCGACCCTGTATCTCTTATAATAACCGAGATCCCCATGCATACACTCGAATTTGTAACACCCTGTATATTGTTGCAATCAAAAGAAAAAATGAAATGTTTTGACACTCACATACAGGGTGTCCTATTTAAGAAAATGCTAGTTTTGATAATACCTCAAAAGTTAACACATCTAAATTTTTTTTTAATACGCCACTGGATTCTACGTAAAAAGTCACAAAACTTTCTGAAACTAATTGAGAGTTTCTTTTTATCTCCATAAATAACCGAGTCATAAGAGATAATAAAAACCGCAGATTTTGAGTATCATCCTGTATCTTCTATACCAATCTAGTTAGCGTAGATCTGATTGCGCCATTAAACTAAACAGTAAAAAAGAGAACGGGACACATATCTTAGTTTTTTTTGTATCTCTTACCGTTTAGCCTATACCCTATAATATCAACGAAAAAAAAACACCCTGTACAGGGACATTCTTTTAAGTGTCTCACCCAATTGGCGATTTTCCTGCTGACTATAATAAAAACAAATTACATATTTCTCAATGATTTTCGATAAGGAAGCCGAATTTAATGTCAAAAATACATAGATTTACAAATTTGACAGATGGGACGCCATCTTGAATTTTCTTAAATGGCAACCCCTATAAATAACCACACGATTGAATTGCATTTGGCGATCCGATTCTAAAACTATATAAGTAGTTGTTGATACTTATTTTCCGCCGTTTCGGAAATACGGCGGTCCCTAATTTGCCTCCATCGATTTTGTCTTTTAAGTGTCTCACCCCTTTAATAAATAGACCTTCTAAGCTGAATACCCTAATTTTTTTTCACGGTGACATAATCTCCCGTGAGCAAGCGATCTGCGCTATAGTCAAATCCGACAGATGTTAAAAAGTGACAGATACGACGCCATTTTAAATTTTTTTAAATGGCAACCCTCATAAATAACTAGACGATTAAAATGCATTTGGCGATCCGATTCTAAAAGTATATAGTTGTTGATACTTATTTTTAGCCGTTTCGGAAATACGGGGGTTCCTAATTTGCCTCCATCGATTTTGTCTTCTAAGTGTCTCACCCCTTTAATAAATAGACCTTTTAAGCTGAACACCCTAATTTTTTTCACAGTGACATATTTTCCCATGAGCAAGCGATCTGCGCTATAATCAAATCCGACACATGTCAAAAAGTGACAGATACTACGCCATTTTGAAATTTTTTAAATGGCAACCCTCATAAATAACTAGACGATTGAATTGCATTTGGCGATCCGATTTCAAAACTATATAGTTGTTGATATTTACTTTCGGCCATTTCGGAAATACGGGAGTTCCTAATTTGCCTCCATCGATTTTGTCTTTTAAGTGTCTCACCCCTTTAATAAATATACCTTCTGAGCTGAACACCCTAATTTTTTTTACATTGACATAATTTCCCGTGAGCAAGCGATCTGCGCTATAGTCAAATCCGACAGATGTCAAAAAGTGACAGATACTACGCCATTTTGAATTTTTTTAAATGGCAACCCTCATAAATAACTAGACGATTGAATTGCATTTGGCGATCCGATTTCAAAACTATATAGTTGTTGATACTTATTTTCAGCCGTTTCCGAAATACGGGGTTTCCTAATTTGCCTCCATCGATTTTGTCTTTTAAGTGTCTCACCACTTTAATAAATAGACCTTCTAAGCTGAACACCCTAATTTTTTTCACAGTGACATAATTTCACGTGAGCAAGCGATCTGCGCTATAGATGTCAAGAAGTGACAGAGACGACGCCATTTTGAATTTTTTTTAATGGCAACCCTCATAAATATCCACACGATTGAAATGCATTTGGTGATCCGATTCTAAAAATATATAGTTGTTGATACTTATTTTCAGTCATTTCGGAAATACGGGGGTTCCTAATTTGCCTCCATCGATTTTGTCTTTTAAGTGTCTCAACCCTTTAATAAATATACCTTTTTGACATCTGTCGGATTTGACTAGAGCATAGATCGCTTGCTCACAGGAAATTATGTCACTGCGAAAAAAATTAAGGTGTTCAGCTTAGGTCTATTTATTAAAGGGGTAAAATACTTAAAAGACAAAATCGATAGAGGCAAATTAGGAGCCCCCGTATTTCCGAAACGGCTGAAAATAAATATCAACAACTATATAGTTTTAAAATCGGATCGCCAAATGCAATTCAATCGTGTGGTTATTTATGGGGGTTGCCATTTAAGAAAATTCAAAATGGCGTCTCATCTCTCAAATTGGTAAATCTATGTATTTTTTGACATTAAATTCGGCTTTCTTATCGAAAAACATTGAGAAATATGTAATTTGTTTTTTTATTATAGTCAGCAGGAAAATCGCCAATCGGGTGAGACACTTAAAAAAATGTTCCTGTACACTGGTTCGCCATTAACGTCTAATACGCTATCTACCCTGAATCACCCTATTGTTGGTTATTAAATTGTGTATTTTTATCATACAATAGATATCTGATTAAATTTAAAAACACCCTCTACTCTGTATAGATGTTATATCGAATTTTTAATTTTAAATTAAATAATGAACTTTTTAAGCAACCCTCAACACAGAGTTTAAATAGGTTTCAACGGATATAATTTTCTTTGCGGTATGGCTATGTGTATCAAATGCCGATGCCGAGATAAAAGTGGTATCACTATCATGGTGAAAATATTTTGCCTGGATAGAGCATGCCTGTTTATGAAAAATATATTTGTAGTTCGTCATTAACGTCTAAAAAGCCATCCACCGTGAATCACCCCGTGTTATGACGAACCTCCCCTCGAGGTGTACAAACGGAATTTTCGGACACCCTGTATTTTGTATATGTGTGCACAAGTCGTTATTAAATAGAATTAGTGCCAATACAGGGTGTCCGGATAAGGATACGGAGCGTGTAACAATGAAAAAATAAAAATCAAAATTGAAAAAGAAGAAAAATAGAATTAATAAAGATTAGGTGATTAGTGAATTAATAATAATAATAATACTAATCTTTTCATTGCTCAATGATTAAACCGCGGCTCCTCAGGTATAGTCGTGTCGGTTTTAGAGCAGGGTCGTGATTCGTGATTTGATAGTATTATTTACGATTCTCCAGAAAATATTGGGCGCCAGACAGCCAAAGGGACTGTCAGAAAATAGAAAAAGATTAAAGACCAAAGGGGTCCATGAAAGATAAATTTATTAAGAAAAGACAATTGGTTTTGAGCCAGAATGCTAATAAAATAATAACCTTTTTGATAAGGTAATTATTCAAAAGGGTATTGATCAATGGAAAATTTTCTAATTAGAGGAAGAAAGATAATACAATAAAACAAGAGTAGGTACAGGTTATGTTTCAATAGAGCTTATTTATTAAACTTACTAAGGAAAAGCAGAATATAGCACATTAAGCGTTGCAGTTCCAAGTTATAGATGATAATTGTAGTTATGGCCTACACTTAAAAGGTAGCTTTCGTTCTATAGAAATACACTTAATATTTAAACAAAAAAAAAACAGGCGTGATGCCTTACACTTAACAATAAAAACAAATTAACAATATATCAACGTTGCGATAAAAATGGACAGTACTGATTTTAAAAAGATTTTTTCATTTGCACGTTAGGTTTCCCTCTAGAATTAAAATTCACAAAATAATAAATAATAAACTGTTCATCAAAATTCGCAATAGTCCGCGGTTAATTCCAGTTGGATAATAAATCCACATTAAACAAATATAAAAATTTACTTATCTTTTAACTTAGCTCTCTCGGATCCAAGCACTTTGCAGCCTCTTCAATGATGCTCCTAGTTGCTGGCCGGCAACAGGTGCACAATAAAATGGCGGTGAACTGGACAACACTGTCAAAAAAAAATGGCCGTGGCTCCCATAAAATCTGCTTCACACCAAGGAACTCCACGCCCACCGTCCACTGCCAACAATTTACCGGGGTACGCTGCAACGCTGCAACTACGTGGATCAGACGTCCACACCAGGATACAAACGAGATTTGCTTGTCGTAAAAGAGAGTTTGTGGAATTTAATGTTTTAATGAAAATAGAGTGGAATTAAATTAAATAATTTAGAATAAAATAGATTTAGATAGAATAGGGTAATATAAAATGAGAGAAAATAGGATTACATAAAATAAATGTAAGGGATGATAAATCAGAATAAAAGTCAGGGAAAATTTGCTAAAGAAAAGGGCAGAAATAAAAAACTTGATGAAAAAGAACCTTGATAAAAAAAGGAAAAAGCAAGAGGTAAAAAGTAAAAAAAAACCTGAAACAAACAAAATGGTGAAGGTCAAAACCACGCTACAATCGAACTGCATCATTATTTTGCCTGTTGGCCTAGTTTCTTTCTTGATTTGGCCAGGATACAAATCCCCCAATGGGTGTTACGCTTCGCCACTTGGTAAAAATTAATCCAGAAAAGTCTGCGACACACTCGGTGTCTTTTATTTATTTAAACCTGGCTTCAAGGGAATACTACGTGCAAAAGGGCTGGCACCGACCGCGAACGACAGTTTTGTTTCCTCTCCCTGACGTCAGATCACCTCGCATGCGTAGAAATTTCACCCGACAAGTGGCGCGCGAACCAATACGTCGATAAAATCGATCTGCGGCACCTACTAGGGCACGAAACGGCCGGGCCAATGGACTTTAAATATTTAATTGAATTATTAAGGATAATGAGTGCTTAAATTGGCTCATTCCAATTAATTAAGTTAGAACAATCAAAAACATATTACAAGCGGCCATATCTCGGAAACGATACTTCTCACAGATTTGAAAAAAAGCTACCATTATAAAAATTGTCAAGAGAGAATAATTTCAAGTTGCGCAAGAGGGCTTAACGGCTCATTTATTTTTAAAAGTTTATTTTGCGGCAAAAAATGAAACTTAACCGTAGGATAACAAATAAATAATTAAAATCGGTAGATCGTTCACTTCAACTTTTACTATTGGTATTTTTTCTAATCTCGCCTCGGGTGGGGGATATGTTTAAAAAGCTGTCATGTCGTTATCCTTTAACGCATTTTCTTGAACTTGGACGTATTAAAAGGGAATTCCTTAGAGTTTAAATAAATGATTCAGGAATTGTCATAAGTTTCCTAATAAAATTTTAAGATCGCGCTGTTATTCAATCTAACTTATTTCTTGATTTTTCTCGGTATTTTTAAATTAAATGTTTTTTTGGTAGTATAGTTTATTACATAGTAGGTCATAAAGCTAGTTGTTACCTTGCTTATTGCGGGTATACCGGTTACCAGTAAATGAAAACTGACTCATTTTTTTAAGAAAAATCAAAATAACTTTTAAACCGTTGGTGATATTGATTTGCGGTTTGCACGAGTCGTTTTAAATTCAAATGGCCTGTCTCCTATACTACCAAAGAAAAGGTATCCATTCAATTTAAAAATACCGAGAAAGATTAAGAAATAAGTTAAATTGAATAATAGTGCCATCTTAAAATTTTATTAGGTAACTTGTGACAAATTCCTGAATTATTTATTTAAACTCCAAGGAATTCCCTTTTAAACAAGTCCAACTGCAAGCACATCCGTTAATGGATAACGACGAAATGATAGTTTTATTTTTAAATATCTAAAACCGATTTAAATGAACTTTTAAAAATAAATGAGCCGTTACGCCCTCTTGCGGCAATTTTCGAAACTTCAAATTATTTTTAGTGAATTTCTCGTGGCAATTTTTATAATGGTAGTCTTTTCTTTCAAATCTGTGAGACGTATCGTTTCCGAGATATGGCCGCTTCGTATCCTTATCCGGACACCCTGTATAACGGGATTCGGCATTTCATACTGGCCGATGAAAATTATATCGGTCGAACCCAAAAATTAAATACTAATTCCACAGATTTCTCCACGCAAACTACTTTCGCACTAATACCTTGTAAATAGCTTTTTTTTAATCATTTTAATACTGTCAAAAATGACTTATAAGTTCACTTTAGACAAATATCACACTTTCCCGAAACTAAAAACATTTATTCTAGAACTAATTCAAATTAAATTTCACAATGAGAACTTTTCTTCCCTCTCTTATAGAAACCGGAACAGAAGATTCGTCGAATTCGTGCAGGAAGTCGGAAGCGTCCGATGAGGAGCGAAGAACGAGCAGTAGCAACGTTTCGGAAGAATTCGAAAAGATCGACGCTGCAGACTTAGAAGACCAGATTAATCGTATTATCGAAGAGGCTGAGAATGTTGCTTTGACTGAAGAAAATAGGTAAATTGATCTTTTCAAAAATTCGTATAAATTTACGATCTGCCCGGGGAAAATAAGTAAATGTTGTATCTTGACTTAAATTACATAATTACAGGTAGTGTAACTAAACACAGAGCTAGCTTGAGGTCGATTAAGCTAAGGTTTCCTAGGATAGTCGGTTGCGGAGAACGTAACCTAGAGCCGAGTGAAAACCTACTTTCGGCTGATCGATTCAGTCACGGTGGTGGTCCTAAAAAATTAAAAATATACAAAGAATTGCGCTCTCGACCTGCATTTCCGAAAATCGTTTGCCATGGATGGTGCGAAGAAAAGAAAAATGGGTGTGCTTTTGCTATTAGAAAAAGGTCGGTTACTGATGGTTAATACAGTTTAATAAATTTTCTTCCTCCACAGCTGTATTTTTTTTATTTTCATTTGTAAATAAATACTTATTAAAACTTTCCGTTGCGGTCCGCTCTTCGCTGAAATTGCAATATATCCTTAGTATACCGGGTGATGCATGGTTTAGTTGAACATAGGAAATCCCATGTAAGTTTTGAGGTGGCTAAATATTGGATCCCCTGTACATTTTAGAGAAAAATTGTATTATAATTTTTTGATTAGGCCGATATAACAAACCCATGTGCCAAGTTTGAATAAATTTTAATGAGCCAATCCTAACTTATTCAATTAAATGTGATGGCAAAATTACGAAATTTTCATAGATTAGGTAATACAGCAAGCACCAGCAAATAATTTCTATGACGCTATTGTCAACAATTAAAGTAAAGCTTGACATAACGAATAAAGATTATTTCACATTAAAAACACATTTTCGCTCCAATTTTTTAAATGACCCCACAGAAGGAAGTTGTTTAGCAAAAGGTCAGGAGACCTGGCTGGCCAGAGGATTAGATGCCGTGGGACAATAATATTTCCGTTAAAAATATTTTGCAAGTATTCCCTAAGATGATAGAATTATGGGCAGGTTAGTTCAGTTTCACCATTCGTTTGACACCAAATCTCCTGATTTTCGCGTACAACTTTTTATAGTGCGTGTTAAATTCGATTTTGTAGTCCAAATAGGTTACTGCTGTAAGGTTGCCTTTCATAAAAATGGTCCAATAATGTAATGTCCTACAATTCCCGCCCAAACATTTATTTTTTGTGGATATTGCGTCCGAGTATGAACAAGACGATGTTCATTTTCTTGGCTGCAATACCGGCAATTTTGAACATTTGGTTCGTTGTTGAGGGTCAATGTACAGGAGCATTTTTTTAAGTGTCTCACCCGATTGGCGATTTTCCTACTAACTATAATAAAAAACAAAACACAAATATCTCAATGATTTTCGACAAGGAAGCCAAATTTAATGTCAAAAAATATATAGGTGCACAAATTTGACAGATACGACGCCATTTTGAACTTTTTTAAATGGCAACCCTCATAAATAACCAGACAAGTGAATTGCACTTGGCGATCCGATTTCAAAAACCTATAGTTGTTGATATTTATCTTCAGCCGTTTCGAAAATACGGGGATTCCTAATTTGCCTCCATCGATTTTGCCTTTTAAGTGTCTCACCCTTTTAATAAATATACCTTTTAGGCTGAAAACCCCAATTTTTTTAACACAAGCTATACGCTATAATCAAATTCGACAGATCTCAAAAAGTGACAGATACGACGCCATTTTGAATTTTTTAATTTAGTGTGGTTGTTTATGAGGGTTGCCATTTAAAAAACATTTAAATGGCGTCGAATCTGTCACTTCTTGACATCTGTCGGATTTGATTATAGCGTAAATCGCTTGGTCACGGGAAATTATGTCACTCTGAAAGAAATTGGGGTGTTCGGCTTAAAAGATCTATTTATTAAAGGGGTGAGATACTTAAAAGACAAAATCGATGAAGGAAAATTATGAACCCTCGTATTTCCGAAACAGTTGAAAATAAATATTAACAACTACTTATAGGTTTTTGAAATCGGATCGCCAAGTGCAATTTACTCGTGTGGTTATTTATGAGGGTTGCCATTTAAAAAATTTCAAGATGGCGTCGTATATGTCACTTTTTGACATCTGTCGGATTTGATTATAGCGTAAATAGCTTGGTTACGGGAAATTATGTTACTTTGAAAGAAATTGGGGTGTTCGGCTTAGAATGTCTATTTATTAAAGGGGTGAGACACTTACAAGACAAAATCGATAAAGGCAAATTAGGAACCCCCGTATTTCCGAAACGGCTGAAAATAAATACTTATAACTATAGGATTTTGAAATCGGAACGCCAAGTGCAATTAACTCGTGTGATTATTTATGAGGGTTGTTATTTAAAAAAATTCAAAATGGCGTCGTATCTGTCAAATTTGTAAAACTATATATTTTTTGACATTTAATTTGGCTTCCTTGTCGAAAGTCATTGAGAAATATGTAATTTGTTTTTTATTAAATATAGTCAGCAGGAAAATCGCCAATCGCCACTTAAAAAAATGTTCATGTACATTCATCGGTAAAACAAATATTTCTCAAAAAATCTCTATTATTATTTGCTCTTTCCATTACCTCAAAACAGAATACCATTCTCCGTTCTTCATCACCTTGCCGTAGCTCTTGATCTTTTTCATACTTGTAAGGGAACTATTTATGTTTTTTTAAAGTGCGCAACACTGTGGTTTGATGTTTTTCTACGGCTTGCCCAAGAATCCTCGTGCTAATCATTTTATTTTCGTCCACGTGCAGTGAGGTATGAAGATCTCCTTTATCCCTTTCTTCACCTCTATTGACATTCTGAGTTGAGTTATTACAGTTATTTATTACAGTGCCTTTAGACTCAAACTACTAATGATAAGTTTAATTGATGAAATGGAAGGGGTAGGTTTATCAGGGAATCGAATTCAAAACATTTTAGACACTGCTCTTAAACTGTTTCCTGTATAATACCACTTAATCATAATTACTTTTTCCCTAATATTTAGCTATAATTAAAGCGCATTCAATGAAAATGTTGTCACTGACGCTTCTTTTTGTTTCGTCAATGCCAAATAATAATTTGCTGGTGTTTGCTATATTTGGATAATCGGATTTTCGATTATTTTTAATTCAGATTCCCCAACATTAGTAGAGACTGTCAAGGCACTACAACTTGACATTCGCTGCCAAACACACTATATGACGTCACACACGTTTCGCGTCACACTTCGTTTTGAATATTAGAATGGGCGCGCTAACTTTAATTATTTAGAAAAAAATTAAGGAGTGATATGTAAGGCGTAACATTTTGCATATGTTATTTTTTTATGTGGTTGAACATATTTCTGCAATAAAGAAAATATGTGCAAGTTCCCTATTGGTTAATAACGGCGGTTGGAGCATCTGATACGCGGTTACATAAAAACGAATTAAACAAATTTTGGACTGAATTTTAAAACATGACTGTTAAAATGGTTTTTTTTACGTTTTACTATAACGCTATGATTGTTTCAAATACAGGTTTGTTAAAAACAACGAATGATTTGATAAATTAGGAATCAAAGGTATAAACTTTACTGTAATTTTGGTTAAACAGTAGTTGCTTTTCATTATTTTAAGACATCCAGGACTATGTAGATTGACTGAAATTTCTTAACTCAACATCAGCTTATTTAAAGTGGTTTTGCAGTTCGAAAGTCGTTGTTTTAGATGAAATATTGATGGATTTTAATTCCTAATTCTAACTATTTCTTCTATGTATGCATAAAAACATTAAAAAACAACTACTGTTTAACCAAAATGACATTGACCAAGCTCGTACATTTACTCCTAATGTATCGAATAATTCTTTGTTTTTGACAAAGTAAAATCTGAAAATTCGTTTTGATAGTATTGTCATATGTTTTAAAATCCAGCCTAACAGCGTATTTAAGACATATCTTCTATAAGATGGTCCAACTGCGATATTAACCAATTCTGGGTAGATTTCTGCGCACTCATAAAAATTATATCTCGCTTTAAAATGTATTTAAAAATTTGTAGTATATGTTTCATTTAACCAGCAGTTTATATGCGTAATAGCTTTTATTGCTTTCTTGAAAATATGTCCCCGGCTATCAGATCTTTTCCTTAGACTTTCTCTGGGTTTTTGTTTTTGATATTCATAGCTTTAATGGTTTTTTTGGGGAGTGCCAGTTAATATAGAGTTTCCTGTAGGGAGTAGATCTCTTTTCCATCGTTCAGTGAGGGTTATCGGGTGAAAAGGGTTGGAAACTTGTATCAAATGGTCTGCGAATGCAATAGCTTTTTCCTTACCCTCATTTTTAAGTAGTTCTTTTAGTTCTCGCGTTGCTCTATTCAATTTTTCTATATCTTGAGGACATCTATTTATCATCCTAATTTCCAATTGCGCCCGAGGCTACTTTTTAGATAGCTCTTCATAGTTATGTGTACCACTACATTGTTTATCTTATCTCGAGTTTTCATTGAACAGTCCAACTAAATGCTTGCCTCGATGTGATCCTCAATTAGTACTTTTGTCAGTAAAGGTAGGTCATCTTTAACGATGCCTATATGATTTTTGCACTGTCAATGAACTGAAGCTAGATCAACTTTTAACTGCTGCCAGGTATCAGTATTGCTTTCATAACATACAAGTCTATGACTTCGAGAACTTTGTTCTGTCGAACGTTGATAACGTGCTAAGGCTATTTTTATCTATACATTTGACTAATTTTCTTCCTTTAGGTGTTAATCTAGAACTCCCCACTGCTGTGTTCGGCGTTAAAGTCACCCCCTACCAAAAATCTGTTTGCCAGTGTCACTGTTTACTGAGAGAATAAAATAAACTTCAAGGTAGAGAATAAAGGCCGGTTCGATTTAAATTTCTGCATACAGATACCCAAAAAAGGATAACGTGTAACAATGCTAGTAGAAAAAAATAAGGATAATAAAGGCATCAAACCAGATATCATATGTTATAGCGTGTAATGGGCGTTTTAATAATCTGCTCAACTACATCCACAATTTGAATGCCAGAAGTCAAAACCATTGTTTTTAATGAAGGATATTTCTTTATGTTTCAGATACAGTCTTAATGAAGAACCCGAACAAGCAAAAGAAATTCACAAAGCCCCACAAATTAACGAAAAAGATAAGGACAATGATGTTCTCGAAGAAATAAAAAACCAACTAAACTTAGAAGACGATCTTTTGCTGGCGCTGAAAGAAAATGAACCAGAAGGAAAAGTTAGCTTACCTGTTACCGATATCATAAAAGAGTTTTTAGATAACGAAGAAAACGCTTTAGCAATACAAAACAAAGAAATTAAGATCGACGATATTGAAAGAGAAAATGTAGGAATTTTAGGGAGAAATGAACGGTCATTAGGAGAAGAGCATGAACTGGAATTGGAATTAGATGAAGATTTAGTAGACGGTAATGAAATATTAAGTATAATAAAGAAAGAAGTCGAGAGTAGTGCATTTTCTGATCAAAAGGATTTGGAAGTTTCAGAGCAACAGAGTTTAACAGGCGAGAAACCAGAAAACCTAGATATGAACGATGCCAAATTGACTGAAACACCTATTGAAGACACTAAAGTACTGGAAGTTAATACCAGCAATGATTACATCGAAGAATTGCCACAAACATCACACAATGTATCAGTTAGTCTGGACAGTAAGGAGGTCAAAGTTACAACAGAATACCCAGATTCTAATAAAATAGAGAAAATATTAGTTCCCGAAAAGGATTTAATGAGTGACCCGTTTCAGAACAATGAAGCGTCAAGTGAATTGTGCCAAATAAGAGACGAAGCAGTTATTTTAGAAAATAAAGAATTAATCATATCTGACGAACCAGATTTTGAAAAGAAGCCGCAAAATGAGGAGGAAGATGAAATAATACTTGACACAAATTTGTATCCAATTCGACGAGCTCTTGATTTGGATCTTTTAGAAAAAGACCATCAAGGTCCAGTGAGTAGCGAATATAAAAAATATCAAAACACTACAAATCTAGACCGAGAAAGTTCACAAGAAAGTAATGGAAGTAATAAGGCGGACTTGCTATTGCAAGGACTAATGGTAAAAGAAGATGTAGTAAACTTAGATTATCAAGAAAACATTGCTGACAGTGCTTTAAGTGAAACGTCAAAACATCAAAAAATGCTGGGCGCAGGTCAGAGTGGAGTAAGCTCACTTATAGATGGATCAGCTACAGAAGAATTACAAAGACACAACGAAGAATTAAAAGAAGAAAAAACTGTAGTGACGGAAAATATACACGGAGAAGGCAGTGCCAGGATAATAGATGAAGACGGTCTGATCGATGATGAAGATTACGATTATAGCGAAGACGATGAACGCGTTGATGATGAGGTTAGAGATATTAATAGGGAGGTTTATGAAGACCGAAGGGAGTCGATGGAAAGAAGGATAAATGGCGATAATGCCGCTTCTTCTAGAAACGGAGCTGCTAACAACGAAATTGTAGCGGAAAACGAAATTTCTGAGGCAAGTACTAGTTTGTTCAGGTTTATTTAATTTTTAAGTGTTATTTTATGCCTGAGCCTTTTTAGTTCGTGTATTGTGTCTTATCCAACGCAGATCTAACTTTTAAAACTTATTTATTTATGGAAATCGCAACTATATCAATTAAATATAATAACAATAACAAGTAATATAAAGTAAATATTCTAAACAAAAACTGTTTATCCCATAATATATGGTTAATAAGAGCGCACGTTTTTAAAATATTTATTAATATACAGGGTGTGCCAAAAACGGTTGGAGCAGTTATATTTTTTAAATAGAACACCCTGTATATTATGTGATTTTTTGATTCTACGTTTTCATACCAAATAAATCTAAACTTCATAGCTTCAAACCTCTATATTTAAGCATCAATTATTAATTTATCTAAGCCACGCTTCGAGAGAAATGTTTTTTTTGGTATTCCATAACATTAATACTATTGAAATTTGAAATATTTTTTTTAAAACAGAGTTATAGGATAGGTTTACAATTCAAAATTATTTGTAATTATACAAGGTGTCCCAAGTAGTTAGGGCTTATTAAACGTACTTTTTTTTTATGGAACACCCTATTATTATGGAATTGTGGGATTTATTGATAAATTCAAAGAAAAATGTATAACATATAAGATGCTTAAATTTAATAGTTTCAGAGTCATTAACGATTTTTCGAAAATTTGGTGTTTTGTCATAGACGCCAAATCAAGTAAGATTAATAAAATGAACAATTATAACAACATGGCACTCGAGAAGAAAGCATTGTACTGACGAGGTGGGGCGTCCAAGTAATTAGCATTAATATAATATTTTAGGAAAACCCATAGAAGATATATAGGTGTAGGGAACCTTATAGTATAATTCAAATTAAATTAAAGATGCCTTTTGATTTGTGTCGGGCATTTTTCTTGTCGGCGTCCGACATCATCATTTTTTTTTTCTACCTTTGTTTAAAAATGACAAAATCGTCGTAATTTCGGTCAACTCCCTATATTCAACTACCTTTACCCACCTCTTGCAGATACATACAGTATTATTATATAACACAATATTTAATAATATTTATTTCTCTAGTATCAAGGCACTTGATGTTAAGACCTAATAATTCCCGTGGTACATAGATAATTTTATTAATTCCAGTGATACATAGATAATTTTATTTCTGACCGATTTTAGTAACATTTTGTTCATTTTTAAAGTGGAATAAATGTTTCAATAGATGACAATCAAATTGACATTAGATGTCAATCGTTTGATTTTATGTCAAATTTTTCTTAATATCCCAAGGGATTTATGACCCTTAAGCGCGATTTATACTTTGACGCTGAACGTTTGAAGTTTGACGGTGACGCTTGTAGAATTCCATTTTTGGTGCATTTATAGTTTGACGCTTGACGTTCAACATTTTCGTGTCATAACCTCAATATTTTGTTGTGTTCAGCAGCAGCATTACTTAAAAAGAAACAAAAGCGAAAAAGGCAGTGTAAAATTAGACCCATAAACAGAAGACGACATAATAAAGTACAAATATTATACAAATATGAAAGAGAAGTATTCACAGTTAGCTATCACGTGCAAATACTGTCGCGTCCTATTGGCTGTTACGTCATATTCTACGGAATTTCTATGAGCAGTGAGCGTCAAAAGTTAAAATTGGTTTATCTGGAACGTTACGTCAATCGTCAGCGTCAAAGTATAAATGGATGTATATATTTCCTATTCTTCAATCTTCAACCGACCACGTCAACGTGATCGTCAAGCGTCAAGCGTCAAAGTATAAATCGCGCTTTATAATTCCCGCGTAACTAAGACGTTATAAGCTAATAATATACCGGTCAGAAATAAAAGTTTTAACAATAAGCCATAAAATTTATATTATTGACTTGCAGTGACAAGTTGTCAATTTCCTGAGACACTATTACATTTGGAAAGCCATTTTAAAATGCTCCCAAAAGTAACTTTTTTTTTAAAGTATGCTTTAATCGCTACTAAACAGTTATATTCCATAATCCAAATTTCATTTATATCTGTCAACCTGTACTACCGATAGGTGAATGTTTTTTAATTCCTGCAAAAGACCAAATGTTTGAAAAATCGTTAATTAAATACTCTTGAATTTTGTAAGAATTGATCAAGAAATCCAAACATGTCATAATGTGTTTCAACAAAAAAAAAGTATGTAGAGCATGGTAACCGAAATTTATTTGGTAGGAGAATTCCAAATAAATTTAAATTGTAGACCTAGACCTAGACCCTTTGTTGTTGAAAAATATTAAAAACTTGAGCAGTTTCTTTAGATGTTATGGAATCCTGCTTTCAGAGTGGGCACCTGTACTGTTTTATGTTTGCAATCAAAATAACTATAGAAAATAATGATTTAAAATATAAAAGCGAAAATATTAAACTTTAATTACTAGATTTTTTTGTGGCGCTATAAATTTACTTAAGCTTATTAACAAATTTAGGCAAGTAACAACAGTAACTGATAAATTTGTTAAAATTAAATCTAGAAAAAATTATACTATACTTATTATAAAATTTTTAAGAAACTATACATTAAGAAAAAGGAACTTAAAGAGATAAGAATAAATAGCATCGTTCACATCATAAAATCGGACAATTATTTTTATTTTAAGAGATGTTCAAATGAAAGACGTTCTTTCTGTTAAATAACTTTTTTTGATATTTTTCGTGTATCTAATCATTATTTATTATTGTTACCTGCCTAAATTTATCAACGTTAAATTTGGAGCTTGGTAGAAGAAGGGCCAATGTCCCAAAATTGCATTTAGCCGCTAATGATTCTGCTTAACTACTCAGATTAGATACGTAAATAGGCCAATGTCCTTAACTATTATACTATTTGATCTTCTTTATCTTAGTTCAATAAAAAACGGGCCAATGTCTGGACATTAGCTCTTAGAATAATTTTAAATTGTTGCATAAACAGCCAATGTCACAATGGACGATGGGCCCTTTTTCTACCAAGCTTTAGAAATAAGCTGAAGTAAATTTTCAGTTTTTTGTTAAAACCCTCAAAATCTCACAAACACGGTTAGATCTCTTACATCTTTAATAAAAACGTTTTGTAAGAGAATGCATAATCAGAAAATACCATAATATGCATTGTTTTCCGTTGATAAAAGCATAACTTTGCTCCGACCCACATTTTTGTTACACTCCGTATAGTAGTAATAAATACTTTTAAAACTAACCATATAGTAGGGCCTAAACAGTTTTTATTGGAAAATTTAAGAATGTGTAAAATTACTGTATCGGATCATGATCACGTCATTGGATCATAACACCCCCTGTACAGGATTTTCGCTTATATTTAGACCCCTATCTAGAGCGAAAACAATAAGAGATAGAAAAAAACTTTAAATACGAAAGTTTTAGGATTTTTATGAATCATCAGAATCTTAGCAAAAAATTTTCAAAAGATAATTACAATGCCGAAAAAAATAAACAACTTATGTTTTTTTAAACGGAACACCCTGTATCTATTTTATTAAAATTATAGATACTTATTTCCTAATTCCAAAAATATATAGTTTGTCTATATTAGCTTAAACCGTTTTTAAGATATAAGCATCAAAATTTTAAAAAGTTGTATTTATTTTCGTTCATAGGTCTAGAATGCCTTGAAAATCAAATGATAAAGTCTGCCGGCCTTTTCTTATTGCAAATATTACGTCCAGAAAACCATGGAAAGCAAATGTTATTATGACTTTTTTGGCATTTCTTACTTGTTTGCTTGTAATAAATTAACATTTTTCTTTGTTATTTATGATAAGTAATAAAATGGGATATTCTGCAGCAGAAAAATTAGATGTTATCCGTCTCTATTATTCAAATAATAGAAATTCATTTACAACTCGTAATGAATACCACAGGTTATTTCCCAATAGATTTTTACCTTCCAAAAGCACTATTAAAATAATTTGTAAAAAAATTTGGAAAGACCAAAAGCTTAAAAAGGAAAAGAGGACAGCAATGAGGGATGAGGAATTAGACTTAAATGTAAGGTGATTATTTCCATTATTTATACTTATTATTAAATTCTACTATAATTACTTTTTTATTACAGGAAAATCCTGAGTATTCTGTACTAGATGCGGTGGGCCATTTTAACAAATCTTTATCAGAAACTCACGGAATTAAAAAAAAATACTGTTATTATCCCTATAAATTTTTACCAGTCCAAAAATTAACAGAAGATCATAAGAGACAGCGGTTAGAGTTTTGTTTGAATATTTCAAGAAGGCGTGAAATTAATGGAAATCTTTTAAACAAAATTTTATTAACCGACGAGGCAACTTTTAGCACAGCTGGTATGTTTAGTCAAAAAAATAAACATTTTTGGGCAACTTCTAATCCCCACAAAATTCAGCCTGTTAGAGTTCAGGGCCGTAGTAAATGTTTAGTGCGGCATTATAGGAAATAAAGTCATTGGTCCAATAATTTATAATAGGACTTTAACTGGCCTAAGATATTTGGAATTTCTTGAGAATGAGATTGAAAACTTTTTACAAGGTATTTAAATGAAAAATATAATTTGTGGATTGAAGAAATGGGCCAATAATGTGGCCGGCAAACAGCCCCGATTTCACGGTGCTGGATATTTTTCTTTGGAGCTATTTAAAAAACAACGTTTATTACAATAGGCCAGAGAATATTCAAGTTTTGAAACAAAGAATTCAAGAAAAAGTTTTGGTGCTAAATAGAGCCTATCGAGGGTCCATTATATAAACTCAATAAATCATAAATTATTAGGAAATATTCAAAAATGTATAATAAATCAAGGGAGGTACGTTGAAGATCAGTAAATTTTTGTTTATGTTTAATTATTTTTCTTTTTAACATTGTATTAATTTTCTTTTAAAATTTAAATAACAATCATAAATGTAAATTTTTTATTTTAATTAATTATTGTTACTAAAATATTAATACTTAATGATTAAATAAAAATTTTGATAGCAAACTACAAATTAATAGATATAATATAATGAAATTAAACTTATTGCATTTATTTTTCAACGCCTCTTAAATGTTATTTTAATAGTAGGAGAAGCATCACCAATGTATGCCATTTGATTTTTAAGGCATTCTAGACTAATAAACGAAAATAAATACAACTTTTTAAAATTTTGATTGCTGATATCTTAAAAACGGTTTGAGCTAATATAGACAAACTATATATTTTTGGAATCAGGAAATAAATATCTATAATTTTAATAAAATAGATACAGGTTGTTCCATTTAAAAAAACATAAGTTGCTTGTTTTTTTCGGCATTGTAATCATCTTCTGAATTTTTTTTGCTAAGATTCTGATGATTCGGTCAAAATCCTAAAACTTTCGTATTTAAAGTTTTTTTCTATCTCATATTGTTTTCCCTCTAGATAGGGGTCTAAATATAAACGAAAACCCTGTACAGGGTATCCATTTTTCGATGTAATTGCAGGGTATCTCGGTAACTAGTAAGGATGCGGTTTTTACATTACTGCGCTCCTTTTTCGTAAAACAAAAGATGCCGCAAACAGAATTGTCATAGCTTTCTTAGTTTTTAAACTACAGGGTTTTTTCAAAAATGTTGGCTTTTTGACCACCCCCTGTATTTCGGATATCCTTTAGCTCAGGGGTTCTCAAACTTTAAAGATAACGGAACACCCAGCAAGTACTTTCTAGTTTGTGGAACCCCATATCTTTCATTCTTCCATCAGTTCTTAGAAAATGCGCCGCAGGCGAAAGATTTTTGGGTGCCACGCCCTTTTTTGGACTATCATAACTCTGAAATTCTACGTTTCGATAGCTCAACCAAAAAAATGTAGAAATTAACATACATAAAAGTAATGAGTTTTTCTCATCATATATTTTGCGGTATTTCAAAATAATATTTGTACTTAACTGTAGTATTATTTAATAGCCAAAAATGAATAATTCCGCGGAACCCTGCTGACTTTTCTACGGAACCCTAGCTTCCGCGGAACCCACTTTAGGAATCGCTGCTTTAGCTTATCAAAAAATTAAAAGCTGTTTTTAAGAGAGTTTTTTAGGTGGAATTCAGTATATTTTTCTTTTATTTGATTGGGCTATTTTTAGGCTTTTCAAAAATATATAATAGTTGATAGTTATTATTATCAATAAACGCACAAATCGAGAAATTTAGAAAATTAGTGTAGGCTATGAGATTATTGAAACAAACAAAATAATATGTCATTACTGCTAAAAATAAGTGGTCGCACAGCATTCCTAGTACGTAAAGGGTGCACAATATTTACTTCATAGGGTTTCAAATTATATTTATTTAATAGTTTTTTAAACAAGATTTTATTCCTCCGAGATCTTTTTTTTTGATTTTGCACGAACTTTTAGTGCCGCTACAAAAGCCATAACGTTCGTTTCGTCCGTTTTGCGGTTCTTTTTATTATAAATGATTTAGGTCTTGGCTTTATAAATAATCGATTCTTAATTAAATTAATTTTTAAGCTTGAAAATGTTACTTGATTGCGCTGCCTTCTCTCTGGATGTTTATAAAAGTAAGAACTCTATAAGTTAGATATTTAAATTACAAGATTGTAAACTTACCTATTTTTATGGCACTCTATAAAGCAATCTAACATGTCGTAATTTTCAAAATTGTCATACTACTACATTTTTCTCATATTTTTTAACTTTAGCGAAATGATGACACGTACTCCAACAGAACGTTATTCTTGCCTATACATTTTGACAAATAGACATGCCAGATAGATATTCTTTTTTTTTTTTGATGGTTTCATGGCCTATGCTACCTTAGTTTTCTAAATTTTTTGTTTCGTGCGTTTATTGTTAATAGGAGTATCAACTATTATATGTTTTCAAAAAGCTTAAAAGGAGTCCAATCAAATAGGAAAAAAATATACAGGGTGTCCCATTTAAAAAATTATATGTTTGCTTTAAATCTCGAAAAGTAGAACTCCCAGAAAAAGAGTAAGCATGCCACTGAATTCTACTTAAAAAACTTTCTCAGAAACAGTTTTCAATTTTTTGATAAGTTAATGGATAACCGAAATACAGGGGGCGGTCAAAATGTACACATTTTCGAAAACACCCTGTAGCCATAGACGTAACTGGGTAGTAGTGTAAGGGGGGGGGGGCTAATTGAAGGCACGCATGAAGTGAATAAGTTAAGGCAGGGGACGCCACAGGCGCCGCCGGAGTATTTTTCATCATCCTTGATTAAATTAAAAAAATCCTTGACAGTTTTCTTTAAAATAAACATTTATCAATAGTTTGTCCCGACAGTACCAAAGAACACTATTTTTCTTTCATCCCTCCACTTTGTCCCGGATACCGAAAAAAATCGTTATGAAAAAGCAGAGCTTGCCGAGCACAAACAAGAGGAAAAAATGTTGGAAGTGTCTGGTATTTTGTGATTCACGATTACTGAAAAACAGTTTTGGTAAATACACGAAGGTTTATTTTCTAAACATTAAAGCATTGCACATTAAAGTTTTCTTCTAATATTTAATTAGAACATTTTTTGCAAGTGGTAATGAATTAATCTAACTGAAGAAATCGTGTTTTGCGTTTAAAAATATGAACTATTTCATCTAGATCCACAGGAATATCCCTTTCAATGTAAATCAAAGATAAGCAGCTGAACCTCTCTTGTCCCATTTTAATCCTTAGCCAGTTAAGAATTTTTCGCATCGCCGAAGAAGAACTGAAGAAACTGGTAAATTATTGTCACTTGAAACAACTTTGCAATATTTGAAAATGTTATTCGTGATGTAGATATATACTTTTTTATACTTGACATACCAATCGATTCTGCTTTTTGTTCTATCAAATTTTTTAACACGATCATTTCGGCTTTTAAACTAGTAATTTTTACAGAAAACGAACCTGCATAATGATTTACAAAAACTTGAGATCCTTCGAGATCCAATTTCATGAATTTATCTATGGATAAAACAAGTTCTAGGCTTTCAGATGAAAATCTCATTTTAAGGAATCCGATCACGGCATCTAAAATCCTGTAGTATAAATTTACTTGCCAATATTCTTCTGTTGTCAGTTCAAAATCCGAGCCTTCCCTAAACCAATTGTAGATGCAATAACGAACGTCGAAAGAAAAGATATCCGGGAACTATTTTTTTTTTCTGACGATCTAGATGGTAAGTCTAAAGATATATCATTGACCTCTGCAAAAGTTGCAACTTCTTTAAACAACTTATTGAAGCTATCGTCGTTCCGTTTTTTTTTCAACAAATCAACAACTGTGTTAAGAAGAGTAGCTGTGTTTCCCAAACTAGCTTCTTTTTCTTGTAGGTTACTGGACAGAACTTGCAAATTACTGAGAATCTCATACAGAATATGAAGAGATATAATAAAGGATGGTTGTCTGATATTAGATAAGATTCCTGTGGCAGTGACTGCATTGCTGTCATTGCATTCTAATGATTCCCTTAATTGGCTCTTGTATAATGCATCATATACACTTTTAACAGCACTACAACTTCGTGCACGACATGACCATCTTGTATCGCTTAATTGGTTTAATTCCCGCGGTATTATATTTAGTTCCTTCTGTATATCTTGTAACTGCTGATGTATGGAGGGATTCGAAAAATGGCCATAAAGTGACTCCAGCGTATTGAAAAATGTTCTAACACCCTGAATGTCATTACATGCATCGACTATTGCTAAATTCATACGATGTGCCATACAGTGGGTGTATATCGCAATTGGATATTTTTCTCTAATTTTTAACTGTACACCTGCCGTTTTTCCGGACATCACCGCTGTGCCATCATACGACTGGCCGACTAAATGCAAGTTTTCAATGTTATACTTCTTCAGTAAATTAATGATAATTTTAGATATGAAACTAGCGTCTCTCGCATTTGAAAAATCTATGAATGTTAAAAACCGTTCTTTTACTTCCAAATTATTTGCGTACCTAACGCAAAAGCTAAGCTGTTCTCTTTTGGCTGATCTAGCTTCGTCGCACTTTCGAATGGTTTCAGCGATCGAATTGATATTTTCAACACAGTGGGTGATCCAGAAAGTAATATAGGTAGTGCCGATTATTTTTGGGCAAAAACGGGTAAAATAGGGGGTTAAATGGCAAGTCTAGATTGTGTATTTATAAATGTATAATGTATTTGAAACTTTACATAAAAAATGAGGCATGGGGCTGAAGAAAGCCAACGGACGACTTGACCACATGAACCTACATTTTACTCTAAATTTTGAGCATTAATCAATTTTAGAAAGGGCTAATCGAAATTTAGGGGGCCCCCCTAGCCCCCCCCCCCCCCTAGCTACGTCTATGCCTGTAGCTTAAAAACTAAGAAAGCTATGACCTTTTTGTTATTAATATTTTGTTTCACGAAAAAGTAGCACAGTAATGTAAAAAACTCAAGTCTCTATATTACTAGTTACCGAGATACCAATTACATCGAAAAATGGACACCCTGTACAGCCAGGTATGTATAAAAAATATCACACAATGGAAACACTACAAAAACTTCAACTAAAGATATTACGCCAACAAAAGAAAAACGGGGGACAGCACTGGAGAGCCTATCCTAGTATAAATACTAAATACTCTAAACTTAGTTACAAGCCAAGTTTAATTGGTCATATACAGTCGAGACACGAGACAAATACTTACATGTTTATGTATTATTAAACTCAAACTCAAACTCAAAAGTACTTTATTGTCTGAAAAACAATATTCTTGTCGACAAAGTAATCTGAAATTCCCAAACAAATATCAATAAATTTGAAGAAGTAGTCCATACTTGCAGCGGAGTGTAGGTAATGTAACTTAAAACAACACTTCATGCACACACTAGCTTTTCACGTTACGTTACATATGGTAGTGGATAGCACTAAACTCAATTGTCTCAATTCATACAAAGATTTTTATCATCAAAATGTCTATCTATTTAAGCCTAATAGGGGCTGAGCCCCCATCCAACCATAGTTGGTTAAGTTAACTAAATAAAATACCAAAAAAAAACAAATTTTCCTTTTTTGATTTCTCCATATCAACCATGTTATGTTTTTAAAAACTATTCATGTGGTTGGTAACCAGGGTTGAAAAAAAAACATGTTTATTAAAAAAAAACTTAAAAACTTGTTTTTTTGTTTAAAACTGTTTTTTTGAGTTTGAATAAAAAAATTCATCTAGCAAGACCCGTTTTTTTAAAAATAACAGGACAACAAATCGAATTAAATGTTGAAAATGTGTGCCATTTATGGCTTGACAATATTCAATGCTATCAATAACTTTTTGCATGTTTTTAACCATTTCCGGAGTTATGGCAAGTATTTCCCTTCAGACCATCTCTTTCAACTCCTGCAAATTGTTTGGCCGGTCAACACACACTTTCGATATGAGGTAACCACACGAAAAGAAGTCCAGCGGAGTTAGGCTTGGCGATCTAGCAGGCCATTCGATAGGTCCTGTCTTTCCGATTGGGAAGGTTTTATCTAAACATGTACGCACAGTGGCAGCATAGTGAGAAGAAGCACCATCTTGCTAGAACATCAGTTCCTCGTCAGGAGAGTCTGGGTTTAATGGATTCGGAAATAAAGTCACTAATGCTGGAATTATTCAAGTTGGAAAAATTCGAGATATATTTGTCCAGTTAAAGAAAAATGGATCAATTACTCCTCCGCGCACTATTTCACACCACACATTTGTTTTTTGAGGGTACTGGCTGTGAACCTCCATCCTCCAATGCGGATTTTCTGTTGCCCAATAACGACAATTTTTTCTGCCCACATTACCAATCAAGGAGAACGTAGCTTCATCGGAAAGTAATATTTTTTACTAAATTATTATCTTCACTCAGCTTCAGCTTCATCTGCGGGACTCCAACGCCTTTTCTCGGCATTTGGCATAATTCATAGTAAGCTTCGAATTCGATTAGGAACAGAAAATGCCGCGAAACTTTTAACCATATTTAAACAGCTTAATTCAAATCAAGAGTAGAGTTCAGTAGAATGACTAGGAGAATTTTTGTTTAGTTTTTAGTTCGTTTGTCTTTTGTTACTTTTATAATGCGCTTTTATATACTTACACTTTTTATTTGGTTATGTTATTGGAACACGGTACACAGACTGTAGGTAGGTAAATAAACTAAGACCTAGAGCTAGTCTTAAACGTGTTTTTATAATTATGTACTTTTAATATTAAACGTAAGATATAAATATTGCTATTTTTGTTTTTAATTTAATGTTTTTTGTTTTAACAGATTTTATGTGATTTTTCGGTTGACAAAAAAAACAACTTAAAAAAAACACAGTTTTAAACATATCTATTTAAAACACTAGTAAGTGCTTTAAACATGTTTAAAACAAACGTTTTAAACATAACAACCCTGTTGGTAACTAAATAAAATATTAAAAAACAAAAAAAAAATTTTTATTTCTCCACATCAACAATATTATATTTAAAAACTATTCATATGGGTATCATCAGGTTTTGATTAATATCATGCTTAATACTTACAACTAAATTTTCCTGCTTTAACTAATAAATATAAAAACTAAAATAATTTAAAAATGTGCTTATCTACAAATCCACAACGTTGAGTAAACTGAAGTTAGTCTTCAACTAAAAATTTTCACTTGATATTATCTTAAAAGTTGTACTCATTAATTTGAGGCAACTACTTTCACTTAAACTACATTCGATTTTGTTCCCTGAGGATGACTATATATGTGGTCGAAACATGTAGGGACAATTGCTAAATATGTAATTTACAATATATCATTTGTGGAGGAAGACAGAAGTGTTGTTTTAATTTACAAAATATCAATAAATAAAACTAAAATAATACAGAACATGTGTACAATCTTAACAGACCTACATTACCCATATGACACAGTATACCCAGGCTGTTAATCATATGTATGTACATATAGAAAAAGAAACAACAATTAAAACAAACTTAGCATATTCACTGAAACAATCCCTGAACTGATGGATCACTAAAAAATTCATCAAAAGTGTAGTAAGCTCCCTTAATTAAGAAATGCTTAGTCAGGTTTCTTAACCTTCTTGAACATTGTTGCCTTCTCAAGCAGAGCAGTAGATGATTAAAAACTTTTTTACCACCATATATTAAGGTTTTCTTGATTTGCTCAGAATGAGGAATAGGTAAGCTTAAAATAAAGGATTTACGCGTATTATAATGAGTAGGCAGCAACAGCTCACTTTTATATTTTTTATGAACAAGACATGCATGCTTCAGAATAAAGTACAACAAAGAGTCAATAGCGCATGTTTTATAAATAGTGGGCGACCAGAATTCCTAACTTTAGCGCTATACATATGTCATATTGCTTTCTTTTGCAGAACAAACACAGAGTGAAATAAATAATGGGAGCATGAACCCCAAAAACAGATTCCATAGCAAGGATGGGACTCTATTAGGGCATAGTAGTGAAATCTAAGTTGTTTGATATCACCCTCAGAGCATAACAGAAATTTTGTTACATAAATTGTTAATATGAGTTTCAAATTTAAGAGAGCGCCTATTGCTAATCCTAAAAATTTACTTAAAGAAATTTTCTCATTCTCTATAAAGACATTATCTATAACACACTTAAAATTTAATACACTTGTCTTTGAGATATTAAAGGATAACAGATTTGCATCGCACCACCCCTTCATCCTATCCAAATCATTACTCATGTTAATTTTAAGCTTGCCAAAATATAAATAGTAAATTTCCCAGATATGGGCAGATGAGGCACGTCGTTGAAGTAGAACAAAAAGAGTAGAGGACCTAGGACTGACCCTTGTGGAAAACCGTGTCAATGCTAAAGCTTATCAGACCCAATACGCCTCCAAATTCAACAGCAGTATTCGGTGATCCACGTAATCAAATGCTTTTGATAAATCACAGAAGATAGCCGCAGCAGCCTCACCAGAGTTTAAGAACAGGTACAGATGCTCAAGAAACCCGATTATCACATCACTCGTTTTCTTCGAAGCCTGAAATCCAAACTGTTGGATGGGCAAAAGGCTGTGTTCATTTAGAAATAACATCGGCCGCAGTTCTTTCTACAATTTTGGACAAGGTGGGAAGTAACGCAATTGGTCAAAAATTTAAAGGGGTATCATGACCACCACCCTTGTGAAGTGGGATACTATAGCCTTCTTTAGACAAGACGGAAAAATGCCTGCGAGAAAGGAGAAATTTATTGCTTCAGCCAGAACCTGTAATGCCCTTGATGGTAAGGCAGAACATATCTTCAGAGAGAGCCCATCCCAACCCGAAGCATATTTATTTTTGATTTGACCAAACATAAGACCATAACTCACTGAATGATATTCAATGTGAAACAATTCACTATTTCTAGTCTATCTAGCAAATCGGGCGAGTTACCCTCAAGTTTATATAGGAAGTCACATTGTATCCTGCGTTTCTCTAAACTTCTCAAATTTAACTTATTTAGCACATCGACATAATCAAAATGCATGTCATGCAATCTCATCCAATACGTAATTGAACCCATAATGGTTCCTTGAGTTTTTTCCAGCTAATCCTCTATACTGCTACTTCATAAAAGAAATACCAAACTGGTGATGGATACTCGAATGATGAACGTACCTAAGAGTCGAGGGTTCCGTGCACATTTGAATGTAATCTGCCACTCCTGCCAGTAACATTTATATACGTTTAAGCTAAAATTGGTACTATGCCATGCCTGGAAATTATCAAGATCTCTCCTTAACAGTGGAGAACTAATAATTTTCAATAACTAACAGATCATCAGCGAACAGTAAAATTCACTATGACACTACAAAAGTATATCATAAAAAGGTCCCATGTGGGGCTATTACTGTAAACAACCAATAAGGTAGGTCACAGAAGTTCCACATTTTAAACGCTTATAAGTTAAACACAAATAAATATTTTGCGTTTTCCACAGAAGTGGCTATAATATTTTTTTGGTAAATTAGTTATTTGCAAATAAAGTAGAAATGCTATTTTTCAGGGACAGGGTAACTTTGTTATTTCAAATTAATTACCTGTATATTCTTAACTAAGTGCAAAGGGGAAACAAAGCCCTATCTTCCTTGTTTAAACTATTGCCCCATTAGGTTTAATAAAATAATTTTAAAGAAGGATGATATGACTTTGTTTTCCCCTCACACTTTGATAATGTTCCTTTTGGAGAGTAGTTACAACTTCATTATTCTTAACTAGGCTAAAAATTGCATCATTTACTATGATACCTACAAGGCCACCTTTATCTACAACTTTTTAGAATATCGACTATTTTTAAAAGATCATTGTCCTATAAATACGAAAAATCCCCATGAACAGATAAGTGCATTAGAATCATTGATAACAATTAAATTAGTTGTACGTGACAAGTTCATCATATCAATAAATAAGAACACATTTATCAATAAAAAAAAAGTTCAAAATATTTATTTGGTATCTACAAAATGTGATATTAGATACAAAAACGTATAATTGAAACTCTTCACAACTGTTTATTTTAAACTGACAATAAGCATTTAAAGTATGTCAAAATGCTGGGGGATACCCGATAAACTAACAAACTTGAAACATGCTATTTTTTTTGTTATTATCTCTAATGTGTCTTATTGCCCTTTAGATAAAGTTGAATGATTAATATAGCACACAAATAATGTAGGTGTGCTTGATGGTCTCCCAACAGTCCGGCTTTTACAAACGGGACTACCTCTTGAGTTTTGTAAGCCGCCCCTTGAACTCTCGGCGGGGTTGGAACCACTATTTCCAGAACGTTCTGAAACAATTGTTGGTATTTGATCCTTGATGTGAATTCGAAGCCTGAAGCTTGCCATTGATTTTATTTAAAATTGCTTCCTTATTATCTTGATTATTATCGCTTTCTAGATACTTCTTCAATACTTCAAGATCATTGCCCCTAAAACCGGTAATATTTGAATCCGAATCCGAAAGAGATGAGGCTATTTTATCGTATAGTTTTCTTAAACGGTTAACCACGAATTGATTACCCTTGTCAATGGCCAAGTCTAAAGCGGTTTCTCCATCCACTTCAGTTCCTAGCAACAGCGCCCTAAATATCTTTTCTCCTAGATGTTCCTTCACTGTGTCCAATAAGGCCTCAACGGCTTCAGGATTACCTCTCAAAGCCGCCACGTGCAAGGCAGTTCTTGCCAAATTATCAGTTGCTAGCACCATCTCCTTAAGAGTTTCTTCAACGAGAAGATACTGTTTCACGAAGTTCATCATCAAGGCCTTAATGGTTTCAGGAGAATCATTCAAAGCTGCTTTGTGTAAAGCGGTTTCCATGAAATCATCGACCTGCATCACCAATGTCTTGAGAATTTCAGGAAAATTTACTCTCACAACGTCCAGCAATTTACTGACGAGTTGAGCCCTACCATTCTCAGCCGCTCGGTGTAAGACAGTTCGTCCAAAATTGTCAGCTGCTAATACCAATGCCTTGAGAGTTTCCTTTCCGAGATTAACCCAGTTCAATAATTTCAAAACTCGTTCAGTATTGCCCCTTTCAGCATACCAGTGTAAGGGAGTTTCTCCAATATTATAATTGCATGCTAGCACCAGTGCTCTAACGAGTTCAGTGTTTTCAGAACTAACCGCCATGCTTAATGCGGTTGTTCCCCCTGAATCAGATGCATGAACCAAATCTTTGAAGATTTCCTCTCCGAGTCTCAAGTCTAACAAGGCTTTAACGCTATCAATCATTTTGAAATGAACCGCCATGTGTAAGGCGGTTACTCCACTTTGATCACTTGCTAGCACAAGATTTTTAAGGGTTTCTTCTTCAAGATTATCTTTCACAAAACCCAACAAGGCTTTAACAATTTTCGTATGACGTTCCTGAACCGCCAAATATAAGGCGGTTTCGTGAGCTCTGGTACCTCTTAAAACCAGCTTCTTGAGGGTTGCTTTTCCGAGATTTACTTTCACCCATAGCAACAAGGCCTCAAGAGCTTCAATGTTACCTCTAAAGGCCGCCGAGTGTAAGGCGGTTTCTCCATCTTTGTCGCCTTTAAGAACCAGCTTCTCGAGGGTATCTTTCACTGTCACCCGTTCCAATAAGATCTTGAGGGTTTCACTTTTACCATTCAAAGCCGCTATGTGTAAGGCGGTTCGTTCAAAATTATCAGTTTTTAACACCAGTGCTTTAAAGGCGTCTTCTCCGAGATTTACTCTTACCCATTCTAACAAGACCTCAAGAGTTTGACTCTTGCCCATAGAAGCGGCTTCGTATAAGGGGGTTTGCCCAGCTATGTTCCCTGCTAGCACCAGATTCTTCGGAATGTAGTGGAATTTTTTTAATTTTTCAAGCATGAATGTGATAGTAGCCGTATGACCTTCTCGGGCTAGTAGATGTAGAACAATACGCTGATGATTATTTTTGTCTAAACCCTTAGCTATTGATTCTTGTACAGCTGAGGTTAAGGCAATATCTGACATGAGATTTTTTTCTAATTGGCTATTAAGAAACTTGCGAATGAGTTTATAATCAGCTTTAAACAGGACTTTTTCCAGTAAAAGTTCTTGTACTTGCTCATTTTCCAAATTCTTAATCAAATATTCGCTTAAGAAATATTCAGCAAAGCTGCGATGGATAAATACAAGTTGATCTCCCCTTAAAGTCAGTAGCCCAACCCTAACAAGCTCTTCTTCTTTGTTGTCCTTTTCATAGTCTTCTTTAAATCTTTTTAACTCATCTAAACCCGGCAATGACTTTTTTTCATATTCTTCTGAGCAGAAAAGTTTTAAAGCTAACTCGTGATGTACTCTACGCGAAGCACTTAATCGACCTTCTAATGAGCTATTTACTGTTGAATTATCAGATCCTGTGGCTTTTTCTTTACGAAGAATATCAAATTTGACTTTTACAAATTTATCATAAAGATCGGATCCTAAGTTCTCTGGTAGTTGAAATTTCATTTCAAAAACCACCTCAGCCAACATTCTAAGATTTAGGGGTATATTAGTAAATGTTTTTTCCGTGTCACCAATTGAGGCCTTCCATTGATCAAGCAATACCTTGGCATAACCGGAGAAGTCTAATTTATATTTGTCGTTTTCATCCATTTCATCTATGATCTCATTTAGAGATTCAATCCGCTCTATAGCTTGCCCTTGCTGATGGTGTTGAAGAATTTTATAAATTTGATTCTGCAACCCTTTAATGGATGTTTCACTGATCAATTGTTCAATATTTTCCCGAGATTCCTCTAAATGTTTGCGTATCTCCTCGTAAGTCTTTTGGCGGATCTCTTGATTGTGTGGGTTTTTAGAAAATTTTAAACTCCACCTCCAGAATCTACATAAAAACTCTTCTTGCTCTGCTTGCGTTAATGGATTCAAGATATAGACGGGTGAATGGAGTTCTCTTTTCAAATAATCTTTCTCGTGAACTCGGGTAGTGATCCAAAGTTGGGTAACCTCACTCCCTTTAAGTGCCTTTAACAACTTAGTGGTGTTGGGTTTATAACTAGGACTGATTTCATCAAAACCATCAAACAATATTACAATATTAGGATTTTGACCGCCGGCATCATTGGTCTTCTCAAGTCCTGCTTTAAAGAGCTTTCGTTGCAGTTCAATGTCGATATCCGTAAGATCGTTAGGCACTACCATCCCTGAAACGAACTCGATGGCTTTTTCAACTTCATTATCCTTAAACACGATATTGTACAGACTCTGTGGTTGTTCTTTCTCCACAGCATAATCATTTAGATTTACCCGCAATATCCAAATAATATTAGATCTACCTTTCTTATTATCATCAAGTCCTTTCATTTTGGTAGCTATGCTAGTCAATACTGTAGACTTGCCCATTCCGGGATCATTGGCTAAAATAACGACTTTCTGCTTGAGAGCTCCCGGTTTAATGAAATCCACTTCTTTTAAGGTATTATTCTTAGAGATATCATCCTGACAATACAATACCCTGTCGATGTTGTAGTAAGGGACATATCCTATCGATGAAAAAGCCTTTTCATTTCCTATTTGAATCCTCTCCTCTTCAATGAGTCTCAATAAACTTGCCTGGTCAATGATGTCACGGGCTGAATTCTTATCTATCAGCTCATTTAATCTTACAGCTCGTCCTTGCAAGTTGACTTCTTTTTCCAGTACTTTATCTTGTGTCTCCTTATTTAAATCTTCAAAAGAAGTCCAGTCATATTCCTTATGATATTTATTTTGGAAAGAATTTTTGAACTCTTCGGCTAGGGTATCCTCATCCTGTCCAATCAGGATGATTTTTTTATCTTTGTTACTTAGCGCTTTCAATAATTTTTCATATAATTGCTCTATCTTACTTGCTTTCCCTTGAGTTTTAGATTGGCATTCTATCACCAAGAGATGATGAGCTTGATCTGAAGAAAAAGCATCTATGGCATACTTTTGTGTCCCATGACGCATTAGTGCTCTTAGGCGCATAAAAATAAAGCCATCGTAATTTTTATATTTATCGAAACCTTTTAAGCTTTCAAGCACCTTTATGGCACTTAATCGTATGCATTGAGTAGATACATGAAGGACTTGCTTATCTTTAAACTTGCCCTCAAGAGATAAAAAATATATCAGTGCCCCTGGATGCTTTTTAAAATGAATTTCATAATCTATTAGCTTTTCAAGATAAGCTTCCCTTAAGCCAACAATCATAAGGTCATTGATCTCTTTCTGTATTGATTTAAAAAATTCAGCCCCTTCCTGAACCGAGAGAAACTCACCGCTTTCTTTTTTGTAGAGCTTGAACCAATCCGACATCTTCTTCTCGAATGATGCATATACTAGATCAGAGTTAAGTGAAAGCAGTTCCATCTTGAGTCCTCTATTTTTAAATTCTTTCTTAATGAGATCATCTAATTCATCTACACCCGGATATTGAACTACAAAGCGAAATTTCCGTAAAAATTGGGACATCTTCATTTTAAGCTCCTCTTCATCTAAAACTACTTTTAAGACCTCCTTTTCTGACTCTATTTCTGAAACGGCATTCTTCAGCTTTTGTATCACTGCATTTAAACTTAAGTGTTTGGATAATATTTCCCTGGCTTCATTTGTATATCTTTTCAGTATTTCATCTTTTGTAAAATCATTTCTGTTAATTTTTTTTATTTCCTTAAATTTTTGACTCTCATCTAATTTTAAAACAGCATCTAATATTTCTTGTATTCTTTTTTTAACCAACTCTAATTTTCTTAAAACATTTTTTGACATTGTCTCTCCTGAAATACATTTAACTTCTTCTATTATCTTTTGGTACTCTTCTAAAATTTTTGTCTTATTTGAATGTATTGTTGAATAATCGGAATTTTTTCCTATTTTTAACTTTGCAATAGCTTGATCCAAATTTTCAAATATTTTTTCTTCAAAAAGCCATCCCTTTAAGAACATTTGAATTTCTTTGCCCGCCTTAATCATACTTTTATTATCTGAATTTTTATTAATACTTTCAGACGAATTGATGACATTTGAAATTATATTATCTAATATTTTTTTATTACTTTCAAATTTATCATTTTTTAATACCACATCTACCAAACCCGGCTTTATTTTTTCAATTATCATCTCTACTGTTCGAGGGTCGTTCTTGAATTGACGTATTTTTTCTCCCTTTCCCAGATATAAAATTTCATCTTTTTTTAAATCTTTTTCATCTGATAAAAAACTTTTCCACTCTTTATCGTTTAACAACTTAGTGTCAAAATCGGTATTTGTGCAAATATCAAAGTCTTTTAAATCAATTAGTTCATTTGTATTTTTGGATTTAAAAAGCTCATTTTTCGTAATCTTACAAAAAGAGATAAAGTACTTGTGTAAAGTAAATGCGTTTTTATTTTTTTCACCTTTTTCACTTGTTAAACAAGTTACCGTAATTTTTTTCTTTTCTAAATTTTCTTTATGCTTGATCTGCAAATAGCGCCAAAACCATTTCAATTCTTCTTTATCGTAATATTTAAAGACTACGTCATCAAATTTCTCTGCCGCATCCATCTCGGTGGCCAATCGAAAATCGTACTCTTTCTCTATGGCCCTCTTCACAAACAGTATCAATAGCTTTAGCTGATAAACAAACCCCCTATAGGAGGGTTTACCTCCTTCTCTAGAGTCGTATGTTGTTGCTGTGCTCTGACCCTCAGATGGCGTACTACTAATCCCAGGAGACCCCGGTCGAGCCAGTGATGCTTTGGGGGCGCCCCTTGACCTACTTAGGGTTTTATCTTTGGATGAGCTGCTCCTTTGTTCCTGGCCTTGCCCAAAAGTAATTCCCTGATTTGTCTCCAATAAAGCCTTAATCAATTGCCAATTAGAATTTGTTTTGAACTTTTTTTGAACCAATCCTATGGGGGTCATGCCTTTGCTATTTTCTATATTAACGTCGGCGCCTTTATTTATCAGTAAATTAATTATTTCTTTATTAACATCTTTGTCAGTCATTTTTTTACTTCTTTTTTTTATGGCGATATGCAATGGCGTATTATTACTATTATTGGCATCTTGAGTGTTAATAATGAATTTTAGATCGCTCTTGAAATTATCTAGGATTTTATTTGCCTCTTCTAAATCATTTTCCTCGACAGCTTTAAATAGATTTCTTTTGGTGCTCCTCTCATATTCGCTACTGTCGCTATCATCGCTTTGGACTTCCATTGATTCGATTTGGCATATTTCTTCAGCCGGATCTGAAACGGTACTAATAAGACAAAGCTTGGCCTCCCTTTCCATTACCGATGACGTTCCTTGCATAAAACCTTCACCCAAACCAAAATGGTAATGATTTCCGTTGATATGAAGTCACCTTCCCCAACACCTAAAAAACATTTTTTTATTACTTTACTTCTAACTGTGGGTGAAGTCTGTTCAGAAATATAAGAAAGTGCCAGTATCGGTTCTTTTTTTCCTCGCTAAAATGGGATTATTCACAATTTTCCATACAGTTGATGTTAGAATTTTTGTTAATGTAGCCGTTTCTTCTAACGCTGCTTGCTTGCTGACCGCACGTTCAATGAGAGTTGAATAAACATTGTTTATAACTTCCTTAGTTTTCACAAAAAAGTGTTTTCTGCTTTTCGACAGGGTTATCTCCTGAGATACATTAGGCTCGCACATATTTTCCATGACTCACACACGATTAAGTAAACGCTGTATTACACACGAAGTAAAAATAATTACTAAGCTTAAAACTAGCTAGAGTGGCTATATGTAAAGTCTTTGGAACATAATTTGTGTTATGGGATTAATCCTCTCATTTTGAATGGGGTAAAAATCGGTTTAAAATCACCAAACTATTACTTTAATAATGAAATTATGTCTTCCGGATTTGTAGTTTACTTTAAGACATTTTTAAGTACGGACCATAATTTACCTGCATTTATTCACTCATTCAGTGTTTGTTTATGACCCTTGGATAATGCCATTCAAAGCCAAAGTGTACAACTTTCTTATATCTCTGTACAGGCTTTACAGAGTACAGGGTGTAGGGATTTCGTTGCATTTGTGGGTTATCAGAGTTACTAGGAAAGATCTAAGGTGGCGGTTTACTCGTGATGGTGCTACTGTGAAACAAATTTTACCATAAACAGAATTTTCATAGACATCTTTGTTTTTGGGCTACAGGGTGGTTTTGAAAACATTCACTTTTTGAACACTCCTTTTATCTTGACCATACTTATAAGTCAAAACGGTGTGTCTTTGCCGGTGCGTCATTACTTCTACGTGGGTGAAGTAAGACGCCAAGTAATAAATTAACCAAAATCATCTCCATGGGCGTGCAGGATATTTAGACATGTATAGATTTAAATAGGCTGAAATTAATATTGACATTTGCAATATTAAATTTTAAGGGTTGACAAAGTGTACGTTTTTAGTTTTTGAAAGAAAACTAGCTTTTATACTGTTTATACTTAAATTTTAGAATATATACAGGGTGTCCAAAATACGGTGGGCCACTATTGCTATATCCGAAACTGAGGTTAAATAATAAGAGTTACGAGGTCGTTTAAATTTGAGAAAAGTTGCCTTTTTTAGTGATCATTTATAATGTGCTTACAGCGTTGCCAAATAGTTTTTAGTTCTAGAGATACTAAAGAAAATGTGAAAATTCCTCAAATTTTTTTTCCAAATACCTCGGGAACCACTGATTGTATCGAAAAATTCTTTAATACAAAAAAGTTATGGTTTTCTATTCTCTACCAAACGCACTTAACGTTTTCTTAAAATGACGCTTGACGTTTAAGATATTGCTACCAACTCAGTTATTTTTAAATACGGACCTGCATTTTTTTCCATATCTCGAAAGAGCATCCAATTTGCAATTCAACGCTATATGAGACAAGTATATTTTCTGATGTTTCGAGACGTAAAATGCATCATCAACATTATTTCTTATAAACGCCCTTAATACGGTTCTGCCCTTTGGTGTTTATAGTGAGAACATATCAGATCTCAATTATAGTGTCACAATTGATATTGATATGACTTAATACCGATTTAAAATAATTGAAAATATTTTTTTAATAAAGTTTAAAAATTAATTAATACGAGTCCATAACGATCCAAATTTCAACAATTTTACTAAACTTTAATTCCAAGAAACTGCTCCACAAACTTAAAAATACAGTTATAAAAGCAACTAATCCAAGTGTTGGAAATGGCCACCATTATTTTGTAAGCACTTTGGCGCTTTGTAAATAATCTTTCTTTGAATTCTTTGTAATGTTGTAGTTGTAATTTTTTTACAAGCCTGTTGAATTCTTTCAGTTAAGTAATTTAAATCACGAGGTGTGTTATGGTACACCTGATCCTTGATCAAACCCCATATGGAAAATTCCATGGAGGTTAAATCTGGTGAGCGCGCTGGCCAGTTTATGGGTCCGTTGTTGCCAATCCAATGATGAGACTTAATACCGATTTAAAATAATTGAAAATATTTTTTTAATAAAGTTTAAAAATTAATTAATACGAGTCCATAACGATCCAAATTTCAACAATTTTACTAAACTTTAATTCCAAGAAACTGCTCCACCAACTTAAAAATACAGTTATAAAAGCAACTAATCCAAGTGTTGGAAATGGCCACCATTATTTTGTAAGCACTTTGGCGCTTTGTAAATAATCTTTCTTTGAATTCTTCGTAATGTTGTAGCTGTAATTTTTTTACAAGCCTGTTGAATTCTTTCAGTTAAGTAATTTAAATCGCTAGGTGTGTTATGGTACACCTGATCCTTGATCAAACCTCATATCGAAAATTCCATGGAGGTTAAATCTGGTGAGTGCTGCGCTGGCCAGTTTATGGGTCCGTTGTTGCCAATCCAATGGTTGGGTTTAAAGTTGTTTAAAAACCTGGTACAACGGCGGAGACGGGCTCGATGTGCTGGCGCGCCATTCTGTTGAAAGTACAGGAAATTTCTTATTTCGTCGAGAGGAAGGTCGTCTAAAAGATCTTGAAAAGTGCCTGTTAAGAAATTAAGATACATTGCGCCATTCAAATGTTCGTCAAAAAAGAAGAGACCCACTACTTTTGTACCTAGTACCCCCAGCCATACATTTATGCCGAATCGTTCCTGAAAAGCAGTCTCGCGGTAGAAATGCTCATTCTGTTGGGTCCAGTGGTAATGGATATTTCGATTGAACCACCCGTTGTTGCAAAATTTGCTTTCGTCGGACCACAAGATTTTTTTGCAGATATCAGGATCTTCTCTTCGCCGTCTCAAAATCCATCGCCAAAAAATACGTCTCCCTAGATGATCAGCCGGTCTTAAGTGCTGCACTTTTCGACAGCGATAGTGCCTAAATTTGTTTCGACGTAATATTTTTTTAGTTCACATTTTTGTGACACCGGTTTCTTTTTCTACTTCCCTTAGTGAAACCTCTTCATTGTTAATATTTTTGTAATGCACGTACCCTAAAAATATTAGGTATGGCACTGTAAATTTAAAAAAAAACATTAATTGTATAAGTAAAATACCTAATGCATTGATCTCGTTAGCGCCGCCTTCTATTGTGCTAGTCGCATTTCTTTTATTGGCATCCTTAAAAGATCCATATTCTCGCAAATTTCCTTCTAGTCTTCGAAAAATCTTGGCGTTCGGAATTCTTCTTTCTGGATACAAATACTGATACATTTGGATGGCATTGTTAGCGTTACGGAACGCTCTGATATAAACAACTAACATATCTGTCTTTTCTTCATTAGAAAACTCCATTTTAATGCTGTGTTACAAATCGGCACAGTTAATAATAAATTGTCATAATATGTCAACAACTATAGTTTCTTCAATTGTTTTCCAAGCCTGCTTCTGCATTTTCTAAACTTTATTGAAAAAAAAACATTTTCAATTATTTTAAATCCGTTTTAAGTAATATCAATATCAATTGTTACACTATAATTAAGATCTGATATGTTCTCACTATAAACACAAAAGGGCAGAATCGTATTAAGGCCGTTTATAAAAAAAAATGTTGATGATGCATTTTACGTCTTGAAACATTAGAAAATATACTGGTGTCTATACCGTTGAATTCCAAATTGGATTCTCTTTCGAGATATGAAAAAAAAATTCAGGTCCGTATTTAAAATAACTGAGTTGGTAGCAATATCTTAAACGTCAAGCGTCATTTTAAGAAAACGTTAAGTGCGTTTGGTAGAGTATGGAAAACCATAACTTTTTTGTATTAAACAATTTTTGATAAAATCAGTGGTTTTCGAGGTAGGTATTTGGAAAAAAAAATTTGAGGAATTTTTACATTTCCTTTAATATCTCTAGAACTAAAAACTATTTGGCAACGCTGTAAGCACATATAAATTATCACTAAAAAGGGCAACTTTTCTCTAATTTAAACGACCTCGTAACTCTTACCGTTTCGGATATAGCAATAATGGCCCACCGTATTTTGGACACCCTGTATAAATTCAGGGTGAATCTACGCTAAAGAATAGTCATTACTTGGTCCAGAGCCCCGAAAATTTTGACGTTTATGAACTTAGACTTTGCTTTGGCTTTTTACATCTCGTAATTTTGATTAAAAATATATGGTTTAGTCACGTGCAAGTAATGACCCACCGACAAAGACGCACCATGCCGATTGTAAATACTTTAATTTTAACTTCAATCTGTTGAATTTCATTGATAAAGTTGTTATAGATAGCAAATACCTAAATGTTTCATTAAATTAATATACTATACTAACATGTAAAGTTCGAAAACTTCCTGGGTAGTTCGAGATAACCAATTTTTATGCTCGGAGTTCGGAATATCTAACCTCACAAACTTGATCATAACTTCAACCTCACCAACTTTTCGAGTTTATAAATCAAGCTTTACATCTCTTAATTTTGATTAAAAATATATGGTTTTAGTCACGTGCAAGTAATGAGCCTCCGACAAATACATGATATAGGTACCTGTAAATACCTTAATTTATTTTAACTTCAATCTGTTAAATTTCATTGATAAAGTTGTTATAAATAGCAAATACCTAAATGTTTCATTAAATTAATAATATACCTATTTTACTTTTATTAGGGTAGTTCACCATAATGACCAACCCCCTTAACTTTTTTATGCTAGGTGAAAATAATAGTACATTATATACTTAGGTTGAGAAGTGAGCTATTATACAGGGTGTTTCAACACAAATACGAAAAACTTAAGGGGGCGATTCCTTGTTTAATATAACGGGTAGTTTGATATACCGGGTGACCACGAAATTACTGACCAGCTTGTCACGTCCTTATAAAATAAAATATTATTTTGAAATTTTGGTAGGATATATGGTTGCACTGTGCGCACATTTTCAGTATTCAAACTTCCGACTGTCACTTCCGGTTAAACCGGAAGTGCATACAAAATTGTTATTTTAAATAGAACACCCTGTATATTTTTACGAAAATGCATTCTACAAAGTATTCTAAGCATAAAACATGTATCATATTCTATACCTATCTAAGACAGATTAAGAGAAAATGGCGTTGGAATTTATAAAATTAGACACTCATTTTATTGTTTTTTCGAAAAACAAATGAATAAGCGCAAAATTTTATATTCTTTTTTTACTTCTTTTTAGGTATTCTTTATGAATAAGTCACAATTATTTCACTTCCGGTTTAACCGGAAGTGCTGCAAAATTTGACATTCAAACATAGATTTCTCCATTATTTTTAATGGCACGCCCTATTTTAAATATAATTTTCAAAATTACCTTATTGTTCTAAATATTTTTTATTAATGCTTCCCTAGGTCTAAAGTTATTCGTTTTTAAGATATAAGCATTTAAAAATTAAACTTTATTTCGAACCTATGGTAGAATTATAATTAATAAAATAATATGTAAAAATACAAACTAATTATCCATAAATTAAATTCTCAAAATGATTGCCATTTGCTTCTTGACACAAATGAATTCTTTCTTGGAATTCTCGAAGTACATTGTTCATTTTTAGTGGTGTAATATTGTTTACTGCTTCAGTTATTCTATCTCTTAGGTCGTCGAGGTTCTGAGGTTTTGTTCTATACACCTTCTCCTTTATATGGCCCCAGTAAAAAAAATCAAGCGGTGTTAGGTCGGGGGACCTAGCCGGCCACCTTACTGGGCCATTAGTGCCTATCCAACGATTTCCAAAAGTCGCATTCAAATATGCTGTCACTATTCTAGCATTATGTGCCGGAGCGCCGTCTTGTTGATACAATACTTGTGCGTATTGCCTAACAGGTAAATTTTCCAGAATATCTTCAATGGTGTTCTGAAGAAAAGCCAGGTATTGGACAGCGTTTAAATGTTGTTCAAAAAATATAGGACCTATTATACGTGTTCCTATAACGCCTAGCCATACGTTAATGCCAAATCGTTCTTGAAACGCCCCTTCCCTAAATAGGTGATTATTTTCAGTAGACCAATACCGGGTATTATTTCTGTTGAACATCCCTAAGTTGGTAAAACGGGATTCATCAGAAAATAAAATGTGTGCGTTTAAAAGTGGCTGTTGCTGCTCCTCTTCAAGATACCAGTTGCAAAATTCCAATCTTCGAATAGGATCGCCTTCATAAAGATGGTGATGGATTTGGTATTTGAAAGATTTATAGCCATGTTTTTCTAAAATTTTTCTTGCACTCTCCCTACCGATGCCAATATCATTCGCAATTTGCCTCGTCGATGCTGTCGGGTCAGCTTCAACAAGGGCTAGTGTATTTGTTTCTGCCTCCTCACTAATAATAAAACCATTTGCGTTTTGATTTTCATTCTCGTACTTCAAATGATTTTCTAACCATGGAAAATACGTATCGCTTGGGTGCTCGCGTTCGGGAAATCTCTGCATATACAGAAATTTGGCCTCTCTCCGGTTTTTTCTAGTCTCTCCGTAGATTAGCAGCATGTCAATTTGATGCTCCCGCGTAAAAAATGGCATAGTTTTAACTTTTCTTATTAATAAATAAGTCACTTGTATAAGAATGTAAGGACTAAATTAAAAATACCATGGCGATAGCGTCGTGAAACAGTTGAAATTAGTAAACAGATCTGTGGGATCCATAGCCACCTTAGACGAAACTATGAATAAGTTAATATAAATTGTTGCTTGTTGAATAATGCAACTAAACCTTTAAATGCTTATATCTTAAAAACGAATAACTTTAGACCTAGGAGAGCATTAATAAAAAATATTTAGAACAATAAGGTAATTTTGAAAATTATATTTAAAATAGGGCGTGCCATTAAAAATAATGGAGAAATCTATGTTTGAATGTCAAATTTTGCAGCACTTCCGGTTAAACCGGAAGTGAAATAATTGTGACTTATTCATAAAGAATACCTAAAAAGAAGTAAAAAAAGAATATAAAATTTTGCGCTTATTCATTTGTTTTTCGAAAAAACAATAAAATGAGTGTCTAATTTTATAAATTCCAACGCCATTTTCTCTTAATCTGTCTTAGATAGGTATAGAATATGATACATGTTTATGCTTAGAATACTTTGTAGAATGCATTTTCGTAAAAATATACAGGGTGTTCTATTTAAAATAACAATTTTGTATGCACTTCCGGTTTAACCGGAAGTGACAGTCGGAAGTTTGAATACTGAAAATGTGCGCACAGTGCAACCATATATCCTACCAAAATTTCAAAATAATATTTTATTTTATAAGGACGTGACAAGCTGGTCAGTAATTTCGTGGTCACCCGGTATAAACGTTGGGTCAAAAGTCAACCATTAGGGAGATATCGCGGTACAAAGATGGCGGTAAAATAATGTATTTATTTTTTATCTTTAAAACGAGAAGCGATAGGATAATGAAATGCTGTGGAAATATTACTATTATGAAAACACACTTTCTGCATATTTTTTTACTTTTTTAGAATGAGTGCAAAGGGTTGAAATAGACAACCGCTATCATTCTTGTTAACTAAATTTAAAGAAAAACTTACGCAACGACTTGAAAAATTAAATTTGGATATTTAGAAACTTTTTATCTCTTGTATTTTTTTCACAAAACTTACTGATCTAAAATAAAAAAAAATAAAATGTAACTACTTTGATGTCACTACTTCCACGTGACAAAAACCATATGAATCTAAATAAAATTACGAGGCTCAAAAGTCAAACAAAGTCGAAAGTACGATAAAAATGAATCTGAAAAGAACAGTTTATAGGATTAAACAGAATTTCAAGGCACAAGAACGTTTGAATACAAATCATTAAAGTTGACAGATCGGAACGATGACTTTGACATCAATGAACAACTCTCGAAATATGTTTTGTCTCGGTCTAGCACGTAACTTTCAATTCGAGACGTATTGCGTAACCCCGAAGATGCTCTACTATATCCTTATTCACTTTTAACGCTATAATAAATAAAGATGGGATGTTGTAAATCACGTTGTCTCTTGACCTTTTATCCATAACTTACCAGCAAAGAACGACCGTCTCGACTGTATATAGATTTTTTTCTACTACTAACACTAAAATATTACATATTTAATTCGTTTAGACTTTTATATTAGCCATTTCTGCCTAATTTTTAAAATATTTTGAAAATCAAGTAGCCTGGGAAAAATAAGACTATAGAAATGCGACTTTAAATGTCAGTTTGTAGTAAATTTTTGGTCGTTTTGACATTTTTGAATATGACAGATTCCTTTTGAAATATCTTCCAATTTATGATGATGATTTCTGTTTTATTAAAAATTTTATATTATTTTGTGGAATTTCTTCATTTCCTTAGTCAAGGCCAAAACCAATAATATGTTAAAGAAACGATGAGTAATAATGCTAAAATTGTGTGTAACTTAACTTCATTGAACAGAAAGTTTTTCATTATTTACCTAGGTGATTATTTATAATTGTTATTTCCCTGGGTAGAGAAATTTCACTTCTCATTAGAGAAATGGAGTAAATAATGGCGATTTCTCAAGTAAGTAGTAGAAAAAAACAATATTAACATGTTTTCACATAGCCGAGATACCAATGATGCTCGAAAAGTGAAGATTTTTAAAATCAACCTGTAGCTTTAAAATTAAAGAGAGCTATGACAATTCTGTTGGTGGAATCAACTGAATTACCCCGCAAATATATAACGAGACGGCACCGTGTCTCTACTATTTAAATAATTAGAAACACAATCTTACAAATATTTCTCAACCCAACTTAAATTTAATACATAATATAGCATATACAAAAATCAGGTAATCACCCTTCCTAGCACTAAGAAAACAATTTATTACCGCTTTACTTTTGTAAATATTTAAGAACCTATGTTAATTTCCCGGAAAATTCGCACATGTATTTTTCAAACCAACCTGAACAATGAACATAAATCTCCCGTAACCGCCAAAAAAACTGCGTCAATTGTCACTTGTACTGGATCCGCGCTAGATCGTTTTACGGCGAAACAAATGAATGAAAGTAGTACCTGTCACCAGAGAAGCGAGCGGTACCTATTACCGTTGTGTGAGTGTCTACAACGCTTATACGTTATCACGGTGACGATGTTGTTGTTTCCATAGATTAAAGTTGTACAGAGGGGACTGTTTTAGATTGCGTGGAAAGATTTGGGAAGGCGGTTGTGTGAATATGTTACAGAATTATCTACATCAGTTACAGGGTATCCCAAATTCGATGGTACAGGGTTTTTCCGTATATTTTTTAGCACCCCTAGAGCCTTTATTTCAAGTGCTAGAATAGTAATTTATGTTACAAGAAATATTTTTTTAAGACCGACACTTCGATAAACATTTAATTCTTTATTTTATTTTATTTTATTTTATATAACAAAGTGATTAACAATACTAAAACAAGATAAAAGAATAAAGATACTGGATACAACTGCATAAACTGAATAAAGACGTTATTTTTGAATATTTATGTTAAATGTACAATTGTGAACGTTTTATATCTGAAGGAAAGATGTGTCTGAAATTCTGGGAATTGTTATATTTTTTGTAGTGGTAGTAACAAAATTAGTTTCCTGTATATTGTCTTTGGAACATCCCGCATGGATTTTGTTTGCTATATCAATTTTGTTTTTTATTGAATCTTCTAGGTAGCCTTCTGCTACAGTGGAGGATTTCCATCCTCCGTGCCGTTTTAAATTTATAATGTCACCTCCTCCATCTACTAGTAGAGTTGCTGAACTTCGACGAAAGCAGTGGCCGGTAAATTCGCCTGGATTTTTTAATTTAAGATTAGAAGCGATTTTGCTAGGGGCTTTTCCCACAGAATACAATCCTACTATTTGGGTTAAGCACTTCCCATCTTTAAAAAAATAAAAAGCCGTTTATGGTTAGTATGCGGTGGTCTCAATTGCAAATAATTCTTATAAAGTTGCAAATCTCTTTCGGAATTTACAATGAATGTCCTGGTGGTATTTGTCTTGGTTATGGGAATTTTAACTATCAACATTGTTTCCTTATCTTCAATATCATCGAGTGTCATATTAACGAGTTCCTCGCGGCGACATGCACCTGCGGAACCCATAATTAAAAGCACCTAAAACAGAATTAAGATTCATTGTAAATTGTAACCAGTTTTTACTGGTTTTTTATTTTAACTTACCTTAAGCATAAGATATTCGCTATTGGGAGCATTGTTCAGAGACAGAATGTTAGATTTCTTCGGTTTATGACCTTTTTAGTGAACGCTATTAGTTTGAAAAATTATTAATGTTCACATTATCTTTTATGGTCAAAGTAGATTTTAGCACTGAATATAAGCTCCATAATATTGAAGAAGCCAGTTTTTGGGACTTTTCAGCAAAATATGCCAAAAGGACTTCTTCATTTACATTTTTCACTTTTTTTTCTCGACACCAATTTTTCAATGCGTCGTATGACTTCTCGTAACGGGATTTTGATTTTACTGGCAATATATCGTAAGTCGCTTTCCTTGCTGCTTCCAAAATTTCTTCTGGAATCTCATTTTCCGTGTCGGATAATTAAAAATCTGAATTCATATTTTTAAATTTGCGTACTCGCGAAACAAGTTTGACATAAACAACAAATTAAAAATCAACGAACTGTCACTCGACAATACATCGAAATGTTGTTATCATAGTAACGAAATGAAGGTAGATTATCAAAGAGCGATTGGAAAACTGAAAAAACAGGGACCGGAAATAGATTTTTACGTTATAAGTCCGGTAAATCAACTTTTACAGTATGAGTGAAATGTTTCGAGACGAGGCGACGAAATATCTATTGCCGGTCCCTCACGTCCATTTTCCGGTCTTGATCGACAAAACGTTATTTTCTGGACAAAAAATTGTCCAGAAAGTGTATATTTTCTGGTCGGTCTTAAGAAAAGAACTTTAAATTACGAATATTGAATGATTTTTCCTAAAACGTCAAAACTTGTCATCGGATGAAACAAATAAACATCGTAAATTTGTTTAAGACATCAAGTTGTTGTTTTTTTTTTAATAGAACAGCCTGTATATTACTGAATATGTTTACTAGTAGAGGAATATGGAGAGTTCTGGGCCAGGTGGTGCTGGTGGTGCAATTTACGATCTAACCCAGGTGGTGCAGGTGGTGCGTTTTACGATCTAACCCAAGTGGTGCTGGTGGTGCGTTTTATGATCTAACCCAGGTGGTGCAGGTGGTGCGTTTTATGACCTAACCCGGGTGGTTCGGTGGTGCTGTTTACAAAATAACCCGAAATTAAACCCGACTTTTTACGATCTAACCCAAGTGCTTTCATGAGGCGGCTTCTTATCTAACCCTAATTTGAACCTGAATATTTATGAACTGACCCGAGATAAAACCAGACTTTTTACGACCTAACCCGGATGCTTTCGCGAGGCGGCTTCTCATCTAACCCTAATTTGAACCTGAATATTTATGAACTGACCCGAGATAAAACCCGACTTTTTATGATTTAACCTTAGTGAAACGCCGCTGCTAAAGCGGGATAATTAAACCCCAATTTTTATAAGCCATCCTTAAACCCAACTTTTTACGATGCGACCTGAGCCATCCTTAAACCAGACTTTTTATTATTTCCCCTTAGTTGAAACGCCGCTGTTAAAGCGGTATAGTAAAAAACATTATTTATATTTTCTAACTTAGTGAAACACCGCTGGCGGATAGTAAAGCGGGATAATTAAATCCCAATTTTTATAAGCCATCCTTAAACCCAACTTTTTACGATCCGACCTGAGCCATCCTTAAACCAGACTTTTTATTATTTCCCCTTAGTTGAAACGCCGCTGTTAAAGCGGTATAGTAAAAAACATTATTTATATTTTCTAACTTAGTGAAACGCCGCTGGCGGGTAGTAAAGCGAAATAAAACCCTAATTTATATGGTCTAATAAGATAAGTATAATAAAGCGGTACATTTGTCACCACAATAATTATTTATACCTAAATGATCCTCTCAAACCCTCTGCCGACTCGATTTAAAAAGAAAGGGACATAAACCTTTATTTATTAATCCGAAGGACCCTCATTAAAATTCAGTAGCATATCTAATAATTGTTTTCAATTTTTGCACCACTTATAGAAATACAATAAAATAATTACCATCTAGAACCATTAACTAGCGATTTCTTTGTACTGGAAATGGATAAATTATAGGACTATCTTGTAATGAGAACAGAGTAATAAAAAGTAAATAAAACTTAAATACGTATAAAATACCAAGCAGGTATAGGTACTATACAACTTGTGTTCGCCATCAGGTAAAAGCCCTCATAATGCTTTTATAAAAATTTCGGATAATATCATAATATAAGTAAATAGGCTACAATTTCAGGAAAAAAGTAAAAAAAATTAATTCACAGTGTAAAATTGTAGTTAAATGGATTGTAAATACGAAATAATATAAAAAGCTACCTTTTGTTTGCGATGATGTATGCACAATAACTCTATATTATTCGGTCCTTAAACTGAAAATACCCACTAGATAGGTATCATAAGCTGTATTTGTCATCAGGTAGAACCCCCAATAAAATTATGAATATCAGGCGTAGGCAACAATAAGCAAATCACGTTGGTTTTTTAATTTATTATTAATCTGACTAACTTAAGAAACTCACAATATAACGACCATCCAAAAAAATCATAATACATTACTGGGTGTGAAAGCAATTGCGCTGCAAAATATAGTGTATACCGACTCTGAGGTAGTTAATTAAAATCCCAATTAGCGCTAAAAAAAAAATCAATTAGATATTTACTTTAGATATTTTAATAAAAAAATTCAATATTATTAGCGTCACCTACGCATAGGGTTAAAAAGTATGAGAAACTTTGTGAATATCATTTCCCATGATTCTCTCGACCACCACATCGATGTCACATTTCAATATTCTCACCAACATTTAACTTTTGAAATTAGCATAATAACAAATCCTTTACAATGAATTAAACAAACGCATACATAATTTTAAAATCACATAATAAGAATATAAGCTAAAATCTAACAAGTTCGGACTACTCGAATGACGTCAGTTTACATCTGTAGAGAATACCCAACTCTCGAATCATAAAAAATGGTCAAACTTTGTCGGCAAATACCCTTCTATGATGCAGGGGAAGGACAGGTAACTCGAGATGTTTATAAAGAAACGTTAAAGAACATTATTTGCTTATTTCTAGACTCTTAAAAATTAGATGCAATCGAACAATAAATGTTTTCATCATGTATATTTATGAGTAACACATTACCTTCGACATACATAAATTCAAATTGATAATTACTTGCCTTAGTACTTTTTTAGAAGCTTGAATCATTGCATATAACCGTCTGAGGATACCCAAACTTCCCCTAACATATTTCTCCGCAACCGGGGAAAAACAGGTAAAAAAAGCAAAATAACAACTCCATGTGTCTTTGCGAACAATCGGCAATAAAATAGAGTATTTCAGTTTTTAATTTTTCGTAAATAAAAGTTGGTTAGATTAATAGTCTCTGTGAATATAATAACATAAGCAAAGTGATATGCCGTAAATTTAGGAGTACAGTATAAATTATGCCTCTATTAAAATATACCGCAATAACTAACTACCAAAGGATTTTTGATATTTTGAATATATTTGATGCTCATAGCATTATCACATTTCCAAAGGCTCTAAATTTTAGAAAAATGTTCTAATAGAATATGTCTATCAATATAAAGTAAAGGTATTGTTAGGTTTTTTTAAAAAATACGACCTACAACAGTCTCTGCTACAGCATGGCTGACTCTGTAGAAACTTCTGTGAAACCATAATAATTATATCAATAATCGAGTTGTCCTTATGATAATATTTTCTTCCAATATCCGACTCCACTATCCATAAAAGTTATGTTAGAAAATTCATAATTGAGCGCATTGTAATTTTTTAAAAAGAAATTCACTTCACACACAAAGATGTAGCCATTCAATTGATGAAAATAATGCAAGTCAGTATGCGTATGTTATGGCTAACTGTTTAAATGTCTATTCCTTCCACGTTTGTCGGAAGAAATACTTTTTTTATACTAGTATTTTAGTTGAAAATAAGATCATAAATCATCTATACAAAACAAGCGTCCCTTATGGATTTGAACGAAAATCATAGATTCGACTATTTTCATGAAAAATAAATCTAAGTACGGAATAATGCAGGAAGATTATCTATTTTCTTGGTTTAGAAAGTGATGTAGTTAAGATTTATAACTTAGGAATAAATAAATTATTATTAATCTTTTCGACCTATTTCTCTTGCATATTTAATTTCTTTGATAGTAAGAACTAATCTTTTTTATTTTACAAAGTAAAAAAAAAGCTAAAGATCGGCGTTGTCAGTCAGGTATAAGAACTGATTTAACACGATGGTTTTTGTACAAACGTTCACATACAATTGTATGCTTTTTAACCGATTGTGTCGGAAAAAATGACGATTTATAGATTAGATATTTAGACGAAGAGCTAACCTTCTCAATAAAGTATTGATTATTGTCCTGCTAGCTAGACAACACTTTTTATGTTAGTCGAAAAAAAATTTTTTTTCGGACGCTATTACAGATTTCATCGTTAACTAACAAACATTAAGACCAAAAAATTAGCGTGCAAGATGAAATGTATAGGTTCACTTCATTTCTACATTATTTTACAACTCTCAATCGCATTAAAAACAAGATCGAATAAAAAATAACTTATGACATATGGACGAAAAATGTTTTTCGGGCTATTTAGGTTAGCGGCCGCATTACGTCTGAAATACTACATTTTTCGAGCTTATAACATAATTTACTATTTTAACGTTAAAATAGGGGAAATGATGTATCGAAATGGGTTCTTTTTTTTGTCGGTCACGAGATTATAGTTTCTTTTAAAATGAACTCTAATATTTACAACACAAATTATCCTTTAAGCCACATTAGTTTAAAACTCGTCTGTCGCTTTCCCTCTATTGTGAGTTTGATTAAAGTATAGCGTAGTATATATTTAGATGAATTTCATAAATGTTGAATACTTTCAAAACTGAAAAAGCCGCCCTTTGCAATAAATATCTCCGTAGAGTTAGGTACCCTGCAGATTAAGGGTATTTCAGCGGATAATCATATACAAATTCAAAGATTTTGTCTATTTTAATGGATTAACAAACAATATCTATAGGATAACTTTACTGATAAAAAAAAAAATCCATAAAGTCTAGACTCACATGAAATTCCATAAAGAGCAGCTGCATAGCCTTATCACATCAAACTATATTTTTATTTCGTTCTATTGTCAAAAGTCTGTGTTTAGGAGATTATCGCTCATTTTAAAATGAACTCTAATATGTACATCACCATAAACTACCTCTTAAGCCGTCTTAAAAATACACTTTTCGATTTACCTCTATATTGATTTTCTAATATTAAATATCTACAATAGTCGAAATTCGCTCGCTAATACCTATGTATGCAAGGTTTCTTCAAAAAATGACAATTTTGTTGTTTAATGGCTTGAAAAAATGGAAAAAGGAGGTTTTTGCATCCATTTATTTCCAGATGAGTGTTAAAAATACTTATAAAACTCGGTATACCGAAGATCAAGCATTAATGAGAGGGTTGAGTCCTGTTTGCCAAATCCTGATTTTTAATTTGACGTTGGCAACGGTACAATTTTTTAACATTTATCATAAGAGGCGTATATTTTTGGGGCTTAGATCTACCAGTTTATCCACGCCTCATTTATTGTTAGTGCTTTAGTAATTTTACTTTCCAATTATTTTTTACCAAAACGCGTAGTTGAAACAGTGTCTATATCAGACGATATAATAAATTTTAAGGATTAATTTGCTTACAAATACACTTCGATTTATTTAGGCTAAAGCAGCCAGACATATACTGGAACTACGAAAACCCTATTACAATTTGGTTGCCTAGAGAAAATTTTGTAAAAAAACATAGCTTTCTACACAAATGCTTGCACATTATGTACCTATCATTTTAAGATACCTGGCGACATCAATGTAAGCATTGACATAATGTCGCAAGATATAGGTAGGTACTAGAATATTCAAGATTTCTATTAACGATACACTTCAGCATACATGCGAGATGTCATTAATGTCTACGGAAGGCAACAGACATACCAGCTATTTTTACATGGGATTCCATAGACTTGGACGCTTCTTGTTTAGAAATATTTGATGTCATCTTGAGGAGTTCCGTATTGAAGCATCAAACCTACCTGCCAAATAATTGACGAAATATGGGATATCATAAAATATGTCCCCCATCGAACTAAATGATCCTTTAAACCAGCTTCACAGACCGTAATTTGTGATGCTAACACGATTAATACGCAATAGAACAAGATTAAGAAACAAAATTTAAAGTAGCTCTTTATCACACGAAAATAATTAAATAATTTACGGTTACAGAACAATAATTATTTTAAAAAGCTGTATAACTAAATATATTATGTTATTAGGAATATTCTGTCTAAAGTAACAGCTGATCTTAGTCGAAAATGAGATCGTATTATTGATTGTTGAATTCGTTAGGTATGAAATAAAATTAGAGATTTCGTCTATTTTTTCACGATTAAAAAAGAATACCTCTATTTAGCTAAAAATGAAACGATTACAGTGGTAGATTAATTCACTTTACCAAGCATGTAAACTACTAATTTTGCAATAAATATCTTCTATATTTCTAGCTAGGTTTACTCGAAAATGTTGGGCTATTTTCATCAAAAATCCCGATACGAAATTGAAAAATTTGCCTATTTTTGTTGGTTTACAAAGTGATAGTGGAATATTGGTTTGATCAAAGAACAATAATTATTTTAAAAATGTTGTATAATTAACTAAATGTCGGTGTTATCAGGCAGGCAAGAAGTTATTTATCTGAATCTTATTTGTACCATTAGCGTTTATATACAAATGTTAGTGGTTTTCAAAAATTGATATCTCGGAAATTATTAGGTTTAGACTTATAATACGCTTATTAAAAAATAATGACTACTTTATGCAAAATTCAAAAATATTATAAGATGTAGGCTATCCAAGTAACTTAACCAAAGATTTTCGGTCTTCGTAAAGCTTTATACGTTTCTTCAGCGTACCAAACATTCACTTTTTTTAAATATTGACATCGGGTTAGGATTCTGAACATAGGATTAACATCACTCCAATAGTGAACATGTTGCGTTGTCACAGTTCCATTCGTCGAAAAGTAAACAAAACCGTTTGAGCTACGTGGGGAATAAATAAAGTTGGCTTGTTGAAAAATTTTAATATTTATTAAGGTAAAAGACTATAAATATATCGATACAACACTTTGGCATTTCTAATACTACAAACATGAATATCTATAATGTGATATTTACAACCATCAACTCTCTCTCCCTTCTCTAATTTTGGTACACCAATGCTGTCTTCTAAGTTTATAATATATGGCGTCCTGCAGTTTAATTCCGAAAATGTTTTAACTAAAAATTCCTCTTTAACACGTCCTTTAACGTAAATAATGTCTGCGTCTATCAGATTGTTGGATATGATATTATGTAGTTCCTTGTAATCGGTATCACCATAATTATAAAGGATACCATCATGATTTCCAAATAGATATTTGACTTGTTTCTTGCAAGCCTTACTTAAGGTGTCGAATGGTTTAACTGGTTTAAAAAAGTAACTTTTCATACTATTCCCATCATAAATAGCCAATTCTTTCGCGCAAAATTCAGGTATGTTAAATCCTTGAATATCGACTACAACGAACTTCATTGTCTGAAGACTCAAATCAAACAAGTATATTTTCATATTTTTATCGCTCTTAAGTTCGATTTCAAAAGCACACCCCCACTATTCGATAATTTCACAGTCTTAGCACATAGATCTTATATTTTTATTTACGATCAATTCATCTTTATTCGCCAATCGTCTCAAACGAGTCTGCTTTTGAAAGTAATATAGCCTTAGTATTCAGAAAATATTAATGATATCGGAGCCTAAAACATCCTTGACACTAAAAAATCATTGTGTTTCCTAACAAAACCCATCATCTTGTCTATTTAGCTTGCTTTCCTATTGTTTAGCAGGTTAAATAAAATTATTATTTCGCTCTTTTTGTCTGTACTGAATCGTTAGGGGAATACGTTTCTAGTTCTATAAGAGAGACAGTTAAAATTTATGTAAGCAATCAAAAATCCTACACTATGAGCTACTTAGTTAAAATTTCATATTTCCTTCCTGGGTCAGGCAAAATTTGTGATGTGTCGGACAAAATTTATAAAAATACGAAAAAAATGCTGGATGCATTTTTAGCGTGACTTTCTATTTAATACCATCTTATTTCAAGGTATAATTCGGTTGTCAAAATGAGAATAAAATAATTTTCCCATGGTTTATGTCATCTTAAAAAAGTCAAAAGGTTATATTCTGTAGAGGGTCAGATACATTCAAATTTAAATATTTTCTCCAAGAAGAATTTTAAGATAGTATTATAGTAAATAAAAATTCTATACCTCCAATATTTCTTGGAAACATATCGTGTTCTAGCGACATAACCCAAAAGTACCTCTATTCAGAAACGCATCATACTTTTCTTGTCAATAATTGTCTCATTGTCCCATCCATTACATTATTATAATCTTAAAGCACCTGTTACCAACATTATCTGTTTTTATGGTTTTCATAAAACATAGCGATTACCGATGAAAATTAAACGAAAACTTAATAAATAACTTTTTTTTCAACTGAAATAGACTGATTTTCGATGGAAAAATGTTACTTATAACTAAAAATGAATATAAGACATATACGCAATGATATTTAGAATAAATCAATCTTTTCTAAAATTACTATGAAATATTCACAAAATCGTTTCGTTATAACCAAAGTAGCAAAGGCTTGCAGATTTCGTATAGAGTTCAAACGCGATACTGAGATGATCTTTTTTTTTATATTTTTGTAGGATAATGCACCACTACGTTGTAAGTACTTGAGAGAGGACTTTCTTGAAAAATCCTCAAATTTCTCTGCAATTTTGTTCCTACTAGAGTTAAATTCACACAGAAAACCCCGTATTCTTATCTTTCAGGTTGGTATATTAAAAAGAGCTTATTAGTATGGTTTAGAAAACAAGCAATATTAATTAACGGATGTTTTTTCGTCGTATGAAGAGTTGAAAAATTTTTTTTTTCCACTCCAATGGTTGCGATGCAGAGAGTCGGGTTTCATCATAATCTTTCAGGGTAGCTCAGGTTTGATTGCATGTAGAGAGTCGGGTTTCATCATAATCTTTCAGGGTAGCTCAGGTTTGATTGCATGTACTAAGGTTAGTGCTCCTTGCAATCGGTTTCAGGTTTGACGCGCCCCCCTCAGGTTTGTTCAGGTTTCTCAAACGCTTGAGAAACCTGAACAAACCTGAGGGGGGCGCGTCGCAACCATTGGAGTGGAAAAAAAAATTTTTTCAACTCTTCATACGACGAAAAAACATCCGTTAATTAATATTGCTTGTTTTCTAAACCATACTAATAAGCTCTTTTTAATATACCAACCTGAAAGATAAGAATACGGGGTTTTCTGTGTGAATTTAACTCTAGTAGGAACAAAATTGCAGAGAAATTTGAGGATTTTTCAAGAAAGTCCTCTCTCAAGTACTTACAACGTAGTGGTGCATTATCCTACAAAAATATAAAAAAAAAGATCATCTCAGTATCGCGTTTGAACTCTATACGAAATCTGCAAGCCTTGCTACTTTGGTTATAACGAAACGATTTTGTGAATATTTCATAGTAATTTTAGAAAAGATTGATTTATTCTAAATATCATTGCGTATATGTCTTATATTCATTTTTAGTTATAAGTAACATTTTTCCATCGAAAATCAGTCTATTTCAGTTGAAAAAAAAGTTATTTATTAAGTTTTCGTTTAATTTTCATCGGTAATCGCTATGTTTTATGAAAACCATAAAAACAGATAATGTTGGTAACAGGTGCTTTAAGATTATAATAATGTAATGGATGGGACAATGAGACAATTATTGACAAGAAAAGTATGATGCGTTTCTGACGCGCCCCCCTCAGGTTTGTTCAGGTTTCTCAAACGCTTGAGAAACCTGAACAAACCTGAGGGGGGCGCGTCAAACCTGAAACCGATTGCAAGGAGCACTAACCTTAGTACATGCAATCAAACCTGAGCTACCCTGAAAGATTATGACAAACATCCGTTAATTAATATTGCTTGTTTTCTAAACCATACTAATAAGCTCTTTTTAATATACCAACCTGAAAGATAAGAATACGGGGTTTTCTGTGTGAATTTAACTCTAGAAGGAACAAAATTGCAGAGAAATTTGAGGATTTTTCAAGAAAGTCCTCTCTCAAGTACTTACAACGTAGTGGTGCATTATCCTACAAAAATATAAAAAAAAAGATTATCTCAGTATCGCGTTTGAACTCTATACGAAATCTGCAAGCCTTGCTACTTTGGTTATAACGAAACGATTTTGTGAATATTTCATAGTAATTTTAGAAAAGATTGATTTATTCTAAATATCATTGCGTATATGTCTTATATTCATTTTTAGTTATAAGTAACATTTTTCCATCGAAAATCAGTCTATTTCAGTTGAAAAAAAAGTTATTTATTAAGTTTTCGTTTAATTTTCATCGGTAATCGCTATGTTTTATGAAAACCATAAAAACAGATAATGTTGGTAACAGGTGCTTTAAGATTATAATAATGTAATGGATGGGACAATGAGACAATTATTGACAAGAAAAGTATGATGCGTTTCTGAATAGAGGTACTTTTGGGTTATGTCGCTAGAACACGATATGTTTCCAAGAAATATTGGAGGTATAGAATTTTTATTTACTATAATACTATCTTAAAATTCTTCTTGGAGAAAATATTTAAATTTGAATGTATCTGACCCTCTACAGAATATAACCTTTTGACTTTTTTAAGATGACATAAACCGTGGGAAAATTATTTTATTCTCATTTTGACAACCGAATTATACCTTGAAATAAGATGGTATTAAATAGAAAGTCACGCTAAAAATGCATCCAGCATTTTTTTCGTATTTTTATAAATTTTGTCCGACACATCACAAATTTTGCCTGACCCAGGAAGGAAATATAAAATTTTAACTAAGTAGCTCATAGTGTAGGATTTTTGATTGCTTTCATAAATTTTAACTGTCTCTCTTATAGAACTAGAAACGTATTCCCCTAACGATTCAGTACAGACAAAAAGAGCGAAATAATAATTTTATTTAACCTGCTAAACAATAGGAAAGCAAGCTAAATAGACAAGATGATGGGTTTTGTTAGGAAACACAATGATTTTTTAGTGTCAAGGATGTTTTAGGCTCCGATATCATTAATATTTTCTGAATACTAAGGCTATATTACTTTCAAAAGCAGACTCGTTTGAGACGATTGGCGAATAAAGATGAATTGATCGTAAATAAAAATATAAGATCTATGTGCTAAGACTGTGAAATTATCGAAAAGTGGGGGTGTGCTTTTGAAATCGAACTTAAGAGCGATAAAAATATGAAAATATACTTGTTTGATTTGAGTCTTCAGACAATGAAGTTCGTTGTAGTCGATATTCAAGGATTTAACATACCTGAATTTTGCGCGAAAGAATTGGCTATTTATGATGGGAATAGTATGAAAAGTTACTTTTTTAAACCAGTTAAACCATTCGACACCTTAAGTAAGGCTTGCAAGAAACAAGTCAAATATCTATTTGGAAATCATCATGGTATCCTTTATAATTATGGTGATACCGATTACAAGGAACTACATAATATCATATCCAACAATCTGATAGACGCAGACATTATTTACGTTAAAGGACGTGTTAAAGAGGAATTTTTAGTTAAAACATTTTCGGAATTAAACTGCAGGACGCCATATATTATAAACTTAGAAGACAGCATTGGTGTACCAAAATTAGAGAAGGGAGAGAGAGTTGATGGTTGTAAATATCACATTTTAGATATTCATGTTTGTAGTATTAGAAATGCCAAAGTGTTGTATCGATATATTTATAGTCTTTTACCTTAATAAATATTAAAATTTTTCAACAAGCCAACTTTATTTATTCCCCACGTAGCTCAAACGGTTTTGTTTACTTTTCGACGAATGGAACTGTGACAACGCAACATGTTCACTATTGGAGTGATGTTAATCCTATGTTCAGAATCCTAACCCGATGTCAATATTTAAAAAAAGTGAATGTTTGGTACGCTGAAGAAACGTATAAAGCTTTACGAAGACCGAAAATCTTTGGTTAAGTTACTGGGATAGCCTACATCTTATAATATTTTTGAATTTTGCATAAAGTAGTCATTATTTTTTAATAAGCGTATTATAAGTCTAAACCTAATAATTTCCGAGATATCAATTTTTGAAAACCACTAACATTTGTATATAAACGCTAATGGTACAAATAAGATTCAGATAAATAACTTCTTGCCTGCCTGATAACACCGACATTTAGTTAATTATACAACATTTTTAAAATAATTATTGTTCTTTGATCAAACCAATATTCCACTATCACTTTGTAAACCAACAAAAATAGGCAAATTTTTCAATTTCGTATCGGGATTTTTGATGAAAATAGCCCAACATTTTCGAGTAAACCTAGCTAGAAATATAGAAGATATTTATTGCAAAATTAGTAGTTTACATGCTTGGTAAAGTGAATTAATCTACCACTGTAATCGTTTCATTTTTAGCTAAATAGAGGTATTCTTTTTTAATCGTGAAAAAATAGACGAAATCTCTAATTTTATTTCATACCTAACGAATTCAACAATCAATAATACGATCTCATTTTCGACTAAGATCAGCTGTTACTTTAGACAGAATATTCCTAATAACATAATATATTTAGTTATACAGCTTTTTAAAATAATTATTGTTCTGTAACCGTAAATTATTTAATTATTTTCGTGTGATAAAGAGCTACTTTAAATTTTGTTTCTTAATCTTGTTCTATTGCGTATTAATCGTGTTAGCATCACAAATTACGGTCTGTGAAGCTGGTTTAAAGGATCATTTAGTTCGATGGGGGACATATTTTATGATATCCCATATTTCGTCAATTATTTGGCAGGTAGGTTTGATGCTTCAATACGGAACTCCTCAAGATGACATCAAATATTTCTAAACAAGAAGCGTCCAAGTCTATGGAATCCCATGTAAAAATAGCTGGTATGTCTGTTGCCTTCCGTAGACATTAATGACATCTCGCATGTATGCTGAAGTGTATCGTTAATAGAAATCTTGAATATTCTAGTACCTACCTATATCTTGCGACATTATGTCAATGCTTACATTGATGTCGCCAGGTATCTTAAAATGATAGGTACATAATGTGCAAGCATTTGTGTAGAAAGCTATGTTTTTTTACAAAATTTTCTCTAGGCAACCAAATTGTAATAGGGTTTTCGTAGTTCCAGTATATGTCTGGCTGCTTTAGCCTAAATAAATTGAAGTGTATTTGTAAGCAAATTAATCCTTAAAATTTATTATATCGTCTGATATAGACACTGTTTCAACTACGCGTTTTGGTAAAAAATAATTGGAAAGTAAAATTACTAAAGCACTAACAATAAATGAGGCGTGGATAAACTGGTAGATCTAAGCCCCAAAAATATACGCCTCTTATGATAAATGTTAAAAAATTGTACCGTTGCCAACGTCAAATTAAAAATCAGGATTTGGCAAACAGGACTCAACCCTCTCATTAATGCTTGATCTTCGGTATACCGAGTTTTATAAGTATTTTTAACACTCATCTGGAAATAAATGGATGCAAAAACCTCCTTTTTCCATTTTTTCAAGCCATTAAACAACAAAATTGTCATTTTTTGAAGAAACCTTGCATACATAGGTATTAGCGAGCGAATTTCGACTATTGTAGATATTTAATATTAGAAAATCAATATAGAGGTAAATCGAAAAGTGTATTTTTAAGACGGCTTAAGAGGTAGTTTATGGTGATGTACATATTAGAGTTCATTTTAAAATGAGCGATAATCTCCTAAACACAGACTTTTGACAATAGAACGAAATAAAAATATAGTTTGATGTGATAAGGCTATGCAGCTGCTCTTTATGGAATTTCATGTGAGTCTAGACTTTATGGATTTTTTTTTTATCAGTAAAGTTATCCTATAGATATTGTTTGTTAATCCATTAAAATAGACAAAATCTTTGAATTTGTATATGATTATCCGCTGAAATACCCTTAATCTGCAGGGTACCTAACTCTACGGAGATATTTATTGCAAAGGGCGGCTTTTTCAGTTTTGAAAGTATTCAACATTTATGAAATTCATCTAAATATATACTACGCTATACTTTAATCAAACTCACAATAGAGGGAAAGCGACAGACGAGTTTTAAACTAATGTGGCTTAAAGGATAATTTGTGTTGTAAATATTAGAGTTCATTTTAAAAGAAACTATAATCTCGTGACCGACAAAAAAAAGAACCCATTTCGATACATCATTTCCCCTATTTTAACGTTAAAATAGTAAATTATGTTATAAGCTCGAAAAATGTAGTATTTCAGACGTAATGCGGCCGCTAACCTAAATAGCCCGAAAAACATTTTTCGTCCATATGTCATAAGTTATTTTTTATTCGATCTTGTTTTTAATGCGATTGAGAGTTGTAAAATAATGTAGAAATGAAGTGAACCTATACATTTCATCTTGCACGCTAATTTTTTGGTCTTAATGTTTGTTAGTTAACGATGAAATCTGTAATAGCGTCCGAAAAAAAATTTTTTTTTGACTAACATAAAAAGTGTTGTCTAGCTAGCAGGACAATAATCAATACTTTATTGAGAAGGTTAGCTCTTCGTCTAAATATCTAATCTATAAATCGTCATTTTTTCCGACACAATCGGTTAAAAAGCATACAATTGTATGTGAACGTTTGTACAAAAACCATCGTGTTAAATCAGTTCTTATACCTGACTGACAACGCCGATCTTTAGCTTTTTTTTTACTTTGTAAAATAAAAAAGATTAGTTCTTACTATCAAAGAAATTAAATATGCAAGAGAAATAGGTCGAAAAGATTAATAATAATTTATTTATTCCTAAGTTATAAATCTTAACTACATCACTTTCTAAACCAAGAAAATAGATAATCTTCCTGCATTATTCCGTACTTAGATTTATTTTTCATGAAAATAGTCGAATCTATGATTTTCGTTCAAATCCATAAGGGACGCTTGTTTTGTATAGATGATTTATGGGGTCTAGGACATTTAGCCGTCGCCGTTTCGCCGTCGCCGTTTCGCCGTCGCCGTTTCGCCGTCGCCGTTTCGCCGTCGCGACAATTCGCCGGCAGCCGATTCGCCGTGGGCCGTTTCGCCGTCAAATAGAAATTAATAAAATACGTAAAAAAGGTTATAATATATATTGCTAAATTTTAACAAAATTGTTTGATAAAAATATACCTACATAGGCAAGTCAATAATAATAATTAGGGTTATTGGAATTCGGGTCTAGGACGTTCAGCCGTCGCCGTTTCTAATCTAATCCACCTTTTTGGGTCCAATTCGGTATATGCTAGATATAAAAAAATTGTAATAATTATAGACTTATATTGGTTAAACAGCGCTAACACGGCATCTAATCCACCTTTTTGGGTCCAATTCGGTATATGCTAGATATAAAAAAATTGTAATAATTATAGACTTATATTCTATTTGACGGCGAAACGGCCCACGGCGAATCGGCTGCCGGCGAATTGTCGCGACGGCGAAACGGCGACGGCGAAACGGCGACGGCGAATAGTCCCATCCCCGATTTATGATCTTATTTTCAACTAAAATACTAGTATAAAAAAAGTATTTCTTCCGACAAACGTGGAAGGAATAGACATTTAAACAGTTAGCCATAACATACGCATACTGACTTGCATTATTTTCATCAATTGAATGGCTACATCTTTGTGTGTGAAGTGAATTTCTTTTTAAAAAATTACAATGCGCTCAATTATGAATTTTCTAACATAACTTTTATGGATAGTGGAGTCGGATATTGGAAGAAAATATTATCATAAGGACAACTCGATTATTGATATAATTATTATGGTTTCACAGAAGTTTCTACAGAGTCAGCCATGCTGTAGCAGAGACTGTTGTAGGTCGTATTTTTTAAAAAAACCTAACAATACCTTTACTTTATATTGATAGACATATTCTATTAGAACATTTTTCTAAAATTTAGAGCCTTTGGAAATGTGATAATGCTATGAGCATCAAATATATTCAAAATATCAAAAATCCTTTGGTAGTTAGTTATTGCGGTATATTTTAATAGAGGCATAATTTATACTGTACTCCTAAATTTACGGCATATCACTTTGCTTATGTTATTATATTCACAGAGACTATTAATCTAACCAACTTTTATTTACGAAAAATTAAAAACTGAAATACTCTATTTTATTGCCGATTGTTCGCAAAGACACTTGGAGTTGTTATTTTGCTTTTTTTACCTGTTTTTCCCCGGTTGCGGAGAAATATGTTAGGGGAAGTTTGGGTATCCTCAGACGGTTATATGCAATGATTCAAGCTTCTAAAAAAGTACTAAGGCAAGTAATTATCAATTTGAATTTATGTATGTCGAAGGTAATGTGTTACTCATAAATATACATGATGAAAACATTTATTGTTCGATTGCATCTAATTTTTAAGAGTCTAGAAATAAGCAAATAATGTTCTTTAACGTTTCTTTATAAACATCTCGAGTTACCTGTCCTTCCCCTGCATCATAGAAGGGTATTTGCCGACAAAGTTTGACCATTTTTTATGATTCGAGAGTTGGGTATTCTCTACAGATGTAAACTGACGTCATTCGAGTAGTCCGAACTTGTTAGATTTTAGCTTATATTCTTATTATGTGATTTTAAAATTATGTATGCGTTTGTTTAATTCATTGTAAAGGATTTGTTATTATGCTAATTTCAAAAGTTAAATGTTGGTGAGAATATTGAAATGTGACATCGATGTGGTGGTCGAGAGAATCATGGGAAATGATATTCACAAAGTTTCTCATACTTTTTAACCCTATGCGTAGGTGACGCTAATAATATTGAATTTTTTTATTAAAATATCTAAAGTAAATATCTAATTGATTTTTTTTTTAGCGCTAATTGGGATTTTAATTAACTACCTCAGAGTCGGTATACACTATATTTTGCAGCGCAATTGCTTTCACACCCAGTAATGTATTATGATTTTTTTGGATGGTCGTTATATTGTGAGTTTCTTAAGTTAGTCAGTAAGTTAATAATAAATTAAAAAACCAACGTGATTTGCTTATTGTTGCCTACGCCTGATATTTATAATTTTATTGGGGGTTCTACCTGATGACAAATACAGCTTATGATACCTATCTAGTGGGTATTTTCAGTTTAAGGACCGAATAATATAGAGTTATTGTGCATACATCATCGCAAACAAAAGGTAGCTTTTTATATTATTTCGTATTTACAATCCATTTAACTACAATTTTACACTGTGAATTAATTTTTTTTAATTTTTTCCTGAAATTGTAGCCTATTTACTTATATTATGATATTATCCGAAATTTTTATAAAAGCATTATGAGGGCTTTTACCTGATGGCGAACACAAGTTGTATAGTACCTATACCTGCTTGGTATTTTATACGTATTTAAGTTTTATTTACTTTTTATTACTCTGTTCTCATTACAAGATAGTCCTATAATTTATCCATTTCCAGTACAAAGAAATCGCTAGTTAATGGTTCTAGATGGTAATTATTTTATTGTATTTCTATAAGTGGTGCAAAAATTGAAAACAATTATTAGATATGCTACTGAATTTTAATGAGGGTCCTTCGGAATAATAAATAAAGGTTTATGTCCCTTTCTTTTTAAATCGAGTCGGCAGAGGGTTTGAGAGGATCATTTAGGTATAAATAATTATTGTGGTGACAAATGTACCGCTTTATTATACTTATCTTGTTAGACCATATAAATTAGGGTTTTATTTCGCTTTACTACCCGCCAGCGGCGTTTCACTAAGTTAGAAAATATAAATAATGTTTTTTACTATACCGCTTTAACAGCGGCGTTTCAACTAAGGGGAAATAATAAAAAGTCTGGTTTAAGGATGGCTCAGGTCGCATCGTAAAAAGTTGAGTTTAAGGATGGCTTATAAAAATTGGGGTTTAATTATCCCGCTTTAGCAGCGGCGTTTCACTAAGGTTAAATCATAAAAAGTCGGGTTTTATCTCGGGTCAGTTCATAAATATTCAGGTTCAAATTAGGGTTAGATGAGAAGCCGCCTCGCGAAAGCATCCGGGTTAGGTCGTAAAAAGTCGGGTTTTATCTCGGGTCAGTTCATAAATATTCAGGTTCAAATTAGGGTTAGATAAGAAGCCGCCTCATGAAAGCACTTGGGTTAGATCGTAAAAAGTTAATATTCCTCTACTTTTACTATAATCGCTTTAGTGGTTTTTGAAATATTTAATTTAAAATAATCATGTTTAGATTTCAAAAACCACTGAAGCGATTCTAGAAAACATATTATGTACTTTTGATCTATGGACATTTACAATAAATATTTTTCGATTAAGTAGGAAGAAGATTTAGAAAACGAAGACGACATCGATGAAGAAATAGAAGAAATTATAGAATACGTAGACAACACGGACGATGAGGGAGAAGAAATAGTGGAAATAAATGGAAATGAACACATTCATCTCAGCGAAAATGGGAGAATTTAACCTATTCTCTAAGACATGTTATTGATTTACCAATGCTGAAAATGCATTTTTACGCTCAAATTAAGTACAGGAGAAAGTTAGAGTAAATGATTTTTACTTTTACACACACCTCTACTTAAATATTATGCCTATCTATGTCTACCTATATGGTGCGACCCCTTATACTCTTTATTCTGATGAGGCATAATAGTATTATATCTATCTATAGTGAGTCTATAAAAATAGGTGAATTGTACTGTAACTTAAAATATTAAGAAAATGTAGTACTAAAAAGCACTGATATTTTGGTTAATTAAGCAATATTTTAAATGTTTGATGTTATGATCAAGGCACTGCACTAGAGTGACTCGTTATGCGTATTATTTTATCGATGCTTCAATCTTTTCGCTTCTATATTTTTTATAGAAAACAAGAGATTTTAACAATAAGTTCAAGAATATAAAAGGTGGTCGATAAAGTTTTAGATATGTTATAATGATTTATTACTATCTAAACTTTACATATACCATAACATAACGTGTCAAATTATATTATTGTTAAAAGTTTTATTTTTATTGGGTTTATAAATTTATTATTACTATAATTGAATTTAAAGACTATTTCTTGTGCCAAGTCAGCCAAGAAAAATTAAATCTTTACTTCACTTTAAATACGTTGTCTTACGTCTGATCTTTTACCTATTAATTTTAAGCATTTGTTTCATATTACATTATTATGCTTCTTTGTTTAAAGTTATTACCTATTGCTTAAGTTACTTATTGTTATAAGTATTTATATTTAAATAAATTTCCTTATAAAAATGTTAGTGTGTTACATTTATTTAATCATATTTGTAGGTACAGTACTAACATACTACAGAGTAGGTGAATGTCCCGTTGTCACTAGATAAACCTTACATGAGTGACTGAGCTCCTTTTTTATTATTATTAAAATATTTTAAAGTAAATGGAGGTGTGTCGAATGTCACACGTCACACCTAATCATCTCTTAGCCGATTTCACGTTTTACCTTACTACCAATACTGAGTGGGGAATACCTTGTGATCAGAGCCGGAACTATAGAGTTAAAGGGGCCCCGGGGCAAGACTAAGTTCGGGGCCCTATTTCTCTATTGAGTTTGTCAACTCAATTTTTTCCAATTTTTGTAAAAAAAAAGAAACAAGGCATTATTATTTCTATTCATAAATGATTTGTTTTATTTGTCTTACACATTTTTTACGTTGTATTACATATTAATTTGCAAATTAAAACATCAATACGTAGGTACATGTATATATAATGAAACATAATGTTATTAACAAAACTGAGATGTTTGAAGTTCATTCACTTCCGTCAGCGTTATCATGCATACCATACGTTTCTGCAAACGAATGTGACCTGCATGTTTTTACTATGGAGTACGGGCATGTATATCCGAGAAAAGGGAAGCTTCGGAAAAAAGGCTCCATAAAATGATAAATTCTTTACGTTTATAAAATCTCACACTTCTAACTATAAAGTTTTTTTTTTAAGCGCAAGATTTGTACAGAATCTTATAGGTTTAAAGGTAATTTTATTAAACAGATTTGTCGCAATAGCTTTTATTATTAAATAAATAAATTAATCAGTTAATACATTTTCACATAACGAAGACCAATGAGACAGCGCTAAAAATGATAAAAATACTTGCACTTCGAAAATTTTTTTCTATTTTTATCCTTCGCTCAGGGGGCCCCCGAACCCGGGGGCCCCGGGGCATTGCCCCTTTATAGTTCCGGCCCTTCTTGTGATCCATTAAGGGCCATCGGTCCCCCCGCCTGGATTGATTTTTAGGAGCCAGCCACTCGGGAGGGAGTAAAGCACACAAGAAGGAAGAAGTACAGACTAAATCGCGACTCTGAGGATATCAGTGTCATTATCAGCTTGTTTCACAAAAATATCAGCAGCTGTAAATTATTCACATAGCATTGAAATAAAGCGAGACGTCTTGTGAGTATTAGCAAGAAATCGCTATTGAAACTTGATAGGAAAAATACAAAATGTATAAATCTTCACTTATATTATTTATTCCACACTATAACAATTGTTTCGACACACAGTGTCTTCGTCAGATAGTAGAAACTGAATAACAAATTATCCTTTTACAATATAGAGCACACTCCCAAGTTTAGGTACCCTAATTTATGCTTAACAATAGAATTATGTTATTAAGGTATAAAACTTAAATTATGAATACACACCTTTTCCTAATTATTTTTATAAATTATATTATTGAACTATTGTTATGATTACATCTGGAAATACCGGCTGATTATAAATTTAACAGTGGGGAACTATTTAAGTCGAGCTGATCGTTTAATAAAACTAAATTTCTTAGAAAGCATGGAAATAAACAAATGTAAAAAATTAGATATTTTATTAAACGATCAGCTCGACTTAAATAGTTCCCCACTGTTAAATTTATAATCAGCCGGTATTTCCAGATGAAATCATAACAATAGTTCAATAATATAATTTATAAAAATAAGGGATTAAATTATATGTTTGATATTTTAATATCAATGCATATTATATTTTCCAGGTAATTTATTCAAATGCATGACAAGAAACTAAATATTCGATAAACATAATAAACGCTCGATAAATATAATGAATGCCCGATATAAAATTTACATGCTTCTTAAAATAATAATTATTCGATAAACGTAATAAACGCTCGATAAATATAATGAATGCCCGATATAAAATTTACATGCTTCTTAAAATAATAATTATACTGAATTGGAACCAAAAAGGTGGATTAGATGCCGTGTTAGCGCCTGTTTAACCAATATAAGTCTATAATTATTACAATTTTTGTCGAGTGACTAACAGCTAGAGAAACATAACCTCACTTGTCACTCTCACTGTGCTTTTCGGTCGACTACTTTCACATTTTTTTTATATTTCCAAACTATCGAACATTTATATATATTTTTAGTGCACATTTCATTAACATACCGAACAGAATTTAGCGTACGTATTGTATATTTATATTGCCATTTTATAATAAATATCAGGCATTTCTTATTATTTTATACTACAGTTTGATTTCTTTATCGAGCATATATAATTTTTTTAATCTGCAAATTGTATTAAATTACCGGGCGTTAATTACGACCCTAAAAATAATTAGGAAAAGGTGTGTATTCATAATTTAAGTTTTATACCTTAATAACATAATTCTATTGTTAAGCATAAATTAGGGTACCTAAACTTGGGAGTGTGCTCTATATTGTAAAAGGATAATTTGTTATTCAGTTTCTACTATCTGACGAAGACACTGTGTGTCGAAACAATTGTTATAGTGTGGAATAAATAATATAAGTGAAGATTTATACATTTTGTATTTTTCCTATCAAGTTTCTATAATGGATCTTCATCAAGTAACGGCTACATCCATTGAATAAATCGCTATTGGTTTGTTGGAACTGTCATAAATCGATCAAGACAGACATGAAAAGAGATGAAGATGTTTTTGTATTCCGACGACGTTGTTCTGCAGGTTTAATACAATTGTAACGTTGAGACCGAAATCTCAATATACATACTGAACGTATTTATCAAAAATGTCATCGAATATTTCTCCTCGATCCCACACAACACGATGTAATAGATATTTTGCATTGATGATGTAGGTAGCGCTTGTGTTATCAATTTCAACGTTTACCTATTGAAAGCAACCGTAAATTGTTGACTTTTGTGTTTTACGCATTCCAGTTGCATCGATGGGTATAAGGAGTGAAGAATTTTTCAAGTTTATCCTGAAATGTCTTAGTAATACTCATGCGTTGAAATAATAATGCAGGGTCTATAATGAACTTTTATGAAGCTACTCATAATTAAAAGATACAGTACTTTATCAACGCGTTTTAATTTAATATTAATAAATATTATTAAATGTTTGGCCCATCATTTTCAGCGACGGCTCCACTTGCAATGGACATTATTTTTTTAACCTCAGGGCAAGGATCGTGTGATAAAAACCTTGTTTAATGTCTTTAATATGTTTCTTTACACGTGAATCGTTTTTATTGCATCTAAAATCTTCAAATTGATAATGATTGCTAGCAAAAAAGTATATGAACGGTTGTTATAAATAATGGCATGATCTACAAACTTTAATATTCTTGACCTTTGACCTTGAATAAAATTTTTAGCTCTGCGAATTATTTCGAAGTTGCAACTTTTTTTGTCTATTTTGACTGGACTATTCGTTGGGCGTGCTGTTAATTGCAACAACACCGACAATACAAAGACTCGGTGCTCTCGCGTGACTTTACCACGGGCAAATGGCGCCTTGAATCGGCAGCCCATGCTGACCGCATAATTTACTATGGATTTTTTCCCGTTTTAGCATTTAAAAATTTTATTTTTAAAACATTTAAGGCCCAATTGTATAGGTTGAGATTAACTCAAAAGTGAAGGTTAATCCAGGAGTTAGTAGTAAAATCCATTGTATAATCAAAGGTTATCTCCAACCCTAGGATTAACCCTCAACTCGTGGATTGGGTATGAGTTAACTCGAAATGTTGGAATAAAAATGGCATATTTTTAACATATCTTTGTTTTTTAACCTATTTTGCCATTTTTACTTATTGAACTCGACTGCTGCGTAATTATATAGCAAACCATATGGATGTTTTCGATGTTGTATATTGTCTTCTTTCAGATGACCAAGAAGATTTGGAGATTATTAACGTAGTAAAGAATGTGCGAACATCTCGGGTTTTTAGTCCTCGTATTGAGAATGTGGACTATTGACCATTTAAGGATGACGTTGCTGGGGGGCAAATTTGACAAATTTAGGTTAAAGTTTATGTCAAAGCCATGAAATTACCATTACATATTTGACAACGGCCATATTTGCTGGCGGCAAAGTGACAAGTTTAGGTTATACTTTTTGTCAAAATCATATGTTCTGAAATGGTCTATTATTGGATAGATCCAGAATCCATTGCAAGGTTTAGAATATCAAAACCTTTTGTAGAAATGCTAATTCAAGCAATTAGCCTAACACCTGTAACGAAAAACGTGGTACCAAATCACCAAATACATGAATGTCTGCAAAAATATTAAATTAAAAAAAGTTGCAAAGTTAGGTTAGTTTTAAATGACATAGACGTGACAAATGGAAAGCAATTTTGATATTCTCATCCCTCTGAAGTTAACAGTTTTATGGTTTAACCCCATCCTATACAATTGTAACAAAAAACTTTAATATTTAACTTTAGGTTTAATTTGAGAGTAAATCTTTATATTAATTCTAACTTATACAATTGAGCCTTAGAGTGTTGAAGGCTGCAGTTAAATTAATAGTTCAATTTCAAAGACATTTTAGTTCTAATCTCTTTGATAATAATATATTATGTTAGTATTCTATGTAACCGAATTTCAGCGTCAACAGAACGAACGATATGACAATGAGTAAATGATAAAACCAGACCAGACCAGAACCAAGGAAATTCAGCGAGGGCGAGTTAGTCTCAGTCCAAATTACTAGTGAACCGAAACGGGGGCTAGTAAGAAAGTACTTACGAAGTTTAAATCATCTTTTCGTGTTACGAGAGTGATAGTGAACGACCAATACGAGGTTGAGGACATGAGATGGTCTCAAAATTCCCAATTATAATTTTTCCTAATTCTCGAACGTCCCCGATTCTCGTTCGTCCCGCTCGGTTCGAGTAGCATCGGCATTAATAGGAAATCGACGCGAAGGACGTCGTATTTCAAGGACTGTAGTCGCGATCGATAGAATAAAATCATGAACTGCTTGTGTTAAGAATTATTGGGTATAAGGGACAGTGTACTCTATTAATGTAGTTAGTTAGGTATGATTATGTTAGTTCACGTTGCTATGACTGTGTTTAATTTTGGTTTTGTTAAAACTTTTAGGTGAGAAAAGGGGTTGTCGCCCACATGAAATCTTGTACCGGGTATACAACTAAAAAGGGGCACCGGCTTTATCTGGGAAACCGTTAACCGAACGGCTGGCGGACAAAAATATTTATTACTAAAGTGACTAAGAGAAATTGCTGGAAATAATTGTTAAGTTTCTAGGTTGGCTACTAGGGAGCGTAACTAAAGTGACCAATCAAAAAGCAGAATTTTCTCAGAAATCCTCATAGTAAAGGTATATCAAAAGTGGCATTTTTGCAATCTTATGAAAATTCTGAATAACTTTTGTTTTTAAGTTTTCCGTCTATCTTTTTGTTTAAGGGGGGTAGGGTGGAAAAAGTATTGTTGTGAAAAAATAGTCATAACTTTGGATTGGCTTACCAGAATTTGACGAATTTGAACTCGCTAAACAGGTTTTATTGGTTTATCAAGTTAATAAAAAAGTAAGTTGTTTTGAATACCGTTGCGACAGCTAGAGGGCGCTATTTAGCAACATCAATAATTTCTTCTTTTCTCAAAAATTTTAAATGAAACGATATACTTATCTTTTTTAACTTAAGTAAAAAGAAGAATATCTGTAAAAACCGCACGTCAATATTTTTTTTTTAACCAAAGATATGGAAAATATAACATAAAAATTAGAGCCATACGAATAAACCGACGTTTTAATACGGTATTTGTATGTAAAAAGTTACAAATTTCATACAATTGTGTCTTTCTTCTACGAAGCCATAATCATAACAACAGCTGCTCCTTAACCCTGGAATACTATCGCTCGTCAAAAAAATCGTTAGGGTGGAAAAAGTATTGTTGTGAAAAAATAGTCATAACTTTGGATTGGCTTACCAGAATTTGACGAATTTGAACTCGCTAAACGGGTTTTATTGGTTTATCAAGTTAATAAAAAAGTAAGTTGTTTTGAATACCGTTGCGACAGCTAGAGGGCGCTATTTAGCAACATCAATAATTTCTTCTTTTCTCAAAAATTTTAAATGAAACGATATACTTATCTTTTTTAACTTGAGTAAAAAGAAGAATATCTGTAAAAACCGCACGTCAATATTTTTTTTTAACCAAAGATATGGAAAATATAACATAAAAATTAGAGCCATACGAATAAACCGACGTTTTAATACGGTATTTGTATGTAAAAAGTTACAAATTTCATACAATTGTGTCTTTCTTCTACGAAGCCATAATCATAACAACAGCTGCTCCTTAACCCTGGAATACTATCGCTCGTAAAAAAAATCGGAACCGCTATTTTGTCCCATTTCTAAAAATTCCTATTTTTTACGAACGGTCACGAATGCGCTCGGAAAGTTGAAAGCAGTGTTGTCAGTATGGTCGCATTGTAAGTAAGTTTCGTGTGATCGGATGATAATGGAGGGGTTTTCTAATGGGTTATTTTTCCAGTATTGAGAAGTATTATTACGTTTGTGTTTGTGTTGTTGAGCTACTATTATAGTAGAAAATGGCCGGTTTTGCAAATGTGTTTTTTGAGCAAGTCAGAAGGTAGGAATATACATGGTGCTTTTTTAAATAATTAAATTCTTTTTCACAAAATTTTATATAATTTAACCCTTTCAGTCCTGGTGTACACTGTAGTGCACCGAAATTTAACACTATGCAAATGCAAAGTATGATTCCAATTTGACCATCTAATCCCAGCGTGCACTTACGTGTTTGTTTATGTCGTGTTTTTTTGGTAAAAATTTGTTATTTTCAATTAAAAAAAAAACATTTATGGCATAAAAAACTTGGAGAAAAAAGACCTATAGTATTTTTTGTAAAGTTGTATTATTTTTTGAATTATTAATATTATAAGAAGTTACCGTTTTTAGGTTTTTTGTTACTAAAAATGGCTAAAAAGGCCCTTTCATAAAAGTGATTAAAAATTATAACGTAAACATGGGCGGCGTCGATAAATATTTTTGATAACGCTTTATCGAACGTTCATTTTGTTTTCGTAAACGCCTCAGTAGAGGGAAATTGACAGTTCTGGGCCAGTGGTGCTGGTGGTGCGTTTTATGATCTAACCCAGGTGGTGCGTTTTATGACCTAACCCGGGTGGTTCGGTGGTGCTGTTTACAAAATAACCCGAAATTAAACCCGACTTTTTACGACCTAACCCAAGTGCTTTCGTGAGGCGGCTTCTTATCTAACCCTAATTTGAACCTTAATATTTATGAACTGACCCGAGATAAAACCCGACTTTTTACGACCTAACCCGGATGCTTTCGCGAGGCGGCTTCTCATCTAACCCTAATTTGAACCTGAATATTTATGATCTGACCCGAGATAAAACCCGACTTTTTATGATTTAACCTTAGTGAAACGCCGCTGCTAAAGCGGGATAATTAAATCCCAATTTTTATAAGCCATCCTTAAACCCAACTTTTTACGATGCGACCTGAGCCATCCTTAAACCAGACTTTTTATTATTTAACCTTAGTTGAAACGCCGCTGTTAAAGCGGTATAGTAAAAAACATTATTTATATTTTCTAACTTAGTGAAACGCCGCTGGCGGGTAGTAAAGCGAAATAAAACCCTAATTTATATGGTCTAACAAGATAAGTATAATAAGGCGGTACATTATTTGCCACCGCAATAATTATTTATACCTAAATGATCCTCTCAAACCCTCTGCCGACTCGATTTAAAAAGAAATGGACATAAACCTTTATTTATTATTCCGAAGGACCCTCATTAAAATTCAGTAGCATATCTAATAATTGTTTTCAATTTTTGCACCACTTATAAAAAATACAATAAAATAATTACCATCTAGAACCATTAACTAGCGATTTCTTTGTACTGGAAATGGATAAATTATAGGACTATCTTGTAATGAGAACAGAGTAGACAATAAATAAAACTTAAATACGTATAAAATACCAAGCAGGTATAGGTACTATACAACTTGTGTTCGCCATCAGGTAAAAGCCCTCATAATGCTTTTATAAAAATTTTGGATAATATCATAATATAAGTAAATAGGGTACAATTTCAGGAAAAAAGTAAAAAAAATTAATTCACAGTGTAAAATTGTAGTTAAATGGATTGTAAATGCGAAATAATATAAAAAGCTACCTTTTGTTTGCGATGATGTATGCACAATAACTCTATATTATTCGATCCTTAAACTGAAAATACCCACTAGATAGGTATCATAAGCTGTATTTGTCATCAGGTAGAACCCCCAATAAAATTATGAATATCAGGCGTAGGCAACAAAGTAGCAATCTTAACTTATTTTCAACACGAGCATAAAAATATGGGGTTGTTAAATATTTTATAACCTTAATTCTCAATGACAACAATAAGCAAATCACGTTGGTTTTTTAATTTATTATTAATCTGGCTAACTTAAGAAACTCACAATATAACGACCATCCAAAAAAATCATAATACATTACTGAGTGTGAAAGCAATTGCGCTGCAAAATATAGTGTATACCGACTCTGAGCTAGTTAATTAAAATCCCAATTAGCGCTAAAAAAAATCAATTAGATATTTACTTTAGATATTTTAATAAAAAAATTCAATATTATTAGCGTCACCTACGCATAGGGTTAAAAAGTATGAGAAACTTTGTGAATATCATTTCCCATGATTCTCTCGACCACCACATCGATGTCACATTTCAATATTCTCACCAACATTTAACTTTTGAAATTAGCATAATAACAAATCCTTTACAATGAATTAAACAAACGCATACATAATTTTAAAATCACATAATAAGAATATAAGCTAAAATCTAACAAGTTCGGACTACTCGAATGACGTCAGTTTACATCTGTAGAGAATACCCAACTCTCAAATCATAAAAAATGGTCAAACTTTGTCGGTAAATACCCTTCTATGATGCAGGGGAAGGACAGGTAACTCGAGATGTTTATAAAGAAACGTTAAAGAACATTATTTGCTTATTTCTAGACTCTTAAAAATTAGATGCAATCGAACAATAAATGTTTTCATCATGTATATTTATGAGTAACACATTACCTTCGACATACATAAATTCAAATTGATAATTACTTGCCTTAGTACTTTTTTAGAAGCTTGAATCATTGCATATAACCGTCTGAGGATACCCAAACTTCCCCTAACATATTTCTCCGTAACCGGGGAAAAAGAGGTAAAAAAAGCAAAATAACAACTCCAAGTGTCTTTGCGAACAATCGGCAATAAAATAGAGTATTTCAGTTTTTAATTTTTCGTAAATAAAAGTTGGTTAGATTAATAGTCTCTGTGAATATAATAACATAAGCAAAGTGATATGCCGTAAATTTAGGAGTACAGTATAAATTATGCCTCTATTAAAATATACCGCAATAACTAACTACCAAAGGATTTTTGATATTTTGAATATATTTGATGCTCATAGCATTATCACATTTCCAAAGGCTCTAAATTTTAGAAAAATGTTCTAATAGAATATGTCTATCAATATAAAGTAAAGGTATTGTTAGGTTTTTTTAAAAAATACGACCTACAACAGTCTCTGCTACAGCATGGCTGACTCTGTAGAAACTTCTGTGAAACCATAATAATTATATCAATAATCGAGTCGTCCTTATGATAATATTTTCTTCCAATATCCGACTCCACTATCCATAAAAGTTATGTTAGAAAATTCATAATTGAGCGCATTGTAATTTTTTAAAAAGAAATTCACTTCACACACAAAGATGTAGCCATTCAATTCATGAAAATAATGCAAGTCAGTATGCGTATGTTATGGCTAACTGTTTAAATGTCTATTCCTTCTACGTTTGTCGGAAGAAATACTTTTTTTATACTAGTATTTTAGTTGAAAATAAGATCGTAAATCGTCTGTACAAAACAAGCGTCCCTTATGGATTTGAACGAAAATCATAGATTCGACTATTTTCATGAAAAATAAATCTAAGTATGGAATAATGCAGGAAGATTATCTATTTTCTTGGTTTAGAAAGTGATGTAGTTAAGATTTATAACTTAGGAATAAATAAATTATTATTAATCTTTTCGACCTATTTCTCTTGCATATTTAATTTCTTTGATAGTAAGAACTAATCTTTTTATTTTACAAAGTAAAAAAAAGCTAAAGATCGGCGTTGTCAGTCAGGTATAAGAACTGATTTAACACGATGGTTTTTGTACAAACGTTCACATACAATTGTATGCTTTTTAACCGATTGTGTCGGAAAAAATGACGATTTATAGATTAGATATTTAGACGAAGAGCTAACCTTCTCAATAAAGTATTGATTATTGCCCTGCTAGCTAGACAACACTTTTTATGTTAGTCAAAAAAAAATTTTTTTTCGGACGCTATTACAGATTTCATCGTTAACTAACAAACATTAAGACCAAAAAATTAGCGTGCAAGATGTAATGTATAGGTTCACTTCATTTCTACATTATTTTACAACTCTCAATCGCATTAAAAACAAGATCGAATAAAAAATAACTTATGACATATGGACGAGAAATGTTTTTCGGACTATTTAGGTTACGTAGACGTAATGCGGGCACGTCTGAAATACTACATTTTTCGAGCTTATAACATAATTTACTATTTTAACGTTAAAATAGGGGAAATGATGTATCGAAATGGGTACTTTTTTTTTATCGGTCACGAGATTATAGTTTCTTTTAAAATGAACTCTAATATTTACAACACAAATTATCCTTTAAGCCACATTAGTTTAAAACTCGTCTGTCGCTTTCTCTCTATTGTGAGTTTGATTAAAGTATAGCGTAGTATATATTTAGATGAATTTCGTAAATGTTGAATACTTTCAAAACTGAAAAAGCCGCCCTTTGCAATAAATATCTCCGTAGAGTTAGGTACCCTGCAGATTAAGGGTATTTCAGCGGATAATCATATACAAATTCAAAGATTTTGTCTATTTTAATGGATTAACAAACAATATCTATAGGATGACTTTACTGATAAAAAAAAAAGAACAAAAATCCATAAAGTCTAGGCTCACATGAAATTCCATAAAGAGCAGCTGCATAGCCTTATCACATCAAACTATATTTTTATTTCGTTCTATTGTCAAAAGTCTGTGTTTAGGAGATTATCGTTCATTTTAAAATGAACTCTAATATGTACATCACCATAAACTACCTCTTAAGCCGTCTTAAAAATACACTTTTCGATTTGCCTCTATATTGATTTTCTAATATTAAATATCTACAATAGTCGAAATTCGCTCGCTAATACCTATGTATGCAAGGTTTCTTCAAAAAATGACAATTTTGTTGTTTAATGGCTTGAAAAAATGGAAAAAGGAGGTTTTTGCATTCATTTATTTCCAGATGAGTGTTAAAAATACTTATAAAACTCGGTATACCGAAGATCAAGCATTAATGAGAGGGTTGAGTCCTGTTTGCCAAATCCTGATTTTTAATTTGACGTTGGCAACGGTACAATTTTTTAACATTTATCATAAGAGGCGTATATTTTTGGGGCTTAGATCTACCAGTTTATCCACGCCTCATTTATTGTTAGTGCTTTAGTAATTTTACTTTCCAATTATTTTTTACCAAAACGCGTAGTTGAAACAGTGTCTATATCAGACGATATAATAAATTTTAAGGATTAATTTGCTTACAAATACACTTCAATTTATTTAGGCTAAAGCAGCCAGACATATACTGGAACTACGAAAACCCTATTACAATTTGGTTGCCTAGAGAAAATTTTGTAAAAAACATAGCTTTCTACACAAATGCTTGCACATTATGTACCTATCATTTTAAGATACCTGGCGACATCAATGTAAGCATTGACATAATGACGCAAGATATAGGTAGGTACTAGAATATTCAAGATTTCTATTAACGATACACTTCAGCATACATGCGAGATGTCATTAATGTCTACGGAAGGCAACAGACATACCAGCTATTTTTACATGGGATTCCATAGACTTGGACGCTTCTTGTTTAGAAATATTTGATGTCATCTTGAGGAGTTCCGTATTGAAGCATCAAACCTACCTGCCAAATAATTGACGAAATATGGGATATCATAAAATATGTCCCCCATCGAACTAAATGATTCTATAAACCAGCTTCACAGACCGTAATTTGTGATGCTAACACGATTAATACGCAATAGAACAAGATTAAGAAACAAAATTTAAAGTAGCTCTTTATCACACGAAAATAATTAAATAATTTACGGTTACAGAACAATAATTATTTTAAAAAGCTGTATAACTAAATATATTATGTTATTAGGAATATTCTGTCTAAAGTAACAGCTGATCTTAGTTGAAAATGAGATCGTATTATTGATTGTTGAATTCGTTAGGTATGAAATAAAATTAGAGATTTCGTCTATTTTTTCACGATTAAAAAGAATACCTCTATTTAGCTAAAAATGAAACGATTACAGTGGTAGATTAATTCACTTTACCAAGCATGTAAACTACTAATTTTGCAATAAATATCTTCTATATTTCTAGGTAGGTTTACTCGAAAATGTTGGGCTATTTTCATCAAAAATCCCGATACGAAATTGAAAAATTTGCCTATTTTTGTCGGTTTACAAAGTGATAGTGGAATATTGGTTTGATCAAAGAACAATAATTATTTTAAAAATGTTGTATAATTAACTAAATGTCGGTGTTATCAGGCAGGCAAGAAGTTATTTATCTGAATCTTATTTGTACCATTAGCGTTTATATACAAATGCTAGTGGTTTTCAAAAATTGATATCTCGGAAATTATTAGGTTTAGACTTATAATACGCTTATTAAAAAATAATGTCTACTTTATGCAAAATTCAAAAATATTATAAGATGTAGGGTATCCCAGTAACTTAACCAAAGATTTTCGGTCTTCGTAAAGCTTTATACGTTTCTTCAGCGTACCAAACATTCACTTTTTTTAAATATTGACATCGGGTTAGGATTCTGAACATAGGATTAACATCACTCCAATAGTGAACATGTTGCGTTGTCACAGTTCCATTCGTTGAAAAGTAAACAAAACCGTTTGAGCTACGTGGGGAATAAATAAAGTTGGCTTGTTGAAAAATTTTAATATTTATTAAGGTAAAAGACTATAAATATATCGATACAACACTTTGGCATTTCTAACACTACAAACATTAATATCTAAAATATGATATTTACAACCATCAACATCTCCCTTCTCTAATTTTGGTACATTAATGTTGTCTTCTAAGTTTATAATATATGGTGCCCTGCAGTTTAATTCTGAAAATGTTTTAACTAAAAATTCCTCTTTGACACGTCCTTTAACGTAAATGATGTTTACGTCTATCAGATTGTTGGATATGATATTATGTAGTTCCTTGTAATCGGTATCACCATAATTATAAAGGATACCATGATGATTTCCAAATAGATATTTGACTTGTTTCTTGCAAGCCTTACTTAAGGTGTCGAATGGTTTAACTGGTTTAAAAAAGTAACTTTTCATACTATTCCCATCATAAATAGCCAATTCTTTCGCGCAAAATTCAGGTATGTTAAATCCTTGAATATCGACTACAACGAACTTCATTGTCTGAAGACTCAAATCAAACAAGTATATTTTCATATTTTTATCGCTCTTAAGTTCGATTTCAAAAGCACACCCCCACTTTTCGATAATTTTACAGTCTTAGCACATAGATCTTATATTTTTATTTACGATCAATTCATCTTTATTCGCCAATCGTCTCAAACGAGTCTGCTTTTGAAAGTAATATAGCCTTAGTATTCAGAAAATATTAATGATATCGAAGCCTAAAACATCCTTGACACTAAAAAATCATTGTGTTTCCTAACAAAACCCACCATCTTGTCTATTTAGCTTGCTTTCCTATTGTTTAGCAGGTTAAATAAAATTATTATTTCGCTCTTTTTGTCTGTACTGAATCGTTAGGGGAATACGTTTCTAGTTCTATAAGAGAGACAGTTAAAATTTATGTAAGCAATCAGAAATCCTACACTATGAGCTACTTTCCTTCCTGGCTCAGGCAAAATTTGTGTTGTGTCTGTCAAAATTTATAAAATACAAAAAAAAAAATGCTAGATGCATTTTTATCATGACTTTCTATCTAATATCATCTTATTTCAAGGTATAATTCGGTTGTCAAAATGAGAATAAAATAATTTTCCCATGGTTTATGTCATCTTAAAAAGTCAAATGGTTATATTCTGTAGAGGGTCAGATACATTCAAATTTAAATATTTTCTCCAAGAAGAATTTTAAGATAGTATTATGGTAAATAAAAATTCTATACCTCCAATATTTCTTGGAAACATATCATGTTCTAGCGACATAAGCCAAAAGTACCTCTATTCAGAAACACATCGTACTTTTCTTGTCAAACTTGACTTTGTTGTAATGTTGTATGCAGGACACATTGAAAACAAAAATTAGATTAGAAACCGCTGCCTCTCAAGGTATACTTTTTTAGGTCTTACATAGGGTACACTGGTATACAGAGCAAATGTCATCTTTAATTGTCTCATTGCCCCCCATCCATTACATACATTATTTTAATCATCTTAAAGCACCTGTTACCAGCATTATCTGTTTTTATGGTTTTCATAAAACATAGCGATTACCGATGAAAATTAAACGAAAACTTAATAAATAACTTTTTTTTCAACTGAAATAGACTGATTTTCGATGGAAAAATGTTACTTATAACTAAAAATGAATATAAGACATATACGCAATGATATTTAGAATAAATCAATCTTTTCTAAAATTACTATGAAATATTCACAAAATCGTTTCGTTATAACCAAAGTAGCAAGGCTTGCAGATTTCGTATAGAGTTCAAACGCGATACTGAGATGATCTTTTTTTTATATTTTTGTAGGATAATTCACCACTACGTTGTACTTGAGAGAGGACTTTCTTGAAAAATCCTCAAATTTCTCTGCAATTTTGTTCCTTCTAGAGTTAAATTCACACAGAAAACCCCATATTCTTATCTTTCAGGTTGGTATATTAAAAAGGGGTTATTAGTATGGTTTAGAAAACAAGCAATATTAATTAACGAATGTTTTTTCGTCGTCTGAAGAGTTGAAATTTTTTTTTCCACTCCAATGGTTGCGATGCAGAGAGTCGGGTTTCATCATAATCTTTCAGGGTAGCTCAGGTTTGATTGCATGTACTAAGGTTAGTGCTCCTTGCAATGTTTTTTCGTCGTATGAAGAGTTGAAATTTTTTTTTCCACTCCAATGGTTGCGATGCAGAGAGTCGGGTTTGACGCGCCCCCCTCAGGTTTGTTCAGGTTTCTCAAACACTTGAGAAACCCGAACAAACCTGAGGGGGGCGCGTCAAACCTGAAACCGATTGCAAGGAGCACTAACCTTAGTACATGCAATCAAACCTGAGCTACCCTGAAAGATTATGATGAAACCCGACTCTCTGCATCGCAACCATTGGAGTGGAAAAAAAAATTTCAACTCTTCATACGACGAAAAAACATTGCAAGGAGCACTAACCTTAGTACATGCAATCAAACCTGAGCTACCCTGAAAGATTATGATGAAACCCGACTCTCTGCATCGCAACCATTGGAGTGGAAAAAAAAAATTTCAACTCTTCATACGACGAAAAAACATTCGTTAATTAATATTGCTTGTTTTCTAAACCATACTAATAACCCCTTTTTAATATACCAACCTGAAAGATAAGAATATGGGGTTTTCTGTGTGAATTTAACTCTAGAAGGAACAAAATTGCAGAGAAATTTGAGGATTTTTCAAGAAAGTCCTCTCTCAAGTACAACGTAGTGGTGAATTATCCTACAAAAATATAAAAAAAAGATCATCTCAGTATCGCGTTTGAACTCTATACGAAATCTGCAAGCCTTGCTACTTTGGTTATAACGAAACGATTTTGTGAATATTTCATAGTAATTTTAGAAAAGATTGATTTATTCTAAATATCATTGCGTATATTATGTCTTATATTCATTTTTAGTTATAAGTAACATTTTTCCATCGAAAATCAGTCTATTTCAGTTGAAAAAAAAGTTATTTATTAAGTTTTCGTTTAATTTTCATCGGTAATCGCTATGTTTTATGAAAACCATAAAAACAGATAATGCTGGTAACAGGTGCTTTAAGATGATTAAAATAATGTATGTAATGGATGGGGGGCAATGAGACAATTAAAGATGACATTTGCTCTGTATACCAGTGTACCCTATGTAAGACCTAAAAAAGTATACCTTGAGAGGCAGCGGTTTCTAATCTAATTTTTGTTTTCAAAGTGTCCTGCATACAACATTACAACAAAGTCAAGTTTGACAAGAAAAGTACGATGTGTTTCTGAATAGAGGTACTTTTGGCTTATGTCGCTAGAACATGATATGTTTCCAAGAAATATTGGAGGTATAGAATTTTTATTTACCATAATACTATCTTAAAATTCTTCTTGGAGAAAATATTTAAATTTGAATGTATCTGACCCTCTACAGAATATAACCATTTGACTTTTTAAGATGACATAAACCATGGGAAAATTATTTTATTCTCATTTTGACAACCGAATTATACCTTGAAATAAGATGATATTAGATAGAAAGTCATGATAAAAATGCATCTAGCATTTTTTTTTTTGTATTTTATAAATTTTGACAGACACAACACAAATTTTGCCTGAGCCAGGAAGGAAAGTAGCTCATAGTGTAGGATTTCTGATTGCTTACATAAATTTTAACTGTCTCTCTTATAGAACTAGAAACGTATTCCCCTAACGATTCAGTACAGACAAAAAGAGCGAAATAATAATTTTATTTAACCTGCTAAACAATAGGAAAGCAAGCTAAATAGACAAGATGATGGGTTTTGTTAGGAAACACAATGATTTTTTAGTGTCAAGGATGTTTTAGGCTCCGATATCATTAATATTTTCTGAATACTAAGGCTATATTACTTTCAAAAGCAGACTCGTTTGAGACGATTGGCGAATAAAGATGAATTGATCGTAAATAAAAATATAAGATCTATGTGCTAAGACTGTGAAATTATCGAAAAGTGGGGGTGTGCTTTTGAAATCGAACTTAAGAGCGATAAAAATATGAAAATATACTTGTTTGATTTGAGTCTTCAGACAATGAAGTTCGTTGTAGTCGATATTCAAGGATTTAACATACCTGAATTTTGCGCGAAAGAATTGGCTATTTATGATGGGAATAGTATGAAAAGTTACTTTTTTAAACCAGTTAAACCATTCGACACCTTAAGTAAGGCTTGCAAGAAACAAGTCAAATATCTATTTGGAAATCATCATGGTATCCTTTATAATTATGGTGATACCGATTACAAGGAACTACATAATATCATATCCAACAATCTGATAGACGTAAACATCATTTACGTTAAAGGACGTGTCAAAGAGGAATTTTTAGTTAAAACATTTTCAGAATTAAACTGCAGGGCACCATATATTATAAACTTAGAAGACAACATTAATGTACCAAAATTAGAGAAGGGAGATGTTGATGGTTGTAAATATCATATTTTAGATATTAATGTTTGTAGTGTTAGAAATGCCAAAGTGTTGTATCGATATATTTATAGTCTTTTACCTTAATAAATATTAAAATTTTTCAACAAGCCAACTTTATTTATTCCCCACGTAGCTCAAACGGTTTTGTTTACTTTTCAACGAATGGAACTGTGACAACGCAACATGTTCACTATTGGAGTGATGTTAATCCTATGTTCAGAATCCTAACCCGATGTCAATATTTAAAAAAAGTGAATGTTTGGTACGCTGAAGAAACGTATAAAGCTTTACGAAGACCGAAAATCTTTGGTTAAGTTACTGGGATACCCTACATCTTATAATATTTTTGAATTTTGCATAAAGTAGACATTATTTTTTAATAAGCGTATTATAAGTCTAAACCTAATAATTTCCGAGATATCAATTTTTGAAAACCACTAGCATTTGTATATAAACGCTAATGGTACAAATAAGATTCAGATAAATAACTTCTTGCCTGCCTGATAACACCGACATTTAGTTAATTATACAACATTTTTAAAATAATTATTGTTCTTTGATCAAACCAATATTCCACTATCACTTTGTAAACCGACAAAAATAGGCAAATTTTTCAATTTCGTATCGGGATTTTTGATGAAAATAGCCCAACATTTTCGAGTAAACCTACCTAGAAATATAGAAGATATTTATTGCAAAATTAGTAGTTTACATGCTTGGTAAAGTGAATTAATCTACCACTGTAATCGTTTCATTTTTAGCTAAATAGAGGTATTCTTTTTAATCGTGAAAAAATAGACGAAATCTCTAATTTTATTTCATACCTAACGAATTCAACAATCAATAATACGATCTCATTTTCAACTAAGATCAGCTGTTACTTTAGACAGAATATTCCTAATAACATAATATATTTAGTTATACAGCTTTTTAAAATAATTATTGTTCTGTAACCGTAAATTATTTAATTATTTTCGTGTGATAAAGAGCTACTTTAAATTTTGTTTCTTAATCTTGTTCTATTGCGTATTAATCGTGTTAGCATCACAAATTACGGTCTGTGAAGCTGGTTTATAGAATCATTTAGTTCGATGGGGGACATATTTTATGATATCCCATATTTCGTCAATTATTTGGCAGGTAGGTTTGATGCTTCAATACGGAACTCCTCAAGATGACATCAAATATTTCTAAACAAGAAGCGTCCAAGTCTATGGAATCCCATGTAAAAATAGCTGGTATGTCTGTTGCCTTCCGTAGACATTAATGACATCTCGCATGTATGCTGAAGTGTATCGTTAATAGAAATCTTGAATATTCTAGTACCTACCTATATCTTGCGTCATTATGTCAATGCTTACATTGATGTCGCCAGGTATCTTAAAATGATAGGTACATAATGTGCAAGCATTTGTGTAGAAAGCTATGTTTTTTACAAAATTTTCTCTAGGCAACCAAATTGTAATAGGGTTTTCGTAGTTCCAGTATATGTCTGGCTGCTTTAGCCTAAATAAATTGAAGTGTATTTGTAAGCAAATTAATCCTTAAAATTTATTATATCGTCTGATATAGACACTGTTTCAACTACGCGTTTTGGTAAAAAATAATTGGAAAGTAAAATTACTAAAGCACTAACAATAAATGAGGCGTGGATAAACTGGTAGATCTAAGCCCCAAAAATATACGCCTCTTATGATAAATGTTAAAAAATTGTACCGTTGCCAACGTCAAATTAAAAATCAGGATTTGGCAAACAGGACTCAACCCTCTCATTAATGCTTGATCTTCGGTATACCGAGTTTTATAAGTATTTTTAACACTCATCTGGAAATAAATGAATGAAAAAACCTCCTTTTTCCATTTTTTCAAGCCATTAAACAACAAAATTGTCATTTTTTGAAGAAACCTTGCATACATAGGTATTAGCGAGCGAATTTCGACTATTGTAGATATTTAATATTAGAAAATCAATATAGAGGCAAATCGAAAAGTGTATTTTTAAGACGGCTTAAGAGGTAGTTTATGGTGATGTACATATTAGAGTTCATTTTAAAATGAACGATAATCTCCTAAACACAGACTTTTGACAATAGAACGAAATAAAAATATAGTTTGATGTGATAAGGCTATGCAGCTGCTCTTTATGGAATTTCATGTGAGCCTAGACTTTATGGATTTTTGTTCTTCTTTTTTTTATCAGTAAAGTCATCCTATAGATATTGTTTGTTAATCCATTAAAATAGACAAAATCTTTGAATTTGTATATGATTATCCGCTGAAATACCCTTAATCTGCAGGGTACCTAACTCTACGAAGATATTTATTGCAAAGGGCGGCTTTTTCAGTTTTGAAAGTATTCAACATTTACGAAATTCATCTAAATATATACTACGCTATACTTTAATCAAACTCACAATAGAGAGAAAGCGACAGACGAGTTTTAAACTAATGTGGCTTAAAGGATAATTTGTGTTGTAAATATTAGAGTTCATTTTAAAAGAAACTATAATCTCGTGACCGATAAAAAAAAAGTACCCATTTCGATACATCATTTCCCCTATTTTAACGTTAAAATAGTAAATTATGTTATAAGCTCGAAAAATGTAGTATTTCAGACGTGCCCGCATTACGTCTACGTAACCTAAATAGTCCGAAAAACATTTCTCGTCCATATGTCATAAGTTATTTTTTATTCGATCTTGTTTTTAATGCGATTGAGAGTTGTAAAATAATGTAGAAATGAAGTGAACCTATACATTTCATCTTGCACGCTAATTTTTTGGTCTTAATGTTTGTTAGTTAACGATGAAATCTGTAATAGCGTCCGAAAAAAAATTTTTTTTGACTAACCTAAAAAGTGTTGTCTAGCTAGCAGGGCAATAATCAATACTTTATTGAGAAGGTTAGCTCTTCGTCTAAATATCTAATCTATAAATCGTCATTTTTTCCGACACAATCGGTTAAAAAGCATACAATTGTATGTGAACGTTTGTACAAAAACCATCGTGTTAAATCAGTTCTTATACCTGACTGACAACGCCGATCTTTAGCTTTTTTTTACTTTGTAAAATAAAAAGATTAGTTCTTACTATCAAAGAAATTAAATATGCAAGAGAAATAGGTCGAAAAGATTAATAATAATTTATTTATTCCTAAGTTATAAATCTTAACTACATCACTTTCTAAACCAAGAAAATAGATAATCTTCCTTGTACAGACGATTTACGATCTTATTTTCAACTAAAATACTAGTATAAAAAAAGTATTTCTTCCGACAAACGTGGAAGGAATAGACATTTAAACAGTTAGCCATAACATACGCATACTGACTTGCATTATTTTCATGAATTGAATGGCTACATCTTTGTGTGTGAAGTGAATTTCTTTTTAAAAAATTACAATGCGCTCAATTATGAATTTTCTAACATAACTTTTATGGATAGTGGAGTCGGATATTGGAAGAAAATATTATCATAAGGACGACTCGATTATTGATATAATTATTATGGTTTCACAGAAGTTTCTACAGAGTAAGCCATGCTGTAGCAGAGACTGTTGTAGGTCGTATTTTTTAAAAAAACCTAACAATACCTTTACTTTATATTGATAGACATATTCTATTAGAACATTTTTCTAAAATTTAGAGCCTTTGGAAATGTGATAATGCTATGAGCATCAAATATATTCAAAATATCAAAAATCCTTTGGTAGTTAGTTATTGCGGTATATTTTAATAGAGGCATAATTTATACTGTACTCCTAAATTTACGGCATATCACTTTGCTTATGTTATTATATTCACAGAGACTATTAATCTAACCAACTTTTATTTACGAAAAATTAAAAACTGAAATACTCTATTTTATTGCCGATTGTTCGCAAAGACACTTGGAGTTGTTATTTTGCTTTTTTTACCTCTTTTTCCCCGGTTACGGAGAAATATGTTAGGGGAAGTTTGGGTATCCTCAGACGGTTATATGCAATGATTCAAGCTTCTAAAAAAGTACTAAGGCAAGTAATTATCAATTTGAATTTATGTATGTCGAAGGTAATGTGTTACTCATAAATATACATGATGAAAACATTTATTGTTCGATTGCATCTAATTTTTAAGAGTCTAGAAATAAGCAAATAATGTTCTTTAACGTTTCTTTATAAACATCTCGAGTTACCTGTCCTTCCCCTGCATCATAGAAGGGTATTTACCGACAAAGTTTGACCATTTTTTATGATTTGAGAGTTGGGTATTCTCTACAGATGTAAACTGACGTCATTCGAGTAGTCCGAACTTGTTAGATTTTAGCTTATATTCTTATTATGTGATTTTAAAATTATGTATGCGTTTGTTTAATTCATTGTAAAGGATTTGTTATTATGCTAATTTCAAAAGTTAAATGTTGGTGAGAATATTGAAATGTGACATCGATGTGGTGGTCGAGAGAATCATGGGAAATGATATTCACAAAGTTTCTCATACTTTTTAACCCTATGCGTAGGTGACGCTAATAATATTGAATTTTTTTATTAAAATATCTAAAGTAAATATCTAATTGATTTTTTTTTAGCGCTAATTGGGATTTTAATTAACTAGCTCAGAGTCGGTATACACTATATTTTGCAGCGCAATTGCTTTCACACCCAGTAATGTATTATGATTTTTTTGGATGGTCGTTATATTGTGAGTTTCTTAAGTTAGCCAGATTAATAATAAATTAAAAAACCAACGTGATTTGCTTATTGTTGTCATTGAGAATTAAGGTTATAAAATATTTAACAACCCCATATTTTTATGCTCGTGTTGAAAATAAGTTAAGATTGCTACTTTGTTGCCTACGCCTGATATTCATAATTTTATTGGGGGTTCTACCTGATGACAAATACAGCTTATGATACCTATCTAGTGGGTATTTTCAGTTTAAGGATCGAATAATATAGAGTTATTGTGCATACATCATCGCAAACAAAAGGTAGCTTTTTATATTATTTCGCATTTACAATCCATTTAACTACAATTTTACACTGTGAATTAATTTTTTTTACTTTTTTCCTGAAATTGTACCCTATTTACTTATATTATGATATTATCCAAAATTTTTATAAAAGCATTATGAGGGCTTTTACCTGATGGCGAACACAAGTTGTATAGTACCTATACCTGCTTGGTATTTTATACGTATTTAAGTTTTATTTATTGTCTACTCTGTTCTCATTACAAGATAGTCCTATAATTTATCCATTTCCAGTACAAAGAAATCGCTAGTTAATGGTTCTAGATGGTAATTATTTTATTGTATTTTTTATAAGTGGTGCAAAAATTGAAAACAATTATTAGATATGCTACTGAATTTTAATGAGGGTCCTTCGGAATAATAAATAAAGGTTTATGTCCCTTTCTTTTTAAATCGAGTCGGCAGAGGGTTTGAGAGGATCATTTAGGTATAAATAATTATTGCGGTGGCAAATAATGTACCGCCTTATTATACTTATCTTGTTAGACCATATAAATTAGGGTTTTATTTCGCTTTACTACCCGCCAGCGGCGTTTCACTAAGTTAGAAAATATAAATAATGTTTTTTACTATACCGCTTTAACAGCGGCGTTTCAACTAAGGTTAAATAATAAAAAGTCTGGTTTAAGGATGGCTCAGGTCGCATCGTAAAAAGTTGGGTTTAAGGATGGCTTATAAAAATTGGGATTTAATTATCCCGCTTTAGCAGCGGCGTTTCACTAAGGTTAAATCATAAAAAGTCGGGTTTTATCTCGGGTCAGATCATAAATATTCAGGTTCAAATTAGGGTTAGATGAGAAGCCGCCTCGCGAAAGCATCCGGGTTAGGTCGTAAAAAGTCGGGTTTTATCTCGGGTCAGTTCATAAATATTAAGGTTCAAATTAGGGTTAGATAAGAAGCCGCCTCACGAAAGCACTTGGGTTAGATCGTAAAAAGTCGGGTTTAATTTCGGGTTATTTTGTAAACAGCACCACCGAACCACCCGGGTTAGGTCATAAAACGCACCACCTGCACCACCTGGGTTAGATCATAAAACGCACCACCAGCACCACTGGCCCAGAACTGTCAATTTCCCTCTACTCGCCTCTTTGGATGTTTACTCATGGCGTAGGCCTTGGTTCCACAAATGCATGACTTGAGTATAAAGAAAAAGCCCTAAAACAAATCATCCATTGAATTTAAAATTTCAGTTTTTTTTTATCAAAAAAGTTAATTGGAGGCTGAAAGGGTTCAAATATTTTTTTATTATTATTAGGCAGTAATAGTAGTTTGTTTTATAAGGCAAGAAAGTAAGACTATTACAAGTACTGGAAGAAAGGGCGATGGAATGGACGACTTCGCTTCCGCAGGAGTCACAGAAATCGAACGGATTGACAGGACCTGGCGAAACGGTATCCTGTCAGTTACCTTAATAGAATAGGTAGGTATATATGTACCTGAATATGTACGTACCCTGTTCCAAGATTATTTCAATGAAAAAAGCTTACTGTGACAAAAATATTCTTGGTAGGTAGAATAGGTACCCATTATAATTTTATTGAATTGATTTTTGTCTTTATTTTACTCAACTTTATTATTCTATGCTTTTGCTAAATTCCTTCCTCACACATTTTTTTCTTATTTCTTTACAGGTAAGGTAATTTGCTCCCTATGCTCTTTCCCTCCGGCGGCGGCATCCGTTGTGTAAATAGATAGGTACCTATATAAGTTGAATTATCCGCCTCCGATTATATTTTGCACCCTACCTACAGCCTTAACCGTAAGAGTTAACAAATTGTAAATACAAATGTATCACTAAATGACGTATACTTAGGTGCTTCTTAATTGCGTTACACGTACAAACTTTGTATTTTAAAATGGGACTCCCTGTATTTTTGTCAATTTTTGAGTTCTACTCAAAATTCTAAGACAAACTCTATAATATATTTTATCTTAAACAGTTTCTGAGATAATTCCAGTAAAAAATAGAGATAATTGAATTTTGAGGCCCCGCATATCTTGAAAATATTATGACTTTTTGGTATCAAAATGTAGTCAATATATTTTTAATACAAAAGTACATAAGATCTCCTAAATTTTCAACCTTATTCGTGATACGGGGCTTCCAAATTTAATTATCTTGATTTTTAGCTCAACTTATGTAAAAACTGTTTAAGATAAACATATTACGCAGTAATATTAGTAGTCGTAGAATTTTGTGTAAAATTCAACAAACGAAAAAATACTGGCTGTTTCATTTAAAAAAAAGTTTCTACGTGCCACACATTTATGAATCACCCTGTTTATTTAGAACCTGCCTATAATAGGAAACTTTCTAAATATCCCAGTAGATCCAAAGGTTTTTTAAATGTATGTACTTGTAAAATAAAAAAAATGTTTCCTATTATACGCAGGTTCTGAATAAAACGGCTCTCTAATGTAATTTTGCAATAACTCAATGTCCTGTATATTAAGAAGTAATAGAAATAAGTATAACAACCTATATATTTTCATAAAGGTCTTTCATGGGCATGGGACTATTCAAAACTGCAATAATATACAGGGTGTCCGATGAACAAAAATTTCATACCTTAGTATTCCACAAATGTGGGACACCCTGTACACGACTTGGGTATCCCAAAAGATAATAATTATAATAATAAGATAATATCTAAATTAATGTAAATCTTACTTACCACTTATTGTTATTATTTATTAAAATTAGGTTTATAATGTTAAAAGGGGTTGATAATTTGTTAATAACAATCAAAGAGTAATTATTGTTCCTTTAATAATTTTATTTCACTGAATAGTACATATAAGTACTTAATTCTTCACAGCGTCTCTAATCTTTTTCCCTTTTTCCTCTGATGGACACATTCTTTTAAATACTTTAATTTAATGGTGTTTACGTAAACATATCCCATATACTAAATAATATTATCTTATCTTATTACCTTAAAATAACTGTAATGTTTAAAAAAGTATTTCTGAGTTGAAAGATAATTTGTAATTTAAAATAAACTGTAACAATATTATTTTGTGAACAATAGAATGATTTTTTGCAATGTTTAAAACATTTGTTTCATTTTTGTTTTATAACTAATATTTACCAATTATTTATTTATTTAATATATTATAACTAACGATTTAAAGAACAAATAATATATTTTAAAGGTAAACATGAATCATTGTCGTTATTTGTACTTCACAGTAAAACTGCTTGATTTGGATTCTGAAAACGAAACATTTACTTCTATTAGGAATACGCCGTACAGGCGTACAGGGTAATGATATAAGTTATACAACAGCTATTTTTTTTTATTATTGATCCTACGAGAAAGTTGAAATGACAAAAGTTTTAGTACTTTCCTGAGCCTTCTCAAAATTTTTTAGTTTTAAAATTATACAGGGCGTTTCAAAGGTACAGGGAAAAACCTAATTTTTTTAAAGGGCACAGCCTGTATCTTTGTGATTTTCGAATTCTTAGTTAAATTCTAAGACATCCTATATGGTTGTGTCAATCTTACCTTATTTAACCGTTTTCGAGATAATGGCAGTCGAATTTTGCATTTTTAAATATATTTCAAAATAACGTTTAAATAGAAACGACAATAATATTTAATTCTTAGTATCAACATAAAGTTGAAATAGTGTTAGAGATATAGGACCTCAAAGTAAATTTTTGTGCCGAAATGAAATAGACAAGCCAATAGGGTAGATTCAGCAGGCAAAAATAAAACTTTTTTTCTAATACGAATTATGAACATAGGTACTTATGTCGAAAAATGCATTCTTTCGGAGGTAGATTTTCAACAGTAATATACCGATAGAGAAGGCGTCTTATCGGTAATACCGACGTTTTTAACAAGAAACCGATTTTCTGACAAATTTTTACGAAATGTAATTTTTACTTATAATCTGATATGATCCCGAGAGCTTTAGCTCGAGGGTCTTATCTTTGATTATAAGTAAAAATTACATTGAGTGAAAATTTTCTTGGAAAATCGAGTTTCGAGTGAAAAACGAAGGTATGAAGATAAGAAACCGCCTCTAGAGGTGTATTTTATTGGATAATTTACTGAACATAAAAATGAAGGCCGTCTGATAAAGGTAAATATACAAGTTAGAGGTGTTACTAATTTTTTATTTAAGTAAAAAAGCTACAAGCGTCTTTTCGAAAGCGTCTTTTCGAGCTAGCGGTAGTCTTATCGGGTAAGACGACCGTTACCAAGGTGGTTGCTATGAAAATGAGCGTTTTGATTGGTTCAATAAAAGTGAGGTGAATTATCATCATAAATTAAGCTTTAACAATTTTTAGTGCCTATGCAAATTGAGAGATTGTCTTCAGTTTTTAGAGAAAGCGTTTGCCGATACATACCTAAATACAGTGTGTACCACAAATACGAAACGTCGGAGAGCAAAAATTTTGAACCATGTTGTTTCCCGTAAAAGTTGATATGAAGAAGTGTTTTTTTTTTGATATCTCGCTTAGTAAAGTCAGAATCTAAACCACAACGTTTTGAAGATATTCACATTTTTCCAAAAACTATTTTTGCAAATTTTTCGCAAAAAAATTAAAATTTTTAAAAACAGTTTTATGTTTCTCGCCTAAGTCTGTACAACTTTTTCCATTTAACCCTTTCTGTATCTCTTATAGTTTCTGAAATCCCTGTACTGGGCACATGAATTTGAGCCACACTGTATATACAAACATTTTACATTGTCAGTATACTATAATACAAAGACATACTTTCGATGAACCTTAACCAGATGTTGACCAGAGGCAGAGACCCTTATTCTAAGTAATAAAGTATAAGGTTTTACAATGCAGGCCAAAATGAACGTGGGATTTGAGAGTAGAGAAACGACAAAGCGGCACATAAAAGTGAAAATACTAAATACCTCTTTTTAACAATTTTCATGCGGCAGTCCTTCTAACTGCAACTGAAATATTTTTAGAACATATGCCTATTTAGAGATACTATTTTCAAAGTTCTACAAACATTTAAATGCTTTTTTTAGAATATATGCCTATATAGATATAATTACTATTTTTAAAGTTTTACAAGCATTTAAATGCCACACGACTTGTGATTTTTAAATAATTTGCTTACCGCAGATAATGATATACACGGTGTCCCATATAAGAATGCACACTACAGGGATCTCGTAAACCACAAGAGATACAGAGATGGTTAAATTAGAGAAAAGTTGCGCTTTGCTAAACCCTTCAAAGTCAGGATTCGAAGTCTAAAAAAAATTACTTCCGAAGATATTTGCGAAAGACCGAATTTTCCCGATTTTGTTTTTATTTTTTTCTGACTCTATTTAAAAAGATATGACAAAATAAATTTCACATTCTCATTGCCACTTTTTCTCCTCTACAAGCCGGCGTTCTTAGATTTTCAATACGACATTTCGTTTCTTCGCAACCATCATTAACTTCATTTTTTTAAATAGTCTAAAAATTTTGTGTTCTCCCTAAAAAATTCTAACTTTAATTCTAAATCCCACGACATATCGCTTACATTTATCCGACGTTTCGGACGAAAAAATGATCATTAATATTATTTGATGATTATTACGAAGGAACGAAACGTCGGATCAAAAATTTAATTACGACAAAATGCACACTACAGGGATCTCGTAAACCACAGGAGATACAGAGATGGTTAAATTAGAGAAAAGTTGCGCTTTGCTAAACCCTTCAAAGTCAGGATTCGAAGTCAAAAAAAATACGATTACTTCCGAAGATATTTGCGAAAGACCGAATTTTCCCGATTTTGTTTTTATTTTTTTCTGACTCTATTTAAAAAGATATGACAAAATAAATTTCACATTCTCATTGCCACTTTTTCTGCTCTACAAGCCGGCGTTCTTAGATTTTCAATACGACATTTCGTTTCTTCGCAACCATCATTAACTTCATTTTTTTAAATAGTCGAAAAATTTTGTGTTCTCCCTAAAAAATTCTAACTTTAATTCTAAATCCCACGACATATCGCTTACATTTATCCGACGTTTTGGACGAAAAAATGATCATCAATATTATTTGATGATTATTACGAAGGAACGAAACGTCGGATCAAAAATTTAATTACGACGAAATTACGTAGGAATGTGGTTTTTATTTTGACCTGTCTTCTTTTGTGAAATCAGAAAATAATATTTTCCCAAAATTTATGTTTAAAATTTCAAGAACGCGTATATTTTTTTTTGATTCTACTGTAAGGGGTTAGTTTCTTATCTTACATGGGACACCGTGTATACTAGTTTTTCTTCAGACGACTTACCTTACTATTTTTTTTTAATTTCATTAAATTTATTTTGTTGTTGACTTAATGTTTACAAAACTTAGTTTCACGTTTAAAACTGATTGTTAAATTATGATATTTATGTATTTTAATATTATATTAATAGTACGTAATTATACCTAAGTATATTGTTTTGTATCGCGAGAAAGTCAGGCTTTATTTGTTCAGTCTTTTGTTTTGCTAGCGCTCAGCCATGAAGTTAAAGACGAATGAAATAAAGTGTTTTTCCCCAAATAAAACATACTATTTTTTCTTCGAATGCTATTATTTAGCAAATATCTGCAAACTATATATATGAAATCTAACATTTTAAGTGTCAGATTTGTTTACCTTCATTTTGTTACTGTTTTGACGTATCATTATTTGTTTTAACAAATCATTGTCATGGTTTGAACTATCGACAACAATAACTCTTAATGCCTATATAGGCATATTTCTAGCTTGTACAGACGTGCATTATAAAATCAGTTAAGTATAAGTGGTATTGCAGAAAATCGCTAGTTCGGTGTGTTATAGCTTATATTATCTATTATTATACCTAGTTAACATCTAGTTGAAAGTAAGTTTATATTTATTGTGATATCCTAAAATATATTTTACGTATTTTTTAAATTTTTTTAATTACTTACCTTACTACCTACCTACCAGCTTCTACTACCTGTTCATTATCTACTACTGACCTTAATAGTAGACATAATATGAATAACAAGGTTATATACCTAGTTTCTGAGATCTTAATTAATTAAATCTTAAATTGTCAGGGCATGTCACCTCGGGTTCAACCCCAACCGAAGGCAAAACCAAATAAACCTTTTTTTTTAAAGAAACACCTTACATTTTATAACAATTTTTAGGACTATAAACCGCAAGCTCAATATACGACATTTGTAAATTATAGAGGGTAGTTAAAAAGATATAAAGGCTTTTTTTCCACCATTTCTGTTTCTAACAATATTAAAATACTTAAATTATAAGCAAATATCATAATAAAAAGTTAAATTTAAAAGGCAAACATATTAAAACAAAACGACTAATAATTGTTTATCTACTTATTTATTTTTTATTTTATATTTAGCTTTTGTCAAATTATAGCAAAGTCTATCTGGTCCCTGGCTATTTAAACAATTTAGAAAACTTTATTTTTTATTTTTTGACGATTCGACCTATAAATGTTAAAATACTATATACCCTAAATTACGATAAACTATACATTTACAATATTTTATGTGTAAAATTCATATGCTGTTTCACTCTATATAATGGACATCACATATTTTATCGTAGATTACTTTTATTTTATCCTGAAGACAACCAACTTTAGGTCGACACGTGAAAAAATAAAAATAAAGTTTAAATTTTTTAAATAGGTAGAAACCATGAGATAGACTTTGTTATATAATTTCACAAAAGATAAATGGTGGAAAAATGCCTTTATATCTTTTTAACTACCCTGTATACTGTACAAATGTCGTATATCGCCTAAGAGCTTGTCCTCAAAATTATTATAAAATATATAGGGTGTTCTATTTTAAAAAAATAAGTTTTATTTAGTTTCGCATTGTAAGCCACCCTGTATAGAAGAAAGCAAGTGAGTGATTATCATTATGAGAATAAACAGCAAATTATTGCTGCTTTTCTTTGGCGCAGTCAGAATTGTGAACATTTTATTTGCATCCTTTTAACAGTGTTACACTTGGGCTTATTTTATCACAAATTGGTCCATATCTCCTGAACCACCCTGTATAATATAATAACTAAAAAAATGCCTATAAAACTAATTTTGAATTATCCTACTATTAATATCTACAACTGTATAAGAAGTTTTTCAGTAACTTTATTAGTTTACCCGTCAAATTACTTTATCGCACTAATGGCCCACCCTGTATATGCCATTTCAAGTTTACTTTTGCCAGAGTAGGCTATGAATTCATTATTGTCAATAATCAAAGTATTGTTACCAATAATGAATCCACAGCCTATACCTACTCTGACTCTGAGAAAAGTAAACTTCGAATGGATATATACCTACCGCATTTTTTAGATGACATAAAAATAATTACGTTATAATAAAGGGGGACAACTTTTTTCAGATTGATTGAGATGTAGGACATATACATACCCCTAAAATTTTTAGTTTCTACCTAATGAATATTTAAAGAAGTTTATTATTTTCTAAAATAATACAATTATTTCCAAGTAGCAACATAAAAAGCGGAGAATATTGACATCTTCATACCCCTAAAATTTTAAGATATAGGTACTTTGTCACTATAGTTATCGAAGTTTCTTATTTTCTAATATACACAATTATTTCCAAATGGCAACATTAAAAGCGGAGAAAAAGACCGGCGCGTTGCTGCTTCGCTCCCCCTTGAACGCTCCGCTGCCAGCCAGCCATAATTCAAGAAGCTTGCTTCTTTGAAAATGACCTGAAAGGGTCGAAACACGCGTGTCAGGTAACTGAATAAATAGTGAAACATAACAAGCAATTTTAATTTTACCCATAATGGATAATATACGGTTTCACCAAGAATGTAGCCCAACGCCAGTTAATTACATAATTTTAAAATGTTGCATAAACAGCCAATGTCACAATGGACGTTGGGCCCTTTTTCTACCAAGCTTCAGAAATACGCTTAAGTAAATTTTTAGTTTTTCGTTAAAACCCTAAAACTCTCACAGGTTAGATCTCTTACATCTTTAATATAAACGTTTTGTATGAGAATGCATAATCAGAAAATACCATAATATACATTGTTTTCCGTTGATAAAAGCATAATTTTGCTCCAACCCACATTTTTGTTACACTCCGTATAGTATTATATAATAATAAATACTTTTAAAACTAACCATATAGTAGGGCCTAAACAGTTTTTTTTTGGAAAATTTAAGAATATGTAAAATTATTGTATCGGACCATGATCACGTCATTGGATCATGACACCCCCTGTACAGGATTTTCGTTTATATTTAGACCCCTATCTAGAGCGAAAACAATAAGAGATAGAAAAAAACTTTAAATACGAAAGTTCTAGGATTTTTACTGAATCATCAGAATCTTAGCAAAAAATTTTCAAAAGATTATTACAATGCCGAAAAAAATAAGCAACTTATGTTTTTTTAAACGGAACACCCTGTATCTATTTTGTTAAAATTATAGATACTTATTTCCTGATTCCGGGTGAATCTCACGAGATGTATAAATCTTCTATATAATTTTTTGAAATAAAACTTTTGATATTTTTTTATAACTAAATATGTTTTTGGTAACGTAACTGCTTCTTATAAACAAAAATATGTGTGGTCACACACTTTAATGCTTTATCTTTGAAATACACACTTTTTTTAAACTTTGTTGTCACGGATGTGAGGAGTTTCATCGAGAGGAGTAAATTTGTTTGTTTTTAAATGTTAATCCTTTAGAAAGAAATTACCTTTAAATTATAAACAATTAAAAAGGGCGAAAATACAAAATATAAGTGCGTTTATTTGAAAAATATTACCCAAAAGTTACAAAAAATAATAATATGACATACATTTTACAGAAAGGAAGGATAGTATTATAAGCTGGTATTGGTATTTCTCTTAAGTCAGCTCCTTGAGCTTTTACTTCTTTTAAATTTGTTGGTGCTTATTCTTCTACTATACTGGAATTTCTTTGTTGCGATGATCTTCTTGCATTGTTCTGTTTTCTTCATTGATTTGCTTGCTTATTTTCGCTATTTTGTTCCGTGTTGTTTTTTTTTTTTGTTTTTTTTTTTTTTTTTTTGGTGTTGTATCAGTTTTTTATTTTGGTACTTTTCATGACTTTTTTTTTTTTTTGTTTCTCTATTGTTTTTGTTAATCCTTGTTTTTGTTTTTGTGTTTTTAGGGTGGGAGCCAATCTTTCGGATATTTAAAGTTGTTGTGTAATGTCGATCGTATGTGTGAGTTTTGTATCATTGGATTTGTCGATAAGTCTGTCCTTTCAAAGTATTTAGTTATTAATTTTGTATTGTGTTCCGCAATTGTTTCCATTTTTAGGTCTCTGTGTAATACAGCTGTCGGTACGTGTCTTTGTGCGTTAGTCATAATCCTCATTATTTTGTTTTGTAGTATCTGTAGTTTTTGGTATCTTGTCTTGTTTACGGTGCACCATGTTGGTACACCGTATGTCAGTACAGGTCTAATTATGGTCTTGTAAACTGTTGTCTTTGTCTTTAAATTAAGTTTGCTTTTGGCGCAGAGTAGGGGATACACTGCACCCATTTGTCTGTGTGCTTTTTTAAGTCTAGTCTCGACATTGTCGTTCCAGGACAACTTTTTGTCAAAGACGAGACCAAGATAGCTCGCTTTAGGGCTCCACTCTATGGCTTTTTTATTTACTTTGACCCTTGTTTCTGGCAGTCTTAGTCTCGCCTTTGAGAAAAATATGGCCTGTGTCTTCCCCTCATTAAGTCGCATCTTCCATGTATCCAGCCAATTCTGCAGAAGCAGGATATGGCGCTGCAAGCGTAAAACTACTCTCCAGGGCACTCCTGAGGTGGCAGTAATCGCGGTGTCATCAGCGAACAGGTATAGTTGTGTAAATTGATTGTGCGGGATATCCGCTGTGTATATGTTGTAAAGGATTGCAGCGAGTGGTGACCCTTGCGAGACCCCAGCTCGTGCAACCCTGGTTTGTGATAGTGTATTGTCTGTTGACACCGCGAATTTTCTGTCCTCAAGGTACGATATAACAACTCTGATTAGAGCGTCTTGCATGCCTAATCTAATTAATTTTAAGACAAGTCCGTCGTGCCAGACCTTATCAAACGCCTTAGAGACGTCGAAAAAGACTGCCCCTGTTGACTGGTGGTGGTTAAACCCTCTGAGTATATTGGTCGCCAGTCTTGTCGTTTGGCGCACCGTGCAATGAGCAGCTCTAAAACCGAACTGCTCTGGTGGTAAAACGTCATTGTTAAATACAAAATCGGTTACCCGATTTAGTATTAGTTTTTCAATGACTTTGCCAAGACAAGATAATAGACTTATTGGTCTATAACTGTCCGCCAACGTCAGATCTTTGCCCGTCTTAGGGATTAGCACCACTTTGGCCCGTTTCCAAGTGTCTGGGAAGCAGCCCTTTTCTATAATGGCTTGGGTTATATCTACAATGTCCATTACTGCGTTTTCTGGCAGGTTTTTGATTGCTTTGTTTTTTATGCCGTCGAAACCGGGCGCCTTTTTTGGATTGATGACCCTCAGGATAGAGCGAACTTCCTCAACAGTGACCCTGGGTAAATTTTGGTCCCCCATATTTACTCTTGGCATTTCTTTGAAAATTTGCACAGTTCTGGTGACCTGTGCGTTTCTTGATACGTTCTTTGATGGAAATTCACTGAACTGTTCGTAGAATGTTTCCGCAAACAGTTCAGCTTTGTCTTGTGGGCAGTTATTGTTTCGTTAGTATTTTTGTTTTTGAGGTACGAGGTGGGCTTTCGCCCACCTTTCGTAAGATTTTTTGTGAACTTGAAGATGGAGTAGTCTTCTGTTCGAAGACCCTCCATCTTCCTTATCCAAGTTTCGTTTTGTTTTTCGTCAAGTCTGTGTCTGAGTTCAGTTGTGAGTCTGTTAGCTTCTGTTTTTATTCTCGGATCACCAGTCCTGTATGCCAAACGCAGCATCCTGTTTTTATTTTTAATCTGTTGAGCAAGTTCGCCCTCAATTATTCCTCGTTTCGAAAATCTGGACGTCACTGTCATCGATGACTGTGCCATAGCAGAATTTATGTTGTAGGTAATTGTTTCAACCTCTTTCATTACGTCTTCTTTGGAATCCAACTGACCAGTTCGAGGATGATCAGACATTATCCTTTTGAACATTGGCCAGTTGGTTCTTGTTCTTGACAGAAATCCATGATTTCTGTCCGCGATATTCCCGTATTCCACTATGACTGGTCTGTGATCAGAGGTCAGCTCTGACAGCACTATTGGCTGGGATAGCTGACCTGTGTTCTTGATAACAAAGACGTCCAGTATTTCCGGAAGTGAGCCTACTTGATGATGGGTATGCTCCTCCGGCGGCAAGATTTGATAGTTATAGTCCAGTGACTTGTTGTATAGGGTGAGACCTCTCGTGTTTTGACCTCTACAACCCCAAATGCGTTGTTTTGCATTTAGGTCTCCCCCTATAATAATAGAATCATCGCAATCGAAAATTTTTGCCAGAGAGTCTCCGTCAAAATTGACAGAGGGGCTGCAGTAGACTGAACCCAATTTTATCCAGCCATTTCTGGTTTTTATTTTTATGAATGTGCCCTCTATATGAGCACAGTTTGATGGGCCTGGCACGGCTTGCGCAATGATGTGCTTTTTGACAAGAACCATGGTTCCGCCCTTCCGCCTATTCTCTCTATCGTGTCGATAGATGGTGTAATTGGGACAGGTGAACCTCTCGCCTTTAAACCAAGTTTCCTGTACAAGAAGCACATCAATGCTGTACCTCTCCAAAAAGTCAATTATTTCAGTTTTTTTACCCTTCATGCCGTTTATGTTTATCGTAGCCAAGCTGAAAAAAGCCATTTCCACTTGTACCGCCATTAACGTGAATTAGACATAAGTGTCGTCATCATGTTTTTAACCTGCTCCTGCATTTTTGTCTGGAACTCAGACAGAAGCGACTGCATGGATTTTTGAAGGATGGCCTGCCATGCCTCTGGTCCGTTTTGTTGTGTGTTTACTGTATTTTTATTATTTTGTTTGTTGGAATTTGTTGGCATTAGCTTTTTGTTGTTTTGAGAATCCCATATAAAAATCCCAGGGGGGGCTTCGATTACTTTCGCCTCCGTGCCGGGGCCACGGTGCGCAAGTTGCGGTCTTTTGCTGCACTGTTTGAAGTTGGCTGGGTGGTTTTCCCCGCAATTTGCGCACTTCAGTGCGTCAGGTGTCGGACATTCGGTCGCTGCGTGCTGTTTTGCACATCTGACACATTTTTGGTTCGCTGCACATTTGTGCTGTGAGTGACCGAATATCTGGCACCTGTGGCATTGTGTGACTTGTGGCTTTTGCCGCTGGGCCTCGACACGGATGCGAATGCCATCGATGGCCTTGAGCTGATAGATGCCCTTATCGCATTGTGGTAGAATTACAAGGACCAGGGGCATGGCGGTACCATCCGCCCTATTCCATCTAATGACTTTCGTAGGGGTGAATCCCAACTCCCTTAGATCTTCCATGACCTTCTCCTCCGTCCACGACTCCAGAACTCCACGTAGAATTACGTGGAGCTCCTTCTCGTCGGCGAAGGGAAAGGAGTGATGCTGAATTTTTTCATCGACAAGAAATTTAATTATCTTTCGATAATGGACAGGTGTTGGGGGGTGGAGTTTCACCCCTACGGGGATGGTAACGGCATTGCCGAAATCAATATTGTTAGCATTGAGATATCTAGAGACCTTGCTGTATTTGTCTTTTTCTCTCAATATAATGGGGGGTACCCTCACTCTACGCTCTTGTTCGTTTGTGTTTGTATTCTCGTTTGTCTGGTTCTTTGTTTGTGTGTTTGTCTGTTGTACGTTTGTGTTTTTCGTTTGTGTGTTGTTGTTTGTTGGTCTCTTTTTTGTCTTATGTCTCATCACTTGGATGAAGTCGTCCATTTTGTCTTGATTCTTCGGTAGTTCGGGGAAGTCATTCTTTGTTTGTTTATTTTGCCTTTTGGCTTCAGAATTGGTGAGTGTCTGTGTCGCGTGTCTCTTTCTCTGTTCGTTTATTTGCTTGTATGTCTCGTTTGTTTTTTCGTCTTCCGACGTGTCAGGAAGTGGTGCGTCGTGTATGTCTACCATCGTGATGTCTTCAGTCTCGTCAATTGTTTGTTTTGTATTTGTTTGTCTTTGGTTTATTTCGTCAACTTTTTGGTTAAGTTTGTCATGTTCGTTGTTGTTTTGTTGGGGTGTTGTGCTAATAGATTGGCTCTCATACCATTCAATAATCCTCAATAGCCTGTTGTTGCTCTCTACCACTTTGCTCATCTCCATATCCTTTTCTGCCGTCATACGTTTGATGGTTTCGTCCAATTTCCTCTCCCATTTCTCATGCTGTTCTTTCAGCGCTTTTGCCCATCTTTCCTCCTGCAGCTGGGCTTTTTGTTCCATCTCTGCTCGAAGGCTGTTCGGCATCAGTGGTTCATCGCATTCACTTTCACTACTAGCGTCCCTGCCATCAGCGGATGACAGGGATAATTCGCGCTTTTGCCGTCCCCCTGGAGGGATCGGCTGTTTTTCCGGAGTCAGAGATGTCCTCATCTCCTCCCGGTATTCGCTCGATATTACTACTACCTCTCTTCTCTTCTAGATTTCAAATTTTCGATCTGAAAACGCACGTATATTCTCTTTTTGATGTTGACACGTTTTGACATTTACGTCAATCGATTAAATTATTGAAGGATAGTATTAAATTGACAGTATTAAACAAACAAAAAACTAAAAAGTTATGGTACTGAAAATAATAATAGTCTACATAATATATTAGACATCAAAGATCTTAACCTAAGTTCGCGAATTTTGATAAAATTTGCGGAAAAGAATACTGGTCGCGATGGTTTATTGTCGGTTGTGTAAGAACAGATACCACATCGACTTTAGCTACAAACGCAACGTCATCTTTTTGAGGAAAAACATTTTTTTCCGAATTATCCATTATTTTTATAAAACGAACCACATAATCGTCTTCTTCTTCATCCTGGATTACGCCAATGAAATGTTTGACAAGATTTTTTACCAAGGAATTTGACAACTACATAATCGTTCACTTTTGGCCGAATCTTTTCTTGCTGCATTAACGAAGAATTTTCATCGTCTGAATCGCTGTATACATCATGAAAATTTAGCTTCTTCTTCACCAATTGGGATGGAGATTTTTCAATGTGGAAAAGTCCAAGTGAATAATGATTGCATTGAGCCGCTAGCGAACAAAGAAGACAGGTAAGTTTTCTTATATCCAAATGTGTGTGTATGTAGGACCAGACAACTTCGTGGCACTGCAGTACCCCTTTGAATACTGGCAATTGTTTAGGCAGACATTTTTCAATTTCGAGTAGTTCAGAAACTTTTAAATCTAATCCATATATCTTCATTTGGTTGCACTGACTTTGCAAATAATTAATGAAAGACTCATACTCAGGAATATCTGTTCCTCTGGCTACTATCATATCGGCAGTTCTTTTGACAGTACCACCCACACCATCAGGCGGACCTTTACCGTGTCCTTTTTCGGAATAATGCCATCTAATTGTTTCCACGTCTAACTGATTTTTGAGATAAGTTTCAATTAAGACAAACATCTTTCTATTGCGATATTGTGTGGATGGTCCATCGCTTAAGAAATGGATATGTTTAACTTCTTGACCAACTAAATTTTGAATTTCTTTAAAAACTGGAGACAGGTGTGCACATATGGCAATTTGGTATCATGACGCAAATTTTTTGAGATTGTACAGAACGATTGTACCTTTAGTAAAGAAGACAGTCTCAAATATACCACTACTGTGTGAACTGATAATTGTGGTTTCGATCCACCAAAATGTGCCGATTGTACTTCTTCAGCGTATTTGCAGTCATGATTTTCAGACAAATCCATATGTATTAAAATTTCGTTTGATTTTAAATTTTGTTTTATTTCTTTTATTTGCGTATATTGGTGTTGTATATTGCGAATGTGAAGAAGAAATGGATTTGCACAATTGTTAAGATATTCTAATAGTTCGCCTTTTGTACTGCGAATTTTTTCTTTAACTGTCTTAACACAAACTTTTTCTTGGCCTTTTATTGTCATTTCAACTCTTTTCGAGCACCAGTTCTCATATATTAACGTATCATTGGGTTGAAACGTTTGGATGGCAGTTATTTTTTTATTTCTACAATAGACGCATTCTCTGCCAAGACATTTTTCGTTTAGATAATCTCCTTCAACTGGACAGCATAGGCTTCTACATACCTCCTGGGTACCAGTCTCTTTTATTATATTGTTTAATTTTAGTTTTTGTAATACCAGGGATACATTTGTATGTGTCATACATAGGCAGGTATTACGATCTGCAACACGCGGCTGAACTACCCAAAAGGGTTTTAATCTGCAAAATGTCGAATAGCTTACGTGTATGCAAGAGGTTAAGAATTTCTTGTGAATGTTTTTTAACGAATCATTTAATAATCTCTTTTGTTTTCGCTTGCCATTTTTTTTAATAAAATCCTTTTTTCCTGGACACATTCTGCTACATTCATCCTGTTCTAAGAATCTGGCGATGTCTTTCTTAATTTTAAGTGAAAAAATTTAGTTGTGTATTGCGTGCATAATTTATTCGAAAGAATAATTGGTTACAATCGTAGCAGAGCGCTTTCGGCTTTCACCATCTTCAGTGCTATTCGTCAGTAATTAATACATGTACTATCTTCAAAATTTGCATATTATATCTTCACAACTTAACACTTAGGAACTCTGCAATTAGTCTGTTACCTTTCAGTCATAATTCGTTAAAAATATTAATTAAAATAATTAATAATTGTTTTTTAATTATTTTTAACGAATTATGACTGAAAGGTAACAGACTAATTGCAGAGTTCCTAAGTGTTAAATTGTGAAGATATAATATGCAAATTTTGAAGATAGTACATGTATTAATTACTGACGAATAGCACTGAAGATGGTGAAAGCCGAAAGCGCTCTGCTACGATTGTAACCAATTATTCTTTCGAATAAATTATGCACGCAATACACAACTAAATTGTTTCACTTATATTTCTACGTGCACATAGCCAATACCCTCCTTTTCATATTTCTTAATTTTAGCATAAAAGGATTTTGAATGCGGCAATTCACGGATATGAGGTTCACGGATATGAGAAATTTCAGTATTTAAAGTCAATAGTTCCTAATATAATAAACCTAACAATATATTTCTTTCATTAAAAAACTAGCAAAATGTTATTATTTTCTAATTTAAAAAAATAATTATTTTATAAGAAACACTTACTGGTTTATTTCACTTCACGGATTTGAGAATCGTGAGTAGCCAAAAACACTCACACGTAATTAAATCTAGGTCAACTCGACTGCCACCCCTTACAAGTTTAGACAAATACTGGCGCGGAAACATTGCGAGACCTGTTCTGACGACGCGACGTAGGCACCAATTACCAAATAAAGCTTTAGGGCGACATCTATTGCCTAATAAACTGGTCAATTGACTTACCTTAAGGAAAATTGAACCATATTATATGAGTATTGCCGTTCGAAGAATTACAAAATAACAACTTGTAGTAGCAATTTTTCTACGCTCGGTCAGCACGAAATTAAAAGCATAACACACCCTGTCGCTCCCCACCCGCCCCGCTATTCCGTCCGCACCTCGTCGTCTCTGCCACAGCTCGTCACTGCAATCCCAATAACTAATCCCGATCGGTAAGTGGGACGGGTAAAGAACAAAGGGCGGGTTTGTAATTCTTCGAACGGCAATACTCATATAATATGGTTCAATTTTCCTTAAGGTAAGTCAATTGACCAGTTTATTATATTTCGTATTGCCGTTCTCAAATTACAAAATAACAACTTGTAGATGTTTAAAGAAAACCGATTCGGGATTGAAAAACATATTTATTGCCAAGAACAAAAAATTGTCTTACAATAAATTTTCTAATATAAGAAATGTAGTAATAATAAGAATTTACACACTACCTTCATTGTTATGAGGCTGTGTACAATATAAATTAACAAGCAAACAACAAAAAGAAAAAGTTCCTAAATTTCTAAGTAGTGAATTTAACTTAAAGCTAAGATACTCTTGGCAAAAGCCATCGAATCTTTACAAAGAGGGCGGTTATAAAACCGCGCAAACATTTCTGATTTCTGGGTCCAACCAGCTCTTTCTCTTATCATTTCAATGGAAACTCCCGCTCTATAAGCCGCAGAAGTCGCTGCATGTCTAATGCTATAGCTACAAAAGGCATTGATATCAATACCACTTTCTTCAAGTGTCAATTTGACCCATTTACTTAGTCGTTGCGTAGAGACTGGACGAATAGGCCGTTTAACCGTTAATATAAGAAGATCTGTATTAACTGGTCGTATGTCTCTAGTTTTCTCTACATAAAAATCAATGAGTGATGCTAAACAAAGTTTTGGATTTTCTTGAAAATATGGAATTACTAAGAGAGGTTGAAAATTTTTGTACGAGGAAGTTTTGACTCTGTCTGTGATCTTAATTTCTAGTTTATCAGGATAGCGAGATATGTTTTGTATTCGTATTGAGGTGAACGTTTGCAATCGGTGACCCGTAATAAGAAAGAGCCAGTAATGTGACTAATTTCTTAGTTAATTGCATCAGCGATATGTCTGTCAAAGGGTGTAAGGCAGATAAATATTCCAAAACTGGTTGGGGGTCCCAAGTAGATTGATATTTAGGTCGTGAAGGTCTCTGGTTATAAACCCCTTTTAGAAAGCGTTTTAAAATAGCTTTTTCTGAATTATTTATTTGAAAAATTAAAACAATGGCTGCATGTTGTGAATTAAGTGTTGAATAAGAAGCTCCTTTCGCAAACTGATCACCCAAAAATGTTATGACTAAGTCTAAAGAATATAAAAGAGGATCATGTCCCTTGGCTGCACAGAATAACCACCATTTTTTTAGGTGCGACGAATATTGTTTTAGGGTAGATGGACTTAGAGAGACTTTTATTGCTTGGAGTCCAATCTCTGGGACTCCTCTTCTGAGAAAAGCTTTCCTGATACAATCCCAGCCTCCAGGGAAAGCTTCCTCCAAAGTGGGTGGCACTTCCTAAAGGGCGAAGAAAGAAGATTATGAGTCGGTGGAAAAATTAATGGTTTTTTTGTCAACAATTTTTTGAAAACGGAATACCATGGTTGTGTTGCCCAACTGGGTACTATAAGAATTCCACAAGCTTGTTCTGTAATGATTTTTTGTAGGCATTTGGATATAAGAGCGAATGGCGGAAAGGCATAAAAATATTAATTTTTCCAGGATATTGTAAAGGCATCGATTGTGAAGGAGCCGGGATCAGGTTTCCAAGAAATATATTTAATACACTTGGCATTTAACTGTGTGGCGAATAAATCAACAGTTGGTACCCCAAAAATAGAACAAATTTGTTGAAAAGCTAGATGCGACAATTCATATTCTAGTTCGATAGCTTTTGAGCGAGATTCTTTATCCGCATAAAAGTTTTCTGTAGTATTTATATATGAAGCTAACACAAAAATATGTTTATTTTCACACCATTCCCAAATTTGACGTGTGATATAATTAAAGTGTTTAAATTTTACACTACCCATTCGATTTATACAGGCTATAGCTGTCACATTATCTATTCTAAGAAGAATAGAACAATAGTACATATTTGAGGCAAAAGATTTAAGAGCATTGAAAGCGGCAAGTAGTTCCAAATAATTTATATGTTTGTTAGCTTCGGTCACATTCCAAAAACCATGTGTAGTTGTGCCAGTACAATAAGCACCCCAGCCGGTTAACGAGGCATCAGAGAATATTTCAACTATGAAATTTCTGTCTGTTACAATAGAAATACCCTTGTTGTTTGTAAGAGTGCCAAGCCACCAATGCATTTCCGTTCTCATTTTATTCGAAATAAGTACTGAAGCATTGAAATTTTGCTCACTTCTTCTTAGTGCCAAATATTTAACTCTTTCTAACGTCTTGAGGTGCATCCAGCCATATTCGATAGTAGGACAAACAGATACAAGCTTTCCTATGAGCTGAGCTAAAGCCAAAATCGAGCAATGAGTGAAACGTAGAAGGGTTTCTATAAGATTTATTATATTATTTGCTTTCTCTGTTGGTAAAGTCACGTTCAAATTTACCGAATTAAAAACAAACCCCAGGAAGGTACATTGTTGAGATGGAACCATACAGCTTTTATCTAAATTTATTAAAAATCCTAAATATTCTAGAATATTCTTAGCAATATGACAGTCTTCCTGAGCTGCTTTTATTGATTTACTGATAATAAGTAAATCATCCAAATAAATTACACAGATTATACCCCTAGTTCTTAAATATTTCAGAACTGGCTTCATAATTTTTGTAAAAAGCCCGAAGGGTAAACAATTAAAATTGTAATAAACTCCTCGGAAACAAAACATGAGGTATTTCCTGAATTTGTTATGTATAGAAATCATAAAATAAGCGTCTTTTAGATCTATTTTTGTAAAAAAACAGTTAGTATAAATCAATTTGAATACAGTTCTAAAATCTTCCAATTTAAAGTGCGGGGGCTCTAAAAATGTATTTAACACCTTTAAATTTAAAATAAACCTGAATGCTCCACAAGGTTTGGGCACTAAGAAAAAGGACGATAAAAACTGGCCAGGTGTTGTGGTTGTTTTTGACACTGCTCCGATATGGAGCAGTTGTCTAATGCTATCATTTAGCTTATGTGATTCTTCTAAGTTAGGAATAGACTTAGGTGAACGTAGCTGTTTGGGTCTTTTAGTAAAGGGTATTTTATATCCAGACAACCATGAAAGAATAGTAGGATCTTGGGTAATATGTGACCACTTATCTACATAGGCAGATAAGCGACCAGCATAATTAGTATTACAAACTATATGTACCTCACTTACTAATTCCGGTATGATCTTGGGGCTGATCCTGTTGGGCGAAACCTCCCCTCCTTCTTTTTCATACGAGACTTGGGTTGCAGGCGCCGGGAGTTTAAAGACTGTGACTGGAAAACCCTCGATGGGCCTGGTTTCTGTTCTCCTGGCTTCTTATTAAACGATGAGGTAGAAGGTCCTGTTCGTAACGCCTTATCCTTTTTCTTAATTGAAGAACTCAGTCGTTGAGCCTCGTTTGCCGTTTTTAGTTGATCCGGGAAAACCTTACTAAATAAAAATTCATCAATTGGACAATCGTCCAGAATCTTTCGAACATTGGTATTTAGGAGAGGCAGAATGGAATAACGCCGATGAAGTGAAAGCGCGTGAAAAACATCTGCAAATAGTTTTACTGGAGCGCAGTGCTGCTCCAACTCTTTGCGTGTCTCATCTCATTATATTGCTTATCGAAACCAACGGCTAGCGCACTTATTCCAGCGGCTAACTGTAATTGTAGTTTACTAAGGAATGTGTCTTGTTTGACAGTATCTGTATTCAAACAAGGTCGAATCTCTGGGTTAATTTTTGGGGGCTGAAGAGCCAAACAATTTGCCAAACATGGATAAGATTCTAATGTAACTTTGCGGGAGTCTTTTTCAATTCCATTTAGCAAAAAACCGGATAAGAGGGCTGCTACATCTGGATTAACCTCCGGCCCTTTTATGACCGTCGTAGTCCCCAATAACTCCAAAATGTTCTGTGCACCTTGCTCATTAGAAAAACTAGGTGCCACATTTTGCGTCGAAACCACATTTATTAAGGGGGCATCCGAGTCCGAATCCGTCCCTGGCCTTTCAAGTGACGTCGCCGATGTGTCTGAGTCACCTGTAAACAATATCGGTATAAATATGACTGGGTCAGGAAAAAACACATTCCTTTAGCAGGCATAAATAACAATATATTATTGGATTTTTGGCTGCTCATAACTTACATGGGATTAAATAACAATGTTTAAATATTCATATGAAAATAAACATTGCCGTGCGACTTTGTTTTGAAGTATATACTCAAAAACTAAGTAGATAAGAATAAAATTGATGACAGTAATTCATGTGAATACTGCGTATCAATAAGCCCAAAAAATCGGTACCTAGGGTACTTATGTATGTACGTAAGTATGTACCGAAAAGGCAAGAACGATACTTTATTAATAATTGATAATAGTAATTCGTGCGAATACTATATAGGTATCAATAATTCCACAAAGAACAGTACATAACATAACATAAGTACATGTGTACTTATGTATGCATGTCTATACGGAAGCTAAAAAAAAAGAAAACAGGGATAACAAATTATATAATACTTACTTGAACTATCCAAAATCTGAAGTAACTTTCGCAACTTCTTCTTGTGTTTACGCGTCACAACTTTTCTTGAGACACGACCCATACTTGAATTTAACGCTTTACCTTTCTCCGAGCGCACGAAAAATTGCAGTGACGAGCTGTGGCAGAGACGACGAGGTGCGGACGGAATAGCGGGGCGGGTGGGGAGCGACAGGGTGTGTTATGCTTTTAATTTCGTGCTGACCGAGCGTAGAAAAATTGCTAGGTACTACAAGTTGTTATTTTGTAATTTGAGAACGGCAATACGAAATATAATTTTAAAATAGTGGATTGTCTTCACGGAGATGAGATTTCAAGTGAGAACGAAGTTTTACTATCGCTTTTAATGAGAACTTAATATTTTTATTGTTTACTCTACGTGTTTTCTTGCAATTAGGGGTTATAGTATTTATTTAATAGATATATAGTTTTAATGAAAGTCAACTTAATCCTTGATTTTCAAGAAAAAGTGTATAAAGGCGCCTTCGATAACAATCACGGAGGTGAGGTTTTTGGACTTCTATGCCATATAAAACTGTTTAATTTTAAAATATTAAAATTTTCAATTAATTTATGAGTATACTAGGTATAATGTATTAAATTAATTTAAGACAAAACTTACTAAAAAAAAACGTTTTATTTTACAGTTTTTTCCTGGTAACAAGTAATTTAAACATCTCGTGAAAATCACCCACCTGCCTAAATTTATTAGGTAACGTTAAATTTGGAGCTTGGTAGAAGAAGGGCCAATGTCCCAAAATTGTGTTTAGCCGCTAGTGATTCTGCTTAACTACTCAGATTACATACGTAAATAGGCCAATGTCCTTAACTATTATAATATTTGATCTTATTTATCCTAGTTCAATAAGAAACGGGCCAATGTCTGGACATTGGCTCTTAGAATAATTTTAAAATGTTGCATAAACAGCCAATGTCACAATGGACGTTGGGCCCTTTTTCTACCAAGTTTCAGAAATAAGCTTAAGTAAATTTTTAGTTTTTCGTTAAAACCCTAAAAATCTCACAAACACGGTTAGATCTCTTTACATCTTTAATAAAAACGTTTTGTATGAGAATGCATAATCAGAAAATACCATAATATATATTGTTTTCCGTTGATAAAATAATTTTGCTCCGACCCACATTTTTGTTCCACTCCGTATAGTAATATAGTAGGGCCTAAACAGTTTTTTTTGGAAAATTTAAGAATGTGTAAAATTACTGCATCGGATCATGATCACGTCATTGGATCATGACACCCCCTTGTACAGGATTTTCGCTTATATTTAGACCCCTATCTAGAGCGAAAACGATAAGAGATAGAAAAAAACTTAAAAAAAAAAGTTTTAGGATTTTTACTGAATCATCAGAATCTTAGCAAAAAATTTTCAAAAGATGATTACAATGCCGAAAAAAATAAGCAACTTATGTTTTTTTAAGCGGAACACCCTGTATCTATTTTATTAAAATTATACTTATTTCCTGATTCCAAAAATATATAATAGTTTGTCTATATTAGCTTAAACCGTTTTTAAGATATTAGCAATCAAAATTTTAAAAAGTTGTATTTATTTTCGTCTATAGGTCTAGAATGCCTTGAAAATCAAATGATAAAGTCTGCCGGCCTTTTCTTATTGCAAATATTACGTCCAGAAAACCATGGAAAGCAAATGTTATTATGACTTTTTTGACATTTCTTACTTGTTTGCTTGTAATAAATTAACATTTTTCTTTGTTATTTATGATAATAAAATGGGATATTCTGCAGCAGAAAAATTCGATGTTATCCGTCTATATTATTCAAATAATAGAAATTCATTTACAACTCGTAATGAATACCACAGGTTATTTCCCAATAGATTTTTACCTTCCAAAAGCACTATTAAAATAAGTTGTAAGAAAATTTGGAAAGACCAAAAGCTTACTTAGATAGGAAAAAAGGACAGCAATGAGGGATGAGGAATTAGACTTAAATGTAAGGTGACTATTTCCATTATTTATACTTATTATTAAATTCTACTATAATTACTTTTTTATTACAGGAAAATCCTGAGTATTCTGTACTAGATGCGGTGGGCCATTTTAACAAATCTTTATCAGAAATTCACGGAATTAAAAAAAAATACTGTTATTATCCCTGTAATGGACAAAAGATTTCAAATAAATTTTAAAATTATAAAAAAATAATTTTTTTAAATAAATAAAAAACTGTTTAAATTATTTAACTAATTTAAAAACAATTCTTTGTAAACAATTGGAATATTGTACTGTTCGCGTGTTAACCCTTTTTAAAATAAAATTAAAAATAAAATAAAATAATTTTTTTAAAAAAACTCACTAAGTACTTTAAATCCAAGTATTTTCTATCAGTTGATCACTGTCGAAGAAACAAACAAAATTTTTACAAGTGTAATAACATAACTAAAAAAAAATTAAAATGAAAAAACTTTTAATTTCTTTTCACTTCCCGGTAACTTGTGGTATTTTCGACTGTTCACTTTAAGCGCACGACATCAACTGAAGAAAAATCTGAAGAAACAAAGTATTTATAAACTCGGTCAGAAACAAGTCAAAACTAGTTAATACAAGCACTGACAAGCAGGACACCTGCAACGGGTTTCTTTCGATTAAGTTGTCTCATCAATTAAAATTTGATTATATTTATTACTTTTAAGAATGTTAATTGCTGTTTCTTTGGATACCGACAAAGGGATTCCACAAAAGTAGGTCACGTAATTAAATTTATGACTAATAAATTTTTAAAGTCTTCTAGGAATTCTTCATAAATCTGTTATTTCTGACATATTTATTTGATATTTTCCCTATAAATACGAAGCATTTTAGCGGAAAAGGCAGTCTGAAAAAATGTGTCGCGTTGTTTAAAAGTCGTCCCGCCGAAAGTAGTCGTGAAGTATAGTGGAAAAGTCTTAGTGAAAGTTAGTTGTCTACTAGTTACTCTGCCCATTTTGGTATTTTTGGGTTTTCTGGTGGTTTAATTAATGATAGTGCATTGACCTGTAGTACATTTAAATTCAGTGAAGAAAATTTAGTTTTTTCTACTTAAATTTTACTAGTGGAACTTGAAGTAATAAAAAGTAAGTGTCGGGAACAATTTATTTTTGACTAAGATTTTGGATAGAAAATATTAATTTTAAAGTAAACGGTGGTTCTTCGAAAATGTTCTAAAATTTTACCAAATATTAATAAAACAAAGTGTTAAAAATTAAATTGAGTTTGACTCTCTATAACAATAGTAAAAGCTCCCTACGAAAAATCACAGATTGATGTTTAAAGTTACAGAATCGCTCCCTTTAAATAGAAATATAGTGCTCCTTTAACTTTTCCAAGTTTATTCAAGACACAGTGGCGTAACACACTGGTACTACGAACCCACACGAAGAGAATTGTAACGGCGCCTAAGAGAAAGGTCGATAATAAAGTAAGTAAAACTTAGTCGATATTGTAGCGGGCGTTACAACTGGTGTCAGGTGTGGGGTAGGTTTTTTTAACCCCTAGAACAGAGAAAAAAATTTTCTAGGCTAGTACCAGTCAAGCGGAAACTTGCCAACTGCTTAGTGTTACACCAGAACAACAGAGGAATATAAAAATGGCACAGCCACCTGCCAATGCACCTGCAGCCACCCCTACTTCTCCTGCTCCCATCATCACAAACAATATAATGCTAGGCATTGATTCAATTTCCATATATGAAGGTACGAGTAGTATAGAAGAATTTTTGTCTTCAATTGATGAAACCGCCCATATATCAGATTGGAATAAACAACAAAAAGTAGCTATTGCCCGACTGAAACTTAAGAACAAGGCAAAACAGTTCATTGACTCAGAACCTTCCCTTAAAAATACAACAAGTTGGAATACGTTGAAAGATGCCCTAAGACAACATTTTACCCTTCCATGTGTTCGAGGTGCATCCCTGAAAAATTTTGTGGAATGTAAGCAACGAATAGGAGAGCCTTGCAGACAATTTTTGACTCGATTAAAATTGTTAGGTAACAAAACATTACTCTGACAGGAACACAAGCTACAGACAAGCAAATTTTGGAGAAATTAGAACAAGATTTAATAACTCAGTTCATTTTAGGCTTACTGATGCCAACTAAGCAACGAGTACTGTCACGAAACCCTTCAACACTAACCAAGGCTCTTGAACTTGCAGAACGGGAAGAATCGGTTGAAAATTTATTGCGACCAACAAACAGAGAATGTAGAACTGTGAATGAAAGACAGACAAACTACCAAAACCAAAGAAGCAATGAATCAAACAGACAAGGACATACAAATTTCCAAAACTATCGAGGTAATACAGCTACTAGACAGCGAGATCGCGTAAACAATGTGGAACAAAATAACCATAACGTCAATAGAACCCAGCAAAGAAATTTGACCTGTAACCAATGTCAAAAACCAGGACATACAGCTGCAGCTTGTAGAACACCTACCTGTTTTGGATGCAACCAGCCAGGACATGTGATTAAGTTTTGTCCTCGAAGACAATCTTCCACCACTAATTCACGACAGCTTTGTTTCACGTGTCAACAGCCGGGACATTTCTCCAGAAGCTGCCCCGTTCGAAACAACGCACAGTATAGACCACGAAATGAACAACCGACAAACGGCGCTTTAAACTACGGTGCAGCCAGCCAACAACCCCGAGGCGAGGCTGTCGAAGCAAATTGGGAATAGAACCAGATACAGTTACCGGGATATATACATGCTCTTTGAATGGAACCCCAGGACCTTGTAATAGTGTAGAACTTAGTATTAATGGGAAGAAATGTTTAGCTTTAATAGATTCAGGAGCAGTGGTATCTCTGGTAAAACCCGATATTGCAGAGGGGTTCAGGAAAATAAATAGTGATAATAATTTAGTAGATATTCAAGGTAACGCTATACCTACTTTAGGACAAGTGATTTTGCCACTGACATTTTCATGCGATGTAACAGTAACGCAAAATTTTATGGTAATAGAATCTGGAGCTTTTAATGTAGATGTGCTATTGGGAATTGATTTTTTGCATGAACATAATGTAAAAATTGATTGTGGAAATGGATGTTTATATGCATTTGAAAAAGTGATAGAAATGCACGCTGAGAAACCTGATGAACCAACAGATATGATGGTAAATTCAACAAATGAATTATTAAAGAAAATTCTTGTAGAATGGAATGCGACCATGCAAGAAGTAAAAGAGATTTTAAGAGAAAAAAATATTGAACCTTGGACAAATTCTTTTAAACATTCCTCGTCATCATCACTGACGCCGGAATGCAGTATTCAGACGAGTGATGATCGTCTGGAAACTGATGCCAACCAACAACGTGGGAATAAAAGAAAAAGTTCCGAGTCAACATATAGGAAAACTGCAGTTTCCAGAACAGGGAAAAAGAAGGAAGATAGCATCGATAATGAAGAGACTAAGGAAGACAGGAAAAATAACGAAGTTTACAGTAAGGACTGTGAAGCAAGGCGTTTAGACGATTGCTGCAGTTGTGAGGAAAGAAGTACTCAAATATTTGTACCCCAAGAACTAAGAATTCCCCCAATGTGCCAGGCAGTTTGTTTAGCAACTTTAAGGAACACATCTAGAGTTAAGACTCAACACTTAGTGATAGAACCAAGTGACGATGGTCCACAAAGTTTGCTAGTAGCAAGAGTTTTATGTAAAACAGAAAAGTATGTTCCAGTAAGACTAACCAACATAAGTGAATATGAATTGGTTATTCCTGGAAAAATGGTTATAGGAAATGCATTTGAAACAGACATTGAAATGAATAGTAAAGGGCCTGGTTGCCAATCAATTCGAACCGTTAACAAACATGATGCAACGGAAGTTTTAAAACAACTAAATTTAATGGAAGTTACAACATCTGAAAAACTGAAACTAAAGGATTTGATAATGGAATTTATGGATATTTTTAAAGCACCTGATCAGAAACTTACCTGTACAAATGATGTGACTCATCGAATTATAACTGAGGATGTTCAACCCATCTGTAAGCGACCTTACAGGGTGCCCTTTCAAAGGCAAGAAATAATGAAAAAGGAAATTCAAACTTTACTAGATGATGGAATAATCGTAGAAAGTCAATCTCCTTGGAGCTTTCCGGCTATCTTGATTGAAAAGAAAAGACACCCAGGTGAGGACGTCCAGTATAGGCTAGTAATCGATTATCGTGAGCTTAATAATATTAGTAAGACGGATTACTTCCCCTTACCTCATATTCACGAAACGATCGACAAACTCTCTGGCTCTAAGTGGTTCTCCTCAATGGATTTAGCTTCGGGATACTTCCAAGTACCGCTATATCCGGAAGATCAAGAAAAAACTGCCTTCTCCACGCCAGACAATCATTACCATTTCCTTAGGATGTCAATGGGGTTGAAAAATGCCCCTGCTACGTGGAGTAGACTAATGAATCATATACTTGGAAAACTCACCTATTCCGAATGTCTTGTCTATTTAGATGATATTTTAGTGTTCTCTAACGATGTAGACACTCACTTAGAACGACTTAGACATGTATTTGAAAAAATGCGAGAAAGCCATCTCAAATTTAAACCAACCAAGTGTCATTTTCTACAAAAGGAAATTGAGTATCTGGGCCACATCATAAAGGAAGGAGGATATACTACACATCCAAATAAAACGAAAATAGTAGCAACATATCCTATGCCTCGAAACGGGAAGGAAATCCGAGCATTTTTAGGATTATGCGGATTCTATAGAAAATTCGTGCCCAACTTTGCGAAAATTAGTCAGCCACTTATTAAACTAACCAAGAAAAATCAAAAGTTTATATGGGGCCCAGAACAGCATGAAGCATTCGAAACTCTCAAAAAGGCATTAATATCACCACCTATATTAATATATCCAGATTTCCAGAAAGAATTTATAGTAAATACGGATGCAAGTGCAACTTCTATTGCAGCCATCCTTCTACAAGTGCATAATGGAGTAGAACATCCGATTTGTTATTCGAGCCGAACGCTTAATGAAGCCGAAAAACGTTATAGTGCTATAGAACGAGAATGCTTAGCAGTGGTTTATGCTGTTAAAACTTATAAGGTATATTTAACTGGAACTCACTTTACAATAGAGACTGATCATAGACCATTAAAATATTTATTGGCAATTAAAGATCCTAGCTCTCGTTTAGCTCGATGGGCAATGTTTCTTTTAGAATATAGCTTCACCATAAAATATAAACCTGGTGTACAGAATGGAAGAGCCGATGCTTTAACGCGACTGAGGACAGACGAACAAAATGAACCTAAACTTATTGCAGTAATTGACCAAGTCCCGGAAGTAAAACCAATTATAAGTGCCATCTGGAGTCGAGAAGAATTAAAGAAATTACAGGGAAAAGATGCTGAAATTATGATAATTAAAGAAAAGCTTACTCAAGAGGATCAAAATTTTTACTATAGCTCAGACAAATTACTGTATAAAAAACGACAGGACTTAGGAAGACATGATCCTTTAGTAGCACCTAGGTTAATTATTCCAGAAATATTGCAGTCCTATCATTCTTCCATAATGGCTCTCCATCCAGGGCAGAAAAAGACACTTAACCTAATTCAGCAAGATTTTTATTGGAAAAATATGAAAAAAGATGTCCAAAGCTATATAGAAAAATGCCATTCTTGTAATATTCATAAAACTAATCCACAGTTACCGTCTGAAATGCAGAAAACACCTGTACCAGGAAGCGCATGGTCAAGAATTAGTTTGGATATTGTGGGTCCATTAAATCGAACACAACACAACAACAAATATATCCTTACCTGTGTTGACTCGTTGACACGTTACCCAGAATGTGTTCCATTAGCCGATATCAAAGCAGACACAGTGGCACGAGCTTTTGTTGAAAACATCATACTTCGTTATGGTATAGCAAGAGAAATTTTAACTGACTGCGGTACTCAATTTGTAGGAAAATTATTCCTAGAAATATGCAAAATTTTACAAATTCTAAAATTGAAAACGACACCCTATCACCCTGCAGCGAACGGAATCGTGGAAAGAATGCACAAAACCTTGAAAACCATGATAAGTCACTTTGTGAGCGATCATCATGATAGCTGGGACGAAATTTTACCATTTGCTTTGATGGCTTACAGAAATACCATTCACGAAGCCACTAAAGATACTCCATTCTTTCTGATGTTTGGCAGAGACATGGAGACTCCTACAAATCTCACAATTCAAGAGGATAAAATAAGATATGATTTGGCAGAAAACTACGCAAGTGAACTTATTGTAAGAATGCAGCAAGCCCATGAACAAGCACGACTCAGTATAGAAAAATCGTCACAGAAAAGGTGCGAGAAACATAGCTTAAGAAAAACTAAACAAGGATTTACTGTTGGAGACCTTGTATATTTACATAGTCCAGCTATTTCAGGAAAAAACCTTTCAAAAAAGTTTCGAGCTAAATGGGCTGGTCCTTACAGAATCTTAAATAAGCTAGGTCCAGTAACTTTTAAAATAAAAAGTATAGTAGGCCGAGACGAGAAAACCGTTCATCTTGATCGACTTAAGCCATACAGAGGTACAGACATACCACAACGCATACCAGAAGAAACTGTTAATGATGTTAAAAATAATGAACCTCAAGAAGGGCTGGATTTACGGGCCGATCAAGGTCAAGATAGGCAAATAAATGAAGAATTAGACTCCGATGACTCTTCCGAGGAAAGCCAAAGCGAAAGTAGTTCACAGTCTGAAAATACGACTGATGTTCAGGAAGAAGAGGACTATGACAGTGCTCAAGAAAGTGAAGAAGAAAGTGAAGAAGAACATGAGCAAGAAAATGCACAGGTTAGACAAGAAAATGAACCGCGCAGGACTAGAACGCGTGAAATTCAACTACCTTCGCACTTAAAAGATTTTGATTTAGAATATTAAGAGTAAGAAGCCACCGTGTATATATATATATTAGCAGTAGGAAGATAATTTAATAAGGATAAGTCGATAACGAAGTTTATTGTTACAGTAATGCCAGTAATGCTAGCAGTAATTGCACTTCTGATGCATTCATCGTATGCATTGATTGCCTATGACTGCCGAAATCCCTCAAACAATTTAACTGCTATATCCCTGCTGGATGTTAGCAAGTGTCCTGATCCTGAGACGGGCTATATTACTCAAGAAGGATATGTGCAAGTGTTAGAAAAGCATAGATTTGAATATGCACACGTTTATTCATGTCTGGTCGAAGTCACAAGAATTATTACTTACTGTGGCGCCTTTTCGCATCAAGCTACCGTTGCAGGAGGAATATCGACCTATATTTATGAGCTAGGCAGCGAGGAGTGCAGAAAAACACATGCCTTTAGACAGTTTAAAGGATTAAATGGACAAGTGATCAGTAAATTAAAACCCAATTCTACCATATTAGCTTCCTTAGTGATTGCAGGAAGAATAGATCAAAACCATAACTGCGAGGGTACACAATATAATGAAGATGGACAGCAATGGAACAATGTTATAGTGCAAGGAAATGTTAAAATAACACTGCAAGATTATTATGCTAAAGTTAACCTAGATACAAATGAGATACACTTACAAAATGAAATAAAGTGCTCTTTCTTAGATGGATATTGCCTTGACTTTACCGGAGAATCCACATGGGACAAAAATTACCCTATACTATGCAACTAGTATAATATTCTATATGAAGGTTTGGCAACCTTTGTAAGGGAGAATATAACTAATTTCTTAGGTCACCAGTATGTCGTCGTAGAAGATAGATCCAAAATTTTTGCCATTCAACTTTTACAAAAACAAATAGTGTGTGGAGTTTCTACTTGGCAAAGTGAACACCCTAGATTACTAATAATTCGCAAAAATAGTGCTTTAGAAATGACTCCGTTTACCGAAAAAGCTGAATCTCGAGATGCCGACTTAATAACATATGTAAACACCAAATTTCTATACGTAGAACAATCCTTTAAAAGAAGTATAAATGAAATGTTTGCTCAAACAGTGTACAGACGATGTAAATTACACAGAGAAATACTAAAAAATCGACTTGTTATGGCTTCAACCAATCCAAATAAAATAGCAAGCCTAGTTAAAAATAAGGTAGGCTATGTAGGAATAATAGCCGGTGAAATACTGTATCTTATGAAATGTGTTGGAGTTCCTGTAGAAGTAAGGCGAGAAACTAATTGTTATCATGAATTGCCAGTTACCGCCTGTAATAAAAGTTATTTTATGTCACCAGTAACACGGATTCTACAAGACCATGGAGAACAGATTGTATGTAATACACTTTTAGCACCAATGTACTATCTAAACAATCAGTGGATAGGATTTGATCCTCTACCAAACCAAGGAATAACACCACAAGAGTTAAGAGTGGACTCCGAAAATCTTCCACGATTTAATTCAATTAAGGACCTTGGTGCAGGCGGTTTGTATACATACGATGAAATTAAGAAAGCGCAAGAGAGTATGGTATTTAATTTAGAAAGAAACGCCCTAAATAATATTCTGATAAGAGGTATGGCAGGACAAGACATTCAAAGGCAAGGCTTTACCTCACTTAATTTGTTTAATAAGGAAGAGATAGAAAATTTAGCGAACTCAACTATTCGCAAACTTTATGGTTATTTTTCAATGATTGGAGAATGGACAAGCGGTATACTTGGACTTTACTTTTTATTTCGAATGGCCAAATTTGTTTTAGAAACATTTTTGAACGCTGTAGCCATACATAAGCTTAATGGCTGTAGTTTTCATTTACTGGCATCTTTTTGGGACACCCTTACTTTGTTTATTTTGCATAAAAAACAACAAAAAGTAGTAAATAAGGAATTCGAAAGACAAAATGCTACTTATTGTAAAAATGAAGATGCGGTTGATGAAATAATAATAAATAGCCATCCAGATAAATATACCACCGTTGAATTGCAAGACAGAAATCCAGAAAACCTTCAAGAATTATCATCAACTACCCAATCAGCTCATTTTGATTTTGGAAATTTAAGGAAAGAACTAGCTAATTTGCCATCTGTGAAATGGAGTCTTTTTGCAAGAAACGAAACAAAGAATACTAATTAAAAAAGAAAAAACATCAAGAAATAATTTATCACTTACAACAAATAAAAAGAAAATTTAACTCAGCCTTAATTAGTCGCAATTTTAAATAAAATTCTTATACATTAAACTATTATCGACCTCTATCAATATGCATCAAAATTACGAAAAATGGTAACACAGAAATCAGTAATACCGAAAGAAGACCGAAAGTATAAACACAGCTGCGTCCATACTATCATGAAGAATAGAGATCCAAACAAAATAAAACGGCACCCGAAAAAGTACGACTTACACTATGGAAATAACTGGAATCGATTTATAAGACCATCACTACACAGCGTTTTAACAGTCAAAAACCCAGAATGATGAAGAGGCATAAATCACAGCAGAAAAATATAAACCCATGTTCGGTCAAATAAAATAGAGAGTTACCGTACGATAACGTAACGTTAAATGGGAACATTGGAAAATAAATACTATTTGTATATTTTCATCTATCACAAATAGTTGACAAAATTTAGAAGTAGAAACACTAGACTTATAACGATATAAAAACAAATGCCCAAAAACTAATTACTTCTATGGACCTCATAAAAGTAAGAAATACACTATGAAAGTTTATATAACTGCAAGATTTTAAAATAAACAAAATTTTTCGTGAAACAGAGATGTAGGGAATGAACATCAAGTAATGCAGACTAGGACAGAAATAGTTTTTGTAGAGAAAAGGACAGAAAATAGATGAAAAAATTTCATCCCCACTACTTCATTAAAATAGGGAACCATCCGGGACTTTCAGACATTCTGAACCAAAATTTCAATCTAAGAAAGTGAGTGCGGAATATTGCTAGTGATAGGACAAAACTTTAAAAAAGTGAAAAAGTGAAAAACACTAAAAAAAAAAAAAAAAAATAAAAATAAAACCGTGAGTGCAAGTTTACTTCGAATAACCAACTTTTGGCACAGGGATAATATAGACTATATAGACATTTAAAATACCGCGTTAGTTTCGATCTGAGAGAAGAAAAATAAAACAACAATTACGTGGTTAATATCGTTCCTAGCGTATATAAGGATGATCCATGATAATAGACCTCGCCAGGAAGGCCTATATCGACAAGGCCTTTATCACCTATGGGACATAATGCGTTTAATGGGGGACGAACCAGGACCAGAAGGTAGCTGGCCGCTCCGGGCCCAAGTAATAATGTGGCGGGAGATTCTACATCAAGAATATCAGCTTTTTGTTGCAACCTGGGCCATTTCAATAAACCGGGCATTTGATCTGCGACTATGTCAGTGTGCCTTTTGCCGAGCACCAGAACCAAATTTTGGAACTCAACCGGGCATTTTGTGGATAGGCATGGGTTGGCCAGAAAGTGAAGAATGTCCATGCCTAGTACCGGAACAACCACCAACTGCAATTAGCGCACCTCCTCCAATACAAAGAATAATAAAAGAAGAACCGCATAGTGCCTGGTGTCAACAGCCCTACTGTCCATGTTCCAAGTGTTCCGAGTCACCCTACATGCCCATACTCGAGTTACCTTTAGGATTACCTCCACTAGTGCCAATTTATGAGGAGTGGCGTATTATATCCCCGATAACCATTCCCGCCGCCACTGACCAGTCTACTCAAGAATTACCCAACATAAACAGTATTCCGGAGGCCGCTGCTGTTCCAGTGCAACCTAATGATGATCAACCAGAATATCCTGCCAATAACCCGAGCTATGAGGTAACCCTTCTTGACGGATTGCGCATGGCCCTGCGTGTCATTACCCACTTGACATATTTTGAGAAAAAACGTTATTTTTACGTGAAAATGGTAATGTTATTTCCCTTTACCAAAAACTTCGTTTTAAAAACGTGATCTACTTTTAATACTGTTATTTTAATGTAATTTTTGTTCACGTTGTAATTTGTGTTAGGTACATTTTTATTTTTACATTAATTTTATGTAAATAGGAGTAACGTTACTTATAAAACATTTAATTTGCGTTATGTTTTATAACGTCGAAATAAGTAACCTATTTTTCACTTTATCTTAACATTTTTAAATTTCGCGCCTAAAACCCAGCGATCGGCGATTGTCACTTCTCTCATAGACGTTTGACGTTGTGTTGTGAGTGTATAGTGGAAGGAGCAGTTTTTGATGAAAATTTTGGATAGCACCGAATCTCTTTCAAGTTTTGTGAGTTTTCGTTTATTGTAAGCGTAAGTTGTTCTTAATTTTATGGTTTAGTCTTGAAATAACTGTGGTTTATTCTTTATATATTTCACGAGTTCTTTTGTTCTTTGCCACAAACGTTTGAAGGGCAAAATGGCGTCTCGTGAATTTTATTTTCACTACAAAAAAATGCTAAAAGGATCCCTTTAATGTAACAAAAATACCAGCCTTTTGAAGTTAATTCCAAATATAAAACAAGATACGCCACCCTATTTTTTCCTTTAATTGGATAGTTCTCTAGATTCTACACTTTAACCTCTACAAAAAATGATTATTGTAGTTCTTTATTACTATTGTGGACCCTTGAAAATGTTTCCTATGTAATGTAATATCTCGTGTAATTAGGTTGTTGGAACAATATTTAAAAAATGTTTCGTTTTTAATTTAGAAATAGCGCAAGTTCAGTTTGGAGGAACTACTGAGTACTCGATGGAAAAAATAATAATGGACCACTTCAGGTATGCCGCGAACCGTTGAAGAAACAAAAAAATGAAAACTTATACTATATAGCTACTAGATTTTAAATTAAAATAAGTTAAAATTCGTAAATTGTAACCTAAGGCAACCTGAAAAAATAAAAGTTCATAACTTGAATGTTTTGTTGTTTATTTATAAGTACCCAAATAATAATGTATGAAATAATACGCTACTTTTCTGAGGAAAAATTTAGTTTTATAAGTTAAAAATATGTTACAAAAACGCAGAATTGTACCATAATATAATACGTTATAAAAACGTTAAAATTGGTAACGTGTTTTTTACCAACGTCAGAACACCGTAACATTAAGCGTGTTTTACACATTGAAAACACGTTTATTCGTATTCTAACGTTTTTCAGTCTGACGTAAAATTATACATGAAATTCACGTTTTCTTGCCAAGTGGGTAGGGATGAATACCAGGAGGAAAATAATGAGGCCCCCGAACAAGCCCTCGAACGAGCTCCTGAATCCCCAGGTGAAAACGACCACTAAGGTACCGCAAGCTATTACTTTATATTTAATTTTTTTTTTAATTATCGGTAATTTGATTTTGGCAAATTTTAAGAAAAATAAAAAGGTTTCTATTATTTTATCCTCGATTTTATCTCAAGTCTTGATGACCAATAGTTTTAAGAAATATTTTAGTTACCTAGTAATGTTGAAATTTTTATTTACCCTTAATTTTAAATTTTCGCATATTGATAATTTAATCTTTATTAAAATTTTTTTTACTTATCGTTAATTTGGATTTTTGGATAATAAGTTTATATTATTTTCTCGCAAGTTTTAAGAAATATTTTGAGTAGTATTGTTAAAATATTTTTTTTATTTGCCTTTACTTTTAAATTTTTGCATATTTATCATTTTATTTCAAAACTGTATACTAAATCCCTAATGGGTTGAGTTGATATTAAAAAGATAAACGCTATCGTTTTAAATATTTATGTAATTTTAATACATATTTAAAATTTATGTTACTTATTTTATATAACTAGGTTTTAGAAATATATATTTCAAGTAAATAAGCAAATGATAAATAAGGATAAACAACTAAATAATTTTTTTGCAAAAATAATTGTATAGTTTAAGTTCTATATTTAAAGAATTGGTAGTATTTAGTGTTTTAACCGACATTTACTTTCTCTGAAAAAATAATTTAAGTGTACTACGTCAATGATTTAAAGAAGCAAGTATTAGGAAAAAGATAAACAAACATATTAGCGCGACCTATATTATGTTACGGTACGACCTAGTAAAGGCCGGAGTATCGATTTCCTAAATAAACAAATAATCTGGAGTAAAGAGGCAGAGTAATTTATTATATTAATGTTTAGGTACTGATCTAAGACATTTCGACTCGATACGATAAACATGTTTAACAAATAGTAGATGTGCCGCACCAAAAAGAAAAAGCAAAATAATCCTTTTTCTTTTTATTTGGGAAACGGAGTGTTGTAATGGACAAAAGATTTCAAATAAATTTTAAAATTATAAAAAAATAATTTTTTTAAATTAATAAAAAACTATTTGAATTATTTAACTAATTTAAAAACAATTCTTTGTAAACAATTGGAATATTGTACTGTTCGCGTGTTAACCCTTTTTAAAATAAAATTAAAAATAAAATAAAATAATTTTTTTAAAAAAACTCACTAAGTACTTTAAATCCAAGTATTTTCTATCAGTTGATCACTGTCGAAGAAACAAACAAAATTTTTACAAGTGTAATAAATAACATAACTAAAAAAAAATTAAAATGAAAAAACTTTTAATTTCTTTTCACTTCCCGGTAACTTGTGGTATTTTCGACTGTTCACTTTAAGCGCACGACATCAACTGAAGAAAAATCTGACGAAACAAAGTATTTATAAACTCGGTCAGAAACAAGTCAAAACTAGTTAATACAAGCACTGACAAGCAGGACACCTGCAACGGGTTTCTTTCGATTAAGTTGTCTTATCAATTAAAATTTGACTATATTTATTACTTTTAAGAATGTTAATTGCTGTTTCTTTGGATACCGACAAAGGGATTCCACAAAAGTAGGTCACGTAATTAAATTTATGACTAATAAATTTTTAAAGTCTTCTAGGAATTCTTCATAAATCTGTTATTTCTGACATATTTATTTGATATTTTCCCCATAAATACGAAGCATTTTTAGCGGAAAAGGCAGTCTGAAAAAATGTGTCGCGTTGTTTAAAAGTCGTCCCGCCGAAAGTAGTCGTGAAGTATAGTGGAAAAGTCTTAGTGAAAGTTAGTTGTCTACTAGTTACTCTGCCCATTTTGGTATTTTTGGGTTTTCTGGTGGTTTAATTAATGATAGTGCATTGACCTGTAGTACATTTAAATTCAGTGAAGAAAATTTAGTTTTTTCTACTTAAATTTTACTAGTGGAACTTGAAGTAATAAAAAGTAAGTGTCGGGAACAATTTATTTTTGACTAAGATTTTGGATAGAAAATATTAATTTTAAAGTAAACGGTGGTTCTTCGAAAATGTTCTAAAATTTTACCAAATATTAATAAAACAAAGTGTTAAAAATTAAATTGAGTTTGACTCTCTATAACAATAGTAAAAGCTCCCTACGAAAAATCACAGATTGATGTTTAAAGTTACAGAATCGCTCCCTTTAAATAGAAATATAGTGCTCCTTTAACTTTTCCAAGTTTATTCAAGACACAGTGGCGTAACACACTGGTACTACGAACCCACACGAAGAGAATTGTAACGGCGCCTAAGAGAAAGGTCGATAATAAAGTAAGTAAAACTTAGTCGATATTGTAGCGGGCGTTACATCCCTATAAATTTTTACCAGTCCAAAAATGAACAGAAGATCACGCAAGACTGCCGCAAGAGACAGCGGTTAGAGTTTTGTTTGAATATTTCAAGAAGGCGTGAAATTAATGGAAATCTTTTAAACAAAATCTTATTAACCGACGAGGCAACTTTCAGCACAGCTGGTATGTTTAATCAAAAAAATATACATTTTTGGGCAACTTCTAATCCCCACAAAATTCAGCCTGTTAGAGTTCAGGGCCGTAGTAAATGTTTAGTGCGGCATTATAGGAAATAAAGTCATTGATCCAATAATTTATAATAGGGCTTTAACTGGCCTAAGATATTTGGAATTTCTTGAGAATGAGATTGAAAACTTTTTACAAGGTATTTAAATGAAAAATATAATTTGTGGATTGGAAGAAATGGGCCAATAATGTGGCCGGCAAACAGCCCCGATTTCACGGTGCTGGATATTTTTCTTTGGAGCTATTTCAAAAAAACAAAGTTTATTACAATAGGCCAGAGAACATTCAAGTTTTGAAACAAAGAATTCAAGAAGAAATTTTGGTGCTAAATAGAGACTATCGAGGGTCCATTATGAACTCAATAAATCATAAATTATTAGGAAATATTCAAAAATGTATAATAAATCAAGGGAATTTCGTTGAAGATCAGTAAATTTTTGTTTATGTTTAATTATTTTTCTTTTTAACATTGTATTAATTTTCTTTTAAAATTTAAATAACAGTCATAAAAGTGAATTTTTTTATTCTTAATGATTAAATAAAAATTTTGATAGCTACAAATTAATAGATATACAGGGTGTTTCAATAAAAACTCCCAGGCCAATTATTTCGAAAACTATAAGTGACATGTAAATTCTGTAAACGCCAGTTTTTAGCCTCTATGATTGGCTTCACAACTGTGTAAAAAATTTGTTTAAATAATACAAGATGTAGGTGGCGCCATGGTGCAAAGAATTTTTTCGATGACAGGAACTTTTAAATGTTGTGATTCTTAAAGATAATTAATTTTTGATCAAATTATGTTTCATACAAAATTTTGATAAATCCAACATGAACGGAGATATTTGGGGTTAAGTTTTTTATTAAAATAATTTTAACGAGTATTTTAATTATAAATATTTTTAATATCCTTTAGCAGATTTTAATTTAATTTTGGTAATGATAATTTTAGTGATAAAACGCTCGTGTAGCGCTAAATTATTACGTCCAGTGACGTCTCAGGGGACGCCTTAACAAATAATATTGGCAAAAAATAAGGCGCTACTGAGTTTTTGGTAATTTTTATATTTTTTTCGGATTAAGCAACTAAAAATATCCTTTTATTGTCTATTAAATTGTTTTCATATCTTGCTTCGTTTTCAAGAAATAAAAACAAAAACAATTTTATTGCATATGCATTAAGAAACAAAACCATAAATTATCAATACGTTGTATTTTTTGTTGTTTAAAAGCAAAGTTAAAACATTAAAGCATAATAAAATAAAATTAAAAGATGTTTTAAATTTTATGAAAGAACTGATGAGAAATTATACAAAATTATTAATGAAAATTAGAACAATACCAAAAACTAACTAATGGGGTCGAATGAGGTGTTCAAAATTATTGCCGTATTCACACACATACATTGCAAATCGATATAATAATTCGGTTCTGCAAACTCTCAATAGTGTATTTCGATTAATAGCGGCTATAGTAGCATACATTTTGTTGTTAACGTCAGCCATGTCTTCTATTGGTTCCTTGTAGATTTCATTTTGTAAGTAGCCCCATAAATAAAAGTCCATCGGGGTGAGATCAGGGGACCTTGCTGGCCATCCAAGATCCCCATTTGTGCTGATCACTTTTCCTGGAAACGTCACATTTAGATGATTCATAACGATATTGCTATTGTGTGCTGGGGCACCGTCTTGATGAAACCACATAGTATTTACGTCAATTCCTACATTTTGTAACAGCAAAGGAAGATCGTTTTGCAGAAATTGTAAATAACGAACTGAAGTTAAATGTTCATGGTACAAATAGGGCCCGATTATTTACAATACCACACCAAACATTTACCCCAAATCTTGTTTGAAATTTAGTCTGTCGCATCCAGTTAGGATTTTCCCGGGACCAGTAGCGACAATTATGTCTGTTAATTACTCCATTATTGTGAAATTTGGGATTCGTCACTTCACATAATTTGGTTTAATAAATTTGGATTTTCTTCAAAAAGAATATGAAAATGTGCCAAGAAGTTTAATCTGCGCTGGTAATCTTCTAGTTGTAGATGATGCACTAAATGAATCTTGTATAGAAAAAACCCATTTCCTTTTAGGATTCTGCGACACAAACTAACTGTAATATTAGTTTCATCTTTTAATTTTTGTAATGACGTTTGTGGGCTATTTTCTACTGTTTGTAGGACTATAGCTACATTTTCGTTATTCGTAATCCACTTTCTTCTTGGAACCTTTCCCTTTTTAAAGCTACCATATGTAGCTAAGTTAGTACACAAAGCTACAAAAGATTTGCGATCCGGCGTTGGTCTATCTGGAAAACGAGCTCGATAGCAGCGCACATGCAGCTTCTGAAGCATTTTTAAGGCATTCTCCATAAACTAAAACCATGCTCAATTTGTCTTGATTTGTATGGTGAACCATTTTTATTTTAAATATGTACAAATTGCAAATTCTGACACTGACACTGAGTGGTAATAATGTTAATTATTTAATGATTTTTGTTTTCCAGAGATATGCATTTTTATTTCTCGAAAACGAAGCAAGATATGAAAACAATTTAACAGACAAAAAGGATATTTTTAGTTGGTTAATCCGAAAAAATTATAAAAATTACCAAAAACTCAGTGGCGTCTTATTTTTTGCCAATATTATTTGTTAAGGCGTCCCCTGAGACGTCACTGGACGTAATAATTTAGCGCTACACGAGCGTTTTATCACTAAAATTATCATTACCAAAATTAAATTAAAATCTGCCAAAGGATATTAAAAATATTTATAATTAAAATACTCGTTAAAATTATTTTAATAAAAAACTTAACCCCAAATATCTCCGTTCATGTTGGATTTATCAAAAATTTTTATGAGATATAATTTGATCAAAAATTAATTATCTTTAAGAATCACAACATTTAGAAGTTCCTGTCATCGAAAAAATTCTTTGCATCATGGCGCCACCTACATCTTGTATTATTTAAACATTTTGCATTTATTTTTTAACGCCTCCTAAATGTTATTTTAATAGTAAGAGAAGCATCACCAATGTAGCTCATTTGATTTTCAAGGCATTCTAGACTTATAAACGAAAATAATTACAACTTTTTAAAATTCTGATTGCTGATATCTTAAAAACGGTTTGAGCTAATATAGACAAACTATATATTTTTGGAATCAGGAAATAAATATCTATAATTTTAATAAAATAAATACAGGTTGTTCCATTTAAAAAAACATAAGTTGCTTATTTTTTTCGGCATTGTAACCATCTTCTGAAATTTTTTTGCTAAGATTCTGATGATACAGTAAAAATCCTAAAACTTTCGTATTTAAAGGTTTTTCTATCTCTTATTGTTTTCGCTCTAGATAGGGGTCTAAATATAAACGAAAACCCTGTACAGTAGGGTGGGCCGAATTTTTTTTTTCTCGAATGTGATATGTCCTGGGTAACCAAAGGTTGTCAACTTGATATAGTGTTTATGATACAAAATTTGGGCTTTCTGGGATAACATCTTCAGGTGCCTACTTGAGGTCAAATTTGGAAAAATTATGAAAATATTCATAAACTTTAAATGAGTGATTTATCTTGACTTTCTCCTCTATATAGCTGTGTTGATAAAAAAATTGCCACTAATAAACTCATAAATTCATCGAAACATATTCATCTGAACTTGAAGAAGTAGTCCATTACAGTGGAGTTGATATAATCAAATAAAACAACGGCAGTCTACCTCCACAATATGTATTTAAATGTTTATGTTTAAATCCTACATGTTTCGGACATAGAAATGTCCATCATCAGGGATACTAAAAGAAATTTACAGCGTGAGTTAAAAGTTTTAAGTAAATTGAGAGGACTTACCAGTAGTCGATTACGATAGCTCTATCTTGCATAAGCGACGATCAAAAGTTATGTTAAAATTGAAATTGTAGGTTCTAAAGAATGTTCAAGACTAAATGAGATGTGATATTTGAAATTTTGGTCAAGGTATCTTTGAAGAAGGGGGTTCCCAGTCTGTAGCCACTGAGACAGGTGGTGAAGCAATTATGTCATTTGTAGCTATTTAGAGGAGATTAATTTAAGTGAAGTGCTCAAAGATGCTTCATCTCACCGTGTCTAGGGTGTGGACAACAAAATACTGGGTTAGACTTGAAAACACATTCTTAGGAGATAAACAATAAATGAAATGAGAATTACACTACTTTTAAGGTTGGAATTTATTAATTTGAAGCCAATGAGCAGGTGGTGAAGCAATTATGTAGGTTTGTAGCTAATTAGAGGAAAATAATGTAGATAGGTGCTCAAAGATGCTTCATCCAACCATGCCTGGAGTATTGGCTAACAAAATTTTTAGGTTAAAGGGGGGTAGAAAATGAACATAATTTTATGATTGAATCACTCCTCTACACATTTCTTCAATGCACTTCATTTTATTCACTAGGTTCACCTCTCTCTCTCTCTCTCCCTCTCTCTTTCTCTCTATGTTCTCTCTTTCCTTGTTCAACAGTGTTTCAACTACTAGGATTACACAACATTTTTATCATAATTTCACTATTTCATTGTTCATTTTACATTTATATAATCTTAATCTAGTAGATCTGTAATTAACTTTTATCTTCTCTATACTATTCTTGCATTCATTACTAACATAATCTCTCTCACATTAATCTAACATTAATCCTGGTCTAGTGTTTCTTCAAATAACATTATAACTTCTCTAAACTATGGTTCATATAACCACTACTAATCTTAGGAACACCTTTTATTTTACTTTGGTATTGTTAGGCGCCATCTATTGTTAATTGTTAACCACTTGTTATACGTTTCACTTTGGTACTGTACCCAACTTAAACTTTGAACCTCAATGCCCACTTGTCGCCATAACCTGATCATGGCCCCCTGGTCACCTTTCTGTGGTGTCCGGAACAGACGGGACTCCGCAATCTTATTGCTTATTGCTCACCCTCACAAACTACTATCCCCCAACCATTTGATGTGGAGTTCAGTTCATTGCTCGTCTGTTCCTGACACGACTGATCGTATACCAGTGGTCGATTTTTTGATCAATTTCTCGTACACCCCTGTGCCTCTCTTGCATGCGACTGTCACTGTATTTTGCTTTTTGACTTTTCAAGCTGTCATGACCATTTGACAACCAACCATTTCCTGCACGCCAGCATGGTGAAGTGAAGTATCTTTGAGCTGTAATATCCTCTAATTAGCTAATACAATGTAATTTTAACATAAATACTTCACTTCTAGTCGAGATGGTGAGAATCCAGTTTTAATTTTCTTAATCTTCTTTTTCAATCATAAAATTATGTTCATTTTCTACCCCCCTTTAACATAAAAAATTTGTTAGCCAATACTCCAGGCATGGTTGGATGAAGCATCTTTGAGCACCTATCTACATTATTTTCCTCTAATTAGCTACAAACCTACATAATTGCTTCACCACCTGCTCATTGGCTTCAAATTAATAAATTCCAACCTTAAAAGTAGTGTAATTCTCATTTCATTTATTGTTTATCTCCTAAGAATGTGTTTTCAAGTCTAACCCAGTATTTTGTTGTCCACACCCTAGACACGGTGAGATGAAGCATCTTTGAGCACTTCACTTAAATTAATCTCCTCTAAATAGCTACAAATGACATAATTGCTTCACCACCTGTCTCAGTGGCTACAGACTGGGAACCCCCTTCTTCAAAGATACCTTGACCAAAATTTCAAATATCACATCTCATTCAGTCTTGAACATTCTTTAGAACCTACAATTTCAATTTAAACATAACTTTTGATCGTCGCTTATGCAAGATAGAGCTATCGTAATCGACTACTGGTAAGTCCTCTCAATTTACTTAAAACTTTTAACTCACGCTGTAAATTTCTTTTAGTATCCCTGATGATGGACATTTCTATGTCCGAAACATGTAGGATTTAAACATAAACATTTAAATACATATTGTGGAGGTAGAATGCCGTTGTTTTATTTGAGGATATTCATCTGAGCTCAACCGTGCAAATGCGCAAGTAGTGTCGCGCAGCTATATCAATATCACGTACGCCGCCGCAAGTCTGCCTTTCCTGTACCGACAAGATTAGTTGTCTCGACGCATTCGAAGAGTCAACGTCTTATTAACTTATATTTACTCTTTTTAGTGAACGCGTAATTGTTTATTTGTGTGAAAATGCCGAATACACGTAAAGACATTGAATGCGAGGTGTTTGGAGCACCAACAGAACCTAAGTGCAACATACTTCCGACTTATAGCGATGTTATGAGAGCATATTTGTGTCACAGGCAATTAATAAAAGACCAGAACAATGGCAAAGACCCTAGTGTAAGTGATGTTTCTAAAAAAGTTATATCTGTATTGAAAAACATTTGGCAAAATGCTTCTTTACAAGTGGTGAGTGAACAAGAGATTTATCGATTGATTAAAGACTATGTTGTGAAGTTTCGGAGTTTAAAAAAAAACATTGGGTCCGTACATAACAAAAAGTGTTTAGAGAAGCTAGAAAAATTCAGACAATCAAGTGAGAAACTTTTTGATATATCGACGTGCAAGTGTAAAGATTTTGATTCATGCAAATGCAAAATTAAAGTGCTTAAAACAGAACAAGAATTTTTACGAGACCAAGGAACAGAAAAAAGAATACAACAAACAAATGTTTGTCCCTTATCCTTTCCATCAGACCCAATCTCTGGACGCGTTTCGCTGTATAACAGCTCATCAGCAGAGCTATAGGGTCTGACGGAAAGGAAGGGACTGTCTGTGACTTTCATCACGATATATAGAAACCAATATTGGAATGAAGCACAACGGCGACATCCTATAGTAATCGAGCGTACCACCGAGCGAGCCGGTGAGGTTCTATAAAGATCCATACACCGGCGCGGAGCCCATAGTAACAGACATCTAACCTCGGTGGCGCCGAAAACCATTTCTTCGGTTTTGGTTACCGAGACCTTAAGATTACAACAAACAAATGTTTGTCCCTTATCCTTTCCATCTCGGTGGTACGCTCGATTACTATAGGATGTCGCCGTTGTGCTTCATTCCAATATTGGTTTCTAGAAAAAAGAACGTTTATTGGAAATGTTGACATTAAATTGACAAAGGTTTTAGAAAAACGCATGCAGAGAAAATTCAAAGCAAAAAAACAACTAGAGGGCCAAAGCCGCCTAGAGCAATTGAAAAATGTAGGAAAAGTGAATGTTCTAGAAACAACTTCCTCCCCACTGGAAGAAAGTGTGTTTCTGGGTGAAAGTTCTACAACAAGCGAGTTTAAACTTTAATTAGATAGTCCATCAACTTCAAAAGCAAGAACAGACCTTCGAGGGGTGGATTTCAGAAATTTAGCAGAGGCTTGCGATCGAACGGAAGATTCGGATAGATGTGCTTCTTTTTTAGCGAATGTTGTTCTGCAAGATCTTGGCGTTGTCAGTAGAAACGACCCTTCAAAATTATTAAACCGAAGTAAATTGCGGAGAGAACGAAAGAGACGAAGAACGGAACTAAAAAAGGAATCAACAGGAAATTTGAAAATTACAGGGATCTATTTTGACGGTAGAAAGGACAGAACACTACTGACGGAGAAAAAAGGAAGCACTTATCATAAGAGATACGTTTTGGAGGAACATATTGTTCTTATTGCAGAACCTGGGTCTGTTTATCTCGGACATGTAACTCCTACTTCAGGAAATGCTAAAGACATCAAATCAAGTATTTTCGATTTTATAAGCAGTAACTTGGGACCTGTTGAAGAACTTGATGCTGTTGGCTGTGGCGGAACTGTTGTAAATACAGGTTTCAAGAATGGAGTTGTTAAGCAATTAGAAGTAGCAATTGGACACTCCTTACAATGGTTGATTTGCCTACTAGCCTACTGCACGCCAATGAACTTCCACTTCGCCATTTGATTAAGAAAATGGATGGTAAAACTAACGACCCAAGAGGATTCTCAGGAACGATTGGAAAGCTTCTTCCAACATGTCAGAATGTTCCAATAGTTAAATTCGAAAAAATTGATGGGGAATCTACCAGAATTCGACCTAAATGACACCAGTACCGATCAAGTTTATTTGTATCAAATGTGTTCGGCAATCGCAAGAGGTGATGTCCCCTCAAATTTATCAAATCGTGATCCTGGAAAAATGTCACACTCAAGATGGCTGACAACGGCAAATAGGATTTTAAGACTTTATGTAGCTTCAGAAAAACCTTCGAACGAATTGAAAACAATAACCGAATTTATATTAAAAGTTTATGCTCCTGTTTGGTTCGATATTAAAATCAGATCATCGTGTACTGAAGGCTCCAGACATTTGTTCTCTCTGATAACAAGATCGAGATATATGCCAAGTACAGTTAAAGATGTGATTGATCCGGTCATACAGAGGAATGCATTTTTCGCTCATCTAGAAAATATTTTATTGACAATGCTTAGAGATGTTCGAAAGCCTATTAGAGAACTTGCGCTAAGAAGAATTCTGAAATGTATAGTAATGAGTCTTCAGAATAGCAAAATTAAAGAATTCAATATTCAAAGTCCCAAAACTGAATTTTGACGCTCAAGACTACACTGAATTGATAAACTGGCAGTCAGTTAGCGTAACTGAACCACCACTCACAAGAACAATTTCAGATACTGCATTGCAAGAGATGATTCTAACAGTACCTGACGACATCGAAATTTTGAAATACCCTTGTCACACACAATCTGTTGAAAGATGTATTAGGACAGTCACTGAAGCCTCTGTTTTAGTAAGCGGAACAGAATCAAGAGATGGCTTGATTCGAACTCGGATTGCCTCCAGAAAAAAAATTCCGAAAACTGAGACAAAACAGCAATTTTTAAAGGCTTTAGATCAATAAATTAATAATTTTCATTAATAAGACTAAGGTCGGGAGGGAGGCGGGGAAGAACTCGACATGCAGCCACCTCCACGTGGTGAGTTCTGGGTTATTTCATTCAATTTTTATTGAGTGAAATAAGCGAAGAGCTGCATATTTCAGTAGTACGCTTTGTGGAAAATTCGAAGCGAACTAGGCACCTGAAGATGGCGCTTGTCAGAGCCGAAACTTTGCATGAATGATCAACAATAGTAGTGACAACTTTCTAGCACCCAGGGTAATTGAGATCTCACACTTTATTTTTTTCCTTATATAGATCGACCCACCCTACTGTACAGGGTATCCATTTTTCGATGTAATTGCAGGGTATCTCGGTAACTAGTAAGGATGCAGTTTTTACATTACTGCGCTACTTTTTCGTAAAACAAAAGATGCCGCAAACAGAATTTTCATAGCTTTCTTAGTTTTTAAGCTACAGGGTTTTTTTTGAAAGTGTTGGCTTTTTGACCACCCCCTGTATTTCGGATATCCTTTAGCTTATCAAAAAATTGAAAGCTGTTTTTAAGAGAGTTTTTTAGGTAGAATTCAGTATATTTTTCTTTTATTTGATTGGTCTATTTTTAGGCTTTTCAAAAATATATAATAGTTGATAGTTATTATCGATGGTTATTATTAACAATAAACGCACAAATCGAGAAATTTATAAAATTAGTGTAGGCTATGAGATTATTGAAACAAACAAAATAATATGTCATTACTGCTAAAAATAAGTCGTCGCACAGCATTCCTAGTACGTAAAGGGTGCACAATCTTACGTCATAAGGTTTCAAATCATATTTATTTAATAGTTTTTTTAACAAGATTTTATTCCTCCGAGATCTTTTTTTATGATTTTGCACGAACTTCTAGTGCCTCTACAAAAGCCATAACGTTCGTTTCGTCTCCTTCGCGGTTCTTTTTATTATATATGATTTAGGTCTTGGCTTTATACATGATCGATTCTTAAATAAATTAATTTTTAAACTTGAAAATGTTACTTGATTGGGCTGCCTTGTCTCTGGATATCTATAAAAGTAAGAACTCTATAAGTTAAATATTTAAATTACAAGATTGTAAACTTACCTATTTTTATGGCACTCTATAAAGCAAACTGACATGTCGTAATTTTCAAAATTTTCATACTACATTTATGTAATTTTTTTAAATTTTAGCGAAATGATGACACGTACTCCAACAAAACGTTATTCTTGCCTATACATTTTGGCAAATATACATGCCAGATAGATATTCTTTTGTTTGTTTTAATGGTTTCATGGCCTATGCTACCTTAGTTTCTAAATTTTTTGTTTCGTGCGGTTATTGTTTATAGTAAGTATCAACTATTATATGTTTTCAAAAAGGTTAAAAGGAGTCCAATCAAATAAGAAAAAAATATACAAGGTGTCCCATTTAAAAAATCATATGTTTGCTTTAAATCCCGAAAAGTAGGACTCCCAGAAAAAGAGTAAGCATGCCACTGAATTCTACTTAAAAAACTTTCTCAGAAACAGTTTTCAATTTTTTGATAAGTTAATGGACAACCAAAATACAGGGGGCGGTCAAAATGTACACATTTTCGAAAACACCCTGTAGCCATAGACGTAACTGGGTAGTAGTGTAAGGGGGGGCTAATTGAAGGCACGCATGAAGTGAATAAGTTAAGGCAGGGGACGCCGGAGTATTTTTCATCATCCTTGATTAAATTAAAAAAATCCTTGACAGTTTTCTTTAAAATAAACATTTATCAATAGTTTGTCCCGACAGTACCAAAGAACATTCTTTTTCTTTCATCCCTCCACTTTCTCCCGGATACCGAAAAAAATCGTTATGAAAAAGCAGAGCTTGCCGAGCACAAACAAGAGGAAAAAATGTTGGAAGTGTCTGGTATTTTGTGATTCACGATTACTGAAAAACAGTTTTGGTAAATACACGAAGGTTTATTTTCTAAACATTAAAGCATTGCACATTAAAGTTTTCTTCTAATATTTAATTAGAACATTCTTTGCAAGTGGAAATGAATATTAATCTAACTGAAGAAATCGTGTTTTGCGTTTAAAAATATGAACTATTTCATCTAGATCCACAGGAATATCCCTTTCAATGTAAATCAAAGATAAGCAGCTAAACCTCTCTCGTCCCATTTTAATCCTTATCCAGTTAAGAATTATTCGCATCGCCGAAAAAGATCTGAAGAAACTGGTAAAATATTGCCACTTGAAACAACTTTGCAATATTTCAAAAATGTTATTCGTGATGTAGATATATACTTTTTTATACTTGACATACCAACCGATTCTGCTTTTTGTTCTATCAATTTTTTTAACACGATAATTTCGGCTTTTAAACTAGTAATTTTTATAGAAAAGGAACCTGCATAATGATTTATAAAAACTTGAGATCCTTCGAAATCCAATTTCATGAATTTATCTATGGATAAAACAAGTTCTAGGCTTTCAGATGAAAATCTCTTTTTAAGGAATCCGATCACGTCATCTAAAATCCTGTAGTATAAATTTACTTGTCAATATTCTTCTGTTGTCAGTTCAAAATCCGAGCCTTCCTCTAAACCAATTGTAGATGCAATAACGAACGGCGAGAGAAAAGATATCCGGGAACTATTTTTTTTTTTATTCTGACGATCTAGATGGTGTGTCTAAAGATATATCATTGACCTCTGCAAAAGTTGCAACTTCTTTAAACAATTTATTGAAGCTATCGTCTTTTATTCGTTCTGTTTTTTTTTCCAACAAATTAACAACTGTGTTAACAAGAGTAGCTGCGTTTCCCAAACTAGCTTCTTTTTCTTGTGGATTACTGGACAGAAGTTGCAAATTACTGAGAATCTCATACAGAATATGAAGAGATATAATAAAGGATGGTTGTCTGATATTAGATATGATTCCTGTGGCAGTGACTGCATTGCTGTCATTGCATTCGAATGATTCCCTTAATAAGCTCTTGTATAATGCATCATATATACTTTTAACAGCACTACAACTTCGTGCACGACATAAACATCTTGTATCGCTTATTGGTTTAATTTCCGGTGGGTGATCCAGAAAGTAATATAGTGCCGATTATTTTTGGGCAAAAACGGGTAAAATAGGGGGTTAAATGGCAAGTCTAGATTGTGTATTTATAAATGTATAATGTATTTGAAACTTTACATAAAAAATGAGGCATGGGGCTGAAGAAAGCCAACGGACGACTTGGCCACATGAACCTACATTTTACTCTAAATTTTGAGCATTACTCAATTTTAGGAAGGGCTAATCGAAATTTAGGGGGCCTCCCTAGCCCCCCCCCCCTAGTTACGTCTATGCCTGTAGCTTAAAAACTAAGAAAGCTATGACCTTTTTGTTATTAATATTTTGTTTCACGAAAAAGTAGCACAGTAATGTAAAAAACTCAAGTCTCTATATTACTAGTTACCGAGATACCTTGCAATTACATCGAAAAATGGACACCCTGTACAGCCAGGTATAGTGTTGTAAAATTTCCCGAAATATATGTTTGGAAATATTTCCGGAAATATTTCCTGAAACATTGGAAATATATGGAAATATTGGAAACAAATTAAAGACTTAAAAAAATAAGAAAAAACTAAATATTTATTTAAAAAATAACAACAAAAAATAGAACGCTTCTTATACATGAACACAAATAAATGGTAAACATCAAAAAAATAGAAATAGGGTCAACTTTGTAAAAAAAAATAATTATTTTTTACAAACAAGTCGAGCAAGAGGCATATCTTCATCGCTGTCGTCATCATCCTCAATATTATCTTCGGCATTAGGGTCTTCTTCATGCCAGTCAACTTCTTCAAAGTCTTTAACAGTGTCACTAGTGTCAGTGTCGGAAATAAAAATTGACCTATCGCCCTTTTCAATTTTATTTAGCAAGTTTTCATTGTGGGATACGTAGAGCAGTTTAGCCGCTCTATCATTAGTAAGCCTGTTTCTCTTTTTAGAATGAATGTGACTATAAACGCTAAAACTGCGCTCAGTGGCTGCTGAAGATGCTGGCATCATCAAAATTCGTGACGCTACTTTTGATAAAGAAGATGAAGAACAAAGTCCTTTCCACCAGGAGACTGGGTTATGAAAACTACTTTTCCATATAAAATTATTGCCAAACAATTTACCACTTCTACAACGGTAATTTGCTATTTCATCTATTATTTCTTGCTCTTTTATATTGAGTTTATTTCTTGCTATGTTAAGTATGCATTCTATTGCTGAAAGAATTTGTGTTTCATCAAGTTCAGAACCTTGTGATTTTGGATCTAGTAATTCTGCAGCATAATGTATGGGTTTAATAACAAATTTTTCTCTTTTGTCAACAAACTCCAACAATTCAGTTTTCTCTCTGTCGTTAAGTGGGGACAATGCAAGGTTGTTCTGAACCACCCTTTTAATATCATGAAATGCTTTTACAGCAAAGTGAATAGTGCCATAATCTCCTTCTACAATTTTTAACCATTTGCAAATAGGTTGAAAAATGTTAATTAGGTTGGAAATTTGACCCCAAAATACTTCGTCATCTAATATCCACTGCTTAACATATTTATCAATCATTTGTGTTGCTTCTTGGCTAACTGCAACTCCTTGTAAACTGAGCCTAGTGTTGTACACACTTTTTAAACTGGTCAAAATTGAAGACCAGCGAGTTTTTACAGGCAAGTGAATGGCACCTACATTTGGCTCTACATTTTTGTTTTCTTTTTGCTTTGTTCGTAAAAGTTCATAAAGAATTTGTTTTTTCTTGATCTCTTTTGCAATATCTGTAACTTTGTCAATTAGAGCCGACATAGTATTAATTTTAAGCAAATCATTACATAACAAATTAAGACCGTGGGAAAGGCAACCATATGGAATGATATCATATTTTTCGTTTAGTATGGTTCCAGCAAGTTGCATATTTTTTGCATTATCTGAAACGTAACCTAAGAATTTGTTTGGTCCGTATTTTTCAATTATCTTCCCCATTTCTTCAGCTATATACTGTGCAGTGTGTCTTTGCAACTTAGTTTCAATAGAAGCTTCCAGTAGAGGTGATGGTGTAGTGATTATACAATTTATGACTCCTTGGTTTCGTATGTTGCTCCACCCGTCGCTTTGTAGACCTAGAATTTCACTTTCATTAATTGTAGTTTCAACCCTCTCCTTTACTTCATTAAACGCTGCATCCAACTTTGTATTCGACAGTTTATATCTACTTGGTAGTACAAAACTTGGACGAATCATCTTAAAGAGCTTAAGCCATTCGGCGTTATCAAGGATGGACAATGGACAGTAACTGGCGTATATTGCACGAGCTAGTTGGTTTTCGATTTTTCCTGTAAAAAAAAGGTAGAAGTATAGTATCTGTATTCCGCATATCTTTCTATTTAAGTCAGTGAAATTCTAATCCTGCTTTTTAATTCATAAATAGATCCTCAATATCCTCATTCTGTATACAGGGTGTGCTTACAACTCCCACATTTTTTTGTATTCCTATTTTATTAAATATTAAACAACGATATTTTTTAGCAATAATCTTCGGTACTTACTTGATTTTTTTTGGAAATTCGGTCAGCAAATGCCAAAACACTTCCAGAAGTAGCAGGTTTCATTAAAGAAGTAGTAGGTTTCATTAAAGAAGTAGCAGGTTTCTTCATTTCATTCACAACATCGGAAGTAGATGGTTTCGTGGGCGGCATTTCGACATCAATGTCAATACTGGAACTGTTAATAGTACTAGTACTACAAGTAGCTGTAAAACTTGAGGTTGACGGTACTGGTGGTAGTATTTCTGATACTGAGCGTTCTGATTCAGAGGCAACAATAGTGGAATTATGACTCAAAATGCTTTCATTTACCAAAACACATTCGTTGTCGCTTGATGAGCCGTTTTCTTCGTCATTTTGGATAAATTTTTTTTTTACTTGCTTGGGACAGCCTTTACAAACTTTACTTAGATGTGCCTTCATCCTGGACGCATTTTTAAAGAACGTTTTACTGCAATACATGCACTGGTAAATATTGTTACCTTTAGAAATGCAATACTTCCAAACAATGTCTTTTGTTTTCCCCATTTTAAAACTCACTAACCATCGACACTATCAAAGAATCAAAAATATACTTTAAAAACTTACAAAATATACTTTACACAACATATACTGTATAAAAATCTACTCTTAAAACGCACTGCGGACTGCGGCACTCATGTGCTTGCTTTAACATATTATCCGATGCGCTCGGGGCTTACCCGCTTTCCAGGTAGAAATCCAATGTTGCCGTTGCCAATAAATCGGAGAATCGTCGAGCTGGAGATATTCATATGTGTTTGTGAAAACTGTATTATTAGTATAGGGTTACAAAATATAAAAGATATAATAAACATTTGTTTTGAATCATTTAGAACAAGTTTTAAATATTTTTTTAAATATTTCCAATATTCTCAATATTTCCAATATTTCCGAGACAAGTTCGGAAATTTCCAATATTTCCATTTCCATGGAAATATTTCCAACGGAAATATTTCCATTTACAACACTAGCCAGGTAGGTACAAAAAATATCACACAATGGAAACACTACAAAAACTTCAACTAAAGATATTACGCCAACAAAAGAAAAACGGGGGACAGCACTGGGGAGCCTATCCTAGCTCTAACATTATTTTAAGTATAAATACTAAATACTCTAAACTTAGTTACAAGCCAAGTTTAATTGGTCATACAGTCGAGACACGAGACAAATACTTACATGTTTATGTATTATTAAACTCAAACTCAAACTCAAAAGTACTTTATTGTCTGAAAAACAATATTATTGTCGACAAAGAAATCTGAAATTCCCGAACAAATATCAATAAATTTGAAGAAGTAGTCCATACTTGCAGCGGAGTGTAGGTAATGTAACTTAAAACAGCACTTCATGCACACACTAGCTTTTTACGTTACATATGGTAGTGGATAGCACTAAACTCAATTGTCTCAATTCCTACAAAGATTTTTTATCATCAAAATGTCTATCTATTTAAGCCTAATAGGGGCTGAGCCCCCCTCCAACCAAAGTTTGTTAAGGTAACTAAATAAAATACCAAAAAAAACAAATTTTCCTTTTTTGATTTCTCCATATCAACCATGTTATGTTTTTAAAAACTATTCATGTGGTTGGTAACCAGGGTTGAAAAAAAAACATGTTTATTAAAAAAAAAACTTAAAAACTTGTTTTTTTTGTTTAAAACTGTTTTTTTTTTTAGTTTGAATAAAAAAAAATCATCTAGCAAGACCCGTTTTTTTAAAAGTAACAGGACAACAAATCGAATTAAATGTTGAAAATGTGTGCTATTTATGGCTTGACAATATTCAATGCTATCAATAACTTTTTGCATGTTTTCAACCAATTCCGGAGTTATGGCAAGCATTTCCCTTCAGACCATCTCTTTCAACTCCTGCAAATTGTTTGGCCGGTCAACACACTTTCGATATGAGGTAACCACACGAAAAGAAGTCCAGCGGAGTTAGGCTTGGCGATCTAGCAGGCCATTCGATAGGTCCTCTCTTTCCGATTGGGAAGGTTTTATTTAAACATGTACGCACAGTGGCAGCATAGTGAGGAGAAGCACCATCTTGCTAGAACATCAGTTCCTCGTCAGGAGAGTCTGGGTTTAATGGATTCGGAAATAAAGTCACTAATGCTGGAATTATTCAAGTTGGAAAAATTCGAGATATATTTCTCCAGTTAAAGAAAAATGGATCAATTACTCCTCCGCGCACTATTTCACACCACACATTTGTTTTTTGAGGGTACTGGCTGTGAACCTCCATCATCCAATGCGGATTTTCTGTTGCCCAATAACGACAATTTTGGCTGTTCACATTATCAATCAAGGAGAACGTAGCTTCACCAGAAAAAATAATATTTTTTACTAAATTATTATCTTCACTCAGCTTTTCAGCTTCATCTGCAGGACTCCAACGCCTTTTCTCGGCATTTGGCATACATCATAGTAAGCTTCGAAATAGATTAGGAACAGAAAATGCCGCGAAACTTTTAACCATACTTAAACAGCTTAATTCAAATCAAGAGTAGGGTTCAGTATAATGACTAGGAGAATTTTTGTTTAGTTTTTAGTTTGTTTGTCTTTTGTTACTTTTATAATGCGCTTTTATATAATTACACTTTTTATTTGGTTATGTTATTGGAACACGGTACACAGCTGTAGGTAGGTAGATATAAACTAAGACCTACAGCTAGTATTAAACGTGTTTTTATAAGTATGTACTTTTAATATTAAACGTAAGATATAAATATTGCTATTTTTGTTTTTGATTTAATATTTTTTGTTTTAACAGATTTTATGTGATTTACAGTACGGGTGACAAAAAAAAAACAACTTAAAAAAAATACGGTTTTAAACATGTTTTAAACAGTTTTAAACAAATCTGTTTAAAATACTAGAAAGTGTTTTAAACATAACAACCCTGTTGGTAACTAAATAAAATAATAAAAAACAAAAAGAAAATTTTTTTATTTCTCCACATCAACAACATTATATTTAAAAACTATTAATATGGGTATCATCAGGTTGTTATTTATTTATTTATTTATTTCACATTGAGGAATACAAAACGGGACAAACCCAGGAACATTATTCACTAAATAACAGTAAGTATTAATATCAAAGTAGCAGTATGTAAACAAAAATTAACATATTATATGTAAACAAGATTCTAAAAATATAACATTAAATAAACAATCAACAAATGAATATTATTAAAATAGATGTTACGTTATAAGATGAGAATATTAATATATTATATAAACAATTGAACATTAAATAGAGAAATTAATAAATAAATGTTATTAAAATAGATCTTATTGTATATGGTGAGAATAAAACTTTTTTAGTGCACTTGTTAGGGCCACTAGGGATTGAAAGCAGATATCCAGTTGGACCAAATTACATATCGTATTATACGATTTGCAGCAACGATGCCGAGGCGAGTTGGAGTGATAGTTGGTATTACTTGGTTGAATGTGGAAAAACATCTGATTTCGCGTGTTATAGGATGGAACGTTGATATTTAATAAGTTAATAATTGGGGTTAAATCAATCATGTTGTTAAAAATTTTATAAGCAAATTTTATGTCGTACATTTGCCTTCTATCCTCAAGTAATAATAATCTTAGGTTTCGTTTAATTAAGGTAGAATTCCCGTTTAAATAAAATTTATAGCATAAATATTTTAAAAATTTTTCTTGGACTTTTTTAATTTTGCCAATATACACATCGTACTGAGGATTCCAGATAACCTATCCAAGTGAGAGTACGCTATTAACGTATGTCATATATATAATGTACGAATAGATTATATTTGTTTAAAGTCCCTACAGGTTCTTATAATAAATCGTAGTGATTTTTTAGCTTTTTTGGTGATTTGCTGAATATGATGTTCAAATAACATTTTACAGTAAAAAAAAATACCTATATCTTTTACAATAGAGACTCTTGTTAATGGTATATCGTTAAATCTATAATAATATAAAATTTTATTTATATTTCTGGAGAACGTGATTGTATGACTTTTTTGAGATTTAGATAGAGGCAATTACGTTGACAGTACGAAAAAAGATTGTTTACGTCATGCTGAATGCGAAACGTGTCTGAAGGATCAGCAACTGAGTGAAAAACCTTTAGGTCATCGGCATACATTAAAAAATTAGAAATTAGTCCAAACCGCAAATCGATATCACCAGGGGTTTAAAAGTTATTTTGATTTTTCTTTAAAAAATGATACAGTTTCCATTTACCGGTACCCGGTATACCCCTAATAAGCAAGATAACAACTAATTTCATAGCCTACTGTTTAATAAACTATAAAATTTATAATAAAAGTTTAACGAGTCAAAGAAACATCAATAACACTGAATAAAATATGAATATTATGATATGAGATTATGAAAAAGTGCACAAATCTTAAATCTAGAAACAATTAGCAATTTAGCAAGACAACAATAATTACAAATGTTTAAAATATTTTCCGTCACTTCCTAAGCTCTTAGTTATTCTTCTTTCAGTGAAAAACACACTTGCCTCTTGCCTCAATTTCAGCCGTGGATAAGCTTCGAACGGCATTTCATATCCTTTCCATCATGTTTTCGCCTAAATTACAAGTTCCAAGTTGGCCATGGAAAAAAACAAATTAATAATTTATTGTGACAAGATGTTGATGAGTTTTAAACGTCAAGCATCTTATAATATTAAGCATTGTTTTTTACATTTATATTGCATTTTTCTACAAACAGTATGCCGTTTACTAACGCAGAAACGTATGATATGTTGAATATGTATTTTCAATCTCTTGAAAATGCTGTAATAGCGTCGCGAGAGTATGCAATGCGATTTCCACAAAGAAGACACTATTCTCGAGAAGTATTCTCAAGATTAGCTCGACGATTAAGAGAAACTGGTAATGTGCAGCCCATTCAACGACCCTTACGCATTCGTAGGACACGTAATGAGGTAAATATTATCAACGTTTTGGCTTACGTTCAATACGATCCCACTTTAAGCACCAGAAAAATTTCCCTTGACTTGGGGGTTCCAAAAACAAATGTCTACGAGATTTTACAAACTAATAGTATGCACCTTTACCACATCGTTTTACACCAGGCATTGAACGATACTGATTATGATCGTCGATTGGATTTCTGTCACTAGCTATTAAATATGATTTGGGAAAATCCAAATTTTCTTTCACGGATATTATGGACAGACGAGGCCACTTTCACTAACGCTGGGGGTGTGAATTTGCATTAGTTGCATTGGTCTGAGCAAAACCCTCATTGGATGAGGCAAGTAGATTTTCAAAACCGCTGGAGTTTAAATGTTTGGTGCGGGATCTTGGAAGGAAAAATTATCGGTCCCCATTTTTTTGACCAAACCCTTAATGGAGCAAGATTTTTAGATTTCTTGGCCACTTTCCTTCCACCTCTTTTGGAAGAAGTCTCCTTACAAACGAGAACAAACATGTGGATCCAACTTGATGGTTGTCCGGCGCATTACTATCGTAACGTACGCCAATACCTAGAAGAGCAATTAGCGCATCGTGTAATTGGAAGAGGAAGCTTGCTTCCCTGGCCGGCTCGTTCACCGGATCTTACTTGTCTTGATTTTTACCTATGGGGTAGGTTAAAAGATCTGGTTTTCCAAGAGAAACCAACAACAAGGGTAAACATGATGGTAAGGATAACAAATGCCGTTAGAAACTTATCCACGGCTGAAATTGAGGCAGCTGTATTATCAACTAACAGAAGAATTATTAAGTGCTTACAAAATGACGGAAAACATTTTGAACATTTGTAATTATTATTGTTGTCTCGCTAAATTGCTAATAAAATTGTTTCTAGTTCTAAGATTTGTGCACTTTTTCATAGTCTAAGTCTCATAATATGATATTATCATAATATTCATATTTTATTCAGTGTTATTGATGTTTCTTTGACTCGTTAAACTTTTATTATAAATTGTATAGTTTATTAAACAGTAGGCCATGAAATTAGTTGTTATCTTGCTTATTAGGGGTATACCGGGTACCGGTAAATGGAAACTGTATCATTTTTTAAAGAAAAATCAAAATAACTTTTAAACCCCTGGTGATATCGATTTGCGGTTTGGACTAATCGTTCCCTATGCAAATTGTCTCCTATTACTACCGAAAAAAATTATACCATCCAATTTGCAAATACCGAGAAAAATAAAAAAATAAGTTAGATTGAATAACAGCGCCATCTTAAAATTGTATCAGGAAACTTGTGACAATTCCTGAATCATTTATTTAAACTCCAAGGAAATCCGTTGAAGGATAACGACATAATGACAGTTTTTGAAAAATGTCCTAAAGGCTTCCCCCACTCCTTTATTAGGCGAGATTCAAAAAAATAACAATAACAAAAGTTGTAGTAAACAATCTACTGATTTTAATTATTTATTTGCTTTTCTACGGTTAAGTGGCATTTTCTGCCGTAAAATGAACTTTAAAAAATAAATAAGCCGTTACGCCCTCTTGCGGCAATTTCCGAAACTTAAAATTATTTTGAATGAACTGCTCTTGGCAGTTTTTATGATGAGAGCTTTTTTTTCAGATCTGTGGGACGTATCGTTTCCGAGATATGGCCGCTCCGTATCCCTGTATATAGGTTTTGATTAATATCATGCTTAATACTTACAACTGAATTTTCCTGCTTTAACTAATAAATATAAAAACTAAAATAATTTCAAAATATGCTTATCTACAAATCCACAACGTTGAGTAAACTCAAGTTAGTCTTCAACTAAAAATTTTCACTTGATATTATCTTAAAAGTTGTACTCATTAATTTGAGGCAACTACTTTCACTTAAACTACATTCGATTTATGATGACTATATATGTCGTCGAAACATGTAGAGACAATCGCTAAATATGTAATTTAAAATATATCATTTGTGGAGGAAGACAGAAGTGTTGTTTTAATTTACAAAATATCAATAAATAAAACTAAAATAATACAGAACATGTGTACAATCTTAACAGAACTACATTACCCATATGACACAGTATACCCAGGCTGTTAATCATATGTACATATAGAAAAAGAAACAACAATTAAAACAAACTTAGCATATTCACTAAAACAATCACTGAACTGATGGATCACTAAAAAAATCATCAAAAGTGTAGTAAGCTCCCTTAATTAAGAAACGCTTAGTCAGGTTTCTTAACCTTCTTGAACATTGTTGCCTTCTCAAGCAGAGCAATAGATGATTAAAAACTTTCTTACCATTATATATTAAGGTTTTCTTGATTTGCTCAGAATGAGGAATAGGTAAGCTTAAAATAAAGGATTTACGCGTATTATAATGAGTAGGCAGCAACAGCTCACTTTTATATTTTTTATGAACAAGACATGCATGCTTCAGAATGAAGATACAACAAAGAGTCAATATCGCATGTTTTATAAATAGTGGGCGACCAGAATTCCTAACTTTAGCGCTATACATATGTCTTATTGCTTTCTTTTGCAGAACAAACACAGAGTGAAATAAATAATGGGAGCATGAACCCCAAAAACAGATTCCATAGCAAGGATGGGACTCTATTAGGGCATAGTAGTGAAATCTAAGTTGTTTGATATCACCCTCAGAGCATAACAGAAATTTTGTTACATAAATTGTTAATATGAGTTTCAAATTTAAGAGAGCACCTATTGCTAATCCTAAAAATTTACTTACAGAATATTATTAAATAGATGTTACGTTATAAGATGATGATTCTCTATGAAACATTATCTATAACACACTTAAAATTTAATACATTTGTCTTTGAGATATTAAAGGATAACAGATTTGCATCGCACCACCCCTTCATCCTATCCAAATCATTACTTATGTTAATTTCAAGCTTGCCAAAATATAAATAGTAAATTTCCCAGATATGGGCAGATGAGGCACGTCGTTGAAGTAGAACAAAAAGAGTAGAGGACCTAAGACTGACCCTTGTGGAAAACCGTGTCAATGCTAAAGCTTATCAGACCCAATACGCCTCCAAATTCAACAGCAGTATTCGGTGATCCACGTAATCAAATGCTTTCGGTAAATCACAGAAGATAGCCGCAGCAGCCTCACCAGAGTTTAAGGACACGTACAGATGCTCAAGAAACCCGATTATCACATCACTCGTTTTCTTCGAAGCCTGAAATCCAAACTGTTGGATGGGCAAAAGGCTGTGTTCATTTAGAAATAACATCGGCCGCAGTTCCTTCTACAATTTTGGACAAGGTGGAAAGTAACGCAATTGGTCGAAAATTTGAAGGGGTATCATGACCACCACCCTTGTGAAGTGGGATACTATAGCCTTCTTTAGACAAGACGGGAAAATGCCTGCGAGAAAGGAGAAATTTATTGCTTCAGCCAGAACCTGTAGTGCCCTTGATGGTAAGGCAGAAAACATCTTCAGAGAGAGCATATTTATTTTTGATTTGACCAAACATAAGACCATAACTCACTGAATGATATTCAATGTGAAACAATTCACTATTTCTAGTCTATCTAGCAAATCGGGCGAGTTACCCTCAAGTTTATATAGGAAAGTCAAGTCACATTGTATTCTACGTTTCTCTAAACTTCTCAAATTTAACTTATTTAGCACATCGCCATAATCAAAATGCATGTCATGCAATCTCATCCAATACGTAATTGAACCCATAAAGCTTCTTTGAGTTTTTTCCAGGTAATCCTCTATACTGCGACTCTATAAAAGAATTACCAAACTGGTGATGGATACTCGAATGATGAACGTACCTAAGAGTCGAGGGTTCCGTGCACATTTAAATGTAATACCTGTCACTCCTGCCAGTAACATTTATATAAGCGTAATACGTTTAAGCTAATATTGGTACTATACCATGCCTGGAAATTATCAAGATCTCTCCTTAACAGTGGAGAACTAATAATTTTCAATAACTAACAGATCATCAGCGAACAGTAAAATTCACTATGATACTACAAAAGTATATCATAAAAAGTTCCCATGGGGCTATTACTGTGAACAACCTATAAGGTAGGTCACAGAAGTTCCACATTTTACCTAAACGCTTATAAATTAAACACAAATAAATATTTTGCGTTTTCCACATAAGTGGCTATAATATTTTTTTGGTAAATTAGTTATTTGCAAATAAAGTAGAAATGATATTTTTCAGGGACAGGGTAAATTGTTATTTCAAATTAATTACCTGTATATTCTTAACTAAGTATGAAGGGGAAACAAAGCCCTATCTTCCTTGTTTAAACTATTGAACCATTAGGTTTAATAAAATACCTTTAAAGAAGGAAGATATGACTTTGTTTTCTCCTCACACTTTAATAATGTTTCTTTGGAGAGGAGTTACAACTTCATTATTCTTAAGTAGGCTAAAAATTGCATCATTTACTATAAAAATACCTACAAGGCCACCTTTATCTACAACTTTTTAGAATATCGACTATTTTTAAAAGATCATTCTCCGATAAATACGAAAAATCCCCATGAACAGATAAGTGCATTAAAAACACTGATAACAATTAAATTAATTGTACGTGGCAAGTTCATCATATTAATAAATAAATGAGAACACATTTATCAATAAAAAAGTTCAAAATATTTATTTGGTATCTACAAAATGTGATATTAGATATAAAAACGTATAATTGAAACTCTTTACAACTGTTTGTTTTAAACTGATAATAAGCATTTAAAGTGTGTCAAAATACTGGGGGATACCCGATAGACTAACAAACTTGAAACATGCTATTTTTTTTGTTGTTATCTCTAATTTGTCTTATTGCTCTTTAGAATTTTTCGATAATGTTGAATGATTAATATAGCACACAAAGAATGTAGGTGTGCTTGATGGTCTTCCAACAGTCCGGCTCTTACAAATGGGACTACCTCTTATTATAGGTCGTCGAATAATATACTATTAATAAGCTGCTTCCAAAAAATGATATTTTTTTATTGCTCGACACTTTCTTTAAAACTATGGATAATAATCGATGCTCAAAGGTACGACTGCGACTATCGATAATTCTCCACCACGAGTGTGGATGCATTTTAATTATTTGGTGAGTAATGAGCTACTATTACATTAGGTATTTATTCATACTGAATAGGAAGCCGCCCCTTGAACTGTCGGCGGGGTTGGAAACACTTTTTCCAGAACATTCTGTAACTATTGTTGGTATTTGATCCTTGATTTGAATTCGAAGCCTGAAGCTTGCCATTGTTTTTATTTAATATAGCTCCCTTATTATCTTGAGCATAATTATCGCTTTCTAGATACTTCTTCAATACTTTAAGATCATTATCCCTAAAACCGGTAATATTTGAATCCGAATCCGAAAGGGATGAGGCTATTTTATCGTCTAGTTTTCTTAAACGGTTAACCACGAATTGATAACCCTGGTCAACGGTCAGGTCTAAAGCGGTTTCTCCATCCACTTCAGTTCCTAGCAACAGCGCCCTAAAGGTCTTTTCTCCTAGATGTTCCTTCACCGTGTCCAATAGGGCCTCAACGGCTTCAGGATGACCTCTCAAAGCCGCCAAGTCCAAGGCAGTTCTTGCCAAATTATCAGTTGCTAGCACCATCTCCTTAAGAGTTTCTTCAACGGGAAGATGCTCTTTCACGAAGTTCATCAAGGCCTTGATAGTTTCAGGAGAATCATTGAAAGCTGCTTTGTGTAAAGCGGTTTCCATGAAATCATCAACCTGCATCACCAATGTCTTGAGAAGTTCAGGAAAATTTACTCTCACAACGTCCAGCAATTTACTGACAAGTTGAGCCCTACCATTCTCAGCCGCTCGGTGTAAGACAGTTCGTCCAAAATTGTCAGCTGCTAATACCAATGCTTTGACAGTTTCCTTTCCTAGGTTAACCCAGTTCAATAATTTCAAAACTCGTTCAGTATTGCCCCTTGCAGCATTCCAGTGTAAGGGAGTTTCTCCAATATTATAATTGCATGCTAGCACCAGTGCTCTAACGAGTTCAGTGTTTTCAGAACTAGCCGCCATGCTTAATGCGGTTGTTCCCCCTGAATCAGGTGCGTGAACCAAATCTTTAAAGATTTCCTCTCCGAGTCTCAAGTCTAACAAGGCTTTAACGCTGTCAATCATTCTGAAATGAACCCCCATGTGTAAGGCGGTTACTCCACTTTGATCACTTGCTAGCACAAGATGTTTAAGGGTTTCTTCTCCAAGATGATCTTTCACAAAACCCAACAAGGCTTTAACAATTTTCGTATGACGTTCCTGAACCGCCAAATATAAGGCTGTTTCGTGAGCTCTGGTACCTCTTAAAACCAGCTTCTTGAGGGTTACTTTTCCGAGATTTACTTTCACCCATAGCAACAAGGTCTCAAGGGCTTCAATGTTACCCCTAAAGGCCGCCGAGTGTAAGGCGGTTTCTCCATCTTTGTCGCCTTTTAGAACCAGCTTTTCGAGGATATATTTCACTGTCACCCGTTCCAATAAGATCTTGAGGGTTTCACTTTTACCATTCAAAGCCGCTATATGTAAGGCTGTTCGTTCAAATATATCAGTTTTTAACACCAGTGCTTTGAAGGTGTCTTCTCCGAGATTTACTTTCACCCATTCTAACAAGACCTCAAGGGTTCGACTCTTGCCCATAGAAGCGGCTTCATGTAAGGGGGTTTGTCCAGCTATGTTCCCTGCTAGCACCAGATTCTCCGGAATGTAGTGGAATTTTTTAAACTTTTCAAGCAAGAATGTGATAGTAGCCGTATGACCTTCTCGGGCTAGTAGATGTAAAACGATACGCTGATGATTATTTTTGTCTAAACCCTTAGCTATTGATTCTTGTACAGCTGAGGTTAAGGCAATTTCTGGCATGAGATTTTTTTCTAATTGGTTATTAAGAAACTTGCGAATGAGTTTATAATCAGCTTTAAGCAGGACTTTTTCCAGTAAAAGTTCTTGTACTCGTTCATTTTCCAAATTCTTAATCAAATATTCGCTTAAGAAATATTCAGCAAAGCTGCGATGGATAAATACAAGTTGATCTCCCCTTAAAGTCAGTAGCCCAACCCTAACAAGCTCTTCTTTTTTGTTGTCCTTTTCATAGTCTTCTTTAAATCTTTTTAATTCATCTAAACCCGGCAATGACTTTTTTTCATATTCTTCTGAGCAGAAAAGTTTTAAAGCTAACTCGTGATGTACTCTACGCGAAGCACTTAATCGACCTTCTAATGAGCTATTTACTGTTGAATTATCAGATCCTGTGGCTTTTTCTTTACGAAGAATATCAAATTTGACTTTTATAAATTTATCATAGAAATCAAATAATCCTAAGTTCTCTGGTAGTTGAAATTTCATTTCAAAAACCACCTCGGCCAACATTCTAAGATTTAGGGGTATATTAGTAAATGTTTTTTCCGTGTCACCAATTGAGGCCTTCCATTGATCAAGCAATACCTTGGCATAACCGGAGAAATCTAATTTATATTTGTCGTTTTCATCCATTTCATCTATGGTCTCGTTTAGAGATTCAATCTGCGCTATAGCTTGCCCTTGCTGATGGCGATGAAGAATTTTACAAATTTGACTCTTCAGCCCCTTAATGGATGTTTCACTGATCAATTGTTCAATATTTTCCAGAGATTCCTCTAAATGTCTGCGTATCTCCTCGTAAGTCTTTTGGCGGATCTCTTGATTGTGTGGGTTTTTAGAAAATTTTAAACTCCACCTCCAGAATCTACATAAAAACTCTTCTTGCTCTGCTTGCGTTAATGGATTCAAGATATAGACGGGTGAATGGAGTTCTCTTTTCAAATAATCTTTTTCGTGAACTCGGGTAGTGATCCAAAGTTGGGTAACCTCACTCCCTTTAAGTGCCTTTAACAACTTAGTGGTGTTGGGTTTATAACTAGGACTGATTTCATCAAAACCATCAAACAATATTACAATATTAGGATTTTGACCGCTGGCATCATTGGTCTTCTCAAGTCCTGCTTTAAAGAGCTTTCGTTGCAGTTCAATGTCGATATCCGTAAGATCGTTAGGCACTACCATCCCTGAAACGAACTCGATGGCTTTTTCAACTTCATCATCCTTAAACACGATATTGTACAGACTCTGTGGTTGTTCTTTCTCCACAGCATAATCATTTAGATTTACCCGCAATATCCAAATAATATTAGATCTACCTTTCTTATTATCGTCAAGTCTTTTCATTTTGGTAGCTATGCTAGTCAATACTGTAGACTTGCCCATTCCGGGATCATTGGCTAAAATAACGACTTTCTGCTTGAGAGCTCCCGGTTTAATGAAATCCACTTCTTTTAAGGTATTATTCTTAGAGATATCATCCTGACAATACAATACCCTGTCGATGTTGTAGTAAGGGACATATCCTATCGATGAAAAAGCCTTTTCATTTCCTATTTGAATTCTCTCCTCTTCAATGAGTCTCAATAAACTTGCCTGGTCAATGATGTCACTGGCTGAATTCTTATCTATCAGCTCATTTAATCTTACAGCTCGTCCTTGCAAGTTGACTTCTTTTTCCAGTACTTTATCTTGTGTCTCCTTATTCAAATCTTCAAAAGAAGTCCAGTCATATTCCTTATGATATTTATTTTGGAAAGAATTTTTGAACTCTTCGGCTAGGGTATCCTCATCCTGTCCAATCAGGATGATTTTTTTATCTTTGTTACTTAGCGCTTTCAATAATTTTTCATATAATTGCTCTATCTCACTTGCTTTTCCTTGAGTTTTAGATTGGCATTCTATCACCAAGAGATGATGAGCTTGATCTGAAGAAAAAGCATCTATGGCATACTTTTGTGTCCCATTACGCATTAGTGCTCTTAGGCGCATAAAAATGAAGCCATTGTAATTTTTATATTTAACGAAACCTTCAAAGCCTTTAAGCACCTTTATGGCACTTAATCGTGTGCATTGAGTAGATACGTGAAGGACTTGCTTATCTTTAAACTTGCCCTCAGGAGATAAAAAATATATCAGTGCCTCTGGATGCTTTTTAAAATGAATTTCATAATATATTAGCTTTTCGAGATAAGCTTCCCTTAAGCCAACAATCAGAAGGTCATTGATCTCTTTCTGTATTGATTTAAAAAATTCGGCCCCTTCCTGAGCCGAGAGAAACTCACCGCTTTCTTTTTTGTAGAGCTTGAACCAATCCGACATCTTCTTCTCGAATGATGCATATACTAGATCAGAATTAAGTGAAAGCAGTTCCATCTCAAATCCTCTATTTTTAAATTCTTTCTTAATGAGATCATCTAATTCATCTACACCCGGATATTGAACTACAAAGCGAAATTTCCGTACAAATTGAGACATCTTCATTTTAAGCTCCTCTTCATCTAAAACTACTTTTAAGACCTCCTTTTCTGATTCTATTTCTGAGACGGCATTCTTCAGCTTTTGTATCACTGCATTTACACTTAAGTGTTTGGATAATATTTCCCTGGCTTCATTTGAATATTTTTTCAGTATTTCATCTTTTGTAAAATCATTTCTGTTAATTTTTTTTATTTCCTTAAATTTTTGACTCTCATCTAATTTTAAAACAGCATCTAATATTTCTTGTATTCTTTTTTTAACCAACTCTAATTTTCTTAAAACATTTTTTGATATTGTCTCTTCTGAAATACATTTAACTTCTTCTATTATCTTTTGGTACTCTTCTAAAGTTTTTGTCTTATTTGAATGTATTGTTGAATCATCGGAATTTTTTCCTATTTTTAACTTTGCAATAGCTTGATCCAAATTTTCAAATATTTTTTCTTCAAAAAGCCATCCCTTTAAGAACATTTGAATTTCTTTGCCCGCCTTAATCATACTTTTATTATCTGAATTTATATTAATACTTTCAGATGAATTGATGACACTTGAAATTATATTATCTAATATTTTTTTATTACTTTCAAATTTATCATTTTTTAATACCACATCTACCAAGCCCGGCTTTATTTTTTCAATTATCATCTCTACTGTTCGAGGGTCGTTCTTGAATTGACGTATTTTTTCTCCTTTTCCCAGATATAAAATTTCATCTTTTTTTAAATCTTTTTCATCTGATAGAAAACTTTTCCACTCTTTATCGTTTAACAACTTGGTGTCAAAATCGGTATTTGTGCAAATATCAAAGTCTTTTAAATCAATTAGTTCATTTGTATTTTTGGATTTAAAAAGCTTATTTTTTGTAATCTTACAAAAAGAGATAAAGTACTTGTGTAAAGTAAATGCGTTTTTATTTTTTTCACCTTTTTCACTTGTTAAACAAGTTACCGTAATTTTTTTCTCTTCTAAATTTTCTTTATGCTTGATTTGCAAATAGCGCCAAAACCATTTCAATTCTTCTTTATCGTAATATTTAAAGACTACGTCATCAAATTTCTCTGCCGCATCCATCTCGGTGGCCAATCGAAAATCGTACTCTTTCTCTATGGCCCTCTTCACAAACAGTATCAATAGCTTTAGCTGATAAACAAACCCCCTATAGGAGGGTTTACCTCCTTCTCTAGAGTCGTATGTTGTTGCTGTGCTCTGACCCTCAGATGGCGTACTACTAATCCCAGGAGACCCAGGTCGAGCCAGTGATGCTTTGGAGGCGCCCCTTGACCTACTTGGGGTTTTATCTTTGGATGTGCTGCTCCTTTGTTCCTGACCTTGCCCGAAAGTAATTCCCTGATTTGTCTCCAATAAAGCCTTGATAGATTGCCAATTAGAATTTGTTTTGAACTTTTCTTGAACCAATCCTATGGGGGTCATGCCTTTGCTATTTTCTATATTAACGTCTGCGCCTTTATTTATCAGTAAATTAATTATTTCTTTATTAACATCTTTGTCAGTCATTTTTTTGCTTCTTTTTTTGATGGCGATATGCAATGGCGTATTATTACTATCATTGGCATCTTGAGTGTTAATAATGAATTTTAGATCGCTCTTGAAATTATCTAGGATTTTATTTGTCTCTTCTAAATCATTTTCCTCGACAGCTTTAAATAGATTTCTTTTGGTGCTCCTCTCATATTCGCTACTGTCGCTATCATCGCTTTGGACTTCCATTGATTTAATTTGGCATAGTTCTTTGGCCGGATCTGAAATTGTATTAATATGACTAAGCTTATCCTCTCTCTCCTTTCCCGATGACGGTGTTCTTTGTGTGAAACCCTCGCCCAAACCAAAATTGTAATGATTTCCATTGATATGATATAATTCAAGTGGAGTTCCCGAAAAATATTTATTGTAAGGCGGCTGATTGTTTACTTTGATCGGATATTGCAGAAAATCACTTGCAGCACGCGCCTCAAGGTCACCCAAATAAATATTGTATTTCAGTATCTCTTCAAGATATTCATCATAGCTTTCCATATTGTAGTCTTCAGGATGATCAGAGGCAAAGAAAGAGCCATATTGACTTTTTTGTTCTTTTATATGTTTAACAAGCCGCTGACGAAATCTTTGTATCAGAGTTTTCCAATCCTCATTATTGCTGATATAGGCGAAAGGAATATCTGAATTGGGATTATCGGGATGCTTTCCAATCGTTGACAAATCTTCTTCCATCTTCTTTGTCAACCTTAGTATTTGATCATCACCGAAAAGCCTTTTAAACCTTTCTTTAAATGTTGATTCCTTATCAACAACTGGCAATAAATAAGCCAAGGCGATAGAATGAAGCATACAACTTCCATCTCCGGAAACGTCTATTTGATTCATCTTTTTATATCGATGGTGGTTTATTATTTACCAGACAATCACCCTCCCCAGGACCTAAAAAACAGATTTTTGTCACTTTTAGCTGTATGGGCAGGGTACAGGGTATAATGATTTCGTTGCATTTGCGGGCTATTAGTTTGCACATCATGGCACTACTTTTTTATAAAACAAATGTTTACCATAAACAGAATTTTCATAGATTTCTTTGTTTTTGAGCTACAGGGTGATTTTGAAAACATTCACTTATTGAACACCCTCTGTATGGTAACCATACCTATAAAATATCGACGCATTTCAGCCAGAATAGCACAAGCGCCATTGAATAAATTTTATAGGAATACAAAAGACTACTTACACATGATTTGTATTTTTGATTTTCAACAAACATTATGCTTACTAGAATAAAAAGTGTATTTTTGTTTAATTTTTAAGACTAAAATATATCTTGGGTCCTTTTTCTAATTGTAGGCACTTGAAATCAAGAAAATTAAAAAAATGTTGTTTATTGTATTACAGCGTATGGCCACAGAAAATATAGCTACATAACAGAACTCTCGAGACGTGGCAACAAACCGCGACCCGAGAAAGAGCTCGGCTGGCGGCAGCGGAGTTCTTAATATGATTTCAGCGGCTTCCGCGCGACGGTTACCCACGAGAGGCCGTTCCATCGAGTCCATGGTCAGTACCATGTTGCCAAACTTACCGTTGTGTTCGTAAATGCGAGGAAAATAGTACATGTAAGTTTGAATATAAGTACTTTGTAAAAAAGAAGTAAGCTAAAATTAGGGTTACACGCGACTCTAAGGGTGGACAAACGAGGATCGGGTGGAAGACTATAAGAAATTTAAAGAGCCTAAACATACATAACATAATTTATTAATATTTATTTTGAACTGTACAAAAACCATTAATAGTTATACAAAACCATTTATAAATTCAAAATAGGGTAGTAAAGGTAGAGGGTACGTATGATTTATAATGTTTTTTAAATTTGGAGAACTGTTGAATATAAATACAGGTAAATAGGATATACAATAAGCGAGCACTAACTACTTCTTCAGAATATAAAAATTTAGTTGTATATCTCTTTTTTCTCCTATAAATAATTCTAAGTATATATTTCTGTGCCACTTTAAGTTGTTTCAGAGAATTCCTATACAGACCACCCAGACTATTACACCATATCTTATCACGGATTCAACCAAAGAGCTGTAGACATTAATCAAGAGATTTTCGCTTAGAATATCCCTTAATAGATGAACTTTATGTATTAATTTTCTTATGTTTCAGGTTAATTTTAAAATGTGTTGGTCCCATTTTAAATTTTTGTCAATAATTATTCCTAAATATTTAGTAAAAGGTACTTCTGTAAAAGGTTAATAATATTATTAAATTCAGAGCAATCTGCGGCTGTTATGGAGAATGCAAGGTAATGTGTCTTATCTCTATTTAATGTGAGTTTAAATGAATCTAGCCAATTTTTTATCTTACTCAGACCACGTTTTGCCGAATCTCTGGTTTGGCCCCAAAAGTATCCCCTGAAAACATCACAACAGTGTCGTCCGCGAATGAGATCAGAGAACTATATTCTCATCATATTCTATATTTAGACCTGTTAAAGAATTTATATAGGCGATAAAGAGAATTGGATCCAATACACACTGTACCCTGGGGTACTCCTATATTTACATTTAAAGGCTTGTTGAAGGTATCGTCAATTTTTAGGATTAGTTTTCTATTTCCCAGATAGTTCTCAAAGACATTCAGAACAGTGCCCCTTACACCATAGTTATTTAAGCCCTTCAGAAAGGAGTTATGAGGCACTGAACCAAATGCCCTTGCAAGGTCCAAGAATATAGAAAGACATTTTTTGTTGTTATCAAGATTTTCAATTATTGTTGTGGTAAATTTATATATATAGCATCCGTTGTACTTAAGCCACTAGTAAAGCCAAACTGCTTTTTTGAGAGAATATTCTTTTTTGTAAAAATGCAACACATTTTTTGAACACATTTTAAACATTTTTGCAAAAATATTAATTACACTGATTGGACGATAATTATTTATGGAGTTTTTTTTCTCCTGATTTATATATTGTCGATACTACAGTAATTTTAAAATGTTCAGGCTCTACATTAACTTTAAAAATTAAGTTTATAACATGTACTAAAGGAGAAAAGATATGAAAATGTTTAATGAATGAATATATTGCATCAAATCCTGCTGCACAGTAATTTTTAGTGAATGTATTTGCTTAATTATTTCATTTTTATTGACTGGTCTAAGGTACATAGAACATAGACGGTTTTCGTGTTTCGCTGTTTGTTTTCATTTTTTTTTGTAGGAGTCATATTTACATTTATATTTTAATTTATTTAAATGGTTTCTATATTCTCCGTATCTTTGTTTATCATAAATATTAAAGTTTTTTCTAAGCTGCTTTTTCATTTTGTTCCTATGCTTTATTGGCGTGCGTAACAGTTATTTTTTTACAACTTTATACCTTATAATTTTTCTTTCTTCTGCATTTTTAAGAGTATTATTAATTATTTTAGTTATGAAGTTCTCAGTGGCGATTTCAACGTTATTTGTTCTAGTTATGCTTTCCCAATCTTGTCTACCTAGTAACTCGCCTATCTTTTCATAATTTATTTTCTTTATGGTTTTTGTGATTAGTGTAATTTCAGACAATAGTAGATTCAACATATAAATAAAGAAAAATTGGATAGTGATCAGTAAGATCCGAATAATTACTGTTTTTATTTGTTTTTTCCTCATGAATATGTGATCTATAGAAGAACTGCTGTCAGGCGTCACCCGTGTTGTTCCGCTTATACAGGGCTGAGAGTCATACGACAGTAAAAGAGATAGCTATAATTGTTGGTATGGGTATTTTGTTTGGCTAATATATTTATATTTAAGTCTCCTATGAGCATGTCAATATGGTCCTCAAAATTTCTTGATAGAAAGATATCTAAGTCATCAAGAAAAAATGATAGTACTGAGGAGGGCGGTCTATAAACAGAAGTAATGACATACCTAACAATATTTACAACAAGACTAACTTTACTCAAGGTGTCTCCAGATTTAACAAGTTTAGTGTTTTCAATATTTGTTACAGTTACTTTTTTACTGATAAATTCACTCCCAGTGGCGTAAAAAACCGTCCCCGCAGGCCCCTCATTGCGGGGGAGGGAGGGGGGCGCCCTCAAGTCCCTTGATGAAAATAATAAATCAAATGAAAATCGACGAAAATAATAGTTTCATTATCACAATATTAAAGTTAAAAATAAACAATAATGAATGAGAAATAATGTACTAATATAAGTCGATATAAAATAAGGGTAACGTACTAAATCATAATTAGCAATTTTAATAATTTAATATTATACTCCAATAACAGTATAAGATAAAAGCTTTTTGTCATGTTTAAATGAATGAGGATTCAGACAGGTGCAAAATAGCAGGGCGCTTTCAAAATTTTGCGGGGGGCGCACATGCCCTTAGTTACGCCACTGGGGAGCACTTATTGGTTTCATTATACATATAGCTTTAGTTAATTAATTTTTCAGTAATTAAATCTACTGTCAAAATTTAAACATCAAGTCACTTAAAAACACTATTTATTATTAAAATAAACTGTACGGGAGCCATCAATTTGTACATAAATTTTATTTAATAATTATTTATTTTCATAAATTTTAATTTATTTCCGTTTTAAACTTCTAAATAAAATTTGCCTCCCAAAAGTTTTTATTTAGTTTAAAAAAATATTTTATTTTATTTTTGTGAAAAAGATATTTGCTTTCATAAATTTTTAATTTATTTACGATTCTTTTAACTTTGTCTGTCTAAAGAAAACATATACTTATTTATTTATTTTGAAAGGATTATGTTTGAAATTGCGGTTCATCACAATTGTAAAAAGTTATAATTTGTATTTTCTTCAACGCCCTGTATAAAATAAAAGATTTGGAAGCAAAGCTAGTTTGCTCATAAACTACAACGTGCAAAGTAATCTTTGATAAGCATGCATTTTATTCATTTGTTTTTAAGTCTTCCAGGAATGTCATGAAAGATAGGACGTTTTTCACAAGCAAGTTAACTTTCTGTAAAAACTACTAACATTTGACCCCTATGCCCCATGACTATTAGGACTTTTTAGAAGCGTATAAGCGGTTATCCTATGATATTATTATATTAAATGAAACATGACAAGTCACAAATAATTTATATGACAATGATGGCCTTGATATAATAATAAAATATAATCATGGTGATTTTAACCAAAAAGATGGAATGGTTGTATTTATCATTAGTAGAGCCGAGCTGTCAAGAAAAAGCCCTGGAAACAGCAATGTTTTATTGAATTTTTTTTTTAGTCTTATAAAATCGGACTCCCTCTACCACCTGGTGACATGTTTAAACCTACCGAAGACGTTTTGGGGGGGGGGGGGGAATTGGAATGTGAAAAATTTTTTTTAGGCTTAGAAATTGGTTTCTTGTCCATAACTCGGTGAGTTCGATTCTGATTTTAAAAATGTTAGGTCGTAAAATGGAGGGCTCGCGAATACGCATAAACTGAATTTTGTTTCATCGAAATCGGTCAAGCGGTTTTCGAGATATCGCGACTTAAAGGTACAAAAAACCCGTATGCTAAATTTCGCCGCGCGCCGTGTGCTGAGAGCCGTGTTCGGGTTTTTTTAGCAGGGAAGAAATTCAGTTAGAGACTCTATTTTTTTTTCACCGATAGATATTAATGATCTGAATAATGTATCCAAATTTCGAGTCGATTGGTTAATTAGGGGGGGAGGGGGAGGGAATACCGTAAATAAAATTGAAACTGCTCTAACTTCCGTAATTTTGGTCGAAAACCGCGTACCCCACGGGAGATGACGTATTAGGATGCCTGCCTTGATTTGGCAAATTTTTTTTTCAAATGTGCAAATAATAAACAAAATCTAGCCAAAAAACCGACTTTGATTTTTTTTTTTTTAAGTGATTTTTTATTATGAAGGAAAGGGGTGGGGGAAAAAATCTTTTTGGAAATAAATAGAGAATTTCATTACCTTTAATTTGAACCCCGGAAGAACTCGATTCGACAATTAGGGATGGAGGGGGGGGGACAAACGCGTCTTGCCCTGTAGAAGGGCAAGGGTTAGGGTTAGGGACTTTGGTCAGAGCTCACGTTCAAGGTCTATCAATTCTCTTTCAAGATTTTTTTACCCCGAAGTGCTAACTGCATCAGGGCCTGCACGCGCGCGTGATATGTGTATTAAAACTGATGCGTTAATTCAGTCGCCGAGCAGCGAGATCACGGGGGCGGAGCCTAGCGCTTTTTTTTCACTCCGCGCTCGCATTGCCGTCCGTTCGCATCAGTTTTATTACACATATCACGCGCGCGTGCAGGCCGTACTACATACGTAAAACCACAAGAGCTTTTTTTTATCGGATAAACTTTTATTTTTTATAAAAACTAGATTGCTTAGAAATTTAACGCTGTCGCGTTTTTATCTATTACCGTTTGTTTAAGTTTAAATTGTTAAAAAGTGATCTAGTTTGAGCTTAAAAAATAAAAGTTTATCCGATCTTAAAAAAAAAGATCGAGTGATTTTTAGCTAGAGAAAATCACAAATTTTGGCATGAATAGATACTAAAAAGAATAATACTTCACTAAAAAAATGTTTGACAGCTTCAAATTAATTTGTAACAATATGTCAGGTTGTCGAGCAATGCAAAAGAAAAGCCACTCGATTTTGAGCTGGAGAGGTTTTTACCATTTAATTTTTAGCTGGAGAGGGTTTAATCAATAGTAATATCACAAGACCTCGTTTTTTATCGGTTAAATTTTTCAGCTGTCACGAAAACTTTTTTGTTTGGAAATTTTACGAGTTGAATTTGGACATGTTTATTCTGATTAGATCCCGAGAGCGAAGCTCGAGGGATTTAATCTTTGAATAAACATGCCCAAAGTTCAACGAGTAAAATTGCCAAATAAGTTTGAGTGAACAATGGAAAATTTAACCAATAAAAAAATTATGGTCGAGTGATATTTGGCACGATTATTTCGTGAACCCCAAATGTCCCGACGAAAACTGTTTAGTTTGAGGCTGACAACCAAAATACATTTATTATAATTTTATTATTGTATGTTTGGTTGCCAGCATTGCAGCAAAATATGTTAAAGCAAAAGCAATACGTCAGAATTTTAGATTAGTTATAATATAATAAATGACATTGATAGGTTTTTTTAAATGTTGTGTAATTTAAATCGCGATTATTTCGTACACCTACCAATTTCGCCGTTTCGTCCTATTGAACCGTCTCGATTAAGCCAATCACCTAGTATAATACTGATAAAACCCCTTGGGATTTTACCGATTAAACGTCGCCATTGGCCCGTCTAGTTCTGTCACAATATTTCGAAATTTTTCATAAAATTTCTGATATTTTAATACAATTACATTAGTTAGGGTGACCAGATTTGCCTCAGAGAAAAAGAGGACACTCCTTAAGTCAACCCCGTAAATATTTTGAATATAGAATTTTGTAATGACTTTAATATTTAAGATAACATCAGGTACAGAAACAAGAAAATTTTACATTGCACTATAATGTAAAGAAGTGCCTAATCTAAACAATCTATTGTTTATGTATATTAGGAACAAAAATTATAGAAAAAAAAATCTAATATCTACTAGGTACCTACCTATCTCGAATTCTAGATATTACAAAACAGCCTTTTTTAGGTAACTTGACAGTTTTTAAGACTACTATTCTGTTAATAGTAACGAGCAAAACTAAAAATATAATGTTATACAGGTAATCAAAAATATAAATCTACCTAAGTAATACGAGATCCAAAAAACCTACATATTATATTTTTGCGACGAAGCAATATCTTTGAGAATATTTTTTTTTTGATAGTAGGTATTCATAAAACTCCTCGCAAGTAAAATCTAAATTAGATTTTGTCATTAACATCGCCTCTACGGTATTTAATTGTAATCGACTTTTTTCATCTGTCCAGTGAGCATTTATAATTGAAAAAACTCTTTCAGTATTTGCGTTGTGTGGAGGTATTGCAAAAAAAAAGTTGCACATTTTCAAAAACTCACCATGACTTTCCTCTGATGAAATTTCGGTGAATTATTTAACCCATTTTTCAGAACAAAGCAGAGCAGAGTAAGCTTTATCTTTTAACGCATTTTCGCAAAATTCCGAGTTGTAAGTCGAAATTGTAAAATTTCGTCTTATAACATGAAATATTACTTTAAAATTTCGACATACAACTCGAAATTTTAAAAATTTCGTGTATTAACTCGAAATTTTAAATAATTTTTATTTTAATATCTTATGTGGCCCTTTTACGCCTTCGTAGAAACAGAAATTATTTCGAATTTTCTGATTTCGAATATTCTGACAAAAAAAAAGCATAGAATAAAATTTGAAGTAGAAATAGCAATTTCAATTTTGTATTTCGACTTCAGGCAAAGTAAAAAAAGAGGACAGTAAGGCTATTTTTGGCAAATATATATAGGACGCGAAATAGGCCTCCAAAAAGAGGACATGTCCGGGAAAAAGAGGACGTCTGGTCACCCTACATTAGTACTATATTTATTTACCTAGGTACTTGTTTTTATATTATAATACACCCATGTCTATTTTTTCTCCAATAAGCTTGTTATTGTAAATTACACAACATCCTATCAATGTCATTTATTATATTATAACTAATCTAAAATTCTGACGTATTGCTTTTGCCTTAACATATTTTGCTGCAATGCTGGCAACCAAACATACAATAATAAAATTATATCAAATGTATTTTGGTTGTCAGCCTCAAACTAAACAGTTTTCGTCGGGACATTTGGGGTTCACGAAATAATCGTCCCAAATATCACTCGACCTTCATTTTTTTATTGGTTAAATTTTCCATTGTTCACTCAAACTTATTTGGCAATTTTACTCGTTGAACTTTGGGCATGTTTATTCAAAGATTAAATCCCTCGAGCTTCGCTCTCGGGATCTAATTAGAATAAACATGTCCAAATTCAACTCGTAAAATTTCCAAACAAAAAAGTTTTCGTGACAGCTGAAAAATTTAACCGATAAAAAAACGAGGTCTTGTGATATTAGGTACTATTGATAAAAAAGTATGCACCTTTTTTATCGATGTCAAAGTGATAAAAATGCAAATGTCAAATGGACATTTTATTGTAGGAGTGAACAGTGGCGTAACTAAGGGCATGTGCGCCTCCCCGCAAAATTTTGAAAGCGCCCTGCTATTTTAAACCTGACTGAATCCTTCACACTTACACTATAGTAAAAAATATTGTCATTTGTAAGCGTTGTTTAATATGGTAGGATGTAAAGTATTGTAGAGAACAAAGAACAATTTTTTGTTGTAAAAATAATTAAATTTTAAAATAATGTATTGCAATTAAAAAACACAATGTGATAATTAAAAGAGACATAAAAGTTGTGTACTCACTGAGATAAGAAAACAAAGTCTTAAAATATGTATGAAAGGGGAATTAGAATTAGCTGAAAGTTGAAATGTATTAAAGATACATATGCATAAGTATGATATTTTTACTATACAAATACAACTATCTTACAAACTAAGCAGATTTATTATTTTCATCATTTCATCAATGGACTTGAGGGCGCCCCTGGCTTTGCTGCGCCCCCCCCCCCCCCCCGCAATGCGGGGCCTGCGGGGGCGGTTTTTACGCCACAGAGTGAATTTTATTAGTTTCTACGCCACTGACAAGGGAATGTTCTTTGCGCAAGCAATGTGCCAGCGGTACACAATGCAGCTTTAAAATTAAAGAAAGCTATGAAAATTCTGTTAGTGGAATCAACTGAGTTTCCCCGCAAATTAACGAAATCCGGACAGCATCGTGTAGGTATCTATTTTTTAAATAATTAAAAACAATATCTTACAAATATTTCTTAAACAGTGGCGACTTTTCAGGGGCGGCAGGGTCGACAGTGCCGACCCAGTGTGAAACAGGCAACAGACAGTATACTCGTATATTATTTATCTACATCAATTTGCATTTTTAATGACCCGCAAACTACCAGTGAATAACCGTTATACTTTTTAAATCGCCCTTATAAATACTTTTTAAATCGCCCTTATAACTTGTAAGTATATAGTTACTGAGAGTGCCGCCACACAAACACCACACAGGTACTGAGAGTACAACCACACAACACCACACAGGTACTGAGAGTACAACCACACAACACCACACAGGTACTGAGAGCACAACCACCTCATTCAATATGAGAGTTCAGTCACTTCCCTTTCCCTTATTATTCGCTTGAGAGCACAACCACCTCATTCAATATGAGAGTTCAGTCACTTCCCTTTCCCTTATTATTCGCTTGAGAGCACAACCACCTCATTCAATATGAGAGTTCAGTCACTTCCCTTTCCCTTATTATTCGCTTGAGAGCACAGCCACCACACTCAATATGAGAGTTCAGATATTCCCCTTTCCCTTATTATTCGCTTGAGAGCAGACCCGCACACTCTAACCGTACGAATTTCACGCTACGACGTCATCGGGCTCGGAAGCCCTGCCATCGAACTCTTACAAGACAATTAACCTTGTGCTCGGTTGAATTTAACAGCGTTAGCATAATCCGATATTCTACAGGGTGTTCATTGCTTAAACAAAGAATGAGATGGACAGACAGAGACATACAGCAGATAGAGAGAGAGAAAACAGTAAAAAAAACAGCATTTAACAGTAAAAAACAGGAATCCAGACAGTGACATACAGACAGTGAGAGAGAAAAAATAGGAATTTAACAGTAAAAAACAGGAATACAGTAACAAAAAAAAAACAGGAACAACAGCGGTACTATATCATACACAGAGTAACTTTTCAGTAACTTTAGGGAGAAAAAAAACAAAATAAATAGTAACAGTTTCTATAATTATATAGTAATTTTACATTTGCCAAAGCGCAATGCCAACAATTACCATTCTTATGAAAATAACATTCTGGAATTTTCTTAAATTTACTTAACTTTGGTTCTTTACCAATAGGAATACTGTATATAGTTTCTTCATCAAAGAATTTTCGTAAGAAGTTTGCCGTTTCATTCCCTTTCACGTAAATCTTGGGTGACAGATAGCATTTTACCACATGGTTTAAAATACTATTAATTTTATGGAGACTTATATATCCGCAGTCCCATTCAAGACCATGATATTCTTCTGCCCAAGTCACGGTTTTCAAATCTTCAACAGTTAACAAATTTTTCTTAAATGGTGATTTAAATAGATAGTTTGAACAGCGAATCCCATCATAAATCGCTAATTCTTTTGGGACGTAACCAAAGGAGCAGTGGTATCCTTGAATGTTCATTAAAACAGATGCCTCACTCATGTTAAGTCAGTAAATGAGGTTCGAAAGTTACGGAATTACCCTACTCACAATTATCCCACTCAAATATTATCTAACCTTTTGATTAAAGTATGGAAGGAGATTTTGCTTTAAAATGAGACTTGCAAGACATTTAGTTATTGTTAATAATGCATTCTTCAAGTAGTGCATTAAGCCAGCATGTTAAGAAATTACATAAGACCTTTTGTGAGAAGATTAATGAGCAATATTATTTAGCTATGCAAAGTAACCCGCAGTGATGTAACTTCTATCAAGACCAAGCAGAACATTATGGAAGAGGTGCTGACGCATGCGTAGATTTTTTTGAAAGTTTCAACTTGGTGGATCTGGTGCAAGAATTCAACAGCCGTGGGTTTTTGCAGAACTACTCAGTTTAAAACCCTATGTTACGGATCCTATAGTATTGGAGGCAATCAATATAATTGATGAAGAAGAGGAACCTCTGAACATGTCGGCTTAATATACTAATTATAATTTAGACTAAAATTAAAAATAAAACAGTAAATACAAATAAATTTCTTTTATTCATTCATCAAAAAGTTTTCGTACAGATAAAACACGTTAGATAATGCACAAACAGAAGGTGACCTTGAATGATATATACATCTGGGTGTTGATTGAGGCAAGGCTGGTTCTTCGTCTAGTTCGATTATGGGCTTGGAAGAATATTTTCTTAGAAACTTTGCTTTTTCTGGTCCTTTAACATAAATAAATTCACTATTTTCAGTAATTTTCTTAGCTATATCGCTGAAATGATGAAGAGGGGTAGGTCCTAGGTTCCAGTTTATGCAATGATGATTTTTCATTAACCAGGTAGCTTGCTTGTATTGTTCCTTAGGAAGCAAATTTATTGCAAAGGGTTGTTTGAAAACATAGTGACTTATTTTATAGCCATCAAAGGTTGCCAATTCCTTAGGTATAAATTTATTATGTTCGTCCTTAAACCCTTGTACATCCATAACAATTCTGGAACCCATCATTAATTCTTAAAGCAGAAAAATTTTTAAACATAGAAAACTTTTTAGAATAGTGTTCGATATCCTTTTTAAGTATATTTAACTTATACATAAAAGTGTGTAATCGTTCAGAAAACTCCTCTTCTAAAGACATTCTCACCACTACTAAGCTTCGTAAATAACTGAATATATATAAAACATTAGTCCGGGTGGTAGGGGATTTAAAGTTGCTTTACTATTTTTGTTAGCGGATTGTAACTGAATATTTTATCATGAATAATGAGACAATACGCAGCGGTTTTGGCAGGTATTTTTTCCTTTGTTTCAAATTCAATCCTCATAGTAACTGGACCAGTTTGTAACAGATCCCTTTGATGTGAACAATTTATGTAGGAAATAGGCGCATTACTCTTAAACTCGGTAGGACTAAAAACTGGTTCCATCGGAGAGTTATAATAAACTTGACGAAAATCACAAAACATTTCATAGAGTGTAGCGAATTTGTTGTTTTTAAAATCGAGTTGAAGGTCGTTATAGGGATATCGTTCAGAGTATAAAAATACATTTATATTTCTTAATTCACAGTGATCAAATTTACTCATATCCATTTTAATATTGCCACGCCTATTCTTTTGGAAAGCGATTAAAACATGACGAGGTGTTTCAACCTTGGTAGAAGTTTTTACAGGCCAATTATGCCTTGTAGTTTCTAGTAATTCAGGATATTCAACTAGCTCCCAACTTCGAAAAGTAATTAGTATGTCACTGTTTTTCTCGACAAGTTTCGTTAATGCCAATTCTTGGGGGATTGCCGGAGTAAGATGTGGAACCCTCCAGCAAAGTCTTGTGATTACAATTTTTGCTGTTTCCGCAGCCTCGGTAGTGCGCAGTAACGAATCAACCGAATCATTACTTCTAACGAGTATTAGCTCTTGTTGAGAATTCAGGATAATTTTATTGTAATCTTCAAAGAACCCTGAATACATCTTTAATGGAATGCACAAAGAGACGTTTCCTTTGTCATCGGTCATAATTTTATCAGTTGCTTTCGCTTTGGGATACCAGCCGGCATTTTCCAATTTTGCGCTTTCGTTTTGGTTAAACGACGTATAACCCTTAAGTGTTGAAGTGATGCCGAGATCTCTAACAGAGTCAATAGTAACACCGTTTAAAACATAACGCATTTCTTTAAACAAGAAGGCTGGGGCGTTGTTGACTAAAAAAGTGTTTGCTAACGGTGCACCATCCTCTTTGGTAACTTGTAATTCCAAATATATTTCACTTTTGCAGGGCAAGGGATACTTCCCGGTCTGTTGCAGGGCAATGCGAATTTCATCATTTGGTCCCAGTTTTGTTGGATTAAAGGGATCGAAGGAAAATACCTCCCAACTTAATATTGAATCATCAACAAGAACATTTTCTTTGACGTTTAGATACTCCATATTTTATTTAATTTTAAAACCCAAACTTATAAGAAACTGTCTATTTAACGGTGTTAGTCTTTGAGAGTTCTGTTTATTACTGAGAAAATTACGATTGTTTTCTTTCTTATTAAGCTTTCCACTAAAATATTGATTTTTCCTGTTATAAATAATCACCATCGTTCATCTAATTTTTTAAGATGTAGTCTTAAAGTTATGGTTTCTTCTCTAAAATTAACACGTTCTCCCTCTTGGTCTAATATTTTAATAATTATTTTATCTATTACCTTGGCAGTAACTGGGAAGTATATAACGTTTTGGGGTGATTCTATTATTTTAAAACCAGGAGCCACAATGGGGAAAAATTGATGTATTATATGAACTGGATTACCATTTAAGTATGAACCTTCAGCGATACTGCAATCGATATTTATTGAGTTTACTTTAATTATTTCTGCAGGTCGTTCAGAAATATGAATTTCTCTCGAATCTAGTATCTGATTTTGAAATCCCAACAATGTGCCTATAGAGCCGTCTCTAAAAATAATAGTTTCGGAGCATTTAATTACTGAACGCAACGTATTATTATTAGCGTTAAGATAAAATGAAATTTGTTTTTCTTCTAATTTGTCTTGCAGTAATTTGTTGATATTATCAATTTCATAACTTCCGGGCGGGATAGTTATAAATTCACCAGTTTCACCGTAAAAGAAACGATTATTACTTTCATCAATGTTGGGAATTGCATTAAATGTTTCAAAATTTACAAGTCCAATAACATAATCGATATTTTCCTCTAGATATATGGGAGGGTGAAATTCAGTAGTTAAGATGGCTGAATTGCCGCTAATAACAAAACTATAGGACATGTCCCTTTAATATTTCGCAAATGAATAAATCTTTATTGGGTATCATGTGTTATTATAAAGAAATATTAGACACAACTGTCCGCAATTTGTCGCGTTAAAATCTTGAAACCTGTTATAATTATAATTTATAACATTTTTATTTTTATCGCTGAAGAAATATGTTATTAATTCAGCGGGTGGTCGCAGATTACCATAACTATCAAAGTAGGTTATTTGTTTTTCTTTTTTTATGTAGGCTGTCCAATGAGTTCCATCACCACTATAATCATCTAGATTAATAATACCACTTTCATTGTCTTTTATTTTTTTAGGAAGCTTATTTCTCATAAATATACCTCTAAACTTGGGAATTTGTAGAAATTTTATGTATTTTAGTAAATCATAATTAGTAAGAGTTTTTAGGGGTATATGTTTTAGCAGTTTTTTGAATAGGGCTTCAAATACAAACCACACCCCGATTAATAGGGTTTTAAATACAGCCCGCTTCCTTTTTGTCCTATTGCTATAGACTCCATCGTTTGATTGTGTCTTTTATCTTCTTCTAATTTTTGTTTGGCTGCTTTTGCGTCGTTAATGGCTTTTGCTACTCCTGCGGCGCCTCCTCCTAGGGCACCTAAAGCTGACAGGCCCGCAAATAATGGTATAAGTGATAAAAATCCCCCACTCTTTGGAATAGGTATAATTCTTTTTTTAGGGGCAATCACCTTACCACTTTTCCTAATTGCTTTTACGGCTGTTTTAATACCCGCTAGTAAACTTTTAAACTGCTTTCCCTTAAGTCCTTTTCTTGCTTGCGCAATGGCTTGATGCAAAGTTATTCCTCGCCCTTTTTTCTTTTTAGACCCATACCCAACTTTCGTTTGACGTTCATAGTGCCACTAATGCCTAACGCTGCCACTTTTTCTCCAAAACTAGCGTCCTTTGCTCTGAATCGGGCTATTGCTTTCTCAGACAGTAATTTATCGGCAACGTTCCTTCTGTTTATATCGTTTGATTGCGAATATGCAATGTCGTGCTCTTTGCAGGCCTCGTCTAATAAATTGATTCCCTTGTCACCTCTTGATAATCTTTTTTCTAATTTTGTCCCGGGCCCACAGAAATTGTAACCAGGAAGATGTAATTCAAAGGGTAATTTATTGATAAGCGTGTTTAGTAAACCAGATCCTCTTTGCTTGTCGTTCGACTTGTAAGTAACACGTTTGTTGTGTGATTGAAACATTATATAGTTAAAGTCTTAACATAGAATGATTAGTTTTACTTTGACAGTGAACTTAAGTACTTTTATATAATATGAGAGTTGAAAAGCAACCATACTCTGTAATAATTAAGAATCATGATACATCAACAAATAAATTTAGAAAACACGGAAGACTGTTTGAAGGAAGTAGCAAAAGATGTTTAATTATTGGTCCGTCAGGTTGTGGTAAAACAAACGTTGTAATTGGCTTAATTGAAGATCCCAACGGTTTACGATTTGAAAATTTATATATTTATTCAAAATCTTTGTATCAGCCCAAGTATGAATATTTAAGAACACTTTTTAAGCCAATAAAGGAAATTGGTTATTACGAATCCGGGGACGAAGAGAATATAATTGCACCCCAAGAAGTAATGCCAAACGCACTAATAATTTTTGACGACATAGTTTGTTGCAATCAGTCAATTGTAAAGGATTACTTTTGTTTTGGAAGACATAGAAATACTGATTGTTTCTACTTGTGTCAAACATATTCTTCTATTCCTAAGCAGCTAATTCGTGACAATGCAAATTTAATTGTTATTTTTCAACAAGACAATACAAATTTAAAACATGTTTATAATGATCACGTTAACGTTGATATGACCTTTAATCAGTTTAAAGAAATGTGTTTATTGTGCTGGCGAGAGAAATTTGGATTCATGGTAATAGATAAAGATTCCGGTATAAATTCAGGTAGATATCGAAAAGGTTTCGATTCCTACATTTACTTATAAAAACAACACCACTAGACAAAAACAGCTATTTCAAAATATACAGTCATGAATGAACAATTAGCAAGACAACTTGTTAAATCAAGAAAGGCAGTTAAGAAAAAATTTCAAGCTTTAAAAAATGCTGAATTTGAGTCTCATTCGAGGCTGGAAGAAACTAATAAACCAATAACACAACCTTTGCAAGAATTAATTTCAACCATTGGTAAAATTGAACCTGTTGTCATAAAAGATGAGGAGCCGTCATTTACAAGGTTTTATAAAACATCAACCCCCCAAAGAACAAAAAACATAAGAAAAACTGGGAAAACCCCAGTTCTACCAACAGAAATACCCTCCTTTTTTGATACTAGCGTCGCTTCAGTGAGTCATATCCCAACCATACAAGAAACGAGTGTTATAGCTGAAACAGAGCCATTATCTTCATCATCCGATTCAACGATAGGAAATCTTTCAGATCTATTGGAACAAACTAGACAAACAATCCAGACTTATGTTGGTACACCTGGATATCAAGATTGGCTAAACGACTTTGACAACTTACCTCGTAAATACATTGATGAAGGTGTCAAGGATTTAGAACATACGTTTGATCACCATTATGGTATAGTTCATGATTTGGAAACGGAAAAATTTTTTTTGGGACTAACACAAGAACCTGTAGAAATTATTGGAAAAGATAGTAAAGTAAAAGAGATTACCTATCAAGGCACCCCCGGTTTATATGAATTAATATTTAAAAAAGATCCAAAAGGTTACAGTGCTAAAGACTTGGATAATTATATGGATATTCTAGCACGAACTAATGCATATCGTAGGAATAATAGTCCTGACGAGCAAGTTCAAGGGAATGGATCGCGTAAATATGTTACAATAATTGGACCATACTTACAAAAAAAAGGAATAACAAAAACAAGAGCTCTTAATCCTGCAGCCGAAAGGTTTATCTCAACATTCACAAGACGTAAGGCTCCGTATAGAGCTCAAAGAACAACTACAGAAGGATCAGGTTTAACTCTTAAAGTTAATAAAAATAATACTGATTATGTATATTGGGATAATGTTAACGAGCTTGTTGATAGACTTCGTTTATTATATTATATCAATCATTGAGGAGCTCAAGGAGGCTAACGTCATCATATAAGTGAATGTTACACCTGTTTCAGAACACTTACAAAATGACTATCGACAAATTTGGTCGCCACATTTCAAAAAATTTAAATTATATTGAAAACAAGGTAGTTGAACACTTTAAATATGAATTGCAACAAAATCACTTGGAAACTTCAAATTTTAAAAAAGAATTAATGATACAAAATAAACGATCACTTGAAAATGTTGAAAATATTAGCAATGTGACGAAAAAGTTAAAATTTTGTGAAGACCAAGTACTAACATTAGAGCAAAAATATACACAGGAAGAAAATTCCGGCAAGGAAACTATAAAAAATATCAACAAGAGAATATTAAATAATACAAGTGAAAATATAACCTAGAAAGCTGATATTGAAAAAATAAACGAAATAATGAACACAAAAATTAAAGAAGTAGTATTTTTCAATGCAAAGGAAAAAATTAAAGCCTTTAGAGCAAATGTTGAAAATTTAAATACAACTAAAGCAGAAATAGTGGATAGTTTTCTTAATGGTCGACAAATTTATGAGCTGCCTTTATCAGAAAGGCGGATTGTAATTAGTATTAATTCTGTCTTGCAAAGCATTGTTAAGAAATTACATGAAGAAATAAATAAGATGGATGAAGGGATGGGCGAACTAGACACAATACTTAATCCTACATCACTAAAATATCTAAACACTAAAATTAAAGATAATCTTGATGATGTAAGCAAAAATATTGATAAAATTGTCGAATATTTTAAAGAAGATACAGTAATTTTAAGTGAAAAGCTTAAAGAATGGGATGATACGTCTAAAAGCTATTGGGATAATTATTTTGTTAAATCATTTGATTAATCGTAATGTCTATCGCTAAGGAAACAGTTGTCGACGAATTACATAAACCTGCTAGGAGAAATTACAAAAGGAGAAGGGTGGTTATTAGGAGCTTGAACGACTTGTGGCAGGCTGATTTGGTAGAAATGCTTCCCTATGCTAAATTAAACAGGGGATATAGATATATTTTGATAGTAATAAACACATTTTCAAAATACGTCTGGGCTCAACCCCTTAAAAGTAAGCAAGGAAAAGAGGTTACTCGAGCTATGAAAACAATATTAGACCAAACCAGTAAACCCACAAATTTACAAACTGATTTAGGCAAGGAGTTTTACAATAAAGATTTTCAACAGCTTATGAACGAGTTTAAAATCAATCATTACAGCACTTTTTCCAACCTGAAAGCAAGTATAGTTGAACGCGTTAATCGAACTCTTAAAAATATTATGTGGAAATATTTTAGTAATCAAGGTAGTTATAAATGGTATACAGCGTTGCCAAGTATTGTTGAAAAATATAATAATACCACTCATAGCACTACTGGTTATAAACCGGTTGATGTTAACCCAGGAAATGAAAAAACAATATTACAAAATTCTTTCACTTTTAAAAAAATAGTCGACTTGGATCGTAGAAAGTTTAAAGTTAATGACTTTGTTCGCATTTCGAAGCAAAGGGAGTTGTTCGCAAAAGGCTATACACCCAATTGGTCGACTGAAATTTTTCAAATAAGAAAAGTAAACCTGACAAACCCCACCACGTATCTTCTGAAAGATGAGAAAAATGAAAAAATTGAAGATGGATTCTATCAAGAGGAGTTACAAAAAGTGCAATATCCAGACGTATATTTAGTTGAAAAAATATTAAGAAAAAAAGGAAGTCAAGTATTTGTTAAATGGTTGGGCCTTGACAAATCTAACAATTCATGGATTCCCAAAAAAGATGTTTTGTAATATATTATAATTAAGAAATAAAACAAGTATGTTAATCAAATGTATTTTATTACTAATTAAACCTATTAGCATATATTCTATGTTTTTCATTTAAAATATTAAAAAGTTCAATTTCAAATTGCTGAATTCGTCTTTTGAATCGTAGTTGGTCCAGATATTGGCTTCTAAAATTACTCTTTCGGGCGCTCCTATAGGCAAAGGACCATACCACAAGCATATGAACTTCATTTTGCTCACTGAAAGTCACTGTTTTCTTCATATTTCCTTTTCTGTCCATTTCTCGTAATCAAATTTTCCAACTCGTTCGGAAATATTGTCAGCAACTCGAACATTGTGCATACATTTTCGCTGTTTGGATTATGATTTGGATTTAAAACATTATATATGTTTGCAAGCAGGTCCCCTGAATGTTTCAGACTAGTTTTAAACACATTGAAATATTGTGGAAACTCCTGTCTTTTAATTATTTGAATCCTGTAATTAATTAGTTCCTTAAGAGCCCATAAATTGTCCATGGACTCGCAAGCAAGAGTCACGTAATAGCCATCACTTTTTTTAATTTTTATTACAGGCTGTTGTTGATACATTTCGAAATAAACTGTGAAATTTGCAAACTTTACAGGAGTCGTGTCCGCATTAAGTGAATAAAAATACCCCATCAGAATGCCTTGATAAGAAAGTAAATTTTTCCAGTCTTCTTCGGACAGGAATATTTTGAAACCATTGTGACCGCCAATAATTACTTTCGGGGCAAAATTCTCCAAATTTAACCCAATGCTTATAAATTTTGTTGAGGACTTGATCAAGTAATAGATTTTAGCATTTAAAATTTTTTCATTAAATTTATTTTCACTGCTAACCTCACTTTTGTTTGGGGGATACTCAAAACCTTGATTAAATGTCGAATACATCTTGTTTAGTGAATTGTAAGACAAAAATGCATTCTTATTATAACCGTCTCCCTACCAACTTTCCTTAAAAGGTCAAGGTATGTGAACATTAAAGCACAACAGATTTTTTTTCTTAATACATTTATTTCATATTAACATAACTAGGTATAAACATAGTTAGTAGAAATAACAGAATAATAAACAGTGGTACTAGTATTTTATAATCGTTTTGGGCCCTTGTAATATTTGGTCTTTCATTTTATATCGCCACATACACTCCATTAGATCACAGTTTTTATGAAATTTATAATGTTCCTCAATGGGAGAGTCCTCAGATCTCCAATCAAATATCTCTACCCCGCAGTAATAACATCGACAAGAATCCTCAATCATCAGATAGTAAAATCCACAGATTGCTAATATTTCAGGTGATAATTTTCCTGTCCATCTTTTAAACGAGCGTATTCTTTGATCGTATGTTCTATAAGAAACATTGTCAATTTCCTTATCAAAGGATTCTGCACACATTATTAATAATTGATTAAAACTGAAATATTTCACAGTTGTGGACCTTAATATACTCACAATTGAGGCGGGAGTTACCAATTTTCTTGATCCTTAGACCACTCGTAGAGAGGGATATCCTGGTGACCCCATGCGAGACTATCGAAAGAATTTGGAATCTTATAGCGCTTATCGTCGGTCGACGTAAGGGCTACTTTATTAACGAGCTCCGTAAAAATATTATGTGACCTAGATCTGAACAAATACATACTACAAAAAGTTTTAGAGTTATTTTCAACAACATCCTTGTAATGAGTCAAGTTCAATTGTTTATTAATACTACTTTTTTTAATTCCTTTCGCTTTTTTAAGTAACGTTTTTTTAGTTTTAACACAATAAGCTTTAGCACCGGTGCCATAAAAGCTTTCTATGGGTTCGCCAGCATATTCGTCTTTAAATTTACCTACTACAGCTTTTGTTATTGGCATGTCGTGTATGTTATTAGGCTTGTAATTTGAGGTGTCAAAGTCTTCGATATGATGTTTAATATCTTCATATACATTTTCAGTCTCGATTTCCAAGATAAACGAGTCAGTATCTGTGTACAGTAGTTTAACCTTTTCTTGATATAATGGTTTTAAGAAATCGTAAAAGAAACTATACATAACCGTTTTAGATAGGTCTAAAATAGAGAATCCTGCGTACACGGGCTTATCGTAGTTGATCAAAACTTTTTGCATGTGAATAGCAGCCAAGTTTTCATTATACACAAATGAGTCTTTAAAATATGGTTTTGAAATAAGGTTTTCCGCACCGTCCTTTCGTACATTTTTTGACCACTCTGTAACCAACCTAATGTCAGTTCTTTTTTCAACATTTTCCATCGTCTTCCCATATATACCGTTATTAGCCAATTTATACGTACTTCTTTCAAACTCGGTTTTAGATTCGTTTCTTAATTTTGTGTTTAAATCGATATACTTTTTTAGCCAAGGTGATTGAGTAAACTCTAACACTCGGTGAATTTTAGTTAATTTTAGTCCATGTTGAAGGCACTGCTTAAGTAACATGTAATGAATCACGTACTTTTCCTTGTTTTTTAAATTTGGAATTAATTTTGAACATTTAGAATTGGGCGGTTGATAACTTTCAGGACAAAAAGGAAATTCACTATGTAGATCATGTAGCTCACCCGGGTAGGCCAGATCCACTTCTAAAACATACCCCTTATCAGACGTATCGGAAATATTTGTGACATTAAAATTTGCAATTTCTTCTGGAGATAACCAAACAAAATCTTTTTGTGGTAGGTATTGAGACATTGCCTTTCCGTACAGGTTATTTGCATCCACGTATAAAATATACTTATCGGGTTTAGACTTATCGTGATTTGGCATAAACCGATTATTTGCTTCGGATTTCCTACAAACACAGGTACTGACCCCTCCTCTTACACTATCTTTAAAAAAATGTAACATGTTAACGTCCGTCAATAATTCTAATTCCGTCCCTGAGTGTAATAAAAAAGCAGAAAAGCTGAAACTCGGAAAACTTATATAGGCCACGGGATCTAGAGTGTATGTATTAAGACAAGTTTTCCTAAAGTTTTGAAATACATCTGCCAAAAGTAAAACGTCAGATTTCAAATAGATATCAGAATATTGCCCAATAGACTTACACTCAAACAAGTTCTATACCTTCTTTGCGCGTTCGTACTCTTGGTCACTAATATGTTCCTCTATCAAGTCATTATAAAATTGTTCTTTTTCGGGCAATGAGGCTTCTTGTAATTTTGTGTAACTATCGATGTAGTTATAAGGAAAAACACCTTTTTGACGAATAAAATCAAACTGTTCCTTATCCTTAAAATATTTTGATATTTCCAAGCATTGCTCATCTTTTAAAGTTTCCGCAAGTTTTGATAAAGAATAGGGTAAAAATTGAAAAGAGTCTATAAACCTAATGGAAAAACATTTTTTCTTTTGTTTTCCAGTTTTTTTATCGAAATATAGACCTACCTCAAGAAACTTCTCAAAGGTAATATATTTTTTCTTATTTTGGGCAATTACCTTCAGCCGTTCCTTGTTCTGGCAAAGGTTTTTTATAAATAGATGGGTATCGTAATTTTTTAGGTTATGTAAGACAACAGGAATGAAATTGGGTATCTTAAAATTTAAGTTACACACTGAATGTGCGGGCCCCCGGTACTTCCCAGTCAGATGACAGTGATCCGCAACTTTTTCTTTCTCTGTTTCGATTATTTTTTTACAAATGTGACACTCCTTTGTATAAGTATGACGTAATTTTTCCAATTCACTTAAAGGGTTCATTGGTTTTTTGTGGTGTAAATATTTATTATAAATAGAGTATACATCTCTGTCTAACATATCTATAAAAACCTTTGCAGAATCAAGGCCCTGAAAAAGTTCAAATTTTGAAGCCTCATCGTCAAAAGAACACTTTATGTAATACGCGAAGGAATATGGAACATGTTCGTATTTTTTCAACGTGTAAGGACGGTTTGCTTCCAAGTCATTGGTCCCATTATTTAAAGGTTTAAGAATACATTCGAAATCTGCGTAAATGACGAATGGAACTTCCATTTTTTTTTTCAATATTAGTAAATTTCAAAATATTTCCCGGTACCATGTTGCCAAATTTATCTATTTTATTTTCTGTGCTTGGTAAAGTAACACGTATATGACCGCAGTCGTAAATGGTATGTTTGGTTAATTCTTCATTAGATGTAAAATATTGGAGACAGCCGTCACAACAATATTTTTTTCCATTGTGTTTAGTTATTTGACTAGAAACTAACCTAGACAAATCGGAAATTAAACAATAGTGGAAATTCCCATCGTCATCGCCTATTAACAATAAATTAATGTGTTTATTTTGTTTGACCTTTGTATAATGTAAAGGCCCAATCACTTCATACTTGGATTTAAAATCTGTTTTTAGTTTTTCTAAGCCATAAACGTTAATCGATACATTATTTTGCAATTCAAATTTTGAGATATTAATAATTTTAACGGGAGTTTCAATACCTGAAATATCCAAGACATCTGCAAAATGTGGGTATGATGATGTTTCAAACTCTAATCCCGTAGGGGGGTGCAAGGCTGCAACGACTGACCAGAAGAAACAAAATTCATCATTGTTCCTGATATTGATTGTAGCACGTTTCATCTGAATTTCCTGGGGTAGTTCAATATGCGAAGAAGCTCTGAGGGGGTTGTATTTATTAACGTTAACTTCCAAATGAATAATGTTGATCAAGCTACATCCTGTAAAAGACAACTTTTAGAACTATGTTCAAAACAGAGATGTTACCTTAAAATTTAAAATAATTTATTTTTACCTGAGCCTCTTTCTGCCATTTCGTCAGTTTTTACGTCGATTATCTTGCACATATCTGCAATATACTGGGCTAGGTCCGAAGCTTGACAAAGTGTTTCAAATCTAGTGTTAAAAGACTTCACACTATGAATTCCATTAACGGGATTTACATATAGTCCAAACAACTCCAAATTTGATTTAATGCACGCATGTTTTTGTACTTCTGCTCCTAATAAGTCCATCACTTTTTGAAATATGTCACCAAAAAATGTATTCACGTTAATATGGTGCCCCTCAGGTTTGATTCTGTAGGATATGATTCTTCCTTTAAAGGCAGCCTTAATCGTTTCAATACCATTTGAAAATTTTGCAACATTATTTTTATGTTCGTTTGTGCGCAGATGACTCGTAAATAACATTGTTGCGCAGAATTTTTTACAATCGGCACAATATTTCGATGTTGGTTCTAAAAACAAATATATAATTTACAGTCTTGCAAAAGCGGAACATTGCATTGACTCTTATTAACAAATATTATCCTTACCTGTTTTCTTAGAAGTTTTCTGCCTTTTCGCTTTTGTCATCTCATTCAACTGTGATTTCTTCCGATCACAGTACTGTTTCAAGTGACGCAGTAAACTATCTTTTCTGGAAAATGACTTCTTGCAGGTGATACAAACGTACGCCATTTCCTTTTAATTACAATTTGTAATAAATACAACTTAGTGAACCTCTGAGTAACCAGTTTCAATTAACTAAGAAATATCTTATGTTATCTTTTAATACTAGCGAGGGTGTGTGTGGGGGAGGGAGAAATTAATTAACTATTGAGAAAAATTCTGTTCTATATTGTTCGCGCATTTTTCAAATACTTCCACTATTCGATTCCATTTCTGTCTTTCCCTTAAGGTCATATTATCCGTACGATACTCTGAAAAATCTGTTAAACATACGCGTAAACTCATTAAAGTAGCTTTAATTTTACGTTTTTTTCTTTGTACTTCATCTTTACTTATCTCTGATTTTTTAATTGAAAAATTTTTATCTTTAGTTTGTGTTCCCACGTTCAAAAGATTAGTATTGTTTGTTTGTACTGAAACGGAATTTTTTTTCTTTTTAGAAGCATTATTTGATACTATACCACAAGGAGTTAATTCATTGGGAAGCCCCTCAAAATTACTAGCAAGCAAACTAGCATTTTTTGACAAGAGATCTTTGCTCGCTGTTGATTCTTCGTCAGCCCTAGTTATTTCTGGTTTAAAAATAATTCCTGATTGCTTTGGTAATTCTAACAACCCATTACCCTTTAAATCTGTTTGCCCTATGGTATCTAATTCATCTACAATTTTTTTAATGTCCTCTGCAGAATATAAATCTTGATCAAATATATCATTATTCAACACCGGAGATAAACAATTAAACACCTTGTCTGAATCATCACTAACCTTTTTTGCTGGAATTAAAATATTTTGTAATACATTAATAACTGGTTTCTCTGGGTTACCCGACGAGGTATTCATTACACACACGTTCAGTAAAGATATCAAACTATTCTGACTATTTATAGGATTAACATGTTGTCTGCGGAGATTTCTATTTTTATCAGACAGCAGTGAGAAAGTGAAAGTATCAATGCACCCAAGAGGTAAGTCTGCCAATTACACAAATCACAAACTTCTTCAAAATTATTAAATAATCTGTGTCTTGAAATATATTCTTATTGTTATTCTAATTGAGATTTAAAAGTTTTCCACCGCGTTCTTTAATAACTTTCTTGCAGTAACTATTTATAAGGGATGCTGTTTGTCTATAAGGGCATGAATCATAATCCTTCCTATTTTCCCCTTTGTCTCTAAGGGTATATTCTATTTTTTTTTATATCTTCTCTTTGTCCCTGTTTAAAAGATTTCCTTTTTTAGATAGTGGTTATGCTAAGTTAAATAAAAAAAACAGAAAGTGTAACCCTGTTTGTCTACTATATATACGGCTTTTTGTATTCAATAGTTAGTTACAAGCAGTCTACTAATACTAAAGCAATAATAATTTCATGTATAATAATAATAATAATAATAATAAAATCATGTATTGTGATTGGGACAAGTATCCCAAATTTACAAGTTGGAACGGGTCTGCCCTAGTTCCAGCGGCCGTTGATGTCCCAATTCTAAGTTGGGACGACTGTCCGAATCACTGGAATGGGTCAGCACTCGTTTCTATAGACACAATTGACCATAGTTGGGATACTGCACCCCAAGGTTCTACCTACAATCCAACCACCTATGTGATGGAAAATAATATAATCCGTCAGATGCCCCCGAAATTGAGTAAAGCCAATAAAAAAAAATTTCGGGAGGCAGAAAGGATTCGGATGTCCAAATATAATACGTAATGGTAAATATAACTATTTTATTTGTAATTTTTTTATTTATCTTTTCTCACTATACAGTCCGAGGTAGTACATAAAACATAATAATTTAATCTTTCTTAGTCATAAACCAACTGTGACGTCAGCCGGCCGTCTAACCTTGAAGATCCAGTCGCTCCCATCGACCATAGTTGCTCTGGATGATAGTTGTCGATCCCCTCGAATATCCCGCAGACGCCACCCAAGCAAGCCAGCGAGGAGAAAATTGTGAAATATATTAATGGCAATAAAACAATTTACTTGAATGTTATCTTTTATTTCTCTTTTTATACAGTAAGTACATAAAAAAAAACAGTTACTATTTCTTAGTCATTTCGAATTAAAGCAATATTTTCTTTTAAACCTATTATTCTAAATTCGAGCATTAATTAAATATTTAGGAAGAATACAATTAAATCGCAAAATTATACTGTGACATAATTAAAATCCCAGGTCATGCTGATGTCTGGGTGAAAGCCGATCCGTTAGACGTCGCAGCATGAAATTCGTACGGTTAGAGTGTGCGGGTCTGCTCTCAAGCGAATAATAAGGGAAAGGGAAGTGGCTGAACTCTCATATTGAATGAGGTGGTTGTGCTCTCAAGCGAATAATAAGGGAAAGGGAAGTGACTGAACTCTCATATTGAATGAGGTGGTTGTGCTCTCAGTACCTGTGTGGTGTTGTGTGGTTGTACTCTCAGTACCTGTGTGGTGTTTGTGTGGCGGCACTCTCAGTAACTATATACTCTTGTAACCCAGGACGCCATAGTGGATCTGGATTACTTTTCAAGTCGCCTTTATACCTAGAACCGGCAAGCCGACCCTGTCATAAGAGAACTTCAAAATTCCAGGCAAGTAAACATACATATATGTATAATATCAGTAATATTTTTTGCAAACCGTGTTGCAAACTTCACACACCGTCAGAACCGGCAAAAATAGATTTGCCGCTAAATTAAAGGTTTGTTTGAAACCGACCAAAAACCGTATCAATACAGTCCTCCAAACGGTCGCACAACTAATTTGCCACTGCAATAATCGATTGTCATGCAAGTTCAAAGTTTAATTGACGGACTGGAAATAATCGTTCGGACACTTCGGGCAGAGAATAATTTAACGGGTTGGAACTTGGAACAAACCTATAAAGAAAGTTAGGTTAGTTAGTTAGTTGTTGCTAATATTTGTTTATTATACTCATTAATTATCGGTTGCTTGTTATTACCCTAGAAGGAAAAGGACTGAATTAGTGTAAAATAAGTGAGAGTGTGGTCCGTTAAAAAACAAAACTTTCGGTTTGGTTAATAGGTTTGTTTAGGATTAGGACCTTAGGTAAATGTTTCAAAATTTAAATAAAATATCTTGTTTGAACGCACGCACCGCGAATACCAATACCATGAAAAACCAAGTTGAAACTGAGGTAAATAGGATCCAATTCATTGTATGTTCGTCTTCTCTTTCATTTGATGAACAAAGTAAAATAAACAAACAATAATGGTCGTGTTCGAGAACCACTTTTTTTAACATAGAGAACCAGTTAGGAAAGCAAAGCTAATCCGGTAATATTTGTAAATTCGAAAAATGTATTATTTTATTTAGGTATAACGATGACACAATAAAAAATTATTGTAAAACACCGTTCCGGAAAGTTATAGATTATTGTTTACACACAATATGTGTCAAATAAGCGAGGCTTTTCGTGTCTAAAGTTTTAACGCGCTTTAGAATCTAAAGCTTATTAAAATATCACATAACACATAACTAGTGTGGTCATTTAAGTGTGCAACATATAGGAATGTTTTTTATTACGGATTTCTCAGAAAATTTTATTCCTGATAAAAGTTTATGCATATTCTATATTCATATTAGGTGCACTTGGAATGGTTGCAAGTCAAACGGCGTACAGGGTAGGTCAAAAAATATAAAACTTGTACAAGAATAAAGTACCCCTATTTCAGAAAATTCAGCAAAATGTTATTAAGAAAAGTTGTTTAGAATTAAAAGTTATGCATATATTTGAAACGTGACCTCCTAAAATAAAAAAATATATTTTTTTTAAAACATTAATAATTTCCCAAAAAAATTGTTTTCTTTATATTCATCTTAAATACCTTAATCAAAATCAAATCAATTTCACATATCTTTGTTCAAATTTAAGCATATTTGTAAAATTAACTTGATTTTTAATTTATTAAGGAATCACAAACTTCATGGTTGTTGCAACGACATTAAACACAACTTTAAAATATCTTGAAAATTCAAGATAAAACATTAATAATGATAATATGCAAATTAAAAAACTCTCATTTAAAGTGCTAAATTTTTATTTTAAATGTTTCTTAAAAAACTGTACAAATTAATCAAAGACATAAATTAATCGACAAACATGAAACCCTACTAAAATAATCGCAGATACCTATGGAAAAAAAAACAAATAAGGGCTAAAAGTAAACATTATGACAGTTTGGTGGCATTATTCATTCTTAAATAATTATTGTTGTTATTTCATGTCAAATGCCTCCTCCAATACAGTTAACGTTAGCCGAGAAGGCAGAATTACTTTTAACATGTGGAGAAAACTATAAAACAGTGCGTGAAGCAGGAGATATATTCAATGAACGACATCCAGATAAACAAGTTCACTATTCAACTGTAAGCAGAATTTTAAATAATTTTAAACAGACAGGGCCTTTAGACTATAAATATAAAAACGCACCTACCACAACTGTATGTACTAAAGAAAATCAATTAGAACTACTTCAAGCAGCTGTTGAAACCCCTAGAAGATCCACCCAAGAAATGTATGCTTAAACGTGTATAAAAAAAGCTCTCTTAAAAAACAAAAACACCACTGTTATTTGTTTATTTGCACGTTTCAAAAACGAGACTGACTTCCGGTATGATTTCTGCATGTGGATTCAAGGACAATTAGAAGATCAACGAGATTTCCATAGACACATACTTTTTGGGGATGAATCCACGTTCACAACAAATGGCGCTGTTTCTTCCCAAAATTGTAGATGGTGGTCGGACGAAAATCTAAATTTTGTCATTGACAATAAAAACCAGTATTACCAAAAAACAAACGTTTGGTGCGGTATTAGTAACGACAAATTAATAGGGCCATTTTTTTTTCTCAATACCTAACTGGTGATACCTATTTACATTCTTTGGAAAACGAACTGACGGATTTTTTTGGGTAATATGAGTATACAAGAACGACATAAATTATGGTTTGTACATGATGGTTGTCCCGCTCATTCTGCTAGAATTGTTTCTAAATGGTTAAATGGGGAAATTGGTGATAAATGGTTAGGACGAAATACCGATCCACGGTGGCCTCCTCGTGCGCCAGATCTCACCCCATTAGATTTTTTTTTTGGGGATATTTAAAGAAAAAAGTTTACAAGGATCGACCGTGAAATAATGTTGAAGACCTTGAAAATTCGATACGATTTCATTGCAGAAATATTCCAGCAAGTGTATTGCGATCCACTCTTAGTGCATTTTATGATCGGACAATCAAATGCATTGAACGAGAAGGTGGACATACAGAGACGCGTCGATAATTTTTTTACACATAGAACATAATTTTATTTTTTTCTACATTTCAAATATTTTCTATTTTATTTTCTTTTTATTTGTTTATTGTTTAGTTATACTAAAAAAAGCCGATAAAAATTGGCAAAAACATTGGCATCATATTCAAATACGTTTAAGAACATTGAATTTCTTGAGTTAATTTGCACTAAACGCATACATAATGCATACATTGTTTTGTTAATAATGCCACCAAACTGTCGTAATGTTTTAGTATAATTTCATGTTTGTCGATTAATTTGTACAGTTTTTTAATAAACATTTAAAATAAAAATTTTGCACTTTAAATGAGAGTTTTTTAATTTGCATATTATTATTAATACTACCTAATGTTTTAACTCGTTAAAAAGAATTTTTAGGATATTTTAAAGTTGTGCTTGATATCGTTGCAACAACCATATGAAGTTTGATGATTCCTTAATAAAAAAAAATTCAAGTTAATTTTACAAATATGCTTGAATTTAAACAAAGATATGTGAAATTGATTTGATTTTGAATTATTTATGAAGGTCTTTAGGGTGAATATAAACAAAAAAATTTTTTTGGGAAATTATTAATGTTTTCAAAAAAAAATATTTTTTTTTTATTTTAGGAGGTCACGTTTTTGAATCTATGCATAACTTTTAGTTCTAAACAACTTTTCTTCATAACATTTTGCTGAATTTTCTACTTTATTCTTGTACAAGTTTTAAATTTTTTGACCTACCCTATACGCCGTTTGACTTAATGCAATCATTCCAAGTGCACCTAATATGATTATCGAACATGCACCAACTTTTATCAAGAATAAAATTTTCTGAGAAGTCGGTAATAAAAAAAATTCCCACACTTAAATGACCACACTGTATACCTATATGTTTATATATTTTATTAGTAGTTATATTATCTAGAGAAATAAAAATAATATACCGACTGTGGCGCGGATCCAGGGGGGTTATGGGGGTCATGACCTCCCCTCCTCCCCAAAAAAAAAATATGATAGGTAGGTACTACTATATACATAATATTATTATGAAAAAAAAATGTTTGATTTACAGTTTCTCATACCTTCGGCGCTCATTAACTCTCTCTAACATTTTTCCTTGGATCCACGCCTGTACCTACCGACGAACTGCCGACCCTTGCTGGCAACCCACGAGCCGCCACTGTTCTTAAACCAATAACTTAAACATAACACATATTTTATTAGCGTAAACAAAATTCAGGTAATCACCCTTCCTAACACTAATAAGAAAACAGTAATACTTCTGTAAATATTTAGGAAACTATATTGCTTAATTTCCAGAAAAATTCGCACATATATTTTCAAACCAACCTGAACAATGAACATAAATCCCGCGTAACGGCCAAAAATAGTAAAAAAAACTGCATAAATTGTCACTCGCACTGAATCCGCGATGGATCGATTTACAGCGAAACAAATGAATGAAAGTAGTACCGCACCCGTCACCAGAGGAGCGAGCGGTATCTAATACCAGTGTTGCCAGGTCCAACATTTTTAAATCCCTAGATAATTTCTCAAAAATTTCCTACATTTTCCCCAAATCTTTTAATTTGGAAATAAATAATGGTTGAAATTTTATTCAACAAATACAAGATAAGATAGGTGCATAGAAAATAAACCTAAGTATTATAAAAAAAATTACTAGACATATTATTTGAATTTGGATTAAAAATACATCTAAAAAAAAATCATAAAAATTAACGCATAATACATACATCGATACACCGGAGTGAAGATGGCAGCCAAAGATAGCAGCCAATATTTCCGGAAATACCCGAGCGTCAAAGTATCATCCACCATTGCATTTAAATAAAACAATAACTATATTTTATAATTGCTTTTCGTAGATTGAATTCCATTACTACTTATATTTTTAATATAATTTAAACATATTGTTTTTGTTTACCCAAGGTAGTGCAAGAGGATGTCACTGGTTTAAAAAATTGCTTTCATATTCCTACACCTTTTTTCAAAATATGAACTTGATAGTATGTACAGTTTTCAAGAAAATCGCAACAATAATATTTTTAAATTATTTTCTCTTGGCCCAAGGTAGTGCAAGAGGATGTCCCTGGTTTAAAAAATTGCTTTAATATTCCTGCACCCCTTTGCAAAATATGAACTTGATAGTATGTACAGTTTTCAAGAAAATCGCAAAAACAATATTTTTAAATTATTTTCTCTTGACCCAAGGCAGTGCAAGAGGACGTCACTGGTTAAAAAATTGCTTTCATATTCCTACACGTCTTTGCCAAATATGAACTTGATAGTAAAACAGTTGTAAAAAGAAAAACAAAAACAATATGTTTAAATTATATTAAAAATATAAGTGGTAATTGAATTCAATCTACGAAAAGCAATTATAGATAATATAGTTATTATTTTATTTAAATATAATTAGAATGAGCAGTGTATATGCAATGGTGGATGATACTTTGACGCTCGGGTATTTCCGGAAATTTTGGCTGCTATCTTTGGTTGCCATCTTAACTCCGGTAAAGCAGTAGGGTGATTGCGCTAGTAGTCGGCCTTTTTTGATCATTCTATTTTTGCTTTTTAAATAAATCTGTTTATTTAATACTTAAAATATTAATATATGTGTCCTTGTCAAGAATAAACATTAAATAAGCGATTGACAAAGATATAAATATTCGAGAAAGTACGTACCTAAATATATTATTTTTAAGTTTCTCTGAAAAATATCCTTTTAGAAGTCTGCCACTTATTGTTTAGTAGTCGGCCATGCCTATACCAGAAGTCGGCCGTCATAAAGAATGGTTATTTAGCCCAGGCCTGCATTTTTTATTTTGTCAATAAAAAGGGGAAAACATAATATTAAAAAAAAATATGTTTCTCACAATATTAAAAAAAAAAACACTTAAATGTACCTACTAAGAATATATAAAATATGCAAAGACATATTGAAGAGGAAAGAAAAATCCAAAATTCTTCACAAATATTTAATATTTTGCTCCACGCGTTCCGGTTTCTTAAACTATTTTCAAGAGCTGTATAATATAATCACAAACTTTACATTAAGGACACAAACAAGTTCACCATGGCGAACAAAGGTTAACTTAAGTTATGTATATGAATAATCTTCACCCCGGAGATATCTATGATTCAATTCAAAGACATTTTTTAAAAGTATGTATAGGTAAAGTTAAAAAAGTTCACAAAAATCGCAGTTATAATCTAGACACACAATCTAGAACCACCTGGGACACCAGTCACATCCCACATTCTTATCACCTTCTGCTTCTGCATCGCTATCTAGTTCATCTTCACATTTAGCACAATATTTCTTTCAAAGCATTTTTCTAAAATCTCGCTTTTTTCGTTGGGTTTTCCTTTTTTTTTGTTAGTATTGTTAACCATTTCCAATATGTCTTTATTTTTTAGAGAAATAAAGTTAAGGACCTTATTAAAATAAGGCATTCCCTTATTAGTGCCTGACGTAAAAATAACTTTCCAATAATTCCCTATTTAAGAGCGGTAATCACCAGCTGATCACATCAACTTCGATTTTTAGCGATTAACAGCGCGTCATGAAAGCGATGCGACGAGGTTGCAACGCCGCTCGCTGACAGGTAGTCATTTTTGCTAACCCGGAGAGTTTTCGCCTAGCTGCCGTTAAAATCATGTCTCTTCGCATTGACGCACTGTAAAAAGGGGATTACCGCGTTTGTTTTTATTTTGTAATGATAAAAAAGAACGTTGATAAACAAGGAAATTTTATTTAGTAAATTAATAATGATAAAATAACGAAAAAAACTGCCCGTATTTTTTGATTTTGCCAATATTTGACTATTGGACAGAAGTTTATATTGTTGTGTAAGCAAATGTTAAATTGTACTGTAAGTATTATAACGTTCATTGGGATACCTACATTGATGAAACAGTGTGTACAATTTCCTGTCACTTTTTTGAGAAATGTAATCAAAAAGGCAAATTTTGCGGTATTCAGAAAATTCCTCATTTTTATCGGTATTATTATCTATAAAGCCTTATTTTTATTTTATACTCTGCAACAACAACAACACACACCTATTTATTTGCACAACCGTATACAAGTGTCAGTACTATGTGAGCAGATATAATTGGCCGGCCCCCCACAACTTTTTTTAATTAGCCCCCCCCACCACCTACACTCCTCCTACAGCGATTTGATTGGTCGAACCCCCACCTAGACTCCTCCCACAGTGATTTGGTTGGTCTAGCCCCCACCTAAGCTCCCCTTGATTGGTGACTCCCATACCTTACGAGGTGTGCTTTAATTAGTTGCAATTGTAGGTGGAGCTTCTCTGAGAAAATCATCCTTCTGAAGTGGGAGTTGTGAGGGTGGGGAAAGTTGCATAAAAAGCGTACGCTTAGTCGAATTTTTAGTACACGACATATTGTAAAATCGTCTAGAATAACATTATGGATGTTTGTGGTATTTGCGATTCTGAAATTGCTATATTTTATCATACAACCATTAACTTAGTTAGACAGTTACTACTGGAAGAATATTTGACATTGCAAAATCAATATTTCCTAGAACGCACAAACTTTAAATATTGGAGCGATTATTATACACACTATTATGATAACTATCTAATGAAGTTTGAAGCAGTTTCAGATGGAATTTTGATGTGTGACTCATTTACCCAACGTGATTTGTGTATCAATATTTTTATGGAGCGGTTTCATAGTTTGGGTCATGGGAAACTATTTCCAGTGTGTCTGATTGAAGCATTCTTAAAAAAAGAGAAATCTATTGAAGAAGTGTCGGAAGAGTTGATAAGTGTTATAAACAATAAGTTTCTTAATAAATTTTAAGAGCTTAAGTGAGAAATGTGTAAATATTGTGCTAACAGTTATGGTATCTATAATTTTAGTTATGAAAAAAACATGAAAAAGATTATTAACACAGCTACCTACACATCATTAAGATCAATTGCTCTTAGCACAGTATATGAACGATTGTGTATAGTATGTTGAAGTTTGTGGCGAAGCAGTAATGAAAAATGTTTAATAGAAGGAAGATTACATACACACCCTCAACGGAATCCTCTTCATTCATCATGTGTTGCAACGGGACACATTAAATATAATTATATTACTAAACCACTTTATATAGAAATGTTGCAGATAATTCCTGATAGAGAATCCTAAAGTATATTAGGAAAGGGTATAAGGTTAATAAAATACATATATTTCTAAACATTCTGTGTTTTATTTTTAAATGAAAAATTTTACAAATTATAAACATTTGTTAATTCACAAATACAATATTCTATTTTATGAGAAAAGCACGTTGGTCGATCGGGTTCAAAAGCTGGAACTCCAATTCAATAACCGGCTTATTACTATATCTGCGTATAATGTCAAACTGTTCCTTTCCTTTTACACAGATCAAATGACTACCATTCTGCCCATCATATGCAGCAAATTCCTTCGTAATAAATATTTCATATTCAATTTTAAACCCCTGAATATCAATAAAAGTAGTAATAGCTATATCTTCAAATATTCGAACTTCTTAAACATCCGTTGTTTATGACAATAATTTTTAATTATGTGCCTTAGACTAATTAAATGTTTGATGTGTTGATTTAGAACCTTTAAATATTTCGTCTTCATAATTATCTCTTCAATAATGAAGTTAGTTTATAAAATGAATTTATTATACAGGGTGTAATTTAATTGAGTGCCGATACTTAAGGGTGATAATCTATGAATGATTCTAAGATAAAAAGTTCATATGGACATATGTCCTAAACCTCTTCATTTTTGAGCTACAGGGTGTTAACATTTTAAGAAAAATATAACTTTTTTATATAAATCACTCTTAGATATTTTTATGAAATTTTGTACATACCTTTTAATCAATAAGGAGCATTTTTTGACCTAACAGATTTATAAAAATTTTTACCAGTGACGTCCGTACGGGGTTTGAACTGAATATTTTTAAAGAAAAAATGGATACGCCACTGCTTTTTCTAAAAACGAAACTTACTTTTGAAATTCTCATTTATTTTAAAGCAAATTTCGTTTATGGACTTACTTTTGTACGACGCACCGTTTTCGCGTAAAAAAATAAAAACAAAAAAAACATTTTTTTCTTCGGTTCATTGAGACTGCTTTTATTTATTTTGTTGAATTTGGTTGGCACCCACCATGAGTGGAAACACTTTTTTTGGGACAACAATTTATTTTCTACTCACCAGTGACATTCAACTGAACGTTTGAAAAGAAAAAAACGGTAACCATATTAAATGCCCTCTTAAAGCAAATCAAATAAAAATCAGTAGGCTGGGTAAAGCTACATCAATTTTGACGTTTCTTTTCATAAAGACAAAAGGCCTGGCATTGATTTTGCATTATTAAATAATTATTATTACAGTAAGACGTTAAATTATAATAAAAGAATGGTAAATTTTACAAACAGTGAATTAACTGACATGCATTTTATTTATGGGCTTGCAGACGGTAATGCATACGAAGCCAGGCGGATATACCAAGAGCGGTATCCAAATCGCGTAGTACCCGATCCGAGAACATTTTCTAGGATTCATAGACGTCTCCACGAGACCGGAACTTTAAGAGTAGACCACAGTGCTAAAGGAGTCCATCAAACAGTAAGAACACCGGAACTTGAAGAAGGAATTTTACACGAAATTGAGGAGAACCCCGAAAGTAGCACGAGGAAAATCGCGGCAACATTTAATGTTTCACATTTTCTTGTTTGGAAAATTCTCATCGAAAATTTATTATACCCATATCACATTCAAAGAGTCCAGGCATTACTCCCTAGAGATTTCCCGATGCGCATTAATTTCTGTGTGTGGTTTCTTCAAAACCTGATGGAAAATCCGTTATTTGACAGGCACATTCTTTTTACCGACGAAGCTAATTTTTCTCGAAACTCAATAAGAAATTTCCATAATAACCATTTATGGGCGGATGAAAACCCTTATGCAATTGTAGAATCAAATCATCAAGAACAGTTCTCAATAAATGTTTGGGCTGGCATTATTGATGATTATTTGATAGGCCCATTTTTTCTCCCAAGAAGACTTGATGGACAATCATATTTACACTTTCTTGAAGAAGATCTGCCGCCAATGCTTGAAGACCTTCCATTATTATTAAGAAACCAGATGTGGCTAATGCACGATGGTGCGCCTCCACATTTTAGCTTACGAGTGCGTGAATTTTTAAATCACACCTATCGCAATCGGTGGATAGGTCGCGGAGGAACGCAGCCATGGCCACCTAGATCTCCGGACCTTAACAGTTTAGACTATTTTTTCTGGGGGCATCTGAAAAGCTTAGTGTACCAAGTGCCGATTCATACCGAAGAAGAGTTACGAAATCGTATATTAGTATGCTGCCAAACCATAAGAAACACCCCGGAAATCTTCGAAAATGTGCGTCAGTCTATGGGAAGAAGAGTCCATGCTTGCATACGTGTGGGTGGACGACACTTCGAACAACTACTGTAAATAATGTGGGTTCTTTATTCTGTTTATCTTCTCTTGTCATTTCGCTTTCGATTTAAGGTTTGGAATTTTTCCTTTTAAATTAATCGCGATTTTTGAAATAAAATTTTTTATTTTTTTTTGTTTTTATTTTTTACGCGAAAACGGTGCGTCGTACAAAAGTAAGTCTATAAACGAAATTTGCTTTAAAATAAATGGGAATTTCAAAAGTAAGTTTCGTTTTTAGAAAAAGCAGTGGCGTATCCATTTTTTCTTTAAAAATATTCAGTTCAAACCCCGTACGGACGTCACTGGTAAAAATTTTTATAAATCTGTTAGGTCAAAAAATGCTCCTTATTGATTAAAAGGTATGTACAAAATTTCATAAAAATATCTAAGAGTGATTTATATAAAAAGGTTATATTTTTCTTAAAATGTTAACACCCTGTAGCTCAAAAATGAAGAGGTTTAGGACATATGTCCATATGAACTTTTTATCTTAGAATCATTCATAGATTATCACCCTTAAGTATCGGCACTCAATTAAATTACACCCTGTATAGCAATTTTTGCACATGCTCATTAAAGTTGTTTAACAATTTTAGTTAGAGGGTTATAACTAAATATTTTGTCATGTAACACTAGACAATAAGCGGATACATCATCTTCAAGATCCTTGTGTAATTCAAATTCTACTCGCATAACAACAGGACCAGTTTCAATCGAATCCTTTTGATGTGAACAATCAATATATGTTATGGGTGCATTATCTCGGAAATCACTGGGAGAAAAATCTGGTTCAGGTGATAGTCCGTAATACGACCTTTGAAACTGCGAAAACATGTCATATAATAATGAATATTTATTTTTATCAAAGTCTAAGAAAAGATCATTGTATGGATATCTTTCAGAATTCAAATACACCTTAATGTTTCGCAACTTAATATTGATAAATCTACTCATATCGGTTGTAGCTTTATCTCCTGAATCCTTTTAGAAACATATTGCCACATGTCGAGGAGTATTTACTCTGGTTGAAGTTTTGACAGGCCAATTATGACGACTTGTTTTTGTTAATTCAGGATACTCGATCAATTCCCAACTTCGAAATGCAATTAATATATTTGTATTTTTATTAATAATTTTTGTCAACTCTAATTCTTAAAGAATGGCTACTGATATGTGAGGCACATACCAAGTTAGTTTCGTTAGCGCAATTTTCAACTTCATCAACCGTATTAGCAGTAGCGTTTTTATCAGAATTATCTTGAACTAAAATAAGCTCTTGTTTGGAATTTAAAACTATTTTCTTATAGTTTTCAAAGAAACTTATCAAAAACTTAAGTGGAATACAAACATTAAATAATCCCGTGGTTGCATTAACTACTTGAGAGACTTCTCCGGGAAACCAACCAGCATTTTTTAATTTATTACACTCATTTTTATTATAGGATAAATAACCTTTAATTGTAGACGTTAATCCAACATCCCTAACTGAATCTATAGTAACACCATTTAACTGATATCGAATCTCTTTGAAAAGAAATGCTACACCATTGGTAATTAGAATTAGTGTATTTGGGGCAGTTCCATCAGCTTTTGTTAGCTTACCCTCTATGTAAAGAAAACTTTCGGAAGGAAGCGTATATTTTTCTATTTCATGAATGGGAATTATAATCTCATCATTATTACCCAATTTTGATGGAAGATACGGTTCATATGCATGAAACTCTGAGTGTGTAATTGAGTTATCGATTACAATATTTTGTGTTATATGTAAGGTATCCATATTATATTAATACCTTCAAACCTAGTGATTTGAGAAAAATTTTGTTTATAGATGTTATTCGTTGGACGCTTGGTTTCCCACTAAGCTTAGATCTAAAAATTTTACGCCTCTTGTACTTGTTTGAATTAGGCTTCTTAAGCGAACTTCTAGTTTCGAAATCATTTCTATTATATATTATAACCATTATACCTGTTTTATATGCAACCTTATCGTGACTGTTTCGTTTCGAAAATCGACAGGTTCTAAGTTTTGATCCAAAATATTTATAGTTAGTTTATCTATTACGTTAACGGTAACAGGAAAAAATCTTATATTTTGAGGACTTTCTATAATTTTAAACCCGGGACTAACATTAGGGAAAAATTGATGCATAATATGTACAGGCTTTTCGTTCAGATAGGAGCCGTCTGCAATACTGCAATCAATACATAAAGAATTAACTTTTATAATCTCTGCTGGACTTTCTGCCACTCTTGGCTGCTCATCACCTAGAAGAACCCCATTTTGAAAACCCAGAATTGCACCTATTGTTCTTCATCATCATCATCATCAAACAGCCGTTCGCGTCCACTGCTGGACATAGGCCTCCCTTAGTGTCTGCCACCGCTCTCTGTCTTGTGCGCTCTGCATCCAGTCTCCCCGGACTCTCTTAATGTCGTCCGTCCATCTTGTTGGTGGTCTACCTCTGTTCCTGTAGGCTTCGTGCCTTGGCCTCCACTCCAGAATACGCTTTGACCATCTTCCATCCATTGTTCGTGCCAAATGGCCTGCCCAGTTCCACTTCAAGGTTGCTACTCTCTCCACGACATCAATTATACCCGTCCTCTGTCGTATAGTAGTATTGGGTATTCTGTCTCTCAGTGACAGTCCAAGCATCGACCGCTCCATAGATCTCTGGGCTACTCGCAGCTTGTGCGCCGTTTTTCTGGTAAGAGTTAGCGTTTCTGCCCCATAGGTTAATACTGGCAGTATACATTGGTTGTATGTTTTCCGTTTGAGACATATAGGAATGTTTGATTTGAAAACATCCCTAAGCTTTCCAAATGCCGCCCATGCCAAGCCTATTCTCCTGTTCAGCTCGCAGGTTTGATTGTCTCGGCCTAACCTAATCTCGTGTCCCAAATATCTATAGGTGGCAACCTGCTCAATATTCCGACCGTCAACTGAAATATTCTCGCTCATGACAAGGTTGGTCATACATTGAGTCTTCTTAAAATTTATTTTCAAACCGACTTCTTTGCACGCTTCATGAAGGCTCTTTAGCATAGTCTGTGCCTGGTCAATACTGTCGGCAGTTATGACAATGTCATCAGCGAATCTCATGTGGCTCAGCCGCTCTCCGTCGATGTTTATGCCCATCTCTTCCCAGTTTACTCTTTTGAAGGCATATTCCAATACGGTGGTGAACAGTTTCGGAGATATTGTGTCGCCCTGGCGAACTCCTCTTTCGATTTGGAATTTATTTGTGTCTGCATGCAATCTTACGCATGCCGTTGCCCGCTTGTATAGGTTTTTCAATAGGGAAGTGTATCGGTGGTCAATACGACAGTCCGCCAGCGCTAGCAGCATTTTGTGTTGGTTTACGAGGTCGAAAGCTTTTTCAAAATCTATGAATACCAGGACGAGTGGTTTGTTATATTCGATGCTTTTTTCTATTAAGGTCTTAATAGTTTCGAGGTGGTCGTTTGTTCCATACCCTGCTCTGAATCCCGCCTGTTCGCGTGGCTGGTATAAATCTAACTTAGATATCAGACGCTTAGTTATGATCTTCATAAAGAGCTTGTAGGCATGTGACAATGTCACATACCTATTGTTCTTGCCTTAAAAATAATATCTGTATCACACTTGATTATTGATTTTAGCGTATTGATATTTGCATAGAGCTGAAATGAAATATTTCTTTTTTTAAACTCGGCTTGCAAATATTTATTAATATCATCTATTTCATAACTTCCTAGCGGAATTGTTAAATACTCATCGTTTTTTCCAAAGTAGACTTTATTGTTGTTTTCATCTATGTTTGGTATTGCATTAAAGGTTTCAAAGTTCGCTAATCCGACAACATAGGAGGCATTAGGATCCAAGTAAATGGGGGGGGGGGGGGGGGGGGTGAGGGTGAAATACTGAATGTAATGTGGCAGAGTCGCCAGATAAAACTATAGTAAACGACATGACGGTTTAGAAAGGAATAAAATTAAAATATAATTACGTATTATTATAAATGAACTGTAAACATAATTGTCCGCATGTAAAAGTGTTAAAAGATTGATATTTATCATAGTTGTATTTAACATCGTTTTTGATACCATCGCTAGAAAAATAAGATATAACTTCTGTTGGAGGTCTTAAATTACCAAAACTATCAAAATAGTTTATGTTTTAATGGTTTTTTATACAGGGTCGTTGGTATGTATGGAAACGGTCGATTATTTCATAAAGTAAAACAGTTAGCAAAAAATATTTAAGACAAAAGTTTCAAGGTTTGTAAAGGTCTATTAGAATTTTAAAAAAATAAGTATACAGGATGAGTCAGAAAACCGTAGAGAAACAAAGTTACTTTTTTTTAAATAGAACACCCTATATCTTAGAATATTTTTGGATTTGATATAAAATAACAATTAGTTTTCAATAAGTGCATTATAAGTCTCAAGCTAATAGTTTTCGAGATATCGACTTTTGAAAAATTACATTATTGAACTTTGACAGCTTCTTAGAGTAAAACGGCTTACATGCCCCTATTTTAGTTTCTTATTATCTTCCTAAAAGTGTCAACTTCCGGTTAATCAGGATGTAACTCAAAAGCCGGAAATACAGTACCTACTTCCGATTTAACCGGAAGTTGATGTTTTTGGGAAGACAATAAAAAAGTAAGATAGGGACATGTAAGCCGTTTCACTCGAAGACATACCGTTAGAAAGCTAAAAGCTGTCAAAGTTCAAAAATGTCATTTTTCAAAAGTCGATATCTCGTAAACTATTAGGTTTAGGCTTATATTGCACTTATTAAAAAATAATTGTTATTTCATGTAAAATCCAAAAATATTCTAAGATATAGGGTGTTCCATTTAAAAAAAAGTAAATTTGCTTCTCTGCGGTTTTCTGACTCATCCTGTATACTTATTTGTTTAAAATTCTAATAGACCTTAAAAAGCCCTAAAACTTTTGTCTAAAATATTTTTTGCTAACTGTTATACTTTAAAAAATAATCGACCGTTTCCATACATACCAACGACCCTGTATATTATGCTGTCCAGTGCGTGCCGACACCTTTATTATCATCCAAGTTTATAACACCGAATTCACATTTTTTAATTTTACTCGGCAATTTATTTCGCATATAAACACCTCTGAAATTTGGAAATTTAAATAATTTTGCATACTTTATTAAATCAAAATTTGTTAATGGTCTGCGAGGTAGCAATTTTAACAGTTTTTTTAATACGGTTTTAAATATAACCCACACCCTTTCCTAAATGGTTTTAAATAAAGCCCTTTTCCTATTGACACTTTTTCCATTACCTGGTTATGTATTTTTTGTTCTTCCAACTTCTTTTGGGCATTTTTAGTTGCATTAACAGCTTAAGCAATCCCAGCGGCACCACCACTGAGAGCTCCTAAAGCAGAGAGTTCTGCAAAAATGTATATTAAAGGAAGGAATCCCCCACTCTTTGGGATTGGAATAATTCGTTGTTTAGGTTCTCTAATTTTTAATTTTCTTTTTTTTTATGGATGACAGGGCCGTATTTACAGCACTTTTTAATTTAGTAAACTTTTTGCCAGATATACTCTTTCGAGCTTTACTGACAGCTTTATTAAAAGTTATCTGACCACCCTTTCTACTCTTTCTATTTTTCTTTCTTCTCACCCCCATACCTAATTTTGTTTTAGCTTTCATTATTCCGCTCACAATTAATGAAGATAATTTTTCACCTATACTAGAAGTTTTGGCTTTAAATCTTGTCAAAGCTTTATTAGTTAAAATTTTATCTGCGCTGTGTCTTCTCTCTAAGTCAGGATATTTTGAATAAACTATATCGTGTTCTTTACAAGCTTCATCTAACTTAACAGATTTATACCTCTATCACCTCTAGCCAATCTTTTATTTAATTTGGTACCAGGGCCGCAAAAATTGTAAGAAGGAATGTGAAGTTCTATTGGTAATTTATTAATCAAAGTATTTATGAAACCGTTACCGAGCCTCCTAACACCCTTACTGTGACTGTTATTTAAAGTACCATGTTGAGCCATCGTATATAAAATGCGTGATAATTTATCAGACTTTTATTTAAATAGCGATATCCCAAGGATGAGGATTAAGAAGCAAAATATTTTCCTACCAATAAAAAATTTTGAATTAAATCAAGAATAATATAGAAAGCATGGGATATTATTTGGCGGGAATTGCAAACGGTGTTTGATCGTGGGACCTTCTGGTTGTGGAAAAACAAATGTCATGATCTCCCTTCTAACAAATATTAATGGGCTAAGGTTTAAGAACATACCGGGTGTTGCATCGTCGAGCGGGACATAGGAAATCCCATGTAATTTTAAATGGGGTCAATTATTGGCTTCCCTAATTATTTTAGAGAAAAATTCTATTTAGGTTTATTAAAGAGCACTAAAACCCACATTCAAAAGAATAACTTTAGATATTTTTGATGAGCCCGTTTACGGGTTATCGCCGATTTCTTTTTAACTATTTCTCCTTTTTATGGCCCCGTATTTGCGGGCACCAGTCAAGGTAAAAGATGACTGTCAAATAAAGTTGTCATTTTGAAATGTGTGCTTTATTGTTATAAAAACTCGTACATCGAAAATATTAAAGGTGTATTTATGAGTACAAATTAATCTGAATAAAACTAAAATAAAGTATCCAATTACAAGGTTAATTATGATATTTTACATGTTTCAATATTTTACTAATTAATAGGTAGGTACTATTAAATTGTTAGAACTTTAGGATTTAAGAAGATGTTCAAATATTCCTCAAAATGACAACTTTATTTGACAGTCATCTTTTACCTTGACTGGTGCCCGCAAATACGGGGCCATAAAAAGGAGAAATAGTTAAAAAGAAATCGGCGATAACCCGTAAACGGGCTCATCAAAAATATCTAAAGTTATTCTTTTGAATGTGGGTTGTTTTAGTGCTCTTTAATAAACCTAAATAGAATTTTTCTCTAAAATAATTAGGGAAGCCCATAATTGACCCCATTTAAAATTACATGGGGTTTCCTATGTCCCGCTCGACGATGCAACACCCGGTATACATATATTCAAAGTCATTGTGTCAATCAAAATATGAATATTTACGTAGGCTTTTTAAGCCTTTAGAATACATAGGCTATTGTGAATCAGCAAATGATAATGGCATTGTTTCTCCAAATGAAATCAAGCGAAACTCCGTCATTATATTTGACGACATTGTTTGTTGTGAACAAAATCTTATGAGAGATTATTTCTGTTTTGGACGTCATCAACACACTGATTGTTTTTATTTATGTCAAACCTACTCATCAATCCCAAAACAACTTATAAGAGATAATACTAATCTCTTAGTAATATTTCAACAAGACACCACTAACTTAAAACACATATATGACGACCATGTCAATAGTGACATGTCATTTCAAGAATTTAAAGATTTATGTGCTACATTCTGGCAGCAAAAATATGACTTTGTGTAATTGATAAAGATTGTTCGATAAAAGATGGTCGTTATAGAAAGGGGTTTGATAACTACATTTGCCTTTAAGGTATATAAGTGAACGCCAAAATATTAATTAACTATTATATAAATTCACATTCAATTGTTAAGATGGATGAAAAAGCCGCTAAAGAATTAATAAAAACCAGAAGGGCGGTCAAGCAAAAGCATAATGCTTTAAAATCCGATATATCCGAGAAACAAAGTCGTATGCAAAAAGAATTTCAGCCGATTACTGAACCCTTACAAGAATTAATATAGTCAATTAAAACAGAACCATTCATTAAAAAAGAAAGGTATTCCCCACAAATGGTTTCAACCCCAATCCAAACACCCGCCAATAGAAGGTCTAATCCATATAATAATAATAATATAATAATATAATATATTACACAGTTTCATTCTTTACTTTACAATAATTGATACTTGATGCCATAAATGACAATGTGAATATATTATTTGTTACGGCTAAAGTTCATCTGAACTTGTGCGTATTTACCTAATATATCTTCCACCATCGTCCATGAATGTACTATAATTCATATTATATATAAATGAAAAGAATAAAGTAAGTAGGTATATAAAAAAAACAATATATTATCATTATACCTAAAATTATAGAAATAACACCCTTACCAAGAGAAAAGAAATGTAAGCATTAGTGAACATTAAACAATACACATCCAAGCAAGTTAAACAAGCGAAAGCAAGGGGAATAGTAATAAAAAAAGGTATGGTCAGTGGTTGCATGTTTGCAGAATATCTATCACATATTTAGTTAAGGCGAAATTAGCCAGGAAGCGCCAATACAGATCACATATTATCTTTATAACTATCTATAATCGGAAAAAATCGTCAAAGTAGGAAGTTTGTTTTTTAGAAGTATCATACCTATTACTGTCTAGGTTAGTGTTGGTATTAATTGGGGTTTTTGTTTTGTTTACGCTAGTAAATATATTTTTTATTTTTTTTTATTTTAGTATTCAGTATAGTACACATTTTTTATGTCTATTAAACTATGTATGTAACTGCTGCTTTTATCGAGGATCCATTTTTTAATTCTTTTTTTAAATAAGTTGTCAGATTTTATAATTTTTATGTCATTTGGTATTTTATTATATATGTGTGGTCCTAAAAAGAAAAAAAAGCTTCTTTGAGTAACTGTTTTTGTTGCAATAGGTACTCTGGTAGTATGTTCTTTATTTCTTGTTTCATATCCGTGTTCTATGGGATTCAGTTGTAACCTATTTTTATGTTGTTTGGTTAACATGATTAAGCAAAAATGTTCACGCATGTCTAGGAATCCTCCCTGGTTATAAAGTTCTTTGCTTGGGAAACTTCGTGTTTTACCATATATGATTTTTAGCATCCATTTCTGTACTTTATCCAATGAAGATAAATAATTGTTGGTGATACCACCCCATGCCAAGATTCCATAGGTAAGATGGGGTTCTACCAGACCGTGATATAAAATTTTAAGGTGTGGTATAGAAAAGAATTTTTTTAGGTATTTAAATTTATAGAGAAGGGATCGAACCTTTTTAGTTACCGCTAGAGCATGATGGTCCCATCTTAGATGTGCATCAATAAGGATTCCGAGATACTTACCATTAAGCGTCATGTCAATATTTGCTGCAGAGCAATTGCAATCCTCAAATACAGATATCGACTCATAGGTTGGTAGATTTGTGTTATATGAACTAAATGGTATGTAGTACGTTTTGGCGATGTTAACAGTGAGCAATTTTCTATTAAAAAAATGAAAAACTTTTCCATTTCTCGTTTTACTGTTGTTCTTAATATATCCCAGTTATCGGCTTCGAAAAATATTACGGTATCATCAGCAAAACTCACCACCTGTCCATCCAAGTTTAGCGAAAAGAGGCTGTTTAAATATATATTAAAAAGTATAGGTCCCAATACGGTCCCCTGAGGTACGCCAAATTTAACCAGTCTAGTTTCACTTGTTTCATTTTTAATTTTTACGCTTTGTGGTCTGCTATTTAGGTTCTCTTTAAATAGGTTATGAGGCCTTCCTCTAAAGCCAATTTTATATAAATCTTCAAGCAATTGTTCATGGTTGACTGTGTCAAAGGCTTTTGCAAGATCTATAAAGACAGCTATGGCAGGTCGTCGTTTATCCAGGGCTTTGTATATTTTTGTTGTCAGGTCTACCATAGCATCCTGTGATGATTTTTTTTCCCTAAATCCATATTGATATATATGATATAATTTTATATTTATTTAAAAATGTAGTCATTCGGTTTTTGATTATTTTTTCTATTATTTTTGTAATACCTGATATTAGGGTAATAGGTCTGTAGTTGGTTATCTCCAGTTTATCTCCGCTCTTAAAAATTGGTTTTATTATAGAATTCTTAAATGTATTTGGAAATTTGCCCTGCACAAATGATTGGTTAATTATTGCTGCCAAAGGATCTGCAATTAATTCAGCTATATCTTTAAGGAGTTCATTGCTTATATTATCATATCCAGGTGCTTTAGAATCTTTTAGTGTAGATATTGTATTGGTTACTTCGTTCTTGTCAGTCGGTTTTAAGTAAAAGGAGTGTAGATTTTCTTGTTGACTTGGTGTTTCAGAATTTATGCAATTCTTGATCTTATTTGCCATTTTTTCCCCGATATTAGTATAAAAATCAACGAAAACGTTAGCAATTTCTTTAGGTTCAATAAAATATTTATTTTCATTTTTTATTTCAGAAATATCGTTTTTATTTGGGCCTGAGCACATTTCTTTAACCGCACTCCACATGTCTTTCGAATTGTTACTATTTTGTGCAATCCTAGATTTAAAATATCTTGTTTTTGTTGTTTTTATTAGACTGGTTAATTTATTTCTAAAAATTTTATATTTATTTATATTATATGGTGTTGGATTAGATGTTTTACATTTAAAAAGTTGATTTTTCGTTTTTATTGAGTTTAAAAGGCCGTTTGTTATCCATGGGTTTTTTTTTCTATTGATATTTGATTTTATCACAGTCGAACACGCCTTGATTAATTCTTTAAGTTTATTTACGAAATATTCCGCGCAGTCATTAGCATCAATATTTTCATTGTATATATTCCCAAGTTTCACGTTTAAGCTGTTCTTTTAATTTAATTTTATCTACATATGTTTTTAGATTTAAGATTTTATTATTGAAATTAGGTTTATGATATTTATAGAAAATTATCTGTAATATTTGAGAGTAGTGGTCAGTTATATTTGTTTTTAAAATAATAGGATTTAATTTTATGTCATTGTTGTCTCAAGTTTTAACAAATATATGATCTATACAGCTCGCTGTCTGGTTTTGTACTCGCGTACTTTTGTTTATTGCGGAAATAAACCCTGCTTCGCTTAAAATATTTAAGTATTCGCTACTACTGTTATCTTCCTGCGATATATTTATGTTAATATCTCCTAAGAAAATGTGAAAATCATAATTAGTACTGCATCCTTGTAAATAGTTTAAGAGCTCTGCATTAAAAGTTTCAATGCAAGTAGATGGGGGTCTATATGTAGCCGTTAACAATATTTTTTTATGAAAGAAATTGACTGATAGTTAATATATATGTAGTTATATGAAAGATATCTTCCAACAAACATGCCAACATTTATAGGAGATAATGATGATGTATTTTTAAATTATGATAATGTAGCAGCTTCTAGACTTAATACATCTTCTCCAACGATTACGGATGAATCCATTCAAGACTTGCGAGAAAATATATTAGAACTTACCAGAGGTCCTGGCTATCAGACATATTTAGAAGCATACCATCCGCTAATAAGAGGGTTCATTGATGCTTCAATAAAGGATAATGAGGATAAGTTTGATCACAAGTATGGTATTAGTCATGATATACAGACAGAAAAGTATTAAATCGCAAATTCTCCGGGAGAATTCGTTGGAAAAGATTTAAAAGTTGAAAATGTGACATATGAAGGAAGGCCCGGAGTATATGAACTTTTATTTAAAAAACATCCTGTAGGATATAGTGTAAAAGATTTGCAGGACTATATGGATATATTAAAAAGAACGATGGCCTATAGACGAAATTTTGATCCTAACCAACAGATTCAAGGAACAACAGATGTAAAATATTTGACAATTATTAAACCATATTTATTACAAAAAGGGGTATTAAAAGGCAGCACGTCATCAGAACCAGAAATTCGTTCAGTAGCAAGCACGTCTAGGGCAATAAGTCCCGCACAAAGGCCCCGCTCTACTAGAGTACAATCTGCTAGAAGTGTAACAGGACAAGGGGCTCTGTTAAATTTATCTAAGGAAAAAATGGATTATGTCTACTATGACAATCCCAATGAGATAATTGACAGGTTAAAGCTGTTGGCTGCATCACAAATGGCTGGACATACCGGACATAATAATGAAATTAGTTCTATAATTGGAGAACTAAGAGAAGCTAACATTATTTTATAAAAGGAAGTGGTGCAAATTTATTGTAACATTTCAACAATGACGGTCGATAAATTTGGTAGGCATATTACGAAACGTAATAATGTTGATCCTGCAATATTGGGAGAAAAGGTATTGGAAAATGTAGAAGAAAGAATTATGGAAAACTTCACTAAAGGTGTTAAGTATATCGAAAATAAAATAATTCAAAATATTCAACAAAATACACAATTCAAAAGTGATGAAGCAAATACGAGTGTGAAAGATTTAAATAAAAGATTAAATAAAAATGTTGAAATAATGCAAGGCGTTGAAAAAAAGATAAAGTTATATGAAGGTGAACATTATGACAAAATGTTGAATATAGAAAACAGTATTAAAGAAACGAGCGATCTTTTAGGAAATGTTTCTCTTAAAATATTTCAATATGAGGATGACCTTAAAACACTCAAACATGTAGCGAGCCATCATGATGATATTAAAAATACAATAGTAAAGGATAATTCAGCATCAATTAAAGACATTCAAGAAAATCTTTTACAGGGTCTTAAACTTAAGTTTAAAACCTTTGCTGATACACTTCATGATAGAGTTGCTGAAGAAATAACAAATTTTCGAACTACTCATGATTACCTGGACAAACCATACAAAAGATGTTGAAAGATCTTTGAATATCCATTTAGCGGTGCATAAAAATGATTTTGAGAAAGTGGATAATATTAAGAGGCAGTTGCCAACAATTTTGGCCAAAATTCAAAACAGTGTCAATGTTGATGATTTAAAAAAATTGGAAAATACAGTAATAATGCAAATAAAATCTTTAAATGAAAAGAATAATGCGATTAAAAAGGAATTCAATTTTAAAAATGTCGAAGATACATTTCTGAATCAGATACAATCCTTAAATGAAAAATGTATGGAATCAGAAAATAAAGTTATTGCTGCTGAACTAGGGTTAAAAAACATAGAAGATACTTTAAAAAATGAAATAAATACTCTAAATGAAAAAATTCAAAATTTAAGCCGACTGGATGTAAATATTAAAGACGGCAATGAAATCAAACAAATAAAATCGGAATTGGGCGATGAAATTAAACAGATAAAATCTAATATAAGTGAACTTCAATTAGATTTTGCTGAAACAATATTATATATAAAAAGTGTTGAAATTAAAATTGATAAAGAACTAAAATCTATTGGGGAAGAAACCAAAACTCTTTCACACAGTTTGAATGCACTAGGTGATAAAACAGTATTAGGGTTGGACAAGGTTACAAAATAATTCAAGTCCCTCAACACGATAGTTGAAAAAAGAATTGACGATTCTAGAACTGAATTTAAAGCATCCTTGGCTTTGGTAAGACATGAATTAAGCTCTGTTATAGATTCGGCAAACGAAAAAACACTGTTCGAATTAAGTGGTAAAGTAAAGAATGAGATTGAAAAACTAGAAAATAAAATTAATGAGTTGGAGGGTAAGATTAAGTGAATAATTTGATATTTAAGTAACATCCATGAATAAATACATTAGTTATTAAAAACCATCATGGCTGAAAATATTAAGGAAACTCTGGTAAATGAATTGCATAAACCAGCTAGAAAGAATTTCAAACGTCGTCGTGTAATAATAAAAAATTTGTGTGCCTTATGGCAAGCTGATTTGGTTGAGATGCTTCCTTACGCAAAAATTAATAAGGGTTATCGTTATATTTTAGTAGTAATAAACGCTTTTTCAAAATATGTTTGGGTTCAACCTGTTAAAAGAAAGAATGCGACAGATGTTACTTTGGCTATGTCTAACATTTTAAAGGAAGTTAAAATGATTCCAAAAAATATTCAGACTGATATGGGAAAGGAATTTTTTAATAATAGCAGACTTTCTTCAATCTTATCCGCTGCTTCTTTCAAATCAGGCGGAGTACAGCTAATTAACTCGTCGTCACTATCGGAGAACATCTTTAATCTGTATTCTTTTTCTTAAAAAAACGCTGACTTTCAAAAAATTTTAAGCGACAACTGCTGTCAACTGGTGACAACGACTAACAATGGAAATAAAAGGTAATAACCGGTGCGACAAAATTTATTATTTCAAAAACTATGGTGCAAAATTAGGAGTTTAAAAACTAATGAATGAATACAAAATCAATCACTATAGTACTTTTTCCAATCTAAAAGCTAGTATTGTCGAAAGAGTTAATAGAACTTTAAAAAATCTTATGTGGAGAAAATTTAGCTTGCAAGGTAATTATAAATGGTTAGAAATTTTAAAGGATAGTGTTAAAATATAATAATACAATTCATAAAATAATAGCTTTTAAACCTGCTGAATGCTGATGTTAATAAAAATAATGAAAAAAAAAATATTACTACTTGCCTACACTTTTCCGAAAACGCTTGATATTAGAAAACTAAAATTTCAAAAATATGACTTTGTTTGAATAAGTAAATATAGAAAGGCGTTTAAAAAAGGGTATACTCCAAATTGGTCAAATGAGATTTTTCAAATTAGAGAAATAAGATTAACAAATCCCAGAGTATATTTACTAAAAGATGAAAAAAACAATGATATTCAAGGAGGCTTCTACGAGGAAGAGCTACAGAAAGTCAAACATTCAAATGTCTATTTAGATGAAAAAATACTAAGAAGAAAAGGAGACAAAGTTTTTGTTAAATGGTTAGGGATGGATAATTCACACAACTCTTGGATTCCTAAAACTGAAATATTAAAATAATATGTATTATTGTATAATAATCTTGCTACAAATTAAATAAAATACAGTATTTACTAAGAAATTGTTTTATTTTGCACATTATTTACTATTGAAGCGTTCACAATACATTTTATACCTATGCTCTATAGTTAAAACTTGGTTTAATACATTAGCCGAACATTGGATTCTTCGTTGAAAATGCATTCGATCCCAGGACAACCGCTCATACATATTGTCTCTAGCCCGTCTATAGGCATAATTCCACTGTATTATTGTGTGAAATTCATTTTTATCCTCATCGAACTGCACTTTCTTCATAATATAAAAACTCTTTAATTTTACGTTCAAGAAGGGTAGGGTGTGAAATTAACAATTCCATTAATGTACACAAGTTTTCACTAGCATTCTCCTGAACCGATATTACTTCAAATATTTTATTAATTACATCACCCTCTATATTCATATAATTGTCTTTAAAGACTGAAAAGTATTGTTCAAAATGTTGATTTTTAAGGAGCTTCAACCTCTTTTCTAATAATGGTGTTAGCTGCCACAAATTGTTAACCGATTCCCTACCTAAGTAGATGTAAAAGCCATTCTTCTTAATTTTCAACACATATTCATCATTACTCGTGTGGGGTTGCTAGTCCTCCATCGGGCGCCTCCCCAGGTGGCGGATAGGGGAACGCCTCCCAGATATGGGTGGTACCGGGGAAATGAAATACTCGAGGCGGACCAAAACTAGCATGAGGAAGGGCAGCAGCGATCATCATTACCAGCCCGTGGCAGAAAGGAAATGATCCTTAAATTGGCTCGGAAACTGGAATGCCACAGGCGAAACTGAAAACAGTTGGAAGGCTGTGGTACTGCGATGCGGAAAGCAAAAGGGAAACTACCGCATTATTTTCCCCAGGACATCCTTTTGTCCAAAAAAACTATTTTTATAATGTCAGGAAACATTAACAGTACGGCCCTCAGTCCCGGGCAGATGTTAGATCATCAGAGAGTGCTAAGAATCCCCCGGCTTGACATGATGAAGTTTAACAAGCGAATTGGTACGTGGAACACAAGAACACTTTTTGCAGCCGGCAAACTTGATAACGCTATAAAGGAAATGCGACGACTTAATATTGACATTCTTGGAATTAGCGAGAGTAAATGGCCGGACAGCGGAATATGCTTGAAACAGGGAATTACTTTTTACTACTCTGGAAATAATAACCAAAACCATGGGAACGGTGTGGGATTCATGGTCACTGAACAAATTAAGAAATCTGTACGCAATGTTGTTGCTTACTCGGACAGAACTATCCTTCTGCAGATTGATGCCAAGCCAGTCAACCTTAACCTTATTCAGGTATACGCACCTACAGCTGACAAACCTGATGCAGACGCCGAAAGGTTCTATGAAGAAGTACAGGAAGTCCTAAGTTCACTAAAATCTGATGAGATTACCGTTGTTATGGGGGACTTTAACGCAAAAGTGGGAAGAGGCAAAGTGGCTGGTGTCGTGGGTGCATTCGGGCTGGGTGAGAGAAACGACCGAGGTGAATTACTAATTCAGTTTTATAAACAAGAAAATCTGGTGATTAAGAATACATATTACTGACTACTCCTAGACGTTTGTATACATGGCGTTCTCCACAAGACAGTCCCAATCGTATAATAAGAAATCAGATTGATTTCTTTCTGATTAATCGCAGATACCAGAATGGTGTAACGCGAGTGGCTGCCTATCCGGGGGCTGATATTAACTCTGACCATAATCCCATAATAGCCAATGTTAAAATTAATCTCAAAGTTATCTCAAAAAGAAAGGCACATATAAAATATGATATTCAGAAGCTAAATCAGTCCAACAATAAGGAAAATATGAGATTGGAACTAGATAGAATAAGCAGCGAAAAAGATCCTAGAAACAAAGATGAACCAGATGACATTTGGAATGACATCAAGGAAAACGTCCAAAATGCTTGCGAGATGGTTCTGGGCCAACAAGAACGGGTCAGGACAAGGGTCTGGATGACAGATGCGATTCTGGATATAATGGAAGAACGAAGGCTTGCAAAAATCCATCAACAACCTGAAAGATACATCGAACTAAATCGCAAGGTAAAACAGAAATGTAAAAAAGCTCGAGGGCAGTGGGTAATTGCGGAGTGTGAGGAAGCTGAGAGACTGCATGAGTTAATGACTCGTTCAACTTTCATAGGAAAGTAAAGCAAGTTACTGGCTCTCTCAGAAAAGCACTAATCCCATCTCTCAGGAAAGAAAATGGAAGACTCATCTTGGATCCAGATGATCTCTGCAATGAATGGAAGCAGTATGCGGAAACACTCTTTAAAGACCAACGCAATTCGAGACACACAAACACTGCGGAAGAGCTAACTGGACCTAAAATTTTAGACACGGAAGTACAACGAGCTATTGAAGGCATGAAAAATCGGGAAAGCCCAGGACATGACAACGTACATGCTGAAGTATTGAAAATATTGGATACAAAATATCTAACATACCTGTGCAATAGAATATACGAGTCAGGTAAAATTCCATCGGACTGGTTAAAGTTTACCTTTATACCTCTTCCTAAAAAAAGTACCCCTAGAAACTGTGCAGACTACAGACTCATAAGTCTTATGAGCCATGCGCTTAAGGTCGTTCTTCGAATGGGTCACAAATAAATTTAAAAAATTGTCGCAATTTAACTTATTTTCTTTAGTTAATACTTTCCATTTCGAATTAATTATGGTTTTATTTGGATAACTATATTTTATTTTATAATAACTTGTTGAAGACATATACGCGTCATCGAGTTGGTGATACCACATGGTGCTACCATTTATATTAATTATATTCATTGTCTCACAATATTCAGTTTTACTATTTGTTTTATTTGTATTAACACAAATTTCAGCAAAGAGTGTTTTTGGAACATAATTAACATATATTATTACATTTCCTACTAGTGCAGATAACACTAAAACCGTATTAGCAATCATTTTGGCAAACAGCAGCCAACAACTAACCGATATCTAGGGATAATTTTTATTATATATTGATTTTGCAAGCACACATTATTCATCGCTTTCGGACAGTTCAGGTATACTGTGATGGCCCCAAGCTAAAGTTTTGCTAGTTCCAGGAATTAAATAGCGTTTATCGTCAGAAGCAGTTAAAGCCAATTTATGAATTAATTCAGTATACCTTCGATGGGAATGTGATCTGAATGCATACATTGTACAGTACACTTTAGAATTTTGTGCGATTACGTTTATATAATCTGTTATAGTTAATTTTTTTTCGACAGAAGAGCGACAAACACCCTTAGCTCTTTTAAGAATTGTTTGTGCTATTTCAACACAGTATGCTTTTGCTCCTGTTCCATAAAAACTTTTTATTGGTTCACCACCAAACTCATCTTTAAATTTACCAACCACAGAAATATTTTGAGGGATGCCATAAATATTATCTTTATCAAAGTTAGACGTGTCAAACTTATCTAGATTATGTTTAATGTCGTTATAAAAATTTTCAGTTGAAATTTCCAGTATAAGAGAATCGGTGTCAGTATATTAGAGAGAAACATTTTCTCCATACATTTTCTTGAGATAGTCATAAAAGAAATTGTACATTACGGTTTTAGAAATATCCAAAATTGAAAACCCTGCATAAATAGGTTTGTTATATTCAATTTTTGTTTTATTCATTTGTAAAGCCACTAGGTTTTTAGAAAATATTTTACAATCTTTAAAGTAAGGTTTTGCAATAAAGGTTTCTGCACAATTAATTTTATGACCTACTCGTTCCCAATATGATACCAGTTTAACATCTACTCTTCTATCCACATTTTCCATGGGTTTTCCGTATATGCTATTATTTTTGGTCTTGAACAAGTTCCGATCAAATTTATTTTTTGAAGTATTCCGTAAATTTGTATTTAAATCAATATATTCCTTAAGTCAAGGCGATTGAGTGAATTTTATAGCTCTATGTATTTTTGTAAGTTTTAAACCAAAATTCAAACATTGTTTGAGATATGTGTATATACTCCAAATCAACTTCCAGAACATAGCCAGTTTCAGCAGTGTCTGATATATTATTAATTACGTTTTTTATATTATCGATTTCTTCTTGCGACAAACAAACAAAATCTTTTTGAGGTAAGTATTGACTCATTGCATACCCGTATAAATTAGTAGCATCTAAATAAATGATCTATTTTGTAGCTTCTAAAGAATTGAAATCAGTGAGGAACAGATTATTATCAATTGATTTTCTCCTTGTACAAGTACTGACACCCCCTCTTACACCTTTCTTAAAAAAGTGAACCATGTCAGCACCTGTAAGAAGCTCTAGCTCAACCTTGGACAGCTGCAACATAGCGTCCCAGCTTAATCCGGGTGCACTATAGTAGTGTGCTGGTTCAAGCCGGTACGTTTTCAAGCAAAGGTTTCTATAATTTTCAAAAACATCGGCTAGCAACAATACATCAGTTTTTAAATATATGTCTGAGTAATCCCCAAGTGTCTGACACTGAAATATATCCCACACTTCTTTAGCTCGTTGATACGCTTCACTTGAAATATGTTCACCCCTTAAGTCGTTATAAAATAATTCTGCAGCTGGTAGATTAGTTTCGTCAAATTTGGAAAATTCATCAATATATGAATCAGGAAATACACCCTTCTTTCTTATATTTTTAAATTCGAAGTCATCGGAATATTCTTTTTTAATTTCTAAACATTGAAAATCATCTAGAGTACTTGATAAATTGTCTAAAGATATGGTAAAAATTGATAGGAATCAATAAATCTGAGTTTTATATATTTATTTCTAATATTCCCGTTTTTATATTTAATTGAATCTACTGGGAGGATTTTACTAAAAGAAATATATTTTTCCTTATTCATTGGAATAACTTCGAGTTGCTCATTATTTAAACATAGGGATTTTATAAACAGATGGCTATCATACTTTTTTAGATTGTGCATTACAACCGGGACAAATTGTGGAGTTTTAAAATTTAGATTACATATTGAGTGAGCTGCACCTCTAAATTTACCAGTGATATGACAATGATCTTTAACCTTATCTAAAATATTTTCAAAGATTTTTTTACATATGTGGCAATGAGAAGAATTGTCAAAATTGTCCCTCTCAATATCAGTTAATCTTTTCATGGGTGTAATATTTTTTAAGTTAATTGTATATAAAGTTCTAATATCCATTTGTAAATCTCTAACAAATTTTTCAGTGCAATCTGCTTCTCGATATAAATGAAATTTTGAAACACTGCCATCGAACGAGCATTTAATATAATAAGCGAATGAGTGTGGAATATGCTCAAATTTGCAGTAATAACTTTGCAAAAATGTAATGGACCAATAACCTCATAGATATTGCCATTTTTATATACAAGTTCTAAACCATAAACATTAATTGACACATTATTTAACTGTTCAAATTTTGCAATATCTTTTTAAGAAACTGGAAACTGTATCTCTTCAAAGTTAAATATCTGCTTAAAATTTGGATATGATGTGGGAATTCGGGGGTTGCCATGGAACAAAGCTGATATGACTGCATAACCAAAACAACACTCGTCATCATTTTCCACATTTATTACAGCATTTTTACGCTGAATTTCTCGTGGTAGAGGTATGTACGATGAACTTCTCATGGGGTTGTACTTGTTAATATTGGCTTCGAGGTGAAGAATACGCTCCAGAATCCATCCTAAAATAGATAAAAAAATTAATTTTTTGAAATTTTTGTAAACGTTTCTAGATTTATGTTAAGTTAAAACTGTATAACTGCTCACCTGAATCACGTTCTGCAAACTCATCAAGCTTCTCATGGATTATTCTTAGCAATTTTTCATAAAACGAAGTAAGATTTGTCGATTCAGTAACCACTTCGAAAGGTGTATTGTGGGATTTAATTTCAGATCTTCCAGACGTTGGCAAGTAGTATAATCCAAACAACTCCATATTAATTTTAATAGCCTTGTGCATTTTTAATCCATGTTGAATAACTTTGATTACTTTATCCTTTATATCTTCTTGAAATTGTTGTAAATTAACAAAGTGCTTTGCAGATGATATTTTATATGATATAATTCTCTTTTTAAATGCGCTATTTAGCACTTCTATTCCAGTTTCTTGAAATTTAAATACTTGTAATTTGTGGTTATTTGACTTCAAATGAGAACTCCAACACGTATTAGCGACTTTAACGTCACAGTCCTGACAGTCTCTAAGAACTTCTTCCTCGAAAAATTTTTTATCAACTAAAAATAAAAAATATTATTAGAAAAGAGAATGAATATAAAAGTTTAAAAACTCACCATCAATAATATAACCGTCAAGATTTGGCACATATTTGTTTGCTAGGTATTTTTCTTTAATGTGTCGCACCACACCTCGTTTTTGCTTGAACTCGCATAAACACAGTGTGCACAAGAAGGTCATTATTATACTGGGGAAACAGATTCTTGACTTTGGTTTAAACAGTGGAAGGTAGACAATATCTTCACCGGGATTGGTTAAGAAAGGACTGAGGGAGTGGGATGGAGGGAAAGGGGGGGCTGACGCGTTTTATGAATCTATAGAGCCAAAGCATGGATTATTAAAAAAAATATCTGCGCATTTTTTTAAAAGATCGCCCTGCCTTCTCACTACAGTCTCAACAAGATTCGAAGTTGTTATATTTTTTACAACATCCCCCAAAACTGAGTAGTTACAGAATAATGATTTCATTATCCCGGAACCACGTTGCAAATCTCTTTTAGTAAGAGTTTTTTTAGGTTTTGCAGCAAGAAATTTATCAAGTTCGCTCTTATGAGAAAGCGTGCCCGCTTTGTGAAATTTTCCGACACGAGTTTTAGGGGGAGAGGTAACAACGCGCTGAGGTCCTTTAAATTGAAAAAATGAATCTAACTCGTGATTTTCGATATTCGCGGGTTGAAATGTATGTGGATCACTTGATTTAACAACATCGACAGCCTGGTTGGGTACACACTCTGCTGTTAAATCAATAAACTCATAACACCCAACATTTTTCGGCACATTCAATGTATTAAAATTAATTAATTTAAAGCTCTCTCCCAAACAGTTCGTTGATTTTGTTACAGACTGGCAAACTTCAATTTCCTCTGACGGTTGAAATTGTGTCGAAGGAGTTCTTTTAACAAAGTCAACGGATTGCTTAGGAGAGCATTCCATAGCATTTTTTAAATGAGCAATCTCGTAGACGTCAATTTCCCCGCAAAACTCGTCTAGAGTATTATTATATACTTGCACGACACGCCTATTAAAATGTAACTTAGGTGCCTGCACGTTAACGCTGATGGTTTGTCGCTGTTCAGGCACCTCAGCAATTAAATAGGGGCTACTTTCGTATATAATAGTCTCATCAACATCTGCCTCGGAAATCGGTGAATACATTTGTACATCATATTCGGGTATAGACAATTTAATTTTTTTGCAGTTAGGTTTAATCAAATCAATATCAGCATAATTTATTGTTGAATTTAAATTTTGTTCTACGTCTTCACCGAATATGACGTTAGCGCGATCATATAAATTATTAAAAATATTTTGAGTGTTTACGTCAGTTTTAGAATTTTGCAACAAAGGTGTAAATTCACAATTAGATTCTAATTCACCGATATCCGCACATTCTAAACCCGGAATGGTATTAAAATGGTTTTTGTCATTAAAGTACTTAAGGACTTCATTATCAGCAATATTCATTTGAATATCGCTGCTAACAAAGTCGTCAATTTCACTTAGAAATGAAAAATCGTCATTTATAAGAGAATTCTCATGTCTAAAATGCACCTCAAGTTGTTGCGGAGTCATTTCACAAAGCTGGCAATTTATTAAATCATGAACACTGCATGCATCTTGTAAATCAAAGGCAGTTAAATCAATTACTGAATTCATACCTTACAAAATATAATCAGAAAACACAGTCACTTAAGCACAAGACAAAGGATTAGAATACCCGGGAAAATAAATGCACACAATGCGGGAAGTCGCGAACGTAAAATGGCAAAATGTCTCGACCGAGAACACGCAGTGCAGTTCGCAGTCAGAACAATAACTAAACTTGACTTGATAGACTAGAGTGGAAGACAGTGGAAAGAATCGCTGAAGATAATCTGGTTTTATAATCCGCATGGCGGGATACGCAAGGTACCGGTCAACCTTGGCCGAGCGGAAAGGTAATAACCTTAGTTGGCCGAGCTGAAAGGCAATAACCTTAGTTGATGTTTTTTTGCTTTATTTGGTTTTTTTGCTCGTTTTGTTCCTTTTGTTTTTTTTGCTCCATTTGAAAAAAAAATGTATTTTTTTTGCTTGTTTTTTTCTATTTGGTTGTTTTTTTTTTCATAAAAATTTTTCATGTACCAGGCGGAAATCGAACCCGGGACCCGTCGATTACCAGGCGAGGTCTCTTACCTTCGGACCACAGCGTCTAGCGTAACAAATCTGCCGCGAGCTGGTTCACGTCAATGCCCGCAAAGCATCATGCGAAACGGGGCGCGGCGGAGACGTTTTTCATCTCCTCTTTGTTCGATACTTCGTGTTTTTCTGGCGGTACTCTCACGACTCAATGCCCGCATAGCATTATGCGCAACGGGCGCGGCTGAGACGTTTTTCATCTCCTCTTTGTTCGATACTTCGTGTTTTCCTGGCGGTACGCTCACGACGTCGATTCGAGCGAAGAAAGTGTGCAATTATTCGGGACGTTGTTTATCTCTGTTACCGGCTTTTTAAGCTCAATATTTAACACTTATTTTTCGCAGAATATAGCCTGGTTTAACTCGCCACGCCAACGGCGTTTTAGGAAAACTTTTTGAAGTTGGATACTACTTGATTTGTTGGGTTTAAGGGCGGCGCTTACATATCTTTACTTAACCGCTGCACTCCTATGTATTTGAGTACTTTAACGCGTTTCAAACTATCTAGAATAGTAAATTTAATATAATAGTAAAAGAAGTATAATTAATGGCTAGCTTAAGCAGTGAAGAAGTATCAAAAATGACGTGGTGGCAATTTAGACAGTTCTGCGAAGAGAACTGTGTTGACTTAAAAGAGGGTTTGGAGCTGTGGACGTTTGAGGCACCAACGAGACCAAATTCACCCACACCCTGTAATACTGCTGAGGGAACTCCCATTGGCGACTTATTTCAATATCGTTGTAATGTGAATAATGGCCTGTTAGTGATGAACTATTCTAATAATGGTTTAATATCTGTGAAATATAGTGGTGCCTGCACCCGCTTTAATAATAGGCAAAGTGTTAAACGAGTGCAACCGTTTCGCACATGTAAGAAGCGATTTTTTAATTATAGGTATAATGTTTAGTGATAACTTTTTCATTTTATTTTAAAATAAATATTTTTATTTAACACTTGTGTTTTTATATTTGTCTTAAGAAGCATTTACGTTATTTAATTTGGATAATATATGAGGTTAGTGGTATGATCTTAAATAAAATTAAATCTAATTACGTTAACATTGCGCATGTTTCGTATGGAATAGATAGGTTTAGAACTGAATTACTCATGATAAATGATTTAATCAGTTTCAAGCTATGATTGAAAACACTTCAGATATTTTTGTTGATATTCAAGGCTACCATTGTTCTTTTGCATTTATTTCAAAAGAATTAGCAATATATGATGGAAATAGCTGTTCAAATTACTTGTTTAAACCCCCATTTATGAAAAGTATGTTATCTGCTGGTGATTTAAAAACCGTAAGTTGGTCTGAAGAATATCACGAAATTAAATGGGAATGTGGAAATATAGATATTAGTGAAATAGATAATATTTTTAAACATTTCTTAGAATTGTATCCAACGGTCAAGATTTACGTGAAAGGGAATGAAAAGGCTAATTTTTTAAAGAAGTTTTTAAACCATGAATTTATCAACAATATCCCTGTTCGGCGAGAACCAAAATTAAGTCTGTATAAGACAATTCCAATGTGTTACTTCCATGCAACAATACAGCCTGTACACTGTGCTCTGGCCAATGTTAAATTATTATACACTTATAAACATTGTTATAAATAAATGCTGTATTATTATTTGCCTTGTTTTATTAATATTCTTTTATGTTAGGTATTTGATATTGTAATAATGTTGGTACTCTATACGGGGAAGAAAAAAGCATAAAGTATGTACAAAAATATTTATTAATCATAAAAATCCAAATTATATATTTATAAAAGGTGACACAGTGAATGTGGACTACTTATTTTTAAAAATATTGCATTGTTTCGTTAATATATTCTTTTATGTTAGGTATTTGATGTTGTAATAATGTTGGCACTCTATACGGGGGAGAAAAAAGCATTAAGTATGTCGTATAAAAATATTTATTAATCATAAAAATCCAAATTATATACTTATAGGGGTGACACAGTGAATGTGGACTACTTAATTTTAAAAATAGATTTTATAAACAGTTTTATTTAACAGTGTTTTTGCAATCCTCTGATTGTCAATTTGCACTACGGTCCCTTGGTTACAGATAACACTTACTTCTGGTGAAATGATTTGACATAGGTTTAGTTCACATACTGCACATTTAATTTCGGCATTACAACAATCCATGGAGCGCTTATAGTGTGTATTAACATGCGTGTGTTTACCGCAAGGCTGCTCTAGTGCGCACAGCTGTGACACAAGCTATACATTCCTCCAACCATTGATGTAACTGCTATGTATGCCTGCATAACACATACTTCACGTTTTAAATAATTCGGTTTACAACACTCAGCTGCATTAATTTGTTTAATATTCACTAGCCCTTCTTCTCCGCAACCGGGATCGGGTATGCCATCTTCATTTCCTGAATCGTCTTCATCCTCATCGTCAGACGCAACATTGTATCGGTCAACGTCCACTAAAACACGAATCCTGGCATCAATTGCATCATCCGCATTATTTTCATAATAAATAACTTCATCTTTATGCACTGACAATATTTCTTTTTGTTCCCCTTTCACTGTGTCGCCATAACAAATATATAATTTGGATTTCACTTCCATTTTTTTTTAAACTTCAACTTTGCTGCTTTCTGTTACGAAAAACTCATACCGTTTTACTGAAGGTCTTTAGCTGTTATGCAACTTTCCCTACCCTCACAACTCCCACTTCAGAAGGGTGATTTTCGCGGAGAAGCTCCACCTACAATTGCAACTAATTAAAGCACACCTCGTAAGGTATGGGGGACACCAATCAGGGGGAGCTTAGGTGGGGGCTAGACCAACCAAATCACTGTGGGAGGAGTCTAGGTGGGGGTTCGACCAATCAAATCGCTCTAGGAGGCGTGTAGGTGCGGGGGGCTAATTAAAAAGCGGTGGGGGGGCCGGCCAATTATATCTACTATCCATTTTTTGTGTACCACCCTTTTAAGAAATGTAAGATGTTAACATAGCATTCAAGTTGTTAACTTATGTACTTTAACCTTTATTAATTTTAACCAAATCAAAAACAAAAATAACATACTAAAAAACAGTAAATTTTAAATAAAACAAATACATTTTTTAAAGTACTCAGTACAAAGTGATGTAACGAAAAAATTAAATTAATATAAAATTAAAAAATATCCTCTAGATAAATATACAAAACTTTAAATTATTGTTATACAGGGTGAGTCGGGAGGAATGGGCCTAACTCTAAGGGTGTAATTTATGCATTAAAATAATAAGAAAAAACTCAAATGTTGTTATCCAATATTTATTTGTTTTCAAGTTACAGCGTTGAATAAAATAATAATATTGTTAAACCAAAATATCCAACATTAACATTGTTTTAAATAAATTATTGGTTTAGTAAATTTTCAAAAATACCCCCATTGACTTCCAAACACTTCCTGCTTCGTTTACGAAGGGCGCGCGTGGATCTTCTAATTGATTCGTGCCTTTCTTTAATATTGATTACAGCATTTCTAATGCGTATAATTAATGCATCCCTAGTATCTACTTTTACTTTGTAAACCTCAGTTTTTAACCAATCCCATAAATTGTAGTCCAACGGCGTGAGGTCTGGCGATCTAGGACGCCAACTAATAGGACCACCGCGACCAATCCAAACCCCTGGAAACCTTTGGTCTAAATATTGCTTGACCCGACGATCTAAATGGGTAGGCGCTCCTTCGTGTTGATAATACATTTCAATTCTGATGTTTAAAGGAATCTCCTCCAGTAGTCCTTGCAATTCATTTTGCAAAAAACTTAAGTAGTGATTCCCTGTAAGGCGCTTTTCCAAAAGAAGAGGGCCAATTAAATTATTATCGATCATGCCGCACCACACGTTTACTGAAAACCTGTGTTGAAAATTACTTTCGACTATTGCGTGACGATTTCGTTCGACCATACATGGGAGTTTCGATTATTATTGATGCCGTCACGGGTGAATGTAGCTTTGTCAGTAAAAAGTATGTGTAGTAAAAGATGACGATTATTAATCATCCACTCACAAAATTGCATACGCTTGGCGTAGTCTCCAGGTTGAAGATTGTGTACACGATGTATATGGTACGGGTAAAAGCCTTGCTCGTGAAGCGTATTGATCACTCTTTTTTGGGGAATCCCCAACTGAATTCCAATTCTTCGTAAGCTTGTCGTCGCATCTTATTCTACTTAAGCTAGAACATTTTCTATTTCTTCTAAATCCTGTTGAATGGCTCGTCCGGATGTTACATTAGCACTTGGAAGCGTTCCGGTCTCGCAGAGTTTGTTGAAAACTCTGATAAAGGCCTTTCTGTTCGGTGTTCTTCCATGTGGAAATCGTTCACGTTCAAGTTAACGTTGAATCAATGTAACATTTTATACTGACACTAATAGGATAGTGACAGCACAACAATCAAAAGCAAACAATAATAACATTTATTACAGGAAAGCTAAATTAATGCAATATTTTGTTTTTGCCTTATAACTCAAAAACAAATGAATATTGGATAATAACATTTGAGTTTTTTTTTATTATTTCGATGCATAGATTACACCATTAGAGTTAGGCCCATTCCTCCTGACTCACCCATCATCAAAATAATATATAAATTTGAATAAAATATCTGTTGGTAAGCTCTCTAAACGGCAGATTTAACAATGTTTTCGACTTTTGATGATTTTCTGGGACTAAAAAAATATGATTCCGGGATCCGGGGCAACACAGTTAATTCCGGGACAATCCCGGAAAATCCCGGCCATGTGGCAACCCTAGCTGTAGGTGTGCTTGAAAGGGGCGTGCGACAAGTTGACGTTGCTTAAGCTCTGGACACTAAACTAAAATGTAGTGCTCAATTTATCGCTCCTGGAGAGAAGCTCCGCCTAGTAATATTAAAGTCCTTCTGCAGCATCCGAAATGGTAGTCTTCCAATAGTCCGCCTCTTACAAATGGGACTACCTTTGAGCGTTGATTGAAAGACTTCAATATCAACGTTCTGAGTTTGGAAAGTCGCCTCTTGAACTCTCGGCGGGGTTGGAGCCACTCTCTTCAGAACGTTTTGCAGTTGGTATTTTATCCTTGACTTGAATTCGAAGCCTGAAGCGTGCACTGGTAAAATTAATTATTTGAATTAAAAAATTTTTCCATTGACTCAAATAAATATTTGTTTCCTATTAGCCAAACAAATATGTAATTGAAAAATACCAAGGGATTATTTGCCTCAATTAGTATTATCTGATTTGATACAAATTACTTTTTATTTGGGATTAATCACTGAATACAAAATTGAAGCAAATATTTATTTCCTTAACACTAACCTAACTTAAATGAGCTGCTTCAATGACTTAAAGTAAATAGGTTAAAAGTTAAATTAACAAAATGTTTATTTAATTGATATTTATACATATTTTATCTTATTTAATTAAACAATTTAAGTGATTGGATTTGAATAAACTTGTAATTCCATCAAAGTCGTTGTTTTTTTATTCAAGTCCATAATTGTTTAACTTCTCTTTTACATTTATTTAGACCAAGTATAATTTTATTTGGTTTAAATGCCTTTTTTAAATTTTAAGTAGATCAGAATAGATAGGTTGGTGAATTATAATTATGAGGTTATGTTGTTGTTATGCTTGATTTATTTGTTATTCTAAAAATTGATAAAAACTGAAGAAGTACGTAAGGCAGAAGCCCTATTTTGCATTTAAACTAAAGTATATCGTTTCTAAATAGTATACAATTGAAGTTTTAACAAACAGATTCAAATTAATAAGAAAACTTGATGTTAAAAAAATCGTGCATGTTAACCTACAATAATGGAATGTGATGTCTGTAAACAACCGAAAACCGTGGTATATAAATGTGATATATGTAAATCCCGAAGTTGTAAATCATGTGGGCAGCTAACATCCTCAGAACTAAAAGTGTTAGAATTAAATTCCCGTGTTATAAAATTTTACTGTTCGAAATGCAGAGAACATGAACCAGCGTCGATGTTTCAACTATTAGTGCAATGTAAAGACAAATTAATTAACACGAAAGAAGAAGTGATTTCCACAAAAGATCGGTTGATAAAGAGTTTGGAAGAACAGATAATACAATTAAAGAAAGAGCTGAAGGAAGGAGATAGACGTAGTCAAGTAGTCGAACAAGGACAGTTAAAGTATAATGAGATAGCAAAAAAAATACTAATGAGGTTCTAGTAGTGAAGCCAAAAAAGGTTCAAGACAGTATAATAACAAAAACACAAATTGAAGAAAAGATTGATCCAGGAAAAATCAAGGCCGGGGTATCAAGAATGAAGTTCCTTAAAGATGGGGCAATTGCAATAAGTTGTGAAAGAAGAGAAGACTTAATTAGTGTATCTGATAGTATTCAAAAGCAATTTGGTTCGGATTATGAAGTAAAAATTCCAGAAAAGAGGTTTCCGAAGATAAAAATTATAAACGTAGAAGCAAAATTGTTGACAATGTAAGATTGTTTGTAAGAATTTGGAGATATCTTTGTAATAAGGGGTTGATTCGGTTTAATGTTTCTTACAGTGTGGCCCTCAATGACGGTGGTTACTTATTTATTTAGTTACAATTTCTCGAGCGCCACCCTTTTTAATGTTTTTAGTGGGAAAAAGGGACCCACTATACCTTAAGGTAGCCTTTAGACAGAGGAGAATAAACAGGGTCCAGTCGTGTTCGATGGAGTGCCGACGCTTACTACTTCTGCCGGTAAGCGCAGCCTGGTATCGGAAGCGGTTCTATAGCCAGGGGTATTGATTGAAAAAGAAAACACGTTTAAATAGTTAATCTTAAATTCAACAGGTCGTGTTACTTAAATAAAATGTACATGAAAATAAAAAAAATGATTACGATCAAATGATATAGTAACTTACTCTAATTAATAAACTTTATAAAAGAAATCAAACAACAGTCCTCAATCTGGAGTCAAGAAACTCCTAGGTAAAACCAGATTATTCTTAATCTTCGGTTATTAATAACAAAAGAATTAACCATTCGGAACTTAGAACTAAATCGGACTATATACGGTCGCTAGTGGTATAGTAGGCCTTAAAATTATTAAATCGTAATAATTGAAATTTTCTGAAAATCTAAGCCGGAGTCTGGAAAATTGATTTTGATAAATGTTAAACAATATGATTCGTGCAAAAGCGGTCAGTTTAAAGCATTAGTAAAAGCGGTGATGAAGTCTGCCATAAACTCATGCAAGCGGTATGAGACGGTGCGGTTATCGGAGAAAACTTAGCCAGGTAGAAATGCGTGCGGTAATGGTAAGGTCACACAATGCAATGATTTGAATGCGCTATCACTTGCTGATTGCACTGATCCTGCGATGCGTGACGTCATCAAATAGATACGTCAGGATCGCGGACCTGCACGACATGGCAGCTGTACAAGACATAATTACATACATACGCGACATTTCAGACAAATTTTATACATACAAACTTCAGGCTTCACCATTGACCAGAAACATTACAAACAGACGTGCCGACAACGACGGACACACAAAACATAAACCACTATATTACAAGCTACCAATTTACAATACCCCACTGCCGGACTTACAACAACAACAACACAACGGACAATAAATAAACAAACAAACAAACAAGTAAATATAGATAAACAATAACAAAAATAACGTAAAACAAAAATTCACTAACATACAAACTTAAACAAAGACCAAAAAGTGATCCGCGCGAGAGCTGTGAAAATGCGTTGAACTTTCAGCATCGCTTGACTGTTCGATGCGGATTTGCAGCCCGAAACGCGATCACTCGACACGAGAACCGGCAGCGGGACGGACTAACAAAACGGCGACGCCCACATGACAATACACGCCTTCTCTATAAATGCCTCTTCTGCCGTGCAGCGAAATGGTAATTTTAACTCGCATTCAAATCATCCGCTATGGGCGAATGACAATATGAGTTGTGATAGCTAATCTGACTGGGTTTTTTTGCATTTTTCCCAGAGTGCTTGCTTTGGCGTTTCAGTTCTTCATGATTATATGTGTGTTAAAAGTTTGAGAAAATTTTATTGAGCCGTGAGGCAATGCATCGTATCAACACCCCGTAAAGGCACTTGCCGGGACGGGTGTAAATAAAAAATTATATTTAAATACTAAGCTGTATCCTAGGCCATTCCAACGGCCGCAGAGCCTATGGCTCTGTCTTTTGGGCGCATTTTGGGTCGTATTTATACGGCCCATATGCGCCCAACACTGTTAAAATTAAATACTTAAGGGACTTTGTAATTACGCAATCATTAATTTAGTTGTGTGAGGGCAATAGGCTCCAGGTAGATTAATTTAGATATTAAGCTTAGTATTATACCTAATAGGAAATAAAAGACTTTAAAAAGAAAGAAAGAGACTTGCTGGCGGTGTACAGTTCCGTAGGTGATAGTTTTCTACGTGTTTCACGCGCGGTGGATAAATACTTCTTGAAAATTTAAATTTAATTTTTCCTTAAAGAAAATAAATGTCTTCAACTAAAATATATTTAAAATACGGTGTTCTTTAAAATGATTTTTCGGTTGTTATTTGCTATTGAACGGCCCCTTATCAGCGAATAGGAATTTTGTTAAAATATACACTGTGATAAAGCAAAGAAAAAAAAAACTATTTACCTTACTGCACACAAAAACGGAAATTTTTCGGATGGCTGGTTTTCACTTTAACGGAGCAGACCGGATTTCTGTTAGGCGGAATAAGAAGTGAAGTCCGTTCGTCGCATCGAGCTCCAGCAAGCCTCGATTGACCCCCGGAACGTCTCGCTGTCTCGCGCATCTCGGCGATCCATTTAGGTACTTGGCTGGACGGTGATGCGGTACTAATTATCGTTGTTTCGGGTGATCGCTTGATCACTTTTGCGGATTGGTTTAATTAGCATGGTTGTTTTATCTTATCAGGAAATTATCGCTATACCGGTTGTCCCAAAAATAAAAATTTTCTATAGTTAAATAACGGATTTAAACTAAAATATTTAAATTCATTCGGAGCCCAGTTTTAAATGTGTATAACAGTCGGGGAAAATTGGTAACTTCGTTACAACAAATGAAAATGATTTTATAGAGAAAATTATCTTACAGAATGCTATTACTACTGCAGAGGCTGAGAGAAATATATCGGTGATAACGCATTTCAAAGGCAAAAAAGGTAAAGAAAGTGTGGTGTTGGAAGTCGACTCTAAGACATATAATTTAATACAAAACAAAGAAAAACTATCAATTGGGTGGAGATCTTACAAATACTTTGATCATATAAATATCGTGCAGTGCTTTAAATGCTACACATTTGGTCATATGGCAAAAGAATGCAAATCTGAAAAAGATATCTGTCCAAAATGTACAGAGAATCATAAAATTGACATATGTCGGTCTCAAGAATTAGTATGTACAAACTGTAATTATGCATCAGTTGTATTGAAAGTGCCAAATGTTGAGTACAATCATCACGCATTTGACAAAAATTGTGAAGCATATAAGAGAATATACAGGGAGTTGGAACAAAAAGTGAGTTATCCTAATATTTATCCATCACAGAAATAGCAACCAAAGGGTATGTTAATGTATCTGAACATACAGAGTTTACTGGCACATAAGACTGAACTGAATTTAATAATTAATAGTTGGAAACCACTGGTAGTTTGTTTATCTGAGACATGTGTAACAGATCAAATATTTGATCATGAAATTCATATTGAGGGTTATTATATCATAAATACACCATCACACAGCAGGCACACTGGTGGGACAATTATTTACATAAAAGAGGAAATACAATCAAAGACATTGCTAAGAACATCATACTCAAATAATATGTGGATCACAGGTGTAGAACTTTCAATAAACAATCAAAAATTAGTTGTGTTTAGTGTATATCATTCACCAGCAAGCAGTGACGCTGACTTTTTATCTTATGTGGAGGACTTTTTTGAGGAATATGCATCTAAAGAAGGAAAAATTATATGGATTGGTGATTTCAATATTGATATGTCAAAAAACACATCCTATGCTGAAAAATTAAGAAAATTGATATCACAAAGCGGACTGTATCAGAATGTAAATAACTTCACAAGAGTATCAAACCAGACGTCAACAATAATAGACTTGCTGATCACGAATGACAAAAATCTGAAGCTCCAAGTACATATCACACCAAAAATTACGGACCATAGTATATTGACTGTTGATATAGGAGAGAATGACAGGGATAAGGAGAGTATTATTAAGTACTATAGAGAATACAACAATTTCGATGAATTAAGATTTCAATTGGATCTTATGGATACAGAATGGGATGGTAACTGTACAGACATAGACAAACTAGCAGATAATTTGATAGAATCCATCTGCACAGTACTGAATATATATTCTCCTGTAAAAGAGAAAGTTATCAAAACTCAATGGGCTGATAAAAAATGGCGGACAATAGATAGTGATGTGAATATGAAAAGAAGGGACCAACTATACCGAAAAGCTATAATAACTAAGAACAATGATGATTTTAATGAATATAGAACCCAGAGAAATAGAGTAGTAGACATGATCCGACAACAGAAAAGTAATTATTATAATTCAAAAATAGATCTTAATAAAAATAACTCAACAGAAATGTGGAAAACCATTAAATAACTACCCACATAACACATAACATCCCCAGGATATCCATATAGAAAGTCCGAATATCCCACTACAAGATCATCCTGCTGGCGATATCCACGGGATATCCCTTGGACATCTCTAAATCCTGTAAATGTCATAGAACAGGATATCCTATAGATATCTTAGCTGTATATCTAATGTATATCCAGCTAGGATAAACAAACTAATGAAATATCCTAACGACATCGTCTGGATCTTTAAGAAAAAATAATAATTTATTACTTTTTATGTTTATCTTTAACATGTAGAACCATATTTTGTATATCTCTATTTTAAAACCTAATATTTTAATTTTTCTTCAATAATTTCCACAACTCAAAATAAGATATCCTATAAATATCTTCTGGATTTTTATTGGCCCAGCCCTTCAGCGTGTTCAGATCCAACGCCCGAAGTCTTCAGACAACTTGTTTTCCTCCAATAACAAGTGTATGATGAAAATGATATGAGTGTCCGACGTCGTTGGATGTTGGATCTGAACTAATCTAAAGATAATAATTATACCCTTATCCTTATACCCATATAGAATTTAAATTACCCGCGCTGATTTAGACAGTTAAGCGTTGGCGTTGACAAATGACATTACTGCGCACGGCGCGGGCAAATGGTCGGAAATACCGCCAAGTAAAAGCGTCTTTTCTCTTGGTTTCGTTTGATTGAGTTGATTTTTGCTTTTGCCATTCTTGTACTCTTATAAATATAATAATAATCTGTTATGAAGATCCAGACAAAATAAAAACAACCAGTACTTTGTGGATTATAATAAAATGTTGGGTTATTAATAACGACCTGGGTTATTGGCCCAATATAAAAAAGGTTGGTGTCTTGATTAAAGGCTGTTCCCCGCCAGAAGAGGTAAAGTGGGGCGTCGTCAAAATACGAATTATCATCGATGCGAATTATTGGGAAAAATAAAATTTTTGGTGAGTAGAGTATGTAGGAAATATTTTATTATAAAAAAATCAGGTTTTTACCTAAGCATTTGCTGTTTGTTGTAATGGCTAATGGTACAAGATACAAGGGCCACAATTAACATAATTTTTTTTACCTATTTAGTTAAATAAAATTTTAAACGTAAGAAAATGACATAGATCACTTAATATAAATGCAAACAAAAGGGATGAATGGTAAATTGAATGCAAGTGGTAAATGCGAAGGGTAATAAAAAAACCTTTTTTTTTTTAGTGGTTGAGTTTTAAAAAAATCTAGTGACTATAGCCTAATGCAAGTGCATAAGTTAGAAGTTATCATTATCCACTCTATTTTTTGTATCTAATTCATTTTTAACCTTAAATAGCTAAAGGTGGATTTATAGTTTGACGGTGGCTGGTACTGGTCGACGTTTGACAGTCTGTTGCTGGTGGCCGGTGAAAAAGTGGATTTATAATTTGACGGTCGCATCACCGTTGGGCATGCGCATTATTTGTATTTTTAAAATTGACAATTGACGTATGGAAAGGTTGTTTTAAGGTTACGATAATTTTGATTTTAGTGTGATATTTTGTACTTTGTAGTTGTATTTGTGAAAAGAAAGTGGAGGCAATATGGAGAAAAAGTCGCTAACTATGTTTGCAAAACAACCCGTATAAACCCAGCCCCTACCGGCACAATACCAAACTATTCTGACGTGACGTACGTCCAGCTGTTGAGCCACGTGACATCATTCTACGACAGGATTGGTTAAATTCCGAACAGCCACCGGAAAAAGTTAAAAGTTGACCATCTCGACCGTCAAGCCACCGTCAAACAGCACCGGAACAGAAATCTATAAATCGGATAACGGAAAGCAATTTGTTTATCTCTATACCTGCCACCGTCAAACGTCGACCGGTACCAGCCACCGTCAAACTATAAATCCAGCTTAAAAATTAATAAAATGTTCCTATTTTTCATGGCAATAATAAATAATTCTTATGTGCCTCTGACAATACTTTACAGAGTTGGGTGGGCTACAGATTGGTTTTTATCACGAATTCCATTAGCCTGTAAGATAAACTATAAAAAAGTGGTAGATTTTCAAGTGACAGATTAAATTCAAAATTTTGAGAATTTTATACCCTCTAACTTGGTAGTGGGTATGTACTTTCAAATATTAGGTAGTTTCATGTTTCAGTCATTCAAATTTTTTAAATACAGTTTTTAAAAGTTTATCGTAATAAGTGTAGCTAAGGAAAAAGCCTCATATTTTAAAAATAGGTTTGTTATTTTTAGATAACTATTCAGAAGCATCACGTGCCGCCACTAGGGCGTGCTTTAAAAGCGACATTGAATCCGAGAGAGATGAAAAATTTAGTTTAAACTCGTCAAAGGGAAGAAAAATTTTCCAAAATAGGAAATATTTAGAGAACAATGAAGAATCTAGTGATAGTGAAGTTGAGAGTTGTGCCTCCTCGTTAAATTCCATCCCGCAAAGAGGTATGTACTATTATTTCTTTCTATGCACATTTATCATTGGTGTATATTTGGAGATTTTTTTTAACACCCAGTATGTGTTTTAGGTAAAGATTACTTAGAAAAAAATGAACCTCCTAGTACAGAGTGTAAAAATCAAGAAATTTGGGAAGAGTATAAAAAAGGACATTTATATTACCTACTTTCCCTAAGATATTTTTAATTTGCTTTAGAATCCAACTTCCAATCTCCAAGTTCTAGCCAACATCACAAGAAACAGGACATTGGACAAGCAAATGCCCAATCAGACCAATGCCATGGACATGAAGGTAAGGTGTTTTTAAGAATTTTTTAAGTTTTTTTTTTATTTAAAACCTAGGTAGAACTTTGCTATACTTACATTTTTTTCTTTGTTTCAGAGATTCTAAAAAAGCTCTGTGCTAGGGTTTCATATTTAACCCTTTTATTAAAAGGAGTAGCTGATGACGTCAGTCTCATAAAACTACAAATGGAAAGCAATACACCAGACACTTTACCATCAAACCGCTCGTCCATAGATGAATACAATTTTCCATTTACCACTACACAATCACTGGAAGAGTTTGAAAAACTCTTGAGACCAAGGAGAACTATTTAAACTTTGTAAGTTGACCTTGTTTATTATTAGCGAGATATGCTGGCCATTTGGTTTCAACCAGAGCCATAAAACAAATATACATACATCATATACATACTTTATTAGCCTAGTCTCGTTTCCTTTAAAATTTACTATTTTTTAATATCAGATAGTTTAATGATGTTCAAAATTATTTTGGTACCAATATAGTTTTTTAGGCATTTGGATGTATAACAGTTAAAAACATAAACAGCAATCATTATCATGTTTTATTTGAATAAATAAGGAATAAATTAATTGATTTTAATAAGAATTCAATTTAATAGGGAAAACCTTGTTAAATCGTTTTTTATAATATTTGTTTAATATAAATATTGCTTTTTTAGGTAAATTTCATATCACGTATAGGAGGAGAGTCTCCATACGAATTTGTCAAAAGAGTTATGGGGCGTTTAGTAACTGACGAGGTGGCTGCCAAGTACAGCTTTACAGGCCATAAAGGCAAAATGGCAATAGGTCAATTTTTAATGGCCAAGGCATTGAAAGGTAAGCAAATACTTTACTTAATTTTTTGGTTATTTTAAACGTCATTTCAAAGATCCCCATTATATGTATAAGTGTATATAACAATAATGCTGTGCCTTTGAGCAGTTTTTTGTTAAATTCAATTATTTTCATATTCAAATTTTAAATTAAATGTTTTTTAAGAAACATTTCAGTATATTAAAAGTTTTTAAATAACACAAGTTTAGTTTAAACTCAGTCACATAATTATTGTTTCCGAAATAAGCCTCAAGCTTAATAAAATCATAAAAGCTTTTGTGCAATAATTTTTAAAAAAGGAAGATAAAAAAAATTCATTAAATTTTTAGATGCTTCTAGAAATGTTAGACCTCTAAAACATTGAAAAAAAATTTAAAGACCGGCTGAGACATGCCCCAGCCAGATCGTCTAAAAAACAGGAGAAACCAGAAGAGGAAGCTGAATGATAATATACCGGGTGTTGCATCGTCGAGCGGGACATAGGAAATCCCATGTAATTTTAAATGGGGTCAATTATTGGCTTCCCTAATTATTTTAGAGAAAAATTCTATTTAGGTTTATTAAAGAGCACTAAAACCCACATTCAAAAGAATAACTTTAGATATTTTTGATGAGCCCGTTTACGGGTTATCGCCGATTTCTTTTTAACTATTTCTCCTTTTTATGGCCCCGTATTTGCGGGCACCAGTCAAGGTAAAAGATGACTGTCAAATAAAGTTGTCATTTTGAAATGTGTACTTTATTGTTATAAAAACTCGTACATCGAAAATATTAAAGGTGTATTTATGAGTACAAATTAATCTGAATAAAACTAAAATAAAGTATCCAATTACAAGGTTAATTATGACATTTTACATGTTTCAATATTTTACTAATTAATAGGTAGGTACTATTAAATTGTTAGAACTTTAGGATTTAAGAAGATGTTCAAATATTCCTCCATTGACTGCTAGACAATAAACGAGGCGATCATAAAATTCTCTTCTTACATTCGCTAGTTGGTAAACTGAAATTCTATTGCATTCGGCAGAAATAGCATTTTTTAACTCGTCTAGATTTGGGTATTTTTTATCTTTGTATATCCTGTTTTTTAAATGGCACCAGAGAAAGAAATCATTTGGCGATAAATCAGGAGACCTGGCTGGCCAATTTACTGTATGATTTAAGCCAATAACATTTCCATTAAAAGCACGGTTTAAATATTCCCGGACAGCCAGGGTACTATGTGCCGGGCAGCCATCCATTTGGTACCAAACTTCCTGATTTTCCCTGGCGGCATCATGTAAAGTAGGTAAAATATGATCTTCAAGTAGTTCCAAAAAATATTCTGCATTTAAATTTCGGGTAAGAAATAATGGCCCGATAATATTTTCTCCGAAAATCCCAGCCCATACATTAATTTTTTGTGGATATTGCGTCCTTGTTTCCACAAACCTGTGTTGGTTTTCTTTGCTCCAATATCGATAATTTTGAACATTGGGTTCATTGTTTAAGGTAAATGTGCATTCGTCAGTGAAACAAATGTTTTTTAAAAATTCCCTATCCATGTTTGCTCTTTCCATCATACCAAAACAAAACTCCTGTCGTCGTATTTCGTCCCTATCTCTTAGCTCTTGGTGCTTTTCATATTTGTATGAATAATATTTATGTCGTTTCAAAGCTCGTAACGCTGTGGTGTGATCTAATCCTATGTCATCCTCAAGTTTCCTTGTGCTGATCTTCCCATCATTTTCTTCCACGCAGAAATAGTTAAAAAGAAATCGGCGATAACCCGTAAACGGGCTCATCAAAAATATCTAAAGTTATTCTTTTGAATGTGGGTTTTAGTGCTCTTTAATAAACCTAAATAGAATTTTTCTCTAAAATAATTAGGGAAGCCAATAATTGACCCCATTTAAAATTACATGGGATTTCCTATGTCCCGCTCGACGATGCAACACCCGGTATAATATTATTAATTATAATATAATAAACTTTATTTTTATTTTTTAATGTGCTTAAGGTTAGGTTTAGGTTTAAATTTTTTTATTAGACTGTTAAACAATTTTTTTTATTGACCATATTGTGTTAGTCAAATATTTTATAATCATATCTTGATTCATATTTGTTATTTTTGTATGACTATTTTTATATTTGTTTTCTTCAGCTTCGCTACAACAAAATTTAGTTTGCATAACTAAGTTATTTGACTTGACGCCTGCGAAAGTTACATACATTTGCACAGTGGCGCACCCAGGATTTTATCTTGGGGTGGGGGCAGGGGCCGCGCCGGACGCAAATTTTTTAAAAAAACTTTAAATGTATGCATTCTTCTAGATCTTTAGAGCTTTCTTAACAGGTACTCTTGAAAGATCGCAATATCCTAGTTCAATCGAGGTGAATATCTAAAAGAAATTACTTGAGTTTTTTTTTAGTGGGTATATTTGAAGTCAATTTCCTTGGGGAAGCCATGTCTCCCCCTCTGGGTGCGCCACTGCATTTGCACATTGTTTAGCTCTATAATTTGTGACTATTAGTATTCTAATTTTTTTTTATTACTTATTATTAATGTTACTTTTTATTTTCTTTTTGTTAATCGTAACTTTTAACTTCGTAATACCCTTTTGTCATTTTGTTTATTTATTTGTCTCATTCTGGCTTTGTCGATAACATTTATTGTTTTACAATAAAGCATATTTTCATTTGATTTGAATTTTTTGCTGGGAACACATTTTTGATGTTAATTTCGTTTAATACAAATTAATTAGCTATCAAACAGATTTGCTTCTTAAAAGAATAAAAAATCGAGGTATAAAAGATTTAACATTTGAAAAAATATACTGTAGGTATGTGACGAAGAGTTTCCAAGTAATCTATCACTACACGTATAAAATGTTCCCATTAAAGATTATTAATTTTCAAGATTAAAGTTTTAGCAGAATTTCCTATAAATACGCCCAACGTCAACCTGAAAATATCCCAAATAGTCCTAAATACCTTGTCAAAATATCCTAATATTTCGCCCAACGTCATCACTATAATATCCTGGAGACATCCCAAATGATCCTAAAAAGCTTATCAAAATGTCCTAAAAATACCCTGTTAATATGCCCAAAACCATCCTCATAATATCCTAGAGATATCCCAAATAATCCTAAAAAGCTTGTCTAGGGATGTCATGAAGATATCTTTTTTAGTCCCATCTGGATATCCCATAAATATCCCTCTCTGGTTTTTGGATATCCCTGAGATATTAATAATATCCTTGGATCAGGATATCTATAGGATTGCGTTGTGTTATATGGGTAGTAGGGGGAAAAACAAAATAAAAAAAAAAAACAGGAATATACTTTGAAAACAACATCGAGAGAGAGGAGAAAGTCATAGCAGAAAAATTTAACAACTATTTTATTGAAAGTATAGAGGCGATAACCATGAAGATAAGTAACCAGGACATTATGGAGGTAGTAGAAAAAATAGAACGCTTCGACACAACAATGGATAAATTTAGACCAATATCACTAATGGAATTAAAAGATACTGTTAACAACCTAAAAAAGAAAACCAGTAGTGTAGATGGAATAACAACACACATACTACAAAAGGCATTTGAGGTTACAGGTAACAGATTTTTACAGTTGATAAACAGCAGTTTGGAATATGGAACATTCCCAAAACGATGGAAGAAATCTACAATCATTCCCATAGAAAAGAAGACAAACACAGACAAAAGTGAAGAATTTCGGCCTATTAATATGGTTCCTATCTATGAAAAACTATTAGAAGTTACAGTTAACAGACAACTTATAGAATATTTTGAAACAAACAAACTACTTAGTGAATACCAGGCAGGCTTTCGAAAAAATAATTCTTGTGAGAGCGCTCTACAAACTGTTTTAATGAGCTGGAAAACAGCTTTAAGCGAGAAAAAAGTTATAGGGGTAGTCTTCTTAGATTTTCGAAGGGCCTTTGAAACTATAGACAGGGGTATGCTCATAGAAAAATTAGAAAAATATGGTGTTCAAGATGTTGTGCTCAAATGGTTCAAAAACTATCTATCCAATCGTACCCAGGAAACAAGATTTCTAAACAGCACATCAGCGCTAAAAGAAAATCTATTTGGGGTCCCCCAGGGTACAGTGTTAGGCCCAAATCTGTTTATTGTTTACATCAATGACATAGTAAGAAACTTGAAAAAATGTAAAGTTCAGCTGTTTGCCGACGATACCTTGCTGTATTTTGTGGGTCAAGATGTTGAACAGGTTGTGCAAACCATAAATGAAGACCTACATGTACTGTACAAATGGCTGACACAAAATGGATTAAGTCTAAATACAGAAAAAACAAAATGTATGATAATTAAAAGTAAATTCAATGCTACACCTACTAGAAATCACAGAGGAATTTTTATAAATAACCAAGAGATAGAACAGGTTGAACAGTGCAAGTACCTACTTGGGAGTTGTGGTAGATGAACATTTAACATTTTCTGCACATGCAGAATACGTAACCAATAAAATTGCAAAGAAAGTAAATCTACTACGACGAATGAGTAGATATCTTAGTGACTGGTCAAAGAGAACAATTTACAATTCGATTATTTTACCACATTTTAACTACTGTTCATCTATACTATTTTTGTTGAAAATGACAGAGAAAAGTATACTTCAAAAAAAGCAGAATCAAGCCATGCGTACTATCATATATTATAGGGTGTAGTCGCTATACAAGGATTGAAACTATGTTACAAGCAACAGGATTCCTGAGTGTTAAACAAATATTATTTCTCAATACAATGACTATCATATATAAAATAAAACACAGTTTACTTCCTGAACATCTATTGAGAAACACCAGGTACATAACAGATGTACATAGCTATCCAACCCGAGCCAGAGAAGACTTCTAAATGTTTCAACGGTTACCACTAACTACAGTCAGAATGATCTTTTCCACAGCGGACTTATTCAATACAATTATCTACCCCAAAGTGCAAAGAACTCAAATCCAGTTAAAATATTTAAGAGAAAATGTATCATATTCTGTAAAGATAATATAGGCTTATACTTACAATATGCTATTATCAGAACTACTTAATTGACAATTTAAGTTTGCTTAAAAGAATTATTGCATTATATTGTTCACAATTGTTTGTAAACTCTTAGCGTAAGCTATTAATCATTAATAAATAAAAATAAATAAATAAAGAAAGTTCATTCAAATCAGTTCTTATTTTATCCAAGTACGTGTTTATACGGACGTCACATAAAAATAAAAAAATAAGCTCAAATCCCCTATTGCTATTGAATATGGTGTAATCAGTACCTATACCATAATAATCACAAACATTATCAAATTGTTTAAAGTGTTCAAATAATAAGGAAAATCAACAGAAAAAACACATTTTTGCCGAAAATATAGGTTATGACAAATTACGCGCACGCGCACAACAATTTTCACATAAAAATAACATAAAAGTTAAAAGATAACCATCTCTTATTTTATTTCTTATTTTTATGTTATGCTATTTTGCTGTGTAAACCCACCATCAATTGTTGTCCCCCTTAAAATATACGTCAATAAAACTTTATAGAGAAGTTAATAACTTTGATAAAAAATTAAATATAGGCAAATTTGCAAATATTAGGTACAATAATTATTAATATTATATTAATTATATTATATATTTTACGTTAGGTTTGATAGGTATTGAAATATGGTGAAAATTGAGAAAAACTGTCTTATTTGTAACACGATTTAAAAAAATACACCTAGGTAGCTATGATTTACTATAAATACCTGGCTACATTTTTCTAAAAAGATTTTGTGTTTAAAAATTTAAATTAGGTATTACAAGTATCTTTTCTTTGCCTCTTATCTTATTTTTTTTAACTCGTTTCATGCGTAACTAAAATATTCAAATATAGTTTTCTACCTTGAAAAGTATCTAACAGATGGGATATACCCCAATCTTCAAAATAATTATTCATATTACGTTTATCCCCCATATCTTATTTTTAATTTGCTGGAACCACTAACTTCTGTGCCACTAACAAAGAACATTTCACTCTCACTCATAAATTTCTACAAGACAAGATCGAAAACCAATAACCAAAAACGCGATGATGATTTTGAATTAGGGTTAAAGGCATTTAGTTCTTAACTTGAAATGTACTTCGATTAAATAATTAGTTATTTGTAAATATTTGGTTGTTTTATATTAAGAATTTAATGTAAATACATAATTATTTAGTTTAAATGACCTAAACATTTAAATAGTTGTCTATTGGGTGATTTAACTAGCGATAAACGGAATTTAGTTCCTAAATTAGTTCGATTAAATAATTAGTTATTTAGATTTTCTTATTTTAGTTGTTTTTTGGTCGGATATTTGTTTAAAAGGTTCCATGATTTGACATAAATCCACCAACAGTCAAATAATTTTACAAATAAAACGAAATACTCTCATTTATTTCAGTTAAATAAAACTTAGTTAATTAAAATCACATTTATTTATTACCAATAATTTTTACCATATAAATCAAATTATTTGATTAAGAGAGCACATTTTTATCAGTGTGCCATTGATTTTATTTAAAATTTCTCCTTTATCTTCTTTAGTATAATTATTACTTTTTAGATACTTCTTCAATACTATAAGGTCCTTATAATTAAAGCCGGTAATATTTGAGTCAGAGTCCAAAAGGGATGAAGCTATTTTATCGTATAGTTTTCTTAAAAGGTTAACCACGGATTGATGACCCTTGTTAATAGCCAAATCTAAAGCGGTTTCTCCATCCACTTCAGTTCCTAGCAACAGCTCTTTAAAGGTATTTTCTCCTAGCTGTTCCTTTACCGTGTCCAATAAGTCCTTAACGGCTTCAGTATGACCTCTTAAAGCCGCTACGTGGAAGGCAGTTCTTTCCAAATTATCAGTTGCTAGCACCATCTCTTTCAGAGTTTCTTCAACGAGAAGATACTCTTTCACGAAGTTCATCAAGGCCTGGAGAGTTCTACGATTACCCCTAAAGGCCGCCGAGTGTAAGGCGGTTTCTCCATTTTTGTCGCCTTTTAGAACCAGCTTCTCGATGGTATCTTTTACTGTTACCCGTTCCAATAAGACCTTGATGGTTTCACTTTTACCATTGAAAGCCGCTATATGTAAGGCGGTTCGTTTAAAATTATCAGTTTTTAACAGCAGGGTATTGAAAGTGTCTTCTCCGATATTTACTGCCACCCATTCCAACAACGCCTCGAGGGCTTCACTATTACCCTTAAAGGCTGCCGAGTGTAAGACGGTCTTGCCATCTTTGTCGCCTTTTAGAACCAGCACCTCGAGTGTATCTTTCACTGTCACCCGTTCCAATAAGATCTTGAGGGTTTCACTTTTACCACTCAAAGCCGCTATGTGTAAGGCGGTTCGTTCAAAATTATCAGTTTTTAACACAAGTGCTTTGAAGGTGGCTTCTCCGAGATTTACTTTCACCCATTCTAATAAGACCTCAAGGGTTTGACTCTTGCCCATAGAAGCGGCTTCGTGTAAGGGGGTTTGTCCAGCTATATTTTCTGCTAGCACCAGATTCTCCGAAATGTAGTGGAATTTTTTAAAATTTTCAAGCAAGAATGTGATAGTAGCCGTATGACCTTCCCGGGCTAGTAAATGTAAAACGATACCCTGATGATTATTTTTCTCTAGACCCTTAGCTATTGATTCTCGTATAGCTGAGGTTAAGACAATATCTGACATGAGATTTTTTTCTAATTGGCTATTAAAAAACTTGCGAATAAGTTTATAATCAGCTTTAAGCAGGACTTTTTCCAGTAAAAGTTGTTGTACTTGTTCATTTTCCAAATTCTTAATCAAATATTCGCTCAAGAAATATTCAGCAAAGCTGCGATGGATAAATACAAGTTGATCTCCCCTTAAAGTCAGTAGTCCAACCCTCACAAGTTCTTCTTCTTTGTTGTCCTTTTCATAGTCTTCTTTAAATCTTTTTAATTCATCTAAACCAGGCAATGACTTTTTTTCATATTCTTCTGAGCAGAAAAGTTTTAAAGCTAACTGGTGATGTACTCTACGCGAAGCACTTAATCGACCTTCTAATGAGCTATTTACTGTTGAATTATCAGATCCTCTGGCCTTTTCTTTACGAAGAATATCAAATTTGACTTTTATAAATTTTTCATAGAGATCAGATAATCCTAAGTTCTCTGGTAGTTGAAATTTCTTTTCAAAAACCACCTCAGCCAACATTTTAAGATTTAGGGGTATATTAGTAAATGTTTTTTCCGTGTCGCCAATTGAGTCCTTCCATTGATGAAGCAATACCTTGGCAAAAGCGGAGAAGTCTAATTTATATTTGTCATTTTCGTCGATTTTTTCTATGATTTCTTCTAGAGATTTAACCTGCTTGATAGCTTTCCCTTGGTGATGGTGTTGAAGAACTTTATAAATTTGATTATTCACGCCCTTAATGGATGTTTCACTGATTAATTGTTCAATATTTTCCTGAGATTCCTCTAAATGTTTGCGTATCTCCTCATAAGTCTTTTGACGGATTTCTTGATTGTGTGGGTTTTTAGAAAATTTAAAACTCCACCTCCAGAATCTATTTAAAAACTCTTCTTGCTCTGCTTGCGTTAATGGATTCAAGATATAGACTGGTGAATGGAGTTCCCTTTCCAAATAATCTTTCTCGTGAAGTCGGGTAGTGATCCAAAGCTGGGTAACCTCACTCCTTCTAAGGGCCTTTATAAGCTTAGTGGTATTGGGTTTATAACTAGGACTGATTTCATCGAAACCATCGAACAATATTATAATCTTTGGCTTTTGACCGAAGGCATTTTTGGAATTCTCAAGCCCTGCTTTAAAGAGCTTTCGTTGCAGTTCAATGTCGATGTCCGTAGGGTCGACAGGTACTACCATCCCTGAAACGAACTCAATGGCTTTTTCAACTTCATTATCCTTAAACATGATATTGTACAGGCTCTGTGGTTGCTCTTTCTCCACAGCATAATCATTTAAATTGACCCGCACGATCCATATAGTGTCAGATCTACCATTCTTATTATCGTCAAGTTCTTTCATTTTGCTAGCTATGCTGGTCAATACTGTAGACTTACCCATTCCAGGATCATTGGCTAGAATAACGACTTTCTCCTTGAGAGCTCTCGATTTACTGAAATCCGTTTCTTTTACGGTATTATTCTTAGAGATATAATCCTGACGATGCAATGCCCTGTTACCTAAATAACTATTGAATGGCATGTCCTTAAAATACTTATAATACTTATATATTTCCACAAAGGAGTCTTCAACAGACCTCTCATCTTCCTCCATAAGGTAGTCTCCAAAATTCTTATCAAAACTTTGAAAAAGGTAATCTCTAAAATGCTTATCATCTCTTTCTATAAGGTGGTCTTTAAAATACTTATTATTTCTTTTCATAAGGTAGTTTTCAAAATACTTATCATCTCTTTCCATAAGGTAGTATAGATTCAATCTTTCAGTTACAGTTTTCTGATTCTCGATATTGCTGAAATCCTTTTTTTTTTTAGAGATATCATCCTGACAATGCAATTCTCTGTCGATGTTGTAGTCAGGAATATAACCTATGGAAGAAAAGGCCTTTTCATTTCCTATTTGAATCCTTTCCTCTTCGATCAGTCTCAATAAACTTGCCTGGTCAATGATGCTACGGGCTAAATTCTTATCTATCAGCTCATTTAATTTTACAGCTCGTCCTTGAAAATTGACTTTTTTCTCTAGTACTTTATCTTGTGATTCCTCATTTAAATCTTCAAAAGAAGTCCAGTCATTCTCCTTCTGATATTTATTCTGGTAATAATTTTTGAACTCTTCGGCTAGGATATCCTCATCCTGACCAATCAGGATGACTTTTTTCTCTTTGTTGCATAACGCTTTGGATAATTTCCCATATAATTGCTCTATCTCACTTGTTTTCCCTTGAGATTTAGATTGGCATTCTATCACCAAGAGATGATGAGCTTGATCTGAAGAAAAAGCATCTATGGCATACTTTTGTGTCCCATGACGCAATAGCGCTCTTAGACGCACGAAAATAAAGCTATCGTAATTCTTATACTTATCAAAACCTTCCAAACTTTCAAGCATCTTTATGGCACTTAATCGTGTGCATTCAGTGGATATATGAAGGACTTGCTTATCTTTTATCTTACCTTCAGCAGATAAAAAACATATCAGTGCATCTGGATGCTTTTTAAAATGAATTCTATAATCTGTTAGCTTTTCGAGATAAGATTCCCTTAAGCCGGCAATCATAAGGTCATTGATCTCTGTCTGTATTGATTTAAAAAATTCAGCCCCTTCCTGAGCAGAGAGAAACTCACCGCATCCCTTTTTGTAGCGCTTGAACCAATCCGACATCTTATTCTCGAATGATGCGTATACTAGATCAGAGTTAAGTGTAAGCAGTTTCATCTCGAGTCCTCCATTTTTGAATTCTTTCTTAATGAGATCATCTAATTCATCTACACCCGGATATTGAACTACAAAGCGAAATTTCCGTAAAAATTGGGACATCTTCATTTTAAGCTCTTCTTCATCTAAAACTACTCTTAAGACCTCTTTTTCTATTTCTATTTCTGAAACAGCATTCTTCAGCTTTTGTATAACTGCATTTACACCTAAGTGTTTGGATAATATTTCCCTGGCTTCATTTGAATATTTTTTCAGTATTTCATCTTTTGTAAAATCATTTCTGTTAATTTTTTTTATTTCCTTAAATTTTTGACTCTCATCTAATTTTAAAACAGCATCTAATATTTCTTGTATTCTTTTTCTAACCAACTCTAATTTTCTTGAAACACTTTTTGATATTGTATCGTCTGAAATACACTTAACTTCTTTTAATATTTTTTCATACTCTGCTAACATTTTTGTCTTATTTGAATTTATCGTTGAATCATCGGAATTTTTTCCTACTTTTAACTCTGTAATAGCTTGATCCAAATTTTTAAAGATTTTTTCCTCAATTAGCCATCCCTTTAGGAACATTTGAATTTCCGTCCCTGCCTTGATCATACTTTTATTATCTGAATTCATATTAATACCTTTAGACGAATTAACGACATTTGAAATTATATTACCCAATATGTTTTTATTACTTTCGAATTTATCACTTTTTAATGCCACATCTACCAAACCGGGCTTTATTTTTTCAATAATCATATCTATTGTCCGAGAGTCGTTCTTGAATTGACGTATTTTTTCTCCTTTTCCAAGATATAAAATTTCATCTTTTCTTAAATCTTTTTCATCTATAAGAAAACTTTTCCAATCTTTATCGTCCAACAACTTAGAGTCAAAATCGGTATTGGTGCAAATATCAAAGTATTTCAAACCAATTTGATCATTTGAATTTTTGGATTTAAAAAGCTCATTTTTTGTAATCTTACAAAAAGAGATAAAGTACTTGTGTAAAGTAAATGCGTTTTTATTTTTTTCACCTTTTTCACTTGTTAAACAAGTGGCCGTAATTTTCTTCTCTTCTAAATTTTCTTTATGCTTGATCTGCAAATAGCGCCAAAACCATTTCAATTCTTCTTTATCGTAATATTTAAAGACTATGTCATCAAATTTCTCTGCCGCATCCATCTCGGTGGCCAATCGAAAATCGTACTTTTTCTGTATGGCCCTCTTTACAAAGAGTATCAATAGCTTTAGCTGATAAACAAAACCCCTATAAGAGGGTTTACCTCCTTCTCTAGAGTCATATGTGGTTGCTGTGCTCTGACCCTGTGATGCGTTTAAGGAGCCCCTTGACACACTTAGGGTTTTCCCTTTGGATATGCTCCTCCTTTGTTCCTGACTTTGCCCAAAAGTAATTCCCTGATTTGTCTCCAATAAAGCCTTGATCGACTGCCAATTAGAATTTGTTTTGAACTTTTCTTGAACCAGGCCTATGGGAGTCTTGCCTTTGCTATTTTCTATATTAACGTCTGCGCCTTTATTTATCAGTAAATTAATTATTTCTTTATTAACATCTTGGTCAGTCATTTTTTTGCTTCTTTTTCTGATGGCGAAATGCAATGGCGTATTATTATTATCATTGGCATCTTGAGTGTTAACAATGAATTTTAGATCACTCTTGAAATTATCTAGGATTTTATTTGCCTCTTCAAAATCATTTTCCTCGACGGCTTTAAATAGATTTCTTTTAGTGCTCCTTTCATATTCGCTACTGTCGCTATCATCGCTTTGGACTTCCATTGATTCAATTTGGCATAGTTCTTTGGCCGGATCTGAAATTGTATTAATATGACTAAGCTTATCCTCTCTCTCCTTTCCCGATGACGGTGTTCTTTGTGTGAAACCCTCGCCCAAACCAAAATTGTAATGATTTCCATTGATATGATATATGTCAAGTGGAGTTCCCGAAAAATATTCGTTGTAAGGCGGCTGATTGTTTACTTTGATCGGATATTGCAGAAAATCACTTGCAGCACGCGCCTCAAGGTCACCTAAATAAATATTGTATTTCAGTATCTCTTCAAGATACTCATCATAGCTTTCCATATTGTAGTCTTCAGGATGATCAGAGGCAAAGAAAGAGCCATATTGACTTTTTTGTTCTTTTATATGTTTAACAAGCCGCTGACGAAATCTTTGTATCAAAGTTTTCCAATACTCATTATTGCTGATATAGGCGAAAGGAATATCTGCATTGGGATTATCGGGATGCTTTCCAATCGTTGAAAAATCTTCTACCATCTTCTTTGTCAACCTTAGTATTTGATCATCACCGAAAAGCTTTTTAAACCTTTCTTCAAATGTTGATTCCTTATCAACAACTGGCAATAGATAAGCCAAGGCTATAGAATGAAGCATACAACTTCCATCTCCGGAAACGTCTATTTGATTCATCTTTTTATATCAATCGTGGCTTATTATTTACCAGGCAATCCCCCTTCTCAGGACCTGAAAAACAGTTTTTTGTCACTTAACCTTTCACTGTAGGGGCAGGGTACGGGGTGTAGGGATTTCGTTGCATTTGCGGGTTATCAGAGTTATTAGTGGCGGTTTGCACAGTTTTTACCGTAAACATTCATTCATTGATTTCTTTGTTTTTGAGCTACAGGGTGATTTTTAAAACATTTACTTTTTGACCACTCCTTTTATGTGTATGTATGAACCATACCTATAAAATATCGACGCATTTAAGCCAGAATGGCACAAGCGCCATTTAGTAACTTTTATAGGAATATTAAAGACTACATATGATTCGTATTTTTGAATTTTAAGAAACATTATGCTTACTAGAATAAAAAATGTATTTTTGTTTAATTTTTAAGACTAAAATATATCTTGGGTCCTTTTTCTAATTGTAGGCACTTGAAATCAAAAAAATTTTAAAAATGTTTATTTTATAACAGCGTATGGCCAGTTGGCCACAGAAAATATAGCTACGCAACAGAACTCTCGAGACGTGGCAACAAATCGCCACAGTAAGATAGAGAAATAGATGTTGTTTGGTTGTATAAGCATTTGTTGGTCAAATCAATATTTAAATTTAGCCTTCTTAGGTCTTTAATTCCTAAAATGCCATCGAAATAATCGTGAAAGTTAAAGAGTATAAATTCGATGTCATTTAATATATTAAATTCTTTGAGCAATGGTACTTTTATTTTGTTATAAGTGTCAGTTTTTCCTATGCAAGTTACCAAAGTATGTTTTGAGTTATAAATTTGATCGGGAAAGCTATTTTCTGCAATGATAGGTCTAAGTAAAGAGGTGTGACTGCCAGTATCTATTAATAATTTTAAAGGTGGGTTCTTAATCTCTATGTATGGCAATGAGTTATTTTGAAAAGCATTTATATCTAAGTATGATTGCTTTTTTGAGAGGCTGCGTAAGGAAAATTTACGTTTGTTTCTGCTTCGCAATTATTATATATAGGTTTTTCGTAAGAAGTGTCTTCTGTAGTTTGTTGTGAATAATAAGTGTCATTTGAGTCATTGGATTCGAATGATTCGTTTTCGCAAAAGTTTTGATAGTAATCGTACTCGGAATGGTTTTCTGTCTCATATTCTTGGTAGTCGTTTTGTGGAGAAACCGAATACCCGGTTTTGTCGTTATTTTCTAAATTTAAAATTTTAAATTCGGATTTGCATTTGGGTTTTGTCTCCAAAAATTTTGTCTTGTATTAAAATTCTGACTTTGGTTTTGGTTTTGAGGTAATGGTCTTTGGAAGCTTCGTCTCGGCTGAATACTTACGCCGGCCATTGGTGTAGGTGGGTCTAATTGTCTTTGTGGGTTGTGTTTTGGGAAAGCGTTTGTAGGTTTTCCGAACACTTGTTGGTTAGTTGGGAAGTTGTGTTGAACAGGTGTAGGTCTAGGTTGAAAGTTTATGGGTTGACTGGGAAATGTCGAATTGTTCTTGTTTTGGGGTTGTTGATAGAAAGAATTGTTATGTACTATACTTAAATATGGGGTATTAAATCTATTATTAAAAGTTTGATCAAATTGGAAGGTATTAAATCGAGGTTTTGAAATATTTTGTTTGGCGTGTGTCAATGTCTGTGGATTGTCTCTAAACATTAGAGATCTGTTATTAATTTGTTGTTCAACGATTGTATGATTTAAAATTATGTTATAAGTACTATCGAGGTCTTTAAGTTCTTTTATAAGTAAAATAGTTCGCAATTCACTATTCACATTGGCTAATAAAACTGTTACAGCAGTTTGTTCAGTTTGCTCAATTAAGGCTAGTTTTGTAGGTGGTGCTAAATTTTCAGAATTAATTTTTAAGTTTATTCTATTTTTCAAAATTTTAAGACGATCCAAGAATTCTAAAATTGGTTTGTTTTTTTGTCTTGTCAAAAAGTTTAATTGCTGAAGGGTATGTCTATTAATTTTGTCGCCAAATTTTAATCTTAATTCATTTTTTATTAAAGGCTAAGAAGTGAGTTCCGGATGACACAATAAATAGTCTCCTGCTTCGTTAGTTATTTTTGCGCAAATAGTTGCAAAAACAAATTCTTTAAGAGAATCATCGTTAGTGTTAAAATACCTATTATAAAATTTATCAATCGAGTGAATAAAAAATTCGAGGTGTTCAGGCTTTCCTGAAAATGTCTTTAAAGTATAAGCAATTTCCTTTGCTGCTGTAAGAGTAGCCATGTCGTTTAAATTAATGTTATCAACTAAATTTAAAAGTTCTTCGATACTTTCGTCTGATGTGCTCATTCGAAATGAATAGATTATATAAAAATTTATATAAAATATCAATAAAATTAATAAAATAAAGTTTGCAAATTCATATACCGAAAATAAAAATGGGGAATGGAAAGGAAAATATCACTTACGACAGGTTCGATTCTGTGTAACGGTGAATTTTCTTGCCAAAATGTACCAGTTGTGGTTGGGTAGGTATCTTCGATGAATGATTAAAATCAACGGCTAGGCTGCTTGTCTCACGAACGTTGCTGGATGCAATTTTCTAAACTTGCAAAATTCTAACCTTCGAAGATCCTACCGACTGCGCCAGTTAAATAACTTCGTTTGCACAAAACGTTTTTAAAAACACTTTATTAATGCAGAAGCTATTCTAACAATGTTTAGAAATTAGGGATTATATTACAATTGTGACTTAACTACTGGAAATACGAAAATTAAGTGATTGCTCCTGAATCGGTAGCGTATTTATAAGTTCAGATTACATAAACAAAAGGGGTCTAAGTTTATACATTGTAAAGGGTTTCTAATTATATAACTCAGGTGCAAAATAGCAGGGCGCTTTCAAAATTTTGCGGGGGGGGGCGCACATGCCCTTAGTTACGCCACTAGGGAGCACTTATTGGTTTCATTACACATATAGCTTTAGTTAAATAATTTTTCGGTTATAAAATCTACTATTAAAATTTAAACATCAAGTCACTTAAAAACACTATTTATTATTAAAAGAAACTGTACGGGAGCCATCAATTTGTACATAAATTTCGTAATTATTGAAACTTCACTACTACTAAGACAAGCAATCTTTCACCGACACTTATTTGAATTGCGCTTACTCATTCTTTTCGCTTTTTGTTTGGTAAATTCTAAAGTTTACCGAGTCACGTGAAACGCAAATTTTTCATACGTGTCCCAGAATTTAGTGGTATCTACCGTGTGATTGTTTTGCAGCCGACACGAAATCTGAATTAAATCAGTTCTTTTTACACTAAAATAAATTTTAAATTATTTGTTTGAAGTTCAAAAAAAGATATTTCTATTTCATTCTGAGACCTGTCTAAAAAATGCAGAATGACTGCATGGAAGAAATTATTTTGTTATCAAAATCGATATTTTTTTCCCGTGTAGAACTGAAATAAAACTAGGTTCTAAATTTCATGTAGGATCGTGTGCAAATCCTTGAGTTGTATACTCAAATTTTTGGGGGAGAGGGTTTTTGTTTCCCAATAGGCGACCGAAGTTTAGTCTCTCATTTATCCAGTGGTAAACGGTAGCAACCAGTCGACCTAAGAAGTGAACTTGGCATGTGAATAAAATAATTTGTAATTATTTTTCTTCCATTAAAATTTTTTTTTTTATTTTGGTAATTTTGAAAAAGAAAATAATATGTTGTTTTGTTTTAAGATTTACATTTTATTTAACTTAAATAATTTTCAGAATTATTCTTTTAGTTCGGATACTAACTCGTTTAAAATTTAACAGTATATAAGTCTTATTTTATTTAAACTTATAGACTTCCTTTTTCTGCCTTCTAATTTTAATGATGTAAGATATTTACAATAATTACTTTATTTTTTTGAAACAAAAAAATAATTATTTCCTTTCAAAAAATGTTTACTTTTCCAACCCCTTAAATTAATATTTTTTTCTAAAGGCAATCAAAATTAAGTATTTAAAAACAAATTTTGTTTTTTAAAAGTTACCTATTTATTTTCATAAACTTTATTTTATTTTCGTTTCAAACTTCTAAATAATATTTTCTTCCCAAAAGTTTTCATTTCGTTTTTTTTTTTTAAGTATTTTATTTTATTTTTGTGGAAAATATATTTATTTCCCGAACTTTTTAAATGATATTTTTTTTCACAAAAGTTTTTATTAAAAAAGAAATACCTATTTAAGAAAATTTTGTTTTTTAAAAATTATTTATTTTCATAAATTTTAATTTATTTCCGTTTTAAACTTCTAAATAAAAGTTTCCTCCCAAAAGTTTTTATTTAGTTTAAAAAAATATTTTATTTTATTTTTGTGAAAAAGATATTTACTTTCATAAATTTTTAATTTATTTACGATTCTTTTAACTTTGTCTGCCTAAAAAAAACATATACATATATTTATTTATTTATTTTGAAAGGATTATTATTTAAATATATATATTATGTTTGAAATTGCGATTCATCACAATTGTAAAAAGTTATAATTTGTATTTTCTTCAACGCCCTGTATAAAATAAAAGATTTGGAAGCAAATCTAGTTTGCTCATAAACTACAACGTACAAAGTAATCTTTGATAAGCATGCATTTTATTCATTTGTTTTTAAGTCTTCCAGCTTCCAGGAATGTCATGAAAGATAGGACGTTTTTCACAAGCAAGTTAACTTTCTGGTAAAAACTACTAACATTTGACCCCCATGACTATTAGGACTTTTTAGAAGCGTATAAGCGGTTATCCTATGATATTATTATATTAAATGAAACATGACAAGTCACAAATAATTTATATGACAATGATGGCCTTGATATGTTTTATAATCATGGTGATTTTAACCAAAAAGATGGAATAGTTGTATTTATCATACGTAAAACCACAAGAGCTTTTTTATCGGATAAACTTTTATTTTTTATAAAAACTAGATTGCTTAGAAATTTATCGAGAACAAACGAAAGTGATCTAGTTTGAGTTTAAAAAATAAAAGTTTATCCGATCTTAAAAAAAAGATCGAGTGATTTTTAGCTAGAGAAAATCACAAATTTTGGCATGAATAGATATTAAAAAGAATAATACTTCACTAAAAAAATGTTTGACAGCATCAAATTAATTTGTAACAATATGTCAGCAGGTTGTCGAGCAATGAAAAAGAAAAGCCACTCAATTTTGAGCTGGAGAGGTTTTTACCATTTAATTTTTAGCTGGAGAGGGTTTTATCGATGTCAAAGTGATAAAAATGCAAATGTCAAATGGACATTTTATTGTAGGAGTGAACAGTGGCATAACTAAGGGCATGTGCGCCCCCGCAAAATTTTGAAAGCGCCCTGCTATTTTACACCTGACTGAATCCTTCGCACTTACACTATACTTCACTATAGTAAAAAGTATTGTCATTTGTAAGCGTTGTTTAATATAGAAGGATATAAAGTATTGTAGAGAACAAAGAACAATTTTTTGTTGTAAAAGTAATGAAATTTTAAAATAATGTACTGCAATTAAAAAAAAATGTGATACTTAATTAAAAGAGACATAAAAAATGTGTACTCACTGAGATAAGAAAACAAAGTCTTAAAATATGTATGAAAGGGGAATTAGAATTAGTTGAAAGTTGGAATGTATTAAACATACATAATAATATGCATAAGTATGATATTTTCACTATACAAATACAACTATCTTACAAACTAAGCAGAGTTATTATTTTCATCAAGGGACTTGAGGGCGCCCCTGGCTTTGCTGCGTACCCCCCCCCCCCCGCAATGCGGGGGCGGTTTTTACGCCACTGAGAATAAATTTATCAGTTTTTACGCCACTGACAAGGGAATGTTCTTTGCACTAGCAATGTGCCAGCGGTGCACACTGCAGCTTTAAATTTAAAGAAAGCTATGAAAATTCTGTTAGTGGAATCAACGGAGTTTCCCCGCAAATTAACGAAATCCGGACAGCATCGTGTAGGTATCTATTTTTTAAATAATTAGAAACAATATCTTATAAATATTTCTTAAACAGTGGCGGCTTTTTAGGGGCGGCAGGGTCGACAGTGCCGACCCAGTGTGAAACAGATAACAGACAGTATATATTATTTATCTACATCAACTTGCATTTTTAATGACCCGCAAACTACCAGTGAATAACCGTTATACTTTTAAATCGCCCTTATAACTAGTAACCCAGGACGTCATAGTGGATCACTCGTAAACACGCCACCATCAAATTAATTGTATTACTTTTCAAGTCGCCTTCATACCTAGGACCGGCAAGCCGACCCTATCATAAGAGAACTTCAAAATTTCAGGCAACTAAACATACATATATGTCAGTAATATTTTTGCAAACCGTGTTGCAAACTTTACACACCGTCAGAACCGGCAAAAATAGATTTGGACTGGAAATAATCGTTCGGGCATAGAATAACGGGTTGGAACTTGGAACAAACCTATAAAGAAAGTTAGGTTAGTTAGTTAGTTGTTGCTAATATTTGTTTATTATACTCATTAATTATCGGTTGCTTGTTATTACCCTAGAAAGAAAAGGACTGAATTAGTGTAAAATAAGTGAGAGTGTGATCCGTTAAAAAACAAAACTTTCGGTTTGGTTAATAGGTTTGTTTAGGATTAGGACCTTAGGTAAATGTTTCAAAATTTAAATAAAATATCTTGTTTGGACGCACGCACCGCGCAATACCATAAAACACCAAGTTGAAACTGAGGTAAATAGGATCCAATTCATTGTATGTTCGTCTTCTCTTTCATTTGATGAACAAAGTAAAATAAAGAAACAATAATGGTCGTGTCCGAGAACCACTTTTTTTAACATAGAGAACCAGTTAGGAAAGCAAAGCTAATCCGGTAATATTTGTAAATTGGAAAAATGTATTATTTTATTTAGGAATAACGACACAATAACAATTTATTGTAAAACACCGTTCCGGAAATTTATATAAACTATGTATAAAATATAAAACTTGTACAAGAATAAAGTACCTACCCCTATTTCAGAAAATTCAGCAAAATGTTATTAAGAAATGTTGTTTATATTAAAGGATATGGGTAGAACAAAAACACAAAGCTTTAAGAAATAACTATTCTTTTATTAAAGTGAGAAAGCTGCAAACACGGCGAGAGCAGAAAAAGGAATCATCAAAAATAATATCATACACATACATATTGACTTTTGCTTACGTAAATAAAGATTGAGGCTCGGATGTTTACTGAAGTTTTAAATAACAGAACGATAGACTAAAAGCTATGACCATATAAATTAAAATATAATGTGTCAGTTTTGTAAACTATTTACCACTCTCAATAGTTTAGAATTAAAAATTATGCATAGATTCGATACGTGACCTCCTAAAATAAAAAAAAATATTTTTTTTTTCAAAACATTATTAATAATTCCCCAAAAAAATTTTTTTCTTTATATTCATCCTAAAGACCTCAATCAAAATCAAATCAATTTCACATATCTTTGTTCAAATTTAAGCATATTTTTAAAATTAACTTGATTTTTAATTTATTAAGGAATCACAAACTTCATGGATGTTGCAACGACATTATTTAAACACAACTTTAAAATATCTTAAAAATTCTTCTTAACAAGATAAAACATTAGTATCTAATGATAATATGCAAATTAAAAAACTCTTATTTAAAGTGCAAAATTTTTATTTTAAATGTTTATTAAAAAACTGTACAAATTAATCGACAAACATGAAATCCTACTAAAATGATCGCAGATACCTATGGAAAAAAAATAAGGGCTAAAAGTAAACATTATGACAGTTTGGTGGCAATATTCATTTTTAAATAATTATTGTTGGTATTTCATGTCAAATGCCTCCTCCAATATAGTTAACGTTAGCCGAGAAGGCAGAATTACTGTTAACATGTTAACATGTGGAGAATAGTAGTTTGTACAACAAGAGTGGATATGATGTCCATATAGCACGATGACGTAACTTGAGCACGACGCCGTAGGCGGAGTGCTCAATCGTTAGAGTGCGATATGGACAATCCACTCGAGTTGTATAGTGTATTTTTTCTACGACTAAAGAAACTTTACACTTAAAAAAAAATCAAATTTACAATAAACAACGAAATTTATTTAACAATAATTATTAACCTATTAGATCTATATAATAATAATATACGATTACTGTTTATTTTCTACAATAAATGTGCAACTGTTAAATGTACAGTTGTTATATGCAATAGCTTCTTTTTTTAAATTGCAATTTGCAACGTTATTCTCTGTAACACTATTATACGAGGTAGATGCTAACATATTTGAAGCAAGATTTTCTTTAGAAGTCGATGCAATATTCTCTATTTGCGGATTGTGAACTGATTTAACAATAGTATTACCAATCTTCTTTTTTTTATTTAAAGAATTTTCGATGTAAGTTTCCATCACTGGAGTTGATTTCCAGCCACCGTAGTTCTTGATGGTTAAGGTGTTGCCACCTGCATCTGCTAGGAGAGTGGCCCCCGAGCGACGGAAACAGTGTCCGGTATATAATTCTGAGTTCGGTAAATTTAAAAATTCAGCAATTATTTTCGGCTGATTACCAATTTTGTTGATGCCAACTACTTGCTTGGTACATTTACCCTTTTGGTAATTTAAAAAAAATTGCTCCATGTTTAGTGGTCTAAGCTCCATGTATTTTTTTGAAACCTTGTAAAACAGACCAGGGATTACAAATAAACGATCTGTTTTTGTTTTGGTGTCGATTAATCTAACCTGAAATTCATTTCCCAAGTCTCGAATATGATCGATTTTTAAATTTTTTAGTTCTTGTCTACGGCATCCGCCAGAAATACCAAAAATCAATACCACCTAAAATAAATTAGAAATATCAAATCAATATCCTAATAATTATTATATTATTAAGACAACAAATCAAATAGGTATCAGATAAAAAAATAAAAAGTATTTATCCCCCTATGGGATTCGAACCAAGGAGCCTTTATCTAGGTACGGCGACTTTACCACTAGACTGAACCAGCGCTTACTTGAAAGAATGTCTAGCGCATATAAGAACGGTTTATTTAATTATTCGATAGGATTTCGTGCAAAATGAGATATGTTTGATATAATATTAATATAAAGGGTACTTTACTGAAACTTACCTTTGTAAACAAATATTCTTCATCTGGTGCTTCCAGAAGGAACGTTTTCATTTCTTCGGATGTCAAAATTTTTGCCTTTTTTGGTTTATAGCCACTACTCTTTAACTTCAAAAATGACTTCAATTTACAATATGTAGAGATATCAACGTTTTTTTTTTATATTTAACATTGTTCTTAACATAGAATACGTTGTCCATAGAGTGGACGGTCTTAGGTCTTTGGATAAATATTTCATATATGCAGTTAAAACGTTTTCTGATATATTTTTGACTTCATGCTCCAGCATCCAGTCCATAAACTTTTTGTAAGATAGTTCGTATTTACTTTTGGACTTTTCAGGTAATAGGACTTCGTAGGTTTGATTGGCTTCTAAACGAATATTTGGCGGCGTGCTGTTTATCGTTTCTTCGTCGGAATCGCTCATATTTTTAAGTTTAAAATTTGCAAGAATTTACGTCTGACAATAATTGGACATTGACATACAATACTTATTTTAAAATCGAATAGTTACCTGGGTACCTGATGCTTTACTGTGATTGGTCGATTTCATATCCTAACTAGGATTGATATGAAATTATATCCGTTCAGTTAACTGGAATGGCCTACTTATCCATTTTGTAGATTGTGCAAGAAATAGCTAAATTGCAGATGGGAGTAGAATAGCTATTTTCCTAACAAGTGCAGAAAATCGATTTTTCCGCACGCAAATGCCGTTGACAGCACGACGCGTAGCGGAGTGGTGTCAAGCATTTAAGTGCGGAAAAATAGGTTTCTGCACGTGTTAGGAACAATAGTTTTTCTACTAGCGTGAGGAAACAAATTGAAAATAATTTAAAAAACGGAGTTTTTTTTTAAATTTTTATTACAATGAACAAAATTTTACAATATTAATTCGTTCATCTCTTCATCGGAAATCATTTTGCGTGCCGAAGAATTCAGCAAAACTCCAGTAGAAAAACTGATAAACTAGTTTAAATTTATAATATTCTGTTGACAGTGACATACAAATCAACAACTGGTTATATACACCATAGCAAATAAGATATTTCAAAGGTAATATGATGAACAGTGACTTCAAATCGTACAGTATTTAATTTAATTAAATTTAATTTCAAAATATAACAGTGCGGAAAAATCTTTGCCGCACGGTGCGGAAAATGCGCTTTTCCGCACGCTAGTAGAAAAAAAACTATAAAACAGTGCGTGAAGCAGGAGATATATTCAATGAACGACATCCAGATAAACAAGTTCACTATTCAACTGTAAGCAGAATTTTCAATAATTTTAAACAGACAGGGTCTTTAGACTATAAATATAAAAACGAACGTACCAAAACTGTATGTACTGAAGAAAATCAATTAGAACTACTTCAAGCAGTTGCTGAAAACCCTAAAAGATTCACCCAAGAAATTTATGCTTATATACGGGTATAAAAAAAAGCTCTGTTAAGATTCTTAAAAAACAAAAACACCACTGTTATTTGTTTATTTGCACGTTTGAAAGACGAGACTATGACTTGCGGTATGATTTCTGGATGTGGATTCAAGGACAATTAGAACATCAACGGGATTTCCATAGACAAATACTTTTTGGGGATGAATCCACGTTCCCAAAATTGTAGGTGGTGGTCGGACGAAAATCTAAATTTTGTCATTGACAATAAAAACCAGTATTACCAAAAAACAAACGTTTGGTGCGGTATTAGTAACGACAAATTAATAGGGCCGTTTTTTTTCCCAACACCTAACTGGTGATACCTATTTGGGTCATTGTACGAATACTGAGTAATTTGATGTCCCCAGGTCAGAAAAAGAAAAATAAATTTAAATATGATCCTACATTATTATTTTTAGATAGATGTTTTTATTATTAAGATACGCTCCAGGCGGTTTTTTTAAACAACCATTTTTAAAAATGATAATAATAAAAAACCAAATAAAAATTGTCATAAACATCATTCCCGTGTAGGTCCCCCACTACTTGTGATTGTACTCTAGGTCAAAATAATCGACCTAAAATCAATTTTATTTTATAATGAACCTTCTAAAATAATTTGTTTAGATTTGTACATAAATCAATTATAATTTTAAATTAAAATTCCATGCACATTTTGAATATATTTGCAATAAAAATTGTCCTCCCCTTTTGTGCATCATTCCCATGTCGTCACTTATTGCGCCATTAAATTGGTGGGGATAATAATTCGACTCTGTTTAACTGGTATTGATTTGGCCGTACCTAGTCAGCACATGGGTGAAACTAATATGGGGAACTTCGCAACAAGAAAACCGTTACAAAACCTAGTGGGCCACCAGTCCACCAGAGGGCTCTTCGAACGGTCACTACCTTGTCAAATCAGACTTGCAGATTAATCTGTCGACTATCTCTCTCTCTCATAATATTACTGATAAAAAGAGACAGACCTTGTTAAAAACGCAATATATATTACGCCAACAAACTAAAGGGCTTTACTATCCGTTTTTTGGATAAAAGAAGAAGAAGAAGAGAAGTTCTGTCAATTTTGTAAAATGTGAACAACGAACGAATTGTTGTTGAGAACTTGATTTTTTTTTTAATTTTTATATCATAATAATTACCGTTTTAATCCTTTACAGGCCGTTTTACGAGTTTTGAAGGATTTTAGGATTGTTACGCGACCTTATGTCACAGGTATGTAACCTAAATGTAAAATTTACGCCTTGAATGTTAGGTTTGCTGAATTTTTAAAGTAATTTTCTAATATTTTTAGCATACTCTTCAAAAGGGTCTACCAACCATATTACAACAGTATTGCTCTGGGAATAAGACAGCTAAATACTAGACAGTTCAGTAATAAAATTAAAAAATGTTTGCTACTCAGCGCTAATTACTCCTTTGCCGAATTCACTGACAATACAATGCCTTTGCTGCAAACTGCTTAGCTTCCCTGCTTCCCATATCATATAGTTTAATCCATTACTCTTACATCCATGACGACTTGTATTGGAGCTATTTAACGAAATGTGTGTGATAGCAAATTTTGGTTTTAGTTTTAGACTGTGTTTTAATTTAATTTTTTATTACATATTTTGTAACATAGTTTGTAAGGTCAAATTGTACAGCTGAATTGCTTTTCAATAAAGTTTGTCTATTGTCTATTGTCTATATAGAAGAGGTACATATCCACAGCCCAAGCGAATGCCAATAGAACTGTATGATAAGTCATGCCGAAGGAGTTTTAATGTTCAGCCTCGTAAGTTTTTCATTTTGTTCTTTGACGTTTAATTAAGTGTTATATTTAAGTGTATGCTTCTTATTTGCCTCTATCAGTATCTATGATGGCCTGTGTCGCCCATTCAATAACCAATATCAAGTTTTACTGTAAATATCCCGGTTGCAAAAGTGCATTTAGATCTTCATCTGACACTAATTGTGTCAATAGCCATTTTTCTATACATTTCCCCTTAGACTAAGAGTGTGGAAGAATAAATGTAATATAAATCCTGACATCGAGTGCAAAAACTTCAGGATTTGTGAAAATCATTTCAATGTTTGTCAATTTTAGAACTCGGTTTGAAAAAGGCTTAATTGGAATGCTGTTCTCAAACTGTCCCTGAGCTTTTACCACCTGATGTTTTAGTATCACTTCCACATTCTCTGTAGAACTATGGTAGTTCAATTTTTTTTTACTGGCAGTCTAAAACGTTCTGTTTGGTCCTCTAAATGTATCCCTTCTACTTTTGACACATGTACAAATTCCACTTTATATTATCGAATTTTTTTTCACTGCTTTCAGTTTCTCAGTACTTAATTAAAAAATTATGTTTTGTTCAGTATGTTAGTCATTTTGGTAATAATCATTAACATTTTTTTCTGTTGCATGGACACCTTATCAAGCCCAAATACTGTGACAATTTAACTCTGGCTGCAACATTTGACCTACACCTGGCTAAGACATCATGCATCTGGCTACGAGATTGCTATTTTGTATTAATAGTCAGTAGAGTAACTAGAAGACCTGGGCTTGATATGAAGCAAACATTTTTTTTGGGACAACGCGCAAATGTCAAGAATTCACCTATTTGCCTCGAGCAAACCCTGGTTCATTAAACACTTGGAACCATTTTAGTCACGTCGCTGTTATTAGTTACATTTTTGGTTTATTTTTTACAGAATGTGCCTATAAAGTATTTCTATTGTTTCGATACCAATTTTTGTCAGAATTTGTTCACATTATGTTTTATGGTAAAGTTTAAATAAATTTTGAGTTTTTCTTCATAAGCTTTGTTTGTTATTTACATCGGCATTCATAAATAACAACAATATTTGGTTTTTAATGACTTTTATTGACTTTTTGGTATAATTTGATATAAAATACATATATTCATTAAATTCTGAAATTTAGTGAATACATGGTATTTTAGAGTGAATTAACTCAAAAAGCGATAAAACGTCTTTAAAAATCTCAAATATTGTTGGAACAGTAAACCAGTAATTTGAAAACGAGTTCTTTAAACTACCCGCCACCCGCAATAAATTTCCTACCGTAGCGCTCGGGGTGGACTGGTGGCCAACTTGAATCTTTGTTTCTCTGGGTTTCTACGTAGTTCGCATTTCTAACCTCTTATCTGTTTTGTGCTAGTCAGTATCACCTGAGCTTTCGCAAGGGTATGTTATACGTATTAAGCCAAGAATATTTGATTTTGCAAGCTGTAACAGGTTCGAGAGGCATTCCCATGGTAAGTAAAAAGTAACTTTGTTCTTTAGCTAATTTTAATTTTCTATATTTTTATTGTAATTTGGCATGAACTATTTTCAACTAGAGTTAGATTGTATAAATTTTAAAAGTTTATATTTACGAAAAGTTAAAAATACGCTAAAATCATCATTCCCGTGTGAATTTTATGACACGGGAATGACACATGGCAACGGGAATGACGAATTTCTTTAATTATTTTTATATTTTTGTTTCAAGCCGAAAGAATGGGTTCCAAAAAATCCAGTGAGGAAGTTTTAAGAGAAAAGAGGGAACGTGAAAGGAAAAGAAGAAAAGAAACTCGAGAAGATCCTGTTAAAAGGGAACAACAAAAAGAAAAGGAAAGGCAGAAGTACTTGCGGCAGAAAGAGGTGAAAATAAAAAAAAGTATCAATGAAATGACCCCTCGTGAACAACGAAATCAACGAAAAAGGTGGAAGGAAAACTCTAGGGTGCATCGTGCAAAGGAAAAGGAAGCCAGAAGAGAACTTGAACGGGTTTTAAATGATAACACTCCTCCACAGTCTGATGCAGAAATTCCGTTAAGAAGAATATCAATAAGGCTAGAGGCTGGTAGACGTGTGGCGCAGCGAAACAGGGTCAGGAGATTTAGAAAAAAACGAAGTGAAGAACAAAAACACCGAACTATGGAAAAAAGGCTACATCGTTATAAAAAGAGGTGTAGGCGGTTACAGCAAAAATTACAAAAATATAACTGCAGAGTCACAGATGTAAATGACAGTCCTACAATCAAAATCAACAATTTGTTGGAACAAAGTAAGTCTAATCCTAAAAAGGCTGAGGAGGTTAAACGCGACCTTCTTTTTGGAGAAGTTGTTCAGAAACAACTTTTAGAAAGCTATAAAACATTAAAAACTGACAAGTCATAGCAGGTTTTTAAAAAACTGTTGCATGGAAAGGTTATTAAAAAATACAAAATGGAAATCAAACTCTCTTCTGCCATTAAGTATAGAAAATCTCCTATGTTTAAAAGAGATGTAACAGTTTTTGAAAGAAAAACTAGCTCTAGACAGAAACTTGCTTTGACTTTAAGAAAGAAAATTCAAGACTTTCTTGAATTAGAAAATAATAGTAGAGTCTGTCCCGGAAAAAAAGAATTTGTAACAAATCAAAAAGTAACTATGCAAAAGCGATATCTTTCTGACACATTACTAAGTTTGTATCGACAATTTTTAAAAGAAAAACCAGTCATTAAAGTAAGTTATAAATTTTTTTGTACTTCTCGGCCTTTTTGGATTCAAGCAATGGAAGTAACTGACAGAGACACGTGCAAATGTTTAACTCATGCCAACATGGAGCTTATGGTTCACAGCCTTTACACTAACAATATACTTTTAGGGAGAACTCCCTCAGATGTTGTTAAAAATATTTGCTGCAGCAACAAAAATGAAAAGTGTTCTACATCAGCACACCGCCATGACAAATTTCAAAAAAGGTCTTACTGATTCTGAAATTCTTATTCATTGATTGCGACTTTAGCGAAAACTATGCCTTGAAATATGCTGAGGAAACACAGGCTTTTCATTTCGGAGGTTCTAGACAGCAAATATCTTTGCATACTGTGGTGGTCTATGAAAAGATAGAGGGGGAAGTTAAGCCCAAAAGTTACTGTACTTTGTCTGAATCTTTACAACATGGAGCAGGGGCTATATGGGCTCATTTGAACCCCATAATTGATGAATATGTTAAAAAGGGTATCACAAAAATTAGTTTTTTAAGTGACAGTCCGGCAACTCAGTACCGTAACAAATCTATGTTTGCCTATTTGACTAACAAGTTTATGATATGTTACCCCCAGTTAAAATCTGTGTTTTGGAATTACCATGAGGCCGGGCATTGCAAAGGGGCCCCTGATGGCATAGGGGGAGTTTGCAAAAGAACAGCTGATAAGGTAGTGGCACAAGGCAAAGATATTCCAGATCTGATCACCCTTTTTAATATTATCATGAAGGCTTGTCCAGGTGTACATTTTTTTATCATTTCGCTCCAAGAAATTGAGCATTTTCAAACATTTTGTCAAATATTCCCATTTTAGCCTTTAAAGGGACAATGACTGCATGTTCATCAGGTAACTTCTATTAGTAACACGAACAAACTCTGGTTACGCAGCTTATCATGCTATGAATGTTTGGAATACTGTAAACATTTTCATTTGGGAACTCTCGCATATGAGCCTTTTCAATTTAATCATTCTTCATCTTCTTCAGAGTCTGAAGATGATTTACCTCTTTCCCGACTTTTAAAAAGAAATCCATTGGCATGTTTATTACAAAACCAAAAATTATCAGTGGATGACATTTACAGTGAAGATGAACAACCAACTAGTTCAAAGCCCACCTCAAAAGTTCACACCGGCACAAATTTACTAGTATCACTGTCTTCTCTTAAAAATATTAATTACAGATATGTTGCAGTATGTAGATCAAACTTTGAGGATGATGGAGAAATAAAAGTTGCATTTTTAAGAGTATGTGATGGTGAAAATAGTAGTCTATTTAAGCTTGAGTCAGAGGAAGAATTAAGTTACATAAAAGAGGAACAAATTTTAGAAGTTCTTTCAGAACCAAGTTTAGTAGTAAAAGGTAACCGAATATATTACAAATTTAAAAAACAAATTAATATTTTTGAATCCACTTAAAAAAAAATAAAATATGTTCCTCTATAAACTTGAACTTTAGTTTAAGATGTTATTGCTTTAGTTAAGCCAATCTTTGTTGGTGTTAGTGCAAAGATGTGACAAACATTTTCGAATAATGTTTAAAATAAAAAACGTGTATCTTTTAATTATATTTTTAAATGTCAACTTTTGTTAAAAATATATACCTACTTATTATAATATATTTTTTTTTTAACCTAATGCGTGTTTTAATCATTCCCATGACCATTTGGTAATTCCCGTGGATGAATATTTGTAGAAAAACGTTATTTTACCGAAAATAGAAAATTTTTAAAGTGTTAACTAGTTGCAAATGGTTTACTACCATCATTAGAAAAAAAATGCGAGTTTACAAAAATAAGGTGAACTTCTTCTTAAGGACATAAAAGTCACTCAATATTACTCAGTATTCATACAATCACCCATTTACATTTTTTTAGAAAACGAACTGACGGATTTTTTTGGGTAATATGAGTATACAAGAACGACATAAATTATGGTTTGTACATGATGGTTGTTCCACTCATTCTGCTAGAATTGTTTCTGAATGGTTAAATGGGGAAATTGGTGATAAATGGTTAGGACGAAATACCGATCCACGGTGCCAGATCTCACCCCATTAGATTTTTTTTATGGGAATATTTAAAGAAAAAAGTTTACAAGGATCGACCGTTTAATAATGTTAGGGAGCTTGAAAATTCGATACGATTTCATTGCAGAAATATTCCACAAAGTGTATTGCGATCAACTCTTAGTGAATTTTATGATCGGACAATCAAATGCATTGAACGAGAAGGTGGACATACAGAGACGCGTCGATAATTTTTTTACACATACATAATTTTATTTTTTTCTACATTTCAAATATTTTCTGTTTTATTTTTTTTCTTGATTTGTTTATTGTTAAGTTATACTAAAAAAAGCCCATAAAAATTGGCAAAACCATTGGCATCATATTCAAATACGTTTAAAGACATTGAATTTATTGAGTTAATTTGCACTAAACGCATACATATTGCATACATTGTTTTGTTAATAATGCCACCAAACTGTCATAATGTTTTAGTAGGATTTCATGTTTGTCGCTTAATTTGTACAGTTTTTTAATAGACATTTAAAATAAAAATTTTGCACTTTAAATGAGAGTTTTTTAATTTGCATATTATTATTACTAATGTTTTATCTCGTTAAAAAGATTTTTTAGGATATTTTAAAATTGTGTTTGATATCGTTGCAACAACCATATGAAGTTTGATGATTCCTTAATAAAAAAAAAATTCAAGTTAATTTTACAAATATGCTTTAATTTGAACAAAGATAATTTGTGAAATTAATTTGATTTTGATTAATTTATGAAGGTCTTTAGGGTGAATATCAAAAAAAATTTTTTTGGGAAATTACGAGGGAAATTATTGTTTTCAAAAAAAATATTTTTTTTTTATTTTAGGAGGTCACGTTTTCGAATCTATGCATTACTTTTAATTTTAAACAACTTTTCTTCATAACATTTTGCTGAATTTTCTAAAACAGGGGTACTTTTTTCTTGTACAAGTTTTAAGGTGGATTCATAGTTGCCGTAACGTAAGCCGTAAGACGTAAGCCGTAGTCGATAAGACGTAAGAGAAAACATACCCATTCAGAGTTCAAGTTAAGACGTAAGAAATTGCGAAATTGTAGGTTATGATATTTGTCAAATAATTCCATTGTTTTGATTTTGAACCGAATTTATTTTGTCGCTTTTTATTACAGATTTGTTGTATGTATATAGTATTATTATTAATAAAAAGGAATATTGAAATACGGACGGACGCCACAAAATTTTGTGAAAATGAAATCAACAAAACAATCTCCCGCCTGCGGTCGACTGTCAAATTTTGAAATATCACGCCGGTTATGCACGAGTACGGCCGATCCCGACCGAATACGTAAGACGTAAGAGTTAAGAAATGAAAATAAACCATTTCTTGTTACGGCTTACGGCTTACGTCTTACGTTACGGCGACTATGAATGCATGCATTTATAATCACATGTTTATTTTTCTTACGTCTTAACGTTACGTCTTACGGCTTACGTTACGGAAACTATGAATCCACCTTTATATTTCTTGACCTACCCTGTACGCCGTTTGACTTGCAATCATTCCAAGTGCACCTAATATGATTACCGAACTTGCACCAACTTTTATCAAGAATAAAATTTTCTGAGAAATCGGTAATAAAAGAAATTCCCACACTTAAAAATGACCACACTGTATATACTCGTACCTATATGTTTATTTTATTAGTAGTTATATTATCTCAAGAAATAAAAATAATATACCGACTCTGGCGCAGATCCAGGGGGGTTATGACCAGTGGCGGATTTACCACTAGGCAGACTAGGCAACCGCCTAGGGCCGCAAGGCAAAATTATTTTTCAGACCATTTTTGTAGATCGTGTTTTGAGGAACAACTTTAATTCAAAACATTTTTTAATTTAGTCAAAAGTTAAGGTTTTACAGTGCAATTAGTGCAAATCATTAATACATACGTATAATATATGTATAGTTATGTTATAAGTACTGAACTGTACTGAATAATATAATAGTACTCGCTTCGGAGCTCTGTAAAACCTTAACTATCGACTAAATTAAAAAATGTTTTAATCTAAAGTTGTTCCTCAAAATACGATCTACAAAAATGGCCTCATATTATTTTTTCGTAAAATGGTTAGAAAAAAAGTTAAGTATATCGAAAAATATAAATTTTTGTCTCTAATTTCTGTACATTTTCGCTTATAACAAAGGTTGTAGATAATTTAATTTGAAATAAAAAATTTTTCTAAATTTTTCTTATGAGACCAATAGTTTACGAGATAAACCGTAAAAACCATTTCAACCCCTTTTTCCAACATTGCGGCCGTGGGACAAGGGTGGCGACCCCACAAACTTGGTTTTAACCTTACACTGACCCCCCTACACATCTAAAAAATAAAATTGCGTCCTCTAAAAAACGCAAGGTAAGGCCTTAAAAATGTAACATTTCAATGGGCTAATAAGCTGCGCGCCAATGCAATGCTAGTTTGCTAGTTAGCAGCGATTAGAGAGGCGCCAATGGCGCCAAGGCCATCGCCCTCTGCCCCTCTCCTAGCTCTTGTCATTCGTTTGTTTACTACAAGCACAGACTTGACAGACTGCGCGCGAGTTGCGTCAATTCAACTGTTTTATAGTTTTCGTATAGTTTTTGTTTAGTTTTCGTATTAATGAGAGTTGTTGACCAGTGCCTATGTTTATGTTTTAGTTTAATTTGTTAAAGTTTTTACAATAATAAAGAATATTAGTGTTATCAAGTTAAAATGAATAAAAACATTCACACAGCCAGTGGAGCCTTTAAACGTAAGTTGAAAAAAATTAAAGAGGAAAAGCACTTGGAAACGATAATTAAAAACCAAAAACTTGACAACTTCTTTAAAACTACACAAGTTTCTGGTAACAACCAGGTCCAGGCTAGGGCTAGCGTTAGTTCTATTTCTAATGAAATAAAAGACGACTATGCTGCTCCAAGCACTTTTACTGTTTCAACAGAAGTAGTTCCAGACAATGAAGTTTTAATTGAGAGTGATTCAGTGTCTGCCAATGGATCTTGTGAAAATGAATGCAACTTATTAGATCCGAGTACATGGGGTCCTTTGACAGCAGTCTTGACCGACTATATTATAAAAACCTTCCTAAACATTGTTCCAGTATTAAGGACTGCGATTTTTCCAAATCCAAACGTGAATATGCCGACACGGTGAGAACAGCAAAAGAACACATGTTTTTTACTCGTTTACAAAATGGGGAGTTGAAAAAGCGAGAATGGCTCATGTATTCAAACACTTCTGGATGCGTTTACTGCGTTCCTTGCAAGCTATTTCAGCCTTCGGGTTCGGGAAATGAGAACTCTTTTTGCAGGGGATTTAATGATTGGAAAAACGAAAAGAAAACCCATGGCTGATGAAGTTAGAGAAGGGCGTGATACCGAAGTTGTGTTTAGAGGGAAAGAGGAAATGAAGATTAATACTTGCTTGGTTGTAATTGATAGGCTTTCATCAGAATTAAATAAAAGATCAGATGTGTACTATACCTTAAATAAGAGATTCCAGTTTTTGAAAAATTTAAGGGTAATGGCAAACGAAGAAATAAGAGAAAAAGCAACTGAATTAGCAAACATTTACCAATCAGACATTGGGAGTGATTTTGCTGAAGAATGTGTACACTTTAAGGACTTTGTTGAAGGACTTGGGTTCTTTGAATAAGATAAAAGTAAAAGAGAAAAAGAAAAGACAAAGCACAGAAATTTACCTTTGGAGTTCCTACAACTTATTCGTGACAAACAATTAACTACACTCTTCCCAAACTTGGACACGACCCTGCGAATTTTACTGTGTATGATGACTTGAAACGCGTCTGGAGAAAGATCTTTTAGCATTTTAAAAAGGATAAAAAATTATTTACGAAATGCTAGTTCTGACGCAAGATTGTCTAGTTTAGCAAGTTTTGTAGCTAATGCTGAACTTTGTAATAACTTGAACTGGTTAAACAGTTTGCAGCTCAAAAAGCAAGAAAAGTTTAGAGTTTAGGTATAAAATTATATGATTTATTTGTATTTGACTGAACATAATATATACAATACAATATACTTTAGTTCATTTTGTCATTGTGCGTTAATACTTTACAAATCCACATTCAAAATTGAAAAGAATGACTTTTTCACTTCTAAGAGTAAGAGTTACTGACTTTTCACCCGCAAAGAGTGAAAAAGCCGCTCTTTCCGTTTTTTCACTTTACATATCAAAATAATCTAAATATTAATCTTAAAGTAGTTAACTTCTGAACTGGATAGGCTACAAACTTGTGATTTTAAAACATCCAAGCGTACATGGAATAATTATTTGAAAGAAAATCAACCGCAAGTTAATTTTCCTGTTGGTTTTTGAGGTTTAATTTGTTTTAAAATAGCCCTTAAAAAACCTTAAAACTTGCCATTTTCGGTTAAATTTTAGAAAATACATCCCGGTTGTAGGGGCCGCTCGAAAAGCCTTGCCTAGGGCCTCCAATGTCTTAAATCCGCCACTGGTTATGACCTTCTCCCTCCCCAAAAAAAAATATGATAACTACATATTATTATGAAAAAAAAATGTTTGATTTACAGTTTCTCATACCTTCGGCGCTCCTTAACCCTCTCTAACATTTTTCCGAGCATTTTTCCCTGGATCCACGCCTGTACCGGCGAACTGCCGACCCTTGCTGCATGGCAACCCACGAGCCGCCACTGTTCTTAAACCAATAACTTAAACATAACACATATTTTATTCGAGTAAACAAAATTCAGGTAATCACCCTTACTACCACTAATAAGAAAACAGTAATACTTAATACTTCTGTAAATATTTAGGAAACTATATTGCTTAATTTCCAGAAGAATTCGCACATACTCGTATATTTTCAAACCAACCTGAACAATGAACATAAATCCCGCGTAACGGCCAAAAATAGTAAAAAAACTGCATAAATTGTCACTCGTACTGAATCCGCGATGGATCGATTTACAGCGAAACAAATGAATGAGTACCGTACCCGTCACCAGAGGAGCGAGCGGTATTTAATACCAGTGTTGCCAGGTCCAAAATTTTTAATTCCCTAGATAATTTCTCAAAAATTCCTTAGATTTTCCCCAAATCTTTTAATTTGGAAATAAAGAATAATTTTTTTTTCAACAAATACAAGATAAGATACATAGAAAATAATAAAGATACACAAAAATAATTTGGATTAAAAATACATCTAAAAAAAAATCATAAAAATTAACGCATAATACATACATCGATAATAATTCTTGGTATTAATTGTCGTAAATTTGGTTGTTTAGCTTAGCCACTAACTCTGTATCAATTTTGAAATCGAAGCAGTTGCTGCGTTTTGACAAATTTTTAGTATGTAGAATGCCAGTTAACGTTTTAGTTTGGAGACGATTTCTAATTTTAGTTTTGTTTAAGTTAGCTTGTGAAAAATTCTTTCCACAGTGGCGCTGGAATAGGGCAAGCATAATAAATTAAATATAAATTTAGAAATATTCCAATTGTAAGACTCATTTAAATTATTTAATACGTCCTTATTATTTTAAGTCGATAGTAGAAATTGGATATAGCTGTTGAGGCCGGGCGCCGCCAAACATGTTAAAGTCGTATTTATATTACTTTAGAGTCACGATAAAGATTAGGCATCATTAACGCTGATTGTCAACTCAGCACAAATCAATGGAGAACTGTTCAGTTTAGTTTTGTTTACAAAATGACAAAATGAGAAAGAATAACATATTTTGTTAGGCAAAGCAAAGCTTTAGGCTTTAGTTAAGTTTTGCAAGTCTGTGAATGTGTATTGTGTACCGTGTGTCGAAAGTGTAGTTTATTCTGAAAATAGGTGAGTTTCACTGAGCATAACTATTTCAACTTTATATTATTTCTGTTACAAGTCATATTGTTAATTGTTGATAATTTCTTGAATTGCTTGTTTTGCCTGTGATAAGCGATTTTGTTTGTTAATATCTGGAGCAGGTACTGTGTCCACTAGTTGGTTGTTGGTTGGTATCATTGCACATCTCAGAGGGTATTATTAAAGGTTCTGTATTGGAGCGGACCCTCGCGTTTTGGCGTCCATTGCACAACTCAGTACAGAGCGGCTTTATGTTTTGCGGTCATGACCAAGTTAAAGATATACCGTATGGATTTACGGTTGAGCCTTATGGATTTAAGGTGTAGTGGCAAGGGTTCACTACGTGTACGGGAGCGGACCCTCGCGTTTTGGCGTCCATTGCACCACTCCGTACGTGAGGCATTATATAACTGTTATTCAAGTAAAATAATAGTCATGCATACAAGAGTTTTTGGTAAAAGATAAAAAGAGACAAAGTGTTGATTTATTATTTATAATGTGTGAAGTTGAATTAGGGTATGCTCATATTGTTTTATTTACTTACAGGAAGACATCAAATTCCTGACCGGTCCCATCAAGAACATGAGTAGCCTTCCACCCGTTTTGTCAGCAATTATGAATGTTTGGGAAAAAGGTTAATTGAGTTAAATCTAACTTTAATTATCCAAAGAGAAAAAAATATATCTGACAAATAAACGCTCGCGAGCGTCAACCAGCATAAATACATACATAAGACGTTTTAAGTACGTACTAGTCGGACATTAAGTACGTCTTATGCATGTACGTTATTGGACGTAGTACGTACATTTTACAAACTTAGTACGTAAATTTTCCACACAATTGTACTTAATTAAGACGTACGACAAGTACATACATTATTACGATAAACGTATATTTAATGTACGTACATTTACTGTACGTGTTAAAGATGTACGCACACTTCGTGCTATGTACGTACTACATACGTAAGAAGTACGTTGTTTGTACCTACAATGGATAAATAATAACTACTGATAAAGTATCTACAATAATATATTACAATAAATTTGTTGGTTAATATTTAGTAACATTCTATATATATTGTGTATATAGGTATGAATGTATTATTATCTATCTGATACCCCGGGATTATTATTTGTTTCCCCATCATTATCATTATTTTTTGCTTTTTGTTTATATTTTAGTCAATCGGGGGTCCTCCTTAGCAATTTGGCTATTTCCTGCTCTGCCTCTTTTTTATTTCAGCTTTTTTCTGTTCTCAGAAGGGCATCTTAAATGAAAATACTTTAATTACAACCCAGAACAAATAATATTTTATAGTATATACAAATACAAGTCAACTAAATAAAATAAGCCATATTTTAAAGAAACTTTAAGATTATTAAAACAAAAAACTAGGGGAGATAAAATAAAAATAATATCAAGATACAAAATACACTCATATCCTACTCTACTTGACTACTATACACTACACCTCTAGTTGAAAACGTCCAATTTCCGTTTCATCATTTAAATTAGTAAGTACTTACTTATTATAACTTTTGCAATTAAAAACTGCGAAAATCTTTTTTTCTGGTATCTTTTTAGCCTGGTGATTCCAAATAAATGCTCCCATGCTTCGTTTAATAAAGCTTGCAAATTATTTTTAGACTCCTAAAATGGTAAATGTACTTAAACATTATCAAAAATAAACATTCTTACTATATTAATATCTAACGTAAAGGGCTGTTAAGGTCTTATTCAATTGTTAATTGAATTTTACCTTAAAATACATATAGGTATCTGTATATCAAGTTTTACTATACTACTTTTTTAATAGAATGGGTGGTCAAATCTTACCAACTTTCTGAAATGTTCTGGTAGATTTAAGAAATCTTCAAGTGCCAGTAGATCTGCTTCACTATTACAAGCTCGATTACAAGTAACTTTTACTTGACTAAGCACCCCAGGACTAATAGTTTCAGTATTTGATACCTTAAAGTATTTTACTTGGAATGTCAAGCCTCTCAGAAAAAAATGCTGTCTTAAAATTTCAGCATTGAATACAGCTAAAAATAAAACGAATCGTAATCGACATAGCGAAGTACATTTAAGGTTTTTTAAGCTTCGAAACTGTTTAAGAGGCATTTCTACCACTCAAGTTACTATTTACCTGTAAATTGTATATCAAATAATAAATTAACGAACAAAGTAATAAAACTTAACGCATTTAGAGGAAAACGTCCTGGTAAAATTCGCCAATTCGTTGAGAAACATCGGCAATACAACAAAAAGAAGCCACACTTACAAACTCAAAAGTTTGGTTAAGTTAATTTAACTGCACAGAAAGACGTCCGAATAGTGTCGGATTTTTACGACGTAAGCAAGCGCGAAATTTAAATCGGTAGCGGATAATAATAATTAACCTTACAATCACAGAACAAAAAAATGTCCAAGTTTGAAAAAGGTCTAATTTAATTATTTTTTATTAGTAATTTAGTTTTACATAAGGTAAAACATTGTTACATTATGTAATAAAACATACCTACATAACAACGTATCATCCCAACCGTTTTTTAGACGTTGGTACATTTAAGGATGATACATTGTACGTACAATCAAGAATGATCGTTGTACATACACAATATGTCAGAGAAAATACGTACTTAAAATGTACATTTTACTTACTGTACGTACGGGACATAAAACGAACACAATAAGTACGTCTTTAGTACGTAGGGTGTTTGTTGGCAGCGCCTCTGACATGTAAATTTATTAATTTAAATTTTATCGATGCTACACAATGTAGGAGTTTATCATCCCCTGTCTTTATTTTGCTAATTTTGTCCCAAAATTCCAATATAGGCGCATTTTCATATTCGCTTAAGTCTATATTTTATATCTCCCGCCACTCTCGATCCAAGTCATTTAATGCTGATTGTTTCAATAAATTTGAAAACAATAAAGCCAAGAGAGCAATTGAAGGATATTTTTTCATTATTACAGATTTAGGATCGATCGTGCCTAATTGATTTAGTATTATTTGAGATTTATCTTTAAAATTAAATCGTTTATAAATCTGTTCACACTTCTCAATTAAAAACCCTAAACATCGTTTCCTGAAACTCAACAATTCGCTATCAGTCAAGATATGCATATTTATTTTGAATTTTCCCAAAACAAGTGCCCCTAGGTAAATATCCGTCGATGTCGATGTTTACAATTTTTGTAGAAGATATATATTCTCTTTTTAGGTAGAAGCACATGATGGTTTTAATGACTCTTTCAACCCTTTGACAAAGAACATGTATTTTTATAGTTTCCGCCTGCATTTCTACCAATAAATTATTAAAAAGTTGTAGCACAAAATCTAAAAATTCTAAGTATAGTCGAAATGAGGGATCTCTCAACCTAGTGAGGATTTTCTTCGCAGCAGGGAATTTATCTACTAAATGGGCATTAGTAAAATATAAAACCAAAGCATTAAATTGCTTCAAAAAGTCTTTTCACTACTGAAAAAAGAGACAGTCACCTTGTTTGACTCGGGTGCAAAATTTTATGTGGCTTTATTTCAATAAAATTTTGAAATTCTGTCAAATTAGACTGCCTTTCGAAGCTGTAATTTAAAAATAATATACAGTGTCACCATTAAAGTCCGCACCATATGGAACTTTTTTTTATTAATGAGGTTAGTTAAAATTAAATTTGGGCAATCGTTTTTGCTTCAAATTAGACTAAAAATTATATAATCAAATGTCACCATCTGTCATTCGGTATCTGTCAAAAATTACATTTTAATCAAAAAATGCTGAAAAATGGCATTGTTTTACCGAATTTCAAAAAATTTTATTAGAAAAAGTTGTTTCTAGTACAATTCTTGACCTAAATACAAAGTTTCAGTTTTCTAGCTCAAAGTTGATTTTTTTGCCATTTTTTCTAATTAACTTTTTTTTTATTTAATGTAAGTTCGCTTAATGGATATTAAACTATTTGCTTATACCATACTTAATATTTTATTTAGTTTGTATGAGCTTTTTTTTACTAGAATGCCATTTTTTTTCGAAATTTAAAATTAGAGGCAAAAAAATTTGACACAGGTGGTGCAAAGTTATCCTAATTTAAAAATTTTAACAGATAGACGTCAGATGTTTCGTTTTTCAAATGACAAATACATCTAAATATTTGATAAAAATTTTATTTTATACTTAAAACTATCATTATTATTAAAAGGAACAAAAAGGAACTTTAATCATTTTAAATAGGTAACACAAAAGCAATATAAATTTCACATTTCAGTGTGACGTCCTTCTCGCTCTATACAAACACCCGTCCGTCTATAAACGTCTTTGACAGCATTTTGTAAAAAGCTTGGTCTTATATCGGCACAACACTGTCTTCCACTGTTCCAAATGCTCGATATTTCTAAACGGTCGATTCTTATAAACTTTCTGCTTAAGATAACCTCACAGAAAAATGTCTAGTGGGGTTATGTCAGGCGACCTGGGTGGCCAGTGACATTCTCTATCACGCCCTATAACTCTGTTTTGAAATAATTGGTTTATGCGTTCTTTCACTGCTACAGTTTGATGTATGGGTGCACCATCAAGCTGATACCATAAGTTATGTCTATGGTGTAAGGGCATGTTATCCAAAACTTCGGTAATCTCGTTATCAAGAAAATTCAGGTACCTTTCACCAGTTAAGTTTACTCTAAAGAAGTATGGTCCAATAAGCTCATCTTTCAAAATTCCACACCAAACATTGGTTTTAAAATGATACTGGTCGCGACATTCAATTGTGAAGTTAGGATTTTCTTGGGACCACCATCGGCAATTTTGTGAGCTCACGGTACCATTCGAAGAGAAAGTGGCTTCATCTGTCCATAATATCTTGTATGGAAAAAGAATATTCTCCTCATATTGTCCCTGATACCAAAACGAAAAATCAAGTCGGATATCAAAATCGCGTTCTTTTAATGTGTTTATAAACTTGGGTTTATATGCCCGAAATCGATTTTTCTGAAGAATTTTTCTAACGCTTTCCCTCTTGCACCCTGTTGAATCACTTATCTTGGTTACACTAGTTTGACCGTGGTCAATAACAGTTAAACAAACATCAAGTTGTGCTGCTTCATCGTATTTACTTGCCGCGTGAGGTTTCTTAAAATTATTTTGAACAGATCCAGTTTCTCTAAATTTTGACATTATTCTTGAAACAGTGCTATGCTGCAAATTTTTTTCTGGATGCCTCTCATTAAAAATGGCAGATACTTGCCGGTGAGGCATATTCTCTCCACAAATTAAGACAATTTCTATTTTTTCTTGAATGGACAACATTGGTGATAACACTGAAAACTATAACTTGCGAAAATATTCAAATTTATGACATTTCTTTTATTTATTCGGCACTCTAATTCGTTTTTTTTCCATAGCCTACTTATAAAATTCAAAATTGCCTTGATATTTTATTGTGGATAAAAAGAAAATGTGTCCAAATTTTAAACTAATCTGATATCTGGGAATTTTATTATAAGTTTTTTAAACTTCTTAGGGGTATGTACTATCAAAAAAATGAAATATCTGACGTCTATCTGTTAAAATTTTTAAATTAGGATAACTTTGCACCACCTGTGTCAAATTTTTTTGCCTCTAATTTTAAATTTCGAAAAAAAATGGCATTCTAGTAAAAAAAAGCTCATACAAACTAAATAAAATATTGAGTATGGTATAAGCAAATAGTTTAATATCCATTAAGCGAACTTACATTAAATAAAAAAAAAGTTAATTAGAAAAAATGGCAAAAAAATCAACTTTAAGCTAGAAAACTGAAACTTTGTATTTAGGCCAAGAATTGCACTAGAAACAACTTTTTCTAATAACATTTTTTGAAATTCGGTAAAACAATGCCATTTTTCAGCATTTTTTGATTAAAATGTAATTTTTGACAGATACCGAATGACAGATGGTGACATTTGATTATATAATTTTTAGTCTAATTTGAAGCAAAAACGATTGCCGAAATTTAATTTTAACTAACCTCATTAATAAAAAAAAGTTCCATATGGTGCGGACTTTAATGGTGACACTGTATATCTCTTGCCGTTTCTGGCAATTTTTCGCAGGCATAAGTTGCACATAAAGCAAATGAGTGGCATATGCATCTCATTATAAATAACTCTGGAATAGCATTTTTTAACAAAACAGATAAGGAATGACGGACCCCCATCATTATACTTGCCCCATCGGCCGCAAAACCTATCATATTATCTTTTAATGGAATGTTATATTCTGAAAAAAACTTTAAAACTTCGGTATAGAGGGATTTGGCTGTTGCTGAAGGCACCTGCAATAAACCTAAAAACAAACGTACAAACATGTTTATCCTATAATCGAATAACCTAACTACCATAGCTAAATGTTTAATGTCTCCTTCATCTCATCATCAACTACAAGAGAAAATTGTGTGTCCGCAATAAAGTTAACACATTTTCAAAACAACACTTTTCTGTTACATTATTCAAAATTGCTGTGCCCTAAGTTCTTACACAAGTAACATTTTTAGCTATTTCAGAGTCAGAATAAATTTCTTGATTTAATTTGGTTAGATGGTCTAAAGTATTGAAAGAAATATTGTGTTCTACTGGAAAAACTGCTAATCTAATTTCGACTTTCTTGACTTTTTATTGCATGGTGGTTCTTTACTGTAATGTCGGCATCTCAATTAGTGTCTGCTGGCAAGCGATACCCCTTGCGTTCGAAAGATGTTATTTTCCACTCCCGTGTTTTTTAATTTCGGACTTACCACATAGAAAGTTTTTATTGCATGCTTTGAAATAACAATACGTGGTCCGCTTTATGGCGCCCTCTTCCCACTTCGGATTGTAATTTTGTGCATAATTCTTTTTTTTTTCTTTAAATTCGGTGGTAGCTCAGGCTCAGGATCTTCTTCAGAACTAGATAACGAAATTCTGCTCGGATGTTGAGGTCGTGTTTACTCTTCTAAAAAAAATACATTAGTAGGTGATTATATTATATTCTATCTTTAAATGATGCGAGGTAATAAATCAATCAAAACCGTCTTCTCCATGGGTGTGCAAAGTTCTTTGGCATGTAAATATTTAAATAGGCCTGAATTTTCAAATTTGTGCAGAATTAGTACAAGTATCGACATTAAATTCAAGTTTTGTCTTCAAATATATATTTTAATATTAAATTTTTTAAGCTTAAAATTATGTACAGCCGTACGATTACCTGAAAACTTATTTCGTTTCTGCTATAATCATTTTATTTCTTTTTTTTGTACCTAATTCTGGTTACCTGTTTGCTAATTATGTGGTTATTATGCCTTTATGGGTGCCTCTATTGGAATAATACACCTATTTATATATACATACCTACCGTGGGTGTTCGTTTCTTAGTGAAACTAGTCAAAGTGTGAAGTGTCAGTGTTTTTTTAATTAAATATGGAGAATTTTCAATACTTGCCTAAACGCCCTAGAGTCGGTCCATGTACAGGGTGTATATTTCGATGTAATTTCAGTATCTCGGTGGCAAGTAAAGGTTATCCTTTAACTTACTAAAAAAATTAAACTATTTCTAAGAGAGTTTTTTAAGTAGGATTCAGTATACTGCATCCGAAAAGCCAGAGAAGAAAACAAAAAAAATATTTTACCTAGACGAACCATGTCTAAATGAAGGCCACACTGTGACTAATTTTTGACAGGATGAAAATATTAAAAGTTCAAGGCAAGCTTTTTTGGAAGGATTGTCCACAGGATTAGGACCGTCATCTGAAAAAGAACATCGACTTATCATAACATAATGGAAGTTCTGAAGGCTTCGTTAAAGGTGGTCTACTGATGTTCCAATTTAAAAATACAGGAGACTATGACAAATGACAAAGATATGAATGCCGATGTCTTTAAAGAATGGTTCAAGCAAATGTTGGTACTTATACCAAAAGATGCAAAAACTGTATTGAATAATGCAAGTTATCACTCTAGGCTGACGGAAAAATTACTGACAAGTGCATGGCGTAAAACTGTAATAACAGAATGGCTAAGTTTAAGACAAATAGAATTTCCATTAAATTCCTTAAAAAAAGAACTATTGGTACTAGCCAATTTACATAAAAATTAAAAATGCATTCAAAAGATATGTAGTCGATGAAATCGCAAAGTTACGAGGAATATCTGTGCTCAGACTTCCTCCTTACCACTGCGAATTAACCCGATTGAACTTATATAGGCTTAAATAAAGACAGATGTCGCCAGAAAAAACACGATTTATAAAATGGTGGATTTACAAAGACTCTTTAATGAAGCTGTGGGTAAAATCAGTGCAGAAAAGTGGAAAAAGTGTATCGACCATGTGATAGAAGAAGAAGCCAAAATGTGGCAGGTAGACTTAATAATCGAAGAAATGGTTAAATCGCTTATTATAAATGATGTTAATAAAAGTTCATCTTCCGAATCGGACTATGCTTAAGCCATAACGACAAAGTATTATTCGATTTTTAAAATGCTTTGTTTGTAAGATTCTATACTAGATCTTGTTTTTGTAATTATATTATGTAAAATAGTACCACCCATTGATATTTATTAGTTGATACGATTTTTTAAATGTTTTCACATTTTATAAGTACCTACGAATATATAACATAATACAATAATTTTAGGAGAATAGGCATGTTTAGGATTTTTAATTTAAAAACTTTCCCAATACACGCTCCTGGCTAGGAGATTCTTTGAATAACAATGGTAAATCCTCAATATAACAATAGCTTGCGATAAATTCAGGGTGGACCTACGTAAAGAATGGTCATTATTTGGATCCTTTAATGTAAACACAATAGATTTTAAGGGATGGTGTTTAAATTGTTCTTGATACCCCGGTATGCGTTTTGCATATTTAATGAGCATTTACTTCGCGCCATTTAAAGATAGACTAACATTCGGTAATCTGTAAGTATAAGTACATCCAATATTTTGCAATTATAATCCACTTTATTTGTTTTATTTTCAGATGATTGAAATAGTCAATAGAAATTCACCTACCTTCTGTATACAGAAACCACGACAGATTGTTGTATCTGCCGTGCAGAAACGTTGTAAATAAATGAATAATCAGAGTAATACCTGAAAAGATTTTACACGTAGTACGGTAAAGACATTATAACTATTTCATCAAATTGAATGAACTGTCCCATTTTTAGAAGCTTCACTCTTCTACATTTCACAAATATGGACTTTTTTACTAAAAACATCTTAAATATTATACAAAGTGGGAAAGAAAGTCATAAAATAGTCTCAATTTTCCACTAAGTGACGTTTGGTTAGTAATTTTTTCAGTCACGTTACTGTTAAATGTAGAAGAATAATGCTTTTAAAAACGGTAAAGTTCATTCAAATTGATGAAACATTTTTCGAACAGCAAACGTTTGAAAAAGAGCAAAAAACTGGCTTAGTTTAGTTACTTATTATTATTTTTTTAGGATTCGGTTACAGGACCGGCGGCAGACATTTTTGAAAGCATGATACTGGGCAAAAGAAGATACAGTGAATCTTTAAAAGTATTTGCTCTTACATTGCCTTTTACTCACCAAGAGCTTACAATTTTCTACGAAATGCCTTCAACAAATCTTTACCGCATCTAGGGACTCTTAAACAGTTTACCTTAGGTTTGTTCCAATACCCAATTTTTGTACCATCCGAGAACCGCCACGAAACTGTTGGGATCGATTTTGTGCGCAGGCGTTAACATTTCATCGTTTCGTGACCTTACAAAAATGGACGTGAGTTGGAACGGTTTTTGTACTGATTTGTGAACGTGGCGCACTCGGTGGCGCGGAAGCGTCTTTCTAAAACTAACCTTACTTTTAAATGTAAACATTATTGAAAATTGGAAGTTTGCGATACGTCAATTAAAAATGGAAAATTACTCAATTGTTGGTAAGTGACTAGGTACCTCTTTAAATTTTAAATTTTGTAAATATTGCATTTTTTTCTAAAAATACAAGACTATATATACTAAAATAGACTAATGCGCAAGTCAATCCAAACGATACTTGCTCTCGACCAAGTATCGAAATGACCGTACAGAAACCGATTCACGAACTATCCATAACACTGTTGGAACACCAACAAGGGTCGTTCGATAAACCATCACGGGTTCGTTGGAACGCTTTTTTCTTTCTGCGCATGAACCCAACGATACAATGTACGGTTTTCGGGGGTGTTGGAACAAACCTCTTGTTATCCGCAGCTTGATGGTAAAACAGGCAAATGGAAGGGAGCGGTTTGCAAGCGTGATATACGGTAAAGTAGTTTGAAGCCTACGGTGGCGCGGTGCTTAAGGTTATTCGGGTTCCTTAGAGATAAGAAAAACTCTACACAAGGGTTTTCAAAAATATTCTATTTCCAATCTAAGTTAAAAGAAATTATGGTAACAGCAAATCACAATGTTGAATATGGCAGATTTCAGCAATTATTCAAAGTCACTGCCAAAATACATTTAGTAAATACGGTTCATTACGAAATATGCATAAAATAAATGGGTTAATTCAACTTTTACTTACAACAGTAGATCATAATTATGTAAGCTAGCATTTCTCTCTCACACTCGATGGTTCTAGGTTTATTCGCTCTGTACAGCTCGGTTATTAACCCACACCTGAACGTTTGGGCTGAAATATAGGTCGTTGAGCTCTACTTTCACGTAAAGAATCCCTTTTTCTGAGAATTGGCCAGAGTTGTAGATAAGTTTCGCTTGCAAATGTTTTAAGTTTATTTTTCACTGTAAAGTTTGTAAGTTTATGAGAAAAGCTTCACTGTAATTATTTATCTCGCATTGAGTATGTTTTTGGTAATTAAACTGTTTTTTAAATACTGTAATTCTAACGTTAATTTATTTGGTTAATCCGGGGTCTTAACCTATATAAAAAGAATATTTATAATCGTTCTCTCGGGGACTTGGATACTAAACTTTTGCGAGAAGCGGTGTACGTTTTGACTAATTTTGACTTAGGTCGCGGCACTATACTTGGATATACTTTAATGAAAAGGTCTCTTACTTTTTAATACTTTGACTGTACTGTGTGGCGTAGATAGGTTTTCTTTGTGTTTCAATTATTTTGTATGGAACTGAACTGCACTGTACTGAACTTTTTACTTTGAACTGCACTGACTTCTTCTGGACTGTTGTGAACTGTAGTGAACTGACTGAACTGTTGGGAACTCTTGTGAGCTCTTGGGAACTGACTTTTTCTAGGCGAGTTAGCGTTTTTATAGCTTCTCTAAATTTGCGTAGGTGTAAAATGGGAATCTTGACCATCCCATCCGAGTAAGTAAGGGAAATTTTTAAGTCAAACTCTGTCTTCAAGAGGTGGATTGAAAAGTCCTTTCTACTTGACTTAGGTGGTATGCGGTCATCAGTTACGAATTCTTTTCTAAGAATTGAATGGGAAATGTAATTAAATTTTATGTAAAACGATTAATTTTTATGACCGTCTTCCGTTTTAAGCTTCTATTTCGGAGTTGAGTAACCTTGGTTCGAGATGATCTCATTTTTTGTGGGAAGGCATTAGAATAATACTTGAATTTTTTGGCGGTTTGATGTAACCAATGAAAATTTAATACATTTTGAAATAGTAGGACGCTGGGCTGTCTTTAGTTGTTAGAAATATTTTGTGGGCGTGGAGAGATATGCGCACTGATATGGTAATTGTCACTTTTTCTGAACGCTTGTGGCAGGCGAATAAAGTGATGCTAATAACCTTTTGAAAAGATGAAATTGTATTAATTTACTTTGATAATATGGATTCTTTTTCATTGATTTAGGTATCTTATGTAAAACATTTTTATTTATAAATACATCAGGAGTTCGCAGTCCGTCACAACCTATAATTATGACATTTATTTTAGAACTTCACTTTTTTTTTAAGTTTTACTCTCAAGTAGATAGGCTTACAGCGTTCTCATGGTACATGTTAAAGGAGAACTTATAGTTTACTAAAGAAGGTATTTTTAGTCCAGAAGCGAGCATTAAGAATTGTAAAAGAATGAGCTATAATGAAAGCTGCAAAAATGTTTTCAAGACATGTGGGCTCTTGACAGTTTATGGCGTATATATTTTTAAGTGTGTGATGTGCTTTTTTTAAAACAAACAGATGTTTCACAACAAACCTTTTACGACTAGAATCCTGAATATAAGTTACCCGATTCATAAATTACCTTACCAAAGAAATACCCAAGCTATACTTATGTGTTTGAAATTATATTTAATAATTTACCGATTAACATAATAAAATGTATAAATGGTCTAAAACTATTTAAAATTTTTATAAAAAAATTGTTAACTTAGAACCATATTCTTTAAGGGATTTAATTTTGTATGATTAAGTAGTTATTTTTTTGGATAACATTATCCTGTTTGTGACGCCATCTTCTTTTATGTTTTTTGTAAACATGATTGCAAATAAAGATTATTATTATTATTATACATACAACTTAGTTTTTCATTGTTTATTTAAAAATATCTTCTATCATAACGTCCAGCTTTTAACACGAAGTAACAAAATATGACACCTGGTTAAGCCGGAGGTTGATATTTTTCGACTTCAACAACCGTAATATTTCAAATAACAATATCTCAAAAACCATTCAGTTTAGAGTAGTTTAGACATATATAGTACATATTATAAAGTGTACTTTTAGGACAACCTGTATATGTATATATGTGTATATGTAATGGCTGTATATGTAATGTATGTATGTGTATATCTATTAAAGGCAGATTTTGAAATAAGAAATATTTGTATTAATTGATTTTTTTTTGATATTATACATAAGTTAAGATATTTCATGTCTAAATGGAATTGGGACACTCGTATTACGTCTTATAGATTGTAATAAAAATAAATGTAGTCTACCTTGTAATTACAATTTTTACCAAGGTTTTTATAATGTTTTCATTTTATTAATAAAATAAAGTTTAGCAACTTTTTTGCATTAGTAGCAGTGTTTTATTTTGCATTTACGTACCTACCTATATTTAGTGATAAATTTCATTTATTTTGATAGTTCTGTCCAACTGAAACTTGATAGTTCAAAATACGAATTTTCCAAATATTCTCTTTCTTTTATACTGAGATTCAGAAATTTCGGAATATCTCATATTAAAGGTGAATTTGTGATTCTGGAATCCGAGATTTAGAATAAATCTAATATGTAAAAAGAATTTTGGACGAAATACAACCAAATCAAACCAGGAACGTGATTAATTTTTTTTTCATTCTAGCATATTTTTTGTAGCCTATTATTTCCATTCATAGGAAAAAAATCTGATACAAAAAAAGTATTGTATTATTTTTATACATTGTTGTTAGGTTTTAACCTCTACACCACTGTCGATCAAAACCAAGGGACGGTTCACAATGTTGTCAATCGGATCTAAGAGATATCTGCCTTCCTCTCTTGCACTCGCCAATTATTTTAAAACAATAATAGTCCATAATTTTTGGGAATTATGAATGAAACGTTTGGTCTAATAAGAGAGAAAACAACAATCGTTTTGTGTATTAAGTGTATAATCTTTAATATTTATTAATTAGCAACCCACTTGGCAAGAAAACGTGAATTTCATGTATAATTTTACGTCAGACTGAAAAACGTTAGAATACGAATGAACGTGTTTTCAATGTGTAAAACACGCTTAATGTTACGGTGTTCTGACGTTGGTTAAAATAACGTTACTAATTTTAACGTTTTTATAACGTAGGTATTATATTATGGTACAATTCTGCGTTTTTGTAACATATTTTCAACTTATAAAACTAAATTTTTCCTCAGGAAAGTAGCGTATTATTTCATACATTATTATTTGGGTACTTATAAATAAACAACAAAACATTCAAGTTATGAACTTTTATTTTTTCAAGTTGCCTTAGTTTACCGTATACAATTTACGAATTTTAACTTATTTTAATTTAAAATCTAGTAGCTATATAGTATAAGTTTTCATTTTTTTGTTTCTTTAACGGTTCGCGGCATACCTGAAGTGGTCCATTATTATTTTTTCCATCGAGTACTCAGTAGTTCCTCCAAACTGAACTTGCGCTATTTCTAAATTAAAAACGAAAAATTTTTTAAATATTGTTCCAAAACCTATACACGAGATATTACATTACATAGGAAACATTTTCCAGGGTCCTCAATAGTAATAAAGAACTACAATAATCATTTTTTGTAGAGGTTAAAATGTAGAATCTAGAGAACTATTCAATTAAAGGAAAAAATAGAGTGGCGCGTATCTCGTTTTATATTTTGAATTAACTTCAAAAGGCTGGTATTTTTGTTACATTAAAGGGATCCTTTTAGCATTTTTTTTGTAATGAAAATAAAAATCACGAGACGCCATTTTGCCCTTCAAGCGTTTGTGGTAAAGAACAAATGAACTCGTGAAATATATAAAGAACAAACAACAGTTATTTCATAAAGACTAAATCATAAAATTAAGAACAACTTACGCTTACAATAAACGAAAACTCACAAAACTTAACAGAGATTCAGTGCTATCCAAAATTTTCACCAAAAACTGCTCCTTCCACTATACACTCACGACCAATGAAGTGTTATTAGTTCATTGCTCACGACACAAACGTCAAACGTCTATGACAGACGTGACAATCGCCGATCGCTGGGTTTTAGGCGCGAAATTTAAAAATGTTAAGATAAAGTGAAAAATAGGTTACTTATTTCGACGTTATAAAACATAACGCAAATTAAATGTTTTATAAGTAACGTTACTTTTATTTACATAAAATTAATGGAAAAATGTAACACAAATTACAACGTGAACAAAAATTACATTAAAATAACAGTATTAAAAAAAGATCACGTTTTTAAAACGAAGTTTTTGGTAAAGGGAAATAACATTACCATTTTCACGTAAAAATAACGTTTTTTCTCAAAATATGTCAAGTGGGAAAACGCTCTTGGCCATAGGCCATCTTCAGTGCTTCCTAAAAAGCACAGGTTAACCTAAACAGAAGTTACATTCCCTTACATAGACGCCTTCTAAATTAACTTTTTTAAAATTTGAATTATCTTACAACCTTAACAATTTTTTAAATAGCCCGCTCTCTATTTTCAACAACGTCAACAATGTCATTTCAATGTCAGGATAGATTTAATCTTTTTAATTTAAATATATAAACTAACCTTTATTCTGTGATTTAAATAAGCATCAAATTCCGACTCGAATCCACGTTCTCACGTGAACGAAAAATGTAAAAGAAAAAGGAAAAATGATGGTTTGTGATTGAAATTTAGAAAAAGTGGTTCGTCCCAGTTGTTCGTCATTTACAATTTTACGTGTTAATTGTTTTTTATGTAATGAGTTTTTACATTGTGGTGTTAATGACCCACTTAATGAAGAAAAGTTTTTTATCAACGAAGTTTCCTGTTTCCTGACTAGTGAGTAAAAACCAAAATACATTTTATATTATTTCTCAGAACAATTTTTAACACGTTGGCGGACACTGACGGCAAATGACGTCAATGAACATATTTCTGGCAGGTCACTTAGAAATGGGGGTTAGCGCTGAAGTAATACACACTGATAAAATTTTTATTATTTGACGTAAAAACTTGAAACTTATAGCTATGGAGCCATAAAAACATTCCAAAACGTAATGTAGTCGTAAAAATGACGCGTTATATGACGACGTGTCCCACTAGGAGCATTCTTAGTACGTGCTGGGACATTGACGTTATATGCCGTCAGCTAGCCCTGTTCTACAAAAACATTTAGCTATTTCTTCTAGTACAAATATCTTTAATGATAAAACGAACTAAACAAAATCAACTCTTTGTAATAAAATCTTTAGTTACTGGTGCCACTTTTCAAAACAATTTCCAACACAAAGTGGAGGCTTTCCAATACAATCCCGACATTGCCAGGCAGTCTCTTTTCTTTGTTGAACTTGAGAACATTGCTTGCATCGCTTATAATATTTTCCTGTTCTTTTACTTGCCGCAGGAGTAGGAATAGCTTCCAAAATATGACCCAGGTTTTCTTTACCTTTCTTGGAAATTCTCCGTTTGGTTTTAACTGGAGCATCGGAAACAAATGCTCGGCCATCTGTTTGGTCTCCTCGTATGGCTAACAAAGACTTAATCAGTGTTTCTCGAAACGAGTGGAATTTTTCATTTGGGTTGTGGCTCTTATATATGTAATAAGAGTTCCACACTGCTATATCCAAAATATGAAATATCACTTTTTTGTGCTATCTTAATGTTTTTTTCGGGCATGAGTAATAGCTAATCATTTGATCCGCTCTGTCAATGCCCGACATGTTTTCATTATATTTGTCGATTTCTATAGGCTTAACTTTTTGCTGGCCGTGTTTGTTTGTGGTTTCAATCAACTGAGGTTGATAAGCAGTTGTAATTGCTAACACATCACGTTTATCACGCCACTTGGACACATAGACATTTCCGTTTCTTTTCCAGATGTGTTCTCCTGATTTTAGTTTGGCTTGAGTAACCTCACGTGGATTGCCTTTTCTGTTAGAACGCAATGTTCCTGTGGTGTGGGTTTTTCGTGATAGCAAAATTCTTGACAAAGTTACGCTGTTATAGAAATTGTCCATATATAAATGATGTCCTTTGTCCAAAAAAGGCTCCATTAGTCTAAGAACAAGTGCATTGATCTTTGAGGCTTCCCTTGCATCATCTCTGTTGTCCTTTCCTTTGTAAATTTCCATATTTAAAAGAAAACCGTCGTTTGAAAATAATTCATAGAATTTTATGCCGTATTTAGACTTTTTGTTTTTCATATAAACCCTAAACTTTAGTCTCCCACGAAAGAGCAACATTGACTCGTCGAGAGATAGGGCTTCCTTTGGAATAAATATATTTTGGCTTGATAAAACAATTTTCTTGACCAACCAACTGACTTTCTGTAATGGATCGTCGATGTTCTCAGTATTTGAGCAATTTAGACATCTTAAAATTTGCTCAAATCTTCTACCTGACATGGTGGCAGAAAAAATTGGATGGTAATACAAAGGGTCCATTGAAAAGAGGCTTCTAATCGAACGAAATTTTATATGGCCGGCCAAAAGACAAAGCCCAAAAAATTTCTTTAATTCATTCATCGTAACTTGTTGAAACGTTTTAAATCTCTCATACCTAGATTTTGGTCTATTTTTTATGTTAAGAGTTTCGCCATATTCATTAGTTTTTTTTAGTACGTAGTTCATTATTTCTTCTGTCCAAATCAGTTCAAAAATTTCGATGGGAAGCTTGCCCTCTAAACGCTCTTTCACACCGGCAGATGTCTGGTAAAGCAGCTCTAAATTTTCACAAAGTGTATCTTCCCAGGCGTCCTCTTCATTTGTTTCCTCCTCGTGCACGGGATTTTCAGGAGCATGATTAGCTAAAAGAATAAATTTCCTGTAAACAAATAGTTTTTCATAACTACTGACCTAAAAGTGAATTCTTTTTTGTAAGAAGGGTGCTGACAAATTTAAAAGAATTAAGGCTTCTTACTTAAGGAAAACTATACCCATACCCAGTTTTATATACTCACACAACTCTGTCTCAGCATCGTCCCTTTCTTGCATAATATGTTTTCGTTTCTTTTGTGATGGGCCAGCTAAAATATACAACTTATATATAAATCTTAGTAACACAAAATAGACACAAGTACTTACGTTTATCTTTGTCCTCAGAAAATTCACTTTTTGAATCGTCACTATCGGAACACTTATATTCTGGGTCTGCCACTGAATCGTCCGTGCTATACGGATCATGTGTTGAATTATTATTGGAATTTTCACTATCAACATCACTTGAAACCTCGTCGTACCACTGAAGCAATTGATGTTCTTGTTTCTCATCCATTTTTTAAAAAGCGCGGGTAAAATTTGCGTTCATACGTGTGCACTTTCTGCAGGAAGTTGAGCGACTAACGTGCATCGAAGATCGAATTATTTATCCGGTTAAACATTGACCCCCACTACTAAATTTTTGAAAATAGGTGTCTAGTGGGACATCCTATCCATAACTGTATGGAAAATCGACGGCATTTAACGCTGTTTTTATCTCTAGCGCAAGGAGCATTTGACGGCATATGCCGACAGTGTCCCTGTGGAAGCAAATTAATATGCGGTAAATACCGTCGATGCCGTGTTAGACACACACTACTAAATCTCTGTGTCCGTCAACGTGTTAACAAAAAATAGGCAACATCCAAATTCTCACACATCTTTCTAATTAATTTTCGAAGAACGACATTTTTCAATAAATATTTCTACAAATTGGATTTTCCTCACTTTTTAGGAAGCACTGAAGATGGCCTATGGCCGAAAGCGATTGTTGTTTTCACTCTTAATTCAAAAAAGTATACCTAATGTCTTTGAGTATACACAACCCCATATTATCGTCTTTGGTAATTCTCCTTGTGTGATTCCCCGTAAAATACCAGCGAGCCAAGGTCTGGAGATTTACCGAGTTTCTATGTGTTTATATTTTGGGAGTAAGGTTTATAGTAAATTCGACCTGTCTGAGATCCTGAGCTGCTAATAGTAAATCGGACTTAGGATAGATAACGTTTTTTCCAAGGGTAAATTGTTTTCTGATAATTTCTTAAGTGATTGCTTAATATATTTTTTTGCAAATATCACAAAATCAAAGAAGTTCAAAAATTCCCTAAATTATAGAAGATTTCCCTTTTTCCCTACTGATTGCAGATTTTCCCCAAATTTAGGGAAATTTCCCTATCAATGGCAACACTGCTTAATACGTTAAGACGATGACGATGTTGTCTCCAGAGATAAAAAAAATTGTAGAGGGGAACCGGTGTTGCCAATCGGTACATAATTTTGCGATTTTCGCATCTTTTCACCTGCCTGCGCATATTTTTGCACCCTAATGCAAGTCGCATAATTTGGCATTAATTATTTGATAATAAAATTGATAATCTTAGAATTTTAAAGCTAACATATTTTAGGACTTCGGTCTTCGGTAACGTTTAAAGCAAGTGATTCCAAAAGCAAAATGCGGTAGTTGGCACGTCAATACCTGTCGATTTGTCGGCCGCTGCCGTTTTATTAGATAAATACCGCTTGAACTTCGTTAACAAGTTTTAGGTTTAGGAAATTATAATCCGTTTCTTTTTTGTAATAAACGTATTTTATTCAGAAACTCAAAACATTTTCTTGCGCGGCACGTGACCTACACAAAAATGAAGGTAAAGTAGAAATTTGTGGTCCTTTGGAATTCCAATTTGTTAAATTTATAAAATTTATCTTGATGCATAAAATCGCATATTTCGCATCCAGCCGTCGCACAATTTAATATTTTGTTGTTGGCAACACTGACGGGAACTATTTTAGATTGCGTGGAAATATTTGGGAAGGCGGTTGGTGAATATGTTAGAGAGAGAACTCGGGAGCGGATCCAGAACCTCGTTTGGGGGAGGGTCATTCACAGAAAAGTAATATATTGTATTTCACTTTTGTGTATTAATGCTATTATTATATAATAAAAGAAGTTTTCATAAATACATTTTACGGATCAATATACCTAACTAAATTTTATCATGCATTGGAAAATAATATAATCTCCTACTTTCTTAACACCCTTAATTAAAAGTATTCTTAATAAAGTGAAAAACCATGTGAAATCCAGACAGTCATACAAACACTTACATACATGACATATACCTACAGGTAGGTATATAAATACATACGTCTCAAAATATAAGTATATATTTTATTTAACAGCTGCTCTGTTACTTCTATTCCAAATTCTTAAGTATTTACCTATTATATATTATTAACCAACGTTGACACACGCTCGCGCTTTCAGCGAAAATATCGTATCATAATGCCAATTTTATTAAAATGTGGACTATAAGCTGCCGTACACAGTAGGCAATATAATTATTGGTTTAATTTACAAAAACATGTTGTTTTTTTTATTCTTTTTAATAATAGGTTATTAGATCCGCTGAAAGCATTCCTCTGCGCTTATTGAAAATTATAGAGTAATTTACCACAAAATTTCTAAATGCTTTATGCTTTACGGCTTAATACCAAACTACACGACATTTTACTATTCCCTATCCGCCTAAAAACAATAATTAATCAAAGGACTAAAACGACTTCAAGAGTTGAACACAAGCAAAGTGGCGGATCCAGAATATTGTCAAGGGGGGGGGGGGGGGGGGTTCTCCCACATTGAACTGACTGAAGACTAAATTATTCAAGAATTTTTAAAAAAACCTTAAAAAAAAACTCACTGAGAATTGAAAATTTGCTTTTTAATTTTGAATAAATCAGTCATTCATAAAAAGGTCTATCGTCTGTCTAAACTGCGATGCGACAAAAGGCGCAACGCTGCACACATCGTTGGTTATACCCAATTGTGATTATATATTTTTTTTTGTGTTCCTCTGTTTGTTTTGGGGGTTTGTTTGGGGGGGGGGGGGGGGTCATGACCCCCATGACCCTTCCCCTGGATCCGCGCTTGAGAGAACTATCTACATCAATTAAAATAAATATAGTATCACAAACATTCATTGTAAAGCCCCCCAATAATTGTTTATTTCTTTATTGGTCAAAACAATAACAACACACTTCTTGTGACAACTTGTTTATTAGTAACAAGAAGCGGCACAATTAATAATTAAACTAAATTAAAATGTTTTCTTTGAAAAAAAAAACAAAGGAATTTGAAAATTATCCCTATTAATAAAAAAAAATAAACCGCTGGCTTGCTCCGGATCGCGTCATGCATTGGTGCCGGCAGTGGCGTCGGTTTTCGAACCTGGCTCTAATACAATGATATTTGAGATTAGTCATTTTTATTTCTATTTTAGAAATGAAAATTGTTTGTTTTTTGCTCTTTTTTTAAACGAATAATATTCCACCCATACATTGTGTAGGCATGTACAGGTAGGCACTGAATTAATAAGTGAAAATTTAAAAAAATTGCAGTGAATTTTTTGAAAATTAGTGTATAAAACCCGTTATCATAAATTTTTAAAAAATTTATAAGAATTTTTATTCGACAAATATTCTCTCTAGATATCGCTCATGCCTTCAAATCAGTGATTCCCAACGTGGTCTATGTCGACCCCCAGGGGTCGACGACGACTTGCAAGGGGTTCATATTAGCGAAAAAAAAAATTGGAGGTGGATGAAGCCTATAATTATTTCAAACAAATGATCCAAAAAACGGAGCAAGATGATTGGTCTTTGTATACGGAATTATTATGCAAGAAACTGAGAGGACTACAAGAAAAAACGCGTGAAATTGCTATGCTTCAAATTGATAAATTATATTTTTATCCAAAGCAAAATAAAATGCAGTTTTAGTTTTCTTCAAACACAAATTCCATCAGCATCATTATACCAGTCACAGCCTCTAAATTACCAAATTTTCCATCTGTTCCAACCATTCCCACAGTTTAATCGTTTATCACCTACCATCCAGAACCATCACCAAACATGCAAATGTATAACCATTCAGAACTATCTTCACGTTTCGATCCCTCTCAGACTCCACAACCATCATCATCACCAACTTTCCATTCCTCTCTTTCCCCACAACCATCACGAATTGTCCACTCCTCTTCCTCTTCACAATCATCACATGACAAGCAAATATATAACCAGTCACAACATTCACCAATTTTTCGTCCCTCTTCTTCCCCACAACCCTCACCACATTCAGAAATATCACCAGCTCTAAAGGGTTGATTGAAATAATTTTACGAATTGGACGTTACAAATTTGTTTAAGTAGATATAGCTTTCGCATTAATGTTGATCTCAACTTTATTTAACATTTCTTTTAGTTTAATAAATACATTATTTTACAACAAAAAATGCAACTCATCATCACAAAAAAATAAAGGTTTCTCTCTGTATAAAATACAACCTTTTTGAAATCATATACAGTTGGCATTAAGGGATGAATCTGGCGGTAGGGAAAAGACGAATCTTAGGAAAGTACGTCCCTAAATTGTTTGCCAAAAATAACTTTGCCTTGTTAGGTTAACTATCATCTCTATATCATAGTCTTAAATTTAAAGTTAATTAATCTAGCCTAACCTGAACGCGTTTAAAAAATTATTTTAAATGTATTATTTTTTTATTTTTAGAACCCTGTATCTCTGTTAGGGTGTATGCGTTTATGGTGGAGCTGCAATACTCTATATAGGTATAGTAATATAATGTTGGCCGACCACGTTTGCCAATGAAGGGGGGCTCTATCTACTGCAGAGCCTTATGTGGTCTTAAATGAGGCAGGTCTATTATGCCATTAATGCCAAGCGAACTCATCTGCGGGGTCACCTAGGACGTCCTTCGTGTACGGTTTTTGTTATTGCTGTTGGGGCGATTTCGACATCTGGTTTGTTAATCAGTGAATCAAATTACCGTCGAGGTCGAGAATCTGATGTAAACATTTCTAGGAGCTCCGGCAGAATTAGCAAACAAAGAGAACCCTGACTGGATCCCTAATTAAAATATGGGGTACTTTAATCCAAAGAGAGCAGAGCTCAGACCGAAAGATAACAGACGAGAGACTTCAAAAATGCAAACGAGCAAACAATCAGGTAGGTATGTTTAATTGTAAATTGTAGGTAAACTAGTAGGATTGATTGTATTATGAGGTAGACATGGTGTTATTTAGGTTGAAGTTTTTTTTTTGATTAAGTAAGGTATTCTTGTAGATAGAACAACAGATTAAAGCACCTGACGAGGATAGAAGTAAAAGTTGTATAGAGAAAGAAAATGTTGAAATTAATGAAAACTGTTCACATCTTGCCAAACAAACTGAATGATTTATGCAAACTTTTCGAAGACTGTACTATTATAGTACTGTTAGAATATATAGTTTGGAGAAGCGGTTAAAAGAATTTGAAATAAATAAAAACTCAATCTATTTATTGCAATTTTTTATTTATTCATTAATGTTTCTCTCTCTAAGACAATACAGGATCTATACCAATGAGGTAGTACAAGGAAGGAGTGAAACATTTTCTGGCATCCAAAGCTTTCTACTCGTCTGACAAAATTTTGCCCTATATGATGAACTTGATTTTGTATAACATTTTAATTTGTTAAATTGTTAATTCTGTATTGTGTACTGTATATAAATTTTAAATTTTTGACTGCATTAGTTAAGTATTTTTACAATTACCATTAATTTCACTTTTATAAGTTCAAGAAACAACCACATCATAAATAAACTACCTATGCGAACATGAAACTGTGTGTTTAGGTCCCAATGAAATGGTAACAGAGTTATCCAAAACCCAAACCCTATTATAATTTAATCTTACCTTCCTGCGATTACAACCCACAACATAAGCATTGGGATTCACTTCCTCTGCATTACCATTTTGCGCTATACCAGATTCATAAAATTTGAATGCTTGCAAGCCCTTCTATACCTTCAGCTGCTGGCCAGTGTGAAAACTATGTGTTAATATAAGGTAGTTTACCAAGTCCATCATTGCTACTTCTGGCAAAGACATTAAATTTCCAAAATCAGTCTCTCTAAGCAGATAAGGATCAATATCACCAATAATCTTTTAAAGTTGTAAAATAGGTAGTTTAGACCAGGGTTGAAAAAAAAACATGTTTATTTAAAAAAAAAAAACTTAAAAACATTTTTTTTTTGTTTAAAACTGTTTTTTTTTTTTAAAGGGAAATGAAAGTCTGTCTTTACCACCATTACTTTCATTTCCCTTTAAAATACATAAAACTTTACTTACTTACTTACTACCCCCCTTACATTTCCCTTTAAAATACATAACCACAGACCATGGACTACTTCTTAAATCTTGTTTTTTTTTTGTTTTGAACTGTTTTAAACTGTTCAAGAAAAAACATGTTTAAAACGTGTTTTTAACACATCCAAAATTAATTTAAGGTTTGATTAAAAAAATCCATCTAGTAAGACCCGTTCTTTTAAAAATAACAGAACAACAAATCGAATTAAATGTTGACAATGTGTGCCATTTATGGCTTGACAATATTCAACGCAATCAATAACTTTTAACGTTTTCAACCAATTCCGGAGTTATGGCAAGCATTTCCCTTCAGATCATCTCTTTCAACTCCTGCAAATTGTTTGACCGGTCAACACACACTTTCGATTTGAGGTAACCACACAAAAAGAAGTTCAGCGGAGTTAGGCCTGGTGATCTAGCAGTTCATTCGATAGGTCCTCTCCTTCCGATTGGGAAAGGTTTCATCTAAACATGTACGCACAGTGGCAGCATAGTGCGGAGGAGTACCATCTTGCTGGAACATCAGTTCTTCGTCGGGGGAGTCTGGGTTCAATGGATTCGGAAATAAAAGTCACTAGGTAATGCTGGAATTAATCAAGTTGGAGAAATTCGAGATATATTTGTCCAGTTAAAGAAAAATGGATCAATTACTCCTCCGCGCACTATTTCACACCACACATTTGTTTTTTGAGGGTACTGGCTGTAAACCTCCATCATCCAATGCGGATTTTATGTTGCCCAACAACGACAATTTTTTCTGTCCACATTTCACATTACCAATCAAGGAGAACGTAGCTTCATCGGAAAAAATATTTTTTACTAAATTATTATCTTCACTCAGCTTCATCTGCAGGACTCAAACGCCTTTTCTCGACATTTGGCATAATTCATAGTATAGTAAGCTTCGAAATCAATTAGGAACAGAAAATGCCGCGAAACTTGTAACCATATTTAAGCAGCTTAATTCAAACCAAGAGTAGAGTTTAGTAGAATCACTAGGAGACTTTTGGTTTAGTTTTTAGTTTGTTTGTCTTTGTTACTTTTATAAGGCGCTTTTATATGTTTACACTTTTTCTTTGTTATGTTATTGGAACACGTAGGTACACAGACTGTAGGTAGGTATATAAACTAAGACCTAGAGCTAGTCTTAAACGTGTTTTTATAATTATGTACTTTTAATATTAAACGTTAGATATAAATATTGCTATTTTTGTTTTTAATTTAATATTTTTTGTTTTAACAGTTTTATGTGATTTTCAGTAAAGCTTGACAAAAAAAACAACTTAAAAAAAACACTGTTTTAAACAAACCTGTTTAAAACAAATGTTTTAAACATAACAACCCTGGTTTAGACAATGTCGTTTAATTATTTATAACAGAAATACGCGAATTTAACACCTAATTAAGTATATTTTATAATTTTTGAAAAAAAAATGGGATCCTATGTCATTTTAGGCAGACATACGGGTAAAATGACATACCACAAAGTTGAACACTTTAGTTGAGTGTTTTTGTTTTAATTGAGTGTTTAAAAAAAACTACACAGCATATAAAAAAACTACATATTATTTATTCTATTAATATTAATAGCATATTTCGCAAATAAATTGTTTTGTTTTTTGGCTGACGCCCGCACATTCACAATGCGCCATAACCATAACTTGCAAGTTGAGCATCCATTCCATGCTTCCTTACTTTTTGACATTGAATACAGTTCTAAGCAGTAGAGACATGAAGCATCATCATCATCATCGTCCTTATGGAATGGATCCGTTTCTTCATATGCATCGTCATTATTTAGTTTAACTCGCTTTTTAACAGTTCTTGCCGATTTGCGCCTTTCTTTTTCTAACTTTTCTTGAACCTTTCTTCGAGCTTCTTTAAGAAACGGAGTGCTCGTCATATCAGCGGCTCCCTGGGTATTTTTTATTTTTTTTTGGTTCTCTTTTCGGCGGATACTTCAGGAATTGGAGATATTTCTGCTACTTTTAATTTTGTAGAAGGACTGCTTCGTGGTGAAGTCAAAGTTGTCTTTGTTGAAGAACGGATTGTAATCTGTCAGAAGTTTCTGAGCTACAAGACGGGGACTGAATAGGTTTAGGAGTAAAGTAATTTGAGGAACCAGCTTTAGGACTATGAGTGTTGGTGCTATGAAATAGTGGAAATTTATTTTTCCGGAGTCACAGGGTTTTCAGTCATTCTTTGAATTTGTGGAGGCATATCTTCTTCTGTTTGAGCAACATTCGTAATGGGACAATTCGTTGTTTCACTTGGAGCAAATTCATGTTCTTTAAAAATGTCAGGATTTACAGGGACAAGCCCACATTTTTCAAATCCACTAGTCGCCGTTTTTACGGTGGCTGCTTCCCCATAATCTACTGCAAACAATGAACTGATTTGGTACTGCGTTACAACTCTTCCGGAATGTTCTTTTAGCCACTTGGAAATCTCTTGATCGTAGAAGGTTTTTAGCGGACCAAAAAATGAAACATCAAGTGGCTGTAGCCTATGGGTGCAGTGGGGAGGTAAACAAACAAGAATTATACCATTAGCTTTGACGAATTCAAAAACCTCCAAGTGCTTATGACTGACATGGCCATCTACAAGAAGGATAACCTTATCGTCTATACTAGTCTTAACATATCGGGAAAAATGCTGCAACCATTTTATAAAGACTGGTCCGGTCATCCTGCCCTTGTCTTGCACAAGTCCAATGGTCCCGAGAGGAGCACCATCTAATAGTTCATTTTAAAAATTTTTTCGGGAATATATTAGAGCTGGTGGCACAAAATGGCCAGTTGTTCCCATACAACATACCACTGTTACATGTTGCCCCCTTTCTGCACTGGTTATTGCACCAGCCTGCTTTTTACCTGTGGAAGCGAATACTTTAGGGTGTTTCTGATCTGTTGAAAGGGCGCTCTCATCAGCGTTATATATTCTGGTAAAATTAATGTTTTTATCAGAAATGGTTTTGTTGTATATTTCAAAAAATGACTGCACTCGTGGCTTGTTAAAGCCCATAGCACGCACAGTACTAGTTGCTTCAGGCTTTCGCAAACTTATATCTGGATGTCGCTTTCTAAAACCCGCTAACCAATCCCAGCCTGCCATATGGGTTTCTTTTTTAAATCGGTGATCTAAATCATGACTTTCTGCAATTTGAAAGGCTAGTCTTCTGAGATCTGTAGCAGTCAACCCAAAAAAACGAGATTCTAATAGTTTGATATGAGCAATAACTTCATTTTCAACATCAACATTAAATGTTGTATGGTATCTGCCTAGGCCTTTAGATGAACCCCGAACGATCTTATTCTTGCCATTTCTGCAACGCCTTCAAAGGGTAGCTTGTGGTACGCCGAATTGATTCGCTGCTTTTAACCAACCCATTTCGTTATTCTCTACTGCCCGAATGGCCTGGTTCATCGATTCTTGACTGCAACTTTGTCTATTGGTCTTCCTCTTATATTTTCCGACCATCTGTCAATAAATTAATTTGCATTAAACAATTTGTTAAATAATTTGGCTCGAGATAAGTTAGGGAAAATACAAATCGGTGCAGAATGACATACACATCAGGGTAAAATGACATACTATGTCATTTTGCCCCGACCGAAGGTACGTCGTTTCACCCGAAAATACAGGGTGTTATGGAAATGACTTATTATTTTTTAACCCGTAAATATATAGGTCGAGACGAATTGGGGAAAAATTGCTATAAATGGCGCTCGAAGCTAGAAATTCGAGAAAAATGCCTTCAAAAATTTAGGTCCAAAACACCTACGCGCCAATGACCCAAACAGCTGATTTGGGTAATTGTTTACTTTAGTGCAAATGTTGAATTTTTCGCTAAAATTTCGTATATAGGCTAATTAAGGGTAGCTGATCACAATTTTCCTTTTGCGTTTAGGCGGCAAATGCACTGGTTTTGAGAAAAAAAATGTTAAAGTTTTTCTAACTCACCGGTATGTTATTTTGCATGTAATCCTAAAATGTTGCTATTTTCAATAAAATATTACTTGTCGGAGTCATAGTATACACTTCTGAGTTGAAATAAACGAAATATGCCACAAGGAAACTCTGAAAAACGGGATAAATTGTAAGCGAACAGAAAACTCTACGTTATCTGGAAAAAGACGGGAGACAGCTCACTGACAGCTGGCCAAAAAGCCAGAAGCAAACTGCACGACCCATGTTGTCAGATTGTTAGTGTATTATAAATTGCCTATACTTTCAATTCATTTTTATTAATTGAATGAATCCTATTGGCTCGAGCTAGCATATCATTCTCCTGGATGGAAGCCATTAATAATTACAAGAAAAAGAAGAACAATCTGGCAACGTGAGTGCAATGAATCTGAAAAGAGACGTTTCTACTTTGTCGGCGTATTAACAACGAATTTAATTAAATTTGTGCCTTTTCCATTGTTTTTTTGCTAAAATGTTGTTCTTATTTTATGAACAGATAGTTTGGTGAAAGTTTTATCACATATTTTGAAGGGAAAACCATAAAATCTAGGAAATTGAAAGGAAAGTGAAACGCGACACCCAAAGAATACCCTAACCTGTAAGTGAAAAACTTTAACATTTTTTTTTTCTCAAAACCAGTGCATTTGCCGTAAAAACGCAAAAGGAAAATTGTGATCAGCTACCCTCAATTAGTCTATATACGAAATTTTAGCACAAAATTCAACATTAATTGCACTAAACTAAACAATTACCATTCCAGCAGTTTGTCTTGTCAAAAACACATGTGTTCAGGGGCATTGAACTATCATGGAAGGCGCACATAGTCCGGTTTTAAGGTATTTTACAAAATTCAAAATACTTCCGATTTTAGAAAAAAAAACTATCAAGTGTAACTCTAGACCACCTCAGGAGTGGCCCCTTAAAATATAATAAGTCATTTCCATAACACCCTGTATGTTTTTTTTTTAAATAGGTATGACAATTTTTATATATCTATTAAAATGTTCTTTAGAAATAAACATGTTAATTAATAGGAAACAACCTGACCTTTTATAATCTGCCACTACAGTTTGCAAAAATTAATGCAAAACATTTATTTTGCTTTTTCTCAAAAGTGTGCCTTAAAATATTTTGATACCGACGTAAACGTTTGTCGACGTAATCACGAAAATGTTTGCACCCCGCAGATCTAAGGCTCTAATTAACAGCGGAAGACTGACGCGAGCCGAGTAAATACTAGATGATTCTTATGTACAGCGACCTAACGCGAATATATACCGGAAATAACCGATCTATGTCATTTTACCCGAGTATGTCATTTTGGGCCCAATTCCCCTACACACTATAAACAATTAAAAAGATTGAAGCACACACTAGACCATTTAAGAACATATGATTTTGACAAGAAGTATAACCTAAACTTGTGACTTTGCCCCCCAGCAAATATAGCCGTTGTCAAATATGTAATGGTAATTTCATGGCTTTGACATAAACTTTAACCTAAATTTGTCAAATTTGCCCCCCAGCGACGTCATCCTTAAATGGTCAATAGGAAGTTCAAATATAGTCCGCCTTACGGTTCTGTGGCTATAGAAGGAATGCGCATAAAAAAAAAACTCATGTACCGGGTCTGCTGAGGTTACCATAAATTTTAAATAAAAAAAAATCCAATTTTATGATAATTAGACCGCGTATGAATTTTTCCCGCCCACGCATTTTTCGGGGGCCGCTTCTAGTCGATGAAATAATTGTTATGGACACATGAATGAACTAATGCCTAAAAAATGTGTGTTATACTGCGTTTTTTTTTACCTATTGCCACTGAGAGTGGACAGTGGTGTGGTTTAATTATCAAAATAAGAGGAGGTAAATTTAGTTTATTAACTTATAAAATATTTAAATGAAACGAGGCACCGCACGCTTATGCCGCTACAGTTAAACTAAAGTTGACTTTTTTATGCTTTTTATCCCTCTATCTCCTCAGCCGTCGTAGCCACAGACTCATAAGGCGGACTATAAGTATTACGATAGGAATACAATTAGGACACGCAAAATTATTTAAGTCCAGGTAGTGCAGGTATAGATACTTCCTAGAAATGGTCACAAATGAATCCTAAAATGACTTGAAAACTTATTAAATTACACCAAAAAAGCCGAATAAACCATAAGCATAAACGAACCTTTGTTTGCCCTCCAGGCAAAATGGCCGACCTGTCACTTACATTTTTGGTAATTTTGTTTGAAATGGTTTTTAACTAAAATTTTAAAGGTGCCTTCGGATTTTCTTAATTTGAAAGTAGACTCACAACCGCCTTGTAGTAATAGGATGTGGTGATGGGATTTGGACCACAGAACAATAAATGTTAGCATACTATGGACCTAGATATGGATAGGATAACTAACCCCTTATTCATCATTTTCATACGACGTCAGAGGGTCGGCGGCCATTTTGCTTAGAGGACAAACAAAGTAAATAAAAACAAGCGTTTGAGATATAAATTCAAGTTTTCTTTACAGTTTTCGTTGAATCTTGACCCTAATTTGAGATTTCTGTTCGTTGGTGCTTAGTGCTAATAATTAAAGTGCCCTAAATAAAAATACCGTCCTTTTGTTCAGTGGTAAATTGTAGGATGAGGGGAAATAGGAACAATGTATGATCTTTTAGAATTCCTGTGAGTTGTTTTTCAAAGCACTGGAGGAAACCTTAATCGACTCTCACAAGAACGGCGGCAAATGTGGATAATTAAGGAGCTTCAAAGAGGGACCCTTTAAGTGACAGTCAATTAATGTATGGAAGAATTTGCTCCGGATATTTTATAAGTGGTAATATTTGATTTTTGGTATAATAACCTAATAAAATGATCTGATGTAAACATTTCTAGGAGCTCAAGCAGAATTAGCAAACAAAGACAATCCTGACTGGGTTCCTAATTAAAACACGGGCTACTTTAATCCAATAAGGAAGCAATTCCAGACCAAACAGACATGAAAGAACTCTGAAACGCAAACGAGCAAAATATCAGGCAGGTGTATTATTGTAAATAGTAGGTAGTAGTAGGATTGATTGTATTATGATGTAGACATACTTAGTGTTGATTTAGACGAAGTTTTTTTTTTGATTAAGTAATGTATTCTTGTAGATAGAACAATATATTAAAGCACGTGAAGAAGATACTCCGGGAAGTAGCAAAGAGAAAGAAAATGGTTAAACTAATAATCTAATGAAAACTGTTCACGTGTTGGCAGTATTGGCACAGAGACTGATTTAAATACACCTAGCGGTTAAAATAATGTGAAATATTTAAATGAAAACTCTATCTGGGTACTTATTGTGATTTTTTATTTTTATTCATAAATGTTTCTCTCTTTAAGACAGTACAGTTGGAGACAGGATGTACCAATGAGGGAGTACAAGGAAATAATAAAATATTTTCTGGCAAAAGAAAGCTACCTACTCGCCTGACAAATTTTTGCCATATGATCGATGAACTTGATTTTACATAACATTTTAATTTGTTTAATTGTTAATTCTGTATTGTGTGTACTGTATACTATTTAAATTGCAAATTTTAAATTTTTAAATGTATTACTAAGATATTTTTACTATGACCATTAATTTGACTTTTATATGTTCAAAAAACAGCACATAGGCACAGTATACGGAACTATTCCGTTATACTGTGACATAGGTAACATAAATAAGGGCCACTTGCACCAAAATTAAATTTAAGATATTCTTAGTTAAGAATGTCTTAAATCCTAAGTTAACCTTGAAATATTCTGTTTTGCACCAACCTGCTTTCAAACAAACTTAACCAAGTTTCAAAAAAAGCCGACAACACTGCTTTTTTTCATAGGTGTGTTTGGTTATAGACAAACGTTACACCAATTATTTCGTTAAATGAAATGAAATGGAAACAATAATAGGTGTCTTTAGTTTCACTGGCTACTTACAGCTATTATTTATTAACTTCTAGGTTATGTAGATAATTATTTTTGCGGTGTAGATAAAGGTAACCGTATTGATCATTTTCAAACACGTGGCTTTGACAGGTCGGCCATTTTGCCTGGAGGGCAAACAAAGGTTTCATGACCGTTTATGCTAATGGCTTATTAGACTCTTTCGGTTTAATTTAATAAGCTTTAAAGTAATTTAAGGATTCATTTGTGATCATTTCTAAGATGTGTCTATACCTGTGCTACCTGGACTTAAATAACTTTTCGTGTCCCAACTGTATTCCTATCGTAATACTTATTTAAACTTCCTAGTGTGTGCTTTCGATCTTTTGCTTACATTCTGTAGTGTCCAATTAAAATTTTCAAAACATGGAAAGAAGTGAATATTTAAAGACTCTCAGTGGCGTTGTTAAGTGCAGATACGATGCAGAACTTAGAATGATTGGTGATACTGATCCTTATCTGTTCGGAGAGACTGACTTTGGAAATTTAATGTCTGCCAGAAGTAGCAAGGATGGACTTGGTAAACTACCTTATATTAACACATAGATTTTACACTGGCCAGCAGCACAGCTGAAGGCGTACAAAGGCTTGCAAGCATTCAAATTTTATGAATCTGGTTTAGTGCAAAATGTTAATGCAAAGGAAGAGAAATCCCAATGCTTATGTTGTAGGTAGTAGTTGGCAAGGTAAGATTAAGTTTTAATAAGGTTTGGGTTTTGGATAACTCTGTTACTATTTCATTTGGACCTAAAGCCACAATAAGAATTTAACAAATTAAAATGTTATATAAAATCGGAGATAAAATCAAGTTCATCATGCATAGGGCAAAAAAATATTTGTTAGACGAGTAGCAAGCTTTTAATGCCAGAAAATGTTTCACTCTTGCCTTGTACTATACCTTATTGGTAGATCCTGCACTGTCTTAGATATTCATGAATAAATAAAAAAATCACAATGAGTAGATGTAGTTTTTATTTATTTCACATTCTTTTAACTACCTACTTCTCGATCCAAACTATAATATATTCTAACAGTACTATTAGTACAGTCTTCGAAAAGTTTGCATAAATCATTCATATTTAATTCACTCTATGTGGCAACAGTTTTCATTAATTTCAACATTTTCTTCCTCTCTACTACTTCCCGGAGTATCTTCGTCAGATGCTTCAGTTTGCTGTTCTATTTACAAGAATACATTACCTCTAACCTAAATTAACACTATGTCTACTTCATAATACAATTAATCCTACTAGCATACCTATTATATTGACAATAATACACCTATCTGATACTTTGCTCGTTTGCATTTCTGCACGCTCTCATTTCTGTTATCCCGGGCCTAGTTTGCTTCCTTTGGAAGTAAGTGCCCCATACTTTAATTAGGGATCCAGTCAGGGTTGTCTTTGTTTGCTGCTAATTCTGCTGGAGCTCCTAGAATTGTTCACATGAGATCATTTTATTAGGTCGTTATACATAAAATCAAATATTACCACTTATAAAAGTCTGGAGGAAATTCTTCCATTCTTTCGTTGGCTGTTACTTAAAATGCCCCTTTTTAAAGCTCTTATCCCACATTTCACGTCGTACTTATGAGTCGATTAAGGTTTTCTGTAGCATTTTGAAGAACTGCAGGAAGTATAAAGGATCGTATATTGTCACTATTTCCCCTCAACCACTGAACAAAAGGACGGCACTATCTTTAGGGCACTTTAATTATTAACACAACGAACACAGACCTTAAATTTTAAAGCAAACTGCAAAGAAAACTTGACTTTATAACCCAAAAACGCTTTTGTTTATTTACTTTGTTTGCCCTCCAAGCAAAATGGCCGCCGACCATGTGACGTCATATGAAAATTATCAATTTATGTTGTATTTTTATTTTTGTCTATAGATCACTTTCAAACATAATACTATGGCCAAAGAGAACCACCAATTGGTGGTTTATCTTTGATATTGTAATATGGCTCTGGCAGGTCCTGGAGGATACAACACCAGGTCAGGTTTGTGATGGTTTATGCTATGTTAGTTTTAGAAATAGAAAATAGACATGCAACGCGAAAAACAATCTAGAGCACCAAATTATAGCCTTGCCGAGAAGGAAACACTTTTGAGACTGGTTGCATCTCTGTCCATGTCTTCAAAGTATTTTATCCTAGAAGGAAACTATTTATTTTAAATTACTATTACCTATGTTGTTTTATTAACACACTTTACCTACCTATTATATAGCCTCGTGGGAAATCCGTTCTAAATTAGCTCTATAGAGTCTCCAAATCGTCGTTAAACATTTCCATCACAACACCAAGAATTTGGAAGGTAATTAATTACAGTTTAAATTTTATATTTAGGTTAGGAATAAGTTAAGATTGCTTAAGGACTCGAAAACGCACTTTAAATTTAAGAAATCTTTAGCGATGTTAAGTCGTTCTTAAATGCTGGTGCAAGACAATTTTTATTTCTTAAGGGTTAAGAGCGACTTAAGTTGCAGATGGTGTTATGTGTTAAGTTGTTCTTAAAAGCTTGGTGCAAGTGGGCATAAACTACCGAAATGAGCATGAAACTGAGTTTAGGCCACAAATGCCACAATCGGCTTTATTCACGTGCACCCTTAAAATTGATTATTGAATTGTTTATTGAAAAACGTGGTGGTTTCCTATTCAGGTGAATCTTGTTTCCCTTATTGAATATTGGTAATCCATTGAAGTCTTGAATATTGAATATATTTCAAGTTGTGCAAGTCTGGTGACCCCAAAATTTTCAAGATCAGTTTCCAATTTTTCAATTTTAAAAGAGGTTGAACTAATTGACCCCTTATGGTATTGAATATTGAATTTTTGAAAAATGGCCGACATATTAAACATTCCTCTGTTGATTGCAGCATTGCAAAATGAGAATGAAAGGTAAATAATCAATTTTATATGATATTAGGTATTTAGTATTATTTACTAATTATTAAAAATTTAAATAGGTAACCAAACAAATCCATGTTTTTTTTTATTAGGCTAGAATACAACCGGAAAAAAAAAACTCTAAGAAATACAACAACTGTATTAGATTTACCAGAACATGTTTTCAAAAATATCTATCGTTGCAATAAAAGCACTGCACAATATCTAATAGAGGAAATTAGCCCATTTTTGCCAGATCCAGAGCGTCAGAACTTGAGTATTCCAAAAACGGAAGTAATTTTGTGTGCTTTGCATTTCTATGCTCAAGGAACATACCAAAAATCCACTGGGCAAGATATGAATTGTCCAATGAGCCAATCATCAGTAAGCAGGTGTATTGAAATGGTGACAAATGTATTAAACGAACATTTTGCTCATAAGGTACGATTTCCTCTGACAGAAGATGAAAAGAATGAGGAAAAAATTAAATATTTTAATAACCCTCATGGTTTTCCAGGTCAGTAAATAGATAATTTCAACTCGGCTTCATTAAAAATAAATTTAATAAGGCATAAAAGCTTTAGTAGGTACTTTTCTTATTATTAATTTGTTTTGTTTTAGGTATCATTGGAGTAGTAGATGGATCACATGTAAAAATCTTTGCACCACCTACAGACGACCCAGATTTCCCAGCAATACTATTTTATAATCGCAGAGGCTTTTATAGTCTTAATGTACAAATTATTTGTGCTGCAGATTACAAAATTTTGGCCGTAAATCCTAGATATCCAGGAAGTGTACATGATTCAGCAGTTTGGAGCACAAGTTTACCTTGATTGCATTTAATGCAAAATTTTCAAAATGGAGATAGATCTTCATGGCTGTTAGGAGACAGTGGATATCCCCTAGAACCTTGGCCCATTACTCCAGTAATGGGAAATAATTTAAACGATCAGCAGAGAAGGTTTAATGTTCATTTTAGAAAAATTAGAAATGTTATAGAACGGGTTATCGGAAATTTAAAATCAAGATTTAGGTGCTGTTTTGCACACAGAGCTCTTCATTATTCCCCTGTAAAAGCAGCAAAAATTGTAAATGCGTGTGTAATTTTGCACAATATTTTCATTGAAAGGAGGGATATAATAGAAGAAGAGCAAGAAGATATAAATAACGACCCAGTTATCGATGATAATGGCATTGACGAAAATGACCCACATCTTGGGCGTAATTACTTTAATGAAGGCGTTAACACCAGAAACAGAATACTACAAGACTATTTCTAATAGATACCTATATGATATATATGTAGAGAAATGAAAGAGAGTGGGTAGTATAAAATAAATAGTCTAAAATATACAAACGTGTATCTTTTATTTATTTATTTATTTATTTATCCATTTCATGTCATAGTACAAAAAAATTGCTTACACACGTCAAAACAAGTTATAAAATACAAAAATAACCTAAAACCTAAGGCAAATACAATAATACATTTAGTTTAAAATTATAGGTAGAAACAATACATAATAAAACTGACAAGATAGACAACTACAATTTCGATCAATAAAATCACAATCCACATTAGGTACATTTGACAGGGGTTAAAATTTAAAATCCTGGCGTTCCTCTAAGTAAGCTTCATAGCTGTAATACGCTCTTTCGACAAGAAAGTCGGTTACCCTTCTTTTAAAAACTTTGAGTTCCAGACCTCTGACCTCTCGCGGCAATCTGTTAAAGAACTTCACAGCCAGGAAGTCCGGGCCATTCTGACATCTACGCAGTCTGCGGTGGGGTAACGAAAGATTTCCGCTGCCCCGCGTGTCCCTGCCATGCATCTCACCATTTGTGGGATAATTATCTTTATTCCGATGAATATGGAGTACATTCTGCAGTATGTATACGCAAGGAAAGGTTAGAATGCGAAGTTTAATAAATGATTCCCTACAGTCATCTTTGTAATCAATGCCCGCTAAGACACGCACGGCCCTGCGTTGCAGCGAGAACACTCGGCGCCACCCCGCAGAATGCCCCCAAGCAATCGCCGCATACGTCATTACCGAGTGAAACAATGCATGATATACGGTGTTTAAAGTCTGTGATGACACCTTTAAAGAGAGATTGCGCAGCAGAAAGACACTTCCACTCAGTTTATGAGAGACAAATTCTATATGTGGACCCCAGTTGAGTTCAGAGTCCAAGTGGACTCCCAGAAATTTGGTAGTGTTTACAGTTTGGAAAGGCGTTTCGTCGACTTTACGTAATGTAAAAATAACGTTATTTGTTTTATTCTGATTAAGTATAAGACCATTTTCCTGAAACCACTGCTCCACCTCCGATTGTACCACACACGCCCTGCTGATAACGTCCTCAAAGGTGTCACCAGCCACAGAAGCGGTCGTGTCATCAGCGAACAAAACGTAGTGTCCGATGTGGTTATGCAAGGGTAAATCATTTACATAGATGAGAAAAAGCAATGGTCCCAGTATAGATCCCTGGGGCACCCCCACCGTCACACGGCTCGCCGACGACACCACCCCCCCTACGGTTACCATCTGAGAGCGATTCCCCAGATAAGATTGAATCAAACTTATAGTTCTATTGCTGAAATTATAAGCAGAAAGCTTTTGAATCAGCAGGTCATGCGATACACAATCGAAGGCTTTGCTCAGATCACAAAACATGGTGTTAACAAACTTTCCGGCATGAAAAGCCTCAGAGATGTAAGAGACAAGATCCATAATACCCGAAGCTGTGCCCAACCCGGACCTAAAGCCAAATTGACGATCCGTTAGAAGCTTATTTGATTCTAAATATTTTGAGATCCTCTCAGCAATGCACTTCTCCAGAATCTTGGATAGAACAGGCAATAAGGATATTGGGCGATAATTGGTCATGTCACCTTCATCTCCTTTTTTAAATATAGGGATGACCAGCGCCGTCTTCCAAGAGTCAGGAAAAGTGGACCCCCGAAGGCATCTGTTCACAAGCTTTGTAAGTGGCACAATCAACAGTTCACGAACCAGTTTTAGCAGTTTGACCGATAGACCATAACAGTCTTTACTGTTTTTATTTTTGAGTTTATTAAAAATATCCCTGACTTCAATAAAAGAAAACTCCTGTATATCAAAGCTTTCGTTCGGAGTATTTATTTTAAATGGTATGTGTTTAATATTTATGTCATTATTTAAGATTAAATTGGGTGCTACACTGATAAAGAATTTATTAAAGTCATCTGCTGAGATATCACTTGGTGCAGAGTGGACCTTCTTACCTGAGTTTCGCTCTCTGTTGACTATGTTCCATGTACATTTGGGTTTGTTTGTTGAGTTTTGAATGAGGTTGTCATAGTATAAACGTTTGGCTTGCAGTATGGCTTTTTTGTAAGTTTTTTTGAATTGTTTTTTTAAATGCTCATTTGCTGGCGTTGGGTACTTTCTGGCTACGTCAGAGAGAAATGATAAGTGATCACGCATGTTAGATAGTTCTCTATTGAACCAGGCTTGGCTTAAGTTTTTTTTATTAGAAACTATTGTTTTTTCAGGAAAAGCCAGTTCATAGGCTTCCTGCATTAATTTATTAAAAGAATCAACCACGCTATTTATATTCATGCCAGGATCCGAGACAAAATCCCAGGATGCATTAGCAAGAATACCATAAAACATATTCTTACCAGCCTCAGTAATGGGCCTAAACACCTTTTTGACTGTACTTTTTTTAACCTCATCCATTGGAATATCAATCTGCTGCGCTAAGTGATCAGAGAGACTGGTGTCTATCACACTTACGTCGGATGAATCTGCCTGAAAATTTATAAAGATATTATCTAAGCAATTTCCATTTCTGGTATGTGAAAAGATCATTTGCTGAAATCCATAAGAGGTCAGAAGATCACAAAGAGCTATCTCATCTCTCTGTTTTGTTCCAAAATGTACATTAAAGTCGCCCAATAAAACAATATTTTTTTCCAAACCTATGGATAGAATAGATCGCTCCATTCCTACTAGAAAAGCATCAAAATCACCACCTGGTGATCTATAAATAGATATTATGTAAACATTTATCTTACTAAGAAAAACGCCAGACAATTCAATAACCTTTTCACTTGAAAATTCATTCATCTTGTGCAAGTCTCTAAATGTCATGTCGGTGTTCACAAAAATTGCTGAGCCTCCACCCCGAAAAGAACTTCTACAGAATGATGACCCAAGAGAGAAATTTTGTAGTTTAACTTCATTTATTTCGGCTTCTTGCAGCCAGTGTTCAGTCAGACAGATGATCTGTATATTCCTATCAATCAGATAGGTCTCTAGAGCGTTATTTCTCTGTCTAGTAAGGTAGGTATATATTAAAATAGGGCTATATAATAAAGAACTATTCAGTCATAAGCCTACTGCATATACCAGATCGATGCATCTTGTAATGGCTTCCACCAATTTAAAAATGGCTTCAACCAGCAACTGTAAGATTTTCTCCTCCATTTTCACCCACTGATGAACGGAATCTACAGTTTTTTTTTGAAGTTTTGTTTGTTTATTTATTTTTTTTTTTATTCGACAAACTATAACTTTCATTTTCTTTGCTTTATTAGAGGTTTTTAGTGCCTAAAACAAAATACAAATAAGCAATACTTTTAAAAAGTGGGTATAAGAATTTATTTGCAATTAACACAATACAAACCTTAATTTTATGAAATCCTAATTCAGGAACTATCATTCCTTTAACAGTAAGAATACCCAAGATATACAGAAATTTTTCTTCCAAATCCGTCAATACCACTGGTACAGGAAGTCCACCGCCAGTAAGTTGTTGGCTTATATAAATTTGTCGAGCTTTGTTTTTGACTGTGCTTTTCCATCTCGAAAAAGCCTTAAAGAAAGCAAGGGATAATTATGTTAGATGTAAGATAAAGTTTAGTGTTGTACCTCTTGCCAATTTTCAACATTTTTTTTTGCACCACCAGGTACCAAATTAAGTTGCTCACACAGCTGTAAGAAATTTTCCTCCTTTTTTTCCAAAAAGTTTACATACAACAGGTATTGCTGATAATTCATTTTTTTCTTAGCCACTAAAACACATAAATAAATTTAACTATATTTATTTATTAGCTTAAAACAATTTGGCAGATGAAAAGCTCCTGCGAATAATTAAAAAAAAAAAGATTGGTTCAAATGCCTTTTTTTTTCTTAAAATTACATGCGAATGAAAAATATAATCCACTTATTTTCTTGTACGAAATTGAATAAGTTTGTTTTAATTTATTTTAGAAAAATTATAAAATAACTATATTTTTTGTGGGCACCACTGTGATGTTTAGAGCTGGATGTATGTACACATAGTCATATGGATCTCAATTATAGCATATTATTATGCTTTGGCCTAAGCTATCAAAATTTTAATGCAAAAAATTTACATTTAGTTAGTTTCTTAATTTTGGTAGATAATATATGGCTGTTGCAATTAAAAAAACAACAAATTAACAAATTTTATGGTTTTATTACTTACTAGGTAGGTACCTATATTATTATGTTATAAAAAACACTTTAATTGTTATAAAAACATTTTATTTAAAACAAAAATATCAGTTGGTGGTGTCACCCTCTTCTATGTCGCTTACTGCTACATCCTCTTCTACATACTGTACGGTGGTGCTAGATGCTTCAACAATATCACAATAGCGGTTAATTGCTTTTGCGATTTCCATTATAGAACGACTAATTGCTTCCAGTTTATCACCATTTTGCTGCACTGCTGTTTGGTATACATCACAAAGATCTCCTGCCCCTTTCCTTTTTGGTTCTATAATGTGAATTTTAGTTATTTTAACGGTAAATCTATTACAACATAAAATAAAATTTACAAATTAACATAAAATACATCAAATTAACAATATTGCAATATGTTAATGGACAACCATTTTACTTTGTAAGTAGACAATTAATTTATTTATAAATGCATCAACAGTATTTTACATTTTATATTTAAGGATAGGATCTAATTCTACTAAGTCACAATCACCATACACCATAGGAGTTATCTGTCTTATCTACTTACACTAATAGTCCCATGCCCATGTTACATAAATGTTGATCAGGTTATAAAACAGCACGCTTTAAATATTAGTTGCATGGGAATTAAACTGAATTTCCTCAAGTAAAGTCATGCATATTTTATTTATTATTTTAATCATAACTTTTATTACTTACTTGTCTTTGGTATCTCTGTCTTCCTTGGTGTTTCCAAACCATCTGTCTTTAGCAGGGCCGTATATAAGGGGGGGGTTTAGGGGGTTCAAACCCCCCCCATAACAACAAATGTTCAGTTCTACCTTGTTAACCACCGTAAATTTTAATATTAATTCTAATAAATTGCCAGAGTTTTTCTTACCTAAACCCCCCCCATGGGTAACGCCTAGCTACGGCCCTGGTCTTTAGTAGCACCGAAAAACAATATTTATTATTAATTATTAGGTATTGTACACTTGCAGTTATAATGTTAAATGATAAAATACTTATTACCATTTGTGATGGTCCAGTAACATGAGTATCATTATCAAAGGTGTTCAAGCTCGAACCCAGTTCAGCCATATCTAATCCTGTCACTGCGCCACTTCCTGTTAGTTGAATTAATTCTGCTTCCAGCTCAGAAAGCGCCTTATTTTCTCTTGCCTTCTTTCGGCAAAGGCCTTTCCATTCAGTGAATACCTAGATAAAATCGTAAATCTGAAATGCTATTTTAATTAAAAGGAATAGGTGTAAATGCCGCGTAAATACCAACCTGTGCTATTTTTGATCAAAAACCCATTTAGATAAGCCCAAATGTTACGGGGCGTTTGCAAAAAGCGTTTACACCACAACCTGTTACTTGTTCCATAGTACATTTTAAGTTTTGTAACGAAAGGTTATAACAGCACGGTCAAAAATCTCTTTTGGTACATTTGGATTTACATACCTTTTTCCAAGCCGTCTTATCCCTTACAGGACCATCCCCACAAGAATTTAGAGCTTGCACAAGTTCCAGCCATATGACCTCAATGTCTTGGGGGTCGCTGCTGGGATGCAGTTTTCCCGTTACGAGAATTTTGTTTTGTCGTAAATAATTTAAGTAAATCTTTAATTGTGCCTTTGATGTTCTTTTCTTCTCCATGATACCGATATCTAATTTTTATTTCTAATATTAATAGCTGCAACACTTCTATTAATTTTTTATTCAATGATAAATTATTTAATTTTGCCAGGCCAGAAGTAAGGTTAAGACGATATTTTGACATTTTTGACATAAAATTGCTGCGTTGCCACAGTGCTATATTGAATTCAACAACAGTTTTTCAACATTCAATATTTCAGTTTTCAAGGGGGTTACCGGAATAAGAAACCTTTTCAATATTGAAATATTTTAATTTTCAATATTAACTATTTTCAAGATTCAAGGGGTTCACGTGAATAAAGCCGCATCGGCTTTATTCACGTGCACCCTTAAAATTGATTATTGAATTGTTTATTGAAAAACGTGGTGGTTTCCTATTCAGGTGAATCTTGTTTCCCTTATTGAATATTGGTAATCCATTGAAGTCTTGAATATTGAATATATTTCAAGTTGTGCAAGTCTGGTGACCCCAAAATTTTGAAGATCAGTTTCCAATTTTTCAATTTTAAAAGAGGTTGAACTAATTGACCCCTTATGGTATTGAATATTGAATTTTTGAAAAATGGCCGACATAATATTTCAATATTGAAAAGGTTTCTTATTCCGGTAACCCCCTTGAAAACTGAAATATTGAATGTTGAAAAACTGTTGTTGAATTCAATATAGCACTGTGGCAACGCAGCAATTTTATGTCAAAAATGTCAAAATATCGTCTTAACCTTACTTCTGGCCTGGCAAAATTAAATAATTTATCATTGAATAAAAAATTAATAGAAGTGTTGCAGCTATTAATATTAGAAATAAAAATTAGATATCGGTATCCTCTGTTGATTGCAGCATTGCAAAATGAGAATGAAAGGTAAATAATCAATTTTATATGATATTAGGTATTTAGTATTATTTACTAATTATTAAAAATTTAAATAGGTAACCAAACAAATCCATGTTTTTTTTTATTAGGCTAGAATACAACCGGAAAAAAAAAACTCTAAGAAATACAACAACTGTATTAGATTTACCAGAACATGTTTTCAAAAATATCTATCGTTGCAATAAAAGCACTGCACAATATCTAATAGAGGAAATTAGCCCATTTTTGCCAGATCCAGAGCGTCAGAACTTGAGTATTCCAAAAACGGAAGTAATTTTGTGTGCTTTGCATTTCTATGCTCAAGGAACATACCAAAAATCCACTGGGCAAGATATGAATTGTCCAATGAGCCAATCATCAGTAAGCAGGTGTATTGAAATGGTGACAAATGTATTAAACGAACATTTTGCTCATAAGGTACGATTTCCTCTGACAGAAGATGAAAAGAATGAGGAAAAAATTAAATATTTTAATAACCCTCATGGTTTTCCAGGTCAGTAAATAGATAATTTCAACTCGGCTTCATTAAAAATAAATTTAATAAGGCATAAAAGCTTTAGTAGGTACTTTTCTTATTATTAATTTGTTTTGTTTTAGGTATCATTGGAGTAGTAGATGGATCACATGTAAAAATCTTTGCACCACCTACAGACGACCCAGATTTCCCAGCAATACTATTTTATAATCGCAGAGGCTTTTATAGTCTTAATGTACAAATTATTTGTGCTGCAGATTACAAAATTTTGGCCGTAAATCCTAGATATCCAGGAAGTGTACATGATTCAGCAGTTTGGAGCACAAGTTTACCTCGATTGCATTTAATGCAAAATTTTCAAAATGGAGATAGATCTTCATGGCTGTTAGGAGACAGTGGATATCCCCTAGAACCTTGGCCCATTACTCCAGTAATGGGAAATAATTTAAACGATCAGCAGAGAAGGTTTAATGTTCATTTTAGAAAAATTAGAAATGTTATAGAACGGGTTATCGGAAATTTAAAATCAAGATTTAGGTGCTGTTTTGCACACAGAGCTCTTCATTATTCCCCTGTAAAAGCAGCAAAAATTGTAAATGCGTGTGTAATTTTGCACAATATTTTCATTGAAAGGAGGGATATAATAGAAGAAGAGCAAGAAGATATAAATAACGACCCAGTTATCGATGATAATGGCATTGACGAAAATGACCCACATCTTGGGCGTAATTACTTTAATGAAGGCGTTAACACCAGAAACAGAATACTACAAGACTATTTCTAATAGATACCTATATGATATATATGTAGAGAAATGAAAGAGAGTGGGTAGTATAAAATAAATAGTCTAAAATATACAAACGTGTATCTTTTATTTCTCTGTCTAGTAAGGTAGGTATATATTAAAATAGGGCTATATAATAAAGAACTATTCAGTCATAAGCCTACTGCATATACCAGATCGATGCATCTTGTAATGGCTTCCACCAATTTAAAAATGGCTTCAACCAGCAACTGTAAGATTTTCTCCTCCATTTTCACCCACTGATGAACGGAATCTACAGTTTTTTTTTGAAGTTTTGTTTGTTTATTTATTTTTTTTTTTATTCGACAAACTATAACTTTCATTTTCTTTGCTTTATTAGAGGTTTTTAGTGCCTAAAACAAAATACAAATAAGCAATACTTTTAAAAAGTGGGTATAAGAATTTATTTGCAATTAACACAATACAAACCTTAATTTTATGAAATCCTAATTCAGGAACTATCATTCCTTTAACAGTAAGAATACCCAAGATATACAGAAATTTTTCTTCCAAATCCGTCAATACCACTGGTACAGGAAGTCCACCGCCAGTAAGTTGTTGGCTTATATAAATTTGTCGAGCTTTGTTTTTGACTGTGCTTTTCCATCTCGAAAAAGCCTTAAAGAAAGCAAGGGATAATTATGTTAGATGTAAGATAAAGTTTAGTGTTGTACCTCTTGCCAATTTTCAACATTTTTTTTTGCACCACCAGGTACCAAATTAAGTTGCTCACACAGCTGTAAGAAATTTTCCTCCTTTTTTTCCAAAAAGTTTACATACAACAGGTATTGCTGATAATTCATTTTTTTCTTAGCCACTAAAACACATAAATAAATTTAACTATATTTATTTATTAGCTTAAAACAATTTGGCAGATGAAAAGCTCCTGCGAATAATTAAAAAAAAAAAGATTGGTTCAAATGCCTTTTTTTTTCTTAAAATTACATGCGAATGAAAAATATAATCCACTTATTTTCTTGTACGAAATTGAATAAGTTTGTTTTAATTTATTTTAGAAAAATTATAAAATAACTATATTTTTTGTGGGCACCACTGTGATGTTTAGAGCTGGATGTATGTACACATAGTCATATGGATCTCAATTATAGCATATTATTATGCTTTGGCCTAAGCTATCAAAATTTTAATGCAAAAAATTTACATTTAGTTAGTTTCTTAATTTTGGTAGATAATATATGGCTGTTGCAATTAAAAAAACAACAAATTAACAAATTTTATGGTTTTATTACTTACTAGGTAGGTACCTATATTATTATGTTATAAAAAACACTTTAATTGTTATAAAAACATTTTATTTAAAACAAAAATATCAGTTGGTGGTGTCACCCTCTTCTATGTCGCTTACTGCTACATCCTCTTCTACATACTGTACGGTGGTGCTAGATGCTTCAACAATATCACAATAGCGGTTAATTGCTTTTGCGATTTCCATTATAGAACGACTAATTGCTTCCAGTTTATCACCATTTTGCTGCACTGCTGTTTGGTATACATCACAAAGATCTCCTGCCCCTTTCCTTTTTGGTTCTATAATGTGAATTTTAGTTATTTTAACGGTAAATCTATTACAACATAAAATAAAATTTACAAATTAACATTAAATACATCAAATTAACAATATTGCAATATGTTAATGGACAACCATTTTACTTTGTAAGTAGACAATTAATTTATTTATAAATGCATCAACAGTATTTTACATTTTATATTTAAGGATAGGATCTAATTCTACTAAGTCACAATCACCATACACCATAGGAGTTATCTGTCTTATCTACTTACACTAATAGTCCCATGCCCATGTTACATAAATGTTGATCAGGTTATAAAACAGCACGCTTTAAATATTAGTTGCATGGGAATTAAACTGAATTTCCTCAAGTAAAGTCATGCATATTTTATTTATTATTTTAATCATAACTTTTATTACTTACTTGTCTTTGGTATCTCTGTCTTCCTTGGTGTTTCCAAACCATCTGTCTTTAGCAGGGCCGTATATAAGGGGGGGGTTTAGGGGGTTCAAACCCCCCCCATAACAACGAATGTTCAGTTCTACCTTGTTAACCACCGTAAATTTTAATATTAATTCTAATAAATTGCCAGAGTTTTTCTTACCTAAACCCCCCCCATGGGTAACGCCTAGCTACGGCCCTGGTCTTTAGTAGCACCGAAAAACAATATTTATTATTAATTATTAGGTATTGTACACTTGCAGTTATAATGTTAAATGATAAAATACTTATTACCATTTGTGATGGTCCAGTAACATGAGTATCATTATCAAAGGTGTTCAAGCTCGAACCCAGTTCAGCCATATCTAATCCTGTCACTGCGCCACTTCCTGTTAGTTGAATTAATTCTGCTTCCAGCTCAGAAAGCGCCTTATTTTCTCTTGCCTTCTTTCGGCAAAGGCCTTTCCATTCAGTGAATACCTAGATAAAATCGTAAATCTGAAATGCTATTTTAATTAAAAGGAATAGGTGTAAATGCCGCGTAAATACCAACCTGTGCTATTTTTGATCAAAAACCCATTTAGATAAGCCCAAATGTTACGGGGCGTTTGCAAAAAGCGTTTACACCACAACCTGTTACTTGTTCCATAGTACATTTTAAGTTTTGTAACGAAAGGTTATAACAGCACGGTCAAAAATCTCTTTTGGTACATTTGGATTTACATACCTTTTTCCAAGCCGTCTTATCCCTTACAGGACCATCCCCACAAGAATTTAGAGCTTGCACAAGTTCCAGCCATATGACCTCAATGTCTTGGGGGTCGCTGCTGGGATGCAGTTTTCCCGTTACGAGAATTTTGTTTTGTCGTAAATAATTTAAGTAAATCTTTAATTGTGCCTTTGATGTTCTTTTCTTCTCCATGATACCGATATCTAATTTTTATTTCTAATATTAATAGCTGCAACACTTCTATTAATTTTTTATTCAATGATAAATTATTTAATTTTGCCAGGCCAGAAGTAAGGTTAAGACGATATTTTGACATTTTTGACATAAAATTGCTGCGTTGCCACAGTGCTATATTGAATTCAACAACAGTTTTTCAACATTCAATATTTCAGTTTTCAAGGGGGTTACCGGAATAAGAAACCTTTTCAATATTGAAATATTTTAATTTTCAATATTAACTATTTTCAAGATTCAAGGGGTTCACGTGAATAAAGCCGAATGAAATGGTAACCAACAGAGTTTATCCAAAACCTAAACCTTATTATAAACTTAATCTTACCTTGCCGACTAAAACCTATAACATAAGCATTGGGATTTACTTCCTTTGCATTAACATTTTGCATTAAACCAGATTCATAAAATTTGAATATTTCTTTTGCCTTGTCCAGTAGATCAACCCTAGGTTGTCAATTCTCGGTGTCGGAAATGTTTTCAACAGAACACAGAAGCAAGAAACTGAAATTTCAACCATTAACCCTAATGTTTCTGTGTTCCTATCTAACCTTAAAGTAGCTTTTTGAATTTTGAAAGATTGTTTAAAAAAGTGATATAAAGTGTTTCCTTATTTATAACCAGTCGTAGTCAACTGTATTATGACGAGCCTTTATACACAGTCTTCTAGGGAGCTGCCTGGTGTGGAACTATATTTTTTAAATAAAGGTAGGTTTCAGTTACCTATTAATAATTAACTTTTTGAACCTATTTACTAATTTACGGATTTGTTTTCTGAAAGTAATCATCCATTATTACACTAGGGTGGTAATCAACAACTTATTTCACGGGTTTGTTGTTAACAATCAACAAAACACATATAATTTCTCTCGGTCTCTCTAGTATTGAAATTATTTGAAATCATCTTGCATTTTGTATGCCAACAAAAATTCATCCATTGATTTCACACTGCAGAGACGCGGTTCAAGTAGGTAGGTTAGTTACCAATTTAGGTACCTATGGTGTGGACTAATCTGAACTAACCTTTATTTTTCCATGCTATGGACTGAAGTTCCATAAATATGCCATAAAATCAAACTGGTATGCTAACAGTGTATGCTTAATTTATGTATGCTTAGCTGACATTGCATATTTTTTAATCCAAGATCTGAACATTAACCGTGCTGCCTCAGATCTCAAATGCCTCCACTCGGTACCATACGGACCTTTTGAGTAATGGAATTGATTATGAATCATAAGTAGTGGTGCAACTTGAACAGGATGGTGTCCAGATTTGAATGTTTTTGTATTGTATCTCTCCTGGTATCTTCCTTAGTATTAATAAAGATAGAGAGATGTGCCTCCACTCGGTACCATACGGACCTTTTGAGTAATGGAATTGATTATGAATCATAAGTAGTGGTGCAACTTGAACAACTTGAACAGGATGGTGTCCAGATTTGAATGTTTTTGTATTGTATCTCTCCTGGTATCTTCCTTAGTATTAATAAAGATAGAGAGATGTGGTTTTTGAGATACCTACCTATTTTTTTCGGAAACGAAAAATGTGCCCAAACAAAATATTTATAGCACTCTTTGATGTTGAATACAGATTAAGTACAGAGCAAAATCTAATATTTTCCATTTGGGCCTAAACCCCGTATCTCGTTCATCTTATATCTTAATAAAAAGTTAAAAACGTGTTCCTCAGTAATTTTTTATGTATAATTCAATAATCAATATATTTCATATAATTACAATAGGTATAATATGTAGTTTACACATGTCACATTATATAAAACATAAACTATCCAATAATGGAAACATTAAAAACACTTGAAAAAACATTACATTTTACTTAATAATACCTAAGAGTATAACCCAACTAAGTTGGGTGTTTCTTGGGTAAAACATTATCAGCAAAAAGCATTTACCATTTAAAACATTATTCTAGTATGATGAAATAATTAGCGTTTTAATTTAAAAATAAAACATGTTTTTTTGTTTAAAACTGTTTTTTTTTTGTCTTAAACTGTTTAAACACATCTGAAATTAATTCTACTGTTTCTACTTTTTATTTTGTTATTGGATTAGAAAGTAACACTTTGCCTGTGCGTCATGGATCAAGAGACGACGTGATTTAAACTCCCCATTTTTATTTATTATAGCCTTAAAAGTGAATAAAAACATATTAGAGCGACTCCGGGGCTGCGCAATACGTCTCGAATTCAAAGTAACGTGCTAGATAGAGACAATAGACTTTTGGAGAATTGTCTATTGATATCAAAGTCATCGTTTTGATCTCTTAACTTTAATAGTTATTTATGCAACTAGTGCAAAAAGTAGCTGTTTATTGCACAAAGGCATACATTTATTCACCGAGACGTAGTCGAGGTGAATAAGTGTGCCGTGTGCAATAAACAGCCTTTTTGCACATGTTGCATACAATATTTTTTCTATGATCGAACCTATTTTATATAAATAAAATTAAAATAATCTTCCCTTAATTACCTAATTCTCCATGTATAATTAATAATTTAAGCAACCTTTGGCTTGAAATTTTATTCAATTGTTTTTACGCGAGATGCGTCCTGTCGCCCGTCATTTTGTTTATATTGTTTAGAAAAGTATTTTATTAGAAGTGTGAAAAAATTGATTTTACCATGATAGAGGTCGAGTTAGAGGCTAATAATTCTGAAACAGAATTTTCCCATACCCCGCCAGAGGTAGCAAATATTGCGAATGAGGCAACATTAAATTTGTTACCAGAAAGATCAAAAAAACAATATGAAATTGTTTATTCGAGGTTCCAAGATTGGAAGAAAAAGAAGGGAACTACAGGAAGCACAGAAAATATACTTCTTGCTTATTTTTTTGAAAAAGCTAAACTTGTAAAGTCCTCCACACTCTGGGCTGAATATTCCATGCTTAAGGCAACATTAAGTGTAAAAGAGAATATCAATATTAAGAATTATGTTAAACTTATTGCATTTTTAAAAAGAAAATCTGTTGGCTACCGTACTAAAAAATCAAAAATTTTTAGCAAGGAACAATTTTTTAAGTTTATAAGGGAAGCACCGGATGAAAGATATTTACTAATGAAGGTAAAAAAATAACTATACCTTATTCTAAAAGTGCATTTTAAAAATATATTTATTTGATTTGTAGGTGGTAGCTATTTTTGGCATTGCTGGTGCATGCCACAGAGATGAGTTGCAAAAAATGTCTTTGGAAGATATTAACGATTTGGGGTCTATTCTGGTAATAAAGATTCCAGATACAAAAACTAATAAGCCAAGAACATTTGTTGTTAATGAACATCATGAATTAACTATGTTAAATTATTACAGAAAATATCTTTCCCTTCGGCCTTCAAATACTGAAATTCAAAGATTTTTTATAAGATATTACAATGGAAAATGCCAAAACCAAGTAGTTGGGGTTAACACTTTTGCTAAAATTCCAAGCGAAATAGCTAAATACTTACAATTGCCCAATCCGAGTGAATACACTGGGCACAGCTTCCGAAGAACATCAGCCACAATGCTAGCAGACACAGGGGCTGGTATTTTAAGCTTAAAAAGGCATGGAGGTTGGAGTTCCTCTACAGTGGCTGAAAGCTATGTGGAGGACTCGATTCAAAATAAAATAAATATTGCTAGTAAAATATTATCACCTAACTTACCAGCAACAGCAACCTCGGCAACATCTATTACCGAGTCTATTACAATCCAAGAAGGAAACAACGTTCATAAACAATCAACAAGCAGAATCACAGAAACTCCATCATGTAGAAATATCGAGGGAAATATAAATTATTTATCATCAATGCCCGGTCCATCTCCAATTAATATTAGCAATTGCACTTATTGGCACATAACCATAAACACACATTCCAATAAATAACCACTTTCTAATGTTGTACAAGTGTAATTTTTGTATAGTTCGTCTTTTCATTTTGTAACTTAATAATATTAAATAAAAACAAGTTTTGCCGAATTTAGGGTTTGTTTATATTTTGAAGCAAAATAAAATTTACAATAATAAAAGAAATAAGTTTGGTTAGGTTTCTTGGAGCTTTAATTCAGCATAATGTTCCATTGTCAGGGTTTAAAAGTACTAGGTGGGTTCGTCTATTCAGAACGGAGTTGGAGTAGAGCACGAACAGATTTTTGTTATAATATTTTGGAGTAAAAGGACAGAAAAGTAATACCTGAACCACCAGAGCGAAAGAAAGTCAATCTTGTCTCTTGTCAATATCAGCTGATATTGATTTGTTGTTTGTTGTTTGTTGGTTATTTTGGGGTTATTTTTAAAAGATTATAAAATAAAAATCGAGATATACATTGTCTTCTCATATTCCTAAGTATTTTACTTTTTCCTAATAATTTAAATTAATTTTTTAAATAATACGAGAGCAAAAATAGCTACTCTTCCGATTGCAGAGTAAAGGTGGATTTATAAACTATTCAGTTCAGTTACGCACAGTTCAGTTCCGCAGCGCAGTACGCCAGAGTTCGCCGTAAACAAGTTTGTAATTTATAAACTTAGCTGCTGTTCGCATGTCGTATTGCATTTCATTGGTCAACTTGCGGCAACCGTCATCTGTCAACCACCACGTGATTCAACTTTCGCATTTCATTGGTTAAAAGTCCTGCGACAACGAACTGCAGCGTCAAAAGATAAAACTTGGCCATCTCGAGCGTAGCCGAGCGTTTCGCTGCGCGACTGGGCGTACCGCTGCGAATGAATTGAGAGTTTATAAATGGTTTGGTATGTTTTCGTTTGTTTAAAGTCGAACGACAATCAGCGGAACTGAACTGGACTGCGCGGAACTGAACTGAGCATTGCGACCAAGTTTATAAATCCCACTTAACAGTGAACCGTCCACCACAACACATCTGTTACCGGGATCGGTAACTACAAAGCAAGTTTTCTTGTTAATTTCCAATTATTTCATGTTATCCATATTTTAAAAACACGAAGAAAGAAAAGAGGCATTGTATTAAAAATAAAAACCGAATTTGTTAACCTAAAAAAACACTTTCGACAGTTTGCTCTTTTCTGCGCAAGTTCACTCTAGGAATCCGCTTTCTCGAAGTGGAACTTTTAGAGTGAGCTCGATTTACCTTACTCCGTAATAGTCGAACGCGAACAGGTTCACTCTACTTGCACAAAATGGCCGTACCCGAACGGCTGGAGCGCATGGAGTGAACGGAACGTGATACCCGAACCTAGCTACTATTAAACGTTTTTGTACCTTGAAATTTAATTTAATCTTATAAACTGTTCTTTTTAAAGCAATTTTTTATCGTACTTGTGTTGGCGGTAAGTAATTATTAAAGACCGGATTATATGCAACCAAAAACCTTAAGAATATGCGCATATATATATGCACATATTTTTTAAAATTTATGCAGGATATACACTATTGGCAAGCATTTATCTTACATGCGGAGGTTTTCAGTGTGATAAAACGGTATAGGCAAAGGCTCGAGAGAAATAAAGAGAGACAAAATCATGCTCTAGCCGATTCCCCTTCCACCGACCAATACGCTTTTATGGTAGAGGGGAATACTAGCTGGCACGGTAGGTGGTCGACGTCGACGGGCGACGGCAGTATCGTATCAGCCAGATATTGGAGCAGTAGTGATTGTCAATCGCATTTTGTGCGATGTTTTACGACGTCGTTTTTTTGCGGTCATGTTTATCACTGGTAGTTCTATTAATACATACAGCTAACAGTAATTTTAAGGTGTTTAAATTTTTATCGGCCAAGCATAAAAGTAAAATAAAACCTGTTATTCTAAAAAAAATAAACTCATGAACATTCTTAAAAAGAAATAAAATTAATGGTAATTGTAATTAAAAAATAACTTTAAACAATAAGTATTCTTAAAATGGTATAAAACTAAAAAAGTCATTTTAATAAATGCTCGAAGACATTGCCTTGCTGGGCTTCGCAATACCCGAGCCGATAATAAAACTCCGTCCTAACATTCGACAATACCTCCGGTGTTATGGAATTAGTAATGTCGAATATTTTTGCTCTTAAGTCAACTAAATTTACAGCCCTCTCATGTGGATACCTGTAAATTAGTTGAGTTAAGTGGCCCCACAAAAAAAAGTCGAGGGGAGTCAAATCCGGTGACCTTGCCGGCCATGGTATGGTACCTCTGCCACAAATAAGCCGTTCAGGAAATGTCATACTCAAAAACTCCTGAACTCGCCTTGCATTGTGAGCAGGGCAACCATCCTGCTGAAACCAAATTTCTTCGAAATTAACATTCAAGGCACGCACAGCTGGTATTATTTCCTCTTGCAGCATCTGCAAATATTTTTCCCCATTTAAGTTGCCGTCAATGACAAAAGGTCCTACAATATTGTCGCCCAAAATACCCGCCCAACAGTTTAATTTTTGGGGATATTGTGTCCGCAAAGGCGCACTTAAATGTTTATTTTCCCGTGACCAATATCTGGCGACTGCAGGATTATGATAACCATGAAGAGAAAATGATGATTCATCCGTAAACAGAATATTTTTTAAAAAATCTTCATTTTTATCAATTTGCCTTCTCATGGTCTCACAAAACTCCATTCGCCTCATAAAATCATCTGGAAAAATTTCTTGGGTAGTTTTAATTTTATAGGATTTATACCCATGCTTTTTTAAAACATGTCTAACTGTGCGGTCTGGAATGCCAATTTCTTGAGAAATATGGGTGCTGGAACATTGCTCACTTGCTTCCACAGAAGCGCATACATTTTCGTCCCTCTCGACTCTTTCTTCAGGAATAGGACGGGCTTGTTGATCCTCGTGATAGCATTTACCACATTGGTTAATGCACCCGGATTTTTTAAAACGATTATAAATATTGATAATCGTTTGGCGGGAAGGAACCTGTTGATCAGGGTACGCAAATGCAAATTGCCCAACAACACCTTCGGCACTTTCAGCTTTGGAATACCATAAAACTATATTAATTTTCTGTTCACGCGAATACATTTTTTTTAAATATTAATTTACTCCTTTCTATGCAAAAGACTCTGTGAATATGAGCCTTGCCGTAGCCGCCCCCACCAGTCCTTACAAGTCTTGCATAGTGCCGCCACCCGCGAAAGCAAAGGGCAGGGATTCGATCAACCAGTAAAAATGAAATTATTTATGTTGTCTTCCCCAATAAAATATTAAAAACTTAGGTTCGAGAAGTCTACGTGACAACGTCGCAAAATCCAGCAGTTCCGAGGCCGCGCGAAAGGAATACTCTCGTTTGTTCTCGTCGTATTGGAAGGGGAATAGGGGAAATCGCTGTCGTTCTCTTTTTAATCTTAGGCATTTTATAACCATACTATTCTTATGCATTAAAATTGGCCTGCAAAGTTTTACTTTGCCGATAGTGTATACAAAAAAGACGTAAATATGCAAGGAATATGCGGTAATAAAACAACTAAATTTTGATATTCTAAATTAAATTTTCATTTAATTAGGGGATTGAGTATTGAATAAAGATAAATTCAAGTTATAATAATACTTTATGAAATCAGTTAACACCTAATACAGTTTTTTATATCAAACTTATACTGATATTAATTTGAAAACTTATAAAACGCACCAGTTATTATGTGTGCTTCAAGGTTTTGAAGTAAAAACTTGTGGCGTCTATCGCTAAGGACATGTTTGTAAAAAGAAAACGATCTTTCTACATCTACTGAAGTTATAGGGCAAAATTTTAATTTCGGAACTAAGGCAGGTTCAATAGCTAAATTATTTACAGTTTTCCCTGACATTATGTTTACGACCTGCCTTAAAATCTTGAAACCTGTGTTTTTTTTTTCTATTAAATTTTCTAATTTTGCCACTAGGTACTGTTTTTCCTACCTCACCTCGTATTTGTTTGCAATTTTGTACACATGTTTTTATTATATCCATCGACTCTGGTAGACTTGTACACGATTCCTCTAGTTGCAAAATGCTGTCTGCTATAAATGCATAGTTACACATAATATACATTAACTGTTATTCCACTTTAGCACTTTGAAATATTTCTTTAGACTTTAGGATGCACTGTGAATCATCACCAGACATTTGTGAAATTAAGTCTTTCAATTTTTGGAAATTATCTGCATAAAATATTGCCGCATGAATCCAGATGCCCCATCTGGTCACGACAGGCTCAGGTGGTAATGGTACTCCGGGAAGATTCTCCTTGTAAAATTTTACTCTTAATGGGGCCTTTATGGATATCTTTTTTACATTTGCTATTAGGTCATTGACCAACGGAAAGGAAACTCTAATAGTTTCCGCAACCCTATTTAATCCGTGAGCTGGGCAAGTTACATGAATCAAATCTTCATAAAATATTTTTAAATTCTGTCCTGCCTTTATCATATACGGTGCAGCATCGGACAACAGGACTAGAATTTTATCTGTAGGAACTAAATTCGGCAAAAAGAAATGTGTAAGGTTTCTTAAATAAAACGTATAATTGTGAGGTTGTTTGTTTTTTCCACCTCTTTTATAGCTATAAGGTAAGCTTTTCCAGGTTCTTCTTCTGTGAGTTTTCCGAGCATTAAATTAACTAGGTATATAACGACCACACGAATCAGTTGTTTCGTCGACGACAATATACATATAGTTACCTCCAGTTTCTTTCTTTATTTCAACTAGCACGGTACTAAATATCTTTCCAACGACATTTTTTCTTAATGTTGATTCATCTGGAGCATTACATTTTGTATATTTTTGCAGAAAGGCCTTAACTTGCGGGTTGGTTAACTTGTTTAAAGGAATATTAGCAGCCAAGAACGTTTTACATAGATCTTCGTTAAATTCTGACTGGTCATGGTTTCGGTTTTTAAAAATCTCAAATGACTGCTTCAGCGTTGACTGTATGAGACCAGACTTCATCTCGCTAACCTTAGCAATGTGGAACGGCGTCCTAATGTGTTGGTCTATTTGAAATTTCTTTGAGCAGGAAACAATTTTTGAACAAGACTTACAAAAAACATGGTCGCCGTCCAAAGCAAGTTCTGGGTAAGGCTTAATCCACGAAATACATCGTATTTTCGACATAATCACCGCTTTCACTTTCACTTTGTTTGCGTTTACAATACTAACTGCGGCTACGACAAACGACAACCTCAATAATACTGATAAACTGTAACAAATGTGAGCAAATAAATAATTATAGAAGGTGTGGATAAAGAAATTCTAGTTAAAACATCTGGTCAGAAATACCCACCCACTAATGGAATTTGTCAATAGAAGAATAATAGTTTTATTACTTTATTAATTAGCCTATTTATTGCCCTCTTATCTTCAGACCCCGACAGCACAGGCGACACGGCGGCATGCGACCATAAAACGTAAGAAAAGAACACAGAAATCCCAAAACATTCTTAGATATTCAATAGTTCTTAAAATATGCATGCTTTAAAATTACAAAATATGCAAAAAATGCATAAAATCCGGTCTTTAGTAATGATAGACATTTGTTATTATTATTAAGTCCGAACGCTAGCCACGAAAATGGTGATTCTATGCCGGTGCGTAATTGCTTGCACATGACTAAAACCATATGAATCTAATTAAAATTACGAGATGCAAAAAGTCAAAACAAAGTCTAAGTTCATAAACGTAAAAATTTTCTTGTGTAGCGTTGAAAATAAATAAATTCCCTGGTTAATTTTAATTATTGTGACTATGAAAGAGTTACTATTTCTAGTATTATGGTTATGCATAATATGCTGATTATTGTTTCCTAAATGTTTATTATGAAATAGAGTAATGCTCTCATATATAATTAAAACGTAGATAATGAGAATTTTTCAGTCTTGAAATAAGGGTCTGCAGTGGGCTAGTCTGTAAGCTTTACATATTATGCTAACTGCTCTTTTTTGCAATAAAAACAGACTATGAATTTTGATATTCCCTGCAAACCCCCAAAAAGTCAATCCATATCTTAAATTGGATTCGAATAACGCATAATAGACCATAATGGAAATGTGCCTCCAATTCCGCTCTTGCAAATTAGTCCTTAGAGCAAATAAAGCAGATGCCAAGCTTTTCGCTACTTTGTTAATATGGTTCTTCCATTTAAGTTTTTATCTAACATAATTCCCAGGGACGTACAGTCGTACAACCTTATCAATATTTGTCTGATCCATTCTTACTCAAATGGTCAGATCTTTATTAAATGTTGGGGTTTATATTTGGGATTGGGATTAAAGCGCTGGTTTACAGGTCTCCCAACTAGCAGTGGCGTATTTAGGATTGTGACCTGAGGGGGGGGGTCCATCCTTGTCAGTAAAAAAATGCGCCGCAGGGAAAATTTTTTTAGGTGCCACGCCCTTTTTTCGACTATCAAAACTTAGAGAAATTCGACGTTTCGATAGCCCAACCCGAAAAAACGTAGAAATAAAGAAATTTTTAAATATAAACGCCAATATTTGTTTTTTCAGTGTTAAGCACTAATTTATTTGCATCAAACCAGCGCATTCGTTCTGTTAGGTCTCTATTAACTGCATATTGTAATAGTTTAGGATCCTTCCCGGTCCAGCAGACTGAAGTGTCATCCGCGAACAGTGTAAAGTGACTGTAATCTCTAACGCAGTAAGGTCGTTTATAAAAATCAAGAAAAGTAAGAGCCCGAGCATAAATCCCTGCGGCACCCTGTGTGACTTCTCAATAATCGGATCGAACTTGTTCTTGATTATATCCGGTAACCTGTACAGGGTGTTCTATTTTTGATAGTTTTATAGGGTATCTCGAAAATCATAAGGAATTTCATAAATCTGATATAGATGTTATTAGTTCTTTTTTTAAGGAAACAATTGCTGCGAAAACAGATCATGGCTACCTTGTTCCCCTGGACAGCTACAGGGTGATTTTCAAATTTTGACGGTTATTAAAATTCCATGTAACTTCTTTGTTATTATAGATACGAAAAAACTGTAAATTGATAAAATATGTAGTTTTTTCCGTAAAGTTCAGTGGCGTAGCCAGTTTTTTTCTATCTTGTTTAATTTTTAAGAAATTGACCCAACTTATATTTTTTCTTATGGGACACCCTGTATATTTTCAATTACGTTTATTCTGCTTACCATTAGCTTTCCAAATATATATACATTTTTGCAGTTTTCTAAAGAAATAGCTGAGTAATTTGCAAATTACTTTAGATAGGCCTATTTTGCGCATAGCAAGCCCCGTTAGTAAGAAAAGGACAAAAGAATATGTATGACTAATTATTTTTTTATATGTTTAAAACTCTGAAAATATTTACCTCATCATTTAGTGTCACCAACTTTGGAAATACATCGATTTTGTATTTTTTAAATAAAAGATAAAGCATAGAAATATAGATCTACAAAACCATTTTTATTTTAAATAAACAACAAAAAAATATACATAACAATTACAACAAATGCTCAAATTGGAGCCCATTGGCATCGATACATAGCTTCTACGAACACCATTCAGGGAGTTCCGAATATTCAGGTGTTTTATGCTTCTTAAAGCGGCTTCAAAATTTTGTCTTAGTTCTTCAACCGTATTACTTCTGACGCTGTAAATTTTATTTTTTAAAAATCCCCAAAAATAAAAATCTAATGGGGTGATATCAGGTGAACGGGCTGGCCACCTAATAGGTCCATTATTTGCAAGCCATTTTTCTCCAAAATTGGTGTTTAGGCAATTTACCACAATGGCTGCGTTGTGGGATGGTGCACCGTCATGCTGAAAAAAAAGCGTTTCCCTCTCTTGTAATGGTATATTGTCTAAATAACTGATGATATGTCTTTCCAAAATATTCAAGTAAATCTCGGAATTTAGATTTCCTTCAAATATTTCATAGGCTAGAACTCTATTTCCCAATAGAGCCAGCCACACATTAAATCCAAATCGACCCTGATATACTCTATTTACTTGCTGATGAGGATTATGATCGGCCCACAGATGATTGTTGTGGCGATTAAATATTCCGTCGCTTGTTACTCGTGTTTCGTCGGTCCAGATTATTTTGGTAAAAAATAATTCATCTTCACGCAACATATTTAAATACAAATTGCAAAACTGAAGTCTCCTCTCTGAATCACCAGGATGCAAATGATGAGTTTTTCGAGGTCTGTAACATTTAAATTTGTTAGTTTTTAACAGACGGGATGATTTTGAGGGTACCACGCCAATATCTTTCTCAATATTTCTAAGTGAAGTGGTCGGATCCGCAGCCACGCATGCCAATACATTAATGGTTTCATTTGCTTTATTTTCCTTCTGATAGGTCTTTGGTCTTGCTTTTGAAAACGATCCATAATTAATAAGGTTATTTTCAAGCCTTTGAAAAATTCTTAAATCAGGTTGCTGCCGCTCCGGATATCTTTCAAAATACAAAACAGATGTAGCCCGACTATTTTTTTGACACTCAAGAAAACACTCTAGCATATTATATTTTTCAAAATTTTGGAACTTTTCCATTCTTAACCGCGTAGGTATATTAACTTTGCTTTATGACAAATTAAAGACAGACTGACATGTCTATAAATAATTTAAAAAAATGATTTTGTTATCCATGGCTAACTAAGAGATTTTTAAATTATTATCTGGTAAAATGTAAAATTTGCAAATGCAAAGAAATTAGTAGATAAAAAGTCATCATGCATTTATAGAAAATTTCACTTTTAATACAAAAAATATATAAAGAATTAAATAATTATATGAACAATTAAAAAAATTATTATTTTTATTTCTTTTAAATATGATTTTGGAAGAAAGCTATTTTAACAAATTACAGAAAATTGGTCGAGCCTTGGGCATAGTGTTGATAATAAAAATTAATAGTTTTTAGAATTTTGTATTGCATGTACTAAAATTGAGATATGACATTTTAGAAATGGTGAAATAAGACTTTTTTGTTTTGCTCCTACCTGCCATCGCCCGCTACGAAAAATGAGGAAAATTTATGAAAATCGCTTATTATCGAATTATTTTATCAAAAAACTGATTACAAATATATATATTTGAAAAGCTAATGGTAAGCAGAATAAACGTAATTGAAAATATACAGGGTGTCCCATAAGAAAAAATATAAGTTGGGTCAAGTTCTTAAAATCTAAACAAAATAAAAAAAAACTGGCTACGCCACTGAACTTTACGGAAAAAACTACATATTTTATCAATTTACAGTTTTTTCGTATCTATAATAACAAAGAAGTTACATGGAATTTTAATAACTGTCAAAATTTGAAAATCACCCTGTAGCTGTCCAGGGGAACAAGGTAGCCATGATCTGTTTTCGCAGCAATTGTTTCCTCAAAAAAAGAACTCATAACATCTATATCAGATTTATGAAATTCCTTATGATTTTCGAGATACCCTATAAAACTATCAAAAATAGAACACCCTGTACAATTAATCCACGTTAATGCAAGCCTCCTAATTCCACAATACTCCAATTTACTCAACAGTATTTCGTGATTTACGCAATTAAACGCCTTTGCCAGATTGCAAAGAACCGCGATTGTAAGTTTTTTCACATTTAATCCCGAATAAACTACTTCCAGTAATGAGCAGATAGCATCCCTCGAATTTTTTTTTTGCTGAAACCCGTACTGGAAAGTCGACAAGATTTTGAATTTACTGACGAATTCAATTAAACGAGCTTTTACTGCCGTCTCTATAATTTTGGAAATTACTGACAAAAGGGATATTGACCGAAAATTTGCAGAAGTCTTAACATCTGCACCCTTGTCAATGGGGATAATCACCGCAAAGAACAGTTTATGATTTCGGGGATAGTTTCAAAAACTTTTAAGGGAATGTTCTTAATTAAGTCAGTAACATATTTACACCTATGCCATCAGGGCCAACAGACTTTGACTTAATAGACAAGGGCACCTTCGAGGGGTCAACCACCCCCCCTAAAAATGTACATTGATTGCCACTTTTGGGAATGAAGGTGATTGTCAAATATTTATGCAATTCCCAAGGATTACCAACATACCAACTCATTCCCAGGGATTGTCAACTGATTCCCAGGGATTGCCAATTGATTCCCAATTGGTTATGTAGTGATTTATCAGTTGTTTTTGCTATTTTATGTTTCGAGTGACTAGACCGGGGAGACGGGCCAATTGGGATCGAAAAATTCATAAGAAATGTCTAAAAAAATATTGTTATGAAGTGCTTTATTTTTATTAAAAATTCACACACACATTATTTGCCATTTCAATAGGGGTATTTGACTAAATGAAGAAATGAGCGTCGTGATTTTACTTATTATCCAATTATATAAACTGAAAATTTGTACAAAAATTAAACTATAACAATGGTCACGTTCATCATAACGTAGCGCTCGAGTACTGAGCGATAACTGTAAGTCGGAGTAAGAACCACACCAATATGTTGTAGCGCTACTGAAGCGCTATATTCTGAGGAACGCGAACATTGATAAATACAAAATTATTTTATTTTAAAATTTGGCGCCAATAGGAAGTCAGGTTAGTTCAGGTTAGTTTCAACAAAACAGAACAAGTTAAGAAAGTTAGGAACTAACCTAACCGATTGTCTTTAAAAAATATGAGTTGAAGGAAGAAGAAGAATGAGTTGTGGATTAAGTACCAGTTTAAAGACATATTATCAGTCGTGTTCTGTACCTACACAATAATATAAAGCAATTTTTAGCGAGATACCGTATTATAGACGGTATCAGAATATCAGTAACCGCTTCGTTTTTGCGACTGACCGGTAATAGGGGAAGGTGTTATGACGTCGGCCAAGGACGTCACTGTTTTGTGAAACGGTATCTGTTTTTGTAACACAAGTCTGAAGGTGAGTTACTGGCGGTTAACCGCAAATGGAAAGCTAGTGAAATGTCAAAATTAATGTAAAAATAATAAATAAAATGTAATATCACCTGAGTACTATAATTATTACCAAATATTATATCTTCTGCCAAGCACAGAAGTTCGCAGAGTGCTAACATTTTGCCAACTTTTTAATATTTGTAAAATATCATATCAACATAACCTAACTTCTGGCTTCTGGGATGTTCCGGTTAACCGCAGTGATTTTAGCGATGTAGAGAAATTTTTAAAGTGGGGGTAATAGTCGCAGCGATTCTAGGCGGTTATTAACGGTATCTCGCTAAAAATTGCTTATAGTTTTGCTGTGAATGTCATTTTTGCCATGTCTAAATCTTCTTGGCAGATACGCTTTGCGAATAATTACTAAATTTCACCAACAACATTGCTATCAGAATCGAGCGCTCCAGCACCTCTACTTTATCAGACATGGTTTTTCTTCTCGCTTCCACTTACAGTAATTGCTCAGTTTATAGGAATAAAGACCACCCGATTTGAAGTAGCGCTATTCGAGGGCTATAAATACGTTCTGATGAACGCGACAATTTGACAATTACAGAAAAATAATGTTAGATATTTATTACATTACGTCGTTGTTGACAAGTTGCATAGCCCCCTACATTTCCAAGCCGTGAAGTAAGAAAGGCAACGTCGCAAATCCTGTCAGAAGTAGACCGATTTTTAATAAGTAACTAACGCAACTTCCGTGCAGATTCGCCCGTTTAGGCGGTTTATTTCAAATTATTTATTGAACTTTTTGCATTTTACTTCAGTATAGATATGTCTAATAAGTAACAAGAATATAATAATAGGAAATTTAAATTAACTTAAAAAAAATTAGTGATTTTAAAACTTATTTTAAAGTGGAAAGCTTTCTTTTTTTTTGATGATGTATTTTGATGTTAAAGGTCATTTCTGTTTTTTGTGTAATTGTTTAGTAATATATTGCTAAGAGTAAGTGCTACTTTATAAAACATTTCGATAGCTTTCTCCACAGGGACATGTCTCATTAAGCGGTATCAGAAAGCTACCACTTTCTAAACTAGCCAAACCTAGGCTAGTTTATCTAAAAGAACTTGGTGATTTTGCCGATTGAAAAATTTAAGCTTAAGTTCTTTAGTAGCTATAATAAACTGAAAAGCTGCAAATATATGAAAGTACATAATATTTACTTCATTGGTAGCAAGACATAAACATCCCCCCCCCCCCTTTGCAAAGAATCAAAATATTCATCCCCCACACAGGGGCGGTCATATCAACATTTTGAGGGGGGGGCCATGCAGTGGCGGCTCAAGGCAATTTAGAGAGGCGGTGGTAGGAAAAGTCTTAGCGCCGCAGGCGAAAAATTTGTCGGTGCCACGCCCTTTTTTGTTGATGATTTTCAAGTAGGAAAAATATGGCTAAGTAAATTTTAAGAAAATAATAGATACCTATATTATATTATACCTACTTACTTAATTATTTTTATTAATATTTTTTGCGTTTAAATATTTTTAAAAAATGAAGGGTTTGACACGATTGGTCAATTTATGGAGGCAGGGCTTTTATAATGTAAATCGACGACAAGGGGGGGGCCATGGCCCCCATGCCCCCCCCCCCCCGTATGACCGCGCCTGCCCCCACATTTAAACATATGACTCGAACAATAAGGTTTTCAAAGTTGAAAAAATAGTTCATACTTTCAGTGGAGTCAATGTAATATAAATAAAACAATGCAATCTTCCTTCACAGTTTAATTATTAAACTCTGTGGAGGAAGACTGCATTGTTTTATTTATAATAAGGTTTTTGTAATCCATGCATTTTAATTTCCTATTTTTGTAGATATAATGATATAACTACATATATACATTTAAACAGACTCATCCAACTGGTAATCCTTAAGATAATCCGATTGAAATATGTAAGGAAACTCTAATATTTCTGTATTTTCAATATCATGCTTTACAGAGTATTTGATTTTAACACTGTAAAAATTTTTAACCCTGACTTTACAATACTTTGAAGTATAATTTTTTTTTCTGATTTGAGGATCTGTTTAAATGATACATGACAGTTACATTCAGAAAGGTGAAAGGTTCCTATATCGGCCAAATCTTTTTTCAAGGGTATCTGTTTGAAATTTACCAGCTAAAATGTATTTTATTTCAAAATGGATTAATGAGTATTCTATAATTTCTATTAGAACTGTGGTACTGGTACCTACTACGTTTAATAGCATCATAAGTGTCCCAAGTTAAACTCACCCCCTCTGAATCGTTATGCCATATATCAAGCCAAGTCACACATTTCTTTAGCTAGTTTACCTTCAAATCATTTTTCAATTATATTGGGGTAGTTCAATCGTCCCTTTTTAAACCTTGCCGTACGCAAATAAAAACATTTTGCAAGTTAAACAAACATTGGAATTAACCTTAAGATTTTCCTATAATGATAACATTGATAACTCGGGAAAATAACAAACAACGTATGCGTCAAGACTTGTCGATGCACTTCACAATATCACAATCACAAGAACCACTTTCTATTTATTTGTTTGTCTGAGAGAACCACAAAACTCAAAAATTTAACAAGAACACAAACTGTCACAAACAAAAATAGCGAATCAACGGTCTATCTGCAACGTTACCAGACTTTGTCCTTCATAGCTTGGAAGTAAAGGAAGCTGTGCAAGTTGTCGAGTAAAATGACGTCACGCATTGTGATTGGCGTTCGCGGTCAGATGACATACAGATCAAAATGTACGATTTTAATTTGATAAAATATTATTTATCATGGATTATTTTTAATAGCTATGACTTTATTTGTGTGGTCTTGTCATCTTTATCTATCTATTCACAAAGTCAATTATTGTTGTTAACTATAGTCAACTACCCTATTGATTTATATCTACCATTGGTTATAATTATGCAATTTATTGATCTATCGGAAGGGTACATGAGCCAGCTTGTCTTTAAACTATATGAGAATTCATCAAAAGTAAAAAAACTTAGCGGGCAGGTGTTATTGGAGGTTAACGCAAACAAGTGTACAATGAAAATGGGCGAAAATATTAGATTGTTGCCCACTAATTTCCAGATGATTCGCAGTGATTGCCACCTGATTCCCACCCGATTTCCATGGATTCCTAGGTGATTCCCACAAAAATGTACATTGATTCCCAGTAGTGGTTGACCCCTCGGGCACCTTATAGATTTCATTTTCACTAGTGTGTTTTAGTTGAAATTTTTGAACATTATTGCAAAAATTGTTTCTTTGTTAAAAAAATCCAAAGTGTGAACATTGTCCAGAAAAAAGTCATTTATCACTTGTGGATCATTAAATTGATCTGGAAGCATATTTGCGTTGTTATTAGAACCGATATTGAGATTTTTTAATTCCTTCCAAATTTTATCCCTAATAATGTTGCTAATCCTAAATTCAAAATACATTTTTTCTCCCTTTTAACAGCATAATTGGTTTCATTGTGAAGACTTATAAAAATTCCAATCTGCCCAATTTATGGACTTCTTTCTTGAATTTTAAAAGTGCTTTTTTGCCTTAAGAATTTTAATTGTTGTCGTTAACCATGGCGCTTTATTTTTGATTGTACGGATGGTTTTAATGGGCGCGTAAAAATAAAAAATGCTGAATATAACAGAATTAAAAATGTCTGTCTTTGTATTAACATCACGGGTGCTGTAAACAGGAGTAAAATCAGCAATATCAAAATCTGCATTGAAAGATGCAATATTTAAATTTTTAAAATCTCGAAAGGTATAAAGGAATGGTTCAATTTTGACTTTAGTCCTCGGAACTTGACAAGATACAAGACAGTGATCTGAAATCTCGTCGGTGATAACAACTTTGGAGTTAAACTTCGATATGTTATTAGAGACAGCAATAATATCAATCAATTTAGCACTAGTACGGACCGTACCTAGTTGGTTCTTTTATTACTCGAGACAAATCAAACGAGTCAAATGTGTTTATTAAACTTTTGACATTAGAGTTATTAAAATCAAGGAGGTCACTATTAGGATCGCCCATACAGATTAGCGAACCAAACTTGGGGTCTAGTGCGATGACAGACAACCTGGAAAGCCTTGAACATCGAAGGCGGGTTGGCGACTTGAGTCTATTTTACAAATATTTTCATGGCAAGTGCTCAAATGAGGTTGCCCGCTTGAACCACCCAGAGCGGTGCATGGTAGAAATCGAGGGGAACACCACCTATCCAATTTTGTACACCAAAAATTCTAAAATTCTAAGGAATTCTGAAACTTTATAAAAAAATTCTGATTATTTTTCGGACATTCTAGAACACTCTTAACTAACTATTTTTTTATCTACATTTTTATCTTCTGTATCATTTTTACGTTTATAATATGTCAGAAATATGCAGGGTGTTTCAGAAGTACGGTAGGTACATAACTTAAGGAGGTGATTCTAAGAGAAACAGTTCATATGAACATGTGTCCGGAGTTGCCCTGTTTTTAATATACAGGGTGTTAAAGTTTTTTCAGAAAAATGTGCCATGTGCCAAAACATTTAGACAGCTCCATGCAAGATTGAGTGAGACTGAGAGTTTTAAACGTAGTACGGAATTTCCTGGCAGACCTGCAACAATAACCACGCCCGAGTTAGAAGAGGCTATACTTCGAGAGATAGAAGATGATCTTTCAACTAGTGCCAGGAAGGTAGCAGTGCAACTTCAAACAAGTGCATCAACTGTTTGGAGGGTTTTGCATCTTTGCAACTATACCTATACCATATTCAACGTGTGCAAGCTCTGCTTCCCCATGAATTTCAGCCAAGGTTTGATTTTAAGAGGTGGTTGCTGCATACAGTAGCACATAACAACAATTTTTTGCCGAACATTTTATTTACTTTGGGCGAACGATAATCCTCATAAAATTAGAGAAGGTCGTTTTCAGCAGCAATTTTCGGTGAATGTATGGGCAGGGATCATTGGCGACTATCTTATTGGACTATACTTTTTACCACCTCGATTGAATGGAAACTCCTATACGCAGTTTCTATCTGAAGAACTTGACCTTCTGTTAGAAGACGTAGGTAGTTCTACAAATAAGAACTAATATGTGGCTCATGCACGACGGCGCCCCAGCTTATTTTAGCCTAGTTGCTCGTCAATACCTCGACAAGACTTTTCCTAATTGCTGGATTAGACGCGCTAGTCCCCAAGATTGGCCAGCTCGCAGTCCCGATTTGAATCCTCTAGACCTAGACTAGACTATTATTTATGGGGTCACCTGAAAACTTGTTAGAGAATCAATGGTGAGACGATTGCAATCGTGCGTTTTATCAGAAATTGGCCATTTTCAACATTTGCATTGGTTAACTATTTAAACTGCATTTTTTTTTATATCATTATTTAAAAAAATAATTTCATTTTTAATTTAAACGCTTTAATCTTTTCATTTTTAATTTAAACCTTAAATACATAGGTTTTATTTTTCTCTCGAATACGAAAGAATTCAGAGAGCAAAGAAGTTGTATTATTAGTGGTAAATCCGAGAGAAAATATCAAAATTAGGAAATAGTCAGTGGCGTACATTTTTTGTCAATAATATTCGTTAAGGTGCTCCCGGGACGCCACTGGACTTAATACATTTAATTTAGTTAGGGCTAATTAAGCTCCTTATCATTATGAATAACGGTACCAAATTTCAATAAAATCGGGAAAAGGATATTTAAAAAAATTATAAGAAAACGATTTTTTTTTTTAATTTAACACCCTGTATATCAAAAACGGGGCAACTCCGGGTACATGTTCATATGAACTTTTCCTCTTAGAATATCATAAAAAATCGCCTCCTTAAGCTACGTACCGTACTTCTGAATCACCCTGTATATCGCACCCCCAATGCAATACTACCACAACTCAAAAAATGCGAAATTTGAGTTATGTTGCGGATTAAATTACTCATACACTCATACCTTAGATTCTTTACAGCAAAAGTAACATAACTTAAAACACTATGTTTAAATTTTAAACTAGCTATATGTTAGTATGATTTTTAACCAAACTAAACTGAGGGTCAATGCAATAGTAACTTATTTTGAGATGTGTTGGTATTGCATTAAAAAAATTCTAAATTATTTCGAGCGTCAGTAACATATTTTCAGTTACGTTATTATTGCATTTGGATAATATCTGCAAAAGAAATTTGATAGTGTATGCGTTTGACTTGTGGCGACTTATTTACGCTGCATTTCCACTATTACTAGCCGAAGTGACCATCGTTAATTTGGTTTTTGGAGCAGTTGTTGTCTTTTTTTAGTTAGGTAATTTAATTAGTTGTGTATAAAATGAGTTCACGTGCAAAGCTAATGGTTGAAAAGGCAAGAAATTCCTTTTAAAGTGCATCGCAAGGAGAACCGGTAAGCTAAAATATTAATATAACCTAACTTTATTTGAGAAATTGTACTTGTTAAGGGGAGGAGTGGGTAAAAAGTACCCAATATTGTACGAAACACAAAAGGTGAACTATTTCGTCAAACCCTTGTGATTTCGTTACTAAACTGCTGATCAATTGCGTGGCACGAAGGCAAAGTATGGGTTAAACTTAAATCCAAGTAGCTCTAGAAATTTTTGGCCGATCTTAACGCGGTTTCCAGATTCTTAAAAAGGAAATGTTTGAAAACGAGACTTTTAGACTCATCTACCTCAACATCATCATATATCTATAATACAGGGAGTTTCACATTAACCTCGCATCATTTATAAATTTTAAAACGTTCCCCAATTTACAACCGTTAATTTTTTTCCAATCTTTTCCTAAAATTATTTTTGCTGGGCTCTTATATCGGGACGTTTTTCTCGATAGTGCTCTAGTGATGACAAATCAAAAAATACGAGGGTTTATTGAAAAATTGCATTTATTGATAATTTAATTTTTTTAAAGTATAAAACTATCAACATTGTACTATAATTTTTGATGTTTCTATGATAAATTTTATGATAATTAACAAATTGCCATGTACAGGGTTGAACAACATTTCTTATTTTTGGTAAAACCTCTCAAAATGCAAGATAATAGAAACAATTTCATTTCAGTCTTAGATTCTATGGTAATGTTATCTGTATGAATTAATTGTCCTAAATTACAATTTTTGCTGGATTATTTATTAAAAACTCGAAAATGCCAGCTCCAAAGTGAGGTTCAAATGAAATTCAAAACGTAGTACGTTTAGTACTGGATGGAAGGAGTCATGAAGATGTAGGCACCCTGTATAATGTTCACCGCAGCACCATTACGAAAGTAATGAAAATATTAAGGTAGCATGGAAGCGCTAATTACAGGCATGACGGCGGCAGGCCTAGGATATTAAATAATCGACAAGCTCGGTATGCAACGCTCCTAGCCCGAAGAAATAGAACATATATTTCCAGAAGAATTAACGCAAGTCTACGTGCTGCGACTCAAGTTAATGTGTCAAATGTAACAGTAAGAAGAAGGTTACACGAATCTGGCCTAAGGTTGTCAGACGCATTTTTTGTTGTTAAAATACGAAACGTTAAACAATTTTATTTGGTTCTAGAGCCAGGCGTAGAGCGGCATGTCCGTTACTAAGACCACATCATCGAGCTGCTAGGCGCCAATGGGCTCAGGAACACCGGGAGTGGAACGCGGAATGGCGAAACTGCATATTCGTAGATGAGACGAGGGTAAATTTATACGGTTCTGATGGGCGTATTTTTGTTTGGAGAGGGCAACATGAGCGGTATATAGAGGAAAGTATGGATCCTTGAGTGGCATTTGGGGGTGGCGGTCTTACAGTTTTCGGAGGCATAATCTTTAATGGGAAAACGGAACTTTTTATAACCAATAATACAATTAATGGTTATTCTTATGCAAACGACTGTCTCATTCCTATCGTTATTCCATTTGCGGAGAACTTCGGAGAGGACTTTCTCCTAATTGACGATAATGCTAGGCCACACAAGGCTCAAATCGTCAACGAACTTCTTCACGCAAATAGAGAAAATCGAATGATATGGCCGCCAAATTCTCCCGATTGCAACCCTATAGAACACGTTTGGTCAAAATTAAAAATGGCACTGAGATCCAGAGACAGAGGGTTCGAAAATTTTGAACAACTAAGGAAAGGTATTGTGGAGGAATGGAATCTGCTAGATCAACAGTTTATTAACAATTTAATTTTAACAATACCAAATCGATGTAGAGATGTAATACGCAATCGAGGAGGGCCAACAAAATATTAAATTTATTGAATACAGCTCTTCTGTCAATATTTTCATTATTATTGTAAATTTTCTTAAAAATAAGAAATTTTGTTCAACTCTGTATATAACAATTTCATATTATCATCATCATAAAATTTATCATAGAAACATCAAAAATTATAGTACAATGTTGATAGTTTTGTACTTTAAAAAAATTAAATTATCAATAAATGCAACTATTTAATAAACCCTCGTATTTTTTGATTTGTCATCACTAGAGCAATATCGAGAAAAACGTCCCGATATAAGAGCCCAGCAAAAATAATTTTAGGAAAAAATTGGAAAAAAATTAACGGTTGTAAATTTGGGAACGTTTTAAAATTTATAAATGATGCGAGGTAAATGTGAAACTCAGTGTATTATAGACATATGATGATGTTGAGGTAGATGAGTCTAGAAGTCTCGTTTTCAAACATTTTCTTTTTAAGAATCTGGAAACCGCGTTAAGATCGGCCAAAAATTTCTAGAGCTACTTGGATTTAAGTTTAACCCATACTTTGCCTTCGTGCCACGCAATTGATCAGCAGTGTATATTGTTTAATAATTTTATGACTTTATTAGGAATGAGAATACGTTTAGTTAATTGTGTTCAACTTTAAATGGGTATTTAAAAACAAGTTATATGATATTTCTCTTGTTTAATGATGTAGGTCTACTCAATTACTGTTCCAGGCTTCTCTGATAATAACAATGAGGATTCTGGGTATATAGAGTTATCGCCAATTAATTTTTGGCAAATGAACAACCAACAGGAAGAGACAAGTTCAAATACAGTGAGTATTGTATAAAATTCTTTATTTAATTTTTGTTTAGGGTCTGTTTTAAATATATAAGATATAAGATATCTTTTTAGTAGTATTAAACTTAGTATTTACGCTTGTATTTTGTCTCTAGAGTCGAGATAAAATTCCTTCCTTGGAACGTGAAGTGGATAATTGTGATGGTGAAATACAGATTGGTATAATTCAGGAGGAAGTAAATAATTTTGAGCCAGAGGAAATAAAGAATGACAGTTTGAGAAGCTACGGCACGGAAGAAATCCAAGAAGAAACAGAACTTAATGCGAATGAACAACATGTAGACGTTTTATCGGATAGCAACACTTTCGACTCAGATGATTCTAATTTAGATCTTCTGACACTTAAACATAAATATAAAAAATCGTGCCAGAAAAAGCATACCATAGCACCAAATATTTTAAATAATGAAAACAATTTAGTAGACAAGGAAAATGAAGTTGGAAGGGCATTAAAAAATAAATCTCGGAAAAGAAAAAGAGATGTAAATGGTTGTAAAAGAAATATCAGGAAAAAGCAAAGAAATTCTGGTAAAGCTTACGTATCAATTAAGGGGAACTCAGTCCCAGAAGGAGAGTTAAAAGAACCGTGTGACCTAAAATGTAGACAGTAATGTAATTTATCTTTTACACAAGAAGATCGAAAAAATTGTTTTAAATATTTTTGGGATATCCAAGAGAATGACAAGCAAAGGCAGTATATTTCTTTACATACAAGTACAATAGATACAAAGTATAGGTATTCATTGGAAAACAGTAAGCCATCTAAAAATCAAGCATACTTTTTAGATAAAAATGGTGAAAAGATCAGAGTCTGCAAATATTTTTTTATGGCTACACTGAACATTGGGCATACAATGATTCGTACCACCTTAAAGAAAATAGGCAATACCGGAATAGTTCAAGCAGAAATGCGAGGTAAGCATGAGAAGCAAAGAAAGTTGGATCCAAGCTTGAGATACGGTGTTCGAGAGTATATTAATTATATCCCAAGGGTAGAGTCGCAAGCTTTAATGTCATAATATTATTTATGTTTCCCATAATAACAAAATTTTAAGACAACTTATCTGTATTTTTAATTGCTTTTTAATAATTATCTGAATGCAATACTAACACAACTCGAAAAAAATCGTACTTATTTTTTAAATAAAATAATTTGAAATAGTTCTTAAATTTTATAAAATTATTGGTATGCGTTACATTCAAGCAATAGTATAAAACGGCTTTTGTTAAAAAAAAAGTACCAAAACACTAAATCGTTACAAAATTACGTACAAACATTCAAATCCTAAAAACTTTAAAAGCGTTTTTCTCAAAACTATGTTTTTTGAGTTGCGTTAGTATTGCATTGGGGGTGCGATATATCCGATCTGCGTTTACCCTTCCTTTCCCTCATAGAGTAATCAAGTAAGTGATGATTTTTTAAGGAGTCGTACAACATTATTTGGTAAGCTTACTCTTAGGCTTAAGACAAGATTGAGTAGATAAAGGATGCGATCAGTTATATCCACTTTTTAATCTGGATAATATTTAACCAATATTGTCATCTGATAGGCTTTCTTTCTTGCACAAGTACTAAATCGTTGGCACGTATATTTTTTGTAATGTCTGTAGTGTTTACTTGTTGCGATAAAAATTGTATTGTTTTTTCGGAAAAAAAAACAACATTTTATTCATATCCAGAGATCATTCAGTTCAAAAACATCCGTAAACCTGAAATCGTAATCGCAACGTGCGTTTCGCTAGCTACTGCTCCAATAAACAAAATTCTATAGATTATGCATGCTTTTGAACATGCACATAAGGAAACAATTCTAAATAAAATTAAAAAAATCTAATTAAATTCTAAAAAATACTAAAAAAATTCTAAAAATTCTGATAATTCTAAAAAATACTAAAAAAGTTCTGATAATTCTACGAAATGCTGATAAATTCTAAAAAATTCTAAAAATTCTATCAGCTTGTACACCAAAATTCTAAGGTGGTTTTCCCCTCGGTAGAAATACACGACGAGCCACTGCAGCTCACCAGTACGTAGTTCAGGTTAGTGTCCCTCGGACGACACTTTCAATTCATCTGGAGAACGTCATCACTCTGGAACGACCTCCCTGAAATCGTGTTCCCAACGAGTATAATCTCCAAAGATTCAAGACCAACGTGAATCATTTCCTGCGCACACGCACCTCTCTCGGAGTGCCATAAAGAATTTATCCTGCAGTGCTGTGCCTATTATAAAAAAAAGAAGATAGGACGCTCTCGAGCTCCCCGAGAAAATCCGCAGCCTAACCGAAATCCATAGCTGCTCAGTACTGCGAACCTCAGGAACCGTAAGCACGTGAGATTTGGTGCTAACCCGTACAATTTGTTTACAAATTCAAATGGTTTATTATGTCAAAATACAAAAGTTTCGCTTACACTCGTCAAATATTGTCTACACTTAATAAAATAGTTTACACTTAATATTAATTATTACGTTACGTGTTACAAAACATAAGTAGAACCTAATGTACTAAGGTGCAAGATAAGCGATATTCAAGTTACACAAAATTAAAAACAATTGAAACAAAATGAAAATTGACAATTGAGGAACTCGTTTACACTATAAAAGACTTTTTTAATTAAAAAATTTTTACATGATATTTAATTATCTACAAGCGTGCGCTAAGTAACTACTTACCACGCTGATTTGAGTGCAGTAAGTATCACTTTACCGCACTAGTGCTGTAAGTAATTACATACTATAAAAACAAGTTTTTTTATTATTCAAGTGTATTTTTTATTTTTAACGAAGCTCTATTAAACATTATATGCATAACAAATACTTACATATTTAAATTTCTAAACTAATCCAAACTTATAAATTAAGAAATATTAATATTAATTGTAGAATTTGTAACATTTCCAAACGATATCGATGAAGGAAGTGTTTTACTATCCGATGAGACACAAGAATTGAAATTTACAGATTTACTAAAACATGAGATTCTCTCTGCATATTTTTCTACGCCATTTATTTGCTTTGCATTATTATTATGCACCATGTCTTTTTAAACTCATGATATCCCCGCCAGCATCTACTAATAATGTAGCTGACGTCCTTCGATAACAATGTCCCGTATATTCTTTGGGACTGGACAACTTTAAATATGATGCAATTTGAGAAGGTATTTTTCCAAAAGTACTTATACCCAGTGGTTGGATAGTGCATCTTCCTTTTTTATATGCAATAAATAACCGTGTATGGGCAGTATGATCGGGTCTAAGGGCTTTATACTTCTTGAAAATTGAAATATTATTAATTTCTGATGACAATCCTTCCGCGTAAACCACGAACTGTCGATCTACATATGTCTTTGTATCCGGGACAGTTACAACAAGGTGGGCTTCAAATTCCTTAATATCTTCAATTTTCATTTTACATAACTCCACTAGGCGAAGCCGAAGACTCGCTGCGAATGAGAGGATCCTCCCCATACGAGCACACCATTTCACATGACACTGTGAAAAATGCTAAAGTAGGCTGTTCTTAAGGTGGCATCAGATACACAGTCATACAGATTACGTAACAGAAACATACTACTGCCAAGCCCCCCTGCACATACTTGCAACATGTGCATCCCACTTTAATGTCTCATCCAAGAGGACGCCAAGAAATTTTACTGGGGATGTTCCATCAGTAAGCATAGTATTTCAGGGTAAAAGTCATGTTTTGCGTTTTTTCTTGATTCAACAAAGGCCTGTTTGACAGAAACTAATTCTCAACCGGCTGCTCAGTCTCACTTAGGCTTGCATGCGCTCCTGCTTTAGTTTCTCCAGTTGCAAAGACTGTAGTATCGTCAGCAAAGAGCACAAACTTAACCGTTCGGTTTTCCAGGGGGAGATCATTAATAAAGATTAGGAAGAGAACTGGTCCCAACACAGAGCTTTGCAGGACACCCACGTTCATACCAGCTGGGGCAAAAAACCACCCATGGGCTTTTACTACCTGCCAGCGATCCTACAAGTAACTAGAAATGAGTTAAATAATCCTCTCATCAAATTTATAATAATTAAGCTTTTGGAGCAATAACTTATGAGACATACAATTGAACGCCTTGTTAAGATCGCAGAACAGGGCAGACAGATAGAGCCGGTCCTCATAGCCATCCATGATGTTATGCAAAAATTCAAGTACAGCATGTATGGTGCCCCTGCCCGGTCTAAATCCAAACTTGCACTCAGAAAATAGGTTATTCGATTTAAAAAAAAATTATAATTTGAGTTGCTATTACTTTTTCAAAGATTTTGGGGATAATGGGAAGCAAGGAGATAGGCCTATAGTTATTTACAGAGTTTTTATCTCCCTTTTAAAAATTGGAGAAACTATAGCTTTTTTAAGGCAAAATGGAAAAATTTGTTCGGATATACACAGATTAATTTAATAACTTTGTTATTGGTATGATGATTTGATTTTTAATTGATAAAATGGTATGCACACTTAATCCATAAATATCACAGCTTTTTCTAGTTTTCAAACTATTTATAATCTCTCTAACATCATTATAACTTACTTCTTTAAAGCTAAATTTATCACAGGTTATATTTGTTCCAGACAGGTAAAAAAGGGGATCCAAGTTATTCATTGGAAGGTCTTTAAGGAGCTTCTCTGGAATACCTGTGAAAGAAAAATTGAACAGCTTGGGACTTATAGAGCTCTTCAGCTCCCTATCCTCATTTCTGCGTTTAGCATTAATAATATTCCACATTGATTTAGTTGGATTTCTTGATGAGCTAATCGCTTTATCGTTTGAAGCTATTACGGATCTTCCTTGTCTCCTAAGTCAGGCTTTATGCCTTTAACTTCTATTCAATGATCTGTAGCGTTATGGGCCGAACTTCACATAAAAATTTGGTTTGGGCAATGCCCTAAGTATTGTTGTTTGAGAGTGCGTTAATTTTGCCTAATGTTATCACCCTATTTCTTCTCGAAATGTATGTGTGTTTGTCTAATAAGTGGGTTAGTGGCAATGTCCGTACGTCTGTAGTAGTTTGTAATAATTTTATTGTAAAATTCTATTAAAGTGGGGATCTCAAAATCTCTATGTAACACCCTACTCACAGCATACCTCGGAGCGTCCGCAATGATTTTTAAAGCTTTGTTCTGAAATATCTGGAATCTGTTATGCTCGGTCCTGCTTATCATGCACCATGTTGGCACACCATAAGTCAGGACCGGCCTGACCAAAGTCTTGTATAAGTTTACTTTAGTTCTATATCCTATTTTACTCTTTTTATTTAAAAGACAGTAAATAGAACCTAGCTGCTTTCCAGCCTTTTTAAGTCGTGTCTCGGAATTTTTCTTCCAGTTCAATCTTTGATCAAAAATTAGACCCAGATACTTGACTTCTTGAACCCAATTTACTTGTATGCCGTTCACCCTTAGAAGGGTCTCGGGCCTTCTCACTCTGCTTTTCGAAAAGAAAATGGCTTTCGTCTTGGCGGGATTCAGACGAATCTTCCAGTCCGAAAGCCATTTTTCTAATGATTTAATGTGTCTTTGCAATCTAGACACCACTATCCGCGGTGACTTTGAAACAGAAGTAATTGCAGTATCATCAGCAAACAAAAACAACTCATTAAATCTGTCCCTCGGAATATCATGAAGCTTTTTTTGCTTCTTTTATATCAGTTTTATGTTGTTTCTTCAAATCTTTATAGTACAGCCAATCATTTGCCCTGTCATCTCTCTTGCACACCCCACTCACAATCAATAAGGTCTCTCTCATGCGCTTAAGGTCATTAGAAAACCAGCTTACCGCATTTGGATGGTCTGACCTCTTGGTAAACGTTTTTTTCTGGAAACGCATAAGAAATGCATCCTTTAAAGTGGTCATAAAAGTATCAAACTTATCACCAGCGCTCATTCCCCCAACTTCAATAAAATCCCATGAGATAGTTCCAAAGAATTCATTGATACCCTTCTGAGTAACAGGTCTGCACGTGGTCTTGATGAACTCTATTTTAGGCTTTTGGGAAATTTTTGTATCAACTATTTGTCCCTGATGATCTGAATTATGGAATTCAACTATTTGTGTGGAAAAAGTTTTATATGAGAAATATACAAATGCATTATCAAGGCAGGAACGTAAGGCATTACCTATTCCGAAAGACACATTGAAGTCACCCACCAAAACAATCCGCTTGTCATGACCAATTAGGCAGACCAGGCCCTCCATTGCCTCCAGGAAGGTGTCCATTCTGCCTCCCAGAGCCCTACTTTAAATCCATCAACACTTAGAGCAGTCACTTCTTCAGACAGCCAATGTTCAGACAGTCAGAGCACATTAATATCTTTGTCAACCAAGGCGGCTTCAAGTTGATGCACTTTATTCCTTATTGACTGTGCATTATAGTGGAATAACTTAATGTTTCCTAGTGTGTGCTCTTTGCTGGTATTTGTCTGTTTTCAGACCTTATTTTTCTTAAGTTTAAAAAATCATTAATAAGTACTCCCTTAGGCCAGAACTTGGGGTCAAGAATTTCTGCTTTTCTGTTTGTTGGAATACCCAGTTTGAAGGAATTATAGTATTACAGTATATAGCTAGTACAGTTTCTATACTAGCCAATCAGTGTAGTCGCAACTATTATTGTCAAAAAACCTGCTGGTAAATTTGGTTGTCTTGAATAGATTTTCATATTAAATATTAAATAATCAAATACCAATTTTTAAAGCAAACTTTAAACCCCATTCTCTCTTACTTTTGCAAAACAACCCCTGGGAATGCTGAAGCATCTTTAAAATTTTTACGGATTGAAAGAAACAATAAGTATTAACGCCTAGGGATGCAGGGTATTTTTCAGTACATTAAAAGCATCGAAGTTCTGACCCGATGTTTTATAGCATCGATGGTAGGCTAAATCGATGTATAAAAAATCGATGTTTAGAAAATACATAGACTTTTAAAATAACTAATCGAATGAAACTTTTAGTTAAAAACAGTTTTATTTTTTTTACAAACCTTCAAATATTTAATGCTATGCTACAAATGTGAAACACGTCCGTGAACAAATATTTGTTTTTTACTTGGTTATTGTCGTACGACATACCATGGACTGCCAGAGAGAGCTGAAAGGAGCACGGCATATTTAAAGATAGTTGTAAACAGTGAGAGAGAGGTAACAACCAAATTCTAACCCTTTTTGCAAAATGCACCACGAGTTTAGAAGGAAGGCAGAAGCTGGTGTCACAAACTGTATTTCTTTTATTTTTGATGGTCACTTTATTAAACACCTAAGATACTGATGGCGCTGTCCAGTCCTTTATGTATATTGTTATTGTTATTGCCAATGTTGCCATGAAAACCAACAACAAGAGTAAAATTGAAATTTTTTGCTCCACAGCCAAAATATAAATACATATTTTGTAATAAAAAATACATCAATAAATTCGATATATATCGATGGTTTTTAGTCAATGTTTTTTCAACATCGATGAATTAAGGTCGATGTTTCTGCTACATCGATGAATAGAAAATTTAATTCATCGATTTTCGATTGAATTTTGTGCATTCCTACTTACCCCACAACGCCACAACTTCATAAATTTATTATAATAATGCGTATTATTCGTAGTTTGTAATTCGCATGACGTTCCAACTATTGAATAGTTTATTGTCATAGGGAAAACAAAAAAAAAAGAGCAAAGGAAACCCCGTACAATTACGAATAAGAATAATATGACACTAATTGAACGCGTAGCTACATTTTTGGAATTGCCCTAAAACCTGTTACTACACCGTTAAGAGGTGGAGTTGAGATTTTATTTCTATGTTACTTTTAAAATATGTCAATAAAACATCGATGTTGGAGAAGAAACATCGATGTTTTGCCCATCCCTAGTCTATACCACCTACTTCTAATGATATTTTATGATATGGTAAACTAAATTCTAAAACAAAACGGTAAATTGTGAACAAATAAATAAATAAACAAATGAGATGTTTTATGATCAATATGTAGTAAACCTAATTGTGACAATCTAAATTTTTAATTATTGTAATATTTAGGAGAATTAATTACAAAAAGTAATTTCGTTGCAAAAGAATGTTATACCTAATCATATGTTACGTGTCAGGGAAGTACACCACAGCACTCGCAGGCTTTGCCTAAGGTCCCATCTTGTATAATATCACTTATTCATCACTTGTTTTAAAAATAATTTAAAATCAAAATTAAATTATTGCATGACAATACAAGAAATATTGTTTGCACAGGTCAGCTATACAAAAATTTCAAATATCAATATCTATAAATATATATAAAATAAAATGTGTAAAAGGTTAAAACTTATTTTAGGGTAGAAACAATGTTGACTAAAAGGACACAATAAGAGAAACAAATCACAATTTACATTTACATCAAGAGAGATTACAGTTTAAAAATTCATCAACACTGAAAAATGCATTTGTAATTAATATTTTTTTCATTTTGACCTTGCATTCTTTTTGAGGTAGTTCTTTGATGTTGTTAGGTAACTTATTGAAAAATTTTATAGCCCAATATCTCAGACCATCCTGACACCTCTTTAGACGGCAGTATCCGGCCATTAAATCGCCCCTTCTAGTTTCGTATGAATGGATGTTTCCAGTTGTGGCATAAAGCTCGGCATCCTTCCTGATATGTAATAGGCCTTCCAGGATGCATACTGAAGGCAGGCTCAACATTCTGAGTCTCTGAAAGGCAGTCCTACAGTCATCCCTGTAGCCTAGCCTAGACACCAGCCGGACAGCTCTCCTCTGCAATGCAAAGAGCCTTCGTGACTGCGGCGCATGTCCCCAGTCCATAATAGCGTAGGACATAACCGAGTGAAAAATACTAAAGTAAGCTGAGAGCAGAACGCATTCTGACACAGCACCCCGGAGACTGTGACATGTTTGAGGCAAACCATGCTTTGGCCTCCTCTTGTAATCTCGCAGACCCCTCCAGAGCAGCGTTGGCGCACGCAGGGATATTGTGGTGTCATCATCAAAAAGTGTAAACCTCTCGTGCGTAGCGTTAATTGGGAGATCATTGATGTAAATTAAGAAGAGAATTGGTCCCAGAACTGATCCTTGTAGGACACCAATGGTTATGTCGCTCTTTGCTGATTCCACCCTTCCCTGAGATTCTGCGTCGTACCCGACAAATAAGATTCCTCAGGAGGACGTCATGCGAGACACAGTCGAAGGCCTTACTTAGATCACAGAAGACTGGAGCTGTATACTCTTTGTTCTCAAAAGAATCCTGAATATAATAAACCAGGTCAGTAATAGCCAAGGTTGTGCTCCTGTTCCTTCTGAAACCAAACTGGAACCCTGTGAAAAATTGGTTCTGTTCAAAATAATCCTGTATCTGCATAGCCATACACCCCTCCACTACCTTGGAAAGCACAGGCAGCAGTAATATAGGTCTATAATTTTCAGGTATCTGAGGATCGCCCTTCTTGAAAATGGGGGTTAGTACGGCATGTTTTAGAATGGATGGAAATATGCACCCCCCCCGGAAACATAGGTTGACGAGTTTGGTTAAGGGGAACAGAATCAAATTCTTTATAGATTTGAGTAATTTGGTATTAAACCCAAAAATGTCTTTACCCTTCTTAATCTCTTATTCTTGAGGCCCTCAATGATATCCCTGACCTGGTTAAAAGTGACTTCCCTAAGGGAATAGGGACTTAACATGATTTAGGGCTTCAACAGGATCTCTGTCAGTGGGCGGAATGCTCCCGACTAAACTGTGAGCAATTTGAGAAAAATACTCATTAAATGTGTTTGGCGCGACTTCATGCCCTCGCGAAGTCGTTTTACTCAGCCCCCTGTGGTTGTTTATGATTTCCCACATAGTACGACCTGGGTTATAGGAGTTTAAGATGATATTATCATTTGATCTGATATTTGCTGCACGAATTTCAGACCTATAACATTTTCGAAATTCTTTTATGCCCTGTGCAATGTCAGGATTAGTGTATTGCTTATTTATTTCTTCCAAGAATCGTAGTTGTTCACGCATTTCTTTAAGATCATTGTCAAACCAAGTTATACTTCGTCTCTGATCTGACCTTACGCTATATGTTCTTTCAGTAAAAGATTATAAATAAGCGTTATTTAATATATTTATAAAAATAGAGAACTTTTCATCAACATGCACGCCACTGTCACTCACAAAGTTCTAAACAATCTCAGTCATCCTGTCATAAAACAAGAGCATACCCCTCTGTGTCATGGGCCTGACATCTGACAAAGATTGTAGCTTCCAAGGATATCGAGCAACCTAGAATTGGAACCATTTGTGTGGTTTGCATTTAAATTTATGTTAAAATCACCCGCTAGGATGACTTGTTTTTCAGTGTCTAGGTGATCCAAAATACCCTCCAGAGAATCCAAAACGGTCTGAGTCTGTACCGATGGACTGCGATACAGGGTCACAACATATATATGTTACGATCCTGTAATAAAATACAACAAAATTCAATGCATCTTTCAAGGTTAAAGGCAAAACTAAATGTCACAATATTAAAATCGAGAGTACTTTTTACATAAATACATGTACCTCCTCCACTTGTCAGCTGCGTGACTGAAAAGTCTGCTAGTTTATAGCCTTGGATATGGAAAGTGTTTATTTCTTCTTTAGTCAACCAGTGTTCGGTTAAGCAGATAATGTCAATTTGTTTGTCAGCAATGAAAGCTTCGAGTTCGTCAATCTTATTCCTTATGGATCTTACGTTTGCATGCATCATTGTTAGATTTATTTCTGTTCAGGACGTAAATAACTATTGGCATTAGTATCAATATTATAGACTATAGCCAAGCCAGCCGTATCATAGACTTAGTCTTTCTTCACAAGTTATATTTTCAACATTAGATACCCCTAAGACCAGGAACTTTGTGGCGGAACCAAGTGATGCGACACTGTCACGTTTGACGTGCCTTCTGTATAGCTAAACAGTGTTTAAATAAGAGACACATAATGTCAACTGTGTAGTCCCACTTGGTGGCGCCACTAAGTTGCCCGTCTATTTCCGGCCTTAGTTATATTTTGCTCCTTTCTAGGCAAAGAAGATTTAGATAAGATTTCACAAGATGTTACCTACTTCCAATCTCACATTAAACGTTATGAAGCCAATTATTCCTTTGCACAGATAGAAAAGGACCGGTATTTTCCTCTGGACTATAAAACGTTAATAAATGATGAACAATTTCTCACCGATTGGTCTAATTTCCAACAAGATGTACTGGGCAACACCGAATTTACACAAAATTGTTTAGGACTAGCTATGCACCAGTGTATAATAACATTTCACAAAGAAAAGCAACGAGAACAAGAACTCGAGAAACAAGTCCCTGTTATAAGAGCAAGAATTTTTAATTACGAACCTGTACAGCAGCTTAAAGACGTTAATGTTAGTTGTTTTGGTAAGATATGCAAACTACCTAATTAAAGGGCGGAATATATGCACCTAAAATTCAGCCAAAATATGCGCATATATATGCCTTGTTTGCCTTTAAGATTTGCAGTTATATGCATTTTTTGGCCAAATATGTATACCGGTATGCAATATTTCTTAATTTATTATAGTAAAATAGGGTAAAGAAACACGCCGGGTTCTAAAAAAAAGTTTCCTTAAAAAAAAATGCAAAAAAAAACAAAGAAAAATAAAAGTAAACAATTTTTGTAACCTGAAACTGTATAAAAGGCATTTATTACTGAATATCTTTCAAAATTTTCAACTAAAAAGCATTGTCTTCTATCAGTAAAAATATGTCTGTACAAAGAGAAGCTTCTTTCAACATGTACTGATGTAATCGGACAATACTGCAACTTAGGTAGTAAAGTATAAGGTCAAGATACAACTTCGTTGGATGGTTTACCTTCATAATTTTTTTTACTGCAGTTTAGTATTTAAATCCTTCATCCTTTTTTACAGTTACATCCAATTTGTTCCTTACTTGACCTCCTAGTTCACCGGAAATATTGGTACATTTAGCGGAAAAAGTTTTAACAATACTAATTGGGTCTCTTAAACTTAAATTTCTACTCTCTAACGAGGATATTATGTCCGGTATAAATCTGAAACTAACCTTAATAAGAACAAGATCTTTAACTACACTTGCACTTTTTAACAACTCTTTACTTTGCACAACACACTGCGAATCGTCATCTAAATCCAAAATTAGTTCTTTAATGGATTCGAAATGTTCTGCGTAGAATATTACGGCCTTAATCCATGTTCCCCACCGTTCTGGAGGTAAACTAACTCTTTATACATCTGCACTCTTAGAGGTGCTTTTAGAAACACTTTTTTACATCTGGAATTCATTTATTTACTAAAGGATATTCAGTTCTGACTCGGTTTATTCCATGTAAAAGACGAGTCGCATGTACCATATTGGGGTAAAAGATTCTTAATTTTTGGCCTACTTTTACCATATACGGTGTTGCATCAGACAAAAGCACTAAAAACTTCTCATCTGGGACTGGATTTGGTAAGAAAAAGCTCGATAGGGACTGCTGAATAAATACGGTAATTACGGTCACATTATTAGTTTTGTCTAGCTGCTTAGAAGCTAATAAATATGGGTTTGTTGCTTTATCTTCTTGAAGTGCTCCAATCATAATATGTGCGATATATCTGCCACAAACATCTGTGCTTTCATCAACAATTATGTAAAAAATTTTATCACCCAGTGAAGCTCTAATTTCTTCTAAAACGGTTTCGTATACTGAATGGACATTCTTCTTTCTAGGCGTGGATTCGTTAGGAATGGTGTTGACAATATTTTTACGAAAATCCTCTAAATTGCGGAGTTTGCAATTTTTTTAAGGGTGTGTTTGCTGCGACCAAAGCCTTGCATAAGTCTTCTTGAAAAACTTCCTTTTCAGATTTCGATTTTTCTCCAACATTTTGAAATGCGTTTTTTACACTCAGCTGAACTCAGCTCAGATTTCATTTTTTGTAACTTTGATTTATGCAGCGGTGTTTTCAAATGTTGAACGATTTCGAACTTCTTTTCACAAACAATAATTTTTGCACAAGCGTTACAGAAGACTTTTTCTCCACTTAACTCTAACTCTGGGAAATTTTTAATCCACGAAGACGTTTTCGCCACTTTATACATTTTGAAAACAAATTTGAAATCACTAGTTTCACACTGAAAATATTGAAATCTTTCGACAAACTAAAACAGAAGGACGTATTACAACCCTATCTAAATACAGTTTGTTAAGCAGATAATAATAAGGCATTATTAACTGACAATAAATAGCCCCTAACAATATACCTGCAAACCCCGGAAACCCCCAATAAATTCCTTGTGCATAACCAAAAGGTAAATATTAATTATTATATAATTATCTGCAGATTGGAAAATCCCTGAAACAAGTGCCGGACTGGACATTAAACCTATAAGTCTACGAGTTTTCATGACCGGGCGTTTTTAATTTTTTGATAAACCCGAAAACATAAAAATATGCTCATAATAATTTGGGAGAAATATGCATTTTATTATTAAATTGACAAAATATGCAAAAAATGCATATATATACAGGGTGTTATGGAAATGACTTATTATTTTTTAACCCGTAAATCTATAGGTCGAGCCGAATTGGGGAAAAATTGCGTTAAATGGCGCTCGAAGCTAGAAATTCGAGAAAAATGCCTTCAAAAATTTAGCTCAAAACACCTACGCGCCAATGATCAAACAGCTGATTCGTACTACGACTTGTCAAAAAAAAAATTGTTGACAAAAATCTGACAGTTACTGTCAGATAGTCTTTAGATATCGTCAGCCCAAAACATGTGTTTTGAGCAGTGTTGCCACATTTACTACATCAGTTTCATCAGATAACCTTTTTTGAATATTTAATTTTTTCTACTTAACTTTAATATGCTTTAGTTTCTACCCTATTACACGAAAAATTGTCTACGTATTGCTCTAGTTTTATTTGTACATACCTTGAAATAAAAAACATATCGGCAAGAAATCCACGTTATACCGTTACCATTTCAAATGATTCTAGCGGGACATTTATTCACTTTAACAACACATTAACTGTTCGGGACATTATCAAGTTATTAGCTCTTTAATTCTGTGTTATTAATACAAGAAATTACTAGTTATAGACTTAGAAATACTTTATAACAAAATCCGGATTGAAAACAACGCGACACACGTTTGATACGGTTATGTTCTTTCTCTTCTTCTGTGACTTCTGTTCTTCTTGGTAATGATAATAGCTGGCTCATTGTCGTCAAGACAGGTGGCCATTGCAATTAAGAATAATAATTACGGTATCCAATCCAGTCAACTGGACACACAACATTTAAACACGATAGTCCAGGGGGCGGGAAATGTGATTTGTTGCTGTTCTGTGATTGGGTACTGAGCAGTTCAAAGTCAATGAGCGCATTCGGGAGACGAAACTGCTCCGGAGCAGTTCCTAAATCGTCTTGTTGTGTCGACCGCTACTTTTACGACACTTTCCAACATGTTACGGAACGGTCGCCATTTTGGGTAGCATCTTTCACTTCCGCTGCTTGGAGAGAGCGGTTCGTTATGTCAATGGGGAAATGACGTATGCAACAAAAGTTTGGTTACGAAGAACGTAGTAAATAGAATGGAGGAACAAAACATATACATTAAACAGGAAAACGTACTTTTTAACTGCCACCAAAGAGTTTCAACCAAGGGATGAGTATATTGGTAAGCTTCACAAAACAAGAAAGGTTAATGTTTGTTACGCACAGCTGATATGGATTTGACATTTGAACCAAACGTGATGATCTTTTGGTCGAAATAGTCGAAATCCATGGAAGCCGACGAATCGGTAGCGGTTGGATCATAACCGGCAACCACTGCGGAGTGCGGAGCAGTTTCGTCTCTCGAATGCGCCCAATGGCTTCATATGTGGCTTCATAAATTTGTTTTTAATATCATTTCTTATTATTCATTTACTTGCAACGGCATAAAATTTGTTTGCGTTTTGCTGCTGGAGTGTATAGTTGTTGAATAATGTGATACACATGTGATGGGAATGTTTTGTGATGTGATAGTTTATCTGTGTAAATTTCCAGACATAGGGCTTGTTGTTGGTATCTACGATTTTTACTCAGCGAAGTATTATGATAGCAATACAATTTCATGGGGTGAGTAAAAACTATACCTATTGAATAAGGCTTGTTTAATTGAAATCGCAGTATAGTTTTTGATTTAATCTTTTTTTAAAAAACCTAAAAAAAAGATTTTCCCGAATACTTGGCAACGTCGCAAGGTAATCAGCTGTCTGTAGAAATTCCGCCAATTTGTCATGTCAAAAACACGTGTTTAGGGGTAATGAACTTTCATAGAGGCACAGATGGTCCGGTTTTAAGGTATTTTACAAAATTCAAAATACTTCCGATTTTAGAAAAAAAAACTATCAAGTGTAACTCTAGGCCACCCCAGGAGTGGCCCCTTAAAATATAATAAGTCATTTCCATAACACCCTGTATATATGCACTTTACATATATTTCGCCCTTTAGTCATAATGGATCATTCTTGAATAGCTATAGCTTCAATAGTTTTTGGTTTTTGCTTTAAATATAAACTATTTACGTTTTAACCTCTTGACTGAGCGAAGTTCAAAAAGCAGGCAACGGAGGAAGTAAGCTTCTTATGTAAATGTGTCAAAACTGACTAGCAACTTAAGGCCGATCCTCATTAAACTCAAATTCAAATTAAAACATCCTTTATTGTCTTAAGAGCATTAATCTTGTTGACAAGGGTAAGTAACGAGGATAATTACATTAACATTACATGAATAACGTGAAAACACTTAAATATAACATATTAAATGAAGTATAGTTCTATCTACACATGGTTAGGAGTTACAATCAAGAAGTAAGACATACGTAATAGTCAAGTTATAAAATTTCTGGGATTAATTGAATGCATTATCATAATACTTATCAAGAGTATACTGTCTTCCCAAATAAAGTGGTAAATAGTTAATGATTTTTTTACTGCCATAGATTATATTTTTTAAAATTTGGTTAGACCGAGGAATTGATAAGTTAAGGAGAAATGATTGTTGTGTGTTATAAGGGCACGGGGTAGACCATTCATTTTTATATTTTTTGAACATTAAACAAGTTTTTACGAAACAAGGGATGACAAGAATCACGAGCCCTGTCAACACATCTCTCTTCTGCAACGCAAACACCGATTGGAATAAGTACCGCGGATAAGAGCCCCAAAAGCAAATACCATAACGCAGGTTGGACTCAATCAGGGTATAAGAATGGTTTTTTGCCAAAGGAAAGTCTAAAATACAGCGTGTCCAGAAAAGTTCTAGACATATGAGAATTTTCTTTATTGTTGATTTTACGAAAAAAAGTTATTCTTTATAAAAAGTTCTGTTTGATGCGCAAATAATATTGACATATCAAAACTTAAGATATCATGTACAGGGCGGCAAAAAAATATAGAAACACAGAATTACGTTAAGAGAGAAGTACCCTCAATTTTTATTTTAGAGCAAATTGTTATAAGAAAACTTTACTAAGGACTACAAAACGTGGTCAGATACAATTTTTCGTTGAAATGTTTTAATTTACAGGGTACCATCAAAAAGCCTTTGGAAAATATTTTTTTATTTTATTTCTTTAACAGTTACCTGCAACAATTTTGCAACAACTATATGCAATACTATAGTAACGAATATTGACATGTTAGTCAAAAATCATTTACTATTTTTCGACTTATTAACAAGAGTTTTTCGTTAGTTTCGTCATGGTTGTAAAGTTAACGCTGCAGGAGTTTATTTAATACTAGACACCCTGCCAAAATGGTATGTAGCGCCACTATAGCAAAACGTAATGAATAAATTTAAAGCTACTGGTTCCGTCGAAAATGTATTTAAGTAACAACACCACAAATGGTCCACAACAGAAGAAAGGCAATTCAATGTAATGCAAGCGGTTATCGAAGACCCGAAAATTTCTTTAAGAAAATTGTCAAAAACTATTCCAGTTTACGTCAAAAAGTCTACTGCTAGTAATATTTTAAAAATAAATAAAATCTTAAAAAACAAAATAAAACAGGTATAGAAGACTGCATAATAGAAAATCATTCAATTTCAAATAAAATAAAACCTATACATATCCAGAACAAGAGCAGAAAATTAAACCTTTTAGAGTCACTAACAATTAAAAAAGCAATAAAAAATAAAAGTAATGTTGTTAATAATCAAACAGAAGTACCTTCAAGTGCTAACCCAATTATCAACAGCATATTAAATTAAAATAAATTAAAACATTTTGACAACCACCTGTATAAGAATAAGAAAAAACCCACAATCTACCCATCCATTGTAATCCGTAATTTTAATTATTTTATTACCTATTGATACCATACATTAGAGTTTATATAAATACCTTAGCAATAAATTTTATCTTTGTACTTCTTTGAAAATGACCTGAAAGGGTCGAAACACGCGTGTCAGGTAACTGATTAAATAGTGAAAATAACAAGCAATTTTATTTTTACCCATAATGGAAAATTTCATCCATATAAACTGAAATACATTCACACGCTTCTTCCTAGAGATTTTGAATCCCGTTTCCTATTTTGCGCGTGCTTCCAAGGCGAGTGTGAAGTTGATCCTTTTTTCGCAAGAAAAATATTATTTACAGATGAAGCCATGTTTACTTCCAATGGCATGGAATGCTCCCAAAATTGTCGGTGGTGGAGTGACAACAATCCAAATTGTATATTCAAATGCCGTAGTCAATATTCATTTAAGACCAATGTTTGGTGTGGCATTTTTAATGATCGGATCGGTGGACCATACTTTTTCCGACAAAATATAAATGCTGCCATTTACCTGGACTTCTTAAGAAACCAGTTTTGTCAATTTCTTGACGAACTGCCACTAAATATAAGACGTACAATTTGGTATCAACATGATGGAGCCCTATGACATAGTACTAATACAGGAACAGGGCATTTGAATGAAGTATTTCCGCATAGTTGGATAGGCAGACGTTCAAATATTCTTTGGCCAGCCAGATCGCCTGACATCACACCCCTGGACTTCTTTTTATGGGGCCGATTAAAATAAATGGTGTATGGGCATAGACCTTCTCAGGATATTGACCATCTTGAAGCAGTAATAACAAACAGTGTCGAAGAAATCAGTCTCAATATGATACGGGCGACAGTAAGAGAAATTACAAGGCGTACTATAGTTTGCATGGAAAAAGAAGGGGGGGCATGTGGAGACATAATTTTTCACTTTAAACTATCTGTTTTTAGATCACTTTTATCATGTAATTGCTAAAATATTGTTTATTATTCACATTCACAATTTATTTTTGCTGTAATGAAAATTAAATGTTTTTAATATTTCTGATAAGTAGATAGGTTGATTTTAGAACATGAAATAATCTCGCATTATTTTTTTACGTAATTGGTTTCCAACAAGAGGTAATGAATGCTCAACGTGTTTGTGATGGTACCCTGTAAATTAAAATATTTCAACGAAAAATTGTATCTGACCACGTCTTGTAGTCCTTAGTAAAGTTTTCTTATAACAATTTGCTCTAAAATAAAAATTGAGGGTACTTCCCTCTTAACGTAATTCTGTGTTTCTATATCTTTTTGCCGCCCTGTACATGATATCTTAAGTTTTGATATGTCAATATTATTTGCGCATCAAACAGAACTTTTTATAAGGAATAACTTTTTTTCGTAAAATCAACAATAAAGAAAATTCTCATATGATTAGAACTTTTCTGGACAGGCTGTATTAGATATTATCCTAAAAGCAAAACAACCAGAAGAAAGGCTTTGACATAAATTTACTATGTGATTCTTAAATTTAAGATTGATGTCCATGAATAGTCCCAAAAATGTACTTACTTTGGTCATAGAAGCAACCCTATCCTCCAAAATAATATTATCTACGTTACATGTAAAATTGAAAATGTTAGTCTTAATAAATATATTAAATAGATGGTGGAACCCGGACACTGTCTGATATTCGGATGGATTGAGGTAAAAAATACAAGTTTGCAGCTGCTATAATAGGAAAGTTACCAATACTGCATACTTTATTCTAAACAGGTTGTATATTAAATTCGTTACTTGTCACTTGTTGACTTGGAAATATTGACAAAATCCAAGTCTTTTAAAACGAAACATAATTATCTTTTTATAATAAATGAATATTACTTGGTAAGGGTACTTATCAGCAAAAATAAAGGAATGTTTCTCTAACCACTTGCTAACGCCTTATACAATAAGGATTAACCTAATTATGCTAAAACAGCTATTCTATACTCACTTGTCGTGCTTATCCTGTACTGACGAGAACCAAAAAGTTCAAAACCAGTCTACAAGTAGCAGCAGTGTAGCGTTCTACCAGTCCCATTGAAAACAGAGATTTCATTCCTTTCGTTCCGGTAGTTTCTGCAATCTGAAATAGTATTCTAGTACTAACACTGTTAGTCCCAGCCCAGTGAATAGTTGTTTTAGCATAATTTGGAAAATCCTTATTGTATGAGATGACGAGATGTCAGTAAGAAGTTAAAGTAAAATGCTCTTATTTTTGCTTATACAGTTATCTTGTTTACAATGTTTGTTTTTATTTTAGAACAATGATATTTTTAGGAAAATTCGTTTCTCTCCGAGGTACAGTTATCAAAGCGAGTGCCGTTAAGATAATCTGTAACTACATGGCTTTCAGTTGTCCTTCCTGCCAATCGACGAACGTAATCCAATCAAATAATGGAGGTTATACTCCACCAGAAAAATGTCAAACGCCAGGATGCCGGGCCAAGGGAAATTTCGAGGCTTTGTATAACTCTTCATTGACCAAAACTATTGATTGGCAAACTATTGTCATTCAGGAAACTGATGTAAGCGACTTTATTGATACTCTCATTCAAATTCAGTTGAATTCAAAATAATTGCTTTACTAAAAATTTCAACTATTAACCTGACAGAAAACATCAGGTTTTCGTAAAATTCTTTTTTATTTTTTTATTTACTATTTTTTACGGTCGTCGGCGTATCAGAGGCCATCTTGAACCGGTCATCGACCGTACGGTTTTTAATCGTGCGGTCTACCGACTGGGGAGTGTGAAACGGCACCTTCATCCTACGAGATATCCGATCTCATCCGGCCTGTCCGGCGTGAATAGGATGGTTTTGATGTCGATTCATTTTACACTCTTCCCTAAGACAAGAGCACGCGGTGTTTCCCAAGGGGTCACCCATCCAAGTACTAGCCGCGCTCGACACCGCTTAACTTCGGTGATCTGACGGGAACCATTCCATTTTAAATCCTTTATTTACCTATTTCTTTATACAATTCTAACTATGACTAACTTAATCCTACTTAACCTAATATTTACACACTAAAGCTAACTTAGGACTAATTACATGTTTTGGGCGCATACGGACCATAAGCATATGGCCCGAAATGCGCCCAAAGGAACCGGACCTAAAGCCCGGCGGCCGTTGGAATGGCTTTTGGTCATAGTTTTGAATTTTAAGTGATGATTATATAACACCCGTACCGGCAGTGCCATCACGGGGTGTTAAGAGGATGATTACCGATCAACAGTACAATAACACAGTTTTCTCAAACTGTCCACACACAATAAGCTATAGAAAAATTGGAAAGTCAATGGCAAGCACCCTGGGAAAAGTTGAAAAAAAACCCAGTCAGATTATCTATCACAGACCTTGTTACATTCGCCCACGGCGGATGATTCAATTGCATGTGGCATGGTATTTCTACTAAAATTTTAGCAGAGAGAGGCCATGATCAGGGGGGCTTGTCTTGTCCGTTGGGTCGGTAGGCGTCTCGTTAGGTCCGCCCACTGCCGGTTCTCGTGTTGGAAATGCACATTTTGGGCCGCAAAAATACACCGAGCGACCCAGTGATGGTGGAAGTTCAGCGTGATTTTTGCAGCCTTTCTGTGCATTACTATATTTGTTGTTTGTATGAGTCTAGTTATTGTTGTATGTTTGTCCATTTATTCTTACGTTGTTTGTCGGCTTAGTTATTGTTTTATGTTGTTATTATTCGTCTGGCAGTGGGGTATTGTATATTTGTAATTTGTAATATAGAGGTTTATGTACTGTGTGTCCGTCGTTATCGGCACGTCTGTTTGTAATATTTCTTGTAAGTTGTGATGCGTCCAGTTTGTACATGTAAAATTTGTTCGAGATGTCACGTATGTATGTAATTATGTCGTCGATAGCTGCCATGTGGTGCAGGTCTGCGACTGTTACATATCTATTTGATGATGTAACACATCGCAAGATCTTGTTTTCTAATCTCAGTAAGCGTTGCAGCTGAGTATTAGAAGCACTGCACCACACGGGAGCGCCGTAAGTAAGTACTGGTCTTATTATTTGTTTGTATATTAGTATTTTGTTCGTTGGAGATAAGTAGGAATTTTTGGATATGATGGAGTAAAGGCTTTGCATTGCTGCAAAGCCCTTTTTAAGGGGTTCGGATATATGTGGTTGAAATGAAAGTCTTTCGTCAATGGTGAGGCCTAAATATTTAAATCGTCTTTGTGGCGTTATTGGTGTGTCGTTTATTTTTAAGGGTATAAAGATTCGATTATTAGTAAATTTGTTCGTTAGAGTTGCACAAGTCGTTTTAAGTGGATTTACCGCTATTTTCCATTTTTTAAAATAGGGATCCAGGATGTTGATATGCGACTGGACCTGTCGCTTAGCGGCTTCCGCATAAAACGATTGCGCATAGATTAATGCGTCATCCGCATACAATGTCAGTTTTGTGAGGGGGATACCTCGGAAAATCGGCTGTATAGAGGTTATACAACAATGGTGATAGCACGGTTCCCTGAGGGACCCCTGCACTAACCACCCTTGCATCGGACAACGCACCCTCTACTCTAACGAAGAAGGTCCTGTTTTGTAAGTATGTTTTCAGTAGGGTAATTAAATGCATAGGAAATTGATGAATGGTCATTAGTTTGAAAAGAAGTCCGTCGTGCCAGACAGTGTCAAAAGCTCGACTGACGTCTAGGGACAATAACACTGTATTTTGACCTAGATTAAATTTATTTTTGACGTCAGTCAGAACTTTTGTAACTGCCTGGACTGTACCGTGTTGTGATCTAAATCCAAATTGCTCGTCAGGGATACGGTCTAAGAGTCTTTGTTTTTTCAGTTTAAGTAAGATTGTTTTTTCGGTTATTTTTGACAGGGTGTTCGTACGTGCAATCGGTCTGTAACTGTTTGGTAATCTGGGGTCTTTATTGGGTTTAAGTAAGGGTATTACAATGGCCTCTCTCCACCGTACAGGAAAATGTTGTAATGTTAGAATTGCATTTATTATGTAAAGTAATTGCACAAATGCCCTTCGAGGTAAATTTTTGATTAATATGTTGGGAAGCCCGTCAGGTCCAGGGGCTTTCCTGAGTGGGATAAATCGTATTATCTCTCTCAGTTCCCTGGGCGTGACGAGCAGTTTGGATAGGACGGGGGGGGGGGGGGGTATAGGGTATTTTTGTCTTGTTATGTTTGTCATTCTGTTAGTTATGTGATTTTGTTCTTGTTCAGTGTTGTCAGGAGAAATGCAGACTTCAGCGAGTGCATTCGCTATATGGTCTGCTTTCTCTTTGTCTGTTTGTGTTTGTTGTTGACCTGTCATTGTCGGGATTTTATTGAATTTACGTTTGAGGCGCTTGGTCAGGCGCCACAGTGACGAGTCTTGTGCTGTAAGTCCTGTCAAAGTATCGTTCCATGTTTTATTTTTAAATTCATTTATTTTGTCACGTATAGTATGTTGTAATTGTGTCACTCTTTGTTTGTCAATAGGTCTTCGTGTCCGTTGCCAAATTTTTCGCTGCCTATTTTTAAATTTAATTGAGTCAAGTATGTCCTGTGGTCTGTCTTCTTTGTGTTTGATTTTAATTTTTTGTCCAATTTGTCTGTGTATTTGTTGCATGTTTGTTGTCAGTTCGCTAGGTCCTTGCCTTCGTAAAATTCTAGGTTTTATTTAATAATGGCATTAATACTGCATGGTTTTGCGCTCCGAAAATGTTATAAATAGGTTTTAAAAAATGTGTCATTGTATTGAGACTTATTGCGGTATTTCTTTCATAAATTTTTTATAATGAAACCAAAAAAGAGTATGACAAGCTCCTAAAAGAAAAAAAAATTGAAAAAAGGTTAGGACCTCAGACAATAAAAATAAATGTTTTGGGGTCATTTCTAATGAAATAAATAATAAATTTAAAATAAATAAATCACATTTTGCAAGTATTTAATGGACATCTTTTAAATATAATTCCAGAAATGATGAGAAATAAAACTGCAACCCCTTTTGAATGTAATATACCAGATAATGACCACTCAATGTATTTGCAACATATAACTAGCAATGCACTCTTAGATACCTATAGCGCAAATATTAAAAAAAAAAAATACAGTAGCGGTGACGTTGAAATCCCCGCTAGTATTGTAAAACTCTAGATTGTTGAAACTGTTACAGTTTTGGAACACATAATAAATAATTCAATGAAATATAATCTTATACCTAACCAACTTTAAATTGCGAAAATAAAACCTCTATATAAAAAAGGCTGTTCAAAAGATTTAAATAATTTTAGATTTATAAGTTTATTTTCCAGCTTTCAAAGATTTTTGAACTTGTAATGTGGTTAGGTCAATCGAGATTAATTTCTTGAATAAATGTCAGCTATTTTCACATACACAGCATGGATATTTGGCAGTTAGGTCCACCACGTCTGCCATTTCTCAGTTTCAATGCTACTTTAGATCAACTAGAAAATAAGAACCTGGCTTTAGGCATGTTTATGGACCTAAGCAAAGCCTATGATTGTATATATACAGGTTTATGATTGTACAAACTGAATAAATATCGTATTAGGGGAAATTCATATGCGTGGATAAGGTCCCATCTTTCGGATAGATAGTAAAGAGTAGTGTTTTAGGATTGTAACAGAAATTAAATCTGACCTACAAAAAACAGTATTGAGGAGAATACTGGGACCTATAGTATTCATTATATTTTTAAATGATCTTGATAGCATCGAGAACAGTTTTTCAATAACAAACCATGCGGATGACACAAATCTTCTTGTTTCATGGTCAAATACCCAGGATCTTATTAACAATGCAGAAACTGTTTTTGTTATGACCAGTAATTGGTTTTCCTAAAGTAAATTAACCCTAAATGAAGAGAAAACTAACTTAATTATTTTTAGGACTTAAACAAAATAAATTAGAAAAACTTAATAAAGTCACTTTAGGTGACAAGGATTTTTTTTTGGAAATAAATGCAAAGTTTTTATATATTACTGTTAAAGAATTCTTGTCATGGGCAATCATATTAACAGTTTGTGTCTGAAACTTGGTAGTATAGTTTACGGAATAAAAGTGGTGGCTAATTATATGAACTTAAATACCCTAAAAATTCTATACCAATCAAATTTTGAATCCGTTATGAGATATAGCATACTGTTTTGGGGAAGTAGCTCAGAGCTACAATACAAAAAATCAACTTTCTGGATTCTCGTCGAGCAGTGTTTAAAGAAATGAATGTACTAACAGTGTACAAAACGAAAAGTAGCATCAGTGACAACATTTTCATTGAAGGCGCTTTAATTATAGCTAAATATGAGCTATTCCATTAAGGAAAAAGTAACTATGATTAAGTGGTATTATACAGGAAACAGTTTAAGAGCAGTGTCTGAAATGTTTTCAGTTCAATTCCCTGATAAGCCTATCCCTTCCATTTCATTAATTAAACTTATCATTCGTAAATTTGTAAGTCCCAAGGCACTTTAATAAAGAACTGTAAATGCTCAACTTAGAATGTCAGTAGAGCTGAAGAAAGGGATAATAGAAATCTTGATATTTTACTACGCGTGGAGGAAAATAAAATGATTAGCACGAGGATTCTTGTGCAAGCCGTAGGAAAACATCAAACCACACAGTTGCAGACTTAAAAAAAAAACATAAATATTTTCGTTACAAGTATGAAAACGGCAAGGTGTTGAAGAACGGAGAATGGTATTCTGTTTTAAGGTAATGGAAAGAGCAAATAATAATAGGGATTTTTTAAGAAATATTTGTTCTACCGATGAATGTACGTTCACCCTCAACATCGAACCAAATGTTCGAATTTGCCGGTATTGGAGCCAAGAAAATGAACATCGTCTTGTTCATACTTGGACGCAATATCCACAAAAAAATAAATGTTTGGGCGGGAATTGTAGGACATCACATTATTGGACCATTTTTTATGGAAGGCAACCTTACAGCAGTAATCTATTTGGACTTACTACAAAATCGAATTGAACCCGCACTAGAAGAACGTTGTACGCGAGAATCAGGAGATCTGGTATCAAACGGATGGTTGTCCTGCCCATAATTCTCTCATGGTTAGGGAATACTTGCAAAATATTTTTAACGGAAATATTATTGGCCCACGGCATCTAATCCTTTGGCCAGTCAGGTCTCCTGACATTTCGCCAAAGGGCTTCTTTCTGTGGGGTCACTTAAAAAATTTTATTTATTAAGATGTAAAATTTGAAAATCTAGACCAGCTAAAAAACTGTATTTCGTTAGAATGTGACAGCATTTCTCAATATCAACTCAGTAATGTTAGAAATTACTTTTATGATCGGTTAGGATATTGTTTAGCTGTTAATAGAGGGTTTGCTTAAACATTTAATTAATTCATGTTTTTGTGAAATATTCTTTATTCGTTATGTCCAGCTTTACGTCAATTTTTGACAATAGCGTCATAGAAATTATTGGCTGGTGTTTGCGGTATTACCTAAACTATGAAAATTTCGTAATTTTGCCATCACATCTAATTGAATAAGTTAGGATTGGCTTATTAAAATTTATTCGAAGTTGGCACATGGGTTTATTATATCGGCCTCTTCAAAAAATTTTAATAAAATTTTTTTCTAAAATGTATAGGATTGCCAATATTTAGCCACCTCAAAATTTACATGGAATTTCCTATGTTCAACTAAGCCGTGCATCACCTGGTATGATATTTATACAACAGACAGTGCCGCATGTTTTTTCTTTAGCGTGATTGAAATATTGAAAATAATTTGTCTTTAATTTTCGTCCGTATGATTGGAGCCGAAATAAAAAAAAATATCAAAAGGTACTTTGCATTAGACATTGAACCGTCTACATAAATGTGTTAGTGGCGTACATATTTTTTGTGCTGCCTAAAAATTGTGACATCCGGTATCTCAATTTTTTTTTAATCCAGATATTACGACCCTTAAGTATTGGCATATACAGGGTTATTCACGTTATTCGACACGACATATAGCTAAATTATTTATTTTGGATAAAAAAAAAGTTTTCGGGGTAGATAAGGGTACATTTTGAAATTATTTTCATAACGTACCGTGCGTCCAATTTATCTTGATAACATTTTGATTCGCTGTAACTTTTTTGTTTTTAAAGATATGAAGGTAAACAAAAAAACAAAATGTAGGGTTGGTGGCTAAGTTTTTTTCTAAGTTACATATAAAACAAAACACTATCAATTTTCTGACATATAAGTCTACCTGATGTTTTTTTTTTTAAATAGAACACCCTGTATATTATATATGTATTTAATAAAATACGTTATTCCGATTAAAATAATATAACACACTTTATATTTCAATCTACACGTTTTTGACATATTTGCAAAAATATGAAATTTTTATATTTTTATCTCAAAGAGTGCTGTGACTGACTGCAACAAGTTAACGTATAACAAGAATACTAACATTTTGCAACAAAAAAAAGGTCTAAAATTATTTAACTATTCTATAAACTGCTGTATGTGACCACCATTTTGCTGGACACATTCTTCAATTACTCTAATTGTATGATTTCTGGCATTAAATAACATTTCCGGATTGTCTCTTAACTCATTGATTGCCGCTGAAATTCTTTGCCGAAGTTCCACGACATTGTAACAAGGAGTTCTGTGCACGTGATTTTTTATGTGTCCCCTAAAGAAAAAATCCATTAATGTCAAGTCCGGGCTGTTGGGTGGCCAACCAATAGTTCCACCATTCCCTATCCAAACCCTGGCATATTCCATGTTTAAAAAATTTTTGACTCGCACAACATTGTGAGGAGGCGCACCGTCTTGCTGCCATATTATTTGCGCTGATATGTTTAGGGGTAGATCTTCTATATATTGTGCTATATGGTGCTCCAAGATATGCAAATAATGATATCCTGTTAACTTTTGATCTATAAATATCAGACCCAAAATATATATGTCTATAACACCACACCAAACATTAACTGACTGGTACCCTTGGGTTTTTATTTCTTGTATCTGTCTAGGATTATTTATAGACCAATATCGCGTATTTTGCCTATTACAACCCTTTCTTGTAGTAAACGAACTTTCATCGGTCCATAAAATATTTTTTAAAAAATTATTATTCTCATATATCTATTTAAAAATTGCAAACAAAACTGCATCCTCTTTTGGCATTGTTCTTCACTTAGTTTTTGGGTTTTACGAAATTTAAATGCATTATATTTATGTTCCTTCAAAACTGAGTGGATTGAACCGCGAGAAATACCTGTCTCTTGATATACTGTGGTAATAGAAGAAACTGGATGTGCTTCAAAGAATCCTAATATGTTTGTCTTATTTTGTGCATTCAAAACACTATAATTCTGACATATCTTTTTAACATTTAACACATTACCGTTTTCTTTAAATTTCTTTGCCAGCCTTGCAAATATCTGTTTCGAAGGAGCTTGGCGCTCTGGATAAAGTCTAATATACTGACGACACGCAGCGGTTGCACTTTTATTATTCAAAAAGTATATTTGAAGCATATCACTCCTTTCACGGATGCTAAATTCGCGAAAAACCATTTAATTATAAATAACTGTCACGATCACTCCACAACCAACGTTATATTATATTACAATATGTCAAATATAAAAATGTCTTTGTCACGGCACTCTTTCAGATAAAAATATAAAAATTAAAAATTTTATATTTTTGCCAATATGTCAATAACATGTAGATTGAAATATAAAGTGTGTTATATTATTGTAATCGGAATAACGTATTCTAATAAATACATGTATAATATACAGGGTGTTCTATTTAAAAAAACATAAGGTAGACTTATATGTCAGAAAATTGATAGTGTTTTGTTTTATATGTAACTTACAAAAAAGCTTGGCCACCAACCCTACATTTTGTTTTTTTGTTTACCTTCATATCTTTAAAAACAAAAAAATTACAGTGAATAAAAATGTTATCAAGATAAATTGAACGCACGGTACATGCTGTCCCAAAAACACGAAACGCATCAAAGTTCTATTGTTTTAAATGGAATGCTCTGAATATCATTTAAGTTTCGGTTCCTACGATCAAAATAAAAATGAGTTTCATCGGGGTTTATTGTAGTTAAACCCTACGGTTTCTGAAACATTTCGTATTTTGTGAAAATGTATTAACATTTTTAATGATTCAACTCTCAATATGTATTTTCTTTTTTCAAACCAAACTCACACTGGAGTCTACCAACTGATTAGGTTTTATGTTTCACTTATGAAAAATTTACTAACTGATACAAGGTGTCCAAAAAGTATGACAAGATAATTACAAGTTTGAAATGATAATAATTTGTTTAATTTAAATGTAACACTATGTCAGCAATATAGATGTAAAATTTAATTGTCTATCGAAAAGTATTAAGCTTTCCCATAGCTAAATGCTCGGGTTTTCATGAAAAATGCAAATATTCATAAAACAGACTAATTTTACCCAATTTGATATTAATCAAGTTACCATTTTGACAGGTCAGAATTGGTTGTAAAATAGAAGAGGTTTTCAATAAATGCACTACTTACTGTTAAAGTTATGTAAAGGTAACAAAAGAAAGGAATGATGGACATACAACAAACAATTGCTTATAATAAGTGTTCGAAATGGCGACTATCCGACTCTAAACACAAACGTATCCTATTGTTAAAACCTTCAGCAACATTTGACAACATCGCTGGATTATGTTTCGGAAAGCTTCTCTAATACGCTCCTTTATATTATTATCTGGTGCTGTTGCAGCTGTGTTTTAAACGATTCCTTATACAGGGTGGCGCATCGAAAACGAAACAGAGACATTTACTGGCAGCTCAGTTCTTTTTTGGAAAAACGCTCAGACGATTTTGTTTTCGAGGGGGACACAAAATTGGCAAAAAATCACGTTAACACGTGCAGCCCCCTGGGCGGGGGTGCCAACACCCCTAAAATCTTAAATGGAAATGGGGGTCGAGTGATACCTTCTTTTAAAGGACTTTCAATTCCCTTTATAATGATGTAAAATTCATGTAGGTACTTTAGTTCAGTAGCTTTGGAGATTTATTGATTTAAAGCTTAAAGTAGACTTTAATAGGATTAGTTTGTACTATTTTCAGAAGAAATTTGAGTAAAAGCATTTACTTAATAAGTAAGTGCTTTTCTTCACTACGCCCATGGTTTGTTTATCATTTTGGTGTTGAAAATAGCGATGGGAGCGTTTTTTGTGGCAAAAAAAGTTGTTTCTTGAAGAAAGATAAGAAGGGAATGTCTCGTACTTATTTTAAATAGGAATTTAGTATATAGTTTGCGATTGAATCGACCAAACTTTGTTGTTAAAATACCTTTTAATGCTTTATGCATAAATTAACCATGGTATAGTATAACTAGCCTCAATTGAAACACTTTTTTTCCTCACAAAAAACAGCAGGTAAAAAATCACTGTAAATGTCCATTGAAGCGATGTATCAGGACCACTCAACAGCGAACGCCGTACAATGCATAGATTTTTCCGTTTGGCTCGCGAATTATCCCGGTATACTTTGCAGCTTAAAGGTGATAGGACTGGTCGCCGTGTAGACTGTCTTACTTTGTCGTACTAAAGGAAACCATGGATAAGGCGTCACTGTGACTTTTTTAATATACATCGATTTAATATTTATGGATCCAATTTTGACACGGATCTCCTTAGTACTTTAACATTCAGTGTCGTAGACGTTGGTATATATCCTATTAGAACTATTTACTGTGCGTTATCTTATTTTATTTACTATTGTTTTACCAACGTAGTTTGAGTAGTTAAGTTTTCTGAAATATATTTCACTTATATATTATATTTTTATAATATTATTAATAAGATGGCTTTTTGGAGACCATTTGAGACTAATGATATGGAAACAATACCGGCGGTATCCGACCCGGCAACAGACGAAACAAATGGGGAGTTAATTGGCAAAGACTTACACGTCCAAAGTCAGCGTATTATTTTAAATATTTTTGAGTGCCTTAAAAACAAAAATACTGTGCAGTCAGATAGGGCTGTAGTGCGAAGAATTTCTGAATTGACCAAAATTTCAGAGTCAACCATTTTACGAATAATAAAAAAAGGAACTGTAATAGATCATTCTCTAAAGCGGAAACGAACAAACCAAAAGTTTAGGAACATTGACCATGCTGCCAAAGAAGTAATTCGGCGAATTGTATACGATTTATATAAAAAAAATCAAGTCCCAACTTTAGAAATGATTAGAGATAAATTGCGCGATTATCCTGGATATAATTATCAATGTTTAGAAACACTGCGAAGTATTTTAATCAATTGTGGATTTAAATACAAGAAAATAAATAACCGAATGGTAATAATGGAGTCACGGCGTATTGTTGAACTACGGCAAGTATATTTGCATAAAATTAGTGAATATCGTGAATTAAATAGAAACATAGTTTACTTGGACGAGACTTGGTTCGATACTCATGACGTTGTAAAATATGGCTGGGTAGATAAATCGGAAAATTGTAGCTTAAATACACCGTGCTCAAGAGGAAAACGCATCATTATTCTTCATGCTGGTGGCGAAAATGGCTTTGTACCTAATGCTTTGCTTTTATCTGCCAAAAACATTAAACAATCTTCAGCCGATTATCACGAAGACATGACAGCGGATCTTTTTGAAAAATGGATTTCTGAGCAGCTTCTACCAAACATTCCACCGAATTCTGTAATTGTCATGGACAATGCGTCCTATCATTCGCGTATATTGAATAAACTACCCAACAACAATACAAAAAAGCAGGATATTTTAACATTTATGAAAAATAAAAATATCAATATTGATAATAAAAATAAAATTCCTATAAAAAAAGAATTACTCAAGATTATTAAGAGCCAAAATTTTAAAAATGAATATGTAGTTGATACTATTTGTAAGACACACGGTCATACCTTGTTGCGATTACCTCCATACTATTGCATATTTAATCCGATTGAGTTAATCTGGAGTACCATAAAAAGATCTCTGCGGAAGCATAATGTATCGCCAACACTAAGCGCAGTAGTTATTGAAAATATTCGGCAAGTAGTAAACGACCTGGATAGTAATATATGGAAAAATTGTGTAGCACATGTTATTACAGAAGAAAAAGAATATCCGATTCTACCTCCCGTGGCATCAATAGTGATACAACCAGGCAATGATTCTACTTCTGAAGATTCTGACGATAGTGTTTAAGGTATTAAAAACTATTTTTTTTTCCCAAGTAACAGATTTACATGGTCGCGCGAGAACACTAGTGGTAAACAACTTTAATCATGGCGTGAGATATACCCGCCGCGCAGTTTAACTTTTGTTATCAAGTGTTTGCGCCTAAAACACGTACTTTTTTGTCCATGTATTTACAGTCCATCAAAGCTTTGGACTTTGAACTTGTAAAGTAAAATACCACTGTCGGTATATTAATACTTTTCAGTGTTTACACTATCGTTTTCAATAATTCTAATTGCTTAATCGGCAAAAACTTAAAATTTAAAATGTTTGACAAAACTTTTTGCGCGAACACCCTTTTGTGTACCTATTTGGGAAACTTTCATTTTGTATTTTTTAATTAAGATTTCTTTCGATATGGCCGGCGAGCTTTTAACCTGTTAGGTAGGTATTAGAATCTAAATTATAACCTTCGGCATATACTCACTAAACTAAATAAGGTTTTAAATAGCTATTTAAATTTAAATACTACGATTTCCAAATTTGCGTTCCCAAAACATATTTGCCAGAAATTTAACATACTTACTGGTTATTAGTATAGTAATAAACTTAATTCATTTATTACTCAGTCGGTACGCCTATGTGTCGAATTTCTTACTGTTTTTTGCTGTTTCAATTGAGACTAGTTAAAGTATATATTCCACGGCAGAAAGGGTTCAAATTATCGAAATATTTTTCGGAAATAATCAGTGCGCAAATAGAACAGCACAAATATTTAATGAGCGACATGAGAACAGTAACGTGCATCGAAAATATGTTCTAGAACTTGTAGCTAAATTTCGGGAAACTGGATCAGTCGCCAATAAAAAACGCAACATTGAAAATGCCATAAGGAACGAAGCAATGGAAGTGGGGGTTTTAGGGCAAGTTTATGTAGATCCTACGTTAAGTACCCGCAAATTGGATACTGTGTGTGGTGTTAGTCGACGTAGTATCCAACGGATTCTAAAGGCCCATAGTTTTCATCCGTATAAAATTCACCTTGTACAAGAACTTAATGAAGACGATTTTGATCGGCGATTACAATTTTGTGAAGATATGAGTGAACGAATTATAATCGACGAACATTTTCTATTCAACACTTGCTTTTCCGACGAATGTTCTTTTTTCTTAAATCGTCATAACTGCCGATATTGGTTCGATTCTAATCCCAGAATTTATCGTGAGGTACAGGGTCTTCCAACGAGGACTGAACAGGGGCTCATTTTTGAGCTTCCTTGTATTTAAAGAAAAATCCAAAATAGCCAATCGATGTACTTTTTCCTGCAGAATTCAAAAATGAAACCAAAAATTTATTTGAACCAGAAACAAAAGAGTTACGCTATGGATAAAGTGTTTTTTAAATGGAACACAGCTTTTTTATACGATTTTTGGAACGAGTGATTTTTTTTTGTCCGTTCTGATTAAAATATTTAATATTGTGACAGCTATTTTTATTAAATTTTAATGTTTTATCCAGTATAATTTAACTTTAACCTGTTTGAAACATACACTAGGTAATAAAGGTATAATCACCTTTGAATTCTTCAAAGTCAAAAAATTTGACAAATTTACTATAATATTGCCGAAATGAAATATTCATTAGATGAGAGATTGCAGATTGTTATCTTGTTCTACAAATGCCAAGAAAATGCAAGAGAAGCAAGGAGAAGATTTGTTGCAAATTTTCACAGAAATATATCCGTCAATACTACTCTAAGGATAAAGAACCTATTTGAGGAAAATAAAACATTACATGACAGAAAAAGAAATCCAGAAAGGAATAGAAATCGAGACCGTGCCATTGTGAATTATTTTCGACTGAATCCAACCAAATCAATTTCGGACGCAGTTCGGGACGTTCAATACGGCGGCGGTGTAAGACGCAGAAGAATTACCCAAGGAACTGTTCACAGGTTTTTAAGAAATCATAAATTTAAGTCTTATCATATCCTTCCACTTCAACATCTAACACCGGCACAAAAAGAACTTCGCTTCCAATTTGTGATTCGGAAAGAAAACGAAGACCCTAATTTATTCAGAAATATCTTATGGACTGACGAAGCCACATTCACAACATCGGGGGTTTTCAATAGACATAATAATCATCACTGGGCCGTTGGAAATCCAAGAAAATTTCAGACAATTAAATTTCAAGGAAGGACTTCAATCCATGTTTGGTGTGGCATAAAAAATAATAGAATTTTGGGACCAATATTTTTTAACGGGACTTTAAATGGACAGAGATACTACGAGTTCTTAGAAAACGAAATTGAGAACTTTTTGGAAGATTTACCATTGGAAGAATATCAAAATTTAATTTGGCAACATATGGGGCCCCTCCGCATGCCGTGCGTGAGGTTACTCAATATTTAAACGGAAGCCATGAAGAATGGATCGGTAGAAATGGAACCTATGCTTGGCCACCCAATAGTCCCGATTTGTCAATATTAGACACATTTCTTTGGGGCCATTTAAAGAACGTGGTATACAAGCAGCGAAACCACGATATTGAAGAGATCATGCAGAAAATTGTGAATGAAATAAATCGCCTTAACCAGGAAAATCACAGTCTAACAGCAAGTTAGGAAAGGCTACAAAGAGGTTATCGCACATGTTTCGAGAACAACGGAGGTCACATTGAACAATTAAATTATTAATGTTTTTTTTTTTTTTTAATTAATATAGAGTTGGATTTCTTTTTCTGTCATGTAATGTTTTATTTTCCTCAAATAGGTTCTTTATCCTTAGATAGTATTGACGGATATATTTCTGTGAAAATTTGCATTAAATCTTCTCCTTGCTTCTCTTGCATTTTCTTGGCATTTGTAGAACAAGATAACAATCTTCAATCTCTCATCTAATTAATATTTCATTTCGGCAATAGTATAGTAAATTTGTCAAATTTTTTGACTTTGAAGGATTCAAAGGTGATTATACCTTTATTACCTAGTGTATGTTTCAAACAGGTTAAAGTTAAATTATACTGGATAAAACATTAAAATTTAATAAAAATAGCTGTCACAATATTAAATATTTTAATCAGAACGGACAAAAAAAAATCACTCGTTCCAAAAATCGTATAAAAAAAGCTATGTTCCATTTAAAAAACACCTTATCCATAGCGTAACTCTTTTGTTTCTGGTTCAAATAAATTTTTGGTTTCATTTTTGAATTCTGCAGGAAAAAGTACATCGATTGGCTATTTTGGATTTTTCTTTAAATACAAGGAAGCTTAAAAATGAGCCCCTGTTCAGTCCTCGTTGGAAGACCCTGTACATACACAGCAGCCACAAAAATTAAATGTTTGGGCTGGTATTCTTGGCGATCATTTAGTTGGCTCTTTTTTCTTACCTGGAAATTTGACCGGTGAAATGTATTTGGAATTACTGAGACGCCATAGATCCTGCATTAACAGCCATAATTGAAAATCAGAATGATCGGCGGTACATTGCGAATAGGTTGATGTTCCAACAGGATGGTGCCCCACCACATTACGCATTACGTGTTCGACAATATTTAGATCAGACGTTTCCAGGTCGATGGATTGGTAGAAGAGGTTCCATTTAATGACCTCAAGATCGCCAGATTTATCACCTTTGGATTTCTTTCTGTGGCGTCACTTAAGAAGCAAAATCTATGCTACTTGGCCAACATCGTTAGAAGACTTGCGACAAAGAATTGTGAATGAGTGCCTTCAAATTACTCCTCAAATATTGCAAAATGTGCGGCAACGTTTTGAGCAAAATCTTTATTACTGCATGGAGAGTCATGGTGGTCATTTCCAACATTTAGTTGGCTGACGGGTCAGTTCATTTTTCATTTTTACACTACTTTGCTGCCAAATGTATTGATCTCCACTAATGATGATGTATTAGAGTTTTATTTTAGCTTTAAATCAATAAATCTCCAAAACTACTAAACTGAAGTACATGAATTTTACATCATTATAAAGGGAATTGCAGGACCTTTAAAATAAGGTATCACTCGACCCCGCTTTCCATTTAAGATTTTAGGGGTAGTGCCACCCCCGCCCTGGAGGCTGCACGTGTTAACGTGATTTTTTGCCAATTTTGTGTCCCCCTCGAAAACAAAATCGACGGGTCTGAGCGTTTTTCCAAAAATGAACTGAGCTGCCAGTAAATGACTCTGTTTCGCTTTCGATGCGCCACCCTGTATATCCCCATAAAAAGAAATCGGGTGATCTTTGGGGGCCAATTCTGAGGTCCATTTCTTCCAACCCATCAATTTTGAAATTGAACGTTTGAAAATTCAGGGACCCTACGAGAGAAATGTGTGGGTGCTCCATCCATTTGAAGTCACATCGTTTCTCTTATTACTATGGGAATGTCTTGTAACAACACTGGCAATTGATTTATCAAAATTTTTTAAAGCAAAAAGTAAAAACCGATTAAATATCGACCCATTATTCCGCCCCAAACATTCACTGACCATCTGTGTTGATTATCAGCTATTTTAAATTGATGCGAATTGGAATTAGAAAAGTAATAAAAATTATGTCTATAGTATGTTGCTTAATGCGAGATAGTAATAAAACATTATTGAACTATAAAGCTCAGTGGTCTTCGCCGTATTCCATAGGTGTAGTTCATTTATTATTTCATATAACATTCGGAATTGCAAAAATAGTTGAAATGTGTTCGATTATGACTGTAGTCGGACAGTCAACAATATACCGACTTGTGCACGAGGATAAACGCGGCCCCATCAGGTCACCAAAGAGAATTACAGGAAGAAAGGACTGCCACCAGAAGAATCATACACTCGTTCTACTTAAAATAATAAATACCTACCTTAGACAAAATAATGTCGGAAATGGAAAAGGATGATTCCATTCCACCCATGGGTAAAAAGAAACTATGGACAACTTTGAAGGCAATGAATTTTTGTTATGAAAAAATTCAAAACAGAAAACCACTTTTAATAGAGAAAGACGAAATCATCTGCTGGCGACGACGATATTTGAGGGCAGTTAGACAGTTTCGAAGGGAAAATAGGGATATCTATTATATGGACGATACTTGGTTAAATGAAGGATACACCGTTGGTAAAATATGGCAGGATAAACATATTATAAAAAGCGCGAGGCAAGCTTTCATGGAAGGATGGTCCACTGAAATAAAAGCACCCTCAAGAAAAGGTAAAAGATTATTAATTACTCACATTGGTAGCAAAAATGAATTTGTCAAGGGCGGCTTACTAGCATTTAAATCAAAACGGACTGGAGGCTATCATGAAGACCTGAACGCTGATGTCTTTGAAGAATACTTCTAGCAAATGCTAGATTGTATTTCTCCTGGGTTTGTTATAGTAATGGATAATGCCACTTAAGAAAATCCAAAAAAATACCAACGTTCTCTTGGAAAACAAATGACATCATTCATTGGCTTACTGTAAATAAGAAGCCATTTCATAAAGATATGCTTAAAAAGGAGCTACTGGAGATTGTAAAGTTAAATAAACCTCTTTGTACGAAATTTGTTGTCGACGAAATCGCTTCAAAACGAAATATAACTTTACTTCGCCTTACGCCATAACACTGTGAATTAAACCCCATAGAATTGGTGTGAGCGCAAGGAAAAGGGTTTGTAGCAAGGCATAACACCACTTTTAAAATGAGAGACGTTGGAAACCTCTTGCAAGAGGGAGTAAAGACAGTGGATTGTGAAAAATGGAGTAAGTGCGTCGAACATGTGATTGAAATAGAAAAAAGGATGTGGGAAGCTTATAACATGCTAGAAAACACTGCAGAGCCCCTTATTATTTCTCTGGACCCCAACGACGATAGTTTATCGGACTACTGGGTAGTGATCGACCGATACCGATACCGATATATCGGCTATATCGGCCGAGAGCCGATTATCGGTATCCGCCGATAGATGTAAATATATATCGGCTATATCGGCCGATGTATAAAAACAACCATAGCAGCTTAAAACATTTTAGGATTATTATTAACTATTAATATTATGTCTTTGTTAAAGATGAACTAAATTACGCCAAGAAATAATCGAACTTAAAACGATCTGCTTTAAGAATGCAATACTGAATGCACGGCAATAAACGCACGGGATTCACCGAGAAATTCAAATTAAGGGGATTCACCAATGACTTGGCGCTGAGTCACATAAATTACCGCCTATTGCTGTGTTGCCAAAGTGCATTTTTTGTTTTTATTTTTGTGATTTTAAATTGAACGTTAAAGAATTATAAATTATATTACAGAATATTCAGATTTTAGACATTAATAATGTTATCAATTAAAAAAGGCCGATATGCCGATATATATCGTTATCGGCCAAGACATTATCGGTATCGGCCGATTATCGGTATCGGCTAAAAAAGTCATATCGGTCGATCACTACTACTGGGAACATGATGACTAAAATTTAAAAATTAAGTTGTTGTATTGTACATAATAGATTTTTTTCTATAAATATTTTTATTCCATAATAGATGTACAGAAAAATACAAGTGCTCTCTAATATAAATCTAGCCTATTAATATACATAATACTAAATACTTAAATTAGATGTATATCTATATTTAGGAAGAAGAAAAAAAAAGCACCTCAGTGAATAAATCACTTGTATTGTGCTCCCAATAAAATAATTAGTGCAACACAGTAAAAGAAAACAATAGATATAGAAAGGTGAGAGTGAAAATAATGGAAAAAGCACAACAAAAAAAAAGAAGAAAAAAGCAAAATCAGCAATATCTTAACACTTTTTCAAGAATCAATCATCCAAAACTCGTTCAAATATAACATTATTGTAAAAGATGAATTTCTTAGAGCTACGTGCAAAAGTTTTTGGGTTTTTTATGTGTTTTATATGAATAGGCAGTAGGTTACAAGTCTTAGGTAGGGTATATTTTAAAAATATATATATATATCTCTCTTAAATCTAGGGGTAGGCAGAAGCTCACAATTATTATTGCGGATATTGTATGTAGAAGATGTGTAATTCTGAAATGATTTATTTTTAAATGCGTAAATGCAAATGCTATGGAAATATAAAGTTCGAATATTGCTTATATCTTCTGTGTAAAGAAGGTTAGTATGGTACAATCTTTGTTTCTTAAATATGATCTTTAGTACCTATATAATTTTGAGTTGTATTTAATTTTTGTAAGGCATTCTTGTACATTCCACCCCATATGATGATACCATAGGAAAGGAGTGATTCTACCAGAGACTTGTAAACTATGATTAATAATTTCCTGCAAAGAATTTCACGCAATTGGTAGAATTTGTAAATTAATTTCCTTATTCTTTTTGTTAAATAGTTCACATGGTTGGTCCATTTTAAATTCCTGTCGATGATTATTCCCAAGTTATATAATATTAATATTTAAACTACCTGTAGTAATGCCGTTGTTACTACAGGTAATTTTTATTTTATTCACCAAACTCGTTTTCTATTGTATGCTAATTAGGGTGACCCTAATTTAGGACCGATTCGGGGTGTGTAGGTCCAAAATACGGAATTTTTAAGAACTATCATTGCAATTTACCTGAAATTTACAATGCAACCTTTAAGTTGTCCACCCTGCTTAATGGGTCCTGCCATTGCAAATTTATATTTTATTACTCTCGGGTATTAAGCAACAGAGTATATTAACGGATCCATTGTTTCGAAACGTGCACTAAACAAAACAAAATTTAAAAAGTTTTCGTTTTATGTCACTTTGTCTAAGACCCACATACAAAACTCCACTCGTTTTTGAAAATCGTTTTTAGAAAGTTCTTGGTGACGGCAAATTCAGTTTCTTCGTTTTCTGTCACAGGTTTCCCTTTAGTGAATTTTTTATACTGAACACTCCCAGTTTGCGTCCAAGTTGAGTCAACAGTCTTTCGAAAACGGCTTTATTTGGATGATTTCTGTTAGGAAATCTTTGAGCGTAAACTCGTGAAGCCAGTAAGCAGTTTTGTCGACATTCTCCAAAAATGAAAATCATATTAATTCGTTCTTCTTTTGGATAAATTATCATTTTGAAATACAGAAAAAAGAAAAAAACAAAAACTACCACTATTATAACTAAACGACGATTTGCAACGCAACACTATTAGAAATAACAAACACAAGCTATATTTATGTGACTTGTCAAAATGCGATAGTTGGTTGAAATCAGTCTGTATTATGAATACTTGGTTTTTTCATGAAAACGTGATCAATTAGCTATGGGAAAGCTTTATACTTGAATTTTTCATAAGTGCAACATAAAGCCTAATCAGTTAGTAGACTCCAGTGTGAATTTGGTTTGAAAAAAGAAAATATATATTGAGAATTTAATCATCAAAATTGTTACTACATGTTCACAATATACGAAATATTTCAAGAACCGCAGGTATACAATATACCTCGATGAAACTCATCTTTATTTTGATCGTAGAAACTGAAAATAAAATAATATACCATGTTAAGCTAGCCAAGTGTTGGTATTCAACTTGCGTCAACAGTTCATGAGGCTTTTATCTTCCTCGATTGTAGGTTAATTTCACTGATTCTTTTATTTACTGAGTGAAGGAATTTAACGAGCTTTTCACTGTGGTAATTTGGCGTTTATTTCTCCAAATCACACAAAACTTCTTTGGTACATGATTTTACAATAACATACCATAACATAAACATTCACTACTGATTTTACAAACACATAACTAGTCACTACATTTGTTTAGTACATTTGCTGGGTGCCTTTTTTTAGGCAATGCTATTTGTTTCAATCCGACGGAAAGAAACCACGTGCGTTTGTTGACATACAACCTTGCTTTATCGAATCCAAAAGTGTAGTCGTATACAAAATGGAAAACTATATCATCTGACAGCAAGGTTACGCCCCCGCTGTCACGACGACCAACCAACAATGCACTCTGATAGGCTACACAGCCGCCATGTTTTCTTTTAACCAATTGGACGGTAATAAACAAATATACCAGGCTGTGTCACCTATTTACTGAGCGCCAAAACATTGTCAAAGGGTTTTCGGATTTACAAGATTCTAAAAAATGTACTCTTAACATCTAAATGTAGAGCATTGCTTTTTCCTGGAATAACGGTCGACTAGCCGCTTCCATTCCATTTAAAAAGATTAAACTTTGATGCGTTTCGTGTTTTTGGGACAACCTGCACGTTATAAAATAATTTTAAAATCCACCCCGAAACCTTTTTTTTTATCCACGACAAATGATGTGGCTATATGTCGTATCGAATAACGTGAATAACCCTGTATATACAACGATGGTATTAGGTTTATTATATTATGTTAACTTTGTACATGACATTTTAAAATTATTAATGGCTAAAAATGCAGTGTGAATTTAAAAGAAACATCTTGTATTGTTTTGTTTTAGTGTGATATGGCGAGAATTCCTCAGACCTTAGAATGTGAACTAACAGAAGACTTGGTTAAATCGTGCTTACCAGGAGACGATATAACTATATCTGGAATAATAAAGGTACGGAATGTCAGATGTGCTATTGTTTGCAATTAATTGTTTTTTTTTTTCGTGCAGCATAGGTTGCTTAAAGGCTTGCACCAAATTAAAAGCACTTTAGTAAAAATTACACAATATTCAATCAACGGGTTATTGCGCGACGGGTATGCGTATAATCAGTGTGATTATACGCATCTAAGCAGTAAGCGGGGAAAATTAGTTCTCGGCGAGAAGCTTCAACGATCATGATAACTATAGTTGTTCCAAGCTTAATTTGATGACATAAAAAAGCATTAAACTGGTGATCATAGGCGTCGCTTCTACCAAATAATTAAAATGCGGATTGTTGAAAATTTTTAATATGATTAAATAGTATATATTACAGCTTATTCATTATAGTTTATATCGATAAAAGGTTTGTACCCGTGACTTCGCCTGCAGCGAACATTTTTAAAATGGTCTTTCTGTAAAGAAAAATGCTAATTTTGCCAAAAACAATTTAACAATATAGTTAATATCGATAAGAGATGTGTACCTGTGGCATCGCCTGCAAAGAACACATGAATTTAATATTTTTAAAATGGTCTTTCGGTAAAAAAAAATGTTTATTTGCCGAAAACAATTAAAAAAAATTGTCTTTGTCCAGCCAGAACCGCGAGGAGGTATGAGTTTCCTTGCCAAGAAAGGTTGGGGCAGGTACTATGTTAGTTGGAATATACAGTTATTTTAACAACAAATTGCGGATCGCATCAGCAGAATCACAGTAAACGTTCTGTAATATAACAAGTTTTTAAGATGCATGTTGAACAAACATAATTAATTTAAAATTCATAAACAAATTAATGACTGAAGTCTCGTTAGAACTTTCAGAAGTAGATTCGTTTCCAGGTTGGATTGCTACAGGCGGTGAAACAGAATATCCATTTTCTGTTTTTATAACATGTTAACATTATCAAGAACAACTGCGCTTAAAGTTGGAGATTGATTATTGAGTGATATTCTTTGCTGACAAGAGCAACACATTAGGTACACAGCCATCTTTACTTTCGGCATGATAACGCGTTTTCCTCTCGAACACGGTGTACCAAAAGTACAAACTGTACTATCTATCCAACCATACTTAACAACATCATAAGTATCGAACCAAGTTTCGTCTGAATAAATTATACTTTTATCGGATTCATGTTACTGCTTTATTTTGCGCAAATAGTCCTGTCGTAGTTCAATGATACGCGGGGATTCCATTATAACCATTAGATTATCTAATTTTTTATGTTTAAAGCCACATTTTAATAAAACACCACGCAATGTTTCTAAAGATTGGTACTTATAATCAAGGTAACATCGCAATTTGTCACGAACCAGTTCTAAAGTTGGCACTATATTATCCTCGTAAAAGTTGTAAATAGTTCGCAAAATAAAATCCCTTGTAGTATTGTCAGCCGTTTTGAATATTTTATTTAGTTTTTGATTTATTGGTTTACGCTTTATGGAATGACCGGTTACAGCCCCCAAATTAATTACGTTATAAATTCTTATAAAACCCAAGTTGTGTTAATTAATTATAAGTACATTCTTGTACAAAGCGCATTTTCAGGTTTTCCCGGATTTTCTTTTTTTAAACACGGGTACGTATTTAAAATAATGCGTTGACATCAGTGTCGGACTGGGCCGCCGGTGCACCGGTCAAAAGACCGGTAGGCCCTGAGCCGGCCAGAGGCAAATACAGACGATGCACCCGCACAGGGCCCCTCGCTAAGAAAGGTCCCGCGGAACGCGGGGCCTTCGGGCAGCCCTGGATCTAGGAGAGGTACGCCAGGGCCTAGATTAACACGTTAACTGCCGAGCCGATTTTCAAAAAATTTCCCACGGCGCCATTTTCATTTTTAAATAGTAAAAAACATTTAATGAATATTTATATCTAAAGTATCGTGATATTATTCACCATAGGGCCGTAATTTTGATTTTTTGGTATAGGTCACCGGTGCCCTACACGGCGCCCCAGGAACTATTATGTGAACTCGGCTGTGTAAATGTATATGTAATGGTAGGCAACACACAATATATGGAAAGCACAACATGCCTCCATTCGACGAATCGTCGTAGGTCACCTTATGCCTCGAAATCTTATCTTACGTTGGGTTTTGACAAAGTTATTGACAAAATTTACTGTAGGTCACCAGTGACCCACACGGCGCCCCAGGAAAGTTACCCGTAGGTCACCGATGTCCTACATGGCAGTTAACGTGTTAATGACATTAAAGGCCCCGCGCGGATATTTTGCACGGGGTCCCGCAGATTATCGGGTCGGCCGTGGATGGGCCCTCATGAAAAGGACCCTTTTCGTAATTATTTTTCATTTAAATGGTGTTTATCTAACAATAGTTTAAGTATAGTTTGTCAATTTTCATATGGTAAATACAATATTATTTTCTAAAATGCGTGGCAACATCGGTAAGGCACCTGCAGCGATCTAACCCGAACGGTTCGCCATTGCGTCATGTATTCCGTCCACAGCTAATCCTTTTGTGTTCTGTGATCCACAGGTTAGGTTTTCGTTTTTTTTTTTGAGTTATTATTATATTACTTCAAAACAAAGTAAGTATTGTATCATTATTTTAATGAACTCTATTATTTATTAATTAGTGTTTATATTGTAAGATATTGATATTTTAATTGAGAAAATAGTACCAACATCCAACATTAATCGCTTTTGTAATTCAAAAAATCGGATCTATAATTTAATTGTTTTTTTTTTGGCGGAGCACTTAAAATTTGTTACCTATAACTTTGGTCTATTTATTTTTGCTTTGTTTAGCATTAAAGATATTGTCATGTAGCTTTTAACATAAAACATTACTTAAAAATTGAGCCAATGACATGTAGGGCAATTTTGCTCTATCTAGTCAGACCTATCTATCTAACAGACCAATTTCGACCCCTCTGTATATTAATTAACGTTCCTACTTGTTTTGTATTATAATTTTTTTTGTGTTACATGTTTTGAGTTTATATATTTATATCTGAATTTATACATATATTTATTAAATACATACAAATGTGTAAAAGTTGTTTAATTTCTGTCGGTTATAATAATAAATGGAACGTGATTTTATTTTGTGAGTTTTTGCTTGATATCATTAATAGGTAGGTATCGTTTGCGTATGATGAAGTGATAAAATGCATTAATTTTTTACGCCACAATGCTGTATAGTGTCCAAAAAAAGATTTTATATTATCCCATTTAGTCTGTCTGTCGGAATTTGGATTTTTTTCCCTAGGGTGTAAATTGGTACAAGTCAAGCCATTAACTGAAATGTTTTTAAACTTAGAATTTATTATGCAGTTGGCATGATGGGGGCCTTACATCCCTCGGGACCGGTGGGCCCTAAGGGTCCCAGTCCGACACTGGTTGACATTGAGCATGTAAATCTTTGTTTCTTAATTCCGGACTTATTGCGCTTTCCATGACCGACTCTGGCACCGACTCATATTCCTGTGATAATTCACCTTGACCTTATGTTTCAAATTGTCGCCAGAAAGCCATACTGATATAATAAAATATAGGTACCAAGTAAAAACTTACTTGTCTGAAACCACACAGTTATAGCAGAAAATAAAATATGTAAATTACAGTAAATCGTTTCAACCAGTCACGCCGCTGTCCGATTCCCAATATCGCATACCTCAAACATCAAGTAATTTTAAAGCTGATAAGGGATCACCTAATTGGGAGAACCTTTAACTATTTGCTGTTCTTGTCTATAGCATATAAATTTGTATTTATATGCTCCATTAATTTTCCCATTCGGGAAAAATAGTTCGCACTTTAAATGTGCTTTAAATTGCGTGTGGGCGTCGACGGTCTATCGCCAGGGTGTTGCTAGTTCTGCAAAGTTTTCGTAAGTGTAGGAGGAACATAAGGGATTGTTATTTGTTTATTTTTTTTTGTTTCACAACAGTAAAATTCCTTTTTAGTTTGATTTAAATTATTTTTGTATAAATAATATTTCTGAAGTACTAAAAAAATTATTATAATATTCATGAATGGCTTGTTCCTTCTTTCTTTGACATTAAAAATTTCTTGGTTCAAAGTACATTTGCAAACTAGTTTTCAAAGAGAGTTACGGACTATCAATTAAATACTGATATAAAAGTACACTTTAAATAATAAAAACTTAAAGAATTTTTAAAAGAAGATCTGACAACCCCGATTAAGATGCCGGTCCCTTTGAAGCCCGGTCGAAGGTTTTTTATGTCATTAAACTGACTTTGGAAAAAGTATACGGTTAGTTATTAGTCGCAAGTGGTCATAAAATCGAATCCGCTTGGCAGGTTCTCTTGCATCCCCTTGACAGTCTCTTGCATTCCCAAACATTCGACCAATCGGAATTTCGGCGAAACGGCAATCAGGATAATACTGGGCATTAAAACACACCAATACGTAAAGCTGGTAAAAACAATAAGTACATGAATGTTAATATCAAGGAGATCAAACTTGGTTCTGCTATTACAGTCGTATAGGCTGATTTTATGTATCGGGACCTGCATCTTGAGATATAGTACAAATCGGACCAATAAACTTACCGAAGGTGGTATGTGACATTTTAGATGTGATAAAGAAAACTGGAACGTAGGATTCACACTAATTAGCAGCAGCAGCAGCAGCAGAAAATCAGCACCATATGGGCTTTTTAGGCTCACAAAGCTATGTGACGCCCTTACCGCTAATTAAGAGCCTAGGCTCCATTAAAAATTAGCAAAAAATGCTTTGGAAACTCCAACGCAACACTGCAGAAAGTATGGTTCCCACAACAAAAAAACATGAAAAGACGGCGAGCTCCCAACGGTCAACGGTGTCGGGATTTTTGTGTATACCTGAGATATTGTCAATATTCCAAAGCGAACTTGATTACATTTTCAGGGATGTTACTAGGGCTGTGGTTTCTCAGACCTTGATAGTTGTGAATCTGATCTTACAGATAAGTAAAACTTTGAAGTTTAAATAAATTAGGATGCATATGATATAAACAAACATTTACTTTTGTTTTTAAACAATAATAAGGCACAGAAAAGAAAATTGATTCGTAAATATGTTCGATTTAAAACTGTAACAACGGGCTCAGTCATTCCTTTTTTTTTATGATAAGGCACAGCACTGCAGGATTAATCCTTTATGGTGCTCTGCGAGCGGTGTGTGTGCGCAGGAAACGATTCACCTCAGGAAGGTCGTTCTCCATTTGAAAAAATGTTTTAAAAGTGTCGTTCGAGGGACACTAAGTTGAACCACGTACGGATGGACTGCAGTAGCTTTTCGTGTATTTCTACCATGCACCGCTCTGGGTGAAATGAAGTGGGCAATCTCAGTTGAGCACTTGCCATGAAAATATTTGTAGAATAGACTTAAGTCGCCAACCTCCCTTCGATGTTCAAGGCTGTCCAGGTTGTTTGTCAGCTTATGGTCACCGATCAAGCGAATGGCTATTCTTTGAATAGAATCTCGCAATCTCAGGATATGTTTAGGAGCAGAGCCCCAAATAGGTTTGCTGGTTTTCAAAAAAATATGAATTATTGGCAAAAGCAAGTTGGTGCAGGACCAGCGTTAAAACACATGACCCTATACGTCCCCGTTTTCAGCAGTGGCAAAAACAGTTTTTTATTTCTCTGTGGAGCAAACATACATCTTACCACGGCAATACCAGACCAGGACACTTACTCAGGCTTTTAGTTTGGTTTAACGATAGGTGTGGAGCAACAAACTGCGGTTCGACGTGCGATGGCGATGTTGGATTGTCGGCTACTGGTTGGGAATGGGAGCCAGGAAGCCACGTCCGTTTTCCAAGTTCTCAACGTCCAAGCTAAATTTACGTTTCTTTGGGCTATGTCGCACTGCAGGGCTACTACCCTCGTCATCTTGAATACTCTGGGGGAAGCCTAATTAGTTAGGGAAATTTAAGAAATAAATGTGGCTTCGTCATAACTTCTAGAGAGAAATCAGCTTTCCCGCGCTATATTTTACTGTGACGCACTTAAACTGTTATATTCATTTACAAATCAGAAATGCGATACTAAAACAGTTTTTACAAAGTTGAAGCTGTCGGAAGTTAAAAACATAAAAACATAGGGTTAACTGGGGTAAATGTTAGTGCAGAAATAAATAATAACTTTTCGGGTCCATAGGGTCTTGTGTTGTGGACACATCAGGGAAGTATTCTTGGTCCCCTGATATTTTTATTGTATATTAATGACTTGTCAGAACATGTAACTACGGACATTTTTTTTTATGTATGTTGATGACACCAGTGTCATTGTAGGTCACCAGGACCCACATGTTTTGCATGGGAGGTTATACGATATTGTTTTAGAGTTTAGTTGATGGTGCAACAGAAACAACTTAATTATTAATATAAAAATACGTTAATTATTGAATTTTACTTGAAGCACAGAATATCGGGCCTGAGTAATATAGTATAAGATGGTAATGTCATAAATATTGACTGGTCATTTCAAATAAATGAGTTGTGCTCAAGGCCCAATAAAAGTTTTTATGCAATTTTTAATTTAAAAATAATTTTCCCCTTGCAGCCATTATGTCGGCCTACTATGACATGGTGTAGCCAGCTTTATCTTATCATATTTTAACGTGGGGATAAGCAATAGATGTAGGTAGAGTTTTTGTTGCCCAAAAACCAATTTTAAGGTTAATATTTAATTTAGGTTATAGAGACTCATAGAGATATTTTCTGCACATATAATATTATGACAGTTGTCAGCATTCACTTGTTAAGCTCCTAAGTTATGTTTATGAAAATTAATCTTGTTTTGAAGAAAATGGTAAAAATAATATAAATAATAAAATAAAAATACGCGAGGAAAAGAAAACTTTGGGATACAGAAATTTAATACCCTTTAATATACAGGGTACTCAAATGTTGTTATCCAATATTCATTTGGTGTCAAGTTACAGCGTTAAACAAAATAATAATGTTAAACCAAAATATCCAACATTAACATTGTTTTAAATAAATCATTGGTTTAGTAAATTTTTAAAAATACCGCCATTGACTTCCAAACATTTCCTGCTTCGTTTACGAAGGGCGCGCGTGGATCTGCTAATTGATTCGTGCCTTTCTTTAATATTGAGTACAGCATTTCTAATGCGCCTAATTAATGCATCCCTAGAATCTACTTTTACTTTGTAAACCTCAGTTTTTAACCAACCCCATAAATTGTAGTCCAACGGCGTGAGGTCTGGCGATCTAGGAGGCAAACTAATAGGACCACCGCGACCAATCCAAACCCCTGGAAACCTTTGGTCTAAATATTGCTTGACCCGACGATCGAAATGGGCAGTCGCTCCGTCGTGTTGATAATACATTTGAATTCTGATGTTTAAAGGAATCTCCTCCAGTAGTCCTTGCAATTCATTTTGTAAAAAACTTAAGAAGTGATCCCCTGTAAGGCGATTTTGCAAAAGAAAAGGGCCAATTAAATTATTATCGATCATGCCGCACCACACGTTTACTGAAAACCTGTGTTGAAAATTACTTTCGATTATTGCGTGAGGATTTTCGTCCGACCATACTTGGGAGTTTCGATTATTATTGATGCTGTTACGGGTGAATGTAGCTTCGTCAGTAAAAAGTATGTGCGGTAAAAGATGACGATTATTAATTATCCACTTACAAAATTGCATACGCTTGGCGTAGTCTCCAGCTTGAAGATTCTGTACACGCTGTACATGGTACGGGTATAAGCCTTGGTCGTGAAGCGTATTGATCACTTTTTTTGGGGAATCCCCAACTGAATTCCAATTCTTCGTGAGCTCGTCGTCGCATCTTCTTCTACTAAAGCTTGAACATTTTCTATTTCTTCTAAATCCTGTTAAATGGCTCATTCGGATGTTACATTAGCACTTTGAAGCGTTCCGGTCTCGCAGAGTTTGTTGAAAACTCTGATAAAGGCATTTCTGTTCGGTTATTTAAACCAAGCAATACCTATTTAAAAAAATACAGCTGACTAAAATAAAGCGAAATAGGTAATAAAACATTATTTTTATGATCAAAAATTATCAGACCTCTTTTTGCAAGCGGTGTCGCATGCCATGTTTATTTAAATAGTTTGGAACACAACATTTTTTAAGTTTTAACGGAGGTGCGTAGTCTTCCATCACGGAAATAAATACGCGAACTTTAACTAAACAAAGCGAAAACACACTAAAACTAAACAAAAAGTCAAAACAACTATCAAAAAACACGCTAATAGTACACACAGAGACCGAACGATCACAAACGGCGTGAAAATTCAACACAACTTCGAGAATAGAAAATTGACAATACACTTCAAATTTTCGACAAGAACGAAATCTGGGAGGGTGCTTCTTCTCGATCGCAAATCGCAAATGAACGTGGTGCCCTCTATACGAACTTAACTAAACCAAATTGGGCGATGCCACCATCGGCGCCATCTACGAAATGCGATCCAAACAAAATAATAATGTTTGGCGGGAACGCCCAACTTACGTATCTAAATTTATTTCGGTGATTTGTGACTGACACTAATAGGATAGTGACAGCACAACAATCGAAAGCAAACAATACTAACATTTATTACAGTAAAGCTAAATTAATGCAATATTTTGTTTTTGCCTTATAAGTTGAAAACAAATGAATATTGGATAACAAATTCAAATTCAAATTCAAATTCAAAATATGCTTTATTGTCTAAATACCGCGTATTTGTTGACAAAGCCAGTATTAGTCTAAGTTCTTACAACTATAAAAATAAAATAATAGTAATAAGTAATAACACAATCTTAAATTATCGTCAGATACAGTACATGCAAAAAGGATACAAACAAAACAATTAAAAACTATCACAGTAAAATTCGTTTAAGTCATAATACGCCTTAGTCACTAAAAGTTTCTTAACTTTCCTTTTAAATAGTCTCAGAGAAGGAATGTTTGATAGGTTATCAGGTAAGTGATTATAGATCTTAATGCTTTCATAAATAATAGATCGTTTAACTAAAGTAGAATGGGGTATGGGCAATTTTAAGCTAGAAGCATTTCGCGTGATATAATGAGCTTCGTGGGAGGCGAATCTATGCCGGTATTTGTGAATCAGTGACACAGTCTCCAGGATAAAAAGACTGAACAAGGTCAAAATTTTTTCCCTTCTAAATAGGGGCCTGCAATGATCTATTCTCCCAGCACCACAGATATACCTAATAGCCCGTTTCTGCAAAATGAAAACAGAGTTCATCAGGGTCTGGCCACTCAATCCCCAAAAACAGATGCCATATCTCAGTCTTGACTCTATAAGGGCAAAATAGACGGATCTGGACACGGCATGTCCCAGTTCAACGGTCGACAGTCTCACAGCAAAACACCCAGATGAAATTTTCTTTGAAAGGCTATGGATGTGAGATTTAAATACCAATCCATTGTCGACAATAACTCCCAGGAAATTAGTCTCTGGCCGACATTCAATGAAAACATTGTGAACTTTGGGTAATTGTAGATCATTCCCAAATGACAAGATATTTGTCTTGGACAAATTTAGCCGTAGTAGGTTTGAATCGCACCAGGATCTGAGCTTCTGAAGATCGGCGAGAATACTTTCTTTTAGTGTGATTAGGTCAGTACTGTGCCAAAGAACCGTGGTATCATCCGCAAACAGAGTAAATTTCCCAGCAATGTTAAGTGATGTGAGGTCGTTTATAAAAATCAGGAATAAGACAGGTCCCAGAACAGACCCTTGAGGAACGCCACAATTGTTCCCCAAAATTTCGGATTTAGATGACCCAAAATAAACCCTCTGACAACGACCGGACAAATAGGACTCGAACCATGCAAGGGACACCCCCCTAAAGCTATAGTGAAATAGTTTTTGTAGCAGAATGCGGTGATTGACGCAATCAAAAGCTTTAGATAAGTCGCAAAAAGCCGCTGCGCTTACTCCACCACTGTTAATCCCTGAGTAAAGACCTTCCAAAAACTGGAAGATAGCATCATTTGTATTGCGATTTTCCTGAAAGCCAAATTGAAGGGGACTAAGTATATTATTTGAGCTAAGGAAGGAAATCATCCTGCTTTTTACCAATTTTTCCACAATTTTAGACAAATTAGAGAGTAGCGATATAGGTCTATAATTAGAAGGATCTCCCAAATCTCCCCCTTTGTGAAGAGGAATCACTTTTGCCAGTTTAAGGCATGAGGAAAATACACCTGACTCCCAAGAAAAGTTTATGGCCCAAACCAAGGCATCCAGAGCATGGTCAGGCAGATTTGAAAATATTTTCATAGATAGGCCATCCTCCCCAGAACTATTTTTGTTTTTAATATCGCGTATGACCTGCTTCAGTTCTTCCAGGTCGGTAGGAACAAAGAAAAAGGAACCATTGACCCCTGCAATATTTGCTAGAAATTCAAGTGGGTCAGAATGTTGAGGAATATCCTTTGTAAGGTTTCCTGCTACAGAACAATAAAATTTGTTTACTAAATCAGGGGACAAATCGCTGTCATTAACACCTGAGGAGAACTGGTTTTTTTTGCGAATATCATTTATAATTGACCAACTTTCCTTTTGTTTGTTAGTTGCGTTTGATAGACGACTATTATAATACCAAGTTTTTGCAAGTTGCAACATTTGAGTTTTTCTTATAATTTTGATGCATATATTACACCCTTAGAGTTAGGCCCATTCCTCCCGACTCACCCTGTAGAGAGTCGCCTAAATTCGCCGGACCCTATTCCAGGGTTGAAAAAATCATAATTTTTTTGAAAGGCATCAAAAGACGCGATTTTTTTGAAGAAAAATCGAGATTTTTTCTATTTTTTTTTCTATTTTTATTTTTTTCTATTTTTTCCTTTGAATAAGTTAGTAGCTTAGTAAGCTATTTTCAACACGTTTTTGATTTTATTCCCACCGTTCTTCAAATTTTTATGAAAATAGTTCCTGTCGAAAAAGCTCAGAGCTGCAAATTCCTGTCAGAAAAAGAAAACCCTCCACTGTTCATATAAAGATGCGTCCGCCCTGACTCATTTTGACAAAACGGACATAACTTTATATCAACTGCAAAAATTTAAGAGGCCTTATAAACAGTGTATAACCCCATCTCATTTGTTGCCATGTCTTCTTGACTCAACAAAAACTCAGCAAACACTAACAGAGAGTGAAAAAAATGTTGCTTTAAATAGCTGTTAAAAAATTAGATCCAAATAGTGGTTTACTACCACTCATAGTCAAGTTTCTTGCCAGATCAGAACCTTTCACTGATATTATGTTTCATGATGATATTCTTCAGAATGTAAAACCTATAGATTGGTGGAAGTCGCAACAAAATATACCCATTATTCAAAAAGAGTTCTTTATAATTAGACAATTACTTTGTGCTGCTGCTTCTTTCGCATCAGTCGAGAGAATTTTCTCAACATTTGATTTACCTAGTCCATTTCAAACTCAGAAATTGATTAGGAACGGAAAAAGCTGCAAAATTAGTTTTTTTTACAAGCACTACAATTCACTAAAATAAACATTATTTAGGTACAGTGGTTTTATTTTTTTGATATAATAAACCATTAATTAAATCTAAAAGTTTTTATTTTCTCTTAGTTATATATTATCAGATATTTTGATTTTAATCGTGATATAAATTCAAAAAAATCAAGTGATTTAAATTGCCATTTAAATCATGATTTAAATCCTTTCAACCCTGCTATTGTCCCTATTACTTGAATTATTTACCTAAATTCATTAAGCAGGCCTGAACTTGCTAATACAGTTTTTTGCATAAGCATAGCTTTTACAACCTTAATGAATTCGTGAGTCTGAATCCCGACTGAATTTTGTCAGATATAATTATTGCTCTTGATATTAAGTGTATTTCTTATTTATTTTTGTTTTTGTGACGTGTCCTATCTGTTCATTGTAACTGCCTAGAGGAAACAACAAAGTTTTTATTCTTATTCTTAATTGTATACAAGTTCTACAATAATTGTATATTTACCTTTAAAGTTAAAACAATTCGGGACGGATATGCATTGCTTTGATGAAGTACAAATAAATACAGTGCTTAACCTTCTTTTTTCAGTTTAATAATGCGTTTTGTTCAGACCTCTGCAAAAAATTTGTATTTTGCTTCATGTAAAATTTATGTGAACATCATGTGTCACAAGGAAGTAGTGTTACATATGCTTTTTTCCATTAGAACTGCTTTATATCTTAGTTCAGGTTAGTGAAAACGTGATACGTGATTACGTGTGAAAACTTGGTTAAATGATAAAATATTAGTTAGAGCAATGTTTACTTTTATTCCTAATTTTGGGGTAAAATTAACGAAAACTATATTTAATTTAAAACATTTGCAGATTGCGTTGTTAAAACCATTTTTATTTTAGGTGAGGGATCCTAATGACAACAAAGGCAAGAATAAGCAGAATTCGATATTTAACCTTTATTTGTATGCAGTTTCCGTGTATAACAATAAAAATGAGAGTGGTGGGGGTTATTCTGCAAGTTATGAAAGAATTACGTTTACACAAGAAGATTATCAAGCTATCAAGGTAATTAATTAAAATTAAACTTAACACTTTATGTACTAACGCATTTTTCTTACCGTTTTTTAATCAGTTGTTCTGAAATAATTGAAGGTAAAGTTGAACTAAGATTAAAAATTATAGGTGGCAGTTATTAAAACAAGTATTCACTAAAAGCCAAAATAATGCTATATTAATTTTTTTTTTGTTGTAATGTTAAACTTTAACACAGTTTTCTTCCATAAAAAAAAATATACTTTGCACTTGTACCATTTTTCCAAAACAAAATTTTTTTGGAAGAAGGGTACAAGTACATATAAACAAATCTTTTATTATATTAGAACACAAAATAGGTAAATAGACAGAAATTCTTAGTCTTCTTCATCGCTGGACAAGAGTCTGTCATTTTCATCAACGTCTGTCTCAATTTTTTCTTGTTTTTTCGTAGACGTTTTAGCTTGTTCCTTCGTATGTGACAGTCCTTTAAAGAAGTTATGATACACAGGTGGTATAAAAGGCAACAGATCCTGTAGATTCTTCCATTTAGCATATTTAATTTTTACTTGTTCTGTATACTGGCAAGAAAGGGCAATAGTTGGTAACCGACCAGGCATATGCTTAGAGCAATCGACTTGAAAAAAATCAATAGTGTCGTTTAAGGTGTACTTGAAATTCATAATGAAAGGTGCTTTTTTCTCCACTCGTATCCACTTTATATCGCGCCATCTAATTTGATTTCCACTGATATCCTTCTTTATTTCTTTAGTAACATACTTTTCTAAATTTGCAAGTGAAAGAAAGTCATCAGTCTGCATTTCGTAGCAGGTAAATTTTTTTGAAGTTTTCTTGATTGCTTCGGTCCATTCTTTAGGAATGTATATGTATGGTATGTGTTTTTTATTTTTCTCAATAAGCCCAAAATCTTCATCACATTCCATGTATGTGTGTCCGGGTTATAAAAATTTATGATCAATGGTTTCTATGCTGCTTTCCTTCACAAGAAATATTAGGAATTTGACTATATTTTTGTTCTTGTTTTGGCCTGAGCACGAATCACTAAAAGCGATTAGCTTCTTAGCAGTGCATGGTAAGGTGGACACATATTTTACCAAACAAGATCCAACTTCTAAGGAGCCTCTGCCTGCCCTTGATTCATCCCACATAAACATGTTTGCACAGTTTTTCCCAAGGTTGTGCACTCCTAGATTGTATGTCCAAAGAACTCTCATGTAAAACACTTTATTGGTTGTTAACTGAGGTGTGGGCAATGTTTTTTGTAAATCGAAGCAAACTGATACTATTTCGTCATCCTTAGAGCTTCTTGCCAACTCTTTTGCCTCTTTTTGCTTCAACTCCCTTTGCTGCTTTTCTTTGGTGCAGGTTTTTTTGTTGTTCAAGTTCTATTTTCTCGTTCTCTGTCTGAGCTGCCAACAAGGATATCTTAAACTGATCACATTTATTACATGTATCAGAAAGGGGCTGATGGAAACTAAGGTTAAACCCAGTATTAAAAATATGCCTATAAAACCATTCCTTTACTGGTTCTTTATTTCTTTCTGTGCAGAATTCAACATAACATTCGTACATCTTTTTTATAGTAAGATGTGATGGTAAGTAACTCTTATTGAGATTATGTTGTCTTGTGTAGTGACTTTTGTATTTTGGGAATGAATTTATATGACTTTTGACCAAATTTAAAGCTTCAACTGGTATTTTCTTAGGACATGGAGCCTTACCTCTACTATCAGTGGTAGCAAATCCGGAATTTGTTTTCTTCTTAACAGCTCTAGAGTATCGGCCATTACTAATATCTAATGTTTTTAGGAAAAAAAATTTACAAACTCTTAAGTTTTTCAATTTTATAATAATACTTTTGCTTTTATGACTTGCTGCATTTGAAATTTTTCTTTTTGGTTCGTTACATTCAACACAAGATGATATAAATGCCGTTTGTAGATTCCAGTCACCTAATGCCCAAAATTTACTAAAAATATGTTGGCGGTCTTCTTCCGAAATCGTATTGCAGTTATATCTACAGTTATGTTGAACTGCTTGCAGACTTTTTGCCCTGTGGTTAACATTGCTACTAATATATTCCTGTCCGCTATTTCTCTTTCTTTTTATTGTTTGCCGCTTACCAAGTTCTGGACGCTTTTTACTTTTTGTTTTGAAACAGTACCACTCGGCCCTGGCACTGGTTGATCACATACATGACTCTGAGTATCTATTTCTCCGCTGGAAGACTCTGACCCTGATGGATTGTAATCTTTGTCAGCATCTGAATCATCAACTTCAGAAAAATCTATTACTGAATCTAAAAGAACAACCAGTAATTAGTAAGGTTAGGTAGAATATCTAAAATACAAAATTGCCATTAATAGTATACTTACTTACTGCTTACATAAAATAAATTGATTCTTACTTACCACTCATATTTGTAACAATTTATGTGTTAAAGTTCTTAAACAAAAGGGTAAAAATACTCTACTTATCCAAAAACCGAAATAAACGTGTTAATAAACATCAATCATAACATGCATGGACTGTCGAGAGGAAAAGTGATACAAGTGCACTAAGACCACTTTACTACTAAGATATTTCAAAGCTTCTCTTAGTAGTGTATCTATCAACATAGAGATGTCGTCACTGGTACGGATTTTCACTTGTACCATTTTTGCTCTATATAAAATACATATTTAGTAGTGTATCTATCAACATAGAGATGTCGTCACTGGTACGGATTTTCACTTGTACCATTTTTGCTCTATATAAAATACATATTTATAATTGCATTACCGCACTTAACTGAATCTGCACAAAAATGTCACTACTTGTACTACTTTTCCTCTGAGCGCCTCAATTATAATGTAGTAATTTATTTTAAATTGTAACAAATTAACCTAATAGGGAAGGATTGTCGAATTTATTAATTTTAATTAAGTAACAAATCAAATAAAACACAGGCGGTTAACCCCCACAATATACAGGGTGTTTCAGAAGTACGGTACGTAACTTAAGGGGATGATTAACTAGATTAAATTTATTAAGTCCTGTGGCGTCCCGGGGAGCAGCTTAACGAATATTATTAACAAAAAATGTACGCCACTGACTTCTCTAATTTTGATATTTTTTCTCGGATTTACCAACTAATAATACAACTTTTTGTTCCCTGAATTGCTTTCGTATCTTGCTTGTGACGGGACTCTTGACAGCTAAGTGGGTTGGCTGGTTTATTTTATACAAAAAACACAAGGTTGGGAGTGTTAGTCGGCCTTTATTATGTTCTCTTGGTATCTTCACCATTAAACTATACACAGAGAAAAACAAAAGCTTAGGTTGGAGTAAACAGGGCACAGGGCCTTAACATGTTTCAAGTTTTAAGTAATAAAAATAAACTATAATACATACAAAAATATGTCTTACCTATACACGACCAGGTGCACCGCAACTCTGATTTAAAAATCACAGGCGTGGATAAAACCTTGAGGTTCGTGAAGTTCCTCTGGTGAAGGGTACGAGAAAAATGGTTTTTACGTTTTGACCACGACAAAAACGAGATCTTATTCCTCGCAGAAAAAGGTAGGGTTTTACCCGCGGTAAATACAAAATAACCCAATCAGATCGGTAGGCGATTTAGAGTCGACGCAGGACTACAACGGTCCACTGCGCCACCATGGGCGTAGGTATGAGGTTTCGTTACATCTTCGCCCCCCTTCGGTTAAGGCCTCGCAACCTAGTTTAAATTTTAATTTAGTGAAGAGGACGTATTAACTGAAAAATCGTTTAAGATGAGAAGCGTGAAAAACACCCCTTTCATGACCTGTGTCTACATGACTAAGGATATAAGTAGCGTTGCTAACCTTTTTTTTAATACAATAAGGTCCTTCGAACAGCAACAACATTTTTTTTGTTTCCGCTCGTATAGCCGACGAGACGGTATTTGCTTTAAGTAAAACTAGATTTCCTGGCTCGAACTCGGTAAAAGGGCGACCCGGAAACTGCACAGCACGACGAGCTGCCTTTCCCCGTGGGGTCGCGTCCGCTAAGATAAGTTTTTCGACATGAGGGAGCGCTGAAAAGTTACACAACCCTTCCCTAGGTAAAAAAGATGGTGGGGGACTCCCGAACTGAAGTTCATCCGCGGAAAAACCGGTGGATTCGTGCACCACGTAATTCAAGAAAATCTCAAAATTAGAAACCTTCCAAGCCCAACGCGAGTGTTGGTCCGAGCAGTAGGTTCTCAACAGACGGCCCAGTTCGCGCATGACACGTTCACAAGGGTTGCCGCATGGGTGACGTACCGACGAATAAACCAACTTAATATTTTGTGCTTGTAAAGTGTCACGCCATAACTTCGAAGTATACTGGGTCCTGTTGTCACTAAGCATGCGCGAAGGTACGCCGTTAATTGGAAAGTAATCTTTGATAAGCCGATTTAACATTGCCCGCGAGGTAGCCTTTTTTAAGGGGTACAATCTCACATGCTTAGTAAAAAGATTTACAATCACAAAAAGATACATTGCACCACCGCGACTACGTATTAGAGGCCCTAAAATATCCGAAGCAACGATATCGTCTTTACCGGAAGGTACTATTTGCATCTGGGGGGGGCTTAGGTAAAATACTTATTTTGGCTTTCTGACAAATTTCACATAATTTGATACGCTTCTTAACTTCCCGGTGCATATTTGTCCACCAAACTTCGTTCTTTAGGAGCGACCATGTTTTATAAACACCAAAGTGTCCAAAAACCGAATGATACACATCAATAAATTTAGAAACAAGTTGACGAGGGACACACATTAAGTAATGGCCCTCATTACTACCGATTTTATGTAAAATTTCTTTATGCAAAACAAACTGTGACTGTAAAGACTCGTCACTACTTAATTTTTCCCTTATTGTATGAAGTTTCTCGTCTTCCTCCTGAAATTTTGACATGTTTTTCAATAGCTCCTGAAAACCACCGGGTAATTTAAAACAAGTTAATATTTGAAAACATTTATTCTTTGGTGTAGGAAACCTTCCACCAGCAAAACGACTAAGAGCATCCGCGGCGATGTTTTCGCGCCCCGGAACATGTTTTATTTCAAAATCATATTCCTGCAAAATCAAAACCCACCGCGAAATTCGCTCCGAAAGCAGTCGACATCGATGGATATAAGTAATGGCACTGTTATCTGTATGCAAATAAAATTTACGGCCCAAAAGATATGAACGCCATTTTGTTAGTGCGAAAAGTACTGCCACTTTATTACATGTGCAAAAAAAATACCTATGTATTTTAAAGTTAATTAATATATGAGGTAAAGGTAAGTTTTGATGTATAATTTACCTGTTTTGTCAATAACAAATCAAAAGTGAATAACTTTACTAACGCTGGAATGGCCCAGATGCATTTCAATTATGGCCTAGCAAATGGAAACGCTGAAGAAGCTCGGCGAATTTATCAGGAATGTTATCCAAACAGAGTACTGCCATGTGTCAAAACATTTAGACAGCTTCATGCAAGATTGAGTGAGATTGGGAGTTTCAAACGTAGTACGGAACTTCCTGGCAGACCTGCAACAGTAACCACACCTGAGTTAGAAGAGGCTATATTTCGAAAGATAGAAGATGATCCTTCAACTAGTGCCAAGAAGGTTGCAGTGCAACTTCAAACAAGTGCATCAACTGTTTGATGGGTTTTGCATCTTTATCAACTATACCTATACCATATTCAACGTGTGCAAGCTCTGCTTCCCCGTGATTTTCAGCCAAGGTTTGATGTTTTGTTAGTAGGACATTGCTTCATACAGTAGCACATAACAACAATGTTTTACCGAACATTTTAGTTACTGATGATGCCTCTTTTTCAAGAGAAGCCATTATGAATTTTCATAACGAACATTTTTGGGCGAACAATTATCCTCATAAAACTAGAGAAGGTCGTTTTCAGCAACAATTTTCGGTGAATGTATGGGCTTGGGCAGGGATTATTGGCGACAATCTTATTGTAGGTACCATACTTTTTACCACCTCGATTGAATAGAAGCTCCTATACGCAGTTTCTATTTGAAAAACTTGACGTTCCGTTAGAAAACGTGCCTCTACAAATTAGAACTAATATGAGGTTCATGCACGACGGCGCTCCAGCTCATTTTAGCCTAGTTGCTCGTCAGTACCTCGACAACACTTTTCCTAGTTGCTGGATTGGACGCGCAGGTCCTCAAGGTTGGCCAGCTCGCAGTCCCGACTTGTATCCTCGAGACTATTATTTATTGAGTCACCCAAAGTCTCATGTATACAAGACGCCTGTACTAGATGAAAACGGTACCAAATTTCAATAATATCTGGAAAAGAGTATTTAAAAAAATTATTAAAAAACGATTTTTTTTTTTAATTTTAAACACCCTGTATATCAAAACTGGGGCAACTCCTGACACATTTTCATATGACCTTTTTCTCTTAGAATGTCATAAGGAATCACCCCCTTAGGTTACGTACCGTACTTCTGAAACACCCTGTATATTTAAGAGTTATCAAAACTTTATTGTTCCCAACATGTTTCTAACATAGAAATATTCATCATCAGGAGATACAACGATCGACCAGAGTAGTTTTGCTAATTAAAATTGATATAAATATGTAAGTAGAAGTTTATGCTGAATTGTGACCAGTTATAAGAAAAGATAAAAATTGTTAAAAGGTTTTTTTATTATGTTGATGTGAGTATATGATAATCGAGAAGTTAGAGAAGAGTTTTAATTTTGTTACGGTATAGTAGAATTAAAGAGGTGAAGAAATGGGTTCAAATTAACGTTGAGAAATGAAGTTGTAAAGTTGACATTGTTGAAAGATTATTGTATTAATTAGCATCTGATGATCAAGACATTTTTTAAAATGTTGGTATGGTATTATAGTAGAGGTATAGAGATGAAAATTTAGAGTCAAATTGAAGTGGAAAACTGAAGGTAAAATGGAGTGAAAGTTAATATAGTTATAAGATAAAGTTTACAAGTTGTAGAACGTTGAACAAAGAACAAAGAGGGACAGAACTGCAGGGTTACTAGGGTAAATTGGGACAAAACTGGAAAACAGTTACATAGCAGAAGGTTATTAATAAGGGTCCTAAAGGCTAAAAATTAGTTATTTGTGTCTCATGATGTGAGATAATTCAATAATTGTAAAATAAGTCGGAATAAAACCACGTTATCACATACGGATATCACGTGTCAGGTTCGAGTGAACTAACCTGGACTACTTCTTCAAGTTTAAATAATAAATGATACTCTTGGTCCTAAGGTTTGTCAAAGTACTCATGAATTATCCTGTATATACAGGGTGTTATTTAATGTAATGAAGCTATTTTAATGGGTCGACAAAGTCGAAAAGTTCACATAAACTGTCTAGGTTTCGAAGTTGGAGTTTCCAAAGATACAGTAAATATGATTTTAAGAGAACAGCTGCTGCAGCCATGCCACCTCCAGACAGTACAAGAGCTTTTAGCTCTCGATCTCGAATTCAGACTAGGGTTATGTCGATCCTTTCATGAACTTAAAGAAAATGTTCATAAAGAAATTGTATTTACCCGATGAGTGTTGGTTTACATATAAGAATGGGTATGCGAAATTTAAACCAGGTTTATCAACATTCATAAGCATAGTTTTAGTTCATAATCATAACTTTAGCGCATAAGCATAATATTTAAATTAAAGGATCAAATGAAGTTGTGTAAAGATGACCAACTTTAATCTTTTTCGAATTACTGATTAAAAACTTTGTTAATATACGCATGCGCAAGAGCAACTATTTGACAGAGGTAATGACCTAAAAACCACAGAATCCTTTTTCTTCGTTGACAGCTTGTTCTGACTAATTTTGTGGAAAATGGATGGGCGCGAACCCAAAAACCCTAATAATTTCTGGGTTGGTTAGATCACACCTGGATTATAGCGCAATTTTCATCATACCGGCCACAAACAAAAATATCCAGAAGATTGACACTATATTTTACCAGGGACTAGGTGACGGCCTGGTCGCGTGGCAGCATTCTCGCTTCCCATGCTAAGAGTACCTGGTTCAAGCCTGGGCTGGCCCAGCAGACTTTTTCAGTTTGCAGGGCCCAGGTCACCATACTACGTTGTGTTGCGTATGCAACACACCGGCAAATTCTCAACGGTACTCTAGTCTAGTAAGTACTCTAGAAATGGCACGTTGTCGAGGAAGGAACCCTTGAGCCAAATGAAGGTTGATCAGTGGTGCGGATGGTGTATCTCGGACACTGTAATTATCGTCATATTCGTATGGTTGAGTTAAAGAAAATTGGCGACTGAGTCTTGAGTGCACGGGTTTGATGCTGTTCCGGATAGTTCGAGGGTCCCCGCGTCTTAGCTGCATACAAGGACGTTTAAGGGTTGGCTCGTTGAGATTTGTAGTGAGCAAAGAGACATTAATAATAACAAGACCGTGAAAATATTGTGCCGAAAATAACATCTGTCGATTATATTGTGGTTCTGAACCCACGTTAAAACTGTTGGTTCCGTCTTGCTGACATTACCAAGACGTTAAAACGGGCGTGCAGAGCCTGGGTTTTAATATCCCACTCTCGGCAATAAAAAGTACTATTTCTCCATAGGGTGATTCACTGATTCTTTTTTCTAATTTCACTCTCAAGAAAAAACTTTTCTTTACAGAAGCATTTTTTTATTCTACCAAACTATGCCATTGGAACAGATAATGTCAGGTGTTTACATAAATTGTGAAATCATACTCTACTTCACATGAGTTGTTATCAATTAACTAATCAATGGCCACATTGACTAATCACACTTAAGGGGGCTCATGTAACCCGCAACAAACTTTTATACTTTTACTTCAACAATTTTTGCAAAAGGTTGAAAGCTCACGACTACTTCGGCGCTGATAGCCCGAGAAATCCGTGAGGAGAAGACGTTCCGCCACGGACAGAATTCTAAGACCTACTGACTCGCTTTTCTACACGTACGCAACGTCTATAACTGTCGCCGTTTGTCATAATTGGAAAAGCCTTGCCGAAAACTAATCTTCACCGCTCTTCAATCGAACCGAATAGTCATATATGTACCGCTTACCAGCTAAACGCAAGTTAAAGGTCTATAAAAACGTAAACAAACTGTTTTGTTATTAAGGGTTTTCTATTGTATTATTTTACCGAAGGGATTATTAAATGCGACGTAAATTCGCCGTTAAGTTTGTGTAATATTTTAAAAGATGAGTTTTATTTATTTCTTTAGAACAATAGAACATAACCGAAATGCGGCGTTGCCGATCATTATTAACTTTTCACTGGAATGTGATTATGGTTTTGGTCCAATTATCAAGCAATATTAGGAATTTGAATTATGTTAATTAGTCTTGAAATGCATATGCATGTTTCCTTAACAACGGGGTCGGCAAAAAGGGTCAAACTGGCCTACTTGCTTGGCGTCAAAGCCTCCCCTTCCACTACTACTACTACTTACCAGGGACTCGTGATTATTACCAGGTGTATGAAGTAGACCTTGAACACAGACGAAGATGGTTAGCGATCAAGTTAATAACACAAATGGTATTTAGTCAAAACAACCCACTAATCAACATGCTAAAAATGCAAAAACAAACCATAGTAGAAAAAAATCCACTGCAAGAATAATTCATAGAAACATCATATCTAATACACGCTTTGGGCCAAATCGAAACATACATGGAATAAAGAACAGCCAATATAGCAAACAGGAATGTAAGAGAGAATAGAAAGCTATAGAAAATCATACCGTCCAAGCAAGAATTACTTTTATCTAAGAGAGCTTGGATTGAAAAACCTAGGGCTTGGTTTAGATATCAATTATAAGAGGACGATATATCTAACCAAATCTAGGTTAAAATTGTGTCAAATTCATATTATGACAAGATATGCCAAACTGATGAATTTTAAAATAAGTAAACAATTACAAATTTATTTTTGTTGTTTACAAAATTAACAAAGTAAGAATGTAGAGAAAAGAAAATAAAAGTTATAGAAATTGCTGAAATTGACCACCGCTCCAAGCATAAATTCACACGTCTCTTCATTTTTTCGAAAGCGTTGACCGGCATCTCTGGGGAAATATTACCACATTCTTGGATAATCCTTCCTTGTAATTGTTCTAAATTTTCAACTGGTGTTTTAAAAATATTGTTCAGGTTAGGTTTTCTTCAAATGAGGAAAAATGAAGTAATCCATAAACGCCAAACAACGTGATCTGGGTGGGAATTTAATGTCTGTTCGAAAACTGATTAATCTGTCGTCGAAAAAATTGCGTAAATAGTTAATAGTTTCGGCGGATGTATGGGCTGTTTCACCGTCCTATTGAAAATAACACAAACGTTGTTCATCGTCAAGTTATTGCTCCACAAATGTCATAGAAAAAAATAGAACCAACAATTCTTCTTCGGAAAACAGCCAACCAGACACCAATTTTTTGTGATGGGAATTTTCACTGCTCCACTTGCGTGTGTTCTGAGAATTCACATAACCGGTGAGGTGGAACCAGGCTTCACCAGAAAAAAATGTGAGGTCTAATAAATCATTTATTTCCAATACATTTTTGGGTAAACTTAACTACTGACAGTAATTCCTGCATCTTTCAAAATCTGCAGCTCGTATTTCTTGGAATACTTGCACTTTATAGGGAAACAAATTTAACTGTTTTTTTTTAGAATAGTCCTGCATGCTCCATAAGATCTTCCCACTTCTTGAGACAGGCGTCTTACACATTTTGTTGACGTATTTTGCATTACTTCACGAACGCTTGCAACAAGTTCTTCTGTTCCTACAGACGGTTTTCCAGTTCCTTTTTTTTGTTGTATAGAACCTGTTTCTCTAAACAGAGCCGCGGTTCTTCTCAGGCACTTATAAAGATTCCCAGTAGAAGCGACGTTAGGAAAATTTTCACGACAATCGTCCATGCACAAACGCTGATTATATTGCCACTCACCATTTACTCCAGGGATGCACATAACGCGGCCCGCTGTCGATATTTATGCAGCCCGCCGTCGATATTTATGCGGCCCGCTAACGAATTTTAAAAGCGATATTTATGCGGTCTGCCAACGAATTTTAAAAGTATTTTACTCGCCGCGCTCCGGTCTAAGCATATTGTTACGAGACTAGAACTAGATTACTTTAAGATTCGCGAAACACGTCGGTACTATCCCGAACAAAGTGGAAGGTTCTCGATGTTTGGTAACTCGTATAAATACGACGCATCGCCAGCTACCGGGGCAGTTAAGTTTTAACTACGGACAAGCGAACATTATACTGATTGAGAACTGTAATCTGTGACGAGTAAATATTTCGTCGTTCGAACTTGGCTTCTACCTACGTAACAATATAATATAAATTTTGATATGGATAAACCAGGCCCCAGTAAGAAACGTAGTCGTAAGATTGAAGATGAAAATCAACAGTTTCAAGATATTTGGACCGAAAAATACTTTTTTATTTCATCGCATAACAAAATTGTCTGTTTAATATGCAAGAGTAGTGTTTCTATTCCGAAGGGAAATAATGTGAAAAGGCACTATGAAACCCAGCATCCTACTTTTACCAAATTAACTGGCGAAAATCGAACGCAAAGAATTTCCACTTTACAACGGGAACTAATAGGCTAGCGAGCTATGTTTACAAAACCAATTCAAGATGCTGAAACAGCTACTGAAGTTAGCTTTGAAATATCTCGATTAATAGCGAAAACTTGTCGGCCTTTTCAAGATGGTGAGTTTGTTAAGAAATGTTTAGATATCCCCGCAAAAAAAAATTTGCCCGGAAAATGTAAAGAAGTTTGAAAAAATTCAGTTAAATCGGATGACTGTTCAAAGAAGAATTACCGCATTAGCAGCTAATATAGAAGAGCAATTAGCTACGAAATCGAGAAGTTTTGAGTATTTTTCTATAGCACTCGACGAATCTACAGATAGGTTCCACTGCTCAACTCTTAATATTTTTACGAGGTGTAACGCAAAATTTTGAAGTGAGTGAAGAACCGATTGGTATGAGTTTTTTTGACAAGTCAAACCAAGGGGAGTGACATGTTGAAAGCTCTTCTGGAAAAATGTTCTATAATGGATTTGGATTTAACGAAAATATCTGGAATTACGACTGACGGAGCACCTTCAATGGTTGGAAGTACATCTGGGATAGTAACTATGTTAAAAAAATATTCACAAACTAAAAACATAAATACTAATTAATTAATGCAGTTTCATTGCATTATACATCAAGAGGCCCTTTGTTCAAAATTATTGGGATTCGAAAATGTGACGAAAGTTGTAGTACCTACTGTAAACTTTATAAAATCACGAGGTCTCAATCACCGACAATTCAAACAATTTCTCGAGGATATTGAAAGCGAGTATGATGATCTCCTGTTTTACACTGAAGTAAGGTGGCTAAGTCGTGGGTTGACACTACAGAGGTTTCTTAACTTGATTGAAGAAATCCAATTATTTCTGGCGGAAAAGAAAAACGACGTCCCCGAACTCGACAACCCTGATTGACTGTGTGACTTAGCGTTTCTTGTAGACATCACAAATCACTTGAATGTCTTAAATACGCGAATCCAAGGCAAAGATCAATTGATTTCGCAGTTATACTCTCATGTTTCGTCCTTTCAATGCAAATTGAGTCTTTTCAGGACACAAATCAATTCAGCCAATTACAGCCATTTTCCGAACTACAAAAAAATTATGGAGAAAGTCAATAAAACTGACGTCAATTTCGCTCATGTTGAAAAAATTGATATTTTGATACAAGCTTTTCAAAATCGTTTTGTATGTAGACTTCAAAAAAGTTAAACCTCTATTGGACATTTTCAGCAATCCTTTCAACATTTCACCCGAAAATGCGCCGGAATCAATGCAGCTGGAATTAATAGACCTGCAAAATGATAGTTTACGAAACAAATTTAATGAAGGCAATTTACTCAACTTCTACCGTTGCGTTGATAAAAACGCTTATAAAGAGTTGCGAATAAATGCATTGAAATGCGCAAGCTTATTTGGATCGACGTATATTTGTGAACAAACGTTTTCAGTGATGAAACTAAACAAAACGAAAAACCGAAACCGTCTGGCAAATGAAAATTTGGAAGCATCTTTACGTGTGGCGACAAGTAATGTGGAGCCAAATATAAAAAAAAACTTGTTAGTTCAATTCAATGTCATGCATCAAAATAATAAAACATGAAATATTACATTGTAATGATTAGATTACCTTACGATTACATAATTACAACAAACATTTTTGAAGGTTCTTTTATTTTTATCATTGTATTTCATACTATTTAAAAATAAAAATGTTTGTGTTATAAGTATTGTTTGTAGTGGCCCGTCCTTGGCTTATATTTTTCTCGAGTGGCCCCTGTTCCCTATAAGTCTGTGCATGCCTGATTTACTCTAACCCTGTGTCGAAAATACGCTTCAACCATGAATTTCTTTTGCTGTTCCGTAAAACCCATTGCGTGAATTATTCAAGAAATTAGGTAAATTAGCGATGAATCAAATTACTTGTAAGGACTGTTAATGATGACGGAATAACTGATTAATTGATAATGCTGGTATTTACTGACACCAACAGGTATTAAGCTTTACCGCTAGGTACGGCCTTAAATGCAAAGCACACTTTGATGATAATGATTTTTGCTCGCACGGTAGGTACATCTTTATATTATTCACAGACGCATCCAAATATGGAATCTCAACAGGATATGGTATCTACACACCAACAATAGATCTCATCTAATATTCTGCCAAACAGACACAGCTATGGGTAACAAGGGAAATCAAGGAAAGCTCTAAAGAAATCAAAGATCTCTATTTGCTTGCAAAAAGAACAGATAGTAACGAACTCTACCAAAAATACAAACCTGAAATAAAAAAGTATAAACGATTCTTATCTAAACATGAAACATCAATGAATGAAAACGATAGCAAATTCCTCAAATAAGGTGAAAACTGTTTCATTCCGAAATACAACTAAAAACAGATAGTGGTGTTATCACAAAAGACCCACAAACTATTGCGGATATGTTTGGAACTTTCTTTGATATACCCGTTTATTAAAGAGCACTAAAACCCACATTCAAAAGAATAACTATAGATATTTTTGATGAGCCCGTTTACGGGTTATCGCCGATTTCTTTTTAACTATTTCTCCTTTTTATGGCCCCGTATTTGCGGGCACCAGTCAAGGTAAAAGATGACTGTCAAATAAAGTTGTCATTTTGAAATGTGTGCTTTATTGTTATAAAAACTCGTACATCGAAAATATTAAAGGTGTATTTATGAGTACAAATTAATCTGAATAAAACTAAAATAAAGTATCCAATTACAAGGTTAATTATGACATTTTACATGTTTCAATATTTTACTAATTAATAGGTAATTAATAATTCTTGCATCTCTTCTTTGTTCCTGCCTTTCTTCACATCTGCAGTTATTTATTACAGTGCCTTTTGTCTCAAATTTCTTGATAGTCCTTTCGACTGTAGATTTTGCAGGTATCGGTCTATTCGGATACAGAGCAGCAAACATGTCTGACACATTTTAATAACTATTTCCTTGATAATACCATTTAATCATCAATATTTTTTCTTCAGAAGTGTAATTCATGGCTAATATTTTCGATGTACGAGTTTTTATAACAATAAAGCACACATTTCAAAATGACAACTTTATTTGACAGTCATCTTTTACCTTGACTGGTGCCCGCAAATACGGGGCCATAAAAAGGAGAAATAGTTAAAAAGAAATCGACGATAACCCGTAAACGGCCTCATCAAAAATATCTAAAGTTATTCTTTTGAATGTGGGTAGTGCTCTTTAATAAACCTAAATAGAATTTTTCTCTAAAATAATTAGGGAAGCCAATAATTGACCCCATTTAAAATTACATGGGATTTCCTATGTCCGCTCGACGATGCAACACCCGGTATAGGAGAATGTTGGAATTTGTTGTTGCCAATAGGCTCTTGTCTGAGACACAGTTTGGATTTTTACCGAATAAATCAACGCAACTTGCAATCTTTATAACAATTACTTTCATAGTGGAGGAGCTTCATAAGAAGCAACGGGTATAGGGGCTGTTTTTTGACCTCTCCAAGGCCTTTGACACAGTAGACCATCAGTCACTAATATTAAAATTTAAGAATTTTGGAATCCGTGGCATATGCCACCAAACTTATTAAGTCATACCTTAATAACCGGAAACAGATTGTGGGGATAAGGCAAACTGTAAAGCAGTGTTACTCTAAGACTACAGCCATAAATCAGGGTATCCCACAGGGCTCAATCCTGGGTCCTATCGTTTTGTTATATGTTGATGGCCTGTCTGTACTAGTTCATGCGGTTCTTGTGTCTCAGTTTGCTGGTGATACAGGTGCAGTTGCGACTGCCGAATCAGTATCGCAGTTGTCGATAGACAACTCGGCGGCAGCGGAGAGAATGAAACATTGGTGTGAACCTACCTATCTTAAACTCAATGTTGAAAAAACAAACTTAATCACGTTTAAAAAAGCGGGACTTCCTGATGCTTCTTTAATATGTTCCTCTTTGTGGCAAATCCCTGAAACAAACCAACCAAACTAAGTTTCTGGGACTCATTATTGACCTCAATTTAAATTGGAGTATAAACAGCCATTGTGTTGCTATGCTGCGGCTAAGGTACAATCTAAGCATTACCAGCATAAAATCGTTGTATTATGCTTCCGTGCAATCTGTAATATCTTATGATGTGCTTTTTCTGGGGCGCAGCGCCAGGCGCGGAGAAAGTTTTAAAGATCAAAAAAGAGTAATCCGAATCAATCAGGGATATCACAAGTGCTGTACGTTTTAGAAGGGAGGTGGTAAATTATGCCTTGGTAAAACAATATTACTCATTCAACTTTCTTTCTTGATTTGTGTATTTTTGTACATTTGTATGTTTATAGACTTTTGTGATTTTACTAGGTAAGTTGTTTTTTTTATAATTACTGCTGTGTCAATTTTAACCTATATTTCTAAAGGATCTAAGATCCATGGTTTTGGCGTTGCTTCTGCATTGTAAAATGATTTGATGGCAATAAAGACAAACTAAACTGTGAATGCACTGCAGAATCTCCATAAATGAAGGAGTAAGAATATGCCTACAAGAAACTATCAAAAGAGCAATCATTCTCAATAAGGAAGATAATTCTGATAAGAAAGCAAAAAATGAGAAATAAATATCAACAGAATTGGGGAAAATGGTATACTCAGATTCAAAATAAATTCCCGGAAGACTCATTGTATGAACGTTTTCCATTTATAAATAGAAGACAATTGACCATGGTTATACGAATGCGAACGGGACACTGCTTGAGAGGAGAACATCTACATCGAATAGAAATAAAATATAATCCTAATTGTGAATGTGGACAGAGGGAATGTTTCGACCACATACTTTTTGAGCCCGATAAATGCACTTCCGGACCTTGACCTATATCAAAGGATAAGGGAGGTGGGAATGATCTGATCTCAACAGTGACCAGACTGAGAGATCTAAATAACAGATCAAAGGATAAGGGAGGTGGGAATGATCTGATCTCAACAGTGACCAGACTGAGAGATCTAAATAACAGAGACGTAAAATTAATAATTACATATTTAAACAAAAACCTTAGAGGCAAACATTAGAGAAACAGGAAGAAAGATCACATTATTCCATGTTGGTAAACCATAAAGAGAGAAAGAAAACGTAAAAAAATAAAAAGAAATAAATGAGCTCACAATTAAACAGGGAACAATGCCTGACAATTGTGAGAAAGAAAGTGTGAAAGAGAGTGACTAGGAAAGGGGAAAAGATGAAAAAAAAGGAGGGGGGAGGGGAGAGAAAAAGGGAAGGTAATGATGTTATTAAAAAGGAAAAAAACAGATCAAAATGGATGAATGGAAATTAAGGGCCACAGTATGATGGAAAGGCAGACTAATATGGACCCGATCGAACCGAGCTGGCAAATTGCTTTGGAATAATAGAAGAATAAGAAGACTTGTGACTTGTGTTTTAAAAGAACAATTTGGTTGACTTTTCGCTGGGTTTTCGTTATTAAATTAATGACAAAAGGGAAAATGAATGCAAGCTTAATGACCTTAGATGAGTGAGGAAGGAAGCATTATGTACCCCAATGCCCAATACCAAACTGAGAAGTAGATGTTATGTCTACCGTCAGGTTAATGATTAAGAACGTAAGTACCATCATAAACTATATTTGTGTCTTGAGTGTTATGCTAACGACTAAGTATGCGTTTATGAACTGTGTATTCAAGCTACAACAACTGGTAATAAACCGGGCTTTACATAATGAATATATTTGTGCTTATAAGCTCCCGCATGGAATGAAGGTTGTGCATTATTATCATTAGTTTAAAATCAACGTATGGACAGGAATTATTGAAGCAAGAGGAAAAAACACTAAGTCACGGTCTCAATTCAATAACATTTACTAATAATAACCAAGGTTACATGTTTCGCTATTACAGAGGCATCATTAGACCTAAAAGATATATAATATGAAAGAAGTTAAAAATTATCGTCACTCACGAATGAGTATGGGGCATTGTTAACGCGTTGCTATTTAGACGTTTATTGTTGTTGGCCTGTTAGCCTCCAAAAGTTCTGTTCTAAACCTGGATAAAGTGAAAAGGCAGGAAGGAAGTGACGAAGCATTAGATGTTTGCGAAGTGCTACTGGTGGCGCTCTCTGCAAGATACAAAATACCTCTGTTTACGACCGCCTCTATAAAGTGACCACCTGCGTTAAATGACCGGTTATGAATTCTCCATATATAAAAATGGAAATCCCATTATTTTATACTCCTCTTTACCGACCCATCTATTAAGTGACACTCATCATCGGAATCGTTAGTAAACATAATGCTAAAAACACCCTCCATTAGGGGCAGTAAAACCCGACCCGTCAATTCTTAAGAAATATAGGTACATACAATAATTACTTAATTGCAGGCGGATCCATTCAATTTGCTTTAAACGCTGATAAATCGGTTATTAACATAAGATTTGTTTCGAACAGTTTTTGTGTGTTTTGGGACTAACGTGAATACTTGAAGATGGCGGGAAAAAGGACATGTCTTTCTTTAGGCGAAAATTATCGAGAAATGTGAAAGAACTGGTTTAAGTACCAGGAAATTGGCTAAAAATTTAAAGTGGGTAAGACCCAAGTGACTATGTTACTTCAAAATAAAGCAGAAGTTAGAAATTAGTTTCAAGAAGGTGAACCGGTGAACAAAAAAGAAAATTTTCCAAAACCGAAGGACTGGCAGTGGTTAGAAAAATTCCGTCGTCGGCACGATATTACCTTCAAGAAAATATGTGGCGAATCAGCCGATATTAATATCGAAGATGTAACTGCTTAGAAAGAAAGGCTATTAACCATTTTAACGGATTATTCCCCAAGGGACGTATTTAATGCAGATGAGACAGGTCTACTATCGTGCATTGCCAACAAAAACATATGCATTGAAAGATGACGATCATACTGGAAAAAAACAGCAAAACAACGATTTACAATTATGTTTTGTGCAAATATGAAAGGTAAGAATAAAGAACCACTTGTAATAGGCGCAAGCAAAAATCCTCGATGTTTTAAGGGCGCACATATCGATAAGTTAGCTCTCCAATGGGCCTCGAACATAAAAGCGTGGATGACAGCAGACATCATGACAACATGGCTTCACAGATTTGATACCAAGATGAAGAAGCAAAATAGAAGAGTGGTAAGTTTTTTAGATAATGCAACGTCTCATCCCAAAATTACACTGGATAATGTCCAACTTATTTTTCTTCCACCCAATACTACTTCACATTGCCAACCTTTGGACCAAGGCATTATTTAGAATTTTAAAATGCTTTACAGGCGCTACCATATTAAGAGGGTTTTAACATGTATAGATAGTGGTTGTCCTCTTCAAGAAATCGAAAATAATATACCATAACCGACGCCTTGATATGGGTTTCGGTGGCCTGGCGCAATTTGTCCCCTGTGACAATAAAATAATGCTTTATGGAAGCTGGATTTATGTGTAATACAGATAATATTGACGACTTCGAAGAAGAAGATAATATTCCGCTAGCACAACTGTTTCCTAACATTAAGGATACATTTGTGAACTTGAAACAATTTGCCTCTATCGATAACGATTTGCCAACAAAATGTGCAGAATTAACTACCATTGAGTGTAATGAAGAGATCCATGGAACGGATGAAACTACTCCTAACTCTGAGGCAGAGTAAGAGGAACCTGAACTTGCTCCAGTGCCGAAAATATCAAGCCTATCTGAAGCCTGCTTAAGTTTGGCATACTTAGAAGACTTTTTATTAATGTTAACAAGTTTGACAATTTACAAATATTTCTCAATTGTTATTAAAATGTGAATCTGAATTTTATAAAAATAAAATAAAAAATATGAAGCAATCATTAATTTCTGATTATTTTAATAAATAAGAATTTCAAAGGAAACATACAGTACATTGTATAATATATTTGTTAGTATGCACGGGCAGTATATACATATTGGTTAATTGTCTTTGTCTTCATCTCATTTAATTTTAGTTTTGATAAATTTAAACAAAAATATTTGAAATTATTTACATATATGCCGATACTTATTAATAAACAAACACTGTAAAATGCAGACGAGTTGTTTTAATTTTTCTCTATTAACCGAACATCCCTGTTAATCGACCAACATTTGATTCCTCGAGGGTGGTCGTTTTTGAGAGATTTTACTTTGTATGAAATAATTCAAAATACGCATGTGCGTTACTCAATTCTCTCGTAATTGATTCTGACAATTTGGGTCCACCCTGATCAGAACCTGTTCAATTATGAACGTACATGAATTCTTTGACTGATAATTCACCTCACTTTTATTGAACCAATCAAAACGCTCATTTTCATAGCAACCACCTTGGTAACGGTCGTCTTACCCGATAAGACTACCGCTAGCTCGAAAAGACGCTTTCGAAAAGACGCTTGTAGCTTTTTTACTTAAATAAAAAATTAGTAACACCTCTAACTTGTATATTTACCTTTATCAGACGGCCTTCATTTTTATGTTCAGTAAATTATCCAATAAAATACACCTCTAGAGGCGGTTTCTTATCTTCATACCTTCGTTTTTCACTCGAAACTCGATTTTCCAAGAAAATTTTCACTCAATGTAATTTTTACTTATAATCAAAGATAAGACCCTCGAGCTAAAGCTCTCGGGATCATATCAGATTATAAGTAAAAATTACATTTCGTAAAAATTTGTCAGAAAATCGATTTCTTGTTAAAAACATCGGTATTACCGATAAGACGCCTCCTCTATCGGTATATTACCGTTGAAAATTGCCCGCTGAACTAAATACGTATAATTAAGTAACCTACGTACATATTTTTAGGAAATTCATGCCCAGCCAAACTTATTCCGTTACTTAGTTCATTCATTGTGCCCTACGATATATGGCCATGAAATAGTCAAGGCGGGCTTGCTCCTAGGACTCTTTAGGGGCACTAAATCTAACGGATCTCGGTCTGAATCTCACGTTTTAATGGTCGGAGATCCTGGATTGGGAAAAAGCCAAATGTTAAAAAGTTGTTCAAACGTGTCTCCAAGAGGTAAGTCAAATATAATAACAAACAGTTTAATAACGTAAAGACTTTTCATTTACTAAGGTTTTGCCCTTCCCTTTCGTCAGACCCATGCCTAGGCGCGTGAGTCACGAGAGGGAAAAAAACCACACCAAAGTCCTTTAATCGCACAAATACAATGAACAAATGAGAATGTAGCATATCTCTCGGCTTTCAAACGCGTACCAACTAACCTGCCCAAACCGACAGGCACTTAACTTCAGAGCCGGAGAGGGAGCCCACAAAGACATTGGTCACAATTACAGGCGGACAGTAGCCTCACTGACGAGCCGTGATGTGCATTTTCGAAAAGTCACTGTAACTTTTTTCCTGTTCAAATTTTTTTATTATTATAAAAACATTTTCAACGCACTTTTTTACGTACAATTTAATTGTGTAAGTAATTATTTTTTCAAACAAACAATAGAAAAATAACTTTTTGAATGGGACACCCTGTATATTTTTGCATATTTGAATAGAGCTTAAAATTACCATACCAAAAATATAGCACGCTCGGTGTTTTGCTTAAGTTTTCTTTGAACCACAGAGGTTTACATTTTTTTACGTGTTGACTTTAAAGCGTGCATTTTGAACAAGTTTAGGCTTTGGACGATATCTGATAGTGATGAAAAATAAATATCTACCCGTTACTAAGTAACGGGTATTTGCCCAATACCCAAAGTATCCATTCCCTGATATTTAAAATACTGGTTACTTTTGTAAATATTTATATTCATGTTTTAGAAATACTGCCGCGTATCGCGTTCGCGATATTAAGATGGTCGGCAGTCGGCATCGGCGCACAGTGTCGGTCGTCGGTCGTCGGCGTCGGTACAAATTTGTTTTGGTTGGTAGTTATTAATTATAAACATAATACTATAGACACATATTATACTTAGGTAGTTATTTATTTTGTTTGTTGTGTTATGTGTTACTTTTACCCTCTTATCGTGTTAAGTAATAAATGAGAAAAGAAAAAAATGTATTAGCATTATTATCATCTAATACTTATCAGAATTACATATCGAGCGAATATACCTTTAAGGTAGATTAGGTTCGAATACCAATATTACTATTACTCATTCTATTCTCATGTGAAAAGATACTAAAAAGTATCTAACTAGTAAATCTACCCGAAAGTAAAAGTAACAGTAACGGGTATAAAGTAACGGGCATTGATATTAAAAGTAACTACCCATAACAGATATTTAAAAGTAACGGAAGTTTACACCACTAATATCTGAGATGAGATTCAATAAGCGTATGGTAAACTGGTTTTGCAATATTTGAACCAAGTTCATTGACTACCACATGCCGAAGCCAATTTCCTGCTCAGTGCCCTGATATGATTTTCAAATTTAAGGCCTCTATCAATGACAAGGCCAGAAACTGAGTACTAGGGCAATTCACAAGGGGTGAGTCACCAATGTCCAAGCCCTCCATAGTACACTTGAAACTAATTACATTTGTTTTTTCGACGTTTAGCAAGTTCGAATCACACCGTTCTTTGACCTTAACCAAATCTGAGGTAATAATATCTTTTAACATGAGAGCATTGTTAGGGTGCCATAATATTGTAGTATCGTCAGTGAAAAGTGTGAAATCTCCCTCAATGTCGATATACGTCAAATCGGTAATACATATATAAAAAACAAAGAGAACTGCTCCCAGCACTGAACCCTGAGGGACTCCCCAGTTAATCACTCGGCTCTCAGAACAAACAGAACCCCTGAAAGCTCTCTGACTTCTGCCTCCAAGATAGGATTCAAACCAGTTAAATGTTTTTCCCTGAAACCATAGCGACTGAGCTTCCGCAGCAGTATCCCACGACTCACGCAGTCTAAGGCCTTTGATAACTCACAAAACACTGCTGCGGTAACCCCCCGTCTATTTATATGACCGTACACACCTTCCAAAAGACGAAATATAGCATCATTGGTATCTTCATTCTGTTGGAATCCGAACTGATTAATATTAAAAATATCGTTGTTCTTAATAAATGATATGCGTTTTTTAACCAATCTTTACAATTATCTTTGGAAGGGTCGATAACAATGAGATGGGGCGATAATTAGATGGCTCCTTGGAGTCACCCCCCCCCCCTAATGAAAGGAAAATAACCTCGGCACACTTCAAACACTAGGAAAAATTTCCCGTTTCCCAAAACATATTGATCGCCTTAAACAATACCTTCAGCGCTGTTTCGGGCAAGTTTAAGAATATTTTAATTCTTATTTTAAATAGTTGTTATAACGTTCTGGCATGTTTATCGTAAACATGAGTTTTAATTACTGCTTTATTAAAATTTGACAGCTGGCAGTAAACATTGCACATTTATCGCCGCGACGTCCAAAGCCTACTTGTTCAAGAATAAAGTACACAGTCAGTGTGTACATTTTTGTAAAGATGTTTAATTTTTAATTTTTACTGTTAGATTAGGTAAACTGATTGTTTTTGTTTTCCTGTGTTTTTCGTTTTTATTTTGTTTAATTTTTTATACATTTTTTGTATTTTTATATTTTTATATATTTTTAACCTCACTTTTCTTACTCGTAGAGCCTAGAGATCCTCTTGTATATTAGGTTTTCAATTATTTTAGGTCTGATGATGCCCGAGAAGGCGAAACATGTAACCTACACAAACTTATTGACAGCATATTAAAAAACTGTTATAAAAATTTGAGACCAAGACTTTGGGTTTTTAACTCCTAATACTACTTGTTCAAAGTGTAGGCCTCAAAGTCAACACATAAAAAACCTTAATCATCTACAGTGTGTCCCCGGATCGACGCAACGATAGGTGAAAAAGGCTCAAATTTGTTGAGTTGAAACTTTTATCTTCTGGGGTTCAGCCCTGCTTGGATAGAAACTAATTTGTGGCATAATTTTAATTTCGAAAGATCAAGTGTGCTTTTGAAAAAACTTTTTTTTTCCCACCAGTAAAGTGCTTGATTTCTAGGAGATACGAAAAAATTTTATTAAGAAAAGATGTTCGGAAATAATAAATGAGTAAGAATACAAAATTTTAAAATCCTATGCCTACTTTGATGTTTTGCATTATTTTTATTGCACGCACCTCCCTATTGAAGATATTAAAAAATTTCGTAAAGAAAAGTTGTTTAAAATAATAAATTAAACACGATCGGTTTATAAGATACATCAAAAAATTAATTTATTTCAATAGTAACATTAACAACGGTTTATACAATGTTACATCAAAAAATTAATTTATTTCAATTTATCTATTCCAGAGGTTATCAGGCGATTTAATATAAAATTTCCGAACACAGTTTTAGTCAAATCTACAGTATCCAACTGAAAGATTTATTTATTCAATAAGTTCGCCGCCTTTATTAGCACATTCCTTAATGTTTTCCCGAAATGCAGTGAAAGCTGCTCTTATCTCCTCCAGGGGAATAAAGTTTATTGCATCTGTAATGCGATTTTTCAAAACTTCTACGTCATTTGGAAGCCTATTCAAATATACAATTTGTTTTATTCGACCCCAAAAATAAAAATCCATTATAATAATAATAATAATAATAATAATCTTTATTGTCTAACAGAACAAGTTCCAATAATAAGACAATTTGACTTAAGAAAGTTACAATTGACTAAGTGTAGAATATAACAATATAAAAAAAAAAAAAACTAATTAACCTAAGAAAATACACAGGATAAGCTAGTCAATAAATAAAAAAGAAGACAGAAACATCTAGCGGGTTTGCGAGTATCGCTTAATAACAATATTTTTAAATTGAGCAGATGATAGGCCATACACAGGCTAGGATAACTTAAATGGTGAAGATCGTTCCCCGTTCGTTTAGTTCTTCAACCAGACGCTGATGACGCTATTGTAGGGATTTTGTTTTATACGGTTGTTCATATCATAACGTTGGTAGCGACTTTAGAATGAGCGTGGTGAACTTTCTGTATCTTTTTCTCTCTCTGCAATCAACTGTACGAGCTAAGGTGCGATAAAGAAAAAAATATGACTTATGCGCTTATCCATAACAAGAACATCTTCCTGAGTCGGACCCAAGTGACAATGACATTTTAAAATTAAATTTTTAATCGAAGCGGCGCGACGTATAAGTTTATTAAGTTTATTCTGCCAAAATGGTCATTTATTCTTGCGTTCCCGGATGTAAAGTACATAGCGGGAAACTTGTGAAAATGCACAGGTTTCCAAAAAGCAACCAGGTAAGTTTTTTGTTGTTTTAGCGAAGTAATAAAAAGGGTGTATCGTGAAGAGCCAAAAAGGTATCTTGCTCCTATACTGTATACAAAACAGTGTTGCTATCTAAAAAAAATGTATGCAGGACACCTTTTGATCCTGAATAACCATAAACATTACTTATATACTGATTTTCTTAGAGTTATGACAGTTTACGATCTTAGTAGAATGTCGATGTATTTTCAGGCGCCTAAACTTTGGGTAAATGCTATTCAAAACCCAATACTCTGTGGCAAAGACAAGATTGGCATTTAAGAAACTTATAGAGTTTGTTTGTCACACACATTTTGGATATGATCAGAAAATTGAGCATGGCAGAAGAGGATCGTGTTTAAAGCTGACGCTGTTCCTATAATAAATCTTTACAGTACAATCCTAGGTAAAACTTGCCTTGTTATTATATTAATTCATGTAAATATCTAATATTAATAAAGCTTGTCGCCATATCAGAAACGTTGTTACAACTGCCTTTTATTCTCCCAAAATATATTGACTTTAATTCATAAGGTTTGCGCTTCTAACTTTTCCATCAGAGTTAGAAGCGCGAAAATTTGAATTCAAAGTTGTAAAATTTGAATTTTCATGCGTGGCGTCCCTCCCCCCATTGCTACATTTAGTTCTTCAACCAGTCACGAATGGCGCTATTAGGGAACCAATTTAGTATGTTAAGTTGCCTATCTATCCCTACCATAAGCGCATCTCCCTTGTCTATGGCCATACACATCAATGTCAGAGCAGGTGTCATTGAATAGCTTCATTGATTGAAATATTGGCGTTTTAATTAAAAAGTTAGTGGAGGGGGCGGGCAAGTGGAACATAGGAGAGGATCTCATATTACGCGGAGGAACATAAAAGTTGACATCAGATAGCAGAGCAGGGCAGTCAATGTATGATCGATAAACTTTAAATAGAAACTGCATCAATAAATAATGTCTACGATCGTGAAGTGACAGAAAGCGAGATCTCGATAGCAGAGTGCTATGATCAAAGCCCCTGGGGGGAAAGAAACCATGTTCTCTAAACATGAGAACCTTAAGAACATTCCTCTGAACACCCTCCAACTGGTTAATGTATTTATTGCAAATTATTGTTAGATCCGGCGATCTAGGCGGCCACAAAATGGGACCAGCATTGGCTATCCATCTTTCTTGAAAATGCTCATTAAGCCATTCACATACCCGAAATGTCGAGTGGGCAGGGCAGCCATCGTGTTAAAAATATGAAAAATATCTTGATTCGTATGGTAGTTCGTCAAGAAACTGATTTAGGATATTTAATAAAAAATGGCCCAATTACACCATGATAGGAAATGGCACAACAAACATTAACCTTTTTAAAATACTGCCGCCTAGAATTTATTACATAATTTGGATTATCTTTAGACCAATATCGGCAATTCTGTGATGAAGGCACACCGTTAGTGGTAAAACTCGATTCGTCTGAGAAAATAATATTTTTATGGAAATTTCGATCTTCTAGAATCTTCTCACCTAAAGTTAGGCAAAACTCCAACCTTCGGGATTCATCCCCTTCTTCTAACGTGTGACGAAATCTAACTTTATATGGTTTTACCTTATTTGCTTCATAAATGTGTTGCAAATATGATTTGCTAACACGAGTCTCCTCGTACCGCTTTCTTAGTGACAGCTTTGGCTTTTTGCGTAATGAATCCATTGCTAACACAGTACCTACATCATCTTTATCAAAGTTCTTCTTCTTTTTTAGTATATTAAGTACAGTACCGGTAGTAACAAATTTTTTAACCAGTCTGGATACTGTAGATTTGACTAAAACTGTGTTCGGAAATTTTATATTAAATCGCCTGATAACCTCTGGAATAGATAATTCACCTATACCATAACATTGAATTAGGTGGATCCGTTCTGGTATAGTAAGCATAATTGATATTTCACAGTAATGTTTTCGAAAGTTCGGATCAGTTTTAGAGTACAGAACACTACAACAATATTAAAAATACCAAACTATTTTTGACAACAAACTGTCAAAATATTATTTTATTCTTTTTCCTTCCATGGCATACTATTTTTTTCTGAATAGCATTGAAACAAATTTATTCATATTTTGAAGGAAGTGAATTGCTTGTTATTTTTATGTTCGCATTTCATTAATTTTCTAAATGTCTAATAAAGGGAATAAAATAAACCGATCGTGTTTAATTTATTATTTTGAACAACTTTTCTTAACGATTTTTTTTAATATCTGCAATAGGGAGGTGCGTGCAATAAAAATAATGCAAAACATCAAAGTAGGCATAGGATTTTAAAATTTTGTATTCTTACTCATTTATTATTTCCGAACATCTTTTCTTAATAAAATTTTTTCATATCTCCTAGAAATCAAGCACTTTACTGGTGGGAAAAAAAAGTTTTTTGAAAATTTCCAAAGCACACTTGATTTTTCGAAATTAAAATTATGCCACAAATTAGTTTCTATCCAAGCAGGGCTGAACCCCAGAAGATAAAGTTTCAACGTATATCTATTCAAATATACAAAAATATACAGAGTGTCCCATTTACAAAATTTTTAATTGTTTTTTTTTTAGTTATTAATTAATTACCTATTAAAATATTAGTTTGAAAAAAATTTTATTTGCACCATTCAATTCCACGTAAAAAGGTGCTTCGGAGATGCTTTCATAAGTAGCACAAAATGTCAAGTGGAAAAAAGTTACAGAAACTTTCCGAAAATGCACATTTTCGAGAAACACCCTATATCTTCGAAACGGTGATAGATATTGATATGCGGTTTTCATCATTAAGTTTGTTATTAAAACTAAGCCTCAGACACTGACCTCAGTTTTTATATATCTCGTTTAGAAATAGTGGTTTCTCTTTAAAAGTGTTCAATTCGGCCCACCCTATTGTCCATTTTTCAATGTAATTGCAAGGTATCTCGGTAACTAATAAAGAGACTTGCGGTTTTTACATTACTTCGCTACCTTTTCGTGAAAGAAAGATGCCGCAAACACAATTATTGTCATAACTTTCTTGGTTTTTAAGCTATAGGGTGTTTTCGAAAATGTTTGCTTTTTAACCACCCCCTGTATTTCGGTTTTCCTTTCAATTATTAAAAAATCGAAAACTGGTAGTAAAAGAGTCTTTTAAGAAGAATTTCGTGATGTGCTTACTTTTTTCCTGGGAGTCTTACTTTTCGAGATTTAAAGCAAACATATGCTTTTTTAAATATGACACCCTGCATATTTTTCTTTTATTTGATTGGGCTGTATTTAAGCTTTTCAAAAATATATAATAGTTTATAGTTACTATTAACATGAAATGGACGAAACGAAAAATTTAAAAAATTAGGGTAGTATAGGCCATGAAACCATTGAAACAAACAAAATAATATTTATCTGGCACGTCTATTTGTCAAAATGTATAGGCAAAAATAACGTTTTGTTAAAATACATGTCACCATTTCACTAAAGTTTAAAAGAATTGCGAAAATGCAGTAGTATAAAAATTTTGAAAAATACACTGCGTCCATTAATTATGGAATAGGTAAAAAAGTACTCAAATTTTAAACGTCCATATCTCCATCAAAATTATATCAATCCACTCAATTTTTGATTAATAAGGTAGGTCGTCCCTTGGACTACTTAGCACAAAGTATTTCACCTTACTTTATGTCTTTTTTATATAGGATGATGGCTAAGATACCAAGCCATGTAAAATGTGCTGATTTTAAAATTAATGTTTGGAAAATACGAAGCAATGGAAATTGAATTTTATTAGTGTACTGGTTACAGCTTTATGTTAGGTACTTACTGTACAAATTACAGCGCAGTGCCGTTCGTGTCAATTAAAAAAAAAATAAAAAAATAAAAAATGGAATAGGTAAAAAAGTACTCGAATTTTAAAATCAATATCTTCATCAATCCATTCAATTTTCAGTTTATTAGGTAGGCTGTCCCTTGAACTACTTAGAAAAATGTGTTTGCCCTCACTTTATGTCTTTTTTATACAGGATCATGGATAAGATACCAAGCCGTGTAAAATGTGCTGATTTTAAAATTATTGTTTGGAAAATACGAAGCAATGAAAATGGAATTTTATTAGTGTACTGGTTATAACTTTATGTTAGGTACTTACTGTACAAATTACAGTGCAGTGCCGTTCGTGTAAATTAAAAAATCTGTATATTGCAAATTATATTGACTGAAAACGTTTTACTTCTATTTGGATTTACGTTGCTAGTCAACCAATTGCCCTTGTCAATTTATCAAGATTATAAATTTGTTGGCAGTTCTTGACAAGGTCTTTTGTTTAGTTTCTTTTTTTAAATGAATGCCAATATCCGATTCATATCTCCAGAAGAATGTTCCTATGCAAGAGGACTGTTTGAGCAGGGCCGGTCTCAGTCTGATATTGCCAGAATCATGAATAAAACGCAAGGGGCTATATCAAAAATTTTAAAACGGTATCGAGAATATGGATCGAATCAAAGAAGAGCAGGGCAAGGCCGACCAAGGAAAACAACTGCTAATCAGGATCGGTTTTTAACAATGCAATGTGTTCGGGAGCGATTTACAACAAGTACCAAGCTACAAGCACGGTTGTCAAACGTTCACAATGTTCGACTATGTAAGCAAACAATACTTAATCGCTTAAAAGAGGTCCAACTGAAACCGTACGAAGCAGCGATAGGACCAAAGCTGGAACCGCACCATAGACGTGAATGATTGCAGTTTGCTCAAGCGCATTTGCCATGGGGTGAAGATGAATGGGCTAATGTTTTATTTAGTGACGAATCCCGTTTTTGTTTATACAACAATGATAGACGTTTAAAAGTGTTTCGAAGACCTAGTGATCGCTATGCTCAGTGTAATTTTAAAGAGCGGGTTAGTTATGGCGGTGGATCAATTATGGTTTGGGGAAGTATATCTCTAGAGGCAAAAATGGAATTGGTATTTGTAGAGCGATTAACTAGTGACGGGTACATTACGGAAATTCTTCAGGAGCATGTTGTGCCTTTTGCTCCCTTTATTGGAGAAAACTTCATTTTTATGCAAGATAACGCACGTCCACATACGGCGAGAATAGTAACGGAATATCTAGCAGAAACGGGAATTACCGTAATGAATTGGAAAGCTCGAAGCCCAGATCTTAACCCTATAGAGTATAGAGCATTTATGGGATCGAATGGGTAGAGAGGTTCGTGCAGAAGCTAACCCACCAGAAACTTTGGCTCAGCTGAGATTGACGCTACAAAGAATATGGGAAAATATGGATCAGGTTTTTATAAGAAATCTGATTCTCAGTATGCCAAATCGTTGTCAAGCTGTCATTAATGCCCGTGGAGGAAATACGCGTTATTAATTTTAATTCTTATAATTAAGTTGTTTCTTTAAATTGTTATTACTATTGTTAAGTTAGTGTTATATCACGATTTTTTTATTTTTTTTAATTAACACGAACGGCACTGCGCTGTAATTTGTACAGTAAGTACCTAACATAAAGCTGTAACCAGTACACTGCTTCGTATTTTCCAAACATTAATTTTAAAATCAGCACATTTTACATGGCTTGGTACCTTAGCCATCATCCTGTATAAAAAAGACATAAAGTAAGGTGAAATACTTTGTGCTAAGTAGTCCAAGGGACGGCCTACCTAATAAATCGAAAATTGAGTGGATTGATATAATTTTGATGGAGATATGGATGTTTAAAATTTGAGTAGTTTTTTACCTATTCCATAATTAATGGACGCAGTGTAGTTTATAGTTACGATTAACATGAAATGGACGAAACGAAAAATTTAAAAAATTAGGGTAGTATAGGCCATGAAACCATTGAAACAAACAAAATAATATTTATATGGCACGTCTATTTGTCAAAATGTATAGGCAAAAATAACGTTTTGTTAAAATACATGTCACCATTTCACTAAAGTTTAAAAGAATTGCGAAAATGCAGTAGTATAAAAATTTTGAAAAATATGACATGCTAGATTGGTTTATAAAGTGCCATGAAAATAGGTAAGTTTACGATCTTGTAATTTATAAATATCTAACTTATAGAGTTCTTACTTTCATAGATATCCAGAGAGAAGGCAGCCCAGTCAAGTAATATTTTCAAGTTTAAAAATTAATTTAATTAAGAATCGATCATTTATAAAGCCAAGACCCAAATCATATATAATAAAGAGATTCCCGAAAGGGAAGAAATGAACGTTATTGCTTTTGTAGCGACACTAGAAGTTTGTGGAAAGTCATAGAAAAGGATCTCGGAGTAATCAAATATTGTCTAAAAAAGTATTAAATAAATATCATTTTAAACCCTATGAAGTAAAGATTGTGCACCATTTACATACTGGGAATGCTGTACAACTTATTTTTCCCAACTTTCTAAATCGAATACGTGTCGAAAGGCAGTTTGCTACAAAAGTAATAATATGATCTGACGAATCCTATTATATGACCTCCGCACAGGCATTATTAATCGCCATTATACGAGATATGGGTCCCCAATTGTAATTGTAATATTAGTGTATGTTTACGTAATATTTATCTAGCAGTCATGACATATTCTTTTGTTTGTTTCAATGGTTTCTTTGCTTACTATCGTAATTTTCAAAATTTTTCGATTTGTGCGTTTATTGTTAATAATAACTATGAACTAATATATATTTATGAAAAGCCTAAAAATTAGAGAAAAATATACATTTAAAAATCATATATTTGCTTTATATCTCGAAAAGTAAGATTCTCCGAAAGAAAGTAACGCCACTGAATTATACTTAAAAAACTCCCTTAATGCCAATTTTCAGTTCTTTAATAAGTTAAAGGATAACCAAAATACAGGGGGTGGTCAAAAAGCAAACACACGAAAACACCCTGTAATTTAAAAACTAAGAGAGCTATGATAATTCTGTTTGCGGCATCTTTTGTTTCACGAAAAAGTAGCGTAATGTAAAAATCACAAGTCTCTATCTTCACTAGTTACCGAAATACCCTGCAATTACATCCAAAAATGGACACCCTGTACAGGGTCTTTGATTATATTTACGTGAACTCTAGAGCCTTTATTATTAGAGATGGAAAAAAATTTATATACAAAAGCTCTAGGGTTTATCTTCTATTATCTTTTGAAGTTATCAGAAAAAACAAAGTCGCATCGGAAAATGAAAAAATATAGGCAACTTCAAGTTTTTTAAATGGAACACCCTGTATGTTATGCGCTAAAATGAAAGATCTTTTTTCCGTGATTCTAAATATATATATGTTGATGACATTTGGGAGAGCCATTTTTGACATATCTTAGCTTAAAATATAAATAAATTGAAAAGAAGGTTGAAAAACTTGTTAAGTAAACCATGGAAACAATTGTTAAGTTATTTATTACGCTTAAAATATCGAGACGTCAAATTCATAAAGCGTAATAAATAACTTAACAATTGTTTCCATGGTTTACTTGACAAGTTTTTCAACCTTCTTTTCAATTTATTTATATTTTAAGCTAAGATATGTCAAAAATGGCTCACCCAAATGTCATCAACATATATATATCTAGAATCACGGAAAAAAGATCTTTCATTTTAGCGCATAATATACAGGGTGTTCCATTTAAAAAACTTGAAGTTGCCTATATTTTTTTATTTTCCGATGCGACTTTGTTTTCTCTGATAACTTCAAAAGATAATAAAAGAAAAACCCTAGAACTTTTGTATATAAGATTTTTTTCCATCTCTAATAATAAAGGCTCTCGAGTTCACGTAAATATAATCAAAGACCCTGTACATTCTCATTTGGTCATTTAAAATATTTTTTAATTTATCAGTTTTTGACATAAAATATCTAATATTTTTTTTACAGTGGTTTTCCGCGTATATCTTTAGTAAATTAGCATTTTATGTAGAAATTGATAACATCTTGCCAGTGTAAATGGAAATAATACTTTCTAGGTGTTTACGTTTGTGGAAATGGTAGTACTACCTCTGGCCTAACTGTAACAATGACGAGGGATTCAGGTGGAGAATATTCGTTAGAAGCAGGCGCCCTAATGCTAGCGGACCAAGGGTGCTGTTGTATTGACGAGTTTGATAAAATGCCTATTCAACATGCTGTAAGTAATTTGTTTTTTGTATAAGAGCCCAGTCGCATGGACCAAAGGAAAATGTAACACAATACAGTGCGATTTTCTTTAACTCGGATTTTATGATTTTTCGTGCTAAATTTGTGTGCTTCTTTTATTATATCGATACAGCTGAAACTTGCAAGGGACAAAGTCAGGGTTCTTAGATTTTAGGTCAGCTCAATAACTATGCTAAAATATCTACGAAGATACTTAATTGAAAAATGCGACTACTTTTTGATGCACCCTGTAAATGTACAGATTTTTTTTTTATATTTGCGCCTACAGAGGTTAATATAAGTGGCAGAAAAAACTTTTAATAAAAAAGTTGCATACTTTTTCCCGTGTTATCTTTTAGACATAGGCACATCGCAAGTTGAAAAATAATTGCAAGTTTTCTCTTGTTAAATGGGACACCTTATATATTTTCTGCCAGGACGAAATATCTCTTTCCCCTGATTTCAAAAAATATACAGTGTCACCATTAAACTCCGCACCATATGGAACTTTTTATTATTAATAAGGTTAGTTCAAATTAAAGAACGGCAATCGTTTTTGCTTCAAATTAGACTAAAAATTATATATTCAATTCTCACCATCTGTCATTCGGTATCTGTCAAAAATTACATTTTTGTCAAGAAATGCTGAAAATGGCATTGTTTAACTGAATTTCAAAAAATGTTATAAGAAAAAGTTGTTTCTAGTATAATTTTAGATGTCTAGCGCAAAGTTGAATTTTTTGCCATTTTTTCGAATTAACATGTTTTTTTATAATGTAAGTTGACTTAATGGATATTAAAGTATTTGCTTATACCATACTCAATGTTTTATTATTTAGTATGCTTATTTTTTTCAAAGTTAAAAAACCTATAATAAAATTCGCAGATATTAGATTAGTTCACAATTTAAACGCATTTTCTTGTTATCTACAATAAAATATCAAGGCAATTTCGAATTTTATAAGTAGGCTATGGAAAAAAAGGAATTAGAGTGCCGAATAAATAAAAGAAATGTCATATTTTCGCAAGTTATAGTTTTCACTGTTATCACCAATGTTGTCCATTCAAGAAAAAATAGAAATTGTCTTAATTTGTGGAGAAAATATGCCTCACTGGTAAGTATCTGACATTTTTAATGAGAGGCATCCAGAAAGAGATTTGCAGCATAGCACCGTTTCAAGAATAATGACAAAGTTTAGAGAAACTGGATCTGTTCAAAATAATTTTAAAATACCTCACGCAGCAAGTAAATACGATGAAGAAGCACAATTTGATGTTTATTTAAGTGTTATTGACCACGGTCAAACTAGTATAACCAAGATAAGTAATTCAATAGGGTACAAGAGGGAAAATGTTAGAAAGATTCTTCAGAAAAATCGATTTTGGCCATATAAACCCAAGTTTATAAACACATTGAAAGAACGCGATTTTGATATCCGTCTAGATTTTTCGTTTTGGCATCAGGGTCAGTACGAGGAGAATATTATTTTTCCATACAAGGTCTTATGGACAGATGAAGCCACTTTCTCTTCGAATGGTACCGTGAGCTCACAAAATTGCCGATGGTGGTCCCAAGAAAATCCCAACTTCACAATTGAATGTCGCGACCAGTATCATTTTAAAACCAATGTATGGTGTGGGGTTCTGAAAGATCAGCTTATTGGACCATACTTTTTTAGATTAAACTTAACTGGTGTAATGTACCTGACTTTTCTTGATAATGAGATTGCCGAATTATTTAGATAACATGCTCTTACACAATAGACAAAACTTATGGTATCAGCTTGATGGTGCACCCATACATAAAACTGCAGCATTGAAAGAACGCATAAACCAATTATTTCAAAACAGAGTTATAGGGAGTGATAGAAAATGTTACTGGCCACCCAGATCGCCTGATATAACGCCACTAGACTTTTTCCTGTGGGGGTTATCTTAAACAGAAAGTTTATAAGAATCGACCGTTTAGAAATATCGAGCATTTGGAACAAACGATCAGACAGTGTTGTGCCGATATAAAACCAAGTTTTTGACAAAATGCTGTCAAAGACGTTTATAGACGGACGACTGTTTGTATAGAGCGAGAAGGACGTCACACTGAAATGTAAAATTTTTTGTTCCTTTGAATTATAATGTTAGTTATATTAAATTATATTTAGTATAAAATAAAATTTTTATCAAATATTTAGATGTATTTGTCATTTGAAAAATGGAACATCTGACGTCTATCTGTTAAAATTGTTAAATTATGATATGACTTTGCACCACAAGTGTCAAATTTGTTTGCCTCTAATTTGATATTTCGAAAAAAAGTGACATTCTAGTAAAAAAATAAGCATACAAACTAAATAAAATATTGAGTATGGTATAAGCAAATTGTTTAATATCCATTAAGTCAACTTACATTATAAAACAAAAACATGTTAATTCGAAAAAATGGCAAAAAATTCAACTTTGCGCTATTCATCTGAAACTTTGTACATAGGCCTACAATTATACTAGAAACAACTTTTTCTAATAACATTTTTTGAAATTCGGTTAAACAACGACATTTTTCAGCATTTTTTGACAAAAATGTCATTTTGACAGATACCGAATGACAGATGGTGACAATTGAATATATAATTTTAGTCTAATTTGAAACAAAAACGACGTTATTTAATTTGAACTAACCTCATAAATAATAAAAAGTTCCATATGGTGCGGAGTTTAATGGTGACACTGTTCATAAAACTGTGTGTGTGTAAATTGTGTGCAGTGTGTAAAGATGTGCTCCGTGTTCTAATGTGATTTAGATATGAAATAACTTATTTATGTGATTGATACCATTTTGTGCATAAAAAGAATTAATTTTGCATCCCTTACAGAATACTAACACAATTATGTAAATTGGCGATAAGTCAATAAAAGCCTCGGTGTTATTCTTATTGATCTGAATTGAATGGACTATAAAAAACTCTAAATCTTATCGCTGCTAAACATTTCTATTGTTATCATATCAAGACTCAGTCACGCTTCGACAGCCGTAGAGAGAGGTTGTCTGACAGTGACATTGTTTTGCTCCCGTTAAAACGTCAAAAAATTCAAATAAGTTTTGTTTTGTCAAAGTCATAAACAAATATTTTAATTAATTTTTTTTCAACTACATGGAAGTCCAAAGCGGGGGGGATGCCTCCCGCCCTAAGGAAGTTCAGCTGCCAGCATCAGAAGATGAGTCAATGTCCCCACAAGTCGTGCAGACTATGGAGGAAAGAATAAGCGAAATCGAGAAACGTATGGAGGCCAGATAGCGCAAGTTATTGAGCGAGAAGGAGACCGAGTGGTTAAGTAAAATGCGACAAGTCGAGGAGGAAGGCTTCATAAGAATAATGGAAATCGGAGATTTAAATAAGACCATCGGAGAGTTAAAGGCCCAACTAGGTAAATACAATAAAAATAATGACAATACATCCGATTTAAATTCAAATAAATCTGTAAAAATTCCTACAATCAATGACATCACCTCTGACAGCACGAACAAAAAAACAGCAAATAATTTAAATAGCTTACAAGTTAACGTAAACGCTATTGAAATAGACAAGCCCGGCTCTGATATGGAGTATGACTCCATATCTGAGTCCGGTGAGGACGAACAGTGGTCCACGCAGCGAAAAGCAAGAAAAAATCGCAAACGTCAGATGACAGATTCGACTAATAAGGACAATATCAAAAAAGTTGCTGGGGATTCTGCTTGGCCCAATCTCCCTAAGACTAACAACAAGGTATTGAAAAGTTATTTGGCTCAAAAAGTCTCCCAAGACAAACCAGCTGTTATAAGCCAGGCAGAACCTCCAACACAAGAGCGCGTAGCACTTAATAATGCTAAAACCCTTACGGTTGTGAACTCCGGACCACCTAAAATTAGAGTCCCCCCAATCGTCATACGTGATAAACACAAGTTTAATGATATCACCGGGCATTTGCGGTCTGTCAAGGTAGACTATGGTCGTGCAGTCACCATTTCGGAGGGAGTTAAAATCCATCCGCCAACTCCGGCAGACTACAATAAAATTATTAAGTTTTTAACAACAAACAAATTGTACCATCATTCGTTCAGGTTTCAGGACGAGAAAGAACTACACGTGGTTCTAAGGGGCGTTCTCGAAACCTGGACGGAGGGAAAAATAAAAAAAGATCTTGTTGATTTAGGTTTTAATCCCTCTAGAGTAATCCGCTGGCATAGCCGCAGCGGGTCTCCATTGCCCCTCGTACTAGTGTTTTTACCACGTACGGAAAAAACTATTTACGACCTTAGGGCCTTAGATAGTATGTCTATCCGAGTGGAGGCGCAACGGGCACGTGCTACAATCTCGCAGTGCCACCGCTGTCAATTATATGGCCACTCCCAATTCAAGTGTACAGCTCCAGTAAAATGCTTAAAATGCGCAAATGAGCATTACTGGTACGAATGCCCTAAACCCAGGGAGGAAAAAGCGAAATGCGCAAATTGTGGGAGTGACCACCCTGCTAATTACTTGGGGTGTGAGCGTCACCCCAACAATTTGCGCAAAAAAGTTGCAAATGTAGTAAATAAGAACAGAAACTACATTCCTAGAAACAATTTCCGCTGGGGTGAGCAGGACAACAGTAAATTGGCCAGCGGTGGCACTATACTATTAACTACTAGAACTACTAGAACTAACTACTACTTACTAGAAGAATACTATTAACAAGAACTCGACACAGGGTCTAAGTACAACTGCGCCCAATGCAATGGAGGCCGCGATGCAAACAACTATGCAGAGCTTCCTGAATCAATTCACAAAGATCATGGAGACCCAGATGAGAACCATCATGAATACTTTTGGAAAAACCATTGGTTAAATAGTAGTGCAAACGGAGACGGCTTTTTTCAAATTAGCTACCATTAATATCAATAGTATAAAGCATCGGAGAATCGAGCTTATTGATTTTGTTGAAAGAAATGAGTTGGATGTGCTTCTTGTCCAAGAAACATGGCTTAAGGGAGAGAGGTTCTCCTTCCCGAATTACATGGTGTTCAGGAACGATCGCCTGGGCAGACGAGGGGGGGGGGCACCATGATCATGGTCAAGAAGCACATCTCGGCTCAAGTTGTGCCAGGTCCTGATAATTGTCCCCACATCGAGGGGACATTCATTTCAATAAATTTTAAAGATAATAAACGCGTTTACCTGGGATCAGTTTACTGTAGTCCGTCGGTAGGTTTCTCAGGCATCTGCCTTAGAAAAATTTTCGGTAATGTTAATAGTACAATTATAGGGGGCGATCTTAACGCGAAGAACACAGTCTGGGGTTGCAGAGCTACAAATCCCCGAGGTCGCACTTTATATGAGTATTCGGAGGCTTTAAACTATCATCATCATCATATTCTGCCGCCGGAGGAACACACTCACATGTTTGGGCATGGTCTTCCGGATATTTTGGACATTTTTGTGATTAAGAACTCTGTTCAAATTTCACAGCCAATTGTCATATGTGAGCTTAGCTCTGATCATGTGCCGGTTGTGATCAAAGTGGGCAATCCACTTGAAAGAGGCCGAGGTTTTATAACTAGGACTAGCACCAACTGGCCTAGATATAATAATATCCTCAAAACCGTTGAGCCTTTACACCTACTCCGCGGTTCGGTTGACATTGAGAACGCGGTGAGCAAGATCACAGATGACATAAATGAGGCTCTTGCTCAATCATCGATTACAAAGGTGTCCCAATATTCAAAATACGGGGCTTTGACTGATGAGATTAAACAGCGTATTAATATCAAAAACAGGCTCAAAAACAGAGCGTATCGTACTGGAGATCCTCAAATCAAAGCAGAGGCAAACAGAGAAGCCGAAGCGATTAGACTTCTTCTCATCGAGAGGCAGTCTAATCTTTGGGACGACAAAGTTCAAAGTCTGTCGATTGAGGACAGCTCAATTTTCCACATGTCCAGAACTCTGACAAGAGGTGCTAAAGCCCCGATGTCATACCTGAAAGACCAGGGCACAGATGAAACTTTCACAAACGCTAAGGATAAAGCCGAATTGCTCGCAGACAAGCTTTGCGAGCAATTCAGCGAAAATCCCACCACTGACCTGCTACGTGATGAGACGGTCTCCAGAACGATACATATATACAAAACCATGGTTCACCCGCAGCAAAACTTTGCTGAGGTCACGCTGGACGAGGTAAAAACGCTGGTTAGCAATCTCAATATCAGAAAAGCCCCGGGTTTTAACGGGCTGAGAAATGCGGCGTTGCGAAATCTACCTGACAGAGCTTTGGGGAATATAGTGAATCTATCTCAGGCAATTATCAAAGAAGGCCATTTCCCGAGCGTCTGGAAAAGGGCAAAGGTGATTCTAATTCCCAAAAAGGGCGAAGACCCTACTGTACCCTCAAGCTACAGGCCTATCAGTCTGTTATCAAGCCTTGAAAAAATTACAGAAAAACTGATTTTAGCTCGGATAAACAGTTTTGTGTTCGAGCACAACGTTCTGCCTAACGAACAGTTCGGCTTTAGAAGCGAACATTGCACAGTTAGGCAGACAACGAGGCTCACGGCCAACATAATGATGGGTTTCAATAGAAGGGAACACACGGGGGCGGTCTTCCTTGACGTTAGCAAAGCATTTGACAAGGTCTGGCATAATGGTCTCTTGCTGAAATTAATAAGACTCGGAGCTCCGAACTACCTCATCAAGGTAATAGGCTCTTTTCTAGAGAATAGAAGTTTTGCAGTCTCGTCGGAGAACGCACTCTCTTTGAATTAACACATCAGGGCGGGAGTGCCGCAAGGCTCACCTCTCTCACCCGATGCTGTATAACATTTATACGCATGACATTCCGCGAGATAGGCAAACGCAGCTTTATCTATTCGCTGACGACACTGCAATAACTTCCACTTCTAAGGAACCGCGGCTAGTCGTCACACGTATGCAGCGCCATGTAAACTAATTGGAAAAATGGCTTTCTAATTGGAAGATTCGTTTGAATCCTTCCAAGACAAAAGTCATATTTTTCACCAAAAGTCGCGTTAGACGGCCCGAAACGAGGCTCAGAGTCGGTGGGGTTCAAGTGAATTGGTGCCAGGAAGTGAAGTACCTGGGACTTATCTTCGATCAAAGACTGAATTGGAGGTTAAATTCCATTAATAGAATCAAGGCAGCATTGCGTCAATTAAGCTCAATCTACCCCCTGCTTCACAGGCGGAGTAGACTTAGTAATCGAACCAAAGTTAACCTCTATAAGGTGTTGGTCAGGCGGTACTTACTTATGGAGCAGCATCTTGGTGCAATATAAGTAAGTCCGAGCTGAATAAGTTCCAGGTGATTCAAAACAAGGCGCTGAAACTCATCGCAAATGCTCCAAGATATACCATGAACCGTGTTTTGCATCAGGACTTTCGAATACCGACAATCAACGAATTATTTTTAAAAATAATCACAGACTATTACAGACGTACGGACGTATCGACCAATATACTAATAACGGACTCACATACGGCGGCCAGACCAAACTCTACATACAAACTGCCGAAAGATTGGCTCCCCGTTGGCATAAATCTCTAACAGTAGAGAAGCACTACCATGATCGTCTAACAGACATGCAGCAGGCGCTAAGAACTATGCAGCTGTCCAGCCTTCATCCAATAAAGCAGCAATAGCCGAATCAAAATTCAAAATTAAGCCACAAGACCCAAAAAGTCTTCGATGAGACAACAGATGTCAAAGGGTATTCCTGACGTAAAAACCCAATCAAGACCCCGTATATATCAAGACTCCGCTTTAGTGCAGGAGGTTTCTCTTTGCTAAAGTACCTGGTTTTGGCATGCCCTAAAATTTCGACTGTAGTGTAGCGGATTCTGCTCATTAAATCGACAATTCTTCGATAATTTTATTGGAACCTGGAAGGATGTCGGATCGTAGTATCTGTCCTTTCTACGATCGCGACATTAAATCTAATCAAATGCAGAACCTGCTGCACATGGATACATAAAGGTTGCCAGGGCTGGGCACCTCGGAATTTAATAAGATTTGTTCAAAATTTGAGGATACTGGCTCTCACGATTGGGAATGTAAATCATGCAAAAAAGTGTGGTTAAAGAGTCTCAATGGGTAGCGTACCTACTTCAGGCAGCAGCGAGCGTTCAAAAACTGTGACCACTAGATCGGGTTCAAGAGATGCCAGAAAATTGTCTGCATCCAACGAACCATTAACCGACACAATCTCCGGGATTAAAGATCAAGTGGCATCCCCCCAAAATAAAAAATACTGCTAGTAACAGTGACATTATTTTGCTGATTTCTAATTTATTGACCGTTATGCTTGAGCAGAGAAAGGAATTACGTGATACCTTACAAGAGCTTCGTGCTCTGTCTAGAGAGAAAACTGTCAGAATACACAGTTTAGAAGAAGAGGTTTCTCATTTGAAGCAGACCGTTGAGGTACTCAGTAAGACGGTTAGTTCATCCATTACTGAAAAACCGGGCGAGGTCTCGTGTGACAGGGTCTTAGGGGAGATGGAAGACAGAAAACGCCGCGAGAAAAATATTATGGTTTTCAACATTGCCGAATCCACCTCGGAAGATCCCAAGGTTCGCATCGCTCACGATACTGACTTAGTAACGGCTGTCCTTCAAGATGCTGTAGAAGGGACCGACATAGTTAAGGTTATTCGAGTGGGAAAGCGGGGAACCAAGTCCAGACCAATCAAGGTGATCATGGCAAGTACCACGGTGGCAATGAAAGTTTTAAAAAATTAGTCCACAATCAAATACTTTAAGGGTGTTCCAAGGATTACTTCCACTGCTACAACCAACACATCGTCCAATGTTCAAGGAAATAAAAAAAACTAGCTACGACGGATAAAACCAATATGCACATATATTATCAAAATGTTAGGGGCACAAGAACTAAATTAACAGAACTGATATTGAGCATGTCTGACTGTGACTATGATATCATTGGGTTTACGGAAACCTGGTTGAATCAAGATTTTTATGATGCTGAGCTCGGTATGACAGGTTACAAAATATACAGGAGAGATAGATCTGAATTAACAAGCCAAAAGCAGTGGGGTGGTGGAGTATTGGTGGCAGTGCGTGGTCGTTACCAATCATTTCTGATCGACTTCGAAGAGAACAGTGTTGAGCAGTTGTATATGTCGGCAATGGTTCAGAAAAAATAATTGTAGGAGCAGTTTACTTGCCGCAGCCTCTTGATACCGTTCAGATCCACTGCAATACTGTCGAATATGTAATGCAGAAATATGAGAATCAGCATCTATGCCTTATGGGTGATTATAACTTGCGTGATGTCAACTGGATCAACGATGATTTGGGTGTTAGTGTGACAGTTAGTGAGTAGAGAGGTTGTCAGACAACTTAGTGAATGCTTCGGTTACAGTCAACTCTTCCAGGTGAACAGTATTTTGAATGCTAATAATGTATTACTAGATTTAGTATTTGCACATAATAAGTCTACTTCGGTTCGTATCGCAGATGAATGCTTACTTCCGTGCGATCAACATCACCCGGCACTATTAGTGGATGTTCCGTTCTGAGTTAGGCCTAGCGAATTGCAATACGATTCTTATTTTTATGACTTTAAGAGGGCTGATTATGTACAGTTGAATAATTTTTTTCACTCAGTTGATTGGGACAGTGCTCTGGGGTCTATTGTATATATTAATGAAGCAAAAAGTGTTTTTGACGAACTGTTGCTCTGTGGAATCAGCCAGTGTGTTCCTGTTGGCCGCTTGAAAAATCCGAAATTTCCGAAATGGTATTCAAATGAACTTAAAAATTTAATTTTTGAAAAAAAGAAATGTCACAAAAAGTACAAACAAACCAATTTGTGGAGTTATTATGAAAGTTTTGCATTGCTAAGATCTAAAGTGAATATTGTAAAACAAAGTTGTTCCCTAGAATATATAAATAATGTCGAAAACAAGTTAAATGATAATGTAGGAGAATTGTGGAACTTTGTGAACTCGCGAAGAGGAAACAACTGTATCCCAAACTATGTACATTTGGATGGGCGAACAGGAACGGATGGGCAATCAATTGTAGATATTTTTAAGACACATTTTCAAAGTGTGTATAAACCTAGCATGCGTTGTGATGATTTGTCTGTTAATAAAAATAGTAACTCTTCTCACGTACTTGTAAGTCACGTATCTATTACTTTAGGAGGTTTTTGAAAACATTTTAAATTTGAATCAAAATAAGAGACGCGGTCCCGATGGTATACCGCCTAAGTTCTTAGCAACTTGTGTTTATTCCCTGTCAAGGCCAATTTACTTTCTTTTTAGGCTATCTCTTGAAAGTGGTGTTTTTCCTGATCAGTGGAAGTACAGTTTTGTTACCCCCATATTTAAGTCTGAAAGTCAGTCTGATACTAAGAATTACAGACCAATCTCTATTTTAAATACAATTCCTAAACTATTTGAAAATATTGTATGCGAGCATATGAAAGACATGATAATGTCTACTATTGGTCGGGAACAGCACGGCTTTTGTAGGGGTAGATATCATGTTTACTCAGACAGTGTTGGATGCCTTGGAGAGTGGTTCTCAGGTTGATGCTCTCTATACGGACTTTAGCAAGTCATTCGATACTGTAAATCATTACATCCTTAGAAATAAACTAGAATGCTTTGGTTTTGCCGGATCATTGCTTAAGTGGTTGATATCATATATTAGTGATAGAAAACAGCTGGTAAGAGTGAAGGGATTTAAGGCTTTAAGATGACTTAAATAGAGTGAGTGAGTGGTGTGTTAGGAACAAAACGGACTTAAATATAAAAAAAATATAAAGTTATTACCTTTCATCGCACAAAACACCCAATTATTTACGATTATAACTTGAATGATTATAGGGAAAGGGGAAAAAAAGGCTAAAAGTCTTTCTCCACTAATTTAATAGTGAGCTATTAAAGGCTCAATTTTAAAGTTAAATTGTCTCTACATGTTTCAAAGGTAGTAACCTTCATCTTCAGGAGACCAAAGTAGTGCTGCAGTTATTATTAGCAGTAGAGAGAAAACTGTTGGTGGAAAATGACGTTGATTGAGCTTTTTTTATTTAAAAATATTTTGACAAGATATTAATAATTGAATGTAATCAGCATGCTAAAATTGGAATTGAATGTGGAATGTTATATTTAAATCAAAGTTTATGAAAAGACACTGTCAATCTGTGGTCGAATTTAAAACGGGAAGATATTCATTATTTGAAAATCATACGTCAGGATATATAAAAAGGATCTTTTGGACATTCTAGATCTTGTTAGAGAAAGATTTTTGTTTGTGATTTGTTTTATGAGAAATTATAATGTTGAAATTTCATTTGTAAAATTAGTTATTGGAGACCTAAGGTCCCGTCACCTTGCGTTATGTTCGTCCCATTATGTAGGGAAAACAATAGAGTTTTATTTAAAATAAAATTATTAAAAAAATTAAAAAACAAAAAACAGATCTTATATTTTATATACCCTTAAAGATTAAAATAGGGAGACGAACACAGTTAAAATGAAAACGTGACAACGTGTTCAGTCATTTTATAGTCGACCGTTGACAGCTTGAGCTTTAAGGGTATATAAAATATAAGATCTGTTTTTTGTTTTTTAATTTTTTTAATAATTTTATTTTAAATAAAACTCTATTGTTTTCCCTACATAATGGGACGAACATAACGCAAGGTGACGGGACCTTAGGTCTCCAATAACTAATTTTACAAATGAAATTTCAACATTATAATTTCTCATAAAACAAATCACAAACAAAAATCTTTCTCTAACAAGATCTAGAATGTCCAAAAGATCCTTTTTATATATCCTGACGTATGATTTTCAAATAATGAATATCTTCCCGTTTTAAATTCGACCACAGATTGACAGTGTCTTTTCATAAACTTTGATTTAAATATAACATTCCACATTCAATTCCAATTTTAGCATGCTGATTACATTCAATTATTAATATCTTGTCAAAATATTTTTAAATAAAAAAAGCTCAATCAACGTCATTTTCCACCAACAGTTTTCTCTCTACTGCTAATAATAACTGCAGCACTACTTTGGTCTCCTGAAGATGAAGGTTACTACCTTTGAAACATGTAGAGACAATTTAACTTTAAAATTGAGCCTTTAATAGCTCACTATTAAATTAGTGGAGAAAGACTTTTAGCCTTTTTTTCCCCTTTCCCTATATTTCAACTCCACTTCGAGAATGGACTATTTCTTTAAATTTGAATGATTATGTTCTGGAAAGAGTTACCACTATATGCGACTTAGGCTTACACCTAGATAACAAATTGGATTTTCATTGTCACTATGAACAAATTGTTATTAAGTCCTTAAAGTTGTTGGGTTTCGTATGTCGAAATACAAGAGATTTCCAGAATGTTAGTAGTTTGAATCATGTTTATAAAACTCTTGTTAGGTCATGTTTCGAATACCTTTCCTGTGTGTGGACACAATGCATAATCAAAACATCGAGAAAGTACAGAGGAGGTATGCCAGGTATGTCTCGTTTAGATTCAGATTACCTTTCCAAACTTATGATGATTTACAGCGGAGACTGAGTCTGGATTCACTATCGGGACGTAGAATTAAATCAGACATTTACTTTTTGTTTAAATTGGTAAACGGAATTATCGATTGTCCTGATCTGTTGCACAGGATCAATTTTTGTGTTCCGTCAAGGAACACCAGAGAGCAGTCTCTCTTCTCTGTCGATTTTCATAGGTATAACTATGAAAAATCATCTCCAATTCCTAAAATTATTAATAACGGCAATAAGATTGAGTGTGACTTTTTTAACTGTTCTTTTGCTTCTTTTAAGCAAGCGAAGGGTATCCCAGCTTTCGCTGTAATTGTCAATAACTGTACAACTTTGTAACTACTGTTTGGGCACGGCGGTCTGAATAAGCATCTGTATACAATGGGGCTGAACAACTCAGCAGTATGCAGGTTCTGCAAGCAGGAGAACGAGGACTCACTGCATGTCCTATGCTTCTGTAATAGCCTTATACGAAAAAGGCACCAGTACCTGGGTGCAGGACTACTTGCACCAGCGGATATCAAGGAGCTTTCACCAACCCTAGTGCTCGCCTTCGTGAAGGGCATAGGTTTGGCGCAACCCTAACCAACGCGGCAGAGCACAATGGGTCGACAGGCCTGAGTGCTGCGGTGTCAGAGCTGCCCGCACTTACATACAATACAATACAACTACTGTTTGATTATTACTAGATTATTGTTAAGACTGTCTTGTAAAAGTTATATGGGGTTTTGCCCGTTAATAAATAAATATAACATGTCAACATTTTGTTCAGCCGTTTTTGAAATATTTGGGTTTACAATTTTGATAACTTGAATTGGTGATAATCGAGTCGTAATAAATCATAAATTATAAAATATAAGTTACAATTTTTTAAAAATGTAAACGCAAATATTTCAAAAACGACTGAACAAAATGTTGACATGTTATATATTTTTGAAATCAGGGGATAGAGATCTATAGATATATATAGGATGATCCATAAAAAAAAAAACTTGCAATTTTTTTTCGACTTTGCGATGCGCCTATCTTTTTTTTTGACAAGTCTAAAAGATAACACGGGAGAAATTAGGCAACTTTTGAATTAAAAGTTTTTTTCTGTCACTTGTATTAACCCTTGTAGGTGGGTATGCAAATATAAAAAATAACCCTGTACACTGCACTCGCCTAGCTGGTACACGAAATGTCAAGAAGGATGTCAAGGAACTGCTCTGTATACAGGTGATTTACGGCGAGCGTGCATTGGAACTTTTGAGAGAACTACTGAAAGTATTTTCTTGATACTTTTTATGTTTAAGTTAATCGATGTGCTCTCTTTATTGACACGTTTCTCCCGTCATTTCCCGTTATGCCGGAGAGCTGCCCAAGTTTTTTTAAATACAATATGATATTTTTTATTATATTCTTGGATATTGCATTAAATTCTAAGTAAATTTTAGAGGCCATATTTTTGTCCAAGTGTACTGGTTTCTGAGATATACAGTGTGTCGGAAAGTCGAGCCTCTACAGTGTGGTCATTTAAGTGTGCAACATTGGGGAATTATTTTTTATTACCAATTTCTCAGAAAATTTTATTCTTGATAAAAGTTGGCGCATATTCGATAATCATATTAGGTGGACTTGGAATGGTTGCAAGTCAAACGGCGTACAGGGTAGGTCAAGAAATATAAAACTTGTACAGGGTTATCCAACCAAGACTAGACAAGGCGATTTTTTGACTTTTCCTGTACTTTTATAAAAAAACTGAAATAGCCATCTTAAGTCATTTTCTCCCGCGAATTCGAATATCTTCAGCAAAAAACAATTGAACATCAAACAAAAGTACTAGGGGTCACTTTGATATTTTTTAAATGGGATGCCGTATTTTTAATGAGCTTATCCGATTTCTCATATAAATTTTGATCTAAAATGTTGGATTTTTAATTCAAAAACGCCTTTTTTCTTCAGTTTTAAATTCGGAAAATGTTCGTCTACCGTAAGATTAATACCTGATAGATGGATACCCGTTTCACCTGTTCACCCTTTAACCTGCTTTAAAGCGTCCGTCAGTTAGACAAAATAATCAAGTTTCAAATTTCTATATATTTTTCACGAATTAATTACAAATAATGAAATATTCTTTAGAAGAACGGCTAAATGTAATAAAATTATATTACAAAAGTGGAGAGAATGCTCGACAAACACAAAGAACATTTTTTGAGAGTTTCCAGAGACACATTTCAGTGGATACAATTCTCAGAATTAAGACCCTATTTGAAGAAAGTAAGGCATTGAAAGATAAGCCAAGAAAGATGAAAAGACGGAATATAAGGGATCGAGCTATTGTTTAATATTTTACTATAAATCCGAAGAGTTCTATTCCGCAAGCGGTACGAGAAGTAAGGTATGGTCCAGGGCTCCGGAGAGTAAGCTATGGAACAGAACACAGAAAAATGTGGTCTAAAACCATATTGCATCCTTCCCGTTCAATACTTAACACAGCTTCAAAAAGAACTGCGATTTCGATTTGTTGCTTCAATGCTGATGAGAGAGCAAGACGAAGATTATAATTTATATAATAAAATTCTATGGAGTGACGAAGCGTCATTTACAACATCGGGGGTATACAATCGGAAAAATACAAGATACTGGGCAGCAGTTAACCCTCATAGATATGAAATGATAAAGTTTCAAGGTTGGAGCTCACTTAATGTTTGGTGTGGGATGTTAGAAAATCGAATTATTGGACCACTATTTTATCGTGGCTCTTTAACAGGCCAAAGATACCTCCATTTTCTTCATAACGATATCGAGGATTTCTTGGAAAGGTTGCCATTGCAAGCCTACAACAATATCATTTGGCAGCAGGATGGTGCTCCGCCTCATGCAGTTCGAGAAGTGGTAACATACCTAAACGAGCGTTACAATCAGTGGATTGGCCGTAACGGAACAATTCATTGGCCACCAAATAGCCCCGATATCACGCCAATGGATACATTTTTATGGGGTCATTTAAAAAATGCAGTTTATCAACGACCCAACAGAAGTCTGGAGGACATTCAGCAAAAAATTATAAATGAAATTAATAGACTTAACCAGGACCAAAATATTGTAAGAGGTTCTTTGGAGAGATTGAAAAGGGGGCATCGGTCATGTTTTGAAAATAATGGAGTACACATAGAACAATTATATTATTGAGATTAAAGTTATTCACTTTAGTTTATAGTTTTTTCTAATATGTCAAACTTTTTTTATACGTAAGCAATAATAGATTTGCAAAAACTACTAAATTTGTAATTAATTCGTGAAAAATATATAGACATTTGAAACTTGATTATTTTGTCTAACTGACGGACGCTTTAAAGCAGGTTAAAGGGTGAACAGGTGAAACGGGTATCTATCTATCAGGTATTAATCTTACGGTAGACGAACATTTTCCGAATTTAAAACTGAAGAAAAAAGGCGTTTTTGAATTAAAAATCCAACATTTTAGATCAAAATTTATATGAGAAATCGGATAAGCTCATTAAAAATACGGCATCCCATTTAAAAAAATATCAAAGTGACCCCTAGTACTTTTGTTTGATGTTCAATTGTTTTTTGCTGAAGATATTCGAATTCGCGGGAGAAAATGACTTAAGATGGCTATTTCAGTTTTTTTATAAAAGTACAGGAAAAGTCAAAAAATCGCCTTGTCCAGTCTTGGTTGGATAACTATTGGTTAAATAAATACTTCTTCTCTATTTCGGGCATTTATTTAAAAATAGTAAAATTAAACTAGGAGAAATTATAAAAAAACTGAGCACATGGATACAATTCATAATAACTACGACTTTTTTGTTACTACTAGCCAACTACAATATAAAAATGTAATACCTTTGTGTCAGGTGTCAAGGTGGCACCTAAAGTATACCTGGATTAATTATTATTCCAACACTTTCCCTTAATCCAGTGATACTCACATTCACATTAGGCCCAAACCTAAGACAAACAGTTTATGCTTAGTATTGGTTAAACCTTTTGTAAAAATGTCAGCGATCATTTCATTAGTAGGCATATAATCAAGCTTTACTAGCCCTTTTTCAACTAATTCCCTAATGAAATGATATTTAATATTTATATGTTTTGTTCTATTATGAAATACGGGATTTGATACTAACTTCTGTGCACTTTGGTTATCATTATAAATTAAAATTGGATTATTAATATTTAACAATTCTTCCAAAAAACCTTTAATGAAAACAGCTTCTTTTGATGCCTGAGAAATGGCAACATACTCTGCCTCTGTACTAGAAAGACTAACTGAGTGTTGTTTCTTTGCTTCCCATGAAATAGCACCCCCTGCATATTTAAAAAAATATCCAGTATATGACTTACCATCGTTAATATCATTGCCCCAATCAGCATCAGTAAACGCACAGATATCAGTACTATTTTTCATAAAAACTAATTTTTTATCAATAGTACCCTTTAAATATCTCAAAATTCTCTTTGCATGCTGAAAATGAACATTTGTATAGCAATTATTGAACTGACTAAGATAACTGACTGAAAATGCGATATCTGGTCTTGAATTTACAGCCAAAAACATTAAAGACCCAATTAAGCAACGATATGGTATGCTTTCATCACATTTTAAGCCCTTTTCTAACTTAAGGTTAGGTTCGAGAGGAGTTAATGAAATTTTTGCTTCTGACATACCAAATTTATTCAATAATTTTAAAATATAGTGCTTTTGATTAATTTTTAACTCATCTTCACCTTTTTCTATGTTTAACCCTAAACATTTCTTGGGTTCTCCCAAATCTTTAATTTTAAAGTTATCTGCCAAGGCTACCTTTAGCTTAATTCTTTCCTGGTCATTATTTGAAAAAATAAGAAAATCGTCTACGTATAAGGCAATTATTACTAAACTCTTTTCTATTTTTTTAAAATAAACACAAGATTCATAACTTGATTTTTCATACCCCAAACCAGTCAAGGCTCGGTCCACAGTCTTGTTCCACATTCTGGAAGACTGTTTTAACCCGTAAATTGCTTTATTAAGGAAACAAACTTTATGTTTATCATTATTTTGAATAAAACCTTCTGGTTGGGTCATGAAAATCTCTTCTTCTAAATCACTGTTTAGAAAAGCTGTTGAGACATCAACATGATCAAGTTTTAAATCTAAATTTACAGACAATGCAAATAATAACCTTACCGTAGAGTTTCTAACTACTGGCGCAAAAGTTTCAGTGTAATCTTCACCATATTGCTGCGTAAAACCCTTAGCTACCAATCTGGCTTTATAACGCAATTCATCATTAGCACCGCTTTTGACGTTAAACACCCACTTGCACTGCACTATTTTTTTATTTTCTGGTGGTTTGTCCACTAATGTCCAAGCTTTATTTTCCATCATGGACTGGTATTCCTCCTCCATAGCTTGCCTCCATTTATCCTTCTTGGTACTCTCCAAGGCTTCTCTAACTGAATATGGAACACCCAATGTATGTGAAACTTGATATACTACATGATCAGAGAACACTTTTTCCTTTCTTTCTCGTTGAGATCGTCTTGGTATAAATTCATCAGTTTCATCTACAAAATTTTCATCTTGGATAGGCTCATCAATAGGTAGTATGGCCTCTGGAATAGGCTCATCAATGGGTAACATTACTTCTGAAATCGGCTCGTCAATGGGTAACATTGTTTCTGGAATAGACTTCTTCTCGACTGGTAAGATAATTTTGTTCTTGTCTATCATAAACTGATGTTCAAAAAATACCACATCACGTGATTTGACGATTCGACCAGGTTTTTCAGGGTCAAATAATCTATATCCTTTTGTCAGTTCACAATATCCAACAAAAACAAAAACCTTACTTTTTGAATCAAATTTCTTCCTCAATTGGTCTGGAATATGTGCATGAGCTATGCAACCAAACACCCTAAGATTCTCTAGGTTTATCTTTTCACCTGTCCATTTTTCTTCCGGTGTAATACCCTTGACTGCCTTATGTGGTGACCGATTCTTTAAATATACTGCAGTATTAGCTGCTTCGGCCCACATTTTCTCATCTACTTTAGATTCTTGCATTAGACATCTGGTCTTTTCTACAATTGTTCTATTTGTTCTCTCAGCCACCCCATTCTGCTCAGGAGTATATCTGACTGTCATTTTGATTTTAAGTATTTTTCAAAAACAGCATTCACATATTCTGTTCCGTTGTCACTACGAAGCTTTTTGATCTTTTTATCCGTCTGGTTCTCTACCATCACTTGAAATTCTTTAAAGACCTCACACACTTCTGATTTTGACTTTAAGAAGTATATGAAAATCTTTCGAGTATAATCATCTATGAGTGTGAATATATATCTTGCGCCACTCCATGACGCCTCTGGCATTGGTCCACAAAGATCTGTATGAACCAACTCTAGCATCTCTTTGGCTCGTTTTGCTCCTGTCTTTGGAAAGGGTTGTCTACACTGTTTACCTAATAAACACGTACTACACTGTTCACCTCGTTCTTCCTTGTAATTGACACCTATAGCCATTCCTTTATGTAAAAGTTTCATACTAACTCTGTTTAAATGACCAAGTCTCTTGTGCCATAACTCTTCGGAATTCTCTCTAGAAATGTATGTCTGTTCTCGAGCTAAGTCAAGCTCGTACAGGCCATTCTTATTTGAACCAGTTACTATGACTCTACCTTCTACTTGAAAATCTTCTGAGTCATAAACAGTGCATCCTTCTGAGCTAAATACTACGGCACGCCCCTTCTCTACCATTTTACTTACTGAAAGTAAATTTGCTCTGAGTTCTGGAACATAAAATACTTCTGAAATGGTCTTAACACCACTTTTTGTATTGACAGTTGCATTGCCAACACCTAAACTTGCTATTGACTGATTATTGGCCACAACTATATCTGTTTGGACCTTTTTTTTGTCAATCTGCACCATTTCCTCTTGAAATGTCATGTGTGATGTTGCACCAGAGTCTATAAACCAGCTATTTGTTTTTGATATATTGGGTTCTAACACTATTTGAAGAGCTTCTTCTTTCATTGTTTTTTTATATCTACCATTGTAGTGACGCTTTTCCTGATTTGCTTCATAATTATCACCCTTTTTGCACTGTGATTTATAGTGCCCCATTAATCCGCACTTAAAACATTTTACGTTTTTCTTCGTGAATGTCTTTTTCTTCAACAACAAAGCTGATTCTTGCCCATTTTGGTTTTCTTTGCCATATTTATCATCTTGCAATAGCTTTGCCTTGACAAAATCACTGGTAATTTTAGTACCAGATAGTGCCATTATCATGGGATCATAATCAGATGTCAGTCCACTCAAGAGAATAACACCTAAAAATTCATCGTCCATAGGCTGCCCCATATCTGCTAATTTCTGAGCTAGACACATTCCTTCATTAACATAGGCTTCCATTGTGTTAAAATTCTTAAGTCGTAATCTTACAAGTGACTTTATAAGATTTAACCTTCTTGACAAACCTTCGTCTTCGTATGCCTTTTCTAGACTTTCCCATGCCTCTTTTGCATTTTTCGCAGATCGTACATGTGAATATGCACAAGGCTGTACCATTAGACAAATCTTTGCTAATGCCTTTTGGTTCCACCGTTCCTTCTCTGCTTCTGTAGACTTATCATCACCAGCATATCCTTTTATACATTTCCATAAATTTTCATGGATTAGGGTCATCTTCATACCAAACTTCCAATTATTATAGTTTTCCCGGCCATTCAGCTTCTCAAAATTCACCTGAATTCCACTTGCTTCAGCCATTTTGGGTATTCCTATTCACTTGGTTAAAAGCGTCAAACCAGAACGTCGACCACTAACAAATATGTTACTTTTCAACATCAATTTTTACCACGATGCCTGGGCCCATAACCTATTGGTTAAATAAATACTTCTTCTCTATTTCGGGCATTTATTTAAAAATAGTAAAATTAAACTAGGAGAAATTATAAAAAAAACTGAGCACATGGATACAATTCATAATAACTACGACTTTTTTGTTACTACTAGCCAACTACAATATAAAAATGTAATACCTTTGTGTCAGGTGTCAAGGTGGCACCTAAAGTATACCTGGATTAATTATTATTCCAACAATAACCCTGTACAAGAATAATGTATTTCAGAAAATTCAGCAAAATGTTATTAAGAAAAGTTATTTAGAATCAAAAGTTATGCATAGATTCGAAAACGTGACCTCCTAAAATAAAAAAATAAAAAAAAATATTTTTTTTGAAAACATTAATAATTTCCCAAAAAAATTTTTTTTATATTTATCGTAAAGATCTTTATAAATTAATCAAAATCAAATCAATTTCACATATCTTTGTTCAAATTCAAGCATGTTTGTAAAATTAACTTGAATTTTTAATTTATTACCGAATCACAAACTTCATGGTTGTTGCAACGCCATTAAACACAACTTTAAAATATCCCAAAAATTCTTTTTAACAAGATAAAACATTGGTTATGATAATATGCAAATTAAAAAACTCTCATTTAAAGTGCAAAATTTTTATTTTAAATGTCTATTTAAAAACCGTACAAATTAATCGACAAACATGAAATCCTACTAAAATATTCGCAGATACCTATGGAAAAAAACAAATAAGCGTTAAAAGTAAACATTTAGACATTTTGGTTAGTTCAGGTTAGGTATTCATTATTATGCATTATTCATTCTTAAATAATTATTGTTGTTATTTGATTTCAAATGCCTCCTCCAATACAGTTAACCTTTGCCAAGAAGGCAGAATTAGTGTTAATGTGTGGAGAAAAGTATGAAACAGTGTGTGAAGCAGAAGATATATTCAATGAACGACATCCAGATAAACAAGTTCACTATTCAACTGTAATCAGAATTTTAAACAGACAGAGGGTCTTTAGACTATAAAAAATGAACGTACCAAAACTGTATATACTGAAGGAAATCAATTAGAAGTACTTGAAGCAGTTGTTAAAAACCCTAGAAGATACACCCAAGAAATGTATGCTTATACGGATATAAAAAAAGCTCTGTTAAGAAGGTTCTTAAAAACAAAAATACCATGCCTATAAGCCAATGTTTATTTGCACGTTTCAAAGACGAGACTATGACTTGCGGTATGATTTCTGCATGTGTATTCAAGGACAAATAGAAGATCAACGTGATTTCCATAGACACATGCTTTTTGGGGATGAATCCACGTTCACAACAAATGGCGTTGTTTCTTCCCAAAATTGTAGGTGGTGGTCGGACGAAAATCCAAATTTTGTCATTGACAATAAAAACCAGTATTACCAAAAAACAAACGTTTGGTGCGGTATTACTAATGACAAATTAATAGGACCGTTTTTTTTTCGCCAAAACCTAACTGGTGATATCTATTTAATTTTTTGGAAAACGAACTGACAGATTTTTTTGGATAATATAAGTATACCAGAACGACATAAATTATGGTTTGTACATGATGGTTGTCCCGCTCATTCTGCTAGAATTATGTCTGAATGGTTAAATGGGGAGTTTGGTGATAAATGGTTAGGACGAGATACCGATCTACGGTGGCCTCCTCGTTCGCCAGATCTCACCCCATAAGATTTTTTTATGGGGATATTTAAAGCAAAAAGTTTACAAGGATCGACCGTTTAATAATGTTGGGGAACTTGAAAATTCAATACGATTTCATTGCAGAAATATTCCAGCAAGTGTATTGCGATCCACTCTTAGTGAATTTTATGATTGGCAATTAAATGCATTGAACGAGAAGGTGGCCATACAGAGACGCGTCGATAATTTCTTTTACACATACATAATTTTATTTTTTTCTGCATTTTAAATATTTTCTGTTTTATTTTTTTTTTATGTTTATTATTAAGTTATAATAAAAAAAGCCGATAAAAATTGGCAAAATCATTGGCGCCATATTCAAACACGTTTAAAAACATTGTATTTCTTGAGTTTGCACTAAACGCATACATAATGAATACATTGTTTTGTTAATAATGCCACCAATAATGTTTTAGTAGGATTTCATGTTTGTCGATTGATTTGCACAGTTTTTTAATAAACATTTAAAATAAAAATTTTGCACTTTAAATGAGAGTTTTTTTAATTTGCATATTATCATTACCAATGTTTTATCTTGTTAAAAAGAATTTTTAGGATATTTTAAAGTTGTGTTTAATGGCGTTGCAACAACCATGAAGTTTGTGATTCCTTAATAAATTAAGAATTCAAGTTAATTTTACTTATTTTTTAAAAGATACGTTAAATTGATTTGATTTTGATTAATTTATGAAGGTCTTTAGGGTGAATATAAAAAAAAAGATTTTTTTTTGGGAAAAAATATGTTTTTATTTTAGGAGGTCACGTTTTCGAATCTATGCATAACTTTTAATTCTAAACAACTTTTCTTAATAACATTTTGCTGAATTTTCTGAAATAGGGGTACTTTATTCTTGTACAAGTTTTATATTTTTTGACCTACCCTGTACGCCGTTTAACTTGCAACCATTCCAAGTGCACCTAATATGATTATCGTAGATGCACCAACTTTTATCAAGAATAAAATTTTCTGAGAAATCGGTAATAAAAAAAATTCCCATATGTTGCACACTTAAATGACCACACTGTATAGGGATTTTTGTTTATTTTAAGAGATAGAGAGGCGCTTAAATGGGAAAAGTTTTAGGGAATTATGTTAGTAGTTTATTGGCATTTGCGGATCAATTCTGGTTCTTTTCCTTTTTGCGAGATTTTCAAAAATTAGTTGTATTTTTGAAAATCTACCTTAAATTTCTTATTTTTGAAAATTTTTGAAATCTGTAAACACATTTATTCTTATAACCACTTTTTACGTAAAACCCGATCATTTACTCAGATTTTTAGCTACAACACTTCGGTTTTATAAAACAGTCATCAAATTTGTTATTTTTAATGCGACCATCTTGGGTCTTTTGGTGGTACGATTTCCTCTTAAATTACCTTTTCAATGATGTACCACTTGCTAACAAATAATTACTTAATTTGTTTAAAAAAATTTTTTTCGCAACACTGTCAACAATATTTAACAAGAAAAGATAGGCTTACTTTACTATTATACTATTTACTTACTTTTCTTAATGTATTTTCATTTACCGAATTAAATACGTCTACGCCTCGGTGTCTAAGAACAACTACATATTCTGGAAGATCAAATTCGTAGGCCTCAGCTTAAATGGAAGTCTAGGAAACTAAGGTCCGGTGACCTTGCTGGCCAAAAAATTGACTCTTAAAGATATTATGTTTTGACCAATAGTATTCTTACTGCTGCAGTGTTGTGTGCCGCGCAGCCATTTTATTGAAACCATATTCTTCGAAAACTTGCAGCATTGTCGTCACATGCATGTATTCTGAGTATTCACATAACCGATGAGGTAGAACCAGGCTTTATAAAAAAAATGTCACTTATTTCAATAAATTTTGGGTAAGCCACTGACAGTAATTCCTGCCTCTTTCAAAATCTGCAGCTCGTATTGCTTGGAATATTTGCACTTTATAAGGAAACAAATTTAACAGTTTTTTAAGAAGAGTTCTGCATGTTCCAGAAGATCTTCTCACTTCTTAAAACAGGCGTCTTACACATTTTGTTGGCGTGTTTTGCATAATTTCACGAACGTTTGCAATAAGTTCTTCTCTTCTTACAGGTGATCTTCCAGCTCCTTATTTATGTTGCATAGAACCTGTTTCCCTAAACAGAGCTACGGCTCTTCTTAGGCAATGATAGAAATCCTTAGCAGTAAAGCGACGTTAGGGAAATTTTCGCGAAAATCGTTCATGCACACACGCTGATTGTATTGCCACTCACCATTTACTCTAACCCCGTTTCGAAAATACGCTTCAGACATGAATTTTTTGTGCTGTTCCGTAAAACCCATTGCGTGAATTGTTTATGAAATTGGATAAATTAGCCATAATTCAAATTACTTGTAAAGACTGTTAAAGATGACGTAATAACTGATTGATTGATAATGCTGGTATTTACTGACACCCAACATGTATTAAACTCTACCGCTAAGCAGTACGGCCTTAGATGCAAACCACACTTTGATGAAAATAATTTTTGCTCCCACGGTATAAAACAGTGTTTACTCATTTTAAAGAGCAATTAATTTGTCATAAAACACAATACAAATCATACAGAGTGTTCCATTTAAAATATGTTTTTTTTTGTTTTTGGTTTTAAATTGTGACCACCCTGTACATTTTACGCCGTGTTTAAGGGCTTTCTGAGAATTGCTGATCATTATACTATTTGGTAACACAAAATTTTTAGTTCAAGCGCTATAGGGATTATTTCTTCACCATGCACATGCCAAATAAATACAAAGAATACAGATATCTCAAAAACTAGTGCAGTACTATCTCTAAAACTTACTTATACTTAAATGAATAATTCAAATATAAAATAAAAAATTCCATGTTGTATTTAAAATAGTAAAGTTGACAGCTACTTCCGGTATAACCAAAAGTGACAATGTTAATATTTTACTTGAAGAGAAATATCAACAAATCAAAATCCACAGATCCTAATTAGTATAAGCTCACCCTGTTTAATTTATATTTTTGCAAAGAGACTGGAGTTAGCAATGAATTTCTCTTAGGTCCAAATTATCAATGTCCTGTCAACTCTTAACTACAAGATAATTTCTAAGGATACCATTTTGTGACAATTATTGTCATGAATGTTGTGTGGCTGTTATCATTAACATAACAGGAATAATTTGGGCCTTAATTGTTTAGTGTCTGCTCGAAGCCATGGAACAACAAAGCATCAGCATTGCAAAAGCCGGGGTAGTGTGCTCCCTTCCCATCAGACCAACCATTTTAGTTGCTGCAAATCCCGCGGGAGGACACTACAACAAAGCTAAGACGGTTGCAGAGAATCTCAAAATAGGATCGCCGATGTTGTCGAGATTCGATTTGATCTTTATTTTGTTAGATCAGCCCAATGAGGTAATACAGTGTTTTTATCATCTCAATATCTTGTACCCATAGTGCGTCCCCGCATTCTAGTAAACTTATTTTTGATCTTTTGAGAAGAGGTCTGGTGTAAAGGTGTTAGTAGAACTATTTCTGTACAAATCGTTGCTGTATTTTGCAATAAAATGCAGCAACAAGCGTTACGTCGCTGAATTAATAAACTTAAAAATTACTAATAGATCTAAAAAAAGGCGTTTTTGTGAATTTGAGTAAATCTTTTATTTATTATATTAATATACTGGGTCTCCCAAAAGTCCCGCATAAAATTAATATCAATTAAAGGAAAACGATCTAGGAAAAATGCTCGGACCCGTAAATTATTATTTTTAATTGTGCATTTTTTGACATAAAAAAATATTATACTATATTATATTATTAAGTCTCATAGAACAGTTGTCACGTCTTTGATAATTTTTTTAAATGAAATGCCTAATTTTTTATTAGGTTTTCAAATTCTACGAAAAATTCTAAATATTTTTTATGTAGGACTTGCTATCCCGATTTTCAGCTGTTTCCAAGATATTGACATTTAATTTGAAAATTGAAACAAAAAGGTTATCCATAAAAATTTGTTATGTATTACTAAAATGAAAATTCTAAAAGCACAACAAATGCTGAAAATGTCCACCGCCTTCTACCTGACACGCCCCTAGGCGATGGTAAAATCCGTTTACTGCATTCCTTATAAAATCAGGAGGTATTCTATTTGTTTCTGTCCTTATTCTTTCTTTGAGATCTTCAATGTTGTTAGGTCTGTTTCAGTACACTCTTTCCTTTAAATAACCTCAAAGAAAATAGTCTAGCGGTGTTAAATCCGGCGACCTAGGTGGCCACTCAATAGTACCCCTACGACCTACGACCAATCCAACGGTGTGTAAAGGTTTCATCTAGGTACCTTCGGACCTTCACGCCAAAGTGTGGAGGGGCACCATCTTGTTGAAACCATACCATCTCATTTGGAATATCTGGATCCATCTGGTTAGGAAAAAGAACTGCTAATGCCGGAATTAAATCAAATGTTATCGCTTACTGAAACCCCCCACTCTTCAGTTGTTACTTTGGCGTATACATATATATATATACATCGGGCGGTCAGGTGTGGCATGACATGACAGTCAATGCCAAAAATCTGTCAAAATTCTGCCCAAATGCCACGGCTATCCACCTTAAATATCGGATCTGGGCCAGCCGCAATTTAATATTATTTACAGTAGGGGGGGGGGGCCTGGACACCTCAACACCACATTGGGGCCACAGAAGGGGGTTAATTTTCTATATAGAACGGGACACCAAACAGGGAACAACAAGATAAACGTCCTCTCTCTTGTACTACTGGCACTCTATTTTTTTTTATTACTATAGAAACCGAAACAACGTGTTGGTTACTATGCCAATGAATAGTATACCGGGCTGAAAACTTACATCTTTTAATTACATACTAAAAGTTCTGTATTTAATTTAAAATGAGCTTACTAACTATCTATACATAACATAACTATAATATTAAAGAAACATTAATGACTATGATTGGGTAACGGACATAATTTGGTAATATTTCGTACAAATATTCCATTTTTGGTTCAAATTTTATGTGAACGAACTTTTTTATCCTTGCCAGGAAAAAAACCTCTACCATTCTTGCCAAAGGCCAATTAAAAGGTTGGGTGTTATTTTCTTTGAGCAACACAACATCATTAAATGACAAATCTTAATTAAGGGTATACCATTTAGGACGGTTTTGAAGCTGGTTTAGATACTCTTTTGTCCATCTTTTCCAAAAGTTCTGTTGGATCTGAGTGCACTGTTGCCAACGTTTCAAACGATTTTCGGGAATGTCAGATATGTCCTGTTCAGGGAATGATGTCAATGCGTCATCTATTAAGAAGTGACCGGGGGTCAAGCAAGTTATATCTAAAGGGTCCGAGGAAAGGGGACAAGAGGTCTTGAATTTAAAATGGCTTCAATCTGGGTGAGGATAGTAGTAAATTCAATACAACAAATAATTTAAATAAATTTGAAATTTGTAAAGATTCAATACTTTTCTAACTGATTCCTGCGATCGTTCGGTTGCCGTTATAGCTACACGAAGCGACATAGTGGAAGCCATTGCAGACTGGCCAAGAACTTCAATCTGAGTGACTTTATCGACCAATCCTGGTTTAGTCCTTTTTCTATTGTAAACAGATCCGGTATATACAAATTTTGTTACTAGCTTTCAAGCTTTCGGACATACTTGTGCCGAACATTTTTAAATTGATGTCTATCAGTAAATACAGTCGCCGTCCTTGCGAAGCAACGATTTTCGGCTCCATAACTAAAACTCATTTCTACGCGGTCAACAATAGTGTGAACCATTTTAAACCACTAACAAATCGAAAACTATTCAAATCGCACACACCTGCTAGAACTTATTTTCACTAATCGAACCAATACATCAAATGTATAAATTTGACTCCTAGCGACAAAAAATAGGAATGTATTTTTTACGCTACCAATTACAATGGGAGATAAGTAAGACATCGCCAAAAAATATTGTGTTTAGAAGTGACAAACTGTAAATAAGAGCAATAATTTTAATGTTTACGGCCGTTAAAATCGGTATATTTCATAAAATAAACCACCAATATGCTAAAGTAAATCTATTTATATCTTAGAAGAAAAGAAATCTTATCGGATGTTATAATATTCTAATAAGTGCTTTTGTGAAGCGCCACACATCGCAGCAACAGCAATTGCTTCTATAACTCGCTAGCAACATCTTGACGAGAGAAGTTCGCTTCGCGACCGACTTTCACGGGGCCGGTTCTATTTTAAAGACACAAAAAATGTGTTGTTACTCCGCTTTCTAATAAGTTGTTTTTTTCTACAACCAAGTGTGGCAGAATTCTAGTGTGTTTAACGCAAAGGTGCGTTATTATTATGTACGGCTCCTCCAAACAAGGAAAGTATTCATTTATTCATTTGTAGTAAAGTATAAATAAATCCCACCGATACGTACAGTGTAGTGTGCTTAACATAAAAATATTCTTATTCTTATAAAGTGTATAGTAAATCCGCAAGTTACCAAGTTAATAGTGTTGTAAAATCCTGACTACAAGTGATATTTAAATGAAGTAATTACATGTTATTTTTTATTAAACGGAGTTTTAATTGAATCTATGCAGTTATAAACCAACCGGCCCTATACTATGGCGAATGGTGTACAAATGACCACAAGCTAGTAAAACCTTGTTCGTTCAGTAACTGCTTCAGACAATACAGAATCACCGATTGCGACCGTTATATCGTCACATCTCTAGATTAAAGGCTAGATTTTAAGTTTTTACGAAGTTGAAATACGCTAGTATTGGAACAATGGTTTATATTTAAGAAAATAGAGCAATTTAGATAGGTATACAGGGTGTTCCTTAACGATATGCGAATATTTAAGGGGGTGTGAATGTACATAAAAAATAATGGTAGTTTGCTTTACTATGGTCCAAAAATGTTCCGTTACGAAAATACGGGGTGTTAAAGTTTTAGGAAAAAAATTGAAGTTAATTAATATTTTCGAAACTATTTTATTAGTATTAAATATTTAGTATTTATCACCTGAGATATCCTAATCGTGCTTTGCCAGATAGTCGAACCTTTTCTAATATTCATCGTCGTCTTGTTGAAACTATTCGTGTCCGAAGAGGTATAACTGAAGGTAAGCCTCTTAGTGTGAGAACACCTGGAATTAAGGAAGCGGTGCTGCACGAAGTCAAAAACCATCCTGAAATGAATACGACGAAGATTGCTAGAAACTTGAATATTTCCCATCAATGTTTGGAGCATTTTAGTGGATTTTTTAATATATCCGTACCATATTTTAAGAGTACAGGCATTACTTCCTATAGATTTTCCAAGGCGTGTGACCTTCTGTCAGTGGTATCTTCATAATATTGCACAAAATCCGCAATTTCAAATACACATTTTGTTCACGGACGAAGCTAATTTTTCAAGGAATTCGATTCAGAATTTCCACAACAATCATTTATGGGCGGAAGAAAATAATAATATTAATAATAAGTTTATTTCAAATAGTTACAATATAATAAACATGTTAATATGTTATTTTTCAGTAAACTTATTAAAATTCCCCAGAAGACGTGCTTGTTAGGGGCAAATCTTATTTATTTAAAAGTATTTAAAATTATGAATATTTAAGAATATTTCTATAAAAAGTTGCAAGTATTCAACAAACCCAACTTGATGATAAATTATTAAATTTCTGAAAAAGATTAATTATTATAATAGAACCTCCGTAACTTGCTTTGACATACATTATAAGAAATTGTCAGAGATTAGTAGCGGGTACGTGTTTCATTATTTTCATGGTTTTAAATTCAATTGATTATACAGGGTGTCCGGAAAATACGTGTACAACGTTTGACGACAGACTCCTGACGTCAAAATAGGTCGATCTAAGCCGACTTAGTTATATCCAAAATTGTCTCGTTTAGCTGGTAAAGGGCGTCAAACCTGCTAATCGATTTTAATGATTTTTAGTATGTAGACTAATACTATAAAATGGCGTTTTCTAGTAGTATAGTCACCGGCTGTAAATAAGTGGAAGTGTTATAAAAGTGATATAATACGTCAACATTTCTCCTGATTTTTTATATCAACGGCGTTATGACAACCCAGATATTTTTGTCGAGTGACTGGATGTATTTGGAAGCTATTTTACCTCTTCAATATTTTTCGTTGGCTGAGCTGTTTTGCCAGAAAAAAATATTTACAATTACCTGCATATACATCAAATATTAACAGTAATAATAAAAGAAAGTACAACAAAGTTGGAAGTAGGTATGTATTAAAAATATTATAAGAAACTAAGTAAAACGAAAACATGAACGCCATCTTTCTGAATACACTTTTTAACACTTCTTAAAAAATGATATTGGACCCTATTTAATGTCTCGGGGTTATTAAAATGGTTGCCTGCATTTAAAATCCGGGTCAATAAATCATGGCGAAACCCAGTCACACATATTTAACTTCGGAGAACGTGGTGGCCAGTTTACTGGTGCATCATTGCCCCTTCCAATCCATCGGTTGGGATATTGATGGTGTAAGTATTGCCGAACGGCAACGGAAAAATGGGGCGGGGCACCATCATGCATATAGCACATTTCCCTCCGAAGTAAAAGGGGCAAATTTTCCAGAAGAATTGGTAATGTGTCTTGCAAAGAATTTAAATAAATATTTCCATCTAACCTGTCTGGAATAACAATAGGATCAATAAGGTAGCGATCAATAATACCTGCCCAAATATTTAATTTAAATTGATGCTGATGATGTGCAACTTTAATGGCATGTGGATTTTCTTCGGAATAAATATGTTCGTTGTGCAGATTGGTTACTGCAGATCTTGTAAAGCACGCCTCGTCAGTAAACAATATTTGTCTACAAAAATTTGGATCACGGATTCTTTTGTTTCTAATAAATTGACAAAATGTAAGTCGCATGGGGGGGATCAGTCGGTAAAAGTTCGTGGACTTTTTGCACGTGATATGGATGTAACAATTGTTCTTTTAAAACCTCATTGACAATCGTTTTAGGAATATGTAACTCACGTTCTAAGCGACGGGTACTGGTACTTGGTTCTTCTTCAACTCTTTCCAGAATGTTCTCTTCTGTTTCCACAGTTCGAGTTGTTCGCATACGACCCCTGCCTTCAATTTTTATTTCTCAAAGCTGCCTGTTTCCCGAAGATGACACTCGATATTGGCAAATGTTTGGTGGTTTGGTATTCGACGGTTAGCAAATCTCTCCATGTAAACCCTAACACTCTGACGCCCATTTCCTTGACAAAACCTGTATACCAGGAGCATGTCAACCTTCTCAGAGTTCGTATAATTTTCCATGTTTAATGGTAAAATGAACTTGTAATTCAAGAATGTTGATCGTATACTTTAGTCAATTTCATAAGACTGGTGACAATTTGTCAATAGTTGTCAAATTATGAAATGCCATAGCAACAAGGTCACTAAAAACATTATTGTTACAGGTAATTTGATTTTAATTTTATTACTAATGTTAATAATTGATGTATGCAGGTAATTGTAAATATTTTTTTTCTGGCAAAACAGCTCATCCTACGAAAAATATTGAAGAGGTAAAATAGCTTTCAAATACATCCAGTCACTCGACAAAAATATCTGGGTTGTCATAACGCCGTTGATACAAAAAATCAGGAGAAATGTTGACGTATTATATCACTTTTATAACACTTCCACTTATTTACAGCCGGTGACAATACTACAAGAAAACGTAATTTTATAGTATTAGTCTACATACTAAAAATCATTAAAATCGATTAGCAGGTTTTCACATAATTTAGGAAAAAACAATATTTTTAGAAATTTTTGACGCCCTTTACCGGCCAAACGAGATAATTTTGGATATAACTAAGTCGGCTTTGATCGACCTATTTTGACGTCAGAAGTTTGTCGTCAAAAGTTGTACACGTATTTTCCGGACACCCTGTATAATTGATTCACAATAATGTTAAATAGCATTAATTAGTTATAGTATTTCCAAAAATATTTTTATAAAGCGTCTGTTTCCAATAATAATGTTTTTATTTCAATTTTATATTTTTTAATGACATATTTTTTTTTAATATTTGTTGGTAAATAATCATTTCAATAAAAGTATAAATATTTAAAAGTTTTCTGTCCCACGGACTTATTTATTTTAGGTTTTATAGATATTTCATTTTTATAACGTGTACTGTGGTTATGGTCTTTAAATTGTTTAAGGTTTTTATTTTTAAAAATATGTATTAAAATATTATAAATAATGTAAATTTGTCTAACGTTCATCTTTCTTGTTTCTGAATATAATTCTTTTGAAGGATAAGGATAGTCCTTATTAAATATAATTTTCAAAAATCTTTTTTGTAATACTTCTAATTTTTTAACCAAAGTTCCGTTTATTCCTCCCCAACAATATTACGTAATTTAAATGAGTTTTGACTAATGCATAATATAATATTTCTAGATGTTTTATATCCAGAAATGTCTGAATGCTTTTAAAAATTGGTAATATACTTCTTAATTTTTTAATTAAATGTTCTTCTTGAAAATTCCGATTTAATTTACTGTCAAAAATTATTCCTAAATATTTTACATTATTATTTTTTAAAATTTGAATGTCATCGCTTATATTGATACTATCCATATTTTGTGGTACATTATTTAGGTTTAAAGTAAAAGGAAGATAATTTGTTTTATTAAAATTAATTGTTAATAAATTATTATCAAACCAATTTTTTATAATTTTAAAATCTTTTTTAATTTTCTTATTTAAATTGTCCCAATTTGTATCGGTATAAAAAACAGCAATATCATCTTCAAAACTATGAATTTTTCCATTGCAATTTATACTAAATAAATCATTAATATAAATATTAAAAAATAATGGTCCTAAAACTGTCCCTTGAGGAACACCATATTTAAAAACTTTTGAATAGCTTTCTTCTTTATCTATTTTAACATAAGTTGGGCTATCTTTAAGATAGTTTGTAATTAATTCTAATTCCTTTCCTCTGAATCCAATATTTTCAATTTTTTTTAAGAGTAAATTATGGCTATCAAAGGCTTTTGCTAAATCCATAAAAATACAAATACAAGGTGTTTTATTATCTAATGCATATATTTCTTCTGTTAGATATCAAATAGCATCTTGCGTCGATTTATTTTTTTGAAACCCAAATTCTTTTTTAGAAAATTTGTTTTTTCTAAATAATTATCAATTCATATTTTTAAAATTTTTTTAAAAACTTCAGCTAATGAAGATATTAATATGTTATAGGCCTATAATTACTAATTTTACTTGAATCTTCATTTTTAAAAATAGGTTTTATTACACCAATTTTGAAAGCTTCTGGATATATACCTGTTTTAAAAAATTTATTTATGAGAAAAGTTAGTGGCCTAGAAATAGTAGTTTTAATAGATTTTAATATTTCTGTGGTTATACCATCGACACCAGGCGATTTTTTCAATTTTAAACTATCAATTATATTTTCAACTTCTGGATGATTAGTTTCTTCTAAATAAAATGAGTCTATATTATTGTTTATTTTCTTTTTTATAAATGTGTTATTACATTTGTTGATTTTAGTTGCTAGATTTTCACCAACTTCAGAAAAATAGTCAATAAAGTTATTACGTTTCTTGTCTGTAATTGACTCATTCTCAATTTTAATTTCGCTTATGGTTTTATGGTTTTGATTTTTACTTTTGGCATTTATCAATTTCATGTTTATAAAAATTAGTTTTTGTCTATTTAATTAGTTTAGTTAAATTCCTATGCCATAACAGAAACCCATTCTCAACACCAATTTGCGGTTAACGTATGGGCAGGAATTATTTGTAACCACTTTATTAGTCCATTCTTCTTGCCGAGACGACTTGACGGACAATCTTACCTCAGTTTCCTTCAAGAACAACTGCCTTTGCTGCTTGAGGATGTTCCGATGGCAATAAGAAACGATATGCGGTACATGCACGATGGTGCATCAGCACATTTCAGTGTAGTGGTTCGCAACTTTTTATAAGCTGTTTATCCAAATCGTTGGATTGGCCGCGGTGGGCCTCAAGAATGGCCACCAAGGTCCCCTGACCTCAACAGCTTAGATTTCTTTTTGTAGGACCATCTTAAGACGCTACTTTACACAAGTCCCATGTAGAGGAATTAATAGAAATAATAGTTGCAGCATGTGATAGAATAACAAATACTAGGATAGGATATTTCAACGAGTGCGCAATTCTATGAGAAGAAGGGCGGAAGGATGCATATTAAGTGAAGGAGACCATTTTGTTAGTTGTAATGTTATGTTAATGTTGTATGTTGTCAGTTGTTCATTACACATAGATGCCAACCCGTAATGTCTTTAATTTTTCCTATTAAACTAATAATAATTTTGCCAGTTTTTTTTACTTAAGAACGGTGCATCGCAGGAAAACCAACCAAAAAAGCTCTTATGTTTCAAATTGAACGGTGAATTCAAAAATATTTTTAATTTGGGAGAAAACTATTGGCGTATCATTTTTTTTCTCAAAAATATCGAAGTCAGTGTTCGTAGGCACGCCACTGTTAAGGGCTACGGTTGTGGACGGTACATAGCAGAAAGTGAATTGTGAGTTTATTTATGGTCCAATGGATTTCAAATTTGGAATGGTATATAGGTAAATATTAATATACGCCGATGCGTTGTCACTTTTTTTTTAGACGACCTAGAGCCGACGTACTCAGTTTTTTTTCATAAACTATTTAAAAAATGTAAAAAACGTTTCGCATCGGCATGGCTATTACCATTTTCTTTACAACCAAACTAAACGAATTAAAAAAAAAATATTTTAGGTTTGTCTAAATTATTTTCCCTCCGTTTTCAAAATACGGCCGTCGGCTACCGACCTCTTGCGGATTTCAAGGCGAAACTTACCGCAATCGCACGTTTCACGCTGGAAGGCGGAGCCAACTATGTGTGGACGGACTCGGGGATTTTGGAGCGTTTATTAATTATTTTATGCTGAAACCTTAATGTAATTTTCGGTGGTTAGTCGTGTCTGCAGATTAGGAACGTGTTTAAGAATAAGTTTAATAATGTTGCAGTTTTTGGTTTCATTTTCTGTGAAAAGAATATACAAATTTTATAAAAGAGCTGATTTTCAGTAAAAACGATAAAAGTATGTTCACATCTCGCGCCATTGTCACTTATAATAGCCATTTTGTACTCGAAGCTACTGCTTAATATTCTACGATTGTCACACAATTTCGATTATCAGCTTGGATCTTAATTTCTAGTGTGTAATATAATATAAATAGACAGGAATTGATTTTAGTAGGTAGGTTAGTTAGAGCGGATATTTTGGTACGGTCAATAAAAACCCATGGTTAGTTTCTAGATCTATATTTTATGTATAAATGTATATATGTATATAATGTATATTTTTACCATAATAATGTGATATTATATTCTACTTAAATTATGTAGGTTGGTGGCTAAACTTGATCAAGGTAAGGGTAATTTTTCACGCAGAATAACACGATCCCAGTTCGATCTGAGTGGGAGTTCACCCCTAAAAATCGAAAAACACCCTTTTTAGGGGTGTTTTCGAGCAAATCATTGGCGAGAGACCCGCGGGTGTTTCTGCTGATGTAAGTTTGGAAGGGTGTATGTGGTGTTGCCTCAGTGGTTTGGCAACAGTTGCAAACCCTGCGGGTAGGGGCGAAGGAGGTTCTATTTAAAATGTTATTAATCTTTATAATATGCATGTATCTCTTATATTATGTTACTTTAAAGAAATATTAACATCGATGTTTTAGTTTCGATATTTTTTTGATAACATCGATGTTTATTTTAGAGATCGATAAATCGAAATAAAATCTTAACTTCCGAACGGTGCAGTAGGTATCAAGTCTGAAAACAGTTTTACTCGATCTCTATGGTCGGGTGGTAGAGATTTCGCCCAGGCAATCGAGACGTCCCAGGTTCAAATCCCGCCTTAAACATGGGACGTTTTTAAGTGTTTGTTAGATATTTTATTATAATTATACTTATTATATTATTGAATAAAATTTATTTTTTGCTTTGGTATATTTACTAAAGTAGGTATAGTTACTATACACCAAAAATAAATTTAAAAAACAACAGTATATTTTATATGGCTTTTGTATTTTCTAAAAAAAAAATGAATAATAATAAATTAACAATATACAGGGTGTCTGTAAAATGTCTGTACAAAATCTGAGCACATATTCCTGAGACCAAAATAAGGCGATTTAAAGCAACTTACCTTAGTTCGAAGTTGCTCCGTTTCCGAGATACAGGGTGGTAAAGGTAAAAAATTTAAATCGAATTTCTTAAAATTAATGAACATTTTTTAACGTATTACTTTAAAACTTGATACCCGGGGGTTTTTTGGGATGCGAAACCCGAATACGGACACCTTTTCAGAGTGATCTGCTGGCTGTGCAATTATATATTGCAGAAAACACCACAACAATAACGTTTAGGTACGTTCATAGTATTTTGTTGGACTAGTGTCACAACTGGCAATGATTCTTTTTGTCATACATTTATAACTGTATACAGGGTGTCCGGATAAGGATACGGAGCGGCCATATCTCGGAAACGATACGTCCCACAGATCTGAAAAAAAAGCTCTCATCATAAAAACTGCCAAGAGAAATTCATTCAAAATAATTTTAAGTTTCGGAAATTGCCGCAAGAGGGCGTAACGGCTTATTTATTTTTTAAAGTTCATTTTACGGCAAAAAATGCCACTTAACCGTAGAAAAGCAAATAAATAATTAAAATCAGTAGATTGTTTACTACAACTTTTGTTATTGTTATTTTTTTGAATCTCGCCTAATAAAGGAGTGGGGGAAGCCTTTAGGACATTTTTCAAAAACTGTCATTATGTCGTTATCCTTCAACGGATTTTCTATAACTTGGACTTGTTTGAAAGGGAATTCCTTGGAGTTTAAATAAATGATTCAGGAATTGTCACAAGTTTCCTGATACAATTTTAAGATGGCGCTGTTATTCAATCTTACTTATTTTTTTATTTTTCTCGGTATTTGCAAATTGGATGGTATAATTTTTTTCGGTAGTAATAGGAGACAATTTGCATAGGGAACGATTAGTCCAAACCGCAAATCGATATCACCAGGGGTTTAAAAGTTATTTTGATTTTTCTTTAAAAAATGATACAGTTTCCATTTACCGGTACCCGGTATACCCCTAATAAGCAAGATAACAACTAATTTCATGGCCTACTGTTTAATAAACTATAAAATTTATAATAAAAGTTTAGCGAGTCAAAGAAACATCAATAACACTGAATAAAATATGAATATTATGATAATATCATATTATGAGACTTAGACTATGAAAAAGTGCACAAATCTTAGAACTAGAAACAATTTTATTAGCAATTTAGCGAGACAACAATAATAATTACAAATGTTCAAAATGTTTTCAGTCATTTTGTAAGCACTTAATTATTCTTCTGTTAGTTGATAATACGGCTGCCTCAATTTCAGCCGTGGATAAGTTTCTAACGGCATTTGTTATCCTTACCATCATGTTTTCCCTTGTTGTTGGTCTCTCTTGGAAAACCAGATCTTTTAACCTACCCCATAGGTAAAAATCAAGACAAGTAAGATCCGGTGAACGAGCCGGCCAGGGAAACAAGCTTTCTCTTCCAATTACACGATGCGCAAATTGCTCTTCTAGGTATTGGCGTACGTTACGATAGTAATGCGCCGGACAACCATCAAGTTGGATCCACATGTTTGTTCTCGTTTGTAAGGAGACTTCTTCCAAAAGAGGTGGAAGGAAAGTGGCCAAGAAATCTAAAAATCTTGCTCCATTAAGGGTTTGGTCAAAAAAATGGGGACCGATAATTTTTCCTTCCAAGATCCCGCACCAAACATTTAAACTCCAGCGGTTTTGAAAATCTACTTGCCTCATCCAATGAGGGTTTTGCTCGGACCAATAGTGCATATTATGCAAATTCACACCCCCAGCGTTAGTGAAAGTTGCCTCGTCTGTCCATAATATCCGTGAAAGAAAATTTGGATTTTCCCTAATCATATTTAATAGCCAGGGACAGAAATCCAATCGACGATCATAATCAGTATCGTTCAATGCCTGGTGTAAAACGATGTGGTAAGGGTGCATACTATTAGTTTGTAAAATCTCGTGGACATTTGTTTTTGGAACCCCCAAGTCAAGGGAAATTTTTCTGGTGCTTAAAGTGGGATCGTATTGAACGTAAGCCAAAACGTTGATAATATTTACCTCATTACGTGTCCTACGAATGCGTAAGGGTCGTTGAATGGGCTGCACATTACCAGTTTCTCTTAATCGTCGAGCTAATCTTGAGAATACTTCTCGAGAATAGTGTCTTCTTTGTGGAAATCGCATTGCATACTCTCGCGACGCTATTACAGCATTTTCAAGAGATTGAAAATACATATTCAACATATCATACGCTTCTGCGTTAGTAAACGGCATACTGTTTGTAGAAAAATGCAATATAAATGTAAAAAACAATGCTTAATATTATAAGATGCTTGACGTTTAAAACTCATCAACAGCTTGTCACAATAAATTATTAATTTGTTTTTTTCCATGGCCAACTTGGAACTTGTAATTTAGGCGAAAACATGATGGAAAGGATATGAAATGCCGTTCGAAGCTTATCCACGGATGAAATTGAGGCAAGAGGCAAGTGTGTTTTTCACTGAAAGAAGAATAACTAAGAGCTTAGGAAGTGACGGAAAATATTTTAAACATTTGTAATTATTGTTGTCTTGCTAAATTGCTAATTGTTTCTAGATTTAAGATTTGTGCACTTTTTCATAATCTCATATCATAATATTCATATTTTATTCAGTGTTATTGATGTTTCTTTGACTCGTTAGACTTTTATTATAAATTTTATAGTTTATTAAACAGTAGGCCATGAAATTAGTTGTTATCTTGCTTATTAGGGGTATACCGGGTACCGGTAAATGGAAACTGTATCATTTTTTAAAGAAAAATCAAAATAACTTTTAAACCCCTGGTGATATCGATTTGCGGTTTGGACTAATCGTTCCCTATGCAAATTCTCTCCTATTACTACCGAAAAAAATTATACCATCCAATTTGCAAATACCGAGAAAAATAAAAAAATAAGTTAGATTGAATAACAGCGCCATCTTAAAATTGTATCAGGAAACTTGTGACAATTCCTGAATCATTTATTTAAACTCCAAGGAATTCTCTTTCAAACAAGTCCAAGTTATAGAAAATCCGTTGAAGGATAACGACATAATGGCAGTTTTTGAAAAATGTCCTAAAGGCTTCCCCCACTCCTTTATTAGGCGAGATTCAAAAAAATAACAATAACTAAAGTTGTAGTAAACAATCTACTGATTTATTTATTTATTTGCTTTTCTACGGTTAAGTGGCATTTTTTGCCGTAAAATGAACTTTAAAAAATAAATAATCCGTTACGCCCTCTTGCGGCAATTTCCGAAACTTAAAATTATTTTGAATGAATTTCTCTTGGCAGTTTTTATGATGAGAGCTTTTTTTTCAGATCTGTGGGACGTATCGTTTCCGAGATATGGCCGCTCCGTATCCTTATCCGGACACCCTGTATAATTAAATTATTATTACTATAATATTATGTCTATATAATATGTGCCAGTCAAAAACAAGTAACAGGGAAATTCTCAGTATTAGGTAAAGTAAGCGCCACAAATATAACATTATTTAATTGATATGTGATGGGCTACATGCTTGGTGAAATGGATAAATTATTAAATAATAACTTTAATTTCCTCTACTATATAACATTATTGTTCATATTTCTTTCTTCTGTATAAAGGTTTCCACACACCGACGCGGCCACGGCCACGGTAGCGATGGCGGCCGCGGTGGCGATCATATTAGCGGTCGGGCGTATTCACACCAAAGCGGTGAGTGGAGCTGTAAGGTAGTTGCCGTTTACAGATTTTATGTATACGAAAATATATTTTTAAACGTCCAAGTTTCATTTTTATTTCTACTATTTGTTATTATGATAGACGATGTGGAAGAATAGGGTTTGTTACTATTAGCTCTTTTTCCCACACTTTGTTTTTAGCCCCTATATTTTTATAATTTGGATGGTTTAAATTAAAAAGTATGGGATATAATTTAACATTTTCTATTAATAATTCTATTATATTATTTGCCATTACTAATACTTCTCGCAGTCAAAGTTGACACGTTGTATTTGACCGTCACCGCATATCAGAACGCTGCCCTAGGCCGCTTGATCTAGACCTGCCCGCGCTGGTATGATTTCATTCATTTATTTCTGTGTTTAGATTGGCCGCTACCGCGGCCGTTGCCGCGTCGGTGTGTGCAAGCCTTAAAAACTCTAGCAAAAAATGCCGGCCCTATGCGGCATGCCTTGAGGCTTAAAATATGTACCTACCTACCTACTACACACTACTAGACAAAAACAAAACAGCAACCTTTGCCTATTTAGAAAATTAATAGACTTTGAATCTCTGAGATTTTTTAAAAGTAAAAATGGTTAACATGTAAAAAAAAGCTCTAATAAATCATTTGTTTCTATTGAATTCTTTTTGTTTTTTATTATAAACTTTCTAAATAAATTGAGAAAATTATTAAAAAAAAACTTGCAAAAAATGACGGTTTCTTATTCTCTCTCAGAAATTTGAATGTTATTTTCGGGTTATATTTTTAAAACTAATCTAATTTATTGTTTTTTTTTGTGACTAAATAGCATCTGGGTGTTACTATAACCACAGGCTTCTCCTTATTTGTGCTATAGGTATAGAATTCTTACTCATAAGATTACTATTTAGTATCTTCGTAAACATAGTAATTGAATTTTACATTTTTTCTTCTCTTAGCAAAACCTATTTTCCCGTTAAAGGACAAACGTATATTCCGTTTTCTTACATATTTATAATTTTCCATATTGAAAATCGTAAGTGCTACCTATTTTTTATCGTTGTATCCGCTCCCGCAACAAATAAATGATTAATAAGCACTGAATGCGAATCGAAACGCATAAGCTAGCAAAATAGGCACGCAAGAACATCGGCCCTGGAACACTATGTCACCGCCTATTCCCCGACGAGTAGCTTCGGCCCTCGCCGCGACCGTCCAAGCAAACCTACCGAGAGTCGTAGCCCTTAAAGCTGAAAATTATTTTTGTATTGAAAAATGTGCACCTTTATTAACTGTCGCTACGAACTAAATATTACTGAAATATCTCAAGTAGTTTCAAAAATATTAATTAGGTTCCATAATTTTCCTAAAATTTTAACACCCCGTACTTTCGTAACCAAACATTTTTGGATCATAGTTTATGAAGCAAACTATCATTAATCATCATTAAGAAACCCCCTGTATACTTTGGCTACCCTTATTACAACATCAGGTATATTCAAATATAATATTCCCTTTTAATATATTTCTCCGTAAATTACAAACTTAAATTAACATTCCAATCAGAATACTAAAGCCCGCGAGCCACGATCTTAGAAACCATGCACGTAGCCTATTGTAGACGTATTTTTAGTATGCTATTTTTTTTAATGGTTAATCCTATTATTTTTAGCACTTGGATAAATATCTATCAAAACATATTTTAAGGGCCCATTCGTCCAAAAATAGAAAATATACTCCAAAAGAATTTGAAGTTGACGATTTAAACGATTCGAATATTGAAGAACACAAATTAAGGTAAGTGCCTGTATTAATTTCATATTTCTACAAATATTCAATATTACTTTAATTACTTATCTGTTTTCTGATAAGTTATTGTATCCCTTAATACACTAGTGAAATAATAAAGCCTTTATTTCACTGGTTTATTCAAGTGTTGTTCAAAGTTAAAAAAATTATCGAATATGAAATTTAATAGACAATAATTATTTATTAGTAATTACCTTATGAAATTAAATTAACCATAGCATTTTTTAAACTAAGATTTAACATGACCACCATCTCTTTCCATACAAGCACTTCTAAACCGTCTGAGGAGAAATTTTGGACACTTTCTCTGACAATAGGGTCATTTGGTCAAACCTTAAATTACACTCTTTACCTAATTTTTATGAAGCATTCATAAGGTATGATCAGCTTTGAAAATTTGAAGTCTGTCCAATATATTCGAAATATGCGAGATCAAAATCAAATAAAACGTTCGTCCCGGATCAGGAGGCAGTGACGTCATTACCTCCAATAGTTCGTCCGCTTTTAACTTGTGTAACGATCTTTCTGTGCATATGCAATTGAGATGCGCTTACTGTTTCTTTGTTCAGTTAAAGCAGAAGCTTATTATTACTACTTTTAATAGTATATTCTATAGCAAGTAGGAAATGCCATTTCATACGAGTTCTAGACTATACTTTCTCTAACACTATTTTAGAAAAAAGAAAAAAAAAATTTTTCTACTGTCGATGTGATCTCCGTTACCAAGCAACGGAGAAAAGGCGATGTGCATGGCCACCTGTCTTCTTAGTCCTAAACAGTAAACGGCAGCGAGCGCAACCCGACTTGCTGTAGGAGATAGTGACGTCACACAGCGGCTTCCGCTGTAATTTTTTGCAGTTTGCACTAATATTACAAAACCTTTCAAAAAATGTAATAAAGAAATGCTAGGTGACCCTATTCTCTTCAAATAGTCTATAGTTTCGAAAGATATCGAGAGGGAAGTTTAATTACACATTTGATAGAATTTTACTATTGGCCGCCACACTTCCAGCTAACCTCACGTTGAAATATCAAATGGCGTATACCTATCGAGTGATACATCGTTGCAAAGGGCATTAAACTGTCTATCAAACCGTGCCACGGAAAGTGAAATCGGCTAATCGGTTTGCGAGTTAGGTGGAAAAGATGTTTTTTAAAACAGTAAAAACTAATTTGGCGTAATTGTCTTTTCATTTTGAAGGTATTAACTCCAAAGTGCAAAATGTCATTGCAACGTTAAGTAATATTAACGAGTTGCGTGATCATGTTTAAAATTCCCATATATTACCTGAATTTCAGTCTGGTTGCAGACCTAAACACAAGTGAAACTGCTCTGTTAGGGGTTACAGGTGACATATTGAAGGGTGTGGATCAGAGGCGTCTTGTCGTTCTGACCTTGATTGATTTTTCTGAAGCCTTCGATACAATAAACTATATAAATTAAAACAAAACTTCTGTCTTCCTCCACAAATGATATATACTGTAAAATTAATTTTTTTTTTATAGCGATTGTCCCTACATGTTTCGACCATACATACAGTCATCTTCAGGGGAACTAACCTGAACTAAACATGTAGGGACAATCGCTATAAAAAAAATTTAATTTTACAGTATATATCATTTGTGGAGAAAGACAGAAGTTTTGTTTTAATTTATTTTACCTACTCCACTGTAAGTATGGACTACTTCTTCAAATAAACTATATACTGGGCAATGCATAGCTTAGTTGAACATCCTATGTAAATTTTGAGATGGCTAAATATTAGCTCCCCTGTACATTTTAGAGAAAAATTGTATTATAATTTTTTGAAGAGGCCGATATAATAAACCTATGTGCCAAGTTTGAATAAATTTTAATAAGCCAATCCTAACTTATTCAATTACATGTGATGGCAAAATTACGAAATTTTTATAGTTTAGGTAATACAGCGAACACCAACAAATTATTATTTGGCATTGACAAAACGAAAAGTAATAACATTTTCTTAAAGGCGCTTTAATTATAGCTAAATATGAGCTATTCCATTAACGAAAAAGTAACTATGATTAAGTGGTATTATACAGGAAACAGTTTAAGAGCAGTGTTTGGAATGTTTTCAGTTCAATTCCCTGATAAGATCGGTCTTATTTTATTTTTAATAAAGAGCGATAGGAATACACTTAGTAAAACCGGTTTTGGTCACATTATATTAATTTTTTTTATATAGCGGATTTTAACTTTATTTGGGGTCAGACCCCCGTTCCCTAGGGAGCATAAAGAAGGTGAATTCCTACAAAAGTTGGGCGTGGTTTTAAAAATTTTTTGCCTGCGGCGCTTTACCTCCACAGCCTGCACCCCTCCCATTATTCGCTCTCCCCGCCCCAAAATGCTGGCTACGCCACTGGGTAATAGAAGAAGCGAGTAATAATAGGGGTTTTTGAGAAATATTTCTTTTACCGATGAATGTACATTCACCCTCAACAACGAACCAAATATTCAAAATTGCCGGTATTGAAGCCAAGGAAATGAACATCGTCTCGCTCATACTCGGACACAATATCCACAAAAAATAAATGTTTGGGCGGGAATTGTAGGACATCACATTATTGGACCGTTTTTTATGGAAGGCAACCCTACAGCAGTAACCTATTTGGACTTACTACAAAATCGAAATGAACCTGCACTAGAAGAAGTTGTACGCGAAAATCAGGAAATCTGGTATTAAATGGATGGTTGTCCTGCCCATAATTCTCTCATGGTTAGGGAATACTTGCTAATCCTTTGGCCAGCCAGGTCCTGACCTTTCGTGAAACGACTTCTTTCTGTGGGGTCACTTAAAAAATTTTATTTATAAAGATGTAAAATTTTAAAATCTAGACCAGCTAAAAAACTGTATTTCGTTAGAATGTGACAGGATTTCTCAATTTATCAACTCAGTAATGTTAGGCAAGAATCACACTGAGCGACCATGATCGACCGTCCGCGATCGACCGGTAACGATCAAATTTCCAACACGTACAGGGTGTCTACTTTTTGACACTTTTGACGGGTATCTCCGTTATTAGTACAGATTCGTATTGTATTGTATTGTATGTAATGGGGTCGTTTGGCCCTTTGGCCCTTCGCCACTTCGACCTAAAGAGATCTTTTGTGGATACCCTGCATCAGTTTTACCCCGTAAGATTCAAACTTTTCGCGTAGTTGTAAATTTTTCGGGGGGCTAATTTGCTTATATCTTCAGGTGTTAAGAGTACTCCCTCAAGATGAGTTAGCCGTTGGCGGGTTAGTGCTTTACATTCACACAGTATGTGTTCCGCAGTTTCGTTTGCATCATTGCAGAATCTGCACTTTTCGTCTTCGGTCTTTCCCATTTTTTTGAGATGATATCTCCAAGGGCCGTGTCCCGTAAGGCAGTCGGTGACAATTTTCAATTCGTGTTTTTGTAGCTCCAGGAGCTTTTTAGTGAATTTAGGCGTGCACGAAATAAATTTCTTCGCCTGTCTTTGTCCTGGAGTATTTCTCCAAGAGGCCTCTTTTTGCCTTTTTTCCTATATGTTGAGTTCCACTTTGAGGTGTCCTCTGGTTATGCCACAGAACGGTTCAGGTCCATAAAATGGTGCCTGTGCACCCTCTTTAGCAAGCGAGTCAGCTATTTCGTTGCCTTCCACTCCCTCATGCCCGGGCACCCACATCAAGGTGACCTTGTTGGCCGCCGCTAGTTGGTTGAGAGATTGTAGGCATTCCCAGACTAGTTTTGAGTTGATATTGTAGGATGCTAGAGCTTTTAGAGCTGCTTGGCTATCCGACATTATGTATATTGTTGCACCCCGTAGGCCTTTCCGGGCACATTCAGTGGCACATATGTCTATTGCATATATTTCTGCTTGGAAAATGGTTGGAGTCTGACCTAGGGGCCTGGAGATTCTACATCTGGGTCCAAAGACCCCAGCGCCGACCCCTTCTTCCATTTTTGGTCCGTCTGTGAACCAGACGAGTGGGCCTAGTTTGAGCTGTGGCAATTTTTCTTTCACGCTTTGGCGGTCCTGAATGACCACTTCAAAAGGGCGATGAAAGTTTCGTGCCACTATCATAGTGTCCATTGGTTTGGTCATAGCCTCTATCTGTATTTGTAACAGGATTTTGAGGTGACCAGTCAGGTTTCCTGACTTCATATTTTGTGTCCGGGTTACTCTGTGTGCGCTTAATAGCGCTTCTTTCCGTACGCACAGGTGCAGTGGAAGAAGGCTCAGCATTGTTTCCAGAGCTGCCGTGGGGCATGTTCTCATTGCCCCTGTGATTCCCAGACAAGCAAGTCTCTGTACTTTTTGCAGTTTGCGTTGTGTCGTCTTTTCCTCTGTTTTTGTCCACCATATCAGTGAAGCATATGTTACTATAGGTTTTACGACAGTAGTGTATGACCAGTGAGTCATGTGGGGTCTTAGTCCCCATGTTTTACCAAATAGCCTATTACATGCTAGTAGGGCCGCTGTGGCTCTTTTGGTAGTCCTTTCTAAGTGTGGGTTCCAGTTAAGTTTTTGGTCAAGGATCACTCCCAAGTACTTAACTTCTTTTGAGAATTCGATCCTAGTCCCGTTTAGTATAGGCGCTGAGAGGTTAACCTTCCGCCTTTTAGTGAAAGGGACCACGATCGTCTTACTCGGGTTGACATTTAGTACAGATAGAATGATGCGGTTTTCGCAAACCTGTGCCACTTTTTTGTGAAACAAACGATGCCCTAAACGGATGTATCATGGTCATCTTGGTTTATGAGATACAGGGCGAAATTGAAAACGGTGCATTTTCAGACACCCCTTCTATTTCAGTTATCTTATACCCTATCGAACATATAAAAAGGGGGTGTTATATAGTTTTTTACGTAGAATTCAGTGGCGTAGTTAGTATTTTTCTAGGTATCCCCATTTTTGAGAAATATACCAAAGTTGTGTTTTTTTAAATGGAACACCCTGTATATTTATTCTTAGTTGCATTCTGCTTACTGAGAGCTTTCCAAAAATATATAATAGTTGGCACTTTGTTTTACCAGAACGGTTGAAATTTATATTTTTTAAATAACAAGCTTTAAATTGACAGTAGGCCTTGGATTTGGTTTTAATAAAAATAAATTATTGACGATACAATACACCATGAATATTACCTTATAGTTTGATTTAAAATGTTTAAAGTTTTTTAATACATACAATAGTAAAAAGTAGTTTTCTAAATAAACAAAAACATCTACTATGGCCTTGACTTATCCAGGCTATAAAACAAAAGTTTCATAATGGCGTTTAGCTCTTGTCATGCAGAATTGTATTTAGTCATTAGAGTTTAAAAAGTTACTGATAATTTATTTATTAAGTGTTATTGTTACATTTTAACGATGGCCCAAAAGTATGAGAATTATGAAAAATAAGATATGCTGGTATGCTTTATACAAAGCCATGAAAACCCCCATGCAGCTGCCGATTTATATTTCAATAGGTAGGTATATTATTATTTGCGATCGAAAATTTCTACAACGACCATGTTTATAGTTATGCGGAGTGTTTGTTTAAGCAGCTTCTTATTATTATCATCATCATTTTATAGATATCCTGAGAGAAGGCAGCCATTTCCAGATAAATTTTCCATTCTAAAGAAAAATTTAATTGAACATGGAACCTTTACACAGCCTCGGCCTAAAACATACAATAAGGAAAATAGAGAAAAAGATGAAGTAAATGTTTTGGCTTATGCAACCGTTACTCCTTCAACTTCCTGCAGAAATATAGAAAAGGAAATTGGTATAAATAAAAGTCGGTCACAAAAAATTTTAAGAAAATATAAATACCATCCATACAAATTTAAAATTGTGCAAAATTTACATCCTGGAGATGCAGATCGGCGATTAATCTTCTGTCATTGGTATACAGAACAAATCCGGACCAATGCCAACTTTGGAAGATTGGTAATCTGGTCCGATGAGAGCCACATTTCTAGTGCCGGAATTTTTAACCGACATAATACAAGACATTGGTCTGAAGAAAATCAACATGTTATTTTCGAAAGGAAGCAGCAAGGGCGCTTTGGATTTGGTGTTTCTTGTTTCATATTAGGTAATCAAATAACTTACCGTATTTATGAGGGAGGTCTTACGGCAAATAGATATCTGGAAATCTTGGACGACGTTATACCCGAGTTATTAGAAATCGTTCCCCTTGCCCAGTTATATGCTATACATTTCCAACAAGACGGTGCGCCGAGTCATAACTCTTTTCTACAAAATAATTTTCCACAAAGACGGATAGGCACAAATGGAGCTGTAAGATGGCCACCACGATCGCCCGATCTATCGGTGTTGGACTTCTTTCTGTGGGGGTTTTTGCAGAGCAAAATATATAAGACCAGGCACAGAACTGTAGAGGAACTTCGACAGGCTACCCATTTAGCATTTCAATCTCTACAAGACCATCCAATAATAATTTTAAACGCCTTGAGACGAATTACAGAAATGTGTCAGCTTTGTATTAGGGAGAATGGCAACCATTTTCAACAATATTTATAAATAAAAAGTATGTATTTAATACCACAATTTCATTGTTCTAGTCTAGTGAAACCAAATCCAAGGCCTACTGTCAATTTAAAGCTTGTTATGTAAAAAATATAAATTTGAACCATCCTGGTAAAACAAAGTGCCAACTATTATATATTTTTGGAAAGCTCTCAGTAAGCAGAATGCAACTAAGAATAAATATACAGGGTGTGCCATTTAAAAAAAAACACAACTTTGGTATATTTCTCAAAATTAGGGATACCTGGAAAAATACTAACTACGCCACTGAATTCTGCGTATAAAACTGTATAACACCCCATTTTTATATTTTCGATAGGGTATAAGATAACTGAAATACAAGGGGTGTCTGAAAATGCACCTGTCTCAATTTCGCCCTGTATCTCATAAACCAAGTTGGCCATGATACATCCGTTTTGGGCATCGTTTGTTTCACAATAAAGTGGCACAGGTTTGCGAAAACCGAATCATTCTATCTGTACTAATAACGGAGATACCCGTCAAAAGTGTCGAAAAGTAGACACCCTGTACATTCTTACCACAAAGATCACACTGAACCATCGTCCTCGACCGTCCGCGACCGTTTTTCGTCGACCGTGTTTGAAATTCCAACCTGGTGGAAATTTTGGTCGACCTCGGACCATCCCACTTAATGCGCATGACAAAATTTCTAGTTTTTTTTTTTTAATTTACACCAAGTGGAAGTGCCGTGCGCGTCCTAACTCTAACCTAACCAAACTTTGTCACGCTGGTTTTGGTTTTAGCTAATAATTATTGATAAGGTATTTTAATTACTAGTGTTGTGTGTAAAGGTTAGTTTGTAAATATTTCTGTGAAACATACGTAACCTAAAATCTCAGGTATGACATTTTCAAAACAGTGGTCGGCTGTGGTCGGTCGATCAGTGTAACTTAGAACCGTGAATTTGAACTATTTCAATTGTTGAGCCAAATTCGAGCGATGAACCAAACAGATTGGTTTATACCATTCTTCAGATTGGTATTAACCACTACATTTGAGCGACCTTGGTAGATGTCTCGGTTATGTTTCCGTGACGTCATAAATCAGCTGATTTACGCCAAAGTTGTCACCATTAATTTTGTGGTATTAACCTTACTCCGGAGCAGTTGTCGAACCTCGGTTGATAAAATTTGACATTTCTAAATCGGCATAAACGGTCAAAATTGAAATTTTTTTTGGGGGTAGGTAAACCAAAATGTGCGACAAATGGGGGGCGAGATTTCAACTCAAAATCAAAACCTCTGCCTAGAACTAAGATTTATTTATTTATTTATTTATATTAACAATGGTGATTACAATCAAATATTAGATTATTAAATTTAAATTAAATTAAATTTTCAATTTCACTTTACAAGATGTATACAAATTAAATTTAAATTTATTATATTATAATGTAGTGCATGCACTATGGACTTAAGTCTGTGTGTGCATGCTCCTACTATAACAACCAACCAACCAACAAATCACAAATCCAATATAATTATTATTACAAAATCCAAATTACAAAATTATTACAGAGTCCCTATAAGTACTAACCATTTATATGATTACAAAGTAAATTTAATTCGAGATTAACTTATTCTAACTTATAAAAACTTAACAATGGTCTTAATTATTTGGGTGTTACTTGTTATCCATTTATTTAAGTCTTTTTTAATGTACTGAAATTTTTTTCTTTTGAACTGCTCTGGCAATATGTTCAAGATTTTCGGAGCCACATAGGAAAATGATCTTTGAGTGGCATCAAACCGTGTATTAGGTATAAATAAATTACGATTAGCAATTGATCTTGTCATTATGTCATGTCTTACGTAATTATGATAAATATTTCTAGTGAGAGCAAATCTTAGAGCATTCTTTATATATATAATTGAGTAATCGTAAATACACCACACTGATGAAATAAAAGTTCAGAGGAAAAACGTCTTGGTTTGAAGAAAATTATCTTTAATATATATTTCTGCGCAATACCAACATTATCCAACACATTTTTATGAGCCGAACCCCAACAGATTATCCCGTAGTGAAGACAGGATTCTGCCAATGATTTATATACAGTAATTATAACCTCTTTACTTAAAATATTACGTAACTCATAGAACTTATAAACAAGCTTTCTTAATTTATTTTTCACATATTCTGCATGAGCATTCCATTTCAAAAACTGATCAAAACAAACACCCAAATATTTTATACTTTCCACTGATTCAATTATACCAGCACATGCACAATTCTGAGAAAGGTCACAAATATCAGAATGAACTCTAATTACATTGTTGTTAGGTAGACCAGTTTTATTCATTGAAAAGCACATAAAATTAGTTTTGTTTACATTTAGCATTAAAAAGTTATAATCCATCCAAATCTTTACATAGTAAGCCGCCCTCTCAGCCTTCTCAAATACATCCTGCCACGATGATCCCTTAAGTAGCAGAACTGTATCATCAGCGAAACATACAGTTTTAACATTTGGTATTTCATTTGCTAAGCTATTAATATATATAGAAAATAAAATCGGACCAAGCACTGTACCCTGCGGAACACCACACTCTACCCCACCAAAGGAACTACACACTGAACCAACTCTTACTTTCTGAGTTCCATTATTTAGATAAGACTGAATCAGTTGAAGAACCTTCCCCCTTATCCCAATCATTTCCAAATTGTGTAATAGAATATGATAATCCACAGTATCGAAGGCCTTTGAGAGGTCAAGAAAAATGGCAAGTGGCTTATAATTAGTATTAAAACAATTTACAATATAATCAGACACTTCATGTAAAGCAGATTCAGTACCCATTCCTTCCCTGAATTCATATTGTGACTCAGATAATAATTTATTTGTGTTTAAAAGTTGCACAGCCTTTTCTTTAAGCATTTTTTAATGATTTTACAAATGGGGTTAGTAAGAGCAATTGGCCGATAGTTATTAATATTGGTTTTATCTCCTCCTTTGTGCAATGGTAATATTATAGCATTCTTGAAGATCTCGGGAAAAACACCCTCATCAAAGATCTGATTCACAATATGTACCAGTGGTTTGACTAAACATTTATAGTTAGATTTTACAATGGAATTGGATATGCAAAAATTCTCGGTTGAGGAAGAGTTTTTCAATAAATTTATAGAATCCACAATTTCTTCATCAGTAATAGGGTACAGATACATTGAACAAGGAGCCTGGGTCTCCTTCAGTAAGAAAGGAGGTACATTTGTTGGTTTGTTTATTTTACTAGCTAATTTGGCACCAACAGAACTAAAGAAACCACACAACTCCTCAGATTAAGTGTATTGTGGTTGATGCCATTTCATTTGAGCGGATTCCAAATGGTCGAGAGCTGTGACGTTATTATAACTACCCCCACCATCTATTGTGAATAACCACACATGAAAATCGTAGTTGAAACCAATCTGTTTGGTTCATCGCTCAAATTTGGCTTTGTTGGTCGTAGCCGGTCGATCGCGGACGGTCGATCATGGTCGCTCAGTGTGATTCCTGACTTAGAAATTAATTTTATAATCGGTTAGGATATTGCTTAGCTATTAATGAACGGTTGTTAATTATTATTTTTGTAAAAATAGGTAGTCTTAGGTATGTTATGTTAAATTAAAGACGTAGTAAGAGAAACATAATGGTATCTTTTATTTTGGATGTGTGATGATTGGTGAAACGAAAATGTGTTTTTAATGTGAAATAAGCTGGATTTATAAACTCGAAAAGTTGGAGGTTCAGTTGGCGTTGGAAATAAGAGTTTTAATTTAAACTAAAGGGAACACTCAGTTCAGTTTATAAACTTAGTTCGTGCAAAGATCGTAAGTTTCGAAAAGTTCGATATAACCAATTTTTATGTTTGGAGTTCGAGAGGTTCGTTCCGACCAATGAAGACGCTATTTTAAAGTCATGTGGTTACAGCGAAATGTCAAATGTCTTTTATTTGTCGCGTTTGGGCTCTTCCGTGTTTACGTCTCCCTTCCGTCATTATTATTGTTCCGTTATTATATAAAAAATGATGATACTAATTTATTGTTACTCGAGTCAATCCAAAATTATGAATTTATCTACAACTTAGGCTGTAGAGATTACAAAAGTAACATATAATATAATATAATAATATCATTTATTAAAAACTGGAACAGTCATTCTTGTATATTTAAAAAACTGTGGTGTATCCCAAGACCTCATCTTTTTAAAATAATCATATCCACCTGCCCCTATTCTCCTCACATTTATTGGTCGCGTTTTAAAGCGGCGATTGCTACGCCTTCTCCTATAAGCCGCGTAAAACAAAAATGTCGCCGCAAACAGGGTGTAATAATATAACATTCTTACCACAGCACGGAACTCAAAAACGATTTAATTTTTATTTGGAATCGAACAAAATTATAAACAAAAAAAATAATAATTTACAATCTGTCAAAATTTTCAACCAATCAAACAACAACTTTTCGAACTTCGCTACTGACTTTATTAATGCCAAATTCTGGACTGTCGAATATCGAACCTCACCAACTTGAACATAACTTAATTAATTAATAATTAATCTTTATTCGTTATGTCCGGCTTTACGTCAATTTTTGACAATAGCGTCATAGAAATTACTTGGTGTGTAATTTTGCCATCACATTTAATTAAATAAGTTAGGATTGGCTTATTAAAATTTATTCAAACTTGGCACACAGGTTTTTTATAACGGTTTCTTCAAAAAATTATAATACTATTTTTCTCTAAAATGTACAGGGAAGCCACCCCAAAGTTTTCATGGGGTTTCCTATGTTCTACCAAAGAGTAACCTAATTAAAGTCGGCTTCCACTTAACTAGGCGCGTTATGAATTTTTCATAGAGAAACTTATACAGTGTTGTCTTGCTCAAACCAAGGTTAAAACGGCATTATAAAGATATACGTAATATAAACGCGATAAACTTATTGGTTATTTATGAATAGGAGAGAGAAGCACATCTAATTTTCAGTAATTATCAAAATGTGTTGAAGAACACTCCCGTATTACATAATGTCGTGAATAAGCTCCCTAGTTTTGACAAATGTGTCATTTATTAAAAATATTGTGACATTAAATGACGAATATAAATCGGTTTGCAGGTTTTTTGCATCCCCAGGCGAAAGAAATGGTTCTCAATTTAATAGATTATTTTAAAAATGAACAGGAGTAGGCTACTGAAACCGGCGAGTTATTAAATCCCAAGTCTATTAAAGAGAAAGTCTCGGAAGGACTAAAACTAAGTTTAAGATCAGTACAGAGTTTGTTCATGAAAATAGTAGAAGTATACTAATGAAGAAAACGCAACGACGATCAAGAAAAACGAAGAGTGAAACTTTACAGGAAGGTAAAAAAATGGATGTAAAGAATGTTATATACGACTTATATGCATCACAAGTTGATATAACGCTTTCAGTCTTGAAAGATGCTTTGAAGGAACGAGGTATTTTAGAAATAGGTCTCAGGTCATTGTTAGCGCTAATAAAAAACTTGGGATTTCGTTATAGAAAGGACTGCAACAGAAGATATTTGTGCAAACTACGAACTACCAAGAACTGCTGCAAGCGAACGAGTCAAATTTTTGAAAAAATATGTTGAAAATTATCAATCAAAGTCTAGAAAAGTAGTTTTTTTAGATGAAACTTGGGTATTTTCGAATGGAAGTGGGTCTAAATCATGGCAAGTCGACTCAGTGAAATCAGTAAAACGAAAAAGAGGTTGTGGTTCGGGAAAACATTACATTATATTAAATGCTGGCTCATCTACTGGTTTTATAAAGGAAGCGAGTTTAATTTTTTCCTCTAAATCAAAGAGCGCCCACTACCACGATAACATGAATTGTGAGCTTTTTGAAAAGTGGGCTAGAGAAGAGCTGATACCAAATTTGAATGAACCATCCCTAATAATTGTACTAGACAATGCATCTTATCATTCTCGGATAATAAATAAACATCCTGGAAAAAAAAGACGTCTTTCAGTGGTTAGTTCAGAAAAATGGGAATCCATCACCTGATTTATTAAAATCTGAACTGATAATGAAAGCGAAAACTATTAAAAAACAAAAAATATATGTCGTTGATGAAATTATGCGAGAACACGGTTAGGAGGTTTTGCGGTTACTACCGTACCATTGCCAATTTAATGCCATACAGCTAATTTGGGCAGGCGCAAAATCGTCCTATGAAAAAAATGTTGGTAATGGTCTAAGTTCAGATAAGGTAGAAGAAGTTTGGAAAAACTCCCTAGTACACATTACGGGGGACTACTGGAGGAAAGCTGTAGAACATACAGAAAAAATTATCCTGGACTGGTGAAACAGAGAAAAAGTATTGGATATTCAAGTGGTACCACTTATTATTTCAAATGCAGAAGATAGTGAAAATACTACTAAATGACGAGTCAGAATTTGAAGAGTTTTGAAGCTGTGTTTATTTTGTATTTTTTTTTTCAACCTCTATTTTAAATTCTGTAATAATAGTTCAATTAGAAAAATGCCCCACATAAATTACTGGTCCATGGTGGCCTTAAAGTTAGTTTATAGGTACTTCTTATACACTATTGGCAAGCATTTATCTTACATGCGGAGGTTTTCAGTGTGATAAAACTGTATAGGCAAAGGCTCGAGAGAAATAAAGAGAGACAAAATTATGCTCTAGCCGATTCCCCTTCCACCGACCAATACGCTTTTATGGTAGAGGGGAATACTAGCTGGCACGGTAGGTGGGCGACGGGCGACGGCAGTATCGTATCAGCCAGATATTGGAGCAGTAGTGGTTGTCAATCGCATTTTGTGCGATGTTTTACGACGTCGTTTTTTTGCGGTCATGTTTATCACTGGTAGTTCTATTAATACATACAACTAACAGTAATTTTAAGGTGTTTAAATTTTTATCGGCCTTAAGCATAAAAGTAAAATAAAACCTGTTATTCTAAAAAAAAATAAACTCATGAACATTCTTAAAAAGAAATAAAATTAATGGTAATTGTAATTAAAAAATAACTTTAAACAATAAGTATTCTTAAAATGGTATAAAACTAAAAAAGTCATTTTAATAAATGCTCGAAGACATTGCCTTGCTGGGCTTCGCAATACCCGAGCCGATCATAAAACTCCGTCCTAACATTCGACAATACCTCCGGTGTTATGGAATTAGTAATGTCGAATATTTTTGCTCTTAAGTCAACTAAATTTACAGCCCTCTCATGTGGATACCTGTAAATTAGTTGAGTTAAGTGGCCCCACAAAAAAAAGTCGAGGGGAGTTCAATCCGGTGACCTTGCCGGCCATGGTATGGTACCTCTGCCACAAATAAGCCGTTCAGGAAATGTCATACTCAAAAACTCCTGAACTCGCCTTGCATTGTGAGCAGGGCAACCATCCTGCTGAAACCAAATTTCTTCGAAATTAACATTCAAGGCACGCACAGCTGGTATTATTTCCTCTTGCAGCATCTGCAAATATTTTTCCCCATTTAAGTTGCCGTCAATGACAAAAGGTCCTACAATATTGTCGCCCAAAATACCCGCCCAACAGTTTAATTTTTGGGGATATTGTGTCCGCAAAGGCGCACTTAAATGTTTATTTTCCCGTGACCAAAATCTGGCGACTGCAGGATTATGATAACCATGAAGAGAAAATGATGATTCATCCGTAAACAGAATATTTTTTAAAAAATCTTCATTTTCATCAATTTGCCTTCTCATGGTCTCACAAAACTCCATTCGCCTCATAAAATCATCTGGAAAAATTTCTTGGGTAGTTTTAATTTTATAGGATTTATACCCATGCTTTTTTAAAACATGTCTAACTGTGCGGTCTGGAATGCCAATTTCTTGAGAAATATGGGTGCTGGAACATGGCTCACTTGCTTCCACAAAAGCGCATACATTTTCGTCCCTCTCGACTCTTTCTTCAGGAATAGGACGGGCTTGTTGATCCTCGTGATAGCATTTACCACATTGGTTAATGCACCCGGATATTTTAAAACGATTATAAATATTAATAATCGTTTGGCGGGAAGGAACCTGTTGATCAGGGTACGCAAATGCAAATTGCCCAACAACACCTTCGGCCCTTTCAGCTTTGGAATACCATAAAACTATATTAATTTTCTGTTCACGCGAATACATTTTTTTTAAATAATAATTTACTCCTTTCTATGCAAAAGACTCTGTGAATATGAGCCTTGCCGTAGCCGCCCCCACCAGTCCTTACAAGTCTTGCATAGTACCACCACCCGCGAAAGCAAAGGGCAGGGTTTCGATCAACCAGTAAAAATGAAATTATTTATGTTGTCTTCCCCAATAAAATATTAACTTAGGTTCGAAAAGTCTACGTGACAACGTCGCAAAATCCAGCAGTTCCAAGGCCGCGCGAAAGGAATACTCCATAGAAATAAGAGCTGTCCCCTCCTATTCTATGGAATACTCTCGTTTGTTCTCGTCGTATTGGAAGGGGAATAGGGGAAATCGCTGTCGTTCTCTTTTTAGTCTTAGGCATTTTATAACCATACTATTCTATTGCATTAAAATTGGCCTGCAAAGTTTTACTTTGCCGATACTGTATTTTATCTTGACCAGACTTATTATTTTATTTTGCCTTTTCTTCATTGGTATACTTCTACTACTTTCGTGGAAAACCCTCTGTGTAGGTCTTAAGCTTAGTTTAAGAACAAGACTTTCTGTGTAATAGATTGGGAATTTGATAACTCGCCGGTTTTAGTAGCTTTTTCTTGTTAATTTTTGAAGTTACCTATTAAATTAGGAACATTTTTTTAGCCTGATATTACACAACAAAAGTTTAGCCAATGTGTAATTTAATTTGAATTTTTTTGATATTTCTTATATTATCTGCTGAAATAAACTAAAATGTGTTTAATTTATCTAACATTATATTTACTTTGTTTCTTTAAATTACAAATGAATAAATAAACTATAATTATTAAAAAGATATATTCAAAATTCATATTACATGCAACCTTTTGCAACAATACGAACGCACCCCTGAGAAATTAATTGTGGAACGAGACCCGTCACCCGTCATTTTTATTAACCTATTAACATTCAATTTTATGGAAAATCAGCTGTCCATATACCGCCATATTGGATTTTATATTTTAAAACCTCTGATTCCACAAATCACCGAAATAAATTCTCTGATTTTACTGATTTGATTCAGAGATCATATTGCGTCTAGTTAAGTGGAAGCCGACCATAGTTGGGTTACTTTTTGGTTCAACTAACTACTAATGCCCGTATTCTCCGTAATGTTTTAAGCTGGCTTAAAAAGAAAGCCGCTTTAAGATGCCGTTTTCTTAAGCACCGTTAATTTTAAGAACCGTAAGCTTACTTAATTTTAAGCCCACAATATTGGAGGCTTAATATCGGGCTTAAGATTTGCATCTGCACATTTATAAAATTAAAAAAACAAACAGTAAAATCCAAAACTTGTAACAATTATTTTCAAACACAGCACAAACTGTAATAATAGACCTTTGCTTTTATAGGCTTTAATTAGCAGAACTTGGCTAAAAGTATACTGACATGACAGTGACTTATAAACTAATAAATACCTTACAAACAGGTTACAATATATAACACGTAAATAAGGTATCAGGTAATATACATATACAAGTAATGCATACAGCAATTATATTACACAAAGCACATGAAACGAAAAATAAGGTTACAATGTTACAAATTTCTCCCTCTGTACTCTGCCACTTGATGGCCTCATAGCGAATTCCATTGGTAACAAAAGTGCGGAACGAGTGCAAAATTTGAAAACCATTGGACATTTCAGTGCAAGTATTTGTAAACTATTGGGAAACTGGTGCAACAAGTGTTGCACCGAGTGCAATCAGTTCCGCACGTGCTCTTGGAGACCGTGCTGCACCGAAACTGGATAAAAATGTCAAAACATACGGTGTTTTGATTTTTTCGATCTTTTAAATTCTATTTTGTCTCAAATTTTGTCCAGTGGTAAGTAAAATCATTGAGGATTGACGAGTATTATCATCAACTTTGTTGGAAAAATGCACTCAAGGTCTAATCTGAAAACCATTGGTACTCAAATAGTGCAACACTTTTTGTGCACTGGTGCAGTTTTACTGACATACCGGCGCCGCACTTCTTTTACCAATGGAATTCGCTATCAGTCTCTGAGCAAAAAAGAAGAGAACGTTGCCAAATCTTAAGGAGGCTTAATTAAACCCGACAATAATTGTTTCGGTGCTTACCTTAAATTAGTTAAGTGAGTTTAAGAAATTAAGTCGACTTTAGTTAAGCCAGCTTCTCTACATAACGGGGAATACGGGCATAAACCATGCATCACCCGGTATATGGTTTTATGTTTCTGTGTAAAATAAAGGAGAAAAAAGCGTTAATAATGAGAAGTTTTATTATTTTAATGCGAATTATTAGTTATGCTGTTATTCGATTAGTTACTTTGTTTAAATAGCTTATATTAATAAACTTGATTATTAAACAAATTTCCAAAGTCAGTGCTTAAACGTGTTATAAAAATAAATTATTATCTTCGAAAACGGCTAATTTTATCCAAACAAATTTAGAGTACCTTTTTTAAAGAGGAATGAGCAGAGTATTTAACGAATCAGTTTTCAGCTCCGTAAAAGCGCACCTGTCAAAATTTTGATCCAACGAGTGTAGTGGCAAGTCCGTTCCTGCCTCTTTAAATGTATGTTCTTATGAGTGTTTATGGCCTACATAAAATAATAAATATTCATTAAATTATACATGTCGGTTCAAAAGTTAGAGCCGAAAAGGTAAGTCGCTGGACACTCCTTTGGGGCTCTGTATCTCCGTTAATGACAAAGTAGGGTTATTTTGACCTCCCCGATACGATCCCGAGAGTATGCAATCCACTATGCAAACTAACCTAATTTGACAGAGTATTTTAAAAGAATTTATAAGCTAAGAAAGCCGTTTTTTATTTCATGACCACCTTAGACCAAGATAGCCCGGTATTAAGCCCAATTTATAAACTTAGTTAGTTACGCTACGCTCAGTTGAGTTCAGTTCCGCCGATGATCGTTCGACTTCAACAAACGAAAACATATGAAACCATTTATAAACTTTACGTTCGTACGTTACGCTACGCTGCGCTCCGCCGAAGATGACCAAGTTTTATCTTTTTACGTTGCCATTCGTTGCAGTTCGACTTGTAACCAATGGGCGCCGAAAGTTTAGTCACGTGGGTTTGTTTTGACGTATGACGTATGCCATTGACCAATAAAATGCAGAACGACATGCGACACAGAACGTAAGTTTATAAATTGGAAAGCCTTTGCGGCGCACCGTAACTGAGAGCGAAGCGGAACTGAACTGAGCGTAGCGTAACTACAAAGTTTATAAATTGGGCTTTAAAGTTTTCGATTTGTTGTGTTATAAATTCTATCCCAAAAATATCTTTATATTTTTTCAGGACTCGTCTTAAACTCAACGGTGAAAACATTGAACACCTGCCGCATAAAATATTTCGAAAATATATCGCCTATGCTCAAAAGTACGTTAATCCACAACTTTCGGATGGTGCTAAAAGTATTTTAAAGGAGTTCTACGTCGCCTTGAGGAAACAGTTTGCCACTGGTGATTGCACACCTGTAACTGCTAGACAGTTGCATTCTTTACTTAGATTAACACAGGTACTAGTTAATTTGGAAACATGCTTTTTTTTCTACAATCACGGACAAAAATATTGCATACAAAAAAAAATGTTGGCATATTGTGTTTAATTAAAAACTTGTTGCTGTAAATGAGAGTATGAAAAATACAAAACGAGATATAACTTATTTCAATTCGAAATGATTGGCACAAACACAATGCCGTTGGATTTTTCTTTCTAGCACTTAAAGCAGGGATGCACAGACTTATAGGGAACAGGGGCCACTCGGGAAAAATATAAGCCAAGGACGGGCCACTACAAACAATACTTATTAACACAAAAAATTTTATTTTTAAATAGTATCAAATACAATGATAAAAATAAAAGAACCTTCAAAAATGTTTGTTGTAATAATTATGTAATCGTAATATTGAAGCAAAAGAACCAACACAAAGTCCCGGTCTCAATAAATTAAAATTTATTGAGAACGGGACTTTGTGTTGGTTCTTTTGCTTCAATATTATATTCAGGTCTCTTAGAGAAATATGGACACTTTTTTTGATTTATGTAATCGTAAGGTAATCTAATCATAACAATGTAATATTTCATGTTTTATTATTTTGATGCATGACATTGCATTGAACTATGTAACAAGTTTTTTTTTTATATTTGGCTTCACATTACTTGTCGCCACACGTAAAATTGCTTCCAAATTTTCATTTGCCAGACGGTTTCGGTTTTTCGTTTAGTTTAGTTTCATCACTGAAAACGTTTGTTCACAAATATACGTCGATCCAAATAAGTTTGCGCATTTCAATGCATTTATTCACAACTCTTTATAAGCGTTTTTATCAACGCAACGGTAGAAGTTGAGTAAATTACCTTCATTAAATTTGTTTCGTAAACTATCATCATTTTGCATGTCTATTAATTCCAGCTTCAATAATTCCGGCGCATTTTCGGGTGAAATGTTGAAAGGATTGCTGAAAATGTCCAATAGAGGTTTAACTTTTTTGAAGTCTACAAAATGATTTTGAAAAGCTTGTATCAAAATATCAATTTTTTTAACATGAGCGAAATTGACGTCAGTTTTATTGACTTTCTGCATAATTTTTTTGTAGTTCGGAAAATGGCTGAATTGATTTGTGTCCTGAAAAGACTCAATTTGCATTGAGAGGACGAAACATGAGAGTATAACTGCGAAATCAATTGATCTTTGCCTTGGAGTCGCGTATTTAAGACATTCAAGTGATTTGTGATGTCTACAAGAAACGCTAAGTCGCACAGTAAATCAGGGTTGTCGAGTTCGGAGACGTCGTTTTTCTTTTCCGCCAGAAATAATTGGATTTCTTCAATCAAGTTAAGAAACCGCTGTAGTGTCAACCCACGACTTAGCCACCTTACTTCAGTGTCAAACAGTTCAATAGTTCAATGCAATGTCATGCATCAAAATAATAAAACATGAAATATTACATTGTAATGATTAGATTACCTTACGATTACATAATTACAACAAACATTTTCGAAGGTTCTTTTATTTTTATCATTGTATTTCATTATCCTCGAAAAATTGTTTGAATTGTCGGTGATTGAGACCTCGTGATTTTATAAAGTTTACAGTAGGTACTACAACTTTCATCACATTTTCAAATCCCAATAATTTTGAACAGAGGACCTCTTGATGTATAATGCAATGAAACTGCATTAATTTCTTGGTATTTCTGTTTTTAGTTTGTAAATATTTTTTTAACATAGTCACTATCCCAGATGTACTTCCAACCATTGAAGGTGCTCCGTCAGTCGTAATTCCAGATATTTTCGTTAAATCCAAATCCGTTATAGAACATTTTTTCAGAAGAGCTTTGAGCATGTCACTCCCCTTGGTTTGACTTGTCAAAGAACTCATACCAATCAGTTCTTCACTCACTTCAAAATTTTGCGTTACACGTAGAAATATTAAGAGTTGAGCAGTGGAACTTATATCTGTAGATTCGTCGAGTGCTATAGAAAAATACTGAAAACTTCTCGATTTTGTAGCTAATTGCTCTTCTTTATTAGCTGCTAATGCGGTAATTCTTCTTTGAACAGTCATCCGATTTAACTGAATTTTTTCAAACTTCTTTACATTTTCCGGACAAATTTTTTTTGCGGCGATATCTAAACGTTGCTTAACAAACTCACCATCTTTAAAAGGCCGACAAGTTTTCGCTATTATTCGAGATATTTCAAAGCTAACTTCAGTAGCTGTTTCAGCATCTTGAATTGGTTTTGTAAACATAGCTTGCTGGCCTATTAGTTCCCGTTGTAAAGTGGAAATTCTTTGCGTTCGATTTTCGCCAGTTAATTTGGTAAAAGTGGGATGCTGGGTTTCATAGTGTCTTTTCACTTTATATTCCTTCGGAATAGAAACACTACTCTTGCATATTAAACAGACAATTTTGTTATGCGATGAAATAAAAGAGTATTTTTCGGTCCAAATATCTTGAAACTGTCGATTTTCATCTTCAACCTTACGACTACGTTTCTTACTGGGGTCTGGTTTATCCATATCAAAATTGATATTATATTGTTACGTAGGTAGAAGCCAAGTTCGAACGACGAAATATTTACTCGTCACAGATTACAGTTCTCAATCAGTATAACGTTTGCTTGTCCGTAGTTAAAACTTAACTGCCCCGGTAGCTGGCGATGCGTCGTATTTATACGAGTTACCAAACATCGAGAACCTTCCACTTTGTTCGGGGATACTACCGACGTGTTTTGCGAATCTTAAAGTAATCTAGTTTATGCGACAGATTTCTAGTCTCGTAACAATATGCTTAGACCGGAGCTGGACGAGTAGAATACTTTTAAAATTCGTTGGCAGGCCGCATAAATATCGCTTTTAAAATTCGTTGGCGGGTCGTATAAATATCGACAGCGGGCCGCGGTATGTGCATCCCTGACCTAAAGCGTCTTCACAGTACATTTTTAAAGTTGGTTAAAATTGGCTACGGCCTCATGTGTGCTTACGTGCAATGGCTGTTAAAATATTCAAGAGAGGAAGTCGTGATCAAGAGACTTTTTTTAAAGAAATTTGAAGCACTACAAAAAAGCCCTCTTGCATTTTTTCATATCGGGTATAGTTTCCGCGTTACCAGGAAACTAATGTGGAATCGAAAAAAATATTTTATTTATTAAATTATCTCCTAAAATATACGATATATTATAAAGAAACGACCAAAGGACTTGTATGGAGAATTAATAAATCTCCAAAAAGATGTCATATTTTTTCCTATCCTATCAACCAAAAGTTATGGATTATAACTAAAAAAAGTTTATTTTGTACAATTTTTCAACAGGAAAGTAAAGAGCTATAGTTCGCTACACGGTTCTAGAGCTACAACGCCTGAGGAGGCAGGGCGGCAAAATGCATAAAACGAGTCGCTATGAAGGTGGGAGCATAGGCGAGCGTAATAATTTTTTTTTTAAATTATTTTAGTCTTAAATTGCGTAAAATATAAAAATAAATACCTACTGATTTATTTGCAATTACTGCCCTAGCTTAACTATGAATAGTTTTACCTTTTATATATTTATTCATTTTACAAACATCAACATTTATTATGATTAATTATAAATTAAATATAATAATTTTAAACTCCGGCAATGCCTGTAAAATTTCTCAAGATGTCATGACGTGCTTTGTATCCCCACTAATTCAATATCATATACGACAAAAAGAGACAATAACCATTAGTAAGGGACAGAAATCCGCGCTGATTGCTTAAATTCGGCGTGGGTTGCCAAATTTACCAAAACATATTATCCTCGCCGCTTTAACAATATAATAAATTATGTTGAGCCATTATAATTTGCAATGTAAGAAACCAACAGGATATATGTTACAGGGTATACAATATACATGGATATGCATACGCCTAATTGTTTTAAGTAATATTACATACAAATAAAGTAATATTACATACAAATTAACATTTTATGGAAAGTTAACCAGAGAATTACGGCAACAATGTGCTTTTTTTGTTCGGATTCCTTACGTAGCTCACCAGCCGTGTGGCGAACTTTACCTAAGTACTTATTTTTTTTATTGTTTTAATTTACTTGTTTGGTTGTTATGAAAAAAGGAGCACCTTAATTTTGGGCGTACCTAAACTCGTCCCCATATTCAAATCTAATTTGTTTGTCAATTTCCTACCTGGAATAGTATACCTAAATTCGTCCCCGCCGAATGTAGGTCGACAAAAATAAACAACTAAACTCGTCCCCAAATTTAAATCTATATATTAAATTACAAAATTGGTTATTTTAACGTTTATAAAAGAATGAAATACATTTAACAAAGTCAAATCTTGACGTAGATCCATTTTTATATTCTTCTACTTTACTTCCAAGAAACAGCTTACGTCGTCGTACTGCTGGATCACGTATTCTTGAAGTTTCACCTAAACTCTGTATTTTTATGTAGGTATCTGTTTGAAACTGCTTCAAAGTCTTAATAGACGCAAAAATTGTTGATTGTTGGGTGTGTCGAATACAAGGTAGCGTTGAATTTAGCGTGAAAAGATTGGCATGCGTTTGTACTTCTCTCTAAGCTATCGCTGAGTTCGGCCCACAAGCTTGGACGAAAAACGGCTTCTTCGTCAATGTAATTGTCAACGAAATAGTCTGCAAAACGTGATACGCGATCCTCGTCAGGTTGTTTTTCTGCAAAATCGAAAGCAAAAGAATTGCCTACTTCCGATGGATCCAAAAATGGTAAACCAATTAAATAACGCAGCCATTTCCCAATTGTACTGTTTTCGTCTTTATAATCAGGAACAAGGCCAAGATTTTGTATTTTTCAAAACCAGGCCTGTGCCAAATGAAGCCTGCAGCCTATCACTCGGGAATTTGGAAATACCATTCTTGCAGCATTGTGAATTGCTATTTCAAAATCTGCAACAATGACTTTTGGGCTCAGATTTAAACCAAAACTGTTACATTTGTTTCGTAAAATGTCAAAAAGATATTTGTTGTATGAACACTCTTGCTTATTCGGAAGTAGACAAAACGCTAATGGATATAATAACCATTTTCTAGTACATGCAACGTAAACAAATGCAAAAAGTGATCAGCACAGTAGCTAAATGTACCGTCAACATATAATTTTTTATTTTTACACAGAACAGTTTAAGTTTGTTAGACAAGAAAATACAACAATTTCTGTAATATCGTCGATAATGAACACAAAGTTTTCTTCTTTTATTGTCTTAATAGTCATTGTTTTTAAAGTTTCAATAACAGCTGCTCTATTTTTTGGTAAGGGTGGTTTTACTGAGATAGTATTTAATTGGCCGGAATGTTCTTTTAAAGCTGAATGTATTATCTTAGACGGTTTCTCAGTGATGTGTTCGACTGCTTTACGTTTAACGCTAGCACTTATTATCTGTGTGTTCAACTTTTTAACATTTTTCTCATGATTATGTTCTATTTCACATCGCCAAAATATTTCCCCATTTGTTAAAACTTTGTGTTTTGTAAATTTCACAGAGTCCACTACTAACACCGGTTTTCCACGTTCACTTAAACTGACAAACTTTTCCATAATTGTTAATATATTATTCTCGGATGATCATCGGATAGAAACTAACCAAACTAATTTCAACTATTTTATGGAAGTAGTCCATCTCACAGTGGAGTAATATTTTATTTATGGAATAAAACACAAAGTCTGCTCCACTAATTTAATAAAATAAATTTGTATTATATGCCCATACATGTTTCGAAGGCATAAACCTTCATCCTCAGTGGGTTAATATTAAGATTATGAAGAGACCAATGACATTGTTAAATTATTAAAACTTATGTTGCAGAAATTTTTTTTAATTTTTATAAGAATACATATGTAACGTGAATTAATTTGATGGTACATTATAACTAATAAAGGGTTTTATTTTTAATATGAGTTTTTTGAACTAATTTGAACAACAAACAACCCACCCCTATTTAATGCAATAATTTCTAAGAATAATTAATAGACACTTACAAACTAAGAATATATTATACTTTATTATAATCCCTTGCTCGGGGATGAATTTAGTTTTGTAATTAGTGAAAGCTACCTAGCATGGGCACCAATTTAAGGGTAGGATTATCGGTTGACGAATTTAGGGCCGCCCTAAAGCTGGATTTATAAACTTGAAAAGTTGGCGAGGTTGAGGTTCAGTTGGTGTTGGAAATAGTAGTTCAATTTAAACTAAAAGGAACACTCAGTTCCATTTATACACTCGTTTATGTTGTTCATGTAAAGCTCATGTAAGGTTCGAAAAGTTCCCGGGTAGTTCGAGATAACCAATTTTTATATTCGGAGTTCGGAATATCTAACCTCGCCAACTTGATCATAACTTCAACCTCACCAACTTTTCGAGTTTATAAATCCACCTTTAAATTTCACGGAACTCTTGAGTGAAAAATGTCACCTTGACATCCAGTTCGACCATCTTCTTTGGACAAGGATCGGGCCCAATGATGCAAATATGTGAAACAACATTTTAGTCTTATCTTTTCTATATAGTCTAGTTTTTAGTTAATAATTTTAGGTATATTCATTTTCAGGCGAGATACTCCAATTTACAAAAACAAGTTTTTATATTAAACATAATATACAGGGTGTTTCAGAAATACGATACGTAACTTAAGGAGGTGATTCTTTATAATATTTTAAGAGAAAATGTTCATATGAGCATGTGTCCGGAGATGCCTCGTTTTTGAAATACAGGGTGTTAAAGATTTAAAGAAGAAATCGGTTTTTTATCATTTTTTTTTAAATATCCTTTTCCCGATTCTATTGAAATTTGGTACCGTTACTCATAATGATAAGGGGCTTAATTAGCCCTAACTAGATTAAACTTATTAAGTCCAGTGGCGTCCCAGGAAACACCTTAACGAATATTATTGAAAAAATATAAAAATGTACGCTTCTGACTTTTCTAATTTTGATATTTTTTTCGGGTTTACCAGCTAATAATACAACTTCTCTGTTCTCTGAATTGTTTTTGTATCTTGCTATGTTTTCGAGAGAAATGATAAAAATCACTTTATTGCATGTACAGGGTGTCCATTTTTCGATGTAGTTGCAGGGTATCTCGGTAACTAGTAAAGATAGAGACTTGCGATTTTTACATTACTTTTTCGTGAAACAAAAGATTTGTCATAGCTTTCTTAGTTTTTAAGATACAGGGTGTTTTCGAAATTTTTCGCATTTTGACCACCTCTTGTATTTCGGTTACCCTTTAACTTATCAAAAGTTAAGCTGTTTCTAAGAGAGTTCTTTAAGTAGAATTCAGTGGCGTGCTTACTTTCTTTCTGGGAGTCTTACTTTTCGAGATTTAAAGCAAACATACGATTTTTTGAATGGGACACCCTGTATATTTTTTTCTTATTTGATTGGGCTATTTTTAAGCTTTTTAAACCTATATAATAGTTGATAGTTATCATTAACAATAAACGCACAACTCGAAAAATTTAGAAAATTAAGGTAGTAGGCTATGAAATCATTGAAACACAATAAATTATGTCATTACTGCTAAAAGTAAGTTGTCGCACAGCATTCTCAGTACGTAAAGGGTGCACAATCTTCACTTCATAGAGTTTCAAATGATATTTATTTAATAATTTTTTAGACAATATTTTATTATTAACAAAGTCACTTAATAATAATAATAATAATAATAAGTTTATTTTAAATAGTTACAATATAATAAATATGGTAATGTTATTCTCTAATAAACTTATCTATAAGTTCCCCAGAAGAAGTGCTTGTTAGGGGCAAATCTTATTTATTTAAAAGTATTTAAAATTATAAATATTTAAGAATATTTTTATAAAAAGTATTCAAGTATGAAATTAAATTTCTAAAAAAGATTAATTATATAATTGATTCACAATAATATTAAATAGCATTAATTAGTTATAGCATTTCCAAAACTATTTTTAAAGCGTTTGTTTCCAATATACATGCTTTTATTTCAATTTCATATTTTTTTAATGAAATAGTTTTTATACTATTTGTTGGTTAATAATCATTTAAATAAAAGCATAAATATTTAAATCTTTTTTGTCCTACGGATTTATTTATTTTAGGTTTTATTTCTATAGCGTGTATTATCGTTATGGCCTTTAAATTGTATAAGGTTTTTATTTTTAAAAATATATTTTAAAATATTATAAATGTAAATTTGTCTAACGTTCATATTTTTTGTTTCTGAATATAATTCTTTTGAAGGATAAAGACAGTCCTAACTAAATATAGTTTTCAAAAATCTTTTTTCTAATGCTTCTAATTTTTTAACCTTATTACTCCGACATCTTTTTCTCTGAATTTGCACGAATTTCTAGTGCCTCTACAAAAAGCCATAACTTTCATTTCGTCCCTTTCGCGATTCTCTGTGAAGGATAAAGACAGTCCTAACTAAATATAGTTTTCAAAAATCTTTTTTGTAATGCTTCTCATTTTTTAACCTTATTACTCCGACATCTTATTCTATGAATTTGCACGAATTTCTAGTGCCTTTACAAACAGCCATAACGTTCATTTCGTCCCTCTCACGATTCTCTGTATTATATATGATTTATGTTTTGGCTTTATAAATGATCGATTCTTAATTAAATTAATTTTTAAACTTGAAAATGTTTCTTGAGCCGCCTTCTCTCTGGATATCTATGAAAGTAAGAACTCTATAAGTTAGACATTTAAATTACAAGATTGTAAACTTACCTATTTTCATGGCACTCTATAAAACAAACTAATATGTCGTAATTTCCAAACTTTTCATACTACTAAATTTTCGTTATTTTCTCAAACTTTAGTGAAATGATGACATGCATTTTAACAAAACGATATTTTTGCCTATATATCTTGACAGATAGACATGCCAGATAGATATTCTTTTGCTTGTTTCAATGGTTTAAATGCCTACCCTACCCTAATTTTCTAAATTTCTCGAATTGTGCGTTTATTGTTGATAGTAACTATCAACTATTATATATTTTTGAAAAACTTAAAAATAACCCAACCAAATAAGAGAAAAATATACATGGTGCCCATTTAAAAAAATAATGTTTGCTTTAAATCTCGAAAAGTAAGACTCCCAGAAAAAAGTAAGCACGCCACTGAATTCTACTTAAAAACTCTCTTAGAAACCGTTGTCAATTTTTTAATAAGTTAAGGGATAGCCGAAATACAGGGGGTGGTAAAAAGGTCAACATTTTCGAAAGCACCCTGTATCTTAAAAACTAAGAAAGCTATGACAATTCTGTTTGGGGCATCTTTTGTTTTACGAAAAAGTAGCGCAGTAATGTAAAATCCGCAAGTCTCTATCTTTACTAGTTACCGAGATACCTTGCAATTACATCGAAAAATGACCACCCTGTACAAAAGAGATACCTATGTATTTCAAACATTTAAATTAAAAATAAAATAATTTTTTTAAATATGATTATGAATAACGGTATCAAATTTCAATAAAATCGGGAAAAGCATATTTAAAAAAGTTATAAAAAACCGACTTTTTTTAAAAAACTTTTACACCCTGTATATGAAAAACTCCGGACACATGTTAGAATATCATAAGGCATGGTCCCCTTATGTTACGTACCGTACTTCTGAAACACCCTGTATAATATAAATTGATGGGTTAACCGAGAGAGAAAACGTGGAAAATTATTTTTGAAGTTATATGACTGCCGCTAGTCTGCCGTAACTGCTGAGACAAAATAAAGAATTCAAAATACTTAAAACAATTAATTGCTCCATTAGGCTACTGTCGAGTCGACCTAATATAATATAATAATTACATTTTTCAACAAAAAGAAATTATGTTAGTCATTTCACAAATTATTAATTAAGTATGTGTCTTTAGGCGAGAGCTAAAGCTGAGTTAAGAGAGGAAGCAACTGAAGATGATGCGAAAGACGTGGTCGAAATTATGAAGCACAGTTTAATCGACGTTTTTACAAATGAAGCTGGATTATTAGATACCTCCAGGTCGCAGATGGGTACAGGCATGAGTTATAAAAATCAAGTAAGTAGCATACAGCTTACCCGACAGCTAATCTGGTACATACTAAATTAATCGGTCTTATACATCGGACAAATGATAGAAAAAAACCTAGGTTAATGGTAAAGGTGAATGAAAAATGTCAACTGGTAAAACTGCTCGAGTCCAGCCCAAAAAAGGCAAGAAGACCTTGCCAAGCAACTATCAACCATTGCTTTCAGTTATATCAAGAGTTATGGAAAAGTCTATAAACCAAAAATTATTAAAGTACTTGGAAGGCTTGAACATTATCAATGACCGCTATTATGGATTTCGTAAGTCTAGATCAACGGATTTCTTTCTTTCTTTAACATCAATGCGAAAGTCCCTTAAGGTTCTATATTGTCTCCCACCTCTTTCTACTATACATTACCGATCTTAGGGAAAAACTAAAAATCCTATATATAGCTTCGTTGAAGACAGCACACTTATTTTGTCTGTTACTTTTGATGTAAACTGTAAATTGATGGAATGAGCATCGGTAATTGATCAATGCTCAGGGCAACTCTAACATTGATAGTAATCGGAACCTATAATATCCGGCATTAAGTCTACCAGATGAATATTGCATGTAGACCCCAGGATGCCTTGTTAAGTCCTACAACTGGTTGATTGTATTTGACAGTTTGAAACTGTCAGGGACTGATGGTTGAAACCGACCTAATTTTATCAATATTTTAGAAACTCATTAACCGGTTCCGATACACATTTCAAGGACCTTAGGCCGGTCGCATATTATCTACAAGTTGTCGCGTACAATTTTGTCTTTGTCATATTTTGAACAATTATCGTCAGAAAATGTTGTAAACAAAAACTTGTTCTCGCGCAACAGTTCGGTGCGTCTTATCGTCGGACGAAAATGCATGAATACTCTTGTTAATAAATAATTCGAAGAAAGAAAAAAATAATTAAACGAAAATACTGCGTGCATTCATATAGTGGGAATATACTTGTAAGTTAGTTACAGATCTAGAAAATATCCAGCTATTTTATAGAGTGTCTTTAGAGACTTATCGATTACACTAACTTTCCATATTGTGATCGTATAAGATAAGTAGTGAGGTATAAACTCAAAGTCAAACTCAAAAGTGCTTTATTATTATAAGACATAATCTTGTTGACAAAGCTAGGTTGTATATGCATATAAAAGGATACCAAGTAAATAAATAAACAAAATATAGCATAGGCAATAGTAACAACAGCCATCAAAGACAATAATAAATATAGATATACATACGATACATCGGCCTAAGCTTTCTAAAATATGTAAATAGGACAATACTGTTTACATGGTCTTAAGAATAAAAAAGGATAGAAAAACAAAATTCAAAAAACGGACACCAGTGATGACAGCCGATGACACAGAATAAATTGTTAACGCTTATAGGCTAGAGAAGAACACATGTGCAATTGTAACAAAATTGTACAGATATAACTGATATCCAAAATATAACTACATTATTGGCATTCAGTTCATTATTAAAGTGTCCTGAAAGTACTCTTCCAAGGAATAATGGACTTTTTTGAACAAGAGATCCTTCACCATTGCTTTAAATATTCTTTCAGACCTAACGGTTCTTATACTCAGAGGTAAGTGATTATATATGTTTTTGGAGTTATATACAAGTGATTTTTTAACCAAAGTAGAGTGCGGGATTGGTAACTCTATATTTTGTGTTTGCCTGGTGGGCATAGCCAGAGCATAGTATCCTGTTGTCTGTACTAGACTTATGTTTCTCAAGCATTAAATATACTGTCTAGAGAATAAAGAGGGGGTAAGGGTTAAAATTATGTGCGACTTAAACAGTGGTTAACAGGAGGTGTCATGGTAACCTGCTCCAACTATATACTGAATGGCCCTCTTCTGCAAAACAAAGACCGAGTTCAAAATCTCACGCCAGAAGGAAATTCTATATCTTAACTGCGATTCTATCACAGAAAAGTAAACCATTCTCGATACAGAGGCATCTAACTCTCTAGAAATAATCCTCAAGGCATAGTAGCTTTAGCTAAATTACTGCAGAGATTAAGGATAGATATAGACCGATTAGTCTACTGTCGAGTCTATCTAAGATCACTGAGAACGAATTCTCTGTGCAAAATTTTGTTTTGGAGCGCAATGTTCTCCCGGACGAACAGTTCGGTTTTAGGAGGGAACATTGCATCGTGAGACAGACCACTAGATTGACAATGATAATCTTACAGGGTTTCAATAGGGGAGCTCACACGGGAGCGGTTTTGTTCGACGTTTCGAAAGCTTTTGATAAGATCTGACATTGGGGGTCTGATTTTAAAACTAATAAATTTGGGGCGCCCAATAGGATCATTTAGCATTTTTTTTTCATTACATTTTCTAAAAGATTTTGTAATTTTACTGTGTGGAAATAAGCGTGCCGCCAAGGGTTTCGCACTGCTTGATAATTTGTGTTTTATTATTAATTATTTATCCATAGATTTTGAGTTAGTTTTCGTAGTATATGGACCGTTCACATAAATATTGTTTTGTGTGAATATATAGTTATTAAACTTTATTAATGATGTTAACTGCTTATTTAAGTTAAGTAAACTATGGATATTAAGGAACCTTTAACTAGTAAACCTGTAGCATTTTTAATTTTTAAACGCTAAATTATTAACAATTATTCATATTCCCAAAGTCCAGCGCATTCACCCTACAATAGTTTAATAGGTAGTACCAGTTATGGGCGTTGCAGATAATAAGTGACGGGTGGACGTTCGCGCAGTACCATGGGAAGGTACGATTTAGCTCCCCGCGGAATTGGTGTGGATTTTCTTTGTCGAGCATCGGAGAATCACGTTCATTTTTAATGCTCGAAGTTTTTTTGAGAGTTTTTTGGCACCATGTAAAGGTACTTTCGGGAACACTTCCCATAATTTTAAGTGGATTTTTAGTATAAATGTCCAGATATTGTTTTTGCCGTGTTGTGAATCCGAAATGGTGGTAGTGCACCCTCAGTAAAGAGGTAAGATGTCCTAATGTTTGAGTTTTTAGAACTTTTTGGTTATTTTCGTTGTTACTTGCAGGGTTTCACGCTAGGTTTAATAACTAGGCGTTATTGTGCCTGTGGTTTTGGACCCATTTAGAATTGTTCATCTCAGGGACTAGTTCAATCCAGGAACTTAGTAAAGCTCCCTTCAGTTTCATCAATGGACTCCCATAGGTCTGCAATCAGCTGCGTTGCAAGACCCGGTTCCTAGACGGAGTCATGTGGTAAGGCTACCAACACCGTTGCCGTCCAGAAGCTGTTGTTCCAGCCAAAGCATCAATGGACCTAAGGCCAGTTCTTTCCGTTATTATTTCTTAACGATTTTACAATACACCGTAACCATTTTACTTCACTTGCTTAATCATTTTTTTATAAGGGTGCTTAAGCGGGATGTTGCCCGTGTTGACATCTCGAAGTAGTCATTTTTCATTTAATAATCTAGCAATGTAAGCAAGTCTTCTGATCGTTCCTCATTACCTACGTTTTTTTAATTTCTTCGGTAATATGATTGTATATAAATGTACATAAAAGGGATATATCTTTGGCCAAAGAATATACTAGGTACTTAGCGTCGAACTTTTTTAGCTTCAATGCATAACTTTTAAGTTACTTTTACATCAGAATACGTTGCATTTTTAAATCTCAATTAATACAGAAATACTTAATAATCATACTTAAACCGCAATAGTCTCAGGATAATGATAATATTATGTTCGCCTTTTTTCTTGTACATAATTAACCCCCCTTAACGTCACTAATTTACTTACTATTAAAGACTGATTGAAAGCTATCCCAATGTTTAAGATTTATTTTAATTTTCACCACCTCACCTTATAGAGCTCATTTCCCAGTTTGAAGCTCTATCTACTCTATTAACAACAAAAAACTGGGTGGCGCCCTACAAAAAAGTGTAAGTATTCCTAACCCAGGACCAACACCGCTCTCCGGTGAAAAGCAGCCGTCAGCGAGTGCTACTTTTTGGAAAAGCTTCAAGTTTCCCCAATTTGTAGTCACATAAAATAGCGCCCATTAACGCGGGGCCCGACTGCTTGCACTTTTCCAGAATTTTTCCTTACTTTTCTATTGAGATAGGCTTCAATCTAGTCGTCCTTTAATTATGTTTCAAGTTATCTAAAGTAGTATTGAGTGTATATTAGTGCACCCCATAAATTCCTTTTCAAAAACTACCCCGGATTGCGGAACAATTTTATTATTTTCTCTAATTCTGTTTTTCTGTCGCTTGCCTACCTGCGGACTGACAAACGTTATTAGGTTGGTTGATCTATTTTTTAAAAATAAAAAGGTCACCCTAAGTTATTAATCTAAGTAATTGGTTCAAATTATTTTTACCGAAAAGATAATATTATATTAATTTGGTTTAATAAAGAATAAAATTAAATAAAATACGTTTCCGAAATCAATAATTTCAGACGGCACAAGTCCGTGTTGAGACAAAAAAGAGTACCGAGTTTTTTATTTTAATGCAGATAAGGCGATCGAAGTCTTTAAGCGAAGCAGTATTTTGTATTATTTACAAGCTGTGCACCTTGGAACATTATTAAAACCATTTTCAAGCATTTATTTTTTAATAGTGAATTAAAATTTATTACCAGCGGGTTCGTTATTTTTGAAACTTTATCAAATTACTTAAGCCTAGTGTAGTCACATTAATTATTTCTCTTACAGGTGGTCCTAAAAATAGGGTTTCACTTGACTCACTATACCGGGTGGATATTTTGTAATATACCGGTTATTTCGAGATTTAATTTTTCTGCGTTTTTTTTATATTTTATTTTTTAAATATTTTCTATATTCCGGTGGTTGTCATACCTTCTGGCTGGTCGTTTCAAGTAATTTCCAAACCGAAGTTTCTTGTATTTTCCTAGTTTAATTTGGATATTTTTTTGAAATATAATGGATCTTTCCTTCAGTTGCAATCATCTCCTCGATTACGAACTCGACTATGAGCTTGCAATACGTGCGGTAATTTCTAGCCGTAATGTAGGAGAAAAAAGAAAAATTTTGGGAAAACTTTTAAGAAAAGAGGTAGCTAGTGGTCGACCAGGTAGTCAGATAAACTCGGAAGCTTATGCATATGATTTTATATTAGAAGAACAAGCAATTAATCGTAGTATTCTTTCTATTTCGGATGCAATAACAGATTTTGAGGGAACCATCACTGATTCCGGTTTCTCGCGCATTAAATCCAGAATCAATCACCTTATCGGGCGCGTTAAGCGTATTATAATTCCTGACATTGATCCGGACGATATTGTTAAATTTAAAAACGAGTCGTATGCCTCATGTATTAAGTTGGAAGCAGACTTGGATGATAAAATTATTGTAGATCCGTCATCACCTGGAACTGCCTCTGTGTTCCCTCAGATGACCACCACTCCCATTGTTAACCTAAACCCAGTTATTTCCTGTTCTGCGAATAAACAACCAATATCGACATGGGGAATTAAATTTAATGGCGATCCTAAGAGGATATTTTATTTTCTGGAACGTGTAACGGACCTAGCGCAAGCGCGTGAAGCTACCGACGAGCAGTTATTTAATTCGGCCGTAGAATTTTTTATTGGGGACGCGTTTATTTGGTATCGAAGTATTAAGTCGACAGTCTCAACTTGGAATTCCTTAGTTCAACAATTAAAAAAAGATTTTTTATCGCCATTTGCTGATGACGAGACTTGGGAAGCGATCAGACAAAGAAGACAGAGGAAAAATGAATCGGTAACGATTTATGTTGCTCAATTAGAAAATCTTTTTAGTCGCTTAGCTGCTTGTCCTGCGGAGGTCACAAAATTAAAATATATTAGAAAAAATTTGTTACCTGAATATGTTAGTCAACTTGCCTTACAAACAGTTGATTCTGTGGCAACGTTACTCGCTCTGTGTAGAAAGCTTGAGGAAGCTTCCTATATTACCTCACGTAAATCTACGCAACAGATTTCTTATTTGGATAGTACTCATTCTTCAGGATCTAATCAGGGCAGTCATAAAATTTCCAAATTTAATAAGCCTAACCCTAGGACGAACTTATTTCAATCAGAGGTTGGGGACAACAGTCTAGATGTAATGGAGGAGAGCAAAAAAGATTTTGCTAATAAAAACAAAGTGGTTTGTTTTAACTGTCGTCTACCCAATCATACGTATAGTGTTTGTAGGGAGAAAAGAAAAACCTTTTGTTATAAATGTGGAGAACCAAATGTCAGAATTTCGTCGTGCCCAAGGTGTACAAAAAACTAATTTGCTCAATGTCTACTGGTGGTCGAGACATTGCCGCTTCTTATAACAGGGCCACTCATAAGTTTAGGCATAGTTTTTTCAATAAGGCGGATTGGACAGGTTGGCTAAATGTCGTTTCTAAGTTTTATAAAGTCAAGGCCGATAGAATTTCTGAAGCACTCCCCTTATTTTTAAATACAGAATCTGATAACAGGCCCTATCTTATGGTTAAGTTGTTTGATCAGGATATAGGTGTTTTATTTGATTCAGGGGCTAATTCCTCTATAGCAGGAGCAGAAGGACTAAAGATATTGAAACAATTTAAAATTAAGATAAATCCAATCTCAGACCGAAATATTGTTACAGCTGATGGAGTTTCTCAAAAAATAAGCGGTGTTGCCGACTTGCCAATTTTTATCGATAATTCCTGCAAACTTATTAAAGTTTTAGTTGTTCCTTCAGTGACTCATTCTTTTATATTCGGGGCTGATTTCGCTAGAAGCTTTGGGTTACTGGTTGATTTTAAGAATAATAGTTGGCTAATTCGTTGTAACGATTTTAATATTAATACCACTTCAAAATTACCTAAAGATTCTCGTATTCCTAAACTTTGTACCTTGGACGACTTAACGCAAACTCAAAGATTAGAGGCCCAAAAAGTCTTGGATTCGTATAGAGAAATTGATAGTAAGGATAAGTTGGGGAGGACCAATAAAATTAAACTTACTATCGATACCGGCGATAGTTTGCCGTTTAAGAAAAAACCCTATTTACTTTCCCCTTATATGCAAGAAATTTTAAATAAAGAGTTAGACTCCATGATAAAATTGGGAGTTGTTGAGGAATCGCAAAGTCCATGGAGCTCTCCTACGTTACTCGTTAAAAAACCAAATGGTGAATATAGATTCTGCTTTGACGGGCGTTTTCTTAACAACTTGACTAAGCATGACAGCTTTCCCTTGCCTCATGTTGACCGTATTTTAAATAATTTACGTAATGCTAAGTTTATCTCTTCCATTGATTTGCGAAAAGCATTCTGGCAAATTCCGTTGGATGATGCTTCCAAAGAGAAAACTGCTTTTTCTGTAATCGGTCGTGGACAGTTCCAGTTTACCGTTGTACCTTTTGGCCTGTGCAATGCGGCGCAGACACAACAAAGACTAGTGGACTCAATTTTTGGCCCTAAGTATGAACCGCACATATTTTCGTACCTTGATGATATTTTGCTTTGTTCTCCTACATGGGAACATCATGTTGACTTATTAAACACTGCCAAGAAATTACTTACAGACGCAGGACTTACCATTAACCTTGAGAAATGTCAATTTTTTAAAACGTCTTTAAGATACTTAGGTTTCATAGTTGGTAACAATTCCTTAGCTACCGATCCTAGTAAGGTCGAGTGTATGGTGAACTACCCTCGCCCTTGTACTTCGACAGAAATTAAGCGATTTATCGGAATGTGTTCGTGGTATCGACGGTTTATAAAAGATTTTTCTTCCCTTGTAAGTCCCTTAAATGCTCTTCTTAAAGGCAAAAAGAAAAAACAAGCGGTTAGTTGGAATGACGAAGCGGAAGAAGCCTTTTTGTATATTAAGCAGAAGCTGGTTAGCGCACCTATTCTGGCCCAACCAGATTTTAATCAAAAGTTTTATGTTCAAGCCGACGCTTCAGATGTGGGAATAGGTGGTATGTTGACTCAGTTTATTGATGGTGAAGAAAAAGTAATTGCTTATGCGAGCCGTACCTTGTCTCGAGCAGAAAGGAATTATTCAGTAACTGAACGGGAATGTTTAGCGGTAATATTCTGCATTGAAAAGTTCAGACCTTGGATAGAGGGTACTCGATTTACCGTGATCACAGACCATTTCAGCTTGCTCTGGCTTTACAACTTACAAATTCCTTCTGGTAAACTCAGTCGTTGGTTGCTTAGATTGAGACAGCATACATTCGATTTACAGCATAGAAAAGGCTCCATGCACCTGGTGCCAGATGCCTTAAGCCGGATACCTTCTTGTTTTTCTAATAATACGAATATTGATAGTCCATCTATCTCACAAAATTTAACTCCACAAGTATCTTTATTATCCATTGACATCACTTCCCTAGATCCCTGGTATGTTTCTCTTCGTGACAAAATTCGTAAGTCACCTGAAAATTACCCTCAATGGCGAGTTGACGATGATATGGTGCAAAAATTCATTTCTTGTCGTTCTCCTTATACTTTTAACAAGCGAGAGTGGAAACTCTTGGTTCCCAAGGGTCAGCGTTTAAACATTATCAAAGATTGCCACGTACCTCCCACTAGTGGACATTTTGGTTTTCGAAAAACCTTGCATCGGGTACAGGAGTTGTATTATTGGCCTCAAATGAGATCGAATGTTTTAAAATTTATTCGTGGATGTTTAGTGTGCGGCGCACAAAAACATTCTAATTTACCCAAGATTGGTACGATGGGGAAAGAAAAAGTAGTCGACTTGCCTGGCCAAATAATTTCTCTTGATTTTATAGGTCCCTTTCCGCGCTCAAAGAGAGGTAGTAAGTGGCTACTTGTAGCTGCTGATTGGTTTTCTAAATACACTTTTATTTTTCCGCTTAAGTCTTCTAAATCCGATTTTATTATAGACATCCTGGAAAATCAAATTTTCCTTATATTTGGCGTACCTCAGATCCTCATCTCTGATAATGCCACAAATTTTACTAGTAATCGGCTCAAAGATCTATGTAAAAAATATAAAGTTAAACAGTGGTTTACTCCCTTTTACTCGCCGCAGTGCAACTTTGTTGAGAGAAGTAATAAAACCATTACTACTGCTATCCGCTGTTATATAGATCAACATGGTGATTGGGATTTACATATAGCTGAAATTAGGCAAGCAATTAATACTTCAATTCACGAGGTAACTGGTTTCCCACCTGCATATCTTATGTTTGGGCGACATGTCCCGTTATCTGGTGAATATTATGATAATTTTCCTCCAGACCAATCTATAGAAATTTTACCTGGCGACCGAAATACATATGCTGAAAATTTGGGTGAGTTTCGCAACTTGTTTGTCGATATACGCCGGAGATTGCACGCAGCGTATGAACGAAATACAAAATCTTACAATCTTCGGAAACGGGATGTAAGTTTTACTGTTGGTGAAAAAGTATGGCGTCCGAACAAGGTGTTGTCCAGCGCCGCGGATAAGTTTGCGGCGAAACTCAGTCCTAAGCATATCTTATCTATTGTCTCCAAAAAACTATCTCCCTTAGTCTATGAATTGAAAAATGTAGACAGCTCTAAGGCCGGCAGGTGGCACGTAAAAGACTTGTTACCTTACCGTGGCTCTCCGGATGATTCAGGAGATGATCAAGATTCTCTTATCTCCTAAAATTTATCTTACTTTATCTTTATCTTATGAAAAAAAAATATATTTTATATACTGTAATATTATATATTATATAATAGTATTATACCTATTTTTAGTTAATTCATCTTCAGTTTACCCTAAAGAAAAGACACCAAGAATGTCAATTTAAAACTTCCTATCTTGATATTTAAGTCATAACTTAACGCAAGTTAGAACTGATGCACCAGGGCATAGCCGCAACTTCAGTTCTTTCAACCTTGCCTGACGTAACGTAGGTTTGCTGTTTAAACCAAGATGTTACATGGCTCAGGACGGTTAAAAATCAGAAAATTCCATAAAGAAAAATTTTAGAGAATTTTTAATGGATTTTATTGTTATAAGTACGGCTTCGTTCGTCCTTAGGTTATTTTAGTGTATATAGTGTGTATAGAGTTAATGCTAGTTAATATGTCAAATTGAACTTATTTCCTCCTTAGTTGTCAACTTTTAAGAGACCTACCTATTTACCACATTAATCCGATTCGTAACTTACTGATTTTGACATACCAATCTTGACCTCCCTTGCGGACGAGTGATACGCGACAGTTATCAAAGTACTAAAAGTTTGGCAATCTGACAACATGGTATCATGGCATCATATGGCCACACCATGAGCCTTAACAGCAGGAGAATATAATAAAAAAAAAAAATTTTAAGGGTTGCAAATCCTTAATTTTTTTCTTTTTGGAGGGAGGCAGTGTAGCATTTTTAATTTTTAAACGCTAAATTATTAACAATTATTCATATTCCCAAAGTCCAGCGCATTCACCCTACAATAGTTTAATAGGTAGTACCAGTTATGGGCGTTGCAGATAATAAGTGACGGGTGGACGTTCGCGCAGTACCATGGGAAGGTACGATTTAGCTCCCCGCGGAATTGGTGTGGATTTTCTTTGTCGAGCATCGGAGAATCACGTTCATTTTTAATGCTCGAAGTTTTTTTGAGAGTTTTTTGGCACCATGTAAAGGTACTTTCGGGAACACTTCCCATAATTTTAAGTGGATTTTTAGTATAAATGTCCAGATATTGTTTTTGCCGTGTTGTGAATCCGAAATGGTGGTAGTGCACCCTCAGTAAAGAGGTAAGATGTCCTAATGTTTGAGTTTTTAGAACTTTTTGGTTATTTTCGTTGTTACTTGCAGGGTTTCACGCTAGGTTTAATAACTAGGCGTTATTGTGCCTGTGGTTTTGGACCCATTTAGAATTGTTCATCTCAGGGACTAGTTCAATCCAGGAACTTAGTAAAGCTCCCTTCAGTTTCATCAATGGACTCCCATAGGTCTGCAATCAGCTGCGTTGCAAGACCCGGTTCCTAGACGGAGTCATGTGGTAAGGCTACCAACACCGTTGCCGTCCAGAAGCTGTTGTTCCAGCCAAAGCATCAATGGACCTAAGGCCAGTTCTTTCCGTTATTATTTCTTAACGATTTTACAATACACCGTAACCATTTTACTTCACTTGCTTAATCATTTTTTTATAAGGGTGCTTAAGCGGGATGTTGCCCGTGTTGACATCTCGAAGTAGTCATTTTTCATTTAATAATCTAGCAATGTAAGCAAGTCTTCTGATCGTTCCTCATTACCTACGTTTTTTTAATTTCTTCGGTAATATGATTGTATATAAATGTACATAAAAGGGATATATCTTTGGCCAAAGAATATACTAGGTACTTAGCGTCGAACTTTTTTAGCTTCAATGCATAACTTTTAAGTTACTTTTACATCAGAATACGTTGCATTTTTAAATCTCAATTAATACAGAAATACTTAATAATCATACTTAAACCGCAATAGTCTCAGGATAATGATAATATTATGTTCGCCTTTTTTCTTGTACATAATTAACCCCCCTTAACGTCACTAATTTACTTACTATTAAAGACTGATTGAAAGCTATCCCAATGTTTAAGATTTATTTTAATTTTCACCACCTCACCTTATAGAGCTCATTTCCCAGTTTGAAGCTCTATCTACTCTATTAACAACAAAAAACTGGGTGGCGCCCTACAAAAAAGTGTAAGTATTCCTAACCCAGGACCAACACCGCTCTCCGGTGAAAAGCAGCCGTCAGCGAGTGCTACTTTTTGGAAAAGCTTCAAGTTTCCCCAATTTGTAGTCACAAACCTACAAAAAATTTCAATTAACATTAAAAGAACGAATATAAATTTAAAACGTACACCATGAAATTCGGGAACGAACTACCACGTTGGATGCTGCAGAAATTAATTATAGGTCTATTAAACGAAATCGAAAAAGCCTACTAATTAAAAAATGAAATTATGGCGGCGAAAATATTTTGAGAAAATACGAGAGTTTCGGAAAAGGGGAAAAAACTGTATAACGCCAACAAAACATGGCTTAATGAAGGGCACATAGTTGAGAAGGTATGGCAACATCTAAATATTAAAAGTTCAAGGCGGGCATTTATGGATGGATTTTCGTAAGGACTAAGAAATCGCAGTGGGAAGGTCTTTCAGTGGCGGCTCCTCAGGGTAGGCCTCTGAGACCGCGCCTCATCCTCAATCTACAAATATGTTTGTTGTAAATTTATAAATTTTCAAATATAAATTCCATATGAAAAATAATTTTCATACTGCTTTACCGAGCGGCGCGCTATAAGCGACTATTTTATTCTGTAAACTTTCGTCGACGGCCGAGAGACTAAATTTTTTCGGCTTCACTGCTCCGAGTGTTCGTACCTATTTTGGCAAGCCTCATACGAAAGACTCAACGTCTTTTGTTTGGTCTGTCTCTCTCTTACCCGGGGGTCATTTCGCGTTTGTTTCTCTCATTGAGGCTATATAAACCTAGCTTGGCTGGTTGTTGATTGGCTGTTTAAATCACGTGTTTTATTCTGCGAATTCTGTGATTACCCGGCGCCCGGCTTATATCGTAGCAGGTGTGTGAACTGTGTGTCTTGGTTTAATTTAGGAAAATTACAAATTGTCAAATTTTATTGGTTATTGGTTTATTTTATGTTAATATTGTTGTGAGTTGTGGTTGTGACTGTGCAGGGTAGTCAGGATACAGGTGCGATGCAGGTAATGTAGAAGTATTGGCAGTGTTTGTTTGGGCAATTTATAATTTCGTGTTCGGCAAATTAAGGTTATATTTTCAAGATCCGGTAAGTTTTAAGATTTCTTTATTATGTTATTAATTATTAAACGCTAAATTTTATTGTTTTAAAAAAATATGAATCCTGTTCATGATAATATTATTCTCTCAGTCATTGAAACGCCATTTTTAAGGAGAAACGAAACGGAAAAAAGACAGATATTATGTAGTCGTCCGACACCAAAAATTTCGGCAATATTTAACGATAAGAGACAGGGTAAGCAATATTCAAGAGCTTTTCAGGTAACTTGGTACGAAACCTATAAGTGGCTGTGCGGAAGTATTTATAAGGAAAGCTTACATTGTTGGCCTTGTATTTTATTAGGCGGCGTAAAAAACAATTGGAGTTCAGGGGGTGGGTATTCTGATTTTAAAAAATTTCGCGGGCGGTAAAATCACACGAAAGTTCCAAAGAACATATTAAGAATTCTGTGGCGCTTACGAGAGTAGAGCAAAATAGAGACACAATAGCGGATGCACTGAGAGAAATGACCCTGACCTTGCAAATTGAATATTTTTCTCGTGAAACCTAGTATGTATTTCAAAATAATTATATTGCTGGTTGAATTCCTAACTATTCATTTTAAACCAATGACCTTGAAATCGCGAAAATTTTTCGTCTGTGGCGCAATTTTATAGCCTAGCCCCCTTATGCACCCACGAGCCGCCACTGGGTCTTATACAGGGATATTTTTTAAAACTTGACATGGGCTACCTTTATTATTTGAGGAGATAGACCTATAGTTCCTAACGCAAAGTTTTAGAAATTAGTCTAAATTAGAGAAATATGTGGACAAAAAAAACAACAAGGTTGGCAACCAATGTGCTGAGAGGTTTTAATAGACGCATGTCCACGGGAGCAGTCTTTTTTGATGTCTCAAAGGCATTCGATAAAGTCTGACACAACGGCTTGATACTAAAATTAATAAGATTAGGTATGCCAAACGTTTTAGTCAATGTAATTATCTCTTACCTTGAAGATAGAACATTCGTAGTGTCATCAGAGAACACAATATCTGAAAAGACTCGGATCAGGGCTGGTGTCCCACAGGGTTCACCATTGGCTGCTATTTTGTACAATATATACACAAGCGACATCCCTAAACTACCACACACACAACTTTATCTCTTCGCTGATGATACTGCGATAACTACAGCTTCAAGGGCGCCCTGGTTAGTAGTTTCACGCCTGCAACGTCATATCATGCTCCTTCAGAGCTGGTTGGACAACTGGAAGCTTTGTTTGAATGCAGACAAAACCCAGTCCATCTTTTTTTCGAAAGCAAGAATCAATTTACCTGAAACCAGGGTAAGTGTTAACAATAAATTAATAGAATGGTCAAACAAGATAAAATATCTTCGATTGACTTTTGATAAAAAGATGGCATGGGGAGACAATGCAGATGAGCAAGTGGCAAAAGCCCAAAAACAGTTTCACGCTATATATCCCCTAATAAATAAAAATAGTAAATTAAATTTAAAAGTAAAAACAACGTTGTACAAAACACTAGTACGCCCGGTACTTACTTACGGTATACCGACGTGGTGTACCGTAAATAAGACCAAATTGTTAAAAGTACAAAGAGTACAAAATAAAATTCTAAAAGTAATGGTGGGGGCACCAATGTACATGATGAACAATGCATTGCATCTAGACCTAAAAATTGACACACTCAAACAATTTACAGACAAAATAATAACAAAATACTATAGCAGAACAGACAATTCACCAAATAGACTAATTGCAGAATCTCACATACACTCGCACGAAAACGATAAACATAAATACCCAAGAGATTGGCTCTCTCCTTAACAGATTTAAACACAACTCAATTTCTGAATTTATTCAATCAAAATCTTTTCAAAATTCATAAAAATACAAAAATCAAAAATCTTGAAGACAGCAATAAAATAAACACAAACAAATAAAAGAGTTCAAACAAAAAACTTCCAACCAAGTAATCGAAAAGAAATCCCTACAACTAAAAAGAAGTAAAGGAAAAGGATTCCAACTTATATAAGAAACTACCATTACTATATATATGTGGACAAAATAAACGAGTTGTTGTCAGAGTGGCGGTTTACGAGCTGTTATTATTGAAAATTTAATTTTGGTCCTCATACAGGTGATGTAAAAAATTGTTCCTTGGAAATTTTTAGGCTATGAATTGTATTGTTTGTCCCTGCTGTCATAAAATGACAATAAGTTTTTTGTAGTCTTGAATTAAAATGGACCGTATTACACCTCAAGAAGAAAATGAATTAGTTTTTTTTGCACGTTGGTGGATTAAGTGGAAGTTTAAGAAAAGCATGCACTGAATTCCATGTTAGGCATCCCGACAAGCCTTGTCTTAGTCCAGAATTTTTAAGACAAAATTTGGTAAAGTTGAAAGCTACTGGAAGTGTGAATTAAATAATAATAGCTCGTAAACCGCCACTTTAAATCAAAAATTTGCGTTCTTTATGTTTTGCCTAGAATCTCAATATTATCAAAATTTGTCAAAAGAATGCGGTGTTGCCATTTAAGAAGTTTTTTTTTAAATAGCGCCCAATCTGGCAACAACTCGTTTACTTTTTCCACCTTTTTTTCCTAGTTGGAACAATTCCTAAAACTTTGCTTTTGGAACTATAGGTTTTTTTTTCTTTAAATAAAAAAGTTAGCCTATGTCAAGTTTTAAAAAAATAACCCTGTATAATCAGCTTGCTAGGGTTTAGAAATAAATTTAATTTATAAAGAATTATATGAAAATTTCATCATTTATTATTTTTTGAAATGCCCACGCCACTGGAATTCATTCTCCTGACGTCGCACAACCCGGAGCTTTCTATACGCAAGTGATTAGTCACTGACAGAAAATTTGAACTTCAAGTATAGGGTACTTTGTTGACATCTGTAAAAACTTAATTTTAATTGAAACGAATAAATTTGCTATATTGCAGTAAAGGTCAACGATATAATGTAAAATTTACTATACGACAGATGACTATGCTTTGACCAGAACCATAAAGTTTTGAAAATTCGTGTATATTGTATTTCATAGTACTGAAGTTTGTATAAAGTGTTTCCTGTAATGTTTGCAAAGTGTAGACAATTCACGGATACTTTAAACATATATTTATTACCCTTCATAAATTAATTTACCGTTTTTCTTTGTTATTTTAAATATCAAACGATTTTTCTTATTGTAGGTGATGAAACTATTGGACATTCTCCAAAGAAAATCAGAAATTGACGCCAAGTCTCTGTTTTCTCTCCAGGAGATTAAAGAAGCTAGCGAATCGGCAGGTATCCTGAAAAACAAATTTTCCAGTGCCTTACAATCTTTAAATATACAAGGTTTTTTGTTAAGTAAGGGAAGAAATACTTATCAATTAAATTCTGCATATTTATAGAGACATATCGTTTTATATATTTATTATCTGTAGAAGTCCTATTTCTAACACAGCCCATGCTCAATATTATACAAGATACAAGATGTTTTAAAAGCAAGGTAAAATTTCCCCAGTTATCGGCTAAAGTGTTCATTCACTTTCAAAATACAGCCGTATACGATAAAGCGTTCTCATTTTCTTTAATTTTAAGACGAGAGTAAATTCGTTTAAAATTATCGCATACTCTCCAATTTTAAGAAAATACATACAGGGTAGCCATACTTTATTAATACTTACAAGGCAATTAATGTAGTGCGGGTAGAAAGGTAAAACAGTAGAGTCTCGATATAGGGAACATATTATATAATTAACTATCCACTCCAGTGAACACACAAATATTTACATACACCTCTATATAGTGAAAAAATAAAACCTCGCTAGAAAACCTTAAGGTCATGAAAACCAGTGTAAGTTAAAAAATAAAATATCTATGTAGATAGTATGTATGCCCTTAAAATGACAATTAATAGGTATGAGATCGAAATGATGTTGAGGTTTGGAATGAGGACCGCCAGCCAGAAAATATAATAAAAGACAGTGACGTTGCTGCAAATCCCATTGCAACAGAAAAGTTAATTTCCACTGGTGAAGCATTGAAATCCTTAAATACTGTTATTCAATGTTAAGAATATTCGAATGAACTGGAATATTCTAGTGTAGTTGCTCTTCAAGACCTGACAGCTAAATTGCTTCAAAAAATTCACACTGTCCCAACAAGGCAAAGTAAATTAACAGATTTTTTTCATTATACGAGTTAATTTTATTTTACGTTTTTTTATTTTCTATACATACATACCGGGTGTCCACGGAAGGTGGCTCGACCCTATAACTCTTTTGTTTTTAAAGATAATGGAATGAAATTTTGAGGATTCGTATGCGACATAAAACTGCATTTTTTGACGGGTGATTCAACTTTATAGAACTTCCGGTTTTACCGGAAGTGAAATAAACTTTCTATTTTTCAATGAGACAACTGGTATATTTTTACGTTCGTTGAATACATGTGACATTTTAAATACAACCATGTGCCACTTGTCACTTTTTGTCATAAAAAAAATAAATAAATAAAAGAAAAACGAACTAAAAATCTTCATCCACATATCTATTAATTTTTAGGGTTGCAGATGTTCAAAGTGTCTCATCTTGTTGCTGACATAGGCGTACTTTTTCTACTGTCGCTCTTGAAACGTTTCTTAACTGCTGTGTTGTAATTCTATGAACAGATGCCCTTACTTTTTTCTCTAATTCATTCCGTGTGGTAGGAGGTACATCATAAACCTCGTTTTTAATAGAACCCCATAAAAAAATCTAAGGGAGTACGGTCAGGTGACATGAAAATATTGAAAAAGGAATAAGTCTTAGTAAAGGTATAAATTAAAAACAATTCTGTTTTACCTAGCCGGCCAACTAACTGGACCTCTGTTTCCAATCCAGTTTTCGTTGTATGATTCGTTCAAATATTCTGTAAGTGTCCTCATGTTGTGTAGTGGGGCACCATCTCGTTGGTAAAATAGCCCCACTCGATTTACTAATGGTATCTCATCCAAGAACTGCTTAATTTCTTGCGTGAGGAAACCTAGATATCTCGCCCCTGTTAGCGAACCGTTAAAGAAGATACGGCCTAAAATTCTGTCCCCTAAAACCCAACAGTTAAAACCAAACCGTTCTTGATTGATTGATTCCTGCATCAAGTGTAAATTTTCGTGCGACGAATATCGCTTATCATTTCTGTTGAAATGTCCCAAATTAGTGTAACGGCTTTAGTCAGTATAAAGAATTTTATATGGAAATCTATTATCCTCCAAATATTTCCTAAAAACCAATTGCAATACTCAAATCTCCTTTCATTATCGTTTGGGTACAGGTGTACTAGTTGGTATTTATATGAATGGTATTTATGTTTATTTAAAATATTGCCGGCAGAAGACTTACAAATGCCACATTCTAGCGCGATCTCCCTTAAGTGACGCATTGATATTCACTTGCACGTATGCCAGAACATTTATTTCTATTTCTTCACTCACAATAATTATTTCGCATTTTCTGAACCAGTTTTGAATAATAATGACGGGTTGGGTGACGGCGTTCAGGATATCTCTGTGCGTAAACACGTGCAGCATCGGTTGAGTTTTGCCCACACTCTCCAAAAACTAATAACATATAATTTTTTTCGCTCCTTGTATAAATATTATTATTTTCCATGATTTTTAAACAATAACGTACACAATAGTTACCTAATTTACTTTTGCAAACGCGAAGTTCCATAAGATGTTGACTTGTCAATTTTTTACAAGACATCTTAACGTTTTAGTTTTTATCAGTTTTGTTGGTCACAGGGTACTCGATTAAATCTTATTTTATTCTCAAAAGGCGCTTTATTTTATGAAAGTCGTACATAACGAACCAGTTTTACAGTTTTCTAAAGGAAGTTTGTTTAAAACCTAATAGTGTGTGGTATTAAATTAATCGCAATAAAATGCTCTTTTTTCCTAACCCGACGAGCTACCATGTTGCCATTTGAAAAAAATGAGTAATACAGGTTTCAAAATTTAATTTGACAGGGCAGATAGGTTTTGACCGAAAACAGTAAAGTTGGTTGGAATGGTATATTTATTTTTACATAGTTAAAATAAAGGGTCAAAAACGAAAATCCAGGAAAACCGCAATTTATTGACCGAGATTATCTTGATGATACCTTTCGCAACCAATGGATAGGTAGAAACGGACCTACCTTCTGGCCAGCTAGATCCCCGGATCTAACAAAACTAGACTTTTTGTTATGGGGGCACGTAAAGTAGATTGTTTATAATCCCCACCAGTGGTATTAATATGCAGCAAAAAATAAGAAACGCGTTTGGTAGCATTTCACCTAAAATGTTTAGGAAAGTAAAAAATAGATCCTTTAAAAATCGTGTTAACTTATGCACAAATCAAAATAGAAGACATTTTGAACATTTACTGTTTCCAATCATAAGTGTAGCACTTATGTTTAATTTTTAAAATAAAAGCTCTTTTAAACAACATAATTCATAAAGTTTGCAATTATTTCGAAAACGGCTGGAAATAACTTATTTGCTTGTATTACAAAAAGAAATAGGGTATGAATTCTACGTCACACTAATTAAAAATATACAGTGTATTCCATTTGAGAAACGTGAGAAAAATTAGTTGAAAATGTGTAATTTTTGAAATTTTATTTTGAAAACCCAGTATATAATGGATAAATACTATTAGATTCATAGGAACTTTATACCCCTAGCCATAAGCCTCACACAATGCCGTGGTTAAAAAATGCTTAAAGGTAGGCACTTTTTTTTACAAGGACTGCAGGTCTTTTTCTTTATTTTTATTTTTTAAACTACCAAGGCAAATCAAATAAAATTTTAGGCAATTAGTAAGGGCACTAATTTGAACCTATATGGCAAAAAAATACGAAGTGTTTCATTTAAAAAAATACCACATTGCGTTATCACACTTTTTTGGGCCAAATGGCGAAAATATTTTCCTGAAATACGTCCTATATGTACCGGGTGTCCCACTAAGCTGTCGGCCGTATCTCAGAAAGTGTTAGTCGTATGGCTTGCGGAAAAAAAATATATTAAGTAAAGTGGTCATGAGAAATTGCTGGAAATTATTTTCAAGTTTCTCCGACTGGCGCTAGAGGGCGCAACAGTAACGGTAAATATAAATCACGAAGTTTCCTCAAAAGTCGCCTAGTTAAGGTATCCCGAAAATAACATTTTTGTATATTTCGAAGATTTATTAATAAAATTCACCTATAGAACGTGTTCGTCACTTTTCAAATAAACTGGTGGGGGAAAGTTGAACATTATTTGTAATAAATGCTGATAACTCCGGTCTGGCTTAACATAATTATTTAGTAAACTTATTTTTGTTAAAAAGGGCTTTTCTCACTCTATATATCATTTTATGAACTACGGCAATATGTGTTTTACACTAGGCGCTAGGGTGCGCTGTCTTACAACTTCACAAACATTGCGCGTTTTTTCCATATTTGTAAATATAATAGTATATTCAATTTTACCTGAATACAAGGATGATTAAAAGTCTAAGAAGTCAGCGAAAACCGCAAGTTAATATATATTTTCAATCCGGAGATATCAACAACAATAATCATGATTACGGAACATTATGATTTTATTTTCAAGTTGCCATTGTAAAGGTTTTTTTAAGAGTCAAATAGGCCTTGGAAAATCTAATATATTTTTTTCCGCAAGCCATACGACTAACACTTTCTGAGATACGGCCGACAGCCATTCTTAGTGGGACACCCGGTACTACAATATAAGTGAGCATATGAATGAAATTCCTTCTTACATCGTAAAGGAGTTATGGAAGTCTGGCGCAGTGTTGCAGGATGATATAAAGTTCAAAGATTAAAAGAATGCATCCTCAAAAAATGTAGGGAAGTATGTACAGGGTTTCCAGTCTTCATATACCAGCTCTCTTATTATAAAAGATAGAAAGATGGGCTTTGCGGCTTACTGTTCTATTATTTTATGAAACTTTTATTACCGCAAACGAAATTTTCATGGCTCTCTCAGTTTCTGACATACAGGGTGATTTTGAAAAAAATTGTAATTTTTGACGCTCCCCTCTATCTCAATTATTTGATATCAATAAGGTAAAAATGGATTATTATAGAGTTTTTATGTAGAATTTAGTGGCGTAGTTAGTTTTTTTTCTAAATAGTTTTGTTTTTGAGTTATGATCCAAACTTGTGTTTTTTTTTTAAATGGGACACCCTATGTAATATCTCTTTGACTTATCCCTCTTTTCAAGAGCTTTTTAAAAATATATAATAGCCCTTATTTATTTCTTTTATAAAAAGATAATTTTAACATTTTTTATAAAATTAATCATTTTTCGTATAGAAGGCTATGCCGTGGTCAATCACGGATAGCCATGACAGAAAACCGAACTCTGTAAATGCGCCATTACGGATTGTTGTTAAATATTACTTGTAAGTTTATTTTTTTACATCGCATAGAAGTGCGTGTCCAGTTCTGTGCCATCCAGAAACTGACGTAGAACTCTGTAATCGGTATAGTCCCATTTTTGCCGCTCCTTTAATCACCAAATAAAGTGAAGGAAGGTCCAGGATGTTTTATTGCGGATGTAGGGGTCGATTTCATGGCCCCTGTGATGCTCAAACAGGCCAGTCTTTGTAGGGTTCCTAGCTTTGATATTGTGGTTTTCTGCTGTGTCTTTGGTCACCAGACCAGTGCTGCATACTTAATTGCAGGTCTTTCTACCCTGGGGTACAGCCAATGCACCAGCTTAGCTGAGAGCCCATGTTTTTCCATATATCCGTCTAGTAACTGCCAAGGTTACTTCGGACCGGATTGTTTTTTCCACGTGTTTGTTACAGGTCAGTCGGTGGTCTAAAGTTATTCCCAGGTATTTGACCTCTTCCTTCAGTGGAATGTTTATTTCCCTGCGTTTTGTAATAGTTGATAGATACTCTTAACAATAAACGCACAATACGAAAATTAGAAAATTAGGGTAGTATAGGCCATGAAACCATTGAAACAAACAAAAGAATACCTATCAAAAATAGCATTTTGTTAAAATACATGTCATCATTTCACTGAAGTTTAAAAAAACGACGAAAATGTAGAGTATGATAATTTTGAAAACTGCGACATGTTAGTTTGCTTTATAGAGTGCCAAGAAAATGGGTAAGTTTACAATCTTGTAATTTAAATATCTAACTTATAGAGTTCTTACTTTCGTAGATATCCAGGGAGAAGCCCAATCAAGTAACATTTTCAAGTTTAAATTCAATTTTTTAAATTCAGTCAGGAATCACACTGAGCGACCATGATCGACCGTCCGCGATCGACCGGCTACGACCAACAGGTGAAATAGTTCAAATTCACAGTTCTAAGTCACACTGATCGACCGACCACAACCGACCGCTGTTATGAAAATGTCATACCTGAGATTTTAGGTTACGTATATTTCACAGAAATGTTTACAAACTAACCTTTATTGTTCTGTGTATTTTACACACAATGTACTAGTATTACTAGTAATTAAAATATCTTATCAATAATTATTAGCTAAAAACAAAACCAGCGTCACAAAGTTTAGTTAGGTTAGAGTTAGGACGCGCACGCCACTTCCACTGGTTCCACTTGGTGTAAAATAAAAAATAACAAAAACTTTGTCATGCGCATTAAATGGGTTAGTCCGCGACCGACCAAAATTTCCAGCAGGTTGGAATTTTAAACACGGTCGTCGTAGGACGGTCGCGGACGGTCGAGGACGATGGTTCAGTGTGATCTTTGTGGTAAGAATGTATGTGTTGGAAATTTGGTCGTTAACGGTCGGTCGCGGACGGTCGATCATGGTCGCTCAGTGTGATTCTTGCCTTAATCGATCATTTATAAAGCCAAAACCTAAATCATATTTTATAAAACGAATCGCGAAAGGGGCGAAATAAACGTTATGGCTTTTGTAGAGACACTAGAAGTTCGTGCTAAGTCTTAGAAGAAGATTTCGGAGTAATAAAATCTTGTCTAAAAAGATATTTAACAAATATCATTTGAATTGTGCACCTCTTACGTACTGGGAATGCTGTGCGACGACATATTTTTAGCAGTAATGACATATTCTTTTGTTTGTTTCAATGGTTTCATAGCCTACTACCCTAATTTTTGATTTGTGCGTTTATTGTTAATATCTATCAACTATGATATATTTTTGAAAAGCTTAAAAATAGCCAAATCAAATAAGAGAAAAATATACAGGGTGTCTCATTTAAAAAAATCATATGTTTGACTTAAATCTCGAAAAGTAAGGCTCTCAGAAGAAAAGTAAGGACGCCACTGAATTCTACTTAAAAACTCTCTTAGAAACAGTTTTAAATTTTTTGATAAATTAAAGGGTAACCGAAATACAGGGGGTGTTCAAAAAGCAAACATTTTCGAAAACACCCCCTGTAGCTTAAAAACTGAGAAAGATTTGACAATTCTGCTTGCGGCATTTTTTGTTTGACGAAAAAATAGCACTAATGTAAAAACCGAAAGTCTCTAACTTTACTAGTTACCAACATACTCTGCAATTACATCGAAAAATGGACACCCTGTACACTTTGCGAAATATAGAGGATTGAACATTTATTTCGTTCTTGAAACACAGTATTTCCGGCCGCCTATGGTTCAACCTGTAAATCTAGAATAGGCATGGCGAATAAATCTAGAATATACCGCTTTTATGCCAAATTTTCCCTCGGTTCCCCCTTTCGTCTCATACAATCTTTCGTTTGCTATACTTTTTATGTCTTAGGCTAAAAATTAGATATTTTATCAACTTGCGGGTTTCACTAGATTCTTTCATTTTTGACACTCTTTAACTACAACAGACAATAAAATAAAATAAAAATATTTGCCTTCTCCCCACTACTTTATTTGTTAAGGTAATAGAATATTACATACCGAGAGTGGTAAGAAGTCTATTACACACGATTCCGAAAATTACGGTACGAGCGTTAACGAGTACCATAATTCGAAAAGTGTGTAATAGGCTTACCACTCGAGTTGTGCACAATACTTTTTCTACTACTTCATATTTTTTTTATACTTTAATAATGTAACCAAAAATAATATAATAATAATAAGTTTATTTCAAATAGTTATAATATAATAAATATGTTATTCTTGAATAAACTTATTTATCAATTCCCCGAAGACGTGCTTGTTAGGGGCAAATCTTATTTATTTAATAGTATTTAAAATTATAAATAATTAAGAATATTTTTATTAAAAGTTGCAAGTATTCAATAAACACTACTTTCTTGATGATAGCTTAATAAAATTCTAAAAGATTAATCGTATAAGTAAATTCACAATAATATTATAGTTATTTATATTACTAGTACGGTATGAGCTTCATTACAGTAACGAGGGGAATATTGCTACGACGAGGTTGTAGACCGAGTCGTAGTAACCACACGAGTGCTGTAATGAGCCTTAAGCGCGATTTATACTTTGACGCTTGACGATCACGTTTGAAGTTTGACGGTGACGCTTGTAGAATTCCATTTTTGGTGCATTTATAGTTTGACGCTTGACGTTCAACATTTTCGTGTCATAACCTCATTATTTTGTTGTGTTCAGCAGCAGCATTACTTAAAAAGAAACAAAAGCGAAAAAGGCAGTATAAAATTAGATCCATAAACAGAAGACGACATAATAAAGTACAAATATTATACAAATATGAAAGAGCAGTATTGACAGTTACCTATCACGTGCAAATACTCTGGCGTCCTATTGGCTGTTACGTCATATTCTACGGAATTTCTACGAGTGTTGAGCGTCAAAAGTTAAAATTGGTTTATCTGGAACGTCACGTCATCGTCAAGCGTCAAAGTATAAATGGGTGTATATATTTCCTATTCTTTAATCTTCAACCGACCACGTCAACGTAATCGGCAAGCGTCAAGCGTCAAAGTATAAATCGCGCTTTACCGTACGTGTGATATACAACATTTTAAATAAGACCCAGAATTTTGGTGTTTTTATGTAGGTATTCAAAATTTTTCATATTTATGCAGTGACATTACACAAAAAATGACAGTGACTGACGGAACAAAAAAAATCATAGTTTGATTAAAAATGAGTAACGTAATAAGTTCATTACATCACTGAGTGATGTAATGAGTTCACTACATCACTCAGTACGATAATATAGTATATTACATAACGCAAACAGGCTAAAATGGGTTATGTAATAAGCTCTTTTCTTGTGGGTCTTATATAAAATAACATTAATTAATTAAAGCATTTCCAAAAATATTTTTAAAGCGTTTGTTTCCAATATAAATGTTTTTATTTCAATTTTATATTTGTTTAATAAAGTAATTTTTGAATATTTGTTGGTAAATAATCATTTAAATAAAAATCTATTGAAAATGTTCACGATTTTGACGGCATACGGCCAATGTGACTGTGCAACTGTTACGTAACTGTCCTAACGCACAACTTAGCTTCTAACAATATAGTGTGTGTAATTAGAGTTTTACTGATTAAGTAGACAGCGCATAAGTAGGTTCTTACTAATATAGGTGTAGGTAAAGAAATTTATCTGAACTGAAATTATGTATAATATTCTAAACAATGCAATACTAAACTAGGCAAGTTAACGAGAAACTTTTTTTTTATTTGTAATTAATGATACGTCCTCTAGCGGCCAACCCAAAAACTTAAAAATTAGTTCAAGGGACTTCCTTGGCCACTTTTATCAAAAATATTTTTCCTCAAGGTTGTAGGATTAACGGTTTCTTAGATACAGCGGACGACCATTCTTAGTGGCTCACCCGGTACATAAGAACCTGACCCAATTATGCCAAAGGGTATTTTTAACTTAAAACATATCAATTGAGTTTTCTTGGTTAAGTTGTTTAGGTAATAATATATTTTTTCAAGATTGAAAAGGATGTGAGAATTTTAATGAATAATAAACATAAGTAAAAATCTACAAAGCAGTCAATTTTTACAGTCTTCCGCATGTTGTGGCCAATGACTAATTTGACATGTCCTTGAACAATACCAGGATTGCTTGCATTTTGAACAGCGTTGAATTGCACCATTGCCACATCTTGCACAGGTTTGTGACTCTTTTACTTCGAATCTTTCAAGTAAGTCAGTATTGTAGGCGTCAGTTAACCTACGAATTACAACTATTAAATCAAATATTTTATTGTAAAGAATATAGCAGTGACTACAAAGGATGTCCTCTACGTTTTGCAATCGACTATAGGGGGTTATCTCTGTCCATTTAGTGCGTACTTTTTCAATAACTCACAAGTTGAATCCAATAAAATGAATTAATCAAAAACTGTTAAAGTACCTGAAATCAGCCACCACCAGTACGGATTTCGTAAGTCTAGATCAACAGGAGACCTTCTAGCTTGTGTTGCTTATTTTTGGAATATTGTAATAGAATAGTATCCAAGATTTTTGATCGAGTCTCGCACAAAGGGCGTCTAAGAAATGTGCGATCATATGGTAAGCCGGTTCAATTTTGTTCATGGCTGTCGAGCTTTCTTAAAGATCGCTTACTAGGAGTGAGTCGTGATGGACGACTTTCTTTTAGCCATCAAGATTCGACATAGACATATCGACACTACATGACTTTGTCGACAAAATCATAACAATAAACTACTTCAAACGGACAGACGTTTCAGACAATCTACGAATTACACAATTACACACACGCTCACCAAACCACATTTAATACAAATATCCCACGCGACTGGCTTCTACCCTAAATTGATCCAGCAATAGGAGAAGCAAATAATCCAACTTCAAAGATGCAAAAGAAACTTGACGCAAGTACAAACAAACGAAATAGTCAAATAAGAAACCGAAAAAAATTATTTTTAAATAAAGAATAATAACAAAATAAGAGGATAAAAAATATGTCTAACTCACAATCTTTTATCCCAAGATATCGACTTACTCTAACCAGTAATTTTTATTTTTTTGATAAAGTTATGTGGCGTTGTTGCTATTCAGAAAAAGTTAAGGGATACAAATCACATCGTCCCCTATGCAACTGGCCTCACAGGTTACAAGATATTAAAATACTACACACTAAATGGTCACCCTTTGTATTTATTAAGATATAAACTAAAAGTAGGTTTAAGAATATTTGAAATACCAATTTTTATTTCGTTTAATATTTGGTAAACGTTGCTGTTTTAGAAATATTATACTCCAGAATAGATCTTAAAAACTTAAGATACGAGAAGGTTCATACTTTTTTGCAGCTTCTTGTAAATAATCCTTGCTGTCAGTAAAAATCGTTGAAACTTGATTCTCAGCAATTTTTCTCCATTTGCTACCGGACTGCCGCAGTATGTTTTCTTTAATAATCAGTATTGCTTCTAATAACAGGGGTTTGGGAGGAGCTGCAAACTCTTCCATACAAGATACTCGGCATAACCATTGCTTAAAAGGAAACAATATTACAATACCATCACAATTTGGTACTTCCAAATATTATTATTACTAAAACATAGACCCTAATTAAATAAGTGTTAGGTTCCACAGCCTCCAAAATTCAATGTATTCATATTCCTTACGTGTCACATTATTTCTTTAAATTTTCATAATACAATATACAGGGTGTCCGGAAAATACGTATACAACGTTTGGCGACAGACTCCTGACGTCAAAATAGGTCGATCCAAGCCGACTTAGTTATATCAAAAATTGTCTGGTTTAGCCAGTAAAGAGCGTCAAAAATTTGTAAAAATATTGGTTTTTCCTAAATTACGTGAAAAACTGCTAATCGGTTTAAATGATTTTTAGTATGTAGACTAACACTATACTATAAAATGACGTTTTCTAGTAGTATAGTCACCGGCTGTAAATAAGTGGAAGTGTTATCGAAGTGATATAATACGTCAACATTTCTCCTTATTTTTTATATCAACGGCGTTATGACAACCCAGATATTTTTGTCGAGTGACTGGATGTATTTGGAAGCTATTTTACCTCTTCAATATTTTTCGTTGCATGAGCTGTTTTGCCAGAAAAAAAAATATTTACAATTACATGCATACATCAATTATTAACAGTAATAATAAAATAAAGTACAACAAAGTTGAAACTACGTATTAAAAATATTGTAAGAAAAGTAAAACGAAAACATTACTTAAGCAAATGTGTAAAATGACCACCATCTTGCTGAATGCACTTATTAACACTCCTTAAAAAATGATATTGGACCCTATTTAATGTCTCGGGGTTATTAAAATGGTTGCCTGCATTTGAAATCCGCGTCAATAAATCATGGCGTGTGTTTACCGGAGTCTTGTAAACTTCTGTTTTAATAGCGCCCCACAAAAAGAAGTCACACATATTTAACTCCGGAGAACGTGGTCCGAGAAGAACCAACAAACGAGAAGCGACAAAATCCCGAGTTTAGCATTGATTTAATGGGGACCAAATTATATGTCCTTCACCTTGAAATGTTGACAGTTGTCCGAGTTATTACACTAAAAGAAGCACTAAAACGATAAAGAAAATAATTTACACTGAAATAAAAATTGTGGGTACCTAGTAAGAAGTAATTCTTTCATGATTATCTTCTGTGTTTCATGTAATTGGCTTTCCAGCAAATTTCGTAAAATAAAAAAAAAATTAAATAAAATAAAAATATTTTTGAAATGTTTAATTAATTGTGCGTTGCTTACTGATAGTACATTTCAGAAAGGAAATGAAATAGTATATTACATACCAAGAGTAGTAAGAAGCCTATTACACACGATTTCGAAAATTACGGTACGAGCGTTAGCGAAAATTGCCCTTGTTAATGCACACATTATAATATTACGTAACTGGTCTTACGCACAGCTTGGCTTCTTACAATATAGTGTGTGTAATTAAAGTTTTACGGATAAAGTAGACAGTGTGTAAGTAGGTTCTTAGTAATACAGAAGTAGAAAAACCGTATTTTCTTAGGTATCCCTTTATTTCTTTTTAAATATTGAACAGCAGTTTTGTTACCGTTTCTTACATTTTTAATCAACAATCCTAAAACTAAAATAAACAATGTTATATCTAGGTCTATTGGTCTTTAAACTTACGTAACAAATAAGGGTCATAATTTAAAAGGATTATTGTGATATTTTTATTATAATTATAAATTTCTGGATTACTATTAGGCACTGCGTAAAATTTAAGTAAATGTTTGGCAAATTTTGAGTTTTGGTTATATTATACATGATATATAACAAAGTGCTATTTTAATTTGCCTTTTAAATTATTTTTTAGCATTCTGATCCATTATGCGGCTTTAATTTGATATGTATGCAGGTAGAAATTGTTTCTTAGCCCACTCCTATAATGCTACAAACCATTTTCTTTTTGTAAAGAGTATGTTGGATATTTTTTACAGGTAAATCTGCTATTTTTCAATTCTTGGATAGGTACATGGACAATAATTATAGGTACTTAGAATTTAAACGGTAGGTAGATAATATGATATTTTATTTTGTTTAAACAAAATAAGTTGTAAATTTGGGAAAACCCTATGATTTTTTTATAATGTATCTATTACTACTTACTCTTTACTTATTTTACCTGATCTACGCGTAGAAATATGATATTATTCGATAAAAACTACTAAATGAAAATAACTAGGTACTTGTGCTTTCAGAAATATTATTTAAAAAAACACAAGATCTGTTAAGAAAATAAAAACATGTTCTTTTATGTTAGTTTGATATTTTTCCTTCCCATCGCCTTTCCTTAAATAGGTACTTGTTTTTATACATTTAATATTAACTTCACTTGAATAACATAATAAATAATGGTAGGTCTTTTCCATATACCTTTCACGTAATAAAATACAGCAGATAAATACAAAAAACCAATATAAACAAAGGTATCGTAGCGGTGCAAATGTACTTACTGTTCAGGATCCTTTGGGAATGAAAACATGCTTATTCCTTGACCTTCTTTGGAGTGACACCCTCGAAACGCATAGGTATTACCAGTCATAGTTTTATAATAGCACAGCACTCACAAAAATAAACAGTTAAATAATACACTTCTTTTAACAAAAAAGACAACTAAACTCGATAACGATAACTCATCCATTACCGGACTAACGGGCCGGCTTAAACTTATGACAGTTGTCCGGGTTACCTCCCACTACATTGATTTCGCCAAATGTCATATTGTCGCTTCTCGTTTGTTAGCTCTTCTCGGACGTGGTGGCCATTTTACTGGTGCATCATTGCCCCTTCCAATCCATCGGTTGGGATATTGATGGTGTAAGTATTGCCGAACGGCAACGGAAAAATGGGGCGGGGCACCATCATGCATATATCACATTTCCCTCCGAAGTAAAAGGGGCAAATTTTCCAGAAGAATTGGTAATGTGTCTTGCAAGAAATTTAAATAAATATTTCCATCTAACCTGTCTGGAATAACAATAGGACCAATAAGGTAGCGATCAATAATACCTGCCCAAATATTTAATTTAAATTGATGCTGATGATGTGCAACCTTAATGGCATGTGGATTTTCATCGGAATAAATATGTTCGTTGTGCAGATTGGTTACTCCAGATCTTGTAAAGCACGCCTCGTCAGTAAACAATATTTTTCTACAAAAATTTGGATCACGGATTCTTTTGTTTCTAGTAAATTGACAAAATGTAAGCCGCATGGGGGGGATCAGTCGGTAAAAGTTCCTGGACTTTTTGCAAGTGATATGGATGTAACAACTGTTCTTTTAAAACCTCATTGACAATCGTTTCAGGAACATGTAACTCACGTTCTAAGCGACGCGGGTACTGGTACTTGGTTCTTCTTCAACTCTTTCCAGAATGTTCTCTTCTGTTTCCACAGTTCGAGTTGTTCGCATACGACCCCTGCCTTCAATTTTTTTCTCAAAGCTGCCCGTTTCCCGAAGATGACGCTCGATATTGGCAAATGTTTGGTGGTTTGGTATTCGACGGTTTGGAAATCTCTCCATGTAAACCCTACCACTCTGACGCCCATTTCCTTGACAAAACTCGTATACCAGGAGCATGTCAACCTTCTCAGAGTTCGTATAATTTTCCATGTTTAATGGTAAAATGAACTTGTAATTCAAGAATGTTGATCGTTTACTTTAGTCAATTTCATAGACTGGTGACAATTTATCAATAATTGTCAAATTATTAAATGACATAGCAACAAGGTCACTAAAAAAATTATTGTTACAGGTAATTTCATCTTAATTTTATTACTAATGTTAATAATTGATATATGCAGGGTAAATATTTTTTTTCTGGCAAAACAGCGCATCCAACGAAAAATATTGAAGAGGTAAAATAGCTTCCAAATACATCCAGTCACTCGACAAAAATATCTGGGTTGTCATAACGCCGTTGATATAAAAAATCAGGAGAAATGTTGACGGATTATATCACTTTTATAACACTTCCACTTATTTACAGCCGGTGACTATACTACTAGAAAACGTCATTTTATAGTATTAGTCTACATACTAAAAATCATTAAAATCGATTAGCAGGTTTTCACGTAATTTAGAAAAAAACAATATTTTTACAAATTTCTGACGCTCTTTACCGGCTAAACGAGACAATTTTGGATATAACTAAGTCGGCTTAGATCGACCTATTTTGACGTCAGAAGTCTGTCGTCAAACGTTGTACACGTATTTTCCGGACACCCTGTATAATCAATTGAATTTAAAACCATGGAAATAATGAATCACGTACCCCGCTACTAATCCCTGACAATTTCTTATAATGTATGTCAAAGCAAGTTACGGAGGTTCTATTATTTGAATAATTTTGTCCCAACCGCTGCTGCACATTGTATTTATGATGTAGCAGGAACCAGGTTACTATTAGGGCAGGACCATTGGACAAAACTACCGGTGGTCAGCATAGTTTGAGGTAAAACCATCACTTACCCGGACGACAAATTCAACCAAGATACGAACGAGTACTACCTTGATGTTTTAGAACTTACTACATACATGGTGTTAAAGTTTTATTTTTGTTTTTGGTATCTAGGGGTTTTTTGAAATGCGTAATTCGAACATGATGTTAGTATGGCTCCCACTTGTAGAAGGCGCCACCTACATGTATTTTTTCTCTTTTGAGAAGTCATAACTTTTTTATACGTGCTTGTATTACATTTTAAAGTAAGAAAAAGATTCTCTATTATTTTTACGTAAGGAATGCATTGGTAGAAGTCGCTACGAGCAACCGTTCTCGAGAAAAAGAATAATAACATTTTCGGTGCACATTTCTGAAGGAAGCAGAAAACAAAAACAGATTTTTCTTTTTAAATTTATCAGCATTACTAATTACTAAATAATATTGCCTTTTTTACTCATTAACATTAAAGGTGGATTCATAGTTGCCGTAACGTTAAGACGTAAGAAAAGTAAACATGCGATTATAAATGCATGCATTCATAGTCGCCGCGCGCCGTAACGTAAGACGTAAGGCGTAACAAGAAATGGTTTATTTTCATTTCTTAAGGGCTACGGTTGTGGACGGTACATAGCAGTAAATGAATTGTGAGTTTATTTATGGTCCAATTGATTTCAAATTTGGAATGGTATATAGGTAAATATTAATATACGCCGATGCGTTGTCACTTTTTTTTTAGACGACCTAGGGCCGACGTACTCAGTTTTTTTTCATAAACTTTTAAAAAAATTTAAAAAACGTTCCGCATCGGCATGTCTATTACCATTTTCTTTACGATCAAGCTAAACGAATTAAAAAAAAAATTGTAAGTTTGCCTAAATCATTTTCCCTCCGTTTTCATGAATACGGCCGTCGGCTACTGACCTCTTGCGGATTTCAAGGCGAAACTTACCGCAATCGCACGTGTTACGCTGGAAGGCGGGGCCAACTAGTGCGGACGGACTCTGGGATTTTGGAGCGTTTATTAATTATTTTATGCTGAAACCTTAATGTAATTTTCGATGGTTAGTCGCGTTTGCAGCTTAAAAACGTGTTTAATAATAAGTTTATTGATGCTTCAAAAATTAGCAGTATCATAGGGTTTGTCAATGCCTACATGTTGCAGGTTTTGTTTTAATTGTATATTGTATGTATATATAGATAAATAAATAGACATTATGTATATTTTTATCATAATAAGGTGGTATTATATTCCACTTAAATTATACGGGTTGGTGGCCAAACTTGATCAAAGTAAGGGTAATTTTTCACGAAGAACACGATGTTCGGGGTCCTGGCTCGAGTTGAGTGGGGAGTTCATCCCTTAAAAGTCATAAACACCCTTTTAAGGGGTGTTTTCGAGCAAATAATTGCCTAGAGACTCGCGGATGTTTCTGCTGATGTAAGTTTGGAAGGGTTGCCTCAGTGGTTTGGTGGTTCTGTTTAAAATGTTATTAATCTTTATATGCATTTATCTCCTATATTGTGTTACATTAAAGAAATCTTAACATCGATATTTTAGTTTCGATCTTTTTTTTTTGATATCATCGATGTTTATTTTAAACATTGATAAATCGAAATAAAGTCTCAACTTCCGAACGGTGTAGTAGGTATAAAGTCTGAAGACAATTCTAATCGACCTCGGTAGCCGGGTGGGAACGATTTCGCCTCGCAATCGAGAGGTCCCGGGTTCGAATCCCGGCTGGACATGGGACGTTTTTAGGTGTTTGTTAAATATTTTATTGTAATTATATTATATTATTGAATAAAACCGGCTGAGTGACTGAATAGCCAAAGGCAATTTTAAAAAATAAAGAAAAGGTAATTCTGGAAATAGCGCTACAAGTTCAGTCAGTGTCAGTATTCTTATTCGTAATTGTACGGCGTTTCCCCTGTTCGTTTTTTTTTGGGCTCCCCTGTCGGCCTGTTCTATTTTTAAAATTGGCGACAGTGAACTGTTAAACTGTAGTTGAACGGTTAGAATGTTGTAGACGAATTACAAAAAGAAATAATACGCATTAGTATAATAAATAAATAAATTTAGGTGTAGTGGCTTGTGGTGAGTGAAGGTATTTTGGTTTGTTTTATTAATACCTTCCGTTTCTTTCAAATTGTAAAAAATTTTAAAAATGCCTTGGCATTCCCTAATATTTTTTTTTGCAAAAGTAATGGAAAAAAGGTTTACAGTTTGCTTCGAAAATCTATTCAAAGCGATCAAATTTACCAGCAGATTTTTTGACAGTGATATTACATTATCGTAGTTGAGACTATATTGATTATCTAGTATAGAAACTAAAGTCCCCAGATTCACACACAGAGTCGTATTATAGCACACTCGCTTTACTGACTGGGCATATTCTTTCTTACGCCTAATACTTAGAAAAGAGAGCATTACATTTAATAATATTAAACAACAACATAGAGTGTGCCCCTGCATTTTATATTGTGTGACTGGCTTGTAGGTACATAAAGAGAAAAATAAATGTTTTTAAAATAAATGTGACTAAAATCTTAATTAAGAAAAAAACATAGATGTTTTCGAACATCAATGCTTTAGGATCGATGTTTTTTCTACACTACGAAAACTCCAGAAATTGAAGAAGCAGTTTTAAGTTTAATTGATGAAAATTCAGAACTAGAAACATTGGAAATTCGCAGTATTTAGGTACCTGCCTAATTCACTAAACAACAACCCTATTTATTTGCAAAACCCCCCTTTCTTTAAAGAACAAACCTTTTTTCCATATTGCAATTAGTTAGTAGTGCCGAGACTCATAGTACAAAAAATATGTACCAAGGTGCCGCCGTCTATTTTCTCATATCGATGCATTCGCATCCGTAACCATAAGATGACTAATAAGCACTAAGCGTAATCGCGCCTCGCAACTCGCAACCATCAAGGGCATCAAGCCAAACTCAAACAGCGGCCCTGGAAAAATATTGTTACCGCCTACTCCTCGACGAGCAGCTTCCCCCTCGCCACGACCGTCCAAGCAAACCTACCGAGAATCGTAGCCCTTAACTCTTACGTCTTACGTATTCGGTCGGGATCGGCCGTACTCGTGCATAACCGCCGTGATATTTCAAAATTTGACAGTCGACGGCAGGAGGGAGATTGTTGTGTTGATTTCATTTTCACACCAATTTGTAGCCTCCGTCCGTATTTCAATATTCATTTTTATTAATAATAATACTATATACATACAACAAATCTGTAATAAAAAGCGACAAAATAAATTCGGTTCAAAATCAAAACAATGGAATTATTTGACAAATATCATAACCTACAATTTCGCAATTTCTTACGTCTTAACTTGAACTCTGAATGGGTATGTTTTCTCTTACGTCTTATCGACTACGGCTTACGTCTTACGTTACGGCAACTATGAATCCACCTTAACAATTACATAAGAAAATATATTTATCAAACGACAATCCCATTAAAAATTCTTCATTTAAGTTACTACGGTTGTTGAAAATGTGCACCCCAACTGTAACACAGGCATATATTGATTGGCGAACGCGTTCAAATATTCCAGGTGTGTGTTTAATTGTTTCACAGGCTGCGATAATGCGAAATGTTTGAGGTGACCCTAAGGAAATAATCCAATGAGTTTAAGTCTGGATACCTGGGGCCTGGGTTGTGTTTCTCCTTGACCTATCCCACGATTTGGATACACAGCGTTCAAATATTCACGAGCAACTAAACTGAAATAAGTTAATTTTATTTTTTTACTTGAGGGCATAGGTTGATATATTTTTGTAAACCACAAAAGTAAACAAATTTGAAGAACGTGTTTTCAAAATATCAACATGTAGTATGATAAACTAGAATTAAATGCAAATGTCCAATGACTAAATAAAATGTCAAGTGATGACGGAGAAGAAAATTATTATATAGACAGAAACATAAATTGTAGGAAGGTTGCCACGGAATTGCAGGAAAGTGGTGATAACTTTTGTTGACATTTTTGGTATGTTTTTCAGATTAAAAATAAAAAATATTACCAAGGTCATCAGGTCAGATTCACCAAATTTGACAGTCACACACAGTATCTCTGTGTACTATCTACCTAAGGTTTAAATTATTATTGTTCTGTTGACTCAACTACAAGATATGGTCATGTTATCAATAACAAGACGTTGATAATTTCGGAATTAAGGTTAAAAAAGACATACCTTTAATTCAATTATTGGTGATAGCTGATCCAGTAAACTTGGTTTTAACAAAGGCATAAGTTTCATGAGCTGAGCACGTCTACCTTCAGTTATGGGATAGTACCTGGAACATTCTGGATCTAGAAGCACCTGGCGCAAAGTCAGCCATACCTATAACATATAACCAGATTAAAGTGTTAAGATCAGTAAGTTATATCAGTTGCATTTAGTTAAGTCAGACAATGGTCTATTACTTCTATTAATTTTAGTGTTTGCCTCTTCGGCATAATATCTTAGGTTTGTTTGGATTTGGAGATCTTCATTGTTTGTCTTGATTGTTTCATTTTTCTAATGGGTTTCTGTTTCTTGTTTTTAATTAACTGTGGTTTGGTTGTTCGCCGTTCATAGAGGTTGCCAATCCCGTGAAAATTTGTATCTAGTGTTTGGTGGTGCCTGAATGTAAGTTTCTGTGATGAGATTGTTTTGTGACACATCTGCTCTTCTCTAGTAGTCCACTATAAATTTGTTAATGTGTTCTGTTATTGTTGGTATTTGTAAATCGTTGTGTAGTTCATGCATCGGTGTATATCTTGGTGTGTTCGCAATGATTCCTAGTGCTTTGTCTTGGAATATTTGAAGTTTTTTGTAGCGCGTCTTGTTGATTGTGCACCATGTCTGTATTCTGTATGTCAGGACTGATCCTACTATTGTCTTGTATAAATTCGTCTTTGTCTGTATGTTGATTCTATCCGAATTCTACTGTGTCGATTTAAAAGCAAGTATATGGCGCCCAGTTGTCGATTCGCTTTTTTTAAGCATTGATCCGCAATATTATTCAAGGTCATCTTCCTGTCAAACGAAAGTCCTAGATATTTGATGTCATCTATACAGCTTATTCTTATGATAGTTAATAACACTCTGGAAGTTGGAAATTTAACTGTCGATTTCAAGAAGATCATTTAAACGGATTTTCCAGTTGTCAAGCCAAATTTGGAGAATATTTATGTCTTCGCAGCCGCGAGATTACTAACCATGGCTGCTTAGAGGTATAGCAATTATCGCCGTGTCCTTGGAAAATAGATATAGTTGGGTTTGCCCATGTGTGGGAATATCAGCGGTGTAAACATTGTACAGGACCGGCGCAAGGGGGATCCTTGGGGAACTCCGGTCCTGACATGTCTTGCCGTTGATGTTGTATTTTATGTCGACACAGCGAATGTCCTTCAGAAAAGAAATGACTACTTTTATAAGGTAATTTGGCATGCGCTCTTATTAGCTTTAATACGAGCCCGTCATGCCAGGCCTTGTCAAAGGCTTTGCTCACGTCGAAAAGGACCGCTCCCGTGTGGATGTGCCCGTTGAAGCCCTTGAGGACCTTGGTCGCCAATCTAGTAGTCTGACACGCCGTGCAAGTAAGTGTTAATGTCTTACTGCTTAAGAATTTAATTGTATTGGAGATCAAGACGAAGTCTGATTTTTCGTATATTTAAGGAATTTTAAAAACGGTAAAATATGTATAATCATATTTAATGCAATACCATAAACTATACTTCAGAATGAAATAAAATTAAGAATACAGTATTATTATTTTAATTCGAATTTTAATGTTTTCTTTTTTTCCACCTAGGATTTTTGTGACAATGAAAATGATACCGTAACAAAATTACACGTTTCCATATCGAACATAGGGCTAGGTCACAATTCTTATTTTGTTGTTGGTTCTTTTGGGGTAAATTACTCTATTACTTTTATTACTAATTATGTAGATGGGATAGGCTGCATGCCTCTTTGTTCTTTAGGTACGTCCAAATAACTTCTAGGAAATTGTTGTTGTAGTCTTATTTGATAGTAAGAAAATATGCACTGTTGCGCTAAAGGTCAAGAAATCAGTTATGCCATCTTACACGCTGTCGCAAAAATCAATATTTCTATTCTTTAGTCCACTCTTATTTTACCAATAATACCTATTTTATTTTTACCTGAGCTTCTGCCTGACCCAACTGTTCATGATCCCAGTCTCTCCATTTGCCTCCAACGTATTGTTTACCATCTTTAACCCATGGCTGGGCTTGTATTATTTCAGTTAATAGTACTGGAATATCGTGTGTACTGTAAAGACGAGTGTAAATGGTTATTGGCAATCTAAAACAGAAATTGATCACTTGAGTTTAAAAAATGCATCACATCGAAACGCTATTCGTAACCTAAACAACATACAGGGCCCTGTAACTCAGCTCCCTTGGTCTCGAAATTCGATACTATTAGAGATACAGATTTCGATCTACTACAGGGTAATACCTGCGATTGCAAATTATTTTCGAATATACACATATTCACAAAAATGGGACAACTTAAAATTAAATATTTTTTACCTGGAATTAGAGTCCCTCTTTTTTGTGTACCGTAAAATGGGGCTATTCGGGAGATGCGGGGCTATTCGAGAAAAACAGGAAAATTAATTAGGTATATATGACAACACCGCAACGAGCGGCGTTCCTAACCTCAACCGCGTACAGCCTCGTTAGTTGAGACTTGTCCTATCCTCTTTGGTTGAGACCTTTCAGGTGCCTTTCAGTCTGCTTTCAGCGTCGGAATGCAGAGCGTTATCCGCGAAATCACGTGTCTGGGTAGCTGGCGGTAAAAATAGAAAACCTATGTTTTTTTTGTGGTATTTTATAGGTGTCAAACTTTGTGTTAGTGGTTAAGTGTCAGCGATCCGAATCTAATCAGGTACTATGTTATAATAAAAAGTTTGTGGTATAGTTGGACTTTACACAAAAGGTCGCTTATTTATGTCAAGCATATTTCATTTGGCGATATTTTTTAAAAGTGGGGCTGTTTTGGTTAAAAAAAATTGGGTAATTTTGGATATTTGTATTTATTCATATTTTTGATGGTATCAGGGGACAAAAATTGAACGTTTCAACTTAAAATTGGCCTAGGAATTATCCATTAAAATAAATACATAACCTGAACGAGCTCTGGGAGTGCTTAGAAGTAGGACAATAACCCAAAAATGAAGAGAGTCTACTGAAACAACAGACAGGGACCAAATCACAGAAAAGTCACTGTGAGTTCCTAGATCGTAGACGGCAACAGATCTATGTTAAGACAAAATTACATTCGGGCGAAATCAACATTCTTTTTTGGAATCTTTATTGTCAATTTAATTCAGGTCAGGAACCTTTAACTTCTTTTCTTTCGACCGATAGTAGACTTATACAAACTAGTACAGAGCGTAGTACAGGCGAGTCTTATTCGGGTAGAACTATAGGGGCCCACAATAGGCCTCATCTGGACGCACTGCTTCCGGTTTACGATAGACCTAAGGGGAAAACACACCAGCCCTACTCACAATATATTTCTCAATAAAAGAAATTCGTGCGCTTAGTCGTTAAACATACGCATGTTCATTCTAGTGTGAACGTTGCACGCGGAGCTTCGCACCGCATGCGTTTCTGATTTTTTTTTCAAGTAGTGTGCAGGCGACACCGCAGGTTTACTTCTATTCAGAATACAGGGTAGTGAATGCGCCAAAGCTGAACAACAAAATAATAGCTTTGAACCAAATACGTCGGATTTTATAGCCTCATTGACGAACCGTTCTACGGCGAAACGAATCTGGCGATAAATCCGCTGAAAGAAAGCAACTAACCTTTAGATTTCGTCTTGAAGGTGTTAAAATAAATTTTCGGAAATTGTTTTTATAAGTTTAGCTTAAGCTGTTTTTGAGATACTGTTGCCACTCTATAACAGATATACATTTTTTGAAGACAGTATCTTGCTCGGGTATTTTAGGGCCAATTGCATTTTTAAAAAATTCAAAATATCTTAAAGACATACGAACAAAATTCTGAAAAAGCCTTTGTTTTATTATTGCATATCTTCAAGTAAATCCGATCCTGCATATTTTCCCCTATTTCTGCACAATTGTGCCATTCACCATTAGACGTTTTTTCTTTCTTTGCTTTTAACATTCTATGAATTATTAAAAAAAAAACGAACTTGCCACGATCACTATCTTTACCTATAGAATCGTAAAAATATCAGGAAACTGCTAGAATACGCCTTCAGAAACTATCTTTACCTATAGAATCGTAAAAATATCAGGAAACTGCTAGAATACGCCTTCAGAAACAGTACCGTCCAAATAGCCTTCCATGTTTAAAAAAAAATGAACTCACCACGACAACAAAGTCAGCATGAGAATAGAACGAAAAATACGTACCTATCCAGAGACAGCAATAATCGTGAAATCTAACCCAACATACGTGGACCTCCTAAAAGAAGTTAAGCAAAATGTGAACCTACAAGAACTTGATGTTGACATAAGGAACGTCAGAAAGACCGAAGAAGGAGATATGCTCCTCACGATTAAAGGAGACAAACATAAAACAGAACAGCTAAGGGCAATAATCGAAACGAAGATAGGAAGTGTGGAGACCAGAAGACCAAAAAAGGAATTAATTGTATCCCATGTCTATGACATAGACGCAGTGACAACGCTGGAAGAAATAAAAGCAGCAATATAAGAAATAGCTGTAGAAAGCCAAGGACTTGAAGCGAAATCGGTGAGGCCCAACTCGAGAGGAGGTCAGAGAGCCAGCATAATAATAGATCATGAAGAACCGAGAAGATGAGAACCGTTGGGCAAGTGAGTATTGGATGGTGCTACTGCGATATGAAAGCGAGAGTAGAAGTCTTAAGATGCCGTAAATGCCTCAACATGGACACGAAACCAGAACGTGTAGGGGACCAGATAGGGGAACTCTGTGTTATAAATGCGGAGATAATGGCCACAAAGCGTTAGGCTGCAACAAGGAATCACACTGTTGGGACTGTGCCAAAAAAGGGCATAGATCCGGATCCGCGCAATGTACTTTCTTCAAAAATTTACTGAAGTAAGCCAGGTTAGGAATAAACATAAAATGACTACCACAAGAGAGTCGACTCACGAGACAATAGTCCTACAGGTAAACATAGACAGAGGAAGAGCAGCTATATGGACCTTATGTTTAAAACAGCTGAAAAGTACAATAGCAATATAGTACTAATTGCCGAATCAAACCGATTCAAAGTGTCTCGGCTAAAAGTGCCAATTGACAACAGACTGGGCACAGTAATCTATACTGGAAACACAGAAGCCACAGCTACTGATAGCTAAAGGATAAACAACAAAGACGTGCTCAAATTAATTGAGGGGGTAGGGAAACGGCTACAAATTGGAAGCAACGTCGCGTTAACACGGAAACATTTACGAATATAATAAGAACCTCGCGCAACAAAATTTTTCAAAATAGAACTAAAAGAACGTCAGGAAAGGCTATATACTGGTGGTCCAATGAAATCGCTAAAACCAGGAAAAATTAATTCAGAGCAAGCGGCTTCTGACCAGGGCAAATAAAGGCCTGGATGAGGCAAAGAAAAGAAATTACCGCAAAGAACGCGTGGAAAAGGTCGTGGAAAGGTCTGGGGCAGTGGATTTCAAATATCTCTCTCTCTCCTGGCCCTCACTGCGCCCAGAGTTGAGCATAGGCCTCCCTTCTCTTTCTCCAGTTCTCTCTGTTTTGAGCCACTGCCGTCCACTTCAATCCAGCGACTCTTTTAATATCATCATACCACCTTGTAATTGGTCTCCCTCTACCTCTCTTTTCATCCCATGGTCTCCAGTGGATGATCCTTGCATTCCATCTATTGTCCTTCAGCCTTGCTATGTGCCCTGCAAAATCCCACTTTAGCTGTGTAATTCTGTCAGTTATGTCAATAAGTTTTGTTCTCTGCCTGATCCACTCGTTTCTCTTTTTATGTCTTATTAAAATACCCAACATTACTCTCTCCATTGCTCTCTGGGTACGATACAAAAAATGGAGGTCACCCAGAGAGCAATGTATTTCAAATAGTTACCAAAAAACTAAAAGCCAAACCATCGATCAATATGACTGATAAAGAACAAGTACAGATTACAGAAATACTCAGGTAGGAGCCTGGGAAAAAATGGGCGTACAAACAAACGACATACCAGTTTTTACTATAAGGGAAAGACGTAGGCTATAGATAAAATCAAGGACAAAAAGGTCCCAGGCCCAATCACTAAAAGTCATATGCACGGATGCCTACAGCTTATAAATAACATTCTTCTGTCTGGAGACTTTCCAGAGGAAAGTTGCGAGGCTCGTGCTAATACAGAAAGAAAATAAACCTGGGCAAGTTAAAAAGTCGTACAGACCCATATGCGTTCTAAATGTACTCGGAGAACAACTGCGACTGAGAAGATTTAAGGAGGGAGATAGACATGACCGGAGGTTTGTCGGAACTGCAATTAGGATTTCAGAAAGGGAAATCCACAATTAGCGCATGTATAGGAGAACCTGGGGAGAACAACAAAAGGATTCTTTTCTCTGTTGCCCAATCCATAATGTTATATGGAGCTGTCATGTGGAGAAAGGCAATGACGAAAAACGTGCACATATAAGTGGATCTAAAGGTACAAAAAAGAGCGGCAATACGCATCACGAGCGCTTTTAGGTTAACATCCACCAAGGCCCTACCGGTGTTAGCGAGAAGGAGAAGGTAGGGAGCAGAAAGCAAGGACATATGATATCATGGCAGATAGATGGTAGGAAAAATGGGAAAACGAAGAAACCGCATGTTGAACAAAACGACTCATAGCGGATATAAGACCCTGGACAAATAAGAGTCATGGTGAGGTGGACTTCTACCTCACCCAGCTACTCTCAAGACATGGGTATTTCAAAGTCTATCTAAACCGTTTTCACTTAAGCGACACCAATGCTTGTTATTACTGCGGACTTACCGACGATGCAGAACACACGTTCTTTCAATGCGTGAGATGGGGACAATACAGAGACAGGGTAGAACACAGCATCGGAAGACTATTACTGGAAAACCTACTTGACTGAATGCTAAGAAACGAAGAATGCTGGCGAGAAATCAGTGAAATGGCCAAAAAAATACTCATCGAAACGAGAAGAGAAAGTGAAAATGGACCCCAATAAAGAGACCCATAAAAGGAACACTATCTACAAGAGAATAAATATGACGGGAAGGATAAGCGCGCACGTATGCGTTTTCAAGTCTGGACGCAATATATGGCGAAATTCCCCAGGGGTAACATGTGGCGTGTAGCAATGACGCACGCTAACTGAGTCTCAACCTAAGCAACATGAATGATAAATGTCAAGGATATTTAGTTCCTTCTATAAACAGGACACATGTTGCCTCAGTGTAATTCCGCTTTTAGAGAAATCGGTTTAAATAGAATAATTCTTGACTCATACATGGAACATTAAATTGTAATTGATCGAAGATACCTACTGTTTGAGAATCATGCTTTAAAATAAGTTAAATAAAAAAAGTGTTATTTTTCTACAACGTAAAATATTATGGCAATTTAAATAAAACTTCAACCAGTTTCATAAAAGCGGTATATCTAACTAACAAAGAAAATCACGTATTATAATTTCTATTTTAAAAGTTATCGATCTCACAAAAAGTCACAAAACAAAACTAGCTAAAGATTCAAAAATATGTATATTTATAGATTAACAGTCTTTGTTGTAAGAAACAATTTTTGTAAATTGACTTTCTTTGAAAAGCACCACAATACAGTTTTAAAAATATTCTCTTTCATTATTTGTACTATTTTCTCATTGGTATTCAATTGGTATCATGGCCGAAGTTGTCATGACAACGTATGATATGAGATGTGTCACACCCCTTGGTTAAACTAATTGGTCTCACTCAGTTCTTTCGAGAAAGGTACGTGGGCCAATTTGTACATCTTGTGATTCTCTTATAACTTTTCGTCGAAGAAAGTCCGCGTTGTCGTATAGTCTATGCGTATTCTAACACAAAGATGATATATGTTTAATCATTAGGCGCAGTAAATTCTCAAGTTAAAAGTGTTGCAAAGTCTGTGTACAAGTGTTTTTGTTAAAACGCAGGAAATTGATGTTTATTTTATGGTGTTTTTTTTTTGAATCTACGCATATTTAAACGAACCAGCCCTATACTGTGGCGAAACAGTAATAAATGACGGCAAGGTCAGCAAACTTTGTTCCGTTCACTCGCCTTGATCTATTTTATTAATAATCAGGTTAGTTTTGTGCTCCTTTGTGTAACTGATTCTTAAGATTACTGATATTATAATAAGAACATATGTAAAAGTTAAACCCTGTCTGAACCACTTTATAACCTATAATATGCAGAGTTATACTTTAATTTCATACACGTACCTTTCCATATTTTCCGCCAAATATCTCATTATTGACAAACATCGTATTCCTATTTCAAAGGACAAATTTGATCTTTGTCGTAACAGCTCTTGTTCGGCAGTTTCTTTATAAACTGGGTGTTCTTCCTGGTTTACACTCAACAATTGGGAAATAGTACCACTTGCGTAACCCAGAAGATCTGCAGCAGAATCATCAAGAGCTTTGGAAGGAAAATTATAAATTATTAATACCAAATATGTTCCGTGTTAATATATAACTTAGAGGTATTTCCAGAGAAAATTATAATTTTTTTATAGATTGCTTACCTTCACAACAGCTGGCATGATACATAACTAGTTCTAAGAGAGATACACATACTCCTTCGTGGTAAAGCACAGAATATGCAATGAAAGTGCTCTCAGGCTTGGGTTCTAATTTAAGTAATTTAGGCAACACTTTGTATTTCCATATGTTGATCAGAATTGCTTCGTGTATTAAGATTTTAGCCTAATATAACAGAAACATTACTTAATACACCAGATGAACTTTTAAGTTTTTAGCTGGTGCAATCTTAAGCCACATAATGTTTAAATTGTTTCTAGTTTAAAAGCCCTGATCCTGAAATGGCGATATTCTTTCCTTTTTTACTTGAAGTGCGTCTTGACCGTTCTTTTGGATGGTCGTGCCTCAGGTCTCTCATATTACAAATTAAGTTTGATGGGTCGGAGCTTTTTTCAAATAGGACCTTTCTTTTAAGAGTTTGATAAATACTTAACAGACTCGAATTTTTGGAAATTATCAGTAAAGGGTTGGTTTTAAGAACATTATGTATTCTTCTAGGTTAAAAAATGTCACTCCCAAAGCATAAATATCTTTGATAAAAAGTATTTTTTTGCGACTAGATCGAAGATCACTTACTTTTCCAAATGATACTAGAGCCTCTTTGACTTGTTCTTCTTTTAAAGCTGCAGCTTCTACAAGAGCTTCCTGATTTAGTTTTTGCAGTCTGTTGTGCCAATCTAACCACCTAAAATAAATTAAATAAGTGCTCTCGAACAAATCGAATCAATATGCTTCTTTACGGTTATATACTTCTCAGTATAGAATAATAATACCAAAGACATTATTACTAGTTGTAATATCTCTAAATAATACTATACTGTTGATGGTTTGTTATTTTAATACTTTCTACAAAATAAGCCAGCATAAGGGTCGATTTATTAACTTATTACGCCCGCGTTGGCAGTTCAAGCGTTTCCCACAGTTGAAATATTAAAAAATATTTATTACCATATACCGATGGCAAGTATATGGTATAGGTACTCGTGTAAATTTTACTATCCTCAAGTATTGGCTCCCCTATACCGGGTGTTGCATCGTCGAGCGGGACATAGGAAATCCCATGTAATTTTAAATGGGGTCAATTATTGGCTTCCCTAATTATTTTAGAGAAAAATTCTATTTAGGTTTATTAAAGAGCACTAAAACCCACATTCAAAAGAATAACTTTAGATATTTTTGATGAGCCCGTTTACGGGTTATCGCCGATTTCTTTTTAACTATTTCTCCTTTTTATGGCCCCGTATTTGCGGGCACCAGTCAAGGGTAAAAGATGACTGTCAAATAAAGTTGTCATTTTGAAATGTGTGCTTTATTGTTATAAAAACTCGTACCATTGCGATAAAAAAAAAGTAGTACAACAATAGTTATTTTTGTATTAAGTGCGTGAAGTGAGTGTTTTTTTAATGGCATATGAGAGTGTCAATTTTTTGCCGAGACCGCAGGTCGAGGCGAAAAATTCTCTCGAATGTGCCATTAAAACACGAATTTCACAAACGAAATACAAACAACATTTTTTGTACAACTGAAAGTTTGAATTAATCGGTAAAATTGTATATTATAATAAAAATTTTACCATATAATTTCACATAATCGAGTTAACAGCCCTGTCGTTACTATAGAAATGGTTTGTTGGCACGTTGCTTGTTTTGTTGTCATACGTTGATAGCTGTTCATATTTATTGCAATTTTTTAAATAAATAGTATAAGTACTTAAAATGGATGTAGATTACGATAGTGATAGCGAGATTCCTTCAGATATAGCCGATATAGCAAATTCGGCTATAGCTAACATGTTACCGGCGAAATCAAAATTTATATACGAGAAAAATTATAACCAATTCCGTGAATGGTGCGGCAAGAAAAATATACAAAAAGTGTCTGAAAAGGTACTTATATGCTATTTTGAGGAGAAATCAAAAACTGTAAAACCTTCTACTTTATGGAGTGTCTACTCAATGTTGAAGAGTACATTGAATGTTAAAGAAAATATTGATATAAAGAAGTTTTCAAAATTGGTGCCTTTTATTAAGAACAAAAACGTCGGATACCGAGGGAAGAAATCTAAAGTTTTATCGAGAGACGATATTAATAAATTCATTCAAGAAGCTGATGATGAAACAAATTTACTTTATAAGGTACAGATGATCAAAATTTTGTATTATTTCAGTAATTTCAATATTTTTTTAATTGTAGGTTGCGTTAATTTTGGGAATCAGCGGTGCTTGTCGCCGTGAAGAATTATTGAAGGTAACTATTGATGACATTGAAGATACCGGGTCTATATTGATTGTTAAAATACCGGATACAAAGACCTATTGCCCAAGAATGTTTACCGTTTCAAATTCTGATTATATTGAGATATATCGCAAGTATAGAGTACTAAGGCCGTCCCATACACACACAAAGAGATTATTTTTAAAATATTCAAGAGGAAAATGTGTTGACCAACATGTGGGAATAAATAAAATAGGGGAAATTCCTAGCTTGATTGCAAAATGGCTGGGAAAAGAATTGCATAAGAGCTACACAGGTCACTGTTTTAGGAGGAGTTCTGCAACTCTCTTAGCCAATGCAGGGGGTAACATGACATCTATAAAACGCCACGGTGGTTGGAAATCTGCCGCCATAGCAGAAGGATATATAGAAGATAGTTTGAGTAATAAAATTGATATTTCTAATAAATTAAATTGTTCCTCTACTTCCAAACAAATCAATATAACTGATACAATTGTGGACTCAACTTTTCAAGGAATATCTAGCGTTTCTGATCAGCAGCAAGGTGGACTAGCTTCGGGAATTAATATTGGAAGCAATTGTTCGAACTTCACCATCAATTATTATTGTAACAAATGAGATTTTTTGGTAGTTGGTAATTAATTAGTAAATTTGTACAAAAAAATTCAATACATTTTAAAAAGTAATGTTTTATCGTTTTTTTTTGTAAATCATTTTTCCAGTTAAAAAAAGTCTTTTTTTCACCGTGAAAAAAAGTCTTTTTTTCACTGTTAAAAAAACAAAAGGTTTACGTATCGATAGCGATGAAAAAATGTCAACTTTTTTTGACAGTTGTACAAAAAATATAATTTAATCTGCTGGTCTATTATAAAATATTTTCTTTCAAACTGATAACTCAGTGTCACCAGAATTCTTGTGTCAGTGTCATGTAATTTTTAAAAAATGCCTTTAACTTCAGAGCAAAAATCGATCATATTTACGCGATTAAGGGATGGGGTTCCCATAAGGAACATTGCAGGCGCATTAGGGATAAACAAAAAAACAGTGTTGTTGGCTAAATCCAAAATTCGAGAACATGGAAGTATTGTGAGAAACCCAGGTTCTGGTCGCCCAAAGGTTTCCACCGATGACGAAGATACAACTTTAATTAATTATTTAAGGGACAACCCATTCGGGACCGCTATTAAGGCTAAAGAAGAAACCCATTTTCCTGGATCTTCAATTACAGCTCGAAGAAGAATTCGGGGGTCTGAACTCAAAAATAGGTGTTCTGCAAACAAAATATATTTAACAGAACTAAATAAGCAAAGACGAGTACAATTTGCTCACGAATACCAAAACCAACTGTGGGAGTCTGTAGTTTTTTCAGATGAGAAAACGTTCCAGTCCTGTAACAATGGAAAAGTCCGAGTATACCATATATACCCATAAACACAAGGTATGATGAAAGATATACGCACAAGACAAATCAAAGTGGACGTTTTTCCGTAAATGTGTGGGGTTGGATTAGTGCTAGAGGCCCAGGAGTTTGTCAATTTGTGCAAGGGCGGCTAACTGCAGGAACATATTGCAACATATTAAATAATGTTATGGTGTCATCGGTTGAAGCCATATTCGGTGATCAAAATTATATTTTCCAACAAGATAATGCTCCCATTCATACTGCCCGCATAGTAAAAGATTACTTTCGACAAAATAACATCCAAGTTTTACCATGGCCTTCGAAGAGCCCCGACCTCAATCCCATAGAAAATGTCTGGGGAGAAATGACCAAGTTCATGTATAAACATGACTTTCATCCAAGAAATGAAGAAGAACTGCGCCAGGGGATAAACGCAGCATGGGATAATATAACCCAAGAGTATACAAGAAGCTTAGTCTTAAGTATGCCGCGTCGGTTACAAAAAGTAATTGAAAACAACGGCGCAATGACTAAATATTAAACAGCTGCTTTTAAGTATATATTATTTTAGGATGTTGCATTTAGAAATGTTTACTTTTGGTTAAAATTTTGTATTTTTACTGTTTTTCCACTTTTGGCTTTTGTTGTTTTTGGATTTTTTTTATATTCAATATATATAAATCGATAGTTGTTATACATACTCTATTATTTTATTTAAAAACTTGAAAAATTGCCCATTTTTAAAAGGTAGGTAAATTTTTTAAAGCACCTTTATTACAATACTTTTATTTCGCCACGTATATAGTAGATTACCAAATTCATGGTAACACCTAAAAAGTTAGGTGGCATAATTATATTGTTTTCATAGTGACGACGATATCCACTTCTCGATATCCTTATAGACCAAGAGTTCTATCTGGGACTACTAATTCTTGTACTACTTTTTTTTTATCGCAATGGTACATCGAAAATATTAAAGGTGTATTTATGAGTACAAATTAATCTGAATAAAACTAAAATAAAGTATCCAATTACAAGGTTAATTATGACATTTTACATGTTTCAATATTTTACTAATTAATAATTCTTGCATCTCTTCTTTGTTCCTGCCTTTCTTCACATCTGCAGTTATTTATTACAGTGCCTTTTGTCTCAAATTTCTTGATAGTCCTTTCGACTGTAGATTTTGCAGATATCGGTCTATTCGGATACAGAGCAGCAAACATGTCTGACACATTTTGATAACTATTTCCTTGATAATACCATTTAATCATCAATATTTTTTCTTCAGAAGTGTAATTCATGGCTAATATTTTCGATGTACGAGTTTTTATAACAATAAAGCACACATTTCAAAATGATAACTTTATTTGACAGTCATCTTTTACCTAGACTGGTGCCCGCAAATACGGGGCCATAAAAAGGAGAAATAGTTAAAAAGAAATCGGCGATAACCCGTAAACGGGCTCATCAAAAATATCTAAAGTTATTCTTTTGAATGTGGGTTTTAGTGCTCTTTAATAAACCCAAATAGAATTTTTCTCTAAAATAATTAGGGAAGCCAATAATTGACCCCATTTAAAATTACATGGGATTTCCTATGTCCCGCTCGAAGATGCAACACCCGGTATATTGACTCGCAACCAAAATTTATTATTTTCTAATAAGCCAATTAAGTTATTTAGAATAAACCCATTCTAAGATTTTTAAAAATTAAATACGGCTCTGATATATAGACCTCAATGAAACCACTAATAAGGGCGGCTTTTTCAATGTATGTATAGTTCATGGATTAATCACAAGTAAATCCATGGTTACCACCAAACTGCCTTAACCTAACTTTAACCCTAATAAAGTACTAGATAAACCGCAACCTATGGTTAAACTAGCAATGATGAAAATAATATTGTCAACATTTTTAAGTTTTTGAATTTTTCCCAATGCAAATAATGGATATTAGTTTTATAATATATAATTTCCTACGTTACGGCTTCGGTCGAAATCGGTCGTATTCGTAAAAATCCGTTATGTTTAAATCCACAAATGTGGGCTGTTCTTTTATTTAGTTGCATTTTTGTTAATAAATAACAACACAATATTGTTCCACCTATAATCATGTTTTCAACCGAATCCATATGTGGTTGAATCAACCAACAAATAATTGTTTTACCAAATATCACGTTTTTGTTTTATGATAAGGCACAGCACTACAGGATAAATCCTTTATGGCGCTTTAGGAGCGGTGCGTGTGCGCAGGAAACGATTCACGTTGGTCTTGAATCTTTGGAGATTGACGTAGAGACGGAGAGAGACGTATAACCTGGAAAGTCGTAACAAGGTTCTTTAGCTACTTTGGAACTATGAACGGGTATGTCGTTATTGTCGTTACGGCTTAGGTACGTCCATAGACCTTGGTCAATGGTACGTCTAATCGATTACGTCTTACGTTACGGCAACTCTGAGCGCACTTTAAGAAGTTTATAAATCGACTTTTAAAAATACAACATTTATAAGATTATGTCAAAATTGTGGTTTTACTTACTGTTCGGTTCCCAAATTACCCATATTTTGAGGATACATGGTCTCTATGAATAGCTCTATTTCATTTGGCATTAAAACGCTCTCCATTTTTATTTAAACAATATTTTGCGCCTTTTTTGCTGGTCAGAAGCAAATGCGGCACAAATTTTTCTTTCGATTGACTTAACCAAATCATCTCCATGGTTACGCAGATACCCGCTGTTTGTCATAGTTACCGCACGATCAGGGTTGCCACCTTTTGTGTTTAGAAAATCGGGACAGCTCTGGCGCATCCTCCTTTTTTCTTAACTGTACAATTAGAAGTGCCCATCTAATTTTTATACAATAGTCTACGCTCTTTGCCCTTAATTTTAAAATTTTTGTCAAATCGAAAAGAACATCAGATTGCAGTTTCCTACTCGAAAAAATAAAAATAAGTTTTGTTCGCGTGGGGGCGCTGGCGAAATAGGGGGGTTTAAATTACACTGTTAACTTTAAATTCCGCAACATTTTGTTATTAAATTGTTTCTAGGGCTTTAAATTTGTTTTTTTTAGATAATTTTTACAAAGTTATTGTACTACAAAAAAAAATTACGTAACAAAACTATTAGAAATCGGGACATAGGAGCTTAGTGCGGAGACGCGGGACTTTGGTAAAGAAATAGGGACTGTCTCGACCAAATCAGGACGGGTGGAAACCCTGCGCACGATATTTTACCAATCGACAGGTATTTTTCATCACATATGTTTACGTTTCAAAACATAAAGGTGGATTTATAAAACTATTCGCCACCGTTTCCGCTCGTCGCCCCCATTGCCGTAGCAACTTGACCTAAAGGGAAAAACCGTATGCATTTATAAAATTTAAAAAAATTTTTAAATATCTTTTCTTTTCCCGATTTTATTAAAATTTTGTACCGTTATTTATAATGATAAGGGGCTTAATTAGCCCTAACTAGATTAAATTTATTAAGTCCAGTGGCGCCTTGGGGGCACCTAACGGATATTTTTGAGGAAAAAATGTCCGTCACTTTTTCTAATTTTGATATTTTTTCCGGATTACCAACTAATAATACAACTTTTTTATTCCTTGAATTGTTTTAGTATCTTGCTTCGTTTTCGAAAGAAAAAGTAAAAACCACTTTATTGCATATGGAAAAAAAAATATCTGTGTAACTTCAAAGTTAATTAAAACATTTAAATCAAAAATAAAATAAATAAAATAATTTTTTTAATATGATTATGAATAACGGTTCCAAATTTCAATAAAATCGGGAAACGGATATTTAAAAAAACTATACAGGAACGATTTTTTTTTAACTTTGACACCCTGTATATTAAAAACGGAGCAACTCCGGACACATGCTCATATGACCTTTTTCTCTTAGAATATCCTAAGGAATAACCCCCTTAAGTTACGTACCCTCTTTCTGAAACACCCTGTATAGGGTATGCCAATTAAAAGGTTTGTTTCGCCCTGTATACTACTAGCAACTTGCGCTAAGTGCAAGTAATTGTCATATTATAAACATGTTCTATTTGAAAGAAAACTTTTTGTAATCACTTGTTCTCTATAATATACAAGATTTTACTAGAAAATCCTAAGTATTCAAAAAATTATTAGGTTTAGATATAAACTATGTTACATCAAGTATGACTTTCTTTTTGGCCGCCCTGTATAATGAAAAATATTTTTAAAATATGCACCTGAAGTGTCCGTACAACTCTTGTATATATTTTTTTCTGTTGCTTGAAATAGATGTGATATTGGAGTTTATCGCACTAATGGACCACCCTGTATATCTTTTTTTAAAGTCGGAATAAAATAAAGAAAAATTAAAACTTTCCTGGCCTTCAGAGCGGAGGTGGAGGAGTTTAGGTGCAATTTCAGCGTGGTCTAAAAAATGTTCGCCTGCGGCGCTATTTTTTTTCATGTATACTGCACATCCTCTAATAGAGTTTACGAGCCTCCACTGTACTCTTGTAAGTGTTATGATCCCCATAATCCCCCCTCCTGGATCCGCGCCTGAGTTTATGTGATACTCTTCACAGGATTTTTTTAAAATGTTTTTTATTTAAACTAATCGCTAACTAAAAATTTATTACCACGCATAAGAAAATTTTAGTTACTTGGTGTAAAACTTAAGACTCCAAAAGCCCCATGTCTCATGTGACACAGATTGTGAGTGAAAATTACCATATAATTTATAAATTTCCGGAACGGCATTTTGCAATAAATTGTTATACGCGAAGATAGACGTTATACCAGAGAGGATAGTTATACCCTCGGTTATACCTAAATAAAATAATATACAGGGTGGCTGATTAGTGCGAGAAAGTCCAATATCTCCGTTGTTCTTTAAAATATCGAAATTTATTAAATGCAAAGGTTCTAGGATAAACAAGAGCGCAAATTTTAAAAATATTTTTGGATATACAGGATGCGCCAAAAAAGTGGGGTTTAGCAAAAATGTATTTTTTCAAATGGAACACCCTATATGTTATATTATTTTTGGATTCTACATAAAATTATAGTAATTTTTTAATAAGTGCATTATAGGTCTAAACTTAATAGTTTCCGAGTTATCGACTTTTCCAAAATGACATTTTTGAACTTTGACAGCTTCTAGTTTTCTAACGGTACTTCTTAGAGCAAAACGGCTTACATGTCCCTATCTTACTTTTTAATTGTCTTCAAAAAAATATCAATTTCCGGTTAAACCGGATGTAACTCGAAAGTCGGAAATATACTACTTCCGGTTTAACCGGAAATTAATATTTTTGGGAAGACAATTAAAAAGTAAGATAGGGACATGTAAGCCGTTTTGCTCTAAGAAGTACCGTTAGAAAATTAGAAGCTGTCAAAGTTCAAAAATATCATTTTGGAAAAGTCGATAACTCTAAAACTATTAAGTTTAGAACTACAATGCACTTATTGAAAAACAACTGTAATTTTATGTAGCATCCAAAAATAATATAACATATAGGGTGTTCCTTTTGAAAAAATACATCTTTGCTAAACCCCACTTTTTTGGGGCATCCTGTATATTCAAAAATATTTTTAAAATGTGCGCTTTTGTTTATCCTAGAACCTTTGTATTTAATAAATTTCGATATTTTTAAGAACAACGGAGATATTGGACTTCCTCGCACTAATCAGCCACCCTGTATTTCCACAAATTTTCCCAATTTACGCAAATTAGCGGATCAGCATTGCACTTTTAACTGGTTTACTATTGATAGCATTGACAACAGATTTTCCAGCAAATATATATTTAGAAAAATGTTTGGAAAACCCTTTAAACCTGCTTTTATTCAAAATATCGACAAAAAAAATAGTTTTTCAAAATTAGCAAAGCGTGTTTTAATTCGCATGGTAATTGTGTCAAGAATTTCATAACAAATTCTTATCATAATCAGAAATTTTAAAAATTACGATATTGGCGCAAACCACAGTGATCGTTCTATCTAAACAACTTCGTTGTCATTGTTAAGTCATAGAAAATGTTTTGTTTACCAATAAATTAAGTTCTTTTAAATTGTCGTACAGCCGCACCACGGATTTTAATTTGAAAATAAAATGCATAAAATGACCAACAAAACAGTTTAATTTTGGTTTCACTTCCAGTAAGCCATGCATATTTTTGAAACCAATTTTCTTAAAATTATCTATTACTCCCCTTGCCTCCAGTGTTAATTAAATTCAACATTTTAGAGGTCGTCGGACACGACCATTGTTCTCTATTTTACTTTGTTTATCAAATGAGAAGCAGGCGAAAATCCACATTTTAAACCTAAAATACATTGAATAAGATCACTTATTACCTCAGTTTCAACTTGGATTTTCATGTCGTTGCGTGGTCAAGCGTTCAAACAAGATATTTTGTTTAAATTTTAAACCACTTCCAAAGTCCAAATCCTAAACAAACCTATAAACCAAACCGAAAGTTTTGTTTTTCAACAGACAACACTCACTTTGACTTATTTTACACTAATTCAGTCCTTTTCTTTCAAGAATAATAATCATAGACTTAATTAATGACTTTAATAACTAGCTAACTAACTTTACTTTCTTTAAAGGTTTGTTCATTTCCAGTCTATCAATTAAATTTTGAACTTGGCAATCGACAGTTGCAGTGGTAAATTAGTTGTGCGACCGTTCGGGGACTGTACTGGTATGGTTTTTTTGTCGGGTTGGAACAAATCTAAAATATACCGGCAAATTCGATTTTGCCGTGTGTGGGGTCTTCTAACTGTTCAAATAATTAATGTTGTATGTTTGTTTGCCTATCCTAGAGCCTAGAATCTTTAAGTTTTATTTAATGGTAGGGTAGGCTTGCCGGACCTGGTTGTGGTTACTAGGCGAGTTGAAAAGCAAATAAATTAATTTGATAGTAGTTTGCGAGTTATCCGCTATGACTTGGCAGTTTGCGTCATTAAAAATGCAAATTGATGTAGATACATAATATACCAGGTGATGATGCATGGATTAGTTAAACTATGATTAAGTGGTATTATACAGGAAACAGTTTAAGAGCAGTGTCTGACATGTTTTCGGGTGTAATACCACGAGTGCTTTAAAATTATCGATAATTTTTTACGAATGCGTGTTTTCTTTAATTTCACGAGTCCGAAGGACGAGTGAAATTTGTAAAGAATATTTCCCTCATATGTTAAAGTTCCCATAAGAGAAATGCAATTTTCGCAAAATTACAGCGACTATTTTCCTCATATACTGTAACTACAATGCGCTTTTCACTTGATTTTCGGTGAAAATCAGCCTTCGGTCGCGATTGAGCTGAAAATTGCACTCTTCTGGTTTTTCATTGTTGGTTACCTACGAGAATAACCGTCACTGTCACAACAAGTTGAAATTTCTGCTTTGACAATTTCGCGTCAATTTATCAAAATGATTCAGGAAACAGTCTAAAAAATATATTTCGTGCATGTAAAATGGCTTGATAACCATGCACTCAGATTTGTTGCCCTAACGAAACAGCTTTCATGCATTTTTATTGTTATTTACCTTAAAAAGTGCCCTCCCTTCGGTCGGGCACTTTTTGGTAAATAACATTAAAAATGCATTCAAGCTGTTTCTAGGGCAACAAACCTTCATGCATGATTTTCAGCAATTTTACATGCACTTAACATATTACTATTGACTATTTCCCTCATATACTGTAACTACAATGCGCTTTTCACTTGATTTTCGGTGAAAATCAGCCCTCGGTCGCGATTGAGCTGAAAATTGCACTCTTCTGGTTTTTCATTGTTGGTTACCTACGAGAATAACCGTCACTGTCACAACAAGTTGAAATTTCTGCTTTGACAATTTCGCGTCAATTTATCAAAATGATTCAGGAAATAGTCTAAAATAGTAGTTTTCCTATTCAGTGCGCAAAGTTATGTTTTCCCGCACGCGAAAGCAGTTAGACGAACGACGCGAAGCGGAGTTCGGATAAGCTTTAAGTGCGGGAAAACTACTTTGCGCACGTGTTAGGAACAATATTTTTTTCTACGAGTGAAATAACTATATATTTTTTTAATTTTAAATTTTTATTGACATCAAAAACAACTATATCCCCCTTTGTTCGCACCATTTGGAAAACAACTCGTACTGTTTCTCGTATTTTTCTCGCGATTTGGCAGGCAGCAATTGCAAACTAGCCATGTTGGCGGCTTCTAGGACATCTTCTGGAAGTTCTTCTTCAGTGATATCCATTTTTAAAACAGTTTTTTTTATTTTAAATAGGTGAAAATGCTAGTGAAAATTTTGAAGAAGACCTCTAAACTGACATGAAAGCGTTGTATGACAATGTATTTTGGTTGCTAAGGGAACAAACCGCATTTGACACAAAAATACTTGATTTTTTTTAACTAGAACAAAATTAGAGGAAAATATAATAATGCAGATTTCAAAAAAATTTTGAGCCGCACGGCACAATACTTCGGTATAGTTTATAAGGCAACACATAAACCACCTGTCAACTTTGTCTTGTTACAATATTTTTGTATAAATATCTAAAAAAATTATAAAATATAAGAAAAAAACGCGTCTATAATATGGTAATTTTGCTTTAAAATAAGTGTGCGGGAAAAAAAATTTCCCGCACAGTGTGCGGGAAAGTGCTACTTTGCGTATGCAAAAGTGTGCGCAAAGTAGCTTCTTTGCGGTCACTCGTAGAAAAAATATATTTCGTGCATGTAAAATGGCTTGATAATCATGCACTCAGATTTGTTGCCCTAAAGAAACAGCTTTCATGCATTTTTATTGTTATTTACCTTAAAAAGTGCCCTCCCTTCGGTCGGGCACTTTTTGGTAAATAACAATAAAAATGCATTCAAGCTGTTTCTAGGGCAACAAACCTTCATGCATGATTTTCAGCAATTTTACATGCACTTAACATATTACTATTGAAAACAGCACCGCCAGAAATCGAAAATTGCATCGCAAGTTTATATTGTTGACGAAACGTCAAAGCGGGATTTTATTGTTAACAAACGTCAAAAAATGTAATATTCTGACAATTAACGTCATCTTATTGAGTGACAGCAGACAAAAAAGTCATTTTAATTTTATTGTTAGTATTTTCTGTTAAATAAAATATTTAAATTTACTTGATTCGAGTTCTTAATTAATTTGGGAAATATTCAAATAAATTACACTCGTGCATAAAAATAACCAGATAATTTTTTTATTCAATGTGTTTTTTTACAAATTGCAATCGTTTGTTTTCATATTTTACGAAAATGCCCTCCTCCTGCGGAGTCGGGCTTTTTCGCGAAAATATGAAAACAAACTCTTGCAATTATAAAAAAACACATTTCATTCAAAAATTATCGGTAATTTTGATGCACTTGTGCACTTACCCCCGAAAACACGTATAAGTGAAAAATTATCCGGTTAGTTTTAAAGCACGCATGGTATTTAAAGGAATATTTCACGAATCAAAAAACATTCATTTTGTCAACTTTGAAATAATAAATAGAAATTTGTCAACAAAGTGACACTGACAAGTGGTATTTTCGTTTTGGTGTGACACTGACAAGTGGTATTTTCGTTTTGGTGTTTTCGATTTTGTATATCCGCTGTAAGTTTTCGAAAATACCACTGTCCTTATGGGATTTTTTATACGTGAGTGGAATATTCAGTTCAATTCCCTGATAAGCCTATCCCTTCCATTTCATTAATTAAACTTATCATTAGTAAATTTGGGTCCAAAGGCCCTGTAATAAATAACTGTTAATGCTCAACTCAGAATGTCAATAGAGCTAAAGAAATGATTAGCACGAGGATTCTTGGGCAAGCCGTAGGAAAACATCAAACTGCAGTATTGCGCACTTTAAAAAAACATAAATAGTTTCCTTACAAGTATGAAAAACATCAAGAGCTACGGCAAGGTGTAAAAGAACGGAGAATGGTATTCTGTTTTGAGGTAACGGAAAGAGCAAATAATAATAGGGATATTGTGAGAAATATTTATTTTACGGATGAATGTACATTCACCCTCAACAAGGAACCAAATGTTCAAAATTGCCGGTATTGGAGCCAAGAAAATGAACATTTGTTCATACTCGGACGCAATATCCACAAAAAGTAAATGTTTGGGCGGGAATTATAGGACATCACATTATTGGACCATTTTTTATGGAAGGCAACCTTACAGCAGTAACCTATTTGGACTTAATGCAAAATCAGGGGATCTGTTCTCAAATGGATGATTGTCCTGCCCATAATTCTATTATGGTTAGGGAATACTTGCAAAATATTTTTAACGGAAATATTATTGGCCCACGGCATCTAATCCTTTGGCCAGCCAGGTCTCCTGACCTTTCGCCAAACGACTTCTTTGTGTGGGGTCACTTAAAAAATTCTATTTACAAAGATGTAAAATTTGAAAATCTAGACCAGATAAAAAACTGTATTTAGTTAGATTGTGACAGAATTTCTCAATATCACCTTAGTAATGTTAAAAATGAATTTTATGATTGGTTAGGATATTGTTTAGCTGTTAGTGGAGGGTTGCTTGAACATCTAATTATTAATATTTTTGTGAAAATCTGTAGTCTTAGGTATGTTATGTTAAATTAAAGGCTTAGTAAGAAAAACATAACGGTGTCTTTTATTTTGGATGTGTGATTGCCGGATTGGTAAAACAAAAATGTGTTTTTAATGTGAAATAATCTTTATTCGTTATGTCCAGCTTTACATCAATATTTATAGATAGATAGATAGATATATAGACAATAGCGTCAGAGCAATTATTTGCTGGTGTTTGCTGTATTACCTAAACTATGAAAATTTCGTAATTTTGCCATCACGTTTAATTGAATAAGTTAGGATTGGCCTATTAAAATTTATTCAAACTTGGCACATCGGTTTATTATATCGGCCTCTTCAAAAACTTATGATACATTTTTTCTCTAAAATGTACAGGGGATCCAATATTGAGCCACCTCAAAAATTACATGGGATTTCCCATGTTCAACCAAGCCATGCATCACCCGGTATACTCTCTGTTGTCTGTCTGACCCTAGATCGGCACTGCTTCCTTGTGCAATTTTTTTTTGTTGCGTACAGATCCAGTTTCTTCAAACTTACGCACCAATTCTATGACATAATAATATGTATGCCCGACGTTTTTGTCTGGATGCCTCTCATTGAATACTATGACGATTCTACGCGCACAACGATTATTGCTGTTCGCTCAGCTAGAGTATATACCGTTTTATTACTTTTTGAACTTTTAAGCTGGATTTATAAACTCGAAGCCGGCGTCGGCGCTCGCGCTGGCGTGGGCGCTGAAAGTTAAACAAGTGAATCGTAATGGAGAGATTTATAAACTTCGCCGGCGCTGGCGCTGGCTGGCGTTCGACAATAGTTATTTATGTATCTAGGGAATTATAATGGTCTTAATTACCGAGGGCAAAGTTTACGTCCCGAGGGCCTTTGGCCCGAGGGACAGCAATTGCCCGAGGTAATTGAGACCCTTATAATTCCAGTGATACATAGATAATTTTATTTCTGACCGATTTTAGTAACATTTTGTTCATTTTTAAAGTGGAATAAATGTTTCAATAGATGACAATCAAATTGACATTAGATGTCAATCGTTTGATTTTATGTCAAATTTTTCTTAATATCCGAAGGGAGTTATGACCCTTATAATTCCCGCGTAACTAAGACGTTATAAGCTAATAATAGGTATACCGGTCAGAAATAAAATCATCTTTATATTGCCAGCGCCTGCGTTCGTAGGAAATCCGTAGCGCCGCGTCATAACCAATGGGATTTTAGCATTTCTATCAAGTCATCGTTGGCATCTGCCAAAGTGTCAACGGCCAAGCGTCATTTTAATTTTTGTGTCAGCTTGGTATTTCTAGATTATTTGTTTTTGTGGCTCTTATATAGATTTCGTTTGCTCCTAAATACTGTTAAATATAACTGGTTAGTAAAAAATTATACCAAAATAGAAAATGCATAAAAATATATAATAAATAAAAAAGTTAGCTACTTTAATTACAATTAGGTATCTGAAGTAAGTACTATGTTTACCAATTCGTATATTTTGTTTTTAGTTGAAACATGCCAAAAGCATTGGAAAGCCCTTCGTGACAAGTTTGTTAAGGAGAAGAAGAGCAAATCTGGGTCTGGCGCCCCAGAATCTGAGTGGTTATATTTTAAAAACATGTTGTTTTATACAAAGTATACAAAACCCAGAAAATAAGTCTTTCATTTAAAATATAACTATTTAGTTTTAAAAATATTTCATATTTTAGAACATACTGTACCACGGTGCAACCATCAGTTGAAAGTCGACCCCAATCTGCAGCTTCTGGCTTGTCCACAATGAAGTCCATTTTATCTCCCACGTTTTCTGTTGAGGAAGGAGAGATATTTGGCACAACACCTACCGTTACACCAGGCACCTCTAAAGGTAACATTTGGTTTATTTTGTAGCGTAAAATTATTAATATTATATATATTGATGTAATTATTTTCCTATTTTGATTATTACTATTTATAGGGAAACCAGTTACGAGGAAGAGAAGAGCTGATTCCGAAATAGAAGGAGTCGTGGAGGTCGCAAGAAAAATTTGTGCCAGTTTAACTGTAGATGAAAGTAAAGCGACTGCAAACACAAAATTCGGGGAATATGTGAGTGCAAGGCTAGAGGAAAAGAGAAGACAAATGTTGCTAATTTTGGAGCAATAAGATTACCATAATTTTTATACTTGTAACATGTTTCGCAAAAACTTCTCTACTAGCACAGCTGCCTACCACCTTTATATATAGTAATATGAGTAAAACTTCAGGGGTCCTATTTAGAGAAACTAAATGTTAGATATGACGTTCCTCAAGAGGGCGTAAACTCTCCATTGCTCTTCGCATTATTTATAAACAATTTGTAAAATTATTTAATAGCAAATATCAACTCTGCAAAGCTAATATTATATGCAAATTATGCATCAGTAGTCATATCTGCTTCTACACTCAATCAATTACTTGAAATAACTTATACAATTCTGGTTAGATTTTCTGTTTGGTACCAAACAAATTACCTCGCAAATTACCTAGTTGTTAACACAAAGAAAACCCATTACATGGCTTTCTACAAAAAGCGACAATTCCCTGAGTTAAACTTGAAAATAAATAATAATTCTATTACAAGAGTAGAAACACTGCAAGTTTCTGGGCCTTTACACAGACTCACAATTAAAGTGGACCGCTCATGTGGACAATGTTGCTGCAAAACTAAACTCGGCTTATTATGCCATTGTCCCCTTAAAAACTTTTATGGACCCCAAACAAGTATTAAATATATATTATGTTTTGACCTACAGCCACTTAAGCTTTCTTGTGCTTTACTGGGGACAAACAACGGAACTTCAAAGATTATTTGTTCTACAAAAAATAATTATTCGTATAATCTACTCCTTTAACCCACTTGAGTCATGCAGAGAAACCTTTCAAAAGCATAAGATTTTCACACTTCCTGGTATTCTGATTCGTGCACTAATGTTTGTTAAAAAACACTCCTACAAGTTTCAATATACTTTAAATATTATACATGATCGTAACACAAACTCAAATAAAATCTATATTTCAGGCTACAAAACATCACCATATCGGAAAAGCCTGTTTTAGGTTAGTGGTTCCTTGATGAGTGGGCTGTATATTTTTTCGCCTGATTCGGAAACTTCTTACGCAAATAACCACCCGACTATTTATTCACTTAAAAGAAGATTTTTTGTACAAATTCAACTTTGATGCATTTATTTAAATGCATTAGAAAACATATGAACGTTATAAACTAATTAAATAGACAATTATTGTGCTACCGCTTTACGAGCGCCTGCACCCGATATTCACATTGATCGCGAAAACAGGTGCCGATTGTCTAAGCAACAACTCAACTCGCGTTCGAATTGCGACTGCTTGAGTTATGGCGGAGCTCTCCCTTCGCGTTGTGACGGGGCACTTTTAAGCCATCGAGGCGGGGGAGGGACGGTGTCGCTAGGCGCGCTGGAGATGGTCTGGGAATGCGAGTACCGGAGAATTATCGCATTGTCTAGGTTCTGCATGACCGACGTTATCGTACGGAACAAAGCCCTTTCTGCATTTGCAGCAGATTATACAATGCACAACCAGAATCCCCTAGAGAAATTTCTCAAGTAAAAAGGTTTAAAAAAAAATCATCTACTTGAAAAAGATTTTTACGATATACGTAAATACCATAAGAATATCCTCTAAGCGCCTTATGATGTATCATTTTAGGTCTCCTATTGTTGAATTCGTGACGTTGGCAGCAGTTTACATTGTAAATTTATATTTATTTATTTGAAACTTTACAAGCAACATGTGCAAAAGTACTTGTTTATAACATGTAAAGTTGGTGTAAACTTATATGCTAAAAAGAACTAACCTGAACTAACCTAAACTAAATAAGTATTAGTATTAGCACTGAGCACTATGAGAGATCTATGCACAGCTTTTTAATTTCTGTGGCAGTTTTATGGAAAATATCGAAGTTGGGGTAAACTGATAATTTATTCATGTTATTAGGTATACGATCTGCATTTACTATATATGTCAATAAAATAGTATATAAAAACCAAGTATAGTTAAAGAAACCAAAAAACATACAAGTCGCAAGATATAAGATACAGTATGCGACAATGACAATACTCTACACAAAAGAAAATTTAACAGTTAAAATTCTTGAATTATATTAAAAAATGTATGTTACAGTTAAAATATTCCTCAAAAACTAAAAAGCATTTCTCAATGGCATAGCCTTTACCCTGTTTTCAGATGTTTGATATATAGTCTGTTGCATAGATCTAGCATATTAGCAAGTGGTGAGTGTCCAATCAACACAAATAGCCTATTTCGTCTTCGTAAACTACAATCTATATACCTATATTGTGTCTAGCTGTAGTTTGTTGTTAATAACATTTGATATAACGTTGAAAAGGGACAAAGGATTTTTTTTTTTATTATTTTTTTAATTTTACTTTTTTACGGTTCGTCGGCATATCTGAGGCCATCTAGAACCGGTCATCGACCGTACGGTTTTTAATCGTGCGGTCTACCGACTGGGGAGTGTGAAACGGCACCTTCATCCTACGAGATATCCGATCTCATCCGGCCTGTCCGGCGTGAATAGGATGGTTTTGATGTCGATTCATTTGACACTCTTCCCTAAGACAAGAGCACGCGGTGTTTCCCAAGCGGTCACCCATCCAAGTACTAGCCGCGCTCGACACCGCTTAACTTCGGTGATCTGACGGGAACCGGTGCTTTAGGTGTCGCTAGGCCCTTGCCTAAAGACAAAGGATTTAATACTGTTGACTTATCGTGAACAAATCCATGTTGTTGAGCATTAATATAATTCTTCAATGAATCAGAAATATTTTTTGATAATATAATTCAAACATTTTTTGCTATGGACGACAATATATTGTTAGGTCGATAATTATTGACGGTTGATTTTTTCCATTTTCAAATATAGGTGTTATGGCTGTATATTTACTAAATAATAAATAAATAAATAAAATAAACAATACCATTCTTTATTATAACATTCTCATTACATGAAAAAAAGGAACTATCTGATAAATGTTACAAATTAACAAGGTGGACAAAAATATACAAATAAAATAGTGCAAAGGAACAATACCCAACACAAGACTGCCTAAAATAACTAATCCTAAAATTACTGTTGGAAAAAAGTACAAATTATGAGAAATATATGAAAAATATAAGAAAAAAGTAGACCAAATTATTTTTTACAGAAAATCACAGAAGCTTACTTGCACAATTCATACACTTTATTGTAACAATAAACCTCTATTCGTGACTTGCTCCTGCCAAGGTACTTGGCCTTCCTCAGAAACAAGGTACTCTGCCAATCTGTCCCTAATTGCATATCGTTCCCGCTTGGAAATATTGGCTGCCATTCTTTCCACTGGCTATAAAGGGGTTTCTCCATCCCTCCAACCTCCAGTTTGATCTTCACCATTATCCACATAATTTGGTGGACAATAGTCGGTAGCAACTTCGCTCTGGCAGTAGTTGTGCAACACAACTATTGCTTTAATAATACTATCTACTGTTTCCACGTTGACATTTATTATGATTTTTAATATCCGCCAACGAGCAGACAGGATTCAAAAGGTATTTTCAATCACTTGCCGAGCCCTAGACAATCGATAATTAAAAATACGTTGGTTTTTGGATAAATTTTTTCCTGGGTAAGGTCTCATGATGAACTTTTTTAAAGGAAAGGCCTCATCTCCTACGAAAAAATCCTGTATCTGAATTGGGCAGGTTTGTTCTTGTCGGAATATTCAGGTCTTCATTCTCTAATTGTTGGCCAAAAATACTATTCTTAAATATACCCCCATCACTCTGAGGTCCATAGGCCCCTATGTCTACGAGAGTGAATTTATAAGTACTATCACAAGCTGCAAGTAATACCACACTAAAGTTCTTTTTGTAATTAAAGAATAAAGATCCACTATTAGCAGGTGCTTTAATATTTATGTGTTTCCCATCTAAAGCGCCCAAACAGTGAGGAAAATTCCACTTGCTATAAATCCATTGCTGATAGTGCGCCAGTCCGCTTCACTACAGGGATTCTTTAAATGAATAGGGCTTAACGTTTTCCATAGTGCCTCACATGTTTCTCGGATAATTTTATGAACAGTCGTAAGGCCAACATGAAAGTTCCATGCTAGGGCTTGCATACTGCTTCCTTGAGACAAATATCTAAAATAAAAAATTATATACAGGGTGTTCATTTGAAAACTTCCCACCACGGATTTATCGAAAACCACTGATTAAAAGAAAAAACGCCGAGACACGTCAAAAGATTTGCCAAAGCGGACAACTTTTTAACCAAAAACTACTTCACCCCCTTTTACCCTCTGCCCCCCGGGGTCATCCCCTTAAAAATTTTAAATGACATTATCAAGTAATAGCTTGTTTGAAAGGTCTTTCAAGGTGCTTTATTTTGACGTTTGATTTTTTAAAATCGGTCGATTCGTTTTCGAGAAAATTAGAAAAATCTTTATTTATCTTAATTTGTTCAGATAGAAAAAAAAAACACACGAAAATATCACTTTTTATTTCAAAAAGTGTTCAAAAACCAACATAAACAGCAATTCGGAAGATTAGACGTGGCACCAACCAAATAACAACCCGACTTTTTTTCAGCCATCTATTTATAAACACAGATAACATGGGCGAACTGTATTTATTCTTATACCTGTTTAGTTTTTTATAGTTGCTAAGGAAAAGAAAGAATTTAATTTGCTGTCAGCTACCTTTGTGACAATCTTGGGATAGTGAAAATTAATTTATTGATTCAGATTTTACTTCCAAAATGGTTTACACGCTAGCCGAAAAAGTCCGTTTCGTTGCAGTTGATAGCTCATATCGAGGGTTGAAGCCATAAAACAACCGTAAACCATAGCCGTTGGTAATTAGTATATTATTATTATAATAGTAATTACCTACTATGCCTTATTTAATAAGAAAATTGGCTTCTGTCCATTGTTAAATATACATTAGGAATATTAGGGTTAAAGTAGGTACAACAGGAGTAATTAGTAATTAAATTTACCTATTTTTGCCTGCTTTAGGATATTATTACGCCATTTGATGTGCGTTTGTCAAACTATGTTTTTAGTGTATTTAGATACTGACTTATCCCAAAGTTGAATTATTTCCTGTACTTGTGACAATGGCTTCAAGTTTTTCGCCAACGTGTCTTCGTCAAATTAGCAAGAGTGCATATTATTCTCTGCAAGAAAACACATTAATATTAAACGTGCATGATGCTCTAGTGCACCAGAAACCTGCAAGTGATGTTCGTAGCATCATTGCAGAGTGTGCCAATATGGTAGGAGTTGGAGAGGCTACTATATGTATAGTCAAATCTGGTCTTATCTGGTGGGTTTACGATTTAACAAAGACATACTTGCAATTTTTCTTTTCTTTTATTGCGTTTAATCATACTAACCAAATAAAATCCGTCAGACAAATATGACAGACTTATGCAATTTTGGCATGAAAGAAAAGGATAGGTATTTAATTTTCAGCGATTCACAAAAGTTTGTACCTGCCCAAGTACAGTTTGTGACAAAATGAAAAAATTTTCTGGGTTTTTGCATCCCCAAGCAAAAAAAATGGTACTTAATCTGATAACCTATTTCGAAAATGCAAGAAAAAGTGGAAATTCGCCAACCAATATTCAGGAAACAGCAGCCAAAGCACTGGGAATTAGTTTAAGGGCTGTGCAGAGAATTGCGCATGAAAAAAAACTAGATCCTCCTGCGGAGTCGGGCTTTTTCGCGAAAATATGAAAACAAACTCTTGCAATTATAAAAAAACACATTTCATTCAAAAATTATCGGTAATTTTGATGCACTTGTGCACTTACCCCCGAAAACACGTATAAGTGAAAAATTATCCGGTTAGTTTTAAAGCACGCATGGTATTTAAAGGAATATTTCACGAATCAAAAAACATTCATTTTGTCAACTTTGAAATAATAAATAGAAATTTGTCAACAAAGTGACACTGACAAGTGGTATTTTCGTTTTGGTGTGACACTGACAAGTGGTATTTTCGTTTTGGTGTTTTCGATTTTGTATATCCGCTGTAAGTTTTCGAAAATACCACTGTCGTTATGGGATTTTTTATACGTGAGTGGAATATTCAGTTCAATTCCCTGATAAGCCTATCCCTTCCATTTCATTAATTAAACTTATCATTAGTAAATTTGGGTCCAAAGGCCCTGTAATAAATAACTGTTAATGCTCAACTCAGAATGTCAATAGAGCTAAAGAAATGATTAGCACGAGGATTCTTGGGCAAGCCGTAGGAAAACATCAAACTGCAGTATTGCGCACTTTAAAAAAACATAAATAGTTTCCTTACAAGTATGAAAAACATCAAGAGCTACGGCAAGGTGTAAAAGAACGGAGAATGGTATTCTGTTTTGAGTTAACGGAAAGAGCAAATAATAATAGGGATATTGTGAGAAATATTTATTTTACGGATGAATGTACATTCACCCTCAACAAGGAACCAAATGTTCAAAATTGCCGGTATTGGAGCCAAGAAAATGAACATTTGTTCATACTCGGACGCAATATCCACAAAAAGTAAATGTTTGGGCGGGAATTATAGGACATCACATTATTGGACCATTTTTTATGGAAGGCAACCTTACAGCAGTAACCTATTTGGACTTAATGCAAAATCAGGGGATCTGTTCTCAAATGGATGATTGTCCTGCCCATAATTCTATTATGGTTAGGGAATACTTGCAAAATATTTTTAACGGAAATATTATTGGCCCACGGCATCTAATCCTTTGGCCAGCCAGGTCTCCTGACCTTTCGCCAAACGACTTCTTTGTGTGGGGTCACTTAAAAAATTCTATTTACAAAGATGTAAAATTTGAAAATCTAGACCAGATAAAAAACTGTATTTAGTTAGATTGTGACAGAATTTCTCAATATCACCTTAGTAATGTTAAAAATGAATTTTATGATTGGTTAGGATATTGTTTAGCTGTTAGTGGAGGGTTGCTTGAACATCTAATTATTAATATTTTTGTGAAAATCTGTAGTCTTAGGTATGTTATGTTAAATTAAAGGCTTAGTAAGAAAAACATAACGGTGTCTTTTATTTTGGATGTGTGATTGCCGGATTGGTAAAACAAAAATGTGTTTTTAATGTGAAATAATCTTTATTCGTTATGTCCAGCTTTACATCAATATTTATAGATAGATAGATAGATATATAGACAATAGCGTCAGAGCAATTATTTGCTGGTGTTTGCTGTATTACCTAAACTATGAAAATTTCGTAATTTTGCCATCACGTTTAATTGAATAAGTTAGGATTGGCCTATTAAAATTTATTCAAACTTGGCACATCGGTTTATTATATCGGCCTCTTCAAAAACTTATGATACATTTTTTCTCTAAAATGTACAGGGGATCCAATATTGAGCCACCTCAAAAATTACATGGGATTTCCCATGTTCAACCAAGCCATGCATCACCCGGTATACTCTCTGTTGTCTGTCTGACCCTAGATCGGCACTGCTTCCTTGTGCAATTTTTTTTTGTTGCGTACAGATCCAGTTTCTTCAAACTTACGCACCAATTCTATGACATAATAATATGTATGCCCGACGTTTTTGTCTGGATGCCTCTCATTGAATACTATGACGATTCTACGCGCACAACGATTATTGCTGTTCGCTCAGCTAGAGTATATACCGTTTTATTACTTTTTGAACTTTTAAGCTGGATTTATAAACTCGAAGCCGGCGTCGGCGCTCGCGCTGGCGTGGGCGCTGAAAGTTAAACAAGTGAATCGTAATGGAGAGATTTATAAACTTCGCCGGCGCTGGCGCTGGCTGGCGTTCGACAATAGTTATTTATGTATCTAGGGAATTATAATGGTCTTAATTACCGAGGGCAAAGTTTACGTCCCGAGGGCCTTTGGCCCGAGGGACAGCAATTGCCCGAGGTAATTGAGACCCTTATAATTCCAGTGATACATAGATAATTTTATTTCTGACCGATTTTAGTAACATTTTGTTCATTTTTAAAGTGGAATAAATGTTTCAATAGATGACAATCAAATTGACATTAGATGTCAATCGTTTGATTTTATGTCAAATTTTTCTTAATATCCGAAGGGAGTTATGACCCTTATAATTCCCGCGTAACTAAGACGTTATAAGCTAATAATAGGTATACCGGTCAGAAATAAAATCATCTTTATATTGCCAGCGCCTGCGTTCGTAGGAAATCCGTAGCGCCGCGTCATAACCAATGGGATTTTAGCATTTCTATCAAGTCATCGTTGGCATCTGCCAAAGTGTCAACGGCCAAGCGTCATTTTAATTTTTGTGTCAGCTTGGTATTTCTAGATTATTTGTTTTTGTGGCTCTTATATAGATTTCGTTTGCTCCTAAATACTGTTAAATATAACTGGTTAGTAAAAAATTATACCAAAATAGAAAATGCATAAAAATATATAATAAATAAAAAAGTTAGCTACTTTAATTACAATTAGGTATCTGAAGTAAGTACTATGTTTACCAATTCGTATATTTTGTTTTTAGTTGAAACATGCCAAAAGCATTGGAAAGCCCTTCGTGACAAGTTTGTTAAGGAGAAGAAGAGCAAATCTGGGTCTGGCGCCCCAGAATCTGAGTGGTTATATTTTAAAAACATGTTGTTTTATACAAAGTATACAAAACCCAGAAAATAAGTCTTTCATTTAAAATATAACTATTTAGTTTTAAAAATATTTCATATTTTAGAACATACTGTACCACGGTGCAACCATCAGTTGAAAGTCGACCCCAATCTGCAGCTTCTGGCTTGTCCACAATGAAGTCCATTTTATCTCCCACGTTTTCTGTTGAGGAAGGAGAGATATTTGGCACAACACCTACCGTTACACCAGGCACCTCTAAAGGTAACATTTGGTTTATTTTGTAGCGTAAAATTATTAATATTATATATATTGATGTAATTATTTTCCTATTTTGATTATTACTATTTATAGGGAAACCAGTTACGAGGAAGAGAAGAGCTGATTCCGAAATAGAAGGAGTCGTGGAGGTCGCAAGAAAAATTTGTGCCAGTTTAACTGTAGATGAAAGTAAAGCGACTGCAAACACAAAATTCGGGGAATATGTGAGTGCAAGGCTAGAGGAAAAGAGAAGACAAATGTTGCTAATTTTGGAGCAATAAGATTACCATAATTTTTATACTTGTAACATGTTTCGCAAAAACTTCTCTACTAGCACAGCTGCCTACCACCTTTATATATAGTAATATGAGTAAAACTTCAGGGGTCCTATTTAGAGAAACTAAATGTTAGATATGACGTTCCTCAAGAGGGCGTAAACTCTCCATTGCTCTTCGCATTATTTATAAACAATTTGTAAAATTATTTAATAGCAAATATCAACTCTGCAAAGCTAATATTATATGCAAATTATGCATCAGTAGTCATATCTGCTTCTACACTCAATCAATTACTTGAAATAACTTATACAATTCTGGTTAGATTTTCTGTTTGGTACCAAACAAATTACCTCGCAAATTACCTAGTTGTTAACACAAAGAAAACCCATTACATGGCTTTCTACAAAAAGCGACAATTCCCTGAGTTAAACTTGAAAATAAATAATAATTCTATTACAAGAGTAGAAACACTGCAAGTTTCTGGGCCTTTACACAGACTCACAATTAAAGTGGACCGCTCATGTGGACAATGTTGCTGCAAAACTAAACTCGGCTTATTATGCCATTGTCCCCTTAAAAACTTTTATGGACCCCAAACAAGTATTAAATATATATTATGTTTTGACCTACAGCCACTTAAGCTTTCTTGTGCTTTACTGGGGACAAGCAACGGAACTTCAAAGATTATTTGTTCTACAAAAAATAATTATTCGTATAATCTACTCCTTTAACCCACTTGAGTCATGCAGAGAAACCTTTCAAAAGCATAAGATTTTCACACTTCCTGGTATTCTGATTCGTGCACTAATGTTTGTTAAAAAACACTCCTACAAGTTTCAATATACTTTAAATATTATACATGATCGTAACACAAACTCAAATAAAATCTATATTTCAGGCTACAAAACATCACCATATCGGAAAAGCCTGTTTTAGGTTAGTGGTTCCTTGATGAGTGGGCTGTATATTTTTTCGCCTGATTCGGAAACTTCTTACGCAAATAACCACCCGACTATTTATTCACTTAAAAGAAGATTTTTTGTACAAATTCAACTTTGATGCATTTATTTAAATGCATTAGAAAACATATGAACGTTATAAACTAATTAAATAGACAATTATTGTGCTACCGCTTTACGAGCGCCTGCACCCGATATTCACATTGATCGCGAAAACAGGTGCCGATTGTCTAAGCAACAACTCAACTCGCGTTCGAATTGCGACTGCTTGAGTTATGGCGGAGCTCTCCCTTCGCGTTGTGACGGGGCACTTTTAAGCCATCGAGGCGGGGGAGGGACGGTGTCGCTAGGCGCGCTGGAGATGGTCTGGGAATGCGAGTACCGGAGAATTATCGCATTGTCTAGGTTCTGCATGACCGACGTTATTGTACGGAACAAAGCCCTTTCTGCATTTGCAGCAGATTATACAATGCACAACCAGAATCCCCTAGAGAAATTTCTCAAGTAAAAAGGTTTAAAAAAAAATCATCTACTTGAAAAAGATTTTTACGATATACGTAAATACCATAAGAATATCCTCTAAGCGCCTTATGATGTATCATTTTAGGTCTCCTATTGTTGAATTCGTGACGTTGGCAGCAGTTTACCTTGTAAATTTATATTTATTTATTTGAAACTTTACAAGCAACATGTGCAAAAGTACTTGTTTATAACATGTAAAGTTGGTGTAAACTTATATGCTAAAAAGAACTAACCTGAACTAACCTAAACTAAATAAGTATTAGTATTAGCACTGAGCACTATGAGAGATCTATGCACAGCTTTTTAATTTCTGTGGCAGTTTTATGGAAAATATCGAAGTTGGGGTAAACTGATAATTTATTCATGTTATTAGGTATACGATCTGCATTTACTATATATGTCAATAAAATAGTATATAAAAACCAAGTATAGTTAAAGAAACCAAAAAACATACAAGTCGCAAGATATAAGATACAGTATGCGACAATGACAATACTCTACACAAAAGAAAATTTAACAGTTAAAATTCTTGAATTATATTAAAAAATGTATGTTACAGTTAAAATATTCCTCAAAAACTAAAAAGCATTTCTCAATGGCATAGCCTTTACCCTGTTTTCAGATGTTTGATATATAGTCTGTTGCATAGATCTAGCATATTAGCAAGTGGTGAGTGTCCAATCAACACAAATAGCCTATTTCGTCTTCGTAAACTACAATCTATATACCTATATTGTGTCTAGCTGTAGTTTGTTGTTAATAACATTTGATATAACGTTGAAAAGGGACAAAGGATTTTTTTTTTTATTATTTTTTTAATTTTACTTTTTTACGGTTCGTCGGCATATCTGAGGCCATCTAGAACCGGTCATCGACCGTACGGTTTTTAATCGTGCGGTCTACCGACTGGGGAGTGTGAAACGGCACCTTCATCCTACGAGATATCCGATCTCATCCGGCCTGTCCGGCGTGAATAGGATGGTTTTGATGTCGATTCATTTTACACTCTTCCCTAAGACAAGAGCACGCGGTGTTTCCCAAGCGGTCACCCATCCAAGTACTAGCCGCGCTCGACACCGCTTAACTTCGGTGATCTGACGGGAACCGGTGCTTTAGGTGTCGCTAGGCCCTTGCCTAAAGACAAAGGATTTAATACTGTTGACTTATCGTGAACAAATCCATGTTGTTGAGCATTAATATAATTCTTCAATGAATCAGAAATATTTTTTGATAATATAATTCAAACATTTTTTGCTATGGACGACAATATATTGTTAGGTCGATAATTATTGACGGTTGATTTTTTCCATTTTCAAATATAGGTGTTATGGCTGTATATTTACTAAATAATAAATAAATAAATAAAATAAACAATACCATTCTTTATTATAACATTCTCATTACATGAAAAAAAGGAACTATCTGATAAATGTTACAAATTAACAAGGTGGACAAAAATATACAAATAAAATAGTGCAAAGGAACAATACCCAACACAAGACTGCCTAAAATAACTAATCCTAAAATTACTGTTGGAAAAAAGTACAAATTATGAGAAATATATGAAAAATATAAGAAAAAAGTAGACCAAATTATTTTTTACAGAAAATCACAGAAGCTTACTTGCACAATTCATACACTTTATTGTAACAATAAACCTCTATTCGTGACTTGCTCCTGCCAAGGTACTTGGCCTTCCTCAGAAACAAGGTACTCTGCCAATCTGTCCCTAATTGCATATCGTTCCCGCTTGGAAATATTGGCTGCCATTCTTTCCACTGGCTATAAAGGGGTTTCTCCATCCCTCCAACCTCCAGTTTGATCTTCACCATTATCCACATAATTTGGTGGACAATAGTCGGTAGCAACTTCGCTCTGGCAGTAGTTGTGCAACACAACTATTGCTTTAATAATACTATCTACTGTTTCCACGTTGACATTTATTATGATTTTTAATATCCGCCAACGAGCAGACAGGATTCAAAAGGTATTTTCAATCACTTGCCGAGCCCTAGACAATCGATAATTAAAAATACGTTGGTTTTTGGATAAATTTTTTCCTGGGTAAGGTCTCATGATGAACTTTTTTAAAGGAAAGGCCTCATCTCCTACGAAAAAATCCTGTATCTGAATTGGGCAGGTTTGTTCTTGTCGGAATATTCAGGTCTTCATTCTCTAATTGTTGGCCAAAAATACTATTCTTAAATATACCCCCATCACTCTGAGGTCCATAGGCCCCTATGTCTACGAGAGTGAATTTATAAGTACTATCACAAGCTGCAAGTAATACCACACTAAAGTTCTTTTTGTAATTAAAGAATAAAGATCCACTATTAGCAGGTGCTTTAATATTTATGTGTTTCCCATCTAAAGCGCCCAAACAGTGAGGAAAATTCCACTTGCTATAAATCCATTGCTGATAGTGCGCCAGTCCGCTTCACTACAGGGATTCTTTAAATGAATAGGGCTTAACGTTTTCCATAGTGCCTCACATGTTTCTCGGATAATTTTATGAACAGTCGTAAGGCCAACATGAAAGTTCCATGCTAGGGCTTGCATACTGCTTCCTTGAGACAAATATCTAAAATAAAAAATTATATACAGGGTGTTCATTTGAAAACTTCCCACCACGGATTTATCGAAAACCACTGATTAAAAGAAAAAACGCCGAGACACGTCAAAAGATTTGCCAAAGCGGGCAACTTTTTAACCAAAAACTACTTCACCCCCTTTTACCCTCTGCCCCCCGGGGTCATCCCCTTAAAAATTTTAAATGACATTATCAAGTAATAGCTTGTTTGAAAGGTCTTTCAAGGTGCTTTATTTTGACGTTTGATTTTTTAAAATCGGTCGATTCGTTTTCGAGAAAATTAGAAAAATCTTTATTTATCTTAATTTGTTCAGATAGAAAAAAAAAACACACGAAAATATCACTTTTTATTTCAAAAAGTGTTCAAAAACCAACATAAACAGCAATTCGGAAGATTAGACGTGGCACCAACCAAATAACAACCCGACTTTTTTTCAGCCATCTATTTATAAACACAGATAACATGGGCGAACTGTATTTATTCTTATACCTGTTTAGTTTTTTATAGTTGCTAAGGAAAAGAAAGAATTTAATTTGCTGTCAGCTACCTTTGTGACAATCTTGGGATAGTGAAAATTAATTTATTGATTCAGATTTTACTTCCAAAATGGTTTACACGCTAGCCGAAAAAGTCCGTTTCGTTGCAGTTGATAGCTCATATCGAGGGTTGAAGCCATAAAACAACCGTAAACCATAGCCGTTGGTAATTAGTATATTATTATTATAATAGTAATTACCTACTATGCCTTATTTAATAAGAAAATTGGCTTCTGTCCATTGTTAAATATACATTAGGAATATTAGGGTTAAAGTAGGTACAACAGGAGTAATTAGTAATTAAATTTACCTATTTTTGCCTGCTTTAGGATATTATTACGCCATTTGATGTGCGTTTGTCAAACTATGTTTTTAGTGTATTTAGATACTGACTTATCCCAAAGTTGAATTATTTCCTGTACTTGTGACAATGGCTTCAAGTTTTTCGCCAACGTGTCTTCGTCAAATTAGCAAGAGTGCATATTATTCTCTGCAAGAAAACACATTAATATTAAACGTGCATGATGCTCTAGTGCACCAGAAACCTGCAAGTGATGTTCGTAGCATCATTGCAGAGTGTGCCAATATGGTAGGAGTTGGAGAGGCTACTATATGTATAGTCAAATCTGGTCTTATCTGGTGGGTTTACGATTTAACAAAGACATACTTGCAATTTTTCTTTTCTTTTATTGCGTTTAATCATACTAACCAAATAAAATCCGTCAGACAAATATGACAGACTTATGCAATTTTGGCATGAAAGAAAAGGATAGGTATTTAATTTTCAGCGATTCACAAAAGTTTGTACCTGCCCAAGTACAGTTTGTGACAAAATGAAAAAATTTTCTGGGTTTTTGCATCCCCAAGCAAAAAAAATGGTACTTAATCTGATAACCTATTTCGAAAATGCAAGAAAAAGTGGAAATTCGCCAACCAATATTCAGGAAACAGCAGCCAAAGCACTGGGAATTAGTTTAAGGGCTGTGCAGAGAATTGCGCATGAAAAAAAACTAGATCCTCCTGCGGAGTCGGGCTTTTTCGCGAAAATATGAAAACAAACTCTTGCAATTATAAAAAAACACATTTCATTCAAAAATTATCGGTAATTTTGATGCACTTGTGCACTTACCCCCGAAAACACGTATAAGTGAAAAATTATCCGGTTAGTTTTAAAGCACGCATGGTATTTAAAGGAATATTTCACGAATCAAAAAACATTCATTTTGTCAACTTTGAAATAATAAATAGAAATTTGTCAACAAAGTGACACTGACAAGTGGTATTTTCGTTTTGGTGTGACACTGACAAGTGGTATTTTCGTTTTGGTGTTTTCGATTTTGTATATCCGCTGTAAGTTTTCGAAAATACCACTGTCCTTATGGGATTTTTTATACGTGAGTGGAATATTCAGTTCAATTCCCTGATAAGCCTATCCCTTCCATTTCATTAATTAAACTTATCATTAGTAAATTTGGGTCCAAAGGCCCTGTAATAAATAACTGTTAATGCTCAACTCAGAATGTCAATAGAGCTAAAGAAATGATTAGCACGAGGATTCTTGGGCAAGCCGTAGGAAAACATCAAACTGCAGTATTGCGCACTTTAAAAAAACATAAATAGTTTCCTTACAAGTATGAAAAACATCAAGAGCTACGGCAAGGTGTAAAAGAACGGAGAATGGTATTCTGTTTTGAGGTAACGGAAAGAGCAAATAATAATAGGGATATTGTGAGAAATATTTATTTTACGGATGAATGTACATTCACCCTCAACAAGGAACCAAATGTTCAAAATTGCCGGTATTGGAGCCAAGAAAATGAACATTTGTTCATACTCGGACGCAATATCCACAAAAAGTAAATGTTTGGGCGGGAATTATAGGACATCACATTATTGGACCATTTTTTATGGAAGGCAACCTTACAGCAGTAACCTATTTGGACTTAATGCAAAATCAGGGGATCTGTTCTCAAATGGATGATTGTCCTGCCCATAATTCTATTATGGTTAGGGAATACTTGCAAAATATTTTTAACGGAAATATTATTGGCCCACGGCATCTAATCCTTTGGCCAGCCAGGTCTCCTGACCTTTCGCCAAACGACTTCTTTGTGTGGGGTCACTTAAAAAATTCTATTTACAAAGATGTAAAATTTGAAAATCTAGACCAGATAAAAAACTGTATTTAGTTAGATTGTGACAGAATTTCTCAATATCACCTTAGTAATGTTAAAAATGAATTTTATGATTGGTTAGGATATTGTTTAGCTGTTAGTGGAGGGTTGCTTGAACATCTAATTATTAATATTTTTGTGAAAATCTGTAGTCTTAGGTATGTTATGTTAAATTAAAGGCTTAGTAAGAAAAACATAACGGTGTCTTTTATTTTGGATGTGTGATTGCCGGATTGGTAAAACAAAAATGTGTTTTTAATGTGAAATAATCTTTATTCGTTATGTCCAGCTTTACATCAATATTTATAGATAGATAGATAGATATATAGACAATAGCGTCAGAGCAATTATTTGCTGGTGTTTGCTGTATTACCTAAACTATGAAAATTTCGTAATTTTGCCATCACGTTTAATTGAATAAGTTAGGATTGGCCTATTAAAATTTATTCAAACTTGGCACATCGGTTTATTATATCGGCCTCTTCAAAAACTTATGATACATTTTTTCTCTAAAATGTACAGGGGATCCAATATTGAGCCACCTCAAAAATTACATGGGATTTCCCATGTTCAACCAAGCCATGCATCACCCGGTATACTCTCTGTTGTCTGTCTGACCCTAGATCGGCACTGCTTCCTTGTGCAATTTTTTTTTGTTGCGTACAGATCCAGTTTCTTCAAACTTACGCACCAATTCTATGACATAATAATATGTATGCCCGACGTTTTTGTCTGGATGCCTCTCATTGAATACTATGACGATTCTACGCGCACAACGATTATTGCTGTTCGCTCAGCTAGAGTATATACCGTTTTATTACTTTTTGAACTTTTAAGCTGGATTTATAAACTCGAAGCCGGCGTCGGCGCTCGCGCTGGCGTGGGCGCTGAAAGTTAAACAAGTGAATCGTAATGGAGAGATTTATAAACTTCGCCGGCGCTGGCGCTGGCTGGCGTTCGACAATAGTTATTTATGTATCTAGGGAATTATAATGGTCTTAATTACCGAGGGCAAAGTTTACGTCCCGAGGGCCTTTGGCCCGAGGGACAGCAATTGCCCGAGGTAATTGAGACCCTTATAATTCCAGTGATACATAGATAATTTTATTTCTGACCGATTTTAGTAACATTTTGTTCATTTTTAAAGTGGAATAAATGTTTCAATAGATGACAATCAAATTGACATTAGATGTCAATCGTTTGATTTTATGTCAAATTTTTCTTAATATCCGAAGGGAGTTATGACCCTTATAATTCCCGCGTAACTAAGACGTTATAAGCTAATAATAGGTATACCGGTCAGAAATAAAATCATCTTTATATTGCCAGCGCCTGCGTTCGTAGGAAATCCGTAGCGCCGCGTCATAACCAATGGGATTTTAGCATTTCTATCAAGTCATCGTTGGCATCTGCCAAAGTGTCAACGGCCAAGCGTCATTTTAATTTTTGTGTCAGCTTGGTATTTCTAGATTATTTGTTTTTGTGGCTCTTATATAGATTTCGTTTGCTCCTAAATACTGTTAAATATAACTGGTTAGTAAAAAATTATACCAAAATAGAAAATGCATAAAAATATATAATAAATAAAAAAGTTAGCTACTTTAATTACAATTAGGTATCTGAAGTAAGTACTATGTTTACCAATTCGTATATTTTGTTTTTAGTTGAAACATGCCAAAAGCATTGGAAAGCCCTTCGTGACAAGTTTGTTAAGGAGAAGAAGAGCAAATCTGGGTCTGGCGCCCCAGAATCTGAGTGGTTATATTTTAAAAACATGTTGTTTTATACAAAGTATACAAAACCCAGAAAATAAGTCTTTCATTTAAAATATAACTATTTAGTTTTAAAAATATTTCATATTTTAGAACATACTGTACCACGGTGCAACCATCAGTTGAAAGTCGACCCCAATCTGCAGCTTCTGGCTTGTCCACAATGAAGTCCATTTTATCTCCCACGTTTTCTGTTGAGGAAGGAGAGATATTTGGCACAACACCTACCGTTACACCAGGCACCTCTAAAGGTAACATTTGGTTTATTTTGTAGCGTAAAATTATTAATATTATATATATTGATGTAATTATTTTCCTATTTTGATTATTACTATTTATAGGGAAACCAGTTACGAGGAAGAGAAGAGCTGATTCCGAAATAGAAGGAGTCGTGGAGGTCGCAAGAAAAATTTGTGCCAGTTTAACTGTAGATGAAAGTAAAGCGACTGCAAACACAAAATTCGGGGAATATGTGAGTGCAAGGCTAGAGGAAAAGAGAAGACAAATGTTGCTAATTTTGGAGCAATAAGATTACCATAATTTTTATACTTGTAACATGTTTCGCAAAAACTTCTCTACTAGCACAGCTGCCTACCACCTTTATATATAGTAATATGAGTAAAACTTCAGGGGTCCTATTTAGAGAAACTAAATGTTAGATATGACGTTCCTCAAGAGGGCGTAAACTCTCCATTGCTCTTCGCATTATTTATAAACAATTTGTAAAATTATTTAATAGCAAATATCAACTCTGCAAAGCTAATATTATATGCAAATTATGCATCAGTAGTCATATCTGCTTCTACACTCAATCAATTACTTGAAATAACTTATACAATTCTGGTTAGATTTTCTGTTTGGTACCAAACAAATTACCTCGCAAATTACCTAGTTGTTAACACAAAGAAAACCCATTACATGGCTTTCTACAAAAAGCGACAATTCCCTGAGTTAAACTTGAAAATAAATAATAATTCTATTACAAGAGTAGAAACACTGCAAGTTTCTGGGCCTTTACACAGACTCACAATTAAAGTGGACCGCTCATGTGGACAATGTTGCTGCAAAACTAAACTCGGCTTATTATGCCATTGTCCCCTTAAAAACTTTTATGGACCCCAAACAAGTATTAAATATATATTATGTTTTGACCTACAGCCACTTAAGCTTTCTTGTGCTTTACTGGGGACAAGCAACGGAACTTCAAAGATTATTTGTTCTACAAAAAATAATTATTCGTATAATCTACTCCTTTAACCCACTTGAGTCATGCAGAGAAACCTTTCAAAAGCATAAGATTTTCACACTTCCTGGTATTCTGATTCGTGCACTAATGTTTGTTAAAAAACACTCCTACAAGTTTCAATATACTTTAAATATTATACATGATCGTAACACAAACTCAAATAAAATCTATATTTCAGGCTACAAAACATCACCATATCGGAAAAGCCTGTTTTAGGTTAGTGGTTCCTTGATGAGTGGGCTGTATATTTTTTCGCCTGATTCGGAAACTTCTTACGCAAATAACCACCCGACTATTTATTCACTTAAAAGAAGATTTTTTGTACAAATTCAACTTTGATGCATTTATTTAAATGCATTAGAAAACATATGAACGTTATAAACTAATTAAATAGACAATTATTGTGCTACCGCTTTACGAGCGCCTGCACCCGATATTCACATTGATCGCGAAAACAGGTGCCGATTGTCTAAGCAACAACTCAACTCGCGTTCGAATTGCGACTGCTTGAGTTATGGCGGAGCTCTCCCTTCGCGTTGTGACGGGGCACTTTTAAGCCATCGAGGCGGGGGAGGGACGGTGTCGCTAGGCGCGCTGGAGATGGTCTGGGAATGCGAGTACCGGAGAATTATCGCATTGTCTAGGTTCTGCATGACCGACGTTATTGTACGGAACAAAGCCCTTTCTGCATTTGCAGCAGATTATACAATGCACAACCAGAATCCCCTAGAGAAATTTCTCAAGTAAAAAGGTTTAAAAAAAAATCATCTACTTGAAAAAGATTTTTACGATATACGTAAATACCATAAGAATATCCTCTAAGCGCCTTATGATGTATCATTTTAGGTCTCCTATTGTTGAATTCGTGACGTTGGCAGCAGTTTACATTGTAAATTTATATTTATTTATTTGAAACTTTACAAGCAACATGTGCAAAAGTACTTGTTTATAACATGTAAAGTTGGTGTAAACTTATATGCTAAAAAGAACTAACCTGAACTAACCTAAACTAAATAAGTATTAGTATTAGCACTGAGCACTATGAGAGATCTATGCACAGCTTTTTAATTTCTGTGGCAGTTTTATGGAAAATATCGAAGTTGGGGTAAACTGATAATTTATTCATGTTATTAGGTATACGATCTGCATTTACTATATATGTCAATAAAATAGTATATAAAAACCAAGTATAGTTAAAGAAACCAAAAAACATACAAGTCGCAAGATATAAGATACAGTATGCGACAATGACAATACTCTACACAAAAGAAAATTTAACAGTTAAAATTCTTGAATTATATTAAAAAATGTATGTTACAGTTAAAATATTCCTCAAAAACTAAAAAGCATTTCTCAATGGCATAGCCTTTACCCTGTTTTCAGATGTTTGATATATAGTCTGTTGCATAGATCTAGCATATTAGCAAGTGGTGAGTGTCCAATCAACACAAATAGCCTATTTCGTCTTCGTAAACTACAATCTATATACCTATATTGTGTCTAGCTGTAGTTTGTTGTTAATAACATTTGATATAACGTTGAAAAGGGACAAAGGATTTTTTTTTTTTTTATTATTTTTTTAATTTTACTTTTTTACGGTTCGTCGGCATATCTGAGGCCATCTAGAACCGGTCATCGACCGTACGGTTTTTAATCGTGCGGTCTACCGACTGGGGAGTGTGAAACGGCACCTTCATCCTACGAGATATCCGATCTCATCCGGCCTGTCCGGCGTGAATAGGATGGTTTTGATGTCGATTCATTTTACACTCTTCCCTAAGACAAGAGCAAGCGGTGTTTCCCAAGCGGTCACCCATCCAAGTACTAGCCGCGCTCGACACCGCTTAACTTCGGTGATCTGACGGGAACCGGTGCTTTAGGTGTCGCTAGGCCCTTGCCTAAAGACAAAGGATTTAATACTGTTGACTTATCGTGAACAAATCCATGTTGTTGAGCATTAATATAATTCTTCAATGAATCAGAAATATTTTTTGATAATATAATTCAAACATTTTTTGCTATGGACGACAATATATTGTTAGGTCGATAATTATTGACGGTTGATTTTTTCCATTTTCAAATATAGGTGTTATGGCTGTATATTTACTAAATAATAAATAAATAAATAAAATAAACAATACCATTCTTTATTATAACATTCTCATTACATGAAAAAAAGGAACTATCTGATAAATGTTACAAATTAACAAGGTGGACAAAAATATACAAATAAAATAGTGCAAAGGAACAATACCCAACACAAGACTGCCTAAAATAACTAATCCTAAAATTACTGTTGGAAAAAAGTACAAATTATGAGAAATATATGAAAAATATAAGAAAAAAGTAGACCAAATTATTTTTTACAGAAAATCACAGAAGCTTACTTGCACAATTCATACACTTTATTGTAACAATAAACCTCTATTCGTGACTTGCTCCTGCCAAGGTACTTGGCCTTCCTCAGAAACAAGGTACTCTGCCAATCTGTCCCTAATTGCATATCGTTCCCGCTTGGAAATATTGGCTGCCATTCATTCCACTGGCTATAAAGGGGTTTCTTCATCCCTCCAACCTCCAGTTTGATCTTCACCATTATCCACATAATTTGGTGGACAATAGTCGGTAGCAACTTCGCTCTGGCAGTAGTTGTGCAACACAACTATTGCTTTAATAATACTATCTACTGTTTCCACGTTGACATTTATTATGATTTTTAATATCCGCCAACGAGCAGACAGGATTCAAAAGGTATTTTCAATCACTTGCCGAGCCCTAGACAATCGATAATTAAAAATACGTTGGTTTTTGGATAAATTTTTTCCTGGGTAAGGTCTCATGATGAACTTTTTTAAAGGAAAGGCCTCATCTCCTACGAAAAAATCCTGTATCTGAATTGGGCAGGTTTGTTCTTGTCGGAATATTCAGGTCTTCATTCTCTAATTGTTGGCCAAAAATACTATTCTTAAATATACCCCCATCACTCTGAGGTCCATAGGCCCCTATGTCTACGAGAGTGAATTTATAAGTACTATCACAAGCTGCAAGTAATACCACACTAAAGTTCTTTTTGTAATTAAAGAATAAAGATCCACTATTAGCAGGTGCTTTAATATTTATGTGTTTCCCATCTAAAGCGCCCAAACAGTGAGGAAAATTCCACTTGCTATAAATCCATTGCTGATAGTGCGCCAGTCCGCTTCACTACAGGGATTCTTTAAATGAATAGGGCTTAACGTTTTCCATAGTGCCTCACATGTTTCTCGGATAATTTTATGAACAGTCGTAAGGCCAACATGAAAGTTCCATGCTAGGGCTTGCATACTGCTTCCTTGAGACAAATATCTAAAATAAAAAATTATATACAGGGTGTTCATTTGAAAACTTCCCACCACGGATTTATCGAAAACCACTGATTAAAAGAAAAAACGCCGAGACACGTCAAAAGATTTGCCAAAGCGGACAACTTTTTAACCAAAAACTACTTCACCCCCTTTTACCCTCTGCCCCCCGGGGTCATCCCCTTAAAAATTTTAAATGACATTATCAAGTAATAGCTTGTTTGAAAGGTCTTTCAAGGTGCTTTATTTTGACGTTTGATTTTTTAAAATCGGTCGATTCGTTTTCGAGAAAATTAGAAAAATCTTTATTTATCTTAATTTGTTCAGATAGAAAAAAAAAACACACGAAAATATCACTTTTTATTTCAAAAAGTGTTCAAAAACCAACATAAACAGCAATTCGGAAGATTAGACGTGGCACCAACCAAATAACAACCCGACTTTTTTTCAGCCATCTATTTATAAACACAGATAACATGGGCGAACTGTATTTATTCTTATACCTGTTTAGTTTTTTATAGTTGCTAAGGAAAAGAAAGAATTTAATTTGCTGTCAGCTACCTTTGTGACAATCTTGGGATAGTGAAAATTAATTTATTGATTCAGATTTTACTTCCAAAATGGTTTACACGCTAGCCGAAAAAGTCCGTTTCGTTGCAGTTGATAGCTCATATCGAGGGTTGAAGCCATAAAACAACCGTAAACCATAGCCGTTGGTAATTAGTATATTATTATTATAATAGTAATTACCTACTATGCCTTATTTAATAAGAAAATTGGCTTCTGTCCATTGTTAAATATACATTAGGAATATTAGGGTTAAAGTAGGTACAACAGGAGTAATTAGTAATTAAATTTACCTATTTTTGCCTGCTTTAGGATATTATTACGCCATTTGATGTGCGTTTGTCAAACTATGTTTTTAGTGTATTTAGATACTGACTTATCCCAAAGTTGAATTATTTCCTGTACTTGTGACAATGGCTTCAAGTTTTTCGCCAACGTGTCTTCGTCAAATTAGCAAGAGTGCATATTATTCTCTGCAAGCAAACACATTAATATTAAACGTGCATGATGCTCTAGTGCACCAGAAACCTGCAAGTGATGTTCGTAGCATCATTGCAGAGTGTGCCAATATGGTAGGAGTTGGAGAGGCTACTATATGTATAGTCAAATCTGGTCTTATCTGGTGGGTTTACGATTTAACAAAGACATACTTGCAATTTTTCTTTTCTTTTATTGCGTTTAATCATACTAACCAAATAAAATCCGTCAGACAAATATGACAGACTTATGCAATTTTGGCATGAAAGAAAAGGATAGGTATTTAATTTTCAGCGATTCACAAAAGTTTGTACCTGCCCAAGTACAGTTTGTGACAAAATGAAAAAATTTTCTGGGTTTTTGCATCCCCAAGCAAAAAAAATGGTACTTAATCTGATAACCTATTTCGAAAATGCAAGAAAAAGTGGAAATTCGCCAACCAATATTCAGGAAACAGCAGCCAAAGCACTGGGAATTAGTTTAAGGGCTGTGCAGAGAATTGCGCATGAAAAAAAACATAACATAATACCCAAGAATACTAAAAAATGTAAACGAAGAAAGCCAAAGACAGGATTTAAGCGAAAATATTAAAATGGGAGTTCAAAATGTGATTTACGATTTATACAGATCAAAAACCAACGTAACTCTTCCAGTTTTACAAGAAACATTAAAAATTCGGGATGTTTTGGAAATTGGACTTGAAGCGCTATCAAAATTAATAAAAAAGTTAGGTTTTCGCTATAAAAAAGACTGTAACCGAAGATTTTTATGTGAGCAGCCACAGATAGTGAGTCAGCGTGTTCAGTTTTTAAAAAGTTATACGGAGAATTACAAATCGAAATTTAGAAAAGTGGTATTTTTAGACGAAACGTGGATATTTTCAAATGGAAGTGGTTCAAAATCTTGGCAAGATGATTCTGTGAAAAGCGTGAAAAGGAAAAAGGGATGTGGCACCGGAAAGCGGTTCATTATTTTACATGCTGGTTCTGTAACAGGATATGTTCCAGGTGCAAGCTTAATTTTTTCTTCAACATCAAAAAGTGCTGACTATCATGATAATATGAATTGCGAAATGTTTGAAAAATGGTTAAAAGTTTAATTGATACCAAATTTGGATTCTCCGTCTTTAATTGTATTAGATAATGCATCATATCATTCAAGAATTTTAAATAAACAGCCTACTTCATCTTGGAGGAAAAATGATATTTATGAGTGGCTTGAAAAACACAACCAAAATCCTTCACCAAATATGCTTAAATCGGAACTCCTATCAATGGCAAAGTCTCTTAAAAAACCAAGAATATACGCGGTAGATGAAATATTGCGTGAATATGGCCATGAGGTTCTACGACTGCCGCCATATCATTGCCAGTTTAACGCAATAGAATTAATATGGGCCGGGGCAAAGTCTTATTATGAAAAACATGTAGGTGATGGTCTTAAATCCGACCAAGTACAAATAGTTTGGCAAGATTCTTTGGATCATATTACACAAGAGTACTGGAAGAAATCAGTGGAACATACAGAAATATTAATAAGGGATTGGTGGGATCGAGAACAAGTACTAGATGTCGAAGTAGCGCCAATGATAATTGCTCCATTCGGAGACGACTCAGACGACGAGGACTTTTCAGATTTTATAAGTGACGATGACAGTTTTTAGTCTATAATTAGTTTATAAACGGTTTTCTTTGTTTACATTTTTTAGTATTCTTCGGTATTATATTATGCTTTCTTTCATGCACATTATTCTGCACAGTCCTTAAACTAATTCCCAGTGCTTTCGCTACGGTTTCCTGCATATTGGTTGGCCAATTTCCACTTTTTCTTTCATTTTCGAAATAGTTTATCAGACTAAATGCCATTGAATTTTTAGGTTTTAGTAGTAAAATTGTTAAAATAAATTACACTGTTTATTATTGTCGTTTTTAATAAATACATTTAAGGTATACTATTTACAGGGATGGCGAACCAATGGCACGCGACATAAAATTTTGGCTCGCCACCGATCACAAAGTTTACTATGAATTATTATATTACGAATTGCGACGGCACGTCTATGGCCTCATTAAACATTTCTTTAGAAAAATTGCACGTTAATACATAAAGATTCGCCACCCCTGTACTATTATATGTACATAATTTTTGCAAAAATAATAATATTATATCTGGCTATCTTCACGACTTCACGACAGTTGAAATAATAAAACTATGTATCTTTTCTCCGGGTATATTGATACCTACATAGTCTCACAGCATTTTGATATAAGCTGTGGAATTTTCGAATTGATTTATATGATCCGTGACCTTTGGACCCGCATTTTGAGACCGGTTTAGACTTTATACGTTTCTTTCTCCCACTTATTTTTAGCGGGGCGCTTATTGGCTTAACAGGGGCAAAATACGTGTAAAATAAATTTGGGATTTGATACCTCACCGGCTCTAGTAGCTTTTTCTCGTTGACTTTTGAAGTAGGTAACCTATTAAATTGGAAATATTTTTTTAGCCTGATATTACACTACAAAAATTTAGCCAATGTGTAATTTGATTTTTTTTTATATTTAATTTATTATTATCTGCTGAAATAAACTAAAATTTGTTTAATTTATTTAACATTTCATCGACATTTTTGGTGGTCGCTAGTCAGGGGTTTTACTGTATATTGTTTATCTAATTTTCCACCATCATTTTGGTTATTAAATTTGTTAAATGTAAAACTATTGTGTTAACCGTCTGCGATAATACGAACGCACCCCTGAGAAATTAATTTTGGAACGAGACCCGTCATTTTTATTATGACTGATAATAGTTTCAAGTTAACGGTTAACCTATTAACATTCAATTTTATGGAAAATCAGCTGTCCATATACGGCCATATTGGTTTTATTTACAACATTTTGATGAGCTCTGGAATTTTCGAAATGATTCATATAATCGGTGACCTTTGGACCCGCCAGATAAGACCAGATTTGACTTTATATAGGTTCTTGCGTGAAAGAAAATCTAAGAACCTCAGTGAGCCAAAACCACTCCGAGGAAAGAAACCGTTAGAAATTGACGATTTCATTAAAAATGGTATTAGAAGAAAAGTACATAGTTTATGAGGGTCTAGGACGTTCAGCCGTCGCCGTTTCGCCGTCGCGACAATTCGCCGGCAGCCGATTTGCCGTGGGCCGTTTTGACGTCAAATAGAAATTAATAAAATACGTAAAAAGCAATGGTCTAACGTTATAACATTTTAATTTTTTTGGGTCCAATTCGGTATATGCTAGATATAAAAAAAATTGTAATAATTATAGACTTATATTGGTTAAACAGCGCTAACACGGCATCTAATCCACCTTTTTGGGTCCATGATAATGAGCTTACCTGCAATGTTTGGGGCCGAAATTTCTTGCACCACGTCAAAACGGCCCACGGCGAATCAGCTGCCGGCAAATTGTCCTGCCGGCGAAACGGCGACGGTGAAACGACGACGGCGAATAGTCCCATCCCCAGTTTATGAATGATGAAAATGTCCTAAGTTCTCGACAAGCTGTCATGGAAGGCTGGTCAACAGGACTAAGACCACCATCTGGAAAGGGACGCAGACTTATTATAACTCATATAGGAAGTTCAAATGGCTTTTTGGATCAAGGATTATTAGAATTTCAGTCGAATTCTACAAAAGACTACCATGAAGAAATGACTGCTGATGTTTTCGAGGAATATTTTAAGCAAATGATAGAATACATTCCCGCTAATTCTGTAATAGTGATGGATAATGCCAGCTATCACTCTAGGCTAAAAGAGAATCTTCCCACAACTTCATGGAAAAAGGCGGAAATCGTAAACTGGTTACAACGGAAGGAATTGAGTTACGATAATACCATGGTAAAAAAAAAACTTGTGGGTATTGTTAGGCTACATAAATCGCAGTATAAAAAGTATGTTATTGACGAGATGGCAAGAGATCGAGGTATTATAGTGCTCCGTTTACCACCTTATCATTGTGAGCTAAATCCTATACAATTAATATGGGCTCAAGTAAAAGGATATGTTGCTAGAAATAACAAAACTTTTAAAATGCAGGAAGTGCGACAACTCTTGCTTAATACTTTAGCAAATGTGTCATCAGAAAATTGGCAAAACGCCATAAAACATGTTATAGTAGAGGAACAAAAAATATGGGAACTTGACAACGTAATTGACACAACTATGGAAATTGAGCCTTTAGTAATAAGCGTAGGATATGATGACTCTTTAGATTTTTCTGAGGACGATTTTATCGAGTTATAATTATTAAAGTTGTCAATATTTTTTGATCTGTAAATAAATTAGTTTTCTTGTAAAACATTGTATTTATTCTAGAATAAATCAATCAATGGTTATAATTTACCGAAATTGATAAAATCATAAAATCTATTATATTTAAATAAAATAATAAGCGGTTAGATTATATTAAAACCCAACTCTCCGACCATGGTGGGCCGTTTTAATCATTATCCTATCATCTCATTTTATGGCTCTATTGTTACTTTATCTGTTACCGGGTGGAATAGGTCAAAATTTCTTTATCCTTATGCTAGATGTACGTAAAAAGACCATTTTATAGGTAAAATATTTTAAGCCACCCGAGTCTTGTTTTGAATCTTTAATGAGGGTATCGAGCTATCAACGGCACCGAAACGGACTATAATCTATGGTGCCCAAAATCAATGTGCTCGGCAAACTGTCGTCACATTTAACGCCAGACATGCGGAAAAGATAACTTCGCATAGGTATGTTTTGGACCTTGTTACTAAATTTACTCAAACTGGATCTGTTGCAAATAAAAAACGTAATCATCGTAGAGTTTTGGATAAAGCCGCTCAAGTTGAAGTTTTGGGTCATTTTGGCATAAATCCTAATACTTCATTCCGCAAAATTGTTGATGCGACTGGTATTTTATTAGGCTCTGTACACCCAGTTACTAAATTACATAAATTTCATCCATTCAAAATGAAAATATTGCAAGAGTTAACCGAAAATGATTTCGATAGGCGAGTTGAGTTTTGTGAACAAATGGCTACAGCGACTAATGATAATACCATTCATGTAAAGAATATCTGCTTCAGTGATGAATGCACATTTTATCTAAGGCTTCAACATTATTAGTGACCGCCAGTATGGATTCCGTAAGTCTAGATCAACAGGAGACCTTCTCGCTTATGTTACTCATGTTTGGAACAACGAAATAGAATACCATGGGGAGTCCCGGGCGGTAGCACTGGACATTTCCAAGGCTTTTGACCGAGTATGGCATGAGGGGCTCCTAACTAAAGTGAGAGCATACGGAATGCCGGTTCAATTTTGTTCATGGCTGTCGAGCTTTCTTAAAGACCGTTCTCTGCGAGTGGCGATGGACGGATTTCTTTCAGACACATTTAACATCAACGCCGGAATCCCTCAAGGTTCTATATTGTCGCCCACCCTTTTCTTACTATACATTAACGATCTTTTGGAAAAAACTAAAAATCCTATATATAGGACAGCACACTTGTTTCATCTTTTACTTTGGATGCTCGGACATCGGCTGCTAATGCACATCTCTATAGGCAGCAAGAGGTCTCACATCTCAACAAAGACCTGGAAGAAATTCTGTCTTGGGGTGACAGTAACCAAGTATAATTTAACGCTAAAAAGACCCAGGCGGCAGTTTTTTCTAAAAAAGTTAATGTTGAAGAACCGGATATAGTTATGGCGGGACACTTAATTCCCTCGGCTTCATCAATTCATTTATTGGGCGTTAATTTGGATTAGAGATGTGAGAGGAGAATATTCTCGAGAACGAGAATATTCTCTGTAAGAAAATTCTCCCGACAATATTCTCTAGAGAGCTTTTTCTACATAATCTACTCTGAAAAATTTTGCAATAATTTTTTACCTTTTGAGCTTCTCTAGCCTTTTAATTAACTTTGTTAACTCTGGTAACAGTGTTTTACGTCGGCGCTTCTAGGGGAATCCGAGTAAAACAGTAATTCAGGGAAATCCCCTAGAAGCGCGAACGTATACTCGTTTACAGCTATGTGAATTGTAAATGATGTGGTGAGACTAGTTTTATTTTGACGTTCCGCTCGGCTCAGTTTAGACCGTCTAAAAGTATAAAAACATGGAGCAAAATAAACTAGAGGGTATCACAAAACCAAAAAAGTAACGTTTCGAAATATTTTAATACAAAACATGTACTGTAATGTAATGTAAAAAGTTTATTTCTCTTTATTACCATTTCTAGCCATTTCTTTAACATTATCAGAAAATTCTCTAACTTGAGAATATTCTCCAAAAGATTATTACCGAGAATTTTACATCTCTAATTTGGATAGTCATATGTCTTGGCATAGTCACGTTGCGGCCATTGCTAAGGCAGCCTCGCAGAAGCGTGGAGTACTTTTCCGAACAAAGAACCTCTATACACAACAACTTTTGATGCTCTATAAAGCCCAAATTCGACCATCACTGGAGTACTGTTCGCATATTTGGGGCTCTGCTCCTAAACATACCCTGAGTTTGCTAGATTCCATTCAAAGAAGAGCCATTCGCTTGATCGGTGACCATATTCCGACAAACAACCTGGAAAGCCTTGAACATCGAAGGCAGGTTGACGACTCGAGTCTATTTTACAAATATTTTCATGGCAAGTGTTCAACTGAGGTTGCCCGCTTGATACCACCCAGAGCGGTGCATGGTAGAAATACACGACGAGCCACTGCAGCCCACCAGTACGTGGTTCAGCTTAGTGTCCCTCGAACGACACTGTTTCAAAATTCTTTCATCTGGAGAACGTCATCACTCTGGAACGACCTCCCTGAGATCGTGTTCCCCAACAAGTATAATCTCCAAAGATTCAAGACCAACGTGAATCGTTTTCTGCGCACACGCACCGCTCCTAGAGCGCCATAAAGGATTTATCCTGTAGTGCTGTGCCTTATCATAAAAAAAAAATTTAAAAAAATAAATAAATGGATTTGTTAATAAGCATAACTGCAGGTATTGGAGCAATGAAAATCCTCATGCTTTTGTAGAAGGGCATACTCAGTACCCCCAAAAAATTAATGTATGGGCAGGCATTTTAGGAAACAAAGTGATTGGGCCATTGTTTATTAATGGGATTTTAAATGGAGGCATTTATTTAGATATGTTGGAAAATACCATCAATCCGCTTATCACTGAAACCATTGAAAACCAAATCGAAGACGATGAAAACCCTATACTTGATGAGGCTGAAATATATTTCCAGCAAGTCGGCGCTCCTCCTCACTATGTTCTTTCGGTTCGGCAATGGCTAGACGACGAGTTTCCAGATAAATGGATAGGGCAAAGAGGGCCTATAGAATGGCCTGCTAGGTCTCCTGATTTTACGCCATTAGACTTTTTTCTATGGGGTCATTTGAAATCTATTGTGTTCACTCCCCAACCTAAAAGTTTGGATGAACTTCGTCAACGCATCATCGAAAGCTGCCATGATCTCCCACAACATGTTTTTGAAAATGTCCGTCAGGAATTTGAACATCGCCTATATCATTGTTTGGCCAATAACGGGCAACATTTTGAACACTTATTGAAATAAAAAGTGATATTTTCGTGTTTTTTTTTCTATCTGAACAAATTTAGATAAATAAAGATTTTTCTAATTTTCTCGAAAACGAATCGACCGATTTTAAAAAATTAAACGTCAAAATAAAGCACTTTGAAAGACCTTTCAAACAAGCTATTACTTGATACCCCTTGTCATTTAAAATTTTTAAGGGGATGACCCCGGGGGGCAGAGGGTAAAATGGGGTGAAGTAGTTTTTGGTTAAAAAGTTGTCCCCTTTGGCAAATCTTTTGACGTGTCTCGGCGTTTTTCTTTTAATCAGTGGTTTACGATAAATCCGTGGTGGGAAGTTTTCAAATGAACACCCTGTATATTAGGTATAAATATACAAAAGAACTGTGGCAGTCTTCTACTGCAAACTGCACTGCGTTTACTAAAAAATATACATACTGTAATGTTATTATCACTCTTTCCTCGGGCGATATTCCATCGGATCTCATGCCTCTTTGGATTCGTACAGAAACAAAGTTTACTAGCTTATCAAAGGTATTTCATTCGTGTATACTTAAAAAACTGCTGCTTATCCATCGCCTTAATCTTTTGAAAATATTTAAATCCACCTTCATTGCGTCTGGCTCTATTTATGGGTCTCGTTTTAAAGCGACGAGTGCGTTTCCTGAGTAATGTTACATATAAGCATAAAACTACCCCTAAAGGGGGCATTCCGATACGGGAGACCGCGACAAGCGACCGAGACCGAGAGACCGCGACGTACCGCTTTAATGGATTTGTATGTGGTGCTTTCCGATGCAAGCGACAGCGACGCGAGACGGTAGGCGTGGCCATCGTGCGACCAACGGTCGCGCGACCACACTGCTCTGGAAGCAGGGATACGCTGCGACCTGCATAGTTTATTTCAATTATTTTATACCTAGAGGGTTAAATGGCGACGTTTTCTACTCAGGAAGATGAATTGTTCATCGATTTAGTGTCTAATCACCCACCATTATATGACAGCACTCTCCAGGCTTATAAGGATAGTATTTTATTTAATTTTTTGTCTTTTTTCTTGCGGTAAAGCCAACACAATTATATTTTCGTCCTCGTCTTCCAATAAACGTTTTAGTGAATGTTTTCTTACTTTAAGATTGTTAGGCATGGTTTTCTGAAACGTACACAATTACTAAATTAAACAAAATGGACCTAGCCAAAGTCGCCACGTCGCGTCGTCTGTATTTGTATGCTACTGGTCGCCGCAGCGACATGCGACCTTTGGTCGCTTGTCGCTCGGTCTCGGTCGCTTGTCGCGGTCTCCCGTATCGGAATGCCCCCTTAAGACACCGAGTAACTTCTTCCTTGCTAAATCCATTTATTTAACTATTTTTTTGTTCTAATAACTGCACTAAAAAAACACCACCAACAGCACAAACTAAAATGTCAGATTATGTTTTTATTTGTCATTGTCAATACTGCGAACGCGAACGCCAAGTTTATTAATGCCTACTATGCACGTCTACGACGAACGCTGGCGCCGACACCGGCGAGTTTATAAATCCAGCTTAAACTACATTAAAATGACAGAGTGAGACATCATCAAATATTGACAATTGTGTAAATACCCGTCAAATAAATAGTTCGTAAACAAGTCTTAAAACCATGTTTTTGTGGCTTGTTTACCTTTATACTACAGATTTACGTCATTCCTATGGCTTTATGACACTCATTAATGTTATTAAATGATAGATATTTTTCACTCTGGAGAATTTGATATTTTCGAAATGGAAAGACAATTAATGTTTATTGTTTAATACACATATTTTCCATTCCACTTTTCTTGGCACGGTTTGATAGCCAATTAATTGCCCTTTGCAACGATGTATCACTCGATAGGTAGTGCCATTTGATATTTCAACGTGAGGTTGGCTTTAGGTGTGAAGGTCGATAGTAAAATTCTATCAAATGTGTAATTAGACTTCCCCCTTGATATTAAAAGTGACGTGTTTTATGAAAAATCTTAATTCTCTCAAAATCAAGAGATATTTAAGGTGGTTTGTTTTGAACTAAAAGCCCCGTGTGTATACACATGCCACTCATTTACGGGCCTGCATGAAGCAGTCGATATGTGGATGTGCGTTAATACTTTGTTATATGCATTGGATTGCTAACTAAACTGTGGAGAAGGGAAATAAAAAACAATTATAATACGAACATATTATAATAAAATAATGATTACTGGCAAATAGTTAACGTAAAAAGATAGAAAAAAAATATTTTGTTAAAATTTGTTGAATTCTTGAAAATAATATTAACATCAATTACATTACAAATATGTTTGATACTTAAATACTTTAATCTATTTCTAAGGCTAGAATATAGTGAGGCGACATCACATGATATGACCAACTTAATGCCGAATAAAATCACGAGTCCTCTCAGCTTTTTAAAAATCAAGAAATACCACAAAGACTTCAACATGCTGTTAATCGCGCATATGTAAACTAACTTTATTTACGACTGTTACATAGTAACTATAATAGGTATGACATTTTCTAAGCGCCACATAGCACTACACTAGAGCTAATTAATAATACAATTATCGCACGAGTACCATAATATCATTGAGTACCGTGAATTCCAACAATGACCTCCGACATAGTAAACTAAATGCTAAAAGGAAATATGGAGTTACGCTTACAAATAAATTGTAACTGTTAGTATTTAATTTAACCTTTTAGACATTCTATTGTTCCATTAACCAATTTAACTAGATTTGATGCTGTTGGAGATTGACCCTGTAGATGTGGGACAGTTGGGATTGAGATTTTGATTGTCATTGTCAAGATAGTTTTGAAATAAAATAGTTTTTGAACAGTAAATGTAATTTGAGCTATCGAAATATATAGAAATAGTTAATAGAAACCACATTTAGTGGTCCATTCCAGATAAAGAACAGCCCTAAGGAAAAACAGTAATAGCAGTTAGAAGAAATGGATGAAAAATCGTCGGAGTTTGATAATCTGTCAAAAATGTCAAGAAAAACTGAAAATAACTACATAAATATAGAAAATACTAATAAAATAAAGACTACGGAAGATAAAGTAAACAGTATAGATGATTTAGAAGATTTTAGAGGATTTCCGAATCCAGAAAATGAAAATTTACCTGAAAGAAAAAACAAAAACCATACCAAATCTTCAACAGGTACTAGTAACAAACAATCGTCATTGTCACTTAACAAAAAATTATCTTTACAATTGGAAGCAAAGAAAAAGTTAGCAGCTATAGAAGAAGAAATATTTCAAAGGCAGGAAGAAAGATTTCAGCGACAGAAGGAAATTATAGAAATGGAATTAAAACTGAAATTAAGTGAAACTGGTTCCCCTATAAATAGTGAATTTGGAGTTCAATTAGAAAAAATTAAAGAGGTAAATTGCCACAATTATTTAGAGTCTATAAATGAGGAGAAAGATATACAAAAAGTTAATTGCTGGTTAAACAAGAATGAAAATAAATTTGGGAACCAAGAAAATTACCTTAAATCAATATCTACTAGTCGGCTTGATAAAGAACTAGACATTTCAGTTGATGCAGGAAAAAGTAGATATGAAGACAAACTTGAGAAAATCCTGTTAAGACAAACTATAGATAAAGAATTACCTTTTTTCTCCGGAAATGTTAAAGATTGGCCCAGTTTTTATAGTCAGTATATATACACGACAAAAATACTCGACCTATCAGAGGAAGAAAATGTATGTAGATTAAGAAAATGCTTGAAAGGTGATTCACGAAGATCCGTAGAAGGTTTATTAATTTCCACATCAGTTGCAGCAACATCCATCATGGAAATACTTAAAAATAAATATGGAAGGCCAGATGTAATAGTAAGAACTTTGGTAAGTGAAGCAAAGTTGATGCCCATAGGTAGAAGTAATGATTTTATGGCTTTAACTTATTTCTCTGAAACCGTCACAAATTTAGTACTTACTTTTGAATCGCTTGATATGTAAAATTACCTGTCTTGTCCCCAATTGCTGGACGAAATGATGCAAAAACTTCCCTATGGTATGCAGCTTTCCTGGGGGGAAAAAGTAGCGAGAAACCATGGAAGTTATAATTTGAAAGATTTTAAGAACTGGATTTATGATAAACCTCAGGAAGCCAGTTATGTTTAAGGAACAGTTAATCACAGGTCACCAAATTATGATAAGTTTAAAAGAACAATGGTACTCACAAAGAACGAGGGAAGAAAGACATATTTTAAAGTCTGTACTTTATGCAAAGAAAATCATAACTTGGAAAAATGTGACACATTTTTGGAAATGAGCGTAGATGAACGATGAAAGTTTGTCAAAGGCAATTACATGTGTTTCTGTTGTCTAAAATCATCACATACAATTTTGAATTGTAGAAATAAAACCGAATGCAAAATTTCAGAATGCAAGAAAACCCACCAAGTCCCCGTCATTTTAATTGCCCAACACGAACTTTGACAAATGCAGAAAGAACTAGAGTTACACAAGATAAAAATATTAAAAATCCAGGATATGAAATCTTTACTAATTCTCAGGCCGGGACACCCAGTCAAGTAGTAGCTCACACGATTAAGAAACAATATAATGAGACTCTACTAAAAATTGCTCCAGTCATTTTACGAACTGAAAAGACAGACTCAACTATAAGTCTTATTGATGAAGAACTGGCAACAGAACTAGATATGTATGGACCTCAAACAATTTTAAATTTAAGATGGACAGATCAAGATACTTCCAAACGAACAGACACAAGAATGGTTAATTTTGAAATTACTGGTGAGTCGGAGAAGGTGTTCTATAAAATGAATAATGTTTACACTTTCAAAGATATGGATCTACCAGTACAAAATATTAACATAAAAAAATTACAAACAAAGTGGAAACATTTACAAAATATCAAATTTGAAGATATTCAGGAAATTCAGCCAAAACTTCTTATAGGCCAGGATTATTGGGACTTGATTACGACAAGAAAACTTATAGAAGGTCCTAAAAATTCTCCCGCCCTATCTTACACTAAGCTTGGGTGGATTATTCATGGAAATCTTGGTCAGTTTAGGGGAAGATTAGACGAAACGATTAGTCTTCATATTCGACAAGAGAAAACGGACGAAGAATTACATGATTTGGTCAAGAGTTTTTTTAGTACAGAATCTTTGGGTATAAAGTACAAAAAAGCGCAACAGTCAATAGAAGATGAAAGAGCAGAAAGTATTTTAAGGAAAGTTTCGGTAAGGAATGAAGATAGATGGGAAACTGGACTAATTTGGAAACATGAAAATGAAAAGTTGCCTGACAGTAAACCTATGGCATTCCGAAGACTTGAATATATAGAAAAGAAAATGGAAAAAGATACACAATTTGCTGAAATATAGAGAGAAAATAAAAGAATATGAAAAAAAAGGATATGCAAGGAAAATTGCTAAAGAAGAGCAAAAAGAATCAGATAGAACTTGGTATTTACCTCACTTTGAAGTTACAAATTCTAGCAAGCCAGGAAAACTAAGATTTGTTTTTGATTGTGCAGCAAAAATAGAAGGGAATAGTCTGAATGATTTTCTTCTAAAAGGCCCTGATTTGTACAATTCTTTAACATCAATAATACATAAATTTAGAGAGCACAGAATAGCATTTTGCGCAGATATAAAGGAAATGTTTCATCAAGTGTTAATAAGATCTGAAGATCAAAATTCCCAACGATTTTTATGGAGGAATCGACCAGAAGACAGTATCGATACGTTTGTAATGCAAGTTATGATATTTGGAGCCGTGTCATCTCCGTATACAGCTCAATATGTAAAAAATATTAACGCTGAAGAATTTTCCGATTATAATCCACGTGCCGTTGAAGCTATTATAAAAAGACATTACATGGATGATTATTTGGGTAGCGTACCTTCTTCTGAAGAGGCAATCAAACTTATTAACGATGTTATTATGATTCATAACAAAGGAGGTTTCGAACTTCGTGGATGGATATGCAATTTAGAAGAGGTTTTTGAAAGTATTCCCTTACATTTACGAAGTACTGAAAAAATATTTGATAATTCGGGAACAACACAGAGGATACTTGGTTTAAAGTGGGATCCAAAAGAAGACGTTTTGAGTTTCCCAATAAGTCGAGGAACTAACGAAACAATTACCCACGAAAAGACAAATTTTGAAAATTATTATGACAATATTTGATCCTTTAGGTTTGTTGGGACATTACATAGTAAAATCTAAGATTTTATTGCAAGATATATGGAAAAGCGGCATTGGATGAGACGATCTTTAAGAAGTATAAACACACCATTACTGAGGGTCCATATAATATTCGACAAATTTACAACATCCTTCTACGTTATTTATTTATAATGCCAAGAGAATGTTCAATAATCTTCCGGTGACTATAAGATGTATTCAGAATATATCTGAATTTGGAAGGGATACCAAGAGATTGCTTGTACGGAAGGCCTATTATACTGTTACTGAGTATTTTGAGGATCAGTTGTGACATTAAGTGAGTTAGTTCAGGTTAGTTTAAGATTTTTTACATCTAAATGTTAATAAAATTTCTGTTTTTTTTTTTATTGACTAGGATATGTAGTGTGATGACATTTGTTGCTGTGATTCATTTTAGAGTTGTTTTTTTATTAGTTGCTCAAGTGTTTTAAGATTTTTAACTATTTTATTTGTTATCGTTGAGTCTGGTCTTATCTTAGATTAAGTATTTCATTTTTAATTAGTTATAGTTCAGCTTTGTCAATGAATGCCATGTATTTTGGACATTAAAGCATGTTTTGAATTTGAACTTGAATTTGAAAAATAATTCACAATACTCCTAGGATATTCCATAGAGTTCCGCAGTCTATAAGACGAAGAGTTGATTTCTGCATATTAGCAAAAGGAAGTCATTTTCAGCAGTTCTTTAATTCTTCGTCATTTTTTTAGTTTGTCGTGTAATGTCAGAATTCAGGCGACGTATATTTCCCTATTTTTAGGGAAATTTTGATATGACAACATCGAGAAATCTGTCCTAAATATTGAGATAAAAAAAACTACACATTAGAATTCAATAAATATTGGCACACGTGTTCATTTTTCTATTTACAGGTGTCCTCATGTCTTAAATTGGCAATATTTTTGTTAGTCTCTAAACTAAAAAAAAAAAATAAACTAGAAAACGATGACACATACGATAAAAATAAACGGTATCAAAAAGAATGAGAAAAGAACGGGGAGTCGAAATATGATATCAGTATTTATACAGGGTATCCCAAAAAAAAAAGGTCAGAAGAGTGAAAGTATTGGTAGCGCAAAAAATGTAACACTCTCTATACTGCCTCTGACAATCTAGACATTTTATTGTAGAGATTCTAAAAATTAATAAGTGTACCAAATTTGAAATAATTATCTCGGAAAATATGAGAGAAAAACGAAAACACAAAAAAAATTAAAGTTTTGTCTCCCCTGTATATCAAAAACGAAGCCTTCTTGACTGCATGTTTATAAGTATTTTCTATTTTGACGAGCACTATCGCTCCCTTAAATATCTAGTGACATTCATTAACATTCGTATGTATATCAAAACAAAGGTTTCAGTAAAAGGCTCTACTATGCCACCAGAAGGCGGTGGCATAGTAGGCCAACATTTTCTTAAACAGAATAATAAAAATCGCTCTGTGCCAAATATTTATTGGATTAGTTAGATCTTCCTTCTTCTAAACTTATTATACCTTTCGTGTTTATATCATCCACTTTGCGAGCGATATGTACCATCAACTACAATGCAAGAGCAATGTTCTCGTTCATCAGCGTAGTGCTACTTCCTATCGGACGATTCCTCGACGGTTCTCATCTCATACTGTGAGTGGGAGTGAGAATCATCTGATTTAAAGTAGCGCTACTAGAGCACTCGACAACCGCGGCAGTGCCAACACTGACGCAAACAAGGAGATGATGTGGCTGAATCGCCTTAATACGTGTCGGATTTTGGTTGTTATCGGCGCCCGATATTATCGGTATTATTTCTATTTTTCTTATTCCACGACAATATTGTCGTCTTTTTATAACTGTTTACATAAACATAACAGTAATGGTCTGGTCTTCGAAACGTTCCGGTGGCAGTTCTTGCTGGTGACTTAATAATTCTTGCACTTTAGTAGAGAATTTCTGTACATCACTAGAGATTTCTGGAATGCTGCTTGTCATAGTAATGGAGCTTTCCACCAAATAACTATCATAAGTATCTTGTGAGCTATCTGTGATGCTGGTTATAGCCATCCTTATGCTCATACACATACTCTCAGATGAAACTGGTTCGTTGGTTTCTACATTTCATAGTTATTTTACTGTGCGAGCGATTTTAATAAAATTACTTTCTACATGATGATGAAGATCATCGATCAAAGGAACATCGTGAATCAGAGTGTCTTGATCAAAATCATGTTCTTTGCAATTTATCGGTTTTTAAAGAGATAATAATTGGCTCGGCTACATCCGAATCTGAAGACTTTTCACTGAAACAGACTACTTTTCTAAATCTTGTTCAACCGTATATTAATTTCTGGCGTATGATCTGCGCCTTATAGGTATTTGGCAAAAGCTTCCCATTTTCTTTTACCCTTCCTGCCTTCATTGCTGTCATTATCAATGGGTATGCAAGAAATATATTGGATGTTCCCTTTATTTTTTTTCTTTACCTACATCTAGTATTCATTATAGTGTCCCTTTTCTCTTCATTTATCACCTCTCGAATAGTTGCATCTTGTTCAGAACAACTTTTATCTCGTAGAGCTGTTTTACCGTTTCTATTAACTTACTCCTCATGTAGGTTCATACCTATATATACGTTCTTTGGGCTTGTTCATAGTTAATAATTTTGTTGGGATTTTTTTTCTGTGGATTTTTACTGTCTGTATCCTTAATGATTCTTTCTTGCAGAAAGTATAATGGTTAGCTGATTTTAGCATTATCTTGTTCTATGCTAATTTCTTCCTTTGCTTTAATTAGTTTTATTTCGACCTCTTCTTTAATTACATTAATCAGACTTATTTGCAGAACATATTACAACATCACCACCATTAGTTTTACACTTGAAATCACGCTAATTTTTTCTGTCTGTACACTTTCAGTTTGATCTTCATGATTATCTTCTGAATTTTCAATAATGACAGGCAATTTATTTTTGTCCTTGCTAACTTCCATAATTCCTGTGTCTTGCGCCTGTTTACTATTAGATTCAATAGAGATAACTCAGTTTTCTTTTCTGTTCCTCAACTATAGGTTCAAACTCAAAATATTTTGCTTCTTTATCAGTCGCTAGAGTGTCTATAACTACAACAGATATATCAATCTCTTCAGGTTAGTTCAGGTTATAGAAATATCTTGACCACTCTCGTCGGTTTCTTGTACCGGCAGAAAATCTTCAGCACACTGGAAATATCTGTTTCTCCAGAAGATATTTTTAAATTACTTTGTACCTACTATTCCTGAATTGATACAGCTTCTGAAGGATATTTTATTGACTCACAATTAAATTTATTTGTGCAGTTTTCTTGGGATAATGATAAATCATTAGGCGCTTGAGCTTGTTCTCCTTCCAAAAAAAAACTGTCTAGTTGTGATCTTGAGTATCTTGAGATTCTGCAATGTTCTTCTTTGATTTCTGGTGAGTTTGTAGACCTTGAACTTATTCAGTGACAATATCGTTATCTGTTTTATTTAGGTTAGTTCGGGTTATGATGCACGCGACCAATGTACAGGGTGTTCATTTTTCGATGTAATTGCAGGGTATCTCGGTAAAGTATTTTTCACCATTTTCAAATGGTATCGACTTATTGACTGCAATAAAACTACCGGTTTAATCCCATTGTTATACACAATCAACTACACTACAGGGTAGGACTTTAGATATTTAATTCGGTATATAATATAATATGAAGGTAATTATGCAATCTAATTAAAATTATTGAGGGGTTTTAGGGAACAATTTAGTGCAATTCGCCTTACTGTAGTAGAAGGCACCTTAGTCATATCACTTGTTACACTTGCGGCAGCACTCGCCTCAAGTCCTTGGTCAAGTAAAGAACTATATACATTTTTAACAATGTTTTTAGCATCAAGAGATAAGTGGTTTTTCTTCAACGGAACACTAGAAGAACCACTATTAATATTTACCCACGGACGCCACATAATATCTGTTTTTATACGTATAAATTTTTGGTAAATAATTTAAAATTATTGTATCGTAACCGTAGCACAACTTGAACACTTCCTAAGAAACACAAAGACTGAAAGATGTTATCGCAAGCACAAGATAGTTAAATATTACCTGCTATAATTACAAATTATAATCCGACCCTGACCGACAGTTTATTTGCATTTTTATGGCCGAGCTCTTGCAAAACGTCCCAGGTACCTAGTTAAACGGAGTCAACCATTTATTGTGAAAAATTCTTTAACAGAATTGTCATAGCTTTCTTAGTTTCTAAGCTGCAGGGTGCTTTCAAACATATGATTTTTTAAATAGGATACCCTGTATATTTTCTCTTACTTGATTGGGCTATTTATAAGCTTTTCAAAAATATATAATAGTTGATAGTTACTGTTAACAATAAACCCGCAAAACGAAAAATTTAGAAAATTAGGGTAGCATAGGCCATGAAACCATTAAAACAAATAAAATAATATCTATCGGGCATGTCTATTTGTCAAAATTTATAGGCAAAAATAACGTTTTGTTGAAATGCATGTCATCCTTTCACTAAAGTTTAAAAAAATTTCGAAAATGTAGTAGTATGAAAATTTTGAAAAATACGATATGTTAGTTTGCTTTATAGGGTGCCATAAAAATAGGTAAGTTTACAATCCTGTAATTTAAATATCTAACTCATAGCGTTTTTACTTTTATAAATATCCAGAGCGAAGGCAGCCCAAACAAGTAACATTTTCAAGTTTAAAAACTAATTTAATTAAGAATCGATCATTTATAGCCAATACCTAAATCATATATAATAAAGAGAATCGAAATTAACGTCATGGCTTTTGTAGACACTAGAAGTTCGTGCAAAGTCACAGAAAAAGACCTCGAGAACAATAATTTTAATGATGCGAATCGGTAACACGACGCGAAATTCTGCGTGACCTACTTAATGCATTAGCGTATGTTCTATTTTTCCGTGAGGTTGTGCGTGAAGTCAGGATGACAAACTAATAAAAATAAGTGAGTATCTTATCTTTGTTTTTGTTGATGCATATCGATCTATTGATATTTTCCTTTAATTATTTATTTTTTTTTACTTCTTTTTCTGTTAATGATTATCTTTAAAGTGCAGGTTTTTCAGAGATATTTAGTGCCATATCTACACGATTTGATTTAAGGGATACACAAAAATATTACCTGTAGGAGTTTTAGGGTTTTATCTAAATCGCCAGAAAATAAAGTAAACAAAAAAACTATGTGAAAGTTAGGAAGAATTAACTTTTTTTATTTTCATGAAATGTCTTTCTTTTCTGGTTCCAAAAACATATAGTTTCTCTATATTATAACTCGAACCGTTTTTAAGATACGATGATCAAATTTTTATAAAGATGCATTTATTCTAGTTTAATACGTCCAGAATACCTTGGAAAACAAAAGCCACATAAGAGCGAAGAAAATTAATTAAAATAACGTCTAGAAAATAAATTCAACAAGTTTCAATATGTCTAGGATGCCCTGAAAGCAAATAATGTTAATGGTTTATCATGCAAAAAAATGATGCCACAACATATAAACATTATTTGTTTTTCAATGTAGTCTAAACGTATTGAACTAGATACTGACCAATTTTGCAGCTCTACAATACTTATGTATCAGCCGCCCCTGCAACTATAGTCTGTCTATCTATCTTACAAACTCATTATAAATGCTAATCCCTTACCGTCATAATAACCTATTGTGTGAGGTGTAAAATTCGGCCACCTGATCTGGGGACTCCAGGTACGGATCTATTTAAAGACTATTATATTAATTAGGGTAAAATAAAATAGATTTATTTTAGTTATTTAAATATGCTGATTATTAATTCTAAAATTCAGTTAGATGTTTGTATTGGTTTAGACAAGAAGTTATTTGTTGTCAATTAAACGTGGTGTCTAAAAATGTTTCGTCCATGGGAAGAAACCAGTACGCCAAGTGGATCTACGGGTCGTGATAAAAACAAATTAAAGTGTGATATTTTATCAGTTGACACAAAAAAAGTAATCTTCGACGTTTACACCACCCTTCTTGAACGTAGTTTTTCAAAATTTGGTGCAGTGAAGGAAGCGGCAGCTTTGACACGCAAGCCAGTGAGCACAGTGTGGTTTGTTGTAAATAAACCTATAGTGGAGAGACGAAAGAGGAAAGACTCTTTTACTTTTAAAAAACTGGACGCGACGGATGTCGATATAATTCGTAGAAAAATATATGCCATGTACAGGGAACAAATGATCCCCACTTAAAAAAGATGATACAGGAATAGAATGTTGTCGTGAGACTCTAAGGAAATGAATTTTAAGAAACGGTTTAAAATGAAAAAAATTAACAAACGACAAGTAATTATGGAATCGGCTCGGTTAAAAAGATGGAGGATGGAATACCTAATTGCAGTCCATGGATACAGACAGGATGGAAGGGATATTATTTATTTGGACGAGACGTGGTTGGGTAGATTTATCGGGTCAACGCAGAACCAAAGCTCCATTAAATAAAAGTAAGCGTATAACAATAATTCATGCTGGGACAAAAAACGGATTTATACCAAACGCCTTGGCCTTATCAGCCAAAAATATAAAGGACTCCCTTGTTGATTTTCACGATGATACTACGGACTCTACCTATTAATTTATTTACATACTGAACGAAAACTAACATGTTGGGCCGTGGAACTTATCTAAACAAAAACATATAAAAAATTGGTTTACAGGGTGTTTCCCCATAATTAAAGAGCTTCTGTTGACTCTGTTGTTCGAGATAGAAAAAAATCTTTTAAAAAAAAAGTTGTGGGAAAGGACCTAAATCCCCACAATCTGTTACACGAAAAACAATCGGGTAACGCGCATGCGTGCTATAAACCATCCCATTTTCTTTGAAAGGGAATACCCTGAATATTCTAATGAGGCTTAAAATTCCCATTTCAAAAATATATATGTTGACTATAATCGCTCCAGTCGTTTTTGAAATATTTCGTTTAAAAAAATCAAGTTTATAAGAAATATATCGCAGTAGCCATGGAGATGGCGCAATCAAATTAAACAATAGATACCTTTCTTGTCAACTAATAGCATTTTAGCTTCAAAATGGTAGCGCGTCTTTTGTTTGCTTTTATCCGTGTGTGACTGCTGGATATTTCGAATAAACTTAATTTAAATTTAAATATATATCTCAAAAACCACTGAAGCGATTATAGTCAACATACCTATATATTTTTGAAAAGAGAAATTTAAGAACACTCAAACTATTCAGTAATATACAGGGTTTTTTTATTTTAAAAATATATGGAATGCTTGAAATCACGCATGCGATTTACTCAATTGTCTTCTCTAATTTTAATAATTTTCTGTAATAACAGTCTGCAGAAAATGTTTAAATATGAGGAAAGACTCTGTACAGGGTGGGTCAAATTGAACACTTTTTAAGGGAAACTCCTATTTCTAAGCGAAATAGATGAAAACCGATGCCGGCGTTTTAAGGCCTAATCTTAATGACAAACTTAATGTTGAATACCGCATATCGATATCTATCACCGTTTCGGAAAGGTTATACTTTTTTCCAGTTGAAATTTTTTTATTTCTATGAAAACATTTCCAACGCACTTTTTTACGAATAATTCAATGGTGTAAGTAGAAATTTTTTCAAATTAATATTTTTAAATGGGACACCCTCTATATTCTTGCATATTTGAATAGAGCTTGAAATTACTATTCCAAACTTGATGTCTTGCTTACATTTTTTTTTTAAACAAACAGGTTTAAAGTTGTTTACGTGTTTACTTTGAAGCGCGCACTTTAAATCAGTAGGCCTTGGACGACGCGGCGATAAATAGGGTGCAAATGCTTACTGCCAAGTGTAAAATTTTAATTTAGGCAGTAAAGATAGTCCTCATTTCTTAGTTTTCGTTCAACTTTTGAAATAAATTGGCAATGAAATTTGAAAATTATGAAAGATGGGATATGAGAGTCTGTTTTATACAAACCGGAGAGAATGTAGAGGAGACAAGAATTTTTTACCACGAGCGGTGTTCAGAGAGGAGACTACCTTTTACAGATATTTTCATTTTCACAAGATTGCGACATTGTAACAAAGGGCGCGATTTTCCGTTGAATGGTAATTGGACAGACGAAGCTTATGTAAGCAGTGCCGGTGTTTTCAACCGCTACAACTGTTATACTTGGTTACAACAAAGTCCTCATCCAATTGTGGACCAGAGAAGGCACGAAAGATTTGTGTTCTAGTGTGGGCAGATTAGTTTTTAGGGGCAGGATTATTGGTCCATTTATTTATGATGGCGCCCTCACATTCCAAAGGTATTTGCAAACTGCAAGGCAAGAAATAGAACTCCTTGTTGATGAATGGCCACTAATGAAACTTAGGAACGTATGTTTTTAGCAAGACGGGGCACCGCCTTACAACACTGCAATTGTCAACAATTTTTTGGCGCCCAATTTTGGGAGTTAATTGGATAGCTAACCAAGGTTCTAATCATTGGCCGGCGAGGTCACCAGATCTAACGCCAATGGATTTTTATCTTTGGGAGAAGTTGAAAAACTTTATTGTTAAATTGCCAACGAATACTAGCAAGATTTAGTCGCGGTGAAGGTTTTGCATCTCTCACCCCAAGTGAACTAATTAACTCGACAAGAGATGTTGAGAAAAGGTGCTGTATGTGCATAGGGAAATCGGGCGACCTTTCGAACACCTGCTGTAAAGAAATATCGTTCTTGTTTGCTGTTCCTTATTATTGTTGTTTCGTTTTTTATTAGTTAATTTTTATTTGACATATAGTTAAAATTTTTATAACGTTATGGCGTTTTTATTGTAAACCTGAGTTTTTACTCCTGTGAACGGTTTTATTAAAATTACACCTGACAGTAAACATTTGCACCCTTTTATCGCCGCGTCGTCCAAGGCCTACTTGTTCAAAGTAAACACGTAAAAAAAATTTAAAAATTTGTGTTTCAAAGAAAATTTAAGCAAAACACCAAGTGTGCTATATTTTTGGAATGGTGATTTCAAGCCGTGTTTAAATATGCAAAAATATACAGAGTGTCCTATTAAAAAAGTTGTTTTTTTCTATTGATACCTATTAAAATATTAGTTTGAAAAAATTTGTACTTATACCGTTAAATTTTACGTAAAAAATTGCATTGGAAGTCTTTACATTTCATAGAAAAAAAAATCTTACCTAGAAAAAAGTTACGGACACTTTTTCCGAAAACGCACATTCTCGAAAAACATCGTGTATCTCCGAAACGGTGATAGATATCGATATGCAGTTTTCGCCAATAAGTTTGTCATTAAAATTAAGCCCGAGATACCCCCATCAGTTTTTATCTATCTCATTTAGAAATAAGAATTTTCCTTTAAAAGTGTTCAATTTGGCCCACCCTGTACATGCAAATTTCGTAATAGTTAAAACCGTACCATTACATTGAGCCATAAAAACTTAAAATATACATGCTACAAATATTCCCTCTTACTTTGGCCGACCCCTTCCCTTTCCACCACCCACCTTTCCCCTCTTATTGGGCGTGTTCTTTTTTTTATCGTCCACCTTCCTTTTTGCCGGAGTCGAACCCAATACTGTGAAGAAACCATCAAGTCGCGCTTGCGTAGTGGTACCGCGTGCTTTCTGCAGTTTCTTCACTCCGTTACGAACTCGATCTTCGCTGAACTGGCGGTCTCCACAGAGAAACTTCACCATGCCTTCTTCATCTGGTTCACTCCATTTCAGCTAGAAAATATATTAGCTATAGGGTCATGCAACGAGGACTGAGCAGAGCCATATTTTTAGCTCTACTATAAATAAAAAACTAGAAACAAAAATACCATATCATGTATTTTTTCCCGTAGAATCTACAAATAGCCTTAAAGCTCTACAACGTGCAACTTTATAGAATGATTAACACGGTTTCGCTACTGCAGGATTCTGAAAAGGCTATTTAAGATACGAGTCCGGTCAAATTATATTTTAACTTTAATTTTTAATTTTTTCATTTTAATTTTAATTACGGTACCGGCTCATAGTGCTGTGATAAATAATATATTACTTAGAAAGATAAATTTGAGGTAACTGGACTGAAAGGAATTCAGCTTATCAGTGGCCACCAAGATCCCCCGATTTATCACCTCTGAACTTCTTTCTTTGGGGATATCTTACAGAGGCGGTATACGCAAAGTAACCTTTTCGTGATTTAGGTCATTTGGAAGATGAGATTATTGTGGCAGTTTCTCTAATTTTAATAGACACTGAATCTTAAAAGTTTACAATACAAAATATTCTTAAACATAACAAGTTTCATGCATACAACCCTGTATTTATTAACGAAAATTTTCATGTGGCGCTTTCTCTAATTTCTCCAGACATCTTATGAAAGGTTATTAAACATTCTAGTAAGCAAACAATAAAATGTATTAAGAGGAATGGCAGAGTAACAAAGCAATAGTTTCCAGTGGCAATATTTTAAAACTTATTATAATTATACAGGGTGATTCCTAAGGTGATACTTTTTTTTCAACTGTGTATACAACTACTTAGAAGTGTTTCTGCGTAACGTTATGCCAGTCGAACAATTTGGGTTTCGGCCTGAACATTGCACAGTCAGGCAGACGACGCGACTAACTTCAAACATAATAAAAGGCTTTAACAGGAGAGCGGTTTTCTTTGACGTAAGCAAAGCATTCGACAAGGTCTGTCATGATCGTCTCTTGTTGAAATTGATAAGACTGGGACCTCCGAACTACTTAATCATAGTGGTAGATTCTCTCTTGGCGAATAGAAGTTTTGCTGTCTCGTCAGAGAACGCACTTTCTTTGAATAAACACGTCAGAGCGGGAGTACCGCAAGGTTTACCTCTCTCTCCGATGCTGTATAACGTTTATACTCATGACATTCCGCGCGATAGATTTACGCTGATGATACCGCAATCACTTCAACTGCCAAACAGCCGCGACTTGTCGTCAGCCGGATGCAGCGCCACGTAATCAATCTAGAGAAATGGCTGTCGGCTTGGAAGATTCGCTTGAATCTCTCCAAGACGAAGGCTATTTATTTTTCGAAAAGCAATGTTAGTAGGCCTGAGACAAGGCTTCGTGTCAACGGAGTCCAGGTGAACTGGTGCCAGGAGGTAAAATACCTGGGACTTATATTTGACCAACGACTGAACTGGAGGTGCAATTCAATTAATAGAGTAAAGCTAGCATTGCAAGAATTACGCTCTATCTACCCCTGCTTCACAGGCGGAGTAGACTTGGTAATAGGACTAACGTCAAACTCTACAAGGTGCTAGTCAGGCCGGTTCTCACTTATGGTGTACCTTCGTGGTGCAACATAAGCAGAACGGAGCTTAATAACTTCCAGTTAATACAAAACAGGGCGCTATAAATTATTGCGGGTGTCCCAGGCACACTATGAATCGCATACTTCATCAAGACTTTCGTATGCAGACAATAAATGAACTTTTCACAATAATTATTACAGACGCACGGACGTATCGACAAACCCATTAATCACGGGCTTACACACGAAATCTAGACCAAACAGTACGTACTACCGAAAGACTGGCGCCCTGTTGGTCCAATCCCATAGCAGAGAGGCACGAATAGTAGTGAAACACTACCAATCAACCACCAATCACCCAATCAATATCAGAATCAATAGAACAGGCGCCAAAATTTTGCAGTATAAAAACTTTTTAAATCAAACACGCGTAAATAAGAATAATCAAGGCAAAAGTCAATTTTAAAACTTCTACATGTGATAAAACCTAAACAGTTTGCGAAGATTCAAATGAAGAGCATTTCTGACTTAAAAAAGAATACAGAGATCCCAAGTATACATATATTTTAATAACTGACTATTTCTATTTCTAAGGTACAGGGTCTTCCAACGAGGACTGAACAGGGCTCATTTTTGAGCTTCCTTGTATTTAAAGAAAAATCCAAAATAGCCAATCGATGTACTTTTTCCTGCAGAATTCAAAAATGAAACCAAAAATTTATTTGAACCAGAAACAAAAGAGTTACGCTATGGATAAGGTGTTTTTTAAATGGAACATAGCTTTTTTTATACGATTTTTGGAACGAGTGATTTTTTTTTGTCCGTTCTGATCAAAATATTTAATATTGTGACAGCTATTTTTATTAAATTTTAATGTTTTATCCAGTATAATTTAACTTTAACCTGTTTGAAACATACACTAGGTAATAAAGATATAATCACCTTTGAATCCTTCAAAGTTAAAAAATTTGTCAAATTTACTATAATATTGCCGAAATGAAATATTCATTAGATGAGAGATTGCAGATTGTTATCTTGTTCTACAAATGCCAAGAAAATGCAAGAGAAGCAAGGAGAAGATTTATTGCAAATTTTCACAGAAATATATCCGTCAATACTATTCTAAGGATAAAGAACCTATTTGAGGAAAATAAAACATTACATGACAGAAAAAGAAATCCAACTCTATAATAATTAAAAAAAAAACATTAATAATTTAATTGTTCAATGTGACCTCCGTTGTTCTCGAAACATGTGCGATAACCTCTTTGTAGCCTTTCCAAACTTGGTCGATCCTTTCCTATCTGGTATAACAGAAATATTATAGCTAACCTAAAACATAAACACAATATTTTTAAAAAATATAAGAAGACTAATAATATCGGGTATTACACTAGATTTAGAGAAATAAGGGCAGAGACGGGTCAGATGATTAAGAACGCGTATCAAGCGTACATTCAAAACATGGAAAGGAATATTAGGGATGATCCCAGAATTTTCTGGCGATATATACATCAAAAAAAGAACACTTGTTCTATACCAGGGGAGATGTCATACCAAGAAATAAAATTTGATGATCCTAAAGCCATTGCTTCTGCTTTTGCAGACTATTTTAAAAGTGTCTATGATCCAGCTAGCAACCTGCTGGACCCACCATCCACGCTGATTCTAAACCATATAAAAATAAATACACCAAATATTACTGTAGACGACATAATTTAAGTTTCGAAGAGCCTTAAGCCAAAGATGTCATGTGGGCCTGACTCTGTCCCAAGTTTCTTTATTAGGGATACTATAAATGTCTTGGCAGCGCCACTTTGCAAAATAATGAACCTTTCATTGAATCATCAACGATATCCCAAAATGTGGAAAATATCTAAGATATGTCCAGTCTTCAAGAGTGGAAACAGAGGCCAGGTTGAAAACTACAGGCCCGTTTCACTTATCTGTGGTTTCTCGAAAATATTTTAAATGCTATTATATCAGCACATAGGGCAGAGAGTGGAACCCCTTTTGTCAGTCCACCAACATGGCTTTTTGAGGGGACGGTCGACGACCACCAACCTGTCCTCTTTCTCTAATTTTGCAGCTAAAGTGATTGATTCAAGAGGACAGGTTGACGTGGTGTTTACCGACTTCACAAAGGCTTTTGACAAAATATGTCACAGGACGTTGCTACTGAGATTACGTGAATTTGGTTTAACCGATAATTTTATAACTTTCTTTAGTACATATTTACAAAACAGATCTCAATACGTTCAGTACAACGGATTTAAATCGCAGCGGTTCGGAGCTACCTCCGGGGTGCCTCAAGGGTCAAACCTCGGACCGCTTCTGTTCCTTATCTTCATAAACAATATTCAAAATGTTATTGACGTAGAATACCAGATTTTCGCTGACGATCTCAAACTGTATGTTTCAATAAAATCCGATTCAGACTGCATGAGATTGCAGAACAGTATCAGAGCGGTTTGTGACTGGTGTCTTAGTAATGGGCTCTTACTCAATGCCAAAAAATGTTCAGTGATGACGATTACTCGGAAAGTCTCACCAATAAACTTTCGCTACGTCATTGGGGAAGAAAGATTGAAGCGAGTGGAAAACGTCAGGGACTTGGGTGTCACTATAGACTCTAAGTTGTATTTTGATGTGCATATTACTAAAGTCGTTTCGGAAGCTATGCAAATGCTTGGTTTCATAATTCGAAATAATTCAGAGATAAGGAAACCCTCACGGTTCTATTTATGACATTGGTGAGGAGTAAGCTTGAGTATGGGTCCCTTATATGGACACCCATTTACAATAAATATGTAACAGCTATCGAGCAGGTTCAGAGAAAGTTTATGAAGTATCTGGCTCTGAAAGCGGACGGGATGTATCCCCCGGTTGGTATAGACAATGATATCCTATTGACAAGATTTAATCTAACGAGCTTGGAAAAACGCCGAAACATCCATAACTTAATATTTTTACATAAGCTTGTCAGCGGTAGAGTTTTTTGTCCGTATCTGTTGGGTGAACTAAAATTCAATGTGCCAAGATTAGCAAATAGGCAAGGTAATTATAATTATTTTTATTTGTCAACAGCAAATTCCAATGCTATGTATGTATCACCTGTACATAAAATGTGCTCAACATACAACAAGGTGTCATTCGCATGCGATTTGAGCATGACTCAAACTCAATTCCTTAGAATATCCTCAAATAATTTGTGATATTTAATGTAGGTATAAGCAATCTAGTAAGATAGTTCAAATTATTATTATATTATATTATATTACCATACTGTAAGAAAGTTATTTTTAAATTTGTAAATTTCAAATGTTATCGGCCCTGTAAATTGCTTTTTGTTGTTGGGCTTTGCTAAATAAATAAATAAATAAAATAAATAAATATTATAGTAAATTTGTCAAATTTTTTGACTTTGAAGGATTCAAAGGTGATTATGCCTTTATTACCTAGTGTATGTTTCAAACAGGTTAAAGTTAAATTATACTGGATAAAACATTAAAATTTAATAAAAATAGCTGTCACAATATTAAATATTTTAATCAGAACGGACAAAAAAAAATCACTCGTTCCAAAAATCGTATAAAAAAAGCTATGTTCCATTTAAAAAACACCTTATCCATAGCGTAACTCTTTTGTTTCTGGTTCAAATAAATTTTTGGTTTCATTTTTGAATTCTGCAGGAAAAAGTACATCGATTGGCTATTTTGGATTTTTCTTTAAATACAAGGAAGCTCAAAAATGAGCCCCTGTTCAGTCCTCGTTGGAAGACCCTGTACATAGCCTTTTTAAAAAAAAAAACGAAGGAAATTAATTTTTCAAGGTTATTATAGCCGCTAATATATGTATTAAAATATGTATTAAAAAAAAGGGGGCTCTGTACCTTAGAGCTCTCAAGTCTTATCTTTACCATCCCAAAAATTCAGGCATAGCAATTTCGTAATAAGCCTGTAATCTTGCAGCGCGCAAAGCATTTTTTTGTCGAAATATATTAGAATTTCCCTATCTACAGCTATATTTATTCTCAGTCGACGTGAAACAATCGATACGGAGGCAGAATTATGGTTCAGAGAAAAAGTTCGGTTAGGAAAATAAGAATTGAAATGGCACGAGGAAACTTTATTAATTGTTGTCAATAATTGAGTATTTGCGTTAACTATAAATTGGAACAAATTTACATTATATGTGTCATATTTATAAGACGGCTAAAAAGCTACGAAAAATAAATTTGACATGCATACCACGCAGGGTATTATCACGTAATTCTTGTATGAATAAATAATAATGAACCTTATTATAAATTATAGATTATCAAATATAATGAATCGTTATTAGCTACCGTGACCTAAGAAGCTATTAAATAGGAATTTCATAGTATATGGCATGATGGATGTTGCACGACGTTCATTTAAAAATATAACAAAATCTTTTGAGATACAAAGATACCTTTTCTTTAAAACATAAAATGCGTGTTTCAAGGTTAATATCGTCAATAATAGTTGGTGAAAAGGGAAAATGGGTATAGCATATACATTTCGAAACGTCGACCATCGGCCTGGGAGGGGGTAAGACATATCAATTCATTTGGAACAAATAGTAAGGGAGCTTCAATCAAAGGGTAACGCTAAGGTTGACATGCACAGAATTTATTCAAGTTCGACTTTCCACCCTGTATGTAAATACATTATGTAGATTGGAAAAATACCACTAGCACCTTAAATTTCTATTATGGCAAAAAACGATAGTAAGGAGGATGCAATGAACTTAAAATATCTAAATAGCTATTTTCTTCCATATTTTAAATTAAATTTTTTTTTGTACCAAAAATACCTACTGTCCCTGCTGAACAATCAGAAAAGAAATTAAATTTGTCACCTTACTTTTACGCTAGTACATAGGGTATTGATATTAAACCATGTCTTCCAAAAAAGGATATATATTCCAATGGAGCAGAATGAAAATTCAGAAAAGCAAGCAAAAAGCAGATTTCGACTAGCTAATGAACCGATATACACTATTGGACAAAAGTAGAGCAACAAAGTGCTTTTATTTCCTTGAGTTTAAAAAATTAATGATATGATTGTGATCCCCAGCTAATTTAAATGAAATATTATCCCCACAATATAGTAAGTTTTCACAATATTTTGGTACACTTTAAACAAAATGAAGATAAGAGAAATATTTATATTTATAAAAATCGACAAAATGAAGTGCGACAAAAGTAAAGCAACAAATTGTGTCAACAGTATTTTGTTTTACATATTACGATAAAAAAACCATTAAGCACATTTAATAATTACAATAGCTAGAAGTATTATGTTAATAGTTAATAGAATATCCATTATTTTTTATTACTTGCCGACAACGTCGCGGCATTGAGGCAATCAATTTTTCGGGAAGGTTTGTCCAAACTTCATTGATTTTATTTACCAATGATTGTTTATTTGGAAATAATTGTGTACGAATTCCACGTTCAACTTCTTCCCATAGATTTTCAATGGGGTTAAGGTCTGGGGATTGCGCCGGCCACTGGAAAACCCGAACGTTATTTTCTTGAAACCACTCTTGAACAATTCGTGAAGAGTGTTTTGTATCATTATCCTGTTGGAAAATAAAACGCAACGGCATTTCCCACTCTGCATAAGGCAACATTACATTTTGCATTATATCTCTATAGACAAATCGATCCGTGGTGTCATTAATGAAGTTTAAAGGACCCATCCCATTCCATGAGAAACAACCTCATAGAAAAACACTGCCTTTGCCATGTTTAACTGTGGGTGTAACGTATTTGGGATTAAACCTTGTGTTGATTGGCCGTCTTACACGCTTCATTTTATCAGACTTCAAATTTTTATAACGCGTTTTATCGCTAAACAAAACTTTTTTCCACTCGTCTACTGTCCAATTTAAATGTCGACGTGCAAATTCAAGCGTAGCTACTCTATTTCTTGCCGAAATAAGGGGCTTTTTAGCCGGGCGTCTACTAAATAACTTTGCGTCTATCAACCTTCTTTGAACTGTGCGTGGACTAACCATAATTTCGGGAATTTCAGCAAAAATCTAGGCGCAGACATCCAAGGATCGTTTTGAGAAATCCTTTTAATGCGTCTGTCTGTCCAAATTGTTGTTTTTTTCGGCCTTCCCGATTTCGGTAGATTCTCTAAATGTCCCCTTTGAATGTAACTTGAAATTATTTTGGATACGCTGTATCTTGGTAAAACAAGCCGTCTTGAAATTGGGGCTTGTTTTGTACCTTCCAAGTGTGCATTCACTACTCTCTGCTTTAATTCTTTCGAAATTGGAATACCTCTTGGCATGATTAATACGGTACAGAAATATTAATTAAACATAAAATAAACTCTGCAAAAATACTTTAACCTTTACTTTTACTAAAACCTTTCTTTTTTAGGAAAATATTAAATATTAAAATGTTGCTTTACTTTTGACGCATTACAATACTGTATTTAAAAGTTTACGTCAGTATCAGTTCATTTGTTTTGATTGTTGGAAGAAGCTGTTGTCGCCGATAACAGAAGCCTACTTTGATATTTAAGACACGATGTATTTAAATACGATATCATGCATTTAATATTATAAAATCGAGATTTCTTTCATTTTTCGAAAGTGTTGCTCTACTTTTGTCCGATAGTGTATTTATAATGGTCCAATTGGTTAGGGCGTTAGTGTATAAAACCGAAGGTTATCGGTTCAAATTCGGCTCGTAATCTACTTTTTTTCAGTATTTTCATTCTTCGTCTGATATGCCACTAGCTTATTTGAAATTTTAAAATTATCACAGGCGCTAATATATCTTTGTACTTATAATTACTTTGCCTTTGAAATTAATGGACAGTGATCCTTCACCTGACTGAGGCTGCAATCGCAAAATGTCGGTGATGCTTTTTTAATTTTATTTATTAAAATAATAATAATAAGTACCTAGGTACCAACTAAACAACATATTATATGTATACTAAATATCTACCTACTAATTAGGTATTATTATATTGTGTCTAATTTTAACCGCAGGTATTGTTTTGCATAGTAGACGAAATACCTATTTCTCTTCCGAAATGAAACCAAATTATCGGTAAGTAACCACGCGAGATACGAGCTACGGATGGAATAAAAAAGTTATCAGTCTGCTGAATTCGATCAGCCCGCCCTTCGATACAGTTTCGAACGTCTCGCAGTGTAAGCGGTGTTTAGGGTGTATTTTGCAGTACGTTGTGATCTCGCTAGTCTGTCCAGCTCAGATCAATCCCTTGCTGAACAAAGTACACCCTTAATTAAAAGCAAAAGAGTCTCCGACATAAACGTGTCGCTTTTGTCAATCTAACAATATTAAATTTCTATGCTATTCTTCAATATCTAAACACTAAATTACCTCGATGCCCTCCGGATCAGCAACTTCAGGGTTTAAAAACAAATCTCGAGCACCCTCGTAATTCCAATTTTCTGGTGGTGGATACTTCTCTGTGTCAATGTTCTTCAAAATCTCTTCAATACTTCTATGCGTTTTAATATACTCAATGGACTTCTTTGGTCCAATGCCTCTAATTGTATCTGTATAGTCACAACCCATCAAAATGCAAAAATCTATAAACTTAAAAGAAAAACATGCATTTAACGTACCCAGGTTGTTGTACATGCTGATCATTTATAGTGTCCCCCCCCTCTTAACTTTTTTGTTTTTTGCATTAGATCAAATGTTAAATATAAAAGTTGTACAGAATAATGTAAGCTATTTGCAGAATAATATATGAATATACAGGGTATTGCAGAAATGAGTCACAGGTTAAAATATTTTTTCTTTAAATGGTGCACCCTATATATTGTTAGCTTTTTAGAATCTCCTAAAACTTCTGAATATTTTTCTTATAACATGTCCTATACCTAAATATAAAAGTTTTCGAAATAATCGCATTTTAACTAAGCGGCTACATTCAAAAATAAATATTCTAGATTTCAGTATAATTCTTAGGTGGCTGGGAATTATGCGGTCACGGAGCAACAAAAACTATGTTTATTAGTGACAGTTACCTACATATTAAGTAAATATTACATTTTTTTGACACATATGCCTTATTCAGAAAGGGAAAAACAAGTAATTTTTAACGGTACTTTAAATGGAGAAGGTTATTTGAATTTCCTCCAACACGAGCTAGAGGACTACTTTGATGAGCTTCAATTGGAACAAGAGCGAAACATCGTCTTCCAACAAGATGGCGCTCCACCTCACAGTGTAGTAGCTGTTACAAACTACCTTAATCGAAGGTTCCATGAATGGATAGGACGGGCTGCACCAATACAATGGCCACCTAACAGCCCTGACTTGACGCCCATGGATGCATTTTTATGAGGAACGCTCAAGGATCGAGTGAATGCAAATACAATTGAAAGCACTGAACATTTAAAAGAACTTATTAAAACATAAATTCAAATTCTGAATGAAGATTATTCCCAATCTATCACCGCCGCATTACGAAGGTTACGAAAAACGTATATCAAATGTATTCAAGAAAACGGGGGCCCAGTTGAGCAATTTAATTTGTAATTACCACAAGTTCCTCTTTATTGTTGAGATTTTAATTTTAAAATTTATATTTTAAATTTTGTATTTCATATGCTTTTAGTAGTATATTTAAATCACTATTTTCGTCTCTTTCCATTGTTCTCTTCTTTCTCGCTAGGCTAGATGTTTGTTGAAACTTTTCATAGATTCGATGGAACGTTTTTTTGTCTGGAACGTGCATCCGGGGATTAATTGTACGGAGTTCCCGTTGAGCCAATTTAACGCTATTGTTTGCTTTAATAAATGTTTGCAAAATTACTTGTTTTCCCCTTTCTGAATAAGGCATATTTATCAAAAAAATGTAATATTTACTTAATATGTCGGTAACTGTCACTAATAAACATAGTTTTTGTTGCTCCGTGACCGCATAATTCACAGCCACCTAAGAACTTTACTGAAATCTAGAATATTTATTTTTGAATGTAACCGCTTAGTTAAAATGCGATTATTTCGAAAACTTTTATATTTAGGTATAGGACATGTTAAAAGAAAAATATTCAGAAGTTTTAGGAGATTCTAAAAAGCTAACTAAAGAAAAATATTTTAACCTGTGACTCATCTCTGCAATACCCTGTATATTCATATATTATTCTGCAAATACCTTACATTATTCTGTACAACTTTTATCTAATGCAAAAAACAAAAAAGTTAAGAGGGGGGGGACATTATAAATGATCACCGTGTACATTGTATTTAATAAACTTTGCAGCACATGGAAATCGTATTCTTGATAAAAAAAAACTGTGTAATACTAAAGCATTTAATTTCGCGAGATTCTTCGTGATACAAAAATCATATAATTATAAAATATGAAGATTTTTCCTAGGATATCAAAAATGAAAAAAGTCCAGATATTAAATTTTGAAGAAAATTAAAACCTACTTTTACGCCACTGGATATTTTTTAAAACCAAAGAATAAGTGAAGTACTAGATTTTAAAAAAAAATACTGTACAGGGTGTTCATTTTTCGATGTAATTGCAGGGTATCTCGGTAACCAGTAAAGATAGAGACTTGAGGTTTTTACAATACTACGCTACTTTTTCGTGAAACAAAAGATGCCGAAAACAGAATTGTCTTAGCTTTCTTAGTTTTTAAGCTACTGGGTGTTTTCAAAAATGTTTGCTTTTTGACCACACCCTGTATTTCGGTTATCCTTTAACTTATTAAAAAATTGAAAACTGTTTCTAAGAGAGTTTTCTAAGCAGAATTCAGTGGTGTTACGTATTTTCTGGGAGTCTTACTTTTTGAGATTTAAGGCAGATTTAAAACATATGATTTTTTAAACGGGACACCCTGTATATTTTTCTCTTATTTGATCGGGCTATTTTTAAGCTTTTCAAAAATATATAATAGCTGATAGTTACTATTAACAATAAACGCACAAAACGAAAAATTTTAAAAATTAGGGTACTAATTAGGCCATGAAGCCATTGAAACAAACAAAAGATCTGACATGTCTATTTGTCAAAATGTATAGGCAAAAATAACGTTTTGTTAAAATACATGTTACCATATTATCGCTAAAGTTTAAAAAATGGCTAAAATGTAGTAGTATGAAAATGTTGAAAAATACAACATGTTAGTTTGCTTTATGAGTGCCATGAAAATAGGTAAGTTTACAATCTAGTAATTTAAATATCTAACTTATAGAGTTCTTACTTTCATATATATCCAGAGAGAAGGCAGCCCAGTCAAGTAACATTTTCAAGTTTAAAAATTAATTTAATTAAGAATCGATCATTTATAAAGCCAAGACCTAAATCATATATAATAAAGAGAATCGCGAAAGGGACGAAACGAACGTTATTGCTTTTGTAGAGGCACTAGAAGTTCGTGCAAAGTCATAGAAAAAGATCTCAGAGTAATAAAATATTGTCTAAAACATTATTAAATAAATATCATTTGAAACCCTAGGAAGTAAAGATTGTGCACCCTTTACTTACTGGGAATGCTGTGCGACGACTTAATTTTAGCAGTAATGACATATTCTTTTGTTTGTTTCAATGGTTTTATACATAGGCATCGTAACTATAGATCCGACACGCCATTCATAAATGCTATAAAATTGTGATGCCAAAATCGTTTGGTGGCGAGACGCTGTGAGGAGCTAGGTGGGGCCGGGAGTGGGGATTACGCTGCCTTTACATATGCATGCGACAAAACTCCAGGAAAGCCCACAGAAAAACGCTGTCACAAATGAATGGAACATCCGCTATGCCGAGTGGATGCGGATGGCCACGAAAATGATGAAATCTGGGCGGATCCTTTATTGCTGCGTTGCCATACTACAGATTTTTTACAAGGTTTTAGGCAATGTTATATATTTCCCACATCATGTTATTCTAGTTATCATAGAAGTTAAAGCTGGATTTATAAACTCGAAAAGTTGGCGAGGTTAAGGTTCAGTTGGTGTTGGAAATAGGAGTTCAATATAAACTAAAGGGAACACTCAGTTCCATTTATACACTCGTTCATGTTGTTCATGGAAAGCTCATGTAAGGTTCGAAAACTTCCCGGGTAGTTTGAGATAACCAATTTTTATGCTCGGAGTTCGGTATATCTAACCTCACAAACTTGATCATAACTTCAACCTCACCAACTTTTCGAGTTTATAAATGAAACTTAATACTTTTAACAGAATAAGCCCAGAAAACTACGTTTTCTGTTCCGTAAGTCTGGCATACCAAGTGGAGGGGAGCAGCTTGCATGTTGATTTACTTTACACTGGAATACAATAATGACAACACGTTTATTTGTTATTGTTCGGTCTAATAGTTACGATGTCTATGGTTTCATAGCCTACTACCGTATCAACTATTATATATTCTTGAAAAGCTTAAAAATAGCCCAATCAAATAAGCCAAAAATATATAGGGTGTCTCATTAAAAAATCATATGTTTGCTTTAAATCTCGAACAGTAAGAATCCCAGAAAAAGTAGCAGCAGTAAGCACGCCACTGAATTCTGCTTAAAAAACTCTCTTAGAAATAGTTTTCAAATTTTTAATAAGTTAAAGGATAACCGAAATACAGGGGGTGGTCAAAAAGCAAACATTTTCAAAAACACCCTGTAGCTTAGAAACTAAGAAAGCTACGACAATTGTGTTTGCGACATCTTTTGCTCCACGAAAAAGTAGCAAAGTAACGTAAAAACTGCAAGTCTCTATCTTTACTAGTTACCGAGATACCCTGCAATTACACGGAAAATTGAAAACCCTGTACATCAGTATTTATATTGAGTAAGATTAATAAAAAAAGTACTTTGTTTTTAGCAAACGTGTCGTGTCACACCTGCTGATAATGCAGGGTGGGTATTATACATTTACAGGCTGTACAAAAAAAAGTAAAACAGTTTTTTAATTTACTAGACAACTGGGCTACATTTATCTAACTTACTTCTTTATGGTTAAGTTCAAGGCCTTCTAGTACTTTATTGAAATGGATTTCTTGAATAGGTATCTTCCTGGCTTCACTAAAAGTAAGATGACGTAATAAAACTGATGAACCAAAGGTTAAAGCATCCATATCCTCTGTTGCTGTTGCAAACACCTTCCCAGCTTTCACCTAGAATTAAAGTTTGTACTTTGATTTGGTGAATTAAATACACTTAAGTGTAACTGTCTCAACCAGTAACCAATATACATCTTATTGCTTAAACATGGCAATTTTTATTGTAGGTTTTCATTTGCTATTGGTTGCCGGCAATCGATCTTTTTTTCTTTGAAACTTTATAAACATGTTTCTAGTAATATTATCTTGGATCTAATAAAAGCCGTATTACAGTCGGCAAGTCTATCGGCAAGTCGCAATTCTCTTGCTTATAAGCATGCGCAGTTGAAAACAGCTGATCGGATTTGGCAATTCTATTGCTATTGCCAAAAGATCGGTCGGGATCGATTTTTGTTGCAAGTGCGTTTGCAATTCTGGTGGTTTTCTAGTGACTTTCTTGGTTAGAGGTTAGAAAGTTTATTGACATTTCGCATAAAGTTCTAGAGGTTGGTGTTGGTACTCATATTCCCCCTATAAACCTTTATTTATGCTCATATTGCAATTTTAAAAACATGGACTTGCACCACGACTTGCACGATGTATTACAGTCCTGCAATTGAATTGCAGCAATAGAGTTGCAAGGTCAAAGTATTGCTGCAATTCGTTGCCGACTGTAATACGGCTTTAAGAACTAACCTAACTCAAACATACTCGGATGCCATTCACATTATTATGATTTTTATTATTAGTTTTGCCAAATTAGTAGGGTTAAGATCAACTAAGAAGAGGCAACCGAGTCACCTGCTTCAAGACGTAAAACGTGTTCTTTCCCTAATTGCGTAGCGTAACTAGTGTCGCCTCGTGACTCAAACGCAACTCTGGGGTCTGCATTATGGTGGCTTCCCACGGCCCTTGATTTTGCAAGTCACGCCGCGCTGAGCAGATATTTGCGAGAGAGCACAGGTTACATGCCTCATGGGGTAGCAACAACTCCTAGAATACAAGGACAAAATGCTCAAGTGAATTTGCACAAAACAAAATCCCGAGTTTAGCATTGATTAAATCCCAGTGAGCATTTTGTGGTTGACTTTTGGTAACACTTCCGAAATTGTGACATTTTCTTGTGTCAAGTTGCACACAATGTTTCGAAACGTTGACTGACATGTGTATGCTATGTGTGGGAAGTGGAGCACCATGACACCACACATTTGTGAAACAATGTAGGCATATTATGTATTGACTGTGTCATTTAATTTTATTTTTAGGGACGCAATGCCTACACAAATACTTACACAATACCTCTTGTGTGTATAATTTAATTCCGGAATTGTTACTCTCAACTAAGAAAATGGCGGACAATAAAGAAGGAAGGCATGCCTATATAGATTGTTATACATGTTTTTCTTTTTCTAATATATGGAATCTGGTTTACATGATCTCCTTTTCTATTCAGAAATTTGGACACCATGACCGATTATATGTTTTAGCATGAATATTATATAAATAGCATAGGAAATAATTATAAATAACTCCTATTTTCCATTCAGGAAATCAAGTTTTTATTGCGAAACAAATTTTTTCCTGCAGTTTTTTATTGTACTAAGAAAATTAACCATGGGCCCTTAAAAAAAGCTTGTATCTTTAAAAAAATACGACAAAAATAAGCATTTCATTATAACCTTATTATTATTATTTTTAATGTTGCGTTTTAAAACAATTCTGTTTGCAATCATTCTTCTTTATTTTGATAAAGTGATGTTTTTTTTAAATAAAAAGCAAGTTTTTTTAAAGATTTTAAACTAAAATATTAATTTTATTTTTTTCAATATGTCGCCTGCACACAAGATTCCTTGTTTTTACCTATGGACGGTGTCTGTTACTATGCCGCTGTTGTGTTAACCCGGTAACTAATATGTTACACGCAATTCCCACATGGTGTCCTACACGAAATAAATAAGGAAATTTTCAACACAATTCCCGCTATGTGTGCAGATTTAAAATACGCAAGCATTTGCGGAACGCATTTACGTAACACGACCCCCTTTGTGTCAGTGGTCGCAATGCCGGCATTGTGTGAACAGCTGTTTCTTAAAAAGTTAGGTTAATACATTCTCGCATATTTCTCAGGTAAAAGATTTTTTTGGTGAGATGTCGGCGTTTACGTTAGTTTCAACGATGGAAAAAAGAGGCCTAATGTTTCTAGTGGTTCCTCACAATTGGGTGGTAAATAAGCACCTTTTATTTTGGCCTAAGCACTTGCTTAGATGGGAAATAGAGAAGTTAAGGTCCGATTGTAATTCAGTCCCTGAAGAAAATTGGGTCCCGCAAGAGTGTGTCACAAAAGTAGATGATGTAAAACCACTTTTTTGATAAATATTTTTTGTAGATCTGCATTGGCGGGTACAATTATTGCTTTTGGAAAATTTGGTTTTACATTAGCAATATCACTTATTGTCACACCATTTTTCCACCTATTTAGGGTTTTCACTTTTCTATAATAAGACGTTGTTGTCTTAAAGTTTCTAATTCGTTTATTCATCGGAGCCATTTTTGGCCATTTTGTTTTTTGCATACTTTTTGTGTGAATTAGAGGTTAAAATTCCTACGTTGTTTTACACAATACTAGTTTAAATAACCAAAAATTTTTTGCTCTACATTATTCCCTAAATGCGTCACACCCTTACTAGCAGTTTAAATTTAGGAACTTTTTTTACACTATTCCTACTATTAGTCACGCAATACTTCCCACTATTCCTGATTTGCGTACTGCTTGCACAGAGACCCATACAGGGTATTGTTTAAACAAAATTCCTACTTAGCGTCACGCGACAGAATAGCCATGTAACAGTGTAACAGAGTGGGACATAATTCCTACAATTGGTTTAATATACACAATTCCTTTCTGGTGTCAAATTACACGCTAAAGTGTGTGTATTTTCACACAAATTAAGAATATTGCGCCGTAACAGCAACGTCACACAAGGCACAGTTCCGTTTAAGGAATATAATGCTCACTGGGGGGGACCAAACTATATGTCCTTTACCTTGAAATTTTGACAGTTGGCAGGGTTATTACACTAAAACAAGCACTAAAACGAAGAAGCCAATGCTTTACACTGCAATAAAAAATGTGGGTACCTAGTAAGAAGTATCTTCTTCATAAATATCTTCTGTGTTTCATGTCATTGGCTTTTCAGGAAATTTCGAAAAATCATAAAAAAATGAAATAAAATAAAAAAAAAAACTGAAATGTTTTATTGATTGTGCGTTACTTACTGATAGTACATTTTAGAAAGGAAATGAAATAGTATATTACATACCAACAGTGGTAAGAAGCCTATTACACACGGTTTCGAAAATTACAGTACGAGCGTTAGCGAAAATTGCCCTTTTTAATACAGGCATTATAATATTACGTAACTGCTACCCACGTGCCCACTCCTATAATGCCACAAACCATTTTTTTTGTTAAGAGTATATGTTGGATATTTTTTACAGGTAAATCTTCCATTTTTCAATTCTTCGATGGGTACCATCGTGCCGAGAAAAAACTGGTACACCGAAAATTTCCTGTTTTCTCCTAGACTGTTAGAAAAAATGTAATAAAGTCTGATACCAGTAAAACTTCATATGAAATTTGATAAAGAGTATGCAAAGTCTATTGAGAATAGGTTATCATTGTTGTTAAAAATACAAGGAGAAATCAAAATACGTATAGTTTATTGTTTCAAAATGTAACAAAAATAAAAACAAGACTTTTTAAATATTGGATCATATCACTGTTCCTATCAATTTTAATTTCAATCATATTTAAACTTTAATATAACAAAAAATAACATGTTTTTTAATATTTGGTAGCTGCACCGTTATTATTGATTAAGGCTTGCAAACGTCGTGGCATACTTAACACTAGGTTTCTCGTATACTCTTGCGTTATTTCATCCCATGCTTCCATAATCCTTTGGCGCAATTCAACTTGGGTTCTAGGCTGGAAGTTATGTTTATACATAAATTTTGCCATTTCACCCCAAACGTTTTCAATTGGGTTGATATCGGGACTCTTCGAAGGCCACGGCAGAACACGAATATGATTTTCTTCTAAATAATTCTGAACTATGCGGGCTTATGTATCGGAGCATTATCGTCTTGAAATATAAAATCTTGGCCATATATATACTGCGCCCACCGATGGTATCATAACTTGGTTTAGTATATTGCAATATAATAGTGCATTGAGCCTTTCCTGCACTATTTGACAAACTCTTGGGCCCCTTGCACTAATCCAGCCCCAAACGTTTATAGAAAAGCGTCCACTTTGATTGGTCTTATGTGTATCTGTATATCTTTCATCGTATCTCGTACCAGAAGGTCTGTAAACGCGGATTTTACCATTGTTGCAGGATTGAAAGGTTTTTTCATCAGAAAATATTACGGTTTCCCACATGTTATCTTGATTTATATATTCATGAGCAAATTCTAATCTTCTCTGCTTATTGGCTTCGGTCAAAAAATTGTTATTGTTAGCACTTTTTATATCAGAATTACGAATTCTACTACGAGCTGTATATTAGCCGAACCAGGAAAATGTGTTTCTTCTCTAGCCTTTATTGCTGTTTCGAATGGATTATCTCTTAAAAAATTAATTAATCGTATATCTTGACCTAAATTCGAAATTTTGGGGCGACCAGAACCTGCTTTTCTTACGATACTTCCATATTCTTCAATTTTCTGCTTAGCTAACAGTACGGTATTTTTGCTAATTCCTAATTCATCTGCGATGTGTCGTATTTGATGCCCGTCTCCCAATCGCGTGTAAATGATCGCTTTTTGCTCGACGGTTAACGCTGGCATTTTTTAAAAAATATTTCGTTTGACACGTCAGTCACAAAATTAAATCAAACTGACAATTTGATTTTTTGTATTTTGATCTACCCCGTATGGCAAAATACAAACCTTTTATTTTGTAACCTAGGTTGCTTTTTAAAAATTAGATATTTTTACCTTTTCAACTCTAGACATCTTTTACAGTCGAGGAGATATGTATGTCGTTCGCCCAGTTTTTTAAATTCGTTGTACCAGTTTTTTCTCGGCACGATGGTACATGGACAATAATTATAGGTACTTAGAATTTAAACGGTAGGTAGATAATATGATATTTTATTTTGTTTAAACAAAAGTTGTAAATTTCGAAAACCCTTATGATTTTTTTTATAATATGCATTTTATTACTACTTACTCTTTGCTTATTTTACCTGATCTACGAGTAGAAATGATATTATTCAATAAAAACTACTAAATGAGAATAAGTACTTGTGCTTTCAGGAATATTTTACAAGAGAACACAAGATCTGTTAGGAAAATAAAAACATGTTCTTTTAGATTAGTTTGATAGTTTTTCCTTCCCGTCGCCTTTCCTTAAAAAGGTACTTGTTTTTATACATTTAATATCAACTTCACTTGAATAACATAATAAATAATGGTAGGTCTTTTCCATATACCTTTCACGTAATAAAATACAGCAGGCAAATACAACAAAACAAATATAAACAAATTTATCATAGCGGTGCAAATGTACTCACTGTTCAGGATCCTTTGGAAATGAAAACATGCTTATTCCTTGACCTTCTTTTGAGTGACACCCTCGAAACGCACAGGTATTACCACTCATAGTTTTATAATAGCACAGCACTCACAAAAATAAACAGTTAAACAATACACTTCTTTTAACAAGAAAGACGACTAAACTCGATAACGATAACTCATCGACTACCGGACTAACGGCTGAAACACGGCCGGCTTAAACTTATGACAGTTGGCCGGGTTACCTCCCACTACATTGATTTCGCCAAACGTCATATTGTCGCTTTTCGTTTTGCTTTTCTCGGGTCGCGGTCTACACGTATTTTGGTATGGCTGGCTTTAGAGTCTTGTTGTTAAAGTAGAATGTCAGATTATCCATAACGTGAAGTACCGCGCCGGAACGGTACATGAGAACTGGGAACGTCGCATCAGCTGACACTTATTATTTTTATAATTTGTTGGGTTAGTTCAGGTTTCGTGCGAATTTGTTTCTGTTTCAGAGTAAAAATACAGTGCATTATGAGTTTAAATAGTGTGATAAATCATTTTTGAAAAGTGAGGAATGCAATCTATTGTAACAATCTTATACAAGGGGAGAATAGCAAAGTACGTCGGTCTCATTTTACAGAGGATTTTATTTGGCAGATTTCCCAACAGAATACAAAAACGGGTAAGGTCGTTTCTGTAAATTTGTTAAAAAACTTAAAAAATAGACAATGATATTTTAGCACAAGAACTACAATTAATCTTCGATTAAATAAAATAAAGAACTTTTGCCGAAATAATGATACAGATATGCCACTACAACTATGTTCTTTTGTTCAATTGTGCACAAAATTAGTCCTATGCCTACAGATATGTAAGAAATCACTGGCCAATAATTTTACTATATCCTGATATCCTGACATTCCGCTTCAACAAGGCTCTAAAGCCGGCCATACCAAAATACATGCTGACCGCGACTGACTGCCGGACCGTGACATTACTAGCAAAATTCGCTTAAACACTTTGTCCTTGTATTTTAAGAGTTGTTGCTACACCATGAGGCTCACTCGCAAATATCGGCTCAGCGCGCGTGGCTTGCAAAATTAAAGGCTGTGGAAAGCCACCAAAATGCGGACCCAGAGTTGCGTTTGAGTCACAAGGCGACACTAGTTACGCTACGCAATTAGAGAAATAGCACGTTTTATGTCTTCAAGCGGATGACTCGGTCGCCTCTTCTTAGTTGATTTCAACCCAACTAATTTGGCAAAACTAATAATAATATGCGAGACGTATCGCTTCCGAAAGATGGCCGCTCCGTATCCTAATCCGGATACCCTGTAGTTATATCTCATATATTTTAGTCGTTACCTTGGGTTAAGAAATAAAAGAATTATACCTACTGGAAAAACTGTCAAAATCGTCAAGTCATCATCGTAAGTCACGCGACTCTACCGTACCTAATTCAAAATATCATCAGTTGCTGACAAAAATATCATTCAAGTACATGGTTCTCAGTCTCAGTGACAACATCATAATTAAGAAAAATTTGGAATCAAGCACAAACCTTTATCAAATATAAAATATTCTGAGAAACTAACAATAAAATAATTTTCTATGACTATAACTTCTGCTGAGTTTGTTATCAGAGATTGAAAACAAACTTATTGAATAAAAGTTGTAGGAATAGGCCTAAATCGACAGAATTTGTAAAAAAAACAACTGAATAACGCACATGCGCATTATCAGCCTTTCCATCCTACTTATAATGGAAGCAGCCTTATATTTTTGTTATTTCTAAATTGACATTTTTGAATTTTGGTATGTTTACGGATTACCCTATGGCGCACTTTTCTGTTGCTTATAATTTTAGTTAACTCATTGGCGTACGGTTCAGTGTTGTACACTCAATCATATTTAGTTTAATTTAAAGAAATAGTCCATTCTCGAAGTGGAGTTGAAATATAGGGAAAAGGGGAAAGAAAGACTTTTTGACTTTCTTTCCCCTTTTCCCTATATTTAGTTTAGTTTATATTACTTTTGTGTTTGATAATTTAACATTGCAAATTTGATTTTGTAGCAGAAAATACAGTACGCCACTGCCTTTAACGTATCATATTTTTTTGGATGAAGCCGTTAAACAGTCAACTTTTTTGGTAATTAACTTGTTCCTTGTCACGCATATTTAGATTAAGTTTGGAAATAAAATAATCGCCGAAGGTACTTTACTCTTTAAATTATTATTTTAAATCCCCTATAAAACCGTACGCCAATGAGTAAAATTTTAAGCAATAGAAAAGTGCTCCCTAAGGTGATACGTAAACAAACCAAAATTCAAAAAAATCAATTTCGAAATAACGGAAATATAAGCCCGTTTCCATTATAAGTGGGACACCTTTTATTTTTAAATGAAACACCCTGAATATTATTTAATATTTTGATAGGGATTAAAATCGTCTTTTTAAAAATATATGTCGACTTAATTTGATTCAATCGTTTTTAAAATATTTAATTTAAAACGAGGGGGTAGCCACTCCCAAAAATTTGTACACTAAAATACCAACTTGACCCAGGCTTACCACAATTTTTAGAAATATTACCTCAGGAATACCCGGTAATACCTAGCATTATCTACGGAATACCTGATAATACCTGTTAATACCTATGGAACACCTAATAATACTTATGGAATACTTAGTAATAGGTACCTATGGAATACCTAGTAATACCTATGGAATACCTAGTAATACCTGTGGAATACCTAGTAATACTCATTATAAATACCCCCAAAGATACCTAAGAGTTTAGAGCTCATAGAAATCATTTACTTTATTCGAGATTCCTGTTTTAACTGATTTCAACAATTTGTAGAAATCAGTAGCCTAATATTCTATGTAAAAAATGGAGTTGCCTACAGGGTGTTAAAGTTTTAAAAATTGGTTGCAGCATGTCAGAAGGTGATCATTTTCAACATTTACTTTGACTAACTGTTGCATTTTTTTTTGTAACATTATTTAAAAAAAAAATTTTATTTCAAATTTAAATGTTTTAAGGAGTGTTTTATTTAACTTTGAAATATCTACATATAGGTATTTTTTTGGTAAGTATATGCAATAAAGTGTGTTTTTTTCTCTCAAGAACTAAGCAAGATACGAAAACAATTCAGGGAACAAAAAAATTGTATAATTAGTTGGTAAGCCAGAAAAAATATATCAAAATTAAAAAAAGTCAGTGGCGTACATTTTTTTGTCAATGCTATTCGTTAAGATGCTTCCCGGAACGTCAGTAAACTTAATAAATGTTATCTAGTTAGGTCTAATTAAGCCCCTTATCATTATAAATAACGGTACCAAATTTCAATAAAATCGGAAAAAGGATATTTAAAAAAATGATAAAAAAACGATTTTTCTTTTTAAAGTTCAACACTCTGTATATCAAAAACGGGGCAGCTCCGGAGACATATTCATATAAACTTTTTCTCTTAGAATATCATAAGGAATCATCCCCTTAAGTTACGTACCGTACTTCTAAAACACCCTGTATAGGAGAAAAAAGGGGTATTAGCTAAGAAACAAGGAAGGGCGAGCTACGACGCGTTCGTGTTCGAATTTTAGTTCGATTAAATTACGCCTCGAATGATGCGTTCCAAAATTCACCTGGACATAGACCAGTGTCACAGAGTTGGCGCAGATCAGTGCCACATAGTTGGCGTAGGTGGGTGTAAAGTTTTAAAAATAACTATTAGAGGTAGCTTCTTTTAAACCTTTCTTGCAAAATTGATTTTTCTGCTAAAATTTAGGAATATTTAGTAATAACATCTTGTCATCCATGTCTAGGGTTTACATTACAGAATTTTAGTAGCGGGTTCCGAGTTGGTTTTAGTAGATTAGTATAGTAGATTAAAGTTGAAATCAGTAACCTACTGAAAAATCAGTAGACATGACAACTCATCCAGGATACTGTATCCCAATTATTGTTTCCAACCAGTGTTGCCACCTTGTGGGATATTCCTCGAATATTTAGTTTTTTGATAAAAGGAAGCCTTTTGTCCTGTTATGTAGAAAAACCTAATTACATGTATTAATAAGTTTTGCATCGACTATACCTTTATTAATTATTGAAACATAGTTTAAAATTAGCCTTAAACAAAATATAGGATTGATTATGGGGTATTTTATGCATGCGCTTGGTGAAGTTTCTTATACTAAGATGGCAACACTAACTGTATCAGGACTGAATCCGACATGAATCGCTTGTTGATCACAGATCCGGCCAGAAATATTGGAAACGCGCATGCGCATGTGCCAGCATGTGAAAATATTTCTTGTAATACCTATGGAATATCACTGGAATACCTATGTAATATCGCAGGAATACCCTGGAATACCTTATAATACCTCTTGATTACCTGGGAATACCAAGTATTACCATGGGATTACCACATAATACCACTATTTATTCCAGGAATACCTTCATTACCTTTACCTTGTACACTAGAATACCTCGAGTGGTTTCCCCCTTGATTTAAAATAATCAAGTTTATTTGTGTCCTCCTAACACTCCATGGATCGTTAAAAGTAAATAAAAGATTGTAGAATAGTAAAGAAAAAAGAAAAACAACACACTTACAAGTGCTGCACATTGAGCTTCAGCTTCACAAGGTGCTTCAATATATGGTACACCCATTAGAGCTAACAGCTGCTTAGCTTCATCAGCATGATGTCTGGTTACTTTTACAAGTCTTTTGTTGAATTTATCAATTTCAGCTGTGTCCCCAGCTTCTGTGGCTTTGTCAAGAGCCTAGAAAAGCACATAAATAATAGTATATTACAATCCTAGGTGGAGTGCTTCATTTCCATTGAGATAGGAAGCTTAAAGGTAAACTTTGATCTCAAGACTGAATTAAACTTTTCACCATTATTTGTACACTATTTTATTTACAACCATTATTTTTATGATAAATTTTGCTTAAAAAATGTGACATTTTAAAAAAAAATATCTAGACCATGTTGCCAGTATCAACCTAGAGTTTTCAGCAAACTCATCAAGTTACAAGTTAATAGGTTGAATATGGTGCACACCCTCACAAAAAAACAAAAATTGTTTTTCAATATTTCTAGTAGAAAAATAGATACCTACGAGGTTTCTTTTCATTTCAAAATTCAAAAAATTAACATTTGTGTATCCACATTGTTTCAATAAAAAATAATTTGTGGCATTTATTTACTTCCCATTCATTAAGAAATTTCAAATATGATTTATACTGCAAATCTAAAAATAGGTACGTGAAAACAAACAACTAAACATTTTTCTTAATTTTAATGGTTAGGTACTACTTTCCACCCTTGACGGTAAAGTACTGCCACAGATGGAAAGTATGTACTTTTCTTTCATGGCAGGAAAGTAAGTGAGAAAAGCTCTCAAAATCTTAAACAGTTACAAATGTCAACATTAAATACATGGTTGTAAATAAAAGCTTTTATGGACTTAAAAACTTTAACAATTGTAAAATAGATACACAGGGTTATTTATTTAAAACCTGGTAGAGTAAATTAATAAAAAAATTAGATTACGTCAGGTTTTAAAAAATTAACCCTTAGACATACTTTTTGTGCTTCAGCTCTTTTTTCCATTCGTTTACCAAGCTCACCACTTTTCATTTCTGGTGGTTTACCATCAAAAACATATACAGGTTTAATTCCATTCTCTAAAAGCCTTATGGTACGGTAAAAAATTCCCACAAGATGAGACGTAGGTTCTCCATCTACAGAGGTTAACTGAGCCCCTTCGGATCTGACTGCTATCAAAAACTGATATAAAGACATAGAAGCATCGATAGCCACTTTGCGGCCTAGAAATTATAAGAAACATGTTAATATAGTATAGAGTTTAAAACTTAACCTTTAAGGGGTTGTCTTACCAAAATATGTTTTCATGTCCGTTTCCTTAAGTACATGGGGTGCTATATCAGCAAGCAGTTTAGTTAAACCCAAAATTCCCATGTCGTACCTAGTTTATTGCTTTAAACTGATATTTTACAAATTTTTGAATAATCTGTTTATAACCTCTTCACTTCCCGCGAAAAAGAGTTTGACAATAAAAAGTAACCTTTATGTTTCTGTGGTTTAGCCACTAAAGTTTAGCACACATTCATTGCAATGAAATTAGGCATTTGTGAGAATTGACGTTTGGCCCGTTCTCATACTCGTAAAAGAGCGAAAATGCGATGAAACAGTGCTTTCTGTCCCCTTGCACCGTAAAAGTTCAAGATACTTCCGTTTTACCAATGAGTTTATCAAAATAGTCATAAATGGAAAAGGGTAATTATTCGGATTGGAGCATACAGCAAATTTTTTGCTCATTTTTTTTAATAGGCTAATTTGAGGTCGCTGATTACGAATCCGAAGATTTTTTTGTCTCAAAGAAAAAAGAAATTATTTAAATTTTTCCTTTTCCACTGAAATATCATTTGTACAACTCATATAATCCTTCCCTAAAGACTTTTAACAGATAAATAAGACGCTTTAAAGGATTATGTGATATTTTAGCGAAAATAGCAAAATCAAAATAAAAAAAATTCGAAAAATGTCTTTCTCTGCGACGAAAAATTCGCTGTATGCTCTAATCCGAAAAATTACCGGAAAAAGCTATAAATACTTTTCATTATATTATTTACACGACAGAAAATTTCAATTAATTTATAAAAGAGGGAGCAGCGGACCTACACCAGTACCTATATATCTTGCTTCTTAATTAAGGTAGGTATAACACTATGAACAGTAGTTCCTCAAATATCTCTGTTTTCCAATCGCAAGAAGTTATGGTATGATGACTTTCCTATTTCGAAACTTCGCTGGCTTTGAAATCGCAACGCACTAGTATTAACCTGAACTAAACCTTAGTCTTCAATTGTGTCGTATCCTTCGGAATGCGGCCCAGACCAAAAGGTTATGCTGGGTGCAGGCTTGACAAAAGCTTGGCCGTTTGTTTAAGCTAGAACTTTGTTTATAGCGTAATTCGGCATATCCAGAACATTACAACTCAGCCCACGACCACATCTATAATAGCAGATAGGATCAGGACAACTGGCAGTACTGGCACCAAAGACATTAGAACTACTAGACCAAATTGTTTACATTTTAATCTGGCAAATCATCATTCCCTCTTTATTATTCATGATACAAAGAAAACCTTTATTATTCATCTCTGTCGCTCAAAATTTGACCTTAGCCGGCTTTATCTGTCTGTTAGAAATATTAGGGAAAAACTGTTTTTAAAAGATTGAGTTAGTAATTGCAGTAACGCCCAGAACCTAACATACAAAAAAGTTAAGGTGTGCGTATCAAATTATGCATTCATGCTTGTAATGGTTATGCGAATATTTTATCGAATACTGTTAAAAACCTTAAAAAGTATTGAAATTATTATTATATATATCAGGCACTACGGCAACATTGTAATACGATTTTACAACCGGAGAGATTCTTTTAATGACTGTAGCGATTGCGATGTTGGCAGTGTGTCAGCAGCTAGCTTGTATTTTTGTGCTTTTATTGCAGTTTATTTTTGATTTCCTTGTGTATTTGCCTAAACATTAGTGTAGAAATAAACAATCATGGTTCGTGCCCGTGTAGTGTGTAAAAAGTGGATCATTTAAATCAAAATTTATCATTTCATCGGTAAGTATGGTTAGGTTATTGTTTTATAGAAAGCATTGGTGTAGCCTATGGGTTTGTTTACTATAATGCTGTGGTAGCACCATTGTTATTAAAACTTTTATGCACAATGAAAAAGTTTTGTTATACTTAGAAACAATTAAGAGTAGATATTGATAAAATAACTCAAGGTAGCTACTTAACAGTAAACGAGTAAAAAGATATCGACTAGTAAAATACTGTAAAATTGAAATCCTATTCCTAAATTTAATTAGGTACCTATTTATTGAGATGTTTTATATGTAACATATAAATATTCTGTTTAGGTTTCCTCAAGATGCTGAAAAAAGAAAACTTTGGTTTTCTTTAGTAGGTATCCTGGATAACTAACCTTTACGAAACAATCCAGAGTTGTGCTCGGATCACTTTTTTTCCTGCAGATATTTTAGTAAGGGTGAATGGTGCTAAATATGTTAGAAAGGGAGCAAACCTTCGTTACTGTGAAGGCTTGTTATTTCTAGACGACCTCTCTAACAGGTAAGATTGGGAGGTGTCAAGTTTTTTTTGCAATAGTAGCAGTGTTTTATTTTGCATTTACGTACCTACCCATATTTTGTGATAAATTTCCAAGTGAAACTATTTCAAAATAGGAATTTTCCAAATAACCTCTTTCTTTCATACTGGGATTCAGAAATTTCGGAATCTTATATTAAAGGTTAATTTGTGATTCTGAAATTCAAGATTCGGAATTAATCCAATATGTTAAAAGGACTTCAGACGAAAAAAAAAAAAATCAAACAAGCAATTTGATTAATTTTTTTTTATTGTACTTAGTATATTTCTTGTAGCCTATTATTTCCATTCCTAGGAAAAAACTCTGATACAAAAAAAATCATTGTATTATTTTCATACATTGTTGTTAGGTTTTAACCTCTACACCACTGGCGATCAAAACCAAGGGACGGTTTACAATGTTGCCGATCGGGCCACAGAGATCTGCCTTTCTCTTTCGCACTCGCCAATTATTTTAAAACAATAGGTAATAGTCGATACTCTTATGGGAATTATGAATGAATCGTTTCGTCTAGTAGTTCTAATATGTCTTTGGTTTAAAATATACAAGTCATCCAGTTTTCGGTGTCGCACGTTCACGACCTCCAGGAACATGTGCGGAACTCATTCCACTCGAAGCAAGAAATGTGTTTCTCAATGGTTTACAAATTTTGCACTTATTTGCTGCATTGATTGTATTCCATTCCATACAATGGAATTCGCTGTAGTAAATTTTTTTGATGTTAGCTAAAAAATATTGTGATAACGCTTAAATTTTGTTACTTCAGTTTTATATAATTTACGACGGCGTCTGCACTTAGAAGATTAAAAACAAACGATCTAACTTCTCGACTTTAAAATTTAAAGATTGAAACAATGTCGGTATATGTAAGGTACAAAAATTTATTGTATATCGCTTACTTTGACGTAAATTATTAATATCCGTAAAAGTAGTAAACCGTAATATATAATTTTTATTATACAGGGTGTCATACGTAGAAGTTCCCCCCCCCCTTTATTTATTTTAGTTTTTGATATATCGGAATAAATTTTTTCTTGTTTGAAAACGAATGGCAAAGTCTTTTTTGACATGTGTAATTACCGGGTTGAAAAAGCAGAACTTCTACGTGGAACACCCTGTATAAAACCGTATGAGTAAAATGAGTCATCTCAATAGTTGGAATCTATACTATCACTATCATCCACTGATATAATTAAAGGTTTTATGTATTCCCAAAATTTTTTATAATCATTTTTGACTTCAATTAATGCACGCTCTCCAACTGCTCTCTGGGATTAATTCACACTGAGTTTTAATTACTTCAATTACATTAGCGGACATTTTTGGGTTTACATTATTGTGTCTAACTTTGTTTTTTAATTCGGACCATATCATTTCTATAGGGGGGCAATCTAAGTGGTATGTTACCGGATGCTTTTATAGCCTCATCTACGCAATATATTTTATCATACGATTTGGTTTTTAGTACCTAAACTAATTTTTTTTTTGTATAATTATCTTCAAAATAGAGACTGTGTTAGCTGAGGAACTCTTGCAGTACCTCTTTTTAGCTGCTTATAATTGGTATTTTTAAATGATTTAATAATAATTCGACAATTTCTGATGTGTCGACAGGTATAATTAATTATACCTAAAATGCGTACATTATCAAAATGAAAACATAATACCTCCCTGTTACTGAGAAAGGCTTCCAAACCAGCCCATAATTGCTTTATTGGGGGTAAAGTCACCCGACCGTTATAAAGCAGGTAAAATCAAGACCATTTTTTATCTTGTGTCGGACTATACCGCCTACTGGGAAGTACGCAGTAGCCGCAGCACCTATATGTATTAAGTCAGAGACTCCGCAACTAATTTGCGTCTAGAGACAGGAATATCAGTTTGGCTTCCTGGCTTTCTGGCTTCCGCATGCGCATGCGCAACAGCCTCGGAAGCATTCAGCTCGATACGCTGGCTTTTATTCTACGGTTACTAGATTAACGAAAGTCTGTAAGCAATTCAGTGGAACTGTGGATATAGCATCTTCAACAACAAGCAAAATACGTACTCAACGTTGAAGTTACATGGGAAAGAAGAGTACAAAATTCGCCCATTATCCAGTGCAAACGATGTTTGCAATGGGGACATGCTGCCACCTACTGTGTCAGAGAGCAACGATGCCTGAAATGTGGGGGAATACACATTATCTCCCAATGCCCTGTTGAAGGAGAAGAAGCCACATGTGCAAACTGTCAAGGCAACCATAGGGCAACTGACAGAAATTGCCCTGTTTACATTTTCCGACATCAAAAGCTGATTGAAAACCAACAACAGCAGCAGAGACAGGGGAAAAATTTATACAAACCTGCACCAGTTCCAACAGCCAATCCCTGGCAAAGAAGCCAAAGAAGCCAAATCCCCGGGGGGGACAACGCAATGGGCAGGGCAAATGCCCTATCAATAAATTCAGTTGCAGCTTTTCCACCGCTGAGAAGACCGCAGCCCCAAACTAGTGAACAAGTGGCGGAAAACCTACCACAGGTAAACGACCTCATTGAGGCTATGTCCAATATTACACAACACAATATTGAAGAGGATATTCGCTTCTATAATGATTTAAATAAAATTTTTGCTCAAACTACTACCGAACAAATTTGCAATTCACTAATAAATTTTCGATCAACTTTAAATACTTATCAGTTCAACAAATAAAACAATAATTCAAATAAATTAAATAAAATAAAATAATTAAAAATCGAAAGTTATGAAAATAAACTTAAAAATAATTAACTTCAATATTGTGTTGTGAATTGCTATCGCTTTCACCTCACACTACATAACTGTATATAACAACAAAATACTTGTAAACTTTAATTTGTATATAAAACACACATATATATATTGTAAACTTAAATAGTAAATACACTAACAAATCACATATTTTACTCAAATACTTGTAAATTGTATATTCTTATATTACACTAAACAAAACAAATTAAACTTCATGTTCAATACATGAAACACTCAACACAAATGATGTAGTGGGAGGAGTCAAACGCCCATCAGGCTGACTCCTCCCCCTATATAACAGACACTTTAGTGCCAGAAATGGCCAAACATGGCTGTTGTCAAAAAATTAAGAGGTTTTTTCACTCAACATTTTTTCCCTCAATACAATAAATAAACAAAAACTACTTACACACAAAAATAAAAAAAAAAACAACAACAAACATAAAGCGAAAGCAATAAAATAATTGGAAAATTCTTTTTGAGGCGCTTCGCCGGTGTTAGAATAATTAAATTAAGTTTTAGCATTTAGTACATTGTATTGGCCATTCCAACGGCCGTTTGGGGGACCTCCCCCAAATATGCTGAGGGGGCCGATAAAGCTTCTGCGAAGCCTCTTACCCGCCCTCCAACTTTTCTAGGTTAAGGCTAATTTTAAGGGCCTTACGCCACAATGTATTGTGCAAATATTATTAGTAACAATAAAGAGATTTTTTTTTTTTTAAATGAAAAAAAAAAATGGGTTTGGTGCCATAGGTCCCGGGATCGATTCCCGTTTCGGGCACTTTTTCTTTATGACTTTTTTTTAGTTTTTTTTATCTCTTATTTTTTTTTTAAGTAGATCCACTTAAAAAGGGCTGGTAAATAATTGGCCGGTGAACTTGAAAAAGGCGAATTGAAACAAAAAAGGCGGATTAGATGCCGTGTTAGCGCTGTTTAACCAATATAAGTCTATAATTATTACAATTTTTTTATATCTAGCATATACCGAATTGCAACCAAAAAGGTGGAATAGATGCCGTGTTAGCGCCTGTTTAACCAATAAAGTCTATAATTATTAGTTACAGCATTATGTGCGCATGCGGAAGCCAGGAAGCCAGGAAGCCAAAGTGATATATTCCTGTCTGTAGACGCGAGTCCGCAACTATCGTCTTTAATAATAAAAAGTATATCTCTCTGCAATTATGGATTCAATGATTCAAAACGTTTGCAACTTTGATAAAAATGGATGGAATTAAATAGTTTAAGGACAGCTAAAGATATTTTTTTTTTAAATAAAAACGCTGAAAATTTTAAAGGATTGTTTATTTTTTGGTAATAGAATTGTTATACCGCAAAATTTAGAAAAATATGTTTTGAGAATACATAAAACTCACATGGGTATGGTAAAAGTAAACAGCGTTGCACATTCTTACGTGTGCTGGCATACGTTAAACAAAGATATAGAAGCTTCGGTCAGGGTTCGCAGTTCTTGTCAAAATTTTAGAAATTCACCTCTTAGGGCTGGGCGAACTATCGGAGGTGCGCAGTTTGCGGAGCTAAAACGCCACAGACAAAACATTTTTAGGACCACGCCCAAATTTCGTAGGAATTCACTTTCTTCATGCTCCCTAGGGAACAGAGGTCTGGCCCCAAATGAAGTAAAAATCCGCTATATAAAAAAAATAAATTTAATGTGATGGGGCGCGCTCAAAACCGGTTTTATTAAGTTTATTCCCATCGCTCTTTTTTACTAAAAATAAAATAACACCGATCTTTTTTTTTACGAGTTATTTTTTAAGTAGTAAGGGGGCGGGAAGGGGCGATCGCCCCCCTTTGCCCCCCTGTGGCTACGCTACTAAGAACAACCAAGTGAACCTTGGGAACGCCTTCATATTGACTTTTTGGGTCTCATTTTCGGCAAGTAGATATTTTAGTCATAATTAACACTGTTTTGGTACCGTGAGTTAAAAATTAGTTGGGATTATACCCGTTTCGTTTAAAAGTCTTAGCTTTATTGTTCTGTACTTAAGGCGGCCTAATACAATAGCAGTGCCGACCGTAGACTGCGGCGGGAAGCCCGCTGTCTGTCTGACGGGGCCTTTATTGTTTTTGGCTTAATCAATACGGAGCAACTGGCAATTATACTATTTCTACTAAATATCCGGCAGTAACACATGCAAACACTACCAACCAATTGGCAATTTATAAGGAAGGCATTTTGTTTCTTTTTATATTATAAAATAAAGAGAGTAGATTGTAAAAGTTTTATATAATAAGTTAAAAAATAAAAGTACCTATACATTTTAATATTCGGCAGTCACCATTCTAGGGAAAAATAAAAATTCCTAGATCAAAGTTCAAAGCTAACTTCAGTCAACCACAGAACTGTCAATTTTTCGTGATTCCGAAAATAGAGAAACAAATAAAATTCGTTTAATTTTCCGTAATTTTTTTATAAATTTAGAGTTTTTCGCGTTTCTTATTTGTTGTAAATAGCGTGTAAATTTTTGTTATGTTATAAAAAGACTGGTAAGTTGTACTTTAAAGATATTATGAAAAAAAGAAAGTTGATGGTTGCAAACAAAAGGTGAATGAATGTCTATCAAAACACCAAATTATCAGACACCAAAGGGACTTTATCGAGGTTTATATTTGAAATTTTAAACATGTGTTACTGTGAATTACTTTAAAAGTCAATATTTCCATATTATCTGTTAAAAGTTTTGTACAGGTCATCCTTCAGTTATATCCCACTTTTTTCTTCAATAACATTTTATTTAATCTCCTTTCTTTTCCTTAAAACTTAGAATACTTAAATATAGTTTATACCTTACCATATTTTTGTTGTTAACCATAGTATTGGTACCAATTTAACATTTCATAAATTTGTATTTACTATTGTCAGGCATATCTATTGTGCAATGACAATGACCTATGGGCTGTTTCACCCAATGCCTAAATAAAGTGTGTGCCGCGATCTTGAAACGAAAATTATTTTCTAGTACGGAATAATTAATGACAGGAACTTAGACCAAACTGGTATAATAGGGTAGATGATTGCGGAAGGAATATCAAATACAGGTATCGGAGAAGGGGCTACTGAGAACTTCAAAGTCACAATAACTCCTTGCTAAAAATGATCTTATTGGTGAAAATTCACTTTACACTTAAAAAAATTTCCTCAGAAGTACCTACCTACCTACATATTTTAACACAATAAAATTAGTAACAGATACTTATTTAGGTATTACTTCATTTTTATTATTTAAAATGTGCAGCAAATAAAACCTAAACAGAAAATTTTGAATCAAGTTTTATAACAAATAGCCCTGCTAGTGTTAGACCGTTTTTGATGAAATTTCTTTACATTGACCTACCTACATGATTTTTACCTGCTGTCCTGTTTAAAAAAAAAAGGATGTGTGTTATACCAGTAAAATCAGTTGATACTTTATTTTTCTTAAGTTTTAATGACCCTGTGAAGAATGTAGGTGATATTTTTCATATAATATAATAATATATAATATTTTGAAACAATCCATATTCTTTGTTATATCTATTTGTTGCTTCCGCAGCCTTATTTAAAATCATACCCGAAACCTCCTTAATTTTCAAAACTAAAATTATGATTTTATCTATTTGACAGTGAACTATTATAGAGATTAGAGGCTTGTTCTCCTCACTTGTGAATACTATATAGACTTTTTGCAAACCCACCATCCCAATTCCGAAGTTGTCGTCCTTGGCGACTTTAACACTCATATTGTCAACTGGCTCAAATACTCAAATACAACCGACGAGCAAGGTTGCGAAGCCAAATCCTTTGCCATCAGCTCTGGCCTCGGCCAACTCTTGGGTGAACCAACTCAGATTCCAGACTGAGGTGGTAATTTTGCGTTGGATCTTTTCTTAACTTCATACACGGAAAAAAAGCTAAACTGGATTGAAGATTAATAATCTTGAATCAATGCTATGCTAGTGTCCCCATTCTGCAACTCTAGTTATACTTCTTTTCAAGAAAATCTTATTCTTGTACGCTAAGAAAAGTTATATTTTGTTCAAAACTTAATTAGTATTGAAATCAAGAATATAACTGTACTTTAAACAATTCTAGATACAATCTTGTTCCGAGTATTACTTATACTTATTTGTAGATTAGCAAATTATTGCATCAACTATAAAAATTCTTCACGTGCATGTAATACATCTACTTTCATCAAGTGTAATATCATCTCCTATGAAATACACCTTTTTATTATTTTTAGTTTAGTTATTATCGTTACATGAGTCTGCTATACTTGAAAAGAGATTAGTAAGTTTTGTATCAAGAATTAACTTATTTCCGAGCTTATTTCATATAAAACCTCCATCCTTAGTACTTTTAAAATATTAGATTAGCCAAATACCTATACCTACCAATTTTACCATATAACCATAAAATAAAATAAATGTGTAAATTAAATATAGTGGCGGCATCGGTAATTGGATGGAAACAATAATAAAAATTTTCTTAGTTTTTTAACGTGAAAAATCTGCCATTTTGAAATTGTTTTTCAGTTATAATCTCGGTTATAGTGCATATTATTCTTGTGATAAAAAAAATACGAAAGATTTCAAAAAGGTACACATTAAATCGTCCCAAGCAAGCGTTTCAAAGTAGGTACATACTTTGCCATCACTGTATCTATGTGGAAAATTGTAAATGAAGTCCCCCAAACCCCAAACCAAGGTCGTCAAATAAGGTAAAATTATTACTGTACCTAGTACTTAATTTTAAATTTTTCTATTAAATCGTCCATGCCCCATTTTGAAAGGAGATCCTCCATTACAACCGTTTGCGATTGATCATTAGTTTTAGTTTAGTTTAAGTAACACTTTAACACTTTTTAGCAAAAGCCGCAAAAGAGCAACGGCGCCGGTGAAATGCGGAATGCAGACGTTCCTGCATGTTGAGTTAGATGATACACGCGAGAATAGTAATTCTTGGAAATGTAGTGTTATTCTCGCGCCGAGAATAGTATACTTATTTAAAGTCTTACTACACTGACTATAAGTATAGTAATTGAACTAAAATCAAGATTACTTATAATTCTCCAAAAGTATTTATACTTGATTAAATAATACCTTCTTTTTTGCTAAGGAATTTATTCACTTTTTACGAGTGTATCTTCTTCTTAAATATAAGACAATTTATTCTTTCTTTTAAATACAAAATTATTTAAATTGAGTATAACTATGTTTGAAAAACAAGTATAAGAGTATATTGGCTTCAAATATTTGTTATAATCGCGGAAAGAATATTATACTTAGAACAAGTGTAAAGTTTTAAGTATATGATTATTCTTGAATATAGATTTGATTTTTTTCCGTTTACCCTGACTTGTACACTGTCTCCGTGAAGCCTTCGTTAGGAACGTCTGACCACAACCTTATTTCGCCACTGAACAAACCAATTAGTGCCAAACAGCCTCCTAAACCACGCAACATCTGGCATTATACATCAGCTAAGTGGGATGACCTAAAGGACCATTTTCGAACCTTTCCTTGGCGGGATGTTTGTTTCACCTCTGACGATTTATCCATTTGTGCTAGAGAAGTATCGGAGATTATCCTTACTGGTATGGAAGCCTTCATCCCTTTCTCAAAAAGGAAAAAGCAAACGATAAACCAAAGCAAAGAAGCACACAACCAGAGAATCAAAGACAAACTTCTTAAATGTCCTAACGGCTCAAGATCTTTTTGATCGGTAACTAAGACCGTCAGTCAGAACTTTACTAAGTCAACCCATTCCACCTCTAATACGATCTGATGACACCATCGCGACCAAAGCATAAGAAAAAGCAAAGTTACTGGCGGAACTATTCTCTTCACGTTCTTTTTCAGGGAAAATATCCACCGAACATTCCCCCTGTAGAATCGAGAATGCCCAAGATTATTTTCCGGCAGCGTCATGTTAAACGTTTTCTTACAAAAAAGGAAAAGGAAACTTGTACTGTAATATGTCACCTACCGGACTTGCAGGGTTGAAAAAATCATGATTTTTTCGAAAAACATCAAAAATCCCGATTTTTTTGATTTTTTTGATTTTTTCGATTTTTTTTTCTATTTTTATTTTTATCTATTTTTTCCTATAAATAAGTTGCAATTTTAAACACTTTTTGATTTTATTCCCACCGTTCTTAAAATTTTAATGAAGATAGTTCCTGTCGAAAAACGCTCAGAGCTGCAAATTCCTGTCAGAACAAGAAAACCCTCCACTGTTTATATAAAAATGCGTCCGCCCTAACTCGCAGTATTTGATAATTGGCCGTCTAATAAGCAGCGCGACGCGTGATTTCTACTGTAAATTTCTAAAGGTTACCTAAAAATCTGCAAATAGTGTACAATGTCAACTCTTCATAGAAGTGGAAAGAAAAAAGACATTTCATAGAAAAATTTAGTAAATCTGAAGGAAAATTAGGGAATATGCAAAAAATGTAGACAATGAAATGCAAGGTCTAGTCCAGGGATGCACAGACTTATAGGGAACAGGGTCCACTCGGGAAGAATATAAGCCAAGGACGGGCCACTACACTACAACAATACTTATTATCACAAATTTTTTTATTTTTAAATGGTATGAAATACAATGATAAAAATAAAAGAACCTTCAAAAATGTTTGTTGTAATTATGTAATCGTAAGGTAATCTAATCATTACAATGTAATATTTCATGTTTTATTATTTTGATGCATGACATTGCATTGAACTAACAAGTTTTTTTATATTTGGCTCCACATTACTTGTCGCCACACGTAAAATTGCTTCCAAATTTTCATTTGCCAGACGGTTTCGGTTTTTCGTTTTGTTTAGTTTCATCACTGAAAACGTTTGTTCACAAATATACGTCGATCCAAATAAGCTTGCGCATTTCAATGCATTTATTCGCAACTCTTTATAAGCGTTTTTATCAACGCAACGGTAGAAGTTGAGTAAATTACCTTCATTAAATTTGTTTCGTAAACTATCATCATTTTGCATGTCTATTAATTCCAGCTGCATTGATTCCGGCGCATTTTCGGGTGAAATGTTGAAAGGATTGCTGAAAATTTCCAATAGGGGTATAAGTTTTTTGAAGTCTACAAAACAATTTTGAAAAGCTTGTATCAAACTATCAATTTTTTCAACATGTGCGAAATTGACGTCAGTTTTATTGACTTTCTCCATAATTTTTTTATAGTTCGGAAAATGGCTGTAATTGGCTGAATTGATTTGTGTCCTGAAAAGACACAATTTGCATTGAAAGGACGAAACATGAGAGTATAACTGCAAAATCAATTGATCTTTGCCTTGGAGTCGCGTATTTAAGACATTCAAGTGATTTCGCCAGAAATAATTATTTCTTCAATCAAGTTAAGAAACCGCTGTAGTGTGAACCCACGACTTAGCCACCTTACTTCAGTGTAAAACAGGAGAGCACCATATTCGCTTTCAATATCCTCGAGAAATTGTTTGAATTGTCGGTGATTGAGACCTCGTGATTTTATAAAGTTTACAGTAGGTACTACAACTTTCATCACATTTTCAAATCCCAATATTTTGAACAGAGGGCCTCTTGATGTATAATGCAATGAAACTGCATTAATTCCTTGGTATTTATGTTTTTAGTTTGTAAATATTTTTTTAACATAGTTACTATCCCAGATGTACTTCCAACCATTGAAGGTGCTCCGTCAGTCGTAATTCCAGATACTTTCGTTAAATCCAAATCCATTATAGAACATTTTTCCAGAAGAGCTTTGAGCATGTCACTCCCCTTGGTTTGACTTGTCAAAGAACTCATACCAATCAGTTCTTCACTCACTTCAAAATTTTGCGTTACACCTCGTAAAAATATTAAGAGTTGAGCAGTGGAACTTCTATCTGTAGATTCGTCAAGTGCTATAGAAAAATACTCAAAACTTCTCGATTTCGTAGCTAATTGCTCTTCTAGATTAGCTGCTAATGCGGTAATTCTTCTTTGAACAGTCATCCGATTTAACTGAATTTTTTCAAACTTCTTTACATTTTCGGGACAAATTTTTTTTGCGGCGATATCTAAACATTGCTTAACAAACTCACCATCTTTAAAAGGCCGACAAGTTTTCGCTATTATTCGAGATATTTCAAAGCTAACTTCAGTAGCTGTTTAATCGTCTTGAATTGGTTTTGTAAACATAGCTTGCTGGCCTATTAGTTCCCGTTGTAAAGTGGAAATTCTTTGCGTTCGATTTTCGCCAGTTAGTTTGGTAAAAGTAGGATGCTGGGTTTCATAGCTTAGGCAACGCAGAAACATCGCCCGAAACTCAAGCAAGGGGTTTCTCGGGTGGTGATAGGAGGGTTTGGATTTATCTGAATCGAGTCAAAGCACACACTACGGAGGACATGATTCTTGACTACGTCAAAAATAAACCATTTGAAAATGAAAATATCTGTGTTAAGGAACTTCCCAATGAGCCAGGGAAGTTAAATTGTTTTGTGGTGATAGCACCTTTGGAACGGAAGGACGAACTATACGAGCCAAGCTTCTGGCCCTGCCTGGTAGGCATCAGGAGATTAATTTTTGCAAAACATAGAGAATTTCTACAAAGTGCTGACAATTTTTTATAAAGGACAGCCTCATGGATATTTCGACTGTAACACATGGAAAAACAACCTTATCCATATTCTATATTAACATCTGGTCACTAAGGAACAAGGTTGGTGAAATAGAAGCTTTACTTCGCACTAAAATAGGTAAATACACTGCCCTTTGCTTTACTGAACATTGTCTTTTGAAAGAAGAAGTTGAATGCTTGAATATATGTGGTTTTGAATGTGGTGCGTACTTCTGCTGAAAACAAAATAAACATGGTGGAGCTATCATCTTGCCTGTACAAGGACAGAAGGTAAAACCATTGAATTTGATAGAGGAACTGTCCATTGATAGACATTGTGAAGTCTGTGGCTTACAGTTCATAACCTATAATATTATCATAGTGACGGTCTATCGTCCCCCAGGGGGTGATTTTAATGTGTTTTTAAATGTCATCAATAGTATACTAGAGTATTGTTTTAACTTACGTATGTTGGTTATTATTAATGGAGATTTTAACATTCATTTTGAGAAAGACTCCGCTGACAAAGCTATTTTCTTAGACATCATGAGCTCGTATAACTTCTCAGCTGGTATTTGACAATACACGAATGAATCACTGTATAGATAATGTATTTATAAACTCAAATGACTTATTAGATATTAACATAAATGTATTTGATCCTAATTTATCAGACCACTATGCAATAGATTTAAGTTTTAATGTAGACTATATAAAAAATGATTCTGTGGTAAAACCCACTGCAGTCATGTACCGCCCTATGACAAGAAAGGGAACTTTTAATATGTACAATATACTTGAGGGTGAAACTTGGCAGGTCCTTGACTCTGACATTGGGGTAAGTGAGAAATGTGGTGTCTTCCTGGATCAGTTGTTAATTTTTCGCGATGTGGCATTCCCAGAGGTTCGTAAAAAAATAAAGAATCGTTCGAACTTCGAGCTATGAGGGAGGAGCTTCAGACTCTTGTCAATCTGGGTCGGAAATCGGACTGCCCTCGGCTGCGAGAAGAGATCCGACATCGCAGGCGCGAGTATAGGACTGCAATCTCAGATAGTAAAAAAAAAGCAAATAGCGGCCACATTAAGAACTCTGATAATACTGCCAGAGCAGCATGGGATATTATTAATAGTAATCGAAGGGCATCTATAACTCGTGTAAATGCCAACTTGACTTCTGATACTCTGAACGATTTTTTCGCTGATGTTGCTGATAGGCTGCTCTCGGCCCTACCACAGGCTGCTCATTCCTTCGAGACATATCTGGGGCGCCAGGGTCGGTTGAATCCACAGCCAACTTTTTCATTTCATGCCGTCACCCTTAATGAGGTCAGAGCTGCGATCGATAGTTTAAAGAAAAAGCACAGTAAAGACGTATACATGGTCTTAATATAATTTTGATCAAGTCACTAAAAAATGTTCTAATCAGCCCCTTGACTAAACTGTATAATAGCTGCACTGCATAAAGGAGGCGCTCTACCCCCATTCTTTTAAAATAAGCAGAACAGTCCCAATCCACAAAGGTGGGGATCAGGATACCCCAAATAATTATAGGCCTATCTCGTTGATACCTGTTCTATCAAAGATCTTTGAAGTGCTACTTACAAACCAGCTGTGCGATTACTTTGAATCAAATGGTTTGTTGATCAATGAACAGTTTGGTTTCAGGAGGGGAAGGTCAACTGTGATGGCAATTAACAGGCTGTGCGAGGGCATAGTGGAGGGCTTTGAGGGAGGTCAGTTTGTGGGAGCCACCTTCTGTGACCTTTCCAAGGCGTTTGACTGTGTCTCGCACAGTATACTGGTTGAAAAGTTGCGATCCTATGGCCTGTGTCGTAATAGCTGTCGGCTGATCCAGAGCTACCTAAATGGGAGACGACAGGTGACCTCTTTTCAGGAGGGGAACTCGGGAGAGAGAGTGATGAGACATGGAGTGCCTCAGGGATCAATCTTGGGACCTTTACTCTTCCTCATATATGTTAATGATATAACGTCCTCCTTACATCAGAGCACTGTAACACTTTATGCAGATGACACTAGCTTCTTGTTAACATCTAAGGAATATGAGACTGTGATTCAGAGTGTGCAAGATTGTACTGAGAGTGTGTGTGATTGGTTTTCAGCTAATAAGCTTAATCTTAACCTAACCAAAACAGAAAATATTATATTCACGCTTAGGCAGACAAACGATATCGATATTGTTAATCCTCCTCAGGTTAAATTCTTGGGAGTTATTTTGGACCCAAAGCTGACCTTTGAGAGTCATATTAGCAGCATCTCTAAAAGGATCAGTACTGCAATCTATGTACTCAGAAACCTTATAAATACTGTAGAACTAAAAGTATGCCTGACCACTTATCATGCGCTTGTGCATTCAGTTTGTGTATATGGGTTGCTAGCGTGGGGACACTCATCACATGCATCACGAGTGTTTGGTTTGCAGAGAAGGGCTGTCCGGGTTCTGGCCGGGATCGGGTATAGAGAGGAAGTTAGACCTTTTTTTTTTTAAATTTGAAATCCTTACATTGCCGTCCCAGTTTATCTATGTATCACTGATTCATATATATATACCAAAACTTAAATAAATATGAAATAAACGAAAATCTGCATGAGCATGATACGAGGTCCCGCAGGGATCTGAGAATCGAGTTTTTAAGACTGGGAAGATCCTGGAATGCCACTTTGCACTTTGCACCTGCATTCTACAATAAATTGCCTGTCAGCGTCAGGGACCTGCCAATAAAAAAGTATCAATCAATCAATCAATCAATAATTTATTTATGTCAATACATACAAATGTTTACACACGTCAAAAAATTTGAATATAAAATTTGGAAATAAAAATTATTACTATACTACCTATTAATCATTACTACAAATTTAAAATATGGACTATAAACAATAATAACGTCCAGACTAACAAATAATACACGAAAATATATAAAATCAATTAAAAACACTATTACAAAGACTATTACAGCTTACAACAGATTAAAATTTGAGTTGAAGTACTCCTCAGGGGAGTAGAAAGCATGACTAGTAAGGAACTTTTTAACACGGCTCTTAAACATTGAGAGTGGCAACTCTCTTATCCTAACAGGCAATGCGTTAAAGCACTTGATCGCCCAGTATAAAACTGTGATAAAAAAAAATATTTATTAAAAAAGACTTTCTACAATTTTAATGACTTTCTCAATTGTGATGTAAACGAACAGGATTTTTAGTATTGTTGATTCTGTATGTGCTATTTTAAGATTTTTTAGCTTAAGAATTATTTTGTTTTATCCTTTTATATATACAATTGTACTTACATTATGCTTTGACGACTGTAGAAAACTCTGTTTTTTATCATGAAATAAATTCTATTCTATTCTATTCTATTCTATTCTATTCTATAGTGCCTTTTCACATTATATTCCTTCGGAATAGAAACACTACTCTTGCATATTAAACAGACAATTTTGTTATGCGATGAAATAAAAAAGTATTTTTCGGTCCAAATATCTTGAAACTGTCGATTTTGATCTTCAACCTTACGACTACGTTTCTACTTGGGCCTGATTTATCCATATCATAATTGATATTATATTGTTACCTAGGTAGAAGCCAAGTTCGAACGACGAAATATTTACTCGTCACAGATTACAGTTCTCAATCAGTATAACGTTCGCTTGTCCGTAGTTAAACTAGGGATCGACCGATACCGATATATATATTGGTTATCGGCAATATCGGCATCTTTGCCGATATATCGTATCGGCAAAAAAGTGCCGATATAAATGCCGATATGGTTTTTTAATTAAAAAAAACAAGATAAACTATTTTATTTTTGTTATTAAGGCTTCAAAACATTATCAAAAGTACAAAAATTTCCTGCACAATGAGGCAAAAGTAAAAAACAGAACTTTCAAATCATACAATGTGTATGTCCATATGTACAATAAAAATAATAAAAAAGGTATTCTTTGTCTAAAAGTTTAAGAAACAATAATTTTGACCATAAATGTATAGTAATTGAAATTGAGTTTTCTAAGATTGTGATGCAGAAATATAAGTGTTTCAGTCCCTTGTGGCCCAAGTCGATTTCTACTTGGTTGACATATGTTCCCTGCCTCTGAAAATATCTGTTCACTGAAGACACTAGCTGATGGCGCTGACAAGTAATTTACAGCTTGACCATGCAACAAAGGAAATTGGAGCTTATGTTTACTCCACCAAACAAAAGGGTTATCAGTTCGGGGAATAACTGGCAATAAGTTGTACCTCTTTATTTCGTTATCAAACATGGTTGAGGGCGATTCCTGCATTTGTGTACTATTTCCTGAGCTAGATCCCACACCGGCATACTCTTCATATGATTCCCAAAATACTTTATGTGCACTAACAACTGGAAATTAGGGAGTTTTAGAAGAAAATAATCCTTTGAACCCTTTCAGAAGATGTGCGATTTTTAACGTAAAATATGTTTTAAGTACCGATATTTTCTGATTTTGGTAATACTGAAAACATAATTTATAGAAATACGTTGAAGAGAACATAAAAATTTTGCCGATATATATCGGTATCGGCATTTTATATCGGCCGATACCGATATATCGGTATCGGCAAAAAATCACTGTATCGGTCGAACCCTAGTTAAAACTTAACTGCCCCGGTAGCTGGCGATGCGTCGTATTTATACGAGTTACCAAACATCGAGAACCTTCCACTTTGTTAGGGGATACTACCGACGTGTTTCGCGAATCTTAAAGTAATCTAGTTGATGCGACAGATTTCTAGTCTCGTAACAATATGCTTAGAACGGAGCGCGGCGAGTAGAATACTTTTAAAATTCGTTGGCAGGCCGCATAAATATTGCTTTTAAAATTCGTTGGCGGGCCGCATAAATATCGACAGCGGGCCGCGGTATGTGCATCCCTGGTCTAGTCGAACGGAAAAAAGTTCACTGGCAAAAGTGTAGTGAAAGTGGAGTACCTACAGAAATTGAAAAGTACAATGAATCAGTTGTAAGTACGCAAACAGCATATTATAATAAAATAATAAGTAAATAAGTTTGTTTAAATTTTATTTTTATTATAATTTTCCAAAGATATACAGGGTGATTTTTAAGTTGATGCTTTTTTTTAACACAACATAGAATTCAAGAAAATAATCAATTTTTCAAATAAACTTATGTCCGAAAAAGCGTCGTCTCTGAGATACAGGGTGTTGAATTTCAATTTAAAATTTTATTTTTGATTTTTTAAAATAACTTTTACAAAAGATAAATTTTTTGCATAAAACTTGGTAACCGGGGGTTTTTTAAGATGAGAAATCATAATTTAGTGTTAATGTTTCTGCAGCTATCATTTATTCAGTTTAATTTGCCCTAACTTTTTTGACAGAAAACTTCTGGGACTTTTTATCAATAAACCTTATTCTTACACGTTTTTTGGGGAAAAAAGGTATACTTTCTCAACAACGCTAAATATGAGATATGACGGTTTTTGAGAAATTTGCATTAGCACAAGTACAGGTCCCTACAGGTTATAAAACTTGTTAGGTTAGGCCCGTTAGGCGCTAGACGAAGTTGCTCAGAATTTTACACAAAAAATAAAATTCAAATTCAACACCCTACCCTGTATCTCAGAAGTCAGAAACGAATTTTTAATAATTTTCTAAATTGTCGCTTTAACTTTAAATTTAAATATTCTTTTTTTAGGTTGAGGGTACTTCTGGCGTGAATGCGCCACCAAACTCATAGGAGTCACAAGAACCATGTACTTCACAACAAACTTTAGAGTCACTTTCCAGTCTTTCCACTCCAGATTGTAAGAAAAGCAAAGTAGTGTCAGAATCAGAAACAAGGTCAGCAAGTTCTAGTTCTGGATCTTTGTCATTTTTTGTCATACGCACTAGCAAATCTCCTAAAGAGGAAATTGACAAACAGATTTCCAGAACCCTCTACGCTACAAACAGCAGTTTTAACTGTATGGAGCAACCGGAAGTAAGAAAAGCCATCGCTCTTTTACGGCCTGGATACATACCACCCTTTCGATATGATGTTTCTAATAAATTGCTTGATATAGTTTATAATGAAGAAAAAACCAAATGCTTTCAAAACTTTTCGGGAACATGTGTGTGTCTATCACTTGACGGATGGTCAAATGTACATAACGAACCGATAATCTGTGCAACGGTTACAACAGAATATGGATTTACCGTCTTAGTGGATACTTTAGATACTTCTGGGAATCCACTTACTTCTGTATATTTAACAGATATTGCAACAGCACTCATAAATAAGCTTGAAACCGAATATGACTGTACAGTATGTAGTTTTGTCACAGATAATGCAGCTAATATGGCTGCAATGCGACATCAAATAAAAACATCTACTGAATTGAACCTTATTACATATGGTTGTGCTGCACATATTTTAAATTTACAATGTAAGGTTTTGGAAATCGCTGATATTAAGGAACATGTTGTTTTCATTGCCACATACTTTCGTAACAACCATTTTGCTTCTGCAGCATATGCCAAAGAAGGAGGCAAAAAACTAGTTTTGCCAAATGATGTCAGATGGAATTCGCTAACTGACTGTTTGGAAGGTTTCGTTAAGTCATGGCCCATACTTTTCAAAATTGCTGAAGAGAACAAAAACCTAATTGACAATATTATAGAAGGAAAAATTTTCAACATTCACTTAAAAAGATTAGTCGAAGATTACCTAACAATACTTAAGCCTATCTCTATCTCAATAGATAAACTACAAAGAAACAGTGCCAGTCTTTCAGATGTTGTGGAAGAATTTAAAATATTAGAAACTCATTTTGACTAAACAGACATAACTTTAAATCAACTGCAAGAATTTAAGAGGCGTTATGAACAGTGTATAACCCCATATCATTTGTTGGTATATTTTCTTGACCCAACAAAAACTCTAGCAAACACTAACAGAGAGTGAAAAAATGTTGTTTTAAAAGCTGTTAAAGAATTTATCAGATCAGAACCTTTCACTGATATTATGTTTCATGATGATATTCTTCAGAATGTAAAACCTATAAATTGGTGGAAGTCGCAACAAAATATATCCAATATTCAAAAAGAGTTCTTCATAATTATCAGTCGAGAGAATTTTCTCAACATTTGGTTAAGTCCATTTCAACCCCAGAAATCGATTAGGAATGGAAAAAGCTGCAAAATTAGTTTTTTTGTACAAGCACTGCAATTAACTAAAATAAACATTATTTAGGTACAGTGGTTTTTTTATTTTTTTGATATAAGAAACCATTAATTAAAACTGAAAGGTTTTATTTTCTCTTAATTATAACTTATCAGAAATTTTGATTTTAGTCATGATTTAAATTGAAAAAATCAAGTGATTTAAATCAATTAATTTAAATCCTTTCAACCCTGCGGACTTGTAACGTAAAATACTATTATGATCGCGCATCGTTCTCTGCGGTACACGCAATGATATCAGACATATCAGGTAGAGATCGCACGAGGTACCGATATTGATATCGTTATATCGGCAGTTGTTGCTAATTATCGGTATCGTATCGTATCGGCAAAACAAGTAAAATAAAATAAATCGATTTTTGTTTAGAAAAATAACATGTCAGTGTACTAGTAGTAGGGGTTTATTTTCATTGCCGTTTTAAATTTATGAGAGTTTTCTAGGTTTATTTTCTTTTACTTTTTAGTTAAGTACCTATAACAGCGTGGCAGTTGAGAGGTGTTTTAGTGTCTGATGTTCAGAGTTTATTCAAGTTATTTTATTTATATATTTTTATTTTAAATAAATAATATTAATAAAGTACACTATGCCACTGAGTTAAAATAGGCGAAAATCTGAACTGTCGTTGTCGAGTAGTGACGTCGCCGTGTTATTCTTACAGTATTCGGATTCTACAGGATTTAGCAAAGTGCTGGTTCAGAGCCGTATTTTGTATTATATTTATTTTCATTCGGCATAATTCATATTCATAAAAACCACAGTTGGCATGATTTAAGTCTTGTTTTTAGACTGAAATATGTAGATATGCATTTGCCGATACGGTATATCGGCACATAAATATCAGTATCGGCCGATATATCGTATCGGCAATAAAAAGTCAATACCGTGCGATCTCTAGTATCAGGATAAATAAAAAAACAAAATGTCGATTAAAGATGTCACTTTCATATGAAATGCATTGGAATGTCCCACTTAGCTGATGCATAATGCCATATCTTGGATCTTGATTGGTTTAGGAGGCTGTCTGACACTAATTGGTTTGTTCAGTGCCCAGTGCTGAAATAAGGTTGTGGTCAGATGTTCCTAACGGATGCTTCACGGAGACAGTGTACAAGTCAGGGTTTGAAGTTAAGAAAAGATCCAACGCAAAATCACCAGTCTGGAATCTGAGTTGGTTCACCCAAGAGTTGGGTGCGGCCAGAGCTGATGACCAAAGGATTCGGCTTCGCAACCTTGCTCGCCGGTTTTATTTGAGTATTTGAGCCAGTTGACATTATGAGTGTTAAAGCCGCCAAGGACGAGAACATCGGATCACTTACTTTTTTTTCACAGGGTGAATAAAACTTAAAAAAAAGTATAAGTTTTAAATCAAAAAGCAGATAAAAATCTTGATAAATGCACAACATACAATTTAACGTCAACAGATCTATCTCAACAAAATTTGACTTAAGAATGTGGTGGCTCAATGATAGTGCTCTGAACTTGTGAGCCGTACCTTCTAATTTTGATGGGTTTTTTTGGCAGCTTTTTCCCCAAATGTCAAACGCATTCTAATTCATGATTTTTAACAGTGTCGATTCCTTAATGTCATACTCTTTGAGTAATACCCAAATAAAAACACCCGTAGAGGCTCCTGCCGGGACGTGAGTGATCTGAGTGTAGAATTTAACACGTTTTTCACCATTTAGGGGTCTTGCCATCGACCCGCCGGGGCTGCGTCCCCGGTTTTAAAGGCACCAGGGCAGGCTTATTAAATTGGCGAGGCAGTTGTACTGCCGAACCAAGGAGATTGGCTCCAGGGGCCTTATGCCACATAACTCAGGTGAAAATGTGAAAATACATCTTTAAAATAATAAAGAGTTTTAAAAGTAAAAGTAAAAGTAGTGAGCCGAAGGTCCCAGGTTCGAATTCTGCTTACAAATTATTTTTTATTTTTAACTTAGATTAATGTTTGTTAGTTATTTTGGAAACCTTCAGTAAGGTTGGTTTTTAAGTAGGTCGGTGCTAACACTATCCTGACATAACAACACTGTATATTGTGTTTATTATACCTTAAGTCCCTACACGCGACCCAATCTGCAGGGTCCGATTTGCAGGGCATATAGGAAAGGGGAAATCGGGTGCCGCTCTCCACACCATCCAATCTTGCAGTGTCTTTTGAGTCTTGAGTCGTAAAAGGTCGGAATGGCTCCTTTAAGTAAATGTTAAAAAATCGAAATTGCGCTGATGGAAATAATTCGCGAAAAAAGAGAAGAAAAGAAAGTGCTGGGTTAAAAAGTGGCTATTAGAGAGGAAAAAGTTTAGGGATATGAATATTCTTAAAGAACTAGGACCAATTGACTTCAAGAACTTTCATTCCGTGGCTCTGCATGTCTCTAAATATCCCACAGGCAGGGCATATCCCTATATAGCTCAAGATACTAAAAGTTCGCGCCAACCCTCTTTCAGAATTAAAACATGACGTGCCCTATCAAATATTGATGAAAATCGACCCAACCGTGCTGCACACGATCAGACTTGCAAGGCGTTGAAGTGGGGAGTCGGGAGATCGTATGTGTCGCCCCAACCAACCGCCCTATCTAGATTTTGACGGTCCGGCATGCCTACACACGACTCAATCTGCAGGGACCCTGCAAATTGTCGTAATCCTTGGAAGGTGTTACGAAAAAAAGTCATATCAACCGCTTTACTATGTTTGAGATACAGGGTTCACCCTAAGCAGAACAAAAAAATATGTAGATACGCTACTGTCTTTTCATTTTTGATAGCACAGCGATGTAGACAGTTCAATGTCTAATGCAAAGTACCTTTTGATATTTTTTTGATTTAGGCTTCGTGTAGGAGATAAATGCAATTTTATCAAACTGATAGGCGTATAGCTGCCATTTATTTTTTAACCGAGAACAGTTCGTCACATGAACAAAAGTCTTAGCGATAAGGCGTAATTATGAAATTAATATTTATTTTGAGAAAAACAGTGGCGTATCATTTTTTTCGTTAAAAATATCAAAAGCTACTGACAGAAGTAGACCAAATCTTTTTTATGAAAAGATTATGTTTTTATGCTTAATTCAAAATACTATCTAAAGAGGTCTCGAACATATTAAGGAATTCCAATTTTCAACACCCAGTATTTCAAAAATAAAGCGTTGGCAAATCTATATTGATTTTTTATTAATGTACAGGCACAGCACTGCAGGATAAATCCTTGATGGCGCTCTGCGAGCAGTGCGTGTGCGCTGGAGATTATGCTCGTTGGGAAAAACCACCTCGGGTTGTTCTAGAGTGATGACGTTCTCCAAATGAAAGAATTTTCGAACAGTGTAGTTCAAAGGACATTAAGCTGAACTCTGAACCACGTACAGGTGGGCTGCAGTGGTTCGTCGTGTATTTCTACCATGCTGGGTCGAATCAGGCGGGCAACCTTTACTTAAACACTCGCCATGAAAATATTTGTAAAAGATGCTCAATACCAACCTGCCTTGATTTTCTAGACTTTCAAGGTTCAGATCATGGTCGCCGATTAAGAAAATTGCTTTTCTTTGAATAATCTTTATTGTATAATGCCAAATTACAAATCTCGTCATATACAAAGGTGAAAAGTACCACTAAGCGTATTTTAATAATCACTTTTACAAAATAATAATGAAAAATAAAACGAGTTAACTAAAATTCACAGTGGCATCCAGGTTCATCATCACAATACAATTAGCAATATCCCATCAACCAAAGACCCAGAGATCTATCGGACACAAAATGCTTTAACTGCTTAAAGTGGCATATTATACAGGGTCGTTGGTATGTATGGAAACGGTCGATTATTTCTTAAAGTAAAACAGCTAGCAAAAAATATTTAAGACAAAATATTTAGGGTTTATTGAAGTCTATTAGAATTAAAAAAGAATAAATATACAGGATAAGTCGAAAAGCCGTAAAGAAGCAAAGTTACTTTTTTTTTAATGGAACACCCTATATCTTAAAATATTTTTGGCTTCTACATAAAATTACAATTATTTTTCAATAAGTGTATTATAAGTCTAAATCTAAACCTAATAGTTTCCGAGATATCGACTTTTGAAAAATTACATATTTGAACTTTGACAGATTCTAGCTTTCTAATGTTATATCATAGAGCAAAGTGGCTTCCATGACCCTATCTGACTTTTTATTATCTTTCCAAAAATATCAACTTCCGGTTAAACCGGAAGTACTATATTTCCGGCTTTTGAGTTACATCCGGTTTAACCGGAAGTTGACACCAGTAGGAAGATAATAAAAAACTAAGATAGGGATATGTAAGCCGTTTTACTCTCAGACGTACCGTTAAAAAGCTAGAGGCTATCAAAGTTCAAAAATGTAATTTTTCAATAGTCGATATCTCAGAAACTATTAGGTTTAGACTTATAATGTAGTTATTAAAAAATAATTATAATTTAATGTTAAATCCAAAAATATTCTAAGACAGAGGGTGTTCCATTAAAAAAAAGATAACTTTGTTTTTCTGCGACTTTCTGACTCATCCTGTATACTTATTCTTCTTAAATTTTTATAGACATTAAAAAACCCTAACACTTTTGTCTTAATTATTTTTTGCTAGCTGTTTTACTTTAGGAAATAATCGACCGTTTCCATACATACCAACGACCCTGTATATGAATGATACCATAAATATAAGCAATGAGAGAAATGACGACTTAAAAGTAAACAAACAATGGAATACCCCAAAGACAACACAAAAACATGAAACTCTAATCAGAATCCAAAATGTGAACGATTCTGAAGAAGTTGCTAAACAGCTAAAAGATAATATTAACACTAACGAAACCAATGCTGGTTTTAAAAATATGAAACACCTCAGAAGTGGATCCATCATAATCATATTAGAAAGTCATGACAAAAAACAGCAATAAAAATCTAAGGAAAGCGCTAGAAGATAAACAACATATACAAGTTAAGCAGGGTAAAGTCCGCCCAAGTTCAAAATGGTACAGCCACGTACATGGCAATGCGCGACGGTGTGACGTCAAAATCAGTAGCGGAGATATAAAAGTTTTTAAGACAATTAATGACTAGTTTATTTTCGTTTTTTTTTTTTGATAAAAATATGCGGGTATGGTATGGGTATAATAAACATATATGGGTAACTAACGATTTAAATACACTGAAAATCAAAAATGCAACATTTCTGTTTATAAAGGTTTTAAAAAAACATATCTCTTAAAACATAGATCGATGTTATCGAAGGAATTAAAAAAAAACTAGAAAATATTTGTGCCAAGACCCCCCTTTTTATATTAATGATGAGATTTTTCTACAGTATACATTAAAAAAATTAAACAAAAATTGAAAATAAACATTTTTTATATATACTTTATATACTATAATTAAATAATATTTATATTTAAATTCTTGGACCTTCTGTTAAATTTTAAAAGTGTTTTTTTTTTCTTGCGTATTAGGTCCCTTGATAAATCAATTAAGAATTAAAATGAAACCATGTAGAGTCTCAAAAGTTCTTTAATTCTAATTAAATTTACGTTTCGGCCGTAGCGTGGGCCTTCATCAGATTTTGAACATCTTGATATGGAAGATTTTCGTCATCTCACAACACAAGTTGGACAATTACATGTACAGGGTCTTCCAACGAGGACTGAACAGGGGCTAATTTTTGAGCTTCCTTGTATTTAAAGAAAAATCCAAAATAGCCAATCGATGTACTTTTTCCTGCAGAATTCAAAAATGAATCCAAAAATTTATTTGAACCAGAAACAAAAGAGTTACGCTATGGATAAGGTGTTTTTTAAATGGAACATCGCTTTTTTTATACGATTTTTGGAACCAGTGATTTTTTTTTGTCCGTTCTGATTAAAATATTTAATATTGTGACAGCTATTTTTATTAAATTTTAATGTTTTATCCAGTATAATTTAACTTTAACCTGTTTGAAACATACACTAGGTAATAAAGGTATAATCACCTTTGAATCCTTCAAAGTCAAAAAATTTGACAAATTTACTATAATATTGCCGAAATGAAATATTCATTAGATGAGAGATTGCAGATTGTTATCTTGTTCTGCCAAGAAAATGCAAGAGAAGCAAGGAGAAGATTTATTGCAAATTTTCACAGAAATATATCCGTCAATACTATTCTAAGGATAAAGAACCTATTTGAGGAAAATAAAACATTACATGACAGAAAAAGAAATCCAGAAAGGAATAGAAATCGAGACCGTGCCATTGTGAACTATTTTCGACTGAATCCAACCAAATCAATTTCGGACGCAGTTCGGGACGTTCAATACGGCGGCGGTGTAAGACGCAGAAGAGTTACCCAAGGAACTGTTCACTGGACTTTAAGAAATCATAAATTTAAGTCTTATCATATCCTTCCACTTCAACATCTAACACCGGCACAAAAAGAACTTCGCTTCCAATTTGTTTCCCAAATTGTGATTCGGAAAGAAAACGAATACCCTAATTTATTCAGAAATATCTTATGGACTGACGAAGCCACATTCACAACATCGGAGTTTTCAATAGACATAATAATCATCACTGGGCCGTTGGAAATCCAAAAAAATTTCAGACAATTAAATTTCAAGGAAGGACTTCAATCCATGTTTGGTGTGGCATAAAAAATAATAGAATTTTGGGACCAATATTTTTTAACGGGACTTTAAATAGACAGAGATACTACGAGTTCTTAGAAAACGAAATTGACAACTTTTTGGAAGATTTACCATTGGAAGAATATCAAAATTTAATTTGGCAACATGATGGGGCCCCTCCGCATGCCGTGCGTGAGGTTACTCAATATTTAAACGGACGCCATGAAGAATATGGATTGGTAGAAATGGAACCTATGCTTGGCCACCCAATAGTCCCGATTTGTCAATATTAGACACATTTCTTTGGGGCCATTTAAAGAACGTGGTATACAAGCAGCGAAACCACGATATTGAAGAGATCATGCAGAAAATTGTGAATGAAATAAATCGCCTTAACCAGGAAAATCACAGTATAACAGCAAGTTTGGAAAGGCTACAAAGAGGTTATCGCACATGTTTCGAGAACAACGGAGGTCACATTGAACAATTAAATTATTAATGTTTTTTTTTTTAAATTAGTATAGAGTTGGATTTCTTTTTCTGTCATGTAATGTTTTATTTTCCTCAAATAGGTTCTTTATCCTTAGAATAGTATTGACGGATATATTTCTGTGAAAATTTGCAATAAATCTTCTCCTTGCTTCTCTTGCATTTTCTTGGCATTTGTAGAACAAGATAAGATAAATTTTTGGTTTCATTTTTGAATTCTGCAGGAAAAAGTACATCGATTGGCTATTTTGGATTTTTCTTTAAATACAAGGAAGCTCAAAAATGAGCCCCTGTTCAGTCCTCGTTGGAAGACCCTGTACGTCACAAACATTTTGTTTAAAATTACGGAAATTAAGACTTTACACACTTAAGCGTGACCATGCTGTTATTAACTGGCCGGCCGAAACGTAATTTTAATTAGAATTAAAGAACTTTTGACTCTACATGGTTTCATTTTAATTCTTGATTGATTTATCAAGGGACCTAATACCCAAGAAAAAAGAACACTTTTAATATATAATTAAATATATCTACATATAACAATGGTATTAAATGTAAACAATAAAGTCTTAAAAACCAAGACCCTCATCTAGTCTTAATGTTTCTCGGCCTCCATTAAACTCCATGCCTCTATCTTTCATTTTTTGTCAGATTCCTAAAAATCATAATAAGAATATGATTACTGCTTATTCTCTATATTTGTAAGGTATAATTATTAAAAAACTTAGTTATTTAATACTTGCCTCTAACCGTAGGTGATCGTTTTTCTATAGCGAAAAACTCGTAAATAATATTTTTATATCATAAATATTTCCAGGACTCAGAGCTTATGAGAAGGTCTTTTTTTTGTTGGCGTTTAAAAAGATGTAGTGGCCACATTGGCACGTACTTTCTGCCCTTCTTTTCTAATTCGTTGCAAAGTATTTTTTCCGATGCCAGTTGCTGCTAAATCCCGTTCTCTAAAATATGGAAAAAACGATATTTATATATATATACATATAACACGAATTAAATTTAAAAAACAACTGTTAAAATTTATAGATTACATAACGATTAACAACCACATTGTAAACAAATTTTGTAAGTAAAGACATAGCTAATTAATGTTGAAATGATACTCATTATTGCAAAAGGTGTAACATTTGGGTAAAGGAAAAATATAGGTACTTAGACGATAGATAAATAGTAAAAAAAAATATTTGCCGATCTTGTTCCATATTAATTTTTAAAAAATGTAATATTCAATATTCAAGTAATATTAAATGTAATATTCTTTGCACTAACCTGTACTTTTTTAAAGGAATTTGAATTCCTTCGCTTGCTTCTTTCTCCATAAATCTAGAAGTATTGTCTATTATTTCCCGCACTTGACTATTTAAAGGCTTCCCTCGTCTGCCAATTATTGTCTCTGGCGCCATTCAAATCCAAAATAATAATATTATTTTCTAAACAGAACAACCACAGTTCACACACCACCTTACACAATATATCACTTCTACGCTAATATTAATACTTCTGCTTCCCTCTAACAATGTTACGGCACTGAATCGCTTCAGATGATGCTGCATCGTGGCCGTCGCTAGGCAACTAACGTAAATAAACCACTGCGCAACTTTAGTGGCCGCCATTTAATGTACTCATTTGAACTTGGGCGAACTTTACAGACCGAAATAAAGAGTTCGCGAACTGTTCCCGAGCAGCTCGCGAACGCATCGTCCACACCAGAAACAGTTTCAGTTCTGTGTTCAGTTCGGCCAAGTTCGTTGAGTGTTCGAGATAATAAAAAATATTTAAATCTAGAATCTTCCATTTTTTTATTACAAATTAAAATAATTAAATAAAAAAAAAATGGCATCGCTGGAAAGCGATGAAGAAAGCGATCTAATAATTGCTTTAAGTTAGTTTCTATGATATTTATGACAGAACCTAACCTAAACGGACTAAACGCATTAAAACTTTGGCTGACGAAAACGGCGCGAACAGTCAACGTCCACACCCAAACTGAGCTCGCCACGTGTTCGCGAACAAACCCTTTGATGTACCGACTCTACTCGGAACCCTCAACTGCGAACTGTCGAGCTGATCTCGAACTGTTCGCGAACACGCGTACACACCAAGCTCGGGAAATGTTCGCGAACAGCTCACGAACTTGGTCTGTACCCACCTTTAAAGACTTTCAAAGATATGACCCAATGTTTTTAGTCACAGGTATAGAAAAAGGATTTTCAAATGAAATTAAAGTAAAGTAAAGCTTTGTCTCCCCCGGTTGCTGTTTTAGGTCGACCTGATCTCGAAATTTCTTTGGCACTCGACACACCGTTGACTGATTTATTGGAGGCCTATTTGGATATAATTCATTGAAAAGTTGACAAACCTGATCTTGCGATCTCTTCATATTTCCGTAACCGCTCATTATAAAAATTTTAACTCGTTTCTCATTCAGATGAACCATAGTGTAAACAAATTAGAAGTCAGACAACAGAAAATTAAACCGGAACTTAAAATTGACACTTCTTAGGTCGCTGTCATGAAAACCCTTGACTTAACTGGTGGGTATTAGGTAGGAATAATTATAATTAAGAAGTTTTTCATTTTTGAGCTGTCATTATCTTGGAAACGCTTGCAGATAGGTGAAAATTTTAATATTCAAAAAATTCAGAGTTTTCCCAGTAGAATCCAAATATGCAATCATATGCAGGGTGTTCCATTTAAAAAAAAGTAAGTTAGTCTCTATGGCAACCAAACCAGAAATGACAGAAAAAATTCATGCAGGTAGAAATGTGGGGAATAATTTACTGAACAACTTTCATAGGTCACTTTTTCGTGTACGAGGTATATCAAAAGTTACAGGCATTATGCGCGACTTTTTTGCCACTCTGTATATTATATATGAGTGGCTAGTCTTCTTTTTCAAGAACAATTAAAGGTTCTTGAATTATGAAATAAACCATTCCTTTAACACAAGAGGCCGAAACGTTGTACTGAACATCCCAGTCCATCGGCTTTCCATAACTGCGCATATATGCGCGTATACATTTTTTTAACAAATTGCCCGACCATTTGAAGGTCGAGGCAAGTTTTACCAGTTTTAGAAAACTAGCTTCAGATCTACTCATAAAAACAGCTTTTTTTTCTTAAAATGATCTAATGATAAACACCCTTAAGTATTAGCATGCAGTTATGAAACACTCTGTATATCCGATAGAGGATATTAAGTTTTGATAGATCTTTTTTTTAAATCAATTTGTTTAGTTTTGGTGGTCAAATCCTACAAAATCCGTTAAAAAATAAACAAAAAGCCCAAAACCTGAACTAACAAAACCAATCATTCGCATGCTATCCTGAACTAACCTAACATAATTAATACTGATTTTACGTTGTACCATAGAATCCCCAGAAATATATTCTGGAAATCACGTAAATAAACGCCTATTTACTATAATGCCCCTCTGCATACGTTTTGTTGCTACGGTTATAATATTTTCTATTTTTTATGTACAGGGTCTTCCAACGAGGACTGAACAGGGGCTCATTTTTGAGCTTCCTTATATTCAAAGAAAAATCCAAAATAGCCAATCGATGTACTTTTCCTGCAGAATTCAAAAATGAAACCAAAAATTTATTTGAACCAGAAACAAAAGAGTTACGCTATGGAAAAGGTGTTTTTTAAATGGAACATAGCTTTTTTTATACGATTTTTGGAACGAGTGATTTTTGTCCGTTCTGATTAAAATATTTAATATTGTGACAGCTATTTTTATTAAATTTTAATGTTTTATCCAGTATAATTTAACTTTAACCTGTTTGAAACATACACTAGGTAATAAAGGTATAATCACCTTTGAATCCTTCAGTCAAAAAATTTGACAAATTTACTATAATATTGCCGAAAAGAAAATATTCATTAGATGAGAGATTGCAGATTGTTATCTTGTTTTACAAATGCCAAGAAAATGCAAGAGAAGCAAGGATATTATAGTAAATTTGTCAAATTTTTTGACTTTGAAGGATTCAAAGGTGATTATACCTTTATTACCTAGTGTATGTTTCAAACAGGTTAAAGTTAAATTATACTGGATAAAACATTAAAATTTAATAAAAATAGCTGTCATAATATTAAATATTTTAATCAGAACGGACAAAAAAAAAATCACTCGTTCCAAAAATCGTATAAAAAAAGCTATGTTCCATTTAAAAAACACCTTATCCATAGCGTAACTCTTTTGTTTCTGGTTTATATAAATTTTTGGTTTCATTTTTGAATTCTGCAGGAAAAAGTACATCGATTGGCTATTTTGGATTTTTCTTTAAATACAAGGAAGCTCAAAAATGAGCCCCTGTTCAGTCCTCGTTGGAAGACCCTGTACAATACGTCGCTTCAGTCTGTACGCGGTATCCGTAAGGGGGAAGCAATGGCATACGTCAATTTTAATTTAGATTTTTTTTTATAGATAAACCTTACGATTGGACTTAACACCAAGGCAATGTCGAATAAGAATTCAATAAATTCGATTAACAACACTGGCTTGAAGACTGTCATCGATTTGGACCAAATATGGGGCGACTTAAATCTGGGAATAAGACAAGTATATAATCGAGAGAACATGTCCAAGAAAAGGTAAGAATAGTAATGTCCGTCATTCTAACCGATTTAAAATTCCAAATAGATATAGTTTAACTAAAATCATTTGAAACTACAAAAAACAGTCGTCAAAGCATTCCTTATAAAGCAACAAAAAGTCAATTCAGTTTAGTTTAGTTTATCTTTATTGCCATCAAATTATTTTACAATGCAAGACCAACGTCAAAAACATTGATGTTAGTTCCTTTAGAAATAAAGGTTAAAGTAAACACGTAGTAATAATTATAAAAAAACAACTTACTATTAAAATCACAAAGTCTGTAAACATACAAATGTACAAAAATGCATAAATAAAGGAAGAAAGTTGAATGATTTTTCCAAAGCATAATTTCTCACTTCCTTTCTGAAACGTACAGCACTTGGGATATATCTGATTGACTTTGGGAGCATCTGGTATGCTTTGACTGCCCTGTAGTATGGTCTTCTTTCAAAATATGTTGAGTTATGTGGGGGGGTATGGCAGCCGGTTCCACGTGGTGAGTTCTGGGTTGTTTTCTATAAACAGAGGTCTGCAAAATCACCACTAACAGATACAATATGCAGGGTGTTAATTAATGTCATGATGTATAAATATATAGATATTTCAGGGGGTGATAGTACTCGTCAAAATAAGAAAAAAATGCAAATATATATGCATGGTCTAAAACGCGTTATTTTCGTTATACAGGGTGGCAAAGTTTCCATTTTTTTTCTCGTATTTTGCGTTTTGTCTCTTATATTCTGTGATAATTGTTTCAAATTTGGAAGATCAACCATTTTTTAGAATCTCTACAATAAATTATCAAAATTGTCGGTCGCAGTATACAGGGTGTTACATTTTCTTGAATCGGCTACAATTTTATCTTTTAGAACTTTTTTTTTGGAGCTCCTGTATGAATTCCGGTATGAAATTTGAACTCTCTGTTCCTTTGTTTAGCGTTCTGGTCTCTTGCACTATTCTCGTATCTGTAACCGTTTTCGATTTATTTGCAAAAATAGCCATCGATGGAAATTAAGTGTAGGCGAAATAGCGCAACAATAAATATGAGAAGAAAAATAGTAGGCTGGGATAGGCAATTGTTAATTCTGTTTATTGTCCTTCTGACATTTTGTAACAAATATTTTTTTTGTTTGGCGTTTCCGGAGTTGTTTTGAATTGGTTACCCAACAAACATATTAAGTAATGTAGACCAGAACGGAAGGAAAATAATCCTAAATTGGCAAATGTTTGTTTATTTTTGCCTTAAATGTTTCCTTAAAAGTCAAAAAAGATTCGAACTCTAAGATCTAAGTCGAAATTTGGATATCTACAACTTAAATAATTTGTTATAGGGAAATCTACTTTTAGTTTAATTGACCTAGTTAAAAATTACAAATAAATTACCTCTTTGAGACATTAAAAATATTTAGTCCTAATAAGGAATATGGTTAAGTCATATTTTACTTAATTGTTACTTAATATATATGTATTCATAATTAAGGAATTTTTTGGCAATTACGCCAGGTAAACATTACCTAATTATTGTCTAAAAAAAAGTCCAAATGATTTACTGACCATATAGTTTTAGAAACAGGTAATATTTTGGATAATTTTGCCATATAAATTGTTCCCAAAGTTATAGACCTTTTGTGGTTAAAAATTGAGCTACTTCATAACTTTCTAATTAACCTCAAAGGCTAACATTGCTTGTACAGTTAATAATAAAGGGAAAAATAACTTTAAGGTTAAAAAAATAAAAGCCGCCATATTTAATAATTATTAGTTTTCCTGTTTATCGACAACTATAGAAAACCAATAATTAAAATTTTAAGAATTACATAAGGTGAGTGGAAAATCCATTAGACTACGATATCTTTCGTCGACGAAAGTTTTTTTAAAACTTTGGGTACATATAATGTTTATAATGAAGACACTCTGTTTTTAGGTTAATGGTAAAAATATTTAAAATTATCGTAATAATACATAGAAAACGCATATTTTAAGGGCGCGTTTTGTTTTTCGAAGTATCATCACCATAATTCACAAACACATTTCTTTCGCATCCAAATTTCGGTCCAGAAAAATGATAAAACTTAATTATATCACTTTATTGCCAAAGTTATAATAAGCGGCCATTCCAAATATCTACTTAAGTCTAACTCCATTTTATAATTTATTTTGTCCTGTTGGAAGTGTTGGCATAAGTTGTTTCTTTCTAACGCCAGATATAATATGTTTTATCTGTATTTTTGTCTAGTGTCTTATTGCTCCTATTTAGGTTATATTTAGGTCAAAAGGTTGGTCTCACTTTCCACATTTAGATGTAAAATATATTTATTTCACTTCGTTTTAACTTATTGGACAGAAAAACCCTATCAACCTATTTTCGACCTTCAAATTACTTTAGTTGCTTTCCCCACATTGGGCAATAGGAAAACAAATGTAGGTAAATTATCCCTATATATAATTGGTCATGCAAAATATTTGACCCGTTTAGAGGTCGAATAAAAGTAAATTTAACTTAAAATGTTTGTTGGGTAATGATGGTTGAATTCACAAATCAAGAATTTGTAGAGATGCATTTAATCTATGGACTTGCCAATGGCAATTGTTATGAAGCCAGACGACTGTATGCACAAAGGTATCCAAATTGAATACTGCCTGACCCACGGACATTCGCAAATCTACATAATCGACTATGTGAAAATGGATCGTTCAAGAAATCCACCCATTTAACAGAAGCAAACAGAACGGTTAGGACTCCTAAAGTCGAGGAAGCAGTCCTGAATGCAGTAGAAAATGATCCTGCTACTATTACGAGAAAAATTGCCGCAACACTTAACATTTCATTTGTGTTTGTCTGGAAAATTTTAATAGACAACTTAATGTATCCTTACCACATCCAAAGGGTTCAAGCTCTTCTCCCACGTGACTTTCCACTACGTTTTAATTTTTGCCAATGGTTCCTACAAATGCTAGCCCAAAATCCGTTATTTGAAAACACGATTTTATTTAGCGATGAAGCAAATTTCTCAAGGAATGCCATAAACAATTTTCACAACAACCATTTTTGGGCCGAAGAGAATCCGCATTCGATTCGCGAAAATAATTTCCAAGAACAGTTTTCAGTAAATGTGTGAGCCGGCATTATTGAAGATTATTTGATAGGACCATTTTTCCTATCAGCAAGGCTAAACGGACAATATTATCGTCAATTTGTTGAAGAGGAACTCCCAGGGCTGGTAGAAGAGGTACCAATTCTTGTCAGAAACTAAATGTGGTTCATGCACGATGGTGCACCACCTCAGCCATGGCCCCCTAGATCCCCAGACCTGAATAGCCTGAATTTCTTTTTCTGGGGACACCTGAAAGCATTAGTGTATCAGACCCCAGTCTAGACAGAAGAGGATTTAAGCAACAGAATAATAGCTTCATGCGACATCATTAGCAATATACCTGGAATATTTGGCAGAGTCCGTCAGTGCATGAGGCGAAGACTTGATTTGTGCATTTTAGCAAGAGGCTTACATTTTCAACAGTTTTTATAATTTTGTTTTATTTTTATTTGATTAACTAATTAATTGTTTTGTTTTAATTTATTTTTAATTTGTAATGCTTTTATCTAATTGTTGATAACCCTGTCGGTTAATCTAAAATAAAAATGAAAATAATTACTTAGAATACATACAAATAAAAACAGCTTTTTACTCTGCTTTATTTCGCCTACACTTAATTTCCATCGATGGCTATTTTTGCAAATAAATCGAAAACGGTCACAGATACAAGAATAGTGCAAGTGACCAGAACGCTAAACAAAGGAACAGAGAGTTCAAATTTCATACCGGAATTCATACAGGGAGTTCGAAAAAAAAGTTCTGAAAAATAAAATTGTAGCCGATTCAAGAAAATGTAACACCCTGTATACTGCGACCGACAATTTTGATGCTTTATTGTAGAGTTTCTAAAAAATGGTTGATGTTCCAAATTTGAAACAATTATCACACAATATAAGAGAGAAAACGCAAAATACGAGAAAAAAAATTGAAATTTTGCCACCCTGTAAAACGAAAATAACGCGTTTTAGACCATGCATATATTTGCATTTTCTTCTTATTTTGACGAGTACTATCACCCCCTGAAATATCTGCATGACATTAATTAACACCCTGGATTTATGGAAAATTTTGCTGAAATTTCCAAATTTTGAATTTCTCGGAGCACGTTTGCTTAGAAGCCTCAATTTTTGCAGGGGAAGTAGTCATAATACATTTCCACTTCTCCGTATATAGGACAAACATTTAAACAAAATAAAAATTGCCTGTTTTTCGATCCAATATATTAATCATAGTACCACAATTTCAGCACATCAATATCGTCGGATCCAGCGCCACTTCTTTTAGGCTCTTCTAAACTTTTTCTGGAAAGCTGTTCTAATGGAGTTTTTGCTGTACAAGGCAATTTTAACATTGTATAGATCGACACACTCGTAATTTTATCTTTCACAATAGGGCCGGAAAATTATAACGATAGAGCAAGCCGATAATTTGGGATAAATCTTACGACAGCAATGAACGTTTGGGTTTCTATTAATATGTATGCAATTTTTATGGTGTGCAAAAAAGCTATATTTAACTGTATTGACTTTATTTTCTTAAGGGGCATATTCAGTGAACCGCGTGGTCCGACTTGGGAATTTGCCGCGAAGGAGGATAAGTCAGTGTTATTGAACAATCAGGCAACATGGCTATTCCTAGATTCGTCGCCCCCCGCGAGACATAATATAATTTACCGCTCCGAGCGGCGAGTAGTGGCGGTCAGGACTGGCTAGATAAACCGCAGTGTTGCCAAATCGCTTTAGATAGTTCCGGTTTTAGGTATTTTTTCTCAAAAACTCGGTTTGACGTTTTTTCACATTAAAAAAAAGGTATAAAATTAATTGAAATTGTAGATAGTTGAGGAAATACTTTCAAAAAAGACTGTATGGGAACATTTTCTCAGCTTCACCTATATTTATCGTTTTAAAAAAATATATATATTTTTTTTTTAAATTCAAGACCATATAGTCATACAGCACCAAATTGCGAATCTAAATTCAAAATTTTAACAAATTCTATTTAATAGTTTTCTTGTAGTTTGTCAAACCTTTTCACCTTAGTGGAGGTCACTGATAAGAGCTCTTATTATAAGAACTGTACAGATCGCATTTACAAGAGTTTACAAATTAAAGGTCTAAAAGTATGTATTCACCATCAGTAAATTCGAAGGGTTTGTCTGTGGAGTCAACTGAAATAATAAGTGGTTCTACCGTTTCTTTCATCATGTCGAAAGTTCCACAGTTTTTTTTTCTTAAATTGCATGTTTTATAGCTTCTTGCCAATTCTTTTTTTCGTTTGTTCATCATTAGGGTTTTTTAAGTATAGTCATCGACTTTAACTTATGTTTGTTTATATTATTGCTTCATCAGGGGGTCTTCCATGGGGGGTTTGTTATTGAACAATTGGTTCTTATTGAGCTGAACAGGTACAATGTACGGAAGTATTCACTTTTTAGTCATTTAATTATATTTATTCGCAAGCAAGTTAAGGTGCAGGCGAGGGGAGGAGACGAGGAATGAGCCAGTCTCTCGGTAATCTGTATGGTTTTAAAGGGTTTGAATGTATATGTGAGTGTGTTACTAAGGGGTTCAGGGAAATGTCAGTCCGTTTGTAGTAGTCCACTATAATTTTGTCCATGTACTCAGTTATTGTCGGTATCTGTAAGTTATTATGTAAATTATGAGTCATCGTATAGCGGGGCGCCCCCGTCATGATTCGTTAACATTTATTCTGCAACCTTTGAATTTTGAGAAAGTTTGTCTTCTTTATGGTACTCCAGGTGGTGATACCATATAGAAGTACAGGCCGAACGATAGTTTTGTAGATTAAAGTATTTGTACGCAGATCCAAGGTACTTTTTTTGTTTATCAGGGCATAAATGGCACTCAGTTGACCGTTCGCTTTTTTTAAACGAAAGGCTGTGTTGTCGTTCCAGTTTAGCTGTTTATCGAAGAGCAGACCCAGATATTTTATATTCTGACACCAGTTTATCCTAGTGTTTTTAACAAGCAATCTGGATGTAGGTTGAATACTTCTGCCCTTTGAGAAATAGATAGCCTGTGTTTTGGCATCATTTAGACGAATTTTCCATTTATCGAGCCACGCCTCGATAAGTTTTATATGACGTTGCAGTTTTGAGATTACCAACCTAGGCTTCTTTGCGGTGGCTACTCCGGCTCTGACATGTCGCACAGTTGATAACGCATTCTCTGACGAAACTGCGAAAATCCGGTCCGACAAGAACGAGTGAATTACCTTAATTAGGTAGTTTGGCATACCTAATATTAGCTTTAGTATAAGTCCGTCATGCCAGACCTTATCAAACGCTTTACTGACATCGAAAAAGACCGCTCCAGTTGTCCAACGACGGTTGAAGCCTGTCAGTATATTTGAAGCCAATCTGTTTGTCTGGCGCACCGTGCAATGATTAGAACGGAAACCGAACTGCTCAGGTGGTAAAATATTGTTTTCAAATATGAAATCGTTTATACGATAGAGTATAAGCTTTTCAACAATCTTGCCTAGACATGACAGAAGGCTGATGGGTCGATATCCTGAAACTAAAGTTTGGTCTTGACCTAGCTTTGGAATCAAGATAACTTTTGCTTTTTTCCAAAACTGGGGGAAACGGCCCTTTTCTAAAATAGCCTGTGCTATATTTACTACATCCATTAGTACATTGTCAGGCAAATTTTTCAACGCTTTCATTTTTATACAGTCGAAACCCGGAGCCTTTCTAGGTTTAATGAATTTTCTAACGTCTTTAACTTCTTCCATAGAAATATTGCGAATATTCTGTATGGGGTGCTCGATAGAACTATAAATTCGTATTGTTCTGGAGATCCTCGCGTCCCTCTCAGGATCGGTTGTTGGTTATTCGTCGAACTGCTCGTAGAAATTGTCCGCGAACAGTTCGACTTTTTCCCTGGGATCGGAAATTAGTGCATGTGTTGTAGTATGTCTAATAAAAGACATTGGCTTTCTGTTGCCTCTTGTTAAAGTTTTTGTCAACTTATAAAGGCTGCCGTCTTCGATGCTGAGTTCGGTGACTTTATTGTCCCACAGAGAGGCCTCGTGGGCTCTTAAAAGAGCGCGAACAAGTTCAGAAGCTCTGTTAGCTTCTGCCTTTATACGTGGATCTCCAGTACGATACGCCCGATTTAGAATTCTATTTTTATTCTAATTTGTTCCTTAATTTCGCGAGGTAAGACTCCGAATTTGGAGAACCTGGTTATTTTTGTAGCAGAAGCACTAGACATTGAGGTATTTATGATGTCAGTGACTTGTATAACAGCCGCATCGATATCGGTATCCAATACTATAGGTAGCAGTGGTTCCTTGTTTTCTAACGTGCGCCTAAACAAGGCCCAGTTAACGGAGGTACTAGTGACAAACCCCTGACCCTTTTCTTGTGGATTTCCGTACTCGATTACCACTGGTAAATGGTCGGATGTTAAATCGCAGAGCGCCTCAGGTTGAGACAATATGTCTGTATTTTTTACTACAAAAATATCCAGGATCTCCGGGAGCCCATTCAAAGATGAATGGGTGTGCTCCCTCGGCGGTATAATATGATAATTATAGTCTAAAGACTTGTTAAACAGGATACGACCTCTGTTATTTTCACGACGGCATCCCCAGACGCGGTGTTTTGCATTCAAGTCTCCACCTATAATTATCGTATCATTTAAATTAAAAATCCTGCTCAAACAAGTGCTATCAAATTCGACGGCTGGACTGCAGTAAACAGAGCCCAGGTGAACCCATTTGGTTTTAGTTTTTACACGGATGAATGTGCCCTCAATGTGCGGACAATTGCACGGGCCTGGCACGGCCTAAGCAATGATATTTTTCTTAACAAGAACCATGGTACCCCCAAGTGGTCTGAGCAGCCCGTCATTCCTGAAAATATTATAATTTGGAAACGTGAAGCGTTCACCTTTAAGCCATGTCTCTTGTACTAGCAAAATATCAATCTCATAATGCTCGACAAAGTTAATAATTTCAAGTTTCTTGCCTGTCAAACCATTTATATTGATCGTAGCCAATTTAAAGTACGCAATCTCAGACTGTAAAGTCATTACTTTTGGGTTAAAGTAAACGTCGATAGCATACTTTGAAGTTGCAGCTGCATCTGTTGCTGCATCATCTTGGAAAATTCGCCTAAGTATGATTGTAGTGTAGCCTTCAACGCAGCGTCCATTACCTCTGATGTTGGTACAATGTTTGAGTTCTTATTGCTCAAATTTGAATTGTTTTGAGAACCCCAAACAAAATTTGGTGGAGGAATATTTGATCTATTCTCAACCGGAGTCTTACTTTTTAAATTGTACAAGTTGTTTGGGTGTCTAGGACAGCCCTGAAAGTTTGCTGGATGTTCGCCTTTACAATTTGCACACTTTAACATATCAGCGGTGAAATTCTTACATTCATGCGAAAAATGATCTTTCGCGCATTTTAAGCACTTTACCGGAGCGGTGCATTTAAACTGCGAGTGTCCGAAAAGTTGGCAGCGGTGACACTGCGAGATATTTGATATGGAGCGCTGAGTTTCCACCTTGATTTTTAAAGAGTCCAACGAGGTCAGGTCATATATTCCCTTATCGGTTTTTTGCAAAATTACCAGCATTAGAGGTGATGGAAGGCCATTTTTGTTATTCCACCTAATGACCCTGGAGGGGTGAAAGCCCAACCCTTCAAGATCTTCCTTAACTTTGGACTCTGTCCAAAATTCAAGTAAGTACGCCCCGTAATACTACATGGAGATCCTTCTCGTCCGGGAAGCGGAACGAGTGGTACGGTATTTTTTGGGCGCCGAAGAACTTTATGATCTTAAAATAATCATTGGGAGTCGAGGGGTGGAGCTTCACGCCTCCCTCAACGGTAATCGCTTTACCTTCGGTAAAGCGATTACTAGTCTATTTTGTTACTACGAAAGTAAGTAGTAACCTCGTTATATTTAGATTTAATGCGCAACACCACTGGGGGTACGCGAAATTTTTTTGGGATATCTTCAGTGGTATTGGCAACATTGGTCGGGGAATTCGGTTTTAAAGTTGATGTGGCAGGTGCCACAGTACGGCCAGGGCCTGTAATATTAGGATTTTTGGCTACGAAATGCTCTTTAAGAGCTTTGTTGCTAGTTGCCGGCAAATTTGGCCATGCTGCAGAGTCTACCTGAATTTTTTTGGCATTTGATGTGTCGGTGGATTTAATTGATCGTTTTCTGTTAGGCGTAACTATCTGAAATGAAGCGTCAATAGAAACCTCCTCGTCGGAGTGCATAACCGCGTCTGTAGGTAACGTGGTGGTTGGGGAATAGTTTTGGGATGATGTGGTAGTGTTGGTGGTCGTGCTGGAATTCGTCGATTCGTTGTTAATAGAGAGCTGGCCCACATACCTGTCTAGTTCTTTGCGTTGCGTAACAATCACGCCCTCCAACTCTTTAATTTTATTATAATTATCGTCGGGTCTTCTTTCAAAATCCCTTTTGAGATCGTTCATCAGTTTTAGATAGCGGTTTTCCATGACTTTCTCTCTTTCCGTCGTTGGGTGATCTTGGGTTTCCATTTCGTCATCTTCCGAATCCGGGAGACCTGGAGGTAATTTAGGTGCTGCTTCCTCCATCGCAGGACTGTTACTCTGGCGTGGTATCTCACAGACGAGCACTGAATATACTGATACGTAGGTTCAATTAAGAAATTTTTGGCACAATTTGATATTTTTAGCAAAAAATCTGTCAGATTTGACAACACGTCGTTCTCGGATGAATGCCAAATGTGAACTGTTTGCCAATTCTTTCTCGTGATAGTTGTTAATGAATATTTCAATAATTCACGTAAAGGGTGTCTTATTCTCGACACTTTTATAGGGTATCTTCGTAATTGTTAGTGCTATCAAAAAAGTAATATAGGTGTCATGGGCTCTTTTTGGGTCAAACTTAAAATGATAAAATCAAAATTAGAAATTTTTCGCTCGCTTAAGAGATACGGGGGAAAATCAAAAAATTGACAACTTCAAAATTACCCTATATTTTCTTAGTTAAAAGAGATACAGAAAAATGTTTTATACAACAGTTTCTTTATAATGATTGTTGAATAATCTGTCGTTTTCAGAATAAGTATACGGGGTCAGGTAAAAAAGTTATCGGACCTAACCTCATTTTTTTAAATGGAACACCTACTATACTTTATTACTTTAAACCACAGTAGGCCATGAAACAAAAGCTAATATCTGAGAAACAACTATGTTGACATTTTAGTTGTTATTAACATTTAACGTCAATTTTATTTTTACATATTCGTAAAGAAAAAAATCTGGAGGTGTTAGATCCGGAGATCGTGGTGGCCACCTTATAGGTCCATGTGTTCCTATCCAACGGTTTCTAAAGTGAATATTTAAATACTCTCTTATTCAAACAGCGTTATGGGTGGCGACGCCATCTTGTTGAAAGTAAATCTCTATTACTTCATTTAAAGAAACATCATCAAGGATATCGAAAAGGTTTGATTGGAGTATGTCCAGATATCTACTGCATTTAAATTTTCTTCAAAAGAGCGATACACCAGTTTGTGTATATTTATTATATTTACCCCAAATCGACCTTGTTGGCGAACATTTCGTTCCATGTGGGGATTTGTAGAGTTCCAATGTCTTTCATTATGCCGGTAATGAATACCGCAAGTTGTAATTCGACATTCATCTGACCAAATTATTTTTTGGGAAAAAGAACGATCCTCGTTAGATTTATTTAAAAACCAGTGACAAAATTCCAATCGTCTCACATCATCACCAGGATGCAAATATTGGGTAATTTTAACAACATAGGGAAAATATTTATTGGACGTCAAAATTGTTTGCGTCTTAGATTTTGTAATTCCAGTTTCAGTTTCTACGTTTCTGCAGACGTAGATTTTTGTTCCTAAAATTACAAAGTGATTTTAGAGAATAAAATTAGGATGTGTGCTTAAAACCACAAGACAGAAGTGAAAACCTTACCAAGACGAGATTCTCTATTAACCTTTCACAATCTAACATCCGCAAATCTTAAATTCAAGACGATAAAAGAATCGATCCATAAAAAGCAAAACATTTGGTCATGTTTTAGTATCTTGCTTTTTTCCCCGACTGCATCATGAGCGTTGCATAGCCGAATCTGACGGCTGAGTCTCATTCAATATCCACTAAAAGTGCTAAACGCGCCTAAAGAAGTTTTCACTTCAATAAAAGTTGAGCTACTACTATTTAAAGCTATCACAGGATATATCACCTGATTATTGACCTCGACAAATCCTAACACGCCTAAGAGCCGTATGTTTTAAGATTATGTTCCAGTCGTCGGAATGTCCTTAAATGGTTGCCGTCTTTCCTGATAGCAAACAAAATATAAATTTTGCGCCATTTCTTCGTTTTTTCCACCTTCAATATAAACTGATACTGATATCATATCAAATTTTTCAAAATGTTGATAAGTCATTTTCAAAAACGAATATGTAAAAATAAAATTGACGTAAAATGTTAATAACAACTAGAATGTCAACATATTTGTTTCTCGGATATTAGCTTTTGTTTCATGGCCTACCGTGGTTTAAAGTAATAAAGTTGAAATAAATTGCCTAGGAAACCAATATCATCCATGGTGTGTTATATATTTAAAAAGATAATTTAAATTGCTATCTTTTTAGATTAAAATATATAGGGTGTTCCATTTAAAAGAATGAGGTTAGGTCCGATAACTTTTTTACCTGACCCCCAGCGTTGGGTACGTCGAAAATTTGACATATTCGGCGCTTTTTTCGACGCGTCGAGAATTATTTTTTGACACCATTAATTTTCGACATATTCGACAGTCGAAAATGTATTTATTTTGTAGATTTTAATTTGGAAATAAATACTATAACTATAAATCAGTGTGTTCAGATTAATATAATTGTTTAAAAATATGAAAATACAAAACAGCAGATGGATAACAAAATTATGACAACTTAACAACAGGACCATAAACTGAGAGTACATTCAAAAAAGATTCCATAAACTACCATTTAAAATAACTTATAAAAACAAACTAATATTCATCACTTCTATTTTCATCCCTTATTTTCAAGTGGTAATAGATGTAAGTAAGTTTTTTCGAATTTTCTGAACTGAGTCTATTTCTCAGCCTAGAGTGAATGAAGGACCAAGTTGAGAAAAGTCTCTCGAGCTGTGCCAAAGAGGCTGGTATTGAGTTTAACTTGATGGCTAACTTAGCCAGTTCTGAATGATGTCTTTTAGCCAATCCCCAGAAAGTCTGCACATTCGCGATTTGTTTGGAGAAAAGTTTCTGGAAGAAGTTTTTGTTATTTTTATACAAATGGAAATCATTTAATGCATCAGCACTTAAATTATCTATGAGAAAATTTTCGACATCTCTTATTTGTTCTTCGGATAACATCTTTCCTCGATAAAGTGGATGTAAAAAATTTGCTGCGAGAGAATGAATATTTAATGCTTATTTCTGCCGCTTTTTCACAAAGTGATCATATTGTTCAAAACCGTCTGGTAAACGCAATGTTAACGATTCCTCAGCTGCGTCAGCAATTGAAGCCTGTGTGCTCTGTAATTTATTTAAAAGCTTGCATACGGGATCGAATAATTTAACGCTATTCTCTACTTGTTTTTCTAAATTTTCATCAAAAACAAGTTTTGATACATCTGGTTTGATTTTCGTAATGTCGTCTGCGATAACATTTCTCATAGGCTTTAAATTATCTAAAAAATTTACAGAAGAGTCTCTAAATGAACACCAGCGTGTTGCCCCAGCTAATATTATTGTTTTTCCACTATATTTTATAATAGTTCTTTCTAGATCAGGTGATGAAAATTCTTTTAATACGGTTTGTACTCTTCCTGCAATACGATCTGACACCAATTCTTTTGCCAAAAGATTTGCAGTATGACTATTGCAATTTGTGTACCAAAGATTTACTTGGGAACCTATCTTTCTCATGTTACTAGCATTATCTGAGCAGATTGCATAAATATTAGTAATATATATTTATTTCGCTAAAATCACGCACTGCTCGACAATTCCCTGTAGTTTATCCCCAGTTTCCTTTTCTCCTGTAACATCACAAGAGCTAAGGAAAGCTGTATCACCTCCTACATTATGAATGAGGCATACTACACTCTTCGTATTATTGGAAGAATTTTTCCAACCGTCAATCAATACAACGGACTCGGTGTCAAAATTGTTCAAAGAATTCTTACAACTTTCGTAGCATTTTGGTAGTAACGAGTTGGTTAAAGTTTTTCTTGTTGGTAACTTGTATGAAGGGCGAAGAGAGTTTATGAAATTTTTAAAATGTGAAGATTTTATGACCAAAAAGGGTATGTTGCATCCAAACATAAATATAGCCAAGGCTTTATCAAGGTCTCCTTTTTCTTTCAGAGATATTTTGTCACAAAATTGCGAGAGAGTACCAGAATCTTTACATCTGTAATATTCTTTGTATTACTTGAACTTATTTCTCTGGTTGGGAGGTTTTACCAATGTCGATTCCGATTATTCCTTGTTTTTTTGTATCTGAAGAAAAATACAAATTGTTATCTTTTTTCTCAAGGACAATAATTTTAATTAAAACTTACCATGTTTACATAGCTTACGAAGGATCCAAAAAAACTGCAATTACTACTAGTACTAGGGGCATCAAGATGGAAAGAATCCAGTGGTCTCTGTCTCTACCATTATGCTATTTAGTTCTTCATCTTCAACGCAGTAAGATTCAACTTCAGCCGAGGGGCCGGCATTAATATTTCCAGATTTTAGATAGTTGCTATTAGAAATTTTATCCAAATCGCTATTTTTACTTATTTTTAAAACTTTTGACAGCTTTGATAAGGGCTGATCATCTTCTTATTCTTCATCGTCTGAGTCAGATACTTCTAAAACTGTCTTTTGCGAGTTTTTCTGGTTTACTAGAAGCAAAAAGACTATACATAGCAACAAAATTGCTGCAATTTGCGTTTGCAATTGGAATCACTTCCTCCACATCAAAAAAATGATTTCAAGCCTTAAAAAAGCATTTTTCCATTTTAAAAAAATTATATATTGCACCATTTTCTGCAAAATATTAAAGTTTTTCCGCTTTACTTTCAACCTTTTTATCTTTTATTCCTTACTTAAAAAATAAATTCATTCAAAAATTGAAATCTGAGTACTCAATGTACTCAAAAACAAAAATTAAAAAAAAACATTAAGAAAAGTTTTCTTCCCATTACTTTATTATAAAATGCAGGTTTAAACGCGCGGTGCATATGGAGCGATATTTATTGCAACCTGGCACTGCCACGTAAGTTTGGCAACAGCGCCGTGCTGATGAAGCGACATTTTCGACATACCAAGGAAAATAATAGTATATTTTTTTTACTTACACTTTGGTTGTATAGTATTCTGTTTACAAACATTTCTATGGCTCAGCAGTCTTTTTTTGCCTGTATTTTTTAGGGTTTTGTCACAGTAGCTGCATAAAGCTGCACATTTTCCCTGAATTTTATTAAAATCGAAACCATATTCTTTCCAAAGTATATGTTGAGGGCGCCCAGCCATTATGATGAATATATTTTTAATATCAATTCCGATCCGATACGCTATTACATCACTGTACACAGACTTACAACCATACACAAACACAGTACATGTACAGGGTTATCCAACCAAGACTAGACAAGGCGATTTTTTGACTTTTCCTGTACTTTTATAAAAAAACTGAAATAGCCATCTTAAGTCATTTTCTCCCGCGAATTCGAATATCTTCAGCAAAAAACAATTGTTAAAACTTTTATTGTTATTTATAGTTTTATTTGATATTGTATATAAGAATGGATGTACCTGCCGAAGGCAGGTAAAAAAAGGGGAATAATAAAAAAGTTAAGTTGAATTGACAAAAATATGACAGAAGTTAGTTTTCATTAAAATTTAGATATAAACGATAATATCGGGCGCCGACTAGAAAAAAAGCCCGACATTTGGTCCCACGAGCCTCCTTGAACAGCAGTGGATAGAGAAATCAACATTAGAAGTTTTTTATCCCGAAAGAAAATCAAAGAAGAAAAATTTAAAAAAAAAAAAAATTTTAGACACATTTGGTACTAAAATGTCAAATTTAGACAGTTTAACCTCTGAGAAGTCTTTTCATGGTTTTGAGAGAGAACGATCGGTATCCGAAAGGCAGACAGCCGCGAAAGGATCGAAGAAAAGTTCGACGAAATCATTAAAATCAGTTAAAAAAAACGAAGTATTAATAAGAAGTGAAAAGGAAAGAGCAGAGTTGTTAAAGAAAAAATTAGAAATTGATTCAGAACTTAAAATTTTGGAATTAGAAACAGATGCAGCCATTGGGATGATCGATGAGCAAGAATCGAGCAATGGAAGCAACATCTGCGATGACGATGATAAAATTTCAGAGAATTCCAGAATGAGTAATGTTAAAAGATGGGTTAAATCTATAAGTGAGATGGGAATTCATAAAGAAAAAGATGATATCAAACCTGCAGATATGAATATTGTTAGGAATGTAGACAACAGTAGCATTAAAGTAATATGTGAAACCTTCCAGAACGTTATAGAACAAGTAATTCAAACACAAGTACCTAAAGAAGGTAGTAATAGACAACTTTTAGACAAAGATTTACCGTTTTTTGATGGACGACCTGAAAACTGGGCACTATTCATTACTCAATTGAATAGAAAAAGAGAGATTTTTAAATATTCCGATGATGAAATTCTTATGAAATTGCAGAAAAGTTTAAAAGGTGAGGCATTAGAAGCAGTGAGAAGCATGATGTTACATCCTAAAAACATAAATTTGATTTTGAAAACGTTAGAGTTGCGGTTTGGCAGGCCAGAATATGTAACTGAAGCATTAATTTCCAAAATTCAAGCAATTCCTACCATAAAAGAAGGTGATTTTGATAGTATTATTAAATTTTCATGTAGTGTCAGTAATTTAGTGGCGACAATAGAAGCAATAGACAAATGTATAAATATAGAAAACCCGATACTCCTAAGACAATTAATTGATAAAATTCCGAGTAGTTTGAAGTTGCGATGGGGTGAAAAAACATTTGAAAATCAAATTAATGGGTGTGAAATGAATCTGAAGATTTTTGATGAATGGCTTTCTTCATTGGCATCAGCACTTTCCTGTGTAAGCACACCAAAGTTTCAAAATTCGCATCCTGTTAGGGGAAATTATGGTCAGAGGAAGGAAAATGTTTGGGTTACTGATCAAGAAAAAGAAGAAAAAACACGTTGCTACTATTGTAACGAAGGTAACCATGAAATTATTAAATGTCCCATATTAAAAAGAGACTCTGTAGATGATAGATGGTCAAAAATTGTTTATGCCAAAGCATGTTTCACATGCCTGAAGAAAAATCATAGAAAATCAAACTGTAAATCAAAGAATAGATGTGAATTTGATGGGTGCACCAGAAAACATCATAGTTTATTGCATAAGAATCCGATGAAGATACTCACCGAAGAAAATAAACCATATTCTGCAGGAATTCCACCGGCGGAGAGTTGTAACGCGCATACAGAAAGGTCTGTTTGGAATATAAATAGGCAGTCAAAAGTTTTGTTAAAGATATTACCTGTAAAATTGTATGGTCCAAGCGGTGTTGTTGAAACGTATGCACTGTGTGACGAAGGATCAACAGTATCCTTGATAGAACAGGACATTGCACAAAAACTCGGCGTAAATGGAAAAATAGAACCATTTGTATGAGATGGACAAATAATATGGTAAAGAGAAATGACGATTCCAGAACAGTATGCATAACCATATCAGGAACTGGTACAGATAAGAAAAAATATACCATGAATAATGTTAGAACCGTGGAAAATCTATCATTACCAAAACAAACAGTAAGAAAAGCTGATTTTAATGAAGACTATCTACTAGATCTTCCGATAGAAGATTTTACAGATGCTCAACCGACTATTTTGATTGGACAAGATAATATACACCTGACAATAGCAAGAAAAGTATATCAAAGTAATGAAAATAGTCCAGTAGTTACAAAAACTGTTTTGGGATGGGCAATTCACGGTAATACAGATAAAGAAGCAGTAAATTTAATAAGTCTTCATATATGTAAATACGAAGAAGATGCGAACTATGCTGAATTGGACAAGATTATTAGAGAATCATTTAAGACAGAATCATTTGGAGTGTCAATAACAACGAAAGAAATAAATAGGGATGATGAAAGAGCATTGCAAATTCTAAAAGAGACGACAAAGAAAATTCATAATATTAATAGATATGAGACTGGACTTTTATGGAAGAAAGATAATCTAATTTTGCCAGAAAGCCGACAAAATGCTGTAAATCGTTTAATATGCGTGGAAAAGAAAATGAAAAAAGATGAGCTTTATTTTAAAAAATACAACGACAAAATTCAAGATTACTTGCAGAAGGGTTATTTACGTCAACTTAAATCAGATGAATTGGAAGAAAAACATCCAAGAATATGGTATTTACCTCACTTTGGTGTAATTAATCCGAATAAACCAGAAAAATTTAGGTTGGTCTTAGATGGTGCTGCAAAATCACATGGTACTAGTCTTAACGAAAATCTCCTTCAAGGCCCCGATTTTTTAACAAGCCTTTTTGGAGTTTTGCTAACATTTCGTAGATTAAGATGGGCATTTTCTGGAGACATAGCAGAGATGTTTCATCAAGTAATGATACGAAAAGAAGATAGATACGCTCAAAGAATTCTTTGGAGAGATGGTGACGCTACTAAATCAATGAAAGAATATGAAATGCAAGTAATGATCTTTGGATCCACCTGTTCACCTTGTGCTGCCCAATACGTAAAGAATTTGAATGCACAGAAATCAAAAACATACAACCATCTAGCAAGAGATGTTAAGAAAAATTTTTATGTGGATGATTATTTGGATTCTTGCAGCAACGAAGAAGAAGCTGTTAAAAAGATAAATGAAATTATAAAATTACATGAAGAGGGGGGGTTTGAGGTAGTCAGTTGGGTTTCAAACTCACCAGAAGTCGTTAAAAAGTTTGCAGCAACGAAAAGCAGTCACAAAGATTTAAACAAATCCACTATAAATAGAATTCTTGGTTTACGGTGGAATACAGAGAACGATGAATTTGAATATAATCTGAACTTTCACAAGATACAGCCACAGATACTTCAAGCAATAGATGCACCTACCAAGCGACAAGTTTTAAGTTTTGTCATGTCTGTATTCGATCCTCTTGGTTTACTTACTAATTTAACCATTCGAGGGCGAATTATTTTGCAGCAGATCTGTCGATCTGGTATAAATTGGGATGATACAATTTCCCATTGCATTTATGAAAACTGGCTGGTTTGGTTAGGAGATATGAAGAAAATAGAAGAAGTGAAGATACCGAGATGTTATTCGGAGAGCCTTCCATTCGCAAAATCTTTAGAAATTCATGTTTTCGGCGATGCCAGTGAAGAAGCTTTTTCCTCCGTTGCTTACCTAAGAATGGTATATGAAGATAAAATTGAAGTAACACTGCTATCGTCAAAAGCGAGAGTATGTCCGTTAAAGCCCATTAGCATACCGCGTGCAGAACTACAAGCAGCGGTAATGAGTAGCAGATTATTGAAGTCACTTAAGGAACATTTAGAGCTCAAGATCAACAAAACCTTTTTGTGGTCGGATTCAAAAACAGTTTTATGTTGGATTAAAGGCGATGGTCGAAATTATAAACAGTTTGTTTCGCACAGAATTGGGGAAATTCAAGAACTGACAGATATTTCGGACTGGAATTATGTACCATCAAATTTAAACATCGCTGACAGTATCACTCGGTTCAAATCTGCACCTGACTTTGATAAAAACTCCACTTGGTTCAGTGGACCTGAATTTTTAAAACTGGAAGAATGCAATTGGCCAGGACAGTCTGATTTTATTGCACAAAAAAATGACAGCGAAAAGAAGATAAATCCTATGTTTTTGGGCCTTGTGTTTAAAACAACAGATATACAGCCGGATGTTAACAGGTTTTCAAAATGGAAAAGGTTTATCAGAACAACCGCTTGGATATACCGATATTTTTATCAGTTACTCAAGAAAGTTCGACAAGAAACACATATTTTCCCTAAGGAGCTTAATTGTCAAGAAATAGAAGAAGCCGAAAAGAGATGCATATTAGCAGCTCAGATGCACAGTTTTTCAGAAGAAATATATTGTTTAAAAGAGAAAAACAAAACACTTCAAAAATCTTCAAAATTATCAGAACTTTGTCCTTTTTTAGACTCTGATGACATTCTTAGAATCAGTGGAAGATTAAATTTTGCAAATTATTTAGATGAATCAACAAGAAACCCTATTATTCTAGATCCCAAAAGTCAATATACCAAATTGATAATGAAAGAGTATCATGAAAAGAATGGGCACCAAGGGGTAGAAACCGTTCTAAACGACATTAGAAAAAGGTTTTGGATTTTAAAAGGACGATCTGCTGTCAAAAATACTTTTAAAATGTGCCAGTTTTGTAAAATCAAGAAGTCAAAGCCAGAGATTCCAAAAATGGGTCAACTTCCACCATGCAGGCTTACTCCAAACGTAAAACCGTTTACTCATACTGGCTTAGATTTATTTGGCCCTCTTTATGTAACAGTCGGACGTCGCCGCGAAAAGAGATGGGGAGCAATATTTACATGTATGACTGTAAGAGCAATACATTTGGAAATTGTTCACAGTTTGACTTCAGATTCTGCAATTATGGCGATCCGACGAATAGTGGCGAGACGAGGTACTATTCGCCACTTATATTCTGATAACGGAACCAACTTTAGAGGCGCTGATGAAGAGTTGAAGAATTTTTGGAAGACAATTGACAACGATATCATATCTCGAGAGCTGACAGAAAAAGAAATTCAGTGGCATTTTAATCCTCCCAGTGCACCACATATGGGAGGTTGCTGGGAGAGGTTAATAGGAAGTGTGAAGAAAGTACTTTCAAATATGGTAAAGGAAGAAGCTCCTAGAGAAGAGGTTCTTTTAACACTGTTTACTGAAGTGGAAAATATTATAAATAGTAGACCATTAACTAGGGTATCAACAGATGCGAATGATCCTGATTGTTTAACACCCAATCATTTACTTATTGGTGCAAGTCAGCCTACTTTTCCAAGCTGTTTTGAAGATGTTAATCCACAAAAGCTTTGGAAGCGATCCCAGAGATTAACAAATATTTTTTGGATGAGATGGGTTAAGGAATTCCTACCAACTCTTACCAAACGAGGAAGATGGACCGATGATTCGAAGCCTATAAACATAGGAGATGTAGTGGTTGTGGTGGAACCAAACCTTCCCCGCAATGCTTGGCGACTTGGTCAAATTGAAAAGCTGTTTCCAGGCAAAGATAATGTGGTCAGAGTGGTCGAAGTAAGAACTGTCAATGGAACATTTCGAAGACCAGTTACAAGATTATGCCGGTTAGACGTAGAAGGTGTAAATTGAACATTACACGAGGGGGAGAATGTTAAAACTTTTATTGTTATTTATAGTTTTATTTGATATTGTATATAAGAATGGATGTACCTGCCGAAGGCAGGTAAAAAAAGGGGAATAATAAAAAAGTTAAGTTGAATTGACAAAAATATGACAGAAGTTAGTTTTCATTAAAATTTAGATATAAACGATAATATCGGGCGCCGACTAGAAAAAAAGCCCGACAACAATTGAACATCAAACAAAAGTACTAGGGGTCACTTTGATATTTTTTTAAATGGGATGCCGTATTTTTAATGAGCTTATCCGATTTCTCATATAAATTTTGATCTAAAATGTTGGATTTTTAATTCAAAAACGTCTTTTTTCTTCAGTTTTAAATTCGGAAAATGTTCGTCTACCGTAAGATTAATACCTGATAGATGGATACCCGTTTCACCTGTTCACCCTTTAACCTGCTTTAAAGCGTCCGTCAGTTAGACAAAATAATCAAGTTTCAAATTTCTATATATTTTTCACGAATTAATTACAAATAATGAAATATTCTTTAGAAGAACGGCTAAATGTAATAAAATTATATTACAAAAGTGGAGAGAATGCTCGACAAACACAAAGAACATTTTTTGAGAGTTTCCAGAGACACATTTCAGTGGATACAATTCTCAAAATTAAGACCCTATTTGAAGAAAGTAAGACATTGAAAGATAAGCCAAGAAAGATGAAAAGACGGAATATAAGGGATCGAGCTATTGTTCAATATTTTACTATAAATCCGAAGAGTTCTATTCCGCAAGCGGTACGAGAAGTAAGGTATGGCCCAGGGCTCCGGAGAGTAAGCTATGGAACAGTTCACAGAACTTTAAAAAAATGTGGTCTAAAACCATATTGCATCCTTCCCGTTCAATACTTAACACAGCTTCAAAAAGAACTGCGATTTCGATTTGTTGCTTCAATGCTGATGAGAGAGCAAGACGAAGATTATAATTTATATAATAAAATTCTATGGAGTGACGAAGCGTCATTTACAACATCGGGGGTATACAATTGGAAAAATACAAGATACTGGGCAGCAGTTAACCCTCATAGATATGAAATGATAAAGTTTCAAGGTTGGAGCTCACTTAATGTTTGGTGTGGGATGTTAGAAAATCGAATTATTGGACCACTATTTTATCGTGGCTCTTTAACAGGCCAAAGATACCTCCATTTTCTTCATAACGATATCGAGGATTTCTTGGAAAGGTTGCCATTGCAAGCCTACAACAATATCATTTGGCAGCAGGATGGTGCTCCGCCTCATGCAGTTCGAGAAGTGGTAACATACCTAAACGAGCGTTACAATCAGTGGATTGGCCGTAACGGAACAATTCATTGGCCACCAAATAGCCCCGATATCACGCCAATGGATACATTTTTATGGGGTCATTTAAAAAATGTAGTTTATCAACGACCCAACAGAAGTCTGGAGGACATTCAGCAAAAAATTATAAATGAAATTAATAGACTTAACCAGGACCAAAATATTGTAAGAGATTCTTTGGAGAGATTGAAAAGGGGGCATCGGTCATGTTTTGAAAATAATGGAGGACACATAGAACAATTATATTATTGAGATTAAAGTTATTCACTTTAGTTTATAGTTTTTCTAATATGTCATACTTTTTTTATACGTAAGCAATAATAGATTTGCAAAAATTACTAAATTTGTAATTAATTCGTGAAAAATATATAGAAATTTGAAACTTGATTATTTTGTCTAACTGACGGACGCTTTAAAGCAGGTTAAAGGGTGAACAGGTGAAACGGGTATCCATCTATCAGGTATTAATCTTACGGTAGACGAACATTTTCCGAATTTAAAACTGAAGAAAAAAGGCGTTTTTGAATTAAAAATCCAACATTTTGGATCAAAATTTATATGAGAAATCGGATAAGCTCATTAAAAATACGGCATCCCATTTAAAAAAATATCAAAGTGACCCCTAGTACTTTTGTTTGATGTTCAATTGTTTTTTGCTGAAGATATTCGAATTCGCGGGAGAAAATGACTTAAGATGGCTATTTCAGTTTTTTTATAAAAGTACAGGAAAAGTCAAAAAATCGCCTTGTCCAGTCTTGGTTGGATAACCCTGTACATGTTCATGTATCTTGTACACACTAAATAAACTAAACTAATAGAATTAAACAAATCGCCCTTTACAAGTATACTGTTCACTGTAAAATCAAATAAACTGAATGGAAATTACCGCTCGTCCACCGTACGCCCGTTCAATTTGACGGAAGGTAATTCCCCGAATTCTCCAAGTATTTATTTCTGGACGTTACTAACGTCGCGTGCGCGCTGCGCTGTGCGTCGTTGCCGTCGCGTCGTTCTGTATGCTATATTGTCAAATGTATTCAAACAAGACGGAAAAAGGCACTTTTGTTTTAATTTCCTCGTGAACATTTCGTGATCATGAACAAAGAACAATTTATGAACAAATATTTAGATATACACTGGAAAGCCTTGGGGAACGTCTTTTTAAAAGATATGCTACATTTTCGACAATATTTGATATTTTTGACAATATTCGACATTTTCGACATAAAAAAATGAAAAATTAATTTTCGTCACGTCATTACCCATCCCTGCTAACCCCGTATACTTATTCTAAAAACGGCAGATTATTCAACAATCATTATAAAGAAACTTTTGTATAAAACATTTTTCTGTATCTCTTTTAACTAAAAAAATATAGGGTAAATTTGAAAACCCAAAAAAGAGCACATGACACCTATATTACTTTTTTGATAGCAGTAACAATTACGGAGATACCCTATATATGTGTCGAAAATGGGACACCATGTACATCTTTTATTTCAAATGTAGTGGTATTTCTTACTACCTAGCCGTTTATTTGAGCCCATATCAACTCAATTGGATTTAATTCACAATGGTAAGGCGGCAGCCGAAGTAAAACAATACCACGCTTTTTAGCCATTTCGTCAATTACACATTTTTTGAAACATTTGATTTTCTCGCACTATTTTTAGAAGCTCTTTTTTTAACATGTTGTATATTTTAAAACCAGTAGACAAACCTTGTACAAACTATAAATGCTTGACGAGAGCTTTGAATACTTTAGTCCTGTCATATCTTTTGCACTGAATGTCCTTCGTTGAGCTAGGTTTCATCTAAATAAAAATTTTTTTTTTCACTTTTATATCTGCCAATATCTCTAAGATACTGTAGTCTTCAAAAAATAATATCTTGCCTATCCAGTAAGATTGACTTTCGGTTGTGTTTTTCACAAGAAAAATATAATTAATGTAAAATTTCCCACAATTTTTTTCTTCCTAGGTTGGCTGAATTCTCATCTTCTCTTATAACAATAAAAATTGTATCCAATGTTGGGATCTTCATATTGAAATAGAAAAATATGAACTTTTCTTCTTATGACATTTTTTACATCGTCATCAATATGTGCAGCTGTCCTTCCTGGCGACTATTTAGGAGGGGCTACCGTTTCGGTTTTTTTTCCTAAGAAGTCTGTAGATTGTTAAATCACTAACTCCCGTCATATTGGCACATGTTGATACTAGATTTCAAACAGTATTTGATGGTGTTTGGTTCGTCACGTACATTTAAAACAAAACACTGGGGAGACCCACAAGCTTTCGATAACGCGTTGAAAAATATGATATGAAATAAAGTACCTGTGTAATTTGTAATTGTAAATTTAAGATCATGTACTTGTTATTGTCACGCCTATGCGGCAGGGCACGGACTATTATTTTGACCAGTTTTATAATGTTTTACCAGTGCGAAACAGAGATTTGGAAACTATAAAATTTATATCTAAAATAAAAAAATACCTAATTTAAAAATCATTTTATTCCCTAGAGCAGCGTTCCCCAAAACATTTTTTTGCCCTGGCCCGGTAATTTTTATGCTTCACCTTCGTGCTTAAGTTAACAAAAGTTTGTCAAAATAATATCAGTCCGATTTTGTACAGGCCGAGCATTTACAGCCAATCTTGTAAGGCGATTTTGTACAGCCACTTTTTGCGCAGCCTGAGCATTTAAAGGAGACAATACTGTGACTGAATGCCAATAACTGCGTGAATTTACAAACAAAAATAGCAGAGATTGAAATCGCACGCACACATCATTTACCGACCTATTCTCTTTGACGTGTTGATACACGTTTCCCACTACTTATACACAATGCTTTGTGCAAGTCATAATACATAATATATATGAAACAATATATAAAAAGTTTAGTGTATATAAACAAACATAAACCATTTAATTTATTTACATTGAGAGAAAATTAAAAGAGATGTTCTTGGTCTACGTCACATCAACCAACATCCATATTCATATACTCATCCACGGAATAAAAACAGTTATCTATCAAGTATCGCTTAATATAGTTCCTGAACCTGGCCCCATCGAGTGCCCGGCATATAAGTGAAAATTCAAAGAATTATTCTTTGAGTTGTTCAATTTAAATCGATGCTGTGCAACGACTTACTTTTAGCAGTAATGACATAATATATACAGGGTTGGGCAAATGTTCCGGAACGGCTTAATTACAAGCGAACGAAAAGTGATATCGAATCGGGGTTTTGGGCAATCTATAGGACAAAAATTTTACTATTTGACTGGTATACCATATGTCAGTAATGTCACCAACTGTCAAGTGTCGACGATATTTTTTTATTTTTTTAAATGGAACACCCTGTATATTATCAGATATTCTAGATCTTCAATAAATTACAAATATTTTTCATATAGCATACCATATGATTAAATTCAACTGTTTCGGAAATACGGGCAAATGAATCTAGAAAGCCCATATTACATTTTGTTTAAAAATCAAGCAACATATTTCTTTTATTATGACATTCCAAATAAAAGTCTTAGTTTCCATGACTCCCAAGTGTCACTCTGACACATTTCCTATTTAATTTTTATTTATTTGTATTAAGTGAGTTGTGCGAGTTTTTTATTTATCGACTAAACCTCTGATATAACTGATAAAACTATGGTTCAGCTGACTGAACAAGAACGGATTACTCTGCTTATGATGATAGGATATGGGGATAGACGGAGATCTTTTCAAGAAGCAACCGACCTTTTCAGTCAAAGTTTTCCTGTTCGAGATCCCATTTCTAAATCAACTGCTAATAGAATATTCCATAACTTTGAGCATACGGGTACGGTAAAAAACTTGCCAAAAACAGGTCGTCCGAAAACTGCTACAAATGACGAGAAATCCCTGGATGTTTTGCTTGCCCTGCAAGAAGAACCACAGACGTCAGTTCCAAAGCTTGCTCTTGCACATGAAAACAGCGAAAAATCAATTAGAAGAATCCTCAAAAAAAATAAAATGTTTCCTTATAAAGTCAGCTTGCTTCAAGAACTATCAGAGGACGATCCTGATAGGCGTATGCAATTTTGTCAAGAAATAATGGACTACATAGACCTACAACCTAACTTTGTAAGTCGTATTTTATTTTCTGACGAGGCTACATTCTGTCTTAATGGTTTCGTCAATAGGCACAACTGTCGATACTGGTCAGACCATAATCCCCATTGGATGATTGAGCACCGTACGCAACACCCCCAAAAATTAAATGTGTGGGCAGGTATAATTGGAAACCATATTATTGGGCCTTTCTTCCTTGATGGAAACTTGACATCTATTTACTACTTAGATCTGCTTCGAAATAGAATTATACCAAATTTGATTAATTTATATCATGATCAGGTTAACGATCAAATACTAGCGAATGACATTTGGTTTCAGCAAGATGGGGCGCCAGCTCATTTTGGTATACATGTCAGAAATTATTTAGATCAAACTTTTCCTGGAAGGTGGATAGGTAGGAGAGGGTCCATTGAATGGCCTCCTAGATCTCCAGATTTAACACCTCTAGATTTCTACCTCTGGGGTCATTTAAAGACTGTCGTATATCGTACACAACCTAAGACTTTGGAGGATCTTCAAAACAGAATTTTAGATGCTGTGCATGTTATTTCTCGTGAACATTTGCAAAACGTGCGTTCTGAATTTTCCGACAGGATTGGACACTGTCAGGTGGCTGAAGGACGACATTTTGAACATTTAATTAAATAACCATTATTTTATATTATTGTGTTTTAAAGTTATTACCTTGGTTTTGTTTAAATAAAATGTACTACATTCATTTGCCCGTATTTCCGAAACAGTTGAATTTAATCATATGGTATGCTATATGAAAAATATTTGTAATTTATTGAAGATCTAGAATATCTGATAATATACAGGGTGTTCCATTTAAAAAAATAAAAAAATATCGTCGACACTTGACAGTTGGTGACATTACTGACATATGGTATACCAGTCAAATAGTAAAATTTTTGTCCTATAGATTGCCCAAAACCCCGATTCGATATCACTTTTCGTTCGCTTGTAATTAAGCCGTTCCGGAACATTTGCCCAACCCTGTATATAGAATATTATTCTTTTGTTTGTTTCAATTGTTTCATAGCCTACTACCCTAATTTTCTAAATTTGTGCGTTTATTGTTAATAATAACAAACAATTATTATATATTTTTGAAAAGCGTAAAAATAGCCCAATGAAATAACAGAAAAATATACAGGGTGTCTCATTTAAAAAATCATATGTTTGCTTTCAATCTCGAACTTAGTTCTACTTAAAAAACTCTCTTAGAAACTTTTACTTAAAAAACTTTCTTAAAAACATCTTTCAATTTTTTGATAAGTTAAAGGGTAACTGAAATACAGGGGGTGATCAAAACGCAAACAATTTCAATAACACCCTTTAGCCTAAAAGCTAAGAAAGCTATGACAATTTTGTTTGCGGCATCTTTTGTTTCGCGAAAAAGTAGCGCAGTAATGTAAAAACCTCTATCTTTACTAGCTACCGAGATACCCTGCAATTGCATCGAAAAATGGACACCCTGTACATCCAAATGTTTGGTTAGGTCACCTCGGTGGGAGTGAACCTCCAATACGGTCTTAAAGATATAAATACAGGGTAGCGGCATTATACCAAATCGCTTGAATAAAGGCAGTGATCCCTATATCCTGCATTTGCCAAGAGTCTTATTGCCCTTTTTGCAATCTAAATATCTGTATAGCATTTGATGAATTTCCCCACAGTACAGCACCATAAGCAACATGTTAATGAAAAAGTCTAAAATAGAGTGATTTTAGAATATGGAAAGTCACAAATCTACGCAGGTTCCTAAGGAGAAATAGCGTACTCGACAATTTATGCCCCAGTTCATTTATGCGAGGAAAATAATAAATCTTTTACAATTCTAATTACATTTGTTCATAAATTTTAACTCTGTATAGTATTATAATTGCAATATTTACAATATTTTTAACTTTTTAAATTTTATTAATAGTTAGCTTGGCCATTTTAATATTCACATTCATTTTTTTATATAATTAGTATTAACAGAAGCACAACAAGAAATTAAAGACAAATTATAATAGTGCGATACTACTAACTACAAAAAAGAAACCTAGGATTAAGATAATATAATAAAATTTCTAGCCAATCGCCAAAAGATAATGATCATAATGATCAAAGTAAAAGTGATATAAACAATATATTATATAGAATAAGAACAGCATTACATAAATTTGTTTTTAACTAACGCTATAAACTGAGCATGGGTGCAGCCATTCATATCAATGTCATTGCAAGTAGCATTAAAAATGCTCGTGTACTAAAAGAGTGGGCTTTTTACTAAGAAGTTACTGGATAGGATAGGAATGTGAAACACAAGAGGGTCTCTAATTGAGCGAAAAGGTATATTAAAGTTAACTTGGCATAAGAGATCCGAGCAGTCAATAAGTGATCTACATAATTTAAATATAAACTGACATAACATATATTTTCTGCGGTCAGACAGTGAGGGTATCTGATGTCTATTTATGAGAGCATCATGATCAGTTCCTCTAGGAGGAAAAGCTCCGTTCATTTTAAACCACAGGAATTTAACAAATCTGCGCTGTACGTTTTCGATTTATATTGCATATTTGTTATAAATGGGATGCCATATTATAATCGCTCCATACTCTTCTTTTTTCGATCGTATGTAGCTATAATATTAAGTAAGCCCTTGGAAATCCGCAAGATGAACCCAATAGATCTGTTAGCACTGCTGCAAACGTGATTTACATGTGCTGCAAATGAGAGCCTAGAATCAAAGGTGATGCCAAGATCTTTGAACATATCACACCGCTTAATTTCATCATTCCCCAAAGTGTAAATAAATTTAGTAATGTTCTGTTTATTTGCGTATGTCATCGCAAAGCACTTGTCCGCATTAAGTGGTAAGTGATTGACAATGCACCAGTTACTGATAGATTCAATGTCCTTCTCAAGCCTGAGGCAGTCACCATAGTTTTGAATCACTCTGAATAACTTGACATCGTCCGCGCAAAAAGCAGGACTTCACTCGTAATATTACTAGTAATATCAATAAACAAGGAAAATAATAGTGGGGCAAGGTTGCTGCCTTGGGGGGCAACAAATTGTTTCGGTTTATGGCCGTTAATCGCCACATATGGAAACCTATTGCATAAGTATGATTTTAAAAGTGAAGTGAGATTTGAACTGAATTCCATATCAGCTAATTTGCTTAGTATAGGTTGTACCTTATTTTATTTTTACATTTTACTTTTGAGTTGTAAAAGCGCCATTGTGTAATTATTGCCAATAAATATCTTTCTATCTATCTATTTATCTATCTATCAATTTATCTATCTATCTATCTATCTATCAATCAATCTATCTATCTATCTATGGTTTATTGAAGTTTTACGACTATGACCCTTCGCTGTGCTATCAACCATTAAGAAATAGATTATATCTGTTTGAAAAAAATTAAGAAAACATGAAATGAAAGAAACAAGAAGTTTATTCAGAACAATTAAAAAAAATACAACATTTTTAGGACTTCCTTCATATTGATGAGTTTTTAGATTGGTCTAAATCACATAAAACAATTCAGTAAAAAAATAAAATATATGTGTTATTGTTTCCGCATAGTAATAAGCCAAGTGGACTTTGTACTTTGCGAATTTTGAATCTACGCTTAGGTTCGGTATTATCGTTTGGGCATCAACTGCCAAGACACAGAGTATTTTTGTAATATAAAACTGATTTATTCGGATTATTTATAAAACTTGTAAAAAAATGTTGAAATCATGAAAAATACTTACTGTGTATGCTTTGTACATTCTCGAAGGGGCTATGACTTTTATGATAATAGTTTTTTTGCCATTTTTCAACACAAGTATTGCGTTTTTTCTCACCGAAGAAGATATTTTTTCCTTTATAAAGTTTATAAGGTCTAAATTATCAATGCACAGGATTGTAACTACAATATAACTTCTCGGATGGGTACCATTGGAACAATTTTCGTGATGGAAGTTATATATGGCTGTTATTACTAGCAGAACATTGATAATTCGGGCTTAAATTTGACAAGATCTTTTAAAAATTATGAGAAAATTGTGGATGTTTCATTATTAATTACACATGCAAATATTGGATATTATTTTCTAGGTATATGGAACTGTACACGCACGTCTATAACTATTGCACTTCGGTTCATCAACAGAATAATGGGAGAGCCTCCAACTCTACCACCAAAAGTAAAAAGAACCCGGTCGGGGGCGGAGCGCAACTCGTCGGCATGGAACTGTACAAGAGGCTTAAAGAATTTTTGAAAAACTATTTAGTGAAACTTCTGGAGGTAAATAATCTATTTAATACAGCATTAGTAGTGCAGATAAATTTACTAGAAAAAAAATCGTCTATAATTTCTATTTATATTAAAGGCGTAAAACCAGTAGCACATACACGATTTTTAGATACAGGGTAGGGATGGGCACATCGAAAAAAACATCGATGTTAACGTCGAAACTAGTCATCGACGCTGAAAAAAATATCGATGTTCGAAAACATCGATGTTTATTTTGTTAATTAAGATTTTAGTCACATTTATTTTAAAAAACAGTTTTTTTTATGTTTTTCTGTACAAATCAAAAAACTGTCGAACAATATAAAATGCAGTGCCACATTCTACATTATTTTTTAACATTATCAAATGTAATGCTCTCTCTGAGACCATGTAGAAGATAAATCACATGAAATAGACATATCTTCTATTAGGTGTATAAAAAAACATGCCAAGCCACTAAAGCGTGGGCTAATACTGATCTGTGTGTGAATCTGGGGAAATTTTTAGTTACTATACTAGCTAATCAATGTAGTCAACTTGAATAGATTTTCAAAATAAATATTAAGCAATGAAATATCAATTTTTGAAGCAAACTTTAAACCCTTTTTCTCTTACTTTTGCAAGAAAACTTCTAGGAATGCTAAGGCATCTTTAAAATTTCTCACAATTTGAAAGAAACACAATAGGTAGGTACCCCAGAAACGTGCAGGGGAAACCCAGTACAACTACAAATAAGAATATGACACTGACTGAACTTGTAGCGCCATTTTTAGAACTGCCTTGAAACTTGATGCTATACCGTTCGGAGATTGAGTTGAGATTTTATTTCGATGTTTATAAACATCGATGTTATCAAAGAAACATCGAAATTAAAATATCGATGTTGGCGATTAAACATCGATGTTTTTTGCCCATCCCTAATACAAGGTGATTCACCATAATGCCCCACCCCCTTAATTTTTTTATTGTTCATGCTAGGCAAAAATAAAAAAATAATGGCATATAGGGTATTTGAAATACTTTTTGCAGTGATGGCCCTTGGTCACTTTATACCGGGTGTTCCGCTAAGGTAAAAAAATCATTACAAAAGTGACCTCTATAAAATTTTCCACTCTCAAATGTTACCGCTAGGTGGCGTATTTTTAAGTCATAATCAAAAAAATGAGAATCTCTCTAAAAATCAATAGTGAAAATAAGTTACTTCAAAAGAGCTTGGACTCCTATTAACACTCTAAGAATTATTTATTATACATTTTGGCCTATCTTCTAAAATAAGGGGTGGGGGAGGCTTGACTCGTGTTTTTATTTATTTATTTATTCGACAAAGCCCAACAAATGTAATTCACAGGTCCACAGATAATTTACAATGTAACATAGAATTTACAAATATATTTTTAAAATAGGTATTTCCTGTGACTATCACAGTTTTTGCGATACACTACACATCACAGAGAATTTGAAGACAATCAAAGGAACTGATTGTAAGTCATGCTCAAATCGCATGTGTGCGATATTGTATTACAAGTCGAACAATCTTATGCACGGGTGATGCATATATAACATTAGTGTTTGCTGCCGATAAGTAGAAACAATCACTATGCATATTAGGGCGGCTTTTTCAATGTGCAGGTAACTATCAAGATACATGGATTTCTACAACCTCTGGTTACCACTAAACCGCCTAAACATGAAATTAACCCTAACCTGTGGATGAACTACTTGTTAAGCCACAATATATGGTTTAAACTATGAATTATGACAAATTTACCTAACTATTGGATGGAAATAGATTCTTCTAACAATATTCGAGATATTATATTTGAGGAAACAGTAAGGAAGGAAGTGGTAGACTTCTTCAATAAAACAGACAATATCACAGATTAGGAATAAATCTGTGACAATGACAATGACAATATTGATGATGCATATAATATGCGGGTAATAGAATATTGTAAAATTAACATTTTTGAAAAAGTTGATAGACCTCTAGCTATTGGGTGGAAATAGATTATTCTAACGATATTTGAGAAAAGAGGAAAGTGATAGGCTCCTTCAACAAATTAGACAATATCACAGACTAGGAATAAATCTGTGACAATGACAATATTGACAATACATATAATATGCGGGTAATAGAATATTGTAAAATTAACATTTTTGAAAAAGTTGATAGACCTCTGGCTGTTGGGTGGAAATAGATTCTTCTAACGATATTTGAGGAAAGAGTAAGGAGAAAAGTGGTAGACGTCTTCAACAAATTAGACAATCTGTGACAATGACAATGACAATATTGATAATACATACAATATGCGGGTAATAGAATATTGTAAAATTAACATTTTTGAAAGGGTTGATAGACCTCTGGCTATTGGGTGGAAATAGATTCTTCTAACGATATTTGAGGAAACAGTAAGGAAGGAAGTGGTAGACTTCTTCAACAAAACAGACAATATCACAGATTAGGAATAAATCTGTAACAACGTCTATCAAATGAGTTAATCAGTATCAAGAGTAGCGACACTAAATGGAGCAAGGTATTTAGAAAAAAAAACATTCGTCAGTTCTATTAGATGAAGTACCTTTAAAAACTCGGGTAAAGGTGGTTTCAATGTTTCATGGTTGCCCTGTGCAATATGCTCTTAATATTAGTTTCCTAATAAATGGATTGTAAGGGGTAGTTTATTTCCCTGGTCACCCAGATTCCTTGCCTTAACTGATTTATACTTTTAATTATGGGGAAGACTTAAAAATATTGTCTATCAGATACGGCCAACTACACAAGAATACATTATTCTTGGGATCCAAAATGTGATAGCGTCTATTTCAGCGGCAGAAATCGAAACTGCTGTTGATGTAACACGTCTAACAATTCAAAGTTGTATTGACAATAAAGGCGATCATCTTGAGCATTTGCTAAAAAAAAACGTGAATAAGTATTGATCTTTGCGAGGTCATGAGATGGTTCAAAAAGTATTAATCAGTTTTGTTTTCGGGAATTTTGTGATTACATTAATTTTGTAAACAGCTATTTTTTCCTGAAACAAAGCTAAGTATTTACGTAACTACGCCTAATAACTTTTTTACTCGTTTGTAACTACATTATGATGACAATATTTTTTCAGACTTTAACTAAGCTTTAGGTGGATCAATACTGGTTGTTGCGAAAAATTGTTGAAATGTGCGTCAAAATAAAAAATTTAAAAAATAATATATTTTTGCGCATAACTTAAGTTTGAAAAACGATATTGACTACCGGTTCGCGCCACACTTTTTAGATACTTTTACGAGTAATAAGACTAGTAAAATAAAAGGTTAGCCATCCATTTAACTTTTAATGGAAAATTCAGGAAACTACTAAAGCGGTAAAAAAACGCCATCTGGCGGTTCAGGCTTAAACTAAGACTTAAACATTATCATAACCTATAATTCCGCTATCAAATAGCTTTAAAACAAGACCAAGTTCGATCAAATCGGTTAACGGATTCGGTAGTTATCGAACTTCTTCTACAACACGAGTCAAACCTTTCCCCACCCCTTATTTTAGAAGATGGGCCAAAATGTCAAATAATAGTATATTACTAACCAAGGTTTAGATAGCCATCATCATTGCCCGAGCGGCAAGTTTAAATCACGAGGAGCGGAGCGACGAGGGATTTAAGACGCGAGGGCTATAAGCGGTCTAAACCGTGGTTAATATAATATTTTTTCCACTACTACAAACTTTTATAAGACATTTATCTTTACAGTATTAATAATTATAAAAAATTATAGGTAGGTATAAGTATATTTTTTAATCAAGTTACCTGCGCTTAGGAATTAGCAAAATATTTTGTTGTTAATGAATATAGCGAATTATTGTCTCTTATACCCTATATTTGTTATTGATTGTATCGATATTTTACAATATGAAGCATCTCTAATAATCTAATATGTATTGATAATTATCTGGTTGCCTCACCACAAGAAATTACCTTTCAGGTTATTCATGTTTATGAATTCATGTTGTAGAATCAAAGAATCAAGTTACCTGCGTTCAAATAGATTCTTGAAGATCGGTCAATAATGGATTTCAATGTCTTATTATTGACCATGGTCAATAATAACTTATAAGGTAGAGAAAAACGATTTCTAACGTTAATAAGCGGTCAATAATGGCGATGTTATAGGATAGTAGTGGAAAAATAATTTTTAAAGTGTTTTTTGATTTTGACTTAAAGATACGCCATTTAGCGGTAGAATTTGAAAGTGAAAAATAATTTTCGTATTCTTCTAGGGGTCACTTTTGTAATGAATTTTTGTTCTCAAAAGCTGTAGGGCAAGTAGTTTTCTAGATACAGCCACTGGCCGAACTTAGCGGGACACGCGGTATAAAGAACATGATATGACATAAAGTTAAATTTTCCTAAATATGACGCCCTATATGGTATCCAATTTTTGGATTTCACCTAAAGTTCTAAACGTTTTTCATGTACAGGGTGTCCAGTTTTCGATGGTTTTTTTTTCAATCAGAATTTTTCTAGTCCTTGTTTTTGATATACGAAATGTTTTTAAACATTTTAGATTTTGGGGCACCCCCCATATTTAGGTTACCCTGTAGCTTATCAAAGAGAAAACAAATGTTTTTTTTGTAGTTTTTTACAGTAGAATCCAGTGACCTACTCAGATTTTTTCTACGTTCAATAGTTTCCGAGAAAAAAAACAAACTTGCTTTTTTTTTAAGTGAGTCATCCTATACAGGGTGATTCAAAAGTACTTCGACAAACTTCGGGAGGTAATTGCCGGCAATATTTCAAGATGAAAAGTTCTTATAAACAGTTGTCCCTGGCGACTTCGTTACGGAGATACAGGGTGTTGAAATGTTAGAAGGAATGGTAATAATTTTTAAATAACTCCTTAACGAGTAATTTTTTTTTTATGAAATTTGGTGAATTAAATAAGCATCTCCGGACACTTATTTTCAAAGTAAAACACATTCGTAAATTTAACCAGTGGCGTCGGTACAAAATGTGGCTATCATATTTTTTGTGAAAACTATGCCTAACCTAACCACACCACTGACTTATTTGATTTTAACTTTTTTTTTATGAATCCCCCATTCAATTACAACGAAAAAGTTCACGTGTGTTATTTTGCTACGAGGGCCAGTTTAATGTCAAATGATTATTTTATTTGACTATACACAAATATTAAAAAATATGTTTTAAATTCAAAGATTTATTATGTAAGGGGTAAGGTATAACATTTAATTTAATTATAATTAAATAAGTGCGTTGCAAAAATTAAATGATTTTTAAATAAATTGTTCAAAATGTCCACCTTCAGCCAAGATGCAGGCATCTAATCTCCTTTGCATGGAATCTCGTACGCGTGCTAAGATATCTGGTCTGTTTCTTATTGCCTCAAAACCATCGATTATTCGGTTTCTTAGCACTTCTGCATTTTCGACTGGCGTCTTGTAAACGATTGACTTCAAATGTCCCCACAAATAAAAATCAAGAGGATTTAAATCTGGGGACCTTGGTGGCCACGGTTGATTTCCTTCCTCAACTCCCCTACCTGTCCATCGATTTGGATAAATTTGATTAAGATGGGTCCTGGCCACTATGCTGAAATGGGCGGGAGCTCCGTCATGCATAAACCATATAATACGTCTTCGAGTTTCTAAGGGCACATCATCCAGTAAGGGAGGAAGTTCATTTTCCAAAAAATGTCGGTACGTCTCGCCATTAAGCCGAAGTGGAAGAAAAAAAGGTCCTATTAAGTAATCGCCAACTATTCCCCCCCACACGTTTAATGAAAATTGGTATTGAAAATTTCGTTCACTAACGGCGTGGGGATTTTCCAAAGACCAGATATGGTTATTGTGAAAGTTTGTAATCGCACTCTGAGAAAAATTTGCCTCGTCCGTAAAAAGTACATAATTTAAAAATTGGGGATTTTCAGCAAATTTTTCCAAAAACCACTGACACAAATTAATGCGCTGAGGAAAGTCCCTGGGTAAAAGAGCTTGTACCCTTTGAATATGGTATGGATACAACTGCTCATCGTGCAGAATTCTCCAAACTGTGGCTTGGGTGGAATTGAGAGCATCAGCAATTATTCGAGTGCTTGTATCTGGATTTTCCACTACAGCATTTAAAACAGCTTCTTCTAATTCTGGAGTTCGGGCTGTTCGCGGTCTTCCAGGAATGTCACGTGACCTCGCAAAACTCCCTGTTTCAGCTAAACGTCGGTGAAGATTTGAAAATGTTTCAGCAGCAGGCAGTACTCTGTTAGGATATCGCTCTTGATAGATTCGTCTAGCTGCTCGTGCATTTCCATCGGCAAGGCCATATACAAAATGCATGTCAGCTAAATGCGCATTATTTCTTAAGTAATCCATACCTTTTAAACAATACTATTAATATTCAATGAAAATGACAAAACTGAGAAATAAACCACATAAGCAACTAACTGTCAAATATGTTTTAATTCACGACAAATGCATTTCCAAAGCCGCCTTATCAAAATACAAAATATCAAAAAAGTATTTCCAAAGCCGCCTTGTCAAAATAGAAAATATTAGAAAATAACATACTATTCATACTAATAAATAAATATGCATGTCACTGAGAACATGTTATACTTAAATAGGCATCCTCAGATGCCTTCCTTTGGCATATACCTACATATTTGTTTATTGTAAGTATGTATAGATCTTAGTTAATATACTTAAATTAATATTTGAGTGTTTGATCAATTATTTAAAAACATATTTTTTAATATTTGTGTATAGTCAAATAAAATAATCATTTGACATTAAACTGGCCCTCGTAGCAAAATAACACACGTGAACTTTTTTGTTGTAATTGAATGGGGGATTCATAAAAAAAAAGTTAAAATCAAATAAGTCAGTGGTGTGGTTAGGTTAGGCATAGTTTCTACAAAAAATATGATAGCCACATTTTGTACCGACGCCACTGGTTAAATTTACGAATGTGTTTTACTTTGAAAATAAGTGTCCTGAGATGCTTATTTAATTCACCAAATTTCATAAAAAAAAAATTACTCGTTAAGGAGTTATTTAAAAATTATTACCATACCTTCTAACATTTCAACACCCTGTATCTCCGTAACGAAGTCGCCAGGGACCACTGTTTATAAGAACTTTTCATCTTGAAATATTGCCGGCAATTACCTCCCGAAGTTTGTCGAAGTACTTTTGAATCACCCTGTATATATATTTAATAACATAATTTAGTTTATAATAAGAGTCTCAGAAGTATATAATACCTTATATTTATTTTTATTAGTCAGCACGAGATTTACGTTTTATTAAAAAATATAAATTTTTTGTTAGTAGGGGTATTTAAAAAAGAAAGGAACACAGTCATTTATGTCATATTAAAAACTTCTTTAGTTTCTGTCAGAGTATTCAGGTTCTCTAAGTTGTTTTAAAATATCTAATTAATAGTAAAAAATCAGTTTGTCCTAATTATGGCAAAAAATGTAAACTTTGAAAATAATGAAAAATACGACATGCTCGTTTGTTATGTCCATTGTAATGAAAATGCAGATGAAGCATTAGAAGTGCATTTCAATAGGTAAATATACGCCTTTTTGTAGTATCTCTATGCAGAGTTATTAAATTTCTTAAATTACTTGTAGATATCCCGAAAGAATTTTTCTATGGATGACATCAAATTTAATTGAGGATGGTTCATTTTCTAAACCTTGGCCTAAAATCTACAACAAGGAAAACCGCGAGACTGATGAAATAAATGTTTTAGCTTCAATAGAAACAAATCCAACTACTTCTTGCAGAACGGTTGAAGGTTCGGTCAGAGTAGTTAAATAAAGAGTTGAAACAATCCTAAAAAAACACAATTTTAAGCCATATAAATTCCACCTAGTACAAAACTTACGCAGTATAGAGTTCTGTAATTGGTATTTACAAAATGTCATCAGGGAAAATAATTTTGATAGAACCGTTATATGGTCCAATGACGCTCATTTTACCAGTGCTGGTATATTTAATCGGCACAATATGAGGTTTTGGTCTCAGGAAAATCAGCATGTAATATTTACACTCAAACGGCAAGGCAGGTTTGGCTTTAACGTTTCATGTTTTATACTAGGGAGCAAAATAATTTATAATATATTTAAAGGCAACCTCAATGCAAATAAATATTTGGAAATTCTAGAAAACGTTGTGCCGGAAATAATAGAAGACTTGTCCTTAGCGGGTGTCACTAACTTCTTGCATCTACAACAAGATGGAGCACCCGCTCACAATGCGCTAACTATCAGGGCCTACTTAAACAATAATTTCCAGGCCACTGGATTGGAATTAATGGACCTGTAAAATGGCCACCAAGGTCACCCGACATGTCGATTTTGGATTTCTTGTGGGGATGCCTTGAAAATAAAATTTATTCTATTCAATACCAAACAATTGCAGATTTAAGAAATGCCCCTGAAAGAGCATTTGGGGAGTTAAAAACGCGGCCTTATATTATTTTAAATTTATTAAGGCGAATCAGAGCTATGTGTGAAACATGTCTAAGACATAATGGAGAACAATTTGAGCAATATTTAGAAGAAAGTTCTATATATTTTTAGCTTTTGTTTCTAATGTTTTACGTAGTAAAACACAACTCGATTTATGCATTGTTATTATTTTTACTGAAATATAACTGCTCATTAGATTAAGGAGTCCAAAATATATTTTTTCTGCAGTAATTTTTTTACCAGTAATAGTTTTTTTAAATACGCGTCATGGCCTACTAACAAAAAATGTATATTTTTTAATGAAACGTAAATTTGGTGTTTAATATTAAACATAAGGTATTATATATTTCTGAGAAGCTTGCTATAAACTAAATTATATTAATAAAAAATATATAGGGTGACGCATTTAAAAAAAAAGTAAGTTTTTTTTTTCTCGGTGTCATTTGACAGAGCTGAAAACTGATTTTTTAAATACTTCGGTCAGTCCTCTTCAAATAAGGTACTCTTAATGTATTTCTATAAAACTGGCGGTTTTTGAGATTAAGTTTCTATGAGCATTTCAGCTCATTGTAGGATCCAGGTTTACCCCCAGAAATTTCACGCTCCTGCCTACGTTCTCCATGAGGAGTTGTCTCATCTAGAAGAGCATGTGTTAGGTTTTATCAACATTAAGAAAGAGTTTGTTGGCCGCAAACCAGCCCTCGGCTCTCCTCTGTGCTTCACGTGAAGCATCCATGGCAACAGCAATATCTCCTCCTGTGCATGATATTGTAGTGTCATCCGCGAAGATGGTGTAGGCAGTTTCAGGGTCCACGTTTGGCAGATCATTTATGTAGATTATAAACAAAAGAAGTCCAAGTATAGACCCTTGTGGTAAAGCCTGTCCAAAAATATAAGAAAAAAACTTAGTAATTATTCTTACTTCGTGTGTAATACAGCGTTTGTTTAATCGTGTGTGAGTCATGGAAAATATGTGCGAGCCCAATGTATCTCGGGAGATAACCCCGTCGAAAAGCAGAAAACACTTTTCTGTGGAACCTAAGGAAGTTTTAAACAATGTTTATTCAACTCTCATTATACGTGCGGTCAGCAAGCAAGCAGCGTTAGAAGAAACGGCCACATCAACAAAAATTCCAACATCAACTGTATGGAAAATTGTGAATAACCTCATTTTAGCGAGGAAAAAAATAACCGATACTGGCATTTTCTCGAAGGTAGATGGAAGTGATCAAGATATAATACGGCGTAAAATTTACAAGTTATACGAGGAACAAAGCGTGCCGACATTAGATAACTTAATTAAGAGGCTTGAAAAAGATAAAACCGGCGTTAAATGTGGCAGAACAACGTTATGGAAGTGTATCCAACACATGGGTTTTAGATTTAAAAAAATTAACAAAAGACAAGTTTTAATGGAATCCAGTAGAATACGGGAATGGCGATCCGAATATCTACAAAAAATTAGGATTTGCAGAGATCAGCAAAGGCCGTTTATTTACTTGGATGAAACCTGGTTCGACACATGATACCCCGGAAAAGTTGACTCAAGCGGCAAGTGTAAAACAAGCGCGCCATCAAAAAGAGACAAACGAATTACGATTTTGCATGCTGGATCTAAAGACGGATGGATTCCAAATGGACTTTCTCTGTCTGTAAAAAACATTAAAGATTCTTCTCTGGATTGCCATGACACCACTGCTGATTTATTTAAAGATCGGTTTAAAAACAAGCTAATTTTCTACCATTGTATATTTAATCCCATCGAACATGTTTGGCACCAACTGAAATCTGCCATTCGTCGTAGCAATATTTGCCCTACTATTAACTCCAGTGTACTTGAGCTTATAGAAACTGAAGTTTTTAACATCCCTTCACAAAGTTGGGCAAATTCCGTTACACATGTTGAAAAAGTGGAAAATCCTATATCCATATAAACAATATAGCACAAATAATAATAATTAGAACAGATGATGATAGCGATAGTGATATTGATATATTAAGTGAATAATTATTATAGTAAGTACCGAATAATTTGTATATTTTTGTAATCATAAATATAATTTTTAATAATAAAATAACTTGTAATTTCACATTTAAACATATACAAAATATTATTTTTTTATTTATTTACGGGATGTCCCCATTTATTAAAACAATATTACAATAAAAATATTCTAACCAACTAAATTATACAATTTATGGAGAAAAAATACAAAAATATATTAAACCCATTATAATAATGAGAACAATACTATAATAATATATAGATATAAACATAATCCAGAACTGAAAAAGCATAAATTCAATCATCAGATTCAGAAACAATCATACACATTACATACCCAACTGAAAGTAACTCCCAAAAATCTACCTTATGTTTCCAATATGGTCCGCCAGACACCGCTTAAAAATTGTGTGTTTAGTATCAATCAGATCAAAGTGCTGATTATGCTGATTAAATTGATTGCCCAACATTTGAATTCTATTAACAGGAGAGAATCTACCATAGTTTGTATGATGATATTCAACGGAAAACAAAGGCATATCCCTGAGAGTGCGACTATTGCATCTGAAGTTAATCAGACTCAGCAGATCAGAGCAATCAAAAGTATGGTTAAGTAGTTTATACACAAGGGTTAGATCGCAATTCAATCTGTAATCCTGAAGAGAATTGAGGTTCAACCTCGATCTCAGTTCCACCAGCGATAATCCCTGCAACCCCAGTCTCCAAGCACAAGTTTTGAGAAACTTATTTTGAACCCTTTCAAGGGTGTAAATGTGGTTTAAGTAATACGGAGACCAAACTATGGAAGAGTAGGACAAAATACTACGAACAAGTGTTAGATATAGGATTCTGAAAGTAGAGATTTAAAATTCTTGTGAGTTCCTAGTGATAAAACCAAGATTGCGAAAAGCCTTGCTAGACAGTCTATTAATATGGGGGATAAATGACAACGAGCTGTCAAATAACACCCCTAGATCATTGATTTCAGTGACTCCCGAGAGATAATTTGAACTTATATGATAATCATACACCATATGATGTATAGCTTTAGAAAATGTTATAGCAAAGCATTTATCTTTGTTAAGGTAAAGTGCATTGGCAAGAGACCAATTATAAAGCGAATTTAAATATTCTTGGATCATTCGGCAGTCTGACGAATCTGAGATTTTAAAAAATAATTTAAGATCGTCAGCAAATAATAAAAATTTGCAGAACTTGATTACATCACTAATGTCATTAATAAACAAATTAAAAAGAAGGGGACCCACATGAAAACCCTGTGGGACACCTGAAGTAACTGATATGGCAGTTGAAGCCGAACCCTTGATGTTCACAAACTGAACCTTACCAGTCAGATAACTGTTTAGCCATGAGAGCAACCACTCAGGAAACCCATACCATCTTAGTTTACAAATAAGCAAGGCGTGGTTGTCAAAAGCCTTCAAGAAGTCCGTATAGATGGAGTCCACCTGATAACCGCCCTCGAAGGCTTTGACAATATAGTCCTGAAACAAAACAAGATTAGTAGTGGTAGATTTGCCCTGTCTAAAGCCATGTTGTTGATCAATTACGAGATTTCTGTAATGCCATGTCAGATGTTTATTTAAAATTAGCTCAAAAAGTTTAGGAATAGCAGACAACATAACTACTGGCCTATAATTTTTTATGCTATCTCTATCACCGTTCTTGTACACGGGAGTTATATAGCTGTCACGCCATTTATCAGGAAATACTTGCAAATGTAGATAGATTAAATAAAATTTGTAGAGGTTTAGATAAAGAATATACACATCTTTTTAAAAAATATGTTGGAATGTAATCAGGACCATGGCTCAGCTTATCCTTGAGGCCAATGATGGCCTCAAAAACCTCAGAAAGGTCAAACCGAATAAATGGTATATCAACCGATTTTTCCGCTGTTAGGTTAGAGTTAACATCAACTTTATCAGTGCGGTACACACTAGAGAAATGACTAGCAAACAAATTCGCTATATCCACACTTGAATCGGCCGACATGTCATTAAAATGCATGGCGTTAGGGATTCCATGACTTTTATTTAGGGAATTGACATGATTCCAAAACTGCTTGGAGCCCGAATGAACTGATTCATCGATGGTAGTGATATACGATCTATAGCACTGTTCTGATAATGTCTTACATCTCGTGCGAAGACTAGAAAACAATAGGTAATCTGCAGCCGACCGGCTATATTTGAATTGTGAATGAGCAGCTTTCTTTGAGAAAACAAGATGCTTTAGTTCCGGAGTGAACCAACGAGGAAACCTAGATGGTGTATAAGTTTTCTTAGGTACATAATATGATATTGAATTAGACAGCACACCATAGAAGTTATTAAATGAGATATTAACGTTTGTTTTGTCAAAGAGAGTGTCCCAGTTGATTGAAAATAAATAATCGTTCAAGGCTTCAAAATTTGCACTTTTAAAATCTAAATAGGTGGTTTTATAGTTTGCTGGATGAACATTATCCCGCTGAGTAATATCACAAATAACAGACACGTGATGATAATTATTAGGGAGTAGAGTATCAACTGCTGGCTGAACGGGCAGTTTATGATAGTCACCAATACCACTGAAAATGAGATACAAAAATACTCCATGCTGATTAGGTATCACATTAGATTGTGTCAAGTTTAAGTAAGAAAAATACTCGCAAACACGTTTTGCTGGATAATACTGTGGACACTCAGCTAGAAGACCTTCATCAGGCGAGTAGGCCCAAGTAGCCAGAGGTAGATTATAATCGCCAAACAAAAACATAGGCAAATCTGGATTGCCACTCATGATAGTTTCGACAGCTGAGCAGTGGGCAAGGTAGATGTCTTCTGTAGAATTAGGCGGAATATATACACCACCTAGTATGGCTGGTCCAGATCCAAAATCAACCTGAACACAAAGGTGCTCCACATTTAAAATTTCTGTCTTGATTTAATGTCTTACTTATTTTATTACAAACCATAATTAAATAAACAGTTCGGCTATATTTCAATTTTACAGCAGGCCCGGGTCTTTCCTAATAGGAATCAGTTAGTCACTTTCTTATATCTCTGAACAGACTTTACCCCTACAGTCATTACCCTCTCCACCGACCTCACTCCATTCACCGACACTCTTTGCATTCTGCTAGAGAGGTAACTAGCTATCAAAGTTGCGCTGCTTTCTCCAAAATCGTACGTTTTTAATTTATCTATGAGTAGCTTGTGTGAGACACAATCAAATGCTTTACTTATTTCACAGAAAGCACTTGATAAGTATTTTTGTGTCTCAGATGTTTCTTGGATGTTAATGACAAGATTCAGAACGCTCTCGGCAGTACTGCGCCCCCTTCTAAAGCCAAACTGACTTTGTGTCAATAAATTGTTGAATTCAAAAAAGTTAGATATTCTTATTGCCAAGCACTTTTCGAAAACTTTGGCTAGTATAAGCAGTAGTAATATCGGTTTATAATTTAAAGGATTATTGGTATCCCCCTTCTTAAAGATCGGCGTCACTACAGCCTGTTTCAGAATGGTAGGAAAAGTGCTATCTCTGAGTCATAGATTTATGAGCTTGGTCATAGGCCCAATTACGACATTTTTGATATTTTTTATCATTTCTACTGTGAAAGCGAATGGGTCCCTACTCTTCTTGTTCCTGAGACTTGTTATGATATCACGAGTCTCGATTAAAGTGACTTCACTGAATGCAAACAATTCAGAATGTGCAGTATGAATGAATTGTCGCGGATTAAGATCAGAGGGACCAATCTGGTTCTGCAGGTTATGCACATATTGGCGAAAATGTGATTAAAATAGTCTACCGAGGTTTCCGTTATCCCCATGTTTCCTTCCTTGTTTTCCACCTGAGAGCCTCTATGCTCATTTATGATATTCCATATGCATTTGAAACTGTCAGAGACTGATGGTTGGAGCAGACCTCTTAGAACGTCACAATTAAAGCCGGTAAAGCCTACGTAAATTTTGCCAGGTGCACATCAAATAAATGGAAATATTTTCCATTTTAAACGTGAATATATTGTAAATCGTTGGGCTAAGGTATAACGTATGTTATATGAAATATGTTTACAATTTTACGTAGAATCCAAAAATTGGATAATACATTGGGTGTCCCAAATTAGAAAATATATCATGTATCTTCAGTATGTCCACGGATGGGGTTTACAAGAGGACAAATGGACTAAAAATTGAAAGATACGAAAAAAAGTCACTCTTAATAAACGTTTTTGCTTGTCTAGAAAATACGATTCATCATAAGAAACTTCAATTTTTTTATACAGGGTGGTTAAAAACTGCAAAAATGTTATTTTGCTTAAGAGTAAACATACTTTATTTTGAAAGATACGAAAAAAAGTCACTCTTAATAAACGTTTTTACTTGAATAATGAATAGGTGATACTTATTGTCAATGTCTTTATTTAATGAAGTAATTATAATAATACGAACATTTTTATTAACATGAAGGGAATACGATAACGATTTCATAATTCAAAAGCTCCACCCCCCATACTCGACACATTTTTCTAATTGCTTTCTCAAATAAGTGATTTCTTCCTGAGATATCGATTGGACAGCCTGGATAATTCTGCCCTTCAGCACTTCAATATCACTTGGTACTGCGGTAGCAAAAACAATTTGTTTTAAACGAGCGAAATGGGCTGGACAACCATCTTGCTGAAAATACATATTTTGTCGAAAATTTAATGGTAGATTTTCGAGTCCATCATTGAAAAATGTATCCAGCATTTCTAAATATGATAATCTATTGCACGTGTTATTAAAAAAATATGGCCCTATGATGCCATGGATGGATATCGCGCACCACACGTTCACTTTTGTGAAATATTGTCTTCTCGTCATAATTCTGAATTCGGGATTTTCTAAAGACCAGTACCTAACGTGCTGGGTTGCAACGGTTCCATTGGTAGAAAATGTACTTTCATCAGAAAACATGATACATTTATAAAAATCAACATTTCCACTTAAAATTTTGTCTCCTATCCACAAGCAAAAATCACGTCGTTTCGCGTCATCTCCCTCTTCCAATCTTTGATTAAAGTGCGGTTTATACGGATACAATTTATTTGCTTTAAGGATCTTCTGAATTTGACTTTTTTTTACAACTTCCAACTGAGTAACACGATTTCTAAGGGAGGTCATAGGATTTTCTTCAACAGATTGAAGAACTAAGACTGTAGCCATCATCAAGGTCGTATTTCTTCTTTTTTTTTTGAGATCCAAAACCGAACCAGTTCTCTGGAACTTTTTTATTAACTTGCAGATTGTCATGCTAGTTATTGGGATTCCTACAAATTTCTCGGTAAATTGTTCCATGACGTAGCGGTATGAAACTTGACCATCCCCATAACATTGTATTATAAAAACTCTTTGTTCAGTAGATAGCATTTCTACTTAAATAATAACTTCATTAAATAAAGACATTGACAACAAGTACTTATCACCTGAAGTGTCATTATTATTTTAACTAGGTTCACCAGTCAGAGGTGTGCCAGCGAATACTTTTTGGGAAATAATGTTTACATAGGTAAACATTATAAAGAATTGTTCTACTTCGGTTTGTTGTGTAGAAAACACATTCATTTAGAGTGGATTTTTGTCGTATCTTTCAAAATAAAGTATGTTTACTCTTAAGCAACATTTTTGCAGTTTTTACCCACCCTGTATAAAAAAATTGAAGTTTCTTATGATGAAACGTATTTTCTAGACAAGCAAAAACGTTTATTAAGAGTGACTTTTTTTCGTATCTTTTAATTTTTAGTCCATTTGTCCTCTTGTAAACCCCATCCGTGGACATACTGTATAAGCGATATCCTGTATATGGAGTGACTAAGGGAATTTGTGGACAACCCTGCAAAACGTGTTTCAAATACCCTACATGCTAATTATGCTTTATTTTTATCTAGCAAGAAAAATAAAAAAGTTAAGGGGGTGTGACATTATGGTGAATCAGCCTCTACTATAATCCAATAACTTTTAAATTGATATCCATATACTGAAAAACTGTAAAAATCTAAATTTGTATGCCATTAGAATACAAGTCACAATTTAAAAGAATAAGCTCTTAAGGTTATATTATGTACTATTTCAACTTTGAGTCTTTAGTATGAAAATTTAGAAATCGCTATTGTTAATCAACAAATGACATTAAAAATATGAATGACGTTAATTAAAAACTCTTATATCCTTTTTTAAATTAAACATGAAGATTATTGTAAATATTTATTGTTATATTTAAAATTTAATATGTAATTTTATTTTTATTAGGATGGAATACACAGAATGGATGAGGACGTTCTTAAATTTTACACAGTCCAATGGGAAGACTATCAGTTTTGTAGTAAGGTAAGGCTTTTTAGACAATTGGTCAATTTATTCATATACAGGGTGATCCAGTAAGGGCGGCCAGCGGCTATATCTCAAAAAATATTAGTCAGAAATTTTCAGCAGATTTTTTTATAGGTAAATCGGCAAAGAGAAAATGCTGGAAATTAATTTTAAAGCTGTGCGATTGTCGTTTGAGGCGTAACTGTTGAGATAAAATTATAATGAATAAATAATAGTGAAAAAGCTATTTTTGTAGGATGTTCACGTTTTAGTTAAAAAAAAATAGCGAATTTTTGGTCAATTCCAATATGAAAATTTAAAAAAATTAGACAGTTATTATAGACGCTAAAAAATCTTTGTATAAAAGATAATGTTCATTAAATAACTTTGCATAGATTCCATGAAAATTATTAAAATTTAAAGTGAGTTTGGCTTATTGAATTATTTAGATACTTTCTTAGTAGGGATGCGCATAGTCAGAAGAACATCGATTGTTAATTTAAAAGCTATTGTTTTTGGTCGTATGTCGGATTCAGAAGGCAATAGTAGAAAACTCTATATATTTATAGAAAATTGTCTAATGCAAGCTATAAAAAATATTTTTATTAATTCCTACTCAAAATACAAACTTATAAAATAAAATTAGTAAAAAATATTAATCATTTATTTACTAGCACATTGTCAATTTTCTGTAAATTCTGTAATTCTCGCTTCGAAAGATTCGAGGGAAAACAAGAAACCTGCAATACCGGTCAAGTTTTCTTCTTTCTTTGTTCGTTCATACTTTTATAAGCTAAATACAGCAATTATTTCGACTACTAGTAGATGGCGCCAGTAGGTACTGTTGTAACGTTGTTACTTTCAGGCTGTTCTGGTTATATTTTATTTTGTGTCGTAGAACCGCAAGTCCATCCTCCGTGCGCAAAACCGCTTTTCATTTTAAGGTTATGTACTCTCAAATATGGTTTATTCTCTGTGACCTTTTCGGTGAGTTCTTGCGTTTGACGGAAAACTGTCATCGGTATCATTCGGTCAAACGAAGTTCTGACGTCTAGTCAGACCCTTCGCCCTTGTGGGAAAATTCGGGAAATCCTTCCCAATCTCTGTGTTTTCCATGTTAAATATTGTTTGAGGCACATATAGGGTAAGTGTACAACGTATATTTTCATGGATTATCGATATTTTTGAGAGATTTTTGCCACATAACCTAAAACTCCATACTTTTTTTTTAGACCAGAACTATCCCTCTTCTATAATAGTGAGTCTCCTTTACATTGCCGTATTTCCATGTTGCCTATCGCAACAAGTCAGATTTCCGGCCAGGTCGGATTTGACCTGTGGGTTTTTGGAATTTGATTTAATAGAGGCATTTGTAAGGTCAATTGAGGGCAATCAACATTGCTGAGTAGCAACAAAGGCAACCAGCCACCTCCCTGAGGACCCTGATAAGTACCCTTAATTTTAAACTGCATATATCGTAGTAAATTCGTTTTTATGGTATAAACACAGCCAAATGTGATTTTTTTTGCTGTATCTAAACTAGTAATTTCCTTTTGTTTGTTTTAATCAGAGCCATAAGCTATTTTGCATTTTTTATGACGTCATTTAATAGTATATCTCAACAAACACTATAAGTGATTTACCTTGTTAATCTAAGACTTCAGATATACTTATAAAGCGATATGTAAAGGAGTTGCAACTGCTGCGTCATAATAATGAGTGTTTAATCTAGCTGAACTCATACCTTTACAACTTTGTCTGATTTGGTAAATTAACGGAATTTAACAGTTTAGTTAAGTGTTATAAATTTTCCTTTTAAAATCACCTTTTTACATTGACCTCCTTTTATTAAAATTAAATAACTGTTAATTATTTTTGTGTTTGTTTTGGCACTGTGTGTGGACCCCATTGTTCACTTACAGGAATTTGGTGTTGTTGTGTCAAGTTTGAATTAAAAGACCCTGAGTAGCGCGCGAATTTTCATTCTTAAATCTTGGCTTGCATAGCAGCATCCTTTGGGGGTCACACTCGTACCTATTATAGTTTACTGTAGTGATGGGAAGAATCGGGTATTTTCAAGAATCGAGTACTGAGGGATCGAGTATTTCGCGGAATCGGATATTTTATTGAATACCGAGTACTGAGTACTTAGCGATTTGTTTTCATGGTTTAAGCGAGTGAGATTTTTACGAGGATATTTTAGAATTACATTTATTTTTCCCGCAAAAAATCGCTGTAAATAAAAAAAGACAGCAAAAGATTATCTTTTGAATTTTTTTATAATAATTACTTGTTTAAATTACGGGTTTTTAAACGGTGAAACCTCAGGTTTAACTATATTTTTTTAAATATAATAAAACATTCTATAATAAATAAATAAAAGTTTTTCTCTTTTAACATATATTATTATTTTTGAGAAATAAAATAAAAACCTTATAAACTAAAACATTTTAAACAAATTGTTAATATAAACTATAAAAACTATTTAAAAAAATTATTTGGTTAAGGTTCTTTGGCAATAAGCGATTTCGACGTATATTTATTAATGGTCCTTCTTAAAGCTGGCATTGCATGTATGCAAGTTTGAAGCAATGCAAGTTTCATGCAATGCAAGTCGGCCTTTCTCTTGCATTGCCCGCGATATTACATCTAGGCAATTTTGATGTAAGTTTTAGATTTTGACAAGGGTGACAGTAGGGGTACCAACCCTACACAAGTATACTAACCTCTGAATCGCCTTGCTTTTGCCCCTTTCCATTATAAACACGATTATAATTGATTGAAAGAAAATCACAGAGCAAAACTTCGCCGGCAAAACTGTATAAAAATATAAAACTAACATAACCACAAAAAACATTTCAATAACTTTTTTGTACGGCTGGTAATACCGAAAATACTAAAAAGTTACTAGGCTTGCATACGACTTGCACTGAAAATAGCGCAGGTTCTAATTTTTCGTCTTGCATGAGAATTGCACCAAACTTGCCCCTGCGCATGCGCTTTATAGTCTTTGGTCTTGCATATCACTTGCATTGCACGAGACTTGCATCATGTAATGCGGCTTTTAGAAAATACTCATTCTGAAGAGAACTCCGGTTAAATGTCTTAAGCCCACCTTATTTTTATTTAATGCTTCAGAAAATATACATCAATAATAAAGAATAATAGCACGCAACATTTCACTTACTTTAAATTCCTAACTAAAAGGGAAATAACTTTTAAAATAAGCCTAGAATTTGCCGCGTCGAAACGTTTAGAAACAAACAAACAAAGCCTAACCTAACAAAACACGTATTCCTTCAATCGCATCACCCGAGTAAAACGACGAGCACCGACACCGAACACCGATCCAATATTTCCAGCGTCTCTCGGTCTCGAACTTCGAACCTTGCTCGAACCCGGCCCGATTCCGTCTCAGCCTAATATTAAGAATCGGAATCGATCCCGGCGCTTGTGGTTAGTATTCGAATACTACCGATTCCTTTAAGAATCAAGTGTTACTCGATTCCTGTACTCGAGTACTCTCATCACTAGTTTACTGGCAAGGACCGTACTTAGAACCACCCCGGTTTACAATTGCCACGAGCTTGAGCTAGCTGAGGTAGGTGCTAACCTTAAACCTTATTCAATAATTGATTTTTTATCGTTTATATTTCGTTGCCACCTAGTAAGGTTATACGGTTGTGTTTTTAGTAGTGTTCTTCTACCAAATAGTAACCCAACTAATTTCTTTGCTTCTACTGTCTAGGGTCAGGAGGGCTTCGAAGTCAAGAGTCCATTTTTTTTGCCGGTAAACGTATGAATATAATTTCAAGGCGAAAAGCAATGTTTTAAACTCCAGAACATCGAAATGTTTATATTGATGTCAAAAATACATCGCACCAATAACATCCATGTCATGTTCAATGCGCATCCCTAACTCTTACTCTAAAATAAATAGCACGAGAACCAATATAGGACCACCTTAAATTTTTTATGGAATGTTGCGCCAGCTCATTTTATTTTTGGAAATAAGAGACTTGTTCTCCTCACTTGCTAATGCTTTCGACTTTTTGCAAATCCACCATCCCAATTCCGAAATTCTCATCCTTGGCGACTTAAACGTTCATAATGTCAACTGGCTCAAATACGAGTACAGCCGACTAGCAAGGTCGCGAAGCCGAATCCTTTGCCATCAGCTCTGGCCTCACCCAACTCCTGGGTGAACCAACTCGGATTCCAGACCGAGATGATGATTTTGCTAGTTTGTTGGATCTTTTCTTAACTTCAAACTCCGACTTGTACACCGTCACCGTGAAGCCTCCGTTAGGAACGTCTGACCACGACCTTATTTCGACACTGAACAAACTACCAATTAGTGTCGATTAGTCTCCTAAACCACGCAAGATCTGGCATTATACATCAGCTAAGTGGGATGTCCGAAAATCGTACCATCTTTGTTAACGCTCGAAACCAATGCAAGCAAACGATAAACCAAAGCAAAGAAGCACACAACCAACAACGGCTTAAGATCTTTTTGGTCGGTAGCTAAGGCCGTCAGTCAGAACTTTACCAAATGAACCGTTCCACCTCTAATACGTTCTGATGGCGCTATTGCGACCAAAGCACAGAAAAAAGCAAACTTACTGACGGAACTATTCTCTTCGCATTCAATTGTTAATTTTCAGGGAAAAGCTTCACCGAACATTCCCCCTGTAGAATCGAAAATGCCCGACATTATTTTCGGGCAGCGCCATGTTAAACGAACCTTGAGGAGTCGTAGACACCAAAAAAACTTCTGGTCCTGACGATATTCCAGTCATTGTAATTCAGACGAGCGCTGATGAATTTACACCGGTATTTTGTAGGCTTTTTAACTTATCTTACAATAAAGGAATATTTCTTTTTGCTGGAAAACTGCGCGAGTCCAGCCCATACTCAAAAATAGAAAGAAGAGCTTGCCGTCCAGTCGTATTGTTTTTGGTTATATCAAAGGTCATGGAAAAGGCTATCAACTAAAAATTATTAAAGTACCATTCAGTTAAGGCTTCAACATTATTAGTGTCCGCCAGTATGGATTCCGTAAGTCTAGATCAAACCTCTAACGTAACGCAAATTTGTAATTGAAAGAAGCTTTCTTTAAAGCATACTTTAAAATTTGAAATAAGTTCATTCAGAAAGAAAATTGAGAAAAAAGTAGATCTAGGAGCCGGATTCGAACCGACAACCTCGGTTTTATACACTAATAACTTAACTAATGGAGCTATCACAGTCATATCGGTTTATTCGCTTGACGAGATTTGCTTTTTATGGAATTTTCTGGGTGTTATTAAGCCGCTCGCAGACCTCCTGCGGTTACGAGCGGTAGAAATGTTAGAGGGAGAAGAAGAACTCATTCACTATAAATGACCATTACAAGCCCTTTTGCCTTGGTCAAAAGGATCACCGACATTTTCCAATTGCAACCGCAGTCAGGTGATCACTGATCATTAATTTAAAAACCAAAGTAATTCTAAGTACAAAGATTTATTAGCGCCTGTAATAATTTTAAGATTTTAAATAAATTAGTGGTATAATAGACGAAGCTCGAAAATTCAATGAAAGTAGATCTACGAGACGGGTTCGAACCGATAACCCATTGGACCATCATAAATATGTCGGTTTATCTGCTTGTCGAGGTCTGCTTTTTGCTTGCCTTTCTGAATTTTCATTCTTCGTCTGATATTAAAAATTTTAGACGTGACCTTTTAGCGCGGCCGTTTTGACGCCAGGACATTTTAACGCCTGACTTTTTTAGGTATGTACAAATTCGCTGAATTGGCGCTAACCAGCGCCATCCAATCCATCTTTTGGTTTCCAATTAGCCGGCGCCAAAATGTCCTGCTCCGTTTAAAATTACATAGTAATATAACGCGGAACTAACTTTAGTTTTGTCCTTTGGTTTGAACCGCTCCTTACTCATTGTTCCAAAGGCACTGATATGTCAGGTCGACGGTCGGCGTCACGAAATGTATATGCTTTTCCCATTTTTACTAAATATTAGCGGCGATATAATAACCATGAAACACGCAGTAAAATAAGTACTTGAAGTTACATGTTTTACATAGGTACATTTTATTTTTTAAAGAATAAAGTATCTTGTATTCCCTCCTCCAATCTTAAAGATTTTGTTTTATTTTTAAATATTCCTATTTAATAGCTTCTTAGGTCACTTATAGATACGACAGCAAATAAGGATTTGACAATCTTTAATAAGATTCATTATTATTTATACCAAAGTCGACGTTGCGGGCTGTTCAACGGCGGGGCTGTGTAACTGCGAGACTGTACAACTGCGGGACAGTGTAACTGCAGGGCTGTGCAGTTCGGTGTTTACGGGCTGCTGGACTGCCTGTGACGCCATTAGCTGCTTTTCGTACTGGCACAAGAATAAATAATTGTTATTTATTCTTGTGGTACTGGCTTCTTTGTCGCTAAGTTTCTGGTTGACACTTGACAATAGGGGAGGTCTGTTGTCCGCTTGGTTGGTCTTGTTTAGGGTTAGCATGGAAATGCTTACTTCGTACACTATCACACATCACTGACAACTTTCACTTTTATCACGTGACCCTTAACGCTTAAGCGTTTTAGGCTACGACTGGCAGGATCGCCATGTGGTGTTTTGTTGGTTCTTAACAAAAAAGCAACTTGCTTCTATCAAATCAGTCTTGTATACTATCTCTCATTAATTATCTTTGGTATTTATGTAAACCAAAATGCATACAGGGCTGCCCAGAAGTCCGGAATAAAATTAATATAGCCTTAACCTGTCACTTTTGCGGAAAATGCTCGGGCGCGTCAATTTAGTTTTATATATGCTCACATTTTGAGGTTATTCGTTTATTTTTTTATAGACATTTGTCAAAGATATGACGACATCGATCTTTTTTTTTAATTGAAACATAAAGTTTGTGGATTCAAGTAGTAGTATAAAGTTTGTGATACATCATTTGAAAGCTAATTTCTCGTACAGTATGCTCATAAATTTTGGCCCGACTCTGTCAAGCTATTTCAAAATGGCGACTGCTAAAAGTTAAAAAAAATCCCTATTTAAATAAGCGGAAATGATAAATCATTGATGTTTTTTTTTACCTTTCAAGGTAAGAAATCTTATTGTTTCACGTTCTGACATGTTGTGACATTGTGAACTTGTAAAATTAATTTAGGTATTTCCGAAGTATTATTTTACTACATTGTACTAATTCGGCGGTTGGTTCCTTGTGAAACATTTTAATAATAACTTTTAAATAAGATAAAAAATTTTGCTTTTTAATGTTTCAATTTATTTAGAGAATAAATCACTCTACATGTTTCGGCTTATTAGGCCTTTTTCAACAGCAATACAAGATGAATACTAAATCTAAAAGTAACAATACGGGTGTTTATAAACTTAATAATAAAGGAAGGTTTTTATTGCACCTATCCAAATGTTGGGATTTTCCTAGTGGTTGTTATGGGTAGACTTAATGAGGGTGTCTATTATCGAGGTATTTATAAAATTTTGTTGATCATTGGTGGTACACGGATTATTTTTTATTAGATTTTTTTATAGATTAGACAGTGAAAGAAAAGGAAAACGTCTAGATTTACTAGAACAATATGAAATATGAAAATTATGTGCCACCTTTAATTGGTATACAAAGATGGAAATAATCTACTGGAGAAAAATAACTTTTAACAAGAACTTTTAGCTCTTTAATTGTAATAGGATAAAAAATGGGTTAAAAATGTACAATGTAACATCCCATTGCCTGACATAAAAGGAACCCAACGCCTTTTGTCTCTTATCATTGTCCTCTGAAACATCCAATCGTCAAACTAGTCACGCTCAGAGTAACTTAACAATACTATATTAAACTTTTAGGTACTGGATGGTGTCTGTGCATACCTTAACCGACATTGGGTAAAGAGAGAGTGTGAAGAAGGCCGCAAATATGTATATGAAATTTACCAGCTTGCCCTGGTCACTTGGAGAGACCATTTATTTAAACAACTTAACAAAGCGGTAAGTGGAAGGTTCTTGCACTTTTAGCATTTTTTTCCGATTTTTATTTGTTTTGACTTTTATTTGGTGAAATAAACCAAATCAAGCATCCCTTATAAATCTCACACCCTTTATTTCAGCGTACTATAGTTTCCAAGTCTACAATATATACAAACCAAAAGATACAAAAAAAAAACTCTTATATCGGTTATCCATGAAGTAATGAACTCGTACAACATATTAAGTAGGTTTGTTTAATAATATTTCAGACAATCGAATTAAGGCTTTGTGAAGCGCTGACCCACCGCAGTGGAAACATATTCTCCTATAAATTGTTCTATTTTCTGATTGGCTCTGTATAAATATGGCGGCGATGGTAGTCACGACGACGGACTACTTGGGCCGGTTCCCCTCGGTGGCGCCGAGGAAAGTTGGTTGGTCACTTCAATGTATCCTTGAATTTCAACAAGGACTCGCTAACAAGATGGTTCGATCCGTGACGGATTGCACGGGAATTATTCTTTCTCGGAACAAAAAAGTGTGTTGTTCCTCCGTCTTCTAATAAGTTAACATATGAAAGAAAACACTAATTGTTTTTGATTTTCACTTTAATATGCCAACATGACACGTGTTTCACCGTCACAGCGGCTTCTTCAGATGTAAGGTATTAAAAACAGATATCTTAATATATAGGTCTAACTAAAGGTAGCGATGGAAAAACCTAAGGTAAACATTAAGGTATTAATTATTATATTGACAATAATAACTAGGCGTCCTAACGACAAAGCTTTAAATTTAACAAAGGAGAGGTATAAATATCTTGTTTATCGTTTAATAAGTATGGGGAATTTTTTAGTTTGTTAATTTCCAAGGATTCCAAGAGATTTAATTTTAATCCTTTTGGTTCCAGATGTAATATGTCATAGTCTTTATCAAAATTATGATTTTCTGTTATTAAATGATCCGCGTACGTGGAATGTTTATTATTTTTGGTAAAAGAATCGAAGTGATCTTTAATTCTAGTTTTAAAAGACCGACTAGAAAAACTAAAACTAGAATTAAAGATCACTTCGATTCTTTTACCAAAAATAATAAACATTCCACGTACGCGGATCATTTAATAACAGAAAATCATAATTTTGATAAAGACTATGACATATTACATCTGGAACCAAAAGGATTAAAATTAAATCTCTTGGAATCCTTGGAAATTAACAAACTGAAAAATTCCCCATACTTATTAAACGATAAACAAGATATTTATACCTCTCCTTTGTTAAATTTAAAGCTTTGTCGTTAGGACGTCTAGTTATTATTGTCAATATAATAATTAATACCTTAATGTTTACCTTTGGTTTTTCCATCGCTACCTTTAGTTAGACCTATATATTAAGATATCTGTTTTTAATACCTTACATCTGAAGAAGCCGCTGTGACGGTGAAAAACGTGTCATGTTGACATATTAAAGTGAAAATCAAAAACAATTAGTGTTTTCTTTCATATGTTAAATATGGATTTTCATCAAGTAACGGTCGAAACTATAAGACTTCTAATAAGTTGTTTTATCTACGGCCAAGTGTGGCAAAATTCTCGTGTGCTTAAGGCAATGGTGCGTTATTATTCCGAACGAGTAAAGTTTTTATTTCCTGTCGGTGTACGACATTTCTAGTTTGTGTAACGCAAAGGTGCGATATTATTCTGTGCGGCTCTTCCGAACAAATAAAGTAGTCTTTTCCTATCGGTGTGCGGCATTCATTCAAGTATTGTAACAAAATGTGTTCTTCTGTTTGTCGTAGTAAGGGAGAGCGCCCACCAAAGATGTTCACTTCAAATGAAGAGATATGAGGTGCGCATGAGGTTAGTATAAAGTGCAGCGTACCATGGTTTTATATGCAATGACGCATACAGAAGCCGCGCGTCGGCCGTACGAGAAAAGTGAGTCGCTTCACTTTGCAGTGCCGCACGGCATGCGTGCTGAAAAATAGTATCTGTTATATTTTCACTTGACTCGCGCCGAATTATAGCTTTTCAGGTTATATCTTGCAGTATTCCGTATTGATTGACATTGACGTTTCCAAGGCGGTTTACCCCTTGATAATTATTTTAGTGTTTACAATTTTAATAAAAATGCGTGATGATCAACATTTAGGGCAGCATGTAGAATGCTAAAACATTTTCATCATCGGACGATGACATTTTGACAATGGCATTAACTTTTGCTCCTCTACGCACTGCATGCAATTTGTACACGGTTTTGATATGCGTGTACTTCAAGCACATATTAAGTGCGTTTCAGGTGTGCTTCACGGACACTTTACCTCAAGTAATTTACTGCTCTGGTGGCCGCTCTCCCTAACGTAAAAAGATTATAATTCATCAAGTGTAATACATCCGCCCTTTAAGGAGTTAGAAGTGTTGTAAAATCCTGTCTACAAGTGATACGTAAATGTGGAAAATAGAGGATATTTAATTGAATCTGGCTAATATAAACGAACCAGCCGTGTACTGTGGCTATTACAGTAATAACGTAAAATTAAAACATAAGTTGAAAACTTAAAAATTAAGACAGCCAAAAGAAAAAAAATAAAAAAAAATCAAGAAAACAATCGCATGAATAAAATATAAATAAAATAAAACTAAATTAAAGTATGTTGCATACATAATGTTATATAGAAATAAGTCTAAGGTATGTTAACTGAAAATAGGATAAATTGCTATAACAGGGTGATTTCTAAGGTAATACTTTTTTTTTCAACTGTGTATACAAATACTTAAAAGAAACAACTTTTTCAAATAACTTTTTTTAAATAACTCAAAAATAAAGGAGATATTCTTTCATACACATGAGCCATTTTTATTTTTAAACACTCTCAAACTAACTTAAATCTATCACGCGATGAACTGACAACAAATTGAGACTTCACTGCACATAAAAAAAAATAAACACCAAGAAAAAAAATTATCAGCAGTCGTATCGTAGGCTTTTTACATTAGCGTATCTCCTTTATTTTTGAGTTATTTAAAAGTTAGAAGTTATTTGAAAAAGTAGTTGTATACACAGTACACAGTTGAAAAAAAAAGTATCACCTTAGAAATTACCCTGTATAGTGTAAGATTGGATTAAGTACTTTCAGAAAATTGGACATAAAACAAAACAAAAAGAGATGCTGGTCATTTGGAATTATCCAGAGCCATAAAACAAAAATTAGTAGTAATCTGACGGCGAGACAGAAAACCTTGTTCCTTCAGAGACCTAAGGGTACATTTCCGTTCTCTCCATGCAGGCACGGCATATAGCGTTTATTGGACACCAGTGCCTTAGACACAGTAGCGCGCATACTCAGTGTTACAAAACAGCGGATTATTTTGAGTTCCGTGGACATTTTGCTCTATTTAGTAACAATTTAAAAAAATGTTTTCTTAAATTAATGTTAGGGTTACAATGCAGCTAATTTAATTTGCTGATCGTCATCAATTAATTAATTCTAATTCCGATTATTATTTCTCTTTAATTTAATAGGTAACAAATGCTGTTCTAAAACTTATTGAAAAAGAGCGAAACGGAGAGACAATAAACACTCGACTAGTGTCGGGAGTGATTAACTGCTACGTGGAATTGGGACTCAACGAAGAAGAGCCAGGTGCTAAGGGGCCCAATTTAAGCGTGTACAAAGAGAGCTTTGAAAACGTATTTTTGGAGGACACCGAGAGGTTTTATACGAGGGAAAGTAGCGGGTTTCTGGCCGAAAATCCTGTTACGGAGTATATGAAAAGGGTAAGTTATTCATTATGGATTGACTGTTGATTAATTTCCGTATTCCCCGTTTGCCGAAATAAACTAGGTAAAAAATATGTTTCTTTTTTAACTTTTTAAATTACTATTTTTTTCTCAAAAACAAATAATGTCCTAAAAATAATTCTAAATCTTGTGTTTTCGGTTAGTAATATCCGATAAATAATTTTCTAATATTTAAATGTATGCTAACACGATCTATACGGTCTTCAAAATCAAAGAAGGTGGAAAGCGTTTTTTACTTATCTCAATTTTGAGAAATTGGACTAAGTATGGTTGTATTTGCGAGAAGCTCCTCATATACAGGGTGTCCCAAAATTAATGGGACACAGAGCAACAGCAGACTCCTTAAGGCAAAATAATGCGATTTATTCAAACTTGCCTTATCCCAAAATTGATAACAATCAAGATACAGGGTGTCAAAGTTTTAATTTTGTTTTCGTTTTTTTGCGATTATTTCGTAACGAAACGACATAGTAGCACAAAATTAAGGGTTTTGGAGTTTCTTGAGGTGAGGAATTCAAAATTATCCATAGTTTTTGCGTAACCAGTAAAGGGAGCTATCTACGTCATGCCCCACTCATTTTAGCTGGCATAACTTTGTTTAGGCTTCTTATATCGATTCGACTAATAAAAAAATAAGTTACTTTACCTCTTTTACATCAAAAACGTATAACTTATTGAAGTCGCTAGGAGCAACCATTTTCGAGATAATGGCATTTCATATGTCCAATTAAACTAAGTACGTGGTCCAAAAGCAAGGAAAATCGAGCAACGGTGAATTTCTGACTTAAAATTATTGTAAATCAGCTACATTTGCTCAAGTGTCAAAGTTAATGTAGATACTTGAGGTTGACAATTTTTTTCTAATAAACACGCTTTTTCATATACGGAATTACTAATTTTATTCTAATCAAAAATTTTATTTACCTAATACTATTCTGAAATACAGTGATTTATATATTTATAATTAATTTTGAATGGATTATAGGCTGAACAACGTCTTATGGAAGAACAAAGACGAGTGCAAGTGTATTTGCACGAAACGACCAGTGATCGTTTGGCGAAGACGTGCGAACGAGTCCTTATCCAGAAGCACTTGGAATTACTGCACTCGGAATTTAAGCAACTTTTGGATGCCGACAAGGACGATGACCTTGGGAGGATGTACAGCTTAGTTGCGAGGATTCCCGATGGCCTTGGTACGTAGCTAGATTTTTTTTTAATTACTGTTATCACTCTGTTAATCAGAGAGAGTACATGAGACTTTAACTGCTTTGAAAAAGAGGGATGAGTTTTGGGTGATAATAATCACTAATACACACATTAGTATCTGAGGGTAATAGCTCAGCATAAAGAGACCAGCAAGCGCTCTCAATAAGAAAGAGCGGTCGAAAATCCGTTCAGCGAGACTGGCGGTCTGCATCCTGAATTACCTGCTTAGGACGCTGTCGTCACACTTATATTTTTACGCTCAGTGCGTTTGCTGGTCTTTTTATGCTGTGGTAATAGTAAATCCAGGTTATAACCAGAAGCTTATTATTAATATTTTTAATAGAATATTCTTTCCCTAACGCTATTTTATAAAAAAGAAATTACTAAAGAATATTTTTTCCCTCTTGTCGATGTCAACTCCGTTACCCAGCAACGGACAAAGGGCAATGTTAACAGCAACGACAGCGAGCGTGACCCGATTTGCTATAAGAGATAGTGACATTACACAGCGGTTTCCGCGGGTCGATGCTCGTAAATTATTTTAAAGGCTTTAGTGGCTTCAGAAAATTAAATATTTTTGCAGTTTCTTTCAGAAAATGTAATTAAAAAAAAAGAAGCTAAATGACCCTATTCTACTCCTCCTGTGAAGCAAGGGTAGACAGAGCTCAATTGTCGCAATGCAGGCTTTACTCTATTAATTAAATTTAGCCTTCAACTCAGCCATTGGCCAATAATAAGTCTCAGGTATTTAACTTCCTGGCACCAATTGACTTGTACCCCGTTGATTTTAAGCCTAGTCTCATGTCGTCTAACGTTACTTTTTGAGAATAATATGGCTTTTGGCTTGGAAGAATTCAGACGAATCTTTGAAGCCGAAAGCCATTTTTCTATAAGTTTAGTGTGGCGCTGCAACTTCTAGATTATCTAACCACGGTTGTTTGGATTTTGATAAGTATCGAGTAATTGCAGTGTTGTCAGCAAAAAGTTATTAAATATTGGTAGTGACAACATAAACTGGTCACAGTTCAGCGGAACTAAAGTTCAGTTTATAATGAACAACGTAATAATGAATGAATGTAGTTCCCTGGGTGATCGGTCTTCAGTTAAACATAAAGGCGGCCACTCACGTTGCGGTGGACCTATGAGGTACACCTGTGCAGTTAGACTGAATACCTGAACAATTGCTACTGTAAAATTCCAACGATTCTTCCAGTTCAGTTCGATGGCATCGTGAGTCCTGCGTCCAGTGCGCTTAAACACAAACTGGGAACCTGTACAGGCAAGTCCGCATACACGCTCCGGTATACCGTGAGGCCACACTCTGGCGTAGGTAAAGTGTGTTCACAAATATAGGAAATCGACCTAAATGGCTGCTATTATTAGGGTATTAAAAATATAATAAACAACAATAAGCCAGTTCTGTGAAATGATATGGGCGTTATAGATTTTAAGTACCGTACGTAAATAAAAATGCGGATAAACCAGGGTCCTTTTTGATTTTAGTCTGTCAACGTACACTGTTGAGTTTAGCTTGTTTTTTTTAAATATTTCGTCCTTGGTGTTCTAGTGAGATTTGTGAAAGCAATGAAACTGAAGTAAATAACAGAGTGCATTTATCAACAGATTCCAAACAGATTATAAATAATGTGTTTTTGACATTAATGTCGCGCGGAAATTTGTGCCCTAAAGAAGTTGTAAAGGAAACGGCTTTACTTACAAAAAAAACCTTTTCCACAGTTTGGAAAATTACACAAGGGCCAATTTTGGAACGCAGAAAAAGAAGTGATATTGGAAAATCAAGAACGTTGGACCAAGGGGACTTATACGACGAAAAATTTATAAAATGTATGAAGAGCAAAGTGTACCAACGTTGGACAATTTAATGAAAAGGTTGACAACAGATGAAACAGAAATTAAATGCTCAAGAACGACATTGTGGAAGCGCCTTCAACACATGGGCTTTAAATTGAAAAGGATTAATAAAAAGCAGGTTTTGAGGGAGTCCCAACGTCTTCAAGAATGGCGGTAGGCCGATCATTTATTTAGATGAAACGTGGTTTGATACCCACGACACCCCGTCAAGTGGTTGGCTCGATTCTAGCGGCAAATGTGTGACACGTGCCCCGCCAAACCGTGGAAAAAGAATAATAATCTTACATGCTGTTTCTGAAGATGGGTGGGTGCCGAATAATCTATCTGTCTTGGCAAAAAATATTAGTGAATCATGTGTTGACTATCATAAAGACACAATAGCGGAGTTATTTGAAAATTGGTTTGAAATTAAATTATTGCAGAACACTCCACCAAATAGTGTCATTGTTATGGATAACGCTAGTAGACAATTAAACAAAGTTCCTTCTTCAAAAGACACTAAAGCCAACATTCAAGAATATATGTTTGATAATGATATATATTTTCATGAAAACTATAGAAAGAAAGACTTATTAAAAGTGCTTAGAAGTAAGTTTATTCAAAAAGAATATTACTGCGATGAACTTGCGAAAAGCATGGGGCTCATAGTATTGCGGCTACCGCCTTACCACTGTATATTTAACCCTATTGAACAAATATGACACTTAAAGCTGGAATTCGTCGCAATAATATTTCACCCACATTTAATTCTAGGGTATTAACTCTAATTCATGATGAAAATAAAAAAATTTTTGAGGTGAACTGGAAAAACTGCGTACAACATGTAAAGAAAATAGAAGAAAGTTACATTTGTATTAGGAATGCGACAGAAAGGTTTATTATTACTTTAGATGATGATAGCGATAGTGAAGTAGATTTAGTTGGGTAATTTATTAATTAATATAATAATTTAGCATTATAAGTGTAAGTGTAAGACCATAATTCTATTTTTATATTTTGAATTTAATAAACTTAAATAACATCAGTTTCATATTTATTTGCTGCTAAATTAAATATTTCAATACTATGTATTTTCTAAGACGGTCCTAGCTCAGTTGGCATTGTGTCAATACCCCCATTTAGGTAGAAATAAATAAGAATCATTTGGTTAGTTTCTTATATTTGTGAATACACTTTACACCAAATCGATTTTCAAAAGTTCTCCGGTCGCCTGTACCGGTTCTTATAACTGTGCAGTTTATTCATACACACGTTTAAATTAAATTTCAATAATTTTGTGTATTGGAAAATGGTTATTTTAAAAAGCTTAAATTGGTGACCGTATCTAAATCAAGGCGCCCTTAGTACTACTCATGAATATAATTAGATGACAAAACAACTTTTCTCTTTTTTTTCTATTGTTTTAATATATTTCAAAACATCATGTAAAATGGGTATATGCATTGCAACTAGTTTTTAAAACAGGTGAACTGCGAGGATTGCTGGAACAACATATCGCTGCTCAGGGACTAGCTGCAATTGAGAAATGTGGAGAAGCTGCACATAATGTAAGTTATTTCTACATTTAGTTGCACTTTTATTTAAACTTTTAGAGTTCCTTCAAAAAGTTTCTAGTATATTAAATGCAAGGTGTTTTTATTTATGCGATTTCAAATATAAATACAAACTCTACTGGAAATTAATTATTTTCTTAACTTTCTTTCTTTTTCTGCTATAGGATCCTAAAATTTATGTAAATACAATATTAGAGGTTCACAAAAAATACAATGCATTGGTGCTGGTCGCCTTTGGAAATGACAGTGGATTTGTAGCGGCTCTAGATAAGGTAAGAAACCAGGTTGATATTCACATATTTTTACTTTAAGGAAACAAAGTGATATGTACGCATTAAGCCCGCAGTAGAGTTGCTCAAAATCGCACACAAAATCCGTTAAAAGTTTAAAGTTTATATATTATTCGTAGATGACGGTAGGCATATGATATCAGAAATATATTTTTAAAAATAAATGTGAGATCTGTAATTCACCCACCCAACTACTTTATAAATTTGTCGATAGATGAATTGCTTTTAATGGAGTATATAGTTTTCTAGTGTACTATGTAAGTTTAGATTGCACTATACTAAATTATACCAAAGGAAACTGTGACGAGTTCATATATAACATAGTATAAAGCTAATTTCAACTGTGGTATGAGGTATAGTCAAATCTGGTCTTATCTGGCGGGTCCAAAGGTCACCGATTATATGAATCAATTCGAAAATTCCAGAGCTCATCAAAATGTTGTAAATAAAAACCAATATGGCCGTATATGGACAGCTGATTTTCCATAAAATTGCATGTTAATAGGTTAACCGTTAACTTGAAACTATCAGTCATAATAAAAATGACGGGTCTCGTTCCAAAATTAATTTGCCAGGGGTGCGTTCGTATTAGTGCAGACGGTTAACACAATAGTTTTACATTTAACAAATTTAATAACCAAAATGATGGTGGAAAATTAGATAAACAATATACAGTAAAACCCCTGACTAGCGACCACCAAAAATGTCGATGAAATGTTAAACAAATTTTAGTTTATTTCAGCAGATAATAATAAATTAAATATAAAAAAAAATCAAATTACACATTGGCTAAATTTTTGTTGTGTAATATCAGGCTAAAAAAATATTTCCAATTTAATAGGTTAGGTACCTACTTCAAAAGTCAACGAGAAAAAGCTACTAGAGCCGGTGAGGTATCAAATCCCAAATTTATTTTACACGTATTTTGCCCCTGTTAAGCCAATAAGCGCCCCGCTAAAAATAAGTGGGAGAAAGAAACGTATAAAGTCTAAACCGGTCTCAAAATGCGGGTCCAAAGTTCACGGATCATATAAATCAATTCAAAAATTCCACAGCTTATATCAAAATGCTGTGAGACATAGTTTTATTATTTTAACTGTCGTGAAGATAGCCAGATATAATATTATTATTTTTGCAAAAATTATGTACATAATAGTACAGGGGTGGCGAATCTTTATGTATTAACGTGCATTTTTTCTAAAGAAATGTTTAATGAGGCCATAGACGTGCCGTCGCAATTCGTAATATAATAATTCATAGTAAACTTTGTGATCGGTGGCGAGCCAAAATTTTATGTCGCGTGCCATTGGTTCGCCATCCCTGTAAATAGTATAGGTACCTTAAATGTATTTATTAAAAACGACAATAATAAACAGTGCAATTTATTTTAACAATTTTACTACTAAAACCTAAAAATTCAATGGCATTTAGTCTGATAAACCATTTCGAAAATGAAAGAAAAAGTGGAAATTGGCCAACCAAACCGTAGCGAAAGCACTGGGAATTAGTTTAAGGACTGTGCAGAATAATGTGCATGAAAGAAAGCATAATATAATACCGAATAATACTAAAAAATGTAAACAAAGAAAACCGTTTATAAACTAATTAGGTATAGACTAAAAACTGTCATCGTCACTTATAAAATCTGAAAAGTCCTCGTCGTCTGAGTCGTCTTCGAATGGAGCAATTTTATCATTGGCGCTACTTCGACATCTAGTACTTGTTCTCGATCTCACCAATCCCTTATTAATATTTCTGTATGTTCCACTGATTTCTTCCAGTACTCTTGTGTAATATGATCCAAAGAATCTTGCCAAACTATTTGTACTTGGTCGGATTTAAGACCATCACCTACATGTTTTTCATAATAAGACTTTGCCCCGGCCCATATTAATTCTATTGCGTTAAACTGGCAATGATATGGCGGCAGTCGTAGAACCTCATGGCCATATTCACGCAATATTTCATCTACCGCGTATATTCTTGGTTTTTTAAGAGACTTTGCCATTGATAGGAGTTCCGATTTAAGCATATTTGGTGAAGGATTTTGGTTGTGTTTTTCAAGCCACTCATAAATATCATTTTTCCTCCAAGATGAAGTAGGCTGTTTTTTTAAAATTCTTGAATGATATGATGCATTATCTAATACAATTAAAGACGGTGAATCCAAATTTGGTATCAATTGAAATTTTAACCATTTTTCAAACATTTCGCAATTCATATTATCATGATAGTCAGCACTTTTTGATGTTGAAGAAACAGAACCAGCATGTAAAATAATGAACCGCTTTCCCGTGCCACATCCCTTTTTCCTTTTCACGCTTTTCACAGAATCATCTTGCCAAGATTTTGAAACTTCCATTTGAAAATATCCACGTTTCGTCTAAAAATACCACTTTTCTAAATTTCGATTTGTAATTCTCCGTATAATTTTTTTAAAACTGAACACGCTGACTCACTATCTGTGGTTGCTCACATAAAAATCTTCGGTTACAGTCTTTTTTATAGCGAAAACCTAACTTTTTTATTAATTTTGATAGCACTTCAAGTCCAATTTCCAAAACACCCCGAATTTTTAATGTTTCTTGTAAAACTGGAAGAGTTACATTGGTTTTTGACCTGTATAAATCGTAAATCACATTTCGAACTCCCATTTTAATATTTTCGCTTAAATCCTCAGTCTTTGGCTTTCTTCGTTTACATTTTTTAGTATTCTTGGGTATTATGTTATGTTTTTTTTCATGCGCAATTCTCTGCACAGCCCTTAAACTAATTCCCAGTGCTTTGGCTGCTGTTTCCTGAATATTGGTTGGCGAATTTCCACTTTTTCTTGCATTTTCGAAATAGCTTATCGGATTAAGTACCATTTTTTTTTGCTTGGGGATGCAAAAACCCAGAAAATTTTTTCATTTTGTCACAAACTGTCAAAGTCACAAAACTGACATCTTTAAATCAAGACGAAGGTGGCAGGTACTTGGGCAGGTACAAACTTTTGTGAATCGCTGAAAATTAAATAAAATACCTATTTTATCCTTTTCTTTCATGCCAAAATTGCATAAGTCTGTCATATTTGTCTGACGGATTTTATTTGGTTAGTATGATTAAACGCAATAAAAGAAAAGAAAAATTGAAAGTATGTCTTTGTTAAATCGTAAACCCGCCAGATAAGACCAGATTTGACTATAATAATATATGTTGACTTGATGAGCGGTGCACTTTTTAACTATTTTGCTATACAGGGTGTCAAAAAAGTCTGGTATATTGCAAATATGTCAACAACTACTTATAATATTTTTTTGAGATTTGCATATCGATATACAGGGTGATTGATGGTGGATGGCCTATTAGACGTTCTGACGAACTAGTCAACGGATCACTTTGAAAACTTGAGAACGTACATAAGTGGACGTGCTCTCTCCTTTAAAAATATTTTTAACTGTGTAGTGTTGCCGATTCTACTAAAAAGTACTATCTAAGTTGATATTTTAAATAGAATACCCTGTATATTAATTTTTTTTTAGAATCCCTATTAATTTATTAATAAATTCTTTTAACATTTCATTTTACTATACCTATCTGTCATCGTTTTCGAGATAATAATTAATTTCTGTTTTTTTTTCGCAAAGCACTGCCTTTAAAATCTGCCGATATTTTTGACTTCGCGACAGATTAGGACATGGAAATTTGGTGGAAAGTTAGGTAATATCCAGAGACATTTTACTTTGTGTCTATATCTTAGTTCTTATAGTACAGGGTGTTTCAGAATTACAAATATTTTGATGATTTGAAAAAATTACTAAAATTATACTTTTTTTAAATGGTATGTTATCTCTGATTCTAAAAGCTCTTAAAATTTTCTATCTTTCTATATGAAATGTTTCTATGCCCATCTAGATCAGTTCTTGACTTATAAGCATTTATTTGCGAAATTAATTGTTAACAGATATCAATCATATGAGTTTTCAGTCAAATTTAACAAGTAGCCTATGGAAACTTTTGTTTTGAAATGGTTGACATTCTGCTATTATTTATTTAGTTTATTTGTCAGTTGGTGTATTTAAAAATTCTATATTAAAGTTTTAAGAAAATGGAGGAAAACAGCAACTATCAAATAGTAGAGTACTTTATGAATTTATTATTTATAATTTAAACGAATTCAAAGCAATTGCGTAAATTTTTAAAGCTTAAGGTTACTTAACCAAATCTAAGTTGTTGCGTACAGGGCGACATACAAATAGTTTTCTTTTACTTCTTATAAAACTACTAAAAAATAAGAAAAAAAAAAATTAGTTTTTAATAAATGTTCAAAATGTTGACCGTTGACATCTAAGCATTTTAGAATTCGAGTATTAACACCATTTGCAGTAGTTAGTCTAAGTTCATCAGCATCCAAACTTTGAAAAGCGCGATTCACCCAATCTTCCAACTCTTCCCTTGAATTTACTGGTGTTCTGTAAACAATATCTTTGTCAGTACCCCAAAGGTAAAAATCTAAAGGCGTCGAGTCTGGGGACCTTGCAGGCCAATTCCAAGGTCTCAAATGCCTGAACTAGCGATCTTCGAAAATTCTCTGGATTTCCGCACTTACTGTGACAGTGCAATGAGCGGGAGCCTCGTTCAGTTGATACCAGCTACTGCGATACTGAGCAAGAGAATGATTGTCCATGAAATTTTTAACAAACGTAGTTAAAATTTCTAAGTATTTTCTAGAAGTTATGTTTTCATCATACATCAAATATCGAGTTTTGTCATCCATCATTAAACAAAAAACATTCCATCCAAATTTTTCTTGAAATGTTGAATCTCTCGTAACATGGGGATTTTCTTCCTCCTAATAATGAATATTTTTCCTATTAAAAATTCATTCGCGAGAAAATTCCGATTCATCATTCCAAATAATTTTCCGTAAGAATTGTGAGTCTTCCTGAATATGAACTATTAAGTTTTCGCAAAACATAACTCTTTGTGGAAAGTCCTTAGGCTTAAGAAATTGAACTTTGGTAAACTTATAACCATGCATATTATATTTAGACAATATTGCTTGCACACAGAAATAGGTTAAGCCCAAATCTTCTTGGCACATCTTATTGAAGACTTGTCATAGGCATGAAAATACCCCAAAACATTAATTTAATTTTCCTCGTTAGACGTTACAGGTCTAGGTAAACTTCTGGTAATTTTTAAGGACGATCCAAAATTTTTAAAATTGCTTTGAATTCGTCTAAATTTCTTGTTGTTCATTTATGGATACATTTCGTTAAATCTTCTGCAAGTACGGCTAATTATCTTATAACACTGACCATGTAAAGCAAATAAATTCATAAGTACTGTATTTGAATAGTTGTTGTTTTCTTCGATTTTTCTTAAAACTTTAAAATAGAATTTTTAAATACACCAACTGACAAATAAACTAAATAAATAATAGCAGAATGTCAACCATTTCAAAACAAAAGTTTCCATAGGCTACTTTGTTAAATTTAAATGAAAACTCATATGATTGATATCTTTTAACAATTAACTTCGCAAATAAATGCTCATAAGTCAAAAACTGTTCTTAATGGGTATAGGAACATTTCATACAGAAAGACAGAAAATTTTAAGAGCTTTTAGAATCAGAGATAAAATACAGGGTGTTCCATTTAAAAAAGTATAATTTTAGTAATTTTTCCAAATCATCAAAATATTTTTATTTCTGAAACACCCTGTACTATAATAACTAAGATATCCCAACAAACATATTAAGTAATGTAGACCAGAACGGAAGGAAAATAATCCTAAATTGGCAAATATTTGCTTATTTTTGCCTTAAATGTTTTCTTAAAAGTCACAAAAGATTCGAACTCTAAAATCTAAGTCAAAATTTGGATATCTAGAACTTAAATAATTTGTTATAGGGAAGTCTACTTGTAGTTTAATTTACCTAGTTAAAAATTACAAATAAATTACCTCTCTTAGCCATTAAAAATATTTAATCCTAATAAGGAATATGATTAAGTAATAATTTACTTAATTGTTACTTAATATATGTATTCAAAATTAAGGAATTTTTTGGCTATTACGCTAGGTAAATATTACCTAATTATTGCCTAGAAAGTGTCCAAATAATTTACTGACCATGTAGTTTAAGAAACAAGTAATATTTTGGATAATTTTGCCATATAAATTGTTTCCAAAGTTATAGATCTTTTGTGGTTAAAAATTGAGCTACTTCATAACTTTCTGATTAACCTCAAAGGCTAACATTGCTTGTACAGTTAATAATAAAGAAAAAAATAACTTTAAGGTTAAAAATATAAAAGCGGCCATATTTAATAACTATTAGTTTTCCTGTTTATCGACAACTATAAAAAAGCAATAACTAAAATTTTAAGAATTACATAAGGTGAGTGGAAAATCCATTAGACTACGATATCTTTCGTCAACTAACGTTTTTTAAAACTTTAGGTACATATAATGTTTATAATGAAGACACTCTGTTTTTAGGTTAATGGTAAAAATATTTTAAATTATCGTAATCATACATAAAAAAGTGCATATTTTAAGGGCGCGTTTAGTTTTTCGAAGTATCATCACCATAATTCACAAACACATTTCTTTCGCATCCAAATTTCGGCCCAGAAAAATGATAAAACTTAATTATATCACTTTATTGTTGAAGTTATAATAAGCGGCCATTCCAAATATCTACTTAAGTCGAACTCCATTTTATAATTTATTTTGTCCTGTTGGAAGTGTTGGCATAAGTTGTTGTCTTTTCTTTCTAACACCAGATAGAATATGTTTTCTCTGTATTTTTGTCTAGTGTCTTATTGCTCCTATTTAGGTTATATTTAGGTCAAAAGGTTGGTCTCACTTTCCACATTAAGACGTAAAATAGGTCTATATTTATTTCACTTCGTTTCAACTTATTGGACAGAAAAACCCTATCAACCTATTTTCGACCTTCAAATTACTTTAGTTTTTTTCCCCACATTGGGCAATAGGAAAACAAATGTAGGTAAATTGTCCCTATATATAATTGGTCGTGCAAAATATTTGACCCGTTTAGAGGTCGAATAAAGGTAAATTTAACTTAAAATGTTTGTTGGGATAGACACAATGTAAAATGCCTAATGTCTCTGGATATTACCTAACTTTCCAGCAAATTTCCATGTTCTAATCTGTCACGAAGTCAAAAATATCGGCAGTTTTTGAAGGCCATGCTTTGCGAAAAAAAAAAACAGAAATTAATTATTATCTCGAAAACGACGACAGAGAATTTATTAATAAATTAATAGGGATTCTAAAAAAAAAATAATATACAGGGTATTCTATTTAAAATATCAAAGTAGCTAGTACTTTTTAGTAGAATCGGCAACACTACACAGTTAAAAATATGTTTAAAGGAGAGAACTCGTCCACTTATGCAAGCTCTCAAATTTTCAAAGTGATCCGTTGACTAGTTCGCCAGAACGTCTAATAGGCCATCCACCATCAATCACCCTGTATAGTTTAAAGCTGCACACCTTAAAAAGATAAAACCTTATCAGTTACTATGCATGCTTAGTCAGAAAAAATGTAATCTCTTTTAATTTTAAATGATCTGAATATTTGTGAAAATTCAAATAGTGCATTATAAAAAACAATTTAATGATAGTGTTGTTGGTTTATCTGTCGGGTTAATATGTAAAAACCAAATTAAAACAATTAATTTTTTGAAATGGTATACAGGTAGCGCACCCTATACGACGCGATAATTTATTAGAAAACGGTTGAATTTTAAAATTTTCTTTTTATTTGGGTAAATGCAGGATAGGGAAAAGGGGAAAGAAAGTCAAACAGTCTTTCTCCACTAATTTAATAGTGAGCTATTAAAGGCTCAATTTTAAAAATAAAACGTCTACATGTTTCGAAGGTAGTAACCTTCATCTTCAGGAGACCAAAGTAGTGCTGCAGTTATTATTAGCAGTAGAGAGAAAACTGTTGGTGGAAAATGACGTTGATGGAGCTTTTTTTAAAAAATATTTTGAAAAGATATTAAAAAATTGAATGCAATCAGCATACTAAAATTGTAAATGAAAGTGAAATGTTATATTTAATTTAAAATTTCTGAAAAGACACTGTCAATTTTTGGTCGACTTATGACTTTCAAATGGCGAATTTCTTCCCTTTTTAAATTCGACCACAAATTGACAGTGTCTTTTCAGAAATTTTGAATTAAATATAATATTTCACTTTCATTTACAATTTTAGTATGCTGATTGCATTCAATTTTTTAATATCTTTTCAAAATATTTTTTAAAAGAGCTCCATCAACGTCATTTTCCACCAACAGTTTTCTCTACTGCTAATAATACCTGCAGCACTACTTTGGTCTCCTGAAGATGAAGGTTACTACCTTCGAAACATATAGAGACGTTTTATTTTTAAAATTGAGCCTTTGATAGCTCACTATTAAATTAGTGGAGAAAGACTTTTTGACTTTCTTTCCCCTTTTCCCTATATTTCAACTCCACTTCGAGAATGGACTATTTCTTTAAATTAAATGCAGGATGTTTGTGGGCAGAATTTAAAATTATTTTGAAATATACCGGATGTCCAAAAAAAAAAAGATCCATATCAAAGTTATATTTTTTTAAATGGAACACCCTATAAGTGTACGTCTTAGAGCAAAACGGTTTGCATGTCTCCATCTTACTTTTTTATCATCTTCTCAAAAGTATAAATTTCCAGTTAAACCGGAAGTACTATATTTCCGACTTTTCAGTTACATCCGTTTTCCATTAAATTACCGCGTCGTATGGGGTGTGCGCCACCCTGTGTAAGCTGAAAAAGTACCTTACAGGAATTTAGTGAAATGCCAACATGGTAAACATCTTGAACATCTCATAAAGTAGGTCTTATTCAATTTTTAGATATTTCTTATTGTTAATGTGTGTAATTATTTAGAATTTCATAAGTAATTTTAACAGATACACCCATTACATCCTTACGTCATTTTTAATTTACCTTTTAATGGACTATCTGAATCTTCAAAAATATACAGGACGTTCCATTTGGAATTAGAAAGTTGGTATTCTTCTCACCAACCCTGTATTACACACAGGTTAATTCATGGTTATATCCTTCCAAGTTGTGCCGTTTGAATTATATTTATATCAACATGCCAATTTCCAAACAATGTATTCGGTATATAGTTTTTGAAGAATTTGCAATACCCCAGACTTTTTGACGCCCTGTATAGGATAACTATTTGCTCACTGCCAATACGTCTTAGCTAACTGAAATCGGGAAGTTAACCGCCGCTGTGTGAGTGAAACATAATCGCCAACGACATGGGCAATCGTAACTGCAAATATTTGATTTAATTTCAACACCTTGTAGATCGAAAACCAAGTAATTCAGGAAATTTTATATGTACTATATTTATAGAATTTTTTTCCTTAAAATTGGTATAGAAATCACGCATTACAATAAGTACAGAACATTAAGTAACACCCTATACACCCTATAGATTATACTAAATTATCTGTTGGAAATTAAGTTGCTTTCTAAGATAGCTGAGCTGTATTAAAGAGAATTGTTAATATACCCTACAATGAATGCAATTTTAAAGAACTCAGTATAATCTTTGGTGTCCCACACAAATTTGTCGGTCAAAAATTAAGGATAATACGGGCCTGGATAGTTTTAAATTGCGGACCCTGTATATGTATAGGTATATACACCTAACCTACAGAAAAGCATCAGAACATTTTTTTAAAACCTGGACCAACCCTGAACACCTTGTGTTTTAATACACTAGGTAGGTATATACATAAGATTGCGCATGGAAAAGGTAACTATATACCTACTTCAAAAATATTAAAATTGTGCACAATCGTTAGTAAAACCTCCAGTACCTATTTTTACAATTATTAAACCACACTAAAGGCGGAAGGTTTAAATAATAAAACAAAAAATTGATACCCGCAAATAATTAACTTTCGCTCACCCGGTATTATTATTTAGAACGCTTGAAAACATGAAAATGTGGTATTAAAATATGCATCGTCTACGTCCAGAAGTCCAGACCCGGTTAAATGACTCATTCGCGCTTCGTCGCGAGTCCTTCGGTCTTGCAAGTAAAAATTTAATCTTATTGGCTTGTTACCGCTTACTCGCTTCCCGGCTAGTGGGAGAAATACATTGTTTTTTTGTTTATTAAATAGGTATTCCTTAAGATTTAGTATTCTATGTTGTTTTTTTGTACCACCAATCCATTTTACTGGGTACGCTGTTTGTGCCTACCTATTTTAAAAAGGCAGTCGCCCAACTTTAGTGTCTCTGTTGAAACAATGAATATTGTTAAGTTCATACATAGGGTAGTACACGACTTTTATAATAAAAATTAGTTGACGTAGGTACGGATGTAATTAATAAAATAAAATATCTTTGTGAGAGGCTCTTCCTCAATCTTTTTTATTTAATAATTTAAATTTGTGTTCTACCGAATGTCAGATGTATTTTTGTACTTATGGAATGCGTGAGTCTCCTCATTTTTTGAATATTTTAATTTATTCTGTATACTGCATATTACACATTAAACACTGCAAATTTTAGTACAATTATATGTAAAGTCGGGTAACCAAGAAAAGATTTGAGCTACCCGTGCTGCTCTCTGGCATGTAGGTTCTAAACTAAGTTATCCATGCAATGGTGGTTGTCGAAGCTAACCGTTCGCCTAAAAATTCAACATGGCAGACAAAAATCGTCCCATATATTTACGCAAGTCAGACCACTAACTGCAAGCCGACGTTTTTCTTGTTGTAATATTACCTGGGAGTTTCACTATTTTTTATTTGATTCCGTGACAACAGATTTTAAATTGTTGCTATTTTTGTTAATTGATAGCTGGTGCAATATTTTGTAATAAAAAATAGACGAAGTCTGAGCCTCATGTTTTGTCTTTAAACTTGCGCCATCAAAATGCTTTGAAAATTGGTAGTTTCCGAATTGATTTCTTATTTAACTCCCCCCTTAACACACAGTAATCAGTTTATTTACACTTGTCATAGCTTTAGGTGTAGATTTTCTTTTTGTTGCGACTAAACGTATACAAACTAATATACAGGACGGTCCTTGTCGTAAAATTATAGAGGGTAGTAGTTCCTCTAAGAAAAAAATGGTATGATACAGAGAATGAAGCCAGATGGCTCCATCTCGTGGTGCTGGTAAATAACACCAATTTCTAAGCATACCTGCGCCCTCTGACATGGACTTATCAAGCCACAAATATCAGAGGAAAACCTGCAAAGACAGAACGTCACAATTACAGGAGTCCTCGCTAGGCAGCGCTATGCGTTTTGTCGGTTTGGATATTTATGGCTTGATAAGTCCATGTCAGAGGGCGCAGGTATGCTTAGAAATTGGTGTTATTTACCAGCACCACGAGATGGAGCCATCTGGCTTCATTCTCTGTATCAAACCGATTTTTCTGTTTTAAAACAGACGCCGATGCTTTTTCCTTTTGTCAGAACGCATAGCCTCACTGATGAGCTGTTATACAGCGAAACGCGTCTGAGGATGGTTCTGGCAGAAGGAAAAAGCAAACCCTTTTCAATGTGTTAAGTTTTCGGTTACTAAACCGACAAAACGCATGCGCTGCCTAGCGAGGACTCCTGTAATTGTGACGTTCTGTCTTTGCAGGTTTTCCTCTGATATTTGTGGCTTGATAAGTTCATGTCAGAGGGCGCAGGTATGCTTAGAAATTGGTGTTATTTACCAGCACCACAAGATGGAGCCATCTGGCTTCATTCTCTGTATCAAACCGATTTTTCTGTTTTAAAACAGACGCCGATGCTTTTTCCTTTTGTCAGAACCCATAACCTCACTGATGAGCTGTTATGCAGCGAAACGCGTCTGAGGATGGTTCTGGCAGTAGGTAAAAGCAAACCCTTTTCAATGTGTTAAGTTTTCGGTTACTAAACCGACAAAACGCATAGCGCTGCCTAGCGAGGACTCCTGTAATTGTGACGTTCTGTCTTTGCTGGTTTTCCTCCGATATTTGTAGCTTGATCATCAAAATGCGTGCCTTGCATCTAAGCCCGTACTGCTTAGCGGTAGAGCCTAATACCTGTTGGGTGTTAATGTCATACGTCCCCTTATAATTGTGTTTCAAATTTGGCACCCGTTGATAGTTATCAAAAATCAATTTACAAGAATATCATCAGTGGAATTCTCAATGGTAACGAGTTTTTTCAGGCTATGTATAATACGCCACTGTTTTTTTCTTAATTTGATACTTTTATCAATATCAGAACCCTATAAAATTCGCTTTCTATATTTTTTGAAAAAATTAAATGTAATTTTATTAAAACTAGGTACAGCCGAATAATTTAACTCATCTGACTCGATAATATTGTCGAATAATCATACTTTATGCTTGACATGTTTTTTTTCTCAAAAATGGTTTATCGTACCAAAAAAAGACGAAGGAGGAAACGAGTTATATAGATTTTTAGTTGCCTATATTGATAGAAGTATCAAATTAAGAAAAAAACAATGGCGTATCTCCAATAGTATGAAAAAAGTCATAGCGATTGCCAATGCGCACGCCACTGGTGGTAATATTCTCGTTTAAGATAAGGCTAAATATAGATAGATATAGATCTGTGATATCTATCAACGTGTGCCAAGTTATAAAAACATCTTAAAAAATGTTTAAAATAATTATTGCAAAGTACCCTTTTTAATTGGGCAACTTACTTGAGGACCAACAATAAGTCATATATACTTGACACACGGGTCTGTGGCTACGACGTGTCGGTAAGAGGAAGCACACTATTTTAAAACATGGCGTAGTTACGGGCGTTCTACACCGATATATTTTAAATGCAATAAAAATAGGAAATTATATTTCGGCATGAAGAAAAAATAGCCTTATGATTGATTCAGTGATAATGATTCTTTAGTTTTGGTCGTATTAATTTAATGGACGCATGAATTAAAGTTTTGGGACACGGCATTGAGTATTTATAAAAACTAAAGAATTTTTACCCGATGTATAACTACTCCACTGGCACACACAAATATGGATTGGTTCTTGCAAGCGGCACGCGACCTGTGTCAACCAATTAAATTAACAAGGTCCAGCTATTCCCTTTAATCGTGCACTATGTTGCCATATTTCCATGCTATTTGAATATCGAAATTAATAGGATAGAAGAAGTTTTGAATAATGTTAAAATTATATTAAAATATTTTTAGTTTCTTAAATATATTATTTTTTATTTTCAATGAATACATTTAATTCCAGGGTTTCCTTGCTAACAAATATTAAATTATAACTAAGTAGCGGTATGTGACAACCTCGTAAACTACTGAAAGTTTTTAGTCCGCATTCTTTTGGCAGCTGCAGATAAGATAAGTGTGTCGACCCATACAAATAATAACTTTTTTAAAGGGCCGTACTAACTTACTTATTAAATTTAAGCTAATTGAATTCTCTATCTCTGGCACTGGTTGCTTAAAAATCTTATTATTTTTTCACAATATGGCAGTCTGTAAGAAGATATTATGTACCAATTTTGGTTCAATTCTTCTACTAAGTCAAAAAAAAATTAATATAACTATAAGTACTTTATGGCATTTACCTTGAACAAATTAAAGCAGCAAGGGAGAGCGTCAGGGGCATTTCGATTTCTACGCATGCTTCATAAGTGCGTTACCAAATTTACAACTAATATACAACTACATAATACAACATAACCTCAAAAGTCGACTTCTGTAATTTGACTGCTCGTCGTTTTATTCGTTTCCTCTAAGGTTTTTATGATTTTGGTGCTCCTATTATCCACATAAGCAACCGATTTTGAATAAACATTGTGTACTTTTTGGGAAATGAAATAGCAATATAAATAATGCATGTGTTTCTTTGAAACGGAATTATTAATTTTGGCTATAATCTGTCAAATTTCATTAATAATTTGTTAAATATCTCATAAATGTTCCATTAAATATAGACTCTTTTAATTTTATCGATTGAAATATACAAAAGCAAGTCTTACTGTCCCAAAAGAACCACTTTAGGTTTGAAATTTGTCCTTTTATGTCTCTGAAATTGGACTATATGAGTTCAAAAGTTATGAATGTGCAGTGCTTCTATGTTACGCTCAAAATATATAAATCCATCACTGTCCGCGAATGTGTTGAGGGTTTTGAGGCATGCGAAATACAATCAAATCAAATCAAAAACCTTTATTGGTCCTTGATAAATACAAAACATAAACACAGATTAATGTTTTAAAAGCCCAGGGGCGTAGGACGTGTCATATAACAAATACAAATAAATGCAAAGAGATAATCTAAAATACAAAGAAAAAGTCTAAAAGAAATAATCTGGAAAAATGGATTTTATATAACATTGTAAGTTTTTAAGGCATGCGAAATATAATCAAATCAAAAATCTTTATTGGTCCTCGGTAAATACAAAACATAAACATAAAAACAGAATAATGTTTTAAAAGCCCAGGAGCGTAGGACGTGTCATATAACAAATACAAATCAATGCAAAGAGATAATCTAAAATACAAAGAAGAAGTCTAAAAGAGATAATCTGGAAAAATTGATTTTATATAACATTGTAAGTTTTAAATGCTCGAGAGTAAAATTTTAGACAAATAAGACAAACAGGTTTAAAATGTAACAAAAATAAAATAAAAGAAATAGTAAACAGTAGCAAACAGTGAGTGAGCAGCGATGAGCGTCGATTTCTGTTATTAGTTTTGAAATAAATACGTAAACGCAAAATGTAGTGTAAAAGTAAAAATATTGACTGTTGCAAATTCATAAAATATGCTTTCTATTCTAGGCTTGTGGACGATTTATAAACGCTAATGCGGTAACCAAGTCTGCCAATTCCTCAAGTAGATCCCCAGAACTGCTCGCCAAGTATTGTGATTTGCTATTGAAAAAAAGTAACAAGAATGCTGAGGAGGCAGAACTAGAAGATACACTTAATCAAGTTGTAAGTAACGTTTTAAAATAAGGTAGTTCTATGCTTTGATAAATAATTCAGGTTCGAAATTTTACCTGACCTGATAAAAACTAAAAATATATAGCCAATTTTACGAATATTTTTGAAAGTCAGCAATAAATTATGCAGGTTTGTCTCAGTTTAATCTTTATTTGTATCTTATTTTGACAAATAGATGACAATTATCAAAGGTGTCATAAAATGGAACAGGTGATATGTGACGGACAACTTTTGATTTTAAAAGCGCAATTTAGAAATTTTAATTTTTTGCTTGAAAGTCTGGCAAAGAACTCTTTAAATGTTTAAAACCACTTTTTTTAACGTTTTGCATTAATACTTTACTCTGCGTCAAATTTTACGGTTGTTATACAAGGTGTTTCAGAAGTACGGTACGTAACTTAAGGGGTGATTTCTTATGATATTCTGCTGTTTTTGATATACAGGGTGTTATTATATAATTTTATTGAAATTTGGTACTGTGATTTAATTATAAGGGGTTTAATTATGCCTAATTAGATTAAATTTATTAAGTCCCGAGGATCAGCTTGACGAATATTATTGACAAAAAAAATGTACGCCACTGACTTTTTTCTAATTTTGATATTTTTTTTTGGATTTACCAACTAATAATACAACTCTTTTGTTCCCTGAATTGTTTTCGTAGTTTGTTTCGTTCTCGAGAGGAAAAATAAAAACCATGCATGAACAAAAAAATACCATGTTAATTAAAACATTTAAATTAAAAATAAAATTATTTTTTTAAATAATGATATAAAAAAGAATGCAACAGTTAATCAAAGCAAATATTAAAAATGGCCACCTTTTCAAAAAACGCATGATTGCAACCGATTTCTTTAAAAAACTTTACCACCCTGTATATCAAAAACGGGTCTTAGTCGCCCTCTTAAGTTACGTACCATACTTCTGAAACACCCTGTATTTTAAAATTCAGCTTGACGTTCTTTCCACCTGAACTATTTTTTCTTAAATGTAGACCGTTGTGGCTTGGCATAAATACAATTTAACTTTTACATTTGCTTTCATGCGTCAAAAAATTAGTATTCGCTTTTCTAAAATAGGTACATGTATCCAAAGTATATTTATACCAACATAAATCTGTTGTTTGTTATTTCAGATGGTTGTGTTCAAATACATTGAAGATAAGGACGTATTTCAAAAATTCTATAGTAAGGTTAGTAAGCAACATCCTATTTCACAAAATTAAAATATATTCAAGTACATCTATACTTGTAACCTAAAGGTTTGTGGCTACGTCCTAATTCGTGACGTCAAATCCGGTTTTCAGGGTGATTAAAAAGTTATTTTAATACCGTTTATTTTAAACTGAGATTATAAAAATGTCACTTAAAATGTATGGGGCCTAGGAGCATTCTTGTGACTTGTGTGATGTATATTTTTTCTTCTATACAATAAAAGATGTTCCGTCTGGGTGGCAGCCACGACTTCATACTTCATCAATACTAAATCAGTTTGTCCATTTGTTGTACACTTTTTTGCACACCTTATATCTTAACCTAACCATTTTTTTAGATGTTAGCGAAAAGGTTAGTCCAGCACATGTCGGCGAGTGACGACGCGGAAGCATCGATGATCTCTAAACTAAAACAGGCCTGCGGTTTCGAATATACTTCAAAGTTACAAAGGATGTTTCAAGATATCGGCGTTTCCAAAGATCTTAATGAACAGTTTAGGAACCATATGTCTAATTCAAATGAATCTTTAGGTAAGTTTTTTTGAAAATGTTCAGGTAAATTAAATATATAGCAGCCATTGCATACAGGGTGATTTACGGTTGTTGGAACATTACAGGTTTATTGCGAACCAGTTAACAGGACGCTCCAAAAGTTTTTTTTGCATAAACGGGCATGTTCTAAATTTTTGGACAATGCGGAGTTGTCGCTTCTTTTAGAAAGTAGTGAAACCGTCATATTTGAAACGTGTATACAAGCTTATTTTTGCAATCCGTATTCGTTTCTTAACAACTTTCCCTAGTTTTTCCTATACCTATCTGTTACCGGTTTCGAGATACAGGGTGGCCGTTTAGTGTGTCAAAGTAGAATAGCTCCGTTTGTATTTATAATACATAAAAAATGTTAATATAAAAGTTGAAGGACAGTAAGTCAGTTATAACGTAAAATTATTGGTATCTATGGGTGGCTCAACAAAGAGGAACAAGATTTTTTTTTTAATAGAACACCCTGTATATTTGCACTTTTAAATTCTTCTCGATATTCCGCGTATCGTGGCAAACATAGTTTTTAATTATTTTGCAAGGTTGCCAAGTTATTTAAAAATATTCTTTATTGGAAGAAAAAACTTGGCACCTTAAAATTTGAAATATAATTGAATTAACTCAAGACATTCGAAACATTCTCGAGGGTATCAAAGATAAAGACTAATTCAAGACTTAAGACCCTCAGAACATTCCATATTCTGTACAGGGTGTGCTCTACACTCGTGTCGACTTTTCACATTTTAAAATTAATTTACTCTTTTTTTTTCAAATGGAATTTTTTAATATTTTATATTTTAGAGTTTTTTGCCTCTACAACTTTTGTTTAAAGGTTCATTAATTATTTTTGCTCATTTTGGCGTAATATTTTTTTTTTAATAAAAAGTAGAAAAATATATATTTTTTTTAATTTTATTTTATGGTTAGCCATGACAGACAAAAGCAAGTAATAGCAAAAGTAATAGTAAAATTTTATTAAGATGTCATTGTCATTTTATTTCTTACTTTTTATCAAATTAAATTTATATTTTTACAAAAATGAATTATTCAAATGTAGAAATGATCGATATGATTTATGTTTTGGGTGCTAGTGATAAAAATGCTCTATTAACTACAAGAATTTATAAAGAACGATACCCAGAGCGAAGGCACCCTGATAAAAAGACATTCGAAAAGCTAATGGAGAGATTTGAAACTACAGGAAGTGTGGCTTATAAAAAAATCACCGAAGAAAACCGGTATGCATCGAAGAAAATTAATTCAACGTTCTGTTAAGTATTACTGAGAACCCTCATATTGGTCAGCGCCTTCTTGCACAATAACTGGACATTGGACGAACGGCCGTTCAAGAAATAATCAACTCAACCAAATTACATTCTTACCACGTCCAGTTGCTGCAAGAGCTTAATGATATGGTAGGCGATTTGAATTTTGTGCTTGGGCGCAAAATAAAATAAGGGAGCAGCATAATTTTGCGCATTTAGTTCTTTTTTGCGACGAAGCTACATTCCATAAAAATGGCAACGTCAATAGACATAATTTTCATTATTATGCCACTACAAATCCTCATTTTGTTAGATTTCACTCACAAAACAGATGGTCCCTAAACGTCTGGGGAGGGGGAATTATACGAGACTACGTAGTTGGTCCTCTAAGGGCACAGAGAAGACATGAAAATTCGCATAAGAAATTGTTTCCAAGCGATTACTCCCGAAATATGTCGCAATTTAAGCGAAGAATTTAAAGATAAAATAAATAAATAAAATAATAAATAAATAACTGTTTATTATTTACCCGTGCATTCACAGCATTACAATATTTTATAAAAAAAAAAAATTGGAAATAAAATGTTATTTATACTATAAATACGAGCAAATAAATGGCCATCATTTCAGACTTCTGCACTCGGCAGATTCTGTTATTAACATGAGGCCAAAAGCTTAAATAATATAATACTTTATGTCATTAATGCGCTGCTATATATATATCCCGAAGATACCTACTAGATTTACTAGTGATGGGAAGAGAAAAGAAACAGAAAAGAGATAAATGAAAAATTTCCACTACTTATAATCTCTGACCATGACACTGGTTGTTAAACAAGATTTTATTTCATTTATTTTTAAAGGAATTACATGACATATTGACTTGAGCCAAATCCAGATCTAATGAATTAATTAATAAGGCAACATTATATGAAAAAGATCTTTTAAAAAACTCATGTTTATGTTTTGGAATGTTTATGTTTTTTCCACGTAAATTTAAGTGATGAACATCTGTACGAAAAGTAATTTTATTATAGAGGTAGGGAGGAGAACGAAATTTTAAAATTTTGTAATAGAGGCAAGTTGCATGCAGTTTACGCCTATTAACCATGTTAAGCCAATAGAGGTATTTAAGCTTATGTGATATTCTGTTACGTCGGCGAATTCCAAATATTAAACGTAAACAATTATTTTGGACTTTCTGTATTCTGTGCACATCAGCAGCATCCAAACAAGGACCATAAACATTATCGCAATGGTTAAAATGCGATAAAACTAAAGAGTCACACAATAATTTTTTGATCTCCCTGTCGAGAAAGTGCCGAAGTGGGTACAACGCCTTTAAAGAAAAATATACTTTTTTTTAAGATATAATTAAGATGCATTTTGAAACGTAGTTCAGAGTCCAAAATTAAGCCCAAACTTTTACATTTTTGCACGAATGGCAAATCATTATTTTCAATTCTAATATGCATACGGTTATTGAGGTTATCGATGGCAGCGCCATTTCCTAACAAAAGTACTAAAGATTTAGTTGGATTTAATTTAAGCATGTGATCCGAGGATACCTTAAAAAGTGCATTTAAATGAGTATTAATTTTGGCTTCAGCAATAGCGAAATCACGAGGAAGAAATGACAAATATAATTGCGTATCGTCAGCGTACAGATGGTAGCGACAATTTTTAAGACAGGCATGCAAATTTAATTTGATGTGTAAATACTAAAAAGCAGAGGTCCTAAAATACTTCCCTGGGGAACTCCAGTGTGGCACTCGAGACAGTCAGAAATATCTTTATTAATAATTACTCTTTGTGTGCGATCTGATAGGAAAGAACTAATTAACTTTACTGAATTTTCTGAGAAGCCCACGTAATGTAAAATTGAGATAAGTATTTCGTGATTTAAGAAATCAAAAGCCTTTGTATAATCCAAAAGAATTAAAGCAGTAATCTTGTTATTATCTCGATCACAAATAATGTCATCCGTTATATCAGCAAGTGCCGTAGCGCAGCTGAATCCAGGTCGAAACCCTGATTGTTTTAAAGGTAATATATTAAAATTATTAATGAAAACCCTAGTTTGTTCTTCTATCACCCTTTCTAGAATTCTTGATAAAGTGGGTAAAATACTAATAGATCTGAATTGGCTAAACTCGCCAGGGTTGTTAACTTTAGGCAATGGAGTGACTAAAGCACTTTTCCAACATTGAGGAAAATAACACTTTAGAATGCATTCATTAATAATATGTATAATAAATTTGATAATATGCGGACAACACATGTGAATTAAAGTTATGTTGAGTTTGTCTGATCCAAATGCCTTTGATTTGATGCCCTGAATAATTTGTTGAGTTTCCAAATTAGTGGCGATTTGAAATTAGAGTAATTGGGTAATATTATCTTTAACATTGGATAGATAAAAATTTAAGAGTTCATTGCTAGGCTTGATATTAGATTTAGTAGACTGTATAAAAAATGAGTTAAATTTGTTAGCATCTTGAAACTTTTCAGGAATATCTACAGCCTTTGAGGGTTTCAACCTATTAAGCTCCTTCCATTTTCCCTTAACAGATGACGTTCGAAACTTCTGACTGTAATAAGCTTTTTTTTCGGACCTAATAGCTGTAGTAGTGAGATTTCGCAATTGTTTATAATAAGCCCATTTAGCAGGCAGTTTAGTAGATTTAAATACTTTTAGAGCGCGATCTCTAAGTTTTTGCATTAATTTTATGTTATCAGTTATCCACGGCGCGAAAGGACGGGTTCGTTTATTATTAGTACGAAGTGGAGCATGTAAATCATAGAGAGCTAATAGGTTATTTGTTAAAAATTCTATTTTTTGGTCAACGGTATCCATATTATAAATATTTTCAAAAGGAATAATTTCAAGGTCTCTTTGAAACAAATCAAAATCAATGCTTTTCAGAGATCTATATAAAATTTTATCTAATCGTTTGATCTCAATTGTATATTTTACCTGGCAAAAAATTATTAGATGGTCAGAAAATGGGCTGTCGTGTCCAGAAGTGTATAGAGGCTAATGGAGGACACTTTGAACATTTGATTAGATAGTTTATGCAAGCAGTTAGATAAACTGTTTAAAGCACCTTAAATAAATAAAATAAAAAAAAAAAAAAACATTTTTCTCAGACTTTTTATTAAAAACAATGTTACGCCAAAATGAGCAAAAAGAACTAATGAACCTTTAAACAAAAGTTGTAGAGGGCAAAAAACTCTACAAGATAAAATATTAAAATACAGGGTCTTCCATTTAAAAAAAAAAAAAGAGTAAATTAATTTTAAAATGTGAAAAGTTGACACGTTTGTAGAGCACACCCTGTACAAAATATGGAATGTTCTGAGGGTATTAAGTCTTAAATTAGTGTTTATCTTTGATACCCTCGAGAATGTTTCGAATATCTTGAGTTAATTCAGTTATATTTCAAATTTTAAGGTACCAAGTTTTTTCTTCCAAAAAAGAATATTTTTAAATAACTTGGCAACATTGCAAAATAATTAAAAACCATGTTTGACAGGATACGCAGAATATCGAGGGAAATTTAAAAGTGCAAAAATATACAGGGTGTTCTATTTAAAAAAAATCTTGTTCCTCTTTGTTAAGCCACCCTATAGAGTCAAAAATAATTTTACGTTATAACTCACTTACTGCCCTTCAACTTTTATATTAATATTTTTTTGTGTATTCTAAATACAAACGGACCTATTCTACTTTATCACACTAAACGGCCACCCTGTATAAATTAATTTCCAGTATTTTTTTTTCAAAAAAAATGATCTGATATACTTCAACTTTGAGATACCAAGACACTGAAATGTGGTTGAGAGTTAGGCAATACCCGGGAGCTTTTTATGCAGTGTCAAGATCTTAGTTGCAATATACAGGGTGGTCTAAAATACAGGTATATTGGTTACTTGACACAATATCTAAAAATAATTTTTTCCAGATGAAATATTCTGCATATTCTTCCTGATTTGGCGTTTTGGACGCTGGCGGAACCGCCAGCTGCCAAAACGCCGCAAAAGTAGCTTGTGTTTTGACATTAGATTAACACTTCAAAACTGACAAGAGGTATGGAAATATTGAAACGTTTTTTTTTACAGGTATAGATTTTAGTATTCAAGTATTATCGTCTGGTTCTTGGCCTTTTCAACAATCTTTCACCTTCGGCTTGCCTTCAGAGGTAATGTTAATTGAATTTTTAGTTAATAAATTGAGTGAAAATACATATTTTTTTTATTTTTCAGTTGGAACGTAGTGTAAGTAGGTTTACAAATTTTTATGCCAGTCAGCATTCTGGAAGGAAACTGAATTGGCTTTATAATATGTCCAAAGGAGAGCTGAACACAAATTGCTATAAAAATAGGTAAATTTCATTTTAGTTTTGTTGATAAACTGTCCAAAAAAGTGTAACAACTTTTGTTTTTTTTTAATTCTTAAGAGAAAAATTCCTACCGATTCTGATTATTTACCAGGAATATCCTATACAGACATAGTAACATCAAGAAATGAAGGCTCTTTTATACAGGGTCCTGCAACTCGGCCTCTCAATTGTATGCTATTAGATATACAGATTTAGATCTGTTCCAGGGTAATACCTATGATAGGAGACTACATTTGGAAATCATTTTCAATATACAGGGTGTTGCACCAATGCGGGACAACTTAAATATTTTTAAATGGGACACGTTTTAATTTTTGCACGGAATCTGTGTCCCTCTTTATTTTTTATGTTATTGAAATTTTCGATCGGGTTTCTCAGTTTTTAATATACTTTTTATTTAAGTAAATATTTATAAATATTGTCCCATTTAAAATTTTTGGAAAATATTGAAAAATCTGGTGATTGCGCAAAGGTAACCTCTAGCGGCGACGAATAAAACAAAAAATAGTCATACAAAATTTTACATGTTACTATAGAATAAACTCTTTCAAACGAGACAAAGTTTGTTAAATATTTGGATAAGGCAAACCGGAGTTATTACCGTGCAAGAAAAACTTATTATCATCAAAGTGTGCTTTGCATCTAAAGCCGTTCTGCTTAGCGGTAGAGCTTAATACCTGTTGGATGTCAGTAGATATGAGCATTATCAATCATTCAGTTATTTCATTATCTTTAGCAGTCGTTACAAGTAATTTGGTTCATCGCTAATTTATCCAATTTCCTGAATAATTTACGCATTGGGTTTTACGGAACAACACAAAAAATTCATGATTGAAGTATTTTTGAAATGGGGTTAGAGTAAATGGCGAGTGGCGATAGAATCAGCGTTTGTGCCTGGACGATTTTCGCGAAAATTTCCCAACGTCGCTTTTACTGCTGGGGATTTTTATTATTGCCTGAGTAGAACCGTGGCTCTGTTTAGGGAAACAGGTTCTATACATCATAAAAAAGGAGCTGAAAACCATCTGTAAAAACACAAAAGCTGGTTGCAAGCGTTCGTTAAATAATGCAAAATACGCCACCAAAATGTGTAAGACGCCTGTCTCAAGAAGAGGAAAGTTCTTACGGAACATGCAGCACTATTCTTAAAAAAGAGTTAAATTAGTTTTCTTATGAGAGAGGAGATTTTGAAACACTACACAGGAATTACTGTCAGTAGTTTACCCAAAATTTATCGGAAAGAAATGAGTTATTAGACCTGACATTAATATTAAGTTTAGTTCTGGAAATTGTTATTTTTCGAGTTAAAACAAAAAGGTACAATATTCTAAAGTGAATCTATTTATAACTTAGAATCCTTTGTCGGATAGTATAATATGCAAATTAGTTCCCTTGGTATTACGCCGACCGACTGCCGGGTTACTATTTTATCTCAATATTTGTGCTAATTTCCTATTGGCAAAAAGAACTATGGCGGCATAGCGTGTCTGTAAACGCTTATTGGTTTACACAGGACACCGGGTAGCGGAGGTAAAGTCCATCCGTGACAACAAGTGAAAAGGGCAACTTTTCGCACGCATTTAGGTAAAAGTAATAACAATTAATATACCTACTTAAAAAAATATATTTACATATATACACAGAAGGTTTAATTGTAATTATAAAACGTTTTAATCTATTCCTAATTCAGTCTCGCTATCACTATCATCCACATTTATAATAAGAGGATGTATTTCGTTTTGTTGTGTAGTTATACCGGGTGTTGCATCGTCGAGCGGGACATAGGAAATCCCATGTAATTTTAAATGGGGTCAATTATTGGCTTCCCTAATAATTTTAGAGAAAAATTCTATTAAGTTTATTAAAGAGCACTAAAACCCACATTCAAAAGAATAACTTTAGATATTTTTGATGAGCCCGTTTACGGGTTATCGCCGATTTTTTTTTAACTATTTCTCCTTTTTATGGCCCCGTATTTGCGGGCACCAGTCAAGGTAAAAGATGACTGTCAAATAAAGTTGTCATTTTGAAATGTGTGCTTTATTGTTATAAAAACTCGTACGTCGAAAATATTAGCCATGAATTACACTTCTGAAGAAAAAATATTGATGATTAAATGGTATTATCAAGGAAATAGTTATCAAAATGTGTCAGACATGTTTGCTGCTCTGTATCCGAATAGACCGATTCCTGCAAAATCTACAGTCGAAAGGACTATCAAGAAATTTGAGACAAAAGGCACTGTAATAAATAACTGCAGATGTGAAGAAAGGCAGGAACAAAGAAGAGATGCAAGAAATGATAGGGACTTGCAAGTTTTATTGTGCGTGGAAGAAAATGATGGGAAGATCAGCACAAGGAAACTTGAGGATGACATAGGACTAGATCACACCACAGCGTTACGAGCTTTGAAACGACATAAATATTATTCATACAAATATGAAAAGCACCAAGAGCTAAGAGATGGGGACGAAATACGACGACAGGAGTTTTGTTTTGGTATGATGGAAAGAGCAAGCATGGATAGGGAATTTTTAAAAAACATTTGTTTCACTGACGAATGCACATTTACCTTAAACAATGAACCCAATGTTCAAAATTATCGATATTGGAGCAAAGAAAACCAACACAGGTTTGTGAAAACAAGGACGCAATATCCACAAAAAGTTAATGTATATGGGCTGGGATTTTCGGAGAAAATATTATCGGGCCATTATTTCTTACACGAAATTTAAATGCAGAATATTTTTTGGAACTACTTGAAGATCATATTTTACCTACTTTACATGATGCCGCCAGGGAAAATCAGGAAGTTTGGTACCAAATGGATGGCTGCCCGGCACATGGTACCCTGGCTGTCCGGGAATATTTAAACCGTGCTTTTAATGGAAATGTTATCGGCTGAAATCATACAGTAAATTGGCCAGCCAGGTCTCCTGATTTATCGCCAAATGATTTCTTTCTCTGGGGCCATTTAAAAAACAGGATATACAAAGATAAAAAATACCCAAATCTAGACGAGTTAAAAAAGGCTATTTCTGCCGAATGCAATAGAATTTCAGTTTACCAACTAGCGAATGTAAGAAGAGAATTTTATGATCGCCTCGGTTATTGTCTAGCAGTCAATGGAGGAATATTTGAACATCTTCTTAAATCCTAAAGTTCTAACAATTTAATAGTACCTACCTATTAATTAGTAAAATATTGAAACATGTAAAATGTCATAATTAACCTTGTAATTGGATACTTTATTTTAGTTTTATTCAGATTAATTTGTACTCATAAATATACCTTTAATATTTTCGATGTACGAGTTTTTATAACAATAAAGCACACATTTCAAAATGACAACTTTATTTGACAGTCATCTTTTACCTTGACTGGTGCCCGCAAATACGGGGCCATAAAAAGGAGAAATAGTTAAAAAGAAATCGGCGATAACCCGTAAACGGGCTCATCAAAAATATCTAAAGTTATTCTTTTGAATGTGGGTTTTAGTGCTCTTTAATAAACCTAAATAGAATTTTTCTCTAAAATAATTAGGGAAGCCAATAATTGACCCCATTTAAAATTACATGGGATTTCCTATGTCCCGCTCGACGATGCAACACCCGGTATAAGAGTCTTCAATATTTTTTTTAAAGCAAATAACTGTCTTTAATCAGCTTTCAAAAAGAACGGCGTTGGTATCTTCATGATAGTCCAGTCTTGAATTCTTAATATTCTTTGCCGACAGTTATAAACAATTAGGGATCCATCCATTCTCCCAACCTGCATGAATTATTGTTATTCGTTTTACTTTATTTGAAGGGACTTTATTTTGGCATTTTTCAGTTAAATCAACCCATCCCTTTTTGACAGTCTCACGAGTGTCAAACCACGTTTCATCCAGATAAAGTATTGAGCGTTTTTCGAATCTAAACTTTTTTATTTCCCTAAGGTACAGAAATCTCATTTTCCTGAATCTTTCGAACTCCATAATAATTTGTCTCTTGTTTATTGTCTTATACTTAAATCCCATCTCTTGCAAAGCGCGGTGAAGACTTGTCCTGCTACATGATATCGTTGTATCGTCAGTTGTTAACCGTGTTTTTAAAGAATCTAACGTGGACACAACATTTTCTCGATACATTTGGTATATTTTCCTGCGAATAACTTAATTTTTCCGGTATCTTTGCGAACTTTTCTTTTAAAATGTTCTTTTAGCATAACATCTCGTACCGTCGATAATGGAACTTTCGTCATTTCACTGGTATTTTTAATGGTAATTACTGTATGGTGGCCGCTGTTTAATAACGATTCACATACTTTTTTCACGATCAATTTGGCGTGAGAAGATAAATGCTTCCTGGAATGTTTAGGGTCGCTGGATATCGCATTAGCTGAAGATTCCCAAGGTCTCCACATACTTTTAATATTAACTTGTTGCACACTGTTTCAAAGTAAAATAGATGGGTACTAATATATTTCGAATATTATGTTTACTATTTATATAAGCTATATAAACAGGTACCTGGTACTAAAAAGTTTTGAGAAATATCCTAATAATTAAGTTGTTACTAGAAAACCTTAATTCGACAGTTTATTAATTTTAATAACAAATAAAGTAATGTACCTATCTATTGTTATTATAAACTGGCATTAAAAATAAATGTGGGTTAATACGTCTCTGCGAAAGCGAAAGTCGAGTTTATGAGCGGTTTTATTGCATTCATTAAGCCAAACGAAATATGTTGGGAAGTACTTTAGGTGGCCCGCTTCGTAACGTCAAGGGACTCTCTGATTGCATCTCTGCGATAGAAGTCCGCTCTCGACGGGTTCTACGGGAACGATCTGTTGTTTTCTCCGGTTTCTAATAAGTTATGTTTCTCTCCTGCCGAGTTGTGGCAAAACTCGTATGTGTGTAACGCAAAGACATGTTGTGATTTTATATGAATTCCTTAAAAAAAGTGAACTATTCGTTTTCCGTCGAGTCGCAACGTTTTTAGTCTAGTATTGCAACACAACATCTGCATCCTTTTTCGATCCGATTTTATTTTATGAGATATCGTTTACGTTTTCTGCCAAAGCGATTAGCTAGTCCAGAACGACGCATTTTGATGTTTCGCTGTGAGATTAAGTTCGTGCTTCATTGTCAGGTAAAATTTACACAATGACAATGTCAATAACCTTCACAATTTTGCTAACGATACATTGCTAAATTATTGTTGTCAAATTCAGAAAATGTAAAAAAAAGATCTTTCAGTTAGGTTCGTTGTTTGCTTGTGCCAAACACCGCTAATATTAAATGGCCTTGATTTGTTTATACGTATACACAAAAATAAATCTTGTAGTCTGTTGCACACTTTTTTGGACACATTGAAAATTTAGATAATATACAGTAGAATTTTCTTTGATTATGAGGTTAACAAAAACTGTTACATTTAGGTATACGCTACAAGCAAGTACCTTCCAAATGGCTGTGCTTCTTCAGTTCAACGTAGCGGATGCGTGGACTGTTACCCAATTAGAGGAAAATACACAAATTAAGCAAGAGTTTCTAATTCAAGTAAGGAACTTTTTAATAAACTGCAGATATGCGAAAACCTACTAAATTGTTTTTATTTAAACATACCAAAACTTACAACTATAAGTGTAATTATTTAATTTGTAGGTAGTTCAAATTTTAGTCAAGGCAAAACTACTCATGTGTGATGAAGAAGAAAATGACATTACGGGAAATTCGACGGTATCTCTCAATTTAGGCTTTAAAAAGTAAGTAAGCACTCGAGGCATTGTTTCTTGTTTATTTATATTTAGCAAAATTTACGCAAATATAAATAAACATGTTTTGAATTTTATAAAGTTCCCAATATACAAAAATTATATTGAGGTACCTTGCAAATTATAGAAAATAATATTTAAAGTCTGGATCGATTAGGATGGCAAAATCCTCAATAAATGATTAAATTGCGAGAGAGATGTTGCAGCACTTTGGGTCTTGTTGAAGCAAGTAAAAAGATGTCTTTAATTTTGTCTATTATTGTATTATGAACTTCGCCTTCCTATTCTCGCCGAACTTTATATATTTTTTCTCCGCACATAAAAGTTGTAAACATTAAATTATCATTAATTTACCTTCGATTCTTTTTTTAACTTCGTGTTTATTTATATGTTCTTAGTAAAAAACTTCGTGTAAATATTAACATACCAATGAAGACGGAACTTAAAATGGAACAAGAAACGACACATAAACACATCGAGGAAGACCGAAAACTACTTATTCAAGCTGCGATAGTTAGAATTATGAAAATGCGAAAGGTAAGCAAACTTTTCAATTTTTTTTTTAATACATACCGTTAATAGTTAATCAGGCCTATAGTGCTATGAAGATGAGATAATATTATTGTTAGTGCGCTAAAGTTCAAACCAAGAATAAAAATCACTAAACATGAAAAAAAAACTTGTTTTAACTGTTATTGTTGTTGGCGCCATGTACTGTTGAAGCATTTTAATTCCGGACAGCACTTTGTTATATGGTGAATATCACTTTTGTTACTTATGTATTGATTACCTTCACAAAATACCGTATTATGGTAAATGTAAAGATATCAAAACAAAAATACCATCGATGTTTTTTTGACAATGTTACCAGGTGGAAAAAGCTAAACTACTTACGTTGTTGAAAGAGTTTTGGCCACGGAGAAGAGCAGCAGAGAGATTCGGAGTGGCAAAAAGTACTAAGTACTTATGATATAAAAAAAGAATTGGGATTATACGAATTCACTGAAAATAAGAAGGGAAGGAAATGGCGTACCCATGGGTTCTTTTGAACAGTAAGATAAGATATAGTTATTGTAAATATGAAAATCATCTTCCAAAATACTAATAGCGGTACCTATTAACTATAACCTCGAGGTAGGCCAAAAATTAACAGTTAAAATCCCAACTTATCAAATTATACATAAAAGCCCCTACACACGACCCAATCTTCAGGGTCTGATTTGCAAGGAAAATTGGGTGCTTCTCTCCACACCACACCACCCGATCTTGCAGTGTGTTTCGAGAAAAACTAACCTTTATTTTTCTGAGGTTTCGAAGCGTCAGTCGTACAAGGTTAGAATGGCTCCTGTAAGTAAATGTCAAAAAATCGGAATTGCGCTGACTTTGCTTCTGGAGAATAAGTCGCGAAGAAAAAAAAGAAAATGCTGGGTTAAAAAGTGGCTATTAGAGAGGAAAAAGTTTAGCCATATTAATATTCTTAAAGGACGAATTGACTTCAAAAACTTTCATTCCTTGGCTCCGCATGTCTCTATTTAAATAATAATAATAATAATCACAATAATAAGTTTATTTCAAATAGTTACAATATAATATACATGGTTAATATGTTATTTTTTAATAAACTTATTCATAAATTCCCCAGAAGACGTGCTTGTTAGGGACAATTCTTATTTATTTAATAGTATTTAAAATTATAAATATAATAAGTGGCGTTGAAAATATCCCACAGGCTATATTATATAGCGTAAAAATCTCTCTGCAAGCTAGCTTCTCCCTTTCAGACATTTTCGATTCAAAATACTAAAAATTTGCGGTAACTTTCTGTCAGAATTAAAACATGACGTGCCCAGTCAAATGTCGATGAAAATCGACCCAACCGTGCTCCACACGATCAGACTTGCAGGACGTTGGAGTGGGGAGTCGGGAGATCGTATGGTCACCTCAACCAACCGCCCGATCTAGATTTTATCGGTCGGGCATGCCTACACACTACCCAATTTGCAGGGTCCCTGCAGATTGGGTCGTTGTAGGGGCTTTAAAAGTCATAATGTCAAATTGTTGTCCGGATTGTAATTGCCCCCAGCTGTTAACTTTTTTAGTCATATCTAATATTTGGTCATTTTAGTAATTCCAGTAATCTTTAAGGACTTAAGATTACTAACTTCGCCCCTAAGATAATCATGTTTTTTTTCTTAATTTTTATTTATTTATTTTCTTTTTAAATTTTTATTTAATTTTATTTTGGTTTTTTTTTTTTTTAATTTTTGGTTAAAGTTAATGACCATTTGCTTTGAACGTTCCCATTATTTGGAAAGGTCCAGAAGTTAATCTGATGCATTATGTAGAGTGTAAGGAATTGAACAACAAATATTTAAACGTTGAAAATATGGCCTAATTGAACAAAATGTTTTAAATGTGATGATTGTATGTATGTTGTTTTAGGGCGTATGTAGGGCGGCCTACTCTTAACGCAGGATTCCATTGTATCTAAACTACTAAACTTTTCAAAATTTTTAAAAACAATCATAGGGAGTCATTAGGTCTACAATTTAAATTTATTTGGAATTATACAGGGTGTTTTAAATAGTTTTGGTTTATCAAGCACACTTTTTTCAAAATTGAACACCCAACATGTTGTTATACTATTTTTGGATTTTATATAACATATCATATGTCTAAATTAAATAGATTTGTGTTATTAACGATTTTTCAAAAATTTGGTATTTTGCAGCACTTAGATAAAACGTGCATTTGTCGTTAGTACAGACAGAAATAAATGGAACTTGGGTTAGGAATAATATTTCACGATAAACGTGCATACGCAGGTCACATTTCAGGAATGTATTGCAGGTTCCGTATGATACATTCACTTGCTGTCTTAAGCGCCGGATAGGGGTTTGTGAGTGTTTGTTAACAATATGCCTCAATTATTTTACTTTCTTTTTGTGCAGTGGCAACTTTGTATCCCCACTGCTATCCTTTCTATTCACACTTCCTGTTCCTCTAAAACAAAGCCACAGATCTAGTCAGAGATGGTATAAAACATCAATTTTTTTTTATATCGTGGGCTTGTGCTGTAGTGTCACTTTCAGAAGAAGGCATTTATATCCCGATGCTAATACCTATAAATATCAATATTTGCTGAAATCGTAACATTGTAAACTAATCATAATAACGTGTAAAATTTTTTTGCATAATATACTTTTGTTGACGACTGTAAAAACTTAATTTTTATTGTACCTACTTATTACGTCTCAAAATATTATTATAATATTTGATCTTTGTTTTCATTTGGTTAAAAATGTCTCTTTAATTCAAAATAAAAATAAATCAACATGTAGATAGCTATATTTTCAAGCCAGCCCTGCACTCATTTATTGCGGTTTGAAGATGTTGGGACCTACACAATGGCGATTAATTAGATAGTTGATTTATTGCAGTAAAGGTCAACGATATAATGTAAACCCTACTATACTGTGGTTGGATTTACTACTGCGACAGGCGATTCCTGCGATCAATACGTCGATCGAATTTCTGTGTTTGCTAGTGTGATATCTGCAATGTTATCATTTGTTTTGACAACGAGGTCCTTATCAAATGTGTTACTTACTTCATGATATGATGTGATTTGCCCTTTTACACCTTAAAACTGTTAAAGTTGCAAACAATATGCTTATTTTTATATGTGTCTAACATAAGTTAGAACTTTAAGACCCCTTTTGCCCAAGTTGTTTACACCGGTCCACACGAATTCCCCCGCAGAACCATTTTAAATCACGAATTCCGCCGAAAATATTTTATGTACCTGAGCAACCTAACGAATTCTTACGCAAAATTTCAAATGATGTTGCTACCTATGTTATCTTTCTAATTTTAAATAAAACTCCAATAATTTTTATTATTTTTTTTATGATAAGGTACTGCAGAATAAATCCTTTATGGCGCTCTGGGAGTGATGCGTGTGCGCAGGAAACGATTCACGTTGGGCTTGAATCTTTGGAGATTATACTCGTTGAGAAACACGATTTCAGGGAGGTCGTTCCAGAGTGATGACGTTCTCTAGATGAAAGAATTTTGAAGCAGTGTCGTTCGAGGGCACTAAGCTGAACTACGTACTGGTGCGCTGCAGTGGCTCGTCGTGTATTTCTACCATGCACCATGCGGGCAACCTCAAGTCGGGCACTTGCCATGAAAATATTTGTAAAATTGACTCAAGTCGCCAAGCCGCCTTCGATGTTCAAGGCTTTCCAGGTTGTTTGTTAGACTATGGTCACCGATCAAGCGAATGGCTCTTTAAGTAGAATCTAGCAATCTCAGGGTATGTTTAGGAGTAGAGCCCCAAATATGCGAACAGAACTCCAGCAATGGTCGAATTTGGGCTTTAAGAGCATCAAAAGTTTTTGGGGTGTATAGAGGTTCTTAGTTCGGAAAAGTACTCCAAGCTTCTGCGAGGCTGCCTTAGCAATGGCCGCAACGTGACTATGCCAAGACATGAGTATCCAAATTATGACGCTGTGGTGCTTTCTACAATGATTTCGTTGACACCCGGTATATTTATATTATAATATTAAGGTAAATGTACCTAAATCAGACAGTCTAAGGCGTCTTTAAATATGCTATAATTTAATTTAACTTTTCATGATAATTTATTGGAATAAAATCCATGTTTTTGGTTACGTGGATGTCTTAAAAATACATCTTAAACTAAATCATATCATAAAAATGCTTGGAAGTTGGTAAAATTTATTATTAATTTTGATAAAGCTTCTGAACCTATTTTCGACATGCATTTTGCATAAAGACGACACGATGATGTACCAAAATTCGACTCCGACAACAAACAAACTTATATTAACACATTTGTTTAATTACAATTTAGGAAAAGAACAAATTTATGCTAAAAATTCTTGATATTTTTGGATTTCTTCGACTTTAAACAATCCCCTTTTATTTACTTCTTCTTTATTGATTATTTCAACGATTTCATCAAAGTTGTACCATATTTCATCAGCTTCTGAGGGCCATTTCCACTTATCCAACCCGCCCTTTACCATTGTGCTCACAAATGCCTGATTATTTTGAATGTTTTTCACAACTCCTGGAAAATACAAGTCTTCAAATTTAACAATAATAAAACTATTTACTGCAAGTTCTGCATTTACTTTTTTTTCTGAAATATCTGAATTAGAAGGATTAAGAGTAATATTTTGCAAGATATTGATGCGTTCTGATTCGATTTTCTCATTAATCTTATTATTACTTGATGCTTCGGCTTCATTTCAAATAACATTTTTTTGTAGATCTTTATTTTCGGCGTCAATTATTTGTACATCCTCTGAAATAATATCATTTCCCATCTCAAAATTCTCGAAATTATTATTAATATTTAGTATTCCTTCTAGGTTCTTTCCATTTTCATTGTACGCATCTATGTTATTAATTTCAACATTTTCTCGCATGTCATCGCTATTAATTGATCTATCCCAGTCACCTGTTAGAACAACACCATCTTTAAATTCTATAACAATGTTTGTTTAGATTATTTATTTTGTTATACATAAAGGTTTAGTTACACCTTTTTTTACCAGTCTTTATTAGCGACTGGTAAGAAAGGTGAGGTTGTCGTGATGTCAGTATTTTTGTGTGATTTACGTCAAAAAACATTGGAAATAAATATATTGAAAAGTGTGTTTGATTACGAAATAAGAAGCAATTCTTTACATGGTCCTTCATCAATAAGAACAGCACGTTGGAATACAGTCAAAATATGAACAGAAGAAGTAGCAGCCTGTCCGATTTTAGAGGATTTCCCGAACGAGAAAATACGGTGCCTTTTTGTTTCAGAGAAGAATTAAGAAAGCAATTATAGAACGAGTTGAGAACTTAGATCAATCCAAAATTACTAACGACACATCAGCACAAAGAATAAAGTGGCACTTCAACCCTCCAACGGCCTCACACATGGGAGGCAGTTGGGAAAGATTAATCAGATCGATTAAAACGTCTTTAAAGGTCATGCTTAAAGAGAAATGTCCTAGAGAAGAAGTTTTGTCTACTGCCCTAGTAGAAATTGAATTTTTGATTAACTCCAGACCATTAACTTATGTTTCCGTAGATCCAGAAGCTCCAGAATGTTTAACACCAAATCACTTTCTACTGGGATCCTCAGGTGGGTCAATACCAGGAAGCAACCTGCAATCAACTAATGTAGACCTTAGGAAACAGTGGCGGCAGGTTCAATTATTGACTAGCCAATTTTGGAAAAGATGGGTTAAAGAATACCTACCGCAATTAAATAAAAGGACAAAATGGTTCGAATCTGTCAAAAATGCAGACATTGGTGACATAGTTATAATTGCTGATGGAAATCTCCCACAAAACAACTGGCCGATGGGCAAAGTCGTTGCCACTTTTCCAGGGAAAGATGGCAAAGTTAGGGTCGTCGACATAAAGACTAGAAACGGAGCGGTATACCGAAGACCAGTCAATAAAATTTGTAAATTAGACGTTAACTCTCCGGGAGATGGAAGAAATGTTTAGATTATTTATTTTGTTATACATAAAGGTTTAGTTACACCTTTTTTTACCAGTCTTTATTAGCGACTGGTAAGAAAGGTGAGGTTGTCGTGATGTCAGTATTTTTGTGTGATTTACGTCAAAAAACATTGGAAATAAATATATTGAAAAGTGTGTTTGATTACGAAATAAGAAGCAATTCTTTACAATGTTCTCTACAACTCGTTTCTCTTTTTCGAACTGTAACCCACTATCCTCAAAAATCTTTCGCCAAATATTATATAATTGTAAATCCCTCTCAGCTCCAATAAATGAATTGATGAAGTCAAGGGAATCGAGTGTCCCGCCATAACTATCTCCGGTTCTTCAACATTAACTTTTTTGGAAAAAAACTGCCGCCTGGGTCTTTCTAGCGTTAAATTCTACCTGGTTACTGTCACCCCAAGACAGAATTTCTTCCAGGTCTTTGTTGAGATTGAGACCTCTTGCTGCCTATACAGATGTGCATTGGCAGCCGATGTCCGAGCATCCAAAGTAAAAGATGAAACAAGTGTGCTGTCATCAGCGAAGCTATATATAGGATTTTTAGTTTTTTCGAAAATATCGTTAATGTATAGTAAGAAGAGGATGGGCGACAATATAGAACCTTGAGGGACTACGGCGTTGATGTTAAATGTGTCTGAAAGAAATCCGTCCATCGCCACTCGCAGAGAACGGTCTTTAAGAAAGCTCGACAGCCGTGAACAAAATTGAACCGGCATTCCGTATGCTCTCACTTCAGTTAGGAGCCCCTCATGCCATACTCGGTCAAAGGCTTTGGAATTGTCCAGTGCTACCGTCCGGGACTCCCAATGATGTTCTGTTGCGCTGTTCCAAACGTGAGTAACATAAGCGAGAAGGTCTCCTGTTGATCTAGACTTACGGAATCCATACTGGCGGTCACTAATAATGTTGAAGCCTTCCAGGTATTTTAATAATTTTTCGTTGATAGCCTTCTCCATAACTTCTGATGTAACCGAAAGCAATGCGACTGGACGATAGTTGTTTGGCAAGGTCTTCTGGCCTTTTTTGGGTATGGGCTGGACTCGCGCAGTTTTCCAGCAAGAAGGAAATATTCCTTTTTTGTAAGACAAGTTAACAAGCCTACAAAATTCCTGTGTCAATTCGTCAGCGCATGTCTTAATTACGATGACTGAAATATTGTCAGGACCAGAAGCTTTTTTGGTGTCAAGACTCCTCAAGATTCGTTTAACATGGAGGTGGCGGAAAACAATCTCGGGCATTCTCGATTCTACAGCGGAAATGTTCGATGGAGTACTTCCCTGAAAATTAATCGTTGAGTGTGAAGAGAATAGTTTCGCCAGTAAGTTTGCTTGCAATAAAACTTTTATTAACATATATTTTATATACCCTGAGTAATACATCAATAATTGTGTGTGCTGATTTTAAATAGAAATCCTTATGTAATAATTATAACTAAGTAATACTAAATCACGTTTTTAGAATTTTGAAAACAGGGTTTTTAGATATTATTGTATTTAAATGATACACACGTAACAAACTCAAATCTGGAATTTTGCCCCATTTGATACCGTTCGATCTTACTTTGCATAAAATTATTTTTTTTAACAACGGCTTTTTCGGCAGTAATAACTTTAGAAAATTTTGATTTGTTAATTTTCATGTATGTATCAGTTTGACAGAAATTTATGAATGTTCGGATAAGGTGTCTCACAATACTGTTTAAACTTCGAATGGAAAGATTCGCAATTATTTGTAGTTCTTAAAATACTTGCAGTTGTATTGCCCAGATGTATGGTGGAAAAGGAGAATCGTTATCAATATATGGTTCGGTGAAATAGTCTGCTAACTCTTCTAGCCTTTTGTCTTTAGGCATGCAAGATATGAATTCTTCCACGTAATATTCGCCAACCTGGTGAGGTGGAAAAACATCAAGCCAAAAAGATATTTTAGCCACTTTCCAATGTCCGACTGTTCGCTTTTATATACTCTTGCAAGACCTCCTTGCTACTATCTTTCTCCACCATGACTGGGATATATGTAGCCGGCATCCAATAATTTCGCTTTCGAGAAAAACTTCCCTACAACTGACATGGATCCCGATTTCATAGAATTTTTATAAACATGCAAAGTAAACAGTTGATAAAAATATTCTGTGCAGTATTCAAATATACCATCCATGTAAACATTAGCTTCATTTTCACACATCACAGTTATATTGGTAACACTTGGAAAAATAATGAATAAAGTTTTCTTCTAAAGTAATTTTAATATTTATAGACCTCAAAAACTCATGGACCTCTACTACTTTTAGGCAGCTTTGGCACAGTTTGCAGCTTTGGCACAGTTTGCAGCTTTGCTTTATTGAAGTTGTTGTTAATAAACTGAAGATAGATCATCAATAACGCTGTTGCTTATTGTTTGTCGGTTTAGCACTTTAATACTGTCGTACTCGTGATTTTGCTCTTCGGAAAACTTATAGAACACTCCATTGATGGCGTACAGTTTTGCATTGCAACCCTTTTAATACATCGCCAACATTCCTCACCTGTCGACTTTACACTTCGTTCAAAGTAATATTTATAAATTGAAACAACAAAAACTCTCTTTACGCGCTCACTAAGCATTTCAGTTATTTTAACATCCATTCTTCACCGCAATACTAAGACAGATGGTATAAAATGTGTAGTAAAGTACTTCCCAACATATTTCGTTTGGCTTAATGACTGCAATAATAACCCTCATCGTTATCATACTCGTGCTAGAACAAATCTAAAGATCTCAGCACATTTGGGTCCTAAGATTGATAATAAAACATATAAAAAACTTACGTAAATTTTGTAACCAATGTAGAATTTACATATCTCTGGAATTTAAAAAATTTGACAGTATTTTTAAACTTTAAGCAGGATTTCAGTATTCGTGCCGCGTCAACTTTATATAAATATAGCATTTTGGTATAGAAACAGAAAAAAAAAAAGAAAAAAAAAATGATAATGATGATAATTGCAAAACAGGACATTAGAGTACATACAAGTAATTTTATTACTCGACTTTCGCTTTCGCAGAGACTTATTAACCCACATTTATTTTTAATGCCAGTTTCAGTGGCGGCTCATCAATAGGGTCAAATGGTCATTGTTCTCCCAAAAATAATAAGTGAAAACGACAGTTTAAAAATTCTAAATTTAAAACCATCCATTCCATCCCAAAATATCTAAAAAAATATCTTGAACATATTCAATTTTCATGCTAGAACATCTTAAATGTCGCTCATATTATACCCCGGTCAAAACTTAATTTTGCCAAATATGGCCTGCTTATTTACATTTAAAGTTATATTTACATAGCGGCCGGTGATTTCTGAGAGCGAGAAAGAAGCATAGGGCAAATCAACAGGTTAAATCGAGAGAAACTGCGACCCTGGGCCATTGACCGAGATCACTTGTTCCATGCGGTGGTCTTAACCTCCGACCTATGCACCTATGCAACCGACACAGATCCTGACGTCTATCGATTATTAATCTCTAAAATTGGTTTTTATATTTTTAGTCTTCCGGAAGCTTTCGGGGCTATTTGTGGTGTTTTATGCTGTGCTTTATGTTTATTATTGTTTATGTTGATGATTTTTTTCGAGCGTGGTAATATTAAAATAACTGAATGTAATTTCGGGAATATTTGATCAGTTTTTTTAATTAATTAGGTATTAGGTTAAATGTCGAACCGCTGCCTTGTTTGTGAAATTGTGTATTTGAAAGAAATCAATGGTTTATCTTTCGAAAAACGACTGGAATTTTAGCAGCGTGGTCGCCCATTGCCGGAACTTACATTAAAACAAGTTACTCGCAGGACAAAAATAAAATTGTAAATAGGTATTTTAAAAAAACAATGTAAGATTTGTGCGAATTTATATGTGGCTGCAAAGACAAGGACCTGCTTTCCGTGTTTGTTGTTTTCCTCTTCATCCGATTTTTGGAGTATAACCGGGGTTAATGATTTAATTAATTTAATGGTTGGGTAAGTTTTTTTTGTTTTTTTTTTAATATTAGTGAGTTCCGAATTTTTGCCTACGGCGATTTTTTTCCTTGGGTGCACTATTTTGACCACCCTACAAAATTGGCCAGGAGCCGCCACTGGCCAGTTTATAATAACAATAAATAGGTACATTACTTGATTTGTTATCAAAATTAATAAACTGCCTAAGTAAGGTTTTCTAGAAACAACTTAATTATTAGGATATTTCTCAAAACTTTTTAGTTACAGGTACCTGTTTATATACCTTATCTAAATAGTAAACATAATATTCAAAATAAATTAGTACCTATCTATTTTACTCTAAAACAGTGCGCAGCAAGTTAATATTAAGAGTATGTGGAGACCTTGCAAATCTTCAGCTAATGCGATATCTAACTACCCTAAACATTCCAGGAAGCATTTATCTTCTGACGCCAAAGTAATCGTGAAAGATGTATGTGAATAGTTATTAAAGAGCGGTCACCCTAAAGTAATTGCCATTAAAAATACCAGTGAAATGACGAAAGTTCCATTATCGACGGTACGAAATATTATGCTAAAAGAACATTTTAAAAGAAAAGTTCGCAAAGATACCGAAAAAATGAAGTGCATAGATGATTGTGACAAAGATGTTATTCGCAGGAAAATATACCAAATGTATCGAGAAAATGTTGTGCCCACGCTAGATTTTTTAAAAACACGGTTAACAACTGACGATACAACGATATCATGTAGCAGGAGAAGTCTTCACCGCGCTTTGCAAGAGATGGGATTTAAGTATAAGACAATAAACAAGCGACAAATTATTGCGTTGCAAAGTTGCCCTTTTTCGCACGCAAACTTTTCACACTTGTTTTGTACTTATAATAAATTAATATACATATAATACAAGTAATGGTAAAAATAAACATAATAAACATTGCTACTATAAGGTATTACTATGGCTTTTCATTTAACTACAAAGTCCGTTCCTGTGCAAAGCAGTACTCCTTATTTCATTTAATTTCAGTAATATAAACAGTGATGCCAGCTGGGGCCAGGTAGATTTCGCTGGTTGGCACGCTCATCGACAGTTCTATATGGTTAATTTTACCAAGAAATTCTTTAAAAACCTAGGTTTGGCAATCGAAAAGGTAACGGGGTTTCTTTGGGTGTTTACAATATAATAAAATTATTATTGCAGTTATTGGGTCAAAGGAAATATGTTAGGATGGACTTTACCTCCCTTATTTAACATTATATATCAATATCTGTAAATAATCAGATTATCATCAAGTCCTCATATTAATATTATTGGCTAATTCCTTATGGGGTGTTTACGAGGGAGTTCTTGACAACCTTTTGGTGCCTGTAAAGGTCGCAGCGGAATTCGAGTGGGCCCGTTTATACCATGTTGTGTAGAAGTTTTTTGTTCAAAATGGTCTATATTTTCACGCGTTAAGATATTTGTAGACAGCTTCTCACACCCTGTAGATTTAACATTTTGCTTATAATGATTTATGTATGCTTGTTTTAATTTAGGTCCATCAACATCAACAACTAGTGGCAGAAGTACTAAATCAACTTTCATCAAGGTTCAAACCTAGGGTGCAAACTATTAAGGTAAATTTTTATTATTCATTTGGGTCTAAATTGAATTTTATTGAAGAAGTTTAAGTTTTAGACCGATTCTAATCGCCATGGACATGAATGCGTCGATGGTTATTGCGTGTTTTGCTCGTTTTATTGTTTCTATGTCCCATTTGTGTACCGTTATTAGTTATAATTTTACCAATTCCAAGAAGGCCCTTTCAATTAAATTTGTTTTTATATGTACACAGTGTTTCATAATTCAATGCTGATTCTTGAGGGTCTTAATCCTTGGATGATTTTAAGAGAAAAATTTCATATCAATATTGGTCCGCAGCCGCTTTAATTTTGAGATACAGGGTGCTACAATTTTTAAGCGGAACAAAAAATATCTACACCACTGACTTTTTCTTTTTGATAGCACAGTTATTTAGACAATCTTTAATACAAAGTGCCTTTTGATATTTTTTTCATTTCGGCTTCGTTTAGGAGATAAATACAATTTTATGAAACTCTGATAAGGGCATAGCAATATGCAAATAAGTGTCATATATTTTTTAAATCGAAATCCGTTGGTCACACGAAGAAAAGTCTAGGGACCGTTTTCGCTAAGTGATAAAGCGCGATTTCAAAAATAATATTTATTTTGGCAGCGGCGTATATTTTTTTTCGTTAAAAGTCTGGAAGTACAGGGTTTTTCCTTATAATTTGCCACCCCCTTTAAAGACTTTATTTCACGAGATACAGCAAAAAAGTGAATATAAAAGGTTTAGGGTTTTTCACGAACATTTTTATTGTGATAATTAAAAAAATGTATGTCTGTCACATATCCAACAAATTTGAAAAAAATATTATTTTTAAATATTGTGAGATTTTTAAAGTCGTCTTAAATTCCCCTTTTCAAAAATATATATAATGTCTATATTTGGACCAACGTTATTCGAGTTATTTGACTGCAAATAGTTTCATCTAGTTAGCCGTGCCTGGCCATTCGGAATAATATATTATGAAGTTTTATCGCTCTTGCCATGGAAATCAAAACAAAGAAATTCTTATATTATAACATTATATTTTAAAAAATTACAGAAAGTTTTTATTTATGGTCCATATTAAATAACAATGAAAATATTATAATTAATGTCTTAATTTATATGAGTACCTCCGTTATTAAAAAATTATCTGTTCTATTATAATAAATTTTATTTTTTAAATACCCCCACAAAAAATTGTCCAATGGTTTGAGATCAGGGCTATTCGCTGGCCATTGAATGGGGCCGTATCTACCAATCCATAAATTGTACCGATTATTTAAATAAGTCGTTACAGCTTGGATACTGTGGGGCGGTGCGCCATCTTGATGCCAAATGATTTAATTATACTGGAGGACTGGAAGCTCCTCTAACAGATCTTCAATTTAATTTCTTAAAAACTCTAAATATTGATGTCCTGTCAAAGTTTCCTCAAATAAAATTGGACCTACAATTTTGTTTTTAATTAAACCGCACCACACATGTAGCGACCTACGGCCCTGCTTTCTTATTGGCTCTATTTTATGTGTCAGACCACATAACTTTATCAAGGAATTGGTTATCATTTTGCAATCGCCCTAATATATCTTCACAGAATCGGTACCTTTGCATAATATTTCTTTCTGTGAAATGTTGGACTGGTCTGATTTTAAAAGGATGATAGCCGTATTTTTTTAATGTTATATATACCTTTTTCCAGGATTTTCCAGTAAGTCGTGAAACCTCTGGTATTGATCTATATGGATTTTCTAAAAAAATATTTATTTGTAGAATAGGTTTTACATTGAAATAAAATATTTTGATATAATAAAATTGCCAAATCTTCATCTGCATTTTCTCTAGCAACTCTATTTTTCCTTTGAAGAGTTTCTATCGGCATGAGTTTTTACAACAGATGCTATTGTTTTTCCGGCGGGAACTCAATCGCCTGGATACGTAATTCTGTATTGACGCCTCGCTTTTGACGCATTATTTTCATTTGAATAATAAATTTGAAGTATACGAAGTTTCTCTTTCTCGGTGAAATGCATTTTCACGTCAGACGAAGAAAAAGATTTAGTGCCTAATAATTTCTTTGTTTTGATTTCCATGGCAAGAGCGATAAAACGTCATAATATATTATTCCGAATGGCCAGGCACGGCTAACTAGATGAAGCTATTTGCAGTCAAATAACTCAAATACCGTTGGTCCAAATATAGACATTACATATATTTTTGAAAAGGGGAATTTAAGAAGATTTTAAAAATCTCATAATATACATTTAAAAAAATATATTTTTTTCAAATTTGTTGGTTATGTGACAGACATACATTTTTCTAATTAGCACAATAAAAATGTTCGTGTAAAACCCTAAAACTTTTATATTCACTTTTTGCTGTATCTCGTGAAATAAAGTCTTTAAAGGGGTGGCAAATTATAAGGAAAAACCCTGTACATGTTAGCGCGGACGCCACAAGTAGGGCAAATCTTTTTTATGACAAAAATGTGTTTATGCCTAGTTAGTACCCACTTAAATTCAAAATGATATCTAAAGCGGGCTCAAAAATATTAAGGAAAACCTGTTTTTTTTTTCAATACCCTGTATCTCAAAATTAAAGCGGCTGCGGACCTATATCCGGAATAAAAGCCAACGGAACACTGATCAATACTATAAGGTATGCATACGATACCGTGGTCTTGGCGGAAAATATCGAAGACCTGCACTACCTGCAGAGACTGATGAGCAAATTGGTTGAATACAGCGAGGAATATGGACTGAACCACGAAAACTAAATTTATGAGAATCTAAAAAATCCAGCGGGACAAAGAAACTCTGATAGTGAACAGCAAGAACATAGAGCAAGTTAAGAACTACACATACCTAGGAACATTGATAAACTCATCAAGTGACTACACCAAAGAAACTGAGAGACGCATAGAAGTAGCCCGATCATTTCATTCGGATGAGAAAGGTGCGCAGCGCCAGAGACCTAACATTGAACTTGAGGGTCAGGTTGATGAGATGTTACATGTTCTCTGCACTTCTCTATGGCGTAGAAGCTTGAAGGCAAGGACTACCAAGAAAATTGAATCATTCGAAACGTTGATCTACCGAATGTTGTTTGTTAATAAAACAATAGCACTTCACAAGAACAACTTTAATTAAATCAATAATTTGAACTGTAGATCGTGTTACATACAAATTAAAATGCGTTCTGATTGTTCACACAAAGACGAATGAATCCTATCAATCTACCTTGGTATTACATAAACCATATTTGTCAGCAATATTAACAGATGACTCGTCCTAGCCGCTCTGTTGTGGAATATACTGGGTTTCATATTATGATAGGGTCAGCACGACCATCCTGCAAATCGTTTTTCCCCGAAAGCGTACTGTCATCTGAAATAAAAAAAGAAAAATTGCTGCATAAAAGACCTATTCAAAGAAATTTAGTTCAAATGATGCCTAGGAAGGCAGCCAATCTGACCCAGATGACAGCAATGGCCTGAGGTGGCCATGTCTGCCTAACATCGGTTGTGCCTAAGATTGCGACCAATTTTGCCTAAGATGGCGATCAATTATGCCTAAGATGGAGATCAATAAATGCCTAAGACAACGATCATTTGTGCCCATAAGATGGCGATCATTTTTACTTGTAAGATGGCGATCATTTGTATTTACCTTAACAGTTTTGAATATTGAGTTTTATATCTTCCAAGCTAACGGTTCCTTCATGGGGCGAAAATAATAAAAATCAATATAATCTCATCTAAAATGACAAACTCGAGTCTCGGTTATCGATCTACTAATTTAATTTAGTTTTCTTCCTTTTTACCTGTTGGATGTCGTATCCTCAATAGAGTCTTTGTTGTCCAGTACCGAATTGATCCAGAGTCCTACACAAATGTTATAAAATAGTATAGTACGACACACGATAAATGGTCATGACTAACTAACGCCTTTATACTTTATACCTGCTTTTGGCAAATGAACCATTTCGGTCCAGGGTGGTAGTAGGAAGATTGAAACAACGTTTGTATATGTACAAAAATTTATTGTATATCGCTGACTTTGACGTAAATTATTAATATTCATAAAAGTAGTAAACCGTAATATATAATTTTTATTATACAGGGTGTCATACGTTGAAGTTCCACCCCCCCCCCCCCTTTATTTATTTTAGTTTTTGAAATATCGGAATAAATTTTTTCTTGTTTGAAAACGAATGGCAAAGGCTTTTTTGACATCTGTGCAATTACCGGGTTGAAAATGCGAAACTTCTACGTGGAACACCCTGTATAAAACCGTATGAATAAAATGAGTCATCTCAATAGTTTAAATCTATACTATCACTGTCATCCACTGATATAATTAAAGGTTTTATGTTTTCCCAAAATTTTTTATAATTATTTTCGACTTCAATTAATGCACGCTCTCCAACTGCTCTCTGGGATTAATTCACACTGAGTTTTAATTACTTCAATTACATTAGCGAACATTTTTGGGTTTACATTATTGTGTCTAACTTTGTTTTTTAATTCGGACCATATCATTTCTATAGGGGGGCAATCTAAGTGGTATGTTACCGGATGCTTTTATAGCCTCATCTACGCAACATATTTTATCATACGACTTGGCTTTTAGTACCTCAACTAATTTTTTTTTTGTATAATTATCTTCAAAATAGATGCTATGTTAGCTAAGGAACTCTTGCATTACCTCTTTTTTGCTGCTTATAATTGGTATTTTCAAATGATTTAATAATAATTCGACAGTTCCCGATGTGTCCACAGGTATAATTAATTATACCTAAAATACGTACATTATCAAAATAAGAACATAATACCTCCCTGTTACTGAGAAAGGCTTCCAAACCAGCCCTTAATTGGTTTATGGGGGGTAAAGTCACCCGACCGTTATAAAGCAGGTAAAATCATGGCCATATTTGCTGTTCTTTCTCTTTTAATCGCTCAAACGCAGTTGGATGAGGATGTCTTCCTTGTTGATGTTGTCGGGGATAATATATCCTCGAAGTTAAAAATGCATTTCTTTCACCAGCTCCCAAAGCATAAGGCATGTGTGGTTGTCTTCTTTTACTCGATATTGATCATTGGATGGTACTTCTGAGTTGCGAAATGGACCTCTAAATTTTGGAAGTAGCTTTTTGCTTTTGTTGTTACCTGGAAAGCTTGTAACCTTGTTGAGTACCAGATCACCAACTGAGAAAAACTTGGGGGGTGCGCGCTTTTTGTTGAATGTAAGTTTCTGTTTGATTTGTTTCTCTTCGAGAATTATAGTTGCTTGACGTCGGATTTTAGTAACATCCAGTTGTTTCTTGTCCGATATATCGTGCAAGTCGCTGTTTGTTATTTTAGTTGAGGGTTTATTTTGATTATAATAATTATTGTATAATTTTTGGAGGCCTCAACAGCTGAGGTGATATTATTATCATTAATCGCTCCGCAAATTAAAGAAATTTTATCAGTGTTAGAAAAATTTACTTCCAGTTTATAAATCTTTGATACATGTTCAAAATAAAAATCATTTAACAAACAGCCCTCGGTAGGTTTATTATTGACAAGATCCATTAATAAGTTATATGCATTACGTTTAGATTGAAAAGTAAATATTAAAATATTCTTCCACTTTTCCCAAGTAAACTGTGCCCATTCTAACTCATTTTCGATATAACTGTCATACCACATTTTTGCAGTGTTTCTAATTTGTTTAGCGCTTAAAAAATTATTACGTTATCTGACCATCCATTCTGATTATTTCAATCCAGTCATTAACGTCCATAATTTTCGGATCAAATTCTGGAATTGTTGTTAACACTCTTAAGTTTATTCTGTCAGTGCATACATAACTTAGAAGGAGGTCTGTAACTGATAATTTTTCTACACCGTCGTCCGAGTTTAATTTTTTTACGAATTTGTCTTGTATTGTCTTCATCACTCGATGTTAAACTATCTTCGGATGACGATGAAGAAAGTTTTTCGGTTTCTTTCTATGACGACCCATTTTTCTTGTAAACCAAAACCATAAGCACAAAAACACCGAAATCGACGCGATCTTTTTCACCACTTCTGATGTTGTCTGTTAGTATAACAATCGCACTTCACAAGAACAACTTTAATTAAATCAATAATTTGAACCGTAAATCGTGTTACATATGAATTAAAATGCGTTCTGATAGCTCGCACAAAGAAGAATGAATCCTATCAATCTACCTTGGTATTACATAAACCTTATTTGTTAGTAATACTGATGACTAATTACGTAACAAACACTGACGTCATGAACAGAATGAACAAGGAGAGGGAGATAATAGAGACCATTAAGATCCAAAAGTTACAATTCCTTGGACATATCAGACGAGGGGAGAAATGTGCTATGCTGCATTTGATTGTATCTGTGGAAACAGAAACGCAAGAAGGAAGATAATGTCCTGGCTGCGAAACTTGAGGGAATAGTTTGGATGGACCTTAGGTGAACTCTTTAGAGCAGCAGCCTCCCAAAGGAAGGATAGTAGCCATGATGATTGTCAACCTCCGTCACGGAGATGGCACTTGAAGAAGAAGGACTTGTATTGATATGAACTTCTTGTCTTGAAATCATCCAAGGATTAAAACCCTCAAGAATTAGCATTTAACTATGAGACACCCTGTATAGTGCAGTAGGTAGTGTAATAATACAAAAATAACAAAAAACAACATACAGGGTTCATGGTTATATCCAACATTTGAAACCCAATCAAACTGCTCTACCCAGCTACAATATTTTCGATAATGCGGTGCTGTCGCTTCTACCAGAGGGCAATAACAACGTTGATATTTTAAGCGGAACACCCTGTATACTAACCTTTTCGCCCAATCTATAGTAGTTTCTTAACAACTTTCCCTGTTATTTTCCTATACCCATCTGTTACCGTTTTCGAAATATTAATTTCCATTCTCTTTTTTCTTTTCGAAAAACTTTACCTGCAATAAATACTGGAAATTTTTGAACTAAGGGATATTAAGGCATTGAAATTTGGCTGCGAATTAGGCAATACGCGGAAGTAATATACAGGGTGGGCTAAAATACCAGGTATTTTGGTTTCTTGAAATGTCTAAAACTATATTTTTTTTTTAAATAAACTACCCTATACATTATTACTGGTTTAAAACGCTTCTGAAATGTGTTCGTTATTTAGGTACAGGGTTATCCAACCAAGACTAGACAAGGCGATTTTTTGACTTTTCCTGTACTTTTATAAAAAAACTGAAATAGCCATCTTAAGTCATTTTCTCCCGCGAATTCGAATATCTTCAGCAAAAAACAATTGAACATCAAACAAAAGTACTAGGGGTCACTTTGATATTTTTTTAAATGGGATGCCGTATTTTTAATGAGCTTATCCGATTTCTCATATAAATTTTGATCTAAAATGTTGGATTTTTAATTTATTTATTTTTTATTTTTTTTATTTTTAACATTTTCCGAATTTAAAACTGAAGAAAAAAGGCGTTTTTGAATTAAAAATCCAACATTTTAGATCAAAAATTATATGAGAAATCGGATAAGCTCATTAAAAATACGGCATCCCATTTAAAAAAAAATATCAAAGTGACCCCTAGTACTTTTGTTTGATGTTCAATTGTTTTTTGCTGAAGATATTCGAATTCGCGGGAGAAAATGACTTAAGATGGCTATTTCAGTTTTTTTATAAAAGTACAGGAAAAGTCAAAAAATCGCCTTGTCTAGTCTTGGTTGGATAACCCTGTACATCATACGTATACCTAACTAGATCTTAATCCGTTAAATTTTTATCTGTAAGTTAGTATATTTTAGTGTTTAATGAAAAAATTTACAAAATAAACATAATTTTATATACAGGGTGTTTAAAATAGTAAAGTTGCTACTAGTTTCTGATAGAAGCGGCAACACCCAAATGTCGAAAATATTTCAGCTGGGTGGAGTATTTCCGCTTATTGACTGGTTGGTTATCGCAACGCAATCAATGCAAAACATAAGCTTTCTATCGCGTTGTTATCATTTTCTCTAAATGGGCACATGCACATTCATTTTCAAAATTAGAAGTTTAAACTTCTATGAACATAAAGCTTAAAGCTCTTTGGCTAATCTCATGGTAAACTGACTACTTATACTACAGGGTGCTCGTTAATTAATTTTACTCAAGAAAACCACAGATTGCTTATGTAAAAATATTAATGTTTAACCAAAATTGAAAGTTCACAATAACCGAGATAAAGTTATTTATCGATTTCTTTAAATAGCTTTAAAAAAAATAAATGTTTTCGCACAAAATTTAGATTTGTAGAGGGCTCTGTCTGCGAAATTTGGTTACGTTCAAAAGGTCACAACTTTTTTTGGTCCTTGGTGTATTCATTTTAAACGAAAATATTACTTTATTGTTGAAAAGGTATACTTCGCAGATGACGCGCTGTGCTGCGGACATTTTTTTTCCATATTTTTGTTAATAAAGCTGCTGTATATTTTCCGAGAAAACTAGTCTCTGGTTTTGGAAGTAGTTGGTAAATTAAAGAACGGCTTAATTTTTTGCATGCAATATATTACTCTTAATTATCTGTAATAAATCCCTATCTACCATTTGCCAGTTGATTTGTAGGGTCACGCAGTAATGTACAATATTCATTATTGAGTAGGGAAGTAGCGGGTTTAGAACATTAATAAAAACTCTTTATACAGGATGTCCGCGAAAATGTGGAAAATCTCTCGGATTCAGATAGAACATAAAGAAGGCAAGTTCTTATAAAATCTTTTCTTACAGGCCGTCCCTACGGAGGTATGTGCCTCTAAAGGGCGCCGCTGAAAATCGGGTTTTCTTGAATAACTTTCAAAGTACTTAATATAATTTAATAAAAATTTAATGTGATGGACACTAGTAAGAACCTCTTAAAATACTGTCCTTAAAACATATTTAGCTTTTTTAGTTTACCAGGGGCGAACTAAGCTTTACAACTTAATGCTTAAATTTTTACCACGCCGTATGATAAAGACTTGAAAAAAATAAATCTGGGTAGATTGCACCTTAGTGACCTTAGACTAAAAAAAAGGTACTCTTGTTTGTTGTCGATAAAATGAACCGTTTTTGAGAAAAAGAATAATACACGAATTCATGGTTTATTTTGAATAAAAAAGATCATGATTTCTATTTTGTTTCATGTTCAAAGTCATTCAGACAACAGAAAAGTTTCATTTTAAGTCGTTTAATCCGAAAAAATACAAAAAAAAACGCAGTGATGTGAGGAACACCTCAACGAAATTATTGAAAAACTTCATAAGAAGTTCAACATGGGCTTCGTGACGTCTGATACACTCGCGGGCGCGACGAGTTGAAGACTGCTGTACCCGCCATAATAACCCAGCATTGGTCCTTATTACATCACAATGAAGTGGAATACACCAAGTTTTTCAGCTGTCCCCGCGGGTATAAATCCAACGGCGTTAGGTCGGCAGATCAAGGAGGCCAGGCAATTGGTCCTTCTCTACCTATCCCGCACACCAACGCTGAAATTAGGTGGTGTCCCATCGTGCATGAAGTACATGTTTTGGCGAGTTTCAAGTAGTAAGTACTCTGTTAAATCCTGAAAAACGTTCTGGAACAATTCCAAATAAAGTTGGCCATTCAAACGTTCCGATAAATCAAAGAATGGCCAATAATTCCTGCCCAGATATTAATTGATTGGAACTGATGTTGATGATGCGAAACAATATGAGAATTTTTATCAGCCCATACATGTCTGTTGTGTAATTTGGTGATACCATTTTTGGTAAACCTTGCTTCATCCGTGAAAAGAATAATGCTAATGAAGTTTACATTATTTCGTTGCTGATCCAATAGCCAGTTTGCAAACTACATTCTACGAGGAATATCTTCGGGAATCAGTTCATGTACTGTTTGCAAATGATATGGATATAACAGCTGTTCTTGAAGAACTTCATGTAGTATTGTTTTCGATGTATTAAACTGTGCTGATAATTTTCGAGTGTTCGTTGATGGAGTGTCATCTACAGCATTTAAAATATTTTCCTCTAATTGCGGCGTACGTACGGTTCTTTTCAGACCGGCATCAGTACTATTTTTTCCAAACTTTCCTTAAATTATGAAGAAAGTCAATAATATATACTACCTTATTAACTGGAATCGCCCACTATTCTTTCTTAGACGTTGGTCAACTCGTTGAAATGTCTTCTGGTTTGGCATAGTACGATTCTTTCGTGATATAACCTTCTGGCTTCTAAAGCATTGCAAGACGTAAGACCATACATCAGATACATATCTGCATACTTAATAAACGTGCATTTCATAGTTCGAACTAATTCACAATTAAATTCACCCCGAAATCCAAAAATCAGTAAATTAATATCGAAGCAATGTGTCAGAGATGTGAAAGATGGCAAGTTCTAATATGCAGGATATTTTATTGATTTCGTACCATAGTAACGCTTGCAATAACAATACGTTTAGGTCTTCTACGACTATTCGTTTATTATTCTTTTTCTCGAAAACGGTTCATTTTATCGAGAATAAACAAGAGTACCTTTTTTTTAGTCTAAGATGCAAGCTACCCAGATTTATTTTTTTTAACTCTATCATACAGCGTGTAAAAAATTTAAGCATTAAGTTGTAAAGCTTAGTCCGCCCCTGGCAAACTGATGAAGCTAAATATGTTTCAAGTCCACTATTTTAAGTGTGTCCATCACATTAAATTTGTATTAAATACTTTGAAAGTTATTTAAGAAAAACCTATTTCCAGCGGCGTTCTTCCAGGGGCACATATCTCCCTAGGGAGGGCCTGTAGGAAAAATTTGTATAGGAACTGGTCATCTTATTTTTTCATGTTCTATCTGAATCCGAGAGATTTCCCACATTTTCCCGGACACCCTGTATATAGAAAGGGCCGACGTGTCGACAATATATTTTTTCCTTGTCAAGGGTGAATAAAATGAAAAGAGCTTAAGCTATTTACTTTTCTCATTTATGTGCACAAATGACAAATACATTTAAGGACAAAAGATGTTCATAGCCACCACAATTAATTTCATATGCAATAACAAAATTATTTAAAAGAATTAAAGTTTTTGAACACAGGATACAATACTTTTTTACCTTCCCCAAGGGAAGGTATGCTTTTTTGGTTTTTAATAAATTATTACATACCTTTTCCAACCCACAAAGGAATTTTCTGTCAAACATAAAACTATTCATTTTCATTTCCTACTATTTTTATACACAACATAGAAAAAAGTACGGCATTGATTCACCGTATCATTTACTGATGTTCGTTGTTATTTTTTGGTTGGTTTATTTTATGTTTATATTGATTAGAAAATCGATTTATTAGTAAGAGGGGATAATTATTCTGTATTAAAGTATTTTTAACCATGTTTTTGTTTTTTTTTTGTGCAAATTCTGGACTGCTTAGATTAAATGTATGTTCTATAAGAGAATCCCCGAAGACATGGTTAAACATATTTTAATACAGAATAATTATCTCCGTCCACTAATAAATCGGGATATTAATCAATAGAAAAATGAAATAACAATTTCCATACATACGTGTGCAAGCTTGCCTTTTACTATTCAAAAGTAGTAAAACGGCACATTAAAAGACCATATCCTTAACCCAGATAGTTACAACACAGTTCACTCCAGAAATTGTTAATGACTTAGTAACCGTATTTAATTTTTCCACGCTACTTTAAAAATCTATCAGTTGTTCTTCTTCTCGCAGCGATAGGCCGGTAGGTGTACTTTCAAATGGATTTATAAGCCAATTCCAGTTAACCAATTTAATGCCTTCTTTTGCAACAAAGTGTTTGCTGAAAGTAGTGTTCAAATTTTCTAAATGACCCTCCACTTATCTTTAGCAACAATATAACAAAATTTGCTTTTAATTTGTTATTTCATAACTGCATTTTCTTACAAAAAGCGTTGACCCTTTCACTTCAATCAAATATATTTGTATTATTTCCCTGAAGTTGATGATTAAGTGAGTTAAGTTTTTTGAATATGTCCACTGAGTAGGAGAACTATATTAGAAATAACTTGTAGAATTATTCCGCATTGTTATGCGGGACCCTCTCCGCTCAAGAATATTGCAATTTCATTTCTCAGTTCGTAGACCCGGTTGCACACTTTACCGCATGAGGACCATCTGGATGAAGAATAAATCAATATCGATATATTTAGCGCTCTCGTATCTTCACAAAGAGCAGAAAGTCCTTGATTTTAGAAGTCTGGTTTTATATAAACTGCTGATCAAATGCGTGGCACGAAGGCAAAGTATGGGTTAAACTTAAATCCAAATAGTTCTAGAAATTTTTGGCCGATCTTAACGCGATTTTCAGATTCTTAAAAAGAAAATGTTTGAAATCGAGACTTCTAGACTCATCTACCTCAGCATCATCTTATGTCTATAATACAGGGAGTTTCACATTTACCTCGCATCATTTATAAATTTTAAAACGTTCCCAAATTTACAACCGTTAATTTTTTTCCAATTTTTTCCTAAAATTATTTTTGCTGGGCTCTTATATCGGGAGGTTCTTCTCGATATTGCTTTAGTGATGACAAATCAAAAAATACGAGGGTTTATTAAAAAATTGCATTTATTGATAATTTAATTTTCTTTTAAGTACAAAACTATCAACATTGTACTATAACTTTTGATGTTTCTTTGATAAATTTTATGATAATTAACAAATTTTTATATACAGAGTTGAACAAAATTTCTCATTTTTAAGAAAATTTACAATAATAATAAAAATATTGACAGAAGAGCTGTATTCAATAAATTTAATATTTTGTTGGCCCTCCTCGATTGCGTATTACATCTCTACATCGATTTGGCATTGTTAAAATTAAATTGTTAATAAACTGTTGATCTGGTAGATTCCATTCCTCCAAAATACCTTCCCTTAGTTGTTCAAAATTTTCGAACCCTCTGTATCTGGACCTCAGTGCCAGTTTTAATTTTGACCAAACGTATATATATTGGGTTGCAATCGGGAAAATTTGGCGGCCATATCATTCGATTTACTCTATTTGCGTGAAGAACTTCGTTGACGATTTGAGCCCTGTGTGGCCTAGCATTATCGTCAACTAGGAGAAAGTCCTCTCCAAAATTCTTCGCAAATAAAATAACGATAGGAATGAGACAGTCGTTTGCATAAGAATAACCATTAATTGTATTATTAGTTATAAAAAGTTCCGTTTTTCCATTAGAAATTATGCCTCCGAAAATTGTAAGACCGCCACCCCCAAATGCCACTCGAGGATCCATATTTTCCTCACTCATTTTGCCCTCTCCAAACAAAAATACGCCCATCAGAACCGTATAATTTACCGTCGTCTCATCTACGAACATGCAGTTTCGCCATTCCGCTTCCACTCCCGGTGTTCCTGGGCCCATTGGCGCCTAGCAGCTCGATGATGTGGTCTCACTAACGGACATGCCGCTCTACGCCTGGCTCTAGAACCAAATAAAATTGTTTAACGTTTCGTATTTTAACAACAAAAAATGCGTCTAACAACCCTAGGCCAGATTCGTATAACCTTCTTCTTACTGTTACATTTTACACATTAACTTGAGTCGCAGCACGTAGACTTGCGTTAGTATATGTTCTATTTCTTCGGGCTAAGAGCGTTGCATACCGAGCTTGTCGATTATTTAATATCCTAGGCCTGCCGCTGCCATGCCTGTAATTAGCGCTTCCATGCTGCCTTATTCTTCTCATTACTTTCGTAATGGTGCTGCGGTGAATATTATACAGAGTGCCTACATCTTCATGACTCCTTCCATCCAGTACTAAACGTACTACGTTTTGAATTTCATTTGAACCTAACTTTGGAGCTGGCATTTTCGGGTTTTTAATAAATAATCCAGCAAAAATTGTAATTTAGGACAATTAATTCATACTCATAACATTACCGAATGTCATGAACATTACCATAGAAACGTTTATTTTAGAGTCACATTTGCATTTTTTTAAAATCTAAGACTGAAATGAAATTGTTTCTATTATCTCGCATTTTGAGAGGTTTTACCAAAAATAAGAAATGTTGTTCAACCCTATACATGGCAATTTATTAATTATCATACAATTTATCATAGAAACATCAAAAATTATAGTACAATGTTGATAGTTTTGTACTTTTAAAAAAATAAATTATCAATAAATGCATTTTTTTAATAAACCCTCGTATTTTTTAATATCGTCCCGATATAAGAGCACAGCAAAAATAATTTTAGGAAAAAATTGGAAAAAAATTAACGGTTGTAAATTTGGGAACGTTTTAAAATTTATAAATGATGCGAGGTAAATGTAAAACTCCCTGTATTATAGACATATGATGATGTTGAGGTAGATGAGTCTAGAAGTCTCGTTTTCAAACATTTTATTTTTAAGAATCTGGAAACCGCGTTAAGATCGGGCAAAAATTTCTAGAGCTACTTGGATTTAAGTTTAACCCATACTTTGCCTTCGTGCCACGCAATTGATCAGCAGTTTAATTAACTACATCAGTAACTATTATCAAAACAATAATTAAACCAGGACTTTTATTATTATTTTTATTTTATTTTTATTCTAAAGCTTCCATGAATCATACAGTTGGTCCAGACTACTAGAGATTTCTTTTTCACAAGTGCTTGTGAACTGTTATATCTACCAGACATGGCTTGAGCTCTATCGGTGCAAATTCCAACACAATCCTTCCACTGCAAGTTTGCGCTGATAATAGCATCATTTGTAATTCTGAAGAACTCGACAGCACTTGCACTTTCTCGTATAGGCTTGCACCCAGTACCATCGATACTAACCGTCAGTTATTGTTGTACTGTGATCGTGATCATCATTGATATCTCCCCATTTTCATATGTCAATGCTGTATGTCTTTTTTTCTATATTGTGTATAAAAAACAGTAGGTAATGGAAGTGAAGAATTTAACAGAAAATTCACTACTGGCTTGGAAAAAGTTACAAACTTTAATTTTTTTTATTGTTTTTAAATAATTTTGTTTATCCATACATCCAGTGTTTGTCCATAAATTAATTTGGCCGTTTGTACGCTTGCATGAGAAAGGCAATTTAGGCTCTTTTTTTTAGCCTTGATAAAAACAAAACGTATTGTCGAAACGTCGACCTTTTCTATATAAATGGAGTTTTTATTTATGTCTTTAATCACCTATTTCTCAACTTAATACACTCGCTAAAAACGCTAAATAAAGTTATAATATTCATTATGTTTTTTTAACGAGTACACTCAGTAATTTAAACGCACATATAAATAAAGTAATATGTATTTTGATCCAAAGCATAAATACACTAAAGGGTAAAAAAGATGTGACTTTTTAAACGTAAACAAAATCTCATAAAAATACTTGTAACTTTGACTTCTTATATCTCTGTTATTGTAAACTTTTGGACTAAGGTAAGTTTGATTAAATGCTAATATTTTTACATACATAATATCTTTAGTTTTTCTGTGTATCATTGGTTAGCGGGCATCCTGTATATTTATTGCTTTGAAATAAATGCATACATATTAAGTTGATGCTTTTTTTAACTGCATACAGAATTTATGTAAATAATCAATTTTTCCTTGTAACTTTTTTGTTAATCAGAAGGATAGCTTGTACAAACTTATTGAAAAGAGCCCCGTCTTGATTTGTTAACGCGTATATTCAGTAACGTCGCGTAGTGCCTAACTATCTTGATTATCTGCTAATTTGGTTAATATGCAATTGTTTTAAACGTGAATATGACTTATGTTGATTATTATACTAGTGAACAGGTTGTTAACTATAGTTAGAGAACTGGTGAACGATTTGTGCTTTATACTAGTTCAGACTTCTTATAAAGACATTATGAACATAGCGAAGAACAGATACTAAATACAGGTGTCCCACAGGGATCTGTTCTCGGACCACTGTTATACTTGTTATACGTGCACAATCTGAAATTCACCAACCTGACAGCAAAATATTTCAAATTTGCAGATGACACAGTGCTAATATATTCTGGAGAAAGTGAAAAACAACTTGAAGAAATTGTCAATAGTGATCTAGTAAAGTATTTTAACTGGCTGTGCTACAATAAACTTTCTTTAAACGTCCAGAAAACAGTATTTATGGTTATTAGGCAGAAAAGTAAACCACCGTGCAATCCCCAAATCAAAATTAATGAAACAAATATCAAAAGAGTTACTGAATATGAATACCTTGGACTAACTATCACAGATAATCTATCCTGGAAAAACCACGTAAATGGTGTGATAAACAAAATAGTTCCTTATGTTGGGCTCTATTAGAAGATGTATGTATAAAAAATCTGGACAGCTTCTCTACAACAGTTTTATAGAGCCACATATGCGATACCTAATGCCCTGCTGGGGAAATACATGTACTAGACAGTTGAATCAGCTCCAAAGACTACAAAACAAAGCGATTAAAGTGATATTCGGGATGAATTACTACACGCCCAGTGAGGAAATATATAAAAAAGTGACATACCTGAAAATAAATCAATTGAAAGTATTTGAACAAACCAAACTAATACATGATATACAAAATAATAAACTTAAAACCAGTGTAAAACTACAAAATAACAGACAATTCTACACATACAACACAAGAACAAACCATGAATTAAGAAATTCATATGCTAGAACTAAAAAGGGACAGGACTCACCAATATATAGAAGTATACAGGAATATAATAGGATTCCACAAAGAATACTCCATGGAAATACCAAGAAACTGACGTGCAATATTAAGAAATATATAAAGGAAAATAGAGTATAGACATTTAAGTGCCAGGATAAAGAAATATAAACTACATTTTTTTGCCTTTCGGAATAACTTTATTTGGATGTTAATAGTTATACCATACAATTTGTAGGCCTCGGTGCCAGTTTTATTGTAAACTGTTTTGAGGTCAATAATAAATTATTATTAAAAAAAAAAAAAAAAAAAAATGTATATGTACAAAAACAGATACTAACTATCTGGCAGAGTAATCCCGGTCCCAAGTCCCAATTATTGTAAAAGAAGTATTTTGCGATAGTGCAACAGAAAGATGCTGATATGGGCGCGCGGAGGAGATAGAGCTCGAACGATTTCAAAATAATCAAACCAGACAAGTTGATTAAGCAAAACAACCCGTGGAAGTCGGGTCCTCAGTTCAAAGTCAAAATATATTATATATTCGGTTTATAACGCCTTGCGATGTTGTCCGATTCCCAAGTGCAGTCTTCCTTGGTCTTGTGCCTGCATTTCATTAACGACAGTTCATTGCTTGTGTAGGCAATCTCCCTATTCATGCGACCCACGTATCCAAACCATATGAGCTGTTTCCGCTCTATGTCTTCTGATATAACGGTGATGTGTTCAAGGATCTTGGCATCACCTTTGATTCTAGGCTCTTATTTGCAGCCCATGTAAGTCACGTTTGCAGCTGTGCAAGTAGATTTATTGGGTTCATCTTGCGGAATTTCGAATATTCAAACGTTGAAAATACTCTATGATAGCTACATAGGATCGAAGCTTAAGAATGGAGCGGTTATATGGCATCCCCTTTATAACTCGAAAATGTTCATCGCAAATTTGTTACTAAAATTTGACTTATCTTTAAATTTAAAATCTTTGTATCCGTCTAGCATTTCTAAAAAATTTTATTACATGTAGACATATGAGTCTGTGGCTACGACGTATCGGTAAGGGGAAGCATAACCTTTTAAAATATGGCACAGTTGTTCCGTTGTATCACTACTCTCCTAGCACACACAAATGTCGATCAATTGTTCTTGCAAGCGACATGCCACCCGTGTCAACCAATACAAAAGTCACCTATTTCCTTTAATCGTGCACACGCGTTGCCATATTTCCATGCCATTTCAATATCAAAATCAATAGGATAAGAAGAAATTAAAAAAAATATTGAAATACTGTTAGTTTCTTAAATATAATATTATTTATTTTCATTGAATACATTTAATTCCAGGGTTTCCTTAGTAACAAATATTAAAGTATAATTAATTAACGGTATGTGCCAACATCGTAAACCGCGGAAAGTTTTTTGTCCGCATTCTTTCGGTAGCTACAGATATATGCGTCGAGCTATACCTATCCGAGAGATAATCTTTAGCCTTTCATAGCTAGCTTAATAGTGAATATTATTTTTTATAATTTGTATTCATACATAGGTACCTACTCACCTTAACATAATTATCTTAAAAAAAGTACAGTAACACATCTTTAGTTATTTTTATAATCATTATCTAGTTTAATAGTCCTCACTTAGGTTTTTGACCTTATTAACACATTAATTGCTTAAATACAAGTTCTACTAACAATGGTCTAAAGTGCATAGGCAAATTTAGAAGTACAATAACATAAAACGCACAAAATCATCAAATAATATACAGTCGGCACGGTGGATCTTTGCCGGTGCGGCATGGATCAACGATCAAGAGACAACGTCATTCACAACTCACTATCTTTATTTATTATAGCCTTGAAAACTGAATAAAAACATAATGGATAGTCTCTGGGGTTGCGCAATACGTCTCGAATTCAAAGTAACGTGCCAGACAGAGACAAAAGATATTTGGAGAGTTGTCCATTGATTCCAAAGTCATCGTTTTGATCTGTCAACTCTAATTTGTTTTTAAACGTTTTTGTGCCTTGAAATTCAGTCCTAAAAATTGTTCTTTTCAGAGCTATTTTTATCGTACTTTCGTGTTGGCGGTAAGTAATTATGGATATTTGTTATTATTATCAAGTCCGACCGCTAGCCACGAACATGTTGGCGTTAATGAACTTGCACTTTAATTGACTTTTTGAAGCTCGTAGTTTTTATTAGGTTCATATGGTTTTAGTCACGTGCAAGTAATGACGCACCGGCAAAGATCCACAGTGCCGACTGTATCGTATTCGTTTATTTGTAGCAACACGGGTGATGATGTCACAAGTGAGCGCTTTGTCCTTGTACTGTAGCAGTTATTGGTTTTATAACGAACTTCTAAATTACCTATGCACTTTAGACGATTGTTATTTAAGTATTTAAACAATTAATGCGTTAATAAGGCTAAAAGTCTAAGTAAGTAAAGTGCGTCGTTTCAGTCTGTAGCTATGCGGTATCGGCACGGGAGAAGCGAAGCCATAGGTTAAGCTCCTTCCACAGGGATAATCTATGGGCGTGCTATCTTTATCTACACATTCTTTAAATAGTTTTGGTCGACACAATTTGAAACGACGGCCTATATAGGTCGACACACCAGTCTGTGGCTACAGGGAACGGAATCATGCACGTGCTACACCGATATGTTTTAAATGCAAAAAAATGATACAAAAATGTATTTCGGCAGGAAAAAAAATGATTGATTCAGTGATTTTTAATTTTGGTCGTATTAATGTCAAAGACGTATGAATTAAAGTTTTGCGACACGACGCCGGCGACGCAGCACCCGAGAAGAGCCAACAAACGAGAAGCGATAAAATCCCGAGTTTAGCATTGATTAAATGGGGACCAAATTATATGTTCTTCACCTTGAAATTTTGACAGTTGTCCGGGTTATTACACTAAAACGATGAAGAAAATGCTTTACACTGAAATAAAAATGTCGGTACCTAGTAAGAAGTAATTCTTTCGTGAATATCTTCTGTGTTTCATGTAATTGGCTTTCCAGCAAATTTCGTAAAACCAAAAAAAAATTAAATAAAATAAAAATATTTTTGAAATGTTTTATTGATTGTGCGTTACTTACTGATAGTACATTTTGGAAAGGAAATTAATTAGTATATTACATACCAAATGTTAATGCAGACATTATAATATTACGTAACTGGTCTTACGCACAGCTTGGCTTCTTACAATATAGTGTGTGTGATTAGAGTTTTACGGATAAAGTAGACAGTGCGTAAGTAGGTTCTTACTAATATAGAAGAAGAAAGACAGTAATATGTATGTTTAACATTTGTAAAAATCTTAAATTACTGGGGTCGTTAATTACTCTTGAGGGTGAACCTACCTAGAAAAAGGATCAGTATACCTACATTCTGAACCATTATGCAGCTTTAATTTGATATGTATGCAGGTAGAAATTGTTTCTTAGTCCACTCCTATAATGCCACAAACCATTTTTTTTTGTAAAGAGTATGTTGGATATTTTTTACAGATAAATCTGCTATTTTTCAATTCTTCGATAGGTACATGGACAATAATTATAGGTAATTATAAGTTTGCTTAGAATTTAAACGGTAGGCAGATAATATATGATATTTTATTTTGTTTAAACAAAATAAGTTGTAAATTTCGGAAAACCCTATGATTTTTCTTATAATGTATCCATTACTACTTACTCTTTACTTATTTTACCTGATCTATGCGTAGAAATCTGATATTCGATAAAACTACTAAATGAGAATAAGTACTTGTGCTTTCAAGAATATTTTTCAAGAAAACACAAGATCTAAAATAAAAACATGTTCTTTTAGATTAGTTTAATATTTTTTCCTTCCCGTCTTAAAAAGGTACTACTTTTTATACATTTAATATCAACTTCACTTGAATAACATAATAAATAATGGTAGGTCATTTCCATAAACCTTTCACGTAATAAAATACAGCAGATAAATACATCAAAACAAATATAAACAAATATATCATAGCGGTGCAAATGTACTTACTGTTCAGTATCCTTTGGAAATGAAAACATGCTTATTCCTTGACCTTATTTTGAGTGACACCCTCGAAACGCACAGGTATTACCAGTCATAGTTTTATAATAGCACAGCACTTACAAAAATAAACAGTTAAATAATACACTTCTTTCAACAAAAAAGACAACTAAACTCGATAACGATAACTCATCGACTACCGGACTAACGGGCCGGCTTAAGCGTATGACAGTTGTCCGGGTTACCTCCCACTACATTGATTTCGCCAAATGTCATATTGTCGCTTCTCGCTGTTGGCTCTTCTCGGGCAGCACTGTCAAACTCAAATATCGATCGGTTGTGGTACGCGGCGCGAGTGAACTAATCAAAATTAGCAACTATCACGTGTTTCCTTTAATTGTTAACTATGTTGCCATATTTTCCCGCAATTTCAATATCAACATTAATAGAATAAGGGGACGTTTTGAATAATGCTGAAATTATAATAAAATAAATAAATAAAAAAAAAATAGAACTCTTAGTTTATTAAATATATTATTATTTATTTTTAAGAATACGTTAAAATCCAGCGTTTCCTTGCTAACAAATGTTAAATTATAATTAAGTAACGTTATGTGGCAACATCGAACGAAAAACTACGAAGGTTTTTTGCTCACATTCTTTCGGTAGCCACAGATTCATGTGTCGAGCTATAGATGAGGATTTTAAAAATAACTACTTTGTTGTTTTGTAGTTGTTTTTCTTCAGTTTTTTTTTAGATAATTATGTTAAGGTGAGTAGGTCCCTATGTATGAATATAAGTTATAAAAAATAATATCTGTTATCAAACTATGAAAGACTAAAGATTATCTCTCGGATTTTGTGTATGCGATCCTCAGATAGGTAGCAAAGTTTGTCAAAAAGCTAGACAGATACAAAGATTTTTAATTTAAAAGGAAGCCAAATTTTAGAACATGTTGTGCTTATGCACCCGACGTATTGTCATGCTTGGCCTAGGGCTTCGTGTAACAATTTTTACGCGGCGTGCCTAAATGCCCCCAGTTCAAAGCTCTATTTTATTACAGAAATAACTATTTTGACTTGTTCGGCAGAATTATCTAAATAATATTATGTATTAAGAACAGCATTAACTTACCTTGGAATGTATTAAAAAAGCATCAACTTACCTTGGAATCTATGAAGAAATTTTAAAATACACTTTTTGTTTTATAGAAATGTATAGATATACTCATCGAAAAAGAATACTTAGAGCGGACGGAAGGGCAGAAAGACGAGTACAAGTACTTGGCATGATGGGGCACCTCATTGCGACGCCTTAAACTAATTTATTTTTTGACTCTGATGTAATGTTTTGTTTTTTTTTTATTAAACTCTTTCAAAAGTTTGTAGAAATATATTAATAAGTTGCTCGAATTTTGAAATAACGCAAAAACTGATTTTGGATGTTTAAAAGTATCTTAGAATTTTGGCCGTTTTAGCACATTGTTTTATAATAATTCTACTATTGTCTTCGTGTTTTAACATTATTGTATATTAGAGATGAAAAAATTAAATTTTTTCACGCAGCACTACTTCAAATCTTATACGGATATAAAAGAAGGCTAGCTAAGCCTTACCTCAGGTCAACTAAAATTGATAGTATACAAGATGTCTATTTTTAGGGGTACTGTTGGTAAATAAGGGGGAAGTTGGGGGACCATTTGTGATATTTTATGTTAAACTCCATTCCACAATAATTCGTTAATTTCGCGACCGCAATAAAATTTAAATGACAACCCTCAGTCGTAATCCCAACCATAAACAAGTTGCCTGACAAATATCTATTGTGTAGGCACCGGACCTTTTGAAAGGGTACAGGTCCTGATTACCTACTAATTTCAATAGTTTAGGTTAGCTTTTTTCAACAAAACAACAAATATAAAATAATAGGTAAGTATCTTTATTTTAATCATGTAATTAAATAGCTATTAATATTTATACAAAAATACTAATCTCTGTTTCACTATCACTATCGTCTTCATCTATGCCTAAACTAGTAATTAAGGGCCTTACGTTACTATTAATTATGTTATAGGAATCTTCGACTTGGATCACGTGTCTCACAGAATTTTTCCAACTTTCTACTGGGATAATATTTACACATTTTTTAATTAATTCTATAACAGAACTACTTAGTGTAGGGGATGTGTTTTCTCTTCTAAACATCGTCTTTAACTGGCTCCATATATGTTCTATTGGGTTAAAAATACAGTAATACGGAGGGTGGCGTAAAACTGTGTGACCATTAGCATTTGCGAGATTGTCAGAGATATATTCTTTTCCAATATTGAATGTTTTTAAAACATTTAGAAGGTCCTTTTTTGTATAGGTTTCCTCGAAATATATATTATTTTCCATCATATAGTTTTGAATTTCCACTTTTGTATTATTTGAATTCGGCACTTTACTTAGTTGGCGACTGTGGTAACTAGCGTTGCAGCAGACGATTCTGAAACCAATCTTCAAACAATGTAGCATCCGTGTCTTCATGGTAATCCAAAGATGAATTGGCAATTTTCTTCGCAGATAATAATAGAGCGTTCGGAATAAATCCATTTTCTGAACCTGCAAGTAATATCGTAATTTGTCCTTTGTTTGAGGGAGCTTTAGTTTGACATTTGATTATTGAATCGCTCCAACTTTTTTAGGAGTGTCGTGGGTATCAAACCAAGTTTCGTCCAAGTATATAATTGAACGATTTTCTTCCCTATATTGTCTGATAAGATTCAAATAATCTCTACGCCATACTTGTAAATGCTGCGATTCCATTAGTACTTGTCGTTTGTCAATGGTACGATATTTAAAACCCATTGCTTTTACTATTCTCCAAAGGCTTGTCCTGCCACGTGAAATGTCGGTTTCGCCTGCTGTAAGTACCTTTTTAGCGTATCTATTGTTGGGACTATTTGTTTACTGTACATGTCATAAATTTTCCTCCGAATCAAGTCTTTATCAGCTTCTTCGATGCTTCTCAATTTTCCGCTGTCACACCATTTTTTCTTTGGCTGGATGGGTTTGGTCACTATATCTTTTACTGTCGTTAATGCAACTTTGGTCATAATACTCGTTTCACTAAAACTTGCACTCCGGTCATACCCTTTTTCTAAAAGGGTACAGTAAACGTTCTTTATGATGTTTTTGGCATCAAGTGATAAATGTTTTTTCTTTGTTACACCATAACTTCCGGAAGCAATATTGTCTGAAGTTTCACACAGATCTGACATATTTTGGATGCTCGATAACACACACGAAAATACCTTTAACGCACAGCTTGACAAACACCAAACGACTGATGAACTAAGATAAAAAGACTCTGCTTTATATTGAACACCTGCAATTTGCCATTAACCTACCTAATATACCAATATAATAACATAATTAATAGTAACGTAAGGCCCTTAATAATTAGTTTAGGCATAGATGATATTATAATATTGTAGATTAGTATTTTTGTATAAATATTAATAGCTATTTAATTACATGATTAAAATAAATATACTTACCTATTATTTTATATTTGTTGTTTTAATGAAAATAGCTGACCTAAACTATTGAAATTAGTAGGTAATCAGGTCCCCTTTCAAAAGGCACTTCTTTATGGCTAGGTTTAAATTTTATTGCGGTCGGGAAATGAAATCAACGAATTATTGTGGAATGGAGTATAGGCATGTTGCCAAATCGTTTGTAGTGTTTGAAATCAATATTATACGATTAAACGATCAAAAAATCTTAACAAAAGTTAAATATTATTTTCAATTATATTCTATTATAAAACAGCGTTATCGATAGAAAGTTATCTCTATTAACTTTTTTTAATGGAATGTCGATTTCATTATTTGAAAAGATTTTTTATTTATAATTTAACTTATACATGGTATTATTTAATGATATTTACTTGTTATACAGGATGATTTCTAGACCTTTAAAAGTTCATATGAACATAAATATCCTGAAATGCTGAGTTTTCAGAGATATTTTGGGCCATATCTACATGGTTGCTTATAAGAGATACAAAACAACTTTAAATGTACGAGTTGTAGGATTTTATCTAAACCTTTAGAAGATGAAAAAAAAAGTAAACAAAAGGCGTTGTAAAGGACAGGAAAAATTAACAAATTAGTTGTTTTTAATGGAACAACACTGTATTTTTTTCTGCTATTTGATTCAGCAGAGAAAGCCTTTTTCTGATTTCAAAAATATACACGTCTATAATGCCTTGAAAAACAAAAGCCTAAACATTAACATTATTTGTTTTCCTTGGCATTCTAGACAAATTGAAACATGTTGCATTTATTTATCCGCTATTAATTATTACTATTACGTGACTTTTGTTTCCCAAGGCTTTCCAGATGTATTAAACTAGAATGAATACAGCTTTTTCAAAATTTAATCGCTCATATCTTAAAATCAGCTTGAGCTAATATAGACAAACTATATATTTTTGGAATGAGGACAGTCCCACTAAAAAAACCTAATTTGTTAATTTTTTCTAATTTGCGGTTCAGGTAAAACCCTAACAACTTCTACATTTAAAGTTTTTTGTATCTCTTATAGGAAACCCTGTAGATATAGCACAAAATATCTCTGAAAACCCAGTATAAAAGTTTTTTTTCCTATTTCTAGCATTTCGGAAAAGTCAAAGCACTCAGTAAATATGAATTTATTAGGAGGTCATAAAAAAAGAATGAAAACGTCTTAGCAACGTACAACATAGCCAACTTTTTTTATATAAAGTATTTTCGCTTAATCACGAGTTGCAGATATCAAAAAATTGTTCATAATAATTATTATTATTTTCTACTACTCTAAAAATCGGAAAAAATAATACCTGTAGCTTTATCGAAACCCAAGCATTTTAGAATAAGTATTATGTTTATATCAACTTAAAATTGGTCTGGGAGTCATCATCGAAATAAGTAGATGACATTAAGTAACACCCTGTATATCCGTTCGAGTTTTATTGCTTATAAAATATCCTTCATCAGAAGTTTTGTTTTTTAATACAGGATCAAAATGGAAATTGTGTCTAACTTCCATCGTCTTTATTTTCTTTTTAATGCAATATTTCGGTAAGTATAATATCTCTAAAGGTGCGTATTCATTTCAGCACATTTGGCGCGCACACACCGTTCGGGGAAACTTTTTAAAACCTAAGTATCTGCTACAGTTAAGTTTTAAGCTAAGTGCGTGCGAGAAAAACAATTTCTTCAAATATAGCGATTTTAAGTAGTCTGTTATGACTTATTCAATTTTCAAGTCAACGATTGCGCGGAGTAGTTTTACGCCTTGAAGATAAGATTTGTCGATACTAAACTTTTGTGTTAAGGTATCGTTAGATATCCTGCGCTTATTTTAAAAATATTTTGAATTGTACAGGCTGCGCTCAAAAAGTAGGGTGTCACAAAGTTACCATTTTTTTAAATAGGGCACCCTTGTATTTGAATAGATTTTTGAATTGTACGTGTAGTTTCATAACTTTTTCATTATAGGTTTAATATAAGATAATTCGACTTTGAATAAAAATTTTCCATTTGCGATCATCTATTTAATTGAATCATAGATATCTCCGGGGTGAAGATTACTCATATTTAACAGGAAAGAAAAATCCAAAATTCTTCACAAATATTTAATATTTCGCTCTACGCGTTTCGGTTTCTTAAACCATTTTCAAGAGCTATCAAAAAAGTTCATTTATATAAAAATCTCAATTATGTCTAATTCAAAATTATTTGGTGTTACTTACATAATATAAACACAAACTTTACATCAAGGACACAAACAAGCTCACAATGGCGAGCACAGGTTAACTAACTATATAAATTGATCAACGGGATAAACCCAAAAAACATTTAAAAATAAAACGCTTAAAAAATAAAACAAAATATACCGAACCAGAGCGACATCTAGATTGCACAAAGAGAGGTTCTATTATTTAAACAAATATTCATAAGAAATTTAATGGCATGCTTAAGAAGGTGTTGACTGACCCCTTGGATAAGACCATAACATCTTTTCAACCTCCTAGGTATATAAGGCTTACTTTTTTGGGCACTGTTTCTCTGAGAGTGGGTAATGTATTGAAGTCCTTAAACAACAATTTTAAAATAGCTTACAAATCGGTAAACAATTTACGTAGCTTATTCTCGAGAGTAAAGGATTCAGTGCTTGACAAGAGTGGGGTGTATTAATTTGTTGTCGTGTAACTCTTGCACAGCTAAATATGCTGGTCAGACAGGGCGTAGTTTTAATGTTAGAATAAAGGAACATTTAAACTCTCAGAAATCGCCTAATGACAGGAGATCAGCTTTTGGCCTACATTTAAGAGAGAATTTACATAGTTTTAATACTAAAGACAACTTTAAAATGCTACATAATGCGAATAAAGGCCATAAGCTGAATTTTTTAGAAAACATCGAAATAGCGAAATTAGAGATAAATGATCAGATTGAGTGTTTGAACGATCCTGTCGACGCCCACTATAGGGAAGCGGCGAGAATTGTAAACGACTTTAAGTAGTGAATATTTGTTTAAATAATAGAACCTCTCTTTGTGCAATCTAGATGTCGCTCTGGTTCGGTATATTTTGTTTTATTTTTTAAGCGTTTTATTTTTAAATGTTTTTTGGGTTTATCCCGTTGATCAATTTATATAGTTAGTTAACCTGTGCTCGCCATTGTGAGCTTGTTTGTGTCCTTGATGTCAAGTTGGTGTTTATATTATGTAAGTAACACCAAATAATTTTGAATTAGATATAATTGAGATTTTTATATAAATGAACTTTTTAGATAGCTCTTGAAAATGGTTTAAGAAACCGAAACGCGTAGAGCGAAATATTAAATATTTGTGAAGAATTTTGGATTTTTCTTTCCTGTTAAAGATCATCTATTTGTTATGAAAATACTACTTCAATTTTAATTCCGTCAAAAAAACTTACCCACTATAAAATATTTTATTTCATACTGTATTGTAAAACATACCTTTACATATTTGAATTTAGTCCAGAAAATAAGGTTTTACAGCATAAGTCGGGTAAAATTTTTTTACCGGACTAGTCCTGTAAAATTTCTTTACCGGACTGAAATTTGTAAGTTTTAGTTTAATCGATGTCAAACACACAATGTTTCTCCCAGTAAATATAAGCACTTTTCAAATATACGACGCAGAATAAAACTTCATTATAATTTCAAAACATAATTATAATTTTCAACAGAACAGTATGAAATAAAATATTGTACGTCATTCGTCCGGCAAATCCTTTACAGTATTCGTTTCAAAATTCCAGACTCGGCTCCTTCGTCGCCTCGTTTCGAAACATTTCACTCATACTGTAAAAGTTGATTTACCGGGCTTATAACGTAATAGATATTTACATTTTACATTATTTTCATTTGTTTTCCATGGCTACTGGGATCCATCGACAAAAATGCTACAACGAGAACGAGAAATCTCGAAAAATCGAAATATTGCAAAAACTATTAGAGATAGGGATAGGACATTCTTCACAAAAGTTGAAGAATTGTTGTTGGCAGAAAAATATACAGGGTGGGCCATTCAATAAAAGTGACATTTTATAATTTGAAGTTTGCTGACTTTGGACTGGAGACTTGGAGTACAAATTATGAATTGCTTGGATTAGTATTTTCATAACAAATGGATTATTGCAAATTGAAAAAAAAACATACCTTAATATCGACAAATCTTATCTTCAAGGCATAAAACTACTCCGCGCAATCGTTGACTCATCCGCTACATATTTTAGAGTAAAAATCACTTTGACAATCTAGATAAAATTACCCTTAATCCAACCTTTATAACGAAATTTGGTAACTATTGAGATATTGCGAATTTTTCGCTAATTTTTTTGTATACACCCTAATTTGGGGACGCTGATAACGAATCCGAAGTTTTTTTTTAGCGCTGCCTACTAGTTTTCGAGAAAAGAGATATTGTAATTTTTAAGTTGGAATAAATGAGTGGGCTATACTATAGAAATTGCCCACTATGATCAGACAATATATTATTATTAAAAATATTACATTGACCGGACATTATGTACAAAATGTAAAACATATTGCCACAATAACAAAATCAGTTGGCACAGTATGTTATTATTATTTAACATAAAAACAAATTTAATACAAGTTGCGCATTCCCTTTAAATTATAAAGTGCTTGACAACCTTGTAGAGCTGTTCATAACGACCAGGCACTCTGATAAATAATAATTAAATAGACATTTATTAAATTTCTTCTATCTCTCGATGGGTTGTAGCTAAAACCCCAGTCCCTGACAAAGTTCAGGACACTGCTGATGTGGGCGTTAGCTACTTCTTCGGGTTCCGGATGGCTTCCTCAAAGTGTACAAGTCTTTTCTGACTGGGTAAACTGGACATATTATACACGAGCTGTGATGAGGGGTCTCCTCTCTTTAAGGGAAGTATCCTTCCAGCCCTAATGAGCAGGTGTGTTCTCAGCTGGCATTGCTTTTCTCTCTTAATTGGGGCAATGAGGTTAATCTCTGGCTGAGCTTTCTAATGAGAACAGTCGCCAGTGACTGAGCGCTGGGAGTTCCATCGAGTAGACCTTGTGTTGTCCAGCTAGTCATTTTGGCACGGTCATGACTTTTTGTGCCGTCCGAATTTATAAGGGCAGGGCATTATAAAAGTGTTTTATTAAGAGAAGGTTTCAAATTTTCATTTTTAAAACTACAAAAATCATTGAGGAGGTCACTTTCTGTGTACCTAACCCAGTAGTTAGTCAACAAAAATTTATGGGGGGAATGCAGGCAAGAATCTTCCTTTTTTAGATTATTCCATTAGGTTCAACATTCCCATTAGATTCGTGTTACGACAAAAAGTTGTTCTCAAGAAACTCTTGCATAAAATTTAAGTTTTAAATTTTTGATTCATGTTCCGAATATCGTTAAAAACAATGTGCAAAATATATAACTCTGATAAAATTGTGAGTTGATCCCGTATGCACAACAACTGCGTTTTATGATGCGACACAACTAAATCGCTTTTTACCTAAACAAAAAAGTAACTTAAATCTCTACAAACTTTTGAATGGAAAAATCGAAGTTGAAGAAAACAATTGTGGTTTGTGCAAAGGACAGTGATACGTGAATGTATAATTGTAAATAATTAGGATTGTATTGAATTTAAATATTGAAAAAATGCTATTTAATAAACGATTACATTTAATTCCTGTGGGTTTTACACAAAACATGTCTTTAATTTCTAAGAAATACGGTGTGACTAAGAATGCAGTGTGGCAATAAAGAATTATGAACGTTTTTTCTTGGGAAGTAACTATTATATGAAATAGTGCTAAACCTACGTTGGTATTACATTCGGAATTTCTTCGCCGAATTAATAGTTCGTCGAGATTTTCTTCATGAATTGGTGTTTGCGTTGCATCCTTTAGGCCCAAATTTTCAATGTCCTGTTAATAAAACAGCCACATAAACTTCCATGACAATAATTGTTCCAACAAAGGTTTCCTTGGAAGTATTCTTGTAGTTAGTTTTACGAGGACATTGATAATTTGGGCCTAACACTGATTATAACAGTCATGAAGTGTAATAATCCAAATGTCTAAACAATTTTATTATTAGGCTAATAACGATTGAGGTCGTACGTCGAACAAATACGTTATTTTCCTGGCACCTTTAACGTCTATTATCAGACTAGAAGGTAATTTCTTTCTACACTCGTACATAATCACGTACTGCGCAAGTGCACAATGACTTACGAATGCCGATATTAAATGAATTCTTTGATAAAATCATAATGAATCACTCATGGATAATTTTTACGGGGGTGAGGGGGGGGGGGGGGGACACATTACACATTAAAATACATTTGTATAAGTGCATGAATAGATTCTATTATAACGGATGTAAAAATAATTGTGAAACAACATAATAACAAAAAACTATTTAATAATAATTTTTATTAAAAACCTAACTTAGTTTTTCCGAAAAGATATCCGTACAGGCGCTTTCATTTCAAAACGAACCACCCTAAATATCTCATGATTTTGGAGGAAATAAGATTTGACAAGAAACACGTCAGTTTTAATATTGAGGGGGAAGGTAGGTTAATTACACAATTAATAGAATTTTACTATTCATCTCCACACCTCCAGCCAACCTCACTTTAAAATGTCAAACGGCATCACCTATCGAGTGTTACGTCGTTGCAAACGGCATTAAATTACCAAGAAAGGTGAAATCGGTTTGCGTGTAAGGTGGCAAAGATTGTGTTGAAATAATAAAAATTAATTTAGCGTAATTGTCTTCCATTTTGAAAGTATTGAATTCTCCAAAGTGCAAAATATCATTGTCACATTTAAGTAATACAGAGTGGCAAAAAAGTCTCGCATAATGCCTGTAACATTTGAATTACCTCGTATACGAAAAAGTTACTTTATGAAAGTTGTTCAGTAAATTATTCCGCTCATTTCTAGCTACATGAATTTTTTCTGTCATTTCTGGTTTGGTTGCCATAGACACTAACTTACTTTCTTTTAATTGAATGAATTTTTTGTATTTGAAATTTTTATTTATTTAAAATTGTAACAAACTTTATAATAACAAAATAGATAGGCTAGAAAATTGAACAACTTAACATCGGAATAATAAACAAGTGAAACCTTTTCAGTGGATCAGGTGTTCAAAATGACCACCATTTTCTGCTAAGCAGAGCGCCAGTCGATCCCTGAACCCGTCTACAACGTTTAAAAGTCCTCTGGAATGGCCCGAATTTCAGCACTAATTCTGACTTTTAAAGATTCTAAGTCATTTGGACGGTTAACGTAGACTTTGTTCTTTAAGTGTCTCCTCAAAAAGAAGTCGAGCGGGGTTAAGTCCGGGGATCACGCTGGCCAGTCAATAGCACCTCTTCTGCCTATCCAACGTCCTGGAAATTGTTCGCATATGTATTGTCTAACATTTGCCGCATAATGCGCAAGTGGTTCATCTTGCTGAAACCATACCTGTTCGTTTATGCCATTATTTACACCCGGTAAAACCATTCGGCAAGAAGGAATTATGTGAGTTCTGAGGAGGTCCGGATATTTTTCGTTATTCAAATTACACTCTATGAAAAAAAGATCCTACAATATGTCGACCAACTATGCCCGCCCAAACAGAGAGAGATTCTCGTCTCGTCTCGCTCTCTCTCGACGAGACGAGAGAGATATTTTCTCTCGAATGAAGCTCCGAGACGAGAGAAAGACCCTCTCTCGTCGAGAAATTCTCGTCTCTCTCGATCTCTCTCGAGAAAGAAATGTTGGTTTTATAATTTATTATGAGTGCTTACATTGACATACTAAACAGTTAAGCTGTTATTCATGTTTTTTGTATTTTTTTCGATTAAAAATATGGAAAAATTGTGATATTTAAATTTAAAATTAGCATATATATATGTAACCTGAAATTTAAAAAAATTTAGTGTAATAGGCACGACACACCAGTTTAAATTAATATTTAATAGAGGTTATATAGGGAGGTTTTACATTGATGAAATGCTTTTCTTATATTTGTCAGAAACTTTTTAGATTTTCATGATCACCAAAACCAAATATATGAAATGAAGAAGAAACGATAAGGGAACATATGTCTTTATGACAATAATTTAAAGGGTTAACATTTTCTAATTTCGCATTTATATCATTTTTTTTAAATGTGTTGATATTTCTTATATTTTTAAAATAAATATTAAAAAATCAATACACTTCAAAAAAATATATAAATGCGAAATCAGAGTATGGTGAAAAATGCAATCTTACCATTGTCCTACCTTTCTACAAAAAAAATAATATAACGCCAATTTTAAGCATTATTCTAAAGAGTCTAAAGTAATTGCAACATGGAACATAAAAATCCTAATAAACTAAAAAATATAATACAGTTACTTAGATACAAAAAAGGGTTGATATCCAGATGTATAAAAAGTAAGTTAAGTTGAAAAAAAACATTTATTACCTACATTTAGTTAATATTTATACAGTAAGTCCCAGAAGCCATTTCTCCCTATGACGTTCCATTGGAACGCAACAGACTGTCAAAGTTCAAATAGGTCATTTTTCAAATGTTAATATCTCGTTAACTTTTAAGTTTAGACGTATATCTTGAATGCAAGAAAATAAAATAGAATCTACGTGTTCGAGCGTTTTTCCGAAAATCATACCGCTGAATTTTAAGTAAATTTAGACATTACTTCTGGGGCTCACTTATTTCTTAGCAAATATATTTTTCTTATTGTTCTCGCTGACTGCATTACGACGGTTCCTATGTTTTCTTATTACAAGTTCTGCTTTTGAGAACAGTCTTTCAGCAGGAATACTGGTAGCCATTTCAACAAGATTTGGAGATATGTTCTCATGATCTCCGCACCATTTTAAACTATTGGCATCTAGCTCTTTCTCCGTGTTTTACTTTACCTTTGATATTCGGCTCTTGCTACCTCTGAATTGTTGTGATCGTTTTTTTTTTATATAAGCCAGCCATACCAATCACGAGAGAAGCGAGACGAGACGAGAGATCCGTTTTATCTCGTCTGACGAGACGAGACGTGAGAAGGCCTTCTCTCGTCTCGTCTCGTCTTGCGGCAACACTACTGATAAGCCTATCTCTTCCATTTCATTAATTAAACTTATCATTAGTAAACTTGAGTTCAAAGGCACTGTAATAAATAACTGTAAATGCTCAACTCAAAATGTTAACAGAATCGAAGAAAGGGATTAATAGAGATCTTGATACTTTACTGCACGTGGAGGAAAATAAATTGATTAGCACGAAGTTTCTTGGGCAAGCCGTAGGAAAACATCAAACCACAGTGTTGCGCACTTTAAAAAAACATAAATATTTTCCTTACAAATATGAAAAACATCAAGAGCTACGGCAAGGTGATGAAGAATGGAGAATGGTATTCTGCTTTGAGGTAATGGAAAGAGCAAAAACTAATAGGGATTCTTTGAGAAATATTTATTTTACCGATGGGTCTTCCAACGAGGACTGAACAGGGGCTCATTTTTGAGCTTCCTTGTATTTAAAGAAAAATCCAAAATAGCCAATCGATGTACTTTTTCCTGCAGAATTCAAAAATGTAACCAAAAATTTATTTGAACCAGAAACAAAAGAGTTACGCTATGGATAAGGTGTTTTTTTAAATGGAACATAGCTTTTTTTTATACGATTTTTGGAACGAGTGATTTTTTTTTTGTCCGTTCTGATTAAAATATTTAATCTTTTGACAGCTATTTTTATTAAATTTTAATGTTTTATCCAGTATAATTTAACTTTAACCTGTTTGAAACATACACTAGGTAATAAAGGTATAATCACCTTTGAATCCTTCAAAGTCAAAAAATTTGACAAATTTACTATAATATTGCCGAAATGAAATATTCGTTAGATGAGAGATTGCAGATTGTTATCTTGTTCTACAAATGCCAAGAAATTGCAAGAGAAGCAAGGAGAAGATTTATTGCAAATTTTCACAGAAATATATCCGTCAATACTATTCTAAGGATAAAGAACCTATTTGAGGAAAATAAAACATTACATGACAGAAAAAGAAATCCAACTCTATACTAATTTAAAAAAAAAAAACATTAATAATTTAATTGTTCAATGTGACCTCCGTTGTTCTCGAAACATGTGCGATAACCTCTTTGTAGCCTTTCCAAACTTGCTGTTATACTGTGATTTTCCTGGTTAAGGCGATTTATTTCATTCACAATTTTCTGCATGATCTCTTCAATATCGTGGTTTCGCTGCTTGTATACCACGTTCTTTAAATGGCCCCAAAGAAATGTGTCTAATATTGACAAATCGGGACTATTGGGTGGCCAAGCATAGGTTCCATTTCTACCAATCCATTCTTCATGGCGTCCGTTTAAATATTGAGTAACCTCACGCACGGCATGCAGAGGGGCCCCATCATGTTGCCAAATTAAATTTTGATATTCTTCCAATGGTAAATCTTCCAAAAAGTTCTCAATTTCGTTTTCTAAGAACTTGTAGTATATCTGTCCATTTAAAGTCCCGTTAAAAAATATTGGTCCCAAAATTCTATTATTTTTTATGCCACACCAAACATGGATTGAAGTCCTTCCTTGAAATTTAATTGTCTGAAATTTTCTTGGATTTCCAACGGCCCAGTGATGATTATTATGTCTATTGAAAACCCCCGATGTTGTGAATGTGGCTTCGTCAGTCCATAAGATATTTCTGAATAAATTAGGGTTTTCGTTTTCTTTCCCAATCACAATTTGGTAAACAAATTGGAAGCGAAGTTCTTTTTGTGCCGGTGTTAGATGTTAAAGTGGAAGGATACGATAAGACTTAAATTTATGATTTCTTAAAGTCCTGTGAACAGTTCCTTGGGTAACTCTTCTGCGTCTTACACCGCCGCCGTATTGAACGTCCCGAACTGCGTCCGAAATTGATTTGGTTGGATTCAGTCGAAAATAATTCACAATGGCACGGTCTCGATTTCTATTCCTTTCTGGATTTCTTTTTCTGTCATGTAATGTTTTATTTTCCTCAAATAGGTTCTTTATCCTTAGAATAGTACCTATTGACGGATATATTTCTGTGAAAATTTGCAATAAATCTTCTCCTTGCTTCTCTTGCATTTTCTTGGCATTTGTAGAACAAGATAACAATCTGCAATCTCTCATCTAATGAATATTTCATTTCGGCAATATTATAGTAAATTTGTCAAATTTTTTGACTTTGAAGGATTCAAAGGTGATTATACCTTTATTACCTAGTGTATGTTTCAAACAGGTTAAAGTTAAATTATACTGGATAAAACATTAAAATTTAATAAAAATAGCTGTCACAATATTAAATATTTTAATCAGAACGGACAAAAAAAAAATCACTCGTTCCAAAAATCGTATAAAAAAAGCTATGTTCCATTTAAAAAACACCTTATCCATAGCGTAACTCTTTTGTTTCTGGTTCAAATAAATTTTTGGTTTCATTTTTGAATTCTGCAGGAAAAAGTACATCGATTGGCTATTTTGGATTTTTCTTTAAATACAAGGAAGCTCAAAAATGAGCCCCTGTTCAGTCCTCGTTGGAAGACCCTGTACAGGGTCTTTGATTATATTTACGTCAACTCTAGAGCCTTTATTATTAGAGATGGAAAAAAATCTTATATACAAAAGTTCTAGGGTCTTTCTTCTATTATCTTTTGAAGTTATCAGGAAAAACAAAGTCGCATCGGAAAATGAAAAAATATAAGCAACTTCAAGTTTTTTAAATGGAACACCCTGTATATTATGCGCTAAAATGAAAGATCTTTTTTCCGTGATTGTAAATATATATATATGTTGATGACATTTGGGTGAGCTATTTTTGATATATCTTAGCTTAAAATATAAATAAATTGAAAAGAAGGTTGATAAACTTGTCAAGCAAACCATGGAAACAATTGTTAAGTTATTTATTACGCTTTATGAATTGTTTCCATGGTTTGCTTGACAAGTTTATCAACCTTCTTATCAATTTATTTATATTTTAAGCTAAGATATGTCAAAAATAGCTCACCCAAATGTCATCAACATATATATATATTTAGAATCACGGAAAAAAGATCTTTCATTTTAGCGCATAATATACAGGGTGTTCCATTTAAAAAACTTGAAGTTGCTTATATTTTTTCATTTTCCGGTGCGACTTTGTTTTTTCTGATAACTTCAAAAGATAATAAAAGAAAAACCCTAGAACTTTTGTATATAAGATTTTTTTCCATCTCTAATAATAAAGGCTCTAGAGTTCACGTAAATATAATCAAAGACCTGTACCGTACGTGTGAGTCAGCGATTGCGCGGAGTAATTTTATGCCTTGAAGATAAGATTTGTCGATAATAAGCTTTTGTATTAAGGTATGGTTGGATATCTGCCACATTTTAAAAATATTTTGATTTATACAGGGTGCGCCTAAAAAGTAAATAAAGTTGCATTTTTTTTTAAATGAGACTCCCTATATCTTAGAATATTTTTGGATTTTGCATAAGATTACAATTATTTTTTATAAAGTGCATTATAAGTCTAAACCTAATAGTTTCCGAGATATCGACTTTTAAAAAATGACATTTTTGAATTTTGACAGCTTTTAGCGCTTTCTACATATCCCTATCTTAGTTTTAACAATCTTTCTAAAATTGTCAACTTCCGGTTAAACCGGATGTAGCTCAAAATCCGAAAATATAGTACTTCCGGTTTAACCGGAAGCTGGTATTTTTGGGAAGATAATTAAAAAGTAAGATAGGGATATGTAAGCCGTTTTGCTCTATGGCGTATCGTTAGAAAGCTAGACGCTGTCAAAGTTCAAAAATGTCATTTTTCAAGAGTCGATATCTCGAAAGCTATTAGGTGTAGACCTATAATGCACTTAATGAAAAATAATTGTAATTTTATGTAAAATCCAAAAATATTCTAAGACATAGGGTGTTCCGTTTAAAAAAAATGTAACTTTATGACGCCCTACTTTTTGGGCGCACCCTGTAATATTCAAAATATTTTTAAAATGTGGCAGATATCCAACCATACCTTAATACGAAATCTTATCTTCAAGGCATAAAATTACTCCGCGCAATCGTTGACTTACCCGGTACAGGGACATTTTTTTAAGTATCTCACCCGATTGGCGATTTTGCTATTGCCTAAAATAAAAAACAAATTACATATTTCTTAATGATTTTCGACAAGGAAGCCAAGTTTAATGTCAAAAAATATATGGGTTCACAAATTTGACAGATACGACGCCATTATGAATTTTTTCTAAATGGCAACCCTCATAAATAATCAGACGAGTAAATTGCACTTGGCGATCCGATTTCAAAAACCCATAGTTGAACTGGTGTAGTCCTGATTCGGGTCTAAAGGCCGTCGTAGACAGTCTACTTCCAGCACCGGAGATGGAAGGACCTCTGAAGAAGCTCGCCACTCGTACTAGCGAAACGTTAGGAAGCAATTCCAACCGACGACGGCCTTTAGACCCGAATTAGGACTACACCAGTTCATCAACTGGCCGCGAAAGCCTTAACCAATTTGTCAAACCCATAGTTGTTAATATTTATTTTCAGCCGTTTCGGAGATACGAGGGTTCCTAATTTGCCTTCATCGATTTTTCTTTTAAGTGTCTCACCCCTTTAATAAATAAACCTTCTAAGCTGAACACCTTGATTTTTTTCACAATTACATAATTTCCCGTTACCAAGCCATCTACGCTATAATTGAATCCGACAGATATCAAAAAGTGGCAGATACGACGCCATTTTGAATTTTTTTAAATGGCAACCCTCATAAGTAGCCACACGAGTAAATTGCATTTGGCGATTTGATTTCAGAAATTTATAGTTGTTGATATTTATTTTAAGCCGTTTCGGATATACGGGGGTGAAAATTATGTATCTGTGAAAAAATTGGGGTTTCAGCTTAGAAGGGCTATTTATTAAAGGGATGAGACACTTAAAAGGCAAAATCGATGAAGGCAAATTAGAAACCCCCGTATTTCCCAAACGGCTTAAAATAAATATCAACAACTACAGGTTTTTGAAATCGGATCGCCAAGTGCAATTTACTCGTGTGGTTATTTATGAGGGTTGACATTTAAGAAAATTCAAAATGACGTCGTATCTGTCAAATTTGTGAATCTATATATTTATTGACATTAAATTCGGCTTCCTTGTCGAAAATCATTGAGAAATATGTGGTTTGTTTTTTAACCACGCCACTGGTTGCAATATTGTCAACAAAATGGCGGGCTTTGCATTATAATTATAAACTTTCACACTTCTAGACCACTGTGCATTGAGGTCGCGGACCACTGTGCCACCCAATGTCAAGTTCAAATAAACAAGAGTCAGCACTTTCGGGGTATAAACACCCGAACATTGGGTGGACACGGTACCTTCGTCTCAACGACAGGTCACCTTCCCTGAGATCAGGAGCGCCCATGTGTGTCTTAAAGACTCCAGGCTACTCTCCTGATCCTTCTCCAGTTACCCCCCAGAAGCCCCTCAGACACCTCTCTTGAGAGCCCCCATCGACAGTGCCACACCCCCACGGAGACATGCTGGGTTTCCTCCAGGCTACCTGATAAATAATTGGCGAATATAAATAAAAGTCTGTATTGTTTTTTAGCAAAAGCATTTTCATTCACGCCCCGTTAGGGATACAACCCCCAGTTGTGACAATATGGTCACCTGATATTTTAAAAAAGTGACCTCCAATAACACTAACTGATACCTAACAGATCATTTCTGTATTGTTACTATACCCAAAGCCCACAATTTCTATCATTGACTCATTGAATACCAATAATCACCAAATCTAGGAAGCGGCAGAAAAAAAATATTGTACAAGTAAATGTTTTTATGCATATAATAAACTTTGCCGCTTCAATAACAATAAACTTAGAAGGCGACGTTTTCATACAAGCCGCAATCAGCTGAATGCATTTAAAATAGCACGGTGATTCCTGCACTGCACTGGGATTCTGATCGCGGAGAAAATAAATATTGCAACACACAGAGACCGATTTTACTTGAAAGATTTGAAAATAAGCGTACCGGCAGGGTTTTCGCACTGCTTGATTAGTTGTGTTTTTATTATTAATATATAGATAGAATCAGTTTTCGTAGTCGTTCAGATAGATATTGTTTTGTCAGGGTGTCCCACCGGGAACCGCTTTGATCTATATATGGAAAACTATATATCTGTACCCCAGAGCCAGAGTGTGTTAAGTCCAAAAACTTAGTTTTTCAGAAGAGCAGTTTTAATAATATTCATTTTAGACTTTTGCAAATTATAAAACACTGTTTTTACTAAATCTAGTCACAATTTCATAATTAAATTAGTTATAGGAATACGAATAAAGAGCATAATGCCAAAGTTTTTAATTTAGTTTTTGTTTTTAATTTTAGTGACTTAACATAGTTTGGCATATGCAAAAAAACTCATTTTTGGATTTATCATATATGTTAAGTCCAAAGTGATGCACTTGACATATTTGCAGTGGACTTAACATTTTTAACATTTAGGTAAATTGGAGGGGGGATAATACTACCTACGTGTTCATTACATAATTTACTGCTTAATTATTAAAAAATATAACACAATTTGGTCTCTTATAATAAACAAATATATTTTAAGTCGTCATCTTGGTTTTTTTCCGTATTCCAAATTCTTGTAATAGTCATGGAATCTTTTTGGTTCCCATTTAAGAAGTTTTTGTAAATGGCTATACTTTTTAGCTGAAATTGGTTTAGGCCCATCCCTAATCGGTGGAATCGGTAAAGGAAAGTAGTCATTTGGTTTATTTCTTCTGTGAAAGTCGACATCTAAAAAATCTGTACTAAAATCGGTTTTATAATAGAGAATTCCAGGGTTACTTCTTCTCACTGGCAAGTGGACTGCTAGGGATATCAGAAAATCGTTGCCTGCGCTATTTTTTTTCTTGTTGATATATGGTGTTGTTGATCCCTCAAAAAGATGTTTAAATTCTTTAAAATCGGAATATTCCATGTTGACTACAGTAAAGTGTTTTTTTGTTCCACACAATCTGATCATCTGCTGCCAATCCCAAGGGGTAACTATTTGAAACTGGGGAATCTTCTTTCTTTCACGCTCTATCGTCGAGTGAACGGCATCCGCCTCCAAGTGTGTACGTCTTTATTAACTAGCTCAAACTTGTTAGAACGTAATAGTTGATTATTAAATAAACATAAAAAGTTAACTTACTTGATTTTTTTCTGGTCCTAGCTTCTGCGGCCTGAACATTTTGAATATTTTCGGCCTTTTCCAAGCTTTTTATTATTTTACTAGTAGTTCTAGAAGACCACGGAACACGTCTCGTAATAGGCATTGTAAATAATAGAAATTGCACAGCACAAAAAACTCGCAAGGTATGTTGACTGGTTGTGGAGTTAACATTTTAAACTGAACGCAAATCCAGAGGCAAATAAGGTTAGCGCTACTTAACATTGTTTGCCTCAAGGAGAGCTGTGGACTTAACGTAGTTTAAAATGAGCTATTTTCGTTATTTTAAAGGATACGCCAAAATGGAAAATATCAAACGATGCGCCGCAAAATTTTAAGTCACTTAACATATTTAGCTAAAATTTGGCCAATTTGGACTTAACATAGTCTGGCTCTGGGGTACAGATATAGAAAATTTGACAGTACGCTAATGTTACTGAGGGCAACCCGGCTAAAATATTTTTAATAGGGTAACACTTCCGTTTATACCGGCAGTAGGTGTCAACTTGCTTATTTTAAATGAAACAGCCTGTATATTATTACATTTTTGAATTCTACGTAAGATTCTAGGCAGATATTGTATATCATATTATATATCCAAGTCTAAGCGTTTTTGATATATTTAAGGTTTTATGTCAAATAATTACTTTTGCAGGCCATAAAATAACTACCAATACGTAATTCCTATAAGGAAGTCTTTATTATTTACTTTGGGTTCGATGCCTTGTTAAAGAGGACCTGCTTTAAAAGATTTTTTGTAATATTTTGACAACTATTAATACAGGGTGTTCAAATAATAAGATTGTAAATGAAATTAGGAAAACTGCAAAAAATCTACATTTTCAGATGAAAACCCCTAAATTTTATAAATATTTCTTATTTAGCATTAAAAATAAGGGTAAGTTTGTATAAGGTTGTTCGTTCGAAAAAATTGTAGTTTTCGAGTTATTGCCAATTTAATATTTTTTTATGGCAATTTTGCTGCGAATATTAAGTTTAGTTACTCCCAGTTGGCTATGAGTTTAATCACTCCTAATTAGCTATGACGGCGTTGACAAAATTTTTAAACCGACTATTCAGACAATTTGTTGCTCGCTGTTCATAGAGACCCGTTTTACCAGCATGATGGCGCACTTCCACATTGTAGTTACCTCATCGATAATTTTTTACGAAATGCTTTTAATGATCGATGAATCGCCAACAATGGCCCTTTCCTTTGGCCACCCCGCTCCCCAGATCGTACAGTGCTCGATTATTTTATTTGGGGTAGAATTAAAGATCGAGTGTATAATACTCCCATAACAACTATGGAAGATTGCATGCAGCGAGTGAGGAATGAATTTGCAAATTTAAGGTCCATGTCAATAAGAAAAAAAACCCATTACCAAGTGTTGCTTAGATGCGGAAAGTGTCTGGAAGTTGAAGGACGTCAGTTTGAACATTTACTAAAAAATAATAAATAGAGGTTTCCATTTCAAAATCTAGATTTTTTGCAGTTTTCTTAATTTTATTTTTAATCGTATTGTTTAAACACCCTGTGTGACAGCCTCAAACATTTCTTTAACATTTGACTGTTTTCAACTCCGTCATAGCCAACTAGGAGTGATTAAACTCATAGTCAACTGGGAATAATTAAACTTAATATCTGCAGCAAAATTGTCATATAAAAATATTACATTGGCAATATTTCGAAAACTACAATTTTTCCGAACAGACAACCTTATACAAACTTACCCTAATTTTTAATGCTAAATAAGAAATAATTATAAAATTTAGGGGTTTCCATTTGAAAATGTAGATTTTTGCAGTTTTCCTAATTTCATTTTTAATCTTATTGTTTGAACACCCTGTATTAATAGTTATCAAATTATTATAAAAAATCTATTTAAGCAGATCCTTTTAACAAGGAATCGAACCAAAATTAAATAATGAAGACTTCCTTATAGGAGAAATTGATAATTATTTTATGACCCGCAAACGACATTTTTTGACATAAAATCTTAAATGTCAAAAACGCTTAGACTTGGGTATAGGACATGATATACAAAATCTGCCTAGAATCTTACGTAGAATTCAAAAATGTAATAATATACAGGGTCTCTCATTTAAAATAAGCAAGTTGACACCTACTCTTAAATAGCATTTTGATAAAAACTTTAGAATAAGGGTACTTTACTGTAACGTAAATAAAAGTTATTTCGTTACATTGGATTTTAAAGTATATCTATCTTTAGGTATTGGCGCTGCCATCTATGGATAACTCTGCATACTGCAGTTAATATCGATTCTTTAAGTTTGTATACAGGGTCGTTGGTATGCATGGAAACGGTCGATTATCTTTTAAAGTATAACAGCTAGCAAAAAATAATTAAGACAAAAGTTTTAGGGTTTTTTAAAGTCTATGAAAATTTTAAAAGAATAAGTATACAGGATGAGTCAGAAAGCTGCATAAAGCTGTAGGAAGACAAAGTTACCTTTTTTTAATAGAACACCGTATATCTTAGAATATTTTTAACATTAAATTGCAATTATTTTTTAATAAATACATTATGAGTCTAAACCTAATAGTTTCCGAGATATCGACTATTTAAAAATTACATTTTTGAAATTTGACAGCCTCTAGCTTTCTAACGGTGCGTCTTATAGTAAAACGGCTTACATATTCCTATCTTACTTTTTTATTATTTTCCTACTGGTGTCAACTTCCGGTTAAACCGGATGTAACTCAAAAGCCGGAAATATAGTACTTGATAGTAGTTGATATTTTTGGGAAGATAATAAAAAAGTAGGATAGGGACATGGAAGCCATTTTGCTCTATGGCATGACATTAGAACGCTATAATCTGTCAAAGTTCAAAAATCTAATTTTTCAAAAGTCGATATCTCGAAAAGTAAAAGGTTTTTTTGGAATTCAAAAATATTCTAAGATATAGGGTGTTCCATTAAAAAAAAAGTAACTTTGTTTCTTTACGGCTTTTTGACTCATCCTGTATACTTTTTTTTTTTAATTCTAATAGACCTCAAAAAACCCTAAAACTTTTATCTTATTAAGTTTAACTTTAAGAAATAATCGACCGTTTCCATACATACCAACAAATCTGTATATGAAGAGACCAACTGTACATTTGCCGTTCTATAACATAGATTGGTAGGGTATTCTTTATTATAGATTATCAATTTCTTACATTTAATTTAGTTTATATTGTCTCCGTGAATAGAAAGAGGCTCTAGTCAGGGAGGTTGATTTTTTTCTTTTTGGAGAGTCACTTTTGGTTTTGTCCTGATACAGGTATGTCACGCTAACTTTGAGTTTCACTAAATTTATATTTTGTTTAATAATAAGTATGTAATTGAACCATATAAATATTCCTTACTAATAAGCCATGACCTTTTAATCCATTTTTACACCAATTAAATTCCACATTTTTATGTTCTAACAAAATAAAGACGTGCCGGCCATAATGGCGTCATAAATTAGTAATCTTCATTCATTTCATTCATCCTTGTAAATTATAATGTTTTTAATGATCTAAAAGCATTATCTTAACAAACAGCAGGCAGTAATCATAATATTTCTTGAAGAAATGTGAATTTCAACCAATATTTTCATAATTTTGCATTCAATTTAAAACCACCTTTGTTTCATTGTCAGGTCATGGTTTTGTTCGTTTTTCGTCGTCAAATAATATCTAAACTCTCAATTTAATTTTGTTTTTCGGGTCTCTGTCGTTTCTTTTACGTTTTAGCGAATATCGTTGGCCAGTTGGTAGTTTATTTAAGTTCTTGACGAACATTGGTGAGAACCAGATATAGAGTAAACCTAGCTGGACCATTCTCAAGGAAACCGACAGATCCAGGCCCTACAGAACTGATTGCTGACAGAATATCTCAGGAAGCTGACTTCGAGGAAAGCGGTTGAGTTTCTCTTTAGTTTCTAAGCTCTGAAACCTAAATTGAATTTTATGGAAGTAGTCCATCTCACAGTGGAGTAATATTTTAAGTGAGGAATGGAACACAAAGTCTGCTCCACTAATTTAATAAAAAAGTTCAGATCAACATCCCAAACATGTTTCGAAGGTATAAACCTTCATCTTCAGTGGGTAATAATTAAGATGTTATTTATGAAGAGACCAATGACATTGTTAAATTTATATACATTTTGGTACGACTCCACCATGATGGTCGTACCCTATTACAATTTCCCAGTAAAATTTGGGTTCTTCAACAAATTTAAAATAAAACTAAATTCATTTTAAACTAACTTCAATTGGTTAATTTTACTTTAATTTTAATATGTGCTAGTTACCTAATTAAATTTACATATGTCTTTTTAAAAAATTTTTCTGCAACATTGGTTTAAATAAATTTAACAATGTCATTGGTCTCTTCATAAATAACATCTTAATAATTACCCACTGAAGATGAAGGTTTATACCTTCGAAACATGTTTGGGATGTTGATCTGAACTTTTTTATTAAATTAGTGGAGCAGACTTTGTGTTTCATTCCTCACTTAAATTGAATTTGTTGAAAAACTCACCTCATTTTCCTCAATGATATCTGTCAGGAATCAATTCTGATTTAATGTTTATTTTCTTTTAAACTTTTAACTCAATTGGCGCGACATACCTGTACTGGGTGGAACATACCTGTACTGGGTGGATCAGTGGCGTATTTAGGATTGTGACACGGGGGGGTCCACTTATCTTCCTTAAAAAAATGCGCCGCAGGGATTTTTTTAGGTGCCACGCCCTTTTTTGGACTGTCTAAACAAATTTTACGTTTTGATAGCCCGGCTAAAAAAAGACGTAGAAATAAAGCAATTTTTAAAAATAAACGCCAATATTTGCATTTGAAATATTAGTTTTTTGAAGGTATCTATGTATAACGGTATACTATTTTACTCACCTGAATTAGAAAACACGGAACGAAAAATAAAATTCAACAATTATTAAACTAAAAGACTATGGAAATCCCCAAACATCTGGAAAATTTGAAATAATGTTTCATGTTATTTATTGCAAATAAATGAATGTGAATTTCAGTTTTCTTTACTACTGAGTCCACGGGGGGGGGGTCCAGACCCCCCGGACCCCCCCCCCCCCCTAAATACGCCACTGCGGTGGATCATACCTGTATCGGGTGGACAATATCCTAAGTCACACTGTGTATAAAATTTCTCTTGTACCGTATCTTAAATTTACCTTGTACGTATCTTACCTTGGGTGCCATAAGACATTAGTCTGGTACACCAATATCATGTGGTGTCGAATGCCTGTAGCTCGTTAAACCACATTTATCTATCTTGCAAACGATTGCCTTTTTGCTCGTTATGCCTACCGTACCTGCACAAAAGTTATACATACTTTTGAATGCAGCATTTTCTATTAGTTTTAAGACTTTTAAGCATCAGTATAGTATATTTGTACATAATATAGTATATTTTATGAATTACTTAATTTTTATCTTGTTGGCCTAATTAAAAACTTAAATATCTTTTAAGTCAATCGCATCATTTATTTTTCTTAATACTTAACCACGAAAGAAAGTTTGTTTATGGTTATTTCATTTCTAAATTTAAAACTTTATTCATATTCACTTGAGTAACAGGGAGTTAAAACATCCTGTAACTATATCATAGAAGTTAAGTTACCACTGGTACTGTTTAACATAAGTAGTCATTTTGAAAGCCTTCATTGCATTATTACTCGCTGGTCTAACTCCACCTTTCTAACATTACATGTATACAAGCAAACCTGAGGCTGACAAGCTCATCTGATGTCATTGTTCCAATCAATCGCTGTCACAAGCATTCAAGTCCTGACGTCTCCCTCACCTTCTGCAGTGCTGAAGTTCTATGCATGGAACGCCTCGTCGAGACAACTTCCAGGTGAAGAGGACTGAATCTTGGATACACTTTATGGATGAGAAGCAGAGCTAAGTATTTGTCAGTCAGAAGGATAACTTTGTAAAGTCCAGCAGACCATTTCTTTATTTTCACGTTAATTTTCACCTTTTTATATTGTAAACTGTTTCTTTAGAAACCAATTTCAATAACCATTATTATACAAGTATAATTTAATAAACTACCAAGTGTTTGTAAGATTTAGTATTATTTCTGGTAGGATGGCGCCCTAAAAAATTTGTCAGATAATAAGACAAACCCACACCTGTAAAAAAAGTATAGTCTTCTTAGCCGAGGCAACTCAACATCATTTGAATGATTATCTAAATCATTACATTACTCTTGTAAAAAATTTGAGTTTTTAACTTTTTGGACATTCTGTACCTATACCATATATATATATTTTTTTTATCGACAATTGTATTTTTCAGCAAGCAAAAATGTTTATAAAGAATAACTTTTCCTTGAAAAATGAAGTTTTTGGTCCGTTGGCCCTCTTGTCTACCACATCGCCGGACATACTGTATAAATATAGTATATATATTTTAGCAATAACTATTAAAAAAATGAACTTGTTTTTACTATAATTTTATTGCCTTCCTTAATAAACCATATAGTGGTCTTATGCAGGGTGTACCAAATTAAGTGCGCACCATTGCTAACTTTTTTATTATTGGAGATACAAAGTCAGTTAAATTAGTAGTAGCATTTTTTCTGTTAATTGAAATGGTGAAAGCAGAAAAACAATTGGAATAACGTTTCTGAATAAATGAGGAAAATGTATAAATACCACACCCTGTATATTTTTTACCGAAACGTTTGCACATCGTATACGGAATAAAAAAATTCATATGCAATATTGGCCCAAAATTGAAAAAACATCAACACAGCCATGGAAAAAAAAATGGTTTGCCTTTGACGTTTTCATCGAGACTACCATGAAAACAAAAACGAATTTATTTATTTATTTCAGAAATTAAAACTCGATTTTATTTTTAGCGGAAGAAATAAAAAAAAAACTATATTAAATGTTCAAACACATCACACATCACCGTTTTGTTCAATACATTTGCGGGCATTCTTTATAACACGTTTTGTAGCTTTTAAAACTGTTCTGCCATCGATGGATGCTATAATGCGTCTAATGTTGTCTTGAAGTTCGACCAGATTCGCATATCTCGTTTTAAAGACTTCGTCCTTGACATACCCCCAAAAGTAAAAGTCTAATGAAGTTACGTCAGGAGACCTTGGGAGTCAACGTATCGGACCATTTGTTGCCATCCACCTATCTCTGAAACTGAAAAGCCTTTCTAACAATATTCTCACTTCGTGAAACTGATGAGGAGGCGCTCCATCTTGTTGAAAATAAATTTGGTTACGGTCCTCTAAGTTCACATCATCTAAATATTCTTCTAGTAATTCTGACAACATATCAACGTATCTCCTGCCGGTCAGAGTACCTTTATAAAAAATTGACCCAATAATTTGGCTGCCTATGAGACCACACCAAACATTTTTGCTAAATCTTACTTGCGGATTTCTGGGAACAGAAATAAACAAATTTGTTCTAGACCAATAGTGCATGATTTTACGATTAAACATATCCCTATTTGAAAAGTTCGCTTCATCGCTCCATGAAATTTTCTTTAAAAAGTTAGGATTTTGCCTACACATATCTTGTAACCATTGGCAAAAAATGAGTCTTCTTTCAGTGTCACCAGGTAATACTGTTTGCACTGGTCGGTACTTATAACGTACAAACTTATATTTGTTTAAATTCCTCCAAATTGTAAATAAACTGAAACCACTGTCTCTTACGAAATCTCTAGTTGAATTATTTTTGTGCGCTTCAAAATATGTCAATACATTAACTTCTACTTGTTCACTTATTAGAAACTGTTTTTTAGTCCTTGTCTTTATAAAAACTCTTTCGTTACTTCTAAATTTTCTATACAGCCTTAGAAAATACCTTCTGTCTGGTTGCTCACGTTCAGGATACATTTGACCGTATTACTCGAGTGCTAGTACACTATTTTCTTCTGCAACCAAGATACGCTTCTAACATATCGCAATGTTCTAAATGCGTGAACGCCATTTTGTAATATTTAAAAGCAAAAACTAGATAACTTAACGAAAAACTACGAAAATCTTGGCTTCGTTAACAACAATGGCTACCCAAGACGAGGACACTTTAGTTAATTCGTTTCTGTTTTCATGGTAGTCTCGATGAAAACGTCAAAGGCAAACCATTTTTTATTTCCATGGCTGTGTTGATGTTTTTTCAATTTTAGGCTAATATTGCATATGAACTTTTTTATTCCGTATACGATTTGCAAACGTTTCGGTAAAAAATATACAGGGTGTGCCATTTAAAAAAAAATATATATTTTCCTCATTTATTCAGAAACGTTATGTCCAATTGTTTTTCTGCTTTCACCAATTTAAATAACAGAAAGAATGCTACTACTTTGCCAATTTAACCGACTTTGTATCTCCAATAATAAGAAAGTTAGCAATGGTGCGCACTTAATTTGGTACACCCTGTATAGAACTATAAAATAAAGTTACTGTTATTAATGTTTTGGTTATTTTTACAAAGTTTTTCTACCGTGTGGAAGATCACGTTCTGGCAGATCGTGCACAGTCGTAAAGTGATACGGATAAAGTTCCTCTTTGTAAAAAATCTTGCAAACGGATGATTTGCATACTCCAGTTACCACAGCAATGCATCTTGTGTTTACTTTAGGGTTTTCAGCTACGCGGACCAGAGTTTCGTCCTGTTCGGGGGTTAAAGTGTTTGGGTGTCCTGCGGAATCTCGCTTGGGGCGAAAAAAAACCTGTTTCTCCTAATCTGTCTGTAATTCTTGAAAGTTTTAAAATTCGGCTGTCTTCGATTTGGATACATTTCCAGATATCTTGATGGGCTCTGCGGACATTGAAATTTTCCTGTGCATATATACTCATAACATATCCCGCTTGGAAAACAAAATATGTCTCAGTATCTGGTATATACTTACCTTACTTAATACAATAAATGAATGTTTTTCAAAAATTACCTAAAAACACGAAATGTTAACAAACAACGAGTGAAGTTTGTATTTTTGTTTATAATTTAATAATTAAATGTGTGGCGCCTGCGTTAAACATGGCCTATTATAAGAAAAATGTTGATCAAAATTTGAAATTTAATTTACTGAGCAATTTAAATGCTAATATCTCGAAACCGATTCCTCACAGAGACATCTATCTACAAGGTATACCTTTTTTACCTAATAAAGATAGAGAAATTATTTTTTTCATTCAATAGGGTGATGCATGGCTTAGTTGAACATAGGAAATCCCATGTAAATTTTGAGGTAGTTAAATATTGGCTCCCCTGTACATTTTAAAGAAGAATTGTATTATAATTTTTTGAAAAGGTCGATATAATAAAAACAGGAGAGTTTGAATAAATCTTAGTAAGCCAATCCTAACTTATTCAATCAAACGTGATGGCAAAATGACGAAATTTTCATAGTTTAGGTAATACAGCAAACACCAGCCAATTATTATTTGGAATTGACAAAACGAAAAGTAGCGTCAGTGACAACATTTTCATTAAAGGCGCTAAATATGAGCTATTCCATTAAGGAAAAAATAACTATGATTAAGTGGTATTATACAGGAAACAGTTTAGGAGCAGTGTCTGAAATGTTTTCAGTCCAATTCCCTGATAACCCAGTCCCTTCCATTTCATCAATTACACTTATCATTAGTAAATTTGAGTCCAAAGATACTGTAAAGAACTGTAATTGCTCAACTTAGAATGTCAATAGAGCTTAAGAAAGGGATAATAGAGATCTTGACATTTTACTGCACGTGGAGGAAAATAAAATGATTAGCACGAGGGTTCTTGGGCCAGCCGTAGGAAAACATCAAACCACAGTGTTGCGCACTTTAAGAAAACATAAATATTTTCCTTACAAGTATGAAAAACATCAAGAGATATGGCAAGGTGATGAAGAACGGAGAATGGTATTCTGTTTTAAGGTTATTACCGTAACTCTACCAATAGTTACTCTTTGGTAATACAAAGAGCAAATAATAATAGGGATATTTGTTTTACCCATGCATGTACAGGGTACGTATCCCATTATCGACACTTTTATAGGGCATCTGCGTAATTGTTAGTGTTATCAAAAAAGTAATATAGGTGTCACGTGCTCTTTTTGGGTCAAACTTAAAGTGGTAACATCAAAATTTGAAAATTTTCGCTCGCTTAAGAGATACGGGGGAAAATAAAAAAAATGACAATTTCAAAACTACCCTATATTTTCTTAGTTAAAAAGATACAGAAATATGTTTTATACCAAAGTTGCTTTATAATGATTGTTGAATAATCTGCCGTCTTCAGAATAAGTATACGGGGTCAGGTAAAAAAGTTATCGGACCTAACCTCATTTTTTTAAATGGAACACCCTATATTTTAATATAAAAAGATAGCATTTTAAACTCTCTTTTCAAATGTATAACACACCATGGATGATATTGGGTTTCTATGCGATTTATTTAAAATTTATTACTTTAAACCATAGTAGGCCATGAAACAAAAGCTAATATCCGAGAAACAACTATGTTGACATTCTAGTTGTTATTAACATTTAACGTCAATTTTATTTTTACATATTCGTTTGTGAAAATGACTTATCAACATTTTGAAAAATTTGATATGATATCAGTTTATGTTGAAAGTGGAAAAAACGAAGAAATGGCGCAAAATTTATATTTTCTTCGCTATCCGGAAAGACGGCAACCTTTCACAAATCAAAAATCTGATCTGAAAAAAAATGATTTGGTGAGAAGAACGATCCTCGTTAGATTTATTTAAAAACCAGTAACAAAATTCCAATCGTCTCACATCATCACCAGGATGCAAATATTAATAACGTAGATAGATAGATAGATGAAAAAATCGATCCATAAAACGCAAATACACTATGCACTTGGTCATATTTTAGTATCTTGCTTTTTCCCCAACTGCATCATGAGCGTTGTATAGCCGAATCTAACGGCTCAGTCCCATTTAATACCCAACAAAAGTGCTAAACGCGCCTAAAGAAGTTTTCACTTCAATAAAAGTTGAGCTACTACTATTCAAAGCTATCACAGCATATATTAGCTGATAATTGGCCTCGTCAAATCCTAACATGCTTATTTCTTCATTTTCCTTGTTTTCTTTATTTATAAGTTTTTGATCTCGGCACCGTAAAAGAGCCGTATGTTTTTAAATTATTATGTTCCAGTCGTCGGAATATGTCCTTAAATGGTTGCCGTCTTTCCGGATAGCGAACAAAATATAAATTTTGCGCCATTTCAAATTTTTCAAAATGTTGATAAGTCATTTTCACAAACGAATATATAAAAATAAAATTGACGTTAAATGTTAATAACAACTAGAATGTTGTTTCTCGGATATTAGCTTTTGTTTCATGGCCTACTGTGGTTTTACATAATAAAGTTTAAATAAATCGCCTAAGAAACCAATATCATCCATGGTGTGTTACATATTTGGAAAGAGAATTTAAAATGCTATCTTTTTAGATTAAAATATACAGGGTGTTTCATTTAAAAAAATGAGGTTGGGTCCGATAACTTTTTTACCTGACCCCGTATTCTTATTCTGAAAACGGCAGATCATTTAACAATCATTATAAAGAAACTTTTGTATAAAACATTTTTCTGTATCTCTTTTAACTAAGAAAATATAGGGTAATTTTGAAATTGTAAATTTTTTGATTTTCCCCCGTATCTCTTAAGCGAGCAAAAATTTCCAAATTTTGATTTTACCATTTTAAGTTTGACCCAAAAAGAGCACATGACACCTATGTTACTTTTTTGATAGCACTAAAAATTACGGAGATACCCTATAAAAGTGTCGAAAATGGGACACCCTGTACATTCACCCTCAACAACGAACCAAATGTTCAAAATTACCGGTGTTGGAGCCAAGAATATGAACATCGTCTTGTTCATACTCGGACGCAATATCCACAAAAAATAAATGTTTGGGCGGGAATTGCAGGACATCACATTATTGGACCATTTTTTATGGAAGGCAACCTTACAGCAGTAACCTATTTGGACTTACTTACAAAATCAAAATGAACCCGCACTAGAAGAAGTTCTTCGCAAAAATCAGGAGATCTGGTATCAAATGGATGGTTATCCTGCCCATAATTCTCTCATGGTTAGGGAATACTTGCAAAATATTTTTAACGGAAATATTATTGGCCAACGGCATCTAATCCTCTGGCCAGTCAGATCTCCTGACCTTTCGCCATACGATTTCTTTCTGTGGGGTCACTTAAAAATTTTATTTATAAACATGTAAGATTTGAAAATCTAGACCAGCTAAAAAACTGTATTTCGTTAGAATGTGACAGAATTTCTCAATATCAGTTATGTTAGAAATGAATTTTATGATCGGTTAGGACATTGATTAGCTGTTAATGGTTGTTTGAACATTTATTTAATTAATGTTTCTATGAAGATCTGTAGTCTTAGGTATGTTATGTTAAATGAAAGGCTTAGTAAGAAAAACATAATGGTGTCTTTTATTTTGGATGTGTGATTGCCGGATTGATGAAACGAAAATGTGTCTTTAATGTGAAATAATCTTTATTCGTTATGTCCAGCTTTACGTCATACAAATTATTTGCTGGTGTTTGCTTTATTACCTAAACTATGAAAATTTCGTAATTTTGCCATCATATTTAAGTAAATAAGTTAGGATTGGCTAATTAAAATTTATTCAAACTTGGAAAATGGATTTATTATATCGGCCTCTTCAAAAAATTACATCACAATTTTTCTCTAAAATGTACAGAGGAGCCAATATTTAACCACCTCAAAATTTACATGGGATTTCCTATGTTCAACTAAGCCGTGCATCACCCGGTATACGTGAATATATTGTGACGCAAAAAATGTTATCCTTTTAAACGTATAATAAAAGGGTAGCAGACAGCGACATCTACAATATAATTCAAAATTTTCAAGAAATTTAAATTTTATCCTAAAAACCTCCAAAAACAAAATTTTGTGCAAAAACATTTGTTTTTTCCAATGTTATTTAAAAAAAGGCGAGACATAGTTTGAAATTGTGACACCCTGTATCTTGACTGTTGTGAACTTTAGGACTAATGTAAGTTTAGGTAAATACTAATATTTTTACATAACGAATCTTTGGTTTTGCTGTGTCCCCATAATTGGTGGACAACCTGTCACCCTTTCAATCAACGACAAAACATAACTAAAATTTATTTAGATAGACGGCCATTAAACAGCCGTTTATATCTGCTCCAATTTAAATCCCTGTTTCGGAATTTCACATCAAGTTTATGGTTAAATGTTCTCTTAATTTTTGATATTTTTACATAGTTTTGTAAAGCACAATAATACACTTTTTAACAGTCGCGTATAGCAATATTTTTGGTAAATATGTTCATAAATATTATAAACTATTAATTATTATAATAAATAGATAAATAGTTAGTCTAGAAAATTAAAATAAATAAACCCTACAGTAAATAAATTAAGTACAATATGTATTGGTGCATCTTGTAAGCTCAGCTATACGGAATTTGTACCTGAAAGGAAACAAAAACTTTACTGTTAACAAGCAATAATTGTTAAGTTACCGTTTATTATAGTAGCCTAAGTAAGTATAGTTATCAAACAGGTAGGGTGTATATGTTATAATCGTCAATTCAGCCCCCCCCCCCCCCCTAAGCCGATATCCTGGTTGCGCCTCTGGGGCGTGCCATATATTTACAAGGATAAGAGAATGTTACCCTACACACAAGAAAATCTAATTTTAAAAAGAACATACTGCTACTTTTATAAAAATATGTTTACATTGAAAATAATAAACAATACTTTAAGCCTAGAACTCGATTCAGTCTAAATTAAATATACGTTAGTATTAAAACACATAATAAACCAATTATAAAATAGATATAAAATAAATCTACTTTGTTATTATTTCAAGTATAGCAGCTTTATTAAATATGAAACCTAACTAGGACATTTAAAGAAATAGTCCATTCTCGAAGTGGAGTTGAAATATAGGGGAAAGGGGAAAGAAAGTCAAAAAGTCTTTCTCCACTGATTTAATAGTGAGCTATCAAAGGCTCAATTTTAAAAATAAAACGTCTCTACATGTTTCGAAGGTAGTAATCTTCATCTTCAGGAGACAAAAACAGTGCTGCAGTTAGTATTAGCAGTAGAAAGAAAACTAAAATTTATTTACTTTAATTAGATTTAAAATTTAAAATAATGGGACGAACGTAACGCAAGTTGACGGGACCTTAGGTCTCCAGTAAATAAATTTTACAAATGAAATTTCAACATTATGTAAGTACAGACATTATTAATAATTTTATTTCATTACTAATTACAAATTTCTTTCTTTTTACAGAATTTCTCATAAACGCTAACAATATTTTTCTCCTCTCTTCCACAAAATAATTTTTTTTTTCCACTACTAACCTATAACATCGCCATTATTGACCGATTATTAACGTTAGAAATCGTTTTTCTCTACCTTATAAGTTATTATTGACCATGGTCAATAATAAGGTATTGAAATCCATTATTGACCGATCTTCAAGAATCTATTTGAAGGCAGGTAACTTGATTTTTTGATTCTACAACATGAATTCATAAACATGAATGTGGTTAGGCAACCAGATAATTATCAATACATATAGGATTACTTGATATTGTAAAATATCGATATAATCAACATTTTTTCTGCTTCCATCCTTAATTCTGGAGGTGTACACATAATAATATCACTAACATTTTCTTCGCTCATTTTTTAAAAAAACGGAAAACTCGTGAAATCTGATGACATAAATGAACAAAAATTGACATTAGCAAAGCCACCTGACGAAACAACAAAATATTTTGCCAATTCCAAAGCGCAGGTAACTTGATTAAAAAATATACTTATACCTACCTATCATTTTTTATAATTATTAATACTATAAAGATAAATGTCTTATAAAAGTTTGTAGTAGTGGAAAAAATATTATATTAACCACGATTTAGACAGCTTATAGCCCTCGCGTCTTAAATCCCTCGTCGTTCCGCTCCTCGTGATTTAAACTTGCCGCTCGGGCAATAATGATGGCTGTCTAAACCTTGGTTAATAATATACTATTTTCCACTACTAACCTATAACATCGTCATTATTGACCGATTATTAACGTTAGAAATCGTTTTTCTCTACCTTATAAGTTATTATTGACCATATGGTCAATAATAAGGCATTGAAATCCATTATTGACCGATCTTCAAGAATTCGCTGCGCTCCTCGTGATTTAACCTTGCCGCTCGGGCAATAATGATGGCTGTCTAAACCTTGGTTAATAATATACTATTATAACATGACCTAGAATGTCCAAAAGATTATTTTTATATATCCTAACTTATGACTTTCAAATGACGAACATCTTCCCTTTTAAATCCGACCACAAATTGACAAAGTCTTCACATAAATTTTGAATTATATATAACATTTCATTTACAATTTCAGTATGCTGATTGCATTTACATTCAATTTTTAATATGCAGTCAAAAATGTTTTTAAAAAAGCTCCATTAGCGTCACTTTCCACCAACAGTTTTCTTTCTACTGCTAATAGTAACTGCAGCACTGTTTTTGTCTCCTGAAGATGAAGACGAAGGTTACTACCTTCGAAACATGTAGAGACGTTTTATTTTTAAAATTGAGCCTTTGATAGCTAACTATTAAATCAGTGGAGAAAGACTTTTTGACTTTCTTTCCCCTTTCCCCTAACTAGGACAGTTTTAAAAATAAAATATAAGAGTAGTTTTAGAATAAACATAAAAACAAGCAACATGCTAAATTGAAGATAAATATGTCATAAAATTATAATTATTTTAAAGATATTTCTTGTACAATATGATCATTTTAAAAATAGTGAAAATTTCTTATTTTCAAACTGTGTCTAGAAAGTAGTTTTACAGAAATTTTTACAATTCTCGCGACAGTTCGTCTTACTTTGATGATATCGATACTATATATTCCTTGACTGGAAGTGGAAGGGTTCGAGCGGCGCCGCGTTGCGATCCGACACGTACAGGGTGTCTCAAATTCGAGCCTCATCGTTGGGATCTCGGAAACTAGAAGAGATACGAGGTCAGTTAAATGGAGGCAAAGTTGCGCGATTTGATGCTGATCAAAATGCCACCTTAAAAGTTTAAAAATTCCGAGTGCTTCCGAAGATTTTTGGAAAAAACCGAATGTTCGCGATTTAATTTTTATTTGTTTATGACTATAGATATAACAAAATAAATTTCACATTCTCATTGCTACTTTTTCTGTTCTACAAGACGGTGTTATAAGATTTTCAAACCGACGTTTCGTCTTTGAGCTGATATGATCAACTTTGTTTTTTTTAGATACGGCCCTGGATTTTTTATTACGGATCCTAAGAGCTTCTAAGGTCTTAAAACCAATGATGTATCGCACTTATTCGAAAAATTTATATTAATGACATTTTCCATAAGAACTCATTTGTATTAATTTTTAATAAATAATATAATTAAAGTGTCAACCCTGAAACCCTAGGCTCTAGGCTATATTTACAGAAATTTTAACAATTTATCAAGATGGCGGTGCATCGTGCGCGCCGGCCATCTTAGTTAATTTCTTGATGTTTAAATTATCTAATATTTTGACAGTTCACTGTTCACTAATTGTTAACGCGTATTAAACATAAATGCCTTTTTCTTCTGAAGAAAAACGAGACATGATAAGGATTTATTATATTTCGAATCGAAATTCAAAAACGGCTTGTTAGCGCTATTTGTGGAATATCCGGAAAGACGACAGCCGCATTATAGTTATTTTGCTAATATTGATAATAATTTAGCTCAACTCGGAAGTTTTGTTCAACCAAGGGTTGAATATGGAAGACGAATCGATCCAGAAGAGGAACAAATTATCTTAAACATTGTAAGTTTGAAAACGATTACATAGTAGGAAGTAAAATGAGTAATTTTAAATTATTTTTTAAGGCAAATAATAATCCTCGAGCCTCAATTAGAGTTTTCTCAGACGAAGTAGTATCACCGCGAATGAGAGTTTGGAGAACTTTAAATAATCGTGAATATAAACCTTACAAAATTCATATTAGTCAAACACTAAGACCTGGCGATGCTGAGAGACGATTAGAATTTCGTATTGTTATCGGTTGCAAAATAGAATTAATGGAAATGACGACTTCCTAAATAAAACTATATGTACAGATGAATGCAGGTTTTCAACACATGGACTATTTAATAGACATAACGAACACTATTGATCAATAGAAAACCCAAGGCAGAATCGAGAAGTAAGACCTCAGGGACGGCAATCATTTAATGTATGGGTCGGTATGTGGCACAATAAAATTATCGGCCCGTTCTTTCTTGAAGGAAATTTAACTTCTGAAAGATATGCCGAATTAATAAGGACCAATAAATTGGATTCCTTATTGGAAGAACCGTTGGACGTATTACGTCAACTATGGTGGCAACAAGATGGTGCACCACCTCATAATGGGAGACTCGTTACAAATTTATTAAATGCACTGTTCCCCAAGAAATGGATTAAAAACCAAGGACCCGTACGTTGGCCAGCTAGGAGCCCAGACCTAAGCCCTCTAGATTACTTTCTTTGGGGATATCTCCAAAACCGTCTTTATCGAAACACACCACAAATCCTTGAAGTTTTACGTCAAGACCTAATAAGGGAGATCAGAGCTATCCCCGCAAGGACTATTCGGCGTGCCATCCATAAAATTCACAGAATGACACGAAAATGCATCCAAGCGGGCGGATTACAATTTGAATATTTGCTTTAACTTTCATTATTCAGTTTTATTAAGTTTTCGTTTCTGTCTCTCTCTTAACAAATGAGCTCTGTTAAATGTCATTAATATAAATTTCTCGAATAAGTGCGATACATCATTAGTTTTGAGACCTTAGAAGCTCTTAAAATTCGTAATAAAAAATCCAGGGCTGTATTTAAAAAAACAAAGTTAATAATGGCATCTCAAAGACGAAACGTCGGTTTGAAAATCTTACGACACCATCTTGCAGAACAGAAAAGTAGCAATGAGAATGTGAAATTTATTTTGTTATATCTATTCAAACAGAGTCATAAACAAATAAAAATGAAATTCCGAATATTCGGTTTTTTCCAAAAATCTTCGGAAGCACTCGGATTTTTTAAACTTTAAAGGTGGCATTTAATCAGCATCAAATCGCGCAACTTTGCCTCTAATATTCTTCTTTTAGTGTAATAAGCCGGACAACTGTCAAAATTTCAAGGTGAAGGACATATAATTTGGTCTCCATTTAATCAATGCTAAACTCGGGATTTTGTCGCTTCTCGTTTGTTGGCTCCTCTCGGTTTTCTAATATCAAAATAAATAGCCTAGAAAATTGAACAACTTAACATCGGAATAATAAACTAGTGAAACCTTTTCAGTGGATCGTATTTCTTCTAGTTTTCGAGATCCCAATGATGAGGCTCCAACTTGGGACACCCTGTACAGACGGGTCATTTGGTTTAATTGCATTTTTTAAGAAGGTTTCTTTGTGCAGTGCAGTGTACCTACTGTTTGTTTAATTTATTCATGGAATATATGGAACCATTACTTCGATAGTGGAATTTTTCAGACGAAGTTATTAAATCATTTTCAATTTAAAAATCCCTTATATTAGTTTTGAAACATACTTTTTGTTTCTTTTACGATAGGGTATTAATATTTTAAATATACAGCTAATTTTAATAAGAATCAAATTATTACGGGTATAACCATAAAGTATATTCGATTTGATATAAACTAATTTTTACAACAAAAACATTGACTCTGACTCTAAGTATACGTTCATTAACGCTGAGGTTAATTTAATTTCAGACCTTACATATATTAATACTGATTTGATGTCAAATTTCTACTCAAGTTAAGGATATATTATATCTCATAAATATTACATATCTATTATCATTTCAACTTAACAACATAAGAATACTGAATATATGAAATATCACAATGAATATAAATTTTGAGAATTAACTATCTTTAATATGTGATTAAGTTATGCTTGCTCCTATTCATGCTTACGTTAGTTTCATGATAAAACTATTGGTTTCACTTTGATACTACATTTTTTGGTGTGTAGGCTCTGTTTAGTTTTGTTAGTTATAAAAAAATGTCCCCAGTTCAGGTCAGGGACTTTTAAAAACTGTTTTTATTTTTAACCTTATGTTTGGATCTGTATGTGGATATACCAGTTTATAACAGACCTTGAACTAACAATAAGTTCCCAAAACAGTGCCCGTTTTCTCAAAAAAATAAATCCTGATTAGTTCAGGTCAGGGTATTTTATAAACTGGTCTATTTATTAAGCCTCTGTCTCTGTGTTTGAATGTATGGTTTGGATAGACCAGTTTAGAACCTACACTAAACTAACAAGAAGTTCTTAAAACAGTGCCTGTTTCTTAAAACCAGGAATCTTGGTTAGTTTCAAGTCAACGGTTTGTATAAACTGATATATTTTTAAGCCTCTATCTCTATGTTTTATAACAGATGAGCTTGAACTAAAGTACCTAACAAGAAGTCCCCAAAACAGTGTCTGTTTCTAGTAACAAGAAGTTCTGGTTACTTCAAATCAGGGTCTTTTATGCACTGGCCTATTTTTTAAACCTGTCTCTGTGTTTGGATATATGGTTTTGACAGACCAAATAAGAGAGCCTGAACTAAACTAACATGCCGTGAGGTCTCAAAACATTGTCAGTATGTTTTTAAACCAGTACTGTTTCGTAAAACAGCGTCATTATTTCGAAAAACAGAAACTTTTTATAAGTTATAAGTTTGTATGTATGGTAGTAAATTTAATTATGGTTTGCAAGTTTTATTACAAAAGATACTTTTTGTATACTATTTTAATGACAAACTAACGAAACAATTGGATATTGTTATTGTATCAAACAAAGCTGTTCTGTTACGAAACAAGTAAAAAAACGCCCATATTAAAAAAAAAAATGATGGTCTTGAAAAGTGGGGGGATAAAAACTAATGTAGCTAAAAAATTGAAAAACGCCTGTAGAAAGTGGCCTCTGTTTATCTCTTAAAAAAATAAAGCCACAAATTGCTAAAATTGCAATTCATTTTTTACTGGTCTGGGTCTTTTATCAATTGGCCTATTTTTTAAACCTGTCTCTGTGTTTGGATATATAGTTTGGATAGACCAGCTTATACCAGAGCCTGAACTAAACTAACAAGAGGTTTCTTCTACCTTACTTACAGCTGACTTCCCTGTGGGATTCCAGAAGTAACTGATATTTCCTGTGAACCCAAACCCTCCTCACCAGCTGTTTGCTGTCACTGATAATAATCTTGTCTCTTTATGGTTTTGACAGACCATATAAGAGAGCCTGAACTAAACTAACGTGCCGTGAGGTCTCAAAAAATTGTCAGTATGCTTTTAAACCAGTTCTGTTTCGTAAAACAGCGTCATTATTTCGAAAAACAGAAACTTCTTATAAGTTATAAGTTTGTATGTATGGTAGTAAATTTAATTATGGTTTGCAAGTTTTTTTACAAAAGATACTTTTTTGTATACTATTTTAATGACAAACTAACGAAACAATTGGATATTGTTATTGTATCAAACAAAGCTGTTCTGTTACGAAAGAAGTAAAAAAAACGCCCTTATTAAAAAAAAATTGATGGTCCTAAAAAGTGCGGAGATAAAAACTTAATATAGCTAAAAAATTGAAAAACGCCTATAGAAAGTGGCTTCTGTTTATCTCTTAAAAAAATAAAGCCACAAATCGCTAAAATTGCAATTCATTTTTTACTGGTCTGGGTCTTTTATCAACTGGCCTATTTTTTAAGCCTGTCTCTGTGTTGGGATATAGGTAGGTACCTATGGTTTAGAAAGACCAGTTTATAACAGCGCTTGAGGGAAATAAATCTAAAAATCTTGCTATTTTGGGATCTGACGCGGGAGGCCAAACAAGTATGAAAGATGGATCATCAATGCACTTACGAACTTATTTCTGCGATAATGGGATTAAATTAGGAAAAAAATCTGTGGTAAACACTTTTTTGTTTAGACATTTTTGTAATCGTCGTAATGGTCTTGCGGTAAAATGTGTGCGAAAAATCGCGAACGTGCACTCCAGAGGTGACTTCTAGGGTGCCAGGCGCTAATAAAATTGAATGAGGCCATAGAGTATCGAGATTCCACCACTTTCCGTATCGGATCCCAAAGGGGCAAGTTTTTGAATTTGTTTCCCTTACTTTTGCTAATTTGACAGTACCTCTGAGACTGTTGCGAAAGTAATGTTAAATTAATAAGTATTTTTACTTTTTTTACGATGAAAAAACGTAATAATTAACTTAATACAAGACTATCCAAATTTAGTTAATATTAATTTGTCTAGTTGGAAGGAAGGGAAGGGATTTTGAACTTATAGATGTATAAAAACATTATTTTTTTTCAATGACTAAGTGTCCGGAAATAAGAACAAAAAATATCAGTGGTAAAGTTTTTTTTACATGTATTTCAAAATTACTTAGTGGGGTCAGTGGCGTAACCACAAGGGTTCCACGCATGGAACCTGGAACGCGCCTATTGGGGTCCGCCTGAGGTATAAGAAAGCTGCACCAATGGTTATACCTAAAAATATTATCTTTCGGATTTTATTATTTTTGTTTTTCTTTCTTCCCCTTACAACGTCTGTATATTTACTATACAGTGTGTCCAAGATAAGAATGGGATAGCATTGGAATCTTGAAAACAGTAGGAATTACAATGTTGATTAAATTAGGAAAAAGTTGCACAATTTAAATACCTTTTACATGGTGTTTGCAAAATTAAACTATCTTTAACCGATTTCGATATTTTTAGAAAAAATTATTTTTCGCTGTATTATTTTTTATTTATTTGTTGCATTATTTTAACGGATAGGTATAAAAAAATGAAAAATACTTTTTTATTGTCACTTTTTAAGCTGAACAAGATAGCGTTTACACATTTTCAGTACGACGTTTCGTTTTCGAAAAGACATCCTCAACTTTCTTTTTTTAAATACGGTCCTGTGTTTTTTCTTTTTAATCGAAGGCTGTCTTGAACTCTAAAATAACTGATGTACCACTTGCATTGGTTTAAACATATTTTCAGCTTTTTAGCTGTCGTTTAAAAATATTCAAGAAAAATCTCCATAGTTCGGCACTGAATACTCGAAAAACATTTATTAACATAATACCAAATTAGAACTTAATTACAAACAGTGTTCAAACAAATAGCCATTATTTTCTAAGCATAGGTAACATCGTCTAACTGTGGAATTTTAAACATTGTTAAGTACATCTGGGGTAATCGTTTGAAATGCTTCTAAAACCAGTTGACGCAATTCTTCCTCCGTTTGAAAATTACGTTGGTGCACATAGTTTTTGATGTACCCCCAGCAGTGTCGGACTGGGACCCTTAGGGCCCACCGGTCCCGAGGGATGTAAGGCCCCATCATGCCAACTGCATAATAAATTCTAAGTTTAAATACATTTCAGTTAATGGCTTGACTTGTACCAATTTACACCCTAGGGAAAAAATCCAAATTCCGACAGAGAGACTAAATGGGATAATATAAAATCTTTTTTTGGACACTATACAGCATAGTGGCGTAAAAAATTAATGCATTTTATCATTTCATCATACGCAAACGATACCTACCTATTAATGATATCAGGCAAAAACTCACAAAATATAATCACGTTCCATTTATTATTATAACGGACAGAAATTAAACAACTTTTACACATTTGTATGTATTCAATAAATATATGTATAAATTCAGATATAAATATATAAACTCAAAACATGTAACACAAAAAAAATTATAACACAAAACAAGTAGGAACGTTAATTAATATACAGAGGGGTCGAAATTGGTCCGTTAGATAGGTAGGTCTGACTAGATAGAGCAAAATTGCCCTAGATGTCATGGGCTCAATTTTTAAGAAATGTTTAATGCTAAAAGCTATATGACAATATCTTTAATGATAAACAAAGCAAAAAAACAATTAAATTATAGATCCGATTTTTTGAATTACAAAAGCGATTAATGTTGGATGGTGGTACTATTTTCTCAATTAAAATATCAGTATCTTACAATATAAACACTAATTAATAAATAATAGAGTTCATTAAAATAATGATACAATACTTACTTTGTTTTGAAGTAATATAATAATAACTCACTTATCTGAAACCGACCGGCGCCACGTATGTACACGAAAACCGAAAACCTAACCTGTGGATCACAAAACCTTTATCTATGAATACATGACGCAATGGCGAACCGTTTGGGTTAGATCGCTGCACCAACCTGAAACTAGCGGCCAGCGGCCAGCGGCCGATTAAGTAAATTTTTGACGCGGAGTGTACCGTATCGCCTTTTATTTATTTTGATCGTATTAATGAAACTAAAACACAATAACTGTTTAAACTTTGTCAGATGCTTCCTAATATAAGTAGATATAACATGTATATAGAATTCGCCAAAAAACATAGGCTACAGGGTTCATTCAAAGTCCATAACTTCAAAGTAACAATAAAATAGTAGTTTCCACCAGTTCACGTTTATACTTTATACGATGCTTTAAGTTTAAACTATTGCTAGAAACAACATAATATTATCTTCAGCTTTTGCCAAAAAACAGAGGCTACGGGGTTCATTCAGAAGTTTCGGAAATTTTATACCTAGTTATTAAATTGGCAAGAAAATACTAGTTTTTACCAGTTCACGTTTATACTTTATACTATGCTTTAAAATATTGCTAGAAGCAACATATCTTTGGCACTTTCCAAAAAACAGAGCCTACGGGGTTCATTTAAAAATTTGAAAATTTTATGTTCAAGGTTAGAGGAAAATTCTAGTTTTCACCAGTTCACGTTTATACTTTATACGATGCTTTAAAATATTGCTAGAAGCAACATATCTTTGGCACTTTCAAAAAAACAGAGGCTACGGGGTTCATTTAAAAATTTGAAAATTTTATATTCTAAGTTAAGAAAAAATTCTATTTTTCACCAGTTCACGTTTATACTTTATACGATGCTTACAAATATTGTTAAAAGCAACATATCTTTGGCACTTTCAAAAAAACAGAGGCCACGGGGTTCATTTAAAAATTTGAAAATTTTATATTCTAAGTTAAGAAAAAATTCTATTTTTCACCAGTTCACGTTTATACTTTATACTATGCTTTAAAATATTGCTAGAAGCAACATATCTTTGGCACTTTCCAAAAAACAGAGCCTACGGGGTTCATTTAAAAATTTGAAAATTTTATGTTCAAGGTTAGAGGAAAATTCTAGTTTTCACCAGTTCACGTTTATACTTTATACGATGCTTTAAAATATTGCTAGAAGCAACATATCTTTGGCACTTTCAAAAAAACAGAGGCTACGGGGTTCATTTAAAAATTTGAAAATTTTATATTCTAAGTTAAGAAAAAATTCTATTTTTCACCAGTTCACGTTTATACTTTATACGATGCTTACAAATATTGTTAAAAGCAACATATCTTTGGCACTTTCAAAAAAACAGAGGCCACGGGGTTCATTTAAAAATTTGAAAATTTTATATTCTAAGTTAAAAAAAAATTCTATTTTTCACCAGTTCACGTTTATACTTTATACTATGCTTTAAAATATTGCTAGAAGCAACATATCTTTAACATTTTCCAAAAAACAGAGGCTACGGGGTTCATCCAAAAGTTTGAAAATTTTATGTTTAAGGTTAGAGGAAAATTCTAGTTTTCACCAGTTCACGTTTATACTTTATACGATGCTTTAAAATATTGCTAGAAGCAACATATCTTTGGCACTTTCAAAAAAACAGAGGCTACGGGGTTCATTTAAAAATTTGAAAATTTTATATTCAAAGTTAAGAAAAAATTCTATTTTTTACCAGTTCACGTTTATACTTTATACGATGCTTACAAATATTGTTAAAAGCAACATATCTTTGGCACTTTCAAAAAAACAGAGGCCACGGGGTTCATTTAAAAATTTGAAAATTTTATATTCTAAGTTAAGAAAAAATTATATTTTTCACCAGTTCACGTTTATACTTTATACGATGCTTAAAAATATTGTTAGAAGCAACATATCTTTGGCACTTTCAAAAAAACAGAGGCTACGGGGTTCATTTAAAAATTTGAAAATTTTATATTCAAAGTTAAGAAAAAATTCTATTTTTCACCAGTTCACGTTTATACTTTATACGATGCTTAAAAATATTGTTAGAAGTATTAGACTTTCTTAACTTGCTTTCTTTCGGACCATCATGTTAACTCACTGAAACTAAACTTTCTAACTTAAGAACAGTTCTTTATTTAAACAAATACAACGTATTTCTTAATTACTTTCTTGTTACTTCCGCACCCTTCTTTCTTACTCTTCTTACTACTACCAACTATATAAAAACAAATGTCAAACGCGCTAAATTTAAATATAAGGTATTCATTAAATGTTGAGTAAATATGCGTTCCTAACACTCGGCCATCCTTCCAGTAAACTCGCCCTCGAGTTCATAGTCCTTCAGGTAGGTTGGTCTTCGTCGCCTTCGGTGCGTTCTTTCGGGTAATGGACTTGGGGCTTTGTTACGTTTCTTTTTTTCGTCTCCACCTTCTGTAATAGGTTCTTCTTCTTCGGAATCGTCCGTGCCTTCTTCAGTGCTCGGTTCGTCTTCCTGATGTTGTTTCCATACTTTTAATTGACTTACATGGGCCGTACTTATATATTTTCTACCATCTTTATATTCTAATAGGTCGCTCACTCGATAGGTATCACTTGGGAGTACTTCTGTGATAACTAGCGGTCCTCGAAACTTCGACTGTAATTTGGTTGATTCACCTGTAGCCTTTGGAACGGTCTTCATATAAACTACTTCTCCAACTTCATAACGTACATTTCTGTATCTTCTTTTGTCATATCTATGCTTATACTTCTGTTGCTCTTCTAGAACGTTCTGTTTCGCTTCTTCTTGTATCTGAGTTGGCAATCTATATTCTTCTTGGTTCTCCGTCAATTCTCTTAGGGGTCCTTCATCATGTCGTGGTACATATCCATACAGCATCTGGAATGGGCTTTTCTTTGTGGTTTTGTTTCTTGATGTATTGAGGTCTCTACTTATTCGCTTTAAATTTTTATCCCAATCTTTGCCTTCGGGATCTTCAATATAAGCTTGTATCACTGGTAATACTGTTCGGTTTACTCGCTCGACTTGTCCATTCGCTTGGGCATGTCTCGGTGAATTAAGTGTGTGCTTAATTCCATGTTTCTTACAAAAGTCATCAAAATGTCGTGACGTAAAGCAAGTGCCTCTGTCGGTGATCACTCTGTTCGGCGATCCAAAATCAATTATGAAATCTTCCAATCTTTTGAGGACTCCATCTCCTTTTGTATCTTTACAGGCATTTAAACGAACGAACTTTGTTAAATTATCAATCATCACAAGAATATATTTGTTTTGTTTGGAACTTGTTGGAAAAGGTCCTAAATGGTCTAAGTGAATAATTTCAAATGGACGCTTTCCAGGTTCAATTGGGTGTAGTTCTCCCGGTTGCTTTCCAGTTTTAGATTTGTTAAGAGTGCAATCTAGGCAGGATCGGATATGTTCTTTGATATATCGTTTCATTCGAGGAAAGAAATAAAATTCTGACATATTCTGATAGGTCCGCTCCAATCCTGGATGTCCTCTTAAATCGTGAAATTTTATTGTTAGTGATTTTCGCAAGTTCTTTGGAATCACGTAGAACAATTTATTTTCATCATTATTGGGTTTTTTCTTGAAAAGTACTCCATTTTCTAGGTAGTAATTTTCCACTTCGGATTTTTCTTCTCTAGGTATCTCGTCTTTTTGTAAAATCTGTATCTTTCGTTTTAGACCTTCGTCGTTTTGTTGGTATAAAACTATTTCTTCTTCTCTGGTACTTATCGTAAAAACTGTTATTCTATCTTCAATTTCCTCGTTATCCTGGTCTTCCACTGGGGCTCTACTCATAGCATCTACGTGTGTCATCTTCTCACCTGGTTTGTGTACTATGTTGAAGTCAAATTCGCTTATTGCATTGAGCCATCTTATGATTTGGGGGTTTTTGGTCTTGTGTGCATTCAAGTAGATAAGCCTCGCAGTCGGTCACCACGGTAAATTTTAAGTTTATTAACATGCTTCTCAATCTTGTCATAGACCATACTATCGCTAACAGCTCTAGCTTACTCGAGTGATAATTTTCTTCTACGGGGCTTGTTCTACGACTAACTGCATAAACCAAATGTAACTTCCCATCTTCTCCATTTTGTAACAATGTTGCTGCTAATCCTTTCGAGCTACTTTAATCAGTATGTAATTCTGTATATGCATTGGGGTCAAATAGTTTCAAGGTGGGTTTAGTTATTAGAGCTTGTTTTAAATCATTGAATGAATTCTCTTGTTCTTCATTCCATACATAAGTATTCGTTTTTCTTAGCAGATCGTATAACGGTTTAGCTCGTTGGGCAAACTTTGTGATAAATCTTCTGAAAAAGCTCGTCATACCCAAGAATCGTCTTGTTTCATGCAAGTCCTTTGGTCGTGGGTAATGTTCAATGGCTCTAACCTTCTGTGGTCCTGGTCCTACATTATCTGAGGATATTTGGAAACCTAAATACTGTACTTCGGTTTTCATAAATTCGCATTTTGTCAATTTGATAGTTAGTCTGGCTTTACGTAGAGCTTCCAATACTTCTCTAAGTTTGCCTTTCATTTCACTCCAATTTAAGGCTGGAACTAGTATGTCATCTATATAAAACAGTACAACTTGGTTCCTTAGGGGTCCAAGAACCTTCTCCATTAATTTTGAGAAATAGAATGGCGCATTCATTAATCCGAATACCATTCTCTCAAATTCTCCCGTGTCGTCTGGAGTTACAAACGCTGTTTTGGCCTTGGCAGCTTCGGTTAATGGCACTTGTAGATACCCATGCGCAAGGTCGATCACCGTGTATACCTTGCTGTTACTCAGGGATGCTAAATGGTCGTCAATATTCTGTAGAGGAAAATATTGTCTTACTGTCTGTTTGTTTAATTTCCTGTAGTCCAATACTAATCTGGCTTCTCCATTCTTTTTCTTAACCAAAAGAACAGGACTCGCATATGGCGAATTCGTTTCTCGTACAATTCCATTTTCCTTCCATTCGTCTACGATCCTTTTGATATCTGTTCTTTCTTTGTTGCTTGCTTTATAAGGTTTACTATACACTGGCTTGCTTTCAGGTATTTCTTCGATGCCCATTTTCATGAGATCAGTACATCCGAGTTCTTGAATTGATGTTGCTACACAATCTCTGTATTCATTGATGAGGTCTAGTAATTCATCTTTTTCATCATCTTTCATATTCTCGTCAGTATTAAGTTCGTCCTTGTTTATTCTTCTCAGGTCTGGTTCCATTTGTTGCAACTCATATACTTCTCCGACAATTTTTATAGTTTCTGGTTTGCGTTTTTCTTCTTTGTCATTAAAATTTAAATATGGTAAGGTTATAATTTCTTGTTCATGAATTAAATTCACGAATCCTATTGAATTTTCTGGCAATGCTATGTCTTCGGAGGCTTTCCAATTTTTGTTGTAATTCGGCTCAATACTTAAATTTTTAAATGGTTCTTCGTCCCGGTATTTGAATATAAGATTGTCGTCTATCTTGATATACACAATTTCTGGTTTTTCAGTAAATGTCCGTCCTATAATTAGGTCGCAGTTCTGTACGTCGTCTGGAACAATTCTTATAGGGATGCTTTCTATTTTGACATTGTCTACTGTTATGTCTCCTCTTACAATTCCAGGTGAAATAACTATATTTTCCTTGCCGAAACCTTTTAATTCGCTTGCAGCCTTGTCCACATCCATGCTGTTTCCAAGAAGGGCTACTGTTGATTTTATTGTGCAGTCTGAACTGCCTGGATCTATTAATGCGTTATAAATCTTTCCATTAACTTCAATCAGCTTTAAGTACTTTTTGATCGAAGGGCTTTTGTTGTTTTCATTAATGACATGTACTTCTGACGGATTTTCTGGAGGTTTAGGTGCGTTACAATGTCTAATGGTATGTCCTTCACGTTTGCAATTTTTGCAGTATAAGGGCCGCTTTGGTTCTGGACACTCTATACCAATATGCCCAAAATTGTTGCAGTTGTAACATTTCAACTGACCGTTTCCATTTTTCACAGGAGGTCTCTGATCAGGATTTCTTCTCAGTTCAGTTTGAAGGTTACGGGAATTTTCATTTTTGGGAGGTCCATTCAAGGGTCTTCTTTCCAAGGATCTTACGAAGGGTTTTTCCATAGGTCTTACGAAGGGTCTTTCCATATGACTTTCTTGGGGTCTGTTACCTCTAACTTTTTCAATTCATAATATATCTTGTAATAATTTATCGTAGTCATAATGTTCCTTGGTTATCAATGCTGCTGCTGTGTCTTTTGATCTTAGTCCGCTTAAAATCTCGTCTTTAACATCTTCAATAGTTAATTTCAAGGCTTGGCATAGGCTTAGTTTTTCATGAAAGTATGACATGATGGATTCATTCCTTCCTTGCACTCTGTTTTTCATTTTCTCCCATTTTTCTGACGTTTTCGAACATAATCTGAATGAACTATAAAATTCTTTCTTAAAATCTCTCCAATTCTGAATAATACTTGCTTTCGTACGAAACCAATATATTGCTGGTCCAACTAGATGGGCTCTCGCAGTCTCCAAACCATAGTTTTCTGGCCATCGGTTTAATGTTGCGCTAGTCTCAATACCTTTTATCCATTCTTCAGCTTTCCCGATATCTTTATCTCCATCGAAGTGTCCAATAACCTTTGAAAGATCGGGCATAATATGAAAAGATTGTGCTCGCGCCTCTTCACCTGTTGCTGACGATGCACTTTGTAAGTTAGGTGACAGTCTGTCGAGTACTCGTATGAGCATTTCATCTCTTCTTCTTCCATCAGCAATAAACAATTCGAGCATTCTCTGTGAAGCATCTTGTTGCTCAGACTTGCCGAAACCATGACATTCAGTCTGTACACTGGAGTTGTCTTCTTCAAACGGATGATTTTCGTTCTTTTCTGACATTTTCTTAACTCATGAGGTGTTTAAAACTAATTTAGTATTTTTGGTAGCTAAGGCCACAATTGAAAGAGCTGAACTAACTTTTGTAGTTAATGCCACAATTAAATGAACTGGCTAATAGTCCGGTAGTTAATGCCACAAACTTTTATAGAGACAAAACTTCGGCAACACCGCTTACTCAAACCGTATTGGCAACGCCGCTCTGTCAGTACTTTTGCGATTGGCGACATTGATATTGATTGACATAGATGAAAAATTAAATTTAGTCTTTTTAAGGATATTTTCTTACTTTTAAGCCTCTTTTTGGCGGTTTAACGAACTTTGAACACAACTTTTGTTCTTTACACACACTTTTCTGTTTAAGTATCACATAATCACTAAATTCAAAGTTAGGTTAAGACATATGGCGTCACACGGTATTGTGAGTTTTTTATCCACTTCTGAGATATTAGACTTTCTTAACTTGCTTTCTTTCGGACCATCATGTTAACTCACTGAAACTAAACTTTCTAACTTAAGAACAGTTCTTTATTTAAACAAATACAACGTATTTCTTAATTACTTTCTTGTTACTTCCGCACCCTTCTTTCTTACTCTTCTTCATAGACAAGGGAGATGCGCTTATGGTAAGGATAGATAGGCAACTTAACATACTAAATTGGTTCCCTTATAGCGCCATTCGTGTCTGGTTGAAGAACTAAATGTAGCGCTGTAGGCGAGGGGCGGGGGGTCGGCGCCACCCATGAAAATTTAAATTTTAAAACTTTGAATTCAAATTTTCGCGCTTCTAACTCATGGAAAAGTTAGACGCGCGAACCTTTTGAATTAAAGTCAGTATATTTTGGGAGAATAAAAGGAAGTTGTAACAACGTTTCTGATATGGCGACAAGCTTTATTAATATTAGATATTTACACATAGGTATAGGTTTTAAACAAAAAACAGCAAAGAGATAATAATTATCCCTTCGGAACATTAATTATACAAAAATATGTTCATAAAGTAAAAAAGAGAGCTTAAAAACTAAAATTTAAGCAATATTTCTGTACTAAAAGAAACAAGGGAAACATAATAAATGGATAAATTAGCGCATATTCTAACGTGAGATTTAAAAAAAGTCCCCAAAGTTGATTTTTTGGCTATTTCTGTCATAAAATATTAACCGTATAAAATGATTCAGCACATGCGAAGCTATTTTCAAGGCGCGGACGATTTTTTTTGATCTTACGTTATATCTCGTGTGCCTAATTGTTAATACAAAAAATTAAATTAAACTACTGACAGAGGATAGCATTTTAATTATTTTAAACATAGATTTTAAAGATTTATTTCTTTAACGTCGGGTAGGTACATTGATTTATATAATGTTTCAAAACAGCTTCCTGTCCAGCTACAATGGTTGTTTATATTCACATATAAATCATACATTCTTAGTTTCTTAATAAAGGATTTTTCATAAACTTTGCCTATATAATTTACGCTTTATTTCAATATATAGGTATAGAAGGTTATAGATTTGAGGTCCTATGAATTCTCTGAGAAACAGTTAATCACACTTGGGATTGCTATTCTCTCAGAGGTTATTGATCTTGTCTGTATATATATATGAGTTATTGTTTACTCTATGTTTGACATATTCTTTTATATATGTTCTGCAAAGCTACTAACAAGTATGTAGTTGTTTTATTGTCAGAAACCCAGACTTATTAAATAGCAAGTCAGTTGAGAATCTCCGGAGTTTCTTCAGAATGATCTTTCGTATGACAATATTTTTTATAACAGTAATATTTGTACTACCCCATATAGTAATTTATTTATTTATTTTCAAATAAGATACCAACAGGAATAGGGCCCAGGAATGGCATCTACAAAATTACAGTTGGTGTACAGAGTAAATTTACTAATACTATTTTAAATAAAACTAAATAACACTAAAAATCTAAATTAACCCTAGAAGGCTAGAAAACACTATTTTGTTTTATTCTCTTTTTAAAAGTGTCCAGGGAAAGGCCGAAGAGATCGACATTTTCATAATTTGAGTTATATATAGTTAACATGCGATTCAGCGGTGAATTTTTACCTAAGTTGGTTCTACAAAAACAGCTTGCAAATAAATTGGAATTTCTAAAATTACACGGGGGTATATTAAAATTAATTTTTGAAAGCAGACTGGGTAAGTCCATATAATTGTTAACAACCTTGAAAAGCAGAAAATGTCCGAATGAGTCCTTCGTGTTTCCAAAGAAAATATTTTAAAATTTTGTCTTAGATCATTAGGATTTGAAAACATATTATACACACCCTAAGATTTATAATCCAAAAATCGTAAAAACCTATTTTGTATTCTTTCCAATCTGTTCTTGTAGATACTATATTGTGGAGACCATACAACACTTGCAAAGTTTAATTTGCTATAAATGTAGGCAAAATACAAAATTTTTAAAGCGGGTATTGAAGACAATTGTTTACATGTTCTTATAATAAAGCCTAGCAGTTTGTTACATTTTGCTGCAACATAATCAATGTGATGATTGAAGATCATTTTTTGGTCGTAGATAACCCCTAGGTCTTTAATTCTATCAACCTGCTTTAACAATGTTCCACTGAAATTATAGTCATACGAGAAAATCCGCATATTTCTAGTAAATGTTATGAAACAACATTTATCAAGGTTTAAGTGCAACTTATTTTTTTTACAATACTGTGAAAACATATTTAAATCATTCTGTATACGTAAACAATCACCCATACTCCTAACATAGCTAAAGATTTTCATGTCATCCGCATAAAGCAAAAAGTTGCAAAATTTAGAACAGTCGCTTACGTCATTTAAGTAAATTAAAAATAGTAGAGGTCCTAAGTGAGAGCCTTGAGGCACCCCTGACGTAACATTATAAGATGGAGAATTATGACCGTTCACTGTTACAATTTAAGATCGATTAAATATGTAAGAAGCCAACCACTTCAAGAGGTCGCCATGCACACCGATTCGGGCTAATTTAAGTAATAATAATATATTATGATCGATTTTATCAAAGGCTTTGCAAAAAATTAAAACTTAAACTAAAACTGACTTTGGAAATTTTAATTTAAATTTTAAATTTAAACTTAAAACTTGGCAATCCATAGAGGAGAGAATATAATCCGAATAGCACACTAAATTAGACTCTATAGATCGTTTGGGAAAAAATCCATGTTGTTGAGGAATTATTTTCAATCTTATTGAATTTAATAAAATATTATGTACTGAACACTCAATAACTTTACTAAATATATTCAGTTTACTGATGGGCCTATAGTTTGTCACTTTATTTCTCTCCCCTCCCTTGAAAATTGGAACTACATGCGCTAGTTTCCATCTTTTAGGAAATTCACAACATTTAAAAGATTTGTTAAAGATAATAAAAAGTGGTATATGCAGAGATAAGGTAAATGGCATGTAGAGGGTTTTAATTTTGTCTAAAGTAATAAGTTGATTTTGGTTCAACCATAATTTCACTATGGATATGTATCGTTCAGTCAGGCCATTGTAAATGTTCCCATGAAGATTCAGTCTTAATCAACATTTTGTATATTTAGTTTTTTTTGCAGTACATTTTTTAAATAAAAATGTACAAAGAAGTTAAGTTGAAATTTCCAGATTTTTCATCTGGGCCATTTTTACTTTTATTTTTTTATTTACTTGATGTATATTCATTGCCTGGATTTTAATAGGGTCTTTGGTAAGAACATCCTCATCTCTTCCCTTTAAAATCTTGTTTACATTTTTAGACCAAGTAAGTAAATGAAAATGACAAATTTCATTGATAATTAATTGAAACATGTTATGACTCTTACATAGAAACGGATTATTAACATTCTGAGTTATGAGTACTTTTAAAATTGATTTCAGATTTGCCTTATGGCACAACAAAGGTAAGACAGAAGTTAATATATTCACTGCTTCATGGAAAAGTAGATAAAAATTTTGAGATGGATATACTAAGGACTTTCTTCTTTCTAACTGTCTGGAATTTATTAAAAATACAGCCTTACGGTTCAATTTGTCTTCCTTTCCTGTACAATCAATTTTACACATTTTGCAATTTAAAGTAGTTTTAAAATGTTTTTTTAGAATGTTTCGTGCTAAATTTCCAGCCACGTAAGTTAATGTACTAGTTTTTAATAATGATTGTTCTGTTACGGGTTCAGGAAGACTAACATCTGGAACTTCAAAAATTAAGCCGGCTTCTTGCAATGGAGCTTTAATTAACTCTCGTAAGGAATCGAGGGCAACTGCATCGTCCGTTTTACAGTTGGCACCAGGAGAATGTAGGGAAGTTAGGTTATTAATCAATAAAGTTTTGAATGAACTGACAAAGGATTGGCATGTAGGATTTATGTTTCGGATTCCATGACTTCGTATTCCTCCAAAAAAATTTTCGAGGGGGTCTTGATTAAAGTTTCTCGGAGAGAGAAATTTAAAACCTCCTTCTTTAAAGTGCTTCCATAGGTAGCGGAAACCCTTTAGAGTGTAAATCCAGTTTTTAACAGTTGGTGGCGTATACTTTTGTCCATTAGATTTTAAAAACTTCATTGATTGAAATACCTTTATACTCTCAATCCAAAATTCATGATGTTGTGAATTTTCACTAACAGCACATCTTAAATCATTGTCTGATTGGAACTTGGTTCCATTAACGCTGTCAAAAGTTTTATCCATAAAAAGAACAAACTCGGCAGTTTCAGTGGCTTCTTTAGGCAATTGATCAGGAGCTACAAAATAATAAGATTAATGCCTTAGGTACTTTAGCAAATGTATTAATAAATGTATTTGTAACACGCTCGTTCGGATCTGCTAGTCCAAACTTTCATGTTTGCTTCATTTTCATATGACTATTTGAAAGTTTAGACTGGCAGTGGGTACACCTACATGTTGTTTTAAATTACAGTATTTTTACTATATATCTCCACTCTTTTTTATGGCATCTAAAATAAGTTGCACAACAAAGAGAGGATTGAAGAAAATTGCAGTCAAAATTTAGCACATTAAAATAACCTTGACATTACTTACATAGTCTTGACAATCCTCGCAGAAGTGAAGCAACTCGCTTACTGAAAATTTGGGCTGCATAAGACACCTTCATTTTCTTTTTGTTGTTCACGTGTAACTGATTAATTTTGTAAAGCATCCTATAGTCTTGATCTGCCTCCATATTATCTAATGATACCAACTTAGCAATATGATTCCATTTGGCTGTAAACACCTTTCCATTTTTTTCAAATACAACATCATGTTCAAAAAGAAGATTCCGTATACATTTCAACAAATGGGGCGGGTCGAACAGGGGAATCACCTCTACTCCATCAACTACAAATCCAAATATACGGTTTTCCTCATTTCTTTGTCCAAAGTATCTATCTGTTTCTTCATTTAATTTGTTAATGGCCGACCTGTTTGCCGCCCCTTGATCACAAATACAAGCTATAACCCTTAGACCTGATAGACGTGCAGCACGTATAACATCCTTTAATGTATTTACTAACATGTCGGCCTTCATGCCTCCCTTATTAAAATAAAAGGCAAGAGGCTGTTTCCATTTTTTGTGAATCCCTCGAGCCATAAATACCATTGCCTTATCACTCAGTATAGGACTCTTATATTCTGGACCATTGTCTTGAAATCCATCATATTTATCTTTTTTTTTATTATAATGGATTGATGGCTCTAATGAAATTTCATCAAATACAATGGTACAATAGCGATCAGCTGGTTTTAACTTTTCGACAGTAGTTTTCAGTTGCTGAAAAATTGCTTTATTAATACCTGCTTCAAAGGGAATATGTTGAAGTATGTGGTTCACAGTTTTTCTTGAAGGCAAAGCAAATATGGAGCGACAAAACTTATAGCCCTTAGGACTTTGTTTCAAGAGGGCAAGCGCAAAAATTTTTTCTTCTAGGCTGTATCTTCTACCTTTAGGAGTAACACCTTGTTGTTTCAGTTGTGACAGCACAAAATCAGCAGAAGTTTTGTTTAATTTCAGCCTTAAAAAGGATTCAGAAGTTAAAAATTTTGAAGCTTCCTTTAAACGCCTTTTGGTTCCTGCTAACTCACGATCCAGACGTCTAGCGGTTTTCCTTAAGGTTTTCGAAATTTTATAAAAGTGTTGTGCCTTTGACGATAACTTATTGGGTCTACAGACATTGGTAGATTTTAAGAAACTACTTGATTGCCTTAGACCTAAAACAAAGTTAAAAATAAGTACCAAATAGAAAAAAGCTTATTTGTACAATTTAATGTATTAAAAAGAAAAACATTTACCCCTTCGAGAAGTTAAAAATGTATCATTACTGAAGATTGCTTGATGGCAGGGTAATGCAGTGTCATCTAGAGCCATTATTGGGTCACAGCTGGATTTAGGACCTAAAGAAATATTTGCAATTACATTACGTTTACATTCAGTAAGTACCTAAACAGGGATAGACAAGCGATCCTTTGGATGCAAAGAAAAATAACCTATGTACGAAGTGGTACAGATAATAATGTATTGTTGAATTCGTGCGTTCGTGGCCTTACGGCAAGTTCACGCGTTGCTTCTATTCAAAGAATTGTCTGTTAGATCAGCCTGTAGATATGAAGGTACTCATCGTGCGCCACATTAAAAATTAAAATATATTACTACTTGCCTTTTTGAGATGATATGAATGTCTCACATACAGCAATCGAATTTATTTGATCAGGAGCAACATTTGTTTCGGGTTCTAAAACAGTATTGTGATATTCAGTCAAAACTACCCCTAATTAAAACAGCTACAGATACAACTTGCTTACAACTAAACCTAATATAATAACAAAGCAAGTTTTACCTAGGATTGTGCTGTGAAGATTTAACATTGGAACAGCGTTCAGCTTTAAACACGATCCTCTTCTGCCAAGCTCAATTCTTTGGTCATATCCGAAATGTGTATGACAAACTCTATAAGTTTTTTGAATTCCCATTTTGTCTTTGCTATAGAGTAATGGATTATGGATAGCTTTTACCCAAAGTTTATGCGTCTAAAAATACACGGATCGACATTACACTAAGATCGTAAACTGTCATAACTCTTAAGAAAATCGGTATGTAAATAATGTTTATGATTATTCAGGATGAAAAGGTGTCTTGCATACATTTTTTTTAGATAACAACAATAATTTGAGTTCAGTATAGGCGCAAAGTGCCTTTTATGCTCTTCAGGATACACTTTTTTTATTACTTCACTAAAACAACAATAAACTTACCTGGTCGCTTTTTGGAAACCTGTGCATTTTCACACCACTCCCACTTTGAACTTTACATCCGGGAACGCAACAATAAATCACCATTTTAGCAATATAAACTTAATAAACTTATATGTCGCGACGCTTCGTTTAAAAATTTAAAATTTTAAAATGTCAGTCGGTTGGGTCCAACTCCGGAAGATATTTTTATTGTGGATCAGCGCATAAGTCATATTTTTATCTTTATCGCACCTAAGCTGGTACGGTTGAATGCAGAGAGAGAAAGATACAGAACGTTCACCACGCTTACTCTAAATTCATATTTTGTCGTTACCAACGTCAGGATATGAAAACCTTATAAAACAAAATCCCTACAATAGCGCCATCATCGTCTGGTTGAAGAACTAAACGAACGGGGAACGATATTCAGCATTTAAGTTATCATAGCCTGCTCTTCTTACTACTACCAACTATATAAAAACAAATGTCAAACGCGCTAAATTTAAATATAAGGTATTCATTAAATGTTGAGTAAATATGCGTTCCTAACAGAAGCAACATATCTTTGGCACTTTCAGAAAAACAGAGGCTACGGGGTTCATTTAAAAATTTGAAAATTTTATATTAAAAGTTAGGAGAAAATTCCAGTTTTAATGAATCAGAGGACTCCAATTCAGACAAATATTTTTTGTGCATAACTGTATCCTGTAAAAATAAGGCGTATATAGCGGTAAAGTTATTAAAGTGCGGAAAAGGTATTTTGTGGGGCTATCTCAAAGACAAAGTTTACAAACAAATACCAAGAAACAACACGTGAGAATATGATTGAGCGAATCAAAAATGCTTGTACTGAAATTCAAGCACAGACACACTTCAGTTGTATACAGATATTTAAAATGCATATTAATAAGTGCAATCAAGTTGCAGGCCAATATCTTGAGCACTTACGAGAGGCCTCATGTAAATAGAGCACCCTGATAGGTGAGAGGAGAGGCGAGGGGACTCACGTTAATCAAGCACCCCGATGTTAACAGAAAACTACTACGTCCACGTCGTTGTTCCTGGGTTGGGTTACCCTAAAAGTAGTTTATTTACCAGCCATTTACATTTTTACAGGTAACAATTTCCCAGTTATTTGAAATTTGCAAAATGGATAAACTTTTTTAACGACGAATTCCGAGTATTTACAATGAAAACGTGGTATCCTTAAATTGCAAGCGTATTGCAGAATTGTGTTTGTATGCATAGGTTAAAAACTTTTGAATGAACCCCGTAGCCTCTGTTTTTTAGAAAGTGCCAAAGATATGTTGCTTCTAGCAATATTTTAAAGCATCGTATAAAGTATAAACGTGAACTGGTGAAAACTAGAATTTTCCTCTAACTTTGAATATAAAATTTTCAAATTTTTAAATTCCCCTCTGTTTTTGTGAGTGTGCCAAAGATATGTTGCTTCTAGCAATATTTTAAAGCGTCGTATAACGTATAAACGTGAACTGGTGAAAACTGGAATTTTCTCCTAAATTTAAACATAAAATTTTCAAACTTTTGGATGAACCCCGTAGCCTCTGTTTTTGTGAATGTGCCAAAGATATGTTGCTTCTAGCAATATTTTAAAGCATCGTATAACGTATAAACGTGAACTGGTGAAAACTGGAATTTTCTTCTAACCTTGAACATAAAATTTTCAAACTTTTGGATGAACCCCGTAGCCTCTGTTTTTGTGAATGTGCCAAAGATATGTTGCTTCTAGCAATATTTTAAAGCATCGTATAAAGTATAAACGTGAACTGGTGAAAACTAGAGTTTTCCTCTAACCTTGAACATAAAATTTTCAAACTTTTGGATGAACCCCGTAGCCTCTGTTTTTTGGAAAGTGCCAAAGATATGTTGCTTCTAGCAATATTTTAAAGCATCGTATAAAGTATAAACGTGAACTGGTGAAAACTAGAATTTTCCTCTAACCTTAAATATAAAATTTTCAAATTTTTAAATGAACCCCGTAGTCTCTGTTTTTGTGAATGTGCCAAAAATATGTTGCTTCTAGCAATATTTTAAAGCGTCGTATAACGTATAAGCGTGAACTGGTGAAACATAGAATTTTCTCCTAAATTTGAACATAAAATTTTCAAACTTTTGGATGAACCTCGTAGCCTCTGTTTTTTGGAAAGTGCCAAAGATATGTTGCTTCTAGCAATATTTTAAAGCCTCGTATAACGTATAAACGTGAACTGGTGAAAAATAGAATTTTCCTCTAACTTTGAATATAAAATTTTCAAATTTTTAAATGAACCTCCGTAGCCTCTGTTTTTTGGAAAGTGACAAAGATATGTTGCTTCTAGCAATATTTTAAAGCGTCGTATAACGTATAAACGTGAACTGGCGAAAACTGGAATTTTCCTCTAACCTTGAACATAAAATTTTCAAACTTTTGGATGAACCCCGTAGCCTCTGTGTTTTGGAAAGTGCCAAAGATATGTTGCTTCTAGCAATATTTTAAAGCATCGTATAAACCCAACCAGCATAAATACATACATAAGACGTTTTAAGTACGTACTAGTCGGACATAAAGTACGTCTTATGCATGTACGTTATTGGACGTAGTACGTACATTTTACAAACTTAGTACGTAAATTTTCCACACAATTGCACTTAAATAAGACGTACGACAAGTACATCTTATGTACGTACGATAAACGTATATTTAATGTACGTACATTTACTGTACGTGTTAAAGATGTACGCACACTTCGTGCTATGTACGTACTACATACGTAAGAAGTACGTTGTTTGTACCTACAATGGAAAAATAATAACTACTGATAAAGTATCTACAATATATTACAATAAATTTGTTGGTTAATATTTAGTAACATTCTATACATATTGTGTATATATGAATGTATTATTATCTATCTGATACCCCGGGATTATTATTTGTTTCCCCATCGTTATCATTATTTTTCGCTTTTTGTTTATATTTTAGTCAATCGGGGGTCCTCCTTAGCAATTTGGCTATTTCCTGCTCTGCCTCTTTTTTATTTCAGCTTTTTTCTGTTCTCAGAAGGGCATCTTAAATGAAAAAACTTTAATTACAACCCAGAAATAATAATATTTTATAGTATATACAAATACATGTCAACTAAATAAAATAAGCCATATTTTAAAGAAACTTTAAGATGATTAAAACAAAAAATTAGGGGAGATAAAATAAAAATAATATCAAGATACAAAATACACTCATATCCTACTCTACTTGACTACTATACACTACACCTCTAGTTGAAAACGTGCAATTTCCGTTTCATCATTTAAATTAGTACTTACTTATTATAACTTTTGCAATTAAAAACTGCGAAAATCTTTTTTTCTGGTATCTTTTTAGCCTGGTGATTCCAAATAAATGCTCCCATGCTTCGTTTAATAAAGCTTGCAAATTATTTCCTGCCAATATGCACATTTTAGACTCCTAAAATGGTAAATGTACTTAAACATTATCAAAAATAAACATTCTGACTATATTAATACCTAACGTAAAGGGGTGTTAAGGTCTTATTCAATTGTTAATTGAATTTTACCTTAAAATACATATAGGTATCTGTATATCAAGTTTTACTATACTACTTTTTAAATAGAATGGGTGGTCAAATCTTACCAACTTTCTGAAATGTTCTGGTAGATTTAAGAAATCTTCAAGTGCCAGTAGATCTGCTTCACTATTACAAGCTCGATTACAAGTAACTTTTACTTGACTAAGCGCCCCAGGACTAATAGTTTCAGTATTTGATACCTTAAAGTTTTTTACTTGGAATGTCAATCCTCTCAGAAAAAAATGCTGTCTTAAAATTTCAGCATTGAATTCAGCTAAAAATAAAACGAATCGTAATCGACATAGCTAAGTACATTTAAGGTTTTTTAAGCTTCGAAACTGTTTAAGAGGCATTTCTACCACTCAAGTTACTATTTACCTGTAAATTGTATATCAAATAATAAATTAACGAACAAAGTAATAAAACTTAACGCATTTAGAGGAAAACGTCCTGGTAAAATTCGCCAATTCGTTGAGAAACATCGGAAATACAACAAAAAGAAGCCACACTTACAAACTCAAAAGTTTGGTTAAGTTAATTTAACTGCACAGAAAGACGTCCGAATAGTGTCGGATTTTTACGACGTAAGCAAGCGCGAAATTTAAATCGGTAGCGGATAATAATAATTAACCTTACAATCACAGAACAAAAAAATGTCCAAGTTTGAAAAATGTCTAATTTAATTATTTTTTATTAGTAATTTAGTTTTACATAAGGTAAAACATTGTTACATTATGTAATAAAACATACCTACATAACAACGTATCATCCCAACCGTTTTTTAGACGTTGGTACATTTAAGGATGATACATTGTACGTACAATCAAGAATGATCGTTGTACATACACAATATGTCAGAGAAAATACGTACTTAAAATGTACATTTTACTTACTGTACGTACGGGACATAAAACGAACACAATAAGTACGCCTTTAGTACGTAGGGTGTTTGTTGGGAAGTATAAACGTAAACTGGTGAAAACTAGAATTTTCCTCTAACCTTGAACATAAAATTTTCAAACTTTTGGATGAACCCCGTAGCCTCTGTTTTTTGGAAAGTGCCAAAGATATGTTGCTTCTAGCAATATTTTAAAGCATCGTATAACGTATAAACGTGAACTGGTGAAAAATAGAATTTTTTTTTTAACTTTGAATATAAAATTTTCAAATTTTTAAATGAACCCCGTAGCCTCTGTTTTTTTGAAAGTGCCAAAGACATGTTGCTTCTAGCAATATTTTAAAGCATCGTATAAAGTATAAACGTGAACTGGTGAAAACTAGAATTGTCTTGCCAATTTAACTAGGTATAAAATTTCCGAAACTTCTGAATGAACCCCGTAGCCTCTGTTTTTTGGCAAAAGCTGAAGATATGTTGTTTCTAGCAATAGTTTAAAGCATCGTATAAAGTATGAACGTGAACTAGTGGAAACTACTATTTTATTGTTGCTTTGAAGTTAAGGACTTTGAATGAACCCTGTAGCCTATGTTTTTTGCCGAATCCTATATACATGTTATATCTACTTATATTAGGAAGCATCTGACAAAGTTTAAACAATTTTTGTCTTTTAGTTTTATTAATACGATCAAAATAAATAAAAGGCGAGACGGTACACTCCGCGTCAAAAATTTACTTAATCGGCCGCTGGCCGCTGGCCGCTAGTTTCAGGTTGGTGATCGCTGCTGGTGCCTTACCGATGTTGAAACGCATTACAGAAAATAATATTGTATTTACCATATGAAAATTGACAAACTATACTTAAACTATTGTTAGATAAACACCATTTAAATGAAAAATAATTACGAAAAGGGTCCTTTTCATGAGGGCCCATCCACGGCCGACCCGATAATCTGCGGGACCCGGTGCAAAATATCCGCGCGGGGCCTTTAATGTAATTAATCTAGACCCTGGCGTACCTCTCCTAGATCCAGCGTTGCGCGGAACCTTTCTTAGCGAGGGGCCCTGTGCGGGTGCATCGTCTGTATTTGCCTCCGGCCGGCTCAGGGCCCCCACCCGTCTTTTCTCTGGGGGTATACCGGTCTTTTGACCGGTGGACCGGCGGCCCAGTCCGACACTGACCCCCAGAGATAAAAGTCCAAAGGAGTTAGATCAGGCGATCGTGCTGGCCAAGAAACAGCTGAACGCGTACCTAGATATATAGATATTAAGAGAACGTTTAATTTTCTGTATATCATTTGGGAAACACACACATATCTTCGGATACACGTTGTTTCCTAAGTGATGTATACATTGTTGTAATTGTATTGGATTTGTGAAATTTGTGAAATTTGAAAAAATAAAATTTGAAATATTCATCTGTCAGGAAATCTATCTGTTAAATATTCTTGGACAATTCTCGAATTATGAGCGGGGGCCCCATCTTGTTGAAACCAAAAGTTATTGATTTCTGCTAGTGGTAAGTTGTTATCGAACCATTCTTCCAAATAATGCTGCAGTAAATTTCGATACCGCTCCGAATTTAGTGTTCCGTGGTAAAAAATTATCTTTGTTCCCAAAATTCCTACCCTCATATTGAAACCAAAACGATGTTGGTGTCTAGCCATTTTGTACAACCGTGGATTTTCTGTGGACCAATAATGTGTATCTCTTCTGTTAAAGATTCCGTTGTTGGTTATCATACTTTCATCAGAAAATAAAATTTTATTGACGAAATTTTCATCGTTTTGACATTGCCTAGTGTACCCTTCGCAAAATACCCTTCGCCTTATGTCGTCTCCCGGTTTTAGTCCTTGGCAGATTCGAAATTTGTACGGGTGATATTTGTTCTTACGCAAAATAAAATGTGCCGAAGATTTTGGCGTTCCACTTACTTTCTCAATGTTTCTTTCTAACTGATGTTGTAGGGTCTTCCATTACAGTTAATGCCACATTATTTTGAATTTCCTTATTACATGGTTTGTTTCTAGTAACAACTGCTTTATTAAATGACCCATACTGCAATAAATTGGCAACAATTCTTCCAAACATCTTTTTATTTGGTTGTAATTACTCTGGGTAATTATTTAAATACATTTGCTCAGTTTCTCGAGTATTTCTATGGCATAAAATGTAACACTCTAACATATCAAACTTTTCCTCAAAAGAGAAATGTACAACCATTTTTAAACGAAGTGAAAGACCTCGTACCTAATTAAATTTTGTATTTATGACAGAAGTAAGTTGTCAAGAAAGACAAACGTTTGTTTCAAAGCCCTTTATGTTTATTGTGCGGTCTCATGATATGAGGATTTTATTCGTTACATAATAAAAACCTATGATAGAGAAAAAGCTGAAAATTTGTTCAAGTGATAGATCAGTTATTTTAGAGTTCAAAATAGCCTTCGATTTAAAAAAAAAAACACAGGACCGTATTTAAAAAAAGAAAGTTGTGGATGTTTTTTTGAAAACGAAACGTCGTACTGAAAATCTGTAAATGCTATCTTGTTCAGCTTAAAAAGTGACAATAAAAAAGTGTTTTTCATTTTTTTATATCTGTTAAAATAATGCAACAAATAAATAAAAAATAATACAGCAAAAAATAATTTTTTTTTTTAAATATCGAAATCGGTTAAAGATAGTTTAATTTTGCAAACACCATGTAAAAGGTATTTTAATTGTGCAACTTTTTCCTAATTTAACCAACATTCTAATTCCTACCGTTTCCAAGATTCCAATGCTATACCATGCTTATCTTGGACAAGATTGTATAAAGTTTGCATCAACGTATATACCGGGTGTTGCATCGTCGAGCGGGACATAGGAAATCCCATGTAATTTTAAATGGGGTCAATTATTGGCTTCCCTAATTATTTTAGAGAAAAATTCTATTTAGGTTTATTAAAGAGCACTAAAACCCACATTCAAAAGAATAACTTTAGATATTTTTGATGAGCCCGTTTACGGGTTATCGCCGATTTCTTTTTAACTATTTCTCCTTTTTATGGCCCCGTATTTGCGGGCACCAGTCAAGGTAAAAGATGACTGTCAAATAAAGTTGTCATTTTGAAATGTGTGCTTTATTGTTATAAAAACTCGTACATCGAAAATATTAAAGGTGTATTTATGAGTACAAATTAATCTGAATAAAACTAAAATAAAGTATCCAATTACAAGGTTAATTATGACATTTTACATGTTTCAATATTTTACTAATTAATAGGTAGGTACTATTAAATTGTTAGAACTTTAGAATTTAAGATGTTCAAATATTCCTCAAAATGACAACTTTATTTGACAGTCATCTTTTACCTTGACTGGTGCCCGCAAATACGGGGCCATAAAAAGGAGAAATAGTTAAAAAGAAATCGGCGATAACCCGTAAACGGGCACATCAAAAATATCTAAAGTTATTCTTTTGAATGTGGGTTTTAGTGTTCTTTATTAAACCTAAATAGAATTTTTCTCTAAAATAATTAGGGAAGCCAATAATTGACCCCATTTAAAATTACATGGGATTTCCTATGTCCCGCTCGACGATGCAACACCCGGTAGTTACCGAGATACCCTGCAATTACATCGAAAAATGAACACCCCGTACATGCTTAAACAATGGCCTTTTTTGTTTAAACTAAAAACAACTAAAAGTTTCGTATAATATACCCATTTTCTTCCAAAAATTTCTGATATCACCCTTAGATGCATACAATATTGCAATTTATTTTTTTTCATTTTCGATCGTAGAGAAAGTAGTAGGTATGTGCATCGTAGGAAAATCATATTCTCGTCCCCGGACGCTTGCTGGACGAGGCGCAGTCACAAATTTACATCCTTGTCCGAAAATACGTTATTTTTCCTACTAGATACACAGAACAGGGTGTCCGGTAAGTTCCTCCTAAAAAGAAAGATTTTTTTGACTTGGCAATGTTCGGGCTGGAAATCATTCAGAATAAAGTCTTGTTGCCTTCGAAGAGTTGGAAAGCGCTTTCCAAAAATTAAATGCACATCAGCATACCCTGCGTATTTTATTTTTACCTGTTTGTGTTTAGCATTAGTAACTTTTGAGTGTTTCGCATAAAAGCCGATTTATCTTAAATCCGCCAGTTTTCAACTCTGTTAAATCTGCTCATTGCACGGTGCGCCAAACAACAAGGCTAGCAGCAAATGTGTTAAAGGGTTTTAATGGCCGCTTTTCAACGGGAGCGGTCTTTTTCGATGTTTCAAAAGCTTTCGATAAGGTATGGCACGATGTACTTATAGTAAAATTGATAAGATTAGGTATGCCAAATTACTTGATTAAAATCGTGGTTTCATTTCTCAAGGACAGGTCGCTCGCGGTATCGTCAGAAAACGCAGTGTCCAGTGTTAGGGTTGTTAGGGCTGGAGTCCCGCAGGGGTCCCCTCTTGCGCCGGTCCTGTACAATATATACACTAGCGATATCCCCAAGCACCCACAAACACAACTTTATCTGTTTGCGGATGACACGGCAGTAACCGCCACCTCGAGACAGCCTCGAATAGTAATCTCACGCCTCCAAAGCACATAAGCCTTCTGCAAAAATGGCTTGATACTTGGAAGATCCGTCTAAATGACTACAAAACTCAGGCCATCTTTTTCTCAAAATCTCGAGTCAGATTACCAGAGAGCAGAGTCAAAGTAAACAACAAGGAAATACCATGGAAAAGTAATGTCAAATATCTGGGACTCGTGTTTGACAAAAAGATGGTCTGGAACGACAATGTTGACCACCGGAGCTTGCGCACAAACTCAATTGTGTGCAATGTATCCTTTGATAAACAAGAACAGTAGAATAGATAACAGGACTAAGACAAACATTTACAAGATAGGGAAAGGGGAAAAAAAAGTCAAAAAGTCTTTCTCCACTAATTTAGTAGTGAGCTATTAAAGGCTCAATTTTAAAATTAAATTGTCTCTACATGTTTCAAAGGTAGTAACCTTCATCTTCAGGAGACCAAAGTAGTGCTTAATAATATTGCTTAATATCTTGTCAAAATATTTTTAAATAAAAAAAAAAGCTCCATCAACGTCATTTTCCACCAACAGTTTTCTCTCTACTGCTAATAATAACTGCAGCACTACTTTGGTCTCCTGAAGATGAAGGTTACTACCTTTGAAACATGTAGAGACAATTTAATTTTAAAATTGAGCCTTTAATAGCTCACTATTAAATTAGTGGAGAAAGACTTTTTGACTTTTTTTTCCCCTCTCCCTATATTTCAACTCCACTTCGAAAATGGACTATTTCTTCAAATTTACAAGATAATAATTAGACCAGTACTGACATACGGTATACCTACTTGGTGTACCGTAAACAAGACAAAATTTAAAAAGTTGCAAATTTTTCAAAACAGAATTTTACGAATAATAACAGACGCACCAAGATACACACCTACAAGAGTACTGCACAATGACATGCACATGGATACAATACACCAGTTTTTCGATAAAATACTCACAAAATATTACGCACGGACAGACGTATCAGACAATATTCTAATAACACACTCACATACACACGCGCCTCACCAGGCAACATACAGACTCCCCCGTGACTGGCTCCCACCCTGAAGATAGTAACCAAGACACCCAGAACCTTTTAAACATTCAACATTAAAAACCACTCTACAAGCAAAAGCACACCATAAATTAGCAAAGCTGAATAACAACTTTACTGTATATCCAGATATTCCAAAAAAGAAGAACGACAAAGAAACGGAGTAAAGAACATTGTTCAACTTAAAGATTAATAAATATGTCATCATCAACTCTGTTAAATGACACCGGTCAAAATTTTGGACCAACGAGTGTGCTTGCAAGTCCGTTCCTGACTTCCCTGGCGATGTAAAACATCTACTGTAGTATGGTTTTATGAGTCGTTATGGCCTACATAAAATATTAAAATTTTATTAAATTATACAAGTCGGTTCAAAAACTAGAGTCCAAAAAGAAAACTGCTAGGTACTCCTTTGGGGCTCTGTATCTCCGTTAAGGGACACTTTAGGAATTATTTTCTAGAACAAATTAGGGTTATTTCAACCTCCTCTGCATGCTCCCCAAAAATTAGGAGGTACTTACCGGACACCCTCTATACTATTACAGGACTGTTGCACACTTTCCGGCCATGTTATGTAAAGTGCGAATTTGTGGCCTACACAGAAAAAAAACATTGGCATATTCAGATAAGAGTTATTATCTGAAGAGAAATTTATTGGATAGATGTGTATTTTCTTGGATTTAGATAAAGCAGTAGTCAAATTAACAAGGTACATTATGCACAAGAAATGTTTTTTTCTTCTAACACAATATTTTCTGATTCAAATTAAACCTAATCTGAATTAGATTATGCAACTTGCTAATAATTAAAAACAAACAAGACGTTTGTCTATGTACCTATAATAATTTTAATTGTGTAGTTTAAACACATTACCTATTTATTTTTAAAACAAGTGTTATTTAGTACTATAGGCATTATTGTGTAGACTTAACAGAAAACTTTTTTAATTGACACACATTTATTTTATGGCGTTGGTGCCTAACATAATTTTTAAATAGAATAGGTAATTATTTTGTTTGAAATAATCGAAAAACTTGTAGACGGGAATTTGTGAAAACTTATGTGTCCAAAAGAATATTTTGTTATATTACAAACAATGCTGTTTGGAATAGACAAGGTTCTTAACTGCCCTATATAGTGAAGACAAATTATTTTTATGCTTATAACAAAAAATAATTGTCTAAGATTTGTTTGGACGCGGAGACGCTTTCATAGTATACGAACATTCAGTTTACGTGTGTCGTTTAGTTTACATGGTGGGTGAATAGAGTCGGTTGTTTTTTGTGTATTGTGTAATGTTTAGGTGCTAATAATGGAAGAACAAAAAGATTATTGATTCAGTGGGGCCTCGAGGAAATCCTGGAATATTTTGTGGGTAAGTAAATTCCAATTTTATTCCGATAATTATTACAATTTTATGACCAATGAAATGCAAAATTTATGAATTTTAACTTTTGGTAAAATTAGGCTTAAGCGGTTTTGTTTCGGTGCTTTTAATTTTATTTTAAAACAAAAATGGTATGTTTGGTTAGATTCTTGAAATGCCAGCATTATTTCCAATTTTTTAGCAATATATATCTATTCATTCTATTTTTTTTAAAGCCAACGGAGTAACACCAGATATGTTTGCTGATATTAACGAAGCATTAATGAAGCAAGTTTCTAGCAAATATACTTTTCGAAAGAAAAAGTTCAAGAAAATCACAGAACCGAAACTATGGCAAAAGGCAAATTAGTATCAAAGTTCTATACTCTCAGAAGATCCTTCAGGGACTATGGCTTATTACCTAAGGATGGAGAACAAAAATCAGACACCAATTTATCTACACCTGAAGAAGGTAAGAAATAGCAGAAACACATTTTTAATAACTGCAGACTTTGGACTTGTTTAAATTATTTTAACACTCTACATAATATCTTGTAATTACAGAAAACACGCACAAAGACATTATTTTGTGGCTGAAAGACTTCACCGAACTATGGACAACAATAGAAGAGAATTGGACTAAAACATCTAAAATAAGGACAAATGACCTACTTCACCCTAAAAAAAATTAATTATATTTTGAATTATGAAACTTTTGTTTCTATATGATATTGTTTTACTAAGCATCAAATAAACAAGTTAAAGAGGAGAGAGGGAGTATTTATTACCAATAACCCTGTACCTACATAAGACCTTGATCGAAGTACGCAAGTGTACTTATCTAACCTAGCAAATTCCTTTTTAGTGGTTTAGTAAAATACTTGTCTAATGTAGGTAGTAAATAAGTTCCCTCACACTAGGCCATTATATGTGCCAGAACGTTTATTTTCTATTTAACAAAATAACAATATTTAGTACAACATACTATTTTCCTAGATTAGTACTTCTTTCTATACAGCTTAGTAAATTGTCTTACCTTTCTTTAATAAAACGCTTTTTTATCACACACAATCATATTATTCATATGTTTTCAACTACAAAATTTTGTTTTCTATAGCGCATAATATTTTATTTGAAAGAACTAACGACTTCTCTTTAAGGGCAAACATGTTTATCAATTCATAATAATTAATATATTATAAATTAGATAATATGGTTATTTGTATTAGGTAAAGCAATTCTAGTAAAAATATTTGTATAAAGTAAATAAGGTTTTGTCTGTCCCTATAGTGCTTAAGTATTTTGTCAAATCTACACAAGTTTTTTTTTTCTGTGTACAAATCAGCTGGATAGTATGATTTTCTGATCGGCTTTAAAAAGCAAACGTAGGTATTACTTACCACGATGTTTCCGTAGTTTACTGTTTTGTACAGATAGGCACTCTATTTTCTATTTCTTGTAGTACAGTTCATTGTTGGGATTCTTTTGTTTGGATCTGTTGTCCTGATCTGACTTGGACATACCGTTACTGGACTTGGATTTTTCAGATTTTTCTAATAAAATATTTTTAATATTAAATATTTTCATCAATATTGCGAAAAAATTCAGGATGAGTGACTCTGCCTAAAAATTTAAAATAAAGTTACTATAGTATGTTGTTTAATGCTAGAGAGTAATAAGTCATTATTGGACTATAAAACTCAGTGGTCTTCGCCGTATTCCATAGGTGTAGTCCAATTATTATTATTGTACCTATGATAATAATTGTCAGGGGTCCCGAGATCGGGTTAAAAAATTTGAAGTATTTAGTCACTTTCCGGCAGTTGTTGGAAAACTTTGTTCTTGAAAATGGCTAGTGTTTCTGAATTTGTTGCCGAGAAACGGATTAGTGAAACTGCGGTTTCTAAAAATGAGAAAATTATTATTCTCAATGTGTTCAACGCTCTTCGCCACCAAATTTCATGTTCTCGAATATGACTGGAGTCGGACAGTCAACAATATACCGACTTGTGCACGATGATAAACGCGGCCCCATTAGGTCACCAAAGAGAAGTACAGGAAGAAAAGAAACTGTAATAAATGAGGATGAAAAGACTGCCATCATAAGAATCATACATTGGTTTTACTTAAAAAAAGAAATACCTACCTTGGACAAAATAATGTCTAAAATGAAAAAGGATGATTTCAATCAACCTCTGGGTAAGAAGAAACTATATAAAACTTTGAAGGAAATGAATTTTTGTTATGAAAAAATTTAAAACAGAAAACCACTTTTAATAGAGATAGACGAAATCATCTGCTGGCGACGACAATATTTGATGGCAGTTAGACAGTTTCGAAGGGAAAACACACTGATAAAACTGTGCTCCCTTAATCAAATAATCTGATTTATTTGGTGAATAATTATTGGTAATAAACAAATGTGATTTTAATTAACTAAATTTTATTTAACTGAAATAAATGAGAGTATTTCGTTTTATTTGCAAAATTATTTGACTGTTGGTTGATTTGTGTCAAATAATAGAACCCTTCAAACAAATATCTTACCAAAAAAAACACTAAAATAACAAAATCTAAATAACTAATTATTTAATCGAACTAATTTTTATTTAGGAACTAAATCCCGTTAATCGCTAGTTAAATCACCCAATAGAGAACTATTTAAATGTCTAGGTCATTTAAACTAAATAATTATGTATTTGCATTAAATCCTTAATATAAAACAACCAAATATTTACAAATAACTAATTATTTAATCGAAGTACATTTCAAGTTAAGAACTAAATACCTTTAACTTTAATTTAAATCATTCATTGCCGAACTTTTCAAATAATTTGGTCATCCAAACTAATAATTAAGTATTTAAATGAACTCCTGTCGCCTACTTTGGGCTTTGAGTAATTTGATTGGTTATACAAAAGTGGCCTGATCGTCGCGTTTTTGCTCAGTGGTATTCGATTTTGTCTTGTAGAAATTTATGAGTGAGAGTGAAATCTTCTTTGTTAGTGGCACAGAAGTTAGTGGTTCCATCAAAAATTAAAACGAAGATATGGGGAATAACCGTAATATGAATAATTATTTAGAAGATTGGGGTATATCGAGGGGTATATCCCATATGTTAGATACTTTTCAAGGTAGGAAACTATATTTGAATATTTTAGTTACGCATGAAACGAGTTAAAAAAGTAAGATAAGAGGCAATGAAAAGATACTTGTGATACCTAATTTGAAATTTCGAACACAAAATCTTTTTAGTAGCTAGGTATTTATAAATCATTGCTACCTAGGTTACACATAAGACAGTTTTTCTCAATTTTCACCATAATTCAATACCTTTCAAACCTCCTAACGTAAAAAATATAATATAATTAATATAGTATTAATAATTGTTGTACATAATATTTGCAAATTTGCCTTTATTTAATTTTTTTTCAAAGTTATTAACTTCTCTATAATGTTTTATTGACGTATATTTTAAGGGGAACAACAACTAATGGTCGGTTTATACAGCAAGATAACATAACATAAAAATAAAATAAGAGTTGAATCTACAGATCTGCCATAAGACGTTTATAGAAACACATAACATAACAAAAAATAAGAAATAAAATAAGAGATGGTTATCTTTTAAATGTTATGTTATTTTTATGTAAAAATCGTTGTGCGCGTGCGCGTAATTTGTCATAACCTTTATTTTCGGCAAAAATGTGTTTTTTCTGTTGGTTTGAACAATATAAACAATTTGATAAGGTTTGTGATTATTATGGTATAGGTACTGATTAAACCATATTCAATAGCAACATTTCAATATTTCTTATTTTTTTGTGACGTCTGTATAAACACGTAGGTACTTGGATAAAATAAGAACTGATTTGAATTAACCTTCTGATCTATTGAAAACTAAAAAAAGGTATTTAAACCAAATAAATTTATATTTGATCTAAATAAATATAAAAGACAAGTTAAACAATTATGTACTTGAATAAAAAAACAATCACTTTAATGGAAATTACCGGTTTATTTAAATCAAATCACTTAAATTGTTTAATTAAATAACGTTGTTGTTACGGCAAATACATGTAAAACAAAAGTAAAATAAATATATACTTGATAAAATATATATAAATATCAATCAAATAAACATTTTGTTAACTTAACTTTTAACATATTTACCTTAAGTCATTGAAACGGCTTATTTAAGTTAGGTTAGTGTTAAGGAAATAAATATTTGCTTGAATTTTGTATTTAGTGATTAATTCCAAATAAAAAGTAATTTGTATCAAATCAGATGATACTAATTGAGGCAAATAATCCCTTGGTATTTTTCAAATACATATTTATTTGGCTAATAGAAAACCGGTGGTAAAATATGGCAGGATAAACATATAAAAAGCGCGCGGCAAGCTTTCATGGAAGGATGGTCCACTGGAATAAAAGCACCCCCGGGAAAAGGTAAAAGATTAATAAATTACTCACATTGGTAGCAAAAATGAATTCGTCGATGGCGGCTTACTAGCATTTAAATCAAAACGCACTGGAGACTATCATGAAGGCATGGACGCTGATGTCTTTGAAGAATACTTCTAGCAAATGCTAGATAGTATTCCTCCTGGGTCTGTTATAGTCATGGATAATGCCAACTACCACTCAAGAAAATCCGAAAAAATACCAACGTCTTCTTGGAAAAAAAATTACATCATCCATTGGCTTATTGTAAATAAGAAGTCATTTCATAAAGATATGCTGAAAAGGGAGCTACTGAAGATTGTAAAGTCGAATAAACCTCTTTGTACGAAATTTGTTGTCGACGAAATCGCTTCAAAACGAAATATAATGGTACCTCGCCTTCCGCCATATCACTGTGAATTAAACCTAATAGAATTGGTGTGGGCGCAAGTAATATGATTTTTTATAGCAAGACATAACACCACTTTCAAAATGACAGACGTTGGAAACCTCTTGCAAGAGGGAATAAAGACAGTGGATTGTGAAAAATGGAGTAAGTGCATCGAACATGTGATTGAAATAGAAGAAAGAATGTGGGAAGCTGATAACATGCTAGGAAACACTATAGAGTTCCTTATTATTTCTCTGGACCCCAACGACGATAGTTATCGGACTACTCGGAACATAATAACTAAAATTTAAACAACTAAGTTGTTGTATTCTACATACATAGTAGATTTTTTTTATAAATATTAATATTTATTCCAATTTATCTATTTTCATAATATTCTTACTTTTCTATATAAGTTTTAATCTACTTAATATTAGAATAAATTAATACCTCAATTATCTGCCTATCTCTATAATTATAATCAAGTATAATTATTATTATACTTATTATTCTAATAAACTACCTGTTGTAACGCCGTCGTCACCCTACTTTCATTCACGAAACTCGTCTTTCCATTTTATGCAAATTGGGGTGACCTAATTTAGGACCGATTCGGGGTGTGTGCGTCTTAAATATCTAAAATACGGAATTTTTAGAAACTATCATTGCAATTTACCTGAAATTCACAATGCAACCTTTAAGTTGCCCACCCTGCTTGATGGGCCCTGTCATTGCAAATTTACATTTTATTACTCTCTCGCATTAAGCAACAGAATATTTTAACCTATGTCAGGAAATGCTTCGTTTCGGAGACACAGGGTGTTAACGTTTTATTTTTAATAATTACATATTTTGAAATAATGTCGATATTTGAACTAAAATTGGTAATTGGGTTCTTTTTGAAATGCGAATTTCGAATTTGATGTTAGTATGGCTTCCACTTGTAGAGGGCGCCACCTACATGTCTTCTTACTCCTTTGAAGAGTCATAACTTTTTTATACGTGATAGGGATTCTTATGCAAAAAATAGATTTCTTTATCATTTTTACGTGAAAAAGGCATACTTGGTAGAAGTCACTACGAGCAACTGTTTTGTTTCGCTTAAAAATTGTAACACCCTGTATCTCTGATACAAAGCATTTCCGGACACAGGTTAATAGGAACTTTTTTTTTATTTTTAAGCAGGACACTCATCCTGAATTTTCACGCAATATTAATAAAACACCCTGTATTTTCGATCACTCGTTTAAGTTTGTAAAAAATGTGATTTTAGTATTGTTAACAAGATTGTATAAAGTTTGCATCAACGTATATACCGGGTGTTGCATCGTCGAGCGGGACATAGGAAATCCCATGTAATTTTAAATGAGGTCAATTATTGGCTTCCCTAATTATTTTAGAGAAAAATTCTATTTAGGTTTATTAAAGAGCACTAAAACCCACATTCAAAAGAATAACTTTAGATATTTTATTTTTGATGAGCCCGTTTACGGGTTATCGCCGATTTCTTTTTAACTATTTCTCCTTTTTATGGCCCCGTATTTGCGGGCACCAGTCAAGGTAAAAGATGACTGTCAAATAAAGTTGTCATTTTGAGGAATATTTGAACATCTTCTTAAATCCTAAAGTTCTAACAATTTAATAGTACCTACCTATTAATTAGTAAAATATTGAAACATGTAAAATGTCATAATTAACCTTGTAATTGGATACTTTATTTTAGTTTTATTCAGATTAATTTGTACTCATAAATACACCTTTAATATTTTTGATGTACGAGTTTTTATAACAATAAAGCACACATTTCAAAATGAAAACTTTATTTGACAGTAATCTTTTACCTTGACTGGTGCCCGCAAATACGGGGCCATAAAAAGGAGAAATAGTTAAAAAGAAATCGGCGATAACCCGTAAACGGGCTCATCAAAAATATCTAAAGTTATTCTTTTGAATGTGGGTTTTAGTGCTCTTTAATAAACCTAAATAGAATTTTTCTCTAAAATAATTAGGGAAGCCAATAATTGACCCCATTTAAAATTACATGGGATTTCCTATGTCCCGCTCGACGATGCAACACCCGGTATTGTTTTGTTGAATAAATCTATTTTTTCTCCGATTGACAGCAAATATTAATTTTGCAGACACATATCAATCAGCAAAGTATTACTTTTCCTGCCTAGGCAGCAAAGTAAGGTTTTTCCTGCCTAGGCAGCAAAATGATTATTCTCAATGGGAATATTTTATATTTTTCCACGAAACTGGCAGAAATTTCATAAGTTGTCAAACTATAATTATTATGGACATATACATTTCCATAGCAACCAACCGTTCCAACAATTGCGATTTCTATCAAATTTTGTTTTAATTTATCATTACAGGAAAAATAAAAAGATTGTGGGAATTGTAATAATTTGCAAATACAATATACATATATCATTATAAACAATCGGAGAAAAAATTATATGTTCGACTCGGCAGCAAAGTAGATTGATTGACTGCCTTAGCTGAATTCCTAGCCTCGCTATGCTCGGCTATGAACTATTAGCCGCGGCGGTCAGTCTACTACTTTGCTGCCTAGTAAAACAAATAACTATATTATCCTGTTATGTAGCTGTAAATCTTGCCAATATATTTCACTTACTTTCCCAGTCGGGTGGTCTATCGGGATATCCTTTTGATTTCCAATGAGTTGAATTGTTGGGATTTTTCTGATTTGCTCGGTTATCCATTTGAAAGTTGATTATATTTGGCACTACACTACAATTTTATTACAAAAACTGAAATGTAAGTATTGGATGTAACAAAAATTACATAGGTTTTATTAGACAAAAATTAGAATTGGTATAATCTTTAAATTACATAAAAATTCATCCTTTTTTTAATTTCTAGAAACAAAAAATGCTAAAAGAGTTACTTTTTCGAAATTTTGGCACAAGAAGGTATAGCCAATTATGGTGAAACAACACTTTAGGGAAAGGAAGAGCGGATCGAACAAGCAACCAAAAATGCTATATTTGATGACATTTTTTGGATTTTGTTTGAAAAGGAAAATATAACTTGACAGATAGGAAAAATACTTAGGGTGGGATTGCATAAGACTACGCAGTCCCGAAGAGTAAGCACCGTGAGTTTTAAAACCGATCGTCGACGCAATGGTCACTAAAGTTATCGGTAGTGGAGGGGTGTGTACCAAAGAGTACGCTGGTATTCATTTTATGATGCGTACTTTTAGGTTTAACACCGCGTACTCTATGGAACCATTGCTTCTAAGAGTATGCATATACATTTTTTTTCGTTTATCAGTTTTTGTTTTACGTAAATCTACACAACAAAGACAAGTTTTGGTTTTCTTATGACTAACATTATTGTAAAACATTTTAACTGTATGGCAAATAAATCAGTATTATTCATTTAGCTTGTTTAATTTCGCTTTGAATATTTAGCCAATTGGCAACTTATCTTGAAATTACCCATAAACATAAACATCGAAGAAAACTCCAAGATTTCAACAGAGTACACTACACTATTAAATCAATGACTGAGAAATTTAATTAACCCTTTTAAAAGTACTTTCAGCAATTTATCTTCTCTCTCACACCCGTAGATAATAATAAAATTGTAACCTATGAAAAAAATATATACAGGGTATCTCTAAAAGGTCTGTACAAAATCTGAGCACATATTCCTGAAGCCAAAATAAGGCGATTTAAAGCACCTTACCTTAGTCCGAAATTGCTTCGTTTGGTGGTAATGTTAAAAAATAAAAGTCGGATTTTTTAAAATTAATGAACATTTTTTAACGTATTACTTTAAAACTTGGTACCCGGGGTTTTTTTGGGATGCGAAACCCTAATACGGACACCTTTTCACCGTGGTCATTAGAGGGTGCTTCACAATGGATTTCTTATGGTTTAGAACGGCAATAACTTTTTTTTCAGTGTAGTTTTTTCCTTTTGTTGTTAAGGAACTAATTTTTTGAACATTTTGAAACAAAAAAGATACTCTTATGAAAATTCGCTAAAGTAAGCCGTTTTTGAGATATTTCGGTTTTAAATGTTCGATTTTTCGGCAGGAAAAAATGTTTCACTTGGGTTAGTTACAGCAAGTTTTGCAGGAAGAATTTTAGTACTTATGGATTTTTTTTTTTTTAATTAAATGAGGAACACTTTTATTTTAAAAGTAAATTTAATTAGCATAAACTTTTAGTAATTGTTCAAAATGACCTCCGTTAACATAAGTACAAAGATTAATACGACGTAAAAAGTTTAAATTTACTCTTTGCATTAATTCCGCATCGTTCTTTAATACGTTGACTGCATTTTGAATTTTTCCCCAAAATTCCTCTTCATTATTAATCGGTCTGGAGTATACCATCGTTTTTAAAGACCCCCATAAAAAATAATCCAACGGAGTCATATCCGGTGAGCGTGGCGGTCACTTTACAGGACCGTCATTTCCTCTACCGATCCATCTGTTTGAATACTGGCGATGCAAATAATTGCGGACATTTAAACTAAAATGTGGTGGAGCACCGTCATGCATAAACCACATATCTCGTCGAAGTTGTAATAGCAAATCTTCCAATTAATCTGGCAGCGTATTTTGTAAATTGATCAGGTAGGGCTGTGTACACTTTTTGAAATTTTGTAAATGTTCTAAATAATCCACACCATTTAGTCGTGGCGGTAAAATGACAGGACCAATAATGAAATTGTCAATAATTCCTGCCCACACATTAATTCTAAACTCATGTTGATAATGAGTTACTTTCGTGGCATGCGGGTTTTCATCAGCATAAACATGTTCGTTATGTAAGTTGGTTACACCACTTTTTGTAAAACATGCTTCGTCAGAGAATAAAATGTGCTTAGCAAAACTCACATCCTGTTGTCTTTGTTCGGTAATGAATCGACAGAAGTCCAGTCGTTGATCGAGATTCGGAGCCAAAAGGTCTTGTACCTTTTAGATATGGTATGGATGAAGCTGCTATTATTTTAATGTTTTATGAACTACATCCTTGGATACTCCTACCTCTAAACCTAAGCGTCTGGTGATTAATTTTGGATTTTCAGCAATTATTTCCAAAATTTGTTCCTCAACCTGAGGAGTCCTTATTGCACGTTGCCGTCCATAACTGGCAGTTAAAGGAGTGAAGCTACCGGTTTCGCGAAGGCATCTCTCAATAGCAGCAAATGTTTGATGGTTTGGTATGCGCCGATTTGGATATCTTTCCCTGTATACCCTAACACTTTCGCGGCCATTTCCTTCACAATACCCAAAAACCAATAGCATATTCGTCATTTCTGAAGAACTGTATCCTTCAGCCATCTTTACAGTCAATTTAAAATTTAACTAACACGTTTCAAACACCTTATTTATTCTCGCATTGGCAAATTCTTACTGAAACACTTACTGTAAACAACATAGACTGATAGCCAAAATATATATAAATAAATAAAATACGAAAAATGTTTACATTTAAATAGTCTGTTGCAAAAAAAATTTTAAAGGTGTTCATCAAACAGGTAAAAAATCCGAGGATTTTTGGATGTGACACTCCAAAAAAGTATCTAAAAAAAAGTAATTAGTTCCTTAACAAAAAAAGGAAAGAACTACACTGATAAAAAAGTTATGGCCATTCTAAATCATAAGAACTCGCGGCCATTTCCTTCACAATACCCAAAAACCAATAGCATATCCGTCATTTCTGCAGAACTGTATCCTTTAGCCATCTTTACAGTCAATTTAAAATTTAACTAACACGTTTCAAACACCTTATTTATTCTCGCATTGGCAAATTCTTACTGAAACACTTACTGTAAACAACATAGACTGATACTGAAAATTTTTAAAATCCGAAAAATGTTTACATTTAAATAGTCTGTTGCAAAAAAAAATTTAAAGGTGTTTATTAAACAGGTAAACAATCCGAGGATTTTTGGATGTGACACTCCAAAAAAGTATCTAAAAAAAATACATTTTCCACTGCTAATTCACTGACCACATTTCATCCTCAAAGATAACAGCAAACATTTTTTATTCAGAATAATTTAAATATTCCGGTGCGGCATCGAACACTAAAACCCGAAATATCTCAAAAACGGCTTACTTTAGATTTTCACAAGAGTATCTTTTTTGTTACAAAATGTTCAAAAAATTGGTTCCTTAACAACAAAAGGAAAAAACTACACTGCTAAAAAGGTTATGGCCATTCTAAACCATAAGAAGTGCATTGTGAAACGCCCTCTAATGGCCACAGTGAAAAGGTGTCCGTATTTGGGTTTCGCATCCCAAAAAAACCCCGGGTACCAAGTTTTAAAGTAATACGTTAAAAAATGTTCATTAATTTTAAAAAATTCGATTTTTATTTTTTAACTTTTACACCCTGTATCTCGGAAACGGAGCAATTACGGACTAAGGTAAGTTGCTTTAAATGGCCTTATTTTGTCCTCATGAATATGTGCTTAGATTTAGTACAGACCTTTTAGAGACACCCTGTATATTAAAAAAAAAAGACTGCTCCGGGGATAGACAATGTCACTACAAAAACAATACAACATACCTATCAACACATATTAACCCCTCTTACATATATTATTAACTTGATTTTTAGTACAAGATGCATACCTACATAGTTCAAGAACTTCTATAATAACACCAATTTATAAATCGGGGAATAAGAATGACATAACAAATTATCGTCCAGTTAGCCTAATAAATAATTTCAGCTATACATTTTTGAAAAATCATTAAAATCTCGACTCATTACATTTTATCAAAATAATAAAGTTTTATCTAATAAGCAATATGAATTTATAGAGAACAGAGGTACAAATGAAGCAATGTACGAATCAGTAAAGGAAATTACAAGGAACATAAGTAATGACAAAAAAGCAATCGCTGTTTTTCTGGATTTGGCGAGGGCGCTTGACACGATGCCGCATAATGCCTTGCTTGAAACACTCTCTAGGTATGGGATACGTGGTCTTGTTTTGACTGTGTTTGGATCTTACCTGAATGATCGAGTACAGGCTGTAAGGATCAACGATTGTATAAGTGACCCCCAGGTCATCAAGATAGTAGTACCCCAAGGAACGGTCTTGGGCCCTATCCTACTTATAACATATATTAACTCACTCTTAAGAGAACTGGACTTAGGGGATAGTATCATATCTTATGCTGACGATACAGTGTTGATATTTGAGGGAAACTCTTGGGCACAAGTTAAAGAAATAGCGGAAAAAGGACTGAAACTGGTTAGAGCATGGCTTGACTCATATAAGCTTTCGCTAAATGTTGGAAAAACCAATTCCAATTACATAGCATTCTCATTAACAAAAAAAATACAGACCAAACTAAGAATCAGTAATTTCGATAATGACATGACAGATCAACAAATAAATATATAAAATACCTTTTTTTAAGTATTCTTGAATAAATGTTTGTCTACCTATCTATTTATCTATCTATGTACCTTGTGTATAAAGTAAGTGTTTATATGGCACACAGAATGAAACGTGCTAAGTGCCGTTAAAACAATTTTTGCACGTGTTAAATACAAATTTTTTTTTGCGATAATTGGTTCAAAGTCTCCTTTGTCTTTACGCTACCTATAGCGACGGTACAATTATTGGAAATTTTTCATATTCCTATCAACTTACATGTAATTAATTGTACAATTGGAGAATAGTGAAACTCTTGAGGATATCTTTGTGTCTATAAAACTTAAAAATCTTAGCTTTGCCTTAAGCTGTACATATAAACCTCAACATTTAAACTGAAATGAGTTTTTGGGTAGTTTTGAGAATATTTTAATGGAGTATCTGCCAAGATATGACAAGGTCTTTTGCTTAGGCGACTTCAATATTGATTTGGCAGATATCTCCGCTAATTCCAATAATTTTCTGAATCTTTTAAGCAGCGTAGGTTTTAAGCAGATAGGGAACTTTCCAACCAGGGTAACCTCACATAGCGCTTCCCTTTTGGATTTGATTATTGTGCCTGAAGATTGCAAGATTTTGGAGTGTAGTAGTATACATGTGCCAAATATTTCCGATCATGAGTTGGTTTATGCTGTTTTTGATTTTGACGAACATAATATGTCTAAGATCGAGCCTACAACATACAGAGATATTAAGAATATAAATAACGAACAGTTTTCTTCCGATTCAAAATCTATTCCCTGGCGAAATATATTTGATTGTAGTAGGTACGGTTGACGACAAGGTTGAATTTTTGAATCGTAATTTGAATGTTTTGCTTGACCTTTACGCGCCCCTAAAAATTGTTAGGTTAAGAAAACCACATAAGCCTTGGATAACAGGCACAATTAAGATTATGATTAAAGAACGTGACAAATTATTTTCTAAATTTAAAAGATCTAAAAATCCACGTGTTTTTAAGGAATATAAGGTGATGCGTAATATCGTAAATAAATCTATTGAACGCAAAAAAAAGCATATATACGATATAACCTTACTCAAAACAGAAATTCGGTATGGGAGTCCCTAAATAAATTAAATATACACACAAGGTCAAAGTTCGGCGATATACCGACCCACTTATCGGATGCTAATAAGATAAATGATTTTTTTGTGCACTCAATTCTCAATATTCCAACAGATCATAACGTTATATCACAATATTACAATGGGGTAATTGATGGGTTGCATAGTTATTTAAATTTTAAGGCTATAAATGAAGTTGAGGTAAGCCGCACTACTATAACTATAAAAACTCGAGCCACTGGTGCAGATGGCTTGAATATTAAATTTATTCTGCTTTGCTGCCCATTTTTATTAAGGTATATTTTTCATATTATAAATTTTTGTATTTTTACATCCAATTTATTATCCATCTCAATGGAAATTAGCTCACGTTGTACCCCTAACAAAAAATAAAGATATTAAAGAACTAAAAGATTTGCATCCTATGAGTATTTTGCCAGTATTATCTAAGATCATTGAGAAACTTATAAAAAAACAACTGGTATTACACTTGGAGGAGAATAACATACTCACTGATACACAATCTGGTTTTCGTAGGGGGCACAATTGTACCACCCCACTTTTGAATGTCACAGATCATATTTTTAGAGCTTTGGATACCGGAATGGCAACAGTTCTTGTACTTTTCGATTTTTCAAAGGCTTTTGATACAATTAGCCATCACGTTCTTGAAAATATTTTAAAGTACATAGGTCTCTCAACTTCGGCAGTGTTATTCCTTAAGAATTAACTAGCAGATAAAGAGCAGCGAGTGTGTCTACGGGGACAGCTGCTGTCTGATAAGAAATCATTAACATGTGGTGTTCTTAAGGGGTCAATTCTTGGGCCGCTGCTCTTCTCTGTTTATACGGTTTTTTTTTTAGGTTTGTTTCCGACTGCTCTATACAAATGTACGCAGATGATACGCAAATATTTTATTCCTTTCTTCCTTCAGAAATGAACAGGGCGTCTTTAATAATTGATCGTAACCTATAGACTCTTTATACAATGTATTCCGAAACCATTCACTATTACTCAATCCTGGCAAGAGTACAGCAATGCTGTTTTATATGCATAGAGATCGAGAGTTTCTGAAAACTAATATTTCAATCTCTGTAGATGGTGTGGAACTGGAATTTTGTGACGAATTAAAGAACTTGGGGCTATGGATGGACGCGGACCCAAGATTCAGTAGACATGTCTCGGAATGTACAAAAAAGGCTATTTTTAAGTTGAAAATGTTATATGGATCCAGACATGCTTTGGATTTTGGGCTGAAGCGTCTTCTCTGTGACTCCTTAGTCCTGTCAACTTTTAACTTCTGTGATGTCATCTTGTCATCTATGGTTCATGCTTGACTGCGCTGAATTATCAGCGTGTTTCAAAAATTCAGAATTTTTGTATCCGTTTTATCTGTGGCATACGTAGAAGAAATCCACATATCACAGAACAATGCTTACCAAAATACCGTCTAACTTTTACCGAAAGATTGTTTTTAGGACTGATGTTCATAACTTAAATCTAAGACATAAATGTAGATACAATAACACCACCACGCCACAAGACTACAATGTTTCGGAGAAGTTTTACCTACAACTTCCCTGCGATTTATAACTCTATCCCGGCAAAATTTAAATCACTTCCTGTGCTGAGTTTTCACAATAAAATGAAATTTTTTTTTATAGTATGTTATAACATGTCAATACAATATATTTATAGGCTAGATGAAACAATAACTATCCTGGGATATATTAACTTTTAATATTAATTATAATCTTATAGTTTTGGTTCAAGGGCCGGGTGCACTGATATACTGTGAGCAGGGTCATGACTTTAGTTTAAATATTTATATAATGCTGTTGGACAGTAAAGTTGGGCTATTGCTCGGGTATATCAGTGCAGGTGGCCGGCCAGGTTAAGTGTAAGAACAACCTTTACGTCAGTAAACGAATGAACTTCGCCATTTCAGAAGATGCACAATATTGATTTTGTTTTTGTTTATACCTTTGCAACTTTGTACCTTCTGAATAAAGATCTTATTTATTTATTTAATTAATAAATGAAAATTTTTTTTCACTTTTTATATGTCAAAATAATTACATGAAAGTTAAAATAAGTAGGTATACCAACATACCAACATGCCCATTGAATTGATTAAAATAATTTGCAGATGCAGAGAAACATTATTTTGGTGCTGATGTTCATGTATTGTTTCTTTTAGGTACAAAACAAAGTTATTACATCACAAATTTTATTTAGTATTATCAAAGAAACTTATAGCTATTGCGTAGCTATAAGTTTCTTTGGTATTATATAAAAAACACAAACAGATTTATTGAAATTTCATTACCGAATATCCCTCGAGCTTAAATTATTAACTACCCAATTTGATAGATAGATAAATATTTATTCAAGAATACTCAAAAAAGGTACAAGGCTGGTACTAAATATGCTAATATATAAAAATATTAACAAATATAATCCCTAAATAACAGATATTAAAAAAACTTATCAAACATATATATGTCAGCATCCACCCTTAACATGTGCGCAGCCACCCTTAAGCCGGACGGGACCACCACCCCAAGATGCACTTGCTTATGGCTACATGTGTTTATATTATTAGTTATAGGCTAAGTATTTTTAAGGATATATATTTACGACCTGCCTGGCTGTTTTCGTGATATGTGTTAGAATGTTTATTGGATTTTAGAAAAGGCAGAGGTCTTCCGTCTAGCGTACTGATCGCATGGGCCTTTTTCCTAGACGAGATTATTTTTCTTATAATTTGGATTGTGAAAAATATATAATTTAAAATATCGAGAGTTATTTTCTTACATCAGAAGTGGGATATTATCCGCGATTTTCCGCGCAGTGAGTGAGCTATCAGCGGCCACGCAACTCTTACGAACTCTTTTTTTTTTTAATTTTCGAGAGACGTGCCATAATGGAAGAATTCGCAAAAATTTTGACCGAGTCTATCAAAAACTTAGCGGACGCAAATGCTCGACCGACGATTGCCACAACTTTTGAGGTACCTAGTTTCGAACCAAATCGGGATGACGATGGTGCGGCTAAGTGGTGCGACGAGATGGAAAAATTGGGAGAAACTTTTAACTGGACCAGCCACGAACTGCTAGTAAGGAGTGCTACCGGACTCGCCGGAGAAGCCAATGAATGGTTCTCTATGTGGAAGCCTTTGGAAAAATCTTGGGAGGAGTTCAGACACGAGCTATCCAGCCTTTATTCCGCCAAACGAAATTTGAGTGAAAAGCTTCGCAAAGCCAGCCAGTACACCAGCAAGGAGGCAAAATCCTATTGTGAGTATGCCAGAAAAAAATTATTTCTTATCAATTCGTTGAATTTTGACTTGTCCACCGCCAAATTTTGGAGACTCTCGCTGTTTTTTATACAATAATGCATTTTCGTGTCCATCTACTGGGCGTGCAATTTAGGGTGGTCACGGACTGCAATTCTTTAAAATTATCGCAGCATAAAAAGAAGTTAATTTCTAGGGTTGCCAGGTGGTGGCTTTACTTGCAGTCGTTTAACTTTGATATTGACTACCGAAAGGGTAAATATTTACAACATGCCGATTATTTTAGTAGAAATCCGATAATCGATAAAGTCATTGAACCTGAAACCGCGGGAACTAGTGACGTCAACGTAATTTCAATGGATAATTGGTTAAAAAAGGCACGAAAGCATAACCGCGAAACATTGCAAATAAAACAAAAACTCCAAGAGGGCCAGTTAACCACCCAGTATTTTTGTCGAAACGACACCCTGTTCAGAAAAATAAACCCAGGTCAGGATCCACCGCTTTATAAAGCCTTTATCCCAAAAGGTAGTCGTTTAGGGTTATTGAGGTTATTTCACGATGAACAGTGCCACATAGGGCCACACAAAACATTTTCCAAAATAAATCATTATTTCTGGTTCCCGAAAATGGCCAAGTTTGTTAAAAAATATTGTGATCATTGTTTGAAGTGCATAGTTAGCAAGGGTCACACTGGACCTAAACAAGGAAAATTAAACCCCATCGACAAAAAACCAATCCCTTTTCAGGTAGTTCACGCTGACTGTGCGGGTCCGTTTCCAATATCGGTCGATGGTTTTAAGTACTTGTTACTATTAATAGATGCTTTTACGAAGTTTTTGTTTCTGGTGCCCTTAAAAACACTTTCAGGTCCCGAAACATGTGACGCTTCTAAAATGCATTTGAGTTTGTTGGGCATTACAAAGACGCTTATTTGTGACAGAGGCACCAATTTTACCGACAAATCTCTCAAGCAGATGTTGACCGAATTGGGTATTCAGCAACATTTGATTGCCAGAGGCGTCCCTCGTGGTAATGGTCAGGTGGAAAGATACGTGAACACGGTTTTGAATTTGTTACGCACCGAAATCGGCGACAAAGCGAAGTGGCCACAATCAATTCTTAAAATTCAAACAGCGCTTAATACGACAATTCAAAAAACTACGGGATTTACTCCAATTTATTTATTAATTGGTGTTGAAGGCAATGTGCCCGATATTGAGAAACTGACCGAGTTTATACCAAACCGCGATATTCCCCAAGGTTTAGAACAAGCTAGAAATCTGGCATACGAGCGAATACGGAAACAAGCCACGCTGCGAAAGTCTTGTTTAATAAGGCACGTAGGTCCAATAAAGTCATAAATATTGGGGACCTAGTATTCCATCCATCGGGCAATAGCCACCTAGCTAAGTTGGACCGAAGGTATGACGGTCCGTTTGAGGTCGTCAATGCAATGGAAAATGATAGATTTGAGGTCAAAAATTTGTCAACGAATCGTAGGAGCATTGTTGCCAGAGATATGCTTCGCATGTGGCCCGGATAATTATCGGATTCACCAGAGTAATGCCTAGGTGAATATGCAAAAAAATGTTTTTCTTCCTATGAAAATGTGAGCTAATTGTGATCAACGCTAAAGTATTGTTTTATGATAATCATTAATCTCATCTGTTAATATTAAGGTTAACGGGACAAGAAGTCGTAAAAGAAAAGGATCATAATTACATTATTTAAATTTTAAGGTCTACGATGATATACTTTAAATTCTACGATAATGTACTTTGAATTCTACGATGATATACTTTAAGGTCTACGATGATATGCTTTGAATTCTACGATGAAATATTTTGAATTCTCCGATGATATATTTTTAAGCAAACGATGATATTCTTTAAATTCTAATTCTTCGAATCCTACCATGATATAATTGAATTTCGAAATCTATGATAATGCCCTTTTGTGACTGGGTTGAGTTTTTACAGGAAAAGAAAAAAAAACACAATAAAGCTGTTTCTCAATATATTTCTTGAGGATTTATGTTGTTCACGATCGGCTCACAGCCCTACGTTTACGTAAAAACATAACAAAACCGAATCTGCCGCCTTTCTCATTGTTTCAGAAGTTGGCTGTACTCCTGTTAATTCGAGAGCGAATTACGTGTCAGGTTGGCCGTGTCAGCATCCACCCTTAACATGTGCGCAGCCACCCTTAAGCCGGACGGGACCACCACCCCAAGATGCACTTGCTTATGGCTACATGTGTTTATATTATTAGTTATAGGCTAAGTATTTTTAAGGATATATATTTACGACCTGCCTGGCTGTTTTCGTGATATGTGTTAGAATGTTTATTGGATTTTAGAAAAGGCAGAGGTCTTCCGTCTAGCGTACTGATCGCATGGGCCTTTTTCCTAGACGAGATTATTTTTCTTATAATTTGGATTGTGAAAAATATATAATTTAAAATATCGAGAGTTATTTTCTTACATATAAATATGTCCTTATCTTTAAGAGTCAAGATTCCTAATATCCCAACAAAACACACTACATATAGCAAACACAGATATCGGCTAAGAGGTGCGATGAAATAAGAACGGCATTGGTAATACATATAAATGCACAGAGTCTGACCTCTCATATCGATAAAATCAGACAAATAGCACACGATAATGATCCACCAGTTTCACCTAATCCTAACATTTGATGAACATGATTTAACTGGAGACATTAATCTATTATTTATTATTTAATTATTTATTGCTCCCTAACAAGCACGTCTTCTGGGGAATTTATGAATAAGTTTATTCAAGAATATCATATTAACATGTTTATTATATTGTAATTATTTAAAATAAACTTATTATTATTATTATTATTATTATTTGGTTGTGCCCCAGAGTTTCCCTCAAATATCAACACTGTATCGTCAGCATAAGATATGATACTACCCCCTAAGTTCAGTTCTCTTAAGCTTAAGAGTGTGTTAAAATATGTTATAAATAGGATAGGGCCCAAGCACGTTCCTTGGGGTACTCCTATCTTAATGACCTGGGGGGTCACTTATACAATCGTTGATCCTTACAGTCTGTACTCGATCATTTAGGTAAGACCCAAACACAGTCAAAGCAGGACCACGTACCCCATACCTAGAGAGTGTTTCAAGCAAGGTATTATGCGGCACCGTGTCAAACGCCTTCACCAAATCCAGGAAAACAGCGATTGTTTTTTTTTGTCATTATTCATGTTGTTTGTAATGTCCCTTAATAATTCGTACATTGATTCATTTCTGCCTCTATTTTCTATAAGTCCATATTGCTTATTTGATAAAATTTTATTATTTTGATAAAATGTAATGAGTCGAGGTTTTAATGATTTTTCAAAAATGTAGCTGAAATTATTTATTAGGCTAATTGGACGATAATTTGTTATGTCATTCTTATTCCCCGATTTATTAATTATTGTTACTATAGTTTTTGATGTATGTAGTATGCATCCTGTACTAAAAATCAAGTTAAAAATATATGTAAGAGGGGTTAATATGTGTTGATAGGTGTGCTTTATCGTTTTTGTAGTGATATAGTCTATTCTCGGAGCACTATTATTATTTATATATAGGTTACAATTTCATTATTATTTACGGGTGCGAGATGCATAGAAGATACATTGTTGAAAGTACTTTTAAAAGGGTTAATGGGAGTTTTAATTTTGTCAGTCATTAGTTTTCCTACGTTAATAAAGAAGTTGTTGCTATAGTTAGCCATATGTTTCTCATTTAAAATTATATCCCCTCAGCTATCCACCACTTCTATTTTTCTGTCATTTTCATTTATGTCCTCATTATTTGCATCATTAATTAGTTGGCAACCTTTTTTGATATTTTTATAGTTTGAATCGAATTGTTCTTTGTAATACGATAAATGATTTTTAGTACTTTTTATAATATTTTTTTTATGTATTTCTACAGGTTACTACAAGGTCACTCAACAGACTGCTTTGAGCAGACCAATTATAGAGTGACACGGATTACAAAAAGATATTTACAAAGTTCGGTAGAAGTACACAATAAGTTTAACTAAAGAATAAAGGCTATTTTGTACAATCAAACAATAAATCCAAAACAAATTATAAAGCTAGAAAAATACGCGAGTGATAGCAATGCACTCCCTAATCAAAGGATAATAGATATTTTTTTTCTGATAAGTTTTTTAAAGGTAGATAAGTTAGTGTTAAACAGGTCAATGCCTCTATCACCCGTTACAAGATCGTTGTATGTTCTCATGCAACGTATGAGAGGAGAGTTAGAAAGGTAATTAGTTGTAAAAGCAGGGACACCAAAAGTTAGCCTATTCCGAAGTGTGTATGGGTTAGCGTTAAAAAGTACATAATTTACACAAAATTCAGAGTCGATGAGGTTATTTACTATCTTATAAATAAAGAAAATATCAAAACACTGCCTTCTGGACCTCAGCGATTGCAATCTATAAAATAACAAATTCTCGTTATACGAGTAAAAATGCCGTTGTCTATTGTAACGAAAATTAAGAGCTTTGATAAACTTTTTTTGGACACTTTCAATTCGATCAATATATTTGTGATACATCGGACTCCAGACTGTTGACGAGTACTCCAGAACACTTCTTACCATGCTGCAATATAAAGTAATTAACGATGCAGGGCTTTTAAAGCCTTCAGTAGTTCTTAGAATAAATCCTAAAAGGCGCAATGCTTTACACATAATAGCCTCTATATGAGACTCGAACAACAGTCTGGAGTCCAAGGTGACCCCCAAATCTTTAACCACATTAACACGTTTTAATTGTGTGTTATCTAAACTCAAATCTATATTTGGATTTCTTGAGAGGTCCAACTTAGAGAAAACAATGTAGTGACACTTATCAACATTTAAATGCAGACGATTCAGTGTGCAGTATTCAAAGAATCTGTTAATGTCCCCCTGCAATTTTACTATATCCAAAGGCGAGTTAATGATAGTTGAAATCTTAAGATCGTCAGCATATAAGGAATACACACTATTCGAGTCCAGAAAACAGGTCCCTATGTCATACAAAAATAATACAAAAAGCAGGGGACCCAAGTGTGAACCCTGCGGAACTCCAGAGGTCACATCCAAGCAGACCAAGCAGAGAAGACAATGTTTAGCATTATCGGAAAATGATATGTGATTGGTGAGTAAATCATATATGATTGACATTTTAGTGTGATATTTCTTAGTTTTTTTCTTAATAGTCAATGCAGCTATGCGTATTATCCATTATTCCAGTGGAGTCGTTAATGTAAAGCCATGTTGATTTAATAGTGTAGTGTACTCTGTTGAAATCTTGGAGTTTTCTTCGATATTTATGTTTATGTCACCAATAAGGATTTCTATCTGTGATTGTATGTTTTTAGAAAGATAAGTGTTTAGATCTTGTAAGAATAATTTTACATCCGTCGATGGCGGGTCTGTACATGGAATTGACAGCGTGGGTTATATCATTTAGTGTAAGTGAAATTCTACTAATAGTTATTTTGGAGTTTGCAAGTTTTATTATTTTAATACTTAAATACAACAGTCAGCGTCAATCAATTAATTGTTGCTGTCCGTCGTTTATAAAAGTTAAAAATTGTCTGGTTCTGATAGTGAAGAGAATATAAGAAAAAAAAAGAATCTAGTACAATTTGCCTACTACATAAACGGGGCAGAATTGAACAGAGTTACAGAAATAAAAGATCTCGGAGTTCTGTTTGATGATCAGCTTACATTTAGGACGCACATATTAAACATTGCAAATAGGGCTTGCAGGATCTACGGATTTGTTGTCCGAAACTGTAGATACTTTAAAAACATTACTTGTATTATAAAACTGTAGCATTATAAAACTGTATGTTACATATGTTAGGCCTATTCTGAAGTATGCTGCTATTGTTTGGAGTCCGTACTATGAAAATCATAAATACTTTATCGAAAGAGTACAAAACAAATTTCTGAGATACTTGTTCTATAAGGAAACGGGGACATATGATGTAACAATCTCAAAAATTAGACTAAGGGAAAAATATAAATTCCAGAGTTTAGAAGAACGAAGGACTATTTCCTCTCTGGTATTTTTATATAAACTCCTAAACAATGAAATTGATGATTCTGCTTTGTTATCACAAATGAATCTCTACAAATCTTCATATAGAACCAGAAACCCTGTTCTTTTTTATTTAGAATCAGCTTCTACAAATAATTTTTTGAATGCGCCACTCAATGTAATGTGTAGATTATTTAATGAAATTAGAAATGATTGTGATATATTTCATATAAGTCTAAGAGAATTTAAAATGATTTTGTATAACTTATTGTAAGCATTGGAAGGTAAATTGTAAATAGTACTAAATAGTAACTAGGTATAAATATAGAAACTAGGCTTCCTACTCTGTAAAAGGGTATCTCGATACCTGTTGACTTTGTAAATAAATAATATGCCAAGTAAAAAGTATCAATTTGAATAAAAAATTTAAGTTGATTTTTTGTAATAAATCAAACATTGAATAAAAATTTTAAACTGGCGAGTTTTATTACATGTTTATATACTCGTTGTCAAGAACGACGTGTTATAAACACAAAAGTGATATAAAAAGTAATTTTTCAAAATTAATTGAAACAGCTGTCAATTTTTATACGATCGTAGAAAAATAAACATTACCTATATAATGTGATGATTTGAAGTACTTATGTGAAGAATAAACATTATTTTAATTTATACACGAATGGTTTAGTTTTTCAATGATCTAGCATATGCCAACAACAACACAATAAACCTTTAAAATTATATAAGTGTTCGGCATAATACGTTCAGGGAAACAAATTGTACAGGGTGCTCAAATGAGGCTCGGGTAAAAGACTATACTATACGCAAACTAAAGAACTTCCCGAAATGGTGTATATATGTATTATGTTATGGATGGTCCTAGGCGTATGTTTTGAAAATATTTTACATTATATAGGGTGTCACAAGCAGTTTTTATGATATAAATTTATATTTTTTCAAATATACTTTTAAATTATAGTTCTCATCATCGTGAACACTTTAATCTATTTAAAGTTATAAGCAAAGACTAATCGGGTTACTGTAAGAAATGACGCAGCCACGATATTCGATACGTCAACAGGTCTCGTTTAGACCCATAAGGATTAGTGTTACTTAATATATAGCCAGGCCCATTAAGATTATTTTATGTTTACGTAAGAGTTATAGATTTTAAGTGTTGATATGGAAACGACGGGAAACGAGTAGTCTTACGTAGCAAACGAAATAAGACGGTTTGTTTTAAGATTATGTACGAACTTTTTACAATAAAAGTAGTTTTTTGGTATTTTTGACGTTTTCTTACAAGTCAGAAGTGGGATAGACTGTACAACGCTCGTGCCATTTTTTTTTCTCTTTCTTTTGCTCTGACAAAATGGGGAAAACAAGCGCGAAGGGACATAAAAGTTCAAAACGAAAACGTGATCGTGTTTCCCGTACAAAACGCCAACGTGAGCGGTCGTCAAGTAATACGAGTAGCTCGAGTACTAATAGTGAATGTGATAAGCTCAAAAAACAATTAAAGTCGTTAAAAAAGGAAACTAACGAACTTCGAAATATGCCGTCAACGTCCGTTGCCGCGTTGTATTTAAGTGACGAACAAGCAATTCCAATATTTGACTCGATGAAAAACGATATTACTATCGAAATGTGGGTTGCAAAAGTGGACATTTTAGGTGAACGATATAGGTGGAGTGATGAGTACATTATTAGGATTATAGCAAGTAGGCTTAAGGGACACGCACGCCAGTGGTATTACGAACAAATAAAAAACGAAGTGTCGTGGTGTGAAATGAAACAAGGGATGTTGGAGCATTTCCGTAAGTCTGTTCCATTTTCTAAATTATTAAGAGATGCCTCAAATTATGAAGCAAGACCGGGACAAAATCTGGCGGACTATTGTTTCCAAAAATTAACCAAATTACGGGCTTTAAAAATTCAAATTCCTGAAGAATTTTTAATTGACGCTGTAATTGGGGGCATCAGTGATGAAAATATTGTTCGGACAATACGCTCAGCTCAAATACAAAACTCTGATAAACTTAACGCCTATTTATATACTTTAGGTAATATGCCTAGCAGCGAATAATGTTGTTGATATTTTTACAAATAATGTGCTAAATATAAACGATCTTTCTTTGGACCTCTAACAGAAAACGACAAATTTAGGTGCTTGGAATTATTAAACAAATTTGTCGATTGCATATCATTTTCTCTGAAGAGTTTGGGAAAAACGAAGACAGTTTCCATGGAAATTAAGACGACAACTGATGTACCGATAACCTATCACCCTTATCGGTTACCAGAAAAAGAAAAAGAAGTTTTGCGAGAAATGATAAATGAATTACTAGAAAGTAATATTATTAGAGAATCCAATTCCCCATATGCAAGTCCAGTCGTATTAATAAAGAAAAAAACCGGCAACGGTCAATGTGAACGATATAACAGAACAATCATCAATTCATTGGCTACAACATCTGCCGGTAAAGATATTGACAAATGGGAACAATTTGTAAAACAAGTGCAAAGTGCAATAAATACTACTCATAATAAATCAATAAATGCTACGCCCATGGAAGCATTAATCGGTTGTAACTCTAGGCACGCCGCCGATTCTTGTATTGTAAACGAAATCCGAGATGATCTAAATAGAAAGAACCTGCAAGACCTACGTCACAAAATTTCTGACCATATTACTGAAGACCAGAAAAAACAGAAAGCACGATACGATAAGTCAAGACGAGAGGCCATTAAGTACAGTAAAGGCGATTTGGTAATGCTCAAAATAACAAGCGAGCCCGCTACAGGGGGAAGTCGCAAACTACTTCTAAAGTTTAAAGGACCGTTCCGAATTACACGAGTTCTGTTCAACGATAGGTATGAAGTTGAAGATTTACGAAGTCTTCGAAAAGTATCACGTACGGTTGTCGCTGCTGACAACATTAAACGCTGGCTCACCTTTCAAGACGATGATGGGTAAGTCGTTTGACGCTATAGTAATACGTAGTATTTGCTGCCACAAAAAAAAAATAATAAGTAAGTATATTTCAAGGTAAAGCTTAAGGCTTGTTAAGATCAAGGGATCTTTAACACACAGAGATCAACGGATCTCTAAACGAAAATATCAACGGATCTGTAACATATAGAGATCAACGGATCTCTAAAAAGAAAAGATCAACGGATCTTTACCACGAAGAGATCAACGGATCTCTTAAACGAAAAGATCAACGGATCTTTAACACGAAGAGATCAACGGATCTCTGAAACGAAAAGATCAACGGATCTTAAACACAAGGAGATCGACGGATCTCTAAAACGAAAAGATCAACGGATCTTTAACACGAAGAGATCAACGGATCTCTTAAACGAAAAGATCAACGGATCTTTAACACGAACAGATCAACGGATCTCTAAAAAGAAAATATCAACGGATCTCTTCAACGAAAAGATCAACGGATCTTTAACACGAAGAGATCAACGGATCTCTGAAACGAAAAGATCAACGGATCTTAAACACAAGGAGATCGACGGATCTCTAAAACGAAAAGATCAACGGATCTTTAACACGAAGAGATCAACGGATCTCTTAAACGAAAAGATCAACGGATCTTTAACACGAAGAGATCAACGGATCTCTGAAATGAAAAGATCAACGGATCTTAAACACAAGGAGATCGACGGATCTCTAAAATGAAAAGATCAACGGATCTTTAACACGAAGAGATCAACGGATCTCTTAAACGAAAAGATCAACGGATCTTTAACACGAAGAGATCAACGGATCTTTAAAAAGAAAAGATCAACGGATCTTTAACACGAAGAGATCAACGGACCTCTAAAACGAAAAGATCAACGGATCTTTATTTTTTTTTCTTTTCAGTTCCTTGTGAAGCCTGAGGACAGGCTTATATATACAGGATGGCCGAGTGTAAGAAATGACGCAGCCACGATATTCGATACGTCAACAGGTCTCGTTTAGACCCATAAGGATTAGTGTTACTTAATATATAGCCAGGCCCATTAAGATTATTTTATGTTTACGTAAGAGTTATAGATTTTAAGTGTTGATATGGAAACGACGGGAAACGAGTAGTCTTACGTAGCAAACGAAATAAGACGGTTTGTTTTAAGATTATGTACGAACTTTTTACAATAAAAGTAGTTTTTTGGTATTTTTGACGTTTTCTTACATTACTCTTTGTTATAAGGGTCAAAGCTAGTAGTTTTTGAAAAATGAGCTTTTTGGTAAAAAAACTCTCTTTCATGACGTTTCTGAAAAAGCCTAAAAACAAATGAATAAATGACGTGTTTATAAAAGTTTGCTTTGAATCTTGTATTTTTTTGATAAGTTTTGTTTCCAAATTTTTTACTTTTACATAAATTATAACTTTTCACAATTTTTTTAAGTGAAGCACCCTGTATGTTTTTTATATTTATTTTAAAAGGAGCATCTTTTTTTTTCTATGGCATTTAGTAATAATTACACGGATTCTCTTGGATATTTGACAGTAAATCTGTTCGTATTACCAAATTCAAACCCAGTTTCGCAATATTCGACCAGTTTAAATACCTTTCTATCAATTTTATCAAAACATTTATTTTTGGCTATTGTAACACTTATTTTGCGTAGGCAAGATTTACTTTAAACTAAATTTGAATAGAGTAGGGTGGATGCACTACTAAGCCGGCCACCTCTAGTAGTCGACCAAAAATGACTTTAATCACTTATAATTTGACTTAGGCATAAGTTTAGCTCTATTTTTTACATTTGCTATCTTCTTTTACTTTTCAAGAACACATATATCAATATTTCTTTATTATAAGTCGAACCTTACTTCCGTAAATTGAACCGAAAAATTAGGTGTTAGTCATTGTGTCTCCAAAAACAGTTTACAAAAGTCAGTGAAGATCAAACAGGGCAATTTTGAAGGTAAGTTAAACTAATTCTATACTAGATATGTTTACCGGAGTAAGATTTTTTGGGTTGCTAGTGGTCGGCCACCGTGACCGACTACTGGCAAAATTAAAAAAAAATATTTTGTCTATATCAGGCTTACAAATACATAAACAGATAAAACAGATTCTTCCTTTGCCATCATGTACTATGGTGTATCAAAAGCGTACGTATCAGTAGTCGGCCGGGTCTAAAATGAATAATAAATTCCCTAGGGGATATTAAAGTTACTGGCCGACTATACTGGCAAATTCATAAATTGATGATTGTGCTAGTACTCGGTCAGAATATTTTTTTGGTTATCAAAGCACTTTAATCTAACGATAAAATGTTTTCTTTACATTATAGACGACGCCACGCCAGTCCATGCAGGCCAAAAAGGAAATTCCATAGATATTCTCAAGAGTCCTTAAAAAAAGCTTTAGATTTTATGAGAAATGGAGCTAAAATTCGAGAAACTTGCCAAAAATATGGTATACCACGTGCAACTCTGCAGGACCGGCTCGCAGGTCGTGTCGCAAACAATAAGCCTCGATAAATGGGCAGTGGGCACCAGATTTATATATAAGCACTTAAACAGTCATCAATAATCTTACATGCAATAGAGCCGATGCCGACGTCCACATCCCCAACCGATGCTTTTAAAAAGTATCTTAAATACGCTAGGTCAATTCCAAAAACAAAACGTCCGAAAGCTGGACCCTTCCACAAGTGTCATTTCGTCCAATGTGTGGACCAGGTGGTTTCTAGATTGTGTCTCTAGATTATAACTGCGAATTTTGTGAATACTTCTTTAACTTCACCTATACTTTTAAAAAATGTCTTTGCATATTTTATGTATTCTTAGTAGGTACATTTAAGTGTTTTTTTTTTATATTTTCAGGAACATAATTTTTGTGTTTTTTTATAATATGTTTCCTCTTTTTATTGACAAAATAAAAAAATGCAAGTACATGCCTGTGCTAAATATTCATTAATATATAACGGCCGACTACTAAACAATAGGTGGGCGACTTCTGAAAAACTGATATTTTTCAGAAAACCCTAAAAATAAAATATTTATGTACTTTCTCGGGTATTTATGTTTTTTTCAATCGCTTATTTAATGCTAATACTTGATAAGGACACACAATATATTATTATTTTAAGTATTAAATGAACAGATTAAAAAAAAAAATAGAATGATCAAAAAAGGCCGACTACTAGCGCAATCACCCTATATCAAATTATTGTATGTCTGACAAAATACACCACTAATAGAAAAATACTAATCATACGTATCTAGAAAATAAACAGTTTTTTTAAAATTCTCCAAGCAACCATTACAACCATTTATTGCGTGGTTAAAGTAATTTTTTTATCATATATCATCGCAAAATTGAGTAAACGTACATTGTCTATTCAATGTACTATTTATGTACGATTGCTTAGTAACGAATAGTTTATTATACAGTTTAGCGGACATAAAGTGGTACTTAATTGTACTAGTAAAAGAATAGTTATTTATGGTACAAGTGTGTTATGTTATATATAAGTCACGCTGGGAAATGGTTAGCCCTTGAGGCCGTAGGCCGAGAGGGCTAATTCCCAAGTGACTTATATGACTTAACACACAAGTGCCATACAAAATTTTATCCAACACTTGATAGATAATATTATATACCGGGTGTTGCATCGTCGAGCGGGACATAGGAAATCCCATGTAATTTTAAATGGGGTCAATTATTGGCTTCCCTAATTATTTTAGAGAAAAATTCTATTTAGGTTTATTAAAGAGCACTAAAACCCACATTCAAAAGAATAACTTTAGATATTTTTGATGAGCCCGTTTACGGGTTATCGCCGATTTCTTTTTAACTATTTCTCCTTTTTATGGCCCCGTATTTGCGGGCACCAGTCAAGGTAAAAGATGACTGTCAAATAAAGTTGTCATTTTGAAATGTGTGCTTTATTGTTATAAAAACTCGTACATCGAAAATATTAGCCATGAATTACACTTCTGAAGAAAAAATATTGATGATTAAATGGTATTATCAAGGAAATAGTTATCAAAATGTGTCAGACATGTTTGCTGCTCTGTATCCGAATAGACCGATACCTGCAAAATCTACAGTCGAATGGACTATCAAGAAATTTGAGACAAAAGGCACTGTAATAAATAATTGCAGATGTGAAGAAAGGCAGGAACAAAGAAGAGATGCAAGAAATGATAGGGACTTGCAAATTTTATTGTGCGTGGAAGAAAATGATGGGAAGATCAGCACAAGGAAACTTGAGGATGACATAGGATTAGATCACACCACAGCGTTACGAGCTTTGAAACGACATAAATAATATTCATACAAATATGAAACGCACCAAGAGCTAAGAGATAGGGACGAAATACGACGACAGGAGTTTTGTTTTGGTATGATGGAAAGAGCAAACATGGATAGGGAATTTTTAAAAAACATTTGTTTCACTGACGAATGCACATTTACCTTAAACAATGAACCCAATGTTCAAAATTATCGATATTGGAGCAAAGAAAACCAACACAGGTTTGTGGAAACAAGGACGCAATATCCACAAAAAGTTAATGTATGGGCTGGGATTTTCGGAGAAAATATTATCGGGCCATTATTTCTTACACGAAATTTAAATGCAGAATATTTTTTGGAACTACTTGAAGATCATATTTTACCTACTTTACATGATGCCGCCAGGGAAAATCAGGAAGTTTGGTACCAAATGGATGGCTGCCCGGCACATAGTGCCCTGGCTGTCCGGGAATATTTAAACCGTGCTTTTAATGGAAATGTTATTGGCTTAAATCATACAGTAAATTGGCCAGCCAGGTCTCCTGATTTATCGCCAAATGATTTCTTTCTCTGGAGCCATTTAAAAAACAGGATATACAAAGATAAAAAATACCCAAATCTAGACGAGTTAAAAAATGCTATTTCTGCCGAATCCAATAGAATTTCAGTTTACCAACTAGCGAATGTAAGAAGAGAATTTTATGATCGCCTCGGTTATTGTCTAGCAGTCAATGGAGGAATATTTGAACATCTTCTTAAATCCTAAAGTTTTAACAATTTAATAGTACCTACCTATTATGTCTAAAATGTCATAATTAACCTTGTAATTGGATACTTTATTTTAGTTTTATTCAGATTAATTTGTACTCATAAATACACCTTTAATATTTTCGATGTACGAGTTTTTATAACAATAAAGCACACATTTCAAAATGACAACTTTATTTGACAGTCATCTTTTACCTTGACTGGTGCCCGCAAATACGGGGCCATAAAAAGGAGAAATAGTTAAAAAGAAATCGGCGATAACCCGTAAACGGGCTCATCAAAAATATCTAAAGTTATTCTTTTGAATGTGGGTTTTAGTGCTCTTTAATAAACCTAAATAGAATTTTTCTCTAAAATAATTAGGGAAGCCAATAATTGACCCCATTTAAAATTACATGGGATTTCCTATGTCCCGCTCGACGATGCAACACCCGGTACATAAAAATAGAAAATTATATTGTTTCAATGTTATCTAGTTTTTCAAAATATTGAAGAAACTTCAACCGATATTTAAAAAGAAGCGAATCTTCCGTGTTCATTTATTATTCCCCACAAGTCAAGAGACATTTATGACAAAGCCTTATATGAATGCATATTTTACCACAACCCTCCAGTGAGTTATAATCATAACCCACTAGTGAGTTATGGTTATAATGCACGTGTGAGTTATAAGCTACTTTATTAGCTTAAAATCGAACTAATAATATTCACTATATATGTAAGTGTTGGATAAAGTAGCTTTAATTCACTATAATTTCTGATATTGAAATTAGAATAATTAAAACAGTTTTTAATTCAAGAGGGTCCTTGGCAAGTGAGCCTATATTTTGAACTTCCATTTTCACGGACACATCTTATTTGACAACCTTTTTTGATACATTAAAAACAAAGCGCAAATAACTTGTTACCCTTAGGAACGCAATATGCGTGACAGCTGTGACAGGCTTGACAAATAATTATTGTCTATCTTTACATGGCGTGAAGTAATAAATGCTCATTAAATACGCAAAACGCATTCCGGGGTATCAAGAACAAATTAAACACCATCCCTTAAAATATATTGTGTTTTCATTAAAGGATCCACATAATGAGCATTCTTTAGATAGGTTCACCCTGAATTTATCGCAAGATATTTTTATATTTGAGGATTTACCATTATTAGAAGGTACAATGCCTTATTCAGAAGCGTATGTTGGGAAAGTTTTTAAATTAAAAATCTTAAACATGCCTATTCTCCTAAAATTGTATTATATTATATTCGTAGGTATTTATAACATATGAAAACATTTAAAATATCGTTTTAACTAATAAATAACAATGGGTGGTACTCTTTTACAAATATAATCACACAAACAAGATATAATATAGAATACTCAAGATTGAACAATCTAAACTAATGTTTAAAATAACAAAAAATTTGCTAAAAACAAATACTACCATTGTCTATGTCAACGAGATTCATTTATATGACACAAGAGCAAGCAATGATATACAATTAGGTACTGCTAGAACAAACAAATATCTCTATAATCCGATAAGCGAAGCTTTGAAGATTTTTAATACTCCTCCTCAAACTTTAAAAAATCAATAACCTTCAATTCATTTAAAAAAGAAATAAAATTGCATAACACCTAAACAATTGCCTTTTAATAACTATTGCCGTGCCTCCGATACCAATACTTAAAGTATTGTTTAGAAGATGTTTTGGTATTTGAGTATTTCTATACCTATATAAACTTTATAATCTTGTAATTATTATACTTAAATAAACCAAATATGTTGAAAAAAAAAATCTTACTAACAAAGCATTTTCAAAATTCGAATAATACTTTGTCGTTTTGGCTTAATCATGGTCCGATTCGGAATATGAACTTTTATTAACATCGTTTATAATAAGCGGTTCAACCATTTCTTAGATTATTATATCTACCTGCCACATTTTGGCTTCATCTTCTATCACATGATCGATACCCTTTTTTAACTTTTCCGCACTGATTTTACCCATAACTTTACTAAAGAGTCTATTTAAATCCACCATTTTATAAGTCGTGTTTTTTATGGCGACATCCGCCTTTATTTGATCGGTTTTAATTCGCAGTGGTAAAGAGGGAGTCTAAGAACAGATATTGCTCGTAATTTTGTCATTTCATCGACTACATATTTTTTGAATGCATTTTTATGTAAATTGGCTAGTACCAATAGTACTTTTTTTAAGGAATCTAATGGAAATTCTATTTGTCTTAAACTTAGCCATTCTGTTATTTCACTTTTACCCCACGCACTTGTCGGTAATTTTTTCATCAGCTTAGAGAGATAACTTGTATTATCCAATACAATTATTGCATCTTTTGGTACAAGATCCAACATTTACTCGAACCATTCTTCAAAGACATCGGCATTCATATCTTTGTGATAGTCTCCTGTATTTTTAGATTGGAACATCAGTAGACCACCTGTAACGAAACTCTCAGAACTTTCAATATGGGTTTATGATAAGTCGATGTCTTTTTCCAGATAACGGTCTTAATCCTGTGGACAATCCTTTCAAAAAAGCTTGCCTTAAACTTTTAATATTTTTATCCTGCCAAAATTTAGTCACAGTGGCCTGCATTTAGCCATGTTTCGTCTAGGTAAAATATTTTTTTGTTATCTTCTCCAGTTTTTCGGATGCTTCTTAAGTAATTTCTTCTCTAACAGATGATATCGCTTCTATCTATTAAAATCGATTTGCCTATTATGTTTGTTCCACTGAAAACTCATTTATTTTAATAATTTCCAAAGCGTATTTCTTCACATAAATGGGTAGTCATGGTCTTCTCGGATTGAGGACAAATTTTTGTCCAGCGTGAGAATTTATTTTTTTTAAAAGAAACTATGAACTTTTCGCATATTCTCTGCATTAAGGCGTCATCCAGCTCAAGTTTTGGTCGCCCTGGAGAAGTTTTTGAAGGTATGACGCCAACACTTTGTTCTTCATTAAATATTTAAATATTGTTGTTTTCCGAACGTTAAGTATATCTGCTGTAAATTGCACTGCATTATCAACACTTAAATCTGACGCATTCTTACGTTTAATACAATCGTAACAATTACAAATTATTTTTTTTCATTTACTGTACCTGGACCGACTCTAGGGCGTTTAGGCAATTGTTGAAGATTTTCCATATTAACTTGAAAAAACACTGACATTTCACACTTTTACTAGTTTCACTGAGAAACAAGCACCCAAGGTAGGTATGTATAGATATAAATAGGTGTATTATTCCAATAGAGGCACCCATAAAGGCATAATAACCGCATAGTTATTAAACAGGTAACCAGGATTAGGTACAAAGAAAGGAATAAAATGATTAGAGCAGAAACGGATAAGTACCTATACTCTAATTAGTTTTGATAAAATTGTTTTCTAAAATTCCAGGTAAGTGGTACGGCTGTACATAATTTTAAGCTTAAAAAATTTAATCTTAAAATATATATTTGAAGACAAAACTTGAATTTAATGTCGATACTTGTACTAATTCTGTGCAAATTTAAAAATTCAGGCCTATTTAAATCTATACATGCCGAAAAATCTTGCACGCTCATGGAGAAGACGGTTTTGATTGATTTATTACTTCGCATCACTTAAAGATAAACCATAAATAAAAGAAAAATCAAACCCTTTTTCCTTACTATTTGGGAGCACTCGAACATAAAATCTTGTATGATATACACACATAAACGGAGCGTTATATACTTATAACATAAATCGCTATTAAAAATAACTTATGTACGCAAAAACCTAAAATTAAATATATAATACCCAACATACCTTAAATATACCTCAATAACGCACTGCTGAAACTCACTGGTCACTACGAACTGTACGTGCCCATTTTTAAAACAAGAAGCTTGGTTGCTCGGTAATTCCCGAAATAAGAATTGCACCCTTAACAAGCGTAGCTTTGTTAATAGTGTAAGTCCCCTATGAACTTTCGTCGATTAATTTTTCTACGAAAGCCAGCTTTAAGTGTTGTAATCATAAAATTGACTGAGAAATACATATTGCCCAATACCTTTCCTGGGTTTTACCTATTTATCTGCCAGTATTTCAGACTACTAAGCTGAAATTTAAAAAGTTTATTGCGATACCTGTTTACAATAAAATATGTAGGTATGAGTTGTATTATTTAGGTGATTCCCTTAATTCAGTGCAGTGCAGTCGCATAATTGGAAAATAAATTTTTATTCCATCCATATCCCTAAATGGTATTGGAAATATCTACATTGACCGGCACGAAAAACGGACACCTTTAAATTTTACCGAATTGTAAAGCTCTATAACTTTTTTGTTTTTTAACCGATTTTATTGATTTTTTAGGAATATGATAGGTCATTATCTTGACATTAAACTGTTGGTTTCAAGTTAAATGTAAAATTTTCCCTAAGTCGTATTATACGAGGGAAGCCAATATGTTGTTTTTTAGGCCTAATCTGAATCATCCCGTGAAGTTGTCAGATAGGCCAGGAATGTTAAAAAGCTAGTAGGTATTAAGGTGTGTCTATTTTTAACATTTTTGTTTTTTGATTCGTTTTGATAGCTTTATTTTTGTCGAAGTTGTGGGTTTTTAAAGAATATACTAACATTTTAACATTTTTATTTTCCTAAAATAAAAGTATTAATCACATTGGCAAATAACATATAAAAAATTTACCCAATAACAATACTAATATCAAGTATTACCCCACGAGCTTGGATCACAGCGTTTATTCGTCGTGGCATACTTTGCACCAAGCGATTTATATCTCCTTGAGATATAACTGCCCATTGCTCCGAGAGTGCATTTTCGCAGTTCATCCAAGGTTCTGGGGGCCGGTACTAGATTTCGAATTCTTCTGCCAAGCATATCCCAAACATGCTCGATAGGATTTAAATCTGGACTGTGTCAACTGTGTGGTGGCCAGTTCAGCGATGAGATGTTAGCTTTACTGAGGTAATCCCTATCTATCCGAGCTACATGAGGTCGCGCGTTATCGTGCATAAGGAGAAAACGATTTCCTGCCAACGCTGCGTGTGGAATAACATAATCTGCTGGTATCTCATTTATATACCTTTCAGCAGTGATAGAACAAGATATAAGGCGGTGCGTGATTCTATGGAAATTCCTGCCCAAACCATAACTGAACCACCTTGAAAACTTACTCTTGGACTGAACCCGCATTCGGCATAACGTTCACCTGTTCGCCGCCATACTCTTTCCCGTCCATCTGGGGATCTTAAACAGAACCTGGATTCGTCAGTTAATAATACCCGTATCCAATCATTTTCCTCCCAATTTTGATGTTCTCTGGAAAATCGCATTCGAGTGAGACGATGTTCCCTATTAAGCTCTGGTCCCGTAGCAGGTCGTCTTGACACGAGGTTTGCTTCATTTAGCCTTCTTCTAAAAGTTCGCTCACTTATGTTTACGTTCCTTACATGATGTATTTCATTTCTTATTTGTACTGCTGGTAAATGTCGATTTCTTAGTGATAAATTTATAATAAAACGATTATTTCTATTAGAAGTTCTTCTACGAGGGCCTGTTCCTGGGCGCCTGCTGTAAGAACCCGTCTCAAGAAAACGAGCGTAAATACGCTGCACTGTACTTCGCGTACATCTAAACCTATTGGCGACATAACTTTCGTCTCTGCCATCTTGAATTAACGCCACAATCGCCGATACCACTTCTGGGCTTAAACTCATTTCTGCCAAAATAATTGACAACTTACAACAATTATGTATTTAAAAGGACGCCATCAAAATGATTCCATGGAAATGAAAACAATATTCCATGGATGTGTTGATTAATATTACCGGAGCTCGGAGGCTTGCTTGGGATTCAGATATCTGTGAATTGTAAGTGCATTCTTTAAAAACCCATAACTTCGACAAAAATAAAGCTAGCAAAACAAATTAAAAAAAAATGTTAAGAATAGACACACCTTAACACCTAAAAAACAACATAATGGTTTCCCTGGTATAATATGACTTAGGAAAAATTTTACATTTAATTTGAAACCAATAGTTTAAAGTCAAGATAATGACCTATCATATTCCTAAAAAATCAATAAAATCGGTTAAAAAGCAAAAAAGTTATAGAGCTTTACAATTCGGTAAAATTTAAAGGTGCCCGTTTTCCGTGCCGGTCAGTATATATAGGGGAAGGTACGGCATAACAAGATACAATCTGTGGATTTATAAATAACTGTTAAAAGAATAATTCTATTTCATCAAAAGTTGTTTGGGTGTATAGAGGTTCTTAGTTCGGAAAAATATTCGAAGCTTCTGCGAAGCTGCCTTAGCGATGGCCGCAACGTGACTATGCCAAGACATATGACTATCCAAATTGACACCCAATAAATGAATTGATGAAGCCAAAGGAATCGAGTGTCCCGCCATGACTGAATCCGGTTCTTCAACATTAACTTTTTTAGAAAAAACTGCCGCCTGGGTTCTTTTAGCGTTCAGTTCTACTTGGTTACTGTCACCCCAAGACAGAATTTCTTCCAGGTCTTTGTTAAGATGTGAGACCTCTTGCTGTCTATAGAGATGTGCATTGGCAGCCGATGTCCGAGCATCGAAAGTTAAAGATTGAACAAGTGTGCTGTCATCAGCGAAACTATATTTAGGATTTTTAGTTTTTTCCAAAATATCGCTAATGTATAGTAAAAAGAGCGACAATATAGAACCTTGAGGAACTCCGGCGTTGATGTTCAATGTGTCTGAAAGAAATCCGTCCATTGCCACTCGCAGAGAACGGTCTTTAAGAAAGCTTAATAGCTATGAACAAAATTGAATCGGCATTCCGTATGCTCTCACTTTAGTTAGGAGCTCCTTATGCCATACTCGGTCAAAAACCCATGATGTTCTATTGCGTTGTTTCAAACGTGAGTAACATAAGTGAGAAGGTCTCCTGTTGATTTAGACTTACAGAATCCATACTGGGGGTCACTAATAATGTTGAAGCCTTCCAGGTACTTTATTAACTTTTCGTTGATAGCCTTCTCCATAACTTTTGATATAACCGAAAGCAATGCGACTGGACGATAGTTGTTTGGCAAGGTCTTCTTGCCTTTTTGGGTATGGGCTGGACTCGCGCAGTTTTCCAGCAAGAAGGAAATATTTCTTCCTTGTAAGATAAGTTAAAAAGCCTACAAAAGCGCATGTCTTAATTACGATGACTGGAATATTGTCAGGACCAGAAGCTCTTTGGGTGTCAAGACTCCTCCAGATTCGTTTAACATGGCGGTGCCGGAAAACAATCTCGGGCATTCTAAATTCTACAGGGGGAATGTTCGGTGGAGTAGTTCCCTGAAAATTAACCGTTGAATGTGAAGAGCACAGTTCTGCCAGTAAGTTTGCTTTGGTCGCAATGGTGCCCTCAGAACGTGTTAGAGGTGGAATGGTCGACTTTGTAAAGTGCTGACTGACGGCTTAGGTACCGACCAAAAAGATCTTGAGCTGTTAGGACATTCAAGAAGTTTGTTTTTGATCCTTTGGTTGTGTGCTTCTTTTCTTTGGTTCATCGTTTGCTTGCATTGGTTTCGAGCGTTAATAAAGATGGCATGATTTTCGGCGGTAGGGTTTTGATGCCATTGTCGGTAGAAAGAACTTTTTGAGTTATCAAACTATTTAAGTCAATAGAATATTACATACCAAGAGTGGTTAAGAAGGAAGCCTATTACACGCAATTTCGAAAATTACGGTAGGCCATTAATTTAAAAGCCAGTTCTTTCAAGATACGATATTTTGTCCCTTTAAGGTGAAAAAAGGATTACAGAGTGTACATAATTTAATGTCATTTTAGGTTGTACTAGTTTCAACTTTAGTCAAAGTCATCATCAGCAACCATACAATTAAGAATTATGTTTAGGATGTACCTAAATAAACGAACTAAAACAAATTAAAAGGGGGGGGGACGAAGTGGTTCAACAATACATGGCCATAACGTGCAAAAAAAAAAAAATAAATCATGTTCTTTCTTGGAGTTGACTTATGAAACGTTTACTTTATTGAATTTTCATTATAGACAGCTATACATCATATCATGACTATAAATGATTCCATTTGAATTTCCCTCTACTACAATTTTCGCATCTAATTTCCCTCATTGCTGAAAGTAGCATCGTGTAGGTGATTGTTTTCTGTCGAGTCCATTGGCTGTATAAGGTGCACGTTATGGCCATGTATTGTTGAACCACTTCGTTCCCCCCCCTTTTAATTTGTTTTAGTTCGTTTATTTAGGTACATCCTAAACATAATTCTTAATTGTATGGTTGCTGATGATGACTTTGACTAAAGTTGAAACTAGTACAACCTAAAATGACATTAAATTATGTACACTCTGTAATCCTTTTTTCACCTTAAAGGGACAAATAAAAATTTTAGTTTGGTGGTATAGACAGACCTTGTTTTCTTTAATATTATTTAGTCAGAATTTACATACAGTGTGTATCAGCTAAATGGAATAAATTCGATAATAAATACATGGGGGCGTGTTTGAAAAAACGCTCCGACACGTCGCGCGTCGATTGGTATTTCTAGTTGTGCATTATTTTCAATAAAACTTTATATACAGGGTGTGTCATGTAACAGTGGCCAATACTAACTTTCTTATTTTAAATGCAACACCCTATATATTATTCAATTTTTGGATTCTTCAGAAAATTTTAGATATATTTCATGTATATTATCCTATACCTATCTTAAACTGTTTCGGATGTGTTTTCAGATTAATTGCAAAAATCAAGAACACACTAAAAAATTAGTAAGTAATACTGTTTATTTCTTGATAACGTAAAAAACAAAAAAAAAACATTATTGTAGGAGATGTTGAAAATGCTCGCCGCGAACGTCTTGGCAACATCCTAACCTTAAACAGAAATTTCTTCTAACGTTACTGAACATCTCAGGCGTGACCGATCTAATCGCAAGCGTTAATCGTCTTCTTAAGTCAGCTAAGTCGAGGGGTTTAGTTTTGTATACAATATTTTTGACATAACCCCATAAGAAGAAGTCTAATGGCGTCAGATCAGAGGATAGTGCTGGCCATTCCATCGATCCATGCTTCCCTATCCACCGATTTGGAAATACTCGGTAGAGGTACCGCCGGACACTGATTTGGTAATGGGGCGGGCTTCGTCTTGCTGAAACCATATCATATTCGCTGGAAGTCGTGGGTTTGTTGGATCAGAATATAAGTTTGTCAAAGTTGGCAAGACATTATTTTGGAGCAGTGCTAAATAATTATCGCCATTTAAATTGCCATTAATGAAAAAGGGACCTATGATATGATCTCCAACAATTCCTGCCCAAACATTAACCTTTTCAGGATATTGCGTATGTTCTTCTCTCATCCAGTGAGGATTTCCCTATATAGACCAATAGCGGCAATTCTGACGATTAGCATGACCGTGAAGTGTAAAGGTGCACTCATCAGGGGCGCATTCACGATTGACGTCGGACGTTCGTCGGGTGCGCACCGATTGCACACGGCGATAGGAAAATTCGTTCACGGTTGTACCGGGTAACATTTATACTCGTTCACGGTTGTGGATAACTTTTACCGAACGAAACAACTTTTTAACCAAGTCGGGAGATGGATAAAGTTTGTCCGGCATGCGCAAATGTATTGTTTATTGTTTATGGTGAAAGCTAAAAGTTAGGTTGTTTTTAAAATAAAAGTTTTTTGGGCGCGCCAAAACTTTATGAGAATGTCGATTTCAAAAGATACCCACAATTTGCTCAAAAGAGTTTTGTTGCTGTCGCATTTCAAAATTGCAAAATATAATTTGACGTTCGTTCGGGTTGCTCTCGGCGCATGCCCGAGCCGTTCACAGTGAGTAGATCTTTTTGTTTCGTAGATAGCAACTGGATGGACGTCGGTTAAATTTTACCTGGGTAATATTTACCAATTTGGTGAAAACTATGAACGCGCCCCAGAAAAGAAAACATGTTCTAATTGGATCACATTGTTATCTAACATTGCCATCACTTGTTCACAAAAATACGTTCTCCTATCAAAATCGTCTTCCATGAGCTCACGAGTAGGTATGATTTTATAGGGATACATTTTATTTTCTTGTAATGTTCGGAATAATCGATGAATGGCAAACATCGAACATTGGGGCTGTTTTTGACTAGAAGTATGTGGGTTTTCCTGAAACTCGAGCATAATACCTAATTTGGTATCATCACTTATTGCATTGGCAGCTACTTTTTTTTATCTGCCTTTCATGTCCAAGCTGGCGAAACTGCTTTTCTATTTTACTAATTGTCCCTTGAGTTATAGGCGGCAAAATTGGAAATTTTTTATGAAATAACAGACAGACAACAATTTGCTAAGGTCAGGCGTTTTAAACAAAAGTAAACAAAACTATCTATACGTTTTTTTTATTTCATATTAGTAAAAACATTTTAACATCAACTTTCAACTATTACTTATTAGTTTTTTAGTGTGTTGTTAATTTGTGCAATAAATCTGAAAACACTTAATATTTCCGAAACAGTTGAAGATAGGTATAGGATATTGTACATGAAATATGTCTAAAATTTTCTGAAGAATCCAAAAATTGAATAATATACACGGTGTTGTATTTAAAATAAGAAAGTTAGTGTTGGTCACTGTTACATGACACACCCTGTATAAAAAGTTTTTATTGAAAAAATGCGCAACTAGAAATACCAATCAACGTGTCCGAGAGTTTTTTCGGACACGCCCGATGTATTTATTATCGAATTTATTCCATTTGGCTGATACACACTGTATAATTAGCGCATTAGCTATTTTTCCTATTCCTACTTTATTAGTAAATCTCTAATTATACACACTATATTATAGAAATCAAGCAGGGCCGGTTTAGACAACTTTTCGCCATTGGGCACATTAAGGGCCTGCGCCCCCCCCCACCCCCCAAATTTCCGCCTCTTCATTTTCTACATTTTACCCCTTTCTCAATTTTGAGGGGTTGGGGGTTGCTGAAATACGAATTTACTTGAAAAGCTACGTATGTTATCAAAAAGAATTTTGAATTGCTCCCCTGGTTACGGAATTATGATTTATTATGTTATTGCAATAAAGAAAGAAATTACAACCTTATTTCAAATTATTTAACGTCTGCCATACTTGAAAAGCGGTTCAACATGTCCCCCTTCAACTTCCAAACACTTTCTCACTTTTTGTCTAATTAAATACCTTACCCGCTGTAACATTTCAGTTGTTTAAGCAGGCAGAACGGATTCGATCTTTCATATCACTTGAACATATAGGTGCACTTTGTCCTTTATAAAGCCCAACAAGAAGATGTCAAGGGGGGTCAAATCTGGGACCGAGCAGCCCAGTTGACGGGACAAACTCAACCAATCCACCTGTTTTCAAATATTTCATTTAAACTGTTACGGGCCTATACTGCATAACAAAGGCGCCTCGCTCGAAAGAAAAGTGGTGAGGCGCTGCTCATGAGTTTTTTTTTTATAAATGGGTGGAAAAGGTGATGCCGGAGGCTAGCCGCCCGGAGGCGAAAATTTTTTGGAAGCCACACTTAAATTTTGTCACGAATTCAACTAAGTTACCAAAATATTAAGAAATAATACGAAAGATACACAATTTTACCTTTCATTTATGCATGCAGTTTGCTTTTCTTTAAAAACGGAATGTTATACAGGGTGAGTCGAGAGGAATAGGCCTAATTCTAAGGGTGTAATCTATGCATCAAAATAATAAGAAAAAACTCAAATGTTCATTTGTTTTCAAGTTATAAGGCAAAAACAAAATATTGCATTAATTTAGCTTTCCTGTAATAAATGTTATTATTGTTTGCTTTTGATTGTTGTGCAGTATAAAATGTTACATTGATTCACCGTTAACTTTCGGATTTGTATAATTTTAATTTTATAAAATGCCACACATTTATTCACATCTCGAATACGCCAATATGGTTTTTAATTATGGTTTGTGTAATGGGAATGCTACAGCGGCTGCTGAAGAATATCGTGAACGATTTCCACATGAAAGAACACCGAACAGAAAGGCCTTTATCAGAATTTTCAACAAACTCTGCGAGACCGGATCGCTTCCAAGTGCTAATGTAACATCCGAACGAGCCATTCAACAGGATGTAGAAGAAATAGAAAATGTTCTAGCTTTAGTAGAATAAGATGCGACGACGAGCTTACAAAGAATTGGAATTCAGTTGAGTGATCAATACGCTTCACGAGCAAGGCTTTGTACCCGTACCATGTACAGCGTGTACAGAATCTTCAACCTGGAGACTACGCCAAGCGTATGCAATTTTGCGAGTGGATAATTAATAATCGTCATCTTTTACCGCACATACTTTTTACTGACGAAGCTACATTCATTCACCCGTGACGGCATCAATAATAATTGAAACTCCCATGTATGGTCGGACGAAAATCCTCACGCAATAGTCGAAAGTAATTTTCAACACAGGTTTTCAGTAAATGTGTGGTGCGGCATGATCGATAATAATTTAATTGACCTTTTTCTTTTGGAAAATCGCCTTACTTAAGTTTTTTACAAAATGAATTGCAAGGACTACTGGAGGAGATTATTTGAAACATCAGAATTGAAATGTATTATCAACATGACGAAGCGCCTGCCCATTTCGATCGTCAATTTATGGGGTTGGTTAAAAACTGAGGTTTACCAAGTAAAAGTAGATATTAGGGATGCATTAATTAGACGCATTAGAAATGCTGTACTTAATATTAAAGAAAGGCACGAATCAATTAGAAGATCCACGCGCGCCCTTCGTAAACGAAGCAGGAAATGTTTGGAAGTCAATGGCGGTATTTTTGAAAATTAACTAAACCAATGATTTATTTAAAACAATGTTAATGTTGGATATTTTGGTTTAACAATATTATTATTTTATTAAACGCTGTAACTTGAAAACAAATGAATATTGGATAACAACATTTGAGTTTTTTCTTATTATTTTAATGCATAAATTACACCCTTAGAGTTAGGCCCATTCCTCCCGACTCACCTTGTATACAGTTGAAACGGTGGTTGTTTGCCAATGCGTCATTACTTCCACGTAACTAGAACCATATGAATCTAATCAAAATCACGAGACTGTAAAAGTCAAAGTAAAGTCTAAGTTCATAAACGTCCAAATGTTCGTGGCTAGCAACCAAACTTAATAATAATGACGTTGTCTCTTGATCGTTTATCCATGACGCGCCGGCAAAGTGTTTTTTTTTGGAAAGATGCTTGGATATTTTAAGGTGTGGTCTTTTATATTTAAAAAATATTGATACAGTGTGTCGTAAATTAGAGATATGACGTCATCAAAATGGCAACCCTAGTTTTTTATTTACCATTTTTAAACAACATATTAAGTTACACATAATTAAAGGGCGGAATATATGCAAAGTGCATGCATATGCATTTCTTGCATATTTTGTCAATTTTATAATTAAATGCATATTTTTCCCAAATTATTATTTTATGAGCATATTTTTATGTTTTCGGCATTATCAAAGAATTATAAATGCCCGGTCATGAAAACTCGTAGACTTATAGGTTTAAAGTCCAGTCCGGCACTTGCTTCAGTGATTTTTCAATCCGAAGATAATTGTATAATAATTAATATTTACATTTTGGTTATACAAAAGGTTTGCAGGAATATTGTTAGGGGTTATTTTTATTGTCATCTAATAATGCCTTATTATTACCTGCTTAACAACCTGTATTTATATTAGGTTGTAATACGTACTTCTGTTTTAGTTTATCGAAAGATTTCAGTCTTTGTGGAATAAAAATTTCCCAGAGTTAGAGTTTGGTTAGTTAGAGAAAAAGTTTCTGTAAAGCTTGTGCAAAAGTTATTGTTTGTAAAAAGAAGTTCCAAATCGATCAACATTTGAAAACACCGCTACATAAATCAAAGTTACAAAAAAAGAAATCTGAGCCAGTTCAGCTGAGTGTAAAAAACGCATTTCAAAATGTTGGAGAAAACGCTAAATCTGAAAAGGAAATTTTTTCAAGAAGACTTTGCAAGGCTTTGGTCGCAGCAAACACACCCTTAAAAAATTGCAGAATCCGCAATTTAGAGGATTTTTGCAAAAATATTTCAACAATTTCACACCATTCCTGACGAATCCACACTTAGAAAAAAGGATGTCCATTCAATATACGAAACCGTTTTAGAAGAAATTAGGGCTTCACTGGGTGACAAAATGTTTACATTATTGTTGATGAAAGCACAGATGTTTGTGGCAGATATATTGCACTTCAAGAAGATAAAGCGACAAACCCATATTTAATGGCTTCTAAGCAGCTAGAGAAAACTAATGATGTGACCGTAATCCCATTTATTCAGCAGTCCCTATCGAGCTTTTTCTTACCAAATCCAGTCCCAGATGAGAAGTTTTTAGTGCTTTTGTCTCATGCAGCACCGTATATGGCAAAAGTATGCCAAAACTTAAGAATCTTTAAGAATATTTCGTCAAAAAATGCATATAACTGCATATTTTAAAGGCAAACAAAAGGGTGTCTCCAAAAGGTCTAAACAAAAGCTGAGCACATATTCCTGAGGTCAAAATAAGGCGATTTAAAGCAACTTACCTTAGTCCGAAATTGCTTCGGTTCTGAGATACAGGGTGGTAAAAAATAAAAATAGAATTTTTTAAACTTAATGAACATTTTTTAACGTATTAAGTACTTTAAAACTTGGTACCCGGGGTTCTTTTGGGATGCAAAACCCGAACACGGACACCTTTTCACTGTGGCCATTAGAGGGCGCTTCACAATGGAGTTCTTATGGTTTAGAATGGCCATAACCTTTTTATCAGTGTAGTTTTTTCCTTTTAACATTGAAAATGTTTATATTATCGCACGGGCACGTTAGTATGGGTACGTAATTCAAAATTCTTGTGTTGCATTTGTCCCTGACGTCACACCGAATTAAAATGATCGGGATCAGACCAAGCCGAGAGTAATCGTATGGTTTCGCTGGCGCAGTCAGCGGGTGCGGCTGGCGTTCGCGATCGAGCGTAGGAATCGGCCGTCGCCACAGGGTGGTTTGACTGGCGCGGCTGGAGCGCGCTTCAGATCATATTCGTATTTCGTAGTGAAAGCCCTTATGTATGATTTATAATGAACGCCGATAACATTAGTTGCATGCTGTTGTTGGAGGAAGAAGATGAAGAGGAGATGTTAGCCCAAATTTCTCCATTTCGACAAACGTCATATTAACACTTGAATTTATACTATAGGTACCGTAAAATGGGGTGACTTTGACCGATTTTGTACTTTGACTCTATAAAAATCATATTTTAAATTATGCTACATTTTTGTGTATGCAAGTATATTATGGGTATCGGTGTTCACTTTAAGTGTGCTACATTAAAATTACAAAAAAAAAAATCGTTATGACTTAAAAAAAAAAGTGACTGGTCAAGTTCACCCTACTTGGGGTGAACTTGACCGTATATGAGTTTTGCATGTTAAAAGTATTTTCAGGGCAATAGGGGTGAATTTGACTACATAAAACACTATTCAGTTTATGTTAAAAATATATTTAAAATATAATCATGAACACAAAATATAGAAATATTAAAAATCATAAAAATAAAACAAAAAAAGGTGTTTTTATCCCGAAAGATCCTAAAAATTATGACTAAATATCTTCGGCTTATTGAAAATTAAAGCTTGTCATGTCAATATCAAATAATAGTTGCCCCCTACGACAAACTATGGGGTTACATATTTTTTTTTTATATCAGAAAGCGAAATAACATCTATGTCGTCAACATTTGGCCAGACAAATCTGTCATTTTTCGATCGTTTGACAAACTTAACTGATGCTTCAGCACTATCGATTGACGCAATTTGCCCGACATAATGCTTTTTTGTTTTTTGTGTCTGATATTCTACAACTACCCACGAATCATTTTGTATTTGTTGATCGCCATTGTCGGACTCTTCTTGAATGTTGTCCTCGAAAATAAATTGATTCGGTTTGTCTATTTCGTCATCGGAGACTGATTCGTCACTTTCTTCGCAGATTTTTCTTTTAACATTTAGGATCCCACTGGTGCTAGGTAAGCTATTATAATCATCATTATCATCGATTTTCTCCGGAGAGTCTTCAAAGCAACTGACCGCCCAGGCACAACATTTAATTTTTTCTTTTTATTGTAGAATCGCGCTTGTTTGGGTTTCGTTGGTCTTTTAAATAATCAACTATTATTGCTCCGACCCCGCTTTCCTTAGGGGTGTCTGTCGTTTTAGGGATTTTGTCCAGAAGCTTTTCTTTGCACAAAGGAAAAATTCCACAGGCTTTAAACCCACTCCGAGCGTTTTTGGATGCCACGGGAGCTAATTCATCAAACAATTTTTTTAATAACCTGGGAAATACACTCTTCTCAACTGAAGAAGTTGTTGGGTTGCTCTTTTTCCAGTCATGTAATATATTTTTCCAGTAACCTTTCATAGGTCTAAAAAAACTTACATCAAGTGGCTGGCACAAGTGAGTGGCATTTGGTGGAAGGCATACAAAGTCTATATTATTTTCTTTGCACAATTTCAGGACATCTTTTGTAAAATGGGAAGAAAGATTGTCTCCTAGTAGAACCTTCTTTCCTTCTATGAGTTTAGCATTGGGTAAAAAGACTTAAACCAGTCGCTGAAACAAATGGCGTCAAACCAACCATGGTTCGAGCGATTGTACCTGGTTCCCTTTGCACAGCATTTTTTAGCGCAACATGGAGCGTCTCTTGAGCCACCCTCACGCCAAGAATCCCACAAATTCGCCGCCTTGTAAACAACATATGGTGGCAGCATATCACTGCTTGCAGAAACGCACAACATTAGGGTCACCGCACCTTTTGAAAAATTAATAACGTTGTCTGGATATTTAACACCCCTATTAAAAATGAGCTTTTTCTTGCCAGGGTCGTCACTCAAGTTGCTTTCATCATAATTGAAAATCACCTCTGGTTTAACTCCCTCAAGTGTTCTAGAAAGTTCATCGAAAAATGAGGATAGCACGTCAACATCTACAGCAGCACGGGATCCTTTAATATTGTTGGCCAATCTTTCAGCTAAAATGTGTCTGTGGCGTGATAAAAAAGATTTTGCCCAATCAGGTCCTGAAAAAACACAAATAATAAATATAGAAAGGCAAGTGCTCATGGAAATACAAAACCCACCTGGTGTGTTATTTTTGAACCGTGCTTCTCTTCCTATGCGATCCAGATAAGACTTTGCACTTAAACGTAAATCGAGAGTGTTAAGGGGAAAACCTTAATTTGCACACGTAACCAGTCCTTCCACAAAGTCAGTTTCTTCAGCAGCCATGAACACAGTTTGGCCTCCATGTTTCCTAATGTGTCGACCATGCATTATGTTAATTAGTGTCCCTTTAGGAATTTTATATTTTTTCGCAGCCTTATTTGCACTTATTTTTCCATTCAAAACTTTACTTAAACATTTTTCTAAAGTTTCCTCAGTGTAGTCCTTAAATCGCTTTGCACACAATTTACGCCTATACACTCTCGGCATTTTAAAACGATGTTTATGCTCGCACAGTTCGAAACAAACTAAAAAAGCCGCTGCGGAGTGCGACGGACTAGAAGACGCGCGACAGCGACGGCTGATCTGTTTATAGCAAACAAGATTTTACAAGTCGGTCAACTTCACCTCTGCGGTCAATTTCACCCCAAAATAGTAAAAAAATTGAATGACATGACCAAAAACAAATTTTTGGCAATATTAGCAGCTTTTATTTTTAAAATGTGACTTATATGGTATTGTTATATAATATATTATTAAAATAATGACACAATAGCAAAAATTAAAATTTCCTTAATTGTCCAGATAGTAAAGTTTAACAATATTTTTTTAAACAAATTTTCCGTACTGGGCAAAATCGCGTATTTAACCTTCTTTAAATATTGTTTAAATTTATTTCAATTTAATAGTTAATTTTAAGATATCCATACATTTCAATCATCATTAGCACTAATTCCAAAAAATGTACAGGGTGACACAAGCAAACCGCAATGAATATTTTTTTATGTTTTTGGTCAAATTCACCCCAGCGGTCAAAGTCATCCTATTTTACGGTACCATATTTAAATCAAAGCTGCAGCATACCAAGTAAACAAATCGATTTGGTTAAGACGTCAAAGTATCAAAACATTTTAAAATTGTATCATTAGTTGGTTTATCCGAAAAATATATCAAAATTAGAAAAAAGTCAGTGGCGTGCATTTTTTTCTTAATAATATCCCTTAAGTGTTTCCCGGAACGCCACTGGACTTAATAAATTTAATCTAGTTAGGGCAAATTAAGCCTCTTATCATTATGAATGACGGTACCAAATTGCAATAAAATCGGGAAAAGGATATTTACAAAAATAATAAAAAATACGATTTTTTTTTTTTAAACTTTAACACCCTGTACATCATAAACGGGGCAACTCCGGACACATGTTTAGGTTAGTTCGGGTTAGTACTTCTGAAACACCCTATATACATTCAAATACAACGGTCAAAAACACAAATATTTATATCAAAATATTGATAACAAACAATAACACCAAACGATACAATGCAATAATGCGAAAATCACCGGTAAACTAAATTCAACCCTGTCGCCCAGGGCCTTTTAGTTTTATTGCCGCTTGACCAATCGAAATAGAGTTACGGTTGTCATTAAGTACTGATCAATGTTTTCTTCGTATGCATAATCTTGGATTTGAATATGGTATAGGGTAGACTGGGGCAAGTGTAAAAATGGGGTAAGTGGAAAATCAGAGCGCCAATCAGGCAATATTGAAAGTTTACTTGTCTGTGTGGTTCGAGGCAACTAACTATACATTAGCGCTGTTGAATTATCTACCCCCGGCGAGTTACCAGGTATTTTTTTCTTTCTGAGTAGTCATTTGTAACATAACCTCCGAATCGGTCCGTTGAATAGTGTGTGATATCTCCATAAAAGATTGGTCAAAGGTAAAAACTTATAATATACTTTTAGTTTTATTGCATTTTCTTATGTTTAGTCAATTGTTGTAGCTTTAAAATCCTATATACCGACCAAATCTGAAAGCGGTGTTTACTCACGAACAGGTTTGCACTTCCCCCATAAAAAACATAATGTGGGGCATGTGTAAAAATTGTAATGGGGAAAGTGTAAAGGTTAGTTTACACTTGCCCCATTTTTATGGGAATGCTAAAGTTCGTTGGCACTGACACTCAAAGCTTTTATTCTTTACAGAGAGTTGGCGTCATGGAACGAAATTATAAAAGAAAGTCCGATAGGGCTGCCTATGGGGAGGCGCAATTAAATGCTGCAGTAAATGCCGTCAATCAAGGTCAATTAACCATGTCGATGGCTAGTACCGAATTCAGAATCTCATGCATTATAATCTACTGTAGAATAACTGGACGTCGTGTCGCGGCGAAAAAGCAAGACACAGGGCCGACCTCCAATACTTTCTTGGCAAGATGAGTGTCAACTGGCCGAAAATATAAAAACAATGGAGAAGTGGGGATATGGATTAAGTTGGAGAGAGCTTCAAGAAAAAGTCCGGGACTTTGTAACTTTAAATAATATTCCCAATCCTTTTAAGAACAATATGCCAGGCACAGACTGGCTAATAAAGTTTAAACAACGTCACTCTTTGAGTATGAAAAAACTACAAAGCTTAGAGTACTGCAGAAAGAAATCTACGGACCCATTCATAATAGACCAATATTTTGTTTTATTGGAAAAGGCTATATTGGAGTTGGGTCTTCAGGATCGTCCTGAATGTATTTACAATTTAGATGAGACTTCACTGTGTACAGATCCTTCTCGTCTTAAAATTGTTGGCGCGAAAGGCAAACCCTCTTCAAGAATTATTGCTGGATCGGGCAGAGAAAATATAACCGTCCTGGCAGGAGCAAGTGCTAGTGGTAGAAAATTGCCACCATTGATAATATTTAAAGGCAATAATGTATGGAGTTTCTGGATTTCAGAAAGAAATGAAGACCTTTTCAAAGCCAGCGCCAATGGATGGATGACCTTCGAAATATTTAGAAATTACTTTTTAAAGACTTTTATTCCTTTGATTCGTGATCAGGCACCAATTATTGTTATATATGATGGGCATGTTTCGCATGTGGATTGCTTATTAATTCAAGCCGCAAGAGAGGAAAATATTCATATACTTAAACTGCCAGCCCATACAAGTCATTTACTTCAACCTCTCGATTTGAGTGTGTTTAGATCCTTTAAGGCAATATGGGAGAGGGAAGTAATAACATGGCAAAGACGTCATCAGGGACAATGACTACCAAAAAGGGAATTCGCCACATTGCTAAGGAAAACCTGGGCTGAAGTAGATTCCGGAATCATAAAAACAGGATTCAGAAAGGGTGGTATTGTTCCATTTAATAGACATGTTATTCCTAAAGAAAAGTATGACATCGATGCCCTAAGAAGATGGGAGGAACACTTGAAAAATCAAAGATCTGTAACAGATTTACAACCGAGGCCAGAACGCATTGATATTGAAAGGAATGAACATGATGCTGTAGCACCGAATGTAACAGAAAAAACCGCTACTTTCGAACAGTCAATGTTAAAAACAGTAAAGCCTTCTACATCTGGCGCTTCATTTAAAAGGAAACTAGCATCTAATGCAGAATTACTTACAGCTTCTTCATCAGCATCTAGTGCCACCAATCTCAAAGTAATTGTCAGCTCTGATCAAAATGAAGAAAATATACTAAATAATCATCAGGATCCTATAACTGAAGCTGTAGTACCAGCTACAACCGAAAATCGGCAAGAAAAGAAGGCAAGTTTTGATGATCTACTACTTGATTCGTTCCGACAGAGTCCTTCTTCTAATCCAAGGAAACGAAAGCGCTTAATTCAAGGTGGTCAAACCGTTGCAAGTAGTCAGTCAAAACTCTCTACAAGTTCATCTACTATATCTAAACCAGCTATGAAAATTGACCGAAAGAGTAAACAAAGTCGGCCAAGTCCGTATCAATTTGAATCCAGCTCCAGTGAATCAGATAATGAAAGTGTACCTTTTATGGAATCGGATCAAAGTTTCACTTTAGAATCGGATTGCAAAGATCAGATTCATGAAATAAACAAAAAAAATATTTCCATTGGAGACTGGGTACTGGTTAAATACACATTACCAAAAGCAAACAAACATTTTATTGGCCAGGTAAACACTGTTGACAACGGCTTTGAAATCAAGTTTACTAGAAAATTAAAAGACAATTTTTTATGGCCAGTCACCGATGATGTCGATGTAGTACAGCTAGACGATATAGTGACTCGTTTACCTGAACCGGTAGTAACACGCCGAGGAGGTTTTCATTTTAATGTGAAATTTGCTGGATACAATATTTAGGTAACAAAGTTTCATAAAATTATTCGAATTTTTAAACTTTAAGTTTCTTTTCTATTTTAGTTTCTCCTTGGGAATAATTCCTACTGTTTTAGAGATTAAAGCCAAACATTGGGGTTTGAACGGATAAATACGTTTATAAAAATATTATTCTTGTTATTAGGAATTTTTTGAGGGTTATTTTGGATTACTTATTATTTTTCAGAGGTACCTTTTAATTTTTCGTTTTTATGATTTGTTTGGCTAACTATTTCCCAACAATAAAAGTTCATAACTTTCCAGATTTTTATTTTTTTTTAAGTCTGTAAAAAGAAAAATTGGCATGGGAGATATAAACTTCATTTACACTTTCCCACTACCACTTCTGCGAACATGCGTGGAAATTGTATTCCGATTTTACACTTTCCCTTTTTGGGGTATGGGTAAAATTTCGGTACAAAAAAAAATAATCATTCAAATCTTAAGATCTCAAAAATAATTCATGAGTGCCCTATGCAGTATGAAAAGTAAACATATTAAACTATTACTTTCTTACAACGACACTTTAATGAATATTGTATATTTCAAGTAGGAAGGAAATAAACTTGGACTATTAAAAAGGGCTTCGCACTTGCCTCAGTCTACCCTAATTATAAGCTTTGAAATGTAATGCTGAAAAATAAACAGAATGGTTTTGTACACTTTACCGTTCTTCCCTACACTTGCTGCCCCTTTTTTTCATGCATTTTCTTTCATTACAACATTTTTGTAATTTTCGTTCTCATAGTTGTATAAAGGGGGGTACTTTTGTACCTTCCTCTATCAAACATTCGTCAGCAATTGCCGAAAACGGTGGCATTCTGCTGAGCGATTGCGGCTGGTCTGGTCTCACTAGCAGTCAGAACGCAGCCGCTGCAATTGACGGCGAACGCTGTGTCGCTGAACTGCGGCAGTGAAACCGTGTACATACAAATCGCATTAAACCAGTACCGAGCTACTAATCGCGAACGCCAGTCGCGGCCGCTGACTGCTCCAGAGAAACCATACCTTAGAGGCGCGTTAGAGTTTATAACCTTTATTTTACTATTTTTTATATTATGAATCAATAAAACTTATATCAGCTACCTAAATATTACATTCAAATCTATGAGTTTTCGCAGATCTCAAATCTCACAATAGTCACAAGCGTTGCACTCTGCTTCGGCATTTTCAATGTCATCCCCGGTTGCATCTTTGTAAAGGACTGTAAATTTTTTTGATAAGGAACTAATTACTTGAACATTTTGAAACAAAAAAGGTACTCTTGTGAAAATCCGCTAAAGTAAGCCGTTTTTGAGATATTTCGGTTTTTAGTGTTCGATGCCGCATTAAAATACTTAAATTATTCTGAATAAAAAATGTTTGCTGTTATCTTTGAGGATGAAATGTGGTCAGTGAATTAGCAGTGGAAAATGTATTTTTTTTAGATACTCGGATTTTTGGATGTGACACTCGATTTACCACTCATATCCCAGAATGTAGTAGGCAAGATTAAAAAGCAGTTTCATAAGAATGGGCATTTAGAAAGGCAGATATTTATCGACAAAGTCCGCTAAATGAGGATGTTAAAGTGAATGTCTTATTAGGTATCCGAGAAAACCCTAATCTTCCCACCGGGCAGCTAGCCACCGAACACGAAATAAGTCAACCTCCAGTACCTAGTAAGGATTCTTCATGCGCATAAATTTCATTTTCGCAAACGTAAAAAACAGACGATGATCCTGATAGGAGACTTCACTCCTGCAAGCTAGATGAATCTCTGAAAATCTAATGGAGAAAATAATCTAAACACAGAAAACACTATTTTTATGATGAATCAACGTTTATGTTAAATGGTAACGTAAACCGACAAAATTGTCGTTATTGAGCAGATGACAATCCACACTGGATGAGGGAAGACCACACTCATTACTCTGAAAAAGTCAATGTTTGGCCAGGTATTGTTGGTACTCGAGTTACAGGACCAATTTTCTTTGAAGAACATCTAAATTGGGCAAGATATTTGGAATTCTGGCAGGAAGAACTAGTTCCGAATTTGGCTTTTCTGTTTCCTGATCCTGTCGACTTTGATGTCCCGAATAGAAACATTTGGTTTTAACAAGATGGTGCGCCTCCTCGTTTTGCAAGAGCTGTCCGTGAATATCTGGATGCAGAATTTCCAGGCAGATAGATTGGTAGAGAGGGACCCATTGAATGACCACCCAGGTCTCCAGACCTTACTCCCTTAGATTACTTTTTAGGGGGGTACTTGAAAAGCAAAGTTTTCAAGAGGAAACCGGCAAATGTTTAGGAGTTGAAAGCACGAATAAGACATGAGTGTAGGTTAATTTCTGCCGACGTATTAGAAATATTCAAAACAAGTTTTTCTACCGTTTAGGATATTGCCAAATAATGAATGGAAAATATTTTGAGCATTAAAAAGCAAAAGCAAAAAATTTTTAAAAACGAACATAAGTATTATTTTCTTGTTTAAAGTAAATAAAATCAATTTTTGTTTCATATCTTATAAATGACAAGGAATAAAAATATGAAAATTGGCATTTATTTTAAACAGCATATTAAGTTATATGTTGTTTAAAAATAGTAAATGAGAAACTGGGGTTACCATTTAAATAAATGCTCGATGACGTCATATCTCTAAGTATCAATATTTTTCAAATAGAAAGTACCACACCTTAAAATATCAATATCTATAAACTAAATAATTTTCTCAGATAATTATATAACATTTAAATTAGGAACAATTTCATTATCGAAAATGAGTATTTAGTGGTACATTTTAAATAGATAACTAAGTAAAAGTATCGGAAATTAAAAGAATGTAGATTTTAGATATATATCACGTTCTTCTTTTACCTGGAAAATTAATTAATGTTTTTTTTTTGTGTTAAAAACTGTAAGGTTTTTTTATTATCAGGGTTTTGTGACGTTTTTGTCGATATCCGGTTTGTGTCAAAATCGGGTTTCTATCAAATGCGAAACTATTTGTAAAATTACGTATGCATACATTGCTATGTTAAATTTAAAAATAATTTTTTTTTAAATCGACCGGAAAGCAACCACTTTCTACTCAATTTTTTAACCGGAAAATGTCATTTTATCGGTCTAGACCAGAAAGTCATAAAAGAGGGACCGGTAAAGTACTTTACCGGTCCCTCTTTTTACTTTACCGGGCCCTTTTTTTACATTCCGATCAATATTTGAGAAAACGAACCAAACCCATAATAAGTAGGCTTTGACTTGATTGTTTCTTTCATGGCGTTTCATGGCAACGAACTGTCAAATTTGATACTGCTTATTAAAAATTGTGTTTAAAAGTTAAAAGTTAGATTATATTATGGAAATGAATGTGGATGAAGGTGAAATTCCTCTTGAAATAACTGAAGCGGCTGCTAGAGCTACTCACGATTTGTTGCCGCATAAGTCCAGGGACAAGTATGAAAAACGTTTGCCGTTTTCAAATGTTGGTGTAAAGAAAAAAATGCTGGTCTTGCGTCGATTTAAAAAAAAATATTGTACGTTACACAACCGGAAAGTACGTTTACAGGACTCGCAGGCTTCCAGGACTCGCCTGGCGGCTCGCCCTGCCTGCTTCGTCCTGTAAAATAGTACTTTCCGGTCTTGTAACGTAATATACTATTAACTGAATGAAACAAGTGAATTGTATATATCCGCACAGTTTTTAATGTTAACATAGGTCACAATGCTGGTGGCATTAGAGAAAAACTTGTGTAAAATTTCAGAAAAATCTTAATCCGTATACAGGGTATTCGCTAATTAATTGTATAATAGGTACCTTCTTTATGCACATGCTCTCAAGGAGGAAGCAGATGTGGGGTCCCCTTAGTCTCTTGTCCTAAATCGCATCTTGCCAGGCTTCATAACTTATACCGGGTATGTAAATTTTGAGGTGGCTAAATATTGGCTCCCTGCACATTTTAGAGAAAAATTGTATTGCAATTTTTTGAAAAGGCCGATATAATAAACCCATGTGCCAAGTTTGAATATATTTTAATAAGTCAATCCTAACTTATTCAATTAAATAATGGCAAAATTACGAAAATTTCATAGTTTAGGTTATACAGCAAACACCAGCAAATAATTTCTATGACGCTATTGTCAAAAATTGACGTAAAGCTGGACATAACGGATAAAGATTTTGTCACATTAAAAACACATTTTCGTTTCCTTAATCCGGCAATAACACATCCAAAATAAAAGACACCATCATGTTTTTCTTACTAAGCCTTTAATTTAACAACGTACCTAAGACTACAGATTTTCACAAAAATATTAATTAATTAAATGTTCAAACAACTCTCCATTAACAGGTAAACAATATCCTAACCGATCATAAAATTCATTTCTCCACGACCATTACTGAATGCAATAATTCCAAAATCATTTTTGATAATAGAATGTAAAAATTCTCGCTCTTGAGTTGGAATATTTATTCTGAAACACTTGCTTCTTATGCGGTGTGCGTTTATTTTCATTCCATAACAAGATACGGAATGAATATTCTGTAATTGATCTAAACCACATAGTTTGCCATGAATTTCGAAACTGTCAGTGTCAGATAAAAATGGCCGCGTTGTAATAATTATTTTCAGACAAATTTTAGTGCAAGTCAAAAAATGAGTGAAAAATCGGATGAATCAGATATGGAACTGGATAATACTCCACCTGAAATTACGAATATTGCGAATAAATAACTTAATTGCTTTGTACAGATTTTATTTGTTTTTATTCGTACTTTTTGGTCGTGGAGAAAATATAGTCTGCTACTCGGTTAGAATGAAAATTCGATACTCGTGGTTCCTCACGCTCGCTACGCTCGCGTTCGGAATCTTCCACTCGGATCGAATTTTCATTCCAACCTCGTTACAGAATCTACTATTCCGTTCTTCATCACCTTGCCGTAGTTCTTGATGTTTTTCATACTTGTAAGGAAAATACCTATGTTTTGCGCAACATTTGATGTTTTCCTACGGCTTGCCCAAGAATCCTCGCAAAATATAATTTCCTCCACGTGCAGTAAAATATCAAGATCTCTATTTTCCCCCTCTTCAGCTCTATTGTCATTCTGTGTTAAGCATTAACAGAGTTATTTATTACAGTGTCACTGGACTCCAATTTACTAATAATAAGTTTAATTAACGAAATGAAAGGGATAGGCTTATCAGGGAATTAAACTAAATTTAAGACACTGCTCTTAAACTGTTTCCTGTATAATACCACTTAATCATAGTTACTTCTTCCTTAATGGAATAGCTCATATTTAGCTATGATTAAAGCGCCTTCAATGAAAATGTTGTCACTGACGCTACTTTTCGTTTTGCCAATGCCAAATAATAATTTGCCGGTGTTTGCTGTATTACCTAAACTAGGAGATCTTCGTAATTTTGCCACTACATTTAATTGAATAAGTTAGGATTGGCTTATTAAAATCTATTCAAACTTAGCACATGGGTTTATTATATCAGCCTCTTCAAAAAATTGCAACGCAATTTTTCTCTAAAATATACAGGGGAGCCAATATTTAGCCACCTTAAAACTTACATAGGACTTCCTATGTTCAACTAAGCAATGCATCACCCGGTATAATGGTATTTGAGACAAGTTAGTAGTGTAAAATAAATCAGCGCAGTACTTAATTGGCATTTTTAGTCACTCTTACAGTAGGACAAACCATGAAACAGGGTTGAAAACGCGGACGTCGGTAAATTACGTAAACAAACAATTCTCGCCCGATGTTATCGAGTGTTTAATCAATATCACTGTTGCCACACCACAGTTAGGTATACCTAGTCTTTGATTTCAAACTGGACATTGAACCTTTATACATTTTATCCGATATCGGTAGATTGTTCTGAAAAAATGTTCACTCAGGCAACGCCCTAAAAATCCAAGAAGAAGCAAGTAAGCTACCCGCGCGCCGTAGTGAAGCTCAAGTGGAACTATTGCCTTGGCGCAGGGTTGGGTATCGACGCGTAGAAATTTAATTTTCTATATACGTGTAGAAAATTGCGTCTAAAAAGAAAAAAACTAGTAGAAAATGTATACCATATAATTCGGTTCTAACTTATTATAGGTTGAGAAGTAAGCTATTATATAGCGAGCGCTTTTATATCATGAGCCGCGAAGCGAGAGCAAACATACAATAATTATAATGATGTTAGTGGTCTTATGGAATTTTGTGACAGATTGTCCTCTAAAAAACAAGAGAAAGTTAACATGGCTTTGCCTGAATTTATGTTTGGATGTAATATATCTTTTTCTGGTGTGGAATCGGACTACTTTAAATAGTTTATAGTACTATTACGTCCATCATACAAATTGCCTACAAGAAACACATTGTCATCAAGTCTCCTCGTAAAATGTTTCGATAATTGTAAAAAATCCATCAAAAACATTGATAAGGAATCTGTTTTGCTGATTGGTGGCTGGAAGAACTCATCAAGTAACACAAAACACGTTCTTTGCATTATTCACAATGTTAATGGTAACATAGCTTTTGTGGAGTCACTTATATAACTTGACAGGTGAAAAAGAAACTGGTGACAAACTGCAAGAGATTGTGGAAAGCTGTGTAGTTATAGCTGAGAAATTTTACAATACAGAAATTTACGCCGTCTGCTCAGAAAATGCAAGCAACATGAGAAAATGGGTGCACAGATAAATAGGTATATGGCAACACCCATATAGCGAATCTAGTTGAAAGAATTGGTTTCTGAAAATATCACGGGAAAAGTTTAATCAGTATTAAGAGTTTTCGTCACCTGACCTTGAGAATAGCCTATTAAAATTAGATGGTAAAAAAGTGTTCCTAGCTGGTAAAACATGCACGTTCATGTTCTTTTCATGATACATTTGTCAATTATTTGGAGAATTTAAAGCCAAGCGTGCAATAATTGCTGAAGCCTTATTTAAACCCAATATAACGAAACTGGTATTTCACGAAAATTAAAAAAAAAGCAAATTGAAGACAGTGTTAAATTGTTTGACCCACTTTGCAAAATTATTAACGCATTATAAAGTACTCGGGCTTCTATTGCAGATGCAGCTGAATAATGGATGAACTTGCAACTGCCAGAAGATTTTGATGAATACATTCCATATGTAGAAAAACGCCAAACGAACGCTTTAAGTATCTTTTCCGTGGCCATTAACTTCTTGCATCATGTTTATCGAGGCAGAATATTAAGCAAAGATCAAATAGGTGATGGCATTGATTTCTTAATAAATAATTTAGATGCTGAAGGGTTGGACAATCTTCAAGATTTTATGCATTATCGCAATATATTTCACAAACTCGGCGACAAAAAAAATAGAAAATTACACGAACTCTTGGGGAATTAGCTGAGAAGCTTCATCCTATATTAACCCATCTAGCGATTAAGCTAAACACAATTCTTGCGTCGTCAGCACAACTAGAAAGGCTATTTCAAATTGATCGTTTGTTCATTCCCCTATCCGTAACTGGCTCACTTCTGAAAATTCAAAGATGCTGACTTATATCCGTTTTCACTTAAAGATTAGAGATCATAACAAATCCAACGAATACTTTCTTTTTTCTTTCTGTGTTCTTATTATATTTATTTTACTTAACAGTTACTTAATGAGTGTTTTCTTAATGGTTTTATTGTTTCAGTTTAGTTCAGTTGATCTGCTTTATAATTTTAGACACTGTGTAAGGTGTAATAAGAATTAGTAGTTTATAATGTATAAATTAATCAATAAAGATTTAAACAAAAATAATGGCCAAAGAAAATGTAGAAAATTGGTTAGTGTAGAAAAATAATTTACTACACGCGTACCTTATACAGTAGAATATGTATAATTTTCTACCTACCTATCCCTGCCGTGGCGCCTCAATATAAATGGGAAAATCATATCTCTGTCCTGTGTGCCTAAGCGATGTTAACGCGCTGGAGCAACATCGCCGATAAATTGGAGACAACCGGATGGGATCCTTAGCTCGGTTTGTTACTTCTTCGTCAAGCTGTCAAGACAAAATAAATTCCAAGAATTATAACTACAAAGAGTACCTAATATAATATTTTGAATACCTACATAAAAAGAGTAATACGACACAATATTTTACTTTCTGTGTGCTGACGCGGTAAGGCACTGCCTCAGTTGCCTCATCTGACCAGCTGCCACTGCTGCATAATGGGGTAGAGCCCCGTCCTTCTGAAACCACATGTCAAGATGTATGTGTTGGTTTAATAATTGGGGTAATTGGTTTCTTAAAAAATATGTGTACATTTCTCTATTTCAATGTCCTTCAAAAATAGTTCTGCTCCGAACTCGTGGTATCTCCTGCCAGAAGTACGATATCTGGTTTCTAGCTTTTTAAATGCCAGTGAGATTTCGGGTTGTTAGGAAATCTCTCTGTCCACACTAATACAGCTTCTCTGTAATTTTTTTCTGCACTCCCCCAAAATTAACAACATAATGTCATCAATAAGTTGCTCATTGAAATCTGCTGCTATGTTTTGAGCAACAAACTGAGGAATAATTATTAAAACTTCTGACGTAAGAAAAATATTACGCATATTAATTCCGAAATAAGTGAACTTCATTTGGCAATTTTTTTTTAATTTATGCAAATTTTGGTTAATTCTAATCCCGTAACCAGGGGAGCAGTCAAAAAAATATTTAACAACATGCGTAGTTCTTCACGTAGATTTGAATTTTAACAACAAAAATACATCATCTCATATAAAGTTCCAAGCTTGCCCCCTTCAGAATTGAGAAAGGGGTAAAATGTAAAAAATATGGTTAAATATGTCCCCCCATATCCTTATTACCTCACCAAAATTTCATGAAAATATTTTAAACCGTTCTCGAGATGTTGCCTTCTAACACTTTAGAAAACTCACCCTGTTTATAGAGTGTTTATTAAACATACAGCGAAAATTGAAGGGGTTATTCCTAAGAATATTTTGCCCTTCTTGAAAAGACACTTTATTTTGAAGATACAGGGCGAGGAAAATTTTCGACAGAACCAATTTTGATATTTTTCAAATTATTAATGTAGTCAAAATTACCGAGTATACATTTTTTTAAAAATGCATGTTTATCTTTTAAGCAAATCACTTTAAACGTGGTTTTCATTTGAATACGTTTCGTAATTGATCATTTTGTGTGTGTCGAATTTGTTGAGACTGATTGACGTTTTGTTGTAGTAAAGTCCTCTATCTTGAATCGCTATATGAACGCCGAGATTACTAGGCTACATTAAAAGTCACCGGGGACGTCTGCTGTGATTGGCTAACATTTTTGGGTCATTTCGCGGTCGATTCAAACTTAATACTCGATTTGGGAGCTCATCAGCTATTTGTTTACCTAACCTAACTTATATATTTTCTTTCTTGTTCTTAAAAAATCAAAACTTTGACCTTGCAACTTCTTTTATTTTGTATTTCTCCCTTAAATGGCTTAAAAAATAGCTTTCAGCAAAAAAAATTGTGTTTGCCAATTGACTTTTAAGCCATTGGACATGATTTTAATTTTTTGCCATAGAATAAAATAAATATTAAAAGTTAGATATAAAAGTAATTTTTAATTGCATATATTATTATAAGGGTGAGGCGGTGGATTAGGGGAAGAAGGGAAGAAATAACTCAAAATAGGTTTCTAAAATTAGGTTTGTTTATTTATATACTTCAGTAGGTAATACTTTCTAATTTACATTTTTGTTTAAATGAAAAATCACAGTAACAGTGTCGTACCATCTTCGCCTGGCTCGCTTTTCAAAATATTAGGTATTTCTTCAAAAATCTGTAAAATTGCTAAAGGAAGGTAAGAATTTAATGGACAGCCTTGTATGGTTGTCCGGAAAAGCCACTGCGTGATTTCTATGTGTTCCTATTTGTCAGTGGCATTTCCGTTTAATAAAAAAATGCCTGTCATACAACTAAATAAGTACCTATGAACAGGGTGATCCCCTATAATGTCGCCCCCCTTGAACTTTTTTATTTTATGTGCCCCAAAAAATTTAAAAGTATGGTTATGTAGGTACTGAAAGATACTATTTTTTTTAAGGATATAGATAATTTGAAAAATGATCAGTATACAAGGAAACACGAAAAGTGTATTTTTTTTAAATGGATCACCCTATACAAATATGAAATTTTTCTGGGTCTTCTGTTTTCCTAGCATCTTCCAAAATTCTATCGACAGGTACACCAGACTTCAATTTTTCAACAATGGTATGTTTTTCTGATGTAGAAAGATGTAAACTTCTTAACTCATTGTCATGGCCTGCATGTGTCTTCCAAAAACTTACCGATACAGTCCCATTATGATACAACCTACAAATCAACTGCGAAGGACACATTCCTTGAATTATGAAAGATTAACAATCTACCTAAGAAACTAGATGATCCTGCTAGCTCATTAATGACCTCCTCATTGTCGATTGTCCATAAGATTTCTTTTTCAATATTCATTATCATAAATGATTACAAATGTTCATCGCTTAAAGAATTGCGTAGTCGGTTCTTGATGTATTTTAAAATAGAGAAACTTCTCTCGCATGACACTTGGGTGACAGGCAAAGTTAAAATATATTGGTAGACTACAGATAAGCATGATTAGGCATTCTGATACATATTGTATTTCATTATTGCTAGATAGCAACAATGTACACAGCTTCTACAGAGACTACTAGGACTTTTTCTTGACATTTATAGGTTGTTTGTGAATCTATAACATCTGGGTCATCTTCGTCAGTTATCTCCTCATAATCTGCCAAAGTATCTTTTTGGAAGGATTCATTTAAAGTCATCTTATAAATATCCCAATTCAATACAAAATGGCACAATTCTTCCTTAATATTTGACACTTGGGCATCTTCTTTAAATTGTAAAATTTTTTTTCAAATGCTCTGCAAGCTACTTTCAGAAATACCATTGGTTTTGATTTCATTAAAATTTACAGGATTGAAAATGAACATATCAGCACATAAGTTTATATTTCTGTTATATCGGTTTTCCATTGATATAATGGCGGTATCCATTATAACATTGAACGTTTCTATTTTAAATTTGTCTTTTGAATTACTAACAGCTTCATCAGCGCAATTTTCGTCGAAGAATTTCTTGAATTTTCGTATTTTCGTAACTGGAAACTCATCTATGATGTCAAAACTAATATCTCTTTTCTTCATTTTACTATTAGCCCAAGTTGAAAAAATTGGTGTTGACTTTTCAAAGCCTCAAAATCTCGTTGAATTCTTTTTAACTCGGCCGTTGACGTTTTAGTCATGGCATTTGCTTTCAATAAATCCAAACCTCTAGTCTGTAGATATCTTGAAAGTGGGCCAGTGATAGAAAACAGTTTTAAACACACCTGGGAAAGAAAGATATTTTCGTATTTAAGGAATTGCTGTTTTAAGTTTTCTGCATCTACTTCTAAGTATAATGGGCTATCTCCAAAAATCTTCTCCAACTCTTTTTCTTTAGACCACCATCTAGTTTTTTCAATTACTCCTAATTTTCTCCTCTTTTTGTCACAAGAAATAGATGACCAAATATCAATCCTCTTATACGATTCACGAAAGAAGGTGGCGACTGAATTAAGCAAAGAAAATAGTGATGAAGCTTTCACTGCACTAAACAACATCGTAACGACTATAAACTGAATTTATGCATTTCTCCATTTATATTTTCCAGAACTATCTTTGACTTCTTTTTGAGAAAAAAAATGTCAGTCCCAACATTTAGAGATCGACCGGCCCACCGGGCATTTGCCCGGTTGCCCGGCGGGCCCATCCGCCCCTGCTTCTAAGTTCATTTCTTTCTTCACACATTGGACAAATGATTCTACATTCCTTTGAAACAGCAACAATTTTATGTATACGTTGTTTGTGACGGTTCAGTAATTTTACGCAACCGAATTTCTTTGAACAAAGAGTACATATTGTATATGATGTTGATGGCTCGTCTCTTGAGCTTGAATCCATGATGAATGGTTCGTACAAACCTCGCCGAATTTACAGATTTGCAAATCTCGTAATAGTTATTTATGTATCTAGGGAATTATAATGGTCTTAATTAATGAGGGCAAAGTTTTGCCCGAGGTAATTGAGACCCTTATAATTCCAGTGATACATAGATAATTTTATTTCTGACCGATTTTAGTAACATTTTGTTCATTTTTAAAGTGAAATAAATGTTTCAATAGATGACAATCAAATTGACATTAGATGTCAATCGTTTGATTTTATGTCAAATTTTTCTTAATATCCCAAGGGAGTTATGACCCTTATAATTCCCGCGTAACTAAGACGTTATAAGCTAATAATATACCGGTCAGAAATAAAAAATATTATATCGCTTACAAACACTACACACACAATGCAATATAATGCAAAGCAAAATAACACCAAAATAAATAATTTTAAAGAGAATTCAATAGCACAAAACAAATAATAGGTATTAATAGTTTCAGCGCCAAAAATAATCAAAGCTAAAGCCGTCAGGCGTCAAATGTCATTATTGTCAACGAAATATTAACCAATCACAGCAGACGTCCCCGGTGACTTTTAATGTAGCCTGAGATTACTGACATGCATTTCATTTACGGGCTTGCTGATGGCAATTCATTACAAGCTAGGCGGTTGTACCTGGAATGATTTCCTAGCCGTAATGTAAACGTATTCATGAAACAGGCACATTGAAACGAAGTGGGGCACCAGGAAGGCCAATGACAGTAAGAACGGTAGAAGTGGAAGAGAACGTGCTGGACATGACAGAGGAAGATCCAAGTATTTCTACTCGAAAAATTGCAAATACTTCAAATATTAAGTAATAGGACTGTTTGAAAAATCCTTAGTGACTATTTTTTGTACCCATACCATATAAAACTGATTTTTTTTTCTGCCGCGGATTACATTCGGTCAATGGATTTTGCACACATTGGTTCAAATCCCGGAACTACTGATGCTGATTCTTTTTACCGATGAATCGAATTTCTCAAGAAGTGCAATAAGAAATTTTCACAACAATTATGTGTGGGCTGAATAAAATCCACATGGGGTACTTCTTTTTCATGATATGGCACAGCACTGCAGGATTAACCCTTTATGGCGCTCTCCGAGCGGTGCGTGTGCACAGGAAATGATTCACGTTGGTCCTGAATCTTTGAAGAGTATACTCGTTGGGGAACACGGCCTCAGGGAGGTCTTTCCAGAGTGATGACGTTTTCCAGATGAAACAATTTCTAAACAGTGTCGTTCGAGGGCACTAGGCTGAACCACATACGGGTGGACTGCAAAGGCTCGTCGTGTATTTCTATGCTCTCACTTTAGTTAGGAGCCCCTCATGTCAAACTCGGTCAAAGGCCTTGGAAATGTCCAGTGCTACCGCCAGGGACTCGCCATGATGTTCTATTGCGTTGTTCCAAACGTTAGTAACATAAGCGAGAAGGTCTCCTGTTGATCTAGACTTACGGAATCCATACTGGTGGTCACCAATAATGTTGAAGCCTTCCAGGTACTTAATAACTTTTCGTTATTAGCCTTCTCCATAACTTTTGATATAACCGAAAGCAGTGCGACTGGACGATAGTTGTTGGGCAAGGTCCTCTTGCTTTTTTTGGATATGGGCTGGACTCGCGCAGTTTTCCAGCAAGAAGGAAATATTCCTTTTCTGTAAGATGAGTTAAAAAGCCTACAAAATTCCGGTGTCAATTCGTCAGATCATGTCCTAATTACGACCACTGGAATATCGTCAGGACCAGATGCTTTCTTGGTGTCAAGATTCGTCTAACATGGCGGTGCCGGAAAATAATCTCGGGCACTATCGATTCTACAGAGGTGGAGTTTTCCCTGAAAATTAATCGTTGCAAGTAAAGAGATTAGTTCCGTCAGTAAGTTTGCTTTCTCCTGTGCTTTGGTCGCAATGGTGCCATTAGAACGTGTTAGAGGTGAAATGGTTGACTTGGTAAAGTTCAAAGACTGACGGGGCTTAGGTACCGACCAAAATGATCTTGAGCCGTTAGGACATTTAAGTTTGACTTCGATCCTCTGGTTGTGTGCTTCTTTGCTTTGGTTTATCGTTTGCTTGCATTGGTTTCGAGCGTTAACAAATACGGTACAATTTTCGGCGGTAGGGTTTTGATGCCATTGTCGGTAGAAATAATTTTTTGTGCTCGTTCGCAATTTTTTGGTAAACCAAGGCTTGCTGTTAGAAGAGCACTTTTTCACAAAGAGATAAGGGCTTCCATGCCAGTAAGAATAACCTCTGATAGTTCTCTAGCACAGATGGATGAACAGTCGGAGGTAAAACAAACGTTCCGCCAAGGAAAGGTTCAGGTTACTTCACTTAGTTGAAGTATAATGCCAGATCTTGCGTGGTTTAGAAGGCTGTTCGGCACTAATTAATAGGTTATTGTTCAGTGCCGAAATAAGGTTGTGTTCAGACGTTGGTAACGAAGACTTCACGGTGACAGTGTACAAGTCGGGGTTTGAAGTTAAGAAAACATCCAACAAACTAGCAAAATCACCATCTCGCTCTGGAATCCGAGTTGGCTAACCCACGAGTTGGGTGAGGTCAGAGCTGATGGCAAAGAATTCGGCTTCGCGACCTTGCTCGTCGGTTGTATTTGAGTATTTGAGCCAGTTAACATTATGAATGTTAAAGTCGCCAAGGATGACAACTTCGGAATTGGGATGGTGGGTTTGCAAAAAGACGATAGTATTAGCAAGTAAGGACAACAAGTCTCTATAATGGGCATCGCTAAGGCAGCAGATGAATATAGTAGTTCTCTGCGTTGATATTTTAAGCCACATTACATCCAAGTCGTTAGGCTCGAGTGTCTCCTCTCGTTGACAAGAAATATCACAGCGGACAAAGAGACAAAGGCCAAGATGGCGCCTAAATCGATGATCCTGCCCAGAATATAAATAGCTGATCGTACTAGTCGATGATCTGAACTTTGTTTCGGTTAGTGCGAGTACTTGAGGTTTGGTAGATTGTAGATGTTGATGGACTGCATTGATGTTCGAGTTTAGTCCTTTTATATTGCAGAGGTCAATTTGGACTTTATTGTCAAACCATTTTCATTTTGAATGCTGTTTTAAGGACCCGCCTGGTCATTGGAAATGGTGGATATTGGGATAAACTTGCTGCATCTGAAGATCCGATCGAGGGGCGAATTTAACTTGGGAGCATTTTGATATTGGAACCATCATCATAGTATTTTTCATATATTTCCTACTCTGGAAGCCGGAGACATTGGCACAGCGACGAAACGTTAGCTCAAAGAGCAACTTCACGCCACCTAAGCCGATGCGGTGTTATTTCACCGGGCGATGTCGGGTGAGCCAATCATCTACCGAAAGATCGTTTTTAACATCAGTTGAATTGTGGGTGACTGATGGCTAATTGGATCGGTATTTCTATCAGGAAGACTTATCGGCTGGGTTTATCCCAACTTTTTGGAGCAAACGCTACCTCAATTTCTGGAGGATGTACCATTGGCAACAAGAAATACAATGTGGTTTATGCACGATGGTGCACTAGCGGATTTTAGTGTGGCTGCTCGTGACTTTTTAACAGTAACATACGGAGATCGCTGGATTGATCAAGGTGGACCTCACTTATGGCCTACTCGATCCCCGGGACTTAAACTTCCTGCGCTATTTCCTATGGGGCTATCTAAAGTCATTAGTAAATACTACTTTAGCGGAGAATGTGGAAGATTTAAGAAATCGGATGATTGCTGCGTGTAATAAGAAACGACCCTGGTGTTTTTGAAAGAGTTCGGCAGTCAATGAGGTAAAGATTGGATTCTTGCATCCTAGCTGGAGGTAGTAATTTTCAACAGTTCTTGTAGGTTAAGAAATTTGACATGTAATTTTTGGTAATAAAATGTTGTTAATATCGAAAATATTTCTCGCCCTGTATCTTCGACACAAATGCACTTATCAAGAATCAACAAGGAACAAAATGTTCTTAGAATAGGTCAGGGAATAACCCCTTCAAGTTTTGTTAGATGTTTAATAAATACCCTGTATATATTACGCAACAGTTCCACAATATTGCAATGTTGGGAATATTCCCGGAAAACTGCCCAAATCTTTTTAAGTTGCGAAAACTAAGGAATTTTTATAGCGGCAATATTGCCGAAAATTTGGGAATTTTACCACAAATACGGCAACATTTTCGGCAATATTGCCAATTATAGCAACATTGTTGGCTCCTACACATCGGAGTCGGGGTCGGAAGCAGAGTCAGATATCGAGTTCGAAGACTTCCAAGCTTCAAAATCCTCGGCTACATAACCTGCTAAGCTTGCTTAAGCTTAAACTACATAAGAATAACTGTTTTTTATGTTGGTTTTAATAAATGTTAATTATGTTGGTTCAATACTTCATTTTTTTTTTGCTCTTGCCTTTAACTAAGCATACTATTATTACTATTTAAGTGAATTTGACCCTCACAGGCTAAATTGCCCTAAGTTGCCGCTTTAAGGCAATATTGCCTTCGATCTAAATTGCCGGCCAACGCACATCCCTAATTAGTAAAGTATGACTGATAAGTGACTCCGATATTAAGATTAAATATGAAGTCGTAGAAAAAGTATAGTACACAACTCGAGTGGTAAACCTATTACACACTCCTTCAAATTACGTATGTAATATATTACTTACTTAATAAATTACCTTTCAAGCGTCGATATGTTAGTATCGATAAGTGTCGTAACCAGGCCGTAACTATAGGTTTCTATATACATTTAAAATAGGACTTCCTATTTTTTAGATAATGTACCCTGCGTGAGAATTCAACGATATTATTATTCGGTCTTCAGTAACGAAAACTCATAGCCAGAATTCTTCCTTATTATCTTATATGGTTCCTAATTCGTAACCGGTGACGTGGAGTCTACGAGACTCCTTCCATATTATGTTTTAATGAAATTCTTCAACTATTATTTCAATAGCCGCGCGGTGCCATCTACCTTTCTGAAACTGGAAGACGTATGGGTGGATTATTGGGGCAACAGAACTTGTAGATTTTGGTAGTCTCCATCTAAATACGACTTATGGCTTAAGTCGTGTGTTGGAGGTGTATGGTCCGAAGCGCCCTGAAGACCTTCATCTATCTGTCCAGAAAAGTTCGACACATACCAAAATTGACTCTATCAGAGGCAACTCCTTTCGGCCAGAAATCAGACTTGTTTATGACCTCCTTCAGGTCAGAATCAACGCCAATCATAAATCGTTGTTTTGCATATTTTTATATTTTGGGCACACATCGTTGTTTTTTTGGATTTAATTCTCAGTGGTTTTAGCATTTTTTGTCACATGCTTTCTGACTGTATCTTCGGAAACGCCTTCTTTGACATTGGAAGCAAATAGCCAAACTTCTTTGTTATTCGAACCGGCGGCCTGCAATTCACCATCTTGGTCTTCGCGTACCCCGAGTTGCGGTTTTGTTTTGTTGTTTTTTCCACGTGGATTTTTTTGGAGTTCAGGTTTTTCATCATTTCTAGGATATCCAGGATTTTAATCTTTTCCGTTTCTTTGTCGTTCGCATTTTGACGTAACCGATTAAAAATCAAGGTCAATAATTTTTCTTTCTGTTTTATTCAGAACGTGATTTTTTCCCTTAACAGGTTGGCATTTTCTTCTAGGAGTCTATTTTTATCCTGGAGTTCCGAGACCAGCACCTTTAGGATGTCAATCTCTTGGAATGGGTTATGTTATGGTCCTGACATAAAACTGATTTCATTTACCTTTACAGTGTAATCCCTTTCTGCACAAGATTTGTGAAATGTTTTTCCACAACTAATGCACACACAATAATTACTTTGACGTGATTTATGGCACTTAAAATAAATATTCTCTGGAGTACTTTCAGCTTGATGTTCATCTGTCGCCATCTTGAACACAGTAAGGAGACAGCTGTGGGAGAGGCGTATAGTTCGCTGGTATTTCAGGATCTCCACCTTTGTGCAAACCTACCTATGACTAAAGTCAGCCTTAGATAAGATGGGAAAGTTCCCGTTTCAGAAGAATGGTTAGCCTTCGGTCAGTTCCTAAAGCGTTGTCAGGCAGTCTAAGAAATATCTCAAGGGATAATTCGTCCCAACCTGAGGACCATGGGCACCGGAACCACGGGAGCTCTGGGGCTTAAGTCCCCAGAGCCGTTTTTCTATGGGGGCATAGCCCCCATAGCTTCGCCCCCGCTGGTCAATTATAGTATAATAATTATGTTAACAGCGAATAAATTGTTACAACGAGCGTGCTTGATTTGTGATTGGAAAATTTCATTTTTCCCTGCAGAATTTTATCAGCAGTTTTTTTTTGTCAGTGCTATCATTCTTAGTGCTACCATGGCGCTGCAAATACGAGTGGCGTTCTTACAGTGCTTAAAAAAAAACGATGAACCACGGGCTACCGATACAAAATAATATGTTTATTGTATGGGCCTTTCTTTTAATTTGGTTGATCAAGACGCTTTAAAATCTATTATAACTACTATTTCTAGGTCACAAATTTTAAAATACGAATTGATAATTATTTAGAGAAAATACATTATATTTCTAAAAAAAATTTGGGTTTCAAAAAAATAAATCGACGCAAGATGATATTTGCTATCTAACAGAACAAATAATATATAATGCATTACATTAGATGATAAAACACCTTGTATTTGTATATTTCTGGATTTAACAAAAGCCTTTGATACGGTTAGCCATAATCTACTATTAAAAAATTGAAAATATTCGATTTAGGGGAAAGCAATTAGAATTAATTAAAAACTATCTTAAAGATAGACCAACTTATGTTCAAATAGAAAAAGAAGAAAGCTATTCAAAAGTATTTTAATATGGTGTTCTTTAACTACTAACTACTAACGTTAACAACCGATTGATCAGCGATTAAAGTAAATTGTATAGATCCGCCTGCAATAAAGATATTAGTGTAGGGAGGAGGGGACACATTCGGCATGGGGGCACATTCAGCCACGTCTAATATTTCAAGACCTATTCAAATTTCGCGCGGAAAAATAATGTGACACATGTTGTTTGTCCGTTATCTATCTTACCTGTAAGTTTTGAAGAGTTAGCTCCAACTTTGATTACTAAGATAAGATTTGTGTAAAAAAGCCAATCTAAGGTAAATATTATTGTATTTTATTAACCTACATCATAAATAAATGGTTTACAATAATAAGATTTACTTCATTAGTATTGGGAGTGCCCAATATTGTGTTTTAAGTAGAAATGAAAGTAAAATCTAACCTTAAAAATTTCAGGTGTAGCCATGTTTTTATCTAAAACATACATTGGGGGCACATTCATCCACTATAGTAGGGGTTACATTGGGCCACTGGCCGAAAGTGCCCTCAATATATTTTCAATTTTCTTTATTTTTAGATGCCACGAAAACGTGTAAATAAGACGGAGAGAGCAAATTTAAACGAATCGAAAATAACAAGAGCTATGATAAGCATGTTTAATAACACATATTCAGAAAGAAGAGCTGCTGAAGTATATGAAATTAAAAGATCCACCCTTCAGAGCCGAAAAAAAAAAATTTTGTCTAAAATAAGCAAGGAACAGTATTTGCTTAGGTATGGCAATGATGACTCTGGTAATGAGAGTGAAAATGACGATTCCCTTAAATACAACAATAAATACGCCGCACGCCAAATATTTACGACGGCTGAGGAGTATGAGCTGCAAAAATATATTCAAAAATGCTCTGATATTAATTATGGATTAACTTATGTCGACATAGAAAAACTCGCGTATGAGTATGCCATAGTTTTAAAAAAAGAAAATATACCTAAAGAATGGGAATCAACTTGTTCTGCTAAAAGAGGATGGAGGGATGGGTTTATGAAGCGTCACCCAAATCTCTCACTTCGAAAACCTGAGAGTACCAGTCTTAGCAGAAGTATTGCATTTAATAAGCCCAAAGTGGAGCAATTCTTTATCAATCTGAAAAATGTTATGAACAGGTATAAATTTACAGCACAAAACATATTTAACATCGATGAAACAGGTGTCACGACAGTAATGAAGCCAACGAAAATTGTATCTACGCGTGGCAAAAAGCAAGTTTCTCAAGTGGCATCAGCTGAGCGGGGTGAACTTGTTACCTTTGTAGGCATTGCAAATGCAGCTGGTCAGGCATTTCCTCCTGTTTATGTGTTTCCTCGGAAAAGAAACCTTTCTGAATTCGTGATCAATGGTTCACCGTCAAGTTTAAGCTTGGGATCCAAAACCGGCTGGATGACATCAGAGATTTTCCCAGAAGTTTTGAAACATATTGTTAAGCTTACTAACTGCAGCTTATCAAATCGTATATTAATATTACTAGACAACCATGAATCTCATGCCACTGTGACGGTAGTTAAATATTGCCGCGATAATGGAATTTGTTTACTAAGTTTTCCTCCGCACACGACACATCGCCTTCAGCCGTTGGATGTTGGAGTTTTTGGACCCTTTAAAGCCTATTGTGAGACATCTTTTAATAACTGGTTAACTTCCCATCCTGGAGAAACTATTAGCATCAAGCATATTCCTTATTTGACAAACAAGCCTTTCTTAAAAGCTTTTTCGGCCAGCAACATTGTTAACAGTTTTAAAAAAACTGGAATATACCCTTTAGATCGTTTAATTTTTACTGATGAAGATTTTGCCCCAAGTTCGGTTACAGATCGTCCTCTTCCAGAAGTTGAAAACATCCCAACATTAGATAATCACGCAGAAACTACTGAAACTGTCAAAACATCTGTAGAAGAAAAGATAAACAGTAATAACGACTCTCCTTCATGTAGTTATGCACAACTGGGTCCACTAATAACTCCGGAAGTAGTTAGACCTTACCCAAAAGCTATAAGAAAGGAAAAGAGTAAACGTAAACCGGGTCAGTCACGCATCTACACCGATACACCGGAAAAGGAAAGATTGGAGGAATTGGAAAATTTGAAAGACATAAAACGAATTAGATTGGAAGAAGTAAAAAAAAATAAAACAGCCAAAATTCTAAATTTTGAACAGCCAAAGAAGAGTAATAAAAAGAGAAATATTAAACAAATAGACACCTCTAGCGAGAGTGATTCTGATGTGTCCTTTCATGATACAGACGACGATGTCAGTGACGAAGTTGAACACATGGTTGAACTAAAAAATTATAATGCGAAAAAGGGAGACTTTGTTTTAGTAAGATTTGTATCAGCTAAAAATGCGATGATTCACTATATCGGACAAATTATGGCTGTCAATTCTGGTATTACCAGAGTCAAATTTCTTAGACGACGTGGCCTATCAACTACATTTTACTATCCATCTATTGATGATTTGGCAGATGTCGAAATTAATGATATAATTTCAAAATTTGACGCACCATCAAAATTAGGAACAGCCAGAACTGCTTCATTTTTTAACTTTCCTTACAATTTTGGTACTCTAATTGTACAGTAAATACTAATTGTCAATAAAGCTTCTTAGAGTTACTTTGTTTTATTGTAAATTCTACTGTTAAAAATTGTTTTAGTAATAATATATTTGATGGCCGAAACTGCACCCTCAAGGGGGTACATTGTACATTCGGCCACTGGTAGGGGTTTTAAAAAATCCCTATAATTTTTTTTCTAAAAATAGTAGATCAAGAATATCGTCGCAAGTACTTCATACAAACGTCAATAAAAAATAATAGTTAAGAGTGATATTATTTAAAACATTAGTTGCAAAAAAATACTAAAAAATCTCCTTATAGGCCGAATGTGTCCCCCCCTCCCCTATGTACTATATTTCTTAAAAATTGTCGGGTCGGGTTTTACTGCCCCTAAATGAAGGGTGTTTTTAGATGAGTGCCTGCGGTCGTTTAATAGATGGGTCGGTAAAGAGGAGTATAAAATGATGGGATCTTCATTTTTAAATTTGGGAAATTCATAACCGGTCGTTTAACGCAGGTGGTCACTTTATAGAGGCGGTCGCGAACAGAAGTTTCACTGTACATTTATCACTATGTACCAACCAACCGCTTGATATTTTGTTGTTTTTTTTGATTTAGTACTTTCTTTTTAGGTTTTTAAAAATATGTTGTTACTATTACCTATATATTATGTACAGGTCGAGCAATATACAGCCCTGCTAGGCCCAAAGGCGGCAACTGCATACTTTACTAAAAGTTAGATTTTTACGTTTTTAGGTCATGACCCCCGTACCCCCCTCCCCCCCCCCCCCTGGATCCGCGCCAGAGTCGGTATATTATTTTTATTTCTTTAGATAACATAGCTACAGTTAAATAACTTGCTTCACGAAGGATGTTTTAAAAAATAAACTTTATTCGAGAAAATACAAGTTTTAACAAAATATAGGGTTGACTTATAATATACAGACTACGTTACAAGACAATAATCTAATATTAAGTGAGTTTAAACACACACACGCACACGCGGAGAGGTGAGCCTATCTGGCGGAAGTCCTTGTGACCCTGAACTTATTTGCTCAGAGTCTCAATGACTCCTTCCAGACTTCCTTCCACGCCCCCCTGCGGTCCAGTTCCGCAGGGTCTCACCAAAAAGTACTAATATTACTTTTACTCTGGAATCTAAGAGAGGGGTGTATTATTGGTTTTGTGGGGTGTATCAGGGGAGGGCTTTGGTGGATGGGTGGTGCTGCTTGGCGCACCTAGAGAAGTTGGTGACGGGGTCGTTTATGACGATACGGGGCATCAATGTCATAATTGGAAGCTTGTCTGATGAGGGGGTTTGGGTGTTCGGGGGCCGAAGTTAGAATCTTCGTGTTTCTCTCGTGGAGAAACTGGGAAAGGGGGGTGTGTTTGATGTCGCGGTGTAGGTCTACGTTACGGATGAACCATATGGGATGTCCATGGCGGTGCGAATGTAACGATTTTCAAGGGCTTGGAGGCGGTTGCTGTGGGTGGGGGCTGCGTGACCCCACGCCGCCGCTGAACCGTATGTGAGGGCGGGTCTGATGATGGCTTTGATGAGGGGAAATTTTTTTTTTGTGGCTTAGGGTGCTGTGGCGGTTGAGGAGGGAGTATAGAAGATAATATGTCATTCTGGCTTTATTGAGGTTGCCTTGGATATGGGGCTGCCAGCGGAGGGTTTTGTCTAGGGTGATACCGAGATATTTCACTGAGTCTGACCAGGGAACATCGCGACCATCCAGGTTGACCACGTCGAAGGGTGGTTGCCTTCTGCGGCCAAACTGGATGGTTTGGGTTTTGTCGGGATTGAGGCGAAGTTTCCAATTCACGCAGTAATTGGAAAATTCGTTAGCTGCTGTTCGCAGTTTTCTGGTGACTAGTCGGGGACTCAGTGACCTTACGGTGAAGGCGGTATCATCAGCGTAGAGGGCCAGGGTGCTATCGGGAGGTTTGGGGATGTCATGGGTGAAAATGTTAAACAGATGGGGGGATAGAACTGCTCCTTGTGGGACTCCCGCTTCAAGGGTGCGGGGGGTGGATAGTGACTGTCCGATGCGGACTCTGATTTTGCGGCGGGCGAGGTAGGATTGGATAAGGCGGACCATGTTTGAGGGGTAGCCCAGAGCTATCATCTTGTGAATCAGTCCGTCATGCCATACGGTGTCGAAGGCCTTTTCGATGTCGAATGAGATCATCCCGACGAACTGATTCCAGTTGAAGCCCTGAGTTATAAACTCAGTGATTCGAAGGGCTTGGAGTTCGCAATTGAGGTTTTCCCGAAAGCCGAACTGTTCGTCCGGGAGGACTTCCAGTTCGGTGGACTTTGCTTTGAGGCGGGTGAGAATTATAACTTCAATGATTTTGGCCATTGAGTTGAGGAGAGATATGGGGCGATAGTTTTGGGGGAAGGTGTGGTCCTTACCGGGCTTGGAGATCATGATGACAGTGGCTTCTTTCTATTTTTTAGGAAAGTAGGCTAGCCTGAGGGTGGCGTTGGCAATGTTGGACAGGGTGGACATGCCTTTACGTGGAAGGAATTTGAGGATTTTGTTTGATATGTTGTCGGGGTCAGAGGCTTTTTGGTTTTGCGCGAGAGAATGATTTCTGCGACTACGCGGGGAGAAACTGGTCTGAGGATTTTCTCAATTTCGTCAGAGCGTCTGACTATTCTGGCGGTGCGCTTCACCAGTTCTTCATGATCTGGGTCGATATCATGGTTGTCGTTTAATCTGCTGTGCCTTTCGTATATGTCTGCAAAGACTTCTGCCTTGTCTGCTTCTACATACTTGAGACCATGGGCAGAGTGAATGGGGGGAAGTTTGTGGGGTGTTGAGAGGCGGAGGGTTTTTTGCATTTGCCAGATGCTATTGTCTTGGGGGTTTAGTTCGCGGAGTCTATCTGTCCATTGTGTTTATCTGAAGTTGAAGAGGGCGGTTTTGAGTTGTCTGCATAAGACATTGTATGCATTTATGTCTGGGGGGTAGCGTGTGTATTGGGATAGTCTGCGGGCTCTGCGTTTGTCACGATAGAGTTGTTTGATGTCGTTAGGTAGGGTGGTGTGTGGGGGGCTGGGTCGGTGGGGTGAGATTTGGGAGGTGCTGGCTTGGATGGCCTGGGTGAGGTCGTTTTCCAGTCTGGGCACGGCCTCATCCAGTTCATGCTTGGAGGTGATGGGGGTAATGGGGGAGAGGTGATGTTGGATTTGTCTGTTCAGTTGGGTCCAGTCTAGCCTGTTACGAGGGGGGGGGGGTGTCGGAGGAGGGTTGTTACCTAGTTTTAGAATAATGGGGTTGTGATTTGTGGTGCCTTCCTGCAAGGAGGCGATGTCATAGGGCATGTTGATGTTTTGGAGGAGGGCTACGTCGATAGTGCTGGGGGAGTGTTGGGGATTGCCAGGGTAGAACGTTGGCGTTAGGGGGGCCGCTATGACCGCTCCTAGGACCTCAGTCGCAGTCAGCAGAGTGTTGCCATCTGCTAGTGAGTTTAAATGGTTGACAACTAGTATTTATAATAAGTAAAATATAAACAAACCATTAGGGCTAATATGCTGATAAAGGATTATCCCAATCACATAACTCTACAAATAAAATAAATATAGAGTTATGTGATATTCTAAAGCGCGTTAAAATTTTTAACAAGAGAGGCCTCGCTTATTTGACATAGATTGTGGGTGAACATGACAATAATCTATAAATTTCCGGAACGGTCTTTTTACAATAAATTGGTATACGTTATGGGTACCTAAATAAAATAATACATTTTTCCAATCTACAAATATTACCCGATCAGCTTTGCATTTCTAATTGGTTCTCTATGTTAAAAAAAGTGGTTCTCGGACACGACCATTGTTTTTTTTTATTTTAATTTGTTCATCAAATAAAAGAGAAGACGAAGTTACGATTAATAGGATCCCTTTTTACTCTAGTTTCAACTTGGCTTTTCATGTTAATGCGCGGTGCGTGCGTCCAAGCAAGATATTTTATTTAAATTTTAAAACACTTACCCACTAAACCAAGAGTTAATTGTTCTTTAACAGACCACACTCACTCTGACTTATCTTACACTAATTCAGTCCTTTTCTTTCAAGCATAATAACAAACAACCGATAATTATAACGAATAATAACAACAACTAACTAACTAACCTTACTTTCTTTAAAGGTTTGTTCCAAGTTCCAACCTGTTTTTCTATTCAAATTGGTTAAGGCTTTCGCGGCCAGTTGATGAACTGGTGTAGTCCTGATTCGGGTCTAAAGGCCGTCGTCGGTTGGAATTGCTTCCTGCGCTGATTGGAGAGTTCGTCTCTGTCTAAGGAATGCTGGTACGATGTTGGTGTCCCGGCAGCGGCACAGAAAAGCTAAAGTGGCGAGTAGATGTGCCTTCTGCTTCCTTACTTTGTCCAGTCGTTGATACTGCTTACACGTCTCCTCCCCGTAGAGGCGTTTGACAAATTGGTTAAGGCTTTCGCGGCCAGTTGATGAACTGGTGTAGTCCTGATTCGGGTCTAAAGGCCGTCGGCGGTTGGAATTGCTTGCAAGGAAGCAATCAGGACTACACCAGTTCTGTTATTTTATGCCCCGCCCCAACGATTATTTCCAGCCTGTCAATTAAAATTTGAACTTGCAATCGACTGTTGCAGTGGCAAATTAGTTGTGCGACCTTTCTGAGGATTGTACTGATACGGTTTTTGGTCGGTTTGGGACAAGCCTTTAATTTACCAACAAATCTATTTTTGCCGTTCCTGACGGTGTGTGAAGTTTACAAATATATTATTATGTATATTATGTTTGTATGTTTGGTTGCTATATATATACTGCACTATTTTGGCGGTATTTTCGGCATTTTTCGCTACTTTAACTTAGCATTTTGTACTTATCGCTTATAAACTTTCGCGAATACCGCGATAGGAAGTATGAGCCGACAATGACGGGTAAAGTAAAATCTATGGTTTAATATATTTTTCATAAACTGTGAATTGTATTTTTTAATATATATCTTAAGGAAAATGTGATTTTTATTTCGTAGTAATAACACAATTGTAACAACTTAAGAAAAGAAGACCCTGTATCTGGTAGAAATTATGACCAATTAGACGAGCAGCTAATTTGCTATGGGGATTGTGTCAATGGCGTTTACCTCATGTGCCGTTAATAATTATTTTGTGTGCTATTAACTCTTTTGTTTGTCAGATTTGTATAACGCTTAGTGACTAGTTGCATTTAGTGTTTTGTTTAATTGCTTGCTGAGTTACTTTGCTACTACAATAAGGGTGAACAATCCCGATCTTGCAGCCAAAGCTCTAGTGCGAGTTCAGACAGTGATAGTGCTCGTTATCGTAGTCTTAAATCTCGGAAAGCAGAGGCAATAAGTGATTCAAGGAAACGTCTAGAATCACAGATCGTGAATGTACGACAAGACGTTTGTCTACGCGTTCGCCTTCTGCCTCCCCAAGAACCGCTGAACCTGAAACGACAGAACAAAGGTTCGGAAGGTTGGAAAACATTATCATCTAGAGTAAATTTTCGTAGTGAATGCATCCCGGAATGTTCACCAGATAATAGCAATTTGACGGCACAACAGTGGCTATTAAAAATTGAACAGCTAAAGTTATTAAACCAATGGGACGACATAACAACTATCTACCATATGCAATCCAGACTTGTAGGCATGGCGAAAAATTGGTATCATAGCTTACAGAATTATAATTTAACTTGGGAAGAGTGGAAAGCGATGGTAAAAAGAAGTTTTCCTAACCATACCGATTACGCGACTCTTCTTCAAACCATGCTAAATAGACGCAAAGATCCTGCGGAAGCGATGACCACTTACTATTTTGAAAAAATGGAACTTCTTAGAACTTGTGACGTTCACGGAAAAAGGGCCGTATATCTTGCATAATACAGGGTATTAACGATTCTGTAGTACAAAATGGAGCAAGAGCAAGGCGATATGAGACACCGGAAACCCTATAAGAGAAGTATTTGTCCGCGCTACATGCGAGTGTACAATCTACCGCTGGTCAATCGCAAGGTCAGCAAGAGAGACACATAAGAAAACATGGATCTGTTGATTTGAGAAACAATATGTGGCCACATTGCGAAGAAATTCTTTAAACCCCGCCTTGAGTGCAAGGCATGCAAACTGTTAGGGCATGAGGAAGCCAATTGTCCAAAGAATAAGCAGAGTAAGCCATATTCCATTTTAAATTTAAATCTGCTCGACTATAATGAAACCAATATTTGTTAGCTAATTGATTGAGCAATTAATGATTTTATATTTCGTGCCTACGTTGATTCAGGCAGCAACGTTGTTTTGTTGCGTGAGTATGACGTTATGAATTTAGGCTTAAACCTTTGCCCCGTCCAAATACGTTTACACGGTTTTGCCGGTAGCTCAATATTAATAATTCGCTATTAAGTTTTTATTAGTAATTAAGTATAAAGTAATTTAGCAGAGGCGTCGGTCAAAGCACTCGTAGTGCCAGATGCGGCTCAACAAGTGTCTGTCATATTGGGACAGCTATTCATCAATCACCCTAATGTCATTATGGTGGTACGCGGTGGACAAATTAGGTTATTTAACGTAGATAGGGCCTCTCTTAAAGAACTTGAAGTGTTACCATCTCGCAAAATTACGCTTTGGGCAAAGAAAGGTGCCGTTATTTCCCCTTACCATATAGGACACATACCCTGTACGCCGCTGACGAATGCGAAGACTTCTTTATTGATTTACAACATAGGCAATGGTCAAATAAATTTCACGTAATCCCCAGATGAATAACGAACTTTAAAAGTGGTGGTCTGGTGCCAGTTTTAAACCCTTCAGATCATGCTGTTTCGTATCAAAAGGGTCGGGTGGTCGCACCTGCACTGCCGAAGAATGTCTGCAAAATCTCAATTGCTTCTTGGGCAATGACTACAAAGTTAAATTGCTGAATTTAGTAAATAAATATCGAGATTGTTTTGCCATCAATTTAAATGAATTAGGAAAGACTAACGTTGCCGAAATTTCTAATAATCTGACCGACGACATACATATAGGCCTTACCGGTTAGCTTTTTGAAGGGGAAAAGGTTAGATACATAGTTCAAAATCTTCTTGATAATGATATCATCTTGAATCATCTTTATATATGCTTATTCAAGCTGCATCTTATTAGTAAAGAAAAAGAAAGAAAAACGAAGTGTGCATGTGCGTAGATTATCATGCATTAAAAAGAAAAACTCTTAAGGATAAGTGTCCGCTTCCAAGAATCGACGATTTACTAGGTGGGCTCAATGGCTGCCAGTATTTTACTAGCTTAGATCTTGCATCGGGGTACCACCAGGTACCTGTATCCAAGGACTCGATTGATAAAACTGCGTTTGCTGCCCCGGCTGGTCATTACAAATATCTGTTATGATATATATGATATATGAGTTTTCCAACGCGCCATCTACAAAATCTTCGGATCATTACGTTATACCACAGCAATGGCGTACCGTGACGATATTCTTATCCCTTCCAAAGACATCTGCACTAGTTTACAAAGCTTGAAAAACGTTATAAAGTTTTTACGTAGGGCTCATATGACTTTACGGTTTAACAAGTGTAACTTTTGGCAAGGGCAATTACTCTGTTTAGGTCATAAACTTAGTGGAGAAGGAATAAGGCCAGGTAGTAAAAAAATTATATTTGTTAGAAATTTTCCCACGCCAGCAGGATAAGACAATTTTTAGGACTTGGAAGTTATTTTCGTAAGTATATAACAAACTTCGAACTTCTTACAAAACTTCTTACGAACCTAACTAAGAGAAACGTTGTGTTTTCATTAGGTGATGAACAACAACGTAATAACGTAACGTAAACGAGCTTAAAAAATAGTTAACAACGCGTACAACGTTTGCTAGATACGATAGAAAAGCTACTAACGAAGTTCATACGAATGCGAGCAAGTGGGGAATAGGTGGAATTCTTCTTCAAAAACAATCCAACGATGGTGAACTAAAGCCCGTTCAATATTTCAGTAGGGCAATCACAAAAGAAGAACAAGTATATTACTCCTATGAGTTACAGACATTGGCTGTCGTATGTTCCAGAAGTTTCGTGTTTATTTTATAGGTTATTCATTTCAAGATAGTAACAGATTGTAATGCGTTACGTTTAACCTTAACTCAACGTGATTTAATTCCCGAATTGGTAGATGGCGGCTAATTACAAAATAATTTCATTTTGCCATTGAATATAGAGCAGGTTCAAAAATAAGTCACGTAGACGCGCTTAGGAGAAATCCAATAATCCCAAACAACGCTACTGAAGAAATCGAAATACTACATGTCAACATAATTGAAGATGACTGGGTTTTGGCAGCACAGTTGCAAGATCAGCACTGTAAAAACATACATGAAGTATTATCACGACTACCGTTAAACTAAAATAAGAGACCAATTCATAAAGACTACATACTTAAAAATAATGAAGTGTACAGACAGACACCTAATGGACAGCGTTAGTTAGTCCCTAAGTCGGCGAGACGGAATATATTATTGTATTATCACGACGCGGCAAGACATTTTGCAATCGACGATAGAGGCAATGTCTAAACGCTACTGGTTTTCTTCAATGAGAGATTATGTAAAAATTACATCGCCTCTTGTTTGGGCTGCATGTATAATAAAAAGCTTCTGGGAAGGTACCTCACCTCACAAGAAGAAATCCAAAAATGACAAGTCGGGTGACCTTGGTGGCCATCTTACAGGTCCATAAGTTCTAATCCAGTAGCCTGGGAAATTATTGTTTAAGTAGGCCCTGATATATGGCGCATTGTAAGCCGGTGCTCCGTCTTGTTGCAGATGCAAGTTATTGAGACCCGCTAAGGGCACGTCTTCTATTATTTCCGGCACAACGTCTTCTAGAATTTCCAAATATTTATTTGCATTAAGGCTGCCTTCAAATATATTACAAATTATTTCGCTTCGTAGTATAGAACATGAAACGTTAAAGCCAAACCTGCCTTGCCATTCGAGTGGAAATATTACATGCTGATTTTTCTGAAACCAATACCTCGTATTGTACCCGTTAAATATACCAGCACTGGTGAAATAAGCCTCATCGGACCATATAACGGTTCTTTCAAAATTATTTTCCCTGTTGATATTTTGTAAATACCAATTACAGAACTCTATACGGTGCTGTGCATCACTAGGATGTAAGTTTTGTACTAGGTGGAATTTATATGGCCTAAAATTATGTTTTCTTGGGATTGTTTGAACTCTTGATTTAACTACTCCGACCGAACCTTCAACTGTTCTGCAAGAACTAGTTGGATTTGTTTCAATTAAAGCTAAAACATGTATTTCATCAGTCTCGCGGTTTTCCTTGTTGTAGATTTCAGGCCGAGGTTTAGAAAATGAGCCGTGTTCAATTAAATTTGATTTCATCCTTAGAAAAATTATTTAATCTGGCTGTCGTCTTTCGAGATATCTACAAATAAATTAAGAAATTTAATAAATCTTCATAGAGATACTACAAAAAGGCGTATATTTACCCACTGACATACACTTCTAATGCTTCATCTGCATTTTCATCACAATGGACATAACAAACGAGCATGTCGTATTTTTCATTATTTTAAAAGTTTACATTTTCTGCCATAATTAGGATAATCTGATTTTTTACTATTAATTAAATATTTTAAAACAACTTAGAGAATCTGAATACTCTGACCGAAACTAAAGAAGTTTTTAATATGACATAAATGACTGTGTTCTTTTCTTTTTTTAAATGCCCGTCATGGCCTATACTAACAAAAAATAATGTATCTATATTTTTTTTAATGAAACGTAAATTTCGTGCTTAACATTAAAAATAAAAGTAAGGTACTATATATTTCTTAGACGCTTGTTATAAACTAAAATAGATTATTATTAGAAAATATATAGGATGACTTATTTATTTTACAAAAAAAGCAAGTTTGTTTTTCTTCTCGGAAACTAGTGAACGTAAAAAAAATCTGAGTACGTCACTGGATTCTACATAAAAGACTATAAAAAGAACATTAATTTTCTCTTTGATAGGCTTACAGGGTAACCTAAATATGGGGGTGTCCTAAAATCTAAAAGTTTCAAGAAAAAAAAATCAAAAACAAGGAGGACTAGAAAAGTTCTGATTGCGGCATCTTTTGTTTCTCAAAAAGGTAGCACAGTGCTACGAAAACGGTTTCCTTCTATCTTTAGTAATAACGGAGATAGGTACCTCGTAAAACCATCGAAAACTGGACACTCTGTACATAGGTATTAATAAATAAACTTTGGAATTTCCGGTTGTGCCTATGCTGAGGATCTTTTAATATGTTTTTTAAAAAATAGAATTACGTTTTAATTATTTTAAGAAATGTTAATTTTTGTAATTTTTTTCTTGCAGTGTAATAGTATAATAATGGAAAATAATTATCACATTCTTGTAATACAACGACGTCATTTTAAAAATATACATTTTGCTAGGCACATGAAGTATATCAAAACTTTTCGCTTTAGCTGTCACTAGATAGGCCATCTGGAATTGCATTATATTTTTTTTTTCAGAATTTTTAAGCTTTAAATATAATTTAAAATTTTGAATTTACACTAATTCAATGTTATGTCAGATTTACCCCACTCCACCTTATAGTAGATATCCGTAACTTGAACTAAAGGCCCCTCCTGGTTAGGCCATTGCCACAGCTACGTATTGATTGGTCCCTGCGCATTATGTTTGCTTTGTCTTTTATGTCGTAAAATGATTTAATTTAAAAAATATATACAGGGTGTTAATTAATGTCATGCAGATATTTCAGGGGGTGATAGTACTCGTCAAACTAAGAAAAAAATGCAAATATATGCATGGTGTAAAACGCGTTATTTTCGTTATACAGGGTGGCGAAGTTCAATTTTCTTTCTCGTATTTTGCGTTTTCTCTCTTATATTCTGTGATAATTGTTTCAAATTTGGAACATCAACCATTTTTTTGAATCTCTACAATAAAGTATCAAAATTGTCGGTCGCAGTATACAGGGTGTTACATTTTCTTGAATGGTCTACAATTTTATCTTTCAGAACTTTTTTTGGAGCTCCCTGTATGAATTCCGGTATTAAATTTGAACTCTCTGTTTCTTTGTTTAGCGTTCTGGTCTCTTGCACTATTCTCGTATCTGTTACCGTTCTCGAATTATTTGCAAAAATAGCCATCGATGGAAATTAAGTGTAGGCAAAATAAAGCAGATTAAAAAGCTGTTTTTACTTGTATGTATTCTAAGTAATTATTTTCATTTTTATTTTAGATCAACCGACAGAGTTATCAACAATCATATAAAATCATTACAAATTAAAACCAAACAATTAATTAGTTAATCAAATAAAAATAAAACAAAATTATAAAAACTGTTGAAAATGTCCGCCTCCTGCTAAAATGCACGAATCAAGTCGTCGCCTCATGGACTGACGGACTCTTCTGTCTGGACTGGGGTCTGATAAACTAATGCTTTTAGGTATCCCCAGAAAAAGAAATCCAGGCTATTTAGGTCTGGGGATCTAGGGGGCCATGGCTCAGGTCCCCCTCGACCTATCCAACGGTTGTTAAAAATTTGATTGAGAAAGTTTCTTACCTCAATACTGAAGTGAGGTTGTGTGCCATCGTGCATGAACCACATTTGGTTTCTGACAAGAATTGGAACCTCTTCTAGCAGCCCTGGGAGTTCCTCTTCAAGAAATTGACGACGTTTAGCCTTGCTGGTAGGAAAAATGGTCCTATCAAATAATCTCCAATAATGCCGACCCACACATTTACTGAAAACTGTTCTTGGAAATTATTTTGGCGTATCGAATGCGGATTCTCTTCTGCCCAAAAATGGTTGTTGTGAAAATTTTTTATGGCATTCCTTGAGAAATTTGCTTCATCGCTAAATAAAATCGTGTTTTCAAATAACGGATTTTGGGCTAGCATTTGTAGGAATCATTGGCAAAAATTAAAACATATTGGAAAGTCACGTGGGAGAAGAGCTTGAACCCTTTGAATGTGGTAAGGATACATTAAGTTGTCTATTAAAATTTTCCAGACAAGCACAAATGAAATGTTAAGTATTGCGGCAATTTTTCTCGTACTAGTAGCAGGATCATTGTCTACTGCATTCAGGACTGCTTCCTCGACTTCAGGAGTCTCAACCGTTCTGTTTGCTCCTGCTAAATGAGTGGATTTCTTGAACGACCCATTTTCACATAGTCGATTATCTAGATTTGCGAATGTCCGTGGGTCAGGCAGTATTCGATTTGGATACCTTTGTGCATACAGTCGCCTGGCTTCATAACAATTGCCATCGGCAAGTCCATAGATTAGATGCATCTCTGCAAATTCTTGATTTGTGAATTTAATCATCATTAACCAGTTTAAAACAACTCCGGAAAGGTCAAACAAAAAAAATATTTGTTACAAAATGTCAGAAGGACAATAAACAGAATTAACAATTGCCTATCTCAGCCTACTATTTTTTTCTCATATTTATTATTGCGCTATTTCGCCTACACTTAATTTCCATCGACGGCTATTTTTGCAAATAAATCGAAAACGGTCACAGATACGAGAATAGTGCAAGAGACCAGAACGCTAAACAAAGGAACAGGTACTTCAAATTTTATACCGGAATTCATACAGGGAGCTCCAAAAAAAAGTTCTGAAAGATAAAATTGTAGCCGATTCAAGAAAATGTAACACCCTGTATACTGCGACCGACAATTTTGATACTTTATTGTAGAGATTCTAAAAAATGGTTGATGTTCCAAATTTGAAACAATAATCAGAGAATATAAGAGAGAAAACGCAAAATACGAGAAAAAAAATTGAAACTTTGCCACCCTGTATAACGAAAATAACGCGTTTTTGACCATGCATATATTTGCATATTTTTCTTATTTTGACGAGTACAATCACCCCCTGAAATATCTGCATGACATTAATTAACACCCTGTATATGGGTACACCGTTTATAGATTTATATAGGGTCCGAATTATTCCATTCTATGTGGCTTTAAAAGGGCGCAACTTGGAAACATACCTTTAATAAAGTAGGTAAACAAGTAGGGCGGTAACGCTACTGGACTCAAGTAAACAAAATGTATTATTATCGGCCGCTTATTTCTAATTTATGGATCTCTTATATAAACGCATCAATTACAAATATATTACATATTTTGTCACGTGTAATTATACATATAATATAGTCCAAATTTGGAGAATTGTAGATTAAGTAAGTACCCAAGTACTTAGTAAAATAAATAATGAGTTTTATTAACAATAAAACAATAAATATCAATAAAGTATTTCTTGGAATGGGTGGAGCTCTAAAAAATACCTTTTTAATTAAGTGCTATTAGTTTCGATATCAATTATTTATATAATGTTCAAAACCTCAGTGGTTTACTGATTAATTATTCTTATCAATTGCATTTTTAGAAGTTTAAAGTGCAAGATAAATATATGTAGGTATCTGCTCTGGATAATGGGACATCCAGAAAATACCTCATTTTCACTGAAAATTAACATTATATAAAAGAGATTTTAATATAAAATTTTCAGTATACAAATTTTATTAGTATATGAGCCCAAAAGTTGATAGTTTCGGACATGTCTGTCAAAGTTATAGTCTTTTTTTACAACTTTTTTTTGGTACCTCCTAAATAAAACTTTTTCCAATAAAGAACGTATGTCTCCCTCGACCCAGACCCACTTCCGAAGGGTTTTTCTTCGAATTTATAAACAAAAAGTATGGACAGCCGACTCAGTGTCAAACAGACAACAGAGAGTTTATTATATTATTTATCTACATCACTTTTCATTTTAATTAGGATTTCCATCTCTACGATATAAAAACCCCGACAAGGCTACATAAAAATCTGGTCAGTATTCGGACTGTACTTAAAGAAGTAAAAACTGAAAGCACTTCTTGAAATATTGAGGTTTAAAGTTGAACTAAATCACTACCTATAGAGAGCTTAGGAAGAAATGTGGTTTATTTTAATAAAAGCGTAATTACATTGCAATTATTGAAGCGGCTCAATGTGACCACCGCCTTGTGCGATGCATAACTCAATCCTCCGTCGGAGTTCTCGTTTCCAGTTGTAGTTCTCTATATTGTTATTCATGTCATAAGACCCTGCATGAATATTCTGGATGAGTGGTCCCATTGAATAGGTAAGTGTCTTCACATGTCTTCACATGAAAAAGTCTAGTGGGTTGAGATCCGGAGATTGCGGTGGCCAAGCAATGGCACCACCACCAATAGGGTATTGCTGTGTCTAATAGGTATTTATACTCATTATCGACAGAAATATCTCATATCGCAGGGTACATCGGTCTGTTGTTTTTGAAGCTTTGTGATTATTCTTGAAAGAAAAGAGCTGAATTAGTGCAAAGTAAGTAAGAGTCAGTGTTATCTGCTGAAAACAAGTGTTTGAAATTTAAATAGAATATCGGAACGACATGGAAAACCAATTCGAAACTGAGGTAAAAGTGATCTTGTTTAATATATTTTAAGTTTAAAATGTGGATTTTCGTATCTCTCATTGTACAAATTGAAATAAAAACGATGGTCGTCCGACTCCTAAAATGTTTTATTTAATTGACACGGGAGGCAAGAGGAGTATCTACCTAATAGGGCATCTTCAGAAAATTGGTATCAACAATATGCATGACGTACGGGGAGTGAAACCAAAATGAAACTGTTTTGTTGGACATGCCTTTTATTTTCAAATCAAAAAGGAAAAGTTAAAATCCGTGGTGCGAAGTTGGCTACGACAATTTAATGTTTCGAGCTCTCCAAACATTCCAAAAAAACATACCTATAGCCGGCTAAAACTTGATTTATTTGGTAAACAAAACATTTATACGACTGTTAGCAATGGATAACTGGAGAACTCGCTCGCTGCTTCTTGCAGCTTGCGTGTGACAATGTGTGGACGCAGTGACCTTACGACAAACGCGGTATCGTCGTCATAGAGGGCTAGGGTGTTACCTGGGGCTTCGGGGAGTCATGAATGTAGATATTGAAGAGATGTGGGGAGAGAACAGAGCCTTGAGGGACGCCTGCCTCTAAAGTTCTAAGGGTGGAGAGGGAGTGGCCTATGTGGTCGCGGACTTTGCGTCCGGCTAGGTATGATTGGTTTAGACGTACGAGATTAAAGGAAAAATCCAGGGCAATCCTCTTGTGAATCAGTACGTCGCTCCAGACGGTGTCAAAGGCTCTTTCAATATCGAAAAAGATCATACCAACGTACTGATTCCAGTTGAAGCCCTGGGTTATGTAGGGTCTAAGGGTTTGGAGTTCGGTGTTTAGGTTTTCGCGATAGCCGAACTGTTCGCCTGGAAGAACTTCCAATTTGGCGGTTTTTTCCTTTAAGCGTTCGAGGGTGATAATTTCCATGATTTTTGCTATGGAGTTAAGGAGGGTGATGGGGCGACAGTTTTGGGAAAAAGTGTGATTTTCCGCCTTGTCTGCTTCTATATACTTGTGGCCTTGGGCTGAGTGAATGGGGGGGATTTTGGGAGTGGATTGAGTGCGGAGAGCGTTTTACATACACCAAATGCTATTGCCCTAAGGGGGGCGGGAGTGGTATGATAAGAGGTACGTCTAGGGGGGGGGGGGGGGGGGGTTAGGAGGGTGTTGGATTGTATGACCTGGGTGAGGTCGTTCTCAAGTCTGAGACGGCCTAGTCCAGCTCATGTTTGGAGGTGATGGGGGAGACGTGGTGTCTCATTTGTTTGTTTAGTTGATTCCAGTCGAGTTTGGGTCGGGGGGTATTATTTGGAGGCGGGTGGTTGCCTACCTTTAAGATGATGGGGTTATAGTTTGTGGAGCCTTTTTGCTAGTATAGGTTATGTAAAAGTGTGTGTCTATGTCTTGTAAGAGAGCAAGGTCTAGGGTGCTGGGACGGATGTCTGTAATTCCTGGGTAGAACGTTGGCGTTGGAGGGGCCGCTATGACCGCTCCTAGGGCTTTCGTCACGGCGATTAGAGTGTTGCCGCGCCGTCATTCCCAGGTGAGGCGCCTACATCGCCACTGTCCTGCTGTCAGGAGGGTGATGTTTGTAAGGTTTTGTTGTGTCATTGGGTCATGGGGGGGTTTGTAGCAGGAGTTAAAAGTGATGGTGAGATTGTGTCTAGTGTGAATTAGGATGCTAGACAGCGTGAAGTTCTGGGTTTAAGGAGGGGTCAGAATGTCATGTGCTATGGTTCTCCGTAAGAAGACGTCTGTACCCCCGCGGTGGGTCCATCCGTCCTATACACGTAGTAGCCAGGGAATCTATGCCTATTGATGGGCCTGGATTGAAATAGTTCTATTTCAGACAGTTTATCCGCATTCCAGCAGGCTATCATGAGGTAGGAGGGTTTAGAGGGTTGTGATGACATTTAGGCAGTTGAGGAGGTTTGGTTGGGCTGCTAGTGCCTGAAGGATTGGCAGTAGCGCCTGGAGGGGTATAAGGTTTGATGTTTCGCTTGGCTGCTCCGGCATAGGAGTTTGGAGGTGGAGTGTTGTTGGTGGGCTGGTTTAGATTTGGCGACCGAAAGGATTGGCACTAGTAGATGCTGGTGCTGAGAAATGGTTGAGGGCTGTGGGCTGCTGTTTTGGGGGCTGAGATTTCCAGTTTCTTTTTTCGCTAATGCTTGAAATATCGGGTAATGAATTCTGCCTCTTGAGGTTTGAGGACGGAGGAACTGTGTTTGCCTTTTTGGCTTTATTGGCGGCGTTATTCAGTTCAGTCATTTAGTCTGAATTTAGCCGTTTTGGGTCGGGGGAATTTTTACCTGATTTGCCGGCAGCGATGATCTCAGGGTAGGAGAGAGGGAGTGGGCTGGAAATTCGATTTCCATTTTTGAGGGGGGAGAAAGCATTTAAGGGCTGAAATTAGAGGGGGGGGGGTAAAGGCGTTTTCTCTTTCAGAAGTAATGCCACTGTTTATATTAATTCGCTCGCTACGCTTAACACGCGCGTGCCATCTACGAGCCGGTAATTAAAATATTTGCGATACGTTTGGCACATAGCCCGTTTTATGTACTATAGCGATGGCACGAAACACTGTTTTCAGATAAGCGAAAGCCAGCTTGCATAATTTAATCTTGCAGGCTAATCATCTGGGGACATTGCGGGTACCTTTTAAAGATGGACGGAATGAAGCAGTTGTTCTTCAAGAGTATCATGAACAATCCATTTTGTTGTGTCTAGCTGAGCCGCGATGAGCTTCATTTACCCTGTTAGATTAGAGCTTTTAACTCTGAGTTTCTTGCTTTTTCTGGGGGACCTTGTTTGCACTACGACGCGGTAAAAGTTTCCTAGAATGAATATAAAATCATTGACTTATACACTTTTATCTAACTTTATTTCTTACCTGTTTAACTTAGACTACGATCAATCCCTACAAACGTTTTTCAAGTCAGTAAATTTCGCTTTGGACTTGCTAATGGATTTGTATATGAGGCTAACCGTTTGTATCAGAAGCGTTATCCGAACCGCACAACTCCTACTTCAAAAACGTTTTCAAAACTTCACGCTCGGTTGAGGGAAGCAGGAAGGATTGAAAAAGCTACTCATCTGTCGCGTGCACATCAGACGGTAAGAACCCAAGAAACCGAGGAAGCAGTTCTTAATCTGGTGCGAGAACACCCGGAAACAAGCACCAGAAAAATAGCGTTGACGTTAAAAATTTCTCATGTTCTAGTATGGATAATTTGTTATATCCCTACCACATTCACTCGTGATTTTCCATTACGTATCAACTTCTGTCGTTAGTGTCTTTAATGCCTTATTCAAAATCGTTTATTTAAAAATCAAATCCTGTTTACCGACGAAGCAAATTTCTCACGCAACGCTATACGCAATTTTCACAACAATCATTTGTGGTCAGAGGAAAACCCCCATGCGATACAGGAATCACATTTCCAAAAACAGTTCTCTCTTAACGTGTGGGTAGGAATCCTTGGAGATTATTTATTAGGCCCATTCTTTATTCCAGGAAGATTAAACGGACGGTGATGCCCTCATTCTCTTGAAGAAGATTTGACTACTTTACTGGAAGATGTGCCGCTTAGTATGACGGTGCCCCTGCACATTTTAGCATCCTAGCGCAAAAATTATTATTAGATCGTACTTTCGGTAACCGTTGGATAGGTCGAAGAGGGCCTCAACCATGGCCTTCTAGGTCACCAGACCTTAACACTTTGGATTTTTTTCTTTAGGGACATCTAAAATCCTTAGTTTACCAGACACCCATTCAAAATGAAGAAGAATTAAGAAATCGAATAGTTAACTCTTGTAGAACGATTCAAAATACTCCAGGAATTTTCCAAAGAGTGCGCGAATTAATGAGAAGAAGATTGGATGCGTCTATAATAGCAGGAGGTGGACATTTCCAACATTTATTGTGATTTTGATTTAGTTTTATATCTAGTGTTTCGTTGTTTATTGTTGTTTATTACCGTTTAAAATGTTTCTATGTTGATTAGAAAAAAGTTTTTAAACTTGTTTCACTTTTTGACAAACACAGGCATCCCTTAATTTAAATCAAACTATCTCGAAAGCGCCTGCTTGTAGCGACTTTTGATGAGCATACCATTTTCACGTAAAAATGATAGAGGAATCGATTTTCCTTCTAGAAAATGTAATACATACGAAAAAGTTGAGACTTCCCAAAAGAGAAAATAGACCTGTAGGTGGGGCCCCCTACAATTGAGGGCCAAACTAAGAACAAATTTCTCATATTAAAAAATCTCCAAATACCAATTTTCCTATAAATATAGACATTATTTCAAAAATTATTTACAAAAAACAAAAATAAAAATAAATTTTTAACACCTTGTATCTCAAAATGAAGGGCTTACGGACCCATGCTTATATGAACTTTTCACCTTATAAATAACTGAGGAATCGTCCTGTAAAATATCGGACACTTATTAAATAATACCCTATATATGCAGGGTGGCCTGGCCAACTAAGAATGCGAGGTACTGTATCTGGGAAACTATCCATAGTAGAGGCTTGCGGCAAAAAAATTATTACTAAAACGGCCAAGAGAAAAACCTGGAAAATATTTTCAAGTTTCTGAAATGGCCGCTAGGGGGCGTAACTGCAATCTTGAATCTGAAAAAGTGACGTTTCTGTAAATTCCGCTATATTAACCTAATAAAAAAAATCCTGATCTCTAAAGTCGAGGATAATCTGAACTTTTTTGTTTGACATTTTTTGCAGTATCTCTAAAAAAGTGCTGGGGGGTATTCAAACGTTTCCGTAAATAACATCCTGTATCTTCGAAAGGTCTAAGCCGATTTGAACGAACTTAGGCTCGTTAAAAGAAGCTGTTCTTGGGCTACAAATATCATTATATTTGAAGTTTTGTAAGTTTCACATATCGCCGTTAGAGGGCTTTTTTCGACATTCCAACAGAAATGGTTAATTTTCTCAACAAAATAAAATGCATTGGTATGATTTTTTTTTGATGAAAAAGTAGCTAAATGATGCCTAAACCAGCTCGCGAAAACGGCATCTCGATATCTTGTTCTTAACCCAAAATATCGGTAATAGAAAATTTTATACGAAAATCCCTTAAATTTTCGTTTTATTGTAACTATATTTTTCTGGAATTCTTTCTATTATTTAAGTTGTGGCCCTAAAAAGGACCGATTTATAAAAGAAAGATTTTTAATGCCCCCGCAAATGCTCGAAATGCTGACCATCACGTTCTATGCATTGCTGAAGCCTCTCATGGGTAGACAAAACTGCACTGTCAATTTCGGCTCTCGGTATGTTACGTATTGCATTACGAATCCGGTTTTTCAAATCTTCTCTGATCGTAGGTTGAGTCTGAAACACGATGTCCTTTAACCGCCCCCATAAATAAAAATCCAGGCAAGTTAGGTCTGGTGATCGCGGAGGCCATGGAAACAGACTTCCTCTTTCAATCCACCGCTGTTAAAATACTGCATTAATATGCTCTCGCACATTAACGGCAAAATGTGCTGGGCAACCATTCAACTGCAAAAACAAGTTTTGCCTTGTTTCCAAAGGCACATCTTCCAACAACAACGGTAATTGGTTGGCCAAAAAGTCAAGAAAGACATTGCCATTTAGGGATTGCTCAAAAAAATATGGCCCAATATTTCTGCCTTCCAGTATGCCACACCCCACATTTAAACTCCAACGTCCTTGGTGCTGAACTTCATGCAACCAATGCGGATTTTCTGCAGACCACTAGTGCATATTATGCAGATTGACTCTCCCGTCACTACTAAAGGTGGCTTCATCGGTCCAAAGAATTTGAAATAAAAATTCTCTATTTTGGCGTATCATACCTAACATCCAAAGGCAATAGTCCAACCTTCGGTCAAAATATTTCCCTTTCAAGGTGTTGCGGACTGGCTGGTTGAAGACCTTAGAAGTGGACTGTATATTATACGGTTTGAATAATTATTTCTTAGTAAAATTAAAATTTAGTTCAATTAAAAAAGGACCGGAAACTCCACTCACCTTATACTGGAAAAATGGCTTCTTTAGGGGCCCCTATTCTCATACACCTATATTGCTGCAAATTGGTAGTTTTGTAGACAAAATACACACGCGTGCGGAGTATACGAAGGTACGTATCGTTCTCTCTGTACCCGTTTGGTACAGCTTGTGGAGTTTCTTTACATGCGCGGTAACTCAAAAATTAAAACAAAAAAAACAAAATCGTACTCTTGGCATCGGAAACCTTTAGTGTAAGCTATTAAATAGTTTATTCAATATTTGTAATAAACGTAAAAATGAAATTCAAAACATTCCCACCCACCTTAAATGTGCTAGCATTTAAAACAATAAAAAAATAAAGTAACAAATCCTACATAAATTTAATAATATATAATATAATATAAACGTTACTGGATTGGTAACGGACATAACTTGACCAAAGGCCGTTTTAAAGGCCCTTGTTTTGTTTGCACGGTCGCAACTCTCGCAACTCCATCGGCACCTGGATGCAATTTTATAATTCTGGCCATTTGCCAATTTAGTGGGGGAACATTCTCGTGTTTTATTAGACACAATATGCCAGGGGTTGTGGGTGAATCATTATGATTCCATTTGCTTCTTTGAAGAAGAGTATGGAGATATTCATTGCTCCAACGCGACCAAAATTCAGCGTGTAATCGCTGAAGAAGTTGCCAACGACTTAATCTATTAAGATTTATATTTTTGAAATCGGGATCTGGTAGAACAGCTTGCGGTTCAAGAGTCAAAAAATGTCCTGGCGTCAAGACTGACAAGTCATTCGGATCATTACTGAGAGGGCATAATGGCCGAGAATTTAAAATAGCTTCTACTTGGGTCAGAACAGTTAAAAATTCTTCGTAAGATAATATTTGTAACCCGATGACGCGATATAAATGAGTTTTTAAACTTTTGACTCCAGCTTCCATAAGACCAGAAAAATGCGGTGAAGCTGGCGGATTAAAGTGCCACGCAATTTTTTCGGACTCCACAGCCGCCTGCATAATATTTTGTAAATATTTATTCGCTCCAACGTAGTTAGTTCCACAATCACTATAAACTGCTGAACATCGACCTCTACGAGCAATAAAGCGTCGAAAAGCAGCAAGAAAACACTCAGATGTCAGATCCGAAGCCAATTCTATATGTATTGCCTTGGTGGCAAAACAAACAAATAAACAAACCCATGATTTTCTTGTCTTGGCTCCCCTAAATCTACTCATTGTAATATTAAATGGACCGCAGTAGTCGGTACCTACATGCGAGAATGGTTTTAATTTTGAAATTCGATTAACAGGTAAATCGCCCATGGGCGGTTGAAATGGCTTAGGGTTCAAACGCCAACATTTTATGCATTTAGAAGTTATTTTACGAATTGCTCTACGAGCTGATAAAATCCAAAAGTTCTGGGATAAAATAAATTGCAATTGTTGACTTCCGGGATGTAAAAATTTTGTATGCGCATCTTGAATAATTAATTCTGTTAATCGACATGTTCGCGGCAATAAAATAGGGTGTTTTAAATCATAGGGGGTGTCGGCATGGCGGATTCTACCCCCTACCCTTAAAATCCCTTCACTATCTAAGAAAGGATTAAGTTTTTTAGTTGAATTTGTGGTTAACTTTCCTTGAGACAAAAGTTCGATATCTTGTGAAAAATGTAACATTTGTGTACGTTTTATAAAAACATTTAAAGCGGATTTTGACTCTACATCCGAAATGGAATTAGTCAATTTAGATTTAGTTTTCACTGCCTTAATAAAACGTAGGACATAAGCAATAATATTTAGAACTTTTGAGAGGGAAGAAAATTTAACAAGAAGAGAATCTAAATTGTCGTGAGTAACGTTCGATAATAAAGCGGTATTTTTTAATTCTTCATGAGTTTCTTCAACAATAAATCTTCTTTTGGGCCAAAATGACTGGGGTAAACTAAGCCATTTAGGACCCACCCACCATTTAGCGCAGTGAAGCAACTCACGAGGTAGCAAGCCTCTACTACCATGATCAGCGGGATTGTCTTTAGTATTGACGTATTGCCAACAAGACTGAGGTAATTTATCTTGAATCAATGTTACTCGATTACTGACGAATGTGGCCCATTTATGCGGTGAAGATCTAATCCATGATAAAACGACCGTTGAATCAGACCAGGCAACCATATTGGAAAATGATATTTTATCTTTGTAAGTATGCAAAATAAATGACATTAACTTGGCCAACAATACGGCAGCGCATAATTCAAGGCGCGGGATTGAAATGCGCTTTAGCGGTGCGACTTTAGACTTTGCAGAAATTAAATAGCAGGTAAAATCATTTTCACTATTTTTTATTCTAAAGTAGACAACTGCGCAGAATCCAGCTTCGCTGGCATCACAAAATCCATGTAATTCACAAAAATTATGTAAATTACCGTCTAAATATCTCGGAATATTTAAATCTTTAAGTTCAGGTAATTGTTCTTTAATAGCTTTCCACGAACTAACAATACTTTCTGGCGGAACTGTATCCCAATCTAAGCCTAAGCTCCACATACTCTGTATTTTTTGTTTGCATACAAAACTTAAGGGGGTTAAATACCCTGCGGGATCATAAATGCGGGCTAAATCTGATAACATATTTCTTTTAGTGCACTCACGATCAAGCGGTGCGACAGAATACGTAAAGTGGTCGGAAATAGGATTCCATTTTAAACCCAAAATTTTAATACTCTGATCATCTTCTTTATTATCAAAAAATATTGATTCGTTATAAAGATGATCAGATGGTAAATGCGATAATAATTCAGGACTATTACTACACCATTTTCGGAGATGAAAACCACCCTTTTCCAAAAGAGAAATAAGTTCCGTTTGAAGACTAAAGCATTTTTCCAACGTGTCTGCTCCGGTGACGATATCATCAACGTAAGTGTCGGAAATTAAAGTTTTAGAAGCGACCGGAAAATTTAAGGTTTCGTCATCAGCAAGTTGCATCAGGGTACGTATTGCTAAGTATGGGGCAGATGACACACCATAAGTAACGGTATTCAATTGATATTCCTGAATGTCATCCTCTGGAGAAAATCGAAACAAAATTTTCTGAAAGCGGCGATGTGACTGATTAATTAAAATTTGCCTATACATTTGGCGTATATCTGCAGTAAAAACAAATTTATGAATCCTAAAATGCAGTAAAATACTTAACAAGTCATTTTGTAGTTTAGGCCCGATCAATAAAAAATCGTTTAATGATTGATTTTTCATATCTTTTGCGGAGGCGTCGAAAACTACACGTAATTTAGTCGAGATACTATCTAGTTTAAGAACAGAATGGTGTGGTATATAATACGAGTCATCGTATTCATCAAAATTACTTTGATTTAATTTTTCCATATGTCCAGCAATTATATAATCATCCATAAACTCACAGTACATTTTGTGCAGTTTTGAGTCATGATTAAGTCTACGCTCGAGTGACAAAAAACGGCGATAAGCAATCGAACGGCTTCCAAAAAAATTAGGCTCAATATTATTGCGAAAAGGCAAGGACACGGAATATCTGCCGGTTTGTAAACGAGAATAATTATCCTTAAAAATTTGTTCACATTGTTTCTCCTCGGGAGAGATAGTTCCTATATGTGGTACTTCCTCAAGTTCCCAAAAGCGTTTGACTGTTTTATCTAGCGTAGAACCAACGGAGATAAATAGAGAATTTATGTTCTGATTTGTACTTACATTGCTGCTAATTTGTCCCATCAAAATCCACCCAAAAATAGTGTTAATTGCTGTTGGCGTATTTTCATCGCCTTTAATACAGCCTTCAATTAGGGCTTGCGAAAAAACATGAGCATTTAATAAAATATCCACAGGACTTGTCTCATAAAAATATTTATCAGCTAATCTTAAATTAATAGTATGAGGAAAATTTTTAGGTAAATTGCAGATGGAAGGCTGATCATTACAAACTTTATCCAAAATGACGGCCTCGATGTGTATTTGACAGGATCCGTCGATAGGTTTTATAAAACAATTAACACCACCTGAATTCACATCTTTAGACAGATCCGATAGTCCACACACCGATAACGATAATTTGTGTGACGACAAACCTAGTCGATTGACGCACTTTTTTGATATAAAATTTGCTTGCGAGCCACAATCTATGATTGCCCGAACCTTTTGATAAATTCCGCGACAATCCAAAACATCAATCTGCAATGTACCAAGTAAGACTGGATTTTTATGAAAAGTATTATTGTTTATTTTTTGCGAATTTGAAAAAGTCGCTAAAGAATCGACCGGTGGATTTTGACCAGAGACGGATTCGAGAATATTTTCAGATAAAGTATTCTGTCGCGGGGTAGATAAAACAACTTGTGATCTTTGATTACCACAATTAGAATTTTGTCGAAACTGTTGAGAGCCATGGGATGTGTGAGGTGTTGAACCTTGCGGGCGCGGATTTGATTGATTATTTTGTTCATTTAAATGTAAAAGAGAATGATGGCGGGCCTTACAAAAGCGGCATGAATAGGTGGAATTACATTTTCCAGAAATATGAGTCGTGCTTAAACAGTTGAAACACCATTTGTTTTGTTTAATTAACGAAAAACGTTCTTGCGGAGTTTTGGCGAGGAAATTAGCACATTGATAAATATTGTGATTTAAGGCGCAAAAAGGACATTTTCGCAAGGATTCGGCGGTACTTGACAACAGTGCAGATGTCTGATGACGATGTTGAGCGGGTTTTCTAAAATCCCTTTTAGAATTATTGGTAGAAAAGGCCATACTATCGTAAGCTATACATTGTTTGTTTAAGAAATCAATAACATTTTTAAATGTTGGCAAAGCGGAGGAGCCATGATTCATTTCAAAGCGAGACAATGTAACAGAGTCAAGACATTTTAATAACATATTGACCAATATAAAATCCCAGTGAGCAGTAGGATATTGTAGGTTTGTTAAAGCGGCTACGTTTTCAGTAAAAATATCGACTAATCGTCGAAGATGTTGCGGGTTTTCCGAATTAATTCGCGGGGCATTCTCTATTTCATTCCAATGTGCAGTTGCAAGGATGCGGTCATTAGTATACCTTTCAATTAAAGAGTTGTATGCTACCGGATAATTAGTGGCGGTTAAAGGTGTACATTGAATCAAGGCTTTGGGTGCACCTTCTAGATAGGAATGTAAATGTGTAAATTTTTCAATATTACTTAAAGAGGAATTATTATGAATTAAGGCATCATATATGTCAATAAATGCTTTAAACTGCTTTATATCTCCGTTAAATTTATTGATTTTAATTTCAGGTAACTTAACCTTCGGTGACACGTTAACATTAGAGCCATTAGTCGCTGTCGGTGATTCCTTTTCAAAAATGTGTTCAGAAACGGTTCTTATGAAATAATAGGCCTTTTCAAAATCAGTGCGAACTTGATCCTCAATCGGAATTTGATCGTCTTGAGTAGTAATTAAATTTAAAATTGCAATTTGGTGTTTATTGAATTCGTCAAAAATAATTGATAGGTGTCGACATCTCTGTTTAAACTCGGGATGACAGGAATTATCAGTTACTGCCTTATCGGCCAACGAATAAAGTTCTTTTATGCGGTTAATTTCAATTTGACGGAAAACCTTTGTCTTTTTTAGTTTTTCAGCGGACATTCTTGACAATCTGGAGAAGAAAGTTAACTAACTTAAAGAAATGAAAGAGAATATTAAATGCGGCCCTGTATAGTGCAGGGAATCAATGTACAGAAGAACGACAGACTGTGATTAATACAAGGAGAAAGAGAGAGCGTCGAAAGAGTTGCGGGTTGCGATGTGTAAATTGCCTTGCGCGGACTTAACAATGATAGCACATTTAAAAACGAGCAGGTCGTTTTTTATAACGGCGATTAATCCAAAATGGCGAAATTTTCAGCAATATAATAAAATTTAACATAGAATTTTAATCTTTACTATGATATTCAAACAATTAAGATAAAAAATAAAAGAATCCGTGCCGAAGAGACCAAAAATGTTGCGGACTGGCTGGTTGAAGACCTTAGAAGTGGACTGTATATTATACGGTTTGAATAATTATTTCTTAGTAAAATTAAAATTTAGTTCAATTAAAAAAGGACCGGAAACTCCACTCACCTTATACTGGAAAAATGGCTTCTTTAGGGGCCCCTATTCTCATACACCTATATTGCTGCAAATTGGTAGTTTTGTAGACAAAATACACACGCGTGCGGAGTATACGAAGGTACGTATCGTTCTCTCTGTACCCGTTTGGTACAGCTTGTGGAGTTTCTTTACATGCGCGGTAACTCAAAAATTAAAACAAAAAAAACAAAATCGTACTCTTGGCATCGGAAACCTTTAGTGTAAGCTATTAAATAGTTTATTCAATATTTGTAATAAACGTAAAAATGAAATTCAAAACACAAGGCCTGATGCAAAACGACATAATATAGATGCATTCTAAAAGTAATTAAAAAAAGTTTAAACGAATACCTAACTTTGATGGCCATTAGAACTTACCTATGGTCCTTCAAAATATTTTGAACCGTTGTTCGTGATATGTCCAACTCAAGGGATAATACTCTTGTACCAACATGAGGATTTCCTTCAATATACCCCAGTACGTAGTTAATATTTTCTTGTGTTCTTCCAATTCTGTGCCGTTGAAACTTAGACCGAAAACAACCATTGGCTCGTAAACTCGCCACTAATCGGGGAAAAACTCTCACATCGCAAGGACGCCGATTTGGATATCGAGCGGCGTAGACATTCAAAATAAACCGCAAGCATATCAACAGCTTCATCATTCGTAAAATGCATTTTGTAAACACAAAAATTACTCAAAGTAACGCAAAACTTTGACAACTATTGACAATTTGGATTATTTATGTTTTGATTAGGTATTTGTTTTGTTTCCATGCATGGCCTGCTTCTATTAATTGTCTTTTTTGTGCATAGAACGTGATGGTAAGCATTTCGAGCATTTGCTGGGGCATTAAAAATCTTCGTTTTATGATTCGGTCCTTTTTAGGGCCACAACTTACATAATAGAAAGAATTCCAGAAAAATATAGTTACAATAAAATGAAAATTTAAGGGATTTTCGTATAAAATTTTCTATTGCCGATATTTTGGGTTAGGAGCAAGATATCGAGATGCGGTTTGCGCGAGCTAGTTTAGGCATCATTTAGCTACTTTTTTATAAAAAAAAAAATCATACCAATGCATTTTATTTTGTTGAGAAAATTAACCATTTTTGTTGGAATGTCGAAAAAAACCCTCTAACGGCGATATGTAAAACTAACAAAACTTCAAATATAATGACGTTTGTAGCCCAAGAATAGCTCCTTTTAACGAGCCCAAGTTTGTTCAAATCGGCTTAGCCATTTCGAAGATACAGGATGTTATTTACCACCATTTTATTTTTAGAGATACTGCAAAAAGTGTCAAACAAAAAAGGTTCAGATTATCCTTGACTTTAAAAATCAGGATTTTTTTCATTAGGTTAATATAGCGGAATTTACAGAAACATCACTTTTTTAGATTCAAGATTGCAGTTACGCCCATAAGCGGCAATTTCAGGAACTTGAAAATATTTTCCAGGTTTCTCTTTTGGCCGTTTTAGTAATAATTTCTTTTGCCGCAAGCCTCTACGATGGATAGTTTCCCAGATACAGTACCTCGCATTCTTAGTTGGCCACCCTGTACATATCTTCTGTGCCCATACCTGATCTTTTTGATTTTTCGTTTCGGAAGTAACTTCTCAAATAATTTATTTTTTTTTACATCTTCGATTGTAGCATCTGGATTATTTCTTTTTAAAATTAATTGCATGTTCTTTATATTTGATCAATGTACTTCTTGGATTTCACCCTCCAAGTATACTCACGTTGTTTACACCATTTCTAAAACTAACCAAAACACAACAATCCTATTACACAAACACACATATACAAGAACCACCAAATACCAGATACAAATTCCTACGAGATTAGTAACCACCATAAACGACGAACCGTAATTCCGCTGAATAATGAACATCCAAATCATGGAAACAAGTAACATAGAACAATAGGAAAAAAGAATCAAGACCAAGAAGGAAGAAATCTCAATTAAACTATATAACCATAGAAAATACACAAGTAACACCAAGAACAAAAGAAGTAATGGACCAATATACAACTTAAATAACATATTTGATAATTTATAAAAGGCACCATAAGTAAATTATGTTCAGTTGATGACTTTGAAATATTTTGTTAACTTACCTATTGGTATCCAGGACAACAAACCACTGGCTTTTACTGTGACTATTTCCCTCATATACTGTAACTACAATGCGCTTTTCACTTGATTTTCGGTGAAAATCAGCCCTCGGTCGCGATTGAGCTGATAATTCACCTCACTTTTATTGAACCAATCAAAACGCTCATTTTCATAGCAACCACCTTGGTAACGGTCGTCTTACCCGATAAGACTACCGCTAGCTCGAAAAGACGCTTTCGAAAAGACGCTTGTAGCTTTTTTACTTAAATAAAAAATTAGTAACACCTCTAACTTGTATATTTACCTTTATCAGACGGCCTTCATTTTTATGTTCAGTAAATTATCCAATAAAATACACCTCTAGAGGCGGTTTCTTATCTTCATACCTTCGTTTTTCACTCGAAACTCGATTTTCCAAGAAAATTTTCACTCAATGTAATTTTTACTTATAATCAAAGATAAGACCCTCGAGCTAAAGCTCTCGGGATCATATCAGATTATAAGTAAAAATTACATTTCGTAAAAATTTGTCAGAAAATCGATTTCTTGTTAAAAACATCGGTATTACCGATAAGACGCCTCCTCTATCGGTATATTACTGTTGAAAATTGCACTCTTCTGGTTTTTTATTGTTGGTTACCTACGAGAATAACCGTCACTGTCACAACAAGTTGAAATTTCTGCTTTGACAATTTCGCGTCAATTTATCAAAATGATTTCAGGAAATAGTCTAAAAAATATATTTCGTGCATGTAAAATGGCTTGATAATCATGCACTCAGATTTGTTGCCCTAAAGAAACAGCTTTCATGCATTTTTATTGTTATTTACCTTAAAAAGTGCAAAATGCATTCAAGCTGAAAGAGTAAAAAATAAGTTGAGGTAGATGGATCTGATTACATTGTACTTGAACGAATTTTTATTTTAATGGTGTATTAATTAAATTTTTAGAAATAAATTTTGTTGAATTTACTTATTATTTATTTGAAATTTTGTTAGAATTTACTTATTATTTTCTAAATGACACGGAAAGGTTATCATGTTTTTAATAAATAAAAAAGATAAATGTTCTGTATCAGTAACTTGAGTAATTTTGTAAAAATAAAAACAAAATCTTAAGTAGAAAGATGTAATTTCATATCAGAATATAGTTTTTCATTCCGAACAACTTTTCATAATTACAGTTTTCGATGTCGTCAAAAATAAAGGTACTTTACTCTTGAGCAAAATTCAAATTTTTTTACACCCCTCGTATACACTTGGAAAAACTTAATATTTGATGATTGCATTTTAGGTTTTAGACCATGCAGAACTTTTTATGAAGAATAACTTTTTTTCGTAAAATTAATAATAAAAAAGTTTCCCATATGTAGCCAACTTAAGTAGACACACTGTATACACATGAGTAAAGGTAGATATTTAATTTTAGAATATTTTATTATACAAAAAGTTACATTTTCTTTATATCAAAAGTACAATTATTAAATGTACATTGCATGTTCCTTTTACTATTCGGTACAATAGTCGAATTTTCTGGTGTTGAAATTGTATTTTTTTTTTAATATTAAATCGTCGTTTTTTCCGTCACAGAAAACAATAGTTATAATATGGTTCCAACAGGATGGTGCCCCTTGAAAATCGTTTTAATGGAAGAGCAAGCGCGGATCCAGGGGGAGGGTCATGGGGGTTATGACCCCTCCCCCCAAACAAAAGAGGAACACAAAAAAAAATTATATTATATTATATTTACTTTCAGTGGCGGATCCACGGGAGGGGGGTTCGGGTCCGGACCCCTCCCCCCCTTGGCGAAATCAAAGTTTTTAATTTTTATGGTATGCTGTCTCATACAATATTTCGTTCCGGACCGAAAAATTCTATAGTCATGATTGTCGTAGGAAATCACAATTGGGTATAACCAACGATGTGTGCAGCGTTGCGCTTTTTGTCTCATCGCAGTTTGAGTCCAGCTTCTAAGTAGAAGCCGCAGTAAATACCCCTCACCCCCCTTTCCTGTTGATTGTTTGAGACAGACGATAGACCTTTTTATGAATGACTAGCTACGTCCATCTTGGGTTAAGTCGATGGGTATAACTTTTTAATAGAAAATCTCAAATCTTCATCCATTTATTAATGACATGATTTACTCAAAATTAAAAAGCAAGTTACAAAAATTTTCAATTCTCAGTATGTTTTTAAGGTCTTTTTAAAAATTCTTAAAGAATTTCGTCTTCAGTCAGTTTAATGTGGACATGGACCCTCCCCCCTGACTATATTCTGGATCCGCCACTGTTTACTTTGCTTGTGTTGAACTTTTGAAGTCGTTTTAGTCCTTTGTTAATTTATTGCTTTTAGGCGGATAGGGTATAGTAAAATGACGTGTAGTTTGGTATTAAGCCGTAAAGCATAAAGCATTTAGAAATTTTGTGGTAAATTACTCTATAATTTTGAATAAGCGTAGAGGAATGCTTTTAGCGGATCTAATAACCTATTATTAAAAAATATAAAAAAAACAACAGTTTTTTGTAAATTAAACCAATAATTATATTGTCTACTGTGTACGGCAGCTTATAGTCTACATTTTAATAAAATTGGCATTATGATACGATATTTTCGCTGAGGTAAATACTTAAGAATTTGGAATAGAAGTAACAGAGCAGCTGTTAAATAAAATATATACTTATATTTTGAGGCGTATGTATTTGTATACCTACCTGTAGGTATATGTCATGTATGTAAGTGTTTGTATGACTGTCTGGATTTCACATGGTTTTCCACTTTATTAAGAATATTTTTAATTAAGGCGGGTGTTAAAAAAGTAGCGGATCATATTATTTTCCAATGCATGATAAAATTTAATTATATTGATCCGTAAAATGTATTTCTGAAAACTTCCTTTATTATTTTGGAGATTTATTATATAATAATAGCATTAATACACAAAAGTGAAATATATTACTTTTCTGTGAATGACCCTCCCCCAAACGAGGTTCTGTATCCGGTCCTGAACCACAGGTACTCGTAAGATATTGTATTATACTCTAACAGAGATTTTATGGTAAATTTAGTTAGTTGTGAGAGGTTCTTGCACAGACCTTGCGGAAATTTCTAGTCTGAGGCAATGTCCTGGATGGAGGTCTATGTGACTGCCAGATCAGACTGAACAGTCATTTTTACGGTGTAGGTCTGACAGTTGCCGTCTTGTGCAAGACCCTGTCAAACAGGGTTTGACTTTTTGCTTTCTTTTATCGATAACTTTATAAATTTAAACCTTCAGAAATTTTATTGTCAAACCTAGTACTATCACTTTAATATTCCATGTCACTTATTTACCTTTTAACTTTATGTATCTATTGTCCACCAAAGTAAGAGGAGCTTGCATTTATAAAACCAAGTAACCAAGGGCTTAACACCACTTTAAGAATAAATATTTGTATTGGCCTCTGCGAAAATTTGGCTTTTATTTTAAATAGAGTGATTTTGAGGGCTTGAGGGAATGAGAGCTTATAAGAAGCTAATGTATACAGATGGTGACATAAGTGTTTTTTTTTCCTAGTTTGTTTTTTTTCTGAGGCCAAACACTAGAACCATTAAAGGCTTTTAAGTAAAATAAAACTAAGGTGGCGCCTTCAGGATTTGACTTTAACTTACTTATATAAGAGTGCTAAACCTCTCAATCTAGAGACAAAATAGCGAACCTACCCTGAGTTGAGCTAGCTAAGGGGTGCCTGAAGAACATCCTCCAGGGCGCAGGGTTGCCAGAGTAAGGGTATATAGGTTGCCTTGTCGCAGTTTATTTAAGGTTATCCTAAGGTGAATACTGGCACCCGATTATTGTTTAGGGCGTAATTTGGGTTGAGGGAGACAACGCAACCTCTAGCTAAAATCTAATACTTTCTTCCCTTGTATAATAAATAACTATTTTTTCTGTGACGGGAAAAGAGTTTGACATTTTATCTCTGTTGACAGGTAACAAAATGACACTTTTTATGAAATTACTTTTTTCCCCGGGAATAAAATGATTACATTTTCCCGGATGTATATATATACACATAAGTAAAGGTAGATATTTAATTTTAGAATATTTTATTATACAAACAGTTACATTTTCTTTATATCAAAAGTTCAATTAATAAATGTACATTGCATGAATGACATGTAGTGTTCCTTTTTCTATTCGGTACAATACTCGAATTTTCTGGTGTTGAAATTATTTTTCTGCTGTTGATGTACCTGGTCGCAAATCGGGTGTTATTTCAGCACTGCCACACGTTCTAAACACTTTATTAGCTATTTCTGTCCTGTGTGCTACCGATTCATCAACATACCCTTCAGCGACCGTTGATGACTTCCAACCGCCATGTTTCTTAAGTGTTATCAAGTCTCCCCCAGATTCAACTAAAAGTGTAGCAGACGATCTTCGAAATGAATGACCCGTATATAAGTTAACATTTTCAAGAAAATTAGTTAAATTAGCTACTGTTTGAGGTACCTTATAAAACTGATTTTTACCCACAACCTGATTGATACATTTTCCATTGTGATAGGTATGCATAAAATAGGCGACGATCCCTTGTTGCTGTTGGACGAAGGGATATGTACATTCGGTAAAATCTAATATATTTTTCAGTAACTACAAATCGCCTGTTTACATCATTCTTTGTTTGCTTAATATTCACAATTAATAACGTTCCCGAATCTTCAATATCATCTAATGTTACCTGGCTGATTTCACAAATTCGACAAGCTCCTGCAATCGCAAATAAAACCAACCTTGGCCATTAAATAAACTTCATGGGGAGCATTATTTAAAAAAATCACTAATATCTGTACTCGTAAAAATCGCAGCTTTCTTGGGCGTGTAGCGTGTAACCTTTCCCATTTTGTTTTAGAAGTGTAATTAGGTTGAATTATTTTGAAATGTTTACATTATTATTGGATTATAACAAACTTTTAATCATTGAATAATTCGACCACACTGTTGATGGCTTTTGTTGTTCTGCCAGTTCCGAAAAATAGGCCAATAACACCGTCTACGACAAAGAACTGCATGTCTTTTTCATCTTCCATTTCATAAATGTTGAATACGCGGTTTCGTTAATGTTGCGCGATTTAGCTGGCAATAATTTTTGTCACGATACTTTCGCTGCTTCTACTAATTCCGGTGGAGTCAGAGAAAACTCGGAATCAGACATTTTTAACTTTATATTATTCAAAATAACTACTAAACAACCACTAAGTTCTTAATTTTTAAATTAAATCACACAATTAAATTGATAGATATTTGATTATTTTAAAGGTTTCCTTAGCAACGCAGGTCTAATTGTCGCTATAAGTAAAACAGCCTACTAGTTTAAAAATTCAAATTTTACATCGAAACTTTCATGACTTTAATATATTGTAATAAAATCCTTATCCGAATATTTTTGAAATTTCGTACCGTTATTCATTATGATAAGGGGCTCAATTAGCCCTAACTAGATTAAATTTATTAAGTCCAGTGGCGTCCCGAGGAGCACCTTAACGAATATTATTAAAAAAAAATGTACGCCACTAACTTTTCTGTAATTGTGATATTTTTTTTTCGGATATCCCAACTAATAATACTAATGTAATATAACTTTTTTGTTCCTTAAATTGTTTTCGTATCTTGTTTCGTTTTCTAGAGAAAAAATAAAAACCACTTTATTGCATGTACCTACAAGGTCGTTCCGTACATATTGACCCATATCAAAGAAAATAATACGCAAATTATATTCTCTGCCCATACCGAGGCCCATACGCTAGCGGCATTATTGATAGAGATATCAAAAAACTAAGGTGAATAAAGTTGTAGAATTTTATCTAAACTTTTTAAAAAAATTATCAGAAAAAACAAAAGACTGTTGGAACTTTAAAATTTTTGCACGAGTTGTGTTATTTTAAATGGAACACCCTGTATACTAAAAGATATTAGGGAAGAGCATTTTTTACTGATTTCAAAAATATATAGTTTGATACCTTTCTGGCAAGCCATTTAGAAAATATTTTAAATTAAAATTTTCTTTAAGAATTAATATTAAAATCGGGGTAGCCATGGACGAACGAATTGTTTGCTTTTGACACGCAATATTGTTTTTCCACTACTAACCTATAACATCGCCATTATTGACCGATCTTCAAGAATCTATTTCAATGCCTTATTATTGACCATGGTCAATAATAACTTATAAGATAGAGAAAAACGATTTATAACGTTAATAATCGATCAATAATGGCGATGGTATAGGTTAGTAGTGGAAAATAGTATATTATTAACCAAGGTTTAGACAGCCATCATTATTGCCCGAGCGGCAAGTTAAAATCACGAGGAGCGAAGCGCCGAGGGATGTAAGACGCGAGGGCTATAAGCTGTCTAAACCGTGGTTAATATAATAAGTATTTTTTCCACTACTACAAACTTTTATAAGACATTTATCTTTATAGTATTATTAATTATAATAAATTATAGGAAGGTATAAGTATATTTTTTAATCAAGTTACCTCCGCTTTGGAATTGGCAAAATATTTTGTTGTTTTGTCAGGTGGCTTTGTTAATGTCAATTTTTGTTTATTTATGTCATCAGATTTCTCGAGTTTTCAGTTTTTTTTTTAAAATGAACGAAGAAAATATTAGTGATATTATTATATGTACACCTCCAGAATTAAGGATGGAAGCAGAAAAAATGTTGATTCTATCGATATTTTGCAATATCAATCTCTAATAATCTAATATGTATTGATAATTATCTGGTTGCCTAACTGTTTAAAATGTTTATGAATTCATGTTGTAGAATTAAAAAATCAAGTTACCTGCGTTCAAATAAATTCCTGAAGATCGGTCAATAATGGATTTCAATGCCTTATTATTGACCATGGTCAAATAATTTAATAATATGACCATGGTCAATAATAACTTATAAGGTAGAGAAAAACGGTTTCTAACGTTAATAATCGGTCAATAATGGCGATGTTATAGGTTAGTAGTGGAAAATAGTATATTATTAACCAAGGTTTAGACAGCCATCATTATTGCCCGAGCGGCAAGTTTAAATCACGAGGAGCGAAGCGACGAGGGATTTAAGACGCGAGGGCTATAAGCTGTCTAAACCGTGGTTAATATAGTATTTTTTTCACTACTACAAACTTTTATAAGGCATTTATCTTTATAGTATTATTAATTATAAAAAATTATAGGTAGGTATAAGTATATTTTTTAATCAAGTTACCTGCGCTTTGAAATTGGCAAAATATTTTGTTGTTTTGTCAGGTGGCTTTGTAAATGTCAATTTTTGTTCATTTATGTCATCAGATTTCACGAGTTTTCCGTTTTTTTAAAAAATGAGCGAAGAAAATGTTAGTGATATTATTATGTGTACACCTCCAGAATTAAGGATGGAAGCAGAAAAAATGTTGATTGTATCGATATTTTACAAATCAAGAATCTCTAATAATTTAATATGTAAGGTTAATGTCCCTATTATCGGCACTGCGCCAATTACCGGCACACTTTAAACATAATTCCAAAAAATAACGATTATACAGCTAGAAACATAATATAAAATACTTCCATGCATATGGTACAATCCATATCTCCCCCTCTGCTAAAACAATTGGTCGTCTGTCAAAACCGGTAATGACAGTGTTAGAAATTATATCGGGCAGTTCGCGCCAACCTGTTGTGCAAAGCATTACTTGTGACACGTCTTAAGAATCGGGTAAGTTTTAACATGAGATTTTTCCTGTTAAACGATACCATGTCGACATGATATTTCGATTTTTTATTATTAGATTGTAATGTTTTCAATATTTGTTTGTCAAAAACTGTTTTATAAGTAGATTTATTTATATTGTGGATGCCGATAATTGGTACCTTAAAATTAGTTGTTGAACCCATCCTCGGCACTAGTGCCGATAATTGGTTGTATGGATTAGATTGTATTTAGGTCGAGTTTAGCATAACTATCTAACTTACCTTGGGAACAGTTTAGTCTTTATATGCAGTATATAGTAGGGATCTATTGGGCTAATTTTCGACACCCCGTATTTCCATTGGAAATTAGCATACATTTGTCTTAAAATGCATGCCGATAATACCACCATATGTGCCGGTAAATAGAACTTATTTTTTTCAGATTAAAATTACTCTACAATGGATACGAAAAAACGAATGCACTATTCTACCCAAGCTTTAAATAAGGCTATTAAAGCTATTTAATTAGGAATGCCATTTAAAACCGCTAGCAAATTATACAAGGTACCTAGATCGACATTACAAGACAAAGTAAAAGGTAGAACCCCCTTAGAGAAGAAATCTGGACCAGAAACTGTATTAACCAAAGAAGAAGAAAATTTACTTGTCGCGTGGCTATTTCGAATTTCGGACTGTGGGTTTCCTGCAACGAAAACTCAGTTGCTAGAGAGTGTTCAGCTGCTGGTTAAAGAACTAGACAGGCCTAATAACTTTACAGATGGAAGGCCTGGCCGAAAATGGTACGAATTATTTTTGAAAAGACACCCGGAGTTAACCATAAGGATTTCTCAAAACCTAACTTGTTCTAAATCTAGTCTAACCAAAACTCGCATTTATCAATGGTTTAAAGAAGTAGGAAGCCACCTAGAAAATACAAACAATTTTAACATTTCTTTGGATCCCAGTCGTGTATTTAATTGTGATGAAACCGCCTTTTTTCTTAGTCCCAAGGGAGAGAAAGTTTTAGTCAGAAAGGGTGAAAAAACAGTGTATTAATTTGTAAATAATGACGACAAAGAATGTCTAACAACTTTGGTCACTTGTAGTGCCATCGGTGAAATATTACCTCCAATGATTGTTTTTAACTATATAAACGAATTCCCAAATCTCTTGTTGATAAAGTACCAAAACATTGGGGCATTGGAAAGTCTGAAAATGGCTGGATGACTGGAGAAACCTTTTTCGAGTACATCGCTAATATATTTTATCCTTGGTTGGTTGCTATAAATGTTCAGTTTCCAGTTATACTATTTTTGGATGGCCACACATCCCACCTAACCATGGCTCTCAGTGCATTTTGTATTAAAACAAATATTATTCTTATAGCACTGTGCCCTAATGCAACACACATTCTACAACCTCTAGATGTAGCAGTTTTCCGTCCGTTAAAACTCTAATCAAAAAAGAGTGTGCACCGCTGGAGAATGGAAAACAATGGACAAAAAATTACCAAAGATTTATTTGCCCCTATTTTAGAAACCACATTTCAAAAAATGAACAATTTTCCGGATATTGTTAAAAATGGCTTCAGAACTTGCGGTCTTGTTCCCTTTAATGTTAAAAATATAAAATTTTCTAAATATTTTAAAGTAGAAGCACATGCAGAAAAACATCAGGAGAAACAAGAACACCCTACAGAAGCAGCAGCATCATTAAAATTATCCTTGAGAATTATAGAACAGGAAATTACGAATGAGATCCTTAGATCCTTTCAACTTTCCGGAGCAGTTTGGGAAGGACCGGTAGAGCACACAAGCCTATTTCTGTTATGGAAGACAATAAAAAACAAAACAGAGCAAGATAAATCAGTGAATGATATCAACAATGAATACAATGATGAGACAGAATTAATTAATCAAGTACAAGTTTTACAAGTTGATAATGAACGACAAGAAGGATCAATAATTATTACAGAAGACGTGTCTTTTATAGAGATTGGAAATGCCAATGAAATTGATGTCACAGGAATAATTGACACTAACAAATTAGTTCTCTCAATAGACATGCCTGAAGATATTCCCATTATAACTGTAAATACATCTGACATAGCTTAAGGGGTACTCGATTCTCGACCTGAAATAAATTTAGAAGTATCTGAAAAACACAAAACGGACGATTCTTATGACCAACATACTCCACCAAAATTTGATATTGAGAATAATAACGTTCAGAGAGCGGATACTGTAGATCCCAACCTGACAATAAGTGATTCAAGAAAAAATATTGCAAATAATTCTTTCGAGCAGCGTTCCCCATTTTCAGAATTGAATGTTCAGCAAGTGATAAAACCCCTAGATTCTACTATATCGAAGATACCGGAATCCGGAAATATTTCTGAAAAGAAATTGAGGCCTTTAGATCAGAATCTTACAATTAAAAATATTCCGACTCCATTCAAAAAAACCTTATTTTGGCCTGTATCTAAGGCAAATATTGTTAAGCGAAAATCAAAGGAAAAGATACCTGCTGTAGCAACATCCTTTCAGTGGCACCAGTACTATGAAAAAAAAAGAAGAAAAGAAAAAACACGAAGAAGAGCTGAAAATGAAAAGGATTGAAGACCGTACCAAAAGAAAAGAAATAAATTTGCAGAATAAAAAGAAAAAAGCCAAAATTGATATTCCGCAGTATACTAATAAGAGAAAGTCTAATCGAAGGCGCGCTACTAGTTTTGAAGTAAAAAAAGTTAGGAGGGACCTATTTTTAAAAGAGGTGAGCAATGAAGCTTCAACATCAAAACCTTCAGAAGAATCTTGGTATTGTTTAATATGCAACACTGATCGGATGATTCACATGCGTCTTTGTTCTTCTTGCCTAAAATACTACCATAAGGAATGCATTGGTTTAACAGAAGAAGACGAAGATGAATTCTCTTGTCCTTTTTGTGACTAATTACCTTATTACTTTCGTTGTTTGTTAGGCTCTCAAAAGTTTCAGTATTAGAACAGTATGTGTTATTTTATATTTTACTTTTGCCAAAAAAGTAAGTACCAAATATGTTTAATTACGTAGTTTAATTTGTTACTTAAACATTTGTGTTGTTTAATTGTTTATTAAAGTTTTTATCCTTTTTAATAAATGTTTTTAACAGTCTGGATTATAAGAAGTGTTTTTAATAATAAAATGAGTAGGTTACAACAAAATTGAATTTTAAATTTTATTATGGTTAAAAAATGTCGGTGACGGTAAAAGGCTCTTAAGGGTGCCGAATATTGGAGCATAAATATATTTTAGGGTGCCGGTAATAAGGACATGCTAGATTTGTCATATAATTATTTTTTATAAATATAAACGTTTATTTTAGGATTAAAGCAACATCTCATCATTAAATACTTTACCATTTGTTAACTTCCTTAATCATTAAAATGAAGATATCTTATTTGTTTTATTTTTAACATAAAAATTAAGTTTCACAATGTCCTTAAGGTGTCGATAATAGGGACTTTTACCTTATTGATAATTATCTGGTTGCCTAACTATTTAAAATGTTTATGAATTCATGTTGTCAAATCAAAAAATCAAGTTACCGGCGTTCAAATAGATTCTTGAAGATCGGTCAATAATGGATTTCAATGCCTTATTATTGACCATGGTCAATAATAACTTATAAGGTAGAGAAAAACGATTTCTAACGTTAATAATCGGTCAATAATGGCGATGTTATAGGTTAGTAGTGGAAAATAGTATATTATTAACCAAGGTTTAGACAGCCATCATTATTGCCCGAGCGGCTATAATAAGCTGTCTAAACCGTGGTTAATATATTAATTTTTCCACTACCTACTACAAACTTTTATATGACATTTATCTTTATAGTATTAATAATTATAAAAAATTATAGGTAGGTATAAGTATATTTTTTAATCAAGTTACCTGCGCTTTGGAATTAGCAAAATATTTTGTTGTTTTGTCAGGTGGCTTTGTCAATGTCAATTTGTGTTCATTTGTGTCATCAGATTTCACGAGTTTTGCGTTTTTTTTAAAAATGAGCGAAGAAAATGTTAGTGATATTATGTGTACACCACAGAACAATAAAGGTTAGAGCACATGGGTGAAACTAATATGGGGAACTTCGCAACAAGAAAACCGTTACAAAACCTAGTGGGCCACCAGTCCACCAGAGGGCTCTTCGAACGGTCACTACCATGTGCTCCTTGGCAAATCAGACTTGCATATTAATCTGTCGACTATCTCTCTCTCTCATAATATTACTGATAAAAAGAGACAGACCTTGTTAAAAACGGAATATATATTACGCCAACTAACTGAAGGGCTTTATTATCCGTTTTTTGGATAAAAGAAGAAGAAGAGAAGTTCTGTCAATTTTGTAAAATGTGAACCCCGAACGAATTGTTGTTAAGAACTTGATTTTTTTTTTTATTTTTATATCATAATTACCGTTTTAATCCTTTACAGGCCGTTTTACGAGTTTTGAAGAATTTTAGGATTGTTACGCGACCTTATATCACAGGTATGTAACCTAAATGTAAAATTTACGCCTTGAAGGTTAGGTTTGCTGAATTTTTAAATTAATTTTCTAATATTTTTAGCATACTCTTCAAAAAGGTCTACCAACCATAGTTTATAGAAGAGGTACATATCCACAGCCCAAGCGAATGCAAATAGAACTGTATGATAAGTCATGCCGAAGGAGTTTTAATGTTCAGCCTCGTGTAAGTTTTTCATTTTGTTCTTTGCCATTTAATACTTTAAGTGTTATATTTAAGTGTATGCTCCTTATTTGCCTCTATCAGTATCTATGATGGCCTGTGTCGCCCATTCAATAACCAATATCAAGTTTTACTGTAAATATCCCGGTTGCAAGAGTGCATTTAGATCTTCATCTGACCCTAATTGTGTCAATAACCATTTTTCTATACATTTCCCCTTACTGATGATGAAAGACTAAGAGTGTGGAAGAATAAATGTAATATTAATCCTGACATCGAGTGCAAAAACTTCAGGATTTGTGAAAATCATTTCAATGTTTGTCAATTTTAGAACTCAGTTTGAAAAAGGCTTAATTGGAATGCTGTTCTCAAACTGTCCCTGAGCTTTTACCACCTGATGTTTTAGGATCACTTCCACATTCTCTGTAGAACTATGGTAGTTCAATTTTTTTTTACTGGCAGTCTAAAACATTCTGTTTGGTCCTCTAAATGTATCCCTTCTACTTTTGACACATGTACACATTCCACTTTATATTATCGAATTTTTTTTCACTGCTTTCAGTTTCTCAGTACTTAATTAAAAAATTATGTTTTGTTCAGTCTGTTAGTCATTTTGGTAATAATCATTAACATTTTTTTTTTGTTGCATGGACACCTTATCAAGCCCAAATACTGTGATAATTCACCTCACTTTTATTGAACCAATCAAAACGCTCATTTTCATAGCAACCACCTTGGTAACGGTCGTCTTACCCGATAAGACTACCGCTAGCTCGAAAAGACGCTTTCGAAAAGACGCTTGTAGCTTTTTTACTTAAATAAAAAATTAGTAACACCTCTAACTTGTATATTTACCTTTATCAGACGGCCTTCATTTTTATGTTCAGTAAATTATCCAATAAAATACACCTCTAGAGGCGGTTTCTTATCTTCATACCTTCGTTTTTCACTCGAAACTCGATTTTCCAAGAAAATTTTCACTCAATGTAATTTTTACTTATAATCAAAGATAAGACCCTCGAGCTAAAGCTCTCGGGATCATATCAGATTATAAGTAAAAATTACATTTCGTAAAAATTTGTCAGAAAATCGATTTCTTGTTAAAAACATCGGTATTACCGATAAGACGCCTCCTCTATCGGTATATTACTGTTGACAATTAACCTTTGGCTGCAACATTTGACCTACACCTGGCTAAGACATCATGCATCTGGCTACGAGATTGCTATTTTGTATTAATAGTCAGTAGAGTAACTAGAAGACCTGGGCTTGATATGAAGCAAACATTTTTTTTGGGACAACGCCCAAATGTCAAGAATTCACCTATTTGCCTCGAGCAAACCCTGGTTCATTAAACACTTGGAACCATTTTAGTCACGTCGCTGTTATTAGTTACATTTTTGGTTTATTTTTTACAGAATGTACCTATAAAGTATTTCTATTGTTTCGATACCAATTTTTGTCAGAATTTGTTCACATTATGTTTTATGGTAAAGTTTAAATAAATTTTGAATTTTTCTTCATAAGCTTTGTTTGTTATTTACATCGGCATTCATAAATAACAACAATATTTGGTTTTTAATGACTTTTATTGACTTTTTGGTATAATTTGATATAAAATACATACATTCATTATATTCTGAAATTTAGTGAATACATGGTATTTTAGAGTGAATTAACTCAAAAAGCGATAAAACGTCTTTAAAAATCTCAAATATTGTTTGAACAGTAAACCAGTAATTTGAAAACGAGTTATTTAAACTACCCGCCACCCGCAATAAATTTTCTACCGTAGCGCTCGGGGTGGACTGGTGGCCAACTTGAATCTTTGTTTCTCTGGTTTTCTACGTAGTTCGCATTTCTAACCTCTTATCTGTTTTGTGGGTTAGAGAAATGTTACAACAATGTTAAAGTTTCGAAACATGGGCCATCTATGAACCAACTGCATGGCTAACCCACCGGCAAAATAGAATTATATTTTACCGATAATGTCATGATGGCATTATAGAAATCTGACATACCGACTGAGGAAATGCCCGGAAATATTTGAAAATATATTACAATTTTTAAATAAATTTTAGTTTTGATTCGATTTGACTGTAACATTACAGTTGGATTTCAAAAGATATATGTTTGGCAGATATACACAAGCTGCTCGCCTTATAAGTAAATGTGAGCAGCTTGGGATAATTTCTAACCAATTTAAAAAGATATCTTCTGAAATACAATTATATAGTAATGTTACAACCAAATTGAATCAAAACCTTAAAATTTATTACACATTAATAATTGTTTTTATTACTGTTTTTTTAATTATAAAACAATGTCTAGTGAATTTTCATAATAAAAGAAAATATGATCAAAATATATTTATTTAGAATACTATTTAAATTAAAAAGATACCTACATATGATTTAAGAATACAATATACAACACTAAAGTCATGATATTTTTAAGAAATTAGATTTTCTCACTGATAATTATTACAGCTAAGGAACCCTAGGAGTGTGGTTAGACTGAAACAGAAAAAAAAATCTTTGCAATTAGGATATAAGGTACAATAGGTACGAAAACTTTTATATTTTGCCCAATTAGAGTGAGGAGAGAAACATTGGCCAGTTAAATTGCATAGCAGGTGCAATGTAGTAATGCTGGTATCAGCTGTACCCTCCCCGAGACACATGTAAAAGCTTACACTCTCAAGGACTACATTCGAGGACACTGTATATTCTACTGTATAACCCCATGCTGTACGAAAACAAGTAAAACCCAATTAAAGGAACATATTCCAGTAAATACTCTTCATACCTATCACTAAATTTGCAAACAAATCCATGGAAAAAATATAATACCTATGTTATTCTTCCTATATTGGATTTTAATTTACTAAATGTCACTTTTTATTAACTCATTAATGCCCAGGTTTATAGGTTATAGTTAACTTCATTCTCCAGTTCATCTCAGGCTAAACTGTATTTTTGAAAATAAACCGAACTAACCTAAACATAAGTAGACTCAAGAATATCAATAACGGTATACATATATCCAATGTTTAACTACAAACAAAATGTTTGTCCTGTACCTAGACACAGACTAATTAAATAGTATTTAATCCAAAAACATTTTCTAAACTTGTATTTTCTAGAAGGCAATGCAGTAAGTACTTACTTAAGTGAGTATTTATTTATTTCAGTTAGTGGCCGACTATATTATGCAAGTGATATCAGTATTTTGATACATTCACAGACAGTTATTAGAAACTACAAGCCACAGAAAAATAAAGATTACTACAAGCTGTTAAACATAAGAGAAAGTGTAGGTGTATGTAAAAATATTAATACTTTAACTGCACTGCAAGCAAGGTAGGTTAACAGAAGTGACTCACCAGTTTTGAAAAATAAGGAAGGAACTAATTAATAACATTTTTACCCAGACACACTTCAAAAGATCATTATTAGAAAGATGTGAATCTAAAACTATACTTATCAACTTACTTTAGTATAATACTACAATAAATATACTTCCAAAAATCATCAATCCCAAAGCATGGTCGACAGCGAAGTTTCAGCTAAAAAATATCCCAAGAAAGAACTTACTTGCTCATGAAAAAATAAACTAAGGACTTAGATATCACTATAAACTTACCAAAAAGCCCCACTAATTCATTCCAAGATCAAATTAAACCCATTTTATAAAGAAAAAAGTCGTGGAAAAAATCACAAACGCTTCAGAAGATCAGACGAGAAGTAAACTGTCATTGTCATAAAAATTAAATCAGTGTTGTCAGTCTGTCAAACCCTCCCGCCCCCCTGACATGAACTGCCCATAAATTGCTTGTTGCCCTACTCTCGTATTTTAGTGACATGCCCCTGGTGTACACCTCCCGAATTAAGGATGGAAGCAGAAAAAATGTTGATTGTATCGATATTTTACAATATCAAGTAATCTAATATGTATTGATAATTATCTGGTTGCCTAACCACAATGAATTGATGTTGTAGAATTAAAAAATCAAGTTACCTGCGTTCAAACAAAATTCGGTTAAGGTCAAAGATCGGTCAATAATGGATTTCAATGGCTTATTATTCACCATGGTCAATAATGACTTATAAGGTAGAGAAAAACGATTTCTAGTTAGTAGTGGAAAAACAATATTGCGTGTCAAAAGCAAACAATTCGTTCGTCCATGGCTACCCCGATTTTAATATTAATTCTTAAAGAAAATTTTAATTTAAAATATTTTCGAAATGGCTTGTCAGAAAGGTATCAAACTATATATTTTTGAAATCAGTAAAAAATGCTCTTCCCTAATATCTATTAGTATACAGGGTGTTCTATTTAAAATAACACAACTAGTTCAAAAATTTGAAAGTTCCAACAGTTGTTTGTTTTTTTCTGAAAATTTTTTTAAAAAGTTCAGATAAAATTCTACAACTTTATTCACCTTAGTTTTTGGTATCTCTATCAATAATGCCGCTAGTTTATGGGTCAATATATTACACGGAATGACCCTGTATAAAAAAATACCTCTGTATTTCAAAGTTAATTAAAACGAGGCCGGCTATTTCAAAAAAATGTTTTCTTACATTTTTATTAAACTTTTTTAAATATTTTATGGTAGTTATAGGTACACAAAACTGGATGGTTTAAAAACATCTTTAATTTAATAATATGAAAATAAATATACTTAATAATAGGTACAGTTGAATAAATAAATCTATACTACATAAAATAGGGTAACATCGTTATAATAATAAACAGCCCCACATAAAAACAACATACAATATTTATATAATGAAATTACTTTTTAAAAACATAGATACCACATGAGAACACTCAAAATCTGTTTTTCATTTAAGTACCTAAATAAAAATAAATGTATACATACTTTCTAAAAAAATAGTAGTTTGGACTCGGAGGACTGGAAACTGATGGGCTGGCTGGTTCGGTGTAACTATAAAACCATGAAACAAAGGTATTACAGGGATATCGTGATTAAATTGATACTGGGAATAGTCGTCGAGAATTAATATTACAGTTTAAAAACATACATTGCAATCGGGGGGCACTAATTCAGTATTTTACAACTTCTCCGAGGGACACCTAAATTATATTTTATTTACATTTTCTTTATCCTGGGGTACAAAGTAATGTACTATTTATTATTTAAAACCAGCTTTAAAATAAAAAATGGAATGGAAATTAAACAGGAACTGTTGTTTAGAAATGTTGCATGGTTTTGTGAGGTCAATGACCTATTTTGGGCAATTTCTTTCAAATCTTCGGATATACCGATATAGGATATAGTGATGTTTTAGCATACTTAACCAATAAATGATTGAAATGACTTACCTGCGACAAAAAAGGACCCATTTTCTGCAGAAAATTGGAAAAAATTAATAAAATCACAAAAAGAAAAGGCCAACCCCTAGGAGGCCAACCCCAGCAACGCTGGCATTGCTCGCATTTATTAAAAAATTGGAAAATTAGACTTACGCATAGTCATGATACAACCAAAGAGTATACAACTACAGAAGATATGATATCGCGCAGGTGGGCGTGTCTTTCGTGACGTCAGGTAGTGATAAAAGGCGGCCATATTCCTGGTGTTTACATACGGTTTTGGTGTACGAGTCTGTCTTTTTTAAATTATAAGTGTCCTTTAATTATAAAAAATGAGATGTGCGGTATTTGGTTGTAACGTTGATAATCAATGTAAGAGTTTTACGCCCGGTATAAAGTTTTTTAGTTTCCCAAAGGACAAGGAATTGCAAGCTGTTTGGAAGCATGTGTGTAAACGCACGTTGTATCATGACGCATAGTCTGAACTTTTAAGAGAAAGTAATAGAATAACTTTAAATAACACATTGTAAAAAAGAATAACACGAGAAATGTCAAAGAGTATGGCGATTCTTTCTGCGGCGGATCTTGCAGTGTAGCTTTGTGACAGCTGTCATTCATATTGACGAGCAACTAGAATGGAATTTGTTCTTAAATTTGTAGAGGTACATCTTCTAACAGAACGTCAAGTTCTTCAGACTTCAAATAGTAACTGCGTATATGAGTTTCCATTCAATCAGGGTGGTAAAAAGTATGGTCCAATAAGATAGTCGCCAATGATCCCTGCCCATACATTCACCGAAAATTGTGGCTTAAAAGCTTAAAACGACCCTATCTAATTTTATGAGGATTATCGTCCGCACTAAAGTGTTCGTTATGAAAATTCATAATGGCTTCTCTGGAAAATGAGGCGTCATCAGAAAGTAAAATATTCGGTAAAAAGTTGTTGGTATGCGCTACTGTATGCAGCAACTAACCTGAACTAACCTGAACTAAAATCAAAACTTGGCTGAAAATCACGGAGAAGCAGAGCTAGCACACATTGAATATGATATGGGTACCTATAGTTGATAAAGATGCAAAACCGTCCAAACAGGTGATACACTTGTTTGAAGTTGCTCTGCTACCTTCCTGGCACTAGTTGAAGGATCATCTTCTATTTCTAGAAGTATAGCCTCTTCTGACTCAGGCGTGGTTACTGTTGCAGGTCTGCCATGAAGTTCCGTACTACGTTTAAAACTCCCAGTCTCACTCAATCTGGCATGCAGCTGTCTAAATGTTTTGGGACATGACAATTTGGATAAAGTTCCTGATAAATTCGCCGAGCTTCTTCAGGATGTCCATTTGCTAGACCATAATTAATGGAAATGCATCTGGGCCATTTCAGCGTTAGTAATTATTTTTGAGTTGTTATTGATAAAACAGGTAAATTAGACATCAAAAGTTACCTTTACCTTATATGTTAATTACGTTTGAAATAATAGGTATTTTTCGTGTGCATGCAATAAACTGGTTTCTATTTTTTCTCTCGAACGAAGCAAGATATGAAAACAACTCAAGGAACAAGAAACTTGTATTATTAGTTGGTCAATCCGAGAAAGAAAATAAAATTAGAAAAAAGTCAGTGGCGTACTGTAATGTTTTGTTGATTTGTTTGTTGTTACTCTTTTAAATTGTTCGTAATCAAATACAGTTCCAAAAGCATGTTACTTTATTTCGTTTCTAAACCTAACCTAATTCTTCTTTTTAACCAGACATATATTTAAATACTACATTCTCCCCTACGACAAATAAGAACTTACTTGAACTTAAAGCACAATTTGTAAAATGCTAAAAATCATAAGAAAGGACCCTTAAGAATATTTCACCTAAGAGCTATTTAACTGAACAAATTTTACGCACAAAGTTAAACTTATAAACTAAAACAAAATGCTTCAGACTATATATACACTTAAGACTTACATATTCAAAATTCCAACTCATAAGATTAATCTAATATATATTCTTTCAAACGGATTGGAACTTTCTTTTCTCTTCTGAGCTTTCCAAAACTTTCGACACGAGCTGATGGAGAGTCAACTGATTCTTCCGAGGCATACTTGGAGCTTGGAGATGATGTGCTGGCTGTGCAGCTATGGTTCTGTTCATCAGAGCTTTCAGTTGACTGAAAAATCACTTCAATGCTGTTTGTGGCATCCTTGAACAAAGTTTTAATATACTTGATGGGGTCATCGGTCTCGTCCGGAACATCACTATTGCTAAGATCGTCTTCAGGATGGTGCGCTTCAACACTGCTTTGATTGTCTTCATGATGACTGACTTCACTTTCCGGTGTTAGAGGTAGTGTGTATGAATCTTGGGGTGGAGGCACATCACTTAAGAATTTCCAATGAATGATCTTCTTTGGCGTCTCCTCTGGAATATGTTTTTGTGGAATTTTTTGTTCTTGCTTCCCTGGATTGTTAAACTTTTTAAAAAATGAAGCGTTTCTTGTAATTATGTAGTTTCCTCTTTTCGCCTTTATAGTAGTACCAGCAATTTTCATGACTTCAAGAGGTTCTAGATCATAATATGGTGTTAAACTATTTCGCTTTATCTGCTTACATAAAACTAAATCACCCACTTAAAGTTCATGGTGCCTGGTTTTTCGTTTCTGATCTGCATATACTTTTTGTTTGTTTTTGTTTCTTCTATCTGCCTCGTTAATTTCTGTAACTTCTTTATAACTTTGGTCAAACATGGGTAAAAAGTTATTCATTTCTCTGCAAAAAATTGTTTCGAAAGGTGATTTCTCTGTCGTTGTGTGTGGAGTGCTTCTGTAATTTATTAAAAATTCATGAATTTTTGATTCAAACTGTCCAGTTTCGAGATGTGAGCAAAGTAAGGATTTCTTGACTGTTTTTACAAACCTTTCAGCCATACCATTTGCTTCAGGCCATGCTGGTGTAACTCTAATGTGTTTAACTCCATGACTATTTAGATAGTTAGCTAGTTCTTGACCATTAAATGGAGGTCCATTGTCTGACTTCAGTGATTTTGGAAAACCCCATGTAGAAAACATTCTATCCAGAATTGGCTTTAATGATATAAAAGATGTGGAGCTTACTACCTCAACGATTGGGTAGCGAGAAAATTCATCAACAGCTATGAAGATGTACTTGTTTTGGTGGAAAGGTCCTGCATAGTCAACATCGATACACTGAAATGGGTAGTCTGGCAGAGAACTGGATATAATTGGATCTCGGTGACTCTGTTTCATAACTGCTTGGCATGGTATGCAAGATTTTACAAATGTTTCAGTTAAAATATCCAAATTTGGGAACTAAATTTTTGTCCTTATGAGTTGCTTTGTTTTTGTTATACCTAAATGACCTTTGTGGGCTAATTCTATTGCTCTCTGTTGCAGACAATGTGGTAAAAGAATCCTATGATCACGTAAAATAACTGAGTTGCTATATACAAGTTCATCTTTCAATTTTGCATACGGTGACAGTTCTGGTAACTTCCAATATTTTTGATCTTTGTTAGATATAGCTGCAACCAAGATTTGGAAAGTTCTGTCATTGCTTGTTGCTTGTTGAACTTCCTCTATCGTCATTGTTTTTGGTAATGCATTCTTGACACATAAGTTTACATACTCTTCAATTTTGTCTTTATTATTTTGTTCACTGTTGGAATGTTCTGCATGCCTGGATAAATAGTCTGAAGGATTGGAGATGCCTATTTGATGTACTATATTAAAATTATAAGGCTGAATTCGTAAAAGCAATCTTTCTACTCTGGCATTTGGTGCTGACCTTGTATTTTCCAGAATCCTGACTAACGGCAAGTTGTCACAATGCAACACAAAATCTGATCCATACAGGTAGTTATGGAAGTGCTGAATTGACCACGTGCAGGCAAGTGTCTCTTTCTCAAACTGGCTGTAACGTCTTTGTACTGCAGACAAAGTAGTACTGGCATAGGCAATAATATTTATTTTCCCTTGTTTATCTTCCTGAGCCAGTATAGCTCCAATGCCAGTTGGGCTTCCATCTTCGTATAGGTGTGTTCTTTTGTTAATGTCAAAATATGTCAAATTCCCTGTGTTACTTATTTGTTCTTTTATTAACTTAAAGGTTTGTTCATGTTGCTGTGTCCACTCAAAAACTGCATCTTTTAGAGTTAGTGCGCGTAAAATTTCAGTGTTCTTGGACAAATTTGGTAAAAATTTGCATACATATCCAATCATACCAAGAAAGGAACGTACTTCTGCTGCATTTTCTGGTCTTCCTAAGTTGACAATACTGCTGACCTTATTGGGATCAGGAGATACTCCTTTATCTGAGAAAATATTTCCAAAAAATTTTATTTTTGAGGCACTGAAAACACATTTGTTCATGTTTACTGTTAAGTTGTTTTCCTGCAAAGTTTGTAGGACTTTTTGCAAAATAACGTCATGTTCTTGTTTATTGTTAGCAAAAATAAGTATGTCATCACTAATGTTAATAACTCCTTGTATATTCTGTAATATTTTGCTAATTGTATTTTGAAAAATTTCAGCAGCTGAGTTGATTCCAAAACTTAGTCTTTTATATCGAAACAAACCAAGATGTGTAGAGAATGTTGTAATATACCTTGATTCTTCTGCTAGCGTAAGCTGGTGATATCCATCTTTTAAATCGAATTTGCTAAACATTGTTGATCCATTAAGCTTAGCTAAAACTTCATCCATTGTTGGTGTTAAGTGTCGCTCTCTTAGGATGGCTTTGTTTGCGTTTCTCATGTCAACACATATTCTGATTTGTTCAGGATTGCTAATTTTGGGCACAACCACAATTGGTGAAACCCAGGGTGTTGGACCTGTTGCTTTTTCAATTATGCCTTGTTGCTCAAGTCTAGATAACTCCAGTTCTACTTTACTTCTCATGTGGAAAGGAATTCTTCTATGTTTATTTGCTACTGGTGGTATGTTTGGATTGATGTGCAACTTAATGGCTGTGTTGCTAAGGTTTCCTACACCTTTAACTAGCTTAGGGTAGTGTTCTTTAACAAAACTCGAGTCTATTTTGTTGCTTGGGCTTTGTATATAATTTGCAGTAAAGGAAACAACTTTAAGATCTCGTGACGTTTGATAAGACAGTAGCGATTCTGATTGTCCTTTTACCACAATTATTTCTGACAATAACGTTTGCATTTTGTGTGTGAAGTATGCAGTAAATTTTCCAGCTACATTTAGTTGTTCTGATTGACCATACGCATAAATTTTGCTATTGTCTGGGTTCAGCTGTTCTGTAAAATTGTTGGCATAAGTTGTTTCTGATATTATGTTGACTGAGGTACCTGTATCAACTATGAATTTTATTGGTTTGTTATTTATGTTGACTGTTATTTGCGGAAGTGACTTATTAATTCCTACGATGTTAAATGAGTAGTCAGATTCACTGGTGTCTTCTTGCTTAGTAAAATTGACATTCCGCAGTGGCTTCTTGTTATTAGTGAACTGCTGGCGTGAGGTGAACTCCTGCTGAGTGCTTACTTGTTGGTTTTCTTTTGCAGCTATGCTGGCTTGTTTAGCCATGCAAACTTGCATAAAGTGTCCTCTTCTTGAACAAAAGTGACATATCAGATTGAACGCAGGGCAAGCTTTCCGACCATTCTTGTGCCAGTTGTTGCCACAGTTTCTACAGATTTTATTTTGATTCTCATATTGACTCACGTTGGAATTGTTTGTGTTGCTGTTGTTACGATATTTGTTGTTATTGAATGTATCGCTGTTTCTTTGTTTATTGTTAAGTTTGATTCTGTTCACTCCTACTTCACAACTTTCCATTTCTGTGACTTGTTTTTCTGTCAATTCATATACTTTTGCTTGGGTAATCACCTTCTGCAATGTTGGATTATCAGTCATTGCATATCTGCGGAGTTTTGAGGAACTTGTTCCCTGTATAATCTGCGATTTAACCTCTCTATCTCTATCGGTGAAACTACAGTTTGTGCTAAGTTTTAACAAACGAGCATAGTATTCCTCAATTGTTTCAGACATTGTTTGCTTTGCTTGACGGAAATTATAAATCTCGAACTCTACGTTGATTTGTGGTGCAAAATGTTTGTCCAGTTTAAGCTTGGCTATCTCGTACTGTGATCTGTTAATGGCTGTGTTTGTGGTAGGATCAATTTGAGGAGTTGGTTCAGGCAAAGAACTGAAAATATCGAAGACTTCTTCCCCTATACAATGCAGCAGCATCGCTTCTTTCCTATTATCGTTTGTAATGCCTGATGCAATTAGAAAATTGTCGAATCTTTTGACCCATTTTTGCCATCTTACCCCTACGTTTGCTGAGTGAACGTTAAAGGCTTCTATACTTCCCAGCGTGTTTTCCATAGTTATTAACACTTACTCGTCGCCAAATTGTAATGTTTTGTTGATTTGTTTGTTGTTACTCTTTTAAATTGTTCGTAATCAAATACAGTTCCAAAAGCATGTTACTTTATTTCGTTTCTAAACCTAACCTAATTCTTCTTTTTAACCAGACATATATTTAAATACTACACGTACATTTTCTTCTCAATAATATTCGTTAAGATGCTTCCCGGGGCGCCACTGGACTTAATAGATTTAATCTAGTTATGCCCGGTTTTACAAAGTCGGGTTACCCCTGCCCCGAGAGTTAATCCAGAGTTAAGCAGATGGTGGTCGTTTTATAAACCGAAGTATGAGTTAACCCTGCCCCGGCATTGGGCTAGGGGTAACTCTAGAGTTAATAAATGGGGTTATATTAGTAGGTGTTTAGTTGTATAATTTGTTATTTTTTATATAAAAAAAGCTCAACAAAACAAATTATATTCTAGCATCGTGTACCTTTAAGGTGGATTCATAGTTTCCGTAACGTAAGCCGTAAGACGTAAGCCGTAACAAGAAATGGTTTATTTTTATTTCTTAACTCTTACGTCTTACGTATTCGGTCGGGATCGGCCGTACTCGTGCATAACCGGCGTGATATTTCAAAATTTGACAGTCGACCGCAGGCGGGAGATTGTTTTGTTGATTTCATTTTCACAAAATTTTGTAGCGTCCGTCCGTATTTCAATATTCCTTTTTATTAATAATAATACTATATACATACAACAAATCTGTAATAAAAAGCGACAAAATAAATTCGGTTCAAAATCAAAACAATGGAATTATTTGACAAATATCATAACCTACAATTTCGCAATTTCTTACGTCTTAACTTGAACTCTGAATGGGTATGTTTTCTCTTACGTCTTATCGACTACGGCTTACGTCTTACGGCTTACGTTACGGCAACTATGAATCCACCTTTACTTTTCAACGAATGTAGTCAACGCAGACACTTCGTCATCTGAGAAGTTACCACCTCTTTTGTTACTCATGATGCCTTAAACAAACTATGAATCTAAAAATAAACGACCAAACCACATTTCAGCCACCAAAACAACTTACAAAAATAAAACTGTAAGGTTAATAACCAAATTCTTTTCTTTTCTTCTTTTATTGATACAGTCTTTGCAAATTGACTCTAGTGTTAACTCTTGGGGTAACTCTAATGGTAACTCGAGAATTAGCATTATTTTTATAAAACCGGGCCTTAGGGCTTATTAATCCCCTTATCATTATGAATAACGGTCCTAAATTTCAATAAAATCGAAAAAAGGATATTTAAAAAAATTATAAAAAAACTATTTCTTAAAAAATTTGATCACCGTGTATATCAAAAACGGGGCAAATCTGTTTATATTCACTTTATCTCTTAGAATATCACAAGGAATTACTCCCTTAAGTTACGTACCGTACTTCTGAAACATCCTGTATAAAATAAAATTATTTATTTGGGGTAGGTAATAGTTACCCCGCAAGGTCTAAAACATACGTTTTTTAGGCACGGTTACGGAAATATCTTAATTGCAGGGCCAAAGGCACTATTGTAAAATTAATTAGATTGTCTGTTGTTAATAATTCAATATAGGGACCTAGTTTATTTTTTTTTAATGAAACAGCAAGGTGTCATTTTAATTAAAAAAGTAATAGAAAATATATTAAATAATAAATAAATCACGAAAACTGGTTGTTAAACTAATTTAGATTAGATAGTACACCTACCTATATTAAGTATTCAGTAGGAAAAACGTGTCTTCGCATTTTCGCTACTATGAGGACACGTATAATTGCTGAAAGTATATAGCAGGGCGTGGTGGTGGATTGGTAGATATGTCGCAGTTACATTGCGTCACCAAGAGGTTGGCAGCAATCACGGCAATTTTTCTATTTGAAAGAAGGGGATTCCCCGATCCCGATATAGAATGATATAAATTAGCTGAATTCCACGCAAGACGCCATTTCCATTGGTGTTTTGGTGAATTCAGTTTTTGAGTTTTGTATTGATTTTCACTTTGTGTTAAGAATTTTCATTGCCAATTTTTGATATTCTGCTCGACATGTCCGGAAACCAGAAAAATTTGGATAACCACTCCAATCAGATCAATCCTAACAACGATGCATTTTATAGCAGCCGCGGAGCGGGAGGGCGTCCCTCTGACTGGTAAGTTTTTTTTTAAGTAAACAAATATACCTAATAGTAGTCTTATATTTTAAAAAGATATGAACTGTAAATAGGATTACCAACTCGCCTGTATATTAGTGTATATCCCGGAATCGGGTCCTGTGTCCTGGCAAAAATAAGAACTGACCAGATGGGATCGTCTCGAAATCTAGTTAGGTACCTATCTCAGATACTGTGGCTGTGACCCATTACACTATTACATACTACTTTTTTATAGGCTGATTTGAGGTCACGGATCACGAATCGGAAGTTTTTCTTTGCAATTTGAGAACATTTTTATCCAAATTTTTCCGTTTCCGCTAAGATATCATTTGTTTGTACAACTTATAATCCTTCCTTAAAGAATTCTTAAACCAACTGAGACGTTTTTGAGGAAGGATTGTCCAGTATTTTAGCGAAATTCGAATTTGTGATCAGCGACCTCAAATTAGCCAATTAGCGTATAAAAAAATGAGCGAAAAATTCGCTGTATAATAACAACTACAGCTAGTATGATAAAAATATTTTAATTATCAATTACCCACCAAAAGTAATTGATTCCTTGATCAGTTGCCGTATTCGAATTACCTACTGAGTTTAATTCAATTACTTTTATAAACAATGCATTTATTAAAAGAAATTACTTTCTAGTAATTGAACTATACAGGGTGTTACAAATTCGACATACGAGCATTGAAATCTCGGAAACCATAGGAGTTAAGCCTTGTTCTCACTATGCATCTTTTTCATGAATCTCGGAAAGTTGCGTGCATTTTTGGTGTTCAAACTATGAAATACGTCAAAAAATGAAGCGTGAATCAAAATGCGCGAAAATAGAACATGCTCTATTTTTATCAGAAAGTTGCATGCATCCTGGGGAATTTTTTAGTGACATTTTGATTAGCAACCGTTTTTTTATGTTGTCAACCTGTCGATCAGCTGTGAATGTTATCACTGTTGTTTAACTTTTTTTGTGAATACTTTTTTAAAGTAGTCTTTGTAGTCAAACAATGTGTGATACAGGTGTATGGGACAGGGACGCAACTACTGACTGTTCTTATCATGGCGTACGAAACATTTCCCAATCTATATGTTTGTAACAACGAACCAGGACTACAAATTAAAAAATAAACGCATGGATTCCATATCCAATGTAAAGACAATTTTATTTGATATAGTGGGGTGGACGTCTCTGTTGAAGAGATTAATAAAAAAATACACTCTTTAAGAACCCAATTTTTTAAAGAAGGAATGAAGGAAAAAAGTAAACAAAGCAGTTAAATCTAGTGGTATTTCGATTTTATGTCTAGTGATTTTTTTATGTTGGCTAAAATCAACATTTCCCCTAAAAAAAAGATGCATAGTGTGAATACCCTCTACAACTCCATGCTTCAAAAAAAGTTGCACGTAAAAAGTTGCATCAGTTTGATGCATAGTGAGAACTTGGCTTTAGAGAAACGGTTAAATAGGGGCAAATTTGTGCAATTCGATGCTGATTAAAATGTCGCTTTAAAAGTTTTAAAATTTCGAATACCTACTTCCGATATTATTCGAAAAAACCGAAATTTTGCAAAATCGTTTTTATTTTTTCCTGAGCTCATTTGAATAGGTATTTAAAAATAAATGACGTTATTAAACTAAAGATCCGACGTTTCGTCTCCGAGCGGCCAACATCAACATTATTTTTTTAAATATACGGACCTGGATATTTTGCCGCTGGATTTCTTTTTATGGGGGGCATTTAGTGATGTAAAATACCCAGGTATTTATTTCTTGGGGTAAATACCCGGGTATTTACCCGGGTATATACCCGAATTGGGTATTTATATGGGTATTTTAATTTAATTCAACGAATATTAATCATATTATATTCAAATAAAGAAGTTGTTAGTTTAATACACCAAAGAACACTTTTTTATAAACCTCACATCATATTCAACGTTTCATAGTCCTTAGATATCCATGTCTCTGTTTTTTGAAATACGTAAATAAACATCAGATATCAGATTCACAGGTTAGAAAATGTGAAATAGTTCAAATAGTGAGGTTATGGTTATAATGAAATGTATGCGTTGTTGCCTATTTATGTACCATTTTAGCGATTTAGTGCGTTTATACCGTTTTTAGTCCCTCCCGTGAGGTGTTGTAAGTAAGAGAAAAGTTTTTGATAGAAGTAAAGCATATATCGTATTTATTGCAAAATACCCTGTTTTGGGTAGGTAAATATAATTTGGGTAAATACCCGGGTAAATACCCATATTTTATTTACCTACCCACTGGGTATTTACCCAATCTACATCACTAGGGGCATTAAAGAATTTTATTTATAAAAATGACTTAGATACCATGGAGGAACTGGAAGAACGCATACAGGTTGCAGTTGGTAGGATAAGGAGAAGATCGGTTGATAAGGCTGTCGCCAAAATTGGAAGAAAGATCGATCGTTGCATTGAGCAAAACGGCAATATTTTTGAACATTTAGGAAATTATTTGTAATTAAGAAATTTAGAATTATTAGAAAATTCTTATAAACTAAATTATGTTACTTATGTAGGTATGAATGTTTTAAATGAAATAGAGTGTAATTAATATGGCGATTCGTTGCCAGGACCGGACTGACAAATGTAAAATACGAACTAAAAAAAAATAAGCAAAATCAATTCATTATTATGAAAAAGTAATACCGCCATTGCATTTTGAAGGTAGGAGGGTTTAAAAATCGGTAAAAAAATCCAGGTCCGTATTTAAAAAAATAATTTGATGTTGGCCGTTCAGAGACGAAACGTCGGATCTTTAGTTTCATAACGTCATTTTGTAGAGGAGAAAAAGTTACAATGACAAAGTGTCATTTATTTTTAAATAGCTATTCAAATGAGCTCAGGAAAAAATAAAAACGATTTTGCAGAATTTCGTTTTTTTTCGAATAATATCGGAAGTATCCGGAATTTTAAAACTTTTAAACGGGCATCTTAATCAGCACCGAATTGCACAACTTTGCCCCCATTTAACCGTTTTTCTAACTTCTATGGTTTCCGAGATTCCAATGCTCGTATGTCGAATTTGTAACACCCTGTATGTACCCTAAAAGTAATTGAATTAGTCTAAATCTATAAACCAGGCACTTTTAGGTAATTAAATTGCTCTCCAAGTGATTTAATTACTACATTTTGTTAATTGAATGAGTATAAAGGGTGATTGATGGTGGATGGCCTATTAGACGTTTTGGCGAACTAGTCAACGGATTACTTTGAAAATTTGGGAACTTACATAAGTGGACGTGCTCTCTCCTCTAAAAATATTTTTAACTGTGCAATGTTGCCAATTCTACTAAAAAGTACTAGCTAATTTGATATTTTAAATAGAATACCCTGTATATAATTCTTTTTTAGAATCCCTATTAAATTATTAATAAATTCTCTTAACATTTTCCTATACATATCTGTCATCGTTTTCGAGATAATAATTAATTTCTGTTTTCTTTTCGCAAAGCATGGCCTTTAAAGACTGCCGATATTTTTGACTTCGTGACAGATTAGGACATGGATATTCGGTGGAAAGTTGGGTAATATTCAGAGGCATTTTACATCGTGTCTAATATTTTGATGATTTGGAAAAATTACTAAAATTAAATTTTTTTAAATGGAACACCCTGTATTTTATCTCTGATTCTAAAAGCTCTTAAAATTTTCTGTCCGTCTGTATAAAATGTTCCTACACCCAGTTAGAACAGTTTTTGACTTATGAGCATTTATTTGCGAAGTTAATTGTTAAAAGATATCAATCGTATGAGTTTTCAGTCAAATTTAACAAGTAGCCTATGGAAAATTTTTGGTTTGAAATGGTTGACATTTTGCTATTTTTTATTTAGTTTATTAGTCAGTTGGTGTATTTACAAATTCTATTTTAAAGTTTTAAGAGAAATAGAAGAAAACAACAACTATCAAATAGTAGAGAACTTTATGAATTTATTATTTATAATTTAAACGAATTCAAAGCAATTTCGTAGGTAAATTTTTAAAGCTTAAGGTTACTTAACCAAATCTAAGTTGTTGCGTACAGGGAGTCATACAAGTAATTTTCTTTTGACTTCTTACAAAACTACTAAAAAATTTAAAAAAAAAAATCTATTTAGTTTTTAATAAATGTTCAAAATGTTCAGCGTTGACATCTAAGCATTTTAGAATTTTAGTATTAACACCATTTGCAGTAGTAAGTCTAAGTTCATCATCAGCAGCCAAACTTTGAAAAGCGTGATTCACCCGATCTTTCAACTCTTCCCTTGAATTTACTGGTGTTTTGTAAACAATATCTTTGACAGTACCCCAAAGGTAAAAATCTAAAGGCGTCAAGTCTGGGGACCTTCCAGGCCAATTCCAAGGTCCCAAACGCCTGAACCAGCGATCTTCGAAAATTCTCTGAATTTCCGCACTTACTGCGACAGTGCAATGAGCGGGAGCCCCGTCCAGTTGATACCAGCTACTGCGATACTGAGCAAGAGAATGATTGTCCATGAAATTTTCAACAAACGTAGTTAAAATTTCTAAGTATTTTCTAGAAGTCAAGTTTTCATCATACATCAAATATCGAATTTTGTCGTCCATCATTAAACAAAAAACATTAAATCCAAATTTTTCTTGAAATGTTGAATCTCTCGTAACATGGGGATTTTCTTCCGCCCAATAATGAATATTTTTCCTATTAAAAATTCCTTCGCGACAAGATTTCGATTCATCACTCCTAATAATTTTTCGTAAGGATTGTGGGTCTTCCTGAATATGAACTATTAAGTTTTCGCAAACAAAAAGACAATATTGCTTGCAAACAGAAGTAGGTTAAGCCCAAATCTTTTTTAGCACATCTTATTGAAGACTGTGGATAGGCATGAAAATACGCCAAAACATTAATTTCATTTTCCTCGTTAGACGTTACAGGTCTAGGTAAAGTTCTATCTAAGTTCTGGTAACTTTCAAGGACGATCCAAAATTTTTAAAATTGCTTTGAATTTGACTAAATTTCTCGTTGTTCATTGATGGCAAATTTGGATAGGTACATTTCGTTGAATCTTCTGCAAGTACGGCTAATTATCTTATAACACTGACCATGTAAAACAAATAAATTCATAAGTACTGTATTTAAATAGTTCTTGTTGTCTTCCATTTTTCTTAAAACTTTAAAATAGAATTTTTAAATACGCCAACTGACAAATAAACTAAATAAATAATAGCAGAATGTCAACCATTTCAAAACAAAAGTTTCGATAGGCTACTTGTTAATTTTGACTGAAAACTCATATGATTGATATCTTTTAACAATTAACTTCGCAAATAAATGCTCACAAGTCAAAAACTGTTCTAAATGGGTATATGAACATTTCATACAGAAAGACCGAAAATTTTAAGAGCTTTTAGAATCAGAGATAAAATACAGGGTGTTCCATTTATAAAAAAGTATAATTTTAGTAAGTTTTCCAAATCATCAAAATATTTATATTTCTGAAACACCCTGTACCATAATAACTAAGATATAGACACAATGTAAAATATCTCTGGATATCACCTAACTTTCCACCAAATTTCCATGTACTAATCTGTCACGAAGTCACAAATATCGGCAGTTTTTGAAGGCCATGCTTTGCGAAAAAAAAACAGATATTAATTATTATCTCGAAAGCGATGACAGATAGGTATAGGAAAATAGTAAGAGAATTTATTAATAAATTAATAGGGATCTAAAAAAATTAATATACAGGGTACTCTATTTAAAATATCAAAGTAGCTATCGGTAACACTGCACAGTTAAAAATATATTTAAAGGAGAGAGCACGTCCACTTATGTAAGTTCCCAAATTTTAAAAGTGATCCGTTGACTAGTTCGGCACAACGTCTAATAGGCCATCCACCATCAATCACCCTGTATAAGCAATTGAATTCCTACTCATTTTTATATTATTATAGAACAAAAACTTATTTAATATTTTTTTTAGAGCACAATCACTTTATTATAAAATAAAATAAATACGCTACACAATAGTTAAACTTCGATTTCTAATTTTGAGATACCTTTACCTTAATAAAAACTAGAATAGTTCAACATGACCAATAATAACAATTGTCTCTATACAGGGTGTCCTAAAAGGTATGGTCGGTAGTTAGAGATCTAATTGTGCAAAAAAAAAAGTTACTCCGATTTAAAGCACCGATTTCGAGATTAATCGATTCAAAAACTACTTTGCATGCGAAAAAGAAAAAATAATTAATATTGTTTACCCGAATTTTAATATTTTTTACAATCTCATTTCTTAAAAATGTAAATTACTAAATTCCTGATACATATGTTCCTCTTGAAAAAATTGAAATTTACTGTTTTGATCACTAATAATTGATATTCGTATTTTTTACACTATACTCCGCTACCAAAATAATTGGCAGTTACTCAGATTTACCGGGGTGTGCAAGACGTAAGGGGAACGCCAATTCCAGAGGCGTGTCATTTTAGACAATAATAATTCAAAAAATATATTAATCTTTTGTTTATTATTATAATATATTTATATTTACTATAATAAATATATTATTATAAATTAAACTGAAAAATAAATTAAGCTTTTACATTCGGTGATCTAATGAAGTAATTAGAGAAACTAAATTACGCAGGTATAAAATCCAAAAAGAATAATAAAGCAACGGTATGTTATTTTCATAATGTTTTTATTATACTACATAATAATAGAAACATATAATAGTGGATTAAGGGCAAAACCTAAACCTAATTTATAAATGTTTATTTCTAACTATTGTTACCTAATGAACACTAATTGATAATAATTTGTCAAATTATATTCCACGCCGACATTAAAAAGTCTTATAATGACAATACGTTACAATTTTAAATTCATTATCATTACAGCGATTATTCACTATCTGACGATGAAAACATTTCATTACTGTCGCTACTCCAGTCATCCAGTTTTACCATGACTTCAACGCGTACATCCAAGTCCCACATTTTTTTTCTACGCCCTCGACACGTAATACGCACTTATGCCAATCTGCTGCTTGTACATTCGCTATTGCCGTTTTTAACACTTCTTTAACATCTTTGAATTTAAAAGTTTTATTTTCACGCACCACTTCGCCGTTTATCTGTGCCCATATAAGCTCGATTGGTTTTAGTTCACAATGGTAAGGCGGTAAACGTAATATTGTAACACCTCGTTCACGATCCATTTCATCCACTACATATTTCGTATATTTTTTTTTGTGAAGTCTTGCAAGATCGAGCAACTGCACTTTTAGCATTTTTTCGCCAAATGCAATATTTTCTTCTTCGAGCCAGTCCACAATATTTCCTTTTCGCCACGCAGAAGTTGGCAAAGCTTCAACCCGACGGCTGTGGTATGGTGCATTATCCATCATGATTACCGACTCACGTTCAATACGCGGTAAGATGGATTTAAACCAATCTTCAAACACTCCCGAGTTCATATCCTTATGATAATCACCGGTTTTACTAGATTTAAACACCTTTAACCCACTTTCAAGAAAACCAAAATCACTCCCGATGTGGGTTATAATTAACCGACGACCTTTTCCTGAAGGAACTCTCTATCCAGTGGACAGTCCATTGATAAAGGCGTTTCGTGCATCTTTAATGTTGAGATCTTACCAAATGTAATTTACAGTACATGTCCTTCATTTAACCATGTCTCTTCCGTAAAGTAAATAATTTTCCCTGCACAGCGATATTGTTGTATTTCTTCCAGGTACTTTCTACGCCACAATAAGATTTCTTCCTCTTCCACCAGAAGACTTTTGCGATTTCGTTTTAAGAATCGAAAATTCAATTCTCGTAGTGTACGCATTAGAACTCTTCGTGTACGCTCCCCAGGTTTTAAATGACGTCGTTTTGTAACTTGTTGGTTACTATCACTTGAAGAACTCGCCTGCATTATAATATTTGTTGTTTTGAATAACCACCAAAATAATAAAACTGAATTGCTAATATCCTCTTGATTGAAACTTGTCTACGACACTGAACGTTGGTTAGAGACGATAGGAAAGCGTGCGACGATTGTCTAAATCACCCAGGCCAATCCGCGGTGTTGCCACGTTGCTTCATAAGCCTTGACCACTGCGCATGTTCTACGTTAGGCGCGGGAAAAGAAATTTGCTTCGCGTCTATTACAACCTGAACTAACCTGTCTTCATTGACGATCGTCTTCATTGTCTATTACTTTTAGTCGGAATCGATGCTAATGAAAATAATGTTGATTTGTTTAAACAAAATAATGGACTGAATTACAAATCTTTCATTTTATACTAGAAATCTAGTAATTTTAAATGTTTTGTCGTGAATTATTGATAGTTTGACTGGTTAGGTGATGATAGGGTAGATATGGGACTTTAAAAAATCAAAATATAAAATAAATTATTGTATATTAAAAATATAATATTGTAAAACTACAAGCAAATCAGTAGTACAAAAATATAGCTATAACTAGTGTTCAAGTTCTACACTATCTACTTTGCTACAAAAAATAGATACCTACATCTATACAGTACTTTCGCATGGATCTATTTCATAGTAAATTCAATAAATGCTTTCCTGTACAAAAAGTACCACAAAGAAACTTCAACAAATCTAAGTATAGGTTGGATAGTCCTGAGATAAGGGAATGTATGGATCAGTTAAATGTTTTATATGTTTTAAGAAGTAGAAGCAATCAATTCAAAAATATATACAACTCTTAAAAGAAAGAGTATAAATAAAATAACTTGTTATGCGATTCCAAAAAATCCTATTTTGCAAATAAAATAAAAAATTCTGATAATAAATCAAAAAGTACATGGCGTGTTGTTAATCAAATAAGTGTTTAATGTTCGTGTCTTGGCAAAATATACAGATTTTCAAACTAAGAAGGTTATATATCATTCGAATTTTGAGGTTCACATCTGATATTGTATAGTTCAGTATGGGAATAGCGACGTAGGAAAATTATTTGTGTGTCAAAAAAGGGTATTAAGAATTATATTAGGGCTAAAATTTAGAGAACCATGTCGAGGTAAATTTAGGGAAAACAAATTGTTAACTGTAACTGCTGTCTATATACAAGAATGTATATTTTTTTACAAAAGTAGAGAGTAAATTAGAAATAGAATTATCCATAAACCATATATCCCTCTAGACATACAAACTACAATTATCCTAGGCATAGATTAACAATCACTGAAAAAGGAGCATCATAAACCTGTGTAAAGTTCTTTAACTATTTGCCAGGAACTATAAAGGCAATTGGTAATATTAATGCGTTAAAAAAAATATTTTAATTGCTGGTAACTATAGAGCCTTACAATGTTGTTAAATATTTTAAATCTGGCAGAAATTTGTAGAATTAGGGATTGTTTGTTTTAAATTTTTACTTCCTTTTGTTGACGTTATTTCGTTTTATGTTGTAACTTTATGTAACATACTTTTGAAATAAAGATTGTTTATTATTATTATTTATTATACAGTGTCCGCCAACGCTACATGGATGGAAGATTACGTTTATAAATGATTTGCCATGGCATATAAATGGTAATTTTGCGCGGAGGTAGAAATAAGTAGAGTTGAAGTATTGGTTAATACATTCTCAGTAATTTTTGAAGATTCTTCTGTAGTCGGTCTTTTATATAAGGCTTTTTCAGGTTTCCTTTTTGTTGAAGAAAATCTTAGCTGGGGCTGAATTAGTTTGGGAAATTCTTTATTTACTAGTGTCAACTTTTCATTGTTGGAATATTTCGGCAAATCTGACAAATTATTAATAACACTTAAATGAAATAGAATTTGTTGAATAACGTCACTATCTACAGTTTCAAAATCAATTTATTGTAAATTACAAAATATTACATTTATATTATTTAAAGCCTTACTACTTGACGATTCTCCTGCATCATTATGAACACATGACTTTAAGAAATCTGCATGCTCATATAAATGAGAATTTTTTAGATCAGCATTTGGTGGCTTGGTTGGCAACTGGTGTGTACTTTTTTGAACAATATAATGTAAATGCTTGCAAATAATTTTATTTAAATTGTTATCAAAGCATGTACAGGGTCTTCCAACGAGCACTGAACAGGGGCTCATTTTTGAGCTTCCTTGTATTTAAAGAAAAATCCAAAATAGCCAATCAATGTACTTTTTCCTGCAGAATTCAAAAATGAAACCAAAAATTTATTTCAATGCAATTTCACAGAAATATATCCGTCAATACTATTCTAAGGATAAAGAACCTATTTGAGGAAAATAAAACATTACATGACGGAAAAAGAAATCCAGAAAGGAATAGAAATCGAGACCATGCCATTGTGAATTATTTTCGACTGAATCCAACCAAATCAATTTCGGACGCAGTTCGGGACGTTCAATACGGCGGCGGTGTAAGACGCAGAAGAGTTACCCAAGGAACTGTTCACAGGACTTTAAGAAATCATAAATTTAAGTCTTATCATATCCTTCCACTTCAACATCTAACACCGGCACAAAAAGAACTTCGCTTCCAATTTGTTTCCCAAATTGTGATTCGGAAAGAAAACGAAGACCCTAATTTATTCAGAAATATCTTATGGACTGACGAAGCCACATTCACAACATCGGGGGTTTTCAATAGACATAATAATCATCACACAATTTGATTGTCTCAAATATTAAACTGAGAGCCTTAGTAAGATGGTCAATCAGCCCATTGCTCTGCTTAAATGAATTGTTGCAATCATATTCCAGACATTTAAAATTGCACACGCTTTTGTCATAGGAAAGAGGGCTTGTTGTCATCTTATGAATATTTCTTTGATGCTTATTCATATTACATCGGGTTGAAAACACCTGATCACATACTTTACATATGACTGGCATTTTAACGAAAAAGGAACAAAAATATTATTAATTTGTGGCAAACAAAAAAAAAACAATTACAACGAACTAAAAAAAAGGAGTCAGGTTATAGTATAACTGTCAAACAGTAAACACGATGTATTTCGGGTTGCCACCTAACAGACGCGATGTGGCAACACCGAGGATTGGCCTGGGTGATTTAGACAATCGTAGCGTGCGAGCGCCTTTATACATGGGTTTTTCCTACCTGCGTTGCCAAATTAAGTAAAACAGGTTCCGTAGGGTGAAAAGGCCCTTAATGACATGCCGATTTCGGTAAATCTTATGGAAATTTCAGTGAAATCTATCAAAACTTGGCAACATATAATGACCTATTTATGCAAAATCTTCCCAAGCGGTTTGGTTTGCTTTTATTTAACTTATCAATGTTAATTATTTTCGCCGCACACAGTTAATGGTTATATGAACAGTTTTGCCGATTGTTTTGAGACCGTAGTATAGCTAAATACAATAATTTTGGCATGCAAGATACGTTTTTGATTGATTTATCTCGAAAATGACGCCATAAATCGTGTTTAATGAAGACCTAAATTTAAAGTTTGTACTTATCTTTATTGTTTCGAAAATAATATTCCTAATTGCTATGCCTTGACGGTCCAGCGATATATTCGGGTGGTTTCATTATTTACATTAAAAATATATTTCTTTCAGGTCCAGTGGAAACAGCGCCAAGTCGGGAAATTCTCCAACCCAAAGTGATTTAAATAATCATGGCAACCAGTTGAATCCCAACAATCCTGAATACAACCATTCACGGACCGCGGGAAGCAAAAAATAATCGGTAAGAGAGTTTTAATTAATTTGTTTTTAGTTCTTAGGTATAAGGAGCGATATTTTTTGTATATGAAGTAAAATATATATTTTGTCTAGCAACTTGAGAAATCTCCATTATTTACTCAATTTCTTTAATGAGAAGTAAAATTTCTCCAAGATCTTTAGTAGTCTAAAGATCTTGAAATTTCTCTACCTAGGGAAATAAAGATAACGAGGTTAAGTTACACACGATTTAGGCATTCTTACTCACTGTTCAACATGGTATTGGTTTTGAGCCTCAAGTAATCATTTTAAATGAAGAAATTTCGGAAAATAGTATCACATTTTCAATAAAACAGTTATATTCAAAAATGTCAACATAACTATTCAAAAATGTCAACATAACCACAAATTTTCTACAAACTGACATTTAAAATCGCATTTATTTCTTTAGTTTTTAAATATTTTAAATATTAGGCGGAAATGGTTATTATAAAGATCTAATAATAATTATTAACCTGAACTAACCAAATTCGCAAAATATGAAAATAGTATTGAATATTTAATAACACCGGAATTTGCATCATAAATTGGAAGATATTCTAAACGGAAACTGTCATATTCAAAAATGTCAACACGACCACAAAGAACACGATCACAAATTTTCTACAAAATGACATTTAAAATTGCATTTCTTTAGTTTTATTTTTTAGTTTGACAAGTAAAATCCCAGGCTACTTGATTTTCAAAATATTTTTAAAATTTGGCAGAAATGGCTAATATAAAGATCTAAACGAATTAAATATACAGGGTATTCCATACTCGATGGTACGTTAGAAGTATCTGGAGAACGAAAAGAAAAATAATTTTGAAATTTTCACTACGGCCATAGGAGGCTGCGCTCTAGCTTTTAAAAATAATTTTGTGGTTGCAGTGGTGCCAGATCTATTGATAACTGACATCAACTTTGGAATTTTAAATGGGACACCCTGTAGTATATTTTATTTTTAGATTCTACGAAGCAATCTAGGTTTTTTTATATAGGATATTTTTCCATTTCTCTTGCCGTTTCTTAAATATTAATTATTTTGTGTCTTTTTTACCGAAACTATGTGAATTAAAACTTCAATATTTTCGTCTCCAGATGTCAAATCAACGTAACATTTTAACATCATTTAGTCAACATGTGGTAGTACTTTAATTTTGGCAACATAGGATCGCCGACTTCTATACAGAGTGTGCTAAAAATTAATTGCAATTAAGTTTTTATAAATTTGATCAAAAGTCACTTTTTTTTAAATGGAACACCCTGTATATTATTAAAGTGTTAAATAGAGTGGACCAATTGAATTTTTTTCATCTAGTGTTCCTCTACCTATTTTGAACCGCTTTCGCTGTATAAGCCATTTTATGGATAATTACTATTCATATTCGAGAACTAGGCATTAAAGATCTAAATCGATAAGTGTGCCATGATGTAACAACTGCAATACATAACGATGGTGACATGACATGTCTCACTTTTTAGTTTGGGTTTGCTTATGTCAGATTAAAATAGCAAAAGTGGAGAATAATAGTTATTCAAATGCGGATATTTTAAATTTGTTTTATATTCACGGGTAGTGTCAAAGAATTGTTTCAAGAACCTGCAGAAGATTTAACGCTCTTTTTCAGAATTTGGCGCCAATGAACCCATGGAAATTTCTCAGATTTGAAGGTAATTTTTTAAATTTCGGAAATGTACAGGCTCCAAGATATCAATTTCACCCTGTTACTGAAAACGAAGAAAATTAAATTAACGTTTTGGCGTATTTTCATGCCTACCCCTATGCTTCAATAACAAGTGCCAAAAATGATTTAGGAATAAATCGAACATCAATATGGAGAATTTTACATAAACATTATAGCATGGCTACAAACTAATTACATTACAGGCTTTACAGCAGGTGATCCTCCAAAACGTGTAGATCTTTGCGAAATGTTATTAATTCGAACACAGAGGAGGATCCAGATTTTCTGAAAAGAATTATTTGGACTGATGAAGCAAAATTCTCACGCAAAGGAGTGTTTAACCGTCAAAATAATCACTATTGGGCTGCAGAAAATCCACACGTTATAAAAGAAAGAGGTTACCAACAAAGATTTAGTTTTAATGTATTTTGTTTGTTGATGGATAGGCAATTATCAATGTATATTTATGATGAAAATTTAACTTCTGCAAAATATCTCGAAATTCTAAGAACGACCGTATCTGACTTTGTGTGGGGTAAGATTAAAGAAGTGGTTTATAAAACACCAGTAAATTCAAAGGAAGATCTAGAAAATCAGGTAAGGCGCGCTTTTGAAGAACTTGATTCATTACAAATTCAAAGAGCTACTACCAGTCATGTGATGACATGTATTACCGATTGCTTACATGAAAATGGTCAGCACTTTAAACATTTGACGTATTAGGTGAGAATTCCAAAAGTTTTAATTTACTGACAAAATCGGTTCTTTTCAGAACCACAATTTATTATGAAAGGAAATTTGTTTTGATCATGGCACACTTATCGATGAAGATCTTTAATATCTAGTTCTCGAATATGAATAGAAGCGGTTCAAAATAGGTAGAGGAACACTATATAAAAAAAATTCAATTGGTCCACTCCATTCAACACTTCAATACTATACAGGGTGTTCCATTTATAAAAAGTGACTTTTGATCAAATGTATAAAAACTTAATTGCGATTAATTTTTAAGACACTCTGTATAGAGGTCGGCGATCCTATGTTACCAAAATTAAAGTAACACATGTTTACTAAATGATGTTATAATGTTACGTTGATTTGACATCTGGAGACGAAAATATTGAAGTTTTAATTCACATAGTTTCGGTAAAAAAAAGACACAAAATAATTAATATTTAAGAAACGGCAAGAGAAATGGAAAAATATCCTATACAAAAAAAACCTAGATTCCTTCGTAGAATCTAAAAATAAAATTAGCTACAGTGTGTCCCATTTAAAATTCCAAAGTTGATGTCAGTCATCAATAGATCTGGCACCACTGCAACCACGAAATTATTTTTAAAAGCTAGAGTGCAGCCTCCTATGGCCGTAGTGAAAATTTCAAAGCTTATTTTTTTTTTTTTTGTTCTTCAGATACTTCTAACGTACCATCGAGTATGGAATACCCTGTATAATATTTTATTAGTAGTGGAAAAATATCTATATTATTATAAGTCTCACTTGAAAAAGCTGTTATATACCTCGCACATTATATCCTATATACAGGTTGTTTCATTAATATTGCGAAAATATCCAGGATGAGTTTCGCTATTTAAAAATATGAAAGAAATTTCCTATAAACCCATGTCCGGGCATGCTTCGATTGTGTCGTCGTGTTAAAGTTTTATTTTTATTCCTATTTTTCTAAATAATTTTGGAAATAATGTCGATATTTGAACAAAAATTGGTATCTACAGGTTTTCTGAAATGCGAGATTCATCTTAAAAACCCAATGCAGAATGATAGACGCCGCTCACGGTACTCGCAAAAGTTAAAGTAAGTAATTTCTGCCTGTTCAGACTGGAAAATTCTTGTTCTGCAGCGTTTTAAGTATATAATATTTCGTGCCCGGATTACAGAGGCAAAATCCTCAAAATGACCGAATAACAAGAGTGCCCGGATTACTGGAGTGTCCGGGCTAGCGAGTGTCCGGACTATCGAAGTTATACTGTATAGAGATTCCAAAAACTAATAAGTGGAAATTTAAAATATGGGAGAGAAACGAAGACCAGAAATAAATTAAAACTTTGACACCCTGTATATTAAATATGAAGCCTTTTTGACCGCCATGTTTATAAGTACTTTTTTTATATTTTGACAAGCACTAGACACTTCATTATGAGCCTGTATACTCTTATCATATTCTACAGTCTAATTTTTAGGATTTGTGTTTTTGAGTTTATTTTGTTCAAGAGTTATACCCCCAACATCAGTCTTTCCCTGTTTTAAACACCTTCTTTGGATAATATTATATACCAGGCGTAATGTTTTTTTTTTGTTTCAGCAGTGTTTCTGCCACGAAAAGAAAAGCTGCCTATGCCACCATTCATGTGCGTAAGACGAATTTAAAGGCTGTATTAAACATTTCTTATAATATTATGTATATTAATTTTAACATTTATCATGCCATTCAAAGAATCCGTCCATGGTTCACAAAGAGACCTGAATTCAGTATTGTAGAGTAACTCAAAACCGTGACTTTGTGTTTTTTTGAGTTACTCTACAATATTTATCATGCCAGCGTAACAGTCAAGATGACAAGTGTAAGAATAAGACAATCGAGTCCTAACAACTGAACTTTTGATTTCGGTGGGAATAAAACTTTAAGCAGATTATTTGATTTAATTTGGCAATTAGTGGTTTAAAATGACAAGTGTAAGAATAAGACAAATAAATAAAAATATTTTAGAGTACTGCAATAAACACTCTAAATTATTTTTATTTTGTAAGTGTTGAATAAATCAGTATTTCAGTCAAATTGATTCACCCGCTTAAAAGAACTAAATCAATTTTTCTAAAATTGTCCCAAGACGAAAAGCATAAAAATGAATATTCGATTGATAGATACAAATTGTAAAAAACCTAATTTTTAAATCAGACATAAAAGTAATAGGTAACCAGCAACTACTTAATGGATTTTCTATAAATGTATCTTATAGTCTTTAACAGCAATATCATATTTTTGTTTGATCGAAATCAGGCAAGCAGCCGTTCAAAAGGCATAACAAAATTCGTTACATAATTTTGGTCAAGTATTAAGGGATGAGATTTTCAATAAAATTTATAATATTATGATTAGTGGTCATCCGGCTATAATAGCCTTTATATTTGAAAGGCTGGCCATTTGGTTTCAACCAGAGCCACACATACAACATTTGAAATATATACAAAGTCAACAATACGACTTACTTGTCTTATTCTTACACTTGTCATTTTTAACCACTAACTGTCAAATTAGACGGATTCTAAATTTAAAACTTTGTAAATCTGCTTGCATGACTCTTTAGTAAAAATGTCGTGATAGGGTGAAGATTCCCGTCCTATATGCTTTCTATTCGCGTATAATTTTTTGAAGACTACATCCACAAGAATAAAATATAACAATTACAATAACTGTTATTTATTCTGGTGATATACAAATTTCGATTTCTAACAGTTTTCTGTATTCTGTATCATACAAAATTTTATGCCTAATTATGTTAATACCTAAGTAATAAATAGTCCTTCAATAATTACAACTTATACCTAGACTAGACTAGAATAAGTTCTTTAAGTTTGTTTGTGGCAGCTTTGTTATTTCAATAAATAAATAAAAAGTAAAATTTAAAGTGTTAATTGATTGATGATAGGATATCTCAAGCGTCAATATTTAATGGGATATTCCCATAGAAACATTTTAACCTCTTCGGACCCTGCTGAGAGCGGTGCGTGTGCGCAGGAGACGATTCACGTTGGTCGTAAATCTGGAAAATATACTCGTTGGGGAACACGGACTCGGGGAGGTCGTAGAGTGATGTTCTCCAGATGAAAGAATTTTTAGACAGTGTCGTTCGAGGGACACTAAGCTGAACCACGTACGGGTGGGCTGCAATGGCTCGTCGTGTATTTTTACCATGCACCGCTCTGGGTGGAATCAAGTGGGCAACCTCAGTTGAGCACTTGCCATGAAAATATTTGTAAAATAGACTCAAGTCGTCAACCTGCCTTCGATGTTCAAGGCTTTACAGGTTGTCAGATCATCGTCACCGATCAAGCGAATGTCTCTTCTTATTTGAATAGAATCCAACAATCTCAAGGTATGTTTAGGAGCAGAGCACCAAATATGCGAACAGTACTCCAGCGATTGTCGAATTTGGGCTTTATAGAGCATCAAAAGTTGTTGGGGTGTATAGGGGTGCTTAGGTCGGAAAAGTATCCCAAGCTTCTGGGAGGCTGCCTTAGCAATGGCCGCAACGTGACTATGCCAAGACATAATATGACTGTCCAAATTGACGCCCAATAAATAAATTGATAAAGCCAAGGGAATTGAATGTCTCGCCATGACTATATCCGGTTTTTCAGCATTAACTTTTTAGAAAAACTGCCGTTTGTTTTTTTTTAGCGTTAAATTCTACTTGGTTACTGTCACCCTAAGACAGAATTTCTTCCAGGTCTTTGTTGAGATGTACTTGAGTTAGTAAGTTTTCACCTTAAAAGAACTGTTCAAACCAATTATTTACTGTTAGCGTTTGCTCATCTAAATTATTTACCCTGGGTTTTTTGTATATTCTTTCATAGTACAAGGAGAAAACCTTTGCCTTATCGTTGTCTTTGTTATAGAAAATGTTACCTTGCTGAAGTGTGGGTATTGACAATAAAATAATTTATTTGAAAACGATATATTATACATTATTGCAACGAAAGTATTATATTGAAAATATGCTTAATTAACAATAGTAAAAAATCAGTATGGAAGTAAGCAAAACTATTTTGAATGGTATACTAAAAAGCACTCTTTAGGATGCAGTGCTACTGCGCATTTTTTACAAACAAAATTGCACTTTTTGTGACAAAACGCACAGCGGGTTGGCCTATCTTGATATAGAATCATATGGTCCATTCGATCGTATCGCGAATAGGAATGAGCGTCTCTGAGAAGTTTGGTAGGTCCTCCGATCGATGTAATTTTTTAAATGATTCTAGTATTCCTAACGCTACTGACCTTCTAAAACTTAGATGATCCAACTTTCCATTATTTGTTTTGTAAAGACGCCAAGAATTTTGCTCAGCCATATCCACAAAATGGCTTATTAGGGGAAAGTACCATTTCTTACCGCCAATCGAAACTCTGTGCAAGCTGATATTTTGATCAGCTCGATCTACTCCCCCCATATTTTCATTGTATAGTTTTATGATCCTTGGTTGTCATCATCATCATCATCATTATTAGCGCTACAACCCTGGGTGGGTCTTGGCTGACTGCACAACTTTTCTCCAAAAGGCCCGGTCTTCCATCATTCGGGGCTCGAAAGAAATATTCATTTTCTGTAGGTCCGACCTAATGTTATCTCTCCAGCGCATTCTGGGTCGTCCGAGCGGCCTTTTCCCTGTTGGAACCTCTTCCCATACCAGTCTCACCAGTCTATCCTCATGAAGCCTTTGCACGTGTCCTGCCCATCTTAGTCGTTGGGATTTAATCTCCTGTACAATATCACTATCATTGTATAATTCTTGGATTTCGGCATTAGTTCTGATGCGATATTGGTCCGTGGTCGGGTCATGATGGGGTCCAAAAATTTTCCTGAGGATTTTTCTTTCGAAACGTCTAAGTTTTTCCTCATTTGCCTTGGTCATTGTCCACGTTTCTCCTCCGTATGTTATTATAGGTCTGACAATGGTTTTATATATTTTGATTTTTGATGTCCTCGTTAGATTTTTTGACTTCATGAGACTACCTAGCGCGAACAGGCATCGGTTTGCAGATTGAATTCTGCCTTTGATCTCTTCGGTGATGTCATTGTCAGCTGTGATTGTGGCTCCAAGGTATTTGAAACGTTCTACTCTTTCGAAATTATACGTGTCCACTGTGATGTTTTGTCCTATTCTATCTCTCCGCCCCGTTCTGTTTATGCACATGTACTTCGTCTTTTCTTCATTGATCTTTAGTCCTACTTCTCTTGTTGTTCTTTCGATCCTGCTAAATATGTCTTTCACAGTTAAGATTGTATCTCCGATAAGGTCGATGTCATCTGCATATGCTAGAAGTAGTTTGGGGCCTTTCACTGTTAGCAATTCCGTTTTTATTTCGGCTGTTCTGATGGCTTTCTCTAGGACTAGATTAAAAAGTAGTGGTGACAAGGCGTCGCCCTGTTTTAGTCCACTGCGTATTTCGAAGCTGCCAGATAAGCTGTTGTTTACTCGCACTTTAGATACTCCTCCTTCCATGCAGACCTTAGTCATTCGAATGAGTTTCCCTGGTATTGAGATCTCCGCCATCGCGTTCCAGACTTGGGTTCTCTCTACGCTGTCATATGCCTGTCGGAAGTCTATGAAGAGATTATGTATTGCTCTATTGTATTCCCATCCTTTTTCGAGGAGCTGCCTTAGTGTAAAGAGTTGGTCTATTGTTGACCTCTTCGTCCTAAAACCAGCTTGGTACTCGCCCAGTGTGGTTTCTGCATATGGGGTTAGTCTGTGTAGTAGTATGTTTGAGAGTACTTTATATGCGGTGTTTATTAGGGAGATTCCTCTATAGTTGGAGCATTGGTTGTGCAACATTAATAACTTTTTTTCCTATTGAGAAAATCTTTTCACTTCCGTCGTTGGGTGAACTGTTGTGTAATTGGATGCAATATAGCTACAAGTTTGTTATCATGCCATTTGCATACGATTACTTCATTACTTTCACTTGAAGCAAAATCATAACTACCCCGCGGCTCTTGTTTCATGTTGTCTAATGATTTTATGGGGCATTTTTTGGGGATGCCATTTTGACGTATAGTACCCATTCCTTTGACACCTCTAAACTTTAATTCCAAGAGTAAAGTTACGGAGGTGAATAAATTGTCAAAGAATATATGATAGTTTGTGAAACTCCTAGAAGCCAGCAACATATCTACAAATTGAAGAACTACACTAGCTCCCATACCTAGATCTTTGTATTGTTCAGGCGGTTTGGTTTTTGCACCCTGGTAAGGTTCAAACCACTAATCTATTAGTGGCGGTCCATAATTTATAACCCCAACGAATCGGTTTTCCGCGTATAAATTGTTTCGTTGAATGACGTCCATAGTATGGGATCATGGATTCGTCCACACTATGATGCTGCTGTAGAGGAGCCAAATCCATGAATTTTTATTGAGAACTTCAATCAAAGGACGAATTTTTGAAAATCTTTCATTATCATTCAAATTTCCGTTGTCACAGCAATGTATATTTTGCATAATGTGGCGAAAGCGATTTCTAGTCATTGCCTTACACACCAAACTGTTATTTGTGTTGGGTGAATTTTCCCAATCCATCTCTCGCCGGGGATGGCAGCTAAATTCGCTTAGTAGTAAAATGCCAATAAAACAACGCATTTCGTTTACTGTTACGTCAGCAACACGATTATAAGTGCTAGCATATAAGTTGGTATATCTTACTAGCATGTCCATCATTTCTCCAACAAAAAATAAAAAGAATGTTTCTGTTGGTGACATTTCTTGCTTTGGGCCATAAGCTTCATTCTATATAGGCATATCAGATTCTATAACATTTCTCGTCCACTCAAGTTCATCTTTGTGCTTGACTGACCTGGATATTTTTGTCGTTTAGCGAATACTATTGTCTTTATTTTCTAATACCGCTTCTGCTTTGCCTCTGAGTTGCGCCACGGATAGATTACTTATAACCACATTATCTTCTTTCCCACTATCTTTATCTGTTACGTTGCCATTGTCGGGTGGAAATTTCTTCAGGAATGAAATCCTGGTTAATGTCCAGGTTTTCCCCCTCCTCTAAGATCTCATTGAGTGTCAACGGCCTTTTTAATAATTACTGAAAACGAAATACTTTTTAGCAGTGTATCTTGCCACTGTACTTTTAAAAGAACACTAGCAAATGGTCTAACATAAAACTTAAACCATAACCTATATCAACAAAAGTGAACATTCCTATGCAAATATATTAGCCTGTACATGAGATATATGAAATAGGTTTTAATTTATAAAAGTATTTTTGAAAATAACTCACCTAGAACTCTCTTTTTTAAACTACACTATTGAAATTCATACACGTGCTCATCGAAAGCCGTTGACCAAACCAAAACAAAACGACTAAAATAAGCAAGTATAATTTAATTGAATTTAGGTACAATTGGCTCCATCTCTATATAAATAGCCAAACCAAGGAATTACAGGGTTATTTCATGAAGCCTTTTCAATAAAGGACAATGGCAAAATATGGTTACACTTTTTTCGTGCGTTTTGGCCCTATCTGGGTTAAATTTTCTTTTTCCCCTTTTAATCACTTTTTTTGGCGTTCGTTGATCTATTAAGGAAATTAAACAAAGCATTATCGTTTAATAATGTTCTTCTGGGAATCTTTTTGTAAAAACCAAAAACAAAATAATAATTATTTGATTTTTCTCGATGAAGTGGCAACATTGCCCACTTTGTTTTTATTAAACTGAAAAGCTTTACTTATAATCAGCCCTATGCTCAAACACACAAGTTAACTCTAGACGCTAACTTCAAAATTACCTGTTTTTCAATAACCACAGTGAAAAATCAACAAGTAGGCCTTTCTCGGTTGTTCTCATGGAAACGGTAGGTTAAAAATTAACTTGTGTGTTTGATCATAGGGATGATTAACTCCAAAGGTTATTACAGAACTCTGTCAAGCACATTTTATTGAAACTTTAGTGTGACCCACATACGAACATGCCATATGTGGTTTCTGCCGTAGTTCTTAGCATTTTACTTTAAGGAAACGCGGAAATATGAAAAATTTTACTTACCGATTTATTAAAACAGGGACGCCATAGACCACTTTATTTAAACTGAGTATGAAGTAACAGATTTGGCCAGTCGTTGATATCAGATTTTTAAAAAAATAATATGTAGGCGCGATTTTAGGCAATGTTGTCTACAATGGGCAAAGTTGTCGGGATTTACGGTACCTATATACAATGTCTGGAATTGCGATGACAGTATTGCGATCTCGGAAAGTATAAGAGATAGAAAGGCAGTTAAATGTGGAAAGTTTTAGGCAATTACGAAAGTAGTTCATTGTAGATCGAATCTAGTTTTTTTAGTTTTTGAGATATTAACACGTTCGTAGGTGAAACGGGGGACTCAAAAAAAGTCACTACAATAAAAATCAAAAATGTTATACTTATCACACAAATAATAAGTTGTAAGCGCATATACGAGTTTTTAATTTCCTTTATGGAAAAAAAAACAGGGGCGGCATATCCCGTCGTGTCCCTATAAAAGTAAGTTTTTGATATACTGGGACAGTATGGCGTCAAATGCCGTCAAGAAAAATTCATTGATAATATTTATAAAATATATTGAACTGAAATATAAACTGAAAATAGGCAGTCTATAATCTTAAAACTTTACGTCAAAACCTACTTCTTATGATATTTTTCGAAGCAGGGCTCGACACAGAGAGCCGGTTTGTCGGGACATGTTTTACATAAGTATTTTGTTTCTTTGCGTCTTCCATTTTTCGCGCATTGTCTACACCTCATATGGTGGGTTTTGTTAGGATCCTTTGGGTTTGGAATTTTATTTGGAAAATGCATACGTTCATTTGGTTGTTCATTACCTACATCAAGTTGAGCCCTGAGACGTTTATGACCGCCAAATAGTGGCCCTGACTTTACTAGATTTCTACCATCTATTATGTCGTTAGGTATTTCAAGAAACTCTTTGACTAGCTCTTCACGAAATTTAAGCAAGGTTTGCTTAGAGTTGAATTTTTGCTTCAGGTAACAAGAATTCCAGATCGCTACGTCTAATAGGTGAAAGCATGACCTTCTTGTACCATCGTATACTTTTACGAGGGGAAGAATAGTAATCGACCATTTGGTCATTTCGATTAATTCCGGACATGTTATCGTTGTAATACGCCACCTCTTTTGGTTTTATTTTTCTTGCCCATACCGATTGTTGACTGGGATCAGATCAGGATGGTATTTAGTTGTCAGACATAGAACTTCACGGCGATCCATCCACTTGGACACGTATACTTTTCCACACCTTTTTCATTTATGCTCGCCCCTTTAAACTTTAAATTTGTTAATTCCTTTGGATTCTTTCTTCTGTTTGTTCGAGGAGTTCCAGTAGTGTGTGTTCTTCTTTTTAGCAGCTTTTTAAAGAGCCCCACACTATTGTAGAAATTATCCATAAATATATGGTGTCCGCGATCCAGATAAGGCTTCATTAGAGAAGTAACCAAGGTTTCAAGTTTGGAAAGTCCTTCAGCCTCTTCGCTTTTTCCAGAATATATCTGCATATTTAAAACATAACCATTTGTAGTGCACACAGAGTAAAATTTTACTCCATACCGAGCTCTCTTATTTTTTTATATATCTACTGCCTAAAACTTAGGCGGCCCCGAAAAAGTAAAAGAGACTCATCCAGTGACAAGTTATCCGCAGGAGAGTAAGCACGTCTAAATGTGGTAAGCAATTTATTCAATAACGGGCTAACTTTGTTTAGTTTGTCTTTAGGATCGATACTTGACCATAGGCACGGGACAGTAATAAAGCGGATTCATGCTAAACATTTTTCTTATTGAGGGAAACTTATAATGACTCTGGAGAATGCACAGTGCCAAAAATTGCTTTAACTCCTGCATGTTGATTTGCTTGACTGATGAATATCGACTGTTCTTTGTATGTGGTCTTCCTACTTTCATTAAATTTTCTGCATATGTATTCATGGATATTAGTATCATGTTCATCACAACATCATCCCAAAGTTGATTAAAACACTGTGCGGCGCTTGGGGTAGTTTGAAATTGAAACAGCACTCCAGACTGAGAGCTGTCAAAATGAAAATCTGGTATATCCTGGTAATCGTCTTGCCATTCGTCGTCACTCAATTCATCACTTTCTGCCACAGGAGCTGCTGCTGTATCATTATCCTGAGCAAATGTTTGGTCTATATTGTCACCTTCATCTAACATGGATCCTTCTGAGCTATTTTCGGTAGACTCATTTTCTGAGTTATAGGTCGGATCCGCAATATCGTCATCTGCACTAAATGGTTCCGATTCGGAAGATCCTTCCGTGTCAGGAGTGCTAACCTCATCCATAAGTTGTTGAAGCCTTCGAGTTTCGTTCAGATCCATGGTTCACTCTGTAAATAAAATCATAAAATTATTTTAGAAATACTACAGGGTCTCCCAGCCGAGATTGACCCATGTATATGCCAATATACAGTAACGCACGAGCCGCAAACTGCCGCGGATGGCGGTCGCGCATACGTTAATTTATATAGGAATATCATGCAGACTCGCCACTGGCATCCGCGTAACCGCGCTGAAATCCTATATAAAAGGCGAGTAACGCACGAGCCGCAAACCGCGGCGGACGGCGGGTGGTAATTTATATTGGAATATATTATTGCAGACACTGCACTGGCATCCGCGTAACCACGCGGATATCCTGTATGAATAAAGCATTTAAATATAAGCATTTAAAATGGGTCACTTTTGGCTGGGACACCCTGTATAATAGACTGCACTTCTAACGAAAAATCAATATTATGCTTATTATACAATGTGGGTTTGTGCTGGGGCAATAACCTATAAGGTGAAAACTACATTCAACGTTGTCGGCATACGCCGCGCCGCATTGACTCAGACTCAAAGCTTCATTACAAATACCTGGTATAATTCTACTTAAAAGGTGCAAAAAATAAAATAAAAACAAATATACTAATAATAAGTACTTACTTTTATGCAGCACTCAATTTTTATGGACTTTAAAACACACACAGATGACTTAAAACACTCTAAACATGTGCATATGAACACAAATATACAGCTAATGCGCTGTCAAACAGTATTGTAAGGTTAGGGTAACCAAAACGTACGTACGGACATTTCACGAAATATTAACTTTTTTACTGGGACGGTAAAGACCGATCACATAGAAATCATACGCACTCTTGACGGCAAACGCCGCTTCGACCCCAGGGCAAAGATAATTATCGGTCGGCATATGCCGTCTTGTCCCTACAAGTATAGAGCGGCATATCCCGCTCTGTCCGCGAACGTGTTAAGAAAAAGCAATAGCTTTGTTGGTTAAATTGGTTGGTTTCATTTCTAAATATTTTTAAATCTGTAAACACATGGTCCAGGAAACCAAACCAAAATATGATCAAGCAGATTTAATTAATATTGAGTAATAAAAAGCTACGACCAATCAAAATATCTCATCATATAAATCAAATGAACCATAATCTACACACAAGGGTCAATAAACTATACTAACATAATTGCCTAAAACTTTTCCTATTTAACTGTCCTTCTATCTTTTATACCGGATGATGCATGGCCAGTGGCGTAACTGAGGGCATGTGCGCCCCCCGTAAAATTTTGAAAGCGCCCTGCTATTTTGCACCTGTCTGAATCCTCATTCATTTAAACATGACAACAAGCTTTTACCTTATACTGTTATTGGGGTATAATATTAAATTATTAAAATTGTTAATTATGATTTATATAGTACCTTACCCTTATTTAATATCGACTCATATTACATTATTTATTCTTATTTATTATTGTTTATTTTTAACTTTAATATTGTGATAATGAGACTATTATTTTCGTCGATTTTCATTTCATTTATTATTTTCATCAAGGGACTTGAGGGCGCCCCCCGCGATGCGGGGCCTGCGGGGGCGGTTTTTACGCCACTGTGCATGGCTTAGTTGAACATAGGAAATCTCATGTAAATTTTGAGGTGGCTAAGTATTGACTCCCCTGTACATTTTAGAGAAAAATTGTATGATAATTTTTTGAAGAGGCCTATATAGTAAACCCATGTGCCAAGTTTGAATAAATTCTAATAAGCCAATCCTAACTTATTGAATTAAGTGTGATGGCAAAATTTCGAAATTGTCATAGTTTATAGGTAATACAGCAAACACCAGCAAATTATTATTTGGCATTGACAAGACGAAAAGTAGCGTCAGTGACAACATTTTCATTGATTATAGATAAATATGAGCTATTCCATTAAGCAAAAAGTAACTACGATTAAGTGGTATTATAGAGTAAACAGTTTAAGAGCAGTGTCTGAAATGTTTCTTGATAAGCCTATCCCTTCCATTTCATTAATTAAACTTATCCACAAAAAAATAAATGTTTGGGCGGAAATTGTAAGACATCACATTATTGAACTTTTTTTTGTGGAAGGCAACCTTACAGCAGTAACCTATTTGGACTTACTACAAAATCTAATTGAACCCGCACAAGAAGAAGTTGTACGCGAAAATCAGGAGATCTGGTATCAAAAGGACGGTTGTCCTGCCCGTAATTTTCTCATGGTTAGGGAATAGTTGTATTATTGGCCCACGGCATCTAATCCTTTGACCAGCCAGATCCTTTGACCTTTCACCAAACGACTTCTTTCTGTGGGGTTACTTAAAATTTTATTTATAAAAATGTAAAATTTGAAATTCAAGGCCAACTGAAAAACTGTATTTCGTCAGAATGTGACAGAATTTCTCAATATCGACTCAGTAATGTTAGAAATGAATTTTATAATCGGTTAGGACATTGTTTAGCTACTAATGAAGGGTTGTTTGAACATTTAATTGATTAATGCTTTTGTGAAAATCTGTAGTCTTAGGTATGTTACGTTAAATTAGAGGCTTAGTAAGAAACACATAATGGTTTCTTTTATTTTGGAGGTGTGATTGCCGGATTGGTGAAACGAAAATGTGTTTTTAATGTGAAATAATCTTTATTCGTTATGTCCAGCTTTACGTCAATTTTTGACAATATCCTCATAGAAATTATTTGCTAGTGTTTGCGGTTTTACCTAAACTATGAAAATTTCGTAATTTGGTCATTACACTTAATTGAATAAGTTAGGATTAGCTTATTAAAATCTATTCAAACTTGGCACATATCATATCGGCCTCTTCAAAAATTTTAATACAGTTTTTCTCTAAAATGTACAGGGTAGCCAATATTTAGCCACCTTAAAATTTACATTGAATTTCATATGTTCAACTAAGCCATGCATCATCCGGTATAGTTTCCGAGATCGCAATACTGTCATCACCAATTGCAGGCAAACTGTACGATGAAATATCAAAAATATTAAAATTGCACACTAGATACTTAAGCGATGTTGTTTATTTAAAAAATTTATATTTACAGGAGATCTTCAAGCGACGATTCATTATCACTGCAAATAAAGAATTCATTATTTATCATTATTTTCAGGAAGTATCCAAGTTTTATGGTCAACAACATCATTTCTCAAATACCTTTCGAGATATTTTAAGCCATGGCTTCCAGAATTGCTGTAGCTTTCTAAAAACGTTTGATTAAGGAGCTCTTTTCTGAATTTTTTTATTACGTATATCCATACTTTTTCAGAGTTCTGGTCAGCTGAGTCGGTATTTTCAACTTCGAATAATTCCCGTATGTAGTAATTCGGATGATCTTCTAAATAGTCTAAGTTTTCTAGTACTTTGTCGTCTACTTCGTATACTTCGCCTTTTACATTATGACCCTGTCCTAAAAATATATGCATATTATATATAATATAATAAGTACAGTGGTTCGTCGAACAGTGGATAATAATTATTGATTGGTAATTTTGGTCACGGGGGGGGGGCTTATGACCAAATTAAGAATATGTGATTGACATTTTCTCAAACCTACCTTTTTGCATAGAAATAAACAAAATGGACGTGAAAATAATAGTATATTACAATACAAGTACGGTAGGTACGTCGCATGTGCGTGATGTTTAACAAAACGAGCCGAAGGCGATTTTGGTAAATCACGCAAATGCGGTAAAGACACCTACCGTAAGTGTATTGTACGATATTTTATCTACAAGCATGTTTTAGGGCACCAATATTAAAAACTCTAAAAGAGCACTGTTTCAATTTACCCCGTAGGTGCCTCGTAAGTCGTTATCAACAATGCATTAACATCAGGTTGCTAGGAAAATAAATTATAGAAATTTAATAGTTGGCTTTTATATGACAGATGTAAGTAAGCTGGCCATTAAATTTGGTTTCAACCAGAGCCATTGACTTAATACACACACACACAAAACTTGACAACGGAATAAACGATAATTATTATTGTAACAATTTCGTGAAAGTGTGTTTTACGTCCTTTAAATGGAAGTCAGTAGCAGCAGTGATGATGAAATTCCGAAAGAAGTTCTGGACATTGCTAAAGCAGCTACCCTTAATTTATTGCCGGATAAATCACGGCATAGATATAAGAAGGAATATGGGCTCTTCATGGACTGGTGTTCATCAAAGAAAGTTAAAGCAATTAGTGAAGATGTGATGCTTGCCTATTTTGTGGATAAATTTAAGGACAGTAAATCATCCTCTTTATGGAGTTATTACTCAATGCTCAGATCTACTATAAGTATCAAAAATAATGTCAACATAAGCAGGTATGCAAAACTGATGGCATATTTAAAAAGGAAGTCTGTGGGATACAACGCTAAGAAATCAAAGGCATTCTCCAAGAATGAGGTTGTAAAATTCCTTGTTACGGCACCAGATGAGGAGTTTTTATTAATGAAGGTACTTAATTGCGATTTTTTTCAAAATCTACTTTTAAATAACAACTTATTTGCTTGTTTCGGGTGGTACTCATTGTGGGCATCGCTGGGGCATGTCGCCGAGTGGACTTATTTAAAATGAAAATTGAAGATATTAAGGAATTTGAAACCCACCTTGTTGTAACTGTCCCTGATACAAAGACACATGTAGATCGACAGTTCGTGGTTTACGTGGAAGGATTTTCATCAGAAATTAATAATATTTCAATTTTCAAGAAGTATAGAGCCCTTAGACCCGATCATACTGCCCATACACGGTTATTTATTGCATATGAAAGGAAGATGCACTATCCCACCACTGGGTATAAATACTTTTAGAAAAATACCTTCTCAAATTGCATCATATTTAAAGTTGTCCAGTCCCAAAGAATATACGGGACATTGTTATCGAAGGACGTCAGCTACATTATTAGTAGATGCTGGCGGGGATATCATGAGTTTAAAAAGACATGGTGGATGGAAGTCCTCCAGTATTGCGGAGGGCTATATTGAAAATTCGGTGCAAAATAAAATAGGAATTGCAAAGCAAATAAATGGTGTAGAAGAATATGCAGAGAGAACCTCATGTTTTAGTAAATCTGTAAATTTCAATTCTTGTGTCTCATCGGATAGTAAAACACTTCCTTCATTGATATAGTTTGGAAATGTTACAAATTTTACAATTTATATTAATATTTCTTAATTTATAAGTTTGGATTACTTTAGAAATTTAAATATGCAAGTATTTGTTATACATAATATAATGTTTAATAGAATTTCTTTTAAAAATAAAAAATACACTTGAATAATATTAAAACTTGTTTTTATAGTATGTAATTACTTACAGCACTAGTGCGGTAAAGTGATACTTACCGCATTTAAATCAGTGCGGTAAGTAGTTACTTACCGCACGTTTGTAGATAAGATAATTTATCAAACATCTGTTCAATGCAAATATTAGAATAGTAGACAAAAGCGAAAACTGGGCGCCTTTGGCATTCTTGTCGATCCTGGCTCATTAGCTTGGGGTGTACAGTGTACAACTGTGCGAGAAGACAAAGTATATAACCAAAGAGGATAGATATAACCAATAGTTACAACTGGTTGTTAATAATAATTAAAATGATTTAAAGTGGTCACTAAGGTTACCTTTGGGACTGTAAAAATTTCGAGGTTGGTTAAATCAGGAAAAGGTCGCCTTTTTTGTAGACCATTTATTATGTTGACAGTGTTGGTAAATAATTTTTAGTTTTAAAATAGTACCACCCATTGTTATCTATTAGTTATTATGACTTTTAAATGTTTTCATGTGTTATAAATATTTTACCCACGAATATATCTAATATAATACAATTTGAGGAGAATAGGCATATGTTTAAGATTTTTATTTTAAAAACTCCCCAGTACACGCTCCTAGCTAAGGGATTTTTCCAATAACAATGGTAAATCCTCAAATATAACAATAGCTTGCGATACATTTAAGATGGACCTACCTAAAGAATGCTCATTATTTGGATCGTTTAATGTAAACACAATATATTTTAAGGGATGGTGTTTAAATTGTTCTTGATACACCGGTATGCGTTTTGCATATTTAATGAGCATTTATTACTTCGCGCCATTTAAAGATAGACTATACACCAACCTGTCTTCTTAGTCGAAAAAACAGCAAGTATTATAACCCCGGCAGCAAGCGCGACCCTACTTGCTATAGGAGATAGTGATGTCACACAGCGGTTTCCGCGAGTCGATGTTCATAAATAATTTTAAAGACTTTAGAGGCGTCAGAAAGTGAGCCCGGTATTCGATTATCACTTGTTATAATTAATGTGTCTCATTTTGGATTTCGGACATATTCATTTGATTAACCCTGTATAAACAAAGAATAGAAAATATTAGGTTTAAAATATTCTTGCTACACGGAAAAAAAACTTTGTAAAAATAACCAAAAAAATAATAAAAGTAACTATATGTTATAGTTCTATCAAAGAGTACTCTTTGGTTCCATGTAGGACAACTACATGGTTTATTAAGGATGGCTATGAAATTATAGTAAAAATTATTAAAGTGCAAAAAACATAATGTTCTGTTGTTTTTTCTTGCTTCTATTGTTACGACTTTAACAATTATTTGTAAAAACTACCAACCAGCTTTAGACATTTTACTAATGGATGTTGTAAAATTTGTAATATTTTTTTGTATATTCTATTTATCTTAGTTGGACTTCTTACCAACCAACTTTTGTTATACTAATTAAACATTTTAGTAAATATTTAAAACTCCTTTTGTATTTCTTTAAATATTTTTTATTTGCCTTTACACGGGGTATAATGAAATATATTTGGTTTTTTTTTCTATTTTGGTCGAAACTAAGTCTTCCAGCGTTTCTATATTTTTTGATATTTTGTAAATATATATAGTGTTACTTATAAAAATTTTAAATTCCAATAGTTTATTGTTAAACCGTCCTACTATAATTACACCCTTCTAAATTCTATTAAATAATTTAGTAAATAAATATAGTGATTTTTACTAATTTTTTGTTATAACCATTTTTTATTCTTACTTACCTGTTTTTGTAAAAAAAAAATTATAAAAGCCACAAAAGTGTTTAGCAAAATTCATAATACAGTTGCCTATTTTTAATTAAATAAAACAGTGATTCAATCTAACCAAAACGCATTTGTAAAATGTAATATACCGGGTGTTTCTCAAAAGACGCTCACCCCTATAACTTTTTTGTATTTATAGATATTAAAATGAAATTTTGGAATTGTGCATAAGAGATGAGTCTGCATTTATTGGCATAATTTTTGATTTGTTAGCACTTCCGGTTTAACCGGAAGTGACCTTGACTTTGGTATTTTAAACCGGACACCCTGTATATTTTTACTTATTTGGATTCAGCATGATATTCTGAGTAAAATGACATCCCACTTGTCATTTTTTGACGTGTTATAACATTTTTATTCTCTTTTTTTTTGTATTGAATCTAGATGACCATGAATCAATTTAATAGGTTAATTTATATAGTCAAGTAGTTTACGAAAAATAAAAGTATGTCATATTAATTGACTTTCACGAGCGTTTAAAAAATGAAATGACGTTTACTCCATTTTTCCAAATGGAACGATAGTGGTTCACTAGGATATTTGAAACGAGCATTTTTTTCCCAACAATTTGATACCATACACTCCTATACTATTTTAAAACTTACGCAGGTGTTAAGAAATTGATCTAGGCAACTAGGCTTAATTAAAACTAAACTAAAAGAACTAAACAGTTGACTAATTCATTCTCAACAAACAACTAATAGTAGATAGTAATTGTTTATCATTATTAATAAATCAATCTAGGACTTTAATTATAATACCAATTATCATCGCTCTAAATGTTCGAAATGTCCTCCCTGTTGATGAAAACAATTTTCCACTTTTTCGACAGTTGCCCTCATTACATTTCTCAACTGGTTTACATTCATTATTTGAATTGCAGCTCTCACTTTATTTTCAAGTTCTGCACGTGTGACTGGTAGAACGTTGTAGACTTTGTTTTTGAGGGTTCCCCATGCAAAAAAGTCCAACGGAGTTAGGTCGGGGGATCTAATTTAGAAAATAAAAATGTTAAAGGATAAAAAGACATACCTACCAAAAAGCTTAATATCTTGCTGGCCATCTTATCGGTCCGTTAGTGCCAATCCAATTTTCCCCATACGTGTTATGAAGGTATTCCCTAACAGCACGAGAACTATGTGGTGGAGCCCCGTCTTGTTGAAAAATAATAGCCATTTGTTCAACTACAGGCAAATTTTCAAGAAATTGTTCTATTACTACTTGCAAGAAACCTAAATATCTTTCGCCGGTAAGGTTACCATCAAAAATAATTGATCCAACAATTCTATCTCCAATGATACCTAACCAGCAATTGAATCCAAATCGCTCTTGAAAATTGACTTCTTCCATTAAATGCAGGTTATCTTGTGACCAATAACGCTTGTTGTTTCTATTAAACATGCCCAAATTTGTGAATCGACTCTCATCCGAATAAAGAATTTTCGACGGAAATGTTGGATCTTGTTGATGTCTTTGTAAAAACCAGTTACAGTATTCAAGCCTTATGGCATGGTCATTTTGATAGAGATGTTGATAAATCTAGTATTTGTATGCATGTATTTGTATTTATGTAAGATCCTCCATACTGACGAGCTACTAATATCACATTCAACAGCAATTTCTCTGACTGAGGCAGTAATACTTATGACAATAATAGTACGTCAATTTTTTTCTCTTCACTTACAACATAGTTATTGACCGCATCCTCATTGGGTTCTGTACGCATTTTTTGTTCCAGTTTTGAAAAATAATGCCGGATTGGAAGTCGACGACCTGGAAATCTCTCTGCCTACAATCTTGCGGCCTCAGAAGTATTTCTTCTGGTCTCCAAAAATTAAGAGCATATCAATTTGTTCATTTCTAGTAAAACTAACCATTTTATCTGATTTACAATCTAAGTTTTGTAAACGAATGACATTTGAACAACTTTTAATTAGAGCCATATTGGCTTTGATATTCAATTCAATTGTTTTTCAAAGCCGCCTTTATATTGGGATTTAAGGCAAATTTTTTCGTGTTAATTTTAAAATAGCATAGGAGCGTATATGGTATCAAATTGTTGGGAAAATATGCTCGTTTCAAATATCCTAGTGAACCACTATCGTTCCATTTGGAAAAATGGAGTAAACGTCATTTCATTTTTTAAACGCTTGTGAAACTTAGAAAGTCAATTAATATGACATAATCTTATTTTTCGTAAACTACTTGACTATAAATTAACCTATTTAATTGATTCATGGCCCTCTAGATTCAATACAAAAAATGAGAATAAAAATATTATAACACGTCAAGAAATGACAAGTGGGATGCCATTTTACTCAGAATATCATGCTGAATCCGGATAAGTAAAAATATACAGGGTGCCCCATTTAAAATACCAAAGTCAAGGTCACTTCCGGTTAAACCGGAAGTGCTAACAAATCATAAATTATGTCAATAAATGCAGACTCATCTCTTATGCACAATTCCAAAAGTTCATTTTTATATCTATAAATACAAAAAAGTTATAGGGGCGAGCGTCTTTTGAGAAACACCCGGTATACCTTAGTAGTGGCATAATTATACAGATTTATAGTAATTAAGAGGTTTTATAGAGAAATATCCTATAAAATTCTTACTAAACTAAATTTACAATACTGTTTTTTCCATGTACTAACCCGGCGCGTAGAGTAAAAACGGAATGTTGTAATCGGTTCCAATGATCAAAGGAAGTTTTTCTTTTGTTCTGGCATTATATAGAAACTTGTGGAACCCTTCAGTCGATTTCACAAACCAAGAATGATTCGGTTCCCCCTTTTTTAGAGTACCATACACAAATACTTTATGTAGACTTTCAGAGGCCATATTAACTGAAACAGAAAATGTTATTTAGATATGTATAAATTTTACTAATTTTTTTTAAAGATATTCCATTTTAATAATAAGACTTATAAGTATCAAGAAAAATGTTTAGCGACACGAATAAATATGTCAGTTCCTTTAAAAATTAGTTTCATAATTATTAAATAGTCTTTAATTAAGGAAAACTACAAGTCTATGCAAAATCGCCTCCCAAGACTGACTGCAAATGCTCGGACTGTACAAAATCGGACTAATACGATTTTGACAAACTTTTGTTAACATAATCTACATCTACAATTTTTCATTTTTTCATAGTTCTTATAGTAGGTATAACACATACTTATCAGTAGACATTAAAATTGATTTTATATTCCCTATTTATACACCAGGTTGAAAATTTTTTTGGTTAGTCAAAAAGGTGAAGCATAAAAATTACCTGACCAGGGCGAAGAAATGTTTGGGAAACGCTGGTCTAGACTAGTCTTAAGTCTAGGGTATCTCGTCACGGAGTCCATTACACTGACCTACAATTTTTTCGTCGTTAACACAACGCAAGCGGACAACTTTCTTTTAGTTTATAAAATTATAGGCACGTTTTTAATTGTGTCATCATGTATTAATAAATTATTGTAATATGTATTTTTTTACCTTTCTAAACCTACTTACAGTTTTATAAACTAAAAGAAAATTGTCCATTCGCGTTGTATGTGTTAACGCCGAAAAAATCGTATGTCAGTGTATACAGAGGGTATCCTAGGGTTGTCCCATCGTCGACAATGTTAGGGCTATTGCAGTTATTATCTTAGAATTAGGACTAAACTCAGGTTAACTTCGAAAAGTGTCTTGCACAACTTTTTAAACTTAGTTTATTGCATTTTAATTCTGAACTAACTTTAACCTCCATGATTGATGGTTTAAGTTCAAACATCAGGGTTAAACCTTGTTTTACGTCCACAATTAGTGCTTTACACCTTTTTTTTTAAGTTTTGCTTTTACTCGTGAACTCAGTTAATAGCAAATTCCATTGGTAAAAGAAGTGCGGCTCTGGTATGTCACTCAGTGCACAAAAAATATTGCACGAGTTCACTACCAATGTTACAGATTTGACCTTGAGTCCACTTTTCCAATTAACTAAGGATAATACTTCTCATCGCTATCAATACTACTGGTCAAAATAGTATTTAAAATATACAAGTCAGATATTTTTCAAAACCTTGTATGTCTTGACGTGTTCATCCAGTTTTCGGTGCCGCACGACCTCTACGAGCACGTGCGGAACTGATTGCACTCGGTGCAAGAAATGTTGCAACGGTTTCTCAATGGTTTACAAATTTTGCACTTGAGTCGCACTTCTTTTACCAATGGAATTAACTATAATATTTAATATAATGAATATGAAGATATATTCGACGATGATTCAGAAATCTGGAGGTTATTGAACAGGGTTTCACCCATGGTTTCTCCAGGCGCGTATTTCAACGCCAAAATTATTTTGAAGAAATGGATGATTATACGTTTTTTTATAAAATATCGTTTATACCAGTGTTTCTCAACCTGGGTTCCGCAGAGGGGGGTTTGGGGTTCCGCGTTAAGAGGCCAATAAAACATAAATAGTAGTAAATAGTATCACGCCACAAAAAAATGTGAAAAAAATATTCGTATAGTGCTTCCTCTTGTGATTTATTTTTCTCATTTTCTTCATTTGCGTTCGCACGCAGGTATCATAATTCTGTCTCTTTTATATTTTAATAACGCATAAGTGTATTCAATTTAATTAATATTTAAATATTGTAACGAGAAATTAGACTTAATCCGGCAAAGTCTCCAGTATCAACCGCTCTTCACGCCAAAAATAAACATGACGTAACAGGCGCGCGAGAGAAGGAAAGAAGTTATCCCGCGAGCAAGCTAGATGTCAAACGCCTACTGGAAAATTCGGGATCTCCTAAATCGGCTTATAGGCGCCGGAATTCCTGATAGAGAGGACAGTTAATGAGTAATCCTGTTTATCGTTAGTGATCAAACAATAATAGAGCATAAGTATAATACTTATTTATCATAAATGGCTTAAAACTGGTAGTTTAAAAAGGAAATAAGGGATAGATTCAACCACACTCAGTGGCGTAACTAGCCCTCTGACCTGGGGGTTGCCTAGGGTGGGCCTGTTATTGTGACTTGTAGTGGCGGCTCGTGTAAATGCGGGCCGGCGGAGAGCCACGCCCAAATTTTAACAAATTTGGTCAATAATCAACAGTAATATCACAAGACCTCGTTTTCTTATCGGTTAGATTTTTCAGCTGTCACGAAAACTTTTTTTGGATATTTTTCGAGTTGAATTTGGACATGCTTATTCTGATTAGATCCCGAAAGCGAAGCTCGAGGGATTTAATTTTTAAATAAACAAGCCCAAAGTTCAACGAGTATTGCCAAAAAAGTTTGAGTGAAAAATGGAAAATTTAACCAATAAAAAAATGATGGTCGAGTGATATAATTGATGCTATATTTGCGAGGCGAGTTGCGAGCTTACAAAGTCAGCCTTTTTCTGAGGGTGGCCTAGCGACGTCTGGGGGGGGGGGGCTGGCCCCCTTAGGCCCCCCTGTAGTTACGCGCCTGACCACACTGACAAAAATTGATTTACCGATGTCGTGGGTTGCAGAATTAGAGCTACTTTAACGCACGTTTCTATGTTATTCAAACTGAGTCTACGAATTAACTACTTTAACGCACGTTTCTATGTTATTCAAACTGAGTCTACGAATTATCACAAATTATTTAGAAACGCTACAATAAATCATTTTGAGGTGAAATAAGTCATAAAAAGTGCTCTAAAAACCCATGTCGAGGGTAAATCATCAATCGAAAGGTGACAGTTAGTTCCGAATTCGCGCTCGTGCCGATTTGGCGCGGTAACTTCATCCCATTGATATTAATTAATACCTCGAGCACGTCGCGTCGTCATGGACCACATATATTCCGCCTTATGGTTCTGTGGCTATAGAAGGAATGCGAATAAAAAAAAGACTCATGTACCGGATCTGCTAAGTTTACAAATAAATTTTAAATAATAATTACCTAATTTTATGATGATTAGACCGCGTATGAATTTTTTACCACCCACGCATTTCCCGGTGGCCGCTTCTAGTCGATGAAATAATTGTTGTGGACACATGAATAAAATAATGCCTAAAAAATGTGTGTCCCACTGCATTCTCCTTTACCTATTGCCACTGAGAGTGGACAGTGGTGTGGTCTTATTAATAAAATAAGAGGAAGTAAATTTAGTTTATTAACTTATAAAGTATTGATATGAAACGAGGCACCGCACGCTTTTGCCGCTACAGTTAAACCTGACTTTTTTTGCCTTTTACCCCCTTGTCTCCTCAACCGTCGTAGCCACAGACTCGTAAGGCGGACTATAACTGGACTTGCTATCCGCGCAATCGTTGATCGGAGGGATCTTTTTTATTTTTGTTCAGAGTTTGTTCTCATACAGGTGCGTAAAAATGAGGATACTCCAACTTTAGGATAGATTATATGTATAGTCGTTAAGTAAGCTAGAACAACTGAAAGGTCCAGTTTTGATAATTCGAATCATGAATTAATCTAGCCCGAGTAGTAACGCATCACAATTCCCATATTAGTCTCTGGCAGCTTAAACAATGAATTGCTGCAGCCCACGTCGCATGTGATCGTTAAACCCAGTTACGATTAGCTAACCTAGCTAGCTAAAACAACCCATCTTCAGGGCTATTATAACTCATGAACAGTGATTTGATGAAATTTCTTCGATTTAGTTGCCGTAATTCAGAGGTCTGAGCTGTCCCCTATTAGCAACACGCGTCGGTCTAGGATAACTCATATTTAAGTTATATCAACTCGATAATTCGCTTAATGCAGTCATAATAAAAAAGGGAGATTTCGGGTAATACTAATAGCAGCAATGAGTCTATGCCTACAACTTCAAGTTCTGTTCACATCGCAAATAAGCCAATCAAAATTAAAAAATATTGCCAAGAATATTTGTCGTATGGTTTTGTTTCTGTTGGTGATTCTAGTGCTCCGAACGGCAAGTGTCTAATCTGTTTTAAAATTTTTAAAAACAGCTCATTAGCTCCAGGGAAGCTGTTAAGACACTTACAAACAAATCGTAGTGAGTACAAAGACAAACCTGTGGAATTTTTTCAACGTCGGCTAGTGGAAGTGAAGCGGAATTAATGATAAAACATGTAAAGTCTCATTTCAAGTAAGTTACCGTATAGCTAAGGCAGGAAAAGCGCATACTATTGCCGAAACTGTTATACAACTATGCATAATAGATGCTGTTGCAGCCATGGTTGGCGAAAAGTTTTTAGTAATACCTAACATTATGGTGCCACTTTAAAATGTAGGAGAATTCATGAAACAAGTGACGAAATAGAAAATACAGTGATTCAAAGGATATAAGGTAGTAGTTGATACGCATTACAACTTGATGAATCAACAAACGTGCATAGCAGGGCTTGCAGTACTGCTCGTTATCGTTTGGTATATACACAACAACTTTGCAGAAGAAGAAATGCTATTTTGCAAACCTCTGAAGACTCATACAACCGGAGAGGAAATTTTCAACTTGGCCGATTCTTATATCACTGAAAAGGAGATTAATTGGAACAAATGCATTAATATTTGCAGCGACTGTGCAAAAGCAATAACTGGTAATAGGTGTCCCCATAAATCAGATTTTATTAGCGCTTAGATATTATGGAACTGGTCACCCTAGGTACCTAAAAATGCCCGGAGATCAGTTAACTGAATAAGTAAAATTTTATTATATAGCAAAATTCCGAAAACTGTAGTCGTGGTTCAGGAAACCTTTAATTGCCCAAAAGGTACAATCTATATACGAAAATCCCTAAGATTGATTACAAAGTTGCTTGACAATTTTGACACATTTACATAGAATCTTACTTCCTTTCCCCTTGCCCACCTCTTGAAGTTAGCTCAGCCATAGTTACCTTCTGCCTTTGACTCTTGCACAGGGAAATTTTTTTAAGTGCCTCACCCGATTGGCGATTTTCCTGCTGACTATCATAAAAAACAAATTACATATTTCTCAATGATTTTCGATAAGGAAGCCGAATTTAATGTCAAAAAATACATAGATATCCAAATTTGACAGATGAGACGCCATTTTGAACTTTCTTAAATGGCAACCCCCATAAATAACCACACGATTGAATTGCACTTGGCGATCCGATTCTAAAACTATATAGTTGTTGATATTTATTTTCAGCCGTTTCGGAAATACGGGGGTCCCTAATTTGCCTCCATCGATTTTGTCTTTTAAGTGTCTCACCCCTTTAATAAATAGACCTTCTAAACTGAACACCCTAATTTTTTTCACAGTGACATAATTTCCCGTGAGCAAGCGATCTACGCTATAGTCAAATCCGACAGATGTCAAAAAGTGACAGATACAACGCCATTTTGAATTATTTTAAATGGCAACCCCCATATATAACTACTACACGATTGAATTGCATTTGGCTACCCGATTCTAAACTATATAGTTGTTGATACTTATTTTCTGCCGTTTCGGAAATAGGGGGTTCCTAATTTGCCTCCATCGATTTTGTCTTTTAAGTGTCTCACCCCTTTAATAAATAGACCTTCTAAGCTGAACACCCTAATTTTTTTCACAGTGACATAAAAATTCAAAATGGCGTCGTATCTGTCACTTTTTGACATGCATCTGTCGGATTTGACTATTGCGTAGATCGCTTGCTCACGGAAAATTATGTCACTGTGAAAAAAATTAGGGTGTTTAGCTTAGAAGGTCTTTATTAAAGGGGTGAGACACTTAAAAGAAAAAATCGATGGAGACAAATTAGGAACCCCCGTATTTCCGAAACGGCTGAAAATAAGTATCAGCAACTATTTACTTTTATAATCGGATCGCCAAATGCATTTCAATCGTGTGGTTATTTATGACGGTTGCCATTTAAAAAAATTCAAAATGGCGTCGCCTCTGTCACTTTTTGACATCTGTCGGATTTGACTATAGCGCAGATCGCTTGCTCACGGGAAATTATGTCACTGTGAAAAAAATTAGGGTGTTTACCTTAGAAGGTCTATTTATTAAAGGGGTGAGACATTTAAAAGACAAAATCGATAAAGGCAAATTAGGAACCCCCGTATTTCCGAAACGGCTGAAAATAAGTATCAACAACTATATAGTTTTATTATATTGTGGTTATTTATAGGGGTTGCCATTTAAGAAAATTCAAAATGGCGTCTCATATGTCAAATTTGTAAATCTATGTATTTTTTGACATTAAATTCGGCTTTCTTATCGAGAATCATTGAGAAATATGTAATTTGTTTTTTATTATAGTCAGCAGGAAAATCGCCAATCAGGTGAGACACATAAAAAAATGTCCCTGTACAAATTTTTAGAGTCACCGAGAACTAAATGTACCCTGCTCGGTTTGCCAGTTGTAAAGAAATTGTATAATTTGTCCATCTTATTTATCTTAAGCCCAATTTATAAACTTAGTTAGTTACGCTACGCTTAGTTGAGTTCAGTTCCGACGATGATCGTTCGACTTCAACAAACGAAAACATATGAAACCATTAATAAACTTTACGTTCGTACGTTACGCTACGCTGCGCTCCGCCGAAGATGACTATGACCAAGTTTTATCTTTTTACGTTGCCATTCGTTGCAGTTCGACTTGTAACCAATGGGCGCCGAAAGTTTAGTCACGTGGGTTTGTTTTGACGTATGACGTATGCCATTTATTTTTTTAAGGTTTGTTTGCTTTTGCCATTTTGTAAAATAAAAGTGATTTCTGTCTTCCAAAAATAATTTTTAATTAACAAAGGATGGAGAGCCAGCGTACAGAACTGGATCGCGATATGGACTATTGGTCACAGTAATTTGACCAATAAAATGCAGAACGACATGCGACACGGAACGTACGTTTATAAATTGGAAAGCGTTTGCGGCGAACCGTAACTGAGAGCGAAGCGAAACTGAACTGAGCGTAGCGTAACTATATACAAAGTTTATAAATTGGGCCTTAAAGAATATTGTTCAGACGGTATAATCTAAGAAAATTATACAAAGACTAGAAGTTTTACGCTAATGAGAGATGAATATCCGCTAGAGAGCGCTGCTTCGGCCAATTGTCAGGCAAATTTTAATTCGCGCCGTGAAATATACACATTCTCGGGCATTAACGTTGCCGCACTGTTTCTATCGTTTCTATCTGCCTGAGGAACATTTGCTGAAAGAAAAGACAATGCAAAAGTAACTACTCGTATTAAAGAACTAAGATTGTTTAAGTAACATATAATTAGTTTGTACTTTTACAACGAATAAAAGCTTATTTCCCGATCATACAATTATAGGTATTATTGATTATAAAAACATTACTTATTTTTATTTTAGTTAATTGTCACGGCTATTTTTTCGTTAAATCTTTTTTCACGGGTACATAAAAATATTTTCAATCAAATTTTATTAAAAAAATATTCAATTAAATATTTACATGGATATTATACGAAATTACCAATACTAACATAAAACAAAAGTTTATTTCAATTTCTGGGAGGCTTAATATATTATAACCGTGGTATTGAATGAGGTGTAAAATTACTAATTTTGGGGAGAAAATCTTATCTATTTTAATATAAATAACGCTGAACGTCATTTTGAATTTTATTTTAGACGTACTCTCAATTGTGGTGTAGCGACAGTAGTGTTCAAATGAGAGTTCTGACTATCCCCCCACCCCTTTTTATGACCTTGACCTTGAGTAACCCGGCCTTGACCTTGACCTTGAATTTGACCTTGACCTTGAACCCGAGGTTGACCTTGAATTTGGCATTGACCTTGAATTTGACCTTGAATTTGACCTTGAATTTGACCTTGACCTTGAGTAGCCCGGCCTTGACCTTGACCTTGACCTTGAACCCGAAGTTGACCTTGAATTTGGCATTGACCTTGAATTTGACCTTGACCTTGAACCCGAGGTTGACCTTGAATTTGGTATTGACCTTGACCTTGACCTTGACCTTGAAGTTTACATTGACCTTGAGCGTGTCTAACATTGAAGAAGTAAGTGGAATTATACCCCCTCCCCGAGAATTTGTCTTATAAATATGATTTCATTTGAAAAGAACCCCATAGTCACACAGATAGTTTAAGTCACTCCTTTTGGTAAATAAACTATTTACTAATCATGAATAATTACAAATGTGAAAAATGTGGTTCGTTATTTACCTATTCAATTAATATGTTGCGGCATCAAAGAGAATCTTGTAAGAAAAGATTTGATAGTGATAATGTTGGAGGGAAGCGTCGTAGAATTGATGGTGGTGCATCGACGTCAAGTATGCAGAATTGTGCTGTATGTGAAGTGAGTGTACCACAGGGGCGGATGTTAGCCCATTCGAGAACGTCGCTGCATAAAAGTAGATCATGTGTGCCGCTGTGCAATGGTGTTGAGCTTATAAATCATGCATTTAAAAATAGAATTGCATCATATCGCATTAACAGTGAAATTGAGCATGTTGACTATTCAGCATTTTTTGCTGAAATCGAAACAAAAGTGATGCAATTAATAAGTGACATACTTAGTAGAGAACATGCGTTGAAAATAAATATGGTTGCTGTTGGCAGATATTTTCTACAATCACAGGATATATTTAGTGAAAAATCTTTCAACACCTGCAATGAGATAGTTGCTGCAGGAAGTGATTTAAAGGATGTGTATGGATCTTTTGTGGAGGTAATGAAGGTGCAGGCAACAGAGTTTCAGGAAAAAGATTCAGGTACGGTAAAATAGAAAAAAAATGTTTGCGAAGTAATTTATTTAACAGGTTAAGATAAAATCTAACAATTTTTTTCTTTTTTTGCAGGGTGGGCCTTGGAAAAAATTTTATATTTGGAGGTGAATATTAACAAGTATTCACCCCTTGGTGGTTCATCCTATATAAAATTACCAAGATTCATTGAATATAAAAAAGCTGTGATAAATGTACTGAACCAGGATCAGTGTTGTTTTGCTTGGTCCATAATGGCAGCTTTATTTCCTACAGTCTCGGATCCATCACAACTTAGTTCCTACCCCCATTACAGCACTACGTTGGACTTTACAGGTATGGATTTTCCAGTTAAATTGTGTGATATTAAAAAATTTGAGGTGTTAAATAATATTTCAGTTAATGTATACGGTTTAGAATCCTCTTTTAAAGATAATAAAACGCAATATGAGGTGGTCGGCCCATTAAGATATGCTACAAAAAAGCTACCAATGCACGTCAATTTGTTGTTAATAACTGAAGATTGTAATGCTGGTGATAAAGAAAGCAGTTCAAAAAGTCATTATTGCTGGATAAAAGATTTGTCTCGTTTAGTTTCCAGTCAAATTTCAAAGCATAATCAGAAATTATATTTTTGTGACGGTTGCCTAATCTATTTTAGATCACTTGAAGATTTAACATTACATCAAAAGCACGATTGTAAGCATATCTATGCGTTGACACCCTCAACGGATCTGAAAGTAGATAAATTTGGAAAGAGTGTACCGGAAAATATATTAAAATTTGATAGTATTGAGAAACAAATGCGCGTTCCCTTTGTTGTTTACGCGGATTTTGAATCAGTATTAAAACCCATTCAAACGGTGGAACCAAATAATGAAAATTCTTATACTGTTAAAAGTTTAAAACATGAACCATACTCTTTTGCATATTTAATTAAATGCTCTTTTGATGATTCTTTGTCCAAGTTTGAGCTATATCGGGGCACTGATGCCGCCAAAGTTTTTGTGGATCGTATTGAGACAGATTTGAGATTCCTTTATAATACATATTTAAAAGATATTAAACCAATGCATCGTTTAACAACCGCTGAACAACAAGAGTTTGAAAATGCTGAGATATGTGGCATATGTGAGCAAGCTTTTCAGATTGATGATGTAAAAGTAAAAGATCATTGCCACATAACTGGTAAAAAAAGACGTGGTGCTGCACATTCCATATGTAACTTAAATTATAAAATACCAAGTTTTGTCCCCATTATTTTCCATAATTTAAGTGGATATGATAGCCACATGTTTATAAAGGAACTCTGTCGATATGGAGACAAAATTGATGTGATAGCTCAAAGTAAGGAGAAGTATGTATCATTTACAAAGAGTATTTACATGCACGACTACGTGGATGGAAAAACCGGACAGATGAAACGGAAATATTTAAAGTTGCGATTTATAGACAGTTTTAAATTTTTATCAACATCTTTGGAAAATTTGGGTAATGGTTTAAATGTTAATGAATTTAGAGAAACGCGAAAATATTTTGTCACTGAGGGTAAATTTGATTTAATGCGTCGAAAAGGCGTTTTTCCATATAGTTTTATTGACTGCATCGATAAAATGAATAATGAAAATCTTCCAACAAAAAATGAGTTTTATGATCATTTACGAGAAGAACATATCAGCGATGAGTGTTATGAAAGAGCAAAAGAGGTGTGGCGCTTGTTTGCATGTAAGAATTTAGGTGATTATTCGGATTTATATTTAAAGTCTGACGTATTGTTATTAACTGATGTTTTTGAGCAATTTCGCGATACATGTTTAAAAGTTTACAAACTCGATCCTGCGCAGTATTTTACCCTTCCAAGTTTATCATTTGATTGTATGTTGCGCATGACCAAGGTGGAGTTAGAACTGATAACGGATATTGATATAATCCATTTTTTCCAAAAGGGAATTCGCGGTGGCATAAGTCAGTGTACAGATAGAATGCATATTGCCAATAATTCATTTTTACCAAATTTTGATCCCAACGAACCTTCTTCATTTATAAGCTATCTGGATGCAACAAACCTATACGGTCATAGTATGTCCCAAACTTTACCATTAGGCGGTTTTAGATGGCTCTCAGCAGGTGAAATACTTGATTTAAATATTTTGGCTGTTGACGATGATAGCCCGCAAGGATATGTTTTCGAAGTGGATGTTCATTACCCTGAAGAATTACATGATGCACATTCTGATCTTCCGTTCTTAGTAGAAAACATAATACCTCCTACTAAGACAGCAAAATTACCAAAATTAATTCCGAATTTAAATGATAAAAAGAGATATGTAGTTCACTATAGAACGTTGAAACAAGCCATCTGCAACGGCCTAATGGTAATGCAAACTCATAGAGTATTAAAATTTGATCAATCGAAGTGGTTAAAAACATACATTGATTTTAATACTGAATTGCGAAATTCTTCTACGACAAAATTTGGTAAAGACCTCTTTAAATTAATAATAAATGCTGTTTTTGGGAAGACTATGGAAAACGTGGAAAAGCGCAAAGATATAAAGTTGATTACTCAATGGGAAAATGCTCGCGGTAAAGTTGGAGCAGGGTCATTAATTGCTCGCCCCAATTTTAGCAGCAGATCAATATTTTCCGAAAACTTTGTCGCGATCCACATGAATAAATTGAAAATTATTTACAATAAACCGATATATATAGGGTTTTCCATATTGGACATCTCAAAAACAGTAATATATGATTTTTTCTACAATTTCATTAAGAAAAAGTTTGGTAAGAATGCATCCTTACTTTACACTGATACGGACTCGCTTATTATAAAAGTATTGACCGATAATTTTTATCATGTAATAACGGAAAACCCAGATAAGTTTGACACGTCAAATTATCCAGAGCAAAATAAATTTAATATAATCAAAAATAAATCGGTATTGGGTAGGATGAAGGATGAATTTCCGGACGACCCAATAATTTCGTTTTATGGTACAGGGGCCAAAGCTTATTATGTAAAATCGTTAAGTAATGAATTAAAAAAAGCTAAGGGGGTCAAAAAATCAGTCGTAGAAAAGGAATTGCATGAAGAAGATTATCGGAAAATCGTCGAGCACGGTGGACTTATATTTAGAAAAATGAAAACATTTCGAAGTGAATTGCATGATGTTTATACGCAAGTTATTAATAAAGTTGCTCTGTCACAAGTAGTTAGGTTTCCTATTTTGTAAACCATTCCAAATCCATGGATTCACCCCCATTCCCAAAACTCAATTCCCCCTTCTACAACTACACAATCCCCTTTCTACAACTACTCTGATTCCTCCCTCCAAACCAACCCCACTCTTCTCCCCACTCTTCTCCCCACTCTTCTCCCCACTCTTTTCCCCACTCTTCTCCCCACTCTTCTCCCCACCCTTCTTCCCACTCCGTATTTAAAGCTATGGTGAATCATTCTATAGTTAGTTATGTATCCTGCGTGGTGCCAAAATTATTCTCTCAGATTTCGCATTGTAAAAAGAACTCGTTGTTTAGTTTGTCAAAAATTAATAGTACATAGTAATTTCAGTTGTATACAGTATTGTGTAAATTGTTGTCAACTGAGACCAGTTAAAACAAAAGAAGAATGTGTTGATTTTAATAGAAGAATGTGTTGATTTTAATAGAAGTCTTAAAGATGATCAGACATTCCCTAAAAATAAGTGCTTGAAAGATGTTAAAACTTAAACATAAAATTAAAGTGTTAGAAATAAAAAAACATTTCATTAACTCACACCATAGACTATTACAAATTTACTGTGATGATAAGGATCTATTTACGTTGATTGAAGGAGCTATAATTTTATGTGATAAAGTTTGTAAAGGATCCGTTAGTGCTAAACATTTTAACGATCATATAAAGCTTATAGGTTTAGGATTGGATTCATATGTTTGGTTACACTTAATGAGAGAAAGAAATCTAATTGCTGAGGAATAAGTATCAGTGTTTTCCCCTTTCTCTTCAATTCTAATTTAATCATACAAGATGTATCAATGCGATGATTGCAAAAAAAGTTTTAAACAACAATCAAATGTTTATAGACATCAAAGAGAATCCTGTCCTAATAGACCATCTTGTTCTGGTGTAAAAAGGAAGAATAATACCCAATTATTTAATACCCTAACAAAGAAAACTAAAATAGAAGAATCCAAACAAAACCCTGTACCTAAAGTTATTCTATCGCGATGTAAAGACTGTGATACTTGGTATGTTAAAAATAAACTCAGTGCACATTTACGTTCAAACTTACATAAAAGCGGATTTAAAAGTGACGATAACGTAAAAATTATAACTTCCGCGTTTAAAAACAGAATTGTGTCGTATATGTTGCTTCCATCAAAAAGACATGTAGATATTGAAGAATTTTTTGGTGAAGTTAAACAAAAGTTTGTAAGTTTAATTTCTGTACAATTAGGTAAGCATAGATGTGTTAAAATAAATGTAGAATTATTTGGAAACTATCTTTTACAAACAAAAGAGACATTAGAAACTAAATCATTTAATACTAAAAATAAGGTCATAACATCAACAACAAATTTAAGTGGAATTTATAAAGAATTCTTATCTGAAATTAAACAGAAAGTTTCAATATTTGCAGAAAATGGTTCAGGGTGGGCTTTAGAAAAAATATTACATTTAGAACTTAATATTAACAAATACAACCCAATCAGAGCATCCTCATATATACCTTTACCAAAGCAAATTATGAATAAACATGGTGTAATTAACGTTAAAAATAATGATTCTTATTGTTTTGGTTGGAGTGTCATAAGCGGATTATTTCCAGCTGAAAATCATTCTGATAGAACAAGTTCATATCCAAACTTTCTTAACTTTTTAAATTTTGAAGGAATAGAGTTCCCAGTAAAGTTAAAAGATATATCCAAATTTGAATCACTTAATCAGATATCTGTGAATGTTTACGGCTTAGAGAGTATTTACGAAGACTGTAAACTCAAATATGAAATTGTGGGTCCACTGCATTACACTAATAAAAAACTTCCAACACATGTAAATTTGTTGTTGATAAGTGATGGTGAAAATAATCATTATTGTTGGATTAAAGATATGTCTAAACTGTTATCATCTCAAATTAATAAATCAACTGAAAAAAAGTATTTTTGTGATGGATGTTTAATTTATTTTACTTCATTGCAAAAACTAGAAATTCATCAAAAAAACGATTGTAATCATTTGTATACAACAGTTCCCACCAATGAAATCAAAATTAATAAGTATGGTCAACATATACCGGAAAATATATTACAGTTTGAAAATTTTCAAAGACAACTAAAAGTTCCATTTGTAATATATGCGGATTTTGAGTGTTTTTTAAAACCTCTACAATTTGATCAACCTGAAAATGATTTGGATTCATATACCCGTAACACATTTAAACATGAGCCTTACGCCTTCTCATATTTTATTAAATGTTCATATGATGATTCTTTATCATTGTTAGATTCTTATTTTGGCTTAGATGCAGCTGAAGAATTTTGTAAACGAATTGAAGGTTGTGTTCATAGAATTTATAATGATCATCTTAAAAATGTAGTTAAAATGATTCCCTTATCCGATGAACAGAAGTTGTCTTATAAAAATTGTAACAAATGTCACATATGTAATGAAAAAATTGAAGAAAATGAAAAAGTTAGAGATCATGATCATTTAACAGGTGAATTTCGAAATGCAGCTCACAGCATTTGTAATTTAAATTTTAAAATACCCTATTTCATACCTATATTTTTTCATAATTTAAGTGGTTACGATAGTCATCTATTTGTTAAACAACTGTGTTGTGAACAAGATAATATTGATGCACTTGCACAAACTAAAGAGAAATACATTTCATTTTCAAAATCAATCTTAGTTGGTAAATACAAAGATAAAGAAAATAAAGAAAAAAACCTGTTCATTAAAATGAGATTTTTGGATTCATTTCGATTTGTGGCAAGCTCATTAGAAACACTTGGTGAAAGTCTAGAATCAAATCAATGCATTGAAATTAAAAAACATTTTCAAGATTCTGATCAGTTTAATGAAATTCGAAAAAAAGGTGTTTACCCGTATTCTTATATGGATTCATTTGAAAAATTGTATGAAACCCAACTTCCTAGTATTGATCAGTTTTATGATAAACTTAAAGATGAACCTCTTGATGAGACAGATTATAAGAGAGCAATTCATATTTGGAATTTGTTTAATTGTCAAACCATAATGGATTACACAAAAATTTACTTATTTTCAGATGTTCTAATATTAACTGATTTTTTTGAAGCATTTCGAAATGTATCTTTAAATCTTTTCAAGTTAGACTCTGCTCATTATTACACATCACCAGGTTTAAGTTGGGATGCTATGTTGCGTATAACTAATGTGAAGTTAGAATTATTAACAGATATTGACATGTTGCATTTTTTTAAAAATAGTGTAAGAGGTGGTATCTGCCATTGCAGCGTTCGAAAGGCTGAAGCCAATAATCCTTATTTTAAAAGTTTTGATCCCACAAAACCAAATTCATTTATAATGTATTTAGATGCGACCAACTTGTATGGACATAGTATGAGTCAATGTCTTCCAACAAGTGATTTTTCTTGGATGGAAAGAGATGAAATTAATTCTCTAGATGTTTTATCTATCTCTGATCATGCAGAGTATGGGTATGTTTTTGAGGTTGATATGAATTACCCCAAAAGGTTACATCTCCAACACAATGAGCTACCTTTTCTAGCTGAAAACATTCACCCTCCTGACAGCAAACAAAAAAAATTAATTTGCAATTTAAATAATAAAGAAAAATATATAATTCATTATCGAAACCTAAAACAAGCTCTTAGGAATGGATTAAAATTAACTAAAATTCATCGAGCTATTAAATTTAAACAAACAACATTTCTAAAACCATACATTGATTTAAATACTGAAATGAGAAATAAATCCAAGAATAAGTTGGAAAAGGATTGCTATAAATTATTTAATAATGCTATATATGGTAAATCATTAGAGAACATTGATAAGCGCGTTGATATTAGATTAATCACTCATTGGGAAAATATTGGTAAGAAGCAAGGAGCGCAAACATTGATTGCTAAACCAAATTTTAAAAATAGACTAGTTTTTAATGAAAACTTTGTGGCGATACAAATGGAGAGAGTTAAAGTATCTTATAACAAACCTGTTTATGTTGGATTTTCAGTGTTGGAACTATCAAAAACTGTTATTTATGATTTTTATTATGATTATATTAAAAGGAATTATGGTGACAAAGCAATATTATTGTACACGGATACGGATAGCTTAATATTACAAGTTGAAACAGAAAACTTCTATCAAGATATTCAAAAAAACTTAGACAAATTTGACACCTCTAATTACAATGAAAATAATATTCACAACATAACTAAAAACAAATCTATATTAGGATGTATGAAAGACGAATTCGCAGGTAAACCAATTTTAAGTTTTTACGGAACAGGTGCAAAAGCATATTGTGTGAATTTAGAAGACAAATCTGAAAAGAAAGCCAAGGGTGTAAAAAAGTATGTTATTCAAAATTCTATTACAAAACAAGATTATAAAGATGTAGTAGAAAATTTCGAAACTAAATTTAGGAAAATGAATATATTTCAATCCATATTGCATGATATGTTTACACAATTAAAAAATAAAGTTGCATTATCTCCGAAAGATGATAAACGATACATTATACCCGAATCTTTTAGAACCCTAGCTTGGGGGCATAAACATATAGATATTTTAGAAGATAAATCCAAGACTGATAATGAGGATATCAATATTTGTTCTAAGATTCTTCAAAATTTAGTTCATGATCAGTATAAAACCTAGAAATTAACACAAGTCAAGTTTATTTTTAAAATGGTAGTGTTACCAGTAGGAGTGTTGTTTCTCTTTGCCTACATTAACAATACTTTGTACATACAAGTTGACCCAGGAGTTCGAGAAGCTTTTATTTGTTTATCAGTTGATAATGTAAAGAATGACACTTGGCCATCAACATGGAGAAGAATGAATCTTAGCAGTGGGTTATTTTTATACAATGTTGATGATTATATTAAATCTTCTCTTGTAGAATATAAGTTAAGATTATATTATTTTAATAAAACCAATGTTGTAACAAAAGAATGGAAGGAGTTATATAGAAGCTCGACAGAATGTCATTTATATATGTGTATTATATTATCAATTATATTTTTTCTATTGTTTATATGTATGTTAGGATTTATATTGTTTAAAGCATATATGTATTATAAATAAATGGGTAAAGGAACATTTGTGTTTTATTAAAAAACACATTTTTATTGTTAAAGTTTTATTCACAACAATTTTTATAGTGGTATAATAATTTAACATTTGCTAATGCACAATGCCATGGTTTTTCACTTTTATGAAAATAGCATTCTGGAACCTTTTTAAATTTACTTAGCTTGGGTTCACGAGCAACAGGAATATTGTTAATATATTCCTCATCTACAAACTTCTTTATAAAGATTGCTTTTTCGTTCCCCTTTACGTAAATCTTAGGTGATTGATAAAATTTTAATAGATGTGTAAAAATATCATCAATTTCATTTTGTTCTATGTTTCCACAACCCCACTCCATTCCATGATATTCTTCAGCCCAATTGACAGTTTTTTGATCAATAACAGATAACATGTTTTTCTTAAATGGAGGTTTAAACAAGTAGTTTGAACAACGAATCCCATCATAAATTGCTAATTCTTTTGGAACATATCCAAAGGAGCAGTGATAACCTTGGATATCAATGAAAATGTTTGTTTGATCCATGGTTGGTTAATGAAGTTTAAATTTAAATTTCTCTTATATAAATGCTTCCCTCCACCAAATACCTACCCCCCACCACAACTACTTCACATTTATTTAATATTTAAGCAATGATTTTAAGCGCTAGCAGCATTAGTTTCAGAAACCTTAAAATGAATCAATCAACAACTCACCAACAATTCAATAATCAGTTTAGTAAAAAACGAGTTGCTGCTCTTATAGGTGAATCCGTATACTACATAAACAAATCCAAATCCAAATGGGTCAGTGTTGGATTCTCTTTGGAGAGAAAATATTCTCCGGTTATTAAACTCTGTGGATCCAAGAATAATCAAAATGTGATATTTAATGAAGATCAGTGGATTTCCTTTCTAAACAATCAAGGAACAATGTTGAGCTTTATTTACTCCAACGGGTTTGGGTGGCAACCCATGCAGGGAAATGGATATGAAATTCATTACGTGTTTATTAATAATTCTAGAATAATCAAGATTACTCAAGATGGTGGTAACGAAATATTTCTAGCTGGTGACACCATAAATGAGTTGGTGAACTTGGTGAATTTAATCAAATACCGCTTTGATCTTCTCCAATCGCAAGAATTTGCAAAGTATTACAATATACTCGTTAGGAGTGTTTCAAGTAAAAATGGTGATTTAATAAAAAATGTTTTTGATATTGTTTCACCTATCAAAGTTAGCTTAAATGTGTGTTGTGTATTGGAATTATTAAATATGTATCCTGATTGTATTATAGAAGATGTTGAATCATTTGCTTGTAATGAATTCGTAAAAAGTTGCATTGAAAAATAAAAAAAAATGTTAAAATGGGTATTTTATTCCCCCACCCCTTTTAGAATAAATGTATATTAAAAGCTTATGTTTCATTTGAAGTTTTAACATTTACACATGATGTGGTTAGCATATAAGCGAGAGAGACCAGCATACAATTTAACCACAGCTGTGGAGAATTTAGCGCAACATTTTAACAATTTAGAGTTTGATGCAGCACATGAAGCTGAATATGGATTTGATAGATTTTATACTTATGATGAATGTATGGAAATAGCCAGGAAATATGAAAAAGCTTCTGAAGCGTGTAATATATTTTTACATACATCTAATCTAAGAAGTTTTCTCCATACAATAAAAGATATGGGATTTGAGAAACAGTTAAATGAAGTGAAAAAGTTTGTTTCACCTGAAATTATTCAAGAAGTATTTGATACCTAAGTTTGAAAATAAAAAGCAATGTATTTTTATTATTGTGTTTTATTCATTCATTAACCAATTATTATATAAATTATATACATTAGTAAGTGCACATATACATTCTGCTTGGGAGTGGTAAAAACAGCAGGTTTCTTGTTTTTGTAAAGGTGGATCCTCATCAAATTCTCTTACAGGTTTTAATGAGTACTTCCTGATGTATTCAGCTTTCTGTTTTCCTTTTACGTAAACACAATCGACCTTTTCTGTTAAGTTTTTTATTATTTCGGAGAATTTGTGAACTGGAGTATACCCTTCATCCCATGAAATACAATGGTGATTTTTCATTAACCAGACAGCTTGTTTATGTAAATTGGGTGATAAAAATTTTATAGGGAAGGGCGATTTAAAAATATAATGACATACGTTTTTTCCATCGTAGGCAGCTAACTCCTTTGGAATAAACCTATTGTTTTCTACATTAAATCCTTGTACATCAAGAGTTAACATTCTCATAATTTCATAAGAGAGAACTGTTTAATCATGGATTTCTTGTTGGAATACTCTTGTATTTGTTGTTTTAGTTTTGCAAGATTTCTTAAAAGGATTGATAAGCGTTGTTCTAATTCCTCATTCATACTGATAGACAAGAAATATAAACATTTGATTTTATATAACGTTAAATTTGTCTAACATTTTTGGTTAGAGGATTGTAACTAAAAATTTTATCATGCATAATTAAACAATAAGCAGAAATCTTGTCTGTAAGATCTTCATGTAATTCAAATTCTACCCTCATAACAATGGGTCCAGTTTCAATTGTTTCTTTTTGATGAGAACAATCAATGTATGTGATGGGTGCATATGTTTTAAACTCTGCTGGTGAAAAAATCGGTTTCGGTGTTAATCCATAATATGACATTTGGAATTGTGAAAACATTTCATATACTGATGCAAATTTATTTTTAGCAAAGTCTAAATAAAGATCGCTGTAGGGATATCTCTCAGAATTTAAAAATACTTTTATGTTTCGCATTTTAATATCACTAAATCTAGACATGTCAGTTGTGGATTTATCTCTTAAATCTTTTTGAAAACAGATTGCTACATGTCGAGGAGTGTTCACTTTGGTTGAAGTTTTGACAGGCCAATTATGACGACTTGTTTTCAGTAATTCAGGATATTCTATTAGTTCCCAACTTCTAAATGCCATTAATAAATCAGTATTTTTATTAATAATTTTCGTTAGCTCCAGTTCTTGAGGGATCGCTACAGAAATGTGTGGTATGTTCCAAGTTAATTTCGTAAGTTCAATCTTTGGGATTTCATCAACAGTATTAACAGTTGCATTTTTATCCGAATTGTCTCGAAGTAAGATAAGTTCTTGTTTAGAGTTTAAAATTATTTTTTTATAGTCTTCAAAAAAACCCATTAAAAATTTAAGTGGAATGCAAACATTAAATAATCCTGTCGTTGCATCAACCACTTGCGACGTTTCCATGGGAAACCAACCAGCGTTTTTTAATTTGTTACATTCGTTTTTGTTATAGGATAAAAATCCTTTTATTGTTGATGTTAAGCCAACATCTCTTACTGAGTCTATAGTAACACCATTTAGTTGATAACGAATCTCTTTAAAAAGAAAAGCTATCCCATTGTTAATTAGTTTCAATGTATTTGAAACAGTTCCATCACCTTTTGTTAATTTACCTTCTATGTAAAGAAAGCTTTCAGAAGGAAGTGTATATTTTTCTATTTCATGAACAGGAATTATAATCTCATCGTTATTTCCCAATTTTGTAGGTAGATAGGGTTCATAACCATGATATTCTGAATGTACGATTGAGTTATCAATATAAAGATTTTGTGTTACATTTAGGGTATCCATGTTATTTAATTTTAAAACCTAAACTTATAAGAAACTGACGATTTAAAGATGTTAGTCTCTGAGAGTTTGATTTATTACTGTGGAAACTATGGTTGTGTTTTTTCTTATTAAGTTTTTCACTAAATCGTTGTTGTCTGTTATAAATAATCACCATCGTTCATCTAATTTTTTAAGGTGTAGTCTTAATGTTATGGTTTCTTCTCTAAAATTAATAGTTCTTCCTTCTTGGTCCAATATTTTAATAGTAATTTTATCAATTACCTTGGCAGTAACTGGGAAATATATAACGTTTTGGGGTGATTCAATGATTTTAAAACCAGGAGCCACACTGGGAAAAAATTGATGTATTATATGAACTGGATTACCATTTAAGAATGAACCTTCAGCAATACTACAGTCGATATTTATTGAGTTTACTTTAATTATTTCTGCAGGTCGTTCAGAAATATGAAATTGACCCGAATCCAGTATTTGATTTTCAAATCCCAACAATGCACCTATAGATCCCTCTCTAAAAATAATATTTTCGGTGCATTTAATTACTGATCGCAACGTATTATTATTAGCATGAAGATAAAACGAAATTTGTTCTTCTTCCAATTTCTCTTGTAGTACTTTGTTGATATTATCAATTTCATAACTTCCGGGTGGAATAGTTATAAATTTACCAGTTTCACCGTAAAAGAAACGATTATTACTTTCATCAATGTTGGGAATTGCATTAAATGTTTCAAAATTTACAAGTCCTATAACATAGTCGATATTCTCTTCTAGATATATGGGAGGGTGAAATTCTGTCGTTAATATTGCAGAATTATCGCTAATAACAAAACTATAGGACATGTTGTGTTAATATTTCAACAACGAATAAATTTTTATTGTCTTTCATGTATTATTATATAGAAATTTTAGACATAATTGTCCACAATTTGTGGTGTTAAAGGTTTGATACTTGTTGTAATTGTAACTTATAACGTTTTTATTTTTATCGCTGAAAAAATATTTCATTAATTCAGCTGGAGGTCGCAGATCACCATAGCTATCAAAGTATGTTATTTGTTTTCCTTTTTTTATGTAGGCAGTCCAATGAGTCCCATTACCATTATAGTCATCTAGATTAATAATAGCACTTTCATTTTCTTTTATTTTTTTAGGTAGCTTGTTTCGCATAAATATACCTCTAAAACTGGGAATTTGTAAAAATTTTATATATTTAATTAAGTCATAATTGGTAAGAGTTTTCAGAGGTATATGTTTTAGCAGTTTTTTGAATATGGCTTCAAATACAAACCACATCCGGTTTTATATGGTTTTAAATACAGTCCGCTTCCTTTTTGTCCTATTGCTATAGACTCCATCGTTTGATTATGTCTTTTATCTTCTTCTAATTTTTGTTTGGCTGCTTTTGCGTCGTTGATGGCTTTTGCTACTCCTGCGGCCCCTCCTCCTAGAGCACCTAAAGCTGACAGGCCCGCAAATAATGGTATAAGTGGTAAAAATCCACCACTCTTTGGAATAGGTATTACTCTTCTCTTAGGTGCTCTAACCTTCACACTTTTCCTAACTGATTTCATAGCTGCTTTAATACCCTCATGTAAACTTTTAAACTGTTTCCCCTTAATTCCCTTTCTCGCTTGAGCAATGGCTTGAGATAATGTTATTCCTCGCCCTTTTGTCTTTTTTCGCTTTAATCCCATACCAAACTTTCTTTTCACTTTCATAGCACCGCTAATACCTAACGCGGCCGCTTTTTCTCCAAAACCAGCGTCCTTAGCTCTGAACCGTGCTAAAGCTTTCTCAGAGAGAATTTTATCAGCAGTATGTCTGCTGCTTATATCTTTCGATTGTGAATATGCAATGTCGTGCTCTTTGCAAGCCTCGTCTAATAAGTTTATTCCCTTGTCACCTCTTGATAATCTCTTTTCTAATTTTGTCCCAGGTCCACAAAAATTATAACCAGGAAGGTGTAATTCAAAGGGTAATTTATTGATAAGAGTGTTTAGCAGACCAGATCCTCTTTTCTTGTTGGTTGGTTTGTAAGTAATACGTTTGTTGTGTGATTGAAACATTATATAGTTAAAGTCTGAACATAGAATGATTAGTTTTACTTTGACAGTGAACTTAAGTACTTTTATATAATATGAGAGTTGAAAAACAACCATACTCTATAATAATCAAGAATCATGATACATCAACAAATAAATTTAGAAAACATGGAAAATTGTTCGAGGGAAATAGCAAAAGAGGTTTGATTATTGGTCCGTCAGGTTGTGGTAAAACGAATGTTCTAATTGGCTTAATTGAAGATCCCAACGGTTTACGATTTGAAAATTTATATATTTATTCAAAATCTTTATATCAACCGAAGTATGAATATTTAAGAACACTTTTTAAGCCAATAAAAGAAATTGGTTATTACGAATCCGAGGATGAAGAAAATATAATTTCACCCCAAGAAGTATTACCAAACGCAATAATAATTTTTGATGACATAGTTTGTTGTAATCAGACAATTGTAAAGGATTACTTTTGTTTTGGAAGACATAGAAACACCGATTGTTTTTATTTGTGTCAAACATATTCTTCTATTCCGAAGCAGCTAATTCGTGATAATGCAAATTTAATTGTTATTTTTCAACAAGACAATACAAATTTAAAACATGTTTATGATGATCACGTCAACGTTGATATGACATTTAATCAGTTTAAAGAAATGTGTTTATTGTGTTGGAAAGAGAAATTTGGATTTTTGGTAATAGATAAAGAGACCAGTATAAATTCAGGTAGATATCGAAAAGGTTTCGATTCATACATTTACTTATAAAAACAACATCACCTGACAAAAACAGCTATTTCAAAATATTCAGTCATGAATGAACAATTAGCATTACAACTTGTTAAAGCAAGAAAGGCAGTTAAAAAAAAATATCAGGCTTTAAAAAATGCAGAATTTGAGTCTCATTCGAGACTGGAAGAAACTTATAAACCAATAACACAACCCTTGCAAGAATTAATTTCAACAATTGGTAAAAATGAACCTGTTGACATAAAAGAAGAGGAACCGTCATTTACAAGGTTTTATAAAACATCAACCCCTCAAAGAACAAAAAACGTAAGAAAAACTGGAAAAACCCCAGTTCTGCCAACAGAAATACCATCCTTTTTTGATACTAGCGTCGCATCAGTGAGTCATATCCCATCCATACAAGAAACAAGCGTTATAGCTGAAACAGAGCCATTATCTTCATCATCCGATTCAACGATAGGGAATCTTTCAGATCTATTGGAACAAACTAGACAATCAATTCAGACTTATGTTGGTATGCCTGGGTATCAACAATGGCTAAACGACTTTCACGACTTACCTCGTAAATACATTGATGAAGGTGTCAAGGATTTAGAACATACGTTTGATCATCATTATGGTATAGTTCATGACTTGGAAACTGAAAAATTTTTTTTGGGACTAACACAAGAACCTGTAGAAATTATTGGGAAAGATATTATAGTAAAGGAGATTACATATCAAGGCACCCCCGGTTTATACGAATTGATATTTAAAAAGGATCCAAAAGGTTATAGTACTAAAGACTTGGATAATTATATGGATATTCTAGCCCGAACTAATGCATATCGTAGAAATTTCAGTCCTGAAGGACAAGTACAAGGAAATGGTTCACGAAAATATGTTACAATAATTGGACCATACTTACAAAAAAAAGGAATAACAAAAACAAGAGCTCTTAACCCAGCAGCCGAAAATCTAATTTCAGCATTCGCCAGTTCAGCATTCACCAGACGTAAAGCTCCATATAGAGTTCAAAGGAGCGGTCCGACTACACAAGGATCGGGTTTAACTCTAAAAGTTAATAAAAACAATACTGATTATGTATATTGGGACGATGTTAACGAGCTTGTTAACAGACTTCGTTTATTAGTGGCTTCAATGAATGCTGGTCATACCGGTCATAATAACGAAGTTATCTCTATTCTAGAAGAACTTAAAGAAGCCAACATTATCATATAAGAGAACGTACACAAGTGCTTCAAAACATTTACAAAATGACTATCGACAAATTTGGTCGTCACATTTCAAAACAATCCAAAATAAATGATATAGATACTAAAGATCTTGTCAAGAAAGTTGAAAGTGAAGTATCCAATAATATTACAAAAAATTTAAATTATATTGAAAACAAAGTAGTTGAACATTTTAAACATGGTTTGCAACAAAAACACTTAGAAATTTCAAATTTTAAAAAAGAGTTAACGGTGCAAAATAAACGATCACTTGACAACGTCGAAAGTATTACAAACGTGACGAAAAAACTAAAATTTTGCGAAGATCAAGTAACAACATTAGAGCAAAAATATATACAGGAAGAAAACTTTAGGAAGGAAGCTATAAAAAATATCGACAAGAGAATATTAAATTCAGAGGTTAAAGTAGGTCTTGTAGAGAAACAGATAAGTGCGCTTGATAGTTTACATCAAGAAACTCAGAATAGGATACTTAAATTACAAACCGATATAAAAGTTGTATTAAATACTGATGACATTCAACAAAAGTTAAGAAGTGATCTTATAACAAGGTTCGAAAAATTTTCAAGTATGGTTTACGATAGGATTTCAACGGAGGTGGAACATTTCAAAAATGTCCATGATGGAATGAATAAGGATACAAAAAATATTGAAAGAATTTTGAATTTACACTTAATGGTTCATAAAAAGGATGATGAAAAATTAATAGCATTAAAAGAGCAATTTAACATCATGTCACAACAAATTTCAGAATTAAAATCTATAGAATATTTAAATAAAGAAGAAATGGAAAAATTTAAAGCAGCTTTACTAGATAATAACGATGTTTCATTAAAAATTTCAGACCTTGAAAAAGAAGTTGCTGAAATAAAGAACTCTGGTACAGATTTAAATATGAATGCGAATATTAATAAAATTATTAAAGATATTAAATCATTAGAAGAATTCGTTAAAAATGAAAATATATTTTTAAAAACGAGTATTGAAAAAATAAACGAAATAATGAGAACAAAAATTAAGGAAGTAGTATTTTTCAATGCAAAAGAAAAAATTAAAGGCTTTAGAATGGATGTTGAAAATTTAAATACAACTAAAGCAGATGTAGTGGATCATTTCCTTAATGGTCGACAAATTTATGAGCTGCCTTTAACAGAAAGGCGGATTGTAATTAGTATTAATTCTTTATTACAAAGCATTGTTAAGAAATTACATGAAGAAATAAATAAAATAGACGGAGGAATGGGTGAACTAGATACCATACTTAATCCTACATCACTACAATACCTAAACACTAAAATTAAAGATAATCTTGATGACGTTAGCAAGAATATTGATAAAATTAAGGAATATTTCAAAGAAGATACAGTAATTTTACCTCAAAAGCTTAAAGAATGGGATGATACGTATAAAAGCTATTGGGATAATTATTTTGTTAAATCATTTGATTAATCGTAATGTCTCCAACTAAGGAAACGGTTGTCGATGAATTACATAAACCTGCTAGAAAAAATTATCAAAGGAGAAAGGTTATTATTAAAGGATTACACGACTTATGGCAAATTGATTTAGTGGAAATGCAACCGTATGCAAAATTTAATAAAGGATATCGTTATATTTTGGTTGTTATAAATGCTTTCTCAAAATATGTTTGGGTAAAACCCGTTAAAAGAAAGAGTGCACAAGATGTAACTTTGGCTATGAAGAACATTTTAGAAGAGGTTAAGACACCACCAAAAAATATTCAATCGGATATGGGAAAGGAATTTTATAATAGAGAGTTTAAAAAATTAATGGACAACTACAATGTGAATCACTATAGTACATTTTCCAACTTAAAGGCTAGCATCGTTGAAAGAGTGAATAGGACATTAAAAAATATAATGTGGAAACAATTTAGTTTGCAAGGAAATTATAAGTGGTTGAATATATTAAAAGATATAGTTGTCAAGTATAACTCGACCATACATAGCACAACAGGTTTAAAACCCATTGATATAAACGAAAAAAATGAAAAACAAGTCCTAAAATCAACTTACACCAATATAAAAATAATTGATCCTAATACTCCGAAATTTGCTGTAGGTGACTATGTTAGAATCAGTAAACATAGGGAAGCCTTTCAAAAAGGATATACACCAAACTGGTCAAATGAAATATTTCAAATTAAAGAAGTTAAGGCAACATTTCCGAGAACATACTTGCTGCAGGATGAAAGAAATGAAGCTATTCAAGGCGGTTTTTATGAACTTGAGTTGCAGAAAGTCAAACATCCAAATGTCTATTTAGTTGAAAAGGTTTTAAGAAGAAAAGCCAATAAAGTCTATGTTAAATGGCTTGGAATGGATAAAACACATAACTCATGGATATTAAAAAGTGACTTGTTATAATTTATTTAAAAAATAAAGGACATATAAAACGTTCTTTGTAAATTTTATTTCTATGATTTTCCTCCAAGATAGGTTTTAAAATATTTTCTGTATACTTGATTCGATTCTGGAAACGATATCGGTCTAATACGTATCGCTCGAAATTATTTTCTCTTGCTTTTCGATAGGCAAAGCTCCATGTATGTAATATGTGCTTTTCATTCAGTTTCTCGTTAAAAGTAACCTGTTTCATGATGTTTGATGTGGTCATAAACCCCGTATACCATCTACTAATGTTTCTACTGAACCCCTATATGTTATCTACTAATGTTTCTACTGAACCCCTATATGTTATCTACTAATGTTTCTACTGAACCCCTATATGTTATCTACTAATGATGGATGTGGGGAATTAAACATATATTTTATTTAAAAAATTTTTTTTATTTTCCAATACAACTGTTTACAAACTCATTACAAGCAAATGAATCAACATCTTCTATAATACAATCAGGATACATATTTAATAATTCCATTACGCTACAAACATTACCCCGGCCGAACTCATGCATAGTAGGACTACCGATTGAACGGAACTCGACAGCTCCAGCCAAACAATTTACGTAAGAATATTACATTGTGTGTGCACTGTTACGCTTACTAGTTGTTGTTTACTTCAGTTATTTCGTAATTTTCCAGTGCGAATAAATATTTAGTTAGTGATATGATTTTATTGCAACTTTGTCTCTTGAAAAGAAATTTTAATATTGTTCGAATGTGTGTGTAGTTTGAAAAAATGTTGGATTTTTCAACGGTGAGTTAATATGCTATGAATTTCAATGAAATCACACGTAATTTTTGTTTATTATGTCCCTTTCTACCTATTTGAAAATAAAAACATATGTCACTAAGATTGATTTTTAAACTATTTAGAAAATTTTATGTGAGTCTAAAATTTCCACAGTATTCGAGGTAACAAAGAGTCCATTCATTTCTCGATTTTTAATATTTTTGGATTTCCCTGAGTTGTAAAAAGCTCTGTTTATAGAATTATTATTATTTTATTAACGTAAATGATATTCAACTGCTTCAAATTCCATAACACCCAATTATTGATAATTAAACTAATCGAAATAAGTTAAGGATATTATAATAAACTTTAAAAATAAAAAAATCCACCTTTACATATATTTTATTTTTTTTATTAGTCTTTACAACAAGAATCATTTTTGAAAAACACAGTGACCATGTATTCCAAACCCAGTATTATTTTTATTTAAAATAAAACCTTGTGTCACTAAGATTGATTTTTTAAACTATATAAAAAATTTTAGGTTCTTTTAATTACTTTTAATTACTTTTAGGTTAAGTTTTACAGAGGTTGGTCACAGTTTTATTTAAAAATACAATATAATAAATTTTAAAAAATTACAAAAAACAAAATATTACTGATTTACAAAAAAATATACCTCTAAAACTAGAAATGTGCACTTATATATCACCATTGATTATAGCTAAAAGCCGATCGGTTTCGATTATAGCTCTATGATTGTCTAGTAAACTTTGTTCTCTTTGGTCCAAATTCATAAGTAACTCCCGAATATTTGTAATTACGTTTTCATGATCTACCAATCTTCTCTGCATTTCCACCCTTCTAATTCTAATTTCTTGAAGGTTGTTTTCTAGTTCCAAATCCAGGAAAATACGTCGCTCTGCATCTTCATCTAAGATTTCCATAAAATCATCCGCGTCGTTTAGAACGAGTCGTTCCTCTTCGTCCGGTTGTGGGACGTCCGGTAGTGGAATTTCGTCCTGTACTGGAATTTCGTCCTGAAGTAGGATGTTTGGTTGGTTTATTGGAACCTCTTGCTCGGCGTTCATTAAATATTCAAAATTCAATTCATCACCCAAAATATTGTCATCTTCTTCCTGGAGATTTTGTCTCAACATATTTTCCACTGCAATTTCTACTTCATCCCTTGCGGGTGCCAACACTATATTTTCTATAACGTTAATTTGATTTTCATTGCACAAACGCGCAAGTTGATTTATACTAGGTTTGGAATACATGGTCACTGTTTTGATTCTTGTTGTAAAGACTAAATAATTTCAATTCCTCTCGATAATATATAGGCCTTTTTCTGTTCAAAAAAGAACAAAACTCCTGCACATGTCTTGCCTATGTCATTAGTGGTAATTTATATATGTATTTTTTCCCACAACACTGGTCAATAAATTCATTCCGATTTTTTATTTCAAAGAACACATCAACCACTTCAGGTCATTAGCGCTGCAGAATATTATTACAGTTTTAATAGGTTTTAATAGGTTTTAATGACTCTAGATTACTTAATTAACCAGACTGCAGTCTTAGACTCTTAGATATTATCGTTTAAATTGCAATTGCACATGCAGAAAAGTTTTAATTAAACCCGCATCGTCTTTATAAATTCCATATCACAAATAAAATAAACCAAACTAAATTAAAACGAGAAAGTTCATTAAAAGTTACTGACTTCATAAGATATTATCGTTTAAATTACAATTGCACATTGTAGAACGTGAGAACTAAAAGTCAACGACATATATAAGGATACTGAATCAAAATAAAAAGTTTTAATTAAACCCACATCGTTATTATTATTATTATTATAATGCACAAAGCAAGGTAATTTAATTCGAAGTTAAAAATTGTTTTTTATAACTGTTTGGTAATTTTCCCAAACTTCTAAAAGTTTGATAACTTAGGAGTAAATTAATCGCTATTTGTTTTGCAATACCAGTGACGTGCTAAAATAAAATATACTTTCTTAATCTCGATTTAATATTTTATTTCGATTTATAGTGTCTTACAAAAACTACATTTATATTGGGAACTTGGTGGTCCGTCGAAATGACTTCTTGAATTTCTATTGTTATAATGAACAAAACAGGGCAAACGCACTTGTAGATCAAACGATTGTTTGTAGGGTATTGGTAGTTTCGACCATATCTCCAAAATTTCGATTGGTTCACCATAGTAAATCAAATATTCCAGAGGGAGCATTTTTAGTTCTTCAGCTGTAAAACTGGAAAGGTTTTTTGTCCCATTTAGATGCTCCAACATAATGTTTGATGATGCACACGTCATACTTGAGCGTCTGTCAAATTATTAAATTATTTTTGATGTATTCTACTAGATTGTCCTAAGAGATCTCGACAGAAACTGATGTAGACATGAATATTAAACTACTATTTATCTAAGAAAGAAATGAGGGTAGGTAAGGGGAGGTAATAGGATTGAAAAGTTGATACCTACTGCGCATGTGGAGTGGTTGAAGGTCAAGGTGGTAGGTTTGGAGGGAGGAATCAGAGTAGTTGTAGAAAGGGGATTGTGTAGTTGTAGAAGGGGGAATTGAGTTTTGGGAATGGGGGGTGAATCCATGGATTTGGAATGGTTTACAAAATAGGAAACCTAACTACTGTCACACAGCGACGATAAGCGTTATGTAATTCCACAAAGCACAAAAACTCTACCCTGGGGACATGCCGACATCGAATTTTTTAAGTCCGATCCGGAACAGAATTGCGAAAATTTATTGCGTATTGTACAATTATTTTTGTAAAGTAGTAGTAGTATACTCGTCTATTTAAACTGGAAAGTCCATAATAATAATATTTTAATTATTATAAGTCATGTAGAAATGTAATTTTGTCATATGTCACGTCCTTGTAATTTACGAATCTAGTACTTCTGCTTGTCTGTTAAATTTGTAAGCAGGAGACATTGTAAAATGGTTTTGTGCAACATAAGTTATTTTATTGAAATACTATAATACAAAATTTAAAGTAACAAATCTTTATATTTAGTAATTTCTTCATTTTGTGTAAAGTTGAACGGTCCACTCGAAAAGCATATTCGTCCTTGGAAAATAATGACCTCGAGAGAGATGTACGAAGCTAACCTTGTCGGTTAGACGCGAGAAATGGAACCTGAGAAGTGGGGGTGGGTGTATAAAGGTAGCCGACGTAAATGCAGCAGATCAGTTTGCAGTTGTTCGTGGTCGTCTAAGTTTAAAGTTAAGTACGTAAGAAGTAATGGAGTGTGAAAATGACAGTATGTCGTTGTTTAGTTTCGGCAGTGCGGCTGAAGAAGCCATGCTAGAGGGCTTTGATCCGGCGTCCGTCCTTACACCTAGGACAGTGGAGAAATGGGCCCTGGAGCAGACTGAGTTTACGGAGCAGTGTATTCAGGAAAAGGCCGAGGAAGAAGCCTGCAACAATATGTTGTCTGAGATTGCTTCTCGGCAACATCAGGAGCAGCAGCAGCAGCAGCAGCAGTCAAGTGTTGTCGTTTTAAGCAACGTGGTGGTGAGGAAGGCGGATCCGCCGGGTGGGAAGTTGGCGCAGCTTCTAAAGATGCCACGAAGTCGGTCAATTAAGAAAGCCGATTTCTATGCCCGAAGTAGGAAAGGAAAAAAGAACACCAGCGCTCCTGTTCCGGACCTACCTAGAGTGGCATCACCACCAGCCGCCGTCGTCACCGCCGCCACCACCACCACCACGGATGAACCGCAACGGAGGCCATTGTCACCAGAGGTCATCGTTGTGGAGAAATGTTCGACGGCGGCAGCAACGTCTTCAAATGACTCCATTTTTAAGAGGCCAGAATCGCCGATTCTAAGTGGAAATCTGAAGAGGCGACGCCCCACGGTGGTTAAAATAGTGCCTGAGTGGCTTGGTGAATTTTCGCCGAGCCAAAGAGAGACAGTGGCTGCTGCGTTCAATATTAGACAATCTTTAGTTAGGGACATGAAAGACAGTGTAAGTGAAGTGAAGGAGTGCGAGAGACAAATGTTAGAATTAAGGAAAAGGATGGAGGCGGCACAGGAAAAGATGGCCAAGTGTAAGCAGCGGCTTAAACACTTTGACAACTTTTCTTATGCCGCGGATATGTAAGATATGGATAAGTTAGTTGTAGGTGTTTATGTTAGATTTTAAGTCTTAGATATTAGGAATGTAAAAATTGTACACATTATACCATTAAAAAAGATTTGCGGTGTTAGATATTAGCAATGTAAAAATTGTACATATTATACAAGTTATAACAATAAAAGTTATAATATTATATTATATAATTTGTTTTATTTTACTGAACTTCAGTAACAATAAAAACACTAGGGAACAAAAAAGTATTAAACCTAAAATGTTGGACATAGTCTAAACTATATATCTCCATTTTTTTAAATTTCATGAGAGAAAATTTAATAATTCTTCGTTTCAACCGTTTCGAATTTTTATTAATTTTTTTTAGGCATTTCCGATAACTTTAGAGCTAAGAAGTATTAAACTTAAATTACTGGGCGTAGTCTAAGCTACACAGTACCATTTTTTAAATTGCAATTAAATAAAAATTGATATTTCTTTTTTTCACCCAGTTCCTATTTTTATTAATTTTTTTTAGGCATTTCCGATAACTTTAGAGCTAAGAAGTATTAAACTTAAATTACTGGGCGTAGTCTAAGCTACACAGTACCATTTTTTAAATTGCAATTAAATAAAAATTGATATTTCTTTTTTTCACCCAGTTCCTATTTTTATTAATTTTTTTTAGGCATTTCCGATAACTTTAGAGCTAAGAAGTATTAAACTTAAATTACTGGGCGTAGTCTAAGCTACACAGTACCATTTTTTAAATTGCAATTAAATAAAAATTGATATTTCTTTTTTTCACCCAGTTCCTATTTTTATTAATTTTTTTTAGGCATTTCCGATAACTTTAGAGCTAAGAAGTATTAAACTTAAATTACTGGACGTAGTCTAAGCTACACAGTACCATTTTTTAAATTGCAATTAAATAAAAATTGATATTTCTTGTTTTCACCCAGTTCCTATTTTTCATTAATTTTTTTTAGGCATTTCCGATAACTTTAGAGCTAAGAAGTATTAAACTTAAATTACTGGGCGTAGTCTAAGCTACACAGTACCATTTTTTAAATTGCAATTAAATAAAAATTGATATTTCTTGTTTTCATCCCTTTCCTATTTTTATTAATTTTTTTAAGGCATTTCCCTTCATTTTAGCGACATGAAGTATAGAACTAAAAATTTTTGGCTTGTCTTAAAGTACAAGTTCCTATTTTTTTAAATTTTATTTAGAGAATAAAAATTTTTCGTAGGATTCATATGGAAAATAAACCCTTATTTTTAGGGTGCATGGTACCGCCCCTATTAATAATTGCAATTTGTAGGAAAACTATAGATTTTAGCGAAAAAATGTATTTGGGAATTTTATAGAGAGAATTTTTGTGTTGATGAATCCAATTTTCAAATTTAAAAAATATTGAGCTTTAAAAACGGGGTTTTCAGCCAACCCTGTTTTTTGTAACTTTGACGTCTTATAGCGTCGAGACGGATAGAAATAGAAAAAAACGCGCGAACACGGGTCAAATATTTTTTAAAGCATGACTGGAAAAAAATTTTTTTTTTGGGAAAAACGTGAAAATTTCGGAAAATTGCAAGAAAGTTTAGAATTTGTTTCGAGGAAAACCGTCCACTTTAGGGAAAATTGTGTTAGAGCAAAAATTTTAGAGTGCAACCGTTTCTACGGGAATCTTGTCATAAAATTATGAAAAAGGTAAGGAAAAAATTTTTACGGCCGATATAATTTCCCATTTTTTTTTTAATGACAAATGTTGACTTTGTGCGTCATTTGCAAAAAAACGATAAACGGAAGGGTAATAGCCTGTTTGGAAAAGTTGTAGGGGCAAGCTTTGTGAATAAGAATCCAATTTTCAAAATTCAAAAAGTAAATTTTAAAAAAAATGTTTTTTAAAAATTTTGTTTTTTTGCAACTTTGACGCCTCGCAGCGTCGGAACGGATAGAAATAGAAAAAAACGCCGCGACACGGGTCAAATATTTTTGAAAATATAACGGGAAAAAATTAAAATTTACATATGATATGGGGAAAAATCTCAAAATTTTCAAGAAAATGAAGCAGATATCATATACAAGGAAGTAAAAAAGTGAAGTGGACTATCCGGAAAACGCTTGTTCGACCTTGGGGGAAGGGGTGGGAAGGAGGGAGAGGCGTGGTGGGGTGGTTAGGCAGGAAGTCGTGTGTCGGGCGAGAGCCCGACATATATATATAAGTCTCAAAGCCTGCGCAGTAGGGTTTAAAGCGCTAATTTTTTAAAAAATCGAAGAAATGAAATTGGAAATCGATTCTCCTGAATACATGAAACAATTTTGCGCTATAAAATTTTTTTGTAAAATGTCTGTAAGTGCGAGAAAAAAATTATTTAAAGTTGAAAATCATGCGCAGACGCTATAATTCACAGTTTTGAAAATATTTACACAAAATAAAGGTGGGAATCGATTCTTCTCAATAAATGAAACAATTTTGCGCCATAAAATTTTTTTGTAAAATGTCTGTAAGTGCGCGAAAAAAATTATTTAAAGTTGAAAATCATGCGCAGACGCTATAATTCACAGTTTTGAAAATATTTACACAAAATAAAGGTGGGAATCGATTCTTCTCAATAAATGAAACAATTTTGCGCCATAAAATTTTTTTGTAAAATGTCTGTAAGTGCGCGAAAAAAATTATTTAAAGTTGAAAATCATGTGCAGACGCTATAATTCACAGTTTTGAAAATATTTACACAAAATAAAGGTTGGAATCGATTCTTCTCAATAAATGAAATAATTTTGCGCCATAAAATTTTTTTGTAAAATGACTGTAAGTGCCCGAAAAAAATTATTTAAAGTTGAAAATCATGTGCAGACGCTATAATTCACAGTTTTGAAAATATTTACACAAAATAAAGGTTGGAATCGATTCTTCTCAATAAATGAAATAATTTTGCACTATAACATTTTTTTGTAAAATGTCTGTAAGTGCCCGAAAAAAATTATTTAAAGTTAAAATACAAAAACTTGTTCACTTTGCATTGAAATATTGTATTTGTATTAAACACACTAGGTCACAACTAAACTACGATAAGTCTTTCTGTGGCCCTGAAAAGGGCCGGGTAGTGCAGGGTAATGAATTATGTAGTAAAGAGAATCCCTTTTCTATGTGTGATGATAATAAATACCACTTGTTGGTATTATATCATCCCACGTATGGGACTTCTACCTAACTAACTACGCTCAAAGTATAAGTGTGGTCCTGAAAAGGACCGTTTTTTTGGTAGTTGAGGGAAACCAGCTAATTCGGCTGTTCCCCTCTGGCGATCTGAACAGATCGAGGTGCAATTATGCGACGCCAACGCCGACGTGGTGCTGGTGGTTCCGGCACCCCGACATCGTCGTCTTCTATCACCACGACGACAGGTGGTGGTGGTGGTGGTGGTGCTTGTACTGTCGGCTTTACGACAGCGATCGGTTTCCCTTCAAATTTCTTCTTTGAGGCTGCCCAATACTCTTCGATTTTCCTCTTCCTGGTCGAGGTCAACATCAGTCTAGTAGCGTCCATGGTTGGATGAAGAGTGATACATTCTGCTATGCGCATACGTATTTATAGCCATATTTTAGGGGTGGGGTGTAAATTTTACTATATCCTTCAAAAATGTGTCTTGAATTAAAAAAATAATTTAGTTTGCTCCCAGCTTTGATGAGATGAAGTTTGTTGTAGTCGACATTCAAGGATTCTGCGTTCCACAATTTCAACCTAAAGAGTTGGCTATTTATGATGGAAAGGAGATGAAAAGTTACTTGTTTAAACCATCCATACCGTTTTATGAACTATCGTATCAATGCCAGAAGCAAGTGTTGTTTTTATATGGAAACCGACATGGTCTCTGCTATCCTTATGGTGAAATGGATCTCGACCAGCTTTTCCCGATTCTCTACGACGCTCTGCACGATGTCGATACTATTTATGTCAAGGGCCAAGTAAAGAAGGATTTTTTAATTAATACTTTTTCCGAAAAGAACCTTAAATATCCTTCTATTGTTAATTTAGAATTCACTACTGGTTCTATTAATGTACCAAAATTAACAATGGATACTACGTATTGCTCATATCATAGTTTAGATATTTGTTCTTGTAGCGTTAAAAATGCTACAATATTGTATGACTATGTATATAATTTTTTACCTAAATAAATAATACAAAATGTATAAAGTGTTTTATTAACTGACACCTTAAAATAATTAAATTTTAATCATGTTTAGGGTAGGCTTTGAATAATAATAATAATAATACCGTACCACAATAAATTGGTCCGGAATAACTAAACTACGCTCAAGTCTTTATGTGGCCCTCCGAAGAGGACCTGGGGAAGGGGGTTGGGGTGGGTCAGGGTTCGGGCGGTCGCATAGGAAAGAGAATAGGACTTATCGTAGTCCTTCTACGGAGTGGTTGAGTCCGCAGGACCGGCGTCCATATCATCTTCAAAATCCCACCAAGACGTGGAATCGGCTGGACCCCTAAAGTCATCGCTGACTTCTACCGATCCTGCATCCGATGTGGAGTCCGCAGGTCCAGTGGTCTCAACATTTTCAACTCGCCTCGATGGTGGTGGTCTGTTGGGTCGAGGAACAATTTCAGTCTCATCGCTAAACAGCGACGAGCCACGGCTTGCAGGTCCTTCTTGGGGTCGAGGAACATATTCAGTCTCATCGCTAAACAGCGACGAGCCACGGCTTGCAGGTCTTTCTTGGGCCATGTCCAAGATGTATATGAATTAGTTGTGAAGCTCTACTCGTATTTATTGAAAAATTGTGGTAGGGATAACTTTTGAACGTACAATCCTAGATGTGGATAAAACCATATTTTCACATCAAAATACATTAGTTAGTTGCAAGCAACCATGGCAGAATATCGTTCAGACATTTTTGTTGATATCCAGGGCTACCATTGTTCTTTTGGATATTTTCCAAAAGAAATAGCAATTTACGATGGGTTTCGTGCCGCCAATTATTTATTTAAACCTCCTTTTCATAAAAGTATGTTGTCTGTTAATGAGCTAAAGAGTGTTGAATGGGCCGAAAATTATCATGGATTGAAGTGGGAGTCTGGAAATATAGAATTGTGTGAACTTAATAACATATTTAATCATATATTGAGATTGTATCAATCACCCAAGGTTTACGTAAAAGGTAGTGAAAAGATGAAATTTCTAAAGAAGTTTATAAGCGAAGAAATTATGATCAATATTCCCTGTGAACGAGAACCGAAACTAAGTAAATTTAAGAGGCTTCCACCATGTTTTTTCCATCCGACAACGCAACCATGGCACTGTGCAACATCGAACGTAAAACTACTATACAATTATAAGAATTGTTATCAATAAAAATTGTATTCTTAATATTAATTCCATTGTATTATTTATTAGTCCTGAGTTAGGTGAACCATGGGTTCAACAGAAAAAAAAATTAGATTTGGTTAGGAATATTACATTTTTATTAAATAACATAATATCTTTATCCATAGTAACACAATCGAGAAATTATTTCTCGAAAGTGTCGTGTCACCCTGGATATGTGACATTAAACAACTAACTACGCTCAATTCTTTATGTGGCCCTCCGAGAAGGACCTGGGGATGGGTAAGAGGGGGTCAGGGTTCGGACGGTAGTCGATTCCGGTGGTAGCTGCTTTATTTGCAATACAATTTACATTCTATTGCAAATAAGGCATGAGTCCTGATGAAAGACCGTAAACAGTCTTGCACGACAAGCACTACACCCAGAGTGATCTTGCATAGCTCTATTCAATCCTATTGTAAAATGGGTCTGGATGAAACCAACATCATGTATACCCGCAAATCTCGTTGTGTAGCAATACATACACAAGTTGACATGAAGGCCCCATTTTACATAAGATTGCACTATGCAAAATCTTTCTCTTAACCTACCACCCCTACGATGTACTCGTCTATGTTGATGACATTGAACGCGTCGTTCTTCATCGCTCGAATAACCTGCATCCGAGCTTGATGACATTTTGGGTTAGAATGAATTTCCAAATCGAAATAGGTGCTTATATACATTATCTTGCCCCACCCTCTATCTTCCTCTCTCTCTCTCTTTCCCACACATTTCTGTATATTCTTATCTTTAACAGTTCATGTCTTGTCAAATATCAAAATATACCCTCGATCCACAGTTCAAAACTTAAAAGCAAAGTTGTAGCTTTTGGAATAATAAAACACTATATATAATATTAAAAAATATTTATTTCTAGACTAACTACAACCTACATTGCTAACAAATTGATTTACCTTATTTTCTAATTTTATCCATATTAGTAGGGGTAAAATCGGTATTGTAAATTAGAGTTGGATGCGATCGCGCGATGCTTCAGTAAGAAATTAAACAAAGATTAAAATACAGATTTGTTAGTAACTGAACCGTTTAAGATATTATAACTTAAGAATGAGTCGTGAATAACCAATGCATAAACTTTAGTGTCTTTGGGAAATTTACTGTTTCGTGTTTCAAACTCGATTTTGACATCAACTGTGGACGATTTGATAGCTTCTGGTTGATGACTGCAATCCACGATGAAAATGGGGTTGTCAGGATAGTCGACGTAATTTAACATTGGGTCGACCATTTCTCGTCCGTAGTAGCTACTCTGGAAGTTCTCATAGGTATAGTAAGCTGTAGCATATAATTTTTTCCCAAATTCTAAATTCCACCGTTCATATGGGTAAACAGTGGAATTAAGGTATACTCGTATGTCACTTATATTGGCTGCAGTAAACTGAGTGGCATCTTTGGCTTTATTATCGCAATAGGTACTATTCTGGAACCCAATAATCAAATATCTCGGCTTTTCGAGACTGGTGCTAGTCCTTAAAGCCCACACGTCTGATGATGTTTGTCGCAAGGCAGGTAATTCGTACAAATCCCATTTTCGATATGCCATTGGAATATTGGCACTATTTACACCTTTATTCATGCGAGACATTATCTTTAGCTTTTGACGATCGTCGGGAATAATATGACGAACTCTCCATTCGATTTTATCAATATTAATGTCTGCTTCTACTTCACCAACATAACAATTGGTAAAATTGCGAGCGATAATTAAAATAAGCTCTTGCTTAACATTAAAAATTCCTTTCGTATAGTCCTCTGCAAAACCCATTAGATACTTTAGGGGGAGCTTTCCGGAGAATACATGACTTGTGGCATCAACAAGAGCTTGATTATTTTCATTTAGACCCCATCCACAAACCATTAGAGAATTATTTTGTAAGGCGCCGAAGGATGCCATCGTTTTCAGTGTTGTAGTAATTCCTGGTTTTCGGACAATTGCGACTTGTTCACCACCACCCATTTCATAGCGAATTTCGTCGAAAAGGAAGGCTATAGCATTATTCGATAAGTAACATTTCTTTGTTGCATCTTTAGGTTTGAAAGTACCTTCGATGTATATGTAACTTTCGGAAACATCCAAGATTATGTCTTGAAAGTGTACGGGAATACGAATTTCATCAGAGTTCTTAAATGTTGGGGAACCATATGGTTTATAAGTATGTTCCTGTAAACTTATTATGGAGTTCTCGAAGATAGGTTCGGTGAAAACCTCGATCTTTTCACTAGTAGCCGTCATTTTCTAGATTTTCGTATTTTCAAACCAATTGATCGTAAAAAACTGTAATCTTCACGAGAAAGCTGCTGCTGCTGCTGCTGCTGATGAGGTCTTTTCGATCTTATGACTGGATTACGAATGAGCCTGGTTTGTCTACTTTGTTTACTTTTATTATGTTTAACTGAATCTTTCACAGTATGCAACAAACGTAGTTGAGTGTTAAAGCAGAAACCCATCCTTATGCTATTTTCTTTAATTCCAATTTAATAATTATCTTCTCCCCTCGAAAGTCAATCAGATCTCCGTCGTCATCCAAGATTCTCAGACTGATGCTGTCTATGAACTGACGTCCTTCCGGTATAATCGGCATATAAATAATATTCTGCGGCTCTTTCGTAATTTTATACCCTGCTTCAACGTCAATATCAAATTCAAATAGGATGTGGCATTTCGACGAGTTCAGGAATGCACCAGAGATTATATTACAATCAACCCGTATAATGCGTACTTTCATAATATCCACATTGTACACTGACTGATGCTTTTCATTTTTTTTTAACACTTTAGCGTCAAACCCCAACATTTTGGCAATACTTTTGTCACCACCCAAATCAATGTCATACTTCGATTTCATCTCACATTTTAATGTATTATTGTTGGCTGTTAACGAAAATATTTCATCACTATCGTTGCGGGTTGACTCTTTTAGAACTGTCAACATAGCTTGACCAATTTCATCAATTTCATATGCTCCTGGTGGAATGGTCAGTAGATGTGATATTTTTTCATCCTTCCTTATTTTACCAAATGAGCTGTTCTGTTCATCAATTATGTAACCAAATGAGTTGTTGTGTTCATCAATGTTAAAAATTGAATTATATGTGTAAAATCCGACAAGTGCAAGACCATATTTACTTGTTGTACTCAGTTCAATGGGTGGATAAAAGTCGGCGCTTAACACGCTCGAGGATCCTGTTAGCGTGAATGTATGCGACATGACTGACGTTAAGTAGCTATTTGTGATTGTTTTTATTATCATTTGCAACAGTTCAATGGGTTTAATACACTAGCGCTTTTTTTTTTCTTCTCATCTGATGTCGTGTTAATCGAATTTTCAGCTGTTATATTCACATCACTAATTTTGCAGTAACAACAAAATAATTTTCGAGGCAATGGCCCATCACCCACATCCTTGTTGGAATCGTCACTGTCGCTATTGTAATGTTCATAGCAAAACTGATATTTCATCATATCCTCGTCACTTTTCAGTTCATTTGACAGCTTATCCCAAACTAGAGCAATTTCATTTGGCGCCATCGAAATCATTAGTTCCTTCGGCACGTTTTCTAATTCTTCGGCAGTCATTCTCAATAATCCACCCACATGTTTAAACACTTTAAGTAAGTGCAAGATCTTTGTGTAGTTATAGCGTTCAACTTGTGACGTCAAAGACATAATTATTATTATTATTTTATATCGGAGAGAAACTTCAAACACAGATGGTCACACCAAACTGAATCGAATTCTTGCTGACGATCGTATGTATAGTAAATGTTTTTCGACGCGTTCGAACCTGTTTGCAGATATCTCACCAATTCGGTAGGTGGTGGCAAATCACCAAAGCTATCATAGTATGTTACTTCAAAGTTGACTTTTCGATATGCCACCCAATGCGTCCCTACCCCCGATGCGCTATCCAAATTAATAATCGCTGCTTCATACCGTCGGGGACCACGTGCAGGTAATGAATCTCGCATATAAACTCCCCTAAAGTAAGGTATCTTTAGTTTTAACACATACTTTTCCAGATCGACATTTGATAGCGGTCTATTGGGTAGAGACAAAATTAGTTTTTTGACATATTCCTATGGTTCATAAACAATCCCATACCTGAACGATATGGTTTCAGATATAATCCATTTCCACGTAGTTTTAAAGTAGCACCTGTCTTTTCTGCATTTGCCTTCTTCACGTCCTTGATGGCACGAACAATACCTGCAGCGCCACCAGCTAAGGAGCCTAAGGCTGACAGACCAGCAAATATTGGTATTAATGGTAATACTCCACCAGTTTTAGGAATCGGAATAATTCTAGGCGTGCGGACTTTTCGTTTACCACCTGCTGCTTTTACTGATTTACGGGCTGCTGCAACGGCTATTTTCGATGCATTTAGAATATTCATTTTCTTTCCACCACCTCTTAGCAATTCTGCTCGAATCGGACGTCGAACAGCAGAACCAAAAGCTACTTTCTGCACACGCACCCGCTTTCCAGCACGTTGCTTACCAGCTCGCCGCTTCCTCTTAGCAACTTTTGAGCGACTCTTCCTTTTGCTTGATGACACACCCATACCAAAATGCTGCTTCGTTTTCATAATATTTGTTACCAACCACGCAGCACTCTTTTCACCAACGCTAGCGTCTGCAGATTTCACTCGTTTCCAAGCACTTTGTTCCAACTCGTAATCTGCTCGGTGTCGCTCACTTATATCGTCTCTATTATTTAAATAAGCTAAATCGTGCTTCTTACACGCCACGTCCAAAGGATTAATTCCTTGATCACCTCTTTTCACACGTTTAATCACTTTTGTTCCGGGACCGCAATACTGATAACCGGGGATATGCAGCTCCACCGGCAGGTTATTAATTAAGGAATTAACAATTCCTCTTCCAGTCTTAGTCTGTAAACGAGACGATCTACTTCGTCCGGTGATCAGCATCTGAATGACCATTTAAGTGAAAAGTTTGCTATAAAATATTGATTTTATCAATATGCGGATAGTACATTTGAAACAAAAATTTTCCATCGACAATCTCGACGAAAAAGTTGGATGTGGACATGGAGAGAGATTATTAAGGAAACACGGTCCTTTGCTTCCATCATCCATTCGTGGAATAATAATTGGACCTTCGAATTGTGGCAAAACCAATGTTATGATTTCACTACTTACTCACCCATTGGGTCTACGTTTTGAAAATGTTTATATCTACTCCAAGTCACTGTATCAACCAAAATATGAATATTTGAAGAAAATTCTTACACCCATTAAAGGTCTTGGTTATTATGCTTTCAGCGATGCCACGAATATCATGGAACCCTCAGATGCAAGACCCAATTCAATATTTATATTTGATGATGTTATGTGTGAGAAGCAGGATGTTATACGATCATATTTCTGTATGGGACGTCACAAAAATGTGGATGCCTTTTATTTGGCTCAAACATATTCGCGAGTTCCTAAACAGCTTGTGCGAGATAATGCCAACTTTATTATTATGTTTAAACAAGATGAAATGAATATGAGACACGTATTTTCCGATCATGTATCACCCGACCTGAATTTTACACAATTTCAGGAAATGTGCTCGAAATGTTGGGATAATAAATATGGATTCTTGGTTATCGATAAAGATAGTGATGTGAATTCGGGAAGATATCGCAAGGGACTTGATAGCTATATATTTGTTTAACAATGATGAATGCATTCATTTCATTGCTGTTCGGTAGTTTGTCAACACCATGAATGAAGAAATTGACTTAAAACGAAAACTAGTGGAAACGACCAATGCTGTTCGAAAAAAATTTAAACAATTCAAGGCGGCGAAGACACAAAGTGCGCTCGACTTGGATAAATTTTACGAACCAATCACTAAACCACTAACATCTATATCTAATGTAGTAAAGCAACGCCAGCAGCAGCAGCAGCAACCCAAAACCCAAGGAAAGCAATATAGTCGTAGTACTAGCACAATGGAGGAGCCTGAGGAAATATCCGATCACATATCATCATTTCAATCGTCTACACCGCGGATAAGCCGAAAAGCTCACATCGATACAACACCGAAACGTGATACCAATGTTACATTGTTTGAGACACCTTCCCCTTCAAGTTATACAAGTTCACCACCACTCGACAAGATTCAAGCATACTTAAATGGATTAAAAAATAAACCATCCCAATATGATACCATTTATGGTGTACATTTCGGTAAAAAGCCGAATAACCTTAAAAGATATATTGGTAACCTAGAAGTGCGTTTTCCAAATGGCAAAATTACTTTATATAAAAACGGAAAAAATGTTGCTGTATTTGATGGAACGCCTCAACTTTACGATTTGCTTTTTTTAAGAAATCCACCATTCCTAACACAACACGATAAAACCTATGATGGTGTGCTACAGAAATACAAGGAAATTTTAGAATTAACTAGTGCAGCATATGAAAATTATGACAAAAATAAGGGTCTACGAGAAACCAGATTATTGAAATATTTGTATATTATAAAACCCCTACTGATGCCGGCGAGCACTAAATCAGGCGGCGCTGTTGTAAAAAATAACATCGCTAAAAAAATAAAAATACCCAACAAGAAACTACTTTCTTCCAAATCACCTCAATACATTTATTGGAATAAACCAAAGGAGTTGGTTGATCGCTTAAGATTGTTGTGGAGTTCAAAATTAGCTGGTAATACTGGGCATGACAATGAGATTATGTCAATTGTTGAGGAACTTCGCGAAGAACAAATAATATATTAAATTATGTACCTTGTTTCCTTTGCTCAGTGTCTAATGAGACGTGTTCGCTTCGCTACAAAATATGAAGGCAAGCAGGGGAAAAATTGGAATTGTTAATGAACTGCACCGGACTGCTAGAAAAAACTTTATTAGAAGGCGGACGATTATTAAAGGATACAAGGATTTATGGCAAATAGATTTAGCTGAAATGCAACAATATGCTGATGAAAACGATGGTTATCGCTACATCCTTGTATGTATCAATTGTTACTCCAAATTTGTGTACACCAGAGCAATCAAAAACAAGACCGGCGCTGAAGTGACCAATGCAATGAAGAGTATAATTGAAGAGGCATCGTATACACCAGACAATTTACAAAGTGATCAGGGAAAAGAATTCTATAATAGTCGTTTTGAAACACTTATGAAAAAATTTAATATAAATCATTATTCTACATTCAGCACGAAAAAGGCGGCAATTGTTGAACGTGTGATAAGAACTTTAAAAAATAATTTATATAAGCAATTTTCAATTAGAGGTTCCTACAGGTGGGTGGAAATTTTAGTATCAGTAACAAGGGTCTATAATAATACAATACATCGCACAATTGGCATGAAGCCCAGAAATGTGCTAGAAGATACACAAATTAGGGCATACGATTATTTAAAGGTTAAACCGAAAAAATATAAATTTCGTCTTGGCGATATAGTTCGAATCAGTAAATACAAAACCATATTTGAAAAGGGGTATACACCTTCATGGTCAACGGAACTGTTTAAAATTGTAAAAAGTAACATTACCAATCCACCCACCTACATACTAGAATCGTTAGAAGGTGAACCGATTAAAGGTTGTTTCTATGAAGCTGAACTGCAAAAGACAACCAGTCCAGGTGTTTATCTGGTTGAAAAAATTCTTAGAAAACGTCAGAAAAATCACATTGATCAATTGTTTGTAAAATGGTTGGGTTTCCCCAATCAATTTAATTCTTGGATAGACAAGTCTGATATTGTATAAACAGCTTTGTATTCCCTATTGCAATTATTGTATCAGTTGAACGACAAAATAAACATGTAATTTAAAACATATGAATTTTATTTATCAGTATATATTGCTATCATTTTAAAAATTGTTTTCATTGAATTAATAACCATGAAAAGAGTAACATTTGATGAAGAGAAAAATATTGTCCACCAAACATTTGTTTGGGCGTTTGCATATCGAGAAGCTCGAAAGAGCGACTTTCAACAGCTAATGCTTGATAGGTACCGTTTCCAACGGCGAATAGAGAAAATCAAAACAACTTTGGATATGATTTTAGAAAGTAATTTTAGAAATAAAATTGTTCATGAACGATTTATTAATTTATAATATAATTATAAACATATGAAGTACTAAAAAATGTTTTTTCTAATTTTGTCTCGAAAAATAGATATTACGAACGCGCTAGCGAGTTCGAAATATATCCATTTCGAACTCCGAATTTTATTTTTTAAAAGTTGGCATTGGTTATATTTAAATGTTTTATTCTGTTGACGTCTGACGTTTCCTGTTATTGTTATCCATGAGAAAAGAAAGTTTTCGGGATTTCTCTGGTAAAAGTTGATTTATCGTTTTATTAGCAATATCCCTTAACTCAGGGGGAGTTAAACTTAGATTATCATGCTCCATATTTTTTTAATTATAATTATGAACAACTCTATGAAATATTAAATCACAAATTTCGTGACAATGACACAAAGAAAATATTATTTATTGTCAAGGCTACTATGATAAAAAGAAATTTAGAGTATTACCAACATAGAATTTAGACACACAAATTTACAAAATTTGAAGGGTTGATTTTCTTTTTAAATATGTATTTTCTTATTGAAAAAAATACAAAATAGAAAAAATAGTATAAAGTACGTGTTTTATAAAGCAGTTAGAGCACTTGTCCCGTTAAAAAACTCGCCGCAAGCGGCTCGTTTTTTAACATGGACGCGTGCTATAAGATGATGCTTTATAAAACATGTACTTTAATATACTATTATTCACATTTAAGCAATAATACATAATGACCAAAAACACTTAGGGACTATAACCAAATTGTCTAAGTTCACTTTCACTAATACATATGACACGGAAAAATACTTCTTCATCACTACTTTTTAGCGCATATACTAATCACTTGAAGAATCGAGTAGTGCATTTGGTAGCGACGACGTTGGACTTGACGATGGCGACTGCGGTGATGGCGATTCTTCCATTATTTCATCTTCTTGACTCGAAGAGGTGGACGTATCAGTATGTTGTTGATGCCCACCACCTAAGATAATGGGACTTTGAGGTTGGTCAGCAGGTACAGATCCTCTATTGCTCTCGTTTTGACACCAATCACATAATCCCATTGTCCCACTTAAAAATTCCCAATGTTCACAATTTGAACACATTTGACGACCATTGATTGAAAACGGATACACTAATGTTGTTTTACTTTCCATATTGTAAATGATTGTGAAAGCAATACTACAAATGAACTAAGTCACCATAATTTGGATACGTGTATTTATATATAACAGATGACCTTCACGTGTGACCTCTCTCTCTTGGAGTGACTTTTTATTTCAACTCAGATTTTACATCTTCAAATTTCGCTCGAATTTTATCAAGGTTAATTGTAATATGGTCAATAATTCGTTGTTCAAATTTCATTTGAACTTTGTCCAGGTTAATAATTTGTTGTTCGAGAGAAAATATCATCTTCCCAACTTTGTTTTCATACTCTTTTTTTTCTTTTTGAACTTCATTGAATCTTCGAGCAACTTCTGTATTCAATGCTATGAATCGGTGATCAGTAATATCATTAAATTGTATGCGCAGATCTGATAATTTCTTAACAAATACAGCAGTTAGTTGTATACGCAGAAGATCATGTTGAGTGAGAACATATTCTTGAGTAGCAGCATCATTTGGTTTTTTAGGTGATGCAACATTCTCTAGGGATTTTCCTTGCATATCATACTGATCATCGAGAGTAAGCCTGAATCCATTTCCAGGTGGTCCACGTACAAATCGAAAGTTTTCATTCGACTTTTTACGCCCAAATTTGTCAATTGTGTTGTTGTTAACACGACCCATCGTTACTTCTAACTAATCTGTTTTCATCTTATAAACGCTTATACAGACCTATGATCAAACTCACAAGTTAACACGAGCAGTTAATTTCAAAATTAAAGTGAGTGTGTTAAAATCCAATGCTATTTTCCATTTTGGTATGATGCAACTACAGTTAACGGTCGTGTTAATTCTCGATCTCGTCATCCTAAACAGGAGTGACGCAATCCTTAAAGTGAGTACTTTAGCATATTTGAGCCAATCAGGGACGAGTTCGGTTATCAATCGCGGAAATTTTGAAGATTGTTTGGAAATGTCAAGTTGTCAAGCGGTCAATGAACTTTTGCCAGCGGTTGACGGCCACAGCTGGGTTTTATTCGCATATTTGTTGATTTTAGGCGATTTTTGCTTCAAAAATTAGTAATCGAATAGTTTTTGGTGAAAAATGCAACGTTTGTTAGATGTATTAGCCAGTTTTTTATAAAGAAATGGAAATATATTAATAACAGTAAGTTAAAAACACAATTGTAAGTACATTGTTGGTATAGATTTTTACAAAGGATTTTACTTTCAGATTATTTTACTTTAAAAATCTTGAAATTACTGAACAAAGTTGATTTGATTTGATTTACAACTCCCTTATAGTGACTTTTATACCTTTTAGATCATAACAAAACATGAGAGGAGAGAATTTCGAGGAGATTTCCTTCTATTTACCTAAATCCGTACCAGCTACTTAATTACACGTAGAAGTGAATAAAATATAAGAATTATACCATTTTCTAATATTTATTGAAGCCTTCAAATAGTTTCCTATAATTTACAAGCTGAAAAATACATGATGTTAAAGTTAAATTCAGCTTTGGCAACAATTTATACCTAATAGAGGTAAGTTTTTAAACTAGGTAGCTAGATACTAGATAATTATTAAAACCTGGATCAACCAAGTATTGTTTCGTACAAATTACACAACTTGTGTTGTATTTATAGATCTTTTAGTAGGTACCTAATGTTTATAAAAAATTGAACCACTAGGGTCACAATTCAAAAGCCCAGGTAGGAATACAAAAGTGAGAGTAAGGGCTTTGTCCCTTGGTATTCGTTGGGCTTTGATCCATTTTTCTAAAATATTTACAACAGTTTTAAAGTTAGAAATAGAATAGAGAGTAGATATTTTTGTTGTTTACTTACCTAAGTGCTTGTAAAAATATCTCATAAGGTAAGGATTCAGGTTAGTTATCCTATCTATCCTATGCAGAGCATTCCTTTGTTTATTTTTAATAAAAATATCATCATTCTATCTTATTAAACCTTTTTTTTACCATTTTATTAATAATTTGATTAGATCGAGATGATGTCTACTAGTATTAAAAAAACATTCAGTCCTATTTTTATACCTACCAGTATCTTAACAAAGAACATATGCACCTGTAAAATTCAGAAACTAAAATATTACTATCGAGGAATGGTAGCCTAGTGCAAAGTTAATACTAAAAATATTTAAATAAGTTCGAATGTTATTTTACTATTTTTTGTTTGTAGGCAAATGAGGCAGAAGCAGCTGGATGCAATACGAAGAACTAGTATAGAATGGGCAAGATTAGAAATTGAGATGTAGAAGGAAAGAATGCCAATGAACTTGAGTTTAAAAAAACCTGAAATGTTCCGAGGTGCAAAAATTATTAAAGCAATTAGTGTCAGAAACATGGACAATGGATAAACTTTAGACTGCAGTAAAGTCGCGACAGGAACAGGGTACAGCCCCATATTTATAATAAAAATATTAAATTATAGAAATTACTTTTAGATAACTTTAGGTATACTAAAATTCTAAAAGAATCGCTTAACATAACAGCATTGTTTAAAAACATGACCCTTTTTATATTTCCTGTATGAAGGTATCTCTGAGACTTCCTTAAAATTTTTTCGCAAAAACAGTAGGTATAGTATCTTTCGGTTTAGAAAGAAGTTAGTTGAGGTTACATTTTTATGGCATGTATCACATTCTAGTTACTTTTATTTTAGGTGGAGATATATGTTGATTTAGGACCGGATTTAATATATATTTTTTTTATATTAATTAAAATGCGACGAGGTCAGTAACGAACAAGGTCAACTCTAAATTATTAAAGACATGTTAAGGGGTTTTAAAATATTAATTGGTTAAATTACCACGTTTTTCCGGAGGTACAGGGAACAGTATACTTATGATTTCCTGATCGAAAATTTTCTAGTTTTCACACTAATTTTAATATTACATAAAGAAGCTGTCTCAAAACATCACCAAAAGGGTTAAACAATCAAGGTTACAGTTTGTAATAATTATCAAATAATAAATAAAATACTCCCGAATACGATTTTGTTTTGAACAAGTTTCTTTTGAGTTTTGGGTTACTTTTTTTAGTAAGCAGAAAGTGACACATATAAAATTCTAACGTTAACTAACTTATTTTTAAACTGAAAAATATTATAGCTTTGTCGTGAAACCAAAATACAAAAAAAATTTAGCAAGTTCTTGATACGATATTATTTTAGTCTTGACAATCGTGTTGAATATTATTAGCAGTACCTACCTACCAGATTTTGTAAAAATTGTAAATGTGATTTTGCTCGCTAATAAATAAATAAGTAACAACGAAAATAGTTTATATAATGGTTTTACTAAATTAATATCTAAAATTACAGGAGTAACTTAATTGTTAAACCAAATTTACATTTTATAACGTAAAATTACAACTGGAAGCAGCAAACTAGTGTCATGTCTCATGGCTTTGTGTTTCATGTGGTGGGGTTTTCTCTATCTACTGCAACTAGATATTCCAAAAACCTAAAATTGTTAACAGCATTTTACAAATTAATTTTTCACCTAGCTACAGGGCATCCTGGAATGTCACTCCTGAAGCAAAAACTAAAATGTCTACACATTACTAACGTCGAATAAGATACTATGTAGTTTATAGTAGATGAAAGCGAGACCTTTTATGTAGGGTTGTAACAGGCACTTTAATATGTACTGAGATAGAAAAGTGGGAATTTTTAGCTGTATAAATGCCTATCTGCAGTTTTTTCTCCAGCCTAGTCCTAGAGTTATTCAAACTACTATCCTCTGCAGACCAAAAACTTGCCCTGACTGGCTTGCACAGCCTCATGTCAGGACTGCATAGGACATCACTGAGTGGAAGATGGCAAATATATACCATCCTCATTGTAACCTCTGACACACAATTTTTGGCCATGGCTTTTATATATAAGTTATTAAATGGTCTTCTCCCATCTTACCTTGGTGGATTTATTGCCCATAACAGTGATGTACATAATTACCCTACTCGAAATAGAAATGATTTTTATATCAAGAGGACTAATTCCAGGAGAGCTATGAATTCTTTATTTTTCAAAGGTCTTAAAGAGTACAATGATCTACCGAGATATGTCAAGGAGTGTTCATCGATTAATAGTTTTAAAAGAGAGCTTAGGACATTTTTTTGAAGTTAAGATAGGCTTTTCCGATATGATGATGTTTTGTAGCCTGAAATATAGATTTTATTTGAGTTTCTAGTGTTATATCTGAAGTATATTAAAACTTGTAGGAGTATTTTTTAACAAACATCAGTGCACTAAGAATCAGAATACCTGGAAGTGTGAGAATCTAATGCTGCCGAAAGGTTTCTTTGCCTGACTCAAGTGGGCTTAAGGAGTAGATTTTACGAACATTTTTTTTTTAAGAATAAATCATCTTTGAAGTTCTGAGTAGTTTGTCCTCAGTAAAGCACAAGAAGAGTTAAGTGGCTGTGGGCCAAAGAATAATATATATTTAAGAATTGTTTGGGGTTCATAAAGGTTTTTAAGTTGACAAAGGCATAATAAGCAGTTTAGTTTTGCAGCAACATTGTCTACATGGGCTGTTTACTTTAATTGTGAGTCTAGGTGAAGACCCAGAAACTTGCATTGTTCTACTCTTGTAATCAAATCAAATCAAATCAAATCATATATATTACGGTTACTAATTTATATAAAATTTTACCGACGTCATATTGTGTATATATTATTATTAAAACAATTCTCCTTAACATTTCATGTACATATTAAAATTACAGAATAAAATAAGATAAAATAAAATTCAAAGACTATTATTACGACACATTAAAATTTGGAATAACATCGTCACACTGCATTTGTACTATGTGAATCTATGTTCCAAATATTCGTTAGTGCTGTAAAAGGCATTCTGTAGTAGAAGGCCCCTACATGTACGTAATAAAATTATTATTCAATTTTAAGTATAAATCAGGAACCTGCTGCTTTTTATAGAATGCCATGTAATGGGTTTTATTTGTGTTAACAACTAGATGATTTGTTTGGCACCAAACAGAAAATCTAAGCAGAATTGTATAAGTTATTTCCAGTAGTTGATTAAGTGTAGAAGCAGGTATGACTACTGTTGCATCATTTTTTCAAATCGTTTATAAATAATGCAAAAAGCAAGGGAGAGATTACGCCTCTTTAGGGAACGCCCTATCTGATATTTAGTTTCTCCGAATAGGAGCCCTAAAGTTTTACTCTTATTTGGCGATTAGAGAAAAATGATTCCAGCTAGTCAGAAATATTACCACGTATTCCCATAGCATGCAACTTTCTGAGCAAGATGGCAGTGTCGACGCAGTCAAACGCTGGGCTAAGATATGGAGTGATATTTTGGGGTAGTTCAACGGAAATACACAGAATTATAGTCATGCAAAAAAGGTGCATCCGAAATATTTTTAGGATGAAACAGCAGGAAAGTTGTAGGTCTGTTTTTGTAGAAAAAAATATTCTGACGGTAATAGGAATGTACATTTTGGACTCTGTAATATTTGTATGTGATAATAGGGATCTTTTCCTCGATTTTAATGTGAAACATGATTATGACACTCGCCATAAAAGTAATTTAGTACCAGAAAATTATAACTATACTTACATACCTCCAAAAAAATGTAAAATACTGCATCATAAAAATTTTTAATTGTTTCTCAGACGAAATTAGAAACCTGCCAAAGAATAAACTAAAATATACCTTAACAAAATATCTAGTCAGTAAGGCCTTCTACAACCTTAATGAATTCTTTGATGATCCTGATAAAGGAATAATTCAGTGTTAAATTTTAAATGTTTGTTACAATTTTAAGCATGTGTAATTTTATCAAAATTGTCATTGTCTAAATGTAATGTAATTACAAATTTAAAATGGTTATTTACAAAAATCTCTCCAGACATTGTTCAAAAGCCCCTATTGGTTTTTTTTTTATTATGTTTATAGTAAATGTAAGCATCTTATTATTGAACAAATAAATACTATTGTATTGTATTGTATTAAATCGAAAAATAGAGCTATAGTATAGTAATTAGAATCTATTGTTTTATAAATATATTCCAAGAGATCATAAGCAGCTGTGCTAGTAGAGAAGTTTGAGCAATACTAATAAAAAATTAGGTAGGTACTATATTTTAAGACGGGACCTACCTTCACATTATTAGATAATGATCCTTTTATTAGTGAATAAAATTGAATAGAGTTTAATCACATTGGAATCTTCTTGAGTCCTGATATGTGCTGGTAATTTTAGGTTGGTCATATCCTATAACATCACATTATATCACTGAGAAAAAGGCTAAAATAAAAAAATAACTGAAATTATACAATACATACTTTGCTTTCACTGCGAATAATCTCTTGAGTTATCTGTCTAGTTGAAAAGCATCTCATACCATAATCTCTTTTTTTCTAAGTGAGTTTTCTGACACAAGTTGTTCTCAATTTCTGTTAAGCAGATAAATTATTGAGTACCTACTTTAATTTTCATGCAGCAACCACATTCTACTGATGTTAATACATAAGTGTAAGCTGGACTACAAATACAAATACTAATAATCTTTATTCCCACTAGGAGCCCTAAAGTAATTAAAAGTATATTTAATATGAAGTACCTAGTAGGTAAATACATAATATAATTGTTTAGTAACTAACCTCTTTACGTATCAAATATTTTCTTTTACCATTTTCTTGGTGAAAACTTCTCACAGTTACCAATTGAAATAAACTTTGTCTCGTGTCTGTGTTCTTTACTGGTTAATACTTTGATTCCAATCCATATTCTAAAAAAAACGGCATTAATAATGTAAATATGTAAACAAGCATTCAATTGAAATATATAAATAGGTACTTACGACATAAAATAATGTATCTCGAACGCACACTATAAAACTTTCTCTCTAAAATCTAAAATCTATACTATTTTTAGGTTAAGAATTCTGACACTTAAATCTGACAATCACATCCGATAACTTTAACGGCTCAGCTGTTTCTCCACCACAGTGAAAAAACAACAAGTAGGCTGTTTTCGGTTGTTGTCATGGAAACACTCACGTTAAAAGTTAAAGTGAGCATTTGATCATAGGGCTGATATAGGGTTATTGCGTTGGGGAAAATAAAACAATGCTTCTACTACAAATAATTTATTTCCTACCGGTACATTTATTTATAAACATTACCATTATTTAAAATAATACATATAATATATACTTTATGGAAATACAGTTCAGAACGTGTTTTTACAAATAAATGTTGTTTCAATAAGTAATTTTACTTTTCTTGATCTTCTACTTTGTCCATTATTTCATAACCATTTGCACCATCGCTGCGGATGACTACACCATCTTTTACGATATAAGTAATATCGTCGGGATCCACGTAATCAAGCAAATTGAATTTTGTTACCAAATCACTTGGTAAATCTGGTATATTAGTAACAAACTTGATAAGATCATATTCAATCATTTCAGCACAAAATCCGCTCAGATTTATAGATCCATAGAGATATTTTTCACATAGATGCACACCAGCCATAAAATTGATTGCATCCTTCACATCGCGTACATATTGACTTTTAATTGAATCCAAATCGGAACCATCAAACGTTGCAAACTGTAGTTTATCTTGAGCCATGTGTCTTAATTTACATGCCAACCAAATCATATATATATCTTGCTTTTCAATAACATTGTCACACATCTGCAATGGGAAATAATGAGAATGCGGCTGTGTTTGCTGATATTCGTATTAAAATTGATTACACTTCAATTATAATTAAAAATATGATATACTATAATACATTAAAGTATTCTATTGAAAATAATTACTATATTTCAAATTAAAGACCCAAAACTTAATAACGCTCTAGTGTCACCCCCAGAAAATACATGTGAACCTTGTCCCAAATAGCTTAAGGTAAATTTATCACTCGATTTATTCATGATATCAACCGTCTCCTCTGATAATGTTTCAGTAACACGTTTGGGTAAAAATGTCTCAAATGTTAAATCATGTGTTTTATCATACAAAGTAACAACAATACTTTTACCAAAACGCGTTGCCACAAACTTTATATTTTTAATTATATACAATTCTCCCACAGTTAATGTAGAAAGTTTTCTTCGTTCAATGAATTCAACATCTTTGTTTATCATATTATTAATTTGATCCAAAGTCTGCTGTGAAATACTCATAATTGAAATGTGTAATAAATTTAAAATACCTTGACTAATACCTTTCACAAAACACACCACAAACACAATATTTCTAATTAGCTTTAAAGGTAGCAGATATTAATGCAAACACTGCTTGTGTGACTATGAAGTTCTGTGGAAAGGGACCTTATTTATAAGACAAATTCTCGGGGAGGGGGTATAATTCCACTTACTTCTTCAAGGTTAGACACGCTCAAGGTCAATGTAAACTTCAAGGTCAAGGTCAAGGTCAAGGTCAATACCAAATTCAAGGTCAACCTCGGGTTCAAGGTCAAGGTCAAATTCAAGGTCAATGCCAAATTCAAGGTCAACTTCGGGTTCAAGGTCAAGGTCAAGGTCAAGGCCGGGCTACTCAAGGTCAAGGTCAAATTCAAGGTCAAATTCAAGGTCAAATTCAAGGTCAATGCCAAATTCAAGGTCAACCTCGGGTTCAAGGTCAAGGTCAAATTCAAGGTCAAGGTCAAGGCCGGGTTACTCAAGGTCAAGGTCATAAAAAGGGGTGGGGGGATAGTCAGAACTCTCATTTGAACACTACTAGCGACATATATTTTTAAATTAAAAGAAAAAATTACTAGTCAAGGGATTTTTTTAATTTTTAATTTTTTTATCAAACCTTTTTTGATTACTTCTAGCCCACAAAATAGGTTCCTATTGATTAAATGAGAAAGCAAAAATATCCTACGCTCATAGCATGCGTTAAGTTTGTCCCCTTGCCAATGTTGTGTTTTCGTATTTTTAACAATTTTATTTATAATTCTAGTACTAATAAACTCGTGTTTCTTGTAAAATTCGAAATGTTTTTTTTTTAAATTAAAGGAGCTCGCTGGACTATACTTTGAATTTTTGCGGTTGGCACTACCAAAGACATGTTGCTGGTACCATCACAATTTTTATTTAGAAGGAACGTCTGTTTTTTTTTATCGATAAAAAGAAATTTCTCACTTTCCGGAAAACAAGAGTGGCAATCTTGACAGTTGAATTTATTTAGGATTTTCTTAACAAGATATCCTGCATAATAAGATGCAGCACATTCTTCTAGGCACGTATTTGTATCTTCGTTATTATTTGTGCTGTTATTACTGTTCGCATCATTATCATTTGATGTAAATGAAACAATGCAGTCTTCTTTCACAGTTTAATGACTAACGTAAATTATAAATTCCCGACATGTTTCAAGTGCTTATGCACTCATCTTCAGGGGATACTAAAAGGATAGTACAAAGTTGACAACGAACAGTGAATATAAATTAAACTTTGAGAAGGACTTACCTAACATCGAGTTTAACATTTGTATTACACATTTAATACCCTTATTCTTGTTGCATAGGCCTGTAAGACATTAATAAAAAAAACTGCCCGAATTGTTCCGAGATATTAATTATGACTTTAAAATACCTTTATCAATCACTTTTAAAAAAACGTTAAAAAAAGTACCCCTTAGCAAGGTTTACTTTAATCGTCATCCCACTTTCGCTGATCCGCTCTTTCGCCACCACGTAAACTGGACAATTTATCTATCAATCAACGGCGACCAAAATATGGCCGCATTTGACAGATCCCAGAAGCTTAAACAGCTGATATTCCTATTTCTTCGTCTCCTCAGTTTGTTGACATGGGAAAGCAAACAGCTGATTAAAATGCAGGACAACAGTCTATTTTGATGTCATTTAAAACACTCCCACATCCTCTCATGAATATAAACAATTAAACAAAAATTATAAAATGATAGATTAATTTGCAGTTTAGTGATTGAAGTGTAGCTTTAACTTACCAAGGTAGGAAGTTTAATATTTATGATAAAAAGGCAACAGGTTTTTAGCTAACCTCACGAATCACTGACAAAATCAAGGAACTAATTATTAGAAGTAGGCGTGATATCCTTGTCGATTAAAGATTAATTATTCTAATTTCGTTTATTTTCTTGGTACTTGGTACGATACAATGAGCGTGAGATGTTTTATAAGTACTTATCTTTTATGTTTTGGTTCTTATTGGTGAAGTTGTGGTTTTAAAGAAGCCAAATATAATATTTTTCCTCTTTGGTTTGTTGTATATTATAGATAAATTTCCATATTATACCAGAAGGTATTATGAAGTTTGTATTATTCGAATAGCTTTAATATACATTTGTTTGGTATTTTTCATTGACTTCTGTTGTACTTTTAGCAGTTTTCATAGATCAAATGTTACTGTGGAAATCGGATTGCAAAATCACCTTCACAATAGTATAGAAAAAGCGATAGGTATAATATACAGGTATTATGTCATGTGTACTTACATTATGCAGTTGGGACAGGGTATTATAATCATGTAATATAATACACATCACAAAACAATTAGGAAGTTAGAAATTCAAGATTCAAGTTGGCCACCAGGCCACCTCGGGCGCTACGGTAGGAAATTTACGGCGGGTAGTTCAAATAGCTCGTTCTTAAATTGCTGGTTTACTGTTCCAACAATATTTGAGATTTTTTGTAAAGACGTTTTATTGCTTTTTAAGTTAATTCACTATAAAGCACTATGTATTCACTAAATTCCAGAATTTAATGAATACTGTATGTATTTTATATAAAATTATACCAAGAAAGCAATAAATATCATTAAAACGCAAATGTTGTTGTTATTAGTGCCGATGTAACAAACAAAGCTTATTTATCAACCAAGCCTTTAGCACTGATGAATATCGCAAAACTTTTAAGAACTCTATAGTTATACCAATATTTAAATCCGGTGCCAGAACCAACTTGGGGCTGATTTCTTTAACAAGTAATCTTAGCAACATTTTTGGAAAGGCTATTAAGTTGCGCCTTACATCTAATTTACAAAATAAAAGTAATACTCTCCGAATACCAATTTGGTTTCAGGGGTGGTTGCAGCACTAAAGATGCAATTTGTGGGGTAACGGATCATATTTCCCATTGCTTGAATAGTGAGCAAAAATCAATGGGGATATTTTTAGATCTGATGAAGGTCTTTGACTTTGTGTCACACCCTATACTGCTGGAGGTGCTGCATTTAATATGTATAAGCCATATAGGTAACAACCTTTTTAAACGCTACCTTGAGGACCGACTACAATGTGTAAAAGTAGGCAACAATATGAACTGTGCTTGGGCCAGTCCTCTTAACTATTTATATAAATAATCTAATTAACTTGTTGCCGAGGGGCAGAGTCGTCTGCTACGCCGACGATACTGTATTACTATTCTCGGGTACTACATAGAAAAATGTACTTAATGAAGCTGAAAGATGTCTACAACGTGTAAAGAGATGATTAAATTAATTTAGACATACTCTGAATGTGGACAAGTCCCACTTCATGTGCATGTGCATTGCCTTGTAGCATTGAAAATTTTATGGAAAACCGTAAAATCCGCAAACATCCGGAATAAATTTAGGGCACTGTGCACAGGGATTTGTGGCAATACAATATTAGGACCATATATTTTTAATGAAGATTTAAATGGAGAAAGGTATATTCAGTTTTTAAGTACAGATTTTCAAGAATATTTAGTTGAAATCCCTCTAGCGCTGTTCCGAAATTTGTGGTTAGGGCTCCTGCCCATAATTACCTTAGGGTACCTACGAGATTTTCTAAATAATGAGTTTCCTCAAAAATGGATAGAAAATAGAGGTGTTGTAGACTGGCCAGCAAGATCTCCGGATTTGTGACCACTTGATTTTTTTTTATTGTTGGGGGCTTTAAAAAACACCACCTATATAACGGAAATAAATTCTATGGAAAAATTAATTATAAAAATTCAACAATTTTTCCACAGAATTAGGCGTAGATGTATTCAAAGAGCAATTGATAAGGTTAGGGGAAAAATTCGAAAATGTATCCGCTGCTCAGGGAAATATTTTTGAACATCTAATCAATAAATAAATTATTCTTTCTTTATTTTCGACTTTTTCTAATTGAAACGATATTACTCTTGTTTAAGAGTGTATTTTTATTTTAATAGCAAGTATATTATATTATATTTTTATAATGTTTTAATTTTAGTATTATAAGCAATATATCATTAGCAAGGATGTTTGTTAAGTAATAATTTTTAAGCATTTGTTCTTGTTTTGTTATTACACAAAAGAATAATAGGTGGTTATTAAAAAGAAAAGATCATTTTATGTGTAAGACGCAGAGCTGGAGTAGAAAAATCGAAATAAAAAATAAATTACTGCCTTAATTCTTTCACGAAATTAACATTTAACATTAAAAAAATCCAGGTCCGTAATTAAAAAAGTGAAACTGATGATGGTTCCAGAAAAATAAAGCATTGTATTGCAAAATTAGTTAGGGATTCTAAAAGGGAATAAAAAGTTGCTCTAATAAAGTGTCATTTATATTTTACAGTTAAGGCGCAAACTGAAAAAGTCTATTTGGCAATCTTTCGGTTTCTTTCGAATGTCACCAGAAGTACTCGGATTCTAAGCGTCTTCTTTCTGGATTATTACTAAGCATCAAATTATACAACTTTGAACCCATTTCACCGCCTTCGTATTTCTTACGGTTTACGATATCCCTATAGTGTTAAACGAATTTCTTACACCCTGTATAGTTTGTCTATGTTTTATTAATTAAGCGGTTTTTCAGATATGCGATATAAAAGCACCAGGGTTTTGACAAAGCCTCTTGATCACAAGCAGAATACAATAAACATAATATGATTATTAAAAGCACCTATGCGTGCTTTTTTCTTTGATTCCTCTTTTTTGTCCTTTGTTTTATGTGCACGTTTCTTTGTTAGTCTTAAGAATTTTAAAATTATCTTTTAAATTTTGTTTGTTTGTGCTAAAGTCGTGGTTTTAATATTAAGAAGCCAAAACCCATATTTTTCTTGTGGTTTAGATAATTTAACTAGCTGATGATATCCATTATTGAACTAAATAACAGTTTTTCGGATTTGTTATTTTTCTAAGGTATTTTAACACATATTTAAATAAAGTATTATTCCAATACTGAAGTAAAGAGCAGGGTGTAGAATGAGGACACTAATTTGGAACTTTTAAACATTATAGGTACAATACTTACGTTTAGGTATAATACTTCTTTGAGCTATCATTTTAGATATCGTAATATACTTAAGTAATTTTAGTTTATAGTAAGTACATATTTTTTAAATAATTTTTTCGGTTGACATCATCTTGACACCACCAATATTCGCCTTCTAGGATGTGAAGCAACTATCTTTATTGATCTATTTGAATTTGAATAGGCTAGTTTTATCATAAACATTTTTGACGATACTGCGATTACCGCCACCCCAAAAAAGCCTAGGTTGGTAATCTCAAAGCTGCAACGTCATATAAAACTTATCGAGGCGTGGTTTGATAAATGGAAAATATGATGCCATGAATACTAAATGATGCCAATAATACACAGACTATCACTATATATATTCAATTTCGACATAGACGACATTGAATGTAATGTTGTTTCAGCCGGACTTTCCGATCATAAAGCCGGGTTAATCAGGTTTCCTTTTAAACAACGACAATGTCGTAAAAAACAAAAAATGGGGAGAATTTTTTGTGCTCATAATTTTTCAAATTTTAAGGCATATTGTTCCTTGGTACGGTGGAACTTCATTTCACATTTCTCTAATCCCTTACTTATGTTTCATAAACAATTGTGCCACACTTTTAATATGTACCTAAATGTTTTCCTATTAAAAAAATAAGACCAAAAAATGGAAAACCATGGGTGACAAAAGGGATTAAAACATCTGCAGGAATTTGCGATGCCTTCATTATATACGAAAATTTAACTTAAATAATGATACTTTTGTGAACTATTTTAATAATAACAGGCGTCTGTATAAACATATATGGTGTGCTAAAAAAAGTTATTATAATAATAGAATTTCTAAGGCTGGCAACAAAAAAAAAGAGAATTGGTCAATTATTAATGATTTGAGATGTCGCAAACCGTTGCAGAATTCAATAAATTTAGATCCTAACATTTTGAATAATTTCTACTGCTCAACAGCAGCAAAAATAACATCAAATACTTCTTGTCAAACAGATCCACTTGACTATGTAGCTGAGATACATATCCTCAGACCTTTCATTTGTATCCTACCAATCTTACTGAATTGAAAGAAATATTTTCTCAATTAAAAAAATAAGAATTCTGCTGGATATGATAATATTTCTATTAGAATATTGGAAAATCTTCCAGGATCCGCCCTCTGTGCCCTCGTCGAGGCCATCAATGAATCTTTTGAGACTGGGGAGTTTCCATCATGTTTGGGATTGGCTATTGTGGTGCCCCTTCATAAGGGAGGTGAAACAGGCGATCCCTCAAACTACCGCCCCATCTCACTGCTTGCTACTCTCTCGAAGGTGGTGGATAAGCTTGTCAAGGGAGGGCGAGTTGAATTTTTTTTTAAATTTATAATCCTCAGCTTGGTTTAGTTTGGCTTTTAAGCAACAAAAAGTACCAGTGATGCAATTTTTGCCTTCCTGGAACAAATATATTTATGATTTAAGAAGTAGTCCATATTCTGTGGCGAGATTGTAAATAGAAATAAAGGTCTGTCTTTACCACCAAATAATTGTAATAATAATTATTTGGTGGTAAAGACAGACCTTTATTTCTAAATATATTTATGTATTAATGACGGCGAGGTTGCCGCAGCAGTATTTTGCGATTTTTCCAAAGCCTTCGACTGTGTCGATCGTGAGGTGCTGCTGCGAAAGCTTCAACATTATGGGATCCGTGTGGTGGCCCACAAATGGTTTTCTACTTATCTTTCAGGGAGAGTGCAGACAGTGAGGGTGGATGGTGAATTTTCTGAGCCCTTGAGTGTTAGTTGTGGCGTTCCTCAGGGGTCTGTACTTGGTACCATTTTATTTCTTTTATATTTGAATGACATAACACATTTAAACATACAGGCTTTACGCTGTTTGCTGACGACTCTACCCTTTTGTGGCGTTCAAGTAGTATCGAACTCCTGGAAAGGACCATGAATGATGATCTGTGCAGGGTTAAGGAATGGTGTGACTCAAATTCTCTCTGCCTCAATATTAATAAAACCAAAATACTGACTTTTGGTTTTAACAACATCAGCCTTCATATAGAAAATGATGAAATTAAAAACAGAACGGTAGTTAACTTCTTGGGTTATCTCTATCGATAATAGGCTGAGATTTGAGGAGCACATTATTGGGCTGAGTGGCAAGCTATCATCTGGATGTTTTGTAATTGGGGTGGTGTCCGCTGAACTAGACACTTCCACGGCAAGAATGGTATATTTTTCTTTATTTGAATCATATATTCGATATGGTATAGTACTCTGGGGCTTTTGTAACCAGTAACTTTTTAGTAGCATCTTTGTGTTGCAAAAAAGAGCTATTAGGTATATGTGCAGGGTGAAAAGTAGAGACCACTGTAGACCATTATTTGTCAGACATGGCATTTTAACATTAACATGTTTATTTATCTTAGAAACAGTTTTTCTGCTTCACAAAAAATACTTTCATCAACTTGACAACGCATCAATATCACACAAATATAACACGCGACAAAACCAAAATATACACCTTCCTATACCTAGGCTCACTTTGATCAAGCGGTCAATAATCTATGAAAGTCTCAAGATCTACAACCACTTGAGTATCAAGTGTAGACAATTGTCATATCTCCAGTTTCGCAGGAGGGTGAAGGGTATTTTACTCTGGCAGGCATATTACAGCAGGACGAATTTTACAATGATGAGGACTTTTAAAATATCTATCCCTTGACTAATATTATAAATAGTTGCTTTGAACAGGGAAAATTTCCGGGACAGTGAAGGAAGGCTAAGATCATTCCAATACATAAAAAGGGCGATAGAAAGGATTGAAACAACTATCGCCCAGTATCCTTGTTGTCGGTATTTTCTAAGGTGTTTGAACGAGCAATATATGATAGGCTTTTGGAATATAGAGTGAAACTTTTGGCGCTGAATCAGTTTGGCTTTCTACCCAGAAGATCGACACAGGATGCTATCTTTCAGTCCCTCAACTTGATCATGAGGAAATTAGATAGTGAGAAACTGGTCACAGGTATTTACTTTGATTTGTCAAAGGCGTTTGACTTGATTGACCATGAGTTGCTTCTTCAGAAATTGGACTCATGTGGTGTGAGGGGTATAGCAAACAGTCTGCTTCGATCTTATCTCAGTGAAAGAAGACAACGGGTATCCATATCGGCTTCTGTGTCGGGGCGGGTGGAGGTGTCTTGCTCTGAGTCCTTGCCACTGACACCCGGAGTCCCCCAGGGGTCAATTCTGGGACCTATTCTTTTTTTAATTTTCGTCAATGAGTTGGGTGATTCTTTGGGTTCACATTCAATCTTTCAGTTTGCAGATGACACCTCGTGTATTATAACCGAGACTGACACGCCGTCTGCGTCAAGAAAGTCGGGCGAAGTGGTGTCCAATATGGATGCCTGGTGCACTGAGAACTGTTTGAGGCTGAATACTGATAAAACATGTGTTGTAGCCTATAAAAACAAGAATCAATCGCTGTATGTTAGTTTAAAGGGTAAAACAGTTCCACAGGTTAAGGAGACTAGATTCTTGAGTGTTACTATGGATGAGGCCTTGTCCTGGAAGGAACAGATTGAGGATGTGGTTAAGAGGATAAATAAGGCATGCTTTGTAATAAGATATCTTCGTGATCAGGTTAGCTTGGAGAGCCTTAGGGTATATTATTTTGCATATGTTCAGTCAGCAATTCAGTATAGCGTATTGTTTTGGTTTCATTCAGTCGATGCTCAAAGGGTATTCATCGCACAAAAACGTATATTGAGGGCAATGTTGAATAAAAAGTCCCTATTTTAATTGTATCAAAATTTTCAATGCATTACCCAATCAAATTAAAGCGATCCCCACTGAAGGTCTATTCAAGAGTAAATTAAAAACATTTCTATTGGAAAACATATTTTATTCGCTTGAAGAATATTATAACACTAGATAATTTAATTTACTTATATATTTTAGCATAATGTCTAACAGTGAAAACCATTTTTGAGACATATTTTAATATTATAATATATTATAATTAGCAAATTGTAAAATGCTTAAGAAATGCTCTTTGTTTTTTCGCCATACTATGATTCTTCGAAGCTGTGGGGAATAACCTAAAGTTCATAGCTTATATCACTTAATTCCATTTTGTATCGTGCTTGATAAATAATACTACTCTATATTTAAGTAAGTCTATTTTATCTTATATTTATTTATTTTAATTAGGTGTGATCAATTTTGTACCTTTAGGATTAAATATATTGACGTTGTAATGTTTCGATAGAAACTGATGACAATAAAAAAAAATGTTTTTTAATCAAATACCTATCTAAATTACATATTTGTTTTCGTATTTTAATTTTTACAATTTTATTTTCATTTATTTAATTTGTATGCCGTTTTACATTTTTGACTTTGTTTTTCGTATTTGTATTTTTATGTACTTACACATTGTCAAGTATTCTTATTTTATTAATTGTTTACCCCTATTGGGTTGTAGTGTTTTAAAAATACATTTTTTCGATTAGGTAGGCATATTCTTATATGTATATTGTCATGCCCAGGATAATTATAATTTGAATGATAGTTGAAGGAAAGTCTTCTCCACAAGAAAAATGCAATTTCATTTATTCAAATGTATGATGCCTTTCGTCAATGTATATTACCATCATCAGATACTATAAAATACAGAAAATTTGTTAAAAACATGATTATATAAATAATACTTGACAAACTTACCAAGAAGTTAATAACATTTAAAAATAAATATTTCTTTAAAAAATAGCACAATACAAGTTAATATGTCAATTTTGGTATTTTTAACTAACATGGAGACATCTAAGAGTTTATGAATAAACCAAATAATAAATCTTAATAAATCTTAAAAAACATTAATAGATTACTGCTAAACTTAATCGTGACACATTGAGAAGGTAAAAAAGAATTCGCCAGGCCAACGACAATGGGCTGTGGTTTGAATCAGTGTAAAAAGTATATAAGCCAAAAAAACAAAAACAAAATAAAAAAAACCCAGAATTTTTCAGGATTGAAGGAAAACAGTAAATTGAGAGCAGGAAGCTGGTTTAAGAGGGTGTGTAGGTGTGTGTGTGTGTGTGTGTGTAGATGTTTTAAATCGAACATTATTTTCTTGGACTGACTGAGTTCAAGAATGTTAAGCTATCGAAATTTGTTTCTTCGTTTACGCACGTAACATCGGGTGATTTTATTGCTCTGTTGATTTCTAATACTTCAAGCAAGGCTAGTTGCAGACCCTTCTGACAAACATGTAGTATCTCGGTACTAGAGCCCGGATCAAACTTGTGTTGGGATTCGAGAATGTGATTGGCAAAGGGCGAAGAAGTGTTAACGATATGTGCATTTTTGTATTTCTCAATCAACTTTACATGCTCCTTCTCCCTGGTTGCAATCCTTCTCCCGCTCTGGCCCACATAGCAAACATCACACGATGGGTGTGAACAGTTGAGTCTGTACACCCCAGATTTATGAGTAATGGGGATTTTGTCCTTGATGTTTACTATATGCTTGGACAGACTATTGGTGGTCTTGCATTGTCAAGTATTATTTACAGAGTGTTTCAGAATAAGATGCTGATCCTTAACGGTGTGAATCCTTAGGTGATTTTAAGAAGAAAAGTTCAAATTAACATATATCCTTAACCTATCAACTTTCGAACTACAGGGCGTTAAAGTTTTAAGAAAAAAATCGTTTTTCTATCATAACTTTAACAACTTTCTAGCTATTTTTATGAATTTTTTACACATGCCCTCTAAGCATCAATAGCCATTTTTTGTTGTAGAAAAATTTTAAAATTTTTTAATCAGTGGCGTCCTAAAAGGGTTTGGACTAGACATTTTGGAAAACTATTATGTACGCCACTGCTTTTTCTCAAGATAAAAATTATTTTTAAAATACTCATTCATTTTAGGCCAAATTTAATATCTTGCGTTTTTATCGTCCGACAAACAGTTTCCGACAAAAAAAAATAAAAAGCATTAAATGCGCATTCGCTATGTGCCTATGGTTTCTGACAAGTAGGCTATGAACTTTGTTAAGGAAACAATGGCAATAACGAAATATTTAATGCCAAATAGTTTTGACAGCTATTTATTTATGTACACGGCTTTTCACTTAACTTAAATTTTAAAAACGTAATACTTTTTAAACGTATAAGTATCATGGTAAATTTTACAAATGTCGAGTTTGCGGATATGCATTACCTGTACGGGCTTGCTGACGGTAATGCATTCGAAGCCAGACGATTATACCAAGAGCGTTATTCAAATAGAATAGTTCCGGATGCACGAACGATTTCAGGAACTCACAGAAAGTTATATGAAACGGGATCTTTTGAAACAAAAAAACTACTTAAAAGGGGCACACCAAACTACACGAACACCGGAAACCGAAGAAGCTGTTTTAAATTTAGTGGAACAAAACCCTAATATAAGTACCAGAAAAATTGGCAATATTTTAAATATTACTCATGTCCTAGTCTGGAGAATTCTTCAAAGTTATTTGTTATATCCGTACCATATTCAACGGGTCCAGGCCCTACTTCCTAGGGATTTTCCATAACGCATCAATTTCTGCCAATGGTTTATTTAAATGGTTACCGAAAATCCCCAATTTGATGCCAGAATTTTGTTCACGGACGAAGCTAATTTTTCCAGGAACGCCATACAAAATTTTTATAACAATCACTTCTGGGCAGAAGAAAACCCACATGCCATTACGGAATCCCACCACCAAGAGCAGTTTTCTGTAAATGTTTGGGCTGGAATTATTGGTGATTATTTAATTGGGCCTTATTTTTTACCAGCCAGATTGAACGGAATCAATTATCGCCAATTTCTTGAACACATTACCAAATTTGCTAGACGACGTCCCTATTTTAACCCGACATCGTATGTGGTTTATGCACGATGGTCAGTCTCTTAGCACGAGAGTTTTTAAATCAACATTATAGTAATCGATGGATAGGGCGCAGAGGAACACAATCGTGGCCACCTAGATCCCCTGCTCTAAACAGTCTAGATTTTTTCCTGTGGGGACATCTGAAAACGTTGGTTTACAGCATCCCAATAAATGCTGAAGAGGAGTTGAGAAACCGCATAATAGTTTGTTTTGACACTATCAGGAATACTCCAGGAATTTTTCAAAGGGTACGAGACTCAATGAGGAGAAGAGCTGAAGCATGCATTCTTGCTGGTGGTGACCACTTTCAACAGCTAATCTAAATTATTTATGTTTTTGTTCACACGTTATTTAATGTTAGTTGTTTTAATTTAATGGTAAAAAATAAACCATAGGCACATAGCGAATGCGCATTTAATGCTTTTTATTTTTTTTGTCGGAAACTGTTTGTCGGACGATAAGAAGGCAAGATATTAAATTTGGCCTAAAATGAATGAGTATTTTAAAAATAATTTTTATCTTGAGAAAAAGCAGTGGCGTACATAATAGTTTTCCAAAATGTCTAGTCCAAACCCTTTTAGGACGCCACTGGTTAAAAAATTTTAAAATTTTTCTACACCAAAAAATGGCTATTGATGCTTAGAGGGCATGTGTGAAAAATTCATAAAAATAGCTAGAAAGTTGTTAAAGTTATGATAGAAAAACGATTTTTTTCTTAAAACTTTAACGCCCTGTAGTTCGAAAGTTGATAGGTTAAGGATATATGTTAATTTAAACTTTTCTTCTTAAAATCACCTAAGAATTCACACCGTTAAGGATCAGCATCTTATTCTGAAACACCCTGTATATAATCATGTTTTTAACAAATTTTCTGTATTTTATAGTATCTGATGGTGGTAATATACATGGCCGAAATGCATCATAGATTTGAATAAATGAAATTGCATTTTTCTTGTGGAGAAGACTTTCCTTCAAATATATTTACACTCCACTTATGGACTTCTACCAAACTATAATTATAATTATAATTACCAAATTATTATATTGTTGTTACAATAAAATCGCGTTGTCGATGAGTTTTTAGAATTTCTGACAATAAAGCATATGTAAAGCAAAGTAACAGTATCTATTTCTCGAAGGGCAGAAGTATTCAACCTACATCTAGATTGTTTGTCAAAAACACTAGGATAAACTATAAACTGGTGTCAAAATATAAAATACCTGGGTATGCTCTTCGACAAACAACTAAACTGGAACGACAACACAGTCTCTCATTTAAAAAAAGCAAACGGTCAACTCAGTGCCATTTATGCCCTGATAAACAGCAAAAGTAGTTTGGATCTGCATACAAAAACTTTACACTCTATAAGACCATCGTTCGGCCTGTACTTCTTTATGGTATCACCACCTGGACTACCATAAATAAGACAGACTTTCTCACAAGTTTCAGAATAAAGCTTAAAGAATCATGACAGGGGCTCCGCGCTATACGATGACTTATACTTTGCATAATGACTTCCAGATACCGACAATAACCGAGTACATGGACAAAATTAGAGTGGACTACTACAAGCGGACTGATATTTCCATGAACTCCTTAATAACACATACAAACCTTTTAAAACCATACGGATTACCGAGATACTGGCTCGGCCCTTGTCTCCTCCCCTGAATAAAATAATCAAATGACCCAAAAGTGAATTCTTCCCTACGAAAGATTCGTTTATGAAGCAATAATAAAAACAAAAGAAGTTATAGTCATTGACTATGCTTACGAAAACCCTAATGAACGAAGCATTCTAATCGTCAAATTGGCTAGTTCAGAACCACGCAATTTTGACATTAAGTCTGTCCTGGGAAACATGAGCGATTAGGTTTACGCGACACTTCTAGTTCAATAGCGTCCACTATTCTTTATAATTTTAATTAATAGCTATTTATGTAACAAGTTGCAAAACGAGCGGGTAATATTGTGAAATAGACTCAAAAGGCATTAAAATGAGTTTTGGTTGGATTTTGTTTTAATTTTAGTTGGGGAAAAAAAAAACATACAACACGAAATATTTAAGTTTGGTCATAGGCTGGTCCAGATATGTATAACTAGGTACTTAATTAGAATTAAATAATAATATTTATTGATTTCAAAATGCAATATAACTGAAGCAAATCAATTATCTAAAAACAATAGGTATTTAACAAATGCATACACACCTATAATACTGGGTGGCCCACTCTCAACGCAGCATTTCATAGCATCTAAACTACTCAAATTTTTAATATTTTTCAAAAACAGGGTCATAGGGAGACATTAGGCCTACAGTTTAAAATTATTTTGAAATATACCGGATGTCCAAAAAAAAAGATCCATAGCAAAGTTATATTTTTTTAAATGGAACACCCTGTATCTTACAATATTTTTGGATTCTACATAAAATAACAATTATTTTTTAGTAAGTGCATTATAAGTCTAAACTTATTAGTTTCTGAAATATCGAGTTTTGAAAAATGACATTTTTGAACTTTGACAACTTATAGCTTTCTAACGGTACGTCTTAGAGCAAAACGGCTTGCATGTCCCTATCTTACTTTTCTATTATCTCCCCAAAAATGTAAACTTTTGTTAAACCGGATATGACTCGAAAGCCGGAAATATGGTACTTAGGGTTTAACCGGAAATTTGTATTTTTAGGAAGATAATAAAGAAGTAAGATAAGGACATGTGAGCCGTTTTGCTCTAAGACATACCGTTAAAAAGCTAGAAGCTGTCAAAGTTTAAAAATGCCATTTTTCAAAAGTCCATATCTCGGAAACTATTAAGTTAATGCACTTGTTAAAAAATAATTGCTATTTTATGTAGAATTCAAAAGAAATGTAAGATATAGGGTGTTCCGTTTAAAAAAAAGTATGTTTGATATGCCCTGACTATTTGGGAGACCCTGTATAATTTAAAATAATTTTAAATTGTAGGCCTAATGCCTCCCTATGACTCTGTTATTGAAAAATATTAAGAAGTTGAGTAGTTTAGATGCTATGAAAGCCTGCGTTGAGAGTGGGCCACGCTGTATAATTATTAACTTTAATTACTAAAATGAATTTTACCTATATAGCAAATTCAGACTATATAACTTGCCTTTTGAATTCCTTTAGTTGAATAATTTTTAAAGATATAAAGTATATAACACCTTCTTCGCAAAATAAAATTAAAATGCCCCCATAGAGCTGAAATGTTCAACAAGCTCTTTTAAATCAACTTAATTTTGGCAATATTTAGTATGTCCGGCGATGTAGTAGACAAGACAGCAAACGGACCAAAAGTTTAATTTTTCGAGGAATAGTCATTATTTATCAAAATGTTTGCTTGCTGAAAAAATACGATTGTCGATGAAAAAAAAAATGTATGCAGGATGTCCAAAAAGGTAAAAATTCAAATTTTTTTACAAGAGTAAAGTACCCTTTTCCTAAAGTTTTTAGCGAAATGCTATTTAAGAGGATTGTTTCAAATCATCACATCTTCTAAGATATTGGTTTTCATTAAGTTTGGATAGCAATAATATATTTGCTTTAAGTTTGCATTTCACTGAAAAGGTTGGTAGGTATACCTTTGATTAGGTACCTCAGAAATAAATTATTAGTTTCAAGCAAAAAGTCATTCAGCCCTATGATTAATCACTTAAGTTAACTCTAGACGTTAACTTCAAAATTAACTGTTTTTTTAACCACAGTGAAAAATTAACAAGGAGGCTTTTTTTAGTTGTTGTTATGGAAACGCTACGTTAAAAATTGATTGTTAGTACTTAACTTTTAAAGATTTTATTAATTTACAATGTTAAAAACGGAGCAAAGAATACATAATTATTTATTTCAAATTACTTCCAAATATAAAATAAAACATTTAACAAAATGCGATAAACATAAACCAATACATGATTATAATTTAAGGCATAATCCATAAAAATGTACCAAAATCAGATAGCATAACAATAATTATTTTCTTGCGCACACAAAATGTACTGGTGTAATGCCTTTAATGAACACCACGTTTGGTTACTATTTTACAAACTTTATTGTTAATAAATTCACTTATTTACACTTTACACTATTTATAAAGATACCTAAAGGGTAGAGCTTGACTTGCAATGGTGCAAAACCATTGCATGTTTTATTTTTAATTAATTTTTAGCTTTTTGAAGCAGAAAATAGGGGAGAAGGCTGTGCTTCTACCTATTTTAACTTTCTACTGTTTTAAGTTCGGCGATGCTAAACTTATTCCTATCTTTACATAGTTGCCATTGTTTCTTATTATTCCTTGTTGGATATTGCATCCAACAAATACCACTCCGTTCCAGTTGGGCTATAAGATAGTCCTAACTCCTTCGCACTTTTTCTATTGCTTCTACAGCTTGTATAATTCTTTGTTTTAAAATGTTCTCATCATTTGGCAGTGGATTGGCATAAGTTAACTGATTTAGGCGTCCCCCACAAATACATATCTGCCAACGTAAGGTCGGGACTTCTTGGGGGCCATAAAACTGGACCATTTCGCCCGATCCATTTTGTCCAACTTCCAAAGCAAGTCATTTCTTTATTTCGTTGGCAAAATGGGTCAGGCATCCTAATAAAAAAAAACTTCTAGCCATGGGAATTCTTGGAGTTTTTATTAACTGGTTTAAAAGTAACCTTACAGGACGAAAACAAGCGGTAAAAATGAAACAATATATTTCCTTAGAAGCTTCTGTAACATCAGGTGTACCACATTAATAATGTAGGAGATGTTTTTCGGGTCTGTCAGTTCCTTGTCTTCGCTAATGATCTGAAACTCGTCATGACCATAAAATCGCAGAACGACTATCAGTTGTTGCAGGATGATATCCGCATATTTACTTTATGATGCAAAGGTGCAAATATAATAACTTATCCTTAAATACAAGTAAATGCAAAGTCATTACTTTTGGTAGATCGAAAAGTCCCTTTCTGTTTGATTATACTTTGGATTCGGTAGTGCACGAGAGACAGGTCTTAGTATGGGATCTAGATGAATGGCTGGACTAGGTGGGTTTGGCAATATTTTTATATAGAGAAATTTATTGTGCACTGGCACGATCAGTTTTAGCGTATGCCACCTGCGTATGGCATCCACACTAGAAGGTACCGGGTGATCGCGTATAATGTACCCCCCCTGTAATTTTTTTATTTGATATAATTAAAAAAAATAAAAGTACAGCCGCGTGGGTGACTTGAACTATTATCTCTTCCGGTATAAAAGAAGTAACATTTCTAAATAACTTTTGTTAAATATACCCTATACCTAAATCCAATTGTTACCCCAATATTTGGATATTAACTCAATATCTACCGATTTTTAATAGTTGGCCATGCATAGAAAATAAAAATGATAAATGTCAATTCTGCCATGTTTATTAAGTATTGACATGTGTGTTGTAAGTAAGTTAATTTCTGTTTGTCGATAGTATGCCCTATTCCGAGATAGAAAAACAAAATATTTTAACTTATTATATGAAAAACAATAATGTTGCTCGTGCTGCTATAAAAGAAATGAGGCGAGAAAATCCAGGGATGCATCTACCAACTCGAAGAACATTTAGGATGATATATAGGAAATTCCAAGAGACGTCCAGTTTACATAGAAAGAAGAAAGTAAGTGCTACGAATGAAAATAGCGAATTGAACATTCTACTCTCAGTGGAAGTAAATCAACATGTGTCCATAAGAAATATTTCAAGAAACTTACGAGAAACTCAAGAAAACATTGCCAATACATCTTACGGAAAAATTCAAAAAACACTCAAAACAAATTGCTTTAAGCCCTATAAAATAAGACCTACGACCAAACTAACCCCAAGGCAAAGAGCAGATCGGGTAACTTTTTGTCAGCTAATGTTACAGCGTATAAACATAGATAATAATCTCTTAAGAAAAGTACTGTGGACTGATGAATCAACATTTGTGACAACTGGTATGATTAATAGGCAAAACACAGGGCATTGGGCAGTACAAAATCCACATTCGTACAGAGAGTTTTAATTTCAGGGCCGCAAATCCGTTAATGTGTGGTGCGGTATCCTTGACAACACTGTTATCGGACCTCATTTTTTTGGGGAAACTTTAAATGGGGAGAAATACTTACACTTCCTAGAAAATGATTTGGAGGAATATTTAGACGGCTTGCCCCTTCGGCGCTTGCAACAAATAAATTTTTCAGCAGGATGGCGCACCGCCCCATAATATAGTTAGAGTAAGAAACCACCTTACTGAGAGATTTCCGGAGTGGATAGATAGGAAGAAATGCACCGATAAAGTGGCCTGCTAACAGCCCCGACTTAACCCCAATGGATGAGTGTTTTTTTGGGGTTATTTAAAAGCTCGTGTAGGTGTCCACAATGCAGAAAATATTAACCAATTGAAGAACTTAATAACCATAGACATATAAAAAAGTCTTTGTTAATAACCAACGAAATAGCCGTTTTAAACCGGGACCACCCTAATTTTACAATTTATTCTTTAGAAAAAATACGCAGAACCCTAGTTAGGTGCCTTGAAGAGATCGGAGGGCCCGTTGAACAGTTCGCCATATAAGTTTTCTGTAGGTTTTGAAGTTATGTTTATCTGTGTTATAAATTCATTTTATTTAAGTAAATATAATAATATTTAATTTAATAATAAGCCACTTCGTGACAAATTAACTTTTATATTTAAATATCTGGGTAAGTGTTGGATTTAGGTATAGGGTATATTTAACAAAAGTTATTTAGAAATGTTAGTAGAATCTAAAAATGTATTTTATACAGGGTGTTCCAATTTTAAAAAATTAAACTTCGTTTTTCCCTGTGTACTATCGTATTTAATTACTTCTTTTATACCCGAAGAGATAATAGTTCAAGTCACCCACGCGGCTGTATTTTTATTTTTTTTTAATTATATCAAATAAAAAAATTACAGGGGGGGTACATTATACGCGATCACCCGGTACACAATGAAAAGCTAGAAAGAGTGCAACGTAAATTTCTTCAAAAAATTGGATTTAAATTAAGTAATAAGGGATATGATGAAATTAATTGCAATGAGATCATGAAACTACTTAATTTTACTTATTTGGAGAGTAGGAGGAAAAACTTTTCTTTTGATATTCTCACCTTATTGTGTAGCAACCATTATCGCTAGTAACCGACCTAATTAAGGAATCCTGAACTTTATCTGTTTGAAGTTTCGGCTGTATATTTTCAGATATATTTAATATACTTATATTTTTCTTTTTTAGGAACTGACAAGCCTAATTCAATGTAAACCATTATGAGATTTTTAATAGTCACAGCAAGGTAAGTTATCCAATGTTATCAATTTTTTTTTAATGTTACTTATACTCGTAGTTAGGAATTCTGGGAAAACAAAGTATAAAACTGATAAATAGCCACAACAATAACTATAGTCTATCTTTAAATGGTGCGAAGAATTTGTGTAGAATTAGTACAAGTATCGACATTAAATTCAAGTTTTGTCTTCAAATATATATTTTAATATTAAATTTTTTAAGCTTAAAATTATGTACAGCCGTACCATTTACCTAGAATTCTAGGAAGCAATTTTATCAAAACTAATTAAAATTTCAAGGCAAGCTTTTTTGGAAGCATTGTCCACAGGATTAAGAGCGCCATCTGGAAAAGGATATCGACTTATCATAACCCATATTGAAAGTTCTGAAGGCTTCGTTAAAGGTGGTGTACTGATGTTCCAATCTAAAAATACAGGAGACTATCACGAAGATATGAATGCCGATGTCTAAGAAGAATGGTTCGAGCAAATGTTGGATACCAAAAGATGCAATAATTGTATTGGATAATGCAAGTTATCACTCTAGGCTGACGGAAAAATTAGCGACAAGTGTATGGCATAAAAGTGAAATAACAGAATGGCTAAGTTTAATACCAATAGAATTTCCATTAGATTCCTTAAAAAAAGAACTATTGGTACTAGCCAATTTACATAAAATTGCATTAAAAAAATATGTAGTCGATGAAATGGCAAAGTTACGAGGAATATCTGTGCTCAGACTCCCTCCTTACCACTGCGAATTAAACCCGATCGAACTTGTATGGACTCAAATAAAGACAGATGTCGCCAGAAAAAAACACGACTTAGAAAATAGTGGATTTAAAAATAGTCTTTAATGAAGCTGTGCGTAAGATCAGTGCGGAAAAGTGGAAAAGTGTATCGATCATGTGATAGAAGAAGCCAAAATGTGGCAGGTAGATATAATAATCGAAGAAATGGTTGAACCGCTTATTATAAACGATGTTAATAAAAGTTCATCTTCCGAATCGGACTATGATTAAGCCGTAACGACAAAGTATTATTCGATTTTTGAAAATGATTTGTTTGTAAGATTCTATATTATATCTTGTTTTTGTAATTATATTATGTAAAATAGTACCACCCATTGTCATTTATTAGTTAATACGATTTTTAAAATGTTTTCATATGTTATAAATACCTACGAATATAATATAATACAATTTTAGGAGAATAGGCATGTTTAAGATTTTTAATTTAAAAACTTCCCCAATACACGCTCCTGACTAAGGGATTTTCCCAATAGCAAAAAGTAAATTCTGAAATATAACAATAGCTTGCGATAAATTCAGGGTGGACCTACCCAAAGAATGCTCATTATTTGGGTCCTTTAATGTAAACACAATAGATTTTAAGGGATGGTGTATGTTTAATGGTGGTTGACTATAATTTTGAACTATTATACCGAGCTCTTTTTTGAAATATACAATTTGTGAATTTTTGAAGCAAGTTTCAACAACACCCGTTATCTAGAGCAGTGGTTCCTAACCTGTGGTACATGTACCACGGTGCTGCATGCAATGTATGGATACCAGTGGCGACTTTTTAATAAGAGCTGCAGCACTGCCTAAAATAATAGTTATTCTTCTATATTTTAAATTAGCGTTCTATAATAATATGTATTTTGAATACTTGTACGTACGAACTCGTCGGCTATATTAATTCGCACACCTCGTTGTCGCTGTTGAAAATCACCGTCATGCGCGTCACCTGATCGTTCGCAGCCGTAACATCAACGTTATCCCTAATAAAACTCAGCGGTGGTATGGAAATTTGGCCTTGAGCTGGCCAATCAGAGTGCCATAATTTCTTGAGATTTGCCTTGTTAATTGTAAGTAATTATAGACATTTGTTATTATTATTAAGTCTGAACGCTAGTCACGAAAGTTTTCACTTTTTGAACCTCGTAATTTTGATTAGATTCATATGTTTTAGCAACGTGGAAATAATGACGCACCGGCAAAGAACGACTGTAGTAGACAACTACCAACGACTTTTATTCTGTTTTGGTTATTTGTTGCTATTTCAAATAATGTTTTTTGCTTATCAATATGTTTTAAAGAACTTTTTTTTGTTTATTTTCGATACCGATATATGAGAGTGTCGATACTTAAGGCATATTTGACTAAATCAGACTTCCCTCTATACATGGTGATTTATGGCGAACCAGTCAATAACGGGACAATCCAACAATTTGGATTTTTGCATTAACGGACATGCTCTACCGAACTAAAATATTTTAGGCAATACAGCGTTGTCGCTTCTACTAGAAAGAAGTAGCAACTTTTTTAAACCGAACACCCTATATATAAACTAATTTTTGGAATCTCTATTAGTTTCTTAACAAATTTTCCTTATTGTCCTATATCTATCTGTTCCAGATATTGTCACGAGGGGCACCGGGGGCTTGATTAAAAGATGGTCATCATAATTATTGCAGCTTTTTATTTATGTTAAAATGACTTATAAACAATTGATCTATCAGATTAACCCAGTGTAATGTTCTTGGTTCGTTGTGTAACAATGTAGTCAGGATACGATAAGAAAACGACAGTATCTAGTTCTACATAATAAATACTATACATTAAACAACACATTCTTAATCTAAACATAAATGGATCAATGGCACCTCCGGCATTGACTCACTGATGGTCAATTGCCTAGTGAACTTGGTGGCGCCATTTAGCTATTACACCTCCCTGGGAGAATTAAAAGAAAATGTTTTTGTTAAAATATTTTCTTTTTCCTTGATTTATTTAACTAACACACGTTTTTGTTATGTGTTATGTTTTTATAATACATATGTTTGCATAATAATATTGTTACTTAATAATAATATAGGAACTATAAACAATGTTGCTTATAGTACGGTTTAATTAAATTTTTCTGTACTTCCCTAAGTTTATTATTTATACATATAACTAAATTTGTATTCCTATCTTAATACTGTATAAGGACCTTTATACAATGGTTCTAACTTATTATCTTGACTTGAGTTTTTTAGTAAAACTAATGCTCCCTTATTATAACTAACATGTTTACAATTTCTATCGAATATCTGTTTTTGCTTTGCTTTTGATACTAGCAAGTTATTTCTTGCATCATTCCATGCTGTTTGTAATCTGAATTTTAATTCTACTAGATAATTATCAAAATTATATACTGGGTTAATGGAATTGTCAATATTTGATGGAATTATACTCGGTTTTCCAAAAACAAGTTCGAAAGGTGTGTAACGTGTTGACGTATTTACTGTGTTATTGTACGAAAAACACCAAAAAGGAACCCAATCGGTCCAATTATCGGTTTCTCTCGACAATTTCATTCGTAGATACGAACCTAAGTTTTTATGCGAATTTTCTAACGCCCCTAACGTCTCGTGATGGTAAGCAGTTGAATTTAACTGTTTAATATTTAACAATTTACATGAATTTTTATAAATTTCTGACAAAAATTCCGTTCCCTGATCTGTTACTATTTCCTTTGGTATACCATACCTCAAAACAAAATTGTTTACGAAAGATTTTGCAACAGTCTCTGATTCTTTATTTGGTATAGCATAACATTCGACATACTTTGTAAGATCGCATTGTAATGTTAGAACATATTTATTACTATATATATATCGACCGGAAGTGGTCCTACTAGATCTAAAAAAACTTTTTGAAATGCTGAAGTCGCCGTAGTAGTTACAACCATCGGCTGCTTTACACATTTCGAATGCTTATGTCTCTGACAATCATCACATTTCCTAATAAACTCTATCACATCGTTTTTTAACCCTGGCCAAAAATATTGTCTCTTTACGTTATTATACATACGCTGGACACCAGCGTGTCCTCCAGTTGGTAATGTATGATAATCATTAAGAATCAACTGCCTTAGTTCCCTATCATCTATACGCTGTACATTTCTAACAACATTTAGTTTTAATTTTATTTCTGTCATTAATTCTTTAAGTTCTCCTATTTTTCCTAAAATTTCAGTACTTTTCGCATTTTTAATAACATACAGTTCCGGAACATTATTTTCTGCGCATATTTTTCCCAAACGCCTCAGTGATGTACCTAAGTCAATTACACTGATCGGTAAGTCTGGTCTAAAAAAAATTATTTGTGAATTCACATCATAAACGAAATTTTTATAGTACTGTTTACATTCTCCTAGGAATTTAGCATTTTTAAACTCTGAATCTGACATCAGTCTTAACTCAACTGTGTCACTTGGGCGCTTTAGTACTTCCACTACTTCAGGGTGATCAATCCTATCGGTGTCAGTATCGCTTCCCCTAACTCCTGTTTGTCTGTTCCTAGCTTGAGCACGCGTCATAACATTTATACTTTCACTTACTTTTGCGCTCATTTCTTTTAAGTCTTTCACATTCATGCTTACTCGTGATAACGCGTCAGCTGTTACATTATCCGAGCCTTTTACGTAATGTATTGTAAAGTCATACTCTTCCAAAATTAACCTGAATTTTGTGAGTCTACTTGAGGGATTTGTCATATTAAATAAATATATTAACGGTCTGTGATCCGTTAGTATTTTAAATTTCTTGCCAAATAAATATGGCCTAAAATGATTCACTGCCCATACTATGGCTAAAAGTTCTTTTTCGATAGTACAATAATTTCTTTCTGCCTTATTTAAACTTTTTGATGCAAAAGCGACAGGACGGTCATCGGAGTTTGACAAAACTACCCCTAATCCTGTACCACTTGCATCCGTTCTGAGTATAAATTCATTCTCGGCTGAAAAATCTGGATATTGTAAAACTGGTGGGTCGACTAATGCTTGTTTTAGTCTTTCAAATGACTTTTCGCATTCGTCGTCCCACACGAGAGCTTTTCCTTTCCTAGTTAAATTATTGAGAGGTTGAGCTAACGCGGCAAATTTTTTTATAAATTTCCTATAGTAATTCGCGAAAGCTACAAATCGTTTCACTTCATCTGTACTCTTAGGCTTTGTATAGTTTGACATTGCTACAGTCTTTTCTGGATCTGGTGATATACCTTCCGCCGAAATAACGTGTCCTAGATATAAAATTTCCTTTTTTAAAAATTCACATTTACTCGGGTTAAGTTTTAAATTTACTTTCCTGAGACTTTCCAAACCTTTAACTAAATTTATATTATGATTTTGTAGTGAATTTTCAAATATAATTAAATCATCTAAATAAACAAAACACGAGTCACTATTTAATCCTGACATAGCTATTGTCATTAATCGAGAAAATGCACTTGGACTAATTTTTAACCCCATAGGCAAGCGTTTAAGCTGAAATTGCCCCTTGTCCGTTGAAAATGCGGTACAAGGCCTGCTCTTAGGGTCTAATTCTAATTGGTAGTACCCCTGAGCTAGATCTAGGTGAGAAAAATATTGGGCTCCGGATAATGAATCTAAAATTTCCGTGATATTAGGCAAAGGCCACTTCTCATCCTTTATCTGCTTGTTTAGTAAGCGATAATCCAAAACTACCCTTAACTTTTTTACCCCATTATGATCTGCCTTTTTGGGCACTATAAGTAATGGTGAATTCCATTCTGAAACTGCTCTTTCGCATATGTCATTTTGGATCATAGTGTCGATTTGTTTTTTTATCTCACTTTTCTGTGCATGTGGTAACCGGTATGGCTTTACATACACTGGACTGGCGTCATGTTTTAAGTGAATTTTTTGACTGTATAAATTAGTTACTGTTGAAGCATCTCCTTCTAATTGAAAAACATCAGCGTATTTCGCACAAATTTTTTCAATAGAAGTTTTTTCTTTCCTACTTGTTGACTGAGCATTTACCAATTCCAAAACCTTTTCTACACGATTTACAGATATACATTCATCCTTAAAACTACATATCCTAAAAGATGACGAGTTTTCTGTTTTTGGTTGAAAATTTTTTAACCTGACTTCTCGTTCGTTTACGTTTAATATTTTTACTGGTATAAAATTTTTCTCGGGTTTTACTATAATACTGGCCACAATTACTCCTTCACACAATTCTTCATTCAAAATTACACATTCATCGGTGCTTTCGGTATAACAATATTTTATTACTTCACACCGGGGTGGTATGATCGTATAATCATCGCTATTAGATTGCAATGATGTTTGAATTTTTCTGTCCTCGTTATAAAATGATACTGTGAAATCTTCATAATTTATTATTGCTCCCGTTTTGATGAAAAAATCTGACCCTAATAATACACCATGTATACTAGAGTCGAACTTATCAACGACACAAAATGTATGTTTAAATTTTTCGTTATTAATAAAAAATAAAATATTAGCTATTCCCCTTGAAAATGTAGATCCCGTAACACCTTTAATTTTTATTTTATTAGATGTGTCTATTTGACATCTTTCCACATAATCAGCAAAAATACAACTTATACTAGCACCTGTATCTAGCAAAAATTTTAACTCATTCCCTCCATATTTTACGTATATATATGATTTAATGCGTTTATATTATAACTACTACCTATTTTGTTGTCATTCACACCTAGACACGAAAAAACTGCTTACTCGTGTCACGTTCATCGTTTACAACATACGGTCGGCGCGTAAAATTTTCTTGACCTTGACCTCTACTGTTGTGTTTGTTTTTCTGATTTTGCCTAGCCATGTGATTTGGTTTGTAATTTGGTTTGTAATTAAATTTTCCGTTTTTTCTGTTTACACCGTGACCTCGCGTAAAAGATCTATGTGTATTATTAAAATGTTTATTTTTCCCCTGAGTGAAAAATAGATTGTTATTTGACTGAATATTAACATTTTTTACTATTTCTTCCTCTTTGGCTGCTATAACAGCATCCTTTAAATTTAAATAATTTCTAGCTTTATCTATAGTTCGTTAGTCGTTGTCCCTAAGTCCGTTAGCAAACGTACTTATTGCAATTTTTTCGTTAACACTTTTTAATACGCTAATAGCATTATCATCGTTATCCGCCTATGTTATAGTAAGGTCTAACATTAAGTGCTCTATTATTTTAGCATAATCTTCTATACTTTTATTATTTTGTTTTGTACTATGCAACTGTGTTGACCAAACAGCTGTTGATTTTTTAGCAATTAAATGTTTGGTCATATCAATTAATAAATTTTTTACACTGTCATACTCCTTTTGTAACCTTATTTTCGCGGTTTGAGTAATTTTAACTTTTAATATATATTTTATTAAGAATACTTTTCCATTGTTATCCAGCATTTCACTGTATAACTCGATAGCATCAATAAGCTGTTTCGTAGCTTCCTCGGTACCGTCCATAGAGGGTAACAAGGACGCTGCGACCCTAATATCAAATTTTTCAGTCATTATGTCTATTTTACTATTTTTACTAATTTGATCTGCGATCTCTCGTCGCGCTGCAATAATTTCCCTAGATTTTTCTAAATATTTGCTTATTCTTAGAAAATATTCTTCTAATTTGGGCTAGTCTTGATCAGTGTTGATCTCATTTTTTAGCCAACCTAATTTGTTATTTAATATTTCTACGTCACTATATAACTTATTTATTCTAATTAAATTTTCACGACGCTCTTTGGGTTCTCGTTGTAAATTTTCGTAAAATTTAATACAAATTTTGTAAAATTCGTCGCACTGTGCTAGTATGCTATCCATTAACTAATTATAATCCCCCAAAAAAAAATGTTTATATTAATTAGTATCTAACCTTTTAATCGTCTCGTCTTGGAGCTAATTTTGCACACTTGGGCTTTCAGATGAGTTCTTGGCTTCTTCTGATTTCTTGCTGTACTTTCTTCTCTATATGCTTTTTGAATTTATGCACTGCATATGCCACCATTATGAGTATTACTGCTACAAAGGCCACTATTCCCAAAGCCTCTTTCCAAGTCACTGCTACTGCACCATTTTGAACGCCATTTGAAGTGCCTCCGCTATTGCCTGCTTGGCTAATGATGACTTTCTCCTTTGTTTGATATGATCCCATTATTCCACACTGCAATAACTTTGTACCACACTGTAATTACTTTAACTTTGGTACGACTGGCATAGAATCGACTGGTAGGATCGCCATGTAATGTTCTTGGTTCGTTGTGTAACAATGTAGTCAGGATACGATAAGAAAACGACAGTATCTAGTTCTACATAATAAATACTATACATTAAACAGGGTCATTTCATATCAAATCAACCAGAGGTTTGGCAGGTGACCTCTCCGATTTTAATAATTTTTGGTACAGTCATTCTACCCATTTAGTAGGTGAAAAATCCAAAATTTCAAATTTTTCTGACAAGTAGTTTTTTTTTTAATTTAATTTTGAAAATCAAAAAAATTACCATTTGCCCTAAACATATACCAAGAGAACTCGAGATATCTTAAGAACTACTTACACTAGAGCAGTAAGTTATATCTCATTTGAAAGGTCTTGACAATACCTTTCGACTGAGGTACCACTAGATATAGGTGCTTCAAAAAAAATAAAAAAAAAAATTGAAAAGATTTTTTTTTTCAAATTAAAAAAAAAAGTATTTTTTAATCTTTGTCGAAAAAATATATTTTTTTTGTCAATATTTCAGCAACATATTGGCCAAATTTCAGGATGGAGAAATAATGGGAACAAGGTGAAAAAAAATAATAACACTAACAATACAAGCAAAAAATGGTATTTATTTTAATAACAATGTAACACAAGCAACGCCTATTACTTTTAAAAGAAACGAAATTTTACAAAAAGTCCAAATCCACAATATACTTAATAAAACTAGATTTTAGCTTTAATTTATTTTTCTACAATTTTTGAAGAATTTAACATTTCTTCTTTAGTAAGTATGTAAGTTCGACCTGTAGCAGTAACTGGCTGAACCTTCTTTATCATTGAATCTCTTTTAATTACTAAAATATCGGCTTTGGGCGTAGGATAATAAAATGAACTAGATGGCCCATTTGGATGCAAAAAACTGATTTTAAGCTCATTAGATTCTTCATTTTTTCCAATAATACACGCTAACCACCACAAGTTATCAAACTGTCATCATCAGTCACAAAACCAGATTGAAGAAACATTAATTCATTATTTGCAATTTCAAAGCACCTCACAAGTTCCTGGGTTTTTTGTTCCACGCTAAATGAAAAGATTCTCGTTATAATCTTTGATTTTGATCAGGGGGCCTAAATAACAAAGTTTTGTTAAAATTAGGGAAAGTCAAATTTTCATGATTTTATAGTCAATAGGATGGGTATGGCGGACTAATAAATTATCTACCGGATATTTTTAAGTAAATTTCTTTACAAAAATGAAAATACCTAAAATGTGTGGGTGGGGGGGGGGGGGGGTATTTTTAAGAAAATAGAAAAATCTCTTTTTACTTACCCCGCTTCAGGCGAAGACAGAGTGGCTGAGTCGTATTGAGACGCCTACCAACCCTGAGAAGAACCTACAAGAATCCTTCTTCTTAAGCCAATGAAAACTAACAATGAACTTATTCAAATTATTGATTTCCTTAAATCTGGTGCCTCAGGTGACGATGACAAAATAAATAACACATTGATGAGACAATTTTATTTGTACCTCCTTGGGCCATTATGGTATCTAATCAACTAAGCCCTTAGCACTGGCGAATATCCGAAAGCTTTTAAGATTGATTATTATCATACCAATATTTAAATCCAGTGCAAGAACCAACTAACTATAGGCCGATTACTTTAACAAGTAATCTTAGCAATTTTTTTGAAAAGGCTATTAAGTTGCGCCTTACATCTTATTTACAAAATGAAAATATACTCTCCGAATACCAATTTGTAACGGATTATATAGCCCATTGCTTAAATAGTGAACGAAAATCAATGGGAATATTTTTGGATTTGGCGAAGGCGTTTGGATCTGTGTCACACCCTATATTGTTGGATGTGCTGCATTCCATAGGTATAAGAGGTATAGGTATCAACCTTTTTAAAAGCAACCTTGAACGCCGACTACAGCGAGTGCAAATAATTCTTTAATAGTTTTGTAAGCTTAATTCTGCACCCATCGCAAATTTTAATTCCCAATTTAATGCCAACATAAGAACACATTTTTTCTAAAACATTTCTTAGGTTTCCAGAATGTTTCCACATTTTAAATGGATCACAACACTTGGTAACAAAAACTTTAGACCAGTCCAGTGGTTGATTTTGAGCCATTTCGAGAAGGATACTTACTAGATTAGATGCGCGCGTATCAGCAAGTTTTAACAAGTTAATGCTTGAAAAAAATGTCAAATATTGAAACTAATGGTCTTGTTATTTTTTTTTCTAGGAAGGGGAGGGATAGTTAAGGCGCGCCTGTTAAGTAGTAATTTTAACAAGATTCTGCTTGAAAAAATAGCTAACAGGAGGATGGGTGGTAGGATGGTTAGGTTTTTGTTTAGACTTTACTTTAAAAACACAAAAGCAAGTAAAATCTCGGTAATATCTGAAAAATGAAGTTTAAAATTAAAAAAGGAACACTTTTTGGTCATTTTTGCTATGTTTTCAAATTGGTAATATTTTTTTCCCGGTGAACCCATCATTTCTCCATCCCAAAATTTCGTGAATATCTTGCTTAAATATTGACAAAAATAATATATTTTTTTGAAAAAAATTAAAAAAGACATTTTGAAAAATTTCATATTTTTATTATTTTTTTTCAAAATTTTCAATATTTTTTTCTCAACACCTACATTGAGTGGTACCTCATTTGAAAGGTATTTTTAATACCTTTTAAATAAGATATAACTCACTACTCTAGTGTAAGTAGTTCTTAAGATATCTTGATTTCTTTTAATATATGTTTAGGGAAAATGGTCACTTTTTCTGATTTTTAAAAATCAATTTAAAAAAAACTACTTATCAGAAAAATTTGAAATTTTGGATTTTTTATCTACTAGATGGGTAGAATACCTGTACCAAAAATTATCAAAATCGGTGAGGTGATCTGCCAAACCTCCTTTTATTTTGGTTGGTTTGATGTGAAATGACCCAACAACACATTCCTAATCTAAACATAAATGGATCAATGGCACCTCCGGCATTGACTCACTGATGGTCAATTGCCTAGTGAACTTGGTGGCGCCATTTAGCCATTACACCAGTTCTACCTTATATGAGGTTCCCTTGGCGTCACGTGCCTACTCGCTGGCTTCTTCCGTCGTTCTCCGCGTTCAATCTTTAAGCACAGTAAGTCCCCCAACTCGGTAGGCCGGTCGACACGCACGACCGCTGCACCCCACTTCCGCCCTGCCATGGACTCTCTCTGAACGTGCAGAGGCAGTGTCGCGCGTGTGGGAATGCAAAAATGTACCTCGTGACAATATTAATAATTTCCCGTTTTTTTTTTTATTTTGAAATACATAACCTGCAACACAAATGCTGATTGTTTTGAACTCTGAGAGTACAAGGCACTGAAAGGTGGGTAGTTAGAGGTTTGCAATATATCCAAATATTATTTCAAATATACTGGGTAGTTTACAAATACAAGTATTTTGATTACTTGAAAAACTATCTAAAAGTAAAGACTTGTAATAAAAACCGGGCTAAGTGCCAAAAAATACAAAATTTCATTTATACCTAATAACAGTGTTGCGTGCCATCGGTAATAATCCATAAAGCGGGCTATAGGCCAAACGTATCGGAAATATTTTAATTACCGGCTCGTAGATGGAGTTCGTGTTAAGTGTAGTGTGCCAACTACTTCTCCGCGATGGAGGTTGATGTTCATCATGACTATCCTGAGTTTGGAAGCTGCTGCTCTTAAGAGTTCCCCCGAGGTGCATCCAAACCATTCCTTCTAGTTTCGCAGCCAGGATATTCTCCTTCTACCTACATTTCTCTTTCCACAGATCTTTCCCTGCACAATCAGTTGCAACATAGCATATTTCTCCCCTCATGTGAAATATCCAAGGTATTGTCCTTTTCGGATCTTATAACAGTCTCTATTATCTTCCTCTCCTTGTTCTTTCTCTTCATGACGTCAGTATTTGTTACGTAATCAGTCAATGGAATTTTCAGAATTCTTGGGTAGACCCACATTTCGCATGATTGAATTTTCTCGGTAGTCTTTGCGTTTAACGTTGAAGCTTCTACACCATGAAGAAGTGCAGAGAAGATGTAACATCTCACCAACCTGACCCTCAAGTTCAATGTTAGGTCTCTGGCACTAAGCACCTTTCTCATCATGTTAAAATTTGATCGGGCTATTTCTATGTCATTTCTGTCATTCATTTATTCATTAATATAAAATAAGCAGCTGTCATTGTTGGTCGTTTTTAAATATGCCATTTTGTGTATTGTTTATTTACAATGGAAGCCATTCAGGGAAATCGGAAAAACGGATATGAAAGCAATATTACCATTTTAAAATCCTCAAAATGGAGAGGTCTATGAAAATTTGTTAAAGTAGACTTTTTTGATCACTGTTTTCTTGTTTGTAAAAATAATTGTTTTGTAGTTTGTTTATTTCAATAATAAAGATTTATTTTCAATAAAAATGTTATTTTTTTATTATGCGTCTACTCAACAATACAAACAGTTACAGTTAGATGGGCAAAGTAGTTACATCCATTTGCTCGTTTTGATCTTAATTAATTGTCCGAGTATGTAGATCTTAAAACTTTACAGTGAATTAAAAAAAAAAGAGTTAAAAACGGAGTTTTAATAATTTATAATGTCGCATTACATAATTACAAATACCACACTTAGCTCGTGTTTTAAATTTTAATGTTGGCACTTAGCACTTTTTTCAGAATTTAAAGTTTATACTTTTTTAAAAACTATTAAAAGATTCTCTTTAAAATTTTAAGTTAATAGGGCCAAAACATTTCGTTTAGTTAACATATAAAAATGTTTGTAAATTTCTATAATCAAAAATAAACTTTATATACCAAAAATATTGTTATATTAGCATTTTGATTTTAGCACATCGCCCGGTTTTTATTACAAATGTTCAAGTAGATTTTTTAAAATACATATACAGGGTGTATGTAAAAGGTCTTTACAAATACCTACCACATATTCTTCAGACCAAAATTAGCCGATTCAAGTAAACTGGCATAGCTTTATGGGGCAAAAACCCATGCCACAATTCTGATTAATATCAGTCCATGGGCGTAGAACCTGGGTTTTTTACTAATTGCTTGTTTCAGATTTCTATGCCAATGGAACAAGAGGGAGTTGGGCACAAAATTCAGATGAACCAACTCATTTGCTATAAAAAACGTACTCTTGATAAGAATATGTTTTTGTAAAAACCTTTTACAGACACCGTGCATATATTACTGATTTGAACAGCGGATGAAATTTGTTCCACTTTTGTATAGCATAATTATTGTACATATAGTCTGTTTCTGACGTATAACCCGTAAAAGTTCCTTGAGAAAGTTATTCTCATTCGGTCTTTAGTTTTTTTTTTAGGTTTATTGGTAGACTCGGGTACATTTCATTAAACTTTCTACATGTCGAGTTTTACTACTCTGTCAAAACAAAACAATTCATAAAAACTGCATTTGAGTAGATTTCTTCCATAGATTTTAAAAGTACATATATTAAAAAGTTACACTACTCAAATATTCAAATAATGTTAACAGTGACATGACACATGACACTGCGTGGCACACTGAGGAAAGACTATTTTATTTGAAAAATCTACTTTTAGACATTTTTCCAGTAACTGAAGTATGTACCTGTATTTTTAAACCGTCTTGTATATTACAACTAAAATTTTTCAATAGTGTGAAAAGCCTCCGGGCTTCACCTAACTCCCAACCAAATGTCATGCCTTAGCATCTTAGAGTTAAAGAATTTGTTGCAGGTCATATTTTTCAAAAAAAAAATGTGACAGTTAATTAATATCTCAAAATTGGTTTTAGATAGATATATTGCTGGAAAACTGCGCGAGTCCAGTCCATACCCAATAAAGGCAAGGCCTAGCAACTATCGTCTAGTCGCATTGTTTTCGGTTATATCAAAAATTATGGAGAAGGCTATCAAAGAAAAATTATTAAAGTACCTGGAAGGCTTCACCATTATCAGTGGCCGCCAATATGGATTTCTTAATAAGTCTAGATCAACAGGAAACCTTCTCGCTTACAATCGAAACGGTGCTTCTTTGCCGGTGCGTCATTCCTTCCACGTGACTAAAACCACGAATCCAATTCCAGTACAACTATTATGCGGACCCAACAAAATTTGCGTGAGGCTCGTGGTAGGCTCGTTGGGTTGAAAGTCGACTCAGGCGCATCCCGCCATATTTTTACGCATCTTTAAATGTTCACAAAACAGCATTAACCAAATCACCAGTTACCGTATAATAGTTTTGAAAGATACCTTCTATTTCAGAAGCTTAATATGGATGCTCTTAAGCCTACTCTGCACTCTAATGATGCTCAGCGCCCTCTTGAGTCCTTCCTGGATAACGTCCACGCCACAGAAGGTGGCCTTCGATAATGAAACTGTCTCTTATACACCCAGTTTAGGTGTATACGCCAAATGTGGCAGACCGATTGGAAAAAATCATCCTGCATGCACGTTAATGGCTGTGAAAGGATTGTCTGCTGATTCCGAGATATATCCGAATGCATGGAAGGCTGCCACTGTATTTTTGACTATAGGTAAGAATAAGCTTTCTTTAAATCAAAGCGTCCTTGTCCATGCAAAATACCTTAAGTGCCATTGTTGCAACTGGCGCTGATTATACTGTTTATGGCAGTTTTATGACACTCGCACAGAATGATATTCTAACCTTGATGTGTAAATATTATTTAAAATGAATAAATAATAACAAATTTATTTGCAACATCAGTACCATCTAATGGTTGTTATCTATTTTTAGATCAAATTCATTTAAAAAAAGATTGGGAGAAATTCTTTCAATGACAATAGGTATAAATCTATGATTAGCCCCGCAAATTTCTGAACATTGCCCATATAATAGCCCAGTACGATTAATGTTAAAACTAGCTTGGTTAAGACGTCCAGAGGTACCATCAATTTTTACACCAATAGAAGAAATAGTTCATGAATGAATTACATCAGCTGATGTAACAATTAATCGAATTTGTGTTATGAAAGGAATAATTATTCGGTTATCTACGTCTAGTAAACGAAAATTAAAAGGTTTAAGATCTGTTGAGTCAAAATCAATGTGTTGATGTCCGCCTTACGAGTCTTTGGCTACGACGGCAGAGGAGACATAGGGGTAAATGGCGTAAAAAAGTCAGTTTTAACTGTTGCGGTATAGGCGTGCGATGCTTCGCTTCATATTAATATTTTATAAGTTATTAAAAACATAAGAATATAAATAAATGTCTTTAGATTTTTATAATACGTTTCAAGTACTGCGATTTCATTTCGACAAGCGCAGATACATACGTTTACATACAGTGTGTGTGTAAAGTCTGGAAACGGCTTAATAACATGACAATTTATTGGCCGATTTAAACCAAATTTGGTACAGTTGTGTAACAGGATCTGACGCACCGAATGACGATATTGTCAGCTTTTTAGTTTGTCTGGAATTCGAACGAATTTTATATTTTTAAATGTAACATCCTGTATATTTTTTCATTTAGTTTTTACTTTAACTTTGTTACACTTTTGGCATAACATACTTTGTTCCTAATATCAGTAGTTTTCGAAATAACGACGTGTTTTGAAAATATCAACAAATTGTGTTTTATTTATTAATAGATAAAACACCAGTTCAGTTTTAATGTAAAGTCATAAAAGCTGTCATTTTTACATGCAAAAATGTCTTTAATTGAAAGTGAAGGAATGTACAGGCTTCCACACACCGACGCGGCCACGGCCACGGTAGCGGTGGCGGCCGCGGTGGCGATCATATTAGCGGTCGGGCGTATTCACACCAAAGCGGTGAGTGGAGCGGTAAGATAGTTTCCGTTTACAGATTTTATGTATACAAAAATATATTTTTAAACGTCCAGGTTTCATTTTTATTTCTATTATTTGATATTATGATAGACGATGTGGAAGGAGATAATTTAACATTTTCTATTAATAATTCTAGTATATTATTTGCCATTACTACTGTCACTTCCCGCAGTCAAAGTTGACACGTTGTATTTGACCGTCACCGCATATCAGAACGCTGCCCTAGGCCGCTTGATCTAGACCTGCCCGCGCTGGTATGATTTCATTCATTTATTTCCATGTGTTTAGATTGGCCGCCACCGCGGCCGCCACCGCTACCGTGGCCGTGGCCGCGTCGGTGTGTCGAGGCCTTACAACGTGTCAACTTTGACTGCGAAAAGTGACAAGAGTAATGGCAAATAATATAATAGAATTATTAATAGAAAATGTTTGATTATTTCCCATACTTTTTGATTTAAGCCATCCAAATTATAAAAATATAAGGGCTAAAGACAAAGTGTAGGACAAAGAGCTAACAGTAACAAAGTCTCTTCTTCCACATCGTCTATCATAATAACAAATAATAGAAATAAAAATAGAACCTGGACGTTTAAAAATATATTTTCGTATACATAAAATCTGTAAACGGCAACTGCCTCACAGCTCCACTCACCGCTTTGGTGTGAATACGTCCGGCCGCTAATATGATCGCCACCGCGGCCGCCACCGCTACCGTAGCCGTGGCCGCGTCGGTGTGTGTAAGCCTTACAATTCTTATGATGAGAGGATATGGCGATAGGGTCAGGTCTTACGAAAAGGTTAAAAATCTATTTAATGACGCATTTCCAAACCGAGATCCAATTACAAAAGCAACTGTTCTAAAAATTACCCGACGGTTCGAAGAAACTCGAAATTGTAGAGATAGGCGACGATCAGGACGACCAGCAGTAGTAGATGAAGAGAAAAGTTTAGAAATTTTACATGTTGTTGAAACCCCTGTTTCTTTATTAAGAAAAATTTCTCAAGTAAGTGACGTCTGCTTCAAATCCGTCCATAATGTTTTAATAAAACATAAATATCGCCCTGTCAAAATACATGTAGTTCAAGAGTTATTAGAAGATGATTATGAGCGAAGAATTAAATTTTGTGATATTATGATGTCAAGGTTTGACAAAAATAACCAGTTTTTCAAATTTATAGTATTTTCGGACGAAGCAACATTTATGTTAAATGGTAAAGTCAATAGGCACAACTGTAGGTGAGCTCTTGGAAACGCAAATAGTGCCTACTATAGGAAATGTGATGGGTCCAAATTATGCAAGTACATTCTTCCAACAGGACGGAGCTCCTTCCCATTTTGGTTGAAACGTGCGCGAAATTTTGAACAACACTTCCGAATAGGTGGATCGGTAGAGGGGGTACAATCGAGTGGCCACCTAGGTCCCCTGATTTGTCGCCTAACGACTACTTTTTATGGGGACACTTGAAGAACAGAGTTTATACCACAAAACCTCAAGATTTGGCCGTATAGCAGACGGCTGTGATAACAGGATTTCTGTGCAAAATAATGCTTATCAATTATAAGATGTTTTTATACTGGGTGCTCTAATTTTACTTCCAAGTTTCTTAACACCCTGTATATTTTATCAAAAATTAAAACTTCTACTAAGTCCCCTTATAGCTATAAAATATTTTTATTTTTATCTGTGGCGTTGCTAAATCGTTACCATTTTCTCAAAATTTTCGTTATTTTTTTTTAAGTTAGATGGTCTGGATTATTGCAATACCCTGTATTTTTTTTCTACATATCTACGCTTTATAACCATTATGCCGATCCAATAACTCTTCTCAGCAGTCATTTACTTTATGTGATTTCCATCTCCTAAAAACTTCATTTATTTCTATACAGGGTGGTCCACGTAAGGTAAACCATTACCTTTTCTCGGAAACTGTAAGAGTTATACAAAAAAGTTCAATAGAAAAATTAATTGATTGTAAAGAAATTTTTATTTGATTATATTTTTATGTATATAGGGTAAGTCGTTTGGCTGGAGTTGATACCAACTTTCGTTCTTATAATATTTTTGGATTCTACATAAAATAACAATTATTTCTTCTAATAAGCACATTATAAGGCCGAACTTAATAGTTTCCGCGATATCTTTTGAAAAATGGCATTTTCGAATTTTGACAGCTGCTAGCTTTCTAACGGTGCGTCTTAGAGCAAGAGGGCTTACATGGGCCCCGCTTTTTTATTATCTTCCCAAAAGTATAAACTTGCAGTTAAACCGGCTGTAACTTGAAGGCCGGAAATATAGCACTTCCGGTTAAAATCCTAAAATTGACATTTTTAGGAAGTTAATAACAAAGTAAGATAGGAACAGAACGTTTTGCTCTATGACGTCATCTTACGTGGACCACCCTGTACGTTTAAGACCTAGTTAGCCATGGAAAATTAATAACAATAATTGTCGATTACTTAATTTTTGATATTTTGTTGTTGAACTGTTTTGTACATGTAATTTACGCATATAATGGATTACTCGCAAGAAGAATTAATAAATATGGTTTATACTTGGGGAAAAAGTCATGGGATCTCTCTTTTAGCCACATGAATATATATCCAAAATTTTTTGAGTGTAGAGGGAGTGCCAAATATGAAAAACCCAAAGAGCTAAGTCTGTTTTAACCGAAGATAATGAATTTGCCATTGCTTTGTCAGTGATCGAGAATGCGCCGTTGGGTGTTCGAGGAATTAGTGAAAATCTCAGCATTAAAAAATCTTCAGTGGCAGTATGGCTTAGAAGAAACAAGTTTCATCCCTACCACCTTCAATTACATCAAGAACTCGCAGACGGCGATTTTGAAAGACGAGTAACATTTTGTCAATAGGCACAACACAAAGTAAGGGAAAATCCTTTATTCGTTAAGAATGTTTTCTTCACCGATGAATGCGCATTTCATAGGAATGGTTTTATAAATCGACATAATTCTCACTTTTACGCTACTGAAAACCCACATGCCATTCAAGTTTTTCATTTTCAGCATCAGTGGTCGCTCAATTTTTAGGAAGGTATAATTATTGCATATGTTATTGGACCTTTTTTTATCAGCGGCACTTAAGTGGAGAACGATTTTTACATTTTCTACTAGAAGATCTGCCAGTGTTAATTTAGCATGTTCCAACTGAAATTAAAAATAATATGTAGTTTCAGTTGGATGGCGCTCCTGCACACTTCCATAGACATGTACGAGCGCACCTTGAACAAGAATTTCGTCAAAAATGGATAGGTTGAGGAGGACCAATTAACTGGCCTGCCTAATTTGACTAGCATAGACTAAATTCATATATGGATATCATTCAATATTCGTCAAACTCACCTTATTCTCATAGATTTGCTGCTTTCAATTCGTTCTTTTATAGATTGTTCAAACTTCCCCTGTCGAGGAATGCTTTTAACACCGAACTGAATATTATCAAACAGTTGGCCTTAAATAATGGGTTTCCATTAAATACTATCAACAAAATTTATTTCAAGTTTTTAAATAAAATCAAATTTTCTTACAATATAATTCATGCTGAACCTACAACGAAACACAATCAATTTAGATGCATCACTTTTTTTGGCAATATCTCTCTACAACTTGCAAAATTTTTTAAGAATCTAAATGTCTCAATAGCTTTTAAAACCGTTAACACACTTAAGAAACACCTAGTAAAAACAAAGGATAAGACTGATCAGTTGTCTAATTCAGGAGTGTATTCGTTGCGTTGTGACAATTGCCCCGCTGTGTATATCGGCCAGTCGGGCAGAAGGATATCTACCAGGGTTCGTGAACATCTGAGCCTCGTAAATAAATATAGAAATTCGGACATAACCGAGACCAAATCAGCTTTTGCAACCCATTTGCTAACGTCGGAACACACTTTTTCTACACCTGAAAACGTCACACTGTTACATCAATGTAAGAAAAGTAAAAAACTTGATTTACTCGAAAAAATGGAAATCACCAAGGCAAAAAAGAGCCCAGTACTTACCTGCGTAAATGATGTTTTTAATTTCGAGCCCCAATTGGTTTTTAATAACCTTAAAAGAGATTAGTTTGTTCACGGTTTTATTTATTTACTGTTTTCGTTTTTAATGCAGATCTGGCCTTGGGTTCTTAATTTGATTGAATAGGCAACCAACTTGTTTCGTCCTCTGTTTTAATGTTAGTCTAAATATGTTACCGTGATGTGCTTATATTTTTATATTATTTTATGTTTATTTTATATGTAATTTATTGACTGTTTGTAAGGTAGGTTCTTTTCGTTTTTTGTTATTTTCGTGCAATTTGTAACTGATTTTACTCCTTTAGGTCTGATGATGCCGGTTTAAGGCGAAACATGTAACAATAAAGACAAAAATTTACTTATTTGATGCCGAGACTTTGTGTCCTTTGTTTTAAAAAATATATTTAATAACAGGTCTCTTTGGGAAAAATGGACGAATTCTTCGAACTTAACACACTTGTTAAATTTACTTCTCTAACTGCTGTCAAGGGTAACAATGGGCCATTATTGTTAAGTTCTTCCTGAAAATAGCTTATTAGAGAAGCTATAAGCTCTTTGCACCGGCTATTTAAATGCTTCGGCATTTTTCACAAATTGTAAACAACGTAATCGACAGAGATATGTATGTGCTCTTTTGTTGTTCTTAATAGAACAGTTTTTACTGCTGTTTATGAAAAGATCTGGCGTTTTTATTAAAATATGAACGCACAGCAACACGGAACAATTAAGGTTAGTTTTGCATGAAACGTCAAACTAAGCCAACGAACGAGCTGGCGCCACCGCACCGTTCACAGTTCTGTTACCAACTGTTGGCCAATAAAATTTAAATTATATTATTTTTACAAGCTTAAATAAACAAAATATTTGCTATAAGTGGCTTCGTTTGAAAGAAGAATACTTTAAGCTTGTAGTAAATTCAATATCGCATAAAGTTTTAATATTTTTTGTCCAAATTTAATTTCCTCGTGTTTTCTTACGGATTTACAATTATCAGCTGATTGATGACGTACATCGGTTTTTGTTTTGCATTAAGTAAAGTAGAAGTTTTAATTTTTGATAAAATATTGAGGGTGTCCCATTTAAGAAAATTTAGTAAGTAGAATCCAAACTTCAACAACAATCTGCAAAAGATATTGATTACACTAAAATCAATAAAGAAACTAGCGTATTTATTGCGACTATACAAAAGAAAAAAATTAGAAAAATAATTAATATCTTGGCAACACCGCAACAGATTCAATTAAAAATTTGGAATTAGATAAACAATAAAGAGGGGCACTTATTTCAGGTAAAAAATATAGGGTGTTTAAAAATATTTAAGTTTAAGTTGTCCCGATTTTGTGAAACACCCTGTATATTTAAAAATATTTTTAAAATATACACGTTTACCAGTCCCTGAATTTTTATATTCAAAGTTTTTTTCTTATCTGTAATAGTATATGAGATATCGAAGAATTACACGCTAAATGGACACCCTGTATACAGGGTGTCTACTTAATGATAGGCCGTAATTCCCAGGGCGCATTCCTGAACCAAATTCAAGTAGAATAATATTGTAATAAATGTACGCCACTGACATGTCAAGAGACAAAAAAGTTGTATTTTTTGCTGCTTAACCCGAAAACAATATAAAATTTTTAAACAAGCCAGTGGCGTACATTTTTTTTGTCAATATTATTCGTGAGACTGTCCCCTAAGATGCCATTTAAACTCATATTTATTATCATCTAGTTAGTAGTTAGTACTAGCGTCTTATCACAACAAACAACACTGCTAAATTTCACCAAAATCGGCAGAAGAATCTTTGAGGTATTAATAAAAAACCGATTTTTGTTGTGAACGTTGACACCCTGTATCTTAAAAACAGACTCTTTAGGACACATGTTTATATGAACTTTTCTACTCGAATTTGGTTCAGGAATGCCCCCATGGAATTACACACACAACTCGTTTAAACTACAGCCCTGGGATGGTTTAAACTTAAGATTGAAGTTCAAACGCAAGTAGGTGGATAATGAACTTAATGTGTTTTAAATTTTAGGATTATGCATCATGTCTCTAACCGTTTGCACCAGCCTCCTTAGTTGCTGCTTTCAAAGTTTATTTAAGAAGAGTATTTTTACCCTTTCCGGAGCCGCACAATGCATAGCGGGTAAGTTTAGTTAATACCGGCTAAATTATTCAGCTCAATTTGATAATTAGGGGGTAAAATTAAGAATAATAGAATCATCAACAAAGAAGGGGACAAGAAAATTTTGAATCAAGTTTAATTATAAATATATCTGCTAATTTTAAACCTTTTTAAAAGAAATTTTTGGTAAGTATTAAAATGGTATATGTGATATTATACCGGTGAAAACAAATGATACTTTATTTTCCTTAAGTGTTAATCAACCTGTGAAGAAAGTAGGCGTTGCAATAATATTCCAGTATATTTCGTATGAAGGTGACATCTTTAATCGATGAATAGATAGCTATACAATGACAGCACAAGATGTTACACCATACGGAAAAAAGTTTAATATATTTTTTTTTTTTAATTGAAATAGCTCAGATAGTATCCGGAAACCGAAATGCTCATGGAGAGAAATTTGAAAAATCCAACCGTATACAGGGTAGGGACAAATGTTTGATTTTCATTTAAGGGTTAAGTATCTTTATTTTCAAAAATACGCAAATATGTTACTAAGAAAAGTTGTTTAGAATTAGTTTCTATGTCTAAATATAGAATCTCAGTTACCTGTGACAAGAATTAAAGATTGACGGTTTCAGTTGCCATAAATAAAATTTGTATGTGATATTCGTACATATTACCGCTTTTGTTTTAAATAATGTAAATAAGTGTAATTGGCAAATATTTTAATTTAATAAAGATTAGCAGAAATAAATGCACGATGTCCTCCATTTTGAATATCTCTTGCAAAACAAATCGAACTAGCATTTTATATTAAAGTGACGTTTGTTTATGCAGCAAAGGATATCAGATTTTTCTAAATACACTATCTGTTGGAAGAAACGTGTGTTAATCTAAATAATAATAATAATAATAATAAGTTTATTTCAAATAGTTACGATATAATAAACATGTTAATATGATATTCTTCAATAAACTTATTCATATTATAATATATAGAATATAATCCAGACATATTCTATTTTTCTACAAAGTAGAAATATTCTGCTAAATTAAGTAAAACGTAAGTAGAAATTCGCCTCTGACAAACTGTATTTTAAGAATATTCATCGCTTAAAAATGAACCAGGCTAACCGTTTCAGAAGACCATTAAAATCGGCGCAGTTCAAAAAATACACCACCAATACTAAGTTCGGTTCTAGGGATTATTTATTTCTCGAGTTGAGATAAAAAAAAGGTATAGTACGACACACGATAAATGGTCACGACTAACTAATGCCTTTATACTTTATAGCTACCTGTACTTCTATCTTGACAAATAAATCATTCCGGTCCATGGTGGTAGTAGGAAGATTGAAACAATGCTTGTATATGTACAAAAATTTATTGTGTATTGCTGACTTTGACGCAAATTATTAATATGCGTAAAAGTAGTAGTAAGCCGTAATATAGAATTTTTATTATACAAGGTGGCATACGTAGTAAGTAAGTTCCACCCCCCTTTATTTTCTTTTGAGATATCGGAGTAAATTTTTTCTTGTTTGAAAACGAATGGCAAAGGTTTTTTTGACAACTGTGTTATTACCGGGTTGAAAATAAGGAACTTCTACGTGGAACACCCTGTATAAAACCGTATGAGTAAAATGAGTCATTTCAGTAGTTTGAATCTGTACTATCACTATAATCCACTGATATAATTAAATTAATTATGTTTTCCCAAAATTTTATATGGGGTAAAATATTCTTAAGTTTTGGCCTACTTTTACCATATACGGTGCTGCATCAGACAAAAGCACTAAAAAGTTCTCATCTGGGACTGGATTTGGTAAGAAAAAGCTCGATAGGGACTGCTGAATAAATCGGGTTACAGTCACATTATTGGTTTTGTCTAACTGCTTAGAAGCTATTAAATTTGGGGTTGAAGCTTTATCTTCTTGAGGTGCTCCAATCATAAGATGTGCAATATATCTGCCACAAGCATCTGTGCTTTCATCAACAATAATGTAAAATTTTATCACTGAGTGAAGCTCTAATTTCCTCTAAAACGGTTTCGTATACTGAATGGACATTCTTCTTTCTAAGTGTGGTCAGAAATGGTTTGTTGACAATATTTTTGCAAAAATCCTCTAAATTGCGCATTTAGCAATTTTTTTAAGGGTATGTTTGCTGCATAAGTCTTCTTGAAAAATTTCCTTTCCAGATTTCGATTTTTCTCCAACATTTTGAAATGCGTTTTTTACACTGAACTGGCTCAGATTTCATTTTTCGTAACTTTGATTTATGCGGCTGTTTTCAAATGTTGATCGATTTGGAACTTCTTTTCACAAACAATAATTTTTGCACAAGCTTTACAAAAGACTTTTTCTCCACTAAACTCTGATTCTGGGAAATTTTCAATCCACGTTTTCGCCACTTTAGACATTTTGAACACAAATTTGAAATCACAAGTTTCACACTGAAAATTCTGAAATCTTTCGACAAACTAAAACAGAAGTACGTATTTACAACCCGATATAAATACAGTTCGTTAAGCAGGTAATAATAAGGCATTATTAAATGACAATAAATAACCCCTAACAATATACCTGCAAACCTCGGAAACCCCCAATAAATACCTTGTGTATAACCAAAATGTAAATATTAATTATTATATAATTATCTTTAGATTGGAAAATTCCTGAAACAAGTGCTGACTAGACATTAAACCTATAAGTCTACGAGTTTTCATGATCTGGCGTTTTAATTTTTTGATAACGCCGAAGACATAAAAATTGCTCATAAAATAATAATTTTATAAAAGTAGGTATGCATTTTATTATAAAATTGACAAAAAATGCATATATATGCACTTTGCATATATTCCGCCCTTTAGTAATAATAATACTTGTAATAATAATAAAGTGCAACCTTATACTTACTTCAACACATTTATCCGTGTATTTGGACCCATAACCCATACTATTTAATTGGGCAGATATTTCATCCCACAACCTGTTATAATTTTCCCTTCCACTTATTCCCGTAAAGCTGTACATAACTAATTCGGGATGAGCTACTAAAAAATCTACTAATATAGCTCATTGAACTCGATTTTTCACTGCCCTGATCCCACGAATATTACGTTTTTCCATCACGTCGAATAATCCACAAATAACAATTTTGTTTAGGCACAGAAAACAAAACTTGTTTTAGGTTAAATTTATGAAGTTGTTTATATTTAAAGTGCATAAAGAAAGACAAAACGAGACACATCTTGAGCTCTCGCTTTCGAGATGGCTCCATACGGCCTAAAGTCCGTCGGGCCTCATCCGATGTATTCGGCTTCGCTCGGTGGGGCAGGCCAATGAGATGCCCCCAACAGAATAAACTGGAGATCATTGGTGAATTAACAGGGTCTTATTGACGTGCAGAGAATTTTTGTATGCAGGAACACGCTGACGTTCTCAGGTATCCATAAAAACCAATGACGTACGGAACTGGACAGTGCACGACAATTCAAATTTATTAAACAAGCCAATAAAATTAACAATAATACAAATAATGTGTTAATAATGGTCTTATGTACCATTAAGAATTGATTTCTGTAGTGTTTTAAAATAAGCAAATACTTTTTCGCCATTTGATCAAACCCGTCAGATACGGAAGGCGCTGTCCCATTCTCTATATGTCTATGGTTATACCCGACCAAGGAATTTTGAAAATGTACGAAATGTATGGCCTTATTCAAACATTAATTGAATGGTCCTTTCAATTAAAAGCAGTTCCTCAGTATACTTACACGGAAGCAGCTATTTGTAACTAATTTAAAAAAATTGTCAAGGTTATGTTAAAGAAGCCTATTTTTTTGTTCAAGCCGATTGCTGAAATTGACTCTAGTCATCATGAATGCCTTTTTAAGAACATTCTACTCCTGTTTGATGGGTCTACGATGTCGGTAGACCGTTTCAATGCTGAAAAATGTCCATTTGAAATTCCGGTTTTCTAACGATTTTTTATTGACATGTTGAACCTTTCAGATTTACGTTACTTGAAATTACCTTAGTCTTATTGGCTATAACGTTTCCAAAGCATAAAAATAGTATCGCAAAAGTGTAAAAAAATATTAGTGGGTACTTAACACATTAGGAAAAATAAATAAAACAAAAACATTGTTTTAACAAAAAATATAATTAAATTTACCAATAGGGGCATGTGCTTAACTATGCACAGAAAAAAAGAAAACAAATTACCATGCATACCTATAATTAGAGAAAAAAGCTTTAAAAAAGAAATATACTTAGGCGAAAATATAATAAATAACCTACTTAAATCAATGCTAAAATTGCTAAACCGAACAAATAGTAACTGCAGGTATTGTCACATACAATAATATTGGTAATACAATAATACAAACACTCACAGCAAATTATTAAAATTAGTACCCTCACTGTATATTCAATTAACAAAAATATGTTCGAAAGGTACACTTAATACAATTAGCCACCGAGCAATAAAAGGTATGGCCAATAATTAAGGATCAAGTAGATTGGATCAAAATAGGGTCAAAAGGTCATGAAATATCCTGTTATATGTCACCCATTATTGAGCTACAGTCTTCAAAGAAAAGCCATAATTTGGCAAGCTGTAGCTCAGTAATAAGAGGACAGCGGACAAAATATGTCATGTCCTTGTGACCCTATATTTTCATCCAATCTACACGCTCCTTAATTATTGGCCATTACCTCTTAGGATATCATGTAGATAAGTAATAAACTTAATATTAATAGTTGTTATAATTCTGTAAAAAAAAATAGCACAACCGTTACGAATTGTAAAGAAAGAGTCACTGGGTTGATGTTCGGGCAGCTAGGAATCTGCAAGAAGTGTGGTTGCCTTGAAACAGCCCTATAAAAGTACCTTCAATGAACTTTAACTGTGACTTCCAAATGATGAAATGAATGAATGAAATTCCAGTTGTTCATGCCCAATCTTCACCAGTATTTATACAGAACCTGAAAAATTAAACAATCCATTAGGACTTGATGATACCTATCCCATTCCATTGGCACAATTGGAATGTTATCGAGGCCACTCACCTGATTACTGAATATAAAGTTGCTTCCAAATTCTCTAAATTTGCAAGGATATTTGATATTGTTGCCTGGCTCCACATACATTTTTGCATTCTCTGAGTTTCTAAAACAAAAAAATTATTTTAGTTCCACTGAGAAAAGTTTTTAATGAAAAAAAACTTTACTGCGAGTAGGTATTTTAAAACGATTTTTTTACCTTTTGTAGCAGTCCACTTGTAAATATTTTTTAAAGGGCTCCTCTCTTTGACACAGTTTTATATTCAGCTGCCCCAGTATTCTTTTTTGTCTTCTCTGGGATCGTTGTGCGACAAACATTCAGGACTGCAAATCTTTATTTTTGGTTTTTCCGTACATCCAAGTCTGATTCTGTAAAGTTCTTTCGTTTTCTCTAACATCCATTACGTACACTAACTTTTAAAAACTTAACAATAATAAATAACCAAAAACTGTATAATTTTAATGTAGTTCCTACTAAAAATCCCAAAACACAATATAAGAAGTTAGGTTAGCAACGCTTAGCTGTCCCGAATAGTTTTTTCTTAAAGACGACGGACCACGCCACAAATGGAGGAAAAAAGATCGCATGCGTGTCCTGTCTTTGTTTGCCGGCTTCCCGCGGTCTGCCATCACGATTTCCGATTACACCCGAAGAGACGTTCGTGCGGTAGGCCTTTTCAAATTTAGTCCTCGTGTGGCGATCCCTCGCTTTCGCTATGCAAATTCGTGCTATATCGGCCCCCTACGAAACAACCCGAACAGTAATAAAGAGTACGAATTTGCTAAGAGAGCCCTATCGCTATCGCTATTTTTCATACAGAGTGCCACTTCAGGGTTTGCATTAATCGTTTCCCAATGTGACGATCTTTACATATTTTTATAAAGCCGGAGAGTATATTTTTTGCCATACCAACTCTTTATTTCTCCCTTGCGGTCGTCTTTGTTGGCGATGCGCAGGCCAAGATAAGTCAGTTCTTGCTTTGTCTCTATTTTAAAGCTCTTTAAGTGATGCGACTTTGACCCGACTGTATTGCATCTCTCAACGTGGTGAAGCAGTTCTGCCTCATCTCCTTCCGACGTCGCCATCGCTAAGAATGTGTCGTCGGCGTATCGTATGTGTGGTAACCATCTCAGTCCTCGATGACTTTTTTACAATCAACTGCCAGTAGATGTTGAAGAGGCGTGGTTACAAGACAACCCTGTCCACACACTAGTCACTAATATATTGAGGATTCAATCGTAAAATTTTTTGAAATAGAGATGTATGCGTGCATCTCCGCGCGTTCCCTAACGCGCCTGCATCTATGCCTGTCTGTGGATGTAAATATTGCGCGCGCGTTCAAGGAAGTTCGTCATTAATTTCTTCAGAAAATCATCGACACGCAACCATAAACGCGCGTTGATGATAGAAAGTGTGTGGCGAAATTTTATGCACGCGAGACTTGTTGGTCAGTGTTGTTTAAGTTAGGTCTAATTGATTGTTTTTAATTTTTTTTTTAAACAAGCGTACGCCACTATCAACAAACAAAATTTATTATCACTGTATAAAGACATTTTCTAAACTGGAATATTACAAAAAGATCTCTCTCCGTGTGTGGATAAAAAGTACTTCTTTTAATGAACGCGCGGAGATGCAAGCAGACATCTCTCTGTGTCTTTGTTGTGTTCTGCTGCCCAGAAGTCAAATACAATTAGTATTTTTGTTTTAATATTTATTAATTACATATTAATTTTTAGGAATATGTTTCATACTAGGGGTTATGCTCCATCCTATGGCATGGGGTACCCAAAGAGCTCACAGGTTATGCAGTAAGGACTCATCGCCGTTTTATTTAGGTAACTGACACGCCACTTAGGAAACAATTTTTATCCACAACCGTGAGGTATTACGCTACTGCTAAAACTAAAACTAGTACCGTAGAACGGGGTTATTTGAGAAGTGCGGGACTATTTGGGATTCCTCGCGGAAAAAGTATATCAGGCAACGCTGCACCCATGTGCGCTGTGACTGGATGTTCGTGTAACAGGTGGTTGTTGTCTAGTGTTCAAGGAAGGGGGACGCCATAACTTGTCGGTCTGGCATTCATAATGTACTAGATAAATATTTATTTGTTTTTGGTGGTAAATCAGTGAAGATATTATAAGTGCAGTGGCGTGTTTACCATGGAAGCTAGGGAAGCACAGCTTCCCCTAAACGATTTACTTAAAAGAAGAAATAATCCAATACAATCCTACTAGAACATACAATTAATTTTTAAAATTGTCCTAAATTTTATTTGTAAATCGGGCGAATCCGACCGCATTTTCATAAAGCACCCTAGATCAGAGAACTCTATTAATATATGCTTCTTGCCTCGATGACCACTTTACGGTGATGCCCGATTAATTTCGAGACATACCGACGCACCATTCGCGCCAGGCTACCCCCCGCGGATTGCGGGAAGCGATTGCAAAGCAGCGTATTGTCGTATATTGTTTTACTGCATTGAACAAATCAGAGTGGCGCGTGTCTAGGCGAAATTTAAAACCGTGCATAAATATTGGGAAAAGTACGCTGTTTTCAAACAGATTATTATTTTAATTATGGATCCTGTTGCTAGTTCAAGTTCGGCTGAAGGTGAAAATAGACTTTTGTGTGAGTGTATTGTGTGTCAGATAGTGGTAAAAGGATTTTCCACTTATATTTTTGAGGAAAAAAAACAAATTATTTTCAATGGTAGGCCCACTCCATCTATTCCTAATTTAACAAAAAAAACTAAACTTTATATTAGACATTTTCAAAAAGAATCATATAAAACTTGTGAATGGCTAACTGGTTGTGAAAATAAAGGGACCCGGAAATCCGAAATATCATCCCCGATGGGAAAAAAATTTCAAATTATTTGTTATTAAAATATTTAAAAATATATTTTAAATTGATGCACTTCATATGCGTAATAATTTGTCAAGATTTACCCAAAAAAGGGCGTGGCACCCCAAAAATGTTCGTCTGCGCCGCAACAAATAGCGCCTTCGGCGCAAGACAACGCAACGCTTTCGGCGGCCCTGGTTACAGCTTCCCATTGTGTTAAAGTCTGGACACGCCACATCAAACTTCCAGTTTCATAGAGGAAGTAGTTTACATTTGGGTAAGTGTGTGATCATGTACTAAAACTTACATCTGTAATTTTACGCAATTTGAAGCGCATACCTACTTTTGAAAGACGTTTGTTGGTTATGGGGCTATTTGGGATGCCATAATGGGGTTATTTGGAAAATGTGGGGTTACTTGGGAAATTTATTTAAATTGCTAATTTTGGCCTTTCTTATAGGTACCTTACTAGTCTATACTCCCAAAATGGTTTGAGTTTACAAAAAAACATACTCTAATTGCCGAAACGGTAAAAATTATACCCCATACAATTCATATACCAAAGAAAATTTGCAACGAGCAGTCGACGATGTAAGAAATCACAGGTCTACTATCGAACAGGCTTTTTTAAAATATGCGGTTCCCAGATCTACTATAGGAAGATGGGTTTTGAGTAAAAATACCATCAACCAACAAGCTGGTCGACCTTTTGCTTTAAGCCAAGTGGAGGAAAACATCTTAATACAGTTTCTGAATGGGGTTATTATCCATTTGATGTTTTAGAATTATGTTTTTTTTTCAAAGCTTATCTCAATAAAAAAGGAGTGCGGGAGTTACGCTTTAAAGACAATATGCCAGGACGGGACTGGGCCATAGCATTTTTAAAGAGGCACAAAACGCAAATATCACAGCGCCTTTCGGCGAATATATAAGCACCAAACGAGCTTGTATTTCCAATGAAATAGTTTACCGTTTTTTTGAAAAATGCCGAGAAGCCCTCGAAAGTACGGATCCATCACTAATCATCAACTATGATGAAACAAATTTAGCAGATAATCCGGGTGCCAAGAAATTTATATATAAAAGAGGAACAAAATACCCTGAGCGAGTTATTAATTCAACAAAAACTTCTATTAGTCTTATGTACGCCGGCACACCAAATGGCGAAATGCTGCCAATATATGTTGTCTACAAAGCCGAGCACATGTGGGATCTTTGGACACAAGGGGGCCCAGAAGGCACCCGATATAATAGATCGAGAAGCGGTTGGTTCGACGCAGTATGCTTCGAAGACTGGTTTAACACCGTGGTAGTTCCATATTGTCGAAATAAGCAAGGACGAAAAATATTGATCGGGGATAACTTGTCCTCACATTTCTCGTAGCCTGTTTTGCAAAAATGTCAAGAGCCTGGATATATCATTTGTATGTCTTCCAAGTAATGCTACCCACTTGCTGCAGCCGCTCGACGTGGCCTTCTATGCTCCATTAAGAAAATATTGGAGAAAAATTTTGAGTCAATGGAAAAAACAGAGGGACGTAGATAAGCAACTCTTTCAAAGGATGCGTTTCCAGGTCTTCTAAAGCAGCTTCAGCTCAAGTTAGATGAGAGAGGCAAGGGCTCCCAAAATTTAATTTCAGGATTTTCAAAAGCAGGGCTCATTCCTGTTAACCCTGATCGACCAAAATCCAGATCGCCACAAGCCGAATTACAGAACGATGCTCAAACTCCCAGTATTGTGTCTGATGTCATAACAAATATTCTCGCAGATTTAAGAAAAGGTAATCTCGATGAAAAGAAAATAGTTCGACGCAAAAGAGTTCAAGTAGAACCTGGAAAAAGCATCGCTGCGCATGATTTATCGACTCCAGTGTCAGGAAGAAGCTGCCAAAGCAAAGAAATTCCTACACCTGACATTTTCGATTCAGACGAGATTTGTGAAGAAGAAACTTTACAAAGAGACACTCGAGATGATTATGAGGATAGCAGCGATAGTGATATCCCCTTAAGTAGATTCAAGAATCCCTACCATGGTAAGCGTCTAATTCAAGATGAGTGGATAATTGTTGAATATCTAGGCAGTAAGAATAAGAACAAAAACACTATGTGTGCCAAATAATACAGATTGTAAGTGATAACGAAGTAAGTGTAAGATTTTTGAAAAAATCAAATAAAACCCATCGTTTCATTACACCCGATACTGAAGACTGCGAAGTTATCACTGTAGATATGATTAAGAAAAAATTAAATTATCCACTTATTGAAGGAAGTGGCAGAAGGCATTTTTATACATTTGATATCCCACAGGTGAATAACTACGTTTTTTAAAACATTAAAAATGTTTAAAGGTTCCTATTTTTAGTTACATGTTAGAGTTCAACTTTTTTTTGTTTGTTATTAATTTATCCCGATTTTATTTTTCGTTTTTTACTTTGTATTTTTACTATTTTTGCATATTAAAACTACGTGGGTATAACGTAAATATGTGGTATTTTTAATTTTCCCAAATAACTCTTATCAGAATATATAAATAATATCAAAAACCTGTTTTTTAAAACCTAATAAGTGTTCCCAATTAACCCGACGTGCGAGGGTATTCAGTATTACTGCTTTTTCAATAGATTCCCAAATAGCCCCACCCTATGAGGATATTTGGGATGAGGGTTTAAAAAAACATTATAGCCACCTCCTTTTTCAGGGGTGGCTAAAATTTTGTCTGTTTGCAGGTCACATGGTATACTATCCAAAAATATAACCACCAAAAATTTGGATCGAGCATCCTTTAAATTACAATCAAAAATGTACAAAAAAAATTTCAAATAACCCCGTTCTACGGTACCTGATTATTTTTACATCCACATGTGAGAACGCTTATGGTGAATTACGTATGCAATGCAATATTGTTTCCACTGGGTTGAATACAGTACTCACCTGAAGACGACTGGGGATGTTTACCAGTTCAAATGTTGTGATGAAATAAATAATGATAATGGAAGCGAAAAACCAAAATACGTCTATCACTCATGATACATCATTGTCACCTTTAAACAAGCCCCGATACAGTTGGGGTACAAGTAAACAATTATAGGTTTCCATTTTTTTGTATAGTTATTTTTAAAATATTTTTATAATAATAATAATACTAATAAAATTACTTTTTTAATCTGGATATAGTGCAGAGAGAACTCCTTAACTCAACCGAGCACTAATGTTATGAAATTCATAGTCTAATAATACATTAATAGATAAATATGTACAATGTGCAAGTCTTATAAAATACTTGCCCTAGAATATAGGTTTAGTAACTCCGGTATTTGGTTGTTAAATATTATTGGTGGGAACAAAATGATTATTACAAGATATCAGTAAATCTAAGTTGCCGCAAAATGCTTTTTTTAAATCTTTATTAAAAGTGTAAATTGATCCTGATCTGATAGCAGAGGGTATCAACATTTACTGCATCATAAGTAAAAGATCTTTTAAATAAGGAAGTTTTATGCTTTTAGGAATGTCTATAAGATGAACGTATTATATACAGGGTGTCAATTTGAAAACTTTTAATGCAAATATCTCGAATACTACAAAAGTTAGAAAAACGCGATTTGGTATAAATGTTATTTGGGTAGGGGGAACAAGAACCACCATACTTTAGTCAAGGGGTCAGTCACCCCCTAGGCGCCCCACACAACCACTTTAAAATTTTAAATGGCACTTGTTATACCTCAAATGAAAGGTTTCACTGAGTAGTATTTAGCTGCACAAAAGAAATCGATAAAAAAGAAAATTTGGAATTTGAGTTCAATGTTAAAAAAAATCGACAAAATACCAAAGAATTTTATTATTTTATCATTGTAAGGTAAACAATACCAGTTAGTCATTCGAAGTAGTTGTCACTGCAAAGTCGAAGAACGTCAAACAGTGATATCCTGTTCAAAGAAACATAATTTTTTAAAATTCTGATGGTATCCACCTTAACTTGGTGAAGATCCATAATAAAAATTATGTAAGAAAAACACTATTGTTTTATGATTTTCACTATATTTTGTCAACATGACACGTGTTTTACCGTCACAGCGGCTTCATCAGATCACATCTTCAGTCTTCCTCCACAGTTTAATGATTGACATAAATTCTAAGTTCCCGGCATGTTTCGAGTACTTAAGTACTCATCTTCAGGGGATACCAACATCGAGTTTAACATAAAAGTAAGTTTTCTCAAATTAGCAAGAACAACTTATAGGATAGTACATGTAAAGGTTGAAGACTTGATGTATGAAAAGACTTGGTGTGTGAAATGGTTAATTGTATTGAAATATAAGTGAAGTTTTGATTAAGTTTTGAAATTTAGATTAGCGAAAAACATTTTTGGATAAGACAATAAACTGATTATAACATCTGGAGGAGAAAAGTTTTCTTTTATTTTATGTTTAGCTGTTAAAGCTTAGTTTTTTTATTTATTAAAGAGGATTAAAAAAAATATTAAGAAATTAAGATTAATTTGTTATGTCATCACTAGCTTGTATGATGATATGAGGCTATGCTCCATATTTTAGAAAAATTGTAGAACATTATCATGTTTTAAGAGGAAAAAGAAAGAAAATTTTGTTGAAAAAATTATTTACATTGGTTATAAACAAAAATTAAGTACAACCTGTTCCGACACAACCGCGGTACTCTCCGCAACGTGGAAATTGAAGTGATATATACTGGATGGCCCACTCTCAACGCAGGATTTTATAGCATCTAAACTACTCAACTTTTTAATATTTTTCAAAAACAGGGTCATAGGGAGACAACAGGCCTACAGTTTAAAATTATTTTGAAATTTACTGGATATCCCAAAAAAAAGATCCATAGCAAAGTTATATTTTTTTAAATGGAACACCCTTTATCTTACAATATTTTTGGATTCTACATAAAATAACAATTATTTTTTAGTAAGTGCATTATAAGTCTAAACTTAATAGTTTCTGAGATATCGGGTTTTGAAAAATGACATTTTTGAACTTTGACAGCTTCTAGCTTTCTAACGGTACGTCTTAGAGCAAAACGGCTTGCATATCCCTATCTTACATTTCTAGTATCTTTCTAAAAGTGCCAACTTCCGGTTAAACCGGATGTAGCTCAAAAGCTGGAAATATAGTACTTCCGGTTTAACCGGAAGTTGGCATTTTTGGAAAGATAATAAAAAAGTAAGTTGGGGGCATGTAAGCCGTTTTGCTATATGGCGTATCGTTAGAAAGCTAGACGCTGTCAAAGTTCAAAAATGTAATTTTTCAAAACTCGGTATCTCAGAAACTATTAAGTTTAGACTTATAATACACTTACTAAAAAATAATTGTAATTTTATGTAGAATTCAAAAGTAATGTAAGATATAGGGTGTTCCGTTTAAAAAAAGTATGTTTGATATGCCCTGACTATTTGGAAGACACTGTATAATTTAAAATCATTTTAAATTGTAGACCTAATGCCTCCCTATGACTCTGTTATTAAAAAATATTAAAGTTTAGATGCTATGGAAGCCTGCGTTGAGAGTGAGAATTTAAATAATTTTTTCAACAATTTTTTTTTTCCTCTCAAAACATGATAATGTTCTACAATTTTTCTAAAATACTGGGCATAGCCCCATATCATCATATAAGCTAGATGACATAACAAATTAATCTTAATTTCTTAATATTTTTTTAATCCTTTTTAATAAATAAAAAAATTAAGCTTTAACAGCTAAACATAAAATAAAAGAAAACTTTTATCCTCCAGATGTTATAATCAGTTTTTTGTCTTATCCAAAATAGTTTTTCGCTAATCTAAATTTCAAAACTTAATCAAAACTTCACTTATATTTCAATACAATTAACCATTTCATACACCAAGTCTTCAACCTTCAAATCTACTATCCTATGAGTTGTACTCATTAATTTGAGACAACTTACTTTTATGTTAAACTCGATGTTGGTATCCCCTGAAGATGAGTACTTAAGTACTCGAAACATGTCGGGAACTTGGAATTTATGTCAATCATTAAACTGTGGAGGAAGACAGCATTGTTTTATTTATATATATATTTTTAAATTATGTTTTAGTTTACATCAAATGAGACGTGCCATTTCAAAAGTCGCGAGCTTCAATTTTGGTCAAAACTAGGATACATATTTGTTCACTATAATACCTAGTTCTCTGTATTAAAGTATGTAATTTATATATAGCAAATCTGGCAATATCCCCAGTAAAATATACCTAAAAAATTCGAAAGTAAAGCTATTTACAATTAGAATCCTTTGTCGAATATTATAATATGCAACTTCGTGAAGCGCCAACGCACCGCAGTAACAGCAGTTTCTTCTACAGCTCACTCTGATTGACTGTGTATAAACATGGCCGCGATGGTAGTCACGACAACGGACTACGTGGGCCGATACCCCACATGTTTAATCACGGTACCGCCGAAAAAGGTAGGTTGGCCACTTCAATACATTCGTGAATTTTAACAAGGACTCGCTAACAACATCTTGACGAGAGAGTTAGGTATCTCTATAAAATACATAAAAATGTCTTTGATACTATTTTAATCTAAATGAAAATAAAACGTAAATTTTTCTTTATAGTGACAGAATTATAAAAAATCATCTATGAAATACGATGCATAGTTTGTCATCTGGTGCAAGAAAACACGCTCAACAAATCTTTGTATGATAGATGTGTTTTGGACTTCCATTGTCATTATTTATTTATATCACAACGTTTCAACTGGTGAGTATCTGCAGTTGAAACGTTGTGATATAAATAAATGGTGCATAAAACTGCAGATACTCACCAGTTGAAACGTTGTGATATAAATAAATAATGACAATGGAAGTCCAAAACACATCGATCATTCACGATACATCGTCTCAAACCTTCAAACAAACACTAAAGAGTAGTTCCTATTAGTTTTCCTTTGATAAATTGTTTGCAGCCATGGCGCTCAAGATAAGGCACCATGGGCTTAATCACCGGAATGGTTTTTTTCTGTTGGAGCAAATTCTAAAATATTTTTATTTAGTTCTTGAAGTGTGTTCTTATTTTGGCAAATCGGCCATCTTATTCCAAATTATTGTAATCAGCACAGTAAAAATTGCTCGTCAAATGCTGGAAACGATCGCTCGAGATAGAAACAGAAATAAGTGTGTTGTTACTATCTGAGGAATTTTGCCAATATATCTTTTTTCTATATGCAGTGGAGAGACTACTCAAAAGTAAACCTCCAATAAAGCAATATATGTCATCAACTGAGCACACGATTCTGTGGCCACGGTGTATCGGTAAGGGGAAGCGCAATATTTTAAAAACATGGCATAGTCATGGGCGTGCTACACCGATATGTTTTAAATGCAATAAAAATGAGAAATTATATTTCGGCATGAAAAAAAAACAGCCTTATGATTATATTATTATTTATTTTCAATGAATACATTTAATTCCAGGGTTTCCTTTTATACTAACAAATATTGTATTATAATAAAATAATGGTATGCGGCAACATCGTAAACTATTGAACGTTTTTGGTCCGCATTCTTTTCGTAGCTACAGATAAATCTGTGGACCTATTCATCTTATTACATAAATAGCTATTTTTTATTTTCTTAAATTGAACTGGATGGGAGATTTTTAGTTTTGATATGGCACGCCTCATATAATCTATACAAATGTTAAAAATGGTAAAATGGTGACATACAGATACTTTGATCAGTAACTTTTGCACTAAGAAAATTTACTTTTTAGGAGAATGTTTCTTGGGCATTGGGCTGTATCTAGCAGTTGGCAGTACTTTGTTAACCTTTATATGTGCGTGTCTATCGATATCAGCAGAAAAATCCACTAGCAGTGATAAAGTCCAAGATAAAATATACGAAGGCCAAACATTGATATGTTTAACATAAATAAGGTAAGCCAAACAAATTACTAAATAAATCCCACAATTTTCCCAATTATGAAAAATAAAATGTTTAGTGAAATTAGACTTCATCTGGTCTTTGCATTCAAAAATATGATATGCAATGGAAATTAGGGTTAGTTCAGTTTCTTTTTAGTCTGTCAAAAATGTTCTACTAAGGGGGTGTTAACCTGATCTAACCCAAATCATAGTTTATACAATAGAATATAATTAAATTGATGCAGCTTTTACTTGGTGGAAATCCGTTATCACTAGAGGGTTAATAAATAGTAAAAATAATTGTACACTTTCGCTTTTTCAAAGGAGTTCAAAAAAGTGATATTTTAAAAAGTATGCATTTTAAATTAGCAGGTATATAATTGTTACTAAGGGAAAACCCTATATATCTTTAATTAGTTTGTGAATGTTATAGGTAAAAAAAACTAACTTGAGCGATGGATAGGACGAGGGGGTCCTATATAGGTTGGCCACCTTGTTCTCCAGATATAAATCCATTAAATTATTTTTTTATGGTTACTTATTGTAAGTAGATTCTAATAAGTCCATCAGTGTAATATCTGAGGATCGCGGAGGCTAGTTTATTGGACCACGAGTAGCGATTAAATGGTTTTGAAAGCATTCTCTCAAATATTCCATATTATTTCTGGAATTATAAGAAGAACCCCATCTTGTTGAAATCACCTATTATTGTACTGCTAGAGGAATGCCCTTAAGAATATCTACGATGTCGTGATGTCGTTTCTTAAAAATTGTCCGTATCTTTCCGAATTTAGTGTTCCTTCATAAATTATGGGTCCAATAATTCGTGTTCCCAAAATACTGCACCACACGTTAAATCCAAAACGATGTTGATGTATAGTAGTGCAGCCAAGAATAGATTCTGAGGGGGGGGGGGGGGGTTGACAACATTGTAAAATTGTAAAAGTTATTGGAAACATTTATTTGGGCTCGGGGGGTTAACCCTTTGGCTAACCCCGCCAACTGTCAAAATTTCAAGGTGAAGGACATATAATTGGTCCCCATTTAATCAATGCGTTTGCTTTTCTCGGGTGCCAACATGGTGCATAATAAGCAAGACCGAGCATAACAGATTCCAGATATTTCAGAACAAAGCTTTAAAAATCATTGCGGGCGCTCCGAGGTATGCTATGAATAGAGTGTTACATAGAGATTTTGAGATTCCTACTTTAATTGAATTTTACAATAAAATTATAACAAACTACTACAGACGTACGGACATTGCTGCTAACCCACTTATTGGACAAACACACATATAAGTACACACTTATAAGTACCCTAAGAATTGGCTACCTCCAGTTATAGTTGCGAGGCACTGAGCTGGAGGGCTCGACGAAATTAATAATATTTTAAACGAGAAAACCAATTTCGAAAAGAAACAGTGATAACATCAAGTAAAATTGACGCACTCTCGAATGATATTCTAATTAGTTTTCAATTAAATTTTTTATGTGAAGTTCGGCCCATTAAAGCTGGATTTATAAACTCGAAAAGTTGGCGAGGTTGAGGTTCAGTTGGCGTTGGAAATAAGAGTACCTATGTATTTCAAAGTTAATTAAAACATTTAAATTAAAAATATAATTATTTTTTTAAATAATAAAAAAAAAATGCAACAGTTAATTCAAGCAAATGTTGAAAATGGCCACCTTCTGATAAAAGGCACGCAGGGACGCTTTAAGGCATGGGCCGGATGGGCCCGGGTCCAAGGGCCTCGGCGTCAATGGGGCCTCGCCTTATATTATAAGGTGTGTTCGAATTTAAATAAGCGTCTACGGTCTACATTAGTGCTAAAAAATAAATTAAAAATGTAATAGAAAAATGTTTATTATTATTTATTTATTTATTTATTTATTTATTTGTACTTAACAGATCTAATACAAGAATAAATCCTATTATAAAGTACAAGTAGTAGGTACAGTACATAGTAAAGTCTAGAGTATTTCCCTAATCACTGCTTTAAAGTGATTGTATTTCATATAGAATAAATCCACATTATCCTGTGGTATACGATTAAAAATTCTACAAATATTATGCAATGGTGATCCTAGTTGGCGGTTATTGTGGGCTACATCAGGTATGTAAAAAGATACTGGGTTTCTGGTATTGTGGATTGGAGCATTGAAATTTAAATTTCCCAGAAATGCAGTATCGTTTAAATGTCCATTCACTGCTTTGTGCAAATAGAGCATGCATGCTACCTCTCTACGTTTTGTTAGAGATTCGAAACCATATCTATTACAGAGTGTTGATGAGGATATAGAAAAATCATAGATGCCCACCTCTTTGAAATAAAGGTATCGGGCCATTTTATTTTGTACCCTTTCTATAGAGTACTTGTGACATTCATAATATGGGCTCCAAATTATACATGCATACTCTAATATGGTCCTGACAAATGAGAAGTACAACTGCCTGATGCACTGGAGGTTTCTAAAGTCTTTGGTGTTTCTTACTATGAAACCATACATTCTACAAGCCCTAGTTGCCACATCTGCTACATGAACATTGAAAAATAATTTGGAATCAAAAACAACACCTAAATCTTTTATTTGCGTTACTCGGGAAAGTGTAGAGTTATTGATTGTATACTTAAATTGTATAGGGCTTGGTTTCCTAGTATAGGTAAGACACACACATTTTTTAACATTGAAATGAAGTTTATTTTCCAATGACCACATGGTAACGCCGTCTATATCGGACTGCAAAGTTATGCAATCTTGCAAGGTTTCAATTTCACAATAGATTTTCAAGTCATCCGCGAACAGCAGGCATGAAGCATTCTTTACAACCTCAGTAACACTGTTTATGTACATTAGGAACAACAGTGGACCCAGGTTAGATCCCTGCGGTATGCCTGAGGTTGGATTGAATGGATATGACATATAGCCTTTTATGGATACTATGTGCTGACGATCATAAAGATATGTTTGCAGAAAATTTGTCAAGTTAGGATGAAAACCAAACTCTTTATCTAGTTTGTCGAGTAGTATTACAAAATTTATTTTATCGAAAGCTTTCTCGAAGTCCGCATAGACAACATCCACCTGGCCACGCCTATTCAAAACATCCGATATATACTGAGTTATTGACAATAGATTACTTGTGGTTGATCTTTGCTTCATAAATCCGTGTTGATACATTGATATATTGTGTCGCACGGATGAGTAAGTGTACTTAAAAATAATTGATTCGAAAATCTTAGCGGGAGTTGACAGTACTGCAATTGGACGATAATTGGTAATATCTGTTTTATCACCTTTTTTAAGAATTGGGCATATTTTGGTCTTCTTCCATTGATCAGGAAACATGCCAGTCCTGAGACTTAAATTAAATATGGTTAATAATGGCTGTGCTATAATATCTTGAAAGCCCTTGAATATAAACGATGGAATACCATCTGGTCCAATTGCTTTACCGTTTTCTAGATCATTTAAGGATTCCAAAACATCCTCAATCCCAACGGTATTCAGTATTACCGGCAAAGAGGTAACGTTCTCTGTAATATTCGGATTTAAATTGTTATGGGGATCTTGTGTGTATACACTATTAAAATACTCTGCTAATGCATTACAGATATCCCTACCTCCTTGATATTCAATATCATTTAAATACATTCTATTAGGAATATGAAGGGAACCCCTTTTATTGTTAATGAAGGACCAAAACGAGCGCGAATCCATACCAATGTTATTTTGTATTGTATTTAAGTTTTAATTTCGGTAGGGAGGTGATTAAATATTTTTCGACTTTGATATATCAAGGATCTTTTAGTAAAGGTAGAGGTTGGTATGGGTAATGGTAAGTCGTGGGTCTGTCGCGTATGATGATTAGGTTTTGTCTTCAAAATACAATTTTTGTTTTTAAATGAAATATGAAAAGGGAGGTTAAGATTAATATTTTTTGGGATATGAACAATGGTCCGCAGGAGTCCCTGGGTCTAGCTTTACATAAATATCTCACTGCACGTTTTTGCAAAATAAATATTGTTTCGAACAATCCCAAAATGCGACCCCATATCGAATTACCGATTCAACCAGTGCATAGTAAACACCTCTTGCTGTCGACATACCCAATTCTCCAACAACCGTCCGAACTGCAAAGCACGCCGAAGCCAGTCTCCCACTGAGATACAGAACATGATTATCGAATTTTAAATTCATATCCAATCGTATTCCAAGAAACTTCGCGCTATTGACGGAAACAATAAGGGAGTCACTTTTAATTTGAACAGGATCTAGCCCACATCTAAATCCAACTGTGTGGGTCTTGTCCATGTTTAGTGTAAGAAGGTTAGAGTCAAACCACTTCCTCACTTTCAACATATCATCCTAAATCTGTTCGCTCAGCCGATCAACTGCCTCCGCGTGCCATAAGATTGTCGTATCATCCGCAAAAAGAGTGAACGTCCTCCGAATATTAACATGAACTAGGTCATTTATATAAAGCAGAAAGAGAATAAGTCCCAATACAGAACCCTGTGGTACGCCACAATCAAACCCGCTACTCTGCGAAGCAGATGACCCAACAAACACTCGCTGACTCCGACCACCAAGAAACGACTCGAACCACCTCAATGCGACTCCTCTAAATCCATACTGTTGATCCCTATCCCGTGACTAACACAGTCAAAAGCCTTGGATAAGTCACAGAACACCGCCGCGGTAGCCCCCCAATATTGACAGATCGATAAACCATTTCAAGAAACTGAAAAATTGCATCTCCTGTGCTCAATTATCTTCACAGAAATTCCATCCTCGCCTGTGGATGTTCTATTTTTAATACCAGAGATTACCATACGAAGCTCAGATATATCAGTGGGAAAAAGACTAAAGGAATTTTTAATCGACACGTGGGAAAGATATTGCATAGGATCATCACCGGGTGCAATGTTCGCAGTAAGCTGCCCAGCAATGGTGCAGTAGTGCTCATTGGCGAAGTCTAGGTTCAAGTTATGTATGGGACGATTATGCGATCCGGTGAGCTCCCTGACAATCGCCCAACTCTTCTTTTGTGTATTATTCGACTCACTCAAGTAGTTCCAGAAAAATTCACTTGTGAATTTTCTTATGTAGTGCAAGGATCTAAGGTTTTTAGATGATATTTTTAGCCCTTTAGTGACCCACGGATTCTTATATTTAATTTTTAAGGGTTTAATAGGAAATGTTTAATTAAAAATGCTTGTTAAGTTTACATAAAATTCCTTAAGGGGGTGCGGTCTGTCATATAAGTCCAGTACTGTTACAACATTCCTGGTAGAACCGATTATAGTTCTGAGCGCTAAAAATTCTGCCATGAATGCGTCGGACCGAGCTCCTCGGGAAAAAGTATTGATAGTTCCAATAACAGCCTGGTGATCAGAGAGACCGGAGTCTATAATACGGCTTCATCCATTCATCATTCATTCCAATAAACAAATTATGCCAATTTGACACAAACAAACAACACATATTAACATTGCTAAAATGCTCTGAGCAAAAAGATAAAAACAGAAAATCTATTTCACAAGAAATCTTATTTCATTAAACTAAACTGTGGCGACATCTAAGTTACAAAAATGGAACCCTATTTAAACTATTTACAATTTTTGTGTGTTTCCCAAGCATATCCGAAGCGTAACCCCTTCTTGTTAAAAAAATTGTTCGCGACCCCCTATCTCCCCCTACTCGTCACTCAAACCAAAATAGCGACAAAATAGCCTAACCAAATTACAAGTAACTGATTGTTTCTCAAATTTTATTTTACCTTAGAGGCCATCCATAAAGGACGTCACGGCTTGAGGGGGAGGGGGGTCTAGCAAAATGTGGCCATTTGTGACAGGGAGGGGGGGGGGGGGGTCAAAACATCTCTGAAATCCGTGACGTCCTTTATGGACGGCCCCTTACTGTTTAAGTTTAAATTAATAATTAAATTCAACAGTTATTTTAAGTGCGATCCTTTATGGACGGCCCCTTACTGTTTAAGTTTAAATTAATTAAATTAAAAATTAAATTCAACAGTTATTTTAAGTGCGATCTGTCCCACTAGTAACTAGTAGTTCTTCTGCCAGACTACCATTTACAATGAAAATAGATGATAAAATTTTGACTGCACATTGTAGGTACATCGGATATCTTTGTTGTGTCTACATTGCTATACTTTTACACGATATTCGCGAAAGCGCTACTCGCTACTAGATGGCACTTTAGTACGTTCTGAAAGCATCGGTTTGGCTTTATACAGTGTGTCCGCTTAAAGGCCGATTCATAAAACTTTTCGTCGCCGTTCCCGTCGCAATTTAACCTAAGGGGAAACAGCGCATACGTTCAGAAAAGCCGCCACCGCTCCCGTTGGTAGTTCTGAATTGGCCAATTTTTAAATTGCGTCGTTCCCACTGACCTTGGTCGTTCGTCGTTCCCACTTCTGGCCAATGAGAAGAAAGAAAATTTCGACCATATGGTTTGAAGTTTTGAAAGAAGTGATTTTAGGGTTAGAGTACTTAGAGTGCTTTGCTGTTTTGTGGATTTTACTACAAAAAAAAACATTAATAACATATAATAAGGTACTAACATCACGCTTTTTAAAATAAAATACAATTCTTTACTTTGTTTTTCTAACCTCAAACCTTCTTTTGTATTGCGGCGCAGTTCGTAGTTCGACTTTTTATAAATACCTATCCAACGGCGGTGACGAGCGGGAGCAGTGACAACCAACGGGAACGGCGACGAAAAGTTTTATAAATCGGCCTTAAGTTCTGTACATATGGGAAACTTGTTTAATATTAATTTTACGAAAAAAAGTTACTCTTTATAAAAAGTTCTGCTTACTGAAAAAATAATATTAGACTATTCAAACTTGAGATAGTATGTACAGGATGATCAAAAAGTAAAAAAATCAAAATTGACCTACGAGCAAAGTACCCTTAATTTTAATTTTAGAGCAAAATGGAATAAGAAAATGTTAATTGGCTTTAAAAATTATATCTGTTTCTACTCTTAGTAGACTATTATTGAAAATAAACTTAAAAATTTAAATCTTAATTCTTAATGGCATGTACATTATCTTGCCACCATTTCCCACCTGAATTTGAATCTTAACTGCTGTCAGCTATGTTATTTGTCTAAAACATCAGTTTAAATATTTAATTAGATAAATATGCCGTTGAAATTGAGTATGCAAGATAAAATTAAATAATTTTAATTGTTGGTGAAAATTACAAAACGTATCGGAAAACTGCCGAAATTTTTAACTACAGATATCCTGATAAAATGATTTCTTTTACAACACTAGGGAACATAGTGACTAAATTCAAGACCTTTGGAAGTGTGGAAAATAATTACAATAAGAAACGTAGACCAAGGGTTGCAAATAATGAAACTGAACCAAGTAATGTTGTCTGTAGTAGAAGATCCTAAAAGATCATTTCGAAAAAGGTTAACAACATTACCAAATGATGTAGGGAAAACTACTATTTCAAAAATATTAAATGAAAACAAATTTCGGCCTTACAAACCAAAATTTATACATACCTTGAAGCCAGGTGATTTTGAGCCACGCTTAGAATTTTGTTTTTTAATACAAGGAGAGTTAGAAGATAACCCTTTCATGATGAGAGATATAATTTTTACCGACGAAGCAACCTTTACCTCGAACGGGACTGTAAGTTCACAAAATTGTCGTTGGTGGAGTGACGTTAATCCAAATTTCACTATACAGACACGTGATCAGTACTCATTTAAAACAAATGTGTGGTGCGGAATTTACAAAAATAGAATAATAGGACCTTTTTGTTTAGGACAAAATTTAAATGGTGAACGTTACTTGCATTTTTTAAATAATTATTTGTTTAATTTTATTCACATACCCGATAGAGTATACGGATATGGTACCAATAAGATGGTGCACCATGCCACAGTACGAGGAATGTAAGACAATACTTAAATACCCTTTTTAATGGAAAACTTATCGATAGATATTCTGACCCTTTTTGGCCCGCTAGGTCTCCGAACTTGAGCCCCCCCCCCCCCCCGATTATTTCTTGTGGGGCTACTTAATACAGAATGCATACCTACAAAGGCCATTTCAAAATGTTGACCATTTAGAGAGGGTAATTAGAGAGACAATTACAAATATAACTCCTGCCATGATTAGAAATGTTTTAGGAGAATTTTCTGCAAGAACGGCTAAATGTATTGAAATGGAGGGAGGATATGTCGAGGCAAATGTACAGTGAGGGAAAGTTAATGAATATTTTTATTTAAATTCATATTTTAATGTTTATTATTATAATTGTATTTTTCCAAAATAAATTATTATGTTTCTATCAATAATTTAAATGCGTCATAAAATTACTACAAAACAGAGATAAAGAATCAAAGGTTACGTTTTGAATAAAAATAATTGATAAATGTTTATAAGCTTGAATTGCATAATAAATACAATTATTAATTATAAATCATTTCAAAAAATGATATTTTTTGAAATGTCAAATTTATTTTTAATAATAGTCTACTAAGAGTAGAAACAGATATAATTTTTAATGCCAATCAACATTTTCTTATTCCATTTTGCTCTAAAATTAAAATTAAGGGTACTTTTCTCGTAGGTCAATTTTGATTTTTTTATTTTTTGATCATCCTGTACATACTATCTCAAGTTTGAATAGTCTAATATTATTTTTTCAGTAAGCAGAACTTTTTATAAATAGTAACTTTTTTTGTAAAATTAATATTAAGAAAGTTTCCCATATGTACAGAACTTAAGCGGACACACTTTATAAGCAGCGGAGTGCAATGATACTTCAGTTCCAAACAGCGCGTTGTGATGATTGCGGTAGTGGTGGTGAGTAAATATTTTACGTATTTACGTCTACGGCGATGAATATCTTAAATATGGTTTTACCGTTATTTCCGATAAACCACAATGTGTTATTTATGGAGAAGTATTGTCAGAGGAAAGCATGAAGCCATCAAAGCTACTTCGACATTTAAATAGCAAACGCCCAGATAAAAAAGACAAACCCGTAGAATTCTTTAAAAGAAAGCTGAATTTCCTGCACAAGCAGCAATACACTTTTTCATTGACAACCACTACTAATGAAAAGGCGTTATTAGCAAGTTATAAAGTCGTTTATCTCGTTGCCAAAACCAGTAACGCGCACACAATTGCTGAAAATCTTATTTTGCCAGCAACTGTTGAAATGGTGCATACAATGTTTAGTGAAAAAGAGGCTGCAAAGTTAAAAACAATACCTCTGTCAAATAATACTATCGAAAGAAGAATTAGTGATATGGCAGAAGATATTCAAACATAAGTTGTGGAAAATCTTAATAAATGCACGTACTTCTCTTTACAAATGGACGAATTCACAGATGTATCTAACTATGCCCAATTTATTACGTTTGTAAGATATGATACAGGCATTCAAGAAGATATTTTATTTTGTTCGCCATTTTTGACCAATACCAATGGAAAATGTTTATTCGACACTTTTGTGAAACGCACAAGTAAATATGACATTGACTGGGGGAAATGCATTGCTATATGCAGTGATAGCGCTAAAGCTAAGACAGGCCATAAATCTGGTCTTATCGTCAGATTACAAGAAATAATGCTAAATGCCACATGGAGACATTGTTTTTTACATCGAGAAGCTCTTGCGTCAAAAGCTTTACCTCCTGAAATGGGCTATGTTATGAAAACCGTCATTAAAGTTGTAAATTCCATTAAGAGAAAATCTGTGAACACCCGTATTTTTCGAAAAATCTGCGAGGACATGGGTGCTTTATTTGAAAATCTTCTTTATCACGCCGAAGTAAGGTAGGTGGCTTTCAAGGGGCAACGTCTTAAAAAGAGTATTTCACTTAAAAGCAGAGCTTTTAATGTATTCGGAAGATGAGAAGTCCCCATATGTAAATCATTTTTCCGATCATATTTGGCTTCTGAAGCTAGGTTTTGTTGCTGATATTTTCGAACAGTTAAATATTTTGAACTGTAATTTGCAAGGTCGCGACGTTAATATAATTGCAGCCATAGGTAAAATTAAGGGATTTATAAGAAAAATTGATTTGTGGTCGACTTCAATTGGCAAAAAGCAGCTTGATTCATTCCAGTGCATTCAGGAATTTATGGAAGATGTATCCAATTATAGTGTTAAAAATTTTAAACAAGTCTTGGCAGGCATGCAAATTGCTTTGCTCAATTTAAAACAACAGCTGTGATTATTTCCCTGAAGAATTTTAAAATAGTAACGACAGTTACATATGGCTACTGAATCCGTTTTTAGCTGATTCTTTTCAACATGTTGAAATATCAAGTGATGGAATGTTGAAGCTTGAATTATTTTCCCAGAACCCGAACGAATTTTGGACCAAAGGGATGTAGGAGTACCCTCAGTTGGCTAATGAAGCTGTCAAATGTTTGGTTTCATTTGTAATATATTTATGTGAGTTAAGTTTCTCATCTAGTGACTGCCATCAAAACAAAAGTGAGAAATCGCCACGTACTTGAAAACGATATAATTGTGTGTGTCTCAAATACAAAGCCTATATTTGAAAAACTAGTTTCAAAAAAACAGGCGCAAGGGTCTCATTAATACTCAAATATTTTACTTTTTTTTTATTTTTTATTTTTACGGACTTATTAATATTTAGTTTCATGTTTCATTTGATAACTAATTGTTAATTTTTATTTAATTAATTAGTCAAAGTCGACGTCAAAATATGCTTTATTATCTGAAGAACATTACATTATTATTGACAAAGCAAGGGGAAAAAACTTAGTATATAAAAATTTTAGCATTAAAATCATAGAAACAGAGTCAAATTATCAAAACTAACAAAAGTTCTGAAAAATCATGAAAGATCCAAAACAAAGAGACAAAAAAAGTACAAATACATATCTACATGCTCGCAAACTTAGTTACTAAGATCTGAGAAATACTCCTCGATACTATAATAGGCGTTTCCAACCAACATTTTCTTGACACTCATCTTAAAAGATTTATAATTCGATAAGTTCCTTACTGAAATTGGGAGATGGTTAAACAGTTTTTTTACTAACATAAAAAATAGAGTTGTAAGTCATCGCTGATGTCGGTATAGGTAGATTTATCTGAAATGAAGAGCGTGTATTATTATTGTTAATGGAGGCGATCACAGAGGAGTATTTCCTGCGCATCAAACACACAGTTTCAAGAATAAAAATTGATGGCAGAGTTAAAATTTTTTCCGCTGTAAAATGAGGTCTACAAGATTCTCTAAACCCAATATTACACAGGTATCGTAATGCCCGCTTTTGCAGGGTGAAGACAGACTGAAACAGGTACCCAGAACAGCTTCCCCAAAAGCCAATACCATATCGCAGGTGGGAGTCAATTAAAGAGAAATAAGCACTTTTTGCTATTTGTTTATTTGTTCTTATTGCAAAACATCCTGATGCAAGTCTTGACGACAACTGCTTAATGTGCCCAAACTTCAACCTGCCATCAATCACCAGTCCCAATTTTCAGAATTTGCTGTCGAAATGGGTTCCTTATTTAAAAGTACATTGTCAAGCCTACATTTAAAATTCAATATATTTGTTTTAGACACGTTAAAAGACAAACAGTTAGCATAACACCACATTTTGATGTTACTTAGGTCTTCGTTTAGCTGTGCTTTAAGAGCCTGCACGTCCGCATTATGCCACAGCAAACATCCGCATTATGCCACAGCATACTTAAATTAAAATAAAAAAAACATTATTTAACAAAGTGTTTTTGTCTTATTTTGGAAGAAATTTCCGGCCTCGCTAGTACCTCGTCGCGACCCACAATTTGGGACACTCTAGAAAATAAATTTCTGACACTGTGCAAAGAGTTGTATACAATCCCTCTATTATTATTGAATGTTTTTAAAGCATTCCCCACTTGTAGCGAAACGGCACCCAAAAATGCAAGTTTGACATGAATTGGAGGCTGGTATCAGCATCTTAGAGAAAGAAAAGGACAAACACTTGACTTTTTGAAAAGTACTTATATAGATCCCTAAGTTGGAATTGTGTAATGTCGGGACAGGATCAAAACTCGAAAAGAAGGACCTTCTGCCACAAACACAATTAACAGTAGGCTTTTTAGAATTTACTGTCACTGTCAAAAATAACATTTTAATACGCCAATTTGAAATTCAGATACTTTTAACACTAATGTTGTAAGTAGATTACTTTTCACAAGTTCATCAAATACAGGAGAACCATTTAATAAATTCAAGACAAGATTTTTATGTAAATGATGTTCAAATTATCCGTTGAAAATCTTTGACAAAATAAAGACAGCGAGTTTTTCAGTATACAGGGTGGCAACTATTTAATTGACAACTACTGCATTGCCTAATTGTTTTTGATTCCTGAGATACAGGGTGATTTGTTAAAATCGTCTAAAATTAATTTCTCTAACAAATCTCAGGAATCAAAAAACTTAGGCAACGCAATAGTGGCCAACAAAATAGTTGCCCCCTGTATAACATAGACTTTAAAATACATAAAGTCTTTGTTATATAAGAACAAGATACATTGGTTACCGAGTAACTAACAACAAATAGGTAATATAAATCACTTGATAATCCCTCGATGATTTTTTGTACTCTAATTTTAAATAAAACATCGAAAACTGTCATTGTCAGTAAAACTGAAACAAAATGTGAGTGATATCTTTTGTTGACGGTCTATTTTTTATTTGATAATGTTATGTCCATTTTCAAAGCAGATTTGGCTCGACTCCAATTTGCAGTTTTAACATTAAAGATAATATGCTAATATGTTTTGCCTTTTTATATAGGTCTACCCTGTGGGTGATTTGAAAAAAAAAACATATATTCAGGGTGTCTGTAAAAGGTCTTTACAAAAACCTACCACATATTCTTCAGATCAAAATTAGCCGATTTAAGTAAACTTACCTTAGTACAAAGTTGCTTAGTTAGGGCGCTAGACGGCGCTGAAGTGACAATTTTTAAGTCGTTTTTCTGGATTAATTCAAAAAGTGCTCATACTATGTTGCCGAAATTTGGTACGTTGGCATAGCTTTATGGGGCAAAAAAACCCATGCCACAATTCTGATTAATATCAGTCCATGGGCGTAGAACCTGGGTTTTTTAGATGAACCAACTCATTTGCTACAAAAAGGTACTCTTGATAAGACTCGATTCCTCTGACGGTTTTCGAGAAATTTGCATTTTATTACTTAATGCGTAGTAGTTTTTACCACGTAGTACTTGGGTTTTATAGAATTTTTCTGTTTTTGATTTCTACGCCAATGGAAGATAAGAGGTTTAAGTTTAAAATTTAGATTAAACCAACTTATTTACTACAAAAAACCTCTTGAACAGTTTTCTTATCATCTGCTTTTTGTTCGCACGGTATTTTTCAGGTATGTACAACACGACCTTACACCTCACAAACGATTGTTATTGTTGGTTATTATTAGTTTCATCTGACAACATAAGATTATTGTCAAATTTGTAACATTTAATATTGTTGCTAACGTTCAATCATTTTATCTGCTTGCATTAATTATTTAGACAACTTTAATTGTCGTGAATTATCATGGCGGTGCAATACACTAATGCAGAATATACCGATATGATATTGGTATTTGGGTATTGCCAAGGAAATGGTCGAGAATGTGTCAGAGTCTACTCCGAAAGGTTTCCAAATCGTCGTATACCAAGCCACCCGACGTTTGCTGATGTTGAAAGACGCCTGCGGGAAAACGGCCAATTTACTCCTAAAGCCATTGATAATGGAAGACAGCGTTTTGTAAGGGTTTCTAAAGTCGAGGAAGACATTTTAGAACGTGTTGCAGAAGATCCAGAAATAAGCACCAGGAGGCTAGGTAGGGAAATACGAGTGTCCAAAGATATTGTTCATGAAGTACTTCAAGAACAGTTGCTATATCCATACCATAAGATGCCAGTTCAAGATCTTTTACCTAATGATCCTGAAATGCGCCTGGTTTTTAGTCTGCTTGTTCATAGGCAGAGAGAAGAGAATCCCAACTTTGCCAACAATATTTTGTTTACCGATGAAGCATGTTTCACAAGAAGAGGAATTCCAAATTTTCATAATGAACATGTTTATGCGGATGAAAATCCACATGCTATCAAGGTAAAATATTTTCAAAATGAGCTAAGAATTAATGTGTGGGCTGGAATAATTGGTAATCACATTGGTCGTCCTGTCATTATTCCACAAAGATTAACTGGGGAAATTTATTTGCAACATCTACAAAATACGCTGCCAGATTTGCTAGAAGATTTACCTTTACAACTTTGGAGAGATATATGGTTTATGCACGATGGAGCTCCACCACATTTTGCATTGATTGGTAGAGGTAATGCTCCTGTAAATTGGCCACCACGATCTTCGGACTTAAATCCATTGGATTATTTCTTATGGGGACATCTTAAGACAGTGGTTTACAGGACAACTCCAGATAACGCAGAACCACTATGGCAACGTATTCAAGATGCAATAAATATTCTTAAGGGCGATGAACAAGTTCTGCAAAGAATGTGTTTTAATTTTCTTCGACCTATAAATCTTTGTATTCATGAAAATGGTGGACATTTTGAGTAATTTTTATGATATTTCTATTTATTTCTGTTTATGATTTAGTTATTTTTTTCTTTTTTTGTCAAAACTACTACGTATTAAGTAATAAAATGCAAATTTCACGAAAACCGTCAACTAATTTTTTGTAGCAAATGAGTTGGTTCATCTGAATTTTGTGCCCAAACCCCTCTTGTTCCATTGGCATAGAAATCTGAAACAAGCAATTAGTAAAAAAACCAGGTTCTACGCCCATGAACTGATATTAATCAGAATTGTGGCATGGGTTTTTTTGCCCCATAAAGGTATGCCAACGTACCAAATTTCGGCAAAATAGTATGAGCAGTTTTTGAATTAATCCAGAAAAACGATTTAAAAATTGTCACTTCAGCGCCGTCTAGCGCCCAAACTAACCAACTTTGTACTAAGGTAAGTTTACTTAAATCGGCTAATTTTGGACTAAAGAATATGTAGTAGGTTTTGTAAAGACCTTTTACAGACACCCTACAGAAGCAAAATCACCACAAAAAAAACGTTAAGCAGATTAATATTCTCTTTACAGGCCCTCCCCCACTACCTTTTACCTCCGATGCCCAGGCATTAATGCTGTCGAACATTTCAACCTCAAACTCACTGGTCTGGATCACCAACTTCGGAAGCTTTGAAGCAAAATATGCCGCATGTTGCCCCGTTCCGGATGATATTTCGAGCAGTTTTCCGGGTTTTTGGGCATCTATGTGTCTTTGGAGCACTTCCAAAATAAAAAACTTGTTTCGTTCAGCAGAGGGGTAATTAATTTTTCTGCTAAAATAATTTTTTTGACTTTATGTGGACGTCTAACTACTTGGGATTCCAACACTAACCTCATTTTTTGAAATAACAATCTTTTAAAGATGATCATCTGAAACAGAAAGTAAAATTAACAAAATTGTTTATTCAAAAAATGGTTGAAAAACAACAACCAATCAATAAATTTTTCTTTTGAACTTTTTTTTATAACTCTTACAGTTTCCGAGAGAAGGTACTGGGTCATCTTATGTGGACCACCCTGTACAGACTGTTATAATTATTTTCTTTCTTTTTTGTTTTTGTAATACTCAAAAAAATTAGCACAATTTTGGTATGAAATAATTAGGTTATTAAGAAACAATAGATAATTATACCACACCTCAATTGTGTGTCATCATCTTTTGGTAAGGTTACGACGTATATGTCCGCACCGAGACCGTGCCGTACAACAGGCAAGTAAATTTTACCCTGTAAATTATAGCTCATCAACGCACTGTGCCCCGGTAATACGTGCGGACTTGTGTCTTCCGATCTAAATACTATGGAAACAAGGGACTAAAAATAGTGCCTTACTCCATACTAATATTATTCTATTCTGCTTTACAAAATATTTTATTACTCAGACCTTTATATGGCTCCTATATTATAGCAAAAAAAGTAATAGCAACGGAATATTGGTATACTGGGTGTTCCCAAACAATATGTAGATATTTTAAGAGACGATAATCAATTATGCTTGGTTTCAATGTAACTACAAAGAAAATTTTCTTATTAATATTTTTGAAACATTTAAAGATATTATTCGGTTCGTGATTAAATCATATATTCTCATTTATACAAAATTTGACCAAATGAATTGCGAGATGCAATACAACAATAAAAATTGATTTTATTCAAGAATGGCACATCTCAGTGCCACCACGATACTCAGGTCCATTTATATGTAAACAAGCTTCCACATTTGAAAAAAAAATAACAAAGCAAAAAATATAACAGTATTTACCCCGCAGTCCCCCTTGTTATCCGCCAGTTCAACATTATCCAGTACATTGAAAATCAAGCTTTTTAGGCCACAGCTTTATAAGAAATGTTTCTTCATAAAATCACATTAGTAACCGCCTCTTAAAATATCCATATGTTGTTTTGGACCACCCTGTATGGCTTAAAAGGTCCATGAAGGTCAAATTACTGAGATTTACATATTAGTTGCTACGTTTTTCTGAATTGTAAATTTTAAGATTCTAAAATAAACTGGTAAAAAATTTATAAAAACAAAATTATTGGAAAAATGAAAATCAAAATAAGTAGGTACAGCATGGGCGTCGCGATGGAAGGGTAGGGGAAGGCTGCTGCTGCTGCTTTATGGTACTACACAAAAAACTATCGTTTCACATTTTGTGACATATGACATAGCGATGTTAGTTTTTAAATCGAACCCCTGTATATTGTTTTTCAATTTTATAAAACTTTTAATTCTCTATCCAGCTCTGTATCCTTGTATGACGTTTTTGTGTAAAATAAAGGACATAAGAGCGTTTTTTTTTTAAGTTTTAATAAACTTGGCCATGCACGCCCTGTAAACTAAAAATGGCGACTGTTTAATTAGAAATTTTGACGTTACCTAGCTTTTCATAATTGCTGATTTAATAATGAGCTTTTCCGATGGTGAAAAACGAGATAGTAATATAGCTATTTGAAATATGTTGAATTTAATTTAGTAACATTAATTTTACAATACAAAACTTAATTAACATTCCAAGTAACTATTGTAGTAAATGCTCACGTATGCATTATTTTGTCTGATATTCTTTTATCCAACGTCTGCTAGTTATAGAATTATTATTTATGTCATTTTAGACAAGTAAAGTAACAAATAACACACTAGTGAGTTATAAATCATAACCCACTAGTGTTTTATAAGAAAAAAATTAAAAGTTTTACATTTTTGTAGCGTTATTTATTTATTAATATTACGCAGTATTATTATTTAAATTAACATTAATATTAAATGCGAAGGTAATAGTTTTCGAAGAACTGGATACTGTTAAATCTTCTATGTTTCCAGTAGAAGGCGCCAATGATTCTATCGGGCCGACACAACTGCTTGTTGGTTTGCTAGTACCTTGAATTTTTTCAGCTATTTCGATTTGGTTTTGTACGGATTCTTCCAGGCAGCTCTCCGCTACTGATGTGGATTTCCACCCCCATGGCGCTTAAGCGTAGTCATGTTAGCTCCCGCATTAGCTAATAGAGTAGCAGAGGACCTTCTCAAACAGTGCCCGGTATACAGCTCTGGATCTTTTAGGTTAAGGTACACAGCAATTTTTGAGGGTATTCTTGAGATAGTATTTATACCCACACACTGATTTGTGCATTTGCCAGCTTTATAATAGACAAAAAATTGGCTGTGAGTAGTGTTTTTTGGTCTCAATGAAATGTATCTCTTGCATAAATTAACAGGGTTTACTGGAAATCCGTCCTCAACAACGGCAAAACTTGTTCTTTTAGTTTGTGTATCTGGCAAAACAGCAAACAAATAAGACCATTTATCTTGGATATTTTCAATTTTAAAATGTATTAGTTCATCACATCTACAAGCCCCTGTAATCTCTATGATCAAAGCTACTTTCATCAATAAATACTCACTGTCAGGTGCTTCTCTTAAAAACTTTTCGATTTCACTTCTGTTTAAAGTTTGTGACTTTTTAGGTTTGTATCCTTGGGATTTGGTCTTTAAAAAACTTACTAGCTTGCCATATTTTAAAATGTCGATTTTTTTATTAAGATGAATAGTCGGCCGAAGCATGGAGTAATTGGTCCCTAAAGACGATGGAGCTAATTTTCTCTGTAGTTGTAGAAAATAAGCCAGCGAGACGTTTTCATTGATACTTTTTACCTTTCTTGAATGCATCCACTCTTCAAAAACTTGGAACTCTTTATCGTAGGAAGTACGAGATTTTTCAGGTAATATTTACATCGCTGCTGTCTCAGCTTCAGTAAGAACATCGTCAGGTACATAATTTTAGAAGGCCATGTTGACCATTATCAAAAGTCAATGTGAATGACACTTTGACACTTTAAAGGTACAGTTTACATTATTTTCAAAACAATAGATTATTGCGTCAAATTTTTTTAAAATTAGTTATTTGCAGTTGTTGGATAAAGCTTTGTATGCTACTCGAGTGTTATGATTCCTAAGTCACGTGAGGAATTATCCCACTCGGCCTGACGGCCTCGCGGTATAAACTTTTCTCGGGTGACTTATTTTCGTCATAACACACTAGTACCATAAATAACTATTCTGTTTTTCTGTGGCAGCTAAAATAATGCCTTGTCCATCATTATTTAAAAATTCAATTTCCTCAATAATTATTTCTCTTATTGTATTAACAGCTAAATTTATTTCACTATTTAACTTGTCTTTTAAATAGCTCCATAAAAAAGTATTTAATAATGTTAAATCTGAGCAATTTGGCGGCCACCTCAATGTGCCATATCTGCCAATCCATAAAGGAAACATTTCATTGAGAAAGGCAATTACTGCTACAATGTTGTGTGGTGGAGCACCGTACTGCTGGCAAAATTTCCCTATGATTGTGTATCCAATTTTTGATTACCGCTCTTATTGTTACTAAGTATAATCCGCCAATTGGGTTTCGATAACAATAATATTGGTCTTATGAATTATGTTTAAAATTCAAAAATCATACTACAAGATTCAAAATACTTTGCATAAATATGGATATTACCTGTACAAGAATTAACTGAAGAAAACAAAGAGTCTCGTTTACGTTTTCGTCTAGAGATAATGGAACGTCTCAGTAACTGCCTTTCTCAACGAAACTTTTCCTTTATTTTACACAAAAACGTCATAAAGCTGTATATAGTTGAATAGAGAATTAAAAGTTTTATAAAACTAAAAACAATATACAGGAGGGTTCCATTTAAAAACTAACATCTTTATGTCATGTGTCACAAATGTGATGCTCTATTGTTTTTAAAAAAACTACAACTTTTATATTTACATTTTTTATGTAACTCGCCAAATGACTCATATAGATGGGCGGTCCATTTGTAATCAATAACCCTGTACCTAACTTGTGTACAGTTTTATATAAGACGTGAACACGTAACAACACGTCGAACTAAAAAGAAACTGGTAAAATTATAACTTTCTTGGTTATTTATTTCTCGTAAGTAAATTAAAGAACGCTGCAACAGGAGTTTTTTTGACCCCCCCCCCCTGCTTCACAACTACTGTTGTCGGTAAAATTAGTGTCGAATATGCAGCAAAATCCTTAAGGGAGTTACGAAAATGAAAGTTTGGACAGCCCAATATTCTAGTAATGCTGTTAACTAACTAAAATTTGGAGTGTCTTTTTTGCAGTACAGTCTTCAATATTAATTATTGTTAATAAAATAAGTACCTACTTGTTTCTAGTTTTAAACAAACGTAGCAGATAATATGCGAAACATTATTAGAAATCGGTATTTTTGACGGTAAATCTTTTTTATTATTTATAAACATTTATAAAGTAAATGTTTAAAATTTAAGCCAAATATAATATGTTGATCTTTTCTATGTATGTGTGTGTATTATGTCTGTATGTTTGTGAAATTGTTCATGTAGGATATGACAGAATTTAATAGCTTATATAATATACTCTCTGGTTAACTGTTCCAGCCAAAAAAAAAAGAGTTAATTACCAATAACGAACGCACAGAAGAAAGTCATAAACTACGACACCGAGAAGGTTTGCTTTAAAGTCGCGTGTCTCTTATTTCTTGAATTGGATTAAGCTGTTGTTTAACTGAGATTTTATGCATAAGCTTCCATTGTTTCGAAACTAAACAGTTGAAGCTTATGCATATAAGAGCAGTGTCTCATGCATCCGATTTGCGACGACGATAACGAGGGGATTGATTAGAATGCTTTGACATCCACTTTTTCTCCAAATTTTGACCTATCAGAACGTTGTCCTACCCTACGTTACTTCATACAATTCTTTGATCAAACAGTTACTCGTAGAATATATTATTACGCGTGCATAATTTAAATTATTACGGGCAAAAATAGTTATTCGTGTATCAATGTAAAGTTGATCTTTTTTTGGCCAAATCAGAAATTTGCGGACGAGATTATGCAAAGGTCAGGTAAGGTCAAAAAGATCATTCAGCCGAACCGCACACGACATTTTTTAGGCGACTTGAAACTACTTCACAATAAATGTTCAAAGTTGGTTATAATTGACTACGAAATCCATTTGCCTTACCTGCAATTCATGACGTCACTAACGACATTCTTAGGTTATAAGTTTATGTCAGGGCCCACCTTTGATTGTTATGCGCGGCACAGAATAATAAAGGTTAGGTTAGGTAAGCATTGTATAGCGGTCCATAAGGAAAAATGAGGGCGTGGCATATTTTGCCCAACTTTAAGAATTTATTGTGAAGCTGTTTAAGTGCTAGACAAAAATCCAACGGCATTTTGCCTACAATAGGAACGCTACTAGATCCGTAAAACTTCATGTTTTGTAAGTCGCCTAAAAAATATAGTTGCGTACCTATACTTTAATTTTTAAGTAAAAATATTGATTTTGTTATATCCTTTTTTCTGTATGTGTAAGTGTTTTTTAGGAATACTTTTGTTTTTGTACCAAATAATGTATTTTTCTTGTTTTGTATATTGTATACACCTTTTTATTTTGTGGGGATATAAACTAATTCCCAAATACTATTTTGTATTGCATGTATTTTTATTGCCATATTGGTATTTGTATCAACATGGCTACTGCTTTTTTTATGTTTTTATATACTATACAATTTTTACATTAAACTTTTTACGATGTGTACCTAAGTCTTTGCTGTAATTTTGTATCGTCAGTGTACTTTCCTGTTTATACCAACATTTAGCTTACAATAAACGCATCCAAATTATTTTTTTTTTATTTATACCTTAAAAATTTTTAGGTAGGTACCGCAATTTTTATTTATATTCTCAAAAATAAATTAGGTAACCTAGTTCGTACCCTAAATAAACTCGAAGTATTTTTGTGAATGTGTTTTAGTATTTCAGGCAGTAGAATCTATAAAAATTCTAAACACTGACAACTTACGAGTCTTAACTTAACTTAACAGCAGCAACTGAACGTATGTAGCAGATTAGTTTGCTTTGATACATTCCACCTACTTCTGAATTCTAATAATAATAATAATAATAAAGGTCTTTATTTACACATCTTTTTTAAACACAACGGTAATATATTTAGATATGGGCGAGGTTCAGTTCGGTCGGTATAGACTACAGAGGCCGTCTGTTGTCCGGAAATGAAATCCAAGTTCCAGAGGTTTCAATATCAATATGTCAGATAGGTACACCCAACCCCTTTGAGGATGAAAAAGTGAACTAAGAATAGTAAAAACCCGAGATTGTTTAATCTTAAATATAGATATACTGGGTAAAAAAAATGGGATGCAAAAAACCATGAATTGCCACCCGAAAACCCTTTGAGGATAAAGAGAAATGTAATTGTAAATAGTAAATACCTACCTAGATCCCCAAAATTTTGTATATTTATACTTAACTACCTATTTTAAAAAATATAAAAAACGATAAAAACTCACCCAGAAATCTATTTAGGAATAAAAAATTAAACTAAAAATGAGGGGTCTAGAAACAAAACTCACATTCTCAACTTTTTGACAAAAATGAGTTATACTCTGTTGCTTAATGTCAGAGAGTAATAAAATGTAAATGTGCAATGACAGGACCCATTAAGCAGGGTGGACAACTTAAAGGTTGCATTGTAAATTTCAGGTAAATTGCAACGATAGGTTTTAAAAATTCAGTATTTAAGACCTACATACCCCGAATCGGTCCTAAATTAGAGTCACCCTAATTTGCATACAATAGAAAGACGAGTTTGGAAAATGAAATTAATGTGACAACGGCGTTACTACAGGTAGTTTATTAGTGTAAGTATAATAATAATTATACTTGATTATAATTATAGAGAAAGGCAGATAATTGAGATATTAATTATTCTAATTAATTAAGTAGATAAAAACTAATATGGAAGTAAGACTAATATGAATATAAATAAATTGAAATAAATATTAATATTTATAAAAAAAATCTACTCTGTACATACACGGACATTTTTTTAAGGGTCTCCCCGATTGGCGATTTTCCTGTTGAATATATTAAAAAAAAAAGTACATATTTCTCAATGATTTTCGACAAGGAAGCCTCATTTAATGTAAAAAAAAAATATATAGGTTCACAAATTTGACAGAAATGACGCCATTTTGAATTGTTTTAAATATGAACCCTCTTAAATAACTATACAAGTGAATTGCATTTCACGGTACGATTTCAAGGACCTATACTTGATATTTATTTTTAGCCGTTTCGGAAATACGGGCGTTCTTGCCTTAATCGATTTTGTCTTTTAAGTGTCTCACCCCTTTATTAAATACCTAGACCTTTTAAGCTGAAAACCCCAATTCTTTTCACAGTGGCATAATAATTTCCTATGACCAAGCTATTTAAGGTCTATTTATTAAAAGGGTGAGACACTTAACAAGACAAAATCGATGAAGGCAATGTAGGAACCACCGTACTTTCGAAACGGCTAAAAATAAATATCAACTATAGGTTTTATAAATCGGATCGCCAAATGCAATTCACTCGTGTGGTTATTCATGAGGATTGCCATTTAAAAAAATTCAAAATGACGTCGTATCTGTCAAATTTGTGAACCCATATATTTTTTGACATTAAATTTGACCTCCTTGGCGAAAATTATTGAGAAATATGTTATTCGTTTTTCATTATAGTCAGCAGGAAAATCGCCAATCGGGCGAGACACGTAAGAAAATGTCCCTGTACGATACATCAACAACTTAATTTTTAAATTTTAGTCATCATGTTCCGAGTAGTCCGATGAACTAGCGTCGTTGGGGTCCAGAGAAATAATAAGGGACTCTACAGTGTTTTCTAGCATGTTATCAGCTTCCCACATTCTTTCTTCTATTTCAATCACATGTTCGACGCACTTACTCTAGTTTTCACAATCCACTGTCTTTATTCCCTCGTGCAAGAGGTTTTCAACGTTTCTTATTTTAAAAGTGGTGTTATGCCTTGCTATAAACCCTTTTAATTGCGCCCACACCAATTCTCTGGGGTTTAATTCAATTAATTCACAGTGATATGGCGGATGGCGAAGTACCGTTATATTTCGTTTTGAAACGATTTCGTACAAAGAGATTTATTCAATTTTACAATCTCCAGTAGCTCCTTTTTCACCATATCTTTATGAAATGGCTTCTTATTTTTACAGTAAGCCAATAAATGATGTCATTTTTTTTCCAAGAAGACGTCGTTGGTATTTTTTGGGATTTTCTTGAGTGGTAGCTGGCATTATCCATGACTATATGATTTCGTCTTTCTCTATTAAAAGTGATTTTTTGTTTTGAATTTTTTCATAACATAAATTCATTTCCTTAAAAATTGTCCATAGTTTTTTCTTACCCATGGGTGGAATGAAATATTCTTTTTTATTTCAGACATTATTTTGTCCAAGGTAGGTATCTCTTTTTTTAAGTAAAACGAGTGCATAGGTACAATAATAATAACTGGACTACACCTATGAAATACAGCGAATACAACTGGGTTTTATAGTTCAATCATGATTTATTAAGCAACAGACTATGGTGACGCCATCTTGTAGCAAAGGTACCCATGCAGGGTGAAAATGGGTTTATTGTTAATAACACGATTGATGAGGCCTTTACTTGATGAAAATCCATGTTCAAAACACTTAAGGAAAACAATAATTTTCGATTTTCACTATATTTTAATAAATAAACACATAACAGCTGTTTCGGTACACTGTACCTTCTTCAGATGTGAGTACTTTAATACTAAAATTACCAATATTAGGGTAATGAGAATAAAGCTTAAACTACCTGCTAAATTATTATGGGAAAATACGTGTATACAAATTCAATAATGGTGATCTATTTAAATCTAATTGATCGTTCAGTAATATGTTGGAATTTTTAAGTTTATTTATTTCTAATGTCTCTAGGGTATTTAATTTTCGACCTTTGTTTTCTACATGTAAAATTGTATATTTATCATCAAAATTATGTGATTCTTCTAATAAATGATTGGCGTAATTAGAATCCCTTTTATTTTTCAAAAAACATCTTTTATGTTCCTGTATACGTTTTTTAAACGGTCTTCCTGTTTGTCCTATATACACCTTATCACAAGAACCACATTTTAATTTATATACGCCAGATTTATCCTGTTTTTTAACTTTACTTTTATTGTTTTTTATTAATTTACCTAAAGTATTCCTAGTTTTAAACGCTAATTTTGGTAATTTTAGTATTAAAGTACTCACATCTGAAGAAGGTACAGTGTACCGAAACAGCTGTTATGTGTTTATTTATTAAAATATAGTGAAAATCGAAAATTATTGTTTTCCTTAAGTGTTTTTTATTGTTAATATTTTTGTGATGACTAAATTATAATTTTATTTATAATGTACATATTTCTTTTTTTTGCCAGATTAAAAATGTAGCCCTGCTTTAAATCATATTTTACGAAATATCAGCCGAACCGTATAAGATATCGAAATAGTGCAAGAAATAAAAAAGGTAAATGATAAACTAAAAAAGTTGTTTTTATATGAAAGGATAGTGTGTCGTATCAAAAAAAAGTTGGGGGGTCGCATTGGTCGTGACGCCTAAAAAAATAACACTTTGTAGATAGTTTTAAACGACAGTAGGTTAATTCTTTAGATATGTAACAGAAGTACAGAATTTGAATAAATAATGCGTAAGCACGCATAAAATAAATAGGAGAAACCGAGAAAAATTAAAAGTTTAACACACTGTATCTTACAAACGAGGGGTTTCAAATCAAATCAAAAATAGCTTTATTGTCATAAAAATTAGGTAATTTTGTTGACAAAGCACCTACATACTATAAACTGGTAATTAAAGACACAAAAGAAAAAAAAATAGAGAAGCAAGAAATATAAATGGTGTAAATGAACAATTATGAATGGTAATATAATACAAACAAACTTACTATATATATATATACACACAAAAGTTAAAATAAATTATTTACATTTTAACGATTAATTAATCAGAGTTATATACTAAAATAAAATACAATAACATAATATATGCATTCTGAAAACAACCAATAAAAGGACAATCCAAACACAATACTATAAAAACAAAAGAAATAAAATGCAGTAAAATACATAGGAGAAAACTGAGGGTTAAAATATTGTTGAATTATAAAATAGGGTCATCAAAATAATCCGTTATGCTATAGTAGAAATTAATATTTTCTTCACTGCTGATTTAAACTTCTCTAGCGTGCCGAATGCGGTATAGGCAAAGGCACAACAGCAACTTGTCGATCTTGTGCTATAACTATTTTCCCTAGGTTGATGTCGTAGTTTTTTATACATCAGGCTTGACCGTTTCTAATATATATATGCTACTTAAAGTTAATATTCTATATTGTGTAAATAATAATTTACAGGAATCCCTAGCACCTGCTCCGCACATATATCTCACTGCTCGTTTTTGTAAGATAAAAACTGAGCGTATCAAGTATTGACTGGAGTTACCCCAGAAGCAGATTCCATATCTTAAATGGGATTCTATAAGGGCTGAGTGTACAAATCGAGCGATGTTCATGCCTAGTTCCTTTGAAACAACCCTTAAAGTAAAGCACCCCGATGCCAATTTATTGCATATATAAACATCAATTTACTGTCTACTCTTATCCCGAGAAACTTAGCATCAGTACTGTTGGAAATGTAACATTAATGTTTCTGGACCTCCATTAATGGAAACTTTTTTCATTATTTTTTGTCAAGGAATCACCTGTTTCAATTTGTCGGTATAATATTGAAACACCCTGGATAATACAAAATACAACAAAACATTATCACGCGCCGGTAAACCAAACACTAATATAACAAAATTCACTCGGCGGAAAACGTAATGGAACTAAAATTAACAAAAATCAATTTGCTATTTATATATTATTAGGTATATACCTATACCTAGTTAAAATGGCATAGCCATTAGGAATGCAGGTAATTTGTACTCCGCCTCTTCCCGAAAAATGTACATTTGTGGCATTTTATAGCAGCAATTAGGTAGGTAACCATAGGATAATGCACCTAGACCCCTCAAATAGTAAGAGCACAGTAAATTTGCAGAAAACTAAACAAAGGCCAAAATTTTGTAGGGAATTCACTTTTTACGCTGCTGCAATATACAGGGCGCTCTAAAAATACAATAATATTTTTAAAAACTGCAAATTATGCTTATTCAATATAATATACCTATGTCCTATTTAGAAAATGAGGTTCTAAAACGAAATCTTAGAAAAAAACTAACTACCCCACTGAACTAAACCAAGATGAGTTTTAGCTTTTTGATAATAAGTTAATGCAAAATGCAAAGATTTTTAAAATCGCCCTGTAGATTCAAACCTAAGGTATCACCCCTGACAAATGTGACACCAAATATTTTTCTGTTTGTTAAAAAAAAAGAAGGGAAAACTGCACCCCTCTATCTTTGATAATACCTCCAATTCCCCCCCCCCCCCCCCCCCCCCAATTGTCGAGAATGAGACCCTTGTACATTCACAAAAAACCAAAGATAATAAATTTTTACCAAACTTTTTATTTACCTTAAACAGCATTAATCCTATCTAATATAAATAATACACATTAAAGCTCTAAAATTTCTTATTTACATGAGAAAATATTTATATCTTGAAAAAAAAACTAATTTTTTACACTATCCTTCTTGCTCCCTTGCTTAACTTTGGAAGGGATATAAACACCATGCCCTGTCTTTTTCAAATGGTCAAAAAGCTTGTTTTTTGAAGGAAAGTCTCCTTTACATGTCACACAACAGTGACCTATATCTATTTCATTTAGACTTGTAGCTTGAATGTCTCTTTTGTTTGATTTCTTCTCTTTTTTAATACCTTTCTTTGATTTGCGGCATTCCTCAATATTTGAGGACAATAATTTATCATTATTATCTGCATCAACAGAACTAGTTGGTTCTTTATCTTCTTTTTCCTCATTGTTAATGGAGTTTGGTTTAGATTTATTTGCACCTTTTTTGTTCTTCTTTTTCTGACTTTTGCTAATGCCAAAGTCAAAACCATCATCTGAAAGTTCACTAATAGCAAAGTCTTTATGAAGCTCATTACTCAACCCATTATGCCCTTCATTTAAGACATTTCTTGTCTTTTTGGTTTTTCTTTTACTCTTTTTATTTACTATTTCATCAGGTTCATTGTCAGTTTCCTTATCTAATTCTTCAGAGTTATCAACACCATTATTTTCGTCAACCTTATCAGTGGAGCTAGAATGCTTAGTGACTTCTGCAATATCATTATCAGGCATATCTTCACTTTCGCTTCTCTTCTGATTAATTATCTTCCTATTTTTACCCTTGTGCTTTTTCTTTTTTATGCTTTCACTAATTTCAGGTAAGTCTTCTTCATTTCCAATTGATTCCTTACCAGAAAAATCATCAATATCTTTAATTTTATTATCTAAACTTTCATCACCAGAAAAGTCATTATACTCATCTACATCATCTGTCATACTTGATTCTATATCTTCTTCAAGCATAGATTCCTTTAATATTTCAACATTTTCTCTATGTTTTTTGCTAAGCTCATGATTTTCAAAGGCCTTTGGAGTTTTAAACATTTTATTACAAGCTACACAGTATAAGTTATTGAAATCTTCTTCCTCTGAATTAGACAATGATTCTCCAAATTCTTGTGCTAAGTGTTTTTCTACTTCCTCAAGTTCAGATTGTACATTATCAAATTTCAACCAATCCGCTTGTTTTTCAGTATCATGTAGCTTTTGCCGCTCCATTCTTTTCTGTTTACTTAACACTTCTTGCTTTTTTCTATTCTCTAGAGTTTTAGCATTAAGTTCCTTCTTGTATGCTTGAACTCTTTTGTCTCTTTTTCTCACAAAGGCAACCAAATTTCGAACTTCCTCATTCCTTTCTTTTTTGGCTTTAAGGCGGACTTTCCTGTTTTCTTTTTCAATTAATTTTGAAACCCTTCTGTCACCTTTTCCTACAAACAAAAATATATTTATCTATCTTTGTACAAGCATCCTTGCTTCTTATAATGTAGTTATTTAAGAATAAAGTTAATTTTTAAATATCGCCTAAATTTCCTGTAACTCTACATCTATCTATACATAATTTAGAACGCTCATCTTGATCAGTCAATACATACATACCTTCTCTAATGTCATAAGGGTCCAACCATGAGTAACTCTTCTTTGTAGAGTAACTCATCCAATAGTCATAAAAAGTCTTAAATTCTTGAGAATCGCTATCTGATTTCCCAAAACTTGGAATTTCGCAAAATTCCTCCTGCTCATCAATAAACTCGAGGTCTTCTTGAGCAACTTGCTCAAAAACATTTCTATACACAGTGTAAAATCCATTTTTGTCATCCCCATAGCCTTTAAAACATGTCGTGGTAAAGTATTGAAACACGTCCAAGCTCTTATCTTCAAATTCGGAGCTACGACCTCGTAAAATCTGGTCTCGATGAGCATCGTACCATGCTCTTTCTTGTTTGTCACTAAGAACTTCATAAGCTTGTTGAACAATTTGAAACTGTTCTTTAGCTACATCGGGACAGTCTAGATTTTTGTCAGGATGCCACTTAAGGGCGAGTTTTCTGTAAGCACTTTTAATTTCACTATCGTCAGCATCTAATGATAATTCAAGAACTTCGTAGTGACACTTCATTCTTTAAGCAGCTGCTGATTTTATTTGTAGATAAGTACGATATTCGCAAAAAGGAATTGGGCTGACAAATTTAAAACTCTTATTGGCAAAAAATATGGTGAAATTTTACGTAAAAAGCATGCCAAAATTTGTATTTATAAAACAAGTACTTACCGACAGACAGATGACGTTTGTTGACAGCTGTCAATTTCTAGAGGTAAATTTTGGTAACTAGTATGTCAATTTGCCGCTTGCACCGCAGTCTGTAAGAAAGATGTATAATATTATATTGTAGCGATTGTGAGAAAGATGTTTGTAAAAGCGTACCTCGCGTTAATAATGAAGGGTCAATAAATATCCACCAATTATTTTATTTTATATTAAAGTCCGCCGAAAAAATCTTCTGGTTTGTGATAAACAACCTCAAATCAGGGCGCAAGAAATTAGCGAAAAATTCGTTGTTTTTAGCTTTTCCAATATTTACCGTAATAAAATTACGCATCTTCATGTTCTAAATTCCATCACGTTTTGCAGCATTTTATTTTAGAGTTTCGCGGATCCGCACTCCGCAGTTAAGTCGAGCAGTAATATTCTACATTAGTGAGGGCAGGGGCTACAATAAGTACACAAAATGGTTGCTTTTAAAGCCGCAAACAACCCTTTTCAACTAATTAAACTGCCTGACAATGCCTGGACAGTTAGCAGCTAAGGTATTATATGGACATAAGGACCTTCTCTAACAGGCACCTCGTATTGAGACGAACTAAATCAAGTATAAATTATAATATCCAGGTTAGATATTAGAAGCAGCGCCATCTTCACTTAAAATAACTTGAAGATTCGCTGGAATACTTTTCTAATCGAGCCCTAAGCCGGGCTCAGACGACTCGAGTACTTGGCAATTTCTTGTCACTTTGGGATACTTACCTATTACCTATACACTTGTCAAGTCATGTGAGTGAGCAGTCTACGTGCACTTGCCTTATCCCATTGGCTGTCGGTAAATCGTATGAAATTGTCAAATGTTCAATTATTTGCATATTCGCTCAGTACACGAGTCGTCTGAGCCCGGCTTTTAACACTAGGGTACTAGGGACTAGGGGGCATGGACGTTTTATTGACTATTTGAGTGTATCCAGCATAACTTAAAACTATTTTCCAAAAGGGAATTTGGCCTATCTTCAGATCTTACTCTTGCGCGATTGGACATGCGCAGCTGCCATTTTTTCAGTACAAAAATTTGTGTCAAATCTAACAGCTGATCATCTGCAAAAATGGCGAATAAATGTAAATTGGAAAAAATCGAATAATTTTAAGTGATATCCGTCCCTTCGCTGTAGATTTATCAAGGTACAGTTCCATGTTCTTAATTGAATTATATGAAAGTAATGGAAAACCTCCAAAAAAGCGAGAATGCCTGTTTCAAATAAATCCTATAAAGACGTCAGTTTTAAGAATTTTCGTGCCTATTATACCAGTTTAATCCACTTTATTATGTTTAATTTTCCTATTTGTACCACTAAACAATTTAAATTTTTATTATAATGAGAAAATAGGCTTGAACGGTGTTCAATCTGAGTATGTCATGTGACCTTTAAGTGTTCATTCTTCCTCCTTGTGCTCAGATCAAAACAAATCATTTGTGCTGATTGAATTTAATTGTGTGGTAAATTATGGATTTTTAGACTTTACTTTATATGAATTAAATCGTCAATTGTATGGAAGAATATGTATTTAATGTAAATGGATTAATATTTTTCGATATTTCTTTAGCACCTACGTTAAGGTACCTATGTATTTATTTTAGTTTATTTGAAACATGATTGGAAAACCATAGCCTTGTTTATGAGGGAGAAGCTTTTCACAAACATACATGTAACACAAAAAGTTGGATTCTTATATTTACTGCTGCCCTAGAGCTCAACAATTTTGCCTAGTGTAATAAATAAATAAACTCTTTATTTTAACAGTATGCCAGCCTACAATAAAATAGTCTCACACAAAATACAGGCTATCTGAAGTTCTAATTACCTTAATGTCTATAAAATTCTTCAATGGTATATGGTTCCATATTAAAAACCGAGTTAAAAGCAGTTCTTTTTAGCTTTTTCATGTTGTTAATTTGTCTAATATCATTTGGCAGAGAGTTATGGATTTTAATACACTGGTAATATGCACCCTTTTCATACAGTGCTAGCCTATGTCTAGGGTATGTGTAGTTAAGAGTTCGTGTTGCATATGTTTTTTGTGACTCACTACTTTCAAAAAGTTGTTTATGTCTAAAGAAAAACAATATATATACTCTCTTGTATGTAGACTGCAGAAACTGTCAACAGCTTATGTTGTTTAAATTTGCCTCTGCACGATTCTCTGACGCCCAGATTAAGAATTATTCTTATTGCTCTTTTTTGACAAACAAATACTCTCAAAATGTCTCTGCAGTTTCCATACATTATTATGCCATATCTTATCCTAGATTCAAAGTTCGCGTAGTATACCATTTTTTTAGTCTCGAAATTAACATATTTAAAATCCGCAACGCGTAACATACAGCATTTAATTTCTTTACTACATACTGAACATGACATTCCCATGACATTTTACTATCTAAAAACTTACCTAAGAACTTAACACTATCCCTTAAACTAACATTATTGTTATTCATTGCTATGGGCGGGGCGAAACCTAGGGATCACTGTAGACCTTTGTTCTTATCATTGGACATTTTAACCTTACCGTGTTTATTGATACTGGAAACCGCATGTATTGTCCATAAAAGACGGTCTCGAGATGTTTCTGATACACCTGAGTCATATCAGACGCGACAGTCCGGAAGGCTTTCGCTACCCATCCCTAGGATAACCCTTGTAAAAAATTCGATAATTTACGAGAGCATCAAAATTTATAACCATTTACCACAGACTTACAGAAATGTGGCCAAATTAAGTTTATTTAAAAAATTAGTTACAAAAATACTAGCAAGTAAAGCATATTACAACCTCCAAGAGTACTATGATGACACGCTTTAAAGGGTAGAGAGAGAGAAGAATGCAAGGAGGAAGATGAAAAGTGTTATTTTTATGTCGTTTGTTCCCAAACTTAATTTATTGTCTGTTTCATATTCCATAATTGTTGAGTGTTATTTTTCTGTTTTTTTTTTCTCTTTATATAATATTTTGACTGACTTTTTTGACAGATAGTTTATGATGTCCTGATTTTGGGTGCCAAATCTTATTATAGTACATTTAGGGCTTTAAACTAATATATGATCAATATTTTTTATTACTATGTACATTTTTTTTGTCAACGCTTTGTCAATGAAATTTCAAATTTTGAGACAATAAAGCATATTTGAGTTTGAGTTTGGGTGTCTGGTTCCTCCAATGTGGAACGATTTGTTTTAAACAAAGTGACAGCTGTTTTTGTTTTATTTAGTATCAATTTATTTTTTGCGAACCATTTATTCACTTCAATCATAAATTGCTGAACATTCATTACTAGAGTAGCAAGGTCTGTGTATGACAACATAATGTTTGTATCGTCCGCATAGTTGGTTATGTTACAATTATTATGTTGTATGTAGTGTAGAGTTGTAGACAACTTTACACAGTAAGCATTATTGTTTTAAATAATTCATTTTATATTAAACTGGTAAAACTCTTATTTCTCAAAATTTCTCTTTACCAGCCGACAAAATCTATACTTACCAGTTTCTTCATCCAAAAGCAGTCCTAACAGTAGTACCTACCCACCTAATACAAATGTATATCAAATTTTACATTTTTTTAAACTCCAAAGCATGATACACCTTAGTGTATGCTGTTTTTAGCAAATGATACTTTTGAATATATGCTAAATTAAGTTTTGTATCTTTGTCTATACATTCTTTAAATAGTTTTGTTAAACACAGACTAAAATGAGGGCCTATATGAAAAATACTTACTATAGAATGTTAATTTAAAAAATATAATATTAATGATTTTAGAGGGTGCTGCAGCTCTGCAGCTCTTATTAAAAAGCCGCCACTGAGAACAATCTAAATAAAATATAAATTACGGTATTAATTCTTTTGCAAAATTATCATTTAACCTGGGTTTTGAATAAATAAACATGCTGTGGGTCTTTTATTAAAAAATCCAGACTCTCATTAAAAAAAGTTATACTTATGATGGTTCCAGAAAAATAAAACGTTGTTAGGCAAAACAATTCTACTAGAGAATGATAAGTTGCCCTGATAAAATATTAGTTTCCTTTTATCTCTTCCATTAAAGGCCCAAACTGAAAAAATATAATTGACAATTTTTTGGTTTCCTGTAATGATAAACAAATTTGTTACACCCTGTATAGTGTCGGTCCTCTAGTTATCTTTTAATTAAAAGAGATGTGAGAATATTTTTCTAGTCATATTGACCCAATATCAAAAATAAAATAATTAAATTTTTGTTAAAGCTTATTGTACAAATATGCCTTTATCTTCGGAGACTTCAATGTTCACAGGGGACATGCCATTTCAACAAATTCAATGTGGAAAATACTTCGAATAATTTATGATAGATTATCGCGACTCACCAATAATTATTAATGATACTTCTCCTCTAAGCTTCTTGATTACTTGTTTTTAGTCAAGTCCACCACTTCCATTCATCGGGATAAGATATTACGTACCTGTCACCATAGAGTTTATATGAATTTGACATTGTCGATGTTCAATTATGAATGTTGACATGACAATAAAGTATTATTATTATTATTATTAGAAGTTGTTATAGGAGCTAATTTTATTTACTAAAGTTTAGGTTGCGTATACATTGTGCGTTGTGGTCGCGCGGGGCAGGCATGTACGGTGATTTGATTCGCGCCTTGGCTGCGTTTATAGTCTCAGCTTTGCTTTGAAATTACTGTGGCGGTATTAAATCTACTTTACTGTTGTTAAACAAATGCCTGACTATTTATTTTAAGGATATCTGAAAGATTGATCAAGTATTTTTTAAACTTTAATTTTAGTAACCATTGAACAGGAACAGAATAACATAATAAATATTTCTTAAAGTGAATCTCAAATAATATAATAATAATAACGTTTATTGTCTAACAGATACAAAATAACAACATCCAGATTGAAGATGCTGAATACTTTGAAGTGCTTTTTTCTGGACAAAATACGTCACCGGGAATTGACAATATAAAAATAGAAATGTTCTAAGACAACTAAGTCCAGAAGGTTAAAGAAATGTACAGTTTCTATTTAAGTAATACTTTATTTCCAAAGGCATGGAAAAAAGGCATAGAGTTATTAACATACCAAAACCACAGATGGATCATTCAAGACTGGAAAACTATAGACCGATTACACTTTTGCCAGTAATAGGAAAAAATTTTGAAAAAATTATATGTAACAGGATCACAAAAGAAATAAAGCACAGGATACCAAAACACCAATTTGGATTCAAACAAGGCCATTCAACTGTTCATCCACTAACCATTTTAACATCAAACATTCAATCTGCAAACATAATGGGACTTAGCAGTGCAGCTGTTTTCCTGGACATAAAAAAGGCGTTTGACAGTGTCTGGCACAGAGGTATCCTCTACAAACTTTACCAACTGCAATGCCTAACCTATTTAATATGGATTGTCAAGTTTTTTTTGGAAGGGCGTGAGAACATTTTAAGAGTGAATGGAACATGTTCCATATCTTTTTCGTATGAGCAGGGCACACCACAAGGCTCTCCATTATCTCCTCTGCTATACAATGTTTTTTGCTATGATATCTTCCCTTTGATAAACCAAGTTCTACAAGAAACCCCATACATTATACAGTTTGCCGATGATACTTGCTTAGTATCTCATCATAAAAATCCAGCAAAAGCAGTGCAAGGTTTACAAGTTGCGTTAAACATGGTGATCGATTGGTTTTGTAGATGGAAGCTAGAAGTAAATCCAGCAGACTCAATTTATAATTTTTCATCTTAAAATCACAAATGCATCACCAGCTATTGAACTCTTAAATCACCAAATTCATCCACAGCAACATGTTAAATATTTGGGTATCAATTTTGACAATAAATTAAATTTTAAACAACATCTAACAATTATAAAGAAGAAGATGATAAGCAGAAGTAAGCATTTTACATGTTTGACATACAGAAATAGCGGAATTAGTATAAAGACTGCTTGTCATATATATAAAATGTTATGTCGTCCAATGGTAGAGTATGGTCAAATAATATTTGGCTTCTGTAGAAAACCAGCGTTGAGCGTCATAGAAATAGCTGAAAGGACATGTCTTCGTACAATAACAAAGATGAGACACCCTGCTAATCCACTTCACAACCCCTCCAATGATTACCTGTATGTGAAAACAAAAATTGTACCAATTCTCCAGAGGTTTGATGGACTCACTCGAAGATTTACCAGCAGAGCAGCAAACATAACCAAAATAGAACCCTTTATTTTAAGCTTCCCCCAAAACTACACCAGAAAAAGACAGTACCCAGAAAGGACAATCTTTCAAATTTTAACAAATTCTTAGATATACTTAATTAGCTTTTCTTTTAAGTTATAGGCTGAAAGATTTCGGTCGATAGCCTTTTGGATATTTTGTCCAATAAAAATTGTTAAATAAAAAAATGTCTAACAGAAAATAAATTCCAATTATAAGACAATGCGACTTAATAATATAAGATATATAAATAACTAAAAAATATAAATTAATATAAAACACTACAATTTCAATTACCTATGCCTATGCAGATATTTAGTTTTTACAATTGTTTTAAACTGGACTTCAGATAGGCCGTACACATTAACGTGATGGCATAATATGTTATTTAGTTTAGTTTAGTTTGTCTTTATTGCCATCAAATCATTTTACAATGCAAAAGCAACGTCAAAAACTTGGATCTTAGATACTTTAAAAATATAGGTTAAAATTGACACAGTAGTAATTATAAAAAACAACTTACTAAAATGTACAAATTACATAAATCAAGAAAGAAAGTTGAATGAGTAATATTGTTTTTCCCAGGCGTAATTTACCACCTCCTTTTTGAAACGTACAGCACTTGTGATATCCCTGATCGACTTTAGGGGCATCTGATATGCTTTTACTGCCCTATAGTATGGTCCTCTTTCAATTCAATTAAAAAGCTGCATTGACTGAAAGGATGGCGTTTTAAGTAAAAAATTTGTGGAGGGAGTGGGTAAATGGAATAAATTTCTCACCCGGGATGGAACATGAAAGTTAATTTCAGACAATAACGAAGGGCAATCAATATTGGACCGACATACTTAAACAAAAATTGTACCAGTAAATAATTAAATTAATGGGATATATTTTTGATCATCTGAATTTTTCGGACTGTTTGTGTGTGTTCAGGTTTTTTTAAATTTTTTTTTTAATTCAGTTACACTTAGATTTTTAACTTTTCCGTTGTTCTAGGAATTAATCAAATATGCCTGGGACGAGTCTGGTTGTGCCAGTAGTCTTATGGGGCAAACATGCCCCCACCCACTGTATATCTTGCATTTATTTGTCCAAGGATCAGAAAACCTTGGCCACTGGATGCTACGATGGACAGATATGTTTATGGTAAGGAAAAATATGCGGATATTGTTGCTTCGTTTTAGACCCTGTAAATTATAATACCTATGTTTACATAGGTTGGTTCAAGTTTATTGATTTCTTCGATCAGTTATTAAGGAAAAATCAAATTTTGCAGTGTGCCCATAGAAGAGATAAAAACAGATCTAAAACGAAATTTTATATACAATTTTTGAAATCAAAATTCTAGTTTTTAATTTTTTTTAACTTGTTTTATTTTAACTGTGTAAGTGTGCCAAATTTCGCATTTTGCATTTTACTTCACACTCTTTAAATTTGAGTATAGTTTTTTGCAACTTTTGGCAATTTGTAGGTTTTTTAACTTTAACGATATTTTAAGATAGTTAGTTTAGTTTAATATTTTTAAAAATCTTATCCTTATAATTTTGTTAATGTTATTTGTTCAATACCTCCCAGATCTTTTTCTTTTTTAAAAAAAGGACTTTGACTTTGACTTGTAATAAATAAATATCTTGATAAATATGCTCTTTGTAAACATTTTCGAAAATATCGTCAGAAAATGCTGACGTAAAATATAGACGTTTACTAAATACTCAAACTCAAACATAGCTTTATTATTTAAAAAAAAAATAACATTTTTTTATTGAAAAAGCATGTACTTAAAAAGGTAGAGCAGAAAGGCTAACATAAAGTTAAAAAAAATATCTAAAAAATATAAAGGGAAAGAAATTTACAATGTAAATGACATGTTATTAAAAATTACAATGAGGTACTGACATATTGTATAAACAGACACTTACTGTAGGATTACACTTACGGTAATAAATAAAGAAGTAACAATAATAATTCACTTTCTACAATAAATATTACCTAACAAAGATCAGACACCAACCCAGAACAAAATAAATTAAGGGTCGTCATCATAAAAGTCATTTACAGTGTAATACGCCCTAGCAATGAGGAACTGTCTTACTTGTCTTTTAAATTTCCCGTCATATTGAATTTGTCTAATATTGAGTGGTAGTGAATTAAAGAGTTTTCTGCCATTGTAAAAAATAGAGTTTTCTTTTTATCAAAGTTGAGTCAGGAATTGGTAAGGCTACAGTGTAAGTGTTATGTAAAGGGTATGTAAGAGTTGTTCTAATTTTAGCCTTCTTTCTTACCAGACAAACCGTTTCAAGGATAAATAGACTAGCAACCGTTAGTATTTTGTATTTTATAAAAAGTGGCTTACATGAATCTCGAGGCTTAGCTTGACATAGGAACCTAATAGTTCTTTTTAGTAATCTGAATACCTTATTAAAATTGTAGTTATTGCACGAACCCCAAAAGCAGATGCCGTACCTTAAGTGGGACTCTATTAGAGCCAAATAGACGTTGCGCGCTATAACAAATTTTAAAATTTGAGACACGACTCTTAATGCGTAACATCCGCGAGCTATTTTATTGTTTAAATTTAAAATATGGCTTTCGAATTTTAGTTTTGAATCAATGAACAATCCCAAATACTTGGTTTCTTCCAGAATGTCATTATTTAAGATACCAGACGATAGTTTAAAAATCCTCGAATTTTTATGGCAATTTAATTTTATGTAATACTTTGGATCAAGCTTTTAAATAAGTATCATAAAATACATAAATGTTTTACTGCGTAATTCATTATCAAACGATTTATCGCGGATTAATGTGGATAATAAGTTCATTTTTAATTGAATATGTTTAAAAATACTTCTTGAGGTCCTGATTTTGGATTTGAGATCTGAGACATTAATCAAATCAAATCATTTATTCATGTTATTACAATACTAATTGTTTACACATGTCAAGTGAGTAGCAATGATACCATCTTAAATATATCAGTTAAAATATAAGATATAAAATAAAATTCACATGCACTATCAATACTTAAGGTTAAATTTTTTTTTTCCACTACTAACCTATAACATCGCCATTATTGACCGATTATTAACGCTAGAAATCGTTTTTCTCTACCTTATAAGTCATTATTGACCATGGTCAATAATAAGCCATTGAAATCCATTATTGACCGATCTTTGACCTTAACCGAATTTTGTTTGAACGCAGGTAACGTGATTTTTTAATTCTACAACATCAATTCATTGTGGTTAGGCAACCAGATAATTATCAATACATATTAGATTACTTGATATTGTAAAATATCGATACATTCAACATTTTTTCTGCTTCCATCCTTAATTCGGGAGGTGTACACATAATATTATCACTAACATTTTCTTCGCTCATTTTTAAAAAAAACGCAAAACTCGTGAAATCTGATGACACAAATGAACACAAATTGACATTGACAAAGCCACCTGACAAAACAACAAAATATTTTGCCAATTCCAAAGCGCAGGTAACTTGATTAAAAAATATACTTATACCTACCTATAATTTTTTATAATTATTAATACTATAAAGATAAATGTCATATAAAAGTTTGTAGTAGTGGAAAAATAATATATTAACCACGGTTTAGACAGCTTATTATAGCCCTCGCGTCTTAAATCCCTCGTCGCTTCGCTCCTCGTGATTTAAACTCGCCGCTCGGGCAATAGTGATGGCTGTCTAAACCTTGGTTAATAATATACTATTAAACACTAAACTAAAGCAACGTTGATTTAAAATTAAAGTTAAAATTAAGTAACACAAACACTAACATTGTTTCAAGTGGCGGAAAAAGAAAAAGGAAAGTAACTTTTACAATGTATTAAAATTACAAACAAAATATTCGTCGAATGAATAGAAAGCTTTCGATACTAAAAAACTCTTAATTTTTTGCGTTAAAACCCTCAATGGTTACTCCCTGACATGCCATGGTAAGATATTATAGAACTTAATGGCCCAGTACCCCGGGCCATCCTGACATCTCCGCAGACGCCAATACGCAGGAACCAAATTCTGTCTAGCCCGAGTATTATAGCCATGAATATCCTGGTGAGACCGGTACAGTCCCGCACTCCGCTTGACACACATTAGACATTCGTACATATACAGGGTGTTTCCTAACTTCTCTGAAAAAATGAAGAAGGTGAATCCTCACCTTATTTTACGACGAAAATGTGATATAAAAGTTTTTTGCATGTCGCTTCTTTTTCGAAATACAGGGTGTTGAAAAGAAATTAGTAAAGCAATAATAATTATTTTAATAATTGATTTAAAAACTTTTAATAATGAACTCATATGAACAAAAGTCAAATAAATTGCTGAAAATGTCCTCCATGAGTCAGTGAACACCCATGTACACGACGTGCTAAGTTATCTCTTACATGTTGGAAAATTTCGGGACTGGCGCAAATCGTATTAAAACCATCAATAATACGCAGTCGAAGGTCTTCTTCAGTTTCAATAGGAGTAGTATAAACAAGTTGTTTAAGGTGACCCCAGCAATAAAAATCCAATGGATTCAGATCAGGCGAACGGGGTGGCCATGGGTGAGGTCCTCCTCTACCTATCCAACGAGCAGAATATTGTTGATCTAAATCTAAATAGTTTCTAACACGTACTGCAAAGTGAGGGGGAGCGCCGTCATGCATGAACCACATTAAAATTCTCGTTCTTAATTGCACTGCTTTCATCAATTCTGGCAATTCATCTCTAAGGAAGTTGTAATAGATCACCAGTAAGTCGATTTGGAAAAAATACGGTCCAACTATGCTATCTTCAATAATCCCTTCCCAAATATTAAAAGAAAATGTATACTGGTGATGTCCTTCGATGTTAGCATGAAGATTATCTTCCGCCCAAATATGGTTGTTGTGAAAATTTATGATGCCTTGTCTAGAAAAATTCGCTCCATCTGTAAATAGTATTTTTGCCTAAAAATGTGGGACCCTTAAAGAATTTTCTTGAAACCAGTTACAAAAATTAACTTGAGCTGGAAAGTCTCTAGGCAACAAGGCTTGCACTCTTTGTACGTGATAAGGATAAAGTAAATAGTCCTTTAAGATACTCCATACTGTTTTGTAACTCACATTAAACTCGTTCCCGATTTTCCTCGTACTAGTGCCTGGAGATTCTTCCACCATGTTTAAGACCTCTTCCTCAAGTTGTACGGTTCTAACTGTAAGTGGTCGGCCGCCTATTTTGCTTTTTGCAAAGGTACCTGTTTCCTCTAACCTGAGGTGCAATCTTGTAAATGTTTCCGAACACGGTACTTGTCTACTAGAAAAACGTTCTGCATATAAGCGTCTCGCCTCTAGCGCATTTCCATTTGCCAGACCGTACATAAAATGAATTTGAGCCATTTATTGATTGGTAAACTCAGCCATTATGAAAAGTATGTAATGTCGTACAAATAAATTCAAAAACAATTCAAAAGGATATTATTTGAAAGATGTTAAACAGGAGACAAATGTTACGCAGAAAACAAATGTGGTTGCCATGGAACGAAGCAAAGCCTACTCGTATCATTTGACGCAACATAATGATAAAAATACGAAAAATAACTAAAAAATTAAGGTACTCTTTTACCCAGATCCCCTCCAATGAACTAATTGTAAAATTTAAAATTGACCCAAAGTAAAGTGCTCTCTCTATCCCTTATGTTTAACAAATATCATTAGAATATCGTTTGGCATTAATTAATAAATTAATATACTATGCTCTGGTCGAATCACGGCTTCGGTATGGCATTGCCTTTTGGGGGATGTGTGGCCGGGGTCTGTTTGATGGTGTATTTGTGTTACAGAAAAGGGCCATCCGCTCGCTATATCGCCTTCGGCAGCGTGAATCTTGCAGACCCATATTTATCTCTGAAAAGATTCTAACCTTGGTGTCACTTTTTATACTGGAAACTGTTACCCGGATCTTTAAAAATAGGACAAGGTTTATAGATCCGCAACCTCACTATGCTACGCGACAGGGTTTAGATGTTCCTCTCCCAATACCAGCACTAACTTTAACGAAAAGATCAATTATTTATGAGAGTAAAAAGATTCATAACCACCTACCCATGGCTACCAGAGAGGAACAATCTCCCAGTGTATTCCGTACAAGAGTGAAATCGCTTTTAGTTGATAAGGCCTATTATACTCTATAGGAATACTACTCTGATAATTTTTTATGCTTATTACTTTAATCTATAGAATTGTTTTGTTTCAGCATGTTATACACTTACTTGTCTTACTGTTACCTATTACTGACAGTGCCTATTTTTTTTTCTTGTTTTTTTACTGTTATTGCTCCAATATAGAAAATATAGAGATATGTTTTAAATAGTTAAGTTATATTGTGTTCCTCAGCTTTGTCAAGAAGATTTATGTCTTTGATAATAAAGCATATTTTGATTTTATTTGATTTGATAAAATGAAAAAAAATACGAAATTTTTTTTTAACACCCTGTATTTCGAAAACGAAGCGACATGCGAGAAACTTTTATATCACATTTTCGTCCTAAAATAAGGTGAGGATTCACCTTCTTCATTTTTTCAGAGAGGTTTTTAAACACCCTGTATAGACAAGGCATAGTCAGCACCCTGAGATTGATAAACGCATCTCTACAATCGTCCCTGTATCCCAAACCAGAGATTATTCTTATTGCTTTCCTTTGGAGAGCAAATACTCTATGTGTCGCCACCGAGTGTCCCCAGACGAAAGTCGCGTACGCCATGTGCGACTGAAAGATAGCAAAATGGGCGGCTCGCAGCATATCAAACGACACGCATTGAGAAATATCTCGGAGAACATAGAGGCTTTTATTCAATTTTTTTGCTTTTATATCTATCATCAATCGGCTCGTGGTTATCGTCAGCTAATGTCCAATCATTAAGTATTGTTAACAGATTTGTGAATGTAGATTTTCCTGGAAGAAAGCCGTGCTGTTGAGCTGGTATGATGTGTGTTGCTAAAAGGAAATCCGTTAATTCCTTTGCCAAAATCCTTTCCATGCATTTGCATATTGCGCTGGTAAGACTTATTGGCCTGTAGTTTGCAGCCAGTTGTTTGTTTCCTTTTTTGTATATTGGCGTGACAACAGTTCTCTTCCAAGCTGCAGGGAAGTCACCTGTTCTAATAATATGATTTAAGACAGCTGCAAGGGGCTCCTTTAGGGTTTGCAGACAGTTTTTAAGGAAAACTGGTGGTATGCCATCTGGCCCCGGACTGGAATTCAGTTTCAGTGCTTTCACAGCGTTTTCGACTTTTTCTGGTGTGAATATGATGTTACTTAGTTCGATATTTGCACGGTTCTCAGGGGGCAATGTTGGCATAACATCATTTGTACTCAACCTGGTAAAGACACTCTGGAATTGTTGCGCGAAACATTCGGAGATTTTTTGGTCTGTTTAAAGTGGTTCGTTTGTTGCCTGATCTAGGATGCTGAAGCTGGCATGCTTCGAATTTAAGGTACGACCTATGTATGCATCAAGAGCGGCTTGTCAATAAGTACGCCCGTGCGCGCGCACTGCCTAAGAAAGCCAAGCACCAAGCAAAAATAAAATTTATATAAAAAAAGTATTTAACTGATATCAAGAAAACTTGTATATAAGAATGGCGAATGCGAAACACTTCAAGCGCGACCGCAGCGTACTTCTACTGATTGAAATGGTCTGCCGTGTGTATTCGTTCGGCGCTCTCTGTCGCTCTCGTTAAATGGATTTTCCCTGTGCGGATTGATCGGGAATATTCGGTTAATCGCCCGATGGGAGGACGTCGTCGTGCGCTATCTGAATACACACTTCAATAATTTAATATGATTGTTTTAGAGTTTTTTGACGCGATTAGAGAAGTTTGAAGTTTATTGACGGTGTTGTGGGTGTTTTTTGTTGTTTTAATTTAATAATGGCTAGTAGTTCGGATTGTGTCACACGAAGTGTTATAGTTATGGACATAGACCTCGTAACTATTAGACCGAACAATAACAAATAAACGTGTTGTCATCATTGTATTCCAGTGTAAAGTAAATCAACATTCAAGCTGCTCCCCTCCACTTGGTTTGCCAGACTTACGCCACAGAAAACGTAGTTTTCTCGGCTTACTCTGTTAAAAGTATTAACTTCTATGATTTACTAGAATAACATGATGTGGGAAATATATAACATTGCCTAAAACCTTGTAAAAAATCTGTAGTATGGCAACGCAGCAAAAAAGAATCCGCCCAGATCCCATCATTTTCGTGGCCACCCGCATCGACTCGGCAATACTCGGATTTGTGACAGCGTTTTTCTGTGGGTTTTCCTGGAGTTTTGTCAACCTAACCTTTATTGTTCTGTGGTTTTGTCGCATGCATATGTAAATTCAGAGTAATCCCCACTCCCGATCCCACCTAGCTCCTCACGGCGCCGGCGTCTCGCCACCAAACGATTTTGGCATTACAATTTTATAGCATTTATGAATGGCGTGTCGGATCTATAGTTACGATGCCTATGGATATGGACCAAAATTCTGTTGAGAACATTCTAAATAACTTTTCGACAATCGATTTCCAAAGGAAAATTGAAATAAAAATCCCATTTAAAAACCGCGTTTTTTTTTTAAATATTCTTCTGGGATAAAAAGCACAAAGAAAATCGATACAAAGGTGAAAAGGGGCGTGGCACCTCGAAAATTTTTCGCCTGCTTTTTGCCTGCGACGCACACCCTAAGATAAATGTCACGAGCCGCCACTGGTATTGCTGAGTAAATTGTGCTCATAGTTTCGTCGGGCTGTTACTATGCATTTCTTGGTTTTGTTATTTTATTGTTGATATCTAAGATAATTACCATCAGTACTTTGGTTCCGGTATTTATGCCAGCAATCTCTTTTCTTTTTGATTTTAGTTTATAAATATAAAAAATAATAGTTTATAAATCCAAAATTACCATATATTTTTAAAGTAATGTTTTTTGGATCGTATCAACGAACACATACAATATTTGATTTTTACTTATCCCTGTTCTGGTCGCAAAAAATAGCAAGATAATGGATATCCAAGGAACGATAAGAGATGTGTTCTAGATATTTCTAATGTATCATCGAATTTTGAATACCTTGTGATATAGGCTTGTTATTTAAAATTAAGACATACCTCTACCAGTCATTTTATATAAATAAACTGGTTAGTGATATTAGAAAAATTTCGTGTTTTAAGTTATTGCAAAGGGCTTTTACTTGTTCTTAACATAGTTGTGATAAAAAAATGTTAATAAAATTATAATACCTATTGCAGGCAAGTAGATCCTGACACACTTGAAATGACTCCTCGTTGCCTGTTAGTTGGGCACACTGCACCCATTCTATGCATTTCAAGAGCCTCCATAGTGCAGGACAACAACTATATTGTTTCGAGCTCCGAGGCTGGAGAAATGTGTACCTGGGACATCACTGATGGAAAGTGTAGGGAAGCAGTTAAGTTACCTCAGGTTCATACTAACATGCAGGTAAGTTTAACCCTCCACCGGTGACGTGTGAAAAAGTTGCATTATCGGTGACGTCGGTCCCACAGAAACACATAAATTTATATTAAAACTTATCTGATAAGCAATGGCTAAAAACAATATTGAAACGTTCAAGGCACAGAAACTTTAGACACAATTTACTAAAATATAGTGGAGTCTCGATATAGTGAACTAATTCTAGATATTCTTGATCTCGGATTTCCGCGCAAGATTTATTTATTTATTTACGTAACAACATTTTCAAGATATAAAGTATTTACAAATTACAAAATTAATCAAACTAACCTAATCTAAGATAGCCCTTTTGGCAAGAATTTTAAATTTATCATCAGGCTGATTAAAGAAATGTAAGGAATTATAAAATTTATTGACATTTGTCGACATCCTGTTTATAGGACTATGTGGCAGATAATTCGTTCTGCTAAATGGAACATGTAGAAGGGAAGGATTACGAGTCTGGTAACTAAGAACATGAATGTAAAAAGTTTCCAAACATTCAGGGATCTTGATAATACTATTTAATACTTTAAAGGCAAAGCAGACGTCGTAGTACTGCCTTCGGCGGAAGAGCGTTGTCAAATTTAGATAAGCCATAGCCTGGTCGTCGGTTAAGTTAATTCCAGAGTTAAAGAGAATATGTCTGTAAAACTTAATGAACTTTTTCTGAATATTTTCCAGGTTATTGATATGAATATCATTTAGGTAGAATAGAAAAAATAATTTTGACGAATTTGATAATTTAACGTTCTTTAGGCGATTTCGCGTCACTAAAATCACTTTTACATTAAATTTACTTAATCTGAGATGAAGACTTGGAATTGGTTAATGATTTGTAAGTAAAGTGTATTTAATTTAGTAAAGTAATTTTTACCAGCATTTATTTTCAGGAACAATAGTGTAGCACCGATTGCTATTTTGTTCCAAATTATTTGCTATATTTTTCTTCCGCAGTAAAGCTATACAGCGTTCTCTTTTCTTTTTTGCCGGAATCCATCGCAAACACAATGGAAACAGAACCTCTTTTTTATTTAATTTCAACCGAATCAAATCAAGCTGTCAAAGTACCTACTCAAAGTGAACGTTAAAAAAATTATTGTAACCTATAAATTCAAATACCGATCTGAAATTAGCAAACAACCTAAAATTTGAAAAAACTGGACTGTTGCCAAGTGTATTCTCCGGTTAACTAAATGGACTCTTATTTTTGGTGGTGCACAATAATCATTGATTAAAAACAAATCTCCGATAAATAATCAATGTTTATACCGTTAACCGCACAATCGGCTCATGTCTTATTAGCCTTGAAGCTGTATATACAGTTACTAAGATAATACAAACATGTTAAAAGATGTTCATTATAAAGTAAAGTAGGTTAGTTAAGTACAATCTCCATTAGTTGAAGTAGTGTATGAAGCAGAAAAAAAAGGTAGGAAAAAGTTTCAAGTTTTGAAATCTTATTTCTATGATTGCGGTTGAGGTAGCGAATCTTTAGGTAATTTGTATGTTTTGTTTGGTGGTGCCTGTACATTAATATTAAGTTGTTTTCCGATACATCCATCTGTCTCTAGTAGTCTGCAATTAATTTTTTAAAAAATTCTGTCAGTGTCATCGTTCGTAAGTCTTTGTAAAGGACGTGAGTCATCGTACATCTCGATGCGTCTGTAATAATTTTTAAGACTATTTTGAAATATTTAAAACTTTCCAAGATGTTTTTTTTTTTGCAGAGCACCATGTCTGTAGTCCGTAGGTTAGTACTGATCTAATTATTGTAGTCTTGTATACGTTTGCCTTTGTCCGTATGTCAATTTTGCTCCGTTTGATATATAATAAGTGAATAGATGGCACTGAGCTCAGCATTCGCCTTCTTTACGCGGTTCTCTTCATTATCTTTCCAAGTCTCACCGGCCCAGATATTTAATATTTACTACTCCAATTTATCCTATAGTTTTTGACAAGCAGCAAGGTTTCAGGTAAATTAACTATGGACTTTGAAAAGTAAATGGCTTGGGCTTTGGACTCTTGTAAACGAATCTTCCATGGATGCTAGTTAGCAATCCTTAACCCTCCGTCGGTGGCAACCGGCCTGACAGGCCAGCTTACGCTGTTATCATTAATCTTTTCTATTACAGACCGCACAAGCGCTTACCCTTCTTAGTAGGCCTTTATCAATATAAGATCTTTCGAAATCTGATGTCAAGTTTTCAAAATTCAAAATGGCGGATCCAATATGGCGACTATTGGAACGCAAAATCTCAGAATTTACCATTATATTTTCAACTTGTCTGAAACTTGACGTACGGGGTATTTTCGAAATCGTTGAAATTTGAAGTACGGCGGTTTTTAGGGTCGCTGATTACGAGTTTGATATCAGTTTTTGGAAAACAAAATGGCGGATTCAAAATGGCGGACTAATTTTAAAAAAACTACTCCGTCATACACAAAAATCAGTGTACTTAAGGGGGTTTTCGGGGTCGCTGATTACGAATTTGATATCTATTTTTGAAAGAACAAAATGGCGGATTCAAAATGGCCCACGAATTTCAAAGGAACGACTCCGTTCTTCACAAAAATAAGTTAGAGGGTTTTCGGGGTTGCTGATTACGAATCCGCTATTTTCTTTGCAAAAACTGATATCAAATTCATATTCAGCGACCCTAAGAACCCCCCTTCAAATTTCAACGACCTCGAAAGCCCCCGTACGTCAAGTTTCAGACAAGTTACAAATATAATGGTCTATTCTGAGATTTTACCTTCGATTAGTCGCCATATTGGATCCTCCATTTTGAATTTTGAAAATTTGACATCACAATCGTAATCAGCGACCCCAAAAACTTTAAGCCAAGGTTTAATAAGAATTATTTCTTATCTACTTCTCGAGTAAATACTGGTGACCTGTCAGGCACATTGCGACCGAACTCGTTAGTTTTAGGGTTGTGACCGACGGAGGGTTAACATAAATTGAAGTTTTTAAATATTTATTTACATTATAATACAAGGGTCTATCAATGAACTATTATTATCACGAAAACAGATATTAATAGGAAAGTTGTTAAGACACTACTAAAGATTGCAAAAATAAATTTATATACAGGGTGTTCTGTTAAAAATATTTTAGGTGGATAGTGCATGTCCCATTATCTTAATTGGCGACATTTCTTGTGTCACCATTGAATCGGTCATAAAATTAGAAACCCTCGTATATCAAATTTGATTAATTTACTAAAAAAAATGCAAAATTTTTGTGTTGCTCAGTCTCATCCAAGATGTCAGTCAACATGAAAGAATTGCGATTTACCGCAACAGTGACAAGAAACTAAAATAGTGCCTGTAACCATAGATACCAGAGTTAATATGATTTACATAAAGTAATCAATACTTAATAATTTTATATTGATGAAAATGCATTTTTTTATAACAATAGATTTTTTTTTTCGAGAGTCCGTCCAAGTTCCGGATGCACTTCGGCCAGGTTTGGCCCATTGTGCTTACCCTAGTTTGCTCTTACACCCACTCATTTATCCCAGTTCCTTGCACTAGTGTGTGTAGGTCAACTGGGGAGAGTGTCGGAATCTTCTCTGGTTCTAGTTTTGGTTGCTTGAGTATTTGTTGCCTTTTCCGATCCGACGACTCGCAGTGGCAGATAATATGATGTGCCGTTTCACTTTCTCGTCCGCATAACCTGGAACTTAGGTCTCCGTTGTACAGTTGCATGGGGTGCAGCTGATTTCTGTTCATCAGAAGTAGTTGTCTCGTTAATTTCAGTTTTGGGTCCGCAATGAAAGATTTGCTATGGCTTAATTCATGTCTGTTGTTCCAGTAGATTTTGTGTTGATTCCTTGTCCATCGTTTTATGACATCTCTTACTGTACACACTCCCGAGTCCCGGTTCTGGACCTATGAATGTTTTTTCCGAACCCCTTCTGCCAAGTTCGTCAGCCTTTTCGTTTCCTTTAATACCTTTATCTCCTGGTACCCATTGTACAGTGGCGTGCAGTGACGTTGGAAACAGGGTAGGCAAAAACGATAAAGTAAAATTTATTACTTAAGAAATGTCTTTTTAGGTTTCGAAATAAACAGAATAGTTTTTATAAATCAGTTCAATATGACGGTATTTCTTTAAAAATGCATTTAACACGTCATCATAAAAAATACAAGTAAGTAGGTACTATGTAAAATTACCGAAACCTTAATTGTAAATTGATTAAACTCTATTGATAAACAAGATAAAAAATATTATAAACAACAAACCCGTAAAAGCCCTGTAACCTGCGACACGAGACCTAACACAATGACGAATTACGCTAAGGCATCTTCCAATCGCTCGAACTCTTTTTACACACGACGCTACATCCGTGCCTTTAAATTCGTACTTTAATCAGAATTGTAGGTACTGCCTTTAAAAGAAGCTAAAGCGTCCATGCAAGGATTTAAAACAACTTCGCTATGGTCATATGGGCCACCTACATGGGAAATATTAATGCTGATTTCAGTAGTTTCGATCGCTTAAAAGTCTTTCTTGTGTTGGATGATTGATGTTTTGTTTTGTTATATTTATTGGAACATTCTTTGATATGAGTATATATACAATATATTGTTTTAAGAATAAGCAGATAAGAAATTGGCATTCCCATACCGTTTTAGTAGTAGCCTATTTTCTATTAACCTGTCTAAAGTATTTTCTTTTTAAAATAATGATTTATGCAACTAGGACCTCAAGCGCTATGTACAGGGTGTCCCACATTCGAGCGTCATCATGGGGATCTCGGAAACTATAAGAGATACAGCATCGGTCAAATTATGGCAAAGTTGCGGAATTTTGTGCAGAGCAATATGGTAAAAAAATATCTGAGCTATCTTTTTTAGTTTTAGAAATATTAAAAAAAAACAAAAATATTGAATTTTGGTTTTTTTAAATTGGACGACTTATTTTATCCGCTACAAAAAAACAAACACAACATTGTTAAGGCAACTTTTTTCGCTCCATATCGTGGTGTTCTTAGAATTTCGTTTCAACGTTTCGTTTTCGTGGAACTATTATCAACTTTAATTTTTTAAATACGGACCTGCATTTTTTATTTTATTTTTTGAAATCTCTTTAAGCCCTGAATTCAACCATGTAGCGCACTTAATTATATCTAGACGTTTTGATGCCATTATTACATCATCAGGAATGTGATAATTAATTTTTAAATAAATACGACCCTGGAATTTATTTAAAGTATTTTTTTAAAGAAAAAAATGCATTTGCATGCCATGTAATAGTAGCCAACTTTTGGAGCAAACAATAGCCCATTAACCAATTTATTGAACGCCAATATCTTGGCATTCGCCAACTCAAGCCTGATTTTCGGTTATCTAGAAATAATGATGTCTGATTGTCAAACAGGTATTTAACAAATTGTTTAAGACACCTCACAAGATATTTTTGTTTAATTTGTTTTACTCACAAGAGGATATAATATGAATAATATAAATTTTTTAAATAGAGAGTAAATGAAAAATGAAGAAATCTTATAACACATTTATAAATGAATAATATATTATGTAGGAAATAAATAAAAACGGAAAATAACAGAAACGAAAAGTAAAAAACTGATTATATTAAGTGTTCAAACAAGTGCCCTTCCTCTCGAATGCATTTTTGAGTAAGCCTCCTTAATTTAAATATCGCCCGTTGAATAACCCGTGCGGGGATTGCCCTGACTTCTCGGATTAAATTTCCTCGTAAAACATTAATATCGCGTGGCGTATTACGGTACAGACGATTTTGTAGGTACCCCCAAAGAAAATAATCCAACGGATTTAAATCAGGACTTCTTGCTGGCCATCGTATAAATCCACGATTTCCAATCCATTTATTTGGAAAAATTTCGTTTAGTAACTCGGTTACTTCTCTTCCATTATGAGGCGGAGCGCCATCTTGCTGCCACCATAAGTGTCTTAAAGTCTCCAAAGGCTCGAGATCTAATGCGTCCAAAATATTATTATTTATTATATCCAAATATCTTCGCGAGTTGAGGTTGCCTTCATAAATAAAGGGTCCAATAATTTTATTGTCCCACATTCCAACCCACACATTAAAAGAAAGTCGTCCTTGAGGTCTTACTTCCTGATTTTGTCTGGGATTTTCCACAGACCAATAATGTTCATTGTGTCTATTAAATAATCCATTGGTTGTAAAATTGCATTCATCAGTCCAAATGACTTTGTTTAAAAAATTATCATCTTCATTTAGTTTGAAGCTAAGCCAATTACAAAATTCAAGTCTTCTTTCTGAATCACCAGGCCTAAGCGTTTGACTGATATGAATTTTGTATGGTTTGTATCCATGAGAATTTAAGGTTCTCCAGATCCTCATCCTCGGTTTTTCTAGTTCGTTGGAGAAATGCCTAGTTGAAGCGCGAGGGGCATAATTAACCTTAAATCAAATTTTCTAAATAGAAAATTTGGTAATTTTTTAAAATAAATTAAAACTTACCGAATTGATAATATTTTGTTGTTCTTCCGGTTCCATACGTGTTCCATAGTTTACTCTTGGTTTATTGAAACTACCATACTCGGCTAAATTTCTATCAAGTGTAGCAAAATAAGTATAATGAGGCTGTAAGCGTTCAGGATAGTCCTGAAAATAACGCTGACAAGAAATTTGTGAATTCCTATTGGAAGAATAATAAACTCGTATAATGTCGCGTTTTTCTAAAGCAGAAAACATAATTTTGCTGAAATATTCAACATAAAAATATGGTGACAATTGTCAACATAATTAAGCCACACAATCAAGTAAGCATAAAGTTGACGTCTAAGCCACCTTTGTTTTTTTTTTAGTTTTACTTTATACTTTGTTATTATAAAAACTAAAATATATGTTATATATTATTATACGAAATTAATTCTTTATAACTAATAAATTCTGGCTCCACTTATATGTTGTATTTGGTAAAAAAAATAAGTAACACCAGGGCCGTATTAATTTAAAATTTATTATCACATTCCTGATGATGTAATAATGGCATCAAAACGTCTAGATATAATTAAGTGCGCTACATGGTTGAATTCAGGGCTTAAAGAGATTTCAAAAAATAAAATAAAAAATGCAGGTCCGCATTTAAAAAATTAAAGTTGATAATAGTTCCACGAAAACGAAACGTTGAAACGAAATTCTAAGAACACCACGATATGGAGCGAAAAAAGTTGCCTTAACAATGTTGTGTTTGTTTTTTTGTAGCGGATAAAATAAGTCGTCCAATTTAAAAAAACCAAAATTCAATATTTTTGTTTTTTTTTAATATTTCTAAAACTAAAAAAGATAGCTCAGATATTTTTTTACCATATTACTGGGCACCAAATTCCGCAACTTTGCCATAATTTGACCGATGCTGTATCTCTTATAGTTTCCGAGATCCCCATGATGAGGCTCGAATGTGGGACACCCTGTACAGGGTAATTGATTATAAATGGGCCCCCCATCTATATGAGTAATTTGATGAGGTACATGAAAAATATGCAGGGTGTTTCTTAATAACATACTAATATTTAAGAAGGTTATTCTTGGGTCCATTTTAAGAAAAAACTTTATATGAGCATATGTCCTAAAAGTCTTAACTGTGTGCTAAAGTTTTAAGAAACAATTTTTTTTTTGTGATAACTTTGGTATGACCCTATATATTTTTGTGAAACGTGGTACGCATCTTCTATGCATCAAAAGGCATTTTCTGCTGTACCATTTAAAAACTAACCTCTTTATGTCATTGTCACAAATGTGATGCTCGATTGTTTTTTGTGTAACACCATAAAATAATTTATAAAAAAAGCTACAACTTTTATATTTACATTTTTCATGTAACTCATCAAATTACTCATAGATGGGCGGCCCATTTATAATCAATATTCCTGTACAGAACCAGATCTAATTTTATTATATGCTCCGTCAAAGAAGGCATTAAACCAAAAAAATTAAACTTTCTTTGATATATCAATGAAGTAAATTTGATATCTCTGTTGAAGTCATTTGATTTGAAGCAATCAATATTTGCAAATACTTAAATCGCACAAAATTCAGCGTCCTGTATAGATAACATTTTTTTAAATCTAGATTACATAGAAAGTAGAATTATAGATACTCATATTTCCGACCATACTACACAAAAAGTTATATTTCAATTAGAGCAACCAAATAAAAATATACTACAATATAAAAGATTTTTTTCAGAACAAAATAAACTTTTATTTTCAAATTTTCTTAAAGAACAGGACTGGGCTGAGATTTACGAAGCAGATAGCTAAAATGCAAATGCACAGTGGTTTATATTCATCACTAACTTCACAAATATTTTTAATCATTGTTTTCCTTTAACTTTAATTACTAAAAATAAAAAACATAAACTAGCGGCTGATCCAAAAATTTTAGAGTGCAAAAATAGATTGGATATATTGCTAACCTTATCCATATTTGATAATAGTTCAAAAGAACAATATAATAAAACTAAAAAAGAATATGATAATTTTTTAAGAGCAGTAAGGTCGGAAGAATACGAAAAACGTTTAAGGTTAGCAGATAACAAAACTAAATGTATGTGGATCATATGTAATGAAATAACTGGCAATACTGATTAAGCATGTGAAACTGGTATTAAGGGCAATCCTGAAAAAATACCCGATCAATATAATAACTATCTATTATCCATAGTTTCTGACTTATTGAAAGAACTAGAAACTCGACCAACAACTTGCAATATACAAGAAAATAATCAGTCAATGTATTTAAAACCAATATCAACAAATGAACTATGTGAATTTGCCAGTAAAATAAGAAGTAAGCACAGCTCTGGTGTAGATGAAGTTCCTAATACCGACAATTAAAGAAATTTCTTGTCACCTTATCAATAACTCTTTTAAACAAGGCTTTTTTCTGAGCAATTAAAAATTTCATTAATAAAACCTATATTCAAGAAAGGAGATTCTGAACTCATGGAAAATTATAGACCCATAAGCCTTTTACCATCATTTTCTAAGTTGTTTGAACTTGCAATGTGACGTCGCCTTTTAGATTTTAGGACTAAGTGTAATCTGCTTAATTGTATACAACATGGATACATCCCTGGCAAATCAACACAGACTGCTATTTTTAAATTTACCAAGAAAATCCTGGATTTTATTGAAAAGAGTAATCTGGCAATGGGTATATGCTTAGATTTGTCAAGAGCGTATTACTGTATTGATCCGGTATTATTACTTAATAAACTATAATTATATGGGGTCAGAGGACGTGCTCTAAATCTATTTCAGTCATATTTAACAGGTAGGCGACAAAAAGTCAAGATAACCAAGAACGGCCAGAGCTTTTTTTCAAATTTAATGGAAAATAGGTTAGGAATTGCTCAGGGCAGTATTGCAGGGCCAGTTTTGTTTGTCAAATTTCTTAACGACTTAAACTAGCAACTTCACCTAATGAAAATGTAACATGTTATGCCGATGACACAAATCTTATCACTGGTGAAAAAAATATTGGGGAATTAATGTTAATAGAAATAAATTTGTTTAACAAGGCCAACACATGGTTCTTAGAAAACAAATTAATATTAAACAAATGTGCTACTGTTCAGAACAAAATTGTCTAATGTAAATAAACCACCTAGTGTATCATTTGGGAAATCGGAAATTGAATATGTTGAGCAAACTAAATTTTTGGGTATTCATTTGGACGAATTTTTAAATTGGTCTTGGGAGATATGTTGATGAAAAAAGCTTGAAAGTCATTTATTATGCCAATTTTTAATCGGTTATGAAGTATGGAATAATTTTTTGGGGCAAGTAATGGTCTGGTGGAAAAAGTATTTTTAGCTCAAAAAAGGGCAATAAGAGTATTGAAAAAAATGGGTTTTAATGAAAGTTGTAGAAATGTTTTTAAAGCATCTGGTATCTTAACGGTTTATGGTGTATACACATCTATGAATGTCTGTTGTTTTTCTTTAAGAATAGAGATATGTTCCAGCTGCAGATATTTCACGAGTATAACCAAGAACTCTAAATGTAAATTATCCGACACACAGATTAACCTTGACAGAGAAAAGTCCATCTTATGTGTGTCTAAAATTTTTTAACAATCTGCCAAATAATATAAAAAGTATCAATAGTCTTAAGCCATTTAAAATCATGCTTAAGAAATTTCTTGTTAAATTGGAACCCTATTCCATACAGGATTACATTATCACTAGTTATATTATTATGTACTTAGTACTTAGGAGTTAAATTTATCTGTTCTTGACGCCATTTCCTTCTCTATGTTGTATGCCGTTTTGTGCTTGTTACAGATGATGTATATGACAAAATCAGAAATAAAGATTATTATTATTATTATAAAGGCAACAGTCTTAAATGACTTTTTTACTATTATGTTACTGTTGTTTCGTAACTTCACACCGAATTGCATTTTGAACATTTATGGTAATTTAATCTTTAGTTTAATTATACCTTCATAATTTTATTGATTTTAAGTGTTATGACCTAACTGTTAAACAAAATATTTTTGCACTTTTACGTAGGTGTCACCTATGCATTATGCATAAAATAGTTTATTTTTGAAATGCATAATTTAAAATTTTCTTTTTGAATGCTTTACTTATTTTAGCAAAAATTCGATTATTATTTTCTATATTACCTTACTAGTACTGACATTAAGAATGTTTTTCTTCAAACATTTAACTCAATTTTTTCAATGGTATAATATGGTATGGTATCATAATTTAATCTGCGGAATTGGTCAGTTCTTCCTTGTTTTAATTTTTGAAAAAAAGAAATGTCATAAAAAAGATACACAGAACCAACTATTGCAATTATGAGGGATTTTCTTAAAGCCGTATTACAGTCACGCAACTCGATGCAAATCCATGCAAGACGCAATAAGAATTGCTCAAAGGCATGCGCAGTCGAAGCTCAGCTGATCCCTTGGTGCAACTAAGTTGCACGAAAATTTTATCGGTCTGGCGCGATATTTATTGCATTGCTCGTGCAAGTCTAGGGAAAAAGTTAGTTACTTTTGTGTTACCAACAGTATTAATGGTGCATAATGATGCAGCGAGTACTTTTCTCCGCTTTAATTTATTTATTTTGTTTATTTATTTCATTTCAAACCAAAAATATTTCACAAACACCAGAAAATCACAAAATAAAACAATAACAATAACAAGATTGAGGTTAGAAGGTTTGTTGCAATTAAAAAAAAGTTGCATGGACTTGCACGCTGTTTTACATTGTGCAACTTTCTTTCATGCAATACTTTGACCTTGCCATTTATTGCTGCAATTAGTTGCGTGACTGTAATACGGCTTTTAAAAGCCTGTTTACATTAGGAAATTGCACGTGCAATGTAATAAAAAATTGCCTGTAAGCATGCGCATTTGCGACTTTGCAATCAGCTGTTGCAATTTTGTTTGCATTGCGTCAAATTAGAACACGCGCTATTTTTATGTCACATGACATTCAATTTTTGTGTGAGATAACAGGTACCAACATAAACAAATCAATTCATCCATTGATCCAAGCTAAGCAAAGCCAAGCCAAGGTAAACTAAAATATTTCGTTGTTTGCAAACATGCTCAGTAATTAGCAGTGGTTGCTTTTCAGTTTAAAAATACAATTTTAGTAGAATATGAACAGGGAAGAAATAAATCAATGCAAAATTATTTAATTATATTGGTACAACTGGTTACTAAAAGATCCTTTACTTGCATGACATGTAAACGGTTACGCAATGCAATTCTTTGCAGAAGCAATGCTTTGCATGCCATTTTTTGCACCTAATGTAAACAGGCTTTTAGGCCGCATAACAGTTGGGAATTTTTTATTGCTGCAACAAATAATTGCAGCATTTTTATTGCGAGCATGCGCAAAACCTGTTTAGTAATCAGCTGTTGCAATTTGTATTGCAATTGCGAGAAATAGCTCTGGACCTAATTTTATTGCAGTTGCAAGCACAAGTCTGGGGAATTATTTAGTAATTTCAGTGCCACTAACCTGAAAAAAATTGAGTATCTTTGATTCTACCATTCAAACCTAGATTTCTATGATTTTTATGTTGTGGTTTGTTTTTGTTGTTATACTTACATGAGATTTAAAGTCTGTTCAGAGATATAGGAAAGTGACTAACTGATCCCTATTAGGAAAGACCCGGGCCAGCTGTAAAATTGAAATATGGCCGAACAGGTCCATAATTGCTTAGAATTTAATCATGGTTTGTAATAAAAAAGTTATTTTAAGGGATGGTAAAAACTTCAGTTTCTATAAGCTCAAGTTACGACGAATGGCAAATTTCAGTTGTTGCCAAACATGTTCGATGGGATTAAATATACAATGGTATGGTGGAAGCCTTAAAACGGTATGCCCTAGATTTTTTGCATAATTATCACAGAAGTATTCCTTTTGTAGTTTTAAACTTTGTAAAACCTCAATTAATTGCCTTTTGGTGTAATCTTCCTGAAAATAAATGTCATTATCATACATGTAGTTTTGGATTGTTGCTTTTGTGTCATTTGAGGAGGGAGTCTTGGTCAACTGCCTACTATGGTAGCTTGCATTGTTCATTACAATTACGCTGTTCGAAGGTATATTTGGAATTAGCTTGTTTTTAAATCAATCTTCAAATAAATCAGCAGTGGTGTCCTCATGGTAATCCAGAGAAGGATCTTTAGTGTTTTTTGCAGACAGGGAAAGTCCATTTGGAATCCATCCGTCTTTAGATCCACCGTGCAAAATCGTAATTCGTTTACCTCTTTTTGAGGGCGCGCTTGTTTTACACTTGCCGCTTGAGTCAACCCAACCCTTTTCCGGGGTATCATATGTGTCGAACCAAGTTTCATCCAAGTAAATAATCGGCCTTTGCTGATCTCTGTAAATCCTAATTTTTTATAGATATTCGGATCGCCATTCCCGAATTCTACTGGATTCCATTAAAACTTGTCTTTTGTTAATTTTTTAAGATCTAAAACCCATGTGTTGGATACACTTCCATAACGTTGTTCTGCCACATTTAACACCGGTTTCATCTTTTTCAAGCATCTTAAATAAATTATCTAATGTAGGCACGCTTTGTTCCTCGTATAACTTGTAAATTTTACGCCGTATTATATCTTGATCACTTCCATCTACCTTCGAGAAAATGCCAGTATCGGTTCTTTTTTTCCTCGCTAAAATGGGATTATTCACAATTTTCCATACAGTTGATGTTGAAATTTTTGTTAATGTGGCCGTTTCTTCTAACGCTGCTTGCTTGCTGACCGCACGTTCAATGAGAGTTGAATAAACATTGTTTATAACTTCCTTAGTTTCCACAGAAAAGTGTTTTCTGCTTTTCGACGGGGTTGTCTCCTGAGATACATTGGGCTCGCACATATTTTCCATGGCTCACACACGATTAAACGAACGCACACACGAAGTAAGAATAATTACTAAGCTTAAAACTAACTAGAGTGGCTATATATACAGTCTTTAGAACATAATTTGTTTTATCTCATTTTGAATCAGGTAAAAATCGGTATAAAATCACCAAACTATTACTTTAATAATGAAATTACGTCTTCCGGATTTACAGTTTACTTTAAGGCATTTTTAAGTACGGACCATAATTTACCTGCATTTATTAATTCATTCATTGTTTATTTATGGCCACCTTTGGATAATCCCATTAAAAGGCAAAGTGTAACTATATTATATCTCTGGACAGGCTTTACCCATGTTAATTCCTAGAAATAACAAACGCATACCTACTCAAAACAAAGCGAAAAAGTTAGGTTATATGCCATTTTATTTTATTCAGTTGGCAGGGTGTACAAAACCAAAAAGGAAAAGGGTAAATAATTGCACGCTGTAAAGCGATTGGCAATTTTCATTGCCGCGATTAAAAATTGCTGCAATCAAAAATTTATTCAGAAAGAAAAACTTGGCAACTGTATTGCCACCTTTTGTGAGATGCGCCGGGTTAATATTCTGAACCGCAGTTGACACCGTGAATATACTAAATATGTCGAAAATAATTTGAACGATAACGTAAAGGAATTTCGAACTTTGTTAACTTTGTTAACTCGTAAACAGGGAACAATTGTGTGCCGGATTACATACATTTGGATGGACTGTTTACAAGCCTGATATTAATTGTAATAATTTTTCTGACGTAGGTAATTCTTTGCACTTAAGTCACATATCAATCAAAATAAGTGACCTGGTCCTCAATTTGTTAGTAAATTGTGCTTGTTCTTCGTCGAGCCCCATATTTCACATATTCATTTTACTATAGAAGAGATTACCCAAAGGTCTCTCTTGGACACTTCTAAGAAATCAGGGCCGGATGGCATACCTCCTTCGTTACTAAAATACTGTCAGTGATCACTTATTGGTCCTCTATGCACTCTATTTTAAAAATCATTTGATAGTGGATTTTTTTCTGACACTAGGAAATTCTCCAGCCTTGTTCCTGTATTCAAATCAGCCATCCCGAAGCTCTTTGAATCCATTATTACTGACGAAATCTTTTTAACTTACACAAATCACATCATTGCTCAGCAACATGGCTACTTCAGTGTTCGCTCAACTGCGACAAACCTGGCTGTTTATCAGAATTTCTTGGTTTCCTAGCTTGAAGCAGGTCTCAAGTTGACGTCATTTTATACTGACTTGTCAAAGGCTTTTGATAATGTCTGCCATGCACTCCTCCTGGAAAAGCTGTCGGATATTGGAATCGCTGGTGCGTACCTCAAGTGGATAAGCTTATATCTAACTCATCGCCGCCAACGTGTTACCGTATGCGGATCGGTATCCAAAGAGTTTCCGGTAACTTCTGGTGTTCCTCAAGGCTCACATATCGGACCTATCTTATTCTTACTATTTATAAATGACGTCATATCTTGTTTTATTGGGTCTGAGTGTCTGGTGTACGCTGATGACCTGAAGTTTTTCTCCCGCGTTTCCCATAACAACTATCTGCAATCGGATTTGGATAGGTTGGTTGTCTGGTGCAAATCCAACCTTCTACAGCCTAACGTGAGCAAGTGTAAGGTCCTTCGATTTTACAAAGGCAATTCTTCGACAAATTATACCTACGAGGTGGAGAACACCAATCTGGATATTGTCTTACACTTCAATGATCTCGGCGTCATCTTCGACAAGGATTTTTCCTTCATCATGCATGTGGACAACATCATTTTGAAAAGTTTTAGATTTCTTGGTTTCATAAAACGACACACCGGACAAATTTATAACACAAAGGCACTTATGACTCTATATAATGGACTAGTTCGATCGATACTTGAATATTGTTCCATTGTGTTTATTATTATCAATGCCACGTCAGTAGAATTAAATAAATAAATAAATAGATACATATTTATTTAGCACTTGGCTACTGCAGACATTTACAATTCAAAAAACAAATATTATTTCCAATATACATTATTTGTATCTATCACTTTTTATCTGTACCTAAATTAATACCTGAAAGTACAAAAAGTAGATTTTGAAAAACTAATTCCATGCCTTATTGAATCCTTCAAATAGTGTAGCTTAATCTTCTTAAGAAATACCTTTTAAGTTTTTCATTGACTTTAGCTCAGTGGGTACAGCATTAAGAAGTCGTAGGCATTTTCCAAATACATGTTTTTGCATATAAGAATTTTGCTCAAATGGAATATCAAAATTATCTTTAGAGCAAATATCATAAGAATGTTTTCCAGATCTTGGAATTAAGTAATTTTTAAGATAAGCTGGCATTAAATTATTTTTTACTTTAAATATTATCATTAGGTATATTTGACACTTCAATGCTCTGCTCTATATTAAGCCAATTTTAAGTATTTAACATTAGTTCAATATGGATATACTTGTTACATCCTAACATAATTCGCATTGCTTTATTTTGCAATAGCTGTAAACGATTTATTTCATTTTTATTACAGGCCATTAATAGAAAATTACAATAAGCAAAGTGCGGATAGATAATTGTATTATAAATTAACAGTTTAGACCAATGACTTAAATTTTCTGATATCCTATGAAGAAAGCCAATTTTTTTACCAATTTTTTTTACATGTAAACTCGATATGAGCTGAAAAAACGAACTGAGGATCAAGAATTATCCCTAAATATTTTATTTGATTCACCATGTCAATTCTATATTTATTAATAAGAATATTATAACTTTTATCTATAAAAGACTTACAATGAAGCTTGCTACCCAGAACCATATATTTTGTTTTTTCCTAATTTAACTTTCATTTGTTTACGCACAGCCAGTTATATAATAGGGATAGTTCTGAGTTTATATCATTTACAGTTTGATCATAGCCCTTTCCTGTAGTTGAAAGAAGCGTATCATCAGCAAATAAGTTTAAATAAGATTTTTTTAAAATTTTGTGAAAGTCATTAATATAAATGATAAATAAAAGTGAGCCTAACACGCTTCCCTGGGGGACACCGATATCATTTCTAGCCGAACCCGAGATTATATTGTTCACTTTCGTTTTATGGTATCTCTCGCTGAAGTAGTCTTCCTCACTTCGTAGCTCAAAAGCTTTTAAATTAGATAATATCGGTTGATCGTTTCGAACGCACGTTTGAGGTCGATGAAAACACTTACTGTAACATTCCCTTCACTAATGTCTTTACGCCATTTGGTGCAAACATACTACAGTGAAGACTCGCACGAGTGTTTCTCCCGAAATCCGGACTGGCCCGAGAAGATGAAGCTCCGTTCCTCAAAGTATATACGCAACTGTCTACACACAACTATTTCCAAAATTTTATCAACAACTGGCAGCAGATTAATTGGCCGAAATTTTTTTGGCTTTGTTGGGTCTTGCGTTTTAGGTATTGGTACTATTACACTTACTTTAGCATCTCTTGGGACTCGTCCAGTTGACAGTGAGGTGTTTATCAATTGTAGCAATGGATACCACACCTGATCAAAAACATTTTTAAGAAGCTTAATATTGCATACATCATCAGCTGTCGACTTGTTTTTCAAATTCATAACAATTTTTCTCAGCTGAGATAAATTTACGGAATCAAACCTGTCAAGGTTTACCTCAAGGGGGAGATCACTATCGATATCAAATTTTGGTGGTTGGATCGGAATACTTTGCGCTATTTCTTTAATACTGTTTGCATAAGAGTTGTTGAAGTTATCCTCTAACTTGCTGTGGGAATCAAGTTGTATTTTTAACTCCCAACATTAAAAGTGAGGCTTTGAATTTTCCTCGGGTTTAGGCTATTTCACTGGTTGGTTTTTTATATTTGGCTAAGTGAATTAGACAGTTAGGACATATTTAATTTGGCGTTTATTCATCCAATTCGGCACTTGTTTACAAGATAACTCTTTAATACATGATTAATTACTAGCTTTAGTACAGTACAGCTTTAAACCATTACTATATTTATTACTTGGTGCTTTTTGTTAAGCGAAATGCAATTGTCATGTCCGACAGACGATGACACACGTTCATTTTGACGTACGTGTTCACCTTTCAATGGTTTAACTCTCGGTCGGCCCCGAGGAACCGAAAGCTTGTTCTGTCGCCAGAAAATCACGCCCCGCTGTCATACGGATCAATCACAAGGTAACATATTTCCCGCCTTGTCTCTAACAGGCTATTTATTGTTCCGCCATGTTTTCTTTGGATCTATTGTTATTTCTCCCGTCCTCTGTACAGCGATGAGCTTAATTTCCTGGCGGCAAAACGTATCAAAGGATATGCGTTTTTACAGATTCTAAAGATAGAGAGATGGTATATGTTGGCTCACCCGACATCGCCCGGTGAAATACCATCGCATTGGCTTAGGTGGCGTGAAGTTGCTCTTTGAGCTAACGTTTCGTCACTGTGCCGATGTCTCTGGTTTCCAGGGTGGGAAATATACAAAAATGCTATGATGATGGTTCCAAGATCAATATATTCCGGAGTTAAAAACGCCCCCCGATCGGATCTCCGGGTGGGGGCGGGTCCTGGCGCCTTATCAAGCGAGATTATCCAATCATCCACCATGTCCAGTAGCCATGCGGGTCCTTCGAACAATATTCTAAATGGAAATGGTGTGGAAACTGGAGTTGTTAAAAGACCCGAGATTAGCAACTTCCAAATTGACTTCTGCAATATAAGAGGACTGAACTCGAACATCAATGCAGTCCATCAACATCTACAATCTACCAAACCTCATGTACTTGCACTAACCGAAACCAAAGTCAGATCATCGATTAGTACGGTCAGCTATTTATATCCTGGGTACGACTTTCATCACCGATTTAGGCGGAATTTTGGCCTTTGTCTCTTTGTCCGGAGTGATATTTCTTGTCAACGAGCGGAGACACTCGAGCCTAACGACTTTGATGTAATATGGTTTAAAATATCAACGCAGAGAATTACTAAATTCATCTGCTGCCTTTACCGGCCGCCAAGTGATACCCATTATAGAGACTTGTTCTCCTCTCTTGCTAATACTGTCGACTTTTTGCAAACCCACCATCCCAATTCCGAAGTTGTCATCCTTGGCGACTTCAACGTTCATAATGTCAACTGGCTCAAATACTCAAACATGTCTGACGAACAAGGTCGTGAAGCCGAATCCTTTGCCATCAGCTCTGGCCTCACCCAGCTGGTGGGTGAACCAACTCGGATTCCAGACCGAGATGGTGATTTTGCTAGTTTGTTGGATCTTTTCTTAACTTCAAACCCCGACTTGTACACTGTCACCGTGAAGCCGCCGTTAGGAACGTCTAACCACAACCTTATTTCGGCACTGAACAAACTGCCAATTAGTGCTGAAGAACCTCCTAAACCACGCACGACATGGCATTATACATCAGCTAAGTGGGAGGACCTAAGGGACCATTTTCGAACCTTTCCTTGGCGGGACGTTTGTTTTACCTCTGATGATCCATCCATCTGTGAAACAGAAATATCGGAGGTTATCCTTACTGGCATAGAAGCCTTCATCCCTTTCTCAAAAAAGTGCCCTTCTAACGGCAAGCCTTGGTTTACCAAGAATTGCGAACGAGCTGTTAAATCAAAAAATTATTTCTACCGACAATGGCGTAAAAATCCTACCGCCGAAAATCGTACCATCTTTGTTAACGCTCGAAACCAATGCAAGCAAACGATAAACCAAAGCAAAGAAGCACACAACCAGAGGATCAGAGACAAACTTCTTGAGTGTCCTAGCGGCTCAAGATCATTTTGGTCGGTAGCTAAGGCCGTCAGTCAGAACTTTACCAAGTCAACCATTCCACCTCTAACATGTTCTGATGGCACCATTGCGACCAAAGCACAGGATAAAAGCAAACTTACTGGCGGAACTATTCTCTTCACACTCAAGGGTTAATTTTCAGGGAAGTACTCCACCAAACATTCCCCCTGTAGAATCGAGAATGCCCGAGATTGTTTTCCGCCATTGCCATGTTAAACGAATTTTGAGGAGTCTCGACACTAAAAAGGCTTCTGGTCCTGACGATATTCCAGTCATTGTAATTAAGACATGCGCTGACGAACTGACACCGGTATTTTGTAGGCTTTTTAACTTGTCCTACAAAAAAGGAATATTTCCTTCTTGCTGGAAAACTGCGAGAGTCCAGCCCATACCCAAAAAAGGCAAAAAGACTTTGCCAAACAACTATCGTCCAGTCGCATTGCTCTCGGTTATATCAAAAGTTATGGAGAAGGCTATCAACGAAAAATTACTAAAATACCTGGAAGGCTTCAACATTATTAGTGACCGCCAGTATGGATTCCGTAAGTCTAGATCAACAGGAGACCTTCTCGCTTATGTTACTCATGTTTGGAACAACGCAATAGAACACCATGGGGAGTCCCGGACGGTAGCACTGGACAATTCCAAAGCCTTTGACCGAGTATGGCATGAGGGGCTCCTAACTAAAGTAAGAGCATACGGAATGCCGGTTCAATTTTGTTCATGGCTGTCGAGCTTTCTTAAAGACCGTTCTCTGCGAGTGGCGATGGACGGATTTCTTTCAGACACATTTAACATCAACGCCAGAGTCCCTCAAGGTTCTATATTGTCGCCCACCCTTTTCTTACTATACATTAACGATATTTTGGAAAAAACTAAAAATCCTATATATAGCTTCGCTGATGACAGCACACTTGTTTCATCTTTTACTTTGGATGCTCGGACATCGGCTGCTAATGCACATCTCTATAGGCAGCAAGAGGTCTCACATCTCAACAAAGACCTGGAAGAAATTCTGTCTTGGGGTGACAGTAACCAAGTAGAATTTAACGGTAAAAAGACCCAGGCTGCAGTTTTTCTAAAAAAGTTAATGTTGAAGAACCGGATATAGTTATGGCGGGACACTTAATTCCCTTGGCTTCATCAATTCATTTATTGGGCGTTAATTTGGATAGTCATATGTCTTGGCATAGTCATGTTGCGGCCATTGCTAAGATGCTAAGGCAGCCTCGCAGAAGCTTGGAGTACTTTTCCGAACAAAGAACCTCTATACACCCCAACAACTTTTGATGCTCTATAAAGCCCAAATTCGACCATCACTGGAGTACTGTTCGCATATTTGGGGATCTGCTCCTAAACATACCCTGAGATTGCTAGATTCTATTCAAAGAAGAGCCATTCGCTTGATCGGTGACCATAGTCTGACAAACAACCTGGAAAGCCTTGAACATCGAAGGCAGGTTGGCGACTTGAGTCTGTTTTACAAATATTTTCATGGCAAGTGTTCAACTGAGGTTGCCTGCTTGATACCACCCAGAGCGGTGCATGGTAGAAATACACGACGAGCCACTGCAGCCTACCAGTACGTGGTTCAGCTTAGTGTCCCTCGAACGACACTGTTTCAAAATTCTTTCATCTGGAGAACGTCATCACTCTGGAACGACCTCCCTGAGATCGTGTTCCCCAACGAGTATAATCTCCAAAGATTTAAGACCAACGTGAATCGTTTCCTGCGCACAGGCACCGCTCCTAGAGCGCCATAAAGGAGTTAGCCTGTAGTGCTGTGCCTTATCATAAAAAAAAGATAGACGTGTTAACATTGAATTGTATTGAGAACACTTTTTTGCTTAATTAACCGTAGCGACAGGCCGCTTATTTAGGATAATATTTGCAAGTTTTGTTATTTGTCTAGACAACAGTATTATTCGTTTTACAAACATTAGATGCATTTTGTTTATCTGTTTCTCTGACCGTTGAGGAAATGTGTTGCTAATGGAATAATAGCTGTAGCAAGTTGTAATATTTGAGAAGCAGCTATTTTATCTAGACAAAAAGTAGTATTGATTCTGAAAACATTGGTTGCATTTAATTTCATTATTTTTTATCGCATTTGAGCAATCGTTTCTCCAACACTTGCCCATATTCTGCGAAAACTGAACGTTTTCGAAAACACTCCCCTGGCTTTTCTTACTTCCCACCAATTCCTTTAAAGTTCGCCACATTTTTTAATTGTTTCCTTTACACCTATCTATATTTTCTTCATAAAATGCATTTTTTTATTTCTGACAACTCCAACCACATTGTTACGTTTATTTTTGTAGTCACTACAATCAATTTCAGATTTTGTTAATTTCAATTTTTTATATGCATTATCTCTTTCATTTTGTGCAATTTAAATTTTGTTAGTCATCCAAGGGATTGTGCACATGCTTATATTTTTTACCGGTGCTACACTATCAACTGTTTCCACAATGTTATTCAAAAATCCTGCATACAATTCATTTACATTTGTGCTAAACGTGTCCAAACTAAATTTGCTAAATATCTTGTATTCAAACTAAGGTTTCCCTATCAAAACCTCCCATATGAAACAAGATTTCTCCTTTGTGGTGTGAAGAGCCTAGAACATCGTCGCAGAAAGTCTTTGCTTGTCTTCCTATACAAACTAATTAGTGGTGCCATTTGCTGTAATGCCTTGCTAGAGTCTGTTTTGTTCTTGGTTCCAATGAGGCGCGCCAAGCAGGAGCAACTGTTTTTGAAGAGAACTCATCGGACTAGCTACGGACAGAATACTTTTATCTCTAGATTGTTACGGAATTATAATAGTTACTTCTCAGACTGTGATTTTTTAGGCTAAACATTTGTTCCATAAAACATATATAACACGAGCTGAACACTCTTCATTTTAAATTATTTTAATCTGTTATTTTGTTTTATATATACGTTGTACTTCGCAATACCAATTTTTATTTTATTTTAGTTTTAGACATACCATTTGGAATGTTATTATTCCGTAGTGTATTATTATAAAATAAATAAATATATTTCTTTTTAGACTGTCACTTGAGTGTGGTGTTTTTCAGGTTAATGAAAATACAGTTTTGTTATTCTTATATTTAAGTCTGAAATAAAACTAATGGTTTTATTTCTATTAGTTTTTAAACATGAATACCCTTATATGCTTCCTTACAATTATTAATTTTCCCTTTTAAACCTACATTTACTTTTCTAGGCTTACCATATGTGCAACTGTGAAGATGTCAGGTTGTTCTGCAATGGATATTACCCGGAGATACTAGTTATGGACCCTTTTAGTTTGGAAATTCTCTTTACATTATCTTCTAAGCAAAATCCCGATTGGATAAGTGCGTTACATGTGAGTACAGATTCCTTGTTTGTATCTAAGCGCGGCTTTTTCAATATATAGTTAACAACGCTGGTTTATTCAAAAATACATCCATTTGACAATCTCTGATTACCACCAAGCAACCGAAACATAATGTTAGTTTAAACCATAGATTGTGGTTTAAACAAAAAAAGGACTTAAGTTTTGGTTGCTGAATAAACCATGACGATTTTTCCGAATTATTGGGTGAAAATGAATTTTTTGAGAAAATATTTGAGACAGAGGAAAACTTTTTCAACAAAACAAGCAAGTCTACAGATTAGGAATAAATTTATGCAAATGACAATACTGACAATACATTTGCGGGTAACAGAATGTTGTAAAATAGACAGTTTTGCAAATGTTGATATCTAAATATTAACCTCTGGTTTAAACCATAAAATAATCTATATTGACAAAGTCGCCCGAATGCCCGGTTTTATAAACTTGGGTTGGGGTTGAATAATTCGCCAATTATGGCAAAGCATGCGCAGACTAATTAAGTGTTTGCATTTTAGCGGCACAGAAATTATCCCAGGATTTTACTTGCCAATTTTATTTTTTCGGTTGAAACTAAATAAGATAAGGCCTAAAATAATAATTTTAATTTAGTTCTTGGGTTAGGGTAAGTTTCTCTATATTTAGAGGTATTAATTTGTCCCATACCTTTTAAATAATGTACTATTTTGACTTGTATACCATACGAATAGATTTGTTTAGCTGATGTATAAAAAAATATTGTTTGCACCGATATCCTAGGTAGGTATATTAATAGTATATTACCAGTAGTAGAGTGGTAAGAAGCCTATCACACAATACTTTTTTTCTACTATGGGACATTCTTTTACAAATCGTACGGATTTGGACAAAAAAAAATTTCCACCTCTCCAAATTTCCTCAAATTTTTTTTACGAAGTTCTTATTGTATATAAACAGTAACGTATACGAGGTTTTTGTTCAAAAAATTTTTTTTTCGGAAATACGTCTATTGTGAATTTTAATGCTTTATGCCATTCTGTTGCATGTTAAATTCATTATCTCTGGTTCTACTGATGATATCGTTATAATTTTTTTTTATTTTAAAGGTAATAATATTAGCTTTCAGTCACGTGAATGTTGTACCTTCAACTTGAGTACCTTTAAAATAATAACAATTTAATTGTTTAAATAATATTATTATAATGTTAACCACAACGAAATCGATTGAAAAAATTACTATCGTATTCGTAATGTTTTTAGCTACAAAAGCCTTTTTTCAGAAACATGGGGCCGTTACTAGTTTAAGCGTGAGAAAATAATTTCAACTGCGCTTCACGTAGCGCGCGACGAGTTGAAACGTATTGGAGCGTGTCTGAACATTCAGTCTCGAACTGCTTACGCAGTTCACTTCGGAAAAACGTAGTACAAGCACACATTTTCCTTTTCGGCTTTTTTATTTTTAAAAGTGAGTAAGAAAAATCAAGTTAGAGAAATTTACACGTAAGAAAATGTCACAACCACCACTATCATCGGTACTACCAAAAATTCGAAAGGATAGATGTTTTATTCGCTTTGGTTTTTCTCCTCATTGCTTCGGAAATTACTTATTTTTCCTCTTCATACGGCGCAGGACTTGTTGGGATAAGGGCTTTTCCACTTCATCGTCAGTCGAAGCTTTAGGGTCAACATCATCAACTTCTTGGTCCTACGAAATATATTTATTTACATTGCAAAACAATTTTACATATTCGCGACAGTATAAATCACAAGATATAATAATATAATTTATCTGTCCCTCAACAAAAAATGAATAAATTCAAGCAAAAAAATATATATTGAAATTTTGTAGAATTTAAATACAAATAAATAATATAATTAATTCATGAATTTCGTTTACTGGAATTAAATGTAGTGATAAGTACCTGATCGTCTGTTTTGGCTTCATTTTTGATTTCAGTGTTCTGACGCAATTCCGGCAATTTCTTACGGCACGTGTCACAAATTCTCTGCTCAAGAGACTCTTCTGTTACGGGCTTATTTAATGCCAATAAAATTAAATATTCTTTTCGTACTCTCCTGAGACTTTTTATGTTTTGAATTTTCGGATGAGGAGATAAACCAAAGGGATTAAAACACCTATCCTTTCGAATTTTTGGTAGTACCGATGATCGTGGTGGTTGTGACATTTTCTTACGTGCAAATTTTCCTAACTTGATTTTCTGTACTCACTTTTAGAAATAAAAAAAAGCCGAAAAAGAAGATGTGTGCTCGTACTACGCTTTTCCAAAGTGAACTGCGTAAGCAGTTCGAGACTGAATGTTCAGACAAGCTCCAACACGTTTCAACTGGTCGCGCGCTGCCCGCGTTACGTGAAGCGCAGTTGAAATTATTTTCTCACTCTTAAACTAGTAACGGCCCCATCTTTCTGAAAAAAGGCTTTTATAGCTAAAAACATAACAAATACGATAGTAATTTTTTCATTCGATTTCGTTGTGGTTAACATTATGATATTTTTATTTAAACAATTAAATTGTTATTAAATTATAAGGTACTCAAGTTGAAGGTACAACATTCACGTGACTGAAAGCTGATATTATTACCTTTTAAATAAAAAAAAAATTGTACCGATAGCATTTGTAGAACCAGAGATAATGAATTTAACATGTAACAGAATTGGATAAAGCATTGAAATTCACAATGGTCATATTTTCGAGAAGAAATTTTTTTGAACAAAAACCTCGTATACGTGTCTGTTTATTTTTAGTATAGACTCTAAAAAAAATTTTTGGGACCAATCAAAATTGTAAAGTCAAAAAAGGTGTTCGATTTGTAAAAGAACGTCCCCTATATAAGCCAAAAATAATATACAAATTAAAAATGTTGACGTTTAAGATTGCCCTTGTTAATACAGACATTTACATTGTCAATGCAATGCCATGCATTGCAAAGCCAACTTTGCGCAAAATCTATTAAAAGTTTTCAGGATTTTGACAGCTCGCGGCCAGTGTGATTGTGAAAGTGTTACGTAATAATTTTACGTAAGTGTTCTTACGCGCAGCTTGGCTTCTAGCAATATAGTGTGTGTAATTAGAGTTTTACTGTTAAGTAGGTTCCTTACTGATTTAGGAGTAGAAAAAATATTTAAAAATACATTTTTTTTAATGCGAATATATGCCACACATGCCCTTTCTTTTCATTAGTTTAGCCTAAATTGATATAAATACCATGAAAGTTGGAATTTTACAACATCAAGATACCTGCATTTATTATTATTTTTTTTTTCATTTATAAGTGCTGCTGACCTTCATTTCAATGCACTTAATATAAACTTTTTCTGTATGTCCTTTAATTTTTAACAGCGTTATTATTTTGCACCTTTCGGATGGCATCCCTAATTCTTATTTTTAGATCGTCTAATGAATAGCACGATGTAGAATATTCGATATTTTTACGTGACCCCCATAAGAAAAAGTAGCATGGTGTTAAATCGGGACTAATAGTACCTGATTTTCCAATCTACTGTGGATATTTTGAATCCAAGAACGTTTTTACTGGAACAACACTGTGTAGCGGTACGCCATCCTGTTGCCAAATTAAATATCTTGATATGGCTAGAGGTAAACCGTCAATACGGTCTTCAATTTCTGCTGCTAGCATATTTAAATAAACATGACGAGGCAACGAACCATCAGTAACTATAGGATCCAAAACATCTTAACCAATTAATCCGCAGCAAACACTATCGGACTTCCTGCCTTGAAACTGAATTTCCTGTATTTGATAAGGATTTGAATCGGACCAATGGTGTTTATTTTGGCAATGGCAACCTCTGCTAGTAGAAAAAAAGATGACTCGTCGGTACACAATATTTTATGCAGAAATGTGGCATCCCTTTTAATTATTTCTAAGATATGTGTGCAAAATTGCAGTTTGTTTTCTTTTTGCGCTGGTGCCAACTTTTGAACCCTTTTTAGCTTATAAGAGTGCAATTTGGATTTTTGGAAATCGCAGTCTATATTTTCTAAGCGCCGTTGTAGCACTATCACTTTGTCGATAAATATCGAGCATAAAACATTTTTCTTCTGTGGAATATCTCATTCTGTTTCTTTGGCATTTACCAGCAAGCCGAGCAAACCAAACAAGAGAACAATTCATAAATATGACAATTGTTGTAATAATAATTCGAGCTAAACTATGACAATTAGAAACAAAAATAATAAGCGCAGGTTTAATAATAAAAAATAATCCTAACGGTGGTTCCTACTGTTTAATCCTTTCCATTCTGCGGTCCTCTATGTTTGCCTAAGTTAAAAAAGTCGCCCTGATGGACCCCAGAGGCGTGAAGAGTGTATCCCTGTCTATATGTCTATTCTTTAAACTTTGATAAAAACTAACGATAGGTTACAATATATATACATTATAGTGACTGGCTGTATGGCTGATCAGTCTAAAGCCAAAAAAAAAAAAAAATAAGCGCAGGTATCTTGATGTTGTAAAATTCCAATTTTAATCATATTTATATCAATTTAGGCGAAACTAATGAAAAAAAAGGGTGTGTGGCATAAATTTGCATTAAGACAAAAAATGTATTTTTAAATACTTAATGATATACAAGGTGTCCCATTTAAAAAAAAAAGTAAGTTATATCAATATTTTTGACATTCTATAAAATTTTTAACTTAACGACAAAGAACGTTACGCAAAATCTTACAATTTTTTAGTGAACCCTCGGGCTCAAAAAGTAAATATTTTACAGCAATGTAAAAGTCAGACAAATTAAAATGCAAGTACTGTACTGGGTGATTCAATGAGAAAGATCTCAAAAGCCGTTAGTCGCACAGCTTTCGGATTTTTTTTAATGGCGAAATTTCAAATGAAAAGTATCTGGAAATTATTTTTAAGTTCCTACGACCGCCGCTAGGGGGCGTAAAACCCACGGCCAATGCGCTTACCATCTAACCCTGGTTATTACGACATTGTTTTGGATGTACATAGTAGCTTTTACCAAACATTTTTTCATCGCTTTCGACAAAGGTATATAATTGTTAATTAATATTTTTGCATGCAGGTTTTACGTCCAACGAAACGCAAGGACGACGTGGTCCTGGCTCTCACCACCACGGGTATGGTAAAAGTGTGGACATTGCTCGGACATGAGAACAAGCATTCCGAGCCGATCTACGAAAACGAGAGCAAACAAATCAGAACCCTTAACGCCGTGTGTTTGCAGTGTTGCGCCCACAACCAAAGAACAGTTTTAGTTGTTTGCACCAAGTATTGGCAGATATACGATGCAGGTGAGCCGTACACACAAATTACAAACTTTTTACAATTTGCCTACATAAGCCCGATAGCGTTAAATGTTCAGTGGTATGGAGGAAGTATTAAAATATGTTGCCCAATTCTGGATATTATGACGGTCTATTGCATAATATGATAGTTTTTTAACCTGTTCTAATAATTGACATTTGAAAGCATTCGGGGAAAACTCTTATTTTCCCAGTGGCGTGTTTACCATGGAAGCTAGGGAAGCGCAGCTTCCCCTAAACGATTTATTTAAAAAAAGAAATAATCCAATACAATCCTACTAGAACTTACAATTAATTTTTAAAATTGTCCTAAATTTTATTTGTTAATCGGGCGAATCCGACCGCATTTTCATAAAGCACCCTTGATGAGAGAACTCCATAATATGCTATCTAGTTCTACTTCACGGTGATGCCCGATTGATTTCGAGACATACCAACGCGCCATTCGCGCCGCGCCGCCGGATTGCGGGAAGCGATTGGAAAGCAGCGTATTGCCGTATGTTGTTTTACTGCATCGAAAAAATTAGAGTGGCGCGTGTTTAGGCGAAATTTAAAACCGTGCATAAATATTGGGAAAAGTACGCTGTTTTCAAACAGATTATTATTTTAATTATGGATCCTGTTGCTAGTTCAAGTTCGGCTGAAAGTGAAAATAGACTTTTGTGTGAGTGTATTGTGTATCAGATAGTGGTAAAAGGATTTTCCACTTATATTTTTGAGAAAAAAAAAACAAATTATTTCCAATGATAGGCCCACTCCATCTATTCCTTATTTAACAAAAAAAACTAAGCTTTATATTAGACATTTTCAAAAAGAATCATATAAAACTTGTGAATGGCTAACTGGTTGTGAAAATAAGTCTCTTCTGTTTTGCTGGCCATGCCTCTTATTTTCTAGTGAAAAGAATTTGTGGAATAAAAATGGATTTTCGGATTTAAATAATCTACATAAATTAATTAAAAGACACGGGTCTAGTAAGTCGCATTTACAGGCAATTATTAAAGAAAAAACTTTTGCTTATATAAGAATAGAACACGCATTAGACAACTAACTAAAAATTGCTTCTGAAAAACATAACCAGGAAGTAGTAAAAAATTCGAAATATCATCCCCGATGGGGAAAAAACTTCAAATTTTTTGTTATTAAAATATTTAAAAATATATTTTAAATTGATGCACTTCATATGCGTAATTATTTGTCAAGATTTACCCAAAAAAGGGCGTGGCACCTCAAAAATTTTCGCCTGCAGCGCAAGAGAACGAAACACTTTCAGGGGCCCTAGTTACACCTTCCCATTGTATTAAAGTCTGGCCACGCCACTGTATTTTCCTTTGCCGTAAACAATAAATTGGTTCTTCTTTTCTACTACTTGAATTTGGTATGGTTTCGTTGAGCCTTGCGATACGCATCATCCAAAATTATAATGGATTCAAACATTTCCAAATTCATGTTGTCATGATAATCGGCACTTTTATTCTTTGTCAAAATATAAGTCCACCGTCATCTATAAAGCCATCTTTATTTCCTTCGTTTGCTTTTTTTGTTGAATACTGATGTAGGGGTTGAATCATTCCAAGTCCTAACGTCACTTCCATGCCGAAATATCCATGTTCGTCCGAAAACACTACATCTAGATGGCAGTCCATGCAATTTATTAAGAATATTACTTCTTTTGAAAATACTTCAAAGTATTCAAAACTAATATTTGACTCTGTGGATTCAAAACTTGCCGTGGCATTTTAAAATCGATGTTTACACTATGACAGATCGGAAGTAAATAAATTCTATAACAAAGGAAAGAAATACTTGATCAGTTAGTGGGGCGATTCCGCAATCAGTAATTTCAAGAAACGCATTCCCTTTATTGTCTATCAATTCTGACAGGCCTCATTGTAGAGGCGGAGCCGCCCTATACCACCGAATGTGCTAAAGCAAGTAAAAAGATACCTTTGTTTCTGTCTCGCATTTAATGATGGACTTGGCCATCCTAAACTGGCCCGCGTATAGATAATATGGTTAAGAAATTGGCTACTTTATAAAATAATGTTAGTGTCAGATAGGCGGTATTTTTTGACAGAGAAAAAAATACCGGGTGATGCATTGGCTTAGTTGAACATAGGAAATCCCAAACTCAAATATAGATTTGCGAAAACTACTAAATTTGTAATTAATTCGTGAAAAATATATAGAAATTTGAAACTTGATTATTTTGTCTAACTGACGGACGCTTTAAAGCAGGTTAAAGGGTGAACAGGTGAAACGGGTATCCATCTATCAGGTATTAATCTTACGGTAGACGAACATTTTCCGAATTTAAAACTGAAGAAAAAAGGCGTTTTTGAATTAAAAATCCAACATTTTAGATCAAAATTTATATGAGAAATCGGATAAGCTCATTAAAAATACGGCATCCCATTTAAAAAAATATCAAAGTGACCCCTAGTACTTTTGTTTGATGTTCAATTGTTTTTTGCTAAAGATATTCGAATTCGCGGGAGAAAACGACTTAAGATGGCTATTTCAGTTTTTTTATAAAAGTACAGGAAAAGTAAAAAAATCGCCTTGTCTAGTCTTGGTTGGATAACCCTGTACATTCACCCTCAACAACGAACCAAATGTTTAAAATTGCCGGTATTGAAGCCAAGAAAATGAACATCGTCTTGTTCATACTTGGAGGCAATATCAACAAAAAGTAAATGTTTGGGCCGGAATTGTAGAACATCACACTATTACAGCGGTAACCTATTTAGACTTACTACAAAATTGAATTGAACCCGCACTAGAGAATCAGGAGATCTGGTATTAAATGGATGGTTGTCCTGCCCATAATTCTCTCATGGTTCGGGAATACTTTCAAAATATTTGTAACGGAAATATTATTGGCCCACGGCATCTAATCCTTTGGCCAGCCAGGTCTCCCGACCTTTCGCCAAATGACTTCTTTCTGTGAAGTCACTTAAAAAATTTTATTTATGAAGTTGTAAAATTTGAAAATCTAGACCAGGTAAAAAAATTGTATTTCGTTAGAATGTGACAGAATTTCTCAATATCAACTCAGTAATGTTAGCTGTTAACGAAGGGTTATTTGAACATATATTTAATTATTTATGGAATAAAACACAAAGTCTGCTCCACTAATTTAATGAAACAAGTTCATATTAAAATCCCATACATGTTTCGAAGGCATAAACCTTTATCTTCAGTGGGTTATTATTAAGATGTTATTAATTTATGAAGAGACCAATGACATTGTTAAATTTTTAAACTGAAAGGGGAAGGAAAAAATACAATTAGATAATGTAAAAGCAACATAGGCATCATCAATAAAAGTTTAATATCTGGGAAAAGATATTTTGTAAAATTTTAGAATCTGTTAGTTAATTTTAAATTAAAAAAAAATTAAAGAATATTAACATTCCTGAACATTCTATTTTGGTTTCGTTTGATGTAAAAAAATTTATTCCCCAGTATACCTCCTGAAGAGTGCATTAAGCTTGTTAGAGACCTCTTATTCTCTAATCTCTCTATATTCACACATCATGTCCTTAATATTTGCCTCTTATTAGATACTGTTCTCAAACAAAACTTTTTCCAATTTAATAACAGATTTTTCTCCCAACCAACAGGTTTAGGCATGGGTTCACCTCTTAGTCCTCTCTTAGCAGAGATATTTTTGGCAAGCTTAGAATCACAAATTGAAACACATCCTCTTTTCATGAAGGTCATCCACTTCTCCAGATATGTTGATGTACTTTTGTTATATTCACAGGGTCCCTCCTTGAATTACAATCCTTTTTTAACTTCCTCAACACATTACATCCTTCTATAGAATTTACCATGGAAATTGAGTCAAATGATTCCATTCCCTTCTTAGACCTGCTTATTCAAAAGGAAAATAATAAATTACAATTTGGTATTTACCACAAACCTACGAGTACTGACCTGGTCATTCCATTTCATTCTAATGATCCACATAGCCATAAAACAGCTGCATTTAATAGTTTCTTTCACAGATTATTCAACATCCCTCTTTCCCATGAAAACTTCATAGCCGAACTTAATTTGATCAAACAAATAGCATTTAATAACCATTCTCCACCATATTTCATAAATAAACTTTATTATAAACATCTGTCTCGATCTCTCAACAAGAAACTGTGTTTACCAATCCAAAAACAACAATTGAGATATTTTTCACTACCATTCCTCAATAATATATCCTACAAAATTCAAGACATCTTCAGATCATATAATATTAACATTAGTTTCAAAACTCAAACCAACTTACGTAGTTTTGTAGTACAATCCAAGGACAAGATATCCACTTTGGACAGGTCAGGTATATATTCCATATCCTGTTCTCATCCAGGTTGTAATACTTGTTACATAGGTCAGAGTGGTAGGAAGATCATAACCAGAGTCAATGAACATCTCAAAATCATTGAAAAAAACCAAAACCATACTGATATAAACTCTAAATCCACTTCGCCAATCACGTTATCAATTCCAACCATTCTTTTGATCTCCATACTAGTACTAAGGTGCTCCATGTTTGTGATAAGGGGACTACAATGAATCTTTTGGAGATCCTTGAAATCCAGAAGGCTCTTAACAATCCCTCTTTACACTGCATTAATGATCAGATTAACTTTACTTGTCTAACTTTTTTCAATGCTCTAAAATTCTTAAATAATTAAAACATAACCTTATTTTTTAGCTATCATTTTATCTTATGGCATCACGGTTTTCGTAACTACCCTGTTACACCGCTCCATCTTTTATCCGTTAATGGTACCTCGTATTTCATACATCCTAGTTCCCTGACATGATTTACCTTTATAAACAGTTTTGGGTTACTATAATATAAACACTTTACTCTCTCTTGTGACTGGCGTCCTAACTTCGCCTTGCTCATCCATTATGATCTTATTATAATGCTTTAACAGAGGTCTATGTTTTTTAGGTTTTTTAGTTTTTTAGATTTTTATATTAGTTCACATCCCACCTTTTCTAACATATAGTGTACATCTTCCTTCTTTATTTAGTTGTTACTCAGGCAAGGGCCTAGCGACACCTACAGCACCGGTTCCCGTCAGATCACCGAAGTTAAGCGGTGTCGAGCGCGGCTAATACTTGGATGGGTGATCGCTTGGGAAACACCGCGTGCTCTTGTCTTAGGGAAGAGTGTAAAATGAATCGACATCAAAACCATCCTATTCACGCCGGACAGGCCGGATGAGATCGGATATCTCGTAGGATGAAGGTGCCGTTTCACACTCCCCAGTCGGTAGACCGCACGATTAAAAACCGTACGGTCGATGACCGGTTCTAGATGGCCTCAGATACGCCGACGAACCGTAAAAAAGTAAAATAATAAAAAAAAAATAGTTGTTACTCCATTTGTCTAAACAGACAACCTTTGACATTGTCGCATTGCGACGGTTTTTGACCGTTTTTTTTTGAATAAAATATAAAAAATAAAATATAATAATCCATTCACACTTTAGCTACATAAAAATTTTTACCTTCCATTTGGTACGACTCCACCATGATGGTCGTACCCTATTTCAATTTCCCAGTCAAATTTGGGTTTTTTAATAAGTTTAAAATGAAATAAAATTTAATTTGAATTCATTTTATTTACAAATTTTTTACTTTTATTAGTCAAAATGTATTAGTTATTTAATTAACGTTACATATGTTTTCTTAAAAAAATTTTCTGCAACATTAGGTAAGTCTCTAACTTGCATGTATTTTACTGTAATCGCGGTTTAATATTAATCTCCAAATTTTACAAAATATCTTTTCCCATATATTAAACTTTTATTGATGATGCCTATGTTGCTTTTACATTATCTAATTGTATTTTTTCCTTCCCCTTTCAGTTTAAAAATTTAACAATGTCATTGGTCTCTTCATCAATTAATAACATCTTAATAATAACCCACTGAAGATGAAGGTTTATGCCTTCGAAACATGTATGGGATTTTAATATGAACTTGTTTCATTAAATTAGTGGAGCAGACTTTGTGTTTTATTCCATAAATAAAATATTACTCCACTGTGAGATGGACTACTTCCATAAAATTTAATTAATTGATTCAAGAAGTAGTCCATTTTCTGTGGCGAGATTATGAAAGAAAACAAGGTCTGTCTATACCACCAAAATTGTTTTTGTGAAAATCTCTGTAGTCTTAGGTATGTTATGTTAAATTAAAGGCGTAGTAAGAAAAATATAGTGGTGGCCTTTATTTTGGATGTGTAATTGCCGGATTGGTGAAACGAAAATGTGTTTTAATGTGAAATAATATTTATTCGTTATGCCCAGCTTTACGTCAGTTTTTGACAATAGCGCCATAGAAGTTATTTGCTGGTGTTTACTGTATTACCTAGACTATGAAAATTTCGTAATTTTGCCATCACATTTAATTGAATAAGTTAGGATTGGCCTATTAGAATTTATTCAAACTTGGCACATGGGTTTATTATATCAGCCTCTTCAAAAAATTATAATTAAATTTTTCTCTAAAATGTACAGGGGAGCCAACATTTAGCCACCTCAAAATTTACATGGGATTTCCTGTGTTCAATTAAGTCATGCATCACCCGGTTTAATATTTTGTTATAGTTTAAAGGGATTTATAAACTCTCGCTGGCGTTGGCACATAACCTAACATTTTAGTTTGTACTCATCCTGGTGATATTTTCTCTAGTCTAGTTATTAGAACAAAAAAAATTTTTTCCCCATCCCAATCTCCAGGTCACTCGTTCTGCACTAACGAAACTACAAACTAAACCACACAAGACAACACGTCATAGCCAGCTGAGGAATGTCACAAATCATGTGATGCAAATGCTAATATCCCATTGGTTAGTATGCGGTGCTAAGGAGTTTCTACGAACGCCAGCGCCAAAAAGATAAAAATAATTTATGTTCGACCCCAGCCGGGGTCAGCGCGTGCGCCAGCGAAGTGTATAAATCACTCTGTTACTATTCACTTGTTCAACTTCTAACGCCCACGCCAGCGCGAGTGCCGACGCAAGCTTCAAGTTTATAAATCCAGCTTAAAGGCCGATTCATAAAACTTTTCGTCGCTGTTCCCGCTCGTCGCCGCCGTTCCCGTCGCTATTTAACCCAAGGGGAAACAGCGTATACGTTCAGAAAAGCCGCCACCGCTCCCGTTGGTAGTTCTGAATTGGCCAATTTTTAAATCGCGTCGTTCCCACTGACCTTGGTCGTTCGTCGTTCCCACTTCTGGCCAATGAGAAGAAAGAAATTTTCGACCATATGGTTTGAAGTTTTGAAGGAAGTAATTTTAGGGTTAGAGTACTTGGAGTGTTTTGCTGTTTTGTGGATTTTACTACAAAAAACCATTAATATCATATAATAAGGTACTTACATCACGCTTTTTAAAAGAAAATACAATTATTTACTTTGTTTTTCTAACCTTAAACCTTCTTTTGTTATTGCGGCGCAGTTCGTAGTTCGACTTTTTTATAAATACCTATCCAACGGCGGCGACGAGCGGGAGCAGTGACAACGAAGGGGAACAGCGACGAAAAGTTTTATAAATCGACCTTTAAGGTTGATAATATAAAACTTTTCGCCGCCGCTCCCGCTCGTTGTCACCGGTCTAAGGGTATTTATAAAACATGAAGTGCACCGTTATAAATCCGCGAGAGCAGTAACTATTTGGGGGTTAGGATTTTAATTTTCTTTGAAAAAGAGGATAAAGTGACCAGTTTTTAATATTGTTTTCTAATTATTATATTGTGTTTGCAATTAAACTAAAAACCCTAATTAACCCATTAGTGCATAAGGTTATAAATGTTAAAATGAACAATTTTTTTTTATTACACATGCATATTGAGTGGAGTATAATTAAGGTTTCTAAATAAAATTTTTCGAAATTTTTATTATTATAAAAAATACATTTTATCGAACGTTATGCATAAGAGAACATACATATAATTTTTAATTACATAAAACTATACACCTAATAATCATGTTTTTATTTGAATAATTTTAGTGTTCGGATTTCTATGTTACTTAGAACAAATTTAAAAAAAAATAAGGTGTGTGATATTGAAGAAAACAGTGTTTTGGATGCAGTACTCTCTGACACTTTATGCAGATAAATTTGGCATTTTTTCCACACTGAGCACATCTTTTTTCTTTTTCCGTGTATTCTGGCAAGTGGTTTATTTCAAATCAAATCAAATCGTTTATTTTCCAAAGAGACAATATATAATAATTGTAGGGGAATAGTCGAGAAGATTGATCAAACCTAACATCATTAAGTGGAGCAGGTGTTATTTTTCCTTTTGTTGATTTTTTACCTTGACTTTTTAAAGGACTCAGCCGAATATCTTCTAAATTTCAATAAACCAGAAGACATCTCATGAGATGGATGAATTTTTCGGAATAATAACCAAGCGTTGACAACAGATACGTCAAATAAATAAGAAAATATAGGCCACCACCATTTGCGTTGCCTCATTTTAGTTTTATAGACTGCAACCAAGCCATCTAGTTTATCCACTCCTCCCATGCCCTTGTTATCATTTTGAAATATTTTAAGCTGCGGTACCGCAATTTTTGATTTACGTTCCCTACAGTACCGTGTAGTGTCTTTGATTTCGGATGATTCAAAATTCGACGCTGCAGTGACAACTTTGTTATCTTTCCATTGAAATACAATTACTTTTTCGCTGCTTGAGAATACATGAGCACCTCGTTTTTCCTTGGTTAGATTTTTTTCCCGATTTCTTATATATAACCTATTTATCTCTAACAGTACCCGTTGCGCAATAGCCTAATGAAAACAGATGATTTAGAAGTTTGATGGAAATAAAGTAATTATTCATAAAAATTTTGTAACCAGAATTAGGTGGTATTTCAGCAGATCTTATTAAATTTAATACAACAGTCCCTCCTAGACCGAATAAATGAGATTCATTTTGTGTATTTCTCTTTTTTCCTGTATATATATCAAAGCTGATCATATATCCATTATTTGTGCCCAATGCCCAACTTTTGAATCCAAACCGTATAGGTTTACCTTTTATGAATTGTTTCGCAAAATGTTTTCCATAATATGGGATCGTGCTCTCGTCAATACTTATGTATTCATCTAATCCACCATAATATTTAAAATTTCGATTTAGTTTATCAATTAGGGGTTGTAATTTATATAACTTATTTTCATTATCAATTTGACTGTTGTCGTTGAGGTGTAGATGTCTCAATATAAGCTCGAACCTATTAAGTCGCATGCTTTCAGATAATATTTTTGGAACATCGTTTTCGTTGGACCAGTACATCCGTTTATTTGGATATTTATCATATCCTGAAACGTTTTAAAATTTGTCATAAACTCTCGAGTCCTACCGTCTCTTAATATTATAAATTATAATTAACTTACTTTAATAGGACTTAGTTCATGGTGTTCCTGTAGAAAATAGGAATTAACATTTTGAACAAATTCTTGGGCCAGCTAATTTCCTATAGACGCGAATAGTGAGAGTCCTAAAAAAATATAACATTAAAAAATGGGGACTCAAAGGGTTAACACGCTGCTGGTCGTTGTAGATAATAAAATTGTTTTTGTAGTTTTTCTTTTCTGATTTTAAAATTAAAATTGTGCATGTCTAAAATATTAATTGGTTAAATTACCATGTTTGCTTCATTTCTTTTTCCAGAGGTACCGAGGACAGAGTAATCGTGATCTATAATTTTTAGTGATCGGCCGATACCGATATAAATATCGGTGCATCGGTATCGTATCGGCATATCGGCAAATTTTGCCGATAATCGGTATCGGCAATATTTTGCCGATAAATATCGGCATATTTAAGACTAACTATTTTATTAATTGTAAGTGAAAACCCATTTTCAACATTTTTTTTTTTTTAATAAAACAACAATCTTATTAATTTTAGGTTATTTACATAATATTACGCATATGACAAAATTAAATAAGGCATATGTTGGTCAATAAAAAGAACACTTTTTTAACCAAACTAAACAACAAGTGCAAGTTGTAGTTAACTTAATATGACGTTAAAATTACTAAGTACTGCAAAAAATGAAAATATTGCACGACATAATCGATACACTGGTATTTGGAATCGGCCGGTCGGAGAATTACCGAAATTTGTCCACGTTACGTCTGCGTTAACGCCAGTATTTAACTTAAAGATGCTTTACAATGTTGCCACTATTGACAATTTTTGCTTAATCCACATATGTTGAATAGTAACAGATCTTTTAAAAATGTGGTGCCGATACCGATATTATATCGGTATCGGCAACTAAAATATCGGTATCGCCAAAAAAGTCCGTATCGGCCGATCACTAATAATTTTCACAATAACTATATTATCAACACAATGAACACTGTCTCGAACATCACCAAAAGTACTAAATAATGCCTCGAAAGTCTGCGGAATCCTACAATCAATGTGACAGTTTGGTGACAATCAACAAACGAAATAAATAAATTACGCCCGAATATGATTCTGTTTTTACCAACAGTTTCTTTTGATTTTTGGGATTCCTTAATCCCTAGAAAGTGACACATAAAATTCTAACCTCACCTAACTTCTTTTTTACGTGAAAAATCCTTTACTTCTAAAAATTAATATTAAATAATATGTAGACAGGCAGGTACTCTCATGGAATGGCCACTTGATCCTCATTTATTACTCTCTCCCAATTTCAAACGATATAAGTTAAGCCCTTGTCTATTGTCCCGAATTATTACTGAAATTGTAGGAATATGGAAAATATTTCCATGTTTTGTATCATGTGACAAATTTCCTACTTCCCATTGGTTAGAAGCACGAGCGACCAAGGTCAGCGAGTTAAAAGTTCGTCATGTTGGAACTACGTACGGGAGTGGTGGCGGCTTTTATAAATGCATACGTTATTTCTCTTTAGGTTAAGTTGCGACGGGAACGGTGGCGACGAGCAGGAACGTTGACGAAAAGTTTTATAAATCCATCTGTATCCTTTATAGGCGCATTTATCTTCTCTTTTTTCAATTCTTCAATTAAGTAAAAGCTATCGTTTTTAGGTGACTTCAGTGTACTATGTTCATACTTGGCTCCAAGAGGTGAAAGATGGATGTCTGGGGATTTCCTGGCCGTTGACAGGATTATAATGTGGTCAGATGCGGGGAAAGGTTACTTGTATAAACTACCAGCCAAGTAAGATTTATTAATTTAGACTTTTGATTTGTTTTGTTTGCATTTTTGAAATGCAGTTTTTATTTTGGTTTTTGGTTTTGATTTTAATATTACTAAAACAGACTTTCATGATATTTATTGTAATATCTAAAGTAATATACAGGTTGTGGATTTTTTTTCACGACACTATAAAGGCTTTGGAGAAAAGTAATTAGACATAACCGATGATTTGAAGTATCCACTGCCAATTTTAATTATTTATCTTAATCGAGGTTAGCTGAAATTCTATCCAGTTTTGTTATTTTGAATAATATATGAACGCGGGGTTTTTAATGCACGTCGTCGTATCAATTTTGTTTTTGACCACCACTAATTAAAAGGGTGGAATACCGGTCCAAGTAGTCTGTTGTCGTGACTACCATCGCGGCCATGTTTATACACAGCCAATCAGAAAATAGACCGAATTATAGACGAATCTGGTGTTAATGCGGTGCCCCGGCATTTTACAAAGGCCTCAATTAACATATTATAATATCCAACAAAGGATTCTAAGTTATAAATAGATTTATTTTAGAATATTATACCTTTTTATCTTAACTTGAGAAATAATAATTCACAGAGCTGAACTTAATATTGTTGATTTATACTTACTATTTAATCTGTTTTTGCACAGTTTTAGGTAAAACATAGTTTTAAACTAGACTTATTTCGAAGTGGATTTCTTTGTTAGTTTTGCCGACTGTGATACGTGTTGAATATTATTAAGGTGTTATTTTAAGTAGCCAGACATTTCTACGTTGTAGGAAAAATAAGATTTTATATCTGGATTTAACTTATATCAGAATACGTTTCTCCAACGTATAGACAATATATGTCTAGATATTATATTGTAACTTGTATACTTTTTGAGATACTCCGGCTAAGCATTTATAAACCCCTGGCAAACTTATCTGATTATTGTTTAAAAGTGCTGTTCTTACTGATCGTAATAAGTATAAATTAGTCATGAATAAATGTATTAAAATTGGCATATGGGATTTTCAAATAATTAATAACTACTTTCCAACTAATGCCAGTTTTTATGGATATGGTAACTTCTAGTTTATTTTCCTAATGCGAATATCACAAATTATTTAGTAATAAAAATAACCTCAAGTACAAGACAAGTACAAGTATCAATTTTATTAAAAAATTATATTACAAATAAAAATTAAGGTATGCGTCAAAAACATGTTTTTCCAGAAAAGCGCTTTTGCAGGTTAGTGATGTTTATTTTTGTTATGCGCTTTTTTATCATTGTATTGTTTTGGAAACCCTATAATTTGAAAGATATTTCACGTCTAATGAATTAAGCAGCGGGCATATTTATTCGTAGCGCCTGGTTGATACGCAACTTTTACTGCTAGAAGAACTCATTTCGATACTCTTCTATACCGGGTGATGCATGGCTTAGTTAAACATAGGAAATCCCATGTAAATTTTGAGGTGGCTAAATATTGGCTCCTGTACATTTTAAAGAAAAATTGTATTATAATTTTTTGAAGAGGCCGATTTAATAAACCCATGTGCCAAGTTTGAATAAACTTTAATAAGCCGATCCTATTTTATTCAATTAAATGTGATGGCAAAATACGAAATTTTTATAGTTTAGGTAATACAGCAAACACCAGCAAATAATTTCTATGACGCTATTGTCAAATATTGGCATAAAGCTGGACATAACGAATAATGGTTATTTCACATTAGAAACAGATGTTCCTTTTACCAATCCGGCCTTCACACATACCAGACCTAAGACTACAGATTTTCACAAAAACATTAATTAATTTAATGTTTAATCAAACCTTCATTAACAGCTAAACAATATCCTAACCGATCATAAAATTCATTTCTAACATTACTGAGTTGATATTGAGAAATTCTGTCGTCGCATTCTAACGAAATACAGTTTTTTTAGCTGGTCTAGCTTTTTAAAGGTAACATCTTTATAAATAAAATTTTTAAGTGACCCCACAGAAAGAAGTCGCTTGGCGAAAGGTTAGGAAGGCCAAAGGATTAGATGCTGTGGGACTGTGGGCCAATATTTCCGTTACAAATATTTTGCAAGTATTGCCTAACAATGAGTGAATTATGGGCAGGACAACCATCCATTTGATAGCAGATCTCCTGATTTTCGCGTACAGGTTCTTTTAGTGCGGGCTTAATTTGATTTTGTAGTAAGTCCAAATAGGCTACTGCTGTAAACACCATAAAAAATGGTGCATTAATGTGATGTCCTACAATTCCCGCTTAAGCATTTATTTTTTGTGGATATTGCGTCCGAGTATGAACAAGACCGATGCTCATTTCCTTTTCTTGGCTCCCAATACCGATAATTTTGAACATTTGGTTCGTTGTTGAGGGTGAATGTACATTCATCGGTAAAACAAATATTTTTCAAAAAATCCCTATTATTATTTGCTCTTTCCATTACCTCAAAACAGAATACCATTCTCCGTTCTTCATTACCTTGCCGTAACTCTCTTGATATTTTTCATACTTGTAAGAAAAATATTTATGTTTTTCTAAAGTGCGCAACACTGTGGTTTAATATTTTCCTACGGCTTGCCCATGAATCCTCTTGCTAATTCTAATATCCAGAGCATTTACAGTTATTTGTTACAGTGCCTTTGGACTCAAATTTACTAATTCTAAGTTTAATTAATGAAATGGAAGGGATAGGCTTATCAGGGAATTAAACAGAAAGCATTTCAGACACTTCTCTTAAACTGTTTCCTGTATAATACCACTTAATCATAGTTACTTTTTCCTTAATAGAGTAGCTCATATTTAGCTATATTTAAAGCACCTTCAATAAAAATGTTGTCACTGGCGCTACTTTTTGTTTTGTCAATGCCAAATAATAATAATTTGCTGGTGTTTGCTGTATTACCTAAACTATGAAAATTTCATAATTTTGCCATCACATTTATCGAATAAGTTAGGATTGGCTTATTAAAATGTATTCAAACTTGGCACATGGGTTTATTATATTGGCCTCTTCAAAAAATTTATATGCAATTTTTCTCTAAAATGTACAGGGGAGTCAATATTTAGCCACCTCAATATGGGGATTTCCTATGTTCAACTAAGCCATGCATCACCCGGTATATCCACAGCATTGTTAAAATATTTTGTATTGCTTTTTACTTGAAACACTTTTAGTAAAATTAACACTTCTTAATCTTTTTTAAATCATAAAATTTCGAAAATACTCAAACACACGACGGTAGGGTAACAAAGTAGGGTCCGGTATCAACTTTAATATTCTTTTAATTAGTGACAATACGCCCGGTGCCGGAAATTAGTAAAGGATGTTTATATAATGAGCCTCTTTAAAAATTATTGCTTGATGGTTTGATTGTTCCTCGTAACCGGAATATTTCCATTGAATGCTCATCTATGCGAGTAAAGTTAATATTTCACCGAGCACGGCGCTGCATGCTGAAATGCCATAACAGCTGCAGCAGCGATAACTGTAGCTTAAGCATTCCACCAAGTGCAGCACATATTGATACTTGCAGTGAAATCAAACGGTAAACATGGTATTGTCGCGAATGTCTAACCGATATATTGCAGTTATACTATTAGTTATAGTCATAGTCATAGTCAATCGTACTTTATTGTCCAAGAAAATGATATCCATCGACAAAGCAATCACTAAAACTAAAATTTCAATAAACACCAATATTCTTGATGTTACTTAGACTATATAAATACTGGTACATCATAAAATATCACTATAGTAGTCCTCCAAGCTGTAGTAAGCCCTTTGTAATAATAGTATATTATTAACCAAGGTTTAGACAGCCATCATTATTGCCCGAGCGGCGAGTTTAAATCACGAGGAGCGAAGCGACGAGGGATTTAAGACGCGAGGGCTATAATAAGCTGTCTAAACCGTGGTTAATATATTATTTTTTCCACTACTACAAACTTTTATATGAGATTTATCTTTATAGTATTAATAATTATAAAAAATTATAGGTAGGTATAAGTATATTTTTTAATCAAGTTACCTGCGCTTTGGAATTGGCAAAATATTTTGTTGTTTTGTCAGGTGGCTTTGTCAATGTCAATTTGTGTTCATTTGTGTCATCAGATTTCACGAGTTTTGCGTTTTTTTTTTAAATGAGCGAAGAAAATGTTAGTGATAATATTATGTGTACACCTCCCGAATTAAGGATGGAAGCAGAAAAAATGTTGATTGTATCGATATTTTACAATATCAAGTAATCTAATATGTATTGATAATTATCTGGTTGCCTAACCACAATGAATTGATGTTGTAGAATTAAAAAATCAAGTTACCTGCGTTCAAACAAAATTCGGTTAAGGTCAAAGATCGGTCAATATTGGATTTCAATGGCTTATTATTGACCATGGTCAATAATAAGCCATTGAAATCCATTATTGACGGATCTTCAAGAATCTATTTGAACGCAGGTAACTTGATTTTTTGATTCTACAACTTGTGGTTAGGCAACCAGATAATTATCAATACATATTAGATGACTGATATTGTAAAATATCAATCCAATCAACATTTTTTCTGCTTCCATCCTTAATTCTGGAGGTGTACTTACACATAATAATATCACTAACATTTTCTTCGCTAATTTAAAAAAAAAAAACCGAAAACTCGTGAAATCTAATGACATAAATGAACAAAAATTGACATTAACAAAGCCACCTGACAAAACAACAAAATATTTTGCCAATTTTAAAGCGCAGGAAACTTGATTAAAAAATATACTTATACCTACCTATAATTTTTTATACTTATTAATACTATAAAGATAAATGTCTTATAAAAGTTTGTAGTAGTGAAAAAAATATTATATTAACCACGGTTTAGACAGCTTATAGCCGCTCGGGCAATAATGATGACTGTCTAAACCTTGGTTAATAATATACTATTAACACCCCTACGAAACAGTCTGTGATTTTCGATAGATTTCAATTCATTGTTTAGATGATTAAACATTTTTTTGCTCTCATAAAAAATAGACTGCTTCGCTAAGGTAGACTTTGGTATAGGCAAGCTTGTATTAGCATTGACATTTAACCTAGTATTATACACATTATCGCTAGTTACAAAACCGGATAATTTTCTATGCATAAGACACACAGTTTCCAAAATAAACAGACATGGCACAGTTAAAATATTTTCCCTAATAAATAATGGTTGGCAGTGTTCACGACCCACAACTCCACACAAATAATGAACTGCCCGCTTCTGTAAAACAAATATTGAGTTAAAGAGTTGCTCGTTAGTGAATCCCCAAAAAGCAATTCCATATCTCACATGGGACTCAAATAATGAGTAATAACTTATCTTTGCGGTGGAACCATTAAGCTCATTAGAAACTATTCTAATTGCAAAGCAACCAGCGGATAACTTTTTTACATAGGGCTTTTATGTGGTCCTCAAATTTAAGTTTATTATCAATGATAAGACCTAGAAACTTTGTAAGGGATCTATTTTCTACAATTTCGTTATTCAAATGCAAGTCATTAAAGAAAAATCCAAAGGTGATTATGCTGGTTTTATTTACATTAAAGCAAAGTAAGTTTGGATCACACCAACGCTTAACTTCATGTAGGTCTCTATCGACAGTCAATTTCAGATCGACCCTATTTTTACCATGCCAAAGAAGACTAGTATCATTAGCAAAAAATGTAAATAAACCCTGAATATCTAAGGCTGCTAAGTCATTTAAATATAGCAAAAATAAAATGGCTCCCAAAACAGAGCCTTGTGGAACGCCTCTAGCAATAAGTGATTTATCAGAGTATTCGCCATCCGCTCTTACCATTTGCATTTTGCCCTTAAGATAGGTAGAAAACCATCTTAGTGTAATCTCACCAAACCCATAGCGTCTTAATTTCCGCAGCAACACTCCATGATCCACACAATCGAATGCTTTCGAAAAATCACAGAATATTGCCGCAACAGCCTCGCCGCCATTCATATTTAGGTAAACCTGATGGAGGAGAGAAAAAATGGCGTCCTCTGTATTCTTACCAGAAAGAAAACTAAATTGAAAAGGATTCATAATTTTGTTATTTTTCAAAAAAATCATTAATCTCCTCTTGACCACCTTCTCAATGACCTTTGGAAGCGTGGATAAAAGGGAAATAGGACGAAAATTGGAGGGATCACTCATGTCACCTCTCTTAAATAACGGAACAACAACGGCACCTTTTAAACACATTGGAAATTGTCCCACTACAAAAGATTGGTTAATCGCACATGCGAGTGCATGCAATGCAGACTCCGGCAAGCATTCCAATATTCTTACAGAAATTCCATCATACCCGGAGGAATTCTTGTTTTTAATTTCTTTAAAAATTTGTTTTATATCTACCACATTTGTGCTCTCAAGAACAAAAACTTCAGAAACATTAGTTTGTGCTAGATAATCCATGGGATCCTTATTTGAATTTAAATTTGAAGTTAATTTATCACCTATTGTACAGTAAAAGTTATTAAGGATGTTAGGATCTAATTCTATATTACTCTGCAATAAGTTGGATTTACCTCTTAATTGATTAACAATTTCCCAGTTCTTTTTTGTGTTGTTTTTTGCATTTTTAATCTTACCCCTATAATACAATTCTTTTGCCGCTCTAATGGCCTTTCTATAAATTCGCTTATATTGATTAAAATATGTAACAAAAAACTGATTATTACTGTGGCACTTTCTCATGGTATGTAGAGATCTCAAATTTTTCGATGAAGTCTTTATATCACAAGTAACCCAAGGTTTTTGATTTTTAACCTTAAGATTTTAGGAAAAAGGAGGAGACGTCAACCTAAATATTGGGTGTTCACCCACTTAATGAGAGAAACATACAAGGCTAGATATTTTCAATAATTTCGCATGACTTTAGATCAGTTTAACAAATTACATAATATCTTCTATTTAAGATATCAAAAAAAAGTTTTTACAAAAGTTTTGGGGTATAGGCAAATATATATTCCAAAATTATTTTAAAATATACAGAGTAGTCCAAAAAAGTGGTACAATAAAGATATTAATTTTTTTAAATGCAACACCCTATATATTTTAGCATTTTTAGATTCCCCACGAAATTATATATTTGACGCTATATTTGGTTTTTAAATTTTTTACAACGTTGCCAAAAAAAATGAAAAATTCTAAAAAATTTAGGAAAAACATAATGGTATAAAATAATCTGTATTTGCCTAATTAGAAAATCTAAAATACAAAATGTCTTGCAGACTCGAAGTATAGGGATAGAAGAACAATATAAAACAACTAAGTGGTCGAATTTGTGTACAGGGTGTTTTTTGTTGACATCCGAATATAGAAAATTTTATAATACAATAACCCTGTTTATTCAAAAACAACACCCTATATTTATTAAGCTCATCCTATAGAGAATTTAATTCTCTTTTATTCTCTATAAGTCACCCCTATACCTATCTTCAATACTTTGCCAATATTTCGATTTGTACTTAAATTTTCGTAAAAAAACTGATTTTCCTTTTTCTAGTTAGCCGTGACCCGGAAAACCAAAACAAATGCAATAATTACAATTTTCAGCGTCCATTTCAAATAACTTAAACTAGCCCATACAATAATACACTTTGCCAAGACTGCAAAAGGGAACGATCTTACTTCTAGTTATCTATACAAATGTTCGAAGTGGCCCCCCATTTACATTACACACACAAATTTCAACACGTCTATAAAATGATTCATTTAAGTTCCTACACATTTCCACTGTAATATTTTGAAAACAATTTCTGATACTGTTGTAGGAGAAATTTTATATACTGTATCCTTCATGTATCCCCAAAAACTAAAATCAATTTTTGTTAGATCTGGAGACCTGGGTGGCCACAAAACTGGTCCGTGTCTTCCTATCCATCGCTCACCATAAGTTTCATTTAAATGACCAATAATTTGCCTTGTAGAGTGAACAGGTGCCCCATCGTGAAGAAACCACATTTGTTCCTTAAGTGCATGTGGAACGTGGACCTCTAAAAAATATGACTCCCCTACCACCCCTCCCCAAACATTCAAAGACCACCTATTTTAAAAATGCACTCTAACAAAATGGGGATTGGTAGTCGCATAATAATGAAAATTGTGCCTATTTACGTTCCCATTTTTGTGAAAACTTGCTTCATCACAATAAAGCACATTATTATATACGGAATTATCATTTGTGGAAATTGCTGAGATATTCTAAAATTTTTCGTCTGCCAAAAACGAGCACTTAGAATAATGATGAATTTAAATTATAGACAGTCATGTCGGGGAAAATTTAAAGAATTTAAAATCTTGATCGTAACTGCAATATTTATACAGGAATGTATTATTTTTTTCTTTAAAAACAGATCTTTTATAAATAACGTCTCGCAACAAGTATATCAAACAAGAAACTTCGAATATACATATCCAATATACAGATTAACCATAACAGAAAAAGGCCCGTATTATCAATGTATCAAACTCTATAACGGATTGCCTAATTCTATAAAATTATTAAATAACATTAAACAAATAAAGAAAAAAATGTTTTCTTTGCTACTGGAAATAGAACCATATAATTTTGAAGATTATTACAAATATCTTGATAAGTGGGAGCTAGTCTTTGCTTTCTTTCTCTCAGGACAGGATAATGTTTCTTTTTTGTTGACACTATTTAATTGTATGTTATATACTTTTTAAATAAAGATGATTTATTATTATTATTATTATTATTATTTGCAAAATTCCATTGTTCTCTCATTTTACTTTGAACCCACTCACAGAAAACTACTCGTTTATTATAATCTTTATCATTAAGCTCTTGTAACAGCTGCACATGGTATCAATGAATTTTATGGGCCCATATTATCCTTTGAACTGATGATCTCGCAATATCAGTTTGTTGTGCAAAAGGTCGTTAACCGATATGGGGATCTTCAGTGATGGCCATTATAGTATATTATTAACCAAGGTTTAGACAGCCATCATTATTGCCCCAGCGGCAAGTTTGAATCACGAGGAGCGGAGCGACGAGGGATTAAGACGCGAGGGCTATAAGCTGTCTAAACCGTGGTTAATATAATATTTTATCCACTACTACAAACTTTTATAAGACATTTATCTTTATAGTATTAATAATTATAAAAAATTATAGGTCTTAGGTATAAGTATATTTTTTAATCAAGTTACCTTCGCTTTGGAATTGGCAAAATATTTTGTTGTTTTGTCAGGTGGCTTTGTTTATCAGATTTTACGAATTATCCGTTTTTTTAAAAAATGAGCGAAGAAAATGTTAGTGATATTATTATGTGTACACCTTCAGAATTAAGGATGGAAGCAGAAGAAATGTTGATTGTATCGATATTTTACAATATCAAGCATCTCTAATAATCTAATATGTATTGACAATTATCTGGTTGCCTAACCACAAGAAATCACCTTTCAGGTTATTCATGTTTATGAATTCATGTTGTAGAATCAAAAAATCAAGTTACCTGCGTTCAAATAGATTCTTGAAGATCGGTCAATAATGGATTTCAATGCCTTATTATTGACCATGGTCAATAATAACTTATAAGGTAGAGAAAAACGATTTCTAACGTTAATAATCGGTCAATAATGGCGATGTTATAGGTTAGTAGTGGAAAAAAACATTTATCTCATTCTCTTCCGTACTTCCAGTTTTTCTTTTATTATTTTTATTATAAGCTACACTTCCTGTTCTGTCAAACCTCTCCATCAATTTTTCGAAAGCTCGTTTTTTGGGTTGCCGCCTGTCTGGATATTTTTCGTGATAAAGTCTTGTTGCAAATAATGAATTGTTATCACTTGCACCAATAATGTAAATCATATCAATCTTTTCAGAATTTGGAAAATTCATTTATTAAATATTTAAATTAATTGCTAGAACTAGAATATTATTGTAACTACAAAAGTCGTTTTGGGACAAATAATATATGATGCCTAATCTCACACTACAAATTGTGATCGCATTTGTTTTGGTTTTTCGGGTTATGGATAACTAGAAAAAGAAAATCATAGTTATTTTACGAAAATTTAAGTAAAAATCAAAATATTGGCAAAAGCATTGAAGATGGGTATTAACAAGAATAAAAGCGCATTAAGCTCTCTATAGGATTAGCCTAATAAATATAGGGTGTTGTATTTGAATAAACAGAGTCATTGTATTTTAAAATGTTCTATATTCGAATGTCAACAAAAAACACCCTGTACAAAAATTCGACCACTTTATTCTTTTATTATCCCTATTCTTCGAGTTTGCAAGCCATTTTGTATTTTAGATTTTCTAATTAAGAAAATACAGATTTTTTTATACCATTATGTTTTTCCTAAAATTTTTAGAATTTTTCATTTTGTTTGGCAACGTTGTAAAAAATTTAAAAACCAAGTATAGCGTCAAATGGATAATTTCGTGGGGAATCTAACAATGCTAGAATATATAGGGTGTTGCATTTAAAAAAATGTACCTTTTTATTGTACCACTTTTTTGGACTATTCTGTATATTTCAAAATAATTTTGGAATTTATATTGGCTTATACCCTACAACTTTTGTAGAAACTTTTTTTTGATACCTTAAATAGAAGCGCCGATATATTACTTTGTCACAAAAATGGGCCACCTTGAAATACAGGCGGTTACAATTTTTAAGTAGAACAAAAAATATGTACGCCACTGCCATTTTCCTTTTTTGCTAGCACAGTTATGTAGACGGGTACTAGTTATGTTTTTATACGGCGTATCTTATTAAACTTTGATAGGCATATGGCGATATGCAAATAATTTATCTCTTTAATCGATAACCGTTCGTCGACGAATAAAAGTCTAGGTACCATTTTTGCGTAATGATTAGGCGCAGTTATGAAAATAATATTTATATGGGGCGAGGTGTTCTGACCTGCCATCACATTTCCTGTACTTCCGACAGTAAACGGATAGTTCATGAAATGTTGCATCATTTAATAAAATACATTATTACTTTAACATGGTTTCGTTTATTCCACGATTTGGTAACTTTTTGATGTTTACATCAGTTTAACCTTGTATTATTTTCACAGTAACAACTTATTATGTGTATGTTGCCACGTAAGACACCTTGCAACTAAGGTCCATTTAAACACCCTTGGGGTTTAGTTCCATTTAGCTTAGACAAACGAATTAACACGTCTTTGTTTTATTTTAACTGAACGAAACGTCTATTTTACTTTAATGCTGGAGTAAATAATAACTTGTTTACATTGGAACATAGAATCAACACACTTTTCTATTATTATATCTGAGAACTAAACTGCAACATCTTTCTTTTACTAAGAAGCTAATCACTGCCGTCGGGAAACTGCAATTCTCGTACGGAAGCCTTTTAAGAAAATACTATGATATACAAGCTTGTTGCATACCCAAATACACACGACGTAATTGCCCTTTTTGGATGAAAGAAAACCTTTTATAGAAATATCACTACACTGTGATCGAACTAGAGTGACACCTTGTGTCATAAACACACGCGTATCCCGCTACCCGGCCACGTGGAGCAGCTTCTCGCCTCGAGTCTTGGTCACTACTACTCTTTGCTTCTCTCTGTCAGCGTTTAACTGAACAGCGTGCGATTCGTTGGACCAATCATTTAGCTGTTGCTATGCCAGAAGTCAGTCGAAATTAGAATGGCAGGCGGTGCTTTTCTTTTGTTACAGCCTTGCGGATTTGCACTTTGAGTTAAAATTAGCATGTTACGTTGCGAAGTTGATTGGTATTTTAATGGAAGTATTCATATAATAACCGTTAATTTCGGCATCTGATACTCGATTATCCGCAGTTGAAAAACTAAAATGAATATTGTTAATTGGAGCGTCGAATTACGCGCGCAGCATGGCTTCACGTATTGCATGCATACATAACTCTTTTTATTACAAGTATTCAATGCTTCACTATATGTGTATTCTTTTGCTAGATACTAGACACGTACGAGTAGTATTTTCTCGTAGTACGTCCAGGTACGTACGTAAAAATGTCAAGTTTAAATTCTAACCTAATAATTTGGTTCAGGTTAGTAGTCACGCGCAGACGCCATTGGTAGAAATAGAGCAAATGTTTTTTTTTGATATCCAAAGCGGTCTCAAATTACCGTGACCGTGCAGCGCTGTACTCGGTGGAATGTTCGCTTAAAGCATGTCACATCGCCGCCTCTTGTCGCATACTGAATTGAGCGCTGTCGTCCTTAGTACTGACGCAGCGGAATAATACATATTATAGCAGTGTGTGTTACTTCGGTGACGTTAAACCGTGTTTACGGGAATGTTGTCATTTTATGATAAATCCATGTTTTAGACACCAGTAAAATTCCCATTGCTGATCAATTTAATATAATAACGAAGAGCATCGAGTTCCTAAATAGTATATTAACGATTTAAAAAGCTTAAAAGTCCTGATACCGGTTTTGGAACTGTTCGCACACAATGGTGAATATGAGGTTTGTTCCAACGCACCCGAAAACCATACATTGTACCGTCTGGTTTATGCGCAGAAAGAGAAAAGTATTCGAACGATCCCGTGACGATTTATCTTACGATTCTGGCGTTCCAACATTGTCAGTGTCTGTAGACGGTCATTTCTATACTTGGTTGAAAGCATGTACTTTTGGTGCAACATAAGCCGAACGGAGCTGAATAAGTTCCAGTTAATACAAAACAGGGCACTAAAAATTATTGCGGATGTACCCAGGTACACGATGAATCGCATACTTCATCAAGACTTTCGTATGCAGACAATAAATGAATTTTTCACAAAAATTATTACAGACTATTACAGACGTACGGACGTATCGACAAACCCATTAATCACGGACTCTCACACGAGATCTAGACCAAACAGTACGTACAAACTACCGAAAGACTGGCTCCCTGTTGGTCCAATCCCATAGTAGAGAGGCACTAATAGTAGTGAGGCACTATCCATCAACCACCAATCACCCAATCAATTCACAATCAATGGAATAGGCGCCAAAATTGCAGTATAAAAACTTTTCAAATCAAACAAGCAGAAATACGAATAATCAAGGCAAAAGTCAATTTCAAAATTTCTGATAAAACCTAAACAGTTTGCGAAGATCCAATTAAAGTCGCAGGAGAATTCCTAACTTAAAAAAAAAAAAACAGAGATCCCAAGTAGTACTTTTTAGACTGACATGCGCATTAGTCCGTTTGTCAAGTGCCAGCAGTGGTTTATTGATTATGGCTTTGGCATTCTTCTCTCGTTGTTTCTTTATTAGTTTTGACATTCCAAAATAAAATAATTTTGTGAATTAAAAAATATGAGCGACGAAGGAGACAGTCATTTTCTATCGAATGCTGAATCTTCTCATGATGATTTTAATGTTTTAAACGAACCACGAGTTAAAAATGAAGAAAACCACCCGAAACAGTTTTTATTTTTGAAAGTATCCTGGCGCTTAGTATACGTTTAAAAAATATCGGTTCGAAAACGCGTGTCTATTTTTGAACAGTCACGAACTATGCCAAGTAAGCGCCTGCGCATTAAATCGATTGCAACAGTTTCATGAGGGCTTTGAGACGGTACAAAGATTGGGCGTTGGAAGAAACCTATGAAGATATCCGAACTGTAAAAAAATACAAGTTTGCGGATACTTTTGAAACATATTATTAAAGATATTTTATGGTGTCGCCGTAATTAGTTTTGGTTTTACAGAAAAATTGCCCCATACATTTCTTTTGTTTTTCAACCATTCGAATCGTCGCGATTTGGACTGCTGGTTATCACCGCCGGAACGTCTCACATCTGCAACGTCATATCGTTATCCTCCAAGAATGGCTAGATATGTGAAAACTAACATTGAATGAAGACAAAACGCTTTGCCATCTTTTACTCGACGGCCGAAGTGAAATTACCAAGAACGAGTTAATGTACATACTAAGTCAATTTCACGGAGCGATAAAATTTAATACATTGGCCTCACCTTCGACAAAAAGATGGCTTGGAATGCATGCGTTGACGAACGAATTGCCAAGGTACAGAAGCAGCAGAGTGTTGTATACCCACTGTTTTGTGCCAGAAGCAAGATAAATTTCAAAACCAAAATAACAATTTACAAAACTGTCATAAGACCAGTTCTGACTTAAATCCGGGGACGCATTGTTCCAACGTGTTGTGTTGTGGTGCGTTATCGTAAACATATTGTTCTGGTACATTATGACGATAATATATACTTAATGCAAATTTAAAACCGTTGTACGTCATACCCTTTAAGTGACGTCAGATATCGACAGTGTTGCCAGCTTGTAACCAAAATATCCGAGTGAGGGAATTTCAGTTTTTTTTTTCATAAAAACAAGATAAATTACAAACATTTCCCATAGTTTATATATTTGTTTACTACATAATACCTTTTACCATCAAGGAAGCCGTAAAACCTTATGTCCATATTGCTCAGCCAGGTTATCAACTAAATATTTTTTTGGTGGCTTATGCCTAAAAACAATTTAAATTTAATATTCAAGAATATGTTAAAAAAAAGGGCATACAAAGTATCTTGTACCAACCTATTAACGATTTGTAAAAGTTCGGCTTAAAACATTGTATAATCAAATTTAATTTTATTAGTAGTTAACCATTCTTGAATTGCAGCTTTATTCCATGATGTATTAGGTATTTTTGTTAACAACATGCTATGGTATGGGGCGTGGTCTATTACAATCACAGGTGGGTTTGCTAAATTTTTCAATAATTGGTTTTCGAACCATTGTAAAAAATTTTGCTGATTCATTTCTCCATGGTGGTCACTCAGTTTAGTTTTAGAAGAGAAAATTGCCTCTGCACCCTTAACAAAACCATCTTCACTAGCAGCATGAAGTATTACGTACCTAGAAAAATATGTTTTACCTGGGTAAACTTCTCATAGTTTATATATTTGTTTACTGCATAATACCTTTTACCATCAACTTTAGTAGATCTAACACTTCTTTTATTTTCATCTTGCCAAGATCGACCAATGGTACCATTCTGGGAAATCCATGTTTCATCCAAGAAAACAAATTGGTACAAGGATGCTTCTTTTTCTTTAACATATTCTTTCAAAAATACCAATCGTTTGAAAGCTACATGGGAAAGTTCCATAAGCCCTCGCCTCGGTTCATCTTTTTTCCATCCGAAGCCTATTTCCTTTAAAAGGCTTCTTAAAGAGTTAAGACAACCATCAAACAGTTGGCTGTCTTTTAATTTCTTACTTAAAGTTGTCAAAGTTACATGATGTTCTAAAAGAAGTTACAGCTTATGCATAACCAGGGTAAAATATTAGTTTTTGAATAAAATAACTTACTTGTTTCACACATTCCATAAATAGTGTCACGAATAGAACTTATATCCAATCTTGACATATTTACAACTCTCTTTAAATAAAAACGTTTACTTTTAGGCGACTCCAATAATTTATTTTGCTTAACTGTTGTTGAAACTGCGCTTACAGCTATTTTTCACAAATAGTAAACAACGTAATCGACAGAGATATGTATGTGCACTTTTGTTGTCTTAAAAGAACAGTTTTTTAATGTTATTTATGAAAAGATCTGGAGTTTTTGTTAAAAAATTAACGGCACAGCAAGACAGAATCACAAAACAATAATTAAGGTTAGTTTTAGTAACGTCAAACAAAGCCAACGAACGAGCTGGCGCCACCGCACCGTTTACAGTTGTGTTGCCAACTATCGGCCAATAAAATTCAAATTATATTAATTGTTACAAGCTTAAATAAGCAAAATATTTGCTATAAGTGGGTTCGTATCAATGAAGAATACATTAAGTTTGTAGTAAATTTAATATCGCATAAAGTTTTAATACTTTTTGCCCAAATTTAATTTTCTCGTGTTTTCTTACGGGCTGTTAATTATTTATCAGCTGATTGATGACGTGCATCGGCTTTAAATCTGCATTAACCATAGGCGGGTTTCAAAATTAGTGTATTGTTTGCGTTCGTTATAGACCATGCCCTCAAGCTCGAAGAATAGACAATCATGATTTCTCACGTTTCAATTAGCAAATTTTCATTCATTTTTGTCTCAACGAAATGCTCGAATTTGCTGTTAAAACCGTGCTGATGCTTGTGTTAGCGTCTGACGGAAATCCGGATTTCATCACGACACAACACGTCAGATCGCGTCAATCGGCGTAACATCAGATCAATTTGCATGCCGCCCATTTAAATACACGAGAAATAAGCTGTATTATCTGTGCACAACACATCACGAATCGTTTAAAAGTTCAAAAGTTTCAAAATAGAGTACTCAGGGTAATTAGAAATGCACCAAGATTTATGTCTAGACGTACTACATGCGGACATGCACATGGACAGAATAGACGACTATTTCACAAAATTTAATAATAAAGTATTTTCAAAGAACGGACGTTTCACTCAACCCGTTAATAACAAATTCACGTTCACTCCACTGAAGAATAGATAAAGAGCAGTAATAGCAGTCTGCATTGTAAAAATCAAAAACGAACCAATAAAAATAAAAAAAGAACCAATAAAAATTAATTAAAGAAAAAAGTATGTATACAGGGTGTTACTTAATGATAGGCCGTATCTGTATGGAAAATCCAAAAGTGAAAGTCTTGATTTGACTAACTCAGTGAACTAACCATACGACGGAACGTTCTACCCACACACTACTTAGAAAAAGTAACATTAATTTTATCGTCAGCTTTATAATGAGACGGGCATATTCGTTAGCAGTGGCAGTGGCAGCTGCTGAATACACTTGTGATCCGAAGCGGTGCGGCGCCAGTCCAAATATTAAGACTTTACAGACATTTTAACCGACGATGCCGTTGGTACTTTATCATACGTTTTGGATAACGAGGTGGGCGAGCCGAACGGATGAAAGATGTCGAAATGTATGTGGCGCTTTAGGCGTGTTCTCGTTCGATTTTGGTTGATCATCTTAAATCGAACCAAACTTTCGTTCATACGCTTCAATAAATTCAATCAAGGATGCAATCGATAATTGAAATAAAACGGCGTGAAATGCAGCTGTCACTGCAGATGTAAAAGTTACAACTGGTTTAGTATTTGAAAATATCCTGACCTAACATACGTTATATCAATGCCGTCTATTTCCAATTTCCTTTTTTTTTTGTCTAGTCTATGGCTGCAAAGACAGTCACGATTATGGTATAATTCCATACATTTTAACATAACACTCCGACCGTTTCAAAGCAATTTTGTTCCATTTTTCGCAAAAATAGTAAGCACTTCAAACTGCGAGGCAGGCTACAGAATGCACCAAAATTGAATAATTCGAGTTGACAGGCAATGTTAAATATGTTTCAACTCGTTTAAAAACCGATGACGACCCACTACTTGAACACAAACCTAAATTGACAGAGTTTTTTCAAAATGATTATTAGCCTTATGATCAAACACACAAGTTAACTTTAAACGTATCGTTTCCATGACAACAACCGAAAAAAGCCTACTTGTTAATTTTTCACTGTGGTTGAAAAACAGTTAATTTTGAAGTTAACGTCTAAAGTTAACTTGTGTGTTTGATCATAGGGCTGTATACAGGGTGTTTCCTAACCTCTCTGAAAAAATGAAGGAGGTGAATCTTCACCTTATTTTAAGACGAAAATGTGGTATAAAAGTTTTTCGCTTGTCGCTTCTTTTTCGAAATGCAGGGTGTTAAAAAAAAATTAGTAAAGCAATAATAATCATTATAATAATTGGTTTAAAAACTTGTAATAATGAGTCAAATAAATTGCTGAAAATGTCCTCCATGAGCCAGTAAACACCCATGTACACGACGTGCTAAATTGTCTCTTACGTGTTGGAAAATTTCGGGACTGGCGCGAATCGTATTAAAACCATCAATAATAGAAGAAGAAAGGAAGAAGAAAGGAATCTATTGGAAACAATACAAAGTGAGGCGATTAGTGAAGAAATAGGTGCTGCGGAGCTGTCCACAAAAATTAATAACTCGGAGAAAACTCTTAATGTTCTACATATTAATATAAGAAGTGTGAAAAAAAACTTTAATGAACTTATAGTGTTTCTAGAATCCTTTCAAATTAAATTTTGTGATGTAATTGTGCTGACTGAATGTTTTAGGTTAGAGTCCGCTACATGTTTTAGCCTACCTGGTTATGTAACACATTATACCTTTAGCGATATTAACCGAAATGATGGAGTATTGCTTTTTACTAAAATTAATTTAAACGCTGAAATAACAACTCACAGAATGCAGCAAACTGGAATCCTAGTAAGTAGAGCGGTTTTTGAAATAATTAAAATTAAATATGGGATAAATGCTCTGTATAAGAGCCATGAGACAGCAGTTCCTTCCTTCTTAATAGATTTAGAATCATATATATTAAACATAATGATTAATAATTAATATATATAATACGAAAAATAACTAAAAAAATTAAGGTACTCTTTTACACAGATCCCCGCCAATTAACTAATTGTAAAATTTTAAATTGACCCAAGGTAAAGTGCTCTAATCCCTTATGTTTAACAAATATCATTAGAATATCGTTTGGCATTAATTAATAAAATGAAAAAAAAAATACAATTTTTTTTTATATCGACAACGAAGCGACATGCGAAAAACTTTTATACCACATTTTCGTCTTAAAATAAAGTGAGGATTCACCTCCTTTTTTTTTTCAGAGGTTAGGAAACACCCTGTATAAGCTAAGACAGCCGTTTTAATTTCATGACCACCTTTACCAAGATAATTTTTGATAGCGTAATATGGTATACAATATTCTCTTCTTATTGCCTGTAAAATGACAAGACATGGCAACGTCATGTTTTATTGTTTTGTTTTTTTGGAGAAATAATGCACTCGTACAGCACCCTATTATTGGAAGTACAAAAGCTATTTCCATAACACCTCGTTTATACAGGGCGGTCTAAAATGTTTACAACAAATGAAGAACTTTTTTTATAATCTTTTCTTACAAAATTTTATTTTTGCTGCAAAACCTTTTACTAATAACTCCATTTTTGACCAATCTGGATAGTGACTTATTTCTGTTAATTATAGTCAGGTGTGTGTATGGACAGATTTTTCTTTGACTTTGAGATGTGTGTTAGGTTGCTCGTAAATAATTAATAATAATTTTGTTTGTAACAGATTACACCAATAAACATACAATATCGCATCTTAATGTCTAATATTTATGTTGAAGTTTTTTTAGTTTTCTTTAAAGCACCCAATCATTAGCCAGCAAATCTGTATTAACCAGTTTTTTTTTGTTTTTGTTTCTTTCCCATCTGGACATGAAGAAAGCTACGTGGCAAGAATATTAACAATAGGTTAGAGGATCACGTCATTTTTGATTGTGTTTATTTATTTTTTTTACTTTTTGCTTTTTTGCTTGTATCTGACATTTATTTGCATTAAAAACTTTGCTTTCTGGGTATACCTTACATTTTGTGACATGATAATGAGAGCGACTTATTTATTATAAGAAATCTCGGTTGAATTGTGTTGTCTTATAGTCGAATTATAAAAAAATTGTTAGTACCAAGAAAATATAATATTTTATATAGATTTGTCATCTAAAGGCTCAAATTATCAATATCCTGTTAGTGAGAGCAGTCATATAACGTCCATGACAATCGTTGTTCCAACAGTGGTATCCTTAAAAGGTATAGGGTTAAGGGCGTTCAGGTTCGGTTCGATTATTGGGTGGGGAGGAGTTTTGTTAGTTTATTTAGCAACTTTTTATTTATCTTTTATTATAAATTGATGCATCTCTATTCAATATAGAGCTTTTCCAAAACTAGATAAGAAAATTAGCCTTTCGCATTTTTTATTATTTCATAACTTGTTTAAAAATAATATATTTATTAACAAATAGTTAGAAACGTAAAGAATATACATTTCCTTAGATTTGTATTTTTCCTTTAGGCAGACTTAGCCTTGTTTCGCCGTGTCACGGCTCATTAGGGAGACTAGCGTCCGACCAAAGGGAAAAGACAAACCTAAGGAAATGCAAACGTTCCTAATTGTTAATAATACAGTTTTCGGTCAAAACGATCGGCTGTTGCGTTCGAGCGCCGAGAGATGTTGCTTTATGCTACATTCTTACTTGATCAATAAAATATTTATTTTAAAATCTCTTACATTCTTTGAAAATCAAATAGATATCTACTATCTATAGTGTGTTTTAGAGTCTCAGGATAAATGAAGCGAAAGGGTTAAAGGGCAATAATAAATTCGACGAGTTTGGGTTGATTACATAAAGTTTGTCAATATTTTTGTTTTAAAAAAATTGTATTGGCTTTGAAAGGGGTGAATTTATTGATTTTATGTGTAGGTGAAGTGTCTCTTTCCTGTACTAAATATCAAAAGAATGTATTAGAAACAGGTATTATTCAGAGTAGAGAATGATACCAGTGTGCCCAATTAAAAAAAAAATATACGCCAACCCAAAATTTAATGTTTGTCAGCCCTTTGATGATAGCGATTTTTTAACACAGGTTACATTAATAATAATAAATTATAGATCTTTCGTAAAAACGGCAGTGGTTTTTTTATGATCAGGCACGGCCAATAAAGACTAAGGTTAACGAAAGCAATCGCCACGTTATTGGACCGTTTCACACATGTAAATGTCAAAAACAGCGTCCATTATGCCTTGTAGATAGGCATGCGCATGCGCGAGGGCGGCGATTTAAAATTTTATTATCCTTTTGAATATTTTAAAGTAGTAATTAAACATAAAACTGAGTAGTTTGTAAACATAAAATCAAAATAAATGAAATAGGATAACAACATCATATTACACAGACCTATATAAAAAGAAAAATATACAATATATAAATAAATTATTTCTTTAAAACATAAATACCACTTTGGAATAATCAAAATCTGGCTTTCATATATCTAAAATCAATGTAATAGAATTAATAAAATAGTAGTTTGGACTCGGTGGACTGGAAACTGATGGTCTGGTTGGTTCGGTGTAACTATGAAACCATGAAACCAAGGCATTACAGGGTTATTGCATTGAAATTAATAGTGGGAATAGTTGTAGAGTTGTAGGCAATTTAATCTTTTATTAAAAATAAGCCCTGGTTACTTGACTTCTTGAACCCAATTTATCTTACGCCGTTTACCCTTAAAATGGTCTCAGGCCTTCTCACTATGCATTTCGAAAAGAAAATGACCTTCGTCTTGGCCGGATTCCGACGAATCTTCCAATCTGAAAGCCATTTTTCTAGTGAAATAATGTGCCTTTGCAGTCTAGACACCAGTTTCCTCAGTGTCTTTGAAACAGAAGTAATTGCAGTATCGTCAGCAAACAAAAACAGCTCATTAAATCTGTCCCTCGGAATGTCATGAACATAGATATTATACAGCACCGGAGCGGGAGGGGATCCTTGCGGAACTCCCGCCCTGATGTGTTTCGGATCTGAAATCGCGCCTTCTGATTAGACTACAAAACTTCTGTTCTCAAGAAAGGGGATGATGACCTTCATGAGATAATTGGAGGCCCTCAATCTTATTTGCTTTAATATCAGACCGCAGTGCCAGACCTTATCAAAAGCTTTCGAAACGTGTGTACTCTCTTGTTGAAATCCAATAGAATTCTTGTAGCCAACCTTCTAGCCTGTCTCACAGCCCAATGTTCTCCCATGAAATCAAACTATTCTTCAGGGAGAACATTGCGCTCGAAAACAAAATTTTGCAGGCGTCTAAAGGTGCGTTTTGATTATGCGCGGCAGCCGCGCGCGCCATGTTCGACCGCGGCAGTTCTGTTTATTTGCCACGCGAGCCATTTGTGGCACCACCTTTTGCATAAGCGCGGCAGCCGCTCGCGCCTGATGATCCAGTGGCAAAATTTAGTTTTCGCGAAAGAAAATTACCACCTAACTAGCGATGGGATAATTCGAATTAAAAATCCTCGGTATTCCGATTATCAAAATCCTCGGTACATTCCGATTCTTAATTTCGAGGATACTCGTAATCGAAATCTGAATTTCAGCCGAGTATATCCACAGAAAAATAAAGGTTAGTTACAGGATAATATTATTGCCTGACTGAAGAACCGAGGCGCGGTCGGTTCGGTCGCAAAATGACAAAACAGCCAGACAAACGTGAATTTTAATTCGAGGGCGTGCATACAGCGCAGTGAAAGAGTGAAATGAACAGCGAGAAATGCGAGAATGCAATGCATGCTTTGGCTCTCGATGTCCAGTCGACAGCGTCTCTGTCGGATTTTTATATTTTATCTATAGAAACCTATAAAATCACCTGACTCCTGACCTGACTCGACCTTCAGTAGACGCGTATTTAAACAGTGTTATATCACAACTAAACAATTAAATTAGTACAGGGATGTCGAGTATACTCGGTTATGGGTCGGGGATGTACTCGGGTCGATTTCGAGTCGACAGACGGCGCCGCGGTCAGATTTTACGACCGGCCGGCGAGCGAGCATGCAAAGCGATTACGAATTCGAGTATCATCCGGTTATGAAAATCCTCGAATCGCCAGTATCCGATTATTGAAATATACCGATTATGCCCATCGCTACACCTAACAGCCGTAAAAACTGACAGAGAATGGCTCGCTCCGCGACGTGTTAGGGCGCGGTGCTGTTCGAATTGACTCGCGCGGCAACACGGCATCAATTGAACGCGGCCGCCGCGCAATCCAATGTTTGAGGGTTTGCCGCGTATAGTCGATACGCGGCTTAAGAATTACTTTTTCGATTATTTTGGCCAGGCTATGGGCATATAGCTACCTTGCGTAGGTTCTTTGTTTTGTTTTAATAACAAAACGATCTTCGCTTTCTTCCCCACAAATATAGTGGCCTTCCTGAGATAATTACCCAGACAGGTTTACTATGCCCCTGATAATGTCTCCCGGTGGATTACGCAGTGCTGCGTTTCTTATACCGTCCAAGCCTAGAGCCTTCCTGATGTTTATACAAAAACCTTCCACCTCCTCCAGAGTGACTTCTTGACGTTTTCGATTGAATGGTTCATGCCGCGATATATCTGTACCGTTCTGGAGATTCTTTCATCTCTCCCTGTGTCGGCAGATGGGTTCTCGCTGAACTGATTGCGAAAGGTTCAACTTTTTGTTTACAATCCGACATAATGACATTATCCTGGGTTCTGACGAGCGACATCGGTTTCCGAGTGCCCTTCGTCAAGACCCTGTACGTTTGGTAAATACTACCATCCTCCGCATTTCAATCCCTTATCTTGGCTTCCCAGAGAGGATTCACGAGCATTTAATCGCTGCTTAACGACTGTATTTAACCTGTTTGCTTCAGCTTTTATTCGCGGATCTCCAGTGCGATACGCGATATGTTTTTCTCCCCGATTGTTTCCCTTAAATCATCAGGTATGGTTCCAAACTTGGAAAAACCAGACATTCTTGTGAGTGAAGCCGTTGCCAGAGCAACATTAATACAATCGATCAAATTCTCGACCGCCTGTTCAACTTGCTGCTGTCCTCTTAGTTGAGGAAGCGGCTCGGCCTCCTGCAATAGAGTTTTGTAGCGATGTATGCTGGCGTCGAGAGTAAATATAGGATTTCTATTTCTAAAAGGTCGTTAATGTAGAGTGGAAAGAGGTCGGGAGATCATATAAAACCTTGAGGGCATTGATGACAAATGTGTCCGAAAGAAATCCGTCCATCGCCACTCGCAGCGAACGGCTTTTAAGAATGCTTGGCAGCCATGAATAAAATTGAAACGGCATACCTGATCTAACTTTAATTAGAACTCCTCACACTCGATCCAAGGCCTTACAGTGCTACCGCCCGGGACCCCATTTTATTTTGCGTTGTTCCAGAAATGGTTAACATAAGTGAGAAGGTCTTCTGTTGTCCTAGAATCTAGACTTACGAAATCCATACTGGCGGTCACCCATGATGTAGAAGCCTTCCAGATACTAATAATTTTTGGTTGATAGCCTTCTCCACAACTTTTGATATAACTAAAAGCAATGCGACTGGTCGATAATTGATAGGTTTGGGCTGGAGTCGCATGGTTTTCCAGCCAGAAGGGAATATTCCTTTTTTGTAGGGTAAGTTAAAATTCCTACAAAATACCGGTGCCAATTCATCGGCGCAAGTCTTAATCACGATGACTTGGATTTGAGAATTTTTTTTTTGATATGACGGCTCGTTTGCAATTTTTGTTAAACCAAGGCTTATCGTTAGAAGGGCACTTTTTTCAGAAGAGGATGAAGATTTCCATACCAGTAAGGATGACATTCGATACTTCTCTAGCATAGATGGATGGATCGACAGAGGTAAAGCAAACGTTTCGCTAAGGTTCGAAAAATGTTCCTACGTCATCCCCCTTAGCTGATGATCATGCTAGTATGTATTTTATTCTATTTTACAATTTCAAAAATAAAAATAAAAATATATGAATTATTATATAAAAGGGGGAAAAAATCGTTGCCCACTAAGTGACTACTGAATTCGAAAGAATTTTTTCTTATGGAACACTTTACCTACATAGAAAAATAAAAGTTTACCCCGGTCAAGACCAACACAACTTTTTGAAAACAAAAATATGGCTAAATAAGGGAGGGGGGGACCCCAGGTCGCCGAATTTGAACTCGAAAGTTTGTTTGTCTTTTACATTTCTCGTTTCACTTATCCTGGAAGATAGTTGCGCAGAATTTTGCTCTCATCTTCTATAGATTATATGTCGTGTAATGTAAGGTAGCCCTTTTTTGCACACTGCACCATTTATTTTCTTTATTTATTATTTGCTTGCGCATTGTTTATTAATTTCGGTGTTTATATCGCGCTTCCTTTCTTCTGTGCCCTGCCACTACTAACCTACTACTACTAACTACTAACTTTTTACTTACTACCTTTCTTTCTTATTTTTCCTAAATCAGTATATTTATAAGAACTCTAAAATTTAAAACTAAATATATATTAGCGAGAAAAGGTGGCGGCGAATCGGACGAAAAGTTCTTGTTGCCATATTATCGTGACGCATTCACTTAGTGTGGTTTTCTTTTGCATTGCGACATAACCTAGAGGTGGCGCTCTTGTGCTTTCACTGCTAAATGTTTTCTACAATTAGTATTTGAGACACTGGATTGCCATTTTTAATAGTTGGTCTACCCAGGTTATATCAATCTGACGAGTGGTAATAACCACGAAACAGCCCAGTCCATTATTTCTTCTTCTAATATGCTGTAATGCAAAAGAAGACATTTATACTAATACTTTTCGTCCGATTTTCCCTTTTCATTTTTTCACGGACGCCAAACTCTCTAATAAATATATATTTCTGCTGCCTATATAAGAGTACAGCGTGTCCATTTTTGATGTAATTGCAGGGTATCTCGGTAACTAGTAAAGATAGAGACTTGCGGTTCTTACAATATGCGACTCTTTCGTGAAACAAAAGATGCCGCAAACAAAATTGTCATAGCTTTCTTAGTTTTTATGCTACAGGGTGTTTTCGAAAACGTTAGCTTTTTGACCACCCCCTGTATTTTGGTGACCCGTTAACTTATCAAAAAATTGAAAACTGTTTTTTTAGAGAATTTTTTAAGTAGAATTCACTGGCGTGCTTACTTTCTTTCTTAGGGGCTTACTTTTCGAGATTGAAAAGGTTAAATATAGCCCAATCAAATAGGAGAGAAATATACAGGATGTCTCATATAAAAAAATCATGTTTGCCGTATATCTCGTTAAGTAAGATACTCAGAAAAAAAAAGTAAGCACGCCACTGAAGTCTACCTAAAAAACTCTCTTAGAAACAGTTTTCAATTTTTTAATAAGTTAAAGCATAACCGAAATATAGGGGGTGGTCAAAAAGCACACATTTTCGAAAACCTCCTGAAGCTTAAAAACTAAGAAAGCTATGACAATTCTGTTTGCGGCATTCCTTGTTTAATGAAAAAGTAGTGTAGTATTATAAAAACCGCAGGTCTCTATCTTTACTAGTTAGTAGGGTATCTCAGCCCTGCAATTACATCGAAGAATGGCACCATGTACATCAAGTTATAAGAAACAAAAACTCTCCGTTGTTTTTTTCAGTGAACCTAGCTGATATTGAATGATATTTTTCATGTAATATGATGTAATATGTAATATTTGAGGCAAGTTTTAGAGTTCTTTTTTTGTCTGCTTGATTTCTCATACAATTTTTAGAACCGTTTGATTTGTTTTTGCAGTAGTACAGCAGATCATAAAGATTTTCATACCAAAAGTGTCGAAAATGATACTCCGTTTCTGTACTGTCTCTTGAGTCAACCTGATGGAAAGGTAAGTTTACTCGTATTTTTTCCTTGTGTTTTTAAGCAATACGTATACCGGGTGATGCATGGCTTAGTTAAACATAGGAATCCCATGTAAACTTTGAGGGGGCTAAATATTGGCTCCCCTGTTCATTTTAGAGATTAATTGTATTATAATTTTTTGAAAAGGCCGATGTAATAAACCCATGTGCCAAGTTTAAAAAAATTTTAGTAAGCCAATCCTAACTTATTCAACTAAATGTGATGGCAAAATTACGAAATTTTCATAGTTTAGGTAATACAGCAAACACCAGCAAATAATTTATATGACGCTATTGTCAAAAATTGACGTAAAGCTGGATCTAACGAATAAAGATTATTTCACATTAAAAACACATTTCACCAATCACACATCCAAAATAAAAGACACCAATATGTTTTTCTTACTAAGCCTTTAATTTAACATAACATACCTAAGACTACAGATTTTTACAAAAACATTAATTAATTAAATGTTCAAACAACCCTCTATTAACAGCTAAACAATATCCTAACCGATCATAAAAATCATTTCTAACATTGCTGAGTTGATATTGAGAAATATTGTCACATTCTAACGAAATACAATTTTTCAGCTGGCCTAGATTTTCAAGTTTTACATCTTTATAAATAAAATTTTACGTGGGCCACCCCGAACTCCTGTACCTTTATCTAGTCGCGTTACACTGGTTTTAGTTTTTCTAAAAATAGTGGGTAGTTAAAAAAAAAATATATGTAAATAAACCAATGCAGTCTTCCTTAACAGTTTAATGATTAAGGTAAATAAAAAGCTTCCTACATGTCACATCAGAGGGTACTTAAAACTAGTACGAAGTTAAAAACGACCAATGAATATAAAACAAAGTTTAAGGAGGACTTACCTAACATCGAGTTTAGTAGAAATGTACGTTGTCTCAAATTAATGAGTACAATTCATGAGATAATACTTGTAAATGTTGGAGACTTGGTGTATGAACTAGTTAATTTAGATATAAATGAAGTCTTGACTAAATGTGAAATTTAGATCGGTGAAGAAACATTGTGAATAAGATAATAAATTAATTTAATTTATAACAAAGGAAGAAGAAAGGTTTTCTTTATATTTTAGTTGTGAGAGTTTTAAAGATTTTAAAACATAAATTTAATGTAAAATTTTTAGAAATTGTTATCGTAATGTCGACATTACCGTTTAGTGGCTATAAAGGTAAAGAATATAACCTGGGCTCAGACACAATCGCGTATCTGCCGCAACGTGGAAGTTGAGGTTATTATTTAAAGGTTGTACTCTTTACCTTAATAACCACTTTTAAAAAAGTTTTTGAATTAAAAAAAAGAAAAAAAAATTTCAAATCTCAAAATCTTTAATGTGATTACATTTTATAAATTTTCTATAATATATGGCATAGCCCAATATCACCATATTAGCTAATGTCGATATTACGATAACAATTTCTTTTAAACTCGATGTTAGGTAAGTCTAAACTTTGTTTTATATTCATTGGTCGTTTTTAACCTCGTACTATCCTTTTTAGTATCCCCTGGTGATGAGTGCTTAAGCACTTAAAACATGTAGGTAGCTTTTTATTTACCTTAATCATCAAACTATGGAGGAAGACTGCGTTGTTTTATTTATATTACATTAACTCCACTGAAAGTATGGACTATTTTTTCAATTTAAAATGAAGGGTTCATAATTTATGTATTGTTCAATTTCATATTTTCGTACGTTCCTTTCGTGTTACTTATTAATATTAATACATTTTAGCCTCTTTCGTGTCCACCAGCAATGAGACTAGTTACTACGTATCGTAATGGCCAAGCGAAAAGGTATTTGCTCCGGGGCGATTCGGAAGGATCCGTTTTACTGTGGGCTATCCCGGATATATCAGCAGCTCAATTGGCTGCTATCAGGTAATGTATTCAGCCAGAGTAGCTTAGTTCAGGTTTAGCCTAGTTAAGGATATTAGAAATGGAACTATATCATGCTTCCTTTAATTTTAAGATTGATACGTTGATGAGCACAACTAGCTTCTCAGAAAGAGAATGTGAGGGTCTCTGCGCGAAGCGCCATATCTATAAATTCGAACTGATCTGCAGCTGGATTACGAACACTCGATACGTATGCTCTATTCCACAATTATTCGTTGATTTCTCGACCGCAATAAAATTTAAACCCAGCCATAAATAAGTGCCTTCTGAAAGGGTACAGGTCCTGATTACCTACTAATTTCAATAGTTTAGGTTAGCTATTTTCAACAAAGCAACAAATATAAAATAATAGGTAAGTATCTTTATTTTAATCATGTAATTAAATAGCTATTAATATTTATACGAAAATACTAATCTACAATATTATAATATCATATATGCCTTAACTAATTATTAAGGGCCTTAAGTTACTATTAATTATGTTATAGGAATCTTCGAATTGGATTCACGTGTCTCACAGAATTTTTAACTATTAATTATGTTATTATATATTAGGTAGGTTAATGGCAAATTGCAGGTGTTCAATATAAAGCAGAGTCTTTTCATCTTAGTTCATCAGTCGTTTGGTGTTTGTCAAGCTGTGCGTTAAAGGTATTTTCTTGTGTGTTATCGAGCATCCAAAATATGTCAGATCTGTGTGAAACTTCAGATAATATTGCTTCCGGAAGTTATGGTGTGACGAAGAAAAAACATTTATCACTTAATGCCAAAAACATCATAAAGAACGTTTACTGTAGCCTTTTAGAAAAAGGGTATGACCGGAGTGCAAGTTTTAGTGAAACGAGTATTTTGACCAAAGTTGCATTAACGACAGTAAAAGATATAATGACCAGACCCATCCATCCAATAATTAATAGTAACGTAAGGCCCTTAATAATTAGTTTAGGCATAGATGAAGACGATAGTGATAGTGAAACAGAGCTAAATATAGAGTAGGTTAAGTTAAATATTGTATTATTATAATATTGTAGATTAGTATTTATGTATAAATATTAATAGCTATTTAATTACATGATTAAAATAAAGATACTTACCTATTATTTTATATTTGTTGTTTTGTTGAAAATAGCTAACCTAAACTATTGAAATTAGTAGGTAATCAGGACCTGTATCCTTTCAAAAGGTCCGGTTGTGTAGGCACAATAGATATTTATCAGGCAGCTTATTTATGGTTGGGATTACGACTGAGGGTTGTCATTTAAATTTTATTGCAGTCGAGAAATCAACGAATAATTGTGAAATGGAGCATACGGAATCCACTATGTTTTTTCGTAAACGCGATTATGTACGCATTCGATGCGAGTCCACTCGAATGAAAGTCGTTGCGAAGCTCTCGATACCACGATTGGTATCGGAATGATATTCTTTTTTTTTTTTGTATCTGTCTTTGTTGCTCCTGGATACTCGGCTTGTTTGGTTCTGTCATTGTCAATGTCAGGATTTTAATTAAATGTGTGCACAAAATTTAGAAAACTAATCTTTGGTTGATGATGATTGGCGACATACAGCGACAGGAACAGTTCAGATTAAGGAAGCTATCTTAAATGAAATTAAGAGTTAAATATGACATATAAATATGTATATCGAGAGGGTAGTCGTTGCTGACTAGTTGAGAAATAGACTAGCGAATATTGGGGAGTGCAGCAAATGAAAGAATACTCTTTAAAGTTATTCCAAGCTTTCGGAAATCATTTATTTAATTTCCATCCTCAGGGAGACTACAAATTTGTATAAAAATTGAGATTAGGAAAATTGTTGTGATTAATAATCATAATGTTTACTTACAACTTTCTTGAGATTGTTCATAAAGATGTTCGTATAAAATAAGAGACATATGAGAAGAAAATGTGTTGAAAATCAAAGTCAATTGCAATTAAAGTCGACGTCAGGAGATACTATTAAAACCATTGTATATGGACGAATAAACACACAATTTAAAATAATGACAATGACAGTATCTCCTAACCTATTCAGTCACATAAAAATTGTTGCACGCAGGACATGGTTTCCCGCGTAATATTCTCATAGACTTTGAATTATATAACAATTTTTTCAAAATGTAATCAGTTAAGTTCGATTTTTATTTTAAATTGTGTGTCTTCGTCCATATACAATGGTTTTATTTGCTGCACTCCCCAATATTCGCTAGTCTAAATATGTATATATGTGACAACTTTGTTCTCTAGCCACATGCTGAGACCTTATACAATAAGTATTATGCTAAAACAGCTATTCTCTGGGCTATATGCCCGAACGAGCGCTGAATTATATAGCAAGATTTGGCGTATTTTAACTAACGCTGTTAGTACTAAAATACAAACTCAGATTGCAGAAACTACCGAAAAGAAAGGAATTAATCTTATTTCCAATGATATATAGGATGCCATAGTGCTGGTACCTGTAGACCGGTTTCGAACTCGTTGGTTCTCGTCAGTACAGTACATTATTTATTGAAACTAAGAGAGCCTGAAAGTACGCAGGAATTAAGCATTACCCATGCATCAGTACGGCAAATTTTAAGAGAACATATCCGTATCACGTGCAAGCTCTATTATTGTCTCGGGATTTGCCTCTGAGAGTAGCCCAAATCGCAAGACATCCAGGTTTTTTAAGTCAGGTGTTTTTTTACGGATGAAGCTTGTTTTTCTTGAAATTCAACCATGAATAGATCCATCATAATCACGTTGTAATGTTCTTGGTTCGTTGTGTAACAATGTAGTCAGGATACGATAAGAAAACGACAGTATCTAGTTCTACATAATAAATACTATATTTAATCAGTCTTCAATTCTCATATATATACAATGTTACAATGTACGAGGAACAACCTTTCAAGTAGTTGTCCTCCATAATACTATACATTAAACAACACATTCCTAATCTAAACATAAATGGATCAATGGCACCTCCGGCATTGAATCACTGATGGTCAATTGCCTAGTGAACTTGGTGGCGCCATTTAGCCATTACAACGTATGGACCGAAAAATATCTATAATATGCCATGATGTAAATAATTTCCAAGAACAGTTTTTTGTTAATACATAAACGAAAAAATGTCATAAACTGTCGTCTGCCCTATGTTAAGAACAACTGGCTGGACGGTTTCTTTAATAAAGCCATCTAATTTCCACAATTTCTGCTCTTCCTTAATTGCGTGCTCTATTCATTTTCACCACTGCTCTTCATTGAGTTCCTTACGTGCTTCCTCAAAATGCTTCGAACATCAGTCATTCTATATGTGGTATTTTTTCTAGCCACAGAACCTTTCACTTGAGCCCTTATTAATTCTATAGGGTTTAGTGTGCAGTGGTAGGTAGGAAGTACTGTAATATTCCATTTTTTGCCATTTCGTCAACAGCATATTTTATAAAGCGATGTTTGTGTGTCTTTACAATTGTTGGTAGCTCCCTTTTCTCACCCAAATGGTATTTGTTTCTCTAAAAGTCACAAAATTTTTTTTGTTTTTCCTGACCACGACATTCCCACATGAATAAGAAAGTTTGTCGGTCAGCTCGTCGAGAACCCGTTCCGAGAACTTCATCTGATCAATATGTGAACAGGTGTGCCACAGGATATTGACTGAACAGACATGTAAAGATACATATATCACTGTTTCAGTTATAGGTCAATCCCCAAGAAAGTTATAATCATTTGAATTCCTTCACTCTCTCGTATTCCATTTCGTGAGCCCTGCATCCATTTCGTGAGCCCTGCAACCATTTCATGTTATATTTTATTGAATTAAATAAACAGCAGGAGATAACTAAAGCCATAAGTTCTTCGGAAGTTATATTATCCGAGATCATATCAACAGTGAAAGCTTTAAAGAGGTATTAATACGAAGAAGATATTGTATTGGGGACAAATGTTAATATAATGAGAAAAACATTGATTACTGGCCTAAAAAATCGATTTTCCAATATCGATACAAGTAGCAATCATATATTCTCTACATATTTGGATCCTAAATACAAATTAACATTTCTTGAACAACGCACTAATGCTCATATTCAGACAGAATTTCGAAGAATGTACTACGCTGACACTACAGAAATTGTTCTAGATGACGACGCTGAAACCGATGAGGACGAAGTACCACTATCCACTTTGGTTCATAAAGTAAGTCCGTCAAAAAAGCAACGATGTGAGTCCATATGCTCAATGTACTTCATTGCTTAGAAAGTTCCAAGTTCTCAAAGCACAAAAATTTTGATAAAGAGATCGAACTGTATTTACATCAAAACGTATAAATAAGAGATTAAAATCTATTTGTCTGGTGGAAGAAACACAAAGAAAATTCTCCTTTTTTATCAAAAAAGCCAAAAAATACTTATTTGCCCCTGCATCAAGTGTTTCTAGTAACGGGGGAAAAATAATTATTTGCACCATAATCTGCCCATTATTAATTACAAATCCGCGAGATAGATTTACGCAGCTCTATCTTTTCGCCGACGATACAGCAATTACTTCGACTTCTAAATCACCGCGCATTGTCGTCAGTCGAATGCAGCGTGACGTAATCGAGCTGGAAAAATGGCTTTCGGCTGTTGTTTTTTCCGAGCGGTTGTAGGCAACTCTTCACATCGTCTTGATTGGTATTGAGCATTGTCCAAAACAACGACGGAGCCCGTTGGAATGAACTTAAGCATTTCCCCAAAATAGTCCTAAAAAACGTCAGCATTCATATAAATAAATAAATATGTCTTTATTGTAATTTACAATGTAATATTACAATTGGCGGAGTTGAAGCTTGGCTTCCTATCTTAACCAAGAGAGTTTTAACATATGTATAACAGAAAACGTAGTTTAAAAATATGGAATTTATAATCATCATTACACAATAATATATAGGTGTAGTTTATGGGCGATTCACAAGACTTAGACTTATATGATAGCGATCTAAAGTAAAACACATTAGTATCACATAGGTGGGCAGCGAGATAACTAGTGCGAGTTTAGAGGAAATTCTCGATATTTTGTTTTACAAATAATTTGAACTTATAATCAGAGACGTTTTTAAAATCGATAGGCACTTTATTGTCGATTTTCGAGACCTGATACGTGAAGGAGCGTCGTAAGTCCTAAACTAACAAAAATATAGAATTTTTTCCACGTCAACTTTACTTTGAAACACATGTTTCTAGAGTGAACATGGTTGTGATTAGCACTATTTAATTCAAATTCTCATTTTCAATCTATCATTTAATATGAAACAAAAAGTTTATCTCCATTTACTACCATGGGGCGTAGCCCCACATTTTAATCAATAATCATTTTCATTTACGACCATATGGCCTAGCTTCACATTTTAATTAAATTTCTTGCTTCACATATGTACAGGGTGTTATTTAAGTACATGGCCAAACTTTATCGGGTGATTCTAAGACGAAAAGTTGTTATAAACATAGGTCCGGTAAAGCTTCGTTTTCAAGATAGAGGGTGTCAAACTTTTTTAAAAAAATCGTTTTTTTGTAAATATTTTAATAATCCTTTAGCCGATTTTGTTGACATTTAGCAGTGTTATTTAGGGTAGTAAGGGTTTAGTTTAGCCCTGACTTGAATATTTTTTTTTAAGTTCAGTGGCGTCCCAAAAGGCACCTTAACCAAGATTTTTGACAAAAAAAAAATGTGCGCCACTGATTTTTTTGCAATTTTTGTATTTTTCTCGTCTTAACATCGATTGCCGAACACGTTGAAATATTCCCGGGGTATGTCTTATCTGATCACAAGAAACCCGTATCCGTTGGATTAATTATTCTTCAGTGTTGACTGGAGTTTTATAAATGAGGCACTTTAAATGCCCCCAAAGGAAAAAATCTAAAGGATTTAAATCCGGTGACCTGGGTGTCCATGACTGTGGACCTGCGCGACCGATCCACTTTTCTCCATAAGCTGCATCTAGAAATTGACTTGCTGTGTGGTGGGGCCCCATCGTGCATGAGCCGCATTGCTCCTCTTACTGGTAGCGGAACATTTTCTAATAGTTCAGGTAACACAAATTCCAAAAAATGACGATACTCTTGACCATTTAATCTCGCTGGTAAAAAATGAGATCCAATGACATAATCACCCACAATATCAACCCAAACATTCACGGAAAACTGTTTTTGATAATTATTTTCTATATCCGCGTGGGGATTTTCTTCAGCCCAGATATGATTGTTATGAAAGTTCATAATTGGATTTCTGGAAAAACACGCTTTATCGGTAAAGATAATATGGGATAGAAATGTCGGAGATGCTACCTGTTGTTGCAAAAGCCAAGTACAATAAACAACATGCTTGGGAAAATCCGCAGGTTATAACTCTTAAACACGCTGCATGTGGTACGGATACAGTTGATATTCCCTTAAAATCTGCCATACAGTAAAGTGAGAAATGTTTAATTGTTGTGTAATCATGCGTGTACTTGTATCGGGGCTACGCTCAACTTCATGTAAAACTACTTCCTCCATCTCCACTGTTCTTACTGTCGCAGGTCTCCCAATAAGAGCAGCCGACCTTTAAAAGGTGCCCGATTCGCACAGCCTTTCATGTATTCTTACAAATGTTTGTCTATTGTGCAATGAGGATATCTCTCTTGACAAATGCGTCTAACCGCTCTGGAATTGCATTGGGTCATTCCATAGACAAAATGCATATCGGCCATTTCTGAGTTTCTAAACTGAACCATTTTGTAACATCAGTAACGAATTTTATAGCTTCAAACTCTTAGAATCACTTCAGATAATTACGTATGCACTGTTTAAAGTTTTGTCAGTTATGCCAAAGTCAAATTTGTTTGAACAATTGTTTTTCCTTCCATGGCACTCTTACTTTTCTGTTACTTTCTAAACACTGCAGTAATAAATAACGTTATGTGTTTTATCGAAAACAGTTAATCTGTGCTGAAAAATTCAAAAGATGAATTTTGTTTAATTTTAATTGCTAAAATAAAAAACACGTTATTCCATGTCCACGGGCAACAATAAAAACAGTTTTAAATTATTTATAAAACACAGATTTTTTTTTTATTAATTGCAATAAAGTGATTTTTATGTTTTTTCTCAAAAACGAAGGAAGATACGAAAAAAATGCTAAAAATAAAACAGTTGTAGTTTTAGTTGCCTAATGCAAGAAAAATACAAAAGTTGCAAGAAATCAGTGGTGCGCATTTTTTTTATCAAAAATCTTGGTTAAGGTACCTTTGGGACGCCACTGAACTTAAAAATTTTATTCTAGTCAGGGCTAAATTAGCCTCTTACTACCCTAAATAACACTGCTAAATTTCAACAAAATCGGCTAAAGGATTATTAAGATATTTACTAGAAAACGATTTTTTTTTTAAGTTTGACGAAAAACATTGAAAACAAGGCATTACCGGACCGATGTTTATATAATCTTTTCGTCTTAGAATCACTCAAAGAATCAACCCTTAGAAGTTTGACCACGTACTTAAATAACACCCTGTATAAAAATTCTCTTTAAAATATTAAAACAATACCATAGAATCTAATATGTCTTAATTTCAAGAATTTTTATTTAAATTTTCTCTCACTTAAACTAAAATGTTCTTTCAAAATTCATAATATAAAATCTTCATACCGTCAACATGACACCATTCCAAATTTAAGTTCAGTCAGTTTCATTTTTTATTTAGATCTCAAGCACCTTCACAACCTGTGACAGCCTCGGCTACTTTAACTACAAGTCTAACCAAAGCTTGGAGTTCAGTAAGGCCTGATCCTGTCGGAATTCTAGATCAAGTTGAGAGACAAGAAAGACAGTGTATGTATAATACCATTTGTAGTTTTAGATTAATCATTGGAAGTAAAAGCATTAGTTCGTTCGCAGTTAATTAAAGCATTATATTAATTTGTCCCGATCGATGAGGTATTAGGCAAAAAAATCATAAAACAGTACAAGAGAAATAAATGGAGAAAAATAGGAATATTTCAAACACCAGTAAAGATAGATATAGCGTATACTTAAGCAAAATTGCAGGTGTATGGACACACAAAAATATATTTAATAGTGTTTCATTAGAAAACAACATTTTTTAATTTAAACTGTTTCAAGTTAAATCAGAAAGTATATGTAAAATACCCTATATTTTAAATATGATGGGCGTCTTATTTGTTCTAGCTTAGTTTTTACTGATACTGCATAAAGATTATAGGTGTAGCGTAGCCATATATGTATACAGTGTGTATCAGCCAAATGGAATAAATTCGATAATAGATACATGGGAGCGTGTCCGAAAAACCGCTCGGACAGGTCGATTGGTATTTCTAGTTGCGCATTTTTTTCAATAAAAACTTTTTATACAGGGTGTGTCATGTAACAGTGACCAATACTAACTTGCTTATTTTAAATGCAACACCCTGTTTATTATTCAATTTTTGGATCCTTCAGAAAATTTTAGACATATTTCATGTACAATATTCTATACCTATCTTCAACTGTTTCGGAAATTAAGTGTTTTCAGATTTATTGCAAAAATTAACAACACACTAACAAACTAATAAGTAATACTGTTTATTTTTTGATAATGTAAAAAACAAAAAAAAAAACATTAATGTCGGAGATGTTGAAAATTGATGTTAAAATGTTTTTACTGATATGAAATAAAAAGAAAAAGGTATAAATAGTTTTGTTTACTTTTGTTTTAAAACGCCTCACCTTAGCAAATTGTTGTCTGTCTGCATGACAGTAGTTGTCAGTGTTATAGTCGTTTGAATTTCGTTAACTGCATATCAGAAAAATGGTTTATTTCACAGAAATGCACAAAATAACAATTCTACAGATGATTGGTTATGGAGATAAAACACGGACACAAATGGAAGTTGCTCGCTTATTTCATGAAAAATTTCCAAATTTGCCGCCTATAAAGCTGGATTTATAAACTCGAAAAGTTGGCGAGGTTGAGGTTCAGTTGGTGTTGGAAATAGGATTTCAATTTAAACTAAAGGGAACACTTAGTTCCATTTATACACTCGTTCATGTTGTTGATGTAAAGCTCATGTAAGGTTCGAAAACTTCCCGGGTAGTTCGAGATAACCAATTTTTATGCTCGGAGTTCGGAATATCTAACCTCACAAACTTGATCATAACTTCAACCGCACCAACTTTTCGAGTTTATAAATCCAGCTTTACTCGAGGGACAGTTAGTAAAATAGAAAAGCAGTTTCGCCAGCTTGGACATGTAAAGCAGATAAAAAAAAGTAGCTGCCAATGCAATAAGTGATGATACCAAATTAGATATTATGCTCGAGTTTCAGGAAAACCCACATACTTCTAGTTGAAAAACAGCCCCAATGTACGATGTTTGCCATTTATCGATTATTCGAACATTACAAGAAAATAAAATGTATCCCTATAAAATGATACCTACTCACGAGCTCATGGGAGACGATTTTGCTAGAACGTATTTTTGTGAACAAATGATGGCAATGTTAGATAACTATGTGATCCAATTAGAACATGTTTTGTTTTCTGATAAGTGCACCTTTACACTTTACGGTCATGCTAATCGTCAGAATTGCCGCTATTGGTCAAGGGAAAATCCTCACTAGATAAAAGAAGAACATACGCAATATCCTGAAAAGGTTAATGTTTGGGCAGGAATTGTTGAGAGATCATATCATAGGTCCCTTTTTCATTAATGGCAATTTTAATGGCGATAATTATTTAGCACTGCTCCAAAATAATGTCTTGCCAAGTTTGACAAACTAATATCCTGATCCAGCAAACCCACAACTTCCAGCGAATATGATATGGTTTCAGCAAGATGGAGCACCGCCGCATTACCAAATCAATGTCCGGCAGTTAGAACGTAAGAAGAAATTTCTATTTAAGATTAGGATGTTGCCAAGACGTTCGCGGCGAGCATTTTCAACATCTCCCACATTAATGTTTTTTTTTTGTTTTTTACATTATCAAGAAATAAACAGTATTACTTATTAGTTTTTTAGTGTGTTGTTAATTTTTACAATAAATCTGAAAACACTTAATATTTCCGAAACAGTTGAAGATAGGTATAGGATATTTGACGTGAAATATGTCTAAAAATTTCTGAAGAACCCAAAAATTGAATAATATACAGTGTTGCATTTAAAATAAGAAAGTTAGTATTGGCCACTGTTACATGACACACCCTGTATAAAAAGTTTTTATTGAAAAAAAATGCGCAACTAGAAATACCAATCGACGTGTTCGAGCGTTCTTTCGGACACGCCCCCATGTATTTATTTTCGAATTTATTCCATTTGGCTGATACACACTGTATATGTATAGCCATATATAGTACTATACAGGGTGATTCACGTTGAGTGTCCTATTAAAAGTTCTGGCGAACTAAAAAAGATAGCTTTTTCAAATTCGGTGTGCCGCCTTAATAGGACATAGTCTATCTTTTAAAAATATTTTCACAGTTGCTGCGTTGCCAGTTCTACCCGAAACCAATGGCAACATTATAATTTCAAATGGAACACCCTATATATTATTGCATTTTTGAATTCTACGCAAAATTGTAAGAAACTTTTGTTAATATTTCCCTATACTTATCTCTTGCCGTTTTTGAAAAAAAAATAATTAATAATTTTTGATAGAAAACCACCGTTTCAATAAAGTTGAGTATTTTCGTGCGTAAACGAGCTAGCTATTTAACAATAAGCAAATTTATTATCCATCAATAAGCAAAAAACGTTAAAACCAAATTGAAATTAACAAATTTCGGATTTTCAACTGCCCAAAAATGATTATTTCGTCGGTTGAATATTCCCTCCCTCGTAAATTTCGATTCATCTGTCCAAATGATTTTGCTTAAAAATAATGGGTCTTCTTGAATTCTAATTAAAACCATTTCACAAAATTCAACACGCCTCTGGGCATATTCTGGTAAAAGAGCTTGTTGGGTGATAAATTTAAATGGATACATTTTATGTTTGGCTAAAATGCGTTGAATAGTTGAATATGAAAGTCCTAAATCTATTTTTGCATTTCGAATTGATGCGTGGGGGTAAACATTAAAATACGCAAGAACATTTATTTCATTATCTTCATTTTCAGTTTGGGGTTTTGCGTATTTTCGAGGTTTTCTAATTACACCCTGATTTTTAAAATTTACTTCATATCTGAAATATTAACACAAAACAAATACGTTTTTAAGATAATCTAAGAAGGGTATAAAAATATTAAAATAGTTACCTTCTAAATTTTTTTTCGTTCATGGGAGGTAAATGGGGATATAATTCATTAAATCTTCTACAGGTTCTTGAAATAACTTTGTCGCACTCCCCGTGCATGTAAAACAAATTTAAAATATCAAGATGTGAATATTCATTTACATTTGCCATTTTTTACGTCATTGTTATCATATGCTTAATTTAAAAATTGTTTGCCATGTCAAATAGTCGTCAAGAAGAGTTAAAACAAAAAACTTGCCATGGCCTACCTAGCTAAATCGTTGGTTAAGCGGGTATATTTCTTTTGGGTAATTCTTGAAAATAGGGATTTATTTTTCTCCGCTTGTATTTAAAAAACGGAGGGAGATAGGTATAGGAAGATGTATGGCAATGTTGTAGCTAAGTTATTTGCCTATTTGATGTTGCATTTAAAAAAACGTTTTTTTTATTATTTCTAAATTGCTTTAAAAAATATACATTTTTGAGATACCCTGTATAAAATATCGCCAATATTTCATATGAAATTCTTAAACACATGTATTATCTAACCCGTGTGAAAATTTCAAATAGCTAGCTCGTTTACGCACGAAAATACTCAACTTTATTGAAACGGTGGTTTTCTATCAAAAATTATTAATTATTTTTTTTTTCAAAAACGGCAAGAGATAAGTATAGGGAAATATTAACAAAAGTTTCTTACAATTTTGCGTAGAATTCAAAAATGCAATAATATATATAGGGTGTTCCATTTGAAATTCCAATGTTGCCATTGGTTTCGGGTAGAACTGGCAACGCAGCAACTGTGAAAATATTTTTAAAAGATAGACTATGTCCTATTAAGGCGGCACACCGAATTTGAAAAAGCTATCTTTTTTAGTTCGCCAGAACTTTTAATAGGACACTCAACGTGAATCACCCTGTATAGCGCCTTGCCCATTTAACAATTGTAAATATAGTGAATCCGAGATATCTTTGTCTCGTAAGACAGCGATAAATCTCAAACCTTGATACTTTTAAATGAAAAAGGTACTTGGTCTATGCCGCTCGGATGCACCGTTTTCGAGAAAAATGGATCTAAAATATTGCGCTGTATACCAGACTGATGTCAAATATTGGTTTTTATTCATTTCATTTTCATTCAATTTTCATTAATATTTGTTATGTAGCATAATTTTTAATTTCTTTATAATTAGATTAAGCACATAAACTTTACTATCATAACGCTACAGATCATTAAATAGAAGTTAAAGGCATAAAACCTGACAGAAGACAAGGAAGATACCTAATACTATAATACTAGAATTTAAAGTATTTACCTTGAAAAGTTGCCCATCAGGTGGACTGTAGCGCTTTGGTGCTGGGTGGTTTTCAACCTTCCACGGTCCGCCTTTTGCCAACTCCTGTTCTATAATGTGCGATTTAGTGCGTTTTTATTAATAAAACTAATAACAATATAAACCCCTTTCAATTGTCAATAATAATGTTCCCTCAATTCAAAGAATTTGTTTAGTACTTGACGTTACAACCGAATATGCAATTTATTTCCTACTTTAAGCATTCACTTACGTTTTCTCTTTACAATACCGTTACAAACATTACATTAATTTTATTTACATTTTCAGCCATCAGGTTAACGGCTAGTATTTATCTACCTCTACAGAGCCGCCTGGTGGTGGGAAGGGAAGATGGCTCTATTATTATAGTTCCTGCAACTCAAACTGTGATGTTACAATTCTTACACGGAAACCACCAGCAGTATCATAGTAAGTTACTAAATTATAATATATAGAGTAATTATGATTTTAGTTATACAATATACAATCGAAGAATCTGTTAATTCAGATTTTGTATGCGATATTTTTTGACTAAAATACTTTGTACTAATAGTCAAAATTATCAATGTTTTGTTAGTGATGACAGCCACATAACTTTCATAGCAACAATAATGGATTTTATACTGGTATTTTTCGAAGTTATCTCCTAATTAGTGTGAACAGGACATTTAATAAGCTGTCCGGTGAAGCCAAGTTTTCATTCAGTATTAAGTGTTATTTTACATTGTAACTAAGTAATTTGTTTCGGAAATGTTTACAACTTGTTTCAGTAGTTTATCAAGATATTGCGACACGGTTTCGAAACAAAGTTTCAATGTTTTTGAGTTTCCGTCAAAAATGGAAAACATGAAACAAAGTTTACAGGTCTACACATGTTTTCGATACAGGTGGGGGAGATTATTGCTTCTTTTGATTTTATTTCAGTGTGTTTGTAGCATGCAAAGTTTGAACATGCAGAATAAGGAACCTACGTCAAAACTTATTGAAAACTTTCATGCTTTGCCGTGTTTGTGGGATATACAAACAAAAGAGATAAAAACAGAAATTAGAAGACTGATTCTTATACGACTCTTGCTAAAAAATTTAATGTTACTGATGTGTGGACTGAAAACATTAGTTCTAACTTGTTTAAAAAAAGTCTCCCTATCTGTTTATAAACAGTCTAGAAGCAGTTTCCATATTTTATTTCTAGGTCTATACTAGGCATTATAATTCCTTATCACGGTTTTCAAGTATAGCCAAAATTCAGTTTCAGTCAAGTTTAAAAATTTTGGATGTTGTGGCAACTATTAAAGGCACCCTGTGGACGGTATTAGCTGCAGCAACTATTTGAAATATAAACATTCTAGTTTTTAATTTATAATTGTATATCCATTTCAGGGGAATTTGCAGCGACAACTTTTTACACTAAACATAATGGCAAATTATTTTGTTGTTCAATATTTTTGTCTGTTAGTATATACAGGGTGTTTCCTAACTACGGTACGAAACTTCGGAGGGTGATACGTAAGGTCATTTTAAGAAAAAAAAGTTCCTATGAACATATGTCCGGAGTTGCTTCGTTTCTGAGGTACCGGGCGTTGAAGTTTAAAAAGAACACGGTAATAAATATCCCTAAACCGATTTGGTTGAAATTTGATTCAGTTATTTGAAGTAATAAGGCGCTTATTTAGCCCTAACTAGATTGAAATTATTAGGTCCAATGGCGTCTCGGTGGGCACCACAGCCAATTATTATTTAGAAGAAAAAGTACGCGACTGCCTTTTTTTTAGTTTTTTTGTTTGTTCAGATTAAGCAATTACAAATACAACTTTTTAGTCTCTTGTGTTTTTTTCATATCTGGCTTCGTTTGTGAGAAAAAAAATAAAAATCACTTTAACTCATTCTTAAAGCTATCCATGGACAACATAAAATAAGAACCAAAAATAAAAAGTAAACAATTTCGACAGTAAATGAGCAATATGTCCACCTTCTGATAAAATGCACGACTGGTTTCAATAGGTTTACTTTTATTATCATATTTTTGGCTTACCACATCTGCTATTTATAACAAATTATTGCCAATGCCAATTGAAGTACCTACCTACCTGCTTTGGAGAGCAGCTGACAGTGATAGTACTGTCATTATCAGTAAAATTCAGAGTTGTCGAATTAGCAGTGATTCCATCATGAACAATGTTACTAACGCGGAAATGGCTGGTAGTGATGAAAAATAAATATCTACCCGATACTAAGTAACGGGTATTTCCCCAATACCCAAAGTAACCATTCCGTGATATTTAAAATACCCGTTACTTTTGTACCTAATAAATATTCATCTTTTAGAAATACTGCCACGTATCGCGTTCGCGATATCGAGATGGTCGGCACCGGCATCGGCTTGCAGTGTCGGTCGTCGGTAGAAATTTGCTGCTTTGCTGCTTTGTCGGCGGATCGGGGGGTAAAAATATATGTTTTTAAATTTGTTGCAGGCCTAGGAATTCTAGGAAACTTTAAAAATAAAGGTATATTTGTTCTTATATTATGTCCTTAATTTTATTTAATAGTTTTAATTAAATGTTTGTGGTCGATGGTCGCCATCGCTGAAATAAAAATGTATGCAGAATTTTGGAAAAAAAAAGAACCCGCTTGTCTGGTGGCTCGAGAGGCACAAAGTGTATCCCTGGCTATCCCATTTGGCTAAAAGATATCTATGTACTTGCGCTACGTCTGTTCCGTGCGAACGAATATTTTCAAAGACCGCAAATAGCAACGGAATGCAGAAATAGGCTGAAATCTAAAAACGTAAAAAAGCTAATATTTTTAAACTGTAATAATGACTTATATACACAAAATACACATATTATACTTAGGTAGTTATTTATTTTGTTTGTTGTGTTATATGCTACTTTTACCCTTTATCGTGTTAAGTAATAAATGAAGACAGAGAAAAATGTATTAGTATTATTACCATCTAATACTTATCATAATTAGATATCGCGCGAATATAGGTACGAATACCAGTATTAGTATTACTTTTTCATTTTAATGTAAAAAGATACCAAAAAGTACCTAACAAATAAATCTACGCGAAAGTAACAGTAACGGGTATAAAGTATCGGGTACTGATATTAAAAGTAACTACCCATAACAAATATTTAAAAGTAACGGAAGTTTACACCACTAATGGCTGGCATGCACTTTATTTATGGATTAGTAAATGGAAATGCGCAAGAAGCACGAAGAATTTACCAGGACAGATATCCTAACAGCGTAATCCCATGTGTAGTTGCTTAATCTGAAGAAATAAAAAACTAAAAAAAAAAGGCAGTGGCAATCGGATGAAGGATATTTATGACCATTTTTTTTTTTAACTTCAACGCCCTGTATCTCAAAAACGAAGCAACTCCGGACATATCTTCATAGGAACTTTTTTTTTTTTAAATGACCTTACGTATCACCCTCTGAAGTTTCGCACCGTAATTAGGAAACACCCTGTATTTAAAAACGAGTGCAAGAAACACTATTTCTGTTATTCATTAACTTGTGGGTAACAATACAATTTAGTAATTAATTAGTACAATTTTGCTATTAGAAGTTTTTCCCTAGCTCTTATAATAAGCTTTTTGTAGCTTTTCATGATACAAGGTGATTCCGGCGAACGGAAAGTTTTAGAAATGTTGTTATTTCGTAACTATGTACAACTTAAATGTATAGAGTTGTCCCTTATACTTTTCGTCAAACCCAAACCTTGGACTCGTTTCGCCGATTGACGGCTCATCAGCAGACTCCGGGTCTAACGAAAAGGAAAGGGACCTCAAAGTGCTATACAGAAATGTAAATTAACAAACGGGAGTTGGGTTGATGCGTGTGATCGTCACGAGATGTAGCCATGTGCTGCAACTCTCTTCTGTTTATGTATAGTTGGCCATGGATTTATTTGTCATTGTATTAATCATTTAGTAATCATGGAAAAGTTGTCACCTCCCTCTACGGAAGAAACAGATACGACGAGAAAAAATCAAACCCAGAAGACCCGATAAGAGTTAAAACCCTAGAAACATTGATCGCGTTACACCATCTGAGGAACAGTCGAAAACTGTTAGTTCAACTAGCCCAGGCGCTGCGCTTACGAAAGATTTCAATGCTTAGAATTTTACACAAGTATCTGAACCTTCATCCGTATAAAATCAGGATAGTTCCAGCTCTAAAACCAACAGACCTTCCAGCACGTATACATTTTGCTGAAATCATGTTACCACGTGGAATTAATATTCAGAACATGCGAATTTCTGATAAGGCTCAGCTATGAGGCTACACCAATAAAAAAAAATTGTAGATTTTTGGGCCGACGAGAATCCCCACGTTATTAGAGAAAGTCATTTTCAGCAACAATTTTCGCTCAACGTTTGGGTAGGAATTATTGGTGACTACTTAATGATGTTCCTAAAGATAGAATGTCTCAATCGAAACTTTAAACCCAAAACGTGGTCAATTAAGAATAACGATGGACACCTCATCACCAACTTGAACGAGATTATTGAGGTGTGGCGCACATATTGTGAGAGTCTTTATTCTGATGTTCACTTCCAAGCTCCTCTTTTGACTTATGAGCGTGAGCCGGATATTCTCTTTTCGGAAGTGGAACATGCCGTTAAGAAATTGAAAGCCGGTAAAGCCACAGGCATTGATGCGATTCCTGCTGAAACGTTAAAATGTTTGGGTGATGACGGTCTGCATCTTTTACATCGTATCTGTCAGAAAATTTGGTCCTCCGGTTTTTGGCCACACGAATGGAGCACTTCAATTTTTATTCCACTTCATAAAAAGGGATCGCTGACAGACCCAGATAACTATCGGCTACTCTCATTGATCTCTCATTCAAGCAAGGTGCTACTATATATTTTGAAATCACGTTTGGAGGGTTTTATTGACTGGCAAATATCTCCAGAGCAGGCAGGTTTCGTTAAGGGACGTGGTACGCGCGAACAGATCTTGAACTTGAGACAGATTATTGAGAAAGCCAGAGAACATTATTTCCCAGTCTATATCTGCTTCGTGGACTACTCTAAGGCCTTTGACAACGTAAAGTGGCCTAAGCTTTGGGATATTCTTTTATCCATGGGAGTTCCTTATCACTTGATATTTCTCATAAAACAGCTCTATGAATCCAACACAGCCCGAGTAAGAGTTGACAGCAACATGTCTGGTCAAACCACAACAAAAAAGGGAGTTCGCCAAGGATGTGTATTGTCGCCGATGTTGTTTAACATCTATTCCGAGTTTGTGATGCGGGGGGTGCTGGACGGATGGCAGGGTGGTGTGACTATTGGTGGTGTCAGGATATCCAATTTAAGGTTTGCTGACGATACAACCCTTATTGCTGCTTCTCAAGGCGAACTGTTAACTCTACTTAACATCTTGGAACAACAGAGTGAAGCATATGGTCTTAGTATCAACTACAAAAAGACCAAAGTTATGATCGTGGACAGAGAACATGATAATCACCCTGCAATAACATCAGTAGGCCGCTGTCAGGTAGTCCAAAGTTTTGTATACCTTGGTTCTTCGATCGATAACTCGGGAGGTTGTGAGGTTGAAATCCGACGGCGCATTCAACAAGCACGGTCAGCTATGACTAAACTGACTAGAATATGGCGTGATAATAATGTCACCAAAGCCACCAAAATGTCGCTGGTTCAGTCTCTTGTCTTTTCCATATTTATGTATGGCTCTGAAACTTGGACTGTGAGAAAGGCAGACCGCCACCGCATAGATGCTTTCGAAATGTGGGCTTGGAGAAGAATGCTAAGAGTTCCTTATACAGCCCACCGAACTAATGTTTCTATATTGAGTGAACTCGGAAATCCAAAGCGACTATCTTCCATTGTCTTGACGCGTATCCTGACGTTCTTCGGCCATATCCATAGAAGTGATAATATGGAAAAACTTGTTGTCCAGGGTCATGCTCCGGGAGGACGGCGTCGTGGCCGTTCTCCTACACGCTGGGTGGATGCGACAAAACAATTGCTAAATACTAGCGTCACATTTTCTATTGTTACAGATATATTGGTGTAGCACGTTCTTTGTTTGCTCTTCTATTGTAGCGTTCTGTGTAAGTTATAGTGGGCGATAAATAATGAAATTTATACCAGAATTAAGGTAAAGAACCATACATTTTCTAACTAAAATTTCAAGCACAAGTGCATTGTTTCTTCTAAACAATCTAAAAACAAAGCCGGATTGTACTCCTTAAAAGACAGAATCGTTATATGACCATAGTTTATCCGCGCCATAGCTAAAATTTGGGTGGTACCATAGTATGGATGAATTAACCACTAATCAGCTCTACTCAAAACTATTAGAAGCTATAAATAGCGCTGCGAAGGATACGAAGAAGAGTATTAGTAAAGAAGTCGGTGATGTGATAAAGAGAGAGAATAAGATAATTCTGGATAAGATTGAGGAACAGGTCAGTAAGGTACAGGATTTGGAAGATAAGTGTGCACGGATCGAGCAAAGAAATTTGGATCTGGAAAGGCGACTAAGAAAGAATAATATTTTGGTTTTTGGTCTGTCGCCACCAAAAAATCAAGAAGAACTAGTGACGTATATCCTGCAAACATTTAAGTCATATTTAGGTGTTAATCTATGTGAGACAGATATTAATAACATATATACACTAGCAGGCCATAATCAGAGAAATACGACCCCTATAAAAGTGGAATTAGTTTCCTACTTAAAGAAAGACTTGGTTATCAAGAACACATTTAAACTAAAAGATACTAAGATCTTTATTAATCAGGATTTGTGCGTTGAGGATAGGCAAGAACAAAAAATACTCAGAGAACATCTAAAGCTGGCAAGAGCAAAAAACCTCAATGCCAAAATTATTAAAGGTAACAAATTGCTTATAAATGATGACGTATATACATCAAACCAACTCAAGACTATGAATATAGATGAGGAGGCCATACTTGAACCAGCTCAGAGAGAAGTGAATACTGCAAAGTCTAACAGTGAGCCGTCGACCCCTATCGAGCGTCAACCGAATGGTGGCCCATGCAATGCTTTAGAGCCTGTAGATACGCCCATAGGTAGGATAACGACGAATGATTTGACTGAACAGGGGACTAAGGAATCCGAGGTGGAGAAAAAGAAACGAGACCGAGACATGGAATCAAATACATCTCCCTTTGATGCGAAAAAGCTTAGAATGTTTAAATCTAATCTTCGGTCTACCAGTAAGAAGTGAGTGAATACATTGGTGCAGGCTGTCCATAACCATTGTTAGACTCTGTTATCTTCGGGTACTTAACTTTTTTTTTCATAATGTTTACGATATCTCAATTTTGCATACTTTTGTCGACAAATATGTAAATGTTAATATGCCCTTTTTTTTATGAATTTATTTTAATTAGCCTTGTCTTAGAATATTTAGTAATTGGCAAGAATTTAAATCTTGTTAATATTTCCCTGATTGGACTTTGCTGCAAGTGTGTGCGGATTTATTTGGCATTAAGTAATTTTATGGTTTGCCTCTGGAGGTTCTAGAAGTATACAAATAGGTATCATTCAGTTAACTCTATATACAGGGTGAGGATTTTAAAGTGTTACAATGCAACATCTGAAAAACGGCTATAAATATTTTAGTCAAATTTTGGGACGTGGATAGGGAGGTTGGGGGACAAATTTTAAAATATTTTTGATATTTACCCCCCCTCCAGATTTGATGTGGCTAGTGACAAATTTGAAATGTCAAATGGAAAGGTATTTTTTTTTTTTGATAATTCGATTCCTCGTCAATAACTACGTAAGTGAGCAGAAAATTGTTACATTTGCTCTACTAGTTGCTTAGTTACGAATTTTTCAATAAATAAAATAGGAATACTTAAAACTACACATTTTAAATCATGACACCTATGATTATTGTTTATCCAAACCTTTAATTATGTTGTATCCTAGGAAACCACTTTTGACTTTGACAAGTAGTGATAATCTGATAAAGTTCATTATTCAGTGCAATTATGGAACAATCTTATGACATTGAAATAGACATGTTGTTAATTCTGGGAGAATGTAGAAAAAACTACCGGGAAGCGGCGCAATTGTGGACTGTTAGGTTTCCCGCCATTCAAAAATCTCATATGGCATTTAAGCGATTAGAAGATCGAGGCCGCAGCACGGGAATCCTAAAAAATAAGAACAGAGTTAGAAGACAAACAAAAACTAATGACGATATGGCCGTTGGAGTGTTGGGTGTAATAGCTGTAAATCCTCATGTTGGTTCAAGGGAACTTGCTCGTGATTCAGGAATGTGCCAAAAATCGGTACTGGCTATTTTACACAAGCACAATTTTCACCCTTACCACATAACTATTCATCAGGAATTGTATGGCCAAGACTTTCAAAATAGGATTACATTTTGTACGTGGTTACAAACTTTAATTCACGAAAACAATGCATTTTTAAGAAAGATAGTATTTTCTGACGAAGCTACATTTACCAATTGTGGTCAGGTAATTATTTAAATCAATATGGATTAATGTAACTTTTAATAATCAAAAATATGTAATCCACTACTTGATGGGTGTACATAAATAAATACATATCTAAACACCCGTTAACGGGTGTTTAGAGAATATTCACATACATTTAGATTTATTTTTAATTTTATACTGATTCAATCAATTTTGCTTTTCTTAATTTAAGGTCAACCGGCACAATTTACACTATTGGGCACCTCAAAATCCTCACTGGATGAGATTTCTGCCAAACCAACATCCTTGGTCGGTTAATACCTGGTGTGGCATAGTCGGAGATAGAGTCATTGGACCACATTTTTTTGACCGTCACCTAAATGGAGAAATGTATAATAATTTTTTACAAACCGATTTGCCACAACTTCTGAATAATAATGGAAATCAACAAGAACTATGGTTTCAGCAAGATGGTGCTCCGCCACATTTTGCCCGACAAGCTCGAGATACACTAAATGAAATGTTTGGAAACAGATGGATTGGTCGTGGTGGTCCTGTAAATTGGCCTGCAAGGTCACCAGATTTAACCCCATTAGATTTTTTCTTGTGGGGATTTATAAAAGAGAAAGTTATGGCTACACCACCGACCACACCAGAAAACATGAAAGATCGTATTCAACAAGCATGTAATTTAGTAACGCCTCAAATGTTAACTCGCGTGCGCAACTCATGTCAAAAAAGAATTGCAAAATGTTTAGAAATGGATGGGGGTCATTTCGAACACCTTTTGAAGCATGATCGTCGTTAGATTTTTTAAGGAATTATCATTTTTAAGTATTCCTATTTTATTTATTGAAAAATTCGTAACTAAGCAACTAGTAGAGCAAATGTAACAATTTTCTGCTCACTTACGTAGTTATTGACGAGGAATCGAATTATCAAAAAAAAAAAATACCTTTCCATTTGACATTTCAAATTTGTCACTAGCCACATCAAATCTGGAGGGGGGGTAAATATCAAAAATATTTTAAAATTTGTCCCCCAACCTCCCTATCCACGTCCCAAAATTTGACTAAAATATTTATAGCCGTTTTTCAGATATTGCGTTGTAACACTTTAAAATCCTCACCCTGTATAAGTTTAAAGTTAAAATATTGAATTGGATGATTATTCGATTTGGCTAATAGTGAATGCGCTAGTACAGCAATCAAGTTATTATTTTAATGTAGTGCTGGTTCATGCATAGATTAAGCTTCTTTTTTTTTTTAATAAATATTACTAGGGTTAGAACTTTTATTGTTGTATACTGTATGGTACTGTGCTTATATTATTATATTATTGTTTACCGTTATTCTATTATGAGGGGTAATCTGAGGGTTGGTCACCTTAATGTTAGATCTTTATTTACCGGTTTTGAAAGGCTTAAGCAATTGATCGTAGAGAATCGATTTGATGTGTTTGCTATTTCCGAGACTTGGTTGACTCATGACTCTCCTGGCGAGGCTTTTGAGATACGGGGCTATTCGTTGATGCGTCGGGATCGTATAGGGCGCAGAGGTGGAGGCATTGCTTTTTATGTAAATAGTCAGTATAGGTCGGAGGTTATTGATGTTGTTTGCGAGCAAATATTAATCGAACAGATGTGGATTACTGTCAGGTTTGGAAGTTTAAAATTGGCCTTTGCGGTCTTTTATAGACCCCCTGGTACTAATGTTTGGGCAGCCCTGGAGACTTTTGATGGAGTACTGACCTACGTTCTACCATCGGTGGACCATGTTGTGTGTTTGGGTGACATAAATGTAAACCTTTTGAACTTGGATAATCCGGTGTCGCAGTGTTTTGATTCTTATGGGTTTCATCAGGTTGTTTCTGAACCTACACGGACAACGGCGACCACTGCGACTTTGCTGGATCCCATATTTGTGTCTGACGACCTACCAGTTGGTGACTGTGGTGTGATGGATGCAATGGGGATCTCTGATCACAAGCTTCCTTACTGTGATTTTAAAATTAAAATTAACAAATTTATCCCGAAGATAGTGACATACAGGGACTTCAGAAGATTTAATTTAGAAAATTTTGCTGGTTTAATGCATTCATTGCATTGGAATGAAATTGTTTATGAAATGAACATTGATAGGAAGGTTGAAATGTTTACTAATATGATATTATTTCTGTTCAATACATATGCCCCTTTAAAAACAGTAAGGGTGACTAAACCAAAAGCGGAATGGCTTACAGAGGGTATTAAAATAGCCATGAAACAGAGGGATCTTGCATTGGCTAGATTTCGGGCTACTGGGTCATTGGATGATCAAGTCACCTATAAAAGATTGAGAAATTCGACACTTAATCTCGTACGAAGCGCGAAAAAGGCTCACATTGATGGCGTAGTAAGGAATAATAATCCGCAAAATACCTGGAATACGTTATCATCCCTTGATATAAAGCATAGAAATCGTGGCGTCATTCCTGAATATTTATTGAATGTCAATGATATCAATAATTATTTTGTCTCGGTATTTAATGACAGTGCCTGTGATGATCTGGTTTCACACTACGATGGGTTGGATGTAATTACTGAAAATAAGATGAACTTACGTCTTGCAACAGTGGAAGAGGTAGGCAGGGCACTCAATGGAATAAGGTCTAATGTGGCGGGATCTGATGGAATATCTCTCCAAATGCTTAAGTACTGTAGCCCTTTTATTGATCCCTACTTGACTCACATTGTAAATGTTTGCTTGGAGAATGGGCATTTCCCGAATGCCTGGAAGGAGTCTTTAATTCGACCAATTCCTAAGGTTGCCGTACCAGAGTCCCATGGTGACCTTCGTCCTGTGAGTCTACTGTCAGTGATATCAAAAGTGTTGGAGAGGGTCGTTTACAGTCAGATAAATGAGTTCATAAGTAATTTGAAAATTGTTCCAGATAATCAGTCAGGATTTAGAAAGGGATATAGCACGTCAGCCACACTTGCGGGTGTCTTGGATGGCATTGTTGGAGACCTTGATTCGGGGAGGGCATCCATTATGGTTCTGCTGGATTTTTCTAAGGCGTTCGACACCATAAATCATGGGTTGCTATGTGCCAAGTTGAGACACTATGGGTTTTCGGATGTTGCGTTGAGATTTATTGAGTCGTATTTGTGTGGGAGAACCCAGAAAGTCTCTGTGGGCAATACCGTTTCATCGCTGCAACCTGTGGTGTCAGGAGTACCACAAGGATCGATACTGGGCCCTCTGCTTTTTATTATATATACTGCAGATATATTAACGTCTATTAGAACATGCTCATACAAGGCATATGCCGATGATACTCAGCTTCAATATAGCTTTCATCCTTACGAGTACCATGCTGCGGAGTTTATTGTGAACGGGGAGCTTGCTAATATTTATGACAACTCAGGCAAGCATAATTTAGTGCTTAACCCAAATAAGTCCGCGGTAGTGGTCTTTGGGGGCACAAAAGCAAAAGGGCTAAGTGAAAATATTATTATTACTATAAATGGAATTAAGATACCCGTGAAGCGTACGGTGAAATCACTTGGTCTGACTATTGATAATCAGCTGAAGTTTGTTGAAAATACAAATATATTATTAAGGAACTCATTTTTTAAGTTGAAAATCTTATACTCCAATAGACACATACTCTCCAGGAAGCTGCGCAGAATGCTTGTGGAATCTTTAGTCTTATCCAATTTCAATTATTGCAACTATGTGTATGGACCATTTTTGAATATATGCGAACAACGGAAGATTCAGAAGGTTCAGAACTCTTGTGTTCGGTTTATTTTTGGATTAAGAAAATATGACCACATATCTCTGCAGTTTAGAGAGCTATCTTGGCTTGATATGTTGCATAGAAGGATACTCCATTTTGGAGTTTTTGTCAAGAAGATTATGTTGACTTCGTCCCCCCCGTATCTCAGTAGATTGCTTGTTGCTCGCAATAATACCCATACTGTGAATACACGTTATAGAGAGTTGTTGACAATACCAAGACACGTGACTGCTTTGTTTCGGAAAGGCTTTGCTTATCAGGCGGTACATTTTTATAATAAATTGCCGAGGCATCTTAAGGGTGAAACCATATTGCAACGGTTTAAAAAACTGTATAAGCAAGTATTACTCCAGCAGCAGTCCTAATTACCACATATTTACTTAGGGTGAAATATATTGAGGCTGTATTTGAGTCGGTCGATTTTAATTCAAGTGATACCCTACTGTTAGTTGTCACTTGCTTAAGCCTGGGTTTTCGGTATATTGTGTATTTTGAGTAGGTACCTACTGACCTACTTGCATTTGTAAGGGTTTTAATCGTGGCAATGAATGTGTTTTTTTTTTTTTTTTGTTTGTGGGTTCTTGTTTACAGTAATTTTTATGTCAAACTTATTTTTGATCCAATGTGTTTACCTTTTCGGTCTGATATGTTTTTACCTTTGTATAATTATTTTGTGCTAAAAATAATTTGTTGTAATATTGTAGGGATTTTGTTATTTATATTTAAGATTTATGAGCTTAATGCACATGTATGTACCTATACTCTAGATTAAATTCTAATATATTATACACTCGCTTAGAGGTTAAGTGTAAGAATAGCCATTGGCTAAACTTCGCCTTTATTGATAGTGTTTATTTTTTTTTCCTATAATTGAAATATGTAGTTGTTGTCTTAAAGATAATTTAAAAAATAAAAGACGTTTATTATTATTATTATTAAGAGTTGACAGCAACATGTCTGGTCAAACCACAACAAAAAAAGGAGTTCGCCAAGGATGTGTATTGTCGCCGATGTTGTTTAACATCTATTCCGAGTTTGTGATGCGGGGGGTGCTGGACGGATGGCAGGGTGGTGTGACTATTGGTGGTGTCAGGATATCCAATTTAAGGTTTGCTGACGATACAACCCTTATTGCTGCTTCTCAAGGCGAACTGTTAACTCTACTTAACATCTTGGAACAACAGAGTGAAGCATATGGTCTTAGTATCAACTACAAAAAGACCAAAGTTATGATCGTGGACAGAGAACATGATAATCACCCTGCAATAACATCAGTAGGCCGCTGTCAGGTAGTCCAAAGTTTTGTATACCTTGGTTCTTCGATCGATAACTCGGGAGGTTGTGAGGTTGAAATCCGACGGCGCATTCAACAAGCACGGTCAGCTATGACTAAACTGACTAGAATATGGCGTGATAATAATGTCACCAAAGCCACCAAAATGTCGCTGGTTCAGTCTCTTGTCTTTTCCATATTTATGTATGGCTCTGAAACTTGGACTGTGAGAAAGGCAGACCGCCACCGCATAGATGCTTTCGAAATGTGGGCTTGGAGAAGAATGCTAAGAGTTCCTTATATAGCCCACCGAACTAATGTTTCTATATTGAGTGAACTCGGAAATCCAAAGCGACTATCTTCCATTGTCTTGACGCGTATCCTGACGTTCTTCGGCCATATCCATAGAAGTGATAATATGGAAAAACTTGTTGTCCAGGGTCATGCTCCGGGAGGACGGCGTCGTGGCCGTTCTCCTACACGCTGGGTGGATGCGACAAAACAATTGCTAAATACTAGCGTCACAAGAGCGACCGAATTGACAAATAATCGTGAAAGATGGCAAAATACAATTTCTAGAGCAATTGACAACCTTCGTTTCGGCAACCCCCCAGCTCTGACTTAGAACATTTCATTTTACGAGTTCACAACATGTCTGCTAAGACATTGTGACTATGATGATGACTTAATGGGCCCATTTTTTTTACCGCCAAGATTAACAGGTGAATCATTCACGGACTTTCTTGCGACATCATTTACCCATTTTGTTAGAAGAAGTACCCCTACATGTAAGAGTCAACATGTGGTTTATGCACGACAGGGCTCCAGCTCATTTTAGTGTTCTTGCTCGTCAGCATCTCGACATCACCTACCCTCGCAGTTCTGATATTAATCCTCTAGATTTCTATTTATGGGGTCATCTGAAGGCTCTTGTTTATAAAACTCCTGTACTACATGTGAATGACTTCAGGAATCGAATAATTGACAATTGCAGTGTCATAAGGAATACTCCAGGTATTTTGGAACGTGTCAGACAATCAATGGCAAATCGATTGCAGTCGTGCATTTTATCAGAAGGTGGACATTTTGCTCATTTACTGTAAGGTCGAAATTGTTTATTTTTTATTTTTGGTTATTTTATGTTGTCCATGGATAGCTTTTAGAATAAGTTAAATGAGAATGAGATAAATTTTCCTTCTTAATAAATCCAAATCATTCTCGTCAATACTTCTAAATGTGCCACAGTCATTTCGCTTCTTTTCGGAAATAATATGATGAAACACTAATATAACAAAATTCACTCGTCGGAAAACCAATTGGTACTAAAATTAATAAAAATAATTTGCTATTTATAGATTATTAAGTTACTTACTTAAATTGGTATAGCAATTAGGATGCAGGTAATTTGTACTCCGGCTCTGTCCGAAAAGATGTAAATTTCGGGTATTTTATGGCCAGAGGGATAATTAGGGTTTTATGGCAGTCAAAAGATCAACGATATAATGTAAACTTTTCCATACTTTTCGCGATTGTTTGAAATATAACAAACCTCAACTCGCAACATTCCGTCCACATCGAAAGCAATGTTTACAAATGTTGTTGACATATTGTTTGACGTTATTCTTGGATCTTTACCGCTAAAAACGGATTCGCGCAACATACAAATTTTGTTGAATTGCAACACCAACATAATGCAACACAACACAGAATAATCCAACAATGGTAGACTGTTTGTGTTGGAATAAGTTGTTGCATTATGTTGTGTTATGTTGCTTCAGTGTGGACGCGGGTTTAGAGTACACAATTTTGATTGAGTTGGGAAGGTTCATGAATACTGAGAAAGTTATTGAATTTTTACGACACTATACCGTTTTGTATCATTTATCACTCATAGTATATGTGTACAGGTTTCGAACATTACTAACCTTGCAAAAGAAATTAAGAGGATGATAAGTCATAAATATACAGGATGTTAATGTGATCATGTTACAAACTTCTTGGGTAGATAGAACACATGAAAAGAAAATTAAAGTTCATATGAACGTGGGTTTGAAAACGCTTCCTCAAGGAGCTAGAGCTCTTTGCAGATGGCCTTTATAAACTGGTATTCGTTTTGTAGCTCCGAAACTACTTCAGCTAAAGTACGACACACGATAAATGGTCATGACTAACTAACGCCTTCATACTTTATACCTGCTTGTGTTTTTACTTTGGCAAATTAATCATTCCGATCCAGGGTGGTAGTAGGAAGATTAAAACAATGTTTGTATATGTACAAAAAGTTGTTGTGTATTGCTGACTGACGTAAATTATTAATATGCGTAAACGTAGTAAGCCGTAATATATAATTTTTATTATACAGGGTGTCATACGTTGAAGTTCCACCCCCCTTTATTTTCTTTAGTTTTTGAGATATCGGAATAATATTTTTTTGTTTGAAAACGAATGGCAAAGGCTTTTTCGACATCTGTGTAATTACCGGGTTGAAAATGCGGAACTTATACGTGGAACACCCTGTATAAAACCGTATGAGTAAAATGAGTAATCTCAATAGTTTGAATCTGTACTATCACTATCATCCACTGATATAATTAAAGGTTTTACGTTTTCCCAAAATTTTTTATAATTATTTTCGACTTCAAGTACATGATTAACGCACGCTTTCCAACTGCTCTCTGGTATTAATTCACACTGAGTTTTAATTACTTCAATTACATTAGCGGACATTTTTGGGTAATTTGGGCAATAATGTATATTGCGTCTAACTTTGTTTTTTAATTCGGACCAAGTCTCATCTAAATAGTATACAGTGAGGACAAAAAGTATGGAATAAATTCATTATCTAAAAGACGATTTATTTTATGAACAATCGCTCGGACACGTCAACTTTCTTTTTATTTTCTACATATTTTGAAAATATTTTTGCTTATACAGGGTTGCCCAAAAAAGTAGGACACAAGTCAACTTAATTTTTTTAAATAGAACACCCTATATATTATTACATTTTCGAAATCTACGTAAAATTCTGAACAATTTTCGTGTAACATGTGATATACCTATGTCGAATAGTTTCAGAATTACACAGGTTGAAAATTTATTTGTAAAACCTATTAATAAAGTAGGCTTTGGAAATCTGAAAAGAAACAAAGCGTTAAATGTAATGTCAGCAAATTATTTCATTAAAGTTTACTGTCAAAAAAGAAACATCAACATTTTTTCTAGTCAAAAATTGCGTGAATTAATTTCATCTAATAAAAATGAAATTAACCGAAACAGAAAGAATTGAAATATTAATGATGATTGGTTATGGGGATAGAGTGCGTACCCAACAAGAAGTTTGTCATTTATTTAATGAAAAATATCCAGATCGTGTGCCGATTATGCAATCAACTGTGAGTAAAATGAAACAAAAATTTAGACAGTTAGGTCACGTTAGGGATGCTCCTAAACTGGGTCGTCCCCGTATCAAGCAAGACAAAGAATTAGACTTACTGCTAAGTGTCCAAGAAGACTGCCATGCAGCAACTAACAATTTGGCTGGAAGTTTAGATATTGCAAAAGCATCCGTCTTGAATATATTACATAGAAACCAATATCACCCTTATAAAATGCAAGTTGTAAAAGAACTTTCAGATGGCGACTTTGACAGGAGGTTAGAGTTTTGTGAGCGCCTCCAAAATGTGTGCAATAATGACCCATATTTAGTTAAAAATATTGTATTTTCGGACGAATCTACGTTTTGCCTCAACGGAAATGTCAATACACAAAATTATCGGTACTGGTCGGACACAAATCCCCATTGGATACGTGAGGGACATACCCAATATCAACAGAAAATAAACGTGTGGGCGGGTATTGTTGATAACATAGTTATCGGACCCTACTTTTTTGAACAGTCATTAACAGGTAATGGATAGAAAATCCGGACCTACCAAATAACAGGCTTTGGTTTCAACAAGATGGGGCTCCGCCTCATTATGCTGCTGAAGTGCGAGCCTATTTAGATGAAGTTTTTCCAGACAGGTGGATCGGGAGGAGGGGGTTTATTGAGTGGCCAGCGAGATCGCCTGATTTGACACCTTTGGACTTTTTCCTATGGGGTTATTTGAAGAGTAAAGTGTTCAAAACAAAACCTATAGATCTTGAGGACTTGAAAATTCGCATTCGAAATGAAATTCGACTAATACCTCCTAATGTAGTGCATAACAATCAAATTGAGTTTGTAAATAGACTTGGATATTGCCAAGTAGTAAATGGTGAACATTTTGAACATCTAATTAAATACCATTAAATTACCTTTAGAGTATCCAATATTATGCATTACTTACTATTAATGTTAATACTGTTAATTTTAAAATAATAATAAGAATACAAATAAATTTTCAACCTGTGTAATTCTGAAACTATTCGACATAGGTATATCATATGTTACACGAAAATTGTTTAGAATTTTACGTAGAATTCGAAAATGTAATAATATATAGGGTGTTCTATTTAAAAAAATTAAGTTGACTTGCGTCCTACTTTTTTGGGCAACCCTGTATAAGGAAAAATATTTTCAAAACATGTAGAAAATAAAAAGAAAGTTGACGTGTCCGAGCGATTGTTCATAAAATAAATCGTCTTTTAGATAATGAATTTATTCCATACTTTTTGTCCTCACTGTATATTTCGGTTTTCTGCGCGGAACTGATAAATTTGTGTTAAATATTTTTGTCCCCATTCCTCTAACCGTTGGGTCTCTTAAATGCAAATGCGCTTGTCAATTTTTTTTAAATCGAAATCCAATTTTGTGCAGGAATCGCCGTTACATTACGCGACTAGCAGCAAATCGACTATTTGCTAATAACTTTTCTCGCAAAGAATCAAGTGACGAAATCTGCTTAAGCTTATACATCGCATACACTTCTCTGCGAATTAACTCTGCATCACCATTTCCAAACACTTTCAATGTGCCTTTGTCAGATCTGTCCTTCCTCTCCAGTGAATTGTCTTGGTCAAGGAACCGACGCGAGGTAGACCTTAGAACTCCACTGTTTTCTTAATGGCAGCTTCTATGCCCTCTGACGTTTTTAAAAGATCTGCAGACAAATATTTCCCGTAAGATTTTTGACCTGACTTTTTTGTTGTATCACCCTGTATGGCTACAAGGTCGGTGTAATGAAGGAAAATGCTTATTTCGACTTCCAAAATAACATACTAAAATTTTAAAAAATCTGTCGTAAATCCATAAGAAGTGTAAGATGTTCTTTCATTTCAAAACTAAAAAAATATAAATTTTACCTTGATATACTCGAAAAACGATCCTCTTGCAGCACATCGGTAAACGGCACTTTGTTTTTTTACTAGTTTTTCTCTTTAATTCCGTCGTCGGATTCACAGTTTTTAACCCACGACCTGAACATTTTAGAAATTACTAATATTAGTAACACCACTGAACACCGCTAATGTCACAGTTCAAATGATTTAATAATAATTCGACAATTTTTTATGTGTCGACAGGTATAATTAATTATACCTAAAATACGTACATTATCAAAATAAAAATAAAATACCTCCCTGTACTGAAAAAACCAGCCCTTAATTGTTTTATGGGGGGTAAAGTCACCCGATCGTTATAAAGCTTGTAAAATCATGACCATTTATCTTGTGTCGGACTATACCGCAACCAATTTTGGGACATAAATTACTATTAGAAAGGTCATTTATTTGAGCCTATTGGACAATGTTAAGTTAAACCAGGGGCGTGCGAGCCAGGGGGGTATTAGGGTAAATTTGATTACATTCCTTTAAGGCTTCAATTTCTTGTCGTTTTGAGATCAGATTATGATTTTCTCATGCCTTTTACATAAAAAGGATACTCTCTGTAAACGTCGCTAAATGTCACCGTTTCTTCGGAAATCGGCTGAAAGCAAGTTAAGATACAGAAATCAATTATTGAAGTCTTAAATAAATTAGGTCAGGTTAGTTACAATGGGGTTTAGTACAGATATCAAGAGATAAATTAATCGGCGTTAGTAGGTAGTACAAAAAGAAACTTACAATAGTAGTTGCTGAAAATACCTGCCACTACGCTCAATACATTTATTGCACCTACGCAGCTTTTATAATAAAAATGTACCTTATTTTATTAGTAAGGTAACCTGACTATTGTCGAGAATTTGTCATTAAATTAGTGTCACTGTTAAAGTCATGGAAGATTACACTTTGGCTGAATACGCCGACATGCTATTAATTTATGGGGAAGTTCGATGTAATGGCAGAGCCGCTTCTCGACCATATGAAGAGCGGTTTCTGAAAGGCTCACACACTGTTTGAAAAGGTCAATCAACGGCTAAGGGAAACTGGCTCCGTAAAAATAAAACGGTTGGATGGCGCGCAGAGGACCATGCGAGCCCCGGATTTTGAGGAAGAGGTGCTTCGGCGATTTTAAAATAATCCTTCTGTAAATACCCGAGCAGTCGCAGATGCCATGCATGTAAATCATGTCAGTGTATGGTAGGTTGTTCATGAACAGCTTCTTCGCCCCTACCATCTTCAAAAAGTGCAAGCATTAGGACCAAATGATTTCAACCCCACGTAGAATTTTGTCAATAGTTTCTTGACCGGTGTACAGAAGAACCTCAATTTCCAAAACATGTACTTTTTACTGACGAGGCTGTGTTTACAAATAAGGCATTTTTAATTCGCTAGATAGTCATGTGTGAGCTGAGGAAAACCCTCATGGTGTTCACTTAAGGGGGTATCAACATAGATTCTCGGTCAACATGTGGGCCGGCATTGTTAGAGACCGATTAATTGGACCGATCATATTGCCTCCTCGTTTAGCCGGTACTTTTTATCTTAGTTTTTTAAGAAATGTGTTGCCAGAATTGTTACATGATCTGCCCCTAAATATACGACAGAACTTATGGTCCCAACATAATGGAACGCCAGCTCATTTTTCATTTTTTGCCCGCGAGCACCTAAATGAAAATTTTAGGACACATTGGATTGGCCGCGGAGGCTCTGTCACCTGGCCAACGCGCTCCCCAGATCTAACATCTTTCGATTTTTTTCTTTGGAGGTATATGAAAAGTCTGGTTCATGAAACTCCAGTCGAGTCAGAAGATTTCCGCTGCGGCTGAAATAATCTAAACCATGACTGAAGTTTTTAACCACGTCAACTTAAATATGCTGGGTAAGTGCAATAAATGTATCGAGCGTTGCGGCAGGCATTTTCAGCAACTACTATTTTAAGTTTCTTTTTATTCTACCTAATAATATCCCTAATTAATTTATCTCTTGATATCTGTTCTGAACCTCATTGTTTTTTAACTACCTGACCTAATTTCTTTCAGATTGTTTTCAGCCAATTTTCGAAGAAACGGTGACATTTAGCGACGTTTACAGAGGATACCCTTTTTATGTAAAAGGCATAGAAATATCATAATCTTATGTCAAAACGACAAGAAATTGAGCTTTATAGGAATGGGGTCAAATTTACCCTAATACCCCCTAGTTCGCGCGACCCTTGTAAGTTAACATTGTCCAATAAGCTCAAGTAGATGAACTTACAGTAATTTATATCCCAAAATTGGTTGCGGTAGCTGAAGTAGTTCCGGAGCTACGAAACTGAGGAAGCGTTTTCGGACCCATATTTATATGAACTTTTTTTCATGTGTTCTATCTACCCTATTAACATGATCACATTAACACCCTGTATAATAGCAAATCGACATGTGATTAAACGTAAACGTGTTTGCAAAAATGACACGGATTATCGAGAAAAGGTACACATTAATAACCTTTTTCTGGTTTGTTTTTCCTGCTGTCCACCATCCAGATCTGTGGCAATTATAGCTAGTTCGTCGTCTGTAAAACGAGCTATTTTGCATAACTAAACACACTGCTACCACTAATGCCCGACGACTGACGGATATGTCTGAATAGCCGGAGACCGAACTGATTCGTCACTGAGACGTACTTGATGTGTGTGTGTGTGCTTGAATGACCTTAAGAAATTAATTATAAAAATTCCTTATTTATTTATTGTTATATCTTTATTTATTAGCTTCAAAATGTAAATGAATCCTAACTGAACAATTATTTGTAATTGTTTTAATAATGATAGTTTGTTTACTTAATGCGGTACAAGTTATATATTTTATGATTTTAGATTGGCCACCACACCAAATTCTTTCCGGCCACCACGGTCGTGTAAATTGTCTGTTACATCCTCATAGAGAACACCCTAGGTAATGATTAGTTGTCATATTATGTGCTGAGTTATCAAATTCTAATTTTCCCATTTTTTAAAAACGAAATGCTTACGAGCACTCGTTATTTCTGATTAAGGGCCAGTTGTATAAAACAATTCTGATCTTAAGTTCAACGGAACGGCGATCAACCTGTGAACTACGTTCATTCGTTATTTCGTGGTTCAATATAAAATTAACTTTATACTGATCAGTATGTTTGCATTACCAATATTTAGTTATTTTTTTTTTCGGTTTTTGACATATAACCTAATAGTTTTGTTGGATTTGGCGGGCTTGCTTGCAGATAAATAAAGTTATATTAATTTAGGTATCATTTCATCTCACCAATTTCTAAGACATGTCAATTTTACATGTAAAAATGCAAATTAAAAAAATGCTTTTAGTCTATCGAAATATAAAATAAGTTGACAAAATGGTTTCATTAAAATATTACATTTTAAATTTATAGAATGAAACATTTGTTTCTAGATTTCCACTAACTTTTATTTAAAATTTGTTGATAATTGTTTCGCCAACACTGTGTTTTCTTCAGATGTTTATAACGGGTTTATACGGTTTGTTGACGGGTAATACTAAGTCTATTGCTTTTTTATACTGCTTTTTCTTAACGAAGTTTTCAGTTGAAGATAAGTTATATCCATTATTTCCTGCAATTTGTTTAATAATATTTAATTCGTTATTGAAACTATAATTTGAAAGAAGAAGAAGAAGAAGAGATTAGATTTATTGAAAACGATGGAAATAAATAAATATCAAAATGCAAATTTACTACTGAATGAACGGTTGGATCTGGGGAATTCCCCGTTATTAAACCTTTTCCATTAATATAATTTTATTACATGGTAAACGACAAAAACCCCGTTATTAAATCTTATTTACTAATTCTATTGTATATAATTTCTAATTAGGTACTTAGGGTTGTGTAATATACTTTTGTGTTATATTCATTCGGTTATAAACATCTGAAGAAGCCACAGTGTTGGCGAAACAATTGTCAACAAATTTTAGATGAAAGTTAGTGGAAATCTAGAAACAGGTGTCTTATTCTATAAATTTAATATGGATCTCCATCAAGTATCCGCTAACTTCATTCAATATTACATTTTACTCATCACACTAACTATGTGTGCTACATTATCTAACAAGGCTAAATTCTCAACACCTGCTTGTACCATAGATAGGTATAGCAATATTCCCCGATTTAATATTTTATGTAGGCCACAAAGATTTATAATACCATGCTACAGTAGATGTTTTACATCGTCAGGAAAGTTAGGAACGGACTTGCTACCACACTCGTTGGGCCAACATTTTGACACGCGTCATTTTAGAGAGCTGATTTTTTAAGTACTCTATTCATTCCTCTTTAGGAAACGTACTCTATATTTGTTTCGATAAAGTTAGGCGTTTTCGAAAAAAAATAAATTGTTTCTATAACACGTTTGAGCATTGACTTTTGAAATCTATTTAATAATCAAGTTTATTAACATAAGTTAGTTAAACACGGTAACTAATCGAATAACAGCATAACTAATCATTTGCAATAAAATAATAAAATTGGTCATTAATTTATTATCTATATTAATCTCATTAATTCTCACATGCATCTAACTTATGGACAAGCACTCGGAAAATGTGTGGATGCAAGAAGAATTTATTCTGATACATTTCCAAATCGAAGCGTGTCGCATAAAGGAACCATTGCCACTTCAGAATTCGCTTAAAGGCAAGAATGTTTAAAATGTGAAACATTTGCTTCTTCTTGTTTACTTCAGCAGATTTTCGAAATGGGCGCCCTGTACTGTGTAATGATACATTTCCTTAGCCAACGGATGTTTTCTTGTTGTGCTTGAAAGAACATTCCAGGATTGTCTCGAATTTCGTTGAAATGGTGCGTTATTTTTTCTATCTATTTGATGGTAGATGTTGGCTCACCCGACATCGCCCGGTGAAATACCATCGCATCGGCTTAGGTGGCGTGAAGTTGCTCTTTGAGCTAACGTTTCGTCACTGTGCCGATGTCTCCGGTTTCCAGGGTGGGAAATATACAAAAAATGCTGTGATGATGGTTCCAAGATCAATAAATTCCGGAGTTAAAAACGCCCCCCGATCGGATCTCCGGGTGGGGGCGGGTCCTGGCGCCTTATCAAGCGAGATTATCCAATCATCCACCATGTCCAGTAGCCATGCGGGTCCTTCGAACAATATTCTAAATGGAAATGGTGTGAAAACTGGAGTTGTTAAAAGACCCGAGATTAGCAACTTCCAAATTGACTTCTGCAATATAAGAGGACTGAACTCCAACATCAATGCAGTCCATCAACATCTACAATCTACCAAACCTCATGTACTTGCACTAACCGAAACCAAAGTCAGATCATCGATTAGTACGGTCAGCTATTTATATCCTGGGTACGACTTTCATCACCGATTTAGGCGGAATTCTGGCCTTTGTCTCTTTGTCCGGAGTGATATTTCTTGTCAACGAGAGGAGACACTCGAGCCTAACGACTTTGATGTAATGTGGTTTAAAATATCAACGCAGAGAATTACTAAATTCATCTGCTGCCTTTACCGGCCGCCAAGCGATACCCATTATAGAGACTTGTTCTCCTCTCTTGCTAATACTATCGACTTTTTGCAAACCCACCATCCCAATTCCGAAGTTGTCATCCTTGGCGACTTCAACATTCATAATGTCAACTGGCTCAAATACTCAAACATGACTGACGAACAAGGTCGTGAAGCCGAATCCTTTGCCATCAGCTCTGGCCTCACCCAGCTGGTGGGTGAACCAACTCGGTTCCAGACCGAGATGGTGATTTTGCTAGTTTGTTGGATCTTTTCTTAACTTCAAACCCCGACTTGTACACTGTCACCGTGCAGCCGCCGTTAGGAAAGTCTGACCACAACCTTATTTCGGCACTGAACAAACTACCAATTAGTGCTGAAGAGCCTCCTAAACCACGCAAGATATGGCATTATACATCAGCTAAGTGGGAGGACCTAAGGGACCATTTTCGAACCTTTCCTTGGCGGGACGTTTGTTTTACCTCTGATGATCCATCCATCTGTGCAACAGGAGGTTATCCTTACTGGTATGGAAGCCTTCATCCCTTTCTCAAAAAAGTGCCCTTCTAACGGCAAGCCTTGGTTTACCAAAAATTGCGAACGAGCTGTTAAATCAAAAAATTATTTCTACCGACAATGGCGTAAAAATCCTACCGCCGAAAATCGTACCATCTTTGTTAACGCTCGAAACCAATGCAAGCAAACGATAAACCAAAGCAAAGAAGCACACAACCAGAGGATCAGAGACAAACTTCTTGAATGTCCTAGCGGCTCAAAATCATTTTGGTCGGTAGCTAAGGCCGTCAGTCAGAACTTTACCAAGTCAACCATTCCACCTCTAACACGTTCTGATGGCACCATTGCGACCAAAGCACAGGAAAAAGCAAACTTACTGGCGGAACTATTCTCTTCACATTCAACGGTAAATTTTCAGGGAAGTACTCCACCGAACATTACCCCTGTAGAATCGAGAATGCCCGAGATTGTCTTTCGCCACCGCCATGTTAAGCGAATCTTGAGGAGTCTCGACACTAAAAAGGCTTCTGGTCCTGACGATATTCCAGTCATTGTAATTAAGAAATGCGCTGACGAACTGACACCGGTATTTTGTAGGCTTTTTAACTTATCCTACAAAAAAGGAATATTTCCTTCTTGCTGGAAAACTGCGAGAGTCCAGCCCATACCCAAAAAAGGCAAGAAGACCTTGCCAAACAACTATCGTCCAGTCGCATTGCTCTCGGTTATATCAAAAGTTATGGAGAAGGCTATCAACGAAAAATTACTAAAATACCTGGAAGGCTTCAACATTATTAGTGACCGCCAGTATGGATTCCGTAAGTCTAGATCAACAGGAGACCTTCTCGCTTATGTTACTCATGTTTGGAACAACGCAATAGAACACCATCGGGAGTCCCGGGCGGTAGCACTGGATATTTCCAAGGCTTTTGACCGAGTATGGCATGAGGGGCTCCTAACTAAAGTGAGAGCATACGGAATGCCGGTTCAATTTTGTTCATGGCTGTCGAGCTTTCTTAAAGACCGTTCTCTGCGAGTGGCGATGGACGGATTTCTTTCAGACACATTTAACATCAACGCCGGAGTCCCTCAAGGTTCTATATTGTCGCCCACCCTTTTCTTACTATACATTAACGATCTTTAGGAAAAAACTAAAAATCCTATATATAGCTTCGCTGATGACAGCACACTTGTTTCAACTTTTACTTTGGATGCTCGGACATCGGCTGCTAATGCACATCTCTATAGGCAGCAAGAGGTCTCACATCTCAACAAAGACCTGGAAGAAATTTTGTCTTGGGGTGACAGTAACCAAGTAGAATTTAACGCTAAAAAGACCCAGGCGGCAGTTTTTTCTAAAAAAGTTAATGTTGAAGAACCAGATATAGTTGTGGCGGGACACTCAATTCCCTTGGCTTCATCAATTCATTTATTGGGCGCAGGGGCGTGCGGTCCATGGAAGCGATGGAAGCACTGCTTCCCCTACCGCTTTCATAAGACAAAACAAATTTTATATTCATCTATACCTATCCATACAATTAAAATACCCAAGTATTTATTTCTATCTAATTTCCAAACCAAATCCGGCCCTGTATGCAGCCCTGACCAACGCAATAATAAATTTAACGAAGTGATCTCAATACGTGTATACTACACTGTATACGCGTATACGAGTAATAATAATATGTGAATAATATGGTCTGCCGTGCCAAGTAAAGGGTAAATCGTTACATCTCGGTATTTCCTTCGCCGCGACGCGACGAAGCCGGCAAAATATTTAGTTTCCACGTTTTTGTACTCGGCAGTTTACGATTGTTTGTCGCGATTTTTCGCCAGAAACGCGGTAAACGGTAGAGCATCGTCTGACATTTGAGTGTAGTTCAGTTTCAGTGATTGTAAATAATTGTGACAGTATTATTAATTGTGTATTGACTTTGTTTATCTTACTTCTTGATTTATTTTGTCATGGAGCAACCAATCGCCGGCCCATCGAGTTCGGGAAATGTAAAGTGTATCTGTTCTGTATGCAAGTTATTGGAAAAAGGATTTTCAACGCTTTCCTTTGATGAAAAAAGGAATATTATTGCAACAGGTAGGCCTACACCAGATTGTAATTTAAAGACAGAAGTGAAGGCGGCTAAAAAATTTACAAGGCATTTTAATACAGAATATTACGATAAATATAAATGGCTTACTGCATGCAGGACCTTATTAAAATTGTTTTGTTGGCCTTGTTTACTCTTCGTTAATACGAGTGCTAGTGAGAAAAGTCCTTGGAACTCTTGTGGTTTTTCGGACCTAAACAATTTTCATAAAAACCTCAAAAGGCACTCAAACAGCAAGGGACATTTAACATCTTTATTAAAAGAAAAGACATTTGGAAAAACGCGTATTGAACTCAGTTTAGACACTCAATTAAAACTTAATTTTAGACTGCATAATGAGTTAGTTGCCAAAAATAGAGACATTTTAAAGCGACTTATAGACATTACCTGTTTTCTTGGGGAACATGAACTAGCTTTTAGGGGGCACCAGGAAAACAGCGAATCCACAAACCGCGGAAACTATATTGGTTTAATTGAACTGCTTGCAAAATATGATGAGCCTATAAAAACTCATTTAAATGGATCAACTGTTTTTCAAGGCACTTCCAATAGGATTCAAAATGACTTGATAAAATGCGTAGCAAATATTGTATTGGATAATATTAAAAAAGAGATAAAAGATGCACCCTTTGTGTCTATTATGCTAGACGAAACCACGGATATAACTAATTTTAGCCAGTTATCAGTGGTTGTGCGCTACGTAAAATTGGATGGAACTGTTCAAGAACGTTTTTTAAAATTTCTAGATATCACGACCGACAGAACAGCAGATGCTATGTTTAAAATTGTGTGTGATGTCGTTGAAGAGCTAGAATGTGGTGCAAAACTTGTCGGCCAAAGTTATGATGGGGCTGCTGTTATGGCAGGTCATTTAGGAGGCGTGCAAGCAAAAGTTAAAGCAAAATTCCCACACGCAATTTTTGTTCATTGTTTTGCACATAGGCTTAATTTAGTTTTATCACAAAGTGTAGGGCTTATTAAAGATTGCAAGGTTTTTTTTTCGACGCTAAGTGGAATGGCTGCCTTTTTCTCAAAATCGTCTAAACGAACTCATGCTTTAGACATTACAGTTCAAAAGAGATTTCCTAAAGTAGCTCCTACACGATGGAACTATAATGGACGACTTGTACAAACTGTGTCGCAATATCGAATGTCCTTAATAGAACTATTTCAAGATATTTTGGATAAGGAAGATAAGTGGGATCCTGAAACTGCAAATTCTTCAAGAGGCTATCTACAGTTGCTTGAGAATAACTTTAATTTTAATTTCTTGCTAAATGTGTTTTCAAGCATTTTTCCTCACACGGACATTTTGTTTGATATTTTACAAACTAAGTCAAATGACATTGGCTTCTGCGTTCAACATATCAATTCCTTTCAGCATAAATTAAATACAAAAAGAGGCCAATTTCAACATTTTTGGGACGAAACAATAGAGTTAGGTTTGGAACCGCAAAGAACACGAATAAGGGTGGATAATGTTGGTGATACGGAAGCGTCATATCGTCGATTATACATAGAAATTATGGATATTATCATTCAACAACTGACAGTTAGGTTTCAAAATTTTAAAGAACTGAAATTTGTTGAATTATGCAATTTTAAGAACAAGCACCCTAGCTTTCCAAAAGAAGCTTTTAATAGCCTAAAACTTATTTATGGCAATTTTTTTGACACTGTGGCCTTGCATTCGCAGTTAAATGTGTTATATGATACTGCAGAAGTGAATAATCAAAAAACACCATTGAAAATGCTTATATTTCTTAAAGAAACTGGTTTGGAGGAATCTTACGCTGAAGTTTTTAAGTTGTGTCAATTAGTTTTAACAATTCCAGCAACAAGTGCTTCGGTTGAACGTAGTTTTTCTACTTTAAAGCGTATTAAAAACTTTGTTAGGAACTCAACGGGTGAAGGCAGATTGTCTAATTTGGCAGTGATATCTATAGAGAAGGAGTGTATAAGAGACTTAATGCAAAATCCCAAGTTTTACGAAGATGTAATAGACAAGTTTGCCAGCGTGGATAGAAGGATACTATTACATTACAAATAAAAAGGTAGGTACCTACGTGGTTTTCTTTTTTATTTTTGTTTCCTTGTTTTTAACGACTCTTAGGCAGGGTTGGGTCACTAAAGAATTGGTTTTCGACGGGCAAATTACGTAAAAATTAATAAAAAAACATAGGTAGCCATTTAGAAAATAGAAGAAATATTAAAAAATCATAGGTACATAATCTCACATTTTCGACAGTACCCACATGACAGTATTCTACCTGTATTTAAACGTCGAAAAATTGCTAATATTTGGGCGTGGTCCTCAAAAAATTTTTCGCCTGCGGCGCTTTGCCTCCGGCGGGCCTACCGGCGGTGCTTCCCCTTATTCATATATCACCGCACGCCCCTGATTGGGCGTTAATCTGGATAGTCATATGTCTTGGCATGGCCACGTTGCGGCCATTGCTAGGGCAGCCTCGCAAAAGCTTGGAGTACTTTTCCGAACAAAGAACCTCTATACACCCCAACAACTTTTGATGCTCTATAAAGCCCAAATTCGACCATCACTGGAGTACTGTTCGCATATTTGGGGCTCTGCTCCTAAACATACCCTGAGATTGCTAGATTCCATTCAAAGAAGAGCCATTCGCTTGATCGGTGACCATAGTCTGACAAACAACCTGGAAAGCCTTGAACATCGAAGGCAGGTTGGCGACTTGAGTCTATTTTACAAATATTTTCATGGCAAGTGTTCAACTGAGGTTGCCCGCTTAATACCACCCAGAGCGGTGCATGGTAGAAATACACGACGAGCCACTGCAGCCCACCAGTACGTGGTTCAGCTTAGTGTCCCTCGAACGACACTGTTTCAAAATTCTTTCATCTGGAGAACGTCATCACTCTGGAACGACCTCCCTGAGATCGTCTTCCCTAACGAGTATAGTCTCCAAAGATTCAAGACCAACGTGAATCGTTTCCTGCGCACGCGCACCGCTCCTAGAGCGCCATAAAGGATTTATCCTGTAGTGCTGTGCCTTATCATAAAAAAAAAAAAAAAAAAAAAAAATCAGATCTTCCCTAGTGTGAACTGGCGTCGAATATACAAGTCTCTTTAAATTTCCTCATAAAAAGCAATTCAATGGAGTCATGTGGGGCGACCTCGCAAGAATTGCAAATACATGACACCATTTAATATGCCTTCAATAAAGAGCGGTCCAATGAGATGTTTCCCAATAATCCCCGCTCACAACGTAACCATGCACCTTTGTTGGTGCTTTGTCTACTATTGCATGGGGATTTTCTTCATGCTAAATATGCAAATTATGGCAATGTATTACTCCGTCTCGGGTGAAACAGGCTTCGTCCGTGAACAAAATAATTCTAGTAAAATTATGATTTTGTCTAAGTCGTTGCAAAAACGAATTTGCGTAGTTGACTCTTGCGGGAGACATGGCATGCACCTTTTGATCGTGAAAAGGATGTTGCAGTTGTTCTCGAAGAGTCTCATGAAGAACCCACTTTGTCGTATGAAGTTGGACCGCCAATTTTCTTACTCTATTTATTAGAGGAATTTTCAGCAATCTCATCTAGAATTTCCTCCTCTAACTAAGGGTTCTTTGCTCTTCTTGAAGGCCCTTCTCCACCATGATGCGGCAAAAAAACTTTCTAAAATGGATTAGCAAAAGATTAGCCACTTTTATCATTTTTTTTATTTCACTTGATTTTTTACCTGTTTCTCTTAAGCTACGATCAACCCTTTCAAAAGTTCTTCGGTACGGTAAACGTCGAGTTGGAGATGTATCAGAATAATTTCTTCTCGCCTCCACACAATTGCCCAGTGCTTGTCCATAAATTAGATGCACGTAAGCATATTCACTATAGGAATAATCCTCCATTACTTACTTAAGTCTTGTGTTCAGGGTGTCCAGTTTTCGTATGTTTTACGGGTTATCTGCGTTATTAATAAAGATAGAAGGTTGCGGTTTTCGCGGCACTGTGTTACTTTTTTGAGAAACAAACGATGCCATCAACAGAATTTTTATAGCCCCCTTAGTTTTTTAGATACGGGGTGATTTTGAAAATTTTGCATTTTGGGACACGTATCTCGGTTACGCTGCAACTTATCAAAAAGGTAAAAAATGAACTTCTTAGTTTTTTTTTACGTAGAATATAGTGGTTTAGTCAGATTTTTTCTATGTTTAATTGTTTTCCAGAAAAAGAGCAAACTTGCATTTTTTAAATGGGACACCTTATATATTTTTAGCTATTATCACAAGCTTTTCAAAAATATATAATACTTTATAGCTGTTTTCAATGTGAAGCTCAAAATTTACATTTTTCAACAAATTTAATTTTTTTTTAGTAGGCCATGACGGGTATTTAGGAAAACAAAAATTACAGGCTTGTTATCTGAAAAAATCTTTATTTACTGTCAGAATATGTTATCCATTTTCTGTTATTTATTTCTAATCAGTTTCGATAAATAGCAGTTTTTTCTTAATTATGGCTGCGAATGCAATACTCGAGAATTATAAAAAGTACGATATGTTCGTTTGTTATATTCAGTGTAACGAAAATTCGAATGAAGCATTAGAAGTTTATTTTAACAGGTATGGGCATCTTTTTGTATTTTTCATGATATTTTAAAATTTATAAAAACGTAATATTCGCAGATTCCCAGAAAGAAGACAGCCGGATAAAAGAATATTTTTAAAAATAAAATGAAACTTAATTGAATTCGGTTCATTTTCCAAACCCCGACCTAGTATTTACAATAAGGAAAACCAGGACATTGATGAAGTAAACTTTTTGGCTTCAACTGAAACAAATCAAAGTAGTTCTTGTAGAACAGTGGAAGGTTCTGTCGGTGTTACAAAATCAAGGGTTCAAACTATTCTAAAAAAACACAAGTTTAAGCGATACAAATTTCATGTCGTACAAAACTTACATCTCGGTGACGCAGAGCGCCGCGTAGAGCTTTGTAATTGGTATTTACAAAATGTCTGATGTCTGATGAGAGTCATTTTACCAGTGCCGGTATATTTAATCGGCAAAATACTAGGTTTTGGTGCCAGGAAAATCAACATGTTATATTTCCACGGGAACGGCAAGGCAGATTTGGGTTTAGCGTTTCATGCTTCATACTGGGAAGTAAAATTTTATATAATATATTTGAAGGCGGTCTTACTGCAAATAAATATTTAGAAATTTTGGAAAACATTGCGCCCGAAATAGTAGAGAATGTGCCCCTAGCTCATCTTAATAGCTTATATTTGCAACAGGACGGAGCTCCCGCTCACAATGCTCAAATTGTAAGAGCATATCTTAACAATAATTTTCCTGGCCGCTGGATTGGAATACATGGGCCTGTAAGATGGCCACCCAGGTCACCCGATTTAACGGTTTTGGATTTTTTTTGTGGGGCTACCTAAAAAATAAAATTTATACCGTCCAGTACCAAACGATGGCAGATTTAGGAGAAGCCACTGAAATAGCCTTTAGGGAGTTACAGGCACGGCCTTTTATTATTTTAAATGCACTGAGGCGAATCAGAACAATGTGTGAAACATATCTTAGGCATAATGGAGAACAGTTTAAGCAATATTTATGAGACAGTTTCCTAAATCATCAAATAATTGTAGCTTTTAATTTTTGAACGTATAACACAACTGAGTTAATTGTTATTTAAATTTATAATAGTTATTGTCATAGGTATATATTTTTAAAATTAGTGTTTTATATTTGTGAGAAGCTTGTGACAATTGTTTCATCTTAAAATTTATACGGTGTGCCATTTAAAAAAGTGTAAATTTGTTGAAAAATGTAAATTTTGAGCTTCACATTGAAAACAGCTATAAAGTATTATATATTTTTGAAAAGCTTGTGATAAACTGAATCATGATAGCTAAAAATATATAGGGTGTCCCATTTAAAAAAATGCAAGTTTGCTCTTTTTCTCGAAAACAATTAAACATAGAAAAAATCTGACCAAACCACTGGATTCTACGTGAAAAAAACTAACAAGTTCATTTTTTACCTTTTTGATAAGTTGCAGCGTAACCGAGATACGGGGGGTGTCCCAAAATGCAAAATTTTCAAAATCTAAAAAACTAAGGGGGCTATGAAAATTCTGTTTGTGGCATCGTTTGTTTCTCAAAAAAGTAACACAGTGCCGCGAAAACCGCAACCTTTTATCTTTACTAATAACGCAGATAACCCGTAAAACATACGAAAACTGGACACCCTGTACTCAATCAATCGGACAATTTAGAAAAGTGTGGTCAATAATACATTTTTCGAAATAAAAACAACTGGTGTTTTATAGTATTGTGATTTATTATTTCAATAACGTGTTATACAAAAAAATGATTTTCTTCGAAAACGGGTAATTTTATCGAAACAAATGTAGAGTACATTTTTTAAAGAGGAATGACCAGAGTATTTAACGAATCAGTTTTCAGCTCTGTAAAATGACACCTGTCAAAATTGTAGCCCAACGAGTGTTCCGTACTTCCCTGGCGAGGTGAAACATCTACTGTACTATGATTTTATGAGTCTTTATGGCCTACATAAAATATTAAATTTTCATTAAATTATACATGTCGGTTCAAAAGCCGAAAAGGTAAGTTGCTGGGTACCCCCTTGGGGCTCTGTATCTCCGTTAGTCCCGTTAGGATGTAGGACAAATTAGGCTCATAGTGAGCGTATATTATTACGTTATAATGAATAAAAACAAACTAATTTTACCTTCTGCTTGTTGAAGACATGGCTGGAGAAACACTTTCAATTCAATTTTTTGGTAAGCGAAATCTTCGCAAAAATGTATTGTATTTTCATTTAGTACAATATGTAAGATGTTCTCTGAATATCTGTGGCATCCTAGCATCCACAAGACCCAAAACATCTTTATCGTCAGTTTAAATTTTTTTAAATTCATACGATATAAACTAAAATATGAATATGATGATATTGGTAAAGAGAATTATAGCTACACAGTTATAATCTTCTTTGCTGCAATACAACACAATATTATGAAATTGGAAAATTACTTAGATCGACAGTTCAACGTCTGAACGGCCCAAGGTGGGCGTTCAGTTGATCTCCGGATTTGAACTTGGATCAGTGTACACTACTCTTGCTACAAAAACTTTTTTACTTTGAACTGTAGTTCTACAGCGAACTACAGTTCAAACTGTTTATACAACCGGCCCTAAAAGTAATTTGCAATATCTGATCTGGCCAAAAAGAGAGGGAATTGATGAACAAAGCAATTATTAGTTAACTTTTATAGACTTGTTTTTTTCTAATTTTAGATATGACAGAAACTACCTTGTGTCGGGAGGTGTTGATTTTGCAGTTTGTCTTTGGGATTTGTGTACAGGAAGTTTAGTACACAGATTCTGTGTACACGCAGGGGAGATTACTCAGCTATTAGTGCCTCCTGACAATTGTAGTGTAAGTATATTATTTTATTTTAGCACGTTTGAAAATGATTTTTTCTAGTAGATTATATCAATTATTCAATATTAAAGGTTTTACCAAAAATGTTTTTATCCTTGCAATAGAGTTAGTACACAGGGTGTCCTAGCTATACAGGGTGCTCCTTAATAATATGCGAATATTTCAGAATGTGAATCTACATGAAAAATTAATAATAGTTTGCTTTATAAACTACTCGAGATATTTCAGTGATATTTAGTATGTAGCAACAGTTAATAAACGTGCATATTTTTCAATAAAAAATAATTTTCAGTTTTAACAGTGGCGTGCCTACCAGTGGCGGCTCCTGGCCAATTTTGTAGGGTGGTCAAAATAGTGCACCTAAGGAAAAAATTCGGAACTCACTAATATTAAAAAAAAAAACTTACCCAAGGTACCTATAACTATTACATTTGCTTAAATTTTAAGTCAATTTTTCTGTCTTTTGAATTTGCGAAATAGTCTATCACTAGCTGGTTAAAATTATGAATGCTTTTTATTAAAGATTTTTCCATGCTTAACATCGCCAGAGCACATAATCAGCATAATCTGTCCTGTGTCATGGTGTTCCTTAACAAACTTTTATTTCTTTTTAAAGTAGAAAAACTTCGCTCACTTTCCACTATCATCATTGGTAGTGTGCACAAAATATTCAAAATTTTAATCGTTTCTGAAAAAGTAGTGGTTAAGTTTAGATTGTAATTAAGCGTCAGAAGAGCTGCAGCGCCATCGTTTTCGCGGAAGTAATCTCTGTCATAAATTACGCTTAATTCTGTTTTTAGTTTAGAAGAATCTATATTAACGTATGTGTTTTGAAGTAACTGTAAAGTATTGTTTGGAATTTGCTCCTTAAATTCAATAAAATTTTCTTTCGGTATGAAGAGGAAAACAACAAACACGGAAAGCAGAAAAACATGTCCTTGTGTTTGCAGCCACATATAAATTCGCACAAATCACACATTGTTTTTATAAAATACCTATTTACACTTTTATATTTGTCCTGAGTAACTTGTTTTAATGTAAGTTCCGGCAATGGGCGACCACGCTGCTTAAATTCCAGTCGTTTTTCGAAAGATAAACCATTGCTTTCTTTCAAAGACACAATTTCACAAACAAGGCAGCGGTCCGACATTTTAACTTAATAGGTAATTAATTAAAAAAACTGATCAAATATTCTCGAAATTACATTCTGTTATTTTAATATTACCACGCTCGAAAAAAATCATTAACATAAACATAAAGCACCACACAAACCCCCGAAAATTTCCGGAAGACTAAAAATAGAAAAACCAATTTTAGAGATTAATCGATAGACGTCTGGGTATCAATCTGTGTCGGTTGCATAGGTGCATAGGTCGGAGGTTAGACCGCCGCATGGACCAAGTGATCTCGGTCAATGATTCAGGGTCGCAGTTTCTCTCGATTTAACCCGTTGATTTGCCCTATGATTCTTTTCGCTCTCAGAAATCACCGGCCGCTATGTAAATAGAATTTTAAATGTAAATAAGCAGGCCATATTTGGCAAAATTAAGTTTTGACCGGGGTATAATATGAGCGACATTTAAGATGTTCTAGCATGAAAATTGAAGATTTCAGATGTTCAAGATATTTTTTTAGATATTTTGGGATGGAATGGATGGTTTTAAATTTAGAGTTTTTAAACTGTCTTTTTGACTTATTATTTTTGGGAGGTCAATGACCATTTACCCTATGTTGAGCCGCCACTGGTGCCTACAGTCACTAAGTTCGATATTTTTGAGAAAAAGAAAATAGTACGCCAAATAAAAAAATATTTTTGAATTCACCGTTCAATTTAAAACATAAGAACTCTCGCATCTGTGTGTAAAACAACTGACAACATACAACATTAACATAACATTACAACTAACATGGAGTGATTATTACAAAAATTGTTGAAAATGGCCCCCTTCACTTAATATGCATCTTTCCGCCCTCCTTTTCAGGGAATTGCGCACTTCTTAAAATATCCCCGGAGTATTTCTTATTTTATCACATGCTGCAACTATTCTTTCTATTAATTCCTCTACATTGTTAATAGGACTGTTGAGGTCGGGTGACCTTGGTGGCCATTCGATAAACAGTTATAATAAATAATTGCGAGCCACTACACTGAAATGTGCTGGTGCACCATGATGGTTTCTTATTGCTATCGGAACATCCTCAAGCAGCAAAGGTTGTTCTTGAAGGAAATTGAGGTAAGATTGTCCGTCAAGTCGTCTCGACAAGAAGAATGGGTCAATAAAGTGGTTGCCAATCATTCCTGCCCATACGTTAACCGATAATTGATGTTGGAAAGGGGTTTTGGTTACGGCATAGGGATTTTCTTCCATCCCCAAATGATTGTTGTGGAAATTCTGTTGGAATTTTTTGAAAAATTAGCATTGTCCGTAAACAGATTGTGTGTTTGAAATTGCGGATTTTGTGCAATATTTTGAAGATACCACTGACAGAAGGTCACACGCCTTGGAAGATCTCTGGAAAGTAATACCTGTACTCTTAAAATATGGTACGGATATAATAAAAATCCACTAAAATTCTCCAAACAATTTGATGGCAAATATTCAAGTTTCTTGAAATCTTCCTGGTAGTCGTTTCAGGATGCTTCTACGCTGCATGCTTTGCAGCTTAAAATGTAAAGTTTCGGCGAGTGCATTACTTGGAACTTAAAAGCAGATGCCGGCGAGTACGATTTCGTGAAGACATGATCCGTCCTCGCATTTATCTCTTTTTAACGTGGTATAGATAAGAACAGAGCGAAGCCGTATCGGCGCTTCGCTACTTTACATGTCATACCTATTTGTAACTGTTCTTAGCGTCCACGTTGATCCTTGAAGTATTAACCGGGGGGTATTGTCGCTTCCTTTGATTCATTTCTTGGTGGAATTTTTATACAGCCATTTAAATGTAAACGATAATGTTATATTTGTGGCGCTTGCTTTACCAGTTTCAACAAGACGACGATGAATATTAGAAAAGGTTCGACAATCTGGCAAAGAACGATTGGGATATCGCAGGTAATAAATACGTCTGGCTTGCTCTGCATTGCCGTCGGCGAGGTCATACACATAATGTTAACAAATTACTTCAGACGGGCAGACGTGTCGCAAAATGAACTCATTATAACCTCCCACATTAATTCTCTACCAAACAGAACATATAAATTACCAAAAGACTGGCTTCTACCAAGACCCGATTAATTTCGTTAAAGTAACCTTCCAAATTCAATCAATTTAAGCACCAACGATGCACGTCAATTATTTAAAGAACTATTTCCGAATCCAAGACTTATCTAATGATGACCAGCCGAACAGTTGAACGAAGAAAGAAAAAGAAGTTAAAGATTGGATCTAACTTAGAAAACGCACATGATCTCATATACACATAATGCATTTCCGCCATTTCTGAATAATTCACCATTTTTAAAAAGTTGATAAAAATAAATAACTTACAACGCACATACTTGAACGACAGAGACTTACTAGAAAATGTCAGATGTAAAAAGCAAGTGACAGATTCCATGGCAACTAGATTTACTGCAAGGTTGTATTCTTTTATAATTAGATTAATTTTCTCGGCCAATACAACGGTTTTTAGTTTTTTTACTCAAAAACGGCGCATCGAAGGAAAACAACTCGGGAGAGCTCTTATGTTTCAACTTGAACGGTGAATTTAAAAATATCGAAATCAGTGCCCACTGTTAAAGCTGAAAATTATTTTTGTATTGAAAAATATGCACCTTTATTTATTGTCGCTACGTACTAACTATCACTGAAATGTCTCAAGTAGTTTTGAAAATATTAATTAAATTTAATTTTTTTCCTAAACTTTAAACCTCGTATTTTCGTAACGGACACCTCTAAAGCCTTTAAAATAACTTACGAACATCGCGAAAACCGCTGTGTGACATCACTGTCTCCTATAGTAAGTCGGGTCGCGCTCTCTGCCGTTGCTGTTTACGACTAAGAAGACAGGTGGCCTTGCAAGTCGCCCTTTTTCCGTTGCTGGGTAAGGAAGCTGCTATCGACAAAAGAGAAAAAAATAATGATTAATTATATTGTATGCTATATACTAAAACTCATTCAATCAAAACAACCTCAGTGATTTTCTCTTACAGGGAGGAACACAAAAAAAAACACTTGCATTTAAAATACCAGGTTCGTATCGGTGCCGTTCTCTCCCTTGTAAAGGGTTTTCCATTAGAAACGCTCTATTTTTGTAACGGAATAAAACAAATTGTGAGAATGATAGTGACCTTTTTTTATTTTTATCATAAAGTACATGTGTTAACATTATGTTTTAAAAATTATATGAGGTAAATGTCCGCCGCGGCTTTGCCTGGTTTGTTGAATCCTGGATACCCAATTTGTGATGACGTTATCGCATAAAAGTGACTCAGTTTCAGTAATAACGCGCCTAATGTTGTCCTTTAAGGCGGCAACCGTCCGCGGTTTGTTAGCATAGACTTTGGATTTTAGAAAGCCCAGAGAAAAAAAAACTAGTGGCGTTAGGTCGCAGGATCTGGGCGGCCAATTAACGTCACCATTTCGCGATATAACGGAACCTTCAAATATTGTCAGTGTATCACGTGCCGTATGGCACGTAGCACCGTCTTGCTGAAACCACATGTTTGTTAAATCGATCCCATCCACTGCAGGCCAAAACTCTTATCATAGCCCTGTATCACTCACCGTTGACAGTAAGTGCCACTTCTTCTTCGTTGTCGAAAAAATATGGACCGATTATTCCGCCTGACCACAGTGCACACCATACAGTAACTTTTTCGAAATGTAGTGGGACCACATGAATCTCCCATGGGTTTTCGTCGCTCCAAAATCGGCAATTTTGCTTGTTAACAAAGCCACTTAACCAGAAATGAGCCTCGTCACTAAACATTATTTTTCGCCCAAAATCAGGATCGACCTCCAGCTGCGCTAGCGCCCAATTAGCGAATGCACGCCGCTGCCTATGATCGTTGGGCTTTAGTTCTTGGGTTAATTGCACTTTATAAGGGTGAAGCCCTAAGTCCTTATGCAGGATTCGCCAAGTTGTCGTCGAAGACAGGCCAAGTCATTGAGCCCGACGCGGAATGGACTGTTGCGGATTCTCATGCACACTTTTCCGAACTGCAGCAATATTTTCAAGGGATCTTGCGTTTCGCTGACGTACAGGCACTTTCCGATCTGCCACAGATCCAAATGTTTCGAATTTGTTTAGTAAACGGCGAATTGTGGATTCTGAAGGACGATCGTTGACACCATAAATTGCACGGAGTTCACGAAACGTTTGCCGAATAGAACATTGGTTTTGATAATAATTTTTAACAATTTCGACGCGTTGCTCAGTCGTGTAATGCTCCATAATAAAATGCGGAGACTAACTGAATACGGCTGCCAAAGACAGTACCTGTGTGACTATCGACTTCGTCATGCGCTGTTGCCAAACATCGAGCGTTACTATTGGAAAACCCTTTATATGCGCAGAAAGACCGTTGCGTAAGTTTAAAGCGGACGAACTGTGGGAGGTAATGACGTCCCTGCCTCGAGATCCGGGGCGAGCGTTTTATTTGATTTTGATCTCGTATATTTCGAAAACTAGTTATCGGATTGGCTTAAAATTTTCAGGGCTGACCTTATGAACTATTTCATAAAAATTAGGTAGACTGTAACTTAACCACATAACCCTATTATGAAAAACTTGACATTCGCTTCTAGTTAATTGTATTACGAGAATAAGTTTTAACGTGGAACAGTGTTTTGCAATAAATTGTTTTACCTAAACCAAATACTATATTTCAATTTCAAAAATTAGCGGATAAGCATATGTAACACTTTTAACTGCTTCTCTATGTTAAACAAATATTGATAGCATTGACGACAGATTTTCCAACAAATATTTTGGAAAGCCCTTCAAACCTGTTTTTATTGCAAATATAGGGATATTTTTTCCCTCATTTTTTCAAAATTAGCAAAGCGTCTTTTAATTTGCATCGCAATTGTGACAATAATTTCATAATAAATTCTTTGATAAAATCTTGAAAATTACGATGCCGGCGCAAAACAGAGTGATTGTTCTAAACAACTTCGTTGTGTGTAACATTTTATAATCGAACCGCATTGTTAAGTCATATAGGAAAATGTTTTGTTAACCAAATAAATCAAGTTCCAGTTAACTGTAGGTATCTTCTTTGAAATGTTATACTTTTAGAGGGTCTGAAACAGTTCTTTTAAGTTTGGTACCTCCGCGCGCCGTACCACGAATTTTTATGTCTTCCTTTTTGATGTAAAAATAAAATGGCCAACAAAACCGTTTAATTTTGGTTTCTCTTCCCGTAAGCCATGCATATTTTTTATTCCAATTTTATAAAAATTTACCCCCTTGCGTCCAGTATTAATTAAATTCAACATTTTGGGGTCGTCGGCCACGACCATTGTTTTTTTTATTTTAATTTATTCATCGAATGAAAGAGCCGAAAATCTACATTTTAAAGTTAAAATATATTGAATAAGATCGCCTTTTACCTCAGTTTCAACTTGGTTTTTTTTTTATGTCATTGCGTGATGCGTGCGTCCAAACAAGATATTTTATTTAAATTTTAAAACACTTACCTGAGGTCCTAATCTTAAAGAAACCAAACCAAAAGTTTTGTTTATTAACAGACAACACCCACTCTGACTTATTTTACACTAAAGAAGTCCTTTTCTTTCAAGAATAATTACAAAACACTTAAAATACAAGCGATCTATACGAAATCTTTCCGCCCAATAATGAGTATAACCGGCTTTAAATTTAGCGACAAACCCGAATTTGCCATCCCTAACGTCTTTAAATACTTAGTGGTGTATGTTTGGTTGCCTATCTTAAAGTCTGAAATTTCTTTGCTGAGATTCTAACGTCAGGCTTGTCTAGCAAGGCGATTTATTTGATGGCTGTAGTTTGCGGGTAATCCATTATGACGTCCCGGGTTACAATGGCGATTTAAAAAAATGGAGTGGTTATTCGCTGGTAGTTTGCGAGTCATTAAAAATTCAAATTGATGTAGATAAATAATAATATATACTGTCTGTTGTTTGTTTGACACTGAGTCAGTACCCCGCCGCCCCACAGTGGGGCCAAAAGGACTAAAAGTTGGCAGACATTATGTTTTGGGTTTATAGATTAGATTATGATTTTAAAATACTTTTTAAATAAAAATAAGTGTTTATAATGGTCAATTGAATAAATATCAAATGTCAACTTTATTGAGACGTAACATTAAAATTTAAATTGAGTCGCTTGCATCTGATTCACTATCACTTGTACACTTGTGGGAAGATGGGCTACATTAGCCATTGGACGTAGTTTCATTTTATGTTTTTTGTACAGATTATGTAATTTGAAATATAAATAAAATAAAAAAAAAAAAAAACTTAAATCCGATTTATTTTCCGAGATATCTTCAGCCTTTAGCATATCTAAAGCCTCTTCATCAAGTACTTTATTTGGCTTACTAACTTTTTCTAGACTGCTTATATACGGATCTGATTAAATAAGTAGACGGTTTAGAATGTCTTCATTTGTTTTTCCCTTGACATTTTCCTAGAGAAACATTCTCGGTATCTCTTAAATACTTACTTACTTACTTACTTACTTCTTTATTGTTTCCAGAAATAATACAATTCCATAACAATGAAGATCTGTCTAGGCTAAGTGTTAGTAGGTACATAATAATACCAAATAAAAGAAAATATACAATAATTAAGAAAAAAAATAAAAAGAAATGCGTGTGTTGGAAAAAGGCGCGTACTGGAAATAAATGTATATAATTATAAATAAAATTCTATTAAGACAATTATAGAAAAATAGGTTCATTTTATTCGTTCCTCAGGAAAGCGCGTAACTTAAGTATGCTAGACATAGCATTAAAAGTATCTTTGGCTAAGTCAGGCGTCAATCCATCAAGAACTTGAGCGAAATCAAAAATATTATTTTGCCAATTAGGTGGGCGTAGGTGGCTATAAAGTGGGCATTTAAAAAACACATGTTCGAAAGTTTCAAACTCGTACATATTGCAAACAGAACAAACTTCTTCTTGGTTTATCCGGTAGGATATTCCTTTGCAAATAAGTTTACAGTAAAATTTGGTGCACATGCGCGTTTGTGCTAATAATTTGAGAATATAAAAAGGGCAGTTAAAGTGAAGGTATTTTGCTGCAGTGCAGGACAAGTTAAAGGAGTTATAAAAGAGAGTGTAAGCGGAATCTTTAGCTATTCTCAAATCTGTCTGAAAACACCGATCTCGATATGTTTCTAAGATGATTTTCCGGTTAGTTTGTAGGATATGGGGGTTCAGGGACCAGAAGCTAGAAAGTCCATTAGATTCGAAGAGCGATTTAATTTGGAAAACCCAGTTGTACTTCAGACCAGGATTAAGAGGAAGTAGTGGTATTTGACGTTTCAAACAGATTTTGGGCAGTCTACTGTTATTCATAAAAAGTATTTTAATTAAAAAATTCAAGGTCAATCTGAACATAAAATAGGAAAGATGGATAGAGCCAGTTTCAAGTCTAATCAGCGCTGAAGAAGTATTTCGTGGTAGCATTATCAGCGATTTGTAAGAAGAGGTCTGAATACTCTCCAAAATGTCTGCATATCTGATACCCCAAACAGGAAGACAGCTGGAAAATGAGTTTAAAATAGTGGTTTGAAATAATTTTTTATTGCAAAAAAGGTGCCGGGTTTTGATCCTGAGGTCAGACTCATTAATGCACCTGCAGCTTGTTTCGCCTTCAAAACTATTGATTCGGTCATTTTTCTAAAGCATCCTGAAGAAGAGAAAACAACTCCAAGGTAGGTAAATTCGCTAACAATTTCCAAAACATTATTATTAATTTTAAAATTAAAATTCCCGGTATAGGGCTTCCCTGGACGGTTGAAACACATTATTTTACATTTTAATTCATTTACCTTTAAATGGTTATCTCGAGTGTACGATTCCAAAATTTGAAGTTTTCGCTGCAGGTCAATCTCAGATGAACCCAGAATAACAAGGTCGTCAGCATATAGAAGCAATAGCACATTATTAAGCGCATCGATGCTAAGACCCAGAGCAGAGCGATCCGCAAAATATTCATCGATATCAGAGATAAAAAGATTGAACAAGGTCGCACTCAAAGACTCCCCCTGCAAAACACCGGTATTTATCTGGAAAGGATTGGTCAGGCCATCTGATGATCTGATTTGTACCGAGGCATTATCGTATATATTTTTTATAAAGTTAGGACTTAAACCAAGTAGGTATAATTTTGACCAAAGCAACGAATGGGAAACTGAGTCGAAGGCACGCTGAAAATCAATGAAAGCTGCATAAACTTTACGACCTCGCAATCTTAAGTGATTTAGTATAACAGACTGAAGAACGAAGACACTATCCATGCAGCTGCGCTTCCTTCTGAAGCCCGACTGTGACTCCGGGATTACTTGATTCTGATCCTACCATATGAAAAGTCTATTTAGCAAAACTTGGGTTAATATTTTGAGAACACAATTTACGAATGCTATTGATCTAAAATTATTGGGGTTAATGGGGGAACCTTTTTTATAGAGCATTGAGAAGAAAACCCTGGTCCAAGCAGAGGGAACATGCTGAGATTCAATAATTTTGTCAAACAGTGAACATAGATATAGGAGTCAATTTTGGGGAAGATGTTTAAAAAACTCATAGCCAATTCCATCTGTTTCAGGAGCCTTGCCATTTTTGCAGGTGTTTAAAACACTCACGACTTCTCGGAGATCAACAGGCGAGTCCAGAATATAGTCGTGGGGTCCAAAGAACATTGTGTTGTCAGCAACTCTACCGGGATAAATTTTTTTAAAAAAGTTTTCCCATGTGTTCGAGTCAAGATTTGATTTGACAGAAATGCCCTTAAGCCGCTTTATCGCACACCAGAAAGATCTTTGGTCATTACAATTTGAAAGTGATTCCTGTATCTTCGCATTATATTCGCGCTTTTTTTGTAGTAATAGTTTTTTGTATAATTTTTTATTCGATATACATATATTGTGTTTTAAAGTTTGGCGCAAAGTGTGAACGTTTAAATCTTTTAAATGATTCTTTTACTGTTTTTTTTAAATCACGACATGCGCGATCAAACCACGGTTTGTTCGTACTGCCGTGCGGCGTATTGGTATTTGCGCGCGCTGTGACCAATGACGCAAAATCGGCAGCCTCGTTGACTGCTTCACAAAAGTTATTATAAGATAGGTCTATATCAGACACAAAAGTAGCTCTGTTGGAATACTGCAAAAATTCCAGATAGGATTGACGCCCCTCGTCCCTCCACTGCAGGGAGCGGACAGATTGCACAATGGAAGGTAGAGGAACATACTGTTTAATATAAAAATTTAGACTGAGACATACAGGAAAATGCGAGGAAATGTTAATCTCATCCATAACAAATAAATTTTCAATAGCAGGAATGCCTGATGATGAATGTTTGATAAAAATAGATCTATAGTGCTATTTCCCTGTACGTCGCAGAAGGTATATTGGGCTGGGCAATCACTTTCGGATCTCCCATTTATAACCGCAAATTCATTGATGGAAATGAAATCCAAAAAGTTCGCCCCCTTGTAGTTATTTTACAATCTAAAGACGCTCGAGTATCTCTTAAATACTTTATTACTGGCTTCCTGAGCCCCTTCACTTAGTTGTCCAATTGGCAAAAATGAATTGGCAATAATAAAGGGACCATGTACAAGTATTTTACAAACTGTAGGTGGCATTGGATACCAACTGTACAGTGTTATGTAAAGTTGTGCTGTGTCTAACGTGTATTTTCTAAACTTTTCACAGACTATGTGCAGACCACTAACTAAGGTTTGTAGTATTATTTTATATCTTCTGATCAGGTTAGCACTGACTTCTGTTAACTCGGATGATTTTTCAGGGTCATGGAAAAAGCGTCTGGCGGTATTGCCGTCATTAGTAGTCCCAAAACCTGACTTTTAGGCTTATCCAAAATCAAACCAGTTTCATTTTTAAATTTTATTTGAATTTGCTTCTTAATTTTGGCAACAACCTCCTTGTTGTCTCTACCACGAGCCTGCCAAGTCTTCAGTGGAAGTTTGTAAGCAATATGTAATGTACATTCCAGGAATCTAATCCACGCATGAAGTACAGATACACCAAATTCATATCTGGTTATATCAGGTTCGGTGTTCAAAGCTTTATCTAAATCAATAAAGTCCTTAGACGAAAGACCACAAATATAACATCGTTGCGTGGATGTTGTATTGGTTACTGCATTTAGGACTTTACCATCCACCATTGTAAATAACATCACGTGATTGATTTCAAAATGCTTTTCAGCAGTGGTACATATACTAGGTTGCAACTGGTTAATTTGTTGATCAATGTACGTTTTGTCTAATTTCGAAAGGTCTGCTGTTTCATGAGCGAACTGGAATCTGATGGGCCGACAAAACCTAGTTGATAAACATTTTTTGTTTTGTCATATTATATGCTTTGGGTTATCGGGTTGCTCGTAATAAATTTGTAATGGTACTAAAGACGTGATAAATATGTTAGCATCACTCGCATCAGGGTTTGATACAAATTTTTGCTTATATTCCCATTGATTGGAACCATCAAATCCCCATTTTAAAATCATATGTAAATTTTTCACTTTAAGAACCTCAAGTAATGTACTGTTTGTTTGTACTAATCGTTGTGCAGTGTGATTTAAAAGCCCTTGTAGTGTTACTTCTGCGGTTGTTTCCGATATATTAAAACAATTTTTGTCTGGATAACATTCTTCCTTAGCTACTTGAATTTGTTTATACGAAGGAAAACGATCTGTAGCTCTTTTTCTTATTTTATTATATTGTTCTCTACGTAAGTTTGTCTCAATGAACATAGATAAGGCTTCAGATTTAGAAAGTTTTCTTATTCGTAACGAGTTTACCTCATATTCCTTGTAAGCGGTTTTATATTTTGATGCACGTTTTGGTGTGGTCATTGATGCATCCTTAATAATTTTAGCACCATCCGTTTGACCTGATGACCGTAAACTCATCTGTGCTGTGTATAATAGTTCTTCTGTGGAAACTGTAGAGCGTAGCATTTCTGTATTTTTATGTTTTGTGCGTTCACTCAGGGCATCAAAAGGTTTTTTTGGTCTTCCACTGCTCGTCCGAATCATCTGTAAAATTACGGAAAATCCCAAGGATGGAATCCCAAGTCGAATTTTTTTTACGAAACCTACTCTCCATATGATATGATTCCTGCCATCTGGTTTTAAATTGTGATAAGAAATATTAAGTAGTTTTTGTTATATCCGAGGTAAGATCATCAGGACAATTAGTTTGTGTTTTGACGAAATCGGTCAATATTTTTGTTTGATCTTCGGTGGTTTTAACAGCAGAACTTTTCAAAAATTTAATAAAGTCTGCGTCTTGAAATAAAGTAATCTGAACTCACCGTACCTGTAACAGAAACAAATACACAGAGGATACTTTTATATCGTTTTAGAGAAAGAACAAATAGATTTTTTTTTAACTTTTGAATAAACACATCTTTAGAAAAAAGCTGTGGCAGGTATAGAAGCTAAAAATTATATAACATACAGTGCCAGCACGAGATGAGAAGATTAAAAAAAAAAAACATTAAAATAGCTCAGATAGGTTCTGCATATCGTGAAACCGCAATACGCATGAAAAGTTATTTGAAAAATTCAACCGTAAATGTAAATATTTGAGTTTTATTTAAGAGTAAAGTACCTCTATTTTCAAAAATACGCGATAATGTTACTAAGAAATGTTGTTTACGATCAATTTCTATGGCCAAATATAGAATCTCACTTACCTGTGACAAAAACTAAAAATTTACGGTTTCAGCTGTTTCAGCTACTCTGTAATTGGAATATTGATTTCAAGCTTCCATAAATAACACTTGTGTGATATTTGTTCATAAAACCGTTTTTGTTTTAAATAAATGTAATCATATTATAATAGTAAAATATTTTAATTCCGGTAAAATTTTGCAAAAAAGTGGTACCCGAGGCTCCTACCCTGTATAGTACTGAATACGGTTGGATTTTTCAATTTCTTTTCATGCGTAATTCGGTTTCACGATATGCAGAAACTATCTGAGCCATTTTAATTTTTTTTTAGTCCTAATAAAGAAATTCCCGAATGGTGCTGTCCCTGTATATGGTTTTTACCCGAATTTACTAAGATATATTAAAAAGGTGCAAACATGTGCAATATTTTGTTAATGCTAATAATTATAGACATAGTTTTCAACCAGAAGACATATAAAATCAAGCTTGATAGTGCTTGGAAATGTACTAATACCTTTTTGAATATTTTGCCAAACAATTATTAACAACAACCTTCGGCGCTAAATGTTATATTCTTTTTTACTATCCTAACTGTAATTAAAACTCAATAATTGTAAATTCTAGCTGTACATACCTGATGGTGATACCTCCATAGGTAATTTACTTCTTAAACAAAGTATTAACACTGTAGAAATAATTTAAATACAACACAAATATTTTGACAAAACGCCGCACCGCGTGGCTTCTCTGACAGATAAGGTTGTACAGCCTACTAGGATTCACGGGAAGTGTGGCGGGTATTGTTATAATTTTAAAACATGGTAGTAGTATTGATAATTACTATTTATAATAAAAATTTGTATTTCTATTGATTTCGAATTAATCAATCGCCATTACTCGGTCCCACTCTGCGCCTCTGAAAAGCCGCCACTAGCATTCATTTGACTTCTGGTACTTTACCTCACGGATTATGCTATACTGAATATATTCTTATACTACGAATGACCATTTGACTTAAGGTAAAAGGATTGTGAAAATAACTGCATCTCCATTGTTCTGCTTTTTTTTTCAGGCGAGAATACAAAAATGCATATGCTCAGTAGCGTCAGATCATTCCGTAACCCTTTTAAGTCTTGCAGAAAGAAAATGTGTTTGTCTGGCATCGCGGCACCTGTTTCCGGTTACAACAATAAAATGGCGGCCTAAAGACGATTTTATGATAATTGGCTGTTCAGATGGAACAGTGTATGTGTGGCAGATGGAGACTGGGCACTTGGATAGGGTTTTACAAGGTAATATGCATATATGTTTTTTTCTTTAACTCTGTGATATAGTAAGTAGTACAAGCCTTTATTTACCATACATGTTTACAATCATTTTTATTCATCACATATTTTTTCCTCGCGCAAAATAAATAGGTTCACCAAGTGATTTAATTGTGTGGTGTGTGATGTGAACATCCGCACTGCCGTTGCATTAAATCATTAGTAAGGTGCTTTCAAAAGACATTGATCTGCAAAATCTATTCACTATCGATCGATACCAAGGGTTATTTAATTTGTTTTTAAATTGAGTTAAAAAAATAAACGGGGAAGAAATGCTAATATTACATACGGGTATTTCTTATTTCTCTTTAATATCGAAGGCACTGCCTTACAACACAAATCAGTTTTTTTTAATGTTCAGGCACCCTAGGAATAATCCTTTATTGCGCCCTGCGAGCGGTGTCTGTGCGTGAGAAGCATTTCACATTGGTCTTGAACAGGGTTGTTATGTTTAAAACACATTAATGTTTTAATTAATTATTAATTAATTAAATTCCTTCATTTATTAGTTTTTGAAATGTATTGGCCACTGAAATTCAGTCCCCTGACGTCGCACAACCCGGAGCTCTCTATATGCTAGTGATAAGTCACTGACAAAAATGTTGGACTTTAAGTATAGATGAATTTCTTTTATTCAAATCTTAAATTAATTTTGGATGTGTTTTAATAACATTTATTTTTTATCAACGGCTTAAAATTAGAAAAAAAAAACAGTTTTACATAAAAAGAGCATATTTTTAAGATTTAAAAAATCATGCTTTTGTCAGCCGTGGCCTGAATTGAGATTATACTCCTGTTAGGGAACACGGCCTCATGAGGTCATTTCAAGGGGATGTGTTTAGGAGTAGATCCCCAAACGTGTACGCAGTATTCCGGCGATGCGATGACTTTTTTCTAAAAAGTCGTTAATGTATAGTAGCAAGAGGGTGGGAGACAATATACACGGTGGGCCAAAAAAAGTGACCACATTTGATTTTTTGAAATAATTTTACTGTCGAAAATTATTTTTGAACCAAATTTGCAGGACCTATTAACAAAAGTATAGGTTATCGTAAAATGAATTTAAAACTGATAGGATTAAATTGCAATATCGTACAGGGCAAGTTAAAATAAGAAGTTACTTCAAACTAGCCGCAAAATTAGTTTTTTTATTTTTTTTTATAATTATGACTTACATCTTAAAGATTGTTTTATTCTGAACAAAAAGAGTATTTTCATATTTTTTGATATTTCATTCGGTTCGATGGTTATAAGCAATTTTTTCACCAAACATTTCGACTGTTAATTTGTAACAATTATTATTAATAATTGAATGTCACCCTTTTTTTAGTTGGCCATGTAAACAAAAAATTATATCGTCTTTTTATTAATGGTTGCTATGAATTGTAACTTGACAGTTGTCATAGTTAAAGTGGAAATACTGATTTGTTCAATAACATGCTTACAATAAATGATAAAATTTTGATAAAAGCGCTTTGGCAGGAAAAAAACTATGGTGCAAGAAAAATAGTGCGTGAATTTCCTAACAGAAATTGGGCATTATCAAGTGTTTCAAGACTGCTGAAAAAAATGAGGAAAAATAATGGCAATTTGGAGAGAAAGCAAGGGAGTGGGAGGCCACGCAGTGTAAGGACCCAGAGAAACATTGAAATTGTTAGAAGAAATATTAAAAGCCCTGTAAACTTTCCAGGAAGTAGTAAAAGCCCAAGAATGATTAAAAATGATTATCTTATAAAAAGATCTTCAGTTAGACGGATTGTTAAGGAAGACCTTCATTTTAAAACCTGTAAAAGACGATATGTGCATAAATTATCGGAAGTGTCAGAAAGGTCAAGATTAGATAGGTGTATAGGTTTGCAGAGAAAATTTAGAAGAAATAATAGTGTCAATAACATTTGGTTTACGGACGAGAAAATGTTTTACTTGCGACCGCCGAAAAACTCAGAATAATAGGTTGTATGACAATGTCGCTAAAAAAAACATTAGTGCAGATAGGCTACTTATTGAACAAGGACACTTTGTTCCAGGCGTGATGGTCTCCCTTGGTGTATTAAGACTAGGCAAAACAAGTGTAATTTTTATAAACTCTGGCGTGAAAGTTAATTCTATGGTATACTGCCATGAAGTTCTTGAAATCATGCTACCGGAATTGGAAACGTTTCAGGATTATTATATTTTCATGCAAGATGGTGCCCCTGCCCATCGATCACAATATACCATTAGTTTTTTAAGACAACAGTGTCCAGAAATTATCGCTCCAGATGAATGGCCGCCAAACAGTCCAGACCTTAATCCTGTGGATTACGCCATATGGGGAAATTTGGAAGCAGCCATGCACAAAAATAGAAGTTTGAATAGTATGGACAAAAATAGAAGTTTGAATAGTATGGAACACGAGAAATTGTACGCTGTTGGGAAAACTTTGACCAAAACACAATTAATGGCGCAATTAATCAATGGAAAAGACGTTTACAGAAATGCATTGAACAAACCGGAGGACATATTAAACAATTTTTTAAATGATTTTTTTTGTTACATCATTAGATTTGATTTGATGTTAATAAACCGCAGAGAAATGTTTGGTGAAAAAATTGCTTATAACTATTGAACCGAATGAAATATCAAAAAATGTGAAAAGACTTTTTTTTGTTCAGAATAAAACAAACTTTAAGATGTAAGTCATAATTATTAAAAAAAAATAAAAAAAACTAATTTCGCGGCTAGTTTGAAGTAACTTCTTATTTTAACTTGCCCTGTACGATATTGTAATTTAATCCCATCACTTTTAAATTCATTTTACGAGAATCTATACTTTTGTTAATATGTCCTGTAAATTTGGTTAAAAAATAATTTTCAACAATAAAGTTATTCCAAAAAGTCAAATGTGGTCACTTTTTGGCCCACCATGTAGATCGACTCCGGTATTAATGGTAAATGTGTCTGAAAACAATTCGTCCATCGTCGTTCGTGAAGGACGGTCTTTAAGAAAGCTTGATAGCCAAGAACAAGATTGAACCGGCATCTCGTATGCCTTCACACAATATAATACAGGCCAACATGAAAAACAAGTGCTCTTAAAAAAAAATATTATTTTGTTTTTCTTAATATCAGAAATACAACTAAATCACCAAAATTAGTTTTTGCAATTTGTCTAGTATTCATTTGTATGTCGTGAACCAATACCTAACAAAATGTTTGCAAGTTTTCGGAAGCAATGAAGTTTTGTAAAATTGTTACGAGTTTAATAAACACCCTGTATGCAACAGTTCCTATTTCATTTAGATTTTCGTCACTGGGAAATTTATCCAAAAATTTGTAGTATCCATTTCGTCTCGCCAGCAGTTTAGATTTACGGAATCCATACTGGTTGTAGCTGATAATGTTAAAGCCTTTCAAGGACTTTACCAGTTTTTTTAGTTAATAGCCTCCTCCATAACTTTTAATATGACCGAAAGCAATGGTGGGTGGTTGCTTGACAAGGTATCCTTGCCTTTTTCTTGGTATAGGCTGGACTGGCGCTGGTTTTCAGCAAGAAGTAAATACTTCTTTGTAGGATAAGTTGGAAAGTATAACATACCGGTGTCAATTAATCGGCGCATGTCTTAAACACTATTGATTGACGATCATTGGAATTTCGTCAGTACCAGAAGCTTCTTTGCTGTCGAGACTCTGTAAGGTTCGTTTAATAGGCCACTGCCGTTGCCGGAATACAATCTGGGGACATTCTCGATTCAACAACAGGAATGTTTGGTGGTATTTTCCCTGGGATTGAATGTGAAGAAACTTCACCAGTACAATAGTATCATCGGAATCTGTTAAATTGGATTTATTGACATGGACTTGGTAAAAATTTGATTGACGGCCTTAGCTCCCGACCAAAGAGACTTACAAGAAGTTTGTTTTTATTCTCTGGTTGTGTGCTTCTTTGCGTTGATTTATCGTTAACTTGCTTTCATTACGAGCGTTAACACAGATGGTGCGATTTCCAACGGCAAGACAGAAGTTTTTCGATCTGACAGCTTGTTCCCAACTTTTGTTAAACCAAGGCTTGCCGTTAAGAAGGAAATGAAGGTGTCCATACCAGTAAGAATGACTACTTCTAGCACAGATGGATTGATCATCAGAGGTAAAGCAACCATGGATGGATGATGCTTTTATGTGTTTTTATTTACTCACGGGCTGATTAAATGACCTTAAAAGGCAGTGCTCTAGTTTTATTCTAAAGCGATAGAAATAATTCTACATTTCTTAAATTAAGAATATATCTTTACTCGGTTTATTTAATACATATCTTTATATAGATTTAATTCGTATAGAGCAAATCACGTATAAATATTTAACATTTTTGGTAAATATACAATCACTCAATGTGCTCAAGAGCCCCGACTGGTTACAACTTAAATCACTGCGAAACTAAAGCTTAAACATTTTTATAAACCTAACCTCTAAACGCAGTTGCATTGTGTACTTTTGAAAGAGATAAATTATTATTATATTTGTAAAGTATCCAATTAAAAACACTAACACTTCTTTTTGAAGGCATCGCTGCTGAAGAAGTTCTTTATGCTTGTGAAGAAAATGAAGAAATCCACACTTCTTCAGACATGGGATTGGCAAACCCAGCAGTACATTTTTTCAGGTTAGTTTAAGTAATTATCATGACCATTTCAGAATAACTACGAAAATGAACTAAGTCCGTGTAATGACGGATTAATGTCTTTCAGTATGTGTATGACGCGCTATCAAGGTAACTTCTTCAGACCATCAGCTGTTAAATTCTAGTTTTAGGAAAACAACAATTGTTTAGTCACCAGCCTCAATTCAATATACCCAAAAAGATAGTCGGTGTGAGTGATCTGATCACCTTCCTGGCATGTTGGGTTATAATTTAAATATACGGGTGTGGTTCGAATTGTTGTTTTTGTCTTCTTGTTTTAGGTATAAAATTTAAATTTGTATTAGTAATAAATATTTTTAGGTCTGATGAAGCCTGTATGGGCGAAACACGTCTAGCGTAACTCCTCACCATGTGTTATTAAATTGAGGGTGCCGACTAAAAAAATTGTTGTTTTTTTTGTTAAAACCTCTATGAGAACATGGTCGATTTCTTTGAATTATATTAATATTTTAGATTACTGCGTGCATCAGTTTCATTTTGGGAACTGTTTAATTTACCTTAAGTTTTTGTTGAAGAAATTCTTACTGTCATTAAGAACTCTTTTAATGTCTCCTAGTTTTTTTTTTTTTATTTTGACAATAATATAAAAATATAATATAAATATAATTTTTTTTTTAAATTTTGGTATGTTTACGTATGACCTCAGGGCGCACTTTTCTATTGCTTAAAATTTTAGTTAACTCATTGGCGTGCCGTTTTATACAGGATTTAAAATAATAATTGAAAGAGTAAAGTACTTTTAGCGATTATTTTATTTTAAAACTAATACCAGAAATCGATTTGGCATCCCTCAAAACGACCAAATACAAAATTTCAATAAATTGACACAACCAAGGGCGTGCGTATGACCAATTTTATAAGTTAATTATAAAAAAAAGTTGACTGTTTAACTGCTTTATCTAAAAGAATATGACACGTAAAAGCAGTGGCGTACTATATTTTCTGCTATAAAATTAAATTTCCAATGTGAAAAATTAGAAAATAATCGAATACGCATAGCTTCATTAAAACGGCAGTGACCGAAAATATATAAAAACTCAGTGGGCTATGTAAATAATAACAATCTGATAATTACTCCCATACTCCGGAAATGATATTTATATTTTGATTTATTTGGTAATCATTGTAAATTTATATCTATGAATTTCAATAAATGGTTTAATATACCGAGTGTGAACGACATCACTATACAGAGCACCACAGCCGATACGTTGGAGAGATATTTTATCTAAATTTAAGTTACTGCTATGTATGTTTTAACCGAAAAACAAAACAATTAAAGTATTTGTATTGCACAATCGAGTCCTTCTCAATGTGACCTATTCAACGACATAAAGCAAGTTGACATTTACTTTCAAAATGGCGGCGTAAATTGAACCAAGGTTTAAAAAAAAAAAATATGAAAATGGTTTGAACTTTTTGGCTTTTTCACACCGTGCGAAGGATTGTAGTGCTTTTGTCAAAACAATCATTGGTTGAGAAAAACGCTACACAAATAACGAATCATCTGGATTAGATTACTATTGTTCCAAACTATATCTATATATTTATCTTTTGTCACTTTTCACTTTTATTCCGCAGAGGTTTACGTCACAGAAATCTGTCCGCTATACGACACGCTACGCAGCGGGGCCTACATCAGTTACAACAGTTGAATGCTCACACAGAAGCTGGAGATCCACATGCAGCACGGGCCCATGGCCAAACACCTCTTGGAGTTCAAGGATTTCGGACTAACCCAAAAGGTGAGATATTCTATGATATTTGGGGGTTTTCTACGCTATTTTCTTTTCTTTGACAAAAGTGTGTAAGATATGTAAGGCAACCCTGGGATTAAAATGTAATCAACATTTTTATAGGGAATACTAGTTTGGACATTATTCATCGGAAGTATTAGTGTCTCATTAAGAAATCGCAATACACGTTTTATTTACTTGCTAGTCAGGGACCCGGACCGGAACCGCTAACTGGTAAGAACCGGACCGGAACAGATATTTTTTGTGGACCGGAATCGAAGCCGAACACATATTTTACTTGATAGAAAATTTTAGTTGTAGAACCCGAACCCCAAAAAATTAAAACGGTTTTTTTGGGTTTTTTTCGGTATTCATGGTGATACCTTGCCAGATAGTTTACACATGCCTTTGCAGTACTTAAACCTAACCTAATTTTAAGTTTCTCTATAAATTTTGTTCTGTTGAGACACTTTCGACTTTCAACCACAAAACAGATAAGAGGTATTGGCAAATAAATCTGAGATCTTGCTTTAGAATATTCTACTTGTTTTTCCTTCCCTCTTTGTCTTTATGCAAAATAACAAGGACTGAACGAAACCATTGTCAATTATACAGTGTGGTCCACTAAGTGTGCAACAAATGGGAAACTTCTTTATTATTGGTTTTTCAGAAAATTTTATTCTTGATAAAAGTTGGTGCATGTCCGATAACCATTTCAGGTGTACTTAAAATGGCTTCAAGTCAAATAGGATACAGGGTAGGGCAAAAAATATGAAAATCGTTCAAGAGTAAAGTACCCTTATTTTAAAAAATAGGGCAGAAGGGCATGAAGAAAAGTTGTTTAAAACAAAAGGTTATACTTATATTTAAAATCATAGTCTCCTATCTCAAATACAAAATTTTTTGAGATAATTCGATGTAACCCCCCCCCCCCCCCCCCCGTATTATTGGTATTTCTATTATTCAACTTAGGTCCATATTTAACTTAAGCAAAATTTATTTATTTATTTATTTCAATCGCATCAACAGTTTAACACCAATTACAATTCCGTTAGCTAGACTTCGCCTTTTGGGAATTGTAATTTTCTTTTCTTGCTTTTGATTTTACGTTCTCAATAAAGACAATATATTATTATTATTATTATTATTAATTACAGATACTATACTCTTAAAATTAAAGAAAAACAAGAAATAACAAAACTAATCAACACAACAAGATAACAAACCATTAACAACACGTACAAATAAATCAGATATGCCTAATTTTTAAAATATTTTTCAAATCAGTATTAATTTAATTGAATTTCTTTGTTTTTTAAGCAACCCCAGACTTTACCACTGTTGCAAGGATATTTAATCTTACTTTATATTTTAAAATATGATATTTACTCGAACATAGTTACTTCATTAATAAACCGCCTATATCAAATATTTTTTTAAGTTTCCCATTTGTTGCACACTTAGTGGACCACACTGTATAGTGGTCGCGTTTGTGGCGACACACGGTTTTCTTAATTTGTTTGTATGAAACGGGATTGAAAATTCAAAGTTTATCCAAAACGGTCGTTTTCGGATCGGAGCCGAATCTGAATCGAAATTTCATATTTTGAAGGGAACCGGATCGGAACCGTTAAAAATTGGTAAGAACCGAATCGAAATAATTGTTTGGGAACCGGAACTGGAACGGAACCTAAATTCTCTATTTCATCTGAAACTGAAACCGGAACGGAACCGATATTACATTCTGGTCCGGGTCCCAAGCAAGTTGCTAGTGTAGTTGGTCCCACAATTAAAAAGTGGCGACATGGACGTCTTTTCAAATAAAAAAAAAAACATGATTTTATATCAAAGACATTTTGGGCCGCCCTATATGATGTAGAATGGCATCATAATACGTGCAGGGTGTTAATGAATGTCACGCAGATATTTAAGGGAGTGATAGTGCTCGTCAAAATAGTAGAAAAAATACTTATAAAGATGTGATCACAAAGGTTCCATTTTTTGATATAATATGTCAAAGCTTTAATTTTTGTGTTTGTTTTTTTTTTCGTTTTTCTCCCATATTTTCTGAGATAATTATTTCAAATTTGGTGCAATTATTAGTTTTGGGATTCTCTATAATAAAGGTCTAAATTGTCAGAGGCAGTATATAGAGTGTTACGTTTTTTGTGCTATCAACACTTTTACTCTCCTGAACTTTTTTTGGGACACCCTGCAAATACTTATATCATATTTTGACTCTCCGTTTGTTAACTTTTTTAACGTTTAGTGTACAAAGCCTGTGTTTTAAAATTCCAGTCTGAGCAACAAAAAGTACTATTTTTCCATAGGGTGATTCACTGATTCTTTTTTATAATTTCACTCTCAAGAAAACACTTTTCTTCACAAAAGAATTTCTTTATTCTACCAAACTATGCCATTTGAACAGATAATGTCAGGTGTTTACGTAAATTGTGGAATCATATAGCTACTTCACATAACTTATTATCGATTAACTAATTAATGGTCATATTGACTAATCACACTTAAGGGGGTTCGTCTAACCCGCGACAAAATATTATACGTTTACTTCAACAATCTTTGCAAAAGGTTGTTTCGTGGGAAGGAGACGTTTCACCAAGAAAACAATCTGTAACTCGACTCAAGTTTAGAAACACTTGGCGCTGCTGGCCCTAAATACGTGGTGATTTAAATCACGACAGACGTACACCAACCTAAAACCTACTTGAAAACACTTGGCGCTGATGTCCCAAAAATACGTGAGGAGCCGACGTTCCGTCACGGAGTAAAGTCTAGAACCTACTTGAAAACACTTGGCGCTGATGTCCCAAAAATTCGTGAGGAGCCGACGTTCTGTCACGGAGTAAAGTCTAGAACCTACTACCTCGCTCAAAATGAAAACATTATCTTTGTTGATCACTCTTTCCACGCGAAAACCACTTGCAACACCGCATCCCTCTAAGCATCTTCCTACTGCATCCCGCAACAACTGATCTGTCTATCACGTAGGCAGTGCCTTCAACGCCCGCCGGCCGCCTTTTGTCATAATTGGAAAAGCCTTGATGCAAACTGATCTTCAATCGAACCGAATAGACATATATTTACTGTTTACCAGCTAGACGCAAGTTGAAGGTGTATAAAAACGTAAACAAGCTGTGTTATGAAGGGTTTTCTATTGTATTATTTTACCGAAAGGATTATTAAATGCGAAGTAAATTCGCAGTTAAGTCTTTATAATATGTTAAAAGATGAGTTTTATTTATTTCTTTAAAACAGTAGACATGACCCAAATGCGGCGTTGCCGATCATTATTAACTTTTTACTGAAATGCGATTATGGTTTTGGTCCAATTATTAAGTAATATTAGGAGTTTGAATTATGTTAATTAGACTTGAAATGCACATGCATGTTTTCCCAACATTTAGTGTCAAATTATTTTGTTAGTTGATATTTCCAAAGTTAGTTAGAGCTATTTAATAATGGTTCAGTTCACAAACCAGGAATCTGCCGATATGCATTTTATTTATGGTCTTGCCAATGGTAATTCGTTTGAAGCTAAACGAGTCTATCGGCAGCATTATCCAAATCGAATTCATTCACGAACTTTTGCACAGCTGCACATTCGACTGTGCGAAAATGAAACTTTCAAGAAATTCACTCATTTGGCAGGGGGCAAGGGCACATCGCACTGTTAGAACTGTCGAAATTAATATAAGGAAGCAGTCCTGAATGCTCTAGAAACGAACCAGGTACAAGTACAAAAAAAATGCGGCAACTTTTCATGTGGGCTAGTTTGGAAAATTTTGACGGATAATTTGGTGTATTCTTACCATATCCAAACAGTTCAAGCGCTTCTCCCACGCGATTTTCCACCCCGATTAAATTTTTGCCAGTGGTTCATTCAAATGTTGGTCCAAAATCAATTGTTCGGAAAGAAAATTTTATTTAGTGATGAAACAAGTTTTTCGAAAAATGCCATCAGAAATTTTTATAACTAATCATTTTTGGGCAGAAAAGAATCCTTATGCATAGTTGAAAGTCATTTCCAGTACCTGTTTACAGTAAATGTGTGAGCTGCCATTATCGGAGACTATTTGGCGGGGCCATTTTTCCTGCCAAGAAGATTAAACGGGCAATATTATCGTCAATTTTTAGAAGAGGATCTCGCGGTGCTGTTAGAAGAGGTACCACTTTAACTAACAAACCAATTGTGGTTTATGCATGATGATGCACCGCCACATTTCAGTTTGGTGGTAAGGGAGTTTTTAAATCAACACTACAACCGTTGGATAGGTCATGGTGGACCTCAGCCATAGCTCCCTAGGTCCCCCGATTTCAATTGTCTAAATTATTCTTTCTGGGAACATTTAAAATTGTTGGTGTATCAGACTCCTATCCAGACAAAGGAAGATTTGAGGAACAGAATTATAACTTCATGTGAAAAAATTCGCAATATTCCTGGGATATTCGAGAGAGTCTATGAGACGAAGAGTTGCTTGCATATTAGCAAGAGGAGGTCATTTTCAGCAGTTTTTATGATTTTTTTAGTTTTTCGTGTAACGTCATGATTAAGGCGGCGTATATTTCCCTATTTTTTTGGGAAATTTTGATCTGATAACATCGAGAAATCTGTCCTTTTTGGAGATTAAGATTGAGAAAAACTACACATTAGTTGAATAAAAATTAGCACACGTGTTAATTTTTTCATTTACAGGTGTCCTCTTAAGTTTGCAATATTTTTGTTTGTTTGAAAACTAAAAAAAAAATAAAGTAGAAAACGATGATACATACGATAACACTGTAGGGGATCAAAAAGAATGAGAAAAGAACAGGGAGTCAAAATATTTAATTTATTTATTAACGGGCAAAACCCCATATAAGTTTTACAAGACAGTCTTAATAATAATCTAGTAATAATCAAACAGTAGTTACAAAGTTGTACAATTATTGAAAACATTAACAATTATAGCGAAAGCTGGGATACCCTGCCCTTAAAAGAAACAAAAGAACAGTTAAAAAAGTCACACTCAATCTTATTGCCGTTATTATAAATTCTAGGAATTGGAGATGATTTTCCATAGTTATACCTATGAAAATCGACAGCGAAAAGAAACTGCTCTCTGGTGTTCCTTGACGGAACACGAAAATTGATCCTGTGCAACAGATCAGGACAATCGATAATTCCGTTTACCAATTTAAACAAAAAGTAAATGTCTGATTTAATTCTACGTCCCGATAGTGAATCCAGACTCAGTCTCCGCTGTAAATCATCATAAGTTTGTAGAGGTAATCTGAATCTAAACGGACATACCTGGCATACCTTCTCTGTACTTTCTCGCTGTTTTGATTATGCATTGAGTAGGATGGTGCCCACACACAGAAAAGGTATTCCAAACATGACCTTACAAGAGTTTTATAAACATGATTCAAACTACTAACATTCTGGAAATGTCTTGTATTTCGACATACGAAACGCAACAACTTATTCATAGTGACAATGAAAATCCAATTTGTTATCTAGGTGTAAGTCTAAGTCGCATATAGTGGTAACTCTTTCCAGCACATAATCATTCAAGTTATAATCGTAAATAATTGGGTGTTTTGTGCGATGAAAGGTAATAACTTTACATTTTTTTATATTTAAGTCCATTTTGTTCCTAACACACCACTCACTTACTCTATTCAAGTCATCTTGAAGCCTCGCAGCATCCTCAAACGAATCAACAGTTACGAACAATTTTAAATCATCAACAAACAGCAGAGTCTGCGAGAACAATATTTCTTGTTGAAGGTCATTGATAAAGACATTAAATAGATAGGGACCCAAATGGCTTCCCTGTGGAACTCCAGAAATAACAGACATTTCCTGTGAAATAAATCCCTTCACTCTTACCAGCTGTTTTCTATCACTAATATATGATATCATCCACTTAAGCAATGATCCGGCAAAACCAAAGCATTCTAGTTTATTTCTAAGGATGTAATGATTTACAGTATCGAATGCCTTGCTAAAGTCCGTATAGAGAGCATCAACCTGAGAACTACTCTCCAAGGCATCCAACACTGTCTGAGTAAACAGCATTATATTCGTGGCCGTGGATCTACCCCTACAAAAGCCGTGCTGTTCCTGACCAATAGTAGACATTATCATGTCTTTAATATGATCGCATACAATTTTTTCAAATAGTTTAGGAATTGTATTTAAAATAGAGATTGGACTGTAATTCTTAGCATCAGACTGACTTGCAGACTTAAATATGGGGGTAACAAAATTGTACTTCCACTGATCAGGAAAAACACCACTTTCAAGAGACAGCCTAAAAGGAAAGTATTTATTTATTTATCGTATGGACATGAATATAATTACATTTATTTCAATTTTCATATATTTACATTTAGATTTTCTATCTAAATAACAGCAGTTGGGGTGGCTCTCAGGAAGTCCTCGATTGTACAGTGACTAGGCCTGTTGATGCAGTCAACGGCAAGATGATGCACTGTTTGTTTTTCTTCGCCGCAGTCACATGTGCTGGTCTCGGATTTGCCCCATCTAAATAGGGAATCCGCACATATTCCACAGTTGGTTTGGACTCTGTTTAACCCGCTCCACGTTTTGCGAGGTAAGGTGAAACCAGGAGAGGGCTGGTTGGTGTGGAGGGTTCCGTGAATGGTGGCAGGTACGCTAGTTTGCCACTCTCGTTCCCATTCCAGTTCTAGGTTAAAGTTGTTGGTTACCAGGAGTTCAGCGGTTTGGATAGGCGGTTTTCTGGAGCGTAGTCTGTGACCTAGATGTTCAATATCATTATGAATCGGAAGCTGAGGATTTTCCTGGATCTTCTTGTATTCTCTACACAGGGCATTTGAGCGACGAAGATGCGGTGGGGAACATTGCTCAAAGTGGGCAGCCAGTAAGAGGGAGTGGGCTTAATGGTTCCGCTGATAATTCTCATAGAGCTATTTAACTGGGCATCCACCAGCTTTGTGTGTGAGCTATTTAGCCACACTGGGGCGCAATATTCGGCTGTCGAGTACACTAAACCAATGACGGAGGATCGTAGTGTGTCAGCTGTAGCTCCCCAGGTTGTGCCGCTTAATTTTGAGATAATGTTGTTTCTAGCTTTAAGTTTTGCAGCTACATTGGTGAGATGTTTTTTGAACGTCAGTGTGCGATCCAGTGTGACGCCAAGATATTTTGGAAACTTGTTATGATTCAGGCGGGTACCATTGAACTGGACGTTAAGCTCGACATGTGCCATTTTGTTGTGTAGATGAAAGCACGATGATTCGGTTTTGGATGCGTTTGGGTTGAGTCTCCATTTCACAAAAAATTCATTCATGGCTATTAGATCCTCGCTTAGGACGTCTCCTGTCACATGGAGGTTTTGGTGACTGTAGCCTAATGCCATGTCATCGGCATAGTTAAATTTTTTTGAAATAGTCTCAGGCAAGTCAGATATATAGAGGTTAAAAAGGAGCGGGGCGAGGACCAATCCTTGGGGAAGTCCGTTTTTTGCTTGTTTGGTCGTTCATGTGTACGCGGAACTGGCGGTTGCTTAACATGTTATCAATAAGCCTTGCTGTTGTATTGCACTTGATGACTTTCAGGAGTTTGTATGTGAGGCCCTGTCGCCAGACTGTATCGTATGCTGCTGTCAGATCTATGAAGACCACTGAGGTTTTGTATCGTTTTTGGAAGCCGGCCTCTATCAACGTTGTTAAGGAGAGAACTTGGTCGCAGCAGCTTCGGTTCTTTCGGAATCCGGCCTGTTCAATAGGGATGTGTTCCAGGATCTTTTCGGCAATGCGGTTGTGGATCAGCCTTTCCAGGAGCTTGTAACACGAACTGAGGAGAGCAATTGGTCTGTAGCTTTCTGGCTTATCTTTATCCTTACCTGGTTTAAGGAGTGAGATTATTTTTGACTTTTTCAGTTTTGGTGGTAGGTTACCAGTGAGAAGGATTTTCGAGTAAAATCTAGTCAGCCAGTTATTAGTTCGAGGTCCGCAGTGAAGCAGAAATTCAGAGTGTATCCCATCATAGCCGGGGGCCTTACCAGTTTTCCTTTCCTTTATTGCGCTGGATACCTCCTTCGCTAAGAAGTGATTAGCAAAGTTTGGGTCTTCCGTGTTGTTCCTTTTTAGTAGTGGCAGCTCTTTCTTGATCATCTTAGTGTGATTTTTGTCACTGCTGGCTCTAGATGACGTGACAATGTGATTTGCGATTTGCTGTGGGGTGACTCCTGGCTCAGTTCGGACTGGTGGAGTGCTGGACCCTAGTTTTCTTATAAGGCTCCAAGCTTTTCGGCTGGAATGCTTGAAGTCAACATTGATAACGGTATGGGACCATTTTTCGCGGCGTGAAGCATCTAGGCTTTGAAGTATTTCGTCTGCGAGTTCCAGATCACCACTGTTTAGGTATTCCTGATACAACGGCTCGCTATCCTCAGACCAACCAGGAATGTATTCCTTTCGATATCCCCTTGGCATGCTTTGTTTAGCGGCGGATATAACAGCACCGCAGAATCTCTCATAGTTCTGGGGTTTCGGAGGAATCCATTGGACGGTGCTGTCAAGAATTTTTTGAAATTTATTCCAGTCGGCTTTAATAAAGTTCCATCTGGGCAGGGGTATGGAGTTGACGACCGGTATCTGGACACCGACAGTTACCAACACGGGCCTATGTTGGCTGTGCGGAAAATTCTGAAGCACTCTCCTGTTTGTTGCCAGGGGCTGGTCTTCTTCGCCTCTGGTGACAAAGCAGAGGTCAGGATTATAGTCTCTTCCCCAGGCTGCGGATCTAAATGAACCTGGTTGTTTTGCGTCGAAGACAAGTTGTATGTTGTTGTTTTCTGCCCATGATGTTAACTCGATCCCCGCCGCATCGTCGCCGGCATAACCCCACTCAGTGCTATGGCTGTTAAAGTCACCAATATACACTGCAGGGTGACTGTGTGCTGGGAGAACGGTTGTAGGCCACATCACCCCAGGCGGTTTATATACATTTGTTATCGTAACTCCACTTTTATGGTTATAGTAAAAATGTTGTCTGTGGTACTAGTAGATACTAGGTGAGCATTATTAATGTTGTTGGAATGTGGAAAGTAAATTGGCCTTGATAGGGAATAAACAAAATTCACTAAGAACTTAGGCGGTATGCCATCGGGACCGGGTCCCTTATTTTGATTAAGATTTAAAATGTTTTCAAAAACCTCTCCTAACGTAATTGACACGTGACTTACAAGTACGTGAGAAGAATTACTATTTTTATAAACAGGCAAATCATCACAACGCATGCTAGGTTTATACACACTTTGAAAGTGTGCCTTAAAAATATCTACAATTGATTGCCCATCCGTTCCTGTTCGCCCATCCAAATGTACATAGTTTGGGATACAGTTGTTTCCTCTTCGCGAGTTAAAAAAGTTCCAAAATTCTCTTGCATTATCATTTAAATTATATAATATATCGTATTCGTTTATTCATCGGCCGCCGGGTGATGACGTCACAAATGAGCGCTTTGTCCTTGTACTATAGGAGTTATTGACACCCAAAAAAAAAAAACTGTAGGGAGAAAACTCGGAGTCTTGACACTCCCATTGTGACATTAAATCTAGTGAGACTACTTTCAATCAATTATTTTCTAACTTTTGAGTTTTATTACAGGAAAAACTTTGATCAAATTTAGAAAGGCGACTTTTAACTGTAGCTCTGTGTTTTTCTTTGCAGATCCAGAGAGTCACATTTTATTCTTTGACATCGAAGCACTGATCATCGAACTTCTCAGTGAAGAATACTCGATGATGTCACCGGGTAGTTTGGAGGCAGCGGGGCTCATTTCGCAGGCGGAGTACCTCAAAGTGGCGGCGCTGACACAGAGCGCTAGTCCTGATGCACATAAGAAAATTGCAGGTGAGTTTTAATATGATGAAATATATTTTAAACTTGTAGCAATAGACATTAAATAAATTGCCAAAATGATACTAATTTTTATATGGTTAGTCCAGCAGTAATCGTGACTTACAGGAATTTTCTTTATTTCTGACTAAGAAAAAATATGAAAAATAAAATACTGATATGGGAATATTTGACCCTCCTAATTAGCAACTAATAGTTATTTTTCCTTGTAAAAATTAGCCAATGCTTATAACTTTCCTAAAAACAGAGAGTTATGGTTGTTAGGTTTCTATCAATTCCGTATTATCAGTGTCTTTCGTGAATATAAAATGAAGTTAATTAAATTACATGAAAGGTTTATATTTGTACAATTTACACATTGGGCGTTGGACGTGTTGCTTGAATGCTACTTTGGCGCCCTGACTAAAGATTATCTTGTAAGAATTCCTGTCCTCTAGAGAAAAGACAACCACCTACTTTTTAGATATCTTTTCAAAAATGTTATTTTTTGCCTTCTCTAATTCGATAGGAATTTTGTTAAATATTCTTATAATTGAAGAATGTACATTTTTTTTTATATAATTAAAATTGCATTCCATATCGTTAAGATTTTCTTTGTAATGCGTAGGGTGATTTCTACACAGTTTTTAAATGAATTTATGATGTTTTGCTTAACAAAGATAACAGCTTCACATATATACAATGATTGGAGAGTAAGAATTTTTCTTCGATACATTAGGTTTGCAAGATTCATTTGACTTTCGACTGTAGATATTTCTTTATTGTTTTTTGTCTTTTTCATAGCCTCTCGCCCGGAAAATAATTTTATATCTCAATTGCGAGTGGATGTAAGCATAATATGCTATGATCGCTGTTTTAATATTTATATTGGATGCAAGAACTTTCAGGGCATAACAATACCCTGCAAATGTCTTATTTTCTTAGGCAATTTGTCAGTACCTCTATTCCCAGGAAAGCTGCTGAGGTTACTGTTTCCAGAGTTTTTATATCGTTTTGATATATAGTTTTGGCAGGATTAAGTTAATAATTAGATTTATTTAGTTTTGCCTTCCTGTCCTCTATTCGTCGAACAATTACCATGGAAGCAATTGTCGACATAATTAAAACTATAGCAATGATTCTGAGAATAAAGATATTCAGACGTCCAAAGTACCGAGACTAAGAGTACTTCAGATTTTTTTACAGTCGCTCTCCCTTGAATCGATTGAGAATATAACCAATGTATTGTCAGCAAAACGAAGGTAGTTCATTAGTGTACATTATACACTCACGGACAAAATTATTGCATATTTTATTTTAGGTCTTTATTTTTTCCCCCTTAACACTTTTGTGATTTCGGTTGCTAAATCTGTTACATTGGAGTGTTTTACGTTATTAATAATCAAATTAATTACATATTGAACTAACCTGAAGCTTTACAACAAATTCGTGGAGAAATTAGTGAAATAGCCTAATTTTGATAATAACGTTTAATTAGGAAAGCACAACAATAACGACACGATACATTACTTTAAGACAAAATAATAACAATTTAGTACTTAGTATTTCCTCCTCTAGCTCTAACGATAGCCTGCATCCTTCTAGGCATACTGCGTAAAAGATCTTTGATGGTTTCTTGTGGCATTCGATTTCATTCTTCCTGTGCAGCAATCCTTAATTCTGCAATTAAGTTAGGAGCTGGATTTCGTGCTCGAATATTTCTTTTTTAGGATGTCCCATACATGTTCTATGGGATTTGCGTCAGGACTGTATGATGGCCACTCTAGCTTCGCAATCCCGACCACCTCAATGTACTGGTTTACTGTTCTTGCGGCATGGGCACGGGCATTATCGTGCAATAGCACAAAGTTATCGTACCCAATAAAGCCGGCATATGGTATAACATGTTCTGCAAGGATGTTGCGTATGTACCAGTCAGCATTCATCCTTAAATTCACCTCAATGAGTTCCGTGCGACTCTCCCAACTAATGCCAGCCCATAGCATAATGGAACCACCACCAAAGCTAAGATTATGTGCAAGATTACATTCTGCGAAACGTTCTCCTGACCTTCTGTATACTCGACTACGTCCATCAGGCTTCCATAATTGTATTCTTGTTTCCCCATTGATGTTGATTCCAGTCAGCATGTGCTCTTGCAAATTGTTAACATCCGATTTTGTGGCGTGGAAGAAGCCGAGGAACTCTAGCAGGACGTTTTGGATTTAAACCGACCTCCTTAAGTCTCCTTATTACTGCTTTGGTGGAAACATTGACTCGGCTTGCATTTAGTAATTGATTTTTCAGATGCGGAGAAGTAAGTGTACGATTTCGCAAAGATTGAATTCTCAAATATTGGTCATCTCTTGGCATTGTACATCTTTTACGTCCTTGACCAGGCCGCGTTTTGTATCCTCCAGTCTCATTGTATCGTTTTACTATACGAGAAACACTCGATTGATGGATATTCAATCTCCGTGCAATATCTTCTTGTCTGTACCCCTCATTGGCTAAACAAACAATTTTAACAGAAACTAACTTACTTCAATGTGGCATCTCACTACTGAAACTACAGATTAAAGAAATAAAGCACTGGAAATGTCGTTCTGACAACGTCAAATAAAGAGAGCGATTGTTTTGAACGTCAAGGAACACTATGCTATGTTTATATTTTTTCGCTTATTCAGTTATAATTTAACATTATCGCTTGTTAAGTTATAAAAGCTATGTCTAAACATTATTTATCTCTGTAATAAATTGCAATATACGTAGAACACTCCAATGTTACAGATTTAGCAACCGAAATCATAAAAGTGTTATAGGAAAAAAAAATAAACACCTAAAATAAAATATGTAATAATTTTGTCCGTGAGTGTATAAAGAGAGGTTCGATAATTGAACCTTGTGGTACACCCCTCGTTACCATTGTCAATCAAGATGTTAAACGTGGCAATGACACGTTGTTGGCGATCTTTCAGATAAGACTTCACCAATTCATTAGCTCTACCCCTAATTCCATATTTTTCTAGATATAAAAGAAGCGAATAAGCCCAAATAAATACGTTATCACTTACTTTTGATATCACGATTTTGAAAAATAATATGTTTTTAATATAAAGGGTATTACATACTCGATGGTACGTTAGAAGTGTCTGGAGAACGAAAAGAAAAATAATTTTGAAATATTTACTAAGGCCATAGGAGGCTGCGCTCTAGCTTTTAAAAATAATTTCGCGGTGACGGTGGTGCCAGATCTATTGATAACTGACATCAACTTTGGAATTTTAAATGGGACACCCTGTAGTTTATTTTATTTTTAGATTCTGCGAAGCGATCTAGGTTTTTTTTGTATAGGATATTTTTCCATTTCTCTTGCCGTTTCTTAACTAATAATTGTTTTGTTTCTTTTTTTTACCGAAACTATGTGAATTAAAACTTCAATATTTTCGTCTCCAGATGTTAAATCAACGTAACATTTTAACATCATTTAGTAAACATGTGGTACTTTAATTTTGGCAACATAGGATTGCCGACACAGAGTGTCCTAAAAATTAATTCCAATTCAGATTTTATAAATTTGGTCAAAAGTCACCTTTTTTTAAATGGAACACCCTGTATATTATTGAAGTGTTGAATAGAGTGCACCAATTGAATTTTTTTCATATAGAGTGTTCCTCTACCTATTTTGAACCGCTTTCGATTTATAAGCCATTTTATGAATAATTACTATTCATATTCGAGAACTAGACATTAAAGATCTAAATCAATAAGTGTGCCATGATGTACCAACTGCAATACATGGTGACATGACATGTCTCACTTTTTAGTTTGGGTTTACTTATGTCAGATTAAAATAGCAAAAGTGGAGAATAATAGTTATTCAAATGCGGATATTTTAAATTTATTTTATATTCACGGCGAGTGTCAAAGAATTGTTTCAAGAACCTGCAGAAGATTTAACGCTCTTTTTCCGAATTTGCCGCCAATGAACCCACAGAAATTTCTCAGATTTGAAGGTTTTTTTTTTTTTATTTCGGAAATGGCTCCAAGATATCAATTTCACCCTGTTACTGAAAACGAAGAAAATGAAATTAACGTTTTGGCGTATTCATGCCTATCCCCATGCTTCAATATCAAGTGCCAAAAATGATTTAGGAATAAATCGAACATCAATATGGAGAATTTTACATAAACATAATATGCATGGCTACAAACTAATTACATTACAGGCTTTACCAGCAGGTGATCCTCCAAAACGTGTAGATATTTGCAAAATGTTATTAATTCGAACACAGGAGGATCCAAATTTTCTGAATTATTTGGACTGATTAAGCAAAATTCTCACTCGAAGGAGTTCCGTAGAGTAACCGTCAAAATAATCACTATTGGGCTGCAGAAAATTCACACGTTATAAAAGAAAGAGGTTACCAACAAAGATTTAGTTTTAATGTATTTTGTTTGTTGATGGATAGGCAATTATCAATCTATATTTATGATGAAAATTTAACTTCTGCAATATATCTCGAAATTCTAAGAACGACCGTATCTGACTTTTTGGATAATCTACCGCTTATCGATTTGAGAAATTGTTGGTATCAATTAGATAGAGCTCCTGCTCATTGTACCCATGAAGTTTCCGCGGAACTGTATGATATGTTTGAAGATAGGTGGATAAGACGTGGAGGACCATGGAGTTGGCCATCGCGATCTCCAGATCTTAATCCTTTAGACTTTTTCCTATGGGGGTAGGATTAAAGAAGTGGTATAAAACACCAGTAAATTCAAAAGAAGATCTAGAAAATCGGGTAAGGCGCGCTTTTGAAGAACTTGATCCATTGGAAATTCAAAGAGCTACTACCGGTCATGTGATGACATGTATTACCGATTGCTGAAAATGGTCAGCACTTTAAACATCTGACGTATTAGGTGAGAATTTCAAAAGTTTTAATTTACTGACAAAATCGGTTCTTTCCAGAACCACAATTTATTATGAAAGGAAATTTGTTTTGATCATGGCACACTTATCGATTTAGATCTTTAATGTCTAGTTCTCGAATATGAATAGTAATTATTCATAAAATGTCTTATAAATTGAAAGCGGTTCAAAATAGGTAGAGGAACACTCTATATGAAAAAAATTCATTTGGTCCACTCTATTCAACACTTCAATAATATACAGGGTGTTTCATTTAAAAAAAGTGACTTTTGATCAAATTTATAAAATCTGAATTGCAATTAATTTTTAGGACACTCTGTATAGAAGTCGGCGATCCTATGTCGCCAAAATTAAAGTACCCCATGTTAACTAAATGATGTTAAAATGTTACGTTGATTTGACATCTGGAGACGAAAATATGGAAGTTTGAATTCACATAGTTTCGGTAAAAAAAAGACACAAAATAATTAATATTTAAGAAACGGCAAGAGAAATAGAAAAATATCCTATACAAAAAAAACCTAGATTGCTTCGTAGAATCTAAAAATAAAATAAACTACAGGGTGTTCCATTTAAAATTCCAAAGTTGATGTCAGTTATCAATAGATCTGGTACCACTGCAACTTCGAAATTGTTTTTAAAAGCTAGAGCGCAGCCTCCTATGGCCTTAGTGAAAATTTCAAAATTATTTTTCTTTTCGTTCTCCACACACTTCTACGTACCATCGAGTATGGAATACCCTGTATACGAGTATATACATCTTGTCGACGGCAGTCCGAAAAAGAAGTGCTGTTGTTGTGTTAAAAAAAAATGTACGCATATTTTTCAACCACGATATCCGTCTACTTTGCCCTGTAGTATCAGTTATAGTAACTGGCAATGCTAGTTGTTTGTCATTTTATGCCTCTAATATTCTATCTTATGTGGTGTCTATCAAAATGAGCTATTTCTGTTTATCCATTCTGTCTATGACACTGTGGCATTAGTAATGTGGTCTGTAATGGAATTTTCAAGATACGTCGGGTACTGCCACATTTCAAACTAGCCTTCTACAGAACCTCCACTAGTCGAACCATTATCTCCTGAAGTTTCAAGACCATTCTTAAACTACTGTATCATCCGCATACTTATGCTATTATACCTAAGTTTACATTGTCCTGCTGCCTTGGTCTCTAAATTTTATGCAGTTGGAGATATAGATTTCTATCTGCTACAGGGTAATACCCAATGATATGAATATAGTAGTATGTGTATGATAGGGGACTACATTCCGAAATTATTTTTAAATTGCATGGTTTTTCACAAAAGCGGGACACCTTAAAATTACATATTTTTAAATGTATTTTGTACACGGAATTTGTGTTCCTTTTTATTGTTTAAGCAATCCCAACCAAAATACAGATTTATTCTTTGTTCAATTGTGGGGTCTTCTTAATGCTCTTCGTAGAAACTATCCAAAGTTTGTGGATATATATAGGTATATATCTTGATTTAAAACAACGTCAATAAAATGAGAACCAAATAATTCTAAAATCAAAGGATACTTTACATCGCATTGTACGTGTGTCAATTGCCTAAAACCATCTTTATGAAGTCTGTGCCCGGAGCCACGCAGTTTGTAAGCTGAGATCCAGCCTTTGTGACTTAATCTGTAACTTATTTCATATTTTTATATTACAATACATATATGAAAATGACTTTCGACGAAAAAATGACAGTCGAGAAAAGTTTACTTTATGGTAAAGTTATATTATTGATTTTTCAGGTTTTGTAGTTAAAGCCTAATAATAAAATGGTCCCAATTTTCTCTTTATTGATTAGTATTTTTTCCGAAAATGCAGTATCAACTTTGGTTGTTAATTTCAGTTTCTGTCATTGTAAATACGGTTTCGGGATTGTTTACATTTTATTAAATATGTTCCCTTTGGATTTATTGCTTTACATAATAATATACAGAGTGGCAAAAAAGTCACGCATAATGCCTGTAACTTTTGAATTACCTCGTATACGAAAAAGTGACCTTTATGAGTTGTTCAGTAAATTATTCCCCACATTTCTATAGGCATGAATTTTTTCTGTCATTTCTGGTTTGACTGCCATAGAGAAGACTAACTTACTTTTTTTAAATGGAACACCCTGCATATGATTGCATATTTGGATTCTACTGGGAATCTCTGAATTTTTTGTATTTCAAATTTTCACCTATCTGCAAGCGTTTTCAAGATAATGATAGCTCAAAAATGAAAAACTTCCTAATTATAATTATTCCTACCTAATACCCACCAGTTGAGTCAAGGTGTTTTCATGACAGCGACCTAAGAGGTGTCAATTTTGAGTTCCTGTTTAATTTTCTGTTGTCTGATTTCTAATTTGTTTACACTATGGTTCATCTGAATGCGAAACAACGAGTTAAATTTTAATAATGAGCGGTTACGGAAATATGAAGAGATCGCAAGATCGGGTTTGTCAACTTTTCAATGAATTATATCCAAATAGGTCTCCAATAAATCTGTCAACGGTGTGTCGAGTGGTAAAGAAATTTCGAGAAACAGGCAGTGTTAGAGAAGCCGCTAGATCAGGTTGACCTAAAACAGCAACCAGAAGACAATGCTTTGGATATCATGCTCTCAATACATGAAAATCCAACACAATCATCCAGGCCAATGGCAATGGATTTTAAAGTGTCTCATCAGTAAGTGAAAAATGTTTTTAAGCAGGAGAAGTTGCATCCCTACAAGATAAAGTTGGTGCACGAGTTAAACGAGGTCAATTTTGATAGAAGAGCTGAATTTTGTGAGCTGATGATGGAGATGCAATAGCGATAATAACTTCGCAACAAATATCATTTTCTCGGCTGAAGCTACTTTACATTTAAATGGCATTGTTAATAGACACAATTATCGTTATTGGTTTGCTGAGAATACTTACTGGTTCCAGGAAGGTCATACTCAGAGCCCGAAGAAGTTAAGTATGGGCGGGCATAGTTGGTAGAAATTGTGGGACCTTTTTTCATAGATGGTAATTTGATTGGCGAAAAATATCTGGACCTCCTCAGGAATCACATAATTCTTTCTTGCAGAATGGTTTTACCGTATGTAAATAATGGCATAAACGAACAGGCATGATTCCAGCAAGATGGAGCACCTGCGCATTATGCGGCAAATGTTCGACAATTCATAAGCGAACAATTTCCAGTGCTGAAGAGGTGCTATTGACTGGCCAGCGCGATCCCCGGACTTAACCCCGCTCGACTTCTTTTTGTGGGGACACTTAAAGAACAAAGTCTACGTTAACCGTCCAAATGGCTTAAAATCTTTAAAAGTCAGAATTAGTGCTGAAATTCGGGCCATTCCAGAGGACTTCCTTTTAAACGTTGTAGACGGGTTCAGGGATCGACTGGCGCTCTGCTTAGCAGAAAATGGTGGTCATTTTAAACACCTGATCCACTGAAAAGGTTTCACTTGTTTATTATTCCGATGTTAAGTTGTTTAATTTTCTAGGCTATTTATTTTGTTATTATAAAGTTTGTTCAATTTTAAATAAATAAAAATTTGTAATACAAAAAATTCAAAGTTTTCCCAGTAGAATCCATAAATATGCAATTATATGCAGGGTGTTCCATTTAAAAAAAGTAAGTTGGTCTCTATGGCAGTCAAACCAGAAATGACAGAAAAAATTCATGCCGGTAGAAATGTGGGGAATAATTTACTAAACAACTTTCATAAAGGTCACTTTTTCGTATACGGGGTAATTCAAAAGTTACAGGCATTATGCGCGACTTTTTTGCCACTCTGTATTTATCATTCAATTTTATACGTTTGATTTATCTTTGATATAAGTTAACTGAAACTAATATTGAGCATTTCTTTTATTTGCAAGACTTTTTTGGGAAAGTTAAGGACAAAGCAGAAAATATGGAGAGGATAATTAAAGAAAAAGATAAACATGGTAAAATAATTTTTTTGGATCTTTTTGCACATTTTTGCTTATTTTCCTGCTTTAATTTCGGATGATGTTTTCACATATTTTTAATATTTTGTTTTTAATCTGTAATTATTTTACTCCCCATTTTTGATTGAATTTTGTTTTGTATTGTTTATTTGCACCTTTATTTTATTTTTTCAGTTTCTTTTAGATAATATTTTTTGTCCGTTTTTTACAAATTATCTTTAAATTTGAAACTTTATTTTAACAGGTCTTTATTAGGTTAAAGCAAGCTCAGCTGGTTAACGCAATGCATCTAAAATTTTTACAAAGATAAATACATTATAACTTATCTTTTCTTGTTTAAACTACTAAGGCCGTGTTTTAGTCGCTATTAATTCTGCTATTTAAACCTTAGGTTTTATAATTTCATTTTAACAGCCAAAAAGCATACCTTAATTCTTGGATTTAGAACTAGCACTAGAAACAGTAAATGCTTAAATATTTTATTAAAAAAGTACAAATAAATATTAATTTATTTGGCAGTGTTAAGCTTAACACATCTTATTCTTAGCCGCTGGTATATCCAGTATTGCATTGCTTAGTATATTCGTCAGGGGTGCTATTCATGTTAAATAATGTTTCAAATTCAAGAACAATCGGTTCATAAAAGATGTGGCTTCAGGTATTTTAGCTAAAATGAAAGAAGGTGCTGAAACTGTACAAACCAAAATACAAGCAAAAGCTGAAATGGTGCTTAAGGGAAGTGAGCCTGGTAAAGGTAAGCTATTAATAATTTGTTACCGTATGATTTTTAATTTTTACTGATATTTCGACAGACCGTGTGCAAGTCAGAAATAAAACAAAAAGAATAGCCGGCTCTTGTCGAGCGGAAAACAAAGAAGATAATATTCGCTTTACAACGTTTGGTTTGTAAAACGAGTAATTCTCCTTTTTACTCTCATTGGTCTCTTCTTTTTTGCCTTACATATAGTCATATATTATGTATTAGTACTATATGGCGCCTTGCCCATTTAACCAATGTAAACGAAGTGAAGCCGAGGTTCCTTGTCCCGCCAGGGTCATTTCGCGCAGTGCGCATGCGCGAGATGACGTTTGTTTTAACAGGAAAAAAATGAGGTTATCACATTTGACTTTGACAACTGGACAGAAATTTGTAAACAAAAATTAAGGTTCTTGATTTGTTTAGGATTTTGTTTAGTATTTCGACTGAAAAAAGAAAAAAAACGCAGGTAAATATATCAATAAAACTTTTATTAGATATTTTACATTCATTTTTAGAGTTCAACAGGTAAAATAACAGGTTTTAATAGGATTTTTTGGAGTACATGCAATTTTCGGTAAAAATAGGTACCTAGGTACCTAATTATATCAACAGCAGCAAAGGAAATTATAATCTTTAGGAAATGAACTACCTAGTTATTGTTCCCTCACGAAATTAACGTAAGTAAGTTAATAGAAAGAAACATTCGATCTGGGTACATACCTGTAGAACGATAAATCTTTGTTCAAGCTTCTACGCTTGTTTAAAATAATGTAAAATATTCCGTTTTGCCTCGGCATCGTCACAAAATGGTCACAGTTCACACACACAATCAAAATTTGCAGAAAAGTAAAGATAAACAGTACACAAAAGCCGTTAATAATAACAAATCTACTCGCTGAAGCGAGCTGTCAACCAAATTAACATTTGCTAAAGATTTCGAGGTTATGTCGAGCAAAAATGAGACGTTGTCACGTTGTCACCCTCTAGCCATATGAAATTGTTATTTGTCGCGTTTTAGTTTAGAAATGGAAACAAATAATTTGAAAACACTTGGAAGTACGGACTTAATGCTTATTTTGCAATTCTTTAGCAAGATTTTTGGTAATTCTATCATTGCTCTAATTTTCTAAGACTCACTCTTCTGCCCTATTCTAAAGAAATAAAAGCATATTTGGCAATACTCTGACGGCGCATGCGCACAAGTCGAAATGACCCTGGATCTGCTATCTCTGTTGTTGCTTCAAGATTTTCAGGGTAATAGCCATATAGTACTAATACATATATGCATATAGTTAGCCGATGAATAAAATCAATTATTTTTCAACGCATTAAAACGGCATTTTTCATGTGTATTTTTATTACTTTATTAAATGTCTATTCATAATATAATTAAAACGGTGAAGGTAGAGGTGGTATGTAGCTATACAAAAAGGTCCCAAATCTGTATAGGGTTCTTAGGATTATGTAAAATAATCTTCCGCCTTCTAGAGTGTTGTTTATTAACACCTCAGTTCTAAAAAAAAAAGAACACGTTAATTTCCCAATGATCGACTTACCCCTGCAATGGACATGAAAGCACTATAATGAATTGAGACAGGAAAAAGGCTGAAAAGCGTTTAATAACTAGTTATTATGATTCTAGTACAACAAGCATTAAAAGTATAAAATATGGTTATTGAATATAACAGAATCTTACAAAAAATAGTGTAAAGAAGTAAAGCCTAGACCCCACCAATTTCTATGGTTTTTGGTACAATGATAATGAATCCGCAGGTTATATAATCAATTTGGTTATAGTTTTCTCATAATCTCGAAAAAAAAAGAATTAAAATTTTTATGATTTAAAGATTTTTCTTTTGTAGATGAAAACGTTTTATAATAATTAGTTACTGTTTTTAAGCTTATTAGGAGGTATAATAAGAGAGACTCTCTTGTAAAGCTAGATAATTTTGGCTCCACTGTTCATGGTTAAATAAAGTTACAAAATAAAATGTCTCACCTTTGTGGTTCTTGAATGTTAGTTAACAAAATTATAGGTTCTTCTCCCAGAGCTAGTGGTTTATAAAGGTACATATTCGCTTGCATTACCATTTCACTCGCCGGTTCGTCAGTTGGTTTGGAATAACTTTCCAATATTAGAATTAAAAATACCTGAAATAAAAGAAATCTCTAAAGCTAAGAATATTTAAAAAATTGCAGTCAAGATTAATCTAAATACGGAGACAATACAAACTTTTTTAGAGATCGGGGATTGTGGAAACTCAATAATTCCTTGCTTTTGGATAATGAATCGACAGATCTCTTTAAAACTAATTGGAACAACTGGGTAAAGAGTAAAACGCGATATCGCTCGATCACAGAATGGTTTAATTATAATTAATTAATTTTATTATGTTAGACCCAGAATCGAAAAATTCTATAAATGGAGGGCCGCGGTCATAAATAAAAATAAAAAAAGAAAAATAGAATTTTTTACTCAATGCTTGAAAGAACTCATGGATTCAGAAAATTTTAATATTAATACTTATATAGAAATTAAAAAGTTTAAAGCACTTCTTTTAAAAGAACAGAGAGGGCAATTGGAGGGGGTAAAAATCAGAGGCAAATATTATGAACAAATGGGGAATGAAAATTTTTCGTTGTTTCATTTAATTAAAGAAAAACAACAAATAAAGAGAAAAACTATAGATAAGATTCACTTAAATAATGAAGTTATCACGGACAAAAAGCTAATAGAGGAGGCGGTATATAACTATTTTAAAAACGTGTTTCAAAAAACAAACGAGCCACAGAATTTTGAGAATTTTCCACAAATTTTTCAAAATACCATTTCGATCGCTACAAATACAGAGCTTAAAAGCAGCATTCTTGAGAGTGAGTTAAAAAATATAATTAAAACTATCCCTAGAAATAGATCCCCGGGGCCTGACGGTTTAACTCCGGAGTTTTATATATTTTATTGGGATACAATTAAAACCGAATTCTTGCAAATTAGCAAGGGCGCTTACGTACCTGAAAATTTTAAAAAAGGTGTTATTGTAATGATACCCAAAATAAAAGAACCCAGACAGGTTTTACGATTACCAACCCATTTCCCTTTTTAATTCGGACTATAAGATATACATGCGAATTCTTAAAACAAGACTATGTCCTCATTTCAAAAAAATTATAGCAGACAGCCAAACGTGCATTAGTAAAAACAATAACATCTTTGTTTCATTATGCAAACATAGACAGACCGTTGCTCATTCAATGGCCACTAAAACAAATAATCTTCTTGTCAGTCTCGACTTCGACCACGCTTTTGACAGAGTCTACCATGATGTTCTTTGGTTCGTAATGAAAAAATTTAATTTTGATTTGCAATTCATCAATAATATAAAATCCTTATACAGTGGTGCTCGATCTGTTATACAGGTGAACAGAAAACATAACAAAGAAATTATTATCGAAAGGGGAGTTCGTCAAGGTTGCCCCATGTCTATGTTTCTGTTTGTATTAGTCATAGAAACCCTTATTTCTCTCCTTAAGAGCCATAATATTAATGTAAACGCATATGCCGACGACATAGCTCTCCTTATATCCTCGGTACAGGAATTAAATGTAAGTAAACACCAAATAAATATGTTTTGCAGATATAGCGGAGCTGTTAAATACAAGAAAATGTAGAGCCATTGAGTTAGGACCAAAATGTAAACACAAGTTTAAAAATCAAGAATACGAGTGGTTTAAAATTGTAGAAAACATTAAAATATTGGGCATTAATTTTTACTCAACAGTTAATGAAATGATAAAAAGTAACTGGTATACTAAGGTAAATCAAGTACGTAACATAATTATGGCAAATATAGATAGAGACCTTAGCCTATTACAGCGAGCAGCCTTTGTGAATATTTACGCACTTTCGAAAGTCTGGTTTTTAGCACAAGTTCTGCCAGTTCCTGTGGGGGTGGCCCAGAGGCTGGATTCAATATGTGGCTGGATCTTGTGGAAAGACAGCCCTGTGAAGATTACCCGGGCTACTTTAACACGGCCAAAAAAAGAAAGTGGCTTGGCATTAATTGATCCGTGGTTAAAATACAATGCCCTCTTGATAAAGAATACCATAATCAATATAAAAAAAAGGATCATTCAAAATATAGATCTGTCACAAGTGTGTAATCCCCCGAATCCTTATATTTACCCTTGCGATTACCCACATATACGGAGATTTATATTAGAAACGGCGTACGTATCCCATGATATTTTACAGCTCGATAATCCACAAGCGAAACAAATTTATTTAGGTCTTCTTAGGCAGAATAGAGAAACACCCAGTGCATTTAAAAAAATTATTAATGACGGTCTAATTAAAAACATCTGCACTCACCTGAACAACAAAATACTGGATCACAAACAACGCAGTTTAGCATTCAAATTGACGCATCAAGCATACCCATTTCTTACAAATTTAAAAAAAAATTAATAAAGCTCCTTCGGATACATGTCAACATTGCAATAGTATTAACAAAGACAACTTAATGCACAGATTTTTATGCACGTTACAATCACGATTAATTGCAGTACTTTTAATAAAAATTGCCAATAGAATTACAGACGCCCAGAATAAACTGTCCACAATTCTAAATCTTACGTTTTACTTTGATACAAAGAAAAAAAATACTTGTATACTGTACTGTACATAACAATAGAAACTATCGAATATATTCTAAAATGCGGAGTTTATGCGACCTTGTGCGACTATAAGGATAGAATAAAGACCATGTGCGTTAGATTAAATAAGATATATCCTGATTTACATATGATATTAAGAAATTTATTAGTGTAGATTAAATATGAAGTGTCATTTATATTTAACTTAGGTTAAATTTTTTTTATGTAATTTTATATTCGGAAATAAAAGTTTTAAGAAAAAAAAATCTAAAGGATTGATTTAGATCTCTCTTGCTTTTTACTCTGCTACTAAACTAGCCCTGTAATAGTATTGATTAATAAAAAAAAAACATTTTAGGTACAGATATTACATAATGTAGGTGTTTTTGTTTGTAATAAACTTATTTATAATCATATTATAAAATTTGTATATTGCAAATTTATAATAATAAACATAATAATATAATAGTATGCAGGGTGTCCCAGATAAGAATGCACTCTACAGGAATCTCGTAAACATCGGACATACAGAGATGATTAAATTAGAGAAAAGTTGCGCCTTACTGAACTCTGAAACGTCTTGTTTTCAAATTTCAAAAAGCCCGAATTTTTGCGATATCGTTCTTGTTGTTTTCTGATTCTCTTTAAAGAGATATGCCAAAATAACTGTTTTATTCTCATTGCCATTTTTTATATTCTACTCTCTCTAGGTTTAATTAAATTTTTAGTCTGACGTTTCGTTTATTTCAATATTCATTACCTCGAAAAAAATTCCAGTAATAATTTAAGCAGTAGAGATATTATAAGTAACAATTTTTAAGAGGGGAGTTAAATAAGAAATCAATTGCAGAGCCTCACGCAAAAGAGATCAATTCAAAAACTATGAATTTTCAAAGCATTTTGATGGCGCACGTCTAAAGATAAAACATGAGGCTGGGAGTTCGTCTATTTTTTATTATAAAATATTGCAAAATAGTCCAGTTATCAATTAACAAAAATAGCAACAATTTGAAATCTGTTGTCACGGAATCAAATAAAAAATAGTGAAGCTCCTAGGTAATATTATAACAAACATATTTACATAGTTTCAACAAGAAAAACGTCGGTTTGCAGTCAATGATCTCATTTTAGTAAATAATATGACATATGGGACGATTTTTGTCTGCCATGTTGAAGTTTTAGGCGAACGGTTAGCTTCGACAACCACCATCGCATGGATAACTTAGTTCAGTAACTACATGCCAGAGAGCAGCACGGGTGTCCCAAATATAGTAGTATTTTCTTGGTTACCCGACTTTGCATATAATTGTACTAAAATTTACAGTGTTCAAGGTATATGATGCAGTATACAAAATGAATTAAAATATTCAAAAAATGAGGAGACGCAGACATTCCATAAGTAAATTTAATTATTAAATAAAAAAGAAGAGCTTCTCACAACGATATTTTCTTTTAATAATTAAATCCGTACCTACCTTAACTAATTTTAATCGCTACTACCCTATGTGTGAACTACAAATTTACGGTTGATAATAATTTTAATAATTAAGCAATAATGGTCTCAATGCATATTATCTAATATTAGGTATATAAAAAGTAATAAAACCCTCCGGTTACTAGATTAACTAAAACTTGCAAGTAATTGAGTGGTCCTGTGTATATAACATTTAGGTGGAATGCCATAGGTCCCGTGATCAATCCCCGTTTCGGTCACTTTTTCTTAATGACTTTTTTAGTTTTCTTATGACTTTTTTTTAGTTTTTTATAACTCTTTTATTTTTTTTTAAAGTAGATCGACTCAAAAAGGACTGGTAAATAATTGGCCGGTGAACTTGAAAAAGGCGAATTGTAACCAAAAAGGTGAATCAGATGCCGTGTTAGCGCCTATTTAACCAATAAAGCCTATATTTATTAGTTACAGCATTATTTAGTTGAGTTAAGCAATATAATGTTCCAATCCGTTACGTAACATAATATCTTGTTTGACATTTCCGACCGACATGCGCCTATTTCTGACGCCACGAACAAATCCCCATTCGAAATTCCCGGCAGGGTATCTCCGAAAGAAGCCGAATGCGTTCGAGGTTTCGGTGATATGTGTCGCCTGCGTATGAGTCATTTAAAGTGGTCTGGATGTAGACGATGCATATTTTAATACCTCATTTTCATGTTTTCAAGCGTTCTAAATACCGGGTGAGCGAAAGCTAATTATTTGAAGGTATGAATTTTTTGTTTTATTATTTAAACCTTCCGCCTTTAGTGTGGTTTAATAATTTGTAAAAATAGGTACTGGATGTTTTACTAATAGTTGTGCACAATTTTAATACTTTTTAAGTAGGTACCTATATACTTACGACTTTTTCCATACGCAATCTCATGTAGCTATACAGTATGTCCACGGATGGGGTTTACAAGAGGACAAATGGACTAAAAATTGAAAGATACGAAAAAAAGTCACTCTTAATAAACGTTTTTGATTTTTGCTTGTCTAGAAAATACGATTCACCATAAGAAACTTCAATTTTTTTATACAGGGTGGGTAAAAACTGCAAAAATGTTATTTTGCTTAAGAGTAAATATAAGTACTTTATTTTGAAAGATACGAAAAAAGTCACTCCTAATAAACGTTTTTGCTTGTCTAGAAAATACGATTCATCATAAGAAACTTCAATTTTTTTATACAGGGTGGGTAGAAACTGCAAAAATGTTATTTTGCTTAAGAGTAAGCATACCTACTTTATTTTGAAAGATACGAAAAAAATCCACTCTTAATGGATGTGTTTTCTACACAACAAACCGAAGTAGAACAATTATTTATTAAAAGGTTTACCTATGTAAAAATTATTTCCCAAAAAGTATTCGCTGGCACACCTCTGACTGGTGAACCTAGTTAAAATAATAATGACACTTAAGGTGATAGGTACTTGTTGTCAATGTCTTTATTTAATGAAGTTATTATTTAAGTAGAAATGCTATCTACTGAACAAAGAGTTTTTATAATACAATGTTATGGGGATGGTCAAGTTTCATACCGCTACGTCATGGAACAATTTACCGAGAAATTTGTAGGAATCCCAATAACTAGGCTAGGATGAGAATCTGCAAGTTAATAAAAAAGTTCCAGAGAACTGGTTCGGTTTTGGATCTCAAAAAAAAAGAAGTAATACGACCATGATGATGCTACTACAGTCTTAGTTCTTTAATCTGTTGAAGAAAATCCTATGACGTCGGGACGTCCCTTAGAAATCGTGTTACTCAGTTGGAAGTTGTGAAAAAAAGTTAAATTCAGAAGATCCTTAAATCAAATAAATTGTATCCGTATAAACCGCACTTTAATCAAAGATTGGACGAGGGAGATGACGCGAAACGACTTGATTTGCTTGTGGATAGGAGACAAAATTTTAAGTGGAAATGTTGATTTTTATAAATGTATCATGTTTTTTGATGAAAGTACATTTTCTACCAATGAAACCGTTGCAACCCAGCACGTTAGGTACTGGTCTTTAGAAAATCCCCAGAATTATGACGAGAAGACAATATTTTACAAAAGTGAACGTGTGGTGCGCAATATCCATCCATGGCATCATAGGGCCATATTTATTTGATAACACGTGCAATAGATTATCATTTTAGAAATGCTGGATACATTTTTCAATGATGAACTCGAAAATCTACCATTAAATTTTCGACAAAATATGTATTTTCAGCAAGATGGTTGTCCAGCCCATTTCAGTCGTGAGGTTAGAGAATGGCTTGGCCGCAGATTTGGTCGTATTGAATCGTATTTTCTAGACAAGCAAAAACGTTTATTAAGAGTGACTTTTTTTCGTATCTTTCAATTTTTAGTCCATTTGTCCTATTGTAAACCCCATCCGTGGACATACTGTATATACCTACCTAGATATTAAAACACGCAAGGTGTTCAGGGTGGGTCCAGGTTTAAAAAAAAAGGTTCTGATGCTTTTCTGTAGGTTAGGTGTATATTCGTATACATATTCAGGGTCCTAAATTTAAAACTACCCAGGCCCATATTATCCTTAATTTTTGACAAATTTGTGGGGATTACCGAATTGTAGAGATTATACTATACATATATAGGTATAGAGTTCTTTAAAATTGTATTTATTAACTGTAGGGTATATCAACAATTTCTTTTTAAAACACCTCTGCTGCAACTTAATTTCCTTCAGATAATTTGTTTACCTTACCCTAAACATTAAATCATTTATTCTGACTAAAATTGCAAAAATATAAATATAATCTATAGAGTGTATACCTAGGGTGTTACTTCTGTACTTATTGTAATGCGTGATTTCTATACCAATTGTAACTTTAACTAACTATTAAATATTTTTTAGTGATACATCTTTTACGATTACGATACGATAAAAAAAATTCAACTCAGATTATAGCCGTTGCAGTTACGATTGCCGTTGTCGTTGGCGATTGTGTTTCACTCACACAGCGCCGGTTAACTTCCCGATTTCAGTTAGCTATTTGTATGATTGGCACCATAAATACTATTTTTTCCGAACTGTGACTAAATGCCAAAACCACTTGAAAAACATGAAAAAAGACAATAGGTTTAAAGCGCCGTTGGACGTAGACCGAGTCGTAGTAACCACACGAGTGCTGTAATGAGCCTTACCGTAACGTGTGATATACAACATTTTATATAAGACCCAGAATTTTGGTTTTTTTATGTATTTAAAATGATTTTCATATTATGAAAGTAACATTACACAAAAAATGACAGTGACTGACGGAACAAAAAAAAATCATAGTTTGATTAAAAATGAGTAATGTAATAAGTTCATTACATCACTAAGTGATGCCGAATAAACGACATTTGGAAACCTGACATTGTAACACTAGTTATCCTATACAGGGCGTCAAAAAGTCTGGGGTATTGCAAATTTTTCAAAAACTATTACCAAATGCATTGTTTGAAAATTGGCATGTGTATACCTATAAATGTAATTCCAACGGCACAACTTGGAAGGATACAACCATGAACTAACCTGTAACTAAGTGTAATACAGGGTTGGTGAGGAGAATACCAACTGCAAAGTTTAAATGGAACGTCCTGTATATTTCTGAAGATTTAGATAGTCCATTAAAAGACAAAGTAAAAATGATGTAAGAATGTAATGGGTGTTTGTGCTAAAATGAATGAAATCGAATTTTCAAAAATTATACACAATAAAAATAAGAAATCCTTAAACAAATGAACAACACCTACTTTATGAGATGTTCAAAATTTTTGCCATATTAGTCTTTCACTAAATTCCCGTAAGGCATTTTTTCAGCTTATATACTATTTCAAAAAATTAATTGTTTTAATTTGGATTTACATAAATCTATTAGTTTGACAGATGAACCCAGCAACAGCAGTAACCATTAAATTGTTTTTTTATAAGGCACTATTTGAAATTTCAAAAATATTCAGATCATTTGAAATAAAAAGAGATTATATTTTTGCTGACCAACCCTATATAGTATAGTAACAGATAAGGTTTTATCCTTCTAAAGTGTGCAGCTTTAAACTATATATCGACATACCAATTTCCAAAAAATATTTTAAGCAGTTGTAGAATTATTTGTAATATATCAGACTTTTTTGACACCCTGTATAGCAGAATATTTAAAAAGTGCACCACTCATCAAGTCAACATATTATTATTACCACATACCACAGTTGAAATTAGCTATATATTATGTTATATAGGAGCTGGTCACAGTTGTCTTTTGTATAATTTAGTATAGTACAATCTAAACTTAAATAGTTAGTACAATAGTAAACTATGTACTCCCTTAAAAGCAATTCATCTATCGACGACTTTATAAAGTTGTTGGGTGGGTAAATTACAGATCTCACATTTATTTTTAGAAATATATTGCTGATATCATACGTCTACCGTCATCTACGAATAATATATAGAATTTAAACTTTTAGCTGATTTTGTGTGCGATTCTGAGCAATTCAACTGCGCTCTTAATATCGCAATACTGTTTATTATATTTTAATATTTTATCCTGAATATTTCTCTTATATACCGGGTGATACATAGCTTCGTTGAACATAGGAAATCCCATGTAAATTTTGAGGTGGCTAAATATTGGCTCCCCTGTACATTTTAGAGAAAAATTGTATTATAATTTTTTGAAGAGGCCGATATAAAAAACTCATGTGCTAAGTTTGAATAAATTTTAATATGCCAATCCTCACCTATTTAATTAAATGTGTTGGCAAAATTACGAAATTGAAAATATAGCTATCTACATATTGATTAATTTTTATTTTGAATTGAAGATACATTTTAAACTAAACTGCCGCCTGGGGTTTTTAGCGTTCAGATATAAGACCTCTTGCTGCCTATAGAGATGTGCATTGACAGTCGATGTTCGAGCATCCAAAGTAAAAGATGAAACAAGCATGCTGTCATCAGCGAAGCTATATATGGAATTTTTATTTTTTTCCAAAAGATCGTTAATGTATAGTAAATGGACGACAATATAGAACCTTAAGGGACTCCGGCGTTAATGTTAAATGTGTCTGAAAGAAATCTGTCCAGCGCCATTCGCAGAGAATATTCTTTAAGAAAGCTTTACAGCCATGAACAAAATGAACCGGCTTTCCGTATGCCCTCACTTTAGTTAGGAGCCCCTCATGCCATACTCGATCAAAAGCCTTAGAAATGTCCAGTGCTACAGCCCGCATGATGTTCTATTGCGTTGTTCCAAACGTGAGTAACAAGCGAGAAGGTCTCCTGTTGATCTAGACTTACGGAATCCATACTGGCGGTCACTAATATTGTTAAAGCCTTCCAAGTACTTTAATAATTTTTCGTTGATAGCCTTCTCCATAACTTTTGATATAACCGAAAGCAATTTGACTGGACGGCAGTTGTTTTGCAAGGTATTCTTGCCTTTTTTGTGTTTGGGCTGGATTCGCGCAGTTTCCCAGCAAGAAGGAAATATTCATTTTTTTGTAAGATAAGTTAAAAAGCTTACAAAATGTGTCTGTCTAAACCTTTTGGTTAATATTGTGCTATTAATTAAATTGTTGAACGACATTTTTTACATGGTACATAATTATTTCAAAAAAAAATATTCTGAATTACAAAACGAAACCTTAATGCTTAAAATAATTAGGAAAAAGGGCCTTTTACTTTGTGACTATACCTGACCCCTTAAACATAAAAGATTCAGGAGAGAAAAAACAGGTGTGTAGGTATTTTCGAATTAAACAAATCCACTATAATATAAGTTACTTCAGTAATTTTCCCTAGATCTTAAAGTATCAGATACTAAAAATATAATTTGAAGAGTGCATAAGAAACTATAATCGGTATAAACATTCTTTGCAATTATTATAACTAAAAAAACTGACTTTTTAGAAAAGTACTTGCCCCAATATGTGTGCTCTTCATTTTCATATTATCCGTGAGCGTCTTCCACTTTTTGAATTCGATTTAAAAAAAAATCAATATCTATGATACTAATTTATTCACTTTATACCTAGGTCAGTCACTCTAGTTTTACTGGTTATTCTCAAGAGAGATAGTAAACTCGACCGCTTAACAGAACATTTACTAATCCCACAGGTAAACTCGGCCTGCTAGAAATTTTCTGCCTTAATCTTCATAGATAAACTCGCCCGGTAGATACCCCAAGTAATAATTTGTCTCTTGTTTATTGTCTTATACTTAAATCCCATCTCTTGCAAAGCGCGGTGAAGACCTATCCTGCTACATGATATCGTTGTATTGTCAGTTTTAAAACGTCTAACGTGGGCACAACATTTTCTCGATACATTTGGTATCGCGAATAAGATCTTTGTCACAATCATCTACGCACTTCATTTTTCCGGTACTAATCTATTTCGAATATTATGTTTACTATTTAAATAAGCTATATATACAAGTACCTGTAACTAAAAAGTTTTGAGAAATATCCTAATAATTAATTTGTTGTTTCTAGAAAACATTAGACAGTTTATTAATTTTGATAACAAATCAAGTAATGTACCTATCTGTTGTTATTATAAACTGGCATTAAAAATAAATGTGGGTTGATACGTCTCTGCGAAAGCGAAACCGAGTTTATGAGGGGTTTTATTGCAGTCATTAAGCCAAACGAAATATGTTGTGAAGTACTATACCTGCTATTTTGACCCTATGTGGTCCACTAAAAATATCAGCAACCTGCTTTCTAAATTTATTGGTATTATACCACTTTCACTGGTTATTTTGCATTATGAAGGGAAGTTCAGGTTAGTTAGAGGTATTTGTTTTCATTGATTTCTTAATTAATTTTCAAGAAAAGCCGATCTCCAGCGGCGTACTTCAGGGGCACATATCTCCGTAGGGAGGGCCTGTAAGAAAAAACTTATGGGAACTTGGCATCCTATTTTTTCATGTTCTATCTGAATCCGAGGGATTTCCCTAATTTTCCCGGACACCCTGTATATTTTTGAATAGTTTAAAGAATTGGTGTATTGTTCTTAGGATTGGTTCGGGTTCGTTATTGAGGTAATCTCGGCCGCTTCAGATATGCGTGTGCCAATCGCCCCAAATTATTTTCTTGGATTACCAGCCCAGTTTACCTATACAGCTTAAGACTTATTTTGACCGCGAGGATTAAAATATTCAAAGCGGCCGAGTTTACCTCTGGCCGTTCTGAAGTGACGTTATATTTATATCCATGCCTTATTTATGTTACATTTTAACCATTTTTAAGTATGTGTGAACAACGGAAGATTCAAAAAGTTCAAAACTCTTGTGTGCGATTTATTTTCGGATTGAGAAAGTATGATCATATATCTCTACAATTTAGAGAGCTGTCTTGGCTTGATATGTCGCATAGAAGGCAACTTCATTGCGGAGTTTTTGTCAAGAAGATTATGTTGACCTCGTCTTCCCCGTATCTCAGTAAATTGCTTGTAACTCGGAGTAATATTCATACTGTGAATACGCGTCATAGAGAATTATTGGTTATACCAAGAAACGCGACTGCTTTGTTTCGAAGAGGCTTTACCTATCAAGCGGCACATTTTTATAACAAGTTGTCCAGGCATCTCAAGGACGAAGCCTCTTTACGACGATTTAAAAGAATGTATAGGCAATTCTTACTACAGCAGCAGTTAAATCAATATTCTGGATAGAATATGTGGTGACTGGCTGTCTGCTTGTTTCAACTGTTATATTTATTACTTGAGTAGCTCTGATCTGAACCTAGATTAGTTTATTATTATTATTATTATTATTATTATTATTATTTTTAAATTGCCCGTTTTCATAGAATACAGAACGGCATTTACTGCGTTTCATCACTTGTTCTCGGAATAATCTGTACTTTATAAGATTTGAGATAAATATATTTGGAATAAAAATTTTAAGAATATACAACGTGACTAGGAATAATCTTTACTTATGGAAAAAATATTTATACAGGTTGTCTACTGATTAATTCTGCAAAACACAGATTCCTTAGGTAAAACCATTAATATTTTACCGAACTTACCTTAGTCCAAGTTCATAATACAAGGGTCAAAGTTTAAAGTTACTTTCGATTTTTTTAACATTGGAAAAAGCGAAGTGTTTTCACAAAATATGGCATTTGAAGTTACTAGGATAGATAATTTAATTTTTTAATAATTTAAAATGTAGAGGGCGCTGTCTGCGACCCTTTGCTTACGTTTGAACAGTTTAAACTTCTTTGTGATAACTTAAAAATATGTATGTATATTAGACTCACTTTGTTTCATTAGTAACAATTTTATTGGTGTGGGTTATTTTTTGGCGAATAATATTGGCGTCGATAATATTTGTTCGTGGGTTGTGTTTGTGTCTGTCGCGAGGGCGGGATATTTACTTATCTAGAATATAAAGGACCAGATATTTTAAATAGTCAGGTTCTAAAGACTAAAAATTACAATTATTAGATGTTGGCTATTCTAAGTATTTGTAGGGTGTTCAATGAAAAATTTCGTGACGTAGAAATATTATCGGAGAGGATGTTTTAAGGCAGGTGGGTGGCCACAAGCAGCCCAATTCTTTAGCCAGTAATATCCCCTAACATAACCCTGCACGATGTTTTTTTTTGGGGTTACGTTATAGACGAAGTTTACAAGACAAAATATGCAAACATAGAAGAACGAAACTAGAGATGTTGGTAAAAATGAAGGAAACTCGCTTAAAATGATACCAAGAAATCTTTTAGAATTAACGGACAGTTATGCTGCATGCAACGAGGATAAAGTTATTAATATACAGGGTGGCCGTTTAAAAACGAAACAAGGCCAATTTTGGGCACCCCAGGTCAAAAAAACAACGCTCGGACCCCTCGATTTTTGATTATAGGGGAAACATTTTTTTGGCATTTTCGCCCCCTGAAAGTTAAACCCCTAGCGAGGGCAACAAGCACCCCCAAATTTTTAAATGGAATGGGGGGGGGGTCGAGTGATACCTTGTTTTAAAGGTATTTTTATGCAGAGGATAACCCCAGAGTTTAACATCGCTACTATCTACCTAGCCTGTACCGGATGTTCCACCTAAGGAGGTAATCGGCTATATCTCAGAAAGTAATAACACTAGGACTTTGGGAAAAAATATATATCGATAAAAGCGGCCAAGAGAAATTGCTGGAAATTATTTTCAAGTTCAAAAAATGGCCGCTAGGGGGCGTAAGAGAACTTTCAAAATAGAAATGCCGATTTTCTCTTGATTTTTCTTAATAAAAATATAAGCATTGTATTCTTCATAAAATTATGCAACTTTATGTTAGGGATCGTTTTTTTCTATTTTCAATATTAAAGTGGTGGGAGAAGGTCACACTTTTTTTTCTTTCAAACGCTGATATCTCTGCTTTGGATAAACCGATTTTATTCAACTTGATCTTGAAAAAAAAACATTATTTTCCTCCTCACGTAGATCTATTAACTATATCATATTGATTTTGATGGTGGCCACTAGATGGCGTTTTTCCGTAATTCCTCAATGAATAAGGATTTTCTCAAAAAAATCAAATGTTATGATATGACTTTTTCATCATATTTTATTTTAGGCTTATAAAAAGGGTATTAAATAGTGGAATAAAAAATCCAGGTCCGTATTTAAAACAAAAAAGTTGATGATGGTCCCTTGAATCCGAAACGTCGGATTAAAAAACTAACCCCATCAGCTTGTAGAGGAAAAAAAGCTACTATAAGGAACTGAAAACCGCAACGTGACATCTTTTGTTAAACTAGAGAAATTAGGGATAATAATAATTAATATGGAAAAATAGGCAATTTTTTAAAACATTAATTAATCAATTAAATCTCTGGTTTAATGACGTCCAAGATGCTCGAACTGTCTCCCATAATTTTGAATACATAGTTCCAATCGTTCCCTCGTCGACAAGACAGCTGTTTCTATTTCCGCTCTTGATATGCTTCGAACAGCGTTTAAGATCCGTTGAATCATATCCTCCCTTGTTATAGGTCTTGTAGTAAAAACGAGATCCTTAATTCGACCCCATAAATAGAAATCTAGGCAGGTTAGATCCGGTGACCTGCAACAAAAACCTAGGTAGGAAAATTTGTGATTATTAGTAGGTAGGTGACCTACTAAGAACAACATGTTAACTTTACCTCGGGGGCCACGGAAATAAGCTACCTCTCCCGATCCACCTATCAGGAAACGCCTGATCCAGAAACCTACGCACGTTTACTGCGAAATTGGCTGGACATCCATCATGTTGGAAGAACATGGTCCTTCTGGTTTCCAATGGTACGTCTTCCAGAAGGACTGGTAAATTATTTCGCAAAAAATTCAAATAATTTTCTCCTCTAAGCGGTTTATCCCAAATAAAAGGGCCTATAATTTTATTGCCCAAAATTCCGCACTAAACATTGACGCTCCACCTTCCCTGGTGCTGCACTTCTTGCATCCAGCGTGAATTATTTGCTGCCCAATAATGCATATTATGGGTATTAACTCCACCGTCACTACGGAAAGTAGCTTCGTCCGTCCAGAGAATGCGCGATAAGAGATTTCGGTTTTCTGCCATCATATTTATCAACCAATGACAGTAATCTAGCCTTCTATCGTAGTCTGCGACGGTCAGAGCTTGATGCAACACAATATGATAAGGATGTAACCTATAAGGTAAAGATTAATTAGAACTATTTTCGCGGATGCGTTATTATAACCTGGCAGGCTATAATACCTAAACGAAAAACAACTGTTTCTTTCAAAAATAATAATGGGTAGTTAATATTCCTATCAAATGTCAAAAATATCAATCATGCATAAAGTTTTTTATGCATTGCGATTATTAATGGATGGTTTAATATCTATACCTACATTAGTTAGCTACTAATAACAACAATCTAATGATTACCTGTGGTCTTTCGATATTCGAAATACTGTTGTCTGAGCAACATCTAAATCTCCTGAAATTAGCCGAACGCTTAGCTGAGGATTGAACTCTACATACGCTAAAACGTTGATAATATTTTCCTCAGTTCTGGCGGTACGACTTCTTCTGCGGCTTAACGGACGAACACTTCCTGTAGTACGGAACCGATTGGCTAGGCAAGTGAACATTCTGCTTCCGTACTGGCACCACTTTATTATTGAAAATAGAAAAAAACGATTCCTATCAAAAATTTGCATAATTTTATGAAGAATACAATGCTTATATTTTTAACATATTTTTATTAAGAAAAATCAAAATAAAAAAAAATGATGGGAGACAGTTCGAGTATCTTGGACGTCATTAAACCAGAGATTTAATTGATTAATTAATGTTTTAAAAAATGGCCTATTTTTCCATATTAATTATTATTATCCCTAATTTCTCTAGTTTAACAAAAGATGTCACGTTGCGGTTTTCAGTTCCTTATAGTAGCTTTTCCTCCTCTACAAGCTCATGGGGTTAGTTTTTTAATCCGACGTTTCGGATTCGAGCGACCATCATCAACTTTTTTGTTTTAAATACGGACCTTGATTTTTTATTCCACTATTTAATACCCTTTTTATAAGCCTAAAATAAAATATGATGAAAAAGTCATATCATAACATTTGATTTTTTTGAAAAAATCCTTATTCATTGAGGAATTACGGAAAACGCCATCTAGTGGCCACCATCAGAATCAATATGGTATAGTTAACAGATCTACGTGTAGAGGAAAGGAAGGGCTTTTTTTCAAGACCAAGTTGAATAAAATCGGTTTATCCAAAGCAGAGATATCAGCGTTTGAAAGAAAAAAAGTTTGACCTTCTCCCACCACTTTATTATTGAAAATAGAAAAAAACGATTCCTAACATAAAGTTGCATAATTTTATGAAGAATACAATGCTTATATTTTTATTAAGAAAAATCAAGAGAAAATCGGCATTTCTATTTTGAAAGTTCTCTTACGCCCCCTAGCGGTCATTTTTCGAACTTGAAAATAATTTCCAGCAATTTCTCTTGGCCGCTTTTATCGATATATATTTTTTCCCAAAGTCCTAGTGTTATTACTTTCTGAGATATAGCCGATTACCTCGTTAGGTGGAACACCCGGTACAGTGGCTCACCAAAAGTACAAAACAGGTTGTTTTTACTTTTTTTATTACAAAAAATATTCTTACAAGTCAGTCCAGTAAATGCTGGAAATGCTGCCCCTGGGACTCCATGCAATAGTAGAGATTTTGTTCACAACGCTACATTTTGAAGCATCTGTAGGGCCTATTATACGGTTACCAAAAATGCCAGCCCAAACATTCAGTTTTTCCGGATGTTGCGTATGCACCGCACTAAACTGGGATTTGAATCAGACCAATAACGACAGTTGTGACGATTCACCGTACCGTTTAGGAAAAAAGAGCATTCGTCAGAAAAACATATGTTGAAAAGAAAGTTCTGATCATTTATTGCCAGTTCACTCATAATTTCACAAAATTGCAATCGCTATCATAATCGTCTCCGTTAAGTTCTTGTACCAGATGTATTTTGTAAGGATGAAACTTATGTTTTTTAATATCGTTTAAATGGTGCTTCTTTTAACACCAGATGCTATCGCCAGCTTTCTTGTACTCAGTGTGGGATCTTGAACAACATGCCCTAAAATCGCCACCTCTAACTTCATTTACAACTCGATTTTTCACTTCACGTTTTTTGTTAGTTACTGGCCCTGCCTCCCGAATTTTTTGCACCAATCCCAAAATGTAGTTTCGAGGGACTTGTCGATTTTGATGTTCTTTCTTTCTTTCTTTTTATTATTGGCTCTGCCCTGAGGGGCAATTCTGCCAGTACATTAAGATTTTGATGTTCTAGGTTCTTCAATGTTTCTTTAAGTCAGGAGAAACTCCTTTGACATCTGTTGATTATTCGTGATTACTAATTAGCTCTATGGTTTGTAGAAATTTGTAATAAGCTCTTTGCTTGGATGTTTGTGATTCTTACGGATTTAATTTAGAAGTTTTGTTGCAAAAATTTTGGCCCCTTTTTGTTAAATAAAAAAATATTTGTGCATGTCAATTTAAGTGCTTCTCTACTATTGTGGGATGGGATTTGGACCAACAGGGAGCCAGTCTTTAGGTAACTTGTATGTCCCGATTGGTCTTGATCTTGTATGTGAGACGGTAATAAGTTGGTTTGTCGATACGTCCGTACGTTCGTAATAATTTCTAATAATTTTCAAGAAAAATTCGTTAACTGTCAACATCTTAAAGTCATTATGTAACACTACATATATAATGTATCTGGGCGGATTCGCAATAATTTTCAGCGCCTTGTTCTGAACCACCTGGAACTTATTCAGCTCCGTTTTGCTTATGTTGCACCACGTGGGTGCACCATAAGTTAGAAACGGCCTGACCAATACCTTGTAGAGGTTGACCTTAGTCCTATTAGCAAGTCTACTCCGCCTGTGAAGCAGGGGGTAGATAAAGCCCAACTGTCGCAATGCAAGTTTTATTCTATTAATTGAATTTTGCCTCCAATTCAGCCTTTGGTCGAAAATAAGTCGCAGGTATTTCACCTCCTGGCACCAGTTCACTTGGACTCCATTGACCCGTAGCCTTGTTTCAGGCCTGCGGACGGTGCTTTTCGAAAAGAAGATGACCTTCGTATTGGCGGGATTGAAGCGAATCTTCCAAGCCGAAAGCCATTTTTCCAGCTCGATTATATGACGCTGTATCCGGCTGACAACAATTCGCGGTGATTTAGTAGTCAAAGTAATTGCTGTATCGTCAGCGAAAAGATAGAGCTGTGTAAATCTATCTCGCGGAATATCGTGAGTATAAATGTTATACAACATCGGAGAGAGAGGTGAACCTTGCGGCACTCCCGCCCTGATGTGTTTATTCAAAGACAGTGCGTTTTCTGATGAGACTGCAAAACTTCTATTCTCCAAAAAGGAAGCTACCACCTTGATTAAGTAGTTCGGAGCACCGAGCCTTATCAATTTTAACAACAGGCCATTGTGCCAGACCTTGTCGAATGCTTTGCTTACGTCAAAGAAGACCGCTGCCGTATGCGCCCTCTTGTTAAAGCCTTTAATAATGTTTGCAGTGGGTCGCGTGGTCTGCCTAACCCAAACTGTTCGGCAGGCAGAATATTGCGCGTGAAAACAAAGTCGTTGAGCCTACTCAAGATTATCTTCTCGGCAATCTTCCCTGGGCTCGACAGCAGGCTGATCGGCCTATAGCTAGCCGGCATCGTAGGGTCTTTGCCTTTCTTATAAATAAGAATGACTTTAGCGCGTTTCCAGACAGTTGGAAAGTGGCCTTTTCTGATTATCGCCTGGGATAAGCTTACTATGTTCCCCACAGCTCGGTCTGGTAGATTTCGCAACGCCATATTCTTTAAACCATCAAAACCGGGGGCTTTCTTAACATTCAACACGCTTATTAGGGACTTAACATCGTTTAAGGTGACTTGGGGAAAGGCCTGAAACGGGTGATTAATGGTTTTGTAAATCTGTATCGTCCTTGAGACCCTCTCATCTCTCAACACGTCATTAGTCGGGTTTTCACTGAACTGGTCACAGAGTTTGTCTGCGAGCAATTTAGCTTTATCCTTGGCATCGGTTAAAACCGCACCTGTTTCCTGGTTTTTCAGGTGAGACCGAGGTGCTCGTGCGCCTCTGGTCAAACAGTTGGCAGTTCTATCAGCATATTCATTGTTTGCAAAAAATAATGAAATTATTTGCACCCTTTTAGCAACGGAGTAAACCATCACTTTTATGCCAATTCTGTAACGAAATTAACTAAACCTTACTACTTTACCGCGACCGAAGGATATGATCTGCAATAATAATGGAAGGCCATAGGAATAAAACTAGAATTGTCAAAAAAGCAAAGTTTAACACCAGCAAATGCTATTTATCGTTGTCATTTTTTGTAATAAAAAAGGCAAAAACAACCTGTTTTTGTACTTTTGGTGAGCTACTGTACAGGCTAGGTAGATAGTAGCCATGTTAAACTCCAGGGTTATACTCTACATAAAAATACCTTTAGAACAAGGTATCACTTGACCCCCCCCCCCCCATTCCATTTAAAACTTTGGTGGTAGATGTCGCCCCCGCTAGGGGTTTGACTTTCAGGGGGCGAAAATGCCAAAAAAATATTTCCCCCTATAATCACAAATCGGTGGGTCCGAGCGTTTCTTTTTTAAAGACCTGGGGTGACCAAAATTGGCTTTGTTTTGCTTTGAAATGGCCTCCCTGTATATATTTTTAATACGAGGCGGACTAGGTAAATTCTAATAATTTCAATGTATAAATATTATATAAAAAAGCGCCAAATTTATCAAAACCCGAGTAAGACTAAGGGTACGTTTATGTGATACTAGCATGTAATAAAAACAATAAGGCGACGAGTCTCTAAAGGCTGAACACATAGCGGAGCGGAGAGCAAAAATCAGCTATTAAAGCGAGAGCGTTAATGCATATCAAATTGATTGACGCGTTAAGCGTTGCTTTATTAAATTTAGTCAATTTCCCGTAACGGCCCTTCCCCTTGGACATATACCACTCATGATAAATATTTGCTTAGAATACATTTTGCCTTTTTGAAAAACACTTTATTACTCGACCCAAACTTCCCTCTAAAGATATACCTTATGTAGCTTTAGATGCTCATGCAATTTATGCAAAATGATTTGTGCATGCAAATTTGCGCAGAGAAACCGAATCGTATTCTATTTACACGTTCAGTCTACCTTGCCACATGTGATGATTTTCGCGACTATTTGCATATGAAGGAATTCACATATCAGCATTCGCTAGATTTAGTTAGACCCATAATTTCGTAAGGTGACTGTCACGAGACGTGCAATTAATTACGCCCCACAAACGACTGTCGAGAGTTTTTCCAAGCCAAACTGCCATCGTTTACACGCTCATGCAAGTACACCAATATCATGCATATTAACTGGCAGTATATATTTTTGACTCGCGTAAGCTTTATGCTTCCGTTTACATGTAACGATTTACTTTCGCAAATATTCATGCACAAACGCAAATTGCTTGAGAGTCTAAACCTAAACCTACTTTTAACCTTCGCTTTTGGAATATTTTTGATATTTGTGTAGGTATAATTTTTGTTTTGTCACTGAGTTCTCAAAAGTTAAAGTTAATAATAAAAATAATTTTATATGTATGCCTATTTTAGAAAACTCAGAATTTACCAAAGACAAAAACAAGCCGGGCAGTTTGGGACCGCTGGATACATCGCACGGTATGGAAATAGCGCAACTATTACTATCTCTCTTGCACTCGTGGGGCCTGGACGATGATCTCGACAGGGTGTGCCAAGTTAAGTTGGGATTACTGAGGCCTATGGTAAGTTAATACACCAGTAGAAAATATTTTAGTATTTACCAGTCATTTACACAAAAACGTGTACGACATAAAATTAAAGCAATAGCTTAAAACAAAAAACTATGCAGTTTATTGAAAATTTATAGAAATCAAATAATATTCTAGAATAGTCTGCAGGTATATCATTTCAAGTTTTCTTTTAAAGTGATCCATGGCGTTTACCACTGTATTTTTGCATCATTAATAGGCATTTTCTGTCGTATTTGCATACGGGAATTGCAATGGTCAGTCTAGTGTTGATATTATCCTTTGTAAAGTTCACTAATCCTGATCGCTGTCAAAATCCCAGTGAAGACGATCATTTTCCAATACCTCATACAGAAAAGCATCAGCAGACATGAACCTTCAAAGGCTTTTTTAATGTGCGATGAACCATCACTTCGGCGTTATTTCCTCACTCCCTTTCGGTAAACTCTTAGTAAATGTCATTTCACCTTACGGGTTATGCTATAGGTACTAAAACCAATTCATATATTTCGAACAAGCGCGTTGACTGTGGTTAAAACTTCTAGCGTACCCTGTCTTGTAGAAATGACATTATAGGATATGTGCAGATCGACAGCCGGCGTGTCGCCTAGTGGCAGGTTAGTGCCCTGTTATGAGGATTTAACAGAAGTTCTTATGGAAAATTTCGCGTTGTTTGTATACATATTATTATATATTATATACATACTAAATAAACCACGAGCTGTACCCTTAGTTCTACTAATACCAAAATTACCTTTAAGTAAAATTCTAAACATATCCTTTCGTAATACATAAGGCACCTATTCTATCTTCATAAAATGATGATAATGCTGATGCTGATCCAGCAATTTAATTTGCGAGCCCTTTTTCCTGGTAAGGATGCAATTTAGCGTAAATATGGTACCTGTTGGTTGGTTAAAGGCTGAGGCAAGGTTAAACTAATCTTCTTTGCACTGCAGCCTTCCGGCTTATTGTGGGGAGCACTGTCTTGCTAGAAGAGTCCGATTCCTTTGGTTAGATCCAGTAGCTTTCTTCCAAAATTTTCATGTAAGAGGGGCCCCATGTTGAATTGCTCCAAATATGTTTGAAGGAATGTCTTCCTTCTGTGAGCACCGGGATGTAGGGGATGTAGGATATTTTAAAAGTAACTGCACAAGGAAAAGGTACTTACTTTCCTCGCTTTATTTCTCTTTATTTATTTGCTCCAATTTTGGGAATCGATAAAATTTCGTTCCCGGAGAATTTTATTGGTTTTATTGGTTTTCGGGACAACCAATTATACAACATAAACCGGCACTTCGGTGGCACTGTTCAAAACGTCTGGTGAAATGATTGAACTTTGGACTTCATTATACATAATACACGTTGGTGAAAAGCTAAATTATTAACACACCTTGTTAAGTAATGAAAAATGACACGTTTGTATCGCTTTGTTTACACTTAGTGTACGAACGAGACAAAATTTCCTAAATCCGCAAAACAACAGGGCACTAATATGCCACAACGAACGCAATAGTCGCTTAGCTCGCTTGCCCCGCCTACCTGCACACAGGCTATAGTTCAAGATATAAATTTATTGTATTGGTTTGACTCATTTTAATGTCTACAGTAATTACGCGGTAATCGAAAAAGGTATTTATTAAAATTTGTAGTTAGATTTTAAAAATCTTGAATGACATTGCAATAGAATAATTGTTTATTATTTTTTACAGGTCCCTCTTTCTTTTGGTGTTCTGTCTAAAGCAAATCACATGTCCCTGTTTCTACCTACGTGGCACAACACCATACCATTGGACGACGAGCCATGTTTAGAGAACCAAGATCTTGAAATCAGCCTGCCTCCGGAACTTGTAAGAAGGGAAAAACTCACCAAGATATTTACTAGTAGGTTAGTATTGATTTTTGAATGATCTGAACCAGAATTTTATTTTTGAATATATCATTGGTTACTTATATATTTATTTTATTTATTTATTTATCTGTTTACAAATACACAACAGAGTCACAGACTCCAAATGGTACAGGTGTATAAAAAAAGAAATACATATACAATCACTACAATACACTACAATTACAATTAATCAAAGATAGAGGTAGTCAGATATAGGCAATAAAATAAAATAAAATAACAGGAAAGTCATGCACGCAACACTATGTCTTCCGAAGTACGTAATAGTTCACTTTCCTTTTAAATGTGTCGCTACTACATTGCATATTGAAATCATTTGGTAAAAAATTATTTAGATTATTGACAATACAATTAATACTACAATTCTTTCCAACATCGGTTCGCCCATAGTTTGGCGAGAATTGTGTGCATTGCCTTGTTGGGCGAGAAGGCACTCTGAAATTAATCAGGGCCAGAATATCAGGACAATTTATTATATTGTTAAGAATTTTGTGCCCCAGTGACATTGAAAGCTTGGTCCTTCTGACTTCCAAACTATCCAGGCCTAGCAGTGCATTACGCTCAGCATATGTCAGCCGGTCCCTATCCATGTTTAACTTAAAGAGCAGGAAATTTGCAAATTTTGATTGGACACGCTCGATTCGCTTAACATGAACCTGATAATAGGGTGACCACACTATAGAGCAATATTCCAAGCCACTTCTAACCAAAGCGCAATACACCGTTTTTAGTACTTCGATGTCCTTGAATTCCCAACACTGCCTCATAATGAACCCAGTCATTCTATATGCCTTAGCAACAACATTATCAATATGCTGAGTGAAACGCAACTCGGCGTCAAACAGCACCCCAAGGTCATTTACTAAATTAGTTCTAGGTAATTCCAAATTCTCCATGTGATAGGCTTTTAACATAGGTACTCTTTTCCTTGTGAATGATATTACCTTACATTTGGAAATATTCAAAATCATTTTGTTTTCCTTACACCACACAGACAACTTGGAAACCTCATTTTGTAAAGAAACAAAATCGTTAGTATCACGTATTTGGCGATAAATCTTCAGGTCATCTGCAAAAAATAGATAATTACAATCTTTAAATATTAGGGACAAATCATTGATAAAAATCAAGAACAATATGGGTCCTAGATGAGATCCCTGGGGAACTCCAGAACATACATTTATATTTTTAGACAGAAAGTTATTAAATTTCACAAACTGGACGCGGCCACAGAGGTAGTTCTTAATCCAAGATAACAAGGGATTGCATATTCCATAAAAATGTAACTTTTTCAGCAATATCGAATGATCTACGCTATCAAAAGCCTTTTTAAAATCGAAATAAATAGCATCGACCTGTGTGCCCTCGTCAAGTGATCCACTCAAAAAATTAGAGTACAGTATCAAGTTGGTCTGACATGATCTCCCAGGAAAAAATCCATGTTGGTGATTTGAAATGACATTGTTAAAATTCAAAAAAATTTCATCACTTATTATTGATTCCAAAACTTTAGCTAAACAGTTTAGGCCCGATATTGGGCGATAGTTATTCATATCAGTCCTATCTCCTCCCTTAAATAGAGCAGTAACAAAAGCCGACTTCCACAACTAGAAATTCGACGGGATTAGGCAAGATATTACTATGCTATATGTATATGTGTCTGTCACCTTTCCAGATTTCCCAAATTGAATAGCGGACTTTTTACTATACAAATGTTATAAGCTGATTTTTAAATAAAATGAACTGGAATTCCCGAACATCCCGCGGCAGTTTATAGAACACCTTACTGCAGAGATGGAAGGGCAAGATGACATAAGTTCTCGACCTAGCACAGATCCGGTTTTGCTATCAATAATTTTTTTTTGTGATGTTGATAAACGTGACGCAACCAATGTCAGAACTGTCAAGTAGTTGTCTATTTACGGCTTTTGAAAGAAGACGGGTTATGAATGCTTTTCTGACATGGGTTTTTTCGTCAGGATATTCCTTTGACATCTGTTCTTTGATCGAAGACTTTTTGGGTCTTGTCGCTTAAGTAAGATTCTCTGGCATAGATAAGCTGAAACATCGTTCCGTCATATGTTTTGAACGGTTTATCGCTAACGGAAAATCATTTAAAGTTGGTGAAGGTTTAAATGAGGCCTGCTAATTCTTTTTCAACAGTTGGACGGCTAAATTTAAGCGTGGTCGTGCATCTTTTGATAATAATATACGCCGAAGGGCGAACATAAACTGCAACCATTAATGAAAACGTCAAGAAGATGCACAATATGGTACTGGGCGATCTGGCGCTTAACGTTAACTGAAACCAAATTGTCATTATTTAAAAACGACCGAAAAACCCAATAAATCAAACACCAAGAATTGTTACATACATTTTGACCACTGTCTGACAGTGATAGTTTATACCCAGAAAATCATATTGGGAATCAAGGATTTGTGTGGTCAGTTGGCCAGTACGACCGCCTAGTCTAACACCATTAGAATTTTTTTTTAGGGAAATAAAGCGGGTAGTTTATACTGAAGAGCAAACAATTCGGATGATTTAAGAAACATAATTAGACGTGCATGTAAGACAACTCCTGTTTCGGAAATCAAAGTGGGTACAGTTTGTGCCTCATACATTTGGTAAATATTTCTTCTTAATAAATCCATGTCATTTTCGTCAATGCTTCTAAATGTGCGAAAATCACTCCGATTTTTTCTAGGATTAACAGGTTTAAGTACTATGTCTCTTACCGAAGATAAAGGAGTTTTTGTCAAAGTAGACGTCTCTGCTAAAGCATCCATCGAATTAAAATTTCTACTCAACAAAGATTGATACACATTTTTAATTATTAGTTTGGCATCGGTAGACAAATGCTTTCTTTTAAAAATGACACTTGAAGATGCCCCCCTATCAGCACAATTCCAAGGACGCCACATTCTACCACTAATAAGCCCAAATAAAAATTACTCGCCGGAAAACCACTAAAGACTAAAATTATTAAAAATCAGTTTGTATTTATATATGCATCAGGCATAGGTATAAATTGAATTTGTACCTGGTCCGGCTCTACTCGAAAAGGTTTTAAAATTTGGGATTTCCTTATTTATTTTATGGTCAAAGGGATAATGAGGGTTTTATTGCAGTTTAAAGATCAACGATATAATTCTACAAATTCTATATCTGCATTGGGTTTAAGATTTTCAAAATAGAAATTTTCCTCAGTTATCAAGAATTCGGGACCGTGAAACCAAAATGTTGAATTTAATAAATCCTGCGACAGACAGCCACGAGTTGGTAAATCGGCTGTATAACCTTCTGAATTTATGTGTCCCCAGGCAAAACTTGAAGTAAGTCCTAGAATTTGAGATACACGGTTAGAAACGAAAACGAAAGGATGAGACTGTATCCAATAAAGAGCTATAGTTGAATCAGTATGTGACAAGTTTAGACATTTGGGAAAGCAGGTTGATTGGTCGGTAGTTTTTTGTTTGTAATGTCTCCCTTTTAGGGGAGTGAAGTAATATCAGCGCTATTCCATATAAATGGTGTTATTCCTTTAATGCGGCATTCATTAATAAGTAGCTTCAGAATACTTAACAATTTGTTTCTCCCACACTTTATCGCTTCTATTCACGTATATTTGGCGCTGGGATGTGTTCTGATCAATACCGATACTTAACTGTAGGTAAAGTTCTTTTCACTAAAAAATGGTACTGATTTAATGACTGCAATAAAACTTAAGGATCGATTCCAATACCCCGGTAATAGATAGGCAAAGTATAAAGGTGCAGTAAAGGGTCGGACCAAGGAAAACGAATAATGATACTCGTATAATATGTCATACCGGTGTGGAAATGCGTTGTCCGCCCCTATCCTAGTAATAAGTTGGAAGAGTACAAATATTAAGTATTGCAAAGTAAACAGAAATGGGTAGATTATGTTTTCCCACTCCATCGTATCGCATCTCGCATTTCCTCTGCGAATGCGTCACAAACATATATACAGAACGTTTTTAAAACTTAAAGTATCACTTTTTTTATAACATTCTTTAAAATATATATCATTAGCCGCCATGTAGTTTTGAATCTCCAATTTCGTAATATTTGAGCCGGAAGCCGTATGTAATTGGCGTATTGTCCATTACTATCACGCAATTCTGAGGAATGTTTGGTAAAAAAATTATTGAATCATTCTCTTAAAAGTTCTGTCGTTGTATCTTCATGGTAGTATTATTTGCAGAAAGCCACAAGGTATTTGGGACCCAACCGTTTTCTGGCCCGGCATATAAAATGGTTAATATTTTCTCTTTATTTCACGGAGCTCTTGTTTTACATCTGCCGGAAGAATAGAACCATCCTTTGGATGGTGTGTGATGCGTGTCAAACCATGTCTCATCGAGATAAATTATTGGACGATTTTCAGAACGATATTTTCTTATCGATGTTATATACTCCCGACACCATTTTTTTAATCGTTGGGATTCCATAAGTACTTGCTTTTTGTCAACTGTGCGATATCTGAAGCCCATTTTAAACAAAACTCTTCAAAGGCTAGTGATGCTACAGCTTATTTGGGTTTCGTCAGTAGTGAGCCGTTGCTTCAGAGTTTCTAATGTAGATACTCGTTGCTCTTCGTATATGGTGTAGCTTTCCGTCTTATCAAGTCCTTGTCGGCTTCCTCGAAACATTTATTAGAACCGGCATTTTTACGCCTCTTTCTTGATGAGATTTGACGCGATTCTTTTCACTGTAGTCAGAGGTATCTTAGTCAAATTACTAGCCGCACTAGCGTTAAGTCCCCTGTTTAGTAAAGAACTATAAACAGTTTTTGCGTCGAGAGATAAATACTTTTTTTTCACCAGAACATTTAAAGAAGCTCTGTCAATGTTTTTCTACGGACGCCACATAATGCTATTTTATACGTATAATATAATATTTCGTAAAATTATATTGCAATACAACTGAACACTTCCCGTGAGAAATAAAGACCTACTTTCAATCTCTCAAAATACCTGCTATAGGGAGATTTTAAACATTAAAATTATCTTATTTTAACTAAGCCTTACCTAGAAATCATTATAATCTGGCCCCGAAAATGAATACTGGGAGTTTACGGGTATTTACGATCGCACTTGGCACCCATTTTATTGCAGACATTTTTCGTGGAAAGAACTTTACCCATTGGACTTTCGGATTCATCCAATTCCCCCCTCCCCCTAAATTAAGATTGCCCAATATATGTGTGTAGTGTGCTGGTTTGTGTTGTAGGAATACACTAATAAGAAGGTCTGTATCTTAGCTTCGTCTGAATTCTACGTTCCTACTACAACATTTTTAGGAAAAAATTATATTATTTTTCAATGTATTTTTTATTTTTAGAACTCACTGGGAGCTTAGTACGACGCTCACAAGTAACCACTTGCTTGCAGTGATTGCTTTGAGCCATACACTCATGAGTATGAGTAATGCCACTTTTGTACCTGAACAAGAAAGAAATAGAAAACTACATAGGTATGTGGTCACACATAATAGCCTATTTCTGATATACTTCAACCAAGCACATTAGAAAGGACAAAAAACAGTGGGCAAATCCTCTTTGGAAAATAGCAAAGACATTTATACGCCATATATGGTATGGTGGTATGGATAGCCTAATAAAAATGCCGCTCTTGATTTTTTACAAGAAAGTCAAAGTGCCAACTTTTTCGGGCCTCTGGTTCTTTGCAAGCAGTATTTTGCGGACTGTTTTTTGGTATTTCTGTTGTGATTAGTTCAAGTATAACATATCCTTGTGATTTAGAAAATATACTACAATTTCTGTATTTAAAGCTCTTATAATAAGCCCTCCAAAAATTTTCAAACTACTAAGAACAACCCTGTGCATTACTTTTACCTAAGCAAGGTTTATCTTTTAGGCAATCAACGAGATTAAACTGGAGTAAAACAGATGAAGAACAGGAGGAAATGTACACTCAACAACAAGCACAAATTAAGCAAGGCTGGTCTCTATTGGCAACGTTACATTGTGTGTTACTGCCAGATAAGGTAAATCTTATGCTGCATATTATAAGTTCGGAATTCTTTCAAGGTTGTGGCTGTCTATTCCTCCGGTTAAACTGTAAATTTGAAGTTAACGGTGTATCGGGCATAATGTCTTTAAACCTATTTCAACCTACAGGCCCCATAAAAAAAGAGAACACCGACCCATGCCTTCGAGAACATTTGGGTTTTCATTGGCAACAATGTCGGTTTGTAAATAATTCTTTTAGATGGAATCCGTGCGAATTTTAAACCAGCGGTGTATTTATGCTTATACTACAACTTTTATTTTTTACAAAAACTAGATTGCTTAGAAATTTAACGAGAACAAACAAAATTATATGATATTACCGTTTGTTCGAGTTTAAATTGCTAAAACGTGATCTAGTTTGAGTTTAAAAAATAAAAGTTTATCCGATCTTAAAAAAAAGATCAAGTGATTTTTAGCTAACATAACTTTTAGTTGTGAAAAACTAAATATTCTGGCTCTGACTATTAATTTATTATTTATTTAAATTTCCCACATGCTAGAACTAAAATATAAAATAGCAAGCCAAAAGCTTAATTTAACTTCCACTTTAACACAAAATGTTTACTTTAATTTTACTTCACCTGCTTTAAAGCAAAATACTGCATTTTTCAGTGGTCAAAGACATTATCAAACTGAAACAAGATGGTTAGGCAATTTGCTTTAGGTTCAAAGGAATGCAAGTTACATTCTGTATATTCCGTATAAATGCCAAGTATAGTATTTTTTGTCACTTTTTTTATGATCAGGCAAGTGACTGCAGGACTAACCCTTTATGGCGCTCTGCAAGCGGTACGTGTGCGCACTCCTATAAACTAGCGGTAGGGAATATTATTAATAGGTCTAAGATTGTTTATTCAGGCACTTCTGTTGTTATAGTGGTCTGTTAGCTTCTTTCAACCCAAATAAATTTGTTATAAATATACGAAAAGGGGTTTTAAAGATTAAAGTTGTTTTTCTTAAAAATTGTGTTCTCTCGGCACAAAATATAACTTGCACACTCATCCCGAATTACCTTGTCTTTTGAATTTAGGGGTAAATTAAAATTATTACTAAACGTGTTGATATTACCCCTATTTTGCATAACAAGAACAATCAAAAGCGGTTTAATAAGATGGTATATCAGCCTGCAGTGGGACTCTGTGACAAATCGCATTCTACCCCTCGAATTCTACTATAGAAAGCGAGAATTGCATTCATCGGCACTCTGTGTTGCAGTAGAGTACTCTTCGGGTAGTTCCGGTAATATATTACCAGAACGAAAAACATAAAAAGGCTTTTTTGGTTTTTAGTATTTTACTGTTTGATATTTGTCATATTATCTGTAACATTACCTATCAACCTCAAAGTTGTGTATATTTATTCAAGTTATTAATATAAACCTTATAAATATGCTACTAGTAAATTTCGCGAATATACTTAAAGCTGAAGGGGAAAGCCCTGGTCAATATCACATAACAGGAAACAAAACAATAATACTGGAATACTACGAATTTTTATTGAAGAGTTTCAACAAGAATACATTTCCTATTTTATTCAGATTTATTAGTTATTAATCTAGGGGTTTTAAGTTCAGTCTTATATATATCATCGTATGGTTAGTTTCTTGAGTTAGTCTGAATAAACTTTTACTCTTATTATTTATTGTGATTATCTTATCGATGACTATTGGAAATTGTTTGGTGATTTTAGTGAGATTTTAGAAATTTAATTTGATTTAAAATTTACTACTTTAATCTAATTCTGCACAGATTTTAGGGTGGCAGCCAGTCTTTTGGGTATTTATGTTTTTGTAGTATGTTTGAGTGTGTATATGTTAGTTGATGATAAGTGGATTTAGCGAGACGTCAGTTCTTTGAAAGTATTTTGTCAGTAATTTTGTAAAGTAATCGTCGGTCCTGTCCATGCGCATGTCTCTATGTAATACGTCTATTGACAAGAATCTTGGCGGATTCGTAATAATTCGAAGTACTTTGTTTTGAAACAGTTATGTCTTGTTAAGTCTAGTATTGTTTACGGTGCACCAGGTCGGTACACCGTAAAGTAAAACTAGTCTGATAATTGTTGTCAGCGAACAGATATAGTTCCGTTTGTGGATGATGCGGAATATCAGATGTATAAATATTATACAGTATGGGGGCGATAGGTGATCCTTGCGGGACCCCCGCCCTCACTACTCTTGTAGAAGATGTGGCATTTTCAGATGACACCACGAACTTCCTGTCCTCAAGAAATGATATGACAACTCGAACTAGCCAGTTCGGCATGCCTAGCCTTATCAATTTAAGTGTAAGGCCGTCTTGCCAGACTTTGTCGAACGCTTTAGAAACGTCGAAAAATACTGCTTCAGTCGACAGTAGATTTTTGACAGCTTTACTTTTGATGCCGTCGAGACCAGACCTCGAATTTATTGCATTTCCAATAGAACAAACTTCCTTTAGAGTTACTCTCGGAATATTCTGAATAATGTGAGGCATATTTGTATAAATTTGTACGGTCCTGGTGACTCGTACATCTCTATCAGGATTAGTCGAGGGAAACTCGCTGAACTGTTCGCACAAACTGTCCGCAAATAATGCTACTTTTTCAATAGGATCTGTAAGGATTTTATTGTTAACCAGGTCCCTGACATACGACATTGGCTTTTTAGCACCCTTTGTCAGAGATCTGGTGAATTTGTAAACTGAATTGTCTTCAATTCTTAAGTTCTTGATTTTATCAGACCAAGTTTGTGATTCTTTTTCTCTTAACATTGCTTTAATTTCAGCGGTTTCCCTGTTTGCTTGCGCTTTGATGCGCGGATCACCAGTTCTGTAGGCCAAACGCCTCCAAAGACGCCCTGCCTCGAAAATCTGGACGTTGTCGTAGAAGACTCGGCCATAGCAGAGTTTATATTAGACGTCATTTGTCTAGCTGACTGGGCAATTTGATTATCCTGACAAATCAGGGGCAATTGTTCGAAATTATCCATAATTATTTTGAACATTTCCCAGTTAGTTCTGGTACGCTTGACAAAACCGTGCCCCTTTTCCGCCGGATTGCCATACTCTACCATAACCGGTCTGTGATCCGACGTCAGCTTTGAGGAAACAGTCGGCTGCGAGAGCTGCCCCGTATTTTTTACAACGAAAACGTCCAAGATTTCCGGTTGTGAGCGCGCTTGAAAATGTGTCTGCTCCACCGGCGGTAATATATGAAAATTTAAGTCGAGTGAATGATTAAATAGGGCGAGACCTCGCGAATTTTGGAGTCTACAACCCCAAATGCGATGTTTTGCATTGAGGTCTCCCCGTATTATTACCGCGTGATCGCTGCCAAAAATCTGTGTCAGGCAATCTCTGCCAAAATTGACCGAGGGACTGCAGTAAACAGAACCCAATTTTAACCACCCATATTTGGTACTGACTTTAATGAATGTACCCTCTATGTGAGCACCGTTGGACAAACCTGGCACAACTTGTGCAATAACATTTTCTTTGCAAGAATCATGGTTCCACCCAACGACCGACCCTGTCGATTATTGCGAAAAACATTGTAGTTCGGGCACGTGAAGCGATCACCCTATAACCATGTTTCTTGCACAAGCAAAATGTCAATGCTGTACCTCTCAAGGAAATCAATAATTTCAAGCTTTTTCCCCTTAATCCCATTTATATTGATCGTTACCAAGCAAAGGAACGCGGTCTCTGCCTGCAAAGCCATCAACGACCACTATTCATAAGAGTCGTCATCATGATTTGAACTTGCTCTTGCATTTTACTTTGAAACTGCTCTAAGAGCGACTGCATAGATCTGTGCAGAATGTTCTGCCATGCCTCTGTGCCTTGATTGGTATTTGAAAATTTGTTTTGGTTTTGGTTTTGATTTTGATTTTGGTTTGAATTATTTCTTAAAGCATTATTGTTTTGTTGACCCCATATAAAAATTGGTTTCGAAATATTGTTGACAAGACCTGTATTCGTATTTTCGCTTCTAACACGACGGACCACTTCCGGATGTTTTGGACAATCTTTAGAATTAGCTGCATGTCCACCGTTGCAGTTGGCGCATTTCAATGGGTCAGTGCTTGGGCACGCTGCAGAGAAATGCTCTTTAGAACACTTCATGCATTTGACTTTAGATGTACACTTAAACTGCTCGTTTTCAAACAGCTGACAGCGATGGCATTGCGTTGTTTGCGGCTTGGCTCTTTGTGCTTCCACACGGACACGAATGTGATCAAGGTCTCTTATTAACTGGTATATTTTTTCTTCTGATTTTGGCAGTAGAACAAGAACATCTTATTACTTTTAAGGGGGTGAAACCCAGTTCCACCAAATCCTCCTTTACCTTTTCCTCAGGCGTTGTCTCGAGGACCCCTCTGATGACGACATGAAGCTCCTTCTCTTCAGCGAATTTATAAGAGAAATGTTCAATGTTTTGACTTTTTAAAAATGTCACAATCTTATGGTAGTCTGATGGAGTTGTTGGGTGGATTTTCACCCCCTCAGCAATCGTTATTGCACTACCAAAATGGATGTTTTTGGCAGATAAATAACGCGAAACTTTGGTATACATGCTCTTATCTCTAATTACAATAGGCTAGGCGGTACTTTAATGCGTTTTTGCGTCTCGTTACTGTCGTTTGTTTGTAGTCTGGGAGTTACCAATGCTTTTTATGCTTAGTCTTGCTTGTGCTAAGCACAGGTTTTTTGACAAAGTCATTTAATTTACTAGCATCAACTTTAGGTAATGCCGAAAAACTATCTTTATTCTGGGTATTTTGTCTCTTGGCTTCAACGCCTGTAGGTTTCTGTGCCGCGTGTCTCTTTCGTTGGTCTGTAACTAGTTTGAATGGTTGCTGGTCATGGTCTGAGTCTTCGGTGCTTGTACGATTTTTGTCGTTTACTTCTATATCTCTATGTCGTTAGATTCAATGTCTGCGTCTGTCTGGCTAAATACCGTATCATTAATGTATGTTTGCATTTTGTTGGTAGTTATAATAGTGTCAGTATTGTGAGTTATGTTAGTATTAGTACTATCTTTAGACTGACTCTCTAACCTTGCTATGATGTCATGTAGTTTGTCGTTCTGAATCTTTAGTTGTACAATTTGTGCCTCCCGATCCACTTTCTCGGCTATGAATTTGGCTAGTGTGTCGTCGAACTTCCGAGACCATCTTTCATTGGTGTTATGCAAAACCTTTGCCCATTTCTCCTCATGTCTTTTCTCTCTGTGGTTTTTCTCATCTTGAAGTTTAGCTGACAGCTGCATCTTATCGACATGGTCTTCTTCTTCAAAAGACGAATCGCTCATGGGGGGCCCCTGGTGGTATGGGGGGATTATCCGGCTTCTTTGGGGCCTCCATCACTTAAGCTGTGACGAATTAGTGGTAATTTGATAAAAAAATTTACTTTGACAAATAAAATTTTCAGCTCTGACTTTTCACAGAGCGAAATTACTGTCAGTGTCACACAACCTTCCTACTCAAAGGCTGAAACGTGACTCGAGTCTTATCTATGACGGTAGTAACACAACTGAACAGAGAGAAATTTGAAAACTAAACATGTTTGAAAAGGATTACATTCTAGCAAAATACATTGCCTTAAACCTAAACAGCGATTTAATAAAGTAAATTCAACTCAAATCTAAGGGGTAAATATTCTGTAATATATAGATTAAGAACTTCAACAAAAACATACATAACGAAGATAAAGTACATTTAGCTTTAATCACACTCATTTCCACCAAAATGGTGCTTCATCGCAGATGCAATAATTTTTAAAGAATCAGCTAGTCTACTTCTACTACTATTTTTCTCAATATTTTTTAAGAGTTGCATCGATTGAGACAGCTCAGTCAGTATTTTACTACTATTATGCCTAAGGACACTTCTAAGCCTTTCTCTTGGATTTTCCACCGACTTCTGCTCTAATAAAGCTCTAGTGCGATTAACACTACCAGTATTTTGTTTTGCATCTTTAGTGAAAGGTATCGAAGATGAAATGTAAGTTCCATTTCAGGTTTATTATCTGTTTGTGGCGTTTCACATTCCATGGATATCTGAGATGAACTTATAATAATTTAAAGATTAAATATCCAGGAAAAATTAATTTTGCATTTTCCATATTATTATTGTATGTACTTTTTAATTATTCGCAAAAAACCCATTTCTGCATGCATTGTCTCCATCAATGCGTTTGCTCCCATTAGACTTAATATTTCTCAGAGGGGAATATAATTGGCTGAACCTCCACCAGTTTCTCCAATGCATGCTTAATTTTTGAGGCCAATCAATAAATGCCTACAAATGATATGATAATCTGAGAACAGTCCAGAGCAACTAGTCCTTTAGGATTATGGCAAATGTATGTGTAGCTAGGTGGATCGTACATTAGTTAAAGCGGCTCCCTATTAAAAGAGTATTTTAATTTGTTTAGGTCTAGGTGAGCTAGATTATGACCTCATCCGTCCGGTTCTTCCAAACACTGCAAAATATTTTAATAGTTCTTTCTATCAAAGTATAAAGTTGTATAATCTGCTACCTGTATCTATGAAGACCCTAAGCATTAATTTGTTTAAAAAAAGAATCAAAAGGATATTGTTGGGTGAAGCCTTTTATGATGTGCAGGAGTTTATAAATTATCTGGGCCATCTCTGATATTTATATTATACTAACTAGTGTTTTTATTGTTTTATGTTTTATGCTTGAATACTGTACTATTTTTTCGTATGTAAATTTTATGCTGCGCCCCCATAATGTGCGAATTTGGCGTTTCAATGTAAAACATTTTTTGTTGTACTTATTATATGTCTCATTTATTTATTTATTTATTTATTTTTTTCTCTTTATATATTTATATACAATATTCATATCGCGACGAGTTTTAATTGTTTCCTTAGTTTTTGCTAGACTATCTAAAGCAATGTTAACCAAACACAAAAATTCCTGTTTTATTGGTTTATTAGATATTAATAATTGACATACTATGTATACGGTTTTATATTTTTTATATTTTAAATTATTTGTAAGATTTTGTGTCCAATGCAATTGCAAAAGTGACAATAAATGATTTTGATTTGATTTGATTTGATTTGATTATGACTACTTTGTCTGCACGTAGCTACTACTATACTTACTTATTGTAAGAGTCTGTTCTGTTTAGCAAGCTTTTTATTTAAGTGCATCGAAGACATTTGGCCACGGTCAAATACAAAAACATTGTATTAAACATATTGCATTTTACCTTTCTCCACTCTTCCTTGTTTTTTTTTTCCTCAAAGCCCATGTCTTAAGCTGGTAAGCTACTGTCTGCCATAACGCGTGCCCATTTGCTTTGCCTTCAGGGCCATTAAATTTATTTGTAATAAGTTGGGGATTTCTCTCGTCCATATCCAACAGCAAAGCCCAATGTTCTATTCGAACGCGCATTGTTTTAAATTACCTTGGAACAAATATCACCAAAGCCAAAGGGCATCAAGCAAAATAGCGTACCAAATAACCGAAGTCCCACAATAGATATGAATATCATTATTTTTGATAATATTAAGCACGGAAAATTCACAACAAAAATAAACAAAGACGTCTCGTTTTCTGGCGAGATATTTTGTCGACATCACGCGATTAGTTGTCAACACGGAGTGCCAGTCATATAGAAAAAAAGCGATTAATAGAATTTTATGTGATACGGAGTCCCACTGCTGGCCTTTAAACAATAACGAATACTTAGTATCCTGAAATTGAGCAACATTATTTATGTTAACTATACGAGTACAAACTCTGACGTTAAGCAAACCAAATTTGTTTTCTACCTAGGTTGTTGAACATGGTGCAAAGCATTTTAAGAGGCCACAAGTCGAAATGATGGCAAAAAGATGGCAACACCATTGTGTAGAAGTTCGAGAGGCAGCTCAAACGCTACTTTTAGCGGAACTTTCAAGGTAGAAAAAACTGATATAAATGTGTTTGTAGTTGAAATAAACATCAAAGCGCTATGTAGCAAAATATTTGTTCACTTAATTAATTGAGGTTGATTGTTAGCATTTGTTAAAAAATGCGCAATGTAAATTGCTATATTATGTGGAGAGCGGAACAAATTTTATTTATAATTGTAAACGTCAAGTCCATAGAGAAAATTGCTGCAAAGTTATTTTCACAATAAATGGTTTTGACCTTTTAACTGCGATAAAACTAATGGGTCCATCCCATTGTGTGGACAGTAAATATGGCAACTATAAAGGTGTAGTAAAGGATCGGACTAAGGAAATTAAGTAATTACACTCATATGATGTGTTCATATTAATTTAATTAAATGAAAAAAAACTACATATTATAAATTTTTAAATACTACTTATATTTATTTACATGTATAATGTTATTCTATATCTAGTTTTGTTTTTCTGTCGCTATTCTCATTACATGATTCATTGAATTTTTCCAACTGGGAGAATATCATTAACACATTTTTTTCTTCTTTGGGATCTTTGGCTTCTAAGTCAGGCAGTGCCTTTAAATTATTTTAATTCTGTAATGCTTGTGACGGTCAATCTTCTTATCATTATTCGGTTTGGGCAGAGCCCTAAGTTGCTTAATGTACCTATTATGTAGTTCTGGAGAGCTGGGCTTATCGAGTCCACCAACATTAGTGCCTCTCTACAATAGCTGGGGGCAGCCAATCTTTCGGAAACTTGTAGGTGGAGCCTGGTGGGGATTGTACGTGAGTTTGTCTAATTAGTGAATTTGTAGTGAGGTCCGTCCGTCTGTAGTAATCCGTTATAATGTTGTCATAAAATTGAGCCAATGTTGGTATGTCAGAGTCCCTGTGAAGTACCCTAGTTACAGCATACCTTGGGACATCCGCAATTATTTTTATGGTCCTATTCTGCAGTACCTGGAACTGGTTGTGCTCTGTCCTGCTTATTGTGCATCATGTTGGTACACCATAAGTCATTATCGGCCTGACCAAGGCTTTGTACAAGTTAACTTTGGTTCTATAACCAATCTTACTTTTCTTGTCAAGCAAGCAGTAAATTAAACTTATCTGTTTGGCAGCCTTCTTTCTTCTCAGTTCGGAGTTTTTCCTCCAGTTTAACCTTGCGTCAAAAACCAGTCCCTAGAACTTGACTTCCTGTACCCAATTCACCTGAATGCTATTTACCGATAACCTGGTCTCAGGTCTTCTCACTCTGCTCTTCGAGAAGACAATGGCTTTCGTCTTGGCAGGATTCAAGCAAATCTTCCAGTCCGAAAGCCATTTTTTTATAGCTCGGATCTGCCTCTGTAGTCTTGTCACCACCAGCCACGGTTGTTTTGGCACCGAAGTGATTGCAGTATCGTCGGATATACATTATACAGCATCGGAGCGAGAGGAGACCCTTGCGGGACTCCCGCCCTGATGTGTTTTGGCTCAGAAATCGCGCCGTCCGACGAGACTGCAAAACTTCTGTTCCTCAAAAAGGAGGTAATTATTTTAATTAGGTAGTTAGGGGCCCCCAACCTTATTCGTTTCAACGTCAGATCGCAGTGCCAGAGCTTGTCGAACGCTTTTGAGATATCGAAGAAAACCGCACCCGTGTGTGCTCTCCTATTGAAACCTTGCAACACCCTAGTTGTCTGTCTTATCGTGCAATGCTCTCCCCCATAACCAAATTGTTCATCAGGGAGAACATTTCGCTCAATGACAAAGTTGACCAAGCGACTCAAAATTATTTTTTCAACTATTTTGGCAAGACTGGACAGCAGGCTTATTGGCCTGTAGCTGACAACCTGGGTCGAATCCTCATTTTGTTTGAGAATAAGCACTAAGTTTGCTTTTTTCCACACACACGGGTAGTGACCCTCCTCGATAATCGCCTGGTTTACTATGTCCCTTATTATATTGTTAGGCAGATTGCGTAATGCTGCATTTCTTATGCCATCTAAACCCTTGGCCTTTCTTATGTTTAAATTATTTAAGATGCCAGCCACCTCCTCCATCGTGACATTTGTCACATTCTGGGTCGGATGGTGAATCCCGTAGTATATTTGCACCGTCCTAGAGACCCTTGCGTCCCTCTCTGGATCGGCAGATGGGTTTTCGCTAAACTGTTCGCAGAGCTTTTCCGCGAACAATTCAACTTTTTCTTTGCAATCCGAGATTATTTTATTTTCCAGGGTTCTGACGAATGACATCGGTTTTCTGGTGCCCTTCGTCAGGACTCTCGACATTTTATAAATACTGCCATCTTCCATGTTTAAATCCCTTATTCTGTATTTCCAGAGAGCGGATTCGCGCTCATTAAGTCGCTGTTTAATAATGTTACTATGTCTGTTCGCTTCAGCTCTAATTTGTGGATCTTCAGTCCGATATGCTCTATTCTTAACCCTGTTCTTTTCTTTGATAGCATTTTTTAAATCATCAGAAATGGCCCCGAACTTTAAAAACTCGGACACTTTCGTAACCGACGCGCTAGCCAGAGCTAAATTGATATTTTCAGTCAGTTTTTTGACTGCCTGGTTAATTTGTTTTACATTTTTTTATTAATTCTACAACACTTAACTTAAAGTCGAAGAAGTATTTTTCTAACAATTGATTTTAATTGGTGCCACATGTACTCTATGGCATTAAAAATCCAATAGTAATAGAGCCGTAGCACAGTATGTCCCATTTCCTCTGCCAATGCTTCACAAACATATACTTTTTTTTTACAGAATGCCTTTAAAACTTCCAAAAGATCACTTCTTTTTATAACATTCTTCAAAATATTTCGTTCGCCGCCATGTAGTTTTGAATCTCCAATTTTGTATTATTTGAACCTGGAGCCTTATATAGTTGGCGACTGTGATAGCTCGCATTGTCCATTACTATCGCGCTACTCTGAGAAAGGTTTGGTAAAAGACAATTTTTGAACCATTTTTCAAAAAGTTCTGCCGTTATATCTTCATGGTAGTCCACGCAGGAGTCTTTAATACTCTTTGCAGAAAGCCACAAGGCATATAGGACCCAAACCGTTTTCTGACCCGGCATGTAAAATGGTAATTATTTTTCCTTTATTTGACTGAGCTCTTGTTTTACACCTACCGGAAGAATCGGACCATCATTTGGACGATGTGTCATGCGTGTCAAACCATGTCTCATCGAGGTAAATTATTGGACGATTTACAGAACAATATTTTTTCATCGATGTTATATACTCACGACACGATTTTTGTAACCGCTGAGATTCCATAAGTACTTGCTTTTTGTCAATTGTGCGATATCTGAAGCTCATTTTAAACAAAACTCTCCAAGGGCTAGTGATACTACAGCTTATTTGGGTTTCGGCATTAGTGAGCCGATGCGAAGCGAGTTTCTAATGTAGGTACGCGTTGCTCCTCGTACATGGTGTTTTGTCTGCCTTATCAAATCCTTGTCGGCTTCGTAAAACATTTATTGGAAGGAGTCGGAGGTATCTTAGTCAAATTACTAGTTTCACTCGCAGCAGCACTACCGTTAAGTCCCCTGTTAAGTAAAGAACTATAAATAGTTTTTACAATGTTCCTAGCATCGAGAGATACGTGCTTTTTCTTTACCGGAACATTTGAAGAAGCTCTGTCAATGTTTTTCCACGGACGCCACATAATGCTGTTTTATATGTGTAATATAATATTTCGTAAAATGATATTGCAATACAACTGAACACTTCCCGTGAGCAATAAAGACTGACATTCAATCTCTCAAAATACCTGCTATAGGAGGATTTCTAAACATTTAAAATTATTTTATATTAATTTAACCTTACCTAGAAATAATTATAATCCGGCCCCGAAAATGAATACTGGTAATTTGCGACCGCACTTGGCACCCATTTTATTGCAGTCATTAAATCAGAACCATTTTTCGTGAAAAGAACTATACCTGCTACGATGGTTAGGTATACCGGGTGGTGCACCGCCAGACTAGCCATAGGAATTCCTATTTAAATTTTGTTACCCTCATATATTGCCTCCCCTATTGATTTTACATCATAATTATATTAGTCTAGTTGACGGTCTTTGTATGATGGACTCGCACGCCAAACCTTATTATTTTCTAATAAGCCGTTTTTTTTTTATTTTACTTTACTATTTTTACGGTTCGTCGGCGTATCTGAGGCCATCTTGAACCGGTCATCGACCGTACGGTTTTTAATCGTGCGGTCTACCGACTGGGGAGTGTGAAACGGCACCTGCATCCTACAAGATATCCGATCTCATCCGGCCTGTCCGGCGTGAATAGGATGGTTTTTGATGTCGATTCATTTTACACTCTTCCCCAAGACAAGAGCACGCGGGGTTTCCCAAGCGGTCACCCATCCAAGAACTAACCGCGCTCGACACCGCTTAACTTCGGTGATCTGACGGGAATCGGTGCCTTATGTGATAAGCCGTTTAAAAGTTATTTATTTCGTTTTAACGCAAGTAGTTTATTGTTGAAACTAATAAAAAATTAAACGTCTAGTAACATTTAACATTATCATAATTATTACTAATGGTTTCATTGAGGCCGTATTTAGTTTTTAAGAATTTTACGAAGAGTTTTTTTCTAAATACTTTTTAATATAAGAAAATAGGATTTGTAAAAGTGCGATTCCATTACAGGGGATTTCCTATAGCCAGTCTGGCGGTACACCACCCTGCATAATACTATCATCCGCTCTATTTTCTACGATTCTTTTGCCATGTTACATATAACACCTTTATTCACTTGATCATTAAATTGATATAATAATTATAAAATGTGTCCCAAACGCTTTCCAGTGATATATTATGTTATGTTTATTTTAGGATGGGTCCAAAGGGACGAAAACAACTAGTAGATGCCTGGTCGCAGTACCTTCCCTTGTACACACAAACAGAGACCATAAACCAACAAGCCGTTTTGCCTCCCACAACTCAAAACCACGTCAACTCGCATAACAATGCGCCCAGTACGCCAGACCCAGTGGTAAGAATAAAATTATATCTGGTTTTTGAATCTAATTCTTTCCACAAGTGTTTTATCCTAAGGGTTTCACTGGTGACGTTTCGTAGAATATGCCGTAAATATACAGTATATCCGGCGATGTGGTAGACAAGAGGGCAAACGAACCAAAAATTTCATTTTTCGAGGAAAAGTCATCCTTTATAACAATTTTTGCTTGCTGAAAAATACGATTGTCGATGAAAAAAAATGTGTTGTCTACAGGGTGTCCAAAAAGTTAAAAATTCAAATTTTTTACAAGAGTAAAATACTCTTATTCTAAAGTTTTTAGCAAAATGGTATTTAAGAGAATTGTTTCAAATCATCACATCTTCTAAGATATTGGTTTTCATTAAGTTTGGATTGCAATAATATTTTTGCTTTAAATTTGCATTTCACTAAAAAGTTTGGAGGTGTACCTTTGATTTTAGATACCTTTAAATATAACCTTTTATTAGGTACAGGGTCATTCCGTATATGTTGATCCAGATGCTAGCGGCATTATTGATAGAGATATCAAAAAACTAAGGTGAATAAAGTTGTAGAATTTTATCAACTTTTTAAAAAAATTATCAGAAAAAACAAAAGACTGTTGGAACTTAAAAAATTTTGCACGAGTTATGTTATTTCAAATGGAACACCCTGTATATTAATAGATATTTGGGAAGAGCATTTTTTACTGATTTCAAAAATATATAGTTTGATACCTTTCTGACAAGCCATTTAAAAAATATTTTAAATTAAAATTTTCTTTAAAAATTAATATTAAAATCGGGGTAGCCATGGATTAATTAAACAATTTATTAATTTAAATATTGGGAGTAACATTTACAAGATAAAATAATTACAGTTGCTCGATGTGACCCGCCATTTCTAGCTATACAATCTATATAATCAACTTCTAATTTGTTAATAGCATTGTCGTGTTTCTATCGGCATATACCCTGTTTTTTAGATAACCCCATAGGAAAGCATCTAATGGGGTAAGATCTGGGCTGTTGGGTGGCCATTAAATGATGCCGTGTCTTCCTAACCAATCGTCATAGCGGTTGTTTAAATACTCTGTCACACATGTTATGTGGCGGAGCTCCATCTTTGCCAGACCATCTGACAGTACTCATTGATTGACAAATCCTCTAAACGAGCTTCTATCTCGTTGTTAAGAAATTCCAGATATCTTTGTCCATTAAGGGAGCCTTCATAAAATACAGGGCCTATGACTTTATTTTTAACTATACCGCACCAAACATGTAAACATTTCCTATCTTGGAATTTTATTTCTGCAATATGGGGATTAGTTGTAGCCCATACGTGCATGTTTCTCCTATTGAAAACTCCTGCTGTGGTAAATGTCGCTTCATCACTCCATAATATTTTTTTTTTAAATATGAGCCGCATTTTTCCTCCTCCTCTTGGCAGTATAATAAACGCTTAGGCCTATGCTCATCATCTAATTTTTGCACAGGTAAGATCTTGTAAGGATGATAAGCATGTAATCGAAGCGTTTTCTGTATTTTTTTCCGTGATATGCCTAAATGATTATGAGCATCTTCAATAGAACGTGTTGGATTTTCTTTAGAAAAAAAATAGTATAAGAAAACAGTAAAAACCTTACCAGCCATATCTACCTTTAAAAAACAACAAAATATCTAACTCTATCCGAATCTTTTTGAACTACTTTTGGTTTTCTCTTTATAGATTTTCGCAGTCGAAATCCTCTCTCGATATTTTTAAATGTATTTTTGGATGGAAGCGGCAAATTAGGATATAGTTGCCGATATTCGTGCTAAAATTTAAAGTTCCAACAGTCTTGTTTTTTCTGATAATTTTTTTAAGAAGTTCAGATAAAATTCTACAACTTTATTTACCTTAGTTTTTTGATATCTCTATCAATAATGCCGCTAGCATATGGGTCAATATATACGGAGTGACCCTGTACCTCAGAAATAAATTATTGCAGTGTCAACCAAATCGTCATTGTCAGTAACTTTTAAAGATTTTATTAGTTTACAATGTTAACAACGGAGCAAAGAATACATAACGTAATAATTATATATTTCAAAATACGAAATATAAAACATTTAACAAAATACAATAAACATAAACCAATACATGATTATAATTCAAGGCATAATTCATAAAAATAGACCAAAATCAGAGAGCTTAACAATAATTATTCAAACACCGCTTCACCATGAATGACGCATTTTTCCAGTTGGGCTACAAGGCTGGCCAAACCCAGGCCCGCGGGCCACGAAGTGGTCCGCCAAGACATTTGAATTTGCCCGCCCGAACTTCGGTCGGCTAGCTAGCCGGCTCGCGATGGCACTGCTTCCACTTGATTGGTTGGTTAAAACGTTCTGAAATTTTTGGTCGAAAAACAATCATTGCCAGCAGAGAGAGCTCTACTTGAAAATTCATTATGGCTGTGTGATCTTGCATTTTTAATTGATACATTACAGTACCTTAATGTCCTTAACCTTAAATTGCAAGGAAAAGATTGTTCTCTTCCAACAATGTTCAACTTGATCAATGGCTTCAAAGGGAAGTTGGACTTGTTTGCAGCAAACTTAGAGAGAAATAAAATCGACCATTTTCCCACATTTGCTAGTGTAAAAGAAGAATTAAAGATCACTGCCCTTGATATCCCAAAGTACCTATCAAAAATAAAGTGTTTAAGAGAGTCTTTTGAAAACAGATTCCAGGATTTTGAATTAGACAAGAGAAATATTCGGCTGTTTATAAACCCATTTGCCATCAGTTCTACTAACCTGCTTGAATATCCAGCAAACATTCAGCTTGAAGTGACAAATATTTAAAACCACACTGCCCTGAAACTAATTTTCTACGAAAATGTAACTTCAGAGCAACTAACAGAAAATTTTGTAAGTTTTTGGAAAAGCGTTTCTAGTGAAGATTTTCCAATATTGCGCGACCTTGCTATGCAAATTTTAAACAGGTTTGGTTTCACCTATGTGTGTGAAAAAACATTTTCAACTTTATCATACATCAAAAATAAATATCGCACATCTCTCACTGCAAAACACATTTCTGATTTAATTGTCCTATCAACATAAGACTTAAAACCAAATATCGACAAATTAATATCAGGAAAACCTCTTCACAGCTCACATTAAAAAATAGAAATAATGTTTTCATTATTATGTTACTTAATTTCATTTACCAATAAAGTAAATTAAAGCATATTTTGTCTTTTTGTGTATAATGTGGTATTTGTATAATAAACTTTATGTGTACCTATATAAAACCTTTGTATAAATATGGTATTTGGCCCGGCGCCGCCGCAGTCTATGAAATTTTGCCCACCCGGAAAATCTATTGGCCAGCCTTGGGCTATAAGATAGTCATAACTCCTCCTCCTATTGATATTGCTTCTACAGCTTGTATAATTCTTTGTTTTAAAATGTTCAGGTTAGTTAATAAAAATAATAAACGTCTTTTATTCAGATTAGTTAATAAAAATAATAAACGTCTTTTATTGTTAATTCACTCCATAAGTAACAGCATAGGTATTTCAAAATAAGGGAAACAGAACACTGACAATAAAGGCGAGGTTCAGCCATTGGCTATTCTTACACTTAACCTCTAAGCGAGTAAAAAAGATTTAAGCTATATATCATATATCAACTTCTACAATAAATCTTGTATACATAATAAATCTGTAATTTCAATAATTATTTACAAGGAGACATCAATTAAACAAGGTGCTCTTAGTACAAAAAAGAGAAGAGAAAGGACACATCAAAAAGGTAAACACCAGAAACAGACAATAGTTGGGCAAAAAACCTAAAAATAAAATTAAAAAAAAAACTTATTCATGACTACCATCAAGAACCTAATACAGGTTCACAGATTCCAAGTCCTAACATGTTACAAAATAATAGATAATAGGCTGAGAACCAGTCCCTAGGTTCAGATCAGAGACACTCAAGTAATAAATATATCAGTTGAAACAAGCAGACAGCCAGCCATCACATATTCTATCTAATTAATTTATTTAACTGCTGCTGTAGTAAGAATTGCCTATACATTCTTTTAAATCGTTGTAAAGAGGCTTCGTCCTTAAAATGCCTCGACAACTTGTTATAAAAATGTGCCGCTTGATAGGTAAAGCCTCTCCGAAACAAAGCAGTCGCGTGTCTTGGTATAGCCAATAATTCTCTATGATGCGTATTCACAGTATGAATATTAATGGGAGTTACAAGCAATTTACTGAGATACGGGGGAGACGAGGTCAACATAATCTTCTTGACAAAAACTCCGAAAGGAAGTTGCCTTCTATGCGACATATCAAGCCAAGAGAGCTCTCTAAATTGCAGAGATATATGATCATAATCTCTCAATCCGAAAATAAATCGCACACAAGAGTTTTGAACTTTTTGAATTTTCCGTTATTCACACATATTTTAAAATGGTCCATGCACATTGTTACAATAATTAAAATTGGACAAGACTAGCGACTCGACAAGTATTCTGCGAAGCTTCCTGGAGAGTATGTGTATGTATGAACTATCGTACCTTCTATTCCCATTTGTTGTTTTATATGGTCGTTCCCTATTCTGTCTCTTCGTGAGATTCACATGGATCTTCTAATGGCATCCATTTCAACTGCCTCTACTTTCTTCTTTTGTCTGTCTGTAATTCTCCAAGTTTCTGCTCCATACAGAAGACTGCTTTTTACCATTGTCTCGTATATACTAAATTTCCTCTTTTTTGTTATTTCCTTGCTCCATAAAATTCCATTTAGGCATCCGATTACTTTTTTAGCTTTAACTATTCGTTTTTCTATTTCTTTCACATCTGTTCCGGTGTTGTCGAATGTGATACCTAGATACTCATATTCCTGACATTGCAGAATTTCCTGACCATTATCCACTTCCAAATTTCCGTCCTGGGTGCCTATAAACAGATATTTTGTTTTATTTATATTGACTGCCAGGCCCCATTCTCGGTACTCTTCCATCAGTTTTCTAACCATATATTGCATGTCCTCCTTGTCATTGGCCACTATAACCTGATCATCTGCAAACTGAAGAGTGAACAAGCACCTGTCATTTATCTCTATACCCATACCATAGATCTTCCTCTTCCAATTTCTTAGTGCCACCGCTACATATATTTTAAAGAGTGTAGGAGAGATACAGCATCCTTGACGTAGTCCCTTATCCACTATGAATGTGTCTGCGAGTTCTTTGCCTATCTTAATCCTTGATTTTGAGTCTTTATATAATTCTTTAAGAGCCGTTATATAGTTGTGATTAATATTGGATTGTTCTAATACCTTCCATAGTCTGGATACTGGGACTGTGTCATATGCTTTTTGTAGATCCACGAATGTGAGGTGGGTTTTCAAATGTTATGTTACTTAGGTAATCTAATGGCAGTTGTTCCAGATGACCAGGAAAAAAAGTATATAACGTATTTAAATAAGAAATTCTGTTATAAGTATTATCAAAGAAATACGGTCCTATTATACCATAGTAGAAAGCAGCGCACCAAACATTCACTTTTTTTAAATATTGACGTCGGGTTAGGATTCTGAACATAGGATTAACATCACTCCAATAGCGAACATGTTGCGATGCCACAGTTCCATTCCTCGAAAACGTGGACTCATCCGAGAACATTATAAGGTTATGGAATCCGCTATTACCACCTAAAATCTTACTCCCTACCCACAAACAAAAATCCAACCTTTTGCCATTATCGTCCTCTTCTAATGTGTGGTTATAATGGGGTTTGTAGGGACGTATCTTATTTTGGTTTAAAATTTCTTCAATAGTACTTTTCTGGACCACCTGTAGTTGCGTAGCTTGTTTCCTCAAGGACAATGTGGGGTGTTCTCTAACAGGCTGCAGTACGAGTAGAGTCGCTGCATCATCTTCATTGTATGATACAGAGAATGAAGCCAGATGGCTCCATCTCGTGGTGCTGGTAAATAACACCAATTTCTAAGCATACCTGCGCCCTCTGACATGGACTTATCAAGCCACAAATATCAGAGGAAAACCTTCAAAGACAGAACGTCACAATTGCAGGAGTCCTCGCTAGGCAGCGCTATGCGTTTTGTCGGTTTAGTAACCGAAAACTTAAACCCTTTTCAATCTTCATTGTAGTATTTTTGTACCTTTTTTAATTGTAATACGGATTCCGTTTCACGAAATTTCTTAACCAGCTTGCAGTCCCTCCATTTGGTTCCGGGTACATTGGGGAACCTTTTATGAAATTTTTCAATACCGTATCTGTATGAAAAATCTCCGTTACCATAAACATTGGATTAAATGTATTCTTTGCCCCGTTGTTAACTTTGTAAACTAATAAAATCTTTAAAAGTTAGTTACTGACATTGACGTTTTGCTTGACACTAATAATTTATTCTTAAGGTAAAAAAGGAAAAATTCTGCTTAGTCACAGAAATGCCTGTGCAGCAAAATTCAATCTAGTATTTCAAAGTATTTTCGAAATATTTATAAAAAAACGTTAAATAATGTCTAAAAACGAAAGGAAAATGTGTTTTTAGAAACTTTTGTTTTAAAAATATTGTAAAGAGTTACACACTGAAATTACGGACCGTATTTGGGAAAACCCGTAATAATTAGTTAAATTCGGGTTAACATTTTTGTGAACTTATTTATTTTTGTAAAATTGCTTTTAGGATGAGGAATTTGAGGAGGAGGAAGAAGAGCAAGTCCGTAAACCGTCGAGTTTGACCGAACTGAAGCGCAAGCAATCTACGGCTGTGATATTACTGGGTGTGATTGGCGCGGAGTTCGGACAGGACATCACGAATACCGATAATTCAAAAAAGAGGACTAATGATGATAGAAGAAAGAGTTCGGTGGTCGAAGGGTTTGGTAAGTACAACCATAAAATGAACATTACATACGGCTGTGGTCTCGTCTAGCCATCTTAAATTAAAAAAAAAAACTGCATCTGATCAAGAGTGCTCATCGACCTGCAAAATATTAGTCTTAAGAGCCGACTGTATGGAAGTCATATGTCATCCTGATTTGGTGAAAAATCTCCCAAATTGAGTTTTGTTCATGAGAGATTAGGATACGTTTTGCCACCCCAATTAATATGGTACCTCAGTTTGACGCTGCCAATTTACGAATTATTAACGAACGATTCTTATAGTTGATCTGGTCCAAGCTTTTAATCTGGTTGACATTAATTGTTACCTACTTATTTAACTGATTATCTAATAATTATTGGTTATTTGACTAAACCTGCTATTTCTAATAATAGGCTTGTTCCAACCAGCAGTCCGGGACTAGTTTTTAATCAGAAATAAAGTCTACCTTATTGCATGTTGCCCCTGGGATGCCTTGTTAAGTCCTACAACTGGTTGATTGTATTTGACAGTTTGAAACTGTCAGGGACTGATGGTTGGAACAGACCTAATGAGTACCTGTCTTAACTATGGAGATATAAATAAATAAAATATTGTTAAAACTTACACATTGTGAGGATCTTCTATGTCTTCCTCAATTACTGTTAAAATATTGTCAATAAGGAAACAGAAGTTCGTCCTCGTTTAAGCAGAAGCTTTATACAGTTAAAACCGCTTGAATGTGAAATCATCCAACGTCTGGAAATAATTTGAATGTTATTAATAATTTCACTTCTCGAGGAAAACCAAAATCTATTAGTTTTGAAAGTTCCACGTCATCCTCAAAATTGTCCTCTTCCTCTTCAATCTGCAGCATATTGTTTGAATCAAGGCACTCAAAAACTTACTCTGAATACTTTGAATTCTGGATTTATATTTGTTTATAAATTATGTTATACAACGTGTCCAAGATAAGGAGGGCCAGTACAGGGATCTCGGAAACCGTAAGAGATACGAAGTCGGTTAAATGGAGGTAAAGTTGCGCATTTACGTGCCTAATAATATGCCGTTTAGAAAGTTTTGAAATTCCGAGTAGTTCCGGAGATATCCGGAAAGAACCGAAATTTTGAAAAATCGATTTATTTTTTTCCTGGGTTTTTTTGAGAACGAATTCTAAAGTAAATTGCACTTTTAAATTGCCACTTTTTTCGCTCTATCTAACAGCGTTAATTGTTTTGTAATCCGACGAGTCGTCTTCGAGGGGCCATTATCAACTTTCTTTTTTTAAATCCGGTCCTGTTTTCCTGATTGGAATTTGAGAGCTTTTTTTCTTCCGAATGCAACGATGTATGACACATTGTGGTTTAATGACGTTTCGAGGGTTTTTTTAACAACATCAGGAGATTTTGGGATACGGTCCTGTATTTCTTCTAATTTTATAAATAATATCTCATAATAACATACTTATGTTGGACTAGTTTAATAAATAACAAGTAATTTAATAATAAACCACAAAGAGGTGACCAAAAAGTATACAGAAACATTATTTCAAAGTTTTGTTGATTCGGGATTTAAAAGAAAAGTAGGCGTTTGAAACAAAACATTCCCATTGTGATCGTTGTCAACATTTAAAAGCGTTTTAAGAGGTTTTGTATTTTTCAGAAAATATGGTACATAATTTTACAAATGCTAAAAACTTTGATATTCTATCGTGTTTTATTTTATCTCAAAAAACTGTTATGTGGCAGAGAGCATGCATTTGGAGAAGTATCCAGAAAGAAGACAACCAAACAAAAGAACATTTAGTAAGTTTGTGACTAATCTCAAACAATACGGTTCATTTAAAAGACTAGTGATATCTCGAAAAAAGCCCAGCACCATAGAAAAAGTCAACAACGTATTATTAGCTGTTGTTGAAAACCCTGGAATATCAACTCGGCAAATTGAAAAAATATTAGGTGTAGCGAAATCCACAGCGCAATTTATTTTACAGAAAGAAGTTTTCATCCATACAAATACAGAATTTGTCAAGGATTAAGGTCAGGTGATGCAGAAAGACGGCGAATATTTTGCGAGTGGTACGCCAGAAAATGTCAAGAGGCCCACAATTTTCCCTACAACATGGTTACTTAGAATGGAATTTTTAATAGAAGAAATGTTCATTATTGGTCGAAAGATATTAGGCCAATTTTTTTATCATCAAAATTTAACTTCTGAGCGTTACCTAAACTTACTCCAAATCGATTTGGAGAAAGCTCTGGATAATCTGCCTCTAATGGAATCTTACGGGTGTTGGTTTCAACAGGATGGCGCACCTGCACATAATTCTAGAGCAGTTAGAGAGTACCTTTCTGTGCGCTTTCCTGGAAAACTGATTGGCACGTATTCTGAAACACCATGGCCAGCACGTTCGCTTGATATGACACCGTTAGATTTTTTCCTCTGGGCGTATGTCGAAAATTATGTTTATTAACACAACTTCGAAACGGAAGACGAACTTAGGAGGTTGGTGTATTACGCCAGAAATGTTGTCAAATGTTTTATAATCGACAGTTAGAAGATGTTATTTGTGCTTAGAAAATAACGGAACTCATTTTGAACACCTGATTATGTAGTTTCTAACTTTTTTCGTTGTTCGTTTTATTACTGTTTTGGTATGTTTTTTGTTCACTTATTGTTGTTTATTATTAAATTATTTGTTGTTTATTATTAAATTATTTGTTTATTGTCAAATTATTTGTTATTTATTGAACTAGTCCAACATAAGTAAAAATTTAGAACTTACTTATGAGATATTATTTATAAAATTAGAAGAAATACAGGACCGTATCCCAAAATCTCCTGTTGTTCAAAAAATCCTCGAAACGTCATTAAACCACATTTAATTTCAAAACTTTCTAGACGGAATGTTATTAGGCACGTAAATGTGCAACTTTACCTCCATTTAACCGACTTCGTATTTCTTACGGGTTCCGAGATCCCTGTACTGGCCCTCCTTATCTTGGACACGTTGTATGTTGACCGAGTATCTGTTAAACATAACCACAATAATAATAATAATAATAATATCCTTTATTGCCGACAAATCATAAATATGACAATAGCAACGTCACAAACTGTTACACAAGACATAATGTAAGCATTTACAGGTTAAAATTTATAAAATGTAAAACAATATTACTGATCAAGGACATAGGTACACTACAAATTATAAATCAAATTTAAAAGAGTAATAGGTTTTTTGTATTATAAAAGATCTAACTTGTTTTTTAAAACCTTGCAAGCTCTGCGTCTGTCTTGAATTATTGGGAAGCATACTGTAGGCTTTTATGGCTCTGTAAAGTTGACCTCTTTCAAAAAAGACAGAGCTGTGTTCAGGAATACTAAGCGCATCTCTGTTTCTTGTATGGATGGTCATGCCTTGGGCGTACACATCCCGATTTGTATTAATGAGTTCAAGATGCTTCTTCACGAAGGGAACTAGCGATAGAAAGTACAAGGACGGCACAGTTAGAATACCCAATTGCACAAAATATGGTTTACGGAGGTCATAGGATGTAGACCACAATTACACCGCACTATCGTTTTTTGGGCCTTAAATACATTTATGGCGCTCTTTTCTAAGCCCTAGAACAAGAGGCCATAGTTTAATATAGACTACACGTTAGACGTGTAAAACAACATTATGTTGTGCAAAAACAGCTGATCTCTAAGTCTTCATACCTACCCACATAGGCTGTTAAGTCTGCCTTCTATAGTATTCACCTGTTTCTCCCACCTAAGGCATGAATCAAGGTGAATCCCTAGGAATTTTATGTATTTCGGAACAGAAACCGATTGTTTGTTTAAATTTACGTAAATAGACTCGTCAACTGCAGGCAGCAAGTTAACAGTCCCGTTTTCCCGACGACTTTACAAAAAACACTGGGGAATAATTAATCGCTATTTTTATAATAGATCCACAATCTTTCGATAACACGTTGAAAACTAAACTAAATAACTTGGGAATAGTCTACTATGAAATAAGGTACCTGTGTAATTTAAGACCAGGTACATGTTGTTGTCACGCCTATGGTTATAGCGGTTTTACGACTAATGACCCTTCGCTGTGCTGTCAACCTTTAAGAAATAGAGTATACCATTATTTATATTATATTTATTTTAATATGGTTATGCATACTATTCTGAAATCGTCATTGGTCTTTACCATATTATTTGTCTATTTCATAAAAAATATGTGAGTAATAATAAATGTACCTCTAGTTTTAAATTACTTAGTATTTTTGATAGTTCGTATTTTATTTATTTATTTGTGTGTCACGATGCAGAAAGTATTTGCATAAATCATATATAATCATAAAAGTTTTAAAATGCAATACATTTTGCAGAATCATCAAAACTTTAATTATTAAAATTGTATGGCAACAAAACAGATAAAAATTTACGTTCACCTTACACATTAAAATCATGGTTACAATCAATAAAATGTTTTGTGTCATTTAGCTCTTCCAATACAGTGAAAGATACATATCGGTGTGAAAACCCGTTGGCCGCCCATATCCTAGTAATAAGTTGGAATAGTAAGAATATGAAGTATTGCAAAGTATACAGAAATGGTTAGATTAAGTTTCTCCCTCACTCCATCGTATCGCATCTCGCTCCTTGTTTTGCTATCCCTCCCCCCCCCCCCCCCACACCGGTATATGTAGACACAATCATTAGCCAACAAATCAACATCACGTCTGTAAATCTAGTTGAGGTCACTAAAGTCATTGTTGAGGTAATCCTCAAAGGAATAAAAGTATTTTATTATTAAGCATGATTTGATTTTCCTCTTAATTTTATTTGGGTCGCACGCTCGAACACTCACTGGCAGGCTATTGTAAGAAAGTATGCAGTCTGTGCCCCTGCGAATCCTGCTAAGTCGGTGATAGCTGAGAACAATGTTATCACTGTTGTGAGTAGCATAACTGTGCAAATCTCTATGACTAGTGAAGTTTATAATATTCTGCAACATATAGCTTAAGCATTGAAAGATGAACAAACAGGGGAAAGTATAAAGTGAGCATTTTCAGTTCAAAAGAAGTGTCGACAACAGTCCCTGTAGCCCAATCCCAACATTACACGGACACATCTGCGTTGTAGGCCAAAGATTTTAAAAGCATAAGCCGAGGTCCTCAGTTTAAAACTGCATATATTATAATATTGGTTGTCGACGTCGCATCAGCGACAAATCAAGACAATTACATTTTTGCACTTTAGTGCAAATTGTTAAAATTGATAAGCATTTTGCGAAAGAAAATTTATTCCCCTTAGTGCTACAACGAATTCGTAATACTCTCAATATTTTAAAATTATATCGTATTAAAAGAGGCAAACATATAGTGTTAGATTTTAAGTTAAATATATTAAACCTTTAAATACGAGCAGCTCGTGTGTGCGGGATAACCACCCGGTGGGTTGTGGCAGATTGACATTGAAAGACGGCAGGTAAAAAAATGACTGCATCTCGCGACTTTGTCACGTTCTATAAAAGAAATGTAAATATAAAGTAATAGAAAAGAGTAGTATATTTCCAATTGTTTAAATTCTAAATAAAAAGTAAAATATAGTCCATATTCAAACAAATATAAACATATAGTAACATGTCTGGAGCACATTTTTGAATATTTACCAATATATTTCTATTGTATTCTATGCTAAATATATTTGTTTCGTTCATTTATTTAACAAAACATTTGAATGATATACAGTACAACTTCGATAGTCCGGGCAGATATCGTTCCGGCATATGTCCGGACTATCGAGGTGTCCGGATTACTGGAGTAACTTAAAAAAAATTATTTTGAAAATTAAAACAACTTAGAATTTGTCAAAACCGTAGTGTTTATTATAAAATGGAATACCTACATATTCTTATAAAATAGAACGAAAGTATACAAAATCTCAAAAAAGAATTTCTACATACGTACAAACACATGTATGTCTCTAACATAATATGCACATAATACATATACATAACGTGTGTAATTAATCTGCGGAAAAATCTACTTTTTTAAAAAATAGTTCCCTATTTTAGTTTGAATCACTTTTTATGTAACTACATCAGTTGCTTTTTCCTTGAGCCTTTTCAGGAGCAATATATCTTCCATGGGAAGATTGTTCTCTTCAGCCCACCTGATAGTTAATGAGAACGCGTTGACAGCGTGTGAATGTTTCACTCTCTCTATATTTACATCATCCTCTGATTCAGAAGGTCGTTCTACATTTTCAATATTGCTCCCTAATGCATCTTGGATAAGTTCTTCAGTTAAATCAATGGCATACTCTTTTTCTCCCACAGCCCATTTCGTAATGTCCTCGCTGTTTATTATACTATTATCTGGATCAATGATCCTTAAAGATTCGGTAATTTTTTTCAAATCTTCTTGACTTATTGGACGAAGTTTCTTTTGAAGCTCTGAGAGTTGAATATTTTCGTCATCGAATTCTTCTCGTTCCGTAATTTCAGGCCACAATGGTGTCCAACTTTTTTAAATATTTTTTGAAGTTATGGTCCTCCAGGATTGATTAAGATTGTTCACTGCATCTTTTAAATTAAACTGCTTCAAAATGGTTATAATCTCTTCACCCTCATGTAAAATAATATGATTAAGAAGGCGTTTCCTATCGGACACCTTTATATTTTGAATTAGATTCTGATCCATTGGCTGTAAAATTGCAGTACAGTTCGGTGGCAAAAACATAATTCTGAAGTTCGAATCGGCATTTACTTCCTCCACAGATGGATGTGTTGGTGCGTTGTCTATTAGTAACAGAGCTTTAAGCGGCTTGTTAACCGTTGTTAAAAAAATTTTTTTGACTTCAGGTATGAAACATCTTTTGAACCATTCCATAAATAGTGGTCTCGTCATCCATCCTTTGGTAGACGCCTTGTATACGACTGGTAGTGAACTCTCATTTTTATATGCTCGTGGATTTGCCGCTTTCCCCAAGACTACCAGTGGTAACTTATGGGATCCCGCCGCGTTACAACATGGCATAAATGTTAAACGATCTTTTGATATTTTTCGACCTGGTGCTGATTTTTCATCTTGATGAGCCCAAGTGGTATCAGGTAGAGTTCTCCAAAAAATTGCCGACTCATCAGCAGCATTATACACTTGTTCGCTGCATAATTCCATATCTTCAACAAAAGATCGAAATGTTTCTTGAAACGGTTGTACAGCGGCAACATCACTAGAAAGTTTTTCGCCGCAGACTTTCAAGAAACGAACTTCGTGCCTTAGCTTGAATTTATCTAGCCACCCCGAACTTGCTAAAAAATCCGTTTTCCCTGTTATTTGTTCGTAAAAGTTTTTAGCTTTTGCTCGTAAAATTTCTGGTGAAATAGGTACATGCGCACTGCGTTGTTGTAGAAACCAATTATACAATGCGACTTCAACTTCAGGATGCTCTGCTTTTCTAATAACTTTCCTTTTGCCTGCAAAGATACACCGAATAAAGTAAATTCGTTAAATAGTATTTATATTTATTGGTATTCCTACCTGTCCCCTGAAATGATTTTGATATAAAAGTCCTAATTTTGTGCTTGTTCTTTTTTATATCAAAAACTGTAGATTTTGGAACAAGAAACTTCTTTGCAATTTGACGTGTGCTTTTCCCCTCATCAAGGCAATCTAATATTTTAAATTTTTCTGCTAGTGTAAGTAGTGTTTTATGTACTCTTTTGCTTGGAGCCATTATGTGCGTCTAATACACTTGAAAACCAAATGCAGAATGATAGACGCCGCTCGCGGTACTCGCAAAAATTATGATGTTTATTGCCAATTTTTAAACACATTAAAAAACTTTGGTAAAAAAATTAGAAGTATTACAAAAAAGATTTTTGAAGATTATATTTAATAAGGACTATCTTTATCTTTCAAATGAATTATATTCAGAAAGAACAAAGATGAACGTTAGACAAATTTACATTTATAATATTTTAATATATCTATTTCAAAATAAAAACCGTATACAGTTTAGAGGCCATAACCATAAAACACGTTATAAAAGTAAAATATCCATAAAACCCAAAATAAATAAGTCCGTAGGACAAAAAAACTTGTAAATATTTATGTTTTTATTTAAATGATTATTTACCAACAAATATTAAAAAAATTATTTCATTAAAAAAATATAGAATTGAAATAAAAAGATTTACATTGGAATCAAACGCTTTAAAAATATTTTTGGAAATGCTTTAACTAATTAATGCTATTTAATATTATTGTGAATCAATTATATCATTAATCTTTTTCAGAATTTTAATAATCTATCAAGAAAGTAGCGTTTATTGAATACTTGCAACTTTTTATAAAAATATTCTTAAATATTTATAATTTTAAATACTTTTAAATAAATAAGATTTGCCCCTAACAAGCACGTCTTCGGGGAATTTATGAATAAGTTTATTGAATAATCACATATTAATATGGTTATTATATTATAACTATTTGAAATAAACTTATTATTATATTCTATTTAAGGTTCAGGAAATAATAATCTCGCCCGACTCACAGCCATGGCCCTTTCGCATTTATTGTTGGCGCCCTCGTCGCCCCGGCTGCCCGCCCACATACCCCTGAGAAGAGCCGCTATAGACCTTATAGGTCGAGGGTTTACAGTTTGGGAACCTTTTCTTGATATTAGCAAAGTATTATTAGGTAAGTTCCAACTAAATTAATAATATGTATCTAAATATAAACAAGGTCCAGGGTCGAGCCTTTATTTTAGCACGTAGAATCATCGCTCCAAGTTCGTAATGCATTTTCAAACACTCTGACTCATAGATGTTTTTGTTCGTTTTAGGTCTTTTAGAATTGTGTTCGGAAGCTGATAAGTTGGTGCCTAGTATGACCTATGGACTTCCCCTAACGCCTCAAGCGGATTCATGTAGAACAGCCAGACATGCTTTGACTCTTATAGCCACAGCAAGGTGTGTATTTATTTATTTAAAGAAACTCGCTAAGGAACAGCCAGCAGTGGGACTCTGTGACAAATCGCATTCTATCCCTCGAATACTATTGGCGAATTCTACTATACAGGGTGTCCCAAAAGTAATGGGGCACGGAGCAACAGCAGACTCCTTAAGGCGAAATAATGCGATTTATTCAAACTTGCCTTATCCCAAAATTGATAACAACCAAGATAGAGGGGTAAAAGTTTTAATTTTGTTTTCGTGTTTTTTGCGATTATTTCTTAACGAAACGACATAGCAGCACAAAATTAACGGTTTTGGGGTTTTTTGAGGTGAGGAATTCAAAATTATCCATAATCTTTGTGTAACCAGTAGAGGGCGCTATCTACGGCATGCCCCACTCATTTTAGCTGGCATAACTTTGTTTAGGCTTCTTATATCGATCCGACTAATAAAAAAATAAGTTACTTTACTTCTTTTACATCAGAAACGTATAACTTATATTAAAGTCGCTAGGAGCAACCATTTTCGAGATAATGGCATTTCATATGTCCAATTAAACTAAGTACGTGGTCCAAAAGCGACGGAAAATCGAGCAACTGTGAATTTCTGACTTAAAATTATTGTAAATCAGCTACATTTGCTCAAGTGTCAAAGTTAATGTAGATACCTAAGGTTGACTATTTTTTTTCTAATAAACACGCTTTTTCATATACGAAATTACTAATTTTATTCTAATCAAAAATGTTATTTAAGAGTTTGACAACATTTGAAAGTAACAAAATAGTTAGAAATAAAAATGGTAACGCCGTGATAGCAATTGTTCAAAATGGCCACCATTGACCTCAATACATTTCGCTATATGTTTTACAAAAGATTGTCGGACTTTAAGCAAGAGATCTTCCATCATTTCTGAGCAGATTAACATAATTTATAATTTTTTGATTTAACTCATTACAGTTGTTTATTGAACTGTTATAGACAATGGTTTTCAAATAACCCCAAATGCAGAAGTCCATTGGATTAAAATCCGGACTTCGTGCCGGCCAAGTCAAGGGGCCACCACGGCCTATCCAACGTTCAGGGAACTGTTCATTTAAATAATTTCGCACTTGTCTGGAGAAGTGTGCCGGCGCCCCGTCTTGCATGAAATACATATTTCGCCGGACGTTTAGTGGCACATCTTCTAAAAGCCCTCCAAGTTCATTTTGTAAAAAATTCAAATATGAATCTCCGTTTAGAGTTGGCGATAATTCAAAGGGGCCTATAAGATGATTTCCGATAATTCCACACCAAATGTTGACCTTAAACTCGTGTTGGAAGTGGCGTTCAACAACTAGATGCGGGTTTTCATTTTCCCACGCATGTCTGTTTCGGTAATTTAATACACCCCGTCGAGTAAATGTCGCCTCGTCCGCGAACAACATACGATTTAAGAACATTGGATCTGTATTTTGTAGATTTTGGAAGAAATGAGAAAACTGAAGTCTGGCTGGAAGATCAGGCGGCAGTAAACACTGTACGGGTATAAAGTGGTATGGGTACAGGCCTTTATCGTGAAATATTCTAACAATTGAAGACTTACTTACACCTTGTAGCTGCCTTTAATATCCTGGAACTCACTTCTGGATTTTCTGCTACACGAACTAAAATCTCTTCTTCCTGTTCTGGTGTTATATTTTTTGGACGGCCCGAAACCTCTTTTTTTTTGTCGAAACGAACTGGTCTCTCCTAGTCGGTCATAAATATTTTAAAATAATTTGCGATTTGGTTGCCTTCTATTCGGAAACATTTCTTGATACCTGTTCTCTGCACTCCGACCGTACAAATTTTCTTGTGCGTAAATACAAAGCATATCACGCATTTCCGCATTGGAAAATAAATTATGTCGAGGCATTACTAAAAAATTGAATAATATCTTCGTATTGTACTTAGAAAATTAATAACTTTGCCAGATGATACTTTGTGTAACATGTTGTTGCCTTAGAAAAGTCGTTGTTTTTAATCAAGGTCAGCTGTGATAAATAACACTAATACGAATACACAATTATTTTAAATATTTTAGCATTCTTGCATTAAAAATATGAAATGCCATTATCTCGAAAATGGTCGCTCCTAGCGACTTCAATAAGTTATACTTTTCTGATGTAACTTATTTTTTTATTAGTCGGATCGATATAAGAAGCCTAAACAAAGTTATGCCAGCTAAAATGAGTGGGGCATGTTGTAGATAGCGCCCTCTACTGGTTACACAAAAACTATGAATAGTTTTAAATTTCTCACCTCAAGAAACCACTAAACCCTTAATTTTGTGCTGCTATGTCGTTTCGTTAAGAAATAATCGCAAAAAAACGAAAACAAAATTAAAACTTCGACACCCTGTATCTGGGTTGTTATCAATTTTGGGATAAGGCAAGTTTGAATAAATCGCATTATTTCGCCTTAAGGAGTCTGCGAGAATCGCATTCGACGGCACTCTGTGTTGCAGTAGAGTACTCTTCGTGTAATCTCGGTATTATAACAGAAAACATAAGAAGGTTTTTTGGTTTTTAGGATTTTACTGTTTGATATGTGACATTATCTGTCACATTATCTATCAATTTGCCGTTGTGATTTTTATTTTGCAATTTTTTATGTTTGATTATATTACCTATTACCTCAACGTGGTGTGTATTTATTCAAGTTTATGATATAAATCTTATAATTATGCTACCAGTAAATTTAGCGAATATACAAGAAGCCGATTTGAAGAGGGGGACACTGGTCAACTTAACATAAAAGACACAAAACAAGAATACATTTGCCATTTTATTGACAGATCTACTAACAAAACTAAAAACGTCGAATGAATCTGGGGTAAATATTTTAAATTCAGTCTTATATGTAATAAACCGCCTCGGTGGCCGAAGTGGGTAAAGCGCCGGAAACGGCGTGAGCCTGCTTTCGCGCTGCTCGAGTCGAGCGGGTTCGAATCCCGCTACAGTACGCCCAAATAAAAAAGTACTGGGTTTGGTTGTTGTATGTGTGAGTGCAGGTACTTCTGACTAACGATTTAGCGGAATCGAAACCGCAGGGTCATGCTCCTATAGCAGCGGGTCTTTAACCCGAGACTTGCCTCGGTTGCGGGCTGTGTGGGCGGGCTGTTGTAGGAGTGGGATTCTGTGGGGGGATCGGGATGGTGGTTGGTTAGAAAGCGACTGCGCGTGGTTCGGATCCCACGATAAACAGTAGGTCCCGTCTGGCTGACATTACCCAGACGTAAAAATTACCGTGGGCGGGCTAGTAACGAATAACTAGGGGATACAATAAGTCTGTAAAAGGCTGCGGTGTCAGGACGTAAGTGCCGACCTAGTTATTTAAGAGTAATCAGCCAATCAATCAATATGTAATAAACCTATTAGTAGCACCACTGAATAAACCGATCTGAACTCTAAACATGTTTTAAGGGAACATATTCAAGTCAAATACATTACCTATACTTAAACAACGATTTAACAAAGTAAATTCAACTCTAATCTAATAAGTAAACATTCTAGTAATATACAGGGTGATCAGAAGTACGGTACGTAACTTAAGGGGGTGATTCTAAGAGTGAAAGTCCACATGAACATGTGTTCGGAGTTGCCCCGTTTTTGATATACAGGGTGTTAAAGTAAAAAAAAAATTACTTATGTTTTTTTTAAATATCCTTTTCCAGATTTTATTGAAATTTGGTACCGTCATCCATAATCATAACTAACCTAACTAGAATAAATTCATTAGGTCCAGTGGCGTCCCGGGGAGCACCTTAACGAATATTATGACAAAAAAAACGTACGCCACCGACTTTTCTGATTTTGATATTTTTTTTTCGGATTTACCAATTAATAATACAACTTTTTCGTTCTCTGGATTGTTTTCGTATCTTGCTTCGTTTTCGAGAGAAAAAATAAAAACCACTTTATTGCACGTACAAGAAAAATACCTATGTATTGCAAAGTTAATTAAAATATGAGGTAAAGGTAAGTTTTGATGTCTAATTTACCTGTTTTGTCACTAACAAGTCAAAAATAAATATCTTTACTAACGCTGAAATGGCCCAGATGCATTTCAATTATGGCCTAGCAAATGGAAATGCTAAAGAAGCTTGGCGAATTTATCAGGAGCGTTATCCAAACAGAGTACTGCCATGTGATAAAACAATTAGACAGCTCCATGCAAGATTGAGTGAGACTGGGAGTTTTAAACGTAGTATAGAACTTCCTGGCAGACCTGCAACAGTAAGCACGCTTGAGTTAGAACAGACTATACTTCAAGAGATAGAAGATGATTCTTGAACTAGTGCCAGGAAGGTAGCAGTGCAACTTCAAACAAGTGCATCAACTGTTTGGAAGGTTTTGCATCTTTATTAACTATACCCATACCATATTCAACGTGTACAAGCTCTGCTTCCCCGTGATTTTCAGCCAAGGTTTGATTTTAGTAGGTAGTTGCTGCATACAGTAGCACATAACAATGTTTTACCGAATATTCCACTCACGTATAAAAAAATCTCATAAGGACAGTGGTATTTTCGAAAACTTACAGCGGATATACAAAATCGAAAACACCAAAACGAAAATACCACTTGTTGACAAATTTCTATTTATTATTTCAAAGTTGACAAAATGAATGTTTTTGGATTCGTGAAATATTCGGGGGTAATACCACGAGTGCTTAAAAATTACCGATAATTTTCATGAAAGCTTGTTATTTATAATTCCACGAGTTCGAAGAACGAGTGGAATTAGTATAACAAGCTTGAATGAAAATTATCTGGTTAATTTTTATGCACGAGCGGTATTTAGGGAGAATATTTCTAGAATGAAATATATATTATTTTTTCATTTATGCCAAATTATATCTTTGTCGTTATCTGTTGAGAGGGTTTGTTTTTCAAAAGCAATGAATTTCCCGAAGGGAACTCATAACAATAACGATCACGTTCGCAGTAAAAAGGTAAAAAAAAAACTGTCTCGTCAAATAGGTTCGATTGTTGTGTGTTGGATATACAACGTTGTCTAGGCAACGTTGTATATCCGCCGATATTTTTTTATTTTTAACGTTTCTTATGGGAAAATTTATACATAAGTGAAATATTCCTTTAAACACCATGCGTGCTTTAAAACTAACCGGATAATTTTTCACTTATACGTGTTTTCTTTACAAATTTCACTCGTCCTTCGGACTCGTGAAATTAAAGAAAACACGCATTCGTAAAAAATTATCGGTAATTTTAAAGCACTCGTGGTATTACACCCGAACATTTTATTTACTGATGAGGCCTCTTTTTCAAGAGAAGCCAATATAAATTTTCATAGCGAACATTTTTGGGCGGACGATAATCCTAATAAATTAGAGAAAGTCGGTTTCAGCAACAATTTTCGGTGAATGTATGGGCATTGAATAAACTCCTATACGCAGTTGCTATCTGAAGAACTTGACGTTCTGTTAGAAGACGTACCTCTACAAATAAGAAGTAATATGTGGTTCATGCACGACGGCACCCCAGCTCACTCTAGCCTAGCTGCTCGTCAATACCTCGACAACATTTTTCCTAATTGCTGGATTGGACGCGCAGGTCCCCAAGGTTGGCCAGTTCGCAGTCCCGACTTGAATCCTCTAGAGTATTATTTATGGGGTCACCTAAAGTTTCTTGTACACAAGACGCCTGTACTAAATGAAAACGACTTAAGAATTCGAATTATTGAAAGTTGCAATGCGATACGAAATAATGCAGGCATTTTTGAACGTGTAAGAGAATCAATGGTGAGACGATTGAAATCGTGCGTTTTATCACAAGGTGGCCATTTTTAACATTTGCTTTGATGAAACTGTTGCATTTTTTTTGGTATCATTATTTAAGAAAATAATTTTATTTTTAATTTAAATGTTTCATTTAACTACATAGGGGTCCTTCCATCTCACATCGTCCAGGCAATTAGGGTTAGGTATTTTTTTTCGAGCCAATTTTTTACAGCATCTCTATCATAATTAATGAGACACGTATTTTTTTATTTAGCTTAAATGTCATATGGTTCGTCGTGATGAATTTTCGAAAAATTGATTGAAAACACGGTTTTGCTCTATTAGCACATGTAAAGTTTTTTTAAAAACGCGATAACTTTGCAAAAATTTGACCGATTCATATGTTTGTTGGCGTGCTTGTAGTTAAAGGGTTTCTCTAACAAAAAAAAAAATTAAACACGAAAAATTTTCAAACATTTTTTTGCAATCGTAATTTTAACAAACAAATCAAAAAATTTTCGAAAGAAAAATTTTGACATTGCATGAGTTTTACCTTTCTTCATAATTTTTTTATAATTACTACTATATATAAACAACATTTAGTAGCAGCCTCTATTAGCGAAAATTCGTTGTTTGGGAATTATGATTTTTTGAAGTTTAAGAGCGATTTTTTCAGTTATTTATTGCATTATTGTTATTTTATGTGTTTTTTCCTGGACTACAGAGTTTAAAAAGGTGTGAGCATGATTAGATTAATTGTGAATAGTAAAAAATGCGTCACATTTAGAAAAAAAACGAAATGAATGAGTATAACGATTGTGATAAGTTGAAATATTGCCAATCTACATTGTTATTCTATAATTGTATATTGTACTTCATACGTACATTTCCCTTTACAAATCTTTGTGTACATTTCATTTAATCAAACTCCATTCGTGCTGACATGTTCGTGCGATGTACATTTTGGTGTCGCTCTCGGATTTTTCGGACCTCCAGGCATGCATCGATCATATTCCTTTAACTGCTGCAACACATTCTTCCACTGGGTCTTCTGATCTTCCGAAACTTCTGTACGTCACCAGCTTCAAGAGCTTAATAGTGACATTTGGAGTGTGATTTTGAACAATGTCAGTATAGCAAATCAGTACAGACAAACATACTGGGATTGGCATAGAGGCAGTACTGCCTAAAGCCAAAACACACTTAACTTTTTTGTAAGCCTTCAGAAATTGAGTTAACAAAAATTAATATTTTAAAAAAACTTATACAACAAAAACAGCAGAAAATTTCGCAGCAGGGTAAAATTATTATGAAAATAGAATGTGATACAATAACAAATGTACGTATAAAGTACAATATTGATTTGCATTATTTCACCTTATAACATTGTTATAATAATTCATTTCGTTTTTTTTTTATAAATGTGACGCATTTCTTACTATTCACAATTTATTTAATCATGCTCACACCTTTCTAAACTCTGTAGTCCAGGAACAAACACATAAAATAACGATAATGCAACAAATAACTGAAAAAAACCGCTCTTAAATTTCAAAAAATCATAATTCCCAAACAACAAATTTTCGCTAATAGAGGCTGCTACTGAATGTTGTTTATATATAGTAGTAATTATAAAAAAATTATGAAGAAAATTAAAAGTCATGCAATATCAAAATTTTTCATTCGAAAATTTTTTGATTTTTTGGTTTAAATTACGATTACAAAAAAAATTTAGAAAATTTTTCGTGTTTAAATTTTTTTTTTGTTAGAGAAACCCTTTAACTACAAACTTTACATGTGCTAATAGAGCAAAACCGTGTTTTCAATCAATTTTTCGAAAATTCATCACGACGAACCATATGACATTTAAGCTAAATAAAAAATACGTGTCTCATTAATTATGATAGAGATGATGTGAAAAATTTTGGCTCGAAAAAAAATACCTAACCCTAATTGCCTGGACGATTTGAGATGGAATGACCCATAGGTATTTTTTTGTACATGCAATAATGTGGTTTTTCTTTTTCTCTCCAAAACGAAGCAAGATACGAAAACAATTCAGGGGACACAATAGTTGTATTATTAGTTGCTAAATCCGAAAAATACTATCAAAATTAGAAAAAGGTCAGTGGCGTACATTTTTTGGTCAATAATATTCGTTAAGGTGCTCCCCGGGACGCCACTGGACTTTATAAATTTAATCTAGTTAGGGCTAATAAGCCCCTTTAATTATGAATAATGGTACGAAATTTCAATAAAATCGGGATAACAATATTTAAAAAAATTATAAAAAAAAACATTTTTTTTTTTTAATTTTAACACCCTATTTATCAAAAACGGAACAACTCCGAACACATGTTCATATGAACTTTTTCTCTTAGAATATCATAAGGAATCACCCCCTTCAGTTACGTAACGTACTTCTGAAACACCCTGTATAGATTAGGAACTTCCACAAAACCATACATAACGAAGATAAAGTACAGGGTTATCCAACCAAGACTAGACAAGGCGATTTTTTGACTTTTCCTGTACTTTTATAAAAAAACTGAAATAGCCATCTTAAGTCATTTTCTCCCGCGAATTCGAATATCTTCAGCAAAAAACAATTGAACATCAAACAAAAGTACTAGGGGTCACTTTGATATTTTTTTAAATGGGATGCCGTATTTTTAATGAGCTTATCCGATTTCTCATATAAATTTTGATCTAAAATGTTGGATTTTTAATTCAAAAACGCCTTTTTTCTTCAGTTTTAAATTCGGAAAATGTTCGTCTACCGTTTTTTTTTTTTTTTTTTTTTTTTTTTACCAATTTCTATTTTAGATCAAAATTTATATGAGAAATCGGATAAGCTCATTAAAAATACGGCATCCCATTTAAAAAAATATCAAAGTGACCCACAGTACTTTTGTTTGATGTTCAATTGTTTTTTGCTGAAGATATTCGAATTCGCGGGAGAAAATGACTTAAGATGGCTATTTCAGTTTTTTTATAAAAGTACAGGAAAAGTCAAAAAATCGCCTTGTCTAGTCTTGGTTGGATAACCCTGTACATTAACTTTTAATCACACCCTTTTTCATCAAAATGGTGATTCATCGCACATGCAATAATTTTTAAAGAATCAGCTAAACTAAACTTTTCAGAGTCGTATCGACTTTTGAGTCGTCTCAATCTGTATTTTACTACTATTATACTATTATGCCTAATAACGCTTCTAGGCCCCCTCCTTAAATTTGCCCTTAAGGTCTGCTCTAATAAACTCTAATGCGATTAGCACTACAACATCTGAGATGTAATCTACAATAATTTGAAGATTAAATAACCAGGAAAAAAATATTTTTTATAATTCATATTATATGTACTGTTTACATACTTCGCCAATCCTTATTCCCATTAGGCATAATAGGCGTTTCTCTATTTTTTTTTTTTTTTGATTTCCAATGCCTACAAATGATTGATAGTCTGAGAGCAGTCCAAATTAACAGATCCTTAAGGATTATGACAAATACAGGGTGTCCCATAACTTATGGGCTGTAGAGCAACTAGAGATACCTGACATCAAACTAGACCGATTAAGTCATATAAGTTTTTTCGAAATGTTACTCGGTCTAGAAATACAATCGCATTGAAAGTTGGCAGTATTATGTTTTTATGAGTAAGGAATAAGAATTTGTAGAAATTTTTAAGTTTCACACTAGAGAGCGCTAGTTACATACACTGGGTTTCATAAATCTATGATTTTTTTTTCTTACCTGTGATATTAGGTGTGTTTGAATTAAAGTTTCTCAAAGAAGGGCAATTTCTATGCCAGCTAAAAGGTATACTCGCATGATCTTAATATCTCTAACCGTTTTCGAGATATTTCCGTTTAAACATCACAAAGCATAAAAAAAAACAAAATAATTAAGTTCATAGTTTAATTATCACAACGCAATAAATTAGAAACAATGCAACAATTTATTTTTTTCGAATATGACGCGGCATTATCAATATGCTAACAGAGAATTGAGAGATATGCTCTGCGTCTATGCTCAAGAAAATTATAATGGTGCTGCTGCTGCGAGAAGATATTTAGGGTTATATCCAAACAGAATTTAACCAGATCGAAAAATATTTCAACGTATTTACACTAATTTAGGCGACAGGGGTAGCTTTTATAATAAGAATCCTGGTGGCAGACTAAAAACTATAACTGTTGCGCAAGAAGAAGAGATTTTGGTTCGTGTTGCGGACGATTCCTCTTTGATCACTAGACACTTGAAAGCTGCTACTACAATAAGTAAATCATCTGCGTCACGAATTATCCACACTGAAAAATTGTACCCTTACCATTTTACGCCTGTACAAAATTTACTGGAACATGATTTACCATTGGAATTTTGTCAGTTATTATTAAATAAAAAAAATGAAACCCCGTCATTCCTAAAAACCATATTATTTACTGATGAGGCGACGTTCACGAGACGTGGAATCTTCAACTGGAGAAATAACCATTATTATGCTCTTAAGAGTCCACAACTGGTAAGAGAAAGACATTTTCAGCAAGAATTTTCAGTGAAAGTTTGGTGCGGTATGATTGGCAATTATTTGATAGGCCCATTTAAACTTCCACAATTACTTACTGGTGATGCATATTTGCAGTTCTTAGAAAACGACTTATTTAATTTATTAGATGATGTACCTTTAAACATAAGACTAAATATGTGGTTTATGCAAGATGGGGCACCACCTCACTTTTCACTTGTAGTTCGAAATCACCTGAATCAACGCTTTCCACATCGGTAGATTGGTCGCGGTAGTGACTTTCCTTGGCCCCCTCGTAGCCCAGATATTAACCCGCTTGATTTCTATTTGTGAGGACACATGAAGTCATTAGTTTATAAGGACGAAATTAATACACACGATGAACTTTTACAAAAAATTGGGGAAGCCGCTAATGTGATTAAAAACAAGCAAGACCAAAGTGAGATGTCACTTAGTTAAAAGTTTAATAAAGTGTATTGAGGTCAACGGTGGCCACTTTCAACATTTACTAAAGTGAGCTTCTTGTTATTGTTGCATTGTTTCTAATTTATTGCGTTGTGATAATTTAAATATGAATTTAATTAAGTACTTTGTTTTTTTTATGCCTTGTGATGTTTAAACGGAAATATCTCGAAAACGGTTAGAGATATTAAGATCAAGCGAGTATACCCTTTTAGCTTAGAAATGGCCCTTTTTATGAAACGTTAATTAAAACTAGCGCCCTCTAGTGTGAAACTTAAAAATTTCTACAAATTCTTATTTCTTACTCATAAATACATAATACTGCCAACTTTCAATGCGATTCATTGAACCGTTTTGAAATTATGGCTTATTTTTGAAAATAAACTTTCACTTTAAACACCCTGTATTTCTAGACCGCGTAACATTTCGAAAAAGCTTATATGACTTAATCGATCTAGTTTGATGTCAGGTATATCTAGTTGCTCTACGGCCCATAAGTTATGGGACACCTCGTATATGTGTTGCTAGGTAAACAAAATTATTGTACATCAATTAAAGCAACTCGCATATTAAAAGAGTATTTTAGATATGTTTAGATTGTCAGCTAGATTACGACTACTTTGACTGCACGTGCTTACTACTATACTTACTAAGTGCAAGAGTCTTTATGTTTAGCAAGCTTTTTATTTAAGTGCATCCCAGACATTTTTTTCTCGGTAAAGTAGCCATGGCTAAATATAGGAAACATTGTATTAAACAAATTGCATTTTACCTTACTCCACTCTTCCGTGGTTTTCCCCCAAAGCCCATGTTGTTGTGCTATAATGCGTGCCCATTTTCTTTGCCCTTAGGCCTTGGGCCCATTAAATTTATTTGTAATAAGTTGAGGGTTCTGTCGCCCATATCCAACAGCAAAGCCCAATGTTCTATTCGAACGCGCATTGTTTTAAATTGGCTTGAACAGATATCACCAAAGCCAAAGGGCTTTAAACAAAATAGCGTACCAAGTATCCGAAGTCGCACGTAATAGATATTAATATAAAGGAAAGACGTTTGCCCCTTTTCTTTTCATCAGACCCAATCCTTGGACGCCTTTTGCCGTATTACGGCTCATCGGTATCGTTTTCTATCGAGAGTTTTTGTCGACTTCAGGCGATTATTTGTCAGCACGGAGTGCCAGTCAAATAAAAAGCAAACTATTAATATAATTCTGTGTGACACGAAGTCCCACTGCAGACTTGGAATATCTGCTATTTCTGCTTGAATATACGCTTCATCTTATGTTTCATAACATACCTATTTAAAATGTGTTTTTTCAGGCCTGCCGCATTTATCACTACGATGGCCAAAGAAGTAGCCAGGTACAACGCAATGCAACAAAACGCTCAAACGTTGAACATAAATATGAACAATAACGTCTTGCATAAGGCGAAACCCGAGATACTCCGAGGAGTGGAGTTGTTAATAGAAAAAATGCAAACTGAAATGAGTGATCTTCTAGTCCAGGTAAGATAATATTGAATAGAACCCTGCTCGCCCTAGATAGACCTTTACCGATAGTGTATGGTCTACCTTAAGCCGCCAATACTGTACCGTGGCATCAGTTCAAATATTTTTTTACGTGATACACTCCTTTAACTTCTGAAAACTGACTTCACCCATACAAGGGACCTGATCACAACAACCAGCATATATTGTCTTGTGAAAAAATGTCAGTCGATAATTTGCGAATAATAGTATGAAAATCTAATATTAAAATAAGGTGCAAAGTAGATTAATTTGCATTTTTTGGGATTATCTACTTTTTTTTGTTATTATTATAGTTGATGGATATAATCCTTCACTGTTTGGATCCTAGTCAGTTGAAGAATAAGGGTCTTCAAGATGTGTTCCCAGCTGTCTGTAAATTTAACCAGGTATCTCATTGTCCAGCTACAAGGAGAATAGCAGGTTTGTTAAAATTACAGTACATCTACATCGTGTCTTGTAGAAAATGTAAAGGTGTCCGACGTCGGACACAGTTAATATACATTTTGACTTTTCTACAATATCAAACTTTCCTAATTTAACTTTTGTATTTTTTGAAGGCTGATTATCGTTAACTATACCTGTTTACATCAACTTCACATTTCACAATTCATTCTCTTTTTCTCATTGTTTATAATTTAGAATAGAAAACCTTTTAGATTTAGGAGATTTTAAAATTCCGAAAAATACCACAGGATTTTTACAATTTATTGCAAGAATTGCAATTAATAGAAAATTAAAAGTATTTTATTTAAAAATGTCCAGCGATACTTTCGACTTTTTCAAGTTACTAAATATTGTGGGATCAAGATTAAATAAAATATATTATTAAGATTAAAGGGATTAGTCTTCAAGATACCAATTGTGGTTAATCGCTGACCTGTTCTTTTATTTTAATGTACAATTTTTAGTTCGATATTCTAATATGAAATCATTGTACTGCATATATGTATTAGTACTTACTATATGGCGCCACGCCCATTTAACCAAGGAAACGTAGTGAAGCCGAGATTCGTTTTCTCGTCAGGGTTATTTCGAACAGTGCGCATGCGCGAGAAAAAATAACTAGACTTTTGTCTTTATATAATAATGGTTGTTCTTAACACTGTAACAGGTGCCCTTTGTTTCCTTTTATCATTCTCTATTCTCTCTGTTGAGTTTAAAATTGGAACAATGATTGTAAAGTACGTGAACGTTATAGTAGGTATATGTATCACACAACAATCAACAACTTGAACTGTAAAGAAAACACTTACCTAAATAAATACGTGATTGTGTTAAAGCTTAGTTGACAGGAATAACAGAAAAACCATTTCGGTTAGAGCAGCAAGGTAAATGCTATACGGGGATACAATTTTAAAATTATTTTAAGTGGCTAGGTTAGTTGGGTAGTACCTAAGTAACTGAATTTTGGTTGTTGGCTTACAATTGCTACATAGCAACACCATGCACTCGTTTCTCACTACGAACTTACACTAAAAGGCACTACACTATGTGTATAACTGTATCATATATTGATATAACAATATTAGACTTTTATAGTTTAGGCTTATTTAAATACAATAAAGAACTGAAAATAACGCGCACAAGTCTCACAATACACACGCCAAACACTGTGTTAATAAAGCTATGGATAAGATAAACGTCAATTTTACGGAAATACAAAAAAATCGTAGAAATCCGACGTACTACGCATGAGTAAAGCTTCCGCAAAAGGTGCATACAGGGGACATTTTTAGATTGCTCGGTCATTCGCTTTATTTTTCTACTGGTGGGAGTTCAGTGGTCACAATAATCAATTTATTATTTCAAACATCTGTAATTCAAATACAAAATGCAGGCATTATAGTAATATAAATATGTTATATTGCTTGACTATTGTAATTGGTTTCGGTAAATTAGTTAGTTATATTCTGAAATTTCTTATTGTTTAGTCGGTTCCAACAGTGGCACGCTAACCATCTACGAGCTGCGACAGGGTAAATACACCACAATTCCAGCACATTCCGGGCCGGTCACGGCATGCGCCTTTAGTCCCGACGGCAAATTCTTGGTCAGTTATGCTTGCTCGGAAAACAAGCTCAGTTTTTGGCAAACCAGTACAGGTAAGAATTGTTATGGACTTGTTTGTTTATTATTACCCACAGATTTGAGCTGTTTACTCTACCAAAGCCACATTTATCGTTGTTTCTTTGTCAGTATCAGCATTTAAAAGAAATCCTTTTTAGTTTGTGTGATTTGTTGTTAAACAACTCCCTATATTGAGTGATCTGGAATACGCACTCTAATAATAAAAAAAAACCTTACTACCTAATTTCGTGCAAATTCTGCTATTATAGTCTATTTCAGAAAGGTGTAGAGTAATATAAGCTTATCAGGTATGCAAAGGGACTACAGAGTGACCCAACGAATATTTAAGCCACTTTCATAATTTGGCATTGATTTCATTGCAAAATTATACTCGTAAAAAGGAAAGAATTTTATTTTAACAGAATAAAATTTTGGCATTATGTACATAGTATTAGGTACACTTATTTTTTATTAAACATTATACAAAAAATACATTATACAGAAATTAAATTATAAAAAATCCTAATATTCTTCGTCATCTCTTGACGTTATTATTGACGGGTCGACGGTCCAATCGATCAGGTGGTCAAGATCCCACATTTTCTCCTCTTCTTTAATGACATGGCTTAATGGCTTGATCAAACAGTAGCTTAACGTCTTTCATTTTGAATGTCGTGTTGTGTCTTGCTACAGATCCTTTCACTTGCGCCCATATAAGTTCTATAGGATTTAGTTCGCAATGATATGGCGGTGTGCGCAGCACAGTTACACTATGTTTTTCTGCTATATCTTCCACGGCATATTTCATAAAACGATGTTTGTGTAAATTTGCTATAGCTAATAGTTCCTTCTTTATCAAATTATCTTCAAATTCAATACTTTTGGTGGTTAACCAGTCGATAATTTCTTGTTTTCTCCAAGGTGAAGTTGGAGTCTTCTCTGTGCGTCGTGAATGATAGCTTGCGTTATCCATAACTACTACTGAATCAGCTGGAAGATATTTTATCATTTCACCAAAATAGTCCTCAAAAACATTCGAATTCTTGTCCTCGTGGTAATCTCCCGTATTGAACGACTGAAAGGTTAACAAACCTTCTTTTAAAAATCCCTCTTCGCTTCCAATATGGACGATTATTAGTCTCTTCCCTTTACCTACTACTACACTTTTGGTGTCTGCATCAAGGACTTTTACTGGTCTGCCTGGACTTTTCTTGGGATGTTCCACTTGACCTGCTGTCTTTCTCTCCTGCAATAATTTAAAAACGGTGGACTTTCCAACTCCAGTCATTCGGGAACATCGGTTGACAGTTTCTTGTACAGTAAAATTTGGATAATCGTATTTTATGCAATCATGTACATTTAAAAATAAGTTTTTCACTCACTGATAGTGGAGGATTATTGGAACATCTTTTTGTTGGTGTGAATGTCGCCATTTTATTACTAATCTTATAATACTGTGAACACTATATACGGCTTAACAGCAAATACTGATGCGTTAAACTAAACAAATATACTTATTAAGGTCATACACACACACGATATATGAAGTTTATTCCAAATTACCACCTATTTATATGATCCAGCCAAAGAGGCCAGATCCAAACTCGGTACCTGTTAAATGGTACCTGTTAAACGCAAAACGTAACTTTATAATCTACTACCTAACTAATCCCTACACAATATTTCGATTTTGACACTAATCCTCTTACCCAATTACTTGAAATTTTAATATTACAAACAATACTATTTTATCTTAATACACGTTAACCTAATTCTCTTAAAGTTTTCGGTTAGTTATCATAAATAATTTAATCCACAAAGTTCACCTGCGCCTATGGCCGACACCGAAATTGAGCCGAACTGGACGGAATTTCCCATTTTATTACTCTACACCTTTCTGAAATAGACTATAGTAAAATAAATATTTGAAAAAAAGCTTTTAAAAAAATATAAACTTTGACGCCTGTATTTAAATGGGTAATGTTTCAGAAGATTGAATATTTATTTTAGATCCATTTTAGGTTTATGAAAAAATGTGTTTTTTTTTTGTTATTAATATTGGCCTTAACCATCGTTTTAAAAGTTTTACATTGTCTTATCAACACTTTTAGGACGAATATTATTATGACAGAAAGAAGTTCCGATTTTTTTTTGTTTTTACGTGTAAATTCCACTAATTTCAAGAGGATACAGAAAATGTTAAAATTACCGCATTTTAACTACATAAAATACAGATGTCGCATAATTCGGCAATAAACACCCCGCATATTGAATGGACAAGGTTTTCTAGTTTGCCGTCATTATTTACTATTCGCCATATTATAAGGCTGGTTCGCTTATATCTGCATACATTCAATTAAACTCAGTATTATAAGCAAATAACATTTATTAACGGCACTTAAACATTACACTGCACAATCTTTTGGATTTATCACGGTGAGAGACACATGTTTGTGATTAGAGGCGAGGATTTGTCGTAAACCGACAAAAAAGGAGTCTACTATCTTCGTTGAGTAGCTCTAAGAGAATCGGAAAATTTGCCGTGAACCGGCAGGAACAAATCGACCTTCTTTCTTCAGAATTAATGAATAAATCGTTTGCTCTAGTCGGATTACCTTCCCACCTCGAATCTCCCGGTAGGAAACCAATTAGCCTTTCAGTCTCATGATCCGTTGTCATGCCAATAGCAGCCATTATTTTTACTTTCCAATCAAAAATAATTAGAGACATTAAGTGCCGATACTTTTGACACTGATTAACTCATTTGATAGACGATTGAAAAAACAACCATGGTTTCCAATGTGCCAAAACCTACGAATCTATACTGACATTGACACATTCAAAACTCTGATTATCTTAGTCGTCTATCAGATGAGTTAATCACTGTCAAAAGTACCGGCACTAGATATACTAGAGTTTTTGTTTTGGATCTGTTCTAAAGAACCTAATTTGCATATCGTTATTTTTGAAACGTATCTTTCGGCATACTCTATAAATAGACATGTTGAATCTTTTAGACCGTTTTGGCAGCCTTTTAGGAGAAGAATATTTTTAATCTAGGAATTATGAGAGGTAATTTTGTTTGTTAGTTTTGCCGGATTTAAACTGCATTTAGAAACTAGTTGAAGTTTTATTTAAATTAGCACAATATTTTACGTCGTTAAAAAAATAAGATTTTATTTATTGACTTAATTTATATTAAGGCATGTTTCTCAAACACATATTTTTTTCATAGGTATGTTCGGTCTGGGTCAAGCGCAAACCAAAAACGTGAAGTCGTACAGCACGGCGCCGATCGCCGACGTGGCCAGGCTCAACCCCATGCGATTGGCCAGGCTAATCTGGATCAACAATCGCACCGTTACGCTTATGCTCGCCGATGGCTCGGAGACCAGGTTTAATGTGTAAACGATTTTTAATAATTGGTAAGTGTGTATGGTCACAGTTGATTTGTATTTACATCGTAGCGTTTGTATTAGTGGCAGGACTGGCTGGATGGTTGCCTTATTTCATCCTGACCCATGTAGGTGTGCATGAGGCAGAGAGAGAGAGAGAGAGAAAACAGGCTTTCTCTCCTTCATCCACATTATTTTCTTACCTGTGTATTCTTTATCTCTTTAGCTCTGACCTTCGAGTGCCCAGTAAAAATTAGGTAATAGGTATCTCTGTCGCACCATTGTCAGTATTCTCCTTTTCTATCATCTACGCATCTCGGAGCTCAAGCTAGAATGTGCGACCTATACATTTCAGAAAAATGTTATGATACAGCAAGGCTATACAGACAGGTGTAGGTTTTTTACCCTGCAAACGTTTTGGTTTTGGCTCTAGCGTTTAGTATGGTTAAGCGTACATTTTTTATTTATGGAATAAAACTCAAAGTCTGCTGCACTTATTTAATAAAATAACTTCATATTATATGCCCATACATGTTTCGAAGGCATAAACCTTCATCTTCAGTGGGTAATTATTAAGATGTAATAAAATATGAAGAGACCAATGACATTGTTACATTGTAAACTAATGTTGCAGAAAATTTTTTTATTTATTATAAGAAAACATATTGATGTAAAATAATTAACTAATGCATTATAACAATAAAAGGTTATTTAAAAATTATATTATTTAGATTAGTTTTATTGTTTATTTAATTTTAAAATAATATAATTTTTAAATAACCTTTTATTGTTATAATGCATTAGTTAATTATTTTACATCAATATGTTTTCTTATAATAAATAAAAAAATTTTCTGCAACATTAGTTTACAATGTAACAATGTCATTGGTCTCTTCATATTTTATTACATCTTAATAATTACCCACTGAAGATGAAGGTTTATGCCTTCGAAACATGTATGGGCATATAATATGAAGTTATTTTATTAAATTAGTGGAGCAGACTTTGAGTTTTATTCCATAAATAAAATATTACTCCACTGTGAGATGGACTACTTCCATAAAAAAGTACATTTTTTAGTTGGGTTTAGAGATTAAAAAATGGCTAATTCCTCCTTTAATGTCTGTTTGATTTGGAAAGTTATAGTATTAGAGTGTTTGATAAATTGTAGAAATATCCTTAATTATTTTACTTATTATTCAAATATAGAAGAAAATTCGTACCAAGAATATACTTATGACAATGATAGAATCCGATAGAAAACGATTCAACCAACGTTGTGTTACTGGTGCAGGCTTGACAGGTTTGTCGTCGAAACGCACCGACTTGGTCGAACTGCCACCATACTCGATTAAATTACATTCAACTGAATCTTACTGCGGCGTTAAATCGTGAGTTGCCAGCTTAAAGTGAACCAATTTTTGTACCATTGTAAAAATGGCACTGCCCCTCAATTAGGATCACTCAAATCGATCCAATTCACTTTATCAATCGAATACGCCTATTAATATCCGTATACAGCCTGTTCAAAATGAAGTCTGCACTATTGCTAACTTTCCTACTATAAGTGTTAAGAATTCGACTGAATTAGCAAAGTAGTGAAGTTTTTTACGCTCATTATTAGCTGATATCAAAAAAAAATAATTGAATGCCCTATATCGGCTATAATCGTTTGATACAGAGTGAAATTCTAAACGAAATTTGTCCTTTACTACATACCGTTAAAATTAATAATAACGGAGATATTTTCATTTAATACAATTTTCCATTTCTTATCAAATATCTCTTAATTTGTCATGTTCAACGTCTTATTTTGAAATTTTTTAGTTCATTTGATATTTTTGGAATAAAATGGTATTTACACGTTTTGAAAAATGAGATCTGCTTGAAGCTTATACAGGGCGATTCTGAAGGAAATGTCAATATTTTAGGTACGTATTCGGGGACCCAAGATAAACATAAAAGTTCTTATAAACATGAGTCATATTCCCGGCCGTTACCGAAATACAGGGGTAAACAATATTCAAATTAAAATTTTTGTTAAATTATATATACTATATACTTTTTTATTATATATTATATAATTATATATTATTATAGTTTTCAAAAATGCCATCGTTTACTTCTAAACACAAGTCAGCTCTCTTGATGAATAGCTCGGGTCGCTCTATGAGTGGATGCGGGTATGTTTCTTATAGTTGCTGCTGCATTTATTATTCGATCGAGTAATGCATCTCTAGTGTTTACTGTAGTTGAATATACCAATGATTTAAACCACCCCCAAAGACAATAATTCAGAGGATTAAGGTCTGGCGATCTAGCTGGCCAATTATGTTATTGTTTAAAAAATTTCGTACTTGTAAACTGAAGTGTGCGGGGCTCAATCATGTTGTAAATACGTGTTCTATCGTACATTAAGTGGAACATTTTCTAATGGGTTTTGCAAGTGATTCTGTAGAAAATTTAAGTATACTTGTTGGGGAAACATGCATATGCATTTTCAAGACTAATTAATATAATTCACACTCCTAATATTACTTAATAATTAGACCAAAACCATAGTCGCATTTCAGTGAAAAGTTAATAATGATCGGCAACGCCGCATTTGGGTTATGTTTTACTGTTCTAAAGAAATAAGTAAAACTCATCTTTTAACATATTATAAAAATTTAACTGCGAATTTTCGTCACATTTAATAATCCTTTCGGTAAAATAATACACTAGAAAACCCTTCATAACAAAACAGCTTGTTTACGTTTTTATAGAACCTTAATTTGCGTTTAGCAGACAAACAATAGATATACAGTGTCACCATTAAAGTCCGCACCATATGGAACTTTTTTTTATTAATGAGGTTAGTTAAAATTAAATTTGGGCAATCGTTTTTGCTTCAAATTAGACTAAAAATTATATAATCAAATGTCACCATCTGTCATTCGGTATCTGTCAAAAATTACATTTTAATCAAAAAATGCTGAAAAATGGCATTGTTTTGCCGAATTTCAAAAAATTTTATTAGAAAAAGTTGTTTCTAGTACAATTCTTGGCCTAAATGCTAAGTTTCAGTTTTCTAGCTCAAAGTTGATTTTTTTGCCATTTTTTCTAATTAACTTTTTTTTTATTTAATGTAAGTTCGCTTAATGAATATTAAACTATTTGCTTATACCATACTCAATATTTTCTTTAGTTTGTATGAGCTTTTCTTTACTAGAATGCCATTTTTTTTCGAAATTTAAAATTAGAGGCAAAAAAATTTGACACAGGTGGTGCAAAGTTATCCTAATTTAAAAATTTTAACAGATATACGTCAGATGTTTCGTTTTTCAAATGACAAATACATCTAAATATTTGATAAAAATTTTATTTTATACTTAAAACTATCATTATTATTAAAAGGAACAAAAAGGAACTTTAATCATTTTAAATAGGTAACACAAAAGCAATATAAATTTCACATTTCAGTGTGACGTCCTTCTCGCTCTATACAAACACCCGTCCGTCTATAAACGTCTTTGACAGCATTTTGTAAAAAGCTTGGTCTTATATCGGCACAACACTGTCTTATCGTTTGTTCCAAATGCTCGATATTTCTAAACGGTCGATTCTTATAAACTTTCTGCTTAAGATAACCCCACAGAAAAAAGTCTAGTGGGGTTATGTCAGGCGACCTGGGTGGCCAGTGACATTCTCTATCACGCCCTATAACTCTGTTTTGAAATAATTGGTTTATGCGTTCTTTCACTGCTACAGTTTGATGTATGGGTGCACCATCAAGCTGATACCATAAGTTATGTCTATGGTGTAAGGGCATGTTATCCAAAACTTCGGTAATCTCGTTATCAAGAAAATTCAGGTACCTTTCACCAGTTAAGTTTACTCTAAAGAAGTATGGTCCAATAAGCTCATCTTTCAAAATTCCACACCAAACATTGGTTTTAAAATGATACTGGTCGCGACATTCAATTGTGAAGTTAGGATTTTCTTGGGACCACCATCGGCAATTTTGTGAGCTCACGGTACCATTCGAAGAGAAAGTGGCTTCATCTGTCCATAATATCTTGTATGGAAAAAGAATATTCTCCTCATATTGTCCCTGATACCAAAACGAAAAATCAAGTCGGATATCAAAATCGCGTTCTTTTAATGTGTTTATAAACTTGGGTTTATATGCCCGAAATCGATTTTTCTGAAGAATTTTTCTAACGCTTTCCCTCTTGCACCCTGTTGAATCACTTATCTTGGTTACACTAGTTTGACCGTGGTCAATAACAGTTAAACAAACATCAAGTTGTGCTGCTTCATCGTATTTACTTGCCGCGTGAGGTTTCTTAAAATTATTTTGAACAGATCCAGTTTCTCTAAATTTTGACATTATTCTTGAAACAGTGCTATGCTGCAAATTTTTTTCTGGATGCCTCTCATTAAAAATGGCAGATACTTGCCGGTGAGGCATATTCTCTCCACAAATTAAGACAATTTCTATTTTTTCTTGAATGGACAACATTGGTGATAACACTGAAAACTATAACTTGCGAAAATATTCAAATTTATGACATTTCTTTTATTTATTCGGCACTCTAATTCGTTTTTTTTCCATAGCCTACTTATAAAATTCAAAATTGCCTTGATATTTTATTGTGGATAAAAAGAAAATGTGTCTAAATTTTGAACTAATCTGATATCTGGGAATTTTATTATAAGTTTTTTAAACTTCTTAGGTGTATGTACTATCAAATAAATGGAATATCTGACGTCTATCTGTCAAAATTTTTAAATTAGGATAACTTTGCACCACCTGTGTCAAATTTTTTTGCCTCTAATTTTAAATTTCGAAAAAAAATGGCATTCTAGTAAAAAAAAGCTCATACAAACTAAATAAAATATTGAGTATGGTATAAGCAAATAGTTTAATATCCATTAAGCGAACTTACATTAAATAAAAAAAAAGTTAATTAGAGAAAATGGCAAAAAAATCAACTTTGAGCTAGAAAACTGAAACTTTGTATTTAGGCCAAGAATTGTACTAGAAACAACTTTTTCTAATAAAATTTTTTGAAATTCGGTAAAACAATGCCATTTTTCAGCATTTTTTGATTAAAATGTAATTTTTGACAGATACCGAATGACAGATGGTGACATTTGATTATATAATTTTTAGTCTAATTTGAAGCAAAAACGATTGCCGAAATTTAATTTTAACTAACCTCATTAATAAAAAAAAGTTCCATATGGTGCGGACTTTAATGGTGACACTGTATGACTATCGATTCAATTGAAGAGCGGTAAAGATGAGTGTTCGGCGAAGCTTTCCCAATTATCACAAAAGGCGGCCAGCGGCTGTTGGAGACGTTGCGTACGTGAAAACTGGTCAGTTGTCCTGGGTTGCGGAATGAAGAGTGATTAAGGGGATGCGATGTTGCAAATGGTTTTCGCGTGGGAAGGGTGATCAACAAAGCGAATGTTTTCATTTTTAGTGACAGTAGGTTTCAGAACTCTTTCCGTGGCGGAACGTCTTCGCCCCACGGATGTCTCGGGCTAGTAGCGTCTAGTGTTTTTAAACAGTGAGTCGAGTTACAGACTTTTCGTGGCGGAACGTCTTCTCCCCACGGTTTTCTCAAGCTATACGCACCTAAATAGTCGTGAACAACCTTTTGCAAAAATTGTTGAAATAAAAGTATAATACTTTGTTGGGTGTTTAGAGATGTAAGAGGAGAATATTCTCCCGAGAATATTCTCTAGAGAAGTTTTTCTACATAATCTACTCTGAAAAATTTTGCAATGATTTTTAAAATTTTGAGCTTTTCTAACCTTTTCAATAACTCTGGGGGAGTCCGAGTATAACAGTAATTCAGGGAAATCCCCTAGAAGCGCGAACGTATACTCGTATACAGCTGTGTGAATTGTAAATGATGTGTTGAGACTTGTTTTATTTTGGCGTTCCGGTCGGCTCAGTTTAGACCATCTATAAGTATAAAAACATGGAGCAAAATAAATTAAAGGGTATCACGAAACCAAAAGTAACATTTAGAAATATTTTAATACAAAAAATGTACTGTAATGTAATGTAGAAATTTTATTTCTTTTTATTGCCATTTCTAGCGATTTTCTTACCATTCTCAGAAAATTCTCTAACTTGAGAATGGGTATAAACAATTAATGTGAAGATTCCTCCAAGCAGACGATTGTGTAATTTAATAAGTATCGGCAATTTGCCTTGTACTTAAGCTTGGATCATCTTCGAAGGCGTTAAGGATAGCCTCTTCTAGTTGAACATCAGGTCCCGATTTCCGTTCAGATACAATTCTCGCACTTGGATACATACCACATTCTCCAGCACTAGTAAAAACTTATTGAAAGACCCGTCTATCTGGTACTCTCCGATTTGGAAAGCGACGCTGGTACTCGACGACTGCAAGATTTGAGCTCCCGTTGCAGAAGCCATAAACGAATATCATATCAGCATATTCGCGATGAAAGAATATCACAGGCATGAATCTAATGTTTAAATTGTCAGAAAATACAAATGCTGAACACGTTTTGACAGTAACAAATCTTATTCTTATTAATACCTAATGGGGTTACTATTGCTAAGCAACATTGCAAAGGCAACAGAACATACTTTTTGAAAACTATAAAACAAATATAAAACCTAGCCTACTTGTTAGAAATAATTTAATTAAAATTTTAATTTAAATATTGTTTACCTCTGTATTTCGGTAACGGCCGGAAATACGATCCATGTTTATAGGAACTTTTATGTTTATTTTGGGTCCCCGAATACGTACCTAAAATATTGACATTTCCTCCTGAATCACCCTGTATCTGTGTAGTTTAGAACGATATCGTAGATTGTTTCCTGAAGGAAATTTTCCAGACCGAAAATATTTTTTTATATTATATAGGAAGTTTCGATTCAATGAAAAAGTTTGACAAATCGACGACAAAGAAAGTATTTATAATCAACGCGATATTTACCTATGTTGCTGCCTATCTACTTACCGAACTTTTTGGATACCGTTGATTAGCTATGCGCGGACCAATTTCATGGCCTCTGCGTTCACCAGACATTACTCCTCTCGATTTTTATTTTTAGGGATTTAAAAAAAATTAGGTTTATAATACATAACACTACAACAATATTGTTGAACTACAAAAATCTATTAGTAATATTGTTAAAAACATCGATGAGCGAGCCTTTTTGAAGGATACAAGGAAAGTTTTGAAATGTGCTCGCAAATGTATTGAAGTAGAAGGGGATGTGTTTGAACATTTGAGTTTATAATATTTTTATTCTTGTTATTGGTAAATTAAAATCGCAATAATTTTTATTATAGTTTTTTTTTTAATTCGTTATTATAAATATCATAATTATAAATCACTAATCACACCTACATATATTAATTTTGTTTTTGGGTTGATTTCGCGTGGATGGGTTGTTGAGGAAGACCGTTTAACACGATACACGGCCGCCTTCGATAAAAAATGGAAAATTACATTAAATGAAAATATCTCCGTTATTATTAATTTTAGCAATATACTTAATGCAAATTTAAAACCGTTGTACGTCATACCCTTTACAGTGTTGCCAGCTTGTAACCAAAATATCCGAGTGAGGGAATGACAATTTTTTTTTTATAAAAACAAGATAAATATACAAAAATTTCCCATAATTTATATATTTGTTTTTTGCATAATACCTTTTACCATCAACTTTTGTAGATCTGACACTTCTTTTATTTTCATCTTGCCAAGATCGACCAATGGTACCCTTCTGGAAAATCCATGTTTCATCCAAGAAAACGAATTGGTACATAGATGCTTCTTTTTCTTTACCATATTCTTTCAAAAATTCCAATCGTTTGAAAGCTACATGGGAAAGTTCCATAAGCCCTCGCCTCGGTTATTTTTCCATCCGAAGCCTATTTTCTTTAAGAGGCTTCTTAAAAAGTTAAGACAACCATCAAACAGTTGTCTGTCTTTTAATTTCTTACTTAAAGTTGTCAAAGTTACATGATGTTCTAAAAAAAGTTACAGCTTATGCATAACCAATGTAAAATATTAGTTTTTGAATAATACAACTTACTTGTTTCATACATTCCATAAATAGTGTCACGGATAGAACTTATATCCAATCTTGACACATTTACAACTCTCTTTAAATAAAAACGTTTCCTTTTAGGTGACTCCATAATATATTTTGCTTAACTGTTGTTGAAACTGCGCTTACAGCTATTTTTCACAAATAGTAAACAACGTAATCGACAGAGATAATGTATGTGCACTTTTGTTGTTCTTAAAAGGAGAGTTTTTTAATGCTATTTATGAAAAGATCTGGAGTTTTCGTTAAAAAATTAACTGCACAGCAAGACAGAATCACAAAACAATAATTAAGGTTAAACAATCAATGAGCGAGCTAGCGCCACCGCACCTTTTACAGTTGTGTTGCCAACTATCGGACAATAAAATTCAAATTATATTAATTTTTATAAGCTTAAATAAACAAAATATTTGCTATAAGTGGGTTCGTATCAAAGAAGAATACTTTAAGTTTGTAGTAAATTTATTATCGCATAAAGTTTTAATACTTTTTGCCCAAATTTAATTTCCTCGTGTTTTCTTACGGACTGACAATTATCAGCTGATTAATGACGTGCATCGGTTTTAAATTTGCATTAACCAGATGTAGTAATGGACAAATTTTGTTTACCATTTCTCCCTCTATCAAACGATTATAGCAGATATAGGGCATTCAATTAAATAAAAATATTTTTGTCAATGATTCTGACGTTCAATTGCTTTTTTTTGGCATCAGCATAATAATCAACGTAAAAAATACACTATTTTGCTAACTTAGTCGAATTCTTAGCTTTTATAAGTAGAAAGTTAGCAATAGTGTCGACTTCATGTTGAACAGGCGGTATATCTTATCATCCGCCAGTCTACCGAAAATATACTTTTTTTAAAGTCAATATTACTATCTCAATTTTAGTTTTTCAAATGTTGTCCCGGTCTTAAGAAGTATAGGCGTACGCATGGTCGAAAAATACGTAGATAGAAGAAGTCACGACAATAATTTGAAAAATGACGATCGAATCCGGTACTGAGACAGGAGTCTAGTCCTTTATACTTTAGCAAAGACACTGTTAAGTTTATTTAAGAGATATTAATTCCAAATATATAACTTGATTGGTATTTTAGTGAAGAAATCATGCCATAACTACGATTCTATTTTGTTGTCTTGTAGTCTGGAAACAAATTGAATCCTGCATAGAAATAAATTATTGTATCGTCTTTTTAACTTTATTTGATATGCTTACGGTATTTATAAACATTTTTGTCTTCACTAAAATATCGCTTGAATAATGGAAAGATAAACATCCCTATATGAAAACTATTTAAAACGAAATAATGTTACCTTATGTATTTAATTGCCTTATGACCGTTAAAAACAAGTGGTTTAGTTTTTCTAGAAATCTTGGTAATCATCAACCTTACAGGGTATTCAGAAAACGAAGCATAAGTGCATATGAATTTTTCCAATTAATTATCTAATAAGAAGATTACTGATACCTACCTACTTAAATAAAGTAAGATAATAACGAAGATTTTAACCTTTTAACTTGGGTACGACACTTACTGAAATTTAATTTTACCAGTTTATTGGGAAATGTTTTAAATATGAACAGAAATAAAAACAAGTTTATTATTTTTTGCTAGCTTTTTGGTCACCCTGTATATCATTATTTTTTTTTACATATCGACTATGGTATTAAGTGGTGTGTTGAAATGAATAATTTAAAATGTTGTGTAGCGTGATTGCAACTACTTGTAAGTCCTATAAGAACGTTTGTCAGTATGTTATATTAAAATAGTCTCATTTCAATATCCTCGGTGTTTCACTCAAATATTACCTTAGAAATATACATAAAAGTATATTTTCTGCATAAAAAAATTAGATCACTTGAAAAAATCCGTGCCTCAAATTAAACTTTTATTTTTCTAATTCTAGAAATTATAAAAATGATCGTATATAAAAACAATACATAAACCGCGAGAAAACATGCACAATAGGATATACCCATCCTTAAAATTAGGTGTCATTAGGGCGACTACGTTTATTTTTTGACAAGTTAGTTACCTTAAGTTTTAAGTTTGAACGGGATTAATTACCATCAAAGTAATAGAGTCATTTGGTCAACCCTCAAATTATACTCTTGACCTAATTTTTATAAAGCATTTTTAAAGTATGGTTAGCCCTGAAAATTTAAAGTCAATGCGATGCTATAGTTTTCGAAATATACGAGACCAAAATCAAATAGAACGCTCGCGAGGCATTCACGTCATTACCTCTCACAGTTCGTCCGCTTTGAGCTTGTGCAACGGTCTTTCTGTGCATATTCAAAGGACCAGCAACGGAGAAAGGGCGACGTAAATGGTCACCTGTCTTCTTAGTCGTAAACAGCAAGTAACCGCGACAGCGAGCGCGATCCGACTTGCTATAGGAGATAATGACGCCACACAGCTTATTTTGAAGGCTTTAAAGGCGTTATAAAATAAAGATTTGTTGCAGTTTGCAATAAAATTACAAAATTTTTCAGAAAATGTAATAAAAAAATGCTAAATAACCCCATTACTGAAACACTATTTTTTGGTCCCATGGGATAGCTCTTAACGTAACAAGTTCCAGTACTATTTTACTGAACGAGAAGGATAATTCCTGAACCTTCGAGATCAGTAAAGTCATTTTCAGGCAGTGTTACGTACACTATTTCGTTGTTTACTAACTTTGTACGGCTCTACAAACAATTCTCTTAAAGCCAAACATCATTAGTGCCAAAAATACTAGATTTGCAGTGACAGATTAAATTCCGGACGGAACAAACTTTAAATGCTTGTCAATTTCGCTGTTGACCCTTGACGTCACAAGGTCGGCAGCCATTTTGCTTGGAGGACAAAGTGGCAGCTAGCAAACAAACCTAGTGTTAGGGTTTAAGATATACTTATACTTACGGTTTACTTTTAATCGTGACCCTAATAGTTTGAGTTCTGTAATCGTGACTTTTTGCTTAATTTATAATTGAAGCTTTATTAAGTGTCCTAAATGAAAAGGCCATTTAAAAATATCGGGATAATGACAGTTAAATGTTATTAGCTAAAACCTTTCTACCCTTGACTACATAAGCATTGAGATTTATTTCCTTTGCATTAACATTTTGCACCAAACCAGATTCGGAAAACTGGAATGTTCACCGAACTTAATCTCTCTAAACATATAAGGTCCAATATCACCACTATCTTCGTATCTACATTCAACATCACCAATAAGACTTATTAGATTTACTTCCTTCCGTGTTTTTAAATTCTTGGTAAGGTTTACAATATAGAACAGAATTTAAACAAAATGATTGAACACTAGGAAGCTCAAATAATTTTAACGTATGCAGCCATACAGTTCTAACACGAACAAGTATTAAGTAATAGAGCACACTTCATTTGTAACCAATTAATCCCAAAATTACTTGGGCACTTTTTAAATTACACCAGAACTGTTACTAACATAAGCCTTTGTGACGTTTGTCCTCCAGGCAAAATGGCGCACTGTAAAGTGACAGGTACAGCTATTACTTACTGTACGAATTACGAAAAACAGCTGCGTTCGAAAATGTCTTTAAGACAAATCTGGAAAAAACTGTTAACGGGCAAGCCTGAACTTCCCTAACAAATTATCAATTTCTAGCCTATTTTTTTCAAGGCCCACCATAAAGCTAAATGTATAAACTCGAAAAATAAGCGAGGTTTAAAGGTTCGAGCCGGTGAGGGTCGGAGTTATTATTATTAAGTGCAATATTTCATAATTTTGGATGAGATTAATTGACACCATTTTGCATAGCATCCATTATTCAAATTTTCCGGCACTAAACCAAAACGGCAACACACAAGAAATAGAAACGCGATCGATCAACGACATTTGACATTTATTTCCCTCTCATTAAAATTACCCGAAATAATTGGATAATAGGAGGTTAACTAGACAAAGCATAACCGCCGTTAATGACACCTTATTTCCGTAGATTACCTTCCATAATTTATATTGGAATTTAATAGAGTTTTTTTTTATTTATAAATATATAGTATATAATGCTGTTGCTCTATCCCATATTGTAAGAGCCTTAATATGTATCTCAACCTGCTGGATAATAGATAATATATAATATTATTTTTGCGTGAAATTTTTTATAATTGAAAGATATGCTAAAATATTTTAAAATAGTCATATGGTAAGCAAAATATGGCACCGTAAAGTTTATACATTCTGAAATCTTAGCTGTAAAGCGTTGAAAATTTAAATTCAGTTTTCCTCCATTTCATTAAAAGCAGTCGACAAAAAACTGTGTAGCTAACAACTACACAGGCTTATAAAAAATATATAAAGGAACTATGGCCCTTTCTAGAACTGAATTTGAACATTACCACTTTGCGTAAAAATCACTTTAATGTTCACCAATTCTCAATCATTTTTGCACTGCTTTGCAAATGTTCAAAAATTGAGTTTCTTTCGTTAAAATCAATAATTGACAATAGGTACCTGGCAGAATTAGTCAGATAAGTAGTAGATAAAATTAAAACCACTTTATGTTAGTCTGTTTGCCAAGTTGCTTAGGGCAGGCAAAGTTAGATATTCATGATAAGGATTTAATACCTTACTCGCCCAGATCAACTATGAAAGTTGTTTGTTAAAAAAACACCCCTTTGAGCGCGGCCGAGTAGTAGGTGGCAAAGATGGCGTACCCTGATCAGATTTCTTATCAAATCGCGATGACATAATAATATACAGTTTGCAGGTTTTTTGTTTGCTCGTGCGTTATTACTGTGACTAAAATCTAATGAAAATTACGAGATTCAATAAGCCAAAGTTCATAAACGTTAATATTTTGAAGGTCAGAATAATATTCTAAGAAATAATCATGAATACTTACCGCCAATACGATGAAAATAGGTCTGAAAAGAACAGTTTTTAGGATTAAATTAAACTTCAAGGCACAAAAACGTTGATAACAAATTAAAGTTGACAAATCACAACCAACGAAATCAACAACTTCACCACAAAGCATACCCTACACAGCGACATCCCACAATATTTTGGTGGCCAGCGCAGCGGTGGATGGAATGGGAACTAAATTCTTGAGGCGGGCGATTTAAATTATGTAAAGGACATAATGTTATAACGAGTTAGATTGGGAACATACGAGTATCATATTAACATGCGTCTCATTATCCGCAAAAACTGAATTTACAGACCATGCCAACACACGTTAATTTGACACTGATATGTACCTATATATACCAAAATAAAACGGATAAAAATACATAAATGCAAATATTTAGTTTATTTGTATATACAACAACTATTTCCTAAAAAGAGCTTCGGAATATACAATATATAAGAAGCCTAAATCGATACAAAATGCAATGAAATAAATTAAACCTAAAAGTTACCAATACTATTATTAATTCCTAAAAGGCGAAGTCTAGCTTGACGAAGTTAACTACTTAACATCTGGTTCTGATTTAAAGAAGCAATGTTTCTTAAATTTGGAAGAATCAGCTCATCCAGGTACACAACATTTTATTGCAGACATGAAAGACCTTTGAAATGTTAAAAAATTACAAAGACGACACGAAAACATACTCAAGCGGTAGAAAACACTACACTGCAATAAATGGTGAACATAGCGAAGAACAGATACTAACTACAGGTGTCCCACAGGGATCTGTTCTCGGACCACTGTTATACTTGTTATACGTGCACAATCTGAAATTCACCAACCTGACAGCAAAATATTTCAAATTTGCAGATGACACAGTGCTAATATATTCTGGAGAAAGTGAAAAACAACTTGAAGAAACTGTCAATAGTGATCTAGTAAAGTATTTTAACTGGCTGTGTTACAATAAACTTTCTTTAAACGTCCAGAAAACAGTATTTATGGTTATTAGGCAGAAAAGTAAACCACCGTGCAATCCCCAAATCAAAATTAATGAAACAAATATCAAAAGAGTTACTGAATATAAATACCTTGGACTAACTATCACAGATAATCTATCCTGGAAAAACCACGTAAATGGTGTGATAAACAAAATAGTTCCTATGTTGGGCTTTATTAGAAAATGTGCTCACCAACTCAATAAAAAATCTACAACAGTTTTATAGAGCCACATATGCGATACCTAATGCCCTGCTGGGGAAATACATGTACTAGACAGTTGGATCAGCTCCAAAGACTACAAAACAAAGCGATTAAAGTGATATTCGGGATGAATTTACTACACGCCAAGTGAGGAAATATATAAAAAAGTGACATACCTGAAAATAAATCAATTGAAAGTATTTGAACAAACCAAACATGATATACAAAATAATAAACTTAAAACCAGTGTAAAACTACAAAATAACAGACAATTCTACACATACAACACAAGAACAAACCATGAATTAAGAAATTCATATGCTAGAACTAAAAAGGGACAGGACTCACCAATATATAGAAGTATACAGGAATATAATAGGATTCCACAAAGAATACTCCATGGAAATACCAAGAAACTGACGTGCAATATTAAGAAATATATAAAGGAAAATAGAGTATAGACATTTAAGTGGCAGGATAAAGAAATATAAACTACATTTGTTTGCCTTTCGGAATAACTTTATTTGAATGTTAATAATTATACCATACAATTTGTAGGCCTCGGTTTTGAGGTCAATAATAAATTATTATTAAAAAAAAAAAAAAAAGAAGTAGACAGTCATTTCTGACATTACTGGTCTCGTCGTGTGTCGACCCCCGACATAACAACGACATCAGCGCTTGCGGTGAATGGATTGTCTCGTAACATATTTTGGCGGGTTCCCAATTAAGAAAACTCTATAGCTCTATGCTGTGCACTCTGCTAATAACTTTTGTCTCTATCTACTATGAATTCGATACGTATTGCGCAAGCCCGGAGACGTTTTTTTTTATGTTTGTATTCACTTTTAAGGCTATAATAAATAAAGATGGGGAGTAATCTCTTGATCGTTGATCCATGACGCATGGGCGCTTTACCTTAGGTTTGCACAATCTCCAAAAATAACAACAAAAAACAAACAAAATATAAAAAATACATACTTTAAAGCAAATCATTTAATTGTACCGCTGGCCCCCGTCGCCTCTATTCGCCGGCGCTGCTACGCGTATCCCTGGTCCTACATCTACTCTGTGCTACTACGAGGAGTACTCTCTTGTTGTTGAGAATTCTGTGAATGCGGCAAGCCCTCCAGATGCCAACCCATAGGTTACATAGCGCACATGCTCTCTATTAAGGTGGCACGCCAGACTGTCCACCGTTGGGCTTTTAAGCTGAAATCAGCTATATTAGAGGTTATTTAAAAAGACCGAAACCCTAATAAAACGTGCAACAAAGACCGCTACAGGGTATTCTTTGTTTTCATACAAATCAAAAGCAAGAGTAAATTAAAGGGAATATGCAGTTGACGCCCTTCAAAGAGAGTAAAATAATAAATGACATAAGTCTTCGTGTTCTATCTTTTACCAGGTACCCAAGCGTGTACCTGAGGAAGAGAGGCATAATGTAATATGAGGGTGTATTTTGTATCCTTTTATAAACTGACTGATATCTGTGGTGAATGCTGGTGAGATATTGGTTCAGATCCGGAATGTATTATTTCAGTAAAGTTAAGTAAAAATTAAAAATGAAACCAGTATTACTGAAATTATGTTTTATTTTACATATAATTCATAATGAGGTAATTTATTAATAATCGTAATATTTTATATTTTTGTTTTTTATAGTTTTTATGTTCAGTGGCGGCTCTAGGATTTGATATTTAATAGGAATTAATACAAAAATATATTTCATATTTATATTTATAACATTTTTTTAAAAAAATAAAGAAATAAACATACAACTACATACAAAAAGTTATTTTGAATCTGGAGATAAAGAAATGTCACTTTCAGAATCTGAACCAGAATCTGACACATGAATTATCAGTGGCTTAACCTCCAGAATATGGTATTTTTGCCAATAACCCCTTATAATATTATTTGCATGGCAAACACAAACAGACCAGTTTTCGGGGGTAATGGTTTGTAATGCCTCTTTCCAAACATCCAAAACGGCATTTTTATCTTTCCTGTCTTTTCCAATAATTTGTTTATTAAAAAATGTTTTAGCGTTGAAAATGCAGTGGTAGGGCGGCAATCTCAAAATTTGATGACCCATAGTACAAATTAATTCGTCCACGGCATATCCTAATTTTGCTTTGTTTTGTTTTACTATTTGTAGCAATTCGAGCTTGAGTACGTTTTCCATAAAATTGATATTTTTGCTTTGTAGCCAGCCAGGAAATGATATCAGCTTTTCTCGTTGAAGCATTTGGCACATTTTCGCTGAGCCGTGAATGGTTTGGTGCCAGCATGGAAAACTATATATCTTTTGCCGTCTGATTGTTTTTTATTTGATGTTGTCATCATAATTGTCATGTTCTAATGTCACTACCATTTTGAAATATCCATGTTTCGTCCATAAAAACCACATCTAACGGAGTTTCTGATAACAAGTTTTCTGTGTATTGTCTTTTATACGTTTTGAAACAATATCCGGTTTTTCCATAATGAAGCGCCTGCGACTGTCCCTTTTAAAATTTAAATCCCAAATGCTTTAACAAATGACCTAATGTGGAGTTGCTTAGGTCAATTATTTGTTTGGCATGCTATTCCTTTTTTAGCTTTTGCCGTGTGGCATACTTATGCGTGGCAATCATATTGTAACTACGTTCATTATTTGAGTTTTCCTTGCCTCAGTTAAATCCCTTGTTTTTTTGTGCACGCTTTTCTCTATTAGCCTAAAAAGGAAATTGAATATTATTACTACATATTCTTTTATTACTTTATAATTGAATATAAATACTTATAATAAATTACAATCCTTATATATTATATAATATAAAAATTGCATAATTTTTTGGTCCATAAACGTCTAATACGTCATCCACTGAGGGACACCCTGTATTCATATGTGAATAAATTTCAAACCACTTCCCTGGGAGAGGTTTCTGTTGTATATTCCTTTCGGATCCTGGCTACAGTTTTGTCACTAATCTTACAGGCTGCATTGGAAATTGGCTGAAGGCTATTTTCTTTTTTATTTTCAAAATACTCCAAAACGTTTAAAATAATTTTCCGTGTCTGTGCGTTAAACATTTAGCACCAAAATTTCTAAGTTGAATGTCGAATAAACCCCAAAATTCCTCGCTTGTACCTGAATTTTTGGGTACCTGGGAAAAGGTTCTCTGTTCCGCTTTAATTTCTCACACCTGACAAAGAGAAGCAATTAAGGGTTGGTACTTGCTAATTTCATGCCTATGATTTGTTTTGAAGAAAGAAAGATGATTAAAAGATGTAGCTTTCTTTGTTGCAGGTTTTATTGCCCTTTCGATATTTTTAAATAATCTCTACTATATTACGCTGACGGTGTGTGACGTGTGTACTGCGGTCCAGTGGCGGCTCGTGGGTGTGTAAGGGGGTGAGGGTAAAAAATAGCTCCGCAGGCGAAAACTTTTCGCGATTTCAAGGTCATTGGCTTAAAATGAATAGTTAGGAATTCAACCAGCGATATAATTACTTTGAAATACTAGGTTTCACGAGAAAAATATTCAATTTGCAAGGTCAGAGTCAATTTCTCTCAGTGCATCCGCTATTGTGTCTCTATTTTGCTCTACTTTCGTAAGCGCCACAGAATTCTTAATATTATGTTCTTTGGAACTTTCGTGTGATTTTACCGCCCGTGAAAATTTTTTTAAATCAGAATACCCACCCCCTGAATTGTTTTTTACGCTGCCTAATAAAATACAAGGCCAACAATATAAGCTTTCCTTATAAATACTTCCGCACAGCCACTTCTAGGTTTCGTACCAAGTAACCTGAAAAGCTCTTGAATATTGCTTACCCTGTCTCTTATCATTAAATATTGCCGAAATTTTTGGTGTCGGACGACTACATAATATCTGTCTTTTTTCCGTTTCGTTTCTTCTTAAAAATAGCGTTTCAATGACTGAGAGAATAATATCATGGACAGGATTTATATTTTTTTAAAACAATAAAATTTAGCGTTTAATAATTAATAACATAATAAAGAAATCTTAAAACTTACCGGATCTTGAAAATATAACCTTAATTTGCCGAACACGAAATTATAAATTGCCCAAACAAACACTGCCAATACTTCTCCATTACCTGCATCGCACCTGTATCCTGACTACACAGTCACAACTCACAAGAATATTAACATAAAATAAACCAATAAAATATGACAATTTGTAATTTTCCTAAATTAAACCAAGACACACAGTTCACACACCTGCTACGATATAAGTCGGGCGCTGGGTAATCACAGAATTCGCAGAATAAAACATGTGATTTAAACAGCCAATCAACAACCAGCTAAGCTAGGATCTTATAGCCTCAATGAGAGAAACAAACGCGAAATGACCCCCGGGTAAGAGAGAGACAGACCAAACAAAAGACGTTAAGATTTTCGTATGAGGCTTGCCAAAATAGGTACGAACACTCGGAGCAGTGAAGCTGAAATTATTTAGCCTCTCGGCCGTCGACGAAAGTTTACAGAATAAAATAGTCGCTTATAGCGCGGCGCTCGGTAAAGCAGTATGAATATTATTTTTCATATGGAATTTATATTTGAAAATTTATAAATTTAAAACAAACATATTTGTATTTTTTGAGAGGAGTTTGGGAGATTGAGGGTGAGGCGCGGCCTCAGAGGCCTACCCTGAGGAGCCGCCACTGCTGCGGTCACCTTTTAGAATGTTTTTTTGTATAAGTTCTGGCGGCTTTAAATTTACTAAAAATGAATTCCGTTTAATTTTTTATTACGAAGCCACTTTGTAGTCGATCTTCCACCATTAAATCCGAATTAAACAGACTCAATTGGACAATGCATATCGACGAAATATAGAATTAAATAATGACCAGGTGAAACATAATCAGTACATTTTAAACTTAAAAGTACCTAGGAACATGATAAATGCTCCTTGGTATATAAGTAATAACGAGATCCATCGTGATCTTCATATCCCGTGCGTCGCTAGTGAAATTAAAAGATTCGTTATCGTTACGAATCCCGAAGCTCGTCTGCACCACCACCTTAACGTCGACGTCATCAGACCAGGACCAAGCCTTTTGAACTAGTGTAGAGCTAAGAATTAGTGCCGTGTGTGAGTATACAGGGTTAGTTCCGTATATTTTGGAGCACCCCTAGAGCGTTTATTTTAAGAGAATCTAGATTTTCAAACATGCTATATTATGAAGTAAAATATTTAGTAAACGACTAAAGAAACATATGAAATGTATATATATTTGGAATAAGAAAAGAGCGAGGAATAGAAAAATACATATATATATACTGGGGGTTCCATTTAAAAATACCAAACTTGGTATTTTTAAACATATTTACGATGTTCATTTGCTTTATCCAATGACAAATTTTTACTGATCTTGGAACACAGCGCTCGGGGCCAAATGATAGTAATTTTCAAATTCAGCGGGCCTGATTTACCCTAAAACCGACATTGGTTACCCTGCGGCAAAATGGCTATAGACTAGTGTTCTTAATAGATAACAGTTGTTCGTTAATATTTTAATGGGATGCAGAAAATAATAACTAATTCAATTTACAATGTTTACATAGTTTTGTAAGCCTTTGATAAAGACCTGAAAAGATCGAAACACGTGTCAGGCAACTGAATATTTAATAAAAAAGTGAAACATTTTTATTAAATTTTGTTCATCTTTTGTCATTTGTGGAAATTACAAAATATAAAGTATTCTGGCATATCTTTAAAATTCATTTTAAGGCTTTTGCATGAGTCGTTGTTGTTATCAGAACTATTATGAATAAAAGAAATAAATGTTGCTAAATATCATAAATAAAAGGAAAATTTATTTAATGTAATTATTATGTGTATAGTACGAAATTATTTAAAAATTACTTTGATACATATGAATGTTCAATGTTAATGTATGTATGCAAGTTCGTACACAGGGTGTTTGATAAGTACTTTTAATTATATGGCATTGTTTTAAGAATAAGTTTTGTTTTCGCTATTTTGTAGTCGTGATTTTCGCATTTATTTAATAATTCGCTTTATTATTAGAAAATATCTTTGCAATGCTTAGTTTTTACTTTTAAAAACAAAGTTGGTTTAGGTTAGATCTCAAATAGTGTTTCCAAACTTGAGTGGTGATACTGTGTGTCTGCTGATGGAATTACCTAAAGAACTTGTACTACTAGAAGTCATTCTTATATGTGACTACACAGTTTGTTGACAAACAACCTTAGAAGACTGGTTAAAAAACTACCGAGAAATTAAATTAGTTTTAATTATGAAACAATCAAGCTTAAAGCAGGTTTAAAAATCAAACATATGTAAGATGACGCAATTTTTCTCCTTTACCCCTGTATTACCAGTCCACGAGTTAAGGAGTTAAGATTTTTACATTAACTTTTAGATAAGCTTCCATTTTCAGGTAATCCCAACCTACAAAACTGGGCCTTAGAAAGCTTATCTTGTTATTCCACTCCAATAGTATATGAATAGCCAAGCATAAAATGTTGGCTATTATTCATGTGGATAACGTTTTAATACGCGCCAAATGCAAGTGTTAGTGGGACATGTTCATAAGATTTTTGCTTCGATAAAAATAAATATGTTATTCCATCCTAAGATATACAGTATTGACTATAAAATAATACGATTCACAAATTTGATCGTGCAACTATACTGGGCGAATATTATTTATTCTTAAGTTTGTTATACAGGGTATTACATATTATGCCATAATTGTCCTTGGAAAATCTGATATCGTTAGAGGTAGAGGAATTTTAAAGCTAAGAAATTGTAGTCCCCAAACTCAAAACAGTGGTTACTTATGAATAAAGCAAGAAGCCCTCCTCTTTTTTAATTGATGCAAACCTGAATGTTAAAAGCAGCGGTCAGTAAAAATCCTTGCGACACCCTCTGAGATGCACAGTAAAAGTAACTAAGAGATAAAACATTAGGAGCGAATTTAATTAATGTTGCAAAATATCCAAGCAATCGATAAAAAAATAACATTGCATCACAGAATTTAATAAGAAAGTAGGTAATATTTCCAGAAACATGTTTACAAAGTTCTGAAAAGTAAAACGCGCTTTACATAAATATCAAATCGGATTGTGTTAACTGTAAAGGTGTCTTCTAGTATTCTCACTAGACGTGCAAGGCCCGGAAAGGGCAAAGAGTTTTCCAAGCATTTGCAATGTTACCAGCTTATCGCGGAGTTTTAGTCCATTTTGAGGTTTTTAAGAAGTGGGTTGTATGCCAAATGCTTTCTTAGTCTACATTGACAAAAACGCGCTAATACTGGATGCCGAGGAAGACAAGATTTAGGGTACATATACAATGTTTCAAAAAAGAAAAGAAGAAGAATATTACACCTTGAAGGGTATTGGATGCGTCTTCATCTCCTAATATAATAAAGCAGATCTTTTTAGTTTTTCTCCTCCATTTTTATACTCTTTAGTGGGAATGAAATATTTGAAACAAAGATTGTAGCGCATTTGTAGTTTTCCCATAGCTTTTTAATAAGTGAAGATACATTTTTTTTTGCCATTCTTTTTATGACAAGAGTCGCATGGAGCTAATTTATTAAAAAAGCCGTATTAAGAACAACTTTTTGATTGTCAAAATAAAATACCAAAAGTTATTCAAATTATTGTTTATCGAGATTGAGTAAAATAATTTATTATTTATTCGGTTAAATTCCAGGGTTACACAGTTACGGTGTACATATACAGCCGCCTTTACTACTAGCGAGCGTGTTTTGTATTTCTTTTTGGAAATGTTCTATTTATATTGAAAAATGTACAAATCAGTAACAAATTGTTTTGGACGACATAAACAACTTAATTAATGAATAATTGACTTTAACGACCACAGTAATATAAGTTACACAACTTACTGACGAGTACTTATTTGACAGGTCAAAACAAAACAGATTTTTGTGAATAAGCAAGGCCTACTTTGCATTCCAAATTAATAAAAATGTAATTAATCTATTCTAATGAAATGGCAGCTACGAAACCTACCTACTTCTTCTCCTGTCTTCGAGGGTATGGAACACAAAAAAGAGCCACCATTCTTTTTACCCCCCGCAAACGGGCAAAAACCACCCTTTTGCCCCGCTTTCTAGTGGATATGAGTGTTTGGGAGGGGTATTATTGGGATTTTTAAGAGGGTTTAGAGACATGGAAAGGGTTATGAGAGGTAAGTTTCCTTGGCCCTTGGCCCAAGGGTTGTTATAGCCCTGACCCTATTATTGCCCTTTCCTTGTCTCTAAACTCTCATGAAAATCTCTATCATTCCCTCCAAACACGCATTACCACGAAAAAATTGCGAAAAGGGTGGTTTCGGGGGTAAAAAAGGTTTTGACTATTTTTTTGGTTTTCTCTACCCTCGAGAACAAGGGAGAGGGGAAGTTAGTTTCATAGCTGCAGCTAATATTCATTAAAATGTGGCAAGATCTCAACGCACTAAATTAAAAATCAAATTAAACCTACATTGGCAAAAGTGGCCGCGATTTTGAAATGAATCTATAAAATCTTTTCAAACTTGGGGATCGTTCATAGATTGAAATTACCTTTCCAACGAGGTATCGCTTGATCCCATCTGCCATTTAAAAATTTTATTCAAAATGGCGCCCTGCCGCCATCTTTGAAAACTGAGTCCAGAATTCATACTAAAAAAGTGGCATTTTAGTTATTATTAAACGTACCAAAATTTCATTATTCTCACATTTGTTAATCAAAAGTTAAAGGGAGGGGGGGGGGGCAAGTGCATACAAACCTTTTGTCGCAGTTAGAAAGAGAGAACGAAATAATTTCCTCACGTTTTCCATTAAAAAAAATGGATACCTTTCACCTGTCTCGGGGTCCTGTCCTGCATCGATATTAGGCTCTGATGAGTTTATGAAAAGTCTAGAAATATTTTTCACTGACAAAAAAATTAAATTAAAATTAGATGAAGATTAAAGTAGTAAATCGAGAACAGAATAGAAATAGGTATGTGATCTTATACAAACCAAATAATAATAATTTTAAAACTAAAAGTTAATATTTTTTTTAAAACTGTCCAATTCCCTTTTCTTGTTTATAGATAGAGATTTTTCAGCAGCACATGGGGTATTTTTTTTCTTAAAATGTCCCTTATCTTCAGCCACTAAAGAAATACAAATCGTGCACCCAGGAATTTTTAACCCAATTCACCTATACCTTAGCTAAATAAACAACTAAGTAAACAACTCATACGCGGAATATAATAAATTATGTAGGCACACAACAATAAAGTTCATCACAAAGATCTAAAAAATACGAAAAACACAACGTTTAAATAAAAAAAATACATACAAAATTCTGGCGCCATTTTACGACAAGGCTAACCAGACGGCGGGCTTACGCCGGCCATTTTCTTGATTTATTAGAACTAAGATTATATTAGTATTTCGTAGGGGTTCTTAAAAATCACTTTACTTAAACTTTCTGTTAGATATTAATGAAAACCGGATAAAAAAACGTAATTAATTAGGAAAACCGCAACAACTTGTTTTGCACAATTTGCACACTAAACGCCGACCAACAAGTGTCGAGTCACGTGACTATCCGATCTTCATCCAGCGTTGCCGTAGTTTCTACTTCGTGGCTTGAAGTAAAGGAGGCTGTGGTATATCATTATAATATGCAATATTAAGCACTCAAAGTAGAAAAAGTATCTCTCTGGCCAGAAAAAATATAGAAGAAATTAATTATTAAAGAACAAACTAAAAATTCTCGAAAAATCTCGTAAGGTACAGTATCTATGTACTTATATCAGATTATTTTTTAAAGGAATTTTGCTTAACTTACCGGCTATAAATGAAGGAATAAAAATCCGATGTTCTGACTGTATAAATGAGTACGAATGAATAAGGAGTTGAAATACAACCAATCGCAATCGACAGTCTTTTGCCAATTTTTTTTAGACACATTTTGATCTATAAAATAAAAACTTTTATTTATAAGATCGATCAATCGGACCAGTTGTTTAGTGTGCGTGACTGCGCGATTACATAGTAAATACAATATCTTGACTGCTGTAAGCTGTAAGAATAGATTCACCGTCCAACGTGCAGTAAAATATTTTTTAAATAGCTCATCCAATACCCTTAAAGAAGTTGTGGATGATGATTAAAAGTTTTACAAATATTTTTGAAGGCGATATTTTCATAAATGTTCATCATTGGATTTTCAAAAAACATTTTGCCGAACCATTTTTTTACTACGATAACGATATTTGATGCACGAAAGGTCGTCCACACTATAGATATACAGTCTTTGGCTACGACATATCGGTAAGGGCAAGCACAATATCTTAAAAATGGTGCAGTCATGGGCGTGCTATACCGATATGTTTTAAATGCAATAAAAATACTTAGGAAATTATAGTCCATCATGGAAAGCTTGAATGATTCAATGATAATGATTTTTTAGTTTTGGTCGTGTTAATGTTAATGAATTAAAGTTTTTCGACACGGCGCCGACGTATTTATAAAAACTGAATAACTTTCGCTTGTTGTATCACTACTCCACTGACAAATACAAATATCGGCCGCTTGCTTTTCGAGCGGCACACGATTAACAATATAGTCACCTATTCCCTTTAATAGTGCACTATGTTGCCATATTTCCATGCAATTTTACTATCCAAATTAATAGGATAGGAAGAAATTTTGAAATTTGAAATTATAATAAAATACTGCTATTAGTATTGATCTTTAATAAATACATTTTTTAATTCCAGCGTTTCCTTGCTAATAAATATTAATTTATAATTAAGTAACGGTATGTGGCAACATCATAAACCACTGAACGTTTTTTGTCTGCATTTTTTCAGTAGCTACAGATAAATGTGTCGAGCTATACACGATATCTCACATGCATCTTTGAACCCACGCCAAACATTTCTTTCAAAAGATTGTCTGAACCGTGGCAGGTAGCAAGCAGGTCACATAGTGAAAATAGACCTTTACTCTGTTTTCTGAGAGTAGTAACTTTTTTAGAAAATTAAAACTTACCTCATTTTAATGTTTCTGGGGTTTCTGCTTTATGTGGCTACTAATCAATTATGTTGTATATGAGGCCTTTTTATGTATCACGCTACCCATTCCTGCAAAATCTGAAAATTTACAGAAGTTTTGAAAGGAATCATACCTCACATCAAAGATATGTCTCCTTTCGTACCAAACAGTTAAGGTGGCTATATATTTGTTTAAGCGTTCTCTCAAAAAGTATGAAATAATATTTAAAGAAAAATTGTTTAGTAACAAACGACAGCATTCATCAATAATTGTCACTTTATGCCACATTGTTAGCTTTTGGAGTAATGCACAACCAGATTAGCATATATTCTTTATTCATAGTGCAGTCAACTACTCCTTGAGATTTAAGGTGGATTTATACGGACGCATTAAGGAAAATTAACAATTAACATATATAAACGTTAATGATTTTATACTGGTGGCCTGCATAAATCCACGTTTATTTAAAAATAGCTAAGCCCGGCGTGATTTAATAATTTTCTCTATATACCACTTAATTTGGTTACAAGACATAGACATTCCATTGTATGTATTCTAAGTGTAGATTTAAAAGAAGGGATGGTTCCTTTACATTTGCTTTTCATTTTAGCTGTGACCGATTAACTACTGCAGCGGAACTGTCTAGAATTCTACCACTTTCTACTGTAAAATTATATTTTTGAAGGCAATAGTAGATACAAAAGCTACTTTGTCTTTTTAAGATCGGGAACAAAGAATTTTATTATAAAAATCGAACCTTTAAATTTGTGTTAGCGTTTTTGTAACGTTTCTGGCGGCATGTTTCTATTTAAGATTTGCATGCCCTTGAAGTTTTATGATAAATTTTTTAAATACTTAATAGTTTAAGCCAAGTCATGCTACTTATTAACAATATAAACGTAATAGTTGGTGAAGAAGGAGAAATAAGTACTACAAATTATTAGAGTAGAAAATAACTGGAATAGGTACTGTTCGCACGTTTGGGGTCTGCTTCCAAATATACTCTGAGATAGCTAGCAGGTGAGTAGTTTAATCCAGGATAGGAAGGTTTAGCTATTTTTAAGTAAATCGCAACAAGTAGTAGGCAGATTTATCAATAGGTGTTGGAAGAAAATCCTAATGTACATTAACCTAACAAATGTGCGATTTACCATTTTCAAACACGTGGCTTTGACAGGTCGGCCATTTTGCCTGGGGAACAAATAAAGGTTCACGACCGTTTACGGTAATGACTTATTAGACTCTGTTGGTGTAATTTAATAAGTTTCCAAGTAATATTAGGATTCATTTGTGACCATTCCTAGTAACTATCTATACCTGTGCTACCTGGACATAAATGCTTTTTCGTGTTCCAACTGTATTCCTATCGTAATAGTTATTTGAACTTCCTAGTGTGTGCTTGGAGCTTTAGTTTACATTCTAACTTTAAAATTTTAAAACATGGAAAGAAGTGAATATTTAATAGCGATTCCATTGGTAAAAGAAGTGCGGCACAGTGCACAAAAAATATTCCACAAGTTCACTACCATTAGTTTACAGATTTGACCTTGAGTCCATTTTTCCAATTAGTTAAGGATAATAGTCCTCAACGCTATCGCTATGAGTACTACTGGTGAAAATAGTATTTAAAATAAACAAGTCGGATATTTTTCAAAACCTTGTATTTTTTGACGTATTCATCCAGTTTTCGGTGCAGCACGACCTCCAGAAGTACGTGCAGAACTGATTAAACGCGGCGCAAGAAATGTTGCACCGGTTTCTCAATGGTTTACAAATATTGCAGTCGTGCCGCGCTTTTCTTACTAATAGAATTCGCTATAAGACTCTTAAGCGCGATGTTAAATGTAGATGCGATGCAAAACCATTGATCCTTATCTGCTTCGAGAGACTGATTTTGGAAATTTAATGTCTTTGCCAGAAGTGGCAATGATGGACTTGGTAAACTACCTTAATTAACACATAGTAATGTTAATGCAAAGGAAGAGAAATCCCAATACTTATGTTGTAGGCAGTAGCATTCTTTTAACCGCTTCTCCAATTAACTATATATTCGAACATTACTATTAGTACAGTCTTCGAAAAGTTTGCATAAATCATTAATACTTAATTCAGTCTATGTGGCAACATGTGAACAGTTAACATTAATTTTAATAGTTTCCCCCTCTGTACTACTTCCCGAATTGTCTTCGTCAGATGCTTCAATATGTTGTTCTATCTACCAGAAAACATTACTGAAAAAAAATACTTTAACCTAAATCAACACTATATCTACATCATAATACAATCAATCCTACTACTATTTACAATATTACACCATACACCTACCCCTGACACTTTGCTCGTTTGCATTTCTGAACTCTCGCATGTCTGTTAACTTGGGTCTGAGTTTCTTCCTTGAATTAAACTACCCCTTATTTTAATTAGGGATCCAGTCAGGGTTATCGTTGTTTGCTAATTCTGCTGGAGCTCGTAGAAATGTTTACATCGATCAGATCATTTTATTAGGTCATTATACCAAAAATCAAATATCATCACTCACAAAATGTCTGGAGCAAATTCTTCTATACTTTAATTGGCTGTTATTTAATTGTGTTTTATTACTTTGTTTGTCATCCAAGCAAAATGACCGCCGACCCTGTGACGTCATATGAAAATAATCAATAAACGTAAGGGGGTTTGTTACGTATAGACAGAAATGTCTGGTATGTGTTAATAGGATATAAAACCACAATTTTAGGTACAAAATATATTATATTGATGTACCAAGGGCGTCCCTGCAAACATTTTGTTTTATAAATATTCTTGGAGTCCAGATAGCACAGTATGCTTGATACAAATTTGAATCAGACTTGCAAATTGAAGCCTTTAAGGCTTGCACCAGACTTACTGATGCAACCCTCCACACTTTATACAAACTCGCACGTCCTAGTAACCACTAAGCAAGCCTTATTGCAGACTTATAGGAAAAGTGTGCATAAGGCTGATGATTAAGCCTTGTTGTAAACGTGCAGAAATCTTGCAGTAGTGGTGATAATATTATTAACCGTCGTGAATAAAATTAAAAACAAAATACAATACAAAACACTTGCGATAAAAAGACGAAGTTCAGCTCATTTAATCTTGTAGCACATTCTTTATCTCTGAAAAGGTAAAATTAAGTTCAAATATAGCTTGAAGGGTATCATACTAAAAGCAAATCGATATTAAAAAAATATTTTACCAGGCACAGCACATAACCTTATTTTTGCACACTCCACCACACAAAGTCATTATCTCTAGGTATTTTAAGAACATAGAAATGACGCGGGACTTGCCTTCAATACCTAGCTTCACACACAATCTAACTAACCTAAACTAACCTAAAAGCGATTAAACAAATAATGGCGTACACAATATACATAAAATACAACAAACTTCAAGTTTGCTGGCATACGCGATGTGCGGCCATGTGATCAGGACCAAATTCCAACTCGCAAGCGCAACGAAATAAAACCGCAAGGATCCGAAAACCGCCGAACAAGGCAACCGCTATTTTTGATTTGATGTAAGCTTGCATCCTGATATTCCTGATTGCCAAATTATGTCTTGCAGTTTACATCAAACTTCATGGAGCCTTGCATTCCAACCTTACAGTTGCAAGTTAGAATTCAAGACTCGATGTAAGCTTACATTCTGTCTTGAAAATGGTCACCTTCACTTCATAGACATTTAATCGATTTTTGTTCTTTTCTATTATAAAATTGATCCTAAAAGATTTCTCTGAAAGTTTCAAGTCCATCCGACGAACGGTATTGGTCGTGTTCATCAGAAGTAGCGCTACAGTAGCGTGGCAGAAGGTTCTGGTGAACGGGCTTTTTGCACGACTTTTGACTTTACTTTTTTCTTTTCACTCTGGCTGTTGCAATAAGCAGATATCGTTAATTTTTGGTAAAGATACAAATAGAAAGCGATATTTAACACAAACCCAAAGACTCATATGAAGGTTGAATAATTAAGGTATATTAAATCAGAGAATGTCTATATGGATCATGATTGTCTCTTAAGTGAGTCTGCAACTATTATTTCTATTTCTTTATAGGTTGCTGTTCACTGGGACATAATTTGGGGGTTGATTTCAGAAGATAGCTTCATAGTTAACTTAAAGGGGGGGCAGCCGGAAAGTAGTTACTTTTAAATAATTTTTGGTCCGGTGTTGTATTAATTCATTGTAGTGGAAAGGGGCGACGAGGTGGCACAGGAGTGAGCCAGTCTCTCAGCAGTCTGTATGGTTTGTTGGGATTGGAGTGGATGTGTAATCGTGTAATGAGAGGGTTCAAGGAAACGTCCATCCGTTTGTAGTAATCGATAATGAGTTTGTCTATGTATTCAATGATTGTCGGCATTTGTAAGTCATTCTGTAGAGTATGCACCATCGTAAAGCGTAAAGCACTCGTCATGATTCTAAGGATTTTGTTCTGAAAAGTTTGAAATTTACGGAAAGCTGACTTTTTTAAGGTGCACCAGGAGGCGAAACCATAAATCAGAACTGGCCGAATAATTGTCCTGTAAAGTAATGTCTTTGTCCGTAAGTATAGTCTACTTCTACTGTTGATGAGAGAATAGATGGCGCTGAGTTGACCATTTGCTTTTTTTAAGCGTTGGTCTGCGTTGTCGGTGCAAGCCAGCCGCTTATCGAAGCTCAGACCCAGATATTTAACTTTCTCACCCCAGGTTAGACTGGTGTTTTGGATTTTCAGTCTGGTTTGTGGAAATTTGCTTCGGGCTCTTGAAAAGCAGATAGCTTATTTTGGCACCATTAAGGCGAATTTCCCATTTATCTAACCACGCCTCGATAACTTTTATGTGACGTTGCAGCTTTGAGACTACCAACCTTGGCTGTTTGGCGGTGGTGGTAATCGCGGTATCGTAGAAATTGTCTAAAATCCATCGAAATGGGAGTAAGTAACTTCTTCTATTTACGCTCGAAAACTTGCGAAATTGGTGACTACTATTTGTGAAAAACCGTCAATCAATATAAAATTTAAATCAACTGGGTTTTATCGTAGTTTTTCATTTTCAGTCGGTACTTTTTTTTTATATATTATCCTAAAAACAAGCATTTTTCTTAAACCGTATAACTTTATTTTCAGTGGCCGTCACTTTATTTCATTGATTTGATTTTTGATGAATTGAATGAACAGTTAGGAGTGCTCGAGGTTAACGCAAAGCACTGTTTGAAAAAGGCCTTTCACGCGTCAGGATAGCTTTGTCTAGATTTAATATTTTTTAATTACATTTTTGCACAATATTTATAAAACCGTAGAAGCAGTCTAGACTTACACACCAAGGCATTACTGTAAAGTTCTTTTCCCGAAAAATGGTTCTGATTTCATGACTGCAATAAAATGGGTGCTAAGTGTGATCGTAAGAACCCTTAAATTTGCAGTATTTGTTGCCGAGGCCGGATTATTATGATTCTATCTGATAATATTTAATTTAGATGAGGATAGCGACAGCCAAACAGAACTAGATGTAGAATAACATTTTTATACATATAAATAAATATAAGTAGGTAATAATTAAAAAATTTTACTATTTGGGTTTTTTTATTTGATTAAATCAATATATTATTGTAGAGTATCGAGTATACGAGTATCATTACTTGTATTCTTTAGTCCGACCCTGTACTGCACCTTTATAGTTTGCTTATCTATTGCCGGAGGATTGGGATTGACCCTTTACTTTTGTTACAGTCAATGAATCAAAACCATTTTTCGGTAAATGAACTTTACAAAACTATTATGTTACCTCCTGATGCGCAGTAAATAAGCCAACGTTTAGAAAAATTTAAGCGCACTACGTAACGAGTTATGAATGCTGCAAATTACCGAATATATAGACCAACGCATTATCGACCATTATAAACGAATTAACGTTTCCCTGAATCCACTTATCACTCAATCTCGCATCCACTCAAATCTGTTCATACAGGCTACCGGGAAATTGACTCATTCCTCTCCACCCTCATAATCCTCCTTCATGAACTAAGCCAGCAACGGCCCACATAGATTTAAAGTATCTACTTCCCCGCTTCCTTCAAAATATGTATTCAATTTGCTGCAATCAACCCCCATTTATGGTCCGCCTAACATATAGAGGATGGAAGTCAAAAGTCTCGCACTAACTTAAGCAACAAAATGATTCTATATAAACAAAAATGTAAAAATATAAATATTACGTTTAAAAAAAATTGCTTAATTACATTTTTTTACTATACAAACATAAACCTAAACTAACCCCTTAAATATTAATATAGAAAAGTACAAAGGCAAAACTTAAAATGGCAATACATTTTAATATAAACCATGAAAACATTCATTTTTGTATTAAGTTATTTAGGTAGAATTTAAATATTTTATCTATTCTAAACTACCTAAATTAGGCATAAATTGATGAGGGATTCATGTTTTGCTAAATATTCCATGCTCACCGTATAACAGAATGTACTTTGCGAAAAATTTATTATTAAGTTAGTCTTAGTTGCAATGGCCACCTGTCTTGGCGCTATGAAAAATTTATTATGTAGATCGATGAAATATTTTTATTATTTGTACTGTACATAGCTGTTACATATTATTTATTTTTTGTTGTAGGTGTTGTAGCTTTAGACTGAATGTGCACTACGATTTTTAATCGCGCCATTTTTTATAGCACGACTTTAAAATCGCGATAACCTACACTAGACCACAAAATTAACCTGACAGAAAAAAATTTGCTTTAATTTAATCTTAAATAACTTTTTAAGCTTTTTTACCAAGTTCAATAATTTTTTGACATGTTGCGGATGCTGTCGTCTTCATCATGTTCTGATATCGTTTTTACGCACAGTGTAAATGGATATGTTGACATACAAGGTAGCACAAAAAATTGCATTTTACGCCCAATTTCTGAATAGCTGTGAAAAAATTTAATAACTGATTGATGTTTCTTTGTACGACATTTTTAAGTCCCATCTTTTTTCAGCTTGTTTTTTGATTCATACATATCTCGATTATGAAAGGAAAAACACAAGTTTAAAGAAAATAATGTTATAATCCTTCTTAATCAACAAAAAATTAAAAAATAACATGGGCAATAGTGCTATTAACATTATTTTATTAAAATCGAGTAATTAATTCCTCCACGAGCCTGAATAACAGCTCTCATCCTTTCAGGCATAAATTCAATTAAAGCAGCAACCGCGTCTTGGGGTATCTGCTGCCACTCGTTTGCCAGTGCCTGTGCTAACGCAACCAAAGTTTGAAACTCGCCGTAGTTCTGCCTAACTCTCCGTCCTAGTGTATACCACATATGCTCAGTAGGGTTCAGATCCGGACTTCTTGAGGGCCAGTCCAATACTTGAACGCTAACATCGTTCAAATATTGCCTCGTTATTTGTGCTGTGTGCGGTCGAGCATTGTCGTGCATTAAATTAAAATTTTTTTCTATAAAATGCGAATATGGTACCACATGTTCTTCTAAGCACTGTCTAATGTATTTATCAGCGTTAATACCCCCCTGAAGTGTAATAAGGTCTGTACGAGCTTCCAAAGAAATGCCGCCCCACACCATCACTCCTCCGCCACCAAATTGCACTCTAGGAGAGAAACAACATTGAGAGTATCGTTCTCTGGGCCTTCTCCACACTCTTTGACTTACGTCAGGTGAATATCGCGTAAAACGAGACTCGTCTGTAAAGAGAACGTTTTGCCAGTCGTTCATGTCCTAATCTGCATGAGCTCGAGCAAATTCAAGGCGCTGCCTTCAATGACCTGCATCTAATAGAGGTCCTAATGCAGGTACATGAGATCTTAGATTCTGTTCTCTCAACCTTCTGCGTACTAAGGTACCATGAACATCTGATCTGCCAATCTTATAGCTAAAACCGAAGCAGAGGCTGTTCACCCTCGAAGAACCTGAAGACGAAGAAATCGATCTTCAACTGCATTTGTGGCTCTTCATCTTCCCTGCCCGGGTCTTCTCGAGTAAGGACCAGTTTGTGTAAATCTTTGTATCTCATCGGATATCGTACTGCGTGGATGGCCAAGCCTTTCTGCGATATACAGAATCGGACGACCATCATCTTGTAAAGCAACGGCTTGTGCCACTTCTTCGGGTCATATCTTTCATTTACATAAATACACTTATCGTTTGCAAATAATTCAGATATCGGTATGAATCAAAAAACAAGTTCTTGAGAATAGATGGGACTTAAAAATGTCGTACAAAGAAACATCAATCAATTCTTAAATTTTTCCATATGATGTTCAGAAATTAAGCGTAAAATGCAATTTTTTGTGCTACCCTGTATGTCAACATATCCATTTACACTATTCGTAAAAATGATATCAGAACATGATGAAGACGACAGCATCTGCAACACATCAAAAAATTATCGAACTTGGTAAAAAAACTTAAAAGTTATTTAAGATTGAATTGAAGCAAAATTTTTTCCGTCCGGTTAATTTTGTGGTCCAGTGTATGTTGTTGTTACTCATTATATTTTTTCCCGTAAAAAATTCTGCGACAAAATAATTTCACGATTAAAAATCGTAGGGCGCGGTCAGCTTTATAATGTAATGTAATTTTATAATGTAGCAAATGTCATGCCTCCCTAAAAATATACTGGTCATAAAAAATGTTTTAAATTATTTTACGCTGTAATTGTCAAATAAAGGACTACGTCTATTTTACTGATTTTTACAAACATGGCAGTTTATGTGTATAGCATAATAAAAATTCACAAGTATGTTAAAAAATTGCGGAAGTGTATTAACAAAAGTTTTGTTTGCAGTTTGCAGTGATCGCATGTCTAAAAATTCATCTTTTTTAAGCCCAGTAGGTTTTTATAATTAACTATATCTACTATACCTAAACATTGTATTTTTAATATCAACTTATATAACTGCACTTTTAAGGACTGAGCCATAATTTAACGTTTACACTATTATTCAGTAATGTAAGTAATTCTTATGATAAAAAACGCAATTTCAATATTTCATATTAATCAATGGAGTTTTTAGTGGAATGCAATCCTATGTATAGTAAGTAAATTAATTGCCCTACGCAATCGTACGTTTATTACAGTTGTGTAGAAATTAGGTTCATTACCAACTCAAAATCAACTTACAATTACCTTTTCAAATTACCTTACCTGTTTTCCAGTGTGGCGAAGTGGGTAGCTAGTCCAATCACAGTATTTTACTTACTTAGTTACTTACTCCGTGGCTTACAGCCCTGGGTGGGTTTTTGCTTGGCATTCCATATATATTCGATGGTCTCAGAGTCCTAGCTATATTATCCTTCCACCGCCGGTGTGGGTGGCCTAGCGTTGGTTTTCCTAAGGGAGCCGCTTCAAGAGCCAGTTTTACCCACGTTCATCATTGTCCTGCCCATTGTAGTCCCCTTGCTTTTACTTCTCAGGCTATTAAAAATTATGTAATTGCCTGCAAGAGCGCCCGTCTATCAGATAAGATAGCAAAATACACAGACGCACATATTTATCTGTGTCTGCTCGATTTGGCATGTTTAAAGTTGTGTCAGCAGTATTTCATACGTTTTGTATACCCTATATAACAAGGTTCGTTGTTTTAGGGCTCTGCCAAAGTAAATATTGTAAACCGGCTTTAGTTGCTAACTCCGCAATAGCTAGGAGTTTTAATATTATGCCTTTAATTTGTGGGTAGTGGACATTATTTACTACTAACTGTATTCTGTGCGTACCTATTGTTCTGAATTTAAAATATAAGTGGCATTCGATATCCCTTGTGATTGTATTCTCCAAATTTTTCTCCTATCTAAATGTGATTCGAAACGTAAAGTTAAAGTTCGAATTTTCCCGTCTTTAGTTATCTACTTGATACTATTATAAACTTAAGAATATCACATTTTAAAGTCGTAACTTTAAACTCCCTAGGCAAAAATAACGCGTTTTGAGAATCCAATGATATACCGGTATGGTAATCCGTTGACCGCCCATATCCTAGTAATAAATTAAAAGAGTAAAAATATGAAGTATTGCAAAGTGAACAGAAATGGGTAGATTAAGTTTCCCCCACTCCATCGTATCGCATATCGCTCATTGTTGTGCTGGTGGCGCGCCTCCCGCTTCAATTCAATTATTTTAGATAGATATTTATTCTTCAGTACGTTGGCGCCTGAGTGAAAGAAATTAGTTGTACGCACTTTTTATGGCATTTATTTCCCTCCGACAGCGTACAGTCGAGGTGGGAAGTGTGACGTGTGAGATGCAATACGATGGTGTGGGGAAAACTTAATCTACCCATTTCTGTTCAGTTTGCAATACTCAATATTTTTACTCTTCTAACTTATTACTAGGACATGGGCGGCCAACGGATTACCATACCTGTAAATAAAGATGTACTGAACATTAAATGTGTTAATTGATTTCTTTTATTTGGCTGGCCTACATTCAAGACTATAAAGTAAATTAAGATTAAAATTAGCCAGAACTTTTTCAAATTTGTCAATTGGATAACTTTCGTATGTGGAAAAATTTATTTTGTTAAAACGTAGATATAATCCTGTCTTAAACTTTTCCTAAATATAAGTTTCTCCTGTTATAGTATTAAAAGTGTAAAACTATTAAAAGTCATTATGTAAGGTTCATTCGGCATTTAATTTTATATTTATTACAGTCGCACTAATGTAATGTATCTATTTAAATTGTATTTTTGGTAAATTAATGTAATTTTATGTTGAAACCAAAAAAAAAGACCTCAGATATTTTGTAAAAGAAATATAATTGGGCCTTTTCGCCAGATTCTAACATGTTTTGTTAACAATAGGAATGTTTTATAAACCTAAAAATATGTTGGAGCTGGTAATCTGTGTTATGTACATACATATTATATAATATAAAAAAGTTTTAGCAATATGTATGTGTCGAAGTTAGTTAAAATATATTATTGAAATATTATTACTTGTTCTTTGTCTTGCCTTAAAACCCAAACACAATAAATTGTTACTGTGATGAACCAAATTGAGGAATCCATTAGGTTTTAAATTTGGAAAAATTAAAATTAAGTTCTGATTCTTTTAAAATATAAAAAAATTACAAAAATTTAGTTTTAAATAAAATAAAAAATGAAAAATGTGAATCAAAATTTTTTAAAATTATTGAATGGTTTAAGAAGAAAAATTACAATAAATTATTTTCAAAAAAAAAATGTAAGTTCAAACAAGTTAAGAATTATTTTGAAAAAGTGAAATATTTTTTTCAAAATATCGATTTATTTTTTAGTTTGTGTGTGTGACTATACGAGCAATTCATTCGATCTTGCTCTATTTTTCATAATCGCTTTGTCGCGCCAACTTTATTAGAATAGTTTCAAACAGCTGATCTTTTTTTAGTGCCGGGTCTCATTATTTAGGTACAATTGATTTATTTAGGTTATTATAATTTAAACTTTTACAGAAAACTGGAGTAATAAAGAAAATAAAAATCTAACGGCAACAGCGCGCTACTGTCGAAGACAATAATCGGCGATCCGTAGCACTGAGCCAAATTCGAGCGATGAACCAAACAGATTGGTTTATACCATTCTTCAGATTGGTATTAACCACTACATTCGAGCGACCTTGGTAGATGTCTCGGTTATGTTTCCGTGACGTCATAAATCAACTGATTTACGCCAAAGTTGTCACCAATAATTTTGTGGTATTTGGTATTAAACCTTACTCCGGAGCAGTTGTCGAACCGCGGTTGATAAAATTTGACATTTCTAAATCGGCATAAACGGTCAAAATTGCAATTTTTTTTTTGGGTAGATATAAACCAAAATGTGCGACGTGTTTTGTGGTTAAAACCATTTCATTTGAGCGGATTCCAAATGGTCGAGAGCTGTGACGTTATTACAACTACCCCCACCATCTACTTTGAATAACCACATTTGAAAATCGTAGTTAAAACCAATCTGTTTGGTTTATCGCTCAAATTTGGCTCTGGTTGGCGGTGACCGCCCATATTCGATGTCTATTATGAATGATATATAATTCGAATTATAATGCGATTATTAAAATAATACGATTTTTACCAACACTAGTTTCTATATGATACTTATCAGAATTTAACGGCTAAATGTTTTCCTCTAAAAAAGGTAAAATCAACTAGGCCTCCTGTACCAGGTGAGTCAATAAGAAAGGCGGCCGGCTATATCTCGGAAGCCGCTAATCGCACAGCTTTCGCAATATTTCTTTTATGGTAAAAGCGCCAATGAAAAATCGCTGGAAATCATTTTTATGTTCCTACGACCACCGCTAGGGGGCGTAACACCCATGGCCAATTAGAGAAGATCATTTATTTCCGGAATTTGACCAATAAAGATGTATTGAAAATGGTTGTATCTTAATACTGAGAAAATTTGCCAATTTTTTTTTTCTGGCAATTTTTTCGTATCTCAAATAAGGTGGTGGGGGAACGTCAATTGTTATTTGTTATTTTGATTGGTAACTTCGGTTTGGCTTAACCGAATTTAGCAAACTTAGTCTCGTTGAAAAGACCTTTTTTTGTTAGATCGCTTGCATTCTAAGCTATGTCTTAGTTATTTTTATAGTGGCCGTGAGAGGGGACTGTTTGACAACTTAATAGTAATAACGATTTTTATTGGAAATTTTGAATTGTATGGTATGTTTATTTTCATACAGTTAAATAAAAGCTGAAAATCCTAAACAGCCAATGGAAACCTCATTTCTTTAACCGGAGATACGGCTAAACATATAACTGCAGCAATTTACCCATACCCATGTTAAATCGCCTACCAGCTTAAACTCTTAATTAATAACAATAATAATAATACTAATAGTAATAATAATAATTAGGATTGATTCAAAATATTTCGCTTTTTAATGCCGTCCCAGATGTTCAAATTGCCAACCATCATTGACTATGCAGAGCTGTAATTTTTTTCTCGACGATAATACGGCAGTCTCTATATCTGCTACGGAAATATTCTGAATAGCGTTCTTTATTCGTTGAATCATATCTTGTCTCATAGTAAGCCTAGTGACTTAAACAATATCCTTTGTTCTCCCCCGAAAATTAAAATTCATGCAAGTCAAATCGGGTGACCTAGAATGAAATATATTTTATAAATATAAGAACCCAATAAACATGGAGTTTTTTTTTACTGTTAAAAATATCATACCCTTTTCCAAAGCGTAATAAAACAATACCTTGCTGGCCACGGAAATAAGCTTCCTCTTCCTATCCACCTGCCAGAAAAGTTCTATTTGGATATTCACAAACGTTTACTGCAAAATGTGCTGGACATCCATCATGCTGGAAAAGCATGTTACGTCGAACTTCCAGTGGCACATCTTCTAAGAGAATCGGCAGTATGTTGCTTAAAAAATGTAGGTATGTTTTGCCAATAAGTACCTCTTTAAAAATAAAGGGTACAATTATCCTTCCCCCCATACCGCACCAGACATTAATTAATTAAATATCTGCCCTGATGTTGAACTTCTTGCATCCATCGGGGATTGTTGCGTGAGCAGTAGTGGACAATATGCAGATTTACTGCTCCATCACTGCGAAATGTAGCTTCATCGGTCCACAATACAAGCAAAATTATTTCCAGATTCTCTAAAATCATATAATCCAACCAGTGGCAATGATCTAACCTGCGATCATAATCTTGATCGTTTAAAGCCTGGTGAAGTACTAAATGGTATGGGTGCAATCTAAAAAGTTATAATAAGCAAGTTTATTTTTATTTTACAAATTTGTCATACCTATGTTCAGCTAGAATCTTTTGAAAGGTACTCTGAGTGTCAGAACCATCTTAATGGCAGGTGCCGGATTAGTCAGGTGTCGAGGGGTTGTTGAATGACATCGCTGGTTTTTGAAAATAACTGTCAGTAGGTTTTTTAGAAGTCAAAAAAGTCAATTTTAGTTTTTTACTTGTAACAAAAAAGGTTTAAATCAATCATATTATCGATATTTCTGAAGTATGTACTCGAATAAAAATAAAAAAGGAGATTTTAGTCTTATTCCATCGAACAGTTACTTCGCTTAAACGGGTAGTTTTGGTGGCGTAACATTTAGTGGCGACCGTGACAGGACAGTTGCACTTTTGTAAGGAAATATGTTCGGTATTTGTTAAAAGCGATTGAAAAGGTGAAAGATTAACGTGTTTTATTTGGACAAACTTCTCCCGCGTTGTTGCTTAGACTGGTATCGGTAAACGTGTGTGTTTTGGACAAGTTTGTCGTCGCATTTATTTCAAATTTTACTAAGTTTGTAAACAAGCTCCTACCGCTTTTGTTGCCTAGAAATGTATTATCGGTAAACGTGCGTGTTTTCATGATTTTGCATGAAAATAATAAAGCAATTTGTTTAACTTGGTCGGGACTGTTAACTAGTGTCTACCCCGGAGTCCCAAGTTCGTAGCTTGTTGATTGCTCTGAGAATTACAGGTAAAATTAGACTTAATAGGAAATGGAGCAAATAAAGAAAAACAGAAAAATAATTCGCACATTATTTACAAAAAACAGCAATGAATTAGAGCAGCTAATTGTAAGGCAGGCCGATATAAAGAATATTAAAGTATCTTGGTTGCTTTTATCGGAAAAAATAGAAAAACTTAAGCTATTGGATGAAGAAATATACTTTTTGTTGTTGGAGAAAGCCAGTGAAGAGGCTTTATTGGTAGAGTTGGAGACCGGTAAAGAATACAAGAAGCGATTTATATGGACCTGAATGCTAGATATGAAGATGTTCTTCCAGTTGATGGTGCAGTTCCAAAGAACCTGTCGGTAGTATCTGAAGGTAACAGTACTTTAAGCAGCGAGAGAGGTAAGCGTAAATTTAAGTTACCTGCCATTAAATTTAAGACTTTCGACGGCAATATAAAGGACTGGCTGTCATTTTGGTCACAATTCAGTAAAGTACATGATGATCCCGATATAGACTTGAGCGATAAAGTTGAATATTTAGTACAGGCCACTGTTCCAGGGAGTAGAGCTAGGCAGCTCGTTGAAAGTTTTCCTGCTGTTGGTAAAAATTATGATAAGATGGTAGACTCTTTAAAATCGCGTTTTGGTCGTACAGACTTACAAACTGAAGTATATGTACGCGAACTCTTAAAACTGATCATAAATAATGCTGTTTCTCGAGGTAAAGTATACATATCGCAACTGTATGATGGTATAGAGACTCAGTTACGTTCATTAGAGACATTAGGTATTAATTTAGGTGATTGTTCGTCCATGTTGTTCCCCCTTATTGAGTCGTGTTTGCCTGAAGATTTGTTGCGTGTTTAGCAACGGTCACCTTTTGCTATGTCTGTGCCTTCCAGTACAACTACTGAAGACCTTGGAGAGCCTACATTGGAAAATAAGCTGAATAATTTGATGCAGTTACTACGCAACGAGGTTGAAAATGAACAGAGAATTTCCTTGGCTACTGAAAGTTTTGGTTTACGTTCAGGCCAAAATCAAACCAATACTCGAGATTCCCGATATAAACCAACAGCAGAATTATTAAAACAGGGACTACCAACTGCTACAGTTTTAGTCGATTATGAAAGAAATGCTACTAGCGGAAAATGTATTTTTTGCGAGAATGTTCATGATAGTTTAAGCTGTTTTAAAGCGCAAAACTTTACTCTAGATAAGAAAAAATTCATCTTGAATACAAAGAGAGCATGTTTCAAGTGTTTGAAAATTGGACATCTGGCAAGAAAATGTCGTGGACGTCTGAAATGTATGGTGTGTAGCAAATCACATGTATCCTTAATGTGTCCAGATTTGACTATTAACAAAGTTTCAAATGGTACAAGGGTAAACCTGCACAGTCCAATGAAATGCTTACTTGTACTAATGGTACTAGTAGTTTTGTATTTTTACAAACTTTACGAGTTAAAATAAATGGTCCCAATGGGTCAAGAAATATACGTGCTTTGATAGATACAGGATCCCAGAATACCTATATTTTAAAGAATACTGCTGAGCTCTTAGGCTATATGTCAAAGCGTCAGAGCAAAATCTCACACTGTTTATTTGGAGGTGCAATTTCTGAGCTAAGACATGATTCTTATGATGTCAAACTGAGCAATGGTAAATATAGCTGTACTATTGAAGCTTTATCACAGCCCTTGATTTGTGGAGAGGTCTCCCCTGTGCTTGATGGTTCCTGGATGGAAGAACTAAGCAAATTCCATATTCAGTTGTCCGATATTCATGATCCTGCCCCCATTGAACTTTTAATTGGTGCTGATGTGGCTGGTAGACTATACACTGGAAGAAGACACATTTTGCCTTCCAATTTGGTGGCTGTTGAAACACTTCTGGGTTGGACGTTGATGGGTTGAATACCCCTGAAGGAAACTAGTAATACAACCTTGTCCGCTATTTCTTTATTTATTAATGATGCTTCCCTGACGCAGTTATGGCAGCTCGATACTTTAGTTATAACAGATCCTTTTGAACATGAATCACGAGACCAGACAGCTCAAGTAGCTAAGCAATTTTTTCTAGATACATTAACAGTAAATCAAGAAGGCAGGTATGAAGTTAGACTACCTTGGTTAGAGGGACATCCACCATTGCCCAGTCATTATAATCTCGCACAAAAGCGTTTAGCGGGAACTGTTAAAAAACTGGAAGGAAACAGTATTTTAGAATCCTATAGTCAAGTTTTTGAGGAGTGGACACAAGAAGAAATTATTGAAGAGGTTCCGACCGATGAGTGGTCGACTAACGATGTTCATTATTTGCCCCATAGGCCCGTTGTCAAAGAGGGTAGTACCACAAGAATACGACCTGTGTTTGATGCCTCTGCTAAGCAGTCTGGAGGACCTTCGTTGAACCAGTGTCTTGAGACAGGTCCTAACCTTATCGAGTTGATTCCACGATGGATACACGCTGGGAAGGGTGAGGCCTTACAGCTATCTGTGCATACCTTTTGTGATGCTAGTAAGAATGCCTATTCCGCCACTGTTTTTTTGAGATGTGTCCGTAAGGGTCAAGTTTTTGTTCATTTATTGGCTGCAAAAAGTAGAGTGGCACCAATAAGGAGGATGACTATACCACGTTTGGAGTTACTTGCAGCAGTTATTGGTTCTAGACTTTGCCAGTCTATTAGGGACATTTTGGAGTTGAACCTTGAATGTTTTTTCTGGACCGATTCCACTACTGTGTTATATTGGATATGTCGTAATGAAGAATGGGGTACTTTTGTTTACAACCGTGTATCTGAGATTCGACAAAACACATCGAAAGGCGTGTGGCGTCATGTGCCTGGAGCTCTTAACCCCGCTGACCTTCCATCGCGAGGATGTTCGGCAAAGCAACTAAAAGAGTCAAAATGGTGGGAGGGTCCTACTTGGCTTTATATGGAGTTAGATGCATGGCCCGAAAGTATCACTACTTACAATGAAACAGAGATCAACAATGAGAAAAAGAAAAGAATAGTAACTTCATTGTTGAGTATTTTCTTCAAACAAATGAGTTCAGAGGATTGGCACTAGGATGTATTTTTCCAAATACTTAAAAACCATACGAATGATTGCATGGATCTTTCGTTTTTGTTATAATACTCGTCATTCAGCTAATATGTGTAAGGGGGAACTAACCATGGACGAGATTAACAAAGCTGAGATTTTTGTTTTTAAGTTAATTCAGCAAGAATATTTTGAAGCGGAGGGTGACAAACGGTTATCCACACTAAATCCTTTTACAGACGAGTATGGTCTAATAAGATTAAAGTCGCGGGTGAGTAATCGCATTGACTCTGAACTTTTCCGTTTTCCAATAGTTTTACCCGCTAAGCACCCCGTAGTGACCAATTTGATTTTTGACGAGCATATCAAGTCGTGCCACATTAGAACACAAGGGCTTATGTGTATTTTACGCGAAAAACTTTGGATGTTGGGTGGTCGTCGCGTGGTAAAATCCGCTATATTAAAATGCGTTGTGTGTAAGAGACATCACAGCAAGCCGCTTAATTGTGAGTCACCCCCTCTTCCCTTAGATAGAGTTCGAGAAGCCTTGGCCTTCGAAGTGACGGGAGTAGATTTTGCAGGACCTTTATATTTAAAGAGTGGAGAGAAAGTCTGGATATGTCTGTTCACTTGTGCAGTGTACCGGGCCGTACATTTACAACTTTGTACTTCTTTATCAGTTAACACCTTTCTAAAGGCTTTACGTCGCTTTATAGCCAGAAGGGGCCGACCAAAAACTATGTATAGCGATAACGGCACCAACTTTGTTGGAACAGACAATGCATTTGGCAAACTTGACTGGGACAAAATTACTGCGGACAGCTGTGTCCAAAGGATAAACTGGCGTTTTAATCCACCTACTGCTTCGTGGTGGGGGGGTTTCTGGGAACGCATGGTTGGCACTGTTAAGCAGCTTTTACGTAAAACTCTAGGACGAGCTTCGTTAAATTTTGAGGAACTGACTACAATTTTGTGTGACTGTGAGTCAGTCGTCAATTCAAGACCCCTAACTTATGTATCTAATGATGCTGGAGAACCAACACCTTTGACGCCTATGAAGTTTTTAAGAGACTTACCCTGTAGTGTAGTACCTGACTGCGAGGCAGTCGAGCAACAGTCACTTTGTAAAAGAATATTGCATCAAAATAAATTAAGCAACGATTTAAGAGTTAGATTTCGTTCAAAGTATCTAGGTCAGCTGAAGAGCTTACCAACAAGAATATCTAATCGTCAAATTAGTTTAGGTGAAGTTGTTACTCATTGGCAATGATGATAGAAAACGTTTAGACTGGCCTCTCGGCCGAGTATCAGAGTTAATTCACGGTAAGAACGGCCAAGTACGTGTAGTGAAGTTGACAACAGCTCGTGGTCAACTCTTAAGACCAATTCAACGTCTGTACCCACTGGAATGTGCCGAGACAATGGAGATCCCAGAAGTTCCACCAGAGGATTCACCTGTCCAGGCCGAGAATAGAGACTGTCCTGTGGCGTCTGAACCGACTTCGCGTAGTGCGGTAGTGAATAAAACAGAATTCGATTCTGTAACGCGTAGTTGTGTAACTCGAAGTGGGCGAATAACAAAGATACCTAAAAAGTTCTTATTATCCCAGACTTATAACTAATGTTGCGTTTTCTAGGTTTAAGTTAAAGCTCTATGCATTTTCTGATTATTGGAATGAGTTTTTGTATTTATGTTAATTTTAGAATAGTTTTTCCGAGTTTTTCAGATAGTGTCTCTGACACAAGTTCAATTTTTTTCTGAGCTAATTTTCATGGTTAAAAGTACCTCAGGTGGGAGGATGTCAGAACCATCTGAATGGCAGGTGCCGGATTAGTCAGGTGTCGAGGGGTTGTTGAATGACATCGCTGGTTTTTGAAAATAACTGTCAGTAGGTTTTTTAGAAGTCAAAAAAGTCAATTTTAGTTTTTTACTTGTAACAAAAAAGGTTTAAATCAATCCTATTATCGATATTTTTGAAGTGTGTACTCGAATAAAACTAAAAAAGAAGATTTTAGTCTTATTCCATCGAACAGTTACTTCGCTTAAACGGGTAGTTTTGGTGGCGTAACACTGAGTATTTCCTAACTTTCCTGCAATTATTCTTGTGCTGACTTGCGGATTAAATTCCACATACGCCAAAACGTGAATCACGTTTTCTTCCATTCTCTGTTCGCAATCGCCTCGGAAGACGAATAAAAACTCGCCTCTCATAATGTTCCCTTTGAAGGTATCTTACTGCATGTACCCTTGCAGCAACCACTGGATTTTGCATACATTCAAAATAAATTGCCAGAATATCAAATGCTTCTTGGTTTCAATTTCTCATTTTTAGAAAAAATACAAATAATCACCAGACAAACAATAAAATTTTGTCACAATAATGTTGACAGCAACAATTTATTTGAAGACGCATCTTTTGTTTTTAAAGCCTGCTTGTCAAAAATTAAATTTCAGGGTAACTAGTTTAAGTATCTGTTAATGACAATATTAATAATAAATAATCATTTAAATTAAAAATACAGGCTTTGGATTTGATGTTTTGCAATAATGTCTTATAGAATTTTTATAATATACACATACAATGGGTGTACGTATCAATCAGAAAGTTAAAATCGTTGAAGGCATCTATCTAATCATTAAATATGGTATTTTAATTAAAATATGATATAATGGTAATAATAATAATATTATTATTATAATTATTACAGTTAATATTGTTATTATTATTGTTACTTATAAAGGGTTTAGGCTGGTAGGCGATTTATGATCGGTAAATTGCTGCAATTATAATTTGTTTGGCCGTATCTCAGGTTAAAAAAGAGATAAACAAATGTTTTGCTTTTCACTGGCTGTTTAGGATTTTCAGCCTCTATTCAACTGTGTAAAAACCATGCCATTTATAGGCTATTTCAAAAAGGTATAGAGTAATAAAAGCTCATTAGGTATGCAAAGGGACTACAGAGTGACCCAACGAATATTTAAGCCACTTTCATAATTTGGCATTGATTTCATTGCAAAATTCTTTCTTTTCATCAAGTGCAGGTAGTACCACCCAGGTTTGGGTCAATTTATGGGTTTTGCCAAAGGCGTACTTGTAGGATATTCGTTATTTATATTATTATATCGTTATATTTAGGCAATATGTACATAGTATTGGGTACACTTATTTTTTATTAAACATAACAAAAATACAAAATACATTATACATACAGAAATTAAATTATAAAAAATCATAATATTCTTCGTCATCTGAGGAACTGTGATCTTCTGTTGACGTTATAATTAACGGGTCAACGGTCCGATCGATCAAGTGGTCAAGATCCTACATTTTCTCCTCTTCTTTAATAACATGATGGACTGTTTTTCGCCAGTTCTCTGGTGTCACTTCCTTAATGGCTTGATCAAACAGAAGCTTAACGTCTTTCATTTTGAATGTCGTGTTGTGTCTTGCTACAAATCCTTTCACTTGCGCCCATATAAGTTTATTGGATTTAGTTCGCAATGATATGGCGGTGTGCGCAGCACAGTTACACTATGTTTTTCTGCTATTTCTTCCACGGCACATTTCATAAAACGATGTTTGAGTAAATTTGCTATAGCTAACAGCTCCTTCTTTATCAAATTATCTTCAAATTCAATACTTTTGGTGGTTAACCAGTCGTTAATTTCTTGTTTTCTCCAAGATGAAGTTGGAGTCTTCTCTGTGCGTCGTGAATGACAGCTTGCGTTATCCATAACTACTACTGAATCAGCTGGAAGATACTTTTTCATTTCACCAAAATTAGTCCTCAAAAACATTCGAATTAATGTCCTCGTGGTAATCTCCCGTATTGAACGACTGAAAGGTTTGCAAACCTTCTTTTAAAAATCCCTCTTCGCTTCCAATATGGACGATTATTAGTTTCTTCCCTTTACCTGAAAGCACCCTAATACCCGTTGACAGGCCTTCCATGAAAGCTTGGCGAGCACTGGTTATATTTTTGTCTTGCCACAATTTTGGTACTACATAACCTTCATTAATCCACGTCTTATCAAGATAAAAGATTTTCTTCTGCTCTCTTCTGTACTGCTTTATACTTCTCAAGTATTTTCGTCGCCAGCAAATAATTTCACCGCTTTCCAGTAAAAGTAATAATTTACGGTTATGCTTTTCCCAGACAAAATCCATATTTTTTAAAGTGGCCCATAAAAGTTTTCTAGTTATCAACGGAATACTGTCATCCTGGCCAAGCTCCATTAGAATCTTATCTAGGGTGGGTATTTCTTTTCTAAAATAAAAAGAGTGAACTATTCTTCGAACTACACTTTTGGTGTCTTCATCAAGGACTTTTACTGGTCTGCCTGGACTTTTCTTGGGAGGTTCCACTTGACTTGCCGCCTTTCTCTTCCGCAATAATTTAAAAACGGTGGACTTTCCAACTCCAGTCATTCGGAAACATCGGTCGACAGTTATTTGTACAGAAAAAATCGGATAATCGTATTTTATGCAATCATGTACATTTAAAATAATAACTTTTTCACTCACTGATAGTGGAGAATTATTGGAACATCTTTTTATTGGTGCGAATGTCGCCCTTTTATTACTAATCTTATAATACTGTAAACACTATATACGGCTTAACAGCAAATACTGATGCGTTAAACTAAACAAATATACTTATTAAGGTCATGCACACACACGGTTTGTTCCAAATTACCACCTATTTATATGATCCAGCCAAAGAGGCTAGAGCCAAACTCGGTACCTGTTAAATGGTACCTGTTAAACACAAAACGTAACTTTATAATCTACCACCTAACTAATCCCTATACAATATTTCGATTTTGACACTTCAGGCCAGAAAACATACCTTCTCTAATCCTCTTATGCAATTACTTGAAATTTTAATATTACAAACAATACTATTTTATCTTAATACCCGTTAACCTAATTCTCTAAAATTTTTGGTTAGGTATCATAAATAATTTAATGCACAAAGTTTACCTGCGCCTATGGCCGACACCGAAATTGAGCCGAACTGGACGGAATTTCCCATTTTATTACTCTACACCTTTTTGAAATAGACTATAAAATTTCCAATGCAAATCGTAATTACTATTAAGTTGTCAAACAGCGCCCTCTCACGGCCACTATAAAAAAATTTAAAAAAGGTCTTTTTAACCAGACTAAGTTTGCTAAATTCGGTTAAACCAAACCGAAGTTAGAAAGAAAAATAATAAATAACAATTGACGTTCCCCCACCACCTTATTTGAGGAGATACAAACAAATTGTTAGAAAAAAAAACTATGTAAAATCTTCTCAGTATTAAGATACAAATATTTTCAATACATGTTTAGTGGTCAAATTCCAGAAATAAATTATCTTTTTTAATTGGCCATGGGTGTACGCCCCCTAGCGGCGGTAGTAGGAACTTAAAAATAATTTCCAGCGATTTTTCATTGGCGATTTTACCATAAAAGAAAAATTCCGAAAGCTGTGCGAATCACGGCTTCCGAGATATAGCCGGCCGCCTTTCTTATTGACTCACCCGGTAGCATAAACGTAACTAGCGTAGCGTATTGCACGCCGAAGACCTGCGAAAGCTTCCAAACTGCGTTACTTAAACAGCGCGCGTGAACGCATGTATGCGGACCAGGAGCTACGTAAACAGCGTCTCAGAACGCATTTGTTCTTTCGACTTTGCGACTATTATTGTTTGAGTTTTGTTTTGATTAACCGTGACAATGGATGAGTTGCCGCCAGAAAAAAGTTGTTGCGAAGCTTACCTATTCAAAATATATTTTCGTTGTTGCCAAATTTCTGTTAGTTTCGGAAATACTGATTTATAAAAACCAACGATTATAATTTCATTAAATATTTTCGAATCTATTGATTTTGAAGACATAGTATAAATTTAAAAATTTAATATATTTTTTCGCTCTACAATATAGTATCTTTAGATTTTACGTATGACGTTTCGTTTTCGAAATATCATCATCAACCTCATTTCTTTAAATACGGACCTAGATTTTTTCTTTGCTTTTTTGACGTCTTTGGGTAGTCAACAACCGATACTGTTTTTAATTTTTCAATAAAAAAAAAAAAACAGGTTCGTATTTAAAAGAATACCTAATCAAAAAGAATAATTTATCAGGTGATCTCGCTAAAGTACATAAATATCAAAAAGAAAGCTTAGCCCTAAATAATTAGATTTGAGTGGTTTTTAGTACAGTGAAGTAGTCGAAATAATAGAAATAAAGTAAATAAAAAGTTTTTACCAGTGGCACATGGTTTATTAATTTACTATGTTAATGCTTGCTGTTTAAAAGTCCTGCATTAGAAATTCTTCATGGTAATCTGCTTTTTAAGGTTCAGGTTAGTTAAGCCTAAAATAAAAAAAATCGAAATACCAAGGATTAGTTCATAAAAATATTTAAATAGACTTGCCTTATTTAGTTTCATTAAGATCATCATTAACAACTAACTACATACAATATGTATTGTAATATGTACGTCCAATCATACAATGCACGCATAATGCGATGTGGAACGCTATTTACGCAGCGGTGCTTGCAAAGTGCCCTCACGCGCGCTGTTTACGAATGATCTTCGGGCATATTATGGATGGCGATACGATACGCTGGTTACGATTATGCCACCCGGTACAATGGTTTGACCAGGATCTGGCTCATAACAGAAGTGTACTGTCAATAGTAAAAATGATATGTCAAGTTAAAATTAATCCTAAGAACTGGTCTGTATTTAGCAACTTAAAGACTGATAAAAAAAATAAGTCCAGAGATGGATGGAGACTTATAAATTATGCATGTAATAGAAAACGATTTTAATAACTACTTCATTACTTGTTACTATTTTGAAGATAATCGTTTGTTTCATAACTCTCAATTTGGTTTCAGAGCTAAAAGATCCACTCTGGGTGCCGTATTGGAAGTTATGATTGACAGTGAGTGTGACATAGTCGAGGGTTTTGAGTCTGGGAAACACCCTTAAATAACTATATGTGATCTGACTAAGGCTTTCGATTGTGTCTCTCTCAACCTTCTGCTTAAAGAGCTGAAACACTACGGTATGAGAAGAATACGCTTGAAGCTTATCGAGTCTTACTTGACTAACCGACGGCAGTTCGTGGAACTCGAAGGGGTTAAATCTGACTTAGGTCAAACCGGAGGAACCGAGTTGTCTCCCGATTACGAAAAGGTCAAAATAACCATAGGTAAATTCACTCCCAAGGGTAGGTAAGTTGTCTCCGAGGTTCGGGTCACCCTGTTAGGCCATAAACCGAGCCATAACCCTCATTAGTACACAAAAGATCTAATTTACATTCAATAGAATTTATTTATTAAATATTAAGATTATTTAAGAATTGATAATATTTTTCATCAGTACAATTTTGTTCTTATGCGTGTCAAGTTAAAATGAGTTTGCAAGTGGTTACAAGTGAAAAAGGAAAAGTGCTTATGGTGATAAACGGTCATAAGTTTTCCTTTCAGAAAACATTGTCTGGAGGAGTTAAACAGCCTACACTAGATATCACCGAAACCTCGGAAGCATTCGGCTCAGGCGCGGTCATACGGGGGGGGGGGCCATGGCCCCCCCCCCTTGGCGTCGATTTACATTATAAAAGCCCTGCCTCCATAAATTGAAATCGTGTCAAACCCTTAATTTTTTAAAAATATTAATAAAAATAATTAAGTAAGTAGGTTAATATACATAATATAGGTATCTATAATTTTCTTAAAATTTACTTAGCCGTTTTTTGCGTATTTTTCCTACTTGAAAACCAAGAATCATCAACAAAAAAGGGCGTGGCACCCAAAAATTTTTCGCCTGCGGCGCTAAGACTTTTCCTGCCACCGCCTCTCTAAATTGGCATGAGTCGCCACTGCATGGCCCCCCTTCAAAATGTTGATATGACCGCCTCTGATTCGGCTCATCGGCTCCACTTGAAAAAGGCGAATTGGAACCAAAAAGGTGGATTAGATGCCGTGTTAGCGCCTGTTTAACCAATAAAGTCTATTATTAATTAAATAATACTAAAATTTTATTTGCGCTTACCTTAAATTTGGGAGAGAATTTACCTACGACCTTTTCCGAACCGTAATTTAAAAGTGACCACTGGGAGACAACTCGGTTGCGGCCGGTCAAACATGGAGTCCCGCATGGGTCCGTTCTTGGGCCCCTTTTATTTTTTATTTATGTAAATGATTTATGCTACTACATGGAACAAAATTATTGTAAACTTACCCTCACCTTTATCGCTGCGGCTTTTAGTCTAGAGAGTTTGAGTAAAGCGTCGCAGCATCTTGTGGGGAATGCGGAATATTGGTTCTCTGCCAATCTTTTGCAACTTAACAAGAACAATAATCAAAATTCGGTAGTTTCCAGTAACCGAATACTAAATAGCAACAAGGAAAAGTTGTTGGTATTGACAGGTCATTATCCTGCATTACTATTTTTTTCTTAGGAACCTGCTTAGATTTGTGACTTTTGATATTCTAAAATCACTCTGTTTTGGACTTTTTCATTCACATGTTGCTTATGGTGCTGTACTGTGGGGAAGCTCATCAAATGCTAAACAGATATTTAGATTGCTAAAAAGGGCAATAAGACTCTTGGCAAATGCAGGATATTAGGGTCACTGTCAGCCTTTATTTAAGCGATTTGGTATAATGCAACTACCCTGTATCAGTGGCGACTTTTCAGGAGCAGCAGGGTCTGGAGTGCCGACCCCGTGTCAAGCAGATAACAGACAGTATATCGACGGTCTAATTCTAATACCCCGTATCGGCAACCCAGTCCGCAGGAGCATGTCAAATTCTGGTGACTTATTACCATATATAACGTGACTTTTGACGTGAAAATGACCTCCTAATATCACAGACCGATGACGTTAATATTTCATGTCATTTTTACGTTTTTAAATGACGTGACTTTCACGTCTTAAAATATTTTGTATTCACCAGTAATCCACTTTCAATTATAACTACTAAATACATTGTGTAAGCGTTTATTAGGGGTAAGTACATACTTCAACCAACGAAACGAAAGCAAAGGTAAGTATCTACTACTAATTGCAGGATATTGCTGCATGACAAAGTATTTCTTGATTTCCAGTATTATACTTATGTTAGTGGAGTTTTATAGACGAATTCTCTAATTTTTAGTGTGTTTGTGCTTAATTTTCTAGTAAAATTTATCTTTTGTTTATTTTTGCATATCTTTATCGCCATGCTGGATTTACGAACTACTTTAAACTTTATCACTTTATGCACTTTAAGGCCATTTTTAGGTTAACTCGAGGGTGAACTTATTTAGCAATTGAATTGAATATTCAAATTTTAAGAAGTTGGCCAACAACTTCTTAAAGTCATCTAAATTATCCCGTTATTATGGGTACTTTAGGTGCTAAATCCACCTAAAATACCCGTCAAGTTAACCTAAAAATGGTCTTAAAGTGAATAAAGTGATAAACTTTAAAGTAATTTGTAAATCTAGCATGGCGATAAGGACATGTAAAAATAAACAAATACATATATATAAATGTATTTGGGTTAGTTCGGCTTATTTTTGTCTCACTTGCCGAATGAAAGACGTCTTATTTTAAAAGTTGAGGAATATTTCAAGAAAGAGAAGAAAAATGGTGGTCCTTTATTATCTACGGTGGCGGTACAACAACGAACAGCGGATTCCTGTGGCATATCACGAAGAACTCTGATAAATATTCACAATTTAGAAAAAGACGGCCATATTGAAAAGAAAAATAAAAAACGCCGTTTAAGTTTGAAACCCAATGATTTGCCAGAAGGAGTTAAATGTCAAATCCGAGGAGTTATTTATGATATGTACAAACAGAAAGAGGTGGTAACTCTTGATTCGATCCTTGAGAAAATCAGAAACAGAGAAATATGTGACATCGGACGTACTAGTCTTTCATTAGTTTTAAAGCAGTTGGGGTTTAAGTACCACAAAACTAACAACCGAAAAATTCTTTGTGAGCAACAACACATTGTTTCTAAGCGGTGGTCGTTTTTGAGGAAATACCTAGCTAATTTAAAGCCCGAGAATTCAAAACCTGTGGTATTCTTAGATGAGACATGGATTTTTGCGAAGGGAAATCAAACAAAATATTCATGGCAAGATGGGTCAAAATACTGCTATTCAAGGGTTTCATCCGGGAATGGAAAAAGATATGTCGTAATACACGCCGGAAGTCGAGAAGGATTTTTGCCAGATACAAGTTTAGTCTTTACTTCATCGAAGAAAGTGGAGGACTATCATGACAATATGACTGCCGCGATATTCGAGAACTGGTTTGAAGAATATGTGCTAAAATCACTAGAAGAACCCTCGATCATTATTTTAGACAATGCTTCATATCACTCACGAGTTTCTGAAAAAATACCAAACAATAGTTCCACCAAAGATGAAATGTTTTTAAAGTAACAAACTGTCCACACTTGTCGACAAAGTTTAAAGAATGTTTGCACTTGTTGTATCTTTATTCAAGTTTTAATGCAACATTCTGTCTACACTGCTATTTAAGTTGTATTCAGTTATTGTGATCGAATTTTTCTTTTTGCTTATATGGTAGATTGGCACCCAACAGCTGAATAAACTGCATTCCAAAATTTTTAGGATCCCAAATACATAGGTGCTGTCTATAATTATTGACAATTAAATTCAAAACGTTCTCCGCGTTCCACTTAACAACTATGGGGAGACAAATAGAGAAGAAATACAACAAAGTTAACACTACATCGTCAATTTTATTAAAACCCAAAGCACACTATACAAACTCGAAACGTACTAAAATGTGGAAGTAAAAATAAGTTTTTCCTAAAATTATTTACAGTAACCTACTAAAAATGCAGCTCTATATTAGTGGTGTTGATACTATTAAGCAAATACACAATAGTGACATTGGAAGACAGGACCATTTTGAGAACCTTGGCACAACACATTATTTTTTATTGCTATACTATCTATAGGTAAATTATTTTCAACAAGATATGTCTAGCAGTGCTATTAGTAGTCATGTAGTAAGCACGACTGTTACACGAACAGCTTCCATCGATGATTTCATTTAAAATTTGCGATTGAATATTTGTCCAAGGAAGGCCTAATTGTCAAAAAGCAGAATTGATATAACCAAGAGGCTGAAGAAGCTCCAATTGAACAACAAAAATTATAAACGCAAAAACTTAATAAGAATAAAGTGCTTAAATATAAATAAAAATATTTTGGGTATAGGTAAAGTTCTTTTCACGAAAAATGGTTCTGATTTAATAACTGCAATAAAATAGGTGTCAAGTGCGGTCGTAAACACCAGTACATTCCCAGTATTAATTTTCGGGACCCTATTGTAATGATTTCTGGGTACGGTTAAATTAAAATAAGATAATTTTAAATGTTTAGAAATCCCCCTATAGCGGGTATTTTGAGAGATTGAATATGTCTTTATTTCTCACGGGAAGTGTTCAGTTGTATTGCAATATAATTTTACAAAATATTATATTATACGTTTAAAACAGCATTATGTGGCGTCCGTGGAAAAACGTTGACAGAGCTTCATCAAATGTTTCGGTGATGAAAAAGTATTTATCTCTCGATACTACTACTAACTTGACTACAGTGAAAACAATCGTGTCAAATCCCATCAAATCAAGAAAGAAGCGTAAAGATGCCGGTTCCAATAAACGTTTCGACGAAGCCAACAAGGATTTGATAAGGCGGAAAGTCTACACCATGTACGAAGAGCAACGCGTTAGAGATTCTAAAGCAACGGCTGACTGGAGAGCTTTGTTTATAATAGGCTTTAGATATCGCACAATTGACAGAAAGCAAGTACTTATGGCATACCAGCGGTTAAAAAATGGCGTTGTGAGTATATAACATCGATAAGACAATATCGTTCTGAAATTCGTCCAATAATTTACCTCGATGAGACATGGTTTGACACGCATGACACACCATGGTTCGATTCTTCCGGTAACACAAGAGCTCCGTCAAATAAAGGAAAACGAATTACCATCGTACATGCCGGGTCAGAAAACGGTTGGGTCCCAAAAATCTAAGTTATAGTGTTGTAGAATTAATAAAAAAATGTGTTAATGATATTCCCTCAGGTAGTTGAAAAAATTCAATACATCATGTAATTACTATAGAAAATTCTTATGTTACTCTGCATGATACAATTAAACCGATTATAATTAATTTAAATGAGGATAGCGATAGCAGAACAGAACTAGATATAGAATAACATTATACATGTAAATAAATATAAGTCGTATTTAAAAATGTATAATATTTAGTTTTTATTTCATTAAGTTAAATAAACACATCATACGAGATAATTACTTAACTTTCTTAGTCCGACCCTTTACTGCAACTTTCTACTTTACATATTTATTGTCCACATCATGGGATAGACCCTTTAGTTTTATTGCAGTTCAAAGGTCAAAACCGTTTATTGTGAAAAGAAATATACCTACATTTTTTGTTAATGAGGTAAGTTTAAACGAAATTCACAATATATTTTTTTTTTATTTTTTAAATTTTTAAATAAATATTGTTTATTGGAATAATTTATACGCTACTAGTTATTAAAGAAAATAAAAGTATTTAAAAAAAATGACAAGAAAGAGTTAATGAAACCTACGGATAAATGAACTGAACGTGTAAACGGTCTTAAGTACAATTTCACAACACCGTTACATTTTCATCGAAGCAAAACTACATGTTAAAAGCTTAAATAATACAAAGTGTAATACTACATCGTTCATTCGGCCAACTCGAGCCGGCTCAAACCCCTGTCGGCGAGGTTTTTAAAGATACTATAGGCTTAAAAAGGCATGCATTTAATTAGTCTGTCTAAATTAATACTATTAAGTAGTTGTACACAAGAAGGATGAGTTAATGGAATTAATATTCAAGAAAGTATGGAATAGCGTATTTCAGTTACGAATAGTTTTTTATTTAAATTATAATTGTTTTTTTTAGCCAATTTTATTCTAATTTGTACATTTTAAAAATTTTAAATAGTGTCATTAGCTTAGTTACTGAATAAAGTTTGTTATAAAGTTATTAAATACGTCTTTATTGAAGAGTGTTAACTGCCATTTGTTATTTTTAAAACGGCTTAGTAGAAAGCCACCGAAAATCATACCGCGATCGTCACGATACAAATCAGGTTAGTTCAGGCACAGTATAACGGAACTATACAGTAGCGACACGAGCTGTCGGTCCCTTTGATCTCCAGGGGTCAGTTTCAGTGACAGAAGGATGACGGTATTGTCCTCTATTACACTGAGAAAACATATGAAATTTTATGTTGAAATTGCTTTTACACTGAAAAAAAGTCAATTTAAAGCACATCTGCTCCTTATTTTTTCTTGAATCGATGGATTATCGAAAATCAGCAAAAGTTCGGCACAAACACTTCAAAGCACCTTCAAACACTTAAACGCACGATAAAAACCAATAAATTACAAAAACTAAACAAACTACAATCCACACAAGCTTTGTTTACCTTTCTGACTGACTTATTTGTCACTAAAAAGATAGCCGCTACGCGCATTGCGCAGAGTAATTTGGGTCTGTCTAAATCGCCTCGTGTCGCTACTGTATAGTTCCGTTATACTGTGGTTCAGGCAATCAAATGCATGAAAATAAGCAAGTTACAGTATCTTTCGAAATCTCGCAAATAAGATCTGACCAGCATCATTCTAAGCAAATGAGTTTTCACATGGAATGTATGAAAACGTTATTGCGGACAACCATACAATGACATAATATGGTACTTTGATAGTAACACATTCGGTCAATCGGTTGCCTTTTTACTGGATCAAAATTAATTCATATACTATTTCAAAATCCATTATTGAATGTCAATAAAGTATAATTAAATAAAACTTAATAAATTACTATGTGAAGATAGTCCATGCATGCATATAAACTATGGATATTTTTCTTAACACTTTATTTCATATAAATGTTTAATAGCGGAAAATCACAGTTGTCTCGCTATTACAAGCAATTCCTAATTTAACCGTCACTAAATTAGAGTAGGAGAATAATATGTATGTCAGCTGTCACTATTAAACCGAGATAGACCATTCTATGTTTGCCTGAACCTGGATCCACATGCATACGTCATGACGGATCCGTTGTTACAACGTGATTCAATGGCGGCTCGTGATATTAGAAGTGAACGGCATATTTTTTTTACTTGTTATACGAAAAGAAAAAACATTTTTATGTTTTGCAAATATCTACTATATAATTGCCGTCCATTTTTAATTTTTAACAAAGTAAATTGAAAATTACTGTTCTTGCATTTTGCACTTTAATTCGCATCTCATTCAAAAGACCAAATAAACTATTTTTTGGGGTGTATTCTTAAATCGACAAAATTTATCCTGGATAAACTATTTATATAGGGTAAACCATCAAAAATAGTATTCTCGGTTCAAGAATACGTCCACTCGGCGCCAACAAGTGCAGGAAAATCTCAATAAGTTATGGCACTCTGATTGGCCAGCTCAAGGCATTTCTATACCGCCGCTGAATTTTATTAGGGATGACGTTGAAGTTTCAGCTGCTGGTCGTGTGACACGCATGACAGAGCAGCAACGAGGTGTGCGAATTAACATAACCGACGAGTTCGTACGTACAGAAGTATTAAAAATACATACTGTAGAATCTTAATTAAAAAAAATAGAATAATTATTTTAGGCGTTGCTGCAGCTTTTAACCGCCACTGAACGTGATTATCAATAGCCATTCAAACGCATATTTGATTGGTTGCTATAGTGATAACGTGGTAACAAAACGGATTCGTGACCACATGTGGATTAACCCTAAACCCATTGCTTCATATTAAAGAAATGTGTTCATTTCTCTTTTATTTCACTAATTTAATGTGAAGTTCTACTCATAGTAACTTAAAATAATGACAATTCCAGTCTGTCGCAATTAAACCTTTGAATGGAATAAAATATATTCATACATGACTTGTAAGTAGAGGGTGTCCGGAAATTCCGTCAGAATATCTCGAAAGGGAAGATTCTAATATGATAAAACAGTTTATCGGATAGATCAGCAAACGTTTTCACCTTAAAAACAAAATTTGATAAAGATAAATGGCATAATTTTATTGTTGTTTACTGTTTCATCGTAGGCTATAGTTGATCTTTTTTCGCTTCCAATTTATGGCCGTCAAAAACCGCTTAAAGACAATTTAGTCAAGGTTTATGCAATGATTTAAATAAAACGGGGCTTCACTTTGATTATCATGAAGTTTCCGGATGTTTTTCGCTGCTACTTTTCTTATCTCAAGTTTTTGTGGTGATATCCTTGATTTGCTGTATTATGCAGAACAGTACAATTTTAACAACGTAACGTGTCTACATTGTGAAAACTTATTTCGAAAATGGGTCTTTCGCTATTAACACATATCGCAGAATTCCTCATTATTTTGGCGTATATAATCGTCTCTCAGAAAGAACTATTCTTAATATAGGATGCAAATTCGAAACCACAGGATCTGTTAAAGATATCAAATCATCACAACGTGCACGTCGCGGTATTTTCGTTGCTAATGCCGAGGTTGTTCGTGAGAGTGTGACTGATAATCCCCGCTCTCCATCCTTACCAAGATTTAGCTAGCACAGGAACGAAACCAGGTGCTAACAGGGGGTTTGCTAATTGGGTGCTTAAAATGAAGGCAGTTGACGAACATCATTTTCAGCGACGAAGCTTATTTTCACTTAAGTGGGTACGTAAACAAGCAGAATTGTCGCATCAGGGCCAGTGAAAATCTCGGTGTGAGGGTATTATACTTCTTTGATAGGGAAGACGGACAAGCACTAGATGGAGAACGTTACCGAACGATGATAAACAACTTTTTATGGCATGAAATAATGACTATGGACTTAAACAATATGTGGTTCCAACAAAACGGCGCGACATGTCATATAGCAAGAGAAACAATGGATTTATTGCGTATAAAATTTGAAGGGAGAATTATTTTACGCCATTAATTGGCCGCTTAGATCATGCGACCTGACGCCGCTGGATTATTTTTTGTGAGGTTATGTTAACAGTAAAGCCTATGTAAACAATCCCCAAACACTTCAAGAATTTAAAGAGGGTTTTAGCCGCATAACTTGCGAGATAATAACACCAGAAATGCGCGCTCAACTCTCTTGGGAAATTTCTGCAAAAGAGTCGTGTCTTGCCAGAGGTGTCGCGACGGTGTCATTTGTTAGATTATGTGTTTCACGTACAGTTTTAATTAAGCATGCTACTTATTGCACTAAAAAGTTTACCTTTTTGTTATTAAATTTTTGTTTTATTTAATAATAACATCCGGAAACTCTTACTGAAATACCCTTTATAATAGTACCTAATATAGGCTATTGTATAAAAAAAAGCCATGCAAAAAATAAATTAGTAATATCGTAAATTTAAACTTTTTTCCTATGTAGAACCTCCCTTTGAAGTATATGAACGGAACTTTTGGACAACCTGTATATTCAGAATCCACTGCTTCTCAAAGAATTTAATTTAAAATTCGGTTCAACAGGAAAAATTTATTTGTATACAATAATCGAAAAAAAAAACAGTATTTAAGTACTCATAGGCACTACTAATGTCAAAAGAAAGAAATTATTTTTCGTATTTTGATGGCGAAGTATAATTTTTAATAATACGTCTCTCTTTCTAGCCATCCTCCAGGATTCCGTCTTAAAAGGTATCTTCTAGTTTCGTCGTAGATAAAGATGGTAATCATGAATGGCAAGGCTGGTAACCACCACACAAATCTGAAATCATAAATGATTTTTAAATATGTGTATAACCATGTAATCATTATGATCCGTGTCTAATATTACATGCTATAAGAAACAAGGAATTGCGGAAAGGAGTTTTTCCTTATTTGGTTGCACCCACAAGAGCACGTGCAATCTGTGCATGATTCTAAGACAAAAACTTGTGGTTATACTTAAGCAGCTATTATTTGCTTATGAGTAGGATGAAAACTATATTAGTAAAAAGCTTACTTGAGAGGGAACATGTGCAATCCTTTGTCCAGTCCAGGTGTGTAGCAAAGCAAGCACGCCAGGGCGGTTTCAAAGACGAGACCAAAGTTCAAAACCCAATTTCTCATTCCCTGATGGACGAGCGAATTACGACGGGTTTTGCAGATAATCAAGTCAGCCCACTGCACTATCACGATGGAAACGAAATATGCAGTTTGACAGGTATATTCCAAAGATTTTCTTTCATGGTACGTCTGAAAAAAACCAATAAAACAATTAATAAAAGCAAGCGCAAACCATGATATTTAAGTGATAAGTTCGTTTTCTGACACGTATGTCCGCTTGTAGTAGTCGGTGACTTAACTGCCTATGCGTGGTTGTCGGTATTTGTAAATAGTTATGTAGAGTATGAGTCATCGAGTATCCAGGAGCAGCCGCATTAGTTTTGAGCACTTTTTTTCAAAAATTTGAAACTCTTTGAGATGAGTCTTGTTTTAGGTACATCAAGTCGGCATACTCATTGGTGACTGACTGAATGGCTGATTAGCCCATGCCAATAAAGAAAAGAAAGTTGGGATACCATAAAGAAGTACAGTTGTATTCATTCAAAATGAATAAAACAGCGACTGTAAAAACAACAACAATAATTAATCAAAGTTTAATATTTGGCCATATGACCCTATTGTTCGACTACTTGAACCAATCTTTTTCATAATTTTTAAGACGTCTGTAAACTACGGTGCCTTCGGCTTCGTCACACGCACTTTACACAGAGGCACATGACTATCAAACAATAATTGTAATATTTGATCAGTGAGTAAATCTACCTTTTTATAAAGGCATTGTGTCATAAATTTCACCACAATTAGTATTTATTACATCAGCATTAAATAGATCAATGTCAAAGTATGTAAAGTTTCTAAACTCTAAATTTTTAGTGTTCCGGAAGACACCTTGCCCTTAATTTTGCAATAGGTAAGCTGATGGTCTGTAACATCATGCATATCAAGATGTATAACATCTCCACCTAATAAATTTTCACTGGATTAGAGAATCAAATCAATCAGGCTACTTGTCTATCCGAGAATCGTGTAGGAGTTTTAACCACCTGACACAGTAAATAGAAAGCAAGAAAAGCGTCGAACACAGTGACTGAACTAGTAGCACATAAAAGATTAATATTTAGGTCGCCTATAATTATTATTTCATCAGAGAGAGGAATTATAGAGGAAACAGCGTTCTCCAACAAATCAAGCCCATTTACTAAATTACCTGTAGGTGGGCGGTACCGAAAACCCAATCCAAGATTTATGCCACCTACCCTTACTATCAGCCAAAGTTGCTCAATAGATACGCTTTTATCCCCAACATCAAGCACACTTAGGGGTATATCATCTCTAATATAGATTTCGACACCACCCCTTGTGACCCTCGATCAGCTCTAAAAAATTTATAACCATCAATAAACAGTTGATCACAGCCCAACAAAAAACAACAACAAATTTTTTGTCTTGGTGCCGAAGAAAAAACAACTGACTTTAGTTATTTTGAATGCGGTGATTCCAAAAACACTTAGCTTTGCATCGTATCAGCTCTAGTTTTTGAGATAGAGCCTACTCATAATAAATTGTAATAATAATATATTCGACAATTATAATGGTCATACATTTTATCAAAAACTTCACTAATTCCAAGACTAATGCTTTTTTAATTATACCTATTTATTCATAAATCACTGGAAGTACCTAATCTTATATTGGGAAAAGGCCACATAATTATTACAGATAAGAAATAGTTTTCCCTGCATTTTTTTGCACCTGCAGGTTTCTTATTTTCGTATTTGCAATTAGCACAAAATATACAATAGAAGGCAATAAGATTGAATGATGAATGATGAATTGTATACCGTAAGCCTCATAAATTAATTCGTATACTTGGCTTGTGTCCTAGGGTATAAGTACCTATATAATCCCCATATATATGGGGATTATATTATGCGGAATATTGCCTGCATGCATTTAGTTGAAACTGGATCTTCATTGCAAGAGTATGTTTTTTGAAAAATCGTATTTAAACATGGCTTCTACAAGAAGGCGTAGTTGCGTAAACCATTCGGACGTTTTTTGCTATATACGTGGCGAGTACATTTTAAAAGAAAGTAGAAGAGTGATTTATGACTTTATGAAAAAAGCTTATTTGGCCTATTTTGGTGTTTACTTAGGAGACCAAAATAAACCCTGGGCTCCGCATGTTGTATGCAAAACCTGTGTCGAACACCTGCGACAATGGACAAAAGGACAAAGAAAGTGTTTAAAGTTTGGCGTTCCGATGGTATGGAGGAAACAAAAGAGGCCACTTTGAGGATTGTTATTTTTGTTTTGTGAAGATAAAGGGCATTAATCGTAACAATCAGCATAAGTGGAACTATCCTCACCTGGAGTCAGCAAGAAGAGCTGTTCAGCATTCTGAAGAAATACCAATTATAACATATAGCAGCCTGCCTACGTTACCAGAGGATAGTCGAAACGTCATCTGACGACCTGCAGAGTGACCGATTTGAAAAAGAGGATAGCGATCTTGCAGGAGATATAACAAGTCCCGAACGCTTTACTCAGGAGGAGCTAAGTAACCTTGTCAGAGATTTAAACCTCCCAAAAGAGTCTGCCGAGTTACTTGCCTCCAGACTAAATGAAAAGAATCTTCCTTATCCAGGTACCAAAATTAGGTACTACCGTAACAGAGAAAAGGATATTTTGTCATTTTTCTCTCAGGAGGATAATATGGTTTTTTGTAATGATATTAAAGGTATGTTAGAGAAAATGGGTATAACAGAGTACACACCAGACCTCTTTATCGACAGTTCCAAGCGAAGTTTAAAGTGTGTTCTCCTACATAACGGTAACATATATGGAAGTATTCCAAATGGACATTCTACAAAATTAAAAGAAGAATATAAAACAATATCGTTAGTGCTTAAAAAAATTAAATATGACGAACATCAGTGGGTAATCTGTGTTGACCTAACAATGGTGAACTTTCTTCTGGGACAGCAAGGTGATTTTACAAAATATCCTTGTTTCCTGTGTCTTTGGGACAGCAGGGCTAAGGATCAACACTGGATTAGAAGAGAGTGGCCTTGTAGAGAAGATGCTTTAGTACAAGGAGAAGCTAACGTAATTAATGAAGCGTTGGTTGGACGGGAAAAAATCATATTTTCTCCCATGCATATTAAACTAGGAGTAATGAAACAATTTGTAAAGGCCTTAGACCAGAATGGGGCGTGTTTTGAATACTTGTCCAGTAAATATCCTGCACTCAGCAAGGAGAAATTGAAAGCCGGAATATTTGATGGACCTCAGATCAGAGAGCTGATAAAAGATTCACATTTTACAGAGTCGATGACCGAAACTGAATTTAATACATGGTGCTCTTTTGTTAAAGTTGCGCACAATTTTCTCGAAAACAAGAAATTGGAAAATTACCGAGAGATAGTGGAAGATATGTGCTCAACAACTTTAACCAAGACGGGTGTAATATGAGCATTAAGATTCATTATCTCCACAGCCCCTTGGAACGAGTACCAGAAAATCTTGGCGACCTTAGTGAAGAACAGAGGAAACGATTCCACCAGGATATAAAAACTATGGTAGAGAGATATCAGGGTAGATGGGACATTTAAAGAGACCGTCCTTTTTAATCTCATGCGAAAAAATCTAAAAGGAAGTTTTTGGGCGATGCAGATTAGCTCATTTTTATTTATTAGTTTAGGTTAATTTAAATTAATAACTTGAGTTAATATTGTTAATGTTATTGACCGATGATTTTTGTATTTTTTGTGGGGTACAATAATAATCTCGAAAATATAGCTTATGGTCTCAGTTTTTGAAAACGATCTGATGGAGCAAATCTGAGGTTATTTTTGGGTTTATCAGACCCAAATTACCTAGAAACAGTAAAAAAATTGCCGGTACCAAATTATGTGTTGACCAGTGAATCATATATTTCGTCAGAAAGCCACGTTTCCGACACTCTCAAAATATCCAATTGTAATTTAAAAATGGCATCTCTTAAACTGTTTATACTGGGTAAAAGTGAACGTTTATTTACATGACCGATAATTAAATTATTTGCATTAGCCATTATATTTATACAAAGGCAGCAAAAAAGCAAATAATAAAACCTACATATTACCGTAAATAAAAACTTAAGCTATTCAAAGTTCATTCAAAGCGGTTTCATTTTTTATAAAAACAGCGTGTTATCGCCATCGTTTTTGCTAATCAACACTTTACCGTTGCGATGTCACACATATACTTGTAGCCTTACTCTTTTAAGGCCTTCGCTTTTTTGAAAAGATTATAGATCCCCCTATAGTTAGTTTTTCGTCGATAAATATTGGAGCCTCGGATGTTCCCAAACCACATTTTATGGGGGTAATTTTTTCATTTTTAGAGCGTGCAGTTAAAATGCGATTTTTAAGTTCCAAATTTCTCAAGGTAACGGTGAGTTTAATGCCAAGTTGTCTGCCGTCACAGAAACATTCACGGAAGTACAAAGTTTTACGAAATCGCCTTACTATTATCTCCATTCAGTGGAAATTCAGACATGCATATATTTTGCTTAATTTTACTTAAATGTTGATTGTTAAGCACACTCTCCAATTTTTGGACTTTTTCCTTCAAAATCTGATTATCCTTGGATATTTTGGCGAACATCTAAGACATTATGTTATGACGTTTTCTTTCTTCCTCGTATTTTTCATTGATTTAGTCCATAGACCTCTTTACCTCCCTAACTTCATCTGCAATTGCTTTATCAGATTTTGTTGTTGTTAAGTTTTCTCGGCCTGCATGAGTCGTGCAGACACGTTTCCACAGTCGAGGTGAAAATAGCCACTGCTCAACTCTTAACCAAGACAAGACCAAGGAGGTACAATTTAAATCAAAGACATTATCCAGACGACGAACGTATCTTAGCAGCATTTCGAAACAACCCAAATGGTAGTATAAGAGTAGTTGCGAGGATACTCAATTTAACGAAAAACAAAGTATGGAGGTGTTTGAAACGCAATAGGATTAGGGCATTTAAACCAAAATTTCTACATACTCTGTTAAATGGCGATTTTGAACGGCGGTTTAAATTTTGCTTATGGTTGCAAGGTAACTATCTTAACGACATACTTTTTCTAAAGAACATTATGTTTACTGACGAGGCAACGTATACGACAAACGGTGTGGTATCTAGTCAAAATTGTAGGTTTTGGGCAGCCTAAAATACGAATTGGGTAATTAATTGTAAAAACCAGTACAGTGAAAAAGTGAACGTGTGGTGTGGCATATTTAACGAACGAATTGTTGGCCCTTTTTCCTGGATAACTTGACCGGACAAAATTTTCTAAATTTGTTACTAAATGATTTTTATGATTTTCTCATGGAATTGCATTTAGCACACAGACAAAACTTAATCTTTCAGTTAGATGGTGCCCCCACACATTATTCCATGATAGTTAGGAACTTTTTAAATGCAACTTTCCTTATGAAGTGGATAGGTAGAATATCTTTTTTAGAACCATGGCCCCCAGCTCGCCGAATATTACTCCTTGTGACTTTTTTCTATGGGGGCACTTGAAAAATAAAGTGTATGCTACTCGGCCGCGTAATAGAGAGGAACTTTGCATTAGAATTAGGCAAGCGTGTCAGGAAATTACTCACCAAACTTTAAGAAAAGTGAATGTACGTTTAAGAATTGTTAAAAAGTGTACCTATTGTTTTAGAAGGTAGTTATGTTGAAAACACAAGAATTTTAAATTCCGTAATTTTGTTAGCCCAGTTACAAATAAAGAATTTATTAAAACAAGAATTTTTTCTGCTAAAATCAGCTCTTGAAATTTTGAAAATATGAATTAAGGGGTTTTTGGGGATGCTGATTCTAAATCTGATAGAAACAGGTATCTAATATAAGCCCTAATATCCTTTTTTTTAAAAAAAGACCTTTTTTACCCCACCAACACCGTTCGCCAATGGGAAATAACTATGCCAAATACTTTATTTTTCCAACATACAGTTACCACCAAAATTTCAAGAAAATCTCGTTATTAACAACTGAGATATTAGGGTGTAATCATGAAAAGTGGGACACACTGTATAAAATCCTGATAAAGTTAACCATCAGCAATATCTAGGAAAGCATAAGGTCTAGAGCTCTCGCCATAAAATCGCTGAAAATTGTTTTAAAGTCTCTATATCGCCCGCAAAAAACGCTACACACAAAATCAGGGATTTTCTTATACACCACACACCATACCAATCTTGCCAATTTCACAGATAACTTTTACCCATTTTACAGATACTTTTCACATTTTTTTCAAATACAGCATTATTTTCAGTGTTAAGTATGTAGATTTAATAAACGAATGCTGTTGGCAATACGCAGAACAAAAACATTGCTTTTGTTACAACTTTTAGAAGGGATCAGATAACTTTTACATTTCAAGGGTTGCCTCGTGTCAATTTTAATGAGTTATTAAATATGTTAGTCAATCACTTATATAAAGTAAACCATCGATCACAGTTCAATTTTAACTTACCCATTCTTGACCATACGAATCAGGTAAATCATTGATAGCCTTCGAGTCCCAGTGTTTTCGAATTCCAAGCAACTTCATTGGCAAGAAACCATTCTCAGCCATAATAACAAAGTAGACAAAGAATCCAGATGTTGCCTGGATCATACCAATTTGGCCATAGGACATTGATATCAATCTAAAATTAAAATAAGTTGGTATTAGGTATATTTAAATAATTTTTATTAGTTTAGGTTTTTTTAACTTACAACTTTAATATACTTGTTGACTACAATCATCGCTGTAGTTGTTTTTGAAATATCTAATATTAAAATAGTCATGTTTCTTCAAAAGTATACATGAAGATTTACCGATTAAATCAAGCAAAAGATAGTTACAATTTCACAGACGAATTTGCGTCCGAAATGCTATTAAGTGACGAGAAAATTATCTTTTGTTTACTTACTTAAAATGCGACGAATAAAAATAAGAAAGAAAAAATTAGGCAACAGCTAGCAAAAAATATTCCATATAAAAGCTTTAGGGTTCTTTATAGTCTATTAGAATTTTAAAGAATTAAGTATACAGGATGAGTCAGAAAGCCGTAGAGAAATAAAGTTACTTTTTTTTTAATGATACACCCTCTATCTTAGAATATTTTTGGATTTTACGTAAAATTACAATTACTTTTTATTAAGTGCATTATAAGTCTAAACCAAATAGTTTCCGAGATATCGACTTTTGAAAAATTACATTTTTGAATTTTGACAGCTTCTAGTTAGCTTACTAGCGGTACGTCTTAGAGTAAAATGGCTTACATGTCCCTATCTTTGTTTTTTCTAAAAGTGTCAACTTCCGGTTAAACCGGATGTAGCTCAAAAGCCGGAAATATAGTACTTCCGGTTTAACGGAAGTTGGTATTTTTGAGAAGATAATAAAAAAGTAATATAGGGACATGTAAGCCGTTTTGCTCTATGGCGTACCGTTAAAAAGCTAGCAGCTGTTAAAGTTCAAAAATGTAATTTTTCAAATGTTGATATCTCGGAAACTATTAGGTTTAGACTGATAATGCACTTAATAAAAAATTATTTTAATTTTACGTAAAACCCAAAAATATTGTAAGATATAGGGTGTTCCATTAAAAAAAAATTAACTTTATTTCTCTACGGCTTTCTGACTCATCCTGTATACTTATCTTTTTTAAATTCTAATAGACTTTACAAAACCATAAAACTTTTGTCTTGAATATTTTTTGTTAGCTGTTTTACTTTAAGAAATAATCGACCGTTTCCATACATACCAACGACCCTGTATATAGGAGCTAGAATACACAAATGATTATTTCAGTTTTTCCGATAAATTACAGTAAACTGAAAATAGGGTCCCGTTCAGTCCTGGTTGGATAACCCTGTACATCTTTCAAAATAATATAAATCTCACCTATCATTGACAAGTTTATCGTTTTGTGGATCTCTGGGCGGTCTCTTCATTATGTCAGATTCTGCTTCCTCATACGCCAAAGAAATTGCGGGTACCTGAAAAATAGAGAAATAAGTAAAAAAAACGTGACAAAATGTAACCGTTACTACTTCTATATTGATGACTTCAAGCTGGATTGGACGACTTTTATAAGTACTTCAGAAATTCAAGTCAAGCCTGATAGTATATCTACCAAACCTCATGTACTTGCATTAACCGAAATAGAAGTCAGATCATCGATTACTACAGTAAGCTATTTAAACCCTGGGTACGACTTCCATCACCGATTTAGGCGCAACTTTGGCCTAAGTTCTCATCCTTGGCGACTTTAACGTTCATAATGTCAACTGGCATAAATACTCAAATACAATCGACGAGCAAGGTCGCGAGGCCGAATCCTTTGCTATCAGTTCTGACCTCATCCAACTCGTGGGTAAACCCACTCGGATCCCAGACTGAGATGCTGATTTTGCTAGTTTGTTGGATCTTTTCCTAACTTCAAACCCCACTTTTACACTGCCACCGCGAAGCCTCCGTTAGGAACGTCTGACCACAACCTCATTTCGGCACTGAACAAACTACCAATAAGTGCCGAACAGCCTCCTAAACCACGCAAGATCTGGCATAATACATCAGCTAGGTGGGATGGCCTATAAAGGACCATTTTCGAACCTTTCCTTTGGCAGAACGTTTGTTTAACCTCTGACGATCCATCCATCTGTGCTAGAGAAGTATCGGAGGTTATTCTTACTGGCATGGAAGCATTCATCCCTTTCTCAAAAAAGTGCCCTTCTAACAACAAGTTATGGTTTAACAAAAATTGCGAACGAGCTCAAAAAATAATTTCTACCGACAATAGCGTCAAAACCCTACCGCCGAAAATCGTACCATCTTTGTTAACGCTCGAAACCAATGCAAGCAAACGATAAACCAAAGCAAAGAAGCACACAATCAGAGGATCAATGACAAACTTCTTGAATGTCCTAACGGCTCAAGATCACTTTGGTCGGTAGCTAAGGCCGTCAGTCAGAACTTTACCAGTAAAGCATTGCAGCTCTAACACGCTCTGATGGCACCATACCGACCAAAGCACAGGAAAAAGCAAACTTACTGGCGGAACTATTGTCTTCACATTCAACGGTTTTTAGTGAAAAATTCCACCGAACATTCCCCCTAGTAGAATTTAGAATGCCCGAGATTGTCTTCCGGCAGCGCCATGTTAAACGAATCTTGAGGAGCCTTGACACCAAAAAAACTTTGGTCCTGACGAAATTCCAGTCGTCATAATTAAGACATACACCGGTATTTTGTAGACTTTTTAACTTATCTTACAAAAAAGGAATATTTCCTTCTTGCTGGAAAACTGCGCGAGTCCAGCTCATACTCAAAAAAGGCAAGACGACCTTGCCAAACAACTATCGTCCAATCGCATTGCTTTCGGTTATATTAAAAATTATGGAGAAGGCTATCAACGAAAAATTATTAAAGTACCTGGAAAGCTTCAACATTATTAGTGACCGCCAGTATGGACTCCGTAAGTCTAGATCAACAGGAGACCTTCTCTCCTATGTTACTCACGTTTGTAACAACGCAATAGAACATCATTGGGAAGCGGTAGCACTGGGCATTTCCAAGGCCTTGACCAAGTATGGCGTGCGGGGCTCGTAACTAAAGTGAGAGCATACGTAATGCCGGTACAATTTTGTTTATGGCTGTCAAACTTTCTTTCAGACACATTTATCATCAACGCCGGAGCCCCTCAAGGTTCTATATATTGTCGCCCACCCTCTTTTTACTGTACATTAAGGATCTTTTGAAAAAAACTAAAAATCCTATATACAGGGTGTACCAAATTAAGTGCGCACCATTGCTAACTTTTTATTATTGGAGATACAAAGTCGGTTAAATTAGCAAAGTAGTAGCATTTCTTCTGTTAATTAAAATGGTAAAAGCAGAAAAACAATTGGACATAACGTTTCTGAATAAATGAGAGAAATGTATTTTTTTTTAAATGGCACACCCTGTATATTTTTTACCGAAACGTTTGCAAATCGTATACGGAATAAAAAAGTTCATAATGCAATATTGGCCTAAAATTGAAAAAAACATCAACACAGCCATGGAAATAAAAAATGGTTTGCCTTTGACGTTTTCATCGAGACTACCATGAAAACAAAAACGAATTAACTAAAGTGTCCTCGTTTTGGGTAGCCATTATTGTTAACGAAGCCAAAATTTTTGTAGTTTTGCGTTAAGTTTTTGCTTTTAAATATTACCAAATAGCGTTCACGCATTTAGAACATTGCGATATGTTAGAAGCGTATCTTGGTTGCAGAAAAAATAGTGTACTAGCACTCGAGCAATACGGTCAAATGTATCCTGAACGTGAGCAACCAGACAGAAGGTATTTTCTAAGGCTGTATAGAAAATTTGGAAGTAACGAAAGAGTTTTTATAAAGACAAGGACTAACAAACAGTTTATAATAAGTGAACAAGTAAAAGTAAATGTATTGGCATATCTTGAAGGGCACAAAAATAATTCAACTAAAGATTTGGTAAGAGTTTTCTTTCTTTATTTACAATTTGGAGGATTTTAAAAAAATATAAGTTTTACCTCATAAGTACCGACCAGTGCAAACATTATTACCTGGTGACACTGAAAGAAGACTAATTTTTTGCCAATGGTTACAAGGTTTGTGTAGGCAAAATCCTAACTTTTTAAAGAAAATTTTATGGAGCGATGAAGCGAACTTTTCAAATAGGGGTATGTTTAATCGTAAAAACATGCACTATTGGTCTAGAACAAATTTGTTTATTGCTGTTCCCAGAAATCCGTAAGTAAGATTTAGCATTAATGTTTGGTGTATTTTTTTGTATTTAGCTGATGTGAACTTAGAGGACCGTAACCAAATTTATTTTCAACAAGATGGAGCTCCTCCTTATCAGTTTCACGAAGTGAGAATATTGTTAGAAAGGCTTTTCAGAGATAGGTGGATGGCAACAAATGGTCCGATACGTTGGCCCCAAGGTCTTCTGACGTAACTCCATTAGACTTTTACTTCTGGGAGTATGTCAACGACGAAGTCTTTAAAACGAGATATGCGAATCTGGTTGAACTTCAAGACAACATTAGACGCATTATAGCATCCATCGTTGGCAGAACAGTTTTAAAAGCTACAACACGTGTATTAAAGAATGTCCGCAAATGTATTGAACAAAACGGTGATGTGTTTGAACATTTAATATAATATTTTTTTTATTTCTTCCGCTAAAAATAAAATCGAGTTTTAATTTCTGAAATAAATAAATAAATTCGTTTTTGTTTTCATGGGAGTCTCGATGAAAACGTCAAAGGCAAACCATTTTTTTATTTCCATGGCTGTGTTGATGTTTTTTCAATTTTAGGCCAATATTGCATATGAACTTTTTTATTCCGTATACGATTTGCAAACGTATCGGTAAAAAATATACAGGGTGTGATTTTTAAAAAAAATATTCCTCATTTATTCAGAAACGTTATGTCCACTTGTTTTTCTGCTTTCACCATTTTAATTAACAGAAAAAATGCTACTACTTTGCTAATGTAACCGACTTTGTATCTCCAATAATAAAAAAGTTAGCAATGGTGCGCACTTAATTTGGTACACCCTGTATAGCTGTGCTGATGACAGCACATTTGTTTCATCTTTTACTTTGGATGTCCGGACATCGGTTGACAATGCATATCTCTATGGGCAGCAAGGGGTCTCACATTTCAACAAGGCAGTTTTTTCTAAAAAAGTTAACGTTACAGTCATGGCGTGACACTCTATTCCCTTGGAATCATCAATTTATTTATTGGGCGTCAATTTGGATAGTCATATGTCTTGGCATAGTCACGTTGCGGCCATTGCTAAGGCAGCCTTACAGAAGCTTAAAGCCATCAATATAAACGTAAGTAGTAATTTTAATAAGTAACCTAACCTTTATTATTTCTCAAAACAACAGTATATTTAACATACAGTCTTTGCCGGTGCGTCATTACTTCCACGTGACTGAAACCATATTAAAGTCAAAGTTCGTGGCTAGCGTTCGCACTTAATAATAATGCCAACACGAAAGTACGATAAAAATGGCTCTGAAAGACCAGTTTATAGAATTAATTTAATTTAATTAAATTTCAAGGCACAAAAACGTTAAAAAACAAATTAAAGTTGCGACAGATCAAAACGATGACTTTGACATCAATGGACAGCTCTCCAAATATCTTTTGTCTCTATCTAGCACGTTACTTTTAATTCGTCGGTGGTAGGTACACTTATGGTTTTAGTCACGTGTTAGTGTACATCTACACGAGCGAGGAAATCGCGACGATATACTCGCGACTATTAAATCATAAAGCATTCATTCTAATAAGCGAGTCTATACGGGCGCGAAAGTCGTCTCGATAACGCCAGCCATCGTCGGCGTGAGCGAGTCATACGCAATTGCCGACGTTGGCGGGCAATTCTCGCGACGATTTTCTCGCCGTAGGTAAATGCAATTCATTAGTTCATATATGGTGCCTTCTAGACGAGCGGAGAAGAAACGCCGTACCGTACGGTCATGTTCGATACAGACAAGTTTAAGTGCTGTGGAAAATCGACCAGCTTTGTACAGTATAAAGTTGAAAGAATATAGCCATTGAGACATCAAACTGAAATTATGGGAAGGAATAGCCATGATATTGTATGATAATTGGGTGAATAAGATTATTGCAATACTTTTTAATGCTGTACGATCGGGTATGGCGGTTATTGGCTAGGCATTTTAATGCAAGTTAGAAAACTTCAATTGTATCCCCTGATGATTTGAATTAAACAAAAGTAATAAGATTGAAACCACTTTATTATCACATTTTTCAATTAAAATTCATAATTAGATTTGTTAGCCTTTTCTTGTGGACATAAATGTTTATCACATTACATATATATTACGTCAAATGATGCGGCATGTTTATATTTTTTTATATTGCCAAGGCACTGAACCCTGAAGTAAGATTTTGCCGTGGATATGATCCTAATAAATTTTTCGCTAAACCCGATGCCTCACACCCACTATTACAAACCGGAGAATGAGATTGTAAGTGCCTGCAATTGCCCGACTCTCTGGTATGTTCAATTGTTTCATTGATAACTGTTTTCCTAGAACACTCTTATTAAAAATGTTACTGTCATCTTCTCTTCCATAGGACCCAACATCGATTGCCGTAAAACAATATTCCGCATCCATTAGTGCTAATAAACATGAACGTCATGAAAGCGAACATCATAATTTTCCTAAATAAAGAGTATAAAGACTATTGGAATATAGTGCTGTGCTTTACTTCGTCGGACTTAATAAATTTTGGTTGTTTCTTACCTTAAAGTTATAATCAACCTTTTCACAGGTGATATACACAGACGCATATTCATATCTTTTTTGAAAATTTTTTCAGAAATTAGACAACAGCTCATCAAAACTTTGTATGGACATTGGGTAGTGTGAAAAAAATTTGTCAAGGTGCTCTCTTTGCTCATGATATTTTAAATAAAACTATCCAGTAATTAATCTGCTTTGCAGCATTGGATGTACCCAAAAACGACGATTTCTTCAGCGGTTTCTGCACCGGTAAATGCATTAATGCAACAACAGAACCAATTTGAACGACATCTATTTTAACTAAAAGCAAAATTATTGTTCCGAATGTACCACTTGGACCGTTGCGATTCTCTTGCGCTCGTTTCATGTTTTTGCCGGGCGTTCAAATCGTCGCGAGTGTGTCGTCGCGATTTCCTCGCTCGTGTAGATGTACCTACAGTAAGTAATGACGGTGTCGGCACGGTGGATCTGTGTCAGTGCGTCATGGATCAACCATCAAGAGACAATGTGATTTATGACTACCTATCTTTATTTATCAGAGCCTTAAAAGTGAATAAAAACATAATAGAGCGTCTCCGGGGCTGCGCAATACGTCTAGAATTCAAAGTAACGTGCTAGACAGAGACAAAAGATATCTGGAGAGTCGTCCATTGATTTTAAAGTCATCGTATATTGATCTTCCATAAACTTTAATTTGTTTTTAAACGTTTTTTTGTCTAGAAATTCAATTTAATCCTATAAACTGTTTTTTTCAGAGCCATTTTTATCGTACTTTTGTATTGGCAGTAAGTAATTATGGATATTTGTTGTTATTATTAAGTCTGAATGCTAGCCACGAAAATTTTGACGTTTATGAACTTAGACTTTGATGTGACCTTTTCAATCTCGTAATTTTGATTAGATTCATACGATTTTAGTCACGTGCAAGTAATGACGCACCGGCAAGGATCCACCGTGCCGACTGTACATATTACTTAGGGCCTACAGTAAAAAGTAGCAAGTTAAAAAGGACACTAATAATAGACATGCTAAATATGCTTCAGTGATACAAAAATCATGTTTCGAAAGAGTTTGCCACGTGACTTGTTAAAACATTTTCTGAATTAAATAGATATCAAATTACAATTTTTACAAAGGATAGTAATAAGTAAGCGAGGAAGAGAGAGAAGATTCTAAAGATTTACATACATAAACTTTTTCTCTCTTACCCGTCACCAAAATCGTTCGGCGTTGTTATGAATAGTTTGGCACGGTTTATATTTTTGAAAAACTTGGGAAAGCCATGGTTCATTTGTTGGCAACTTATTTAACTAAGATTGTTTAGTTTATTAAATAAACAAAAAGCAGCTTAGAAATCAACCCGTATAATTATGATATAAGGTCAGAGTACTTACCATATCAGTTCCAAGATCAATGCAAAGAATAGTTACACTTCCTAGAGGCAGCGGAATGTTACATACGATATAGGCGAGGAAAGGTGAGATTTCGGGAATATTTGAAGAGAGAGTATAAGCAATGGATTTCTTTAAATTGTCAAAAATGAGTCGACCTTCTTCAACGCCCGTTACAATGGAAGCAAAATTGTCATCTAGAAGAATCATGTCTGCGGCTTGTTTGGATACATCTGAGCCTGCGATACCCATGGCAATACCAATGTCCGCCTTTTTAAGTGCTGGAGAGTCATTGACACCATCACCTGGTGAAAATTAATGTAACTTAGATTAATAATATAATGTAATGTTAAATGTTCGGCCATTTTATTACTACGTTAAGGATTTCCCACACAGCACACTTTCAGAAATATTTCTGATATATTTCGAATGTCTCAAAAACATAAGCTTTCATATCAATATTTCTGAAATATTTTAGATTCATTACACCCAAAATGACAGTTGACATACCCTGCCTTTGACACGACGGACCCGGACGACGGTTCCCCTTATTTTATGTTTCGTTTGTGTAATGTTCAACTAACAATAATTATTATAAGGCATTCTTATTTGTGGGTTAACTGTGCTATACTACCGAATAATTATATTATGGATAATAAAACTGAGGTAAGTCTCTATTTTAATAATAGGTAGGTATATTAATAATTTTAGGTTAGGTGCATTTTATGATTTTCCCCGCTTTAGCTTATTTATTAAACTTTAGTTGTTCCTTGTGAATTAGAATATTGAACCGTATAGGGACAGAAGAATGAAAAATTTTTAAATTACAAAAACATCAATAGAATAATAAAAGATGTAGTAAAGCATCATCTCCCTCCGGGACAGAACTAGAGGTACAAAAAATTGTTGCAGTGTGGCGGGCGCAGTGCAAGCCTCGCTGTCCCGTAAATTGTAAGAACTTTGAATACCTGTACAAGTTGATAACAACTTTTGGTTAAACTTTTCTGTCTTTATAATGGAATATGTAGTTTAAATAGTGTTTATGTTTATGTATCGATATACGCAGCGTCCTTGATATATTAGAGGGACCTATAATATAAAGGTCGATTTGTAAAACTTTTCGCCACAGCTCCTGCTCGTTGTCACCGTTCCCGCTCGTCGCCCCCGTTCTTAGGGTATTTATAAAACACGAACTGCACCATTATAAATTCGCGAGAGCAGCAACGTATCTTGAGGTTAGAATATAATTTTCTTTGAAAAAGTAGATAATGTGACCAGTATTTAATATTATTAAACTATGAGATAAGTTAAGCCCTTCTAGGTTTTTTATCAAATGTACCAAGTTTCTTTCTTCCTATTGGCTACAACACAAACGACAAAGAGCACAAGGTCAGCGAGATATAAATTGGTCATGTTGAAACTACGAACGGGAGCGGTGGCGGCTTTTTATAAATGCATACATTATTCCCATTTAGGTTAAGTTGCGACGGGAACGGTGGCGACGAGCGGGAGCGGTGACGAAAAGTTTTATGAATATAAATGCACCTTTATACCCACATTATATTATTATGATTTATGCTTAAAATTATTAATTTTTAAATTTCTACTTTCAGGGCCCCATAGAAAAAAGAATTTTAGAGATCCTATTTTGTATATTCATATTTATGAATTAATAATAGTTTATATGTTTTTTTATTAAATATGTTCTTGATTTTGAATGACATATTATTCCATTTTATATAATTTCAGAAATGTTAGAAGAAACTTTTTTGAAATAAGTATTTCAGAAATGCAATTATGTAATGCTTCAGAAACATAAAATGAAATATTACTTTTATGGGACATTTTTGGGTTTCTGAAAGATTTCATCAATATATCATAATTGTCCTGAAATACTTATGGAATATTTCAAATCTTTCGGAGAAACTAATATGAAATATTTCTGAAACATGATTGTGCTGTGTGGGTTAATATAGTTTCAAATTAAAAGGTTTTAGCGAAGTTAGGAAATATTAAATTATTCGGTGCAAAACTGCAATCGCAACTAGGGCGTAGCTTGGAGAGAATGTTACGCCAAAAATATAAAGTATAATTTATGATTGTCACACAAAGCTTGATCCGTTAGTTAAATTATTTGGTTTTTATTCAATAGAGGGGCATGTTCCGAGAGCAACCAACCTCGTCACCGGTTCACATACTTTAATTGTTCGAATTCAAAAAGTTGAGTAATGAAAATGTAGTTTTTTTTAGAAAGCAAATATCTCACCTTCCCTAATTTTTCTTTTTTAAATAGTCCCTTTCTTTACAGATAAATATGTAAAAGTATATCGTCCGGTGACGCAAGACTAGTAGAGGCTGATGGTGACTTGATGAGGGCTTATGCCCTTGAAACATGTTCCCCTAGTGCATAAAGAATGAATTAAATTAGTGAAGAATACTTATTTCTGTGTTATATTTCATATACAGGGCTTTATTTTAAAACGAACCATTCTAAGTCTCTCTTGATTTTGAGGGAAATAAGATTTGACAAAAACATATCAACTTTAATATCGAGGGGGAAGTTTAATTACACATTTAATAGAATTTTAATATTTACCGCCATACCTCCAGTTAATCTCACTTTAAAATGTCAAATAGCACTACCTTTCGAGTGATACATCGTCATTCAACCCTGCCAGAAAAGTGAAATCGGTTTGCTAGTTAGGTGGAAAAACGTAATAGTAATGCAACTAATTTAATTAGTTTGAGCAAATTATTTTAAAGTGTTCCTTGTGCACCGTGCGGTCTTTTGGCACATTAATTCGCCAAATTCGATCCTTCTATCGTAATCGTCTTCGTTGAGTTCGTGTAAATATTGTCTTTTGTAAGGGAAGAATTTATTCTTTTTTAAAATCTTGTGCACAGAACCAGTAGAAATATTCGTTAGCTTAGCGACTTTCGGAATAGAAGCAGAAGTTGGATCTACAGCGAATTGACCGAGTACCTCAACCTGGCAAGCTTCATCCAAAACCCTAGTTTGTGTATGTTTTTTCTTGCATACAGATCCCAGTTTCTTTAAACTTACGCACTAATTATATGACATACCTACTTATGCCCGACATTTTTGTCTGGATGCCTTTAATTGAATACTATGGCAGTTCTACGCGCACAACGATTTTCAGCCCCCTAAAGGAAGATTATTTCTGTTCGCTTAGCTAGAGTATATACCATTTTATTACTTTTCGAATTTTAAACTACCTTAAAATGACAGAGTGAAACATCAGTTAAATATTAGCAATTATGTAAATACCCGAGAAATAAATAGTTCGTAAACAAACCTTAAAAACAATGTTTTTGTGGCTTGTTTACTTTTATACTACAAATTTGTTTGATTGCTGTGGCCTGTGGCTCATAAAAATAAATGGTACAATGATATTTTGCACTTTGTAGAAGTTAATACGGTAGACTCTCGATTATCCAACTCTCTGTTTTTCGATCGCCGGATTATCAGAGTTGAGTATACCGCCGTTGAAATCCGGATTAACCGAGCGACGCCGTTCGAGCATTAGGCGTAATATTGACGCCGCCGTTATACGCTTGCGCCAAACATAAATTGTTTACTGTATTTCTCATAGGTTGCGTAGTTCAAAATATGTCAGTTGAAATAAAAGGCTTTTTTATACTTCGGGTATTTCATTTACTCATATTCACATCCGTTCTGCGTAACAGCAAATGTTTTTTACTTTTACCACTTAGTGTGGTAGCTACTTACTGCATTAAAACAGCTGTACATTTTTACTTCACTAACATTACATCACTAAACAAACAATAATATCGGGATACACTACTGTATTCTTAAACCTTGAGACTGCTTCTTACAACAGATAAACAGAACTTCAGGTGGGGTGTAATAATCACATTAGGTACACCTTCGGGATACTACCGCGAATTTTCCAACCTATTTCATGGCTTGAATACCATAAAATCAACTAAAACCGCGCAAAATGCCGCGAGAAGCCCGCGTGCTTTCTGCAAGGTGTGATACGGAACTCTAATTAAGTCTGGATTTATAATCACATTAATGTATCTTTGGGATAACACCGCGAACTGACCGACTTAATTACTTGCCTTGTGTGCCATCAAAAAAAAACTCGCTGATCGCGCGAGGGAAGGCATCTCCTTCCCACGCGAGCTGTAACAGATCTCTCTTGTCCGCCCGAAAAGCTAAAACACGTCAAGTCTTACTCGCGATATATCATCCGTCCTTCTCGTACGCAGTAACATTCTGTCATGCTATTTCAACCCCGGCTTTTTGTCACGTAGGTTTATTCCGCCTTCAGCGACGCTGGATGCTTGCTAGTAGTGGGGATAGGCCGGTTCAACGCCATAGGGAGCTCCAATGTTAATTTTCGGAGCAATTTTTGACCTACGCTGATTCTTCAAACAGATTTCGCTGTGTTGTGTTGACGTTGTGATCCTGTTGTGTTGACGTTGTGATCCTGTTGTGTTCAACGGACCCTGTTGACCTGAACAGCCCTGTTCAGCAGACCCTGTTCAATGGACCCTGTTGACCTGAACAGCCCTGTTCAACAGACCCTGTTCAACGGACTCTGTTCAACGGACCCTGTTGACCTGAACAGCCCTGTTCAGCAGACCCTGTTCAACGGACCCTGTTGACCTGAACAGCCCTGTTCAACAGACCCTGCTCAACAGACTCTGTTTTGGATAACAGATAAAAATTGCTCCGAAAATTAACATTGGAGCTCCCTATGATGCAGAACCGGCCTATCCCACTACTTACTTTATTACATACGTTACATACTTACTTTATTACATACGTTACATACATTTATGTATTTGATTTAGTATTTTGTTTTTAGTTGTTGTTTTACAGAGCTTTTTTAAAGTTTGTCAAAATAAACAAGGAATGTATATTTTCTACAATTTACAAACAAAATACTTAAACATGGCCTGAGCATTTATCATTAAAAAATTAATAAATTAAAAGATCCGGATTCCGGAAGCCCACGTTAGCTCGGATAATCGAGAGTCTACTGTACTTTCAAAATTGACAATTAAGCCAAATTAATGTTTAATGTTTTAGCATAAATCTTTTCCACCAAACTCGCAAACCGATTACCCGATTTTACTTCTCTTGGTACGGTTACGGTTTTTGGTCAAATTTTATTTCTCTCAAAACAAGAGATATTTAGGGTGGTTCGTTTTGACATAAAAACCCTGTATATTCACTTCACTTAGATATGGACTAATTTTACAAAAATATAATTTATACGTTAGAGCCACACGACATTACAATGATGTTTAAACGTTACGAATGTTGACGCCCTGAACTTACTCCCTACATAGGAAGGAATGCATAGAAACAAAAAAAGCGTACTTACCAGTAACTGCAACAATGGCACCCAATCGCTGACAACCTTCTACAATAATCAGCTTCTGCTGCGGAGATGTTCTAGCAAATACAATTTCTGTATGGTATCTCAGAATCTCATCTAGTTGGGCAGATGATAATTCTTTTAAGTCAGTACCGTGTACAACAGCAGCTTTGGCCTCCCTTGGGTTGACTTCAGAAACTGGAATATTACGTCTCTGTGCAATGTCCTCAACAGTTTCGTTTCCTTCCGAAATAATACCAACTGATTTTGCAATAGCCTTGGCCGTAATTGGGTGGTCCCCAGTTACCATTATTACTTTGATACCGGCACTTCTGCACTTGGCCACGGCATCGGGTACAGCTGCTCTAGGAGGATCAATCATAGACATAAGACCAACAAAGCGAAGTCCATCAATAGGGAAGTTTGGGTTATCAGAATCAAAATTATATCCAATAGGATACTTATCGGTAGGCAATAAGAAATCACAAAAACCAAGTACACGCTCTCCAAGACCTCCAAGTTCTAAGTATGCGCTGTTAAATGCTTGCTTCATATCTCTGTCTAAGACCTTTTCCTTTCCATTAATAAAAATGGTGTTGCACCGTTCTAATATACGTTCCGGGGCACCTTTCATTACCAAAATATGCCTAGGATCGTTAGGGTCATCATTTAAGTGACAAGATACTTGATACTTGTTCGTCGAGTTAAAGGGAACTTCACAAACCTTTTTGTTTTTTCGTCGAATCGCCATGACATCTCCTAGGGCAAGCTCCATACATTTAAGTAAAGCAGCTTCTGAAGCGTCACCACTAACCTCTCTTTTTAGAATGGGAACATTTTGTTGTCCAGGTCTAAATTCAGCTCTGTTACACAACGTAGCGATTCGGGAAAGAGCTTTGAATCCTGGACTTGACTTGTCATATTGAGCTCCAGATTGATCTTCGGTAGTGTCAGCTTCAATGATTTGATTATCAAACCACATATGCGCGACGGTCATTCGATTTTGAGTCAGTGTTCCAGTCTTATCTGAGCAGATAGTGCTCGTTGAACCTAAAGTTTCTACGGCTTCTAAATTCTTAACTAAGCAGTTCTTTGAGGCCATTCGTTTGGCCGTTAGAGTCAGACATACAGTAACGGTAGCAAGCAATCCTTCGGGTACGTTAGCTACGATAATACCGATAAGGAAAACAACGGCATCCAACCAATGATAACCAAGAACAAAGGCAATGATAAAGAAAGTAACTCCTAAAAATACAGCCACACTAGTAATAAGATTAATAAAGTGATGAAGTTCTTTAGCAATAGGGGTGTCGCCTGATTCGAGGCCAGACGCTAGACCAGCAATACGGCCCATTACAGTATGGTCACCGCAGCAAATAACAACGCCTTTGGCAGTACCTTCTACGGCATTGGTAGAGAAAAATGCTAAATTTTTGGTTTCTAAAGGATTTTCGCTTGTGAAATCAGGACTTCGACTTTGCGGCTCTGATTCTCCAGTAAGCGACGAATTATCTACTTTAAAGCCTCTCGATTCAATAATTCTAATGTCGGCGGGTATTCTATCCCCGAATTTAACTTCTACGACGTCGCCAAGCACTAGTTCTTCAGCACGAAGTGTCACTTTCTCACCATCCCTAAGGACCGTGGCGAATTGAGGCACCATATTTTTAAATGATTCCATGATTTTCGAACTCTTACTTTCTTGATAATATGAAAATACACCTGAAGCAAAACGGAGAATAATTAGAAAAACATAAGGGCAGTTTAAATAATTCTTGGTAGGTATAAGAGTTTTTTGAAATGTAAGTAGGGAAGAGTAACCTGAGACGGGACTGTTTCTAAGATGGGTCTAAACCATAGACATCTATGGTCTAGACTCTAGACAATACAGGGTGCCCGGATAGGGATATGGAACGACCCTTTCTTGGAAACGATACGTCTCACAGATTTGAAAAAAGCTACCCTTATATAAATTACTAAGAGAAATTTATTAAAAATAACTTGAAGTTCCAGAAATTGCCGGAAGAGGGCGTAAGGCTCATTTATTTTTAAAAGGTAAGTTCATTTTACGGCAATAAATGCCACTTAACAGTAGAAAATAAATAAATAATTAAATTCAATAGATCGTTCGCTACAACTTTTATACAGGGTGTCCGAAATTAGGTGGCCAAAGGAAAACAGTGGAATCTGCATCGGAAAGTAATACTAATTTGTTTAATAAATAAGTATCGGAAATTGCCCCCTAAGGGAGCTACGGCCCCCTAATAGGGAACCGATGAAGATGGTCTTTTTCAGATTATTCCCAAAGAGTTAGTTAAACATAGAAACATGAATTTTTGGTATTTTAGTAACTTTTATATGCTGAATCTAGATCTAAAATCAAAACTTCGCTCAGATGCACCATTTCTGAAAAAAAGTCATTAACAATAACCCTGTTTACCAAGGACCGATCATATTTTCATTAAAACTTAGTAGTAGGCCTTGAAACAAAATTGACATGTTTGTTGTTTGCCAGCTTGACATTTATTATGATAGTTTATTCGAAATTTTCTGGTATAATTGTAGTTAATTTTTTTTAATATGGAGCGTTTCTCGAATAACGAATTAGCTGATATTCATTTTATTTACGGATATTGCAATGTTAATGCACGTGCCGCTGTACGTGAGCACCAAAGACGGTTTCCGAGAAGAAGACTGCCACATCGAATAGTATTTAGCCGTGTCCATAGAAATTTAGTAGAAAATGGATCATTTAGGCATTCCCAGGGACAAGGCCGGCCTATGGGAAATTATAATGTCGAGGGAGCGCTAAATAGAATTTAAGAAAATCCTCAAATAACATTGAGACCGCTGGCAAATATTATCTATATCCCCAAATTAATTGTAAGTACTTATCTAATGTTTATTAGAATTGTTTTCACAGATAACAGATAGCAGTACGTGAATTGTTTAAAACTATTTTTTTAGCTTGGAAAAATGACCCAAATGCAGGGACTGCATCCGTTTCATTATCAAAGAGTACATGATTTAAGAGCCCAAGATTTTCAACGTCGTGTAGAATATTACCAAAGGATTTCCAACCACCAAAATACGTTGAGAAAAGTTTCATTGAGAAAAGTTTTATGGTCGGATGAAGCAACCTTTCCAAGAGGCAAGGCATTTTTTTACCATAATACTCATTTTTGGGCTCAAGACAATCCGAATGTGGTTCGAAGGATTACCTACCAACATAGGTTTTCTTTCAATGTATGGGCAGGGATCACAGGAGATGTTTTAATACGTCCTATTATTTTGCCAGATAGATTAAATGCCCTTCATTATTTAAGTTTCCTCCAAAATGAGCTGGCAGAATTGCTAGAGGATGTTCCTATACGTACTCGGTTAGAGATATTCTTCCAGCACGATGGGGCGCCAGCCCACTTAGGCCAGCTTGTAAGAAACTGGCTAAATGAAAATTTTTCCAATAGGTGGATAGGTAGAGGTGGTCCAATAAACTTGCCAGCTCGATTTCCTAATCTAAATCCTTTAGGTTATTATCTGTGGGGCAATATTGTTTATGCCAAAGAAGTAGATAGCCCAGAAGAGCTTTTAAGACGAATTCATGCAGCCGGAAATCGAATTAAAGAAAACCGGTTCGAAATTCTTCGTACTACTCAAAATATGAGGAAACGGTCCAACTGTGTATTCAACAAAATGGAAATTTATTCGAACATTTATTTACTCAAGTAAATGAGTTTTGTTGTTAACTTTAAAAAAATTCATAATTTTAATTTGATCCGTGTTTGCTAAACAATGTTATCATTAAGGACTTTTTGTCAGAAATTGTGCATCTGAGCGAAGTACATCAAGAGTACCTTTTTTTGCCAGAGAGCCCTAAACTTTCATAATTCTAGAAAAAAAATGTAAAACATTAACTTAGAAAAAAATTACTTTTGTTTTTGTTCCTCAACCCCCCCCCCCCCCCCCCAAATGTTACGCCTATGATTAAATTTTGATAGTGTTTTAATTTTAGATCTAGATTCAGCATATAAAAGTTACTAAAATACCAAAAATTCATGTTTCTATGTTCAACTGTTTGGGAATAATCTGAAAAATACCATCTTCATGGGTTCCCTATTAGGAGGATGCAGCTTTTTTAGAGGACAATTTCCGATACTTGTTTATTAAACAAATTAGTATTATTTTGCGATGCAGCTTCCACTGTTTTCCTTCGGCCACCTAATTTCGGAACACCCTGTATATTTAATTTGCCGATCCCTAACTCTCTCAAACTAAAAATTCAATCATGTACAATGGAAAGAAAATATTTCATCACCTCCCACTTAAAAAAGGCTGAAACCAGTGTAAAATTTAGAAGGGAAGTGAAATCTCTCTTGGTGTCCAAAGCATACTATACAGTTGAGGAGTTTTTCTACGACAGCTTTAATTCAATTTATTTTGTTAGCTACTTGATTATTTTTTTGTTTATCTGTGTTTGTATCCTCGCTTATTTCATAGTACCTATTGCAGTTCGTTGTATTTTTAAATAGATTATGTTTTATGTAACAGTAGGTAATGTGTTAAGGGCGCACCTATACCTATAGCTATTCTAGAAATGACTTGATACCCAAATAGTATTATCTATATTTTTCTTTTGTAATATTCACGACCTCTATATTATCATCTATTTTTAAATTGTTACACTTTGTATTTTATAACATCTTTACCCAACAGCTTTGCAAAAGAGAACCTATCTTCTTCTTACAATAAAGCTACTTTTGACTTTGACTTTGACTTGATTATTGCTATTTTCTCTTCTAATCTTGCCTAATAAAGGAGTGGGGGACATTCAAGACATTTAAAAATACAATTTTAAGATGGTGCTGTTATTTAATCAATCTTATTTCTTAATCTTTCTCGGCATTTTTAAATTGGACGGTATACATTTTTTGGTGGTATAGGAGACAATCTGCATTAATAGCGACTTGTGCAAACCGCAAATCACTATCACCAACGGTTTAAGAGTTATTTCGATTTCTCTATAAAAATGTCAAAGTCTTCATTTACCGGTACCCGGTAGACCCGCAATGAGCACTATAACAATTAGTTTCATGATCTACTGTCAAATAAACTTTAAAAATTAATGTCCCAAAATGTACGCACATTTTAAATATCGTGGCATTTTCGTTTTTGCCATAGTAGGCTTCTGAAAATTTGATAGCTGTCATGTAATTTATTGCAATTAATAGCCATTTAACGCTACACGGTAGAACAGCGCGTTGTTATTGTGAAAACGTATTATAAATGTGGAGAATGTTATGCGGAAATAGTTCGTAGAGTGCTAGCCGTTTTTGGAAGAAATATTGCACCAAAACATACGACAGTGCAAAGATTGATCAAGAAATTTGAGCAAAGTGGTCCAGTTGGAAACATAAAATCAACAGGGCGGCCGCGTACTGCTCGATCTATTGAAAATATTGCAGCAGTGTCGGAAAGTGTTGGTGAGAATCTAGGCACGTCGATTCGCCGTCGGTTACAGCAAGTGAACATTACCAAAAGCAGTATGCAGGGAATTCTTATAAAATATTTGCATTTGCATGCCTATAAAATCCTGACCCAAGAATTGAAGCCAGCAGATCATGGGTTGCGCCGTGAATTTGTTAATTGGATTCTGGAAAACAAGGCAAATGACGGAGATTTTTTAAAGAAAATCCTGTTTAGTGATAAGGCACATTTTCAATTAAATGGATACGTCAATAAGCAGAATTGTCAAATTTGGGGGGAAGAGAATCCTCGTGTTATTCACGAAAAAAATACTTCTTTGAAGACGAGGCTGGAACTGCACTAACAGTGAATAACGAACGTTATCGTGCAATGTTAGAAGAGTTTCTGTGGACTGAATTAGACAAAATTAATGTGGAAAACTTATGGTTTCAACAGGACGGAGCGACCTGTCACACTGCGCGTGAAACAATGGACTCGTGACGACTGAAATTTCCTGGTCGTGGCATATCTCGCAATGGTGATCAGAATTGGCCACCACGATCCTGCGATATAACACCGTGCGACTTTTTTCTCTGGGGTTTTCTTAAATATCGTGTTTATGCCAATAAACCAGCCGCAATTCCTGACTTGAAGAACGAAATTCGACGCGTCATTGATGAAATTCGTCCATAAATATGTGAAAATGTTATCAATAATTTCGTCAAAAGGGCAAGGGCCTGCCAGCAAAGCCGCGGTGGACACTTGTCGGATATTGTGTTTCACACTTAATCGTGATATGTATTCTTTCTAATCGCAGTAAAGTTTTGACATATTTCAAGAAATAAATGTGTTTGGTTAACAAATAAAAATGTGCATTCATTTTGGGACACCCTTTATTATAAAAAGCCAAACATCAATAACACTGATTAAAACTTGAATATGAATTATTATGACAGAAAACATTTTGAACATTTGTGATTTTTTTCTCGCAAAATTACTAATTATTTCTAGTTATAAGATTTGTGCATATTTTCGTATTTATATTTTATTTAGTGTTTTGATGGATTATACGTTTTATAGTTTATCACACAGTAGGTCATGAAATTAGTTGTAATCTTGCTTATTGCGGGTATACCAGGTACTGGTAAATGAAAGCTGAATCATATTTTTAAGAAAAATCAAAATAGCTTTTAAACCGCTGGTGATATTGACTTGCGGTTTAGACGAGTCGTTTTCAATGCAAACTGTCTCCTATACTATACAGGGTGATTCAGGAGAAAATGTCAATATTTTAGGTACGTATTCAGGGACCCAAAATAAACATAAAAGTTCTTATAAACATGGGTCCTATTCCCGGCCGTTACTGAGATACAGGGGTAAACAATATTCAAATTAAAATTTTTATAAATTATTTATAACAAGTAGGCTAGGTTTTGTAGTTTTCAAAATTGCCACCGTTTACTTCTAAACACAAGTCAGCTCTCTGATGAATAACTCGGGTCGCTCTGTGAATGGATGCGGGTATGATTCTTATAGTTGCTGCTACATTTATTATTCGATTGAGTAATGCATCTTTAGTGTTTACTTTACTTCAATCTACCACTGATATTTAAACCACCCCCCAAAGAAAATAATCTAGAGGATTCGGGTCTGGCGGTCTAGCTGGCCAATTATTCGAACCACTTCGACCGGTTTGGAAAGTTATTGTTTAAAGAATTTCGTACTTGTAAACTGTAGTGTGCAGTGTGCAGAGGCTCCATCATGTTGTAAATACATGTTCTGTCGCACATTAAGTAGAACATCTTCTAATAGATTTTGTAAGTGATTCTGTAAACTTAAGTATACTCGTCCTGTGAGATTACCGTCGATTATGAATGAACCGATTAATTGACTATTAAACATACCACACAATAATGCTAAATGTATGATGAAAATTATGTTCTACAGTAGCGTGAGGATTTTCATAGGACCATCGGTGTTCATTGTGAAGATTATTAATACCATCGCGAGTGAACTGTGCTTCATCAGTGAACAAAACATACTTATACAGTCTTCGATTTGCATTAATCAATTGCAGAATTGCATCCTTAACGCAAACTCACTATCTTTCAAATGTTGAACTCGTTGTAAGTGTTATGAGTATAAACAATTAATGTGAAGACCCCTCCAAGCAGACGATTGTGTAATTTGATCAGTATCGGCAATTTGCATTGTACTTAAGCTTGAATCATTTTCAATGGCGTTAAGGATAGCCTCTTCTAGTTGAACATCCAGTCCCGATTCCCGTTCAGATACAATTCTCGCACTTGAAAACATACCAGATTATCCAGCAGTAGTAAAAACGTGTTGAAAACCCCGTCTATCTGGTACTCTCCGATTCGGAAATCGACGCTGGTACTCGCCGACTGCAAGATTTGAGCTCCCGTTGCAGAAGCCTTAGATGAATATCAGTAGTAATAATTGGGGGATTCAAATGTTAATTTTCGGAGGGATTTTTGACCTACGCTGATTCTTCAAACAGGTTTCGCTGTGTTGTGTTGACGTTGTGATCCTGTTGTGTTCAACGGACCCTGTTGACCTGAACAGACCCTGTTCAACGGACCCTGTTGACCTGAACAGACCCTGTTCAACGGACCCTGTTGACCTGAACAGACCCTGTTCAACGGACCCTGTTGACCTGAACAGCCCTGTTTAACAGACGTCAACAGGGTCCGTTGAACAGGGTCTGTTCAGGTCAACAGGGTCCGTTGAACACAACAGGATCACAACGTCAACACAACACAGCGAAACCTGTTTGAAGAATCAGCGTAGGTCAAAAATCCCTCCGAAAATTAACATTGGAGGGCCCTATGATGGTGAATCCCCCAATTATTACTACTAATATCATGATACAAATTTTCTTTGTATCATGGACGAATATCATGTCAGCATATTCACGATGAGAGAATGTCGCAGGCATAATGAAATTAATGTAATGTTTAAATTGTCAGAAAATACAAATGCTGAACACGATTTGACGGTGAGAAATCTTATTCTTATTAATAACTAATAGGGTTACTATTACTAAGCAACAGTGCAAAGGCAACAGAACATACTTGTTAAAAACTATCAAACAAATATAAAACCTAGCCTACTTGTTATAAATAATTAATTAAACATTTTAATTTGAATATTGTTTACCCCGGTATTTCGGTAACGGCAGGGAATTGGACCCAAGTTTATAGGATTTTTTATGTATATATTGGGTCCCCAAATACGTACCTAAAATATTGACATATTCTCCTGAATCACCTTGTATAAAAACCATACTAAACTATATAAAAAAGTTATACTATCCAATTTAAAAATACCGAAAAAAATCAAGAAATAATAAGTTAGATTAAATAACAGCGCCATATTAAAATTTTATTAGGAAACTTGTGACAGTTCCCGAATCATTTATTTAAACTAATAAGCTCCAAGGAACGTCGAGGTTCAACGAAATCCGTTGAAGGATACCGACATAATGACAGTTTTTTTGAAATGTCCCAACGGCTTCCCCCACTTCTTTATTAGGCGAGATTCGAAAAATACCAATAATGAAAGATATTAGGGAATAATCTACTAATTTTAATAATTTATTTGATTTTCTACGTTAAGTGGCATTTTTTGCCGTTAAGTAAACTTTTAAATGAGCCGTTATGCCCTCTTGCCGTAACTTCCGAAATTTAAAATTATTTTTAATGAATTTCTCTTGGTAATTTTTATAATGGTAGTATTTTTCAAACCTGTGAGACATATCGTTTACGAAATATGGCCGCTCCGTATCCTTATCCGGACACCCTGTATACAGGGTGAGTTTTTGAAAGTGTTACAAGGCGAACGGTTTAAAATATTTTCTTGAAATTTTAACGAGGCAATAGTAAGATGGGGGGACATATTCCATTTCCCATTTTGAGGGGTGTGGAGTAACCTTCAAATTCTAAATGGGATTACGTACTTTTGTTTATTAATTTCGAATCTACCTAAAAATGTGTACAAAAAAAAATTGATTTGCTCCACTGGTTAGGGAATTATGGTTTATTAGGTTATAAAAATTAAAAAATATTTACCATTTATCGCCTGTCATGTTTTGGGAGATGTTCGATCAACTTCCAAACATTTTCTCACTCTTTTTCTAAATGAATTTCGTACCCGCTCTAACATTTCAGGTGTCACTAATAAGCAGGCAAAGCGGATTCGGTCTTTCATATCGTCTACAGTTGTCGCCATCAATTTGTCTTCTATAAATTCCCAGAAAAAAAAGTCAAGAGGGGTCAAATCCGGGGTCCTAGCAGGCCAATTGACCGGACCAGCTCGACCAATCTACCAGTTTTTAAACAATTCGTTTAATTGGTTACGGGCCTGTATTGCATAATGCGGTGGAGCTCCGTCCTGTTGAAACCACATCTCGGGATTTATGTTTTGGTTTTATAATTGGGTCCTTAAAAAATCTGTATACATTTCTCCATTTAAATGGCGTTCAAAGAAATGCGGACCAATAACTCTATCTCCAATTATACCACACCAGACATTAACTGACCAAGGATGTTGATTTGGCACAGTTCTCATCCAGTGGCGATTTTCCGATGCCCAGTAGTGCATATTGTGTCTATTTACCTTTAAAGAAACAAACAAAAAAAAAACAATTATTTTTTACTGACAAGGGATAACTTAAACTACAATTATAGAAAGTAGCTTCATCAGAAAAAATAACATTCTTTTGGAACCTGTTATATCCTTGCATTTGCCTTTGTATCCAAATGCAAAATGTAACGCGATTTTCAAAGTCTTGCCCATAAAGCTCTTGGTGGAGTGTAATGTGGTATGGATGAAATTTGTACATATTTATGCAATATGGTCACAACCGATGTTTGGCTCATTCCAGCATCTGCAGCAAGCCGCCTGGAACCTACATGCGGGTTAATAGATACCATTCCTAAAACTCCAATTGCCCTATCTTCATTCGTTTTAGTTCGCTTCTGAAATCGTGGTAGGACTTCTTGTTTCCAGCCTTTTAAATGCCATGTGAGATTTCGGGTTGTTAGGAAACCTCTCGGTCCACATTAGTGAAGCTTGTCTGTAGTTTCTTCTGCACTCCTTCAACATTAACAACATATCAACTTGCACACTAAAATTCACTTCTTTGTTTAATTGACCAAACTGAGAAATAATCGTTGATATAGTCTGTGCGTTTTAAGAAGTCCGATATCGGATTAAATCACCAAGGGATGTTATCGCTTTTAAAACAGTAAGTCGGTTAAGTTACAATATCTTCGCACCTTCGCTATACTTGATCACACCGAACATCCCACTGGTTTACTGTATTCTATTACTGGGCGAAATCAGAGGTTTCAAAACAAAATTATCTTAGAATTACGCGTTGAGCATAAATAATAATTAAATAGATAATTAAATTAATTTGCTATTATTATAGTTAAATCTATATAATAATCGCTATTTTCCAAGAACCAATTAAAATTTGCTCAAGTGCGGGATGGTTAAATATGTTAAAGATTTTGTAAAAAAATCGGAATTCTCAAGACAAGTTGTTTTTCTTGACGAAACGTGGGTATTTGCAAACGGAACTTCAACAAAAACGTCTTGGCAGGATGACTCAAAGCATTGTTATTCAAGCACCCGTGCAAGTAATGGAAAAAGGTATATTATATTACATGCTGGTAATGAAGAAGGTTTTGTTTTAAATGCCAGTTTGATATTTTCATCAACAAAAAAAACTGACGATTATCACGGCAATATGGATGCTGAAATTTTTGAGCATTGGTTCGAGGAAAAACTTTTAAAAAGTTTAGAAAAACCTTCCTTAATTGTTTTAGACAATGCCTCTTACCATACGAGACTCGAAGAGAAATTCCCTACAAGCAGCTGGAAAAAGGAAGAAATAAAAGAGTGGTTGTCAAAGAAAAACATAAACCATGAAAATTTATATTTAAAAAGTGAACTTTTAAGCAAGTGTAAAGAGCAGTCATTTAAAAAAAAGTATGTTGTTGACGAATTAGCCCTCAAATATGGACATCAAGTTTTGAGATTGCCGCCCTACCATTGTCATCACAACGCAATTGAATTGGTATGGGGTATTTGCAAGAACTATTATGACAAACATGCCTGTAAAAATATCGGTAAGCCTAGCGTTATAAAGTTATGGGAGGAGGCGCTTAGCCAAGCGGGCAAAGAAGAATGGCGGAAATGCATTGAACACACAGAAAAAATTATTTTTGAATCTTATGAGACAGAACAGGCTATAGACGAAGTAAGACCGTTAATTATTACGAATGATGATGATGATGACGATGATGTTGATTCTGATGAGTCTGAAAGCATGGGTGAAATTTCAAATGCAGAGGAAGACTACTTTTAGTAGTACCTATCTACAAATAGGTACGTTCTGTCGCAAGACTACAAAATCGGTTCTTTTTAGAACCAAAACTTTATAAAAAAGAATTCGTAAAACTAATTTGTCTGAATACTACAAAAGCTAAAAAATTATTATTTTTCTGTACCTAAACTAATTTTTTATTTACTTTAAATTATTTTATTTAGAAAATGTAATTTATCAACATCCAAAATTACCTTCAATATAATTTATTGTTTGAGAGCCACCGACATAATGCTCAAGAGGTTTTATGGCTTAGCGGACTTCTTAAAACGCACAGACTTTACTTAAAAATTCTAAACTGACAGAAGTCAAAACAACGCATTTCCATGTAAACGAATAATAATTCTGAAATAAGTGAAATTGATTTATTGGTGAAATGTAGTTACTTTTAAATCTAATAGAAATTTAATAAATAAGTAGAAATTAAATGGTAAATAATATTTTTTAATTTTTATAACCTAACAAATCAAAATTCCGTAACCAGTGGAGCAAATCAATTTTTTTTTGTACACATACGTAGTTTTTTACGTAGATTCGAAATTAATAAACAAAAGTACATAATCCTATTTAAAATTTCAAAGTTACCCCCCACCCCTTAAAATGGGGACAGGGGGTATATGATAAAAATAGGTTTAAATATGTTCCCCCATTTTACTATTGCCTCGTTAAAATTTCAAGTATTTAAACCGTTTGCGAGATATCGCAACACGCTTTAAAAAACTCACCCTGTATATTTAATATACTACAAAAAGCGAAAATTCTGATTAGGAGACTAACGTTCTGCCTCATTTCGCTTAGAAAATGTTTTAGCATAACAAACAAGCTTTGGCAAATTAGTTTACTGTGGATAGAGCAACTTTAATAGCAGATATTTAGGTTACAAGTTAATAATTTATTCGTAACGTGCCGGCTGTTTTAATTAGAATGATGTATCAAGATGGGACAATCGAAAGTTACATATTACAATTCATTTTCATCATTTCATATTATAAATACCCCCAGAAGACACCATTAATTAGTAGAAAACCTGCTAACAACAAACCATGTCAATCACAATACATAATAAAAACAGACATATTAGTCAAAATTATTTTTTCTTTAATAATAATTTTTATATCAGTAATGGAGGTCTTATGGGTAGTCCATTAAGTCCTTTATTGGCAGAGCTATTTATGAACAACCTGGAGAATACTATTGTACAGGGTTATCCAACCAAGACTAGACAAGGCGATTTTTTGACTTTTCCTGTACTTTTATAAAAAAACTGAAATAGCCATCTTAAGTCATTTTCTCCCGCGAATTCGAATATCTTCAGCAAAAAACAATTGAACATCAAACAAAAGTACTAGGGGTCACTTTGATATTTTTTTAAATGGGATGCCGTATTTTTAATGAGCTTATCCGATTTCTCATATAAATTTTGATCTAAAATGTTGGATTTTTAATTTTTTTTTTTTTTTAATTTTTACGGTAGACGAACATTTTCCGAATTTAAAACTGAAGAAAAAAGGCGTTTTTGAATTAAAAATCCAACATTTTAGATCCAAATTTATATGAGAAATCGGATAAGCTCATTAAAAATACGGCATCCCATTTAAAAAAATATCAAAGTGACCCCTAGTACTTTTGTTTGATGTTCAATTTTTTTTTGCTGAAGATATTCGAATTCGCGGGAGAAAATGACTTAAGATGGCTATTTCAGTTTTTTTATAAAAGTACAGGAAAAGTCAAAAAATCGCCTTGTCTAGTCTTGGTTGGATAACCCTGTACAGGGTGATTGTTTATATTTTACTAGATGGATATCTCGGTTAGTATTAGTCTTACAAATAAGTTTAAGTACCTAAGCAATTCTGAAGTATTTTTAATGGGTATTAAGAATCCGTTATCAGAAAAAAACAAAAAAGCATCAAAAACTTAAAACTTTCAAGTTACCTGGTATTTTTTAAATGAAACTCCCTGTATTTTATATTTTTAGTCGCTAGATATCGTTCTTCTGAGTTTAAATATACAGGGTGGTGATAAAGTTTGGAATAATAGAAATATTTCTGAACAGGTTAACTTAAAAAAAAAACGCTAAGACACGTCGATTTTTACTTTTATTTCTGCATTTTTTTAGCTGATTCTAGAATATACAGGGTGTTACATAAATGAATTATCACGTCAATGTCACTTTTTGTAAATAGAATACCCTGTATATTATTTCATTTTCTGATTCTACGCAAGATTCTAAGCAGATTTCGTTTATGATGTCCTATACCTATCTTCAACTGTTTACGAATTATTGACAACTGTTGATAGGTCTGTTCCAACCATCAGTCCCTGACAGTTTCAAACTGTCAAATACTGGCAACCAGTTGTAGGACAAGACGAGGCATCCTGGGGTCTACATGCAATATTCATCTGGTAGACTCTATTTCTGATTAAAACTGCTGGTTTAAACAAGCTTTATAAAATTCTGTAAAATTATTTGCGAAAATAACTGTAATATTGTATGTTCCCTAAAAATACTTTATCTACTTTCATTTAGTAATATGAATTTTACAGTTCTGTAAATCGTTTTGTAATGGCATCTATTACAGCACTAGTGCTGTAATAGATGCCCTTACAAAACGATTTTTAATAGCAGGTGCATTTTTATTTTTAAAAATGCCTTTTGCCAAATATTTTTATTCATAGATGAAAGTAGATAAAATTTTGTACAATATTCTTGTTGTAAATTCATATAACTACACTCGATGTTTGATTAAACTCGGCTGACGCCTCGTTTAACAACTTTAACATCTCGTGTTGTAATATGAATCTTTACAACACTTATATCGTAAATAACTATTACTTTATTCTAAAAGTTTTTCAATAAAATAAAAAATGTTAAATTAAAAGTGGCCCGTCATAGCTTTGCTTTTCCCCATTGACTATTTTGATTGTATATAATCACACTTACCAGTAACAATAACTACAGCCGCTAGTACAACACCCAGCCAAAGATGATCATCTGAAGCTTCCTCTGCTGTAGTAAGTTGAATAGTATACGCTATCAAGCAAAGGACGGCTCCGGCCCATAACAAAAGGGCGAAACCTCCGAAGAGATTTTTGCAAAATTTTATCCATTCTGGTGTCGTTTTTGGTGGAGTAAGTGCGTTCGGTCCGTCCCGTTCCAAATTTTCTTTTGCTTGTGCATGAGTAAGGCCCTTAAAATATAAAAATAATTATTAATAATTTTTTATAAACACGTTCTATCTTAGAAGACTGACGTTGAGATGTAACTTAAAGCGACATCTGGTGGCGTTTAAGAGTATCAACCGGCCCGATTTAACAGCAATCGCAAATCAGAAAGGAACCTCCTGCAAAGACCACTGATGGTCTTAATTGCATCAAACGCCTTTAAATAAATGATACAAATACATACAACAGAATATACAAAAAGAAAGAAGAAGCAAGATACTATACGCGATGAATTCGTTCAAAACAAGGAAAATATCTAGATTTTCAGCAGCATGTCGCTCACTGTCGCTGTCCACTTAGCAGATGATTACGGAGTTTAAATTTATTAATATTGTATAATCTAAATTCCTCAGGCAAAGAGTTATATAGACTCATGGCGTTAAATGAAAAACTTCTTTTAACCATTGCTATTCTATGTTGGAGCATGGTGTACTTATTCTTAAATATTATTATGAACAGTTGTTCTAGAAATACATTTACTCTTTAAGTACCAGGTTGGAAGAGTCTGGTGAGGTAAGCAATCTATGTACGACATTACCAAGGTGGTAGAGTCGGTGATAATTCATATTGAGCCAATTGCATTCAGTTATGTTATGCGAAATGTGGTCATATTTGCGAAGACCATAAATTAGTCTACAACCAAAGACATTAGTTCTAATATCTTTGTCTGCAACAAATATTTTGCACCTTCTGCATTTAGTATCTGTTCTCCTCGCAGAGACACAGTCCACAGATGAAGTCACAGTAAGTGAAATGCGATGACATCAAGCTTTCATAAAGAGTTTTCTCTAATTGAGTAGGTAGTATGTGGCGATTCAGTTTAAGTTAGGCTTTTTTGTTAAGATTCTTTATATGTTCACGAAAGCGCAGCTCTTTCTCGACCATTAGGCCCAAGTCTCTAGCAGAATTGGCAAAGTTTAAAGGAATGTCTGAAAATTGCAATTTTAAGCTGTTCTTTACATAGTCTCTTTTAGCCTTGGTGCGTATAAATAGCAACTGGGATTTTTTAGAGTTTAAAATTAAACTGTGCTCCTCTGAGAGTGATTTGATGTTTTCGAGATCATGAGTAATATTGTGGTGCTTGTACAATGTCCGACTGATGAAAAGAATAATAAAGCTGTGTGCCATAAGCCTGTACTTTACAATAAGTTGTTAATGTTATTATATTAATAGTATAAATTATAAATAGTAGAGGTGATAAAACAGAACTCTGAGGCGCTCCAGAGTGGATGCATATGCTGCTGGAGCACCATTACGCGAAACCCTTTGAGAACGGTTTGATAGGAAGGAGTTTACTAGTTTTGGAGCATCGGGATTAAATCCATAATATTTCAACTTTGCACATAAAAACCTATGGTCCAAAGTGTCAAATGGCTTGGAACAATCCAGCACTCACCATTCCCACGTCGACCGCTTTTATTGCATCGTCAATAACCGAAGTTAGTGCAGTAGCTGTACTAAAACCTTCTCTGAAGTCACATTTCAGGTTAGTGACCAAATTATTAAATAATGTCCTGTTAACTCTAACTACTGAGGTGTAACTTGTAAGGCCTAAAGTTATAGATGTTGGAATAATTGTCGTCATGGAAGTTATGTAGCCAGGGCTGGACTTAAGATATTTTCCGCCCTAGGCTATCCATTTTTGTGCGCCCCCCTCGATGTCCAAATACAGGGTGAGTCGGGAGGAATGTTAGGTGTAATCTATGCATGGAAATAATAAGAAAAAACTGAAGTGTTGTTATCCAATATTCATTTGTTTTCAAGTTATAAGGCAAAAACAAAATATTGCATTAATTTAGCTTTCCTGTAATAAATGTTATTATTGTTTGTTTTTGATTGTGTGCTGTCACTATCCTATTAGTGTCAGTATAAAATATTACATTGATTCACCGTTAACTTTCGGATTTATATCATTTTAATTTTATAAAATGTCACACATTTATTCACATCTCGAATACGCCAATATGGTTTTTATTTATGGTTGTGTAATGGGAATGCTACAGCGGCTGCTGAAGAATATCGTGAACGATTTCCACATAAAAGAACACCGAACAGAAAGGCCTTTATCAGAGTTTTCAACAAACTCTGCGAGACCGGAACGCTTCCAAGTGCTAATGTAATATCCGAACGAGCCATTCAACAGGATTTAGAAGAAATAGAAAATGTTCTAGCTTTAGTAGAAGAAGATGCGACGACGAGCTCACGAAGAATTGGAATTTAGTTGGGGATTCCCAAAAAAAGAGTGATCAATACGCTTCACGAGCAAAGCTTATATCCGTACCATGAACGTGTACAGAATCTTCAACCTGGAGACTACGCCAAGTCGATGACGCCAAGCGTATGCAATTTTGTGAGTGGATAATTAATAATCGTAATCTTTTACAGCACATACTTTTTACTGACGAAGCTACATTCACCCGTGACGGCATTAATAATAATTGAAACTCCTATGTATGGTCGGACGAAAATCCTCACAATAGTCGAAAGTAATTTTCAACACAGGTTTTCAGTAAACGTGTGGTGCGGCATGATCGATAATAATTTAATTGGCCCTTTTCTTTTGGAAAATCACCTTACAGGGGATCACTACTTAAGTTTTTTACAAAATGAATTGCAAGGACTACTGGAGGAGATTCCTTTAAACATCAGAATTGAACTGTATTATCAACCGACGAGCGCCTTCCCATTTCGATCGTCGGGTCAAGTAATATTTAGACCAAAGGTTTCCAGGGGTTTGGATTGGTCGCGGTGGTCCTATTAGTTGGCCTTCTACATCGCCAGACCTCACGCAGTTGGACTACAATTTGTGGGGTTGGTTAAAAACTGAGATATACAAAGTAAAAGTAGATACTAGAGATGCATTAATTGGACGCATTAGAAATGCCATACTCAATATTAAAGAAAGGCACGAATCAATTAGAAGATGCACGCGCGCCCTTCGTAAACGAAGCAGGAAATGTTTGGAAGTCAATGGCGGTATTTTTGAAAATTCACTAAACCAATGATTTATTTAAAACAATGTTAATGTTGAATATTTTGGTTTAACAATATTATTATTTTATTTAACGCTGTAACTTGAAAACCAATGAATATTGGATAACAACATTTGAGTTTTTTCTTATTATTTTGATGCATAGATTACACCCTTAGAGTTAGGCCCATTCCTCCCCACCCTGTATAATACAAAAATGTATATATATATATATTTATATTAAAATGAAGGAAATCGTAACAAATAATTTTTGCGCCAAACCTTTTATTTAAATTTATAATTACATGTGGATGCCCAACAAATTTTAGACGATGGATGGAAATTATTTATAAACCTATTTACAGTAATGCCAGTAATTTGCGCCGAACTTTTACTCTTAGCGAATTCTTCAATTAACTTCTCGCAACCAAGTTGTACACATAAGGAAGATTCATTCGCGAGTAAAGCCGACGCTGACGTTCGGTGTTCTGATGTCGTTGAACGAAGATAATTTTTGATTCTTCGCAAACATAAAAATGATCTCTCGGCACTTTAGTTTGCCACTGCAAGTATTTGATATGAATGGCGCCCCTCAAAACTTTGCCGCCTTAAGCTACAACCTACCTTGCCTAATGGGAAGTCCAGCCCTGTATGTATGTAGCTCTTATAAGAACTGAAGAATATGAAAACACACGAAAACTGGACACCCTGTACACTAACATTCACTTTCTATCGGCTTTATTCATCATAGTCCATGTTTCAGCTGCATACGGTGCACTTATGCACTAGGAAAGATAAGAGCGTCAACAAGGCGGAGCGTCGGTATTTTGTTTTAGTGTTAGATTTATCTTTCCTTTTTTTTTTTATTTTGATGGTGTTCGCTAATTTTGCCATAATAAAATTATTTGTCGACGACATATTTCTTTTTCGTTTTCACATTTGGCAGTGTTTTACAATAAACGAGCTGATATCGTTGAAACCGCTTATCAGTTCATATCCTGCGATTTTTGTTATTTATGGAGAGTTGTTCTAATAACTATAATTTTGTTTTCTTGGTTTTGGTTTTATCTAGTTTTAAGTTACTATACTAGCATGATAATGTATATACTTACTTAGGTGTACAAAATAATTTCCAATTTCACCATGTATACAGTGTGTCCAAAAAAGTATGCAACATATGGGAAAGTTTTTTAATACCGATTTCTCAGAAAATGTAATTCTTAAGAGTAAAGTACCTTAATTATTAGAAATACAGCAAAATTTTATATGGAAATGTTTTTGCAAGTTAAAAACTTAGTTCAAATACGAAATTTGAGTTAAGTGTCTCAATTTTTAATTTTTTTTCCTTAATCTCTATTTTCCTCTAAACGGTATGCCTCTGGTCGATTTTTTGTTTACGCAATAATTTTAATATATTTATCAAATAACTTTAACGTGGGTTTATAATAAATAGTATATTAAAGTACATGTTTTATAAAGCATCATCTTATAGCACGCGTCCATGTTAAAAAACGAGCCGCTTGCGGCGAGTTTTTTAACGGGACAAGTGCTCTAACTGCTTTATAAAACACGTACTTTATACTATTTTTTCTATTTTGTATTTTTTTCAATAAGAAAATACATATTTAAAAAGAAAATCAACCCTTCAAATTTTGTAAATTTGTGTGTCTAAATTCTATGTTGGTAATACTCTAAATTTCTTTTTATCATAGTAGCCTTGACAATAAATAATATTTTCTTTGTGTCATTGTCACGAAATTTGTGATTTAATATTTCATAGAGTTGTTCATAATTATAATTAAAAAAATATGGAGCATGATAATCTAAGTTTAACTCCCCCTGAGTTAAGGGATATTGCTAATAAAACGATAAATCAACTTTTACCAGAGAAATCCCGAAAACTTTCTTTTCCCATAGATCACAATAACAGGAAACGTCAGACGTCAACAGAATAAAACATTTAAATATAACCAATGCCAACTTTTAAAAAATAAAATTCGGAGTTCGAAATGGATATATTTCGAACTCGCTAGCGCGTTCGAAATATCTATTTTTCGAGACAAAATTAGAAAAAATGTATTAAGTAATTGCAAATATTTTAAAACCTTTCAATGATACCAGTTGGTTTAGATATTAGCGTGTTGCACGCCTACTTAAATACATTTTAGCCAACTTATGTTCTAAACAAAATTATGATTAGAATCCAACTCTATTCATAGTACTGGAAATAACTAATAATTTATTTATCATTTTCACCCAGTGCGCTCCAGTCCGAAAACCGCAACACGGTAATATCTAAACCAACTCGTATCATTGAAAGGTTTTAAAAAGTTTGCAACTACTTAATACATTTTTATTATAACCCCACGTTTAAGTTATTTGATAAATATATTAAAATTGCGTAAACAAAAAATCGACCAGAGGCGTACCGTTTAGGGGAAAATAGAGATTAAGGAAAAAAATTTAAAATTGAGACACCTAACTCAAATTTCGTATTTGGACTAAGTTTTCTAATAATTAAGGTACTTTACTCTTAAGGCAATTTCGAAAAAATGACATTTGCTCCCTTACTATTAGCCGCAGGTGAAATATGAAATATGCATTTATAGTTTCAAGGCATGCACCAACTTTTATCAAGAATAATATTTTCTGAGAAATCGGTAATAAAAAGCTTTCCCATATGTTACATACCTACTTTTTTTTACACAACTGTATATCAAGAATCGAGAGGGCTATATAAATTCTACATGCCGTATACCTTACACTCGTCAGTCAGTTTAAGCAGCACAGTGTCACGAAGGGGAGAATATCTTCCAAAGCATCCAAACCAGAATATTCTGGAGAATAAATGTTAAACAAATTTTAGATAATATTTATCTACATAGCAAGCATAAAATAATGAGGATAATATATGTTTTATTCATACTATACATACATACATAGGGGAAAGTGTTCTTAAATGAGTAAAATGACATACCTACTTGCAACAAGTTTCAAAATATACTGCGCAACTTGCAGGATTTCTATATAACCGCACTCTTTAGCACCAAAAAATTTGATTAAGCATTTCTTTCTAATTTAAAATACCGACTTATTTAACTGAAGACATTTCAACCGATGACAACGATGACCATTTAACAAAGATGGTAAGTATTTATATTTCTATTTGTGTACCAATTGCCAATTTCGAGCATAAGTATTCATTCAGCATACAGATAAAATGTTTTATTGTAGTCATAAGAAAACAAAAAGTCAACATTGTTGTGTACGTAAAACAAACATTATACCTAACTGAAACAATGGTTCTAAAGGGTACGCGGTGTTAAACCTGAAAGTACGCACCATAAAATGAACAAATAATTATGATATAAACAACATATAGATATTACGATATTACTATTCTATATCTTACTTATTTTGCGTAACTATAATTTTTTTTGCTTATTGATACGCGCGTACTCTTGGGCTGCGTACTCTCGCGGCGAACATGAGAGATGTAATAAAATATTCCTTATTTACTAAACTTTTTCACGAAAAAACAAACTATAATATACCACTGCTAAACTTCATGGTCAATGATTGTCAGAAAACGACAAAACTGATAATATTCAGTACATATTTCAATCACTGACGTTAATCTTTTAACTTTTCACTCAACAGCGTACTGTTTGATACACACCTCCCTACTTACTACCAAAGGCTGTTTAGCAGTGGCAGCTTTTTAATAAGAGCTATAGAGCTACAGCACCCCCTAAAATAATTATTATTCTATTTTTTAAATTAAGATTCTACAATAATATGTATTTTTAATACATACGAACTCGTCGGCTATGTTAATTCGCACACCTCGCTTTCGCTGTTGAAAAGCACCGTATTGCGCGACACCAGATCGTTCGCAGCCGAAACTTCAACACCAACCCTAATAAAACTCAGGGGCGGTATGCAAAACCTTCTAGTTAAGGCCTGCTCTAGCTGTAATTTTTCCCAACGAAGTAGATCCAGATATACCTAATGAAACAATTTGGATTCAGCAAGATGGTGCTCCCCCGCATTTTGGTGTCAATGTGAGAAGATATTTAGATCAGATATTTCCAGGTCGCTGGATTGGACGACGTGGTACAATTGAACGGCCACCGAGGTCCCCAGACATAACGCCTCTAGACTATTTTCTTTGGGGATATTTAAAAGAAAAAGTTAAAATAGGCCAAATAATATTAAAGATTTGAAAAACAAAATTAGATTGGAGACACATAACATACCGGCTGAAGCCATTCGAAATTCCGTCGACAGATTTTACCATCGTCTAGGAGCATGCCAAGTAGAGGGTGGAGGACATTTCCAGCATTTGCCACGTTAAACCACCTTTTTGTTGTGTTTTGTTTTGCTTCGTTACATTTTTATTTTTTTTTGACAAAATAAATAACAAATACCTAAACCATAACTATTATTAAGTCACAATGTCGCAAAATGTCAGAACGTGAAACAATGAAGATTTCTTACCTTGAAAGGTAAAAAAAAACATCAATGATTAATCATATCCGCTTATTTAAATAGAGATTTTTTTAAAAACTTTTAACAGTCGCCATTTTGAAATAGCTTGACAGAACCGCGCCAAAATTTATGAGCATACTGTACGAGATATTAGCTTTCAAATGATGTATCGCAAGCTGTATGTTTCCATTAAAAAAAAAAAGATTAGATGTCGTCATATCTTTGACAAATGTCTATAAAAAAACAAACGAATAACGTCAAAATGTGAGCATATATAAAACTAAATTGACGTGTCTGAGTATTTTTCCCAAAAGTTACAGGTTAAGGCTATATTAATTTTATTCCGGACTTCTGGGCAGCCCTGTACAAACTTTTTGTCTTAAAATCATACACAGATTAACCCCCTTCAATATTGACAAACATACTTTCATAGTTTGTTGTTGCACTAAAATCAGAACAAAATTTAAGAACAATGCCACATTATTATATCTTTAAATTAACCTCGCATTAATTTGTTTAGTCATAAAGTAACTCTAACTCTACTAAGTATAATTAATTTATTATAACTATAATATTATGTTAATATAAATAAGAAACAGAAAAATTCACAATATTTAGGTATCAACCTAATTAACTAAACAACAACCCTATTTTTTTGCAGACCTTCCTTTAAAGAACAAACAATTTTTTCCACATTAAAAGTCGTAAGTAGTGCCGACTCATACTACAAATATGTACCATGGTGCAAACCAACGCATCAAGCCAAATACAAATAGCGGCCCTAGAAGAATAAGTCTCCGCCTACACGCCTTCACCCCTTTTATTTTTCTAAATACAGCAGTGTATTTTAAATTATATTTTTGGAATTCCCATTTAATCCTAAGCAAATTTTAAACAACATGTTGTTTGTCCAAGTCTACTATAGTTTTTGAGATATGTGCACATGTAATTATTTGGCAAATGCATGGTCTTGAATTAATACCAATACATTTTTTACCTTAGTTCCCGGACTAATTTATTTTTCTACACTGATATTTATAAGATGACAAATTGTTAGCGGCAATATATTCTAGTATAGTACGAGACACGATAAATGGTCACGACTAACTAACGCCTTTATACTTTATATCTGCTTTTAGCAAATAAACCATTTTGGTCCAGGGTGGCAGTAGGAAGATTGAAACAATGTTTGCATATGTACAAAAATTTATGGTGTATCGCTGACTTTGACGTAAATTATTAATATGCGTAAAAGTAAAAGTAGTAAGCCGTTATATATAATTTTTATTATACAGGGTGTCATACGTAGAAGTTCCACCCCCTTTATTTTCTTAAGTTTTTGAGATATCGGAATAATTTTTTTTTGTTTGAAAACGAACGGCAAAGGCTTTTTTGACATCTGTGTAGGTAATTACCGGGTTGAAAATGCGGAACTTCTACGTGGAACGCCCTGTATAAAACCGTATGAGTAAAATGAGTCATCTCAATAGTTTCAATCTATACTATCACTATCATCCACTGATATAATTAAAGGTTTTATGTTTTCCCAAAAATTTTTTATAATTATTTTCGACTTCAAGTACATGATTAACGCACGCTCTCCAACTGCTCTCTGGTATTAATTCACACTGAGTTTTAATTAATTTAATTACATTAGCGGACATTTTTGGGTTAACATTATTGCGTCTAACTTTGTTTTTTAATTCGGACCATATCATTTCTATAGGATTCAAATCGCAATGGTAGGGGGGCAATCTAAGTGGTATGTTACCGGATGCTTTTATAGCCTCATCTACGCAATATATTTTATCATACGATTTGGTTTTTAGTACCTCAACTAGTTTTTTTTTTGTATAATTATCTTCAAAATAGAGGCCATGTTGGCTAAGGAACCCTTGCAGTACCTCTTTTTTGCTGCTTATGGTTGGTATTTTCAAATGATTTAATAATAATTTCACAATTTCTAATGTGTCGACAGGTATAATTAATTATACCTAAAATACGTACATTATCAAAATAAAAACATAATACCTCCCTGTTACTGAGAAAGGCTTACAAACCAGCCCTTAATGGGGGGCAAAGCATTGACATAATAACACGTATTATGTCAATGGGGTAAAGTCACCCGACCGTAATAAAGCAGGTAAAGTCATGACCATTTATCTTGTCTCGGACTATATATCTTTCTAAGAAAAACAATTGCATATTTTAAGAACGTCATTATTCTGCTTCTGAGAAATGTCATGATTGGGTTTTCAACTGAATATTTTAATATTCATTAACAACTAACTGTTTACGACAAATATCGCAATCGGCCAAGTCTCATACCTGATATTCTTAGAAGCAGTGGCGTAACCAGAAGGGACGGAAGTACATTGGTCGCCAAGATAATCCCTTCACCTGCATTTCGGAAAGGGTCGCTACTAATGACATGTAAATTCGTCCTCGGCGTTTTCTTGAGTACCTACCTGCATCGGTAGGTACGGAACAATAGGTTAATGGTTATTGGGCATACATACCTCAAATCTGAAATCTATTTGTTTTTAGTTTCTTGTCAATTTGCTTTCATTCATTGCTATTTCTACCTTCGAGCGAAGTGAATCATAGTGAAAAATGTCGGTGTCAGTTATTGAAAGTGAACGTGGGAGAAGTTTAATTTTGTGCGAAAATTTTACGTTTTCCAAAGACAAGGTCTTGAAAAGTGGAGAAACATCATGGAGGTGTTGCCAAAGGAAGCTGCATTGTAAAGCAAGGCTTTACACTATTGGAACGGAGAACCTGATATCCAGGAGGAAAGATGCGCACAATCACGGGTCATTCGAAGAGGAAGTGAGCAGAAAAAATATTTCAATGCATGCAAGACGAAGGCAAGAGAAGAATCTGGCTCAAAAACACTTTCGGGCTGACTTATTAGAATCCAAATGAAGTGGAGGACTGTTTCGTCTTCGGTCAACCAGAAACACAAACCAGAAAGTGAACTTTTGGATACATTTTGTGACTATTTGTTAGAGACATATATCGTCGAAAACGCAAACTTTCCTCCTACTATGTGGGCGGAAGAAGGTGCCTAGGTTACAAGAACGACTAATTGTTGCGAATCGTTTCATGCAAAATTTAATTCTTCCTTTTACGCAACACATCACTCCATATATGTCTTCCTTAAAAAGTTAAAAGAATGTCAAACTGAAACGTATGTAAAAATACAAAGTTTGGATGTATAGTACCAATTTCAAAGACAAAAATGGTAAAGCTAAGTTAGCATCACTTAAAAATTTGGTCAGAAGATATAAATCAGGGGAAATAAATCGACTGCATTACGTAAAATGTACATCTTACTTATAATAACTATAATGTACATAACATGCGCATTTTCAAAATTGTGTACTAAAAATGTACTTTGTATTTTTATTGTGTTCTATTATTGTATTATTCAAACATATTTATTTTGAAACTTATTCATTTTATAATGTATATAACATGTCTTTTTGAGACTGCGATAATGTACTTGGTATATTTAATGTTTAGGTACTATTATATAAATGTTGCTTTTAAATAATAAACTAGTCAAAGTAAAGTGTACCATTTGTTTTTCTTTTTGTTTTCGATATAAAAACCCGGCGACCAATTTACATGTCGGATTAGTGGAGCAGGTAATCTTGGCGACGAGTTTACCACCGACGACCAGAAGATATGGGGCCTGGGTTCCAAGGTGTTTTCAGTTAATCAAAGAATACATACAATTTGCTATTTATTGTGTTGCACATTTACTTTTAGTAAAGTTTATAATATTGTTAAAAGTTTTTTAAAAATATAGGATATTTAAACTAAACCATTAAATGCACATTAACTTGCAGCTTAACTAACTACTATTTATCTATAAATTATGTGAAGCGTTAGGAAATTAGTGTTTTTTAGGCATACTAGAAAACATTGCCGCTAACACTTTTCTCCTTATACAGGGTGATCCACCGTCGATGGTACGCTAGAGGTATATGGAAAACGGGTAATAGGATCGTTTTGAAACTTTGGTTTCTTACATAAGCGCACATGCTCTATACATCTAAACTATTTTCAGGGTTCCAGTGTTACCGCCTCTACTGAAAAATAGTTGCAACTTTGTTATTTTAAATGTAATACCCCTTATAATATTAAGTTTTTAGAATCACCTTTTACTTCTTAATACTGCTCTATACCTACGTCTTACTGTTTCCGAGATAAAAAGTAATTTCTGTTATATTGCACAAAATTCTCGCTCTAAATTCACGGAGAATTAAAATCTTGGATATACCTAGTTTACCGAAACCCAATGGATTTAGTCTCCATACAGAAATCGATTTAATATTATACAGGGGGGGTTAAAATTATTTTTTTCTACTACTAACATGAGAAAACCCTATTATTTCCTCATTTGTCTAATGAGAAGTAATTTATTATTAACTTAGGTAAATAATGATGATTCATTATTAACTTAGGTAAATAATGATGATTCATTATTTACCTAGGTTAATAATGAAGATTCTTTATCTTTTTAAAGAAATTTACTGAAACTTTATTGATTTAACGAAGTAAACATGAAAAATAAACTCTAGAAAATGTCCTAAGATAATAGAAATTATCAAAAACTATGAAAATCATTTAAAATAATAATTGATTGTACAGTTATTACAACTCATGTGCACTGCTACATTTCCACTTTTAATAGAATTACCATTATTTATTATAGGTAAATTTACTTCAGTAATATGAATATTTTCGATAATTTGTGAACGTTCATTAACACTTGGTACCTACTAAGTCATCAGTCTGTAAGTTTTCTGCGAGACCATCTTGACGTGCGAAAGAAGTGGAGGGTATACTTAAATTTTCATTAGATAAGATGGGTTTTTGTACTAGATTGGCTATTCTCTAGTTAGTTGTTCGTTATCGATTCCTCAATATATCCTTCAGCTACTGTCGCCGACTTCCATCCACCGTGCCTTTTTACGCTTAGTAGGTCTCCTCAATTTTCTGCTAGAAGTGTTGCCGAGCTGCGCCGTAGAAAATGACCAGTGTAACACTCAGGATTTTGTAATTTCAGAAACTGAGCCATAACATATGGTACTTTACTAACAGTATTGTGCCCAATATTTTGTCTACGCTGTTTACCTTTGCGGTATAAAATAAATACTTTTCTAATGTCAGTCGGCCGGTTACCCAAGTGTTTTTTTACGACGTTAATCCATTGTGGTTCGACAATGACAAATCTCCTGGGTGATCCATTTTTTGAGTTAGGAATACTTATCACAATAATCCCATCTCGGATGTCCACATCATCAAGAACCATATTGCAAAGTTCGCCTGTTCTGCAAGCACCGGCTAGGCCAATTATTACAATAGCCTAGAATTTAGAGCTTATTAAAGCAGGACAAAAAATGAGTATAATAAAATCAATACCTTTTTTTGATAAAAATTCATCATCAGGGGTTTCATTTAAAAATGTATCAATTTCTTCTTTCCAGAATACACGTGATTTTTTAGGTTTAGAGGCGACATTTTTTTTTTTCAAAAATGCTACTACTTTAAAATACTTTGAAATATCGATATTTTCTTTCAGTGAAAGAGTTGATTTCAATATTGAGTAGCAACGTTGATAACTTATTGTGTTTCGATTTTTCCTTAAAATAGGCCAGCATAACATTTTCAGTAATTTTAACGACTTTTTTTTCTTCGTACAATTTCTTTAATTTAGTGTATGCCTTCACATAAAGTCGCTTTGATTTTTCAGGCAACAAATCATGGCTCGCACTAGCCGCTGCCTTTCGGAGTTCAGGCGGGGTACAATTTTCCATTTCTAAATCACTGTCGCTTTGGTCGCTTAGATTCTCGGCAATATTTTAATATTTTATTGTAAAACTTTTACTTAAAACCTTCAAAAGGTGGCCATAATTATTTTAGAATAATGACGTTTATTGAAACCCATCAGTTTCAATTGTTTTATTCGTTGCCTTGACAACTCAGCCCCAGGCTACTTGATAGTTCGATATGTTTGAATCTCGGTTTGAATAATAGGGGAAATGGCTAATTTTAAAATAAAATGAGGTCTCTTGGTGTTAGTTCGGCTGTTAGTAGTAGAAATAGTATATTATTAACCAAGGTTTATACAGCCATCATTATTGCCCGAGCGGCAGACGCGAGGGCTATAAGCTGTCTAAACCGTGGTTAATATAATATTTTTTCCACTACTACAAACTTTTATAAGACATTTATCTTTATAGTATTAATAATTATAAAAAATTATAGGTGGGTATAAGTATATTTTTTAATCAAGTTACCTGCGCTTTGGAATTGGCCAAATATTTTGTTGTTTTGTCAGGTGGCTTTGTTAATGTCAATTTTTGTTCATTTATGTCATCAGATTTCACGAATTTTTCGTTTTTTTAAAAAATGAGTGAAGAAAATGTTAGTGATATTATTATGTGTACACCTCCAGAATTAAAATTGGAAGTAGAAAAAATGTTGATTGTATCGATATTTTACAATATCAAGCATCTCTAATGATCTAATATGTATTGATAATTATCTGGTTGCCTAACCACAAGAAATCACCTATCAGGTTATTCATGTTTATGAATTATTCATGTTGTAGAATCAAAAAATCAAGTTACCTGCGTTCAAATAGATTCTTGAAAATCGGTCAATAATGGATTTCAATGCCTTATTATTGACCATGGTCAATAATAACTTATAAGGTAGAGAAAAACGATTTCTAACGTAATAATCGGTCAATAATGGCGATGTTATAGGTTAGTAGTGGATTTTTTTCACTCTCTTTTAATAGACTGTCAGATAGTAATTGTCGATATATGTCATAGTTAATATTTCAAGATTTTATATTAAATAAAGATGTAAAAAGGAATATGGTCAATCATCATTGATTAGCCCCGATGTTTATACATAAATAAGTTAAAATTTGTCATTTTTGACGCTCCCCTGTATGTCGATTATTTGATAATTTATCAATAAGGTAAAGATGGGTTATTATACAGTTTTTTATGCAGAATTCAGTGGCGTGGTTCGTTTTTTTCTAAAAGGTTTTGTTTTTGAGTTATGACCCAAACTTGTGTTTTTTGAAATGAGACACACTATATATTATTTCTTTATCTTATCCCTGTTTTTAAGAGCTTTCCAAAAATGTATAATAGTCCATATTTATTTCTTTTAAAAATGGATAATTTTAACATTTTTTTGTAAAATTAATCATTTTTCTCATAGAAGGCCATGGCGTGGCCAATCACGGATAGCCATGACAGAAAACCAAATTCTGTAAATGCGCCATTACGAATTGTTGTCAAATATTACTGGAACTTGTTTGATTTTGTAAGTTTATTTTTTATTTCTGTGAAAAATTGTTTAACATGGCACAAAATAATAAATATGAGAATTATGAAAAACAATATGTTCGTCTGTTTTATCCAAGCTAATGAAGACGCGAACGCAGCCTCGGAGCTGTATTTTAATAGGTAAGTTTTAAAATCATTTGGAAGGTACCATTAATATTCAAAATAACAATAAAATAGTTATTTTCCTAACTAGTGCGCAAAGTGTTACTTTTCCGCACGCAAATACAGTTGGACGACGCGAAGCGGAGTTCGGATAAGATTCTGCGTGCGGAAAAGGTACTTTGCGCACGTGTTAGGAACAACATTTTTCCTACGAGCTTCATATCAGGTAACAACAAAAATAAAAAAATGATAATTTATTCAATAATTTTTAATTAAACTTGAAGGAAAGAACTATACAACAGAAAATTACATAACAATAAAAAGTAGATATGAAAAATTAAATTATTTGTTCATAATATTTATTAGAAAAGAACAATTATTGCTATTTTGCAAATTAATTGCAAAAAAAAATCTTATCCGCCCGGCGTGCGCACGGAAATGCATGCGGAAAAGTACTACTTTGCGCACTCTCGTAGGAAAAAGTCCTAATCATTATTGTTGTCTATTATTAGCTTTATGTTACATATTTAAAATTTTCGTAGATATCCAGAAAGACAACAACCTGATAAAAGAATATTTGAAAATATTCAAGGCAATCTCATTGAGCACGAATCCTTCAAAGAACCAAGGCCTAATTTTTGCAACAAGGAAAACAGGGAAGAAGAAGAAATAAATGTTTTGGCCTCTGTCACAACCATCCATATCATGCAGAAAAATGTGTTATGAAGTTGGGATTAAAAAATCAAGAAGAACGCAGTTAAAACTAAAAAATATAAATTTAAACATAGGATAGTTTTTTGCAACTGGTAGGTACCTACAAATGTTGCCGAAAAACGCAAATTTTGAAAAAAGGGTGGTATGGTCCGACGAGACTTATTTTACGAGTTCTGGTATCTTAAACCGAAACCAGGTTTGGACTTGGCATGTCATGCTTTATTTTTGGCACTAAAATTAAGTATTTTATCTATCAAGGAACTTTAACCGGAAATAGACACCTAGATGTAAAGCGAGATGCACTAATAGAAATATTAGAGGATGTTCCTTCTTATAAAAGAGACATTAGCACAATATTGATCGACTTCGAGAAGCTACCCATCAAACCTTTAGGCTTTTGCAGGGAAGGCCAATTATTTTATTAAATGCATTGCGAAGAATCGAAACGGTATGTCGAAAGTGTTTAGAACACAACGGAGCCCAATTCGATCAATTTTTGTAATTTAATTTAAATTTATTTTGTATTTGTTTTATTGTTTGTTTAAAGTTATGTAATAATATAAAGTTGTATACAAAAAATAATGTTGTTAATTTCGTTTTTTATTTGCAGGCATGGCCCTTTATACGAAAAATGATTCATTTTACAAAAAATGTTAAAATTACCCCTTTTTAAAAGAAATAAATATGGACTATTATATATTTTTGGAAAACTCTTAAAAAGAGGGATAAGACAAAGAAATAATATATAGGGTATCCCATTTAGAAAAACGCAAGTTTGGATCATACCTCAAAGACAAAACTTTTTAGAAAAACATTAACTACGCCTCTGAATTCTACACAAAAATACAGGGGAGCGTCAAAAATTACAAATTTTCAAAATCGCCCTGTATGTCAGAAACTAAGAGGGCTATAAAAATTTCGTTTACGGGAATGAAAGTTTCATAAAATAGTAGAACAGCAAGCCGCAAACCCCATCTTTCTATCTTCTATAATAAGGGAGCTGGTATATGAAAACACGAAAACTGGACACCCTGTACATGAATGCTAGACAAACACTATTCCAAACTTTTTCTGGAACTTCATACATACTCCACATCAGGGCATTACTGGGTGAACCTTTACTATACAGGGTGTTATTTAAGTACGTGGCCAAACTTCAAGGGGTGATTCTTTGAGTGATTCTAAGACGAAAAGCTTATATAAACATAAAGGCCCGGTAATGCTTCGTTTTCAAGATAAAGGGTGTCAAACTTTTTTTAAAAAATAGTTTTTTCGTAAATAATCCTTAAGCCGATTTTGTTCAAATTCGGCAGTGTTATTTAGGGTAGTAAGGGGCTAATTTAGCCCTAATTATATTAAAATTTCTAAGTCTAGTGGCGTCCCGCAAGGGACCTTAACTAAGATTCTTGACAAAGAAAATGTAACTGATTTTTTTTTGCAATTTTTGTATTTTTTTTATATTAGGCTACAAAAACTACAACTTTTTTATTTTTAGCATTTTTTTCATATCTTGCTTCGTTTTTGAGAAAAACATAAAAATCACTTTTTCCACTACTAACCTATAACATCGCCATTATTGACCGATCTTCAAGAATCTATTTGAAGGCAGGTAACTTGATTTTTTGATTCTACAACATGAATTCATAAACATGAGTGTGGTTAGGCAACCAGATAATTATCAATACATATTAGATTACTTGATATTGTAAAATATCGATACAATCAACATTTTTTCTGCTTCCATCCTTAATTCTGAAGGTGTACACATAATAATATCACTAACATTTTCTTCGCTCATTTTTTAAAAAAACGGAAAACTCGTGAAATCTGATGACATAAATGAACAAAAATTGACATTAACAAAGCCACCTGACAAAACAACAAAATATTTTGCCAATTGCGAAGCGCAGGTAACTTGATTAAAAAATATACTTATACCTACCTATCATTTTTTATAATTATTAATACTATCAAGATAAATGTCTTATAAAAGTTTGTAGTAGTGGAAAAAATATTATATTAATCACGGTTTAGACAGCTGATAGCAGTGATAGACATCGCGTCTTAAATCCCTCGTCGCTCCGTTCCACGTGATTTAAACTTGCCGCTCGGGCAATAATGATGGCTGTCTAAACCTTGGTTAATAATATACTATTATTGCATGTCCCTGGGACAACATAACAAAAATTTGTTTCTTACAGGGTGTTGAAATATTAAAAAAAAATCCTAAGTAACAAGAAGACGTAAAACTAATACGACGTTGGAACTTGGTGACAGTTTTTAATCAATACAAACGAAAATTTTTAGCTAAAAATTGTTTGTCTCATTTTGCCAGTGGCTTGCAGCTTGCACAGTGGTAACAAACGTAACTAACCACTGTTACGATATAAATTTTTGAAAAGCTTAAAAATAACTCCAATCAGATAAGAGAAAAAAATACAGGGTGTCCCATTTAAACAATCATATGTTTGCTTTAAATCTCGAAAAGTAAGACTCCCAGAAAAAAGTAAACACGCCACTGAATTTTACTTAAAAAACTCTCTTAGAAACAGTTTTTAATTTTTTGATAAGTTAAAGAGTAACCGAAATACAGGGGGTGATCAAAATGCAAAAATTTTTGAAAACACCCTGCAGCTGCTTAAAAACTAAGAAAGCTATGACAATTCTGTTTGCAACATCTTTATTGTTTCACGAAAAAGTAGCGCAGTAATGTAAAAACCGCAATTCTCTATCCTTACTAGTTACCGAGATACCCTGCATTAAATAATACGTACCTATTTCGGGGTTCGTTTTATTTAATGCGAATTTTGCTTAAACCTTTTGTGGTGGTTTCATTTTCTATGAATAGGCATTATGTTTATATAAAAATATTATTTTTGAAATAATAACGCAAAATTATAATTTATGAATTGAAATTTTAAAGTTAAAATGACAAACAAGTGGATATTGAAAATAACTCTGCGGTCACATGGCTATTAAAAATAATAGCAGATTATTATTTTTTAATTAAATCTCAATATTCTTTATAAATGAGTTTGTGGATAAAACGTTGTATTGCATTTGTGTTTTAGTTGCATTGTGTTTTGTTGCGTGGATAAAATGCACTAGCTTTTGCAATCTCAGGCGCTTGTTTATCACTTATTTGGGACACCCTTTATAACGTGGTCGTAGAAAAAGTATAGTGTTCATATCAAGTTCAAGAACATTACCAACCTCGTTTTCGCCTCGGTTTGTAAACGGTTCTCGCTTGCAAAAAATGTTATTTTCGTCACTTGTAAAACAATGTAGGTAAAGCCTGTCCAGAGATATAAGAAAGTTACACTTTGCCTTTGAATGGGATTAAACTAAAGGTGGCCATAAACAAACAATGAATGAATGAATAAATGCAGGTAAATTATGGTCCGTACTTAAAAATGTCTTAAAGTAAACTGCAAATCCGGCAGACGTAATTTCATTATTAAAGTAATAGTTTGGTGATTTTAAACCGATTTTTACCTGATTCAAAATGAGAGGGTTAATCCCACAAAACAAATTATGTTCTAAAGACTGTATATTATATAGTCACTCTAATTAGTTTTAAGCTTAGTAATTATTCTTACTTCGTGTATAATACAGTGTTTGTTTAATCGTGTGTGAGTCCTGGAAAATATGTGCGACCCCAATGTATCTCAGGAGATAACCCCGTCGAAAAGCAAAAAACACTTTTCTGTGGAAACTAAGAAAGTTATAAACTATGTTTATTCAACTCTCATTGAACGTGCGGTCAGCAAGCAAGCAGCGTTACAAGAAACGGCCGCATTAACAAAAATTCCAACATCAACTGTATGGAAATTGGAAAATTGTGAATAATCCCATTTTAGCAAGGAAAAAAAGAACCGATACTGGCATTTTCTCGAAGGTAGATGGAAGTGATCAATATATAATACGGCGTAAAATTTACAAGTTATACGAGGAACAAAGCGTGCCTACATTAGATGATTTAATTAAGAGGCTTGAAAAAGATGAAACCGGCGTTAAATGTGGCAGAATAACGTTATGGAAGTGTATCCAACACATGGGTTTTAGATTTAAAACAATTAACAAAAGACAAGTTTTAATGGAATCCAGTAGAATTCGGGAATGGCGATCCGAATATCTACAAAATATTAAGATTTGCAGAGATCAGCAACGGCCGATTATTTACTTGGATGGAACCTGGTTCGACACATATGATATCACGGGAAAGGGTTGGGTTGACTCAAGCGGCAAGTGTAAAACAAGCGCGCCATCAAAAAGAGGTAAACGAATTACGATTTTGCATGCTGGATCTAAAGACGGATGGATTCCAAATAGACTTTTTCTGTCTGCAAAAAACATTAAAGGTTCTTCTCTGGATTACCATGAGGACACCACTGCTGATTTATTTGAAAATTGGTTTAAAAACAAGCTAATTCCAAATATACCTCCGAATAGCGTAATTGTAATGGACAATGCAAGCTAGCATAGTAGGCAGTTGACCAAGACTCCCTCCTCAAATGACACAAAAGCAACAATCCAAAACTACATGTATGATATTTAATGTCTTACTTATATTTTAATACAAACCATGATTAAATTCTAAGCAAAATACGGACCTGTTCGGCCATATTTCAATTTTAAAGCTGGCCCGGGTCTTTCCTCACAGGGATCAGTTAGTCACTTTCTTATATCTCCGAACAGACTTTACCTCACCTACTATTAAAAATAGCGCATCCAAGACCCTTAAACTGATTTTACCTTATTATTGACTAAAGTTCTAGATACTTTTAAATTCATTCCAATTATGTTGGCATAGAGTAGGTATAGAGATTATTTCTTAGTGGAGAGGTTAGGTTACTTCTGGTAAGTTCAGGATACTTCCAAGGTACTTACTGTTTTTTTTTTTTTGGTTAATACATATTCGGCTTGGGAACAAGAATGTGGATTGGAAGCTAGCTAATTTAGCCGATTTAAGGAAGTCAATAAATATGCATACAGAGTGGCAAAAAAGTCGCGCCCAATGCCTGTAACTTTTGAATTACCTCGTATACGAATAAGTGACCTTTATGAAAGTTGTTCAGTAAATTATTACCCACAATTCTACCTGCATGAATTTTTTCTGTCATTTCTGGTGAAATAATATAGAACTAACTTTTTTTTATGGAACACCCTGCATATGATTGCATATTTGGATTCTACTGGGAAAACTCTGAATTTCTTGTATTTCAAATTTTCACCTATTTGCAAGCGTTTCCGAGATAATGACAGCCCAAAAATGAAAAACTTCCTATACCCTATTTTAAAAAGGTGTAGAATAATAAAAGCCCATTAAGTATGCAAAGGGACTACAGAGTGACCCAACGAATATTTAAGCCCCTTTCATAATTTGACATTGATTTCATTGCAAAATTCTTTCTTTTCATCAAGTGCAGGTAGTACCACCCGGGTTTGGGTCAATTTATGGGTTTTGCCTATTGTTATTCATTCACAAACACTGAAAATGGTGTGACAAAGGCGTGCCGGTAGGATATTCGTAAAAAGGAAATAATTTTATTTTAACAGAATAAAAATTAGGCAAGCTACACTTATTTTTTATTAAACATTTTTAAAAAAATACATTATACAGAAATTAAATTATACTCGTAAAAATTATAATAAAATAAATTATACTCGTAAAAAGGAAAGAATTTTATTTTAACAGAATAAAATTTAGGCATTATGTACAATGCATTACGTACACTTATTTTTTATTAAACATTATAAAAAAAATATAAAACACAAAAAATACATTATACAGAAATTAAATTATAAAAAATCATAATATTCTTCGTCATCTGAGGAACTGTCATCTCCTCTTGACGATAATTAACGGGTGGACGGTCCGAAAGATCAGGTGGTCAAGATCCCACATTTTCTCCTCTTCTTTAATGACATGATGGACTGCTTTTCGCCAATTCTCTGGTGTCACTTCCTTAATGGCTTGATCAAACAGTAGCTTAACGTCTTTCATTTTGAATGTCGTGTTGTGTCTTGCTACAAATCCTTTCACTTGTGCCCATATAAGTTCTATAGGATTTAGCTCGCCATGATATGGCGGTGTGCGCAGCACAGTTACACTATGTTTTTCTGCTATATCTTCCACGGCATATTTCATAAAACGATGTTTGTGTAAATTTGCTATAGCTAATAGTTCCTTCTTTGTCAAATTATCTTCAAATTCAATACTTTTGGTGGTTAACCAGTCAATAATTTCTTGTTTTCTCCAAGATGAAGTTGGAGTCTTCTCTATGCGTCGTGAATGATAGCTTGCGTTATCCATAACTACTACTGAATCAGCTGGAAGATATTTTATCATTTCACCAAAATAGTCCTCAAAAACATTCGAATTCATGTCCTCGTGGTAATCTCCCGTATTGAACGACTGAAAGCTTAGCAAACCTTCTCAATTCTCTAAAATTTTTGGTTAGTTATCATAAATAATTTAATGCACAAAGTTTACCTGCGCCTATGGCCGACGCCGAAAATGAGCCGAACTGGACGGAATTTCCCATTTTATTACTCTACACCTTTTTGAAATAGGGTATAATTATAATTATTCCTACCTAATACCCACAAGTTGAGTCAAGGTGTTTTCATGACAGCGACCTAAGAGGTGTCAATTTTGAGTTCCTGTTTAATTTTCTGTTGTCTGATTTCTAATTTGTTTACACTATGGTTCATCTGAATGAGAAACAACGAGTTGAAATTTTAATAATGAGCGGTTATGGAAATATGAAGAGATCGCAAGATCAGGTTTGTCAACTTTTCAATAAATTATATCCAAATAGGCCTCCAATAAATCAGGTTAGGTCAGTGTTAGGGAAGCTGCTAGATCAGGTCGACCTATAACAGCAACCGGGGGAGACAAAGCTTTGGATATCATGCTCTTAATACATGAAAATCCAACACAATCATCCAGGCCAATGGCAGTAGATTTTAATGTGTCTCATCAGTCAGCGAAAAATTATTTAAGCAGGAGAAGTTGCATCCCTACAAGATAAAGTTGGTGCACGATTTAAACGAAGACGATTTTGATAGAAGAGCTGAATTCTGTGAGCTGATGATGGAAAGATGCAACAACGATAATAACCTCGCAACAAATATCATTTTCTCGGGAGAAGCTACTTTCCATTTAAGTGGCATTGTTAATAGACACAATTATCGTTATTGGTCTGCTGAGAATACTTACTGGTTCCAGGAAGGTCATACTCAGAGGCCCGAAAAAGTTCATGTTTGGGCGGCCATAGTTGGTAGACATATTGTGGGACCTCTTTTCATAGATGTTAATTTGAATGGTGAAAAATATATGGACCTCCTCAGGAATCACATAATTCCTTCTTGCAGAATGGTTTTACCGGGTGTAAATAATGACATAAACGAACAGGTATGATTCCAGCAAGATGGAGCACCTGCGCATTATGCGGCAAATGTTAGATAATACATAAGCGAACAATTTCCAGGACGTTGCGCGTTGGATAGGCAGAAGAGGTGCTATTGACTGGCCAGCGCGATCCCCGAACTTAACCCCACTCGACTTCTTTTTGTGGAGACACTTAAAGAACAAAGTCTACGTTAACCGTCCAAATGACTTAGAATCTTTAAAAATCAGAATTATTGCTGAAATTCGAGCCATTCCAGAGGACTTTTAAACGTTGTAGACGTGTTCAGGGATCGACTGGCGCTCTGCTTAGCAGAAAATGGTGGTCATATTGAACACCTGATCCACTAAAAAGGTTTCACTTGTTTATTATTCCGATGTTAAGTTGTTGAATTTTCTAGGCTATTTATTTTGTTATTATAAAGTTTGTTACAATTTTAAATAAATAAAAATTTGAATACATACAAATATGAGTTTTCCCAGTAGAATCCAAATATGCAATCGTATGCAGAGTGTTCCATTTAAAATAAGTAAGTTGGTCTCTATGGCAACCAAACCAGAAATGACAGAAAAAAATTCATGCAGGTAGAAATGTGGGGAATAGTTTACTGAGCAACTTTCATAAAGGTCACTTTTTCGTATACGAGGTAATTCAAAAATTACAGGCATTATGCGCGACTTTCTTGCTACTCTGTGTATGTAAAATTAAAGTTGTTGTTCTTTAGTGGCTTGACCCTAAGTTTATTACCAGCTAAAGTTCGGAGGCGCCAAAACGACCACACCGAATTGTCCAATAGGCCAAAAAAGAAATGAAATTTTATTTGCAGTGGACGACACCCTCTTCCGAAGAGGTTAAAAAAACTGGTAATCAATTTTCAAAGCATTACATTTTTGTAAAATTACAAGGGCAACACCCGGTAAACAGTATTTTCTATTATATGGTTAAAACCAATGACTCCTGATTAAATTACCTAGAACTTCTAGAAAACTGCAGGATTTTATGTGTACTGACCGAAAAAAGATTTCCCCCAAACATTATTTTAAAAAATTAAGACATCATTTTCGAATAGCCAGCAGTTTAAATTAAGTTTTATAATTATGATTATGTACTTACATTTTCTGGGTGCGTCCGAAACCTTTGAAATAGCTCTGCAGGACTGATTTTATGGTAGTCGATATCTAACTCTTGTTTTAGATCATCCAAGTTTTCTACCTTCCCGCCCTTTTTAATTTGTTTCTTCTTCGCCTACAAATAATAACATTGTATGTAAAATATAAAAGTTTTATACACATTTATTAAGAAATAAATAACGACAGACAAAGAAATTATGACACATTTATCTATAGCTGCCGAAAAAATGCGGGCAAAAAACGTTCAGTGGTTTACGATGTTGCCACATACCGTTAATTAATTATAATTTCATATTAATTGGCAAGGAAACCCTGGAATTAAATGTGTTTATTGAAAATAAATAATTATATATTTAAAAAACTAAGAGAATTTTAATATAATTTTAACATTATTTAAAGTTTCTTCTTGGATGTGGCCATTGTTAGTCCGATACACTTTAAATATTATATTATACGCATAACTTGTAGTTTTATATATTTATATTTTTAGACTTTCACGAATAATTGTTAAATGTTTTGTGTACTTAAGTGTATTGTGAAGGATGGTCATATTGGTCATTGTTACATTAGATTTTACTATTTTAATTATTGTATGCTGTTATATTATAGTAAATTTAGAACTGCATAAACTTTGTTAATGAGAATGAACAATTCTTTCAACAATAAAGTATATTTGAGTTTGAGTTTTTTATCTTATTAACTTTGATATTGAAATAGCATGGAAATATGGGAACATAGTCGCGTGCCGCTCGCAAAAATAACCGGCCGATATATATTTGTGTGTGTCAGTGGAGTAGTCATACAACGGGTCCAATTTATTCAGTTTTTACTAATACGTCGGCGCCGTGTCGCAAAACTTTACTTCATGCGTTTTTAACATTAAAACGACCAAAACTAATCGAAGGAATCGTCCGTTGTTTTCAAAGCGGCCTGGTTACGATGTAAAAGTAATAAAAGAAACAAAGTTTCGGCCAAAACTAGTTTTTCTGTAAAGGTTACATGTTTCGCCCCAGAAGAAGCATCTTCAGACCGTGATGTAAAATTCGAAGAAAATTGTTAGTTTGTGCTGTTTTTTCTTCTAATGTTGCAATAGGATCTGAGGATGCTCCTTCTGGAGCGAAACATGTAACCTATACAGAAAAATTAGTTTGTGGCCGAGACTTTGTGTCTTTCATTACTTATTACTTTTAAACTACTTAAACCAAAAACTGTTTTTTTTTATACCGAAATATAACTAAATATAACCTATTTTTATTGCATTTAGAACATATCGTTGTAGCACGCCCATGACTGCAAAATGTTTTAAAAGATTGTGCTTCTCCTTACCGATACGTCGGCGTCGTAGCCACAGATTCGTATATACTGCACACGAGGTATAGTACGTTTTTCATCATTACTTTGCACTGTGTGTCAACAAACACTTAATTGTCACACTTGAAACTGTAAAATGTTTATTATTTTGTTTTAATTTCACTAATGGATCATATCGTAATCATAATCAGCAATGAATATTAAATCTTTCTTCTTATCAAAAAGTAATATTTTTTAGGTTAGTCATCTCCATAGAGAGTTCAGAGTAGTTATTGAGCTGACCCAATTTAGGAACTCAGAACTTTATCTATTTAGAATTGCAGCTGTATCGATATACCGTAGCCCATAGCAGAGGTCCGAAACCAAATGGGGTTGAAAATTTTGCACGCAGAATCCGGATTTAACATTAATGCCGGATTCCCTTATGGTAAGGCCACACGGGCGGAAAAGGCGGAGAAGCGGAACCTAAATAAGCTATGCGATTGGCCAGCAGTCGGCCATCTTTAAGAAATGACAGTTACGCCGATGATCCGCCAAAAGTTGGTTTTGTTTAACTTTTTGCGGAATTGTAGTGTTAGGTTGGTTTGTTGTTTACAAGTTGTGTGTATTATATATTTTTTGTAAGAAGTGTTGCTATAGTTTAATTACTTAAAATGGAGCAGGTGGGTAAAATTATGATAATTGGCCAAGTTAAGGCAAGCTTTTCTTGATATTTAAAAATGACTAATATTACGTATATTTTTCAGTACACATGTGGATACTGCAAATTTCTTATCAATTCGCAGTGCGAGAATTTGCTCGAACATGAGTGCTTTTCGTCATATAAGGAGGAACTTCATTACTTGAACAGCGATGAGAACAATGTTCTTACTATAGGTAAGTTATTCATTGCAATTTTTAAAATATTTTTTTGTTGGAAGAAAATAATTTGACTACTTAAAACTAAAAGATAATCGATTCTATTTAAAATAATTTTAGTGCACAAGCAAGTAGTTGCAAAGAAGCCTCTTGAAACTTCCTTTGCTTTATCATCAGCCCCAAGTACAAGCCAGCTTGAACCCTCTTTACCTTTATCCCAAACGACCTCATGGGAGGAAACTCTAATCAGGCATGTGCAGGATAGACCAGCCTTATATGATATCTCATTGCCTGTTTCACAACGAACTGCTTTAAAGAAACAGCAAATCTGGGGTGAGATATCAAGTAATACTGGAGTTAGGGTTCAAGATTTAAAAGCAAAGTGGAAATATCTTCGAGATTGCTATATTAAAGCTAAGAAGAAAGTAAATGTTTACAAGCCAAGTGGTTCTGCAGCACAGGGGCCAACTGACCCAGGCTTTAGGTTTTACCAACAAATGAAGTTCCTAGATGATTCCATGGAAAGGCAACCGTAGGTTTTGGTAAATTATTAGCATAGATATTCGTTTATATAATAGCATGCCTAATCATTCAAGCGAAAATCTACTTTACCGATTTATTTTCTTCTTGCAAAACCACCTTAGTACCTAACAGTTTTAAGAAACTTGTTAACATGCATGAAAAGTGCATCCAAAAGAAAAAAAATTACAGACTATAATCATAACATGATTTGGTTTCTGCCATGTAAATCCATAAGGTGTATTGCTAAATGAATAATTCATTTAATTATTAATGTTTATGTACCAAAAAAAAAATATGTTGTTTTAAGTGCAAAATATAATAAATCATTTTGTGACACTATTTTTTTAAATACAAATTTGTGTTATTTTAATTTACAGAACACTAAGTTCAGTAACACTGATGAAACTACCAGATTTGTCACCCGGAACTTCCTCTGGCAGTGGTTTAATGAGCCCAGAAGGACTATTAAGTCCTGTTTCAAGAAGTAAGTAATTAGCACTGTTAACATAGTAACATTAGTTTTATTTCTTGTAAAAAAATTATGTTAAATATTTTTTTCAGAAAAAATAAATGCCTATTTTAGTATGTATATCATTAAAATGGCGAATGTATTCCTTGTTTCTATTAGTATTTCATTATTTCCTTTTTTACAAAATATCTATCGACACATTCTAGACTACCGTCGAGGAAACTGAAACTTTAGCTTTTTTATCCAAGTTAAATATTTCCTATTGACAAATAATATATTTTAGAGTTAGAGAACTTTTACTACTTAAGTTAATGACAGGAAAAAAACAGCTACCACAAATATGGCTAGTTTGGTACAAAACAGGATAAAAAAGTGATGAAGTATGAATGCAAAAATAATATGATAAACACGTAGCTAATGGTAAATTGTTTTTTACTGCTTTTAGGGAAAAAGACCAATGAAAAAAATAGTGAAATGGAGAAGGGAATTCTGCAAGCCCTTTCCACACCAGTGCCAACCCCTGATGGGGTAGATGGTTTCCTAGTTCGTTTAGGAGAAAGCCTGAGAACATTACCCTACAGAGAACGTGCTAGGTTGGAAATAAAAATTATGCAGCTTGTCTATGATACAGAGACTGCAACAGGAGAATAAAACTGTTTCTAACTATACCTAGTTGAAAAATGCTAAATTAAATTTAATTAGGTTAAATATGGCCTATTATTATTGTAGTTAATATAAATCACTATCACCTCTCCAAACTCCTTTAAAGTATCAAAACAGTACAAATAGTAATAACAATTTATTATTTAAGGTTATATATTGTCGCCTAAAGTCAAATCTGGTCTTATCTGGCGGGTCCAAAGGTCACCGATTATATGAATCAATTCGAAAATTCCAGAGCTCATCAAAATGTTGTAAATAAAAACCAATATGGCCGTATATGGACAGCTGATTTTCCATAAAATTGAATGTTAATAGGTTAACCGTTAACTTGAAACTATCAGTCATAATAAAAATGACGGGTCTCGTTCCAAAATTAATTTCTCAGGGGTGCGTTCGTATTATTGCAGACGGTTAACACAATAGTTTTACATTAAACAAATTTAATAACCAAAATGATGGTGGAAAATTAGATAAACAATATACAGTAAAACCCCTAGTAGAATAGCAGTACCAATCCCAGGACACAACCCCATAAGAAATAACATGGAGCCGAAAACCTGCATTTTTGGTGCCATTTTAGGGCGTGGCACTTTTCCTGGAAGCCGCCATCCTCTCTTAACCTAAGTGGAACCCAGCTACTATCGCCACCTAGTGAGTGACGTCATAACTGCTCGATGCCGGTAATATAGGACCCTATTCGCCTGTGTGGAACCCTCCACTGCTGCCACCTAACCCCCCACCCATTATTCTAACCTAACTTTTGTCCCAACGGAACCCAGATCACGTGTTACCCCGATTATATAGTAATATCATTGTAGGGGTGCCACCTAACGGGGAGATGTACGTACCTGTTATCTTGAGACCTGTAGCGCCACCTGCTTTTCATATACGACATCTTGTTTACCGCGATGGTAGGTATGACGTTGTAAATCAGTTAAAATATTTTAAAATATAATAATACCATAAAAAAGTTTTTGTCCTCGGCGGGATTTGAACCATAATCCTCTGGGGCCGAACCTCAAAGCCTTGCAAAATACGCTACGAGAGCATATAGATTAAAACTGCTAAACAATGTTTGACAACGTGAAACCACGGGGGCACATCTGATTAGATTGCTGGAACAAAAGGTCCTTAAGTGGGGTTATGGTGGTGTTTTATAATGTACAAAATTAGGGTAAACCAGGCTGGACCCTTCAATGTTAATTTCGGAGGGATTTTATGACTCATATCTCCGGAACCAATGGGCCTAGGATATTGCGCATGCGTAGCTGAGGTCTATGAAATGGGTTCTTGCGCATGACCCGAAAATGACACCTGTCACCTGTCAATTAAGAACTGTCGCCTGTCAGCTGTCACCTGTCAAATGTCAAAATCGACAGCTGATGTATGTCACGTGTTTAGGGTGACGTCATGAGCCGTTTAAAAAAAAGAACGGGGTAATTTATTAACAAACCCTAAGTGTGGCGATGATGACAAAATGGCGGTAAACCTAGCTTTTATAATGCATTCACCATTTTATCGACAAACCAGTACTAATGGCGTTGCCAAACCAATATTTCCCCTTATTCAACATAAAAATTGTCGAAACGGCAACACCGCCGTTCCAATACTGAAAATTTAAGAAAATACGCTTAGGCCATATTGTAATAGCCGTTCGCAACAGTAACTAGGTAAAACAAAGAACCTTAAGTGTGGTTATAGGGATATATTATTATCGATACCAATTTATTAACAAATCTTAAACCTTAAACTGAACCAGGGTTCCATCAATTTAGAACGAAATAAAAATTTGACACAAGACACTTATCGCCAATCTTGTATATAGGTACAATATATTATAAGTTCAAAATTTATCGAAAAATATTTACAGTTAAAACTAAGGATTAGAAACATTTACCGTGCAAGAATAGGCATATCTACATACAATTAAAAAACTAGGACTAGAAACATTTATATTAGGAACATTACCGCACAAGAAGGCATATCTATATACAAACTTAAAAACTAACAAAAAAATGAATGGAAAAAGACATTGGCGGGTATGGGCATTTGAACAGAGTAATCATACCTTATTTCAGCTCCTATATCAAAAAAAGGATTCTTTATTTACAAAAGAGCATTCCTTCTCCCAAGGATCGTTGAAAAACGCTTCTAATCAGTCCATTCTATTCAATTAGGGAAATCAGGACACACTTCAGGCTATATTCCATGATAACAATCTAAATCCATGCCTTCACTCGATACTGCCGCTCACTCCTCGACCATACAATATACATTTTACAATTCTTCAAAGAAAAAAAATCCTTTTTTGGCACAATAATAATGACAGTGACAGTATTTTTCAGAAAAAAACCGGTGTATGATTCGTTGTCATAACATTTTATTAATAAATATATTTTCTGTTTTAAATTTATTACAATTACAACATTAGTAGAAATATCAGTTGACTTCGATGTAGTTAACCTTGATATTAAATATGCAGGTAATTAGCAATGCCGTAATTATCATTATAGGTCAGGCGTTGAAAACAATGTTTAAAGTTATTTACAATTGTCCAAAAAAACAAAGCAGCTTGCTTCTACAAATAATAATATGTATACAAGGTGAACCGAAAAGTCGGGTATAAATATAAACTAATAATAAAAGTTATAGGTACATTGTTTCCTAATTATACCGGTTGGCCTGACTGATTTTAATTTTTCCTATAATGACGTACATTGTAAACAAGTAAGATCCGGGAACTTCATAAAAATAAATTAATATACATTAGATGACCTTTCAAAATTCTGAGAATTGTTGCAACATTGAAATACCTTATATTATGCAGTTCACTGCACATTTTATTCCTCGAATAATATTTAAAAATACCAAGAGTCGTTGGGTAACTCCGTAATTGTATATAACATTTAACCCGACACAATGCCAAGGTTACACCGGTAACCGTGAAAAGAGGCATACATCAAAGCATAATTAAAAGTATCAAGAACAGAATAGCACACAAAACATCAAGAACCAGTAAAACAAAGTATAGAAGAAAATAAGTTAAGTTTTGATTTGATCATATCAAGAAAATGTATAGCAGAAGGAGATCAAGAAGAATATTTGAAGAAAGAAAAATCAAGAAAACATGACACAGCTAGACTAAGAAAAACATTATTATACGAAACCAATAAACCAATAGAAAAGAAAGGATAAAAATTACACGAGGTGCGATTACAAACAAAGATCCGTAGAATCGTACAACAAACGGTGTCTACCAGTTGTATTTTTCGAAGATTGTAATAGTTTTAAATACCGAATGATACACTGTCAAATTCGAAAAGTTTAGGCATGACCAATCACAGTATACTACACCTCTACTATACTTCTCATTAGTCCTAAATCGATGGGGATTATAGAGAGATCGTCACAACTAAAGAACTCAAAATAGCGGTGTGCCAGGGAGTTGAGCTGGATTTGCAAAAAATCTTTGTATCTGCTGATATAAAATAAATTGACATAAAATTGTTTAAAAATTAGACCCCGTTTCCTTTATACTAAAAGACTCGGGAAAAATTAGAGAAAACATTAGAAGACACTTAAGTTGACTTTAATCTAATAGATTGATATAGAGAATCGATATATCTAGGTATGTACTCATAAATATAGAAATGGTAAAATCAAGAGCCAGGAAAGGCCTTTTAGATCGCTCCTGTTAATATTAATACCAAAAGTTAGTGGTAGCGTAGGAAAACTGTCATTGACTAAAAACAAAAGATTGCTACCCCCATTATGCTCCAAATGTTTATTGTCCCCTCAACAATTCCTGTTATAAACTCCCAACACCCCACCGTCTCTATAATTAAATAAAACATTATATTCACTTGCACATAAATAACAGTCTTTAAATGGATAGCTAAAATATTGAGATAAGTCAGGTATCTTGGAGAGTACAAAGGTTTTCTGTGAGCATAAAAAATAGAAATAAGCAATACATTACAAATAAAGAAGGCTATATTTTATAGTCTGCATATGAGGGAAAATAAAAGTTCACATAAAAAGACAGTTATCACTAACCTCGTATATATACTACATTTGGATATAAAAAACCAGTGCAAAAAATAAAATGGCATATCGTCAAGTTCAAAAGACCCTGTATATAATAATATTTGGAGTACAGTGTACTACTTAAATATATAAAACAAAAAATATTTTCAGATTAAAAATTATAAAATAAGCCATTCATTTTCCTGCAATTATAAATTTGAAGACCGGTAAATCCTGAGAAGGTCAAAAGCAGCATACACGAGTCAAAGGTCAAAGCAGTACCATTTTACTAATTCATCAACAGTAATCTGATATACTTACTTACAAAGTCAATTTTTAGGATTACTGTTCTGTTAGTCGTCTCTTTTGGGAACCCTGTATGGAAATTGAAATAAATAATTAGGATCCGTCTATTTAATAAATAAACAAGTTCTCATTAATAAATAATTACGAACAAAATATTATACTAAACCTTTACCTATATAGGCACAATCTAGCTATGAGTTAAGTGTCCAAGTTTCCCCATTTTAAAAATGTATTAAAATATAAATAATTGCATTTTTATCCGCTTTATTACAGATATTAAACATGAAAATATTGTTTAAAGAAAAACCACATATTGAAAGGTCAAAAATTAACATGAATAAAGCATTATCTAAACAAGACTCGTAGGTAACTGACGATCTGCATGATGATGTTACATTTTTAATTATTATAAACAATTTTAAATTATTTCTTCTTCTTATACAGAGCCAGAGAAAAGCACTTGTCTATCTAAGAAATAAAATAAATTAAAAATATGTTGGAAACACTACATTAGGAATATACCATGAAAAATATATATCTATCTTAAAAAATAAAAAATGTTCCCCATAAGCGTCCATGAAAAATAATACTCACAAATCAACTTGTAGGGTTGCAGATCCCGTGTTCATTTTAAACTTTCCAATATAGCTTAAGTGGTGTATCAAAGCAGTAAAAAGGGCATAGCCAAAGATTACTTAAATTTCAACTGACTGAATGTGCTTGGTATGTACCTAAATTGATTGATGTAAATTAGGATTTGAACAACAGAAGCTCGATAAGGAATGATCGTCTATAGATGTACTATGTCATTGCCCTTACATAAGACACCCTCAGCATGCGGTTGGTCGATGAACCAGGAGGTTTGACTTCATGAACATCAGAAGTAAATCAAACTTACTTACAAATATAATAAAATTTACAGGATTATCGTTCAGTCAGTACTCCCTTACGGAGTCGCTACCTGATGCATTGTAAAAAAAAAGTCAACGTTTTAAAAAAAATTCAGGCTCTTTAGGATAGAAATAAAAATGTTTAATAATTATAGCAAAATTATCATGATTTATAGTGATTCATACTTTACACCAAGACTTACGAATGTCCAAGAATACGTAAAAAAGTAATTCAGATTAAATTATTTATTATCAAGGAACATATTGCAATGTGACAAAATGTAAGGTAAAAGTCTAAAAATATAGTACTTTGCAAAAATTATACAGTAAGCAATGAAAGTATCATTCAAAATTTTCAATAAACATTCAAGGATATCCAAGTATGTATATTATTTATTAACACAGTTGTATGTAATAATATCAAAAAAACTAAGGTTTACTAGAGCACACAGTATACAGCATGATAGAAATACTTTGCATATTTCATATTCTAATTTAATAAAAGAATAAAACATAATTATAGTTTAAAGCCAAGCCTATAAATATTATTCTCAAAAGAAAAGGTACCTTGCTCTGTACGAAAAGTAATTAGAAGTGCTAATATTCAATCAAGAAAATACTATGGTAAGTTATGGATACTGATATAGGTTCATAAAAATAAATAATAAAAAAAGACAACAGGCTGTTATTTTAAGTTATATAAAGATGTAGAATATTTCCCCAAAGAGAAAGCTCTTGTAAATTTTTCACAAGAAGCAATAGACAATTTAATAAAATGTAGGCACCTGTATAAATTAGGAAAAAAATTGAACTAAAAATACGCACCAATAATAAAAGCATTTTAAAAATGTGCGTGTAATAAGATAAGATACCTATATATAGGAAACAAATATTGAACGTTTCGAACCCCATAACTAACCCTGTATATACATTTACAAACATCGAAAATTAAGCAAGTTAAATAAACTAAACATATACCTTGTGGGAATTAAAAGTACTGTAGAGAAACAGTAAAAATCCAATTCAACACATGGAAAGTGGTCATTTTAAAATATATTCTGCACTTGGCATATAATTAAGTCGATTATGACATTTGTAAAAATACCCGATACTCCTAAACTTTTGCATAAAATAGATTATCTAATTTTAGGTAGCCTTGATATTAAAATGCATATAGTTTGAATACTGAAACAGTAGAAATTTTAGAGTAACGAGAAATATTATAAACATATTTAAATTATGTGTAGATCAGAGAGAAATGTATGTATCTACCAAAGACGAAATTGTATTAATTTATTCTATAAAAGACAACGTGCATACGGGGGAAGCTAATAAAAAAGTCATTTTTATTTTATCACATTTTTCCAAAAACTATTTAGCTAAATTATTAAAATTTAATACACAATGATGTCTAATTATGTTGATACATTGTTAACAAAACTGGTGTTTTTCTAGTCACCCGTTTCTGATATAGGTACATTTTGATATTTGATTATTAGTAATTATATAAAACGATAGGTAAAGTCGATACAAGCACGGCTTTTTAAAACGAAGAGGGTTAAACATTTAATATTTATCAAATGTAAGATACAAAAAAAAATCAAAGTTCTACTTACAACCTAGAATATAAAGCTAAAAAGCCAAATTTTTATCAGATAAACGCTACGTTAAGGTACCGTTCAAATGAAGGAAATGAAAAGTTCGTCAATTTTTGCAGAAATTTTATATCTACGACAACATGGTTCGGGGAAGCTTCTGAAAAAAACTTTGGAACAGAGCTGTTCCGGGGGAACAGGTCTGTTCCGGGGGAACAGGTCTGTTCAACAGGTCTGTTCCGGGGAAACAGGTCTGTTCAACAGGTCTGTGGGGAACAGACCTGTTCCCCCGGAACAGACCTGTTGAACAGACCTGTTCCCCCGGAACAGCTCTGTTCCAAAGTTTTTTTCAGAAGCTGTACTCTCCAAGATACCTGACTTATCTCAATATTTTAGCTATCCATTTAAAGACTGTTATTTATGTGCAAGTGAATATAATGTTTTATTTAATTATAGAGACGGTGGGGTGTTGGGAGTTTATAACAGGAATTGTTGAGGGGACAATAAACATTTGGAGCATAATGGGGGTAGCAATCTTTTGTTTTTAGTCAATGACAGTTTTCCTACGCTACCACTAACTTTTGGTATTAATATTAACAGGAGCGATCTAAAAGGCCTTTCCTGGCTCTTGATTTTACCATTTCTATATTTATGAGTACATACCTAGATATATCGATTCTCTATATCAATCTATTAGATTAAAGTCAACTTAAGTGTCTTCTAATGTTTTCTCTAATTTTTCCCGAGTCTTTTAGTATAAAGGAAACGGGGTCTAATTTTTAAACAATTTTATGTCAATTTATTTTATATCAGCAGATACAAAGATTTTTTGCAAATCCAGCTCAACTCCCTGGCACACCGCTATTTTGAGTTCTTTAGTTGTGACGATCTCTCTATAATCCCCATCGATTTAGGACTAATGAGAAGTATAGTAGAGGTGTAGTATACTGTGATTGGTCATGCCTGAACTTTTCGAATTTGACAGTGTATCATTCGGTATTTAAAACTATTACAATCTTCGAAAAATACAACTGGTAGACACCGTTTGTTGTACGATTCTACGGATCTTTGTTTGTAATCGCACCTCATGTAATTTTTATCCTTTCTTTTCTATTGGTTTATTGGTTTCGTATAATAATGTTTTTCTTAGTCTAGCTGTGTCATGTTTTCTTGATTTTTCTTTCTTCAAATATTCTTCTTGATCTCCTTCTGCTATACATTTTCTTGATATGATCAAATCAAAACTTAACTTATTTTCTTCTATACTTTGTTTTACTGGTTCTTGATGTTTTGTGTGCTATTCTGTTCTTGATACTTTTAATTATGCTTTGATGTATGCCTCTTTTCACGGTTACCGGTGTAACCTTGGCATTGTGTCGGGTTAAATGTTATATACAATTACGGAGTTACCCAACGACTCTTGGTATTTTTAAATATTATTCGAGGAATAAAATGTGCAGTGAACTGCATAATATAAGGTATTTCAATGTTGCAACAATTCTCAGAATTTTGAAAGGTCATCTAATGTATATTAATTTATTTTTATGAAGTTCCCGGATCTTACTTGTTTACAATGTACGTCATTATAGGAAAAATTAAAATCAGTCAGGCCAACCGGTATAATTAGGAAACAATGTACCTATAACTTTTATTATTAGTTTATATTTATACCCGACTTTTCGGTTCACCTTGTATACATATTATTATTTGTAGAAGCAAGCTGCTTTGTTTTTTTGGACAATTGTAAATAACTTTAAACATTGTTTTCAACGCCTGACCTATAATGATAATTACGGCATTGCTAATTACCTGCATATTTAATATCAAGGTTAACTACATCGAAGTCAACTGATATTTCTACTAATGTTGTAATCGTAATAAATTTAAAACAGAAAATATATTTATTAATAAAATGTTATGACAACGAATCATACACCGGTTTTTTTCTGAAAAATACTGTCACTGTCATTATTATTGTGCCAAAAAAGGATTTTTTTTCTTTGAAGAATTGTAAAATGTATATTGTATGGTCGAGGAGTGAGCGGCAGTATCGAGTGAAGGCATGGATTTAGATTGTTATCATGGAATATAGCCTGAAGTGTGTCCTGATTTCCCTAATTGAATAGAATGGACTGATTAGAAGCGTTTTTCAACGATCCTTGGGAGAAGGAATGCTCTTTTGTAAATAAAGAATCCTTTTTTTGATATAGGAGCTGAAATAAGGTATGATTACTCTGTTCAAATGCCCATACCCGCCAATGTCTTTTTCCATTCATTTTTTTGTTAGTTTTTAAGTTTGTATATAGATATGCCTTCTTGTGCGGTAATGTTCCTAATATAAATGTTTCTAGTCCTAGTTTTTTAATTGTATGTAGATATGCCTATTCTTGCACGGTAAATGTTTCTAATCCTTAGTTTTAACTGTAAATATTTTTCGCTAAATTTTGAACTTATAATATATTGTACCTATATACAAGATTGGCGATAAGTGTCTTGTGTCAAATTTTTATTTCGTTCTAAATTGATGGAATCCTGGTTCAGTTTAAGGTTTAAGATTTGTTAATAAATTGGTATCGATAATAATATATCCCTATAACCACACTTAAGGTTCTTTGTTTTACCTAGTTACTGTTGCGAACGGCTATTACAATATGGCCTAAGCGTATTTTCTTAAATTTTCAGTATTGGAACGGCGGTGTTGCCGTTTCGACAATTTTTATGTTGAATAAGGGGAAATATTGGTTTGGCAACGCCATTAGTACTGGTTTGTCGATAAAATGGTGAATGCATTATAAAAGCTAGGTTTACCGCCATTTTGTCATCATCGCCACACTTAGGGTTTGTTAATAAATTACCCCGTTCTTTTTTTTAAACGGCTCATGACGTCACCCTAAACACGTGACATACATCAGCTGTCGATTTTGACATTTGACAGGTGACAGCTGACAGGCGACAGTTCTTAATTGACAGGTGACAGGTGTCATTTTCGGGTCATGCGCAAGAACCCATTTCATAGACCTCAGCTACGCATGCGCAATATCCTAGGCCCATTGGTTCCGGAGATATGAGTCATAAAATCCCTCCGAAATTAACATTGGAGGGTCCAGCCTGGTTTACCCTAATTTTGTACATTATAAAACACCACCATAACCCCACTTAAGGACCTTTTGTTCCAGCAATCTAATCAGATGTGCCCCCGTGGTTTCACGTTGTCAAACATTGTTTAGCAGTTTTAATCTATATGCTCTCGTAGCGTATTTTGCAAGGCTTTGAGGTTCGGCCCCAGAGGATTATGGTTCAAATCCCGCCGAGGACAAAATAGTATATTAAAGTACATGTTTTATAAAGCATCATCTTATAGCACGCGTCCATGTTAAAAAACGAGCCGCTTGCGGCGAGTTTTTTAACGGGACAAGTGCTCTAACTGCTTTATAAAACACGTACTTTATACTATTTTTTCTATTTTGTATTTTTTTCAATAAGAAAATACATATTTAAAAAGAAAATCAACCCTTCAAATTTTGTAAATTTGTGTGTCTAAATTCTATGTTGGTAATACTCTAAATTTCTTTTTATCATAGTAGCCTTGACAATAAATAATATTTTCTTTGTGTCATTGTCACGAAATTTGTGATTTAATATTTCATAGAGTTGTTCATAATTATAATTAAAAAAATATGGAGCATGATAATCTAAGTTTAACTCCCCCTGAGTTAAGGGATATTGCTAATAAAACGATAAATCAACTTTTACCAGAGAAATCCCGAAAACTTTCTTTTCTCATGGATAACAATAACAGGAAACGTCAGACGTCAACAGAATAAAACATTTAAATATAACCAATGCCAACTTTTAAAAAATAAAATTCGGAGTTCGAAATGGATATATTTCGAACTCGCTAGCGCGTTCGAAATAGTATATTAAAGTACATGTTTTATAAAGCATCATCTTATAGCACGCGTCCATGTTAAAAAACGAGCCGCTTGCGGCGAGTTTTTTAACGGGACAAGTGCTCTAACTGCTTTATAAAACACGTACTTTATACTATTTTTTCTATTTTGTATTTTTTTCAATAAGAAAATACATATTTAAAAAGAAAATGAACCCTTCAAATTTTGTAAATTTGTATGTCTAAATTCTATGTTGGTAATACTATAAATTTACTTTTATCATAGTAGCCTTGACAATAAATAATATTTTCTTTGTGTCATTGTCACCAAACTTGTGTTTTAATATTTCATAGAGTTGTTCATAATTATAATTAAAAAAATATGGAGCATGATAATCTAAGTTCAACTCCCCCTGAGTTAAGGGATATTGCTAATAAAACGATAAATCAACTTTTACCAGAGAAATTCCGAAAACTTTCTTTTCTCATGGATCACAATAACAGGAAACGTCAGACGTCAACAGAATAAAACATTTAAATATTACCAATGCCAACTTTTAAAAAATAAAATTCGGAGTTCGAAATGGATATATTTCGAACTCGCTAGCGCGTTCGAAATATCTATTTTTCGAGACAAAATTAGAAAATATCTATTTTTCGAGACAAAATTAGAAAAACTTTTTTATGGTATTATTATATTTTAAAATATTTTAACTGATTTACAACGTCATACCTACCATCGCGGTAAACAAGATGTCGTATATGAAAAGCAGGTGGCGCTACAGGTCTCAAGATAACAGGTACGTACATCTCCCCGTTAGGTGGCACCCCTACAATGATATTACTATATAATCGGGGTAACACGTGATCTGGGTTCCGTTGGGACAAAAGTTAGGTTAGAATAATGGGTGGGGGGTTAGGTGGCAGCAGTGGAGGGTTCCACACAGGCGAATAGGGTCCTATATTACCGGCATCGAGCAGTTATGACGTCACTCACTAGGTGGCGATAGTAGCTGGGTTCCACTTAGGTTAAGAGAGGATGGCGGCTTCCAGGAAAAGTGCCACGCCCTAAAATGGCACCAAAAATGCAGGTTTTCGGCTCCATGTTATTTCTTATGGGGTTGTGTCCTGGGATTGGTACTGCTATTCTACTACCCCTGACTAGCGACCACCAAAAATGTCGTTAAATGTTAAATAAATTAAACAAATTTTAGTTTATTTCAGCAGATAATAATAGATATTTACGATATAAGTGTTGTAAAGATTCATATTACAACACGAAATGTTAAAGTTGTTAAACGAGGCGTCAGCCGAGTTTAATCAAACATCGAGTGTAGTTATATGAATTTACAACAAGAATATTGTACAAAATTTTATCTACTTTCATCTATGAATAAAAATATTTGGCAAAAGGCATTTTTAAAAATAAAAATGCACCTGCTATTAAAAATCGTTTTGTAAGGGCATCTATTACAGCACTAGTGCTGTAATGGCATCTATTACAGCACTAGTGCTGTAATAGATGCCCTTACAAAACGATTTACAGAACTGTAAAATTCATATTACTAAATGAAAGTAGATAAAAAATTAAATATAAAAAAAAATCAAACTACACATTAGCTAAACTATTGTTGTGTAATATCAGGCTAAAAAAATATTTCCAATTTAATAGGTTACCTACTTTAAAAGTCAACGAGAAAAAGCTACTAGAGCCGGTGAGGTATCAAATCCCAAATTTATTTTACACGTATTTTGCCCCTGTTAAGCTAATAAGCGCCCCGCTAAAAATAAGTGGAAGAAAGAAACGTATAAAGTCTAAACCGGTCTCAAAATGCGGGTCCAAAGGTCACGGATCATATTAATCAATTCGAAAATTCCACAGCTTATATTAAAATGCTGTGAGACTATGTAGGTATCAATATACCCGGAGAAAAGATACATAGTTTTATTATTTTAACTGTCGTAAAGTCGTGAAGATAGCCAGATATAATATTATTATTTTTGCAAAAATTATATACATAATAGTACAGGGGTGGCGAATCTTTATGTATTAACGTGCATTTTTTCTAAAGAAATGTTAAATGAGGCCATAGACGTGCCGTCGCAATTCGTAATATAATAATTCATAGTAAACTTTGTGATCGGTGGCGAGCCAAAAATTTATGTCGCGTGCCATTGGTTCGCCATCCCTGTAAATAGTATACCTTAAATGTATTTATTATAAACGACAATATTAAACAGTGTAATTTATTTTAACGATTTTACTACTAAAACCTAAAAATTCAATGGCATTTAGTCTGATAAACTATTTCAAAAATGAAAGAAAAAGTGGAAATTGGCCAACCAATATGCAGGAAACCGTAGCGAAAGCACTGGGAATTAGTTTAAGGACTGTGCAGAATAATGTGCATGAAAGAAAGCATAATATAATACCGAAGAATACTTAAAAATGTAAACAAAGAAAACCGTTTATAAACTAATTATAGACTAAAAACTGTCATCGTCACTTATAAAATCTGAAAAGTCCTCGTCGTCTGAGTCGTCTTCGAATGGAGCAATTATCATTGGCGCTACTTCGACATCTAGTACTTGTTCTCGATCCCACCAATCCCTTATTAATATTTCTGTATGTTCCACTGATTTCTTCCAGTACTCTTGTGTAATATGATCCAAAGAATCTTACTAAACTATTTGTACTTGGTCGGATTTAAGACCATCACCTACATGTTTTTCATAATAAGACTTTGCCCCGCCCATATTAATTCTATTGCGTTAAACTGACAATGATATGGCGGCAGTCGTAGAACCTCATGGCCATATTCACGCAATATTTCATCTACCGCGTATATTCTTGGTTTTTTAAGAGACTTTGCCATTGATAGGAGTTCCGATTTAAGCATATTTGGTGAAGGATTTTGGTTGTGTTTTTCAAGCCACTCATAAATATCTTTTTTCTCCAAGATGAAGTAGGCTGTTTATTAGTGTTTATTTAAAATTCTTGAATGATATGATGCATTATCTAATACAATTAAAGACGGAGAATCCAAATTTGGTATCAATTGAACTTTTAACGATTTTTCAAACATTTCGCAATTCATATTATCATGATAGTCAGCACTTTTTGATGTTGAAGAAAAAATTAAGCTTGTACCTGGAACATATCCTGTTACAGAACCAGCATGTAAAATAATGAACCGCTTTCCCGTGCCACATCCCTTTTTCCTTTTCACGCTTTTCACAGAATCATCTTGCCAAGATTTTGAACTACTTCCATTTGAAAATATCCACGTTTCGCCTAAAAATACCACTTTTCTAAATTTCGATTTGTAATTCTCCGTATAATTTTTTAAAAACTGAACACGCTGACTCACTATCTGTGGCTGCTCACATAAAAATCTTCGGTTACAGTCTTTTTTAAAGCGAAAACCTAACTTTTTTATTATTTTTGATAGCGCTTCAAGTCCAATTTCCAAAACACCCCGAATTTTTAATGTTTCTTGTAAAACTGGAAGAGTTACATTGGTTTTTGATCTGTATAAATCGTAAATCACATTTCGAACTCCCATTTTAATATTTTCGCTTAAATCCTCAGTCTTTGGCTTTCATCGTTTACATTTTTTAGTATTCTTGGGTATTATGTTGCTTATTAGTGCTTTGGCTGCTGTTTCCTGAATATTGGTTGGCGAATTTCCACTTTTTCTTGCATTTTCGAAATAGCTTATCAGATTAAGTACCATTTTTTTTGCTTGGGGATGCAAAAACCCATAAAATTTTTTCATTTTGTCACAAACTGTCAAAGTCACAAAACTGACATCTTTAAATCAAGACGAAGGTGGCAGGTACTTGGGCAGGTACAAACTTTTGTGAATCGCTGAAAATTAAATAAAATACCTATCCTTTTCTTTCATGCCAAAATTGCATAAGTCTGTCATATTTGTCTGACGGATTTCATTTGGTTAGTATGATTAAACGCAATAAAAGAAAAGACAAATTGAAAGTATGTCTTTGTTAAATCGTAAACCCGCCAGATAAGATCAGATTTGACTATACCCTCTTTTTACTATACATTAACGATTTTTTGAAAAAACTATAAATCCTATATATAGCTTCGCTGATGACAGAACACTTGTTTCATCTTTTACTTTGAATGCTCGGACAACGGCTGTCAATGTACATTTCTATAGGCAGCAAGAGGTCTTATATCTCACCAAAGACCTAGAAGAAATTCTGTCTTGGGGTGACAGTAACCAAGAAGAATTTAACTCTAAAAAACCCAGGCGGCAGTTTTTTCTAAAAAAAGTTAATATTGAAGAACGGGATATAGTCATGGCGGGACACTCGATTCCCCTGGCTTCATCAATTCATCTGTTGGGCATTGTGGGACCGTAGAAATCGAGGCGCAACGGCACCGTAAGTGCCATTCAATTCTTTCAATCGGAAAATTGATAAACAACGTTACTCGAGCAGGGTGAGAAATGCTGATGCTTGCTTGTGTTTCAGCGATAACAATATTTAGAACTTGAGACAGGTCACGTATTGTAAAATAAGTCGGCAATAAACAAACACTGGTCTTTTTTATAAGTAAATACATATTCTGATTTACTACAGAGGCGTTAATTAAGGGGAGGGGCAGGGGGGCACTTCCCCCCCCCCCTGAGTATTCTCACACAAACGTCGAAATGTGGCTTTTACAAATAAAAACACATTTGAGTGATGAGAGGTTCTTCTCAGTATTAAAAAGGGTTAAAAAAACTATCTCCGCACAACTATGGGAGACGAAATACTTCGTTCATTAATGCTGATAGCATCTGAACCAAACATGGTTAAAGAGTTTGACCTAGACAAACTAGTTGACCAATTTTCCGCAATACGGCATCGCCGTTACCCACTAAACCACTAATTTAGTGTTTATTTAGGTCTAAGCTTCTTTGTTTTTTTTTTGTATGTTTATGTGTGTTACCAAAAAATTTGTTTTCTTTGTATGTTTATTTATTTTATATTGTTAATTTCTCATCAATAAAGTGTTTCTTTTTTCGTCCAAAAAGTTTTTTTTGTTAATTAGGGCCGCACCAACCACGTGTGCAATAGGTGCACCGCACACGGGCGGCAGGTCTAAAAGGGCGGCGCGCGGCGTGAAATAACGAGGAAACCGCAAGAGCGGGGCGGAGAAAATATGTTAATTTTATAAAAGTTTGCATGTCATACTAAACATTTTCTTGTGGGGTATTGAATTAATGAAGATTTTGTGGAGATTACATAAAAAAATATATAAAAATATACTTATTTTCGTACATAAATAAGTTGATTATTAAAATATAACACTGATATTTCGTTTTTCTGTATTAGTTCTTACATAATCATCTCGCCTTTTTCAAATTAGTACAAATTATTTAAATGTCAGTCTAAAAAATATAGTACAAATTACAGCCTAAATATTTATCAGAACGCGCTTCTTGCAAACAAAATTCCTGTAGCGGCTTGTTTCTTTCATGACAGACTGGTCAGATCTTAGAAAATTTCCATCAACAGTAACACCAATGACTTTTAAACATAAGTTTGACAAACAAATAGCAAAGGGAACTTTTGCTACCAATTCGAGCTTTAGATGCAATGAAAATTCAGAAGTAAAAAAAACTATTTAGTTATTAAGGGGTTGTCATTACGAAAAACCGTTGCAACTAGCCTTTAAGATGAAATTTATGAGGAGGAAAAAGAGAAATGTTTTTCTTCTCTGCACTGAGCGAAATATTGAGTTGATATAACTCAAATATGGGTTATCCTAGACCGACGCGTGTTGCTAATAGGGGACAGCTCAGACCTCTGAATTACGGCAACTAAATCGAAGAAATTTCATCAAATCACTATCCATGAGTTATAATAGCCCTGAAGATGGGTTATTTTAGCTAGCTAGCTTAGCTTTAACATAACTGGGTTTGACGAACACATGCGACGAGGGCTGCAGCAATTTAATTTATTGTTTAAGCTGCCATAGACCAATATGGGAATTGTGATGCGTTACTACTCGGGCTAGATTAATTTATGATTCGAGCTATCAAAACTTGACCTTTCAGTTGTTCTAGCTTACTTAACGACTATAGATCTAATTTGTCCTAAAGTTGGAGTATCCTCATATTCACGCACCTGTATGAGAACAAACTATGAAAAAAAAGAAGATCCCTTCGATCAACGATTGCGCGGATAGCAAGTCCAGTTATGTGGTCCATGACGACGCGACGTACACGAAGTACTAATAACAATGGGATGAAGTTACCGCGCCAAATCGGCACGAGCGCGAATTCGGAACTTTCCGTCTTTTGATCGGTGATTTACCCTCGACATGGGTTTTAAGAGCACTCTTTATGACTTATTTCAACTCAAAATAATTTACACATGGTAATGAGTTAAAATAATGCACGTCTGGGTCAAAACGACACTTTAAAATCAGTTAGTAAGTTTTCCCAATCCAAAAACTGAGTTCAGGTAACTCATAAAATGGTTACAAAATGAAGGATTGTGGTAATCCCAAATGTGTTTAAAATGTTAATATTTCTGTGTTGAGGCGAACCAAAAAAAAAAAAATTGGATATGTCGGGGGAAGGAGCTTCGCCCCCCTTAGAGGCTACGCGTGTCTAACGTCGGCAATACCACATTTAAAAATAAACTAAATTATAGACGCTAGACACTCTTAAAATTTCCGTCGCCAACTTCATACTGTACCTACTGAACGTTGTTAAATCTTTTCATTATTACCTAAATATATATAAAGTTTTCATTAAACAGCGCCAGCGTCTAGACCGGTGCAGTATGTAATATCCTTGAATCGGTGAATGATCACATCGATATAATCTATTTGTACATGGAGAGTAAAAAAGACACAACATGCAATGAAATAAAATTACCAATACAAAATGCTAACATAAAAAGTAAAAAAAAGTCATTAGATCTACCCCATAAAACAAGTCTCTCTGTATGCCATTGATGCAACTGCACCAAACACATTTACGTTCGATAAAACATGACGTTGAACAAAACAAAAATAGGAAGATATAAATAGCTTCATATATTCATGACGACACTAATAATTACATACTTTCCAGAAACACACTTCGCAAAAAAACAGGGAAAAACTGCATACTATAGTAGCGAAATGAGAATTCCGAAAAGAATTTTATTGCTAGCGTAAGATTTATAGATAAGGTTGGAAATCAAGAAGACAATAAAACTCCATTAAATAAAGAAAATTAGGTAAGATAGTTTGCAGTGACGTAACTAAGGGCATGTGCGCCCCCCCCCCCCCCCCGCAAAATTTTGAAAGCGCCCTGCTATTTTGCACCTGTCTGAATCCTTCACACTTACACTGTAGTAAAAAATATTGTCATTTGTAAGCGTTGTTTAATATAGAAGGATATAAAGTATTGTAGAGAACAAAGAACAATTTTTTGTTGTAAAAATATTGAAATTTTAAAATAATGTGCTGCAATGATAATGAAACTATTATTTTCGTCGATTTTCATTTGATTTATTATTTTCATCAAGGGACTTGAGGGCGCCCCTGGCTTTGCTGCGCCTCGCCGCAATGCGGGGCCTGCGGGGGCGGTTTTTACGCCACTGATGGTTTGGATATCTCATAAAAATAAAAAGTGGTGAAAACGGAACTGATATTGCTTAACTCGAAAGAAGCCGAGATAATGGCAAGAAACAGATAAGGATGGAAAGAAAGGTATTTTCAAAGAAGATAAAACTAATCAGAACAACTCTACACTGGCTATAGCCAGTAAATCAGTCATGGCTTAAGTAAATACTTAAGTAGGTAAGTAATAAATAATTAATTGTAAACAAACAGTTAATGTTGGAATGCTTGCAGTCTTAGAAAATGACAAGTTTAATATATTGGTACTAATTTAATAAATAAAGATTGGTCATGCATGCACCATCATAATAATATCTCTCAAGTAAATTGTGGTATAATAATGAAGTCAACAATTACAACACTAGGGAATAGTAGTAGTAGAAGTAGGTATTCGGTAAGAAATAAATTAATTTATTATTTAATATATTAATTTATCTCTTATTGAACATATATCGCTTTGGTTACTCGTACCATAAACAAAGTCATAACTGCCTTTTGATCTTGTTAGAGGGAATTAAGAACCTAACAATATTAATCTGGCAATAAGCAACGCCTCGTACCAGCAACGTTAATACAAAAATATGCTGGAATAGTAATGAAAATGCCAAAATGTATTCCGTTTTAAAAATGGACAAAATTCAGTAAGAGATACAATGTAAATTATTTGGTGTTTATATCTTTGATGCATAAATAAGTATTTTATTCCTCCTATTTGGACCAAATTCAGTTTTCCACAAGGGTTTAAACACACACTAAATAAACTACTAAATGAAATTTAAAACGCGTTATCTGTATTTCTTGAATATAAAAGGCTGCAACAGTAAAGCATGTAGGTATGATAAATTAATTCCGTAAGTACCCACTTTAGAGACATTTATATTCACAACCAATTATGTGGTTTGGTTCTTGGAAATGGCTAGTAACTTGGAATTTTACTTTATACTCGTACTGTTATAATATCGTATTATTATATACAGAGTATTAAAAAAGGATAAAACCGTTTCCGTAATTATAGAGGATTGGCCAGAAATAATAGCAACTTTTTAATTTTAAATGGAACGCCCACCTGCATATTTTTGAATATTCCAATAGGTAGTTCCCTTAAAGGAAACAATTAAATGATTACGGGGTTATTGTTATTATATTTGTCAAAATATTTTTTACGTTTCTTTTCTCGTCTTGATAAAAAACACCTTACTTTTCTTTAGATATATTTTATACCGGGTAAGGATTTTAAAGTGTTACAGTGCAAAATCCTAAAAACGGCTGGAATTTTTCATTCAAATTTTAGGACGCCAATTGGGAGGTTGGGGGACATATCTTAAAGCATTCTTGACATTTACTCCACCTCCAGATTTCATCTCGCTGGTGACAAATTTGAAATGTCAAATGGAAAGGTGTTTATTTTTTTCGATAATTCGATTCTCCGTCAACAACTATACGTGCAGAAAATTGTTACATTTACTCTACTATGGCTGCTTAGTTACGAATTTATGAATAGACAAAATTAGAACACAAACTACACATTTTAAACTATACTCTGTTGCTTAATGTCAGAGAGTAATAAAATCGAGAATAAAATGTAAATTTGCAATGACAGGACTCATTAAGCAGAGTGGACAACTTAAAGGTTGCATTGTAAATTTCAGGTAAATTGCAATGATGGTTTTTAAAAATTCCGTATTTAAGACCTACACACCCCGAATCGGTTCTAAATTAGGGTCACCCTAATTTGAATCCAATAGGAAGACGAGTTTGGTGAATGAGATTAATGTGACAGCCGCGTTACTATAGGTAGTTTATTAGAATAATACGTATAATAATAATTACAGAGATAGGCAGATAATTGAGATATTAATTATTCTAATATTAAGTAGATAAAAACTTATATGGAAGTAAGAATAATATGAAACTAGATAAATTGGAATAAAATGATTATTTATAAAAAAAATCTACTTATATGTACATAAAACAACTTAATTTTTATATTTTAGTTGTCATGTTCCGAGTAGTCCGATGAATTATCGTGGTTGGGGTCCAGAGAAATAATAAGGGGCTTTACAGTGTTTTCTAGCATAATATCAGCTTCCCACATTCTTTCTTCTATTTCAATTACATGTTCGACGCACTTACTCCATTTTTCACAATCCACCGTCTTTATTCCCTCTTGCAAGAGGTTTCCAACGTTTCTCATTTTAAAACTGGTGGTATGCCTTGCTACAAACCCTTTTACTTGCGCCCACACCAATTCTATGGGGTTAAATTAACAGTGATATGGCGGAAGGCGAAGTACCGTTATATTTCATTTTGAAGCGATTTCGTCGACAACAAATTTCGTACAAAGAGGTTTATTTAACTTTACAATATCCAGTAGCTCTTTTTTCAGCATATCCTTATGAAATGGCTTCTTATTTACAGTAAGCCAACGAATTATGTCATTTTTTTCAAAGTAGACGTTGGTATTTTTTCGGATTTTTTTGAGTGGTAGCTGGCATTATCCATGACTATAACAGACCCAGGAGGAATAAGATCTAGCATTTGCTGAAAGTATTCTTCAAAGACATCAGCGTTCATGTCTTCATGATAGTCTCCAGTCCGTTTTAATTTAAATGCTAGTAAGCCGACATCGACAAATCCATTCTTGCTACCATTGTGAGTAATAGAGTAATTATTAATCTTTTACTTTTTTCCGAGGATGCTTTTATTCCAGTGGACCATCCTTCCATGAAAGCTTGCCTCGCGCTTTTTATATAATATATAGTTATTAGTTATAGTATATCCTGCCATATTTTACCAACGGTATATCTTTCATTTAACCAAGTTTCGTCCATATAATAGATATTCCTGTTTTCCCTTCGAAACTGTCTAACTACCCTCAAATATCGTCGTCGCCAACAGATTTTATTTCCTTCAAAGTTTTCCATAGTTTCTTCTTACCCATGGGTGAAATGAAAGCATTCTTTTTCATTTCAGACATTATTTTGTCCAAGGTAGGTAAGGTACCTATTTCTTTTTTTAAGTAAAACGAGTGCATAGGTACAATAATAATAATTGAACTACACCTATGGAATACGGCGAAGACCACTAAGTTTTATAGTTCAATATTGATTTATTACTCTTTCGTATTAAGCAACAGACTATAGGATATCTACCTCCATTGATTATTGTTTATCAAAATTTTTAATTATCGTGCGGTATCCTAGGATACTACTTTTGACTTTGACAAAGTAGTAATTCGATTCGAAGATATTCTTGCAGTTTGACAATAGATAGAATTTTGATAGAACAACCATACGAGATTGAAATAGACATGTTATTATTTCTGGGAGAATGTAGAAGGAACTACCGAGAAGATGCGCAATGGTGGGCTATTAGGTTAGCCATTCAAAAGTATCACATGGCATTTGATCGATTAGAAGATCGAGAACGCAGTACCGGAAACCTTCGAAATAAACAGAGTTTGAAGACAAACAAAAACCAATGTTAATATGGCCGTTGGAGTTTTGGGTTTCAAGGGAATTTGCTCGTGGTTCAGGAATGTGCCAAAAATCGGAACTGGCTATTTTACATGCATAAGCACAATTTTCACCCTTAGCACATAACTCTTTTTCAGGGATTGTATGGCCAAGACTTTCAAAATAGGGTCACATTTGGTAACTGGTTAAGACTTGCGATTCACAAAAACAATGTATTTTTAAGAAAGTTTGTCTTTTCTGACGAAGCAACATTTACCAATTGTGGCAGGTAATTATTTAAATTAATCTGGATTATTTTAAGCTTTAATTTTGCACTGAGTGAATAAATTTTACTTTTGCAGAATTTACACTATTGGGCACATCAAAATCCCCACTGGATGAGAATTATGCCGAATCAACATCATTGGTCGGTAAATACCTTGGGATCTTCTCTGTACTTTTTAGTTAGGATACATTCTGTAACTTCTCTTGAATTTTCGTGAACTGTTCAGGTTTGTTCATTTATAGGAATTTTCATATTGACTTTTGCCTTGAATATTCTTGTTTTTGATTACTTTATTTGGAAAACTTAAATAAAGTCTGTGCGTTTTAAGAAGTCCGCTAAGCCATAAAACCTCTTGAGCATTATGTCGGTGGCTCTCAAACAATAAACTATATTGAAGGTAATTTTGGATGTTGATGAATTACATTTTCTAAATAAAATAATTTAAAGTAAATAAAAAATGAGTTTAGGTAAAGAAAAATAATAATTTTTTAGCTTTTGTAGTATTCAGACAAATTAGTTTTACGAATTCTTTTTTATAAAGTTTTGGTTCTAAAAAGAACCGATTTTGTAGTCTTGCGACAGAACGTACCTACTTGTAGATAGGTACTACTAAAATTAGTCTTCCTCTGCATTTGAAATTTCACCCATGCTTTCAGACTCATCAGAATCAACATCATCGTCATCACCATAATCATTCGTAATAATTAACGGTCTTACTTCGTCTATAACCTGTTCTGTCTCATAAGATTCAAAAATCATTTTTTCTGTGTGTTCAATGCATTTCCGCCATTCTTCTTTGCCCGCTTGCCTAAGCGCCTCCTTCCATAACTTTATAACGCTAGGCTTACCGATATTTTTACAGGCATGTTTGTCATAATAGTTCTTGCTAATACCCCATACCAATTCAATTGCGTTGTAATGACAATGGTAGGGCGGCAATCTCAAAACTTGATGTCCATATTTGAGGGCTAATTCGTCAACAACATACTTTCTTTTAAATGACTGCTCTTTACACTTGCTTAAAAGTTCACTTTTTAAATATAAATTTTCATGGTTTATGTTTTTCTTTGACAACAACTCTTTTATTTCTTCCTTTTTCCAGCTGCTTGTAGGGAATTTCTCTTCGAGTCTCGTGTGGTAAGAGGCATTGTCTAAAACAATTAAGGAAGGTTTTTCTAAACTTTTTAAAAGTTTTTCCTCGAACCAATGCTCAAAAATTTCAGCATCCATATTGCCGTGATAATCATCAGTTTTTTTTGTTGATGAAAATATCAAACTGGCATTTAAAACAAAACCTTCTTCATTACCAGCATGTAATATAATATACCTTTTTCCATTACTTGCACTTTCTCTGAAATGCCGCAAGCATCAGACGTTCGTTTTTGCACTGCCAAAACAGACTCTAACGGGCCCGAGTTATCTTTTTCTAAAGTAAAATAACGTTCCACTTGTAATACCAAACGGCGTTCACCTGGAGATAAATGCCTTCTAGGCGATGTGCGACCTTGCTGAACATTTTCCATACCTTTGATTAATTACTGATTTTAATTCACACACAATGAGAAACAAACTAAAAGTGAAAAGCACAACTACTTATTTAAAATAAAGTAGAACATACCATCCCGCACTTCAGCAAATTTTAATTATTTCTTGGAAAATAGTAATTATTATGAAGATTTAATTATAATAATCCCAAAATAATGTCATTATCGGAAAAGTATATACCTGACAAAATCTTTAACATATTTACCATCCCGCACTTGAGCAAATTTTAATTGGTTCTTGGAAAATAGCGATTATTATATAGATTTAACTATAATAATAGCAAAATAATTTAATTATCTATTTAATTATTATTTATGCTCAACGCGTAATTCTAAGATAATTTTGTTTTGAAATCTCTGATTTCGCTCAGTAATAGAATACAGTTAACCAGTGGGATGTTCGGTGTGATCAAGTATAGCGAAGGTGCGAAGATATTGTAACTTAACCGACTTACTGTTTTAAAAGCGATAACATCCCTTGGTGATTTAATCCGATATCGGAGTTCTTAAAACGCACAGACTTTACTGCATAATTTTGACGTCTGTACTATTGAATCTAGTAGTGTTAGTGCTTTCCTACTATCAGTGCTTCTTTACTACGGATTTGCACCAACAGGGAGCCAATCTTTAAGTAATTTGTATGTGCTGCTTTATCCGGATCTTGTATGCGAGTGTGTGATACATGGATTAGTCGACACGTTCGTACGTTTGTATAATAGTTTTCATTAAAAATTCGTTTATCGTCTGCATACGGAAATCTGGGTGCAGTATGAACTTATTAAGCTCCGTTTTGCTTATGTTGCACCACGAAGGTGCACCATAAGTTAAAACCGGCCTGACCAATACCTTGTAGAGGCTGACTTTAGTCCTGTTATCAAGCCTACTCCGCCTGCGAAACAGAGCCTATTTGTCGCAATGCAAGCTTCGCTCTGTTAATTAAATTGAGTCTCCAGTTCAGTCGTTGGTAAAATATAAGTCCCAGGTATTTTACCTCTTGGCCCCAGTTCACGTGAACACCATCGACTTGGAACTAAGTGCTTTTCGAAAAGAAAACAGCTTTCGTCTTGGCGGGATTCATACGAATCCTCCAAGCCGAAAGCCATTTCTCTAGCTCAGTTATATGGCGCTGCACCTGGCTGACGACAATAAGCGGTGATTTAGTAGTGGAAATTATTGCGGTATCGTCAGCGAATAGATAGAGCTGTGTAAATCTATCGCGCGGTATATCATGATTGTAAATATTATACAGCATTGGAGAGAGAAGTGAGCCTTGCGGCACTCCCGCCCTGATGTGCTTATTCAAGGACGAGACAACAAAACTTCTATTCTCCAGAACAGAAGCTACTCCCTTGATTAAGTACTTCCCAGCTTCGAGTCTTATTAATTTTAACAAAAGCCCATTATGCCAGACCTTGTCAAACGCTTTGCTTACGTCAAAGAAGACCGCTCGGCAAATACCTGGCGTGGTATAGTAAATGGAGAAATTTACAATATTTTTTTTAAGGAACGATTTGTCACAACTTCTGCAAAATAATGCAAATCAGTAAGATGGTGCCCGTATGCGCGACAAGCTCGAGATGTATAGGTACACTAAATAAAACAGATGGATTGGTCTTGGTGGTCCTGTGAACTGGCCTGCAAGGTCACCGGATTTAACCCCATTGGATTTTTTCTTGTGTGTGGGGTTTTCTAAAAGATATAGTAGTGGCTATACCACCGACCACACCAGAAAATTTAAAGGGTCGTCTTGAACAAACATGTAATTTAGTACCTCGTCAAAGGTTACATCGCGTGCGCTACTCATGTCAAGGAAGAATTGCAAGATGTTTAGAAGTAGATGGGGGTCATTTCGAACATCTTCTAAAGCACGAGGTACTATGATAGTTGATTGTTTAGTTTATTCAAAAATTCGTAACTAAATAACATAGTAGAGTAAATGTAACAATTTTTATTTCATACTGTATTGTAAAACACACCTTTACATATTTGAATTTAGTCCAGAAAATAAGGTTTTACAGCGTAAAATTTTTTTACCGGACTAGTCCTGTAAAATTTCTTTACCGGACTGAAATTTGTAAGTTTTAGTTTAATCAATGTCAAACACACAATGTTTCCACCAGTAAATATAGGCACTTTTCAAATATACGACGCAGAATAAAACTTCATTATAATTCCAAAACATAATTATAATTTACAACAGAACAGTATGAAATAAAATATTGTACGTCATTCGTCCGGCAAATCCTTTACAGTATTCGTTTCAAAATTCCAGACTCGGCTCCTTCGTCGCCTCGTCTCGAAACATTTCACTCATACTGTAAAAGTTGATTTACCGGACTTATAACGTAAATATCTATTAGCTTACTAACGTAGCTGTTGACCGGGAATCGACTGACATTTTAAATTTGTCACCAGCCAGTTAAAATCTGGAGAATGGGTTAAATGTAAAAAATGTTTTAAAATTTATCCCCTAACCTCCCTACGCACACAGCACACTTCCTTTAAGAAATATCTCTGATATATTTTGAATGTCTTAAAAGCATAACCTTGCATATCAATATTTCTGAAATATTTCAGATTCATTGCACCCAAAATGACAGTTAACACACCCTGCCTCTGACACTTGACGGACCAAATGCAGAAAAACCAGCCTGTTCTCTTCACGGGTTCCCCTTATTTTATGTTTTGTTTGCGAAATGTTCAATTAACAGTCATTATTATTAGGCATTGTTATTTATGGGCGAACTGTGCTACTACCGAATAATTATATTATGGATAATAAAACTGAGTTAAGTCTCTATTTTGATAATAGGTAGGTATATTAATAATTTTAGGTTAGGTTCATTTTATGATTTTTTCCGCTTTAGTTTATTTATTAAACTTGAGTTGTTACTGTTGTGAATTAGAATATTGACAGAAGAATGAAAAATTTTGAAATTACAAAAACATTATTAGAATAATAAAAGATGCAGTAAGGCATCCCCCTCCGGGACAGAACTATACTATAGAGGCACAAAAAATTGTTGCACTGTGGCAGTTCAAACTTCGAATGTCCCGTGAATTGTAAGAACTTCGAATACCTATATAATTGATAACAAATTTTGGCTAAACATTCCTATCTTTATAATGGAATATGTAGTTTTAATAGTGTTTATGTATAAACATTAATATACGCAGCGTCCTTGAAGTTGAGGGATGCGGGTTGGTTGAGTATGAAGCAGCGGCAATTGTTTCATGCAGCTGTTTTATATCATAAAATAATATTGTTCAAAAAAACCTTCTTATCTACACCAAAAAATAACTTTTCGTACTGACGTTCATAATTTAAATGTAAGATTTAAAGGTATGATCACACCACCTATTCATAAAATGTCGGTTTTTGAGCGGAGTTTTACTTACAGCGTTTCGGCTCGTTACAATGCTATCCCTACCGATCTAAAAGCAAAGTCAATTGCATCGTTTAAAAAATTGTATAAAAGGAACTTACTGGGAAATTGATAAAATTAATGTAGGTACTTTGTGATGTTTTTGGTTTTTTGTTCCTTATTTTCATATGTATCCTTGCCTTAGGTATTTATGTTTATTTATACTTATTGCCGTCGAGCTTATTGCTAATTATAGTTTCATCTTTTTCTTTTTCTAGTGTATAAATCTTTGTGAATAACATAAGTCTTTGTGAATAACATATAATGCTCCTGCACTGTAAAACTTTTTTAGTTAAGGTTAGTTGTTAGGTATTCTAGTTGTAAACTCCGTTTACAGGTTATATTTTAGTTTTTTTTAAAGGTTAAGTGGAAGACCAACTCTTGTTTCAAACAAGAGATGAACTTCGCCCTTTCAGATAAACATGTTAGAGTATAAATTTTATTATTGTGAATTGAACAAATTTGATTATCTGAATAAAGATTATTATTATTATTATTATTGATATATTAGAGATTGGTATTTTTCCCGCTCGTCGCCACCGTTCTTAGGGTGTTTATAAAACACGAACTGCACCATTGTAAATTCGCGAGAGCAGTAACGTATTTTGAGGTTACAATATTAATTTTCTTTGAAGAAGTGGATAATGTGACCAGTATTTAATATTATTAAACTATGAAGCCTCGTGTATTGTCTATAAATGCTAAAATCGTACAAACATGTTATATTATACATATATATTTCTATGTTTTTTATCAAATGTGCCAAATTTCGACTAAAGCACAAACGACGAACCACGCAAGGGAAGAAAGATAAAAATTGGTCATGTTGGAACTAAGAACGGAAGCGGTGGCGGCTTTTATAAATGTTATTACGATTCATACTTAAAATTATTAATTTTTAAATATCTAATTTCGGGGCCCCATAGAAAGAAAAATTTCAGAGATAAATAAGCATCCTACTTTGTATATTCATATTTATTACTTAATAATAGTTTATATGTTTTTTTAATAAATATGTTCTTGATATTGAATGATATATTATTCCATTTTATATAATTTCAGAAATATTACAAGAATTTTTTTTGAAATATTTCAAAAATGCAATTATGTTATGTTTCAGAAGCATAAAATTACATTATTTTTATGGCACATTTTTGGGTTTCTGAAAGATTTCATCCATAAATCACAGCTTTTATAAGCTGTGAATATATCATAAATGTTTTGAAATATTTATGGAGTATTTAAAATCTTTCGGACGAGGGGTAAACCGCAGGCAAATTTTTTACACCAGATTACACAAAATCACAAGATTCACAGATTACACAGTTGATTACAAAGATTCTACAATGATTACACGGATTTCCACAAAGATTACACGCATATCACAATGATTACACGGATTACACAATGATTACACGGATTACACAAATATTTCACAGATTACACAAAGATTTCACAAGATTACAAGGATTACACAAGATTTCACAGGACTTGTACACCAGATTCTCACTGCAGTTTACCCCTCGCTTTCGGATTAACTAATATGAAATATTTCTGAAATATGATTGCGCTGTGTGGGTATTGATGTCCTAAAATTTAAATAACATATTTCCAGGCGTTTTTCCGATTTTACATTTACACTACAACACTTTAAAATTCCCACCCTGTATATATACGTTATACGCAGGGCGGTCCATATAGATGTAACCAACGGAGGCAAATATTTCAAAGGTTAAAGATTGACAAATTTGCTGGAGTTGCTTACATGCATGCATTAATATTCTAAAAAAAGATATCCTACGAATTGCCCCTAAAATAGGTTAGTTATGGTATAATCATCCATTCAGCCTCCCCTAAACCAAAATCCTAGTTCCGCCACTGAATCAAACACATATGGGCGGATTTGAATGACATAAACATAACAGTATACCCAAAAGTTTAATGCAAAAAGAATTTTACCGGGTTCATTGCTGCACTCAAAATAATGCACTTAAAACTTTCAAATTTAAAATATGATTAAGTTAAAATCATAAATTATGATTTAATTCGCTTTTAGTTTACGCGCACTGCTATTGCCCCTGAAAGTCGTAGAAGACGTCATAGTTATTTTTAAAAAATACCAATTTAGTGGAGCACTGGAAACATTTATGTAGGTTAGAGGCCTATATCAAAATCTGAGCGTTTACATATGCACATATTTAAAATTTAGTTATTTTATTATTTCTTTTACCAGATTATCATTAAAAATGTGTGTATGGGTTTATTGAGGCTTTCTTTACATATTGTAATTGTTATTTAGTTTAGGACCCTTTTAAGTTTTTAAATAAACGCTTTATCATTAACTTATGTAGAATAATATAATTTTTATTGGAAATGTAAGTTTGCTTAATAAAAATTACAACTTTAATTTATTTTTGATTTGGTCAAAATATTTTGTGGTTATATTTAACATATTGGTATTTCTATTAATACAAGCAGAAATTATATGCCGTTATATTATAGAAACGTTAGATTATATAATAATTACACAGTTCTAATATCATATTTTTGCATTCAATTTAATGCCATCCCCAAACTGATGCGATATAAATTTAATGTCTGTATAATTTGGTATGTTTAAAATACCTATTGCATGCAATTAAAAAGTACATTATTTTCCGATCAAAATCGCTAACCAATCTTTAAAAACAAACTTTAAAAATATGCGGGTAATGGTTTAAAAACAATTTAATCTATAGCTAAATATCATACCGATTGTTCCACCATTAATGAAATTGTTCACTTCCGGTCCCCAAGTCAAAAAACGATAAGCTTTACGCTTTGGTTAACTTTCGAATAGGTACTGACGCGCACAGGTCTACAGCACGAGTTGTACTGAAAATATTTTGCATTAAAGTGTTATTTTATCCAGATTAAGCTTTCGGTGTTGGTAACTTTGTTTTATCTAATCTGAGCTCTTCATATTAATACGTTACATAGACGTATAATAGTATTGAGAACTAATTTTAATGTGTGAAATCGTGAACATCGCTTACGTAAAAGGTTCAAGAGCGGGATAATGAATTGTATAGGTACCCACTTACCACGTTAAAGATTCTATAGATTTGAATACTGATTTAGAACGTACTTATTGAGTTCTAACCAGTTTTATGTTGACGATGGATGTCTGGGTCGTATATTGTAATTATTAAATCCTATTATTAATTTAAGCTTATGTTTTATATTTACCGACAGATAATGATAACATAGAAACGGTCGATTTTTATAGAATAATTTAGACCTCCCGTGAATGCATTTTAATTTTTGACAAAAACTCTTGTTTTCGATAGGTAGGTAATAAGAGTTTTGTTTTTATAAGACAATAAGTCTCATATTTGGAGATACCTAACATTCAACTATTCCAAACAATTATTTTTGGTATTTTTTAAAATATAGGTACCTAGGTACCTATATTTTATAGTATCGCGCTAAAGAAAAAAAATTTAGTACAGCAATATCGTACGTAGCTCCTAAAAGGTGCTTTGAAGAAGGAAATGTTAAAACACCTGACTTTTAATAAGTAATCTTGGATACCCAATTTTTATCTTTTAGGAAAGAAGATGAAACAAAAGGTAGCTAAAGAAGATAAAACTAATAAATACAACTCAATACTGGCTATAGCCGGTAAATGAGTCATGGATTACGTAGTAAAGTAACTATATTTTCAGATACGACGAGGTGATATCAATAAATAGTACATTTTGTATTTTGTCGAAATTACATAGAGGTACATCTTACAGAATAGGTCGATAGCAGTGGCGGAACTACCGGTGTGCAATGTGTGCGAAGCACACGGGCCCGGGCTAAAAAGGGGCCCGGGAGAAATATAAAAAACTGCAAAACAAAACACAAAATATTCTCATAGAAAAAAAATGCAATACTCCGGAAACGGACCCACAAAACTTCTCTACTCAATACTTTTATAGATAGTAACTGAAATAATCACATAAAACGGCATTTAATTTTTTTATTGCTTTTATTAAACCACAATTCGTTTAAAGGGCGGTGTACGTGTCGCGTGTCGGCGATTATTAAACTTAGATTATTTTTTCATTTAAGATTTTTTTTATTTAAGTTGAAATCTCGGAAGATATGACTGCGTCGGTGTAGAACGTTGCACTACCGAGCCAGAATCGAGTTGCGAGACTGGTAGCGTCAGTGACAGTGACAATATTACTTAACAATTTCAATATAAAAAAACCGAAAATATTGAAACAAATAGTACTGCCGTGTCGAGGGAATCAACGGTTTTAATAAAAACTGAAAAGGATATTATGATTCAAATGGGGTATTGACGGATAAAGAAAAAATATTTTTAATTGCTAATAAACCTTGTAGACCTTTGGGCCCCTTTCCTAAAGATGATAAAGGTTTTAAGAGTTTCTCGGCTTTTTACTACACTAAAACTAGTATGTCATGAATAAAAAGTGAGCGTTTGTGTAAAATCCTAGACAAATGCTACTGCCTGCCTTGTTGGTTATTTGGATAAGCTAATGGTGCCAATGATTGGAGGCATCTTCAGCAATCAATCAGTAGTACTTAATGAACAAGAGCTTATCAAAACTTTTACCAAAAAAAAACAAAATATTGAAGCTGCATCTAAAATGTTTACTACAGCCACTGAAATCATAAATCAAATGATAAATAGTTTTGATGTAATTAAAACGGAAGCCACTATTTTGGCTAGGCAATGGGACACTACTCCTGAATTCGAAAACAAAAGGATATCAAGACCAAAAATACTTTTTTGTGATGTGAATAACCATTATCAAGTTCAATCAAGTGATGATTGGTTTAGAATAAATGTGTTTTTTAAAACTATAGATATAATTACAGCTCAATTAAAAAATCGAAGTTCTGGCCTTTACAAAATTTGTTTTTATTTTCGCGTTTTGTTCCCAACGCAACGTTTTACGAGATCCTTCTTTTTCTGATAATGATATTTACGATATGAGTCAAGCCGTGCATCTTCAATATCCAGAAGACATTGCGGATACAATTTCATCCCAAGTGCTTTCATTTAGAGAATGTTTTAAGAATGGTTTAGATAATTTAACTTTTATTTTTGATTTATTAGATTTTATTTTGGTAAAAGGTTATTATTCATCTTCCAGTTTTAGTGAAATTGTAACAGCCTGTATTATTTTTTTGACCATCCCTATTTCGATTGCATCAGCTGAACGGTCTTTTTTCAAGTTAAAGTTGAATAAAACTTATTTGAGGAATTGCATGACCGATAAAAAACTATAAGCCTTAGCAATTATTTCTATCGAAAATGAGGAAGCTCAAAAACTAGACATTTCTAATCTTATTTCAAATTTTGCGCATGCAAAAGCAAGGAAATAAGATTTCACTAGTTAATTCGTAAATATTTGAGAGGTTTTTCTTTCTTTGTTGTTGTTGAAGTATTTTCAATGTTTTGTTATTTTATGTTTAACATATCAATTTAGAAAATATATTTTTGATTTTGTTTCAGTTTTGTTACTTCTACGTATATAAATTATTATTTATATCACACTTTGTTTGATTTGCGCTTGCAGATATTTTCCTATGTTCAGGAAAGTAAGTACTTAACAGTATAATAATTGCTTTTTTGTGTACTCAAAATAATTCATAAATTATTATGGTTATCAATACTCCGTATCATAATGATGGGGGCCCGGCAAAATTTTCGCCCACAGGCCATTTTGATTTGTATCCCCTAATTTTGGCATATATGCAGGGTTTTCGTTTATATTTATAGACCTCTATTTAGAGCGAAAACAATAAGAGATAGAAAAGAACTCTATAACTTTAATAGATTTAGAATTTCTACTGAATCATCACAATCTTAGCAAAAATTATCAATTACAATACGGAAAAAAATAAGCAACTTATGTTTTTTTTTAAATAGAACACCCTGTATCTATTTATTCAAATTATACACTGATAAAAGGCAGCCCTTGCCACAAGAGAATAAATTATCTTGACTTTAAATTACTTAATCTGAAGGTAATAATCTTATTAGAGTGAATGTGTTCTTGATATATGATTTTCTGTCTTTGGTCATTTCTGGTTATGTTCTTGGCAGTAAAATTCCTTGTTTAAAAGCTGGTGTCTTTGGAATTGTAACATTTTAAAATGGTATTTTCAATAAAGATACAGTTCTTTGTGCCAACGTAATTTTCCCTTAACCTAAGAGTATGGTATTGATCATTTTCATATGACGTCAGAGGGTCGGCGGCTATTTTGCTTGGAGGACAAACAAAGTGAATAAACACAACCGTTTGGGTTATACATTCAAGTTTTTTTCACAGTTTCCCTTGATAATAATTAAAATGCCCTAAACAAAAATGCCGTCATTTTATTCAGTTGTAAATGGTAGGATGATAGGAAATAGAGACAACGTACGATCTTCTAGAATTTCCGCAGTTCTTCAAAACGCTGGAAAAAAACCTTAATCGACTTTTACAAGAACGGCGTAAAATGTGGATAAGAGCTTTAAAAAGAGGCCCTCTAAGAAGTGACAGCCAATTGAAGTATGGAAGAATTTGCTCCAGACATTTTATAAGTGGTAATATTTGATTTTTGGTATAATGACCTAATAAAATGATCTAATGTAAACATTTCTAGGACTCAAGCAGAATTAGCAAACACAGGCAACCCTAACTAGATCCCTAATTAAAATACAGCAAACTTTAATCCAAAGGAAGCAATTCAGCCCCAACTTAACAGACATGAGAGAGCTCAGAAACGCAAACGAGCAAAGAATCAGGTAGGCATATTATTGTAAATAGTAGGTATGCTCCATTCCACAATTATTCGTTGATTTCTCGACCGCAATAAAATTTAAATGACAACCCTCGGTCGTAATCCCAACCATAAATAAGTTGCCTGATAAATATCTACTGTGTAGACACCGGACCATTTGAAAGGGTACAGGTCCTGATTACCTACTAATTTCAATAGTTTAGGTTAGCTATTTTCAACAAACAACAAATATAAAATAATAGGTAAGTATCTTTATCTTAATCATGTAATTAAATAGCTATTAATAATTATACAAAAATACTAATCTACAATATTATAATAATAATAATACAATATTTAACTTAACCTACTTTATATTTAGCTCTGTTTCACTATCACTATCGTCTTCATCTATGCCTAAACTAATTATTAAGGGCCTTACATTACTATTAATTATTGGATGGATGGGTTTGGTCTTTATATATTTTACTGTCGTTAATGCAACTTTGGTCAAAATACTCGTTTCACTAAAACTTGCACTCCGGTCATACCCTTTTTCTAAAAGGGTGCAGTAAACATTCTTTATGATGTTTTTGGCATCAAGTGATAAATGTTTTTTCTTCGTTACACCATAACTTCCGGAAGCAATATTATCTGAAGTTTCACACAGATCTGGCATATTTTGGATGCTCGATAACACACACGAAAATACCTTTAACGCACAGCTTGACAAACACCAAACGACTGATGAACTAAGATGAAAAGACTCTGCTTTATATTGAGCACCTGCAATTTGCCATTAACCTACCTAATATACCAATATAATAACATAATTAATAGTAACGTAAGGCGAGTAAGGCCCTTAATAATTAGCTTAGGCATAGATGATATTATAATATTGTAGATTAGTATTTTTGTATAAATATTAATATCTATTTAATTGATGATTAAAATAAAGATACTTACCTATTATTTTATATTTGTTGTTTTGTTGAAAATAGCTAACCTAAACTATTGAAATTAGTAGGTAATCAGGACCTGTACCCTGTACCCTTTCAGAAGGCACTTATTTAGGGCTGGGTTTAAATTTTATTGCGGTCGGGAAATCAACAAATTATTGTGGAATGGAGCATAGTAGTAGGACTGATCGTATTATGACGTATACATATAGATATAGATAGAACAACAGATTGAAGCACCTGACGAAGATACTCCGGTAAGTAGTAGAGAGGAACAAATGTTGAAATTATGTAATGAAAAGTGTCCACATGTTGCCACACAGACTGAATTAAGTACATATGACTAACTTAAGCAAACTTTTCAAAGACTGTACTAATAGTAATGTTAGGATATACAGATTGGAGAAGCGGTTAAAAGAATATGAAATAAATGAGAACTCTTGTCAACTTATTGTGATTTTCTATTTATTTATGAATGTTTCTCTCTCTAAAAGACAGTACAGAATCTACCAATCAGGCAGTATAAGGAAAAAGTGAAACATTTTCTGGCATCAAAAGCTACCTACTCGTCTGACAAATTTTTGCCGTATGATGAAAATTTTAATTTGTTAAATTAATGGTTAATTATGTACTGTGTCTACTGTGTAGTATTTAAAAATTGCGGGTTTAAACCCCAATGAAATGGTAACAGAGTTATCCATAACCCAAACCTTAATATGAACTTAGTCTTACCTTGCCGACTACAACCTATAACATAAGCATTGGGATTTACTTCCTTTGCATTAACATTTTGTACTAATCCAGATTCATAAAATTTGAGTGATTCCCAGCCTTTGTATGCCTTCAGCTGCTGGCCAGTGTAGAAACTATGTGTTAATATAAGGTAGTTTAACAAGTCCATTGTTGCTACTTTTGGCAAAGATATTAAATCTTCAAAATAACTCTCCAAGCAGATATGAGGATCAATATCACCAATAATTTTAAGTTTTGCATCGTATCTACATTTAACATGGCCACTAAGTCTTAAAATTCACTTCTTTCCATGTTTTTAAATTTTACACCATAGAATAAAAACAAAAGATCGAAGCACACACCAGGAAGTTCAAATAAGTATTACGATAGGAATACAGTTGGAACACAAGAAAGTATTTAAGTCCAGGTAGCACAGCTATAGATACTTTTTAGAAATGGTCACAAATGAATCCTAAAACTTTTTAAATTGCACCAAACGAGTCTAATAAGTCATTAGCATAAACGGTCATGAACCTTTGTTTGTCCTCCAGGCAAAATGGCCGACCTGTCAAAGTCACGGGTTTGAAAATGGTCAAGGTATTTACATGCAATTCGGTATCTGCGCGGAGTCACATCAGTACTCCAGTTATCGAAGAACTTGGGGTTTCTATAAAGCATCTCGGCTTAGTATTATACCGATCATTTTTTCTATGACTTAGTGGATGTGGATTGGGTATGGTTCCATTGGATGCGGATGTGTGCGATTTTTTAGTGTTTCGACATCGTTAGTCTTACGATTATCTGGCTAGACTGCTTGTGCGTAGTTTAAACCTAAAACGGACGGTGAATTAGATGGCCTATATTTTCTTGAAGATAATTGTCTATATATTGGCTTCGCTAAAGACAGCAATTTCGTTATTCTTTATTTGGCCGTAATTTGCGTATTAAAAAAAATATTTTCTGTGTGAATAGCTAAAAGAAATAAAAATATTGAAAACATCTATTTTTATAAACGAACAAGAAACCTCTCTAAAGCCGTTTAGGTGTTCGTGCGTTGGCTGCAAAGAAATAGAACGCAACAAGTCATATCAACTTAGAATCTTAAAGAAATTAAGAATTTCCTTGCTTTTTGCTTTGTCTTAATTCGAGGATGTCGTCTTTGAGTCAAAGCAATAACAAAGCATTTTGTCCTTGACGCAAAGACACATATATTTGACAGAAATAAATAAATACTTGTATACAGTATATTCAGATTTAAATGCTTCTATTCAAGGATGTCATCTCTTGGATCGGTGTAATATAAATCTTACTTTCTTTAAGATAAGCACTAATGCCCGTATTCTCCGTAATGTTTTAAGCTGGCTTAAAAAGAAAGCCGCTTTAAGATGCCGTTTGCTTAAGCACCGTTAACCTTAAGAACCGTAAGCTTACTTAATTTTAAGCCCACAATATTGGAGGCTTAATATCGGGCTTAAAATTTGCATCTGCGGATTTATAAAATTAAAAAAACAAACAGTAAAATCCAAAACTTAACAATTATGTTCAAACACAGCACAAACTGTAATAATAGACCTTTGCTTTTGTAGGCTTTAATTAGCAGAACTTGACTAAAACTATACTGACATGACAGTGACTTATAAACTAATAAATAGATTACAAACAGATTACAATATATAACACGTAAATAAGGTATCAGGTAATATACATATACAAGTAATGCATACAGCAATTATATTACACAAAGCACATGAAACGAAAAATAAGGTTACAATGTTACAAATTTCTTCCTCTGTACTCTACCACTTGACGGCCTCAGCAGCGTTGCCACATTTATTTTTGCGAATCTACTTTTATTTTTGCTTGAATCTACTAAAATCTATTAAAAAAATTTTTAAAAATACCAAAAATTTACTTTACAAAAAAAGCTAAAAATACGAAGGGAGTTGGAGTTTGGGGATTAATGAATTGCCATGGTTAATTGGTCTAATTATTTATTTATTGACTAAACCTAAACATATAAGTGGAAAATAAAGGGTTCTGTTCCCATTCTGCTCGATACGATTGCTCATAAGCTCGCTTCATAATTTTCACTTAAAAGCAATTTTACACTGCGTATTCACTATTCAGTATAAAGCGAAAACCGTGTAGCGAAGCGATTAGAATAAATTCGACAAGTCAGTTGTCGGGGAAATACAACGGTGAACCCCCATTTAAGGTGGATTTTCATGCATACGAAACACGACGGTCCGATATCCGAAATGACGTTTAATTTCGTCCGAAATTCTTGCCAATTTTCATGGCTCCGTTTCTGTTGTTCCGAATTTTGTCAATAGACATACATTTTACGCTTCAGTTATAGGTTATAATTTTGTTTTGGTCCTTTTTGTATTCTCAATTATGGCGTTTAATTACCCATTTGATTTCATTACGTTTTTAAGCAATATATGTGCGACAACGACGAGCATTATCCGCTGTCATCCAATTCACTCCTAATTTTACCTGAGTGCACAAAACAAAAAGTTATGTTTAGTGACCTAAGCTGAGGACCTGAGTGTAACTGCAAGTCTTTCACTTTCTGATACTTGTCCACGTACGTTTATTGTTTTTAATAATCTTGGACTTACAATTGAAATACTTTTCAGAATCTATTAATTTCATTTCTTGAAACAGGTTGTGATAAGCGCCTTAATTTTCCCCCCATCCTTTCCCTTTTTTGTTTATTTTTTATTCTTAATATAAGCAGATAGGATATTATAATTAATGACACTGATTTATTTCGTTAATATTAGTTTTATGTTAAAATATTAAAATAGAAACAACAAAACGCACAGAAAAACGTCAAATAGTGAGGTTAAAATTGATACGATTGTCGGACAAAGTTAAAAATATTTTAACTCATCCGACGGTCGGATGAAAGTTGAAATTATTCGGACAAATATTGGCGCGAAAACAATTCAACCAATAGGAACACTTTCGGATCATCGGACCGTCGTATTTCGTATGCATGAAAATCCACCTTAAAGGTGGATTTTGGCATAAGGGGGAATCACCGACAAAAAAGCAGGCGAAGCAACCAAATGAATAAAAATACCAAATTAGTTACACGTCTACCAACATAGAAATTAAAGTAAATGCTCGATTAAAATAATTTTTACAATATTTATATTGCTAATGGCATTTTTACATTATTGAAAGTTATATATTAAAATCTACCAAAATCTACTAAAGAGAATGTGCCTACTAAAATTTTCTGAAAAAGGGTGAAAATCTACCAAAAAAGTAGAAATCTACTAGATGTGGCAACGCTGGGCCTCAGTCTCTGAGCAAAAAAGAAGAGAAAAATGCGACGTTGCCAAATCTTAAGGAGGCTTAATTAAACCCGACAATAATTGTTTCGGTGCTTACCTTAAATTAGTTAAGTGAGTTTAAGAAATTAAGTCAACTTTAGTTAAGCCAGCTTTTCTACATAACGGAGAATACGGGCATAAAAAATAACTAGCCTTATTTTAAGATATTGAATAAACTTAAATCGAGGCTATGCTTGGAATGGTTTAAATCTGTTATCTTAGTTTACGTAAAGTTTTCTTTCCGCTAAGATAATTACGAAAATTGCTTCCAAAGTTGTAGCTGACTCTTATCAAGGAAATATTAATTTGGATATATCAAAAGACATGGCGGCCTTGTTTTAAATTCGTTTTGCTTTACATTAAGATATCCTTTTTATCTGTGTAGATTTTTTTTCCGGATTCCACCTGTTACAGGTTTGAAAAAAAAGGCTATCATAATAAAAAATGCCAAGAGAAATTCGTTAAAAATAATTTCAAGTTTCGGAAATTGCCGCGAGAAAGCGTAACTACTCATTTATTTTTCAAAGTTCATTTTACGGCAAAAAATTACACTTTACCGTAGAAAAACAAATAAATATTTAGATCAGCAGATCGCTTTCTACAACTTTTATTATTGGATTTTTTTCGAATCTCGCCTAATAAAGGAGTGGGGAAGTTTTTAGGACATTTAAAAAAAAAAACGTCATTATTTCGTTATCCTTTAACGGATTTTCTTGAACTTGGACTTGCTTAAAAGAGAATTCCTTGGAGTTTAAATAAAGTATTGAAGAATTGTGGCAAGGTTCCTAATACAATTTTAAGATGGCGCTATTATCCAATCTAAGTTATTTCTTAATTTTTCTCGTTATTTCCGAATTGGATGGTATAACTTTTTTTTGGGTGTTATGGGAGACAATTTGCATTGAAAACGACTCGTACAAACCGCAAATCAATATCACCAATGGTTTAACAGTTATTTTGATTTTTCTTTAAAAAAAATTCAGTTTTCATTTACCGGTACCGGTATATCCGCAATAAGCAAGGTAACAGCAAATATCATGACCTACTGTGTAATAAACTACAAAAGGTATAATAAAGGCCAAGGGGCCAAACAAACATCAATAACACTGAATAAAACATTAATATAAAATAATGCACAAATCTTAGAACTACAAATGATTAGCAATTTAGCGAGAAAAAAATTACAATTGTTCAAAATGTTTTCCATAATTTTCTAAGCACTTAGTTATTCTTCTTCTAGTGGAAAACACGGCTGCGTCAATTTCAGCTCTGGATAAGGTTCTAACGGCACAACATATTATTTTCTTCATGTTTTCCCTGGTTGTTGGTCTCTCTTGGTAAACCAGATCTTTTAACCTACCCCATGAAAATTCAGAGAAGTAAGAACCGGTGAACGAGCCGGCCAGGGAAACAAGATTGCTTAGAAAATGATGAAAAACATTTTGAACATTCTTGTGATTTCTTTCTCGCGAAATTGCTAATTATTTCCAGTTCTAAGATTTGTGCATATTTCATATTTATATTTTATTCAGTGTTATTGATGTTTAGTTGGCCTCTTGGCCTTTAATTATACCTTTTATAGTTTATTACACAGTAGGTGATGAAATTAGTTGGTTATCTTGCTTATTGCTGGTATACCGGATGTTTGGGACACACTTTATATTTCTGTCGTGACTCAGTAGGAAAGTAAAGTAAAAAGGTTGAAATCAATCTTAGGGGATATAATGTAATGTAATACTAAACCAAGCGGCAACGTCGCATTCGTGCTAAAGTACTATGTTTTTCTTCAACAACATGCTACAAAAAAAAAGAAAAACACATTAATTTCACATGTAATATAAATGGCAACACCGCATATCAAAGTGGTGGCAACGTTGTACAAATCCATAAAAATATACGTTCAAACAAAATCCTGTAATGTAAAAAACTGTCTGCTATTTTATAATATTCTCTAAAACTCAATTCTAAGTACGACACAAGCCACGTGCGTAGTAACAAGGAGAGGTTATCTGATTGGCCGATCGACATGCAGTGGCCTGATGCAGACGTTGCCATCTTGGTTTCGACGTGTTAAGATCTGATTGGTCAAGGTGTTTGGATAGGGTTATATTGTAGTCTGTTGTTTGTAAACAAAGTCAGTGTCAGGCAGAGATCGAACGATATAAGTCGCCGCTCCGTGAAGGGAGAAAGCCTTCACGTTAAAGTTGTTATTGTTTACAAAGTGTCAGGTGGAATTCTACAGAGTTAAGTAGCCGCCGCTCCGTGTGTGGATAAAGCCATCACGTTAAAAGTTGGTAAAAGTATTTGAAAGTGTGAAAGTGTCATGCGAAAGTCTAGAAAGTTAAGTCGCCGCTACGTGAGTGGATAAAGCCATCACGTTGAAAGTTGTTATCTATTGTAGCCCATGCTAGGGTGAAGAGAGGAGGAGTGTTATTAATCGTTTAATAAAGAAATAATGCAGTAAAATTCAAAAAGGATTTTATTTTCCAATTTTTCAACAAATTTGAACCAGTCGACTTGGGGATATATTGTTTCCGAGATATGGCCGCTCCGTATCCTTATCTGGACACCCTGTATACATATAGGGTGTAACTTAATGATAGGCCGTAATTTCAAGGGCGCATTCCGGAACCTAATTCAAGCAGAAAACATGAGTCCTAAAAAGTCTGGTTTTCAAGTTGTCAAAATTTAAAAAGATAATCGGGTTTTTATTAACATCTCAAAGATCGTTTTGCCGATTTTGGGGAAATTCGGCAGCGTTGTTCGTTGTGATAATTATTGGTAATAAATAAATGTGATTTTAAATAACTAAGTTTTATTTAACTAAAATAAATAAGAGTATTTCGTTTTATTTGTAAAATTATTTGACTGTTGGTGAATTTGTGTCAAATCATGGAACCCTTCAAACAAATATCTTACCAAAAAACAACTAAAATAATAAAATTTAAATAACTAATTATTTAATCGAACTAATTTTCATTTAGGAACTAAATTCCGTTAATCGCTAGTTAAATCACCCAATAAAGAACTATTTAAATGTCTAAGTCATTTAAACTAAATAATTATGTATTTACATTAAATCCTTAATATAAAACAACCAAATATTTACAAATAACTAATTATTTAATTGAAGTACATTTCAAGTTAAGAACTAAATACCTTTAACCCTAATTTAAATCATTCAATGCCAAACTTTTCAATCAATTTGGTCATCCAAACTAATAATTAAGTATTTAAATTAACTCCTTACAGCCCCTGGCTTTGAGCAATTTGATTGGTTATACAAAAGTGGCCTGATAAATCATCATCGCGTTTTTGGTATTGGTGTTCGATCTTGTCTTGTAGAAATTTTTGAGTGATAGTAAAATCTTTTTTGTTAGTGTCACAGAAGTTAGTATATAGTTCCAGCAAAAAATAATAGTAAGATATGGGGGATAAACGTAATATGAATAATTATTTAGAAGATTGGGGTATGTCGAGGGGTATATCCCATCTGTTTTTCATCTGATACTTTTTAAGGTAGGAAACTATATTTAAATATTTTAGTTCCGCATGAAACAAGTTAAAAAAATAAGATAAGAGGCAAAGAAAAGATACTTGTAATGCCTAATTTGAAATTCTAAACACAAAATCTTTTTAGAAAAGTATAGCCAGGTATTTATAAATCATAGCTACCTAGTTGTATTTTCTTAAATCGTGTTACAAGTAAGACAGTTTTTCTCAATTTTCACCATATTTCAATACCTATCAAAACTTCTAACGTAAAAGATATAATATAATTAATATTATATTATTAGTTATTGTACCTAATATTTGCCAATTTGCCTTTATTTAATTTTTTATCAAAGTTATTAACTTCTCTATGTTTTATTGACGTATATTTTAAGGGGGACAACAACTGATTGCAGGTTTATACAGCAAAATAACATAACATAAAAATAAAATAAGAGTTTAATCTACCATAAGACGTTTATAGAACCAAATAACATAACATAGAAATAAGAAATAAAATAAGAGATGGTTATCTTTTAACTTTTATGTGAAAATCGTTGTGCGCGTGCGCGTAATTTGTCATAACCTTTATTTTCAGTAAAAATGTGGTTTTTCTGTTGGTTTGCCTTATTATTTGAACACTATAAACAATTTGATAAGGTTTGTGATTATTATGGTATAGGTAGGTACTGATTAAACCATATTCAATAGCAATAGGGGATTCGATCTGCTTATTTCTTATTTTTATGTGACGTCTGTATAAACACGTACTTGGATAAAATAAGAACTGATTTGAATGAACTTTCTGAATTATTGAAAATTAATATATGAAAATTAAAAAAAAGGTATTTAAACCAAATAAAATTATACCTGGTCTAAATAAATATAAAAGACAAGTTAAACAATTATGTACTTGAATAAAAAAAACAACGACTTTGATGGAAATTACCGGTTTATTTAAATCCAATCACTTAAACTGTTTAATTAAATAACGTTGTTGTTACGGCAAATACATGTAAAACAAAAGTAAAACAAATATCTACTTGATAAAGCATGTATAAAATTGATATTTATAGTATAAATATCAATCAAATAAACATTTTGTAAACTTAACTTTTAACCTATTTACTTTAAGTCATTGAAGCGGCTTATTTAATTTGGGTTAGTGTTAAGGAAATAAATATTTGCTTGAACTTTGTATTTAGTGATTAATTCCAAATAAAAAGTAATTTGTATCAAATCAGATAATACTAATTGAGGCAAATAATCCCTTGGTATTTTTCAAATATATATTTGTTTGGCTAATAGGAAATAAATATTTATTTGATTCAATGGAAAATTTTTTTAATTCAAATAATTAATTTTATCAGTGTACCCCACTGATTGGTTTAAAAATTTTATATTGTTTTCGGGCTAACAATAACAATACAACTTTTTTGTCTCTTGATATTTTTTCGTATCTTACTTCCTTTTCGAGAAAAAACATTTTTCGACATGCAATGAAGTGGCTTTTTTTTTCTCGAAAACGAGGTAAGTTGAATTGAAATGGATTCAAATTTTATAATATAAGGGGCATGTCGTATCGTAAACTGGAACTGAAATGGATTTCAATTCTATAAAAGTTATTCCCTATCGTGAAGTTAAATTGAAGTGGATTCAAATTGTTTAAGAGGCATGTATTGTCGTGAAGTTGAATTGAAATAGATTTAAATTGCATAAGGGGCATGTAGTATCGTGAAGTGAAATTGAAATGGATTCAAATTGTTTAAGAGGCATGTATTGTCGTGAAGTTGAATTGAAATAGATTCGAATTATATAAAAGGCGTGTAGTATCGTGAAGTTGAATTGAAATGGATTCAAAATTTATTGTGTAAGGGCATGTCGTATCGTGAAGTGGAATTGAAATGAATTCAAATTGTATAAGAGGTATGTCTTATCGTAAAGTTAAATTAAAATGGGTTTTGGTTTTACCGTGAAGGGCCGATAACGTCGCTGCAATTTATACAGTTGACTTTAGAACTTAATTTTTTTTTGGGGTTGTGGGTTCTCATAGAAAAGATTACAACAGCTATCGTTCTTCAATTTTTGAAAATTGTAAGTTTTTTCATTATCGTAATATCAATACAGGATATTCAAGAGCTTGGTCATAATGTATTAGGTATTTATCATGAGTATTTGTTTTATTCTTGATTTCTGATAAAAGCCAGCGTACTTTTCTAAACTTCTATTAAATATATTATATATTGTCTCGCCCTTGATCCTTTACTTGAGATTACTTATATCAGTGTGCATAATTAGATTAAGTTTACATTGATACCGCAAATCTTAAACCCATCTTTTTTCATTTTAAATATTTTTAAAATTTATTGCCCTACATCCATTATGGGCTTCTAATCCAGACTCGTTTAAAATAAGATTAAAAATGTTTTTTGGTAATCATAGAATAATTGATTGTAGTCAAGTATTGCAATATCATTTGAGTACACAGGCGCCGATATTTTATGTCTCGAGGGAATAAGAAGGCTTTACAAACAGTCGACCATACCTAAACTAACCTAACCCTTTTTTAAATATCATGCCCCATAAGTGGAAGGTCATGCATTAGGTATGCTTTGGGGGAGACGAATTAAAAGTTTCAACTGAGCCAATTAATACACATCTCAACTATTACCAAAGGGTATGCTATATGCGATTACAGTTACATAGATATAATAAATTTGGCATACCTTTCTTGTGTCTAGATTTTAAACCTTGGTTCAACTAAATTTTGAATGACTTAAATAGAAACATATGTAAGTATGCGGACTTGAAAATTATGACAAGTCAAATATCCGTTTTTTGTTTAAATCTACCAGAAGATCCTACATGCTTGAAGCAAAAAGTTTTCTGGATTCTTAATTAGATATCGATGGGGCACCAGCTCACTTCGCACTTCCCATGAGAAATACGTAGGGATATCTAGCAATAACTCCTACAATACAAGGATAAAGCGCTCATTTGTGACGTTATCACCCGGCGGCCAACGAACGAAACAAATCAAGAATCATATACTTAATAAATATTATATGATTTTTGAATGATACTTAAACTTGTATTTAAGCAAAAAATGCGTTAATATGGCTAAAAACCTAAATAAGGGCAACTATAAGTAAGTAGGGTATAATATAGATTTTTAAAAATAACGATTCCAACTAGAGGATATTGCAAGGTGCTTCTCTGCTTAAGTTAATTATGACTGTTATGAGATTAAAATAGATGGACAAAATGAAACATGTAAAATAACAGTATATTTTATGACAAGCGGGAAATGGTCATTCCGATCGAGTTTTACACTATACTTTTTCTATGACTCTTGTAATAGATATAGGTAAAATGTAAGCAAAAAAGACTACAAAGTTTACTCATGAGAAAATAAAATAAAATAGAGTTATTTTAACGAAACAATTTGAATTGTCATTTATGCTTGTGCGTGGTTGCAGTGATTCTTATTTATCTACGCCACCTTTCTCATTGTGGCGAAAACATACCCGTGCGTTTTTTAAACAGTGTGCACTAATTGCTAGGCTGCTAGGCAGGCAACAAAAGGAGTATTACAATGTACTACATTGACAAATTATTATTGAACATACCTATAATAAAGGCATTTATTGACAGCCCTAGAAAAAGGTCTTTTAGCACGAACAGGATGTGGGTAAACCATACTCCCTTGTTTATTAAAAAATGTGACATGGCGTTTTCATTAATTGCATTATTGTGACTGAGTACACATAGGCCTCTGAACAAGGTATTATTGTTTTAAGGAAATGAAAAAGCAATTTATGGTTAATTTTAGATATAAGTAAGGGCAATGTGAACAACTTCTTTTAAATTTGTTCAAATACTGTCAATCATGAAGGTATTGGTACGCAGTTGTTGCTAACAATTCATTATTATTGTTACTGATGTTTCCAACACGTTTCCCCCTTTATATTAGCAGAGAAACATATTTGTCTTGCTCATTTAAATATTACGGAATGTGGATTGGGTATGAGTTAACTCGCAATCTTGGAATAAAAAGGATGAAAATGGCGTATTTTTTATCAAATGTTTGTTTTTGAACTTATTTTACCATTTGTACCTATTGAATGTCGCCTGCTGCGTAATTATATAATAACCCTATATGGATGTTTTCGATGTTGTAAATTATCTTCTTTCAGATGACGAAGAAGATATGGGAATTATTAAAGTAGTTGAGAATGTGCGAAGAGGTCGGGTTTGTAGGTCCTATTTTAAGGACTATTGTATAGATTTAGAATTCATTGCAAAATTATCACGATGGATAGCATTTTTCTATTTTTGGCGACGTTAGACACATTTTGGAAAACAAAACACGCGCACTTTTGGGTTATTTAGGTAGCTACCTTTATAACCGACAACACACATTTATCTTATGTGGCATTTTAAAATATTATTTAAACCGCTAATGCACTGTATTTTTACACTAAAACACAAAGAAGTCTCTCATCGGAGGCTATGTTGACGCGATTCGCACGAAAAAAATGATTTAAGAACTGTTTAAAACTGATAATACTCCGTATTTTTAAGCACAAACAAATCTGTCGATTTGCCGGGGAAAGCCCGCAAATTCCCAAAGCAATATTGACAGATGGTGCGACGTTGCCAGTTCGGCTTTAGCGTTTCGTCTAACTACTACTACTGTGTCAATAACGAAGTTAACATAGTTATAAACAAATTGCGTAGAAAAAATTTATTTCAAAGCGCATGCTACCTAACTAGGAATTATGGGAAATCTGACATTCCGCTTCAACGACAAGGCTCTGAAGCCGGCCATACCAAAATACATGCTGACCGCGATCGGCCGCCAGACCGTGACGTCACTAGCAAATTTCGCTTCAGCACTTTGTCCTTGTATTGTAGGAGTTGTTGGATTTAGATGGTGAATTCAACAGGTGGGCAATTTGTTTATCATACAGTGTGTTTGCGAATAGGTAATTAATTTTAATTTTAGCAGATATTTTGCTTCCTGCTAAAGATGTGTGCTTTAAATTTCGTAGACTTTTTTCTATATTGTTGTTTGATCAATTTATTTGATGTGTTTAATAACCTCTTAATTTATGTATGCATAAGTATATCAAATCAAATCAAAATAGGTATACTTTATTATCTTCAGATAAAATCATGCGAACACTAATAGGTACTTATACCTACGACTTAAAATAGAAAGTTATTAATTTTAATGGGATATAAACACTTAAAAGTCCGAGTTTAGTATAATACAGGGCTTTCATTTCAAAACGAACCAGACTAAATATCTCTGGATTTTGAGGGAAATAAGATTTGACAAAAAATACGTCAAGTTAAATATCGAGCGGGAAGTTTAATTGCACATTAGGTAGAATTTTACTATTGACCTTCACACCTCCAGCCAACCTCACTTTGAAATGTCAAATTGCACTACCTATCGAGTGACACATCGTTGCAAAGGGCCTATCCAACTGTGCCAAGAAAAGTGAGTAAATTATTTTATTAAGTGTTCAAGATATGCGCCGTTATTGGCAAGAAAATACTAAAGACTTTTTTGAAATTCCTCTCAGACATTGAGCAAAGTTTGTCTGGTAATGCGCGTGCATTTCAGTGTTATTCTCTTTTTAAGGTCTTCAATAATTCTAGGCGGGATTCTATTAACTTAGGTTTTGAAGTGGCCCCCAAAGGAAAACAATCAAGAGGAGTCAAGTCGGGAGATCTTGCTGGCCACTCTATTGCACCTTGTCTGCCAATCCATTTGCCAGGGAGCCGTTGGTCAAGCCACTCTTTAACTGATAATGCGTAGTGGGGAGGAGCTCCATCTTGCTGAAAATGCAAATTTTCTTCATTCGGTTCCAAGGTGCCATCTTCATCCACTTGACTTTCCAAAGATTTTACGATAAGAAGATCACATTTTTCAAAAGATTCAAATACAATTCACCTGTTAAATTTTCTTTTAGAAATATTGGCCCAATAATTTCGTCTTCAAGAATTGAGTGTGGCCTTCCCGAAAAACTCGCGGATTTTCATTATCATAATATCTACAATTGTGTTTGTAATCAAATCCATTCAAGAAGACAGTCGACTCGTCGCCACTAAACTACCATCAGTAGAAAAACAAAGCTAATCACTCAGCAATCCAAAAATGTCCCCAGCATGCATTGCTTCGTGGAAGCGTATTTCATGCGCCATACGTTGGATTTCTACGATTTTTCAATATTTGACGATTATGTTGTGAAGAACCGGTGGTCTCTTTATTTTTTATTTACAGTGTTTGGTGTGTGTATTGTGACATTTGCGCGCGTTATTTTCAGTGATTTTCAGTTCTTTATTATACTGTGTTAATACGACTTATTAAACCATTAAACCCTAAATATACTTTATTTGTATGCCCAAAGACAAGAACCGTCGAATAAAATGGTTAGAAGCATGCAAAAGAAACATTACAGACGTTTCTGAAAAAAATACTGCACTTCACTTATGCGAGGATCATTTTAATATAAGTATCATACCCAAAAATTATTTTAGCTTATTGAAAGTAGGACCTACGCAAGGTTCTTTAGATATAAAAACATAGGTATAGATAATTTATAGGTATTGTATGTGCCTGTTATTGTGCCTACTTACTTTTGCTAGCTTTAACACTGCGAACGCCACGAAGCGAAAAAGTCTCAGAGTTTTTTTTTATAAAAAATGCCACCACAAACGTATCCGAGTGGGTAAATTGCCTGATTATCCTTTTAAAAAGTCTTCATCAGTCATTTTAATACAATATTAATTTACAAGCACAATAAATTTGTTGACAAACGATTATCTATAAATACATTTCCCCAACCAATACTATTAGGGTTACGTTTCTCTATAGTCTTGGCAATTCTGCCGCTTTCGCGCCATGAGTCGTCACACGGTTTGACGTCACATCCAATGACGTCGCGTAACTGGAATAGCTTAAATGATTCAAACTCAGGGTGTTAAAAAATATTTTTTTTCTTCCCTACAATGTGCCATGGCAAAATAAATGCACATGTTTCTCAAGTCTACTATAAACATTTAAAACCTCCACTCCGACTTGCTTTTAATCTGTTAAAAAAAAGTTATTTTTGTACAACTTTCGTCGTATGTTTTATAGAAAATGATAGGAGACCAGGCGACAAGGGGCACCCGTTACGGTGTTGAGAACAACCATTATTACCTACGGAACTATAGTCTGTTGCTTAATGCGGCAGAGTAATAAATCATTATTGAACTATAAAACCCAGTGGTCTTCGCCGTATTCCATAGGTGTAGTCCAACTATTATTATTATATAGTATTTGTAGAATTATATCGTTGATCTTTAGACTGCAATAAAACCCTCATTATCCCTTTGACCATAAAATAAATAAGGAAATCCCAAATTTTAAAACCTTTTCGAGTAGAGCCGGACCAGGTACAAATTCAATTTATAGGTTTAGGTAAGTTATAGGTAGGTTACCTAAAACTAAAAATACCTGTCTATTTATTTTAAATTATAAAAATAAATCATGTGGTGTAGGTACATTTTCAAGCCGACCCTGATCCCATTTATTCAGCTTTGAAGAGGTTGAGGCGTATACAATAGGATTTAATCAGGTAGATTATTTATGGCAGTAAGAGTCAACGGTATAATTCTGCAAATATTATACCTATCATGATTGTTAGGGGTCCCGAGATCGGGTACAGTAAACTACCTGTGCCTCACAAAAATTTGAAATGTTTAGTTACTTTCCGGCAGTTGTTGGAAAACTTCGTTCTTGAAAATGGCTAGTGTTTCTGAATTTGTTGCTGAGAAACGGATTAGTAAAACTTCGCTTTCTAAAAATGAGAAAATTATTATTCTCAATGTGTTCAACGCTCGCCACCAAAATTCAACATTTGGAGTTACAAAAATAGTTGAAATTTGATCGAATATGACTAGAGTGTAATAAATGAGGATGAAAAGACTGCTATCAGAAGAATCATACACTCGTTTTACTTAATAAAAGAAATATTTACCTTGGACAAAATAATATCTGAAATGAAAAAGGATGATTTCATTCCCAATGGGTAAGAAGAAACTATGGAAAACTTTAAAGAAAATGAATTTTTGTTATAAAAAAATTTAAAAACAGTGGATTGTGAAAAATGGAGTAAGTGCGTCAAACATGTGATTGAAATAGAAGAAAGAAGTGGGAGTAGTTAATATCTCAATTATCTGCCTATCTCTGTAACTATAATCAAGTATAATTATTATTAAGTATACTTATTATTCTAATAAACTACCTGTAGTAACTCCGCTGTCACAATACTTTCATTCACCATACTCGTCCTTTTATTGTATGCAAATTAGGGCGATCCTAATTCAGGACCGATTCGGAGTGTGTAGGTTTTAAATATCTAAAATACGGAATTTTTAAAAACTATCATTGCAATTTACCTGCAATTTACAATGCAACCTTTAAGTTGTCCACCCTGCTTAATGGGTCCTATCATTGTAAATTTATATTTTATTACGCTCTCGCAACAGAGTATATGCCAGAAACTAAATTGTAATTCGAAATTTCAATTTTCATAGCTACACCCCAAAATACGCAAGTCATGAAACTTGCATACTTTTTTGCGGTGTATTGATTCTTCGAGAAAATTAATGCCTTACATATTCTTACGTTTTACATTAAACCAAGATTTACTATAATTGCTTTTTTTTTATAAATCAATACATATTTCAACAAATTAAGTTAAATAAGTTTAAAGCTGGACCTGACGTACACGTGAACTGCGCAGACACAACGCTTCCGGAAAACGCCGCATGCTACGGACATTTCCGTAACACGGTATTATAGCAATATATTGGTTATATATATATTTTGTGTTCGTCGCTAAAGCAAATGTCTTTTATTAAGTTTTGGCACATTAATTCATAAGATTCGATCCATCTGTCGTAATTAATCCTCTTTGATTGCGCGGAGTAGTTTTATGCCTTAAAGATAAGATTTGTCGATACTAAGCTTTTGTGTTAAGGTATGGTTAGATATTCTGCACATTTTAAAAATATTTTGAATGGTACAGGGTGCGCCCAACAAGTAGGGTGTCACAAAGTTACATTTTTTTAAATGGGACACTCTGTATTCGAATGGAATTTTGAATTCTACGTGTAATTTTATAACTTTTTCAATGGAGGTTTGATATACGAAAAGGTTAAAGTTTTTAAGATAATTCGACTATTAATGAAAGTTTTTAAATTGCAATTATCTATTTGTTATGAAAGCAATTCAAGCAATTCAAACAATTTATAATTTGTGTCCTGAGTAAAGGAAGTCAAAAAAACATACCCATTATAAAATATTTGACAACTCATTTACTTTCTAGGTCCAAAGTCAGCAAACTTCCAATTAAAAAATGTCATTTTTATTAAATGGAACACCCTGTAAATTTTTCTGCCATCTAATAGCTCGTCAGAGCTCTTCAACTTTTGTGAAGTATGTCCTATCCCTATCGCTAATGGTTTTAATGTGCGGAGGCAATTCGCCTATACGTGCTGCCTATAAATCTTGGTGCATTTTAAAATCAAAATACAGCGAAACTGTGAAACAACAGTTAGATACGCAGGGTGTTATGAAAGTGGTGTCATATACTTTAATGGGCGACTCCTGGGGTGGCCCTGAGACACACTCACACTTTTTTTTTAATCGAACATCTTTTCAATTTACAAAAAAACTCAATGATCTAATAAGATATAGTTGGAGTCAAGCAAATATTTGACGCGTGACACTTCCATCTTGTCATATTTGGCCAATACTAGTTATTTCGATTTCACCAACTTTATTACAGCTGATACTTAGTCAGGGCCGGACTGACGAATATTGTTATTTATAAACCTTTGCAGAAAATGATTGCTAGGAAACACTACACAAATAAAGACAATAGAACACTATAAAAAGGCAATAAAATGATTTAAATACTCAAAATCCAAAACCAAATACAGAATGTCAACAAGACAACGACATCACTCGTTTTGGAATAAATTAAATGCGGATCTGCAGCCCATATGATTTGACCAAATCGACGAGAATTATGTATATCTCTTTTTAGTCATATAAAAGGATAAAGATACAAATACTTCGAGTGGGTGGTAATTATTATAATATAAATTAGCCATTAGTAACTTTTATATTATGAGTTGCCTGCCATATTTGACACCCATGACAATATGGAAGTGTCACGCGTCAAATATTTGCTTGACCCCAACTATAGTACAAGCCATTCATAAATATTATAAAGATGTGCTGACAAAATCGTTTGTTGGTGAGACGACGCGACGTGAGGAATTAGATGGGGCCGGAAGTGGGGATTACACTGCAATCACCTTAGAATGTGACAATGCTTAACCTAATCTATAACCCAACTTTCTGTTTACTCACCTATTAAAAGTAACTGCAGGATTATTATAATCCGATTTGTCGCATATTTGACATTTGCTATACTTATTTTAATTAATCTCCAAACAAAAATATTACAAAACGCTAAAAACATAGCAATAATTTCACAAAACCGGTAAGTACGCGAAACTTTCAAAAACCAACAGAAAAACACTGTCAAAAATGAATAAAACATTGTCATGGCGAGTATTGCCGAGTCGATGCGGACGGTCACGAAAATGATGGATCTGGCTATAGACATTTTTACATGTCTTGTCTATGGATCCATTTGCCAGGCCGCACACCAAAGATGCAAGCGCTAGGTGCCACATGCGCGATACCAATGTATCGCGACACAGTTAATGCTCATGTACAGGGTGGCGCACCGAAAACTTTCCACCCAGGTTTATTTTCTTGTAAATAAATTAATCAAAATTCGCTCCAACACGGGAACCTTAGTTCTCAGGGGGACATATTTTTTTGCTATTTTCACCCCCCCCCCCTGCTTTCACCATTAAAATCTTAAATGGAAAAGGGGATCGAGTGATACCTTATTTTAAAGGGAATTCAATTGCCTTCCCAACGCGACCTTGCTCGTTTAAATCGAGTGAATAGTTCCTGAGAAATAGGACTAAAAAGAAAAGAAAGTTTAAAGGTAATAAAATTTATTACCGCTTGTATCAATCAAGTAAATGTTGAAAATGTCCACCAATTCACGAACATTATGAAGCATTGCGGGAGTTATTTGTCGGCACTCGTACACTACTCGTTGTCGCAAGCCTTCCAAAGAATTGGGTTGGGTTGCATAAATTTTAGACTTTAAATGTCCCCACAAAAAAGAGTCCAGTGGCGTCAAATCAGGAGGTCTGGCAGGCCATTCAATAGGACCTCTTCTTCCAATCCATTTTCTGGAAAATTTTCATCCAGAAAATTGCAGTTTTGGGTCATATTGCCATCGATTCCACACTTAGCACGAGGAAAGTGTCAGATGTATCGGGTGTTTCGCGTAGAACGATTCAGCGTACTTTAAAAACCGCATAAGTTCCATTCCTATAAAATAAAACTGGTTAATGAACTTAATGAAGACGATGACGATCGCCGTTTGCAATTTTGCGAGTTAATTAGTGACATGATCATTTGCAATCCACAATTTATTTTTAACATTTGTTTCACCGATGAATGCACTTTTTTTCTTCACGGTACTGTCAATCGACAGAATTGCAGGTATTGGTCGGATTCCAACCCTAGAATTTTTAGAGAAGTACATACTCAACATCCCGAAAAATTAAATGTGTGGGCTGGAATTTTTGGGGACCGTATTATTGGGCCCTTTTTTATACCTGGAAATTTAACAGGTGTACCTGAACCTGTTGGAAACCACTATTAACTCTGCTTTAACGAATGCCATAGAAGAAAATGACCGTCATCGGCCAGAAAATATTTACTTTCAGCAAGACGGAGCACCCCCGCAACATGCGTACACTGTTAGACAGTTTCTGGATGAAAATTATTCAGGAAAATGGATTGGAAGAAGAGGTCCTATTAAATGGCATGCAAGATCTCCTGATTTGACGCCACTGGACTTTTTTTTGTGGGGACATTTAAAGTCTAAAAGTTATGCAAGTCAACCCAATTCTTTGGAAGACTTGCGACAACGAATAGTGTACGAGTGCCGACAAATAACTCCCGCAATGCTCCATAATGTTCGCGAACATTTTGAACAGTGCCTTTACAATTGCATGGAGGTTGGAGGTGGACATTTTTAACATTTACTTGATTGATACAAGCAGTAATAAATTTTATTGCTTTTAAATTTTCTTTTTTTTTTTAGCCCTATTTCTCAGGAACTATTCACTCAATTTAAACAAGCAAGGTCGCGTTGAGAAGGCAATTCCCTTTAAAATAAGGTATTACTCGACTCCCCTTTCCATTTAAGATTTTAAGGGTGAAAGCGCTCCCGTCGTAGGGGTTCAAGCAGGGGGGGGGGGGTGAAAATACAAAAAAATATGTCCCCCTGAAAACTAAGGTTCCCGTGTTCGAGCGAGTTTTGATTTATTTATTAACAAGACAATAAACCTGGGTAGAAAGTTTTCGGTGCGCCACTCTGTATATTTGAATATGACCATGCACACTGGCTTAACATTTGTGGCGCGATGCTTTTGCAGCGTATCTGCAGTAAAGCCACAGGTAACAGGTTGCCAAAATAGACCGTGTTCTATTTTTGCGGTGCAATATAGGCGACACGTAAACAAAATGAAATATTATTTGGATTTAGGTATCGCTTTTATTTAAGAAATTGAACAAACCCCTGCAATATATGATTATAGTATTCCAGTAGTTTGTACCTTGTTTTGTTAACATGACTCACCTTTCACCTTAATCCAATAACAATTTGTAAGTGGTCTGAGACATTTTTAATTTGAATAAAACTTTGATCTCATGATCTAATTCTTCTGAAACTTCCAACGCAAAAAGCGTTTACTTTTGTTTTGATTTAGTGCAACAAAAGCATTGCATTTAAAAGCTTTTCATATACAGTTTATTCGAAAATAGCATCAAGAAAATGTAGGGGTAAATAAAATAACTATTATTTTGTTTCCTAAGAGAAAAAGTCTTCGAGCTGCGTTACTGCTAGCAACATATAATTAAAAAAAAAACTGAGAACTTGTTTATTTATACTGTAACTCAGTGACTTTCGTCTCTTAAGTAGGCTAATAAAATATTCAACTGGTACTTGCATTAAATTGTGACATTATCAGATGTTTTATATCTATACCTACATACATATTACCTAATTTTAGTCATACTGTTCCCGAAAGTAGAAACAAAAGTGTATAAACCAAGGGACTAAAATGCCCTAATCCTTTGAGTAGGTGTTGCTTTCGGACAGAGCCCTTAACAAGCTCCATTCGCGGGATTAAATGAATAATAGTCCCCCTTGGTTTATATTACACTATTATTTCTGAAGAACACGATCATGACATCCACCTCAAAAGTCGATACTTCTGTAATTTGACAGCTTCTCGTTAAATTGATTTTTTCAAACCTTTTTATGATTGTATGTATTTGTGCTTCCGTTATAAATAAGCAACCAATTTTGGATGATTTGGTTAACAAAAAACCTTGTAAGTGTAGTTTTATTAAGAAAAATATAAACATAACATTATCTACTTGTTGGGAAATGAAATAGCAATATGAAAAGTGCATGTGCTTCTAAATGATTCGTTGAAACGGGAATCCTATACCAGGTGTTGCATCGTCGAGCGGGACATAGGAAATCCCATGTAATTTTAAATGGGGTCAATTATTGGCTTCCCTAATTATTTTAGAGAAAAATTTTATTTAGGTTTATTAAAGAGCACTAAAACCCACATTCAAAAGAATAACTTTAGTTATTTTTGATGAGCCCGTTCACGGGTTATCGCCGATTTCTTTTTAACTATTTCTCCTTTTTATGGCCCCGTATTTGCGGGCACCAGTCAAGGTAAAAGATGACTGTCAAATAAAGTTGTCATTTTGAGGAATATTTGAACATCTTATATATTTAATAGTACCTACCAATTAATTAGTAAAATATTGAAACATGTAAAATGTCATAATTAACCTTGTAATTGGATACTTTATTTTAGTTTTATTCAGATTAATTTGTATTCATAAATACACCTTTAATATTTTCGATGTACGAGTTTTTATAACAATAAAGCACACATTTCAAAATTCCCAAATTACATGGGATTTCCTATGTCCCGCTCGACGATGCAACACCCGGTATAAATATTTTTACTTCAGTCTGTTGAATTTCATTGATAAAATTGTTAAATATCTAATAAATGTTCCATTAAATAAGATTATTTTACTTTCATCAATGCAAATACAAAATCTTAACAAATCAAGAACTGTTTGTTTGCAAATTGCTGTTGTCAAATGTGACACAATTCGAGAAAATCTAATTTTTCCTGGCTCATGTTTGGCGCATGCGCACTGAGCGAAATGCCCCTCATGAGACAGAGACATCTCGGCTTCACATTTAGTTAAAATAAGTCACTCTTTACCAGTTGTAAACACCACTTATTTATAAAAATACTTTACTATGACAATAAAGAGTTTTTAGCAAAGTCGACTTTACTACTGCAGCAAAATTCTCTTTTGGCGCCAATTCAAATACATTTTTTAACTACGGTAAATAAAAAAACTTGCCGGGAGGATGAAAACTTTCTCTCAGTGTACATTACTTATTGGTGCTTATTGGTTCGATTTTAAAATGATTCGGCTTTCTTAACTTTTTTTTTTTTTTATTTTATTTGTGGTGTGTTCTTTGTGTAATTATCTCCCAGCAAGCTCGTCCCTGATTCCTCATACCTCATGCTATTCAACACGCATTCCCGATTGCTAACTTAATATTATTAAAATATTTGATTCATCCTCTACATTTTATTTCATAAATAATCTCACAACACTCTTATCCATTTTTCTTTAAATCCGCATCAAGTCAGCAAAATACTTTTTCTGACGCAAAGCACCACTCTAACAAAGATTATTAATGCAAATAAATACATATAGATAAAGAAAGTTATCTGTAACGAAGTGCTTAAAACTTTTAACCTAAATATTACAAAACCCTATTATGCAAGTATAACAGGTAAAAGTACACTTTGCCTTTGAATGGGATTATCCAAGGGTGGCCATAAACAAACAATGAATGAATGAATAAATGCAGGTAAATTATGGTCCGTACTTAAAAATGTCTTAAAGTAAACTGCAAATCCGGAAGACGTAATTTCATTATTAAAGTAATAGTTTGGTGATTTTAAACAGATTTTTACCTGATTCAAAATGAGAGGGTTAATCCCATAAAACAAATTATGTTCTAAAGACTGTATAATACTGTATATATAGCCACTCTAATTAGTTTTAAGCTTAGTAATTATTCTTACTTCGTATATAATACAGCGTTTGTTTAATCGTGTGTGAGTCATGGAAAATATGTGCGAGCCCAGGAGATATCCCCGTCAAAAAGCAGAAAACACTTTTCTGTGGAAACTAAGGAGGTTATAAACAATTTTTATTCAACTATCATTGAACGTGCGGTCAGCAAGCGTGCAGCGTTAGAAAAAACGGCCACATTAACAAAAATTCCAACATCAACTGTATGGAAAATTGTGAATAATCCCATTTTAGCGAGGAAAAAAAGAACCGATACTGGCATTTTCTCGAAGGTAGATGAAAGTGATCAAGATATAATACGGCGTAAAATTTACAAGTTATACGAGGAACAAAGCGTGACTACATTAGATAATTTAATTAAGAGGCTTGAAAAAAAAATCGGCGTTAAATGTCGCAGAACAACGTTATTGAAGTGTATCCAACACATGGGTTTTAGATTTAAAAAAATTAACAAAAGACAAGTTTTAATGGAATCCGGTAGAATTCGGGAATGGCGATCCGAATATCTACAAAAAATTAGGCTTCACAGAGATCAGCAAAAGCCGACTATTTACTTGGATGAAACCTGGTTCGACACATATGATACCCCGGAAAAGGGTTGGGTTGACTCAAGCGGCAAGTGTAAAACAAGCGTGCCATCAAAAAGAGGTAAACGAATTACGATTCTGCATGCTGGATCTAAAGACGGATGGATTTCAAATGGACTTTCTCTGTCCGCAATAAACATTAAAGACTCTTCTCTGGATTACCATGAGGACACCACTGCTGATTTATTTGAAGATTGGTTTAAAAACAAACTAATTCCAAATATACCTCCGAATAGCGTAATTGTAATGGACAATGCAAGCTACCATAGTAGGCAGTTGACCAAGACTCCCGTCTCAAATAACACAGAAGCAACAATCCAAAACTACATGTATGATAATGACATTTAATTTCAGGAAGATTACACCAAAAGGCAATTAATTGAGATTTTACAAAGTTTAAAACTACAAAAGGAATACTTCTGTGATAATTATGCAAAAAATCTAGGGCATACAGTTTTAAGGCTTCCACCATATCATTGTATATTTAATCCCATCGAACATGTTTGACACCAGCTGAAATCTGCCATTCGTCGTAACAATATTTGCCCTACTATTAACTCCAGTGTACTTGAGCTTATAGAAACTGAAGTTTTTATCATCCCTTCACAAAGTTGGGTAAATTCTGTTACACATGTTGAAAAAGTGGAAAAATCCTCTGTCCATATAAACGATTTAGCACAAATAATAATTAGAACAGATGATGATAGCGATAGTGATATTGATATATTAAGTGAATAATAATTATTATAAGTACCGAATAATTTGTATATTTTTGTAAACATAAATATAATTTTTAATAATAAAATAACTTGTAATTTCACATTTAAACATAAATAAAATATTATTTAATGTCTTACTTATTTTTATTACAAACCATGATTAAATTCTACGCAAAATACGGACCTGTTCGGCCATATTTCAATTTTACAGCTGGCCTGGGTCTTTCCTAATAGGGATCAGTTAGTCACTTTCTTATATCTCTGAACAGACTTTAGCTATGTACCTACATGAACACCTTGTGTGCAATTCTTCGATATCTCATAAACTATCATAGATAAGCAAAAACTTTAAATATAAAAATGAAGGGGTTGTTAAAGATGTGTATATTTTGAAAATATTTTTAAATACACAGGGTGTTTCACAAAAGCGAAACAATATAAATTTAATATTTTTACATCCTATAATTTTTACCTAGAATTTACTTTTTACGATTTTTTTCCAATCTAATGCGGCGTTGTTATTTTCCTAATTTTGCTTTTGTGCGATCGCAATAAAAATATGCCACAGTTTTATTAAATTGATTATAATTTGGTAATGATTTTTTTTTGCCGACAGTTGCATCATTACAGGAGTACTATTCACATGCTATTACGGAAATTCTAATACAGGTTGCTCTAATTTTGCTTTCAAATTTTGGGAAGTTTGGATTAAATTTACTCGATTTTCTTATACGCTTCCATAGGTATATAGGGTCTTCCAACGAGGACTGAACAGGGGCTCATTTTTGAGCTTCCTTGTATTTAAAGAAAAATCCAAAATAGCCAATCGATGTACTTTTTCCTGCAGAATTCAAAAATGAAACCAAAAATTTATTTGAACCAGAAACAAAAGAGTTACGCTATGGATAAGGTGTTTTTTAAATGGAACATAGCTTTTTTTATACGATTTTTGGAACGAGTGATTTTTTTTGTCCGTTCTGATTAAAATATTTAATATTGTGACAGCTATTTTTATTAAATTTTAATGTTTAATCCAGTATAATTTAACTTTAACCTGTTTGAAACATACACTAGGTAATAAAGGTATAATCACCTTTGAATCCTTCAAAGTCAAAAAATTTGACAAATTTACTATAATATTGCCGAAATGAAATATTCATTAGATGAGAGATTGCAGATTGTTATCTTGTTCTACAAATGCCAAGAAAATGCAAGAGAAGCAAGGAGAAGATTTATTGCAAATTTTCACAGAAATATATCCGTCAATACTATTCTAAGGATAAAGAACCTATTTGAGGAAAATAAATCATTACATGACAGAAAAAGAAATCCAACTCTATACTAATTTAAAAAAAAAATTAATAATCTAATTGTTCAATGTGACCTCCGTTGTTCTCGAAACATGTGCGATAACCTCTTTGTAGGCTTTCCAAACTTGCTGTTTTACTGTGATTTTCCTGGTTAAGGCGATTTATTTTATTCACAATTTTCTGCATGATCTCTTCAATATCGTGGTTTCGCTGCTTGTATACCACGTTCTTTAAATGGCCCCAAAGAAATGTGACTAATATTGACAAATCGGGACTATTGGGTGGCCAAGCATAGGTTCCATTTCTAACAATCCATTCTTCATAGCGTCCGTTTAAATATTGAGTAACCTCACGCACGGCATGCGGAGGGGCCCCATCATGTTGCCAAATTAAATTTTGATATTCTTCCAATGGTAAATCTTCCAAGAAGTTCTCAATTTCGTTTTCTAAGAACTCGTAGTATCTCTGTCCATTTAAAGTCCCGTTAAAAAATATTGGTCCCAAAATTCTATTATTTTTTATGCCACACCAAACATGGATTGAAGTCCTTCCTTGAAATTTAATTGTCTGAAATTTTTTTGGATTTCCAACGGCCCAGTGATGATTATTATGTCTATTGAAAACCCCGATGTTGTGAATCAACTTCGTCAGTCCATAAGATATTTCTGAATAAATTAGGGTCTTCGTTTTCTTTCCGAATCACAATTTGGGAAACAAATTGGAAGCGAAGTTCGTTTTGTGCCGGTGTTAGATGTTGAAGTGGAAGGATATGATAAGACTTAAATTTATGATTTCTTAAAGTCCTGTGAACAGTTCCTTGGGTAACTCTTCTGCGTCTTACACCGCCGCCGTATTGAACGTCCCGAACTGCGTCCGAAATTGATTTGGTTGGATTCAGTCGAAAATAATTCACAATGGCACGGTCTCGATTTTTATTCCTTTCTGGATTTCTTTTTCTGTCATGTAATGTTTTATTTTCCTCAAATAGGTTCTTTATCCTTAGAATAATATTGACGGATATTTTTCTGTGAAAATTTGCAATAAATCTTCTCCTTGCTTCTCTTGCATTTTCTTGGCATTTGTAGAACAAGATAACAATCTGCAATCTCTCATCTAATGAATATTTCATTTCGGCAATATTATATAGTAAATTTGTCAAATTTTTTGACTTTGAAGGATTCAAAGGTGATTATACCTTTATTACCTAGTGTATGTTTCAAACAGGTTAAAGTTAAATTATACTGGATAAAACATTAAAATTTAATAAAAATAGCTGTCACAATATTAAATATTTTAATCAGAACGGACAAAAAAAAATCACTCGTTCCAAAAATCGTATAAAAAAAGCTATGTTCCATTTAAAAAACACATTATCCATAGAGTAACTCTTTTGTTTCTGGTTCAAATAAATTTTTGGTTTCATTTTTGAATTCTGCAGGAAAAAGTACATCGATTGGCTATTTTGGATTTTTCTTTAAATACAAGGAAGCTCAAAAATGAGCCCCTGTTCAGTCCTCGTTGGAAGACCCTGTACCTGTATGCTTCCTCAAAAATTTATATTTTTCTTACTCCTCTTATCACTGTAAAATATTTTTATTGTTATCCGCGGGGTTGCCAAGTCATGATTATTTTCTCCAAATCTTTGTAATTTTTTATGTTTACCATAAGTTTAAATATTCGGGATTATTGTACCGACCGTGTAATTCGTTATACATATCTTCTGCGCTTTGCTACAACATATTTAATCGTATACTGACCCTATGAGTCACTAAACTGGAGTTTTATCTTCCTAAAATGTCATCTGCAGAGAAGGACCGATGATCGCCTGATCTGACCAGCATGAACTATTTCTTATGAGGGTTATATGTGTAATAGGTATTTAAAGTATATCGCTTACCAGTTACAGAGGCCTATTTAGGGGTGTGGGGTCCGGGGGGTCTAGACCCCCCCCCCGTGGGCTCGATAGTAAAGAAAATTCAAAATCACATTAATTCATTTGCAATAAACAACATAAAACATTATTTTACATCTTCCATATCGATATCAAACTACGAATGCGTAGAAGGGCCACATAAAATAAAAATTTCTTTAAATTTCCACTTATAACATGAAATTTTTAAAATTTCGTCTTATAACACGAAATTTTACTGTAAATTTTTGAGTTGTAACTCGAAACCTTAAAAATTCGCTTTATGACACGAATTTTACTTTAAAATTTCAACATAAAACACAAAATTTTAAAATTTCGAGTTATATATTTTTTCGTCTTATAACACGAAATTTTAAAGTAAAATCGCGTGTTATAAAACATTTTAAAGTAAAATTTCGTGCAATAAGACGACATTTAAAGTTTCGAGTTATAACTCTTCTAACTTCGTGTTATATAAGACGAAATTTTAAAGTAAAATTTCTTATTACAATAGTTATTTATGATATAAGTGTTAAAAGTACATTTTTAAGGCACGCATGTGGAAATTTAAGACACAGCACAAGAGTGCCTTAAAAATACTTTTAACACAAATAGCATACAATATTTTTTGTACAAACGGCAATAAAGAGCATAAAATAATTGAAAATTAAATGTTTAGAATCTCTTACATCCAGGTAGTTTTTAATAGCATCGTTGCATCGTATATTTATATTAAATTAGTTCACATTTGTCACTGAAACCTAGCAACCATCATTGTTGGCTGATTTGTTTACAGAAAAATTGAAAATTTGAAAGGTCCTGTCAGTTTTATTAAAACGCTAGCGCTGGCTGCTGTGATTTGCCAAAAATGCAAGAAATACAAGAAATCGGTCCACTTAAAGACATAGAAGAAGCTGCTAACAGAGCTACCTTGGATTTACTGCCACGAAAATCAAGAATTCAATATGAGATTGCTCATAATAAATTTATAAAATGGTGTGAAAACAAAGGCATTTCTGGAAAGTATTCCGAAAACATATTCCTGGCCTATTTTGAGGAAAAGGCAAAGGTATGGAAGTCATCTTCTCTTTGGTCCCATTATTCAATAACCAAAGCTATACTACGTGTAAATTACGACGTAGATATCAGCAAACATTTTAAATTGATTTCCTACTTGAAGCGTCAAGGAGAGTCAAGTTACCAAGCCAAAAAATCAAAAATTTTTAGCCAGAGTTTTTTTTTCCCTCATTCATGTTGGAAGTAATTTCAGACACGATCCGATGCATTGCAGAACTGAGGAATTGAAGTATTTAGGGATTATGCCAGTCTTAAAAATTAAATTGATTATGTGTACTAGGGGTTTTAATATGTACCTATGAGTATTTTTAATTACTTGAGTCAAAATACCATCTCCGCCCGATGCACTACCGTTTTGTAAAGAATCTATGTGTTTAATAATCTCATTTTCACTATTAGGTTTAAGATACATTGATTTTAGGTTGCTTAATCTCATTGTATTTGGTTCATTTGGTTTTTTTATTCTTTCTGTCATTTCCATACCTACTGCAGTAAAGAATTCATTGCAGTAGTCTGCCATTGTCTTGTTATCGGAGAATAGTAGAGTATTATCCTAATTTAATATTTCAATATTTTTATTATCTTTACCTGCATTTTCATTTGTTGCATCTTTTATTATTTGGTATTTTTTTTTTGGGTTGTCATGATATTTATTAATTTTACTTTTATAATATTCATAAAACTTTTTTGTTACATTCCTGTTTAGTTTGTCCCTATGCTTAATAGCGTTACTTAATGATGCCAACAGTGATCCATGGTTTCAGTTTCCTAGATCTGCCATTAAAACTTTTCTCAGTAGTAGATAAGGTGATGTAATTCTGAAAAATATTAATGAAATGCCGGGTAGCAGCGTCAGGGCCGTCACTTGCCATTACCCCACCCAACTTTCAGCTTCAAGATAACCCTTAAGTTTTTTATTATCCACAATTGAGACAGTTCTTCTGTCAGACTCACCACCGGATTTTGTGGAACTAGGCCATTATACTGTTTATATTTAACATAGGTAATAGGAAAGTGATCAGAGAGCGAGGATGGTATTATGTACGACTGGTAATTTAGGGTACTCGTTTTCAATTTTCTTCGTAGAAACTAGAAATATATGATCAATGCAACTGGGGCGTTGTTACATAACCTAGTTGTTCGATTAATAAAAGAGGAGAAACCATATTGACCTAGTAAGGCAATATATACATTTAAGTTTATGTTTAGATCTCCTAAGAAAATTTCTGTTTGAGCATGTACAGTTGTACAGTACCCCCCCCCCCCCCCCCCCCGAGCCGGCGTATCTCGGGTCGTCTAACTACCTGTTTACAAGAAATGTTAACTCATCTCTACCTAAGATAGGTAAAATTACACAAAAATTGAAACGAGCCTGGCTGTTTTTGTGATTTTCTGTTGTATTTTTCATTTGTCTTACTGGAAAAGCAAGCATCATTATTGAAAAATGGGCGTGGCACCCAAAAATTTTTCGTCTGCGGCGCTATTTTTTTGAAGCCCCCCCCCCCCCCCAAACTTATTTTCTGGTTGCGCCACTGAGAATGCTGATTGTTTAGAAAATATTTATTTAGATCATGTAAGAAAAAATTTACATCGGCAGAAGGTGATCTGTACAAGGCATTGACCGCATAAAGGTCGATTTATACATATCCGTGCCGTGACCGATCAGTGTCCGTGCCGGGTCAGCGTTTTTGGCTGTTAATCCATAATGTACGAAGGTGTGACAGCGTCCCGTCCGGGGAAAGGTTTAGTAATTTTATTAATGATTGAGTGCACGTCCAAAAGCTAACATCAAATATGTCTTCAACAGAAGAGCTCGCTGTATTGGCCTTATTACTGGACGAAAAGGTGGTGGAGAGGGGGAAAAAAGGAGAAAGAAGAGGACGCGGAGTGTTCATCCTGTGTGGAATATTGAATTTATAGAGAAGTAAAGATTTTTCAAATATTGAAAAGCTTTAATTTGTTGTAATCAAAGATCTGTAATAATAAATGATTTGCTATTGTTACATATAAATGAAATTCTAGTCATTGTTGCCCCAGAATATTCAAACCTAAAATCATTAAATTTGCACTAATTTCTGCTCTTACATAAATAAATATCCCGTCATATTTATTAAAATTAGCAAAGTTGTAGTAACCAGGGATATCAAAATTTGCAGTACTTTCAACTCTTCAACACTCAATCAGTACAATAATATCACAGTAATTACATTTAATGCTTCTAAAAACGTTAAAAGATTATCAAAATTTTGCTTTATACTTCTAATATTAAGGTTCAATATATTAAATACTTTTTTCTGGATATCAATGGCACTTCTATAATTATCAACATCAACTATCACAGTATCACAGGTTCGATATGACTGAGCAATAGCTCTTCGATTAAATCATCAATAGTAGATATGCTATATTCAAGTAAAATAACAAAAAGAAGAAAAAAGAAAAAAATTGAATAAAGATGTATCGAGTCCCCGTATTTATACCTGGGTTGCATTATAATCAATCCTGTAACGAGCAAGTCGACATTTCCTTGCATAGACCGAACATTCAAGTTCATCCTCACTATCGTGATCACATTTGACTGGGCCAACAGGTCTTGATCATCATTATATTTTTAGTCTAGTTATGTTTAGACCCGGTTTGTAAGACAGCGTTAAGTTTTTTTTTTATATTAGATTCCTATATTTGTTCCTGAAAATCATGTTACAGTGACGGAAATAAAATTTCGTACACTTATTTTTTCCTGATGTGATGTCAGCTTTTGTCTACCTGGATCACCTGGAAATGCACTTCACTTTTTAACAAATTGTTATCGGTGTCATCAGAGTTGAAAATTATATTATTTCATTTTAACAAATTTTTCTCAACATGAATCAACTCGCGAAGGCGAGATTAATTGCTTTATTCAAAGACGGTGTTTCTCTACGAAGAATAGCTGAGCAATTTGGGACACCAAGAAGCACTATAAGCCTCAGAACTAAATGGGAAAATACAGGATCATTGGAAAGAAGGGCTGGAAGTGGCAGAAGAAAAATTTCAAACGAAAATCAAGATAATAATATCTAGGAATACTTTCTTCAAATAAATAATTTTATATATAGCTTTTCTCTATCATTACTGAAATAAGAAACGCAAGGTATAGAGGTGAGATAATTGTAAAAAGCCCAGTTTACTAAAATATTCAAAAATGGCATAAAATGTTAACCTCAGTGTACGAAATTTTATTTCCGTCACTGTACATATTCAGCCCTATGATCAAACATACAAATTAACTTTTAACGTACCGTTTCCATGACAACAACCGAAAAAAGCCTACTTGTTAATTTTTCACTGTGGTTGAAAAACAGTTTATTTTGAAGTTAGCATCTAGAGTTAACCTGTGTGTTTGATCATAGGGCTGATTAAGAGTTAAACTGCATTAAGTTTCTAAAACAATTAACATTAATAAAAGCTTTACCTGTTAGGTACCTATGTTAATTGGCGTTGACATTGACGCTGACTCTCTATCAAAAGGTTATTTCAATATTGGTATAAAGAGAAGATGGGGTGAAGGTTTATAATATGTTCACGTTGGTTTTAAGTTCCAAGTTCGACAGTTCAGTTTCATTATATTTCATTGAAGAGTTCGCTGTTATATTTATAAAGTCAGGAGAGAAGTTCAAGTCAAATTTCAAAAATTTTACTTTAAAATTTCGACATATAACTCGAGATCTTAAAATTTTCGTGTTATAAGTCAAAATTTTAAAATTTCGTGGAATGTAATTCGAAATTTTTAAATTTTATTTCACAATTTCAAGTTATAAGGCGAAATATTAAAATTTGAAAAATTTAGAGGAACATTTCGTGTTAAAGGACGAAATTTTAAAAATTTCGTGTAAGAAGTCGAAATTAAAAAAAAAATTTTAATATTTTATGTGGCCCTTCTACACCTTCATAAGTTTAGGATAAGTTTTATTACTGATAGTAGAAAACAGGAAAATTCAGGGAAGGAATACGAAACCTTATTCTGCAAGTAAAAAAAAATTGTTTCTCCAAAACTATTTAGAGATCGCCGAAAAATGCAAAAAATTAGGAAATAATTCGCTGTATCCAGCTTTCCGAAAAATTCTCACGTGCTACCTCTAGTATCGCCAGATAGGTAGTAAAATACCCTGTATAAAATGTTAGAAATTGACCCTGTATAATATAGAACAATAGGATCAGTTCAATTTAAATTATATTTATCTGGGTCATTGTCAATAGTTTCTAAAAATAGAAATAAGTAGGTTTGAAAAGAAAGAGCCAATATAGAAACACAACTATACCTAATAGTTTAAGTAACTAATTTTACCTTTGAATTTTCCATTGATAGATCAAGTGATCAATCTGCTTCTACCGATATTACGTATAAACTATAACTTTGTATACAAAGTATACATTTTTACACGATATAATACAATAAACTAATTATATTTTTTGGTCACTATAGATAAATAATTCTCAAAATTGAGTCAATACTTTCTGTTTTAAAACAACCAAAGCATCCACTTTAAAAACACCGTATTTCTTTATTATTTTTCACCAAGTAAATAAAGAAAGCAGGTAGTGGTAACCGCACCTTTGACTGCAGTACGTTCATCAAGGATCCGTTAGGTGGGTAATTACGTAAGGCAAAAGAACTGATGGAAAATAAAAGTGATTGCTACCGTGACCGCGGATCTTCGATTCTTAAGCCTAGTACGCACTTGCATAGAATTATTTAGGTAACAATTGAATAGGCGCAACAACATAATATTATTTAAAGATCGTGTAATGTCAATATCAGTATATAATTATTATTTGTCTCTCTGTTTTCTCCTCTTTTTTTTACATATTTTTAGTTAGGGTATCAAATATTATCTTGATGAAAACGATGTTCTTTTGTGTATAAACGCATTTACCAAAAGAATAATTAAAATAAAATAAAACCCAGCGTATGGTACGAACGTATATTTCCAACTGCCCTCAGCAGTATTGATCGGGCTATCAATTTGAACGGTCGATTATCTTCCGAAAAAAAATTTGTTTATCGGAGTGTAAATTCTTTAACGAATAAAAAAATATACGTGTATAAACGGAGTCGAAATCGTTTAAAATAAAATTAAAAACCTAAGTAAAACTAAATATGAGTGTTCACAGCGGGGGGAAACCCCCTGATTTAGAATCAACGGGATCATTTTCAGGAATTGGAAGGGAAAATACCATGGATATTCAGGAGACACCTATAGCAAGTAACAAATTAGATGGAAATTATCAAAAAAATAAAAATGACACCACGACAGGTAACAAAGAATTATTAGCAAATATAGCTGATAGGAAACCCCGGTCAGATTTCATATATCAGAAAAATGATTTGGGACCATACCATGTAATTATTGAAAACATCTCGCCAGAATTCAAGGGCAAATTAAACGCAATAAAAGTGAATGATATTATATACTCAGTACACCCGGAATTAGATAATAAAATAAAGGAAATAGATTCGGTAGGACGCAATAGAATTAGAGTCAATTTTAAAGACGGCCAGTCGGCAAATAATTTAGTAAATTCTAAATATTTAAAATCTCACAATTTAGAACCATATATTCCAAAATACTTAGTGCTAAGGCAAGGAGTTATTTCGGGTATAGATATAGATATAACGGAAGAAATTATAAAAAATAAAATTAAACAGTTTGATTCTCACTGTAATTTTACAGTATATGCAGTTAAAAGGATAACTCGTACGGTGGTAGATCATTCCGACCAACAAAAAAAACGCATTAACACTAAAGCTGTAATAGTGACATTTAAGTCGCAATCTTTACCTAAATACGTCGCAATTGGTCACGTAAAATGCGAAGTTAAGACTTTCATTCAACGAGTCGTATTGTGCTTCAATTGTTTCAGATATGGGCATACAAAGCAACAATGTAAAAGCAGCTCTAGATGCCTAAAATGTACAGGTAATCACGGAATAGAGGAATGCCAAAGCGAAAAAAATATTTGTTTTCAATGTAACGGCCCCCACCTTCCGAACGAAACAAAAAAATGTCAAGAATTCGCAAGACAGAAACAAATTAAACAATCTATGGCCGAGAATAACCTTTCTTATAAGGAGGCAGACAAATGCTTTCCAAAAACAACTTACGCAACTGTCACAAGGAATGGCCCTGCCCCTCACATTAATAATTCTAATGGTCACATTTCAAACACAATATCCCAAACCTTTGTACCGCAAAACAAATCTAATATTCCACAGTCATCTTATTACACTCAATTTAAAACACCCTTAAAAAGAATCAGACCAGCCTCACCAGACCCGATTTTTAGTCAACATAAAGATATCCTTTCTCAGTTTCAACCAAGCCAATCTGAAAATGGAATCTTAAATAATCCAAATTACAAAAAAGGATTACCCAATAATCCTAATTTTCTTTCTACTGGTGCAAATCGCATAAATCCTAACGATAGTAAGCAAAGCAATTTTAATTTAGAAATTGTAGTTGAATTGGTTATTTCTATATTAAATACAATAAAGGAAAAAAAATCGTACGACATAAACAAATCGGATCTTACAGACCTAATAAATACTAAACTTTTATCTACATTCTAAAGGGGTAAAACCCCTTCCCCCCCCCCCAAAAAAAAAAGAAGTAAAAAAGAAAAAGAAAAAAGAAAAAATATATATAAATAATTAAAATGTCTCGTTTAAAAATCTGCCAGTGGAACTGCCGTTCCGCGATAGCTAATAAAGAAAATCTAGAATATCTCCTTAAAGAAAACAACATAGACATTGCCCTCTTAAGCGAAACCTGGTTTAAACCGGGTAAATATGTAAATTTTTCGGGTTTTAACGTTGTGCGTAAAGATCGGCAAGATGGCCGCGGTGGAGTAGCTATTTTAGTCAAAATAGGAATAAAATTCTCAGTAACAAATTACCCTGACATAGTAAATATTTTAGGTGTAGGTTTGAATATTATAACGAATGATGGGTCTGAATTGTCTCTTATGTCTCTTTATATAAAACCACAAAATATTGTAAGTGTTGGTGAATGGAATAACTTCTTTCGGTCAATAAAAAAACCATTTTTAATAGGAGGTGATTTTAATGCGCACCATATAACGTGGGGTTGCATAGATAATAACGCAGCAGGCAGAAGCCTCTTGGAAGCGATAGAACAAGAGAACGTCATTTTTCTTAATGACGGCTCCCCTACTTACATTGGGAGGTTGGGAAACAATCACAGTGCAATAGATTTAACTTTGACTTCGCAATGCTTCCAGGGGGCGACTGACTGGTCTACATTAGATGACACATTTGGATCTGATCACTTACCAATAATAATAAATTGCCAAATCTCTGTACATTTCACTCAAGGTAATGACTTGATCAAATGGAACACAAAAAAAGCAAATTGGGATTTATTTTATTCGGCGTGTAGTAAATATTTCGATAATAGACAAAATAACGACTATAGAGAATTTATTAGGAATTTAAATAATGCATTAGAGGAAGCTGTTCCAAAAACCAACACAACTAGCAACAAAAAGACTAAAGGAAAAGAGTGGTGGAATGAAGGCTGCGACAGGGTCGTTCAAACACGTAAAGTCTTATTCCAAATTTATAAAAATAACCCGAATCAGGAAAACCTCATTAATTATAAAAGATCAGATGCTTTGGCTAAAAAAGTCATAAAACAAACAAAAAAAGACTCCTGGCGTAGTTTTTGTTCCTCATTAAATAAAAATATACCTATGAAAGAAATTTGGAAAAAGGTAAACTGCTATAAAAATAGAAAATTGGCAAATTCTAATATAATAGATTGTAAATCAGATTGGGTTAGTAGGTTCCATTGCAAACTATCTCCATTGTATGTCAGTTTGCCTTTTGAGCAAATAGAAAATTTACCAAATGTAAACAGGAACTTCAATCACCGATTTCTAACAAGGCCCTTTTCCTTTAACGAATTGAAAAGAGCATTAAAACAAAATAATACTTCAGCACCAGGAAAAGATAGGATACAGTATTCAATTATAGCCCAACTTCCCGATTTAGTTAAAGAACACCTACTAGACATATTTAACAATATTTTTTCAAATTCCATCCCCATCCCGGAGGATTGGAAGGAGTATTTAATAATTCCAATATTAAAACCAGGAAAACAGCCAGAGGAAGAAAATTCTTACAGACCAATTTCGCTGGCATCATGTTTCCTCAAAACCTATGAAAGAATTATTAAAAACAGATTGGAATACTGGTTAGAAAAAGAGAAACTTTTACCAAGATCACAATATGGCTTTAGACGAGGTTCAAGCACTCAGGATGCTATCGCGCATCTAGTGACGGATATCCAACTAGGCTTTACAACAAACGAGTCAACCTCCTCTTTGTTTCTGGACATCCAGGGGGCATACGATAATGTAAACATCTTCATATTAGCTCGAAAGCTTTCAAAAATAGGATTTCCCCAGCAAATCGTTAAAAATATTTACGCTCTGTACCATTGTAGGAAAACATACATTAAAGCCAACAATGGATTGACGGGTTGTCGGGAGTCGGGCTTGGGTCTGGCTCAGGGCAGCATACTCAGCCCATTGTTGTACATGTTATATACACATGACTTAGAAGAACAAATGCACAGGAATAACTTCAGGATAATTCAATTTGCAGACGATGTAGTCTTATACACTCAAAATAAAGACTTAGAACTAAACCATACTAATCTTAAAAACGCATTTAAGACAGCGACGGGCTGGTTCCAAGAAAATGGTCTAAACATAGCTGCGGAGAAATCAATAATATGCACCTTTACAAGGAAAAGATTTTCCCCTCCGAACCATATCAAAATAGGAAACATAAATGTTCCATATAGAAGCTCAACAAAATACTTAGGTATAACATTGGACAAGAAATTGCTATGGAAGGATCATATCAATTCAATCATCAAAAGAGCGGAAAACGGACTTAACGTTCTTCGGGCATTTTCTAATAAAAAATGGGGAGCAGACCCCAATATATGTATAGTATTTTATAAATCTCTTATAAAATCTATATTAGATTATGGTAGCCTATTTTATGGATCCACAGCCGACACGCATTTAAAAAAACTAGATGTAGTTAAGAATAAGTGTCTAAGGCTATGTATTGGATACTTAAAAAGTACTCCGATTAATGTAATGGAATCCGAGACTTCGGAACCTCCTCTTTTTCTTAGAAGGAGATTAATGAGCGATAAATTTGTAATAAAACATGTAGCAAAGAATAGCGATCTCGTCATTAAATTAAACAACTTATTAATATTAAACTACTGTCACAAATACTGGAGCTTAAAAAAAACTCCTTTAGTAGTAGAAAGCTATGGACGGATAATGGAATATAAACACGAAATGTATCAAACTCATACACCTCCCTGCTATACTATAGAATATGAAACTTATGAAAATATTCCGATCATATCCATAGAAAAGGAACACAATATTACTCACGTCATAAAAGCGGATTTCGTAAAAGAATTGAACTCGACCTGGGCAGGACACGAACACATCTTTACCGACGGATCAGCTATAAATAATAAAGTAGGATGTATTAAAAATCAATTGGTACTAGATTGGCAAAATCATTTCCAGAACGCTTCCACGGGGGGTGATTATAAATTAATAAAACCAAATGTAAATACAAGACCATGGTTTTGTAAAGAACACAACAAAAATTTTATAAAAACAATTTGTAGAATTAGAAGTTCACACACCCTTTGTCCTGTATATTTACATAGACTAGGATTAAAAGATAGTAGTTTGTGCACTTGTGGAGAGATAGGAGACATCCAACATTGTATTTTGAATTGTCAAGATCAGGTTCAAGCCAATAACGATTTCTTTGAAAGTATCAGTAAACTTGTGACCCTTCCTGTAAATCTAAATTATTTGGTCAGTATTGAGAAGGTAGACATTTATAAGATTCTTTATTCCCATATTAATAAAATTAATTTAAAACTCTAGACCCATTATTCAGATAGGGCGAAAAGGTCCAGCTGTAAAATAATAGTAATAGTAATATTGAAATAAAAAAAAAAAAAAAAAAAAGAAAAAGAAAAAGAAAAAGAAAAAAAAAGGAGAAGAAAAAAGGAATTACTTTGTGAAAAAAAAAATAAAAAATAATAAAATAAAATAAAAGAAAAATAAATAACAAAAAAAAAAAAGGTTTTAGGAATAAGTCCAGTATGAATAAAAGAAGATCTGAATATGATTACAATATGTAGGGGTAATTTGTAAAAATAAGCTAAAGATAGAAAGAATAAATAAAATATAAGCTGGCCAGTTGGTTAAATCCAGAGCCAAATAAACGTATCACACACACACACACCAACTGCCCTCAATCAATTCCTAAAACAAGGGCCTTTTAGGGTATCCCAAATAACCCATAAATATTCTTAAAGATTAACAGGACTGAAAGAAATGTAATACGTTGACACAATCCATTTGCGTCTCGCCTAAATGGTACAGATACAGGGTCTGCTTTTCTTAAGTTGTTACAGTCGGCCAAACCTGACTCCCTTCACGTCCCCGTGAAGTCCACTCCTTCGAGAATCTGTAACATAACAAAACATGTGTATAAGATAATTATGTTCAATAAGATCACAGTTGAGCATTCCCGCAATCATCGTCTGACTCATTAGAACTCACAACTGTTTTGAAAAGTTTCATCTTATCTAAGGGACATATCCCTTTATACGCGGTTCGGCAGCGTTCTGCACCCGCAAGATCCTCAACCACATAACGATCGTTATCTAACACTGCCGTTACAGTGAAGGGCCCTTGGTAATGTGGTTCAAGTTTCTTACTCTGTCCATCATTTGAACACTATATTCTATGGACCAGGACCTGTTGTCCTAGAAACGTATTTCTATATCTCGGCATGCCGATTATCGTACAGTTGTTTTTGTTTTAGCTGACGTTCAGCAATTCGTTTGGACACTTCAGTCCTCATAGAAGGGATGTCAATACGTTCATCCTCGCAAACCTCAGAAGTTAGAAATCTTTTCCTTCTCTTCCTTCCTCTATCACAAATCAATCGACGTGGTACGCCGAACATATCTATTATCTCGTCAAGAAAATGAATCACAGGCGTCGTTTTCGTATTAGGCACTGCTTTGAGAAAAATAAACTTGGTGAAAGCATCGACGCCCACTATTAAGTAGGTAACTGTTTTTTTTTTGCACTCTTTACAAACGGACCCAAGTGATCCAAGTGGATAGTGTCCATCGGTATTTCCTTTTTTTCTATACTGTGTAAACGACCAGGTACTTTCCCAGATGGCTTTTTATTATACATGCACCCCAAACACGCGGCGATGTAATTTTTTACATAATTTCTTATTAAAGGAAACCAGTAGCGTTTAGACACTGCTTCTATCGTCTTGTCGATTGCAAAATGTCCTGCCGCATCGTGATAGTGTTTCTGTACACTCTATTATTTTTAAGTAGGTATGTAGTCTTTATGAATAAGTCTTTCATTTTCATCTAATGGTAGTCGTAATAATACTTTATGTATGTTTTTACAGCGCTGATCTTGCAACTGTGCTGCCAAAACCCAGTCATCTTCAATTATGTTGACATGTAGCATTTCGATTTCTCAGTAGCGTTGTCGGAGATTATTGGATTTCTACTAAGCGCGTCTACATGACTCATTTTTAAACCTGCTCTATATTCAATGGCAAAATCAAATTCTTGTGTAGTTAGCCACCATCTACCAATTCGGGGGATTAAATCACGTTTAGTTAAGGTTGAACGTAATGCATTACAGTCTGTTACTAACACTGTTACTACCTTGAAATGAATACCTATAAGATAAACACAAAATTTCTTTAAGAAACATACGACAGCCAATGTCTCTAACTCATAGGAGTGATATACTTGTTCTTCTTTTGTCGTTGCCCTGCTGAAATATTGAACGGGCTTTAGTTCACCATCGTTGGATTGTTTTTGAAGAAAAATCCCACCTATTCCCCACTTGCTCGCATCCGTATGAACTTCGGTAGCAGCTTCTCTATCGTATATAGCTAACGTTGGACGCGTTGTTAACTTTTCTTTAAGCTCGTCAAACGCACGTTGTTGTTCATCACCCCATGAAAACACAACGTTATTTTTAGTTAGGTTCGTAAGCGGTTTTGCAAGAAGTGCGAAATTTTTTATGTACCTACTTACGAAAATAACTTGCAAGGCCTAAAAATTGTCTTATCGAATGAACATCTGCTGGCGCGGGAATATTTCTAACAGATATAATTTTTTCACTACCGGGCCTTATTCCTTCTCCACTAAGTTCATGACTTAAATAGAGTAATTGCCCGTGCAAAAAGTTACACTTGTTAAAACGTAAAGTCATATGAGCCTCACGTAAAAGCTTTAGTACGTCTTCCAAGCTTTGTAGCCCAGTGCAAATGTCTTTGGAAGTTTTGTCAATCGAATCTTTAGCTACAGGTACCTGGTGGTAAACCGACGCAAGATCTAAACTAGTAAAATACTGGTAGCCATTGAGTCCATCTAGTAAATCGTCGATTCTTGGAAGCGGATACTTATCCTTAACAGTTTTTCAATTCAACGCACGATAATCTACACACATGCGCACTTCGTTGTTCTTTTTTCTTACTAATGATTGGGCTTGAATAAGGGGAAGATGATTCTCGGATTATATCAAGTAGATTTTGAACTATCTCTCTAACCTTTTCCCGTTCAGAAAAAGCGAACCGGTAAGGCCTATATGTGACAGGTATGTCGTCGGACAGATTAATAGAAATTTCGGCAACATTAGTCTTCCCTAATTCATTTAGATTGACGGCAAAACAATCTCGATATTTATTTATTAAACTCAGCAGTTTAATTTTGTAGTCATTGTCCAGATTATTATCAACGCGGTCATTCAGATCAGACATCGTAAAATTAGTCACGGGATTTTAGTTACCGTAAAACGGGGGGAAGTTGACCGATTTTCAACTTTAGAAGGAATTATCTTTGTGAAAAATTAGAAAAAAAGGGTATTGGTGTGGGCTATATTATAGGCCTTGAAATATATTATTAATACTTACATTAATTAACCACAGTTTTTTAGGTTTTGAGGTAAAAATTTAAAAAAAATCTATATGGTCAACTTCGCCCCGCACAGGGGTGAACTTGACCGACTATTGAATTTGCATGATAAATGGCTCGCATTACAATGAGGGGCGTAGTTGACCACCGCAGCGCAGTAGATGTGAAAATGTACTGTTAAATATTTGCATTTATTTTTTTTTAACTAACACAAGCTACAAACAAGCAAATAATAAAACAAATTAACATAACTATTGAACACTTTAAAATAATAGAGCAAAAACTTCATTGAAGACTGTAAATATCGAATAAAAATGCATGTCTATATTATATTGAAAGGAGACAAGTCATTTTCAAAAGAAAGTTCGCCCCTTTTGCCTATCTGAGGTGAATTTAAAACCTTTTTAATGTCCGATATGGCACTTCGTCAACGTCTTCTTTTTCGGGCCACACAAATATGCTTTTATATTTTTTCACGAACTTTATTTTGACTTCATTATGGATATTAGTGGATATGACTTCTCCTACGTAATGTTTAAGAGTTTTTTTAGTTAAATATTCAACAACGACCCACGATCGTATTGTTATATTTTGTCCAGTTTGTTCTATAGGACCAAACTCGTCTGGTAAAATGATTTCGTCGTCGTTGTAAGACTTTCTGCCAACTAAATGAGACAACGGCACATCATCTTCAGATTCAGAGTTCACGAAATCTTCGCAATCGGAATCAGATTGTTCTTTTGGATCTTCCATTATTTGTCGTTTTACGGTCATAATTTTACTCGTCGAGGGAAGATGTGCGTCGTGTGTTTTCTCCGGGCTATCCTCCGCAGCAACTGACCGACCGGGGATAACGTTTAATTTTTTTCTCTTTGTAGATGTCGTTTTTGACTCAGGATTTCGCTGATTTTTTAGAAAATCCACTAAGATAGCGCCCACTGAAGTGTTAGGTATTTCCTCTTTAGAAGGAATTTTTGAAAGCATCTTTTTTTTTGAAAGAGGATAAATGCCACATGCAAGAAATCCACTTATTGCATTTTGCTGTGCTGTTGCTGACATTTTATCAAATAATTTTTTTAAAAGCCTCGGGAATATAGTTTTTTTAACAGAAGAACTTTTTGCGTTGCTTTTCTTCCATTCAACCAATAATTGTTTCTAATATTTGCTTGTTGCATTTCGAAAGACGCGTTCTGCGGAGTTTTAACTCGTCGTTTTAACTTGTCGGTCAACTTCACCCACGCGGTCAACTACACCCCAAATTTAAGAAAATTATGCGCAGTTTTCAATATTTTTTTTTTCTCAAAAAACATTTTATTTTTTAAAATTTTCTTTACATATATGCTGTTGAGAGAGGATAACTTATGTAATAAAATAGAAATAATATACGGGAACGAGATAGCTATTACTTGACAGATCAAAGTTTGACCACCTTGTTTTTATGAATACTCCTGTATATAGTTTTTCACGTTATTTATATCCGAAAAAAGTTATCCCACAGTATTTTTAGAGTTTATTAGGTTACTGATAGGAAAAAAATTAAGAAAAAATTTTTAAAAAATTAGGGACGAACTTATAACCAAAAATATATTTTTTTGTAATTTTGGTCAAGTTGACCCCACCGGTCACCTTCCCCCCGTTTTACGGTACCCGATAAGCAATTGAGACTCTGCAGACATTCGTCGGCAGTGCAGGTAACCGCCCTTGCGACCACCCGACCCTTTTCATACGAAACAGCGTGATCTGAAGTATTTAAAACTGGCACCAGACCACCACTTTTTAAGTTCGTTATACATCTGGGGATTACGTCAAACTTATTTGGCCATCGCCTATGTTGTAAATCAATAAAGACGTCTTCGCATTCGTCAGAGGCGTACAGGGGTATGTATCCGATATGGTGAGGGGGAATAACGGTAGCTTTCTTTTCCCAAAGCGTAATTTTGCGAGATGGTAACACTTCAAGTTCTTTAAGAGGGGCCCTATCTACGTTAAATAACCTAACTTGTCCACCGCGTACCACCATAATGACATTAGGGTGATTTATGAATGGCTGTACCACTATGACAGACACTTGGTGAGCCGCGTCTGGAACTACGAGTGCTTCGACCGACGCCTCTGCTAAATCTACTTTAAGGCTAATGAAAACTTTATAGCGAATTAATATTGAGCTACCTGCAAAACCGTTTAAACGTATTTAGACGGGGCAAAGGTTTAAACCTAGATTCATAACGTCAGACTCACGTAACAAGACAGCGTTGCTGCCTGAATCAACATAGGCACGAAATATAGAACCATTAATTGCACAATCAATAAAGTAACAAGTATTGGTTTCATTATGGTCAAGAAGATTTAAATTTAAAATGAAATATGGCTTACCCTGCTTATTCCTTGGACAATTGACTTCCTCATGTCCCAACAGTTTGCACGTCTTGCACTCAAGACGAGGTTTAAAACATTTCGTTGCAATATGGCCACGTTGACCACAGTTAAAACATTTTGTCGAGAACACGTTGTTCTTCGACTTATTCTGAATATTCTGTCTCAAATCAACAGGTCCATGTTTTCTTACGTGTCTCTCTCGCTGACCTTGCAATTGACCAGAGGTAGATTGTACGCCAATCACTGCGAACATTTACCCTATAGGTGCTTCCTGTCTGGATTCTACTGATCGAGTTTGTCGGCTTAGGTTTTTATCATGTTTTCTAACCTTCTGGACATTTCTTCTGGCGTTCCGGTTTCAGGAGTTCTTGGGGAGGCAAAAGGGGAACGCGTAGACTAACGTTTTTGTCGTACATTCACGTTCTGTGATTCTGGACGTTTCCTTGAATCACTTATTGCCTCTGCTCTCCGAGATCTACGACTGCGATAACGAGCACTATCACTGTCTGAACTCGCACTAGAGCTCTGGCTCCAAGATTGGGATCGTTTACCCATTGTACTAGCAAAGTATTTCAGGAAGTAATTAAACAAAGCACTAAATGCGATTAGTCACTAAGCACTACACAAATCTGACAAACAAGAGTTAATAGCACACGAAATAATTATTAACGGCACGTGAAGTAAACGCCACACCTGATCTATAAACGCATTTACCAAAAGAATAATTAAAATAAAATAAAACCCAGCGTATGGTACGAACGTATATTTCCAACTGCCCCCAATTAATTCCTAAAACAAGGGCCTTTTAGGGTATCCCAAATAACCCATAAATATTCTTAAAGATTAACAGGACTGAAAGAAATATAATACGTTGACACAATCCATTTGCGTTTCCCCTAAATGGTACAGATACAGGGTGTGCTTTTCTTAAGTTGTTACATGTCATCATTCTATAAAGTTTTGGTTAGTTTGGAAGTCTTTGATTGTGAAGATTTGGCAAGCAGTTCTGGTGAAGTTTTCTTAGTATTGTGGGCTGGTCTTGAATTATGGATTTCACAATTCAAAACAGTATTTACCTGCACCTACATGATGAATAATTTTACCCTATTTTCGAACTGGCATTTGGGAATACAATAATCGTTTATGTTTGGACGATTTTCAAATGCATCTACCTACCTACTTCAGAGACTTAGCAGTACGTATTTCCTGTCCCTCACTATTCTACGGCTGGTAGGCGAACCTTCGTACAGAAGAAGTTATTAATGGAGTTCGTTAACGTATGGCACAAGAACCAACAGAACTTTTGAGACGTCTGAAAAAATAAGACTTTCTAATATAACTGTTTACTGTTCAACTCCTCTGCGCATGACGGCATTCTAATAACATTTTAAAGAAATGTAAATATCACATCGCGGATATTCTATCATATCTAATAAATTTTTTGTTAGAGAGAACATTTTCCCCGAATCTTTAAAGTTGGCAACTGTGATCCCCTATATAAGAAAGGAGATGTTAATAATTTTGACTATATCGTGGAAATCTCCGAAATCTATGAACTACTGACAAAAAACAACTAAATGTTTTCATAAAAATAAATTATTATCACCTTTTCAGCACGGCTCTATATTAAATAGAAGTACCTCAGCTCCTTTTGATTTTCAGCGCATCATTATTGAGTCTCTTGATAAAAAAAAATGTAGGTGCTGGGAATGTTTATAGGCTTCTCGCACGCATCTGACGTTGTAAGTCACGAATTATTACTTAAAAAACTGTTTCGTTACGGAGTCAGAGGTTCACCGTTAAATTATATTAGATTGTACTTGTAACTTGCGTAGTAGAAAGCAATCTGTAACGGTAAACACGGAGTAAAAAGTGATTTTATGACTATCGAAAAAGGAGTACTTACCTTAAGTTTCCATTCTAAGGCTTTTCTATTTTTAATTTTGGCCAACGACATAGTATTATTATTATCAGAGAATATTTTTGTTTTGTCATATGCGGTTATGCGGACGACACTATAACTGTTATCCGTATTTCAAAACTTTTATGACATATTGATGAGATCTTTCAGAAACTCAAAAATGTCTCATAAAAGTAATATTTCATTTTATGTTTCTGAAACATTTCTGAAATATTTCAAATTAGAGGCTAATACTTTTCAGAAATATTTCTAAAAAAAATCTTGTAATATTTCTGAAAATATATGTCAGAGCCGTAGAGGCGTTTTTACGGTTACATCGCTTTGGCATATTAAAATGAGTACAGCACTGAGTTTTAATAAAATGTAAATTTAATAAAGAATGATTATTTATGATAGAACACAATTACACCACCAAAGTAAATCAAGTCTGTTACTAACAGGTAATGTCATAAACGAGGTACAATAATAATAATAATAATAATAAGAAACGGGGAACTGACGATCCGCCGCCAACCAGCTCGATAATTAAGAGAAAAACAGTTCTCCTCCAAAAATTAACACATCCCGTGGATAATGCTCTATACGGACTGCCTGGCTTTATTTCGTCCACCCTCGGTCTCCCGTAGTGTGTTCCCAAAACCGATTACCTAATTTCTAAAAGCTATAAATTTAGTCTATACTAATGTCTCTACTTTAACATGTCAAAGCGCAAAGAATATGTTGCAGGACCATATAAGAGTCTGTTTATGTGGCCAAACAGAGACGTAGATGAACTTTTCATTGGCGGCGCCGACATATATAAAATGGAATAATATAGAAGAACATATTTATTTAAAAAACATATAAACTATTATTAAGTAATAAATATGAATATACAAAGTAGGATACTTATTTATCTCTGAAATTCTTCTTTCTATGGGTCCCTAAAAGTATAAATTTAAAAATGAATAATTTTAAGTATACCCAACAATATTATGTGGGTACAAAGGTGCATTTGTATTTATAAACTTTTTCGTTACCGCTCCCGCTCGTCGCCACCGTTCCCGTCGCAACTTAACCTAAAGGAAAATCATGCATTTATAAAAGCCGCCACCGCTTCCGTTCGTAGTTCAAACATGGCCAATAGGGTGGGCCGAATTTTTTTTTCTCGAATGTGATATGTCCTGGGTAACCAAAAGTTGTCAACTTGATATAGTATTTATGATACAAAATTTGGGCTTTCTGGGATAACATCTTCAGGTGCCTACTTGAGGTCAAATTTGGGAAAATTATAAAAATATTCATAAACTTTAAATGAGTGATTTATCTTGACTTTCTCCTCTATATAGCTGTGTTGATAAAAAAAATTGCCACTAATAAACTCATAAATTCATCGAAACATATTCATCTGAGCTCAACCGTGCAAATGCGCAAGTAGTGTCGCGCAGCTATATCAATATCACGTACGCCGCCGCAAGTCTGCCTTTCCTGTACCGACAAGATTAGTTGTCTCGACGCATTCGAAGAGTCAACGTCTTATTAACTTATATTTACTCTTTTTAGTGAACGCGTAATTGTTTATTTGTGTGAAAATGCCGAATACACGTAAAGACATTGAATGCGAGGTGTTTGGAGCACCAACAGAACTTAAGTGCAACATACTTCCGACTTATAGCAATGTTATGAGAGCATAAATTGTGGCACAGGCAATTAATAAAAGACCAGAACAATGGCAAAGACCCTAGTGTAAGTGATGTTTCTAAAAAAGTTATATCTGTATTGAAAAACATTTGGCAAAATGCTTCTCTACAAGTGGTGAGTGAACAAGAGATTTATCGATTGATTAAAGACTATGTTGTGAAGTTTCGGAGTTTAAAAAAAAAACATTGGGTCCGTACATAATAAAAAGTGTTTAGAGAAGCTAGAAAAATTCAGACAATCAAGTGAGGAACTTTTTGATATATCGACGTGTAAGTGTAAAGATTTTGACTCATGCAAATGCAAAATTAAAGTGCTTAAAACAAAACAAGAATTTTTACGAGACCAAAGAACAGAAAGAAGAATGTTTATTGGAAATGTTGACATTAAATTGACAAAGGTTTTAGGAAAACGTATGCAAGGAAAATTCAAAGCAAAAAAACAACTAGAGGACCAAAGTCGCCTAGAGCAATTGAAAAATGTAGGAAAAGTGAATGTTCTAGAAACAACTTCCTCCCCACTGGAAGAAAGTGTGTTTCTGGGTGAAAGTTCTACAACAAGCGAGTTTAAACTTCAATTAGATAGTCCATCAACTTCAAAAGCAAGAACAGACCTTCGAGGGGTGGATTTCAGAAATTTAGCAGAGGCTTGCGATCGAACGGGAGTTTCGGATAGATGTGCTTCTTTTTTAGCGAATGCTGTTCTGCAAGATCTTGGCGTTGTCAGTAGAAACGACCCTTCAAAATTATTAAACCGTAGTAAATTGCGAAGAGAACGGAACTAAAAAAGGAATCAACAGGAAATTTGAAAATTACAGGGATCTATTTTGACGGTAGAAAGGACAGAACACTACTGACGGAGAAAAAAGGAAGCACTTATCATAAGAGATACGTTTTGGAGGAACATATTGTTCTTATTGCAGAACCTGGGTCTGTTTATCTCGGACATGTAACTCCTACTTCAGGAAATGCTAAAGACATCAAATCAAGTATTTTCGATTTTCTAAGCAGTAACTTGGGACCTGTTGAAGAACTTGCTGCTGTTGGCTGTGACGGAACTGTTGTAAATACATGTTTCAATGGAGTTGTTAAGCAATTAGAAGTAGCAATTGGACACTCCTTACAATGGTTGATTTGCCTACTGCACGCCAATGAACTTCCACTCCGCCATTTGATTGAGAAAATGGATGGTAAAACTAACGACCCAAGAGGATTCTCAGGAACGATTGGAAAGCTTCTTCCAACATGTCAGAACCTTCCAATAGTTAAATTCGAAAAAATTGATGGGGAACTACCAGAATTCGACCTAAATGACACCAGTACCGATCAAGTTTATTTGTATCAAATGTGTTCGGCAATCGCAAGAGGTGATATCCCCTCAAATTTATCAAATCGTGATCCTGGAAAAATGTCACACTCCAGATGGCTGACAACGGCAAATAGGATTTTAAGACTTTATGTAGTTTCAGAAAAACCTTCGAACGAATTGAAAACAATAACCGAATTTATATTAAAAGTTTATGCTCCTGTTTGGTTCGATATTAAAATCAGATCATCGTGTACTGAAGGCTCCAGACATTTGTTCTCTCTGATAACAAGATCGAGATATATGCCAAGTACAGTTAAAGATGTGATTGATCCGGTCATACAGAGGAATGCATTTTTCGCTCATCCAGAAAATATTCTATTGACAATGCTTAGAGATGTTCGAAAGCCTATTAGAGAACTTGCGCTAAGAAGAATTCTGAAATGTAGAGTAATGAGTCTTCAGAATAGCAAAATCAGAGAGTTTAAAGTCCCAAAACTAAATTTTGACGCTCAAGACTACACTGAATTGATAAACTGGCAGTCAGTTAGCGTAACTGAACCACTACTCACAAGAACAATTTCAGATACTGCATTGCAAGAGATGATTCTAACAGTTCCTGACGACGTCGAAATTTTGAAATACCCTTGTCACACACAATCTGTTGAAAGATGTATTAGGACAGTCACTGAAGGCTCTGTTTTAGTAAGCGGAACAGAATCAAGAGATGGCTTGATTCGAACTCGGATTGCCTCCAGAAAAAAAATTCCGAAAACTGACACAAAACAGCAATTTTTAAAGGCTTTAGATCAATAAATTGATAATTTTCATTAATAAGACGAAGGTCGGGAGGGAGGCGGGGAAAAACTCGACATGCAGCCACCTCCACGTGGTGAGTTCTGGGTTATTTCATTCAATTTTTATTGAGTGAAATAAGCGAAGAGCTGCATATTTCAGTAGTACGCTTTGTGGAAAATTCGAAGCGAACTAGGCACCTGAAGATGGCGCTTGTCAGAGCCGAAACTTTGCATGAATGATCAACAATAGTAGTGACAACTTTCTAGCACCCAGGGTAATTGAGATCTCACACTTTATTTTTTCCTTATATAGATCGACCCACCCTAATGGCCAATCTTTATCTCGCTGACCTTGTACTGTTCGTCGTTCGTGCTTGTGCCAATAGGAAGAAAGAAATTTGTAACAATTGATAAAAAAACATAGAAATATTTTTCATATTCCTACGATTTCAGCATTTATAGACAATACACAACGCTTAACTTATCTCATAGTTTAATAATATTAAATACTGGTCACATTATCCACTTTTTCAAAGAAAGTTAATATTCTAACCTCAAAATACGTTAGTGCTCTCGCGAATTTACAACGGTGCAGTTCGTGTTTTATGAATACCTTAAGAACGGGGGCGACGAGCGGGAACGGTGACAACGAGCAGGAGCGGTGGCGAAAAGTTTTACAAATCGACATAGGTACCTGGTAGAAAAATCGAATATATCAAGGATATCGTATATGCGTATATCAATATTTGATACATAAACACTATTAAAAGTAAATATTCCACAGGAAAGTTCTGCCAAAATTTGTTATCAACTTACCCATATAGGTATTCAAAATTTTTACAATTCACAATTCAAGGTTAGCACTGCGACAACCACAGTGCAACAATTCTTAGTACCTCTAGTCAAAGAGTAACCCAAGGTTACTCTTTGCTCTAGTTGTGTCCCGGAGGGAGATGATGCCTTGCTGCATCTTTTATTTTTCTATTAATATTTTTGTAATTTAAAAATGTTTCATTCGTTTTCTATCTCTTTACTGTTCAAAATTCTAATTCACAACAGTAACAACTGAAGTTTAATTAATAAAGTAAAGCGAAGAAAATAAGAAACCTTCAATTATTATTATACCTATTATTAAAATAGATACTTACCTCAGTTTTATTATCCATAATACAATTATTCGGTAGTAGCACAGTTCACCCACAAATAACAATGCCTAATAATAATTATTGTTAATTGAACATTATACAAACAAAACATAAAAGAAGGGGAACTGGTTTTTCTGCATCTGGTCTGTGAAGTGTCAAAGGCTATGAAAGGTTATGTTTTTGAGACGTTGGAAATATATCAGAGATATTTCTGGAAATGTGCTGTGGGGGTAACGGTCACATAACTTGCATGCAAAATTATTGTTTCAATAATAGTATCCTTATAGAAGTTATGTTGTAGTTAGAGTTATTTCTAACTTCAAAGGATAATACCATTATTGGAACAATGTGTTGTCATGATGTGGCTGACGGCTGTTATCATTATCAGGATATTGATGATTTTTAAGACTAAGGCCCAGTAAATAAAATATTCTTAGAGTTAAGTAGGTAGTCGTAGGTTTTAAAAATCCAATAAATAATGTAACTTGCTGGGTAAACTCCTTTTATGATGTGTGTGAATATTTTTTGGATACCGTTGGGTTAAGGTATAACATGCATGTTACATGAAATTGGGAATTTTATGTATAATCTAAAAATTGGATAATACAGGGTGTCCGGTAAGTTTATGGCATATATAACCCTAACTTGTCATAGAAAAAAAAATCTTGTAGATATTAGCGTCCTAACTTAAAATTTTAGCACAGTATTAGTGGCTTTAAGGACAAAATTAAAAAATTCCTATTACTTCAAAATTGCCGACGTTTCGATCTCTATTGGGTCTTTCTCAAGGATAAAATAAATACAGAACAACAATTAATATTGAGCAAGATTACTCTTTCTATGTTATTTTGTGAGTCTTTCAATTTAGACAATTTTTTTGACCATAGAAAATAAGACATAATCAGAACAATCACTGATAAAATTAATTATTTGAGTTAAAAAAATTTACCGTTGACTCAAATAAATATTTGTTTCCTATTAGCCAAACAAATATGTATTTGAAAAATACCAAGGGATTATTTGCCTCAATTAGTATCATCTGATTTGATACAAATTACTTTTTATTTGGAACTAATCACTAAATACAAAATTCAAGCAAATATTTATTTCCTTAACACTAACCTAACTTAAATAAGCCGTTTCAATGACTTAAGGTAAATAGGTTATAAGTTAAGTTAACAAAATGTTTATTTGATTGATATTTATATATATTTTATCAAGTACATATTTATTTTACTTTTGTTTTACATGTATTTGCCGTAACAACAACGTTATTTAATTAAACAATTTAAGTAATTTGATTTAAATAAACCGGTGATTTGCATCAAAGTGATTGTTTTTTTATTCAAGTATGTACATAATTGTTTAACTTGTCTTTTATATTTATTTAGATCAAATATAAATTTATTTGGTTTAAATACCTTTTTTTAATTTTCAATAGATCAGAATGTTCATTCAAATCAGTTCTTATTTGATCCAAGTACGTGTTTATACAGACGTCACATAAAAATAAGAAATATTGAAATGTTTCTATTGAATATGGTTAATCAGTACCTATACCATAATAATCACAAACCTTATCAAATTGTTTATAGTGTTCAAATAATAAGGCAAACCAACAGAAAAAAACACATTTTTGCCGAAAATAAAGGTTATGACAAATTACGCGCACGCGCACAACTATTTTTACATAAAAATAACATAAAATTTAAAAGATAACCATCTCTTATTTTATTTCTTATTTTTATGTTATGTTATGTGTTTCTATAAACGTCCTATGGCAGATCTGTAGATTCAACTCTTATTTTATTTTTATGTTATGTTATCTTGCTGTATAAATCGACCATTAAGCTGGATTTATAAACTCGGCGCTGGCGTCGGCGCTGGCGCTCGCGCCAGCATTCGTCGTAGAGCATCGAAGTCTGATTTATAAACTGGCGTTCGCGTCGCGGTCGTTTGCATTGTTTACATTACAAGAAATATAACCTAACATTTGTGTTCATTACAGCTTGGTATTTTTTTAATTATTTGCGATAAGACTAGTGAAAAATGGATTTAGAAAGTCAGGAAAAATTGCTTGGTGCCTTGGGTGTAGTTTTGTGCCTTTATGCGGTAGTAAAACTGCGCAATAAGCGCACTCGTCGATTTAAAACGAGACCTATTAATAGGGCACGTCGAATGGCAGGTGGTTTTCAGTACTACAAAAAGATTAAAGCAATGGACAAGGAGCAGTTTTTCAAATACACCAGAGTGACTCTCCTTACTTTTGAGAAGCTGGCAACGCAAATATCACCATTAATTAAACGGGGTCCCAGGTCAGATGGTATATCGACACATAACAACTGTCAAGTCTCACGTGACAAGAATAAGCAAATATTATTGGCCGGACGTCACTGCTACGGATTTACTACGAGCGCCGGCGACAAAAAGATAAAGTTAGTTTATGTCGAACGCCAGCCAGCGCCAGCGCCGGCGCCGGCGAAGTTTATAAATCGCTCCATTACGATTCACTTGTTTAACTTTCAGCGCCCACGCCAGCGCGAGCGCCGACGCCGGCTTCGAGTTTATAAATCCAGCTTTAGTTGTTGTTCCCCTTAAAATATACGTCAATAAAACATTATAGAGAAGATTCAAGAAGTAGTCCATTTTCTTCATTATAGAGAAGTTAATAACTTTGATAAAAAATTAAATAAAGTCAAATTTGCAAATATTAGGTACAATAATTATGAATATTATATTAATTATATTATATTTTTTACGTTAGGAGGTTTGATAGGTATTGAATTATGGCGAAAATTGAGAAAAACTGTCTTATTTGTAACCTAGGTAGCCATGATTTATAAATACCTGGCTACATTTTTCTAAAAAGATTTTGTGTTCGATATTTCAAATTAGGTATTACAAGTATCTTTTCTTTGCCTCTTATCTTACTTTTTTAACTCGTTTCATGCGTAACTAAAATATTCAAATATAGTTTCCTACCTTGAAAAGTATCTAACATATGGGATATACCCCAATCTTCTAAATAAATATTCATATTACGTTTATTCCCCATATCTTCGTTTTAATTTTTGATGGAACCACTAACTTCTGTGCCACTAACAAAGAAGATTTCACTCTCACTCATAAATTTCTACAAGACAAAATCGAACACCAATGACCAAAACGCAATGCTCAGGCCACTTTTGTATAACCAATCAAATTACTCAAAGCCCAAAGTAGGCGACAGGAGTTCATTTAAATACTTAATTATTAGTTTGGATGACCAAATTATTTGAAAAGTTCGGCAATGAATGATTTAAATTAAAGTTAAAGGTATTTAGTTCTTAACTTGAAATGTACTTCGATTAAATAATTAGTTATTTGTAAATATTTGGTTGTTTTATATTAACGATTTAATGTAAATACATAATTATTTAGTTTAAATGACCTAGACATTTAAATAGTTCTCTATTGGGTGATTTAACTAGCGATTAACGGGATTTAGTTCCTAAATAAAAATTAGTTCGATTAAATAATTAGTTCATTAGATTTTGTTATTTTAGTGGTTTTTTGGTAAGATATTTGTTTGAAGGGTTCTATGATTTGACACAAATCAACCAACAGTCAAATAACTTTGCAAATAAAACGAAATACTCTTATTTATTTCAGTTAAATCAAATTTAGTTAATTAAAATCACATTTATTTATTACCAATAATTATTCACCAAATAAATCAGATTATTTGATTAAGGGAGCACAGTTTTATCAGTGTACAATAAACAATTACACAAGAACCGAGGAAAAACAATAGATCTTATTTATATGGAATAAACAACGTAGCCCTACTTAGCTCGTAAAATACAAAAAATAAATAAACACTAATTTTTTACAAAAAAGAAGAAGAATACCAAACAAATTCGTACTTAATATGTATGCATATAAATACCATTGAGTATCCTAACTCTTCAATTAACAAAAACAGATTAACTTGGCAATCACATGTGAGCAAACGAACAAAAACGACAGAAAACACATGAAGTTTCTTATTCATTAAGATTGATATTATTAAAGTAACAACAATTTGGGTACATACCTATTTAAAAAAACCAGGAATTTCTGTCAGTAGTGATGACAACTATAAATTATAATTCTGTCTGCCAAATAATAGAACATCTTTTCAATACAAGTTATTTTATTCTCAATAATAAGTTTTATCAAAGAAACTTTCTTTGGTTTTATCAACAGTTGGATGGTTTGGCAATGGGTAATCCTGCAAGCCCCATATACAGTGACCGGCAGAAAGTACGCACCAAAGGGAATTTTTTTTTTTATTTCAAAACTTACCAAATTTTTTTGACGGTGGAAATGTTCTGCATGTTCTTAAACAAAACTAGTAAATATTGCGTCGTATACGAGGGAGAGGTAAAAACGCTAAATTGACTCAAGAATAAAGTGCTCTTATTTTTCACCGTAAAAAAATTTTTTATTAGGAAATGTTGTTTGCACTTAAAAGTTATCCATAAGTACCAAATTTTAGCTCGATAGCACAAAAAAAATGTTTTTACTTTTTTTTTGACGCCCCCTCCCCCTCGTATAACGAATCGATAGAAGCTATGCAACCTATAAATTCAGGTTAGTGAACAAGTGAAAATAGCATAAAAGAACACAGTAAGTTAACGTTCTACATGCCCTCCGCCGTTTTCGATACACTTTATGGTTCTATAAATAAGCTCCCTTGTAACAATGCGTAGAATTTATGGAATAAAATATTACTCCACTGTGAGATGGACTACTTCCATAAAATTTCGTAGAATGATAGGATTGATTTGTCTAACGCATTGCCTGATGACTTCTTAGTGATCTTGATTTCGAAATGGTCGAAAACTTTATTTTCAAGGCAACCCCAAAAAAGAAGTCCATTGGTGTGATATCGGGCGATCTTGCGGGCCAAGGGTTTTCAAAAAAGCAACCAATCCACCGATTAGGGAAGTAGTAATCTAACCATTCCCTTACTGCAATAGTACTATGGATTGACGCGCCATCTTGTTGAAAATAAAATTCCTGACGGACATTTAGTGGCAGATTCTCAATGAAATCACTTACAACGGTTTGCAAAAAGTCCAAGTACATTGCAGCACTTAGATTTTCACGGAAAAAAAATGGTCCTAAAATACGATTGCTTATTATCCCGCACCAAACATTCGTCTTGAACGAATATTGATTCCTACATTCGATCACAAAGTGGCGGTTCTCGTTTGACCACATGCGGCAATTTTGTGAACTTACTGTATCGTTACTAGAAAAAGTTGCTGCGTCGGTAAAGAAAACATGCCTACCAAAGTACGGGTTATCTTCTATCATACCTTGAAACCAAAAACAGAAGTCGAGGCGAGCATTAAAATCCCGTGCCTGAAGGGTATGTACAAATTTTGGCTTATAGGCTCTGTAATTGTGTTTCTTAAAAATCCTTCGTATTGACCTTTTAGAGACACTTACATATTGTCTCTGAGACAATGGCATCGTTGGAACTACGGCTGCAGACAGCAACACATTTAAACTTGTGTCTTCATTAGTTAGGTTTTTCTTGTGCGGCTGTTTGAATTTATTTTCGACTGCTCTTGTTTGTTTAAATTTAGTGATAATTCTTAAAACGGTTAAATGAATTATATTTCTATGGGAATGTCTCTGATTAAAAATATCTGCTGTTTCGCGAGAAGAATGGTGATTTTCCCCAAAAATCAAAACGACTTCAATTTTTTCTTGTAAAGACAATTTTGGTTCTGCCATTTTTTACAACTAAAACAACAACTGACGCTTAACGTCAGCTTGAATCCTAAATATTTTTTCATGGCAACTAGATTTCAATGAAAACGAATTTTATTATATAAGGGTTTGAACTTTAATTAAATGAACCAATGGGTTTAAGAGTTTTTAAAAAATTTGGGACGGCAAAATATTGTTAAATGTATGAAGTAAACCCTCATTTGTTTTACGTAAAGTTATTTCGCTTATCCATAGAATAATGTACGGTGTGCACCAGAAAAATGAGATTATTTTTGACGTTATTTTATTAAACGTCCAGTTTTCGCGTATTTAAATAAATTTAAGTAAGTTATGTGTCTAATTGCCCACGAGCTGTTAAAAAACTGAATTTATAGTAGTAAAAACGTTTTTTTTTTGTGCTTCCGAGCTGAGATTTGGTATTTATGGATAACCTTTAAGTGCAAACAACATTTCCTAATAAAGAAATTTTCTACGGTGAAAAACAAGGGCACTTTATTCTTGAGTGAATTTAATGTTTTCACCTCTCCCTCGTATACGACGCAATTTTTACTAGTTTTGTTTATGCTTTTTTTTTTTGAGAACATGCAGAACATTTCCACCGTCAAAAAAATTTGGTAAGTTTTGAATAAAAAAAATCCCCTTTGGTGCGTACTTTCTGCCGGTCACTGTATATTAGCCAATTTAATTATGAATGAACTCATAACTCACGTAATTAATGAACTTTCTATTGATTTAACCTTTATTAAGTTATATGTAAAGGGTATATTGTTGGCTTGTCCTGGTGATAGAGTACCAGTCCTCTTCAATTATTTCAAAAATTTCCACCCCAAGATCAAAATCACTTTAGAAAAAGAATTAGGTTGGCACATTTGGTTTCTTGAAACTGTGGTTATTTAGAATTCAAATGGCACTTTATCTATTAATTGGTGCATTAAATCCACTGCATCTGGACGCGTAGTTAATTATTTATCGCTCTCACAAATTAAGGGGGGGAAATGTGTCTGTGATGGACCCCTTAAGGAAATATCATTAGGTTTGGAGTTATTTATTGTTTTTTCATGAAAATCTCTACTTAATTCGAAGTTGATTATAGTATAGGGTGAATTTCTTATCAATTAATTTCCTATTTAATGACATAGACATTAAAAAAAAATAGTCGAGGGTTCCATCATTAGCACTTATGTGCCCATGTCAGCCCCCTTTAAAATAAATGATAAAAGTGTATTTTTAAATTTTTATTAGACAAGATTATCTTTGCAATAAAAATATAAAACTAACATAATAAAACATTAAGTACATAATTCACAAATAAATGATTTGCAACGGTAATAAACACCAGCGCACTCAATGTGGCACCACGATTGGCATGTTTGACAACGAGTCCACTTTTCTCTTGCACGTGAGTGCAGGTATAACTCATTGCGGTAAACGGAACTAGTATTATCTGAGTCGACTTTTCCTTTATTCAGAAATTCCTACAAAGCGAATTCATCTTCATCAGAACTGTCATTATATTTATATTATATTATAACCACATTATATTAATTTCTTTGTATATAGCGGATTTTCACTTTGGGGCCAGACCCCCGTTCGTAAGGGAGCATGAGAAACGTCTTGGACTTTAACTCCGCGGTCGGCACCCTCTTCCGCATAGTTTGCCACCCTCGCCCCAAAATGCTGGCTACGCCACTGGCTACAGCTTGAGGGGCAGGTGAAATTTCTTTTACTGAAATGTTAAGAAGTAACGATGAAGACGAGTTAAGAGCAGATGTACTTGGTTGGTTTCCAGTGTCTAATTCCAATTGGTTTTCGATTATATTGACTTGAGCCTCGGGAATCTGCTTATCCGTTGCTAAAGCTGATGCAAACTCCCAGTCTCCAAAGACATGATATGAAAGGATGGATCTGGTCTTTTTGAACGAATTTATTGCATTTGATGGTACAGCACTTTTCAAATAAGCTTGAATAAAACCCGCTATTTTGAATTGAGTCACTGCCTTTTCTGGGTTTTGACGGAGCCATGATTGGATTTCTTGATCGAAATACGTATGATTGTGGTTGAACGTGATAAAAACAGTGTGCAGGAAAGCAAAACACAATAACACCATTTTCTTTAGCAAACTGCAAAGAAACAAGACTCTTATGGCTACTGTGCCCACCTAGGAGTAAAATAACTTTTTTTGTGCGAAAGCTATGCTACCAGCGGGAGCACCGTTCATAAGCTCATCGTTCATCCTTTGACGAGGGTATATAGATAAGAGCAGGAGGGACGTAAGTGCCTATGACATTCATTGCGCACACTACGGTTACGTGTTGCCCACGCTCTGCACTACTGAGCGCACCAACTTGCTTACACCCTTTTGCAGCGTAAATTTTTTGACATTTCTTTTCGACTGTACTCAGACCTAGATGTTTTCGAGGAGAAAGTTGAACTGCTCCAGAGTATTAGATGATGCATTGAAATATGCTTGAATATTGGGCTTGTTAAAAGCATGGGTTCTCGGTAATGATGTACTTTCTGGACTTGGCAAAGATATTCATGGATTGCGCTTTAGAAGCCCCTAACTCATTTCCAACCTGCCATTTTTGTTTCGCAATTAAAATCATGTTTTATTTTATTTTTTTCGGCTACTTCGAATACCATCCGCCGCAAATCTTTAGAAGTTAGTCCAAAAGATCTTGTTTCCAGATCAATAATATGATCTGCAATCTCCTCTTCGACGGCTTTAGAGAAAGTGGCTTTTCGTCCTCCCAAATAACCCTTTAAAAAATCCTGTTCAGCCAAACGCCTTCGTAAATTTGATTTGGGAACATTGAAGGTCTTTGCAGTCAACCCCTGGTTCATCATAGAACACAGTTAAAGGAGTTCATTATAGGTCACATTGCATAAATCAGATAAAAATCCCAAGTTTTTCTTGTTCTTTGCCATAACTTCAACTTTTGCCCGGCAATTAACATGCAACAGTTCCTTCGAACTGCAGCAACAATAGCAGATCCTAGCTGAGCGTAAAACAAGGGTTACCTAACATCATACCAATCTAAAAATATTTTATTATATCAATACTTACCAATTTTAACTTCTTTATTTATTTTCTTAAAAACTGCTTATATTTGTGTGAGCGCTTGTAAACAACTGATTATAAACTTCAATCAACCTAACCAATATAGCGGTAGTGTAGTATGCACGGTAAATTTGAAGATACAGCTAGTGGTCCATCATTGGCGGGGGTCCATAACAGGCACATCATTTCCTCTAGTCCAGAATATCACTCGCAGAATGAAGAGGTTATAATAAATATTTTAAAGCTGAATAATTAAGCACTGTCATTGATTAATAGAGTAATTCACTAGTATAAAAATCAAAGTGAATACCGATTTGTAAAGTATTATAAATTTCCATATATTCGAGATTTCTCCGAAAAGAAAGAAAACATATTAGGAATAATAACCCGCATTGCAGGGTTGGCATTTTACAATACGAAATTGGTCAGTACCTACTGTTTTTACTAAGTTGAAAGATTAAACACCGCTTGATTTTTTTTCCAATTTGGTTTACAAGATTCCCTGTTCTGGATGTGATAAGTGTTACATTGGCATGACGAAACAATATCTAAAAAATTTAATCTATCAGCATCGCTATATGATCGTAGAGAAATAAACCGTAACAAAACTGAAAAAACGGCGTTGTCAGAACATCATTTTACATTAATTTGATCATTTGTTTGATTTTGGCAGTGTTTCAATAGTGGGCCGAGAGAACAATTACTATAAGCGACGTTTGGGGGCAGTTATTTACATAACTCTCAATAATACTATCAGTGCCGTTCCTAGAATAGCTGCGTCTGTGTGCGAGAATAATTTTGCCCCCCCCCCTTCCCCTCATACCGTATGGATTAATTCAAATTTCTCTGAAATACTTTTATCTTAAATGAAACTAACCTGAACATAATAATTATTAATTTATTGATACAATAACCAAATGAATACGTTATTTTATATACATATACAGTGTGATTCAAAAGTACTTTGACAAACTTCTGGACTAATGGATTGTAAAAGAAAGCCTAGCATGTTCCAAAGCGTTGGGGGCCAACGCTTATCAGAGGGGGGGGGGGGGGCATGTCAAAAAAATGGCGGGCTCTGCATTATAATTATAAACTTTCACACTTCTAGACCACTGTGCGTTGAGGTCGCGGACCACTGTGCCACACCCAATGTTAAGTTCAAATGTGTATTTTGTATCTTGATGTTATGTTTATTTTATCTTCACTAATTTTTTAATTTTAATCATCTTAAAGTTTCTTTAAAATATGGCGTTCTGAGAGCAGAAGAAAGCTCAAATAAAAAAGGGGCAGAGCAGGACATGGCCAGATTGCTAACGAGGGTCCCCGATCCTCTAAAATATAAACAAAAAGCGAAAAATAATGATAATTAACAATGGAAAAACAAATAACAATCCCGGGGTATCAGAGAGATATTAATACATTCATATATACAATACCTATATGTTACTAAATATTAATCAACAAATCTATTGTAATATATTATTGTAGATATTTTATCAGTAGTTCTTATTTATCCATTGTAGGTACAAACAACGTACTACTTACGTCTGCAGTACGTACATAGCACGAAGTGTGCGTACATCTTTAACACGTACTTGTTGTACGTCTTTAAGACGTACTATTGTGTGGAAAATGTACGTACTACGTACAATAGCGTAAGACATACTTTATGTCCAACTAAGACGTACTTAAAACGTCTTATGTGTATTTATGCTGGTTGGGTTAGCATTTTAACATTGAAAATGTTTATATTATCGCACGGGCACGTTAGTATGGGTACGGAATTCGAAATTCTTGCGTTGCATTTGTCCCTGACGTCACACCACGGTGGGTTGGCTGACGCGGCTGGAGCGCGCTTCAGATCATATTCGTATTTCGTAGCGAAAGCGCTTATGTATGATTTATAATGAACGCCGATTACATTAGTTGCATGCTGTTGTTGGAGCAAGTAGACGAAGAGGAGATGTTAGCCCAAATTCATCCATTTCGACAAACGTCATATTATATTAACACTTGAATTTATACTATAGGTACCATATTTAAATCAAAGCTGCAGCATACCAAGTAAACAAATCAATTTGATTAAGACGTCAAAGTACCAAAACATTTTAAAATTGTATCATTAGTTGGTATATCCGAGAAAATATCAAAATTAGAAAAAAGTCAGTGGCGTGCATTTTTTGTCAATAATATCCGTTAAGTAGTGTTTCCTGGGACGCCACTGGACTTAATAAATTTAATCTAGTTAGGGCAAATTAAGCCTCTTATCATTATGAATGACGGTACCAAATTGCAATAAAATCGGAAAAAGGATATTTACAAAAATAATTAAAAAAAAAAAATTTTTTTTTAACTTGAACACCCTGTACATCAAAAACGGGGCAACTCCGTATACATGTTCAGGTTAGTACTTCTGAAACACCCTGCATACATTCAAATACAACGGTCAAAAACACAAATATTTCCGCGATCACCGCCACCGCCAAACAGCCAAGGTTGGTAGTCTCAAAGCTGCAGCGCCACATAAAACTTATCGAGGCGTGGTTAGACAAATGGAAGATTCGCCTAAATGACGCTAAAACCCAAGCCATCTACTTTTCGAGGTCAACATGTAAATTTCCCCAAACCAGACTTCAAGTCAAAAGCACCAGAATAGACTGGTGTAATAACATCAAATATTTGGGCCTGTCCTTCGATAAGAGGCTGGCTTGGAACGATAACGTAGACCAGCGCTTAAAAAAAGCGAATGGTCAACTCGGCGCCATCTACTCGCTCATCAATAGTAGAAGTAGACTAGACTTACGACAAAGACATTGCTGTACAAGACTATTATTAGACCTGTTCTTCTTTATGGCGTCGCCTCCTGGTGCACCGTATCCAAGTCAACAATAAAAAAAATTCAGACATTCCAGATCAAAGTACTCAGAATTATGACTAACGCTCCACGCTTCACGATGATACATACGCTACATAATGACCTACAACTGCCGACAATTGCTGAACATATTGACAAACTTATTATCAACTACTACAAACGGACCGACGTTTCCCTAAATCCGCCGATCATACAATCACACATTCACTCAAACCCACTTAAATCATACAGACTACCGAGAGACTGGCTCACTCCTGCCCAGCCTCCCCTTCCCCCTCCACCACAATAAACTGACCGAGAACGATCACAAAATAATTAAAACTACACATAGACCAAGTCTGTGTACTGTGAAACTACACACCTCTGCTGCTGTCTACCACCCCTTCTACCTCAACAAGTTACGAATTTGAAGATTCAGCATTAAACCTATGTATGCTAAGTCCCGCTGAGAAGCTTACCTGTATACAAATAGAAATTAATAGTCCCCGACTGATTTAAAGAGCGAACATGATCCAGATTGATAACAAACAATAACACCAAACGATATAATGCAATAACGCGAAAATCACCGGTAAACTAAATTCAACCCTGTCGTCCAGGGCCTTTTAGTTTTATTGCCGCTTGACCAATCGAACTAGAGTTACTGTTGTCATAAAGTACTGATCAATGTTTCCTTTGTATGCATAATCTTGGATTTGAATATGGTATAGGGTAGACTGGGGTGTGTAAAAATGGGGAAAGTGGAAAATCAGAGCGCCAATCAGGCAATATTGAAAGTTTACTTGTCTGTGTGGTTCGAGGCAACTAACTATACATTAGCGCTGTTGAATTATCTATTCCCGGCGAGTTACCAGGTGTTTTTTTCTATCTGAGTAGTAATTTGTAACATAACCTCCGAATCGGTCCGTTGAATAGTGTGTGATATCCCCATAAAAAATTGGTCAAAGGTAAAAACTTATAATATACTTTTAGTTTTATTGCATTTTCTTATGTTTAGTCAATTGTTGTAGCTTTAAAATCCTATATACCGACCAAATCTGAAAGCGGTTTTTACTCACGAACAGGTTTGCACTTCCCCCATAAAAAACATAATGTTGGGCATGTGTGAAAATTGTAATGGGGAAAGTGTAAAGGTTAGTTTACACTTGCCCCATTTTCCTGGGAATGCTAAAGTTCGTTGGGACTGACACTTAAAGCTTTTATTCTTTACAGAGAGTTGGCGTCATGGTACGAAATTTTAAAAGAAAGTCCGATAGGGCTGCCTATGGGGAGGAGCAATTAAATTCTGCAATAAATGCCGTCAATCAAGGTCAATTAACCATGTCGATGGCCAGTACGGAATTCAGAATCCCATACATTACAATCTACTGTAGAATAACTGGACGCTATGGCGAAAAAAGCAAGACACAGGGCCGACCTCCAATACTTTCTTGGCAAGATGAGTGTCAACTGGCCGAAAATATAAAAACAATGGAGAAGTGGGGATATGGATTAACTTTGAGAGAGTTTCAAGAAAAAGTCCGGGACTTTGTAACTTTAAATAATATTCCCAATCCTTTTAAGAACAATATGCCAGGCACAGACTGGCTAATAAAGTTTAAACAAAGTCACTCTTTGAGTATGAAAAAACCACAAAGCTTAGAGTACTGCAGGAAGAAATATACGGACTCATTCATAATAGACCAATATTTTGTTTTATTGGAAAAGGCTATATTGGAGTTGGGTCTTCAGGATCGTCCTGAATGTATTTACAATTTAGATGAGACTTCACTGTGTACAGATCCTTCTCGTCTTAAATTTGTTGGCGCGAAAGGCAAACCCTCTTCAAGAATTATTGCATGCTGGATCGGGCAGAGAAAATATAACCGTCCTGGCAGGAGCAAGTGCTAGTGGTAGAAAATTGCCACCATTGATGATATTTAAAGGCAATAATGTATGGAGTTCCTGGATTTTAGAAAGAAATGAAGACCTCTTCAAAGACACCGTATATGCAGCCAGCGCCAATGGATGGATGACCTCCGAAATATTTAGAAATTACTTTCTAAAGACTTTTATCCCTTCGGTTCGTGATCAGCCACCAATTATTGTTATACAGTGAGCTCAAAAAGGTTGGAATAAATTCGTTTAAAATTCAGGTGATTATTTTCTGGGAAAACGCTTGGGCGTGTCGATTATTATTTTTAATTGCGAATTTTTTGACATAAGAAATGTGTATAGAGGTTGTCTTAAGAAGAACATATACCGCCAACATTAATTTTTTTAAATAGAACACCCTGTATATTATAATATTTTTAAATTCTACGATACATTCTAAACACTTTTTGTATAACATACCATATCTCCAAGATCAACGGTTTTCGATATATTGACATTTTTTCTGGTACGAAAACTACAATTAAAAATGAACTCTTTACATCTATCTATTTAGTCTATAATATTTACATAGACTATATTAAATTTTATTTTAATAAATGTTGAAATTGACCGCCAACAACTTCCTGGCAATATGCAAGTCGATCTTTGAATTCTTCCAAAACGTTATGGATTACCTGGGGCTCTATTAATCTAACCTCATGCCTTATTCGAGCTTTAAGTTCATCAATATTGTTAGGTCTGGTAAAGTATACTTTAGATTTTAAATAGCCCACAGAAAAAAATCTAGCGGGGTCAAATCTGGTGACCTTGCCGGCCATTCTTTTGGACCCCGTCGACCAATCCACTTGCCAGGAAAGACTGTATCCAAGTACTCACGCACCGGGCGTGTGTAATGGGCTGGTGCTCCGTCTTGCTGGTACCATAAGTTATTGTTGGGAATGTCTGGCTCATCTGGATTTGGATAGAGTACAGCAAGTGCCGGTATTAACTCAAATTCTAAAAATTCTAGATACAGTTCGCCATTTAACGTACTATCAAAAAAGAAGGGTCGTCACTCTTTGAGTATGAAAAAAACACAAAGCTTAGAGTACTGCAGGAAGAAATCTACGGACCAATTCATAAAAGACAAATATTTTGTTTTATTGGAAAAGGCTATATTGGAGTTGGGTCTTCAGGATCGTCCTGAATGTATTTACAATTTAGATGAGACTTCACTGTGTACAGATCCTTCTCGTCTTAAATTTGTTGGCGCGAGAAGCAAACCCTCTTCAAGAATAATTGCTGGATCGGGCAGAGAAAATAAAACCGTCCTGGCAGGAGCAAGTGCTAGTGGTAGAAAATTGCCACCATTGATAATATTTAAAGGCAATAATGTATGGAGTTCCTGGATTTCAGAATAAAATGTAGACCTCGTCAAAGACACCGTATATGCAGCCAGCGCCAATGGATGGATGACCTCCGAAATATTTAGAAATTACTTTCTAAAGACTTTTATTCCTTTGGTTCGTGATCAGGCACCAATTATTGTTATATATGATGGGCATGTCTCGCATGTGGATTGCTTATTAATTCAAGCCGCGAGAGAAGAAAATATTCATATACTTAAACTGTCAGCCCATACAAGTCATTTACTTCAACCTCTCGATTTGAGTGTGTTTAGATCCTTTAAGGCAATATGGGAGAGGGAAGTAATAACATGGCAAAGACGACATCAGGGACAATGACTACCAAAAGGGAATTTGCCACATTGCTAGTGAACACCTGGGCTTAAGTAGATTCCGGAATCATAAGAACAGGATTCAGAAAGGATGGTATTGTTTCATTTAATAGACATGTTATTCCTAAAGAAAAGTATGACATCGATGCCCTAAAAAGATGGGAGGAACACTTAAAAAATCAAAGATCTGTAACAGATTTACAACCGAGGCCAGAACGCATTGATGAAAGGAATGAACATGATGCTGTAGCACCGAATGTAACAGAAAAACCCGCTACTTTCGAACAGTCAATGTTAAAAACAGTAAAGCCTTTTACATCTGGCGCTTCATTTAAAAGGAAACTAGCATCTAATGCAGAATTACTTACAGCTCCTTCATCAGCATCTAGTGCCACCAATCTCAAAGTAATTGTCAGCTCTGATCAAAATGAAAAAAATATACTAAATAATCATCAGGATCCTATAACTGCAGCTGTAGTACCAGCTACAACCGAAAATCGGCAAGAAAAGAAGGTAAGTTTTGATGATCTACTACTTGATTCGTTCCGACAGTCCTTCTTCTAATCCAAGGAAACGAAAGCGCTTAATTCAAGGTGGCCAAACCATTGCAGGTACTATCGCAAGTAGTCAGTCAAAACTCTCTACAAGTTCATCTACTATATCTAAACCAGCTATGAAAATTGACCGAAAGAGTAAACAAAGTCGGCCAAGTCCGTATCAATTTGAATCCAGCTCCAGTGAATCAGATAATGAAAGTGTACCTTTTATGGAATCGGATCAAAGTTTCACTTTAGAATCGGATTACGAAGATCAGATTCCTAAAATAAACAAAGACAATATTTCCATTAAAGACTGGGTACTGGTTAAATACACGTTACCAAAAGCAAACAAACATTTTATTGGCCAGGTAAACACTGTTGACAACGGCTTTGAAATCAAGTTTACTAGAAAATTAAAAGACAATTGTTTATGGCCAATCACCGATGATGGCGATGTAGTACAGCTAGACGATATAGTGACTCGTTTACCTGAACCGGTAGTAACACGCCGAGGAGGTTTTCATTTTGATGTGAAATTTGCGGGATACAATATTTAACAAAGTTCCATAAAATTATTCGAATTTTTAAACTTTAAGTTTCTTTTCTGTTATATTTTCTTCTTGGGAATAATTCCTATGGTTTTAGAGATTAAAGCCAAACATTGGGTTTTGAACGGATAAATACGTTTATAAAAATATTATTCTTGTTATTAGTAATTTTTTTAGGGTTATTTTGGATTACTTATTATTTTTCAGTGGTACCTTTTAATTTTTCGTTGTTATGATTTGTTTGGCTAAGTATTTCTCAACAATAAAAAGTTCATAACTTCCCAGATTTTTATTTTTTTTTAAGTCTGTAAAAAGAAAAATTGGCATGGGAGATATAAACTTCATTTTCCCATTACCACTTCTGCGAACATGCATGGAAATTGTATTCCGATTTTACACTTTCCTTTTTTGGGGTAAGTGTAAAATTTCGGTACAAAAAAAATAGTCATTCAAATCTCAAGATCTCAAAAATAATTCATGAGTGCCCTATGCAGTATGAAAAGTAAACATATTAAACTATTACTTTCTTACAAAGACACTTTTATAAATATTGTATATTTAAAGGAGGAAGGAAATAAACTTGAACTATTAAAAAGGGCTTCGCACTTGCCCCAGTCTACCCTAATTATAAGCTTTGTAATGTAATGTAATGCTAAAAAATAAACAGAATGGTTTTGTACAGTTTACCGTTCTTCCCTACACTTGCTGCCACTTTTTTTCATGCATTTTCTTTCATTAGAACATTTTTGTAATTTTCGTTCTCATAGTTGTATAAAGGGGGGTACTTTTGCACCTCCTCTATCAAACACTCGTCAGTAATTGCCGAAAACGGTGGCATTCTGCTGAGCGATCGCGGCTGGACTGGTCTCTCTAGCAGTCCGAACGCAGCCGCTGCAATTGACGGCGAACGCTGTGTCGCTAAGCTGCGGCAGTGAAACCGTGTACATACAAATCGCAATAAACCAGTACCGAGCCACTAATCGCGAACGCCAGCCGCGGCCGCTGACTGCTCCACAGAAACCATACTTTAGAGCCGCGTTAGAGTTTATAACCTTTATTTTACTATTTGTTATATTATGAATCAATAAAACTTATATCAACTACCTAAATATTACATTCAAATCTATAAGTTTTCGCAGATCTCAAATCTCACAATAGTCACAAGCGTTGCACTCTGCTTCGGCATTTTCAATGTCTTCCCCGGTTGCATCTTTGTAAAGGACTGTAAATTTTTTTATTACATTTTATAATTTTAAATTTTCTGACGGCTCAAAAGGCCTTTTAAATTAATTTACGTACATTTACTTGCGGTTACCCCTGTGTGACGTCACTATCTCCTATAGGAAGTCGTGACGCGCTTGCTGCCACGGTTACTTCCTGTTTACGACTAAGCCAGGTTACATCGTCCTTTCTAAGTTGCTGAGTAACAGGAGAAAAAAAATTAATATTATCTTTTTCTTTTTCTAAAATAGTGTTAGAAAAAGTATAGTCTAGAACTCGTATGGAATAGTATTTCGTACTTGATATTGTTATAGAATATACTATTAAAAGTAGTAATAATAAGATACTGCTTTAATTGAACAAGTAAGCGCATCTCCCTTATTATATTATGCACAGAATAAAGACCCTTGCACAAGTTCAAAACAGACGAACTGTAGGAGGTAATGACGTCACCGCCTCGCGAGCGTTTTATTTGACTTTGATCTCTTAGGCCGGATTCTCACCAGATCGGACCGACCACAATCGTCCAGATTTTGATCACGCGACGAAGATCGTTCACCTATTTACAAATGGGTACGTGTCCACTGACACGATTTCAGTCGTGACCGATTTCAGTCGGGTGATATTAGTCGTACAAGACGCAGCTTGCAACGTCTTGGTCGGCAATCGCCTTTAACAACTTGTTGAATTTTGGTGTATTTTAATAATAATTATTTGAGTTTGTGCGATGGAAGAACAACAAGTAAACATAAACTTGTGTTTGGAGGTTGAAAATCATCCGTGTTTGTATGACGTTACGCGAGATGACCACTCCAAACGGTCAGTGGTGTAGAAAGCATGGGTCGAAGTTGGAAGGGCAGTAGGATTATCAGGTAATTTATTAAAAAAAAATCATTGAAACATAAAAACACTTTTATTAGATTTTTTTTAGTTACCTTCACTATTTCTTCCGCTACACAATATTTCCACTGCGGACGAATGGCACCTGGCTTGCTCAAAAAGTAATGTGCAAGGTAATCACGATAGGATACTCTGGTCGGTGGTTGGCCAGTGCAAAATTTCTTGCTTCCATGTATACCAGTCTCGTATTTTCCACCTCTTCTCGATTTTTTACTGGCACATATGCACGACCTTCCCTTTTTCTTACAAAATTATGTAGTATACAGCATGCTTTAATTATGTTTTCTATATTTGTTCTGTTGGGAGCGAGCACGACTAAGTCGATAATTAAATATACGTCGTAGGTTAGTTAGCCCCCTTTGTTTGTATGGTGTCATAATTGCCTTTTTCAATGGAAAAGCTTCGTCACCTATAAAATAAAAGGGAAACTCTGTGTGCCTATTATCATCTGGTAAACATCTAGCAGTAGGAATGTGCAAATCATCGTCATCCCGATCTAACCATTGTCCAAGTCTGGACTGGCGGAGAATCCCTCCATCGCTCATTCTTCCATAGAAGCCTGTTTCTATCGAAATAAAATTTTCATCAGCATCCGCACATCCCAGCATAACAATTGAATGGTAATGCTTGTAGTTGAAATCCAACGATCCAGCATGAGGAAGCTGCTGCATTCGGATATGTTTACCATCTAAACTGCCAACACAGTTGGGCAGATTCCAAAGCTCTTCAAACCGTTGCGCAATGTTTCTCCACATATTTTCATTCGATGTTGGCATGTAATCCGCGTGTAGAGCTCTCCATGTGGCAATAACGGTTGAAGCGATTATATTGGATACGGTTGAGTGTCCTCGGACAAAGTAGAAGGCAAGGGAGGCCATAGATGCGCCAGTACCTAAGTACCTAAAAAGAAACGTTAATTATAGATAAGGAGCCCGAAATATACAGTACTCCACAAAAGTTTGGAAACACCATAAGATGCAGGATTAAATTTTTCATTTTAAAAACATTTCAGGGTGTTTCCAAACTTTTTGTGAAATACTATAGGTCTTAATATATTTTTTTTAACTTTCAGGTGAAGCCAGCAAAAAAAGGTGTACGAATTTAAGAACGGTATATGTTCGAAAGAAATTCACTCCAACAAGCGGATCAGCAGCCAAGAAGGAGTACTACCTCAATAAATATATGCAATTCCTTCTGCCCCATGTAAAACTCCCGGTCAAATCTACTGGTAGTAACTTATCACCCCTTCCCACTGAATCGCCTAACCGCCAGTTAGGTGAAGGAAACAGTCAACAAGATGATTTACAGAGCCAAGATGAGACTTTAACAAGAGACATTGAAGAAGAGAATATTAAGGAACTGCCCCATAATGAGAATTCTACTAGTACTGTCGATCCTCAAACTACTTCCACTTAAACTGCCCGTGTGAATTCTGCAAGAAACCACAGGAAAATTGCTAAACCCTTGTCTGATGTTGATCAAGCTTTTGTGGAATACCAGAAGTGTCCGATCTACCGGAAACTAAATTTAAAATGTTCAAAAGACGCGTTCTTGCACTTTTAGACGACCTCCAGGTGTCTGATCTACCTGTGACACCAAGCACTACGTCATCCCATTCAGGGTCGCGATGGACTGATGACACCACAATATTTTCGCCCGAGTCTTTATCTGTGCAAGAGTATAAGTCCTTTGGAGGTACTCGCCCACTAGCAATACCGATGCAATCTTCAAGTTTCCAGACAACGTGCGAAAATGCCATGAGTACTAATATAGTCATGTTGCAATTAGGTATATCATTTTTGTAATACGTATTCTGTTTTAAAATAGGAAATATAAATATACATACCTTAATGTTATGAGAAGTCTTTCTTCCACTGACACGCATTTTCTGTGATTTGTATCTTGTTTAGAAATATATGGACGCACCATGTTAGATAGAAAGTTAAAGATGTCTTTCGACATGCGGTACATAGATTTAAACTTATCGTCGTGGTACGCCAGTTCACGAGCGCAAATGAAAGCACCTCTGTTTTGATTTTCCGCTATGTACGGATGCACCCAAAACCGGCGACGGCGTCGTCGTCTTCTATACGCGAGTATTATTACAACATCTTCGTCTTCTTCACTAGACGACATCTTGGAGGAGACTAGAAGCACAGCTTAATATAACAATCAGCTCGAAGACTCGACGGCGGCACTTTAATCTATTAGATTGGACTAGACAAGGACGCAATGCGCATTTTCTCTCTCGTGCTTGGGCTATAAGTCGGGGCCGGACTACAAATATTTAGTAGTTAGTAAATTATGTGTAACAGTACCGTATTGTATTTTAAAATTTCAAGAGTCAGGGAATTTTTATTTCAAATCCTACCATAAAAAAGCGGCATTAGTGTTTTTTTCTGCTTTTTTACAGTTCTTTTTGTGATACTACATTATGTACTACAAAAAATTAAATTGTGTTTAGTAGAGAAAATGAAGGGTGGGGTTTACGAAAGTGACTCGTCATGAATTACCTATATACAGTGACAGAACAAGATGTTGCATTATGGGAAAAAATTTTGTATTAAGATTAAAAAAAAATAAAATACCGTAGATAGCCTCTGCATATCGTAAAACCGAAATATGCATAAAAATAAATTTCAAAAATACAACTGTATACAGGGTAGGGGCACATATTTGACGTCGACCTTTTGGTTTTTTTTGTCCTTGTGAAAGTTGGATGTTAATAAAGCTAGCAGTATCAGCCGAATTGCAAAATTTAGGTGTTGCAGCTTGATATTGCTGTAACGTTATATTATCTTCCAAACCATTTATCTGGTTTTCAAGCACTTGAACCCGCTTACGCAAACACTGGTTTTCTACAGTTAATGTTTTGATGGATTCCCTGTATTTTCTTTTTCTTGGCGTATTATACGTTAAACTACCTGTTGTCTGGGTACTTGTTGGAGACATCAAAGGAGAAATGTTTTCACTGTTAACATCGTGCTCATCTGAGTCGGCTTGTGCTGCAGCTGGAATCAAAATTGTGAGGTTACGGGAATGAAGTCCACTGGCAACATCATCTTGTGGCATAGCTGAGACCACAGTTGAGTCTCCAAGGCAACTGTTTTCATTATTATTATGATTTTCATTACCCTTTTGGACTTGTGATGTAGCTGGGACTATAATTTTGTTTTCAATAATACGTATTTTAGCGGGGATTAACAAGGGCCGGCAGTAGGTGTGGTCACCTGCATCTTTTGAGCTACCTTCTAGAGACGGGAACAAAGTAGGAATTGCGTTTGCACACAAACGCTTACGCAGATGATTCGTGAACATTCTTTGTTCAAAATGATCTCCACAGAGCCTCTGGCTTATATACAAACTGTCTACTTTTTCCAGTAAGTCTTCTCTATTGGCTTTCATGGCCCACACCCTAGACCTGAAGCAAAATATATAATCTGTTACAAACCGACAATGGCAGGTAAAAAAAAATTTAAAAATTAAAAAATTATTTTTATCAACCTAGATTGGTAGTTATTGGACATTATTACGTTTCTCATTAGACTCATTTACCACTTTTATGGCCATATTTTATTAAGTAATTATCAGGTATAATGCCAAAATCCTGTCGTCATTACGATGGCGCCTTTCCTCAAATACTTTCTCTTTTGTCCATAAATGGAATTTTAACGGCTTATTTTTAAATATGTATTTACGTATCGTATCGACAAAGAAGCCACCACAATATTTGAAGTTAAAAACTATTTGTACCATTGACAAGTAATAAACAATGACCACATAATTTTATATAATTTATCCGCTTATTATACCCAAATATTTTGTCTTCACTTACATGAGCAATGTTACAATCAGTTAAAAATGTTTTTGCAGCACCTCGTATATTGTTTTTTTACACTACATATTATTTTTCTATACCCATCCTCTTATTATTTAAATATAAGCATACGCTGTCCCTATGGAGAAGATGATGCAAAATAAACTTGAAAATGGTCTTTGATGCACTAAGCTTTTAGCTGTCATAATTCTGTATTTCTTGCACCTATAATCGTGGCAGTTTTTTTAAAGGTTTTTTTGAATCAATTTTATCATACTCCCAAATATCACGTGCATAGTTACAAGAAAATTGCCAACAACTTTTTTTTGTATTCGCTGTATATTTCTTTCATTCAGTAATGTAGACGTACACGTACCTTTTTTTTCTTAATTTTCCATAGCAAACATCCGAATATAAACGACGCAGTAAAAAAAAAGTGATTATAACTTTTTTTTTGTGAACCCTGTACACTTTTTTTACATACCACTTTTTTACACCCATCAATGTACACATTTATACCAAATATCTTTTTCTTAATTTTTCATAGCAAAAATTAGGCATCACAAAAACCATTTCACAAAGTGGTGTTAACAGGTACGGGTCCCACGACGCAGCCGCCCCATAGCAATTTTATATAAATATTCATATAATAAAGCATATTATGCTCGGTAAATAATATAAGCACAAGTACGTTAAAACATTTTTTCGTACTTGCCTATTACATTGTTTAGGAAATCTAAAAAAGCTTTTCTTGCTGTTGTAACCTTTATTTATACAAGTTCTAACAGCACAAACGTGCCCCCCTTGACTCATTTTAAAATGAACTAAAGTCACTAAACACTTTTTCTACAATAATCACACAAATATTTTTACGCACGCCGATGCTAGGCTATCGAGACAAATACGGAATACTGCTACCGTCTACGCTGCCCATGATGTGATTTCGCCAGGCGGGCGGAGCTAACTTTACATGCGCGAAGATCGGCGCTAACTGTTCCCGCCAACAGAGATTTCCAGCTGATTGTTATATTAAGCTGTGCTAGAAGTGTCTCCTCTATAAAATAATGTAACACCCGATGGACATGATCCCTCGATTTCGGTCGGACCGACTACAATCGAGTCGATCCTGATCAGGACGATTGTGGTTGGTCCGATCTGGTGGACATGCGGCCTTATATTTCGAAAACTACTTATCGGATTGACTTCAAATTTTCAGGGCTGATCATACCTTATAAATGCTTCATAAAAATTAGGCAAATAGTGTAATTTGAGGTATATGAACAAATGTAAAAATAGCGCCGCAGGTGAAAATTTTCTATTCTAAAATTTGCATCAAACAGATGTATGATAAATTTTTTAATACTATTATAACCTTTTTGGAATGAACCCCCCTCCCCCCGGATCTGCTTGAGTATAGCTAAGAAAAGAGCCATTTTTGAAACTTTTTTTCTAATTATGAAAACTTTATTATCTTCTCTACCAAGACTTTTGGGGTTGGTTGACCCCCCCCCCCCCTTACCTACGACCCTGCCGGTCCAGTACATCGTGATTACGCGCTCCTTGCATTCATTTGTTTACATTGTTGGAATCTATAAATTAATTTTACTATATATATAGACACCAGTATCCGGCGTGGTGACTTTGCAACAGAAGGAATTGCAGTATCGTCAGCAAATAAAAACAGCTAGTTAAATCTGTGTCTGGGAATATCATGATCATAAATATTGTACAATATCGGAGCGAGAGGGGATCCATGCGGAACTCCCGCCCTGATGCGTGTTGTATCAGAACTCGCGTCTTCTGACGAGACTACAAAACTTCTATTCTCCAGAAACGTCGAAGAAAACCGCTCCCGTGTGAGCTCTCCTATTGAAAACCTGTAAGATTCTCGTTGCAGTCTAGTGGTCCGTCTCACCGTGCAATGTTCCCCCGTAAAACCGAACTATTTGTCCGGAAGAACATTGCGCTCCAAAACAAAATTTTTGACTGATAATTCGTTTTTCAGTGGTTTTAGATAGACTCGACAGTATACTAATCGGTCCATTACGTGTGTGGGGGTCTTCGTTTTGTTTAAATCTTGTGTGTCCCTGGCTACTGCTTTTGAGATTTTATAAGTTTTTTGTCGAGGCTTTATGTTTTAAATTATATTTAAGGAGTATAGACATTTCATCATCTAAAGACCAATCAATATTCCGTTTATTATTTATTTTAAAGAATTTTAAATAGTGTTTAAGTTAAGGTGGGCTTATACAGCCAAATATTATAACGTAATGAAATAAAAATACAGTAATTTTAACTTTTATGTGAAGATCGTTTCGCGCGTGCGTTGAAATACAACCTTTTATCATTCGGTAGATATATTTTCTGTTGGGTTGCCTTTTTATTTAATTTGAAATGTTGTTTTGATTATAGAGACTGTATAAATAAACGATTTAATAAGGTTTGTTAATATTCTGGCGCTGTCTAAATAATAATCAATAAAAAAAGATATTGGATCTGCTTATTTTATTTTAATGTGATGTTGTATGATTGTTTTCATACGCTTAAATATTTCGAAAGACCAATTAGGAGAGACGTCAATATTGTCAGTAAAAATCTGGCCACATGAACATCAAAGGGGTCGACAGCTTGTGTCGCTTCCGTTTCGTTTAGTTTTCTGGGGTACGGGTGACTAAAACGGTTAAACCGTCATTAATTTAGAGGTTAGGTGCTAATTCTAGAGGTGTGTCAAAGGATAAATAAATAAAACCAACAATAACACTATCATCCATTTTATTAAAACCCAAATTTATACAGCTTCATTACATACTAAAATATGAACGTGAAAAGAACACAAGCAGAAAATAATTAAGTGATTTACTTAAAAATATTTACAATAATAATGATACTGTGGTCATCTGGTCACAGACCAGCACGCGTTAGATTATTTTTTTTACTATAAAGTAAGGCTCTACACAAGCAGACCTATAGCGGCGATACGTTCAACAAAATTTACCATACATAACGGAAAGAAGACGAAACTCTTTGGAGACTCTCAGCACACTCATTGCTGGCTAGACTTTACAGTACTGGTAATTTCACAACAAAATATGCCAAACGGTTAAATGTGATAATAGTAGTCATGTGTATTGAGCACGACTGGTATGACACTTAGTACAATTTAACAACACAGTTACATCCTAGCTAACCTAAGTGTTGAAAGCCTAAATAATACTAAATCGTTCATCCGGCCGACGCGCGTCGGCACGAATAAGTGTTGAGAGGGGGTGTGCGTCTGTCAACAGGCAACTAGGAGACGCTCACCCGCGCCCACAGACCGCAACTGACTGACAGCACTAAGGCAACTGTAATTTTCAAGTGGAATGTATGAAAACACCATTGCGGACAGTTTTTTTACTTGGTACTATGACAGCACATTTTCGGTTGTGATTAGTGGACCACAATGAATTGTGTTACTGTCGCAAAATCTATTATTGAATGTCTTAATATAGTATAATTAAAATTATTAATTAAATAACTAGTTTGTGCGAAGACGATCCGCGCATGCATATAGCTATAACCTATAAATATATTTAGGATAGGCTTCGCACAAGATTTTATAATATAACTGCATAACAGCAGTGAATGTTCTAGAATTATTAGCAACACGATTTGTACAACAATCGATAGAGAACGACATCATTCAAGTGTCAATTTCAAATAAGAGAAAATCTAAATCATCTCGTTTTTGATAGTGTTGTCATGATACGAGGTCCCTCCCATCGAAACTACTATAAGTGATCTGCAGTGATCACCAAGTGGCAGTAGAGGGGTATGATGAGGCATTTAATAATAGGTCTCTTGTTCTAACCACCCTCCGGGGTTGCGTCTTAAGTAGAATCTTCTAACTTCATCGTAAATAAAGATGGAAAGCATGAAAGGAATAGCTGGTAACCACCATACAAATCTGTAAAAAATCACAGGAATTAACGAATATTAATTTAGTGATATAATTAATAATCTTTAAACAAGTTGGTGAAACAACAGGAAACGCAAAATTCCAAAAAGACAACTTCTTTAAATAAAAATCTTAATTTTATTATAAGGACAAGAGAAAAACCTTACTTGAGTGGGAACATACGCAATCCCTTGTCCATTCCAGGTGTGTAGGATAGGAAGCAAGCCAAGGCGGTTTCAAAGATTAGACCAAAGTTCAGAGCCCAATTTCTCATTCCCTGGTGTACAATCGAGTTACGACGGGTCTTGCAGATGATCAAGTCGGCCCATTGCACTACTACAATGGAAGTGAAAAAAGCGGTGTGACAGGTATACTCCAAGGTTTTTCTGTCTTTATAAGTCTGCAAAAGTAAATATGTATGTCAAGTTAACAATCATATGTTGGCAATTAAATTATTATAAACATTGATTCCACAATTGATCACTTTCATATGACGTCACAGGGTTGGCGGCCATTTTGATTGTAGGACAAAGTAAATAAACACAAGCGTAAAGGTTAGGTTATAAATTAAAGTTTTCTTTACAGTTTGCCTTGAATCATGAATTTGAGATCTCTGTTCGTTGTGCTAATAAATTAAAGTGCCCTAAATAAAAATGCCGTTCTTTTGTTCAGTGTTAAATTGTGGGATGAGGGGAACAGGAACAAAGTACGATCTCTTAGAATTTCTGCAGTTCTTCGAAACGCTGGAGGAAACCTTAATCGACTCTCACAAGAACGGCGTGACATGTGGATAAGAGATTTAAAAGAGGGCATTTAAGTGACAACCAAATAAAGTATGGAAGAATTTGCTCCAGACATTTTATAAGTGGTAATATTTGATTTTTGGTATAACGACCTAATAAAATGATCTGATGTAAACATTTCTAGGAGCTCCAGCAGAATTAGCAAATAAAGACAACCCTTACTGGATCCCTAAACAAAGTATGGGGTATTTTAATCCAAAGGAAGCAACTCAGACCCAAGTTAACAGATATGAGACAGCTCAGAATTACAAACGAGCAAAGTATCAGGTAGGTATATTATTATAAATAGTAGGTAGTAGTAGGATTGATTGTATTACGACGTAGGCGTACTGTTGTCTTAGATTGAAGTTTTCTTTCTATTAAGTTATGTATTCTTCTAATAGAACAATAGATTAAAGCACCTGACGAAGATACTCCGGGAAGTAGTAGAGAGGAAGAAAACGTTGAAATGAATGAAAACTAGTCACATGTTGACACGCAGACTGAATTAAGTACCTATGCAAGCTTTTCAAAGACTATACTAATAGTAATTTCAGGATATGTAGTTTGGAGAAAAGCTTAAAATAATGTGAAATAAATCAAAACTCTATCTACTTATTGTGATTTTATATTAATTCATGAATGTTTCTCTCTCTAAGACAGTACATGATCTACCAATAAGGCAGTACAAGGAAAGAGTAAAATATTTTCAGACATCGAAAGTTTTCTACTCGTCTCATAAATGTTTGCCCTATGATGAACTTGATTTCATATTACGTCTAAATTTGTTAATTCTCTATTGTGTATATTGTGCACTATTTAAATTGCAAATTTAAAATTTTTGAATTTATTAGTGAAGTATTTTTACTATGACGATTAATTTAATAATTAATGAATTTTATATGCTTAAAAAACAATACACATCATAAATAAACTACCTATATGAACAAGAAACCATGGGCTTAGGTACGAATGAAATGGTAACAGAGTAATTCAAACCCCAAACATTATTATAACTTAACCTTACCATGCCAACATAAGCATTGGTATTTACTTTACTTCTTTTGCAATAACATTTTGCACTAAACTAGATTCATAAAATTTGAATTCTTGCAAGCCTTCAGCTGCTGGCCAGTGTAAAAACTATGTGTTAATATAAGGTAGTTTACCAAGTCCATCATTGCTACTTCTGGTAAAGATATTAAATTTCCAAAATCAGTCTCTCCAAGCAGATAAGGACCAATATCCCCAATAATTTTAAGTTCAGTTGCATCATGTTTACATTTAACATCGCCACTTAAAGAGTCTTATAATATTCACTTATTTCCATGTTTTGAAATTTTAAATTCGACTACAAAATATAAAAAAAAGTTCGAAGAACACACTAGGAAGTTCAAATAAGTATTAGTAGTAGATATTACGATAGAAATACAGTTGGAACTGGAGACAGTATTTAAGTCAAGGTAGCACAGGTACAAATACTTCTTAGAAATAGTCACCAAGGAATCCTGAAATTACTTGAAAACTTATTAAATCACACCAAAAGAGTCTAATAAGTCATTAGAATAAACAGCCATGAACCTTTGTTAGTAAAGAACTTCCTATACAATCTCGTACTATGTCCAATTGCTACCGAGCTGCAGGCCCCTAAATGGGTTCCCAGAAGTTGGTTTTTGCTAAATATATTTGAAATTTAAACATTTTGGTAAACTTTGTAGGCTGAATAGAATAGTGGTCTTAAAAATGTCGATATATAGAAAATGTCGCCAGAAGTAGTGGACAGTGGGGTAAAAAGGGATCTAACTTTTTTTACGTCGACTTTTAAATTTTATATTTAACGTATATTTTAATATTACACGTTTTTTACGAAAAAAACCTACTTTTAATCAGACCCGATTTAATGCGCCGTTTTCGAGATAAATTAATTTAAAAATTACTTCGCATTTAAAAAGACACCATTTTATGTTATTTACTAAAATCTGTAAATTCCTACTGGTTCTTTCTATTAAAAAAAAAACTATAGTCTATCTTTAAATTATGCAAAGTAATAAATCAATCAAAACCGTCTTCTTCATGGGCGTGCGCAATATTTTTCGACATGTATAGATTTAAACAGGCCTGAATAAATTTGTGCAGAATTAGTACAATAGTCGACATTAAATTCAAGTTTATATTTTAATATTAATTTTTTTAAGCTTAAATTTATGTACAGCCGTACCATTTACCTGAAATTTTAGAAAGCAATTTTATCAAAACGAATTAGAGTCTAGGTACTTATTCCGTTTCTGCTCTAATCATTTTATTCCTTTTTTTTTTGTACCTAATCCTGGTTACCTGTTTGCTAATTATGTGGTTATTATGCCTTTATGGGTGCCTCTATTGAAATAATACACCTATTTATGTCTATACATACCTACCTTAACTGTTTGTTTCTCAGTGAAACTAGTCAGTGTGATGTGTCAGTGTTTTCTTAATTAAATATACCCATAATAGGCAATCGATTTTAATAGACAGAAGCGATATCGTCTGCTGGAGAAGAAATTACTTAAGAAGCATCAGACTTAGACGAAACATGGGCTAAATGAAGGCCACACTGTGACTCAATTTTGGCAGGATGAAAATATTAAAAGTTCAAGGCAAGGTTTTTTGGAAGGATTGTCCACAGGATTAAGACCGTCATCTGGAAAAGGACATCGACTTATCATAACCCATATTAGAAGTTCTGAAGGCTTCGTTAAAGGTGGTCTACTGATGTTTCAATCTAAAAATACTATCACGAGATATGAGTGCCGATGTCTTTGAAGAATGGTTCGAGCAAATGTCGGATCTTATACCAAAAGATGCAATAATTGTATTGGATAATGCAAGTTATCACTCTAGGCTGACGGGAAAATTACCGACGAGTGCGTGGCGTCAAAGTAAAATAACAGAATGATTAGAACTATTGGTACTAGCCAATTAACATAAAAATGCATTCAAAAAATATGTAGTCGATGAAATGGTAAAGTTACGAGGAATATTTGTGCTCAGACTCCCTCCTTACCACTGCGAATTAAACCCGACCGAACTTATATGGGCTCAAATAAAGACAGATGTCGCCAGAAAAAACACAACGTATAAAATGGTGGATTTAAAAAGACTCTTTAATGAAGCTTTAGGTAAAATTAGTGCGGAAAAGTGGAAAAAGTGTATGGATCCTGTGACAGAAGAAGTCAAAATGTGGCAGGTAGATATAATAATCGGAGAAATGGTTTAACCGCTTATTATAAACGCTGTTAATAAAAGTTAATCTTCCGAATCGGACTATGATTAGCGTTTTTGCGCGTAATTAAAAAATTGAGATTAGAAAAGCGGTTTTAAGTCACTTCGAAAGGAATTTAAAAAAAAAAAAAAAACGGGTAGACCATTACGACCATATAAACAATTTCAAGACATTTTCAGTAAAACAGTAAAATACCCTATTGAGATACACTAGACTCAAATGTCTAGCCGAATAACCTGAACTCCCAAATGCTTGCCTTGTGGTACCAAAGAGTTAAATTAGTGCTTGTCAATGTACAGGAAAAATACTTTTTTATCAATTCCGGTAAAAATTGCAAACATTCTTGAATTTACCAAATGCTGCCACATACACAGGACATTCATTCATAAGGACCTGATCTGGACATCAGCTACTCTTCTAGCTAACACAGGAACGACATGGGGGTGGAACTCCAAAACAATTTATTTATTTAATTTATTATAAACTCTATAGATTTGACAATCCAATTACAGTATATTGTAAAAATAATTGATCTCCGTTTTTTCAAATTTGTCTTAATTCCACTTAGGGGATTGTTATATTAGATACTCCAGTTTCTTTATAATTAAGGTGCATAGCTGAAAAATTTATTTTGTATTCGTTCCACGCTGTATTTATGGATTTTGTATTTTGGACTCCACACAATTGAGGCATAGTCTAAAATACTTCTAACGTATGACATGTAAAGTATACTCGGACACAAGGTAAATGGTCATGGCTAACTAATCCCCGAGCTAATCCCTTTATACTTATACCTGCTTATGCTTCTATTTTGGCAAATAAATCATTCCGGTCCAGGGTGGTAGTAGGAAGATTGAAACAATGCTTGTATATGTACAAAAATTTATTGTGTATTGCTGACCTTGACGTAAATTATTAACATGCGTAAAAGTAGTAAGCCGTAACATATCATTTTTATTATACAGGGTGTCATACGTAGAAGTTCCACCCCCTTTATTTTCTTTGGTTTTTGAGATATCGGAACAAATTTTTTCTTGTTTGAAAACGAATGGCAAAGGCTTTTTTGACATCTGTGTAATTACCGGGTTGAAAATGCGGAACTTCTACGTGGAACACCCTGTATAAAACCGTATAAATAAAATGAGTCATCTCAATAGTTTGAATCTGTACTATCACTATCATCCACTGATATAATTAGAGGTTTTATGTTTTCCCAAAATTTTTTATAATTATTTTCGACTTCAAGTACATGATTAACGCATGCTCTCCAACTGCTTTCTGATATTAATTCACACTGAGTTTTAATTACTTCAATTACATTAGCGGACATTTTTGGGTTTACATTATTGCGTCTAACTTTGTTTTTTAATTCGGACCATATCATTTCTATAGGATTTAAATCGCAATGGTAGGGGGGTAATCTAAGTGGTATGTTACCGGATGCTTTTATAGCCTCATCTAAGCAATATATTTTATCATACGATTTTGTTTTTAGTACCTCAACTAGTTTTTTTTTGTATAATTATCTTCAAAATAGAGGTCATGTTAGCTAAAGAACTCTTGCAGTACCTCTTTTTTTGCTGCTTACGGTTTACGGTTGGTATTTTCTCAGCTAAGGTGCTGTGATAACTAGCATTATCATAAGCGACTACACTGCCTGGTGGAATATTTGGAAGAAGAGAATTTTTCATCCAATTTTCAAAAAGCTCACTTGTCATGTCCTGATGGTAGTCTAACGAGCAGTCCTTAATGTTTTTTGCTGAAAGTAGCAAAGCGTTCGGCACCCAGCCATCCCTCGAGCCACATTGTAAGATGGATATTCTCTTTCCTCGAGAAGCAGGTACATCTAAAATGCACTTTGATAAAGAATCTTGCCATCCTTTTTTTATAGTGTCATGGGTGTGGAACCAAGTCTCATCTAAATAGTATATATTTCGGTTTTCTGCGCGGAACTGATGAATTTGTGTTAAATATTTTTGTCTCCATTCCACTAACCGTTGGGTCTCTTTAATGCAAATGCGCTTGTCAATTTTTTAAATCGAAATCCAATTTTGTGCAGGAATCGGCGTAACGTTTCGCGACTAGCTGCAAATCGACCATTTGCTAATAACTTTTTTCGCAACGTTTTTAGAAGACCTGCAGACAAATATTTTCCGTAAGATTTTGACCTGATATTTTTGTATCACTCTGTGTGGCTACAAAGTCGGTCCAATGAAAGAAAATGCTTATTTCGACTTCCAAAATAACATACTAGAATTTTAAAAAAATCTGTCCGGAATCCATAAGAAGTGTAATATGTTCTTTCATATCAAAAATATTTTACCTTGATATTCTCGCAAAACAATCCTCTTGCAGCACATCTGTAAATGGCACTTTGTTTTTTGCTCGTTTGTGTCTTCAATTCCGTCGTCGGATTCACAGTTTTCAACCCACGGTCTGAACATTTTAAAAATTACTAATATTAATAACACCACTGAACACCGTTGAATGACACAGTTCAAATGATTTAATAATAATTCGACAATTTCTAATATGTCGACAGGTATAATTAATTATACCTTAAATACGTACATTATCAAAATAAAAATAAAATACCTCCCTGTTACTTAGAAACGCTTACAAACCAGCCCTTAATTGGTTTATGGTGGGTAAAAGTCGCCCGATCGTTATAAAGCAGGTAAAGTCATGACCATTTACCTTGTGTCGGAGAATAGTTTTATGCATTCTAGATCTCTGAACATTCTGCAATTTATAACAATAAATCCGTATATCTGGGAAGCTTTGTTTGTTATATTAGAGATGTGAAATTTAAACGTCAGTTTGGAGTCAAATATGACCCCGAGGTCCCGTATGCTTTCAACTCGCGTCAAAGCCCTTTAATTAAAGAGTAGAACACCACAACTGGCACTCACAATATCATTTATAAATAAGAGAAACAGCAATGGCCTCAAATTGGAGCCGTGCGGTACTCCTGAGCTAGCTTTTAAAGAAAGAGGAGCTATGGCCTTTTATTATAAGTTTTTGCTGTCTATTGTCAAGGTAAGACATAAAAAAAATTACCAGATTAGGGTGGAAACCAAACTTATAACGCAGTTTCTCTATAAGGATGCTATGTGATATTCTGTCGAAAGCGTTCACAAGGTCTGTATATATTACATTAACTTGAAGTTTATCGTCAAACTTTCTGATAAATAATGCGTAATGTCACATAAATTGCTAGTAGTGGATCTTTTTTCCATAAAGCCGTGTTAATAATTGTTAAAGGTTATGTGGCTTTCGAAAGCTAATAAAATATTGTACAACAAAACCCCATATATCCGAAGCTACCATTCCCTCTACATATTTTGTTGTTGACCAGGAAGACGGCTTCAATAAAATTGAAGTAATGAAATAACTTGAAGAGTTTTCACCCAATTTCGCTAAATGTACTATAAATATAAACTTCGATCTTGAAGTTTTACTATTGATCACATATCTCCCCACCTATAAGAAACGGTGGCCCTTACTTACCCATTCTTGGCCATATGAATCAGACAAATCGTTGATAGCTTTTGAGTCCCAATGCTTACGGATTCCAAACAACTTCATCGGCAAGAAACCATTTTCAGCCATAATGACAAAGTATACGAAGAAACCAGCTGCTGCTTGGATCATACCAATTTGACCATAAGCCATTGAAATCAATCTATATTAAGAAATATTGTTTGGTTAGATTTTAGCCACTAACAAACAAGTGATATTGTAAAACACAATATTTAAGCAATCATATTAATTTAGTTATTGCATCATAATATGCCAAATAAACATCATAAACAGGTACGTTTCAATTGCTTGAAGATTGCAAATATTTATAAAAGGTTAATTACAAAAGCATGCAGTAAGAGTTAGAATACGAAATAGTTCTTAGCTTAACATGCAAAAACGTTCAGCTATCAAAAAGGTAATTTATGCTACAGCCAATACCTACTATTTTTAGTTTGCCTTATTTCTTTAAATACTTTTTTCTATGTCGAAAAAATTATTATTTAGTAATACACCTTTTTGATGCTTGTTAAATAGAATAAAAACAAAAAAAGTAAGGTACACAAACTTAATAAAATTATTAACTTGTATAACTGAATTCAGTATACAAAGTAGTTGAGTACCAAACCTTTGTAAGTAGATAGATCAGTGTAGTGTTTTGTAAAATCTTAAATCTTAATGTCATTAACTTGCTATACAAAGCACCACACCAATGTGAAAGCGATACTTCTGCTTTAACGAGGTAAAAACAATAATTTGCGGGGAAAAGCATGTATGATTCTTTGAACTAAGGTTGTGTAGAGTTTACTTATATTTACTTGTTAGTGTATTTTGCTCTAGCTGCAAAGCTTTGGAGTTAGTATTAAGCTTTATCTAACAGCATACATATTTCTAAAATTATAGTTAGTGCTCGTATTCCATAATGAACTTTACTGGAACTTTGTTTACAGTTTAACCTGAGAGCGACAAGGAATGGTTAACACGACGTGACATTGCCTCGTATCAAAGGACATAAAAGATTCATTGCAGAATACAATCATTCTATGGGTAGGTTAATTAAGAGTTAAACAATTTTATATAGGGGGCGCCGAAATTAAGGTGTCATACTTGCAGAGCGTGATCTACGTCCCAAAATAATAACACTTTTTTTTTTATAAACATACACCTACCGAAAAGTGTCTTCTAAAGGTGTTACAGTCCCTCAAACAGAGTAACCCTGAATATTTAATTATCGACGAACTTGAAATTCTAGTATTATTGTAAGCTTTATGTGCTTATTCTTAATCTTAATTGTTAAAATGTTAGTCAGGGGTGCAACATTCAGAGTATGGAGAGAATAAATTAGTTTTTATGTATAGTTTGGTTACGTAATTAAATATTGAATTAATATTTTGAAGTAGTCACTAAAAAGGCACTCTTTGTTTATGTCGTTGGGATACAACGTTCTCGGAAAAAAATGGATTTAAAGTTTTCTCGACTTATTCAGCACATTCATGTTTGTTCTATTGTGCTTTTTTTGCCTGCAATCATTAATGAGAAATTGAAATATTTTCAAGTAGGAAACTTGCCCATTTCACTTTCAGTTCAATGCGATAGGGATCAGCTCAGTTCGGAGTGGGAAAGTGGTTAATGATAAGTTAGCGGGTAAATGGATAGGTAGAAGCGGTGCAATAATCTGGTCACCTCGATCTCCACACCTTAAACCTATGGATTATTTTTTCTGAGGTCGTATGTGTAACATTATCTATGCCACAGAAGTCAATAGGAGAAATGAACTTTGGAAAGAATCAACTTATTTGGCAATCAAACAATGGAAAATTATATTCAAATTCTTCGGATATAAATCGATACAAAAATGCCTAGCCCCATATGTCCCCAATGTAACATCTGTGTCTAAATTTAGCAAGCCGCCATGACGTTTCGTTGGTGGCCCCACTAGTATAAGAAACAAAGCGTATCTGCCCGCGTTTGTTTACTATACTAGTGACGTCACGCCAAACAAGTCATGGCCCGTTAGCGTTGGCGCGAGAAGTTTGTGTGTGTGTTTAAAATATATGGCCCTGGTTGAAACCAAATGGCCAATGAGAAGTTTATTGCAATTAATTTGCCGTTTTAGGCTATTTAGCAAATTAATTTTTTAACAAAAAAAATCATGTGGGTCCATGTAAACAATTTAAGATACTTAAAGGGCTTGTTAGTTACCGTTACGAAATTCGTAAATGAAGGGAATATCGGCGAGCTTCCTACTGATCATTCTTTTCCAAATTGACAATTGCAAGAAAACTAGCCTTATAGTTGATTTAAGGGCAAATTTAAGAAATCCTATTTTTGTCAAAAAAAATACTAAATACTGAAACTTATTAACTCAATAATATTAATAATTCAAAAGGTACTCACTTTAATGGTACAAATTCAATACAGATGTCAATATTGCAATGCAATAAAAACATATATGCATGGTCTATTTGAAACAAACCTGCTTGCATTTTAAGTGTATAAGTTTGAACTTCACGTTTTTGGTGCAGAAACATTATTACTTTATACATTTATATACTTAATAAAGCTTGTCTACGACGTCTGACGTCATTCGAGTAACAGGGCATATGTGTGAATGTCTGCTTGCCTATACTTACTTGACAGGAGGAAGTTGTGCCTGTAATTAGTCTGCCTTAAGCAGGATTTATCATTATTCATAAACATAACTTTAGTTCATATTCATAACTTTAGCGCATAATATTTAAATTAAAGGATCAAATGAAGTTGTTTATTAGGATTAAGAATACATAAAACATCGGGCTATTTGCTAACAACCGACCTTGAAAGATGACCAACTTTTATCTTGTATGAATTACGAAGCTTCATTAATATATGCATGCACAAACGCAGCTGTTTGGCAGAGGTGATGACATAACTACAGAATTCTTGGTCGTTGACAGCATCCACGGATTTTTACTTCTGACAGGTGTATTAAAAAAGTCAATTTGATTGAGCTGTTTGTTACCAAACTAATGACAAATTGAAAAAAATGAATGTGAGTTTAATCGCCCTATAATCGCCTTAAGTTACTTAGTGGAAAGTTATGCCATTTATTATTTTCTTTTCTTATAAAGTGTTAAACATTTCAGCCTAACACCAAACTGAATAGTAGAGGATATGTATTTCGGGCGGGAAAAAGTATTTGTTATTCCAATAAAAAATGTTAATTTTCGTATTCTGCGAAAGTGCTATTCTAACATCAAACAATGTGAGCGGAACGTATTTTCTGTCATCAGATTTAAAAAAGTATCAGTTTCTCGTTTCTGCAACAACCTGAGTCTGAAGGCTTCAGATGAAGGCAGGGCGTTTCATTAATATTGCAAAAAAATTCAGGATGAGTTTCTCTGCCTAAAAATATAAAAGAAAAGGTCCTATAAACCTATGTCGGGAAATGCTTCGTTTCGGAGATCCAGATTATTTTTGTTTTTAGTTGGTATCTAGGGATTTTTTGAAATGCGAAATTCGAATTTGATGTTGTAGAGGGCGCCACCTACATGTCTTTTTACTCTTTTGAGGAGTTGTAACTTTTTTATACGTGATAGTATTACATTTTTAAGCAAACAAATAGACTTTTCTATCACTTTTATGCGAAAAAGGCATACTTGGTAGAAGTCGCTATGCCCATACTAGAGTTTAATAAAATTTCATTTATCTCCTAAACAAAGACAAAATTACAAAATACCTGAAACCAACTGCACTGATGCAACTGGACCAAAAGCACTGAGTTTTTGTGTCCATTTTCTCTCGTATCCACATTTTAAAAAGGGGTTTGCATACTCTATTACTATAAAGCATTTAGGGGTCTAATGCCCAATTAATTTTTTTAAATTCATGCGACCTATATTTTGAAATTCACTCTTAAATAGGAAACAATAAAATTATTTAACTTTTAATCCCTGTATTCTGCACCGCAATTTTCAAATCACTTTTTCTGGAAAACGGGGTATCTTAATGGCAAGGACCAAGAATCCCTTTTTTATTTAGAAACATCAAGGTTTCAAAATTTAACTGAAAAAAATGTTTAAAATCTATACATAAAAAAGTTAGGACTAATTATTCTCGCTACGCCCCTGAATAAATTTGAACAATTTTTACTTTGGAATTAATCAAGCACATATACTCTGTTGCTTAATGCGTGAGAGTAATAAAATGTACATTTGCAATGACAGGACCCATTAAGCAGGGTGGACAACTTAAAGGTTGCGTTGTAAATATCAAGTAAATTGCAATAATAATTTTTAAAAATTCCGTCTTTTCGATATTTAAGATCTACACACCCCGAATCCGTCCTAAATTAGGGTCACCCTAATTTGCATACAATGGAAAGAGGTACAGGTAAACTACCTCTACCTGACCCGATCTCGGGACCCCTGACAATAAACATAATTAAATAATAATAATTGGACTACACCTATGGAATACGGCGAAGACCACTGGGTTTTATAGTTCAATAATGATTTATTTCTACTCTCGAACAGTTTAGTCGATAACTAATCAAGCCATTCTCAGAATTACCTCATTTTAGGGGATGTGGCCTTCTTATCAGACATTTTCGATATATGTTTATAGAAAAAAATATAATTATTTTCGGACGTAAATTATGCCCTGTAAGTATGGCACCTTAATTTCAGGACACCCAAAAGCGTAGTTGTGTGGCAAAAAAAAGTTGTCTATTTTCTAAAAATAGTGAATATGATAATATCAATACCTACTTTATCTCTATGCGTGTAGTCAGTTAATTAAACCATTAATTAAAATCCAAAGAAGCATACTATGTATAGGAAAAAGGGGTTACATGCACTTTATAACAAATTAGAATACCTCTACACATTATCTGCTATTAGTTTAACTGTTACACTGCTACCTTCAAATAATCATTTAATTACAGCAATAGGTTATTAGTAAATGTCTGAGGAAATTAAATCCTGTAAATGCTAAACTTTTAAACATATTTATCTAAAAATAATAGCGCAAGAACATTATGAAATTCCGAAATCTTTTGAAAAGTATACAATTGGCATTTGCATGAGTTTATTATTGTGGATGGTTCACCCCACAAATGTGGATTTCTTGTATATGGGCTTAAAAATTATTTAAAATTTGTGTATATATAAAAAAAATATACTTTACATAATAGTCTCTACCTTCCTAAAAGAAAAATAGTTCCTATAATATACATGGTGTCAGGAAATGACGATGATAAATTTCAAGGTATGATTCTACATAATCAAATATGAAAATGCTCCCGTACGGAGCAACAGGCCCTTGAAGATTGTGTCGTCAATGTGTTTTTTTTTATTTATTAGAATATAGTTACAATACAGAAATGAACTTTTAGGTATAAGTTAGGGTGATTGGAGGTCTTTTGTAAAATATTAGGTAACCCATATTGTAGCCAGTGGCGTGGTAACAAAAGGGTGATGGGTTATGTAAGGTCATATTTTCCGCAGAGTGTATTTTCGCTATTTTTAAAATAATTAATTATGATTCCTTGGTCATTTTTACGTAAAAAAGGTCCTCTGGGTATATGGACCTACAGTTCGAGATAAAAGGAATTTAATGCTATAGGAACCGTTTTTTGAATAAAAAAAATGTAATAATAATAGGGATCGACCGATATGATTTCTTGTGACCGATAGCGATATACCGGGTGTACCAAATTAGTGCGCACCATTGCTAACTTTTTTATTATTGGAGATACAAAGTCGGTTAAATTAGCAAAGTAGTAGCATTCTTTCTGTTAATTAAAATGGTGAAAGCAGAAAAACAATTGGACATAACGTTTCTGAATAAATGAGGAAAATGATTTTTTTTTAAATGGCATGTATATTTTTACCGAAACGTTTGCAAATCGTACACGGAATAAAAAAGTTCATATGCAATATTGGCCTGAAATTGAAAAAACATCAACACAGTCATGGAAATAAAAAATGGTTTGCCTTTGACGTTTTCATCGAGCCTGCCATGAAAACAAAAACGAATTAACTAAAGTGTCCTCGTTTTGGGTAGCCATTATCGTTAACGAAGCCAAAACTTTCGTAGTTTTGCGTCAAGTTATCTAGTTTTTGCTTTTAAATATTACAAAATGGCGTTCACGCATTTAGAACATTGCGATATGATAGAAGCGCATCTTGGTTGCAGAAAAAAATAGTGTACTAGCACTCGAGCAATACGGTCAAATGTATCCTGAACGTGAGCAACCAGACAGAAGGTATTTTCTAAGGCTGTATAGAAAATTTAGAAGTAACGAAAGAGTTTTTATAAAGACAAGGACTAAAAAACAGTTTATAATAAGTGAACAAGTAGAAGTAAATGTATTGGCATCTTTTGAAGCGCACAAATATAATTCAACTAGAGATTTGGTAAGAGACAGTGGTTTCAGTTTATTTACAATTTGAAGGATTTTAAAAAAATATAAGTTTGTACCTTATAAGTACCGACCAGTGCAAACATTATTACCTGGTGACGCTGAAAGAAGACTCATTTTTTGCCAATGGTTACAAGATATGTGTAGGCAAAATCCTAACTTTTTAAAAAAAATTTTATGGAGCGATGAAGCGAACTTTTCAAATAGAGGTATGCTTAATCGTAAAAACATGCACTATTGGTCTAGAACAAATTTGTTTGTTGCTGTTCCCAGAAATCCGCAAGTAAGATTTAGCATTAATGTTTGGTGTAGTCTCATATGCAGAATTTTTTATGAAGGTACTCTGACCGGCATCGGCAGGGGGTACGTTAATATGTTGTCAGAATTACTAGAAGAATATTTAGATGATGTGAACTTAGAGGACCGTAACTAAATTTATTTTCAACAAGATGGAGCTCCTCCTCATCAGTTTCACGAAGTGAGAATATTATTAGAAAGGCTTTTCAGAGATAGGTGGATAGCAACAAATGGTCCGATACGTTGGCCCCCAAGGTCTCCTGACGCGAATCTGGTCGAACTTCAAGACAACATTAGACGCATTATAGCATCCATCGATGGCAGAACAGTTTTAAAAGCTACAAAACTTGTGTTAAAGAATGCCCGCAAATGTATTGAACAAAACGGTGATGTGTTTGAACATTTAATAAAGTTTTTTTTATTTCTTCTGCTGAAAATAAAATCGAGTTTTAATTTCTGAAATAAATAAATAAATTCGTTTTTGCTTTCATGGCAGGCTCGATGAAAACGTCAAAGGCAAACCATTTTTGATTTTCATGGCTGTGTTGAAGTTTTTTCAATTTTAGGCCAATATTGCATATGTACTTACCTTTTGATTCATATTTTGATATAAAAATTAGCTAAAATTATTTTTTTTTTTTAACGAATAAATAGAAATACACCATTACCGTTTAACATGGTTTAACCAAAGAACGACGAATCCAATATACATTTTTTGTATCATATAAAGAAAGAATTAAATAAATAAATAAATAAAGAAACACTGCTAAAAAAACACAGAAGAGATGGTCGGTGAGTCCCCCTTAATCGAAACTATCGAATACAATTCCGTGGGGTGAATCCCCCAATGTGGAAACGCAATATCAAAAAATGAAGATCCCTCGACTTGGTAGGCAAATAAAAAAAGACATTTATCCACTGGCCTATAAATGTACAATAATATACACCAAGTAGTATGGCTAGTGAACAGCTATTCTCTTCAGCTGGAAACGTATATGAAAGCGCAAGAAATCGTCTAAGCCCAGAAAGTTTAAATTTGTTGCATTGTAACCAAAACTTCACTTTAAATATTAAATATGATAAGTAACTGTTTATTTTTTTTTATTTAATCCGGTCTTTTTAATTTAGAATTTATTTTAAAAGTAGCCAAAATACACTCGGCGAAAAAGAAAGACCTTAAGTAACCAACCAACCACCCTTTTGTTATCACGCCACTGGTTGTAATATGGTCAGCTGATATTTTAAAAAAGTGACCTTCAATAACACTAACTTATACCTTAAAGTTAATTTCTGTAACAAGATTCAAATTTATAGATGACGCCATCGTCTGGGGCCTGTAGCTCCGTATGGAAGCATTTGCGGACCTATGTGAACTTATTTCATATTTTTTTATGTAGAATCATACTATAAAATTAGTCATCGTTATTTCCGGACACCCTGCATACTGTTGAAATTATTATAATAATTATACCGTACCCTAATAGAAAAATAGCTGTGTGTAGTCTCTATGTCTCCACCTTACATTTTGAGACATATCGACGAGTGCAAAGCAAAGTAAGCATTTTTTTGTGAAAACTTAAATTTGAATTATACAGACCCAAGGCTAAAGATTTTTAAGATGTAAAATCCGCGATGATAGTATGATTAGAAGTTACGTGTGTTACTTTGTGCTGAATGTCATCTGGAAATGATTAATACAGACACAAGCAACAAAAATCTTCCTTTTTCTTAAATGTTACCTAAATGTGCTTGAGTATCGCTCGTGGAGTTTTAATATTTGTCAGCTAAATTAAAAAATAGCAGGTCAAATATGTCCCAACTGTTTTTTTCAATTACTTAAAACACATTTTTTTTATTTGGAAATATACAGGGTTTTTCTATTAAAACTTTGAGGACTCGAAAACGAATAACTATATTTCGTAAAAAAGCCGTTGTTAGGTAAATTCGCTTATTATATTTCAAAAAGATATATCGATGCAGAGACTTCGAAAAAAAGTTCATTTGAAAGTACTTTAAATGTTAAGACTTTTTTGTCATTTACCCTAATTTGATTTTTTTTGTTATGGTAAAGCACAGCACTGCAGGATTACTCCTTTAGGGCGCTCTGCGAGCGGTGCGTGTGCGCAGGGAACGATTCACGTTGTTCTTGAATCTTTGGAGATTATACTCGTTTGGAAACACGCTCTCAGGGAGGTCGTTCCAGAGTTCTCCAGATGAAAGAATTTTTAAACAGTGTTGTTCGAGGGACACTAAGCTGAACCACGTACGGGGGGGGGGGGGTGCAGTGGCTCGTCGTGTATTTCTACCATACACCGCTCTGGGTGGAATCAAGCGGGCAACCTCAGCTGACCACGTGGCATGAAAATATTTGTAAAATAGACTCAAGTCGCTAACCTGCCTTCGATGTTCAAAGCTTTCCAGGTTGTTTGTCAGATCATGGTCACCGATCAAGCGAATGGCTACTCTTTGAATGGAGTTCAGTAATCTCAGGGTATGTTTAGGAGCAGAGCCCCAAATATGCGATGGTCGAATTATAGAGCATCAAAAGTTGTTGAGGTGTATAGAGGTTCTTAGTTCGGAAAAGTATAGCAATGGCCGTAACGTGACTATGCCAAGACATATGACTATCCAAATTGACGCCCAATAAATTAATTGCCGACGGCAAGGGAATCGAGTGTCCCGCCATGACTATATTCAACATTCTTTTTTAGAAAAAGCTGGCGCTTGGGTTTTTTTAGCGTTAAATTTTACTTAGTTATTGTCACCCCAAGACAGAATTTCTTCCAGGTCTTTGTTGAGATGTGAGACCTCTTGCTGCCCATAGAGATGTGTATTAGCAGCCGATGTTCGAGCATCCAAAGTAAAAGATGAAACAAGTGTGCTGTCATCAGCGAAGGGTTTTTAATTTTTTCCAAAAGATCGTTAATGTATAGTAAAAAGAGGGTGGGACAGTATGGAACCTTGAGGGACTTCAGCGTTGATGTTAAATATGTTTGAAAGAAATTCGTCCATCGCCACTCGCAGAGAACTATCTTTAAGAAAGCTTGACTGCCATGAACAAAATTGAACAGGCATTCCGTATGATCTCACTTTAGTTAGGAACCCTTCATGCCATACTCGATCAAAGGCCTTGGAAATGTCCAGTGCTACCGCCCGGGACTCCCCATGATGTTCTATTGGTCGTAATGGTGGCATCAGAACGTGTTAGAGGTGAAAAGATCTGACTGACGGCCTTAGCTACCGACCAAAATGGTCAGTAAGAATAACATCCGATACTTCTCTAGCACAGATGGATGGATCGTCAGAGGTGAAACAAACGTTCCAAACGATTTTAAGTAATGCAAGGTTTTTTCTTCTATATTAATCTTGGAAACGGGTTAGTAGCAAAACAAAAATAATTCTTGACTTAATAATAATTCAGTAAATTTTGCTTAAATTTCATTCCTTTTGCGCGAACACAACTGTCAAACTTTTTTAAAAGTTTGCTGTAGGTAACTTAAAAGCTCTCTTCTTGTAATAACAGTACATGCCGCTGTAATTTTGTTTATTAGGTCGGCCATATCTTCAACTGGTGTTTCGTAGACAATAAGTGATCCCAAAGAACAAATCTAAGGGTGTTATATCTGGTGACCTTGCTGGCCATCTTCTATGTCAAAATAGTCCTTAACAATTTGAGCATTATGAGCAGAAGCCCCATCCTACCTTTCTCTAATTCAACGAGGATGATTCTAGGACCAATAGCGACAATTATGTCGGTTCAAGATTCCATTATTATAAAAGCGACTCTTATAGCTCCATAAAATATTGCGACAAGATATTTACATTTTGGCAGTACAATTCGGAATATCTTGCTAAGGATTCTAGTCTTCGTGCAGGATCTCCTGGCTCCAATCTATGGATTAATTTGGTTTTGTATGCATGAAACTTGTTATGGACTTATGGTAACACAGTATTTCCTTTGGTTTTGGCTATGAAGTTTCAGGATTATCATCAACTTGCTGTAAAACTTAGGCTGTATTTTCATCATTTGTGGGAATTTTCCTCCTATCTTTTCGGTTTTACCAAGCAGCAATATTCCCTTAGGTTCCTGCACAGAGCTGCAAAAGTTTTGTCATCAGGAATTCTTCTATGAGAATAACGAGGCCCATACACTCTTTGTGCGTCCTTAGCATTTGACCTGCATTAACCGTCAATCAGTAACATACCTATCTACTTTTTCTTGGTTTAGTATATTGAACCATTTTCATAGAATATTATTAATTCGTATAAATGACTGAGAACGTCGCAAGTATAATGAATCCAATGTCATAATCTGTCGAGGTGTACCTTAGGGAAGGTAAATTATTTACTTTTGCGACTTTAGTTGGATGCTGAAAGACCAGAGGCCATTGGAACCCTAAAATAACTACTTTTGCGTGATGCAGGTACTTATCGGGGTAAATGGCAAGTCTAAAAATTTAAAATACTTTCAAATGTAGTTACTTTCGAAATCTCTGCAAACGATTTAATTTTTGAAGCGTCGCGGCGCCCATGGGCTCGCATTGATGGTATCTTAAAAAAAGGCAAAGTTATCATACCTATACCTACGGCCTTTTACAAAATCAAAATAAATCTATTCATTTTCGAGATATACCCCCTCGGAGTTTTAAGTTGAACGCCTACAGGGTGCCTCTAAAAGGTCTGTACAAAATCTGAGCACATATTCCTGAGGCCAAAATAAGGCGACTTAAATCAACTTACCTTAGTCCGAAATTGTTCCGTTTCCGAGATACAGGGTGGTAAAGTTAATAAATAAAAATAGAATTTTTTAAAATTAATGAACATTTTTTAACGTATTACTTTAAAACTTGGTACCCGGGGTTTTTTTGGGATGCGAAACCCGAATACGGGCACCTTTTCACTGTGGCCATTAGAGGGCGCTTCACAATGCACTTCTTATGGTTTAGAATGGCCATAACTTTTTCATCAGTTTAGCTTTTTCCTTTTTTTGTTAAGGAACTAATTTTTTGAACATTTTAAAACAAAAAAGATACTCTTGTGAAAATCCGCTAAAGTAAGCCGTTCTTGAGATATTTCGTTTTTTAATGTTCGATGCCGCACCGGAATATTTAAATTATTTTGAATAAAAAATTCCGCTATTTCTAAATTTTATGGCAGGAAAAAAATGCTTCACTTGGGTTCGTTACATCAAATTTTGCAGGAAGAATTTGAGTATGGATTTTTTTTTTTTAATTAAATCAGGAACAATTTTATTTCAAAAGTAAATTTAATTAGCATAAACTTTTAGTAATTGTTTAAAATGACCTCCGTTAACATAAGTAGGTACAAAGATTAATACGACGTAAAAAGTTTAAATTTACTCTTTGCATCAATTTCGCATCGTTCTTTAATATCTTGACTGCATTTTGGATTCTTCCCCACAATTCCTCTTCATTATTAATCGATCTGGAGTATACCATCGTTTTTAAAGACCCCCATAAAAAATAATCCAACGGAGTCCTATCCGGTGAGCGTGGCGGCCACTTTACAGGAGCGTCATTTCCTCTACCGATCCATCTGTTTGGATACTGTCGATGCAAATAATTGCGGACATTTAAACTAAAATGTGGTGGAGCACCGTCATGCATAAACCGCATATCTCGTCGAAGTTGTAATGGCAAATCTTCTAATAAATGTGGCAGAGTATTTTGTAAATGTTCTAAATAATCCACACCATTTAGTCGTGGCGGTAAAATGACAGGACCGATAATGAAATTGCCAATGATTCCTGCTCACACATTAATTCTAAACTAATGTTTATAATGAGTTACTTTCGTGGCATGCGGGTTTTCAGAAGCATAAACATGTTCGTTATGAAAGTTGGTTACACCACTTCTTGTCTTTGTTCGGTAATGAATCGAAAGAAGTCCAATCCTTGATCGAGATCCGGAGTCGAAAGGTCTTGTACCTTTTGGATATGGTATGGATAAAGCTGCTGTTCTTTTAATGTTCTATGAACTACATCCTTGGATACTCCTACCTCTAAACCTAAGCGTCTGGTGCTTAATGTTGGATCTTCAGCAATTCTTTCCAAAATTTGTTCCTCAACCTCAGGAGTCCTTATTGCACGTTGCCGTCTATAATTGGCAGTTAAAGGAGTGAAGCTACCAGTTTCGCGAAGGCGTCTCTCAATAGCAGCAAATGTTTGATGGTTTGGTATGCGCCGATTTGGATATCTTTCCCTGTATACCCTAACACTTTCGCGGCCATTTCCTTCACAATACCCAAAAACCAATAGCATATACGTCATTTCTGCAGAACTGTATCCTTCAGTCATCTTTACAGTCAATTTAAAATTTAACTAACACGTTTCAAACACCTTATTTATTCTCGCATTGGCAAATTCTTACTGAGACACTTACTGTAAACAACATAGACTGATAGCGAAAATTCTTAAAATACGAAAAATGTTTACATTTAAATAGTCTGTTGCAAAGAAAATTTTAAAGATGTTCATCAAACAGGTAAAAAATCCGAGGTTTTTTGGATTTGACACTCTAAAAAAGTAACTAAAAAAAATACATTTTCCACTGCTAATTCACTGACCACATTTCATTTCCAAAGATAACAGCAAACGTTTTTTATTCAAAATAATTTAAATATTCCGGTGCGGCATCGAACACTAAAAACCGAAATATCTCAAAAACGGCTTACTTTAACGGATTTTCACAAGAGTATCTTTTTGTTTCAAAATGTTCAAAAAAATTAGTTTCTTAACAAAAAAAGGAAAAAACTACACTGATAAAAAAGTTATGGTCATTCTAAACCTTAAGAAGTGTATTATGAAGCGCCCTCTAATGGCCACAGTAAAAAGGTGTCCGTATTTGGGTTTCGCATCGCAAAAAATCCCCGAGTACCAAGTTTTAAAGTAATACGTTAAAAAATGTTTATTAATTTTAAAAAATTGGATTTTTATTTTTTAACTTTACCACCCTGTATCTCGGAAACAAAGCAATTTCGGACTAAGGTAAGTTGCTATAAATCGCCTTATTTTGGCCTCAGGAATATGTGCTCAGATTTTGTACAGACCTTTTAGAGACACCCTGTATAACCCTAAATATTGAATTTAAACTTCCCCTGATCCGCTTATTCCAACCCCGGGCAGCTCGAGAATGAACCTCATTGTCAGGTAACTACTTGAAATTTTTTCGAATTTGAGAATAATCATGTTGTAAACAAAGGTTTATAAATGTTTGTAAATATTCGATTTTTATATTTTATATAACAATATTTTGTGCCAAAAATATACTTTACAAATTCTTTAATAAGGCAGATAGAGATATGGTATGCATGCAATCTGATATCAATTATCTGAACAAATCAGAAAAGGATAAGTAGTATTCCAATTATCTCTTTTTTCTTGGGGGGGGGGGGGGGGAGGGGGGGGGGGCCTAATAGGCCGATTTTTTAACTGCCAATTTCGTAAAACAAATTAGTAGTAGTTTGTTTTTCTATTCAAAGTCTAACGTTTTCGTAACGGATGCAGCTTAAAATTTACAGCATAACTAGTGTCTAGAGAGGAACTTCTAAAAACATTTCTACGAAAACATAGACAAAACAGGGCCAGTTCTGCAACGGCAGAAAACTGGAAGTCTAAAAAACTGAACTACAAATGCTAGAATTCTTAAAATTACACAAACTATACCTCGGCATTATGGAAAATATCGTTACTCTAGAGAGAAAATTTCTAAATTCTACTTAGTACCTACAAACGTGGAAGTAACTGATCTGGCCACTTAATCTTTTGCAACATTTACATGTATTTATTTTAAATACTAGGAAGATATAGCAATTTAAGAGCAAGAGATAAGATTATAAACTTACATGGATAATTTTGAACTTAATTAATTAAAATAAACAATCAGATTATCACATTAAAACTAAAATATACCAGACAGTCCAAAAAAGTTTGAGCGGGAAGGGCGTATCTATAGGTTATTCTCAAGGGAGGAGGGGATATTAAATGGTTATAAATGTTACGTCTACTATATGAGTTATTATTTATTTGTGGCTGCATAGGTGGGAGGGACGTAAGCCCAGGGGAATTAATTTAAATACTCGGTGGTTAAATTTTCAGAAGTGGATAAAATTAATCTCGTTGTTCCTATATTTGAATGTAATATTTTATTGTTTTTATAATATAAGAATAAAATGTTGCCATAATACAAGTATACAGATAAGCATGTACTCTACAGGGATCTCGTAAACCATCGCACATACCTACAGAGATGAATAAATTAGAGAAAAGTTGCGCATTACTGAACTCTGAAACGTCATGTTTTCAAATTTCAAGAATTCTGAATATTTCCGAAAAAATTCGGGAAAACCCGAATATTCGCGATATCGTTCTTATTGTTTTCTGTTTCTTTTTGAAGAGATATGTCAAAATAAATTTCACATTCTCATTGCCACCTTTTATCTTTTACAACAAGAAGCATGATTGATGAGGCCTTTACTTGATGAAAATCCATGTTTAAAACACTTAAGGAAAACAATAATTTTCGATTTTCACTATATTTTAATAAATAAACACATAACAGCTGTTTCGGTACACTGTACCTTCTTCAGATGTGAGTACTTTAATAAATTATGAGTGATTTTTAATTATTTTGCTCAAGGGAGGCCATGCATTTTAAAAGCATCATGGCCGTACTGCGTAGATAAGATGACATGATTGTTTTATGACATTTACGTCTTATTTGAATTTGAGTATTTGTAAAGTTTAAAAATTGGAGAAATTTTGTAATTTTTGCAGTTATTTGAAGGTAGGTTACTATTGCTTTAACTAATATTTCTCCGGGGAGTCGTCTTTTGACTATTATAAAGTGCTATTTGCAGAATACGATTTAATTTTTTATTTTTTTTTTATTTTTCAGCGTATCAAGTTTTGGTGAAGCTTTGTTGCCGGATTGAAAGTTCTACAGTAAAAATGTTTAGTGAAGCACAAAAAATTTTTATTGTTGAAAGTTTGGTGTCTAGAAGTAGGAGGCGGCCATATAAAGTAGGCTTTCAAAGTAAGATAGCTCAGGATTTTATATTACATACCGTCAAAAAACATTATTTTAGGTTTTCAACGTGACAACGCTGCTTTCTTGCAAATTCGTCCTATGATTTAATCTACGCGCTACTGCTACACTATGTATACTGGGTCACAGCCGCCCTTGAGCAAAATAATTAATAATCACTCGTTATATACCAATATTGCTAATTTTAGTATTAAAGTACTCACATCTGAAGAAGGTACAGTGTACCGAAACAGCTGTTATGTGTTTATTTATTAAAATATAGTGAAAATCGAAAATTATTGTTTTCATTAAGTGTGCTTTACAACAAGATTTAATTAATTTTTGAATCTGCCGTTTGGTTTTCTTTCCCTGTAGACGGTAGAATGCATTCTTATCTGGGACACCCTGTATCATACAGTATTATTTTTTACTAATTTGACGTTACAATATTTTGAGAAAAATACAAAGGTCGCGTTCACAAAAAACATACCGCTCCATCAAATCGTATGTTTCTCACTACCACGCTCAGCGAGTGGAAATGAGAACCACCCGACAGAAGTAGCGCTATTCAAGCGCTTCGTTCTGATAAACAACACCAAAGATTCCAATTTGTATTTAAAAGTATATGGATTCCTCTAATGGCGGCTTCCCAGGGCTCGTAATTTTGCGAACGAGCACAGGCCACATGCCAGTCCGCGGCTCCTCGGACACCGTTTCAGTCTGTAGCTACGCGGTATCCATGAGGGAGAAGCGAAGTCATAGGTTAAGCTCCTTCAACATGGAAGGTCCATGGGCGTGCTATATTTGTCTACACACATTCTTTAAATAGTGTTGGTAAACACAGACTAAAACGACGGCCTCTACATTGCCTAGTTTGATAACGATAACGGGGTTTCAGTTAAAATTAAAAAAAAAATGTTTTGGTTGACAGTAGCGATTTGTAGCTGGTTAGGAACAATTTTAAAAATACACAAAATGGTCCAGAAAACCGGTAATCACTTTTTTTAATTAGGCCCGCGTCACTTTTGGACAAGCGCAAGTTCGCGCCTTGCGTTTGATGTTAGCGACTCGTACAGCTCGACACACGAATCTGTGGCTACGACGTATTGATAAGGGAGGGTACAATATTTTAAAACATGGCGTAGTCATGATCGTGCAACACCGATACGTTTTAAATGTAAGAAATTATATTTCGGCATGAAGAAAAAGCCTTATGACAAAGACACATGAATTTAAGTTTTACGACACGGCGCCGACGTATTTATAAAAACTGAATAACTTTGCCAGTTGTATCGCTACTCCACTGACATACACACAAATATCGATCGGTTGTTCTGCAAGCGGCACGCGACCCGTGGCAACGAACTAAAATAACAAGAGCCCCCTATTCCCTTAATTCGTGCGCTATGTTGCCATATTTCTATTCCATTTCAGTATCAAAATTAATAGGATAAGAACAAATTTTGAATAATGTTGAAGTTATATTAAAATACTCGTAGTTTCTTAAATATATTATTATTTATTTACAATGAATACATTTAATTTTTGTCCGCATTATAATATTTCGAGCTTATACCTACCTATGACAGTGGGTCGGATACGCCACTAGACTTAGCTGCGTTGTCGCGGCGCGGTCAGCAAACTCACGGATTGTGGGAAGCCGCCATAATAAGGACGCAATGCGCATACTAATACAAAACCAACTTGATTTCCACATTGCTTTTGAGTATTTTAATATCTTAACTTAGGTTTTATGTAACCATTTATTTTACTTCTCCTCTCGTTGGAGTGACATGAGTGCCAAATCATAATCTGTCATTGTGGAACAATAGTTAAGGAAACGAAAAATTATTAATCAGAAATGTTTGTAAATAAAAGATAGCATTAGAACATGAATGTAAATTAAGGCTCCGGTCTGACATGTTACTATGAAAGTAGACCGCCAAGACAGGCCACTTTCAGACGAAACGAGTATTACAAAAAAGTGTGTGAAAACTTTCAATGTAAGTATTGGCCTTTAGTTTAGGCGGACCCGCGTAAAGTCGCGGACGCGGGTGATACCCGCTTCGTCTGAAACGGCCTAAAACACAGCACTCTTTCTGTCTGATGGAGCCTTTGTAGTGTTCAGAAATACAAAATGTTTGCAAACAAATTAAGCGATGGCCAGATAGTAACGCTCTTCCACTAAAAGAAATAACTGCGAGTTTAGGAAGCCAATGAGAATTTTGTTACCTTTACTTTCTAGATAAAAGTCTAATAGTTTAAAATAAAAAAAAAGAATACAAAATTGGCCTATCTACGTTAAGCAAAATTCCAATGAAAATAAGTAAAAGGACGACGTTATTTATTTAGAAAGAAAAACCATAATAAAATTGTATTTATTCATTTTGCAGTGGTTAAATAGTTCACCACCAATATACCTTATATCTCGTCTCGCAATCAAAATATGACTAAAAAAACGTTTTGTGCGACATTAAAAAGGCCCAATTTCTCTTTGTTCTTAGCTGCAATAACGATTACTTAAATATCAGATACAAATATAGTATTTATTTCTCTTATTGAGCATTAAAAAAAAAATACACTGAAAAATTCTAAATAAAATGAACAAAAAAAACACTGTGCACTGGTGCGTACACAGACAAAACATAACCACAATTTACGTGGAGTTACAGTGAGCAACGGATTTTTGGACAGATAAAGAATATTGCATAATATTAATAGTAACGCAATGAACACTGAAACAGCTTAAATTATTTTGGTCAGTACGAAAAATCGTTAATTACATACAAAATTATTCATATGATATCGATCATTACGTTAGTCTATACTCTATACCATGTATGCTATTTTCTTTATCCATCTATGGTTGGTCGAGAAACTAACAACTCTTAGTGCCGAGGTAATGGTTGTGTTGGTGCCAGGCCATCACGACACCACTGCAGTCAGTACATTTACATCGCAAGAACTAAATCGGTACCAGAACTAACATAGGCTAAAACTATAATATACACTTAAAAGCACAGGATGAAATAAAATCGGGGAACTGTTAAGTAGTACAGTAAAAGAAACAAAAACTGATGCATTTTTATGAAAACCAACTATTAGTACGTTTTTAGAGTAATAAACAACGAGTGGTATAAGTTCAAAGTTAAAAAATATAATTAAGTTAAATAAAAATGTTAATATTGTAATTTTTTTCAAGTTTGGTGCTAACTGCAGAATCATGATAAACACCAATGATATAAATATCATATATTCCCCACGGAGAGTTAAATTCTTAGTTGATGCTTGTAACAAATACCATTGGACAATGTTACTTGGTTACCCAACAATTGGTGACAACTGGATTTGTTAAAATTATATTTTATATAGTTTGTACAGCTAATCAAATGTGATAATTTTAAAAAGAATAATAATAAACTCTGTAAAAATATAAGCCTTCCATGATTATAAAATGCGAAAATATATTTTACTAGCCTGTGACATACGAGCATCAATATTTCCTTTAACTGACAATTTTAACCATATTTTATACATGTATGATAAGACTTCCTATTTGACGGCTTTGTCAGATAATAGTAAAGTGCATGATTCAAATTACTGACATTATTTAATTTAATATAGCTTTAAGAGAAATTTCCAAATATAATACATAGAAAACAACAAAGGCACACAAATAAATTTGCTTAAAGAAAAAAAACTTAAACATTTTAACTGTTTACTAAATAACGAATAAGATTTAAACATGTCCTTAGCTTACTAAAAAAAAAACAGGTTTTTAAAGAAGAGAAATAAAAAAAAAACATTTTTGTCTACTACATTGTTATAACGATTGATCAAGTGAATCGAATCACCGATATAATTGAACGTGCAATTCAGGAAAAACAAGTGCGTTCCGCAGTATTCATAGATGTTGCACAAGCGTTCGAGAAGGTGTGGCATGAAATTTTAATATAAAAATTAAATAAAATACTCCCTAAGCAGTATGTAGAGATCTTAACATCTTAGATCTCTGATCGACTTTTTAGAATCAAGCAGAAGGATGAATATTCCAACTTGAAGGAAAGAAGAGTCGGCGTACCTTAAGAAAGCGTTCTAGGCCCCATTATTTATCTGTTATAAACCAGTGGCTCACCAGTATCGGAAGAAACTACTTAGCCACATTCGCTGATGACACTGCTATTCTCGCAAGACCATGAGGGCTCTACTGGAAAACTCCAAATTACAAGCTACTTCTCCTAGATGTTAACGATACAATTGCATGAGATAAATGCTAAATATCTTGGCATGCCACTTGAACTAACCTAAACTCCGGTGAAAAGTGTATGTTAAGAGGAAAAGCACTGAGTTAAAATATAAACAACATTATTGACTTCTGGGTAAAAATTCAAAATTATCAATCTACAATAAAATGCTTATTTACAACCAGGGTTTTAAACCAGTGTGGGTTTACGGTATTCAGCTCTATAGCTGTACCTGTGATAGTAATATCAAGTCGATACAGGCATTCCAGAACAAAGTGCTGCGTAACATAGTGAATGCTCCTTGGTATGTTCGCAACTCTGATCTTCATCGAGACCTTGGAATTTCAACAGTGAAAGAAGAGATCAGAAGGTGTGCCAGCAAGCATAAAGCCCGACTTCACCTACATATCAACGCAGAAGCTCTACTGCTGGACCATCCTAGAGTATCCTAGCCTAAACAATGTAAAGGACAATAATGGGTAGACTTTAGTTGATAAGTATATTTAGTTTTTAAGATTTTTTAGAGAAAAATGAAGGGTTAGTCTTACAGACTAGTTTTAATAGGTAAAACACCAGCAGATTAAAAAAAAACTCTTCATCGTTTGCTTTTCTATTTCAAACTTCTAGAGAGAGATCAACTTTCCCGCGCTAGATTTTGCTGAGACACACTTAAGGGGATTATTGTTGTAAATACAAGGCCATCTCGACAACTTTACTATAGTCTGAGGACGCTTGTCATTAATATATAAAACATAGCAAACATTCTAGTTTTACAGTACATTTATATCTCATTTCAATGCTTATTTCTCTGGTTACCCCTGTGGCCCTAGAATAAAATAAACACACAAACAAAAAATAAATGCCCACATAGACATGCTTTAATGTCAAAAAAATCAGTAAGTTTAGCGGTTCAAAAACGTCTGCTTAAAATAAAAAGATAATCTGTCAGAAAAACCATCTTAACTAATACAGATGGGGAAAATAAACGTACATCAGAAAATATAAAAGGTAAAACCAACTCCAACAACCAAAACAAATTCAAAAATTATACAAGGAGCTTTAGTTCTGGTACCAAACAAAAAACCTTGAGGCGTAAATGTAGTGATCGACCCACCTGCGGTTAACCAGGTTGTCCCTATACGGGTCGCGAGGTTGTCTTTTCATAATGTCGCTCTCGGGGGCCTCGTAAGCCAAAGAAATAGCAGGCACCTATATAGAAGGGATGCGCGTGTAGCGCCGCCAAACATACAGTTAGTAAGTTAGAAACATGATCAACATGCACAAGATTTTTTTGATTCGTATAATCGGTTAGTTTAGTCGAGAATAGTGTGTAGAGGGCGTTGAGGTCGGGAGGGCGAGGGGGGAGAGTCTTTTAATGTCGTGCGCGGTCGACAATCGGCACAAGTATGAACCTGCAGATGTATAACACTAAGATTGATAAAACGTGTTTTGTAGTAGGGTAAATCTAGTACGCGGGAAATCGTAAATGATCGTTTGGTCCAATCAGTTTTGTCTTGAAGATATTGCAAGTATTCAAAAATTTGAATTTTAAATGTTTGTGGTTAAAATGAATTTTCAATATTTTTTTTTAAGCTATACGAGTCCTTTAAAAAGAAAAATCACATAGACAGTTTATAAGAAAATTTATTGAAATTTGGCTAAAATCAAAAACGATTTTTAAGCTACAATTGCATGCTTTGAAAATTCAAACTGTTATAACACATTAACAATTTTCAATTCATTTTAATAAAATTTACAGAATCTCGAGCTATTTGTCACTCTTTTAACGTATTAAAATAGTCAAAGGATCGAATAAAAATTGGCTAGATTAGAGCAAATTAATGCTGAGCCCAAAAAGGTAATTTAGTTTCTGACGGTAAAGGACGATAAATAATTATTATGTACTCTCAAGCGTAATCGGGAAAATGCATCAACTTAGATAATTGTTATCAGATTCTCTCGAAATTTTTTAATACGTTTAAATAGGAACAAATAATTCCAGATTATGTATATTTCATAAAAATTGAATGAAATATGTAAATGTTAATACACTTTTGAATTTTGCAAAACATGCGATTTTAACTTAAAAAATAGTTTTTTGTTGTCCAACCATGCCTTATGTGGTTTCTCTATTTCTTATGTGTGTATAGCGCCCATACAAATAATTATCAAGCCATTTTAACATATATGCAAATTTTTTAAATATCTTGAAAATAAAAGCTGGTTGTGCAAAAACAGTGGTCCTTGTCGATTTCGGCGGTCCCGATTTACCCTAGAAAAGGTCTAGGATACTCTGCCACAAAATGGCCGCCCAGCAGTGTAATTAAGAGATCCCATGGCGCTTATGCGGTTGACCAAATACATGCACCCGTTTAGGTAGGGTATGCAATGATACCAGGAGCTGATTTTACTTTTGTCTTATGTAGGAGCCGCTTAAATTTCTAAATAACTCTATCAATGATCTCGCAACAGCGCATTTTTGCTGCCATAATATGGCGACAGCGCTAGAGTAGCAGTAAAAATTGTGTAATTGCGCAGGAATTAGCTACACATACTTGTGCCGGTGTTCGTGTATTGCTTCGTTCTTCTACCCTCCCATGGCACGGTGGAGGGATAGGTTTTACAATTACAAGGTGAAAGCTATTGCTAGATGCAGGATTAATAATTTTTAATAAATGTTTTGGTGCAACTTATCAAAATTAAGTTTTCGAGAGAGAAATGCCATGACATAACATGACAAAAAAAAGAGTTACCTAAATATTAAACTTTTTACAGTTTGCTTAACGTTTTAAAGCTGCTTCAAGTCAAAAATGTAAAGATAAAAAAAATGTTACGTATGATGGTTCTTGGGCTAAAAGTGGTCAATTGATGCTTAGGCATTTTTTTTTTCGTTGGCCAGGCCCACTATTTTCAAACTTTTGAAGCGTACAGAAATCAATGCGATAAACATTCTGCAAACAATAACACGAAAAAGTCGAAAATACAATATATCATTTTCCTAAATGCAAAGAAATGTTCTAAATTATATTTGCCGTAAATGACAATATTAAAATACTTATAATTTCAAATATAGAAGCTGTGTTATGTAGAAATTTTACAGTGTGATTAACGATGAGCTTGCATTAGAACTTTTAGAAGAACTACTGCAGTATTTTTTTAAACTTTGCAGATTAAAGTTTGTTAAGATGGTCTCTTCAACTAACATGTTGATATGTTTACTTTATTTCCGGTTATGCCAGAAGTAGTTGTCAACTTTCGATTTTTAAATACGACATTTTTTATAATATTTTCGGATTTCACATTAAATTCTAAGAAAATTTTATACACGGTTTTCAGTAAGTATATGGCATACTCTCGGGAGCGTACAGGAGAGGTGAAAATAACCCTATTTTGTAATTAGTAGTAGTTAGAGTAATTAAAAAAATCCAATTCTACCACACCCGTTGGGCCAAAATTTTACAGAGCTGATTATTTTTAAATACTCTGGTCATTCCTCTTTAAAAAGGTACTCTACATTTATTTCGATAAGATTAGCCGTTTTCGAAGAAGGTAAATTTTTTGTATAACACGATATTGAAATAATAAATTAGAATACTACAATAAAACACCAGTCGCTTTTATTTCGTTAACAATGTGGTATTGACAACACCTTCTAAATTGGCTAATTGATTGAGTACATAAGTAATCGAGGATTATTCCTATGGGGAATATGCTGACATGCATCTAATTGATGGACAAGCACTCGGCAATTGTGCAGAGGCGAGAAGAATTTATTCTGATATATTTCCAAATCGACGGTTACCGCACCGAAGAACTTTTGAAAGGGTTAATCGTAGCTTAAGAGAATATGGATATATTATGATCACAGGAAATGTTTGCCAAATAATCACAAAAATGCAGATATTATCTCAAAAACTCGTAGACTTAGGTAAAGAATATGTGTATAAAATTTTCTTAAAATTTAATGGGAAGTCTAAGACTATAATAAAAAAAAATAACCTGTTTTATTTTTAAGACCAAAGTTGACAGCTACTTCCGGTATATCCGGAACTGACAGAAACATGTCGATATTTTAGTTGAAGAGAGCATATCGACAAACTTAACCTTACAAAGTTTAAAAAAATATTTGCAGTAGTTCTTCCAAAAGTTTAAATGCAAGCCCGCCGTAAGAGTCACCCTTCTTATTACACGAAAACATTTACCATTTAATGATTCTTCCAGCAAAAACGTAGCAACTTTATACGAAATATTTAGGGGGAGGTATAAGGAAAAAATAAAAAAGCAAAATGAGATAAGGATGAAACTACGATTGTAAAGCATATATGCACTAATTATCATTATCACACATAGACTAGACACATACACAAGAATTAAAAATGTTGTAAACTTTTTATATTATTATTGGATACTATAAAAATGGTATAAAATGTTAAATATTTAATCCATTATTTTATCATTTTAATTTTTTACAGAAAATATATCTGGGATTAACTGTCTAAATAAGGGTGCAATTATTTTTTGTAATATAATGTATTATTTGTAATACATGCACGAACGTAGAAACTAGAATTTCTGTTCGTAAATATATGGCACAGCCGTCTGCGATCTATACTAATACTTTTAGAGAGTTTATATAAGAAACTTCGAAAGAATTGGGGCGCAGAAAGATGATACCACTAAGAAACAACCACATAACTCGGCAAACAAGTAAGATTTGTTAAACCCAGTTAGAAAATTGCTAACATGATATATTACAGTAAAATATTTAATCAATTTCTGCTAAGCAACTGGCACTCCAATGTGACATTAGTATTTTCTCAGTTAACTTAAGTGTACCAACATTTTTTTACCATACAAGCACACATACATACTGTAAGTAAAAATAGCAATGCATCATGAGCAACAAAATGTAATGAATTAATGTGGTAAGCTACTTCCTAGGTATAGGCAAGGTGATATTGAGCCGACATGTTTGCATTTATTCCATTTCCTAGTATTTAAATGTAAAAATGTATGCTCAGAAAGCAGAAGTCGTCGCATGATTTTCGAGTTTCCGAATTCACAAAATTGTTGGTTAATATGTATTTTAAAAATTGAAGAAGACACACAATACGATGATGCAATTCACGTACTGACAAAAAATGTTTATTCGATAATTTGATCCCATATAATCGTCGGTGAACGCACACGCTTGGCGGTAAACCATTTGTAATGCGCTATAACTTGGAAGATGAATTAACATACAAAAATACTATATTTATTTGTATTTTTAAAAAATTATTGATTTCAAAAACCTATTTGTCGTTTTGTATATTTGGATGTGTTTAATGTATTAAGCGGTGAATAGACCAGGAACCAGCGCCGGCAACTTTAGAACAACAACTTTACAACATATCAGGGGTGTACAAACCAGACAATAATCTCCGCCACACTCCCGGTGACTTTTGTAATACATCATGTTGTATTCAGCAACAAGTTGACAAAGATTTTTGCGTGTCCAAACTACAATTTTTATCAGCTGGGGTTCGACGATATTTCGATACTACCGTCAATTTGTGAAGTGTACGTGAACATGGATTTAACGAAAGCTGAAGGTATTAATCCCGCTTTTATTATAATCATTGCATCTTAAAGTCGAAAACGAACAAGAAGATTTTATAGAAAAAATCATTCAAATTCAACTTTGCTCAATCTTTTTCCGCCAGATACTTAAGCGATGTTGGAATGTTGTTTACAACAACTTAAAAAGTTTCTGGGACTCTTTGGTTGTTGCTGGGTGGGGCGATTACCTGCCGGTCTGTACACCATATCCAGATACGCCAACAATGGTGGAATTTGTTGGCCACAACTTAAAAAGTACCTATACGGGAAACATCGGTTGTTGCAGGGTGGCGGCGATTTTCTTCCGGTCGGTACACTGCTTAAGGCTAACTTTAGAATTGAGCAACCTATTATAATTTAGTAAAAACCAATAATTCGGATTTATTGTTTACAAGAAAGTTGGAAGAGGTAAGGGGAATACTATGGAAAGATACTAAACTAGTAAAATATCTGTTCATCCACGCAAAAATAAACGTTAGATTAGGGGCAGCTAAAATATGACTAAATTTAGATTGGTAAACCATCTATTATTGATGCAGATCGTATAGCGATTGGTAATGACTTTATCTTGACCTTAAACCTTTTATAAGCCGACTTGAAATGGGCTGTTATAATTTTTAAAACTGTTCCTTGCTGTCAACTTTCATATTAATAAGCCTATATCAGGAAAAAACAGACCTTTAATTCGTATTTAAGGCTGTTCAGGAGGTAAAGCCTGTCCAGAGATATAAGAAAGTTACACTTTGCCTTTGAATGGGATTATCCAAGGGTGGCCATAAACAAACAATGAATGAATGAATAAATGCAGGTAAATTATGGTTCGTACTTAAAAATGTCTTAAAGTAAACTGCAAATCCGGAAGACGTAATTTCATTATTAAAGTAATAGTTTGGTGATTTTAAACCGATTTTTAACTGATTCAAAATGAGAGGGTTAATCCCATAAAACAAATTATGTTCTAAAGACTGTATATATAGCCACTCTAGTTAGTTTTAAGCTTAGTAATTATTCTTACTTCGTGTGTAATACAGCGTTTGTTTAATAGTGTGTGAGTCATGGAAAATATGTGCGAGCCCAATGTATCTCAGGAGATAACCCCGTCGAAAAGCTGAAAACACTTTTCTGTGGAAACTAAGGGAGTTATAAATAATGTTTATTCAACTCTCATTGAACGTGCGGTCAGCAAGCATGCAGCGTTAGAAAAAACGGCCACATTAACAAAAATTCCAACATCAACTGTATGGAAAATTGTGAATAATCCCATTTTAGCGAGGAAAAAAAGAACCGATACTGGCATTTTCTCGAAGGTAGATGGAAGTGATCAAGATATAATACGGCGTAAAATTTACAAGTTATACGAGGAACAAAGCGTGACTACATTAGATAATTTAATTAAGAGGCTTGAAAAAAAAATCGGCGTTAAATGTGGCAGAACAACGTTATTGAAGTGTATCCAACGCATGGGTTTTAGATTTAAAAAAAATTAACAAAAGTCAAATTTTAATGGAATCCGGTAGAATTCGGTAATGGCGATCCGAATATCTTCAAAAAAAAACTAGGATTTACAGAGATCAGCAAAGGCCGATTATTTACTTGGATGAAACCTGGTTCGACACATATGATACCCCGGAAAAGGGTTGGGTTGACTCAAGCGGCAAGTGTAAAACAAGCGCGCCATCAAAAAGAGGTAAACGAATTACGATTTTGCATGCTGGATCTAAAGACGGATGGATTCCAAATGGACTTTCCCTGTCTGCAAAAATCATTAAAGATTCTTCTCTGGATTACCATGAGGACACCACTGCTGATTTATTTGAAGATTGGTTTAAAAACAAGCTAATTCCAAATATACCTCCGAATAGCGTAATTGTAATAGACAATGCAAGCTACCATAGTAGGTAGTTGAACAAGACTCCCTCCTTAAACGACACAAAAGCAACAATCGAAAACTACATGTATGATAATGACATTTATTTTCAGGAAGATTATACCAAAAACCAATTAATTCAGGCTTTACAAAGTTTAAAACTACAAAAGGAATAGTTCTGTGATAATCTAAAATCTAAAAAAAAAATCTAGGGCATACAGTTTTAAGGCTTCCACCATACCATTGTATATTTAATCCCATTAAACATGTTTGGCACCAACTGATATCTGCCATTCGTCGTAACAATATTTGTCCTACTATTAACACTTGAGCTTATAGAAACTGAAGTTTTTAACATCCCATCACAAAGTTGGGCAAATTCTGTTACACATGTTGAAAAAGTGGGAAAATCCTATATCTATATAAACAATATAGCACAAATAATAATTAGAACAGATGATGATAGCGATAGTGATATTGATATATTAAGTAAATAAATATTATAAGTACCGAATAATTTGTATATTTTTGTAATCATAAATATAATTTTTAATAATAAAATAACATGTAATTTCACATTTAAACATAAATAAAATATTATTTAATGTCTTACTTATTTTTATTATAAACCATGATTAAATTCTAAGCAAAATACGGACCTGTTCGGCCATGTTTCAATTTACAGCTGGTCCGGGTCTTTCCTAATAGGGATCTGTTAGTCACTTTCTTATATCTCTGAACAGACTTTAACGACTCGCGAGATGAAAAGTGAAGGGAACCAGATATAAAAGTGGCAATGTCAGAGAAAGAACGAAATAGGGTGGCGTTCTAGTAAGGTTTGGCTAATATTATAGGATCAGCGTTGGAAAGATCATGTATATCCTGTTTTAAACATCTTTCCGCGAGAAAACTAATGTTAGGAAAAAAAAAATCTAGTAGACACTAGTTCTTGAACTTGACTTAAATGAAATTTAAACGTATACAATCGTTAACACAAAGTGTTTAATAAACAAGTGAAATTGGCGTATTGACAAGCATGTGTCTTATTTCACCTAAAACAATTTTAACAAATCACTACAACTTGATTTAAACATGTTTAGGTAAATCAAAATGTTTAAAACATAACAACCATGGTAGATTAAACCAAGAGCAACGCATCGAAATATTAGGAGTCGTTGCTTGTTTAATAGTAACACATAAATAGAGACGTCGATAACAGAATAACTATTTTTTAGTATTAGGTATTACCGTCAATAGCTCAGTACCTACTGTGCCTTTCGGCAATTAAACACAAAGCAATATTTTTTTGCTGCAACTTTAAGAGCAACAACTTTCATACGCGCCTGTACCCCTAAATACCCCTCTAACGTTCCGTCACCCCTTTTAACTTCCTGATGCAAGCTAAAATCCATACGTACATATACGCAAGAAATTATAATAAAAAGGTCATTTAAGTTTATACCTACTTACAATTACAGTTTTACTGCAAATACTAAAAAACAATCCCCAGTTTTTAACATGAATAACGTTTTGACCTTTATAAGTACCGAACTCATTCATTTCTAGTGAATAAATAAGCGTAAAAGAATCATATTAACGTTGCAGGCAAGAGAAGGACGATTAAAAACTAATCCTATGAATTCTTGGTGTTAACAAACAGATACTATGCATTCATCTACGATTTTATGTGATCAAATTATTGTTTTGTCAGACAGTGTAGATATCAGATTCCCAAACAGTTAGGAGGAAGAAGAGGAGACCACGAGTACTTTTTTACCTTTCGTTGACGAGTTTATCACTGAAAGGATTTCTAGGCCTTCTCTTCATGATATCAGACTCTGCCTCCTCATATGCCAAAGATATGGCGGGGACCTGGTCTCGATGAAAAAATACACGTCAATAACACAAAATAAAATAAACATAAAAGGGGGACAACCATGAAAGGGGAGTGATAAATTTACATGCCCGCACTACGCTTTGATTTGCCTAGTCTGCTTCTCAGTATTTAGATGTGCATTTTAAATGTTAACAAAACTTTGTTTTTAACTCTTATAGGAAGTAATTTTTTAAGTGGTGGCATAGGGCTATTTTTCTTACAATTCTGTACTAGACAGTATTTGCCTCATTAGTACATTTTTATTTATACGTCTGGTAGCCTTTCTTCATATTTCATAATATTTCATTAAAAATTTCTATTTTTTTAAAGTTTCATTGGAAACAAAACATACCTTATTTAAACATGACTTATGGGTTTAATATATTTTAGATATTAAATAGATGTAACATACTTCCACTTAAAAATATTTCCACAAGAGTTGTGCTATGTATATTTTAAGAATATGTCTAACAATGCGACTAAAATACCGAAGGCACTATAATATGCTTTATTTGTCGTTAGAAATTAGGGCGCTCGTATAATTTATATTTAAATTAACCATATATACCGTTGCCAAATAATATAAAAATGTACTAGTGTCCAAATTTAGGCACCTGTCGCGATTTTACCTTAAAATCAGCAAAAAATGCTAAAATTTATGACCCAGTTAAAATGCATTAAATAAAAAACTACGAAAATATGGCATATCTAATAAAGAAGTCAATCGTCACTAAGACTAAGGCTTAGCCAATTAGTGCTAAGCAAGGCAATCTACGCGATATTGCGTGACTTAAGGGAATAGTAATGTGTGTAAGTGTCAGTTCTGTGTTCGTAGTTATATATTTGTAAAATTCTATTCTAAAAAAATATCAAAATATTAAAATTATTGAAACAAAAAAAAACAGGTTAGTCATGCAGGCATCAGAACATACCGTTTCAATTAAGGGGTATCGTGAACAAAATTAAAATTTTCGCGGTTATTTCATTAGTAAACGAACAACTGGATGTCGTGGCAATTAAATTATTGCGTGTTTGTGTTATACTTTCTGGTGCCTAAATAAAATGGCCTGTAAATAATAAGTGAATTAATACGATTTTGTCAAGAAATTCATATTTATAAGCTTTGGTTCAAAGTTTCTAAAACGTCCCGCAATAGCGCTGATGTCCAAAACCGATCCGAAAATGTATTGTTATATTTACAATCCTAAACCGCCCAATCCTAACCAAAACCATAATTAAAAAAAAATATTGCACTGTTTTAAAAAATTTGGCGACCAAAGATATGGGTATTAATTTTTTATTACTCTTGGTTGCTTGGTTGATTTAAATACAGTAATTTTAGAAAACTTACTAAGAGGTTAGGTAGTTTATTTAACATATAACTACCGATTTTTGAATTTTGATTTGTTATACCGGGTGGTGCACCGTCAGACTGGCCATATAATATTCTATGTAAATTTTCAACATACATCAAAATTGTATTAGGCGTTTCTTAAAGAAGAAATGATGGACTCACACACCAAATTTCATTATTTTCTAATAAGCCAATTAAAAGTTATTTAGAAAAATCTGTTCGTTCGTCAAATTCTTAAAAATTATAAATACGGCTCTGATACATACCGCGATAAAATCAACAGTAATAATTATGATAATGTCAAATATTACTATAGTTAATGCAAAAAAATTTCTGTTGCACATCATACCTTTCGAGTAACGTCAGTTCTCAGCAGTGTTGCCAGATTGTAAACTAAATATCAATGTTTTGGTTATTAATCTAATGTAGACCTACTTTTATTACTCCGTATTTTTGTAAAATTAGGCAGTATAATGACACGTGTAGTCCTTATTTAAAAATACTCCATTTTTTTCATTCTTGGGTTTCAATATTAAGAATAATAAAACAAAAATAGATCACCAATTATCCTCCAAATCACTCGAATCACTTGTCTCATTTGTGTTGAATGTTCAGTCTATCTAATACATGTTCTCCTTCATGCCATTTTAATATCCCGCTTTCTGTGTGCCGAATTGAATTTTGCCAAACATCAGGAGTAGGGCTGGACGATTATGAATTTTCAAAATCGATTGTCGATTGTTAAAAATAATCGATTATTTCGATTAAATCGATTAATCGAAAAATAATCGATTATTCGAAACAATCGATTATTCGAAACAATCGATTATTCAAAACAATCGATTAATCAAAAAACATTCAATTAATCGAAACACAATCGATTAATTAAAAAACAAATGATTTATTAAGATTAAGAAACAATCGATTAATCTCTTAATATCAATTAATTGATGAATTGATCTCGCTTAGCTTCCCCCCTTCTTGAATTTTGTAATATATTTATAATATAATCTGTTCAGAATTGCTAAAAAGGAAGTTTCTTTTCTGCAAATTTTGATGTTGAAAAAATATGAATGAAGAAATTGTAAAACCAAACTATCCATTTTTTTTACTTGCACACTCTCTATACCATTATGATTTAATTTTTTGTTAAATTTTTTATATTTGCCTCACTTAGTTAGCCTGGTTCTTTTATTACTTTGTTTTATTTCAAAAATTCCAGCAAACAGTATACATAATACGGACCACAAATCTTATTTTAACGTTATATTACTGTTTTTTCTTCAAGAAAAAAAAGCATAATATTATATTATGTTTATATGTACGTATATTAGATAGTTTATTCCAACAGGAGAATTCGCTTAGCAGGCTGCTCACTAGGATTATGAAAATTCATAATCGATTAATCGAAAAACAATCGATTAATCGAAAAACAATCGATTAATCGAAAAATAATCGATTAATCGATTTTTAAAATTTTCACAATCGTTTAATCGATTAACAATCGATTATTTTGCCCACCCCTAATCAGACGTAGTGGTACGCAATGATTCATTCCACATATTCATGCAGTCAGTTTTTATACTGCCGTCTCTACCTGATTCTAATAATATATTTTCCTTAATTGACGTTGAAACTGCGCTTCCACTGTAAGATATTCAAATTTAGGGAAGCTGCTACACGCTAACAATTAGTAAAGTAGAAATAAAATATGTAGACCTTAACATACTCTTTAAAGTTACTTCTCTCTCTAACTGCTGTCAACGATAGCAATTGGCCAATGTTGTTAAGTTATTCCTAGAAACAGTTTATTAGAGAAGTTATTCGCTCTTTGAACCGGCTATTAAAATGCTTCGGCATTTTTCACAAATGGTAAACAACGTAAATCGAGAGAGATATGTATGTACACCTTCGTTGTTCTACAAAGAACAGTTTTTTAATGGTATTTATGAAAACATCTGGATATTTGTTAAAAAATACACGCACGAAACGAAAACAACAAAACGTTAAAATATGCCAACAAACGAGCTGGCACCACCGTAACGTCGACCCATAAAATTTAAATTATATTAATTTTCAGTTTATATTTAAAAAATATTTGCTATAAGTGGGTAAGCATCAAAGAAGAATACCTTAACTTCTTAGTACATTTATCGCATGAAATTTCAATATTTTTTGCCCAAATTTAATTTCCTCATGTTTTCTTACCGACTTACAATTATCAGGTTAGTTTTGATGACGTACAACGGAAATTGTTTTGCATTAAGTGTAGACGTTTTATTTCTTATTAGTTGCAACATGTTTTACAGTATTCAAGAAAAAATAATAATTGTACTAATTTAATAAAACGCAAGTACTTTAAACGACATTAATAAATAACGTTTATTTGGCTTATTAGAAAATAATAAAATTTGGTGTGCGAGTCCATCATATAAGGACCTTCAAGAAAGTCTAATACAATTTGGATGTAAAATTAATAGGAAGTCAATATTTGAGGGTAGCAAAATTTACCTGGTAGAAATTCTTCTGCAGTGTGTCACCAATAACCGATTTAAATCCTTAAATTTTTTATATTTTCGATTTAACTAAGAAAAATACAAACAATAAACAGAAATGTTTAACTTATATCCATTTACCAAGAGATCATGTTCTTCATTTCCTCCGTAACTGGCTATGATAGTTATTATTCCTCATTTTTTTTATAGTTTTTAAAATAATAAAATGTCAGGTGGTAATATTGGGATAAATTGTCATTTATAAGACAATTAAACGTTCAAAACTACTTTGGTTTAACGACAAGTGACATCAATCAATTATTAAAATAGAGCTACTAGCTAAATTAGATGACAAAACCTCTACTGTATTTAAACCGCGAGCGTGTTAAAACAACCGCAACCAAGCACTATATAATCACACACTTTTCAACGGAAAACCCAACATAAAACACTTGTTAGTACCAGCCCACACCACATTGTAATATTAGTAAGCTACTTGACGTTAAAGTTTAACGTTTTAAAAATATTAGGCAAAAGTAATAAAAAAAATAAAAACTACACCTAGCATTGACAAGTTTATCGTTTTGTGGGTCTCTGGGCGGTCTCTTCATAATATCAGATTCGGCTTCCTCATACGCCAGAGAAATAGCGGGCACCTAATAAAGAAAATAAAAGAAAAGAAATGAAAAAATAGATAAAAAAAAAGATAAAAAGTCCTCATTCAGTCGTCAGGTCTTAGAAAAGTGGGTGAGAGAGAGAGAGAAAAAGAGCATCAAATAATGAAACAGAGGCAAAATCCAACCTATTGGTAAAATTTTATCTAAAAATGGTACAGATACTGCCTTAAACAATTTATTTTATTTTATTTTTTATTCATACTGTATAGTAAATGTCTCTGTGATCGACATACATTTGTTCCAGCAAACGACATAACAGCACTATAGTAATAATTACCACAAGAAACATCAGTTCTTTTTTAGATTAAAAACGTATAATTGTAAGCTATCTAGTACAAGAAACATGAAAAATATAGAATGTACTCATTTCATATAATTGAATATTATATAATCTTCTGCAACGAATATTTCAGAATAATTAAATAAATCGATATCTTGCATTATTGTTTATTATTATTAAAGTCATAGTTTATTAGCGTACAGTTGAGTTCAATGAAGTGTTGTACACCGATTCTAACATCTTGTAAATAAGGCTTGATGAAATAGGTTGGTATTTTTTTACCTGACATTCGCTATCAATCAAAGTCATAATAGAAGTCAATATGCCTCAATTAAATTTGGTTCAGAGAGCAAAAATTATTGCTTATATACAAGATGGGGTACCTATTAGAGACGTTGCTCATATAATGCATACAAGCAAAAATACAGTTATAAAAATAAAACATAGGTGGGAAAGGGATGGGACTTTAGAAAAGAAGAAGGCAGCGGGAAAAACAAGAATTTCTACGGAAGATCAGGATAATGCCCTAATTCAATATTTACAGGACAACCCATTCCAAATAGCACGGACTTCTATAGAGCAAACAAATTTTCCAGGGTCAAGAATTACGGCATGCCGCAGAATAAAAAATTCTATTTTAAAAAATTGTGTTGCAGCCAAAAAAATGAAGCTAACGGATGAACATAAACAGGCTAGAATTATTTTTTCCCTAAATAACATGATGCAAGAAAATTGGGATAGAGTGGTCTTCACAGACGAAAAAGTATTCCAATCAACTGTTAACGGGCATATCAGGGTGTATCGTCCACGTAACACTAGATTCGATGAAGAATATGTAGCTAACTACGATAGATCTGGACGCTTTTCAGTAAACGTGTGGGCATGGTTAAGTATTCACGGACTTGGAGTATGTTGGGCTCTTAATGAGCGTGACCGGTTTAATGCAGTTAACTATATAAATATACTAGAAAATGTAATGCTACCTAGCGTATCTCTACAGTTTCCTGGCAATAACTTTATTTTTCAACAAGACAATTGTCCTGTGCATAATGCAAGAATTGTCAGAGAATGGTTTGAAAATAATAATATAGAGACAATGTTATGGCCTGCCAAGAGCCCCGACCTTAATATTATTGAAAATATTTGGGGCCTAATGTCGAAAAAATTGTATAATATCAACTTTAAACCTGAGAATAGAGACAGCCTCGTAAATGCAATTGAATTGCTCTGGGATGAACTAAGCGATGATCCAGAATTAACAAGAAATCTTTATTTATCTATACCTCGTCGCCTTAATAAAGTGTTAGAGGGAGATGGGGCCATTACTAAATATTAAGGAATTTTTATATTAATTTGTAAATAAATATGTAAGTTCATTAACAAATTATTTTGCAACATAAACCTTTATATGTATTTGATTTGCTATTTTTCACTAATGTTATCTCATTTTACTTTACAACCATTGTTTACTACATTCTTGTACAACACTTTATCGAACTTTAGAAATGATAGGCAGGTTCACAAAGCACAACCGCTGTACAACACTTCATTGAACTCAACTGTACGTGAATATGAGTATGAATTATGTTTGTCAATCAATGTAACTAGCAAAATAACTATCCAAATATAAATTGTATAAAACAAATTTGACAAATATGCCGCAGTGTGCAATATTATCAATGTTTCTCTTCGAAATAGCTACTGTGGTTAATCAATTGACAAACTTTCAGTTATATAAATTCATTACACCAGACTTCGATTACTGGAATAGACTATCGCTTTTGGTATACCCGTAGTCGACATGCATTAAATAGACCAAAATGATATTTTTCAGTTTTTAACATCTTAACACAAGTTATTAGATATTGCATTAGTATTTTATATTGTTGCTTACTAGACTAAATCAAAGAAAATTATGCAGTTCGAAAAAAAATGGTGCGTCGATCCTTAACCTCAGAGCCAAGCTGGGTTTCAACTTCACAACACCCTCGTTCACTGCACCTTGAATGATTCACACAATGCAATAAATTACTGTTTTTTGAGCGATTACTTCCATGGATCTTTACATATTTTTCAAATGAAATGATATTTTTAGATATTTAATTTAAATATTTTCAAAATTTTTAGCGAAACCATGTGGATGACTGGGACATTTACTAAAGTATTAGTTATCTAGAGAGAAAACTAGTATTTTTCTGAAACTATAATTAAATTGACTCCCCAGTGGCATATAAATGATTTGAATCTTGTGTACCTATATTTTTCAGGAAATATATTCAAAATGATGACTTGGCAATCCTCAATAAAATGTTTGCATGTTTCTGTACACTGTATCTTAGTCTGCGCAAGTTGTGAGAACGCCAAATCTTCTCTCGTCGCAATCACGCAATGAGGAAAACGCACAAAATATCGTTTGTTATTTTTCTTAAAAAGTTATTACGATTTTCTTGCAGAATTATTTTTTTTGGAAAATTTCTGGTAAATATTGTATTGTCACAAATACTTTATTGTTGGCTTGTACTTTACAGTACAAACTTTTATGTTGTAAAAAATATATACAGCGTGTAGCAAAAGTTAGGAACGCTTTAAATATCCTTAATACCGTTCGTCCGACTTTTGACATTTTGTTTGCGAAATTTACAGTTTCTCAGCAATTTATAACAAAAATAATGGGGCACCCTGTATATTATTAAAAAAAAATGATTCCTCAAAGAATTCTAAGCAATTTTAACATTAGGTACACGGTGATCATTTATAATGTCCCCCCCCCCCCCCTCTTAACTTTTTTGTTTTTTGCATTAGATATAAATGTTAAATATAAAAGTTGTACAGAATAATCTAAGCTATTTGCAGAATAATATATGAATATACAGGGTATTGCAGAAATGAGTCACAGGTTAAAATATTTTTTCTTTAAATGGTACACCCTATATATTGTTAGCTTTTTAGAATCTCCTAAAACTTCTGAATATTTTTCTTATAACATGTCCTACACCTAAATATAAAAGTTTTCGAAATAATCGCATTTTAACTAAGCGGCTACATTCAAAAATAAATATTCTAGATTTCAGCAAAGTTCTTAGGTGGCTGCGAATTACGCGGTCACGGAGCAACAAAAACTATCTTTATTAGTGACAGTTACCGACATATTAAGTAAATATTACATTTTTTTGATAAATATGCTTTATTCAGAAAGGGAAAAACAAGTAATTTTGCAAACATTTATTAAAGCAAACAATAGCGTTAAATTGGTTCAACGGGAACTGCGTAGAATTAATCCCCGGATGCACGTTCCAGACAAAAAAACATTCCATCGAATCTATGAAGTTTCAACAAACATCTAGCCTAGCGAGAAAGAAAAGAACAATGGAAAGAGACGAAAATAGTGATTTAAATATACTAATAAAAGTTGAAGAAAATCCAAACATTTCTATAAGAACAGTATCGAAAAGTTTAAAGGAAGAGCTTAATGATTTAAAAAAAAACCTCTTATGGAAGGGTTCAAAACACTCTTAAAAAATGTGGGTATAAAGCTTTCAAAATTAGGCCTATAACAAAATTAACGCAGAGACAGCGAGAAAAAAGGGTTGAATTTTGCCAAACTATGTTGGAAAAAATTTATTTAAATCCTAGTTATTTCGGAAATGTATTTTGGACTGACGAGTAATCATTTTCAACTAGTGGCATGATAAACAGAAAAAATAGCAGACAATAGGCCACAGTAAATCCCCACTGCAACAGGGAATTTAAATTTCAAGGTCGTCAAACTATCAATGTGTGGTGTGCTATTTTAAATGACAAAATAATAGGTCCCCATCTCTTTAACGGTACTTTAAATGGAGAAGGTTATTTGAATTTTCTCCAACACGAGCTAGAGGACTACTTTGATGAGCTTCCGTTGGAACAAGAGCGAAACATCGTCTTCCAACAAGGCGCTCCACCGCACAGTGTAGTAGCTGTTACAAACTACCTTAATCGAAGGTTCAATGAATGGATTGGACGGGCTGCACCAATACAATGGCCACCTAATAGCCCTGACTTGACGCAGATGGATGCATTTTTATGAGGAACGCTAAAGGATCGAGTGAATGCAAATACAATTGAAAGCACTAAACATTTAAAAGAACTTATTAGAACAGAAATTCAAATTCTGAATGAAGATTATTCCCAATCTATCACCGCCGCATTACGAATGTTACGAAAAACGTATATCAAATGTATTTAAGAAAACGGTGGCCCAGTTGAGCAATTTAATTTTTAATTACCACAAGTTCTTCTTTATTGTTGAGATTTTAATTTTAAAAATTATATTTTAAATTTTGTATTTCATATACTTTTAGTAGTATATTTAAATCACTATTTTCGTCTCTTTCCATTGTTCTTTTCTTTCTAGCTAGGCTAGATATTTGTTGAAACTTTTCATAGATTGGATGGAATGTTTTTTTGTCTGGAACGTGCATCCGGCGATTAATTCTACGCAGTTCCCGTTGAGCCAATTTAACGCTATTGTTTGCTTTAATAAATGTTTGCAAAATTACTCGTTTTTCCCTTTCTGAATAAGGCATATTTATCAAAAAAATGTAATATTTACTTAATATGCCGGTAACTGTCACTAATAAACATAGTTTTTGTTGCTCTGTGACCGCATAATTCACAGCCACCTAAGAACTTTACTGAAATCTAGAATATTTATTTTTGAATGTAGCCGCTTAGTTAAAATGCGATTATTTCGAAAACTTTTATATTTAGGTATAGGACATGTTATAAGAAAAATATTCAGAAGTTTTAAGAGATTCTAAAAAGCTAACAATATATAGGGTGTACCGTTTAAAGAAAAAATATTTTAACCTGTGACTCATTTCTGCAATACCCTGTATATTCATATATTATTCTGCAAATAGCTTACATTATTCTGTACAACTTTTATATTTAACATTTTTATCTAATGTAAGAAACAAAAAAGTTAAGAGGGGAATGTAGCCGCTTAGTTAAAATGCGATTATTTCGAAAACTTTTATATTTAGGTATAGGACATGTTATAAGAAAAATATTCAGAAGTTTTAGGAGATTCTAAAAAGCTAACAATATATAGGGTGTACCGTTTAAAGAAAAAATATTTTAACCTGTGACTCATTTCTGCAATACCCTGTATATTCATATATTATTCTGCAAATAGCTTACATTATTCTGTACAACTTTTATATTTAACATTTTTATCTAATGCAAGAAACAAAAACGTTAAGAGGGGGACTTAATATCTAAACCTAGCCATTTTTTTTTTATATTCGAAATTGCGAATTTATTGAAACATTATTATGAAGTAATGGTTTAAGATTAGTTCACATAGATGTAACTATTTTTGATTGTCTGTCCACGAACGTCAGAATGGCTCCTGGTTCTGCCGCGTTCTGTAAGGGCTCCTTTCGTTTCTTCTCTCACTTGGCAATTATTGTGCTTCATTTAATAGCTTAGGTTAATTATTGTACATCTAGCAGGTATTAGTTTAGGCCTTCATTATGTTTATTATTCCATTTTTTTACAGTTCCAGTTTTAAGATTTATTTTAATTCTTGCTTTAATAGGGTTTATAAGCAGCTTTAGTTGGATATCGCTCAATATTATATTATGTATTGTTGCTGATTTCTAATAAAGGCATTATTATTATATTATTATTATATTTGAACCCAAATATCAAAAAAATGGCTAGGTTTAGATATTAAATACCTAATGTCAAAGTTGGCTAGAATTATTTAAGGAATAATTTTTTGAAAAATATACAGGGTCACCCATTTAGAAAAAATATAAATTGCGGAAAACTGTAAATTTGGCAACATTGCAAATGCCACTAGCAGCTCCGCCATAAGCTCTTACATACAGATGCCGAAGTTTAGCTAAGTCTGAGAAACGGTATTAAAGATATTTTAAAGCGTTCCACACTTTTGTTACACGCTGTGTATGTATTTCTGTCACCGCATTTCAAAAGAGAATATTTCCTGTCTCTACTTTCCCCAATACCCAATTTCTAAAATAATCAGTAGTAATGATACAGTGCCAATGAGTTAATTGTAATGCAAACATACTCTACACGATGAGATTAAGTATTTACGGATAGATACGGCTTGGACTTGACCATTTGCCAATGTTTTAAATTATAACAATAGCAAATGAATACTACTTGACAAGTGGGAATTAAAATATGATATATAGATATGTACATATTTGAGAAGCATTGTTCTCTATCCACTTAAAGGGCTTCTATTAGTATTACATATACTCGATTACAATAAACGAAAATACGCCACTGTGATATACCATTATTAGACAAAATCTTAACGATGTATTGGTCAGGATTTAAAAAGAAATTAGTTAAATCAATATTGATTTTGTTTCAGATTTGATGCAATGAAAATCGCTTGGCTTGTCTAGGCTCTGCTAAAGAAAATTGTGTAAAGCCAATCAAAATAGAAACGAAGAGAAAAGATAAATTTGGCATAGAAAAGATGAACAGTTTGTTTAACGTACCTGTGACTCGACTGTTTTAGATTTATGAATGTATAAAAAACTCTACTAATACTGGAAAATTGTCTCTAGTCTACTTATTTAAAAAAATAACGTGTCGCAAATAAACCGAGCCTAGGAAAGTGCAATTATGCGAAACTTTGTTTCCAAATTCTACATGCGAATAAATATATATTTTTCTTCAATTGAATACTCTTTTTGGTACCTTTCGTTTACTAATTTATCTGTGTAAGGATTTCGGGGACGCCGTTTCATTATGTCTGATTCGGAGGTTTCGTAAGCTAGCGAAATGGCCGGCACCTTTTTACAATAGTTATTGTAAGTAATGGATATAATTTTACTATGGGAAATCTGATGCCTCGTCTTGGTTACGCTATAATATGCCCAAGATGGAAACAAATTGATTGCTTCTACGGTTAAATCATATTGTGAAGTCATTTTTGAAGGTTTAAAGGGAGCGTTACTGATGGGCCGGAGAGAAAATGTTAAAGAGTAAAAATAAGGAGATCGAGCCAGATATGTGTGGCTTAGTAAAATGTTGCTAGTTAATAAGATGCGGGGGATGAAATAATAAAATTTTTTTTTGTTCATCAGCAATAATTCAAAATTAGTAAAATTGTGTTTCTGAGAAATAAAAACCGGGAAATATTTTTGAGATCCTGCTGATCGGCGGAGGGTACATCCAACTAGTGCGATAAATACTAGTAACAATAAGAGTGTAGCTTTATTTTCAATATAAAATTAAAAACTACTACAAATTAATAAATTTAATATCTCAATCTTCAAACTTTGAAAATACAACAAATACAGGGTGTTCCTAAATGTCATGTACATACGAAAGGGGGTGATTGCCTGGCTTATTTTATGACTTAAAATCCATATAAATATAGGTGCACAAACGCTTCGTTACCGATCTACAGGGTGTTCAAATTTCAAGATATTTTTTAGTTTTTCTTAATAGCTCCTGCAGTTTTTAAGATATTTTGCTCAAATTTGGAACAGAGGTTACGCTGTAGGACTTACATCATTGGGCATGCCAAATGGTTCCGAGAATCTACAGGGAGATACTTTTTCCGGGCTCATGCCCCCTTTGCTCCCCCTGAACTTTTTTGTGGTGCGCCGTTGGTAGAGTCTAAAATATGAAGTGTATTTTCTCTTTTGTTTATAAGCTTTTTAGTCTCTTGTTGGTTTTTCGTATCTGCGACCGATATCGAGAAAAAAAAATAAAAAATGATTTTCTGTATTGACAGTTTATTCGCCACTACCTGTTCAAAGTTAAAGCTGGGACGACCCGGATTTTGGAGCAATGATTTACAATGCAAAAAACCTAAATAATTATAATAACAAGAGATCTATGTTAAAGCAATTGTTGAAAGTGACTTCCTTCACCCCTTATACATACGCCCACCCACTCTTCTTCTCATTGATGCCCGTACTCGTTCGAAAACTCCCGGAGTATTTCTTACGGTTTCAAATGCATCTAGTATTCGGTTTCGTAAGTCATCAACGTTATTCACAGGTGTTGTATACACAGAGATTTGAGGTGCCCCCATAGGAAAAAATCAAGGCTATTTAAGTCAGGGGACCTAGGGGGCCATGACTGAGGTCCACCCCGTCCTATCCACCTGTTCTCATACACTTCACTTAAATACTCCCTAGCAAAAATAGAAAAATGTTCTGGGGCGCTAATTTCTCAGCAAAAGAGGTAAGTCTTCGAGTAATAAAGGCGATTCTTGTTGCAAAAAATGCCTGTATGAGTGATCATTAAGTCGACCAGGCAAAAAGAAAGGACCAATCAAATGATCTTCAATTATACCACCCCATACATTTAAGAAGAACTGCTCTTGAAAATGCGTTTCTACAATTTCATGTGGATTATCGTCAGCTCATATGTGGTTGTTGTGAAAATTTAAAATTGAATTTCTTGAAAAATTGGCTTCGTCGGTAAAAAGGATTTTACAATCAAAATTGGGGTTTGCTGCTAGCCTATTAACGTACCACTGGCAGAAATTAATCTTTAAAGGGAAATCTCGAGGAAGGAGCACCTGGACCCTTTGAGGGTGATAAGGGTATAGCATAGAATCAACCAGGATACTCCAAACAACTCGATGACTAATATTTAAATGTTCACAGATTTTTCTGGTGCTAGTGCCGGGATTTTCTTCTATTTCATCTAGAACAGCTTCTTCGATCTGTGGTGTTCTAACAGTACGTGGTCTACCTACATCATTGTTATTCTTATTAAAAGTTCCAGTTTCTACAAGACGTCTATGAATATTCGAGAATGCTCGATGATCAGGTATCATTCTATTGGGATAGCGCTCCATGTGCAGACGTCTGGCTTCTCTTGCATTTCCATTCGCAAGGCCATAGATGAAATGCATCTCCGCCATTTCAGAATTCATAAAATTTGGCATTGTTACGTGATTTTAACGCGTATTTAAAACACTTTTACGCCTTACAGTTTGCAACCACTCGCTATTTCAAATGCTAACTGTCAAAATTAATAAACACAAGAGAGTATCCAAATAAAGCCAAACTACTAGATCATTTTAAAAATTTTATTTTAATCTAGCAAAATACAGAAAATCGTTTTTTATTTTTTTTCTCGGGATCGGTCGCAGATACGAAAAACCAACAAGAGACTAAATAAACAAAAGATAAAATACACTTCATATTTTAGACTCTACCAACGGCCCACCACAAAAAAGTTCAGGAGGAAAGAAAGGGGCATGACCCCGGAAAAAATATCTCCCTGTAGATTCTCAGAACCATTTGATTGCCCAATGATGTAAGTCTTACAGCGTAACCTGTGTTCCAAATTTGAGCATAATATCTCAAAAACTGCAGGAGCTATTAAGGAAAAACCTAAAAAATCTTGAAATTTGAACACCCTGTAGATCGGTAACGAAGCGTTTGCGGACCTATGTTTATATGGATTTTTAGTCATAAAATAAGCCAGGCAATCACCCCCTTCCGTATGTACAGGGTGTCCCAAATTCGAGCCTCTTCATTGGGATCTCGGAAACTAGAAGAGATACGAGGTCGGTTAAATGAAGGCAAAGTTGCGCGATTTGATGCTAATCAAAATGCCACCATAAAAGTTTAAAAATTCCTAGTGCTTCCGAAGATTTTTGGAAAAAAACGAATATTCGCGATTTCATTTTTATTTGTTTATGACTCTATTTGAATAGATTTAACAAAATAAATGCCACATTCTCATTGCTACTTTCTCTGTTCTACAAGATAGTGTTATAAGATTTTCAAGCCGACGTTTCGTCTTTGAGCTGCCATCATCAACTTTGTTTTTTTAAATACGGCCCTGGATTTTTTATTACGGATTTTAAGACCTTCTAAGGTCTCAAAACCAATGATGTATCGCACTTATTCGAAAAATTTATTTTAATGGCATTTTCCTTAAGAATTCATTTGTATTAATTTTTAATAAATAATATAATTAAAGTGTCAACCCTCAAACCCTAGGCCCTAGGCTATATTAACAGAAATTTTAGCAATGTATCAAGGTGGCGGTGCATCGTGCGCGCCGGCCATCTTAGTTCATTTGTTTATGTTTAAATTATCTAATATTTTGACAGTTCACTGTTCACTTATCGTTAACGCGTATTAAACATAAATGCCTTTTTCTTCTGAAGAAAAACGAGACATGAAAAGGATTTATTATATTTCGAATCGAAATTCAAAAACGGCTTGTGACCGCTATTTGTTGGAATATCGGGAAAGACGGCAGCCGCATAATAGTTATTTTGCTAATATTGATAATAATTTAGCTCAATACGGAAGTTTTGTTCAACCAACGGTTGAATATGGAAGACGAGTCGATCCAGAAGAGGAACAAATTATCTTAAACACTGTAAGTTTGAAAACTATTACATAGTAGGAAGTAAAATAAGTAATTTTAAATGATTTTTTAAGGCAAATAATCGAGCTTCAATTAGAGTTTTCTCAGATGAAGTAGTATCACCGCGAATGAGAGTTTGAAGAATTTTAAATAATCGTGGATATAAACCTTACAAAATTCATATTAGTCGAACACTAAGACCTGGCGATGCTGAGAGACGATTAGAATTTTGTAACTGGTTGCAAAATAGAATTAATGAAAATGACGACTTCATAAATAAAACTATATGGACAGATGAATACAGGTTTTTAACACATGGAATATTTAATAGACATAACGAACACTATCGGTCAATAGAAAACCCAAGGCAGAATCGAGAAGTAAGACCTCAGGGACGGCAATCATTTAATGTATGGGTCGGTATGTGGCACAATAAAATTATTGGCCCGTTTTTTCTCGAAGGAAATTTAACTTCTGAAAGATATGCGACGTATTACGTCAACTATGGTGGCAACAAGATAGTGCACCACCTCATAATGGGAGACTCGTTACAAATTTATTAAATGCACTGTTCCCCAATAAATGGATTGGAAACCAAGGACCCGTACGTTGGCAGTTAGGAGCCCAGACCTACGCCATCTAGATTACTTTCTTTAGGGATTTCTCCAAAATCGCCTTTATCGAAACACACCACAAATCCTTAAAGTTTTACGTCAAGACCTAATAAGGAAGATCATCCCGCAAGGACTATTGCCTATAAGCCATCCATAAAATTCACAGACTGACACGAAAATGCATCCAAGCGGGCGGATTACAATTTGAGTATTTGCCTTAACTTTCATTATTCAGTTTTATTAAGTTTTCGTTTCTGTCTCTCTCTAAACAAATGAGTTCTTATGGAAAATGCCATTAATTTAAATTTTTCGAATAAGTACGACACATCATTGGTTTTGAGACCTTAGAAGCTCTTAAAATCCGTAATAAAAAATCCAGAGCTGTATTAAAAAAAAAATTTGATGATGGCAGCTCAAAGACGAAACGTCGGTTTGAAAATCTTATAACACCATCTTGTAGAACAGAAAAAGTAGCAATGAGAATGTGAAATTTATTTTGTTATATCTATTCAAATAGAGTAATAAACAAATAAAAATGAAATCGCGAATATTCGGTTTTTTCCAAAAATCTTCGGAAGCACTCGGAATTTGTAAACTTTTAAGGTGGCATTTTGATCAGCATCAAATCTCGCAACTTTGCCTCCATTTAACCGACCTCGTATCTCTTCTAGTTTCTGAGATCTCAATGATAAGGCTCGAATTTGGGACACCCTGTACATGACATTTAGGAATACCCTGTATATACTTTATTTATAAAAACAATAATAAGGGAATCAAAATAAAAATATAAAATACATAATATTACTTTCTTCTGTTAGAAATAATTGCCACAGACACAATGCCGTTGGATTTGTCTAGCACTTAAAACGGCTTCACAACTAATTTTTAAAATTGATTAAAATCGGCTATGCCTCCATTTTTGCTTTATAATTTGTCACCCCTTTAAAAAGTTTATTTCTTGAGATTTTTAACATGTTAATCAGAAATACAAAATACGATCGCAAAATTTAAAAAATGGTTACTTATGAGGTAAACCCCACAATATATTGTCACATCTCTGGAATCAGCTTAAATTCTACATTCCAAAAATATATAATACGTCTATGTTCGGACCCCGTTTTTAAGTTATTTTACTTTAAATAATTGCGATATTCTGAACGAAAAACATGACTTGGAAGTCTTTCTTAAATTCTTAACACTCAGCATATAGATATTTGTCTTATTTAAGAAACACAGATGACAAATCAATATTTTATTAAGATAAGAGGATATAAGGTATATTTTACTATCCACCCCGATAATCAAGTCAGAGGTGGTATTGCGGTTATAATTAAGGAATCAATCAAGAATGTTAATGGCGCACTGGGTTAATTCTCTAGTGGTTACATTAATTTTTACTGCGTGGCCTATAGGGTTGCTCACTGGTTCGTTAATTTTCTGCTACCTTAGATTAAAACAATTGTGTTTGAAAGGATTCACGACAAAGACACTGGTCGATACTTAACGTTACATAACTAACTGTTTCTTTACATTTTTTCCCTAACTATCACTTTAAAGTACAACACAAAAATGCCCCGGTGCCGTAGGGAGTTCTAAATAACGCGGAATCGCTAGCTGCTTAGTTTTACTTAGAAAGAAACCATTAATTGCCCAAAAAGGCCTTAAATCGTAAGCGTGCGTAAGAGCGCCTGCTTCACGGAGCCATCTTGGAATGCACTACTTAATTGCCCAAAAAGGCCTTCAACTCGTGAAGCCCACGTAAAAGCCCTTGCTTCACAGAGCCATCGTGGAAGAGTACTTAAATCTTGACCGTTGCGCCGTGCCGTCTCGTCTCTTTACCGCCGCGCGATACGATCTGACCACATATTTCGCCTAATAGGGAGCTAGCGTCCCAATAATGTCGTTCTAACTGCGTGAATAAATTAAAACCCTTTTGTAATTTACAAACAAAAATAGCAGAGATTGAAATCGCAAGCACACAACCTACTGTCTTTGACGTGTTGATACACGTTTCCCCAACAAATGTAATTTTTAATGTGTAGATATTCAACTAACAATGGTCGGAACCATTCAGCTGTCATTTTAACATAGAACGAGAGGATATATAAAAGAACCGCCGCCCCCCCCCCCTACTTTTGTAAACAAAATCACTGATTGGAAAAGTTTTAGAATCCACCTCCAAAATACTAAAACGTGAATATTAATTTGCGAACAACCGAGCAACTGGAAAAAGAGGTCGAAAACTATATCAAGTAAATTATCCAGTTGAAATGAGGCAACTAGTCAACGAAAAGAGAAAAGCTAGAAGAAAATGACAACATACGAGAGAACACATCTGACAGGACTATTTTGAATAAAAAAAACGCAGAAACTCAGAAGGGAGATTAAGAAGAAACATTTACAAAATTTGGCTACAAACAAGGAGACTAACTAGTTTCTCTGGAAATCAACCAGAAAGGTCAAGAGAGTAATAACTTCTATACCTCCTATTAGGAAGGGTGGATGTGCATGGATCAGGGATAATAAAACAGAAGTCGATCCTATTTGCTGAAAATCTCTTTGACATTTTTACGCCTAACCTAGTACAAGTGGCTAATAACTTGGCAGAGATTGACGGCCAAAAATTAGAAAACTTTGCTCATGTTACCCCAAAGGAAGTAGCAGAGGAAATTCAAACAAACTTAAATGTGATAAAAGTTCGAGTTAATCACTGGCGAAATTTTGAAACAGCTACCCAGAAAGGGTATGGTCATGATCACATACCTCATTAATGCCGCCTTGAGATACCTGCTTGCCGGAAAGTTGCAGAATTAATAATGTTAGCAAAACCGGGTAAACCACCTAGCAATGTCACCTCTTATAATACCTATTTCCGTTCTATGACCAATGCGATATAACGCCACATTTTTGTTTTGAATCAGCAAGTGAAATAACGGAAAAACGGCTGGTCCAGACATAGGCGTATTATATATTTTTGGAATGTGGGAATTATCGTCTTTTATTTTTCTGGATAACATATTAAAGAAGGAGAAATCATGCAACTTTTGTATTTATCTCAAGAGATATAAAAATAAAAAATATACAGTTTCATTAAAAAAAATAGTTTGTTAATTTCTCTTAGTTTTCAGATCGTTTTTTGCTTATTCTCTTTTTATTTTCTGGCGGTTCAGATAAAACCCCACAACTCCTACATTTAAAGTCTTAGGGAATAGGGCACCCTGTAGATATGGCCAAAAATATCTCTAAAAACCCTGTACATCATCTTGTATCTCATTAACCATAACCAGCAATATTTTACTATGTGTAAGACATTTTCGCTAAATGTTCCTATTTTGTTGTCTAGTACTTTCAGCTGCTCTAAGACCTATTATTAATGGCACACGTTGTGGCTTTATACCTTCTTGAATTTGATATTCTCTAAGAAATGACGGCCGGAAACTAGCATAAAACAGAGTAACTGAATTGATACATTTTCTATTACTCTTTAAGTGTTGCCAGCAATCAGTTACTTAACAATGTATTTTTATATTTTTTTTTGCTTGTAAATGAATAAGGTAGGCACCTGAAAAATCTTGCTAATACATAAAGATTTTACTGTTGTTCAACGTTTCTAAAAACTCTTCCCTTCATTTTTTAAAACCTTAATAAGAATTTTACAAAATCAATCGCTTGCCAGGTCAAAAATATAAATTATTTAGGATCTATTATCTAAATATAGACGAAACCGATATGTAGACAAAGTAAAAATACGTAACTTGGTTTAAATTGAAAATATTATAAACAGTGGTCAGAAACTAATATATGGATTAACAGATTTATAACAAGTCTCAGTTCCCTGTTAGACGAGTTCTCTTATGGTGGCGTTTATGTGGAAACTGCCATACTAGTGCATGTAATAGAAAGAGTACGCCGATTAGTCTCACTCTTTTCATTACATGCATTATCATTATGCTCTTATCGTTTATCGTAACTTCAACATATTCCCAACAATTTAATCCACATTCACAATATGATTATGATTATGCAAATCAAAAGTAAACAAACCGGATGATTTTCATTTATAAATACAAAAAAAATATGATACATAACATAATTAAACAACAAACCTGAACAAAATAATATGTTATCATGAATAAGCAGTTTCCACAAGTTCATCAATCCTGGGCATATTACAGTGTTATCACAAGTAACTCAAAGAAAAAACTCGTCCTTGGTTAAAGAAAGTTCATTCTCTTCAGCAATGATTTGTTTGATGTCAATCTTCATAAACATTTTAGGTATTATTGAAACGGAGTTAGTAATTAACCTATACCACTTAGCTCCTAACATTACTACAGATATTGGATAAAGCTTAAGGACTGCAACTAACCAATTTATTTAGTTATACAGGGTGTTTCAGAAGTAGGGTACGTAACTTAAGGGGGTGATTCCTTATGATATTCTAAGAGAAAAAGTTCATAGAAACATGTGTCCGGAGTTGCCCCATTTTTTATATACAGGGTGTGGTTTTTTTAAATCGGTTTTTTATAATTTTTTTTAAATATCCTGTTTTTGATGTTATTGAAATTTGGTACCGTTATCGAATGATGAGGGGCTTAATTAGCCCTAACTAGAATAAATTTATTAAGTCCAGTGGCGTCCCAGGGACTTAACGAATATTATTGACTAAAAAAATGTACGCCACTGACTTTTTTCTAATTTTGATATTTTTCTTTGGGATTTACCAACTAATTATACAACTTTTTGTTCCTTAATTGTTTTCGTATCTTGCTTCGTTTTCGAGAGAAAAAATAAAACCCACTTTATTGCATGTACAAAATATCTATGTATTTCAAAGTTAAATAAAATATGAGGTAAAGGTAAGTTTTGATGTCTAATTTACCTGCTAATAACAAGTCATAAATGAATAACTTTACTAACGCTGAAATAGTCCAGATGCATTTTAATTATAGCCTAGCAAATGGAAATGCTGAAGAAGCTTGGCGAATTTATCAGGAACGTTATCCAAACAGAGTACTGCCATGTGCCAAAACATTTAGACAGCTCTATGCAAAATTGAGTGAGACTGGGAGTTTTAAACGTAGTACGGAACTTTTTGGCACATCTGCAACAGTAACCACGCCTGAGAAGAGGCTATACTTCGAGAGATAGAAGATGATCCTTCAACTAGTGCCAGGAAGGTAGCAGTGCAACTTCAAACAAGTGCATCAACTGTTTGGAGGGTTTTGCATCTTTATCAACTATACCCATACCATATTCAACGTATGGAAGCTCTGCTTTCCCGTGATTTTCAGCCAAGGTTTGATTTTAGTAGGTGGTTGCTGCATACACTAGCACATAACAACAATTTTTTACCGAACATTTTATTTACTGATGAGGCCTCTTTTTCAAGAGGTGCCATTATGAATTTTCATAACAAACATTTTTGGGCAGATGATAATCCTCATAAAATTAGAGATGGTCGTTTTCAGCAACAATTTTCAGTGAATGTAAGGACAGGGATCATTGGCGACTATCTTATTGGGTCAGACTTTTTACCACCTCGATTGAATGGAAACTCCTATACGCAGTTTTTATCTGAAGAACTTGACGTACCTTTACAAATAAGAACCAATATGTGGTTCATGCACAAAGTTGGCCAGCTCGCAGTCCCGACTTGAATCCTCTAGACTAGACTATTATTTATGGGGTCACCTAACGTTTCTTGTATACAGGACGCCTGTACTAGATGAAAACGAATTAAGAAATTAAATTATTAAAAGTTGCAATGCGATACGAAATAATGCAGGTATTTTTGAACGTGTAAGAGAATCAATGGTGAGATGATAGAAATCGTGCGTTTTATCAAAAGGTGGCCATTTTCAACATTGGCTTTGATTAACTGTTGCATTTTTTTTTGTATCATTATTTAAAAAAATAATTTTATTTTTAATTTAAATGTTTTAATTGACTTTGAAATACATAGGTATTTTTTTTTGTATCATATACATGCAGGAAAGTGGTTTTTATGTTTCTCTCGAAAACGAAGCAAGATACGAAAACAATTAAGGGGACAAAAAAGCTGTATTATTAGTTGGCGAATCCGAAAGAAAATATCATAATTAGAAAAAGTCAGTGGCGTATATTTTGTGTCAATAATATTCGTTAAGGTGCTCCTCGGGACGCCACTGGACTTAACAAATTTAATCTCGTTAGGGTTAATTGAGCCCCTGATCATTATGAATAACGGTACCAAATTTCAGTAAAATCGGGAAAAGATATTTAAAAAAATTATAAAAAACCGATTAAAAAAAAAAATAACCTGTATCTCAAAAACGGGGCAACTTCGGACACATGTTCATGTAAACTTTGTCTCTTAGAATATCATAAGGGTGATTACCCTCTTAAGTTACGTGTACCGTACTTCTGTAACACCGTGTATATTGAATTTCTATATTATTAAATGAATAAAATACCAACGTATTTTTTTAATGACTCGCCCTGAAATTATAAGAACAACCTTAAGAACCACCATATATAAAAACTACTTTCTAGGTGGAAGATTATTCATTATATACGAAAATGTCATTAAGTGACAGAAAGTTCTAAAAAGTTATTATCCTATATAAAAAGCGAAAAATAAGCATTTTCTTATCCAACTTCCAGATGGAGGATCTGGATAATCATCGTGAGTGTCAGCCGGTGCCGCCGGACAAAGCGGCCGGCAAAAATAGTGCAGATCCGCGAATTAAAAACATTTTGTGTAATACAAACACCGACATACTGAATACACCAGAACCGCCGCTGCCTACAGACCTAAGAGCTGAGATGGAAGAGAGAGCGAGACTCCTGGATCAAAAATGGGAAAGCGCCTTTCAAGAGTCGAGTAGGAAATGGCAAAAGAAAATAGACGAGTGCGAGGCTCAGATCAGACAATTGATACAAAATAATTTAGCATTAAAGGTAATCATTGACAAATATGAAGCCAGATCTAATAATATTGATACCTCTCAATCGCCTATCACACAAAACACCATTACAGACCCTTCAGGTCAAACACAAAACACTATTACAGATACTTTGGACCCCTCAGGTCAAAATAAAAAATTACCCAATAATTTCAAAAAGCCAAAACCAGTCATAAAAATTAAAAAAGCAATAGAATCAAAAATGATTGACTACATTGGCGATACAGTCATGTCAGACTCCGACACTGGAAACGACTCAGACAACGACAGACCAGTTAAGTCTAAGAAAGACCTCGAGGAAATAACATCCAATACAATTGATATAGAAATGAGGTCCGCAACAGAGTCGGAAAGTGACTCGGCGGGCTACTCTAAAATCAACAGACAAAGACGAAAACGAGCAGCGACAAAACTAACTGACTCGACAAATAAGCGTAAAAATACTGCTGAAGAGTATCCAACTCTGGCGGCAGTTAACACAGATAATTTAAAAATATTCCAAAAATCAAACAAACAAGCAAAAAAAGATACTGTCAGCGGTGGAGGCTCTTCAGCACTACAACCAAAGCAAGTTCAACAGAACAAAACAAACTCTACTGACAAACAAAACAAACAAAATAGAACAACTGACCATCAACAAACTTCAAACAAAAATGAGACGAATACAAACTCAATTACTGACGAGGAGCTAGTACAAAGAATACGGGTCCCACCAATAGTCATTCACAACAAAAATATTTACTCTAAGGTAACAGGCCACCTACGTAATAGAGGCATAAATACAGGTAACGGCGTGACAACGGAGCACGGAGTGAAGATCCTCCCGCCTACTCCTCACGACTATAAACAAATTCGGGAATTCTTCATAAAAGAAAAAATCTCACACCACTCCTTCAGATTTGCTGAAGAGAAGGAATTGCACGTGGTGTTGAGAGGCGTTCTAGAAACATGGTCTGAGGAGAAGGTTCTGGAGGATCTTCAAAATCTCGGCCTCGCCCCCTCAAAGGTCGTTCGTTGGAAGCGGGCAGACGGCTCAGCCATGCCGCTTGTGCTGGTTCTCCTTCCGAAAACTGAAAAAAGGATTTACGACCTCAAATATCTAGACGGACTACGGATAAAAGTAGAGGCACAACGCGTAAGGCCTACGGTTACACAATGCCATCGCTGCCAGCTGTTCGGGCATTCGCAGCATAAGTGCACCGCAAGAATTAATTGCTTGCGTTGCGGCGAAAATCACAGGGTGGCCGAATGCCCGAACAGCGGGGTACTCAGGTGCTGCAACTGTGATGAAGCACATGCTGCAAACGACAGAACATGTCGTAAACATCCTGAATTCTTACGAGATGCAGCTCAAAGGAAGGAAGCCGAAAAGGCAAAAGCTAAAATACCGCCACCGAATTTTAAATGGGGCACACAAAATAACAGCAAATTAAACGAAAATAAGTCACAACAAAATCAAAATACCTCAAACAGAGATAGCTCTGGAGAAGGATCAGCACAAGAGGGATGGCAAACCATCATTCAGAGATCCATGCATTCTCTCCTGGGCGAGTTCCAGGATAGAATGCAAAAGGAGATGCAAGCGATGATGACGACCTTAGTTTCATCGTGTCGTTAATGGCAGTGCAGTCAGAAACTGCATATTTCAGCTTGGCAACAATTAATATAAACGGTATCAAAGGTAAAAAACTCGAAATAATTGATTTTCTTCATAGATACGACATTGATATTGTAATGATCCAAGAAACATGGCTCAAAGGTGAAAGGTTCACCATTCCCAATTTTGTTACGTTTCGTAATGATAGGGAAGGGCGTCCTAAGGGCGGAACTATGATCTTGGTGAAAAGACATATTATAGCTCAATCAATGCCAGGTCCTGCGAACTGTACCCATATAGAAGGTACATTCATAAAAGTTAAAACCAAAAATATGTGGATAAAACTTGGTTCTGTTTACATCAGTCCCCAAGTTAAATTTAACTTTGCCTGTCTGGCAAAAGTCTTCAGCGATCATGACCCAATTATAATAGGAGGTGATCTAAACGCCACTCACAGAGTGTGGGGCTGTAGATCTCAAAATACAAGAGGAACTACTCTCTTTAACAATTCTCTCGATTTAAACTATTTTATATTGCCGCCGGAGGAGCACACTCACCATCAAACTGGTGCTCTTCCGGAGATCTTGGACATCTTTGTCATAAAAAACACTGGGCGACTCTCTCAACCAGTGGTAGTCAACGAACTGACATCCGACCACAGGCCGGTCATTACTGAATATGGAAATCCTGCTGAAAGGGGGCAGGGCTACGTCTCAGTCACGAAAACCAACTGGAGGCTCTTCAAGCGCCAGCTGGAAAACTCACAAAGACTGCACCCGATCGTCACTGATGAGGATCTAGAAACGGCGGTGAAAGAACTGACCTTCAAAATAAATTCAGCAATGGCCGAAGCGTCAGAAACAAAGGTGTCCAGATTTTCGAAGCGAGGAGATCTCGGTCCAGAGCTCACTCAGCTGATAAAGTCAAAAAATCAGACAATGCGATTAGCATATAGGACTGGCGACCCGCAGATCAAAGCTCGCGCGAACAGAGAGTCTGCGGAGATTCGGCGCCTTTTGCTCCAAAAGGAGGCGGATCTCTGGGACCTCAAAACAAAAGACCTTCGGATTGAAGACAGTTCGATCTATAAATTCACGAGGTCCTTGATTAGAGGGGGCAGAAAGCCTGTTCCAGCTCTCAAGGATCCAAATAATCAAAATTCAATGGTTTCTGATCCGGGAGACAAGGCTGAGCTGTTTGCGGATAGCCTTCGCGAACAGTTTAGCTTGTTTCCAACAGACAACCCCGAGCGCGATCTGCGGGTCGCCAGGACCATTCAAATTTTTAAGTCAACCCCATTTATTCCCGGCGCAGTAGCGGAAGTATCAGTTGATGAGGTCTGGTCAATCCTGAAAACAATGAACGCAAAGAAAGCTCCTGGCTTCGACGGCATAAGAAATAAAGCGCTAAAGAACTTGCCAGAGAACACAGTATTGGATGTTGTAAACATAACAAAGGCAATAATCGAAAAAGGTCGCTTCCCAGACACTTGGAAAAGGGCCAAGGTTGTGGTGATCCCAAAGACGGGCAAAGACCTCCAGTTAGCAGTCAACTATCGGCCGATAAGTCTCTTATCATGTCTAGGCAAGGTCGTTGAAAAATTGATACTTAATCGGATCTCCGATTTTGTATTGAACAACGACATTCTACCACCAGAGCAGTTTGGTTTCAGACCTGCTCATTGCACGGTGCGCCAGACAACGAGGTTGGCGACTAACATTCTCAGAGGGTTCAACCAACGACAGTCAACGGGAGCTATCTTCTTCGACGTATCAAAAGCGTTCGACAAGGTCTGGCATGATGGTCTTGTACTAAAATTAATTAGGTTGGGTATGCCAAACGTTTTAATTCACATTATTCATTCTTATCTTGAGGACAGGTACTGCGCAGTATCATCTGAAAACACAATATCATCGGAAATAAAAATCAGAGCAGGAGTCCCCCAAGGATCCCCGCTGGCGGCACTACTGTATAATCTATACACTAGCGATGTGCCAAAGCACCCATCCACTTCTCTTTATCTCTTTGCGGATGATACTGCGATTACTGCCACCGCAAGATCGCCCTCATATGTAGTAGCTAGACTGCAGCGCCACATTGCACTATTCTCCAAATGGCTCTCTGAATGGAAGCTTCGTCTCAATGCAGAGAAAACTCAGGCCATTTTCTTCTCCAGAGCAAGGCTGAGATTGCCCAAAACAAGAGTGAAAGTCATGAACTCACCCATCCCTTGGGCGAACAAGGTAAAGTATCTCGGCTTGCTCTTTGATAAGAGAATGACCTGGAGATTCACTGCAGAGGACAGGCTTCAGAAGGCTAGAAAACAACTATTTGCCATCTACCCGCTTATCAACAAGCGAAATAAAATTTCTTATAGAACAAAAACAAATCTATATAAAATATTGGTGAGACCCGTACTGACATTTGGTTCCCCAACTTGGTCAACTCTGTGTGCAACGCAGCACCAGAAGTTCCAAAGACTTCAAAACTCAGCACTAAAAATGATAACCGACACACAAAGACACTTTCCGACAGCACTGCTTCACAGGGACTTAAAAATAGAGACTTTAAAACAATTCTATGACAAAATCATACAAAAGTACTTTCGACGGACAGACGTTTCAACAAACGACTTGATACGAGACTCCCACATACGCTCGAGGGCGGATGAGAAGTATCGATATCCGAAAGACTGGCTTCCACCCTAACACCGTCAAAATTTCTAAATTCCAATATCAACTTCAATCAAAAAATTCAACAAAATCAACTCTTTGACAAAAATAATCCACTCATTAAGTAAATCAAACAAAAAGAGCTCAACAACCAAACCAAGAACCTTCTAAACTGAAAAACTCAAAAGTCACTATGAAAAAAGAAGTAAAAGATCTCTGATCTAACTTATCAAAGTCTTCAAAAAGAGAGCAAATTATATTATTCATTATGGTATGAAAACGTGTTATCCCAAACCTCTAAACACGTTACACAAATTTCTAAAATAAGAAATTAAATTAGTATTTACTGAAGGTAAAACTTAAAAATTTATTGGTTACCACAAAATTTCCTCCACTTTGTAAAATATAGCCCACGAAATAAAAAAGATTTACGAGGTCCTTGAAATATTATTAATTTTAAAATAGGACAAATCACAGTTACTAATGCTGTTATTTAAAATGTTAACTAGACATAAACATGTTAAACATTGCATGTATAATGTCATTGTTTATGATTAAATCAATTTTTAATATATTATCTAAAATTTTATTTATTATACTACAAATTGTCGTGTATGTTGGTTCATAACAATAAATATTACTTGAACATATTGTTTCCAACTTTCTTTAACCAGGTCAAGCAAATATAAAACAGAAAACAAAATTATAGTTAAGTATGGCAAAACAGTACTCACCATGTCTGTTCCAAGATCAATGCAAAGGATAGTAACAGTTCCTAGAGGCAGAGGGATGTCACACAGGATAAAGGCGAGGAAAGGTGAGATTTCGGGAATATTTGATGTTAGGGTATAAGCGATAGACTTCTTTAAGTTGTCAAAGATGAGACGGCCTTCTTCTACACCGGTTACAATGGAAGCAAAATTGTCATCAAGAAGAATCATGTCGGCGGCTTGTTTGGATACATCTGAACCAGCGATACCCATGGCAACACCGATGTCAGCCTTTTTAAGAGCTGGAGAGTCGTTAACACCATCACCTAGTCAAATACGTTAATAGTTTAGTTTTATAAAATATTGCGGTATGCTATGGAATGATTCAGAAAGAAATCATTAACAAAGCATTCATATCAATAAATTTGAATGTTGTATTTCGTCGGCACCAAAACTGATGGTCGATGAATAGCGTGCATTTTAGAACTTAAAATCAAGTATCTGTGGCAGAAAAAACGTGTTGCAAGTAGAAACGTTAACCAGTTATTAAAACTTAAATAAATAATAACACAAATTAGGGCAGTGACCATCCATTTCACCAGATAAAACAAAATGTTTACGCTCAAAGTAGCATGAATATAATATAATACAGTATTAATAAATATACACTGCGCGGCTTATTTAACCCATAACGAAAAATTTGCTTCAATTTTGATGTTATGTATTTTCCAAATTTGTGGTTCGTTTTTAATAATTTCTTTTTCTAATTGTAGGTTTTTTTCTTAAGCATATCAATGCCTTTATTGTTTTGTTTAAAAAAGGAACTTTGGTATTATACCGGATGTTATAGAAATGTTGTGTTTTTTTATGGAAATTCAAAATACCCTGTGGGATTTACTAGCCATTGTATTGCAAGTTAGCGCAATTATAGCCAAATGAAGGTCTCATGTTTCCTTTACATTTTTTTTGTGATTCATTTCTTTATCTCTGTTTTTTCATGAAATACACAACTTTTAGTTCAACTTGTTTTTCATAAAAAAATTTTTAGTTAAAAAATACAAAATGTACGAAATGCTTAAATGAATGCAACAGCAATAAAAAAACAAAATTTAAAGTAAATAAAGAATCAGTATCTGGTATTAATTAACTTTATTGAATCCACAAAGTATAGCAAAAAAAATCCAGTGAAAAAAAATCGTAATTTCTGAAGTTGTTCAAAAAAATTAAATAACAACATTTAGTAGCGGGTATTACCGCCCCTTGCTCTAATTACTGCTTCGCATCTTCTTGGCATACTTAAAATCAGATTTCTAATTTCATCTTGATTATTCTGATTCCATATTTCCATAAGCCTAAATGACAGATCATTTAAGTTTCTAGGAGGAGGATGCAAGGCTCTAACATGTCGACCCATGTTATCCCATAAATGCTCAATAGGATTAATGCCGGGGCTTCTTGCCGGCCAAGGCAAAGTTAAAATTTCTGTTTCTTGGAGATAATTTTGTACCACTCTTGCCACCTGTGGGCGTGCATTATCGTGCACGAATAAAAAATTATCCCCAATAAATGGGGCATATGGTACCACATGGGGTTCTTAAATGTCTAATATGTATAGGTCACCTGTCAAAGGACCTCCCTGAATCACAACTAACTCCGCGCGAGCATCCAAACTAATGCCACCCCAGACCATAACAGATCCTCCTCCATAGCTTACTGTTCCGACAATGTTGCATTGAGCATATCTCTCGCCAGAACGTCGATACACTCTCCGACGGCGGTCATTACTAAAAAGACAAAACCTTGACTCATCGCTAAACAATAAATTGCCCCATTCACGAGCTCCCCAATTTTGGTGCTCCTGGGCAAATTGAAGACGCTGCCTTCTATGGTTTACGGTTAGGAGGGGACCAGTTGCGGCTCGATAGGGAGTAATACTGCTTTCTGCCAACCTTCTATGCACTATATCTCGACTAATACGGTAATTATACCGACGGGAAAATTCCTGCTGCAGTGCAGTGCTTGTAACAAACCGACTTCGTAATGCCTGTATTTGCAAAAAGCGATCTTGGTCATTCGTTGTCATTCTTGCTCGTCCTTGTCCAGGTCTTCTTTAATTAGCACCAGTCTCTCGAAATCGTGCCAATGCTGGAGATAGCAGATTGTGTCACTCTATATCGTTGGGCCACTTGAAATTGTGGCAAGCCTTCTTGCACAAGTGCTATGGCTCCAGTACATTCGTCAGGCGAAAGATTTCTTCTTACACGTGCGTTTTGGGCCAGTTTGTTTTTCATTACACTTAATAAAATTAGAAATTGCCAATACAAGTATGCAAACCAAACTAAAAAGTGATAAAGTGAAGAATCAAACCTGATAACGCTTTTGTAACATTTCACTTTATGAAGTTTCTGTGTAATCTTTCATTTTCATAGTCTGCTACTTTTCCGATAAATGCATTTTAGGTCAACAAAAACACGTTAAACTAAAAATTGTATATTTCATGAAAAAACAGAGATAAACAAATTAATCAAAAAAGAAAATCTAAAGGAAACATGAGTCCTTCATTTGGCTATAATTGCGATAACTTGCAATGGCTAGTAAATCCCACAGGGTGTTTTGAATTTCCATAAAAAAACACAACATTTTTATAACACCCGGTATAATACTAAAGTTCCTTTTTTAAGCAAAACAATAAAGGCAGTGATTAAGAAAAAAACCTACAATTAGAAAAAAAAATATTAAAAACGAACCACAAATTTGGAAAATACATAACATTAAAATTGAGGCAAATTTTTCGTTATGCGTTAAATAAGTCGCGCAGTATAAATATAAATAGATACGTATTTTTTATTTGGTCCAACATCTAAAAAGTTTTGGATTTACAGTCCAAACGGTCGTTCTTTGCCGGTGCGTAATGGATAAACTATCCAAGTCATCGTTTCGATCTGTCAACTTTAATTTGTTTTTAAACGTTTTTGTGCCTTAAATTTCAATTTAATTCTGTAAATTGTTCGTTTCGGCGCCATATTGATGGTACTTTCGTGTTGGCGGTAAGTAATTGCGGATATTTGTTATTATTAAGTCCTAACGCTAGACACGAAAATTTTGACGTTCATGAACCTAGACTTTGTTTTGATTTTTTGAACCTCGTAATTTTGATTGGATTCATATGGTTCTAGTCACGTGGAAGTAATGACGCACCGGCAAAGAACCACCGTACAGATGTAGGTAGGGTTTGAAAACCTTTCAGAAAATGCATAATAAAATGTTTTTTGACCTTTTTTTTGTTGGTTACTGAGCTAACTTTAAAGTTCCTTTCATCGTGCGTGTAGAAAGTCTCCTCTCTCTTTTAATTTTTTGATTTACATTTACAATTGTGAGAATAAAAAAATTTTGGTACCTTCTAGTCTAGAACAACTAAAATGCTATTAGTATAAATTCTTGACTGAGTTTTCAAAGATGGAGACGAGGGGGGGGGGGGCATACCTTCGTAACGAGGTATCACTCACTGTCCTCATTTTTGAAAATTCAGCCAAGCATATTTTCTTAAAAATTAGTATTGGCTACTATTGAACGTACCAAACGTAAGGGGGGGGGGAGGGGCTTTATACGTGCTCTGTATCCATATATTTGGTTTAGTGATAGTATGAATTATAGAGAGATTGTTGGATATTGGTCAGCGATACAACTTAGAAGAGCAAGTGCCGAGTAAAATTGCACTACTGTCATATGTTAAAAATTGGTAGAACGTTAGAAGTATATTACGGAAGTGGAGTGATTTATAATTAATTATTAGGAGGGAGGTCTCCACAACAAAAATGCAACTTAATTTTTCAAAACATATAGTGCGTTTTGGTAGTCTATACTATAACATTAGATACTCAAATATATAGAGGAAAAATATTTGTGATGATAGTCAAAAACCAATTATAAGTAATTATAAGTAGTAAGTAGTAAGAACCAGAATTTGCCAAATATTAAGGCAAACAAAGATTAATAACGTGAGTAAACGATTATCATTGGTGACAATAGATAATAAAAACCTAACGCAAAAACACTCACAACAACAAAGTGAAAACAGAAAATAATTTAATTCTGATTTTACATTACAAACTGATTTGTATTAATTCTTTCTTGTATAAGGCACGTATCAATCAGCAGTCCAGGACTAGCTTTAATGAGAAACAGAGTCTTCCAGATGAATATTGCATATAGACCCCAGGATGCTTTGTTAAGTCCTACAACTGGTTGATTGCATTTGACAGTTTGAAACTGTCAGGGACTGATGGTTGGAACAGACCTATAGTTACCCGTACTTGAGTTTTAAACAAATTATGTGGTTCTGAGTTATTTACACTAGATGGAATATAGGACCATATTTTTTTTTATTTTTATGTTTATTTTTTATTTTTATGTTTATTTTTTATTGTCTCCAAAGTCGATCGTTTTTCTACTACTAACTTGAGAAATCGCCATTATTCACTCCATTTCTCTAATGAAAAGTGAAATTTCTCTAACGACGGAAATAACGATAATAAATAATCTTCTAGGTAAATTATAAAAAACTTTCTGTGCAATGAAGTTATGTTACACACGATTTTAGCATTCTTACTTACTGTTTCTTTAACATGCTAGTGGTTTTGAGCCTTGACTGACGATTGTAAATGAAGAAATTTCACAAAATAATATCAATTTTTTAATAAAACATGGATTTTCATTATAAATTGGAAGATATTTTAAAAGGAAACTAATATTATTCAAATATGTCAACAAGACCACAAATTTTCTACAAACTGACATTTAAATTCGCATTTCTATAGTTTTACTTTTTCCAGGCTACTTTATTTTCAAAATATTTTTAAAATTAGGCAGAAATAGCTATATAAAGATCTAAAGGAATTAAATATGTAATATTTTAGTGTTAATAGTAGAAAAAAATCTATATATACCTCAGCTGAGAAAGCTGTTATATAGGGTGGCCCACTCTCAACGCAGGCTTCTATATTCTATAGCATCTAAACTACTTAACTTTTTAAGAAGCAATGTTCTACATTAAGATGTTAAAGAGTATATTTTTTAGAATCTTGTACATCCGAAAAACCTTTGACGGTGTCTTGTCGCTCTATAAAGGTGACACAGCATGGTACATTTGTTGATTACCGTCCAATTGGTTAAAAGAAAACATGGCGGCTGTGTAGCCTATCAGAGCGCATTGTTGGTTGGTCGTCGTGACAGCGGGGGCGTAACCTTGCTGTCAGATGGTATAGTTTTCCATTTTGTATACTACTACACTTTTGGCTTCGATAAAGCAAGGTTGTATGTCAACAAACTCACGTGGTTTCTTTCCGTCGGATTGAAACAAATAGCATTGCCTAAAAAAAGGCACCCAGCAAATGTACTAAACAAATGTAGTGATTAGTTGGTTGTAAGTGTGGTTGTAAAGTCGGTAGTGAATATTTATGTTATAGTATGTTATTGTAAAATCATGTACTAAAGAAGTTTTGTGTGATTTGGAGAAATAAACGCCAAATTACCACAGTGAAGAGCTCGTTTAATTCCTTTACTCAGTAAATAAAAGAATGAGTAAAATTAACCTACAATCAAGGAACATAAAAGCCTCATGAACTGTTGACGCAAAACAGAGTCATAGGGAGGCATTGGGCCTACAATTTAAAATTATACCGGGTCTCCCAAATAGTCAGGGCATATCAAACATACTTTTTTTTAACGGAACACCCTATATCTTACATTACTTTTGAATTCTACATAAAATTACAATTATTTTTTAGTAAGTGCATTATAAGTCTAAACTTAATAGTTTCTGAGATATCGAGTTTTGAAAAATTACATTTTTGAACTTTGACAGCGTCTAGCCTTTTAACGATACGCCATATAGCAAAACGGCTTACATGTCCCTATCTTCCTTTTTTATTATCTTTCCAAAAATGCCAACTTCCGGTTAAACCGGAAGTACTATATTTCCGGTCTTTGAGCTTCATCCGGTTTAACCGGAAGTTGACACTTTTAGAAAGATAGTAGAAAAATAAGACAGGGACATGCAAGCCGTTTTGCTCTAAGACGTACCGTTAGAAAGCTAGAAGCTGTCAAAGTTCAAAAATGTCATTTTTCAAAACTCGATATCTCAGAAACTATTAAGTTTAGACTTATAATGCACTTCCTAAAAAATAATTGTTATTTTATGTAGAATCCAAAAATATTGTAAGATATAGTGTGTTCCGTTTAAAAAAATATAACTTTGCTATGGATCTTTTTTTTGGGACATCCGGTATATTTCAAAATAATTTTAAACTGTAGGCCTAATGTCTCCCTATGACCTGTTTTTGAGAAATATTAAAAAGGTCAGTAGTTTAGATGCTATGAAATCCTGCGTTGAGAGTGGGCCACCCAGTATACCTCGCGCATTATATAAAAGCGCTCGCTATATACATCATTTCTCAACCTAGGTATATGAAGTACTATTATTCACGTTATTAACCTGTGTTTGCCTTAATGTTTTGGAAATTCTGGTAAGTTCTAACTACTTTTAATTACTTTCTGTCATCATAAATATTTTTCCTGCATTTTTTAGTATCTGATGATGTGATGATGGTACTATAGAGTACCAAAATGCGTTATATGTTTTGAAAAACTAAGTTGCATTTTTATTGTGGAGAAGACTTCTCTTCCTTCTAACAATTTTAAAAATGGTTCACAAAATGTTATATACCGGGTGTAAACGAAATCAGAGCACTACAGCGTTATGTTAAAAGATATTTTATATAAATGTGAGGGATCTTAATATTTTCGTAAGAACCAAATAAACGTCACTTTCGGTTTCACCTGCCATTTTACCAAACACAACATGACGTCTCTAAAACAAAGTATACAAGTGACATCGTACATAGTAATGAAATCTGTTAAATTCAGACCTTTTATAATCCTTTAAACAATGCCATTTCAATTATTTTGGTTAGATTTTGAAGAAACTTTAAGTTCAACCCTAGTTTACAGAATTTTTTAAATGGTATAATCTACTTGTCATTATTTAATATCCAAATTTTATGGTAAAGGTATCCTTAGTAACTTAAATGCGGTTTGAAAACCATAATGCGTTTTGCTTCAGTGGTGAAAAGAAATCAGTCGTTAAATAATTTAAAAATAAACAGTTTTTAAACCATGTTTAAAATTGAATTAAATCGCTTTATGCCCAATGTGATAATGCAGATGATTAAGGGCACCTTATATTTTGATATTAAATAATAAAAATAATATTATACCATTAAAAAATTCTGTAAAATAGGCTTAAAGTTAAGATTCTTTTTTAAATAGAAATTTTTCTCAAAAAACTAAACAACAAATGAACATTGTTGCCGTAATACTCTGTTTAAATGTCCATAAAAAATATTAATTTGTTTGTAGTTCAAATTTATTACATAAAACACGTAGACGTATGCATATCCCTGTATATTGTATACACCCTCTAACATATCCCGTTGATTTTCTCCCTTACATTGCAAATTATAATCGCTTAATAAAATTTATTATATTCTTAAAACAGTGAAGATTATATTTACGAAATATTAATTAATTGGTCAAATTGGCAACCCACGTCTGTACAGCGCGGATTCCTGGGCCACAAATTATCACCTGAGCCTTGATAATTGTTTTGTCTCATTTTATCGTATATAATATTGAATTAGTGGAAATGTGCTAGTCACCATGACATCTTCAAAAAATTTTACAGGCATTGGAAGAATTTAGAATTATATTATTTAATTTATAATTAGTAATTCTAGTTAAATGTATGTAGCTGTTTTTAAAATGAATACATATATAAATGGCAAAGTTATCCATAGTCAAGCTATGGAAGTAATTGCCAATGTTGACTAAGTTCTTTAAGTTTGTTTAATCCCTTTAAAATTATTTACATGTATCAGATTTTTTTTGAAAACTTTACTAACGCAGAAAATTTAACTTGGAAAGATCCTAAGTACAAAATAACCCAGACAGTGTGGATACAAATTACCACACTCTTCAATTATGGAAAACCAACAACACTATACAACCATGGATTTTTTTATTCGGTTAAAATTATGTAAAAAGCCGATTGAAGCAATTAGTATTATTCTTGATCTAACTCAAGCGTATAATGGGTCTTTACCAATCAAGAAGGAAAATCCTGCCAACTCATTACATATAGGTGACTATATTCCACTAAAATATGTAAATTTCTATAGAAATCTTAAGAGTGAATAATAATTAAGAATAATATAAAATTATATAATAAGACCAGTTGAAAAAATAAGTTTTTTTTTTAGTTTTAGTTGTACTTTATTATCAACATCGTTGTAACCGACGTGGTTATTACCCTTACGCCGCCATTTTAAAAGCAAATGCCAACTTGTTGTATGTTACTGGAAATGTAATTTTGAGAAGAATTTGATTGTGCAATTGTAAAAATAAAAATTGGCAAGTGACGTTTAATTGGTTTTGTTATGTCCCAGTCAAATATAGCAGTAACCCAAATTTGAATAAACAATCTTTAACCACGACGCTGAGATGCTCTGTACAATGAATTCGTTTACAGCAGGTGTACCCGTATAATTAAATAATAATGGAACATTTTTTGTAGAATCCTGAGGATAAGCTAATATAGGTCGAAACATTGATAATAAACAATTTGATCTTCTTACTATCACTGACCAATATCCAACAATCGCTCTTTAATTTATTACTTAAACGGTAATTTGTATTTTTCTCAAAATTTGTCTTGTGAAAGTAGAAGGCATAAACAATAAGTAGCCATTTTGCCAACTAGTGAAAATTAGTTGTTTTTAAACTGGAGTAAGTAAAAAACCCTAGTAGATAGAACACGTTCAATGTTTCAATCATAAATATAAATAAGGATCTACCTATTTTTATTGCTATAACAAAATATTGTCATTTACTTAAACAAAAACTTATAGTGGTCTAAATTTAGTCACTAGCAAAATTATATGGAATCAAATATTTAAAACAAAAATTGTTTATTGCATAAAACACAAAAATTAAGTCTTACTTACCAGTTACAGCTACAATAGCACCCATTCGCTGACAACCTTCTACAATAATCAGTTTTTGCTGAGGTGATGTTCTGGCAAACACGATTTCAGTGTGATATCTCAAAATCTCGTCTAACTGATCAGAAGATAATTCTCGTAAATCAGAACCATGAACGACAGCAGCTTTAGCCTCCCTGGGGTTGACTTCAGAAACGGGAATATTAAGTCGTTGTGCGATGTCTTCAACAGTTTCGTTACCTTCCGAAATAATACCAACTGATTTTGCAATAGCTTTGGCCGTAATAGGATGATCTCCGGTAACCATAATTACTTTAATACCGGCACTTCTGCACTTGGCCACGGCATCGGGTACAGCTGCTCGAGGTGGATCAATCATAGACATAAGTCCAACAAAGCGAAATCCCTCAAGAGGGAAGTTTGCGTCATCGGAGTTAAACTTAAATCCAATAGGGTATTTGTCACTAGGTAATAAGAAATCACAAAAACCAAGCACACGCTCTCCAAGACCTCCAAGTTCTAGGTATGCGTTGTTAAATGCTTCTTTCATTTCTTCATCTAAAACTTTTTCCTTTCCACAAATAAAAATGGTGGTGCAACGTTCTAATATACGTTCTGGGGCACCTTTCATTACCAAAATATGACGAGGGTCGTTAGGGTCTTCATTCTCGTGACAAGATACTTGATACTTGTTGGTTGAGTTAAAGGGAATTTCACAAACCTTTTTGTTCTTTCGTCGAATCGACATGACATCTCCTAGAGCGAGCTCCATACATTTAAGCAGAGCAGCTTCAGAAGCATCACCATTAACTTCTCGTTTAAGAATAGGAACGCTGTCTTGCCCGGGTTTAAATTCAGCTCGGTTACATAGAGTAGCGATTCGAGAAAGAGCCTTAAATCCTGGACTAGTTCTGTCATATTGGACACCCGATTGATCTTCAGTGGTATCAGCTTCAATGATTTGGTTATCAAACCACATGTGCGCGACAGTCATTCGGTTTTGAGTCAGAGTTCCAGTCTTGTCTGAGCAAATCGTGCTAGTTGAACCTAAAGTTTCTACGGCTTCTAAATTCTTAACTAAGCAGTTCTTTGAGGCCATTCTCTTTGCTGTAAGAGTCAAACATACAGTAACGGTAGCGAGTAAACCTTCGGGTACATTGGCTACAATAATACCAATAAGGAAAATAACAGCATCCAACCAATGATAACCAAGGATAAAGGCAATGATAAAGAACGTTACTCCCAAGAATACAGCCACACCAGTAATAAGATGGATGAAGTGATGAATTTCTTTAGCGATGGGAGTCTCACCAGTATCGAGGCCAGAAGCGAGACCGGCGATACGACCCATTACAGTATTGTCACCGCAGCTAATAACAACACCTTTGGCAGTGCCTTCGACGGCGTTGGTAGAGAAAAATGCTAAATTTTTAGTTTCTAGAGGATTTTCGTGCGTGAACTCGGGACTTCGACTTTGCGGCTCCGATTCTCCCGTAAGTGACGAATTATCTACTTTAAAGCCCCTCGATTCAATAATCCTAATATCGGCGGGTATTCTATCCCCGAATTTAACTTCTACGACGTCGCCTAGTACTAAGTCTTCGGCACGAAGTGTCAACTTCTCGCCTTCCCTTAGTACCGTGGCAAACTGAGGCACCATGTTTTTAAATGATTCCATAATTTTCGAACTCTTACTTTCTTGATAATATGAAAATATACCTGAAACAAAACAAAAATAACAGAAAAAATATTTCTCAATATAGCCAGGCCGGCCATAGATCTAATTAAACACCACTGTGAGGGACGATTTTCCGAGGGACGATTTTTCCCCTTTTCTTAAAGCACATATTTCCAAGAACATATCCATCGAATTTAATGTTAAAATACCAAAAAAATGATGAAGTTAAAGCATTTTGGGCCAGAGAAGATAGGAACAGGTATTGCGGTCCTGTAAAGCACATGCTTTGTCAGAGTGGAATTCAGGTTCACCTTCTTTTGTCAAACTGTCTTGGTGTTTAAGTGCTTCTGTAATGACAATGAGAAGACCATCTTATGGGCTCGGAATTTAAAAACGGCTACGATTCATGCTAATTAAGATGATATTAATATGGCATTTAATATATTCAGATCAACCATGCCGGAGATATCGAGTCCGTCGTTGGGAAAATAATTTGGTACATACCACTAAGCTACGTTATACAGGGTGTCCCACTTGTGTGACAAGGTAATATATCGGATATAGTATTTAAGACAAAAAAAAAAGTTTTTACAAAAGTTGGATATAAGCAAATACCCAGTGATGCATGGCTTAGTTAAACATAGGAAATCCCATGTACATTTTGAGGTGGCTAAATATTGGCTCCCCCGTACATTTTAGAGAAAAATTGTATTGTAATTTTTTAAAGAGGCCGATATAATAAACCCATGTGCCAAGTTTGAATAAATTTTAAGAAGCCAATTCTAACTTATTCAATTAAATATGATGGCAAAATTACGAAATTTTCATAGTTTAGGTAATACAGCAAACACCAGCAAACTATTATTTGGCAGTGACAAAACGAAAAACAGCGTCAGTCACAACATTTTCATTGAAGGCGCTTTAATTATAACTAAATATGAGCTATTCCATTAAGGAAAAAGTAACTATGCTTAAGTGGTATTATACAGGAAACAGTTTAAGAGCAGTGTCTGAAATATTTTCAGTTAAATTCCCTGATAAGCATATCCCTTCCATTTCATTAATCAAACTTATCATTAGTAAATGTGAGTCCAAAGGTACTGTAATAAATAACTGTAAATGCTCAACTCAGAATGTCAATAGAGCTGAAGAAAAAAATAATAGAGATTTTGATATTTTACTGTACGTGGAGGAAAATAAAATTATTAGCGCGAAGATTCTTGGGCAAGCCGTAGGAAAGCATCAAACCACAGTGTTGCGCACTTTAAAAAAACATAAATATTTTCCTTAGAAGTATAAAAAACATCAAGAGCTACGGCAAGGTGATGAAGAACGGAGAATGACATTCTGTTTTGGGGTAATGGAAACAGCAAATAATAATAGGGATTTTTTGAGAAATACTTGTTTTACAGCTGAATGTACATTCATCCTCAACAACGAACCAAATGTTCAAAATTGCCGGCATTTTAGAACATGAGTAGTCTTATTCATACTCGAACGCAATATCCATAAAAAATAAATGTTTGGGCGGGAATTGTAGGACATCACATTATTGGACCATTTTTATGGAAGGCAACCTTACAGCAGTAACCTATTTGGACTTACTACAAAATCGAATTGAACCCGCACTAGAAGAAGTTGTACACGAAAATCAGGAGATCTGGTATCAAATGGATGGTTGCCCTGCCCCTAATTCTCTCATGGTTAGGGAATGCTTGCAAAATACTTTTAACGGAAATATTATTGACCCACGGCATCTAATCCTTTGGCCAGCCAGGTCTCCTGACCTTTCGCCAAACGATTTCCTTCTTTGAAAATCTAGACCAGTTAAAAAACTGTATTTCGTTAGAATGTCACAGATTTCCTCAATATGTTAATGTTAGAAATTAATTTTATGATCGGTTAGGATATTGTTTGGCTGTTAATGAAGGGTTGTTTGAACATTTAAGTAATTAATGTTTTTGCGAAAATCTGTAGTCATAGGTATGTTTTGTTAAATTAAAGGCTTAGTAAGAAAAACATAAGGGTGTCTTTTATTTTGGATGTGTGATTGCCGGATCGGTGAAACAAAAATGTGTTTTTAATGTGAAATAATCTTTATTCGTTATGTCTAGCTTTACGTCAATTTTTGACAATAGCGTCATAGGAATTATTTGCTGGTGTTTGCTGTATTACCTAAACTATGAAAATTTCGTAATTTTGCCATCACATTTAATTGAATAAGGATTGTCTAATTAAAATATATTCAAACTTGGCACATGGGTTTATTATATCGGCCTCTTCAAAAAATTATAATACAATTTTTCTCAAAAATGTACAGGAAAGCCAATATTAAGCTACCTCAAAATTTACATGGGATTTCCTATTTTCAACTAAGCCATGCATCGCCCGGTATATACTCTAAAATTATTTTAAAGTATACAGGATGGTCCAGAAAAGTGGGACAATAAAAATATATATTATATAAGCATTCTTAGATTCCCTACGAAATTATCGATATGACGCCATCTCTGGTTTTCAATTTTTTTACAACGTTGCAAAACAACGTGAAAAATTCTTAAAATTTTAGGAAAACATGATAGCAAAAAATTATCTGTATTTCTCAATCAGAAAGTCTAGAATACAAAATGTCTTGTAACTCTTAAGTATAGGGGCAGAAAAATTATTTTAACACGTTCACGACTACGTGGCACACATATGTGACACATAGTTTTTCACGGGAACTACCGTCATACGGAAACGGCTCAATAGCCTCACAATTTATTGGCCGATTTATACCAAATTTGGTACAGTTGTCTAAGAGGGTCTTAAGCACCAAATGACGATATTGGCGTTGTTGCCAGCTGCTTAGTTTGTCTGGAGATCAACCGAATTTTAGGTTTTTATATGTAACACGCTGTATATTTTTCATTTATAGATTCTACGTTACCTTTGTTACACTTTTGATATAACATACTTTGTGCCTAATATCAGTAGTTTTCGAAATATATAATTAGTATAATTATAGTATAAGTATAATTAAAAAAAAATATATTAAATGCTCAAACTGTACAGCTTGACGGTGAGTTAATTAAAAATAAAATTTTTGAATTGTGTTTTAAACCATTTGTGATGTTATTAATTGAAATTTGTCCAAAGTTCGACGCTGCAAATCAGCCAAATTTTGAGGTTTGTGGTATAAACTTTGTTCAAGTGTCCCCATAAAAAGTAGTCATTAGGCGGCAAATCAGGGGACCTAGGTGGCCACTCGATTGTACGCCTCTACCGATCCACCTATTCGGAAAAGATTCGCGCACGTTTCGACCAAAATGGGTAGGAGCTCCGTCCTGTTGGAAGAATGTACTTGCATAATTTGGACTCATCACATTTCGTAGAGTAGGCAATATTTGCATTTTCAAGAGCTCAAGGTAAAGTTGTGATGTATAATTTCCATCAATAAAAAATGGACCGATCTTGTGGTTACTCACAAGCTCAGCCTATACGTTTAATTTTTCAGAGCGTTGTGTATGACCTCTCATCCAGTGGGGATTTTCATTGACCCAGAACCTACAGTCGTGTCTATTGACTTTACCATTTAACGTAAATGTTGCTTCATCCGAAAATACTATAAAGTTGAAAAACTGGTTATTTTGGTCACACCTTGACATCATAATATCTCAAAATTCCATTCCTCGCTCATAATCATCTTTGATAACACTTCAACTACTTGTATCTTGAAAGGGTGATATTTATTTTTTATTAAAACATTATGGACGGATTTGAAGCAGACGTCACTTACTTGAAAAATAATTCTTAATGAGGAACCAGGGGTTAAGCTGGATTTTGGAAAGTTGGCGAGGTTGAGGTTCACTTGGCGTTGGAAATAAGAGTTTTAATTTAAACTAAAGTCCCTGTATTGGAAAGTCTGGACACGAGCTATAAAGCCCGTGTGTAAGAAAGAGAACTCTGTGTCCTTTTCTATTTCCTCCTTTTAAGAAATTAATGGCGCCCGGGCGTGCGCGCGGTGTCAGTCTCTCCTGTCATAATAGATCTCGCGATGTAAATAAACAGTTCGCGTTCGTTAAACGTCGAAAGTGTTTTAAAAATGCCTACATGCAGCTATCCCGGTTGCAAAAATAATACCAATCATGGGAGAAAATGTTATATGGCCTCATTTCCCTCGGATGAAAACAGACGTGAGAAATGGATAACTAATGTTGGCCGAAAGAACTGGACACCATCAAAAAATTCATTCATATGCGAGGTATAATAACTTTTAGCACCATCGCGGATGGGGTGGTTTGTAATAGCAGTTTGAATTAAATTTCAGTTATGATAAGACAATTTATTTATTTTTTAATATTATAATTGATTAATTTATAAGCTTATATTTATTAAAAGAGCATTACAGTAGTACTTGTGTCTTCTATAATTTAATTATTACATATATTAAAATTAGTAGACGATTCAAGAATTAGTAAATAAATCTACATACATGTTATGTTTCCAAAAGCACAATATTTGTTTATAATATAGGTACATACCTGTGATCTCCTTAGCAAATCTAAAGAATGATATTCCCTCGCCGGTTTTAGAAGGTCGTTCGGGGTAAGCTTCCGATATGCCACCTTTCTGCTTCTTTACTCCCGACATTAAAATCAAAGAAATCCTTTCTAAATTGTAAGTAACCAAAAAAACAAATCACTTTTCATTTTAAACTGCAGAAAAAAAAAAGATTCGTTCAGTTTTCTAAAAGTAAACAAACGATTTGACAGATTGCGAATGCTGTGAACTTAGCTGCGAATAAGTCTTATCTGCGCTTCTCTTATTGGAACCGCCATTAATTTCTTAGCTCGAGGCCAACCAGTCGCGTGAACGTCTGCTCGTGTCCAGACTTTCCAATACAGGGACTTTAATTTAAACTAAAGGGAACACTCAGTTTAATTTATAATATCAGTTCGTGCAAAGTTCGTAAGTTTCGAAAAGTTCGATATAACCAATTTTTATGTTCGGAGTTCGAGAGGTTCGTTTTGACCAATGAAGACGCTATTTTAAAGTTATGTGGTTACAGCGAGATGTCAAATGTCTTTTATTTGTCGCGTTTGGGCTCTTCGGTGTTTACGTCGCCCTTCCATCATTTGTATTTGAATCTTCTGTTTCTTGTAAGCTTAGTATTGTGTTTTGCGCAAGAAATTGGAAAACGAGAAATGGATAGTATAGAGAATGATGGCACTAATTTATTGTTACTCGAGTTAATCCAAAATTATGAATTTATCTACAACTTAGGCCATAGAGATTATAAAAGTAATATACAGGGTGTTCATTTGAAAACTTCCCACCACGGATTTATCGAAAACCACTGATTAAAAGAAAAAACGCCAAGACACGTCAAAAGATTTGCCAAAGGGGACAACTTTTTAACCAAAAACTACTTCACCCCCTTTTACCCTTTGCCCCCCGGGGTCATCCCCTTCAAAATTTTAAATGACAAGGAGTATCAAGTAATAGCTTGTTTGAAAGGTCTTTCAAAGTGCTTTATTTTGACGTTTGAGTTTTTAAAATCGGTCGATTCGTTTTCGAGAAAATTAGAAAAATCTTTATTTATCTTAATTTGTTCAGATAGAAAAAAACACACGAAAATATCACTTTTTATTTCAATAAGTGTTCAAAAACCAACATAAACAGCAATTCGGAAGATTAGACGTGGCAGCAACCAAATAGCAACCCGACATTTTTTCAGCCATCTATTTATAAACACAGATAACATGGGCGAACTGTATTTATTCTTATACCTGTTTAGTTGCTAAGGAAAAGAAAGAATTTAATTTGCTGTCAGTTACCTTTGTGACAATCTTGGGATAGTGAAAATTAATTTATTGATTCAGATTTTACTTCCAAAATGGTTTACACACTAGCCGAAACAGTGGAAATGATTCTAATTTATGGCGCCCAAAATCAATGTGCTCGGTAAACTGCCATCACATTTAACGTCAGACATCCGGAAAAGATAACTTTGCATAGGTATGTTTTGGACCTTGTTACTAAATTCACTCAAACTGGATCTGTTGCAAATAAAAAACGTAATCATCGTAGAGTTTTGGATGAAGCCGCTCAAGTTGAAAGTTTTGGGTCATTTTGGCATAAATCCTAATACTTCATTACGCAAAATTGTTGATGCGATTGGTATTTCATTAGGCTCTGTACACACAGTTACTAAATTACATAAATTTCATCCATTCAAATTAAAAATATTGCAAGAGTTAACCGAAGATGATTTCGATAGGCGAGTTGTTTTGTGAACAAATGACTGCAGCGATTAATGATAATACCATTCATGTAAAGAATATCTGCTTCAGTGATGAATGCACATTTTATCTAAATGGATTTGTTAATAAGCATAACTGCAGGTATTGGAGCAATGAAAATCCTCATGGTTTTGTAGAAGGGCATACTCAGTACCCCCAAAAAATTAATGTTGGGCAGGCATTTTAGGAAACAAAGTGATTGGGCCATTGTTTATTAATGGGAATTTAAATGGAGGCATTTATTTAGATATGTTGGAAAATACCATCAATCCGCTTATCACTGAAACCATTAAAAACCAAATCGAAGACGATGGAAACCCTATACTTGATGAGGCTGAAATATGTTTCCAGCAAGACGGCGCTCCTCCTCACTATGTTCTTCCGGTTCGGCAATGGCTAGACGACGAGTTTCCAGATAAATGGATAGGGCGAAGAGGGCCTATAGAATGGCCTGCTAGGTCTCCTGACTTGACGCCATTAGACTTTTATCTATGGGGCCATTTGAAATCTATTGTGTTCACTCCCCAACCTGAAAGTTTGGATGAACTTGGTCAACGCATCATCGAAAGCTGCCATGATCTCCCACAATATGTTTTTGAAAATGTCCGTCAGGAATTTGAACATCGCCTATATCATTGTTTGGCCAATAACGGGCAACATTTTGAACACTTATTGAAATAAAAAGTGATATTTTCGTGTGTTTTTTTCTATCTAAACAAATTAAGACAAATAAAGATTTTTCTAGTTTTCTTGAAAACGAATCGACCGATTTTAAAAAATCAAACGTCAAAATAAAGCACTCTTGTATATTTAAAAAACTGTGGTGTATCCCAAGACCTCATCTTTTTAAAATAATCATATCCACCTGCCCCTATTCTCCTTACATTTATTGGTCGCCTTTTTAAAGCGGCGATTGATACGCCTTCTCCTATAAGCCGCGTAAAACAAAAATGTCGCCGCAAACAGGGTGTAATAATATAACACTTTTACCACAGCACGAAACTCAAAAACGATTTAATTTTTATTTGGAATCGAACAAAATTATAAACAAAAATAATAATTTACAATCTGTCAAAATTTTTAAAGTCAAATTTAATGTCAGTATTCTGTATCATTATATTGAACAAAAATTTCAACCAATCAAACAACAACTTTTCGAACTTCGCTACTGACTTTATAAATGCCATATTCTCGACTGTCGAATATCGAACCTCATTAACTTGAACATAACTTCAACCTCATCAACTTTTTGAGTTTATAAATCCAGCTTTAGTTTAGGTTAGTTCAGGTTAGTTATGACAAAACGTTGTAACATTTCCAAATTTCTCTCTTCATCTACTATTGCTGGTCGTCCTGATCGTCGTCTATCTTACAATTTTCAGTTTCTTCGAACAGTCGGACAGCATTTAAAACAGTGGCGTTTGAAATTGGATTTCGGTTTGGAAATGCCTTATTAAATACATTTTTAACCTCTTCGTAAGATCTGACCCAATCGCCATATCCTCTCATCCACAAATCACCGAAATAAATTTAGATACGCAACTGGACTCTTAGAACTGTCAAAAACTAATTGGCGCTGATGTCCTAGTATTTGCGATCCGAAACACGCGAGAAAGAAAGAAATCTGTTTGGCAACTATGGGTAAAAATAAAGAAAACTTTATTAACTTTTGATGAAATCTGTTTTATCGGTAGATATTGGTGCCGCTCTAAAATTTAAAATATTCCTTGGTTTAAATATTCATTTTTTTTCTGCTTTTATTATTAGTTCAGGGATACACATTACTTGTAACTCTTGTTTTTAAGTTTGGAGTAAATGCCTTGTTGGTAAAGTAACAAATAACGTATATCTATAAAGAGCTCAAATAGAAAGCAGCAAAAAAGGAATTATTTAAACCAAGCAATACCTATTTAAAAAAATACAGCTGACTAAAATAAAGCGAAATAGGTAATAAAGCATTATTTTTATGATATATATAACATCTATTATAAATGTAAACAAATTGACACTGCATAAAACAACGTTTTTATATTTATTACCCCTGATAACACTCTACTTATATGAAACTAATTAGCTGTGTAGTGTAGTCTTCTGGTTTAATCCTCTCAATCCACTCTTCAAAAATTATCGGATCTCTTTTTGGCAAGCGGTGTAGCATGCCATGTTTATTTAAACAGTTTGGAACTTAGGTTTTAACGGAGATGCGTAGTCCATAACAGAAATAAATACGCGAGCTTTAACTAAACAAACCAAAAACACACTAAAACTAAACAAAAAGTCAAAAGAACTATCAAAAAACACGCTAATATTACACACAAAGACCGAACGATCACAAACGGCATGAAACTTCAACACAACTTAAAAGAAAATCGAAAATAGAAAATTGACAATACACTTCAAATATTTGACAACAACGAAATCTGGGAGGGCGCCTCTTCTCGATCGCAAATCGCAAATGAACGTTGTGCCCTCTATATGAACTTAACCAAACCAAATTGGGTGATGCCACTACCGGCGCCATCTACGAAATGCGATCCAAACAAAATAATAATGTTTGGCGGGAACGCCCAGCTTACGTATCTAAATTTATTTCTGTGATTTGTGCTCTCATCATAAGAATTATAATTCTTTCACTTTCAGTTAACGACATTTTTGCATGTAAACATTTTTATGACTTTATGACTTTACGTCAAAAGTGAACTGGTGTTTTATTTATTAATAAATAAAACACAATTTGTTGATAATTTTCAAAACACGTCGTTATTTCGAAAATTACTGATATTAGGTACAAAGTATGTTATATCAAAAGTGTAACAAATGTCACGCATAATCTATAAATAAAAAATACACCCTGTATATAATTTAAAAATATGTATTTGCTTATACCTTACAACTTTTGTTTTAACTTATTTATTGATAATATCTTAAATAGTAGAGCCGATATATTACTTTGTCGCACAAACGGGCCAACCTGAAGATCCTTAGATATTTATATTTTTAAATAAAACTTGGTGTAAATACAGGATGAATATGAATGATCCTGTATTCAAAATATTTTTAATAATACAGGGTGTCCCACAACAATTTTTCCATGTCATATCTCGAGAACGGTAACAGATAGATAAACGAAATTTGGGGGATCAATACGACCAATAATGAAGAATTCTTGCGTATAAACAGGTTTTCATTTTGGTCCTTCATTTTCGATCACGGTATACCAACTTTCATATGTTAAATGGGATACCCTGAATGTTGTTAAACTTTTGAATATATTGTTTTAACACAAATTCAACCATACTAGACTGGTTAGGTTTCTAATAAAAACTGACTGAAATATGAGCAGTTAAATGATCCAATTATGTAAGCCTGAACAGGTATTCAATAATACCAAAAAGAACCAGCCAAATAATGAATGGTAAGACGGGTCTGTCATGCCACGAATCACAAGACTCTGAAGTAGTGTCATTGTAAACTATTTTAAGTTTTTAAAAATGCCTTCTTTTTTCACATATTATTATGACGAACATGTCGACATGCTCATGATATACGGAGATCTGTACAAGTACAGGCAACGATACCCGAGTGGTGAGATACCAAGTTATAAAAAAATCAATGAAAGAGCCTCTATGTGGTGACATCAGGATTGAGCTCCCCCTCACTTTTCCCGGCAAGTTGCTAATTATTTAAACGCTATCTTCTCTGTGCGCTGGATTGAACGAAATTGTGATATCCGGTAGCCACCACGGTCACCAGATTTGATCCCTTTAGATTTTATTCTTTGGGGGGTATCTTAAAAGAAATTGTGTATGTAACCGAACCTAGATGTGGTTCATGCAAAACAAAAACCGATGCACGTAAGAAAACACGAGGAAATTAAACTCGGGCAAAAAGTATCAAAACTTAATGCGATATTAAATTTACCACAAACTTAAAGTATTCTTCTTTGATACGGAACCACTTATAGCAAATATTTTGTGTCTATAAGCTTGTAAAAATTAATATAATTTGAATTTTATTGGCCGATAGTTGGCAATACAACTGTAAACGGTGCGGTGGCGCCAGCTTGTTCGTTGGCTTTCTCTGACGTTTTATGAAAAACTAACCTTAATTGTTTTGTGCTTCTGTGTTGCTGTGCCGTCTATTTTTTAACAAAAACTTCAGATCTTTTCATAAATAGCATTAAAAAACTGTTCTTTTAAGAACAACAAAAGTGCACATACATATCTCTGTCGATTACGTTGTTTACTATTTGTGAAAAATGCCGAAGCATTTAAATAGTCGGTGCAAAGAGCTTATAGCTTCTTTAATAAGCTATTTTCAGGAAGAACTTAAGAACAATGGCCCATTGTTACAGTTGACAGCAGTTAGAGAAGTAAATTGAAAGAGTGTGTTAATGTATATCTATTTTATATCTACTTTACTAATTTTTAGCGTGTAGCAGCTGCCCTAAATTTGAATATCTCTACTGCAAGCGCAATTTCGACAACAGTTAAGGAAAACAAATTGTTAGAATCACCTTAAAACAAACGTCCTAACTCAAAGAGAGTTGTAAATGTGTGAATATTTGGATATTATAGTTCTATCTGTGACACTATTTTATGGAATGTACGAAACAAGTAAGTTGTATTACTTAAAAATTATAATATTTTACATCGGTTATTCATAAGCTGTAACTTTTTTTAGAGCATCATGTAACTTTGACAACTTGCATCCTTGTACCAATTTGTTCTCTTGGATGAAACAGGGATTTTTCAGAACGGTACCATTGGTCGATCTTGGCAAGATGAAAATAAAAGAAGTGTTAGATCTACTAAAGTTGATGGTAAAAGATATTATGCAGTAAACAAATAAATAAACTATGGGAAATTTTTGTATATTTATCTTGTTTTTATGAAAAGAAACTATGTAATTCCCTCACTCGGATATTTTGGTTACAAGCCGGCAACACGTCGATAACTGACGTCACTCGAAGGGTATGACGTGCATCGGTTTTTGTTTTGCATTAAGTATATCTAAGATCTGCAGAACAAAATAGTAGCGGCATGCAGAAAAGTCACTGCAGATATGATTAGAACAGCGTGTACCAGAAATCTTAGAACAATACTTAAACATTGTATTAGTGAGAGTGGTAACCAATTTGAACATATTTTGAAAAGAAGTTCTTAAATATTCATTTTTATTTGATTTTCTTGTTATTTTTAATTTGTTCTTAAATATTCTAATAAAGTGTTACGTTTTCGTTTAAATATTCGTTTTTTTACAATAGCCTACGTCATCCCTTAATTATTTGGCTAAATGAAAGTTTAATAACATACAGGATATCCTATTTAAAATATAAAAGTTGGTATAACGTGACCGAAAATGAAGGATTAAAATAAAAATCTGAATATAGGCAGAAATTCTTTACTATTAGTCGTACTGATCCCCCAAATTTCAAATTTATTACTAATGCGACATTTTTTGCTGCTACTTAATATATTTTTACCATATCATAAAATATCACTATTTCAAAATTATTCCTAATATTTTTAGCCCCTCCCTTCAACCTCCTAACCCTTAGCTACCCCAACTTATTTTTAAGTGGTAACCTAAAAAAAACAAACCCAAATACGTTTTTTCCAAAAATCTGTTATTAATTAGCATGAGCCTACATTATTTACATTTAACCAGTACTTTTTAAAAAGGATACCTTATTTAAATTGTAAAACATGTTGTTTTTATGAATTTTAAAATAAAAAATTCCTTTTAGCACCGCTTGTTCCTTATCACCTTTTATTGTAAGCAAATGTCAGTATTTGAGTAGTTTAATTCCCTATCGTTTTGTGTTTTTGAGTTATGGTGCTCTCAGAAAAGCACTGATGCGGTACGGACTCAAAATGAAGTCCAATTACGCAGTGAACTGTGAGTAAGCTATTTTGCAAACTTGAAGACCAATGGACAGTACGTGATTTACCTAAAAGTGGCCGCCCATCCCCCATAACTGAAGATAAAAAAAAAACTTGATATACTCCTGTTATCAGTAGTGAAAATCCGTATTCTTCAAATATATATTGATCCAATCTTTAACTTCGTTTCTTTCCTCGTTCAACTGTTCGGCTGGTCATCATCATTAGATAAGTCTTGGATTCGGAAATAATTCTTTAAATAATTGACGTGTGTCGACAGCCTTCAAGTTGCTACTTCAATTAATTGAATTTGGAAGGTTGCTTAACGAAATTAATCGGATCTTGGTAGAAGCCAGTCTTTTGGTAATTTATATGTACTGTTTGGTAGAGAATGAATGTGAGAGCTTATAATCAGTTCATTTTGCGGCACGTCAGTCCGTCTGAAGTAATTCGTTATGACTTTATCGAAAAATTCATTTAACGTCGGCATTTGTAATTCATTGTGCATTATGTGAGTCATCGTATGTCTAGGTGCGCCCGCAATAATTCTTAAAACTTGGCTTTGAAAACGTTGAAGTCTTTTCATTTGAGTCTTGTTAATAGTGCACCATGTCGGAATACCGTATGTCAGTATCGGTCTTATTATTATTTTGTACAAGTTTATCTTTGTCCGTATGCCTATCCTGCTATTGCTGTTTAACAGTGAATAAATAACACCAAGCTGATCATTCGCCCTTTTCAAGCGCTGGTGCGCGTTTGTTTTCCAAACCATCCACTTATCGAAGCAGAGATTCAAGTATCTAATATTATCTCGCCAGTTTCTCCTTGTGTTATTTATAAGCAATCGAGTTTCCGGAAATGTTACTCTGGACTTCAAAAATATTCTTCAACTAATACCTTAGCGCTTAATAACGATGTTACTAGAGCTTTCAATTAAGCTCAATCTATCCTCTGCTTCACAGGCGGAGTAGACTTAGTAATCGAACCAAAGTTAACCTCTACAGGCCGGTAGTTACTTATGGAGCGCCATCTTGGTGCATTATAAGTAAAACGAAGCTGAATAAGTTCCAGGTGATTTAAAATACGGCGCTGAAATTCATCGCAAATGCCCCAAGATATACAATGAAGCGTGTTTTACATCAGGACTTTTACAGACGTATCGACCATCATACTAATAACGGACTCGCACATGACGGCCAGACCAAACTCTAAATACAAACTGCCGAAAGATTGGCTCCCCGTTGGCACAATTATAGCACTATGAATATACAGTAGAAAAGTTCTACCATCATCGTCTAACAGACAGGTAACAGGCGCCAAGAACTATGCAGCGTCCTAAACGACACACGACACAAAATGTAAACAAAATAAAAATTCAAAACTTAAGCGACAAGACCCAAAAAGTCTTCGATCAAAGAACAGATGTCAAATGTATATCCTGACGTAAAAACCCAATGTATGTAATATAACTTCCGTAACTTTTAAAAAGCCAGGAGTATCGCCAATATAAACTGCATGTTGTACAATGTACAGGAACTACTCGGGGACGATAACGATAGGAGATTACAATTCTGTGAGGAAGTGATGGCAAGATGCGAAGAAAAGGAGTTTTTTTCCAAAATATTATATTCTGTGGTGAGGCTACATTCTATTTAAATGGAATGATCAATAGATATAATTATCGATTCTGGTCTGATCAAAAGCCACACTGGATACGTGAAAGACATACACAACATCCTCAACAAGTCAATGTGCGGGCTGGAATAATTAATAACATAATTATAGGACTATATTTCTTTGACGAAAATCTTACTCCTTAGCGTTACTTAGATTTTCTCTCATTTGATTTAATACCTGCATTAGCAGTTATTTTTCCTAACGAGAATGATCCAGATATTCCTCATGAAAGAATATGGTTTCAAGAAGATGGCGCACCGAGCAGGAAAATGGTATAAAAATCGAACCAAAGTCTAAAGATATGGGTTTCTAATTTGTTTTGTGATATGGGTGTTCAAGTGTTGTAGCTTAAGGCTGAAGTTCGCAGCAAGGGAGTCCAGTATACTAGTGAAGATTTGCTAAATCAAAAATGGGGAAAAGGAGAAAATATCCTCTTAAGGAAAATGTTTTGAAGGAAATAGTACTGACTCAGCCTGTAGTAGTAACGGCACTACAACAACATTTGTTTTATCAGAACTAAGCTTGTCAGATTCAGATTCCAATAGTAGAAAACATATAGATATTCCAGAAGAAATACAAAAGAGAACTTTTTTCTTGATAAAAAAAAAGCAACCCAACAATGTAAATTGAATAGATTGGATATTTTTTTAATCCTAACAAAGATCAAACTAAAATTATCCTACATAATATTAGCTAACGATTTTAGTGTAAAAGTTGTATGTAATAGTATTCAAAAACAGTAACTTTATTAGCAGGTTAGCTTTATCCATTTGTTCACTTTAAATCGTTATCTGAGGTTTAAAAAAAATTTCTATTCCCTGTTTTGAAATCGCTATTCAAAAACCAAGTGAACCGATACTATACAGTCCCTTTCATGTTCAGAATATAAAGGGTTTAACTTAACATCATAAAATACGTAATAGCATGTACACCTAATGGTTTAATTTCTTATATTTCTTCTGGTTTTGGTTGTAGAAGTACTGACAAAATGATAGTTAAGGAATCGACATTTTTAAATAAATTAAAGCCAGAAGCCCAGGTAGTTGCCGACAGAGGCTGTAATCATCTCGAAAACCAACTTGCAGTCAATATTAATTAACTTGGAAGACCACTATCATTCAGCCGAAAGAATTCTAAGCAAGAAGTTAAGGAATCAAAAAGGATTGCAAGCTTAAGAATACATGTAGAACGAGTGATTTGTAGAATAAGGGAGTTTCCTATTCCTCAACCACATGCCATGTTTCATTTAAGTTTGGTTAAATATTTAGATTTAATAGTGCAAATAGTTTGTGAAGTAATTAATATGTAGTGAAATAAACAAAAATAATAATTTATAATATTGTATTAAAAAAAATGATCACCCAAAATTCATTGTTTGTCATTGTAGTTGTTTTATTACAGATTTAACAAGTTTTTTTGTCAAAAATGCAATATTTTAGTTTTTCTGATTTTTAAAAATCCGGATGCGACATGACAAAAATCGATGCATTCTTTTACTGAGATACATTTGTATTTGAATTTCATATAAGCATTTTTTAATATTTCGATCTGAATCTATGTAATTTAAACATGATTTTTCGGTTGCTGGACTTTTAATCTCAACTACAAATTCTTTAAGTAATAATAATAATCATATACACTATCAGCAAAGTAAAACTTTGCAGGCCAATTTCAATGCAATAGAATAGTATGGTTATAAAATGCCTAAGATTAAAAAGAGAACGACAGCGATTTCCCCTATTCCCCTTCCAATACGACGAGAACAAACGAGAGTATTCCTTTCGCGCGTCCTCGGAACTGCTGGATTTTGCGACGTTGTCACGTAGACTTTTCGAACCTAAGTTTTTAATATTTTATTGGGGAAGACAACATAAATAATTTCATTTTTACTGGTTTATCGAAACCCTGCCCTTTGCTTTCGCGGGTGGCGGTACTATGCAAGACTTGTAAGGACTGGTGGGGGCGGCTACGGCAAGGCTCATATTCACAGAGTCACACAAAATGCGATTGACAATCACTACTGCTCCAATATCTGGCTGATACGATACTGCCGTCGCGCGTCGCCCACCTACCGTGCACGCTAGTATTCCCCTCTACCATAAAAGCGTATTGGTCGGTGGAAGGGGAATCGGCTAGAGCATGATTTTCTCTGTCTTTATTTCTCTCGAGCCTTTGCCTATACCGTTTTATCACACTGAAAACCTCCGCATGTAAGATAAATGCTTGCCAATAGTGTATACATTGGAAACAAATACCTCCTTTAGATGGATTATAATGGATTACTGAATACTGTGTAGCAATTAGCAAAAATTCCTTCGCGTTTGAAACAGTGCTGTTTTATGTTATGCTAAAAATATATTAAGTAACAGCAAAAAATGTCGCATTAGTAATAAATTTGAAGCATTGAGAACGCGTACTCTTCTCACTGGTGGCACATAACTGGTGCAGGTAGATCTGATTAATGTTATCAAATTGTATCTATATATTTTAAAAATTCACAAAACGGCCCTTTTTGGGTCAGTCACAGTGGTGTTCCCCCTTTTAACGCAGACATTTATTGACTTTTTCCAATGTTTAACATACCTGTAACGATAACAACAGCCGCTAATACAACACCCAGGAAAAGATTATCATCTGCGGGTTCTTCTACGGTACTGGCTTGAATACCATAGGCTATAAAGCAAAGGATCGCACCGATCCATAATAAGAGAGCGAAACCTCCGAAGAGATTTTTACAAAATTTTACCCATTCTGGTGTTGTCTTAGGTGGAGTGAGTGCATTGGGGCCGTCCCGTTCCAAATTTTCTTTTGCCTTTGCGTGACTAAGACCCTAAAATATTAAACAATGCTAATAACTACAAGGTGTACAGAAATATAACAAAAAAAGTAATTGTGATAAGCATATCGGTCCTGACCTTGACCGATAATTTAATTCCGACTGTTTATATCACTATTTTGAGTTAATCATTTAAACGAACGTATGCATAACCTTTTTGTGCTTTTATAATCTGAAAAGGTTTTGTTTTTGTCTTATAACCTTAAGCTAGGCTACTAACGGGAAATTGAGGGACGCTCAAATCCCACATTTCGGTCAATCTTAAAAGAAAGCCTTTAACTAGTGTGTCTCGCTTGTGTCAACTTATGGCGCTCTTACCCTTACTAAAACATCAATGAATAAATTAAAATAACAGAGGAAAGTGGAACGTTCCCTACTCGCTCTAACTCTCAGGCTCAGGGGTGGGTTGATAAAACTTGGAAATACTTTAGAGGATCCTATGTCCGACTATGGATGCAAGAAGAGGCTGTTTGAAGATGACGATGATATTGATTGAATTAGCGATAAATTCGCTTTTTAGAATATCAAAGGCCGAGACAATACCGATATTCCGGTGCTTTTAATGGTTTGCAAGGAGTGTTTTGCCAACCGTTCTTGGTGTGAAAAATCTGGTAAATTGACTGATTTTATAGTTCTTTAAGCACTGACATTCGATTTCTTCAAAAACCGAGAAAAATAATGTATACAGGGTATTTCAGAAGTATGGCACGTAACTTAAAGGGGGCGATTCCTTATGCTATTCTAAGAGAAAAAGTTCATATGAAAAGGTGTCCGGAGTTGCCCTGTTTTTGATATTATACAGGGTGATAAAGTTTTATAAAAAAAATCGTTTTTTTATAATTTTTTTAAATATACTTTTCCCGCTTTTAGTGAAATTTGGTACCGTTATTCATAATCATATTTAAAAAAATAATGTTATTTTTAATTTAAATGTTTTAATTAACTTTGAAATATATAGGTATTTCTTTTGTATGTACTTGCAATAAAGTTGTCTTTATTTTTTCTCTCGAAGACGAAGCAAGATACGAAAGCAATTCAGGGAACAAAAAAGTTGTATTATTAGTTGGTAAGCAAAAAAAAAATAAAATACCAAAATTAGAAAAAAGTTTGTGGCGTACATTTTTTTGTCAATAATATTCGTTACGGTGCTCCCCGGGTAGAGCTGGGCGATTATGAATTTTCACATCCGATTATCGATTGTTAAAAATAATCGAATATTTCGATTAAATCGATTAATCGAAAAACAATCGATTAATTAAATTATAATATAATCTGTCCAAAATTGCTATAAAGAAAGTTTCTTTTCTGCAAATTTTGATGTTGAAAAAAATATAAATGAAAAAATTGTAAAAACAAATTATCCATTTTTTTTACTTGCACACTCTAGTCTATACCATTATGATTTTATTTTTTGTTAAATTTTTTAAATTTGCCTCACTTGGTTAGCTCGGTTCTTTTATTATATTATGTTTATATGTAGGTATATTAGATAGTTTATTCCAACAGGAGAATTCGCTTAGCAGGCTGCTCACTAGAATTATGAAAATTCGTAATCGATTTATCGAAAAATAATTGATTAATCAAAAAATAATCGATTATTTTGCCCACCCCTATCTCCGGGACTTATCTATCTAATTAAGCCCCTTATCGTTATGAATAACGCTATTAAGTTTCAATAAAATCGGGTAAAGGATATGTAAAAAAAATTATAAAATACAGATTTTTTTTAAAAAACACTTTAACACCCTTTATATCAAAAACGGGGCCACTCCACATATTCATATGAACTTTTTCTCTTAGAATGTCATAAGGAATCGCCCCTTTCTTATATTCAAATTTCTTGAGCCAGACATCAGTCTTTTGCTCTTGTTTTTTGTTGTAGATATCTGGTCGATAACAATTTTAAAAGGTCGCGATTTTGAATTTTGTATTTGATTTTTTTCTCATCTTCTTCTGTTTTGGTCTTACGTGCTTTTCTTATTCTCTTTAATGCATATCTGTATTATTTATCAGGGGGGAGCCAATCTTTAGGGAATTTGTGTTTCGAGTTTGGTAATGAGTGTATGTGTGTGTCTAAAATGAGTCGATTCGTGGATGTACTTGCTAGCGTATGGTATTTTTTAATAATTTTATCATAAAAAGTATTTAATTTGTCCATTCGTAAGTCCCTGTGCAGTACGTCTGTCGGTACATGTCTTTGAGCGTCCGTTATTATGCGTAAAACTCTATTTTGTAATATTTGTAATTTTTTCAGTCTCGTCTTGTTTACGGTGCACCACGTAGGTACACCGTATGTAAGTACAGGTCTTATTATTGTCTTGTAGATCAACGCTTTTGTCTTGATGCTTATTTTGCTTCTTTTGTTTAATAATGAATAGACTGCACTTAATTGGCCTTGTGCCTTTGCAAGTCTCTCCGTCACGTTGTCGTTCCACAATAATTTTCTGTCAAACGTGAGGCCAAGATATTTAATCTTGTTCCTCCAATTAATTTGTGCATCGCCCACTCTTACTCTTATTTGGGGTAGTTTTGTAATAGCTTTTGAAAAGTAAATTGCTTGGGTCTTACCATCATTTAGACAAAGTTTCCAAGAGTCCAACCATCTCTGAAGGAGATTGATATGGCGTTGCCGACAAAGGACTACAACCCAGGGCAACTTCGAGGTTGCAGTAATCGCAGTATCATCAGCGAACAAATACAATTGGGATCGCGGATCTCGCGGAATATCACTAGTATAATTATTGTATAGTAAAGAGGCCAGTGGCGACCCCTGTGGCACTCCCGCCTTAATATTTCTGACGCTTGAAATTGTATTTTCTGATGATACCGCGAATGTCCTGTCCTCGAGGTATGAAATCAAAACTTTTACCAAATAATTGGGCATACCAAACCTTATCAACTTTAATATGAGACCATTATGCCAAACTTTATCGAATGCTTTAGAAACATCAAAGAAGACTGCTCCCGTTGATTTGCGGTCGTTAAATCCTCTCAGTATTTAGTCGCGTTGTTTGGCGCACCGTGCAATGAGCAGCTCGAAATCCAAACTGCTCCGGTGGTAAAATATTGTTGTCCAATACAAAATCGGTTATCCGATTTAGTATTAGTTTTTCAACAATCTTGCCAAGACACGATAATAAACTTATCGGTCTGTAGCCGACTGCTAACGTTAAATCTTTACCTGTCTTTGGAATTAGTACCACTTTGGCTTTTTTCCAAGTATCGGGGAAGCAACCTTCTTTGAGTATAGCCTGGGCTATGTTTACTACATCCAAAACTGTATTTTCTGGCAAAATCTTCAAAGCTGCGTTCCTAATACCGTCAAAACCGGGCGCTTTTTTTGCTTTAATATAATGTAAAGCAGACCGAACTTCCTCAGATGTCACTTGCGGAATGTTACCTTCGCGATGATGCATGGTTTTGTACACTTGAATGGTCCTGGCGATTCGTGCATCTCTTTCCAAATCGTTACTGGGAAATTCACTGAATTGTTCGCAGAGACTGTCTGCAAACAATTCGGTCTTTTCCTCTGGGTTTGTAAGTATATGGCCTGTATTTGGATCTTTGATGAAGGACATAGGTTTCTTCCCTCCTTTAATTAAGGAGCGAGTGAATTTGTAAATTGTGTTATCCTCGATTTTTAATCCTTCAATTTTATCAGACCAAATTCTAGATTCTCTTGCATTAAATGTTGTTCTAATGGCTAGAGTCATTTGATTCGCCTGCGTTTTTATGCGCGGATCGCCAGTCCTATATGCTTGCTTTAGCATTTTGTCCTTTAAGATACGTACCGTACTTCTGAAACACCCTGTATATCAGTGCTTAAAGAATTATAAAAGGGAACAATTTAACAGATTTTTTAATGGGACGAGTGGTACGGTATTTAATTTGCACATAATTCTTTGAAATTTCGCTTTTCTTCAGCTCTATGATCAAAGAGACAAATTAACGTACCATTTCTATGACAACAACCGAAAAAAGCCTACTTGTTAATTTGTCACTGTGGTTGAAAAACAGTTAATTTTGAAGTGTCTAGTGTCATGTGTGTGTTTGATCATAGGGCTGATAATCTGGCATCCAAGCCGCTACAGCACTTCCTTTTAATGGAAATATATGAAGGAAATCCAGTTCCATAAAGATAAGTGCCTATAAATGGCTAAAGGATGGATATTTTGGATATAGCTTATTTTAAACGTTAGTTTTGACGAATAATTAGAAATTAAATTTATTAGTGTTTCGTAATCTTGAGAGCATAAACTTTGAGGTTAAGGTAATGATAAATGAATTTTTGGTACACAAGTACAGCCTCTTCCGCATCTTTCGCGAATACCTGAGACTTTAAGAAACGCTGCATTAGAACTATGCCTACTTTATAGCCGACTGCAGTAAAAAATATAAAAATTATTAAGGTTTTATCTACTATTTTCAGTATAGTAACGCTCGCTTTAGCGCACTATGAAATGAACTGGTTAATAGCTTCCTATACCAATCGATGTTTTTCCTTTGAGATGGTCCTGCAACTAAAATACATCTGATCTTTTCTATGGAGTATAGTATAACATGCTCTATCATTCTTATTTAGCATTTAGTTAATTTTCTGCAAAATTATAGAAATGGAACGGCTTCTCGATCGAACGTCCGGCTTGGCCGGATTTTTGACTCTAATCCGACCGGATTTTTTTAAAATAAAAGCATACATACAGGATAAACAATTCTTATAAAACAGTAAGTAGACCATTCAATATTACGAACGGTTTTATTCCGATTAAAAGGTGAATAAGCATCTAAATATTCATTGCATCGCAGTTACATTCGGGGATTAACAGGATTGATAAACCCCCAAGCTTGGCTCGATGATAAAGCATCAATTACCGCACAAAACATAGAGATTACCTGTTAGAAAACACTTGAAGTGATGCCATCGATGTAAACGTAAACGTGTACATTTTTTTTTTTCTTTAACGCCGGAACTGGTCAAATTTGTCCCCTCTGCGCCTTCACAAGCAGAACTGGCAAATATTTTCATTACTAAAGAGTTTTGCGACACGGCGCCGACGTATTTATAAAAACTGAATACCTTTCGCCCGTTGTATCAAGACTCCACTGACACACACGCGACCCGTGCAGATGAATTAAATTAACAATAGCAACATATTCCCTTTAATAGTGTACTATGTTGCCATATTTCCATGCCATTTCAAAATAAAAATTAATAGGATAAGAAGAAATTTTGAATAATGTTGAAATTATATTAAAATACTTTTAGTTTCTTAAATATATTATTATTTATTTTCAATGAATACATTTAATTCAAGGATTTCCTTGCTAATAAATATTAAATTATAATTAAGTAACTGTATGTAAGGGTTGTATGTAGTTGTTCTGGACTCATGATTTTGGTTCTTGCAGTGTTCATTTTTAAACCTATAGCTTTAGATGCCTCGTTTAGCTGCTCCAGCATTGTTCTCAACTCGTATGGGTCTTCTGAGATGAGGACTATGTCATCCGCAAATCGTAAATTGCTAAGATACGATCCATCGATTTTCAGACCTTTTCCCTGCCATTGTAGTGTTTTAAAGACTTCTTCCAGAGCCAATGTAAACAGTTTTGGTGATATGGTGTCACCCTGGCGGACTCCTCGGTTTAAATTTATTTTTCCCGTTGTAGTGTTATCATTGATTCTCACATGCATTGTTACTTTTTGGTGTATATTCTTTATGAGTGCGCTGTACCTCGAGTCTATTCTGGCGTTATTTAAACCATTTAAAAAGGACCGTGCTTCTATGGAATCGAACGCCCAATCTGAAACTCAACACAGAGTTTAAACCAGGCGCAATAATATGTTATTTGTGTCCAACTTGTTTACTGATTTTTGACAAATTAGTGAAACATATTAAAAATGCTTCTGTCTTCTTGTCCCTAACAAAATAATTCGTTTCGTCAATACGGCTGCTATTTTACTGTTGTCTCCATATTTCAACTTTATTAAAAACTTTCTAAAAAAGTGATACGTGTGGTTACCACGAGAGTAGCCACGTGCTGCAATTCTCATTCGTAAACTTTCAACTTTATTTTAGCTTAAAGATCACCTACTACATTCAAATACTACTTTTATTATCCCTGTTTTTTTTTCAGTGCGCTGAACATTAACATTTTTTCTAACACACCTTAACTGTAGTTTTATAATATAAATAAATATATTAATACCATAACTGGTTGTTTTACTGTTTTACGCTGCATTGTAGCTTTCCACAATTATATGCTTTTTAACTTATTCATTTTCTTTCCTACAAAGTGCCAAGGCAACACAAATATGCACATGTTTCTCAAGTCTACTGTAAACATTCAAACCTCCGTTTTGACTAACTTTAATCTGTTTATAAAGAAAAAATAGTAATTTTTGTGCAACTTCGTCATAAGTTGTATGGAAACTTAAGAAGTTAAGAACAACCTAAGTAAAATAAGTTTAAAGTCGGACCGGACGTACACACAGACGCAAAGCTTCCGCAAAACGCCGCATACTGGGGACATTTCTGTAACACGGTATTAGCAATATATTGGCTATATACACAGCATAAAGAGACCAGCAGGCGCACTCAGCGTAAAAACGTAAGTGTGCCGACAGCATCCTAAGCAAGCAATTCGCCATTTTTTCCGGATGCAGGCCGTCGGTCTTGCTGAACGGATTCTTGCGCGAACATCGTTTATACAGACCAGGAATTAAGGAAATTATTGACTTTCTATTTATTATTTCTTAATTCATAGTGACTACTGAAGGTCGTGAAATAAGTCGCTGTACTGCTAAAACTTGTGTGTACAAATAATTAAAAAAACTGCGATTAGTAATCTGCAAAAATATTATAATTTATTGTTAACTAGAAAAACCGTAATTCCGTTTGCGCCACTCCTAAAAAAGTTTACGGAGTCTTCTAAAAAGTTATCTTTATATATTTTTTTCAATGTTTCTCTTTATATCGGTCTGGTTTCGTGGATTATTCTAGCAGACAATAATTGAAGTACGACACCCTATTACCATAGTTTTTGTGCTCATCCTTTATGGCATGCAATGATTAATTCGGTTACTGATGTTTTTTTTGTAACCATGTATTTCCCTTGTCGGCCTTGTCTATGTATTTAAATACGCCAGACACTAAATAAAACTAATTATTTGTATGTTTTATTTGACAATAAAACGACATTATCTGCCGAAATGTTTTCATAAAATCATTATAATAATATAAATCTCTCTAAAAAAGTATAAGTCCGGAGCTGGCTAGCTTTCGTTTGTAACATCGGTGCATATGCGCCAGAAATATGATCGAAGTGGACGACTTCGGCCTCTTTATGCTGTGGTATACAGGGTGTACCAAATTAAGTGCGCACCATTGCTAACTTTTTTATTATTGGAGATACAAAGTCGGTTAAATTAGCAAAGTAGTAGCATTTTTTCTGTTAATTAAAATGGTGAAAACAGAAAAACAATTGGACATAACGTTTCTGAATAAATGAGGAAAATGTATTTATTTTTAAATGACACAACCTGTATATTTTTAGCGAAACGTTTGCAAATAGTATACGGAATAAAAAAGTTTATATGCAATATTGGCCCAAAATTGAAAAAACATCAACACAGCCATGGAAATAAAAAATGGTTTGCCTTTCGACGTTTTCATCGAGACTACCATGAAAACAAAAACGAATTTATTTATTTATTTCAGAAATTAAAACTCGATTTTATTTTAAGCGGAAGAAATAAAAAAAAACTATATTAAATGTTCAAACACATCACCGTTTTGTTCAATACATTTGCGGGCATTCTTTAATACACGTTTTGTAGCTTTTAAAACAAATTTGTTCTAGACCAATAGTGCATGTTTTTACGATTAAATATACCCCTATTTCAAAAGTTCGCTTCATCGCTCCATAAAATTTTCTTTAAAAAGTTAGGATTTTGCCTACACATATCTTGTAACCATTGGCAAAAAATGGGTCTTCTTTCAGTGTCACCAGGTAATAATGTTTGCACTGGTCGGTACTTATAAGGTACAAACTTATATAGTGCTAGTACACTATTTTTTCTGCAACCAAGATACGCTTCTAACATATCGCAATGTTCTAAATGCGTGAATGCCATTTTGTAATATTTAAAAGCAAAAACTAGATAACTTAACGCAAAACTACAAAAATTTTGGCTTCGTTAACAATAATGGCTACCCAAAACGAGGACACTTTAGTTAATTCGTTTTTGTTTTCATGGCAGTCTCGATGAAAACGTCAAAAGCAAACCATTTTTTATTTCCATGGCTGCGTTGATGTTTTTTCAATTTTAGGCCAATATTGCATATGAACTTTTTTATTCCGTATACGATTTGCAAACATTTCGGTAAAAAATATACAGGGTGTGCCATTTAAAAAAAATACATTTTCTTCATTTATTCAGAAACGTTATGTCCAATTGTTTTTCTGCTTTCACCATTTTAATTAACATAAAAATAAATGATACTACTTTGCTAATTTAACCGACTTTGTATCTCCAATAATAAAAGAGTTAGCAATGGTGCGCCCTTAATTTGGTAAACTTTGTATACAGGGTGATTCAAAAGTACTTCGACAAACTTCGGGAGGTAATTGCCGGCAATATTTCAAGATGAAAAGTTCTTATAAACAGTGGTCCCTGGCGACTTCGTTACGGAGATACAGGGTGTTGAAATGTTAGAAGGAATGGTAATAATTTTTAAATAACTCCTTAACGAGTAATTTTTTTTTTATGAAATTTGGTGAATTAAATAAGCATCTCAGGACACTTATTTTCAAAGTAAAACACATTCGTAAATTTAACCAGTGGCGTCGGTACAAAATGTGGCTATCATATTTTTTGTGGAAACTATGCCTAACCTATCCACACCACTGACTTATTTGATTTTAACTTTTTTTTTATGAATCCCCCATTCAATTACAACAAAAAAAATCACGTGTGTTATTTTGCTACGAGGGCCAGTTTAATGTCAAATGATTATTTTATTTGACTATACACAAATATTAAAAAATATGTTTTAAATTCAAAGATTTATTATGTAAGGGGTAAGGTATAACATTTAATTTAATTATAATTAAATAAGTGCGTTGCAAAAATTAAATGATTTTTAAATAAATTGTTCAAAATGTCCACCTTCAGCCAAGATGCAGGCATCTAATCTCCTTTGCATGGAATCTCGTACGCGTGCTAAGATATCTGGTCTGTTTCTTATTGCCTCAAAACCATCGATTATTCGGTTTCTTAGCACTTCTGCATTTTCGACTGGCGTCTTGTAAACGATTGACTTCAAATGTCCCCACAAATAAAAATCAAGAGGATTTAAATCTGGGGACCTTGGTGGCCACGGTTGATTTCCTTCCTCAACTCCCCTACCTATCCATCGATTTGGATAAATTTGATTAAGATGGGTCCTGGCCACTATGCTGAAATGGGCGGGAGCTCCGTCATGCATAAACCATATACGTCTTCGAGTTTCTAAGGGCACATCATCCAGTAAGGGAGGAAGTTCATTTTCCAAAAAATGTCGGTACGTCTCGCCATTAAGCCGAAGTGGAAGAAAAAAAGGTCCTATTAAGTAATCGCCAACTATTCCCCCCCACACGTTTAATGAAAATTGGTATTGAAAATTTCGTTCACTAACGGCGTGGGGATTTTCCAAAGACCAGATATGGTTATTGTGAAAGTTTGTAATCGCACTCTGAGAAAAATTTGCCTCGTCCGTAAAAAGTACATAATTTAAAAATTGGGGATTTTCAGCAAATTTTTCCAAAAACCACTGACACAAATTAATGCGCTGAGGAAAGTCCCTGGGTAAAAGAGCTTGTACCCTTTGAATATGGTACGGATACAACTGCTCATCGTGCAGAATTCTCCAAACTGTGGCTTGGGTGGAATTGAGAGCATCAGCAATTATTCGAGTGCTTGTATCTGGATTTTCCACTACAGCATTTAAAACAGCTTCTTCTAATTCTGGAGTTCGGGCTGTTCGCGGTCTTTCAGGAATGTCACGTGACCTCGCAAAACTCCCTGTTTCAGCTAAACGTCGGTGAAGATTTGAAAATGTTTCAGCAGCAGGCAGTACTCTGTTAGGATATCGCTCTTGATAGATTCGTCTAGCTGCTCGTGCATTTCCATCGGCAAGGCCATATACAAAATGCATGTCAGCTAAATGCGCATTATTTCTTAAGTAATCCATACCTTTTAAACAATACTATTAATATTCAATGAAAATGACAAAACTGAGAAATAAACCACATAAGCAACTAACTGTCAAATATGTTTTAATTCACGACAAATGCATTTCCAAAGCCGCCTTATCAAAATACAAAATATCAAAAAAGTATTTCCAAAGCCGCCTTGTCAAAATAGAAAATATTAGAAAATAACATACTATTCATACTAATAAATAAATATGCATGTCACTGAGAACATGTTATACTTAAATAGGCATCCTCAGATGCCTTCCTTTGGCATATACCTACATATTTGTTTATTGTAAGTATGTATAGATCTTAGTTAATATACTTAAATTAATATTTGAGTGTTTGATCAATTATTTAAAACATATTTTTTAATATTTGTGTATAGTCAAATAAAATAATCATTTGACATTAAACTGGCCCTCGTAGCAAAATAACACACGTGAACTTTTTTGTTGTAATTGAATGGGGGATTCATAAAAAAAAAGTTAAAATCAAATAAGTCAGTGGTGTGGTTAGGTTAGGCATAGTTTCCACAAAAAATATGATAGCCAAATTTTGTACCGACGCCACTGGTTAAATTTACGAATGTGTTTTACTTTGAAAATAAGTGTCCTGAGATGCTTATTCTATTCACCAAATTTCATAAAAAAAAAATTACTCGTTAAGGAGTTATTTAAAAATTATTACCATTCCTTCTAACATTTCAACACCCTGTATCTCCGTAACGAAGTCGCCAGGGACCACTGTTTATAAGAACTTTTCATCTTGAAATATTGCCGGCAATTACCTCCCGAAGTTTGTCGAAGTACTTTTGAATCACCCTGTATATGTGAGTGAGACCTGCATGGTTCATTCACTACTTTAGAAAATTTCAAGTTATTTTACTCAAATTTAAATTAGCCCTAACAACGTAATTTCTAATATGATAGATTATAAGAGAACTTGTCAAAGGCTAACGGAATATTTTCTACATATTTTGAATAAGGCCTACCTGCATGTGCAGTATTTCAAAAACTGTCAATTTGTTTTACTCGAACTGAGTTAGCTCCGGACTTGTTTAATAATTATTGAAACCCATGCAAATTTTGAATCGATACGAAGTTAAGAGGAAAATTATTCTTAAACTTATTCCAACTTAGATAGCCCTAATATTTTTAACTTATTGAAATCAATTCAAATTCAACAAATCAAAATTGGTGAGATATAGTTGAACGCATTCCGGCTATGTAGATTTCAAAAGAATCGGTCAGAAGTTAACCATTTTCAACCGAATAATCGCTGTTTGACTACGTGAGTAATCTCGTACAAATAATAAACGAAAACATGGTAATTAAAGGATACTAAAATTGCATTCGTAAAACCTAGTGATGATTGTTCTGCTTATATTAAAGCAACACGAGAGAAAAATATGGCTTTTTTTTATTACTCACTGGAGTAATTTGATGTTATCCGACTTTCTAGTGATGCGTTTGACGACAAACATTTATTACATATATATTATAAATTTATACCGTGGGCGTCTTTATAGTATTGTCACAGTAATGTAATGAACTAAGACACGTACTTATAAAAAATCGAAATTAGAAATCGTGTACCAAAAGCACATCAAAACATTAAAAAAATTTTAGCCTACTGGAACATGTCGATGACAAGGCTCACTTAGGTTTTTGAAATAATGTTTAGCGGGCATTTTTTAAGATTAAGGAACATACTGGTTGTTTTCTTTGTGATCTTTTACCAATACTTACATTTTCTGGATGCGTCTGAAACCTTTGATATAATTCTTCAGGGGTAATTTTATGGTAATCGATATCTAATTCTTGTTTTAGGTCGTCCAAGTCTCCTGCCTTCCTGGCCTTTTTAATCTGTTTCCTCCGTGCCTATAAACAAAATAGAACTGTAAGGGACAAGAGAAATTTCATTAAATGAAATTAGTTAACTGGTAAGTAGTTTTTAAAAAATTACATTTTTCCCTATAAACAAATATGATACTACATTAACCAATAATTATAAATAGAAGGGTAATAGATATTTAAGTGGTTTAAAGCCAATCTGGCTTATAAAAATATAATAAATTTATAACTATTAAAAAGAAAACAAACTATTAGTAAAATTTAAATATTATTAGAACATTTTTTATTTATAAGTAGAGGGCCCCACTAATGTTAATTTTCGGTGGGATTTCTTATGACCATATCTCCGGAACCAATAGACCTACACTGCTTCTTTATATAGGTTTTGTTATTGTTGTGTTGGCGTTGTGTTTGTATGTCTGTTCTTCAACAGAAACTGTTTTTCAAACAGGTTAGTTCAGTTTGGAGACATACCCTGTTACAAACATAACGGCATCACAGCAATAACAAAATCTGTTTAAAGAAGCAGTGCAGATCTATGGTTTTGGAGATTTGGCCATAAGAAATCCCACCGAAAATTAACATTGGTGGAGCCTGTGATGCAGAAACCTTATATCCCCTACTTTTATATTTTTTATTAATTATCTGTTCAATTATGAATTTGTATTTTTTAATTTCGCAATGATATTTTAATCTTTAAATGCATTCTTATAGCCATTTTTAAAAATAATACGCCCATTTCGTCATATTTTGGGTTTTAGGAAACATAATCAACTTTGTTTTTTCTTATGAACGCCTTATTGGATTATTTACTCATCGACATTTAACCAAAATAATAGATTTATGACAGATTAAAGAATTTCATGCATACTAAACAAGAATAATACAATAAGCGACTTAACGAATTAGCTTTATCTTTACATAAGTGACTTATTAATTTCAGTTTCTTACTGGAATTTTTAATATCTTCGAATTGTCCCTAAAAATGTGATTTTGAAAATATCTTTCGCGATTATTTTTTAATTTTGTATAAGTGTTCATTTTTCCTAAAGTAAACGTAATATGAAGAAATATTCTTGTGTTTGGCGTTATCGATACCTAAATGGCTTATCCAATAATATATTAGTTTTGCCAAATATGTTCGAATGTTCCCTAAAAATGTTTTTTTGAAAATATATTTTGTGGTTCTTTTTTTATTTTGTGTAAGTGCTAATATTTATAAAGTAAACATAAAATGAAGAGATTTTCTTGTGTTTGACTTTATTTTTTAAGTAAATGACTTATCTGATATTATGTCGGTTTTGCCGAATATTTCCTAAAAATGTTTTTTTGAAAATATATATTGCGGTCCTTTTTTTTTATTTTGTGGAAGTGCTAATGTTTATAAAGTAAATATACTATGAAGAGATTTTCACGTATTTGACTTTATCTTTAAGTAAATGACTTATCTGATATTATGTCGGTTTTGCCGAATATGTTCGAATTTGTTACTATAAATGTGTTTTTAAAAATATCCATAGCGGTTATTTTTTAATTTTGTATAAGTGTTCGAATTTTTACTTAAAATATGTTTTTGAAAATATATTTTGCGGTTACTTTTTTTTATTTTGTATAAGTGCTAATTTTTATAAAGTAAATGTAATATGAAGATATTCTTGTGTTTGACTTCATCTTTAAGTAAATGACTTATCTGATATTATGTCCGTTTTGCCGAATATCTTCGAATTTTTACTTAAAATATGTTTTTGAAAATATATTTTGCGGTTACTTTTTTTTATTTTGTATAAGTGCTAATTTTTATAAAGTGAATGTAACATGAAGAGATTTTTGTGTGTTTGACTTTATCCTCACGTAAATGACTTATCTGATATTACGTCGGTTTTGGCAAATATGTTCGACTTTTCCCTAAAAATGCTTTTTTGAACATATATTTTGCGGTCATTATTTAATTTTCGTATGTGTACAGAATGGTATTATAGGAAATTTCAGGCCTTTTCGAAGAGTAAAAAACCCAATGTAGCGGTCATAAAAAAAATAAAGTTAATGATTTTTCGAGTTATTTGCTTATATTAGTAATTAAGTAATTATTTTATTGGTTTGTGACTTAAGATTACATATTAAATTTATAAAAGCTTTTAGGGCCGTAACGAAATTGGAAATTCATTATTTCGTGCAATGATGTAGCAATATGCAATTATTGTACTAAAAATAATGGTAGAATAACGTTTATAAATGAATAAGTTATATTCTTTCCTCCAGATTTGAGGCATCTTGGATCAATTGACCAATATCATTTATTAGAAGTCGTGGGAGCAAAAGTGGCTGTGAAAATATTTAAAATTAGCTCTTTAGCAAAATATGTAAATACGTTTAAGCAATAAAATACGACAACTTGGTGTTCTTTTTTATTTAAAACATATAGTCATATACAACAAAAATGCATACATTCAGGCTTCAAATTGGACACCAAAAATGCATAAGTATTGATCAGGGTCCCTGTCAATTGTCACCATAAATTTGATATTATTCTTTGGAATAATTCTAAAAAATTAACTGAAACTCCATACCGATTGTTCCATCATTAATGAAATTGTTCAATAACTATCCTAATAGAAAAAAAAAACGACCAGCTTCAACCACGGACACGTATGCGGTAATACTGAGCAATTAATAGTTTGCGTAAACGTACTATTTATTTATCCAGATTAAGCAGCGACGTATATTTCAGCTGATCTTTATCTTTATATGCATAATCCGTCATATATTACACGTTCCTAATCCTAAGAACTAAACCCTGAATAAGAATTCCATGAAGTAAAATGTTCAAGATTTAAATATTATTAAATTACAGTGATAATCATAGAAAGTTCTTGGGAATCTATTTTTCACGATACACATTACGGTCGGTGGCGGGCCAGGGGGGGGGGGGGCGAAGGGCGCAGCCGCCCCAAAGGCCGATATTAGGGAGCGGCAAAATCATTTTCAACTTATACCAATTTTTTTTGTAATGTAATGGCATAGAATAAAGATAAGACCAGCAGGCGCATTCAGGCGTAGTTTTAAACTGTACCTCACGAAATATTGATAATAAAATGTATTTTGTACAGTTATAAACATAAATGATATAATTCCTGTAACATATTTCTTAATTATTAACTTTTTTTTATAAGATGTGAGAAAAGGGGCGCAGATGCTCCTTTCAGCCCCAAACGCTTAATTGCCTACCTCCGCCACCGATTACGATAACGTTAAATCAGTCTTATTTACAAGGCGACAGAGTGGATAAATATTATCTGATATTCTATTCTTTTGACTGTGAATTTTTCTGTTGAAAAATTGTTGTTAAATAATTGGGAATATTATCCGATACCAGTTTTTAAGATCTTGCCACACAGGAAGCGAAAATGCGGCGAAAGCGAACCGAGGCGATAAGGATACGTCACACAAGACGTGTGGGGCAAAACGAACCGAGGCAATATTTTCCCATATTTCTGCTTTTTTCAACGCATATTAATAGTCCTTAAGTCCTTAGGTATGACTTGGGTTATATAATATTCTTTAACACGCTGATTACATATTTCGGTGTCCAATTTGTGACGCTCGCTGTCTGTCTGACGTCGTAAACTCTAATCCCGGCCTTTTTGTGATTTTTCGTTGTGTTTTCATTTTTCTAACTTAAAAATTTTCGTAGTCTGCGGCACTATCCCCCCCCCCCCCAACTTATTTTCTGATTGCACCACTGCTAGGGCCACTTGCACCAAACTAATAAGGACTACTTAAGTCACTCTTAGTAAAATTGTCTTACACCAGTATTTAAGACAAAGATCTCTAAAGATTTCTTAAATGTAAGTTATTGTTTTCAAGTACTTAAAGTTTTCTTAGCTTATTCCTAACCTCAATCTAACTGTAATTAGTACTAACTTTTGATGTTTGGGTAAGATGCAGATATTTAACGACGATAGAATATTTAGAATAAATTGAAAATGGATTTCCTTGAAGGCTATATTATAGGTGGCCAAACTTTAACAAAAAGTTTATATAAACGTAGGTAATGCTTCATGTTCAAGATACAGGGTGTCAAACTTTTTAAAAATAATCGTTTTTTCGTAAATATCTTAATACATATTCCTTTAGCCGATTTTGTTAAAATTTGACAGTTATTTAGGGTAGTAAAGGGATAATTTTGCCCTAACTAGATAAAAACTTTTAAGTTTAGTGGCGTCCCGGAAGGCACCTTAACTATACCCTATTTCAATAAGGTGTAGAGTAATAAAATGGAAAATTCCGTCCAGTTCGGCTGAATTTCGGTGTCGGCCATAGGCGCAGGTAAACTTTGTGCATTAAATTATTTATGATAACTAACCAAAAGGTTTGCTAACCTTTTAGTCGTTCAATACGGGAGATTACCACGAGAACATGAATTCGAATGTTTTTGAGGACTATTTTGGTGAAATGATAAAATATCTTCCAGCTGATTCAGTAGTAGCTATGGATAACGCAAGCTATCATTCACGACGCACAGAGAAGACTTTCATTTCAATTTAAAAAAATCAGTGGCGCACATTTTATTTTGTCAAGAATCTTAGTTAAGGTGCCTTCCGGGACGCCACTAACTTAAAAATTTTAAAAATGTGATTCGGATCGAGAAAAGGAAACATTACCGGATCTATGTTTATATAAACTTTTCGTCTTAGAATCACTTAAAAAATCACCCCTTGAATTTGGCCACGTACTTAAATAACACCCTGTATAGGTAGGTAAAGTGTATACTTATAAAGTCTATATGTAATTTGTTAATTAAAGGGAACAATATAATAGTAATTTATATTATATCGTAGGATGAACTACTTTGAAACTGTATCTTTTTTTTATTGAATAATTGAATAATTCGCTGGAAATAACGTATTTCTAAACTGCACAAAGTTGAAGAATGTTTTATGAGGATTTAAGATATTCGTAATTATAAACTTATAATTAATATTGGTGCAAGTGGCCTTGGAATCAACGCAGCTATTGCCTGTGTCCGCGAGATGTTTTTGGAATTGAGGAACTTTTGAATCACAGGTTGGAAAACATGTTTAAAATATGGCGTCGGCCACCATAACAGACTTAGCTGGCGTAGAGTATACATGCAAAGTTATAATATACTCTACTGTCTCGCTCACGCTCCTCTTCGCTGTACCGCCGGCAGTTTCTTTAAGCGTAGTTCATATAGTAGTTCATATAGATGCGAATCACGAATTGCGAATAATGCCCCGATTGGTCAATTTCAAATATTTTCTTGGCGGATATTTGTTTTCGATGTTCAAGGCTTTCCAGGTTGTTTGTCAGACTATGGTCACCGATCAAGCGAATGGCTATTCTTTGAATGGAATCTAGTAATCTCTGGGTATGTTTAGGAGTAGAGCCCCAAATATGCGAACAGTACTCCAGCGATGGTCGAATTTGGGCTTTATAGAGCATCAAAAGTTGTTGGGGTGTATAGAGGTTCTTAGTTCGGAAAAGTACTCCAAGTTTCTGCGAAGCTGTCTTAGCGATGGCCGCAACGTGACTATGCCAAGACATATGATTACCCAAATTTACGCCCAATAAATGAATTGACGAAGCCAAGGGAATCGAGTGTCCCGTCATAACTATATCCGGTTCTTCAACGTTAACTTTTCTGAAAAAAACTGCCGCTTGGGTCTTTTTAGCGTTAGATTCTACTTGGTTACTGTCACCCCAAGACAGAATTTCTTCCAGGTTTGTTAAGATGTGAGACGTCTTGCTGCCTATAGAGATGTGCATTGGCACCCGATGTCCGAGCATCCAAAGTAAAAGATGCAACAAGTGTGCTGTCATCAGCGAAGCTATATATAGGGTTTTTAGTTTTTTCCAAAAGATCGTTAATGTATAGTAAGAAGAGGATGGGCGACAATATAGAACCTTGAGGGACTCCGGCGTTGATGTTAAATGTGTCTGAAAGAAATCCGTTCATCGCCACTCGCAGAGAACGGTCTTTAAGAAAGCTCGACAGCCATGAACAAAATTGAACCGGCATTCCGTATGCTCTCACTTTAGTTAGGAGCCTCTCATGCCATACTCGGTCAAAAGTCTTGGAAATGTCCAGTGCTACCGCCCGGGACTCCCCATGATGTTTTATTGCGTTGTTCCAAACGTGAGTAACATAAGCGAGAAGGTCTCCTGTTGATCTAGACTTCCGGATCCATACTGGCGGTCACTAATAATGTTGAAGCCTTCTAGGTATTTTAATAATTTTTCGTTTTAGCTTTCTCCATAACTTTTGATATAACTGAAAGCAATGCGACTGGACGATAGTTGTTTGGTAAGGCCTTCTTGCCTTTTTTGGGTATGGGCTGGACTCGTGCAGTTTTCCAGCAAGAAGGAAATATTTCTTTTTTGTAGGATAAGTTAAAAAGCCTACAAAATACCGGTGTCAGTTCGTCAGCGCATGTTTTAATAAATTACAATGACTGGAATATCGTCAGGACCAGAAGCATTTTTAGTGTCAAGACTCCTCAAGATTCGTTTAACATGGCGGTGGCGGAGAACAATCTCGGGCATTCTCGATTCTACAGGGGGAATGTTCGGTGGAGTACTTCCCTGAAAATTAACCGTTGAGTGTGAAGAGAATAGTTCCGCCAGTAAGTTTGCTTTTTCCTGTGCTTTGGTCGCAATGGTGCCATCAGAACGTGTTAGAGGTGGAATGGTTGACTTGGTAAAGTCCTGACGGCCTTAGCTACCGACCAAAATGATCTTGAGCCGTTAGGACATTCAAGAAGTTTGTCTTTGATCCTCTGGTCGTGTGCTTCTTTGCTTTGGTTTATCGTTTGCTTGCATTAATTTCGAGCGTTAATAAAGATGGTACAATTTTCGGCGGTAGGATTTTTACGCCATAGTCGGTGGAAATGATTTTTTGATTTAACAGCTCGTTCGCAATTCTTGGTAAACCAAGGCTTGCCGTTAGAAAGACACTTTTTTGAGAAAGGGATGAAGGCTTCCAGGCCAGTAAGGATAACCTCCGATATTTCTGTTGCACAGATGGATGGATCATCAGAGGTAAAACAAACGTCCCGCCAAGGAAAGGTTCGAAAATGGTCCTTTAGGTCGTCCCACTTAGCTGATGTATAATGCCCGACCTTGCGTGGTTTAGGAGGCTGCTCGGCACTAATTGGTAGTTTGTTCAGTGCCGAGATAAGGTTGTGGTCAGACGTTCTTAACGGCGGCTTCACGGTGACAGTGTACAAGTCGGGGTTTGAAGTTAAGAAAAGATCCAACAAACTAGCAAAATCACCATCTCTGTCTGGAATCCGAGTTGGTTCACCTACCAGCTGGGTAAGGCCAGAGCTGATGGCAGAGGATTCGGCTTCGCGACCTTGCTCGTTGGTCATATTTGAGTATTTGAGCCAGTTGACATTATGAACGTTGAAGTCTTCTTCGGAATTGGGATGGTGGGTTTGCAAAAAGCCGATAGTATTAGCAAGAGAGGAGAACAAGTCTCTATAATGGGTATCGCTTGGCGGCCGGCAGCAGATGAATTTAGTAATTTTCTGCGTTGATATTTTAAACCACATTCCATCAAAGTCGTTAGGCTCGAGTTTTCCTCTCGCTGACAAGAAACTCACTCCGGAGAAGAGACAAAGGCCAAAATTCCGTCTAAATTGGTTATGGAAGTCGTACCCAGGATACAAATAGCTGACCGTACTAATCGATGATCTGACCTTTGTTTCGGTTAGTGCAAGTACATGAGGTTTAGTAGATTGTAGATGTTGATGGACTGAGGTTCGAGTTCAGCATATATTGTAGAAGTCAATTTTGAAGCTGCTAATCTCGGGTGTTTTAGCAACTCCAGTTTTCACACCATTTCCATTTAAAATATTATTCGAAGGACCCGCATGGCTACTGGAAATGGCGGATGATTGGATAATTTCGCTTGATAAGGCGCCAGGACCCGCCCTCACCCGGAGATCCGATCGGAGGGCGATTTTAACTCCGGAACATTTGGATCTTGGAACCATCATCATAGCATTTTTCATATACTTCCCACCCTGGAAACCGGAGACATCAGCACAGTGACGAAACGTTACCTCAAAGAGCAACTTTACGCCACCTAAGCCGATGCGATGGTATTTCACCGGGCGATGTCGGGTGAGCCAACATCTACCATCTGAAATTGACCAATCGTGGTTCGCAGCGAAAAAGCGGAAGTAACGCTTCCCCTTCGCTTTTCTGTGTGACGAGATTAATGCCAGTTCGTGGATTACCAATTAACGGTTCGCCACGCTTTCGCTTTCCTTCCTGTGTGGCGAGACCTTCTCAGGGTGGTCACCGAAATAACAGCAAAATTCAGAATAAAATATTACAATATCTGACATTTAATAACCAATGTGGCTTTTGAATAATGCTGATTGATAATATACGTTACATAAAGGACCTTTACCGTATATTAGCGAAGCTTACGACAGTAAAGCCCAAGGAACTCTCTAATAATTAATTACCCCCCATAATTTACAGCTTTAGATTAAAACACTGATCTTAGAAAATATTGGGATTTAACCAGTTTCGTTGTTTTATATAAAGATCGTAAAAGTGTATGTAGTTACATTCCATTATAAATTATTATAGATAATAAATATTTACATATCATACACAATACAGATATAATAGCCGATCGAGCAATTACGATAAATTTGAAAATAATTCCAAAGACTATACAGGAACCTCTACTATCTCTATTACTACCTTAAATAAGAAATCGCGATTGTAGGTGTTTATAGCGTAGCATTATCATTTATTGCTTAACTATTTTTCAGCTAACAAAATAGTTAGTTGAGGTTAGACTTAGCACTCGGCAATATTCTCATAGGGATACCCCGGTTAACCTTTTTTTATACATTAAAATTACGATACCCAGTATCCACGGTCCACGGTGTTTGGCTCTGTCAAAATATACATTTGCATTAATACAAAACCTTAAAGCTGGATTTATAAACTCGAAAAGTTGGCGAGGTTGAGGTTCAGTTGGTGTTGGAAATAGGAGTTCAATTTAAACTAAAGGGAACACTCAGTTCCATTTATACACTCGTTCATGTTGTTCATGTAAAGCTCATGTAAGGTTCGAAAACTTCCCGGGTAGTTCAAGATAACCAATTTTTATGTTCGGAGTTCGGAATATCTAACCTCACCAAGTTGATCATAACTTCAACCTCACCAACTTTTCGAGTTTAGAAATCCAGCTTTTTAGGTGTACCAACGCCAAAATATTAATAAAAATGCGGCCAGGTCTAACCACAAACCATGTCAGAATTCGATATCCCGTCAACGTCCGATTACTCACGTGGGTATTTTGATTAAAAAAAAAAAACATCGGGAATTCAAATAAAAACTCACACCTCCCTAATTCTGAAGTTCATAAATATCACACAAGAAATGCTTTCACCTGTCACTTAGAAAAACATAGTCATACTTTATACAAAACCATACAAAAAGCCCCTAAATAAAGGGGGGTAAATCGTGGACGACCAGTCTCGCCCTTTTTCAAAAATATGTTGATTTTGAAAGTTTCTCGATTTTCCTTTTGGCATTTGTGTCAACGAAATTTCGATTTTCTGAAAAGGGGCCTAATTTTTATTTTTGAAATTTGAAGAGACGAAATTTGGAATGTAGGTGTGGTGGGGGCAGGTGCGACTTTTGGCAGCATGTAATCGGAAAAAGTTAGAAAATCAACATGAAGTTAGAAAGGCGCAAGTCGCTGGATAGGTAGAGGGAGTGGTCGAGAACCTCTAAAAAAAATTTTGACTCAAAATGTCAAAAATTGACGAAGAACGGGGTGACTTATGGCAACAATTTTTTTTTCTGCAGTAAAAAAAAGAAGTGATTCGGATCGAGAATGAGTCGGTGATTTCGCGTATACCGTTAGGAATTAAATTTGACAGCTGTCAATTTGTTTGTGAGAAAGGGGTTGGGGGAACTATCTAAGAACACAATAACTCCCTTTCTTTTTCGAAAATCTGTTGATTTCGAAAGTTCCGAATTTTTCTTTTTACATTTGTGAGCTTCAACTGGTAATAACAACAATTTGTGATTTTTTGAAAGGGGCGCCTAATTTTTATTTATGAATTCAGAGAGACGAAATTCGGAATCTCTGGGGGTGGTCTTCCAGAGGTACACTAACAATAATATCACACAAAGAAACTGTCTCAAGAAACCACCAAAAACAATAAAAACGAACTGCCTCGAAAATCTGCTAAATGTTATCCCATGGAAACAATCAACAAGAACAAACAAAATAAATAAAATACGCACAAATAACGTTCTGTATCGTTTGTAATACCGGTAAAGTAGGATTCAACACACCGATATGCGAATAAAGATCGAGATATTATGACATGGTTAATGCTGTCGAGAAAGAAAGGCATAAAGGAATTCGGGTGTTTTAACAATAGATTCGTTTGATTTTTGGGTTGCCTTCTTTAGTAACTGAATGGTGACACATGTCATAAAAGTCTAACCTCAACTAACTATTTTCTTAGCTGAAAAATAGTATAGCACTAAAACTTGACAGATTTTATCACTCGTGTCAGAATATGTTCAGCGAGTAAACCTGCAATATGGCGGAGGACAATTCATGTCAGCACACTCCAATCGCCTTTAAATGAAGACAAAAAGTTCCTATGATTTCACACCAGAAACTATTAAAATCAAATTCAAAACATAAAGAAAGCCAACTTTGAATAAGTAGATAGATCATATACATATTATGTCTGTCATGTTTCTTCGTGTTAAGTTAAATACATATTAGAGAGAGACACATATTGGTGGTAACTAAAACGGCACCATAATAGGTTACAGGACGGGCCAGGCTTTGCTTAACATTGTTTTGAATGTTTTGATTTGTCAACTTCAATTTTTGTGCATTGAAACTTTATTTAATTTAAAAAAAAAAACGTTCTTTTCAGAGCTATTTCCATCGTACTATTATGTTGTCGTTAAGTATTTTTGGACATTTTAGGTCCGGCTCTGTCCCTGAACGGCTGTCTGCTATTGCATTGCTGCCAATATTATTCCTACTAAAAATTAAATAGCTGTAATATGACTTTTGTCATATGACATGTCGCCCATCTGGCTGGTTTACTCGGTAAATATTCTATATAAATTAACTTCTATTTCCATTTTTTTTTAAAGTTCGTAATGATTTTGTGGTTGTGACTTGTGACAAACAAAATCTCCTATTTTAAGGTAAGCGTCCACTGGTCGGCATCGCACGGACGGTACGCATCTGATTTCTTAATTACCTACATAGTATTAAATAGGACTACGTTTCAACACTATCGGTACCGAACGGATCGCATGTCGGTATTTCCGGTCAGAATTCCGAAGTCGAAATCAAAATCCGTTCCGTACTGACACTGCCTATGCTGACAATGCGAATGTCGAAAAGTGCACGCAGGCATCGGTATTTTCGTTTCAGGATTTTACAAATTTGACAAAAAACACGTTTATTCTAATTTTGAGAGGGAAGTTTCATAACACATTTTATAGAATTTTACTATTGTGTGTCCAAAAAACTGAAATCGGATCATCGGTTTGCGAGCTGAGTGGAAAAATGTAATAATAATGCAAGTAATTTATTTAGTTTGACCAAATTATTTAATTAGGTGTTTAAAATATGCGTCGTCATTGGTAAGACAGTAAAGTAAATTTTGAAATTCCTCTCGGATGCGAAAATATTGAAAGAACTTCAAATCATCTTGAATTAAATTACGAAATAAACTGTGATACTCTCCGAATTTCGACTTTTTTATAATTATATCATGAACCCAGCATTTCCCTTGTTTCTTTTCATCAACAATAGCAACCTAAGTATAGTTGTTCCAAGCTTAATTTGATGACATAAAAAAGCGTTAAACTCCTGACCATAGGCGCCGCTTCTACTAAATAATTAAAATGCGGATTGCTGTAAATTTTTAATATGATTAAATAGTATATATTATAGCTTGTTCATTATAGTTTATATCGATAAAAGGTTTGTACTCGTGACTTCGCTTGCAGAGAATATCCTTAAAATGGTCTTTCTGTAAAGAAAAATGCTAATTTTGCCAAAAACAATTTAAAAATATTGTTAATATCGAGTCTTGTACCTGTGACATCGCCTGCAAAGAACACATGCATTTAATATTTTTAGAAAGGTCTTTCGGTAAGAAAAATGCGTATTTTGCCGAAAACAATTTTAAAAAAATTGTCCTTGTCCAGCCAGGACCGCGAGGAGGTACTATCAGTTTTCCTTGCCAAGAAAGGGGCTGGTACTACGTTAGTTGAAATATACAGTTAGTAGTTAGAATTCACTATATATATTTTAACAACAAATTGATCGCAGCAGCAGAATCACAGTAAACGTTCTGTAATATAAGGAGTTTTTAAGATACGTGTTAAACGAACATAATTAATTTAAAATTCATAAACAATTTAATGACTGGAATCGTCAGAACTTTCAGAAGTATAACCATTTCCAGGTTAGATTACTACTGGCGCTATAGTTGGTGAAACAGAATATCCATTTTTTATTTTTATAACATGAGCTATGCAATTTTTCCATACATCGCTATTCATTTCGTTATTACCTGCCGAATATTGTCAAGGACGACTGCGCTTAAAGTTGGAGGTTGATTATTGAGTGATATTCTTTGCTGACAAGAGCAACACATTAGGTACAAAGCCATCTTTACTTCCAGCAAGACAACGCGTTTTCCTCTCGAATACGGTGTACCAAAAGTACAATTTGTACTGTCTACCCAACCATACTTAACAGCTTCATAAGTATCAAGCCAAGTTTCATTTAAATAAATTATGCTTTTATCGAATTCATAGTACTCCTTTATTTTGCGCAAATAGTCCTCTCGTAGTTCAATGATACGCGGGGATTCCATTATAATCATTAGATTATCTAATTTTTTTATGTTTAAAGCCACATTTTAACAAAACACCACGCAATGTTGTTGTAACCTCGCAATTTATCACGAACCAGTTCTAAAGTTGGCACTATATTATCCTCGTAAAAGTTGTAAATAGTTCGCAGAATAAAATCCCTGTAGTATTTTCAGCCGTTTTGAATTTTTGATTTATTGGTATGCGCTTTATGGAATGACCGGTTACAGTCCCTAAATTAATAACGTTATAAATTCTTATAAAACCCAAGTGGTGTTAATTCATTACAAGTACATTCTTGCACAAAGCGTATTTTCAGTACCTCCCGGATTTTCCTTTTAAACACTCGTACATATTTAAAATAATGCGTTGATATTGAACATGTAAATCTGTTTAAAATTTTCGCCAAAAAGTCATACTGATATAATAAAATATAGGTAACAAGTAAAAACTTACTTGTGTGAATGATATATGTAAATTACAGTAAATCGTTTCAACCAGTCACGCCACTGTCCGATTTTCAATAAAGCATATAGTCTATACGAAGTCAATTCGAACAGCTAAAAAAAACAGTCAAGTACCGGGTCTGCTAAGTTTACCAATAAATTTTAAATAAAAATAATCTAATTTTATTATGATTAGACCGCGTATGAATTTTTTCTCGCCCACGCGTTCCTAGCCGGCCGCTTCTCGTTGATTAAATAATTTTGATGGACAAAAAAATAAAATAATGCCTAAAAAATGTCTGTTTCGCTGCGTTTTTTACCTGTTGCCCCTGACAGTGGTGTAGTTTAATTATTGATATAGGGGGAAGTAAATTTTGTTTATTCTTTTATTCGTTTTTGGAAATTTTAGAAAGTATCTTAAGAGTGTACCCGACTGTAGTGTTTTCTAAGTTATTTTGTTGTTGTTGCCGTTGCTGTTGCTACTACTGTTATTGAGTGTCGTGTTTTTCTAATTATTTTTTTGTTGTTATTTAAACATTTAATCAAGATGGCGTTGTGGAGACCTTTTAATGTTTCTGATAATGAAACGAACAACGTGGAAGCCGAATTCATGGCGGAGCTGTCGGAATTTTGTAATAAAGACTTACATGTTCAAACCGAGAGACTTATTTTAAATATTTACACCTGTTTAAAAAGTAAAAGTCCTGGGGCCTCCTAAAACGAAATATTAGAAAAGATTTGTGAGTTGACTAAACTTGCTCGAGCTACAATTTACAGTGATTCGAGCAAGAGTTATCATCGACCATTCCGTAAAGCGAAAAAGAGCTAATCAGAAGCTTAAAAAAAGTTGAAAATTGTGACAAAGAAGTTATACTCCGAGTTATATCAATTTGACGAGGAAAACAAAGTCCCGATATTATAAATGATTCGGGATAAGTTACGGGATTATCCTGATTATGAATATAAATGTCTGGACACCTTACGTAGTATTTTACTTGAGTGTTGCTTCTAGTAAAAAAAATTGAACAAAAGAATAGTATAATGGAATCGTTTCGTATCGTAGCATGGCGGCAAGAACATTTACGTGAAATTAAGGTATACATATCGCCAATTAAAAAGAGAGATAGTGTATATGGTTGGGTGTATGATGGTAATAAGTGCACACTAAATGGACCTTGTTCTCGCCGAAAACTTGTTCTCATACTACACGCAGGCAGTAATAAATGTTTTGTTCCTAACGCTTTATTATTGTTGACTAATAATATAAAGCACTCATCGGCTGCCTACCGTAAAGATATGACCGCCAGTCTATTCGAAAAGTGAGTTATTGAACAATTGCTGCCAAATCTATCCCCCAACGCTGTCACTGATATGGACAATGCATCCTATCATTCGCGTCTACTACAAGCTATAAAAAAAAAACTTTAAAAAGAAATACGTAATCGACAAAGTATGCGAAGCACATGGTCATACTATTTTATGCCTTCCCCCCCCCCCTATTACTGTATATTTATTCCAATCGAGATGATTTGGGCTGCAGTCAAGAACAAACTGAGAAAATGTAACCAATCGCCAACTGATAATGCTTTCGTACTTGGAAATATAAACACAGTTGTTGTTGAAGTAAACGACAGTGATATATGGATGAAATGTATCCAGCATGTCATACAGAAGAAGGATGAATATTGTAGTTTACCGGCAATTAATCCCATTATTATATCCCCAAATACGGATTCAAGCTCTAGAAATTCGGATAGTGAATTTTGACTTTTTATCAAATTCACAGGAACTAAAATATAATGAAAAACGGGTGTTAAGTGTTTTCTTATCATCACTATATATAATGCTAATTTAAAAAGAAAATAGATCCGTGTAGTTATATGAAAATTATTGGAAATAAGTTTTTATAATTATAACAAGAGCTCTTATCAGTGACCTCCATTAAGGTGAAAAGGTTTGACAAACTACAAGAAAACTATTGAATAGAATTTGTTAAAATTTTGAATTTAGATTCGCAATTTGGTGCTGTATGACTATGTGGTCTTGAATTTAAAAAAAAAAAAAAAAAATTTTTTTAACGATAAATATAGGTGAAGCTGAGAAAATGTTCCCATACAGTCTTTTTTGAAAGTATTTCCTCAACTATCTACAATTTCAATTAATTTTATACCTTTTTTTTAATGTGAAAAAACGTCAAACCGAGTTTTTGAGAAAAAATACCTAAAACCGGAACTATCTAAAGCGATTTGGCAACACTGCGATTTATCTAGCCAGTCCTGACCGCCACTCGCCGCTCGGAGCCGTAAATTATATTATGTCTCGCGGCGCGGCGACGAATCTAGGAATAGCCATGTTGCCTGATTGTTCAATAACACTGACTTATCCTCCTTCGCGGCAAATTCCCAAGTCGGACCACGCGGTTCACTGAATATGCACCTTAAATGGTGCGCCACAATGCCGACCTCAATAGTTTTAATGCTCTTTCAATTGGTTTTGTATACACAAAATAAGATTAATTAATGCGGTAAAATATTTTACATTCCTAGCGTTTCACGCCGCCCATGCTTCAAAAAGAAGTTGCCGTCTATAGCCCGAATTTCAGTTTTTTGCTATTCGGATTGACTTCGTATATACTATACCTGAAGCATCAACTGATTTTAAAGCTGATAAAGGATCACCCAATTGGCAAAGCCTTTAACTATTTGCTGTTTTTGTCTATTGCATATAAATTTGTATTTATATGCTGCTCTATTAATTTTCTGACTCGGAGTCTCATTTCGTACTTTAAATTGCGGGTGAGCCTCGACGATCTATCGCTAGGGTGTTGCCAGTTCTACAAATTTTTCGTAAGTGTAGGAGGAACATAAGGGTTTGTTAATTGTTTATTTTTTTTGTTTAACAACAGTGAAGTTCCTTTTAGTTTGATTTAAATTATTTTTGTACAAATACTATTTCTGAAATAATAAAAAAGTTATTATAATATTCATGAATGACTTGTTCTTTCTTTCTTTGACATTGGAAATTTCTTGGTTCACAGTAGATTTGCAAACCAGCTTACAAGAAAGTTATTGATAATCAATTAAATACTGATATAAAAGAACACTTTTAATAATAAAAACTTAAAGAATTGTTAAAAAAAGATCTGACAACCCCGATTATGATGCCGGTCCCTGTGAAGCCCGATCGAAGCTTTTTTATCGAGTTTTTTATTCAGCAAACTGACTTTGGAAAAAGTATAACTGCTGACGAAAAATACCGATGCGTACGATACCGATGATCCGTACCAGTGGACGCAATACACTAAAAAAATCATATCCGTACGATACCGACCAGTGAACGCTTTACCCTTAGTCATGCATGTTTGGTTGCATAAACATAGACAATAAAATTATTTTGTTGACAATAGAACAGACATTTTGATAGCATTACCAACATAAAAAGTAGGTAAGAAAGTTTAGCTGTAAAATTTGTATGGTATATTTTCATTTGTACTAAATTGATGTTTTATAAAACTGGCACCTTAATATACCTACTATTTTGTTAAATGGCTAACATTTACTTCATTTTTTGTGAAAGATAAGCTTAATCGGAAACAGCTTACATATACAGGGTGTCTCTAGAAGGTCTGTACAAAATCTGAGCACATATTCCTGAGGCCAAAATAAGGCGATTTAAAGCAACTTACCTTAGTCCGAAATTGCTCCGTTTCCGAGATACAGAGTGGTAAATTTAAAAAATAAAAATCGAATTTTTTAAAATGAATGATCATTTTTTGACGTATTACTTTAAAACTTGGTACCCGGGGGTTTTTGGGATGCGAAACCCGAATACGGACACCTTTTCACTGTGGCCACTAGAGAGCGCTTCACAATGCACTTCTTATGGTTTAGAATGGCCTTAACTTTTTTATCAGCGTAGTTTTTTCCTTTTTTTGTTAAGGAACTAATTTTTTGAACATTTTGAAACAAAAAAGGTACTCTTGTGAAAATCCGCTAAAGTAAGCCGTTTTTGAGATATTTCTGTTTTTAGTGTTCGATGCCGCACCGGAATGTGGAAAGTGGAAAATGATTCTTTTTAGATATAGTCGGTGCGTTTTAAGAAGTCCGATATCGGATTAAATCACCAAGGGATGTTATCGCTTTTAAAACAGTAAGTCGGTTAAGTTACAATATCTTCGCACCTACGCTATACTTGATCACACCGAACATCCCACTGGTTTACTGTATTCTATTACTGAGCGAAATCAGAGGTTTCAAAACAAAATTATCTTAGAATTACGCCTTGAGCATAAATAATAATTAAATAGATAATTAAATTATTTTGCTATTATTATAGTTAAATCTATATAATAATCGCTATTTTCCAAGAACCAATTAAAATTTGCTCAAGTGCGGGATGGTTAAATATGTTAAAGATTTTGTCAGGTATATACTTTTCCGATAATGACATTATTTTGGGATTATTATAATTAAATCTTCATAATAATTACTATTTTCCAAGAAATAATTAAAATTTGCTGAAGTGCGGGATGGTATGTTCTACTTTATTTTAAATAAGTAGTTGTGCTTTTCACTTTTAGTTTGTTTCTCATTGTGTGTGAATTAAAATCAGTTATTAAGCAAAGTTATGGAAAATGTTCAGCAAGGTGGCACATCGCCTAGAAGGCCTTTATCTCCAGGTGAACGCCATTTGGTATTATTATATTGTTTATGATATGTATAAAGCCAAGGAATATGTTACCCTCAAAGCTATTCTTGAAAAGATAAAGCAGAAAAAACTTTGCGATATTGGAACTAACAGTTTGTCCATCATCTTAAAACATATGGGTTTCAAATATAAAAAAACGAACAACAGAAAACTGCTTTGCGAGCTGTCCAATGTTGTTTCGAAAAGATGGCAATTTTTAAGGGATTATTTAAACAACAAAAAATCGGAATTGTCAAGACAAGTTGTTTTTCTTGACGAAACATGGGTATTTGCAAACGGAACTTCAACAAAAACGTCTTGGCAGGATGACTCAAAGCATTGTTATTCAAGTACTCGTGCAAGTAATGGAAAAAGGTATATTATATTACATGCTGGTAAAGTGAACTTTTAAGCAAGTGTAAAGAGCAGTCATTTAAAAAAAAGTATGTTGTTGACGAATTAGCCCTCAAATATGGACATCAAGTTTTGAGATTGCCGCCCTACCATTGTCATTACAACGCAATTGAATTGGTATGGGGTATTAGCAAGAACTATTATGACAAACATGCCTGTAAAATTATCGGTAAGCCTAGCGTTATAAAGTTATGGGAGGAGGCGCTTAGCCAAGCGGGCAAAGAAGAATGGCGGAAATGCATTGAACACACAGAAAAAATTATTTTTCAATCTTATGAGACAGAACAGGTTATAGACGAAGTAAGACCGTTAATTATTACGAATGATGATGATGATGACGATGATGTTGATTCTGATGAGTCTGAAAGCATGGGTGAAATTTCAAATGCAGAGGAAGACTACTTTTAGTAGTACCTATCTACAAGTAGGTACGTTCTGTCGCAAGACTACAAAATCGGTTCTTTTTAGAACCAAAACTTTATAAAAAAGAATTCGTAAAACTAATTTGTCTGAATACTACAAAAGCTAAAAAATTATTATTTTTCTTTACCTAAACTAATTTTTTATTTACTTTAAATTATTTTATTTAGAAAATGTAATTCATCAACATCCAAAATTACCTTCAATATAATTTATTGTTTGAAGGCCACCGACATAATGCTCAAGAGGTTTTATGGCTTAGCGGACTTCTTAAAACGCACAGACTTTACTCTTTTGGAGGGTCACATCCAAAAATCCTCGGATTGTTTACCTGTTTGATGAACACCTTTAAAATTTTGTTTGCAACAGACTATTTAAATGTACCTAATCATTTTTCGTATTTTAAGAATTTTCGCTATCAGTCTATGTTGTTTACAGTAAGTGTCTCAGTAAGAATTTGCCAATGCGAGAATAATTAAGGTGCTTGAAACGTTTGAAAATTTTTAATTGACTGTAAAGATGGCTGAAGGATACAGTTCTGCAGAAATGACGGATATGCCATTGGTTTTTGGGTATTGTAAAGGAAATGGCCGCGAAAGTGTTAGGGTATACAGGGAAAGATAACCAAATCGGCGCATACAAAACCATCAAACATTTGCTGCTATCGAGTGACGCCATCGCGAAACCGGTAGCTTCACTCCTTTAACTGCTAATTATGGACGGCAACGTGCAATAAGGACTCCTGTGGTTTAGGAACAAATTTTGGAAAGAACTGCTGAAGATCCAAAATTAAGCATCAGGCGCTTAGGTTTAGAGGTAGGAGTATCTGAGGCTGTAGTTCACAGAACATTAAAAGAACAGCAGCTTCATCCATACTATATCCAAAAGGTACAAGATCTTTTGGCTCCAGATCTCGATCAACGATTGGACTTCTGTCGATTCATTACCGAACAAAGACAACAGGATGTGAATTTTGCTAAGTACATTTTATTTACTGACGAAGCATGTTTTACAATAAGTGGTGTAACCAACTTACATAACGAACATGTTTATGCTGCTGAAAACCCGCATGCCACCAAAGTAAATCATTATCAACATGAGTTTAGAATTAATGTGTGGGCAGGAATCATTGGCAATTTCATTATTGGTCCTATCATTTTACAGCCAACGACTAAATGGTGCGGATTATTTAGAACATTTACAAAATACGCTGCCACATTTATTAGAAGATTTGCCATTACAACTTCGACGAGACATGTGGTTTATGCATGACGGTGCTACACCACATTTTAGTTTAAATGTCCGCAATTATTTGCATCGATAGTATCCAAACAGATGAATCGGTAGAGGAAATGACGCTCCTCCAACATATTAAAGAACGATGAGGAATTGATGCAAACAGTAAATTTAAACTTTTTTCGTCGTATTAATCTTTGTACTTATGTTAACGGAGGTCATTTTGAACAATTACTAAAAGTTTATGCTAATTAAATTTACTTTTAAAATAAAATTGTTCCTCATTTAATTAAAAAAAAATCCATACTCAAATTCTTCCTGCAAAACTTGCTGTAACTAACGCAAGTGAAACATTTTTTCCTGTCGAAAATTTACTAATAGCGGAATTTTTTATTTAAAATAATTTAAATATTCCGGTGCGGCATCGGAACACTAAAAACCGAAATGTCTCAAAAACGGCTCACTTTAGCGGATTTTCACAAGAGTACCTTTTTTGATTCAAAATGTTCAAAAAATTAGTTCCTTAACAAAAAAATGAAAAAACTACACTGATAAAAAAGGTATGGCCATTCTAAACTATAAGAAGTGCATTGTGAAGCGCTCTCTAATGGCCACAGTGAAAAGGTGCCCGTATTCGAGTTTCGCATCCCAAAAAACCCCCGGGTACCAAGTTTTAAAGTAATACGTTAAAAAATGTTTGTTCATTTTAAAAAGTTCGATTTGTATTTTTTAACTTTACCACCATGGATCTCGGAAACGGAGCAATTTCGGACTAAGGTAAGTTGCTTTAAATCGCCTTATTTTGGCCTCAGGAATATGTGCTCAGATTTTGTACAGACCTTTTAGAGGCACCCTGTATTATACGAAAGTTGCCCCTTACCAAGTATTTTTTTTTTAATTAACGGGGAAAAACTAAAGAAAAGAACGAATTAGCGACCATCACGAAAATTAGATATTTATATATAAGCATCTTTGAAAAGCATCATAAAATATATTTAATAAAATTGGATAAATAGTGTGAAAGTTGCAATTCTTTTAAAAATAATTTATGCAGTAGCTTCCCTCACCCTTAATATCGGAGATACGTGGCAATTTATGAAAATAATTTGAATTTTTTATTTTGTCTCAGCAGTCTAGCAAAAATCGTACAAATTTTAAAATAATTTCGAACATTTTCTCTTTGCCTCACCTACAAAGATTTATGCGATTGGCAAGAGCCACCCTTATCTGAACACTCTCTATACGTGTCGACCTAATTTCATAGATGCTCTTCCTAAAGATAATTCCACATAAAAACTAAGCCTAATTTTATAAATTCTTGATAATTTATCAAATTAAGGCACAATACCTAGTGCTGAAACTACTCTTTAAAATTTTACTACAATTTAATTAGCTATTTTTAAGGAAAAAAATCAAATTTTTACTAAATAATAAGGACAAGCAAGCTTCCCATCACCAATAATAACCATAAAAAATACCTTAGGCTGGCCATCGGCTGTTTTGAAGTCATCGTAACTGGCGGGTATAGTTGCTACACGGTATGAGTCAGAACGGCCATGCTGCAAAACAAGCACAATCTAGCTAAAATCTAATCACATTGCTAAAGTACAAACCTTTATTGAAGAATCTCGTAACTGTCATCGTTGCCATGTAGCTCTAGCTTAACTAGTGGCATACACATTACAATGACATGAGAAATTAAATCAGAATAAATGATAAAATGATAAAACTCATATTTTAAGCTTTGCTTTATTAACACATTGACGATGTAAATTGACATACAACTTGAATCAGTTTTACCTTTGTGGTGTTTGTTTCAAATTTCCTTGTATGATCAAAATCAAAGAAAAAACAAAGGAGGTTAGTTAGCATATAACTTGACACCTGGTACAGGGTCTTCCAACGAGGACTGAACAGGGGCTCATTTTTGAGCTTTCATGTATTTAAAGAAAAATCCAAAATAGCCAATCGATGTACTTTTTCCTGCAGAATTCAAAAATGAAACCAAAAACTTATTTGAACCAGAAACAAAAGAGTTACGCTATGGATAAGGTGTTTTTTAAATGGAACATAGCTTTTTTTATACGATTTTTGGAACGAGTGATTTTTTTTTTGTCCGTTCTGATTAAAATATTTAATATTGTGACAGCTATTTTTATTAAATTTTAATGTTTTATCCAGTATAATTTAACTTTAACCTGTTTGAAACATACACTAGGTAATAAAGGTATAATCACCTTTGAATCCTTCAAAGTCAAAAAATTTGACAAATTTACTATAATATTGCCGAAATGAAATATTCATTAGATGAGAGATTGCAGATTGTTATCTTGTTCTACAAATGCCAAGAAAATGTAAGAGAATCAAGGAGAAGATTTATTGCAAATTTTCACAGAAATATATCCGTCAATACTATTCTAAGGATAAAGAACCTATTTGAGGAAAATAAAACATTACATGACAGAAAAAGAAATCCAGAAAGGAATAGAAATCGAGACCGTGCCATTGTGAATTATTTTCGTCTGATTCCAACCAAATCAATTTCGGACGCAGTTCGGGACGTTCAATACGGCGGCGGTGTAAGACGCAGAAGAGTTACCCAAGGAACTGCTCACAGGACTTTAAGAAATTATAAATTTAAGTCTTATCATATCCTTCCACTTCAACATCTAACACCGGAACAAAAAGAACTTCGCTTCTAATTTGTTTCCCAAATCGTGATTCGGAAAGAAAACGAAGACCCTAATTTATTCAGAAATATCTTATGGACTGACGAAGCCACATTCACAACATCGGGGGTTTTCAATAGACATAATAATCATCACTGGGCCGTTGGAAATCCAAGAAAATTTCAGACAATTAAATTTCAAGGAAGGACTTCAATCCATGTTTGGTGTGGCATAAAAAATAATAGAATTTTGGGAGCAATATTTTTTAACGGGACTTTAAATGGACAGAGATACTACGAGTTCTTAGAAAACGAAATTGAGAACTTTTTGGAAGATTTACCATTGGAAGAATATCAAAATTTAATTTGGCAACATGATGGGGCCCCTCCGCATGCCGTGCGTGGGGTTACTCAATATTTAAACGGACGCCATGAAGAATGGATTGGTAGAAATGGAACCTATGCTTGGCCACCCAATAGTCCCGATTTGTCAATATTAGACACATTTCTTTGGGGCCATTTAAATAACGTGGTATACAAGCAGCGAAACCACGATATTGAAGAGATCATGCAGAAAATTGTGAATGAAATAAATCGCCTTAACCAGGAAAATCACAGTATAACAGCAAGTTTGGAAAGGCTACAAAGAGGTTATCGCACATGTTTCGAGAACAACGGAGGTCACATTGAACAATTAAATTATTAATGTTTTTTTTTTTAAATTAGTAGAGAGTTGGATTTCTTTTTCTGTCATGTAATGTTTTATTTTCCTCAAATAGGTTCTTTATCCTTAGAATAGTATTGACGGATATATTTCTGTGAAAATTTGCAATAAATCTTCTCCTTGCTTCTCTTGCATTTTCTTGGCATTTGTAGAACAAGATAACAATCTGCAATCTCTCATCTAATTAATATTTCATTTCGGCAATATTATAGTAAATTTGTCAAATTTTTTGACTTTGAAGGATTCAAAGGTGATTATTATACCTTTATTACCTAGTGTATGTTTCAAACAGGTTAAAGTTAAATTATACTGGATAAAACATTAAAATTTAATGAAAATAGCTGTCACAATATTAAATATTTTAATCAGAACGGACAAAAAAAAAATCACTCGTTTCAAAAATCGTATAAAAAAGCTATGTTCCATTTAAAAAGCACCTTATCCATAGCGTAACTCTTTTGTTTCTGGTTCAAATAAATTTTTGGTTTCATTTTTGAATTCTGCAGGAAAAAGTACATCGATTGGCTATTTTGGATTTTTCTTTAAATACAAGGAAGCTCAAAATTGAGCCCTTGTTCAGTCCTCGTTGGAAGACCCTGTACATTAAAAAAAAACAACATAATAAATATTTTATCCATCGTAGAAACATGAAATAGTATATTAAAGTACATGTTTTATAAAGCATCATCTTATAGCACGGGTCCATGTTAAAAAACGAGCCGCTTGCGGCGAGTTTTTTAACGGGACAAGTGCTCTAACTGCTTTATAAAACACGTACTTTATACTATTTTTTCTATTTTGTATTTTTTTCAATAAGAAAATACATATTTAAAAAGAAAATCAACCCTTCAAATTTTGTAAATTTGTGTGTCTAAACTCTATGTTGGTAATACTCTAAATTTCTTTTTATCATAGTAGCCTTGACAATAAATAATATTTTCTTTGTGTCATTGTCACGAAATTTGTGATTTAATATTTCATAGAGTTGTTCATAATTATAATTAAAAAAATATGGAGCATGATAATCTAAGTTTAACTCCCCCTGAGTTAAGGGATATTGCTAATAAAACGATAAATCAACTTTTACCAGAGAAATCCCGAAAACTTTCTTTTCTCATGGATAACAATAACAGGAAACGTCAGACGTCAACAGAATAAAACATTTAAATATAACCAATGCCAACTTTTAAAAAATAAAATTCGGAGTTCGAAATGGATATATTTCGAACTCGCTAGCGCGTTCGAAATATCTATTTTTCGAGACAAAATTAGAAAAAAAATATTAAGCTTTAGTCTTAGTATTCTTTGCGCACTTATGCTGTGTGGTGGTTAAGTGTGCAACAAATGGAATTTTTTTTTATTAACTATACAGGGTGTCCCATAACTTATGAGCCATAGAGCAACTAGAGATACCTGACATCAAACTAGACCGATTAAGTCATATAAGTTTTTTCGTAATGTTACTCGTTCTAGAAATACAGGGTGTTGAAAGTGAAAGTTTACTTTCGAAAATAAGCCATAATTTCAAAACGGTTTAATGAATCGAATTGAAAGTTGGCAGTATTATGTTTTTATGAGTAAGAAATAAGAATTTGTAGAAATTTTTAAGTTTCACACTAGAGGGCGCTAGAGAAGATCGTGGGCAACACGCAGGGCCGGATTATAAAAATCGAAATAAAAATTGAATTACTGCCTTAATGCTTTTGCGAAATTAACGTTTAACCAAGGTTTTAAATAAACACGCCCTAGGTATTTTATTAAAACAATTGGGAAATCCAGGTCTATATTTAAAAAAGTGAAACTGATGATGGTTCCAGAAAAATAAAACGTTGTATGGCAAACCTAGTTAGGGATTATAAACGGGAATAAAAAATTGCCCTCATAAAGTGTCATTTGTTTTCTTTTAACTTGACAGTTAAGGCGTAAGCTGAAAAAGTTTGTTTCACAATCTTTCGGTTTTTTTCGAATATCGCCGGAATAACTCGGATTCTAAGTGTTTTCTTCTGGATTATTACTAAACATCAAACTACGCAACTTTGCCCCCATTTAACCGTCTTCGTATCTGTTAAGGTTTACGATATCTCTGTAGTGATAAACGAATTTGTTACACCCTGTATAAATATAAATTACGCCACAAAGTTGATTATATGCCCAATACCCAGATCCAGATGCATTTAGAATGGCTTTAGACAAACAGCATACAGGGCAAGCCAAACAAATATTAAGCTCGTTCAAGATAAAAGTACGCTTATTTTGAAAAACACAGGAAAATATTATTCAGAAAATAAAGATATGCCAAGATTCACAGAATTCTATTAAAAAAATGTGTTATTCGATTCTTTGTCTTTTTGTATTCCACATGCAGCTTAATACTAAACAACTATTTGCTTTATTTATAAGAAAATTAATTGAGAAATTCTTGTGTGGAATTATGTTGCAACAGACAAATAATTGTAATATACATGGTGGGGATTTTAAAGTGTAATAATGCAAAATCCGAAAAACCGCTGAAAATATTTAATTCAAAAAAAAACTTTAACACACAAAGTGTGGTGGTACACTGGCTGGTTGGAACCAGATGGTATTGTCAGGCATATCAGGCTTATTTTCGCCGGGAAAATCTCAATTAAGGCAGGAATTAACTCGAATGGATATACAGGGACATTTTTTTTAAGTGTCTCACCCAATTGGCGATTTTCCTGCTGACTATAATAAAAAAACAAATTGCATATTTCTCAATGATTTTCGAGAAGGAAGCCGAATTTAATGTCAAAAAATATATAGGTTCACAAATTTGACAGATACGTCATTTAGAATTTTTTTAAATAGCAACCCTTATAAATAACCACACGAGTGAATTACATTTGGCGATCCGATTTAAAAAACATATAGTTGATATTTATTTTTATCCGTTTCGGAAATACTGGGGTTCCTAACTTGCCTTCATCGATTTTGTCTTTTAACTATCTCGCCCCTTGAATAAATGTGAATAAAATTGGGGGTTTCGGCTTAAAAGGTCTATTTTTTAAAGGGGTGAGACACTTAAAAGATAAAATCGATAAAGGCAATTAAGGAACCACCGTATTTCAGAAACGGATAAAAATAAATATCAACAACTATAGGTTTTTGAAATTGGACCGCTTAATGCAATTCACTCGTGTGGTTATTTATGAGGATTGACGATTGTTCCATAATTACACTAAATAAAAAAACTCTATCAAACTCGAAGAATATTTCCGAATCAGATTACTACTTTGCCAAAATCAAAAGGATATCACGATAATTAAGTTTTGATAAACAATAATCAGTGGAGGGAGCTATACTAATTGAGAATGTGTGTAGTTTTAAGTCTTCCAATTTTGTTTATCCAGGGTGTTTCAGAAGTACGGTACGTAACTTAAGGGGGTGATTCCTTATGATATTTTAAGAGAAAAGTTTATATGAACATGTATCCGGAGTTGCCCCGTTTTTGATTTACAGGGTGTTAGCGTTATTTAAAAAAAAATATTTTTTTTCAAAATATCCTTTTCCCGATTTTATTAAAATTTGGCACCCTTATTCATAATGATAAGGGGCTTTATTAGCCATAACTAGATTAAATTTATTAAGTCCAGTGGCGTCCCGGTGAGCACCTTAACGAGAATATTATTGAGAAGAAAATGTACAGGGTGATTGTTTATATTTTACTCGATGGATATCTCGGTTACTATTGGTCTTACAGAAAAGTTTAAATTAGCAATTTTGAAGTACTTTTTATGGGCATTCAGAATCCGCCATCGGAAAAAACAAAAAAGCATCAGAAACTTAAAATTTTCAAGTCACCTGGTATTTTTTAAATGGAACACCCTGTATTTTATATTTTTAGTCGCTAGATATCGTTCTCCTGAGTTCAAATATGTATAGTTTATTATGGTTATTTTTGTTAGTTTACGAAAAAAATAGACTTTTTCGTATAAACCTAAGACAGCGGTGGAAGGCCATTTATACGACCATGCTGATTTGTTTTTATCAAAGTAGCCATGGGTAATAAAACAAAAGAAATTTATTTTTTTGACAGCTATTTATCTTCCATTTAATTTAAGAGCTGTCGACAATGATATATTCTGAGGTAGAAAAAGTTAATATTGTGTCAGTTTTTATAAAAATTAATCAAAATCAACGCTTGGCGCGTCAAGAATATGGACGAATTTATCGTAACAGGAGAACTCCTAGTGAGAAAGCATTTGTTAACTTGTATAAGCGTTTTAGAAATACCAGTTCGTTGAAACGAAAACCCAAAATTGTTCGACTAAATGAAGATCAAGAATTAGATATACTTCTATATTTTCAAGGTAATATATTTAATTGATACTTTTTTTATCAGGCGAGTGAAATAAATTAAATTTTTTAGAAAGTCCAATGAAATCCATACGGGATTGTAGTCGAGACATGCAATATTCTTATTGGAAAGTGCAAAAAACTTTAAAAAAATATCATATGCACGACTTTAAATTTACCAAGGTTCAAAATCTATCTCACATGGACAAACAAAAGCGTTTAGAATATTGTAGAGTTATGTTGCGTCACTTAGAAGAAAATCCAGATTTTTTTAATCGTATACTTTGGACCGACGAATCGAATTTCAACACGGCCGCACCACCTAATTTAAAGAACCTACATTTTTGGGCAGCGGAATATCCAAAAAAAACTTTAGAAATAAAAAGATCTGGTCGAGAGTCGATAAGTGTATGGTGCGGTATAATAAACAATCGGGTTGTCGGCAAAATATTTTATAATGGGTCCTTAACAGGTATTAGATACTTGGAGCTCCTTGAAAATGACATTGAGGAAGAAATTAGTATATTACCTTTAAATTTATTTAGAAACTTAATATGGCAACAGGACGGGGCACCACCTCATAGCATTTTAGCCGTTAGACAATACCTAAATGCAAATTATAATATATGGATTGGCAGGAACGGAACTATTTCCTGGCCTCCCAACAGTCCAGACTTAACCCCCTTGGACACTTTTTTATGGGGGTATTTAAAATCAAAAGTTTATATGGACCGAACCCGAACTATCGAAGAAATGCAACTCAAAATACAAGAAGAAATTAATAATCTCAACAACCAGCCGGAAATTTTACGAGGATCTATAGAAAATTTAAAGAAAAGATATCGTTTGTATGTAAATGTAAATGGGGGCCATTTTGAACAACTACTTTAATGAATAGTTAATAATAAAATTAAACAATATTTCTTTGTTTTATTATCCATGGCTACTTTGATAAAAACAAATCAGCATGGTCGTATAAATGGCCTTCCACCGCTGTCTTAGGTTTATACGAAAAAGTCTATTTTTTTCGTAAACTAACAAAAATAACCATAATAAACTAGGTATATATATTTGAACTCAGGAGAACGATATCTAGCGACTAAAAATATAAAATACAGGGTGTTCCATTTAAAAAATACCAGGTGACTTGAAAATTTTAAGTTTCTGATGCTTTTTTGTTTTTTCCGATGGCGGATTCTGAATGCCCATAAAAAGTACTTCAAAATTGCGAATTTAAACTTTTCTGTAAGACCAATAGTAACCGAGATATCCATCGAGTAAAATATAAACAATCACCCTGTACACCACTGACTTCTTTCTAATTTTGATATTTTTTTCGGATTTACCAACTAATAATACAACTTTTTTGTTCCCTGAATTGTTTTCGTATCTTGCTTCGTTTTCGAGAGAAAAAATAAAAAAATTTTATAGTTAATTAAAACATTTAAATTAAAAATAAAATTACTTTTTTAAATAATGATACAAAAAAAATGCAACACTTAATCAAAGCAAATGTTGAAAACGGCCACCTTCTGATAAAACACACGATTGCAACCGATTTAAAAAAAAAAAAAAACTTTAACACTCTGTATATCAAAAACGAGGCAACTCCGGATACAAGTTCATATAAACGTTTTCTCTTAAAATATCATAAGGAATCACCCCCTTAAGTTACGTACCGTACTTCTGAAACACCCTGAATATAATGACTATGATTTGGAACTCTTTAAAATGTCGTAATAACTAGTGCTGGCAACTGAAACCGATTTTTCGGTTAACCGGTTTTCGGTTAATTGCAATTTTTACCCAAACCGAAAATCGGTTAATCGATTTTTGGTTAACTGGTTTTCGGTTAATCGATTTTTCGGGTAACTGGTTTGCGGTTAACAGACTATTTTAAAAATATGTTGTACTAGATCCAAGAAAAATAGACTCCTAGACACAGTAATAAATAATAAAGTAAGTGCATTTGCTTAATAGAATAGCGGAATAAAAAAAAATAGGAATATCAATCAATATTCAATATCTGTATTCTGTGCACCAATTATTTAAAAATCCGCGTTTAACTGACGGGACATATATTTATATTGTGTAATCTGTTTATGTTTATACTTTATAATGTTTTGTTTATTAATTATTTTATATTTTATAAATATTTAAATAATATTTATACCTATAGAAATATCCGTAGTCCAATAGATAGTAAAATAGTAACCTAAACCTTAAACCCTAAACCACTTGATCAATCTACTAGAAAGAGTTAGGTTAACCGAAAGCCGATTAATCGAAAATAGATTAACCAAATAATCGGTTTTTGGCGTGTCTAAACCGCGGTTAACCGATAATCGGTTTGAGTCAAAAACGCGGTCAACCGATTTTCGAGTAATCGGTTAACCGGGTTTCGATTAATCGGTTAACCGGTTTTAAAATCAAGTGTTCGGTTAATCGATTTTAACCGAAACCGGTTTTTTTAGAAACCCCCGACTTCCCAATTGGCGTCCTAAAATTTGAATAAAATATTTATAGCTGTATTTCGGATTTCGCATTGTAACTCTTTAAAACCCTCACCCTGTACTTCACTTTTATGTTTGTGCGTCACTATTTTTTGAATACTTTTTACAACTTTTAGACTGAATTGTTTAAACCAAATAAACCCGGTTTAAACGAAAAAAAAAACAGTTTTCTTTGGGAGAAAAAACAGTTTTTTTTAATATCGTTTTTCCGTATTTTTTGAAATAAGGGTACCTACCTCCTTTACGTTACTCTTGAGTGATTATTATAGTTTTTGGCCTGCCTCATCTGCTGTTTGACTTAAAGCCATTCTATGTTCTTTCTGATGTGGCTATCGGACATACACTAATTTTGGCTGGATTTATATTTCGGTTGTGCCAATAAGAAAAGCAATTTCCATTTGTTACACACGTAATGGATCAAATTAAAAAAAAAAATAGATAACTTAATGGGAAACTTAAAATATGAGTTTTATAGGTAAAAAATCGGATGTTAAAAAAATACTTTGTGGATTATGATCAAAATGTCTTCAGCTGTGCCCCTAAAATTCTTGCTTTTGTAAAACATATTTTGTTAACATCCTCTCAGTAAATTCTTGTAAAAACGAAGTCATAAGTATTTTTAGTTGTGACCTACTACCGGGGTTACTAATTTAATAAAAATCAACAAAACAAAATAAAAGATAAAAATATAGTAAATTGCATTAGAATATATTATACAAATTTTGACCTTTGACTTAAAATAACACAACGGAACAATTAAATATTTAATCGTTTTTGTATTTTGATTGGTTGAAATAAATCGATGAACAATTGAAGCGAGAATTCAAAAATGTTTAAAGTTTTTATTTTTAAGTTTATTTGAAATAACTTTTTTTTTGCTACCAAAATTTTATTAAGAAACTATTATGTGTATTTTCTGTGATGCATTAAAATTCCTACTTTTAGGGCAGCCCTTAATCTTTTACAAAATGTATTGATAACACGTCGTTTAAATAGAAGCTAGTTAAAATATACATAGACGGGCAAATGCATAACAAATACGATAAAAAATCAGGTAATAATTTTGGCGGCAATTAATAGCACCTACCCGTCAATTTTTAATTTTTGATGCTCAATATTCCAATAAATATTATTTATACAGGGTATTAAAAAAATCGATGAAGTCAAACTTGATTTTTTGAAAAATTTCTATTTTGTTTTTGAAAATGATTTAAAATTGTAAGTAATCTCGGAATAACACACCCTACACTTTAACAGTTCTAATAATATTCACAACTTAAGTTTGGAAAACTTTATAACGATTGATAGTAAGTAAAAGATTATGGCTTGAGATACCCCCAAAGAAAAAAGCCACTTCTTCACAATTATTTTGAATATGGCAAGAAAAGTGTGGTGGTGCACTGGCTGGTTGGAACCAGATGGTATTGTCAGGCATATCAGGCTTATTTTCGCCGGGAAAATCTCAATTAAGGCAGGAATTAACTCGAATGGATATACAGGGACATTTTTTTTAAGTGTCTCACCCAATTGGCGATTTTCCTGCTGACTATAATAAAAAAACAAATTGCATATTTCTCAATGATTTTCGAGAAGGAAGCCGAATTTAATGTCGAAAAATATATAGGTTCACAAATTTGACAGATACGTCATTTAGAATTTTTTTAAATAGCAACCCTTATAAATAACCACACGAGTGAATTGCATTTGGCGATCCGATTTAAAAAACATATAGTTGATATTTATTTTTATCCGTTTCGGAAATACTGGGGTTCCTAACTTGCCTTCATCGATTTTGTCTTTTAACTATTTCACCCCTTGAATAAATGTGAATAAAATTGGGGGGTTCAGCTTAAAAGGTCTATTTTTTAAAGGGGTGAGACACTTAAAAGATAAAATCGATAAAGGCAATTAAGGAACCACCGTATTTCAGAAACGGATGAAAATAAATATCAACAACTATAGGTTTTTGAAATCGGACCGCTTAATGCAATTCACTCGTGTGGTTATTTATGAGGATTGACATTTAAAAAAAATCAAAATGGCGTCGTATCTGTCAAATTTGTGAACCGATATATTTTTTGACATTAAATTTCGCTTCGTTGTCGAAAATTATTGAGAAATATGTAATTTGTTTTTTATAGTCAGCAGGAAAATCGCCAATCGGGTGAGACACTTAAAAAAATGTCCCTGTTCCTATTTCACACATTGCTCGCCATATTCAAAATTCGTTGAACGAAGTGTTTCCTGGACAGTGGATTGGCAGAAGTGAGCCAATAGAGTGGCCAGCAAGATCCCCAGATCTTACACCTTTAAATTGAATTATTCTTTGGGGCTATTTAAATCATTACATCAACCGACTATCAAAATACTAAAATAAATAAGACACGATATTAGAGAAGTCTCAGAGATACTATCGGCAATGATTTGGAATAGTCTAAAAATTCACTAGCCTATTCCTATTGCCGAGTCTCAAGAAATAAAATAAATGTGCGTTTGAACATTTGATAAAATAGCTTATTTAAGTATTTAATCGTGGGTCTAGTTATTTAAAATCTTAATAGTGTTTTCAATTACTCAACCTATCATTGTAAAATCTTAGAACTTTGTTATATCGAAATGAATAAATTATATGTACAGGGTAGGGTTATTTTTTTATATTTGCACACACATAGGGGTTAATATAACTGACAGAAAAAACTTTTAGTACAAAAATTGCATAATTTTTCGCGTGTTATCTCTTAAACTTGTCGAAAAAAAAATAGGCGCATCGAAAAAATGAAAAACAATTAGGGGACAACCTATATATTTTTCACCAGGACGAAAGATCTTTTCCACTGATTTCAAAAATATATAACATATCAACATTTAGTTTAGCCGTTTTTGAAATATTTGGGTTTACAATTTTGACAAATTGAATTGATGATAATCGAGTTATCGAGGCGTTCCGCATACTTCAACGTGACATATTAGTCGCTTTTCTCTAAATTGAAAGTGAAGTAAATGACTATGTTTTCTGTATATCCGCCACGACTTTTGATACATTTTCTAATATTTGATCCGTATTGAGCATGGATATTTCTTGTTCAATCCTTTGTCTAAACACTTGTATATTTTGAGGTCTGTCATAATAAATTCGATTTTCTAGAAATCCCCACAGAAAAATATCTAACCGACTTAGGTCACGGCTATTAGCCGGCCATTCCTTGCTGAATGTGTCAATTCAACGTAAACCGACAAACATATTACGTTAAAACAAGCGGAACGCCTCAACAACTCCATTATTATCACTTCAATTTATCAAAATTGTAAATTGAAATATTTCAATTCAAAAGCGGGTAAACTAAATGTTCACATGTTATATATTTTTGAAATCAGGGAAAAGAGATCTTTCGTCCTGGTGAAAAATATATAGGTTATCGCATTTAAATAAAGAAAACTTGTGTTGCTTTTCAACTTTAAGATACGCCTTTGTTTTTTTTGACAAGTCCAAAAAATAACCCGGGAAAAATTATGCAATTCTTGTATTTAAAGTTTTTTTCTGTCACTAATATTAACCCCTGTGGTGGGTACGCAAATACAGTGACCGGCAGAAAGTGGGCAGCATATGGGAAAATTTTCTATCTATGAATTTACTAAATTAATTTTATTTCAGGAAAGTTCTGCATATCCTCAAACCAAAATATCACCCAATAAATCCGGTAAAAGTCCTATGGTATACGAGGGAGAGTCAAAAATTGAAAATTCCGGAAAGAGTAAAGTAGGGGAGCCTGGGGTAATAAGGTTAAAAAAAATCAATGGTTTGACTTTGAAACTAAATTATAAAAAAATCGTCTATGATATCGCTTTTTTTTTTAATATTCCTAGTGGTGGACCTTTTGTGGCTAAGAAGAAAAATTGACGAACATTAAATCCTATTTTTTGTAAGAAAAAAAAATGAGTTCTTATTACCCCACTACCAAGTTCTTATTACCCAGTTTGGGGTAATAAGAACTTGGTAGTGTATGGAGTGTAATGGCTCTTGTTTGAAGGTGCGTAGGGTAATAAGAACTTATCCATGTTTGTTCTTTTTACCCTAAAAAAATAACTGCTGTGGAACAAACCAACTTGAAACGCGGCAGTTTTAAAAAATATGCGCTAGTATTCGTTAGTAATAATTTACCAATTTGTTGAACAAAAAGTAGCAACAATAGACCGCAACTGGTGTTAGAGAAAATATATGTAGTGTCGTAATTTTTAAAGATATTGATAATTTTAAAATATCTTTATAAAAAAAAAAGTTGTGACTATTTAAAACTTCATATTATGTTAAGATAAATATTTTTAAAGAATTTCACTTTTTACATTAGTTATATAGGTACACTGTGTGTGTACAAAGTCCCGGACCGGTCAATTATTTACAAAATGGCGCACAATATAAAAAAACTTCCGGTATAAAAGTTGTAGGCCTTAAAAAAATCTATAAAACTGGGACACCTGTAATTATACAGGGTGCCTCAAACCGTCATGGTAAACAAAACTTTCGTTTTTTTAAATGAAACGCCCTATATCTTACCATACTTTTGGATTTTACATAAAATATCAATTATTTTTTAATAAGCACACTATAAGTCTAAGCTTAATAGTTTCTGAGATATCGACTTTCGAAAAATTACATTTTTGAACTTTGACAGGTTCTAGCTCTCTAACGGTATATCTTAGAGCAAAACGGCTTACATGTCCCCATCTTCCTTTTTTATTATCTTTATATTTTTTTATATTACAAATATTATATCATTGAGTTCTTATTACCCATGTACCCACGTTTTTATTACCCCAAAACGTTTTTTTTTCGGGTAATAAGAACTCAACTAAAAAAAAATAAAATAAAACAAGCTGTAATAGTTTGTTACCAAAAACCCTTTAGTTGAGACCTTTAACTTCGAGATAGGTTCATAATAAAAGGCACAAACCGTTACAACTTAAAAATACAAATTTTTATATTAGCCGCTACGGAAATCTCAAGAGCCGAAAACACCAACCTAAAATACAATTTCAAAAAAAAAATACAAAATAATACCATAAAGCTGTATGAATTATTTTGACGATACCTTTCGTTGTATAAATTATTTTATATATTTTTAAAACCATTTATAGGAGTTTTTTTCAGCTGAAATGTTTGACCGTTCCTATTACCCCAGGCTCCCCTACCTCCATTTTTCATTTTAGTAAAAAGATTTATTAAACCTGAAATATTGTTCAATTTGGAAGATAATATGCTGAAGTACCAAGTTTCGTTTATGCAAATAAAATCCGTACAAATAATATTTTCAATTTTTTATTTTTTCCTTATGACGATCACAATTAAAATCTAAATAAAGAGAAAACTTGGAATTTTTGTATTAATATAAAATTTGGAAGATGCTTTAAGTTAAAGTGTATAACAAACAAAAAAAGTTAGATTAAATTATTGTTTCCTCAAAAAATAAAATACGGTATGCAGCAAAAATATTTAATATTTTTCTATATTTTTTTTTTATATTTATAATTTTTTATTTACTTTTCATACAGGGTAAATCAGAAAAAAACTATTAAATCCCATTTTCTGTCCAAAATAAGCGAAACTTGGTATTTGAGCATATCTTTCAAATTAAAAATGTTTTTTAATAACTTTTTTCCAAAAATGAAAAATGGAGGTACTTTACGCTTACTGGAATTTCAATTTTTGACCTCCCTCGTATACCATAAGACTTTTACCGGATTTGATGGGTGATATTTTGGTTTGAGGACATGCAGAACTTTTCTGAAATAAAATAAATTTACTAAATTCATAGATAAAAAAATTTCCCATATGCTGCGCACTTTCTGCCGGTCACTGTATAAAAAATAACTCTGTACATTTCAAACATAAAATAAAAAAATTAGTTTCCATTAAAAACCCAACTTTGACGTCTTATTAAATTATATAGGGAAAAATGTGCTAATTTACGGGTGCCGGCGATTTAAGCAAAAATTATAACTTAATGTTTTATCAAATTATTTGTTCAATACATTTTACCCCTCACTGCATACCCATTTTGTAAAAATCAGTTTCGGTACTACCTAATTGTTACGATATCGATGATTACTTTCCTCTAGCAACATATTCTTATGACTTCGCTTAATAAAATTAGTAGAAATTAACACCTATAAAAGTGCAGCGACAACTAATTGCATAATAAATAAATACAGGATGTCCAAAATAGTTTTGGAATATATATGAGAATATTTTCCTTATTTTTAGTATTATAAAAATAAATTATTCTCCATTAAAAGTTGTCTGAAACTTTTTTGGTCACACTGTATATTAGGTAATGATGATGCCATAGACACAAACAAATTGTTGTAAGGCAATGCATATGCAACTAAATCATTCATTCATAAACAAAGAATTTACAAAGCTTAATTTGTTTTTTAAAAAATAAAAACTTGAAATTTTGATAGCTACCGTTTCTCAAATTTAAATTCCCCCTTTATTTATAAAATAATTAAAATGCAACCCTTTAACTGACACAATTATTGTATTTAAAAAAAATGTTACCATTAAAAGTGATAACATTAATTACTTAATTCAATAACAAAAGTTACCGTAAAAAATAAAAGTTGATATTCTCAATATACAGAAACACATTGCACAACATTGTAAAGACAGATGATTAAAAGTTTTCAGAACCAGATTATTGAATTTTAAGGAAACCGCAACTCTCGTGATATCGACGAGCTGTTGGTTAATTAAACCGATTCTAAGAGAACTGGTACTGCAAACATAAACAATAATTTGGTTTATTGCCAAGAACCGATAGTATAAAAATATTAAGTAGGTGAACAAAAACAAATTAAGCTGTGTTCATTTCTACTGCATATCTAAAAACTATTATAATAACTAACTTATAATAAATTCATCACATATTCAGGCGAGAATCAGTGCCAAAAGTACTAAACTAAGAATGTGACTAAGATTCTTAAGGTCCTAAGGAATTAATACTTATATTCCTGCAGTTAATGAGTAAATGAGCTACACACAGACAAAATAGTACCGTGTAGTAGCGGGCACAGTAAATTACACTATTGCAATCAATTCGCGACTTGTGTAATCAAGATTGATAAAAAAAAAACATTTAATACTGCATATTGAATTGAGTTCTGATAAAAACTATTTTACTCAAAATTAATTAACCTGTAGAACTGATTATGTTTTAATTAATTTTGTATTCATTTTTTAAATAATAATGATATGATTAAAATTGTTTTTATTTTGAGGGTTCCTATGGAGATTCTAATAAAAAGTACAAAGTTTTTCCTAATTTTTTCAGCTGCATACAAAATGAGGTGAGGCTTTAAATCTGTAATTCTAAACATCTTTTATTTAATCATAAATCATGTTTGATTAAAATTAGTGGTGTGTTTAGCCTTCACGCCCCCTTCTTTCATCGCTGCTTTGCTCACCGCTTCATTCTATATGGCGCCTTGCCAATGCAAACATACTGAAGCCCAGCTGTCTTCGACTAGTAAGAGGCATTTCACCCAGTGCGCATGCGTGAAAGAATCAAGTAGACGTTTGTGGTGACAGGAAACAAATTAGGCTATGTAGACAAACATTAAGGTTCTTGGGTTGTTAAGATTTTGTATATCATTAAACATGTGATTAGCAAATAAATTATTATTTTAGTCTAGTTTATTTAGTCTAGCTTATTTGTAAAGTTGGAAATATTTTCCATTTGAAATGTGAATATTTTGAAAACCGCTGGGTTAAGGTACATTACATGAAATACGTTTTAGGGTATCCCATTTAAGATATATTTTCTTTATGCAATATCCTGTATATGAAGTGACTAAGGGAATTTGTGGACCCTCCTGCAAAAAGTATTTGAAACACCATACATGTTAATATTTCTTTCAACTACTAACATGAGAAATCGCCATTATTTACTACAATTCTTTAATGAGAACTAACATTTCTCTCCCTAGGTAAATAATGAAAAACCTTCTGTGTACTTAATGAGGTTAAGTTAGGTTTTTTGGCAATCGGTCTTGGGTCTTTTCTAACCATTTTAAATGAAGAAATTCCGGAAAATAGTATAAGATTTCTAATAAAAGCGCTAACTATATACCTAATGGCTCACTTCTCAACCTAGGTATATTAGCTACTAATATTTTTACCTAGCATGAAAAATAAAAAGTTAAGGGGGTGGGACATTATGGTGATTTACCCTGTACCTAATTTGCTTAAAAACAAAAACTTTAGAATTTAACAGTTCTATTTTTCATTTACCTTTTCCTTTACCTAGGTTACCTTTCACGAGTAATAATACTTGCTGCGTTGATACTTAGCCATTTACTATATTGTGTTGCTACGTGGGTTAGTTCAGGTTAACGAGGATATGCGTGGTTGATTCCACGGCATTGAAGACTTTCTTTTTTTATCTTACGTTATGTAATAATAGATACATTGTTGATGGGTAGACCTAACCTAGCCTATGTGGGGTTACTATTCCTAGTATACTCGTATAAGCTTCTAAAGTCAAAACACTAAATAAGAGATAAATAACATCGAGAAGTTCTTTCCAGTGGCGGCTGGTCAGATGAGGCAACTAAGGTCTCGCGGTCTCAGCACACAGAAAGTAAAATATTGTGTCGTATTTTTCTTTCTATGTGAGTATTCAAAATATTATATTAGGTACTTTTTGTAGTTATAATTCTTGGAATTCATTTTGTTTTGACAGCTTGAAGAGTAAGAAACCGAGCACGGGATTGCAAGTGCAAGCTGAGGCTCTCATCCGTTTGTCTCCAATTTATCGGCGATGTCGCCACCAGCGCGTTGAGATCGTTTTGGCAAACAGAACAGATGATTTTCCCATAATATGTCTCTCTTTGTCGTTGAGGCGCCAAGGTAATAGTTTCACTTGAACTTCACTACGGCCGGCGCGCGGGTTGCTTGCTTGCTTCTTGGATCTTCAGGGCGTTTCCAGAGTGAATATTTTTTCAAAAGAATCTAACGATATTGAATTAAATGCATAAAGGTTCAATGCCCAGTTTGAAATCAAATGACATGTTTACGTGATTTACCGACGTCCGCGTTTTCAACCCCGTTTGATTTGTTCTACTGTCAAAAGTGACTTAAAACACCATTTAGGTACTGTGCTTAAGAATTATTTATTTTACATTGCAAACTTGTTGTTCCAAATACTATATAAATTATAAAGCCTGGCAAGACTCGATTTTACCAAAAATCCGATTTTGACAGGAACCAGATTTTGGCAGAAGTCGAATGTAGACAAAAACGTCACAAAACCCTGATAATAAAAAACACAACATATTTTAACATATAAAAATCCCATTAATTAACTATCCACGTAAAAGAAGGAAGTTACATTAACAAATCACCGAAATAAATTTAGATACGTAAGCTGGGCGTTCCCGTCAAACATTATTATTTTGTTTGAATCGTAGATGGCGCAGGTAGTGGAATCGCCCAACTTGGTTTAGTTAAGTTCGTATAGCGGGCACCCTGCTGATTTGCGATCGAGAAGAAGCGCCCTCCCAGATTTCGTTGTTGTCAAAACTTTGAAGTGAATTTTCAATTTTCTATTCTCGATTTTCTTTTAAGTCGTGTTGAATTTTCATGCCGTTTGTGATCGTTCGGTCTCTGTGTGTATTATTAGCGTGTTTTTTGATAGTGCTTTTAACTTTTTGTTTAGTTTTAGGGTGTTTTCGGTTTGTTTAGTTGAAGTTCGCGTATTTATTTCCGTTATGGAAGACTACGCACCTCCGTTAAAACCTTAAACATGTTGTGTTGGCTGGGCTTCTGGGTAACCACAAGATCGGTCCATTTTTTATTGATGAAAATTTGACATCACAACTTTACCTTGAGCTCTTGGAAAGGCAAATAGTGCCTACTATACGAAATGTGATGGGTCAAAATTATGCAAGTACATTCTTCCAACAGGACGGAGCTCCTTCCAATTTTGGTCGAAACGTCCGCGAATTTTTGAACAACACTTTTCCGAATAGGTGGATCGGTAGAGGGGGTACAATCGAGTGGCCACCTAGGTCCCCTGATTTGTCGCCTAACGACTACTTTTTATGGGGACACTTAAAGAACAGAGTTTATACCACAAAACCTCAAGATTTGGCGGATTTGCAGCGTCGAATTTTGGACGAATTTGAATTAATAACGCCTGAAATGATTTACAACACAATTATAAAATTTAATTTTCAATTAGCACACTGTCAAGCTGTACAGGGAAAACAGTTTGAACATTTAATATAAAAAATATATTTTCTCTAAATTGTACCCGTTATTTCGAAAACTACTGATATTAGGAACAAAGTATGTTATACCAAAAGTGTAAGTAAAAACTATAAATGAAAAAATATACAGGGCGTTACATTTAAAAATATAAAATTCGTTCAAATTCCAGTCGTCCAAATATCGTCATTCGGTGCGTCAGATCCTTTTACACAACTGTACCAGATTTGGTTTAAATCGGCCAATAAATTGTGATGTTATTAAGTCGTTTCCAGACTTTATACACACACTGTATGTTAGTATGCACGTGCAGTATATACATATATTGGTAAATTGGCTTCATTTCATTTAATTTTAGTTCTGATAAATTTAAACAAAAATATTTAAAATTATTTACATAAGTATATGTAGATACTTATTGATAAACAAACACTGTAAAATGCAGACCAGTTGTTTTAATTTTTCTCGATTAACCTACCAACATTTGATTCCCCGAGGGTGATCGCTATTGAGAGATTTTACTGTATTTCCTATTAATTATGTTAAATTGTTTTTAAAGGGTCTTAGCTGAATTCTTGACAAAATGTGTGCGGTTTTGCCGGCACCACGTTTTCTCCCATTTATAAAAAAAACTTCATGAACAGAATCAAATGTTGTTTACTACGTAACTTCTCGTAGAACGTCCGTCGCGTCGTCAAAGTGAATGACTAATGAGACGCGATCGTTTACAGCTGATCTATCAATTAGTCACTTCAGAATAGAAACAGGTGTTTGTAATGGACCGCTGCCGACTTTAGAAACCTATTTTGACTGATCTCTCTATTCTTTTAACAATTGTATCGCTATTTATGCAACGAGAAAACGCATTGCATGTAAATTGTGAAAAAAACGAAAGTGTAGAAAAATTAAAACATTTTTGGAAATTTGACAAAACGACTTGACAAACAATTTTTCGCACTAGTGCTTAGAGTAAGAAAAACATTGTATCGAGTAAGAAAAACATTGTATCTAACACGTGCGGAAAATGTATTTTCTGCACTCAAGTACAGTCACTGCGAAAAAATGCCCTAGCTGGGATTCGAACCCCGTACCTCCAGATTGCCGAGCAAGGTCGCTGCTCACCCGACTACCGAAGTGGGCCAGCAAACATTTAAAAAAAAAAAATTTAGTCATTTGTTTTATTAATGGGTTTCTTTTTGAATTACTGGGCGCAACAAGATTTTACAATTTTTTTTATATGCGATCATTTTGTATTTTGTCTAAAAGTTTATATCGCTAGGAACTATTTTGGTAATGGCCTGTGGTTAGGGCACCTTGTATTAAGTAGTAGCCACAATTTTATAATATTAACTAATACAGTAAAACCTCTGTTTGCGACCGCCTCTATAAAGTGACCACCTGCGTTATACGACCGGTTATGAATTCCCCATATTTAAAAATGGAAATCCCATTATTTTATACTTCTCTTTACCGACCCATCTGTTAACCGACTCATCATCGGAATTTTTTGTACACATTAATGCTAAAACACCCTTCATTAGGGGCAGTAAAACCCGACCCGACAATTCTTAAGAAATATAGGTACATATACTAATTACTTTATTGCAGGCGGATCCATTCAATTTGCTTTAAAGGCTGATAAATCGATTGTTAACATTGCCAACCCTGTAAGCACATCATAAATGATCACCAAAAAAGAAAGCTTTTTCTCTAATTTAAACGACCCCCTAACTTTTACCGATTTGTAGATATCAATAGTGGTCTACAGTCTACGGATTTTGGACATTCTGTATAGCAAGGATTTTGGAATGAAAATATGTTAGCAGAACACTGCCAGTATAAAAAGAAAGTAAAATTTGACTTTTTTGTGAATAACTCTCGTAAAAATGTTAATAAAGTCTTAATAAATATTCTGAAAATTTGACGTGCTGAATTTTTTTTTTAACTCTAGCATTAACCGAACCTAAATAGGTATATTACTTCATCTCTGGCTAAAATTCACAGTTGTAAATTAAGTTTGAGCTTTAAAAAGGTTAGTTATACATATAGGTATACGCAAATTATCTGCGCCTACAGTTACTTTATCATAATTATTATTTCTTACAGTTTATTATATTTCTGTAGTTTATTGTTAATTGTATAAAAAAGCAATAATATAGGGGGCTGCAATTATTGACGTTAATATAATTTCAAGCTATATTCATCGTTTTGAAATGTTTAGGTTTGCTAAGTTTATTCTCATCATTTTATTAAATTGAATCCATTATATTCGTTGGGTCAATAAATCCAACTTGTAATATTGATCACTATCTATACAGGGTGTCCTAAAAGGAATGGTCAATAATTAGGGATCGGGTCAAAACAAGGTCCGAAGGTTAATGAACATTTCGTCCTATATCCCCCCATTACCCAAAAGGGAAACCCTGAAGATATTTTTTACTTAATATTTTCGAAAATAATCAAGATACAAACTTGAAATTTAGGCATTTTAGTAAGCTTTACACGCCGAATCGAATTATTGTGGTTAAAATGTCAATAAACTAAAAGTGGCGTCAAAAAATAGGGGAGGGCGGAGTCAAAATATACATAATTTTTTTAAAAAGATTTTTATATTTTTTGTCTCAAACTAGAAAACTCGGAACGCTTTTTGCAAAAAAAAAGGTAGGAGAGTTAATCCTCATTCGAAATTTCCGCCGTTTTTAATATTTAGTGCACTAATTTGGCAGTAACGGTTACTGTTTAGTAACGTTGACCAGTGAAACCAGTTTATAAGTCAATATCGAAACAAACAAATATTTGTATGATAATATTACTTTTCTGGTAAGTACTTTATAGTTTTTTAACCATATGTTGTGTTAATAACTGTTTTTTTTTATAGATATGTGTCTGTTTGTAAGTATATTCAGCACAGATGTTTTGAATAACCCTTTATTTTAATCAAGTAATCTTGCCAAATCACTTCAGCTATCCAACTACTGCTGGCTGGGAGACTTGATCGCGGGGTCAAGTTTCCTTATGGATAAGATACTAATTTGTGAAAGAAATACCTACCGACATTTTTAATTATTTTCTTACAGAGTATGCCGAGAAAATATAAAAGGAAAGAGGGGACATCACCAAGGATACTCCTGATACACAAAAATTAATAAGAGCAGTAGAAGGCGTCCGGGTAGGAGGAACCCATAAAGGAGCAGCCAAATTATTTAATGTACCCTTACTAGGAATATCAATTCCGGGATCTCGGAGTCCCGGAAGGAAAACCTGTCTCGAAAATACCGGGATTGGACCTGTTAATCCCGGGATTAATACCGATTTTGTATGCATATATTATTAAAACTAAGGTAATTAACGCGAAAGCCGACAACGTTGCTGCAATGCAATCCGGAAACATAACGCACAGTTGAACAGATCAGCCGGCCCGGCCCCGTCATTCGAGAAATCACCGCGGTATCGGGGAATCACCACGGTACAATTATTGTCGTACATACTAATAAAATAATACAGATTTTGCACGCTTAGATTGTAGAATCCTGCGGCTGTGAATAGTTGAATAGAAGTTGTACTAATTATTTTATTCAGGCTTTTAAAAACTTATTTTAGTGTAACTGTGTTGGCTATTGTGGAAAATGAACCCAAAAGAAAAGGGCCATGCATGATTTTTATATTAAAATAATATGAATTTATATTCTATTCCTTTAGTTATTTAGAACATTTAGTGTTGTTAGAAGCGGATGCTGCATTAAAATTCATGTTGAAAGAACTATCCAAAATTAAAGCACCACACACCAGCAGATCTACAAGACTCATTAAGACTCATTAAGAAAAAAGAGTAAGCAACGCAGAACCATTTATGCTGAAATTCTCAGCTATCTTACAAATCCCGACTTTATAAACTCTGAACCAGATTTTTGTTTCAAAACATCAAATATTTCTCTAATTAAATCTGAGTCAGGCTAGACAATGAAGATGCATCTGGATCTGATTTCCATTGCGGAAATTCTGAGAGCAGAAAATGAATCCTTAAAGGTTAAACTGCAGAAGACATTAGAACATTGTTCAGAGTCAATACAAAAGCAGATAAAAAAAAATAACAAGACGCGACTGTCAGACATTAGTACTCAAGAAATTGATTTGTACGCAAATGGTGGTAGTCGGGAACGTAATCTTCAAAAAACTTGTATTAACCATTCAGCCCACAAGCGTGGAATCTGAGAGATGTTTCTCTTCTGCAAGGTTTTTATGTAATAAAATACGTTCCAGGCTGAGAGATGAAACTTTAGACGCACTAACATTTTTGCGGTATTTTTTTAAAAATCTATAAAGCTAAAACTTATTTGTTGGTATTTGCAACACACTTCTAAGTTCGTTTAGGAGTTTGTTTTTGTTAAATTTTGTGATTTAAGTTAATTCAATAAAGGTTTTTGAATGTTATCTGTTTTTTTTTTCGGTACATCTAATCCCGGGATCCCGGGATTTGTCGTACAAATCTCGAGAATTCCGGGATTGACATCCCTAACCCTTACTGATGCTTAAAAGGTTGGCGAGGAGGGGAGACCAATAAGAACCAACAAAATGAAATTAAAACTGTAAAGAAGTTCCAGTAGCTCCAGCGACGAAGAGGGCGAGTTCAGTCTTCATTATAGCAGAGATGACTCAAATTTAGTAAAATCTGGCTTTGAACCTGAAAACTTCGAAGGTGTGGAAACTAATTTAGAAATCAATGGTTTTCTCTCCCCTACTTCTAGTTAGACACGATTTAAAGCACTGTTTTCGAGATTAAACGATTTAGAAACTACATTGCATGCGAAAAAGAAAACATATTTAATATTATTTATCCAAATTTTAGTGTTTCTCACAATCTCATTTATTAAAAATGTCAATTACTAAATTCCAGCTACATATGATATTTCTTCTGAAAAAATTAAAATTTACTTCTTTGATCACTTCTTGATATTCGTCTTTTTTACACAGGCTGAATACAATAGTTTTGGCATTGCAAAACACGTTGAAGTTTTCTAATTTGACATAAAAAAGTACGATTCTGCCTATAAACTTTACTCAAATAGCTAAACTTCAAGTTTGTATCTAGGTATATTGATTTCGAAAATATTAAGAAAAAAACATCTTCAGGGTCTACTCTTTGCGAGGCTGTAGCTCGGTTCTGGGGTGATATAGGACAAAATGTTACATGACATTCGGACACTATTTTGACCCAATCCAGCCGATCTCTAAATATTTACTATACCATTTAGGACACCCCGTATAAATAAAGCTATAGAAGAAACTTCAAATATTATATCACATCTGAGCAGGCTCAAGCGACAAACGAATAATCCTTAAACAACGGACCGTGTTCTTGTATTTCTCGATGGATTCTTCCAAGATAAAAAATATTTTAATATCAAAATTTTAAAATACAAAAGAGTTGTTCAACCAATAGAAGAACGTTCTAATAATATTAAAATACTTTGGACCTAACAACATTGCGAATAAAGGAAATGTCTGATGGAGAGAAAAATTGATTCACAATTAATCTGACCTACATTTCGGATGATTATTTGAGGAAAGACCAAAAGCATAAAGGTTATTTACTTAGCCATAATTACGAACGTAATTAGGCCTAAGCTTTGACCTACTTCCTCTATTTGTCACCATCATGGGTAATTCAAAAGTTTAAAGTAAAAAATTATTTTGGCAGCATCCAATGAATGTAGTTGGATGTTGGACGTTTCAAGAATCTTAGTCACATTAGCTTAGCTTCTAAAGAATTTTTTGTAAACGGCTACTTGTTTTGTTAAAAATTGCTGGAATATTAATATGCTAGCATTTCCCATCTATAAATCAATGATCTATGGCAAAATATAGGGTTACCCAACGGTGGCCCAGTTAAACCTGAATTCAGTGACGGCCCTGCCGAAGATCGATAGCGGACTCGACCCGGCGACATCGGGGATACTCTAATCCATTAGAAATTAGCACACTATACAACAAACACATCTAGAAAGCGCTAAGGGCTACTTGCCTCATCCCCCATGGTAGCTGGCCGTCAGAAGAGATAATCCGGGGAAAATAAGTGTTAAATGCAGAACCTCATAAGTGGCAGCTACCGCTAGACGATTCACAACGAACGCACTGAAGGACGGGCGCGGACCCACTAAAGGCGTCGAACGCGCTACTGGCGCGGCGCCTATTGAGCCCTGACGTCACACTGCGGATCCCGCGTGTCTGGCGTCGACGGTGGCGTCGAAGCCAGGAACGGCGCGCGGACTAGAACCTGCCTTAAACACGTCACGGGGCACCGGGACCTCACAATAATTCTTAACCGGAACAAAAAAAATGCCACAACTATTTTCCTTCTATTAAAGCCTGGCAACTATACACGAATGATAATGTATTGGTGAAATATTGATCGAAATGTTATTGTTTACTCACCTAAAAATATTCCTTTGTTAGCAATAGCTATAGATTCTTTACAGTCTTAGCTATTCTCAAAGAATATAATAGGCCCATAGTATCCTTTAGTATTATGTTTCTAACTGCCCTTAATGATCTATTGTCATTTCTCAAAGTAGGTAATTTACTAAATAAGTTAGACACTTTATCGTTTAACCGAATTTAAAAAAACATTAAACGATACTGAAACATTAAATAATAATTGAAAAACAATTGACAAAGAATGTGAATTTAATAATTAATAGATGAAGCATATAATGTCTGAACAGTGCCGGCGTGAATTTCAGGACTTTGCACAAATAGGTAAGATAGGTAAAAACCCTTGACTCGCGCGAGTACTCTCATTTAAAAAATGCACATTAAAAGCAGTGGCGGCTTTTTAGAGGAAGCAGGGTTGACAGTGTTGACAGTGCTTACCCAGTGTCAAAGACAACGGGCAGTATACTGTCCGGGAAAATGTGGGAAACCGGTTTCAGATAAAACATAAAAAAATAAGATGAGAAGTTTCTATAAAAATTTATTATTATTAATTATTACAGGCCCTCCCTATGGAGATATGTGCCCTGAAGGCGCCGCTGAAAATCGGTTTTTCTTGAATAACTTTTTTTAATAAAAATTTAATGTGATGGACACTAGTATGGGCCTCTTAAAATAGTGCCCTTGAAGCATATTTAGCTTTTTTAGTTTACCAGGGGACAGACTAAGCTTTACAACTTAATGCTTAAATTCTCAACACCCTGTATGATAAAGACTTAAAAAATAAATCTGGGTAGCTTGCACTTTAGACTAAAGAAAGGGTACTCCTGTTTATTGCGATAAAACGAACCGTTTTAGAGAAAAATAATAATAAACGAATCCATGGTTTATTTTTAATAAAAAGGAAGGAAGGATGATTTTTATTTTGTTTCTCGACAACAAAGTGTGAAGCTTTAGTTATTCAAACAATAGAAAAGTTCAATTTTAAGTTGTTTAATACGAAAAAATACAAAAATTTAAAAAAAAACGCAATGATGCAATAGGAGGCACCTTAACTAAATTATTGAAACTTCATAAGAGGATTCAACATAGGCTCCGTGAAGTCTGATACACTCGCGGCACGACGAATTGAGGACTGCTGTATTCGTCACAATAACTCAGCCTTGGTCCTTATCACATCACAATGAAACGTGATTCTCTGTAGAAGTTCCTCCCTAGTGCCGACCGGAGATAAAAATCCAACGGCGTTAGGTCGGGAGATCGAGGAGGCCAGGCAGTAGGTCCCCCACTACCTATCCAACGGATTGGATAGACGTTATTCAGGTGCTCCCGCACACGAACGCTGAAATAAGGTGGTATTCCATCGTGCATGAAGTAAATGTTTCGGCGGGTTTTAAGTGGTAAGTGCTCTAATAAACCCTGAAAAGCGGAACTCCAAATAAAGTTGTCCATTCAAGCGTTCCGGCAATACGAATGGTCCAATCAAAAAATTCCCAATGGTTCCTGCCCAGATATTAATTGATTGGAACTGATCTTCATCGCTGCGATCTAATTTTTTGCAAGTCCCAGAATATTTTCTTCTTTTTCTTTCGGTGATGGGTATATTCACAATTTTCCATACTGTTTTTTCCGAAATTTTAGTCAATGTGGCTGTTTCTTCAATACATGCATATACATTTTTTATAATCTCTTTAGTGTAAGTTAGTTAAGTGTCTTCTTAAATTTTCATTTCCGCACTGTTTGTACCTGCACCCCCTCCGGGCTGTTTTATACTAGATTCACCAATCCACGGACGCCACATATTTGGATAATCAAAGCTGCGTTTTTATTTCACACGAACTAATAAAATGACTGGTTTTGCAACACTGATTGGTCTACTTATTTTTTTCCCATTATTTAATAAGGCTTTGTAAACTAATTACGGCCAAGTACGGTCCCTACCTGGATAATAAAATCATTATCTCTATGATCCTTGAAACCCTTTCAACAAAGAATTTTATGATGGGTGATAACTAAAGGCAGGTAGTCATTCTCTTAAATCTGTGAACGGACTTTACTTTTCGCAAATGATATGGATATAACAGCTGTTCTTAAAGAACTTCATGTAGTATTGTTTTCGAATTATTAAACTGTGCTGATAATTTTCGAGTGCTAGTTGCTGCAGTGTCATCTACAGCATTTAAAATAGTTTCCTCTAGGCGTACGTACCGTTCTTCTCAGACCAGCATCAGCACTATTTTTTTCAAATTTTCTAAAATTATGCAGAAAGTCAATAATATGTATTGCCTTATTGAATAAAATCGCCCACAATTCTCCCTTAGACGTCTCGTTGAAATGTCGTCTGGTTAGGCATAGCACGATTAGGAAATCTTTCGTGATATAACATTCTGGCTTCTAAAACATTGCAAGACGCAAGACGACACATCAGATGCATATCTGCATACTTAATAAACGTGTATTCCATAGTTCGATTTAATTCACAATTAAATTCACCATGAAATCAAAAAATCAATAAATTAATATCGAAGTAAAGATCAATGTGTCAGCAATGTGAAAGATGACAAGTTCTAAAATGCAGGATATTTTATTTATTTCGTACCATGGTAACTTTTGCAACAACAATACGTTTTTGTGGTGCCGATAAATTAATAAAACGCACATTCTTGGCGAATATAGGTATTTTACAACCATTCGTTTATGGACAATTAACAGGAGTACCTTTTTTTTAGTCTAGAGTGCAAGCTACCCTGATTTATTTTTTTTAAGTCTTTATCATACATGGTGTTAAAAATTTAAGCTAAGACTTTAATACTATAAAATAGTTTTATATACATTTTATAGTAAGTTGTGTAGCTCACTTTAAAACCATTTAATAAAATTGGTACATATTTAGAGAATACAACTCTTATAGAACTACTTTAAAACTATTTTATACCGTTTTTATTTTTTTAGCAAATGTCACTATTATAAAATCTTTATAACATTAAAATGTATTTCATTGGAATAAAAAGTTTACTAACATCGCGTTATACAACTTAACATCATTTCCATTTATAAATAACAAAAATGAACAAGCAAAAACAAAGTGAAACAAACAAAAGAACCCTTTAAAAAATATACAAACGCATTAAAGCCCATAAATGCAGTAGGTATCTACTTGTAGTAATTTCAATAACTCAGAAATTTTGCCGAATGAACAATTTGCAGTTCATTTAAAACCAATTTTAGGTCTGGAGCTGCATCTGCCTCTTTTTGGAGCTTGCATGCACAGTTTTTTTGGCCAAAATAAGTTGTTGTTTATTTCCCATGATGCAGGAACAATTATTGTTAATTCCTTTTCCCCTTTATCGTTCGTCTGTACTATTTTAAACATGATTTACCGTCTATAAATGATAAATGGAAATTTGTAGGTTAAGGTAACTCCTTTAACTGGGTTCTTGGCCACAACTAAATACGACTAAATACTTATATAAAGCAGTTGTTTATATGCGACATATAAAAATTCTGCCGTATAATCGTATTAAGTTGCCTATGAACGCGCTATACTAGTATACTTAATGCAAGTTTAAAACCGTTGTACGTCATACCCCTTCAACGTAATCGACAGAGATATGTATGTGCACTTTTGTTGTTCTTAAAAGAGCAGTTATTAAATGCTATTTATAAAAATATCTGGAGTTATTGTTAAAAAAAAAAACGCAAAGCAACACGAAATCACAAAATAAATGAGGTTAGTTTTGCATAAACGTCAAACAAAGCCAACGAACGAGCTGGCGCCACCGCACCGTTTACAGTTGTGTTGCCAACTATTGGCCAATAAAATTCAAATTATATTAATTTTTACAACCTTAAATAAACAAAATATATGCTATAAGTGGGTTCGTATCAAAGAAGAATACTTTAAGTTTGTAGTAAATTTAATATCGCATAAAGTTTTAATACTTTTTGCCCAAATTTAATTTCCTCGTGTTTTCTTACGGACTGACAATTATCAGCTCATTGATGACGTACAACGGTTTAAAATCTGATTTGACTATATATTAAAGTACAAGTTTTATAAAGCTCGTTTTAGCGCACGCGTCCATGTTTAGAAAACGATCTTTGGAAAACGTGCGCTTTATACTATTTTTTCTATTTTGGCATTCTTTTCAATAAATAAATCCATATTTAAAAAGAAAATAAAACATACAGATTTTCAAAGTTTTTAGGCCTAAATTTTATGTTGGTAATACACTCAAATTATTTATCATAGTAGCCTTGAAATCCAACAAATAATTTTTTCCACTACTAACCTATAACATCGCCATTATTGACCGATTATTAACGCTAGAAATCGTTTTTCTCTACCTTATAAGTCATTATTGACCATGGTCAATAATAAGCCATTGAAATCCATTATTGACCGATCTTTGACCTTAACCGAATTTTGTTTGAACGCAGGTAACTTGATTTTTTAATTCTACAACATCAATTCATTGTGGTTAGGCAACCAGATAATTATCAATACATATTAGATTACTTGATATTGTAAAATATCGATACAATCAACATTTTTTCTGCTTCCATCCTTAATTCGGGAGGTGTACACATAATATTATCACTAACATTTTCTTCGCTCATTTAAAAAAAAAAACGCAAAACTCGTGAAATCTGATGACACAAATGAACACAAATTGACATTGACAAAGCCACCTGACAAAACAACAAAATATTTTGCCAATTCCAAAGCGCAGGTAACTTGATTAAAAAATATACTTATACCTACCTATAATTTTTTATAATTATTAATACTATAAAGATAAAAGTCATATAAAAGTTTGTAGTAGTGGAAAAAATAATATATTAACCACGGTTTAGACAGCTTATTATAGCCCTCGCGTCTTAAATCCCTCGTCGCTTCGCTCCTCGTGATTTAAACTCGCCGCTCGGGCAATAATGATGGCTGTCTAAACCTTGGTTAATAATATACTATTATTTCCGTGTCAGCCATTATTTTGTCATGAAGTTGTCTAATTTTTCTAACATACCTACATAATTTTAAAATATGGAGCAAGGTGAATTTAGTTTAACTCCCCCAAAGTGAAGGGAAATTGCGGTAAATTTTATAGCTCTATGTTTTATTTATTTTTATCTCTATTTCATAGAATTAATGCAACCAAGCATACACGACATCAAAATAAAACATTTGTGAACCTCATTACCAACCTAAATATAAAGAAAACTATTTCATAAAAAGTTCTAAAAAACTTTTAAGCATGCACGCTGTGCCTAAAAGGAGGTTATTTAAAAATCAAAACGGCAATCAAAAAGGGGTTATTATAAAACGTCACTAGAAAAAGTTCATTGCGATACTGAAAACGATATCGAAACAGCTTTTTTATGAAACCAAATTAGAAAAAACTAGTTAGAGCATTGTTCTGTGGTTAGACCACCGTATGAGACGATTGACCAGGGTTGCCGAATTGTAAATATTTTAAGAAGAATATGTGTTTGGGTTTGACAATAAAAAACAAAGGTTAAGATTCACAATTGTTTCAATAATGCAGACAAAAAAAACAAATATGACAATAATAATAAAATTGTCGCAGCATCCTTGCAAAGTAAATATACCTAAACCCATACATAATTGTGGCCAAATTGGGCGTACCGGGCGACTTCGTATAAACTAGCACCCCCCCGTAACTTTTTTATTTTTTATCGTACGGAAAAAATAAAAAAAGTGACATGCAGGGGAAATTGTTTTCTTTCCAAATCTGCATTGTAGTTTTCGGTAACTTTGCATATATACGGGGGACGACAAAAATTATTTTTTTTTAAACTAATTTTATTGAATTTACATTATCTTGATATGCGCTACCATGATTACTGAGTACAACAACTTTTTGAACAGTGGGCCATGAAAACAATAGTAACAAATGTTTCTGAATTGACATTGTCATTGAAATAATAACTGTCAGTGCAACTTACTCGGTTCGTATATCAAGATAATGTAAATTCAATGCAAATGTAAACTTAAATAACGCAAAAATGGCTGAACCAAATGTCAACTTGTATGGTACCTATATTTGAAATCAGAAAAAAAAAGATCTTTCATTTTAGCCGAAAATATACAGGGCATTCCATTAAAAAAAAATACTTTTTGTCGTCCCCGTATATTTGCAAAGTTACTGAAAACTACAATGCAAATTTGGAAAGGAAAAAATTTCCCCTGTATGTCAGTTTTTTTATTTTTCCCGTACGATAAAAAATAAAAAAGTTACGGGGGGTGCTAGTTAATACGAAGTCACCCGGTACACACTTCACTCGTTGGTGTACAAAGATGGTAATGCAAAATGTTTTTTTTTTCACAAAACCATGAACAGGTAAAAATTACGATTAACAAGTTCCTTTTACTTACTTAGGACATGCTTGGCTCATACTGGTCCCATAATTTAAAAATATTTTCGACTTTTGTCTAGTATAATACACTAACTAAGGTATATACCTACCTAATTGAGAGTTGGCAACCTCTCAAAAACGGTATAGATGGCGCTTATGAACGGCATTTTTAGCGCCCACTAAGGCAACATTATTGAACTAAAGCCTTTTATAAATGACCCAAAAAGAACTAAAGACACTTTTGGCGCGTAATCAGGCATTATTTAACCAAATCATTGTATAATGGCAAAGACAGAACAAAAATATTGTATTAAAAATCCGCCATATTTTCCAGTTATTTTCGCTGTTTCGACTGACACCATTGTGCAAAAATTAGTTTCTTAAAAACAAAATACCAGATAATTATTATTTTTGCTCGAGAATGACCATAATTATATATATAATTATTATAGCATTTACTTGTTAAATCTGGTCTAAAATACTGGAGAATACATTTTTTTTAATATTTGTGTTCGTAATACAGGCAAATGGTTGTGAAAGAGAAGGCGCTTGGGTTTTTTACTGCAAGATTATATATATTTTGTCAGAAAAATTTGCCGTGCACATAAAGTTCATCATTTAATGCCGCTGTAAAAAATTCTATCAATCCAGAATACTTTTTTATCGCCATTTTAGTTTATAAAATGTTATCCATATTATTTTGCAGGACGTGCGCTAAATAGTAATCTTGCGATATTTTGGTGTAGGAGTTGTTTTAAGATTTATAAAATTTCCATAAATTCTTTTGTATTTGTTTTACTTCTTATGAGCTTAATACAATGTTTTACATATATTTTTATCTATATTGCTCGATTGCCGCGAGATGTCGCCCCGTGCAACATCTCGCACACGTATCGTTTTATATACATATATATTGTATATACAGGGTGTCCCACCGGGAACTGCATCGATCGATTATAGAATATTTAGGAAAAATCTGAAATTTTGGTGGCTTACTAATGCCGATGGGGGACATTCGTCTAAACTATTTTAAGAATCTGACACTTCCGGTTATACCGGAAGTAGATGTCAACGTGCTTATTTTAAATAGAACACCCTATATATTATTTCATTTTTAAATTCCTCGTAAAATTCCAATTACTTTTCATGTATAATGTTCTATACCTAGGTCTAACCGTTTTTGACATTTTTCAAATTTTTCGTCAAAAATGACGTTTGCAGACTAAAAAATAGTTATTAATTTTTCCTGTACGGAAGCTTTTATTATTTAATTTGGGTTGATTTTTTTTGTAGAAAGAGGTCTACTTTAGCACACTTCGTATGGTATTTTGATAATTATTAATACAGGGTTTTCAAAAAAGAATAGTAAAAATGAAATCGAAAAACATGTCAAAAGTTCATTTTTTCAAATGGAAACTACCCATTTTTATAATTTTATTATATTTAGCATTAAAAATAAGAGTAACTTTGTATTTACTAAATTTAGAAAATTAATAGTTCCCGAAATATTGGCAATTTAATATTTTTCTATTGTAAAAATGCCACGGCTTTTCAGTTCAGTAACTATCAGTTGGCCATGATGGGAGTAGAAAACAATTAAATGGTAACTTAATGTCACTGACACTTAAAAAGTATCAAGAATCATGCCGGGACGCTTAAATAATTCAAACGAAGATTACTTAAATTTGTTTATTATTTATGGAGAATGTTATAAAGTAATATCAAGAACGTGTGATACATTTGCTACTCGATATCCACAAAAACAGAAACTAACACAAAACACCCTTAAACAACTTATAGAGAACTTCAAAAACTTTAAAAAGCACTATAGTTGGAGTCAAGCAAATATTTGACGCGTGACACTTCCATCTTGTCATATTTGTCCAATACTAGGTTATTTCGATTTCACCAACTTTATTACAGCTGATACTTAGTCAGGGCCGGACTGACGAATATTGTTATTTATAAACCTTTGGAGAAAATGATTGCTGGGAAATTGGTCTAAGAATATGAATTACAATATAAATAAATTTGTTTTGATAAATTCTGTGCATTGTAATGGTGGGATTCAGGATTGACCATTAATATCACAGGTCTTAACAAAAGCAATCTTAGTAGTGTATAACGATTAGTAGTGTATAACGACTAAATTAATAAATAAAATGCGGATCTGCAGCCCATATGATTTGACCAAATCGACGAGAAGGTAACTCGGTTTATGTATATCTCTTTTTAGTCATATAAAAGGATAAAGATACAAATACTTCGAGTGGGTGGTAATTATTATAATATAAATTAGCCATTAGGAACTTTTATATTATGAGTGGCCTGCCGTATTTGACACCCATGACAATATGGAAGTGTCACGCGTCAAATATTTGCTTGACCCCAACTATAGCAGTTGATAGTTCAATAAAAAAAAATTGTTAGGAGGAAAAAAACGCAATAACAATTATTATTAGTGAACACAACATTTTAAAGAAATTATTATTTGAGTAAATGTTCAAATTGACGTCCTTAAACTTCCAGACATTTTTCATATCTTAATAATAATTCTTCATGGTTGTTACTGGAGTGGCGTAAACTCGATTTTTAATTGTACACCAAATAAAAAAATCAAGCACTGTCACATCTGGGGAGCGGGGTGGCCAAAAAAAGGACCATTGTTGGCTATCCATTGGTCATAAAAAACTTCTTGTAGAAAATTGTTAACTAAGTGGCCCCTATCTGGGGGTGCGCCATCATGTTGGTAGAACAGGTTCCTGTGATCAGCCAGTGGCAAATAGTCCAAATAATCCTCTTGAAAATTGTGCAGGATGTTGAGGTAACCTTCGCCTATAAGTTAATAAACGTGATTTATACATACCCAAATGTTTATAAAAATATCCAACTCACCATTCAAATTTTCTTGGTAAAAGTGTAGTGCCACGACGCCATCATTTCTAATTGCACAATAGACATTAAACTGTCAGGATTGTTGAAAATGTTGTTCTCTGAACACATGCAAATTTGAATCACTCCAATAATGCGAATTGTGCCGATTAAAAATGCAATTTTTTGTAAATTTAGCTTCATCCGTCCAAATGATATTATCCAAAAAAAAATTGTTTCCTTGCGACCAAGTTAATATAAATTCACAGAATGACATTCTTCTGGGAAAATCAGTTTCTTTTAGGTGCTAAACTATGGTGAATACGTATGGATGAAATTTATGTTTACATAGTATTCTATGTATTGATGATTTGGATAATCCTGATTCCAATGCAGCTTGTCTTACAGATAATGTTGGATTTGCGAAAAAATATCCCAAAATAGCTATTCCTATATTTTCATTATTTACAACAGGTTTATTTCTCTGCACTCTTGCCTTGACCGATCCAAAGATTTTGAAGTTCTCTATAATTCGTTTAAGGGTGTTTTGTGTTGGTTTCTGTTTTTGTGGATATCGAACAGCAAATGAATTACACGTTCTTGATATTACTTTATCACATTCTCCATAAATAACAAACAAATTTAAGTAATCTTCGTTTGAATAATTTAAGCGTCCCGACATGATTCTTGATACTTTTTAAGTGTCAGTGACATTAAGTTACCATTTTATTGTTTTCTACTGCCATCATGGCCAACTGATAGTTACTGAACTGAAAAGCCGTGGCATTTTTACAATAGAAAAATATTAGATTGCCAATATTTCGGGAACTATTAATTTTCTAAATAGCCAACCTTATACAAAGTTACCCTTATTTTTAATGCTGAATAAGATAAAATGATAAAAATGGGTAGTATCCATTTGAAAAAAAGAACTTTTGACAGGTTTTTCGATTTCATTTTTACTATTCTTTTTTGAACACCCTGTATTAATAATTATCAAAATATCATACGAAGTGTGCTAAAGTAGACCTCTTTCTAAAAAAAAAAAACCCAAATTAAATAATAAAGGCTTCCCGTACAGGAAAAATTAATAATTATTTTTTAGTCTGCAAACGTCATTTTTGACGAAAAATTTGAAACATGTCAAAAACAGTTAGACCTAGTTATAGAACATTATACATGAAAAGTAATTGGAAGTTTACGAGGAATCTAAAAATGAAATAATATATAGGGTGTCCCATTTAGAATAAGCACGTTGACATCTACTTCCGGTATAACCGGAAGTGTCAGATTCTTAAAATAGTTTAGACGAATGTCCCCCATCGGCATTAGTAAGCCACCAAAATTTCAGATTTTTCCTAAATATAGTTTTTCCATAATCGATCGATGCAGTTTCCGGTTTGAAACCCTGTATATGCGTATAAAATAAGTTTATAATTAATTTTTATATTCCTGTTAAAATAAATGCATTGTATAAAGCAGCCCAAGAGGGTATAGATATAACAGTTTTATAAGTGTTGTTTATGTATGTATGTATGTTGATATAAAGTATATAGGGTGTTCCGAAATTAGCTGATAATATTTTAAGGGGATAAGTACATCCAAAAATAAGACTAAAACCCTCTATTAATATACCTTCAAACACGCTTCGCTATGGGGCTAGAGCCCCCTGAATGGGAGCTATGACAAGCGGTTTTTTCACAACATCTCAGAAACCGATTAGGGTATCAAAACAAAACTTGATACATGTTTTACCCATGACAAGACGCAATAATTTTGTTGTAATAATAATACAAAATTATTAATCTATGATTTTTCACCAAAAGCATCAAACTGCTGACAACAAAAAATTGACACTTATCAAGCTTTATTGTGTTTCATCAATCATCCATAGCCGCCTATTATAAATTATTACTTACCTTAGCCTTTTCAACGGCTCTCAAAAACCGAAAATTTTAAAATCGCTTTTATTGGAAAATGGTGAATCCTACCGAAATGAAACAGGAGTATCTTTTTTCAACAAAAGACTTCAAGGTTTCTAAACATTTCACCTGAAGTTAAAAATCTTGTAAATAAAAAACTTAGGGCAATATTCTCCTCACTACCCACCCAGTGAGACGCCACTGGAAGAAATACAGTTAAGCTAAATAAACCGTTAATTGCGTCTTGTCATGAGTAAAACATGTATGAAATTTTGTTTTGATACTCTAATCGGTTTCTGGGATATTGTGAAAAAACCGCTTGTCATAGCTCCCATTAGGGGGGCTCTAGCCCCATAGCGAAGCGTTTTTGAAGGTATATTAATAGTCTTATTTTTGGATGTACTTTATCCCCTTAAAATATTGTCAGCTAATTTCGGGACACCCTGTATAATGACCGTATAGTCTTACAATACAAACACTATAGAATTGAAATATTTCATAAATTGGGCCTTTTTTGGTTCTATAGCTATCGTATTACGGTTTAAAAATCGTTTTTAAAATTATTTTATTTTAGCAACATTCGTTGTGTAGTTGTTTATACAAACATAAATATAATATTGCGAGTTGGGACATCACTAACTATTTGAACACTTCAAACACGGAAAAATCGGTTGGGCGGTAAATTTAAGGTTTCTTCCAACCAGACCAAAACCCGTGCCGGTACAGCCCCCGAATAGTCGCACAACTTATTTACCACTGTAACAGTCGATTGCCAAGTTCAAAATTTAATTGACAAGCTAGAAAAAATCGTTCGGGCATAGAATAGGTTTGGGTTGGAACAAGCCTTTAAAGTGAGGTTAGTTAGGGGTTGATTGTTATTATTCTAGAAAGAGTACGACTGAATTAGTGTAAAATAAGTCAGAGCGAGCGTTGTCTGTTAAAAACCAAAACTTTCCGCTCAGTTTCTAGGTTTGTTTAGGATTAGGACCTCAGTTAAGTGATTTAAAATTTAAATAAAATATCTGGTTTGGACGTACGCACCGCACCACGCAATGACATGAAAACCAATTCAATATATTTTAAGTTTACAATGTGGATTTTCGTCATCTCTTTCATTCGATGTAAAATACCCTATTTACCTGCATGTATTTACAAATAAATTACTAACTAACCTGAACTAATCACCTCCTTGATTTACTTGTGTTAGAAAGGTTAGTTAGTTTATTCGAAAAAAAAAATAATTCAACACCATGTCCGATGCTATTTCAGTTTCATTTCCTTTCCCGTTTGATGTGAAGATTAGAAAAATCAATTAAAAACATTTCGTAAAAGGTCAAAAGTGAAAAGATAGTTGTTCTGGCACTACAAAAACTGAGAAAAGAAGGGGTTTCAGTTTAGCCTTTAATTCGTCCTTTATTAAGAAACACAGAAAAGAAAATATAAAAATACATTTTAGGCTTTTTTATCTCCTTAGGGGTTGAATATCGAAAAATTCTGAAATTTGTTTGTAGGTTAGTGCCCGAGGAGTTGCTAACTCCCAAAAAAGGTGTACACAGATTTTAAATCAGTATTATTTATCTGCGACCGAGAACGCGCCGTGACGTCATCTGTCACGAATTTCTACCGCGGTTGATCCGGACTATACCAAGGTGATTTTAAATTAATATTGGTCTGTAAATATTGGGTACGAAGTCAATAATTATGCGTAATAAAACAAAAAAGGTTCTGGGCGTTTTAAAAGTAAATTGTAATTTATTTAGTCAGTTAATTATTGTCATTTCTAAGAAGCACTCCCTACTAAACTATAGAATACTACCAGGGGCGGATATCAATTCATAGGGGCTATAAAAACATTCGTGGTATTGTGGTTCCATGTTTTCTGAATTTCAAAGCGGGGCCGGGAGTTAAAAAAACAAAAGAAAACGGCCGCAAGATATATCTATATATGATTCTACAACCTAACAAACTACTACCTATGTTAAACATCCTTTACAAACAGAGATGGTACATAAAATAAAAAAGGACAACAATATAGAACTGGCAAACCTGTCTTTAAAAGGTTGTAACGTTGATCCTAGCTTTTACTGCATGGTCACGTACCCAATGTTTCCCAAGGCATTCCCCAAAGCTTACTAAAAGAATCCTTGAAGTTATATTATCTTCAACAGTTTTTACGGTGGTACACTAACAAAGTGGTACCATAAAACATTTATAAAAACGTACCCTATTATCCATTGCTACGACCAAATTAACGTTATTCGTTTAATCGTTCCTACAAATAATTCCGATCTCATCACAAGTAACGTCACGCTGCTTCCCGCGTGGATGAAACATTAATTATTAATAATAAATTAAGTAATGATATTTAGGGCGTCATATTTTGTTTATCGTATTTTTTTATGTAATTCAGCATATTTATGCAATAAAAAAATGTGCAAGTTTCCTATTCTGCAATGCGGAGTCTTCGTGTGTGGCTAGTTAATGTTTTACGTTACCTAACTGAAATGGCGATATTTATACTTGTTCATAATATTTATAACAAAAGAAGAATTATTGACAATTGATTGCAGATCCGGTCAGTTCATTTAATGGGTGGCTTATGGTACGGCTTGATAAACACTAACTTAGCGCGGAAGGGCAGTTAATATTATGGCTTGATGAAGATTGATCTAACTCAGGACAGTTGTTCAAATGGGTCGATGAAGGTTGACTTAACTCAGAAGGGCAGTTGTTTATGTGTGGCTTGATGAAGGTTGACTTAATGCAGAAGGGCAGTTGTTCGTGGCCAATATTTTATTCGACATTTCCTTTTTTTGATTTGTCGAATCATCAATGTAGCTCTCGGCGACCGTCGTCGATTTGCAGCCTCCGAGTCGCTTGACATTAGTGATTCCTGCTCCTGAATCGGCCAACATGGTAGCCGAGGAACGGCGGTAAGTATGTCCTCTATACTGCTCTGGATTTTTCAATTGTAGATATGCAGCTATCTTCGAAGGCATTTTACCAAATTAATTTATTCCAATACATTAAGTACTGCATGCTCCTTGTCTATACTGCACAAAAAAACACCGTTGCGGAGTGTATGGTTTTCGCAAATTTGCGTATTTATGATAGAGTTGTAAATAATGCCCCTTATTTTGTTTCATTGGATACTACTTAGATTCTTGAAGTATTGCAGGGATTTTGACAACTATCAAATGATCAACCATTATCTTGCCAAGCTCATCAAACGCGACTTTTATTAGAAGGTAAATTTGATCAGGTGCTTCTTCCATAATCTGGAAACGGAAATATTGACTTAAATCTAAGTTTATTTTGACTTTAGGATGCTTTTTAACATAAAGTACTTACTCCATGAAGTATTTGGCTTAAATGTTTTTCGTAAATCTGCAAAATAGGCTCGGAAGACCACCTTCTTGAAACTATCTGGATCTTTCTTGTCTTCTAAGTCAGGCTTTATGCCTTTAACTTCTATTCAATGATCTGTGTAGCGTTATGGGCCGAACTTGACATACAAATTCGGTTTGGGCAATGCCCAAGTATTGTTGTTTGAGAGTGCGTCAATTTTGCTTAATGTTATCACTGTTTCTTCTCAAAATTGGTTTTCTTGTTTAAAATATGATTATATCTCGACGAGCCCTTCAACTCAGTGCCTCGCAACTATAGCTGGAGTTAGCCAATCCTTAGGGTACTTATAAATGGAGCCTGGCGGAGAATGTATGTGTGTTTGGTTAATAAGAGGGTTAGTGGCAATGTCCGTACGTCTGTAGTAGTTTGTAATAATTTTATTGTAAAATTCCATTAAAGTGGGAAGCTCAAAATCTCTATGTAACACCCTATTAACAGCATACCTCGGAGCGTCCGCAATGATTTTTAAAGCTTTGTTCTGAAATATCTGGAATCTGCTATGCTCGGTCCTGCTTATCATGCACCATGTTGGCACACCATAAGTCAGGACCGGCCTGACCAAAGTCTTGTACAAGTTTACTTTAGTTCTATATCCTATTTTACTATTTTTATTTAAAATACAGTAAATAGAACCTAGCTGCTTTCCAGCCTTTTTAGGTCGTGTCTCGAAATTTTTCTTCCACTTCAATCTTTGATCAAAAATTAGACCCAGATACTTAACTTCTTGAACCCAATTTACTTGTATATGCCTTTCACCCTTAGAAGGGTCTCAGGCCTTCTCACCGTGCTTTTCGAAAAGGAAATGGCTTTCGTCTTGGCGGGATTCAGACGAATCTTCCAGTTCGAAAGCAATTTTTCTAATGATTTAAAGTGTCTTTGCAATCTAGACACCAGTATCCGCGGTGACTTTAAAACAGAAGTAATTGCAGTATCATCAGCAAACAAAAACAACTCATTAAATCTGTCTCTCGGAATATCATGAACATAAATGTTATTCAGCATCGGAGCGAGAGGGGATCCTTGCGGAACTCCCGCCCTGATGTGTTTCGGGTCTGAAATCGCGCCTTCTGACGAAACTACAAAACTTCTATTCTCCAAGAAGGAGATAATGACTTTAATGAGATGATTTGGGGCAGCCAACCTTATTAGTTTTAATATCAGATGACAGCGCCAGACCTTATCAAATGCTTTCGAAACGGCAAAGAAAACCGCTCCCGTGTGTGTTCTCCTGTTAAATCCTTGTAGTATTCTGGTTGCCAGCCTTGTTGTTTGTCTTACAGTGCAATGTTCTCCCCGAAATCCAGAGAATATTGCGCTCAAAAACGAAATCTTGCAGACGATGAAACTATTTGTCCCTTTGTTGCGGCACCAGTATTCAAAATGTTTATATTGTTTCTCATATTTTTGTTGAGATTTAGCGGGAAATAAATTTAAACTTGCAGAGTTTGCGGCCTCTAGGATGGAATCTGGTAGCTCCTCACCATAGCTGCTTATTTTAACAGCGTTTAAACCTTTTTATGATTTGATGGAAAGAAAAGTGTCGGTGTTTGTAGATTTTTGCTGACATAGAAACGGAGGAAAATCTAACATCATGTCAAAATCGACAAGTGCATTTATTGTTGCTTGACAATATTATCAATATAATAAAACATAGATACAAGGCACTTAAAAAATATTGTTTTTTTTTTTGTTTTAAGTTGAAATACAGGTATGCACTTGCAACGGCTTCTCACATTACATAAAATAGTCTAGCTAGTCAGCTACTAAAATAAATATAAATCTTCCATACCAAGGGGATTACACGGAAGTGCATGCGGAAAAGTACTACTTTGCGCACTCTTGTAGGAAAATATTTTTTTTCTATGAAAGCTAACCCTGTCTTTTTAGTAAGCATCCAAAAATGTCTACCCTCTAGTAATAACTCATGTTATCAAAGTTTATATTAACTATTATATGTATTATTTTACCAAAGTTTCCTACATTAAGACCGGGGTCCTTATATTTAAATTTATTTCAAATCAGTTTAAATTACAAAATTGACCCACTGCAAATTAATAGATTAATTTTATATTATTCCTCGTGCGTCCGCATTACATGCAACATAATCTCGATGCCTTAGCTGCTGTCATTGTTATTGCAAACACCGATCTGTTATGTAATTCAATTCAATTTATTTATGTTTATTTTAAACGATTAAATTCAATTATTGTCGCATCGTAGGAGCACGACATTCAGCTATGCTAAACCCATTTAGAATTCCTATACCTAAAGACATGATTATTCTGTCTGGCGAATTCTAACATTTGCGAACATAATATGAATTAAATTTGTATGAAGCATTTATTATTGTTTGCGTGGTACGCACTTGCACATAAATCATAACCTATAGTATATACTAGTTTAATTTTTTTTTTAAACCTGACATGGGCCAACTTTTTTATTTAAAGAGTTAGGTAGTTATTTAAGCAAAAATAACTTACACTAACAAAAATAGAGAATACAATTATTTTGTTGAAAAAATTAAGTAAAATACTTGTATTATTACCAAGTTTGTCGTAAATTCTTAACAAAACTAAGCAAACAAAACACACAGCTTTATTAAAAAATTGATAGATGTAATACACAATAAAATACCAAAAACCAAGTTTTCCTTATATTATCATTTAAAATTTTTTAATAAATATTTGTAGGTAGGTACCTATATTATGTATTTTTTATTTAACTTTTATTGGAACAGAATACAGAAAGAACATTGAAAATATAAATACAATATTATACTTATTTATAATATACAATAAAATTTACTTATTTTTTATTATTTACTATATTAAAATTAAAAGTGCAGTTTTTACAACTTTTAATGTTTATTCCTGATGTTGATGGATCAGAAGTGTTGCAAATCTCAGGAAATGTTAAATCTGATTTTTTTTGGGTTTGAGATTGGCCAGATATTCTTTGAAAAGTTTGTATTTTGTTGGTCATTGAATCATCAATATACCCTTCGGCAACGTTGCTACTTTTCCAACCTCCATGCTTTTTAAGCTGTATCAAATCACCACCCCCATGTACCAATAACGTAGCAGAAGTACGTCGAAAACAATGCCCAGTATATAAGTTAGGATTCGATAAGTTTAAATATTTGGCAATATCACTGGGTATTTTACCAATGGTATTCATTCCTATAACCTGGTTTGTGCAACGCCCCTTGGAATATCGGAAAAACAAGCGGCGTCCTAAATTATTCTTGCACTGTTCTCTCAAATGGATGTACTTTTTATAATATCCAACGTAATCAATGGCATTTTCTGCGGTGTCATTTATAATTGTAAATTTCCGACTTTGATTCGTTTTTAAATCTGGAATGCACACTATTAAAAGGGATTCTTTACATTCTATATCATCTATTTTCATTTTTACTAACTCGTCTCTTCTACACGCTCCAGCGATGCCCATAATCAAGACAACCTATAAACCAAAAACCAATGTAAATACTGATCGTGATATATTATACATTTTAAATAATATTAAAAAGCATACCTTTTTGCATAAATATTCATCATCAGGTGCATTGCGAATAAAGTTTTCTATATGATCCTTGGATAATGTTACTGATTTTTTTGCTTTGTATCCCACTGAATTCTTCTTCAGAAATGCAATTAATTTCGCATAATGACTAATGTCAATATTATTTTTAATTTTCAAAGTTTGTCTGAGCATTGAATACTTTGACCATAGAGTTGATGACTTTAAAGTTTGTGCTTTTTGTCCAAAATAGGTCAACAGTACATTTTCAGAATATTTCTTGATTTTTTGCGATTGACACCAATTTATGAAAAGAATGGATTCATTTTCATTCTTTGTTTTGGATTTTTCGGGCAGTAGATTTAACGATACGTTTTTTGCAGCTTCGACGATATCCGGAGGTGTATTAGAAAGTTCACTATCACTTGATACGACATCCATTATTTAATTTAACCATAAACTAATTAGAGAATACTTAAATAAATGATCAAATATTTAAATTTTACTACAATATTTACCGCTTTGTTTGACATGTGCCTCCTTGATTATAGAAATTAAATAGCCATTAGAACCTCTTGTGTATGTTGTGTTGCCGACTTATCATCACATTTCTCGGCAAGTTTATATATTATTGAAGGCTGTAATCGTTTAATTATTTGAAAACTGCTGTTTGGATGGTTTGACATATTTAAAATTTATTAAAATATTTATTCTTAGGCTATAGTTTCTTTTAAAGTAACGACTGCCTTTATTTTATTTGCAAATAAAGTTAGGCGAGCGCCAAAGTTACTTTGGCGCTTTAGAGCGCCAATGATGTCAAAATATGACAAATTGGGGAAAACGCCAACTTTCTGATGACTTTTCGAAGCGCAAAGGCCTACTTTAATTAGTGATCGTAGGAAAAAACCTTTACTACAAAAGTCGCATAATTTTTCCCGTGTTATCTTTTGGACCTGTAAGAAAAACATAGCGGCACCGCAAAGTTAAAAAATAATTTAAATGGGACACCCTTTATATTTTTGACCAGGACGAAAGATCTGTTTCTCCTGACTTCAAAAATATATAACATATAAACATTTAGTTCAGCTTCAATGCAACATATTTGTCGCTTTACGTTAAATTGACCCATTTAGTAAGGAATGGCCGGCTAATAGCCCTGACCTAAGTCGGTTAGATATTGTTCTGCGAAAAGTCAAATTTATTGTGACAGACCTCAAAATACACAAGTGTTGAGACAAAGCATGAACAAGAAATATTCGGACTCAATACAGATCAATTTTTAGAAAATGTGTCAGAAGTCGTGGCGGATATACAGGGTGTTATTTAATAAGTGTCCGATATTTTACAGGACGATTCCGCAGTTACTTATAAGGTGAAAAGTTCGTATAAGCATGGGTCCGCAAGCCCTTCATTTTTGAGATACAAGGTGTTAAAAATTTATTTTTGTTTTTGTTTTTGTAGGGGGTTTTTGATGTGCGAAATTCGAATTTGATGTTAGTATGGCTCCTACTTGTAGAGGGCGCCACCTACTGGTCTTTATACTCTTTTGAGTAGTCATAACTTTTTCATAAGTGCTTGTATTACATTTTTAAGCAAAAAAATGGATTTCTTCATCATTTTTACATGAAAAAGGCATACTTGGTGGAAGTCGCTACGAGTAATCGTTCTCGAGAAAAAGAATAATAGAGAAGTAAATGGCATTAATTTGCATATCGCTATGCCCATATATCAGAGATTGATAAAATAACATTTATCTCCTAAACAAAGCCGAAATAAAAAAATTATAAAAATGTATTTTGCATTAGTCAATAAAGTGCCTACATAATAGTGTTAGCAGAAGAGGAAACGGCAGCGGCGTACATATTTCTTGTTCCTGTTAAAAATTGTAACACCCTGCCTCTCAAAAATGAAGGGCTTGCGGACCCTTGCTTATATGATCTTTTCACCTTATAAATAACTAAGGAATCGTCCTGTAAAATATCGGACCCTTATTAAATACCACCCTGTATAGAAAACATGGTAATTTTACTTCACTTCATATCATAAATTATAAAATATAAATTTCAATTTAAAAAGTAAAGCGACAAATATGTCACGTTGAAGTATGCGGAAAGCCTCGATAACTCGATTATCATCAATTCAATTTATCAAAATTGTAAACTCAAATATTCAAGAAACTACTTTAAAGATAGTTAAGTCGATATTATATTGTTGGTACAAGTGATGTTTTTTCATGTGTAAACGTATCACCTTTTATGAGTTTACGAGTTAAAATATACTTATAGCCTTTCAAGAGATCATAAAACGAATGATTTTAAGGCAAACTGATTAAAAAAGTCACTTTTACAAAAAATCGACTTATGACCTTTTAAGTGCAGACCACAGAATTCATGCTGTATTAGTTTTGAGGTTTGTTCGTGTTACTTGCGTTAATTATTTCGTATAAATTCCTTAGCGACTTCGCGCAAATTGTGGATTGACATAAAATAAACATTAAGAAAACCAGTCACGCTTCGAAACACCGTAAGTAATATTTTACTCCTTAAACGTTCTCGAAACTTGCTTTTCAATTTTTGGCGAAAAAAAGTGCTCTGTTCAACGATTTTCTTCTTTTGATCTATTTTATACACTCTCAACTCGATTAAAATTAAAAAAATTGTTAAAATCGAGCAGACCTCTACTGGACTAGACCCGCTCGGGACAAGTCCATCAACCGCGAGCGCTGATGTCAACCCATCCGTGACATGATGAGACCAGCAACACAAGAATAAATATATTAACCAGAAGGATTTCTTGCAAATCGCAAAGTATTATACCTTCGCCCGTATTGCTAAGACTGCACTGACACTTTCGGGCTAGAATTGCGGGGTAGTCACCGTCAAGTTCAACGGTTGCCGGCGATGCGTTGATCAGATATTTATTCTTGTGCCAGTAATGTCAGAAAGTGTTGTCTACTTAATTTTTCATCTTTGTGATTTTTCGTATCTCATCCTTTATGTCTGCAAAAAAGCTTTGTGTAGCTAGATAATATACTGATTCTAAATTTAAGAAACATCGCCTTTCTAAGAAGCAGAAATATTTCGATAATGAAACAATTAAAAACGTCTATGCAAAAGATCATGAAGTAAGTTCCTGTCATGAAAAATTATTTTACAAGTAGATAAGTATACATTGGGCGTACTCTATATTTTAGCAACTAGTAAAATAAATATTTTTATTTGTTCTGTTCAATTGAAAATTTAGGAACAAGTACACACCAGTGCCAAACTAACGTTTGTTCCGATCTGTAAAATCACGTTTCTACGAATAATAAAACACATGCTAATTTGAGACTTGTGTGTTCCTAGCCTAACTAGATAAACAATTATGTAGGTACTTCACATAATTTAAATCGCACGCCTTAAAAATTTAGTTCTTAGGCCAGCCACTACTGGCGCAACCGATTATTTAAGTTGTCGCTCGGATCTATAGGGTATGCTTTGTGCCATATACATACTTTCAAATTATTATTCTAAACGTCAATCAGTATCTTGTCTTTTATAATAAAACAATAATTTATTTAATCGAAATCGACCATATAACCTTAAAACATCGGATTTACCTGGAAAACTTGATGAAATTGAAGATGTATCAAATTCATATGAGATGAAATGAAAGTACCCAAACGTTTACGTAACTTGAAGCGGGGTGCGTAAATGAATTCAAAAATATGATGCTATTGGGGATATGAAAAATATAAAGAAGGTAAAAAAGCAGTAAAATCCCGATGATTGCTTTAGTTTTGCAGTCGTTTTAAATGAATCTTCCATCTATTTAATCAATCTTCTAATATTCTAATGTGGAGTTGCAGTTTCGACACTACTAATTGTGGCCGTTTGGGGGTAACACTGATGGCGGTATCGTCAGCTTACAGGCATAGCTGTGTTTAAGCAAATCTCGGAATATTGATGGTATAAATAAATGTTGTGGCTTGTGGCACTTGGGCTCTGACGTATCGCACAGGTAATATTTAATTTTTTGAAGATACCATGAAAATTCTGACTTCCAAGAAAGAATGAGGTATCTGTATTCAATCAGCACTGTTCTGGTAGTAAAATGTTGTATTAGTATCGGTTTTTTAATTACCTTGCCAAGACAAGACAACAGATTAATAAGTCTGTAGCTGACTACCAATGACTGATCATGTCCAGGCTTTGGTATTACAACAATCTTGGCTTTTTTTCACAATTCAGGAAACGGTCCTTTTTAATCATCGCCTGAGCTAAGTTCACTACGTTTATAACAACATTATCGGGAAGTTTAAGCTTTATTTTTAATGACGTCAAAGTCCGGCTATTGTTTATCGTTTTAAAAACTTCCTCAATATCTACATTACAGAAGTATTAAATTGGATGTTGTATTCTCCTCTGCATCTACACCGTTCTGGTTGCCCTCGCGTCTCCCTGTGGGTCCATCGTCGTGTTGTCGTTGAACGGTAAGAGGCCGCGAACAGTTAATACCTTTACCCTGGGATCTAAAACCATTCAACCAGGATTTGCATATCATCAGGACATAATAAGTTTACTGCTGCTCCTCTTTAGAGGTCGCGTAATTTCGAATATAAAAATTATTATTAAGGAAAAGAGCAGATAACTTGGATAGCGGAAGTACAAACCATAATTTTTCACAAATTGCAGAATAAAGATGATGTTCGTGGTTTGGAATCTTGGTTGGTACAGGAGGAAATATTTTAGAATCGTCGTTCACCTACTCGCTGAATATTACATTATTCTGGATTTACTAACCTAAACTAATATTATTTTTCAAATTTAGTCGTTTCACACTAAGAACGTTATGAACTACTAATGTATTAAGGTGCATATTCAGTGAACCGCGTGGTCCGACTTGGGAATTTGCCGCGAAGGAGGATAAGTCAGTGTTATTGAACAATCAGGCAACATGGCTATTCCTAGATTCGTCGCCGCGCCGCGAGACATAAATATAATTTACGGCTCCGAGCGGCGAGTGGCGGTCAGGACTGGCTAGATAAACCGCAGTGTTGCCAAATCGCTTTAGGAATAGTAGGGCGACAGCATAATAAAGATATGTTAGGCTATATTTTTCCTGCATTGGTGTGTATTTTCTTTATTTTTGTTGGTTTGTGCGTTTACTTCCTTTATTATTATATTTTATTTTATTTCGTTTGCCGTTATACTTTTATATTTGGTTGGTAAAATTATTTATTGACATTTAGTTTCTCAGGAACTCCATGAACTGAATGACTACTGTAAAGCCACAACAAATAAAGAATGATCCAGGAATTAATTCACAAGAAACGCTCGATGTCACACCAGCATAAGTGTTGCGGTTAGCTGCAGAGCCCTTGTGGTTGTGTTAAGGATAGGATCCTGCCAGTTCGTAGGCTCGATTGCTTCCGATTCAAATTTGGACGTCAACATACCAATTTCGACTGATCATGTAACAGGCCCTTTGCTAACGTTAACCATAACCCCCGACAGTCCAACATTTAGTGGTTTAAATTAACAAGTATATAGGTATGTTTAAAGATATTTATTTTCATTGATTATATATTCTAGCACCGTACGTCCAATGCAACTGCTTGTCTAGTTTGTTTTTATAAAATCGTTTGATAAAGTTTCAAAACCAAAATATCATACTCGCTTGATAAAGCTGGAAATATTTTGCCAATAACTTCTATAAATAGTCCGGAAATTAGTTTTTGCGGAGAAAAATACTTTATGAAGTTCGTAAAAGATGGGCCTGTCCGACATTTATTATCGGCTCTTTAATTAACCTGAAAACAACTTTAATTAGAAATGCAATTTTGGCAAAATACCTACAGTTTGAGAAAATCAGCGTCATATAATATATTATTATAAAGATAAATGTTCTAATTGGCACAGTCTTCTATTACAATATCCCATTAAAATAACGAACTTGGTAAAAAAGCTTCAATTAATTAGCCTTATTGCCTTTTCTGTGTATAGACTGGGCTCGCGCAGTTTTCCACCAAGAAGGAAATATTCCTTTTACTTTTACAGTATAAGTTAAAAAGCATACAAAGTACCGGTGTCAATTCAATTACAATGGCTGGGATTTCGTTAGGGCCAGAAGCTTTTTTGACTTTTTCTGATGTCAGTACGGCTCCGATTCACAGAAAACAAATTGGCCTGTCTCGTCAAACGACATGGTACTCTAAAGTTAAGCAAAAACAAAAGTTCCGAGCAGTCCATCAAGTTGTTCAAGATTTTATGGTCGAATACCAGGGTGAGCCTTATTCTGCGTATCTCCAGACTATCCAACCCTACAAGGCTCAAGCGATCCCTATAAGAAAGCGCAGAACGATCAATCGTCAGTCTATGCAACAGAAAGTTCATGAACCTCGATTGCACCCGCTCAATCCGTTTAATGTGGACCTGATATAGACGAGCCCAGAACACACAACAATATTCTAGATGACTTCGCACCAATGCATAGTACATTTTCTTCAATGTCTCGACATTTTTAAACTGCCAGCATTGTCTCATGACAAGACCAGCCAACTTGAAGGCCTTTGAAATTATGTTATCAATGTGGCTGTTAAATCGTAGATGCTATCAAATATAATACACAAGTCATTAATCAGTTCAACTCTATGAATTGGTGCTCCATTGATCCGATAAACAACATTAATAGGTTGCCTCTTTCTTGAAAACGATATTACTTTGCGCTTTTCGCTGTTTAGGGTTTAGAGAAAACAATCTCAGACATTAACGACCCCTCCCCTCCTCCTTCGAGGCCTTTCTGCAACTATCGGGGAACAGTTGCAGAGCTGTAAGAACCTTCCAGTTATCAACTTCTCGAGGATTCGGTCAGCACTTCCTGAGATTGAGCCAAAGAATATTACGGACTACTTAGTGACTGACAAGAGATTCTTTGTGTGGATTGAACCAACAATAATAAGACATATATCAAGAAACTACGTTGCCATACGCAGGCTATTGAAAGAGCTGTATAAATTGTGACTGAAGCATCACTTGCTGTCTGCGGCGAAGAAAGAAGAAATGGACTCATTAGCAAGTTGGAATCCCGATTAAAGATTCCTAAATTCGAAACGAAACAGGATTTTAAGTTGAATTATAGTTATTTACGTAACAAGGAGGACATGTATATTATTAATGTAGTATGTGAAAATTTGCCGTAGGCTGCCGAGTCGTGTAATCACATAAGTGCTTTAATATTATCGTACGTGTTACGTACAAAATTATATATACAACTATAACTATTATTACTATGATAATTATTACTCGAGTCAAAATAATTAGTTTAAGCATTGATTACAGAATATAGGTAATAACAATTTGTATCACTTCGTCGCAGTTGTGTCTGAAAATTGCACATTTTAAAATTAGTTCAAGCGATGATTCGCCATCTGATATTGAGAACGAAGCTCCTAATAATGTTTCGAATATTGTGCCAGATAAATCACGGAAGAAATACTAAGAAGCTTTTGATCGGTACGAAAAATGGTGCAGTGAAAAAAAGATTCTCAACATAACAAGCGAGAAAGGATTATTAGTATATTTCAACGAATTAAGCAAAACACAGAAGCCCTCGTCACTTTGGTGCTGTTACTCGATGTTAAAAACGGAAATTTCAATCAAGAAGTATGTACCGTAATTTCATTTAAGATGTCATTAACACACTAGGGCGGTAATAATGGTCCTTATGACATTTCAAAGGGTGTCAAATCATAGTCATTATATCACAGTTGTTGTATTTAAAATTATTTTATGTTCGTCTTCTCTTGGTCTATTATGTTTTTTATTTCATTTAAGAATTAATATTTTGTTCATATTTAGGCTATTATTTCTCTGTAAGATTAGCTTTAGTAAGTTAATCAGCCCTATGATCAAACACATAAGTTAACTTTTAACGTACCGTTTCCTTGACAACTACCGAAAAAAGTCTACTTGTTAATTTTTCACTTGGTTGAAAAACATTTAATTTTGAAGTTAGCGTCTAGAGTTAATTGGTGTGTTTGATCATAGGGCTGATCATCAGTTAAACTGAAAATATTTATTATTTGAAAGATTAAGAATTTTGATTGATTTAAAAGAACCTTTTAATATATCAGGACCCCCCTTTTTTTATGATAAGGCACAGAAATGCAGGATAAATCCTTTATGGCGCTCTGGGAGCGGTCCGTTTGCGCGGGAAACCATTCACGTTGGTCTTGAATCTTTGAAGATTATACTCGTTGGGGAACACGATCTCAGGGAGGTCGTTCCAGAGTGATGACGTTCTCCAGATGAAAGAATTTTGACACAGTGTCGTTCGAGGGACACTAAGCTGAACCACGTACTGGTGGGCTGCAGTGGCTCGTCGTGTATTTCTACCATGCACCGCTCTGGGTGGTATCAAGCGGGCAACCTCAGTTGAACACTTGCCATATATTTATAAAATAGACTCAAGTCGCCAACCTGCCCTCGATGTTCAAGGCTTTCCAGGTTGTTTGTCAGACTATGGTCACCGATCAAGCAAATGGCTCTTCTTTGAATGGAATCCAGCAGTCTCAGGGTATGTTTAGGAGCAGAGCCCGAAATATGCGAACAGTACTCCAGCGACGGTCGAATTTGGGCTTTATAGAGCATCAAAAGTTGTTGGGGTGTATAGAGGTTCTTTGTTCGAAAAAGTACTCCAAGCTTCTGCGAGGCTGCCTTAGCAATGGCCGCAACGTGACCATGCCAAGACATATGACTATCCAAATTAACGCCCAATAAATGAATTGATGAAGCCAAGGGGATCGAGTGCCCCGCCATAACTATATCCGGTTCTTCAACATTAACTGTTTTAGAAAAAACTGCCGCCTGGGTCTTTTTAGCGTTAAATTCTACTTGGTTACTGTCACCCCAAGATAGAATTTCTTCCAGGTCTTTGTTGAGATGTGAGACCTCTTGCTGCCTATAGAGATGTGCATTAGCAGCCGATGTCCGAGCTTTCCTGAAAATTTACCGTTGAATGTGAAGAGAATAGTTCCGCCAGTAGGTTTGCTTTTTCCTGTGCTTTGGTCGCAATAGTGCCATCAGAACGTGTTAGAGGTGGAATGGTTGACTTGGTAAAGTTCTGACTGACGGCCTATACCGACCAAAATGATCTTGAGCCGTCAGGACATTCAAGAAGTTTGTCTTTGATCCTCTGGTTGTGTGCTTCCTTGCTTTGGTTTATCGTTTGCTTGCATTGGTTTCGAGCGTTAACAAAGATGGTACGATTTTCGGCGGTAGGATTTTTACGCCATTGTCGGTAGAAATAATTTTTTGATTTAACAGCTCGTTCGCAATTTTTGGGAAACCAAGGCTTGCCGTTAGAAGGGAACCTTTTTGAGAAAGGGATAAAGGCTTTCATGCCAGTAAGGATAACCTCCGATATTTCTATTGCACAGATGGATGGATCATCAGAGGTAAAACAAACGTCCCGCCAAGGAAACGTTCGAAAATGGTCCCTTAGGTCATCCCACTTAGCTGATGTATAATGCCATACCTTGCGTGGTTTAGGAGGCTCTTCGGCACTAATTGGTAGTGTGTTCAGTGCCGAAATAAGGTTGTGGTCAGACGTTCCTAGCGGCGGCTTCACGGTGACAGTGTACAAGTCGGGGTTTGAAGTTAAGAAAAGATCCAACAAACTAGCAAAATCAACATCTCTGTCTGGAATCCGAGTTGATTCACCCACCAGCTGGGTGAGGCCAGAGCTGATGGCAAAGGATTCGGCTTCACGACCTTGTTCGTCGGTCATGTTTGAGTATTTAAGCCAGTTGACATTATGAACGTTGAAGTCGCCAAGGATGACAACTTCGGAATTGGGATGGTGGGTTTGCCAAAAGTCGATAGTATTAGCAAGAGAGGAGAACAAGTCTCTATAATGGGTATCACTTGGCGACCGGTAAAGGCAGCAGATGAATTTAGTAATTCTCTGCGTTGATATTTTAAACCACATTACATCAAAGTCGTTAGGCTCGAGTGTCTAGTCTTGTTGACAAGAAATATCACTCCGGACAAAGAGACAAAGACCAAAATTCCGCCTAAATCGATGATGGAAGTCGTACCCAGGATATAAATAGCTGACCGTACTAATCGATGATCTGACTTTGGTTTCGGTTAGTGCAAGTACATGAGGCTTGGTAGATTGTAGATTCCCTAAGAAAAAAAACTTCCCCCTCCCCCTTGCGGCGGTGGAAGATGCAATTAAAAAAATAGAAATGATCGATAGTAAAACTAAATATAAAATGAAAAAAATACCTAAAATTTTTAGTTTCGTGACGGTATAAAACATGTTCGTAAAATATTAAGTTGTAACTACAAAGTCAGGTAACTTTATTTTCAAAAAATTTCTTATCTGCTGGCTCATTAGAAAAACGAATAATACCTTAATTTACCAACCCAAACTTTCCTCTTGAGGTCAGCCAACTTCATTTAAAATTAGAAAAAATTTCGTCACTTCACCCCAGTGGGATTTGAATGCCTGCTGAGCTATACAGGGTGACGCGGATCTAAATGAACATACTTCAACACAAGACAAAGAATACCTTGGGGGTTCTTAATCACCCATCTTTGATAGTTCAATTGTCGATAGTTAATAAGATACAGGGTCTTTTATGAACTTCAGCAATTTTTTGTTCTTGTCATATTTTTTAATGCACTCCGTATAAAATTTTCATATTGGGTCAACATCTGTAACCTATCTGTCGCTTAAAATTGCAGTATCAGAAAATTTTAAATTCCAGGCCCGTATTAGAAAAAGTTGACATTTTCAATTTTTACATTTTTAACACCCTGTAGATCAATTTTTTCAAAATATTATTGGAAAGAGCATAAAGAATTGACCCTAACGGCATAATTTTCAAAGTTCCCGCACCCATCACTTGATTAGAATAAATGGTTGTTTTGTAAAAAATTTCAAAATGGTGCATATTTGGAAATTAGAAATTAAGAAAATAACAATAAAAAAGCAAAAACTGCTTCCGAAGTAAAAAAATAAATGTACTAAACGTTTAATAGTTTTAACGAGACTAAATTTTAGGGAACAACACAACAACAAATAACAAAGTAATAATAATAATAACAAAACTGCAAGATAATGATTGCTTTTTAGACATCGACAAAAAATCGTAAATTACAGTCAGAAATTTCAAACTTTGTAAAGTAGGCTTTGCCTCATTTAAAAACAAACCAAAGACTATCGAGTCACTGTTCCATAGCAACAATTCAAGTCACTATCAGATATGTGACAGTTGTCTGACCTTTGTTAGTATTCGGTTAACAATTATTGCAATTTTCTGTTGAAGATGCCTTACCAATTTTCAAATGCCGAATATGCCGACATTATTTTTGTATACGGTTTTTGTAACGGTAATGGAAGAGCTGCTGTTCGGGAATATCGTAGGCGATTTCCGGGTAGAAGATGTCCATATCACAAAACATTTGCAAATGTATTTTTATTTGCTGGAGAACATGGACATTTTCCCACCGACAATAATATTGATCAACCAATACGACATCCAGTTCAGGAGGAAGAAGATATCTTAAATCTTGTTGAAGATAATCCCAAAACATCTACTCGAAAAATTGCGACACGTCTAGGAATCCCGCAAAAAAGAGTTAATGTAACACTGCAAAAGGAAGGCTTGCATCCGTTTCACGTTCAAGAAGTTCAAAGATTGGAACCTGGCGATTATGCAAACCGGTTACTCTTTTGCCAGTGGCTCAGTAGACACCAAAGGAGTCTTTATCGAATCCTCTGGACCGATGAAGCACAATTTACCAGAGATGGTGTAAATAATTCAAGGAATTCCCATGTATGGTCGTTAGAAAATCCACATGCCATCAGACAATCGCATTCGCAGCACAAATTTTCCATAAACGTTTGGGCAGGTATAATAAATAATAAATTAATTGGGCCGCACTTTTTTGCTGAAAGATTAGATGGAAATCAATATTTAAATTTTTTACAAAACATTTTGCCAGGACTTATGCAGAATGAAAATGCTAACGTGAGAGGGGCTCTTTTTTCAACATGATGGGGCCCCACCACATTTTGCAAGGGTTGTATCTGAATTTTTAAATATTACGTTTCCTAACAGATGGATAGGCCGTGGAGGGCCCCATTTATGGCCAGCCAGGTCGCCGGACTTTAATCCTTTGGATTTTTTTTTCTGGGGGAATATGAAAAATTTGGTTTATTCAGAAGAAATCAACACGCGGGAGCAGCTTTTGCAACGAATTATTAATGCTTTTCAGGAAATAAAAAATAACCCAGACGCAATTAGAAAAGCAGTGTCAAATTTAAACATCAGAAGACGAAGATGTGAACAAGCCAATGGAGGGCATTTTGAACAGCTTCTTAAATAACAGTGTTCTGCTAAAGTGCTCTTAAAATTAATTCTTGCTAAAACTTTTTCTATGTATTAGATTTTAAGCAGTCGATTTTAACTTGCAGTTTTGTTATTATTATTATTACTTTGTTATTTGTTGTTGTGTTGTTCCCTAAAATTTAGTCTCGTTAAAACTATTAAACGTTTAGTACATTTATTTTTTTACTTCGGAAGCAGTTTTTGCTTTTTTATTGTTATTTTCTTAATTTCTAATTTCCAAATATGCACCATTTTGAAATTTTTTACAAAACAACCATTTATTCTAATCAAGTGATGGGTGCGGGAACTTTGAAAATTATGCCGTTAGGGTCAATTCTTTATGCTCTTTCCAATAAAAAAATAATATTTTGAAAAAATTGATCTACAGGGTGTTAAAAATGTAAAAATTGAAAATGTCAACTTTTTCTAATACGGGCCTGGAATTTAAAATTTTCTGATACTGCAATTTTAAGCGACAGATAGGTTACAGATGTTGACCCAATATGAAAATTTTATACGGAGTGCATTAAAAAATATGACAAGAACAAAAAATTGCTGAAGTTCATAAAAGACCCTGTATCTTATTAACTATCGACAATTGAACTATCAAGGGTGATTAAGAACCCCCAAGGTATTCTTTGTCTTGTGTTGAAGTATGTTCATTTAGATCCGCGTCACCCTGTATAAGCAAAACCCACAAAAGTAGACTCATGGACATCACAAAACGGAAGCGGAAATTCTCCATTCAAATAATCGTGAAACTTTACTTTGAATGGAGCACAAAACAAACAACCCTTTAGCAGAGGCATGAAACGATAAAACTTTAATTTAACTTTTTTTTTGTTTTTGACAAACAGTATTACCCAACGCGCTTCGAAATAAAAGCCATATTCGATTGAACTTTGAAGCGATTTTAAGCTGATTTGATATTTGTTCAGTTGTAAAAATATCACTCCCCCTTGTCCCCAAAACTGAGTTTTAATTGACCGACGCCGCCGGCAAATTACGATTACTCGGACTTTCAGTTAAAAAATTTGTTGTTGAACCTGCAGATTATAATTTTAATTTTGGATTATTTCTTTAGGCCTAATTGTATAGGTTGGAATTAACTAGAGTATTAATATGAAGATTTACCCTTAAATTAAACCGAAAGTTAATCTAAGGTAGGTTTTTGTTGCAATTGTATAGGATGGGATTAATCCATAAAACTGCGAGCTTCAGAGGAATGGGAATATTAAAATTGCTTTCTGTTTTCACATTTCATTTGTCAATTGTCATGTTCATGTCATTTAAAAGTAACCTAACTTTGCAACTTTCTTTTTTAATTTGTAAGTTGCAAAGACATTAATGTCTTTGGTGATTTGGTACCATATTTCTCATTGCAAGCGTTGGCTAATCACTTGAATTAGCATTCCTACAGAAGGTTTTGATATTCTAAACCTTGCAATTAACTCTAGATCTATCCAATAGTCTATATCCTCAACACGAGGCCTAAAAACCCGAAGTTTTCGCACATTCTCAACTACATGATCCCAAATCTCCCTCGTCATCTGAGAGAAGATAATTTACAACATCGAAAACATCCATATAGGGTTACTATATAATTACGCAGCAGTGGAGATTCAATACAGTACGAGGTACAAATGTAAAAATAGCTCCAAAAACCAGCATATGTTAAAAATACGCCATTTTTATCCTAAGATTACGGGTTAACTAACTCCCAATCCATCTTAGGGTCGGAGGTAACCTCTGGTTATACTAAGCATTTTACTATTAACTCCTGGATTAACCTCCACTTTTCAGTTAATCCCAACCTAGATAATTAGGCCTCAGAAAAACAGTGTCTTAGTGTTTGGCATTGAATTAGTGAACTGATTTTTAAAATTGGATATATCCAATTCGTGTTGTCAATAAAATGCTAGAGCCGCAAAATATATATTGAAAATTTGCTGCACACAAAATGTGCGTCAGTCGTCACTGGCGCCGGCGTCGACATTGCACGGATCTCAACTAAACTGCTGGTCAGATGAAACAGATACTACAGACTTTTAGATACATTTCGAAGTAATACAGTAAAATCTCTCAATAGCGACCACCCTCGGGGAATCAAATGTGGTCAGCTAACACACCTTCTCAAAATTGTTAACATTACTAAAAAAGTTCCTCAAACTTGCACAGGCAAGCAACTTCAGGTTCCTCTTCTTTTGTCTTAGAGTTGTAAGTAGTTTCTTCCGTTTCTTGGATCTCTTCAATACACTCGATGATAGTAAATTCTGCACTTTCTGTTGGCAAAACGTTATCAATAGAGGCAAATTGTTTCAAGTTCAAAAATATGTCCCTAATGTTAGGAAGCAGTTGTGCGAGCGGAATATTATCTTCTTCGATATTGATATCGGCTGATTCGCCACATACTTTCTTGAAGGTAACATCGTGCCGACGATGGAATTTTTGTAACCATCCATTTGATGCCTTGAAGTTATTTAGTCCTAGACATTGAGCAGATTCGAGGGCTCTTGCTTAAATTATGGACCCGGATATTGGTAAGTGCTTGTTTCGTGCCTTACAATACCAGTTAAAAGTAGCTTAGTCCACTGCCAGTCCTTCGGTTTTGAGAAATTTTCTTTTTTGTTCACCGTTGCCACCTTCTTGAAACAAATTTCTAACTTATGTTTTATTTTGAAGCAACATAGTCACTTGGGTCTGAGTTTGTGTCGATCGTGAGAGCTAAATAAAATAGGAACTGTTGCATACAGGGTGTTTATTATTATTTCATAACTTTCGAAAACTTGCAGCAAACATTTTGAGATTAGTTCACCACACACAAATGAACACTACACAAATTGCAAAAAGAAATTGAAGTGGTTTTGTCGTATCTGTGACACTAAGAAAAACAAACTAATTTGTAATAAATAGCAAAAGAGTACTACTTGGCAAGTGGTAATCATAATATGACATATAAATATGTATATCAAGAGGGTAGTCGTTGCTGACTAGTTTAAAAATAGACTAGTGAATATTGGGGACTGCAGCAAATGAAAAAAATACTCTTTACAGTTATTCCAAGCTTTTGGAAATCTTTATTTCATTTCCATCATCAGGGAGACTACAAATTAATACAAAATGAAATTAGGAAAATTGTTGCGATCAATAATTAAAATGTTTACTTACAACTTTCTTTAGATTGTTCATAAAGATGTTCGTATAAATAAGAGACATGTAAGAAGAAAACGTGTCGAAATCCAAAGTCAATCGTAAATAAAGCTAACGTCTGAAGGTACTATTAAAACCATTGTATATGGACGAAGAAACACACAATTTTAAATGAAAAATTGAAATTAACTGGTTACATTTTAAAATAATATTATATAATTCAAAATTATTTTTAAATAAGGAATTTTTAAGCGGGAAAACATGTCCAGCGTGTAACTATTTTAATTATTGATCGCAACAATTTTCCTAATTTCATTTTGTATAAATTTGTAGTCGCCCTGATGATGAAAATGAAATAAAGATTTCCGAAAGCTTGGAATAACTTTAAAGATTCTTTCATTTGCTGCACTCCCCGATATTCACTAGTCTATAAATATGTATATCTATATGTGAGAACTTTGTTCTCTAGCCACTTGCTGAGACCTTATATAATAAGAATTAACCAAATTATGCTAAAACAGCTATTCTCTGGGCTACATGCCACAACGAGCGCTGAATTATATAGCAAAATTTGACGTATTTTGACTAACACTATTAGTACTAAAATACAAACTAAGATTGCAGAAACTACCGAAAAAGAAAAGAATGATCTTCATTTCCAATGATAGCATGCTACGCTGTTGCTACCTATAGACATGTACTGACGAAAACCAAAAAGTTCGAAACCGGTTAGAAAACCTTCCTCGAATGTGTGAAATTAAATTCCACGGCAGAAGATCAGTTCATGGCTGGTGCGGTATTCTCAACACTAAAGTTAAAAGTCCTATTTTTTAGAAATTTTCAACAGTAATATACCGATAGAGGAGGCGTCTTATCGGTAATACCGATGTTTTTAACAAGAAATCGATTTTCTGACAAATTTTTACGAAATGTAATTTTTACTTATAATCTGATATGATCCCGAGAGCTTTAGCTCGAGGGTCTTATCTTTGATTATAAGTAAAAATTACATTGAGTGAAAATTTTCTTGGAAAATCGAGTTTCGAGTGAAAAACGAAGGTATGAAGATAAGAAACCGCCTCTAGAGGTGTATTTTATTGGATAATTTACTGAACATAAAAATGAAGGCCGTCTGATAAAGGTAAATATACAAGTTAGAGGTGTTACTAATTTTTTATTTAAGTAAAAAAGCTACAAGCGTCTTTTCGAAAGCGTCTTTTCGAGCTAGCGGTAGTCTTATCGGGTAAGACGACCGTTACCAAGGTGGTTGCTATGAAAATGAGCGTTTTGATTGGTTCAATAAAATAATTGCATTGCATAACCGTTTATATATCATGCAAGTAAAGGATGAAAGCATTTTAATAACCAGTGGTACTAATTACTAAGCACGTTTGCAAATAACGAAATATATTAGTTTATCTTGGCTTGGCTTTGCTCCGCATGGATCAATGGATGAATTTATTTTTTTATGTTGGTACCTGTGATTTCACACAAAAATTGCATGTCATGTGACATAAAAATAGCGAGTGTTCTAATTTGATGCAATGCAAAGAAAATTGCAAAGTCCCAAGTGCGCATGCCTACAGGCAATTTTTTATTGCATTGCACGTGCAATTTCCTGATGTAAACAGGCTTTAAATGGTGAAAGATATATAGAATTCCTTTAAAGCGTCAGTATCATGACAGAATCTGCCAGCAAGATTGTGCTCCATCCCATAATGTCACGATTGTACGTAATTTTCTCGACAATCAATATCCCGTATGGATAGGTAGATATGGCGGCATTGTATGGCCACCGAATAGCCCTGATTTGTCAATTTTAGATTCTTTTTTTCTGGGGGTGCGTGAAAAACGAGGTTTATAAAGAGCGAAGTACATCGTTAGAAGAGTTGAGAATTAAAATATAAACTGCGTAAATAATTTGGTTGAGGAAAGTCCCCATTTTATTATAAATGCTATGGATAAAATAGAAGATGATTACACAAAGTGTCTAAATAACAATGGTGGGCATATAGAAGAACATTTGCAATCACCTAACTAAATTATTTTACTATTTCTACCATTAAAAATAATAAATTCATCATTGCCAATATCTTAACAATGGCTAAAGTCACTATAGGCAAGTTATATATTTTTGAAAAGGTAATTTTAAGCTTCATTCAATAAATAAATAATATATAGGGTGTTCAATTAAAAAAATTTTATAATAAACCAAAATATGCACCCGTGATGCTCAATTGTTTCTTTCGGCAGCAAATTCTGCTGGTTAGGATGAAATTCTACAACTCTTGTTTGAAAAGTGTTTTTCTATCTCGAATAGCAAAATTGCTAGAATCTGTCAAAATATGGGGAAACACCCTGGACATATTTTAATAATAATAAATAATGTACCTAAAATTGTAAATTGCCATTGTCATTAAATTTGATTTATCTCTTAGATAGTGTGTATTTTTATATCTGTTTCTGTACTACATTTACTTAAAAGTTTAAATCTTGTAGGTTAACTCGTATTATTACAGTTAGATTTTTTTAATGTTTGAAAATATTGGTTGTTGTATGAACAGCTGAGTTGGATACCGCAACCCATTTAAACACATTGTTTTGTGATAACTTGTTTAATTATTAAAAAAATGCATTTATTATTATAATGATCTTTAAAGTAATAATCCAGAAAACTAAGTGTCTTTTAAATGGGAATTCCTATTCCTAGAATATACTGTAAATATAAAGCCATTATACAGGTGGTTAAGTATAGCAAAACTGGTTTTAGCTGGTATTTAAAAATACTTGGCAAAAGTATGTAAATAAAAATCTTTCGCGGGTCATTTACACCATCGATTTAAACACACTAATAGTAAGTCCTGAATTAATGCGAGTATTAAAACCAGATCAAAGTGGTTTAACACATTAACGTAATATCTGTAGTTAGTAGTGTACACATTATTGTGTTATTTAATTGTCCGTGGATTTTATTATGCCAAACAGATCGTGACAAATAGGTATTATCATAAATTCATTACCGTAATATTATGAATCAAATCGAAAAACCTGTAAACAATCTTTAATACAACTCAACAACGTTGGGGACCCGCTTCCAAACAGACTGGGACTGCTGGATTCCAGTGATGGCTCGCCAGATGAAGCGACACTTTACCAAAAAAATAAATCATAAAATACCTCAACACTTCTTGGTTGCCCTAATATTTATCCGTTTATCAGGTTATATACGACATTACACAAACCGTTCCCCGTTCCAATTTACAACATAGAATTGCATAATATGTCGCTAGGGAGTTTGATGGTTCATTTCCACATCGCACCTGAAGTGGTCGTCAACTGTATGGCTCCTATCATCACGTTGCCATGGTATCAGGGTTGAAAAAAAAACATGTTTATTTTAAAAAAAAAACTTAAAAACATGTTTTTTTTTGTTTAAAACTGTTTTTTTCTGTTTTTAACTGTTCATGAAAAAAAAAAGTTTTAAACATGTTTACAACGTGTTTTAAACACATCCAAAATTAATTTAAGGTTTGAATAAAAAAATCCATCTACTAAGACCCGTTTTTTTAAAAATAACAGAACAACAAATCGAATTAAATGTTGAACATGTGCGTCATTTATGGCTTGACAATATCCAACGCAATCAATAAACTCTCTTTGCACGTTTCCACCAATTCTGGAGTTATGACAAGCATTTCCCTTCAGATCATCTCTTTCAACTCCTGCAAATTGTTTGGCCAGTCAACACACACTTTCGATTTGACCCCACAAAAAGAAGTTCGGCGGAGTTAGGTCTGGCGACCTAGCAGGCCATTCGATTAAGAAAGGTTTCATCTAAACATGTAGGCACAGTGGCAGCAAAGTGCGGAGGAGCATCATCTTGCTGGAACATCACTTGTTCGACACAGGGGAGTCTGGGTTCAATGGATTCGGAAATGATCAAGTTGGAGAAATCCAAGATATATTTATCCAGTTAAAGAAAAATGGATCAATTACTCCTCCACGCACTATTTCACACCACACATTTGTTTTTTGAGGGTACTAGCTGTGAATCTACATCATCCAATACGGATTTTCTGTTGCCCAATAACGACAATTTTTTCTTTCCATATTGCCAATAAAAGAGAACGTAGCTTCATCGGAAAAATAATCTTTTTTACTAAATTATTATCTTCACTCGGCTTCAGCTTCATCTGCAGGACTCGAATGCCTTTTCTCATAATTCATAGTAAGCTTCGAAATCGATTAGGAACAGAAAATGCCGCGAAACTTGTAACCGTATTTAAACAGCTTAATTAAAATCAAGAGTAGAGTTCAGTAGAATGAATAGGAGAATTTTTGTTTAGTTTTTAGTTTGTTTGTCTTTTGTTACTTTTATAAGGCGCATTAATATGTTTACACTTTTTATTTGGTTGTGTTATTGGAACAAGGCACACAGACTGTAGGTAGGTAGATAAATTAAGACCTAGAGCTAGTCTTAAACGTGTTTTGATAATAATCTACTTTTAATATTTAACGTTAGATATAAATATTGCTATTTTTGTTTTTAGTTTAATATTTTTTATTTTAACAGATTTTATGTGATTTTCAGTAAAGCTTGACAAAAAAAAAACTTAAAAAAAAACACTGTTTTAAACAAATCTGTTTAAAACACTAGTAAGTAGACGAAAATTTTTTGGGTGCCACGCTCTTTTTTTAATGAGCTCGGGGGGAGCTGCAGCCCGGCAGCCCGCCCTACTGGTTGCGCCACTGCCGGTGCGTCATTACTTCCACGTTGAATCTAATCAAAATTACGAGGTTCAAAAAGTCAAAATAAAGTTTATAAACGTCAAAATTCTCGTGTCTAGCGTTAGGACTTAATAATAATAACAAAAATACCTAATTACTTACCGCTAACACGAAAGTACGATAAAAATGGCTCTGACAAGAACAGTTCGTAGGATTAAATTCAATTTCAAGGCACAAAAACGTTTAAAAACGAATTAAAGTTGACAGATCGAAACGATGACTTTGACATCAATGAACAACTCTCCAAATATCTTTTGTCGCTGTCTAGCACGTTACTTTGAATTTGAGACGTATTGCGCAACCCCATAGCTACACTATTATGTTTTATTCACTTTTAACGCTATAATAGTAAATATGAGGTGTTGTAAAGCACGTTGTCTCTTAATCGTTTATCCATGACGCACCCGCAAAGAACGACCGTTTCGACTGTAGGTCCCCGTAGCCGCTTTAATTTTGAGATACTGGGTGTTGAAAATAAAAAAAAAACAACGTTTATCATTAATATTTTTGAAATCGCCTTATTAACAAAAAAAAAATATACGCTACTGCTTTTTTTGGAAATGTATATTATTCTCAAAATTGCGATATATCATTTGGCCAAAATAGTCATTGACTTTTCTTCGTGTGACCAGTGATTTTCGATTAAAAAAATAAATAACATTTATTTGTACATCGCTATGCCCATATCAGAGTTTGATAAAATTGCATTTACCTCCTAAACGAAACCGAAATCAAAAAATATCAAATGGTATGCTCCATTCCACAATAATTCGTTGATTTCCCGACCGCAATAAAATTTAAACCTAGCCATAAATAAGTGCCTTTTGAAAGGGTACAGGTCCTGAGTACCTACTTATTTCAATAGTTTAGGTTAGCTATTTTCAACTAAACAACAAATATAAAATAATAGGTAAGTATCTTTATTTTAATCATGCAATTAAATAGCTATTAATATTTATACAAAAATACTAATCTACAATATTATAATATCATCACGCCTAAACTAATTATTAAGGACCTTACGTTACTATTAACTATGTTATTATATTGGTATATTAGGTAGGTTAATGGCAAATTGCAGATGTTCAATATAAAGCAGAGTCTTTTCATCTTAGTTCATCGTTTGGTGTTTGTCAAGCTGTGCGTTAAAGGTATTTTCGTGTGTGTTATCGAGCATCCAAAATATGTCAGATCTGTGTGAAACTTCAGATAATATTGCTTCCGGAAGTTATAGTGTTGACGAAGAAAAAACATTTATCACTTGATGCCAAAAACATCATAAAGAACGTTTACTGTACCCTTTTAGAAAAAGGGTATGACCGGAGTGCAAGTTTTAGTGAAACGAGTATTTTGACCAAAGTTGCATTAACGACAGTAAAAGATATAGTGACCAAACCCATCCAGCCAAGGAAAAAACGGTGTGACAGCGGAAAATTGAGAAGCATCGAAGAAGCTGATAAAGACTTGATACGAAGGAAAATCTATGACATGAACACTAAACAAGTAGTCCCAACAATAGATACGTTAAAAAAGGTACTTACAGCAGACGAAACCGACATTTCATGTGGCAGGACAAGCCTTTGGAGAATAGTAAAAGCAATGGGTTTTAAATATCGTACCATTGTCAAACGACAAGTACTAATGGAATCGCAGCGTTTACAAGTATGGCGTAGAGATTATTTGAATCTTATCAGACAATATAGGGAAGAAAATCGTTCAATTATATACTTGGACGAAACTTGGTTTGATACCTACGACACTCCTAAAAAAGGTTGGAGCGATTCAACAATCAAATGTCAAACTAAAGCTCCCTTAAACAAAGGACAAAGAATTACGATATTACATGCAGGTCCAGAAAATGGATTTATTCCGAACGCTCTATTATTATCTGCGAAGAAAATTGCCAATTCATCTTTGGATTACCATCAAGACACGGATGCTACATTGTTTGAAGATTGGTTTCAGAATTGTCTGCTTCCGAATGTGCCCATAAATAGTGTTATTGTGATGGACAACACTAGTTACCATAGTCGCCAACTAAGTAAAGTGCCGAATTCAAATAATACAAAAGTGGAAATTCAAAACTATATGATGGAAAATAATATATATTTCGAGGAAACCTATACAAAAAGGACCTTTTAAATGTTTTAAAAAGATTCTTAATTGAAAAAGAATATATCTCTGACAATCTCGCAAAAGGCCCGGTGCCTACACAATAGATATTTGTCAGGCAACTTATTTATGGATTACGACTGAGGGTTGTCATTTAAATTTTATTGAGGTCCAGAAATCAACGAATTATTGTGGAATGGAGCATACTATGCACTAGACACTGAACTGTCTATACTTCTTGCAAAACAATTTCCAATGCACGTCATCAATCAGCTGATAATTGTAAATCCGTAAGAAAACACGAGGAAATTAAATTTGGGTAAAAAATATTAAAACTTTATGCGATATTGAATGTCCTACAAACTTAAGGTATCCTTCTTTGATACGAACCCACTTATAGCAAATAGTTTGTTTATTTAAGCTTGTACAAATTAATTAATTTTTATTGGCAGACAGTTGGCAACAGAACTGTAAACGGTGCGGTGGCGCCAGCTCATTCGTTGGCTTGGTTTCACGTTTCATGCAAAACTAACCTTAACTGTTATGTAGTTTTGTGTTGGTGTGCGTCTATTTTTTAACAAAAACTTCAGATCTTTTCATGAATAGCATTAAAAAATTGTTCTATTAAGAACAACAAAAGTGCACATACATATCTCTGTCGATTACGTTGTTTACTATTTGTGAAAAAATGTCGAAGCATTTAAATAGTCGGTGCAAAGAGCTACTAGCTATTTTCAGAAAGAACTTAACAACAATGGCATATTGTTATCCTTGACAGCAGTACAGAGAAGTAAATTTAAAGAGTATGTTAAGGTCTAGATGTTTTATTTCTACTTTACTAATTTTTAGCGTGTAGCAGCTGCCCTAAATTTGAATGTCTCCACTGTAAGCGCAATTTCAACAACAGTTAAGGAAAATAAATTATTACAATCATCTTAAAACAAACGTCCTCATACAAAGAGAGTTGTAAACGTGCGAAGATTGTATATAAGTTCTATCCGTTACACTATTTATGGAATGTACGAAACAAGTAAGTATTATTCAAAAACTATAATATTTTACATTGATTATATTTAAACTGTAACTTTTTTTAGAACATCATTTAACTTTGACAACTTTAAGTAAGAAACTAAAAGACAGAGAACTGTTTTATGGTTGCCTTAATTCTTTAAGGAGTCTCTTCAAGAAAATAGGCTTCGGGTGGAAAAAGATGAACTGAGGCGAGGGCTTATGGAACTTTCCCATACAGCTTTCAAGCGACTGGTATTTTTGAAAAAGTATATTAAAGAAAAAGAAGCATTCTGGTACCAATTCGTTGTCTTGGATGAAACATGGATTTTTCAGAATGGTACCATTGGTCGATCTTGGCAAGATAAAAATAAAAGAAGTGTTAGATCTACTAAAGTTGATGGTAAGAGGTAGCATGCAGTAAACAAATATATAAACTATGGAAAATTTTTGTATATTTATCTTGTTTTTATGAAAAAAAAAACAGTGAAATTCCCTCACTCGGTTCTTTTGGTTACAAGCTGGCAACACTGCCGATAACTGACGTCACTCGAAGGGTATGACGTGCATTGAAAATTGTTTTGCATCAACTATGTATAACTGTGATATCAAAAAAGAAAACGACAGTGGCATACATATTTTTGGGTCCGATTGAAAATTGCAAGACCCTGTATGTCGAAAATAAAGCGGTTGAAGGCCTATGTTATATGAACTTTTTACATTCTTTTGAGACCCACGATAGAGTGGTACTATGCATTGTACTTTTTTTAATGTCACCCTATATATTTTTTAGTTTTGTTCTACCATAATCATTATAAGTAACTAGTTCATGATAATAATGCTGCCATGTCGATTCTTGGGACAAATATACAGGGTGATCTCTAAGGTGATACTTTTTTTCAACTGTGTATACTACTACTTAAAAGAAACAACTTTTTCAAATACCTTTTTTTTAAATAACTCAAAAATAAAGGAGATATTTTTTCATACACATGAGCCATTTTTATTTTTAAACACTCCCAAACTAACTGAAATCTATCACGCGATGAACTGACAACAAATTGAGACTTTACTGCTTGACATAAAAAAAAAATAAACACCAACAAAAAAAAAATTATCAGTAGTCGTATTATAGGCTTTTTACATTAGCGCATCTCCCATAGTTTTGAGTTATTTAAAAAAAGTTATTTGAAAAAAGTTGTTTCTTTTAAGTAGTTGTATACACAGTTGAAAAAAGTATCACCTTAGAAATCACCCTGTATATCGATCACTAGGACATACGGATTTACAATCACACTAATTTTATTAAACACAAATTATTAGATGTTCCTTCAGAAAGCGATTGGTAGTGTACAGTATTTTCCATACCTTCTTTGTCATATTCAGATAAAAACTTGTTACTTAAATGGAATAATGAGAAAGTCAAATTTAATCCCTCGATTACTGGGGCACTTAGCTTATTTTTTATTCATGTATCCCTAAATTAAAACCTCTCTTTTCCCCCTAAATCCCAAAAATGATTACCAGATTGTTTCGGATAACGTCTATTTTGATGCCGGTTAGTCATTAAACTTTTTCATGCGAAAAACTCACGAACAAGGTTTACTACCTAATTGACTGGTGGGTGTGACGTCCTGAATATTTTTAGCACATATAGGCTTTTACTAAAATTCAAAAGCGTAATTTCAAGTAGCAGACACGACGTGAATAATGTTGTGCAACAGTAAATGTCATAAAGGATTCGTTTATACATTTCTGTTATGATGCGCAGTGACGCATGCAATTCCTCTATATGATAAAAAAATGCACGTCCTTGTGCTTTCTAACAAAACACACAATGCCGGGATGCATATACGTATACTGCAGACGCACAAGGAATAGCAAAACAATTCGCAAATGTTCGGCTAGGATCGGTCTAGTTACTACTGATTGGCTGTACCGCCGCTTTCATTCTACTGTTATTAGATTAACTTAATATTGTTAGTGAATGTGTGGTGTAGTGTGTATAGCGTTTAGGTGCTATGTTGTAGGTCACTGGATCGATTCCCACTTTGGGCACTATTTTTTATAATGATTTTTTTAGTATTTTCATGACTTTTTTTAGTTTTTTTATGACTCTTAGTTTTTTTTTAAAGTAGATCGAATCAAAAAAGGCTGCTAAATAATTGACCGGTGGACTTGAAAAAGGCGGATTGGAACCAAAAAGGTGGACTAGATGCCGTGTTAGCGCCTGTTTAACAATATAAGTCTATAATTGCCATATTTTTCATATAATTAATATTTTATTTATATAAATAATAAAAATACTTTTCATTTCCTATGCAACGCGCAAAATAAATAGTTAATTCTGTCTACGATCGCAATTTGCATTAGATCTTAAAAAGCCGAATCGTTCAGCTATGCCTTATGCGTCTGCAGTATACGTATATGCTGCCGGGATTCGGGATCTCGCCCAATGTCTTACCCTCTCGGCTCTAACTTTTGAACCGACATGTATAATTTAATGAAATTTTAATATTTTATGTAGGCCATAAAGACTTATAAAACCATACTACAATAGACGTTTTACATCGTGAGGGAAGTAAGGAACGGACTTGCCACCACACACACTTATTGGGCCAAAATTTTGACAAGTGTCATTTTACAGAGCTGAAAACTAATTTTTTAAATATTCTTGTCACTCGTCTTTAAAAAAGGTACTCTACATTTGTCTCGATAAAATTAGCCGTTTTCAAAGAAAATTAATTTTTTGTATAACCCTAAAGCGAGAATGCCCAGCATGCCCCTTATCACGACTCTTAATACGAGACGCAGGGGGACAGAAGGCTTATACCCTTCATAAATGACGTGGGCTTACTCTGAGGATTAGGGTTCTAAAAAACCATATTTCTTTATCGGTGCAGTAGAAAAGAAAATGAACGAAAATTCACTTTTTTTATAAGCTAAATTTCATAGTTTTGAATTCTGTAAACAATAAATTTCTAATTTTTAAATTTAAATTTCGACGGGAGCATGATTACATCGGCCTTATTCAAATCGGCTCGGCTCCCAGTTAATTAAACCTACTGGACTGGTAAATGTGGCACATTTGATTGGTCAATGGCACGTCAATCATTTGTCTTATCGTATTAACAAAATTTTGTCAATAGACCATTTGAGCAGATTTATTTAGGTAATCGTTTTTTTTTTTTGGCAATAGGGTAAAGGTCACAGTGATTCGATATTCTCATTTTTCCACTAAAGCAACAAACGTGATTTGAATTTCCTTTATTAGAACTAACGGCGAGATAAAGCACGAGGCGACAACTCGTGGCGGTCAAACATATCACGCATTTCATCGCTGGCCGTCGACGTTTGTGCAGATACGTGCTCTTTATGGTATTTTTCCTTTCGTCAGATCCTAGCCTCACTGATGGCTGTGTTTAATAACTCCTACAGTACAAGGACAAAGAGCTCATTTGTGACGTCATCACCCGGGGGTCGACGAATAAACGAATACGATATAATATTATATGCTTTTTGCTGGATTTATGATTTTGTGTGATTTCTAAGATTACCTATGCCCTTTAGACCATTGTTATTTAAGAATTTAATGCGTTAATATAGCTAAAAACTTAAATGAGAGCAACTATAAGTAGGTAGATAATGATTTCAACAAGGTGCATAATCTCTAGGATCTTACAAGGCGCCTCTGCTTAAGTTAGGTATGACTGTCATGAGATTAAAATAGATGGATAGAAACAAATAAGTAAAATAACAGTATATTATATGACAAGCAGGAAATGGTCATTATGTGCGAGCTTCACATTATTATACTTTTCTACGACTGTTATACAATTTAAGCAAAAAAACTACAAAAAATAAAATAGGGTTCCTTCAACGAAATAATTTTAATAGTCATTTCTGCCTGTATCGAGGTTTGTATTGTCTGCGTGGTTACGGTGATTTTTGTTCGTCGCCTTTATCATTGTGCAAAAACATACCCGTGCGTTTTTTAAACATTGTGTTATGGCAACCAAATGGTATTACAATGTCAATAAAGGCATTTATTGATAGTCGTAGAAAAAATTTTTTAGCACGGACAGGATGTGGGTACACCATAAGAGGTTCCTTGTTTATTAAAAAAATTTAAATAGCTGTTCCATTAATTGCATTATTGTCACTGAGTAATCCGGTAGGCCTCTAAACGGGATATTATTGTTTAGAGAAAATGGCAAATCAATTCATGGTTAATTTTAGATATAAGTACGGACAATGTTGGGGAACGGTTTAGTTATCTTTGCATAATCTAATAACAAAAACAAGTATCAATTCAAAGTAAAAAAAGTACGGCAACGTTGCTGTCTACAATATTTTAATTTATTTTCTGTGCATTGAAACTACAAACTCATATGGAAACAAGCAAAAAAAATTCAATTACCTTCAGTTAAATTCTAAATCGTTGTTCCAACCGCCAAGAATAATTTCCGAGAATAGTCGCCGAAATAAAGCAAGCAACAAACGAGCGGCCCCCAATGAAACAACGTGTTTGAGCGTACGTGACTGAAGGCAGGGTTTGAAACAGATATGTTTTTTAGTTGAATAGTACAACCGCGGTAACTTCATTTTTCGAAGGGCTTAGTGTTAGGCAACTAGATATACTTTCGTGTTAATTGAAACAGCATGACAGGATGCTACTGTGTGTACGAGAAAGAGGGATGATATATCACAAATAAGACGTAACATGTTTTGACACTTCAGATTCGGGCAATCTTTTGTAGTAAACAGACGGTCTCGCTCGCGGTATTTACGCGAGTTTCGTGGATTTTATGGCATCCAAGCTATAAAATAAGTCGGTAAATCCGCGGACTTAAATCCCAAAGATATAACAATGTAATTATTATATCCCGACTCCAATTCAGATTCGATCAGTCTTTTGTAATAGGCAGACGGTCTCACTCGCGGTATTTACGCGAGTTTCGTGGATTTTATGGCATCTAAGCCATAAAATAAGTCTGTCAATTCGCAGAGTTAAATCTTGAAGAAATAATAATGCAATTATTATATCCCGACTCCAATTCAGATTTGTATGAGTCTTTATGAGAAGCAGACGGTCTCATTCGCAGTATTTACGCAATTTTCGTCGATTTTATGGCATCCAAGCCATAAAATAAGTCGGTCAATTTGCGGAGTTAAATCCCGAAGATATAATAATGTAAGTATTATATCCCGACTCCAATTCAGATTCGATCAGTCTTTTGTAATAAGCAGACGGTCTCACTCGCGGTACTTACGCGAGTTTCGTGGATTTTATGGCATCCAAGCCATAAAATAATACGTGGAGTTAAATCCTGAAGATGTAATAATGTAATTATTATATCATGACTCGAGTCCACTTAAGCTTTTGTAAAAGCAGTCGGAAATTCGTGGAATTTAAGCGATAAATTGTCGAAGGTTTAAGAATGTAGCATTGTATCACGTTATTATTGTTTGTTGTTAGTGATGTAAAATGTGTAGCTGATTTAATGAAGTAAGTAGTTACCATACTGAAATGTAAGAGTAAAGCCGTATTTGCTGCTACGCAGACCAAATGTGACGATGCGTAACTGAAATATTAGAAGTAAATAAATATATTTTGTGTGAGAAAAACCTTTTATTTCAATTGACATATTTTGAACCATGCAACCTATGAAAATACAGTAAACAATTTATGTTTGGCCAAAGCAAATAAAGGCAGCGGCCAACAGACAATGTGAACAACTTCTTTCAAATTTAAACAAATACTGGTAATTATGAACGTATTATTATGCAGTTGTTGCCAACAATTCATTATTATTTTCACTGATGTTCCCACCACGTATCCTCCTTTATAGTCTCAGTAAGGGTTAATATAAATTTTATCCATTAGCAGAGAAATATATTTGTTTTGCTCATTAAATATTAAAAAATATTTTGTGCACAAGTAAAAAAAATGTGTCCCCCATCAATATCAAATAATAGTGTCAGCTGGTGCGACGTTGGCAGTTCGCCTTTAGCCGTGAGCAATAATTCGCCGCGGTACTTCACGTTAACGCTCACTAAAAATTGTTATTGATATTTTTTTAACTCCAAAAAAATCCAAATTGAATAATATTGTGAAATTATATTATACCTGTGTGAATATCTAAGTTAACGTAGTTTTAAAGAAATTTCGTAAAGAAAACTGATTTCTAAGCTTATCCTATCTAACTAGGAATTTGAATAAATAATCTGGCATTTCACTTCAACAACAAGGCTCTAAAGCCATACCAAAATACATGATGACCACGATTGGACGCCGGACCGTAACGTCACTAGCAAAATTCGCTTGAACATTTTGTCCTTGTATTGTAGGAGTTGTTGCTCTGATACGACAAATCGCGTCTGGGGATGAAAGCAAAGAAACACCTGTTCTGGAAATGCAATATGTTTAAATTTCTTAATCATTGATTTCTTTTAACGCGATAGAGCGGTGTGGAGTAATATCTAAAATATTTTTGTTGCGCATGCCGCCCTAAGAAAACCACCACAAAAATGTCTGTCACCATAATTAATTAAATATTTTATTTAAGTGTGAAGGGGGTGAAAGGTAAAGCCCCAACTTCCTTCTTTTCTTACGAAAATATTTATTCAAAAATCCTACGCGTTTCGGCCCATCAGACCATCATCGGGGCATAGTTACGGAGGTTTGACTTCACAATGATAGCTAGGACACACTATGCATACACATGAATTAAAAGTTATATAAATAAAATGTAAAAGACAGAAACAACATACACTTACACATACACACACCAGACGTACAAATCAGAATCATTGTACTTCTTAATTTTTACCGGTGAAAGGTGAAAAAGAAATGTGCGAAATATCAGGAAAATGGATACGGTAGCGAGATCTCATTCTTCTGTGCGATTTTGAAGGGAATCATTTCGTGATCACATTTGGATACAAATTTTTAAATATACTCGCAATTTTTGACACATACATTTTGTAAACCCATCCCCCCACTGCCTTTGTCAAGATCAACCATTGATTATAGCTGGGGTTATTATTGTATGTCTATGGGGGTTATAGCTTAAACTTAAAGTAAATTATATCTACGCATTTTTTCGTAACTTGTTAACTAATTAATGAATTAGGACAAGACGCGTTGAAGAGCAATCCCCGAAAAGGCTTCGATTTTCGCACGGAAGTTTCTTTGAGTTCCTCTAGGGTTCCCGCTTTTTATTTCTCTTTGCTCTTTAAATAGCCCTAAGGGTTAGTCTTGAGAAAATCGTGTCGAACTTTAAGTAAGTATAAATTTTTAATAAAATTAGCGGCACAATGAAACGCTGATTTATAGAATAACGATTCATTTTGTTAACGGTCACATATTGTTATTGTTATATTTTTAAAACTATTAAACCTTTTGGAAACAGACCTGAACTGTCTAAACAAAAATCCCAGCACTTTCCTTTTTTGAGATGAAAACATATTTTGTGGTTGAGATTAAAATTGTTCTTATTATATTTTGTTGTTAAGGAAATGCTCTGGCGAATTACAAGAATTATAATGTTCCTTAATCACTCTGAGGCAGTTTGCAAGAAAATTGCAAAAGAACTTTAATTTCTATCGCAAAGGTTTCCCCTCTTTATGTCCTCAAGGAAAATCCTTTGTTTTCAACTTTAAAATATGTAGCAAAAGGGTGGCCCCATTGAAATATAATAACTTTTTTATATTTTAAAAAACAAAGTTAGAGATCTACAATTTAAATTTATTTGGAATTATACAGGGTGCCCCAAATATATTGGGGTTATCAAGTATTAATTTTTTTTTTAATTATTATAACATTTTTGGATTTCTTGATCTATTCTAAGAAATTTTTAATAACATATTATAGGTTTATATTAAATTGTTTTTCAGTTATCAACGATTTTCCAAAAACTTTGGGTCTTGCAGCACTAGTACTAGTAAATTAAATTTGGGTTACGGAATATGATTATTTAGTAGCGACTAAAGCATATTTAAAAATATAAAAAATACATATTAGGGCCTTTTACAATGCCTTTCTAAATGTAAAAATTTGAAAACTTATAATAATCCAAGAAGTCAAAAAGGTGTACAACTGCTAAAGGCAAGGATTCCGAGTCTCCAACATAAGAGCTGCTGTTCGCACCATGGCACGTAAAGTTGCGTAGTAAAGGTAATTTTACGGCACAAGGTACCACAACACTTGTTTGAATTTTACAAAGCTTTGAACTTGAGAATGTAGGTAGGGACACTTGATGGATAGCGGCTACATTAACTTTTTAACATCCTGCACTTTAGTCATCTTTGGGATTTATAACTTTATCGGTCAAATATACATCTTTGTGTCAGAATACAAGAACATTGCCATAACTTGACAGAAAATATGAGCTCACTTGCTCGTCCGGAAGAATAATAGACAATAATACAACTTTACTGGAAACAAACAAACTCTTGTGTGGAATCGAAGTTTCCGTGACACGACGGAAGAAACCGGGAGATGTAAGAAACGCGAAATGCTGTTTTATACAGAAAGAAACCAAACTTTGCTTTACGAACGGTACTAAGAGAATTAAGTTATTGAATACAACACAATTTGTGTTTAGAAACCGCGTTCCTGCGGAACCCGTCCGACGAAAGCGAGCTTCCCCAAGATCTTAAGTGAGAGTCCCGAATGTAACAGAGTCGCAAACCTACCTTCTTTGACATTGTCGCCTGGGGCGCCAATTAAAAACGATTTAAAGGGTGGAATACCGGCCCACGTACTCCGTTGTCGGGCCTATTAGTGGTGTAAACTTCCGTTACTTTTAAATATCTGTTATGGGTAGTTACTTTTAATATCAATACCCGTTACTGCTACTTATCCTTTCGGGTAGATTTATTAGTTAGATACTTTTTAGTATCTTTTCACATGAGAATATAATGAGTAATAGTAATATTGGTATTCGTACCTAATCTACCTTACGGGTATATTCGCTGGATATGTAATTCCGATAAGTATTAGATGATAATAATGCTAATACATTTTTTTTTCTCTTTTTATTTATCACTTAACACGATAAGAGAGTAAAAGTAACACATAACACAACAAACAAAATAAATAACTACCTAAGTATAATATGTGTCTATAGTATTATGTTTATAATTAATAACTACTAACCAAAACAAATTTGTAACGATGCCGACGACCGACACTGCGAGCCGATGCCGATTGCCGACCATCTCAATATCGCGAAAGCGATACGCGGCAGTATTTCTATGAATATAAATATTTACAAAAGTAACGGGTATTTTAAATAACAGGGAATGGGTACTTTGAGTATTGGGCACATACCCGTTACTTAGTAACGGGTAGATATTTATTTTTCATTACTAACTACCAGCGATCGCATGTCGATAATGCGATCTTTTTAACTTGTATAGGCGCCAAGTCGAGGCATTCGAGTCTAGTCTACCTGCATATAAAATGAATGTTCTTCCTTTTTAGTGCCTATCATCGCGCCATGTTTATACACAGCCAATCAGAAAATAGAGCGAATTATAGAAGAAAACTGCTGTTAATGCGGTACCGCGGCACTTCACAGAGGCCACAGTTAGCATATTACAATATCCTGCAAAGGATTCTAAGTTTACTTTAAATTACTGTACCTTTTTATCTTAACTCGATAAATGAATAATTCCAAGAACCGACCTTAGTATTGGTGGTTTATTCTTTGAACAATGCCGATTTTAACGGTCTTCTAAAATCGTTAGCCTGGTTTTGTTGATTTTTAAGCGAAGACTTCTCTTAAAATATAGTTTGTTAGCAGCGAATTTCTTTGTCAATTGCCGCTTGCCACTGCGTATAACCGCGTATGGTTTTATTTTATTTAGCAGAGTATCTTACGTCGTAGAACAAATAGAATTTTATTTATGGATTTAATTATATTACAACATGTTTCTCAAACACTACACTGAGGAAAAACTTTTTGTTGTGCGAATGAAAACGCTTAATTGATTTTTCATTCATTGTCGCAATACAGCCTATATTTCATCAAGTGGAATATATTGCAATATTATACTATTAACCGAAAAAAAAATAGTTTTTTCCAGATTTTCTTTTATTAAGGCTTTATCATCAGAATAAAATATCAATTCCTTCAAACATTAGATGCCCAAATAACAGTGGCGTGCAGTGACGTTGGAAACAGGGTAGGGAAAAACGATAAAGTAAAATTTAGTACTTAGGAAATGTCTTTTTCGGTTTCGAATTAAACATAACATTTAATACATCATAAAAAATACAAGTAAGTAGGTACTATGTAAAATATACGGGACAATTAATTGTGAATTAATTAAACTCTACTGATAAACAAGATAAAAATATTATAAACAACAAACCCGTAAAAGCCCTGTAACCCGCGATACGAGACCTAACACAATGACGAATTACGCTAAGACATCTTCCAATCGCTCGATCTCGTTTTAACACACGACGCTACATCCGTGCCTTTAAATTCATACTTTAATCAGAATTGTAGGTGCTGCCTTTAAAAGACGCTAAAGCGTCCATGCAAAGATTTAAAACACCTTCGCTGTGGTCATATAGGCCACCTACATGGGAAATATTAATGCTGATTTTAGTAGTTTCGATTTAAAATGTCTTTGTTGTGCTGAATGATTGATGTTTTGTTTTGTTATATTTATTGGAACATTCTTTGATATAAGTATATATACAAAATATTGTTTTAAAAACAAGCAAATAAGAAAAACGCATAATAATATTATGGATTTCTGAAAAAAAATTAAATTGAGACATTTTTAAATTATTTCCTTGGGGCTTTTCGCCAGGGTAGGCAATGCCTTTTTGCCTACATTGTGTGCACGCCACTGCCAAATAATATTATTAAACCTTCATTTCCTGTACAATTCTTCTATTTACAGTTGTCAAAATTATAATTTAATTCCTATATTAAAGGTGTGGTTGCCCGAATAAACGTTTTATACTGTTAATTTACTAAACTTAGTTATACCAGACCTTATAGTAGAAGAAGTGACGGCAAAATGAAAGAACAACGCAAGCGTAGCTTAATTGACACAATTTGGTCAAATTAAACCTAAATTGTGTAAAGTAATATTACGTTTTTGTCCGAAACAAATTTTAATTCAGGCAATAAAATAATTTAATTCGGCGAATAAAATATATTATTGCTCGTTTTCAATTAAATATTTTTATTTAGTGAATTCGTTTAAGGTTATCCCAATCAAATCTTTTTCTCGATAAATCGTCATTAGCTCAAACACTATTAATTTTAGGCATATGATATGGTACACAAAATATTCTAAGAATTTATTAAGAAACCCGAAAATGTCGAAATATATAGGGTGTTCCGTTAAAAAAAAGTTTGATAGCCCCTGTATAACTCCAAATAATTATTTTAAACAGTAGACCTAATACCTCTATACAACTGTTTTTAAAAATATTGAGTAGTTGAGTAGTTTAGAGGTTATGAAATTCAGCGTTGGGCGTGGGTCACCCTGTATATGAGATTTGGGATTTAAACTAGTGATCGGTCGATACGAACTTTTTTTGCCGATATCGATAATCGGCCGATACCGATATTATATCGGTATCGGCACCATATTTTTAAAAGATCTGTTACTATTCAACATATTATCTGGATTAAGTAAAAATTGTCAATAGTGGCAACATTGTAAAGCATATTTAAGTCAAATACTGACATTAACGTGGACAAATTTCGGTAACTCCCCGACCGCCCGATTCCAAATACCAGTGGTGATTATCCGTTTTACGGAAGATATAGTACTCCCGCGTTGCTGCAATCGTTGTTTAGTTCTTGGATCAAATTAGTAAGTACATTGTATATTGCTACTTCGGATATCGATCGTGTCGTGCAATATTTTCATTTTTTGCAATACCTAGTAATTTTAATGCCATTTTAAATTAACTACAACTTGTACTTGTTGTTTAGTTTCGTTAAAAAAATGTTGTTTTCATTGACCAACATATGCCTTATTTAATTTTGTCATATGCCTAATATTATGTAAATAACCTAAAATTTATAAGATTAATGTTAGAAATAATTTAGTTGTTTTATGAAAAAAAAAAAAAAATGTTAAAAATGGGGTTTCACTTACAATTTATAAAATAGTTAATCTTAAATATGCCAATATTTATCGGCAATATATTGCCGATACCGATGCACCGATATTTATATCGGTATCGGCCGATCACTAATTTAAACGAAAATTGACAAGCTTCGTTCAATCACCCTGTGGGCAAGAGAAAAGATATTTTCTTATTTCTCAAAAAAACAAGATTTTTCGTAACCTAAATCCAATTTATTTGGGTCAAAAGAATGCTTGCTTCAATAACTAAAGAAATATGTGTTTTGGTAGTAAAGTTGTTGTGGAAGAGCATGAGGTTGAAATCCATAATATAGGTATTTTATAGAGACCGCACGATACAGATATTGGTATCGTTTAGCGGCATGTTGCCGATTATCGGTATCGTATCGTATCGGCTAACTTTTAACTAAAATAAATCCATTTTTGTGTAGAAGAGTAAAATGTTAGTGTACAGTAGTAGGGGTTTATTTTAATAGCTGTTTTTAATTTATTAGAGTTTCTTTTTTTCTCTATTTTACTTTTTAGTTACCTATAAAAGCGTGACAGTTAAGAGGTGTTTTAGTGTGTGATGTTTGGAGTTTTTTCAAATTGATTTATCCTTCAGAGCGGCCGTTTGATCAACGTCTGGAGAAACTTCTGGGGAAGCAGGACTCATGGTTTCCTAAAACTACAACTTTTCCAAGAAGCTACCCGCTGCCATCGGATGCACCTCGAGGACTGGCCATTCCTAATGTTAACCATGATGACCCGGCGCAAGCGGACCAACTTCAAAATTTTCAAGCACGCAGCTCGGATCCGCCAATGTCCTAACAGTGAACGGAAAGTGCGAGGTTGTTCCCAACAGGGTTGTTCGGTGTGGACATCCGGATGCGGTCTTGAGCGCAGTCGGGTGTGAATCTAGATCTAGGACACAATATGTAAAGGTATCTAGGAAAGTTCGAAATAAATATATCTCATTGGCGGCTGTGAATGTACAGTCAGTTAGGAATAAGATTGAGGAGCTCGAGTTGTTTTTGGATTCTAATAACACTCCTAGTATTTTAATTTTGGTTGAGCATTGGCTCAAAAATAACGAAACGATAAATGTTTATAACTATATTACTCTATCTAAATTTTGTCGTTCTGAACTAACACATGGTGGTACCATGATCTTGTTGAACTCTGAGTTCTCAAAAAGATTTAATTTTTGCTCCATAAATAAGTTTGACATCTTGCTAACGGAAAAAACTTTTGAATTCTCCTTGATCTATAGTAAACAGTTGAATTTATATGTACTGGCTGTATATCGATCGCCTCTGGGAGATATCGAACAATTTTTTATTAAATTAGAGTCCCTATTAACTGGTATATCCATTAATGCTTTTATTCTGTTGTGTGGGGACTTAAATATAGATTTCTCCAAGTCCTCTGATCGGCATACTAAGTCACTGTGCTGTCTTTTAAGTTCTGTCAATTTACGTATGCATGTGGATCAGCCAACCCGGGTCTCGGCTTACTCCTACTCTACTATAGATTATTTCTGTTCCAAATTAAATCAGGATTGCATCTGCTGTAAAACGATTAATGCCGGTTTGTCAGATCATGAGGCTATTTTGGCTCGTATAAATTTGGATTCTCATTCTAAGTTGGGAGTTACTCGGGGCAGGCTGTTTACTAAAAAGAATTTTGACCGGTTTAGACAGTTGTGCGACTCGGCGGACTGGAACAGTGTCCTTGATGCTGGTTCTCCTCTCGAGGATTTCCACAAACATTTAATCACCATATTTAACGCGGTTTTTCCCACAACTCTTATAAGGCAACGAAAAAGGAAGCCATGGTACACAAGGGGCCTTAGAATCTCTGGCAAAAACATGAGGTCACTTTTTTATATTCGTAAATTTTACTTGGCAAATCCTACATTCATAGAATATTACAATAATTACCGTCGTATTTATAAGAAAGTTATCACGCTTGCCAAGAGAATGTACTATTCTTTTAGGATTGATCAGGCTTCGAACAGGATGCGAGAGTCTTGGAAGATTGTTAATGACCTAAGAGGCAAGTCAGGCAATAATCCAATATTAAGTTCCCTGGGGGCTAGCGAACTGAATACATTCTATTGCAGCATAGCATCAACACTTACAGGCGGATCCCCACCGGCTGGTGACTTTCGGGAATATATGTCACACATTGAGGTTCCTCAGACCTGTTTATTGTTTCCAACTGATGCACAGGAGCTTCTAGGCATCTTCTCGTCAATGAAGAACCAATCCTCATCTGGTTGGGATGACCTCTCTCTGCGAGTCATCCGGACACTTCCTGAAAGAGCAGTGGACACTCTCGCCGAAGCAATAAATGTATCGTTTTCCACAGGAGTTTTTCCTGACTCTTTAAAGACAGCTGTCGTTCTCCCACTCCATAAGGGTGGTGACCGCGACAATCCTGCAAATTTTCGTCCCATAGCGCTGCTTCCTACGCTTTCCAAGATAATTGAGAAACTTGTTAAAGTGAGAATGACATCCTTTCTCACGAGGTTCAATCTCCTTAGCGGACGTCAGTTTGGTTTTCGTGATGGATTGGGCACTGATGATGCGATTTTTGACTTTCTCCACCTTCTATATTCCAGACTTAATAACGGAGAGGTAGCCGCAGCGGTTTTTTGCGACGTGTCCAAGGCGTTTGACTGCGTTAATCATGAGGTATTGCTGTGGAAGCTGGACAGGTATGGTTTTAGAGGTGCCTTGCATGACTGGTTGCAATCCTTTATGTCCCGCCGCTCTCAAATGGTGACATTTAATGGCAACACATCCCGGGAGCTATGGATTGATGCAGGTGTTCCTCAGGGATCAGTCCTTGGGCCATTGCTTTTTCTTTTGTATGTCAACGACCTGCCTCAGCTCCATGGTGGTGGCTCTTTTACAATGTATGCCGACGACACAACCATCCTTTGGCATGACACCAATAAGGACAATCTTAACAAAAAGATTGGGGACGATTTGTTGAGAGTGAGGGAATGGTGTGACGCAAACCTCCTTAGTTTTAATATATCTAAGACCAATATTCTAAACTTCAAGTGCATGACCAAGGACATATCCCTGGGGGATGGACCAATTGCCTCGCTCCACAAAAACAAATTCCTTGGACTCACCATAGACAGTGCACTGAAATTCGAGGAACACATTGCAAGTGTTAGCAGTAAGGTTTCGTCTGGGTGTTTTGCTCTGAGGGTCATTGCGAAGAATCTATCATTCACTGTGGCTAAGAATGCCTATTACGCTTTGATTGAGTCGCACCTTCGTTACGGGATTGCATTTTGGGGTGTATGTTCGCGCTCCCTTTTTCAAGATATATTTATTTTACAAAAACGAGCACTTCGTTATATGTGTGGAGCGGGAGCTCGCGACTCGTGTCGCCCCCTTTTTCTTAAACATCGCATATTGAGTCTCTACTCTTTATTTATTTTGGAAACAGTAATTCTTGTATTTAAGAAGTTCAGGCGGGAGCTTGACGAGGTTACCCACTATCGTACCCGTAGATTTTGTCTGCTTAAGTTGCCTATTCCCCATTCTAATCTGGTGAAGGGCTCTTTTGTGTATGAGGGCAAAAAACTTTTAAACCACTTGCCTATTCACATAAGGAGTTTAAGATCCGTTGAAAATTTTAAAAAAGAAACAAGGACACTGTTGCAATCCAAGCCATATTATTCTATCGACGAATATTATAGTGATAGGTTTGACTGATGATTATGCGCTATTAGTATTAGTTTTCGGATGATACAATTACCCTTTTTACTAGTTTTATTGCTTTTGTATAACTTTGTATGTGTTGTTTATTGTGAATCATGATTCAGCATTATTACTACACATTTTTGGCTGTAATTGAATCTACGTTATGTGTGCTAATTCATCCATGTTGTTTGTTTTTTTAAATTGACTTTTGACGTTTTATATTTTATTTTAGTTTATTTATATTATTTTGCTTTGTTAACGACGTTATACGTTCATAACAATAAAGCTATGTTTGACTTTGACTTTGACTTTATATTTAATATATTTAAATAAATAATATCAATATAAAACACTTCACCACTCAGTTAAAGTAGGCGAAAACCTGAACTGCCGTTGTCGAGTAGTGAGGTCGCGATGTTCTTCTTACAGTATTCGGATCCTACAGATTTTAGCAAATTGCTGGTTGTATTATGCTTATTTACATTCGACGTTATAAAAACCAGGGTTGGCATGATTTAATTCTTGTTTTTTTTTACAAAACTCATAAATTTCCAACCCTGATAAAAACTAAGCACTGAAATATACAGATATGTCTTTGCCGGTACGATATATCGGCACGTAAATATCGCTATCGGCCGATATATCGTATCGGCAATAAAAAGTCAAATCGTGCGATCTCTAGTATTTTAATAAATAATTTGTTTCTAATTCAAATAATTACTTGGTTGACCCTATTGCAACTATGTACCTACTTATTTAATTCAGTGAAATGTAGTTTGTTTTATTCGAACATTTTTATTTCTGTGTGTCTTATGCGCGACAACGTGTTTGTAAATGCATTTCTATTATTGAAGTTTTACCGTTGCGAAATATATTCACCCTCAAGTTTGTAAATATGTGCATTAGATTATCCCATGGTATTTTTGTATGGTAAATAGCGAATAACATTATTGGCTTGGACGTAGCCGGCATGATTTGACCTTACTTTGATGTTATCAATTTTGAGATAGATATTTTGAATTTTTTACGAAATAAATTTTTGAGTTTTGTCTTCACCATATCAGTGCGATTTCGACGATGGAGATGGCTGATAAAGGAATTCAAAACTGTTTTCACTTCATTTTAATTCTTAATAGACAATAAGTGTTTAGTTATGTTGTGATATTTGTGGTGATTTTTTATTAGTCTAATTTTTATTTTTAATTTAGCGGCTATCTTTTTCAAAGCGCAACTAAGACAAAAACACAAATCACACACAAACCCTGCACTGAGGAAAAACTTTTTAAATTTTATTGGATCAATTAAATTTTGCTATTTAGGTTTCTCCGGATTTTCTTTTATTTAGACTTACTATAAGAATACAATATTAGTTCCTACAAACATCAAATGCAAAAATAATATTATAAAACTTTTATTCCCCGTGCAATTCCTCTATTAACAGTTGCCAAAAATATCATGTAATTCTCATATTAAAAATGTGCTTGCCCGAATAAAAGTTTTATGATTCAGTGGCCACGTGACCATATTCTTCGTAGTGGCAATCAGTGAGTCGGTGAGATGTTGCGCGAACGCGCTATGTCTTGTACGAGTTTGGTTCCTGGCAATGGAGGACGCATCGTGTTTTTCGAAGAACGAATCATTATTCGTAATATTATTGTATTATTTTTATTTATTGCATTGTTTAAGTGATTTATTAGAGGACTGGAGGAAGCTGTTTACGTCATGATTCGGTGTGAGGGTATGCCAGTAAGAACAACATTGGAATAATTCAGCGCTTTCAGAATAAAGTATATTCCACACATAGTCATGGATTTTGATCAGTTTGGCAAAGTTTTGACTAAATCTGTGACTTTGTTTAGAGAATAAAGAAGTGTGAATAGAAAGGAAGGTGTATTATACCTATGTATGTAATCAAGAACACCTCCTGTGGTGATAGACATAACCATAGTAATGCAGTTACTGTTAAGAGGATTTGTCAACTTAGTTTTAGTAAAATACTCCTGTTTTAAATAAAGATACTTAAAGTACGAAAATTAATGTTATTTTCAACGACTAATACATGGTGTCAGGTGTGGGGTGCTACTGATCTTAAAATATCTTGTGGTAACACACTAACTTCAGCACCTGAATCTAGCTTAAATATAACAGGTTTTTCATTAATAACTACCTTTTTTGTCCACATAGTAACAGAACTATAATCCACAGACCCTATGGATTTAAATATTGACCCAATGTAGTACTCCGATTCACTCGAGCCATTACTATTCCCGTCATCATCTCTGCCAGTTCTAGCTACCTCATGAACTGGTTTGTCATCTTTTATGTTTCTCTCCTTTCTACACACACTGGCAAAGTGATTTCGTCTTTGGCATTTTGCACAGGTCTCTCCAAAAGCTGGACACCTTCTTTCCGGGTGAATAGCAATGGCAGATTCAAAGCTCGCACTGCCCAAAACGTAGAAGAATTGAGGCAAATTGTTAATGAACACCAACAACTAGATGTATCCTACGGAACCCAGGGGCGGTCAAACGGGGGGGGGGGGGCATGGCCCCACCCTTGGCGTCGATTTGCATTATAAAAGCCCTGCCTCCATAAATTGACCAATCGTGTCAAACGCTTAATTTTTTAAAAATATTTAAACGCAAGAAATATTAATAAAAATAATTAAGTAAGTAGGTATAATATAATATAGGTATCTATAATTTTCTTAAAATTTACTTAGCCGTTTTTTGCGTATTTTTCCTACTTGTAAACCAAGAATCATCAACAAAAAAGGGCGTGGCACCCAAACATTTTTCGCCTGCGGCGCTAAGACTTCTCCTGCCACCGCCTCTCTAAATTGCCATAAGCCGCCACTACATGCCCCCCCCCCCATCAAAATGTTGATATGACCGCCCCTGACGGAACCGGCTATACAATCCTGGACTCTGACCTGCATATTCACGCTTATTGTCTAAGCTTAATACAAGAATTGTTATCAAACGACAATCCACAGCGAATGCAATTTGCGGAGTAGTTTATGGGTAATTTGCATAATTAAAACGTCTTTGAAAGAACCCTTTTTAATGACGAGGACTCTCTGGTTTTTAAATTCCCAACAAATGAAAATGAGGAGTTCTGAAACTCCACATTTATTTATAGAGGAGCCTCTGCATTCATTATTTCTGTTCGCGTGTGGGCGGCTATACAGAAAAGAGGGATAATTGGACCATTTTTTTAAGGGATTCTCAATTCGGCGAGATACCGTCATGAAACTCCGTAAACGCATTAGACGATAAAGGGATGGGACAAGGCTACTTTCAACAGAACAACGCACTAATTTCCGTTACTCTTGAAAATTAAAATTTTTCGAAGAACGAATCATTATTCGTAATATGCCAGTTAGGTACCATAGAAAAATCGGACCAGATGCGTAAGCTCCCATCTTGCCTGTAGTTCATGCGATGACGAGCCAAGGATTGAGAAGTCGTGCGGTCAGCTATCCCTACACCGGCTACCAGTTTAATAATGGCCGACGACATGTGTCATTTCTAATAACCTTATTTTTACAGAACTTAAATTTGGTCATGACCGGAGTTTAATATTTACGAATTATAAATAACTTACAATCAAAAATAACAGAGCAGGAGGCGAAATTGTTGACGCCATGTACTTTTTTGTGTTCGTGAGATTCAAAATATAGTTGACGGTTAAAAGTCGTCCTACAGGATACGTATATATGGCAAATTAAAGAGGGGCAAAGGCAAAATTAGCATAACCTCTAAAAAAAAATCAATTCAAAAGCATTTTAAAAGCTATAAGTTTATCTCGGCACGATATACTCGTTTAAATTCATAATCTAGGCCCTAAAATATAAATTCTTATAAAATTAATTAGTTTTGAGGTAATATTTCTGTAACGGCTCTGTAAACTTCAAATGTGACAAAATGAAAAAGGAATAGGCAGACGGATTGTAGACTGATGGAGAGAGATATCGGTGTACAGGCCTAAGAAAAAGATGCATATCTACATGACACTCGAAGTGAGGTGCAGCAGATATTTCACCTGTTGACGCTTTTCCGGCGAAACGAATTATATGCGGTATATTTATATTCGTCCCGCACTTGTGAATATGTGGTCATTCATTTATCCATCTCTCATCAACACAGTGATTGCCAGTATTCGCGAGATGCTTTTTAAATTAAGGGACTTTTAAATGACAGGTTGGCAAAAATGTTTCAAATATGGCGTCGGCCGCCATACCGAAGTTATACATTTTGATCACAGTCACTGCCGTGTAGTGATGAAATAAAAATGTAACTAATCGTTACAAAGTAAGCGTTACTAAGTGATCACTAAAAGTTACAAGTCCTAGTTTTATAAAGGACTTGTTACTCTTGCCTTTTCGTTACATCTTTACTTAGTGGTTTCGGTTAATATTTGCAAAAAATTTTCAATATAATCCAATACTTTAGATAATAGCAGATATTTTCAAGTTTGATGATAAGTATAATGATGAAAATACCTTTTACGGAAGTTTAAATTCCCCAAATGAATTTGTATCCTTTGTTTTTCAAATGGAAAAGTTAATTTCTTCATTACTCGATGACTTATACAGAACAGAAAATTTCTGAGCGACACTAATGAAATTAAATTGATTTATTTCCAACATCCTTGGGCAAACTTCCCCGTTTTTAATGTTACTAAATTATTTATAAGACTTCGCTTGTTCTATACTATAAAATATACTAACAGAAATTCAATTACTTACTAAAAATCTGAAAAACCCAATAGAAAACAAAATTTTATGTTATTTGTAGTGAAATCTATAATAATATACAGGGTGCCCAAAAATATACCGATGAACTTTAAAGGGTGGTAGAGGACATCAAAGCTACCTTTTTTTTTTAATAAACATATGCCCGCAAATGAGTCGTTTGGGCCGTAGAGCAATAAAATATTTTAAATCATTTATATCGAAATAATCACATTAATTTAGTTGGACATCACTGTCTTCCGTTCAACATTTTTTGTTTCAACTGCGTTTGTTGTTGGGGACCACAAACATTTCTTTGTCGCAATAAACATTCCAAACAGGCCAATTTTAAGACCGTAGTATAACTTATTTATTGTAACATTAGCTTTGTTGATTGTTAATTGAAAAGTTGTATTGAAAATGGTGCAGCAAACTATAATGGAAGATAAGCTGCACGCTTGTATGAACATAGATATCCGGAACGTCACCAACATCATCATAATATAACCTAGAGAAAGTGGAACCCCCAAGCGTCCTGGTAGTGATGGTCGTCTAAGAACTCGTACGGTTGAAATTTAAGAAGAGGTTCTACACACCATGTGAAGGAAAATAAATCCACAAGTGTTCGCGCAATGGCACATCATATGGGATCATCCACGTCGACGGTACAGCGTGTATTACATGAACAACTTCTCTACACCTACCATTTACAACGCGTACAAGTTTTAAATTCTGAAGATTATCCACATCGGTTTGGTTTTTGGGTTACAATTTAATAGAACCTCACTTCGGGAGAATAGTATGGTTTTCTGATGAGGCACGTTTCACGTGCAATGGCTATTTTAATAGTAGAAACCGCAACATTTGACATGATGAAAATCCTCACGCTGTGGTCTCTAGAAGACAACAACATGTGGACTGGTATTCTTGGGGAATCTAATAGTTGCTGCCTGCTCGTTTGAACGCAAACATTTATCTCCATTTTCTGCAAGATGTTGTGCCTCTATTATTAGAAAATGTCCCTTTATACACATTAGAAATAACATGTGGTTTCAACATGATGAGGGACATCCACATTTTGGTTTGAACTTGCGCCAGTATCTGGACCAGCGATTTGCCCGCCGATGAATTGGAAGAGGAGGTCCCGTGACCTGGCCCGCGCGTTCTCCCGATCTGAACCCCCTTCGGGGTTATATGAAACCTTTAGACTACGGAACGTTTTCGCAATGAGGAAAATCTCTTAGCAAGGATAATGGCCAGTTGTACACTTGTAGAATATTCGTACTTCATATTTATACTTGTAGAAATTCCATAGAGTCCGTGAGTCAATGAACCGACGGTGCAATCTTTGTATTGAAGCAAATGGTCAACATTTTGAACAATTATTGTAAACCATAAACCAACCAAAAAGTGATTTAATAATGTCCTCCTGAACATTTTTTTTTCTTTTATTGGCATTTGGCTGAAAAGTCATACGCTTCACGCCACTGAGGTCTGTCAGGGCGACTTTTGTTTTAAAAGACAAACCAGAAGAAATCTTGCTACTAAGTGCGAAAAAGGCATTATTTTTTTTTTGCGTTCCATTATTAAAACTTGGTGGAGATGTGACGTTTAGACTGCCTTAATTTTCTATAAAGCATATAAAGGGTTGGGCAAATGTTCCGGAACGGCTTAATTACAAGCGAACGAAAAGTGATATCGAATCGGGGTTTTGGGCAATCTATAGGACAAAAATTTTACTATTTGACTGGTATACCATATGTCAGTAATGTCACCAACTGTCAAGTGTCGACGATATTTTTTTATTTTTTTAAATGGAACACCCTGTATATTATCAGATATTCTAGATCTTCAATAAATTACAAATATTTTTCATATAGCATACCATATGATTAAATTCAACTGTTTCGGAAATACGGGCAAATGAATGTAGTACATTTTATTTAAACAAAACCAAGGTAATAACTTTAAAACACAATAATATAAAATAATGGTTATTTAATTAAATGTTCAAAATGTCGTCCTTCAGCCACCTGACAGTGTCCAATCCTGTCGGAAAATTCAGAACGCACGTTTTGCAAATGTTCACGAGAAATAACATGCACAGCATCTAAAATTCTGTTTTGAAGATCCTCCAAAGTCTTAGGTTGTGTACGATATACGACAGTCTTTAAATGACCCCAGAGGTAGAAATCTAGAGGTGTTAAATCTGGAGATCTAGGAGGCCATTCAATGGACCCTCTCCTACCTATCCACCTTCCAGGAAAAGTTTGATCTAAATAATTTCTGACATGTATACCAAAATGAGCTGGCGCCCCATCTTGCTGAAACCAAATGTCATTCGCTAGTATTTGATCGTTAACCTGATCATGATATAAATTAATCAAATTTGGTATAATTCTATTTCGAAGCAGATCTAAGTAGTAAATAGATGTCAAGTTTCCATCAAGGAAGAAAGGCCCAATAATATGGTTTCCAATTATACCTGCCCACACATTTAATTTTTGGGGGTGTTGCGTACGGTGCTCAATCATCCAATGGGGATTATGGTCTGACCAGTATCGACAGTTGTGCCTATTGACGAAACTATTAAGACAGAATGTAGCCTCGTCAGAAAATAAAATACGACTTACAAAGTTAGGTTGTAGGTCTATGTAGTCCATTATTTCTTGACAAAATTGCATACGCCTATCAGGATCGTCCTCTGATAGTTCTTGAAGCAAGCTGACTTTATAAGGAAACATTTTATTTTTTTTGAGGATTCTTCTAATTGATTTTTCGCTGTTTTCATGTGCAAGAGCAAGCTTTGGAACTGACGTCTGTGGTTCTTCTTGCAGGGCAAGCAAAACATCCAGGGATTTCTCGTCATTTGTAGCAGTTTTCGGACGACCTGTTTTTGGCAAGTTTTTTACCGTACCCGTATGCTCAAAGTTATGGAATATTCTATTAGCAGTTGATTTAGAAATGGGATCTCGAACAGGAAAACTTTGATTGAAAAGGTCGGTTGCTTCTTGAAAAGATCTCCGTCTATCCCCATATCCTATCATCATAAGCAGAGTAATCCGTTCTTGTTCAGTTAGCTGAACCATAGTTTTATCAGTTATATCAGAGGTTTAGTCGATAAATAAAAAACTCGCACAACTCACTTAATACAAATAAATAAAAATTAAATAGGAAATGTGTCAGAGTGACACTTGGGAGTCATGGAAACTAAGACTTTTATTTGGAATGTCATAATAAAAGAAATATGTTGCTTGATTTTTAAACAAAATGTAATATGGGCTTTCTAGATTCATTTGCCCGTATTTCCGAAACAGTTGAATTTAATCATATGGTATGCTATATGAAAAATATTTGTAATTTATTGAAGATCTAGAATAACTGATAATATACAGGGTGTTCCATTTAAAAAAATAAAAAAATATCGTCGACACTTGACAGTTGGTGACATTACTGACATATGGTATACCAGTCAAATAGTAAAATTTTTGTCCTATACATTGCCCAAAACCCCGATTCGATATCACTTTTCGTTCGCTTGTAATTAAGCCGTTCCGGAACATTTGCCCAACCCTGTATAAGATCTATCATTGAATATGGCAGTATTATGTATGGTTCAGCATGTAATACTTATTTACAAAAACTAGATCCACTACAGTCTAAAGCCCTTAGGGTTTGTTTAGGAGCTATGAGATCATCGCCTGTAGAGGTATTGCTAACCTTTAAAACCACCCCTGTGTCTCCGTAGAGAAGCACTTAGTGCTTAATTTCTATTTAAGCACAGATTTTTTTGGTACAGATCTACTCAGTAACAGAGCTAGGCTTAATAACTATGATCTAACCAATAAGTATTGGCAGCACAAAAACTGTCCTCCACTTTGTGAAAGTTTCCGGACTTCAAATCAAATTTTAAATTGAATCCCATCGTTTTTCACTTCGAATTATAAGTACTATAGTATTAGGGATCTTCCTTGTCTTCTAAGTCAGGCTTTATGCCTTTAACTTCTATTCAATGATCTGTAGCGTTATAAGCCGAATTTCACATAAAAATTTGGTTTGGGCAATGCCCTAAGTATTGTTGTTTGAGAGTGCGTCAATTTTGCTTAATGTTGTCACTGTTTCTTCTCGAAATTGGTTTTCTTGTTTAAAATATTATATCTCGTCAAGCTCTCCAGCTCAGTGCCTCGCAACTATAACTGGAGGTAGCCAATTCTTAGGGTACTGATAAGTGGAGCCTGGCGGATAATGTATGTGTGTTTGTCTAATAAGTGGGTTAGTGGCAATGTCCGTACGTCTGTAGTAGTTTGTGATAGTTTTATTGTAAAATTCGATTAAAGTGGGAATCTCAAAATCTCTATGTAACACCCTATTCACAGCATACCTTGGAGCGTCAGCAATGATTTTTAAAGCTTTGTTCTGAAATATCTGGAATCTGTTATGCTCGGTCCTGCTTATCATGCACCATGTTGGCACACCATAAGTCAGGACCGGCCTGACCAAAGTCTTGTATAAGTTTACTTTAGTTCTATATCCTATTTTACTCTTTTTATTTAAAAGACAGTAAATAGAACCCAGCTGCTTTCCAGCCCTTTTAAGTCGTGCCTCGGAATTTTTCTTCCAGTTCAATCTTTGATCAAAAATTAGACCCAGATACTTGACTTCTTGAACCCAATTTACTTGTATGCCGTTCACCCTTAGAAGGGTCTTGGGCCTTCTCACCGTGCTTTTCAAAAAGAAAATGCCTTTTGTCTTGGCGGGATTCAGACGAATCTTCCAGTCCGAAAGCCATTTTTCTTATGGTTTAATGTGGCTTTGCAAATAACAAAACATTTAATGAAAATATTCTAAAAACTGAACTTTCACTGTACAACAAAGCCATGTTAATTTTTACCGATGCTTCCAAAACCTCGGATGGTAATGGAGCAGCTTTCTATATTTCGCAAATAAAGGGTGAATTTAAATTTAAAATTGATAAACGATGTAGTATTTTTACTGCAGAGGCTTGGGCAATTCGAGAAGCTCTTAACTTTACTCTAGAATCCTCCAATCAAAAATTTGTCATTCTTACTGACTCAATGTCGGTCCTTAAAGCTTTAGGTAATATTAAACCTTGGATATATAAAACCAACCCCGAAATATGGAATATTAAAAAACTGTTGCGACGAAATACACTGCGCAAAAAGCATATTTAATTTGTGCGGGTCAAAGTTCATACTGGTTTAGGCAGTAATGAGCGTGCTGATTATCTGGTTAAGTAGTGCATCCTTAGTGAAAATTGAAAATGATCTCTCACTAGATGATGCTTATGTCTTAAAATCTTTCTTAAGGGATAAATGGGACAATCGCTGGAAAAACTATTGCAGATCATCACCTACAAGGTATTCGCTACTTGTTGAAAATATCCCTCATAATTACTGGCATAAAAAACCTAACTGTTTCAAGACGCTTCATTACCACAATTATTCGCCTAAAATTGGGACATCTATATAGGATCGGTATTTTACCCTCTGATAAATGTGACTTGTGCCAAGTTAGATGCGATCTAGAACCTATCTTTTTCGAATGCAGAAAATATTCTGCTTTTATCAGCATACTTTACAGCTACCTAATACAGCTGCGTAAAATTGAATGCCCCTTCAATATCCTTTATCTTTTGTCCTTACAAAATAGAAAAGTCGATAAGGTTCTTTTTGAGAACTTACATAAAGTTATAATAGAATTATAAGGTTAAAACATTAGAATTACTATCCATGTCTTTCTGTCTGAAATTTTTTTGTAAATTAATATTAACTATTTATGGCTGAAATAAATAAAACTGGCCAAAACCATTTACCCTTCTTTCCACCAAAACGGCTCATTTGCGGACATGTTTATTAAACAAAACAAGTTTGTTTTGATGTCCTCTACCACCCCTTAAAGTTTGTCGGTATGTTTTTGGGATACCCTGTATAATAATAATTAGAATCGTTGTTATAATCTTATATACACATATAAGTTTAGTTTAGATTAAGGTTTTTAAGATGCCCATTAGTTCTTTCCATATTTGCGTTCATAGTGTGTGGTTTTCAGTTTACTGGTCACGGTAAGCACTATAATATGGTAGAACGATAATGCATCAATAATAAACTTTTTGGTTACTTATCCCCAATGTTAGCAATACATTATTTATTTTTTTTTTTAATAACTGTATTTATTAAATATATTATTAATTGTTTGATTGAAATGAGAGTATATATTTTGGCTACAAATTAACAACACACAAGTTTTTAAACTCAATTAATAGTTTTCATTTTAATTTTTACCTACATTAAAAATATAAAACTACATTGGTGCAGAAAATCTTTAAGTGCGCTAGGCGTTGGTGCCGACAGCCCAAGTTCCGCTTTTCGAGGTCATTGAAATTGAACACGATATTCGACAGTTTTTCGCATCTGGTCTGGTTTTACCTGGGGTTAGGTGGTTTCCACGGTCCTGCAATCTCACGCCGGCGCCGTGACAAATGTTGGATGATCTAAGGACTAGCATTACAAATAATGTAATTTTCTTAAAAATAAAAAAAGCTTCAGAACTTAATAGTTCTATTTTTCATTCACCTTTACCCTCCTTTTACCTAGGCATACTTTGAGGATATTTTTCTTTTATCTTGCGTTGTGTCGAATTAACGGCTTTAGAGCGATGAAGTGACAGTTACCACACTGTACATAATATATTAAATTACTTTTATGTGCAATAAGACAGCCGACTAAGAACCGAATAGATTTACCTTACTTTCCCATTTCTTCCAATTGAGTAAATACTTCAAAAAATTAGTACAATACATTTCATAATATATATAAGTAATAAAATATACCCGTTATTAGTTCCCATATTTCCATAAAATAAAGAGTCTATAAATATTATGACTATAGGTGGGATTTTATGGATTTTTAACACGTGTTTAAAGCTTATGTTATTAAAGACTTTTATTGTCTGCTGAATAGAAGAGTGCCTTGTCAGTCCTATTGATTGACAGCTTAGATTACTTAAATTAAGTTTTTCCGATGGCATGTATACTAGGAACAGCACCGATCGTGTTTTACCTTCTCGTGATATTCTAGTAAAAGTGTGAGACGTTCGTTTTTAAAATATTTAAAAAGTACTTATATTCTTACGTAATATTTTGTGTATAGGGTGTCCATTTTTCGATGTAATTGCAGGATATCTCGGTAACTAGTAAAGCTAAAGACTTGCGGTTTTTACATTATACTGCGCTACTTTTTGTGAAACAAAAGATGCCGCAAACAGAATTATCATAGCTTTCTTAGCTTTTAAGCTACAGGGTGTTTTCGAAAATGTTTGCTTTTTGACCACTCCCTGTAGTTCGGTTATCCTTTAACTTATTAAAAAATTGAAAATTGGTGCTAATAGAGTTCTTTAAGTAGAATTCTGTGGCGTGCTTACTTTATTTCTGAGAGTTTTACTTTTCGAGATTTAAAGCAAACATATCATTTTTTTAAATGGGACACCCTGTAGATTTTTCTCTTATTTGATTGGGCTATTTTTAAGCTTTTCAAATATATATAATAGTTGATAGGTATTATTAACAATAAACGCACAAATCAAAAATTTAGAAAATTAAGGTAGTATATAGGCCATAAAACCATTGAAACAACCGAAAGAATATGTCATGACTGCTAGAATAAGTATTATGTAAAAATAGACTAAAATTACATTTACAACTGGGGACCCATATCTTGTATTATGGCGATTGATAATGCCTGCGCGAAACTCTTGCATTGACAGTACGTAAATGGTGCACAATCTTTACTTAATAGGCCTTCAAACGATATTTATTTAATAATTTTTTAGACAACTTTATTACTACGAGATATTTTTCTATGACTTTGCACATACTTCTAGTGCCTCTACAAAAGCCATAACGTTCATTTCGTCCCTTTCGCGATTTTCCTTATTATTATTATTGATAGGAAATTGATGGGAAAGTGTAAATTTAAAAAAATGTTAAATGTCCTTGATATTTTAAAACAATTAGGGGATATATCTTGATATGGAGTAATAAGAACTCGTAGAATGGAGTAATATTTTCAAATCAACGTTAGAATACCAGTATAATGGCCTTATACAAGTATTGTTAATAACTAATTCTAATTGTGTTACGAGATTACAATAAAATTACCATTAACATTTTGAATGTGGGCCAAAACGCTTGCCTTTCTGTGACGTCAATAATCTGTAGTTACCGATGTTATCAAATATGCTGTTTTTGCAATTTTATTACTCTAGTACAATAGTATATTTTTGTAGAGTTAAATGTACATTTCAGTAATATTTTGATTAAAATTTGTTGATATTTTTAAAGCGATTTGGTAAAACAATACAATAATCAGTAAAAAATCAAACAATAAATGACAGCCGGATAATTATTAATATTCGTATCGTATGTTTATTCATGGCAACTGTGATTTGATATAACAGTGGTATTGAGTGGTATATTTAATCAGCATTTTTAAATTGAAATATGTATCTCGAAAACGGCTGGAGCAAATATCAACACAATATTATTATATTTTTAATATTAAAAAAAAAAATGCATTACATGTTTCTAAAATATACTGGATGTTCCACTTAAAGTTACCCAAGGTTGCATGTTAAACTAATTTGCCATATTCATTTGTTTTATTTCGTAACAGTTTCCTGTGATTGGTGTGCCAGATAAGGGTCAATATTAATAGAATGCTAAGACGCTGCATTCCGTTGGTAATTCCAGGCGCCATATCTCCGTAACCGTGCATTGTAAAAAAAAGCGCGGACTCAATTAATAGAATTTTTTGGGCTCTACAACTTTTGTATTTATGCGATTGAGCAAAAAAATATTTTTCGCGTCGAAAATAAGGAAAAAGTGATTTTTGGAGACTTTGGCGCCCTCTCCTTTCTGCAGTTTTAGTCGTAGCGCAGTTACTCCATGAGATAAATTGTGGAGAATATTGTTTTCTACAATATTTGTTTACAAAATATTTCTCTGCGACTTACCGTTTTTGCGGAAAATCAGGTCAAAATTATTTTTGAGTTTCCCACAAGCGCCCAAGGGGGGGGGGGGGGGGCGACAATTTGGTTTTAAGCTAATCACATGCCCCCCTAACCATTTATGAAATAAAATCGCTTATAGTATTTTTTTCTCGCAAATTTTACAGATTGGCTGTACTATACATTTTAGCCATTTTTTAAGCTTTAGCGACATGATGACATGTATTTTAACAAAACGGTTTTTTTGCCTATACATTTTGACAAATAGACATGCCAGATAGATATTATTTTGTTTGTTTCAATGGATTCATGACCTAATTACTACCCTAATTTTAAAAATTTTTCGTTTTGTGCCTTTATTGTTAATAGTAACTATCAACTTATATATATTTTTGAAAAACTTAAAAATAGCCCCAATCAAATAAGAGAAAATAATACAGGGTGTCTTATTGAAAAAAATCATATGTTTGCTTTAAATCTCGAAAAGTAAAACTCCCAGAAAAAATGTAAGCACGCCACTGAATTTCTGTGTAAAAAAACTCTCGTAGAAACAGTTTTCAATTTTTTAATAGCAAACATTTTCGAAAACGCCCTGTAGCTTAAAAACTAAAAAAGCTATGACAATTCTGTTTGCGGCATCTTTTGTTTCACGAAAAAATAGCGCAGTAATGTAAAAGCCGCAAGACTCTATCTTTACTAGTTACCGAGATACCCCGCAATTACATCGAAAAATGGACACCCTGTACAGTGTTTCCGTACTAGTACAAAAACAATGTCTTCTATAATATAAATGTTGGTAGGTACTCACTGCCAAACTGATGAAGCATGTAGACTATTTAATTCATTTCAATAGTAAATGTTTTCAGATTAATTAACTTAATTAGCTAACAGGATATAAAAAGGAAGTGACCTTGCAATCAGGAAAAGGATCGCGTCCCATATGTAGCGGGTGATATAACATATCTCAATGCAACACTTATTTTAAAAATATTTTAATGCAGTAACTGCAGTTGCAGCGAAGCGTATGTTGTGAAGTTGATTAGTTGATGATCATTTGAGGTTATAAGAACCACGAAACTGTATAATTTTCCTTCACTTAACAAACTAAGTAATATTATAAAATATTAATTTAATTTGTAAATAACTCATTACCGATACACGACAAACGATACGAAGCGAACGGTAGTAAATTAAAAGCTCCGTTTTTTGGAACCCAACTAATCTATACCGGATAAGCTAACAAAATATATAATTTTATTAATAATAAACAATAATACAAGATATCGATATACTTACTACTGCCAGCGTTCGTATACGCTGCTACTGCACACATAAAAATAATGTCTTAACGTAAAGCCGTTGCTTTCTAATCAAGAGTATATTGACTTTCGTATGTGGCGAAGAAATAAGATCTCTAAAGTGAGAAAAAAATGTATTCGTATTTGTGCACTTAAAATAAAGGAAAATATCTCGTATTAAAATGATTCTGGTTACTGTAGTTTGTGTGTAAATAGGTTTTATATTAAATAATAAATATCTCAAACTGAGGAGAGAATATTTTTAATTGTAAACTTAAATCTAAAAATAAAACTATTTTCTCTCTGTATAAGACCAAGGGTGCTTCACTGCGTGTACATTAAATCTTCCATTGAGATCGTTAAAATCTTATATGGAAACCTTAATTTCCTAATTTTTAACAATTTTATTTATTAACAAACGTACATGTTGTACTGGATGTTTCTATGATTCACGTCCTCCTTACAGTTGTGGATTCTTGCAAAGAAAAACTGCTTAAAATACAAAACTTGTAGTTTTCCCTAAAACAACAACATTATTTTATAGATTTTTCGAAAACATCTTGGGCGTTTCAGAAAAACTAGTAAAATTTGTAATTTTAAGTTTTCTTTCTATGCAAAAATAAAAACTGTATGATTGGCGTACAACATGAAAATATTCAGTATGTATGTACATTCATGTTGAAGAAATTAATAATTGTTCAAAATAAGAAATATAAGTTTTCAATATAATATAACAATAATTAACATTTTTTTAAACTTTACGATTATTTCGTTATTTGCTTGTTGTTCATCAAAATATTAAGATTAAATAGGGCGAAATTAAAAATACAACTATATTTAAACAAAGTGAGACAATATACAAACAATATAACTAATCTACTAAAACATCTATAATGGCTAAAAATACAACAAGTTTTATTAATTTCTCCAGGAATAAACTTACCAAATGCAAAATAAGTTTATGATATCATATTCAACCTATATCTCTTTACTTTTCTCTACTGCTACTTTTTCGTTCAAAAATTAAAAACGTTTATGTATACAGTGCATTTCTTTGTACATAATAATATGTGCCATAGGGTTTTACAAGGTAAATTTTTAACCCCATGTTAAGCAGATTTCTCTAAACCTAACCCCACGTTAGGCAGATTTCTCTAATAAAATTAATGTATAATAAAGCAACTAATCCTGAAACTTGAAAAAACATAATAATTCAGATTTAAAGAATAAGTTACACACGTGGGACGCAGTTTTATCTATTATCATTACAAGATTGCATCAATTTCAACCAAATTATAAGATCCTTAGAAAAGCGGCAAGGAAGTTTAATAGGTTAGATTATAAACTTCCTGGTAACAATCTAAATGTACTAGGTATATTATATTTTACCATGTATAAAATAAATCTACTAACCTTGCTTTATTCAAATAGTCCTCAGGAATAGTGCTCGGAATTTTTGAAGTTCGAATACTCACTTTATTATTCAAATATTCAAATTTTTCAATATTCAAATATCATCTATGAGTATTCAAATATTCGGTTTCGAATATTCAAATATTCAAATTATTATTCAACAATTTCAAACATTGAATAATTTTATTATTTGGCTTTTAATACCTAATTTAAATTATAGCTTTAGCTTCCACGTATTTAAAAAAATGAAAACTTTTAAGTATAGGCACTTATAATATATACAGTATATTATATAATAAAAAAACTTTAAAGGCTGGTGCACGTAACAATAAATAATTTTAAAGTAAAAATATTTGATAAATGAATACTCGAATATTTAAACATTTAACATGCAATTAATGAATATTTAAATATTTGAACCCTTGAATAATCGAACACATGAGTAATTTTAAAGAAAAATATTAGATATTTAAGTATTTGAATGGTCCAATAGGCGAATTATTCGAGTTTGATTCCTAGCATAACTCAGAAATTCAGGATCTCACCAGGACAGATCACAACGGAACGACAAGCGACTTGAAAATGAAGAAGATGAACAGAGCACTAATTATTCCGAAATTGTGATCGCTGATCGCTCCGTCTTTTTCGATTGCACGTACATAAGTATCGAAAACAACAAAGACGCGTGTCATATGTTAGTTCCGCCGTGGTCACGTAAACATTATAGTTTTAAAATTAGAACTCGGTGATCTCAAAATAACGTAGATTGGCATTAAACTAACAACTAGTTTCTTAAATCAAGTTCCTAGAGTTTCTATAAAGAATATCGTTGCGATTTCAGCGCGAGAGAATATTTTTTTTGTTTTAAGCTCAAACTATCTAAGCAAGAGAAATCTGAAATCTTAAACTATAACTTTTAAATGTTCTTAATTATTCTCAAACATGATGTTTTCAACGGGATAGTTACGGTATTTCCGTTAAAGAAAAATGTCTTTAAATTGAACACATAAGTTGAAATTTTTTTTTCCCCATTTTAAATCTTATTGTTTTTTTTTTTAAAGTGAAGAAGTTCTCTTTATTTCCATATCTCAAGTGTTCTAAGTAAATAAATATTTCTGAGAGCAATTATTTCTTTGAAATAAGACTTCATTTTCATGTTTGTGAAATGAATGTATCTTATTCTGGCAATATTCGTTGACGTGTTATAGAAAAGTGTACTACAGTGTACTGTGATACAAGTTAAAAGATATTTAAGTCACGTTTGTCCCAAAAATGCATTCGTTTACGTAAACAATAATTAAATTATAAATTAATAAATTTTTTTAAATAACAAGCTTTTTAGGACTAAGATTGGTCTAACCCTGATAAAAAAATAAGATATGCATCTAACGAAAAAGACTGACACGTCTTCTCGATACTACCATAGTTTAAAGAATAAATATAAGTTGCGTCACAGTCGATACAGAGACAGAGTGTCTCACTGTGTGGTTTAAGTTATATAAACAATGAAGTGTACACGTTGTCCTAGAAATTTAATTTACTTAATGCTTGTTAAAACATTAAATGCCGGATAACAGTGTTTGTTCAGTGGACGGTTGTGAGAATCGAATAAAAGGCGGACTATCATTTTTTATATGCCCAAAAGATCAAGAAAGGTATATAGGTACCACGACATTTAATAAAATTATAGTAAGTTTAGTTGTTATTTTTAGAGCGTTGTTAAGTAGCGGTGTAGGGTATAACTTATTAAATAATTATTTAAATCATAAAACAAATTAATAATAATGTAACGAATGTATGGATGTATGTAGGTAGGTAGGTACATATTAGGTAATTTTCTTCAAAGTAAATAAAAAAATATCCAGAATTACATAGAAACATTTTAAACTGCGGTTGGTGCTGGCTTGTACTTGATGAAAATTTATTATAAATAATTGTAATAAAGACAAACTAATTTCCAAATTGAATATTTCCTACGAGTTTCGCTATACTGTAGCTTTATCGAGGCATTTTATAAATCGAATGATGTGCTAATGAAAAGGTTTAATTTTTGCAGGTATCATACATGGAAAAATGCACTAGGATTTACAGGGTCCCATAAATACTCTAATATTACACCAGAACAATGTTACAGCCGCATTCGAATTTGTTCTTTGCATTTCCTTGAGGAGAGTTTTGCAAATTCTTCGAGAAGTCCAATTCACAGGTATGCAGTTCCACTTCTAATATTACGGACTAACTCAGATAGCAAAGGTAAATTTTATATTATTTTTTCTTACTAAATATATAGTTTTATACTTATTAGAAATAGGTATTCTACTTTACAATAACTTATAGGTCTAAAACTATAGCATGCGTTCGTTTTTTTCAAATTTTAGGCGACCTAGCGTTGAATGAGGTGTCTAACATACAAGCGAACGAGGCTTGTGCTCAAACAGACTGCGTCAAATTTAAAGATTTCGATCAGGTGCTTTATAAAGGTAAGCAAAAATAGTCCTTATTCCCCAATGTTTGACTTTTTGTAGACATATAGGCAGATAAATAAATGACTAATTCATCTTTAGATGCAGATGTTCAAACGTCAGTAAAGCTTTCAGAACGAACGCCCAGAAAAGTTGTATTGAAAGAGACAGTTAAAACACTGCAAACAACAAGATTCACTCACAAATGTAAAAGAAGGTTGGAAACAGAGGTCACCATGGAAGACGTTTGTAATGCCTTACAGGAGTATTGTTGAGCATATAATTAGAAAGTATTTTTGTAAACAAATTTAATAATTTAGCTTGTGGCAAATTCGCTGGCAATCTGATAAAAAAATTTATTTTTTTAAATTGTTTATATTCACCATTGTACAAAATTTCCTTTAGATTATTTTTTAAATTTATATACTAGGGTTCGTATTTATTTTACATTTAAATTCATAAACAGCGAGGTTAAAACAATAAAATTAAATAAAGGTAATAATAAAGTAAGTATTTTAAAAAACTTGCAAGTTTGTATGTATGCCATTTTGTATTTGTGAACTGTGTTTTTAATATAAAAAGTAATTAAACATGCAATGCGCTTTTTATATACCTAAACTTATACCTAGTTATCAAATTTCAAATGTGCCATAAGACTATTATTTCAATATTGTATATTGTTTATATACTAAAACTATATACGAATTAAATAATATTTTCTTTTTCTAAAATAATATTATATCACACTTTTGGAAAACCCCAGGTATACAAATAATAATCAAGCAGGACCAAGTTACGTTTTTAAGTCCCCGGTAATGCGCTTGGATTAGGATTAAGTGCAGGTAGCGGCGGCACGCTTGTGTCATGAATACATCAAAGGCCCGACGGAGAGTGACGCAACTTATATTATAATCTTTAAACTATGATACTATAATACTACGAGTACTGGTGTAAACTTCCGTTATTTTTCAATATATGTTATGGGTAGTTACTTTTAATATCAATACCCGTTACTGTTACTTTTACTTTCGGGTAGATTTATTAGCTAGATACTTTTTAGTATCTTTTCACATGAGAATAGAATGAGTTATAGTAATATTGGTATTCGTACCTAATCTACCTTACGGGTATATTCGCTCGATATGTAATTCTGATAAATATTAGATGGTAATAATCCTAATACATTTTCTTTCTCTCTTCTTATTACTTAAGACGATAAGAGGGTAAAAGTAACACATAACACAACAAACAAAATAAATAACTACCTAAGTATAATATGTGTCTATAGTATTATGTTTATAATTAATAACTACCAACCAAAACAAATTTGTACCGATGCCGACGACCGACACTGCGAGCCGATGCCGATTGCCGACCGTCTCAATATCGGGAACGCGATACGCGGCAGTACTTCTATGAATATAAATATTTACAAAATTAACGGGTATTTTAAATATCAGGGAATGGGTACTTTGGGTATTGGGCAAATACCCGTTACATAGTAACGGGTAGATATTTATTTTTCATTACTAACTACCAGCGATCGCATGTCGATAATGCGATCTTTTTAACTTGTATAGGCGCCAAGTCGAGGCATTCGAGTCTAGTCTACCTGCATATAAAATGAATGTTCTTCCTTTTTAAAATACTTGCAATATTTTGGTGAGGTAATAGGGATATTGGGGGACATATTTAACCATATATTTTACCCCTTTCTCAATTTTGAGCGGTGGGGGGCAAGTTTGGAATTTTATATGAGGTGATGTATTTTCGTTGCTAAAATTTGAATCTACGTGAAAAACTACGTATGTTATCAAAAATGTTTTTGACTTGCTCCTCTGATTACGGAATTATGATTGAATTTAAAAAAAATAAATAAATTTTATCCATAAAATATTAAGTTCACTCCTTTGGGAATTGGTAAGCGTTTCCAAGGAAATGCGTAATGTTTACGTATGTCAGTTGAAAATTAAAGCCGGCGCCATCAATAGTAAATGTTGATAACACGCTTACTGACATTAATGTAAGGTCTGAATTAGTAAAGCGCTCTTTTTTAGACGAGGCACTGCACCCATAAGTTGTTTTACTATCCTACTGCTAAACATTCAATCTCTTCGCAATAAGGTGGATGATCTAACTGTCTTCTTGCAGACTGAGGGTTTTCCTGGTATTGTACTACTTACAGAGCATTGGTTGAAACCTAATGAACATTGTTGTGTTACAAAGTATAAAACAGTTTCTATTTTTAACAGGACAGCCTCAATTCATGGAGGTACAGTGATTTTAATTCATGACGATTTTTATCATAAATTCCCTATGGTTAATATAGATAAATTCAATTCTCTGCTCGTAGAGGGTGAATTTGAGTTCTCCATGGTTTACAATAAGTGTAATGGTGTATTTATTGTGTGTATGTACCGGCCGCCGAGAAGCAATGTTGGAGAGTTCTTGGAAAGACTAGAATCGCTTTTAACTGCGATGCCTGTCAACTCGAAAATTATTTTATGTGGCGATTTAAATATTAATTACAATGATGTAGGGTCTCTTGAAACTAACAAGCTAAAGTCTATTTTCTTTTCATTTAATTTGTCTATGCTTGTTAACCAACCTACACGAATAACTTCGAGCTCCAAATCTCTTATAGACTACGTATGTGTGAACTTTAATGAGAGGGTTGATAGTAATACTTTTGTTAAACCATCAGGCATGTCGGATCATGAGGCAATAGTGTCTGTTCTTAATTTCTCTTTGACCCTGGAGGTTGGCCTTCGATATGGCAGGATCTATAGCTCCTATAATTTCCTTAAGTTTCGACAACAGGCTGCTGAGAATAATTGGCTCCATATACTGAGTTCTGGGGATCCCTTGTCGAAATTTAATGAAACTGTCGTAAAGTTGTTTAACGACTACTTCCCTATTCGTAAAATTAGGAAAAAAAAGAGTAAGCCGTGGTCGACGGTAGGAATCAGGACGTCGGCTTTGAATATTCGATCACTACATACGATTCGAAAGTTCACCACGGACCCCTGTTTTCATGACTACTTTAATAGGTACAGAACTGTATACAGACGAGTAATTAGAGCGGCCAAGCAAAAATACTATAATGATAGAATAAATAATGCTGGCAATAAAGCCAAAGAGCATTGGAGAATTGTCAATTCATTAAGAGGAACATCGGTGTCTCCAGGGGATCATTTAAACATTGATTCCAATGCATTAAACTCATTCTATTGCTCAGTGGCAGATGGGTTGATATCTGGCTTAAGGTCTCAGATCGACCCGCTTTCTTATCTCAAAGTATCTATAGCGGATTCGTTTTACTTGTACCATACAAATACTGAGGAACTTAAAACTATAATAAAAAATATCAAAAATAAAAATTCCTCAGGGATTGATGGAATCACACTGAGAATATTTGAAAGCCTTCCCGATAATTGCCTTAATGTTTTATCTGACTCAATCAATATATCCTTCGATAGAGGTATTTTTCCGGATTGCCTTAAAATGGCAATTATTAATCCAATATATAAGGGTGGCGATTCCGATGATCCAGCAAATTTTCGCCCTATATCACTCCTGCCAACTCTGTCTAAAATTATCGAAAGGCTTGTTAAGGAAAGAATGCTCAGTTTCATCCAGCGCCATAACATATTGCTAGATTGTCAGTTTGGATTTCAGAGTGGGAGGAGTACAGGAGATGCTGTGTTTCACTTCTCCGAGAGTTTGTTTCTGGGACTTAATGAGGGCGAACTTGCCGTAGCAGTATTTTGCGACTTCTCTAAGGCCTTCGATTGCGTAAATCATTCCATACTATTGCGAAAACTTTCGTGTTATGGCTTTAGAGGGGTGGCATTAGACTGGTTTTCATCTTACTTGTCTGACAGAAAGCAGATGGTGAGATCTCGGGGTTGCAACTCCAGTGCACTCGCTGTTAGACACGGGGTTCCTCAGGGATCGGTGTTGGGACCCCTGCTGTTTCTACTATACCTAAATGATTTGGCCACAATCAGTATGCAAGGCAAATTCACTTTGTTTGCCGATGACACTACGATCCTATGGACGGGTGGAGATGCAGGGGTTCTTATGAGTACTGTCTCGCATGATCTGCGTGCAGTTCGGGCCTGGTGTGATGCTAACTACCTTAGTTTTAATGCAAATAAAACTAATATACTAACTTTTAAATTTAGTCCCTTAGGTATGGATTGTCCGGTTACTAATAAATCCAGTGTAAAGTTTCTTGGTCTGTGGATGGACGAGAGGCTGAGGTTTGATATACATACCCAGGCTCTCAATGCCAAGTTGGCCTCTGGTTGCTATGCGGTTCGTGTGGTGGCAAATGAGCTGGGTACTGGTATAGCAAGAAGTGCCTATTTCTGCCTGATCGAATCTCATCTCAGATATGGAATTCCTTTTTGGGGGTTTTGCAACGGGTCTCTCTTCTCTTCTGTGTTTGTTTTACAGAAACGGGCAATCCGGTATGTTTGTAAGGCAAGGGTCCGGGATCACTGCAGGCCCTTATTTATTCAACAAAAGATTTTAACCTTACCCTGTCTGTTCATATTAGAGACAGTGCTTCTTGTTTATAAGCGTTTTAGAGACAGTCGGCATACCCATCATTATCCAACGAGAAACAGCAATTGTCTGCCATTGCCTATCCCAAGGTCAACCCTAACTAAAAACTCTCTTATGTACGAGGGCTTGAAAATGTATAATCACTTGCCATCTGTTGTGAAGGAGATAAATAGTCCAGCGCTCTTTAAGAGTATGATTAGAAATACTTTACTACAGAAAGCATATTATAGTTTGAACGAGTTTTTTGAGGACAACTTGTAGTATTGCAGTGACTTGGCTCCTTCTGTCTGTCTGTAATGTTGTTTTGAGTGCATTTGCCGCTTTGGTACTCGTCTAAGTATGTATGTATGTTATTGTATATGAATACTTTTATTAATTCATCATAAATCAATATCTGCATTATTGGGTCAATTTTTTGTTTTTTTGACATAGTTTTAATATTTGTTGACGTAAAGACTTGTTATTTTGTCTTATTTTGTTACTACAAAACTTGAACTTTATTTCTCTTATTATTGTTGATTTCATATTATCCTTAAGATTATTTCACATTTTTACCGCTTCTGCTGTTTGTGGGACATTTTATTGTTCTTTCTTCTTTTTTCTCCTTTTTGCATTGTATTGTACTATTTTTAGATTTTAAACTCAATTTTATTTATGATTAGGCATGTTAGCTGCAGGAAAGCTTTATCGATCATCATCAATCTAGTCAACGTTTTTTTTTTTTTTCTTTTTTTATTTTTTGTATAGTTTTAATATTTGTTGACGTAAAAAACTTGTAATTTTGTCTTATTTTGTTACTACAAAATTTAAACTTTTATTCTATTAATTGATTCCATATTATCTTTAAAATTATTTGTCACATTTACCGCTGCCACTTTTCATTGTACATTATTTTATTGTTCTTTCTTTTCTTCTTTATGTATTGTATTATTCTATTTTTACATTTTAAACCTGATAATTTTATTTATGATTAGGCATGTTTGATGTAGGAAAGCTTTGTAAATGAAAACTTTGGTTTTTTTTCCCTTTTGGGATAATAAAGCGATTTTGAATTTTGAATTTTTTAATAATTATTTCTCACTTTATTGCTTAAAACATGGAAGCGAATTTCAATGTGCAAGTTGATAAGTTTCGCCACGAGTAATACAAATATTTTTTATTTTCAGAGTTTTTGTATCTTCGTGGTATAACAATAGTATTTTAAAGTTTAATAAATTTAGCCAAAGGGACAAGAATCTGGGGGCCAGAAGTATCATAACCAACATTAGCAGACCTTTCAACATCTACGTGTTTCATAGACAAAGGCAGCCTGACGGTAAGAACTATACAGGGTAACATGATATACAGGTTCTCCCAGTTAACATTCCCCATGACATGAGAAAAATATTAAAGTGAAATGTGTAAAATATTTTCTTAGTTGCTCATCCATGCAAGACCTCATCATGTGACCATTTATGCATTCCCTTATGGACTGCGACGGGCGTGGCCATTAAAAAATGCATATTCGACTCTGGATACATGTTGTTTGGGGAACGGCGTATAATTAAAACGCCAGATATGTTTTTGCTTATCTCCAGGAGCAGACCAGAGAGTATACGAGGTGTAGAAGTGACTACAGGTAAGCGAATTCTTCTTTTTTAATTTTTCATATTTTTTTTTTTGGAGGACTGCAGAAAACTCTAACGAGAAGAGCAGAGAACGGCAGAGAGTTTTCCTAATAATTCGAAATCTCACTTGGCATTAAAAGGCTGGAAACCAGATGTTGTACTATACTTACTGGCACTTTGAAGGCGATACCAGGAGTTCAGAGTAGAACTCAAACAAACGAAAACATGGCAGCTGGTGTTTCAGAAGCGATAGCTATTGACCCTCATGTAGATTCCATAGAGCTTGCGAGAGAAGTTGGAATTAGTCATAAATTAGTCAGAACCATATTGCACTTGTGCAAGTTTCATCCATACCACATTACGTTTCGCCAAGAGATGCATGGGCAAGACTTTGAAAATTGCGTTACATTTTGCAATTGGGTCACAAGGCAAATACAAGAAAACAACAGGTATATAACATCCCCACTGGATGGGAACTCTTCCAAATCAACATCCCTATCAATGGCTGGTGTAGAATCATTGGGGAAGAGTTTGTCCGCATTTCTTTGAAGGGCATTTAAATGGAGAAATGTACACATATTTTTTAAGAAACCATTTACCAAATTGAACCAACACATAAATCTTGACATCTTCTTTCAGCAGGACGGGGATCCACCCCATTATCCAGTACAGGCTCGTAACTATTTAAATGAAATGTTTGAAAACATGTGGATTAGTCGAGCTGATCCGGTCAACTGGCCTGCTCGGTTCCCAGATTCGACCCCCCTTGACTTGTTCAACTTCAGATGATACGAATCCGTTCTGCTTGCTTATTAGTGGCGTCTGGAATGTTAGAGCGGGTACGAAATTCATTTAGACAAAGAGTGAGAAAGTGTTTGGAAGTTGAAGGGTGACATTTTGAACAACTTCTCAAGCATGGTAGACGATAAATAATTTGAAATTATTCATTGCAATATCATAATAAATCATAATTCCGTATTCAGGGGAGCAACCCAAAAAAATATTCGATAACATACGTAGTTCTTCATGTAGACTTGGATTTTAGCAACAAAATACATATTCCCCATACATATCCCTATTACCTCACCAAAATTTCATGAAAATATTTAAAACCGTTCTGAAGATATTGCCTTGTAACACTTTAAAAAACAACATGTGGAATAATAATTTCAAAAATTGCACTTACACTAAATTAGTTTTATGAGAAATGTTGGTTTGTAAATCCTTTTAGATTCAATGCTAAATTGGATAAGGTATGTGCAGGTAGCATGAAAGAACTTCTAGAGAATGTTATGTAATGTTATACGACAATTTTTCTTTTTCTTTTTATTATTCTTGCAACTAACTGCATAATTCATATTTTTCTATTCTATTCTAATGAAACAATAAGAAACTCGAATTGTAGATAAGCCTCTCCATTGTCCATCACTACGACATTTACCTTTAAAATTATTTCTGAACGTCACAAGAAAAATCTCCTTGCAGATATTAATCAAGATAAGCCTAAAATATTGCCTAAAAATTTAGGGCGAAGGTTTGACATCTCTAACCTAACGATACGATTGTCAAGGGGTTCGTCAGGATTTAGAAGGACCCAAAGTGAGCTGAATATAATATCGTGATATATAATGATTTAAAAATACTGCCGTCTGGAGTTGAAAATACAGTTTGGGTCTGTCCTATTTCATCTATCTTTTCCCGCTGTTGCGAGGTGGAGGCAGCGATGTCGGATAAATACCGTGGCCTCGATTTCGGCGGTGTCGGCGGAATGGCCGATCAATACGCCGCCGACGGCCTTACCACTCCCGAAACCTCGCCCCGCAGCTGAGCCAGCAGCGTAACTACAGGAGCATGCAAGCATGCATTGCATGGTCTGAAGAAACTTGAAAACGAAGGTTGTTATTTCATAACTTAATTTTTTGAATATAAGAGCGATCTAAGCCTTGGCGTACAACATTCAATATAAAATACTGCTATTTGGTATTATAAAAATATCCATAATATTTCTTACATCTGCTATAAATTTAAAGAGCCGATTTCGGCGATATAAATCGTCACAACGGCTATAACGAATAACATAATCTAACATTTCCCTTTAAAATGTGACACTTGTGTTTGTAAATATTAATTAAAGATAAAAATTCATGCAATTTGTATTTCTGTTGCACACTATATACCGGGTGACAATGAAATCGTTTGACAGAACCTCATTTAATTATCGTTTAACATAGGAATTTTAAATTTTAGTAGTAAATATGGTTTAGGGAGATGCAAATTTTCCATCAGAAATATTTTGAATATCACTTCCGGTTTTATCGGATATGAGGTTAGGTCGCTTATTTTAAATGACACCCTGTATATTTTCTTAGATCTTTGAATAGAGCTCTAAATTCCCTTTTCAATGACATATCACAAGTTGTCATTTGTTTTTAAAATGGCGACGTAGGATACGATTTCCTCAAATTCAAAATGGCGGAGTATTAGCTGCGTGACATAATTTTTATCCTACGACGTTTTAAAATAGTAACATTAGGTTATTTTCTTTCAACTTTTAATAAAATTGAGGTGAAATGTGCATTTAGAATCTCAAAGGATAGTTTTAATTTTTATTTGACATTAGCAATAGTCGGGGTCATTTTTCTCCATGATTTTTAATGGAAAGTACTAAATGTCAAAATACCTTGAAATACTACCGTGAGTTAGTTATTTAAAAATGTATAATGCTTCATTATATTCCAGTGGCGTGTCCAGACTTTAACACAATGGGAAGCTGTAACCAGGGCCGCTGAAAGTGTTGCGTTGTCTAGCGCCGAAGGCGCTATCTCTTGCGCGAAAATTTTTGGGGTGCCACGCCCTTTTTTGAGTAAATTTTGACAAATTATTACGCATATGAAGTGCATCAATTTAAAATATATTTTTAAATAGTTTAATAACAAAAAATTTGGAATTTTTTTTCCCATCGGGGATGATATTTCGAATTTCCGGGTCCTGCGGAGTCGGGCTTTTTCGCGAAAATATGAAAACAAACTCTTGCAATTATAAAAAAACACATTTCATTCAAAAATTATCGGTAATTTTGATGCACTTGTGCACTTACCCCCGAAAATTGTTACATTTACTCTACTGATTGCTTAGTTACGAATATTTGAATAAACAAAATAAATTTAACGACGATCGTGCTTTGAAAGATGTTCGAAATTACCCTTGTCGAATACGATATTTAATTTTATGGAAGTAGTCCATCTCACAGTGGAGTAACATTTGGTACGACTCCACCATGATGGTCGTACCCTATTACAATTTCCCAGTAAAATTTGGGTTTTTCAACAAATTTAAAATAAAACTAAATTCATTTTAAACTAACTTCAATTGGTTAATTTTACTTTAATTTTAATATGTGTTAGTTACCTAATTAAATTTACATATGTCTTTTTAAAAATTTTTCTGCAACATTGGTTTAAATAAATTTAACAATGTCATTGGTCTCTTCATAAATAACATCTTAATAATTACCCACTGAAGATGAAGGTTTATACCTTCGAAACATGTTTGGGATGTTGATCTAAACTTTTTTATTAAATTAGTGGAGCAGACTTTCTGTTTCATTCCTCACTTACGATATTTAATGTTTTTTGGTGTGGTCGGTGGCAGTGGTATAGCCATAACTTTATTTTTTATAAAACCCCACAAGAAAAAATCCAAGGGGGTTAAATTCGGTGACCTTGCAGGACAGTTCACAGGACCACCACGACCAATCCATCTGTTTCCAAACATTTTATTTGGTGTATCTCCAGCTTGTCGCGCAAAGTGTGGCGGGGCACCATCTTGCTGATTTGCATATTATCCAGAAGTTATGGCAAATCGTTCCTTAATAAATATTGTAAATTTCTTAATTTAGGCGACAGTCAAAAAATATGGTTCAATGATTCTATCTCCGACTACACCACATCAGATATTAACCGGCCAAGGATGTTGATTCCGCCTAATTCTCATGCAGTGAGGATTTTGCGACAATAGTGTAAATTGATTTAAAATTAATAAAAGCTAAATTGATTTACTCAGTACAAAAATAATCCAGAGTAATTAAAATAATTACCTGACACCAATTGAAAAATATTGCTTCGTCAAACTTTCTTTCTCAAAAATGCATTGTTTTCGTGAATTGCAAGTCTTAACCAGTTCTATTATCCTTTTTCCTGTTTTGAAAATCCTATTTTAAAAATCTTGGCTATATAATTCCTGATGAACAGTTATGTGGCAAGGGTGAAAATTGTGCTTACGTAAAATAGTCAGTACAGATTATTGACACATTCCTGAATCACGAGCAAGTTTCCCTAAACCAACTTAAGGATTTATAGCTACTACATCCAAAACTTTAACGGTCATATGTTATTGCTTTCTGTTTGACTTTAAAATCCTCGCCCTGTATAAACAATTTAAGGTACTTTCCGAAAACCAGTAAACTCTTTTGGATCTTATATCCTGAAGAGCTTAATATAAGAACTTCTGACGCTCTCCCAGTACCGAATATTTCTGGCCACGACTTGGTTTTTTGCGAATTCCTAGTACCTGAGCATAAGTTGGGGCCTGTGATTAAGGAGTAGAGGGATTTCAAGAACATTAACTCTGATCAATTTTACGCAGGCATGCAATCTATTCCATGGCAAAATATTTTTGACCTTAGTAGCATAGATGGAAAGGTTGAATTCTTTAATGAAAATATTACGGCTTTGTTAAATATTCATGTCCCTGTAAAAACGGCTAGGTTTACCAAGAAAAATGAAACGTGGATAGCTGATATGTGACATGATTAAGACAAGAAATAGAGCTCTGACGCGCTTTAAAATGTCGAAGTCGCGTGGACACTGGGATTATTGCAAAAGCATTCGAAACCTAGTAAGATTAACAATCCGTAAGGAAAAAAAGCTTTTTTTGATGCAAGACTACACAACTCCTCAAATGTATGGCAAGACCTAAAAAAATTTCGATTCTAACTCTATGCAAAAAAAGCAGATATGGATGGGTGTCCGGAACCCTTAAAACCCTAAGGAGCTCAATTTATTTTTTACCGTTAAACCTCCTCAAACTGTTAATAATATAAATTATAAATCTAATTAATATGTTTAAGAGTAAAGTTAATGCAAAAGTATCCTCTAACTTAACTTTTAAGGAAGTGTCTGAAATTGATATTTTCAAAATTATATTGGGCATTAAATCTAGGGCTGAGGGTGTCGACTGTATTAGCAGTTATATCCTAAAATTGGGATGTCCATTTCTATTGCCATATACTGCGCACATCATTAATTTTTGTGTTCGAAACTCAGTATTTCCAAATATTTAGAAGAGTGCTTTGGTGACTCCACTTCCTAAGGTCTCCTTACCAAGGGAGTTTAGCGATCTTCGTCCTATCAGTGTTTTACCATGTTTGTCGAAAGTTTTGGAAAAAATTATAAATATACGACTATCGGAACACTCCCAAATTAATAACGTTTTGCCAGAAATATAGTCTGGATTTCGACAACACCATGGATGCTCCACAGCACTAGCCAATGTCACTAACGACATATTTCAAGCTATTGACGATGATAAAATTACAGTTTTGGCATTAATAGATTTTTCCAAGGCTTTTGACAACATTGACCACGAGCTGCTTTTAGTCATTTTGCATCATATAGGCCTTTCCGAGGGTGCGGTTCTCTTTTTTAGAAACGTATTGTTAAATAGAACTCAGTCCGTTCGTCCGGATCGGCAACATAATATCAACCCCCATTATAATTAGGAATGGCGTGCCACAGGGTTCTGCCTTATCTCCACTTTTATATGCCATTTACACATCGTCTCCCAAGATCGCTAAGAGAGTGCTCTACTCAATACTATGCTGAAGACACCCAAATTTACATGCCATTTGACAAGGCCGATGCTGTTCAGAGCTGTAGGACTATGAGTATGGAACTAAATTCCTTAAATCAATTATCATTAGAACATTCCCTTTTTCTAAATCCTGGAAAGTGTTGCTTGATGGTGTTCGGTCGGACATCTGATGTCGATCAGGTTAAAAATGAAATTCATGTTAAGTAATAAGATAATACCCCTTTGCCAGTGAGAGACAATGTTCGCAATTTGGGCTTCATCTTTGAAAGTTCCTTACGATTTTTTAGCCACTGTGATGTTGTTTATGGAAGTTGCCTTAACAGTGTCGATAAGCGTCGGATACAGCTTGTTCAAAATTCTTGTTTAAGACTTATTCACGGTGCCCGAAAATATCAACATATATCCCATAAACTAATCGAGTCCGGATGGCTGGATATGACTGAGAGAAGAGAGTTGCATCAGGCATGTTTCTTTTATAAAATTATATATTAGTTTAAAGTGTCCTAGATACCTTTACAATCGTATTGTTTTTTTGAATACGTGTTCATACACTTAACATTAGGTTTAGAGGTAAGATAACGCCGCCATATCATCGGACCGCACTTTTTGAGCGCAGTTTCTTATACAACATTCCTCCTTCCAGAGAATTTTAAAAAACTTCCAATATCTGCTTTCAAAGTAAAGTATACGAAGTAGGTAGGTAGGTAGAATTGATCTGTTTAATATGTATATAGAGGGTGTCCGGAAATGATGAGCAAAAAACTTAGGGGGTAATTCGGCTGGAAAAAATAATAGGAGAAGTTCATTTAACATTTTTTCGAAAACTCAAAAATAATGGAATAATTATAGGGTGTAAAAATTTGTTTATTAAAATCATTTTTCCTTTATAACTTTTTTGCTAGCTGGATGATCCTCATCAAATATGGCACACTTATTGCTACTATCCTTATGTATTATTGCTATAAATTTGACATTAATGTTTTAATGCCAAAGGGTCTTATTGGCCCCTACTATTAAGATAATGCCCCTTAACTTTTTTGTTTAAAGTTTTTTATACATTTTAATTGCTCACCATTGAAGGCCATTGAAAAATATTCAAAAAATATCCTTTTCTTTTATCACATTCATTATTACCAATCCACTTCTCATTTTTATTATTATCAAAGCATGCCTTGGAAACAAACGCAAGCATTTCCTTTGAAAAGAATTTGCATGAAATTTGTTATTGTGACATATAATAATTTTGATTCATTATTTCATATATTTATTAAGTTAATAATAAATAAGATGAATAATAATAATAATTATAATTATTATTCTAACGCCGAATTACGTGACATGCATTATTATTATGGAGTAGCTGGCGGCAATGCACTAGCAGCAAGACGTTTGTATGGTGAAGTATATCCGAATAGAAGAATACCACAATTGCGAATGTTCAGTACTATTCATCAAAGGCTTGAAGAATATAGATGATTTAAAACTAAAATTTATGATGTAGGCCGTCCGCGAAGTACTCGAACTATAGAAGCAGAAGCTCGTGTTTTAAATTCAATTGAGAATAATCGCAAAATAAGTAAAAGATTAATTGCAACTCAGGAGATTATTCCAAAGAGTTCGGTACATGAAGTTTCGCAAGAGCAACTCCTTTATCCCTACCATTACCAAAAGGTGCAAGCTCTATTTCCTGAAGATCCTGTTTCTCGTGCGAATTTGTGTAATAACATTAGAAATCTCCATAACGAAAATCGAAATTTTATACAATCTATTCTTTTTACGGATGAAGCTGGATTTGGACATGACGGCCCTATCAATCTTTACAATAAACATTATTGGTCTAATGAGAATCCTCACTTGGTGAGAGAACGCGGTTTTCAAAACAAGTTTACGGCTAATGTGTGGGCCGGTATCGTAGGAGACCACTTAATTGGGCCACATTTTTTTCCACAAAGGCTTAATGGTGAGATTTACCTGGATTTTTTAAGAAATCGGCTGCCCGTTTTATTGGAGGATGTACTCCTACAAGTAAGACAAACAATGTGGCTGCTTCAAGACGGCGCGCCGCCACATTATAGTATATTGGTAAGAGAATTTCGGAATTAATATTTTCCTGAGAGATGGATAGGACGCGGTGGATTTATACCGTGGGCTCCCAGATCGTCTGATTTAAATCCAATGGATTTCTTTCTTTGGGGGCTATCTCAAGTCTCTTGTTACAAGGCTCCAATCAATTCCGTTGAAGAACTGCGGCAAAGAATAATAGATAACTGTGAGGTAATTAGACAAACGAAAGGAATATGCGCTAGAGTTCGTTGGAACTATCTGAGAAGAATTAACTTATGTAATGAGCATCACTTCGAAAACTTGTTATAAAGATAATAATATGTTATTAATTTTAGTATGATATTTTATAACAAAATTTATGTTGTAAACTTAGGATTATTCCAATTAAATATTAATGTGACAGATTATTTTAGTTAATTAATTCTACTACTTCATGACTAGAAAGAACAACAATGATATATACTAGTTTCATGCAAATTCGTTTCCAAGGAAATGCTTGCTTTTGTTTCCAAGGCATGCTTTGATAATAATAAAAATGAGAAGTGGATTGGTAATCATTCCTAGCATGAAAATGTTTAAAGGCAATTTTCTCAAAAACATTTCGTTTTATCGTGATAAAATAAGAGGATATTTTTTAAAGATTTTTCAATGGTCTTCAATGGTGAGCAATTAAAATTTATAAAAAACTTTAAACAAACAAGTTAAGGGGCATTATCTTAATGGTAGGGGCCAATAAGACCATTTGGCATTAAAAGATTTATGTCAAATTTGGAGCAGTAATACATAAGAATAGTAGTAATAAGTGTGCTATGTTTGATGAGGATCATCTAGGTAGCAAAAAAGTTATAAAGGCAAAATGATTATAAAAACAAATTTTGACACCCTGTAATTCCAATATTTTTGAGTTTTCGAAAAAATGTTATATGAACTTGTACTATTATTTTTTCGAGCCAAATTCCCCCCCAAGTTTTTTGCTCATCATTTCCGAACACCCTGTATACTCCACCAGTTATGTAGTTATGTAAATTTATGTAAGGGTTAGTTTTCACTTTAGATTGAGTTAATCGGGGAGGTATTCTAGAATACCTCATCTGAACTTCGTCGATTTCTGAACATACAATTTTGTTTTTAAATTTTTTTTGTATGGAATGGATTATTTGTGTATTCAGAAATAAAGACATTTATTATTACTATTATTAAATACCCTTATATTACCGTTCAAAAAAAATCCCTAAAGTTATTAATTTTCTGAAGCTGAACATCCCTTAAAATTTATCGGATTTACCTCGGGATATACCAAAGCTTAGTTTTTTTTTATGGGTCTCTATATGTACGTTAAATATTTTCTTCACACGTTTACATAAATTTTTAAGGCCGCATCGGAGACTTCGACATTATTAATAAATTCGTTTATCCTTGAAATTTAAACAAAAATTGGCCGCTTCCGGATCCTCAAATTTATAACTAAACGCTCGCTCCCTAAAACAAAAACACACAATTTAATGCAAGCCGTGCAAGGATTCTCTTTAATCATATAAACACACACACGGGCAAGTTTTTATTAAGAAATAACAGCAGTTTTGTAAGTTATAGCTGCATTAGGTAGGTATTACTTTTTATTTAAGTGTTTTCGAAATTTCGAAACATGCACCTGAGACGGAACCCTTATAGGATCACTTTGTCTATCTATTAGTTAAGACTCTTTCTCTCAGGAACGATCAGAGGTACCAAATTGGAATATTACTATTATCATTATTATTATAGTTCGTTTAAAACTGAATGCAATAAAAAATATAGCCTTTCAAAATATTTTGGTACCTACTGGCTCACTAATTCACTTATCAAAACATAAGAAAAGAAGAAAAAAAAAGGTTTTATCAAGATTGTGAAGTAGCGTTGACAGAATGGAATCGAGCCCGACAACGAATGCTGCAGAATCCAAGAGAAACTAATACACAGCAGTGCAGAGAATCTAGAACGAAGGCAAGAACAACTATGAGGAAAAAGAAGAGAATACATAAAGAAATTATCCTTAGGGAAATCTAGAAAAATAGAATGCGCAACAGGACCAGAAAGTGCTCGGACATCTGCTGCCAATGCACATCTCGATAGGCAGCAAGATGTCTCACATCTCAACAAAGACCAAGAAGAAATTCTGTCTTGGGGTGACAGTAACCAAGTAGAATTTAACGCTAAAAAAACCCAGGCGGCAGTTTTATCTAAAAAAGTCGAAGAACCGTATATAGTCATGGCGGGACACTCGATTCCCTTGGCTTCATCAATTTATTTATTGGGTTTCAACTTGAATAGTCATATGTCTTGGTATAGTCACGTTGCGGCCATTGCTAAGGCAGTTTCGCAGAAGCTTTGAATACTTTTCCGAACTAAGAACCTGTATACACCCCAACAACTTTTGATGCTCTATAAAGCCCAAATTCGACCATCGCTGAAGTACTGTTCGCATATCGCTTGATCGATGACCATGATCTGACAAACAACCTGAAAAGCCTTGAACACCGAAGGCAGGTTGACGACTTGAGTCTATTTCACAAATATATTCATAGCAAGTGCTCAAGAGCCACTGCAGCCCACCCGTACGTGGTTCAGCTTAGTGTCCCTCGAACGACACTGTTTAAAAATCCTTTCATCTGGAGAACGTCATCACTCTGGAACGAAGTCCCTGAGGCCGGGTTCCCCAACGAGTATAATCTCCAAAGATTAATAATAATAATAAACTGAAAGAGACCTCGAGTTGGTACGATAATTAAGAACAAAAAGGGTAACCGGGTAACAACTGAAACAGAAGTTCTAGAGGCGTGTTAAATGTACAACCAAATCACGTAAGAAATAAAGTTGTATATTACAGCAGATCCACTAATAGAAGAAACAACATCAAATGAAGTGTCTAAGGCGATCCTTAAGCTAAAAAACAAAAAACTGACCTGACTCTATACCAGCAAAATGTCTCAAGAACGGAGGAAAACCATTGATGCTAGCTTTTCATAAATTATATTGCAAAATGTGAAAAATAAAAGAAATACCTGTGCAAATTCCGTTCAGCCGGAATGAAAGCGTGAGAATCCCCGTACATAAAAAGGGTAATAAAATGTGTTGCACAAAGTATCGAGGCATATCTCTTATAAACACGGGATACAAGGTTGTCTCAATCATCATTTTAGAAAGACAGGTCACCTACGTCGAACATTAGATAGATGACTACCAATGTGGGTTTAGAAAAAATCGATCAACTTTCGATAACCTTTTTATCATATGACCATTGATGGAGAAGTGTTGGGAATACAACAGAACATTACATCAACTTTTCATTGATTCCAAACAGGCATATGATACTTATGATAGTATTATGGTAGAATAAATAAACGGTAGATCCACTACCCCATATTTTTAATTTCGCCGGCATCGCTTGAATTGAAAGCGAAACCAGTTCTAACTAGATAGTGGCTAGCGCGAGCACTAACCTGGACTTCTCCCTTAACAAGGGGGCAGTTTGGAAACCTATTGTTTGAGTGGTCGGTTTTCAACATCAAAGGATTCTGGGTGAGTGACCTTACACGGTGATATTTGGACTCTGATAGTATTAAGTGTGGAACGCTATGGCCGCAATTGGGATACCCAAAATATTGATTAGTCTCACAAAGGCATGCGTAGAGGGCTCAAGAAGTACAGTTAAAACTGAAGAAATTCAACCCTCTTCACCATTAACGGTGGCCTCAAGCAGGGAGATCCCCTGTCACCATTACTGTTTAACATCGCTCTAGAATGCACCATACGCAAAGTAAGCACACAAGTACACTTATTTAGAAACGAGGGCCCACACATGATATTGGCTTTGGCGGATGATATTGATTTAGTGGGAAGTACCACCGTAAATATCAAGGAAGAGTTTAAAAAGTTAGAAAGCGCTGCAAAACACGTCGGCCTGAACATCAATGGAGACAAAACAAAATATATGATGACGACAAGAACAGAACGTAGAGATAGAGTATGTTACAATGAACGAGTATAATTTTGAAAGGGTTTAGGACTTTAAATACCTTCAAGTCGCAATTACTTCAAATAACAACATAACACAGAAAATTAATAACAGCATTCAGAATGCTAATCGCTGCAGTATGGCCCTGTGGGCTGTAATGAGACCGAAAAACATCATGGACGACAAAAATATAAATCTACTTGCAATTATAAGACCCATCATGACATATGCCTGTGAGTCTTGGACATTAACAAAGCAGAACGAAAACCGGCTTAGAATTGCGGAAAGAAGAATCCTTAGGGGTATACACAGAGCAATTAAAGACAATGTACTACACAACAATACCGCTCTAGACTAACAGAGAACTGAAAAAGCTTTATAACCAACTAGATATAGTGGTCTGGTCATGTTAAGAGACAAGAAGATATACGCTTCATCAAATTAGTGTGGGAAGAGGTTCCAGACGGAAGGCCACTGGAAAGACAATGCTGCATTTGACTTGAGAACCATGGGGGTCGATCGTGTAGACGAAATTATGATGGATCTAGGCAGATGGAGGCAAATTGTGAAGTCAGCCAAGACCCACCCTGGGATGCAGAACTACAGAGAGAGAGAGAAAAACCATACATAGAAAAAATTCGTTAATAAAATTTTTAAACAATATTGCGTACTATATTTGTAATGTTTTTATCTACAAATTGTTAAAATAAATATTACAAGAATCTAAAATTAGTGCTATTAAATTGTAAGGGTGTATTGTTGACTAACTATTTACAATGCGTATACTTTTATACAATTTTCTATCGGATATATAACATTACAATTTTTGTTAAAAAAGTTACAGCCTACTATGTAAAGTTTTGTTAAATGTTGTATAAAAGGAAACTACAATTTGGAGGAAACTCTTGTAGAAATAAGCAGCGTTGTCGTTCTGAATCTGATGTTTGAATTTTTGCTTAAAAAGTAAAATATAATTAGAGAAACTTCTTTAAGTACGTACTAAATACAGAAATAAAAATATAAACGGCGGACAAAATCGATATTTCTAGGAAGTCCAATAAACATAAAGTTACATTTATTATTCAAAACAATATATTTATGATTTATTATTAACTATTGAAAATAAATTCTTTATATTGATAAATTTGGCCACTACGCCTGCCGCCCGGCAACAACAGTTTCTATTTCTATTTTCCTATTGGTTGAGTAAAATTACTAAAAAACCGACAAACATATTCTCCTTGAGCTATGTAGAATGTAGATTGTAGAGGAAAGCATTGCATTCTGCAGAGCGTTTATGGCTGGTATTTTTACGTTTTTTTAAAAACTTTTTTGATTGTATAGCCATGTGCGTTGTGGGTTTTAAAGGTAGTGAAGTGAAAAGAAAAGTAAGGAATTATGTGTCAAGGGTATCTTATTTTTTTTAATTGTGATTATTGCCCTTATAACGTCCAAGACCAACAAAAACTGAGGAATTATTAAACGATTGGGGATTACCGAGTACATTGAAGTTTCTCTCGGTAAGTTGGATTTTTATTTATTTTATAAGAATTGTTTTTCGTTGGTACGGTTACGAAAAAGGTTAAAAAAATAATTTTAGTAAAAATATTTGTTCACTAAAACATTTTAAATTTTAATTAAAGATGGTGAATATAGGTCACGAGTGTGGAATAAGGAACACTTTATAGTTAAAAACTAAAGCCAATCCCTTTGAGACCGTGTAGGAGTATTGGACACAAAATTACTGCAACAGAAAAAAAAATTATAGCCACTATCGAATCTTCCATTAAAATGTTCCCTGGATTAGAAGAACACCTGGAATATACACTGGTAAGAAAAATGATCGGTTAATATGCGATGTGTGAGCTAGTAGCCATAAACTTTATTATTTAGACGTTTCTATTTTGGATGTGAAAGTTTTTTTTACCACAAAGTCCGGCACATCACTCTTCAAGCTTGTTGTTTTAGATTGAACTGGACTTCGAGCAGCAATATGCTGATTAAAGTAATGCACTATTTCTTCATTGGCCACAGTTGGCCTACGCCTTATTTGAGTATATTTCACTGAAAAATATCTCTTGCATTAGAAACAATACATACACGAATATGAGTCAGATTTTAACGTCAAATTGCGGGCCTCCGAAGCGGCAAGTAAAGTGTAAAAATTTGTTGTTGCTAATATAAGTCAGTCATGTATTATTGATAGTGATGTAGTATTTATTCCGACAAAATGCCTGCCAGTATTATCCTTCAGTGATCCAATAAAAGCATCAAGAAGTCAGAGACGGAGACCATCAAAAATATAAATCAAGCAGGCATTTCTTATTCATGCAAAGGTTATATTTAGTAAAAACTAATGTTTTTAATGATGATAGTTTTACCCTACCAAAGAACTTGTTAGTAATCTTGCAACTTTTAAGTAAATATGGTTCTGTTATTTATAGTATATTTTTGTACTAAATAAATAAATCTGTTATATACATTTTAATGTTTCAATACATTACAAGAAACCTACAAATTACTTCCACAATAAATAGTAATTAAAAGTACATCTTTTACATGGAAAATTTGTACAATTTTTTGTAAAAGAAAGTCTATTTTTTCGCTAAAAAGAACACGCAAAAGTATCAAAAGTAGCTACAAACTTGTTTGTACTTTTTACAGCCTTTATATGACAGTATTTCTCCATACTTTGTTTAAAAATAAAGGACATACTTTGCTGGACAATCGTCTTCTTACTGTATCGCAAAATTAAACAGTTTGTAGTGATTCGGCATGCAATAAAATAGAAATAAATGCTTTAATTTATTGTAACTATTTTAAACAATTTGTAGTCGTCCCTATACGCGCCCCAGATTGTAGAGTAAATTTATATAATTGTAGGGAAATTTGCTATAGTTTTATTCCGAGTATAGGATACTTCCCGTCTTTGCATAAGTTATTTTCTGTATAGAGCTAGGATTAAATAGTGCAACTATGAATATTAAATAATTTTTCATTATTTTATGGGTTGAAAAGTTAAATTTGGGCTCAGCAGTAGTTATCGGAATTATTAATAAAATTCTTAAGATCATACTTGGATGCATCCAAAGAAAATGTTACAGAACACTTTTAGTTCTTCACAGAGATCATTTCCGTTAATGTTCCCAAACCTTACTACGGGTTAGGTGGTTAGTTAAATCATGACTTCAATAGTTTTCGACTGGTTACGGTAATGACGTACCTACCTGCAGAAAACGCCAATTATGAGAGATGGAGCGAAGCTTGTGGCAGAAGTTATTGTGATGTCAAATGTTTCTAATTTGTTTACTTTCTTACAACGATGGAAAGACTATATCAAAAATAAAGGGAAGTACTCGGAATTAAATATAGAAAAATTAAAAAACTCCACTCTGTCTCTACATAATGCTTTACAAGCATATACAGGACGTACACTCGGAACTCCATCGATCGATTATGAAAAAACTATAATCAGGAAAAATCTGAAAATTTGGTAACTTACTGTCAATGGGGGGGGGGGGGGGGGCGCATTCGTCTATATTTTCAAGAATCTGGCACTTTCGGTTAAAAATTTACCAGCTTTTACAAATATTATTAGGTATTTTTAATTATTTCTAACTGCTTCTATTTTGTTTTGTTAAGTAAACAAGTATTTTTAGGCAGGAATAGTACAGATACGAAGCAAAACTGGAGAAATTTTAACATGCAAATTTCGTTCGCGTAGTTTTTGCAAGTGTGCGCCTTTGTCGAAACTTGTATTAACGTGAAAATTTCGTCCGCGCAGTATTGCAAGTTTGCCGCTTCGTCGAAACTTGTAATAACTGGCAGAAAACGCCCGGCTATATAAACGATACGCACTTATTTTAGTTATCAGTAATATTTTTGCTTTAGGGGTTAATCTATCAAAACATTTGAACTCATGACAAGCCGGGGCAGAAAGGAATTTAGTGTTTGGCAGCATTTTATAAAAAAGAAAGTGGTGGGCAAACTAGGTTGTAGAGCAGTATGTAAAAAGTGTGGTAAAGAATTGCAAGGTCTAGTGGACAGACTAAAAAGTCATTGGGAAACCTGCAAAAGTGAAACTAGTGATATCAGCAGTGGTCTGGAAACTCTGCATGGTGATTGTCAGTCACAGCCTGGAACTAGCCAGAGTGAAATTATCCAGTTGGCAAAGAAACAGAAAAGCGATAACTGTGAAAAAGCAAGTGTAGGTGGACGTGAAAAGAGTGGAAGTAGCGGTTATTTGGATTCTTTTGTTGTGCGAACTGGACAAGACAAGAAAAAATAATTGGATAGACAAATAGCCAAAGCCGTTTACGCAACAAATTGCAGTGTTAGAAAGAAAGTTAGAAGAAAAATCTAATTGTTTTAACAACTTATCTGGACAATCTGTTTGCATGTCCTTAGATGGATGGTCCAATATACATAATGAGCCGATAATCTGTGTCGTTTTGACTGCAGAGGATGGAAACAGTGTTCTTTTAGAAAGCATAGATACATCTGGTCATCCCCATACAGCTGACTATCTTGCCGATTTGGCTATTAACTCAATAAATAAGTGCAAAAATGAATATAACTGTGAAGTTACCAGTATTGTTACAGATAATGCGAGCAACATGGTCAGTATGAAGAAAAAAATTACCGAGTCGTCCAATTACCCTATAATTACATATGGTTGTTCGGCACACTTACTTAGTTTGCTCTCCAAAGATTTAGAAGCATCGCAGATAAAAGAACATATAGTGCATATTGTGAAATACTTCAGAAATACCCATGTACCAATTGCTTGGTATAAAGAAAAAAGGGGCAAGAAATTGGTCTTACCTCAGGATGTTCGATGGAATACACTTTCAGATTGTCTTGAGATCTATGTAAATGAGTGGCCAAAATTGTTATTAATATGTGAAGAGCATAAAGATCAAATTGATCCAGTGATTTTTAAAAAAATTTCAGATATCTGTATTAAAAGGATGACTGAAGATTTTCTACAGTACACTTAAGGAAAACAATAATTTTCGATTTTCACTATATTATATATAGTGAAAATCGAAAATTATTGTTTTCCTTAAGTGTTTTGAACATGGATTTTCATCAAGTAAAGGCCTCATCAATCATATTTTCTACAGTTGCTAAAACCAATTTCTATAGCACTGGATGCAATGCAAACAAAAAGGTGCATTTTTATCTCAAGCAGTTTACATATGGAAAAAGTTACTCGCTATTTTGGAAAGTTTTGAATTTGAAGAAGAAAGAAGCTTGCGTCAATATCAATTATTTAAGAACAGATGTGCTCAAGCCCTAACCCCCTTTCACTTTTTGGCGTATATTTTGGATTCTACAATAAACAAAGAAGAATATCCATTACTAGCTGAAGAAAAGAGATGCTCTACACATTGTTTCCAAATATTTTGCAGACACAGGATTATTACCATTACTAATTAAGTTGGAAGCTAAGTCGGACCCTTTTCACAAAACTCTGTTTTCAGAGGAAATAATCAAAATTGTAACAGCAGTACAGTGGTGGAGATCCCAAGGAGATGTTTCAGAAATTAAGCAAGTGCTCCCTATAGTAATTTCTGTTTTGTGTGCCTGTGCATAGTCTGCTGATATCGAAAGGATGTTTTCTACTTATGGATTCGTACATTCAGATATAAGAAACAGACTTGGCATTGACAAAGCAGCTAAACTAGTATTTCTATTTAAGCATTATAACACTTAGGTTTTTTTATATTTTTTTTTGTTCAAATTAAATATTTTTTTGTATTAAAAAGGTTTTTTTAGTTTTAATTTTTTAATTTATTTAAAGTCATATTTTTGTAATAACCAGCTGTCCTCTTCGATTATTTTAATAAAATAATAAAAAAACACCACCTAAAAATGCGTCTGGGTTTTATTTTTTGTATGAACAAATACATTTCAAGTGTTAAAATTTTAAAACTCTTTTTTAAATTAATCATGATTTAAAAAAAAATCATACTGATTAACATCATGATTTTAATCGTGATTTTAATCAATTAATTTTAATCATCTCAACCCTGCCTCTACATACAGTATATCATTTTTAGATTTTACGCAAAATTCTAATCACATTTCACATGTATAATGTAGGTATAGGTTTAACTTTTTTCCAGATATTTCAAATTTTGTCAAAAACGACGTTTGCAGACCGAAAAATAATTATCAATTTTTCCTGTACAGAAGACTTTATTATTTAATTTGGGTTGATTTCTTTGTAGAAAGAGACCTACTTTAGCAGACCTCGTATCATATTTTGATAATTATTAATACATGGTGTTCATAAAAGAAGAATCAAAATGAAATTAAAAAAACTGTCAAAAGTCTGTTTCAAAAACTAAATTTACCCATTTTAATAATTTTATCTTAATTGGCATTGCAGATGAGGGTAAGTTTGCATAAGGTAGACTATTTCGAAAATTGACGGTTTCTGAAATATTGCCAATTTAATATTTAATAGGCTCGCAGTGTTTTAAAATACTTGTCGTATTTTGGAAAATATATTGATTTTCATACAAATTATTAGATTCTTAAGCGAAATGGAACGGAAACGGAAACACCGCGAATAGATATAATGAATAATAATGATAACATTAATCATATTGAGTTACGGTGATCGAAGGCGAGCGCAACGCAAATTTTCCATTAAAAATATTTTGAATGTCACTTCCGGTTGCCCGGAAATGAGGTTAGGTCGCGTATTTTAAATGACAATCTGTATAATCTTTTAAATTTTCAAATAAAGATCTAAATTCCCTTTTCAATGACCTATTACAGTTTTTATTTGTTTTTAAAATAGCGGCGTAGGAAACGATTTCCTGAAATTCAAAATGGCGACGTGTTAGCCATGTGGCATAAGTTTTATTTTTATTTTAAGTTATTTTTATGTTTGTTTCCATACTACACATATTATCTAGATTCTAGATACATATTATTAGTATGAAGTTTAACACAATATGTGTACCTACCTATTACGATCTTATAAAATTTTCTCTTTAAATTCTTCACAATAGGATAAAGTATGATACACTTTTAAATAACTTATGGTAGTATTTCAAGATATTTAGACATTTGGTACTTTTCATTAAAAATCTTAGAGAAAAATCAGCCTGAAAATTGCTCATGTCAAATAAAAATGAAAACTATCCTATGATACTCTAAATAAACATTTCACCTCAATTTTAGTTAACGGTAAAAGGAAATAACCTAATTTTGCCACACTTTACCTTTGGGATAAAAACTTAAAACTGTTACGCGGCTAACACGTCGCCATATTGAATTTCAGAAAATTGTATCCAACGCCGCCATTTTAAAAACAAAAGACAACTTGTGATATGTCATTAAAAAGGAAATTTACAGCTCTATTCGAAAATCTAAAAGCATATACAGAGTGTTATTTATGGAAACGGAAGTGATATTTAAAATATATTTTTATGGAAAATTTGCATCTCCCTAAAACATATGGGGCATTCCACACAAAATTTGCAACTCAAAATTTTTTTCCCACGAACAATTTTTTTTACGGTTCAGCAGTCAAAAATATTTGACACGTATTTTTTTATTTTAATGTAATGCACTGATTTTTCGAAAAAATTTTTTTTCAAATTTCACGTTAGTAAAAAAGCACCTTTTTCCGATCGCTTATACAGCAATATCGAATAAAGATATAAAAATTTATCACATACATAAAATATTCGCCTTTTTCTCAGCTTTCGAATGGAGTATAATAAAACTCAATTTGGACATGATTTTTTTCCTTTATTTTTATTAAAAAAATCAACTTTAAAATACTGTTAAAATTTTGGAGTGGAGAGTTGAATACTTACGAAACCATACATTTTTCAAGCACGGCTTGCACGCGCGAAGCGCGCCGCAGCGCGACTCGCTCGGACTCAGCTTGACTTGTCTAAACTTGTCGCGCTGGACATCAGGCGCTAACACTAATAGTTTAGTATTTGCTATGTTCTGGTGATGAAGAAGGGTTGAAATGTCGTCAGAAGTGTATTCAAAATTCAAAGATCGCTGTTGCAATCCGTTTGATTTGAAAAATCATAATAGGACAAGTCAAAGAAAAAGTTTGCGTCGAGTGGAACGTGTAGGCAGAGAGCAAGTAAAATGCAGAAAAATGGTTTTAGTAAGTTTTTAAATAATGATGCTACACAATTTCGAAAAAATAGTGAAAATAATTGTGTAGCATCATTATTTAAAAAATTACTAAAACCATTTTTCTGCATTTTACTTGCTCTCTGCCTACACGTTGCACACAAAACATTACTCGGTTTCAAAAAATCAAATTTTTCAAGATGTGAATCAGAAACTCGACGAACTTTTTCTTTGACTTCTCCCATTATGATTTTTCAAATCAAACGGATTGCAACAGCGATCTTTGAATTTTGAATACACTTCTGACGATATTTCAACCCTTCTTCATCACCAGAACATAGCAAATACTAAACTATTAGTGTTAGCGCCTGATGTCCAGCGCGACATGTTTAGACAAGTCAAGCCGAGTCCGAGCAAGTCGCGCTGCGGCACGCTTTGCGCGTGCAAGCCGTGCTTGAAAAATTTATGGTTTCGTAAGTATTCAACTCTCCACTCCAAAATTTTAACAGTAATTTAAAAAAGGTTTGAGTTAATTTTTTTAATAAAAAAAAAGGAAAAAAATCATGTCCAAATTCGAAAAAATTGCATTTGTTTATAAGTTTTCAATTTATGTCACTTAACAAATTACAAAATTGAGTTTTATTATACTCCATTCGAAAGCTGAGAAAAAGACGAATATTTTATGTATGTGATAAATTTTTATATCTTTATTCGATATTGCTGTATAAGCGATCGGAAAAAGGTGCTTTTTTACGAACGTGAAATTTGAAAAAAATTTTTTTCGAGAAATCAGTGCATTACATTAAAATAAAAAAATACGTGTCAAATATTTTTGACTGCTGAACCGTAAAAACAATTGTTCGTGGGAAAAAAATTTTGAGTTGCAAATTTTGTGTGGAATGCCCCATATATTTACTGCTAAAATTTCAAATTCCTATATTGAACGGTAATGAAGTGGGGTTCTGTCTAACGATTTCATTATCACCCAGTAAACCATAATAATCTATGCAAAAATTTAGTTAAATATCTCCAACTGTTTTCGACATTTTTGTTAAAAATCAGAAAAAAAAATAACAGCTTTAGCAATATAAAACCAAGATTTTAAGGTATATAGTATTTTTAAATGAACTTTTTGAATATAGCATTAAGTAACACCGATCGATATAAATAAGGTAGCTTGGTACGGGGTCCACAAGTCCCCGGGCATACGCCCGGTTGGCCGACCTTAGAAAAGCTACTACTTCCCGTTGACCTAGAATATTGAAATTTGACACGAAGGACGGTCTTATAGCACGACTAAAGGAAAAACTCCAAAAATCATCATATGCGGAATTATTATGTGACGAACATAATAATTAATGATATAACAGTACGGAAACCTCAAAGCAAGAGTTCTACTGACACTTGCCCGTCTTTTTTCCCATCAATACGTGACTTCTGCCGATCAATGGGTGTGAAACATAATATTGCGAAAAAATGTTGACAGCAGGATCATGCCAAACGAAAAAGTTAATATAGAGTTTAATTTAATTTAAAAAGGGCAAACTCAAAGGCTCGAAAGGTCAAATAATATTCACGAATTGTACGATTTGGTTACACGTTACATCACAGCCGGTGCTGTTGCAATAAGGTCTGGGATAATCACGAAGGATCGTTTAAAAAGTTCAAAGGCAAATTTTCGCCCTTTACCCTTTCCGCGCTCTAACCAAAATCCCCTTAACAGTTAAAGCCGCTTCTGTTTAAATGGGTCGTCCCGTATTTATGCAGGTGTTAAGGATTTAGGTATTAAATATGAGGAGCAGTAAAACCGATGTAATTATAAGTAAAACAGTAGGTAAGTGTATTGAAAAGAGTAATCAAAAAGTATACTGTCAATCAGAGGCGCAATCAGGGAGGAGGGTCCTCCTCCAAGCTTCAATAAGTACATCGCGACCTGTTTAGGAAACGTGGTCAATCTAAATCAAAGCCAGACAAAAATCCTATTTTTTTACAACGGAAAATATTCTACTAAAAAAAGAAAAGCTTAACAATATTTTATGTACAGTTGTAAGTCGGCAAAACCAACAAAGGAAATCGCCGCTTACAATTGTATTTCTAGAATACTCTTCGCTTAAAACCCACCAAAAACATGGTAACGGTTTTAACAGATTGTTAAAAACGGTATATTTCACAAAATAAACCAATAATATTAACTAAGTTAAGTTCTAGGAATTATTATTTCTTGATTATAAGAAGCGTTTTATACTCCCTACCACAAACACATAATGAAAAAAAAAAGTGAAGAATTCATCCTGTTCAATGCTTTTTAGAGTTAAGTCAGTTAAAATAGGAACGTCATTAATAAATAATTTACACATGAAATTATTTATTAATGTACAGGGTGTCCCACCGGGAACTGCATCGATCGATTATGGAAAAACTATAATTAGGAAATATCTGAAATTTTGGTCGCCGACTAATGCCTATGGGGGACATTCGTCTAAAACATTTTTAAGAATCTGACACTTCCGGTTATACCGGAAGTAGATGTGAACGTGCTTATTTTAAATGGGGCACCCTATATATTATTTCATTTTTAGATTCCTCGTAACGTAAAATTCCAATTACTTTTCATGTATAATGTTCTATCCCTAGGTCTAACCGTTTTTGACATATTTCAAATTTTTCGTCAAAAATGACTGACTAAAAAATAGTTATTAATTTTGCCTGTACGAAAGCCTTTATTATTTACTTTGGGTTTTTTTTTTGTAGAAAGAGGTCTACTTTAGCACACTTCGTATGATATTTTGATAATTATTAATACAGGCTGTTCAAAAAAGAATAGTAAAAATGAAATCGAAAAACATGTCAAAAGTTCATTTTTTCAAATGGAAACTACCCATTTTTATAATTCTATCATATTCAGCATTAAAAATAAGAGTAACTTTGTGTAAGGTTGTCTATTTAGAAAATTAATAGTTCCCGAAATATTGGCAATTTAATATTTTTCTATTGTAAAAATGCCACGGCTTTTCAGTTCAGTAACAGGCCATGATTATAGTAGAAAACAATCAAATGGTAACTAAATGTCACTGTCACTTAAAAAGTATCAAGAATCATGCCGGGACGCTTAAATAGTTCAAACGAAGATTACTTAAATTTGTGTATTATTTAAGGAGAATGTGATAAAGCAATATCAAGAACGTGTGTACAATTGCTACTCGATATCCACAGAAACAGAAACTAACACAAAACACCCTTAAACAACTTATAGAGAACTTCAAAAACTTTGAAAAGCACTAGCAGTAGTTAATAGTTCATTAAAAAAAATTGTTAGGAGGAAAAAAACGCAATAACAATTATTATTAGTGAACACAACATTTTAAAGAAATTATTATTTGAGTAAATGTTCAAATTGACGTCCTTGAACTTTCAGACATTTTTTACATCTTAATAATAATTCTTCATGGGTCGCTTTCCTTACTGATTCCGGATCTAAACTGTCAAACTCATTCCTCACTCGCTGCATGCAGTCTTCCATGGTTGTTACTGGAGTGGCGTAAACTCGATTTTTAATTGTACCCCAAATAAAAAAATCAAGCACTGTCAGATCTGGGGAGCGGGGTGGCCAAAAAAAAGGACCATTGTTGGCTATCCATTCGTCATAAAAAACTTCTTGTAGAAAATTGTTAACTAAGTGGCCACCATGTGGGGATGCGCCATCATGTTGGTAGAACAGGTTCCTGTGATCAGCCAGTGACAAATTGTCCAAATAATCCTCTTGAAAATTGTGCAGGATGTTCAGATAACCTTCGCCTATCAGTTAATAAACGTGATTTATACATACCCAAATGTTTTTAAAAATATCCAACTCACCATTCAAATTTTCTTGGTAAAAGTGTAGTGCCACGACGCCATCATTTCTAATTGCACAATAGACATTAAACTGCCAGGATTGTTGAAAATGTTGTTCTCTGAACACATGCAAATTTGAATCACTCCAATAATGGGAATTGTGCCGATTAAAAATGCAATTTTTTGTAAATTTAGCTTCATCCGTCCAAATGATATTATCCAAAAAAAAATTGTTTCCTTGCGACCAAGTTAATATAAATTCACAGAATGACATTCTTCTGGGAAAATCAGTTTTTTTTAGGTGCTGAACTATGGTGAATACGTATGGATGAAATTTATGTTTACATAATATTCTATGTATTGATGATTTGGATAATCCTGATTCCAATGCAGCTTGTCTTACAGATAATGTTGGATTTGCGAAGAAATATCCCAAAATAGCTATTTCTATATTTTCATTATTTACAACAGGTTTATTTCTCTGCACTCTTGCCTTGACCGATCCAAAGTTTTTGAAGTTCTCTATAATTCGTATAAGGGTGTTTTGTGTTGGTTTCTGTTTTTGTGGATATCGAACAGCAAATGTATCACACGTTCTTGATATTACTTTATCACATTATCCTTAAATAACAAACAAATTTAAGTAATCTTCGTTTGAATAATTTAAGCGTCCCGGCATGATTCTTGATACTTTTTAAGTGTCAGTGACATTTAGTTACCATTTGATTGTTTTCTACTGCCATCATGGCCAACTGATAGTTACTGAACTGAAAAGCCGTGGCATTTTTACAATAGAAAAATATTAAATTGCCAATATTTCGGGAACTATTAATTTTCTAAACAGGCAACCTTATACAAAGTTACTCTTATTTTTAATGCTGAATAAGATAAAATGATAAAAATGGATAGTATCCATTTGAAAAAATGAACTTTTGACAGGTTTTTTGATTTCATTTTTACTATTCTTTTTTGAACACCCTGTATTAATAATTATCAAAATATCATACGAAGTGTGCTAAAGTAGACCTCTTTCTACAAAAAAAACAACCCAAATTAAATAATAAAGGCTTCCGGACAGGAAAAATTAATAATTATTTTTTAGTCTGCAAACGTAATTTTTGACGAAAAATTTGAAATATGTCAAAAACGGTTAGAACTAGGTATAGAACATTATACATGAAAAGTAATTGGAAGTTTACGAGGAATCTAAAAATGAAATAATATATAGGGTGTCCCATTTAGAATAAGCACGTTGACATCTACTTCCGGTATAACCGGAAGTGTCAGATTCTTAAAAATAGTTTGGACGAATGTCCCCCATCGGCATTAGTAAGCCACCAAAATTTCAGATTTTTCCTAATTATAGTTTTTTCATAATCGATCGATGCAGTTCCCGGTGGGACACTTGAGCCGCCAAGTTGCAAGCAATCGAAATACTCATTTTGGAAAAAATGTCCCTTACTTTCACCCATTAAAGAAATACAAATCGAATTGCACCCAGAAATTTTTAACAATTCACTTATACCTTCGAGCTAAATAAACAACCAAGTAAATAACACATATTATGTGGAATATAATAAATTCTGTAGGCACAAAACAATAAAGTGCGTCTCGAGGAGCCAGAAAATACGAAAAACACGTTTAAATAAAAAAAAAAAATTCAAAATTCTGGCGCTATTTTAAGAGAACAGTAGACAGACAGCAGGCTGGCACCGGCCGTTTTCTTGATTTACAGAAAATTTGCACCAAAAATAATCACTAGTTTTTGGTAGGGGTTCATAGCAATCACTTTATTTAAACTTTCTGTTAGATATTAATGAAAACCGGATAAAAAATCAAATTCATTAGGACAACCGAAAGGTAAACACCCGGTTTTGCATAATTTGCACACTAAACGCCAACCAACAAGTGTAAAGTCACGTGACTATCCGATCTTCATCCAGCGTTGCCGTTGCTTCTACTTCGTGGCTTGAAGTAAAGGGAGCTGTAACGCTGTGCTCTAAGTATGTTAAATTTAAATACACAAAGAAAATTCTCTTTAAATTTCCTAAAATTTCTCGCTTGCGCCTGCGGTGCTATTGCTTACTTCGACTAAAGCGTCTCTTTAATTTTCCAGACAAAACTGATAAGATTAAGTAAAATATCTGGGTCTAAGCTTTGATAAGCGGTTGGTTTGGAACGACAACGCATACCAACGTTTTAAAAAAGTCAACGGTCAACTTAGTGCCATATATTCACTCATCAACAGTAGAAGCAGACTAGCCTTACGCACCAAGGCAGTACTGTACAAGACAATTATTCAGCCAGTGCTTATTTATGGCATCGCCTCCAGCTGTACCGTAAATAAGTCCACTTTTCGCAAACTTCAGAACTTTTTAAAACAAAATGCTAGAATCATGACAAATGCTCCTCGCTTTACGATGATCCATAACCGAGATAACGACTTACAAATACCGACAATAATCGAATACATAGACAAATATATTGATTATTACAAATAGACGGACGTCTCCCTGAATTCTCTAATGACACAATCACAAATTCACTCCAATACCAGACTACCGAGAGACTGGCTCATTTCTCATCCCCCCAACAAACTATGAAATAATTTTTCTGAAGACGACTTGGCAGCAACACAGCAAGGATTATAGAAGTTACGGTCGCTGACTAACTTACGAATCAAACAAGAACCTATATCTCTTCAAATTAAAGTTCCTCATGTCTAATTTACAAAGCGTTTAAAAATTGTATGAAATTACTAACATTTATTTCCCTTATTTGTAAATACACAAAAAATTATTGACCATTTTCCGAAAATTTTTCGCTTGCGACACTTTTCTTTGTCATCTGGATAAACCTAATACAATATAGCTTATTTTTTGAAATCCTTTGTTGCGCCACTGCTTTCAATACTAAACTATGAATGTAACCTCAAAATCAAGCTGTCAACGACGTGATAAGAAATAAAAGGGTATTTTGATGTACAGTTGTGATCATTAAAATCCAAGTACCTATTTGATATACCTAACGATATATCCCATACTAGAAAAAGACAGTTGCCCATTATAATTCGGAATCGCAACTATTTCATTTTGGTTTATACCTAAAGTGACGTTAAATTTATTCATTAACCTGTACTTTTATTATTTTTTAGGTAAAGTATGATTTTGAGAAAATGCATTGCAATAGCAATTTGGATACCAAAGCAAATACATATGGCACAACGTTCAATCATGTACGCAATAGTACAGGGTGAGTCAACCATAGAGTAAAGCTCATTATCTCATTTGCTTCAGGAATTACCAAAAAACGTTAAATACCAAAGTTTTAGAGAATGTTAAGATGCACAGTTTAAAATTATTTGAGTATAAAGGGTGGTTCAAAAAAGCGTGGCGAATATAACATAAGTTTTTTTCTTAAACGGAACACCCTATTTTTTAATTTATTTTTAGATTCTCCATGAAACTCTATAACTTTTTTGTTAATAATGTTATATACCTAAACCTAGTAGTTGTTCTAAAATTTTAATTTTTCTAGAAAAATATTAGTTTTTACTCTTATAAAAAATTGACAGTTCCGCCGTTGTTTCTGAAGGTGGAATACTCATATTTGGTACAAACGTTTTATTGGGATGACAAAAAAAAAGCATGTAACGAAATTTGAGTTAGATGCTACAGAGCGTTCAAAATAAATGTATACATTGGGACTAATTTAAATTGAAAAATATCAACTTTTTTAAATGGCACACTCTGTATATTATTATTTTTTCTGATAGGTTTTATAAAACTCTTCAACTTTCGTTAGGTATGTCATATATCTATTTTTAATAGTTTGCGATGTTTTTTGATTTTTCTCATTTTTACCCTTGCTTTTATTACACTAACGGGACTAACGCTATAAAATAAATAACAATAATTCTTCTGCTAGTGTTAAGTGCTAAAAAATATGCTTGTCTACTTGGATACACATGTTAAGTATTTTAACTATATTTCCCTGCACGTTCCTTACCATACAGGCATCTCGTATCCTATTTTCCATATCTTCTGGTGCTGTGGGGGATTTACATAAACGCGGTTTTTATTGTAGCACCACAAAAAAAATCTAAAGGTGTTAAGTCACATGATCGAGGGGGCCACCCGATAAATCCATCCCTAACGATCCATTTCACATCAAGTTTAAATATCCATGCCCGTTAAGTGGTTCGCGGAAAAAACATGGACCAATAACTCGAAGATTTTTGATTCCACACCATACATTAGGCGACCAACGGTTTTGATTTTAAATTTTCCGGACCCAGAATGGGTTAGCTGCCGAATAATAGTGCATATTATGGCGGTTAACTGCTCCATTACTGCGAAAGGTAACTTCATCAGAAAACATTAATTTGGACAAAAAATTCGGATCGGCCTCTATAGCTTCATTTATGATGGTACAAAAGCACGGTCTAGAAATTCTTGTTGTAGTTCCATTTGGAAAGGGATGATATTCGAATTTTCTCGTGGGGCGATTAGCAGTAGATTGGATTATGTCACATAAGTTAGCTAAGTGACGGCTACTGACCTGGGGATTATCTTTAACATGAAGTAAAATCTCAATTTCTTTTTCCTCATTGGTAGCCTTCCGGTTTACCACTTTTCGTTTCTTAGAGCATCCACCACATCCTTATTGAGAAGTGAAAGACTTCCGGCATTACAGATCCTTTGCTATCTTGGTTTTCGAGTTACCTGTGTGATCGTATACAATTCGTTAAAATTAATGGCGTCCTGTCAAGAGACATTACCGTAACCTCCGGAGTCCCTCAAGGGTCACATTTGGGTCCATTTCTATTTCTTATGTTCATAAACGATCTTACGGATTTACTTAAAAATTGCAATTTCCTTTTATATGCAGATGATCTCAAAATATTTTATAAAATCACAAATATTAACGACTGCTTCAATTTACAACACGACATCGACAAACTAACTACCAGGTGTAAAACAAACCAAATGGAACTGAATACCTCTAAGTGTAAGGTTCTATCTTTTTCCAAGAAAAAAGCGCCAGTGCTGCATCATTACTCCATTTCCAATACTCCTTTACCTCGAGTTAATGTAATTAATGACCTGGGAGTCATTTTCGACACCGAACTGCGATTTAATGATCATATTAACTACATTCTGCCTAAATCTTTTAAAATGGCAGGTTTTATAATGAGACGTTGCTGGGAGTTCTCTAATACTGAAGTTTTAAAGTCACTATATTACTCTCTAGTACAAACTCATCTGGAATACTGTTATATAATCTGGGCGCCTTGCTATAAAACTCATATTGCTCGAATTGAGCGCGTTCAGCTTAAGTTCGCGAATTTCTTATTATATAAATTAGGTATAGATAAGAGTACTTTATCACATCACCAGCGATTGTTAATGTTGAATCTGGACAGCCTGGAGAAGCGAAGAATTTTCCTTACTATTTTGTTTGGCTTTAAAATTATAACCAATAACATAGATTGCTCCGATCTTCTGGAACTAATTAGCTATCGTGTACCTGCACGCGACACGCGCCTTGTTGAAATGTTTTCAATCAACAGAAGTAGAACCGACGTTGGCAGAAATATTGCATTGAATCGAATAATGTAATATTTAAATAAATATCTTCCCGCCACCATTGAGCTTAACTGTTCAATTGTAACGTTCAAAAAGAACTTAAGGGTGACTTTAATCTCGGTAACCTAAAGATAGCGAAATAATTGCAAGTCAAATGCCCTATGATTTTGTACTTACTATTTAAGTTATTGGTTTTATACTTCATTGTTTATATTTATTTTATAATTAGTTACTGTTCAGGATTGTCTTTTTTTTTCTTTCTTCATAAATAAGCTACCTATTAGATTGTAATAAATGCTTAATGTACTATTTGGATTGTATCTGTAATGTACTGAATAAATAAATTATATTCAACGCTACCATTACCATCAAACCATTCCATTAAGCATTAAAAAGATTGTCTAGTTGGTATGCGACTATTAGGGTACTTCACACCGTAAATCCTTACTGCCAAAAGGCAATTTTTCTCCGCCTCGCTCTTATATAAATAATGTCAATTAATTTATTTTTAGGAAAATCCATAACTATTTTATTTTTATAGCTACGTCACTTACGACAATAAATTAAACTATTTCTTGACATTTCCAATTTAACAATGCCTAAATTTTTCTTTTTTTTTTCATGGACAACTTATTTTATAGCGTTAGTCCCGTCAGTGTAACAAAAACAAGGGTAAAAATGAGAAAAATCAAAATAAATCGCAAACTATTAAACGTAGGTATATGACATACTTAATAAAAGTTGAAGACTTTTATAAACCCCAATATTATTCGTGAGACTGCCCCTCGGGGCGCCACTGGAGCTCATAGTGATCATTTAGTTAGTGCTAACTTAGGGTCTTGTCACAACGAACAACACTGCCAAATTTTAACAAAATCGGCAAGAGAATCATTGAGATGTTAATAAAAAACCTATTTTTTTTTAAACTTTGACACCCTGTATCTTGAAAACCAGACTTTTTACGACACATGTTTATATAAACTTTTCTACTTGATTTTGATTCGCCCTTGGAATTACGGCCTACCATTAAGTAACACCCTGTATAGAAGGGTGTAAAAAGTTGGAGATGTTGTGTATGTGTTGTCACTTAAGCTTAATTTTGGTTGTGTACATTTTTGCAAATGTTTGTAGTTGTAAAACCACAAAAATCAATCGTTGTTATTGTAGTGTACTACCTTAAATAAATTTTATGTGATGCTAAATAAACATGACGAAGGCACTGTTTGGCTGTGTTGTGTAAGACTGACCAGGGGATGGGGAGTCGAAGCAGGGCAGAGAACCAGTGAGCATCGTTGTGTGTGTTAAGTCAATGGCTCTGGTTGAAACCAAATGGCCAGAAGAGCATCGTTATACAGAAGAATATAAGTTGCTTGATTTAAGAATAAACTAAGTAATGAATGTGCCCCGTTGCGGTGTGTAATAGGATACTACAGTTATAAATATTCACGCGCGTCTCTCTGTACAAAACTACATTATTGCTAATCTATAAACACTCTAACAGCATGGACTGATCATTTTTACAGCCAATTCGGCCTTATACTTTTTTTATAAGTTCTGCTACTAAAGCATATCAAGAATAAAAATGCATCATAGAGATAAAAATGCTAATAGTTTTACCTATGTATCAAAAGTATTTCCATAAGCATATATTAATAGTACATTAAGCTATTGCTCTGTTATTTGGAATCCCCAGTATAATATCTATATTAATAAACTAGCTTCTATTCAAAATAGATTTGTTAAATTGGTTAATAAGAAATGTTTTAATAACAATCTCGATAGCTTTAACACTATCTGTCAAAAGCTTAATTTAATTTCACTTGTTGATCGCAGAATGATAGCCGATACCAAATTCATTTTCAAAATAGCTAATAATTTAATAGATTCTCCTGCTTTATTAAGTCATTTATATTACACAGTACCAACTTATAATACCAGAATAAAAAATAATTTTCACCTAAATTCGTCTCACACCAATTATTACCTCAATTTTCCTTTAAATAGATCCCTAAAAACATGTAATAATTTATGTAATCTCTCAGGGGTTGATGTTTTTTCTTGTTCCCTGAACACTTTTAGTACTAAGTTAAAATTGTATATAGCTTCGAGCAGTTCACGTTATTAGATTATAACATATTTTTGCATTTTCATATGTATTTTATAAGGATCACACGTGTTAGCATTTGGTCTTAAACTTAGTTTAGGTACTTTATATTTTTGTGTGAGTGCTTTTCTGGGTTTGTCCCGTTTGTATTCCATTTTTGTATAAATAAATAAATAAAATAATTAAAATAAAATATTTTTAAGACGCTAACATAAAAATGCGATAGGTAGCCACGAAAGAAAAAAGCAAGTGCTGAATATTTATAATGGTAAAAGACCAACTCGCTATTTACATTAGGTACTCTAATTCTCGAGCGAAAAACGTCGAGAGAAAAACATTGATATAAAATATGTATGTATATGCTCTTATGTAAAATTTATATAATTTAAGCTGTAAAAGCATTTGCGAAAACAAAAAATCGATAATGGACTACGTCCTATATTTATCCTCCCCTACAAAGGGGAAAGCCTTTTGAGGGTCTGAAAAAGGCGCCATTAGGTCGCCTTGGTAAATAGATTAGAAAATATTTTAAGGGTGCATTAACCCTAGTGGAAGATTTCCGGATCTCTTGCACTTAATTTGATCATTAAATATTTTACAAACCTTGTCAGATTGAGAGTCAATTTATAAAGTTTATAATTAAATTTGGTCAAAATTCAACGATGTATAATGTGCTATAGTTCGTTTTACTAACATTATTAATTTGCTTTAATGGTTCATTAGCAAATGGTATGGACACTAAAAGCAGGGTCGGGGCTTGCATTGGTTAGCTACGAAAAAATTGTAGAAAAATGGATATATGATTGCGTCTGTTCGCAAGTACCTAATTTAGAAAAGGATTAGAATAGTGTGGTTGGTAGCAGGACTACACGTTGAATAAGAAAATATAAAAATGTAAAAATCTATTTTCTAATTTTTTAAATAAAAATTCGTATTTAGAATTCGTTTTTAATTTAGAACCCTTGTAAATGAAATATTTTAGAATACTAAAAAGTAACTTTATTTAAGATAAACTGAATATTTTTTAAAAGTTTTGAACATCCAAAATCGTAACTTTGATCACGATAACTTCGGAAGATTAGCCCAAACTTTTAAACAGGGGGTGACACAAAAAATTAAAAATAAGGTAGTTTACTAGAATGCACTACCCAGTGGCGGCTACACTGATAAAAGACATCACATGCAACAAGAGAATAAATTATCTTGACTTTAAATTACTTAATCTGAAAATCTTATTTAGAGTAAATGTGTTTTTAATATATGATTTTCTGTATCTTTGGTCTTTCTGGTTATGTTCTTGGCGGCAAAATCTCTTGTTTTAAAGCTGGCGTCTTTGCAATTATAACATTTTAAATTTGTGTATTTTTAACAAAGATAAAATTCTTTGTGCCAAAGTAGTTGGCTCTTGTCCTAAGAGTATGGTATAGTTATTTACATGCAATTCGGCATCTGCGCGGAGTCACATCAGTATTCCAGTGACCGAAGAACTTGAGGTTTCTATAAAGCATCTCGGCTTAGTGTTATACCGATAGTTTTTCCTATGGCTTAGTGGATGTGGATTGTGGATGGCTACATTTGATGCAGATGTGTACGATTTTTTAGGGTTTTGACATCTTACGATTAGGTGGCAAGACTGCTTGTGATTTTGCGTGCGTAGTGTAAACTCAAAATGGACGACGAATTAGATAACGTATATTTTCTTGAAGATAATTGTCTATATTGGCTTCGCTAAAGACAGCAATTTCGGTTTTCTATATTTGTGCGTAATATGCGTCTTTTTTTAAAACAAAATTTTTACTGTGTGTATAGCTAGGACAAATAAGTCCTTGTAAAAATATTGAAAACATCTCTTTATGAACGAACAACAAACCTGTAAAGCCGTCCAGGTGTTTGTACGTTTGTTACAAAGAAATAGATTATTGCAACAAGTCATATTATGAAAATTTCATTAAAACTTTCAACGAAAGAAATTAAGAATTTCTTTGTCTTGATACGAGGATGCCGTCTTTGAGTCAAAGCAATAACAAATAGTTGTGTCCTTGAAGCAAATACACATATACTTGACATAAATATATAAACACTTGTACACAGTACATTCAGATTTAAACGCTTCTATTCAAGGATGTCATCTCTTACAACGGTTTAATACAAATCTTACCTAAAGAATTGATTCTCAAGGCTATGCTTGGAATGATTAAAATCTGTTATCTTAGTTTAAGTAAAGGTTTCTTTCCGCTAAGGTAATTACGAAAATTGCTTCCAAGGATTTAGCTGACTCTTATCAAGGAAATTCTCACTTGGACATATCGAAAGACATGCCGGCCTTGTTTAAAGTTCGTTTTGCTTTACATTACGATATCCTTTTTATCTCTGTAGATGTGGATTTTATAGGGTGGTCAAAGTAGTGGTGTAGTAGAATTAGCGCAGCAGGCAAAAATTTTTTGGCTGCCGCACTGTATATTCCTTGTCTTTTAAAAAGGACAAATAAGCGTAAAATGCAAACGATTAATATAAAAAAAAAATACCTTTTGGTTTTGTATATGAAGATCAAGATAGTTAAGGTATTTTCCCCAAATGTTTTAAATCGTTAACACCAGTCGCACCAAAAGCAAACATACAAAACAGTAAAATGAACTGCACTGGGATTCCCTTTCATTCGTTTCGATAGCTATCGGACGCTTTCGATACACGACTGTAAAAGCGATATCGACGAATTTCGGATTCTCATTCGATAATGTTGTTATTCTCTACTGGCAACCGTAGTTTTCGTAGCAGACATGCGCAATGCGCTTTTAACCTAAAATTATTTATCGATTTTGTTTTTGTTGTTGTTTACGTATTCTCTCTGCAAAATAATTTCAGTTTTATATATTTTTGTACAATATCTGTTTTCTATAATATTTAACGATCTAAATTCTAAACAAGATGCTTCCAATTGTCGATGTGGTATTAAGACGAAAAAATCGGCTACAAGCAAACAGGGAACTAGTTTTAGAAAGACGAATTTTAAGAGATAATAGTAATCCCTTTGAACTACCTGCAAATCGATTTATCGAATTATATCGACTGAACAAGGAGGCAGTTCGGTACCTGATCAGGATCACCAATCTAGAACCTCATTTGGCAAGGGGAAGATATATAACATCTATTCCAAACCACATTAAGATGTTTGCAGCCCTTTGGTTTCATGCCACTGTTTTTTGTTTTTGTTTTGTGATCTAGATGTATAATTTTAATAACACCACAAAACTTAAAAGATGATGTAAAAATACTAAAAAAACACACATCTAACCTCAAACCCCGCATTTGGCGTGACGAAATCGAGCAAAACGAGACCTTTGGAAGTGGCGAGTGAATCGATATCGTTTAACTCGATCTAAAAACAAATGGGAATCTGCGTTTTGCGCCAAATCGAGTATTTCGATACCGAGTAGCATTCTGGAATCCCAGCGCAGGTCTCTTCACATCCACAAATCCACTCAAAAAATCACACATATGCTTACGAAAATTTCGAAGCACTCCCTTATTTTTGTCCTTACTGGTTTGTCTGCAATGCTAATACCTTTCTAATAATAGAACAAAAAACATAAAGCCCCAATACGTACCACTTTTCAATGGGCTCATTAGACCCTTTTATATTGGCAGGTAGTAAATTTTATGAAGGGTCATTTGAAAGGGGTGCATTTTAAAACAGAAAGATAACCTAAAATGGAGTGTTTATAACATTAAACTTATTCTCTTATTCAGTCTCCTTTCGAGTTTGGGTGGTTCTGTATAGTTACAAACTCTTTTTCAACGACGAAAATGTCAAGTAAAACTTTCTCCTGCAAGTTTTGTTATATTTGTGGAGAACTTCTGGCGAAGTCACAACCTAGGCCATTTACTGAGAATTTGAAAAAATTCATGTATTTTGGTGTTTTAATCGAAGATCAAGACATGACAAAGACTGAAGGTTATTCCAAAAAAGAAAACCGCAAGTTCGAATATCCGAATTTACCTTCTACCATAAGACCTGTTCCTCACAATGAAGACTTACCAGTACCGACTGCGCCTTTAGATTGGCAAGATATTGTTTTGGGAGAAAATGGAAATAATAACGCATCATCAGGCAGCTCCGAAGAACAGTGTACCGACCCCACTTTTACTCCAGGTCCCAGTTCCGGCGAGCCACATTTGATTGTTCAAAGTGGGTTAAATGATTTAGTACGTGCTTTGGGGTTAACAAAGCAACAGTCAGAACTTCTTGGTTCCCGTCTTAAGGAGTGGAACTTACTAGCCAAAGAAACAAAAATTACGACTTCGAGGAAAAGAAATGCTAGCTTTATTGCATTTTACAATGTGAAAAATTCGTATATACTAAGCATTCTCCTCGTGAGTGACGCTTGTTGTTGTTGTTGAGTGACTTATCGAAATATAGATCAAAAGCTCTGATAATACATAATGAAAATTTAATTTAGTGACAACCTATTAAAATATGCGCATCCTTTTAGATAAAATAAACTACAACTGGTACAAATAGCAGATATGTGGGGATTAAAAAGTTATAGCAATTTTAGTGGGACTTCAGGGAGGATTTACAAAATATTGCCGTTTCTTTTCGTTCAGTGAATGAACATTATGTAACAAAAATTTGGCCGTAAAGGAGTGAATTTCAACCGGGATTTTAAAATGTTAAGTATGTGCACCTTGTAGACCCAAAAAAATGTCCTTTTGCCTCCTCTTCACATTAAATTTGGACTAATGAAGAACTTTTTAAAGGCTATGAATAAAAAGGCCGAAGGATTTAAATACCTAAATGCCCGTATTCTCCGTAATGTTTTAAGCTGGCTTAAAAACAAAGCCGCTTTAAGATGCCGTTTTCTTAAGCACCGTTAACTTAAGAACCGTAAGCTTACTTAATTTTAAGCCCACAATAGTGGAGCTTAATATCGGGCTTAAGATTTGCATCTGCGCAGTGGTTAGCTTTGATGACAGAAATCGAAAGGGTGCTTTCTAACCTCTCAAATTTTGTGGTGTTTGTACTGTATGTGGAATTGTAGTTTGGTGCTACCGTATCACAAAAGTATTGTTGCTGAGATTCTACGACAATTTTTTTCATTTTAATGGAGTTTGAAGACGAAATTTTCCTAGATGATTTGGACATTTTAGACATCATTAATATGGGATTTCCCAGAAGGATTTATGCACGTCAAAACCCTTTTGAGACGGTCAGTTTTTTTATCTTCTAAAATTCATCCATACTTTTCGGCGATTAATGTAAATAAAAACGATTTTTCTGCATAAGTAAAATTAGATGATCTCTTTTTCCCATACACCTTTTTATAAAATTAAAAGAACAAACAATAAAATTCAAAACTTTTAACAATTATTTTCAAACACAGCACAAAGTGTAATAACAGACCTTTGCTTTTGTAGGCTTTAATTAGCAGAACTTGGCTAAAACTATATTGACATGACAGTGACTTAAAACCTAATAAATATATTACAAACAGGTTACAGTATATAACACGTAAATAAGGTATCAGGTAATATACATATACAAGTAATGCATACAGCAATTATTATATTACACAAAGCACATGAAACGAAAAATAAGGTTACAATGTTACAAATTTCTTCCTCTGTACTCTACCACTTGACGGCCTCAGTCTCTGCATGGGCAAAAAAGAAGAGAAAAATGTGACGTTGCCAAATCTTAAGGAGGCTTAATTAAACCCGACAATAATTGTTTCGGTGCTTACCTTAAATTAGTTAAGCGAGTTTAGGAAATTAAGTCGACTTTAGTTAAGCCAGCTTCTCTACATAACGGAGAATACGGGCATAAGTCTTTCCCCAGTTAAGTGACGCCAAATTAAAAACTCACCACGCAAGAATTCAGAGCTTGGAACTCATTTGTAAGTGTAGTGAGGGGATTTCTAGGCAACAATATAGATGCAAGCTACAAACAACTAGATATTGTAGTCTCCTACAAATCGCTCGGTTGCCGAATGTCATTAAAAATTCACTTTCTCCATTCCCATTTATCATTTTTTTCTGAGAATTTGGACGCTGTCAGCGACGAGCATGCAGGGTGAAAGGATCTATCAAGATATCAGGACAATGAAAATTCGGTACCAAGGACGATGGGATCCAGCCATGATGGGTGATTATCGTTGGCTTTTGAAGAAAGAAGATGTGACTCCCCAAAAAAGGAAAAAATATAATTAGTGTTTTTGAAATAAATATTTTTGATGTTTGCTTTTTCCTAGATATTAACTTAATATTAAATGTTACCGTTCTACATGTGGGTTGTTTAATGTTGTTTCATTCTACTACAATATGTTATTCAGCTTTATGCTACAACAACAAAAAAAAATTGTCGTCGAGTGTTATTAACTGGGGTAGTGGACAACCGTTCGTTTTAAAGTCAAAACGGTTTTCAAAATTCAAAGTAATGTTTTGCTTTTTTTAAGTCTTTAATTTTACGCACAACCGACATTTTATCGCTAAACTAGCCCGAACTAATATTAAGTATCCCTATTACCGATAATTTAAGACACTAAATTGATACACGTACTAAAAATGTAAACAAAACACGACCTATCTACAAGAAATTAGCTGAGCCTACATAATGATTTTCATAAGAAATAAATTAGGAACTACTCACGCAAAGAACCCCTTTCCACGCACTTTGCAAGCATTGCAGCGTTAGTCGGCAAATAATATCGGGATCTCTGCCCAAAACAGATATTTTTACATTTTTACTCCGTCTTTTATGCAAGGGGGAGCCTGCATTTGTTTCGCTCTTACTCGCATTATTTAAATTATTATTTGAATAATATTGCATTAGAAAAGCGCTCCGAGAGCCGCAGTCACCGTCAGCTAGGTCCGGAAGTTTTAGCGGGGATTAACAATAAGTAGCGTAACGTCTTGTTTCAGGCATTCAACATTAAATTCGCGATAAATACAGGGAATATTTTGGAGGCAATAAATAGTATGCACAAATATATTGACTGGATGTGTTTTAGAATTAAACAAAAAGAGAAAGGAGATAAGCAGTGGCGGCTCGCGGGTTGATAAGAGTGGCGAAGGTGTAAAAGTAGGGCCCTGGCGAAAATTTTTGGAGACCAGACATTTCGTTTTTGTCTACTATTCTAATATTTGCATTGAATAGATATATGACAAATTATTTAATTTCACGTCCATTTTTTATTATTTCTATGTAAAAAGGTAGTTGTGAGAAAATGTAAATCACATTGACCATGTTAAATTATTTCTATGCGGCGAATTTAAATGTTGCAAAATGGCGACCAAATTCAGATGTCTTTTGCAGTTCTTTTTAGAATTTTGTTTTCTATTAAGTACTTACTTACCAATAAGTATTGTGACAAACTTGACAGTCGTTCCTGGTAAATTGTTTTACGAGAATAAGTTTTAACGCGCTTTAGGCACGAAAATCCTCGCTCATTTGACACAGATATGTGGCTGACAATAGAGTCGAATAGGTAAATGCTTTATTTACCAAGTATAATAAATCAAGTTTTAGCTGACTGAGTTATATGCTCCTTGGAAATATCATGCTTTTGGAGAGCCCGAAACAGTTCGCACTACGGATTTTAATTATTTTCTTTTTCTTTTGAAAATAAAATGATTGACCAACAAAAGAGTTTAATTTTGGTCTAATAGCTACATACCTACCACATACATTCATTACCCGTAAGCCATGCATTATTTTCATACCAATTTTCTGAAAATGACCTATTACCCTCTTGGTTCTCTTCCGTGTTAATTAACATTTTAGGGGTCGCATCCAATGACGAAAATCTTAAAATATATTGAATAAGATATAAGATCAATTTTTACCTAAGTCTCAACTTGGTTTCCCATGCCGTTGCGGGCGTTACCCTCAATCTTTCGGAATGTTAAAACAAGATATTTTATTTACATTTTAAAACACATACCTGAGGTTCTAATCTTAAAAAAAAAACGAAACACTCACTCTGACTTATTTTACACTAATTCATTCTTTTTCTATCAAGAATAACCACAAAAACTTCAAAAACAACAGATCGATATCACCGATTACAAAATCTCTCCCGCCAATGATGAGTATTAGATATAACCAAAACCTCACTTTAAATTTAGCAGTAGATACGTGGTTGCCGACCCTGGGTTTTAACTTCGAATGTTGTTCGATACATGGTGTATGCTTGGTTGCCTATCTTCAAGCCTGATATTCTTACGACAGGATAGGCATGCCGACCCCGGGTTACTTGAAAAGTAAAACAATTTATTTTATGGCTACTGTAGTTTGCGAGTATGACGTCCGGCGGTACAAGGGCGATTTAAAAAGTGGAGCGGTTATTCGCCAGCAGCTTGAGTCATTAAAATGCAAATTGATGTAGATATCTCCGTTATTAGTAAAGATTGAAGGATAAAGATTTCGCTACTAATTGTTTTCAGATCCATAATTTTACATTTTGAGAGAAGCTTCTCAAAAATATAATATATGTCTATTTTATTTACTTTTATTTTGAGCCCGAATTTTGCCTATTTTTTTGTTAGTTCGCCATGACGGATGTTAAAAAAAGACATCTTATCCTGAATAGTTTCTGTCAAAATATTCAGGTTCGCAATTTTATTTTTTCTAACTTGCATACAAGTTTTGACTAAAAAGCTAACTAAAGATAATAAAAATAAACTGCACTGCCATACATTAGGAAGTTTCAAAATATGAAGCAAGCTTTTTCAAAAATACGATAGGTACAAAGTTTCTTAACCACCACGTATACGTATACGCTGTCCACGTATTGATCCCCAATTATTTGGTTCAAATGTAGCCCATAACAATCAAGATAGATTTATTCAAGTACAATAAACTGTCCCATTTCAATAAACAAGAGCGACTTTTTGCAAAAATAGACTGGAAACTAGCGGACAGATTTCTATCTACATTCGAAATCAGTTCTTTGACCCTTCCTTTTATACCCCCCAACATATTTACTTCCGGTTCAGTTCTCCTTGCAAAAAGTTCATAGTCAGCATGGCGCCTCAGCCGTATTACTACGACTAAGTACAGAACCGGCTTTAGCGTATTTTAACAGTGTTACCAAATTTATTCCACTGAATTTTTCTCAAGAGTTTTACTAATAGGTCCTATCCATCCCCTATATGTCGCAATATACAGGGCAGTCTAAAAATACAGATAATTTGGCTAGGTCAGGGTCTTCCAACGAGGACTGAACAGGGGCTCATTTTTGAGCTTCCTTGTATCTAAAGAAAAATCCAAAATAGCCAATCGATGTACTTTTTCCTGCAGAATTCAAAAATGAAACCAAAAATTTATTTGAACCAGAAACAAAAGAGTTACGCTATGGATAAGGTGTTTTTTAAATGGAACATAGCTTTTTTTATACGATTTTTGGAACGAGTGATTTTTTTTTGTCCGTTCTGATTGAAATATTTAATATTGTGACAGCTATTTTTATTAAATTTTAATGTTTTATCCAGTATAATTTAACTTTAACCTGTTTGAAACATACACTAGGTAATAAAGGTATAATCACCTTTGAATCCTTCAAAGTCAAAAAATTTGACAAATTTACTATAATATTGCCGAAATGAAATATTCATTAGATGAGAGATTGCAGATTGTTATCTTGTTCTACAAATGCCAAGAAAATGCAAGAGAAGCAAGGAGAAGATTTATTGCAAATTTTCACAGAAATATATCCGTCAATACTATTCTAAGGATAAAGAACCTATTTGAGGAAAATAAAACATTACATGACAGAAAAAGAAATCCAGAAAGGAATAGAAATCAAGACCGTGCCATTGTGAATTATTTTCGACTGAATCCAACCAAATCAATTTCGGACGCAGTTCGGGACGTTCAATACGGCGGCGGTGTAAGACGCAGAAGAGTTACCCAAGGAACTGTTCACAGGACTTTAAGAAATCATAAATTTAAGTCTTATCATATCCTTCCACTTCAACATCTAACACCGGCACAAAAAGAACTTCGCTTCCAATTTGTTTCTCAAATTGTGATTCGGAAAGAAAACGAAGACCCTAATTTATTCAGAAATATCTTATGGACTGACGAAGCCACATTCACAACATCGGGGGTTTTCAATAGACATAATAATCATCACTGGGCCGTTGGAAATCCAAGAAAATTTCAGACAATTAAATTTCAAGGAAGGACTTCAATCCATGTTTGGTGTGGCATAAAAAATAATAGAATTTTGGGACCAATATTTTTTAACGGGACTTTAAATGGACAGAGATACTACGAGTTCTTAGAAAACGAAATTGAAAACTTTTTGGAAGATTTACCATTGGAAGAATATCAAAATTTAATTTGACAACATGATGGGGCCCCTCCGCATGCCGTGCGTGAGGTTACTCAATATTTAAACGGACGCCATGAAGAATGGATTGGTAGAAATGGAACCTATGCTTGGCCACCCAATAGTCCCGATTTGTCAATATTAGACACATTTCTTTAGGGCCATTTAAAGAACGTGGTATACAAGCAGCGAAACCACGATATTGAAGAGATCATGCGGAAAATTGTGAATGAAATAAATCGCCTTAACCAGGAAAATCACAGTATAACAGCAAGTTTGGAAAGGCTACAAAGAGGTTATCGCACATGTTTCGAGAACAACGGAGGTCACATTGAACAATTAAATTATTAATGTTTTTTTTTTTTTTTAAATTAGTATATAGTTGGATTTCTTTTTCTGTCATGTAATGTTTTATTTTCCTCAAATAGGTTCTTTATCCTTAGAATAATATTGACGGATATATTTCTGTGAAAATTTGCAATAAATCTTCTCCTTGCTTCTTTTGCATTTTCTTGGCATTTGTAGAACAAGATAACAATCTGCAATCTCTCATCTAATGAATATTTCATTTCGGCAATATTATAGTAAATTTGTCAAATTTTTTGACTTTGAAGGATTCAAAGGTGATTATACCTTTATTATCTAGTGTATGTTTCAAACAGGTTAAAGTTAAATTATACTGGATAAAACATTAAAATTTAATAAAAATAGCTGTCACAATATTAAATATTTTAATCAACGGACAAAAAAAAATCACTCGATCCAAAAATCGTATAAAAAAAGCTATGTTCCATTTAAAAAACACCTTATCCATAGCGTAACTCTTTTGTTTCTGGTTCAAATAAATTTTTGGTTTCATTTTTGAATTCTGCAGGAAAAAGTGCGTCGATTGGCTATTTTGGATTTTTCTTTAAATACAAGGAAGCTCAAAAATGAGCCCCTGTTCAGTCCTCGTTGGAAGACCCTGTACTTGAAAAAATTTCTCAAAGTATATTTTTTTAAATGAAACACCCTGTATATTTTTACTGATTCGAGAAGCTGCTCAAGTTCGTTATTTATTTATGTATACCATACCTAGGTATATGTATATACAGTATGTCCACTGATAGAGGTCACAAGAGGACAAATGGACCAAAAATCTCTTTGTTCGAAAAAAAATCATTTTTAGTAAGCTTCTGCTTCTTAAAAGAATCTACGAGAACGATTTTGAATTTTTATACAGGGCCCCCAAAAAATACAAAAATATTAATTTCTGCCAAAATTCAAAATTTTGAGATGCTGTTGACGAAAAGGTTTTTTTTTGGTTGAGTGGTGAAAAATCTTATACCTAAGTTTCCGGAAAGGTATGTCTCAAGTAATGGAATTCTGCGACTGATAAGAAAATTCTATTTTGTCGTTGAAATATTCCCCTCTTAATCATTAAGGAAACGAGCTCAAAATTTGCAGGTTGTGCAAAAAAGTCAAATTCAAAAAATCTTAAAACACAAAAAAATTAAACCTTTTAAGCCAGATTTGAATCAAAGAAAGTTTTAAATGAAAATGATCACTTTTATAAAAAATGACATCATTCATTGGCTTACTATAAATGAAAAGCCATTTCATAAAGATATGCTGAAAAGTAGCTACTAGAGATTGTAAACTTGAATAAACCTCTTTGTACGAAATTTGTTGTCGACGAAATCGCTTTAAAACGAAATATAACGGTACTTCGCCTTCCGCCATATCACTGTGAATTAAACCCCATATAATTGGTGTGGGCACAAGTAAAAGGGTTTGTAGCAAGGCATAACACCACTTTTAAAATAAGAGACGTCGGAAACCTCTTGCAACAGGGAATAAAGACAGTGTGTTGTGAAAAATAGAGTAAGTGCGTCGAACATGACAATGTGATTGAAATAGAAGAAATAATGTGGGAAGCTGATAACATGCTAGAAAACGCTGTAGAGCCCCCTTATTATTTCTCTGGACCCCAACGACATAGTTCATCGGACTACTTGGCCCATGATGACTAAAATTTAAAAATTAAGCTGTTGTATTGTACATAGTAGATTTTTTTTTGTAAATATTAATATTTATTCCAATTTATCTATTTTCATATTGTTCTTACTTCTATATAAGTTTTTATCTACTTAATATTAGAATAATTAATATCTCAATTATCTCCCTGTCTCTATAATTATAATTAAGTATAATTATTGTTATAATTTTATTTTAATAAACTACCAGTAGTAACGCCGCTGTTACATTACTTTCATTCGTCAAACTCGTCTTTCTATTCTATGCAAATTAGTGTGACCCTAAATTAGGACCGATTCGAGGTGTGTAAGTCTTAAATATCTAAAATACGGAATTTTGAAAAACTATCATTGCAATTTACCTGAATTTTACAATGCAACCTTTAAGTCGTCCACCCTGCTTAATGGGTCCTGTCATTACATTTTATTACTCTCTCGCATTAAGCAACATATTATAGTTGTTTTAAGCGGCCCCAGAGGTATGCATCTGAAAGCGTAAGGTCGGGACTTCTTGGAGGTCACAAAACTGGACTGCTTAGGCCAAATTCATTGCTAAGCCACTTCATGTGCACATTGCGCTGGGCAGCCGTCTTGTTCAAAGTAAATTTGCCGTCGGAACTGTAATGCCAGCTCATCCAGCTTTTCCGAAAGAAAATTTTGTAACATTTCTAAATACGAATGTCTATTGTACGTGCCCTTAACAAAATATGGCCCCATTATTTGATCATACGAAATGCCGCACCACACATTTACTTTTTTAAAATATTGGCGACGTGCAGAAATTTTAGAGTCGGTGCAAATGATTTCGCTTGAGGAAATAAAAAAGTTATGATCACATTAGACGGCAGTTTAAAAAATGTGTGAAATACGGAGAAGGTGTGTTTGAATAAATAGTGTTTTTGTTGATTAACATAATATTTTAAAAGGTATGTTAAAATTACTCAGTCACGTAATTTACAAATTGGGAAATAAGGATAGTTTACTCTTGGCAGGATTTAGCATTTTTGTATTTTTTAGCACCCTCAAAAACTTCTAGCCCTTTTCAGTCCAACAAATCTTAAAAACTATGGAAGAAACCGATTCAAACGCAGTTCTAATCAATTTATATAATATTTTCTTTGTAGAATGTGATACAATTCTAAGCAGAACAGGTAGAAAGTTTAATGAAATGTTTGCGATTCTAGTGCCAATGAAAAAAAAATTGTAGGAATTCAAAACAATTTCGTTACGTTTGGTTCAACTTTCAAAAACGGCAAAGACCAGTAACTTCTGATGAAGAAGACCAGATTATTGTTTTGGCATATTTTCATGCATTTCTCCAGTCATCAATACAGTGCTGCAGATGATTTAGGTATGTATAACGCATTATCGGAATTTGGAACAATTTATCTAACATGCACGGTTATAAATTCAGCAGAGAGTTGAACTTTGCGAAGTGCTTTTGGTGCGCACCTAAGAAGATATATTTTTTAAATAAAATAATTTGTACGGATTTTCAATAAAAGATATGGTAATTTTTTGTTTACTGAAAATCCTCATATCACGCCGGATTTTAAGAAAAATTAGAATTAATGTTTTCTGTATATAAGCCTTATAAGGTACAGGGTGTTGCACTATAAATGGACCCCCTCCTTTAACTTTTTTATCCGATAATATTAGAAAAAATGGTAAATACGAAAGTTCTAGGGTACAACGTAGAATTTTTTATGAAATAGTTTAAACATATATAGGGTGTTGCAGAAAGACGTAGCAAAAAAAAATATAATTTTTTCTTACGGAACACCCTGTATATAATACTCTTAAATGATAGGGCTGGTCTTCCTGATAAAAATGGCATATAGTGTGTTATACTTATTATTATGCTAAAGTCAAAAAACGCATATTTAAATTGTACTTGTAGTAGGCCATGGATTAATTGTACTTGTAGCAGGCCATGGATTAAGCATGGCGCTTTCAATTATTATTTGGATATTATGTTTATATTTAATACATTTTTTTATATCTAAGATGCCTCAAGTTAATGGCAAACACAAGCAAAAGCTTTTGGAATTCTTAAAGATAAATAAAAATGTGGCAACCGGTGCTTCCACGAATTTTTTCACTAAAAACGAATGTTTACCGATTCTTTTAAGAGACAAGTATGATGTTAAAATTTGCACAATTTGCCTAAATACAAATTTGTTTAAACATTCTGGTGAACTCACGATTCGATAATTCCTCCAGTGCACTTTCCTCAGCACCATGGATTCTCATACTATAAAAGCCATCATTTCCGCCTCTGCATCCTCTAAATTATTAATCAGGTTAATTACCGGTAGAAGTAGTAAAGAATGCCAAATTATTAAATATTACTTGCGTGCTAGTCACTCTCATCGCTTTTCGTTCGTTTTTCGAGTGAAGAATAAGGTCTCTGAGCACGGTTTTAATTGTATGTTTATTTTCTTTTGATAGATGAACTGATAATTTGGTGTTTGTGAACGTTTTAATACCCCTAATCCTAAATTGTCTTGTTAAAAGTTATAATTCGTTTAATTGTTTGTATTTTTTCTTTATAATGTATTTGATAATTTTTCACGAAATTGGAGGATGATAATCATATTAATCTGCTAGTTCGGGCGGGATAGTCAAACCACTTTCTGAAGTACCTAATCAAGGGTGATACTTAAAGGTTTACAAAATCAAAGGTACACCTACCAAACTTTTCAGTCAAATGCAAATTTAAAGCAAAAATATTATTGCTATTGTACTGATTTGAAATAATTTTCTTAAATAGCATTTTATAGCATAGCTACAAACTTTAACATAAGAATACTTTACTCTTGTAAAAATAATTGAATTTTTAATTTTTTGGACACCCTGTATACAATTCTGTTTTCATCGACAATCGTATTTTTTCAGCAAGCAAAACTTGTTATAAAGAATGACTTCCTCAAAAAATGAAATTTTGGTCCGTTTGCCCTCTTGTCTACCACATCGCCGGACATACTGTATACTGTATACTAAAGATCACAAGAAGATTGATAAAAGTGTAACAACCACATTGATTTTCTCTACTTTTATTTATTATATAGACATAATACAATTTATTGTTAAATTGCCCCTTTCATTCTCCGTACGTGCTCAGAATGGCTGCATATTAGAAAACAAGAAGAACAAAACAAGGCATAAGATATCGACCCTAAACCACTTAAATTCCTACCTTGCATTTAAAGAAGGGAAAAAGCCAATTTGACATTAAAAAACATAAAATTCTCAATTTTCAGGATGGAAACAAAACATTAGGGTGAGTGCGGTTTTCCAAAAACATAATACTTAAAAAAACACTAAAAAGGATCATAAAACAAATACAGGAAATGTTGAAATTGTTGTGATATTATTAAAATTACCAAAAAATATGCACTTTTAAAGTTGAACCAAACGTAACGAAATTTTTTTGAGTTCGTAAAAAAATGTTGTTATAGTCGGCTTCTACTTATCTAGGCGCATTATGTCTTGCTCAAACCAAGGTTAAAACGGCATTATAAAGATATCCGTAATATAAACGCGATAAACTTATTATTATATGGTTATTTATGAATCGGAGAGAGAAGCACATCTAATTTTCAGTGATTATCAAAATGTGTTGAAGAACACTCCCGCATTACATAATGTCGTGAATAAGCTCCCTAGTTTTGACAAATGTGTCACTTAATAAAATATTGTGACATAAAATGACGAAAATAAATCGGTTTGCAAGTTTTTTGAATCCCCAGGCGAAAAAAATGGTTCTCAATTTAATAGATTTTTAAAAATGAACAGGAGAAGGCTACTGAAACCGGCCGAGTTATTAAATCCCAAGTCTATTAAAGAGTAGGTCTCGGAAGCACTAAAACTAAGTTTAAGATCAATAGGTAGAGGATTGTTTATGAAAGTAGTAGAAGTATACCAATAAAGAAACCGCAACGACGATCAAGGAAAACGAAGAGTGAAACTTAACTTGTAAGGAATGTTATATACGACTTATATGCATCACAAGTTGATATAACGCTTTCAGTTTTGAAAGATGCTTTGAAGGAACGAGGCATTTTAGAAATAGGTCTCAGGTCATTGTCAGCGCTAATAAAAAACTTGGGATTTCGTTATAGAAAGGACTGCAACAGAAGATATTTGTGCGAACTACCAAGAAGTGCAAGCTAACGAGTTAAATTTTTGAAAAAATATGTTGAAAATTATCAAAGTTTAGAAAAGTAGTTTTTTTAGATGAAACTTGGGTATTTTCGAATGAAAGTGGGTCTAAATCATGGCAATCAGTAAAACGAAAAAGAGGTTGTGGTTCGGGAAAACGTTACATTATATTAAATGCTGGCTCATCTACTGGTTTTATAAAGGAGGCGAGTTTAATTTTTTCCTCTAAATCAAAGAGTGCCGACCACCACGATAACATGAATTGTGAGCTTTTTGAAAAGTGGACTAGAGAAAAGCTGATATCAAATTTGGATGAACCATCCTTAATTGTACTAGACAATGCATCTTATCCTTCTCGGGTAATAAATAAACAGCCATGATCCTGGAAAAAAAGACGTCTTTCAGTGGTTAGTTCAGAAAAATGGGAATCCATCACCTGATTTATTAAAATCTGAACTGATAATGAAAGCGAAAACTATTAAAAAACAAAAAATATATGTCGTTGATGAAATTTTGCGAGAACACGGTCATGAGGTTTTGCGATTACCACCGTACCAATGCCAATTTAATGCCATATAGCTAATTCGGGGAGGCGCAAAATCGCTCTATGAAAAAAATGTTGGTAATGGTCTAAGTAAGATAAGGTAGAAGAAGTTTGGAAAAACTCCCTAGCAGACATTGCGGGGGACTACTGGAGGAAAGCTGTAGGACATACAGAAAAAATTATCCTGGACTGGTGGAATAGAGAAAAAGTATTGGATGTTCAAGTGGAACCACTTATTATTTCAGAAGATAGTGAAAGTACTACTAAAGATGAATTTGACGAATCAGAATTTGAAGCTGTGTTTATTTTGTATTTTTTTTATTTTTCAACCTCTATTTTAAATTCTGTAATAATAGTTCAATTAGAAAAATGACATACTGGTGCATGGTGGCCTTAAAGTTAGTTTAGGGACTTATTATATTTTATCTTATCAGACTTGGAATTTTATTTTGCATTTTCTTCATTGGTATACTTCTACTACTTTCATGGACAATCCTCTGTGTAGGTCTTAAACTTAGTTTAAGAACTTCCAAGACTTTCTGTGTAATAGATTGGGGATTTGATAACTTGCCGGTTTAAGTAGCTTTTTCTTGTTAATTTTTAAAGTAACCTATTAAATTGGGAACATTTTTTTAGCCTGATATTACACAACAAAAATTTAGCCAATGTGTAATTTAATTTGAATTTTTTGATATTTAATATATTATCTGCTGAAATAAACTAAAATTTGTTTAATTTATAACATTCTATTTACTTTGTTTCTTTAAATTACAAGTGATTAAAAAAACTATAATTATTAAAAAGATATATTCAAAATTCATATTACATGCAACCTTTTGCAACAATACGAATGCACCTTTGTGACATTAGTTTCATCAGTCAGAGACTGTATTGTTTATCTAATTTTCTATCATCATTTTAGTTATTAAACTTTTTTAATATAAAATTATTGTGTCGACCGTGTGCAACAATACGAACGCACCCCTGAGTAATTAATTTTGGAACGAGACCCGTCTCCCGCCATTTTTATTGTGACTGATAGTTTCAAATTAATTGTTAACCTATTAACATTTAATTTTATGGAAAATCAGCTGTCCATATACCGCCATATTGGTTTCTATATTTTGAAACATTTTTGAAACATCTGATTCTACTGATTTGATTCAGAGATCAATGGCGGTAGATTCGGATACATTTCATTAAACCTTCTGCTATTGAATAGTTTTCCTCCATAGTTTTTTAAGATTTATTCCTAACCATAACAACAGTGAGATGACACAATATGACAATGCATGGAACAGTGACTAAAAAATGAAAGCTTTTCAAGGAACTTTTTGAAATAAACGATAACAGTAATTTGATTAGTTAGGTATAGGCCTAATATACATAAATGAACACCGAACTTCAGTAGCTTTTTAAATTAGTAGAAATATTCAGAGTGTTTCATTTGAAAAATCAACTTTAGGACATTTTTGGAAGTAACCAAAATAACTGTATGTTTAGACCACCCTGTATACTGCAACTGAGCTTTGGCCATAACTTAAAAAAGCCTTCGGGTGTTGCCTAGGTTAGGTTAGGTTAGGTTAGAGTCGCAGACTTCTAGTCTATCCAGACAGTCTCACATAGTCCTATAAGGACCGTTGTGTTACCACACATGTTCTGCGGAACCTATCAGCATCAGCTCCCTGATGGCTAGTGCGAAGTACGGCGTAGAAGAATCTTGGCAGCTCACTCAAACCAGCCACTACTGTTAATAAACCTAGTAAGTCGACCCAGTTGTAAGCTGCTTACTTCCTCCAGATCATTGAAGAATGCTTCGCCCAAGAAGTCGTTAGCTGGTATTTGCATACGTTCGGCATGTCTACCGAAAAGACAGTGCCCGGTAACCACGGTAGTGATATTTCTCAGGTCCTTCCGACTGTGTCGTAATAACGCTGCGGTCCTCCTGTTATCAAGTAGGGGCCACAATTGCTTGGAGATCCTACAGGCAGTTAGCTCTGTCCATCTGCTTATAGCAAGTTGTTTAGCAGTACGATCTATCTCTTCTTTGACCGATCCCAGTGGACTGGCCACGGTATTCTCTACTAGATCGGCGGACATGCCCGCGCCCTCCTTGGCGAGCGCATCAGCAGACTCATTACCATCTATATGCTGTGATGACCAGGAACCCAACACAGAGTGACTCGATGCCGGGCACCAAGTATGCAAAGATTGTTGCGACATCGCCTTACTAGTTTTGGTTTAACGTTGTTGGAACGAACTGCCTTTATCGCTGCCTGACTATCTATATAGATAGCTATTGACGCAGCTGCTCTCAGGTCTTGACGTTCCTGCAGGATTTTTACTGCTTTATCTACTGCCATCACTTCTGCTTATAAAATGCTGCAGTAGTCCGGAAGTCTATATGACCTCTGTATTTTTATGCTCTCAGAGAAGATACCAGCTCCCACTCCGACGTCCATTTTTGAACCGTCTGTGAAAATTGAGTGATCCGTCTCCATTGTTAACTGATTGCCCTCCCACTCTTCCCTAGTCGGAATGAGCACAGAAAATCCCTCTCGGAAGTCTGTTAAGTGGGACGATATGATCAGTCGGCTTCCGCAAATTTTGGACTGGATATGTCCTTAGTATACTGCTGTGCCCGTTGTTGGTGTCGTTCCAGCATTTCGACTCTTTTAGTCGTAAAGCACTCTTTGCAGCCATACTTTTTCCATAAATGTCCACGGGCAGCAGATGTAACATCACTTCTAAAGCCGCCGTCGGTGTGTAGTGAAGGGCACTAGTTACTCTTAAACAACCTGCCCGTTGTATCTTTGTTAGTTTCTTTGTGTGTACTGCTTTTTCGAAAGCAGTCCACCAGACCAGGACCCCGTAGGTTAGTATGGGTCTTACAATGGCCGTATAAATCCAGTGTACTATATGGGGTTTCAATCCCCACTTTTTACCGATGGCTTTTTTGCAGGCATAGAACGCAACTGACGCCTTATTGACTCGTTCTTGTAAGTTCATGCCCCAGTTTAGCTTGGAATGAAGTATCAGTCCCAGATACTTTGCTCTTGCTTTCAGCACCAAGGTACTGTTGTCCAGGACTGGGAGCCTGAAGTTCTCAATCACCCTTCTGCGTGTGAATAAAACTAGCTCCGTTTTTTCTTGGTTAGTTTGCAGGCGACATCTTGAGGCCCAGCGTTGAAGATTTGGTAGCGCTGCTCCTGTTAGATCGCTGATGGTGTTTAGAAATTTGCCCGACACCAGTATAACTAAATCGTCAGCATATGCAACCACTTTAATTCCAGCTCTTTCTAATGTTATAAGAGCTTTGTTCAAAACTATTAGCCAGAGTGTTGATGACAGCACCCCGTCTTGCGGAGTTCCTCTTCCGACAAGTCTGACTATCTCATTGCTACCCAAACTGGAGTAGATTTGGCGGCCTTTTAACATCTTATGTAGGCAGATGTAGTTGTCAACCCCTGATTCTGTTAGAGCCTCGCACACTGCCTCGGTCGTGACATTGTTAAAGGCCCCTTCGATGTCCAGGAAAGTTCCTAGAGTGTACTCCCTATTTTTAGTATCTCAAAATTAAAAAATATCAGCATTTGTTGCAGGGCATGTTTTTCGAGAAAAAAAAATGAAAATAAATTAACATTTTGAAAACGGTACCAGATAGTAGGTATGTATAGGGAAATAATAAAAAAAAGTTGTTAAAAAACGACTAGAGATTGTAAAAATAATAATAATAGAAAAGTTAATATACGCCAGGGCTTTCCGTTTAAAATATCGAAGTTGTAACTACTTCCTAGTAGAAGCAGCAACACCGCATCACGGTAGAATAAATAAACGGTAAATCCACTAACTAGCCTGACTGGTCCACTATAAACGTCTAACACGCCATCTACGTAAATCAGCCCATATACAACAGGCAAAAAATAGTAGAGCATATTTTATGTTTATAATTAAAAACCACAACAGGATAATTATTAATTTAATTATAATACCTAACCGGAAGTCATGAGAGGCCTAGCGCTTTCACCATTTCTCATTATATACGAAGCAAACCTTATTTTTTCTAATTTAATTCGCTTTTATTGTAGTGTCGTTTTTAGGTTTAATTTACACGAATAGAAGTTTTGCAGTCTCGTCAGAGAACGCACTTTCTTTGAATAAACGCATAAGGGCGGAAGTGCCGCAAGGCTCACTTCTCTCTCCGATGTTATATAACATTTATACTCATGATATTCCGCGAGACAGATTTATGCAGCTCTTATCTTTTCGCTGACGATACAGCAATTACCTCGACTTCTTAATCACCGTGCATTGTCGTCAGCCGGATGCAACGTCACGTGATTGAGCTGGAAAAATGGCTTTCGGCTTGGAAGATTCGCCTGAATCCCGCCAAGACGAAGGTCATCTTTTTTCAAATGGGGTCCAAGTGAACTGGTGCTGGGAGGTAAACTACCTGGGACTTATATTTGACCAAAAACTGAACTGCGTCAATTAGGCTCTATCTACCCCTTGCTTCGTCGGCGAAGTAGACGTTCAAATAGGACTAAGGTCAACCTCTACAAGGTATTGGTCAAGCCGGTTCTCACTTATGGTGCACCTTCGTGGTGCAACATAAGCAGAACGCAGCCTAATAAGTTTCAGGTAGTTAAAAACTATCGCGATCGTACGTAGATATACCCTGAACCCTGAGTACTTCACCGTGACTTTCAAATGCAGACGATAAACGAGTTTTTCTTGAAAACTATTAAAGACTATTACGGACGCATAGACGTTTTTGGTCATCGACAAACCCGCTAATCACAGACTCACATACGAGATCTAAACAAAACGGGACATACCAACTACCAACTTCCTGTTGGTCAAAATCAAAATCCATAGCTCTCTACTATGTGTAACTATATGAAAAAATGCACGAACCAAAATTAACTAAGGCAAGACCCGAAATAAAAATTTCGACAAACGACAAAACCTTAACAGTTCACAATGAATAATAGATGTCAAAATATAAAATTTTGACGTAAAAGTACATTGAAGAACTCGAGTAAGTTACACGGTTTCGTAAAAAATCAAATTTATATCTTAAGCAATCAAATTAAACGATATATCTAAACAATATTAAAAAAAATCAAACTTCCATAACCAGATGCCAAAGGAATAACATTTCGCAGGTACTAAAAATTGAAATTTCGAGTTTTTAACCTAAATACTAAATTAGGTAATACAGACATGCAAAGATGTCACTCTTTTAATCAGCTGATGTCATTTCTTGAATACAAAAAACCTGAACTAACCTAGTTCTATAATTTTATTATTGCTATACATCACATGCCCTAAAATCGCAAGGTAGGAATCAATTGTCCTTCATAATATGCTAAGCCAGCCCTGTCTGCATAGGAGGGGCAAGTCATTGACGAAAAGATAATTTCGGATTTGGCGCCATGAAGTCATAAAGTTGAAGCAATGGGGGCATGCAAACAGCTTCGATCGAGTTTTCATAAATAAAGATGTCTGTCTACGGGTATTTGATTTTAAAGCAACCAAAATGCATATTATTATGTCCAGAGCTTAGACGATTATTCTCGATTTACCGATAAAACAAATATGGATTCAACAGCTGGAGCACCCCCCATGTAGAACGTGATGTAGTTAGGAAATATTTAAAGGAAACTTGTCCTGGTAAATGGATAAGACGCAGGGTGACAATTAAATGACCTGCTAGGTCTCCAGATTTGACCCTGATTGACTTCTTCTTGTGTGGTCAAAGGATTTATTTTCTTTAACTTCGAAAAAAAATAATGGCTGTTTTGAAAAATGTTGATTTTTAGGTTTTCATTTAATTGTTTAATTTGTTAATAAGCGGTTAATAATTCGATAACTATTTAGTATTTAGGGCATCTTTTGGGACAAAATGATCATTAAAACCAGTAATATACAGGGTGTTACTTAATGTTAGGCTGTAATTCCAAGGGCGCATTCCTGAACCAAATTCAAGTAGAAAAGTGCATATAAACATGTGTCCTAAAAAATCTGATTTTCAAGATACAGGGTGTCGAAGTTTAAAATAAAAGTAGGTTTTTTATTAATATCCTTAAGATCCTTTTGCCGATTTTAGTGAAATTTGGCAGTGTAGTTCGTTCTGATAAGATGCTAAGTTAACACTAATTAAATGATAATTATGAGTTCCAGTAAACTCGATTTTATTTTATCAATTTTTCGACATGCAATGAAGTCGATTTTATTTTCTTTCTCGACAACGAAGTAAGATACGAAAAAATGTCAAGAAATAAAAAAGTTGTATTTTTAGCTGCTTAACCCGAAGACAATATAAAATTTTTAAACAAGTCAGTGGCGTACATTTTTTTTGTTAATATTATTAATGAGACTGCCCCCCGGGACGCCAATGGAACTCATGATTATCATCTAGTTAGTGCTAACTTAGGGTCTTATCACAGCGAACAACGGTGCCAAATTTCACCAAAATCGACAAAAGGATCTTTGAAATATTAATAAAAAAACTTTTTTTTTTTAAACTTTGACACCCTGTATCTTGAAAACAAAACTTTTTAGGACACATGTTTATATGAACTTTTCTACTTTAATTCGGTTTAGGAAAGCGCCCTTGGAATTACGGCCTATTATTAAGTAACAGTACATTTACAATTATTTTTACATTTCCCTAACAAAGTAAACAGAAAATCAAAATTTCTTTTTAAACAAAAATATTCCTTATGAAATTTTTTTTACGTTCATATTGGGTCCCCTTTTCAGTTTTTAACAACTCTCACTAAAAAAAAAATTAAAATTTTTTTACTAATATTACAAAAATATGTATAAGTTTTTATTTCGAAAAATAGCCTTTAAAAAAAGCACGTGTTCCTAAATTGGCAACTATTAACTTCACAGAAAAAAACATATTCTCAAACAGAACATTTTGATATTTTTAGATATTTTTGCTTATATTTAAACTAGAAAATCTTAATTGAAGGAAACAACTTTAAGTTAAACATTTGAAAATATTTAAAACAAGATTATCATATCCTCAATATATATTTTCACTTTAAGAAAGTTACTTTAAAACAAATATTTGCAAATTTCTGTATGATTCGTTTATTTCTGTACTTCAAGATTTGATACATTTTTACTGTGACTAAAAGTTAGTTTTAAAACAAAGATTAGCTTCAAAATAAAGTATTATATTCTCCAAACAAGGCATCGTAACCATTTGGTATAAAATTTTGAAATACTCAATTTGAGCTGCTATTTGAAAGTATAATCTAAATATGATAGTTTTAATAACCCAAAATACTTGTTCCTAGCTTTACGATTTTCGTCGTACTACGAAAGCAACCGAAATTTTCCCGAAGAGCATCGCGGGCGCGAATCGCGAGACAATCCAGTTATTGTGGTCCATGGTTTCGGTGGGTCGTGTCCTCACGCCTCAGTATTTGTTTAAACTTGTTTCAGTTGAAAACCTACGGAATTTTTGTGTGTGTCAAACTGTTCCATAAATTTTCGACGTTTCGCCAATAACGATTGCACGTGGCATTTGTAGGGATTTTTTTACTCTATATGGCTGATTAGATAACTGACTGAATTATTTCAATGTCTACCAAATCGATTCATTCATTCAGTGCTCTAATCCCTTATAGTTACAATCATTGAAGATGCCACGTGGAATCGTTTGTGAAACGTCGGAAAATAATGTAACAGTCTAAGGCCGTCTAATTCCAAGAATCATAACTTTCTTATTACAGGCTTTATTTGAATTTATGGTATTTTAATATTAGCAATATGAGTGCCTCAAACTGAATATTCCAATATGTTCAAAATAAACATATGATATGTGTATTTTGAAGGATAGATATTTACAGTTTAAAACTATAAATGCTCAATTTTAGTATAATATGCTTTCAAAATAACAAAATGTCGCTTTGCTTTTAAAAAATTGTCTGTTACTTTAGATAGGTCGCAGGTTTAAAACTAAGATTTAATTTTTTCTAAAATCTTCAAAATAGTGAAACCAAATACTTCTTTTAAAAAACTCATCATATTCCAGCTAAGTTACCTGAATATGATTTTTTAATTATAACTTTAGCTTTTATTAAAAGAAAATACAGAATTATATGAAAATAAAATAAACTAAACGCAACAGCTGGCTTGAGACGTCTCTAAACTTATAAGCATGAAAAGAATTACAACGCGTAACGCGTGTACACATTAATCTTGAAAATCTTATTTACAATGCTACGCTAATGACGAACAATCAGCACACGCCTAACGCTACTCAGATGCACAGCACACCAAATATTTTTTGGTTATGTGGAACCTGATTCAATTAAATTCCTTTTCTGGTTCACTGCCTTAAGCTCGTCGCGTTGGCCTGTTGCTAGATTTGGACAATTACATTAAATTATAATTTATTAAGATATTTCACGGCAGAAATCATAATTAATATATTATATAGCGCAATATAAATAATTATTTAGATGTTATTTATTGAAATGTGTGCAATATTGCACTTTTTTATTCGCATTCTATTCATAGGGCAAGCCTCGTGCTTCAGACTATAGTGGTCGCTGTCTAACGAAGTACGGAACCATGCGCCATCCCTCAGGTCAAGGTGAACTCACATTATACTTGATGCAAAACAAAAACCGATGCACGTCATCAATCAGCTGATAATTGTAAATCCGTAAGAAAACGCGAGGAAATTAAATTTGGGCAAAAAGTATTAAAACTTTATGCGATATTGAATTGACTACAAACTTAAAGTATTCTTCTTTGATACGAACACACTTATAGCAAATATTTTGTTCATTTAAGCTTGTAAAAATATTTATTATTTGAATTTCATTCGCCGATAGTTGGCAACACAACTGTAAACGGTGCGGTGGCGCCAGCTTGTTCGTTGATTTGGTTTGACGTTTCATGCAAAACTAACCTTAATTGTTCGTGGTTCCGCGTTGCTGCCCGTCTATTGTTTAACAAAAACTCCAGATCTTTTCATAAATAGCATTAAAAAACTGTTCTATTAAGAGAAAGAAAAGTGCACATACATATTCTCTGTCGATTACGTTTACTATTTGTGAAAATGCCGAAGCTTTTAAATAGTCGGTGCAAAGAGCTAATACCTTCTCTATGAAGCTATTTTCAGGAAGAACTTAACAACAATGGCCTACTGTTACCCTTGACAGCAGTACAAAGAAGTAAACTTAAAGAGTATGTTAAGGTCTAGATATTGTAATTTTTAGCGTGTAGCAGCTGCCCTAAATTTGAATATCTCCACTGTAAGCGCAATTTGAATATCTCCACTGTAAGCGAAATTTCAAGAACAGTTAAGGGCAATAAATTATTAGAATCACCCTAAAACAAACGTTCTAATTCAAAGAGACTTGTAAATGTGTGAAGATTGGATACAAGTTCTATCCGTGACACTATTTATGGAATGTACGAAAGAAGTAAGTTGTATTATTTAAAAATTATAATATTTTACATCGGTTATTCGTAAGCTGTAACTTTTTTTAGAACATCATGTAACTTTGACAACTTTGAGTTAGAAATTGAAAGACAGAGAACTGTTTGATGGTTGTATTAACTCTTTAAGAAGCCTCTTCAAGAAAATAGGCTTCGGATGGTAAAAAGATTAACTGAGGCGAGGGCTTATGGAACTTTCCCATGTAGCTTTCAAACGATTGGTATTTTTGAAAGAATATATTAAAGAAAAGAAAGCATTCTGGTACCAATTCGTTTTCTTGGATGAAACATGGATTTTTCAGAATGGTACCATTAGTCGCTCTTGGCAAGACAAAAATAAAAGAAGTGTTAGATCTACTAAAGTTGATGGTAAAAGGTTTTATGCAGTAAACAAATATATAAACTATAGAAAATTTTTGTATATTTATCTTGTTTTTATGAAAAAAAACTGTGTAATTCCGTCACTCGGATATTTTGGTTACAAGCTGGCAACACTGTCGATAACTGAGGTCACTCGAATATGACGTGCATCGGTTTTTGTTTTGCATCAACTATACGTCCGTTACAAGCAAGTAGTTTTTCTCTCTTTGTTTTCGTATAACTCTAGCCTCTACTTGTTTGCCTAGCTTAATTGGAACGTATTGTAAAGCTTCAAAAACGAACAAGTCCAAATAGCCAAGCAGTATTGCAAATTGCAGTTCTTTCCTTAAAGTTATGGAGCTGCAACACCGAAACCTTAATTTCATTTCCGTTTAAGCAACGCATTCAAAAGGAAAATAATTGATTGTGGAGTACCTCAATTTATATAATTATGACCTTTCGTCAATTTTTATAAATGGTAAATTTACCATGTTTGCTGATGATACAACAATACTTTGGAATAATAAATATTGTATTAAATTAATTAATGAAAATTTGTCAAAAATATTTTTGACAATCTAACAATTATTAACAACCTCAAAATTATAAAATTCTTGGAATTTACATTAATTAAAATATTTCTTTTAATGAACATATAGAAAACTCATGTACAAAATTAGCTTCAGGTTGTTATGCTTTGATAAATAATACGGTTCTTCGAAATGTTTATTTTGCTTTAATAAAATCCCTTTTGAGATACGGAATTTGTTTCTGAGGAATTTCATGTCAATATCTTCTTAATTATATTTTTATTTTACAAAAAAAGAGTAGAGTAGAGCTAAGTGTATAATCTTCTAAATTTAATGCAAGCGCTTTCCGCCTTAGGTCATCATCAGCGCTTCCTAAAAAGCGAGGAAAATGGGAAAAACCCATTTGTGAATTAATTGAGAATTTTCCTTTATAGAAAATGCAATTGTAAAAAGATAATAATAATTAGAAAATCTATTGTAAAAATTAATCGAATATTATCTTTTGTTGAATGTTATTTTTAAAAATTTTTGAAAATATTTTGGTTTTAACTCACTTTGTCAGGAGACAGAACCAGTTAGTTCATTGATAAAAATTTCAGTGGGACATGAACTCCACGATGTAGAAAACTCATCACATGAAACATTCAGTTTGTATAAAATTGTAAAAGACAAACATAGGGGATTAACCACTTTTTGAAAACCTTATCTATTAATTATCATTATTCTTCTTTCTTTTTATTTTTGTGTTTCACGTGGAGAGGTGCTTGCAAATCGAAATTTGACGCTTTTATCAAATTATAGCGATTAAATCTGTATTGACATTGTTGGTGTTGTTGAAAATAAAAGAGCGAGTTATTTGAAAATTTGGTTAGGGTTGGAAGACATTTAAATTTTAAATTTTAATTTAGAAGGCGTATATGAAAAGGAATATCGCTCCTGTTTAAGTTTTCTTGTGTATTTAAACAAAGGCAATTGTCCAGTAATTCCTTGTTGATTTCTATGTCTTCCATGAAATCTAGTATGGAAGATATGTCATGCATGATCCTTGAATTCCAGGAAGGACTGCAAGTGTGATTAGAAATCTTGAGATGTTGACCAAAAGCAGAAGAGGATCTAGAAAGGTGTTCTTTTATGCGTGTCTTTAGGGGCCTACATGTACGACCAATAAAGGTACTATTGCATGAGTTGCAATTTAATTTGTAAATACCACTCTTCGACAGATGGTCAATTCTATCTTTGGAGTTTGCGATATGTGTTGCTAAACTATTTCTGGTTTTAAAGGAAACACTAAGATTCGAGATATATTGTGTAAGTATTTGTTTAATATTAGAGTTAGTGTTTTGATCAAGGTAAGGTGTAGCAATGTATTTCTTTTTAATAATTGTAGTGGGAAGAAGGTATATATTTTTCCTAATTCTTCTTCATTTTGTTCTCGAAATCAAGGAGTCTATCATATTTGGGTCACAGTTATTGTTGAAAGCTATTTGTTTTAATATTTTTACCTCGCTCTGGTAGTATCACACACACACACACATGGGGGTATTGAGTATATTATTTGTATAATAGTAAAAAGATGCTAATTTGTTGTTGAGGGTGATTTGAATTGTAGGGGATGACATGGTCTGTTTAGGTGGGTTTTCTGTAGATTTAAAATTGTAAACTATTTGTTGATTTTAATATGATAATGTCTAAAAAATTGATTGTTTTCTTGTTTTTTATTTCAAGGGTGAAAGATATATTAGGGAATATGGTTTTAAGTTTATTGAGTAATTTAAGGGCTCCTTCGTTATTACAATTCAAAAAACATAAGCAATCATCTACGTACCTGTACCATTGGAGGATCTCAGGGTTGTTTTCCGAGATTATGTGATTATTTTCCAAAGAATCCATAAAAACATCCGCATCCGCATATTTAAAAAATGTCAAATTTTAAAATGTTTAAGAAAACTACGCATAACTACGCCACTGGCGGCAGATTAAAATTGACTTTACGCTAAAAAATGCAACTCTTTACTAACGTTAGGCTTGTTCCAACCAGCAGTCCAGGACTGGTTTTTAATCAGAAATACAGTCTACCAAATGAATATTGCATGTAGACCCCAGGATGTCTTGTAAAATCCTACCACTGGTTGATTATATTTGACAGTTTTAAACTGTAGGGAGCCGATGTTTGGAACAGACCTATTCTGTAACTGCAAAATTTTGACAAAACAGAGTATAGCAATAAGCGCTTAAAATTCATCTGATTTTTATTTTTTCAATTATTTTCTCATTGTATATCACAGAGAAGCGTGTCCGACACAGAAACATTTTGCCCTTAAAATATCCTAAGGAATAATTCTACCAAAAAGTTAAGGACCGTACTTAGGAAACCCCCTGAATAACCTTTGTAAAAAGTACGGTATTCTGAAAATCCTGAACAAACAGAAGCAAAACTTTAACAAAGTGGGAAACAGTCCCACTTTACTGCCTTGTTACACAAGCAGCTATTAATAAGACACACTTACTTCATCGTTTCCATTACTCTCCATGGTGGTTTCACAAAACTTAAAACCTTTATAATACAATATCTATCTTCTCCACAGACCCTTTCTTTAGTACCCTCGCCGCGCACAGTGCCGGAATGAAAAAATTTTTACCTCGCTCTGGTAGTATCACACACACACACACACACACACACATACATGGGGGTATTGAGTATATTATTTGTATAATAGTAAAAAGATGCTAATTTGTTGTTGAGGGTGATTTGAATTGTAGGGGATGACATGGTCTGTTTTTAGGTGGGTTTTCTGTAGATTTATGTAAACTATTTGTTGATTTTAATATGATAATGTCTAAAAAATTGATTGTTTTCTTGTTTTTTATTTCAAGCGTGAAAGATATATTAGGGAATATGGTTTTAAGTTTATTGAGTAATTCAAGGGCTCCTTCGTTATTACAATTCAAAAAACATAAGCAATCATCTACGTACCTGTACCATTGGAGGATCTCAGGGTTGTTTTCCGAGATTATGTGATTATTTTCCAAAGAATCCATAAAAACATCCGCATCCGCATATTTAAAAAATGTCAAATTTTAAAATGTTTAAGAAAACTACGCATAACTACGCCACTGGCGGCAGATTAAAATTGACTTTACGCTAAAAAATGCAACTCTTTACTAACGTTAGGCTTGTTCCAACCAGCAGTCCAGGACTGGTTTTTAATCAGAAATACAGTCTACCAAATGAATATTGCATGTAGACCCCAGGATGTCTTGTAAAATCCTACCACTGGTTGATTATATTTGACAGTTTTAAACTGTAGGGAGCCGATGTTTGGAACAGACCTATTCTGTAACTGCAAAATTTTGACAAAACAGAGTATAGCAATAAGCGCTTAAAATTCATTTGATTTTTATTTTTTCAATTATTTTCTCATTGTATATCACAGAGAAGCGTGTCCGACACAGAAACATTTTGCCCTTAAAATATCCTAAGGAATAATTCTACCAAAAAGTTAAGGACCGTACTTAGGAAACCCCCTGAATAACCTTTGTAAAAAGTACGGTATTCTGAAAATCCTGAACAAACAGAAGCAAAACTTTAACAAAGTGGGAAACAGTCCCACTTTACTGCCTTGTTACACTAGCAGCTATTAATAAGACACACTTACTTCATCGTTTCCATTACTCTCCATGGTGGTTTCACAAAACTTAAAACCTTTATAATACAATATCTATCTTCTCCACAGCCCCTTTCTTTAGTACCCTCGCCGCGCACAGTGCCGGAATGAAAAATTTGTTGGCAAAAAAGTCGGACGCGCGGAATCGACCCGACCGCACGAAACTGACTGGGCCTCCGCGGACTGGAATTAAAGGACTGCTGTTTCAATCGCGCAATTATCTCGGCTTTATTGTTAAATGGAGGCATAATAACTGTTACTGACTGCAGAATATCTACATTGTCGAGACATTAATATTTTTCTTTATGAAATTGAATATTGCAAGGGACCCAGCTCAAATATTGTTCTAAATCTTGTCAAATAAGGAAACATATCAGTGAAAGCTTATTATATTATGACAACCCTATTTTACAGCCCAAAAGTAGGACTGGAGCTAGAGCCACAACGCAGTGCCTTAGGTCCCATGTTGTATCTGAGCTATACCAGTGACATACCACAATTCGAACATCACGCAATAGCAACTTTAACAGATCATACTGATATCATGACTATTGACAATGACCAAGAGTCTGCAAATATCTATTAATCAAATACATAACTGGACAGAAAGATAGAGGATCACACTAAACGAGACGAAATCTGTTCACGTCGACAAAGAAATGCAGTATTTATTAACCATAAATTAATAACAACCAAATTCCATACCAGCTATCTCAACTAAGTATTTGGGTCACCCTTGATAGTAGACTTCGCTTGAAATATCAGGTTAAGAAGAAAAAAAGAGGTTGAGGTTGTGCCAGCCAGAGAATGTCCATATATTTTTTTTTTTTTTTATGATAAGGCACAGCACTGCAGGATAAATCCTTTATGGCGCTCTAGGAGCGGTGCGTGTGCGCAGGAAACGATTCACATTGGTCTTGAATCTTTGGAGATTATACTCGTTGGGGAACGCGATCTCATGGAGGTCGTTCCAGAGTGATGACGTTCTCCAGATGAAAGAATTTTGAAACAGTGTCGTTCGAGGGACACTAAGCTGAACCACGTACTGGTGGGCTGCAGTGGCTCGTCGTGTATTTCTACCATGCACCGCTCTGGGTGGTATCAAGCGGGCAACCTCAGTTGAACACTTGCCATGAAAATATTTGTAAAATAGACTCAAGTCGCCAACCTGCCTTCGATGTTCAAGGCTTTCCAGATTGTTTGTCAGACTATGGTCACCGATCAAGCGAATGGCTCTTCTTTGAATGGAATCTAGCAATCTCAGGGTATGTTTAGGAGCAGAGCCCCAAATATGCGAACAGTACTCCAGTGATGGTCGAATTTGGGCTTTATAGAGCATTAAAAGTTGCTGGGGTGTATAGAGGTTCTTTGTTCGGAAAAGTATTCCAAGCTTCTGCGAGGCTGCCCTAGCAATGGCCGCAACGTGACTTTTAGGCTTTTACTCACCTTAAGTAACCTAAATCATTTGTCAGGAAAATTGATCTTGAGTTTCCAGAACAAAGTAGGTACTAGAAATATCGTTAAGATTTCTTAGTACTGTAACCTTCATCAAGATCTCGAAATAAACATTGTTTGCAAAGAGTTACGAGCAAGGACTAACCCACGTAAATGTTGAGGCCATCTAGCTGATCGATTACACCGACCTAACGCGAGCCAAGAGGAAGAAAACCTTTTGGGTAGTTAAGTATATTAGTGAAAAGTAGAGCATAGTGTAAGTCGTATATTATATATACAGGGTGTCCCACCGGGAACCGCTTCGATCTATATATGAAAAAGTATACAGAGAAAATTTTTGAAAACTTGACAGTATGCTAATGTTGCTGTGGGCAACCCGGCTAAAATATTTTCAATAGGGTGACACTTCCAGTTATAACGGAAGTAGGTGTCAACTTGCTTATTTTAAATGGAATTATATTTTTGAATTCTCCGTAAGATTCCAGGCAGATTTTGTATATCATGTCCTATACCCAAGTCTAAGCGTTTTTGACATATTTAAGGTTCCATGTCAAAAAATGACGTTTGCAGGCTATAAAATAATTATCAAATTTTCCTATAAGAAAGTCTTTATTATTTAATTTGGGTTTGATTCCTTGTTTACCTGCTTTAATAGATTTTTTATAATAATTTGATAACTATTAATACAGGGTGTTCAAACAATAAGATTAAAAATGAAATTAAGAAAGCTGCAAGAAATTTTTTAATGGAAACCCCTAAATTTTATAATTATTTCTTATTTAGCATTAAAAATAAGTGAAGCTTGTATGAGTACGGACGACCGTACGGAAAGTTTGAAGTTTTCGAAATATTGCAATTTAATATTTTTATATAGCAATTTTGCCGCGGATATTAAGTTTAATTATTTCCAGTTGGCTAAGAGTTTAATTACTCCTAGTTGGCTATAACGGCGCTCAAAAACAACCAAATGTTAAAGAAATGTATGAAGGTGTAACTTACCATTTAAAAATTATTAATAATCATGCCGGGGCGCTTAAATTATATAAACGAAGATTATTTAAACGTATTTATTATTTACGGAGAACGTGATAAAGTTATATCAAGAACATGTGACACATTTGCCATTCGATTTTCACACAAACAGAAGACCTCATAATGTGCTGATAAACAAATTATAGAAAATTTCAAGAACTTTGGATCCGTTAAGGCAATAGTGCAAAGAAATAAACCTCTAGTTAATAATGAGAATATTGAAATTGCTATTTTGGGATATTTCGCCGTATATCCAACCATGTCTGTAAGACAAGCTGCGTTAAAGTCAGGATTATCCAAATCAACAGTTCAAAGAATATTACGCAAACATAAATTTTATCTATCTTCTTGTCTTGTCTTGACAACGTTGGCCTTTTTAATTTCGCCAATAAAATTAAAAATTTTATCAAAAAAAACTAAATGACGTGAAGCTCGAGAAATAGGTTTCTAAATAGAATCATCATAATCAATCATAGAAAATAGTGACGGACGAGAACAGTAGTAAAAAAGGTTAATGGTTTCATCTAAAAACAAAAATTATCCGTGTAGGACACGAGTAGATATATTCTGACGAAGCAAAAAAGAACGAGGCCATCGCTTATTTGGATTACATGCATAATACATTCGGTAGGGTGAAAAAGCTGCTGCTCTTATTTTTCATTACCTAGGTAACAGCAACGGCAAAACACAAGCGCGCCACTAAGAATAATGTGGGAATACAAAGCACCATTTTTTCTGTTTTGTAAGATATTACGGTTCATCCATTTTAAAATGAGAGCGATCATTTTACACCCCTTCACTAATATAAGTAAGGTTATGAAGACCTACATTGTCAAATTGTTTGCAGTGTAAGAGTACTTTAAGAACTTTCTTTATCTTATACCCAAGGCACATTGGTTATTGAATACCCATTATATATCGAATATCCGATACTATAATATCGGGTGTCCAATGATATTTTGGCACATTTTAAATGCTGACAAGTTAAAAACGAATTTGAGATTTTGAGTTGAGGTTTTCACAGAGGAGTTCAGGTTGCACTGAAGTTTTTAGTTTAGCTTTCGGGTCTCAGTCGTTTACTTTGTTGTTGGCCAGTTGGTGGTTTATCTAGGTTCTTTATGAACATTGGTGAGATCCAGACTGAGAGTAAACCTGACCTGACTGTTCCATCCCCCGGAAACCGACAGATCCAGGCTCGACAACGTTGAGGACTGACACAGTCATTGGAAGGAACTGATTGGAAGGAAAAGGAGGTGAGTTTTCTTTTGTTTCTAATCTTTAGAATATAAATTAAATGATTGGGAAAGCTCAACCCATTTCTTTTAATGATCTCTGTCAGGAACCAACTCTGGTTTAGTGTTTACTTTAATTTTAAATTTGGAACTACATTTTTTTTGCGGAACATATCTGGATAAACTAGGGCAAAGTCAAGTTGTGTATAAAATTTTTCTCTTTTAGCATCTAGCTTAACTACGCTAAAATTAATTTTGTTAAATCAATATAATTACTTATCTTACCTTGATTACCACGAGACACTAATACTGGTATACCAATATTACCTTGCCTATAGCTTTTTGTATATATTTCTCTCCCCTTATGTGACGATTGTCTTTGGCTCGTTACACATAATATTTATCAGTATAGCGATTGCTTTTAGCTCATTATATATCCAGGGTCTGCACTGAGAGTCCAGATACTCTTGTAGGCAATATCTCCACTTATTGTGGACCATACTGCCTTATATTCCCTAAAGCATTAATTCTCGCATTATCTTGATGTTGTCATCCTGACACATCTCGTTTCATTTCAAACCTAACATAGTCATTTAACATTAAGTTTTGATCAGTTATTTCAATTGAAACTTTGTCACTCTGTATTGGATCTAACTTGAAAGATATTTTGTTCTCTGCCTGCTACACTGAGCAAAATATCTAGTTGATATAACTCAAATATGAGTTGTCCTAGATCGACGCGTGTTGCTAATAGGGGACAGCTCAGACCTGTGAATTCCGGCAACTAAATCAAAGAGATTGCATCAAATCACTGTTCATAAGTTATAATAGTCCTGAAGATGGGTTATTTTATGAACTGGACCCGACTTAAATTATTGGTAAGCTAAGGCTACCGTAGCTAATCGTAACTGGGTTTGACGAACACATGCGACGTGGGCTGCAGCAATTCATTGTTTAAGCTGACAGAGACCAATATGGGAATTGTGATGCGTTACTACTCGGGCTAGATTAATTCATGATTTGAGCTATTAAAACTTGACCTTTTAGTTATTCTAGCTTACGATGATTAACTTAACGACTATTTTAATCTGTCCTAAGGTTGGAGTATCCTCATTTTTACGCACCTGTATGAGGAGAACAAACTTGGAACAAAGATTAAAGATCCCACCGACCAACGATTGCGCGGATAGCAAGTCCAGTTATGTGGTCCATGGCGACGCGACGTGCATCAGGTACTAATAACAATGGGAATTATGGGATGAAGTTCCTGCGTCAAATCGGCACAACTGCGAATTAGGAACTTTCCGTGACCTTTCGATCGGTGATTTACCCTCGACATGGGTTTTTAGAGCACTCTTTATGACTTATTTCAATTTAAAATAATTTACACATGGTAATGAGTTAAAATAATGCACGTCCAGGTCAAAACTTTAAAATCAATTAGTAAGTTTTCCCAATCCAAAAACTGAGTTCAGGTAACTCATAAAATGGTTACAAAATGAGGGATTGTGGTCATCCCAAATGTGTTCAAAATGTTGATAAAAAATTTCTTTCTGTGTTGAGGCGAACCAAAATAAGCCGAGTTTTTGTAGCGTTTTTAAATAATTTGTGATAATTCGTAGGCTCAGTTTGAACAACATAGAGACGTGCGTTAAAAAAGCTCTAATTCTGCAACCCACGACATCGGTAAATCCATTTTTGTCAGTGTATGTCATTTGGCACTCAAAATTCATAAAGTACATTCTAAAACTTTATCTTCACATTTATTCACTTGAGTAACAGGAAATTGAACCAGTGTGTAACTATAATAAGTACTTATCTGTAACTTTGTATTTAATTAGAAATAGTATTATTTAATCTTACTACCCACAATCTCTTCTCTCTCTCTCTCTCTCTCTCTCTTCTTAAACTTATATTTAGATTTAACCACTCTGGTCTAATACCTTAATTTTTTTATTACATGTAAAACAAAACCCTGAGACTGACAGAAGTGTTTCCGATGATGCTGTTACAATCAACCATCGTCACAAGTATTTACGTCTAATCAAGTTCGGACGTGTACCACATACTCTGAAACCTGCAGACGCTGACGCTCTAGGCAAATTTGTCAATAAATAAGGTAAACCTACCCCCGAGAATAATCTTAGCTGAGGCAATATTATCAACAATCACAGTTGTTGAAACAATTTACGGCATTTCATCGTTATTCCAAACAAACACCCTGCCCTGTATATTCTTAACTAAGATGCAAGCCTGATCCTTTATCCTTTAATCGACTAAAAAAACAAGAAAAAAGTCGTTTCCTTCTAATTTTTTTTCAGGTGTAACTACATGGGGCCTACACAGAATGATTAACTAGGTTTTGGGCTATCTGAAATGGCCAATTACAACATTTTTGGAAGGTCTAACTTTTTATATGATGAAAAAGTTATAAATCTGACAAAAATAATGTATTTTACATATTTACACATACCTCGCGATATCTTTGAAACAAAAATTGTTATAAAGAAATCAATAGCTTGGCTCAAATTTTTGAAAATTTTAAAATAAGTAACTTTATAACAACCGACTAAATCTTTTCGATCAAGATCACGATTAATTCGAATTAGAAAACGATAATTGCAACAATTGAATGACAAGTAGTATTCGTTTGATTACAAAACATCAGATCTTGTATATTTTTAAAACAAAGGACATAAAGTCTCGGCCTCAAATAAGTAAATTTTGTCTTTATTGTTACATGTTTCGCCTTAAACCGGCATCATCAGACCTAAAGAAGTAAAATCAGTTACAAATTGCACAAAAATAACAAAAAACAAAAAGAACCTACCTTACAAACAGTCAATAAATTATATATAAAATAAACATAAAATAATATAAAAATATAAGCACATCACGGTAACATATTTAGACTAACATTAAAACAGAGGACGAAACAAGTTGGTTGCCTATTCAATCAAATTAAGAACCCAAGGTCAGATCTGCATTAAAAACGAAAACAGCAAATAAATAAAACTGTGAACAAACTAATCTCTTTTAAGGTTATTAAAAACCAATTGGGGCTCGAAATTAAAAACATCATTTACGCAGGTAAGTACTGGGCTCTTTTTTGCCTTGGTGATTTCCATTTTTTCGAGTAAATCAAGTTTTTTACTTTTCTTACATTGATGTAACAGTGTGACGTTTTCAGGTGCAGAAAAAGTGTGTCCCGACGTTAGCAAATGGGTGGCAAAAGCTGATTTGGTCTCGGTTGTCCGAATTTCTATATTTATTTACGAGGCTCAGATGTTCACGCACTCTGGTAGATATCCTTCTGCCCGACTGGCCGATATACACAGCGGGGCAATTGTCACAACGCAACGAATACACTCCCGAATTAGACAACTGATCAGTCCTGTCCTTTGTTTCTACTAAGTGTTTCCTAAGTGTGTTAACGGTTTTAAAAGCTATTGAGACATTTAGATTCTTAAAAAATTTTGTAAGTTGTAGAGAGATATTACCAAAAAAAGTGATGCATCTAAATTGATTGTGTTTCGTTGTAGGTTTAGCATGAATTATATTGTAAGAAAATTTTATTTTATTTAGAAACTTGAAATAAATTTTGTTGATAGTATTTAATGGAAACCCATTATTTAAGGCCAACTGTTTGATAATATTCAGTTTGGTGTTAAAAGCGTTCCTCGACAGGGGAAGTTTGAATAATCTGTAAAAAAATGAATTGAAAGCAGCAAATCTATGAGAATATGGTGAGTTTGACGAATATTGAATGATATTATCTGTTGATGACGGTTTTCTAAATATTTCAAATTCTATGGAATTGTTGTTTCTCATTAATAGAAGGTGGAGGAAAGGAAGTTTGCCATCCTTTTCTTTCTCCCGCGTGAAAGTAATTTTGTTATATAATGAATTTACAAAGTTTAAAAAATCTATTAAATCAAGCTCGCTGCCACTCCATACAATGCAAACATCATCAACATATCTTTTATAGGCGGTTAGGAAGCGAGCAAAGCGACTCTTCATAATTTTCTCCTCCAAGTCGTTCATAAAAATTTCGCTAAGCAACGGCGAAAGGCAGGAGCCCATAGCCAGGCCTGCTTTCTGCTTGAAAAATCTTCCGTTAAACTGAAAGAAGTCCTTTTTTACAGATTATTCAAACTTCCCCTGTCGAGGAACGGTTTTAACACCGAACTGAATATTATCAAACAGTTGGCCTTAAATAATGGGTTTCCATTAAATACTATCAACAAAATTTATTTCAAGTTTCTAAATAAAATAAAATTTTCTTACAATATAATTCATGCTAAACCTACAACGAAACACAATCAATTTAGATGCATCACTTTTTTTGGCAATATCTCTCTACAACTTACAAAATTTTTCAAGAATCTAAATGTCTCAATAGCTTTTAAAACCGTTAACACACTTAGGAAACACTTAGTAAAAACAAAGGATAGGACTGATCAGTTGTCTAATTCGGGAGTGTATTCGTTGCGTTGTGACAATTGCCCCGCTGTGTATATCGGCCAGTCGGGCAGAAGGATATCTACCAGAGTGCGTGAACATCTGAGCCTCGTAAATATATATAGAAATTCGGACATAACCGAGACCAAATCAGCTTTTGCCACCCATTTGCTAACGTCGGGACACACTTTTTCTGCACCTGAAAACGTCACACTGTTACATCAATGTAAGAAAAGTAAAAAACTTGATTTACTCGAAAAAATGGAAATCACCAAGGCAAAAAAGAGCCCAGTACTTACCTGCGTAAATGATGTTTTTAATTTCGAGCCCCAATTGGTTTTTAATAACCTTAAAAGAGATTAGTTTGTTCACAGTTTTATTTATTTGCTGTTTTCGTTTTTAATGCAGATCTGACCTTGGGTTCTTAATTTGATTGAATAGGCAACCAACTTGTTTCGTCCTCTGTTTTAATCAGGGTTGGCATGATATATATCACTGATATATATCATGATATATATCACGATATATATCAATGATATTTATAGCTCGATATACAGGGTGAGGATTTTAAAGTGTTACAACGCAATATCTGAAAAACGGCTATAAATATTTTAGTCAAATTTTGGGACGTGGATAGGGAGGTTGGGGGACAAATTTTAAAATATTTTTGATATTTACCCCCCCTCCAGATTTGATGTGGCTAGTGACAAATTTGAAATGTCAAATGGAAAGGTATTTTTTTTTTTTGATAATTCGATTCCTCGTCAATAACTACGTAAGTGAGCAGAAAATTGTTACATTTGCTCTACTAGTTGCTTAGTTACGAATTTTTCAATAAATAAAATAGGAATACTTAAAAATGATAATTCCTTAAAAAATCTAACGACGATCATGCTTCAAAAGGTGTTCGAAATGACCCCCATCCATTTCTAAACATTTTGCAATTCTTTTTTGACATGAGTTGCGCACGCGAGTTAACATTTGAGGCGTTACTAAATTACATGCTTGTTGAATACGATCTTTCATGTTTTCTGGTGTGGTCGGTGGTGTAGCCATAACTTTCTCTTTTATAAATCCCCACAAAAAAAAATCTAATGGGGTTAAATCTGGTGACCTTGCAGGCCAATTTACAGGACCACCACGACCAATCCATCTGTTTCCAAACATTTCATTTAGTGTATCTCGAGCTTGTCGGGCAAAATGTGGCGGAGCACCATCTTGCTGAAACCATAGTTCTTGTTGATTTCCATTATTATTCAGAAGTTGTGGCAAATCGGTTTGTAAAAAATTATTATACATTTCTCCATTTAGGTGACGGTCAAAAAAATGTGGTCCAATGACTCTATCTCCGACTATGCCACACCAGGTATTAACCGACCAAGGATGTTGGTTTGGCAGAAATCTCATCCAGTGAGGATTTTGAGGTGCCCAATAGTGTAAATTGTGCCGGTTGACCTTAAATTAAGAAAAGCAAAATTGATTGAATCAGTATAAAATTAAAAATAAATCTAAATGTATGTGAATATTCTCTAAACACCCGTTAACGGGTGTTTAGATATGTATTTATTTATGTACACCCATCAAGTAGTGGATTACATATTTTTGATTATTAAAAGTTACATTAATCCATATTGATTTAAATAATTACCTGACCACAATTGGTAAATGTAGCTTCGTCAGAAAATACTATCTTTCTTAAAAATGCATTGTTTTCGTGAATTAAAGTTTGTAACCACGTACAAAATGTAATCCTATTTTGAAAGTGTGGTAAGGGTGAAAATTGTGCTTGTGTAAAATAGCCAGTACCGATTTTTGGCACATTCCTGAATCACGAGCAAGTTCCCTTGAACCAACATGAGGATTTACAGCTATTACACCCAACACTCCAACGGCCATATCGTCATTAGTTTTTGTTTGTCTCTGTTCTTATTTTTTAGGATTCCCGTGCTGCGGCCTCGATCTTCTAATCGCTTAAATGCCATATGAGATTTTTGAATGGCGGGAAACCTAACAGTCCACAATTGCGCCGCTTCCCGGTAGTTTTTTCTACATTCTCCCAGAATTAACAACATGTCTATTTCAATGTCATAAGATTGTTCCATAATTGCACTGAATAATGAACTTTATCAGATTATCACTACTTGTCAAAGTCAAAAGTGGTTTCCTAGGATACAACATAATTAAAGGTTTGGATAAACAATAATCATAGGTGTCATGATTTAAAATGTGTAGTTTTAAGTATTCCTATTTTATTTATTGAAAAATTCGTAACTAAGCAACTAGTAGAGCAAATGTAACAATTTTCTGCTCACTTACGTAGTTATTGACGAGGAATCGAATTATCAAAAAAAAAAAATACCTTTCCATTTGACATTTCAAATTTGTCACTAGCCATATCAAATCTGGAGGGGGGGTAAATATCAAAAATATTTTAAAATTTGTCCCCCAACCTCCCTATCCACGTCCCAAAATTTGACTAAAATATTTATAGCCGTTTTTCAGATATTGCGTTGTAACACTTTAAAATCCTCACCCTGTATATCATGATATTTATTATTAAAAAATAAATTTTAATTTACTGCCAAATTTTGTATGGTTTAGGTTGGTATTACGGTTGGTAACACTATTTAGTAATTTAACTGGCTTGGTACATAGTTCCTATGGTGTGGTGGAAAAGAATTGTTATTGCGGATGAGGATTGCCCAAATAAAAAAGGCTTCCTGTCTGGCTTTATGTGAACAACTGCTTACTGCAGTTGCGTCTACCGCGTCCATTGAGAAAACCTTTTCATCATTTGGACTCGTGCAATCGAAACTACGCAATAGGCTTGAAAATGAAAAAGCTGGAAAATTAACGTTTTTATTTAAATACTCTAATCAAATAGAAACAAATAAAAAAGAAAATATTGATTGGATTTGGGCAGGAACTGTACCAGAAGAATTACCGGGACGTTCCATCGATTCTGACGATGACTTACCATTGATAAGGCTGATGGTTATTTATATTATTTTTTTTTCGGGATTATTTTTTGTTGTAGGCATTCACCCTAGGTAAATATTTGTTGTCTAGGTGAATATCTGTTATTATTATTTTGTTAGCTTTTATGCTTGTTCCGAGGCTTGTTCTGTTTAGAAATAATATTTATGTTTTAATAAAAATATTTACTCAAATATCTACTTCCTTGATTTTACTTGGCTCTACTATAAGTACGATTTTATCTGTTTTGGCTGAAAAAAATTATTTGATATATATCAGATATATATCGGATATATATCGGATATATATCCGATATTTGATATTTATATAAATATCATGATATTTTATGTTTATTTTATATATAATTTATTGACTGTTTGTAAGGTAGGTTCTTTTTGTTTTTTGTTATTTTCGTGCAATTTGTAACTGATTTTATTTCTTTAGGTCTGATGATGCCGGTTTAAGGCGAAACATGTAACAATAAAGACAAAATTTACTTATTTGAGGCCGAGACTTTATGTCCTTTGTTTTAAAAATATATTTAATAACAGGTCTCTTTGGGAAAAATGGACGAATTCTTCGAATCAGATCTTGTCACAACATCGTACCTACTCATTCCCTTAATGCAGCTGGTTTTCGTAAACTCAGATTTCTTTGAACTAATGAATTATTTTCAATTTTAATTAAGCAAATGTTGCCTATAAATCAAATGTACCATTCATTTGGCATTATATCAAAAGAACCATTCATTTAGGAAAAGGTCAGATTGAATTAATACATATGATTTGCTCTTTTTTCAGTGTTCTTTCAAAATTATTTTCCGTTTAGATTTTGTCAATACCAATTATAAAACTGTATACGACGATGTGCATCACCAGGATGTAAATTTGTACTAGGAGGAATTCATATGGCTTAAAATTATGTTTTTTAGGATTGTTTGAACTCTTGATTTAAGTACTCCAACAGAACCCTTGGAAGAACTACTTGGATTTGTTTTATTTGAAGCTAATAGTTTCATTTCATCAATCTCGCGGTTTTCCTTGTGATAGATTTTAGGCCTAGGTTTAGAAAATGAACCGGGTTCAATTAAATTTGATTTTATCCTTGGAAAAATTCTTTTATCCGGCTGTCGTCTTTCAGGATATCTACAAGTAATTTTATAAATTTTCATAGATATTAAGAGATATGTACTTCAAAAAGGATTATATTTACCTATTGAAACACATTCCTAATGCTTTATCTGATTTTCGGGGGTAAGTGCACAAGTACATCAAAATTACCGATAATTTTTGAATGAAATGTGTTTTTTTATAATTGCAAGAGTTTGTTTTCATATTTTCGCGAAAAAGCCCGACTCCGCAGGAAGAGGGCATTTTCGTAAAATATGAAAACAAACGATTGCAATTTGTAAAAAAAACACATTGAATAAAAAAATTATCTGGTTATTTTTATGCACGAGTGTAATTTATTTGAATATTTCCCAAATTAATTAAGAACTCGAATCAAGTAAATTTAAATATTTTATTTAACAAAAAATACTAACAATAAAATTAAAATGCTTAAAAATTACATTGTAGTAAAATTACGTCTACGGAAAAGTTCAATAGCGTTGTTTACAAAAAAAATAAAAAAATTTACGTTGCCACGGGTTATCCCAATGCAAAGAGATAGTTATTAACAATTCTTGACAAAATGAAAGGAAAACATTCGTTGACATTGACTTTTTTGTCTGCTGTCACTCAATAAGATGACGTTAATTGTCAGAATTAGTATATTACGTTACAAGACCGGAAAGTACTATTTTACAGGACGAAGCAGGCAATTTCCAGGGCGAGCCGCCAGGCGAGTCCTGGAAGCCTGCGAGTCCTGTAAACGTACTTTCCGGTTGTGTAACGTACAATATTTTTTTTTAAATCGACGCAAGACCAGTGGCGTACAAGAAAATTTAGATAATGGCTTACTACATTAATATAGTTTTAAACAGATTGAAAACTCTATAGTCAGGAATTTTTTTTATTTATAATAGTTATAATAAATATTATTTGATAATAGGTACTTAATAAATAATTAAAATTAGAATTATTCTAATAATTAATAATATCTATTTTTGAACTGTTATGTTAAAAGTACAATTTTTTTCTTTACACCAACATTTGAAAACGGCAAACGTTTTTTCATACTTGTCCCTGGACTTATGCGGCAACAAATCGTGAGTAGCTCTAGCAGCCGCTTCAGTTATTTCAAGAGGAATTTCACCTTCATCCACATTCATTTCCATAATATAATCTAACTTTTAACTTTTAAACACAATTTTTAATAAGCAGTATCAAATTTGACAGTTCGTTGCCATGAAACGCCATGAAAGAAACAATCAAGTCAAAGCCTACTTATTATGGGTTTGGTTCGTTTTCTCAAATATTGATCGGAATGTAAAAAAAGGGCCCGGTAAAGTAAAAAGAGGGACCGGTAAAGTACTTTACCGGTCCCTCTTTTATGACTTTCTGGTCTAGACCGATAAAATGACATTTTCCGGTTAAAAAATTGAGTAGAAAGTGGTTGCTTTCCGGTCGATTTAAAAAAATATTACATTTTTTGACGTTTGTTAACAATAAAATCCCGCTTTGACGTTTCGTCAACAATATAAACTTGCAATGCAATTTTCGATTTCTGGCAGTGCTGTTTTCGGGGGTAAGTGCACAAGTGCATCAAAATTACCGATAATTTTTGAATGAAATGTGTTTTTTTATAATTGCAAGAGTTTGTTTTCATATTTTCGCGAAAAAGCCCGACTCCGCAGGAGGAGGGCATTTTCGTAAAATATGAAAACAAACGATTGCAATTTGTAAAAAAAACACATTGAATAAAAAAATTATCTGGTTATTTTTATGCACGAGTGTAATTTATTTGAATATTTCCCAAATTAATTAAGAACTCGAATCAAGTAAATTTAAATATTTTATTTAACAGAAAATACTAACAATAAAATTAAAATGCTTAAAAATTACATTCGTTGACATTGACTTTTTTGTCTGCTGTCACTCAATAAGATGACGTTAATTGTCAGAATATTACATTTTTTGACGTTTGTTAACAATAAAATCCCGCTTTGACGTTTCGTCAACAATATAAACTTGCGATGCAATTTTCGATTTCTGGCAGTGCTGTTTTCAATAGTAATATGTTAAGTGCATGTAAAATTGCTGAAAATCATGCATGAAGGTTTGTTGCCCTAGAAACAGCTTGAATGCATTTTTATTGTTATTTACCAAAAAGTGCCCGACCGAAGGGAGGGCACTTTTTAAGGTAAATAACAATAAAAATGCATGAAAGCTGTTTCTTTAGGGCAACAAATCTGAGTGCATGATTATCAAGCCATTTTACATGCACGAAATATATTTTTTAGACTATTTCCTGAATCATTTTGATAAATTGACGCGAAATTGTCAAAGCAGAAATTTCAACTTGTTGTGACAGTGACGGTTATTCTCGTAGGTAACCAACAATGAAAAACCAGAAGAGTGCAATTTTCAGCTCAATCGCGACCGAGGGCTGATTTTCACCGAAAATCAAGTGAAAAGCGCATTGTAGTTACAGTATATGAGGGAAATAGTCGCTGTAATTTTGCGAAAATTGCATTTCTCTTATGGGAACTTTAACATAAGAGGGAAATATTCGCAGTAATTTTGCGAAAATTGCATTTCTCTTATGGGAACTTTAACATATGAGGGAAATATTCGTTAAATAGATATTTCAAACGAGCATGTCGTATGTTTCATTATTTTCAAAGTTTACATTAGCTGCCATAATTAGGACAAACTGATTTTCTACTATTAGAAATTTTAAAACAACTAAGAGAACCTGAATACCAAGTGTGATATAGATGGAATTGATGAACATAACTTTGCCGATTTCAAACCTGTAAACTTTTGGGAACTAAAAAAAAATTGTTTTTGGATTTAAAAATAAAAGTACTAGTGATTAATCATTAAACATCAAATTGGTAAAGGACCTTTTCTGTGTAATAGGATATCCTCTTCTTTACTTAGTTAATACCTCCTTACAAACTGGGAAAGTACCAGATGAAATAAAAAATAGTGTTATAATTCCTATACCTAAAGTTTCTAGACCTAAAACTCCATCCGAATTCAGACCAATTAACTTACTACCTATTGTACATAAGATCATTGAAACAATCGTCTGTCGACAACTAAGGACCTATTTCGAGAGTTATCAGTTATTGTTTGTGAGACAGTTTGGATTTAGGAGTAACCATTCTTGTGAGTCAGCACTGTAATATGTATGTGCAGCATGGCGAAAAGAACTAAATGAAGGAAAAGTGGTGCTTAGTGTATTTGTAGACTTGCAGCGTGCGTTTTGAAACAATCGATCGTGAAATTATTATAAAAAAGTTACGACGATATGGTGTAAATGGCAGTGCATTAGATTGGATTAAAGAATACTTAAGTGACAGGTATCAAATGACTAGAGTGGACCATAAACTATCAACTAAAAGGAAAAATAAATGGGGCGTTTCGCAAGGAAGTGTGCTAGGTCCTTTATTGTTTGTTATTTATGTTAATGATATTCATATAGCTCTAAAAAAATCTTTTGTCAATTTATTTGCGGATGATACCCTTATTTATGTATCAGGAAATAACATTAAAGAAATAACTGATATTTCGAACAGTGAACTTAAAATAATGTATGACTGGCTTTGTCAAAATAAATTAAAACTGAACACATCAAAGACAAAATGTATGGTAATAGGTTTAAAAGTAAATTGTAAGAAGTATGCTGAATCAGGATTAGCCCTTAACATAAATGAATGTGAAATTAACATTGTGTCGGAAATAATATATATATATAAATATTTAGGAGTTTTTTTGGATCCTCGGCTTACTTTTGCTAATCAGGTGGATTATCTTTGTAAGAAATTGGGGAAAAAGATTGGCTTCTTCTGTCGCGTTTCGAATTGTTTGTCCCAATGGGCCAAAATACTTGTTTATAACACAATTATTTTACCTCACTTCAATTACTGTTGTTCCTTATGAATATCGTGTACTCAGGAATATATATATAGGCTGCAGATTCAGCAAAATAAGATTATGCCAATTATTCTCCATTGCAATAGATATACCCCAGTAAGAAACATGTTACAGAATTTAAATTGGCTCCCTGTGGAACAAAGCATCAGGGCGAACTTAATTCTAATATATAAAATAAAACATGAGCAGCTACCAAGATATTTTAATGCTTTTCTTAAAAATAGGTCAGATTTTCACGATTATAACATTCGCTCTGGCCAACACTATAACATTGAAACAGTTAAGACTACATCCTTACAAAAGTCGTTATTTTATTAGGGAGTTTGCCTTTTTGATGACCTCCCGGAGAGGATTAAAAATGCAAATAGTTTAGGTGACTTTGACAGAAAAGTATTTCATTATTTAAGGGATACCTACGTAGATTAGGGTTTATAAGTTTTGAAACTAACATGTAAACACTGTTTTTTGTAATATTTTAGCAATAACTAGCCAAGTGCTAAATAAAGATTATTATTATTATTATTATTATTATTAAAACTTTTCAATATCACACATCACAAAAATTAGTTTTTTAAATACCCGTCATGGCCTACTGACAAAAAAATGTATATTTAAAAAAAACGTAACTTTCGGGCTTAATATTAAAAAACTAAGATAAAGTGTTATATATTTCTGAGAAGCTTGTTACGAACTGAATTGCATTATTAAAAAATGGTGGTCCATTTAAAAAAAGTAAATTTGGTTTCTTCCTTAAAAACTATTGATGGAAAAAATCTCAGCACGTCACTGAATTGTACGTAAAAAACTACAAAAAGGACTTTTTTTTCTGTTTGATAAGTTACAGAATAACCGAAATATGGGGGTGTCCCAAAATGTAAAATTTTCAAAAACATCCCGTATATCACAAACAAGGACTAGGAAAATGCTGATTGAGGCATCTTTTATTTCACTAAAAAGTAGCAAAGTGCTGTGAAAACCGCATCCTTTCATCTTTACTAATAACGAAGATATCCCGTAAAACCATCGAAAAATCGACACCCTGTATAGGGTGTTCCAACGAGGACTGAACAGGAGCTTACTTTTGAATTTGCCTGTATTTTTGGAAAACCCCAAAATAGCCATCGATGTATTTTTTTCAGTAGAATTCAAAAATCTCCCCAAAAAAAAAATTTAACCAAAAACAAACGACTTACTTCATGGATGTAGGGTTTTTTAAATGGAACGCCCCATTTTTTCTATGATTTTTGAAAGTCACATTTATTTACTTCTATTGTAGTGAACATTTTTAATATTGCGATAGCTGTTTTTATTACAATTATATAATTATCCTTAATAATAAAATTTTATCACAACCTATTTAATTTGATAGGTTGGTAATGCCTTTTAAGTCAAGATAAATTTGATATATTTTTTATTTTATTATTATAAAAATGGTACTTAAAAAATGGTACTTACGGATATATATTTATGAAAATGTGCAAATAAATCCTCTTCTTGCTTCTCTTACGTTTTCTCATGGTAACAATCTGTAATCATTCGTCTAACGAGTATGTCATGTTGAAAAATAAAAAAAAAGTCAAATTTATCTTGACTTTGAAGACATTACCAAAGGTTTATACCTACCAAAGAATACCTACACTGGAAAAAAAATGTGTAAAAATAACCAAACAAATAATAAATGTAACTATACAGGGTGTCTGTAAAAGGTCTTTAAAAAAACCTACCACATATTCTTCAGACCAAAATAATTAGCCGATTTAAGTAAACTTACCTTAGCACAAAGTTGCTTAGTTTGCGCGCTAGACGGCGTTGAAGTGATAGTTTTTACATCGTTTTTCTGGATTAATTCAAAAACTGCTCATACTATTTTGCCGAAATTTGGTACGTTGGCATAGCTTTATGGGGCAAAAAAACCCATGTCACAATTCTGATTGATATCAGTCCATGGGCGTAGAACCTGGGTTTTTTACTAATTGCTTGTTTCAGATTTCCATGCCAATGGAACAAGAGGGGTTTGGGCACAAAATTTAGATGAACCAACTCATTTGCTACAAAAAAGGTACTCTTGATAAGACTCGATTCCTCTGACAGTTTTCGGGAAATTTGCATTTTATTACTTAATACGTATTAGTTTTTCCAAAAAAAGAAAAAAATAACTAAATCATAAACAGAAATAAATAGGAATATTATAAAAATTGCTCAAAATGTCCACCATTTTCATGAATACAAAGATTAATATGTCGAAGAAAATTAAAACACGCTCTTTGCAGAACTTGTTCATCGCCCTTAAGAATATTTATTGCATCTTGAGTACGTTGCCATAGTTGTTCTGCGTTATCTGGAGTTGTCCTATAAATAACTGTCTTAAGATGCCCCCATAAGAAATAATCCAATGGATTTAAGTCCGGAGATCGTGGTAGCCAATTTACAGGGACATTACCTCTACCAATCCATTTATCTGGGTACTGCTGCTTCAAAAAGTTTCTAACATTTATTGCAAAATGTGGTGGAGCTCCATCGTGCATAAACCACATATCTCTCCGAAGTTGTAAAGGTAAATCTTCTAGCCAATCTGGCAGCGTATTTTGTACATGTTGCAAATAAATTTCCCCGGTTAATCTTTGTGGAATAATGACAGGACCAACAATGTGATTACCAATTATTCCAGCCCACACATTAATTCTAAACTCATTTTGAAAATGTTTTACCTTGATAGCATGTAGATTTTCCGAGGTATTTCCTTTCGCATAAACATGTTCATTATGAAAATTTGAAATCTGCCTTCTTGCGAAACATGCTTCATCGGTAAACAAAATATTGTTGGCAAAGTTGGGATTCTCTTCTCTCTGCCTATGTACAAGCCGACTAAAAACCCGGCGCATTTCAGGATCATTAGGTAAAAGATCTGGAACTGGCATCTTATGGTATGGATATAGCAACTGTTCTTGAAGTACTTCATGAACAATATCTTTAGACACTCCTATCTCCCTACCTAGCCTCCTGGTGCTTATTTCTGGATCTTCTGTAACACGTTCTAAAATGTCTTTCTCGACTTCAGGAACCCTTACAAAACGCTGTCTTCCATTATTAATGACTTTAGGAGTAAATTGGCCGTTTTCCCGCAGGCGTCTTTCAACAGCAGCAAACGCCGGGTGGCTTGGTATACGACGATTTGGAAACCTTTCGGAGTAGACTCTGACACATTCTCGGCAATACCCAAATACCAATATCATATCGGTATATTCTGCATTAGTGTATTGCACCGCCATGATAATTCACGACAATTAAAGTTTTCTAATAATTAATGCAAGCAGATAAAATGATTGAACGTTAGCAACAATATTAAATGTTACAAATTTGACAATAATCTTATGTTGTCAGATGAAACTAATAATAACCAACAACAACAATCGTTTGTGAGGTGTAAGGTCGTATTGTACATACCTGAAAAATACCGTGCGAACAAAAAGCAGATGATAAGAAAACTGTTCAAGAGGTTTTTTGTAGTAAATAAGTTGGTTTAATCTAAATTTTAAACTTAAACCTCTTATCTTCCATTGGCGTAGAAATCAAAAACAGCAAAATTCTATAAAACCCAAGTACTACGTGGTAAAAACTACTACGTGTTAAGTAATAAAATGCAAATTTCTCGAAAACTGTCAGAGGAATCGAGTCTTATCAAGATTACCTTTTTTGTAGCAAATAAGTTGGTTCATCTGAATTTTGTGCCCAAACCCCTCTTGTTCCATTGGCATAGAAATCTGAAGCAAGCAGTTGGTAAAAAACCCAGGTTCTACGCCCATGGACTGATATTAATCAGAATTGTGGCATGGGTTTTTTTGCCTCATAAAGCTATGCCAACTTACCAAATTTCAGCAAAATAGTTTGAGCAGTTTTTGAATTAATCCAGAAAAACGATTTAAAAATTGTCACTTCGGCGCCGTCTAGCGCCCAAACTAAGCAACTTTGTACTAAGGTAAGTTTACTTAAATCGGCTAATTTTGGTCTGAAGAATAATTATGTTGTAGGTTTTTGTAAAGATCTTGTACAGACACCCTGCATTTATTTTAAAGTTCTATATAGGACAACTATATGGATTATTAAGGTCCAATTGTATAGGTTGGAATTAACTATAGAATTAATATGAAGAGTTACCCTCAAAATAAACCTAAAATTAAACTAAGGTAGGGTTTTGTTGCAATTGTATAGGATGGGGTTAATCCATAAAACTTCAGAGGGATGGGAATATCAAAATTGCTTTCTGTTTTCACATTTCATTTGTCGATTGTCATGCTCATGTCTTTTAAAAGTAACATAACTTTGCAACTTTCTTTCTATTTAATATTGTTTGATTTGTAAGCTGCAAAGACATTAATGTCTTTGGTGATTTGGTACCACATTTCTCTTTGCAGGCGTTGGCCAATCAGTTAAATTAGCATTCCTACAGAAGGTTTTGATATTCTAAACCTTGCCATGAATTCTAGATTTATCCAATAGTCCATATTCTCAATACGCAGCCTAAAAACCTATATAATTACGCAGTAGTCGAGATTCAACAGGTAATAGTACTGTACAAATGGTAAAATAGGTTTAAAAACAAACATGTGTTAAAAATACACCATTTGTATCTTTTTTATTCCAAGATTGCGAGTTAACTCATACCCAATCCACGAGTCGAGGGTTAATCCTAGGGTCGGAGGTAACCTCTGGTTATACAATGCATTTAACCTCCACTTTTGAGTTAATCTCAACCTATACAATTAAGCCTAAGAAAGGCTAGAAAATTATAGTAAGAACAAGTTCATTTGTTTAACAGTTACTACAAAAATATATAGTAATAAAAAAATTCATTATAGTAAAAATTATTAAACAGAAGTGGAAAAAATATAATAATATGTTGTCGTTTCTTCTAGCTTTTATTGCTACGGTTGTAATATTTATTTGTGAAAACTACCAACCAGCTTTGGACATTTTACTAATGGATATTGTAAAATTTGTAATATTTTTACATAAATTCTATTTTTCTTAGTTGGATTTCTTACCAACAATTTTTGTTACAATAATTAAATATTTAAAAGTCCTTTTGTATTTCTATTTAAATATTTTTATAGAAAAATTTTATTTGCTTTTACACTGGGTATAATGAAACATATTATATACAAGGCGTTATTTAATAAGTGTCCGATATTTTACAGGACGATTCCTCAGTTATTTATAAGGTGAAAAGTTCATATTAGCATGGGTCCGCAAGTCCTTCATTTTTGAGATACAGGGTGTTTGATAACACTGTTATGTAGACACTTTATTAACTAATGCAAAGTACAGGCTGTCCAGTTTTTGTATGTTTTACGGGTTATCTGCGTTATTAGTAAAGATAGAAGGTTGCGGTTTTCGCGGCACTGTGTTACTTTATTGAGAAACAAACTATGCCATCAGCAGAATTTTCATAGCCCCCTTAGTTTTGTAGATACGGGGTGATTTTGAAAATTTTGCATTTTGGCCCCGTATCTCGGTTACGCTGCAACTTATCAAAAAGGTAAAAAATTAACTTATTAGTTTTTTTCACGTAGAATCCAGTGGCTTAGTCAGATATTTTCTATGTTTAATTGGTTTTCGAGAAAAAGAGCAAACTTGCATTTTTTTAAATGGGACACCCTATATATTTTTAGCTATTATGATTCAGTTTATCACAAGCTTTTCAAAAATATATAATACTTTATAGCTGTTTTCAATGTGAAGCTCAAAATTTACATTTTTCAACAAATTTAATTTTTTTTTAGTAGGCCATGACGGGTATTTAGGAAACAAAAGATGACAGGCTTGTTATCTGAAAAAATCTTTATGTACTGTCAGAATAAGTAATCCATTTTCTGTTCTTTATTTCTATTCAGTTTCGATAAATAGCAGTTTTTTCCTAATTATGGCTGCGAATGCAAAATTCGAGAATTATGAAAAGTACGATATGTTCGTTTGTTATATTCAGTCTAACGAAAATTCGGATGAAGCATTAAAAGTTCATTTTAACAAGTATGGGCATCTTTTTATATATTTCATCATTTTTTAAAGTTTATAAAAACGTAATATTCGCAGATTCCCAGAAAGAAGACAGCCGGATGAAAGAATATTTTTAAAAATAAAATCAAACTTAATTGAAGTCGGTTCATTTTCCAAACCCCGACCTAGTATTTACAATAAGGAAAACCAGGACATTGATAAAGTAAACGTTTTGGCTTCAATTGAAACAAATCAAAGTGGTTCTTGTAGAACAGTGAAAGGTTCTGTCAGTGTTACAAAATCAAGGGTTCAAACTATTCTAAAAAAAAAAAACACAAGTTTAAGCTACCTATACAAATTCCATGTCGTACAAAACTTACATCTCGGTGACGCAGAACGCCGCGTAGAGTTTTGTAATTGGTATTTACAAAATGTAAATAGAGAAAATCATTTTGAAAGAACGAATATATGGTCTGATGAGAGTCATTTTACCAGTGCCGGCATATTTAGTCGGCAAAATACTAGGTTTTGGTGCCAGGAAAATCAACATGTTATATTTCCACGGGAACGGCAAAGCAGATTTGGGTTTAGCGTTTCATGCTTCATACTGGGAAGTAAAATTTTATATAATATATTTGAAGGCGGTCTTACTGCAAATAAATATTTAGAAATTTTGGAAAACATTGTGCCCGAAATAGTAGAGAATGCGCCTCTAGCTCATCTTAATAGCTTATATTTGCAACAGGACGGAGCTCCCGCTCACAATGCTTAAATTGTAAGAGCATATCTTAACAATAATTTTCCTGGCCGCTGGATTGGAACACATGGACCTGTAAGATGGCCACCCAGGTCACCCGATTTAACGGGTTTGGATTTTTTTTGTGGGGCTACCTAAAAAATAAAATTTATACCGTTCAGTACCAAACGATGGCAGATTTAAGAGAAGCCACTGAAAGAGCCTTTAGGGAGTTACAGGCACGGCCTTTTATAATTTTAAATGCACTGAGGCGAATCAGAACAATGTGTGAAACATGTCTTAGGCATAATGGAGAACAGTTTGAGCAATATTTATGAGACAGTTTCCTAAATCATCAAATAATTGTAGCTTTTAATTTTTGAACGTATAACACAACAGAGTTAATTGTTATTTATATTTATAAAAGTTATTGTTATAGGTATATATTTTTAAAATTAGTGTTTTATATTTGTAAGAAGCTTGTGACAAATGTTTAATCTTAAAATTTATACGGTGTGCTGTTTAAAAAAATAAAATTGGTGAAAAATGTAAATTTTGAGCTTCACATTGAAAACAGCTATAAAATATTATATATTTTTGAAAAGCTTGTGATAAACTGAATCATAATAGCTAAAAATATATAGGGTGTCCCATTTAAAAAAAATGCAAGTTTGCTTTTTTTCTCGAAAACAATTAAACATAGAAAAAATCTGACCAATCCGCTGGATTCTACGCAAAAAAACTATTAAGTTCATTTTTTACCTTTTTGATAAATTGCAGCGTAACCGAAATATCATGTCCCAAAATGCAAAATTTTCAAAATCACCCCGTATCTAAAAAACTAAGGGGGCTATGAAAATTCTATTTGTGGCATCGTTGGTTTCTCAAAAACGTAACACAGTGCCGCGAAAACCGCAACCTTCTATCTTTACTAATAACGCATAATTTTTTTGATTTCGGCTTTTTTTAAGAGATAAATGCTATTTTATCGAACTCTGATATTGGCATAGCGATACGCAAATAAATGCCATATATTTCTTTATTATTCTTTTCCTCGAGAACGATTGGTCGTAGCGAGTAGCGACTTCTACCGAGTATGTAAAAATGATAAAGAAATCCATTTTCTTGCTTAAAAATGTAATACAATCACGTATAAAAAAGTTATGACTCCTCAAAAGAGTAACAAGGCAAGTAGGTGGCGCCCTCTACAAGTGGGAGTCATACTAACATCAAATTCGAAATTCGCATATCGAAAAAACCTTAGATACCGATCCAAATATAGACATCATTTCAAAAATTATTGTAATGTAAAAACCGCAAGTCGTTATCTTTACTAGTTACCGAGATATCCTGCAATTACATCGAAAAATGGACACCCTGTACATCACCTATGAACCTATTAAATTAAACACATTATGATAACATTATTGTGATAAAATTATTAAGGATGATAATATAAAAGTAATAAAAACTGATCGCAATATTAAAAATTTTCGCCAAAATAGAAGTAAAAAATGTGACTTTTTCAAAAATCATATAAAATATTTAATTTTTTTCCATTAAAAAAACGCTACATCCACGGCGTAAGTCGTTTGTGCTTAATTCAGTTTTTTTTTGGTGAGATCTTCGAATTTTGGGTTTTCCTTTTTTTTATAACAGTAAAAGAAAACGGATTGGACATTGTTGAATTAATCTTGATTTGTGGAACTATAAATAGTGAATCGACCATTTTTCTATGGTCACAGTTTAGTATCAGCAACTTAGTTTTAAAAGAATATAGTTATTTGCATCACTTACTTTTGGGATTATTATCTTTCTTTAACTTCGTCGCCTGCTTTATGTGCCTACTTCTTTACGTTTCACTTTGAGATCCACCCGAAAAAAAATCTGAGTACGGGCCTGGAGACGTGGTTAAAAAAATTTATCATGATATAACAAGCAGGTTACATATATTAGGACCTTTATATGAAGGCCTGGTTTTCCGGAGGTCACTTCCTTGCATAATAATTTTCTTATGTACCTAATTTATTATACGGTAAAAGAAAATAACACTATGTCATAGTCTGGCAGGTTCCAGTCCGAACTGGAATAAATCTCCCCATTTAGCACACACAGCATTTAAAATAAATACCCGTGTATATTCTACTCAAAAATGGTCGCTGTTTATTTTAATTTACTCTCCGGAAATTCATCCACCTACCCGTTTAACAATTCCCATAATTCTCGGACTATGTATCATACAAACTTAAAAATGGCTCTCGCAAAATATATTTTTAATGGTTTGCTTCCTCAAGTGTAACCGTATTAATAGGTGCACGTAAACCGACGATGTTTTGAGACAAAATTTCAGTAATTCCACCTATTTTAAATATTAATGCCCGTCTGAGTCAAAATTTTATAATATTTATGACATCCAGTAGACAGAGTGTCCATTTACTGTGTAATTGTAAAATACTTAATGGTTGATCAGCAATTGTTGTAGCAAATTTTTGTTATAAAGAAAATATTCTATTTTTAAGATAATTTAAAACAACGAAAAAAAAGCCTGTATTTTTAGACATTTTTGGACATGTTAACATGAAGTTTTGATCATAGAAATACCTGAGGGATAGCTGCTTGAAATATTTTAGATTACTTAGAGAGTACGCCCTGTATACTGTAGACATACATGGATATCACACACACATTAATCAGTGGCGGCTTTTTAGGGGCAATGCCGACCCAGTGTCAAGCAGACAACAGAAGTATACAGGGTGTCCCGAAATTAGGTGGCCAAAGGAAAACAGTGGAATCTGCATTGGAAAATAATACTAATTCGTTTAATGTGCCTATACGTACTCGGTTAGAGATGTTCTTCCAGCACGATAGGGCGCCAGCCCACTTTGGCCAGCTTGTAAGAAACTGGCTAAATGAAAATTTTCCCAATAGGTGGATAGGTAGAGGTGGTCCAGTAAAATGGCCAGCTCGATCACCTGATCTAAATTCTTTAGATTATTTACTGTGGGGCAGGCAATATGTGCAATATTGTTTATGCCACAGAAGTAGATAGCCCAGAAGAGCTTTTAAGACGAATTCATGCAGCCGGAAATCGAATTAAAGAAAACCGGTTCTTCGTACTACACAAAATATTAGGAAACGGTCCAGACTGTGTATTCAACAAAATGAAAATGTATTTGAACATTTACTCAAGTAAATGAGTGTGGCTGTTAACTTTAACAGAATATTTTTTTTTCAGAAATGGTGCATCTGAGCGAAGTGCATCAAGAGTACCTTTTTTTGCCAGAAAGCCCTAAACTTTCATAATTCCAGGAAAAAAAATGAGAAACATTAACTTAGAAAAAAGTAACTTTTGTTTTTGTTCCTCAACTCCCTAAATGTTACGCCTATGATTAAATTTTGATAGTTTTGATTTTAAATCTAGATTCAGCATATAAAAGTTACTAAAATACCAAGTCATGTTTCTATGTTCAACTGTTTGGGAATAATCCGAAAAATACCATCTTCATGGGTTCCCTATTAGGGGGCTGTAGCTCCCTTAGGGGGAATTTCCGATACTTGTTTATTAAACAAATTAGTACTATTTTCCGATGCAGATTCCACTGTTTTCCTTTGGCCACCTAATTCCGGCACCCTGTATATTATTTATCTACATCAATTTGCATTTTTAAGGACTCGTAAACTGCCAGCGAATAACCATTCCACTTTCTAAATCGCCCTTGTAACCCCGGACGTCATAATTTACTAGCATTTACGCCCCAATCAAATTTATTGTTTTACTTTTCAAGACGCCTTGTAACTAGAACCAGGTCGGTCAAGCCTACCCTGCTATAAGAAAGAACTTAAAAATGCAAGGCTTTAGAATCGGCAACTAAACAAACACCACTAATTATTTGAAAACTTCTAACGGCAAAATTGGATTTGCCGGTAACTTTAAGGCTTGTTCCAACCCGACCAAAAATCATACCAGTATTTACGACTAACTAATTTACCGCTACAGCAGTCGATTGCCAAGTTCAAAATTCAATTGACAGGCCAGAAACGATCGCTCGGGCATAGAATAGGTTCAGGGACGGTAGAAGGTACGGTTTTTGGTCGGGTTGGAACAAACCTTTAAAGTGAGGCTAGTTAGCTAGTTATTGTACTCATTAATTATCGACTGTTTGTTATTATCCTTGAAAGAAAGAGACTGAATTACTGTAAGATAAGTCAGAGTGAGTGTTGTCTGTTGAACTTTCGGTTGTAAGTTTGTTTAGGATAAGGTAATAAGGATCTCAGGTAAGTGTTTTAAAATTTAAATAAAATATCTTGTTTTGACGCACGCATCACGTAATGACATGAAACACCAAGTTGAAACTGAGGTAAAAAGTGTTCTTATTCGATTATTTTAGTTTAAATTGTGGATTTTCGTCTTCTCCTTATATAAGCTGGGAACACACGGTAATCCATGTGTTAACACCATAAACACATGGTTTCAGTAAATGCAGGTTGAAATGTTCGACAGACTTTTTGTGTGCACGCACATGTTCGAAGCCTTCCGGTGCCAACACGCGCACCTTCATGTTCGACAAACATGTACGTGCGTAGATGTATTGACACATGATTGACCGTGTATTCCCGGCTATTCGATGAACAAAACAAGAAACAATGGTCGGCTCCGACGACCCCTAAAATATTGAATTTAATTAACACTGGAGACCTACGTTTTGCTGACGATATCGTGATGATCACAGACCGACTAGACGAAGCAAATGAAATGATCGCAGAACTATCCGTAGTTTCAAAAAAGGTAGGCCTAAAAATCAACATTGCCAAGACTCAATTTATGACAAACTTAGTTCCCAGTCAAAACTTAATGATGGAAGGACAGGAAATTCAATACGTAACATCTTACAAATACCTGGGACATGAGCTCCGAATGGGTAGAGATAATAAGACCTGCGAATTAAACAGAAGGATAGGACTGACCTGGGCTGCCTTTGGCAGACTGAAACACGTGGTAAAGGCAGATATACCGATTTGTCTCAAACGAAAGGTGTTTGACCAATGCGTCCTCCCGGTACTAACATATGGCTCGGAAACACTCACACTAACTCAGAGAACTGTCAATAAAATAAGAATAACTCAACGAGCCATGGAGAGGTCCATGTTAGGAGTTACACTACGAGACAAAATCAGAAATGAAGAACTACGCAGAAGAACAAGAGTTGCGGACGCAATTGAAAGAATCGCATACTTAAAATGGAACTGGGCCGGTCACGTCGGAAGAATGGCAGACAATAGATGGACGAGGAGAATACTGGAATGGCGCCCCAGAGACGAAGCATACAGAAACAGGGGACGACCGCCGACCCGATGGACAGACGACCTAAAGAGGATTTCTCCGAACTGGATCCAAGATGCCCAGGATCGTGCTAAATGGTCTACGTTGAGAGAGGCTTATGTCCAGCAGTGGACGAGACAAGCTGATATATGATGATGATGATGATGGAGACAAGGGGAGTAATAGGTCATTTTGAGAAAATTGGTATCACAAATATGCATGGCTTACGGGAAATGAAACCAAAATTAAACTGTTTTGTTGGCCATAATATGTATTTCATATTCAAATCAAATAGATAATTTTGAAAAACTAATATTTTAATACAAAAGCAGGTTTGAAGAGTTTTCCAAAAATTTTACGAAGTAGGTAGTTGGAAAATCTATTGTCAGTGCTATCAATCATTATTTAACATTCAGAACCAGTTAAAAGTGCAATGCTGATCCGCTCATTTTTGTAAATTGGGAAAAACTTGTGAAAATGTATTATTTTATTTAGGTATAACAATATTCTCGCATATCCCCGGGTATAGAGGTCATGATTCCCCCCCCCCCCCCCCCAATGTATGTGATATTACATAATATTATCATGAATAAAGAATATGTGAATAACATTTACTAAACAGATGAGAGTTGCAGCACGTACGTGGCAACCACACGCCTCAACCCAACCAGGACAGCAAGAATCTATATAGGTTCAAACGCTGGCAAGGCGGCCCATCGCGGGCAAACTACCATGGGTGGCGCTGGAAGTCAATGTGTCGGTTTAGCAAAGCAAAATATTAAAAAACAACAAACTTAAAATAAGTCCGTGCACAGAGTTGACCCTTATCCTTCCGTCAGACCCAATCCTTGGCCGCGTTTCGCCGTTTACGGCTCATCGGCAAGGTTCCGGGTCTGACGAAAAGGTAAGGGACCTCAAAGTGCTTTTGACACAGACCCGGAGCCTTGCCGATGAGCCGTAGACGGCGAAACGCGTTCAAGGTTTGGGTCTGGCGGAAGGATAAGGGACAACTCTGTACACGAACTTATTTTAAGTTTGTTGTTTTTTATCATTTACTCAAACCTACCTTTTTGCATAGAAATAGAAAAAAGTGAACGTGAAATATTAGAATAGTAGAAAAACAGAAATTTGGGCGTGACCATCTAAATTCCCTGTATTGCAGTGTATTCGGGGTAGGGTTGCCAAGTGAATTTAAGCGTCCACCGAAGACCTCTTCCAGAACACCCAATGACCTGGATTTTTTAGATGCTCAACATTACCCAAGGGATAATGCGTCTCATATTTACAAATATGCATTCTGCATGTATTACTCCCAATGTTGTTATATATTTATTGTCTTAAATTATCCTTAAAAAACCTTACTTGTAAATATGATTCTCGTTATCCAAAATCCAAACCAATCCCGTAAATTCTTTTTCGTCTAAATTTTCCCTAAATACAGTTCTTTTTTTATTCTATAAAAAAGTTCGTTAGTTAGCTTGACAACATGTTATTAATCCGTCTATATATAAATTTTTGATGACTGACTTCAGGCTATGCCCCGCCAAAGCCAAAACCAAAAATAGACCGATATGTGAGAGTATTTTAATGTCATAAGGTCACGAAGGATACATAATCCTTGGGATTTTGTATGAGAATAATGTAGCGCAAGGGGAAAATATTTTATTTGCAAGCGCCGCGATCAATATCTGCCGCTCCAGCTATAGCAAGGCTGCAATTATTTCTACTATTTTCGAAACACGATTTAAATTAAAAAAAAAAAACTAATTACTAATAATTATAATAAATCGAATTTTTTCGCGTTTTCTCCCGGCGAAATAAGAGTTAAAGTGGTTAAATACTTCGGTAACTAATCTATTATTTCTGTATTTAAATGACTATAGTCTATCTCTAAATGATGCAAAGTAGTAAATCAATCAAAACCATCTTCTCCATGGGCGTGCAAGATTTTTCGGCATGTATAGATTTAAATAGGCATGAATTTTTAAATTTGTGCAGAATTAGTGCAAGTATCGACATTAAATTCAAGTTTTGTCTTTTAATTATTTAATTAGAAAGCAATTTTATCACAACTAATTAGAGTCTATACTACGATCCCAAAATAATTGGCAAAACTGTTCTTATCACCATTGACGGTGTGCGGAGAAAATAATTAACATCGATTCACACATTTTCAACTGAAATAAAAGCATTCAAAACCTCTTGGGAAGATTGTCCATTTATAATTCGTTACATGTTGCCAGGTTTTAAAATATTTCATTTAAATTCCCATAAAATGTACCAAAATCAGCATGTCATTAAGGGCCTTTACCTTTACACCCTACGGAATATCATTCACTGATGCAACAGAACTTTGTGCCACATTGACTAAGACATCTTGCCGTACTGTTTATAGAACTATTAAGGACAATAGGAATACTAAAGTGTCCGATCAGAAGGAAACAAGAGGACGTAAAAAGATTTTTATTGATCAGGAAACAAAGTTAGCCATTCGCCGGAAAGTGCACGTAACGCCTTTATCAATGGACTGTCCACTGGATTGAAAGCTCCTTCAGAAAAAGGTCGTCGGTTAATTATAACCCACATCGGGAGTGATTCTGGTTTTCTTGGAGGTGGGTTAAACGTGTTTGAATCTCGTAAAACCAACCGGTGATTATCATGAGGATATGAACTCGGGAGTATTTTAAGATTGGTTTAAATCCATCTTACCGCGTATTGAACGTGGGTCAATAATCATGATGAATAATGCACCATACCACAGCCGTCGGGTGGAAGCTTTGGCAACTTCTGCGTGGCTCGAAGGAAAAAATATTGCATTTGGCGAAAAAATGCAAAAAGTGCAGTTGCTCAATCTTGCAAGACTTCACAAAAAAAAAATACGAAATATGTAGTGGATGAAATGGCTCGTGAACGAGGTGTTACAATATTACGTTTACCGCCTTACCATTATTAACTAAATCCAATCGAGCTTATATGGGCACAGATAAAAGGAGAAGTGGCGCGTGAAAATAAAACTTTTAAATTAAAAGATGTTAAAGAACTGTTAAAAACGGCAATAGCGAATGTACAAACAGCAGATTGGCATAAGTGCGTATTACATGTCGAGGGCGTAGAAAGAAAAATGTGGGACTTAGATGTACGCGTTGAGGTCATGGTAGAACCTATTATAATAAATCCTGCAGATGACAGCAGTAGCGACAGTAATGAAATGTTTTCATCGTCAGATAGTGAATAATCTCTGTAACGGTAATAATGAATTTAAAATTGTAACAGATTGTCATTATAACACTTTTTAATGTCGGCATAGAATATAATTTGTCAAATTATTATCAATTAGTGTTCCTTAGGTAACAATAGTTAGGAAACTTATAAACATTTATAATTTAGGTTTAGGTTTTGCCCTTAATCCACTATTATATGTTTCTATTATTATGTAGTATAATAAAAACATTATGAAAGTAACATATACCGTTGTTTAGATCACCAAATGTAGAAGCTTAATTTATTTTTCAATTTATAATATTATATTTATTATAGTAAATGTAAATATATTATAATAATAAACAAAAAAAATCATATATTTTTTGTATTATTATTGTTTAGAATGACACGCCTCTGGAATTGGCGTTCCCCTTACGTCTTGCACACCCCGGTAAAAATAGTCACCGTTTCTGCTCTAATAATTTTATTTCTTTTTTTGTACCTAATCCTGGTTACCGGTTTGCTAATTATGTGGTTATTATGCCTTTATGGGTGCCTCTACTGGAATAATACACCTATTTATATCTATACATACCTACCTTGTGTGTTTGTTTCTCAGTGAAACTAGTCAAAAGTGTGAAGTGTCAGTGTTTTTTTTAATTAAATATGCAACAATGCCTAAACGCCCTAGAGTCGGTCCATGTACAGTAAATGAAAAAAAATTAATTCTTAACAGTTACGATTCTATTAAAAGTAAGAATGCGGATTTGAGTGTTGACAATGCAGTGCAATTTTCAGCAGACATGCTTAACGTTGGGAAAACAATAATATATAAACTATTAAAAGAAGAAAAAAGTGCTGGCGTCAAACCTTCAAAAACTTCTCCAGGAAGACCAAAACTTGAGCTGGATGACGTTTAAATGCTGACGCTGGACAAGATTTTGTTCTCAATCCGAGAAGATCAGGACTACCCATTCATATTTAAAACATAATAAGCAATCGATTTTAATAGACAGAAGCGATATCGTCTGTTGGAGAAGAAATTACTTAAGAAGCATCCAAAAAGCTAGAGAAGAAAACAAAAAAATACTTTACCTAGACGAAACATGGCTAAATGATGGCCACACTGTGACTAAATTTTGGCAGGATGAAAATATTAAAAGCTCAAGGCGGGGAAGGATTGTTCATAGGATTAAGACCGCCATCTGGAAAAGGACATCGACTTCTAAAGGCTTCGTGAAAGGTGGTCTACTGATATTCCAATCTAAAAATACAGGAGACTAACACGAAGATATAAATGCCGATGTCCTTGAAGAATGGTTCGAGCAAATGTTGGATCTTATACCAAAAGATGCAATAATTGTATTGGATTATGCAAGCTATCACTCTAGGCTGACGGAAAAATTAGCGACAAGTGCGTGGCGTAAAAGTGAAATAACAGAATGGCTAAGTTTAAGACAAATAGAATTTCTATTAGATCCCTTAAAAAAACAACTATTATTGGTACTAGCCAATTTACATAAAAATGCATGAAAAAAATATGTAGTCAATAAAATGGCAAAGTTACCACTGCGAATTAAACCCGATCGAACTTATATGGGCTCAAATAAAAACAGATGTCGCCAGAAAAAAACACGACTTAGAAAATAGTGGATTTAAAAAGACTCTTTAATAAAGCTATGGGTAAAATCAGTGCAGAAAAGTGGAAAAAATGTATGAATCATGCGATAGAGGACAAAGCCAAAATGTAGCAGATAAATATAATAATCAAAGAAGTGGTTGAACCGCGTATTATAAACGATGTTAATAAAAGTTCATCTTCCGAATCGGACTATGATTAAGTCATAACGACTAAGTATTATTCGATTTTTGAAAATGCTTTGCTTGTAAGATTCTATATTATATCTTGTTTTTGTAATTATATTATGTAAAATAGTACCACCCATTGTTATTTATTAGTTATTACGATTTTTTAAATGTTTTCATATATTATAAATACCTACGAATATAATATAATACAATTTTAGGAGAAGATTTTTAAGATTTTTATGTAAACACAATAGATTTTTAGGGATGGTGTTTAAATTGTTCTTGATGCCCCGGTATGCATTTTGCATATTTAATGAGCATTTATTATTTCGCGCCATTTAAAGACAGACTATATACGCTGAATTTCATAGGGTTTTACATGGTAAATTTTCAACCCACTGGTAATTTCACTAGAAACTAAAGCTGCAATTTTAAACACAGATAGTTTAGGGTGTGTCTAAGCACAAGCAGGCTGGTTTGTATGAAAAACAAAACAGCAGAATATATACAGAGGCGATTTTATTTAGTTACAAAACAAAAAGATTTGACAGATTATAAAATTATTAAATTATGGAATACTTTCTTCTTTTTAGTTTTACGATAAAAGCTACTGTGTACAAAAAAACTTCTGCTTCTTATTAAATAGAACTGACAATAAAATATGCAAAATAGCATGCGTACGGAGTTTTTCCTTATACACTGAGAAAAACGAATTGGTTGATTGAACAGTCTCATGACTGTCAACGATGATATGCTTGTTTCAATTAGAAAACCTTTGTGGTAATTATTTTTATCTACTTTCATTTAGTAATATGAATTTTACAGTTCTGTAAATCGTTTTGTAAGGGCATCTATTACAGCACTAGTGCTGTAATAGATGCCCTTACAAAACGATTTTTAATAGCAGGTGCATTTTTATTTTTAAAAATGCCTTTTGCCAAATATTTTTATTCATAGATGAAAGTAGATAAAATTTTGTACAATATTCTTGTTGTAAATTCATATAACTACACTCGATGTTTATAAAAACTTTAACATCTCGTGTTGTAATATGAATCTTTACAACACTTATATCGTAAATAACTATTACGGGCAATATTTTAAATTTTTTAAACTTTAACTGTTGGAACAAAAATAAAATTTTTAATTCAGTGATTACTTTTTTATTAAAATAAATATCATATAACTTGTTGAGTTGATACTAGGGCAGATGTTCAGTGAAATAATAACATATTTTATTTCTATCAAAATAATCATTGTATTAAACAATTATCTAACTATTCGTCTAACATCTTCAATTTATTATTGCAACAAACATTGAATATTTTTTTAAAACCAGTTCCAACATTATCTCAAAATGTTAATTATTTAATTCAAGTTTAGAATGTTGAATTAATTGCATAGTTTGCAATTAATTTTCTCAGCAGTCTAGTGAAGTTTTGAATTGAAAGCTGGGAGTGTTGTTATTAATTATTGGATACAATTATAAGGTAAGAAATATTAGTTGTTAACTTATTTACCATTACTTTATTTGCTTAGAATCGTCCAAAACTCTAACTTAACTGGAAGTTTAGTTTAATATCGAAAACATGGCGGTATTCGTCATGGTGGTTCTTATGGGCTTATCCTATCAGTTAAGCTGATGGTTATATTATACTACCATAAGTTTTTTCAAACATCTATTATGTAATGTACCAATATTGTATTGATGAAATTGCTAATGGTATGCTAAATTGTGATTCTTTTCAACTAGGGCATGACATAGATGAAGAAACCTTACTGCAGATTGCCGACCACAAAATCCTCCAAGGTGTTGATCCAAAAAAAGCGACAAAAATAAAATTAATTAATAAATGAAAAGAAAAAAGAATATTACTTCAACAAAATTGTTTATTTAATTTAAACCAATAAACTAAATTTTCGACTCAATACTTCACGGATGTTAAACCAAGACAATTAAAGTTTTTGGGTCAATACTTTGGAAATGTTAATCCAACATTTAAAGAACATTAAATCAAACAACCAAACACTTTCAATCAACGATGGCAGAGTGTTACACCAAAAGCCTAAATTTTCATTACAATATTTTGAAAATGTTAATTCAATTAACTAAAATGTGAACAGTTATCAACATCTCAAATATTTTGAATTAAACAGAATTTTAGTTCTTTTAACTATCTTCGGATTTTTTAATAGATTAAACCAATTTTCGACTCAATACTTCACGGATGTTAAACCAACAAAATTAAAGTTTTTGGGTCAATATTTTGGAATTGTTAATCCAACATTGAAAGAACTTTAAATCAAACAACCAAACACTTTCAATCGACGATGGCAGAGTGTTACATCAAAAGCCTAAATTTCATTACAATATTTTGAAAATGTCAATTCAATTAACTAAAATGTGAACAGTTATCAACATCTTAAATATTTTGAATTAAACAGGATTTTAGTTCCTTAACTATGTTCGGATTTTTTAATAGATAGCTTTTAACTGTTAATTTAAGCAATAAAATGTAACATTTTTGAATGGTTCATTTAACTCTTACATGCTGTATTGAAAGTGTAAAAATTGTTGAATGACACATGCATTGTTTGACAGTTTAATTTTCTCGGTGTAATTTGCCACCCCTTTATTCGATTCCTCGGATAGAAAAGAAAGTTAAATACAAATGTAGCAGGATTGTTCTTGAAAAATTTTAATAACTATCATATAATATATATTGTAACATCTTTGAAATCAGCTTAATTGCCACATTTAAAAAATATAAAATACGTCTATGTTTGGACTAGTCGTTTTATCACTTTAAATAATTACGCCTAGCTAGCCGTGCCAGGCGATTCAAAACAGAAATATAACAGTAATAATAAAAATAATAAGTAACAAAAGGTTTAGGAATAAAAGTAAATATTTCTCTGAAACGGCCGTTTCAATTGTTTACATGTGAACCTCGCAACATTAAAGCATTCTTAAAATATTTCATTTACTTTATGAGCTGCTTTGAAAATAAAAAAACTAAATTTGTTATTTAAAATTAAAATTTCTTGTTCATTTTTTTTGCCGTAATTCAAACAAATCATTCGTTCTATTTAATAATATATATATATATAATAAGTGGTTTGAGATCGGGGCAATTTGCTGGCCATTTAATAGGGTCGTGCCTTCCAATCCATAAAACGTACCGATTATTTAAATAATCCGTAGTTATTCGAAAACCATGTTTTTGAATTTTTAACCAATCACAAGATATGCTTACTCATTTTTTCACCACAAGCAGTGGTGAAGGTTGCATAAAATATAGCCAGTTCGAAAGCAAATATCATTTACCTCGTTACTCCATTTTAGAAAGTTTTTGGGCTTGCATTTGGAAAATACCATGCGCAGCAAAGAAATCCAGCAATGTCCACGCAAATACCGTTTTCATTCTCCCCTCTACGAAAATATAAGTTTCTGTTTTAAAAGGGGCAAGCGAAAGCGAAAGTAAACCATGCTATTTATTGCCATTAAGGTTAATAGTGAAATTTGAACAGTTGGGAAAATAAATTGATGGAATATTATTCAATTCAATAGCTTCGCCGCTTCGTATTAGTCTCGTTATTATCCTGCATGGACTTAGATCATATTACAACTCGTTCTATTTGTCACTGTCACGTCGTTAGACGGAATAAAGTAGGAGTTCCATTTAAGATATTTTTGGAAATTTCGATTTTATTAGTATACGAATCACCAATATATCCTTCGGCAACGGACGAAGACCTCCAACCGCCATGTCTTTTTAAATCCAAAATGTCGACACCTAGAGCATTTGCGAGAAACGTAGCTGATGTTCTTCTAAACGAGTGACCAGTGTATTTATTTATGTCTTGAAGTTTCAAAACTTTGGCAATTTCTTTGGGAACATTCGAAATAGTGTGTTTTCCAATCACCTACCTCGTTTATAGCGATAGAACAAGCGTTCGTCTTGTGCATTATTTGACCGAAGTTTAATGTAATCTTGTAGTCACCTCACAAAAAAAACTGGACCTCCATCATCGGTTATCACAAAACTTCTTTGAACCTTGTTTTTGCTTTGGAGAATTTTAACTATACCTACATCATCCTTAATTTAGACGTCTTTCAACCTCATTTTATGGATCTCATCGGTGCGGCATTCTCCAGCTATTCTTATTACTGCTATCACTTTCATACAAAATGAGGATCCGACCCAGGTTGTCAGCTACAGGCCGATAAGCCAAAATAATTGAAAAAATAATTTTGAGTCGCTTGGTCAACTTTGTCATTGAGCGCAATGTTCTCCCTGATGAACAATTTGGTTTTAGGGCAGATCATTGCACGGTAAGACAGACAACTAGGCTGGCAACCAGGGTGTTGCAAGGTTTTAATAGGAGAGCACACACGGGTGCGGTTTTCTTCGATACCTCAAAAGCGTTCGACAAGGTCTGGCACTGCGGTCTGACGTTGAAATTAATAAGGTTGGGGGCCCCCAACTACCTAATTAAAATAATCACCTCCTTTTTGAAGAACAGAAGTTTTGCAGTCTCGTCGGAGGGCGCGATTTCTGAGCCAAAACACATCAGGGCGGGAGTCCCGCAAGGTTCTCCTCTCGCTCCGATGCTGTATAATGTATATATTCATGATATCCCGAAGAACAGACAAAATGAGCTGTATCTATTCGCCGATGATACTGCAATCACTTCGGTGTCAAAACAACCGTGGCTGGTGGTGACAAGACTGCAGAGGCAGATCCGAGCTATAGAAAAATGGCTTTCGGACTGGAAGATTCGCTTGAATCCTGCCAAGACGAAAGCCATTTTCTTCTCGAAGAGCAGGGTGAAAAGACCTGGGACCAGGTTATCGGTAGATGGCATTCAGGTGAATTGGGTGCAGGAAGTCAAGTACTTGGGACTAGTTTTTGACGCAAGGTTAAACTGGAGGAAAAACTCTGAACTTAAAAGTAAGAAGGCTGCTAAACAGTTAAGTTCAATTTACTGCTTGCTTCACAAGAAAAGTAAAATTGGTTATAGAACCAAAGTTAACTTGTATAAAGCCTTGGTCAGGCCGATCCTGACTTATGGTGTACCAACAGGCAACAGTGAGGCACATGCCAACTCGGCCGCCTTCTGAATAGCAACGTTTTGGTCTTGGGAGAACATTTTAGACTAGCGAAATTAAAAAATTCGAACTGACAGACTCTGACAGTACTCAAATAACTAGTCATGGATTATTTTACAGGTGGAAAAACCTTATTTTATCATTATAATTTGAATAAAATTAAAGTTCATTACTTAATAATATATTGATCAGAGGACAGTAGTAGAAAAAATGTAATACATATTATAGATATTGAATCACCTCGGCTTCGCCTCGGCTATTCAAAAATCTCCTCACACCAAAAAATTAACTTTTATTAACTTTTGCATCTAGTAGCGTAAATAACTATTATTGCTATTTTATTACCACATTTTAGATTATTTTTTGACCGTTGTTTTAAAATAAAAACTGTAATAAACGGCAGCGCCGCATAAAAAAATTTCAAAATTATTTTTTAAACCTAAAATATGTAAGCAATTAGGAAAAATAAGTATTAATTAAGAAAAAAACAATGGGCTTAAGTAGCAGCATTTCTTTGCTGTAAATTTAATTCAAGTACTGCAGAAATATTTATATATGTATTAATGCCCCAGACATTGTGCATTTGCAAAGCGAATTGGTGAGCACCCTTCTTTAATGTAAATTTAATTTAAGTGGAGCTACCGAGTTGGGCCAATAGCTCCCACAGCACAAGTTGTTGGTTGGGCCCTTTTTAAAGTAGTTGGTAATGAATATAAATAAATAAATAAGTTATTGCCATCAGGTTCAAGTGAAACATAACGTCAAAGCTTGCACCTAGGTAGTAATACTGAAAATAAGTTTAAGTAGTAGTAGAAGTATAGACTAATATATTAACTACGGTTTCGTGAGAATTGAGTTCGATTCCAATACTTTTCATGCTTCTCTAAATTAAGGGCATTTTCATTGCAATTTTGAAACCGAATTGAAATTCATTTTAATACGAATTAAATTTTCGACAATAAATTTGCCAGGTGGTATGTTCGTTTGGAATCCTTTTGATGATTTATTTTATATTTTTTCCATGCTTAATTATATGGTGCTCCATTAAAATTCCAGGTAATAATATCCGTCAATGAACAGTTTAAAACGGAAATATTGAAACCTAAACCGCAAATCATTTGTAGGTTATGAGTGACAGCTGCTTTCAAATCTCACGGCATTTTATAAAGATATTAACTAGAAGGATTTTTTGCAGAAAATTATTTTGTGACCGATGCCGACCGCGAAGGACCTTGGATTTCGATAAGCAGCTCTGCTTCATAGGCGTACCTGTACTCTTTTGTTTCGTGGTGAAAAAAAATGTAAAAATGTTTTTAAACTATCAAGAAAATCGATATTTTGTATACCTATAACAAAAAGAGTATAGTCCCATCGTAGGCTTTATTTAAGCAAACTTTATAACTGCGAACGTGTCCTGTTTCCTCTTTTCTTCTTCCATGGCAATACTGACCCAAAATCACAACAACTTCACAAAACTGTTAACCAGGCGCGGATCTAGGATTTTGTCCAGGGGGGGGGGGGGGCAAAATGGAAAAGCGCCGAAGGCGCAAAAAAAATAGCGCCGCAGGTGAAAATTTTTTGGGTGCCACGCCCTTTTTTGAATCATGGTGCTTGGTTCTCAAGTGGGAAAATAAAAAATACAACACAAAATCCCCTCTGTATGATGTGAGCTTAGGCCGTTATACAAAGTAATTTTTAGAAACCAATGATGACCAATGATTACTTAGTGTTCAATTATTATAACATACAATACGACATGTATATTTTTTATCTTCATTCAAGTTGTTTACAAGAATAAGTACTTTTTAAAGTTTATTATAATTGCAAATTATTTTGATTTGTTTTTGTGTTCCTTATTTTTTGTTCTATAAAATAAATGTTAGTTAATAGATAAAGAATAAATAATAATTCTAAGTATATATTTTTTTTTTAACATATCTGCACGTTTTGCAGAAATTAGGTAGGTACTATTTAAAATCAAACTTGGTTACAAACATTTTTCACTACACTAAGTTTAAATATGTGTGTCCAGAAAGTTACGTATCTATGCATACCACAATTATTACGTGGACATGGATGGACAATATGGACACTACCACACTAACGTAATTAAATAGATTAAATAGATGCAGCTATTAAGAATTTGGCCGTTTGTAAATATATTAGGAAACACGGCAACACCGCACTGGTCCATCCGTCCATCTCCCCCGTAATTCCCCTATTCATTCCTATTATGTATTCAATATTCAATATAATTCAATGCATACCTTTTTACTTTTACTGTTTACTTGCCATGACTAATTTGATGTAGGTATGTAATAAATAAGGCACTTATGTTATAAAAATTAAGAAATAATGCAATTCACTCGACAATTCGAGAAAAGAAGTGACAAACGACATATCGGCATGTAAACAGATTTTCTCCGATGTTGCCAGATCAGATACCCTATACCCTCTTGGGAATTTGCGTTTGCGACAGTTTGCGTAGCTCTGGGACCGCATCAATAAGTAATTAAAATTAACTTGCGGAACTGCGGAAGGATACCAATATTCTAGTGGTTAGCGCGTTGACTTTCAAGAGTTTAAAGTACAGAGTACAGAAGGTTTAAAAGTAGACTTTCAAGTCGTGAACCCAGGTGCAAAGCTGGTGAAGGGAATTTTTTGTTTGTTTCTTAAAGTTTATGCAAAAAAAGGAAAAAAGTCAAAAGGTGGATTTATTGCAAAAAGGTTAAAAGGTAGATCTATTCTGTAACAGGTTAGAGCTTGTTATTGGTTATTGCTTGTATACATCGTGTTACCTATGTGCTTTGGTCGATCTCAGGGGGGGGCAATTGCCCCCCCCCCCTGTATCCGCGCCTGCTGTTAACATAAACTCAATGAAACCACACAGCGAAAACTTATAAAGAAACATCATAAAATCTAAACTAGAAAAGTATTATAATACACCACGTACCTTCGCCCGCATCGCTACGACCGCACTGATACTTTCGGGTTAGAATTTTGGGGTAGATACGCTTCAAGCTCAATGGCTGCCGGCGATGCGGTCCTCAGAGAAATCCTTCTGGTTAATATATAAGGTTTGTTCCTTGTTCCAACCCAAAAACCGTACTGGGACCGTCCCCGAACGGTCGCTCAACTAATTTACCAATGCAACAATGGATTGCCATATTCAAAATTTAATTGATATTGATAGCCTGGAAAGTATCGTTCGGTAATGGTAATTTGGCTGTGGTGGAACCACAGCCTAAAGAGACCTTAAGTTGCATAATTGTATGAAGAATACAATGCTTATATTTTTAACATATTTTTATTAAGAAAAATCAAGAGATAATCGGCATTTCTATTTTGAAAGTTCTCTTACGCCCCCTAGCGGTCATTTTTCGAACTTGAAAATAATTTCCATCAATTTCTCTTGGCCGCTGTTATCGATATATATTTTTTCCCAAAGTCCTAGTGTTATTACTTTCCGAGATATAGCCGATTACCTCTTAAGGTGGAACACCCGGTACAACCTATTTTCAAATCAAAATCAGCTGGATATTGCCGGAAATAGGAACTTAGATGAAAATTTGCTACATTTTCAACAAGATTCAATATTTCAATACTTTTATAAATTACAAAGTTTTGTTTTATTTAAATTACAAATTTTCCTTTCTGTGGATTATTTTTGTCTAGCTAAATACTACTCAGTGAGACCTTTCATTTGAGGTATAACAAAGGGGGTAGTGCCATTTGAAATTTTAAAGTGGTGGTGTGGGGCGCCTAGGGGGTGACTGACCCCTTGACTAAAGTATGGTGATTCTAGTTTCCCCTACCCAATAACATTTATACCAAATCGCGTTTTTCTAACTTTTGCAGTTTTCGAGATATTTGCATTGAAAGTTTTCAAATTGACACCCTGTATGTGATATATATTAGGTTATTTAAAAATTGATAAAGTTTGTTGAAGTGAAAATTATTTAAATTGAACCCTATTCAATATATTCTGTACAATGGGGCCATATGTACATTTAGTAGACTTAGTCAAGATCAAATCCTAAAGCCCCTAACTAAAGTGGGTAGAAAACTTAAAAAAATAAAATATTATAATTAAATATATTTTTTTATAATTATTTCGTGTTTTTTTTGGTGTATTAATATTCTAGTGATAAAATAACATTATATTAATAGTAGCAGTAAAGTTACTTCTCGTCAAAAAAGTTTTTGTAGTAGAATGTTTAATACTCTGTATTTTAAAAACCAAGAGTCATTGGAACTACATACAGGCCGAGTTTTCCAATAAGTATGACAAAGTAGCTCTAAATTCATATAAGTCATTATTTGTTCCCCAAAGAACTAACTTAAAATAGGAAATAGTTATCGCAGTCATAAGAATCTATCTATTTGTAGCATCACTTGGAATATTTGCGCTGCTTGCGGCGAATTCGTAAAGCTGAATTACCGATGCTAATTTGAGAGCGCAATCAATGGCATTGCAATCGGCCTACTAACCTCATGTTTTCCATAGCTGGAGACACCTGCTTTATTTTAACGGCTAACAAGAAGATATATATAAAAATAGGGTAATAAATAAGCAATAAAATAGTCAAAAATTTTGGTATAAGAAAAAATGGAAAACGATGTTGAGGCTCTGCTAGTTTGACAGACGTTTTGAATCTTCTTTATAATATTTCTTATATTATCAAAATATATTTGGCTCCTGTTGAACAGTGAGCTGCGCCGTGTACCACTAACATATATTGTGTTAAGTATTAAATAAGTCACATTAAACCTCAATGAAATAAATAGCTTTTGATGACCGTCGATTTATTAGCGCTCAGCCTTGTGACGTAACGAGGGGGCGACCGGAAACGCGAATTGCGTCACGAGCCCATCGGCGGCAAAGCGGCAAATTGCAGGTTTTCAATTTATTACGATCGTACAGATATTGAACCTACTTAATAAATCAATTTAGTTCATTGAATACTTCGAGGTACCGATCCTACACGTAAAACTATGAAAAAAAAATTCCTAGAAATACAGGGTCTCCGCTAGTTAATGGTATAGCTGGACACATTTATCTGTAGCTGCCGAAATAATACAAGCAAAAAACTTTCAGCGGTCCACCAGGCGGTCACGGTGTTGCCACATACCTTTATTTAATTATATTTTAATATTTGTTAGCAAGGAAACCTGGAATTAAATGTAGTAAACGGGTCTCGTAGCCTAGCTGTTAAGGCAACGGTTTCAGATACATACATACTTCCCGGACTAGGCTTGAAAAGTGTTACTTTCTCAAAGCAAAAGCGTCCGGGAAGTGGGTACTTTCCGGACTGTTGCCGAAAATATAGTAGACAAGATTCCAGCCTACCTCGTTCTGGAATGTCTACTCGTCCAAAAAAAGCAGTATTTTCCGGGCTTGTTGTTGGTCCTGAATCCTTTTAGATACCTTGTCCCACCATTTAATATGAAAAGTGACGAAGAAGTTCGATGGATGAATTTTATTCGTAGAATACAAAAATGATATTTTCGGCATACCTTAACTAGGCGACTTTTGAAAAACTGCGTTTTTCTGATTTACCGTTACTGTTGCGCCCTCTAGCGCTAGATTGAGAAACCTGAAAATAATTTCCAGCAATCTCTCATGGCCACTTTTACTAAAAAATTAATTTTCCATAGGCTATATGACTAACACTTTGAGATACAGACGGGAGCCATCCTTAATTAGACACTCGGTGCAAGAAAAGTGGGTGGGAGAAAATTTGTATTTTATTAAATTACTGTTATTTTTTGTTTCTACGTTTTTATTGAAACTGTTTACTCAATGTATAATGGATCGAAAATAAATGAAAAACAAATCTAAAGAAATGGGATTTTAGTTATCAGTTTGTAGAAAATAGACGCTTTTTTAAAAGCCTCAATAAAATTATTTCTTACGCCTATTAATAAAAGAATAAATTGCAGGTTAACGAGCACCTATACAACCCGGCACAATACCGATAAAAAGGGTCAATTTGGCAACCTTGGAAGATATTGTTACTGATAGCCAAAGACGATTCTGTATTCTGTCAAATTTGTGGTCGTGTTCACATTTTCGAATATGACAGTTTCCTTCCAATTTATGATGAAAATTCTTATTTTACTGAAAATTTTGTACTATTTTGAGGAATTTCTTCAGTTCAAATGGTTAGCCAAGGCTCAAAACCAATAACATGTTAAAGAAACGGCGAGTAAGAATGCTAAAATCGTGGGTAACTTAACCTCATTACACAGAAACTTTTTAATTATTTTCCTAGGTGATTATTTATTATCGTTTTTCCCTAGGTAGAGGAATTTTACTTCTCATTGTAAAAATGGAGTAAATAATGGCGATTTCTCAAATTAGTAGGTAGAAAATAGTATATTATAAAGCCAGCTTGAGCAGCGAGCTATTATATAGCGAGCGCTTTTATATCCTGAGGCGAAAAGCACCGAAAGGAAGGATATAATGTGCGAGATATATAACAGCTTACTTAACCGAGACAGACATATGTAGATTTTTTTCTACTGCTTAGACTAAAATATTACATAGGTATTTAATTCGTTTAGATCCTTTATATTAGCCATTCCTGCCTAATTTTTAAAATATTTTTAAAATCAAGTAGCCTGGGAAATGTAGAACTATAGAAATGCATTAAATGTCAGTTTTTAAAAAATAGTGGTCCTGTCGACATTCTTGAATATGAAATTTAACTATCTTCCAACTTATGACGAATATTCCTATTCTATTAAGAATTTGACATTATTTTGCGAAATTGCTTCATTTACAGTGGTTAGTCAAGGCTCAAAACCAATTATATAGATGTTAAAGAAACGGAGTAAGAATCCTATAATCGTGTGTAACTTAACTTCATTACCCAGAAAGTTTTTCATTATTTACCTGGGTTATTATTCATTATCGTTATTTCCCTAGGTTGAGAAATTTTACTTCTTATTGGAGGAATGGAGTAAATAATGGCGATTTCTCAAGTTAGCAGTAGAAAAAAATTTATATTTGGTATTAGCAAAGACTAAGTTATAAAACAAATTATAAGATGTCCGTCATATATTTCAAATATACCTAATATGCATATTATTCCAAATCTGAAAAAGTTGAAATTAAAAAATGTTGTCTTTTTTAAATGGAACCAGTGGGTTTCATCTCGGGTTTCATAATGACTTTATGATACGCAAAAAAGTTTAACAATGATCCACTTTATGAAACTGAAATTTTATTTTTTAGAGGCTGGTAAAAATAAGGTATTTTTATGAAATGTTTTTTTTATGTTGACGTATAACATGGCAAGTTGTGACCAATAATAGAATAGCATTCGTCAGTCATGTGTTTTATTCACAGGAGAAGAGCAGGCATTTCATAGTATTACCAACTTTAGGGTTGGCATGTTTTCTTTTCAAATATGGACTTATTGAAAAAAAAACTGTGAAATAGAAAAAATAGTAAAGTTGAATATTTTAAAAACCTCTTAGCGCACTTATCCCGTTAGAAATCTCCCCTGCAAGCGGCTCGTTTTCTAACATGGACGCGTGCGCTTATATGATGCTTTATAAAACCTTTATATTTATTTATTTATAATAGAACTTTATTGAACACAGTTAAAAAGGCCATCGACCGAGGTCCTTCAGCCATTATACTTAAACTATCTTTACCGGTTTCTGAAACAATTCAATTTTTCTATTTTTTAATTTTCGTTTGCAGTGAAAATAGCCTGGGACAATAATGATTAAAAATATAAAATTTCCAATTGTCAAAGTTTAATTAAGTACCTACCTCGGTACTCACCTACATAGTAGATATATTATAATAGTAGTTTTTCATAAAAACTTACTTAAGGTTGCTTACTATTACAAAAATTTAGGTTAAATAACGACAATACCTTATAAATCCTAAACTGAAAATCTGCCTAATAATTATAAGGAACTAAAGTGACTCATTTAATCCCGCGAATGGAGCTCGTTGCTCGAGGGCTCCTCAAGAGATTAAGGCGCTTTAGTCCCTTGGTTTAAACCCTATTTTTATACTTTCGGGAACAGTATTACTAAAATTAGGTAATATGTAGGTATTAATATAGAAACACCTGATAATGTCACAATTTAATGCAAGTACAAGTCAGGCTAGGATAACTTAAAAGGTAAGGATCGTTCCCCGTTCGTTTAGTTCTTCAACCAGACGATGATGGCGCTATTGTAGGGATTTTGTTTTATAAGGCTGTTTATATCCTAACGTTGGTAGCGGCAAAACATGTATTAAGAATGAGCGTGGGGAACGTTCTCTATCTTTCTCTCTGAATTCAACCGTACCAGCTAAGGTGCAATAAAGATGAAAATATGACCTATGTGCTGATCCATAATAAAAATATCTTCGGGAGTCGGACCCAAGTGACCACGGGTATGAAGCTTTTCATTGGGCGTACGCCAAAGTAGGCATCTTGAGGGGACCACGATTTCTGGTAAGGGACGAGGTAAAGCGTCAATCAAGCTGTCATCTCATATGAAACCGAACTTGAGTGTTGCTATCTCTATCTATTAATAAGCGTGACCCAATGGTGCTAGTCTTTACTACTCCAAGACCTGAGTTGAGATTTACTTCGCGGTACATTCAGTTCGTAGTCTGGTCAGATGAGCATGTCATTTTATAAAGCTGTTTCTTTCTAATACGTATTATCGGTCACTAGTGTTTCTTCTAATTACTCCGAGATCTGATTTTAAACTAGCACTGAGTTAAACGAATTGTTCATTATCGATTTTTACTGAATGCTAAAAAATGACAATTTTACCATGGAATTTTTGTCGCCATTTTATATTGATTTGTTTTGTCGTGGTTTTGTACCGGCAAAATTTTAGTGTTATATCGTTTTTATTGATATTGTTTGTAATTTTTACCGTTCCTTTTTTGCGACATGGAAGGCAAGTACAGGAATCGCCAGAAAACAACTCTCGTATTGTGTCCTTTTGCCCTTGATGCCTAAATCGCGCTTATAGGTTAGGAAATCGTCATCCTCTTTATTTTAAAACTATTTGGTAAGTACCTATGTTCTCTACTTTACGTACATGAATCTATACCTAAATAAATCTGCTTGTATAATAACAAGTAGTTTAAAATGCTATTGCTTCTTTCTAAAGTATGTTCGAATGCTTGGTCTGCATGCAAGATAAAGTCGAAGCAAAAATTGTTTCAACTTTAGATTGGTTTGCTGAGTTCATGTTGGTGTAATTAAAGAAGGTATATAGGGTAAAGCTACATGTGTATTTGATTAGCATTTCTCTAGTTTAATCAAATTTGCATATGACCAAGAAAGCTCGGTGGGTGCATTACAATTCTTTGTGTGAATAAAGTGGATTTCATCATTTATTGTTAAAACAAGTCAAGTGACATTTTCTAAATTTAAAAATAAATAACCCAAGTGCAACACTTAGGGCTGTTTGTGCACTAGATGGTCAGAATGTGTTTGCAAAGTAACTCGTATAGAACCTGTGATATTAATTATTTTTGTTTTCTGCAGAGTTTAACCAGGCAAGGGAAAGCAGCCCCAGAAAAAGTGGGTCCATTGCAGACTGCTAATCTTTGTGTCAGGTTTGATAAAAATTCTGGTTAGTTTATTGTCCTAGAAATGTGCTTCAGGTTAGTTCATTGTTGGGCATTGTTTCTTACAAAAAAAATGTAATTTAAAGTGTAATTGACTCATATTTTGTTTAAGTCTAAAGAATACTTATTATATTACAGTTGTCATTTTTTTCCTCGTTACAGGAGACTGATATAGACTAATCTAAATATGCCTAGCAGACTGAGATATTGGCGACAGCTACCTAAAATGATGTACACCTTACTAGAAATTTACATTTGTGTAGGAATATGTTTGGGTGTTTCTATACGAGGGCTGCACAAGGATTGAAGTCATGTACACTATCGTGACACTGAACAATATTGAATGATACCTACTGAACTGAACGTCAAGATGCACATCTTAATGATATTTGCGTAACCCTTGGCTTACTCTGCTAAAACTAAGGTCCTCACTACTTTCATAAATGATTGTATAAACTTTTAAAATATTTAGTTACTTATTCTGCATTTTTATTTATAGCAATTTATTTATTTCGCTAATATATAAGTTAGGTGTATAGATTGTTATATTATGTTTCATTATTTAAATTCTTTAATTTTTAGTATTTAGGTTGTTTTTACCCTCAGGACGTATTTTAATTCATTTTTGATGATGCCATCAGCAAAAATGTAATTAAAATGCGTCTTGAGGGTAAAAATAACTACTTATAATACTAAAAATTAAGGAATTTCAAATTTCCCGCTCTGCTTTTACTCTTCTCCCCCGCTTCCGCCCACATCCGACCGATCGAGATAATAGTTCACGACCACCAGTTATAGACTGCGCTGCCGTCGTAACAGATGGTTTGAAATGTCTTTATGTTGTATCTCTCTTTACATGGGAACCGCTCTTCTTGAGTTCTGTGCAAGTGACATTGACATTTTAAAATTAAATTTTTAAACGAAGCGGCGCGACGTATAAGTTTATTAAGTTTTAGTTTATTAAATTTTAAAAAGTGATTTATTGTTGGGTTCCCGGATGTAAACTACAAAGTGAGAAACGTGTGAAAATGCACAGGTTTCCAAAAAGCGACCAGGTAAGTTTTTTGTTGTTTTAGTGAAGTGATAAAAAGGGTGTATCGTGAAGAGTCAAAAAGGCACCTTGCGCCTATTATACTGTATACAAAATATTGTTGCTATCTAAAAAAAAATTTATGCAGGACACCTTTTGATCCTGAATAATCATAAACATTACTTATATTATATATATACTGATTTTCTTAGAGTTTTGACAGTTTACGATCTTAGTATAATGTTCGTGTATTTTTAGACGCATAAACTTTGGGTAAATGCTATTTAAAATCCATTACTCTATGGCAAAGACAAGATTGGGGGTCCGGTCGACTTTAGGGACAGTTGATTTTTCGAAATTGTTTTTCTTTATTAGAAAGAGCACATTGTTAATAGTAAATTAAAGAAAAAAAAATTGCGGTAAATGCAGTATTTAAGGAAAAAATCGAAATTGAAATGTCATGAAAAGCACCATTTTGACCGACTCGAAACATCGAAACTCGATGGATTCTGTCAAATTGGGATAATATAATAGCAACGTTGCCGGATTGTGATAAAGTTACTAGTTTCATTGCGAGAGGATATTCGCAGTAATGAATTTTGGAACCGATACGCTTTTGGATCCTTGACGTCATTAAATGTATTATAATATAGTCTATTAGAAGCCCCAAATGGAGAACAAGAACTTTAATTTCTGAAATTACATTAGACTTACATTGGTTAAACGGCGCTAACCCGTGTCTAATCAGTATTTTTGTTTCAAATCACTTTTATTAATAATCACACATGAAAGCATAAAATATGAAAACTTATATTTTACCAATTTTATTGCATACACGGTAATTGTCAAGGAAAGTAAGCAAACCGTAACTAGGGTAAGTGAATAAACAGTAACGTAATGGAACTAAAACTAAGAAAATTTGTCACAAATTTGAAGAGTAAGATTATGTAGTCTTTGCTGGGCTGTGGAACCAAAAATTTGCCGCCACATAAATAAGTCTATATATTCCGGTAGAAATGGAGAACTCATCACGCCACGTCTCCTTAAAAACATTTTGAGGCAACTCCAAAATCCCTCAACCTGGTTTGTGCAGACTCCTGTCTCCGGATCCATAAAGTACCTGGAATGGTTAACTGTTTGATGAATGTACCCCATTGTGTTTAATCTTCCATAGGCACGCCATTCATCGGTCCATATTTGTGAGCCTGGCCTAACGTATTTTTGGATGATAGGTATTAAGGTGCCTGCAGACCTGTCAGGTACATATTGAACATACCCTTTTTTTAAGGTTACGTCATAAATACCTAATATCCATTTCTCGCGAACCAGCCTGCCCCTGTTATATTTTCTCTTGGCAATCACTGATTCGTCTATTTGAACCGTGTGTCCTGGTCCACCCATACATCAGCTTGATTTGGCTGCAGTAATTTCCAACTGGTAATATCTCGATAATATCGATATTGTTGAATTACCATTTCTCGCCTAATACCAATTAATTCCGCTGCACAACGTGAACGAATGTCACATGACCACAACCACATTAACTGTAAAACAGTTCTAACGGGCACTCTCATATTGTCAAAAAATGTCCCAGCTAGTACTGACCTGTCTGTGAAGCACTTGGAACAATAAAATGTCATTTGTAAGGAATTCGCACCTATTTTTCTTCTCCCCGAACAGTAACGACGACAATTTCTAACTTTGCATCTGTACTCATTCCTAATTAATCCACATGCTTGTAAAAAGGTCAGTAATTCCACATCACTTTTATTAATAATGTCATATATTTCATTCAGATTGTGAACATTCATTTTGAAAACACACGATTTAATATGCGAGTTGGTTTGGGGATTCCCATGATTTAGGAATAAAATAATATTATAAACCATTTGGCAATGCCGCAAACGCTGTTGACGTATGGTGTGTGTCAAATCGAAAGTCACATAATCAACAATATGGCTCTCTGTGATTGTGTTAAATAAATGAATTTTCTTCATTTTTTAGCTTGCAAATGTATTTTCAACTAAAATTGGTGCTTTAATTTTGTTAATCCGCGCTTATAGAAGGTAAAATTTTGTTAAAATCCGATTTTTTCGTTATATCTTTATGGAAAAAGTCTCAAACGTACTGTCCGTAAAGTCGACCGTAGCCAAGATTGGCATTCAAAAAACTTGTTTGTCACACTGGATATGACCAAAAAATTGAGCATGGCAGCAGAGGATCCTATTTAAAGCTGAACGCTGTTCCTATGTCAATTCTTTACAGCACAATCCTAGGTAAAACTTGCCTTGTTATTATATTAATTTATGTAAATATCTAATATTAATAAAGCTTGTCGCCATATCAGCAAGGTAGTTACAACTTTCTTTTAATCTCCCAAAATATATTGACTTTAATTCAAAAGGTTCGTGCTTCAAACTTTTTCATCAGAGTTAGAAGAGCGAAAATTTGAATTCAAAGTTGTAAAATTTAAATTCTCATGCGTGGCTCCGACCCCCCGCCCCTCGCCGGCAGTGCTACATTTAGTTCTTCAACCAGACACGAATGGCGCTATAAGGGAACCAATTTAGTATGTTGAGTTGCCTATCTATCCCTACCATAAGCGCATCTCCCTTGTCTATGGTACCAGTTGAATAATTTTGGAACTTTCGCATGTAATTCTAGATCAAGCAGCGTCATACAGCATACTAGCTATGAATCAAATCGACTCTTTAATATTGTAAATTGTACAAACGTGAACATCAATCTGAATATAAATAAGTGAATAAAATTTGAACCTATTTTTAAAATATATGTTGCTAGAATGCACTTTAGTCCCTTGAGATTAAATGACCCACTTTAGTCCCCGTTTGGCGGTACTAAAGTACCTACTTTAGTCCCGGATATATAAAAAAAAACAATAATTAATAACATATGTATTACACAGGGTCCCTGTATAAAAGGTATGTACAAAATGCGACCACAAGTTCCTAAACCTAAAATATACGGATCTAGCCCAACTTACCTTAGCCCAAAACTTAATAGCTTCCAAAATATTCAAAGTTTTTTTAAATTTTTTTTTGGTATAAGACTTTTACCAAAAAAAGAGTTGCATCTTCTCGACCGAGACACACATTCCTATGTTTTTTTTTTCGAATTCATATACAAAAATTAGGGGGTTTGGACCAGTCTTAAGCATGGATAAAGTATGGAGGAAAGCATAGACAAGTTTGAGTATGCAATAAAACATTTAAAATTATTTATCTCAGAAACGGTTACTCGGGGTGAAACCTAGCAGGTATACATTTTTTAAACAAAAGATGCCTTGGAAAAAGAATTTATTATTAGAAATTTAATACAGTAAGGCGCAAAAAAGTTATGAATCTGTAGATGAATACAAAGTGCTCTGCAAGGTCAAAATCAGATCTGGATTTCGTATCCCAAAAGAAACCTTAGGACCACATTTCGTGCAAATTCTATTATTAAGATAAATATTTAGAAAATTAAAAAGAAACAATATCGCCCAGTATGTTGGAAACTTTTGGACTCAGGACTATGGTCGGTAATATGGTCATATTTTAGCATAACATTTTGTACAGACTTTTTAGAGAATAAGTACCTATATTCTATTAGATTCCATATTCAAGAAACAGTAGTTGATTTCTAGCAAATTTAAATGTATTTTTATAGAGTTCTTGAAATTACTTCTAATGTAGCCCCGGTTTACTGTAGGTACCTATACAAAATAAACATTATGCCTAGGTAGTTATAAGTTGATAATAATAAAATAATAACCCTAATAAATGAATTGTAATTTTATAAGGATAAATTTAGTAAGAGCTTAATACGCTTACTAAAAACGGTAATTAAGTATTTAATTCCGTAAATAAATGTTACATTTCAGTTAGGTACTAAAAATCAATGTTTGTTAAGAATTTGGGGTATTCTTGGGCGTTTCATTTTATTAATTGGCCTTTGAACAAAATCATTTTTTGATAGGACACTAAAAAATATACAAAAGACAAGTAGTAGTACAAGTATCTCTTTCTTCTTTTAAAATTTAAAGGGCTGAACTATTAAAATTTGATGATACATAAGAGGCGTGGCCTTGGCTAACATTTGTTATAATATCTTATCAGTATTTATCTTATCAGCGATTAAAGTAAATATTTACTCAATAATATACTATAAAAGAGTCAACTGGCACTGATTCTCAATCCACAACATGCGATTACATTCAAAAATCAAGTAAAATTCGACTTACCTCATCATTCAGCTGCCCCTTTGATGCCATTTTTCACCAATGCTGAAAACCAAAACACAGGCACTGACACAGGTGTAAACGTTAAGGTTCCCCTAGGGATACGAAGTGATTAAAACTGGTAAAGTATTAGTTATTAAAACTTTTATTCTTATTCATTATTTAAAAAATTCATTATGAAAACATGAAACCCTTTTTTAATCAAAAGCTGTTATATTTTCGTGAATGTTATTATTCACCGGCAACTCCACCGGTAAGCTTGCTATCCTTGCTTAAATAGTTTAGTTAGACAAGGAACCCTATAAACCGGTACTCTCGTTCAACAGAAATTCAAAGCGAATATTTACGGAAGTTGAAATATGTCAATCAATTGACTTGGGGATTTTCGGATAAAGCAATCTCATATTGGCAGCAGTTGTAGTTCAGTTCAAATACTGGCGTATGACCCTTCCTATTATATTCTAGGGCGTATGTGCGGAATGCTGCGGAAGGGCACAGAACAAAATAAAGCTAATAAGAGGTGAGGTAAGACCATGCTTTGTAAGAACGTGGCGAACCGACATTACTCTTGTTACAACCTTAGAACCCACGAGAACCAGTAAACATTTGTTTAGGCTTAATGACATTTGCTACGATAAAATTTTGAAAAGGACCGATCTAATTTTTGTATTCTAAAAGACAGATCTTGTCAGGATAAGGGGGATATAGGTTCAACTGGGTCCAACCCTATTAGCCCTAAAGAAGGAGAAAAATATAAAAATTTTCTAGTAGGTACTTTAAAGGTCCAGCGACATCAGACAGTACGATCTTTGCATGATACAAATAAACAAGATATGATATCTATCTAGCAGTTCTAACTGATTTCGTACGGCGCGCGCAGTGACGTCATCCCGTGAGAGATATTTTAAATTGCTTATGGAGATGCATGTTGTAATTAGCTTTTGGTCGTTTTTTTATGAACATAGTTATTTTTACCAAGTAGAATTATATTATACATACGATATTATGAATATCTCTGTGCTAGCTTCACAGAGAATTAAACTAATTAACAAGCCATTAATTACTTTTAATGAAAATACCCATGTATTTTTAATGAGAGGTAATAAAGCGTTTTAGTATTATTTGATGTTAAAAAGTTTTATGCAACGGTTGGTTGGTCAAATAGAAAATACTGTCATAGTATTTATACTTGTTTCATATAAAACATAGATTAAAAAATTGTTTTTAAACTAATAATTATAATAGTATGTTACAAAAGTTATATTGTGTAATACAGGCCGTTTCCAAATATGTGCGAAAAATGAAGAGATTAGTCTTAAGAGTACATTTATGGGGGGTTGGGGGGGTAGGGGGGGAGGAATAATGGAGGTAATTTCCCCCTTATGACTTTTGATTTTTACACTAGCAAGAAGCCATTTGTTTGTGCATGCATTTTTGTTTCCCGCGCCCAGGCAGAATAATATGATGAGATTTGCTGATAATGCTTAGTTTTTAAAATATAGGTGTTAAAACCTCATTTTGCTTTTAACTATCTTACTTGTTTTTAAAAATAACTAAGTGAAATTTGGTATAATTATTACTTATGTAACGATTTTTGTAGTTCCTATAAAAAAAAACTATTTTACATAAACTTTTATATGCTTCAAATTAGCTGAAGATTCACCCCCTTAAAACTTTTTGTAGGTACTTATACCTATTTAAATATTTGTTTAATAATTTTAAAGCAAAAATAATATGTTCTATAAGAAGAAACATATGAAATTAAATTTATATTAAAATAAATTTAACTTTATGTAATTATTTTTTATATCTTTTTCTCTCCAAGTAACTCGTGTTTTAATTTTGGCACATAGTTCATCTTTATTAAAATATTTTGAGCACATTTGTGCGGAAGTAACATTAAATTTATCTTTTCTGTTTAGACAAACGTATCCATTCTAATTTAGTTTATTTTATTTAGGAAAAGTGAAAAGCTTATAACGTTACTAAGGTGCGAAAAAGTCGACTGTTTAACTGCTTTATCTAAAAAAAAACAATGGTGTAAATGCTGACTTCAATCAGTTGAATTTTATCGATAAAATTCTTAAAATATGTAGGTACTCTCGCTAAATACAAAAGGGAGCTAAGGAAGACTAAGAGAACATCCCAGAGGAAACAATGTGAGGCTATCGATAGCACTCCAGAATGTGCCAGACTTAAGTAAATGTTCTCTAAGGATCCACTCACAGACTCCATCAAAATTTCCAAAAAACAGCTTCTGGGGATTGCACAAAATCCGGGAAAGAAACAATGACCGAACTTTTTCAAGTACACTTTCGAGAATAGGCAAATCACCGCAGACCTGGAAGCTAAGGGAGAATAATAGGACTTACAACAAGACTGGCAGGGAAAATTGGCACAGATTGCCAAGAAAGTGGTAACAATAAGGGAAACGATCAAATGGGCAATAAACTCATTTGAACCATTTAAGTCACCGGGACCAAAGGGATTCTACCCAGCAATGCTTTAGCAGGGAACGGACTTTCTAATCGACAATCTTTGCCCTTATACTTAAAGGCAGCTTGGCTACAGGACATATACCCGAAAATTTGGAAACTGAGATAGTCCTAAACTTGGACGACCAGACTATTAGGCGTCAAAGGCATTCAGACTCATCAGAGTGATGTCGTTTCTACTCAAAACTCAAAACGCTTGGAACACATACTAGGGATTTCGATATCGAAAAAAGTATCGATATATGTTGTATCGATATTTTTAAAATATATCGTTTTATGTAAACGATCCCTAAGATACATGCTAGCCATGCGACGCACTTCGATTAATATGGAGTATTAAATAACTACTGATTTAGCGTTCAATGGGTAGAACGCCGTGTTTGATATTTTTCAAGGAGAGTCTTTTGATAATTTTTTGTGGATAGTTTAATAAAATTTGTTCTCACAATAAATATTATTATTATGAGCCTTAACAATAGTTTGCGTATAATATTGCAGCGGCGGGATGTGAATTGCGCTTTTGAATAAACTGTTAGTGTAGAAAATAGCCGTTTTACGAGACTTTGGGCTAGTTAGTGATAGACAAACATTGTTTAGTGTTTCTCTGGATTGCACACGAGCCTAAAACTGTATGTACAAAGTGTAGCTTACTATACATATTTAATTGTGGCACTAATTCCCTTCTTATATTTTCTCGTGTACCGATTAATGTATAATATCAGTACATCAAGAGTGTTGTTTATTTATTTTACTGTTAGTGGATCAAGCGTACTCCCAGTGACTCATACAAGAAGTTTTATTTTTGTCAATTTAATTCAAATTGTATTTTGTTTATTGGTTAAAGTACAATACCAGTACCTTATTATTTTGACATTTGTTTGTCTTGTTTACTGGTTAATGTAGAATACCAGCCAATTAACTTTATATTACTTATCAACGGTAATATACCGATAGAGGAGGCGTCTTATCGGTAATACCGATGTTTTTAACAAGAAATCGATTTTCTGACAAATTTTTACGAAATGTAATTTTTACTTATAATCTGATATGATCCCGAGAGCTTTAGCTCGAGGGTCTTATCTTTGATTATAAGTAAAAATTACATTGAGTGAAAATTTTCTTGGAAAATCGAGTTTCGAGTGAAAACGAAGGTATGAAGATAAGAAACCGCCTCTAGAGGTGTATTTTATTGGATAATTTACTGAACATAAAAATGAAGGCCGTCTGATAAAGGTAAATATACAAGTTAGAGGTGTTACTAATTTTTTATTTAAGTAAAAAAGCTACAAGCGTCTTTTCGAAAGCGTCTTTTCGAGCTAGCGGTAGTCTTATCGGGTAAGACGACCGTTACCAAGGTGGTTGCTATGAAAATGAGCGTTTTGATTGGTTCAATAAAAGTGAGGTGAATTATCATTATAACACATAACACAAAAATAATATGGATTCAGATTCAAGCACTAGTTCAGATAGCTCTACTTATATACCGGGTGTTTCAGGAGGTACGCTCACCCCTATAACTTTTTTACTGTTTACGTTACAGAAATAAAATTTTGTGGGTTTATATGTGATACTATTTTGCATTTTCTAACATGGCGGATGCCATTTTCTCACTTCCGGTTTACCCGGAAATGACCTCAACCTTAGATTTTTAAATGGAACACCCTGTATATTTTTGGCTTTATCGATTCAGAACACCATTCCAAATTCAACGACACCCCATACGTCACTTTTTGACATTTTAAATCATTTTAAATTTTATTTTTATTTTTTCATCTAGATTGCTATGAACTCTCTAAAATTGTTTACTTCTAAACCAAAATCTTGATAAAAATACAATTTTTAAGTTTTATTGTATTTTAAATTTTTTACAAACTTTTTAACTTTTTAAAAAGTCTTTTTCCAAAAGAACTCGATTTTTTCAAATGGAAACATATTGGCTCACTCGGGCAAAAAGATGGAGCATTTTTTTCCCAACAGTTTGATATCACACACACAAATGTCAAAGTAAAAGAAAAGAGATAATTTATTAAAAATAGCCATTAATGACAAAAAATACAAGAAGCGCAAACGGCTTTTCATTTATCTAGGTACCCATGACGCCATAATGCTCATAAACAAATGAACATAATTATTACAAATTTAATATATTCATTGAAACAATAAGAACGGTTTAGTTAGTCCAGTTGTTCAAAATGCCTTCCTTGTGCTTCCTGACAGGCGCGAACATTTTGAATTGTTTTCCTTACCACATTTTGTAAATTTTCCCGTGTAATTTTGTTAATGGCAGCTCTTACGCGATTTTCCAATTCTTCTCTGGTGGCAGGTGGAGTGTTGTATACCTCATTTTTGATTGTACCCCACGCAAAAAAATCCAACGGGGTAATATCTGGCGACCTGATAAATAATAATCATTAGTTATTTAAGTCACTATTAATGTATTTCTTACATACCTAGGAGGCCATCTAACAGGGCCAGTAGTACCAATCCAATTTTCTCCAAATCTGTCGTTAAGATGCTCTTGGACTGCACGAGCATTATGTGCCGGCGCACCATCTTGCTGAAAGATAATATTTATCCTGTCTTGTAGTGGCAGCTCATCTAAAAACTGCTCAATTTCATTCCTGAGGAATTGAAGATATCTTTCACCAGTTAAGTGCCCATCAAAAAAAATTGGGCCTATTATTCTACCTCCAATAATGCCAAGCCAACAATTAAATCCAAACCTCGCTTGAAAATTACCTTCCTGCATTAGGTGTAGATTATCTTGAGCCCAATACCTTTTATTATTTCTATTAAACATTCCCAGGTTAGTAAATCTACTTTCGTCCGAATATAAAATATTACATGGAAATGTCGGATCTACATTATTTTTGTCCAAAAACCAATTGCAATACTCCAGTCTTCTGGCAAAATCATCTTCGTAAAGATGCTGGTGGATTTGATATTTAAATGAGTGATACTTATATTTATGTAAAATTCTCCAGGCCGAAGAGACAGTTATCGCGCATTCTAAAGCAATTTCTCTAAGCGATGCTGTTTTGTATGCCTCAACATATGCCAACACATCAATTTCCTTGTCTTGGTTAATAATAATTTGTTATTCTTCGGGTTCGGGCTCATTCCTCAGCTTCTGAACGAGTCTAGGAAAGTAATGTCTCGAGGGGTGTCGTCTCTCGGGAAACCTGTCAGCATACACCCTGGCCGCTTGAGTAGTGTTTTGCAAACATTCGCCATAAATTAGTACCATATCGATTTTTTCGTTTCTGTTATAAGTTTCCATTTTAATATTTTATTTAGAAATTACTAATACCTGACCGAATTAGAATTATTATTACTGACAGAAAAATCAAACGATAAAATAGCAAGCTACTGTTATGTCAAACTAATTTTAATGATGGTGGAATTTAAATTTGTTATTATGTTCATTTGTTTATGAGCATTATGGCGTCATGGGTACCTAGATAAATGAAAAGCCGTTTGCGCTTCTTGTATTTTTTGTCATTAATGGCTATTTTTAATAAATTATCTCTTCTCTTTTACTTTGACATTTGTGTGTGTGATATCAAACTGTTGGGAAAAAAATGCTCCATCTTTTTGCCCGAGTGAGCCAATATGTTTCCATTTGAAAAAATCGAGTTCTTTTGGAAAAAGACTTTTTAAAAAGTTAAAAAGTTTGTAAAAAATTTAAAATACAATAAAACTTAAAAATTGTATTTTTATCAAGATTTTGGTTTAGAAGTAAACAATTTTAGAGAGTTCATAGCAATCTAGATGAAAAAATAAAAATAAAATTTAAAATGATTTAAAATGTCAAAAAGTGACGTATGGGGTGTCGTTGAATTTGGAATGGTGTTCTGAATCGATAAAGCCAAAAATATACAGGGTGTTCCATTTAAAAATCTAAGGTTGAGGTCATTTCCGGGTAAACCGGAAGTGAGAAAATGGCATCCGCCATGTTAGAAAATGCAAAATAGTATCACATATAAACCCACAAAATTTTATTTCTGTAACGTAAACAGTAAAAAAGTTATAGGGGTGAGCGTACCTCCTGAAACACCCGGTATAAGCGTAGCAAGAAGGACTCAAGAAAAAAAAAAGAAAAAGCATTAAAGAAAAATGCTACTACTGCTAAAGAAAATATAGAAAAGAGGATACAAAACGTTACTGTGCCTTCACAAGTTTTTCGCTGCCAAACTGTGAGTAATAAAGATCACGACCTAGTACGTCACAACAATCATGTACCCCTCCACGGAAGGTCATTTTAAGCAACATATCTGAAGAACCACGTGATAATGTGACCAGGTTGGAAAAACTTGTTGAGAGACTTATAGAAAATCAACTTTCTCGACCTCAATTACAATCAGCTAGAGTACTTTTTGTGATCCCAAAAGTATACCCGAATTCGAGCCAGGGAATCAAAATCTTACTGTGTGCAAATGGATAGAGAAAATTGAGCAGCTTGCTCCTATAAATAATTGGGACGAGAGGCTCATGATTTTTCATATGCAAAGTAGATTGGTTGGACTTTCACGATTGTGGTATGATAACTTAAATAATTATAACTTAAATTGGGAAGAATGGAAGGCTTTGCTTATTAAAAGCTTCTCGGAGCATCAGGACTTTGCCGCTACGCTTAGACAAATGTTGAATCGAACTAAGCAACCGAATGAAACTTGGGAAAAATATTATTTCGATAAGATGAAGAGAAGAGCTGTTTCGCGTCTTATCGATGGTATAGGCAACTCTTCTATTCAAGCAGGTGCCAGAGCTGGCCTGGCAGATACAATGCTCCTGATGAGCTCTATGGGGAATATCTGTCTACATTGAGATCAGAATCAAGTACTAACCAGTATTCTCAAGATCTGCGTTTAAGGATTTTTTTAGCACATCCACCATCTTCGTTTTCTTCTAGTTCATCTAGGCAACAATATAGAAAAAGACCTTATAGACCAGACCTCAATAGAATAAAACACGAAGAACCAGTACAAAAGCGGCACAGGAACGTTGAAAAATCTACCGTTAAATGCTATAATTGTAGAGAGAAAGGACATATATCACCAGACTGCCCAAAGCCGAAGAAGCATTGCACAAATTGTAAACGTTTGGGCCATCTTGCAATTGAATGCAAAAGAAGAAGCAGAGATGTGAAAAATAACCTTGTAGATAATGTGCTCTCACTAAACCAGCATTATTTTTTTGATTGTGTACTAAGTAAAACGCCGACACGTGCATATTTGGACACAGAAAGTGGGGCAGTTCTTATAAAAGAAAGTTTAGCAAAGGAAGCTAAGCTTTTCAATTTCAAGTTGGTTGACAGTGACAGGCTATGGCGGTACCAGTATTTCCGTCATCGGAGAGGGACATGCTTTAATAAAAATTGATAAAGTAGAGACTGATGTGGATTATTTAGTAGTACCCGATTACGCACAATCTATTCCTGTTATCGTTGGGCAAACCTTACTCAATCAACCTCAAATAATGGTTATTGTGTCTGGCAAAAATGTGCGTATTATCCCAAAGAACAATGATGTTGCTGACTCGTTAGAACTTCCATTTAGAAAAATTCCACTATGGGCCACAAAGGACGCAGTTATTCCACCACAAACTGTTGCAGTAATCGAAGTGACGTCAAGAGGTTTGACAATAGATGACGTCTATGTACCTGGAGGACTACGCGCAGTTCCTGAAAGAGTGTGTTACATCGACGAATGTGTCACTAAGGGCCAACATGGCTTGCTAACTTTGGCCAATCTGTCAAAACAAGAACTAAAGGTTAGTAAAGAACAAGTTTTGATTAGATCCGTCAGCTGTTTTGAAGAGCTAACTAACACAACCATTACGGCCATGTACAGTCACGTTAAAGAAAAACGATCACTTTTTAGTACACAGGGCATATGCTATAATGAAAATTTATCTTCAGAACAGACAACTGATTTAATAAATTTATTAAATGAGTTTCAATCGTGCTTTGCACAGAGTACTAAGGAATTAGGTAAAACTGATGTTTTAAAAATGTCTATAAAGCTAATAGATGACAAGCCAGTCGTATACAGATCACAGACCTTATCGTTTGTCTCACAGTGAAAGAAAAGTTGTGAGAGATATTGTTAATGATCTGTTAGGAAACGATATCATTCGCGAGTTAAATTCTCCTTATGCAAGCCCAATCCTGTTAGTCAGAAAGAACAATGGCGAACAAAGAATGGTGGTGGATTATCGTGGTTTAAATTCTAAGACCGTTAAAGACCGTTTTCCACTTTCTCGTGTAGATGACTTTCTGGAAAAGCTAAAAAACTGTTCTTTCTTTATGAGTCTTCATATGGCAAGCGGTTACCATCAAATTGAAATGGATGAGGAATCCACAGCAAAAACCGCTTTTGGCACGCCAGATGGTCATTTTGAATACGTCCGAATATCTTTTGGTGTCGCAAATGGTCCAGCAGTGTTCCAAAGAACAATAAATAAAGTCTTAAGGAACATGAGATATGGAAAGGCTTTGGCATATATGGACGACGTTCTACTACCAGCGCAGACTTTCGAAGAAGGTCTCCATAGTCTCAGAGACGTTCTGAGTGCCTTATCCAAGGCAGGCCTTACACTACGCTTGTCCAAGTGTCAATTTTTTATGTCAAAGGTTAAATATCTTGGTAACGAAATAAGTAAAAATGGTGTCCAACCCGGGAAAAGAAATATAAAAGCAGTTTCTAAGTTTCCTGTGCCAACGAACGTGCACACGGTCAGACAGTTTTTAGGACTTTCTAGTTATTTTAAAAAGTACGTTAAGGATTTTGCAATGATAGCACGACCCTTGACCACCTTAACGAAAAAGGGTGTTACATTTGTTTGGTCAACTGAACAGCAAAGTGCTTTTGATACGCTTAAAGAAAAGCTTGTATCTAGGCCAATTTTGGCAGTATACGATTCAGACTTGCCAACCGAAGTTCATTGCGACCCATCAAAATGGGGGGTAGGTGGTATTCTTTTACAGAAACAAAGGGATAACTCTATTCTACCCTGTATGTACTTCTCAAGACAGACGACCAAGGAAGAACAACGATACCACTCTTACGAACTAGAGACTTTTGCTGTTGTGTACTCCTTACAACAATTCAGAGTGTACTTAATTGGAATAAAATTTAAAGTGGTCACCGACTGTAATGCAATAAGGACAACATTTACCAAAGAGATCTAATTCCCGGTGGTGGCTATCATTCAGGAATTTACTTTTTTGACGTAGAGTACCGACCCGGTTTAAAAATGGCACATGTCGATGCACTTAGCAGAAGTCCTGTATTTATGCCAGATTGTATGGAAAATGTTACTATTACTGCTAATGTAGTAAATGTCAATCATGAAGACTAAGTGCTCACTGCACAACTTACTGATAAAAGATGTGCTTACATTTTAGACACCTTACAGAATTTACCGAAGGATGCTGAAGATAGAAAAATTCATGATGAGTATTGTCAGATCAATAATCGATTATACCGAAAAACCGACATGGGTAATAAATGGGTTGTACTAAAGGCAGCTCGCAGACAAATTTTAATGCATTTCCACGATGGTGGAGGACATTTGGCACTTGATAAGACATTGTCAACTATTTCCAAGTCGTACTGGTTTCCAGGCATGCGAAGTTATGCAAAGAAGTACATAACTTGCTGTTTGGACTGTTTGTATAATAAGGAACCGGGTGGAAAACAACCAGGTTATTTACATTCTATTAAAAAGGTTGCAGAGCCGTTTGATACGTTGCACATGGATCATTTAGGTCCCTTTGTTAAATCTAAAAGGAGAAACAGTTACCTCATAGTGATCGTTGATGCTTTCACAAAGTTTGTGTTCATGAAAGCCGTACAATCGACGAAAACTGTTCCTGTTTTACACTTTCTTGACGAAATTGTTGCAATTTTGGGGTACCAAGAAGGATTATTAGTGATCGAGGTTCTTGCTATACTGCAAAAAAAGTCGAAGAGTATTGCCAAAATTTAAATATTAAACATGTGTTGAACGCAACGGCAACGCCTAGAGCGAATGGGCAGGTCGAAAGGTATAACCGAACTATCCAAGCGTCTTTGTCTGCTTCAATAAACGAGGAAGATCGATGGGATGAACAAGTTCAAAAGGTTCGATGGGGACTAAATACAAGTATAAATTCAACTACAAAAAAATCCCCCTACGAATTGCTTTTTGGTTATTCTCCACGAGGTGTGGCTAATGCACTACTAGCTAATGAAGTTGTAGAGCCTAATTACGACGATAATTCACCTCACTTTTATTGAACCAATCAAAACGCTCATTTTCATAGCAACCACCTTGGTAACGGTCGTCTTACCCGATAAGACTACCGCTAGCTCGAAAAGACGCTTTCGAAAAGACGCTTGTAGCTTTTTTACTTAAATAAAAAATTAGTAACACCTCTAACTTGTATATTTACCTTTATCAGACGGCTTTCATTTTTATGTTCAGTAAATTATCCAATAAAATACACCTCTAGAGGCGGTTTCTTATCTTCATACCTTCGTTTTTCACTCGAAACTCGATTTTTCAAGAAAATTTTCACTCAATGTAATTTTTACTTATAATCAAAGATAAGACCCTCGAGCTAAAGCTCTCGGGGATCATATCAGATCATAAGTAAAAATTACATTTCGTAAAAATTTGTCAGAAAATCGATTTCTTGTTAAAAACATCGGTATTACCGATAAGACGCCTCCTCTATCGGTATATTACCGTTGAAAATTTGACTACAACTAGACAATGTGTTAGCAAGAAGATAGAGGCGCAACAGAGCAAAAGTAAAGCTTTATACGATTCTCGGCGCTATTGCGGTAAAAAGTTAATAACCAGAGGCAAAGTAGGAAACTTTTGCCAAAATATAGTGGACCCTATCAAATAACAAAAGTTTTAGACAATGACAGATTTGTGATTGAAGATGTAAAGGGGTCAATAAGATCGCAAAAGAGATACAAAGGCATCGTATCCTTAGACTTTAGACAAACTCAAGCTCTATAAAATAAAATGTAAGCTCCGAATCTAAAGCAGATTCGCCACAAAGTGAAGTGGAATAAAAGGATGTGATTTTGTGGTTTTTCGCTGCCTCAGAGTACAGCTGTGCAGTTTACTTGCTCGTCTGATCTAATAAGAATAAACTATAAAAAAAAATGTGTGAAAATAGCACACCACCGTGGTGGAGTGTGATCTTGGTTAATTCGCGATAATACCAGGATCATTCTCAATCATTGGTCTATAAAACAATCGGAGCGAGTGTCCTGTGGAACTCTAATGGTCGGTGCAAGGATACAATGTTACATTATGCTTTGAGCGAGAAGGTACTTGTGCTGACTAGCACATAAGTAAAAATTATTAAATCAAAAGTTGTATATATCTAGATGAAGGTGTGTAGGTAGTGGTCAAGAAGCAACCACTATAAGAATACAGATATCAGTTTAAATTTACAGGATATATTATTAAAGGGCTAAAATAACAAGGTTATAAAAAAGGAAAATTCATCAAGTTAGAGTGAATTGTCTCACCATTAAGAAAATTAGGATGTGTCAGACCCTGTACTTAGAACAAAAAGATAAAACAGTTGGTATATGAATCCGACTGAGTAGTAGGACTAATGATGACCCTGCTAAGTAGGTTTTGACGTTCTTTAGTATTGCGTGTAAACAACGAAGTTTAGAACAGAAAAGGGGAGACGCTAACTTGTCTAAAGAAAAGATGAGTCTTTTGTCATTTACAGGTAGAACTTCAAGGATCATCCCGAGGACGTGGATTAGGTAGCGTGGCCGAACTGTAAGCGATCCCTAAGATACGTGCTTAACGTGCTAGCCATGCGACGCACTTCGATTGATATGGAGTATTAAATAACTACTGATTCAGCGTTCAATGGGTAGAACGCCGCGTTTGATATTTTTCAAAGAGCGTCTTTTGATAATTCTTTGTGGATAGTTTAATAAAATTTGTTCTCACAAGAAATATTATTATTATGAGCCTTAAAAATATTTTACGTGTAATATTTAGTAGGTAGTTCGATATATCGAAAAAAAATATCGATATTTCGATATTTTTTTGTTGTTTTCATATTGAGTTTTTAAAAATGTCGTGTCTTTTTTTATACATTAATATTTTGTCGGAAAAGAGCACATGATAGTGACCTTTAGTGTTTCGGTGGTACGGTGGTAGTGGTTAGTGGCCCTCTGGGGGCCTGGTGGTTCAAACTAGGTTTCGTAACGTATTTTGTTGCGCGATTAGTAAGGTTAGGTCGTTGGTCGTTAGTTCGCTCTTCGTTTCATATAGCATTGTCTGTTTGGCGGTTGCCGCATGCATCAGGCGTGTTCAAATTATCATCCCAACGTACTGGTACTGACCGGATTCGCCTCAGTATGTTGCAACAGCCGCGATGGGGAGCGGCGAAGATATCTTATTTGTTGAGAATGGGATAATATGAAGGTGGTACTTACGTAAAAAATATGTGAACAATTAAAAAAATATCGACTTCGCCTCTCCAAATTTAATATCGATATATCGATATTTGACCTAAAAATATATCGACTATGTATATCGATATTTTCCCAACAGATATCGATATTTTAATATAACGATATTTTTTAAACAACCCTAGCACAGACCATAACCATAGAAAAAAGAAACAACTATGCAAAGTTGTTTCTTTTTTCTATGACACTAACCTTATGGCGAATTCCATTGGTAAAACAAGTGCGGCACGAGTGCAAAATTTGAAAACCATTGGACATTTCAGTGCAAGTATTTGTAAACCATTGAGAAACCGGTAAACCGGTACAGCATTTGTTGCACCGAGTGCAATCAGTTCCGCACGTGCTTTGATGCCATCAACAAAAATGAATTAAAATACGTCCTGAGGGTAAAAACAACTTAAATACTTAAAATTAAAGAATTTAAATAATGAAACAATATAAAAATCTATACACCTAACTTATATATTAGCGAAATAAATAAATTGTTATAAATAAAAATGCAGAATAAGTAACTATATATTTAAAAAGTTTACACAATCATTTATCAAAGTAGTGAGGACCTTAGTTTTAGCACAGAGTAAGCCAAGGGTTACGCAAATATCATTAAGATGTGCATCTTGACGTTCAGTTTAGTAGGTATCATTCAATATTATTGTTCAGTATCACGATAGCACGGCAGATACAATTATTGTTGTATCTGCCGTGACGATAGTGCACATCACAGAACAATAAAGGTTTGTTTCTTGTATAAGCCGGCAGCTGGCGAGCTGGCCATACGCCTGCCGTCTCCTGTCTTCGTGCGTTCCTGCCCATTTCGTTATCGAAATTGAGGTTAGTTTCCTTACTTTTCGGCGGCCTTTAAATTCCTTGGTTTTTATTGTGTTTGTAAATTTTTATACTTCTTTAGAAACTAACTGCTGTATTTTTATTTCTTGTGAATAATGCCACCTAAAAAGAAAGCCGCTACTGGATATAAATTTGCTGAGGCCTTACCGAAAGGAACGGTTTTAGAGGATAAAGGAAAGAAGAATTGGAGATTGGGATCCTCAATTGGTAAAGGCGGTTTTGGGGAAATTTACAGCGCCCAGGGAGAGAACTCTAAAGGCGAACTCTATCCATATGTGATTAAAATTGTAAAGTATAAAAATAATATAGGTACTGATTATCTTACTTGCTCTTTTATTCTTCACAGGAACCTCATGCCAATGGACCTCTTTTTGTTGAAACCAACTTCTACATCAGATACGCCAAAGCAGATGATAGTAAGTCATAATTACTTAATTATTAATTATTACTCTTGCAAAAATATTACTAACATAACAAATTTACTAATTTATTGTCGTTCTTTTTGCCTTTGATCTTATCTAGAATTTCTTTAATTAGTGTTTCGGAATTCTTAGTGAGTACAGATAATGGTGTAATTCGTCAATAGTTTTACTTGAATCGGTATTTGATTTTGGTATGGTGACAATAATGCCATGTCTCCATTCATCTACTATGGAAAAGGTGTTAAAGCAGTGTTCAAATATTTGAATTATATATATTGGAGAATTTTTTTGTACAGTTTTTTTTATAATTTCTTCGGTTACTTTATCAAATCTTGGAGCTGTGCTTTTGCCATTATCCAATATTTGAGAGTAGTTATGTTCTTGAATGGTGTCAGTATGGTCCTTTAGTCAGCCTATCTTCAAAGAAAGTACTATACCAGTTTATTATATGGTCATAATGATTTTGGTCAAAATTTGGATCATTATCTTTGAATGCCAAAGTAGATTTTCTTTGCTACTTTTATTGTGTTTCTCTAAAGTAGGTAATAAAAAATGCAAATGCACTGTCAATAAAATGCTTGGGTAGGTATACAATAAAGGACAAGGAGATTTTTGCCTGAAATTTTAATTGCTTTGAAGACTCATGGTCTTTTTCTTCTGGTTTTTATTAACCTCTGGAATTTATCACTTTAAATACTTTAAAGTCTTTGTAATTAAGATATGGAATCCTCCCAGAGGGTCAACAGCCAAACAGTTAGGATAAAACCTATTGGTGCAACTTTCGCCTTACGGGGTTCCTAACATCTTTTCATTTCCTCCCTTCTTCTTTCACGCTGATTTGTTTCCGTACTACATGGGCACGTGTAGTGTTAGCCTCGTTACCAGTGTCATTCCTCTGAGTTGGGTTGGGTTCAGGGAGATGTTTGTTTTTTGCACTTAGTTCAGGGGAATTAAAGGGTCTTCTTCTGGGTTAGGAGGCGTGGTTACTTCCACAAGGGGGGCGTTCACGCGCTCGTTGGATTGGTGAGTACCAACCAACAGGTAACCCGTCGACGCGTACATTTGGGGTAGGTTTAGATTTACTAATTTAGGGGCAGCTTCGTGCTATGCAGCTCTACTAATTTAGGGGCAGCTTCGTGCTATGCATATTTACTAATTTAGGGACAGCTTTGTGCCATGCATATTTACGAATTTAGGGGCAGCTTCGTGCCATGTATATTTATTAATTTAGGGGCAGCTTTGTGCTATGCATATTTACTAATTTAGGGGCAGCTTTGTGCCATGCATATTTACGAATTTAGGGGCAGCTTTGTGCCATGCATATTTACTAATTTAGGGGCAGTTCTGTGCCATGCATACTTATGATGTTAGGGGTGGTTTCTATAGCACCATGCGTATAAATTTGGGGTGCAAATTTATGACTTGTGCCTCATATGATGATTAAGTAAGGGTTATTTCCACAAGGGGGCGTTCGGGCGTTCAAATGCGCGTTAGATTGATGGGCATCAACTAACAGGTAATTCACCGAAAGGTTCTTTGTGTTTTTCGTGTAATGTTTTCAGTACAAGTTGGATATTCTTTTGGTTGGTCTTATTTAAATAAGCTTGCATGCTCACACTGAGCATATTGCAGTGGATCTCAGCAGGAGTTCTATGTAGTTTGGGTGATTCGCTTTTGTAGAGCAGGTGCAACACTTGAGATATGTTACATGTTCTTTTGTTTCTTAATATTGTAAAATAGTATATTATTGGCAATGTGTATTAGAAGATTGCAGTAGTATTGTGTTGTTATAATAAGTGTAAGTAGAAGTAAGTTGTATAGATATCTTTTTTGATGTATGTGTAATGTTGATGGTTTGAAGCCGGAGCGCTTCAACGCGGGGGAGAATGTTTGGGACACACGTCATATTTCTGTTGTGACCCAGTACAAAAGTAAAGTAAAAGCGTGGAACTCAATTCTAGGAAATGTAATGTGGCGTCATACTGATCTAAGCGGCAACGCCGCATTCGTGCTAAGTTACTATGTTTTTTCTGTAACTACTAAATGCTAAAAAAATGAGGAAAGTACATTATATTACATGCAATATAATTGGCAATACCGCATATTAAAGTAATGGCAACGTTGTACAAATCCATAAAAATATAAGTTTAAATCAAAACCTTATGTATAAAAAAACGGTCGGCGATTCTGTATCGTTTCCTAACACGTAAATTTAAGTACGATAAAGGCCGCTTGCATAGTAACAGTGGATGTCTTTTCTCATTGGCTAGCAACAGTATTTTGACGTGAAAGAAACCATCTTGGATTTTGACGTATTAGCACCTGATTAGTCAAGGTGTCGGTATACGGTACGAGACGGACAATGTTTTGTCAACAAAGTAGTGTCACGCTGATTTCGACAGAGTTAGGTTGCGCTCCGTGGAACGGTAAATCCTCCACGTAAAAGTTGTTAAAAGTAAAAAAAAGTAAAGTAAAGTGTAGTGTCACGCTGATTTCAACAGAGTTAGGTTGCGCTCCGTGGAACGGCAAATCCTCCACGTAAAAGTGGTTAAAAGTATTTAAAAGTAGTTAAGTGGTTGTTTGACGAGTCTAAGTTGAAAATGTGTTAGTATGTCATACCCATGCTAGGGTATAAAATGATGAAGTGATTGATCTGTTCCAGTGGCGTAACTACCATAAGACAAGTGAGCGCAATGCGTTGGGGCCCCCAAGCTTGGGGGGCCTACTGTAGTTTTGCCTAATATTCGTCGAAAGTGAAGCTGCGAACAAATTAGACCTTAAAGGTTTATTTATAATGAATTTGCAATGTGTAAAGCGAGAATAAAATCATTTTAGGGTTTAATAAATTTAAGTTTAGTTTTGTCTTAAACTCTGGACATTTTATTACAATTTGCAACTTCGTTAATAACTAATTATTGGACTTGGATTGGTTTAAATTTAAAGTTATTTTAAAGTTTTGTTTTATTTTGACGAAAAGAAATATTTTGTTAAGTTATATGTAAAATAAATAAGAAAAAAGCTCGTTGTTTTATTGTTATTTAGTATTTGTGATTTGTGATCGAAATAGGGGCTTTATTATATATTTTGCGTTGGGGCCAAAAAATTCTAGTTACGCCACTGATCTGTTAATAAATAATAATGCAATAAAATTCAAAAGAAATTTTATTTTCCAAGTAAAGCATAGTTTTGAACCAGTCGACTTGTGAAGATACAGGTTAAAGTTTTTTTGTTTCGTTCATTCATGTGGCGCTTCTTATCTCTGTAGACTCTCGAATGACACTACTTTGTTGACAAAACATTGTCCGTCTCGTACCGTATACCGACACCTTGACCAATCAGGTGCTAATACGTCAAAATCCAAGATGGTTTCTTCCACGTCCAAATACTGTTGCTAGCCAATGAGAAAAGACATCCACTGTTACTATGCAAGCGGCCTTTATCGTACTTAAATTTACGGGTTAGGAAATGATACCTACAGAATCGCCGACCGTTTTTTTATACATAAGGTTTTGATTTAAACTTATATTTTTATGGATTTGTACAACGTTGCCATTACTTTAATATGCGGTATTGCCAATTATATTGCATGTAAATATAATGTACTTTCCTCATTTTTTTAGCATTTAGTAGTTACAGAAAAACATAGTAACTTAGCACGAATGCGGCGTTGCCGCTTAGATAGTATGACGCCAAATTACATTTCCTAGAATTGAGTTCCACGCTTTTACTTTACTTTTGTACTGGGTCACGACAGAAATATGACGTGTGTCCCAAACACATATTTAAAGTAATTTGTGAGAATATTCTGCCTCATCTTGTTGTTTGTGGGGTGGGGCCTTACCCTCGACAACTGGAACTTTACAGTTTACTGCCTCATGATCAGAAAAGCCTGCATTCGCAGTATTGCAAGACACATTCTCCACACTGGTGCAATCAAATCAAATCAAATATATTACAGAATTGTACAGGGTGGCCAATTAGTACGACAAAGGTCAATATCTCCTGTACCATTAAAGATATCGGAAAACTTTTGACAAAGCTTATTAATGGTTAAGAGATGCATCTTTTAAAATTATTTTCGTCTATACAGGGTGCTCCAAAATAGCGGCACGGTAGAAATTTTATATTTTTTAAATGGAACACCCTGTATATATTTACATATTTTAATTTGCCGTAAATTACTGTACATAGCACCGTAATTATTTATACACATTTTTGCAACGTTGCCGAATAGATGGGAAAATCCCTTAAATTTGTGAAAAAACATCGTTCAATAAAATGTGTAGTATTTTTTAACTTATTATAATTGGAAATAAAATATTTTTATAATGGAAAGAGAAGTGTTGACAGAACTCGCCTAGGGTAAAATAAATTAATATTTTTGTACAGGGTGATTTCTACGGACATGCCAACTTTACGAACTTTAAACCTAATTTTCTCATTTTTTTCAAATGAAACACCCTGTATTTGATTACTTTGACTTGTAGGGATTTTCATCCTCTTTAACTTTTGTTAAGGTCTTTTCATGCCTATCTCTACAAATATTGGTCGTATTTCAGTTTTTGTCTAAAACTCTAGCAAAAAACTGAATGTATTTTACCATTGTCGTTTTTCTAGTTACCTATGACACAGAAAATAAAAACAAACGTTCTTGTTTAAAATGAAACGTCAGTTTGTTTGTAATATAATGACAATTATAGTGATTTGGTAAGCTATTCTTCAAAAATTAATAAAAATGGATTTGTCAAATGTCGAAATGGTGGATATGGTTTTTGTATTAGGAGCTAGCGACAAAAATTGCTTGTTAGCTATGAGGATATATATCAAGAAATATATCCAAACCGAAGACAACCCAGTAGAAGGGCGTTTGAAAAAGTAAAGGAGCGTTTTCAAACAACGCGGAGTGTAGCCTATAAAAAACAAGAAAGAATAAAACGTGTTTTAACGGAAGAAAATCAATTAAATGTTCTTTTAACAGTCACTGAAAATCCACACATTGGCCAACGAAATATTTCCGACCAATTAGATATTCGCCGTTCATCGATTCAGAACATACTGAAAATAAACAAAATGCATCCTTACCATATCCAGTTACTGCAGGAACTAAATGAAGGAGATTTTCAAAAGAGAATAGATTTTTGTGAATGGACGCGGGAAAAAATGAGACAACAACAAAATTTTGCACATTTAGTATTCTTTTGTGATGAAGCAACATTTCATAAAAATGGAAACGTGAATAGGCATAATTTTCACTATTATGCTACAAGCAATCCCTATTTTATAAGAACCCATTCACAAAACAGATGGTCCTTAAACGTTTGGGGAGGAATTGTAGGAGACTATGTTATTGGACCGCATTTTTTTGAGGAAAAAGTAACTGGACAAGTATATTTGGACTTCTTACAAAACGATTTACCACAATTAATGGCTCAGATACCGAATGAAATTCGTGAACGTCTTTGGTTTTTACATGATGGAGCCCCCGTGCATTATACAGGACCTGTTACTAACTTTTTAAATGAAACATATGGGCATCAGTGGATTGGAAGAGGAGCGCCCGTACCATGGCCGGCTAGATCACCAGATCTAACAAAAATGGATTTCAGTATATGGGGATTTGTAAAGGATCAAGTATATAAAATACCCCCACTACAAGAGATGATATGAAAATTCGTATTAGAAACTGTTTTCAAACTGTAACTCGGGAAATGTGTAGAAACATGACTCAATTCTTTTGAAAAACGTATAGAATTGTGTATTCAAGTTAATGGGAGCCACTTTGAACAATTAATTAGGTAATTTTAAATCAATTAATTTAAATTTTAAAAATTGTCCTCAAGCTTAAATCGGTAAAAAACTTAAAACTAAAAATTGTTTCGAGTTAATTATTTATGTAAATTAATAGAAAAACTACAAAACTGACGTTTGTTTGTATTTTCTATGTCATAGGTAACTAGAAAAACGGCAATGGTAAAATACATTCAGTTTTTTGCTAGAGTTTAGACAAAAACTGAAATACGACCAATATTTGTAGAGATAGGCATGAAAAGACCTTAACAAAAGTTAAAGAGGATAAAAATCCCTACAAGTCAAAGTAATCGAATACAGGGTGTTTCATTGGAAAAAAATGAGAAAATTAGGTTTAAAGTTCGTAAAGTTGGCATGTCCGTAGAAATCACCCTGTACAAAAATATGAATTTATTTTACCCTAGGCGAGTTCTGTCAACACTTCTCTTTCCATTATAAAAATATTTTGTTTCCAATTATAATAAGTTAAGAAATACTACACATTTTATTGAACGATGTTTTTTCACAAATTTAAGGGATTTTCCCATCTATTCGGCAACGTTGCAAAAATGTGTATAAATAATTATGGTGCTATGGACAGTAATTTACGGCAAATTAAAATATGTAAATATATACAGGGTGTTCCATTTAAAAAATATAAAATTTCTACCCTGCCGCTTTTTTGGAGCACCCTGTATAGACGAAAATAATTTTAAAAGATGCACCTTTTAACCCTTAATAAGCTTCGTCAAAAGTTTTCCGCTATCTTTAATGGTACAGGAGATATTTACCTTTGTCGTACTAATTGGCCACCCTGTATATGATACATCAGGTATACATATAAAATATTCTTATTTTCTATTTTAAATTCAAAGTTATTTATTTACAACTACACCTAAGTGACTTAACACCTGTATGTGTAGCAACGCTAAACCCATTTTAAATATAATACTATACTATTCTATATAATCACGTGTGTATAAATAAACTTAAACCTACAAGGTACATAATAAATACAACAGTATTTGAAAATAACGCCATAAATCTAATTTAATTTTGAACAATGAAAACTCTGCAACCGAAAGCAAATTTTTTCTGGTTAAGCAACTGTCTTAGGTTAAGGGGCAAAAGATTATATAGTTTAGGTGCCAAATAAGTAAAATATCTTAATTGCTTTGCATTATTGTTAACTGGCATTTCCAGATGTCTATTTACATTATTTCTAGTTGCATGATTGTGATTAACATACGGTTGTTTATTAGTCCTATGAACGTAGGAGCAAATTGACAAACAGTAAAGTGAGCGAACATCAAGAATATCCTGCGAATATAAAAGACTTGTAGAATAGTCCCTATTAAGTTTAAAAATAACTCTTACAATATAATTTTGTACAATACACAAGGGTCTTAAGGAATTCTCATATAGTCCACCCCACACCTCCAGACCATATCTCATCAATGACTCAACCAGGGCCCCATAAATCAAGTTTTGTTCTTCTATGATAATATATGTATACATTTTTTGTAAATTGGGTGTTAGCCTGTTGAATGAATAAATAAATAAATAAATGTTAAGAGATTGGTATTTAAAATTTCTCTTATGATATAAAGTTTATATATTAAGTTCCGAATATTTTTGGCTAATCTATTTACATGATGATCCCACCTCAAATGTTTATCGATTGTAACACCCAAATACCTGATTGGGTCAACCTCAGCTATGCTTTCATTTAGGTTTAGTTAGGGCGATTTACCGCTGTAAGAGAGAAAGCAATGTATTTGGTTTTAGAGATGTTTAGAGTGAGTTTAAATGTATTCAACCAGTCCATAATTTTATTGTATTGATACCATCAATAGCATATTTTTTAACTGCAGACCAAGAGTCACCGGAAAAAAGCACTACAGTATCATCAGCATATGATATTACCAAACAGTTTTGTATATCAATATTGGTTAAGGAATTTATGTAAGTTACAAAAAGCAGCGGGCCGAGTACTGTGCCCTGCGGGATACCAACTTTTATATTTAGGGTATTGCTAATTATATTATTTATTTTAACAACCTGTGGTATATCACTCAAGTAACTCCCAAAGACATCCAACACGCCGCCCCTCACTCCATATTAATGAAGCACCTCAAGAAGAGATTCGTGAGGCACCGTGTCAAATGCCTTCGCAAGATCCAAGAAGACAGCCAAACATTTGTTGTTGTTATTTAAATCGTTTGTAATACATTCGATCAATTTACATATCGCATCAGTAGTGCTCAGGACATTTGTGAATCCGAACTGTTTTTCAGACAAAACATTATTTTGTTTTTGAAAAGTGACCAATCTATCCTTCAGACATTTTTCGAAAATCTTCGCAAAGGTACCGATCACACTTATTGGGCGATAGTTATTGATGTCAGATTTATTTCCAGCCTTGTAAACCGGAGTAACAACTGCAACTTTAAAGCTACCAGGCACCTTTCCAGTGCGAAAGATAAGGTTTATTATATGAACCAATTGAGAGAATTTATTTGTTTAATAATCTCATTTTTGTTGGTTGGCCTTAAGAACATCGAGGAAAGAGGAGTATAGTCAGTTTTAATTGCCTGAATTGGTTTCGCTATCTTTTTATACATATTTATGCCTATATTTACAAAAAACTCATTACAGAAATTGGCCATTGCCTTTGGATCCGGGAATTTTTCGATATTGTTTTTGATATCAAGTTTATTTTGTTTTTTCTTATTTTCATTTGAGGCATCTGAGATTACTTTATAGATTTTTCTTATGTCTTTACCACTACTTTCTATCATATCCTTATAATAGTCATGTTTCCGCTTTTGTATGATCTTGTTTAAATTATTACGATACTCTTTTACTATGTTCGTTATAATGCAAAAGTAGTTTTTTTTTCATTTTATCTTTTTTTTAATACTATAAACAATACCATCGGTTATCCATGGTTTAATTTTTTTTTTGCATTGACTTGATGGATCCTTTCACTTATAAATTTTTTATATATATTATTTACAATGTTTACAAATTTTTCGGTAGCTACCTTAGTGTCCTCAGACTCCAAGACAGTAGTCCAGTTTACCTGTGAGATGAGATTATTAAAGGTTTGATAATTTATTTTAGTTGAAGTGTATGTTTCCGCTATAAGTCCTGGAGATCCATGATCACATGAGTTTATATTTAACATGATAGGATAGTGATCAGTAATAGACGATTCCACGACGAACGAAGAGTATTCTAGATTTGCTTGTAATTTGCGTTTAATAAAAATATGATCAAGGATTGAACTAGTTTCAGCTGTGACTCGAGTGGGGCTGTTAACTGCTGACAAATAGCCAAGATGACCCAACATAGAGATATAATTATTGACATCATTGTCACCATCCGTACCCAAATTAATATTTAGATCTCCCACTAGTATGTCAATTTGACTTTCTGTTTTTACAGAGAGAAGGCTTTCAATATCTCCAATAAACAATGGAATGCTAGATAAGGGTGGCCTATACATACAGTATAATGAGAATAACATGTTATTTACAGTTAACTTGATTCTACTCACCGTAACCCCTGAGTATTGCAGTTTAACAGTATCAACAACAAAGCTCAGATTTGATCTAATATAAACAATTGCACAATCACTTTTATTTATGTTTGCATTATTATAAAACATAGTATACCCCGCAATATTAAACATCATAGTCCACAATAGTAGAAGAGGTTTTTGTAATTCTAGTAGGTGTATTTATATGCTACGTGCATTTTTAGTTTTAGTACCAGTTTGCAAGGTGCAAGAGGAGTCACCACTATCAAAGTTAATGTTAAAGTTCTCAGCGCATTATTACATTAGTCAGTAGACTTGCGTTCGACAGTAATACCTCCATCCTTTCTAAAAATATTCTTGCGCTGCAACCACCTCTTATGTGTGGCTATAAATACAAACTATTATCATATTTAATTTATTGGACATACAAACACAATTCAAACTCCCCTTTAACACTCACAGTCAAATAATACTCAATAAAAACTAAAATGTCTTAATTTCAACAATTTTTTATTGAAACTAAAATGTTTTTTCATAATTAATAATAATTCATAATATTAAATCTTCATACCATCAACATGACACTTTTCATAATTTAATTTGCAAGTTTACTCCGTTTTCAAATTTTGAAGTTCCTACTCACATCTAGTTGTACTCATTAATTTGAGGCAGCACCAAACAATTTCATTCAACTCACAGTCAGGCTTATTAGATTGACGTAAAACTGCAGACTTAAGCTGGCAACAATAAATGACAAGCTTAAGAAAAATAATCAGCTAGGTGTGTATGAGTGATTCATGATGTTCGAATATGTTCCAATCTCATCGTTTTCAAGGATGAACTCTCCATGGTGGAACTATGATCTTAGTAAAAAAAATTGTGTTTAACTTAACATTTTTTTTTCAAACAAATTTATTTCTGACCTTGAAACAGTAACAATACTGATAATAAGGCCTAAACATTAAGTATTTACAATAGGTAAGGTAGGTTACATTTTAAAGCAACATAATATTAATATACAATATATAATTTACAGTATAGTAAACAGTAGGTAAGTGAGTCTATTAGTTTTGAGTTTAAATATGTTTTTAGTTCGTGACATAGTTTCTTCATTCTAGTGAGCGATGTAACTTCGTGAGGTATGGTATTATATGTTTGAATGCTTCTATAAATTGGTGAATTCTGAGCTTTTTTTGTTCTTGCAAAATCAGTACGATAATTTAATTTTTGTCTTATGTTATATTGGTGGAATTCGTTTGTTTGTTTTAGTTCAGAGTTTATTTTAATATTTTTTGTTTTTATGTTTATGTTTATTAGCTTCGTTTGTTCTAAAGTCCTCAACTTGTTTATGTTTAGTATTCTTGTTTGGTTGTAAATGGTTTCTGAAGAAGTATAATATTTCATGTTAACTACTATATCTAAATTTAGAATAGAATATAACAGGAAAATATTTATTATGCAGCTAAGTTATAAAAATGGTAAAAAAAGAAAAATTATCGTAACATTACATAAAAGGTAGCATTCTCTAGGTAGATAGATAGCTATTTATTAATAATAATTACACAAAGGTGCTTTTACAAGTCAAAATGTAAGAAATAAAATAAGGTACAACCTAATAATAATTATATAAATAAATGTTAACCTAAAACTATACAGGTACCATCTGGCGTTCCCCGGGGTTCGCACTTGGGACTTCTTCTCTTCAACTTGTTTATAAACGACTTGGGATCTCGTTTTGAGCATAGTCAGTTTCTCTTCTTTGCGGATGATTTAAAACTATACATAGAGGTCTCCTCTTCAAATGATTGCCTAAAGTCCGACTTGAACCATTTAGAAGCCAGGTGCGAGAACAATGGAATGTAATTGAATGTGTCAAAGTGTCATTTAGTTATTTTTCATAAATCCAGGACAGCGCTTGAGCATCCCTATTTCATTGGAAATACTGTACTTTCCAGTGTCCCTGTGATAAGGGATTTGGGCGTACTTATTGATTCAAAATTTACTTTTGCTCCTCCTGTTCGATCAATGATATCAAAGTCACTACAACTTCTCGGTGTTGTAAAGCGAGTTACTTCTGAGTTCACTAACACAAATGCTATTAAACAGCTATATTGCTTGTTGATAAGAACTCACCTCGAATATGCTTCCAGTGTCTGGAATCCCCGTTATAATGTTCACATTCAGATTATAGAAAAAGTTCAACATAAATTTCTAAAGCTAATTGCTTATAAACTTAATATGCCTGAACCTATTCTCAGTTGGAATCTCACATTCAACTGAGAACCCTTGAGGAGCGTCGGGATTCTAAGGACCTTAAAATTCTATACAATATATTAAATAATAAATATAACTATCTGCTTTTGCTGAATAACATAGGTTTGCATGTTCCTTCTAGGGATACACGATTAAGATACACCTTCTCCATACCCGCACATAGAACTAACTATGGCCAAAATACCTTTTTGTCAAGGTCGGGTAGACTGGCCAATAAACATCCTACGATCGATTTTTTCTCAAGTAAATAGGTTTTTATGAAACGGCTTCGCGTCGTAATTTGAAATCTCTAAGTATCTAGAATCTCTAAAATTTCAAGATCCATCCCTGGTGTTTTGTTCTATCTTACTTTTGCAAATTTTCGGGATAAATCTGTTCTTTTGTTTTAATTATAGATATTAATTTGTTAATATGTAACTCTGCGTTAGAAATAAGATTAACTCCATTGTATATTTTGTGAAATTGGGCATTGCCCGTTAATAAATAAATAAATATTAAAATAGCCAGGCTAATTAATGATAAAATTTAAAAAACAGAAATTATTAGAATTATTACAAGTACTAGTGAGTATCTAAGAAACGAAGTAGTATTACATACATACTGCAAACGAATAAAATCAAAGGCTACCAACAACATAACAACTTTAATAGTTTTAATACGCATAATAACAGGAGATTTAGGGTCTTTTGAAAAAGTGACGAACAATAGATTTTTATATACATATAAAGTGTACCCTGTTTTTCCTAGTAAGCCTCCAGAGCCTCTACCCATCCCTTGCAGCAAATTTGCACAGTTTACGCATACCACGGAACTCTGCCCAAGCTCAATTATTTGCCAAAAATGTAAAGGAAAGCACCACACCAACAATTGTAGCACAAGCTTACCTGAAAAATGTGCTGTGTGTAATTCAGAAGATCACCAAGCCTGGTCAACAAAATGTCCGAGACGACCAACACAACCCATTGAAGGTATACCAAACACGAATATCAAAACCATAAACAAAATATCTACAGGTATACTTTAAAAAAAAACTAAGAAAAGTCGAATTTATCAACGAATACATGACTTCATTATAGAAACCTATATTACCAACCTCAATGAAGACATTAAAACGGATCGACAAGAGCTTATAAACAAACTTAAAAGGAAATTTGTAGACCTCTACAATATTGATACAACACCAGTTTTTAGCGGAAACCGTCGTTATATTCCAAGTTTGAACAACCTCCTAGTAATGGGTCACCACCTGAACCCACCAAAGGTTTGAAAATATATCAAAATGTCTAAAAGAAAATGTGTCTATGCCAACGTCAATAGTTATGCTTCTAAAAAACACATTATATGTATATACATACATACATTATTTTGTTGAAACTAACAATATACAGTTGATGCAAAACAAAAACTGATGCACGTCATCAATCAGCTGATAATTGTAAGTCCGTAAGAAAACACGAGGAAATTAAAATTGGGCAAAAAGTATTAAAACTTTTTGTGATATTAAATTTACTACAAACTTAAAGTATTCTTCTTTGATACGAACCCACTTATAGCAAATATTTTGTGTATTTAAGCTTGTAAAAATTAATATAATTTAAATTTTATTGACCGATAGTTGGCAACACAACTGTAAACGGTGCGGTGACGTCAGCTCGTTCGTTGGCTTTGTTTGACGTTTCATGGAAAACTAACCTTATTTATAATTGTTTTGTGGTTCTGTGTTGCTGTTCCTTCTATTTTTTAACAAAAGCTCCAGATCTTTTCATAAATGGATTAAAAAAACTGTTCTTTTAAGAACAACATAAGTGCACATACTGTCGATTACGTTGTTTACTATTTGTGAAAAATGCCGATGCATTTAAATAGCCGGTGCAAAGAGCTTATAGCTTCTTTAATAAGCTATTTTAAGGAATAACTTAACCACAATGGCCCATTGTTACCGTTGACAGCAGTTAGAGAAGTAAACTTAAATAGTTTGTTAAGGTCTATCCATTTTATATCTACTTTATTAATTTTTAGCGTGTAGCAGCTGCCCTAAATTTGAATATTATCATTGGTCGATCTTGGGATATGGGAATTTTTTGTATATTTATCTCGTTGTTATGAAAAAGAACTGTAATTCTCTCACTCGGATATTTTGGTTACAAGCTGGCAACACTGTCGATAACTGACGGCACTCGAAGGGTATGACGTGCATCGGTTTTTGTTTTGCATTAAGTATAGACTGTATTACTTGCGTGGAAACAAAAATAAGGAGGGAGGACACTACAGCATTAAATAGTTGGGATATACTACGGCAAAAAGGAAATATCGTAAATACTAACATAGAGCCAATCCATCGTCGGTAAATAATAACCTCAACAGCTGCTTACATTTTATCATATCGTTCCACAAAGACACTTTTTTTGACCTATATTCATCCTACATCACCTATAGAAGAAACTATTTTCACTAAAGCAGCATTGACTTCTTTACCCAAAACTCAAACTTGGTTAAAATAAAATCAGCCCCAACTTTCATCATGGCAAATAATCCAAGTAGCACACCTGATATATTTTTATGGACCTGAAATATTGTAAGAAATATTGAAACTAGCCTTACTCCAGATCTCGGCAGCGATCACCTTGCTATTTTTGGACTTTAAATATTGAACTACTATCTCCACGAGACGAACATACTAAAGAAATAAGATATAATCTGGCAAAGTGTAATATGGAGGTAGCAAATCGTATAAAATGTTGGATTTTGTGTGGAAAAGTCAAGAAATGAGCGAATCGCTTATTGACAAGTTTAATGAGAAGTTAACAGAGCTGGTCAGGAGAATTCGCCGAAGTTAAAAATACCTGTTTTAATTATGAACTTCCACCATTTATTGTTACATTATTTAAAAGGAAGAGACAATTATACAGACAGATAAAACAAAATAATAATAATGTGATGTTAACAAGGCAATTTAATGAATTAAATAAAAATATACATAAACTTATTAACGATTTTAAACAAAGCAAATGGGTTAAGTGTTGCAATTATGTAAACAGAATGCAAAGAAAAAACTTCTGGTCAGAAATATAATAATAAATATAATATAAAATATAAAACACCTACCTTATGAATACCGCCGCTGGAGCATGATAATGTGTTTTACGATAGTGACCAGGGTAAAGCTAATGTGCAAAAATATTGTTAAAGTAAATTGAGTTTCTTTAATACCATTTTCTTATGAGCAGGGAACACCTCAGGGGCCCAATTCTTGAAAAGCAGGGTATAGACCAGCCGAGAGAAAGTAGGCGTGGTTCTACTGAAAACTGATAAATCGTATTCCTGAAGGTATTTCTATTCAATGGTGATAGAACGATTTCTCCCTGTTCCTTCTACTGGATAATTTAAGGGGAACGGACGGGGAGCATCAATATTTTGCATTCTTTAGGGCAACATAACCTTATTTAAATCTTGTTTGTGTTTATGTTGTGTGCACTTTAACGGTGTGGTCGCCATTTGGGTATTTTATTATTCTTTGTGTGTCGTGTGCCTTCTGAAAACATTAATAGATGTTTTAAAATAATGAATAACCATTTGCCAAGACTTTTTTTGTGAGATCAAATAATCCAAAACATGGACGAAGCAGTTGAATTCAATGGTATTGGAAGGGATATACTTCCAAATGCAGATCCCTTTGATCTCTCAGATGAAAAGTTTGTTAAGTTATTTAGGTTGTGTGTGAAAATTTAATAAACATACTCACACCCTATATTGCTGAACCCACTAGAGTTTCAGCTTTAACAATACAAACAAAAGTAAGTTTGTTAATTCCACCTATTATTAAATTCTTGCAGGGATTCATTGTTATGTAACTAATGAAAAAATATCTTGAAAAGATGGAAATTAATAGAAATAAAAAATAAAGACCATAACATGACCAAAAACCTAGTCGATAGACAGACAGATCCTTGACGTCTCTCGAAAAGCTCTGCATTGTGATTGGACAATAACTTTGGCTTTGTCCCCTGTTTTAAACTCCCTACTTTATGTTCGAGAATACGGATTTACGCATTTTGTGACAGGGAGATAACAAGTAGTAGAGTAGAAGCGGGGAACGATCCCCAGCGAACGTTTAATTCTATCGCCCTCAAGAATCGAGCTCAAGGGCTCGCCACTATCACCCCTATAATGTATTTTGCTTCGACATATTTCCAGGGCTAAATCAAGTTTTGCCGGAAATACCATATTTAATACAGTTTTCCGATGATACTTCAATGATAGCTCACCATAAAAAAGAGCAAAAGCAGCGCAAGCACTACAAATTGCACTTAATGTGGTTATAACCTGGCTTCGGAAATGGAAATTGGAAGTGCATCCAGAGAAAACACAGTTTATAATTTTTCACAATAGAATTAAAAATTCATCGCCAACTATAGAAGTTCTGAACCACGAAATAAACCCACAGACATATTAAATACTTGGGAATCTATTTTGATCACAAATTGAATTTTAAACATCACCTAAAAAATCCACTGCACCATCCATCTAATGAATACCTATATGAAAAGACAAAAGTTGGACCAATTATCCAGACATTTCACCGACTTACCGAAAAATTTACCAGCAAGCGACCGAATATTAATATAATAGAGCCATTCATTCATTATGAACTTTCCCAATCAGTATACCAGAAAAGGACAATTTTCAGAAAGAACAGTTTTTGAGATACTGACCAACTAGTCTTTTTTTTTTTACATTACACTCTATATCACGCTTAGAAAAAATAATTATTTTTGTGAGTTACCGTTTTTAATATAAATTAAAGGCTGAAAGACCTAGGTCGATAGCCTTTTGGACTTTTGTCTAATAAAAATATTTTAATAAAAAGATACAACAAATACTGTACAGTTAAAATTTGTGAACAAATACAATTATGAAAATAAAAATTTATGAACAAATACCTGAGTATATTGACACTTATAGGAGACTATGAGTATATTGACACTTATAGATCATTAAAATTATTATTGAGGTATTACTCTAGGGAATAGAATGATTTTTGAATTAGGTTTTTTTTTTTATTTTAGATAAAAATTTGATAGTTTCCAAGGCTCTGATTCGCACTGGTAAAACATTATAAAACTGAACACAATAGTAGTCCACAGTGTTTTTCTTTAAGGGGCTTTGAAGAAAATAACCGTATATGATCACCCCATAACTTTACCTAACCTGCGTACGTTTGTTTTAGTTGCAAACTTCAAGAAATCCAAGGGCTTAAAAATATTAGGAATGCCAGTTTACCATGGTTCTGGGACTTATGAGCACAAAGGTCAAAAATATAGATTTTTGGTTATGGATAAATTTTCGACAGATTTATTAAAACTATACTTAGAGAACAGAAAAGTGTTTCCCCTAGACACAGTTTTTAAAGTTGGAATACAAATAGTAAGTATAAGGAATAAATACATATTATATATATTTTTACAGCAATTCGTTTTTAACGCGGTTTCAATATAATGGCGACTTTTGTACAAGCCGCCATATTGAAAATGTTCTTTTTAATAGAAGGAGGTGCGAGTTATAATTTAGTCAGAAGCGTTCCCAAAAAAGGTTTAGATATATCAATTTTTTTTTTATTTTTAACTTTATGGAATAAAGGGTTCACTTCATTAACAGATCTGCTCAAAATTTACGTGAAGCGTCAAAATTTGTCACAGTTGAAAAGTTCATATAAACTTTTATCCTAAAATGCGTAGTTTTCGATACACAGGGGGCAAGTTTTTAATTTCTTTTAGTTTTTATCGTGTATAAGAAGCTTAGTAGGCGGGTACTTAGAGCTATTTCAAAATTTTTTGAGAATGTTGATGTTAAGCTGATGGGCCTGTAGATTTCCAGTTGCGTTGGGTCAGCTTGAGGTTATTCGGCAAGACTCCGTGTTTAAAAGAGTTGTTTATGACGTGACATTATGAAATTGCCAGTTCCTCTGCATTCTGTGGTTTATTGAGTAGTTTGTGAAAGTATTTGTGTGCTGGACATCATTGTGATCACAAAAAAAAGTACATTTTTAACTAAATTATTGTGTTTTTTCAAAGCGTTACATAAAATAACAAATGACGCAAAACCACTAAATACAGTGAGGCACGTGGAATCACGGGAGCAGCAAAAAACAACGGAATTTCTTAAAACCCAACATATTTTAATAATAGACCTATAACAAAAAATTATTTAAACTAAAGGTGTTCCTACACGACATGATATGTATTTCGTTGGACTGATAGATGGCAAAATTTATTTTTTTTACTTTTCAACACCATACATCTGAAACCCATTATAAGAATGGCCTCTAAATCGGCAAGGGCAGAAAAATGCGAAGGGTGCGGCGCTTTGATTAAACGCAATGCAAGATGCATTGAATGTTCCTTATGCAGAGCTTGGTATCACAAAAGTTGTGCACAGCTATCTGATGGAGAGTTTGAGGAGATCCATGCCAAGTCAAAGAAAAATCGGAAACACAGCTGGGGTTGTTGCTTCTGTAGAATAACTGAAGTCAGTAAAATACGTCTGTCAATGACGTTTAATAATAACCCCAGTACGTCAAAAGATGCTGGCACAGGGTTCAGCATCTGATTCTCAGAATGAAGTCAACAGTGACGTGCCCTGTAACAGCACGGCTGCGGGTTGTAATGTTGTGGTGCCAGCTGCTGCTATGTGTGGCATTTGTAATCATACAACAGACTCAAGGCGTCTCAATATCCTGTGCTCCATATGCAATAAACAATTCCATTCTCATTGTGTGTCCCATAGAGAAAATCTTGCAAACTTTGTAAATGAGATAAAAGGTCTATCGTGGAAATGCGATGACTGTGATGGTGCATTTATCTCCGTTAATCGGGAGGACATTAAAACAATGATAGAAAATCTACTTCATGCTGCAATATCCAGTCTAAAAAGTACTTTTAAAATTATCACCGATGATTTTGCTAAGTCTGTAGAACAAACGTTGCAGTCTGTTGTGCCAACCAAATAAGCCTAGTCTGTGGCGGCGCTATGAGGTCGCTTGGTTATATTTTCCGTAACTTCAGCGATTTCACAAATTCGCGAACGCTTCGGTTGCTTTATTTCACGTTTGTTCGCTCTAAGTTGGAGTATAAAGCGATAATATGGAACCTACTTTGCAATAAATACATTAACCAGTTGGAGGGTGTTCAGAGGAAATTTCTTAAGGTTCTCATGTTTAGAGAACATGGTTTCTTTCCCCCAGGGGCTTTGATCATAGCACTCTGCTATCGAGATCTCGCTTTCTGTCACTTCACGATCGTAGACATTATTTATTGATGCAGTTTCTATTTAAAGTTTGTCGATCATACATTGACTGCCCTGCTCTGCTATCTGATGTCAACTTTTATGTTCCTCCGCGTAATATGAGATCCTCTCCTATGTTCCACTTGCCCGCCCCCTCCACCAACTTTTTAATTAAAACACCAGTATTTCAATCAATGAAGCTATTCAATGACACCTGCTCTGACATTGATGTGTATGGCCTATCATCTGCTCAATTTAAAAATATTGTTATTAAGCGATACTCGCAAACCCGCTACATGTTTCTGTCTTCTTTTTTATATTTATTGACTGGTTTATCCTGTGTATTTTCTTAGGTTAATTAGTTTTTTTTTATATTGTTATATTCTACACTTAGTCAATTGTAACTTTCTTAAGTCAAATTGTCCTATAATTGGAACTTGTCCTGTTAGACAATAAAGATTATTATTATTATTATTACTAATCATTCGGCTGATCTTGAAGATTGTTGTAAATTATTTTATGATAAAATCTATTACGTATTTGAGATGTGCGTCCCAAAGTTTGGTGTATTAAATCGTCGTACCTACTCGCCTTGGTTTACGATTAATATTAAACGCAATATTCGACTGAAAAATATTGAATGGCGGAAATATAAACGAACTGGCGATGGGTTAGCCTATGAAAAATTTTCTCGATTAAGGCGTCAAATAAAAACTGACATTAATGAATCATACAAGGTGTTTATGCTTAGAATCGAAAATAAGGTAAATCAGGATCCTACTAAATTCTGGGCGTTTGTTGACTCCAGAAGAGGCTCTGCCGGAGTTGCTCGCGGAATGCATCTCGGAAACTCCACGTTATCCAACTCTGATGATATTGTCAATGCCTTTGCCGATTTCTTTAGTCGCTCGTATCTGGTGTCCTCTGATTCGTCCACAAATGAGTCAAATTTATCCGCATCTAGTATAAATATTACCAGTTTTAACGAGACTGAAGTTTTTAACGCAATTAGGCAGGTTAAACCCAAGTTAACCACTGGTCCGGATAAAATACCTGCGTTTGTCGTCAGAGACTGCGCAGGAGTGTTTGCTCATCATCTATCAATAATATTTAACAAATGTCTTAACTTGTGTAAAATGTCAAACATCTGGAAATGCTCCAAAGTTTGTCTAGTCTTCAAAAAAGGTGATAAAATGGATATCTCCAACTATAGGCCTATCTCAATAATTTCTAATTTTTCTAAAGTTTTTGAGTTACTGTTACATAATATTATTTTTTCAAATGTTACAAATTCTATATGTCCTGTACAACATGGATTTGTTAAAGGTCGATCGACAACCACTAATTTAATGTGTATTACACAGTTCTTGGCCGAGGTAATTGACCAGCGCCGCCAAACAGACGTTATATATACGAATTTCTCCAAAGCTTTCGATCGGCTTGATCACACCATTTTGCTACAGAAACTTAAAACTTTTGGATCTTTAGACACTCTATTGTTATTTTTTAAATCATTCTTGGAAGATCGAAAACAGTTTGTGGCTTATGGTGGGGTTAGATCTAATGATTATATTGCAACATCTGGAGTACCCCAAGGCTCTGTCCTAGGACCACTATTTTTTACGCTTTTCATTAATGACATTGTTGATACACTCTCAGTTCATTGTCTGCTGTATGCTGATGATTTAAAGATGTTTTCTACAGTCTAATAAAGCCGACTGCCAAAACTTACAACGTAATCTGAATATTTTAAACAACTGGTGTAATTAGAATAGGTTGAATTTGAATGTCTCTAAATGTAATGTTATGTCATTTACAAATAAAAATACCACCATTTTATTTAATTATGTCATTAATGGGAATACACTAGCGCGACCTGAAGTATTTAAGGATTTGGGGGTCGTCTTTGACAAGGAACTATCCTTTGTTCCTCACATTCAACATACCGTCTCCGCTGCCTATAGAGTACTTTTGGTTTTGTTATACGCACCACAAGGGATTTCCACAATACGGTGCCTATTAAAACTTTATTTTTCCCCTTCGTCTTATCTAAGCTGGAATACGCTTCAGTTGTTTGGTCTCCTTATTACAATATTCATATATATTATGTAGAGTCGGTGCAGAGACGATTTGCTAAGGCTCTGTGGTTCAGAACGGATGGTATTTACCCCATTCAAGGGTTTCCCCATGACCAGCTGCTGCAAAGATTTTCGCTCATAAGTTTAGACAGAAGACGTAAATATCTTTCTCAGTCGTTTTTGTGCAAGCGTCAACGGTAGTATTGTTTGTGAGGAACTATTGGCAAAAGTAAATTTTAGAGTTCCTACGTTAAGTTCTCGCAACACAGATACTTTTTACCTACCACAGCATCGTACTAATGTTTATAAGTTTACACCTATTAACTCGATTATTATAATGTTAATGCTTATGATATTTTTGCCTGCAGGTTAAGCGCAATCAAGAGTCCCTTTTATCAGCAAGAGATTTTTTGATTTTCTGTTTTTTGAGAGTGTTTTTGTAGCTTTACTGTGTTTACTGTGTTCTAATTGTCAATCTTCTTTTTTCTCTTCATGCACATGTTATATAAATCTGAATCGCTTTCTGTTAAATAATATTGGTTTAATTGTGTAGTAAAATTAGGTTAGTTTGTAAGTTTTCGTTTGTACCTGTTTTGTAATTGGGAAACTGTTAAACAGTGTATGTATAAATAAAATAAATAAACAACACTACTGGAAAGCTTATCAAACCCGATTTTGTTTCTTCGTGTTATGATATCCACTGCCTATTGTTATTAGTGCCAAAAAAGAGGATCTATCATTATATGAGATTTTGCAAGGGTGGTCCTTTAAGAGATTGGAAGTTGCATGTATGGAAAAACTGTTGAGATTATTGTAAATCAAATGTGGATCACCTAATATTTCATAATCTTGGCTTTTTGCGTCGTCCCCCTTGATTTCTTTGACTAATTGCCATACACACTTGGATTTGTTGTCGCTTCTTCTAATGCGAACTCCGTTTTCGCCTCTGCAAGCTTCCTCAAGTGTTTTATTATAGTTGCGCTTAGCTTCCTTATATGCCTCCCTATATCTTATATTCCTATATCCCTATTCATTACCAGCAAGAGGTCAAGGTGATTTTTGCATGCAACAACCTCAGGACTCTGAGGATACAACGACTTTCTTGTTTTTTGGCTTTCTGTCCTCATTTGAAAGCAGTGCTCGAAAATGGGAGTTAGGATTTTCATAAAGAAATGCCACTGCCCATTTACTTCTTGTTCTGGTTCTTTAATTACTTTGGTTTACTAACTTATATAACTTTAACTAGTGAGTGGGAGCATTAAAATGAAACAACATATTCTGCTGGACGCTGGCAACTTAGAGAGACCAGCTTTCGTTTATTCATTCACCATCTAGACATTCTGACATGCGCATTAAATTAAGACAATGTACAGTCTGTCACAGAGTATACTGTACAGTATGTCACATCTTCCCTTTTTTCAAAATAGATCAAATAAATCGTATGGGATTGTTACAGATCAGTTATAGTAATTTATACAGTAATGAAAATATCGTCCCAGCTTAAATATAATTTTTTTTTTTTTTTAAACACAACTATTTACAATAAATATTTACAGCATTATGTACATACTAACACTACAAGCTTAACCTAACAGGAGGTCTTACACTCCTGCCACACCTTGTCCGCACAGGGGAGTGTCTCGGCATCTCTCTTGGAGAGTTATCATTCAGTGACTCTGAGGTTTCAAAAAAGGATTCTGAATCAGAAAAACGAGACATATTCCTGCTGCTTGAGGACGGTGTTACATTCACTGAACCGTGATCACTTACTTGACCATGTTGCATAATATTGCTTTGATGGTGAATATCGTCATATTTGAAGCGAAAATAATTGCCTATTTTAGGACAATCTAGCTTATCCTTCCCTTTATTTACAATAATATGTTTCCTATTTCTATTTACAATGTTTCCCGTTTCTAATTTGTCTTTATATGACCTGGGAGTGTTATTTTTTTCTAATACCTGCCCGTCTATCCATTTATCCCCTTGATTTGATTTAAAATTTTTGACTTTTACAATTGTACCCGGCTCTAAATTACTTAGCTTCTTACTATTTCTATCAAAGTATACTTTTTGTCTATTTTGCCTATCTATTAATTTATTTCTAGTATTGGAGAGAGGTTGAACTTTTGGTTTTAATAAACTGTCTTTTACTGGAATTAAGGTTTTTAATCGTCTACTGAACATAAGCTGAGCAGGACTAGGTAAGTTTGAAGCTATTGGTGTGTTTCTTATTTCTAGCAAAGCTAAATGGAAATCATCGCCAGACTGAAAACATTTTTTAAGAGTGTTTTTTACAGTTTGAACAAACCTCTCCACTTGTCCGTTACTTTGTGGATAATGAGGACTTGTTTTTATAGACTTAATTTGCCAATCTTGGCAGAATTTTTTAAATTCCCATGAATTAAAACAAGGACCATTGTCCGAAACTAAGCTCTCTGGGATTCCATGAGTTAAAAATTACCTTTTTAAAGTATTGATTACACACTGGCTTGTTTCTGCAGGCAGTTTTTGTACTTCAACAAATTTAGAATAATAGTCAACAGTGATTAAGTATTTATCATTATTGAACGAAAATATATCTGTTCCAACCTTTCTCCATGCTCTCCGTATGGAACTTCATGTGAAATAAGAGGCTCCTTTTGATTACAATTACTATTTGACATACAAGCTTCACATGACTATCAAATTATTTATATCTGCATACATTGCGGGCCAAAATAAGAGTTGCTTTGCATTTAGTTTGGGTTTAATCTTGCCTAAGTGTGCTATGTGCAACCTTGCTAGCATTTCCTTTCTTAAGGGCTTTGGAACAAAAATTATATTATTTTTAAAAATTATACCATTTGCATAATAAAGTTCATCTTTATATTGCCAATATATCTTAAATTCGTCTCTTAGAGACTTCTTTTCCTTAGGAAACCACTTTGTAATTATTTGTATTAATCCCTGTAAATGAGCGTCCCTTAAGGTTTCCCTCTTGAATTCTTCAAATTTTTCTGAACTTACCGGCATATCTTTTGTTATAAAAAGTAAATGATTTTCAATTTCTGTGCATCTCAGTTCAAAATTTTCATCAAAATCATTTTGAAAAGCTCTACTCAAGGCATTTGCCAACAGTAGTTCTTTTCCCGGTTTATAAATAAGGTTAAAAGAATATGGTTGTAACATTAAAAGCATTCTTTGCAACCTCGCAGGTGCTGTTAGTAAAGGTTTTTTGAAAATATTAATTAATGGTTTGTGATCTGTCTCGATCGTTACATCTGAGCGTCCATATATGTAGTTATGAAATTTTATGCAAACATGGCAAATGGATAGCAGTTCTTTTTCGATCTGTGCGTATTTTTGCTGCGTAGGGGTAAAAGCTTTTGACGCATACGACACTGGTGCACTGTTCTGAAGAAGAACTGATCCACAGCCATTCTGCGAAGCATCGCAAGAAATTACTACAGGCAAGCCCGATGAATAAAATTGCAAAAGTGGTGCAGTCATTAATAAAGATTTAAGTGTTTGAAATGATTTTTCTTGTTTATTACCCCAATGAAATTTTACATCTTTTCTTACCAAGGACCTTAGCGGCTCGGTTACTTCAGAAAAATTTGGTATAAAGCGACTCACATAATTTACGATTCCTAAAAATCGTTCGATATCTTTTGCACAACTTGGTATTTGTATATTTTTTATTGCAACTACTTTGTTTTCATCAATTTCCAGTCCCTTACTTGACAAATTGAAACCCATATATTTGACAGAGTCAACACAAAACTTGCATTTATTTATATTAAACTTTACATTATTTTCCCTAGCAACCTGAAATAATTTATTTAATTTAATCTTGTGCTCCTCCAAGGTTTTTGAATATACTAAAATATCATCCACATACATCCCTGTGCCTTCCACCGCATCAACAATTTCCCTTAATTTTTTCATAAATCCTTCTGAAGCAGAGCTTATACCATAAGGTAACCTCAAAAAGCGATATCTACCCCAAGGGGTGTTAAAAGTTGTTAATTTACTACTACGTTCATTTAATTTAATCTGCCAGAACCCGTTACTGCAGTCTAAAACAGAAAAGTACTTGGCATCTTTGAGGTTACTTATAATATCATCTAAATTAGGTATGTAAAAATGCTCTCTCTTTATAGCTACATTTAAATCTTTCGGATCAATGCATAATCGTAAATCATTATTAGATTTCCTTACAATTACTAAACTATTTACCCAGTCCGTTGGCTCATTGACTTTCCGTATGATCTGGGCATTCTCAAGTTGTTGTAGTTTATCCTTGAGTGGTTGATGGAGGGCATAGGGTACCTTCCGCTGCTGGTGGATCCTTGGAGGTACACTTTCATCAAGTTCAATGTTAGGTTCCCGGTAGGCAACCAATTCCCTGAAAGACATCAGAATATTTATTAATTAGTTGTCCAGAACTATCATTTTGACTAAGCAGGTTAATTGAGGAGTTTTTTCTAGCCTTTCTTTGTAATAAATTTAATTTTTCACAAGCATTACCATCTAATATGGGAGGATTATTAGTGCGTACTATGTTAAACCTAACAGTAACATTGGTATTTTTTACATTGCAACGTTTTATTTTTATAGTAATCGTTCCCAAAGAAAAAATTTTTCCATCATTGTAACTTACTAAATTTATATCGGGTTTATCTAGTTGCCCCATTGGAATATTTAATTTTATGAATTCGTGGTAAGGTAAAATTGAGATGTCAGCACCGGTATCTAACCTAAATTGTACTTTTAATTTATTATTTACATACAGATTTTCAAACCATTTGTTTGGGTCTGTGGAATTCTCACCATTTGTTAAATTAAAAATAGTTAATTCGTCCATAGGTAGTTCAGAAACGTCCAGAAATCCATTGTTGTTTATGTTATTTACAAATTGTTTTTGTTTACAAACTCGAGAAAAATGGTTAAGTTTTTTACATCTGTCACATTGTTTACCATAGGCAGGACATGCATTTATTTTATGATTCTGACCACATCTTAAGCAATTTTTAACAAGTTTTGCATTTAAATTATTATGAAAAGTACTTATCTTTAGTTTCCTGTCGCTGTAGTCACGGCCATTTTGAAGTTTGGGCTGACTGGCGTTTCTCCCATTGACAGCTGACGTCGACGCTGGCGCATTTCTTTCACGTCGCTGGAAATTCCCGCGTTGAACCACATGGACTTCATGCTGGTGGCTCCTCTTGTCTCCTTCAATAATTTGGAGTCTTCCTGTGGCTGTTTCTGCGGCTCTGCAGACATCTAGGGCTTTGTTGAGGTCTATATCAGCTTCTCTTAGTAGTCTTTCCTTCATGGCGGTATCCGCGATGCCCAGAATCAGTCTGTCCCTTATTAGGCTGTCTGTTAACGTAGAAAACTCGCATGAACTGGCCAACTGTCTCAGTTCAGTCACGTAGGAATCGTAGCTTTCGTCTTCTCTCTTGTTTCTTGTGAAGAACAGGTATCTTTCATATGTGACGTTTTTCGTTGGAGTAAAATACTCGCTGAATTTTCTCAAAATCTTCTGGCACTTCGTTTTATCGTCCGTTTCTCTCCAAGAAAAGTTATTGTAAATTTTCAAAGCGCGATCTCCTATGCGGTTTAGCAGTATATATCCTTTTCCCTCCTCGGATTCCGTGTCTAATTTACTGGCTTTCAAGTAAATGCTGAATTTCTGACTGAAAAATGCCCAATTTTCAGCCATGTTACCTTGAAATGACAATTCGTTTGGCGGTACCGCGTGCTCGTTGAGGTTAGCCATTGTTTTTTCTAAATTCCTTTCTGGCTAAATCGTTGCGATTTCACAGATTCACACCTGACACCATGTTCTGGTTCTTCAATTACTTTGGTTTACTAACTTATATAACTTTAACTAGTGAGTGGAAGCATTAAAATGAAACAACATATTCTGCTGGACGCTGGCAACTTAGAGAGACCAGCTTTCGTTTATTCGTTCACCATCTAGACATTCTGACATGCGCATTAAATTAAGACAATGTACAGTCTGTCACAGAGTATACTGTACAGTATGTCACAGTTCTCGCTCTGGAAAACATAGAACATCATTCAAATCCTTTTCACCTAGGATCTGTCTTAATGCCTCTCTGCTCTGAGCGCCAAACATTCTTTTCTTAATTTTATTTGTTGACTGTTTACCCACCTTGATATTAACAGTAACTTTTTGTCCAGTGTGCTCATTTTGTATATGCATTACTTCTGCGTTGTATGAGTCACAGTTCGAAAGTATGTTATCGATGCAAGTCTGAGGTCCCACCCATTCTTGTGCAATCCCAAATGGACGGACATACATTAAATGATCCGAACACAGAACAACAAAATCTGAGCAATATTTGCTATTTCTGTTCAGGTCAATATTGAAATGTCCATCTGTAAAAACCAAACAATTTTCATTAGAAATTCTACGTAATATGTTTTCTAATCTACTTAAAAACGCTGTCTTTAAAGCAGCAGGTGATCTATAAACAATAAAAACTATCATTTTAAGTTTATGAATTTCCAACTCGACTCCTTATACCTCAAAAACTTTGCTTACTGATAAATTGACAATGTCTTGCCTTGCCCGCCACTGGATGTCGGTTCTCAAAACAATTGCGGTGCATCCATGTGTTCTCGCCTCTCTGCAGTAGGCAGCAGCTAGGTTGTAGCCCACAATATTGTAGTTCAGCAGCCGACTCTCTGTTTACCTATGTGATGCAGACTGCAATGCTTTCTTTATGGTTGTCTATCCATGTTTGTGTACTATCAATATTGTTTCCGATGGATTGTACATTGTGATGTAAAATCGAATGTTCTTTCGTAGCCAGTGCATTTTCTACATGATGTGCTTTACTTATTGTTGACGACGTCTGAGGTTCATAAAATGGTTTAAGACCAAGCCCTTGGGCTACGATTCTGCTGCTAAAAAGACATCTGTATATTCTATGTCAATTCCTATACGAAAACTAGTCGTGATTAGTGTTGTGAACACGGGAACGTTCTAATTGTGGGGGGTCCTGCTCGTTTCTGCTCGTTTATTCTCGTTCATTCTCGTTCGTGCTCAGGGAATGTGCTATTTTAATACTTGCTCAAGCTCAATTTATTATCTTTTATCCATAATGTAAAAAATTAAAATTTCACATTAATACTTAAAACTTCACTTAGACATTGACAGAACTGTTGAAATGTCAAAAAATCTCCATGGAAATGTATCAGTTATCAGTTGCTTGTAGTGTGAAAAGTAACTAAATTCGCGAAGAAATGCGTCAATAACTTCACGAAAAAAAGTGTAATGCTAGCTTTATAGAAAGAATATTTCCCGTAGTGTTAAATTTATTTGTCGCAAAAAAAATTGGTGGGTTTCAATTTAAAAATATTGCGAGACCCTATAAAGTTTTAATAATATAATAATAATAATGTAATAATTTTCTAAAACAATTCTAATATTTTTAGTTGTATATTTTGGAATACATTCATCAATGGGGTTACGTTCATGCCGATATTAAAGCAGCTAATATATTATTAGGCACCGAGAAAGGGACCAAAACCTCGCAAGTATATTTAGTTGACTTTGGTCTAGTTACCAGATTTACCACGGAAAAAGAATTTAAACCAAATCCTAAGCAAGCACATAATGGAACCATCGAGTTTTTGAGCAGAGATGCGCATCAAGGAGGTATTTCATTCTTATATCATAGAGGACAAGGTTTTTCTTAAAATATATTTAGTTGCATGCACAGATATAATTATATATATATTAGTACTATATGGCGCCTTTAACCAATGTAAATGTAGTGAAGCCGAGAGGTCCTTGTCGATTGAGGGGTATTCCGTTCAGTGCGCATGCGCGGAAAAAGAGACGACGATTCTTCACGAGTCAACACGACATTAAAGGATGAGGTTATCTCGCTTTGCGTCACATTTAAAAAAACAGCAATTTGTAAACAAACATTAACGTTCGATTTGTTAAGATTTTGTTATTTTCGATTGATAAAAGTAGAAGAATCTATATTTAACATTTATTAGATTTTTAACAATTTCATTAATAAATTTCGATAGATTGAAGTCAAAATGAAGGTATATATGAAAGATTCCCGTTTCAACGATACATATGCGCTTTTCATATTGCTATTTCATTTCCAAGTACGTGGGTAATGTTATGTATATATTTTTCTATTGAATTTATACTTACATGGTTTTGATTAATAAAATATATCCAAAATCGGTTGCTTATTGACCAAAAATAGACATTATAATCGTATTCTTCGTGTATGTAACTCGCTTGTCGAAAATCTTAGAATTATGTAACAAAATCAATTTAGTAAATTTGGTATAAAAAGCAGTATTAGATTTTGAAATTTTAATTTATAACGCGGTGGCTTAAGTGTGGAATGATACTAGAATTGCAGGTTTCACTTGACCCAAGCTTGGTATAGTTAAATACAATAGCATAGCTTGAGTAAATCTTACAAAGACAATAAGTCGGAAATTAGAAAGTGGTGGCATTATTATATCTACTTTGTTTATTGTTATGTTGAAAATTGGGAATTTTTTTTCAGAAATAAACTGTTTTATTGCTTTCTTGTCCCATAACTGTGTTCTATTTATTTTTTAGTTTTTAGTAGAACGTCCTAAATTCATTAAAAAAAAAATGAGATTTTTAGTACTTTTAAATTTAAACTTTCTGGGCGTTTTAAAAGTACATTGTAATTTATTGAGTCAGCTAATAATTGCTATTTCTCAGAACTCCGCACCAACATGTACAATACTACTAGGATCAGATCTCAATTATATTTCATAAAATAATATGATAGAATTGATAGGGGTTATAATTACATTTGTGGTTCCACATTTTCTGAATTTCAAAGCGGACAAAAGCTTTTGAGAAAATGAACAAAACGACGAGCTGTCAATTTACAAAAGTCGACTTTTGAGGTTTTGCTGTGTTCTTCAGAAAAGCATTGAAACCGCACTTATGGAGCATGAAGTCGAAATGCCCCTAAGGTTGCTGCTTCCATTTGTTGAGGTAATGGCCATATAGTACTTATACATACAGGGTGTCACAAATTCGAGGCGTACCATTGGAGTCCTGGAAATGGTAAGACATACGAGCAAGTTTAAATAAGGACAAAGTTGCGCAACTTAATGCCCATCAATATGCCGTCAAGAAGATTCGTGTATTCCGAGATATTCGAAAAAACCCTAATTTGGCGTTTTTAATTTATATTTTTTCCTACCTTTATTTGAATAGATAATTAAAAACAAATTTACCATTCTCATTGCCACTTTTCCTCTTCTATTAGACTGTGGCATCAGATTTTGAATCCGACGTTTAGTCTTTGGACCCCATAATCATTTTTTTTAATACGGACCTGGATTTTTTATTTCATTTTTGAAATCACCAAGGCTAGCTGTATTATATTATTGCATTACTTTGGTTAGGATTTAGCATTTTAAGCTAATAAAAACATCTTTCAATAATGCTTTTGTTTATTTTTTTACTTAATTTATTTCTTAATGATCTTAAGATATCTTAGGAATCCCCGTAAAATATTTTTCTGTATTAAATTAAAGTTGTAGAGATAAAATAATATACATTCACTATAAAATACCATCAGGCTTTTATTTAGGACCTTTAAAAAACATTGCCATTTTGCACATTGGTATGCATCGACTTATTCCGCTAATGCCCATAATTTTAAATTAAATTTTTTATTTAATTATTATTCCTATTTTAAACAATTAGAAAGCAAAAATAAGCTGAAATTAGATAAAAAAATAATTTTCTCTTTTAAAAAAATTAAAAATTGACTTTGATGTCTATCCCAGAACGCTTAAATAAAATCAATTTCTTCATCGTAGCTTGCCATGGAAACAAATAAATTATGGCGAATTTTCATAAGGGACAGTCCGAAATTATCTATTTCAAGGTTTTTGTGAGGTGCTATAGGTTGGCCTTTTAAAATCTAAAATGGGATTTTCTACTGGGGAAAAAGTGACCTGGAAACGATAATTTTGCAAAAGAATTAAGGCAGCAATTTATTTTTTATTTCGATTTTTCTAATCCGGCCCTGCGTCTGACACATAATATTACCTTTTCTTTTTAATAACCATCTATTCTTTTGTGTAATAACAAAACCTAATGTTAAAAACTTATTAATTAACAAAGGTCCTGGCTAATGATATTTTCAATAAGCCATATTTTATAATACTAAAATTAAAACATTATAAGAAATATAGTATTAAAATAAAAATACATTCTTAAACATGAGTAATTTCGATTTAATTATAAACAGTCGAAAATAAAAAAAGAACAATTTAATTACTGACTAGATGTATAAAAATATTTTCTTGAGCAGCGATACATTTTCCATTTTTTCCCTAACCTTATCGATTGCTCTTTGAATAGATCTACGCATAATTCTGCGGAAAGATTGTACAATTTATATAATTACAATTTCCGTTTTATAAATGGTATTTTTTTAAAGCCCCCCACCCCACACAAATAAAAATCAAGAGGCGGCAGATCCGGAGATCTTGCTGGCCAGTCTACAACACCTCTAACTAAGAATTCCGGATAGGCAGGTTTTATTTTTTTTTCTTTTCACAGCGTTCTTCCACATTATTCCGTCAAATTTGTATAGTTATCCATAAGTAGTAATTCGTTAATCTGCGTGTTTTAATATATACACTAATAGTTTTTTTAGTAAATTAAGTAATTTGTGTTAAATTTTTATTTGGTATTCTTTTTAATATTATTTTATTAGAAATTATGAATTTTTTCGCACTCTTGGCACGCAGGGCCGGATTAGAAAATTTGAAATAAAAAATAAATTACTGCCTTAATTCTTTTACGAAATTAACGTTTATCCAAGATTTTGAATAAACATGGCCTTTTATTAAAAAAATTAGGTCCGTATTCAAAAAAGTGAAACTAATGATAGTTCCAGAAAGATAAAACGTCGTATGTCAAAACTAGTTAGGGATTCTAAAAGTGAATAAAAAGTTGACCTAATAAAGGGTAATTTGTTTTCTTTATCTTTTTCAGTTAAGGCGGAAACTGAAAAAGTCTATTTTACAATTTTTCGAATATCGCCGGAACTACTCGGATTCTCAGTGTTTTCTTTCTGGATTATTACTAAGTCTTCGTATCTCTAAAGGGCGCTACACACACTCATGCAAGTCGGCCTACTTGGATTGTACAAGCTAGGTCGAATATGAAGTCTGATATTCGTCTTTGTATCCACACACAGATTTTGTCAACGACTCAACTTTTTTCATTCTGGTAGTAGAGCAAAAGTCGCACTTTAGCAGTGAGAACTTTTTTTAATTTTCTTTTATAGTGAATAATAATAGTATGGTTTCCGATGATATTTTAATAGCAACCGCCATTGCATTGTATATAACACAACGTCTAAAAAACGGCCACGGTGGTCAAAAGAATGGCTGAAAAAATTAGCAGCGTATTCTCCCTATAAACTTCAATAAATTCTGCCGAGAACTCTCTTCATAGACTTCTTAAATCCGCTATATTTATAAGCACTGCGCTATAAACTTTTATTTATTTTAACTATAAAGTCGGCCAACTTGACAGATTCGCATGCACAATAATACACATACTCCGAGTTAGTATAAAAAGTTTGTACGCAATTCGTTCTGACCGGTTACGCTCATGCCCGACAGATTCAACTCGAGCACCAGCTTCTGCTACACACATTTATGCAAGTCAGCCGACTTGGCTTGCACGTGCTAAGTCGGCCGACTTGCATGAGTGTGTGTAGCGCCCTTTACGGTTTACGATATCCCTGTAGTGATAAACGAATTTGTTACACCCTGTGTACGAAAGCTAAAGAACTTCGCCAAAATGTTTATAATATGTATTACTTTTTCACTAGTCTAGACACATGTTTTAAAAATATTTTACATATAATGGGTAGCCCAAAATTTTTTAATGATATAAACCTATATTTTTTTAAAGTGGACACCCTATATTTTATGATTTTAAATTACGGTCTTCATCATCCTGATCCCTTTGGTTAAGGTTATAAGGGTCAGAAGTTAGTAGTTTTTGGAAAATGTTAGCTTTTTGGTGAAAAACGTCTTTATTCCATGACATTTCTGTGTTGTAGTTAATATATACAATTTCGGCACGTTTTGTGTTTTTGGGGAATTTGTACAATATGATTTTTTTTTAATGATCAGGAAGTACTGGTTCAATTGTTTATGGCGCTCTGCGAGCGGTGCGTGTGCGCTGGAAACGATTTACCTTGGTCTTAAATCTTGGTAGATCATACTCGTTCGAAACACGGTCTCAGGGAGGTCGTTCTCCAAATGATTTTTTTTTTAAACAGTGCCGTACGAGTGACGCTAAGCTGAACCACGTACGGGTTGGGCTGCAGTGGCTCATCGTGTATTTTTACCATGCACCGCTCTGGGTGGAATCAATCGGGTAACCTCATTTAAGCACTTGTCATGAAGATATTTGTAAAAGAGGCTCAAGTCGCCAACCTGCCTTTGATGTTTAAGGCTTTCTAGGTTGTTTGTCAGATCATAGTCATCGATGAAGCGCATCGCTTTTCTTTGAATGGAATCTGGCAATCTCGGGGCATGTTAAGGAGCAGAGCCCCAAATATGTGAGCAGCATTTTAGCAATGGTCGAATTTGATCTTTATAGAGCGTCAAAAGCTGTTGGGATGGAAAAGTATTATTATTATTATTAAATTATTAAAAGAATTAAAGTTTATTCCAAATTTCTGCGAGGAGTGCGAAGCTGCCTTAGCAATGGCCGCAACGTGATTAAATGCCAAGACATATGACTATCCAAATTGGCGCCCAATAAATGAATTGATAAAGCCAAGGGAATCGAGTGTCCCGCCATGACTATCCGGTTCTTCAACATTCACTTTTTAAGAAAAAACCTACCGCCTGGGTTTTTTTTGCATTGAATTCTACTTGGTTACTGTCACCCCAAGACAGAATTTCTTCCAGGTCTTTGTTGAGATTTAAGACCTCTTGCTGCCTATCGAGATGTGAATTGGCAGTCGTTATTCGAGCATACAAAGTAAAATATGAAACAAGTGTGCTGTCATCAGCGAAAGGTTTTTAGTTATTTCCAAAATATCGTTAATCTATAATAAGAAGAGGGTGGGCGACAACGTAGAATTTTAAGGGACTCCGGCATTGATGCTAAATGTGTCTGGAAGAAATCCGTTCATCGCCACTAGCAGAGAACGGTCTTTAAGAAAGCGTGACAGCCATGAACAAAATGGAACCGGCATTCCGTATGCTCTCACTTTAGTTAGGAGCTCCTCTCTTGGGCAGACGCCTTGGAAATGTCTAGTGCTACCGCCCGGGACGCCCCATGATGTTCTATTGCGTTGTTCCAAGCGTGAAACGTAAGCCAGAATATCGCCTGTTGATCTAGACTTACAAAGTGCATACTGGCCATAATGTTAAATGTACCTAGGCCCCTATCCATCCCAATTTTTTTTAAGTAATATAGCTATAATCTTTCGTGTCGAATAATGTAAATAAGACTTAGTTAGATAACCAGTACTTTTTTATTTATTTATAGTGCAAACTCGACGAGGTGACTTGGAAATTTTAGCTTATAATTTAATACAGTGGTTAGGCTGCAAGCTTCCTTGGGAAGATAATCTTACTGATCCCAAAACTGTTCAAGCTAGCAAAGAAGAAAATATGGCAACGGTACCAAAAATGATAAAAGCATCGTTCGGTACCAAAACTCCCCCAAGTAAGTTAAAACTTTGAAATAATTCAAAAATTTGCCTTCGACAAACCATCATGTAATATACAAGGTGTCCGGAATTCGTTGTATTTGCGGGATGTCTAAGCTATTAGTAAAGATTGCAGTTCGCTATCACTCACACTTTTTTGTGAAACAAATAAATTATTCCACGTTCTTTGTTTGTGAGCTATAGGTTATTTTATTTAACTTTCACTTTTTGAGTACTCATATATCCAACCTGTATAATATATACAGTAAAATCTCTCGATAGCGACCACCCTCAGGGAATTAAATGTTGGTCGGTTAATAGAGAAAAATTAAAACAACTGGTCGGCATTTTACAGTATTTGTTTATTAATAGGTATCTACATATCTGTAAATAACTTTAAATATTTTTGTTTAAATTTATCAGAACTAAAGTTAAACGAGATGAAGCCAATGTACTGTATGTTTGCTTTGAAATTCTTATTTTTTAAAATAATCAGGAAATAATGATTACTTCATAATTTTTATTTTATTTTTATAAAATTCAGATTAACATTTTAATAGCAATTGAGAAATATTTGTAGACTTGTCAAAATCGTTAACATTATTTAAAAAAATTTCTCTCAAACTTGCGCAGGCTTGATATTTTGGACACTGGAGCAAGTTCAGGTTCCTGTTCCTCTGTCTTAAAGTTGGGAGTAGTTTCATCAGCTTTTTGTATACCTTCAATACACTCGATCATAGTTAATTCTGAACTTCCTGTTGAAAAATCGTTATCAATAGAGGGACATTGTTTCAAGTTCACAAATGTGTCCTTAATGTTAGGAAACACTGGTGCTAGTGAAATATTATCTTCATCTTCGAAGTCTTCGATCTTCGATATTGATATCGGCTGATTCGCCACAGTTTTCTTGAACTTAATATCGTGCCAACGATGAAATTTTTCTAACCATCCATGATTCCTTGAAGTTATCTGATCCGAGACATTGAGCAGATTTGAGGGCTTTTGCTTGAATTATGGGCCCGGATATTGGTAAGTGCTTGTTTCGCGCCTTACAAAACCAGTTAAAAACAACTTGGTCCACTGCCAGTCCTTCGGTTTTGGGAAATTTCCTTTTTTGTCACCGTTGTCGCCTTCTTGAAACAAATTTCTAACGTCTGCTTTATTTCGAAGCAACATAGTCACTTTCAACTTTTCAGCCAATTTCCTGGTACTTAAATCAGTTTTTTCACTTTCCCCGATTATTTCAATTTTTTTGCTTAAAGAAAGACATTTCCTTTTTTCCACCATTTTCAAATATTCACATTAGTCCTAAAACACACAAAAACTGTTCAAAACAAAACTAATGTTAACAACCGATTTATCAGCCTTTAAAGCAAATTGAATAGATCCGCCTGCAATAAAGTAATTTTGTAGTGTATGTACCTATATTTATTAAGAATTGTCGGGTCGGGTTTTACTGCCCCTAATGGAGGGGTTTTTTTAGCATTAATGATTACTAAAAATTCCGATGATGAGTGCCCGCGGTCGCTAAACAGATGGGTCAGTAAAGACTAGTATAAAATATTGGGATTGCCATTTTTAAATATGGGGAATTCATAACCGGTCGTTTAACGCAGGTGGTCACTTTATAGAGGCGGTCGCAAACAGAGGTTTTACTGTATCATCAGCAAAGTTGCGGTTTTTTAAGTGGGACGCCCTGTATTGTAGCATTCCGCTCACCGAGGGCTTTTTAAAAATGTACAACATGATACTTATATTGTAGGCTGTAAAGGGTTATAATTTTTTAATGCATTGTGTATTTGTCGGATTTAGGACAAAAATGATGAAAAATAAATTATATATTATTGTTGGATTTCAGCCTTTAACTTGTTCATATCATTCAAATTCCATTGTTGAGTTTTTTTTTTTTGTTGGGTGATAAATCTCCCTCTATCTCTGGAGAAATGTGTTTTTTTATAGTAAAGATTTAATTTGAAGTACCAGTATCTTTGTCCTTGTTATTAAGATATAATAGAGAAGAAAAACATTTTGTGCATGAGCAGATCGTAATGTTGAGTGTTACTCTTAATTCCTAAAAATCGTCGTCATGCCAGATGATAGAAATGGTATTTAATCAACGAATGACTCCACTAATTAGTGGTCACTCTTTAATTATACGTTCCTGGGCACCTTATTTGAATGTGATCCACGACCGGGTCAAAACAATGCAGCCGGATAGGAAACGCCATGTACCATATGGTCTAAGCTTAGGTCATCCTTTTGAAATAACTCGTGTCAACAATTTAGGTTGGTTTGGATGCTACACTGACATCAATTTTGCATCAAAACCTTCGTCAAGAAAGGTTATAGTGTCTCGTGTCGTATGTGCTGTTGACCGGTCATGCTAAAAATAGCATTGCTGAATGTCATAATCGTGTAGTTGTTGAAAAAATTCACTCAAAATGTTGTTTCTGTGCCACTCTGCATTGACGGTTATTTAAAAAAAAAATGCACAATTTTTGAGCATGTAATGAAATTCAACAAAAATATGCGGATTGTCGTTATATTATTGACAAATCATTGGCCGTAAGCTAGACGTCTGGGGTGGTCTGCCGGCAAAAGGGATTGATACGATTACATCTTATATGGGTGCAAGTTCTTCTTTACAATGGTTTGGCATGTTTCATAAGAAGGCCCTATTTCCCAAACCAGACGTTTCAAAGGTTTTGTAGGTCCTTGTTCACGAACTTCATTAGCAACTTCATCTGTACGAATGGTTGGCCTACCAGTTTTTTTTTATGAGTTGTGTTAGTTGCGCGAAGTACATCAACGTAATCTGTGAGACATGCATAAAAGTCCTTTAAAAATACTGCTAAATCTGGGAAGTACTCTCGGAAATCGTTCAAACATAAACGCTAATTGTATTCCCAAATTCCATTAATTAGCACACCAATTCATAAATAAGCTTCAATCATGTAAATATTGTGCTTGATTGTGAAACCCATAATTCAAGACCAGCTTAAGATTACAATAGCAAGGAATCTTCACCAGAGACAAATTTTGATGATCAAAGAATGATTGACATCCAAACTAACCTAAACTAATAGAATTATTTCCAAAAGCTAAGCCATCCGTTTTAGATTCCAAAAAAGTATGTAAGTTATACCTTGTTTTGGGTCACCCATCATATACCTTCAAAATTTTAATTTCAATTTGTTCCAACTTTTACGTTTCCACTGTTAATTGTATATCTTATATGTTTTTACTTGTTTTATTTAGAAGCCATTGTTGACTTCCTGAAATACCTGAAAACACTCAAATTCAATACAGAACCTGATTATAAGAAAGTCAAAGACATTTTTGCATCAGGAGTTAAAGAAGGCGGTGGATCCATCGGTACACCATTAGAGTTTTCTGAAGCTAAATCACCATTAAAAAGGACTTATACTCCTCATCCAAATAAAAAAAATAAAAAGACCAAACTAACTAAAGCTGACGGAAATAGTGATGCTAGTAATGACGAGGGAGAAGCACCAACAACTAAAACGAGAGGGACTACTAAAAAGATAGTTGCAAATAAAGACAGTGATATTGATAGAAATGATGAAGATAGTAGCGATGAAGAAACACCAAAACCTAAAAAAAGAGCGAATATTAGAAAAAATGTTGTTAAAAATGAGAGAGATGTTGAAAAAAACACTGAAGTTAGTAGCGATGAAGAAACACCAAAATCTAAAAAAAGAGGGAAAAATAGAAAAGATGTTGCTCAAAAAGAAAAGGATGTTAAAAATAATGGTGTAATTGATAGTGATGAGGAAACACCAAAGCCTAAAAAAAGGGGAATTGTTGGAAAAAATGGTGCACAAAAGGAAAGTGATGTTGATGCCGTAAGTATACAATTTATATTTATACAGAGCATTACAAGCTCGATAGCGCATTTTAGGTAGTGAGCAGGGTGACCGATTTCTAATGGGACATAAAGCAACAGGCGGCACTAGAGATCACAATAGGGAGATTGGGACAAATAGGCGTTAATAAAATGTTGATGGTGTTAACTGTGAACACTTATTTCTGAAATTAAGCTATACATAGTGAAGATTTTAAAGTGTTACAACGCAAAATCCGAGAAATGGCTGGAAATATTTTATTCAAATTTTAGGACACCAATAGTTTTATTTTTAACATTTAACCACCCTACAGATTTTATCTGGCTGGTGACATATTTCAACTGAAAAGGTGTTTATTCGCGATCTCCGTCACATATTCTTTGCTGCGAAACGTTTCAAAACATTTTCGATTCAAATTATCAAATTGTGTCGAGACACATGTGTTCCGAAACTTTTGCGACACATTGTCAAACTTAGTTACTAGAAACATTTATGGACTGTTCGTTTCGAAATATTTTACAAACAACAGTGTCGATACATTTACGACATGCGGGAATGAATATTTTTCGAAACATTTTCAAATAAAATTATGAAGTTGCGTAAGACACATAAGCTCCCAAATTGTAGCGACACATTTTATTTATTAAATTAATCAAAACAAATTGGTATTTTTATGCTTCGAAATATTTATTCCACAATGGAATCCATTCATTTGCGAAACTTGTGTAGAAAATAATTTCCGAAAATTTCAGAAACCAGAAACAACCTGCTCGTCGATCGAAACAAATTATCATAACCTATAATTTTCAAATTTTTAATTTAGAATTTTGGATTACTTATTTTAACTATTTCACGTTTACTTTTTGATAATATGAGAAGGAAGCAACACTATAAACATTCCTCGAGGTTTTATATGTTTGATATATAACCGAAACTGTTTCTGTTTCAACACCTTTTCTATTAATTATGGTTACATAATGTACGAAACATTATAGAAACCAAATACTAGAAATTGTGCGTCGACTCCATTTTAGACCAAATTAATTTTCCGCGTTCTGGCTGCCATTTTGACAAATTAATTTGTAACTTGTTAATCTTGGTTTTAACTAAATTCCTCCATCTTTTGAAATGCCAAAGAGTTGTTGCATTAGTTCTATTTAATTACCCAATTTATTAAAAAGAGAAAATAAGGGAAATCTTTTTTTTTTTATTTACTATTTTTTACGGTCGTCGGCGTATCAGAGGCCATCTTGAACCGGTCATCGACCGTACGGTTTTTAATCGTGCGGTCTACCGACTGGGGAGTGTAAAACGGCACCTTCATCCTACGAGATATCCGATCTCATCCGGCCTGTCCGGCGTGAATAGGATGGTTTTGATGTCGATTCATTTTACACTCTTCCCTAAGACAAGAGCACGCGGTGTTTCCCAAGCGGTCACCCATCCAAGTACTAACCGCGCTCGACACTGCTTAACTTCGGTGATCTGAACGGGAACCGGTGCTTCAAGTGTCGCTAGGCCCTTGAATCTTGAAATTATTATTAATTAAACTATTATTTTATTCTGTGAATGCAAATAAATTGAGCGCCTATTAAAAATATAAAGCTAAATTACTAAATTGCACGATCAAATTTATTTCGACAGTGATTTTTTGTTCCCTATTGCAATATCTATATGAAATATAATAAGTATTACATCCATAGGCAACGCCATTATGGCGAAATCACTTTGTTTTCATATTGTTTTTCTTTCAGTTCACAGACTGCATGTATATTTAATGATTATTTGTTTCCTTACTTTCTCCATTTTGACATCTTTAAATACAAATACAGGCACACTTGGAAACAATTTTGCCAAAAAGTTCCTCGCTGGTTTAGCGCATGCTCCAATACTACAGCGCCCTCGAAGATGTTGAACTGTCACAACAGTTTAGAAACATTTTCGAAATATTTTGGAAACATTTTTGATTCAAGTTTCGATTTTGCATCGAAACAGCGAAAGTCACAGCTAGTACCACCACTCGGAAACAAGAGGAAAACCGCCATTTAAAATGTATACGTTTCGAAAATATTTCCAAACTTGTAGCCAACGGTTTCCAATTGTTGTCGGAAACAGAAACATAGTTTAGATACATTTACCAATATGTGTCTAAAAATGCTACTTGGGGTAAGTAAGCAGAAAATTGTTACATTTACTCTACTAATTGCTGAGTTACGAATTTTTGAATAAACAAAATTAGAACACTTAAAACTATCATTCTACCGTAAATTTAACGACGATCGTGCTTTAAAAGATATTCGAAATAACCCCCATCTACTTCTAAACATTTTGCAATTATTTTTTGACATGACTAGCGCACACGATTTAACATTTGATGAGTCACTAAATTACATGCTTGTCGAATACGATCTTTCCCGTTTCACAAGAAAAAATCCATTGGGGTTAAATCCGGTGACCTTGCATCACGACCAATTCATCTGTTTCCAAACATTTCATTTAGTGTATTTCGAGCTTGCCGCGCAAAGTGTGGCGGGGCACCATTTTGCTCAAACCATATTTCGTGCTGATTTGCATTATTATCCAGAAGTTGTGGGAAATCGTTCCTTAAAAAAATTGAGAATTTCTCCATGTAGGAGACTAATCCAGATTAATTTAAATAATTACCTGACCACAATTGGTTAATGTTGCTTCGTCAGAAAGGACTATATTTCTTAAAAATACATAGTTTTCGTTAATTTCAATTCTTAACCAGTTACAAAATGTGATTCTATTTTGAAAGTCTTGGGCATACAATTCCTGATAAAGAGTTATGTGGTGAGTGTGAAAATTGTGCTTATGTAAAATAGCAGTACCGACTTTTGACACATTCCTGAATCACGAGCAAGTTCCCTTGTACCAGCATGAGGATTTATGGCTATTATACCCAAAACTTCAAGGGCCATATCGTCATTGTTTTTGTTTGTCTTCGAACTCTGTTCTTATTTCAAAGGTTTCCGGTACCGCGTCCTTGATCGTCTAATCGCTTAAATGCCGTATGAGATTTTACTTTTCCATTTGACATTTCAAATTTGTCACCAGCCAGATAAAATCTAAAGGGGGTAAATGTCAAATATGTTCTAAAATGTGTCCCCCAACCTCCCCCTATTGGCGTTCGAAAATTTAAATAAAATATTTCCAGCCGTTTTTTGCATTGTAAGACTGACATTGTAACTTTTAAAACTTGCGGTGAACAGTTTTTAAGTGTGGATAATAGACATGCTTTACAAATGATAATTAAATAAAGCACAATGGCATGTAGTTATTTTTGTATCAAGGGAATGCGGTAGATATATCGGCATAAATAGAAAAACAAAATGTTGATTAAGTATGCCATTCTCATATGAAACAAATTTACATCGATTACTTTCTCCACAGGGCGATTAAATTTTAAGGAAAATAAAGTATCATTTGTTTCACTCGTATAATAATAATATGACACATATCATTTTTTTAAATAATAATAATAATAATCTTTATTGTAAAATTCTTGATAAGTGCATCTGCAATTTAACGAAAGTTTTATTCAAAAAGTTTCAAATTAGCAGAGGGTATTTATAATAATAGTCAAACCTGATTCAAAATTTTCTTATCGGTTTGTTTTTGCTTTTAATAATAATAATAAATGCCAGAAAATCACAACTAGTGTGCTCTACTACATAAATCTTCTATTCTTAACAGAATATTAAACAAATGTTAGTACGGGGTGTCCGGATATTACGTGCATAACATTGGATGCCAGACTTCTGACGTCGTCGATCGATTTAAGCCAACTTAGGTATAATACCCCTAAAGCCTTCACTAAATTATATCAAACCCTTAATCGAATTTTATTGGGTATTAACTATTGTTTGGGAGGAAAACAAGAAGCAAGATTAAATAATACAATTATTTATTGATCAGTTTTTCCTGTCCCGACAAAAGTTTTAACAGATTTGCCCTGGACAGTGTTTGCTCAAATTTACCCCCCAGATGATTAGACAACTAGCGCCACCTACCTTCCACTGCCAAAGCTTAAATGACGTGGTTTATAATACAGATAACAAAGCAAAAAATGCTCTTTACAACGACACCAAATTCGCTCAATTTCATGGAGTAGTTTATATTATCAATAGCCCTGATGAAGCTTTATAATATTAAAGCTAAACGTTGGCAAGCATTTGTTAGCCCTCTTTTATTGTCCTCTCCCGACTCTCTACCATTTAAGCAACGATATAGGACACGAGAACTTCAAATATCAAGTTTTGTAATTTAAATGAATTATTTTTGGAAACCCAAAGGGGCAGAGATTTCTCAAGCACTTAGTTATGTAAACAACTTCACTTTGTAAATTATTTTTAAGCCTTTTATAATGCTTTGTAGCCCCTATTAGTTGGGAGAAGTGGTTTCCTTTTTGCTGACTTTGCCGATCTTTTGCAAGCTTGCAGAAACTTGCAGAAGCTCACTTGGAGGAAAGTTTTCGGACATCCCTATTTAAAATGGAACCCTTTATCCCAACCAATTATAATACATTATTCCTTATCATCTTACCTTATCACCGAGTACCAACACGCAATGGCGATAAAAGGCCAAAAACATCATACTAAAGTTAGCATCGAAACGTTATAAGGATGACATACTTGCTGCAGCCAAGATCAAGGTGCGTGAACATCCAAAAAAGAGTTTATTTTTACCGAGCGCTTCTGCGCCCATATATCTAAACGAACACCTAACACCTCAAAACAAAACTCTTTTTAAAGAAACACGTATTGGCTGCTAAGCAAAAAGGTTATAAATTTGCTTGGGTTCGCAATGGCAGTATTTTTGTACGCAAAAATGACCAGTCTAGGATCATTCATATCACTACTATTGAAACCGTTAATAACTTGGCCTAAGCGTATCTCATCATTGACTACATTAAGTTATACATTTATTTTCTCTAATGGAGACAAAATTAAGTGCTATATATCAAAACACACGAGGATTAAGAACTAAATTAATAGATTTTAAAACCAATATCTATGCAGGCGATTTTGACGTCGTTTTTGTTACTGAATCTTGGCTTAACGGTGATGTTCTTGATAAGGAGGTTGTTGACATACATTATGACTTTTTCGAAGAGACCGAGACACATCGGCATCTCTCAAAACGGATGGCGGGGGTGTTTTTATTGCTGTCCGCAGGGGAATAGAAGCTTCGAGAATCACCGAATTCCAAAGCGATGCAGAGGATGTGTGGGTGAAGCTACGACTTAAGAACCTGATGTGTTACCTGTGTTGTGTCTATCTACCTCCAAACGATGACAATGCGTTCTTTGGCTTTTTGTCCAGGTTGAACTGGATCAGCCAGCAGGTAAATGAAGATAAAATTCTTATTTGCGGAGATTTTAACTGTCCATCTCTTAACTGGGTTTATGAAAACAATAATAATTTTTTAACAAGCCTCAGTTCCGATCATAAATCAGCACTATTGGTTGATATGTTGTCTTTCTGCGGGCTGGTCCAGCTGAACTATTTAAGAAACGACAGGGGGAATACACTTGATTTATTGTTGTGTAATGATAGTACCTTGATTAGTTCTCTGGCTCACTGTTCCTCTCCATTGGTCGCGGAAGATGTTTATCATCCTAGTGTCGAGTTTGAAATATCACACCCTACTGGAAATGGTTAGCACTCCCAGCTACAAATTTCTTAATTTTCGTAAAGCTAACTATAATGCAATAAATAACAATCTTTCGGAAATTTCTTGGGAAAATGCTTTCCGAGATAATACCTTAGATAATAATATCACATACTTAAGTAACAGGTTAAACTCTGAAATTTCAAAAAATGTTCCATGCGGATATCGAAACACTAGATATCCAGTCTATTTCTCTTGTGCAACTATTAAAGTTATAAAAGAAAAAAATAAATTTCATAAAAAATGAAGAGTTTACGGTAATCTACAAGATTTTAATACCTTTAAATTATTAAGAAATCGTTCCAAACGTCTTATTAAACAAGACTATTTCAATTATATAAATCATATTGAAGAAGAAATACCCTATAACAGTAGGAAATTCTGGCATTTTGTCGGGGCAAAAAATCATAATAACTTACCTTCTTCAATGTCATTTAATAACAATGTTGTTGACAACACCGAGGATATTTGTAATCTGTTCGCAGAATATTTTAAAAGTGTCTATGAGCCGAAGTCGAATAACAACTAAGCTAAAAATTACACAGATGGCGATGCCCTTTTCTCTCGCCTTCATTTTGATGTCTTAGGAATTAAAAAAATCTTAATAAATCTAAATACTAAGAAGGGCGCTGGTGCGGATGACATTCCAGCATTATTTGTCGCCAAATGTGCTTTGAGTCTAGCGCTCCCTCTCACCCTGATATTCAACCAATCATTAAGAGTGGGGTTGTTTCCCAAATCATGGAAAAAATCCCTAATTATACCAGTTTTTAAATCTGGCAATAAAAGTGATATTAGTAACTATCGACCAATATCTAAACTGTGCATTTTTGCTAAAGTTTTTGAAAAGGCAATTTATGAACACCTCTTTTTTTTCGTAATAGGTCGATAGAGTCAAATCTTATTTGTTACTCGGAGTTTTTAACTCGTAGTATGGATAATAGAATTCAGGTTGACTCCATCTACACCGACTTCAGTAAGGCTTTTGATAAAATTAACCACCTTTTACTTCTAAGAAAGTTATCTGAGGTTGATGTGGGTGGTGTGATTCTGGACTGGTTTGACTCCTATTTAACTGACAGAGAGCAGCTTGTTTCAGTGGCTGGCTGCAGGTCGAATAACTTTATATCCACCTCAGGTGTACCTCAAGGTAGCCACCTGGGGCCGTTACTATTTACCTTGTACATAAATGATATACAGACATGCTTTCATCATTGCAAATTTCTATTCTATGCAGATGACCTCAAATTATACAGAGAAATATCTGAAGTAAGCGATTGCAAGAAATTGCAAGCAGACTTGGACAGGTTTCACATTTATTGCAATGAAAATCATTTATTTCTTAATCTAAAAAAATGCGTTACTATTACGTTTTCCCGCAACCATAATAAAATGGTCTACAACTACAACCTTGGTGGACATTATTTTAAACGAGTGAGTCAAGTTAGAGATCTGGGAGTTCTTTTTGATGACAAGTTGTTGTTCGACATTCATATACAAAACACTGTCAGAAGTGCGTTCCGGATGCTCGGATTTGTAAATAGACAAGGCAAACACTTTAGGCATAATAAAACATTAATATCTCTTTATTACGCATACGTCTTTAGTCGTCTTAATTTCGCTTCTTCTGTTTGGAACCCACAATATTTTGTTTATAAGTCGCGTATAGAATCTGTCCAAGATACATTTTTAAAATGTTTAGCATTTAGGGATAACATTAGATATGATAATTTGGGAATGCTACGCTCTAAGTATAAGTTGTTGTCCTTGGAACATCGAAGATCCGTTAATGATATACTTAACCTCTATAAAATAATTAACTCAGAAATTGATTCTCCTGAGCTGCTGGCATTGGTGACCTTCAATGTTCCTCAGAGGAATTTTCGGAATATAAATTTATTTAAATCCCGCTTTTCTTTTTTTTTTAGTTCTTTAAACTCGACTTTCTCGAGAATGTTTAAATTTTCTAACTCGGTATGTGATGCAGTGGACTTTTTTTCTACTTCCTTACAAGCCTTTAAGAACAAATTAAAAGGAATATTTATTGACTTTTAGTATTTAGGTTAGTGAGTACCTATTAGGTTTTACTTAGATCTGTTTAGTTGATAGAATAAGTACACTATGAACATTTTAATTAAACTAAATTGTATTTGTAAATAGTGGATACCTTTATGGGAGCATATCCTGTTCGTATCCCAAAGAAAATAAATAAATAAAATAAAAATCTATTATATCCAACTCCTCCCAATAAACAACACCACAGCTGTCATTATTTATTTCACCATTCTTATCAAATATTTTTCTAATAAGCTCCACCACTATTAAGAGTCCTAGTACCACCCACAAAATGTTGCGTGATCTAGCCATTGAGGGTACCAATCCATATCCGACAATATTTTTGGAATGTGAAAATTAAGCCGATTCCAAAGATGCGAGAATATATAGGCGTTTCATTTAAAAAAACAAACTTAAGTTAAAGTTCCTTTCACGAAAAATGGTTCTGATTTAATGACTGCAATAAAATGGGTGCCAAGTGCTGTCGTAAATTCCCAGTATTCATTTTCGGGGCCGGATTATACTGATTTCTAGGTAAGGTTAAATTAAAATAAGATCATTTTAAATGTTTAAAAATCCCCATATAGCAGGTATTTGGAGAGATTGAATGTCAGTCTTTATTTCTCACAGGAAGTGTTCAGTTGTATTGCAATATCATTTTACGAGATATAATATTATAAGCATAAAACAGCATTATGTAGCGTCCGTGGAAAACATTGACAGTGCTTCTTCAAATGTTCCAGTAAGGAAAAGCATTTATCTCTCGATGCTCGAACATTGTAAAAATTGTTTAAAGTTCTTTATTTAGCAGGGGACTTAACGCTAGTGCTGCTGCGAGTGAAACTAGTAATTTGACTAAGTTACCTTCGAGTACAGTAAAAAGAATTGTGTCAAATCCCATCAAATCAAGAGAGAAGCGTAAAGATGCCGGTGCCAATAAATGTTTCAACGAAGCCGACACGGACTTGATAAGGCGGAAAGTCTACACCATATACGAAGAACAACGCGTACCTACATTAGAATCTCTGAAGCAACGACTCACTAATGACAAAACCCAAATAAGCTGTAGCATCACTAGCCTTTGGAGAGTTTTATTTAAAATGGGCTTCAGATATCGCACAATTGACAAACTGTAAGTACTTATGGAATCCCAGCGATTACAAAAATGGCATTGTGAATATATAACATCGATAACACAATATCGTTCTGAAAATCGTCCAATAATTTACTTCGATGAGACATGGTTTGACACGCATGACACACCATCCAAAGGATGGTCCGATTCTTCCGGCAGGTGTAAAACAAGAACTCCGTCAAATAAAGGGAGAAGAACTTTATTTTACATGCCGGGTCAGAAAACGGTTGGCTTCCTGCAATGAATATTAAAGTCTTCTGCGTGGATTACCATGAAGATATAACGGCAGAACTTTTTGAAGAATGGTTCAAAGATGTCTTTTACCAAACCTTTCTCAGAGTAGCGTGATAGTAATGGACAATGCGAGCTGTCACAGTCGCCAATTATATAAGGCTCCAGGTTCAAATAATACGAAATTGGAGATTCAAAACTACATGGCGGCGAATGATATATATTTTGAAGAATTTTATAGAAAAAGTAATTTTTTAGAAGTTTCAAAGGTCTTCTTTATGGAAAAAGTATGTGTTTGTGATGCATTGGCAGAGGAAATGGGACATACTGTGCTACGGCTCCCACCTTATTATTGTATTTTTAATGCCATAGAGCACATGTGGCAATTGTAAGGTCAGATAATACTTCTTCGACTTTAAGTTATAGTGTTGTAGAATTAAGAAAATAATGTGTTAATGATATTCCCCCAGGTAGCTGGAATAATTCAATCCATCATGTAATTACTGTAGAAAATTCTTATGTTACTCTGCATGATACAATTAAACCGATTATAATTAATTTAAATGAGGATAGCGACAGCGAAACAGAACTAGAACTATAGAATAACATTATACATGTAAATAAATATAATTAGTATTTTTCATTAAGTTAATATAAACACATCATACGAGTACAATTACTTAATTTGCTTAGTCCGGCCCTTTACTGCATCTTTATACTTTATATATTTATTGTCCACACAATCGGATCGACCCTTTAGTTTTATTGCAGTTAAAAGGTCAAAACCATTTGCCGTAAAAAGAACTATAATACCATTTTTTTTATTTTTACTCTTAGTCTTTTGATTCTCTGGTTAACATAATAAAAACTTTAAGGAGAAATTGTGCAACTCTTGTATTTATTTTTTTTTCTATTTCAATAAATAAAGTTTTGAAAGGGGTGGCAAATTATACGGAAAATCCCTGTACAATAATTTCATTGACACCCGGTATATCCTACAATTTGATTAAATTACCAGTATGTATATGTAAAAAAACTTTTTTTTTCTTATCAGGGGATAGTAGTCAAAAACTTCATATTTTCATATAATAGGTCCAAAAATGATTTTGTAAATGAAATTAAAATTTCTTAAATTTGATTTTTTGTTGCGGTTTTTTAAGTTATGTATTTAAAAAAAACGGAATCTTGTCTTTTTATCAAACTTTTAACGATTGCACTGCTTATCCGAAGGAATATTTTAGTGTAAACAGAAACTCCATCGCTTCACCAGGGGTGTGCCAGTAGGCAATAGTATAAATATATTTTTTTAAATATTCACGCCACTGATATTTTTTATTTTGTTTTTTTAGTCCTTATTCAATACAACTTGACATAAAATATCTCTTGACTTTTTAGTTAGTTTAGTTTAGAAGAAAAATGGTATTTTATTAAAAATAACGAAAAATTTATTGCCAGCTATAATAGGTTTTATGAATTATAATTGCATTTTCTTCTAAAATAAACTCTAAATGAAAAAATTCTAAGAGGCATTTTATATCAAGTTAGTTGGTTAGTTAGTTTTTTTTTATTTTTATTTATTTTGTAATTAAAGAAAAAAATTACAAAAGCCGAAGTTGAAGCAAAGCTTCCTCACTTAACCTAATATTCTAAACCATGAAGTAAGTAGTAATCACTAAGGGAACAATAAGTTGAATGAATCTATAAGATTTACGTACTTATACTAACAATTAATGTGCAATAACACGTAATTTACCTAATTGAAATAATATAAATAACTATAAGTTAACTATAGCTGGTAAGGTGGAGGGCACTGAGGGGCAGCAACATACAGGGTGTTCATTTGAAAACTTCCCACCACGGATTTATCGAAAACCACTGATAAAAAGAAAAAACGCCGAGACACGTCAAAAGATTTGCCAAAGGGGACAACTTTTTAACCAAAAACTACTTCACCCCCTTTTACACTCTGCCCCCCGGGGTCATCGCCTTAAAATTTTTAAATGACAAGGGGTATCAAGTAATAGCTTGTTTGAAAGGTCTTTCAAAGTGCTTTATTTTGACGTTTGATTTTTTAAAATCGGTCGATTTCTTTTCGAGAAAATTAGAAAAATCTTTATTTATCTTAATTTGTTCAGATAGAAAAAAAAACACACGAGAATATCACTTTTTATTTCAATAAGTGTTCAGAAACCAACATAAACAGCAATTCGGACGATTAGACGTGGCAGCAACCAAATATCAAATCAAATCAAATCAAATCAAAATATGCTTTATTGTCTAAAAAGTAAACTTTCGTTGACAAAGCCTAGAAGAAACAGTAAATAAATGATACAAAATAAAGGTACAATTACACTATAAATACTATGATAACCAACAACGTCAACAATTAAAAATCTCAGCATTACACAAACAAAAAGATATAAAAAAAAAATATGAGGATGAAAGAATTAAAAGCCCAAAGAGTTCTCACTAAAAATGCAAGTGTCAGGAAAAGTAAAGACGGTTATATCAGTAATAAAAAATTGCAGTCACAGACAACAACTCAATAACAATAATACTTTTTATGATAATACCCACCCAATGCAGTGCCGGTCAAACAAATCACGACGTCATTCAGAACAGGCCCGGCAGAAAAATTAAAAAACAATTAAAGGAAAGATAGCAAACAACACAAAAAACTTATCACATCATTAAATCAGAAGACATCATTCAAAAATTCATCAATTGAATAGTAAGCTTTAGTGGCCAGTAGTGCTTTGACCTCTGTTCTAAACTTTCTTTCGCCATTTATTCCCCGGACATGCACAGGAAGATGATTAAACAACTTCTTACCACTACAAACAATTGAACCCCTGACTTGACTAGATGTAGGAATAGGCAAGTTAGTACTATATTTCTGACGCGTATTGTATACTGACACTGAGTTAATTTCTTCCCTGAATTTTCTAAATATCAGACAACAGGTCTCTAACAAAAACAAACATGGTAATGTCAATATTTTATGCGATAAAAAGTATGGTTTACTAGAATCTTTAATTTTTAATTTAAAAATAGATTTTATTGCCCTTTTTTGTAAAACAAATAGAATATTAAACAGGTACTTCGGACAACTTCCCCAGAAACATATTCCATACCGCAGATGAGATTCTATTAGTGAAAAATATGCACTTTTTCTTATCTCCAAGTCTAAATCCTTAGATATAACCCTAATTGCGTAACAATTGGAAGCCAGTTTTTTGCTCAGATATAGGACGTGTGCCTCAAACTTTAACTTGTCGTCTATATATACACCCAAAAACTTATTTTCCGATTCCCTGTTTAAACTCTGAGTCCCCATATTAATATCCCCAACAGAACATTTAAATGTAATTATATTTGTTTTGGAAATGTTTAGTGATAGAGAATTTGCATCTGTCCACTCCTTAACTTTAGCCAGGTCCCTGTTTATATCAGCTTCAAGCTCATTGGCACTTTTATTTATCCAAAGTATGGTTGAATCGTCCGCGAACAGTGTGAATCTACCCTTAATCTTAATATGAGTTAGGTCATTAATATATAGAAAAAAAAGTAATGGTCCAAGAACAGACCCCTGCGGTACTCCAGATCGAATCTCTAGCAGTTGAGAAGACTTCTTATTAAAATTTACCCTTTGTGTACGACCAGTCAGATACGAATCAAACCATTTCAAGGCGTTTCCCCTTATTCCATACCTCTCCAGTTTCTGCAGCAGTATTCCGTGGTTGACACAGTCAAATGCTTTTGACAGATCACAGAAAACCGCTGCAGCCACCTCGCCACCATTTACACCCAGATACAACCCCCTAAGAAAATTAAAAATAGCATCGTTAGTACTTTTAGATTCACGAAAGCCAAATTGCTCTGCGCAAAGTAAATTATGTGCATTAAGAAAACCCTGCAATCGTGTTTTGGCCAATTTTTCTATTATTTTGGCCAGAGTAGGCAACAAGGATATAGGCCTAAAATTTGAGGGAGTTTCAGGATCCCCTCCCTTGTACAAAGGTATAACAGTAGCGATCTTTAAACCGGATAAAAAGGTTCCCGTCTCAAAGGAATGATTTATACAATCCGCTAAAACCTCCAAAGCATTATCAGGAAGGTTAAGAAATACTTTCAGCGAGATTTCGTCCCACCCCGAGGCATTCTTATTATTTATATCAGCAAAAACATTTTTAATTTCATGCTTGTTTGTGGGCGCAAAGAAAAATTACTGTGGTACATTGATGTCATTTAGAAACTGCGTAAAATGACACTTTGAGTTAATTTCGCTACTTAAATTATTGGCTATTGAGCAATAGAACTCATTAATTATATTACAGTCCAACTCGGAGTGAACAGGTGCAGTACTTCCCTTCCCTCTCATATCACTTACAATTTTCCAGGCTTCCTTTTGCTTATTTTTAGACTTAACCAATCGATTCTTAAAGTATAGTTGCCTGGCAGCATGTAGAGTCTTCCTAAATATTCGGCGGTAAGTGCCAAAGTACTTGAGAAATTGAGTATTATCCAATGCAAACTTTCTAATATAATGTAAGGAGCGCATATTTCCCGATGAAAAATGAAATAACAACCCGACTTTTTTTCAGCCATCTATTTATAAACACAGATAACATGGGCGAACTGTATTTATTCTTATACCTGTTTAGTTTTTTATAGTTGCTAAGGAAAAGAAATAATTTAATTTGCTGTCAGTTACCTTTGTGACAATCTTGGGATAGTGAAAATTAATTTATTGATTCAGATTTTACTTCCAAAATGGTTTACACACTAGCCGAAAGAGTGGAAATGATTCTAATTTATGGTGCCCAAAATCAATGTGCTCGGCAAACTGCCGTCACATTTAACGCCAGACATCCGGAAAAGATAACTTCGCATAGGTATAATTTGGACCTTGTTACTAAATTTCCTCAAACTGGATCTGTTGCAAATAAAAAACGTAATCATCGTAGAGTTTTGGATGAAGCCGCTCAAGTTGAAGTTTTGGGTCATTTTGGCATAAATCCTAATACTTCATTACGCAAAATTGTTGATGCGACTGGTATTTCATTAGGCTCTGTACACACAGTTACTAAATTACATAGATTTCATCCATTCAAAATGAAAATATTGCAAGAGTTAACCGAAGATGACTTCGATAGGCGAGTTGAGTTTTGTGAACAAATGACTGCAGCGATTAATGATAATACCATTCATGTAAAGAATATCTGCTTCAGTGATGAATGCGCATTTTATCTAAATGGATTTGTTAATAAGCATAACTGCAGGTATTGGAGCAATAAAAATCCTCATGCTTTTGTAGAAGGGCATACTCGGTACCCCCAAAAAATTAATGTATAGGCAGGCATTTTAGGAAACAAAGTGATTGGGCCATTGTTTATTAATGGGAATTTAAATGGAGGCATTTATTTAGATATGTTGGAAAGTACCATCAATCCGCTTACCACTGAAACCATTGAAAACCAAATCGAAGACGATGGAAACCCTATACTGGATGAGGCTGAAATATATTTCCAGCAAGACGCCGCTCCTCCTTACTATGTTCTTCCGGTTCGGCAATGGCTAGACGACAAGTTTCCAGATAAATGGATAGGGCGAAGAGGGCCTATAGAATGGCCTGCTAGGTCTCCTGGCTTGACGCCATTAGACTTTTTTCTATGGGGCCATTTGAAATCTATTGTGTTTACTACCCAACCTGAAAGTTTGGATGAACTTCGTCAACGCATCATCGAAAGCTGCCATGATCTACCACAACATGTTTTTGAAAATGTCCGTCAGGAATTTGAACATCGCCTATATCATTGTTTGGCCAATAAGGCAACATTTTGAACACTTATTGAAATAAAAAGTGATATTTTCGTGTGTTTTTTTTCTATCTGAACAAATTAAGATAAATAAAGATTTTTCTAATTTTCTCGAAAACGAATCGACCGATTTTAAAAAATCAAACGTCAAAATAAAGCACTTTGAAAGACCTTTGTCATTTAAAATTTTTAAGGGGATGACCCCGGGGGGCCGAGTGTAAAAGGGGGTGAAGTAGTTTTTGGTTAAAAAGTTGTCCCCTTTGGCAAATCTTTTGACGTGTCGGCGTTTTTTCTTTTAATCAGTGGTTTTCGATAAATCCGTGGTGGGAAGTTTTCAAATGAACACCCTGTATATGTGGACTGTTTATTCCGTATCGGAACTTATTTGTCTGATAAGAGGACGAATTGCATTTTTAAATAAATTAGTTGGGCAGATTTTAAACTAACAGGAACTTTGTTGTAGATTAAGGAGACTTGATAACAGAATGATCTCTCGAACAGAGTGGTTTTGTGCAACGGAGGAGTGATAGTAGATTTATGCCGAAGGTCCAAGGCGTGAGAGTCATATCTAAATTTTATTTTTTGATATAAATAATCCGGGCATTTTTTAACGATTATTTATTTTATTAAAAATTATTAGGCTATGAAACATTCTTCTTTTTCTCATGTTAAGCCATCCTATTTCTCTCATTGTAACACTCACTCCTAGCATACTTTCTTATTCCACCTATCATACGTATACAGCAGTTCTAAATCATCTGAATACGTCTGGCATCCATCTCCAAGAGACAGTGTAGTAGTTATTGAGGAAAAATAAAATATCAGTGGTGTGCATCTTTGTGTTTAAGTCATAGTTTCAACATCTTACTACTAATTTAATTAATTAATTTAAAAACTTTATTATTTTTAATATACTCACATTGAAACCTAATATTTATTTTATTTTACAATATAAAATATAAATATTTTCGCCAGATCTTTTTAAACTGGAGACGCAGTCAAGGCCGGGGTTGATGTTGAAGGTTAATGGCCGTTACCGAAGTGATCTTACACAGTCCTTAGGGAAATTGTTTTGGTCGTGAGACTTGATGACAACTGTTTGCAATAGCTATTTTGTCGGTTTTAAATTTTCGTTATAAGTTGAACATGAAAAGTCACTGAAAAAACCTGCTTGTGGCACTAGGAACTGTATCTGTAGTTTACGTGTTGGTTTTGTCAGTTTCGTCCCATTTTTACTTCTTTCGCGTTCGCCATTTACTCCCTCATACATTTTTCTTTCGTGCGGTCTGTTAGTTTTATAAAGTTTCGTATCTATTGCTTGTTTGTTGAAGAATTGCATTAAATGCTCTAAACTGCTTTTCCAGTTATGTCGGGGAAACTGCTAGCTATCTGAATGGATAATAATTCAACACGTTGTCTGTGAACTCTTTTCAAAAACTGGGACAACTTAAAAAATATTTTAATGATATATGAGAATAACCAGTTTTAGAAGATGTCTCATCTTAAAATACATAAATGGTCATACGCACGTCACTGGTTGTGGGTTTTGAGAAACGAGAAAAATTAGAAATCCATGACACATACTCTAACATAAAACGAATGTAAGTTTAATAAACTTACTTCCTCGCCCTTAATTAACGCACTACATCAACCAAAGAACTTCAAAACTCTATCGCACACACTAATACACTAACGTAAAACGAGTGTACCGTACAAAAAATATGGGTTCTTCTATACTATAACAATCTCGAAATTTTCTAGATTCAATATCAATCAATGCTATTCGTTAAAAACAATAATGGTCCCAAAAAACCAACCTATCTGTGATATGGGCGTGTCTGCTTCTTGGTGCGATTTTTAACATATGCAAAATCTTAACAGGTTTCCTAAAGACACATGGTTTTTTTGTTATTTCATTAATAAGACGTCAGGCGTGGTGGAAACAAGGGCACAGATTGTTAAAGCAAAAAACTTCTTTGATCTCGGCCTGCGTTTGTCATAGTGTGAACATATGGCCTACCAGTAATTTCGGCGCATACTACAGAAAGAGCGAGGCCAGAGAAAAACGACTTCAAGATGCGATTTTAATGAATTATTGAATATTACGGACTTGGAGACAGTGAAATATATTTATACAGGAGTACTATTATACAGTTTATATTAAAAAATATACAAATAAAACAATCAAGTCTTCCTCCACAAATTTTTAATAGAAAAATGTTGGTGATGTTCCCTACATGTTTCGGGTGTTTAGACGTCCATCTTCATACCAAAATCGAGTTGAATAAAATTACTTAGAGTTGCCTCAAATTAATGAGTACAGCTAGAAGTAAGTAGGAGCTTCAATTTTTTTTTTGAAAACGGAGTGAACTTGCAAATTAAATTATGAAATTGTCATGTTGATTGTATGAAGATTTTATGTGAATTGTGAAAAAGTATTTTAGTTTCAATACATTTTTTTTTAATTAAGAAATTTTAAATTTTATGAAGGTTTAAAAGGACATTTTTAAATTGTGAAAAAAGAAATTTAATTAAAATTTATTTTTGGAGACATGCTCCGTATTAAAATGTTAATTTAGAGAGAATTCGAAAAATGGGGCATAGACCGTTTTCAAAAAAAATTTTGTAGTTCCTACTCACTTTTAGTTGTACTTATTAATTCGAGACAACTCTAAGTAATTTTATTCAACTCAATTTTGGTATCCCCTAAAGATGGACGTCTAGATGCCCGAAACATGTAGGGAACATTACCAACGTTTTTCTATTAAAATTTTGTGGAGGAAGAGATTGTTTTATTTGCATTGCAAGTATGGACTACTTTTTCAATTAAAAAATATGTTTCAAAAATGTATTAATATTAATTGTATCTTTACATCATTATTACATTAAGAGTAGATATCTTTTATATTCCTTTTTAAATTTTATATAAGATGTTTGTTTTTTTAAATCATGTGGCACCGAATTGTACAACACAATTGCATTATAAACATAGCTTCTTTTGTAGGGTGAGTCAATAAGAAAGGCGGCCGGCTGTTTCTCGGAAGCCGTTAGTCGCACATCTTGCGGATTTTTTTTTAATGATAAAATCGCCGATGAGAAATCGCTGTAAATTATTTTTAAGTTCCTACGACGGCCGCTAGGGGGCGTAACACCCATGGCCAATTAAAAAAGATAATTTATTTCCGAAATTTGACCAATAAAGATGTATTGAAAATATTTCTATCTTAATACTTGGAAAATTTGCAATACATTTTTTTCGAGCAATTTTTTTTGTATCTCCTCAAATAAAGTGGTGAGGGAACGTCAATTGTGTTTTGTTATTTTGATTGATAACTTCGGTTTGGCTTAACCGAATTTGAAAAACTTAGTCTCGTTGAAAAGAGCTTTCTTTGTTTTATCGTACGCATTATAAACTATGTCTTAATTATGTTTACAGTGGCCGCTAGAGGGCGCTGTTTGACAACTTAATAGTATTTACGATTTTTATTGGAAATTTTAAATGGTATGGTATGTTTCTTTTTACAGAGTTAAATAGAGGCTAAAAATCCTAGATAACCAGTGAAAACCTCGTTTCCCTAACTCTTTTGTAGCCGGAGATATGGCCAATCAAATTTTAATTGCACATAACATATTATCGATGTTAAATCGTCTACCCAATTAAACTATTAATATTAATAATAAACTATTAATAATAATATTAAAAACAATAATAATAATTAGGAATATTTCCAAATATTTCCCTTTTTAATGACGTCCCAGATGTTCAAATTGTCGGCCATCATTGTCTATGCAGAGCTGTAATCTTTGGCTCGTTGATAAAACAGCAGTTTCTATTTTTGCAACAGGGATATTTTGGATAACGTTCCTTATCCGTTGTATCATATCTTCCCTTGTAGTCGGACTGGACGTAAACCATATCTTTTATTCTCCCCCAAAAATAAAAATCCATACAAGTCAAATCGGGTGACCTAGAATAGAATACGCATTGTATAATAATAGGAACCCATAATCAACGAGTTTATAATTTTAACTGTAAAAGATATTAGGACCTATAACCGAAGCGTAATATAACAATACCTTGCTGGCCACGGAAATAAACTTCCCCTTCCTATCCACTTGCCAGGAAAAGTTCTGTCTAGGAATTCACGGACATTTATCGCAAAATGTGCCGGACACCCGTCGTGCTGGAAAATGATGTTACGCCGAACTTCCAGGGGTACATGTTCCAACAGAATCGGCAGTATGTAGGCTAATGCAGATACGTTTCTCCATTAAGTACCTCTTCAAAAATAAAGGGTCCAATTATCCTTCTCCCCACAATCCCGCACCAGACATTAATGCTCCATCTGCCCTGATATTGCACTTCTTGCATCCATCGGGGATTCGTACGAGACCAGTAGTGGACATTATGTAGATTGAATTCTCCATCACTGAGGAATGTAGCTTCATCGGTCCACCATATATGTAAAAGTATTTCTGGATTTTCTAAAATCATGTTATTTAACCAGTGGCAATGATCTAATCTGCGATCATAATCTTGATCGTTTAAAGCCTGGTGAAGTACTAAATGGTAAGGGTGCAAGCTAAAAAGAAGTGATAATTTTATAATAAGCAATTTTACTGTTATTTTACAAATTAGTCATACCTATGTTCAGCTAGAATCCTTTGGACGGTACTCTGAGTAATTCGCAATTCTTTTGCAATTATTCTTGTGCTGGCTTGCGGATTAATTCCACATACGCCAAAACGTTAATCACATTTTCTTCAGTACGACTTGTTCCGTGTCTACGGTAAACAGGACGATGGACACTTCCTGTTGTTCGCAGACGCCACGCAAGACGAATAAAAACTCGACATGTCATAATGGTGCCTTTGAGGGTATCTTACGGCATATACCCTTGCAGAAACTATTGGATTTTGCGCACACTCAAAATAAATTGCCAGAATATCAAATGCTTCTTGGTTTGAAATTGGCATTTTTAGGAGACAAACAAATATTTATGAGATCAACACCAAAATTTGTCACAATAATGTTGACAGCAATAGATATTTGTTTTCATAACCTGCTTGTCAAAAATTGAATTCTAGGGTAACTAGATTATCTGTTAATCCCAATATTAATTCTTAATAACGACATAAATTTAAAAATACAGCCTTTGAATTTTAGCTTTTTGCAAAAATATTTTCTAATAGAATTTTTATATTACCTACCTATTCGACAAATCGTCCACCATTATTATTATTATTATAATTAATAAGTATTTTAGGTGGGTAGACGATTTAACATCAATAAAATGTTGCAATTAGAATTTGATTGGCCATATCTCCGGCTACAAAAGAGTTAGGGAAACGAGGTTTTCACTGGTTTTCTAGGATTTTTAGCCTCTATTTAACTCTGTAAAAAGAAACATACCATACCATTTAAAATTTCCAATATTTCCAATAAAAATCGTAAATACTATTAAGTTGTCAAACAGCGCCCTCTAGCGGCCACTGCAAACATAATTAAGATATAGTTTATAATGCAAACGATAAAACAAAGAAAGCTCTTTTCAACGAGACTAAGTTTGTCAAATTCGGTTAAGCCAAACCGAAGTTATCAATCAAAATAACAAAAAACAATTGACGTTCCCTCACCACTTTATTTGAGGAGATACAAAAAAAATTGCTCGAAAAAAATGTATTGCAAATTTTCCAAGTATTAAGATAGAAATATTTTCAATACATCTTTATTGGTCAAATTTCGGAAATAAATGATCTTTTTTATTTGGCCATGGGTGTTACGCCCCCTAGCGGCCGTCGTAGGAACTTAAAAATAATTTCCAGCGATTTCTCATCGGCGATTTTATTATAAAAAAAAATTCCGCAAGCTGTGCGACTAACGGCTTCCGAGATACAGCCGGCCGCCTTTCTTATTGACTCACCCAGTACAGGGAAGTCCTGTGTCTAGGGATTGATAACACGCTTTTATTTCGTATATTACTGCGCACACGGTTGTGATGACGCACTATATACTTTTCTTTGAGAGGGGATGGGTGGTTACTCGTAATAAGCTGATGGGTAAAATTTACCAAATGGTGATTTCGGCGTTTCTCCATTTTTAACCAAGCCAATTCTTTTATTTTGGAAAACACATGATCATATTTTCGGAAACCGCAAACAAATCTGCAACAACTATTTTGAATTCTTTGAATACGAATCCTGGACTCAAGATCCAGACACGGGCCATAGATAAAGTCACAGTAGTTAAAATGTGATAACACTAGACTCTAATAAATTACGTTTTAAAGTTTTGTTTCATGAGTGTTTATTAGAATACAAAAGTTTAAAGTTAATGAATGCCCTTTGACTTAATTTTTTAGTATATTCACGAAATCTTAGGCCCGTGTCCAAAATGGCGCCAAGATTCCTAGTGGAATCTACAACATTCAAAGGAACCGCATTGATTTTTAACGATATCTGTTGTTTAACAGTTGTCATGGCCTTCTATCAAAAAAAAGGCAGTGGCGTATAAATAAAATGGTTGCAGGCCTATATTGCTATAAGCTGTTTTTTTCTTAAGATCATTCAAGAATTGAGATCCTGAAGCTGTAGCTAATCTTTAATTATTTTAATGATTTTTTTAGCCAACATATAGTGATGGGGAACTACCTAGTAATTTTGTTACTGTTAGAAATAGAGGCAGAAATGATAAGATTAAAAAAAGAACGTCAAAGTCCCTTCAAGATTTAAGTAATGCCATTGATTTTGACGGTTACAATGATGCCATGAAGGAAGTAGTTCTTAAGAAAGGTAAGTTTATCCAGGGTAGTCATATAGTGTGTCAGAGCCTAGTAAGGTCATTAAATATGAAAGGTACAGGAAAAGGTTACTTTATTGCTTTAGAAAAAGAATATCAAAATCGCTTCAAGATTTATGTAACGCTATTTCAGACAAACGGTACAACATTATTTCGTTAAATTAAATAAAATGGAAACAATAAGAGGTGTCTTTAGTTTTCACTGGCTACGCATAAAAAAGACTTGGAATTTTATACACTTTACCTACCTATATTAAATAGCCTTCTGGGAACTCCATTTTCAATTTAATCTAACAATTCTGTTGTCGTTAAATATCTCTATCTTTCCCAAACATCAAGTATAGGTATTAAAGTTAGATTGAGGTTAGGAATAACCTAAGAAAACCTTAGGGACTTAAAAACGGCAACTTACTTTGAAGAAATCTTTAGCGATGCGAAATCTTTCTAAATTACCGGTGCAGGACAATTTTACTTCTTAAGGTTAAGAACGACTTAAGTAGTTCTTAAAAGTTTGATGTTAGTGGGCCTAGAGATGGCTTATGCTCCTGATCAAATTGAAGTTCTGTAAAAAGAATGTTACTAGAAATCACATATAACGTCAGCCGTCATTAAGGACTTAGCTGGCGTACACTTTAGGTAGTGTATACCTGTCAGCGATTGCGCGGAATAATTTTATGCCTTGAAGATAAGATTTGTCTATACTAAGCTTTTGTGTTAAGGTATAATTAAATATTCTGCACATTTTAAAAATATTTTGAATTATGCTACGTACGATCAAAAAGTAGGACGCCAAAAAATTTGATATTTTTCAATTGTAAACCCCCGTATTTTTTGGCATATCTAATTTAAAAAATAAAAAACTTGCAGCCCTGGAAAAAAAATTTAAAACAACAATCTAGAACCATTTTTAAAACCACGGTATTGTGTGAGATTTATAGAGATACTATAAATCTAATAATATTTATCTATTTTATACACGTTATTTAAAATAAGGTTAAAAAAATTACATATTTTTACAAGCCGACTCTAGTCTAGCTTTGACTTGGTTCGTTTATAAGGTAATTTGGTCAATGACTGACCTTTTAATTTCTAATGTAATTATTTTTTTTAAACCAAAAAAAAATAATCCTACGCATTGCATTCTCATAAATTTCTATTTACATTTCATGGCACTGGCACTTCACTTACTCTTATTAGGTATTTTTTGTGTTATAAAGTGCTTATTAGTTTAAATTTGAGATGTTTCGGCTTTCTTAATTTTTTTTTTTTCGCATTTTGTGTTTGTAGTAGTATAGTATACTTACTACTTCTAGTACCCACTCCAGTACTTGTAGTAATAATGGCTTTAACTGGCTGCGGTTAGAAATGGGGTGCAGGTTAGTTGTTTAACAATTTATCTTGTTAAATTATTATTAGTTGCTCACAAAATTTGTCCCACCACTAAAGAATCTCACGGGCCGCGCCTGATGACAATGTATTTGTATTAGTAGAATATGAGAGCGTATCTACGTTTGCGCTTGCTCCATAATTGCGTTGTCACGTAATGTTTGCTTTTGAAGAACGGGGTAAAGAATTGTGGTAAAAAGTTAAGAGTATAATATAATCAGGGTTGAGATGATTAAAATCAATTGATTAAAATCATGATTTTAATCAGTATGATTTTTTTTTTAAATCAAGATTAATTTAAAAAAGAGTTTTAAAATTTTAACACTTAAAATGTATTTGTTCATACAAAAAATAAAACCCAGACGCATTTTTATCAATCAATCAACCAATCAATCAAAAACATGCTTTATTGTCAAAGAACACAAAATTTCTTATTGACAAAGTGTATTATATTCTAGATCCTACCTAAAATAGAGGTGAGAACAGAAGGGGACAAACACATCCATAAAAATCACAAGTAGTAATAAAGTCAACAAACTTAAAAATATAATAAATGCAAGTATTACAAACAGTTCACCAATGCAAATAAAACATTGGGAAATACACAACACAAAAAAGAGAAAAAAAAACAAAAAAAACAAAAAACAAAACAGTTAAAATCTGTCATCGAAAAACTCTTCCACAGAGTAATAAGCCTTAGATAAAAAATGTTTTTTGACTTTTCTTTTAAAAGTATTAAAGTTATTAGTGTTTTTAATTGGGACCGGCAGATGGTTATACATTTTTTTTGCATTGTAAATTAAGGATTTTTTTATTTGACTTGTAGATGGAATTGGTAGTGGAATGTTACGGCCCTGCCTAGTATCATAAATAATATTATAGTCTGCATTTCTATACTTTTTGAACACAATACACACACTTTCCAGAATATATATAGAGGGAAGAGTTAACAACTTTTGATTAAGAAATAGCGGCCGGCAAGAATCTCTTCTATTCATACTATACATAAACCTGATTGCCCTTTTTTGCATTAAAAATATGGTAGAAAACAAATATAGGCTACAACTTCCCCAAAACTTATGTGGTGTTATTTATTATTTTATTATAATAATCGAAGAGAACAGCTGGGTTATTACAAAAATAAAACTTTAAAAAAATTAAAAAATTAAAACTAAAAAAACCTTTTTAATACTTAATTTAAACAAAACAAAAATATAAAAAAACCTAAGTGTTATAATGCTTAAATAGAAATACTAGTTTAGCTGCTTTGTCACTGCCAAGTCTGTTTCTTATATCTGAATGTACGAATCCATAAGTAGAAAACATCCTTTCGATATCAGCAGACGATGCACAGGCACACAAAACAAAAATTACTATAGGGAGCACTTGCTTAATTTCTGAAACATCTTCTTGAGATCTCCACCACTGTACTGCTGTTACATTTTTGATTATTTCCTCTGAAAACGGAGTTTTGTGAAAAGGGTCCGACTTAGCTTCCAACTTAATTAGTAATGGTAATAATCCTGTGTCTGCAAAATATTTGGAAACAATGTGTGGAGCATCTCTCTTTTCTTCAGCTAGTAATGGATATTCTTCTTTGTTTATTGTAGGATCCAAAATATACGCCAAAAAGTGAAAGGGGGTTAGAGCTTGAACATATCTGTTCTTAAATAATTGATATTGACGTAAGCTTCTTTCTTCTTCAAATTCAAAACTATCAAAAATAGCCAGTAACTTTTTCCATATGTAAACTGCTTGAGATAAAAATGCACCTTTTTGTTGCATTGCATCCAGTGCTATAGAAATTGGTTTTAGCAACTGTAGAAAATCTTCAGCTATCCTTTTAATACAGATATCTGAAACTTTTTTAAAAATCACTGGATCAATTTGATCTTTATGCTCTTCACATATTAATAACAATTTTGGCCACTCATTTACATAGATCTCAAGACCATCTGAAAGTGTATTCCATCGAACATCCTGAGGTAAGACCAATTTCTTGCCCCCTTTTTCTTTATACCAAGCATTTGGCAAATGGGTATTTCTGAAGTATTTCACAATATGTACTATATGTTCTTTTATCTGCGATGCTTGCAAATCTTTGGAGAGCAAACTAAGTAAGTGTGCCGAGCAACCATATGTAATTATAGGGTAATTGGACGACTCGGTAATTTTTTTCTTCATACTGACCATGTTGCTCGCATTATCTGTAACAATACTGGTAACTTTACAGTTATATTCATTTTTGCACTTATTTATTGAGTTAATAGCCAATTCGGCAAGATAGTCAGCTGTATGGGGATGACCAGTTGTATCTATGCTTTCTAAAAGAACACTGTTTTCATCATCTGCAGTCAAAACGACAAAGATTATCGGCTCATTATGTATATTGGACCATCTATCTAAGGACATGCAAACAGATTGTCCACATAACTTGTTAAAGCAATTCGATTTTTCTTCTTCAAATATTTCATTCAAGAGCGTTGATGATAACTGAAATCTAGATGATGGAAGGTAACCAGGTCTTAGCATTTCTATGGCCTTTCGAACTTCTTTATTTTCTATAGCTCTAAAACTGCAATTTGTTGCGTAAACGGCTTTGGCTATTTGTCTGTCCAATTCTTTTTTTCTTATCTTGTCCAGTTCGCACAACAAAAGAATCTAAATGACCGCTACTTCCACTATTTTCACGTCCACCTACACTTCCCTTTTCACAGTTATCGCTTTTCTGTTTCCTTGCCAACTGGGTAATTTCACTCTGGCTAGTTCCAGGCTGTGACTGACAATCACCATGCAGAGTTTCAAGACCACTGCTGATATCACTAGTTTCACTTTTGCATGTTTCCCAATGACTTTTTAGTCTGTCCACTAGACCTTGCAATTCTTTACCACACTTTTTACATACTGCTCTACAACCTAGTTCAAATGTTTTGATAGATTAACCCCTAAAGCAAAAATATTACTGATAATTAAGATAAGTGCGTATCGTTTATATAGCCGGGCGTTTTCTGCCAGTTATTACAAGTTTCGACAAAGCGGCAAACTTGCAAAAACTACGCGAACGAAATTTGCATGTTAAAACTTCTCCAGTTTTGCTTCGTATCTGTACTATTCCAGCCTAAACATATTTGTTTACTTAACAAAACAAAATATAAGCAGTTAGAAATATTTAAAAATAATAATATTTGTAAAAGCTGGTAAATTTTTTTAAAAAATCATGATTTTTATCAACCCTGAATATAATAAAATTAGCTTAATTATACTTTTTCTACGACCATGAACTTAATTTTAAGCATACTGTTTGCTCTCGCAAACAATTTACCCTTTCACATAACATACTGGTTTACATGTCAGCCGCGCTCTTTTTTATTAATGCTGTAATGACCTAAAACTTTTTAGACATCAATCAAATTAATATTCGATGTAATGATTGATCGCAAACAGTGGAGATATGAGCTCATATCTTAACGGTTATGACACACACTGTGGATTATGAATAGTATAACTTGTTCAAAATTAAATAAGTAATGCCTATATAATTTAATGGCCGTAGAAAAAATGTGTACCATAAGAAACTACCTTACCGTGGGTACATGTCCATATCACTCTTTCTTGAAGTAACTGCAAAGCGAAACGGACGGAAACCAATACAATATTCACATAAAAAAAAACTTATTTTTATGTGAGTAATCTGCCCCCCCGCCGTTCCCAGGATTTTTGCAGGGTAGGGTGTAAAAAAATTTTTAAAATAAAATTATTTTAATACAAGAGATTGTGCGCTACTGTTTTCTTTTAACTAGATATTTGTTTCTTAATCGGCAGTCATTTCTTAAAAGAAGAAGTCTCCTGACTTTTTCCAGTGGGACAAACCGCTTTGAAGTAATACTTAAGAATCCATCACGGTAACCCCTGACCGGCACGCAACCGACCATACAGCAATGTAAATTAAATGGGGTTTCTTGTGCTCAGCTGTTAACGAATTTCGAGAAAACTGCTATTTAGCTTCGGTTAAAAGGATATTGAAAGGCAACTCTATTCGCTAGACTTACCATCTTGCAGATTTTTGATTAAGGACTTAGGTGTGGAGAAAATTATGCATAAAGTTGCAATTCTAACAGCGATAAATATATTACTGCATACATTTCGAAAACGAACGCCAAATAGAAAAATCTGCAACATGGTTAATTTAGCAAATATAGTTACCTTTCAATATCCTTTTAACCAAAGCTAAATAATTTACCAGTTTTCTCGAAATTCGTTGACAGCTGAGCGCAAGAAACCCAATTTAATTTCCATTGCTGTACGGTCGGTTGCGTGCCGGTCAGGGGTTACCGGTATGGACTCTTAAAAATCAAGATTTTGAGATAATCAATATTTTTTTTGTATATAAAGTTTATTTTTGCTTTTCACAAATATTTTTAAATGTTAAGTAAAATAAATGTTTTGGCCCTATTAACTTGAAATTTTAAAAATAATCTTTTATTAGTTTTTAAAAAATTTACAAACTTTGAATTCTAAAAAAGGTGCCAAGTGCCATCACCAAAATTTAAAAAAGGTGGTAAGTCCAATAAACAAAATTTAAAAAACGAGCTAAGTGTGGTATTTGTAAATATGTAATGCGACATTAAACTCCGTTTTTAACTTATTTTTTTTTTAATTCACACTTAAGTTTTAGGATCTACATAGATAGATGCAAGTACTTTACCCATTTTCTGTAGTAACTATTTGTATTGTTGAGAGGACGCAAAATTAATTTTTATTCAAAATAAACCTTTACTATTGAAATAAGCAAACTACAAAACTATTATTTTTACAAAGAAGAAAACATCGAACAAATAAGTTCACCTTAACAAATGTTTATAAAACTGTATTTTCGGGATTCAAAAATGGTAATATTGCATTTATATCCGTTTTTCCGTTATTTCCTCTTGTTTTTTGGATGGCTTCAATTGTAAATAAGCAATACACAAAATGGCACAGTTAAAAACGACCAACGATGACAGCTGCTTATTTTTTATTAATGAATAAAATGACAGTTATAGCACTTAGCACGGTTTATATTAATTCACTTGCTAGACTTAACTCGCGCGCCATGTACTACCCGGTAAGTCAAACATTTCCGATACGTCTGGCACATAGCCCGCTTTATGGGTTATTAGCGATGGCACTAAACACTGTTTTCAGGTTAGTTTGTGTGAGATTTTGTATTTTTCGGCACTTAAGTCGGCTTTTATTACAAGTCTTTAATTATTTTCATCCAAGACTTCTTGACACGCGTTGACACTTTAACATGTTGAACGACGTAAAGTCTAGTAATAGAGACTTTTTGCACCTCTTAATTCGTCATGCCTTTATGGTTATCGTTATTCTGAGCATGCGCAGTGTTAAAAAGCTGATCCGTTATGGTTACTAACCATAACGGACTCCTTTATTTACGGAAGAATAAGGAAGAGCTTATCGTTAACCTTAGCTGGGTTCGGGTATCACGTTCCGTTCACTCCGTGCGCTCCTTACGTGCTCCAGCCGTTCGGGTATGGTCATTTTGTGCAAGTAGAGTGAACCCGTTTGCGTTCGACTATTACGGAGTAAGGTAAATCGAGCTCACTCTAAAAGTTCCACTTCGAAAAGCGGATTCCTAGAGTGAACTTGCGCAGAAAGGAGCAAACTGTCAAAAGTGTTTTTTAGGTTAACAAATTCGGTTTTTATTTTTAATACAATGCCTCTTTTCTTTCTTCGTGTTTTTAAAATATGGATAACATGAAAGAATTGGAAATTAACAAGGAAACTTGCTTTGTAGTTACCGATCCCGGTAACAGATGTGTTGTGGTGGACGGTTCACTGTTACTCTGCAATCGGAAGAGTAGCTATTTTTGCTCTCGTATTATTTAAAAAATTAATTTAAATTATTAGGAAAAAGTAAAATACTTAGGAATATGAGAAGACAATGTATATCTCAATTTTTATTTTATAATATTTTTAAAAATAACCCCAAAATAACCAACAAACAACAAATCAATATCAGCTGATATTGACAAGAGACAAGATTGACTTTCTTTCGCTCTGGTGGTTCGTGTATTACTTTTCTGTCCTTTTACTCCAAAATATTATAACAAAAATCTGTTCGAGCTCTACTCCAACTCCGTTCTGAATAGACGAACCCACCTCTGTTGTGCTTAAACTGCATGGTTGCCGGAATGTACAAAATGTAATAAGCGTCATTGCTATGAATCAAAACTGTGATAAGCAATTAATTAAAATCCGATGCTTTACATAGCAATATACAGTACATACCAGGAACACAAAAATATACAAATTATTGTTAGGTTAGGTATTTTATTTTGTTTAGGTGCGCCGACGCAAAATAACTGCAGAAGTGCAGAACGTAGGCGCTGTAAAATCTGTTTTTTTAAAGGTGGCGCTACTCGTTATCTTGAATAAAGTTAACCATAACGGAGCTAAAAACTGATGTTAATTTAAGAGGTGCAAAAAGTCTCTAATATTTGGCATTACCATAACTATTATTGGTGGTTTCATTGAGGTATGTATTAGAGTCGTATTTAATTTTTAAGAATTTTACAAACATTTTTTTCCAAATCACTTAATTGGCTTATTAGAAAATAATAAAATTGCGTATACGAGCGCATCATACAAGGACCTTGAAAAAAGTCTGATACAATTTTGATGGAAAATTAATAGGGGTGCCAATATTTGAGGGTAGCAAAATTTACATGAAATTTTCTGTGGCCAGTCTGACGGTGCACCACCCGGTATAACTTGAGGTTAAAATAAAAAGAAATCGAGGGGTAGGTAACATAATAAAAATTCATTTAAGCGAGGTTCTATAAAAAGTTTAATAAACAAAATCGGTTAAGTCTGCCACCGATTCATCATTCCTTGTAAGGGCCAACTCAGACTAGCCGTTGCGGTTACGATTATAGATGGACAGTGGATTTTTAACTTCTGTGCAGATCAAGCCAAACGCCAGGAATAGATTGAGATTGACCTTGTCACAAGCTCAACCAAATATATTTACCTGCCTTTCAAAATATAATGAGGTTCTCGAACATATTGAGATAAGATAAATGGGGTCGCGACTAAGAAGGGCTGGTGTTGCCTTTACGACTAATTTCTGTTAAATTTGGTCAGGTGATGTGTTTGGTCGCCACTGGATGTCGCTTTACGTTAGATCTACCATATGGGCTCTTTAGTGTCGTTTCCTTTCGTCAGACCCTAGTGTCCCTAACAAGCCGTGATATCGCGAAACGCGTCTGACAAAAGGAAACTACTACCCTTTGTTTGTTTCATGCCTTTCCTGCCTTTCCAAATACAGGGTGTCCGGTAAGTATATGGCATACTCTCAGGAGCGTATAGGGGAGGTCAAAATAACCCTAATTTGTCATAGAAAGAAAATCTCAAAGTGCCCCTTAACAGGGACTTACCTTTTCGGCTCTAACTTTTCAACCGACATGTATAATTTAATAAAATTTTAATATTTTATGTAAGTCATAAAAAACCATACTACAGTAAATGTTTTACATCGTCGGAGAAGTCCAGAACGCAGTCTACACTCGTTGGGCCAAAATTTTGACAGGTGTCATTTTACAGAGCTGAAAACTAATTTTTTAAGTATTTTGGTTATTCCTCTTTAAGAAAGATACTCTACATTTGTTTTGATAAAATTCGCCGTTTTCGAAGAAAATAATTTTTTTTTATATCAAACACGTTTAAGCATTGACTTTAGAAATTTATTTATTAATAAAATTTATTAACATAAGTTATTTAAACACAGTAACTAATCGAATAACAACATAACTAATAATTTGGATTAAAATAATAAAATTTGTCATTATTACACCTCATTAATGCTTACATGCATCTAATTTATGGACAAGCACTCTGTAGTTGTGTGAATACAAAAATAATTTATTCTGATACATTTCCAAATCGAAGTGTGGCGCATAATGGAACCATTGAAAGGGCTGCCATTTCGGAAATTAATGAAACGCAAGAATGTTAAAAATGTAAAAGATTTGCTTCTTCTTGTTTACATCAGCAGATTTTCGAAAAGGGCGCCCTGTACCTCTATACATTTCCTTAGCCGACGGATGTTTTCTCGTTGTACTTGAAGCAACATTCTAGGATTGTCTCGAGTTTCGTTGAAATGGTGTGTTATTCTTTCTATCAGATCTTCCCTGGTGTGAACTGACGTCGAATATACAAGCCTCTTTAAATTTTCCCATAAAAAGAAATCCAATGGAGTCATATGGGGCGATCTCGGTAGCTATAAAATAGGCCCACCTCGACCTATCCATCGATTACCAAAAGTATTTGATAAGTGCTGACGAACTAAATTGCTTAATGGGTGCACCGTCGTGCATATACATTTGATTTCTAATTTCTAAGGGCTCATTTTCTAATAAACCGTTTAAGTTTTGTTGAAAGAATTGCAATTACATGGCACCATTTAATCTGCCTTTAATAAAGAACGGTTCAAAGAGATGATTCCCAATAATCCCCGCCCACCTGTTAACTATGACCCTTTGTTGGTACTTTGTACTGTTGCATGGGGATTTTCTCCATGCCAGATATGCAAGTTTTGGCAATTTATTACTCCCTCTCGGGTGAAACCGGCTTCGTCCGTGAACAAAACAATACTAGTAATATTGTGATTTTGCCTAAATCGTTGAAAAAAACAATTTATGTAACTCTTGGCAAAACAAAAACCGTTGCACGTTATACCCTTCGAGTGACGTCAGTTATCGACAGTGTTACCAGCTTGTAACCAAAAGAACCGACTGAGGGAATTTCACAGTTTTTTTTCATAAAAACAAGATAAATATACAAAAAATTCCCATAGTTTATATATTATTTGTTTACTGCATAATACCTTTTACCATCAACTTTAGAAGATCTAACACTCCTTTCATTTTCATCTTGCCAAGATCGACCAATGGTAGCATTCTGAAAAATCCATATTTCATCCAAGAAAGCGAATTGGTACAAGAATGCTTCTTTTTCTTTAATATATTCTTTCAAAAATACCAGTCGTTTGAAAGCTACATGGGAAAGTTCCATAAGCCCTCGCCTCAGTTCATCTTTTTACCATCCGAAGCCTATTTTCTTGAAGAGGCTTCTTAAAGAGTTTAGTGTAATTTCTAACTTAAAGTTGTCAAAGTTGCATGATGTTCTAAAAGAAGTCACAGCTTATGCATAACCGATGTAAAATATTATAATTTTTAAATAATACAACTTGTTTCGTACATTCCATAAATAGTGTAACGGATAGAACTTATATCTAATCTCCACACATTTACAACTCTCTTTGAAATAGAACGTTTGTTTTGAGGTGATTCTAACAATTTATTTTCCTTAACTGTTGTTGAAATTGCGCTTACAGTGGATATATTCAAAATTAGGGCAGCTGCTACTCGCTAAAACTTAGTAAAGTAGAAATAAAATATCTAGACCTTAATATACTCTTTAAATTTTCTTCTCTGTACTGTTGTCAAGGGTAACAATGGGCCATTGTTGTTAAGTTATTTCTGAAAATAGCTTCTTAGAGAAGCTATTTTTCACAAATAGTAAACAACGTAATCGACAGAGATATGTATGTGCACTTTTGTTTCTCTTAGTATAACAGTTTTTAATGCTATTTATGAAAAGATCTATAGTTTTTGTTAAAAAATAGACGCACAGCAAGACGGAACCACAGAATAATTAAGGTTAGTTTTGCATGAAACGTCAAACCAAGCCAACGAACGAGCTGACGCCACCGCACCGTTCACAGTTCTGTTGCCAATTGAAATTATATTAATTTTTACAAGCTTGGATAAACAAAATATTTACTATAAATGGGTTCGTATCAAAGAAGAATACTTCAAGTTTGTAGTAAATTCAGGGTACAATTATCAGCTGATTGATGACGTGCATTGGAAATTGGGCGCCCATTTCGAAAATCTGCTGATGTAAAGAAGAATAAGCAAATCTTTTACATTTTTAACATTCTTGCGTTTAAGTGATTTCCGAAATCTCAGCCCTTTCAATGGTTCCATTACGCGCCACACTTCGATTTGGAAATGTATCAGAATAAATTCTTCTTGTATCCACACAACTGCCGAGCGCTTGTCCATGAGTTAGAATCATGTAAGCATTAATGAGATGTAATAATGACAAATTTTATTATTTTAATCCAAATTATTAGTTATGTTGTTATTCGATTATTTAGTGTGTTTAAATAACTTATGTTAATAAATTTGATTAATAAATAAATTTCTAAAGTCAATGCTTAAACGTGTTAGGTATAAAAAAAATTATTTTCTTCGAAAACGGCGAATTTTATCGAAACAAATATAAAGTACCTTTGTTAAAGAGGAATAACCAGAGTATCTTAAAAATTAGTTTCCAGTTCTGTAAAATGACACCTGTCAAAATTTTGGCCCAATGAGTGTGGTGACAAGTGACTACGTAAAACATCTACTGTAGTATGGTTTAATGACTCTTTATGGCATCTATAAAATATTAAACCTTCAGTAAATTATTCATGTCGGTACAAAAGTTAGAGCCTAAAAGGTAAGTCGCTGAGTACCCCTTTGGGGCTCTGTATCTCCGTTAAGTGGCACTTTAGGAATTTTTTTCCATGACAAATTAAGGTTATTTTGACTTCCCGGGTCCCGAGAGTATACCATAAACTTACGTATATCTTGATTTTTTAATATATCTTCATTTTAGTTGTAATATATCTATTTATCATAGCATTATTTTTACCTTTTTGATATTTTATTAGATATCTTTATATTAGTGCTTATTTCATTGGTAGTGCATGTGTGTGTGTAGTGTTTATCGCAAGTGGTAAATATAAAATTGTTTTTATTTACATTTTGGTACAGGTTTTACTTAGTTACTGTGTAGAAAGGTTAATTGTCAGTAGCTGGCATTAGCCAGCTAGACTTCGCCCTTTAAGAATAAAAAATCTGTTTTGTTCGGTTCTTATCAAAAATATCTGGTGCATACAAATTTATTTTAATTTTTTGAATTCATTCTTTTATAATAATAATAATAATAATAAAGGTCTTTATTTACACATCTTCTTTATCATCATATTCATCGATCTTTAAATACATCTTATTGTTTAATTTGTTAAATATGGATTTTTTTATGATTCATACTACGTTCGAATATTGGTTTATTTTTCAAATATGAACTTACTGCGTTCTTATTGGTTGACAAAGTGTGTTGAGTAATAAAAATTCTGTCTTGGTAACCTTAAATATTGAATATTTTTTTAAATGGCACAATAATGTACCTATACTTTATTTAGTAGTCGTAGAAATACGTGTAAGTTACCCAATAAACTATTATATTTAAGGGGCTCGTAAAAACCGAGTGGATACCCAAAAAACAGAAACGGACCCAGATGACGATATGGTAGGATTTACGGCTGAAATGAGAGCCATAGCCCTGAAAAAGAAATCGAGAGAGAAGACTGGCAAAATAAAGACCTCCTCAGCCGCTGCTGTAGCGACAACAAGTAATGCTAGTAATAAAAGGGGGTTGGTTAAACCCGATTCTAAAAGACTGCAAAAAAAGTCACCGGTAACACATGGAGAAGTTTTAACATTTTCCGATTGTTCCATATCTGATTAAGTACATTCCTGTGTTTAAAGTACTTGTATTATTTTAATTTAAATTTGTTTAAGTTATTTTTAATTATGCATTTTGTCCTGTTTTCAGTTTTTTTTTGTATTTTAACTTTTCCGTCATTATTTAAATAAATTAATATTTTGAAACTGATATTCGTTGTCTTCATCTTTTTTTTTTAATCTAGATTACCTTATCTATTTTGCGCAAAATCCTCAACTCAAAAAGTTTCCTTTTTTTCTGTAGGGTATGTTTTTTCATAGAATTATGAAAATTTCCTTACTAATGTCCAAGGCTGGCATAATACACATCCGATACAGTCGAAACGGACTTAATAATAATAATAAATATCCATAATAACTTACTGAAAAGAACAGTTTATATAAGATTAAATTGAATTTCAAGGCACAAAAAATCAAATTAAGGTTGACAGCTCAAAACGATGACTTTGATATCAATGGACAACTCTCCAAATATCTTTTGTCTCTGTCTATCACATTACTTTCAATTCGAGACGTATTGCGCAACCTTGGAGGCTATAATGTACTGTCTGTGGGTCTGTAAAAGGTCTTTACAAAAACCTACCACATATTCTTCAGACCAGAATTAGCCGATTTAAGTAAACTTACCTTAGTACAAAGTTGCTTAGTTTGGGCGCTAGACGGCGCCGAAGCGACAATTTTTAAATCGTTTTTCTGGATTAATTCAAGAACTGCTCATACTATTTTGCAAATTTGGTACGTTGACATAGCTTTATGGGGCAAAAAAAATCCATGTCACAATTCTGATTAATATCAGTCCATGGGCGTAGAACCTGGGTTTTTTACTAACTGCTTGTTTCAGATTTCGATGCCAATGAAACAAGAGGAGTTTGCGCACCAAATTCAGATGAACCAAGTCATTTGCTACAAAAAAGGTACTCTTGATAAGACTCGATTCTTCTGACGGTTTTCGAGAAATTTGCATTTTTTTACAAAAAAAGAAAAAAATAACTAAATCATAAACAGAAATAAATAGAACTATCATAAAAATTGCTCAAAATGTCCACCATTTTCATGAATACAAACATTTATACGTTGAAGAAAATTAAAACACAGTCTTTGCAGAAATTGTTCATAGCCCTTAAGGATATTTATTGCATCTTGAATCCGTTGCCATAGTTGTTCTACGTTATCTGGAGTTGTCCTGTAAACCACTGTCTTAAGATGCCCCCATAAGAAATAATCCAATGGATTTAAATCCGGAGATCGTGGTGGCCAATTTACAGGGACATTACCTCTACCAATCTATTTATCTGGGTACTGCTGATTCAAAAAGTTTCTAACATTTATTGCAAAATGTGGTGGAGCTCCATCGTGCATAAACCACATATCTCCGAAGTTGTAAAGGTAAACCTTCTAGCAAATCTGGCAGCGCATTTTGTAGATGTTGCAAATAAATTTCCCCGGTTAATCTTTGTGGAATAATGACAGGACCAACAATGTGATTACCAATTATTCCAGCCCACACATTAATTCTAAACTCATTTTGAAAATGTTTTACCTTGATAGCATGTGGATTTTCATCGGCATAAACATGTTCATTATGAAAATTTATAATCCCTCTTCTTGTGAAACATGCTTTATCGGTAAACAAAATATTGTTGGCAAAGTTGGGATTCTCTTTTCTCTGCCTATGAGCAAGCCGACTAATGTGGATATAGCAACTGTTCTTGAAGTACTTCATGAACAATATCTTTGGACACTCCCTATTTCCCTACCTAGCCTCCTGATGCTTATTTCTGGATCTTGTGCAACACGTTCTAAAATGTCTTCCTCGACTGCAGGAACCCTTACAAAACAAAACGCTGTCTTCCATTATCAATGGCTTTAGGAGTAAATTGGCCGTTTTCCTGCAGGCGTCTTTCAACAGCAGCAAATGTCGGGTGGCTTGGTATACGACGATTTGGAGACCTTTCGGAGTAGACTCTGACACATTCTCGACCATTTCCTTGGCAATACCAATATCATATCGGTATATTCTGCATTAGTGTATTGCACCGCCATGATAATTCACGACAATTAAAGTTTTCTAATCATTAATGCAAGCAGATAAAATGATTGAACGTTACCAACAATATTAAATGTTACAAATTTGACAATAATCTTATGTTGTCAGATAAAACTAATAATAACCGACAATAACAATCGTTTGTGAGGTGTAAGGTCGTGTTGTACATACCTGAAAAATACCGTGCGAACAAGAAGCAGATGATAAGAAAACGGTTCAAGAGGTTTTTTGTAGTAAATAAGTTGGTTTAATCTAAATTTTAAACTTAAACCTCTTATCTTCCATTGGCGTAGAGATCAAAAACAGAAAAATTCTATAAAACCCAAGTACTACGTGGTAAAAACTACTATGTATTAAGTAATAAAATGCAAATTTCTCGAAAACCGTCAGAGGAATCGAGTCTTATCAAGAGTACCTTTTTTGTAGCAAATGAGTTGGTTCATTTGAATTTTGTGCCCAAACCCCTCTTGTTCCATTGGCATAGAAATCTGAAACAAGCAATTAGTAAAAAACCCAGGTTCTACGCCCATGAACCGATATTAATCAGAATTGTGATATGGGTTTTTTTGCCCCACAAAGCTATGCCAACGTACCAAATCTCGGCAAAATAGTATGAGCTGTTTTTGAACTAAACAAAAAAAACGATTTAAAAATTGTCACTTCAGAGCCGTCTAGCGCCCAAACTAAGCAACTTTGTACTAAGGTACGTTTACTTAAATCGGCTAATTTTGGTCTGAAGAATATGTAGTAGGTTTTTGTAAACACCTTTTACATACACCCTGTATTATAATGGGAAGTTGTAAATCTCGTTGTCTCTCGATCGTTGATCCATGACTCGCCGGCAAAGATCCATTATGCCAACTGTAAGTAAACGGGCGCATGACATGTAACTGACATCTGACATCTCATCACTTTCTGTCAAAGCGGTCGATTGTAAGCTGGGAGTGTTGAGGCCGGCGCAGCGCGGTCGATAGGCCTACGACGTGCAGGAATGCACTTGGTGGTAGGGAGTTTCTAGGCGTTCGCTGATGACGATGTATGTTTGTGCTGAATATCACGCGAGTCTATTTTCCATGTATACCTACTTTGAACTTTAAAATATATTTATATTTTTTCAGTAATTTTTAGGATATTCTATATAAGTTTATGAACTTGACTTGTCCTCTTGTTGCCTTAAAAAATATTTACTTTTATATGAGACTTACGTACAAATAACGAAAACTGCGAAAATGGACTTTTTTCCTTTTGTGCTCTGGAGCAAAGTTTACAGAATTAATATTTCTGGAAACTTTGACTTTTATCATAAATATGACAATACCTACAACACCAGTTTAAACCTTTGACAGGAAGCAGTTACAAGTTGACATTCAACAAAATTGTTCCGTTTTATTACGCAAAAAGCTTCAAGACTCATTTTTTTGCTTAATTTATGGGTAAGCTGACATAGTATACAAGTCACACTTCTAGTTCAATAGGGCCACAACTACAAATTTTGAGTTATGGCATGGTATAAAATTGCCTACATAATAATAATAATGGGATGCAATATAGCCATAACTGAATAATGCATTATTTTGACTTTCAATTAATGCCTATCGCACTCAAATGATTTTTGGGCGCAATGTAGCCGCAAAGTGTCACAAATTACAAGCTAGTTCTATATGGGCCGCAACTATTAAAACAGGTTGGGTTATGACTTCGTAGTGGTAGTTTCAATGCTATTTTTGTGCGAATATAATGTTTATTGGTGTGGAATCAAACAGGTATATCTGTTTACACTTGAGCAAATACAGACTGTTTATTAAACGTACGTACAAAAATTGAAGGGGTTATTCCCTGGACTATTCTAAGAATATATTGTCCTTTTATGCTTTTTGCAGCCATTCGCACACATTTGGAGATGTATCCACTTTTTTTACAAATGCTTCAAGTTTTGAAATACATAGTTTCAAAGAATGCTACTGCTATTTTTGGCATAAACCGATCGCAAGGCGGTGGCTCCCATGAACTTGAAACTTGTTTATTAGATTACCTTTCATCATTTTGTGTTAATAAAGATGTCATATTTTATAGTGATAAATGTCTTGATCAGAACACGAATAAGTTCATCGTGGTAATGTACCTCGATATAAAATCCTTCATGCACACATTTCTTACTGTGGGACTTGCCCACAATAGAGAGAAGAGGATGCACTCAACCATTGCCCTACCCTGTATCCTATTTGACTTGAAGCGACTCTAAGTGCACCTGAAATGGTTATCGGACATGCACCAACTTTTATCAAGAATAAAATTTTCTGGGAAACTAATAATAAAGAAGTTTCCCATTTGTTGCATACTTAATCGACCACATTGTATAGGTGCTTCGTTAAATATGATGATACAGAGGTGACTTGTCAAAAAAATCCTTAGTGTCGTCGGTATATTAGGATAACTTGCGCTCAAATTGTATTCTTCAATAACGTTCAGGATATAAGCAACTAGCTGATTCAAGTTGAGAAGAAGTGAGCTGGCAAGTAACTTAAAGTTTTCAAGTTCTTGATAAAACTCACTTGCATCCAAATCTCGGTTATATTTTAGAGCTAGATCGGCAGCATGTTTTTTTATATCAGATAATGAAAAAGTATTCGAGCATTTTTACTGTTAAAAATTGAAAATCGGTGGCGGCTACCTCCAACGACCGAAACCGCCGTGAGAATTTCTCGATCAGGACATCTAGGGCTTCAATAATTTGATTTTTTAACTGCTTTTCCGGTGAAATCTTCGCCAAATCATTCATATAGAGTAAAAACAAGACCGGGCCAAGCACCGCGTAACAGCACAGTCAAACCTTATTCTGTTGGAAAGAAGTGACCGGCCCCTCACTAACTGCTCCCTATCAGACAGTTAAGAGGCAAACCAACTAAAGGCAACGCTCCTAACACCATAACATTCCAGTTTAGCAAGCAGTATTCTGTGGTTAACGCAGTCAAATGCTTTAGATATATCACAGAACACTGCTGCCGCCGCATCTCCCTCATTTAAGCCGGTATAAAGCTTCTCCCGGAAGAAAAATGTGGCATCGTTGATCGATCTTGATGCCTGAAACCCGAACTGCGACTCGACCATAATTCTGTGTCTCGTCAAAAACCCAATAATTCTAACTTTCACAAGCTTCTCGATTATTTTGGACAACGTCGGGAGTAGTGAAATGGCCCAAAAATTTCCAGGATCTTCCAAATTCCCTTCCTTTGGTAATGGGACGACGACAGCCGTTTTAAGAAAGGAAGGGAAAACACCCGTCTCAAAAGATTTGTTAATTACTTCCACCAAAGCACCAAGGGCAGTATGCGGTAAATTTCCGAAGACTCGAGCCGACATGCCTTCAATGCTTGACGCACTCTGATTCCCAATGCTGGATATAATGTATGTTAATTCAAAGAGATCAGTACCGCTCAAAAACAACGAATCGCGTATAGAAATGTCATATAAGTAGTCCAGTGGGTTTCTATCAGAGTTAATATTTAAAGTCATACTGTAAGCTTTGTTGCAATAATACTCATTTAAAATGTTGGGGTCTATCTGTGTTATGTCCTTCTGTAACTTGTTAACTCCTCGCAGATTAGTATACAACCTATGACAGCAGTCGTCAGAGCTTAATACATTCGCTCAGTTAACCCGATCCGCCTCCATTCCAAATCTACGAAAATTGGTCGCACCAAAAACTCTGCCGAACCTATTCCCGGGATACCCACCAAGATCAAGAACCACCGGAAGACAAACACATGGTCAGATAGCGCCGCTGGAACTACAGCACATATAAAATTTCCACAAGCCAAATTAATACGAACAATCTATCAGATATGCAGTGTATTTTGTGTACCAGCATTCTAAAATTAAAGGAACACAACTAGTTGCTCAGCTCCCGGGTTTCCAAACAATCATATATATAATTAATGTTAAAGTCAACTGCCAAAACTATGTTAGAGCCGACTGGTAGTTTAGTCAACAATAGTTCTAAGCTCCGAAAAAATGATTTTACAAGATTTTTATTAGAAAGTACAAAAAATTAAAATTCTTTTAATAGATGGTTGTATTTTTCAATGCTTTCTACCGCAAATTCCTTATGAAAAGCTTCGTTTATTAAAATCATTGCACCGCCATGAGCATTCTGTTTACGGCAGTAACGTCAAATAACATTAACCTGGAATATAACACGGCTCAAGGTCCTCCAAAATTGCAATTATTTGTAAAATATCCTATAAAGACACACTTCTTTTCTAATTCTGACTTAAAACCATACTATACAAGATGATCTGCACACTTTGTAATATATACATTATTTCAAAAGGAAAAATATTTTTATTTCAAGGTCGAGTGCATCAAATCATTTTCAAGCCGCGCGTCGTCCAAAGTCTCATAACTTTAGAAATTTCATGCCTCCAAATTTTGGAATATATTCTTAAAATTATATACTTAGATCAAAATAATCCGTAAAAAAATGCATCCTCCAATATATTACATAAAAAACGGTTGACATGCGAAGCGTCAAGTACCATTGTCCAATGTTTCCCTGAACCAAGTTTATTACTTAAGCTGGCCATTGATTTTCAGCAACGCCCTTAAAAAGAACCAGGGCTCAAACACAAAAATATAAAAATACTTTAGGCGGCCGTAGGGATAAAAATGGCACCATTAGTGATGGGGAGGTAACGCCCAAGCCCAAAGCTCAAAGAGAAAACCCCAAAAGGCTTCCACATTATGAAAAAAACAATAATGACATGGTAAGTACATAATAATTTTTATTTATTCATTTTAGCCATTAACAAAGGACCTCGCACAAACCCTATGAAATTAGCTGAACTAACCTGAACTTTGAGATATTGTGGTTTATATTATACAGTGCTAATGAAAAGTTCTCATAGAATTAGCCGGATCGTATGCACTCATTAGAAAGGGGGCAAATTACCTATTATTCTTCAGTATGTATCAGTAGCGACTTTTTAATAGGAGCCTGCAGAGCCGCAGCACTGCCTAAAATAAATATTATTATATTTTAAAAATTAACATTCTACAATAATATTTATTTGTAATCCTTCTGTACGTACGAACTTGTCGACTATGTTAATTCGCACACCTCGTCATCGCTGTTGAAAAGCACCGTCATACGCATCACTTGATCACTTCAGCTGGTCAATCAGAGTGCCATAATTTATTGAGAGTCTCCACTAGTTCGCGCCGAGTGGATGTATTCTTGAATCAAGATTACTATTTTTGTAGGTTTACCATATAAAAATAGGTTATAGTGCAAAAGTTTAGTAATTTTCCTTGTTAAAAAATTAAAAATGGAAGTTAATTATACAGGGTGTTTCAGAATAAGATGCTGATCCTAAACGGTGTGAATCCTTAGGTGATTTTAAGAAGAAAAGTTCAAATTAACATATATCCTTAACCTATCAACTTTCGAACTACAGGGCGTTAAGGTTTTAAGAAAAAAATCGTTTTTCTATCATAACTTTAACAACTTTCCAGCTATTTTTATGAATTTTTCACACATGCCCTCTAAGCATCAATAGCCATTTTTTGGTGTAGACAAATTTTAAAATTTTTTAACCAGTGGCGTCCTGAAAGGGTTTGGACTAGACATTTTGGAAAAATATTATGTACGCCACTGCTTTTTCTCAAGATAAAAATTATTTTTAAAATACTCATTCATTTTCGGCCAAATTTAATATCTTGCCTTTTTATCGTCCGACAAACAGTTTCCGACAAAAAAAATAAAAAGCATTAAATGCGCATTCGCTATGTGCCTATGGTTTCTGACAAGTAGGCTATGAACTTTGTTAAGGAAACAATGACAATAACGAAATATTTAATGCCAAATAGTTTTGATAGCTATTTATTTATGTACACGGCTTTTCACTTAACTTAAATTTTAAAAACGTAATACTTTTTAAACGTATAAGTATCATGGTAAATTTTACAAATGAGTTTGCGGATATGCATTACCTGTACGGGCTTGCTGACGGCAATGCATTCGAAGCCAGACGATTATACCAAGAGCGTTGTCCAAATAGAATAGTTCCGGATGCACGAACGATTTCAGGAACTCACAGAAAGTTATGTGAAACGGGATCTTTTGAAACAAAAAACTACTTAAAAGGGGCACACCAAACTACACGAACACCGGAAACCGAAGAAGCTGTTTTAAACTTAGTGGAACAAAACAAGTACCAGAAAAATTGGGAATATTTTTAATATTACTCATGTCCTAGTCTGGAGAATTCTTCAAAGTTATTTGTTATATCCGTACCATATTCAACGGGTCCAGGCCCTACTTCCTAGGGATTTTCCATTACGCATCAATTTCTGCCAATCGTTTATTCAAATGGTTGCCGAAAATCCCCAATTTGATGCCAGAATTTTGTTCACGGACGAAGCTAATTTTTCCAGGAACGTCATACAAAATTTTCATAACAATCACTTCTGGGCAGAAGAAAGTCCACATGCCATTACGGAATCCGACCACCAAGAGCAATTTTCTGTAAATGTTTGGGCTGGAATTATTGGTGATTATTTAATTGGGCCTTATTTTTTACCAGCCAGATTGAACGGAATCAATTATCGCCAATTTCTTGAACACACTTTACCAAATTTGCTAGACGACGTCCCTATTTTAACCAGACATCGTATGTGGTTTATGCACGATGGTGCACCTGCCCATTTCAGTCTCTTAGCACGAGAGTTTTTAAATCAACATTATAGTAATCGATGGATAGGGCACAGAGGAACACAATCGTGACCACCTAGATCCCCTGATCTAAACAGTCTAGATTTTTTCCTGTGGGGACATCTGAAAACGTTGGTTTACAGCATCCCAATAAATACTGAAGAGGAGTTGAGAAACCGCATAACAGTTTGTTTCGACACTATCAGGAATACTCCAGGAATTTTTCAAAGGGTACGAGACTCAATGAGGAGAAGAGCTGAAGCATGCATTCTTGCAGGTGGTAGCCACTTTCAACAGCTAATCTAAATTATTTTCGGTTTTGTTCACACGTTATTTAATGTTAGTTGTTTTAATTTAATGTTAAAAAATAAAGCATAGGCACATAGCGAATGCGCATTTAATGCTTTTTATTTTTTTTGTCGGAAACTGTTTGTCGGACGATAAAAAGGCAAGATATTAAATTTGGCCTAAAATTAATGAGTATTTTAAAAATAATTTTTATCTTGAGAAAAAGCAGTGGCGTACATAATATTTTTCCAAAATGTCTAGTCCAAACCCTTTCAGGACGCCACTGGTTAAAAAATTTTAAAATTTTTCTACACCAAAAAATGGCTATTGATGCTTAGAGGGCATGTGTGAAAAATTCATTAAAATAGCTAGAAAGTTGTTAAAGGTATGATAGAAAAACGATTTTTTTCTTAAAACTTTAACGCTCTGTAGTTCGTAAGTTGATAGGTTAAGGATATATGTTAATTTGAACTTTTCTTCTTAAAATCACCTAAGGATTCACACCGTTAAGGATCAGCATCTTATTCTGAAACACCCTGTATTATATTAAAATATAATTTATCGCATTTTAAGTAGTTTAGTAAGTAAAAATACCGTTTTATTGCATCTAGTTCCAGATTATAATACCTTAAAAAGAAAAAATGTCGTTCATTTCTGACAAGATTTGTATACAGCATTGCCTAGTTCTAACATCACGAGTCGGCACTGGCATGTATGTAGTAGTCAACGATCAGATAATAGTATATTACGTATTAAGTGTTGTAAAAAGCATATTACGCACGAATGGAAAACTTGCACGGTAATTACATGAGTGCGTAATTGCTATACAACACGCAATATGTACTATACTTTTTCTACGACTCTTACATACCCTTACATATAATTTATAATATATGAGTAGAAAAAATTATTTTTTTAACTCCTATATTAGTAAACATTGTTTTACGTACAGTTCACTCTACCGGGTGTACCAAATTAGGTGCGCATCATTGCTAACTTTTTTATTATTGGAGATACAAAGTCGGTTAAATTAGCAAAGTAGTAGCATTTTTTCTGTTAATTAAAATGGCAAAAACAGAAAAACAATTGGACATAACGTTTCTGAAGAAATGAGGAAAATGTATTTTTTTTAAATGGCACACCCTGTATATTTTTTACCGAAACGTTTGCAAATCGTATACGGAATAAAAAACTTCATATGCAATATTGGCCTAAAATTGAAAAAACATCAACACAGCCATGGAAATAAAAAATGGTTTGCCTTTGGCGTTTTCATCGAGACTGCCATGAAAACAAAAACGAATTTATTTATTTATTTCAGAAATTAAAACTCGATTTTATTTATAGCGGAAGAAATAAAAAAAAACTATATTAAATGTTCAAACGTATCACACATCACCGTTTTGTTCAATACATTTGCGGGCATTCTTTAATACAGGTTTTGTAGCTTTTAAAACTGTTCTGCCATCGGTGGATGCTATAATGCGTCTAATGTTGTCTTGAAGTTTGACCAGATTCGCATATTTCGTTTTAAAGATTTCGTCCTTGACATACTCCCAGAAGTAAAAGTCTAATGGAGTTACGTCAGAAGACCTTGGGGCCAACGTATCGGACCATTTGTTGCCATCCACCTATCTCTGAAAAGCCTTTCTAACAATATTCTCACTTCGTGAAACTGATGAGGAGCTCCATCTTGTTGAAAATAAATTTGGCTACGGTCCTCTAAGTTCACATCATCTAAATATTCTTCTAGTAATTCTGACAACATATTAACGTATCCCCTGCCGGTCAGAGTACCTTCATAAAAATTGGCCCAATAATTTGGCTGCCTATGAGACCACACCAAACATTAATACTAAATCTTACTTGCGGATTTCTGGGAACAGCAATAAACAAATTTGTTCTAGACCAATAGTGCATGTTTTTACGAGTAAACATACCCCTATTGGAAAAGTTCGCTTTATCGCTCCATAAAATTTTCTTTAAAAAGTTAGGATTTTGCCTACACATATCTTGTAACCATTGGCAAAAAATGAGTCTTCTGTCAGTGTCACCAGGTAATAATGTTTGCACTGGTCGGTACTTATAAGGTACAAACTTATATATTTTTTTTAATCTTACCAAATCTCTAGTTGAATTATTTTTGTGCGCTTCAAAAGATGCCAATACATTTACTTCTACTTGTTCACTTATTATAAACTGTTTTTTAGTCCTTGTCTTTATAAAAACTCTTTCGTTACTTCTAATTTTTCTATACAGCCTTGGAAAATACCTTCTGTCTGGTTGCTCACGTTCAGAATACATTTGACCGTATTGCTTGAGTGCTAGTACACTATTTTTTCTGCAACCAAGATACGCTTCTAACATATCGCAATGTTCTAAATGCGTGAACGCCATTTTGTAATATTTAAAAACAAAGAACTTAACGCAAAACTACGAAAATTTTGGCTTCGTTAACAATAATAGCTACCCAAAACGAGGACACTTTAGTTAATTCGTTTTTGTTTCTATGGCTGTGTTGATGTTTTTTCAATTTTAGGCCAATATTGCATATCAACTTTTTTATTCCGTATACGATTTGCAAACGTTTCGGTAAAAAATATACAGGGTGTGCCATTTAAAAAAAATACATTTTCCTCATTTATTCAGAAACGTTATGTCCAATTGATTTTCTGCTTTCGCCTTTTTAATTATCAGAAAAAATGCTACAACTTTGCTAATTTAACCGACTTTCTATCTCCAATAATAAAAAAGTTAGCAATGGTGCGCACATAATTTGGTACACCCTGTATAAGTAAATCCATTCTTACGCACAACTGTGCGTTATGATTCCTAGTATAGCAATCAAGTTAACCTTGAACCACTCAAATCGTGACATTTATCTATCTTGCGTTTTGAATATTTGACAGTGACATTGACATTATTTGAGATTTGAAGTTCAAATCGATACTTTATGTAATTTATGTATTCGGTATGTAAGAGTCGTAGAAAAAGTATAGTACGTATTGCGTGTTGTATAGCAATTACGCACTTATGTAATTACCGCGCAAGTACGTGCGTAATATCAAAGAAACTTATAGCTGCGCAAGCTATAAGTTTCTTTGGTAATATGCTTTTTACAACACTTAATACGTAATATACTATTACGCATTTCTAAATAGGTTTTTTAAAAAACTATTCACACAATGCTATATGGTTGGTGTGCACATTTTAAAAATATTTATTACTATACCGGATGTGCCAAAAAAGTGTTTTTCTCTCTAGCTTCATGGCACATAGGGTCTTGATTGGGTTTTTACGTCAGGATATACCTTTGACATCTGTTCTTTGACCAAATAATGTTTAGGTCTTGTCGCTTAAGTTTTAAATTTTTATTCGGCTATTGCTATAGTTGATTTTGTGTCATGTGTCGTTTAGGAAGCTGCATATTTCTTGGCGTCTGTTACCTGTGTATTAGACGATGATGGCAGTGCATCTCTACTGTATTTTCGTAGTGCTTCTCTGCTGTTAGAGATTTACGCCAACGGGGAGCAAATCTTTCGGCAGTTTGTATGTAGAGTTTGGTCTGGCCGTCGTGTGCGAGTCCGTTACTCATATTATGTTGGTTGATACGTCCGTACGTAATAGTTTATTACTAGTAGTTCAATAGTTTCCGAGAAAAAAAACAAACTTGCTTTTTTTTAAATGGGCCACCCTATATATTCTTTATTAATATAATTTAGTTTATCACAAGCTTCTCAGAAATATATAATACCTTCTTTTTATTTTTAATATTAAGCATGAAATTAATGTTTTATTAAGAAAATATACATTTTTTGTTAGTAGGCCATGACGGGTATTTAAAAAAACTATTATTGGTATGATAAGTACTGCAGAAGTAATATATTCTGGACTCCTCCACAATGCATAAATCATGAAACAAAAGCTGAAAATTTATAGAACTTCCTCATAAATATTGCACAAATTATTCTCCACTATGCCTTAGACATGTTTCACACGTATTTCTAATTCGCCGTAATGAATTTAAAATAATAGAAGGCCCTATTTGTAACTCCCTAAATGCTCTTTTAGTTGCATTTCTTAAATCTGCAATTGTTTGGTATTGAATAGAATAAATTTTATTTTCAAGGTATCCCCACAAGAAGAAATTCAAAACCGACAAGTCGGGTGACCTTGGTGGCCATCTTACAGGTCCATTACTTCCAAATTGGCGCTAAGGGCACGTCTTCTATTATTTCCGGCACAACGTTTTCCAGAATTTCCAAATATTTTATTGCATTAAGGCTGCCTTTAAATATGTTATAAATTATTTTGCTTCCTAGTATAAAACATGAAACGTTAAAGCCAAACCTGCCTTGCCGTTCGAGAGGAAATATTACATGCTGGTTTTCCTGAGACCAAAACCTCGTATTGTGCCGATGCACTGGTAAAATGAGCCTCATCGGACCGTATAACGGTTCTTTCAAAATTATTTCCCTGTTGATATTTTGTAAATACCAATTACTGAACCCTGTACGGCGCTGTGCAACACCAGGATGTAAGTTTTGTACTAGGTGGAATTTATATAGCTTAAAATTGTTTTTTTTTAGGATTGTTTGAACTCTTGATTAAACTACTCCGACCGAACCTTCAACCGTTCTGCAAGAACTAGTTGGATTTGTTTCAATTGAAGCCAAAACATTTATTTCATCAGCCTCGCGGTTTTCCTTGTTGTAGATCTGAGGCCGAAGTTTAGAAAATGAACCGTATTCAAATTTAAATTTGATTTCATCCTTAGAAAAATTCTTTTATCCGGCTGTCGTCTTTCGGGATATCTACATGTAATTTATTAAATCTTCATAGAGATACTACAAAAGAGCGTATTTACCTATTGAAATACACTTCTAATGCTTCATCTGCATTTTCATTACAATAGACATAACAAACAAGCATGTCGTATTTTTTATTATTTTCAAAGTTTACATTTTCTGCCATAATTAGGACAAACTGATTTTTTACTATTAATTATATATTTTAAAACAACTTAGAGAACCTAAATACTCTAACAGAAACTAAAGAAGTTTTTAATATGACATAAATGACTGTGTGCTTTTCTTTTTTTAAATACCCGTCATGGCCTACTAACAGAAAAATGTATATTTTTAATAAAACGTAAATTCCGAGCTTAATATTAAAAATAAAGATAAAGTATTATATGTTTCTGAGAAGCTTGTTATATACAGGGTGTTTCAATAAAAACTCCCAGGCCAATTATTTCGAAAACCATATGTGACATGTAAATTCTGTAAACGCTAGTTTTTAGCTTCACAACTGTGTAAAAAATGTGTTTAAATAATACAAGATGTAGGTGGCGCCATGGTGCAAAGAATTTTTTCGATGACAGGAACTATTAAATGTTGTGGTTCTTAAAGATAACTAATTTTTGATTAAATTATGTCTCATAAAAATTTTTGATAACTCCAACATGAACGGAGATATTTGGGGTTAAGTTTTTTTATTAAAATAATTTTAACGAGTATTTTAATTATAAATATTTTTAATATCCTTTAGAAGATTTTAAGTTCATTTTGGTAATGATAATTTTAGTGATAAAACGCTCGTGTAATGCTAAATTATTACGTCCAGTGACGTCTCAGGGGACGCCCTTAACAAATAATATTGGCAAAAAATAAGACGCCACTGAGTTTTTCGTAATTTTTATATTTTTTTCGGATTAAGCAACTAAAAATATCCTTTTATTGTCTATTAAATTGTTTTCATATTTTGCTTCGTTTTCGAGAAATAAAAATGCATATCTCTGGAAAACAAAAATCATTAAATAATTAACATGTTTTAAAATCCTACTAGTGTTTAAATACAACAATAAAAACATACATATTTTCGATAATGTGCCTATTTTTATTGATGATGTGTTTTTCTATATCGAAACGTCTAATAACTAATAAGTGTGATCCACCGTTGGATTTAGAATAAAACGTAGAATCTATTAAGCATAAAATATAGACTTTTCCGACTATTTAAAATAACAAAGTTGATGATGGTTGTGGCTAAACGAAACGTCGGATCAAAAATGTAATTAAACCATCTTGTAGGGGAGAAGAAGTGGCAATGAGAATGTAAAATTTATTTTGACATGTCTTTTCAAATAGAATCATAAATCAATTAAAACGAAATTGCGAAAATTCGGTTTTATCCAAATATCTTCGGAAGCATTCGGAATTTTTTAAATTTGAAAACATGACGTTACAGGATTCAATTATGCGCAACTTTTCTCTAATTTAACCATCTCTGTATCTCCTGTGGTTTACGAGATCCCTGTAGAGTGCATTCTTATCTGGGACACCCTATTATACCCCCATTTAAAAAAAAAAACAAGTTTTTTTTTCTTGGAAACTATTGAACGTAGAAAAAAATGTAAGTACGTCACTGGATTCTACGTAGAAACCTACAAAAAGAAAAATTTTTTTCTCTTTGATAAGCTCTGCAGGGTAACCTAAATATGGGGGTGTCCAAAAATGAAAAATTTTCAAAAACATTCCGTACGTATATCAAAAATAAGGAGGACTAGAAAAATTCTGATTGCGGCATCTTTTGCTTCACAAAAAAGTAGCACAGTGCTGCGCAAACCGTATCCTTCTATCTTTACTAATAACGGGGATTACCCCGTAAAATCATCGAAAACTGGACACCCTCTACATAACCCAATTATTTGGCCAACTATACCCCCGTTATGTATACATCTATGTACAATATCGTAGAAATATCCTGGTTGAAATTATTAACAAAAAATCGCCAGAAGACTTGCTTACAAGTTAAATTTTAAGCAATTAAATAATGAAGTAAATTGTTTAATCTAATGGTATTGTAATTAAAATAAAAATTATGACGCAACAGAATAAAAAAATGGAAAAAACTGGCCTTAAATCGAGAGGTTTTGAGCAGGAACTCCTAGCACCTCCTGGGCGGCGACGATCTCGGTAGTCTCACAAGGGATTCCATATTTGAGTGGACCCTCTAGTCACAGCAAAATAAAGCTTCATAGTTCTTATCGAATTATGAAGGTATAGGAAGAAGTGAAGAACGTAACACAGGCGCGGAAACGTTGCGTTGGTGAGGAGAATAAAAAAATGGGGGAAATCCCTAGTTAATATAAAACCGTGTCTTTAGAGCTGGCGTAAAACCTGTAAATAATTATACAAATAACCAAAAGGTCTTAAAATCCCAAAGAATAAGAGAAATCTTACCTCGATATTGAGGGTGTATCACATTACATTTGCACATGACGAAGAAACACTTATATTTAGGAATGAATATAAGCAAAAAAAAAACACCAACTCTCTCAACATTCGGATTTATATAGAAGGTTCAGGAGGTAATAGTGCATAAAAAGTACATGAAATTAATCAAAAATCAGACCATCACTAATAAATGAAAATTATTCTACGGGTTGAATGGCAGAAAATTCCACGGGTACTGTGCGCGAGCCTTCACCAGGTACGTATTGGATATATCTGTAACAACCATAACTGGTACTACCTATAGCATAGTTGGGCGAATACACTGGACGTGGGGAATATTAATAATTATTTAATTAAAGTGGCATTTAAAATATAAAATGCTACAACCTTGCAGAGGTTAACTTTGGTTCTATTACTAAGTCTACTCCGCCTGTGAAGCAGGGGGTAGATTGAGCTTAATTGACGCAACGCAGCCTTCATTCTATTTGCCTATCTCGCGAAATGGCGTGCGTATAAATGTTATACATATATTGAAGTGTATATTTAAAGAAAGTGCGTTCTCCGACGAGACTGCAAAACTTCTATTCTTCAGAAAAGAGCCTACTACCTTCATGTGGTAGTTCAGAGCTTCGAGTCTTATCAATTTCAGTAAAAGATCATTATGCCAGACCTTATAAAATGCTTTGCTAACGTCTAGGAAGACTGCTCCCGAGAACTAAACGAGACAGAAGGGACACAAGCCATCGGCCCCTTTGATGTTCGTGTCGCCAGATTTTTTCCGACGTATTGACGACATTGACGTTTCACCTTATTGGTCCACTGGAAGAAAGGTTTAAAGTATTGAAGAATACGAATAATTTAAAATATACACTGGAAAAAAATATTATTTACAGTTAACAAAACTTCTCTGACTATTCTGGGGTTCTTGTCTTTATTAGTTCGCATTTCTCTATTGGAATATTTAAGCGTCTAAACATTGTCTTAAATATTCTAAACAGTCATACAAGCTTTGTTTCAATACAGCCAAATTATCGTCCCCGAACGATCATTTCCAGTCTGTCAATTAAATTTTAGATTTGGCAGCCGGTTCTTGCAGTGGTAAATTAGTTGAGCGACCGTTCGGGGACAGTCCTAGTGCGGCTTTTGGTCGGGTTGAAACAAGCCCACAGACAAAATAAAATAAGCAAATTCCTTATTATTTATTGATTATTGTTTAATCAACGCCAAAATATTAACAAACCTTATCAAATCGTTTATTTATACAGTGTCTAATCAAAACAACATTTCAAATTAAATAAAAAAGCAACCCGCCAACAGAAAATACATCTGCTGAAAGATAAAATATTATACAGGGTATCCGGAAAATACATGTACCGGGTGTCCCACTAAGAATGGCTGTCGGACGTATCTCAGAAAGTGTTAGTCGTATGGCTTGCGGAAAAAAAATATATTAGGTAAAGTGGTCATGAGAAATTGCTGGAAATTATTTTCAAGTTTCTCAGACTGGCACTAGAGGGCGCAACAGTAACGGTATATATGAATCACGAAGTTTCCTCAAAAGTCGCCTAGTTAAGGTATCCCGAAAATAACATTTTTGTATATTTCGAAGATTTATTAATAAAATTCATCTATAGAACGTGTTCGTCACTTTTCAAATAAAGTGGTGCGGGAAGGTTGAACATTATTTGTAATAAATGCTGATAACTCCGGTCTGGCTTAACATAATTTAGTAAACTTAGTTTTGTTAAAAAGGGTTTTTCTCACTCTATATATCATCTTATGAACTACGGCAATATGTGTTTTACACTAGGCGCTAGAGGGCACTGTCTTACAACTTCACAAACATTGCGCGGTTTTTCCATAATTGTAAATATAATAGTATATTCAATTTTACCTGATTACAAGGATGAATAAAAGTCTAAGAAGTCAGCGAAAACCGCAAGTAAATATCTATTTTCAATCCGGAGATATCAACAACAATAATCATAATTACGGAACATTATGATTTTATTTTCAAGTTGCCATTGCAAATGTTTTTTTAAGAGTCAAATAGGTCTTGGAAAAACAAAATATGAAGGTACGTATGTTTCAAGCAAATATATCGTTACGACAATAATTCTCAGTGGCGCCCTAAATGTTCAAATTGTCGCCCATCGTCCTGTATACACGACTCCAATCTCTCCCTGGTTGATAATACTGCAGTTTCCACCTCTGCCATAGTGATACGGCGGCTGCTGTCCATTATCCTTTTTATCATGTTTTACCTTGTGGTGGGTCTGGTAACGAAAACAAGATCCTTCAATCTCCCCCATAGATAAAAATCTAGTTATGTTAAGTCAGGTGATCTAAAATAGAAATTACCACTTTCATTAACAGTATCACAATATATCCTATAATATTACCTAGTAGACCACGGAAATATACTCCCTCTTCCTATCCACCTTGCAGGAAATGTGTCGTCAAGAAATTGACGAACGTTTCCCGCAAAATGTGCAGGACATCCATCGTGTTGGAAAACCATAGTTCTGGGAATATCCAAGGGCACATCTTCGAGAAGAATTGGGAGTTCGTAATTAAAAAATTTTAAAAAATTTGCTCAGTAAGCGACGTATTAAATACAAACGGTCCAATTATTCTGCCACCCAAAATGCCGCACCAGACATTGACACTCCATCTTCCTTGATGCTGCACCTCCCGCATCCAATGGGGATTATCCCGCGACCAATAATGCATATTATGGCGGTTTACTCCTCCATTACTATGGAAAGTAGCTTCATAAGTCCACAAAATTCTGGAGAGGAGATTTCTATCTTCCACAATATCATATCGAGCAACCAATAGCAATGATCCAATCTTCTATCATAATCTTGCGGGGTCAAAGCCTGGTGGAGCACAATATGGTAGGGATGTAGCCTAAAGAAAAACAAAATACTTATTACATTGACTTGAAAACTATTAAGAGAAATATTGGCATTGTTCTAAACTATTTAAGAGTTATAACATATAAATATAATTACTTAAACGATTAAACATTCTACTGTCGTATCGGCACCTTTGAGGGTATCGTACTGCGTAAACCCGTTCAGCAATTGTTGCATTTCTCAAACATTCAAAATACACAGCAATGATGTCAACCGCTTCTTCAAGTAACAGAGGCATTTTGAAAATCAAATACGACACAACACTGTTGGCACGACAAAAATTTTGACGTAATCATGAAAGGTGACACGCGTGCACAGTTTCAATTCATATTTTGTTTTTCCAAGGCCTATTTTACTCTCAAAAAAAACCTTTACAATGGCAACTTGAAAATAAAATCATAATGTTCCGTAATTATGATTATTGTTGTTGATATCTCCGGATTGAAAATAGATATTAACTTGCGGTTTTCACTGACTTCTTAGACTTTTAATCATCCTTGTAATCAGGTAAAATTGAATATTATTATACTATTATATTTACAATTATGGATAAAACGCGCAATGTTTGTGAAGTTGTAAGACAGCGCCCCCTAGCGCCTAGTGTAAAACACATATTGCCGTAGTTCATAAGATGATATATAGAGTGAGAAAAGCCCTTTTTAACAAAACTAAGTTTACTAAATTATATTAAGCCAGACCGGAGTTATCAGCATTTATTACAAATAATGTTCAACCTTCCCCCACCACTTTATTTGAAAAGTGACGAACACGTTCTATAGGTGAATTTTATTAATAAATCTTCGAAATTACAAAAATGTCATTTTCGGGATACCTTAACTAGGCGAATTTTGAGGAAACTTCGTGATTCATATTTACCGTTACTGTTGCGCCCTCTAGCGCCAGTCTGAGAAACTTGAAAATAATTTCCAACAATTTCTCATGACCACTTTACCTAATATATTTTTTTTTCCGCAAGACATACGACTAACACTTTCTGAGATACGGCCGACAGCCATTCTTAGTGGGACTCCCGGTACAACGTTTGACGACAAACTCCTGACGTCAAAATAGATCGATCTAAGCCGACTTAGTTATATCCAAAATTGTCTCGTTTAGCCGGTAAAGGGCGTCAAAAATTTGTAAAAATATTGGTTTATCCTAAATTACGTGAAAACCTGCTAATCGATTTTAATGATTTTTAGTATGTAGACTTATACTATAAAATGACGTTTTCTAGTAGTATAGTCACCGGCTGTAAATAAGTGGAAGTGTTATAAAAGTGATATAATACGTCAACATTTCTCCTGATTTTTTATATCAACGGCGTTATGACAACCCAGATATTTTTGTCGAGTGACTGGATGTACTTGAAAGCTATTTTACCTTTTCAATATTTTTTGTTGGATGAGCTGTTTTGCCAGAAAAAAAAAATTTACAATTACCTGCATACATCAATTATTAACATTAGTAATAAAATTAAAATCAAATTACCTGTAACAATAACTTTTAGTGACCTTGTTGCTATGGCATTTAATAATTTGACAATTAGTCACAAATTGTCACCAGTCTATGAAATTGAATAAAGTATACGATCAACATTCTTGAATTACAAGTTCATTTTACCAGGTTTTCATGCTCCTGGTATACGGGTTTTGTCAAGGAAATGGGCGTCGGAGTGTTAGGGTTTACATGGAGAGATTTCCTAACCGTCGAATACCAAACCACCAAACATTTCCCAATCCATTCGACGTTTATACTAATTGCAAAATGGCCACCCCCGACTAGGCAACCGAAATACAGGGCCACGAGTTTTGCTCCATATCGCTTCTGTTTCGTCACTATGTTAGACGTGAGCCGCGTTGTCTGCCTAACTGTGCAATGTTCGCTTCTAATGCCTAACTGTTTAGCTTCCTAGTGACAGGTCATGGGATCAGGTTGGTGCGATGAGAACTTTTCATCAGCATCACATAATTCACAATTTTACAATAAGGGTTGTGCAAGGTCCTATGAGCCAAATTAAAATTCTTATTAATAATTTACAATAATGTCATGGGATCAGGTTGGTGCGATGAGAACTTTTTATCAGCATCACATAATCCACAATTTTACAATAAGGGTTGTGCGAGGTCCTATGAGCCAAATTAAAATTGTTATTAATAATTTACAATAATTTACAAATTTCAGCATTATGAATATCAATTTGACAGTTTTAACAAAATTCCCTCAGACACAAGTTTACATATTCTCCTTATTACTGAATTTATTTTTTTTGTTTTTATTTTGGTGTTCAATTGCCACTGGTTGAAAATTTGAAAGCTCATTTCGTTATGGTCAACATAAAATATTACTTAAAAAACAACGCATCTGGTAACTACAACAACAAACAAATGTAAACTTGCGATAAATACGATTGAGTAAAAATACGAGCATTAAACATTGTTGTTGATCCCAACATGTTTTCTCCCTTGAGCAATATCTAATACATTTAAAATCCATCTTCGACCAAATCATCATAATTTCTTATGCATATTTGATACATTTTTGTAACCCTTAAATAAAGTTTAGGAATTTCTTAAAGGGCACATGCTTATGCGATTTTTCAAAGCTTCTATCCGATGTCGCTGGACCAATAACCTGGAGTTTTTTTCTCGAGATCATTGTGCCGAACGAGTTTTATCCACTTTATTTTATATCTGTATCGTTAGTTGTACGCCGTAAATGATAAATAAAATCAGATAATTAGTATCCAGCGTATAATTTGTACTTTCAACTTAGTGCGCTTTCTACCTTATGCTAGGTCATCATCGGGGCTATAGTTACGACAATATAAAGGTCTCTGAAAGAAATTAGGTACATCGGAGGAAACATTTGAAAATTTTGAAACATTAGATTGAAACGGTAATTTTTATATTTAAAACCGGGTTGCAATATATAACAATAGTAGAGGAACTAGCCTAACCTCGACTATTGGTATGTATTGCATCCCGTTTTTAAATAGTACAAATTATACCCTAAATACTATTTATCTGGATTTCTTTATTTTATACAGGTTGTTAATGGATGGCACGTAGATATTTAAGAGATTGATAGCGCAAATATAATATACTAATTAGGAACGCTCGTCAAAATAGGAAAGAATACTCATAAACAAGCGGTCAAAAATGCTTCATTTTTGATATACAGGGTGTCAAAACTTTATTTTTTTTTTGTATTTTTCGTTTTTCTCTCATATTTTCCCAGATAAATATTTGAAATTTGATACTCTTATTACCGTAAAACGGGGCTACTTTGTGCAGGTTTTAATGTATTTTTGATTCTAGGCGCTGTATTTATAATGGAATCAACTCGAAAAAAATCAAGGGTAGCAATAGAGGTCATACCTATAACCTACCATAAAATGGGTTTTTTACGATAAATCGTTTTCGAGAAAAAAATAACAAATTGGATGCCAAAGTAGCCCCCCCCCCCCCCCCCGTAGGTTACATTGACACCCAAACAGAAAAGTGAGAAAAATAATGCAGACCCATTGTAGGGTTACCTTGGCACCACAATAACTTTTTTTTTAAGGTTTTAAATAAAAGATTCAATATTGTTTATAGAAATATAATCATTTTCTATAAAAAAAATAACATCATATTTTTTTAAACTACAAAAATAACATATTTCTGGAATATTCTTAAGGCACAAAATTCAGTCTTATCAATATAAGATCTCAGACTCTTTAAATATTAAAATACATATAAATAAACATTAAAATAAACAAAACACTTTAAACGAATTAAAAAAGTAATGTTCTTAATATTTGGCACTGTAAAAGGAACTAAAACAACATTCTTGGTAAAAAATAAAAATACACCCTCCCGCCTACGCCTTGTCAAATTGACATGAATATTAATAATTATATTCACATTCCCCACAAGTATAATATTTGTTTTTGGATCCTCCGTTGCAAATACCGCAGATTCACTTAGAACAAGCAATGCATAGAATCCAGTCTGGTCCAGTGTAATCAGACCAATCAGCAGCACAAATTCCACATTCGTCATCATTTCTGCTTCTTGAAGATGATGGTTGATTGATGTCTTCTGTTGTCGAATTTTTTAAAATTTTTGTTTTTGCTTTGCCTTCCCCTTTTCCCTTAACCGTATTTTGTTTGTCACTATTTTCATCTTCAATTGTTTTATTTTCCTCGTCTTGCCTGTCTCCATTTTCTTCACAATCAACTTCTTTGCCGGGTATAATTTTTTTGCCGCGTTTTCTTTTGGAGTTAGAGCTTGTTTGTCCACGTGTCTCTTGAAGAAACTCTAATACACTATCATTCAGGATAGAACTCGTTCAACTCGTAGATGCTTCACTTGGAGTTTCTGGAAGTTTAGATAAAGGTTGTTGCGGATCATACGAAAAAATTCCGGTGGCATCAAATCCGGACTTTACATTTTTTTCCACTGTTTCCTGGACAGATCTCCACAAGGGATCTAGAAGATTGGGAAAGTGTTCCTTGAGAATAGTGCCTTTACGCGACTCGTCCTTCTCCAATCGGCCAAAAGAGCCCTCCACTTATTCTTCATAGGAGCAAAGATAGCCACATCCAAAGGCTGCATAAATAAGTGGGTTGAATTGGGGGGTAAAGGCGGCATGTAGATATTATTTTCTTTCGCAGCTTTCAGCTTTTACTACGGCTGGAGAAAAATGCGAGGCTAGGTTATCACCTAATCACCACAGCTGGTTCGCCATTAAAATTTTCTTGGATGCGGGGTAGCAAGAGTTTGAAGAACCATATTTCAAAGAGAATCATATCGAACCAATTTCGTAGATGTTGTTGGCTTTATAGACTACCTTAGGAGGATCCCATTTGCGCTTCCGCAGACCATTACACTTATTGCCGAACGCGAATGTTCTTAAACCCGTTCAACCCGCTTTGTGCCCCTACAAACTAGCACTTTTATGTCCCCGGGGTCGTCAGTAAAGTTAGTTTCGTCATAGTTAAACACGTGTTTAGCACTAACAGATTTGAGAACATGTTCAATGTTGCTGAAAAATTCCATTATGTCCACGCGCCCAACAGAAGCACGTGCACGCTTAATCTTAGATGCTAATCGAATGCTAATGTTATTTCTGGTAACAAATTTTTCAATGAAGTCTGATCCTGGTCTATTGTTGGGGCATTCAGGAATGTTTCTGCCTTGTTTTGTTACATATTTTTGGACAATATCTCTGGTGGCACTAACAGTAATGGGAAAACTCAAATTTGCTACCTGGTCGATGGTCTCCGATATTAGGGTCTCCTCCTGTGGGGTAAGGCCGGTAGGGTGACCTACACGTGCCTAATGCCTCTCAAATAGCCTATTTTGAAGAGTTCCCCTAGGTATTTTCCAGCGTTTGGAGGCTTGCACCTGTTACATCCTCCCCAGTCTAACAGCTTGCACTGCATCAGCTAAATCTTGTTCCGTATAGTTTTTATAGGGCCTTCATCCAGCCAACCGCGTGTAATTTCGCACCATATTTTGCGCGGCGGAGTGTAGTGACCCGTCTAAACTAACAACTCTCGGCGACTGGATATTAAAACTAGCCGAAACAGCCTAATAAAAGCAAAGGCGAACGCATGCTGCCAAAAGGCGCGTTTCCACCGAAATCGGCATAGCCGATCGGGGCCGATCGCCAAAGCCGATCTGCAAAGCATATCACCCTCTTTCTGTTTCCACCAAATTGACATTATTTACCATTCGACATCAAAATGTTCGATGACGACGACGCGATTCTTGCCTCTGCATCAATTTCATCAATAATAATAATTTGACAACGCACCAAAATCCCTGTGCCGATCGGCTTCGCGTTTCCACCACTTCGATTCGGCTCGGCTTCCTTTGATCCGGACCGACTTTTGGTGGTTCGCCGTTCGGCAAGCCGATCGCCTTTTTATGACGATCGGCAACACGTTTCCACAGATTCGGCTTTGCGGATCGGCTCTGCCGATCGGCTATGCCGAATTCGGTGGAAACGCGCCTAAAGATACCCCGCGTGCCAAAGTATATTTTACAGTAGTTTTTGGAATCTCTACAAATAAAATTTCTAAATTGTCAGAGAATTGTCCTGAATTTTGACAGCTTTTGCAGTGCGATGTGCACCTGCCAAATGAGTGGTTTTCTTGAAAGTTCCATTTTCGCACGGTCGAATGTGTACCTGTGCAAAAGTTCGTGAATCAGGCTGTCTTCGATTTGGATAATGTTACCGACAAAGTCGTTTAGCTTCAAAGGAATTACCATTGGCAAGACCATACATAAAATGCAATCGGCATATTCTTGGTTTGTGAACTCAACCATCATTTAATAGCTCTAATCAAAGAAACTTATAGCTATTGCGTAGCTATACGTTTCTTTGCTCTAACTAAACTTGAAAACATCAACTAATCAAATTATTTGACACTAAACGTAGGAAAAAAATTAACAAACGGAGAAAAAAATATGAGCTGTCTCATCAAACTACTTTTTTTAAATTTTGTTATTTGGATAATACTTGGTTTGCATCGACGGCTATTTTTGCCAATAACTAGAAAACGATGATAGATACGATAAAAATGTGGGGGATCAAAATAAATGAGAAAGAACGGGGAGTCAAAATATGATATCAGTATTTATACAGGATATCCCAAAAAAAAAGTTTAGGGAAGTGAAAGTGTTGGTAGCACAAAAAATGTAACACTCTGCATACTGCTTCTGACAATTTATTGTAGAGATTCCAAAAACTAATAAGTATTTTTTTTTTCTATTTTGACGTGCAGTATCACTCCCTTAATTATCTACGTGAAATTCATTAACACCATGTATATAGGTTGTCTATACCAGGATCATGGTACACCCCCCGTATCTCCGTTAGTTTTAAAGGTAATTGATTGAAATATGGGATATCCCATATACATAATAAGCGGCACTTTTTGACCTACAAATGATTTTTTTTCACTTCCGGTTTTGTCGGAAGTGACACCAACTTTCGATTTTTAAATGGAACACCCCGTATATTATTACATTTTTGAATTCTGCATAATTTTCTGAATCCAATAATACCACAATAGTGACATTTCAAACGTAAATAATTTTAATTATTTAATTTTTAATTTTCCATTTAAGTGTGCCATGACGGTTCTTCGGTTAGTTCGGTCTAATGCTAGAAAAATCTAAGTCCCGTCAAAAATACTAAATTGCGTGTTTTATAAGCAAATAAAGTTCATCGTAATCGTTTTTGGGGTAAAACTCAATTTTTTCAAATGGAACCATATTGGTACCGTGGTACCATTTCTTAGTACTATTAATAAGGAATTTATTCATCCCTAGTAATAACATGTGCGATAAATACAATCAAAATTACAGCTAAAAGAAAATAAGAAAATACAATTATCTTGTTCTAATTTAATGCCAAGAAGTTACTAAGGTGGCTTTAAAAACAATGAAATTATTCCTTCAGATTGTCAAATAAGTATTTGGTGGTTTATCGGTGTTTTTATTGTGTATTGGAAAAGTCTTTACATTTGTTGTTATTTTTGTTCAAAATGCCGCACATTTATACAAGAGATGAAAAAGTGGACATGTTAATTATTTATGGGGAATGTAGAGAAAATGCCGTTGCGGCTAGAAACTTTTGTGCCGACCGATATCCTGATAGACAATGTCCAGCGGGAAATTACTTTAATCGTCTTGAAAATCAATTCCGAAGAGAGCCTAACCATGATCCCGAAGAAAACTTCATCATTGACGAAGGAACGGAAATTAATGTTTTAGCTCGAATAGAAGTTGATAAGACTGTTTCTTTAAGGCAAATTGGGTTTGAGTTGGAAATTAGTCACCAAACGGTGAGCCGAATCTTGCACAAACATAATTATTATAAATCTTTCAAATATCAATTGCACCAGCACCTGTACGAAACTGATTATGAACGTAGGATGGAATATTGCAATTGGATCTTGCAGAATAATGTGCAGCCAAACAATGCTTTTTTGGGAAGGATTTTATTTTCGGACGAGTCGGTTTACAAATATGGGATTATTTAACCGACAAAATACAAGGTATTGGTCACAAGGCAATCAAAATTTATTGCGGGAGGGCAACTTTCAAGTGCGGTTCGGTTTCAATGTTTGGCTTGGAATAGTCGGTCGTAGAATCATTGGTCCAATAATATTTGAAGGACCCTTGACTGGAGCTAGATACTTAGAATTTCTGCAAAATGAAATTGAGGACAGTCTAACTGAATTACCTGTCCATTTACGACAGGGAATATATTTTCAACAAGATGGAGCTCCCCCATATAATTCAAGAAAAGTAATTGATTACCTTCAACCGGCATTCGAAGAAAAGGTAATTTCGACGAATGGTCCTGTGAGATGGCCTCCAAAGTCACCCGACTTAACATCTCTTGATTTCTTTGTTTGGGTCATTTTAAAAACATTGTCTATGCAACCGCCGTTACAACCCGCAAAGACCTGGAGTTGCGAGTAAGACGTGCAATTAATAGTATAACGGCCCAGCAATTAGCGAACGTTCTTCAAGAAACAGCTATGCGAGTTCAGAAGTGCATTGACGTTAATGGCCAGCATTTCGAACAATTATTGTTGTAATGTTTTGTGTTCATTTTTTGTATTCCAAAGCCACCTTAGTAACTTCTTAGCATTAAATTAGAACAAAATAATTGTATTTTCTTAATTTCTTTTAGCTGTAAATTAAAAATTAAATAATAGAAAATTTTTACGTTTGAAATGTCACTTTTGTGGTATCATTGGATTCAGAAAATTATGCAGAATTCAAAAATGTAATAATATACAGGGTGTTCTATTTAAAAATCGAAAGTTGGTGTCACTTCCGGCAAAACCGGAAGTGAAAAAAAATCATTTGTAGGTCAAAAAGTGCCGCTTATTATGTATATGGGATATCCCATATTTCAATCAATTACCTTTAAAACTAACGGAGATACGGGGGGTGTACCATGATCCTGTTACACTCGGTATAATCAAAGTAATGGATAATTCATAATATGTAGTGTAAATCTGGGAGCTGTGCCCCCCCCCCCCAGCTTCCTTCTGGTTTTACGTTATTTTCTTTGTACCCCTTAGGCCACGTCTAGTATTAATAGTAATAACAAATTAAATAGTCGTTTAGCACAGGGCAAAAAAGGTCTAAGAAGGTCGAGATCTGTGGATGATTTAGGAATAGTCAGTAATTTTGAAGGATTCAATGATGCCATGAAAGAAATCATGCTAAAAAAACAAAAAACAGGTGAGTGAATCTAACTTCTAATTTTTCTCAGGAGAGAAAAAAATGTAAATAAAAAAGTTTTTAGGTTGATACTCGATCACCAGAATTTTAACAAAAAACGATCACAATATCGGAAAAATAGGCAACTTAGTATTTTTTTAAATGGAATACCCTTAACTAACCTAAACTGGTTACGATATTTATTAACTGAGTATTCTATTAATATTGTTGTATAATAAATACTAAGTTTGACAATAATGCACAAAAAGTACGCGTTTACCCAGGAATATGAAATTTAAAGTTCATTGGAGTTTAAATAAACGATTCAGGAATTGCCACAAGTTTCCTAACACAATTTTAAAATGGCGCTGTTATTTCATCTAATTTATTTCTTCATTTTTCTCGATATTTTTAAATTTGACGGTATAACTTTTTTTATTAGTAGTGTAGGAGACAATTTGCATAAAATGGAATAACATGTCATTCAATATCAAGAACATATTTATTTAAAAAATATAAACTATTATTAAGTAATAAATATGAATATACAAAATAGGATGCTTATTAAGATTTAGAAATTTCAGAAATTTGATAAAAACGTAGAAATATTTTCAATATTCCTACGATTTCAAGATTCATAGACAATACTGGTCACATTATCCACTTTTTCAAAGAAAATTAATATTCTAATCTTAAAATACGTCACTGCTTTTGCGAATTTACAGCTGTGCAGTTCGTGTGTTATAAATATCCTAAGAACGGTGGCGACGAGCGGGAACGTTGACAACGAGCAGGACCGGTGGCGAAAAGTTTTACAAATCGACCTATATATTATAGGTCCCTGGTAGAAAAATACCAATCTCTAATATATCAAGGACGCTGCGTATATCAATGTTTGATACATGAACACTATTAAATCTACATATTCAATTATAAAGACAGGAAAGTTTAGCCAAAATTTGCTATCAACTTATATAGGTATTCAAAAATCTTCAACTCACGGGACAAATGAAGTTTGCACTGCGACAGCCACAGTGCAACAATTTCTTGTACGTCTAGTTCTGTCCCGGAGGGGGATGATCCCTTTACTGCATCTTTTATTATTCTATTAATGTTTTTGTAATTTAAAATTGTTTCATTCTTCTTCTGTTCCTTTACTGTTCAATATTCTAACTCACTCAATATACCTATTACTAAAATAGAGACTTAAGTACCTCAGCTTTATTATCCATATTATAATTATTCGGTAGTAGCATAGTTCACCCACAAATAACAATGCCTAATATAATAATTATTGTTAATTGAATATCAAACAAATAAAACATAAAATATGTGGAACCCGTGAGGGGACAGGCTGGTTTTTCTGCATCTCGTCCGCCAAGTGTCAAAGGCAGGGTGTGTCAACTGTCATTTTGGGTGTAATGAATCTGAAATATTGATCATAGAAAAAAGAAACTTGTTTCTTTTTTCTATGGATAAGTTTCTTTTTTCTATGAATATTGATATGAAAGGTTATGTTTTTGAGACATTCGAAATATATCAGAGATATTTCTGAAAGGCAGTGTGCTGTGTGGGTACCATTGTAAAAAACTGCTGAAAAACGAATAGGAAAGTGCTTAGAAAATGATGGAAAACATTTTGAACATTTGTGATTTTTCTTGCTAAATTGCTAATTATTTCTAGTTCTAAGATTTGTGCATATTTTATTCAGTGTTATTGATGTTTGTTTGGCCCCTTCTTAGCCTTTTATTATACCTACTTTTTATATAACGTAATCGTAACTACTCTCATATACAGGGTCGTTGGTATGTATGGAAACGGTCGATTATTTCATAAAGTAAAACAGTTAGCAAAAAATATTTAAGACAAAAGTTTCAGGGTTTCTAAAGGTCTATTAGAATTTTAAAAAAATAAGTATACAGGATGAGTCAGAAAACCGTAGAGAAACAAAGTTACTTTTTTTTAAATGGAACACCCTATATCTTAGAATATTTTTGAATTTTACATAAAATAACAATTATTTTTCAATAAGTGCATTATAAGTCTAAACCTAATAGTTTCCGAGATATCGACTTTTGAAAAATTACATTATTGAACTTTGACAGCTTCTAGCTTTCTAACGGTACGTCTTAGAGCAAAACGGCTTACATGTTCCTGTTCGTTTCTTATTATCTTCCTAAAAGTGTCAAGTTCCAGTTAATCCGGATGTAACTCAAAAGCCGGAAATACAGTACTTCCGATTTAACCGGAAGTTGATGTTTTTGAGAAGCTAATAAAAAGTAAGATAGGACATGTAAGCCGTTTCACTCGTAAGACATACCGTTAGAGAGCTAGAAGCTGTCAAAGTTCAAAAATGTCATTTTTCAAAAGTCGATATCTCGGAAACTATTGGGTTTAGGCTTATATTTCACTTATTAAAAAATAATTGTTATTTCACGTAAAATCCAAAAATATTCTAAGATATAGGGCGTTCCATTTAAAAAAAGTAACTTTGCTTCTCTACGGTTTTCTGACTCATCCTGTATACTTATTTGTTTAAAATTCTAATAGACCTCAAAAAACCCTAAAACTTTTGTCTAAAATAAAGAAAGTTTGGTGGTATAGACAGACCTTGTTTTCTTTAATAATCTCGCCACAGAAAATGGACTACTTCTTGAATTTTGTCTAAAATATTTTTTCCTAACTGTTATACTTTAAGAAATAATCGACCGTTTCCATACATACCAACCACCCTGTATATATATGTAACTATGAATTGAAGGACGATATTGGTTTCAATTATATACCTTCTATCGTTTATTACACAGTAGGTCATGAAATTATTTGTTATATTGCTTACTGCTCACTGAACTTTTTATTTAATCGAATTACATATTTGTCCATAGTTTTTTTGTTTAGTTCTTTCTAGTCTTTATATCCGCAGTTCGCACTGTTCGCAGTATTTTTCTGAAAGGCGAGAAAGGAATGCAGCGATTTCATGACAAGCGTCTAGAATATTATTATATTATGAATAATAATGTTTTTTATTTTTTTGGTGACAAAAATAACATATCATCGGATTATAACAAAGAGATAAAGGAGAAACTTTTAATATAATAATATTGCTGATTGCGAAACCCCAATGCCCCCATAGAGTCGGCGCCGTTGTATCTAATTATGAAAGTTAACTGATCCGTTTGGGATACATCAGGAGTTAAATCAACACTTATTGCCTTCGAGCACCACTCAATTTATTATAATACGAACTAGACATATTGTCAGGTTATTACGTAAAACAAAAAGTACAAAAACAATAGTCAGTTTAATCAACACTAACACACAAAACAGAGAAAATTAAGAAATTCTTTAAATTCTTGTAAATCGTAAATTTTTACTCCTTCGGACTCGTTAGTTATAGAAGTTCTAACAAATCTCCCACCACGCACCAATCGACCAATCATTGGCACTGAAACAAAACATCGCGGCGCGAGTTTGAGTTTACTAGTGCTGCGCGATGTTTCTCTTCGCCCCCGCGATCCCCCAATTCCGCCCTATGGTTAATCCGCCCCTAATTCTGATGATTGAGTAAAAACCTGAAAACTTTTTAATTTAAATGTTTCTTGTCTCCCTTATTGTTTTTGCTCTAGATATAGGTTCTGAATATAAACTAAAACCTTAGACGTTCGACGACAAATATTTGAACATGTGAAAAATAAGAAGGGGGTTCCATTTTAGAGAAAATATAAGTTTGATCTGTCCTACATTTGTGAATCACGTTGTGTAAATTCAAACATTTTAAAATTACCTCCTAATAATCTTCTTAAGGAACTTTGGCTATATCTCGTCTAGAACTCGAGATATCTTCCAGGCACACCTACTACAGGGTGGCCCATAAGTCACGACGGGATTTAGTCCGCGAGGATGTCTTTCGGAATCAACCACTCGTCGTTTAGTCCAACGTTTTAAACAAGAGGGCGCAGTAAGTGACCTTCCACGTACTGCTAGTACTGACGCCAACGTTCGGCGAGTGGGTAACAGTATCGAAGAAGAATCATCAGAACCAACAACATTGACTCACAGACGAGCATAGTATTTAGGCGTAAAATGCGCTGCGGAGTGATAGTCACTTACCAGACCCTTCCGTCTAAACCGTTGGACTAAACGACGAATGGTTGATTCCTTCGTGACTTATGGGCCACCTTGTATTATATTTAAGGAGTTCGTCAAAACGGAGGGGATGCCCAAAAAGGTCCAACGAACGAAAACGTGAAAAAGAAATTCGGCGAGAAGACTGACAAAAAAAACATCTCCCCGGGGATTGCTATAGCAACAACAAGTCGGGCTAGTGATAAGAGGGGTTTGGTTAAACCCAATTCTAAAAGACTGCAGAAAAAGCCGCCAGCAACACATGGAGATGTTTTAACATTTTCCGATGGTTCTGTATCTGATTACTAATACGTTCCTATGTTGAAAGTACCTTATATTATTTTAGTTTGTATATTTATGTTATGCCATGTTGCTACGCTTTTATTTGCCCAAAGATTAAAAAAAAAGAATTTAATTTTTAATTAAAAAAAAAAAAAAGGAATTAACAGCAACAAAGTTCAGCCGAGGGTGAGAGGCCTTGAGAGAGCGAGCAAATGCCCTAGCTCAAATGCCGAAGAGTAGGGGGGGTAATAAGGGGCGCCACCGTTTTGTAGCCAGGCCAAAACGGAAGCCTCCGCGATCTCGGTGGGTGCTCACTCTCCACTGAACTTAATAATGAATAATAAAAAAAATTAAAAAGAAGAAAAGCAAATTACGAAGGGGTGTTGTGGGACGTCTCAAATAAAACTAAAAATTTTTAAAAACACACTTAGTACATTTATTAAAAAAAAAAAATTAATAATTGGGCTCGACCCTCAAAAAAAATGAATTCACTTGAATTAAATTGGGAAATTACAGAACCATACACTTGTATATCCGCCCTATGGTTATGATCACAACTATTACCTTCTACTAATAACGATAGATAAAGTAAATGATACGGTTGACACCTCAAAATTAAAACCTGTATTACTTTATCGGGATGGTATCACCGATACTGCCGTGGCTGCTTGGTACTATGCCTGGTGGGCAACTCTAGGTACACCCTAGTATAAAAGGCTGGTAGCGCCTCTAGGTCAAACTGATGGCCTTGATGTACCCCAGCATAGCAACTGCCAGGTGGACCCCAGATAAAAGAAGCTCACGTAATAGGAGCTGGGTGGAAGCACCCCGGTATAAGGACCCTAGGAAGTAAAACAGGCGCATCAGCACAACGGCAATATTTGCGAAAAATTTACATTTAATAAATGGCTGAAGGCCCAAATGATTAGATAAATGGACCAACACTGTGCAACCACCCTAATAACACCGAAAACCCAAAATTTAGAAAAATTATTACTGCGCATGCGCCACGCGCATGCGTCTAAAATTATCTGCGCACCTCACAGGGTGTGCCGTAACCCTTCTGCAGACATTAATTAACAAAAATATCGACGTGAGGGCACTGCGCATGCTCAGGATGGCGAATAAAATTAAAAGAACTTCATCTAAGCCAAGCAGGAAACTCACTAAATTAAAACCACTGGTTTGTAGAAAAGTAGTTAGTGCGCATGCGCCACGCGCATGATCAAAATTGAAATCCCAACTTTCAGATTAATAAAAAAAAAATAATTGCAAAGTAATTTCCTACTTGAACTTAGAGATATATATGCTGAATCGCAATATAGTAACTGCGCATGCGCCGCCCACACGCCGATATGGGGTGCTAATGACTCCAAATAAAATCCCCTTTTAAACCCTGAATAAGCGACCCATAAAAATATTATTCCCACATAATTACAAAAATCCCAGAAAATAATGTTATTTAATTATCAAACCTATTCGACAATAATTTTACAATTTTACAACCCTGAATAAATTCCCCAGAAAAATATTAACACGACGTAATCCCGAAAAACCCGACAACTACAGTTATTTACTTCAATTCAGCAATACCAAAAAAAAAAACAGCTGCACAATGTCGGCCATTTAAATCAATTAAAGCAAATAATACATAATTATCAATCAAATAAAAATTAATTAAACCATATCCACCAATTGCAGTAAACACATGTAAGACTTAGCAATTAACCAGAAAAATTACAAAATTATATTCGGCTAATTAAGCACATAAATTATTGAAATTAGATTACATTAATAGCGACACAAAGAAATAAAACCCTAGGCATTAACGTACAACATGCAGGCTTAAGGCCACGCGGTTCGGTTCGGATGAGTTCCTTTTTTTTTGACAATAAAATAACAATGACAATAGAATAAAAAAAGATAGGCTTGAAAAACGTGCATTTTGTAAGTACAATGGGCACTAAGGTATCGAAAAATTCTAGCGACATAAATAGATATCGATAACAGAAAGCATAAAAAAAAATACATGGGTTTTGACCAAAAATTTAAGGTTTTAAATATTAACGTAAGATGATAATATATTTTATTTACAAATAAGAGCAAAATTAAAGTGACTGCAATTGATTTCAAACATAAAATGATTAAACTTACCCGATGACGATGGGGTCTTACACGTTTTTTACGTTTCCTGACTTGCACTCCGTCGCTTTAAAATCCGGCTATGCCGTAAAAAAGCTTTCAATCCAACACTAAACTAAAGCAATTTAAAAGCTTTAATAAGAAAACGGTGTCCAAAATCCACTCACGTGAAAAAAAAATTGGCTGGACACACGCTTTCACGACGGAGACAAGTCAGTAAGTAAGTAAGCAAGGCCGTAACAATCGCGCACGACCTCCCGGAAGAGCTGCAATCCTACCAACAAAATAGAAAGCTTCCTGTCAATAAAAAGGGCGCTAGAATTCAAGACCTCGTACCTACACAAAAACCTAATGAACTAACCTAGCCGAAGCGAACCCGTACAAATAATAAAGTAACCAAAGAGCGGAGACAATAGAATCCTGGGTTACCCTTGTACCCCCCCCCGCGCGACGGTGAAACTAAAGAAATTTGTTTTTAATTAACTAATACATGGGCAATATAAATTATTACCAAACACGGTCACCCGTATACAACCAACGGTACATCAGATAAATATTTCCCACATCTAAGGAATAAGCGATATAATCGATCTCGCAAAGGTCGATAGATGTCAACCTAGAAACTAAATGACTTTACACCAATTACCAGCTTTAAATAAACACCCAAGTGGCTCCTAAATTACATAACGATAAACAGATTTCAATACAATGCAATTGGCTGGTAAAAATCACCCGATAGCAGTCAATATAATATCAATAAGTTAGGTCGATCGAAGAGATTAAAATCGATAGTGACGCCCACTTCTATTTATATAAATTAAAGGAACAGTGTTTATTTATAACCAACTCAGTGAAATGTCCCTAACGATCAGATTGTCACACCATTCTAGAACCAAACAAAGGAAAATATAATACGGAAAATCCACTGTATTTCCCACGAAAATGTATTTGACACGACCATAGCGGTAAGTCCTATAACTTACTCTATTTACACCGTCTGTAGCTGACTGTTTTTAGGCTACTAACTTAGGACACGGTCTGCCATTTAACAAGGGAGAAAAATCGACTTTCAACCCCTAAGCCAAGGGAGATATGGAATCAAGATGAAAGATAAGGTAAGGATCTGCTTTATTAACCAGGCATTCGCAGCCAGAGACCGTTTTAACAACTCTTACATACCTATATAACCTTACGTACCATCGAAGGCAAAATTACCTAAGGTCTTAGTCTGCAGTCATAGAATTCAAATAGTTATCTTTATTTTAGGTACAACACAAGCTGGATCAGCCACTCGAGGTAACGGCATTGCCAGAAAAATAAAGGAGGAACCAGATAATCAACAAATGTCATAAGAAAGGAAAGCAACCTCTAAACACCGAGAGAGAGAGTTATGTAACAGTACAATGATACGAGTAATATATATATATGTATAGCCTTATTTTTACTAGTAAAATGTTTTATAAATATCTATGTACATTTAATAAACAGCAAAACAAATATGTTGAAAGGTTCTTGACAAAAAGGTGAAGGCGACATAATAATAAACTTTAAATAAAATTTTGGTTTGTTTCAATTCATCACATACTAATGGTTTTTCATAGAGCACATTGTACTACCTTAATGATTATTTCTCACACCTTAGCAAAAATAGGCTTTAACCCCTAGTACTAAAAATAAACCGTTACAACTCCCCTCTTCTTCGGCAGGAGAAAAACTTCCACTAAGAAGTTTTACGACGATAATTCAACTAGGTAATAACCAAACAAAAAAAAAAAAAAATTTCACTCGCGCCAGCACAAGAGAACACAAGGTACCCAGTTATGTATAATCCAATGAAGTTAACAGAAATATTCAGATAGGTAAGCTAACTCTAAATACGGAATCATATATCAGTTATATGTACAAAATAATCACACGAGTTATCAATCAACTCCTAGACCAAAAAAAAAAAATTTGACGCTACCGACGTAGCCATTAAAATATAGCAGTCAATCACTAAAAGCAATAAAATAAAAATAATAGAAACCTAAAATCATTTCAAGCACTGTTGCGCAGCTGTCGACCCACGGAGACTCCGAGAGAGGAAAGGATGCAACCCCGAGCTGTTTGTATGGTATAGAGGTCACAAAAGCGAACTTGATGGATATCGGACTTAAGTTAGCATTGCGTTGCAACCAAATGTGACTTGGCGAACCTCGTGTACTAACCTCATGCAAACAAACTCGCGGCACAACCTCGCACCCACAAGAAAGACCCAAGGAAAGCAAATACACAGCAGTACTTGAAAGGTGGAAAACTAAAGATAATCAATATCAACAAAAAAAATAGCAGTTGTAACCCAGATGTTCCACCAATCAAAGGGAGTATGTTTTAGTACACACTAAACTAAAAGATACAAACGTGTCGATGACAACTAAATGTATCACAGCCTTCAACGGAAAATTTAATTAGGGTGTTCCGAAAGGCGGCTCTGCTCCTGGCCTGGCGTATCACACGAGACCCGCGGACGAGGTCATACGCAGTAGTTTCGCCCTCCCCTGTGCTGCATCGATGTACAGACTGAATCAGGGGTCAGACAGCCACCCCCCACAATACAACTCTGCCCGCAAATCTGCCTTCAGCAGAACGAACATTCCACAAAAGACGGCAAAGCGCCACCCAGGGGCACCAACGGCCCCTCAGCCTTTTCTATAGCAAAAAAAAGAAGGCTGTAAATAAATAGGACAAAATCGGTAAATATAAAGTCGGGCTATACCCGAACCAAGACAAAATCGGTAAGTATAAAGCGTCTAAATGACGAAGTCAAAATCAATCAATAATCAATAAATCGCATCTGAGCGACATCAATAACGAAATTACCCCGTTACTTGCAATTCAGTTCCAACAGCGGCTTAAATCCCCAAATGGGTAATCTCACTCTATCTAGAAAGCAACGTACATCAATCAAAAATAACTCAAAGTCCAACAAAGTAAATCGAGCAAATATAACAACAACGCAAATCAAGCAAAAACAGAGAGAGAAATTACGTTCTCGTTGCAAATATCCCGTACTCAACACGGTTTACAAAAAAAATTACAACGAAAACCTACCACTAAAACTAAAAGGAAGAACGAAGCAAAAAAAAAAAAAGTCATCATGAATAAATAACGTCTTCAAGACGAGCGACAGCAAAGATCAACCGGCGTTAGCCAATCCATCCAAGCTAACCAAATAACTAAAGAGACAAATCAAGGTAAAAGTAAAATACTAAGTCCAAATCAGGGTAATCACTAAAGAAAATCCGGCAAAGCCAAATTTCCACGGAATCAAGTCAAAATCGGTAGGTACTGAAATCGAAAGTAAAGATAGAATGAAAGGAAGAAAAATAACGAAAAGTAAAACCTAAAAGACGAAAAGAAAGTCAACTCCTAGAGAAGATAAAGTCGTACCCACTCCTGTCTTGTTTCACGCCAGGACAACAGCGTACACGACCACAGACAATTGAGTGACCTTCAATTAAGTAATAAAGTAAATAAAAACATTAGGGAAGAAACAAGCAGGAATAAAGGTTCTACTAAATGAACGCCATAAAACTAATACTATAAAATGTTAACTGCTGAAGTGGCAACCTAAAGACATAATCGATAAGCAAGGAACTATTGTACTAAAAATCTACGAAAAAGCTAATAATATACCGAAGATGCTGAGGGCTAAGATTCATAGAACAGGTTTGCCACCACATTTACAAGTGAAGTGAGAAGCCAACTGAAGGTTAACTCCTCAGATACCCATTGTAGTAAACCGCTGAGGGCCTGATTCACTACCAACGACACAAACCGGCTGAAGGCGATTGGTCTGTCTCCGTACTCTTGATATGATTTCTACTATCACGGGTACGCCGTGCGGAGTATTTCTAACCAACTACATTCGGCCTGTCAAGTTTCACGCCGAGACAAAAACCGAACTTCATCAGAACTCCACATCCGCTGGAGGTGATATAAAAATATTTGGAACAAAAAAAAAGAAAGAAGCGAACCTTTATTCGTTACTCACACACAAAAGAAATTAATAAAGTTTAAAGTAATGAAGTAAAAGAAAAGATAAGTAAAGATAAATAACTCAATTTATTCATTGTCCGAACTCTCACTTGCAATCGACGGATTGTACAACTTGAGGTCCTGTACATGCCAAACACCTTTATTTTGACCGGTCTGATCTTGAAGCTCATATGTGCAAGTACCAGTCTTTCTTTTAATAATAAAAGGTCCTAAATATGTTGGTGCTAATTTGGCACTGTAGTATTTCGTGGCATCCGAGAGACTTTTATTTTTACGCCAAACTCTCTGTCCAGGTGTATATTCGACTGGTCGCCTACGTAAATTGTAACGTCGTTGGCTGATAAGGCGAGAAGCCTTGATCTTTTCCTGAACTTCCACATAGAGTTTTAAAAATGCGGCTTGTCTCTTTTTGACATAATCTTGAGGATCCAAATCGATCTTGTGAATATCTTCGACGAAGTCTTGTCCATAAAGTTTATGCTCTCTTCCAAAATTCAGATAGTAAGGACTAAATCCAGTTGTTTCGTGTCGTGAAGTTCTCATAGCACAACCAATAGCGGCTAAATTTTCGTCCCATGTACGGTGATTATTGTTCTGAATGTATGAACGAATCATAGTTTTTGCCACTCGGTTTGCACGTTCAGTAGGATCAGCCTGAGGATGGTAAGAAGCTGTATAGAAAATTTTGCTTTTATAACGCTGACAAAGTCCTTGGAACTCTTTAGATTTCATTTGAGCTCCTTGATCGCACATTAAAAATTGCGGAGATCCAAACATCAGGAAAATACCTTCTTCTACTTGCTTAGTAAGCGATTTGGCTGTCGCAGAACGCGATGGGAACATGACGGTGAACTTGGTAAAATAATCGTTAACCACAAGAACATACTGATTTCCTGATCTTGAGCGAGGAAACGGGCCGATGAAATCCAAGCTGATACATTGCCAAGGTTGACTAATGTTTGGTCGATTTCCCATTAGACCTGCCGGTGCTCTTTGTTCCACTTTGTTCTGGGCACAAATCCTACATGCTTTCACATATCTGGTTACATCACTCCTCATTTTAGGCCAATAGTAACGTTGACATACTTTCCAATAGGTTTTAAATATGCCTACATGACCTGCAGCTGGTATATCATGGCAACGGAAAAGTACTTCGCGCCTCTTATCTTTAGGAACGACGAGTTTCCAGCAGCTGGATGGAATTGCTAATTCAGAAGGACTGGATTTCACATATTTGTACAGCATTTTATTCTCTACACGCCACGTGGGAAATTTGTGAGGATGCTCTTCGAGTCTGGAGAACATGTTTTTATACCATTTGTCGGTGGTGGATGAGAATGCGTCTTCTTTGACTTCGGCATCTATAGTGTCAACAGAAACAGGAACTGATCTCGAGAGAAAATCGGGAACTACGTGGTCTTTTCCAGGTCGATGAATTAATGTAAAGTCGTACGGTTGAAGACGAAGTGCCCATCGTGCTAGTCTCCCTTGTGGGTCTTTTAATCGATGTAGCCACAGCAACGAGTGATGATCGGTTATCACGGTGAAGTGAACTCCTTCCAGGTAATGACGCAATTTCTCAACGCTCCAAATCACTGCCAAACATTCTTTCTCAGTCACAGTCAATTTCATTTCCTGCCTAGATAGTGAGCGCGATAGGAAACATATTACTTTCTCACCTTCATCAAAGGTTTGAGACAAAACGGCTCCAAGGCCAAAGCCACTCGCATCAGTTTGAAGAACGAATGGACGACTGAAATCGGGGCAAGTAAGAATGGGTGCTGTAATCAGGGCTTCTTTGATGGTTCTAAAAGCAGCGTCGCAATCGAATGTCCATGACCACTTAACGTTTTTCTTGGTCAGGTTGGTTAGCGGAGATATTTTGGAGGAGAAATTCGGTACAAATCGTCGGTACCAAGACGCTGTTCCTATAAATCGACGAATCTCTGTCACATTTTTCGGCGGTGGTATATTTACAATAGCCTCTACTTTCGATGGATCTGGCCGAAGTCCTTGACGGTCCACTACATAGCCTAGATATTTTAATTCAGGTCGGCAAAATTGACACTTTTCCAATGAAACCACTAATCCTGCTTCGAGAAGGCGGTCGAACACTAAGTCCAGAAGTCGCAAATGTCCATCAAAGTCCTGAGAGATTAGGATAATGTCGTCTAGGTAAACCATTACTGAAGGCTGAAGGTCAGCTCCAAGCACGGTATCGACAATTCGCTGCCACGTGGCCGGAGAATTGGTCAATCCGAACGGCATTCGGCGGAACTGAAATAATCCTCTTCCAGGAACAGTAAAAGCGGTGTATTCACGCGAAGACTCTGACAAAGGGACGGTCCAAAAAGCAGACTTAATATCGATAGAGCTGAGGTATTTAGCATCTCTTAAGCGGTCCAGGATTGAAGAGATATATGGAATGGGGTACGCATCCTTGTTGGTTACCTCGTTCAGCAGCCTATAATCGACGCAGAAGCGATAGGAATCATCCTTTTTGCGAACTAGACATATTGGGCTAGACCAAGCACTTTTGGAAGGTTCTATCACACCGTCTTTTAACATTGTCTTTAACTCCTCATCGATGATCTTTTGTTTAAAAGGAGACACGGGGTAGTATCGTTGTTTGACGGGTTTTGTACCTGGTTTAACTTCAATAGTATGTTCTGCTACGTTACAACATCCCAATCCAGAACTCATAGTTGAAAGCTTTATTTTTATTAAATTGTCAAGTTGCATTCGCTGATCTCTTGTGAGCGTGCTTTCGTCTTGAATGCTATTAATGAACATCGGATCGGTGCTATCTGCAAAATGCCAAATATCTTGTCTCAGATCGGGGACTATTTCCATATTTTTCCAAAAATCTATTCCTAAGATAAGGGTATGAGTAAGTTCTGGTAAGACGAGCACATCAATGATTCTGGTTTTGCCCATTAAACAGAATGGAACCTGCATACAACCGATGCTGGAACAGCTCTGTCCATTGGCGACTGTGCATTTTGTTTCTTTCGCCAAAAGTTTTAATCCTAACCGTTGTAATAGTTCATATCCAGGAAGACCGACGATGGTTCTTGTAGCGCCGGAATCTAATAATCCTCGAATTGGAGTGCCTAAGATAGTAACTTCTAAATATGGACGTTGATCACCATGAGCGTGACTAATAATGTAGTCTAAGAGAAATTTAGCAGGAAAGCCAGTATCGTTGTTGGTCGAAGTGGTATCGATTTTGGGAGACATCTCACGACCTATTGATTCCCCCGGGAAGCGTTTCCCGAATTCGTGCATTTGGGGCAATTTCTGGTAGTAACGTCAGGTGTTCCGCAACGATAGCAGTGCATTTTCCGAGGACTAGTGCAATCTCGGTTATAATGCCCGGCCTTTTGACAATTAAAGCAGACCACTTCTCTGGGACGTCGATCGTTCGTAGGCATTTCTCTAGGACGTCTGTCATTTATAGGCATTTCTCTAGGGCGTCTATCGTTCATAGGCATTTCCCTGGGACGTCTATCGTTCGTAGTAGGGTTGAAGTGACGAATTTCCTGTACGTACTCGTCCGAATGATTGCTAGGAAGGGCTTCTTGCATGTCTGACACAAAGGCGAAATCAGGCTCGACAAATCCTTGCCTTCTTCTAGAAGGTGGCACGTAGTGCTCTGCACGGTATTTCTTGGCTTCCAAAGATAAGCAGCACTCCTCCAATTCTTCCAATGTATTGACTAGTGGAAGTTGAGTTGTGTAAAAGGGAGCTAAGTTTCGGGAAATAATGTCCAGCTTCACATCATCGGACATTCCACCGTAACGTCTACCTAAAGCATGCATACTTGATAAGTAATCCACAATGCTTTCGGACGGATCCTGCGTTCTATCTAAGATCTCCCTAAAGAGTCGAGCTCTGTAATCTGGCGGTTCAAAATGTCGTCGAAGTAGGTCTGATAGTTCTCTCCAGTCAGTAAATCTGGATCGGTTCGATCTAAACCAATTAAGAGCCTTTCCCTCAAACAGGTCTATGGCGGACTCAAATACTTCTCGTTCAGTCACGTGACGGGCTACTCTAAGTTCTGAAACTCGCTCTAAAAAGCCGTGAACTGACATACTCTTGGTGTCTCCAGTGAATTTAATTCCCCATTTATCCATTTTAGGACCCTTGAAGTATGAAGGTTGTCTATTTGGGGTAGAAACAGGTAGCGAGGCACCTTGAACGCCGGACGAATCATCGGAATCCGAATCTTCAGTTTGAGCAGCAGCTAACATAGCACTAAGGTTGGGATCTTGCTTTGACACGGTTTCTAAATGGTCCAGAGTGGCCAAAATATCGACCATAAGCTTCGCTCTCGTATCCACATTCTCAGCAGTCAAGCTACTAGGTGGTGCGCGATCTACGCGATTGAGTAGGTGTACTAGACGAGATTGATAGCGCTCAAATCTGGCCCTAGCATTTTCTCCAGTCACTGATTTCAGTGCAGATTTAATTCTCTGCAGCGCATCATGCACGAGAACTTTCTCGTCGTCGAAGTCGAGAGAATAGGGTGGATGACTCAAAGATTTGTTCCTCTTCTCCAGTTGGAGTAACGGACGCAGTGTCGCTCTCAGCGAATCGACGGTTTTGGAATCGTCAGCGGGAATTCCACGGACAGTCAGTTCATGTATTAGCATGTCCTTCTTCAGGTAGTTGATCCTCATATTGTAATCCATTTTTTTTTCCTCTTCAAGTCAGACAATGACAGAATAAAGTAATAATAACACTATTGACTGTAAAGCCACACAAACTCACTCACTTACAGTAACACTATGCAAATAAAATCACTAGATTTCACTTCACTTACGTAAGCAATAACAAATTCAAATTCAAAATATCAAGTGAGTAGCAGTGGTAGTATTTTAAATAGACAATTTTAATGAAAGTCAAGTAATTAACGTAGTAAGCCAATCAATTAGGTAATACTAAAAGGTCACCAATATCGCAAAACAAAGTAGGTCAAAAATAAAAAAAAAGAAATCAGTACCAAATCAATACGCTCTGCGAGCACGAAAATAAAAAAAGTATAACCACCGAAGGCCACGATTGATTCAAAGCAATTGCAGGTAAAATCAGGGCAAGGTATAATACTATAAATTTAAGGTCAACCAATATAAATATGTAACAAGGTATGCAAAATCAATTCAAAATTCAATAAAGTTATTACAGTCCTTAAGGGTAGGCGCAATACAATGAAATTAATAATCAAAATATATACTTAAGTAAATTGCTCTACTTGAGAACGCCCAACAACACTTTTTTAAAAAAATTTACCAAAACATGGCCCCAAACGTTGAGCGCCAAAATTTGCTACGCTTTTATTTGCCCAAAGATTAAAAAAAAAGAATTTAATTTTTAATTAAAAAAAAAAAAAAGGAATTAACAGCAACAAAGTTCAGCCGAGGGTGAGAGGCCTTGAGAGAGCGAGCAAATGCCCTAGCTCAAATGCCGAAGAGTAGGGGGGGTAATAAGGGGCGCCACCGTTTTGTAGCCAGGCCAAAACGGAAGCCTCCGCGATCTCGGTGGGTGCTCACTCTCCACTGAACTTAATAATGAATAATAAAAAAAATTAAAAAGAAGAAAAGCAAATTACGAAGGGGTGTTGTGGGACGTCTCAAATAAAACTAAAAATTTTTAAAAACACACTTAGTACATTTATTAAAAAAAAAAAATTAATAATTGGGCTCGACCCTCAAAAAAAATGAATTCACTTGAATTAAATTGGGAAATTACAGAACCATACACTTGTATATCCGCCCTATGGTTATGATCACAACTATTACCTTCTACTAATAACGATAGATAAAGTAAATGATACGGTTGACACCTCAAAATTAAAACCTGTATTACTTTATCGGGATGGTATCACCGATACTGCCGTGGCTGCTTGGTACTATGCCTGGTGGGCAACTCTAGGTACACCCTAGTATAAAAGGCTGGTAGCGCCTCTAGGTCAAACTGATGGCCTTGATGTACCCCAGCATAGCAACTGCCAGGTGGACCCCAGATAAAAGAAGCTCACGTAATAGGAGCTGGGTGGAAGCACCCCGGTATAAGGACCCTAGGAAGTAAAACAGGCGCATCAGCACAACGGCAATATTTGCGAAAAATTTACATTTAATAAATGGCTGAAGGCCCAAATGATTAGATAAATGGACCAACACTGTGCAACCACCCTAATAACACCGAAAACCCAAAATTTAGAAAAATTATTACTGCGCATGCGCCACGCGCATGCGTCTAAAATTATCTGCGCACCTCACAGGGTGTGCCGTAACCCTTCTGCAGACATTAATTAACAAAAATATCGACGTGAGGGCACTGCGCATGCTCAGGATGGCGAATAAAATTAAAAGAACTTCATCTAAGCCAAGCAGGAAACTCACTAAATTAAAACCACTGGTTTGTAGAAAAGTAGTTAGTGCGCATGCGCCACGCGCATGATCAAAATTGAAATCCCAACTTTCAGATTAATAAAAAAAAAATAATTGCAAAGTAATTTCCTACTTGAACTTAGAGATATATATGCTGAATCGCAATATAGTAACTGCGCATGCGCCGCCCACACGCCGATATGGGGTGCTAATGACTCCAAATAAAATCCCCTTTTAAACCCTGAATAAGCGACCCATAAAAATATTATTCCCACATAATTACAAAAATCCCAGAAAATAATGTTATTTAATTATCAAACCTATTCGACAATAATTTTACAATTTTACAACCCTGAATAAATTCCCCAGAAAAATATTAACACGACGTAATCCCGAAAAACCCGACAACTACAGTTATTTACTTCAATTCAGCAATACCAAAAAAAAAAACAGCTGCACAATGTCGGCCATTTAAATCAATTAAAGCAAATAATACATAATTATCAATCAAATAAAAATTAATTAAACCATATCCACCAATTGCAGTAAACACATGTAAGACTTAGCAATTAACCAGAAAAATTACAAAATTATATTCGGCTAATTAAGCACATAAATTATTGAAATTAGATTACATTAATAGCGACACAAAGAAATAAAACCCTAGGCATTAACGTACAACATGCAGGCTTAAGGCCACGCGGTTCGGTTCGGATGAGTTCCTTTTTTTTTGACAATAAAATAACAATGACAATAGAATAAAAAAAGATAGGCTTGAAAAACGTGCATTTTGTAAGTACAATGGGCACTAAGGTATCGAAAAATTCTAGCGACATAAATAGATATCGATAACAGAAAGCATAAAAAAAAATACATGGGTTTTGACCAAAAATTTAAGGTTTTAAATATTAACGTAAGATGATAATATATTTTATTTACAAATAAGAGCAAAATTAAAGTGACTGCAATTGATTTCAAACATAAAATGATTAAACTTACCCGATGACGATGGGGTCTTACACGTTTTTTACGTTTCCTGACTTGCACTCCGTCGCTTTAAAATCCGGCTATGCCGTAAAAAAGCTTTCAATCCAACACTAAACTAAAGCAATTTAAAAGCTTTAATAAGAAAACGGTGTCCAAAATCCACTCACGTGAAAAAAAAATTGGCTGGACACACGCTTTCACGACGGAGACAAGTCAGTAAGTAAGTAAGCAAGGCCGTAACAATCGCGCACGACCTCCCGGAAGAGCTGCAATCCTACCAACAAAATAGAAAGCTTCCTGTCAATAAAAAGGGCGCTAGAATTCAAGACCTCGTACCTACACAAAAACCTAATGAACTAACCTAGCCGAAGCGAACCCGTACAAATAATAAAGTAACCAAAGAGCGGAGACAATAGAATCCTGGGTTACCCTTGTACCCCCCCCCGCGCGACGGTGAAACTAAAGAAATTTGTTTTTAATTAACTAATACATGGGCAATATAAATTATTACCAAACACGGTCACCCGTATACAACCAACGGTACATCAGATAAATATTTCCCACATCTAAGGAATAAGCGATATAATCGATCTCGCAAAGGTCGATAGATGTCAACCTAGAAACTAAATGACTTTACACCAATTACCAGCTTTAAATAAACACCCAAGTGGCTCCTAAATTACATAACGATAAACAGATTTCAATACAATGCAATTGGCTGGTAAAAATCACCCGATAGCAGTCAATATAATATCAATAAGTTAGGTCGATCGAAGAGATTAAAATCGATAGTGACGCCCACTTCTATTTATATAAATTAAAGGAACAGTGTTTATTTATAACCAACTCAGTGAAATGTCCCTAACGATCAGATTGTCACACCATTCTAGAACCAAACAAAGGAAAATATAATACGGAAAATCCACTGTATTTCCCACGAAAATGTATTTGACACGACCATAGCGGTAAGTCCTATAACTTACTCTATTTACACCGTCTGTAGCTGACTGTTTTTAGGCTACTAACTTAGGACACGGTCTGCCATTTAACAAGGGAGAAAAATCGACTTTCAACCCCTAAGCCAAGGGAGATATGGAATCAAGATGAAAGATAAGGTAAGGATCTGCTTTATTAACCAGGCATTCGCAGCCAGAGACCGTTTTAACAACTCTTACATACCTATATAACCTTACGTACCATCGAAGGCAAAATTACCTAAGGTCTTAGTCTGCAGTCATAGAATTCAAATAGTTATCTTTATTTTAGGTACAACACAAGCTGGATCAGCCACTCGAGGTAACGGCATTGCCAGAAAAATAAAGGAGGAACCAGATAATCAACAAATGTCATAAGAAAGGAAAGCAACCTCTAAACACCGAGAGAGAGAGTTATGTAACAGTACAATGATACGAGTAATATATATATATGTATAGCCTTATTTTTACTAGTAAAATGTTTTATAAATATCTATGTACATTTAATAAACAGCAAAACAAATATGTTGAAAGGTTCTTGACAAAAAGGTGAAGGCGACATAATAATAAACTTTAAATAAAATTTTGGTTTGTTTCAATTCATCACATACTAATGGTTTTTCATAGAGCACATTGTACTACCTTAATGATTATTTCTCACACCTTAGCAAAAATAGGCTTTAACCCCTAGTACTAAAAATAAACCGTTACAACTCCCCTCTTCTTCGGCAGGAGAAAAACTTCCACTAAGAAGTTTTACGACGATAATTCAACTAGGTAATAACCAAACAAAAAAAAAAAAAAATTTCACTCGCGCCAGCACAAGAGAACACAAGGTACCCAGTTATGTATAATCCAATGAAGTTAACAGAAATATTCAGATAGGTAAGCTAACTCTAAATACGGAATCATATATCAGTTATATGTACAAAATAATCACACGAGTTATCAATCAACTCCTAGACCAAAAAAAAAAAATTTGACGCTACCGACGTAGCCATTAAAATATAGCAGTCAATCACTAAAAGCAATAAAATAAAAATAATAGAAACCTAAAATCATTTCAAGCACTGTTGCGCAGCTGTCGACCCACGGAGACTCCGAGAGAGGAAAGGATGCAACCCCGAGCTGTTTGTATGGTATAGAGGTCACAAAAGCGAACTTGATGGATATCGGACTTAAGTTAGCATTGCGTTGCAACCAAATGTGACTTGGCGAACCTCGTGTACTAACCTCATGCAAACAAACTCGCGGCACAACCTCGCACCCACAAGAAAGACCCAAGGAAAGCAAATACACAGCAGTACTTGAAAGGTGGAAAACTAAAGATAATCAATATCAACAAAAAAAATAGCAGTTGTAACCCAGATGTTCCACCAATCAAAGGGAGTATGTTTTAGTACACACTAAACTAAAAGATACAAACGTGTCGATGACAACTAAATGTATCACAGCCTTCAACGGAAAATTTAATTAGGGTGTTCCGAAAGGCGGCTCTGCTCCTGGCCTGGCGTATCACACGAGACCCGCGGACGAGGTCATACGCAGTAGTTTCGCCCTCCCCTGTGCTGCATCGATGTACAGACTGAATCAGGGGTCAGACAGCCACCCCCCACAATACAACTCTGCCCGCAAATCTGCCTTCAGCAGAACGAACATTCCACAAAAGACGGCAAAGCGCCACCCAGGGGCACCAACGGCCCCTCAGCCTTTTCTATAGCAAAAAAAAGAAGGCTGTAAATAAATAGGACAAAATCGGTAAATATAAAGTCGGGCTATACCCGAACCAAGACAAAATCGGTAAGTATAAAGCGTCTAAATGACGAAGTCAAAATCAATCAATAATCAATAAATCGCATCTGAGCGACATCAATAACGAAATTACCCCGTTACTTGCAATTCAGTTCCAACAGCGGCTTAAATCCCCAAATGGGTAATCTCACTCTATCTAGAAAGCAACGTACATCAATCAAAAATAACTCAAAGTCCAACAAAGTAAATCGAGCAAATATAACAACAACGCAAATCAAGCAAAAACAGAGAGAGAAATTACGTTCTCGTTGCAAATATCCCGTACTCAACACGGTTTACAAAAAAAATTACAACGAAAACCTACCACTAAAACTAAAAGGAAGAACGAAGCAAAAAAAAAAAAAGTCATCATGAATAAATAACGTCTTCAAGACGAGCGACAGCAAAGATCAACCGGCGTTAGCCAATCCATCCAAGCTAACCAAATAACTAAAGAGACAAATCAAGGTAAAAGTAAAATACTAAGTCCAAATCAGGGTAATCACTAAAGAAAATCCGGCAAAGCCAAATTTCCACGGAATCAAGTCAAAATCGGTAGGTACTGAAATCGAAAGTAAAGATAGAATGAAAGGAAGAAAAATAACGAAAAGTAAAACCTAAAAGACGAAAAGAAAGTCAACTCCTAGAGAAGATAAAGTCGTACCCACTCCTGTCTTGTTTCACGCCAGGACAACAGCGTACACGACCACAGACAATTGAGTGACCTTCAATTAAGTAATAAAGTAAATAAAAACATTAGGGAAGAAACAAGCAGGAATAAAGGTTCTACTAAATGAACGCCATAAAACTAATACTATAAAATGTTAACTGCTGAAGTGGCAACCTAAAGACATAATCGATAAGCAAGGAACTATTGTACTAAAAATCTACGAAAAAGCTAATAATATACCGAAGATGCTGAGGGCTAAGATTCATAGAACAGGTTTGCCACCACATTTACAAGTGAAGTGAGAAGCCAACTGAAGGTTAACTCCTCAGATACCCATTGTAGTAAACCGCTGAGGGCCTGATTCACTACCAACGACACAAACCGGCTGAAGGCGATTGGTCTGTCTCCGTACTCTTGATATGATTTCTACTATCACGGGTACGCCGTGCGGAGTATTTCTAACCAACTACATTCGGCCTGTCAAGTTTCACGCCGAGACAAAAACCGAACTTCATCAGAACTCCACATCCGCTGGAGGTGATATAAAAATATTTGGAACAAAAAAAAAGAAAGAAGCGAACCTTTATTCGTTACTCACACACAAAAGAAATTAATAAAGTTTAAAGTAATGAAGTAAAAGAAAAGATAAGTAAAGATAAATAACTCAATTTATTCATTGTCCGAACTCTCACTTGCAATCGACGGATTGTACAACTTGAGGTCCTGTACATGCCAAACACCTTTATTTTGACCGGTCTGATCTTGAAGCTCATATGTGCAAGTACCAGTCTTTCTTTTAATAATAAAAGGTCCTAAATATGTTGGTGCTAATTTGGCACTGTAGTATTTCGTGGCATCCGAGAGACTTTTATTTTTACGCCAAACTCTCTGTCCAGGTGTATATTCGACTGGTCGCCTACGTAAATTGTAACGTCGTTGGCTGATAAGGCGAGAAGCCTTGATCTTTTCCTGAACTTCCACATAGAGTTTTAAAAATGCGGCTTGTCTCTTTTTGACATAATCTTGAGGATCCAAATCGATCTTGTGAATATCTTCGACGAAGTCTTGTCCATAAAGTTTATGCTCTCTTCCAAAATTCAGATAGTAAGGACTAAATCCAGTTGTTTCGTGTCGTGAAGTTCTCATAGCACAACCAATAGCGGCTAAATTTTCGTCCCATGTACGGTGATTATTGTTCTGAATGTATGAACGAATCATAGTTTTTGCCACTCGGTTTGCACGTTCAGTAGGATCAGCCTGAGGATGGTAAGAAGCTGTATAGAAAATTTTGCTTTTATAACGCTGACAAAGTCCTTGGAACTCTTTAGATTTCATTTGAGCTCCTTGATCGCACATTAAAAATTGCGGAGATCCAAACATCAGGAAAATACCTTCTTCTACTTGCTTAGTAAGCGATTTGGCTGTCGCAGAACGCGATGGGAACATGACGGTGAACTTGGTAAAATAATCGTTAACCACAAGAACATACTGATTTCCTGATCTTGAGCGAGGAAACGGGCCGATGAAATCCAAGCTGATACATTGCCAAGGTTGACTAATGTTTGGTCGATTTCCCATTAGACCTGCCGGTGCTCTTTGTTCCACTTTGTTCTGGGCACAAATCCTACATGCTTTCACATATCTGGTTACATCACTCCTCATTTTAGGCCAATAGTAACGTTGACATACTTTCCAATAGGTTTTAAATATGCCTACATGACCTGCAGCTGGTATATCATGGCAACGGAAAAGTACTTCGCGCCTCTTATCTTTAGGAACGACGAGTTTCCAGCAGCTGGATGGAATTGCTAATTCAGAAGGACTGGATTTCACATATTTGTACAGCATTTTATTCTCTACACGCCACGTGGGAAATTTGTGAGGATGCTCTTCGAGTCTGGAGAACATGTTTTTATACCATTTGTCGGTGGTGGATGAGAATGCGTCTTCTTTGACTTCGGCATCTATAGTGTCAACAGAAACAGGAACTGATCTCGAGAGAAAATCGGGAACTACGTGGTCTTTTCCAGGTCGATGAATTAATGTAAAGTCGTACGGTTGAAGACGAAGTGCCCATCGTGCTAGTCTCCCTTGTGGGTCTTTTAATCGATGTAGCCACAGCAACGAGTGATGATCGGTTATCACGGTGAAGTGAACTCCTTCCAGGTAATGACGCAATTTCTCAACGCTCCAAATCACTGCCAAACATTCTTTCTCAGTCACAGTCAATTTCATTTCCTGCCTAGATAGTGAGCGCGATAGGAAACATATTACTTTCTCACCTTCATCAAAGGTTTGAGACAAAACGGCTCCAAGGCCAAAGCCACTCGCATCAGTTTGAAGAACGAATGGACGACTGAAATCGGGGCAAGTAAGAATGGGTGCTGTAATCAGGGCTTCTTTGATGGTTCTAAAAGCAGCGTCGCAATCGAATGTCCATGACCACTTAACGTTTTTCTTGGTCAGGTTGGTTAGCGGAGATATTTTGGAGGAGAAATTCGGTACAAATCGTCGGTACCAAGACGCTGTTCCTATAAATCGACGAATCTCTGTCACATTTTTCGGCGGTGGTATATTTACAATAGCCTCTACTTTCGATGGATCTGGCCGAAGTCCTTGACGGTCCACTACATAGCCTAGATATTTTAATTCAGGTCGGCAAAATTGACACTTTTCCAATGAAACCACTAATCCTGCTTCGAGAAGGCGGTCGAACACTAAGTCCAGAAGTCGCAAATGTCCATCAAAGTCCTGAGAGATTAGGATAATGTCGTCTAGGTAAACCATTACTGAAGGCTGAAGGTCAGCTCCAAGCACGGTATCGACAATTCGCTGCCACGTGGCCGGAGAATTGGTCAATCCGAACGGCATTCGGCGGAACTGAAATAATCCTCTTCCAGGAACAGTAAAAGCGGTGTATTCACGCGAAGACTCTGACAAAGGGACGGTCCAAAAAGCAGACTTAATATCGATAGAGCTGAGGTATTTAGCATCTCTTAAGCGGTCCAGGATTGAAGAGATATATGGAATGGGGTACGCATCCTTGTTGGTTACCTCGTTCAGCAGCCTATAATCGACGCAGAAGCGATAGGAATCATCCTTTTTGCGAACTAGACATATTGGGCTAGACCAAGCACTTTTGGAAGGTTCTATCACACCGTCTTTTAACATTGTCTTTAACTCCTCATCGATGATCTTTTGTTTAAAAGGAGACACGGGGTAGTATCGTTGTTTGACGGGTTTTGTACCTGGTTTAACTTCAATAGTATGTTCTGCTACGTTACAACATCCCAATCCAGAACTCATAGTTGAAAGCTTTATTTTTATTAAATTGTCAAGTTGCATTCGCTGATCTCTTGTGAGCGTGCTTTCGTCTTGAATGCTATTAATGAACATCGGATCGGTGCTATCTGCAAAATGCCAAATATCTTGTCTCAGATCGGGGACTATTTCCATATTTTTCCAAAAATCTATTCCTAAGATAAGGGTATGAGTAAGTTCTGGTAAGACGAGCACATCAATGATTCTGGTTTTGCCCATTAAACAGAATGGAACCTGCATACAACCGATGCTGGAACAGCTCTGTCCATTGGCGACTGTGCATTTTGTTTCTTTCGCCAAAAGTTTTAATCCTAACCGTTGTAATAGTTCATATCCAGGAAGACCGACGATGGTTCTTGTAGCGCCGGAATCTAATAATCCTCGAATTGGAGTGCCTAAGATAGTAACTTCTAAATATGGACGTTGATCACCATGAGCGTGACTAATAATGTAGTCTAAGAGAAATTTAGCAGGAAAGCCAGTATCGTTGTTGGTCGAAGTGGTATCGATTTTGGGAGACATCTCACGACCTATTGATTCCCCCGGGAAGCGTTTCCCGAATTCGTGCATTTGGGGCAATTTCTGGTAGTAACGTCAGGTGTTCCGCAACGATAGCAGTGCATTTTCCGAGGACTAGTGCAATCTCGGTTATAATGCCCGGCCTTTTGACAATTAAAGCAGACCACTTCTCTGGGACGTCGATCGTTCGTAGGCATTTCTCTAGGACGTCTGTCATTTATAGGCATTTCTCTAGGGCGTCTATCGTTCATAGGCATTTCCCTGGGACGTCTATCGTTCGTAGTAGGGTTGAAGTGACGAATTTCCTGTACGTACTCGTCCGAATGATTGCTAGGAAGGGCTTCTTGCATGTCTGACACAAAGGCGAAATCAGGCTCGACAAATCCTTGCCTTCTTCTAGAAGGTGGCACGTAGTGCTCTGCACGGTATTTCTTGGCTTCCAAAGATAAGCAGCACTCCTCCAATTCTTCCAATGTATTGACTAGTGGAAGTTGAGTTGTGTAAAAGGGAGCTAAGTTTCGGGAAATAATGTCCAGCTTCACATCATCGGACATTCCACCGTAACGTCTACCTAAAGCATGCATACTTGATAAGTAATCCACAATGCTTTCGGACGGATCCTGCGTTCTATCTAAGATCTCCCTAAAGAGTCGAGCTCTGTAATCTGGCGGTTCAAAATGTCGTCGAAGTAGGTCTGATAGTTCTCTCCAGTCAGTAAATCTGGATCGGTTCGATCTAAACCAATTAAGAGCCTTTCCCTCAAACAGGTCTATGGCGGACTCAAATACTTCTCGTTCAGTCACGTGACGGGCTACTCTAAGTTCTGAAACTCGCTCTAAAAAGCCGTGAACTGACATACTCTTGGTGTCTCCAGTGAATTTAATTCCCCATTTATCCATTTTAGGACCCTTGAAGTATGAAGGTTGTCTATTTGGGGTAGAAACAGGTAGCGAGGCACCTTGAACGCCGGACGAATCATCGGAATCCGAATCTTCAGTTTGAGCAGCAGCTAACATAGCACTAAGGTTGGGATCTTGCTTTGACACGGTTTCTAAATGGTCCAGAGTGGCCAAAATATCGACCATAAGCTTCGCTCTCGTATCCACATTCTCAGCAGTCAAGCTACTAGGTGGTGCGCGATCTACGCGATTGAGTAGGTGTACTAGACGAGATTGATAGCGCTCAAATCTGGCCCTAGCATTTTCTCCAGTCACTGATTTCAGTGCAGATTTAATTCTCTGCAGCGCATCATGCACGAGAACTTTCTCGTCGTCGAAGTCGAGAGAATAGGGTGGATGACTCAAAGATTTGTTCCTCTTCTCCAGTTGGAGTAACGGACGCAGTGTCGCTCTCAGCGAATCGACGGTTTTGGAATCGTCAGCGGGAATTCCACGGACAGTCAGTTCATGTATTAGCATGTCCTTCTTCAGGTAGTTGATCCTCATATTGTAATCCATTTTTTTTTCCTCTTCAAGTCAGACAATGACAGAATAAAGTAATAATAACACTATTGACTGTAAAGCCACACAAACTCACTCACTTACAGTAACACTATGCAAATAAAATCACTAGATTTCACTTCACTTACGTAAGCAATAACAAATTCAAATTCAAAATATCAAGTGAGTAGCAGTGGTAGTATTTTAAATAGACAATTTTAATGAAAGTCAAGTAATTAACGTAGTAAGCCAATCAATTAGGTAATACTAAAAGGTCACCAATATCGCAAAACAAAGTAGGTCAAAAATAAAAAAAAAGAAATCAGTACCAAATCAATACGCTCTGCGAGCACGAAAATAAAAAAAGTATAACCACCGAAGGCCACGATTGATTCAAAGCAATTGCAGGTAAAATCAGGGCAAGGTATAATACTATAAATTTAAGGTCAACCAATATAAATATGTAACAAGGTATGCAAAATCAATTCAAAATTCAATAAAGTTATTACAGTCCTTAAGGGTAGGCGCAATACAATGAAATTAATAATCAAAATATATACTTAAGTAAATTGCTCTACTTGAGAACGCCCAACAACACTTTTTTAAAAAAATTTACCAAAACATGGCCCCAAACGTTGAGCGCCAAAATTTGCTACGCTTTTATTTGCCCAAAGATTAAAAAAAAAGAATTTAATTTTTAATTAAAAAAAAAAAAAAGGAATTAACAGCAACAAAGTTCAGCCGAGGGTGAGAGGCCTTGAGAGAGCGAGCAAATGCCCTAGCTCAAATGCCGAAGAGTAGGGGGGGTAATAAGGGGCGCCACCGTTTTGTAGCCAGGCCAAAACGGAAGCCTCCGCGATCTCGGTGGGTGCTCACTCTCCACTGAACTTAATAATGAATAATAAAAAAAATTAAAAAGAAGAAAAGCAAATTACGAAGGGGTGTTGTGGGACGTCTCAAATAAAACTAAAAATTTTTAAAAACACACTTAGTACATTTATTAAAAAAAAAAAATTAATAATTGGGCTCGACCCTCAAAAAAAATGAATTCACTTGAATTAAATTGGGAAATTACAGAACCATACACTTGTATATCCGCCCTATGGTTATGATCACAACTATTACCTTCTACTAATAACGATAGATAAAGTAAATGATACGGTTGACACCTCAAAATTAAAACCTGTATTACTTTATCGGGATGGTATCACCGATACTGCCGTGGCTGCTTGGTACTATGCCTGGTGGGCAACTCTAGGTACACCCTAGTATAAAAGGCTGGTAGCGCCTCTAGGTCAAACTGATGGCCTTGATGTACCCCAGCATAGCAACTGCCAGGTGGACCCCAGATAAAAGAAGCTCACGTAATAGGAGCTGGGTGGAAGCACCCCGGTATAAGGACCCTAGGAAGTAAAACAGGCGCATCAGCACAACGGCAATATTTGCGAAAAATTTACATTTAATAAATGGCTGAAGGCCCAAATGATTAGATAAATGGACCAACACTGTGCAACCACCCTAATAACACCGAAAACCCAAAATTTAGAAAAATTATTACTGCGCATGCGCCACGCGCATGCGTCTAAAATTATCTGCGCACCTCACAGGGTGTGCCGTAACCCTTCTGCAGACATTAATTAACAAAAATATCGACGTGAGGGCACTGCGCATGCTCAGGATGGCGAATAAAATTAAAAGAACTTCATCTAAGCCAAGCAGGAAACTCACTAAATTAAAACCACTGGTTTGTAGAAAAGTAGTTAGTGCGCATGCGCCACGCGCATGATCAAAATTGAAATCCCAACTTTCAGATTAATAAAAAAAAAATAATTGCAAAGTAATTTCCTACTTGAACTTAGAGATATATATGCTGAATCGCAATATAGTAACTGCGCATGCGCCGCCCACACGCCGATATGGGGTGCTAATGACTCCAAATAAAATCCCCTTTTAAACCCTGAATAAGCGACCCATAAAAATATTATTCCCACATAATTACAAAAATCCCAGAAAATAATGTTATTTAATTATCAAACCTATTCGACAATAATTTTACAATTTTACAACCCTGAATAAATTCCCCAGAAAAATATTAACACGACGTAATCCCGAAAAACCCGACAACTACAGTTATTTACTTCAATTCAGCAATACCAAAAAAAAAAACAGCTGCACAATGTCGGCCATTTAAATCAATTAAAGCAAATAATACATAATTATCAATCAAATAAAAATTAATTAAACCATATCCACCAATTGCAGTAAACACATGTAAGACTTAGCAATTAACCAGAAAAATTACAAAATTATATTCGGCTAATTAAGCACATAAATTATTGAAATTAGATTACATTAATAGCGACACAAAGAAATAAAACCCTAGGCATTAACGTACAACATGCAGGCTTAAGGCCACGCGGTTCGGTTCGGATGAGTTCCTTTTTTTTTGACAATAAAATAACAATGACAATAGAATAAAAAAAGATAGGCTTGAAAAACGTGCATTTTGTAAGTACAATGGGCACTAAGGTATCGAAAAATTCTAGCGACATAAATAGATATCGATAACAGAAAGCATAAAAAAAAATACATGGGTTTTGACCAAAAATTTAAGGTTTTAAATATTAACGTAAGATGATAATATATTTTATTTACAAATAAGAGCAAAATTAAAGTGACTGCAATTGATTTCAAACATAAAATGATTAAACTTACCCGATGACGATGGGGTCTTACACGTTTTTTACGTTTCCTGACTTGCACTCCGTCGCTTTAAAATCCGGCTATGCCGTAAAAAAGCTTTCAATCCAACACTAAACTAAAGCAATTTAAAAGCTTTAATAAGAAAACGGTGTCCAAAATCCACTCACGTGAAAAAAAAATTGGCTGGACACACGCTTTCACGACGGAGACAAGTCAGTAAGTAAGTAAGCAAGGCCGTAACAATCGCGCACGACCTCCCGGAAGAGCTGCAATCCTACCAACAAAATAGAAAGCTTCCTGTCAATAAAAAGGGCGCTAGAATTCAAGACCTCGTACCTACACAAAAACCTAATGAACTAACCTAGCCGAAGCGAACCCGTACAAATAATAAAGTAACCAAAGAGCGGAGACAATAGAATCCTGGGTTACCCTTGTACCCCCCCCCGCGCGACGGTGAAACTAAAGAAATTTGTTTTTAATTAACTAATACATGGGCAATATAAATTATTACCAAACACGGTCACCCGTATACAACCAACGGTACATCAGATAAATATTTCCCACATCTAAGGAATAAGCGATATAATCGATCTCGCAAAGGTCGATAGATGTCAACCTAGAAACTAAATGACTTTACACCAATTACCAGCTTTAAATAAACACCCAAGTGGCTCCTAAATTACATAACGATAAACAGATTTCAATACAATGCAATTGGCTGGTAAAAATCACCCGATAGCAGTCAATATAATATCAATAAGTTAGGTCGATCGAAGAGATTAAAATCGATAGTGACGCCCACTTCTATTTATATAAATTAAAGGAACAGTGTTTATTTATAACCAACTCAGTGAAATGTCCCTAACGATCAGATTGTCACACCATTCTAGAACCAAACAAAGGAAAATATAATACGGAAAATCCACTGTATTTCCCACGAAAATGTATTTGACACGACCATAGCGGTAAGTCCTATAACTTACTCTATTTACACCGTCTGTAGCTGACTGTTTTTAGGCTACTAACTTAGGACACGGTCTGCCATTTAACAAGGGAGAAAAATCGACTTTCAACCCCTAAGCCAAGGGAGATATGGAATCAAGATGAAAGATAAGGTAAGGATCTGCTTTATTAACCAGGCATTCGCAGCCAGAGACCGTTTTAACAACTCTTACATACCTATATAACCTTACGTACCATCGAAGGCAAAATTACCTAAGGTCTTAGTCTGCAGTCATAGAATTCAAATAGTTATCTTTATTTTAGGTACAACACAAGCTGGATCAGCCACTCGAGGTAACGGCATTGCCAGAAAAATAAAGGAGGAACCAGATAATCAACAAATGTCATAAGAAAGGAAAGCAACCTCTAAACACCGAGAGAGAGAGTTATGTAACAGTACAATGATACGAGTAATATATATATATGTATAGCCTTATTTTTACTAGTAAAATGTTTTATAAATATCTATGTACATTTAATAAACAGCAAAACAAATATGTTGAAAGGTTCTTGACAAAAAGGTGAAGGCGACATAATAATAAACTTTAAATAAAATTTTGGTTTGTTTCAATTCATCACATACTAATGGTTTTTCATAGAGCACATTGTACTACCTTAATGATTATTTCTCACACCTTAGCAAAAATAGGCTTTAACCCCTAGTACTAAAAATAAACCGTTACAATGTGGAGAACGGGGGAATGACTTTCACTTAAGGAATGTGATTCATAATTATTATTTTCGTCGTTTTAGATCTATTTTAGCTTCTAATTACACTAATCAACAAATACAAAAAAAAACTGTAGGGCGGGAGTTTAAAGCATCCTGATTGCGAATTCAACAACCAAAATTTCCCACCACGTATGGATTTTGAGTTATAGAATACAAATATTCCTTCCTTAAGCTTAGCATCACTTAGTTTAGGAAACATTTGCTTAAGGTATTTAAACAAAGCTGGCCATTTGGTTTAAACCAGTGTCAAAAACGTACATACACACACACACACACACATATTTAAACGCATCTCCTTCTTTATCTAATGCTTTAACGAACTTTTTCATCAATCCCAGTTTAATGTGTAAAGGAGGTAGGTTGTAACAGAACTTTTTTGGGGTCAATAAGAGGTATATTCTTTACGTTAGCTTGCCCTGGAATACATTGATCCCTTGGAAGCCATTCTTTTACTTTTACTTGGTTTAAGGCTCTGTGTTGCTCTACTGTCCCAAAGACAAAGAAAACCCCACAGCCCTATGACTTTTAGGTCGCCACATATTTGCCACTTATACGTACCATAGCTTATTGCATTTAGAATAAGTGACATACTTTCGTATGTTTCCTTCATGTCAACTGCATGTGCAAGAGGAATAGAGGGTGTTTTGTTGCCATTATGGAGCAGAACTGCTTTTAAACTTATTCGAGAAGAATCTATAAACAAGCGCCATTCATCCGGGGTATGTGCAAATCATAAGTTTTTCATTACACTATTTGGATTAACACAAACACACATTTTATTATGCATAGTAAAAAACGAGGATAGCTCCTGGTTACGGTTCCTAAATATTGTAACTTTGGTTCCAGTGGCTAGTAAATTCCATTGTTGTAATCTAGAACCTAATAGTTCAGCGTGCTTTTTGGACAAGTGGAGGTCCCAAACTAGATCATTTAAATCAGCTTGATCGATTAAATGGGGTGCTTTTCTTTCACTTTCGGGAAAATAAGAATCGTCCTTGTCTGATATATTATCGGGTTCTGCCTTATCATCATACATTTCTAAATCTTCCTCCCAAGTTGCCGGGGCGCTGGAACTGGTAAACCTTCTCCATGAAGATCCGGTTTTATTGCTGAGGGAATATCCGGATATTTATTATTATGTTTGCTCTTTCTTGAAAAACCAGACACTTTTGTCATGCAAAAGTAACAGTCGTTAAAATGATTTGTTGGTTCTCGCCAAATCATTGGAACTACAAAAGGCATGCATAGAAGAGTGTTTGCCATTTAACCAGTTACTTAGATTTGCTGCACAGGTTTGCAAACATATGAGGAGCCCAGTCCCGATCTTGATCGCCAACAACACATCCAAAATACTTATGATGAGCTACTTTGGTCATTTTGTTAATTGTCCTTTTCTGCGATTTAGGGGTAAACTGACCACATATATAGCAAAAACTATCCGCGGGGTTACCACAGCCACGTTTCTGTACTTTGGACATTTTTGTACTGTCTCGGACGGCGGTTTACAGATGTGATACCGCGGTTTACAGATGTGATACCACGGTTACAGGCGTCAACTAGCTTTATTCAACACAAAGATAACACTAATATAAGGCTCTTACTATTGGCTTGTTCGCGCACTTCGCTTATCTATCTAATAATGACCATTACTCGTGCTAAACCAATACTGATGATCGGACGGCAGGCCAGCTGCTTTTATAGCAGTTCCGTACCTCTGGTATTTTCTAGAAATATCGGGTATCGGAAGTTCGAGAAGCGACGGCATAATTCTCGTATACAGGGGCCATCTATAAGTAGATTCGGCTACGGGGCAAAGTGAAATTTGGAATTGGGTTTAAATGGGTACTTCCGTTATGTTAAGCCCTAGAGAGTTGAGACTTTGTGGTTGAGGTGTCATCCCTAGACGACCCTACGCGATGTTGCCAGATTGTGCACAGTTTCCCTAACGTAGGAAAAACGTAAATTTGGCAACGTCCCGCTCCGGTATATTACAAATTACTTTTTAAAATAATATGATTAAAATACTCATTAATATTTGCTGAAAACCCCATAACCTAAAGATCTTACGTGTGCATTTAGAGACCAAAAAACTGCCTTTTATATTACAGTTGCAAATTCGCCGTAAACTAGTGTTATCGTCGTTTTAGATCTATCTTATCTATTTTAGCTTCTAATTATCAGCAAAATACAAAAAAAGCTTAATTTGAAGCTTTGACCGCGATTACCTCTTATTGGGTAATAGCGGCCACGCATAGGGGTAGTGAAGGTTAAATCTGATCAATTACAGAGGTTGTTGACTAAGAAAGCGTTTATTAAACTTATATTTTTAAAAAAGTCTAGTTAAGCTTTTCAATAGTAATATGTTAAGTGCATGTAAAATTGCTGAAAATCATGCATGAAGGTTTGTTGCCCTAGAAACAGCTTTCATGCATTTTTATTGTTATTTACTTTAAAAAGTGCCCTCCCTTTGGTCGACTTTTTAAGGTAAATAACAATAAAAATGCATGAAAGCTGTTTCTTTAGGGCAACAAATCTGAGTGCATGATTATCAAGCCATTTTACATGCACGAAATATATTTTTTAGACTATTTCCTGAATGAAAAACTAGTAGGTGCAGAAATATAAGACAACATTTTTATTTCGAGCAATACAAAGTATTATTATTATTATTATGCTCCGAAACGAATCATTTTAATAAATTGACGCGAAATTGTCAAAGCAGAAATTTCAACTTGTTGTGACAGTGACGGTTATTCTCGTAGGTAACCAACAATGAAAAACCAGAAGAGTGCAATTTTCAGCTCAATCGCGACCGAGGGCTGATTTTCACCGAAAATCAAGTGAAAAGCGCATTGTAGTTACAGTATATGAGGGAAATAGTCAACGTTAGCGAGGTGGCCTAATTTCCCAATAACTTCATATTTTGTAATATAGCGTCAACATTCGGTCACCTGTGCAGTTATTATTTTTTTAGACTTTTCATTAGAAAGCGTCACAAGAACACAATCATTCATTTAGTTGTATTGGCGCCTCAGTTTTAATCTTAATTTTTTTTTGCCATCACTCATCACTAAACGGCGACGACGAATCTTGCTAAACCTTATCCAGCTCCACTTCAGAGTCGGATTGTGGGTATAGAAGCTTTGTTTTTTTTTTCTTCGAGGCCAGCGTTTTCAGGGGTACCTGTTAATATGCCATAATAATTTTGCTTCCTTTTTCTGTGTTTTGAAATTTTACTTGACCCAGGGAGAGGTGAAATGTCACGAAAAGAAACTAAGCGTGGTCTATATTGCTGCTCAAGTATTGCGGTTGGTGTCGGTCGTCTGCCGATGGTTTATCGTTTTCATCCGTAGGCTGAAGGAAGGTTAACTTCTAAACTTTGGACTGCTTGAACATCAGCTTTAGTAGAAAATCTTCTTCGGATAATATATTTGGATTTATAGAAAAGATGCCGGTAGATGCAAATCCAGACGTCCCTTTTGAAATTTCTAAATAAAAACTTTAATTTGTGAAAACTGTAAAATTATTTTTTTACCATTCTACCCCTGTCTACAGATATTATGGCACCAATTCTCTTCTTCCTTTTATTCCAATAGGCTGATTTCATTTTCTGTCTTAAAATCGCTTTCATCCGTATCATATATTTTGTGGGAGGTTTAAAAAACAAATTAACTTCAGTCTTGTTGAATCCCCTTTCCCTATGAAGGCTAGTTGCCTTCGGTTTTCTCACTGAAAGCTATTGATTTCTTTTAAGAAATACCTTCACAAACAAATATATTGTAGTAAGATTATCCAAAATAGGGGATTTAAAACGGTAAATAGCACATGTGCCATTAGATGTAGTATAAGGAAAAACAAAATGATTCCTCATCGTTTGTAATGCAACTGATGCCTGCCGAGTTATCCCCCCGTTCTCTCCTAATATTTTAAATTCATTTATAATGGCTTTGTTAGGATTTTTACATTTATTTTTATGTTTTAAATTTTTTAATTATTGATTAAAATACAATTACCTATACACATTTTACGCATAATTTTTTTATTCCAAAATACAATTCGACATTTAAATAATATGTAGGTACATATACAGGATATCCGAAGATGCCGATGACAAATTGAGCAGTCCAGGACTAAAAAAAATATTTTTATCAAAAATAAAGTCTACCAAATGAATATTGCATGCAGACCCCAGGATACCTTCTTAAGTCCTACAACTGGTTGATTGTATTTGACAGTTTTAAACTGTCAGGGACTGATGGTTGGAACAGACCTTATATTTGAGGTACCGTAGAGTGGGGTTACTTTGCCCAGTGGGGTTATAATTTTGCCAAACATGTAAAATTAAACTAAACTAATTCGTTCCTGAAATCTGGCAATTCTGGTGGCTACAGTCGCATGTCACAAGCATTCCCTAAGTAGTTAACTGCTCGTCGTAATTGTAGTTAAAGGTAAGTTAAACTTGTAAAATCACTAAAACTGGATTTATAAACTCGGAAAGTTGGCGAGGTTGAGGTTCAGTTGGCGTTGGAAATACGAGTTTCAATTTAAAATAAAGGGAACACTCAGTTCAATTTATAAACTCAGTTCGTGCAAAGTTCGTAAGTTTCGAAAAGTTCGATATAACCAATTTTTATGTTCGGAGTTCGAGAGGTTCGTTTTGACCAATGAAGACGCTATTTTAAAGTCATGTGGTTACAGCGAGATGTCAAATGTCTTTTATTTGTCGCGTTTGGGCTCTTCGGTGTTTACGACGCCCCTCCGTCATTTGTATTTGGATTTTCTGTTTGTTGTAAGCTTAGTATTCTATTTTGCGCCAGAAATTGGAAAACCAGAGATGGATAGTACAGAGAATGATGACACTAATTTATTGTTACTCAAGTTAATCCAAAATTATGAATTTATCTACAAACTTAGGCCATAGAGATTATAAAAGTAATATATAATATCATTTATTAAAAACTAGATCAGTCATTCTTGTATATTTAAAAAACTGTGGTGTATCCCAAGACCTCATCTTCTTAAAATAATCATCCACCTGCCCCTATTCTCCTCACATTTATTGGTCGCGTTTTTTTTTAAAGCAGCGATCGCTACGCCTTCTCCTATGAGCCGAGTAAAACAAAAATGTCGCCGCAAACAGGGTGTAATAATATAACATTTTTACCACAGTACGGAGCTCAAACACGATTTAATTTTTATTTGGAATCGAACAAAATTATAAACAAAGAATATAATAATTTACAATCGTGTCAAATTTAATAATAATAATAATATAATAAAATTTAAATAATTAATGTCAGTATTCTGTATTATCCTATTAGACAAAAATTTCAACCAATCAAACAACAACTTTTCGAACTTCGCTACTGACTTTATAAATGCTATATTTTGGACTGTCGAATTTCGAACCTCACCAACTTGAACATAATTTCAACCTCACCAACTTTCCGAGTTTATAGATCCAGCTTAATATGTATTACAACATGTTGTTTTTTGCTAGGCGAAACTAGCATGCTATACTAAGCCTTGTGGTTCCAAAACCTATGATATTAGAGAGTTACTTGTTTTACAGGTTATATGTTAATTTACCTTGAAATAATTTTTACTGGCAATGACAGTTACCCCGCACTTTTTTATACTCTATGTGACAACCCCCCAATTTTATAGTTTTAGAATTTCAGACAAAACAAACGAACCGTTCATTTCATTGACCAAATTCTAACTGCTGAGGCTGATCATTTTTACAGGACTAAATTTTTACGAAAAAAGTTGGGAAACATTTTTTGTTATATTTCCTAGCAGAACTGAAGGGTTTTGAAAGTGTCGTATTTTCCTTATTTATCACAATATTTAAATTTCATAGGTAACATTGCCTGTCCATAAAAGTTATTAGACAAATTTTTAACATTTTAAAAAATATGCAAATTGCCCCAGTATTCTCTAAATTTTTAAAATAAACTCAAAAGGTACTAAAGAAACATATAGTTTTATATTACGCTTCTCATAATAAAGTCTCCGCTGTTATAAGGCAAATAGGTATCTGAAAAACTTGAATAAGTAACCCCACTCTACCTACGGTAACCACAATTTTGATTCCATTCGATTTTGGGTAAGTTTAACTGGTCGTTTATTTTACCGATGTACAATTTCTTCTAATATCCCCTAAAGATGGACGTTATGTCGTTCGAAACTTGTAGGGAATAATCTTACTTTACCTTTAATAAACTTTGTGGAGGAACACTTCAGTTTTTCATTTTCAAAATTGATTAAAACTGCCATGGTCTTTTCCACTCCAACCTGTCTTGTGCTCTGTAATGCCAATTTCCTCCAACGACGATACGTATCGTCGTTGGATTCTTCCGACTCTTTCCATGATGTCGATCCATTTCTTTGGGGTCGTTCGATGTTTCTTTTGGATAGATAGGTCTCCATTGCAGTGTTTGATTTGCCCATGTTGTACTATTTTGTGTAGTAATGTGGCCCACCCAGGTCCATTTTAAAGTGGTGATACGTATTATCACGTCTTCTACCTTTGCAGGATGTCGTATTTCTTTGTTTCTTAGGTGGTCCCGAAACCTAACATAGTTCGTTCTATTGCTCTTTGCGCGCTTCGAAGTTTGTTAGCAGCTCTTACGGTTAGTGTACTTGTCTCAATTGTGTATGTCATAACTAGAAGGATATAGGTACTTATTTACTTTAGCTTTAAGATTTATAGGTATGTCAGGGCTTTTAAAAATACTTCTTAGTCGACCAAATGCCATCCATATGAATCTGATCCTTCTGCTGACTTCCGCTTGTTGGTTTCCTTACGAGTTTTGTTTGATGGCCTAGGTATACGTATCCCTAAACTCTTTCGATTTAACTACCTCCAACGTATGTTTGTGCTTTTTCTGTGGAGATTATTTTAGTTTTGCTTAGGTTCATGCTTAATCCGTCGTTTTTCGAGGTTTTCTTCAATTCTGATAGCATTTCTTGTAGTTCTTCTAGGTTGGTGCTTAATAGGACTATGTCGCCGGCAAAGCAAAAGTGGCTAAGATATCTACCATCTATACTTACTTATTCCTTTTTGATCTCAGTTTAGTTGTTTGAAAACATCTTCCAGCGCCAATGCAAAAAGTTTTGGAGAGATTATGTTTCCTTGTCTTACTCCTTAATGGATATCTTTTGTGTTTCCAGATCTTCTCCAATTTTAACTTGTAGGGTTACTGTTTTGTATATTAAAAGGGTAAAAACTGATACTGATAATTTTTTGCATAGAGTTCAGTGGCGTAGTCAGATTGTTTAGTCCAAACCCTCTTTGTAACATTAAAAAAAACTCAAAACCTTTTTTAGATGAAAAAAGGTAAAATGTTACGTTACACCTGGCCAGCGAATTTAGGGTTTAGGTTGATTTGTTACTTACTATATTAATTTTTAAATAGCAATGGGTAAGCTACGTCGTCGATTTATGTCCAACCAAAGAAACTTATAGCTACGCAATAGAAGTGGAATCTTTATGAGCAGCTTAAATCCGCGAGAGGCCGCTTTACAGCGTTAATAAACAGACGATTTTAAATCGAATTTGAATAGGCGCGTCCCGTGCCCAGCTTGATGGAGAGCTATGTTGCCAATAGTTGTATACTTTCTTAAAAGGTTGCAATTGAGAATAAAAGTGAGAATTATTGCATCTTTTACTAGGTTAATCTTACTAATAAGAGCTAAAATTGGCTACAGTCAGTGAAACAAGACACTTAATACAACCACGCAAAACTACGTTTTAAGTTTTCTCATCAGATCCAGACGCGAGAAGGATCACTAATCTATTTCACGACATTAAAACCTGCTGTGGCGCAATGATTAGGGTTTTAGATAGTCATCGTTTTGGCAGTCTCGAGTTCGACTCTACTTCCAAGTGTTTTTTTTTTTAATTATTTTTTGTTGCCTTAAATATTTTGTAACTTTATTTCTACTATAACATTGGCGGATTTATAGATAAATAGTATATTATTGACTAGCGTGCCATAGCTTTATTACTTGCGAGTGGAATGCTGTAGTTTTTCTACGATCATGAACGCATTTTGAAGAATATACTTATCACAAAAAAACTGTACCTACTTGTGAGAGTGAACAAAACGGTCCAGTTAACTTGGCAAGAAAATGCCTTATAACACACGCGTGTTGAAAAGTATATTTGAAATCTAGAAGTCAATCTATAAGATTTGAACAGATGCATATGGTGCCCATATTTTCTTTCCATTACACAATATTAAACATTTTAAATATATGAAAGCTTTTCTATAAATATATACAATAATGTTTATAAAAATCATGTTAAAAAATAATGTTTACTGAACTGTATATCCTGTACCTATCTAGAAATTAAAAGAAATTTGTACATAAGTGTATAGGAACTTTTTAAAATTCTTTTGATATCCTCTATCATGTGGTACTATCAAAGACATTAGAACTATATGCACTTTTTTAAGGTCACCCTGTATAACAAGGTACGTTAATGGGGTGTTCATCGTTGATAGCACTCAAACTACAAGGGATACAAAAAAAAGTTTTATATGAAAGCTGTTGGGTTTACCAAAAGGCATAACGCAAAAATATTTAACAGCATACTGAGCGACCAAAAAATAAATTACGTACTTAAACATATATTCTTTTTAAGGAAGTTTTTAAATTTTCTTGTGGCGTTGCCAAATAATTATTTTTGTTTCGGGAATTCTCAGTGACTCGATAAAAAAATCATAACATGGCGCATTCAGCTTAGTTGAACAAAATTTTTACCATTAGATAGTACCTTAAGATACGCGGTACATACCCATAATACTGTTTTTGAGGTTTATGATATAGGGCATTGTTTCCTAACCTGTGGTCCGCGGACCCCTGGGGGTCCGCGAGCATATATTTGGGGGTCCGCGTTCCCATGTGGAATCTGATTTGAGATTACAATTAAGTAATAATATCAACCTGAACATTTCTAACTTAGTTGCAAAAAAGCAGCACCAACCTTCTCATTAATGTTTTTCTACGAAAAAGTTTGTTTTTTGTTTTTTAATTTAATGAAGGAATACTAAAATATAATGTCCGAAAATTGCACCTTTTTTTCACTTAGGGGTCCTTGGCATTATGCTTGATTTCCTAGGGGGTCCGCGGCTGAAAAAGTTAGGAACCGCTGATATAGGGTGTACAGGATGGTCCACGTAAGACGACGCAATACCTTTTCTCGGAAACCGTAAGGGTTATAAAAAAAAGTTAATAGAAAAATTAATTGATTGTAAAGAAATTTTTATTATTATATTTTTGTGTATATACAGAGTAAGTCGCTTTTCTGGAGTTGATATCAACTTTCGATCTTTAAATAGAAAACCCTATATCTTCCAATACTTTTGGATTTTACATAAAATATTAATCATTCTTTAATCATTGCACCATAAGTCTAAACCTTATAATCTTCGAGATATCGACTTTTAAAAAGTCTCATTTTTTAACTTTGGCAGCTTCTAGCTCTCTAACGGTACATCTTGGACCAAACCGGCCTACATGTCCTTTTCTTACTTTTTTATTATCTTCCTAAAACTATTAATTTCAGGTTTAACCGGAAGTTTACACTTTTGGAAAGATAATAAAAAAGTAAGATAGGGATATGTAAGCCGTTTTCACCTAAGATGTACCGTTAGAAAGCTATAGAAGCTGTCAAAGTTCAAAAATGTCAGTCGATATCTCGGAAACTATTAAGTTTATACTTAAAGTGCACTGTGCACTTATTAAATAATAATTGTTATTTTATGTAGAATCAAAAAGTATTGTAAAATATAGGATGCTCTATTTAAAAAACCAAGGGTTGGTATCAACTCCAGCCAAACGACTTACCCTGTGTACATACAAATATAATAAAATGAAAATGTTTGTACAATCAATTAACTTTTTTATTGAACCTTTTTTTATAACTATTACAGTTTTCGAGAAATGGTAGTGAGTCATCTTACATGAACCACCCTGTACATGGCGACTGGACAAATTCGGTAATTAAAATATTATGTGCTATTTCGATATTTTCAAATGGAACACCCTGTATTTGTTTAACTGAAGGGGGTTATCTTTTAAATACCTTAATCTTTTATGAAACATGTCAGTGTCTAAATCTTATAGTTTTTGAAATAATTTATCCTATGCTTCGCAAAATGGGTAATCTGATTATTTTATTGAAAAGAACTAAAAGAAATTAATTGAAAAATTATCTCTTGTAGTAGGAGCCGCTTTGTACACTATTTCTATCACATATCCCACAAAAAAAAATGTAGCTTAATAAAGTCGGAAGAACTTGCTGCCTTTACAATGATCATTAAAACTAAAGTAATATTTCATTAAACTGCGTTAAAACGTTGGTATTGCTGATGTCTTACTGCTTGACTGTAATGAGCTGTAAGCAATGAAGATGAACCTCACCAATCGAATTTCTATAAAAATTTTGGCCAGTATTATGATTTCCTATTATGCCGGCCCATACATTAAGCGCCCTGTGTTGATAGTTAACTTCTACCTTGAAAAGGGGTTACTAGTATTATGATGATGAAAGTTATGTTTATTAACAGATCCATTTCTCCATAACCATAACATTCTTGAAAAACTGATTTCTTGAACGAGTCGCTGAACATTTCTTAAATATCAGGAAAACATACTTGGCAACGACGCAAGCGAATTTAAAAATCAAAAGACGAATATAAAGGCATTTCTTTACCTTACCTATTTAAATAAGTAAATAATATACAGGACGTTTCATTAAAAACATATCCTTATTTAATATTTTTTTAGGCCACTCAGTACCTATGCGGTATACTATATTTTTACGTTTGACATGCCTTTTGGTAAAACCAACAACTCTTATATAACATTTTTTTTGTATCCCATTTTAATTTGGTTATACTTATCGCTTATTATTCGAATTTTGTATTCTACCTAAAATTCTAAACGTATTTCATGTAACACACGTTATACCCTAACCAAACGAAAAACCGTTTGTTAAGGTAAATGTTAATATTATATTAATTAAAAATATATAAATATATTGAAAATCCTTCGGTTAAGGTGTAACGCATGTTATATGAAATACGATTACAATTTTAGGTAGAATTCATAAATTGGATAATATATTTAGGAATATATAACTTTATGCTATATCCTATGTATGAATCGACTAAGGGAATTTGTGGACACCCCTGCAAAAATCATTTCAAATACCCTACACGCTAAAAATGTTTACCTAGCATAAAAAAAATTAAGGTCTGACATTATGGTGAATCACCCTGTACCCTGTACCTAATTGTAAGAAACAGTTTTTTAAATTTTTGATCAGAAAGTTTTTTTTTACTTATTTTGTTCAAAGAATCGTGATTTTTTTACAGTGGAATTGTATCATGATTTACTTTTTTTTACATTATTCGGGCAAAGTATTTGGCAGCTGAGATCGTTGAAAGTTATGATTGTTTTAAGACTACAGGCTAATAACAATAGATTTTATTTTGTTTATGTTTGTTTACGTACAAAAGTTTAAAAGTGTTAAGAATCTGAACAATAGGATTAAATAGATAAGGAATTCCTCACCTTGATAAAGGTGCTTCTTAACAAGCCGGAGTACGGGAGAGTTTTAGCACTCATGGCCACCACCTTTAAATGCTGTAAGAATAAGGAACCGTCCAATTATTTTTGTTTGACTTGTAAAAATGTTTTTCATAAGAGCTGTTTGAATCGAGGTGTAAAAAAATATGAAGTTATTAGTGAAAATACAATATTTTGCTCACAAAAATGCATTGACAAAGCAAGTGAGAATGATGAGGAACTGCATCTTGTTGATAGTTTAAGATCAATCATATGTGAACTTCAGACAGAAATATTAGAGAAAAATAATCATATTAACAGATTAAAACGTTCTTCGGTATCCTTTTGTGAAGATGCAACCAGAACCGAACAGGAAAATATAAGAGAAATTGATACACTGACGCAAAAGAATGAAGATCTACAAAAACGACTCAACAAGAGTATAGAACTCCTGAATAAAAATGTTAAGTCATATATTGATGCTGAAACTCAAACAAGCAGCAAAATAACAAAGAACAAGCAATCTCAAACAATAAACCTCATTCTAACTTCTTCAAAAGCGGTTCAGATTCAGCAAACATGTCAAGATCAGAGTACACAGGCTCAGAACGACGAGGGTTTGCGTTCCCTGATGAAGGCCAATGCACAGTTGCGTGAGAGTTTGGCGGACATGGAATCGATGCGTTCATCCCTCTTGACAAGTATTAAAGTGCTTGAAGAAGAAAATAAATTGTATTCCAGTGAAATCTGCAGTTTAAAAAGTGGGTATTTTAACAACAAGGATGTAGTAGATATTTTATCAAATGTGACAGGCGAAACGATCAAGGACGAAATAAGTGTTGCTGTGGAAGAAGAAACATGTAAGCGAAAAAAGAATAAAATTAATATGAAAAATACTAGGGAAAAAAATAATGTGCTTATTACTGGGGATGAATCTGCAAGAGATTGTGCCATTATTTTAAACTCTATAATGAAAGGCACACATGATGTGATAGGTTGGACAAAGCCTGGGGCTCGGGTGAATGAAATAGTCAAAGGGGCGTTTAGTTTTTCTAAGAATTATGATTGTAAAGATTGTGTAATAATTTCATTGCTTATAGGTGATGGTATGAACTTAAAGTTTAGGGATGTTAGGGAATTGCTATCATTAGGAAGCTACACTAACCTTGTTTTGTGTTTAAACTATGAGTCCTTAAAAAATAGGGGTATCAGTGAAATGCATAAGAGAATTAGCATTTTTTGCAGTACATTCATTAAAAATAATAATGTCTCGGTTAGAATTATCGAGAATGTAAAGTATGGTCATAAATTCAGATTAAATAAAGAAAATTTGTGTAGACTTTTTAAGCAATACATATTGTGCAACTCTTTAAAAGCTAATACTATTGTGCTCATAACTCCAAAAGATAATATATGTGACAAAATACAACCAAATCACGAAAGGTCAATCAACCATTACAATAAAGCTGATTGTGAATTGTTAAGGCTAGAGAATTCTTTTTTGATTGACTTACCTGAGCCACAGTGTAATTTAAATCCTCAAACTAGTGTATTGGACATATCTAGCCTTGACTGTTTTCATGCAGTAAATCATGACAAGGATTTTTTAGAACAAGTTGTACAGGGAAAAAAGATTTTGTAGCAACAAGAAATGTAAATGCGCAACATATAAAAACTCATACAAGGAAAGGTAAAGCTAATGATCACGGTAAAATAATGTTATTGAATTCTCAGAGTTTATCATCTAAATTTCCAGAAATATGTGACTATGTCTTGAAGTCCGGGGTTATTGCCGCGTGTCTGACAGAAACTCGAATAACAAAGGACTTTAACGACTTTGAGATAGACATACCAGGATATAGTATCATAAGATTAGATAGTGACAGTAGGCACACTGGAGGTGTTGTAATTTTTATTAAATGTGACGTAAAAGTAATTAAAATCGAAAGATTTGTCAGTCACAAAAATTATTGGTTTTTGGTGGTTCATGTGTGTATGTTTGGTAGAGTTTATATTTTGGGAACTCTGTATCATTCTCCCAGTTCTAGTCATGCTGAATTTCTTACATTTTTTGACGATTGGTGTAATCAACCTCTAGATGGGGAACATCCACTTATTATAGTTGGAGATTTTAATATTGATTGGTTGGGTAATGGTACATATTCTTTGAATTTAAAAAAAATTTCATGTGACTCAGGCTTTGATCAGTTAGTTAAGGAGGTGACACACCCTAACCAAAAAGGTGTGGGTGGAAGTATTATAGATCTTGTGCTGGTAAAGGGGAAACATGAATTAAAGTCTACAGTGGAGGAAACTCCACGAATAAGTGATCACTATATAGTAATGATTGATCTTAGGGTTAGTAACTTTCAGAAAAAGAAAAATATTATGGTTAATACAAGGGGTAGGATTGATTACGAAACTGTGAACAGTGGTCTAAGAGAAATAAGCTGGAATTATAATAGGTTGATTAGTTTAGATGATAAGTGTAGAATATTTTTTGATAATGTGTTAGGTATACTGAACGAAAAAGCTCCAAGAAAACAAAAGCTTATTAAATTTTATTATAAAGAATGGTTCAATGATAGGGTAAAAATTGCAATTACTGAGAGGGATAATAGTTACAAGAATTATAAGGTAAATAAAACTGAAGAAAATAGAGAAATATATAAACAATATAGAAACAGGGTTTTAACAGTTGTAATGGAAGAAAAAAAAACATTTTTATCACAAAAAAATTGATGATGTTAAGAGTGATCCAAAAAAGATGTGGGAAACATTGGGCGAACTAATAACTGATAGAAAAAAGAAACAAATTGAAAGATTAGAGTTGAATGGGGTTGTTTGGGAATCAACAAATTCTATTGCTGAAGAAATGAATAAATACTTTGTTGATAGTGTTAGAGAAGTAGTGGCTACAATTGATATACAACATTCACTACCAGATACATTCATTCAAAACCAACAAGACACTCTTAACTTTTTCCAACTGATTGACGTAAAACAATTACAAGAAATCCTATTTAGTTTGCCTAATAAAGCAAGTCCTGATGACATATCTGTAGAGTTCCTTAAAAACACTTTTGAAAACATTAAGGAACCTTTATTACATCTAATATATACTTCACTTGAGATTGGTAGGGTACCATTATTGTTAAAAATTTCACATGTTATACCAGTTCAAAAAATTAAGGGAGCAATTAAAGCAGAAGACTTTAGACCAATTAATGTATTATCAACGATTGAAAAAATATTAGAGAGGGTGGTATATAACCAGCTTATTAATTTCATTGAAGTGAACCATATTTTAATTGAAAATCAGTCAGGGTTTAGAAAAAAGCATAGCTGTGAATCTGTGATGCAGCACATTCTTTATGAATGGAAACATTTATTAGATGATAATTATATTGTTGCTGCTGTTTTCCTGGACTTAAAACGAGCTTTCGAAACTATAGATAGAGCAAAGTTAATTTTAAAATTAAAAAAATATGGTATAGTTGACATGGCATTGGCCTGGCTTGTGGACTACCTTGACCACAGATTGCAGGTAACAAAAATCGGTGGGCAACTTTCATCGGAGATTGAGAATGATATTGGCGTGCCTCAGGGTAGTACTTTGGGACCTTTATTGTTTATAATTTATATTAATGACATAGCGTTGGCGGTTAAGGAATGTTCACTGCATTTGTTTGCAGACGATACACTTGTATATTATTACTCAAAAGATCTGAAGACGTTGATTGACACTGTGAACTGTGAACGTTGATTTGGGTTGCCTACATGGGTGGTTCAACAGTAATACCTTAAAACTTAATGTAAAAAAATCAAAATTTATGATAATTGGTAACAAAAATGTACATGATTCTGGTATAGCAAAGAATATTCAAATTAGGGTAGGTAAAGAAGGAGTTGAACTGACTTCAAAACATAAATATCTGGGGTTTATTATTGATCATAATCTTAAATTTAAGGATCACTTGGAACATGTTATTGAAAAAATTACGAAGGGTGTAAATTTTCTTTCTAGGTTCACAACTACTCTGTCTCGATGGACCAAAATTACTGTTTATAACACCTTAGTCTTGCCTCATTTTATATTTAGCTCATCAATATTGTATTTGGGTAATGGGAATGAACTGAATAGACTTCAAAAATTGCAAAACAGGGCAATGAGGGTCATTCTCAATGAAAGACGGGACACTTCTATTGGGAGTATGTTAAAAAAACTTGGTTGGCTCCCAATAAATAAATTTCTTATTTACCAGAGCATGATCCTAATATACAAAATCCAAAATAACTTAACACCAGAGTACTTGACTAACAAATTGGAAAACCATGTAATAATGCACTCTTATAATACAAGAAATAAAAGAAATTTTTATGTTACAACTAAAAATAAGAAAAGTACAGAGAATGGACTGTATCATAAAGGCTTGTTGGAGTTTAATAAGCTTCCAATCGAAATTAAAAATGTGGCCAATGTTAAGCAATTTAAAAATGTGCTAAAGCATAGACTATTGCGAGAATGATAGTTTAAGTGCATGTCAAGCTTTGAGTCGAGAGTATAGATTTATGATTTACTCCTATGGGTAATGCGTAATAACTTTACATTATAATAGTAAACTACGTTTTTTTTGTTTTTTTTGAGTTGTATGGTTTGTATATGTATGACTTTAGACATTAGGATGATTTTGTGCAGTATTAAGCTGATTTTTGTAAGCAAATTTGGATATAATGTTGTAATTTGTTATTAGCCAGGTGCTAAATAAAGGATCTATATATATACAAATAATAAATATCACGTTAATTAAAAATGACGAAACGTTTTAACTTTTTTTTTCCTTATTGTTTAGGACCTATAACCAAAAAGGTTTAATAATTCATACTTTCCTGTCGAAACTAAATACGACTAATTAAAAACAAATTATTTCAATGTTAGGTCATTTTGTGGCAACAAGGAAGATTTCATTTTTTTTGTTCTGGTCGTTTTAGACCTATGACCAAAAACGTTTATTACGTACGTCTTGGTGCCGTAAAATAAAATAATTTCGGCAGATACAAAAAAAGTGTAAAGATTGTTAGATTTACAAACGGATATTTTTTGAACCACCTTATATGCAGATAAACGTACATTTTATATCCCTTTTTATGTTGTTAATACAGGTTTTCTAAATATTTTATTTTGTTTTTCCGTCACTGGACTAAATTAATAACTAGTCAGTTTTATAAGTATTAGTAGTACATATTTCAAAAATGCTAGAATTCGTCGAGAGAGTATGCCAAAAGATTTCGTATAAGTTTAAAGGAATATATTTCGTGAACACTTTGTACAAAAAAATCGATTGAAGTAGCAAAATTAAAGATTACGATAAACTCCTAGATTTAATCATTTTTATATTAACCTCAGCTCTTTAGTAAACCCGAAAATGAAAACATTGGTTCACGCCGGCCGGCCGCGCCGTATTGTTTTAGTAATCTCAATAACCAGTCTACAAAATTCAATTATTAATCCTAGACTATATAACATATTATATCGCACCCGGAAAGACGACAGCTCTGAACGTGCTTTCGGCAAAGCCCGACCGCTTAACGAAGAAGGATCCCCGTTTTGAAAACCGGAATCCATCGATCGAATTATTAACATTGCGTCGGTTTTCTATTGCGTAGCTATAAGTTTCTTTGGTGCAACACAGCGAAACACACCGTCAGAAGGTTATAGTCTTCAACCAAATCGTATTTTTTAAAACCTTCACCTATCGACCGAGGGTTCTAGCTACTGCCTCTGCTCGTAAATGCACAGTTTTAGTAACAAACGTAATCGTGGTAAAAAAGAAAACGAGTGATTACATTTAATATATATTTTAATCTCTAGTTGGTATTTACATAAAAAAATCAAATTATTTCGTCTTCTGTTTTTTATGGCTTATTTTTTTCTTCTCTTTTCCTTCGTCATTTTGAAATTTTTTTAGATCAGCACAAAATAACACCTAGAAAATAGGTTTGCTACTACACAAATTGATTACTGCAAACTAAACTTAAGAATAAAAATTAACAGGGTGTCCGGTAAGTACCTCCTAATTTTTCGGGAGCATACAAAGGATGTCAAAATAACCCTAGGTTGTCATAGAAAAAATATTTCTAAATGTAATGTCTCTGGTACATTCACCATATAGTCAGGAAATGTGATAGTCAAAGCGCGCGCACATGACGCATTAGATTCTCCTTCCAACCGGTCCACAAGGGTAGAAAGGGTCAGTCAGAGTTAAAAGTTCAATGTGAACAACAGCCATGTTTGTTAACCAATAAAAAAGTGATCGTTCCTATACAATTTATGTCTTAAGTGTAATAAATGGTTGTTAACGAAAAGGTGTTTGATTCCCCTAAGCTCACAACACACTTAAGTCCCCCTTAACGGAGATACAGAGCCCCAAAGGGGTACCCAGCGATTTAGAGTTTGAACAACGATCATTAAGGAATTCAGGCTTGAAGATAGGCAACCACATACACCATTCACCATCTCTCTTTTTTGTTCAGCATTTTATATTTTCTGTGGCTAAATTTATTTTGTTTTTGTATCGATGTATTTTGAAAGTTTTTCGTGATTATTTGATTGAAAATGGCTGACTTAGTGTAAAATATGTCCGAGTACGTAAGTGTTATTTTTAAGATTATGGCCTCTGGTAAGTTTTTTAAAATTAAAAAAAAATATCTTGTTTGAACATTCCGAAAAAATTGAGGGTAATGCACGCATGACATAGAAACTGCGTTAAAAGTGATCTTATATCTTATTCAATATATTTTAAGTTTAACATGTGGATTTTGGACATTGGATCAACGAATTAAATTAAAAAACAATGGTCGTCCGATCCCTAAAATGTTGGAATTTAATTTTAACGGGAGAGAGCCAAGGGTGTAATAGGTAATTTGGAGAAAATTGGTATTAAAAATATGCGTGGCTTACGGGAAGTGAGCCCAAAATTAACCTGTTTTGTTGGCCATATCATGTATTTTATTTTCAAATCAAAAACTAAAAAATGAAAATCTGTGGTGCGGCTGTATGACAATTTAAGAAGAACTTAATAATGACAACGAAGATTTTTACCAAAGAATTTATTCAGAAATTCGTAACACATATACGATGCAAATTAAAACGAGCTTTTTTTTCGATACTTTCAATAAAAGCAGGTTTGAAGGGTTTTCCAAAAATTTTTCTAAGGAGGTATTTGTTGGAAAATCTGTTGCTAATGCTATCAAACATTTTTTAACATAGAGAACCAGTTAAAAGTTTAATGGTGATCCGCTAATTTTTGTAAATGTGTAAAAATGTATTATTTTATTTAGGTATAACGTATCCCCTCGTGTATAACAATTTATTGCAAAAACACCGTTCCGGAATTTTATGATGTTGAAATCCCCCATTTTACAAGCAGGTTTGAAAAAACTCCCAAAATTTCCATGTGATACTACATCATATTATCTTGACTAAAGAATATGGGACTTACAGACTTACATTTTCTCAAACTTACCTTTTTGCATAGAAATGAAAAAAAAATGGACGTGAAATTAAATAATTTATCAATCAATTTTTAATTTAAATATTAGAAATTCGAAATCAAAATTTGAGCGTGGTCTCCAAAAATTTTCGCCTGCGGCTCGATCTGCCCCTGTACCACACTGCCGACCCTACCTACCAACCACTAGACACGACTTTTTTACTTTCTTACACCAGCTTTCGACTTCCAGTCTGGTTTGTAAAAATTTGTTTCTGACTCTCGAGAAGCAGAAGACCGATTTATGTACCTATATCACTGGTATATGTAGATATTGTATAGAGCCGGCGCAAGAGAGGAGCCCTGCGATACTCCTGCTTTGACGTGTCGCACGACTTGGCGAGACCGGGAAAATAATCTAAGTCAAAAATAAATGATCACCTTTATTAGGTAATTTGGAATACCTGCCCTTATTAACTTCAGAATGAGTCCGTCATGCCAGACCTTATCAAACGCCTTGCTAATGTCGAACGACCGCTGCGTACGGTAAAGTGACAGGTAAAGCTATTACTATACTGTGATTACGAACAACAGCTGCTTTCAGAACAAAAATTTTGCCGAAAGTATATAGTGTATAGAAAAGTAGCTATTACATCCCATTACGTTGGAGTCATTACAAAAAAATTTTGTCGCTAGTAAAAACTTACTGTATGCGCCCAACCAGCCAAAGGTCCAAATAAATCTCTGAAGTGGTCACCTATTTCGTTGTATATTTTTTCTGTTACTGTTTTTTGTTTAGTCAATTTTGGCATATACAACCTTGCCGCTATTTGGTAAATGTGAGTATCAACTGGTATAGCCTGTAAATGGCCTAAGGACATTAAACATATACAATCTGCGACCTAAAAGAGAAACGAGACTAATTATCATCCATAATATCCCAAGAGCATTGATAATTACAAGATAATTTTATAACAGATTTAGAGAGCACGTTGCTTGACAACAGCCTGATGCTATAGGGAGAGGGATGTTGTCAAAAAGTAATGTGCTTGAGGAAGTTGTAATAAAACTTTGAGTTATTGGGCAGTGCTCAATTGTTGTCATAGTAATTATACAGGGTGTTTAATAAACATACGGCAAAAATCGAAGATGTTATTCTTCGGACTATTCTAAGAATATTTGGTTCTTTGATGATTTTTAAAAAGCCGCTTTGTCTCAAAGATACAGGGCGAGAAAAATTTTCGACAATAACATTTTATTAACAAAAATTACATGTAAAGGTTCTTAATCTACAAGAACTAGTAAAAATGACTACCTCCAGCTAGGATGCAAGAATCCAACCGAACTCTTTCAAAAACACTAAGGTCGTTTTTTATTGAGTTACACACGCCCAGCAATTATCCGATTTCTTTAATCCTCCACATTCTCCACTGAAGTAGCATAAACTAATGACTTTAGATGCCCCCATAGGAAATAATCCAGGGGGTTTAAGTCCGGATATCGAGCAGGCCATAAGTGAGGTCCACCTCGACCAATCCAGCGATCTCCGTATGTTATTGTTAAAAACTCACGAGCAACTACGCTAAAATACGCTGGTGCACCAGCGTGCATAAACCACATTGCATTTCTTGCTGCCAATGGTACATCCTCCAGAAACTGAGGTAGCGGTTGTTCTAAAAAGTTGCGATACACCTCGCCAGTAAGTCTTCCACGTAGAAATACCGGTCCAATTAGCCAGTCACACACAATTCTAACCCAAACGTTCAACGAGAACTGATGTTAAAAACGATCTTCAAGTACCTCGTGTGGATTTTCTTCAACCCACACCTGGTTGTTATGAAAATTCCTTATTGCATTTCTTAAAAAATTCGATTCATTGGTAACAAGAATCAGCTTCAGTAGTTGAGGGATTTGAACCAATAAGCCATCGATAGAATGCAATCCTTGGAGGAAAATAAACAGGAAGAAGTGCTTCTCCTTGTATGTGGTATGGGTATGGGTACAACAAATAGTCACTAAGGATTTTCAAAACAGTCCCATTACTTAGCATTCAACACATTGAAACATAATACTTTAGACAGTGCCGGATTAACCTATACGCTAAATACGCTGTAGCGTATGGCGGCACTCGGCGGTGGGCGGCATGGACTGATGCGAAAAAAATATTGTCTCTTTCGGGCGGCGGCGGAATGACGATCTGTCTTGAGCCCAAAAGTGGAATCAGTTCCTCCTACCTGACCTAATATAAATAATACGTCATCAGGGGTGCGGGGAAAAGATTTTCTCGTCCTGGTAGAATAAATGAGAATCGTATTCGCGGGCTGCTAAGGCAAACATATGAGGAATGATGAAATGCTTTGAAAGTTGTCTATTTTACAGGTGTTTTACTATCGGACACCATTGACTGTTCGATATCCGTACGAACCCAGGTCATAACACACGTCAATTATTTGCCGCGCGCCTACTTTACCGACCCGAGATATGTTATCGGTCGGACGTGTTCTCATATATGTATGCTGGAGTGTTCTTTAGATTTCTGCAACGGCTGAGTTTTAACCTGTCTCCTCACACGAACACTCAGACATGATATACCAAGGCCTTGGTAACCTCAATATATCGATAAGGTAGACCAGAAATTCGGGAAAATGCCAGCCTTACGTGGGCGGCAAGCCCATTTTAGCGTATAGGCGTCACTCGGTATATTCCGGCACTGACTTTAGATATTAAACTTAAATATTTTGGCATTGGGGATGACGCCATAGCACTTTTTAAATACTACTTTACTAACCGTCAGCAAAAAACTTTTTATAAGGGAATTTGTTCCACACCCCTGGAAATCACCAGGGGAGTGGCGCAGGGCAGTATCTTGGGACCACTTTTTTTTCTCAATATACAGGGTGTTTCAATAAAAACTCCCAGGCCAATTATTTCGAAAACTATAAGTGACATTTAAATTCTGTAAACGCCAGTTTTTAGCCTTTATGATTGGCTTCACAACTGTGTAAAAAATGTGTTTAAATAATACAAGATGTAGGTGGCGTCATGGTGCAAGGAATTTTTTCGATGACAGAAACTTTTAAATGTTGTGGTTCTTAAAGATAATTAATTTTTGATCAAATTATGTCTCATAAAATTTTTTGACAAATCCAACATGAACCGAGATATTTGGGGTTAAGTTTTTTATTAAAATAATTTTAACGAGTATTTTAATTATAAATATTTTTAGTATCCTTTAGCAGATTTTAATTTAATTTTGGTAATGATAATTTTAGCGATAAAACGCTCGTGTAGCGCTAAATTATTACGTCCAGTGACGTCTCAGGGGACGCCTTAAAAAATAATATTGGCAAAAAATAAGACGCCACTGAGTATTTGGTAATTTTTATATTTTTTTCGGATTAAGCAACTAAAAATATCCTTTTATTGTCTGTTAAATTGTTTTCATACCAGAAAAATCTATGTATTTCAAAGTTAATTAAAACATGAGGTAAAGGTAACTTTTGATGTCTAATTTACTTGTTTTGTCAAGTCAAAAATGAATAACTTTACTAACCTAAACTAACGCTGAAATGGCCCAGATGCATTTCAATTATGGCCTAGCAAGTGGAAAAGCTGACGAAGCTTGGCGAATTTATCAGGAATGTTATTCAAACAGAGTACTCTGCCATGTGCCAAAACATTTAGACAGCCCCATGCAAGATTAGGTGAGACTGGGAGTTTTAAACGCAGTACGGAACTTCCTGGCAGACCTGCAACAATAATCACGCCTGAGTTAGAAGAGGCTATACTTCGAGAGAACAATTTTCGGTGAAGATATGGGCAGGGATCATTGGCGACTATCTTATTGGACCATGTTTATTACCACCTCGATTGAATGGAAACTCCTATACGCAGTTTCTATCTGAACAACTTGACGTTCTGTCAGAAGACGTACCTCTACAATGTGGCTCATGCACGACGGCGCCCCAGCTCATTTTAGCCTAGTTGCTCGTCAATGCCTCGACAACACTTTCTAATTGCTGGATTGGACGCGCAGGTCCTCAAGGTTGGCCAGGTCGCAGTCCCGACTTGAATCCTTTAAACTATTATTTATGGGGTCACCTAATGTCTCTTGTAAGACGCCTGTACTAGATGAAAACGACTTAAGAATTCGAATTATTGAAAGTTGCAATGCGATACGGAATAATGCAGGCATTTTTGAACGTGTAAGAAAATCAATGGTAAGACGATTGCAATCGTGCGTTTTATTAAAAGGTGGCCGTTTCCAACATTTGCCTTGATTAATTTTTGCATTCTTTTTGTATCATTATTGAAAAAAATTACTTTATTTTTAATTTCAATGTATTAATTAACTTTGCAATAAAGTGGTTTTTATTTTTTTTCTCGAAAACGAAGCAAGATACGAAAATAATTTAGAGAACAAAGAAGTTGTAATTTAGTTCAGGTTAGTTAGTATATCCGAAAAAAATATCAAAATTAGAAAAAAGTCAGTGGCGTACTTCTTTTTGTCAATAATATTTGTTAAGGTGCTCCCCGGGACGCCATTGGACTTAATAAGTTTAATCTAGTTAGGGCTAATTAAGGAACTTAATAACGGCACCTTTTTTTTTGTTTCATGGCTCTCGTTTTGTACCAACTGGCCAGAATCTCTCTTTGTTAGTTTTCATTTTCTTAAAACTTGAATACAAACATTCACATTCACACAAACATCCATGTCCTTACCCGGATTCAAACCAGGGACCTATCGGTTGCCAAGCAAGCTCTCTACCCACCGAGCTACCGAGAATTTTCAATAAAATCGGCAAAAGGATATTTAAAAAAATTATGAACTAACGATTTTTTCAAGAAAACTTTAACACCCTGTATATCGAAAACGGGGCAACTCCGGACACATGTTCACATGAATGAAGAATATTATAAGGAATCAACCCCTTAAGTTACGTACCGTACTTCTGAAACACCCTAAATAAAGTAAAAGCAATTTATTTTAAATTGCCTCCTCAAAGTAAGCCATAAATACCAAAAGAGCAATTTTCTTTTTTTACGAATATCTTCAGAAGTACCTACTACGAATTTTATAAATTTCTCGATTTAATCGACGCTTTCGCACATCAAATTGTTAGAATATTAGTAGTGTATATTACCTTCGCGCCTATACCCATCAGAGACATTAATCTTTTTTTAGCATCCTCGTATTTCATCTCTTTTAATTCATTTAACCACTGCTGTCCTCCCCCATCAACAATTAATCTCGCCGAATTGCTAATATACTTTGCTCTGTATCCAAATCCATTATCTTTAAGTTTCTGTTCTACAGCTTTATCAGACAACTTCTCCACTTCGGGAAAAGTATAATATGATGTACCATTGATTTCACAGATTTTGTCACCATAATACTGAGCCAACTTCTCCACCATGCTTGTTATTCTAAAATATACCAAAAATAAAATTACTTTGAATTTTCTTAAACCGTGCCTACACAAAAGAATCTTTACACAAAGGATCAATCAAAATCGGAACAACGTTATTTTAAGATAATTTCGTGAAAAACCGCTCGAAGGCGTGGAATTTACTATTGAGGGGACACCTTTGTCAGCCATTTTCAACTTCCCTACTTCAACCGTGTGGGTAGGGGTTGATTAACCTCCAAAATTGTACGCGGCAACGAGGGTCAAGTAACATGCCATTTTAAAGCTCTTTCAATTTTCTTTACAACACAACGTTGCATTTCACTGAAAAGTTTGGTAGGTGTACCTTTGATTTTGTATACCTTTAAGTATCACCTTTGGTACCTCAGAAATAAATTATTACAGTGTCAACGGAGCAAAGAATACATTGGTAACGGAGACTTTTCATAGAGATAAATTATTGAAAAATTTCATGAATGGTTCCCCAATGTACCCGTAGCCAAATGGGCGGTCTGCAAGCTGGTCAAGAAATTTCGTGAAACGGGATCCGTATTAGACTTAAAAAAAGTAAAAAAATACTACAATGAAGATGATGCAGCGGCTCTATTCGTACTGCAGTCTGTTAGAGAAAACCCCACACTGTCGTTGAGAAAACGAGCTACGCAACTACAGGTGGTCCAGTACAAATAAAATAAACTCAAATCATAAACTTTTAATTTATTAATTTAACAGAAAAATAACATACATATATTCGTAAAAGCTCTTCCTATCTTTCTAATACAACAAACAAAATACTACTTTCTGGAATTTACGGCAAGAGAAAAGTAAAATAATAAAATAAAATATAGTGATCTACCTATATTACGTAATACAAAGGAAACTTATTATATTATAGTTCAGGATCATTTCTAAAAAACGTACTGATAAAATCTCTAGTTTTATAAATTTTAAAGATTGGTTCTCTAAAATGACTGCTGGCCTAGAGTCGAAATTAGCTGTTCCAACTCCATTCAGTGACAGTAGAGGCGCTTGTTTATTGTGTCTTCATTTAGTAAAATTCTTCCAGGAGTTTTTATATAATTCATTCAGTAGTCATTAAATGAGGACTTACTAGGAACGACAAGACTAATAGCTTTTGCAAAATATCTGTGGTGCAAACCATAAGTTTTCTTAACTTATTAGCATTCCTGGCACCTTCATTAGGAGTATTAGTAAGTATGATTATTAATGTCCTTAACTTCCTCTGAACCAAAGAGATTTGCAACAAGTGGTCGGCCTGCAGATATCATTTGAGCTTCTGACTTTGCACGGATGAGGTTAATCATATTTTTACTTGTTTCGCCTCCTTCAAGATTAGCGAATAAATTCAATAAAAATTAATAGGGGAGTTTGTAAGAAAAACGTTCAGACCCGTCGATTTGTATTTTTAGTTTAGAGTTTTTAAACGTTGCAGCGAAATATACAGGGTATATCAAAAAAGAGGTATGACGTTCGAAAATGGAAACTCCAATATTTTATTGCAGTATTAGAAAGAGCACATTTTTTTACATATGGCAAGGTAAATAAGGATAGTGGTTACATAAGGAAATTTAGAAGAAAAATTGTCTTAAAAATGGTTGAATTCAGCACCGTTGACAATCTGACAATAGCCAAGGCGATTAACAAATTCTTTTTGAACGTGGTCAATGACATCTGTGTTAATGTTTCTAATTTCTTGGTGTATTCGTGTTTTTAAATCTTCTAAATTGGCTGGGCGATTCACGTATACTTTAATTTTTTTTAAATATTTCTACAAAAAAAAAATCAAGAGGAGGTTAATCTGGCGATCTGGGTGGCCACTCAATCGTCCCTCTCCTACCTATCCAACGATTTGGAAAAACTTTATATAGATAAGCGCGAGCAGGTAAAGCGTAATGTAGCGGGGCTCCATCTTGTTGGAAAAAAAGGTCACGCTGATGTACATCGGGTTTTTCTAAATCCGGATAGAAAGTTATTACAGCGGGGATGAGGTCGTTCTAAAGAAACTCCGAATATCTCGCACCAGTGCGGGTATTTTCAAAGAAGTAAGGACCTACAACTCTTCCGTCAACTATACCGCACCACATGTTCACTTTTTAAGGGTGCTGTGTATGACATTCTGAAAACCAATGAGGATTTTCGCACCCAATAAAGACAATTTTGTCTATTCATATGCCCGTTTAATGTATATGCCGCTTCATCAGAAAAAAATGATTATTTTTACAAAGTTATCGTTACCGTTACAAAATCGTTGCAAAATTTGCTCACAAAATTCAGTTCGTCGAGCAAAATAATCTTTAGACAGCTCCTGAACTAGGAATATCTAGTAGGGATGGAACTTTGCTTTCTTGAGTACTTTATGCACTGTAGATCGCGCCAAATGAACATTAGAAGCCGTTTCCTGATGATTTTTTTGCAGGGTTAAGAGAACATTAAGCTCATCTTCTTCAGTTATTCGGGGGCGACCAGATTTTTGAAATTCTCTGAACTTTGCCTCAACTCTGCTTATCATGCTTTGGTTAATATCTGGCCAGTCAGGGTGAGATGTATTAAACAAGTGAACTACTTCTGTCTGAGTGAGCGACCTATCTCCGAAACCAATCATGCACAAGATTTCCATTCTTTCATGTTCGGTATGTTGACTATAATTATTATGATCAATATTAGCTAGCAGCTGTTGTTCCTTACCTGATTAAGATAAAATATTATTATCTTACTGATGAGGAGTGAGGACTAGTACTTTCAAGTCCGGATATCTTTAATATCAGAATAATTGCTATAGTTTCAATTGTGTCGACAATAAATTGCTTCCATAGATATTATTCGACGAATAGCTGTAGATGAAAGTACCGGGCCTAGAAGCTAGGCCTAGTGACGAATTCGCTATTTCATTTTTTGATAAATATTGTGTTATTTTTCATTTTGCCCAAAAAACTGCCCATCGTTGGAGCACAATTTAATTAAAATTAATACAGGCAAAAAACGAAATTTGGTTAAATTTGTCTATATTTCTTTTTCTGCTTTTATTACTTTGTAAATCCAAACTTTTTTAAACTTAAAACTGTAAGTAATTGTGCTGCGAACTTTTGGATAAAACAAAAAGTAACGAAATATTGTTCAAAAACTGAAATGGCGAATACGTCACTATTCCTAAATCTTAAACTATTTTCACAAACATCTGGCAAGGCTATGTTCTGAGCAAGCCGCACAGCGGACATCTATTAAACTTTTCCAATAACAACAGTGACTTGGCCCATGACACTGCATGACACATTGACTAACAACCGAACGGGAATATCCTTTTCAAATAAACGCATATAAGTCAGAAGTTGACTAGTTAGGTGAAGGTATGGTGTATATTGTACATAAAGAACAAATTTTAGCAGTGTTTGAAATCAGTAACTAACAATATACAGAGTGTTTCATTTGAAAAATCTACGTGGCAGTTTTTAAGTAACCAAAATACCAGTATTTTTAGACCACTCTGTAGATTGCAACTAAGATTTGACTATAGCGTAAAAACCTCCGGGTATTGCCTAACTCCCAACCAAATTTCAGTGCCTTAGCATCTCAGAGTTTAAAATTACCAGCATGTCGTGAGATCAAGTTTTTCGAAAAAAAAATGTTAATTAATTAATATCTCGAAATCGGTAACAGATAGGTACAGGGCAATAATAAGGAAGTTGTTAAGAAACCAATAGAGATTCCAAAAATAAAATAGTATAGAATGTTCATGTTATTTAAAATTCCGAAGTTGCTGTCACTTTTCTGGTCTATCTTTAAATAATTCGAAGTAATAAATCAATCAAAACCGTCTTCTCCATGAGCGTGCAAGATTTTTCGGCATGTATAGATTTAAATAGGCCAGAATTAGTATAAGCATTGACATGAAATTCAAGCTTTGTCTTCAAATATACAGGGTGTCCGGAAAATATGTGTACAACGTTTGACGACAGACTCCTGACGTCAAAATAGGTCGATCTAAGCCGACTTAGTTATATCCACAATTGTCTCGTTTAACCGGTAAAGGACGTCAAAAATTTGTAAAAATATGGGTTTTTCCTAAATTACGTGAAAACCTGCTAATCGATTTTAATGATTTTTAGTATGTAGACTAATACTATAAAATGACGTTTTCTAGTAGTATAGTCACCGGCTGTAAATAAGTGAAAGTGTTATAAAAGTGATATAATACGTCAACATTTCTCCTGATTTTTTATATCAACGGCGTTATGACAACAGGTTAACATTTTTACAGGTAATTTGATTTTAATTTTATTACTAATATTAATAATTGATGTATGCAGGTAATGGTAAATATTCTTTTTCTGGCAAAACAGCTCATCCAACGAAAAATATTGAAGAGGTAAAATAGCTTCCAAATACATCCAGTCACTCGACAAAAATATCTGGGCTGTCATACGTCGTTGATATAAAAAATCAGGAGAAATGTTGACGTATTATATCACTCTTATACCACTTCCACATATTTACAGCCGGTGACTATACTACTAGAAAACCTTATTTTATAGTATTAGTCTACATACTAAAAATCATTAAAATCGATTAGCAGGTTTTCACGTAATTTAGGAAAAACCAATATTTTTACAAATTTTTGACGCCCTTTACCGGCTAGACGAGACAATTTTGGATATAACTAAATCGGCTTAGATCGACCTATTTTGACGTCAGGAGTCTGTCGTCAAACGTTGTACACGTATTTTCCGGACACCCTGTATATTTCAATATTAAATTTGTTAAGCTTATTAAATTATGTACAGGGTTATCCAACCAAGACTAGACAAGGCGATTTTTTGACTTTTCCTGTACTTTTATAAAAAAACTGAAATAGCCATCTTAAGTCATTTTCTCCCGCGAATTCGAATATCTTCAGCAAAAAACAATTGAACATCAAACAAAAGTACTAGGGGTCACTTTGATATTTTTTTAAATGGGATGCCGTATTTTTAATGAGCTTATCCGATTTCTCATATAAATTTTGATCTAAAATGTTGGATTTTTAATTTTTTTTTTTTTTTTTTTTTTTTTTAACATTTTCCGAATTTAAAACTGAAGAAAAAAGGCGTTTTTGAATTAAAAATCCAACATTTTAGATCAAAATTTATATGAGAAATCGGATAAGCTCATTAAAAATACGGCATCCCATTTAAAAAAATATCAAAGTGACCCCTAGTACTTTTGTTTGATGTTCAATTGTTTTTTGCTGAAGATATTCGAATTCGCGGGAGAAAATGACTTAAGATGGCTATTTCAGTTTTTTTATAAAAGTACAGGAAAAGTCAAAAAATCGCCTTGTCTAGTCTTGGTTGGATAACCCTGTACAGCCGTAGCATTTACCTGGAATATACATACCCACCTTGGGTTTTTATTTCTGAGTGAAACTAGTCAAAGTGTGAAGTGTCAGTGTTTTTTTTAATTAAATATGGAGAATTTTCAACAATCGCCTCAACGCCCTAGAGTCGCTCCATGTACAGTAAATGAAAAAAAAAATAATTTTTAACTGTTACGTTTCTATTAAAAGTAAGAATGCGGATTTGAGTGTTGACAATGCAGTGCAATTTACAGCAGATATGCTTAACGTTGGGAAAACAACAATATATAACCTTTTAAAAGAAGAAAGAAGTGTTGGCGTCAAACTTCCAAAAACTTGTCCAGGACGACCAAACTTGAGCTGGATTTAATGCAGAGAATAAGGCGAAAAGTTCATAGTTTCTTTTTAAAGAAAGAAAATCGCACGCTGGACAGAACTTTTTCCTCAATCGAGAAGACGCTTTGGAAATTATTAAAAAAAAATTTCGGTGGAAAAAACATAATAGGCAATCGAATTTAATAGACAGAAGCGATATCGTCTGTCGGAGAAGAAGTTACTTAAGAAGAATCCGAAAAGCCAGAGAAGAAAACAAAAAAAAAATATTTTACCTAGACGAAACATAGCTAAATGAAGGCCACACTGTGACTAAATTTTGGCAGGATGAAAATATTAAAAGTTTAAGGCAAGCTTTTTTGGAAGGATTGTCCACAAGACTAAGACTGCCATCTGGAAAAGGACATCGACTTATCATAACCCATATTGCAAGTTCTGAAGGCTTCGTTAAAGGTGGTCTTCTGATGTTCCAATCTAAAAATACAGGACACTATCACAAAGATATGAATGCCGATGTCCTTGAAGAATGGTTCGAGCAAATGCAATGCAAGTTATCACTCTAGGCTGACGAAAAAATTACCGACAATAAAAGTGCAATAACAGAATGGCTAAGTTTAAGACAAATTTCCATTAGATTCCCTAAAAAAAGAACTATTGGTACTAGCCAATTTACATAAAAATGCATTCAAAAAATATGTAGTCGATGAAATGGCAAAGTTACGAGGAATATCTGTGCTCAGACTCCCTCCTAACCACTGCGAATTAAACCCGATTGAACTTATATAGGCTCAAATAAAGACAGATGTCGCCAGAAAAGACACGACTTATAAAATGGTGGATTTAAAAGACTTCTTTAATGAAGCTATGGGTAAAATCAGTGCGGAAAAGTGGAAAAAGTGTATCGATCATGTGATAGAAAACGAAGCCAAAATGTGGCAGGTAGATATAATAATCGAAGAAATGGTTGAATTGCGTATTATAATTTTTGGGTGCCACGCCCTTTTTTCAATGATGATGCTTGGTAAAACACAACAGAAAATTACAAAAACAGCCAGATTCGTTGCAATTTTTGTGTAATTTTACCTATCTTAGGTAGTGATAAGTTTATTTTTCTGGTAAACAGGTAGTTAGACGACCCGAGCTACGCTCGCTCGGGGGGGGGGGGGGGGTTACAGCCCGGTAGCCCCCTCTCATTTGTTGCGCCACTGCACATCACCTATCAAGCAATAATATGAAACAAGTTTAATCAACGGCAAGTCATGACGTATAGTAGCGGGCAGCGGATGCTGTTCAACAGAAACAAGAAGAAAATGCAATGCTTGGTTGCCACGATATCCGCGAAGGCGAGATAGTTATAATTAGCTGCGTAACCTCGTAAGGGTAAATCGCGCGTATTCACCCGAGTATGAACGGCAACAAGGCAATGCGAAGCCAAACGGGCGTCGCGTCGTGTCATCGAGGCGCTGCAAACAGCATTTGGTTGTACTTGTACCTATAGTATTTCTGTTTTTTTAATCTTTTTGCTTTTCGCTTGTTTAAAATTCTAAATTCATGGGGGGGGGGGATTACCCTATTATAGTTATCAGTAGCAAAGTTATAAAGGGAATAGGGTAATTCCCCCCCCCCCCCCCCGTAAAATATTTTAAGAAAGTATCAAATAATCTCTCGAGATACTTATAGTAGACCACCTTATTTCGGGCACCCTGTATAATACCTTATCAATTATACACTGTATATTTGATAAGGTATTGCAAATAGTATTTTTTAAAGAATTTTATCAGCAACTTTGCTACTGATAACTATAATACTTACCTTGATATATGATTATTTTGTGAACAGATAAAAGAGAATATATTTTCAGTAATGTCTTGCTCTAAGATTCTTATCCCATAGAATTGCTTAGATGCTTCCTTAAAATTTGGATCCCGTTCACTCCATTTTAAATAATATTCCATTAAATTAACATCTAATCGAAAGTAATTACTTAATAGCATGTTATAAGTTTCTTCGGAATGTGAAGCATCTTTCTCCCTTTCGGGTTCATAAACTTGGTATAAAATTCCATCATCTACTTGTTGTAGACACCAAACTTTGTTAGAAAAGACGCCCATCCATTGTTCCTTTGTATCGTGAACAACTTTAGTCCATCTATTTAAACAAATAAAAACAAAAAATATAAATAAATAAATAATTTTCTATATTGGCGGCACAAATCATAAAGAATAGCAACATAATAAAGATAATAAGGAAGCTATCTACAAATACACTAAAAAGTATACAATTATACAGGATGTTCCTTAATGATATGCGAATACTTAAGGGTGTGAATCTATATGAAAAATTAATGATAGTTTGTTCTATAAACTATGGTCCAAAAATGTTTTGTTACGAAAATACGGGGTGTTAAAGTTTTAGGACAAAAATCTTAAATTAATGTATACAGCGTGTCCAGAAAAGTTCTAGACATATGGGAATTTTCTTTATTGTTGATTTTACGAAAAAAAGTTATTCTTTATAAAAAGTTCTGCTTGATGCGCAAATAATATTGGCATATGAAAACTTAAGATATCATGTACAGGGCGGCAAAAAAATATAGAAACACAGAAATTACGTTAAGAGGGAAGTACCCTCAATTTTTATTTTGGAGCAAATTGTTATAAGAAAACTTTACTAAGGACTACACAACGTGGTCAGATACAATTTTTCGCTAAAATATTTTAGGTTACAGGGTACCATCAAAAACACGTTGAGCATTCGTTACCTTTTGTTGGAAACCAATTACGTAAAAAAATAATGCGAGATTATTTCATGTTCTAAAATCAACCTATCTGCCTATCAGGAATATTAAAAACATTTAACTTCCTTAGAGCAAAAATAAATTGTGAATGTGAATAATAAACAATATTTTAGCAATTACATGATAAAAGTGATCTAAAAACAGATAGTTTAAAATGATAAATTATGTCTCCACATGCCCCCCTTCTTTTTCCATGCAAACTATAGTACGCCTTGTAATTTCTCTTACTGTCGCCCGTATCATATTGGGAGTGATTTCTTGGACACAGTTTGTTATTACTGCTTCAAGATGGTCAATATCCTGAAAAGGTCTATGCCCATACACCATTTCTTTTAATCGGCCCCATAAAAAGAAGTCCAGGGGTGTGATGTCAGGCGACCTGGCTGGCCAAGGTATATTTGAACGTCTGCCTATCCAACGGTGCGGAAATACTTCATTCCAATACCCAGTTACTGTGTTAGTACTATGGCATGGGGCTCCATCATGTTGATACCAAATTGTACGTCTTATATTTATTATATTAAATTTTGATTTTGGTAAACACGTTGCAAAGCAACAATGCATTAAAAAAAGGATTTTCTCAAGGACTAAGCTCATTCAATACGGACAAGAGCTTCAGATAGAGGGATGGGAAAGGGTTTTAGGAAACCGTGATGTAAATGAGGCTTATAAGATTTTCAGAAACAAAATAATTGAGGTTATGAATAGGATTATAAGTGCTAAAAAAAACAGGCCAAAAGAAATAAAAAAAAGTCATGTTTAACAAATGGCATTAGAATTTTATGCAACACGAAAAAAGTTCTTTATCGACAAATGTCTTCGGGGCAGGTAACAAGGGAATATTATAAAAGATACAGTGGGATATTGAATAAAATAATTAATAGGGATAAAAGATTGTTTCATGAGGATATCATCAAGAATTCGGACAACAGGGCAAAAACTACATGGTCATTAATCAGGACCGCCACAGGGAAGTCTCTCAAGTCAGGCAAAACATTTTCAACAATTTTGAGGAACGCCCAAACAGTAAAAGGCTCGATGACATAAACAATTTTTTTATAAATGTGTGTCCAGATGTTAGTAAAACCTTAGTAGATATTTCAAAGATAACCTCATCAATCAATATTTTTACAGCCTGTGAGTGAGAGAGGTGTATGAATGTATAAAATGTTTTTAAAACAAGAAGTCTGTGGGTCATGATGATATTCCAATTGTATTGCTGAAGGAGGTGGCGGATTTGGTCGCGTTACCTTTGATGCATATTGTGAATTTGTGTTTTTCCTCTGGTGGATTCCCGGACGATCTGAAGATTGCTCAAGTAAAACCTGAACCGGAAGTAAAAGTGAAATAAAAAATTATAGACCAATATCATCGTTACCAAATAATAGTAAGATTTTTGAGCGGTTGATTTATGAAAGATTCGTATCCTTTTTAGATGGAAATAGCATTATCACACACTGTCAATATGGATTATGAAGGGGAAATCAACAATCATGGCAGTATACCGGGTGTTGCATCGTCGAGCGGGACATAGGAAATCCCATGTAATTTTAAATGGGGTCAATTATTGGCTTCCCTAATTATTTTAGAGAAAAATTCTATTTAGGTTTATTAAAGAGCACTAAAACCCACATTCAAAAGAATAACTTTAGATATTTTTGATGAGCCCGTTTACGGGTTATCGCCGATTTCTTTTTAACTATTTCTCCTTTTTATGGCCCCGTATTTGCGGGCACCAGTCAAGGTAAAAGATGACTGTCAAATAAAGTTGTCATTTTGAAATGTGTGCTTTATTGTTATAAAAACTCGTACATCGAAAATATTAAAGGTGTATTTATGAGTACAAATTAATCTGAATAAAACTAAAATAAAGTATCCAATTACAAGGTTAATTATGACATTTTACATGTTTCAATATTTTACTAATTAATAGGTAATTAATAATTCTTGCATCTCTTCTTTGTTCCTGCCTTTCTTCACATCTGCAGTTATTTATTACAGTGCCTTTTGTCTCAAATTTCTTGATAGTCCTTTCGACTGTAGATTTTGCAGGTATCGGTCTATTCGGATACAGAGCAGCAAACATGTCTGACACATTTTGATAACTATTTCCTTGATAATACCATTTAATCATCAATATTTTTTCTTCAGAAGTGTAATTCATGGCTAATATTTTCGATGTACGAGTTTTTATAACAATAAAACACACATTTCAAAATGACAACTTTATTTGACAGTCATCTTTTACCTTGACTGGTGCCCGCAAATACGGGGCCATAAAAAGTAGAAATAGTTAAAAAGAAATCGGCGATAACCCGTAAACGGGCTCATCAAAAATATCTAAAGTTATTCTTTTGAATGTGCTCTTTAATAAACCTAAATAGAATTTTTCTCTAAAATAATTAGGGAAGCCAATAATTGACCCTATTTAAAATTACATGGGATTTCCTATGTCCCGCTCGACGATGCAACACCCGGTATAAAGCCATTACAAAAATGTTAGAGTCCATGAACAAGGGGAACAGTACGGTAACTGTATGTCTTAATCTTTCGAAGGCATTTGACTGTGTGGATCATGCTGTTCTTATCAACAAGCTTGATAGGTATGGAATAAGGGGTATTGCTAGTGACTTGAAAAAGTCTTACTTATCCAGGCGAAGTCAGTGTGTAATCGGGAGGGATGATGAGGAAAATGTTAGACCATCTAAATACCTAGTGATTAGGAAAGGAGTACCCCAGGGATGAATCTTGGGTCCACTTTTTTACATCTTCTATACCAATAAATTACCAGACGTTGTTCAGGAGGATCTTGTTCTGTACGCCGATGATACTTCACTGCTGCTTAGTGAAAAAAGTCAGGAGGTGGTGGTTGGTAAGGTAAGTGAGGCCATTCGCACACTCAACTTATGCTTTTCCTGAAATAACATGCTTTTAAATGTTGATAAGACTCAGATACTGAATTTTGGAGTCAGAGGGGGTAATCTGACGAGAGTGGATGTGGATGGAGTGGAGATGAAAGTTAGCAAATTTGTTGCGTTTTTGGGCGTGGAAATAGATGAACGTCTTGATTGGAAGTCACACATCGAAAACCTAAGCAGCAGCCTCACTAAATATTGTTACGCGCTTAAAATTGTCATGGAGAATGTGCAGTTTGTGCAGAGAAATAGTCACAAAACCATGATGAAAATTTGGAACAAAATTCCTTTGGAAGTAAGAAGCTTGTCAAAGCCCGAATTTCTCAGCTTTATAAAAAAACATTTAATAAAAACCTGTCCTTATTCTTTGATCGAATTTTTCTTAGACTGCAGTTTTGATTATTATTGTTTGAGTAATAGACTTGATCTTCAATGTAGACCTGGCTGTTTGCTTTCTTGTTCGTCCTAATCCTAATGATAACAGGCTATGTATGATATGCTGTAACCCAAATGAAAACGGGATGATTTGTGATGTTGTTGTGATGTAGTACTGATAATTTGTGATGTAAATTCTGATATTGATGTTATTTAGAATTGTTGTAAAATTTTTATTTTCTTAATTTTAATTTTGTCTATATTTTATCTATATTTTATTGTCTTAAAGTATATAATATTAAATATTACATATTGTGAACTTTGTATGGACATGTTCTATATGCCCTAGGGCATTCTGATGGAACAAATAAATATACTTTACTTTACTTTACTTTAGTGGCAGTTCGTTAAGAAATTGAGACAACTGGTTTCTTAAGTACAGGTAAATGGCAGCATTTATATTTTGTCGGAAAAAGTATGGCCCAACGATCCGATCATTAAAAATGCCACACCAAACATTGGTTTTAAATGAATATTGACTACGGCATTCGATTATAAAATTTGGATTGTTGTCACTCCACCACCGACAATTTTGGGAGCATACCACGTCGTTGGAAATAAACATGGCTTCATCTGTAAATATTTTTCTTGCAAAAGAAGGATCAACTTCACACTCGCCTTGGAACCACGTGCAAAATAGGAAACGGGATTCAAAATCTCTAGAAAGAAGCGTGTGAATGTATTTCGGTTTATATGGATGAAATTTATTTATTTTCAAAATATTACTAGCAGTAGACTTTTTGACGTCAACTGGAATAGTTTTTGACAATTTTCTTAAAGAAATTTTCGGGTCTTCGATAACCGCTTGCATTACATTGAATTGCTTTTCTTCTGTTGTGGACCATTTGTTGTGTTGTTTCTTAAATACATTTGCGACGGAACCAGTAGCTTTAAATTTATTCCTTACGTTTGCTATAGTGGCGCTACATACGATTTTGTCGGGGTGTCTAGTATTAAATATGAATGCGGCTTCCCTAATAGGTTTATAGTGATCTCCGACGATAAGTACAATTTCTATTTTCTCCTGCAGCGTTAACTTTACAACCATGACGAAACTAACGAAAAACTCTTGTTAATAAGTCGAAAAATAGTAAATGATTTTTGACTAACATGTCAATATTCGTTACTATAGTATTGCACATAGTTGTTGCAAAATTGTTGCAGGTAACTGTTAAAGAAATAAAATAAAAAAATATTTTCCAAAGCCTTTTTGATGGTACCCTGTAAATTAAAATATTTCAACGAAAAACTGTATCTGACCACGTTTTGTAGTCCTTAGTAAAGTTTTCTTATAACAATTTGCTCTAAAATAAAAATTGAGGGTACTTCCCTCTTAACGTAATCAGGGTTCAGATGATTAAAATCAATTGATTAAAATCACGATTAAAATCATGATTTTAATCAGTATGATTTTTTTTTAAATCATGATTAATTTAAAAAAGAGTTTTAAAATTTTAACACTTAAAATGTATTTGTTCATACAAAAAATAAAACCCAGACGCATTTTTATGTGGTGTTATTTATTATTTTATTATAATAATCGAAGAGAACAGCTGGTTATTACAAAAATAAAACTTTAAACAAATTAAAAAATTAAAACTAAAAAAAACTTTTTAATACAAAAAAATACTTAATGTTAACAAAAAAAATATAAAAAACTAAGTGTTATAATGCTTAAACAGAATTACTAGTTTAGCTGCTTTGTCACTGCCAAGTCTGTTTCTTATATCTGAATGTACGAATCCATAAGTAGAAAACATCCTTTCGATATCAGCAGACGATGCACAGGCACACAAAACAGAAATTACTATAGGGAGCACTTGCTTAATTTCTGAAACATCTTCTTGAGATCTCCACCACTGTACTGCTGTTACATTTTTGATTATTTTCTCTGAAAACAGAGTTTTGTGAAAAGGGTCCGACTTAGCTTCCAACTTAATTAGTAATGGTAGTAATAATCCTGTGTCTGCAAAATATTTGGAAATAATGTGTAGAGCATCTCTCTTTTCTTCAGCTAGTAATGGATATTCTTCTTTGTTTATTTTAGGATCCAAAATATACGCCAAAAAGTGAAAGGGGATTAGAGCTTGAACATATCTGTTCTTAAATAATTGATATTGACGCAAGCTTCTTTCTTCTTCAAATTCAAAACTGTCAAAAATAGCCAGTAACTTTTTCCATATGTAAACTGCTTGAGATAAAAAAGCACCTTTTTGTTGCATTGCATCCAGTGCTATAGAAATTGGTTTTAGCAACTGTAGAAAATCTTCAGCCATCCTTTTAATACAGATATCTGAAATTTTTTTAAAAATCACTGGATCAATTTGATCTTTATGCTTTTCACATAATAATAACAATTTTGGCCACTCATTTACATAGATCTCAAGACAATCTGAAAATGTATTCCATCGAACATCCTGAGGTAAGACCAATTTCTTGCCCCCTTTCTCTTTATACCAATCATTTGGCAAATGGGTATTTCTGAAGTATTTCACAATATGTACTATATGTTCTTTTACCTGTGATGCTTCTAAATCTTTAAAGAGCAAACTAAGTAAGTGTGCCGAACAACCATATGTAATTATACGGTAATTGGACGACTCGGTAATTTTTTTCTTCATACTAACCATGTTGCTCGCATTATCTGTAACAATACTGGTAACTTTACAGTTATATTCATTTTTGCACTTATTTATTGAGTTAATAGCCAATTTGGCAAGATAGTCAGCTGTATGGGGATGACCAGATGTATCTATGCTTTCTAAAAGAAAACTGTTTCCATCCTCTGCAGTCAAAACGACACAGATTATCGACTCATTATGTATGTTGAACCATCCATCTAAGAACATGCAAACAGATTGTCCAGATAACTTGTTAAAACAATTAGATTTTTTTTGAAGAAGTAGTCCATACTTGCAGTGGAGTGTAGGTAATAAATTAAAACAACACTTCTGTCTTCCTCCACAAATATATATTTTGAAAATTTTGAATGAATGTCCCTACATGTTTCGACTATATATACAGTCATCCTCAGGGGAACTATATCGAGTTTAAATTGGGTTCTAATAGTTGTCGCAAATTAATGAGTACAACATATAAGATAATCATAGCAAGTGAAATTTGTTTAGTTGAAGACTAGCTTGAGGTAACTCAGAGTTGTGGATATGTAAATCAGCACATTTTAGTTTATTTTAAATTTCGTGAGAAAAAAATGGTACGCCAATAGGTTTTTCCCAAATAAAAAATATTTTTGAATTAACCGTTCAATTTGAAACATAAGAGCTCTCCAGAGTTCTTTTCCTGCGATGCGCCGTTTTTGAATAAAAAAAAACTTGCAAAATTATTATTAATTTAATAGGAAAAATTAAACACATTACGGGTTGGCACCTGTGTGTAATGAACAACATTACACACAACACAACATTGCATCTAACATGGACCGATTATTACAAAAGTTGTTGAAAATGGCCCCCTTCACTTAATATTCATCCTTTCGCCCTCCTTCTCATGGAATTGCTCACTTGTTGAAATATCCCCAGAGTATTTCTTATTCTATCACATGCTGCAACTATTATTTTTATTAATTCCTCTAGTGTTAATGGGACTTGTGTACACTAGCGTCTTAAGATGGCCTCACGAAAATAAATCTAAGCTGTTGAGATCTAGAGACCTTGGTGGTTATTTTTTCAACGATTTGGATACACACTTTGTAAATAATTGCGAACCACTACACTGAAATGTGCTGGTGCACCATCGTGCATGTACCACATATGGTTTCTTATTGCTATCGGAACATCCTCAAACAGCAAAGAGGTAGATTGTCCATCAAGTCGTCTCAGCAAGAAGAATGAGCCAATAAAGTAGTTACCTACCAATAATTCCTGCCCATACGTTAACCGAAAATTGGTGCCGGAAATGGTTTCGGTTACGGCATAAGTACTTTCTTCCACCCACAAATGATTGTTCTGGAAATTCTGAATGGAATTTCTTAAAAAAGTAGCTTCGTCCGTGAACAGAATGTGTGTTTGAAATTGCGGATTTTGTGCAATTATATGAAGATACCACCGACAGAAGACAGAAGGTCAAACAAGGGATCTGGCGAAATATTCTCCAAGAACAATTGACAAAAGTTTATTCGCAAAGGAAAATCTCGGAAGCAGTCAGTGTTTTCACCAATCAGGAATCGTACTAGCGCGTCTTCTCCGAGGTAGGAGAGAGATTATTTAACCTTTATCAGCGCCTAATTTCATCAGTTTCTCTCGTACGGTACATTTTGCTCGGAATAAATAGTGAGTAAAGAAAAGTGAAGTAAAAAATAAATTAAAATTTTATTGAATTTTAATTTATTCTGTTTGAAATATTCTTGCTAATTTATGACGTGTGATGTTAATAAACCCCTTATTGGATTATTTTATTTTATAAACGTGAGTTTTTCAAATATTTTTAATTAATTTAATTTTCTTGAATTTTTATTAAATTATTTTAGAGTTATCTGAATTCTAATAACACTTTGTTGATGATTAACTTATAAATTCTATTTTTTTAATTTACGCGAAAAGATTTAAGATATTTTAATTCTCTTTACTTTATTTTAACTTGTTTTGATAAAACTTTGAAGTCCAAATTAACTTTAAAAATTTTCAAAAAGGTTTCTTATTTTATTTTGGAATTATTTTAATTTTTAATTTTTTTTTCTAACTTATTTTAAATAAAATATTATTTCGTTTCTTAAAAACTCCTTGCAAATTATTATTTTCTTTTTAATTTAAATGATAATAAAAATAAATTCTTTATTTTTTAAAACGACCAAAAGTTTTCCCGAGTTTTATTTAGTCATTATATTTTTAAAATGCCGTTCACTACACCGGAAACATTTGGTTTAACGGGACACTTTTGGGAACTAACCTCTATTATCTGTAGCGGATTGAAATCGGTATCTCTAATAGTATAGACACAGCATTATTAACTTGTCATTCCAGAGTGGATGTTTTCCTAACTCATTGTCGTGTGAATATACAAAAACAAAGGGGAGAAGGGCGATATCGGTAACAACCGGCCCATCTCTGTGCTTCCAGTGATGTGAAGGTGTTTGAGAAGTGCATTGCGGGGCAGATACTTCAATACTTTGAAAATAATAACCTATTCACTGAGGCACTGCATGGTGTCAGAGAGAATCACAGCACTATCTCTAGCATAATAAATTTTGTAACATCAATACTTGACTTTTGAAAGCATGGAATATACCAGCACCATCTTCTGCGACTTCAACAAGGCATTCGATTGTCTCGTACACGCTCTTCTTGTTGCCAGGCTCGAGTCGTAATCAGCGCCGGCCCCAGGGTAGGGCGATCCGGGCGGCCGCCCGGAGCGCAATGATCTAGGGGCGCCAATATCATGGAAAATGAAAATAAACTGATAAAAAAATTAAGTTACAGGCTTTTATAAAATGCACTAAAAAGTAAAGAGTCGACTCATTAAAAGCTCTGCGGTTTCAAATTGGTCCAATTCACGATGCTTTGTACAGCATATATGAAGATTCAGAAATCGATAATATGATCAGAGACGAGGCTAGCGGATTATTAAATAATTTGAAGCAGTTCAAATTTATATGCTCTGTTGTGAGCTGGTACAAAATTTTGAGTCATATTAACCCCATCAGCAAACTTTTGCAAACTGTAAATTTTAATATGTCACAAGCTATTGATATGCTTAGCAACTGCAAACTCTTCTTTGAAAACCTGAGATCAGATGAAGCTTTTGAAAGCATCATTTTAGAAGCAACTGAGCTTGCTTCAGAGATTGACGTGGAAGCTAATTTCGAAACCACCACGCCACGTCATCGTGTCAGACGCAAAACAAGAACGGTTTTGTATGAGGGCCCGGATGAACCCGTTCAAGACCTCAAACAAAAATATAAAATAGATTTTTTTTTCACACTATAGATCAACAGTGGCGGCTCGTACATGAAGGGCTCTGGGGCGCCGCCCTCCCTGCTTCAAACGGAATCCAAAAATACTTTACTTAAAAAACCCATAACGCAATGTAAGCAACCAATTAAAATAATTTAAACCAAATGTAGCGATATTCCAACGAGCAAATTATAACGAATTAGCATTTTCTATTTGCCTGGGCAAGATATCTAGACCTATCTATTCAGCCGGACGGCCGATTATTCGCCCGACTATCCAACGCGAATACTAAGTCGGTTGCCATGACTACGGAGACGTGACGTCACCTACATATCGCAGTTCGAGTGGCTCGGGTGGACTCCCAAATTTTCCGCCCGACAGCTGTTCATTCGGCATTCCGTCATTCGCGTTTTGTTTCGAGGCGATCTGTCGATTTGTTTTGACTTGATTATTTATGTTGTCGTTTGTCGTTTAATAAATTAAAATTTTAAAATGAAAGTCAGTGAGTTGCAGCAGCTTGTGTTTAGCTCTCTGAGCTTAAGTGAAAAACTTAATTTAAAAAATAATGCAAGTCCGACATCTGTGTTAAACATTAAGCAAGAACAAACAGGGTGTAAAAACTGTAAAAGTCGACCAGGTTTTACGCGGAAATTTGACAAAAACGTGAAATTGAGAAGTTTACCGCGGACGAAGAAAGAAGAATGGAAATTAATAATAAAAAATAAGCGAGTAAAAAGATACGGAGATTTTTCTGGCAATTTTACTTTTAGTTTTATTGACAAAACATGGAAATTTTTTTATTTTACAACAAATCGACAAATTTTCTCTTGACGAGTTTTTTTTACCTAGCTAATTTACTACTTTTCATCTCAGGCGTTTGACCTTGAAATGTGCAAAAATTTTCGCCTGCGGCGCTTTTTTTTTGCCCCTGCGCCCCCCTTGGCTCCAAACTCACGAGCCGCCACTGTAGATCAAGCAATAAATGCCTTGGAAACCAGATATAATTTGCTAAATACTCACAGTAATTATTTCAGTTTTTTGTATAATATTTTTGGTCTAAAAGACATGCCCAGAAATGAGCTACTGGCTCATTGCAAAGATTTGGAAGTAGTTTTAACTGATGGAAATTCAAGCGATCTTAACGCCCTGGAACTATCCGATGAAATAAGCATTGTTTCGTCATTATTAACAAAAAAGGAAACCCCTGTTGAAGTTCTCAAGTTTATCGCTACACTTAAATTCGCACCAAACCTCAGCATAGCATTAAGAATCCTACTTACATTGCCAGTCACTGTGGCTTCAGGGGAAAGAAGCTTTTCAAAACTAAAAATAATAAAAAATTAACTCAGAACGATGCAAAGGGCATTTTAATTACTTTGGTTAGTTAGAATTTATTTATAATATGGGATATTAGTTTAGTTAGCATTACTACAATTTAATTTTTGTTATTTTGCCTTAAGTGCTAAATTGCTTATCTTGTTATCTGATGATTGAGTTTTTAATAAAATGTTTTTTTTTATTTTTTTTTTCAATGTTTTCTTGACTTTCTGATAATATGGTCGCATGAGATTTACTTAAAAAAAAACGGGGGGGGGGGGGGGGCGCAAAATTAAGGTTTTGCCCGGAGCGCCAAAATGTCTAGGGCCGGCCCTGGTCGTATAACTTCGATGCTGTTAGTCTGCAGCAAATGGAATCCTATCTCACCAATAGGCCTCGGAGTGTTAGGGTGGATGATGTGTCATCGGTATGAAGCTGACGGTGGGTGTCCCTCAGAGCTTAGTTTTGGAGCCCTTGCTATTTTTAATATACAGGGTGTCTGTAAAAGGTCTTTACAAAAACCTACCACATATTCTTCAGACCAAAATTAGCCGATTTAAGTAAACTTACCTTAGTACAAAGTTGCTTAGTTTAGGCGCGAGACGGCGCTAAAGTGACAATTTTTAAATCGTTTTTCTGGATTAATTCAAGAACTGATCATACTATTTTGCCGAAATTTGGTATGTTGGCATATCTTTATGGGGCAAAAAAATCCATGTAACAATTCAGATTAATATCAGTCCATGGGCGTAGAACCTGGGTTTTTTACTAATTGCTTGTTTCAGATTTCTATGCCAATGGAACAAGAGGGGTTTGGGCACAAAATTCAGACGAACCAACTCATTTGCTACAAAAAAGGTACTCTTGATAAGACTCGATTCCTCTGGCGGTTTTCGAGAATTTTGCATTTTATTACTTAATACATATTAGTTTTTACAAAAAAAGAAAAAAATACCTAAATCATAAACAGAAATAAATAGAAATATCATAAAAATTGCTCAAAATGTCCACCGTTTTCATGAATACAAAGATTTATACGTCGAAGAAAATTAAAACACACTCTTTGCAGAACTTGTTCATCGCCCTTAAGAATATTTATTGCATCTTGAATACGTTGCCATAGTTGTTCTGCGTTATCTGGAGTTGTCCTGTAAACCACTGTCTTAAGATGCCCCCATAAGAAATAATCCAATGGATTTAAGTCCGAAGATCGTGGTGGCCAATTTACAGGGACATTACCTCTACCAATCCATTTATCTGGGTACTGCTGATTCAAAAAGTTTCTAACATTTATTGCAAAATGTGGTGGAGCTCCATCGTGCATAAACCACATATCTCTCCGAAGTTGTAAAGGTAAATCTTCTAGCAAATCTGGCATCGTATTTGGTAGATGATGCAAATAAATTTTCCCGGTTAACCTTTGTGGAATAATGACAGGACCAACAATGTGATTACCAATTATTCCAGCCCACACATTAATTATTAATTCTAAACTCATTTTGAAAATAAAAGAAAGATGTTTTTCCCTTGGTTAGGTGGATAGCTCGATTGCTACGAGATGTCGCCACGTGTAACATCTCGCATATGTATTCATTTTGAAAATGTTTTACCTTGATAATTGTAATCCCTCTTCTTGTGAAACATGCTTTATCGGTAAACAAAATATTGTTGGCAAAGTTGGGATTCTCTTCTCTCTGCCTATGAACAAGCCGACTAATATGGATATAGCAACTGTTCTTGAAGTACTTCATGAACAATATCTTTGGACACTCCTATTTCCCTACCTAGCCTCCTGGTGCTTATTTCTGGATCTTCTGCAACACGTTCGAAAATGTCTTCCTCGACTTCAGAAATCCTTACAAAACGCTGTATTCTATTATCAATGGCCTTAGGAGTAAATAGGCCGTTTTCCAGCAGGCCTCTTTCAACAGCAGCAAACGTCGGGTGGCTTGGTATACGACGATTTGGAAACCTTTCGGAGTAGACTCTGACACATTCTCGACCATTTCCTTGGCAATACCCAAATACCATATCATATCGGTATATTCTGCATTAGTGTATTGCACCGCCATGATAATTCACGACAATTAAAGTTTTCTAATATTTAATGCAAGCAAATAAAATGATTGAACGTTAGCAATAATATTAAATGTTACAAATTTGACAATAATCTTATGTTGTCAGATGAAACTAATAATAACCAACAATAACAATCGTTTGTGAGGTGTAAGGTCGTGTGGTGCATACCTGAAAAATACCGTGCGAACCAAAAGCAGATGATAAGAAAACTGTTCAAGAGGTTTTTTGTAGTAAATAAGTTGGTTTAATCTAAATTTGAAACTTAACCTCTTATCTTTCATTGACGTAGAAATAAAAAACGGAAAAATTCTATAAAACACAAGTACTATGTGGTAAAAACTATTACGTATTAAGCAGTGGCGGATCCAGATACCTTTCTTGGGGGGGGGGGGGCGAAATTAGGCTTGACTTTTATTTTGGGTGTAACATTTTTCTACTCTATTGGCAAAATCTATGAATTCTGAGGTTCAAGGGGGGGGGGGATTTCATTTCCCTAAATCCCCCCCCCCCCCCGTGATCCGCCACTGTATTAAGTAATAAAATGCAAAAACGCAGGTTCTACGCCCATGGACTGATATTAATCAACATTGTGACATGGGTTTTTTTGCCCCATAAAGCTATGCCAACGTACCAAGTTTCGGCAAAATAGTAAGTATGAGCAGGTTTTGAATTAATCCAGAAAAACAATTTAAAAAACTGTCACTTCAGCGCCCAAACTAATCAACTTTGTACTAAGGTAAGTTTACTTAAATCGGCTAATTTTGGTCTGAAGAATATGTGGTAGGTTTTTGTAAAGACCTTTTACAGACACCCTGTATATTAGCGATTTGCCTGAAAGCAGTGACACCGCTGGATTTAACCTCTTTGCCGATGACACTACTGTTGGCCTTCGATTTAAGAGTTGTGATGAGATTGCTGAGGGGAACCGTGAGGCGCAGTTGGCTGTTAGGGCATGGTTTGCCAATAATAATCTTATTTTACACGAAGCAAAGACTAGTCGCATCATATTTTCATTACGAAAATGTAAAACTGACTGACCGGTGCGCTTCCTGGGTGTTACATTAGACCCGAAGTTAAGGTGGGAAAGCCACATTGATAACATTGCAGCCAAGATAAGTAAGAGTATTTTCGTGCTTCGGAGTCTGGCTGATGGTGTGTCTGGGGACGTACTAAGAAACGAAACGCTTTAAGAATAGTAGGGGGATTACTCTACAGGGAAGATTGTCGGCTTGCATTTGTTAGATTGGGCATCTTAACGCACCGTGCACCGTTATGTTTTTATCTATGAAAATCTCATCTATGTCCAGGATCTTGTGGGGGTTTTTATGTCAGGTAACATCTATGCCAAATTAAACATTTACAAATACAATGAAACAGCGATTTCCATAGCTACAACAAACGTAAAAAAGACGACCCAATCACTTCCTACTTCAGACTTAAAAAGTGCCAGAGCGGACCTAATTTTCTAGCAGTAAAACATTTTAAGTCTCCCTAAGGGGGTTAGGGATCTCCCGATAGTGCAGTTTAAAGGAACGGTTAAAAAATTCTTCATTTTAAGGGCATTTTATTCGTGTAATGATTTTGAAAATTGTGATATGTTATTTGATGTCTAATGATTAATTGTTCTGAATTCTAAATACAATTTTATAGTTTTTAATTTTTATGTTAAGTGTATTACATATTATTATTGTATTATTATTATGACGTGTGTAAATTGTAATGACGATAATACCACCAATAAAGAATCAATCAATCAATCAATCAATTATGCTGTGGTATAGAATTTAGAGACCAATGGAGCTCAGTTGCAGGGCCCTATAAAGTTAACACATTATGACAATGTCCCAAAGGCTGAAAGAAATATCAGTTAAGTTTAAATTAAACTAGAACTTGGTTGTTCAGCGGCGTAAATGGTGTAGGTACCCCTCTTTTTGTTTGAATCCCATCTATGATACAGCATTAAGTTTTGGGGCTTTTGGTAGCCAGCAATTCCTGAATTCTGTGTTTATTATTTAGAAAGGAGCCCTTAGATTTATGGTTAGAGCAAAATATAGGGCCCATTGTAAACTACTGTTTATTAGGTTCATAACTGTAGTGTATAAAGTTTGTTTGTTTCTTTTGGTAACGATTTGTTTGATTTATCGGAAATACTTTGGTAATGTCAGTCAAAATAACATACAGAATGCCCATAATACCAGACAAAGTTTTGATATCCGTCTGGACTTTAACTTTAACCAAAGTCTTCTATTATTTATGAAAGCAACAAGATTTATAACCACCCTAAGTACGAATTGTACAGGGCATTCAGAGATATTTTCGGCCATATCAACAGGGTTCCCTATAAGACATACAAAAAAACTTTAAATGTAGGAGTTGTGGAGTTTTATCTGAACTGCTAAAAAAATTAAAAAAAAATAAATAAAAGACGATCTGAAAGCTAAGAAAAATTAATATATAGCTTTTTCCTAATGGAACACCCTATATATTTTTTATTTTTATAAAAGATTTTTTTTCCTGATGCCAAAAATATATGGTTTCTCTACATTTTCTTTGCAGGAACCCTCATTAAATATATTTAGGGTTATTATTGTAAACGGCACCATACAATAATAATTTTGAGTATAGTGCCTTGGAAAACAATTGCCTGACAAAATTCATGGAACTGTCAATGTAAAAATAAAATTAAAGGGGTTATAGAAACAACATTCTGTATTAAAAATATAAAAAAACTATTGAAGTCTCTAAAAAAAAATTGAAACAAATACCTAAATAAATATAAACTAAATTAACTAACTGCTGGATATTATTTGGGTTAGCCCTTGCAAAACCTAAAAGGATGACTTAAAATCTCCTTAATATTCCCCATGATTTCTTAAAATAAATTGCAGCACCAGGAAAGGGCCGTTTAGGCATTCCTATAAAAAATAATAAACAAATATTTTAACCTAAATTATAAAAAAAGACTTAAAATTTACTTTCAGGAAAGAGTAGGACATCTAAATGTTCTTCGACATAAAATATCTTGGAAATGTCCTTTTTACATTGACAGTTCCATATCATTGAAAACTAAACTCTGTCCGGCAATTGTTTTCCAAGGCCCTCTACTCATAATTATTATTGTATGGTGCAGTTTAAAATAATTTATTAATTAAAAATAATTTAATGATGGTTCATGCAAATGAAATCTAAGAAAACTATAGGTACCTATATATTTTTGGAATCAGGAAGGAAAGATCTTTTATAAAAACAAAAAATATACAGGGTGTTCCATTAAAATAAACTAATTTGTTAATGTTCAGATTGTCTTTTGCTTATTTTCTTTTTATTTTCTAGCGGTTTAGATAAAACCCTAAAACTCCTAGTTTTCTTGTATTTCTTATAGGAAACCCTGTAGATACGGACGAAAATATCTCTGAAAACCCTGTACCGAGCCCTGTACATTGTTGCGATAGGTACAGTTTTGCAGAAACGTGAAAAACGTCTTGGCCGGTAGGCCATATTATAGCTTGGAAGAATATTACCAAGACAGCTTTTAGCTTAGTTAGCTACTTTTTACTTTATAAGTAATTTGTCATCTCATAGATCAGAAAACTTGAAATGTCATATCTGTTGCATGTCTTGTTAATGTTTCTTTCATAGGATATATTGTTGGAATCGCTTTTGTATTTGTACTTTATATTATATTTTAAATGTCTGTTGAATATTCTAGCCCCTCGTTCTGTATATAATTTTAATGATATAACTCTTTAGAGTAGGTACATTTATATTAGTATTAGTAGCTTTGTCAATAAGAATAAATATTGTATTTTGTTGTCAACAATAATAAAGCACTCAAATAATAAAATAACACTCAGTTCAATTTATAAACCCAGTTTTTCCAAAGTTAAGATAACCAATTTGTCTCAACCAATGAATATGCTCTGCTCTGTACTTTAGGATCATGTGGTTACAGAGAAATGTCACAGGTAGTTGACGTTTAGCCATTTCTATTTTATTTATATAATAATATTTATACTAACTTTATAAATACCATGAAACTGAACTGTCGAACTTCAAACCTCACCAACTTGGATATTTAAACTTAGCTAACTATTATGAACATCTATTCTGTAATTTTATTATATTTTTCAATAAACACTCAAGAGATGTTGGTTAGTTCAGGATACGTCCAAATATGCCAGGAAATTCGAGAAGTACCTAATTAATGTTAGAAAAAAACAGCTTTACCTAAAAGATTGTCCCCCGTTAAGTGTTCCTAATAATTGAAGCTCACTGTTTTTACATAACAATTTAAACCATTTTGTATTCATACTTATGGTTTTCTTTTCAACAATAAAACAATATTATAATATTAGAGTACTTGTTTGTTATTTATTTTTTTTACATCACTTTTCAGTTCCCGCCAAATAAAAAATTTTAGGCTCATGTCACTTGTCAATGAGCTATTTTAAGTTTTATTAACCCACAAGTGACAGCGAGATTCAACCGGAGTCCGCTGTCCTTCTTGTTCTGTGGTATAGCTACGAACTTAGGAACAAGTACATTTGCCTTTGGTGGCTGTAGCTACGACGTAAAGATCATTTTTTTATACGGCCTTGAGCTACTGAGTCATAGTTTCAGACATAACCACACAATGTGAGAAACTGTTTAGAACTAACCTGTCCTGTGGATGTTTGAACTAATTTTGAAGTGAATTTGCAACCTAAGGATATAATATGAGATATGCCGTTAATTAAAATAGAACGTATTGCGAGTTTCAGCAGTGAAGATCCAGTTCATACGGCCAACAACATACTTGTAAAAGACGCGACGAAGAAATGGAAATGTAAAACTACGGGTGAAAAAAGTGCCTCCCTTGTATTACAGTTGGACCAACCCTATGTTATAAGTGGAATTGATATTGGTAATGAACACTCTGCTTATATTGAAGTATTGGTTTCAAGATCAAGTGTAGCAGAAGATTACAAAATGCTACTGGTGATGTCTTCCTTTATGACACCTCTGGAAGCTCGTCAAAGTCAAAATATTAATAAAGTTAGAATGTTTAAACAAGACGAATTGTCAGAACCTGAAAAAAATGAAAAATGGGATCAAGTAAAAATTGTCTGCACACAACCATTTAATCGTAATGTACAATATGGGTTATCCTTTATAAATTTATATACTAATGATAAAAGTTTGGAAAATCCTCGCCAGCCATTGGGAAAATTTATTGTGAGACCAGAGTCACCTGGTATACCTGCAGGTAGCTTATTTGCCAGAAGAAAGGAAGTTCAAGAAAGCACCTCGGACCAAACCCTTAAAGGTGCTGCAGCCATTAGAGACGCAACTTCCTTAGCACAAATAGTTTCTCCATCTGTTAAACATAATTTAAAGCGTAATTCACCTGTAACACCCAACCCTAAGTTGACAGATAATATGAGCACCCCAAAGCCCCGCAATAGGAATGAACTTCTATATAGCAAAGATGAGGATGATGAACATGAAAACTTTTCCAAACTTGAGACGAAATCTGATGAAAAACTGGAAGTTAATAAACAAAATAATACACTCTCGAAGGATAGTATTAAAGAAGTGGACAATGAAAAAAAGAAGAAAGAAGAACCCCAGAAAAATGTGACAAAAAAAGTTGATTCCAAGGCCAAAACAAATGATAAAAACAAAGATTATCTTCAAAAAGAGCCAAATAAGAGAAAGCACCCTGTCCTAGTACTTAAAAAAAAGGTTATTGGAAAGCCCTTCGCCAGATTATTAGAAGGTGTAATTTTGGTAATAAGTGGAATACAAAATCCTGAGAGAGCTAGTTTAAGAAGTATGGCACTTTCAATGGGTGCCAAATATAAAGCAGATTGGGATAATACCTGCAGTCACCTAGTTTGTGCCTTTGCAAATACCCCAAAATTTAACCAAGTAAAAGGAAAAGGTAAAATTATAAAAAAAAGCTGGGTAGAGGATTGTTATAATAAAAAGAAACGGCTCCCATGGAGAAGATATGCATTGGATAAAGCTGATAAAGGAGTTGAAAGTGAAGAAGAAATATGTGAAGAAGAAGAGATAGAGTATTCAGAAAGGGCTATTCAATCATCAGATTCTGATGTTGAGATGAGAGAAGAGGGTTCTGATACTGAAGAAAAAATTCAACAAATCAAAAAGAAACAAAAACAATCGCCTGTTAATGAAGCATTTGAAATAGATACTGATAATGAGTCGATACAAAATGATAACCATGACAGCCTGATATTTAAACATGATATAAAAAGCTTTTTTCAAAATAAATCATTTTATGTAGACAAAGGACTTGAAGCTCAAATGGAGAAACGAATTTTACAGTATATTGTGGCATATAAAGGAATAATTGTGGATAACCTAAAATCTGCTATAGATATTATTGTGACCAATAAATTAAATTGTAAAAATTTAAAGGATGTATGTTCCAGTGCTGTATGCGTTGCACCAGATTGGATATGGGAATGTCATAATTGCCAGAAAATTGTTTCAATGGATGGCTATATTTTGGATTGATTTTATTTTAAATGGAAACATCTTTGTAAATTTTTTATTTTAGTATTATTTATAAAATAATAAATAATTACAAATTTTTTTTATTTTTATATCTGCAGGAGTATTTCTATTTCCAATAACATCTGATAAGATTACAATGATAAAAATGATAACGCCAATAGAGTAAATATTTGTCAATTTCTATTAAAAAAGGTATATAATACTAATTTACCACTGCAACAATCGATTGCCAAATTCAATATTTAATGGACCTACTCGCTGCTTGAGGGGAAACCGTATACGTATTACTCTATAATACGTATAAGTATGCGGGAAATTTACTTTTGAAATAAGCTGTATTATTTATACTATGTTCGTGAATTTTCAATTTATTCACGCATTTCTTAACTGATTACTGTAGGCTCGTTGGTGTTAAAGCCATTTAAACATAACAAGAAGAGATTCGGATCAAAATGCCTATTACGGAAGAATAGAATAGAAAAACTACGGAGAACTTGAGGTTAGTTAAGTCACTACTATGGAGGGCTTTGTCACTACCACCGTCCTCCAGAACAACCAGTGGCAATGAGTAATTATGGCTGGATGCCAAGAGGCACGACTGTAGGAATAGGAACTAATAAATTCCTCAGTACGTGTCGAAAAGCCAGACGTCATTGGAAACATCGATGAAGAAGATTATTTGTACTAACCTCATTCTTTCGTTGTCCTTGTCTATCACCATTCACCGTGGCAATGTTCCGCAATTTTTCATCATATGGTGAAGTCTGCGAATTGTGAACTCCGGAAGCACAAGCTAGAAAGGATAAACGCCGTTAACTAAATATTCTATCGGTTACATTGGCAAATATAATTGTAATTAATTCAAAAATCAACGAAAATGGTTCTAGATCTTGACTTATTTCGTGCCGACAAAGGTGGAAACCCTGATAAAGTTAGAGAAAACCAAAAGAAACGGTACAATGATGTAGCCCTGGTGGATACCGTGATTGAGAAGGACTCCTTATGGAGACAGTTTCGACATAACGCGGACAACTGGAATAAATTAAAAAATGTTTGTAGCAGAGCAATAGGTGAAAAGATAAAAAAGAAAGAACCTCAAGGGGATGTTAACCAGGAAGTTTCAGATGTAATTGTGTCTCAGTTAGAAAACCTGACTGTTGAATTATTACAACCGCTCACTGTTAACCAGATTAAAAAGGTAACATTTGGAGTAAATATTTCTAAGCTCTTTATTTATTCTAGCACTTGGCCAATACACTGTACTGTAGTACAAGTTACAATTACACAAAATTTTGCTCTGCTTTTAGGTTTCGTTACTTGTTTAATTTTATTTAGCAACACATAAGGTCTGTTTTAATCACTGACATTACGTTTTAATCAACAACTATCCCAGACTGTCAAATACAATTGACCAGTTGTAGGACTTAGCAAGGCATCTTGGGGTCTAGATGCAATATTCATCTGGTAGACTCTATTTCTGATTAAAAACTAGTCTCGGACTGCTGGCTGGAACAAGCCTATTATAACACATTTTGGTGCTAGGTAGTTTATGAAGTTAAGATTTAAAACATAAAAACAAATTCAAATTTACCTCTTTGTTGTATCTTTATCCTGGAAACTGAATGTTTAAAAAATATGCAAGTGAGCTGTCTATCCCAACTCAATCATTTTTCCTGAGCTTACAAATTCCATGATCCAGCCTAATTAAAAAATCGTTAACTTATGGTGGTAAAAAAATATTTGAGAAAACAACAGTGTCTGGGGAGTTTTAGATGACTAACCAAAAACTATTACTAGAAAAAGAATATTACACTCTTGATGAATATTTTGACGTGTTGAGAAAAAAAAATTATCACATGCTAACTCTACTATTTAAATTTTGAATTATTATTTTTAACTAGGTACCTACTTGTTTTTTAATATATTTATCAATTTTAGGTTCTTGTGACTTTTAACTATTTAATTAGGTATGTCTAATTTCATTTAATGTTATTGTACTCTTGTGTTCCTTGTATATTATACCTTTGTCAACAAGATAGATATTCTGAGGACAATAAAGGGTTTTTGACTTGATTCGATTTGAAACTAAAAATAAACCTTATTGCTGAAAGAATAATCATAATATATGACATGTAATACCAGAGGCTGGCGCGAACATAGTATGACAGACAAAAGGTTCTCTCTCGCACTTGGAGATGGAGGCGAATAAATAAATATTAGACGTACGGACGACGACGGCGGTCTGCTTCAGTCAACTGTCGGACACCGTACCGTCCCCCCACATGCGCATTAGTAGCCGATTCTCCGCTTTCTATCTCTGGCTGATTTCGTTGACTATATTATAGTAGTATTAAATTTTTGAGTCTCTTAACAAAGTTAACCTAATTAATGGTATGTGTTAAGATATGTGAATATCCACTAATATAAAAATAATTTCCACAATGTAAATATACCTACACAAAAGAAATGATTAAAGCAACACATTGCAAGATTCAGATTCAGATAATTTATTGGTGTTACTATTGTCAATATACAATTTACACACGTCATAAATAATATAAGTAAATAATTCTAAAATTTTTTCCTAGCACTAGGTTATTGATTTAAGTTGACAACTAAAAAGAGTAAAACAAACAGAATATTAAAATCAGTCGTTAATAAAATCTTAGATTTACATTTAAAATAATTAAAACACTTAAGTAGTAGACATCAAACATTTATCACAATTTAAAAAGTCGTCTGTTGAATAAAATGCACTTAAGGTTAGAAATTTCTTAGTTGCTTGCTTAAACTGTTCAAGTGGAAGGTCTCTGTACTTTGGAGGAAGACTGTTAAAATATTTAACTGCAAGGAAATTCGGTCCATTCTGACATTTTTTGAGTCTAAAGTATGGAGTGATCAGGTCGTTCCTATTACGCGTGTTATAAGTGTGAAAATCGCTATTCGCGTTGTATTTATAAATGTTTACCCTTGCATGCATTAGGTTTTCATAAATAAACACGCATGGGTAGGTCAAGATGCCTAATCTAATAAATGCTCGCCGACAGTCATGCCTATAAGATAATCCACCCACAATTCTTACAGCCCTACGCTGAAGAGCAAAAATTCTGCCAGCTGTGGCAGCATACCAGTATACCATATGAGAGCAGCGGGTGGCAGAGGGCAAAGTAAGCTGTTCTCAATACATCCTCAGACACGCTACCTGCCAGATTCTGCAGAACAAAAATATTCCTACTTATTCTAGCTGCGAGATTGTCTATATGGTTATCCCATTTTAACTTTGGGTCTAATGTGATACCCAGGAATCGCACTGCACTCTCCACCTGCAGATCTGTTTCGCATTCTCGCAGGGAAAAAATCATGTGACCCGTCTTTGCCTCATTCAAAATAAGACTATTTTTGGCAAACCATCCTGCAACATCCGATTGTACCTCCCTTGTTCCTGCAGCAATCTGTTCGCAGTCCTTAAATCGTAGGCTGACAGCTGTGTCATCGGCAAAAAGATTAAAATCGGCGGTGTTGCTGCTCTCAGGTAAGTCATTTATATATATCAAAAATAGCAGCGGTCCCAGAACTGATCCTTGTGGGACACCCACCGTCAATTCTTTGACCCCAGATGACACATCCCCCACCCTTACCCTCTGCGACCTATTGGCAAGATAGGAACCCATCAGTCGCAGAGCAGCAGCATCAAAACCGTATGTCTCCAGTCTGGTAACGAGCAAGGAGTGAGAGACACAATTGAATGCTTTGCTTAAGTCACAGAATATGGTGCTGGTATATTCCATGTTCTCAAAGGCCTCAAGTATAGAAGTTACAAAGTTTAATATGCTCGAGACAGTGCTACGACCCTGCCTAAAGCCATGTTGTGCCTCTGTAAAAAGGTCATTGTCCTGAAAGTGCCGAAGTGTCTGAGCCGCAATACACTTTTCAAAGATTTTTGACACCACTGGAAGTAGAGAAATGGGCCGATAGTTCCCCACGTCATTCTTATCTCCTTTGTTCTTATAAATTGGCACAATTAAAGCCTGTTTCAATGAATCAGAGAAGTATCCGCTCACAATGGACAAGTTGATGAGTTTTGTTAGTGGGTATACTATTATTTCTTGGATTATTTTCAGAAGAGGTATGTTTAAGTCATATATGTCACGGCTTGATTTGTTTTTTAAATTTCTAATTATATCCCTAACCTCAATAAAACTAACTGACCGGAATGAAAAACCACGGCCCCTCTTTGTAGTGCTCGCAGGACCATGATCCCCACGGGCGCTAAGTCCATTTAGAAGGGTGTGTGCTATACTGATAAAGTACTCATTGAAATCCTGTGGAGAGATATTTGTGCAAGATGATTCTTCTTGACCTCGACCTTCTCTTATTATGTCCCGCATCACTTTAGAAGGATTGTTTGCATTTCTGATACGGTCATCATTATGCCTTTTTTTGCATTCTTTATCGCTTTTTTATATTCTCGCCTATAGAAATTGCGCTGTTGAAGTAGCTGTGGATTGGGATTAAACTTATAATGTTGGTTAAAAAGATCTACCCACTCCCTAAATTCCCTCAGGTTATGGTCAAACCATGGACAGTGATTTTTAAAATTATTTTTAGGATTAGTAACTCTATAGGACTTTTTGGGGAAGGCAGATTTGTAAGCTACGACCAGCCTATCAATAAAAAATAACATCTTGTCATTCAATGTTAGTGACTCATCATCCAGAAAATTCCAAGAAATTTCCTCGACAAGTTGCAAAAAATTTACCCTACCGGCCCTTGTTATAGGTCTGCAAACCCTCCTAGCAGGAGGCTCCATCCTACCACAGCTCGATTTCAAGCTTTAAGAGCTGAGCCAAATGATTAGACATATTACAATCCTTGCCCTCTGCCACACACTGCTCTGAACGGAAACTAAAATTTAAAAACATATTATCCAAACAATTATTGCCCCTAGTTTCGTTAAAAAACATTTGCTTAAAGCCATAAGTTTCCATAAAATCTCTGTACCTACAGTCATTAATACTATTGAGGCTGTTGAATAAGGGAAACATAGTTTATATTAGGAGGTACTTATTAGTTACCAATATAACATATTAATAAAATTTTAAAAGTTACAGGACAGTAATATTATATCTAACCAATAAAAGCTTGTATTTCTCCCAAGGTATACAAAAACTAAACTGCGTCTAAAAGTGTTGTAATAATTGAATCATGCACTGAAAAAACAACAGTATCTTTCTGGCGGCCGTTGAAAATAAAACTAGTTTCAATTGATGGAGGCATTAATGATCCCTTGTAAAAATAGCAATTCAAAGCTTTTAAACAGGGTTGGCTTCATTTAAATCGTGATTTAAATCGAGTGCTTTTAAAAAAAAAAAATCAATGGTTTAAATTATTTTTCAAAATTTCAGATCTATTTTGAATTTTTTATATACTTTAAGCATCGATTCACAAAGTCTGGCAACGATGTATTTGCAAACAAGAGATTGAACATATTATAGGAGTCGCCCATTAAAATAAGTGCACAAGATTAGGTAACACCCTGTATATTTTAACAATTTTATTTAAAAAATGTTTTTTTTCTTAAAATCGAATTAAAATTTGGCATGAGTCATTTTTAAATACATTTTTCTCGAAAACGGTGTACCCTAGCGACATGGACCAAGAGTACCTTTTTTTACTTGAAAGTATCAAAGATTTGAAATTTGGCTGAAAAAACGTTTTAAACCTATACACAAAAAAGTTATGAATAATTTATTTCTCTATGCCCTTGAACGTTACGCCCCTGACTATTTCAAGAATTTTGAGTTTAAAATTAAATTAAACACATAAAGTTGATCACACTAAAATTTCAAGCTTCTACCATGAACAGTTTTCTCGATAATTAAAAGGAACCATCTTCAGGGTACCCTATTTGGGGTGCTGTAGCTCCCTTAGGAGGCATTTCTCTGTATATCGTCATAGGAAACAATATGATTATTTTGGCACGGAGATTACGCCCTTTAATCTGGCAAAAGTAATAGGATCTCTAGTATTCTAGATATAAAAGATTTAAGAGCGTTTTGTGAAAATGTGGGAATGTTTGACAAAAAAATTTAAAAAAGATGATACTTGTCTAAAATTACATAAGAAATTCAAAAATTACCAAATAAGGTTGCCATTTCAGATTTTAGGGGTAGGTGCCCTGGGGGTCAGGAGGTTGAATTTAATACAACAACAATTACCTCCAAAGCTGTCCTCCTTCAGCTTTATTTACCGTTTCGATTGTTTCAAGTATCTAATTCAAATACCTACCTATCTAATTTTTTTTACTAGGTCCGGACTCTCATAGACGAAGCAGTTATTAAAAATGATAATGATCTTCTAGTAGTTGAAAAAGAACGTAATAATGCGTTAAGGGAAGTAGGTAATCATTTGCATGAATCAGTTCCAGTGGATGATAATGAAGATAATAACAAAATTGAAAGGACATTCGGAGATTGTGAAATGAAGAAGAAATATTCCCACGTGGATTTAATCTGCATGATTGATGGAGTTGATACTGAAAGAGGAACTGCCGTATCAGGTAAGAAGTACCTGATTATTTTTCGAAGCCAGCGACAATTCACGACTTCGGTAAATGCTCCGTCAGACAGAAAGCGGTCTGCATTTCGCGGTAAGCGGTCGGAAATGTTTTTTTACCTGCATTATAAATACGTCAGTAGACCGCTACGGCAGCCTGTCCTTTATGTAACATGGCTGGTATACCGAATACCGTCATGTAATATAACCGCTTAGCGCGACGGACAGACCACTGTCTGTCTGACGGAGCCTTTAGCTAGTTAAAGTTTGCCCATTTTGCAACTATGAGTCAAGTTTTAAGTTGTGTTCTGCTTACCGCACTGAACTCCCACTAGTTAAAAAACAAAGCTAAGGACGGCAATCTAAAAATGTCCTCGGCATGCACTTTGAAAATTCCTTTCCCGGAAGATTTACTCATGCGCAGTACGTCGGATTTCTACGATTCTGACTTGCGTATAATCTGTTTTTTTTTTTAAACTAATTTTTCTTTTAAGTTCATTAACTTTCGTTGTATGTTGTATAGAAAATTATAGAAGAAAAGCAGGCGGCAAAGGGCACCTATTAGAAATGAAATAAGTGTTTATCAGTTCTTTAAGGCTAATTTTCATAAACTTAACCAACATTACAACCAAGCTGACTGGTCCTTTCTCTCTGCCGAATTGGATATCAATCAGACTGTGCAGCAGTTTTATAATATATTATTTGAAGGTATCGACCTATATGTTCCTAAAAAGCTGATAAAGAGTGAGAAGTATCCTAGATGGTTTGACTCTCAGCTTCGTAAACTAATCGGACAGAAAAATAAGCTTTACATCAAATTCAAGAGATCCGGGTTACGAGAAGATTATATTCTCTACTCTAACGCTCGCCGTGAGGCTAAAATTCGTACTGATCTATGCTATCTCATGTATGTAACCCAAACCGAACTCTTGATACCTGAGAACGTCAAACACTTCTGGTCATTTGTCAACAATCTAAAAAGAAGCTCATGTCTGCCGAACCTCATGAAGCTCGATAATCAAGAGTTCTCCGATCCTGATGACATCTCTAATGCTTTTGCTCTGCATTTTCAGTCCTGCTACTCCGACCACTCTGGAGTTGATTTGAGTAACAGAAACCCAGTGAAGTTTGCCAGTGTTTTAGCTTCACATCGTTTTACTATAGAAGAGATTACCCAAAAGGTCTCTGATTTGGACACATCCAAGAAATCAGGGCCGGATGGCATACCTCCTTCGTTACTAAAAGGCTGTCAGTCATCACTTATCGGTCCCTTATGCACTCTATTTCAAAAGTCATTTGACAGTGGATTTTTTCCTGATACTTGGAAATTCTCCAACCTTGTTCCTGTATTTAAATCAGGGGACAGAAGCGACGTTGGGAATTATCGTGGAATATCTTTAATTTCCGCCATCCCGAAGCTCTTTGAATCCATCATTACTGACGAAATCTTTTTAACTTACAAAAATCACATCATTGCTCAGCAACATGGCTTCTTCAGTGGTCGTTCAACTGCGACTAACCTGGCTGTTTATCAGAATTTCTTGGTTTCATCGCTTGAATCTGGTCATCAAGCTGACGTCATTTATACTGACCTGTCAAAGGCTTTCGACAGTGTCTGCCATGCACTCCTCCTGGAAAAATTGTCTGATATTGGAATCGCTGGTGCGTACCTCAAGTGGATAAGCTCATATCTAACTCATCGCCGCCAACGTGTTACTGTATGCGGATCAGTCTCCAAGGAGTTTCCGGTAATTTCCGGTGTTCCTCAAGGCTCACATATCGGCCCAATCTTATTCCTACTATTTATAAATGACGTCATATCTTGTTTTAATGGGTCTGAGTGTCTGGTGTACGCTGATGACCTGAAGTTTTTCTCCCGAGTTTCCCATGACAACTATCTGCAGTCGGATTTGGACAGGTTGGTTGTCTGGTGCAAGTCCAATCTTCTACAGCTTAATGTGAGCAAGTGTAAGGTCCTTCGATTTTACAAAGGCAATTCTCCGACAAATTATACCTACGAGGTGGAGAACACCAATCTGGATATTGTCTCACACTTCAACGATCTCGGCGTCATCTTCGACAAAGATCTTTCCTTCATCATGCATATGGACAACATTGTTTTGAAGAGTTTTAGATTGCTTGGTTTCATAAAGCGACACACCCGACAAATTTACGACACAAAGGCACTTATGACTCTATATAATGGACTAGTTCGATCGATACTGGAATATTGTTCCATAGTGTGGAGTCCGAATTATCAATGCCACATCAGTAGAATCGAACGTGTCCAAAACAAATTTGCTAAATATTTGCTACTCAAACTAAGGTTTCCCTATCAAAACCTCCCATATGAAACAAGACTTCTCCTTTGTGGCATGAAGAGCCTAGAACACCGTCGCTGAAAGTCTTTGCTTGCCTTCCTGCACAAACTAATTAGTGGCGCCATTTGCTGTAATGCCTTGCTAGAGTCTGTCTTATTTTTGGTTCCGATGAGGCGCACCAGGCAGGAGCAACTGTTCTTCGAGAGAACTCATCGGACTAACTACGGACAGAATGCTTTTATCTCTAGATTGTTACGGAATTATAATAGTTACTTCTCAGACTGTGATATATTTAGGCTAAGCATTTGTTCGATAAAAAATATATAACACGAGCTGAATACTCATTTCAAATTATTTTAACATGTTATTTTGTTTTTGTTTTGTTTTATTTATACGCTGTACTTCGCAATACCAATTTGTATTTTATTTTAGTTTTAGGCATACCATTTTAATGTTATTATTCTGTAGTGTATTATCATGAAATAAATATTTTACGTTGTTAAGAACAACCATTATTACCTTCGGAACGATGCCGGAAACTAAATTGACAGAAAACTTTTATTTTCAGTTTTTCGAAAAAGTCATTCTTTGTCATTTCTTTGCTTGGTATAAAAATACGATTCACGTTGAGTTTGAGAAACTTTGATCTTATTGTACAGAGGGTGGAAGAATTAAAAAAATGTATATTTATATTATAACATTAAAATAAACAACAAACATTGTAAATGTCATAAGCGACAATTTTGAGCATACATTATCTAATTTTTTGTGAACTTAGAACAGTAAAGAGAGCTCTAGTCGATTTAAACCATTGTCTTCTTGAGGTTTATCAATAAAGGTTGGTTTATATTATGGTATTGGTATTTCTCTTAAGTCAGCTCCCTTGAGCTTTTACTTCTTTTAAATTTGTTGGTGCTTATTCTTCTACTATACTGGAATTTCTTTGTTGCGATGATCTTCTTGCATTGTTCTGTTTTCTTCATTGATTTGCTTGCTTATTTTCGCTAGTTTGTTCCGTGTTGTTTTTTTTTTTTTTTTTTTTTGGTGTTGTATCAGTTTTTTATTTTGGTACTTTTCATGACTTTTTTTTTTTTTGTTTCTCTATTGTTTTTGTTAATCCTTGTTTTTGTTTTTGTGTTTTTAGGGTGGGAGCCAATCTTTCGGATATTTAAAGTTGTTGTGTAATGTCGATCGTATGTGTGAGTTTTGTGTATCATTGGATTTGTCGATAAATCTGTCCTTTCAAAGTATTTAGTTATTAATTTTGTATTGTGTTCCGCAATTGTTTCCATTTTTAGGTCTCTGTGTAATACAGCTGTCGGTACGTGTCTTTGTGCGTTAGTCATAATCCTCATTATTTTGTTTTGTAGTATCTGTAGTTTTTTATATCTTGTTTTGTTTACGGTGCACCATGTTGGTACACCGTATGTCAGTACAGGTCTAAAAAGGTTGGTTTGAATTCGTGAAAATTTGTGGACAAAATGTTGTATATGTACGTGACATTCGCTCCTGGTCTCAAACGAAGTCTGTGATTATTATGCAGTGGCAGTCTGGCAGTAACATTTTCATCAGTAGTAATCGAGCTCTTTAGAGAAAAAAAATTGAATATGTCCTTAATTAACATTGAATTTTTTTTTATACAGGGTGTCGCACCCTATACGACGCGGTCGTTTAATGGAAAACGGCTGAATCCTTAAAATTTCTTTTTATTGGGTAAATGCAGGAACTTTGGGGGTACAATTTAAAATTATTTTAAAACATACCGGATGTCCCAAAAAAAAGATCCATATCAAAGTTATATTTTTTTAAATGGAACACCCTATATTTTATGACATTTTTGGATTCTAAGGACCAAACTAGGATAAGTTACTGTCATCTTCCCTATACCTAACTCTTTTAGTTTCTGAGATATTTTAGAATATGTAGAATTGCATAGTATATTTTAAAATTTAATATCTACTAGACACATTAATTTTGAAAATTCATATGAAACTCCAATTATCAGCTAAGTAAATGAATTTCGTAAGTTAATAAAGTTTTGGTCAAAAAGATATACAGAGGGTTCAAAAAGTAATGTTTAATTTTAATTACATAGAAATCAGGTTAACTTCTTTATTTTAAATGGAACACCCTGTATATTATTGCGACAAATAATGGCAAATTAAGTTATCTTTCCAAATGTATTGGGGTTCCCTATATCTATCTTTAATAGTTTTTTAGTTTTTAAATAATTTATTTTTAAAAGTACATCAGTTAAGACATTTTAACACAATTAGGCTGGCGCGACAGGGTCGTTGTTACCTGCAATGAATTTTTGTATTAATATTGGTTAAGTTAAATTATATTATCCATTAAAAAGATTTGCGATACCTACCTTTAATAGTTTTTCCATTTTTTAAATTTTATAATGAGAATTTACTTTCATATTTTTATTCAAAACTTTTTTTGAAATATCAGGGTGGCTTTGATACAGCGGCCATATTCGTTTATAATTCAATTGTCTATTTTGTTATGTGCGTGAAAATAAAGTGTTATTAAATTATTACAATGAAGACTTATCCTATTCAAGAAAGAACTGATATGATATTGGTAGCTGGTGAGTGTGAAGAAAACTGCTTTTTGGCATCAAGGCTTTACGCTCAAAAGTTTCCCGAGCGAAACCATCCAAACAGAGCCGTATTTAAAAGACTTCTAGAAACATTTCGAAGAACTGGTAGTGTCGCTTACGAAAAGATAAACAGGCGAAAACCCATATTGGGAAATGAAGAAAATGAATTTCTTGTGATTGGCTCTGCTATTGAAAACCCCCATATAAGCCAACGGAAAATTTTTCAAGAAACAAATATAAGCAGACGAAGTATCTCTAGAATATTTGAAAAACATAAATTTTACCCATACCACATTCAACTGCACCAAGCACTATACGAAATGGATTTTCACCGAAGACTTGAATTTTGTTTATGGGTTCTTGACAGTCAAGGAGAGGAGGAAAACTTCTTTGACTATGTTTTATTTTCCGATGAATCGACTTTTCATAACAACGGGCTAGTCAATAGACACAACTTTCACTACTATAGCGACTGCAATCCCAATTTTTTTCGTACTCTCGATCGCCAACATAGATGGTCAGTTAACGTTTGGGGTGGAATTGTGGGATCACATGTAATAGGTCCATACTTTTTTGATGGCACTTTAAACGGTATCAAATTTCGAAGATTTTTGTGTCAAGATTTACCTCTACTATTGGAAAATGTGCCATTAGAAACAAGAGAGAGAATGTGGCTACAGTTAGATGGGGCGCCTGCGCATTTTCAAAGAGATGTGCGGCAATATCTAAATGCACATTTTCCTAACAAATAGATAGGGAGAGGCGGCCCACAAAACTGGCCGGCAAGGTCACCAGATCTAACTTGTCTGGATTTCTTTCTGTGGGGATATGTCAAAAATATTGTTTATGATATCCCGCCAACAACTCCAGAAAATATGAAAGAACGGATAATAGCTGCCTTTCAAACAATAACTCCTGAGATGTTAATTAAAGTTAAATTGTCCTTTGAAAAGAGAGTTCTATGGTGTATTTAAAAGAATGGGCAACATTTTGAGCACTTTCTTTAATTTATATTTTTTATACACTAGTGAATTCTACATAGATTAGGCAAAAATATTGTTATAATGTTAAAAAATTCGTTAGTTAAATAAATAATGTTTAAAAACTAGAAAACTGTTTAATTTAGGTATAGGAAACCATAATACATTTTGAAAGACAACTTAATTTGTCATTATTTGCCCCAATAATATGCAGGGTGTTCCATTTAAAATAAAGAAGTTAACCTGCTTTCTATGTAATTAAAATTAAACATTACTTTTTGAACCCCCTGTATATCTTTTTGACCAAAACTTTATTAACTTACGAAATTCATTTACTTAGCTGATATTTGGAGTTTCATATGAGTTTTCAAAAATAATGTGTCTAGTAGATATTAAATTTTAAAATATACTATACAATTCTACATATTCTAAAATATTTCAGAAACTAAAAGAGTTAGGTATAGGGAAGATGACAGTAACTTATCCTAGTTTGGTCCTTAGAATCCAAAAATGTCATAAAATATAGGGTGTTCCATTTAAAAAAATATAACTTTGATATGGATCTTTTTTTTGGGACATCCGGTATGTTTCAAAATAATTTTAAATTGTACCCCCAAAGTTCCTGCATTTACCCAATAAAAAGAAATTTTAAGGATTCAGCCGTTTTCCATTAAACGACCGCGTCGTATAGGGTGCGCCACCTGTATAATTGACTGTTCCGAGACATTTGTTTATTTTTCATACAATTATTTTATAATACTCCCTGATTAGCTTTTATTGGCTTTTTGGAAATGAAAAAATTTAAGATTTTATTATATATTATGATTATTTCGGGTTTGTTCAGGTAAAGTGACATATTTCTGGTACCTAGCTAGGATTTATTGTTTATTCAATATATTCTTCCAAAAAGATATCTTAACTAAAAAAAAAATTTCAATTGTGCATAAATAGAAACATAAAACGAAAGTCGCTCTTACAGATGAAAAACATAAAAGATGCGAACGAAAATAAAAATCTTCATCTAATTATTTTTAAAAAATATATAGTTACTTAATATAATTAAATAAATAATAGACGTCTATACTTTCAAGAATTATATTCAAACTGTGCGTGGCTGTAGGTCTCGCACGATTAAGCAAATAATAAAGCAAAAAACAAAACAGGTATTTAATTTTAATAAACTAAAAATATTTTAGAAATTTAAAAATCTTGACTACATAAAATATTTAGTTTCTTTTCACTTTTAAGTTAAAAAGATTTGAAGAATATCCGTACTAGAGGGTATCGTAAACAGTGCGTAGCCACAGGCCTCGCACAGTTACGCCAAATAATTTACAGTAGGCCACGCATTAGTATGGTCAAAAAAGAATGACACTTATTTTAGTAATTTTTTGCTGAATTGCCATCTTTCTTTTATTTTATTTTTTTGTTGAATTAACAATCTACACTGCGCGGCTTATTTAACGCATAACGAGAAATTTGCCTCAATTTTGTAGTTATGTATTTTCCAAATTTGTGGTTCGTTTTTAATGATTTTTTTTTCTAATTGTAGATTTTTTTTTAAGCATATAAGTGCCTTTATTGTTTTGCTTAAAAAAGGAACTTTGGTATTATACCGGGTGTTATAAAAATGTTGTGTTTTTTTATGAAAATTCAAAACACCCTATGGGATTTACTGGCCATTGCAAGTTATCGCAATTATAGCCAAATGAAGGTATCATGTTTCCTTTGCATTTTTTTTTTTATTCATTTGTTTATCTCTGTTTTTTCATGAAATACATTACATTTAGTAGCGGGTATTGCCTCCCCTTGCTCTAATTACTGCTTGGCATCTTCCTGGCATACGTAAAATCAGATTTCTGATTTCGTCGTGATTAATTTGATTCCATATTTCCATAAGCCTAAATGACAGATCATTTAAGTTTCTAGGAGGCTTCTTGCCGGCCAAGGCAAAGTTAAAATTTCTGTTTCTTGGAGATAATTTTGTACCACTCTTGCCATGTGTGGGCGTGCATTATCGTGCATGAATAAAAAATTATCCCTAATAAATGGGGCATGGTACCACATGGGGTTCTAAAATGTCTGATATGTATAGGTCACCTGTTAAAGGACCTCCCTGAATCACAACTTACTCCATGCAAGCATCCAAACTAATGCCACCCGGGCCACCCCAGACCATAACAGATTCTCCTCCATAGCTTACTGTTCCGACAATGTTGCATTGAGCATATCTCTCGCCAGGACGTCGATACACTCTCCGACGGCGGTCATCACTAAAAAGACAAAACTTTGACTCATCGCTAAACAATGCATTGCTCCATTCACGAGCTCCCCAATTTTGGTGCTCCTGGGCAAATTGGAGACGCTGCCTTCAATGGTTTACGGTTAGGAGGGGACCAGTTGCGGCTCGATAGGGAGTAATACTGCTTTCTGCCAACCTTCTACGCACTGTATCTTGACTAATACGGTAATTACACCGACGGGAAAATTCCTGCTGCAGTGCAGTGCTTGTAACATACCGACTTCGTAATGCCTGTATTCGCAAAAAGCGATCTTGGTCATTCATTGTTACCCTTGCTCGTCCTTGTCCAGGTCTTCTTTGATTAGCACCAGTCTCTCGAAATCGTGCCAATGCTCTGGAGATAGCAGATTGTGTCACTCTATATCGTTGGGCCACTTGAAATTGTGGCAAGCCTTCTTCCACAAGTGCTATGGCTCCAGCACATTCCTCAGGCGAAATTGCCAATACAAGTATGCAAAGCAAACTAAAAAGTGATAAAGTGAAGGATCAAACCTGATAACGCTTTTGCTACATTTCACTTTATGACGTTTCTGTGTAATCTTTCATTTTCATAGCCTGCCATTTTTCCGATAAATGCATTTTAGGTCAACAAAAACACGTTGAACTAAAAATTGTGTATTTCATGAAAAAACAGAGATAAACAAATGAATAAAAAAAAATGCAAAGGACACATGATACCTTCATTTGGCTATAATTGCGATAACTTGCAATGGCTAGTAAATCCTATAGGATGTTTTGAATTTCCATAAAAAAACACAACATTTTTATAACACCCGGTATAATACCAAAGTTCCTTTTTTAAGCAAAACAATAAAGGCAGTGATATGCTTAAGAAAAAAAAAACTACAATTAGAAAAATAAATCATTAAAAACGAACCACAAATTCGGAAAATACATAACATCAAAATTGAGGCAAATTTTTCGTTGCGTTAAATAAGCCGCGCAGTGTATATTTTATTTGAATTTTGAATTTTTGAATGCACCCCATGTTTGGTCGCAGAGGGAACCCGATTGCATCTACTAGTTAAAAACGTTTTTATTTGTCAAGTTCAATTAATTCTTTCTTATACATTTTTGTGCCTTGAAACCGAGCTTGAAACTTTATTTAATTCTAAACCCGTTTTTTTTTTCAGAGCTATTTCCATCGTACTATTGTGTTGCTGGTATTTTTTTGACATTTGTTATTATTTATTACATATTTTATTACATTTTTAAAGTCCGGCTCTGTCCCTAAACGGTTGTCTGTCATTGTATTGCTGTCAATATACTTCCTACTAAAAATTAAATAGCTAGAATAGGACTTTTGTCAGATGACATGTCGCCCATCTTGCAGGTTTACTCGCTGAATATTCTATAGTAAAATTATGATTTTGCCTAAATCGTTGCATAAACCAATTTCCGTAGTTGACTCTTGTATAATAATCAGCGGTAGACATGGCATGTACCTTTCCGACGTGATAGGATGTAGCAGTTGTTCTCGAAGGGTCTCATGAACCCACTTTGTCGCATGAATTTGGACTGACAGTTTTCTTACACTATTAGAGGGATTTTCAGCTATCTCATCCAGAATTTCATCCTCTAACTAAGGGTTATTTCCTTTCACCTCGACGCGGCAAGAAAACTTCCTAAAATGGGTTAGCAAAAGATTAGCTGCTTTTAGAATTTTTTTTTGAACTCACTTGACTTTTTACCCGTTTCTTTTAAGCTAAGATCCACCCTTTCAAAATTTCTTTGATGCTGTAAACGTCGACTGGGAAATGTATCAGAATAAATTATTCTTGCATCCACGCAATTGCCGAGTCCATAAGTTAGATGCATGTGAGTATTAATGAGATGTAATAATGACAAATTTTATTATTTTAATGCGAATTATGAGTTATGTTGTTATTCGATTAGTTACTGTACTGCGTTTAAATAACTTATGTTAATAAGCTTGATTATTAAATAAATTTCGAAAGTCAATCCTTAAACGTCTCATGCAAAAAATATATTTTCTTCAAAAACGACTAATTTTATCGAAACAAATGTAGAGTACCTTTCTTATAGAGGAATGACCAGAGTATTTAAAAAAATCAGTTTTCAGCTCTGCAAAATGACACCTGTCAAAATTTTGGCCCAACATTCCCGACTTCCCTGACGACGTAAAACATCTACTGTAGTATGGTTGTATGAATCTTTATTTGTTTTATTTATTTATTTCTCTATTTTATCTGAGGATCACAAATGTAACATACATACGTCAAAATATGGTAAAACAATAATCAGTCTGTAGGAAAAAAAAATTTTCACTCAGAAACCAGATTATACCAATAATAAATTTAAAATTTAAAACTACCGTTAAGGTTCTGATATGTGACGACATGTAAACACACAAATTTAAAATTCAAAATGTAAAATTTACGTGACAATATGCAAACACATAGATTCAAAATTCAAAATGTAAAGTTTACAGTAGCAGATACATTATACAAAAACTACGAGAAATGCGACATATACTCTTCAGGCGAATAAAATGAGTTTAAAATCAAAATTTGTTTCATTTTTTTTTAAGCTAAGCAACGGCAATTGTTTGATTTCTGCCGAAAGAACATTGAAATATTTTACTGCCCGATATCCGGGACCATCCTTACATCTTTTTATGCGCCAGTAAGCTGGGACAAGAACACCCTTATTTCTAGGTGTATAATTATGGATTTGTTTGTGAGTGGTAAACAGGTGGATGTTCTTTTTGACATAGAGGAGGTTCTCTAGGATGTACAGAGAAGGAAAAGTAAGAATGCCCACATTTCTGAAAGAAGTTCTACAGTCTTCCCTGAAGCCCAAGCCACCCATCAGTCTAACCGCCCCTCTCTGCAAACCAAACAGACGCTGAAAGCCAGGAGTGCGTCCCCATGCAAGAACGGCATAATTTTTCAAGTGCAGTCGTTAAATGTTTGCCCACAATCCACTGCAACTCCTTTAATTTGTAATTGTTAGTTCCTACAATTTTGCGGATTTTGTGATCCCGTGTGTGTCTGTTGCTAGATGAGAACGTTCATTCTCCAAATTAAAAATTTTTTAATAGCAAATATGACTTCAGTTTGTCTACTACTTCTATTGAATCAGAAATATTAGACAAATTTGTCTCTGAATTTTTGGTTGCAAAGGCATGAACGTCTTATATTTAATTTATATTTTTAGGTAATTTATGTTTAGTTTATGTATGTGAAGCTTCATTCTACTTGTTTTTTTTAGTATTTACTTTTTTAGTGACTATTGTGTGTTTACATTTTAGGAGGCAGCCAAAAAGTTTCGCACACTGTGCTGCCAAAGTAACGTAAGATAAAGAAAGCTACGACAGGGTAGCTTTGAAATTTTTCCGCGTGTAATTCAGTTTATGTGGCAAATTTTTGACGAGTAATTTGACATAAAAAAATTAATTAATCAACAAGACACGGAAACATTTCAAAGGTTACTGCGACGTAATTTGTTTTTATCTTACGTTAATATTTACAGTACGGCCTAAGTCTGAGCTCTACAGGGTGTTAATAATAGACCATAATTCCAAGGGCGCATTGCTGAACAAAATTCAAGTAAGAAAGTTTATATAAACATGTGTCGTAAAAAGTCTGGTTTTCGAGATAAAGGGTGTCAATAATGTCAAAGGTTAAAAAATAAATTGGTTTTTATTAATATCTCAAAGATCCTTTTGCCGATTTTTGTGAAATTTGGCAGTGTTGTTCGTTGTGATAAGACGCTAAGTTAGCACTAGCTAGATGATAATTATGAGTTCCAGTGGCGTCCCGGGGGGCAGTCTCACGAATAATATCGACAAAAAAATGTACGCCACTGACTTGTTTAAAAAATTTATATTGTTTTCGGGTTAAGCAGCTAAAAATACAACTTTTTTGTCTCTTGATATTTTTTCGTATCTTGATGATGATGATTAATACAGGCAGCAAGCCAAGGTTATTACTACCTCTACACCGCAGCCTAAAGAGACTTATTGTGACGTTTGTTGCTCGATTTTTCATTAAAAGAGGTTAGTCAGCCCCTTTATCAGATTTTTTTCAGGGGATTTCCCCTGGGGGATTTGACTCCCCAGGTGGGATGTTCTCCAGCGTGTCAGTGCGTAGCACTCTTTGATAATGTGGTAGGTTGTTTCTTCCTCCTCATTGCGAAGTCTGCATATGGGTTCGTCGTTATATATGCCCATGGTGTGCATGTGTTTCCTTAGAGTGCTATGACCGGTTAAGAGGCCTGTCACGATTCTAAGCTTGTTTCGGTTTAGTTTTAGGATTTCAGAGGTCATTGCCTCTGAGGGGTTATCCAGCATTAATTTGCTGTGTTTTAGCCCCGAGATGTGGTTCCAATATGACCGATGTTGTCGCTTCACCCACCCAGTCACGCATCCTCTTGCCGAGGCTTTTGGAACCCCAAAAACTTTTGGCCCCATGAAGGCAGTAACTGATCTCTGCCTGGCCAGAGCGTCTGCTTTTTCATTACCTTCTATACCCTTGTGCCCCGGTTACAAGTGTTACGACATTGCTGCTAGCCAGGTCTTGAAGACATTGAAGACAGTTCAAGACCAACTTTAAATTGATCTGATAGTATGCTAGAACAGATGCTGCCTGACTATCCGTGAAAATTGAGATGCTTCTACCTCTGTAGCCTCTCCTCAGGTTCTCACGCAGGCATACCTCAATAACATGTACTTCCGCTTGGAAGACTGTGGCATGTATCCCCAGTAGCACGCTAGTATTATGCTTAGGAACAGCCCCATGAATTCCCGCGCCCGCACCTCCTTTCATCCTGGATCCGTCGGTGTACTGTGGTTCACCAAACCACTGATCCGTATGTGATCATTGGTCTAACCACTGTCGTGTACAACCAGTGCACCATGCGTGGATTAAGTCCCCAATTTTTCCCTACAACTCTTTTGGTGGCCATGAGTGCCATTTTACTTTTATTAATGATATTCTGCATATGGGAGTTCCAGGTTAGTTTTGCATCTAGGGTTATTCCTAGATATTTCACCTCCTGGGTAATTCCGAAGAGTGTTGGTAGTTTTAGATCTTCCAATTTTCTTCGTTTTGTAAATGGGATTATCGTTGTCTTCCTTGGGTTTACCTTGAGGTTTTCCCTATTGCACCGATCTTCGATGATGTTCAGAGCTTGTTGCATAAGTTCTGATATAACGTGGGCGTGTTTACCCCGAATGAGTACAACTAAGTCATCAGCATACCCCTGGGTATAGAGCCCTCTGTTATTAAGTTCAGAAAGAAGGTTATCGACTACCAGGTCCCACAGTAGTGGGGACAGAACCCCTCCCTGCGGGCAGCCTTTTGCTGCCAATACCTCCACTTTTTCACCAAACAGTGTTGCGCTGACTTGTCTACTGTGCAGCATGTTATCAACCCACCTATAGATGGTCTCGCTCACGCCGCGTTCAACTAGTGCTGTTGTCATTGAACCGAAGGAGGTATGATCAAAGGTTCCTTCAATATCAAGGAATAGGGCAATTTCCTTGTTTGCGAGTGGCGGTTCTATCTTCGATACTAATTGATGAAGTGCCGACTCGCACGATTTTCCAGATTGATAAGCATGTTGGTTTGCGTGTAGTTTCCTCTCACTTATAGGAATGATGATTTGTTTGCCCTGCTGTATTAGTGCTGAGATCAATTCATCAGGTCCGGGTGCTTTGTACGCTTCAAATGTGTCGATTGCCCAATCAAGTCGTTCATGGGTTACCGACTTCCTTTGCAATTTTCCAATCCCTATCAGTAGCCCTTAGATTTGGGTTTAAGATATCAGGAAGTTGTTCACTTAACTCTATCACACTTGAATCTGGAAGATGTGTTTGAAGCAAAATTTCCAAAGTCTCCCTTCCAGTTTCTGTGTGTTTCCCATCCGGTTTAAGGAGAGTCCCGATTGGGTTTATGGGATCCGTTGCCAAGATTCTGTGTATTCTGGCTGCTTCGGGGGTGTTTTCAATCTCCTGGCAGAACTTTCTCCACGAGTTTCGTTTGGCTTTTCGTATATGGTTGCTATACTCCGTTTGCGCGGAGTGATATTCTTCCCATTTACCGGTGATCTTCGCCAGGTTAAATAGTTGAAGTGTTTTTTTCCTCATGTGTGCAAGATCTTTGTTCCACCCGCTTGTGTCCTTGCTGATGGTTTTTCTTTTTAGAGAACAGTTGATCTGATATGAGTTTAACATTGCTTCCTGTAATTGGTGGGAAGTTAGCTCTATATCAGTGGCATTTCTAATGTTTTTCTCGATATCCCTTGTGCTGATCGTTAGATCTTCCTTATATTTCTCCCAGTTTAAGGCTTTGGGATTCCTAAATGTTGATATTGATCTCTCAAAATTTGAGAGATCCATACAGATGTATCTGTGATCCGAAAGCGATGGATCATCAGACATGCCACCGAGTTATCTGTGAGATTATACGAGGGGACGCCAGGGTTATATCAATTACCTCTTTACAAGCGCGTATACCAAAAGTGGGTTCATTACCCCGATTTACCAGAAACAAGTCCCTAGCTATATTATAATCTAAAAGGTACTCGCCTCTTTTGTTTATGTTACTACTGCCCATACAGTGTGGTGTGCATTTGCGTCCATGCCAATAATGGGCTGTAGGTTCTGTTCCCTACAGTACGCTTGCAGTTTTTCCAAGTCTTCTGATGGAGGTGGACTGGGTGAGTCAAATGGCAGGTAGACCGAAGCGAGGACAGCTTCTGAATGGGTCCCCGCCAGTTTGTATTTCAGCTTTATTGCTGTCTGGTCTCTAAAACAGAAATCGGTCAGTTTAAAAGCTTGTAGTTCATTTCTGACAAAGATGCAAGATCTGACATTGTCGGAAAGTGTGTTATAAATTAACTTACCTTTAGCTTCTGTGAGGCCCCCTACCCTTCCCCTGAGTAGCCAGGGCTCTTGGATGAGGGCCACATCGAAGTTACCAAGACATAAAAGTCTACACAGGGCGGCTGTTTTCGTATCTTACTTCGTTTTCGAGAAAGAAAATAAAAGCCACTTCATTGCATGTCGAAAAATTGATAAGATAAAATTAAGTTTCATAATTATCATCTAGTTAGTGCTAACTTAGCGTCTTATCACAACGAACAACACTGCTAAATTTCACCAAAATCGGCAAAAGGATCTTTGAGATATTAATAAAAAAACGATTTTTTTTTTAATTTTGTCTTGAAAACCAGACATATGTTTATATGAACTTTTCTACTTGAATTTGGTTTAGGAATGCGCCCTTGATTTTACGGCCTATCATTAAGTAACACCCTATATATTGTGTTACTATTTCAAATATAGATTTTTTTTATTGTAATGGGTCGATTTCAGGTGGTCGTGGCTATTATTTAACTGGTCCAGCAGTATTTCTAGAGCAAGCCCTTATTCAGATTTCTTTAAGAAGGCTTCTTCAAAAAGGTTTTAAGCCGTTGTATACTCCATTCTTCATGAGAAAAGAGATAATGCAAGAAGTAGCCCAACTGTCTCAGTTTGATGAAGAACTTTACAAGGTAATATATTTTCTTATATGACAATTGGGAATATACAGCGTGGGCTATAAAATTCTTCAGATATGGATTTATTTTTTAATATTAGACCCTGCAAAATCTACATCCTAGCCTAAATTAATACCCTTAAGAATATATTATACAAAATCTTTGCAATAGGCCAGGGTATTGCAAATTATTTTTATCATACAGGGATCTCGTAAACCATAAGAGATATGAGATGATTAAATCCCAAATTTTTGTAATACTTAGGTATAATATTAATTCCACACGCTACATTATCTCCTATCAGGAGCAACATTCAGACTTAACAAATTTGAAAGACGTTACAGACTAACAACATTGTTTCTGCCAGGTTTAGAAAAAAAGTAAAGTTGCTCCTTAAATGCACACACAACGTGGTTAAGTATTAGTTTTTAAATTATTTTAATTTTATCATAGATATGAATTAGGTGCATGTTTAACAATGCCTAAGCAGAGGCGGCTCGTGATGTTAAAACCAGGCAGTGTTTCATACCAATCCAGTCAGAAGTAAACGACATTTTTTTTAGACGCTCATAGAAAGCAACATTTTTTATGTTTTGCAGATACCTACTCTCGAACTAGTTACACTAAAACTGTATTTACTTACCAAACTGCTTGAAACGCGAAAAATTATATTTTAATATAATATAATTAACGTCCATTGTTAATTTTTTAACAAGATAAATCATCGAGATTTACTATTCTTGTATTTTGCATTTTAATCCATAAGACCTAGTAAAAATATTTTTGGGAGTGTATTCTTAAATAGACAAAATTATCCCTGGATAAACTATTTTTATATGGTAAACTATCAAAAATAGTAATCTCGGTTTAAGAATACATCCACCCAGCGCGAACTAGTGCAGTACGAATCTGAAAAAATTATGGCACTCTGACTGGCCACCTCAAGGCCAATTTCTATACCGCCGCTACGAGGTGTGCGAATGAACATAGCCGACGAGTTCGTACGTACAGAAGTATTAAATATACATATTATTGTAGAGTGTTAATTTAAAAATAGAATAATAATTATTTTATGCAGTGCTGTGCCTAAGTAATAAAATTACTTGTATGCTCTAGAAGAAAATTACAACAGTAAATAGTACTTAATTAACTAACAACAAAAAATTAATTATAACATACCAAATTATCCCAGGTATTTATATCTGGTGTGTATAAAAATATACCTATAGGGTGAATATATTACAATACATTTTTTTTCTTCATAAATTTGTGTTCTAACCAGTGGCGGCTTGTGAGTTGCCAGCCAGAGTCATGACCCTCCCCCCCCCCCTGAATCCGCGCCAGAGTTAGTATATTATTTTTATTTCTTTAGATAACATAACTACTAGAGTTATGTGATATTTTAATGGGCTTGAGATTCTAAAGCGCGTTAAAGCTTTAGACACAAGAAGCTTCGCTCATTCGACACAGATTGTGGGTGAACATGACAATAATTTGTAAATTTCCGGAACGGTATTTTACAATAAATTGTTATACCTAAATAAAATAATACATATTGTCGGATCAGCCTTGCATTTCTAACCGGTTTTCTACGTTAAAAAAATTATTGATATCATTGACAACAGATTTTCCAACAAATACCTACTTATCATATAAAAATGTTTTTTGTTTACCAAATAAATCAAGTTCTTTTAAATTGTCGTACAGCCGCACACACAAAACAAAGTCAGTGTGTCGTCGGACACAACCATTGTTTTTTATTTTACTTTGTTCGTCAAATGACAGAGAAGACGAAAATACAATGAATTGGATCATTAGGATCCCTTTTAACCTCAGTTTCAACTTGGTTGTTCATGTCATTGTGCGATGCGTGCGTCCAAACAAGATATTTTATTTAAATTTTAAAACACTTAACTAAGGTGCTAAATTCTAAAAAAACCTATAAACCAAACCGAAAGTTTTGTTTTTCAACATACCACATTTACTCTGACTTATTTTACACTAATTCTTTCAAGAATAATAATAAACAACCGAGTTTTAGAAAAGTGGCTTTCGAGGTGGAGGATTCGCCTGAATCCTGCCAAAACGAAGGCCATTTTCTTCTAGAATTAGAAGACCCGAGACTACGCTCTTGGTTAACGGCATTCGGATAAACTCGGTCTAAGAAGTCAAGTACTTGGGACTTGTTTTAGATGAGAGACTAAACTGGAGAAAAAACTCCGAAATAAGATTAAAAAAAGCTGCCAATCAGCTTTGTTCTATATACTGCTTGTTAAATAAAAAGAGCAAGATAGGTTATAGAACTAAAGTAAATTTATACAACACTCTCGTCAGACCGGTCCTGACAGTGCCAACATGGTGCACCATAAGCAGGACAGCAAGTCCAGGTGCTACAAAATAGAGCGTTAAAAACAATCACCGCCGAATTCCACCTACAAGTTCTTTAAAAATTGACTGCCTTCAGTAATAGTGAAGAGGCACTAACGATGGAAGCCTCGACAAATCAAGCGTTTATTTAAACTGAGAGAAGAATAAGTCAAAAAAGACGCTCATACCCCATTTTTAAACGATCCAGGGCTTCGCTCAATTCCATTTCCTTATTTGAAGTTTGGCCAACAAAGGTCCCAATGACTAATAGAAGTTAAAGGCAATGCCTGACTTGGAAGAGAGAGAGATCCAAAAGAATAAACAACCGATAAGTGACGAGTATAACAACTAACAAATAATAACAATGACTAACAAACTTACCTTACTTTCTTCAAATGTTTGTTCCAACCCGCTATTCTATGTCCGAAAGATCATTTCCAGCCTGTCAATTGAACCTTAAACTTGGCAATCGACTGTTGCAGTGGTAAATTAGTTGTGCGACCGTTCGGGGGACTGTACTGATACGGTTTTTGGTCGGGTTGAAACAAACTTTAAATTTACCGGCAAATCTATTTTTGCCGTTTCTGACGATGTGTAAAGTTTTCAATTATATTACTATATATTATATATGCATGTTTGGTTGCCTATCCTAAAGCCGTTCTTGTAATGGGGCAGGGTAGGCTTGCCGACCCCAGCCTGGGTTACTTGAAAAGTAAAACAATTTATTTTAAGGCGGCTCGGCGTAGTATGGGAGTTTGAGATCCGGGCTTACAGGGGCGATTTAAAAAGTGGAACGGTTATTCGCTGGCAGTTTGCAAGTCATTAAAAGTTCATATTAATGTAGATACATAATAACATTATACTGTCTGTTGTCTGCTTGACAATGGGTCAGCGCTGCCGACCCTGCCGACCCTGAAAAGCCGCAATGTTGCTAGCTAATTCCAGTTTCTTATGGAAATCTACATACCATTTTGAAGACTGGTTAAAACAAAAGACAAAAAATCGCAGTACGCGACATTTTGGCGCCGGCCGTTTTGGCGCCAAGACTAATTGTTATGTAATACTTTTTTTATTGTGATGTATAATGACGTTGGCGCTAACCTGCTTTCAGTCTACCTTTTTGTTCTCAATTTGCCTATATTCCTGAGCGGGCGAGCATCACCCTGTATAAAGAAAAAAATTCCTCCATTATATTGAGCGAAATATATCACACGCAGAACGTGATCATTACCAACTCTGTGCATGTCTCTAAACATATGCCACCACACTCCCTAAGTGAGCTTCCACCGAAAGAGACAGTAGGTGTAATATTAGATTATTCATTTTGTTTTCCCGGACGTCGATGCAATCTTTCCCTACTAACAGTCGAATTTACGCAGAAACGGATGTCATCCGTTAACAAAACGTCTCGAGATTAAAGTTAACCTCGACGCTTCGCGTCTCGGATAACTAACTAATCTCTCGACAGTAATGAAACACTTCCCTCTTCGGTATGTAATGTACTATTTATACACTCTTTAGGTGACGATGTATAGTAAACAAACAACTAATTTTTAACAATAATTACTTCCGAAAAAACAACATCCCTTATGTAGAGAAATAAGCCGTCTAAATGTAAGGTAATAACCTGAACCAACTAACGGGGATGGTTACACGTTGACTTGGACTTTGACATTAACTGTCATGGTAAAAATGCCTAAAATAATAATAAAGGCATAGAATATAGAGTTATACAGCTTTTATATTAATTTTTTAGGTGATAGGAAAAAGTAGTGAAAACGCAGAAGAGAAAGAAGTTGAGGAAAAATATTTGATTGCTACCTCTGAACAACCAATTGCAGCGTTTCATAGGGATGAGTGGATTCCCGAGAGCGCTTTGCCGATTAAATATTCTGGATTATCAACTTGTTTTAGGCAAGAAGTAGGATCGCATGGTAGAGATACTCGGGGAATTTTTAGAGTTCATCAATTTGAAAAGGTAAGTAGTTTGGTTTGGATAAATGCGTATCTTAAAACATACTACAGGCTGCATTTTCTATGTATCCAATGTGTTCAATATAACCTGTCACTTGATCTTTACTCAGCTACAATACGTTAATGGAATTTTTTTCATATAGTGTGGGGTCCTTCATATTCTATTGTAAACAAAAAATGAAAGTACGCCTATTGCTCGCTTAAAAAAAAATGTCAAGACTCTGGTTTTAGGTTGAGCAATTTTGTTTAACCTCTCCGTTTGACAACAAATCGTGGGAAATGATGGATGAAATGATCTCAAACGCGGAGGAATTTTATAAGGCTCTGGAGATTCCATACCGCATAGTTAATATTGTATCGGGAGCGCTGAATCATGCCGCGGCAAAAAAACTGGATTTGGAAGCTTGGTTCCCTGGATCAGGAGCCTTTCGTGAGCTGGTCTCATGTAGCAACTGTTTGGAGTATCAAGCTAGAAGATTATTAGTGAGGTATGTATACTTTAAGACGAAACTTGAGGTTTTGGATATTTCTAAATTTTAGATATTAGGGTGTCCCATTTTCGACACTTTTATAGGATATCGGCTATGCAACGCTCATGACGCAGTCGGGGAAAAAAGCAAGATACTAATATATGACCAAATACATAGTGTATTTGCTTTTTATGGATAGATTCTTTTATCGTCTTGAATTTGAGATTTGCGGATGTTAGATTGTAAAAGGTTAGTTGAGAATCTCGTCTTGGTGAGGTTTTCACTTCTGTCTTGTGATCCTAAGCACACATCCTAATTTTATTCTCTAAAATCACTGTAATTTTAGGAACAAAAATCTACGTCCGTCAGAAACGTAGAAACTGAAACTGGAATTACAAAATCTAAGGCGCAAAGAATTTTGGCGTCCAATAAATATTTTCCCTATGTTATTAAAATTACCCAATATTTGCATCCTGGTGATGATGTGAGACGATTGGAATTTTGTCACTGGTTTTTAAATAAATCTAACGAGGATCGTTCTTTTCACCAAAAAATAATTTGGTCAGATGAATGTCGAATTACAAGTTGCGGTATTCATAACCGACATAATGAAAGACATTGGAACTTCACATCCTTGACGACAAAACTGTAATCAACAATAAAATTGACAATACGTAACAATTAGAACAAGAAGTAGACAAACTAACAAACAATATGCAGTACGCCAGAGACCAGATATCAACAAATATCAACATAAAACAAAGAATACAGTCTGCCACTAGACATTTTAAATTTAATAAAATTTAAAAATAATGTATAATAATTCACCATGTTCGCCGATGACACGACCATCCTTTGGCATGACACGGTTGCCGATAGGCTTTCTTTGAATGTAAAGAATGATTTGTGCAAAGTCAAGGAGTGGTGCGATGCGAATTTGCTATCCTTTAATGTTTCAAAGACTAACATATTGGGATTTCGCTGTGGTCTGGATAATGTTTATCTGAGGGACGAGGCGATCTCTATGCCTGATGTTAGTAAGTTTTTGGGACTGTACATGGACACCAATCTCAAATTTGAGAACCACATAGTTAGTTTGTGTCAAAAGCTGTCTTCTGGTTGCTATGCCATTAGGATTATCTCAAACAATCTGGGTTTTTCTTTGGCAAAAGACTCATATTATGCTCTGATTGAATCTCATCTTCGTTATGGTATTTGTTTTTGGGGATCTTGTGCGCAGTACTTGTTCGAATCTGTGTTTGTGTTGCAAAAAGGGGCAGTCAGATATGTGTGTGGTGCTAAGGTTCGTGATTTTTGTCGCCCTTTGTTTCTTAATAACTCAATTTTACCTCTTTGTTGTATATTTATCCTTGAAACTGTCTGCTTAATGTTTAAAAAATATCAAAATGAGCTGTCTATCCCCACCCATTATAATACACGTCAATCATTTCTCCTAAACTTACCAATTCCACGATCTAGCCTAATTAAAAGATCTTTAATTTATGGCGGAAAAAAGATCTTTAATCACTTACCACTTCATTTGAGAAGGCAACAGTGCCTGGGGAGGTTTAGGAGACTAACCAAAAAACTATTGCTAGAAAAAGTATATTACACTCTTGATGAGTATTTTGACGACATCTTGAGATGAAAAATGATCACGTAAGCTAACTCGACTATTTAAATTTTGAAATTTTTTTTTATTATTCTTTACTTGTTTTCTGATATATTTATTAATTTTATGTTGTTTTGACTTTAACGATTTAACCATGTCTCATTTCATTTAATGTTGTTGTACTCTTGTGTTCTGTTTGTTATCACCTCGCTACCCTTGTACATTATACCTTTGTCAACAAGATAGATATTCTTTGGACAATAAAGGATTTTTTGATTTGATTTTGATTTGATTTGAAAATCAGACGACAATGGCAACGAACTCACAGACAAATAGACAAACAAAGAATGAACGACCCACAAACAACAATTAGGGAAAAAATAAACATACACAAAAATAATACATGGACTGACATAATAAATGGACTTTCCACAAAAATTCCTCGTTATGGCGCCTTCCAAAGCGCCTAAAGAGGATATTTAACAAAATACCGACTCTACCAAACAATGACGTACAAACAGACAGGGAGAAGGCGGACTGCATAGCAACAGCGCTGGCAGCACTGTCTGCATCTCCCCCCCCCCCCCCAAACGTGACACAAGAACAGAATTACATAACAAACATAACAACCAACATAACGAGACAAAAATATGCGATCCCACCCTCAGTCCTCTCCCAAAATCCAAGTCACGCCCAGGGAACTTCGTGATATCATAAACAAACTACCATTACGTAGGCCCCTGGGCCTGACGGAATCCATAATTCTCCTGTTACGAAACATTCCCCGGAAAACATATGTGCAATTGCTATATACATTATAAATTCTGTATATACTTTACAGCATTTTCCTCGCCAATGGAAGGAGGCCATTGTTATACCCTTATTAAAACCTCACAAGGACCCTACACTACCTAATTCATACAGACCGATTGCACTGACAAACACTATGTCTAAAATACTAGAAAAAACAATCCTAACCAACCTTAACAGACAAAAACTGACAAACAATATACCAGACGAACAATTTGGCTTTAGACCGGGACACTTGACTGTCATGGCAGTGGCAAGGGTGCTGCAGGATGTCAAGACGAAATTTAATCAAGAAATGCACCCAGTCTTGCTTTCCCTTGACATCAGGCGCGCCTTTGACACTGTCTCGCACAAAGGACTCATACACAAGTTATTTTACACTCACAATTTTCCATTACATTACGTAACGTTATTACATACTTACCTAACAGACAGGACCTTCTGCGCTGTCCGCCACAGTGACGGTTACTGCGGGGTGCCTCAGGGGCACAGTCCTGTCCCCAGTCCTGTATAATCTTTATACTGCGGACATACCGAGGTACCCCCTCACAAAGCTGGCACTGTACGCGAACGACGCACTATTATATGTTCACTCCTACTACGCAGAAGCTGCCAACAGGCAGATACAAACCCACATCAACTTACTTACACCGTACTTAGACAAATGAAAAATTGTGATAAATACAGACAAAACAACATGTATGATACTTATAGCGAATTCCATTGGTAAAAGAAGTGCGACACCGGTATGTCAGTAAAACTGCACCAGTGCACAAAAAGTGTTGCACTATTTGAGTAGCAATGGTTTTCAGATTAGACCTTGAGTGCATTTTTCCAACAAAGTTGATGATAATACTTTTTAATCCTCAATGATTTTACTTACCACTGGACAACATTTGAGACAAAATAGAATTTTAAAGATCAAAAAAATCATAACACTGTATTTTTTGACATTTTCATATAGTTTCGGTGCAGCACGGTCTCCAAGAGCACGTGCGGAACTGATTGCACTCGGTGCAACATTTGTTGCACCGGTTTCCCAATGGTTTACAAATACTTGCACTGAAATGTCCAATGCTTTTCACATTTTGCACTCGTTCCGCACTTTTTTTACCAATGGAATTCGCTATTAGTAAAAAATGTACAAACAATCGAATTTTCGTACCGATTAAAATCAAAGACACCTGCAAAACACCGCAAAAACGACTAAAATACTTAGGACTGACCATAGATGAGCGCTTATCTTTTTATCCCCATATCGCTTCCACCCTTAAAAAAGGCTTTGTAGTAATGCACAGCCTATATTCCCTGCTATCCGCCAAATTCCCTCTTTTCCCGTTCAATAAACGCCTCATCTATCAACAATTATAAGACCCGTAATAACATATGCCGCGCCAGTGTGGTGTTCAGCCTCAAACACCCACCTACAGAGGCTTCTCAGGTTGGAGAATAAAATTCTGCGGTGTGTTACGTCATCCGACAGGTACGTACGCATCGCAGAACTGCACCGCATGGCCGACATACCGAACATACTAGACTATATTAGAGACATATCAACCGACTTCTATACAAGCAAAATAAACAACTCACCGTTGACAACAAACCTAACTAACAATAGACATGACATAAACAATACAATAAAACACAAACCAATATACGCAAAACTACCCTTGCATCACCTCCCCCTGCCTTAGGTATGGGTATCGACTAATGGACACGAACACTATTCAATAAGATACTCAGAATTAAATTCCAAAAACATCACCACACAAACACGTCAAAGAATAAATACATTTTTTTTACACATCAACACCCACACGGTCGATACACATGCCGTAGGCTAGTAGGGGAGGGGGGACTACTGGCGACGACACCGACAAAGACCCACAAAACGGAAAATCTACGATCTTATTGTAATGGCCTCCTTCCGTCGGCACTCCGTGCTGGTTGATTGGAGATTTCGCCCACGGCATTGAAGTTGTCTGCTATGGCCGACATAATGTTTGACTGAAGAAAGTAAATGGGGTTTTTTGAAAGATTTTTTTTCCAATGCTAAGCCGTATTCCAGTTGATTATCTTAAACGCGGGAAATTTCTTTGAGCCAGGGCAATATATACTTCCATAATTCGCTGTAAGGTCACCACCGGAAAGTTGTTCGCTATCTATATTAATTGTAAATATGCGCCACTACCTAGGCCAAACCGTAGTTTAAGCGCATATGTAGATAAACTAGATTATGAAAATAAATGATTTTAAAAAGAAAAAAAGAAGGAACTCCACAAATCCCCACATGGTACGACCTGTTCGCCAACAAGGTCGATTTGGGGTAAATATAAGTTTTTTTTTGTTTCAAAACAACCTGGTGTATCGCTTTTTTAAAGAAAATTTAAATGCAGATAGATATCTGGACATACTCCAATCAAACCTTTTCGATATCCTTGATGATGTTCCTTTAAATGAAGTAATAGACAACTTTTAACAAGATGGCGCCCTTACCCATAACGCTTTTCGAATAAGAGAGTATTTAAATACTCACTTTAGAAACCGTTGGATAGGTATAAGGTGGCCACCACGATGTCCGGATCTAACATTCTAACACCTCCAGATTTTTTTTTGGGAAGTGTTGGAAAATAAAATTTATAAAGAAGTCATTGTAACCAGAGAACAACTTGATTAAAGAATTCATGAGGCCCTTGCAGAAATAAAACCATTATACATCATGAATGCCTTAAAATCCGTTCGAAAAAGATGTCAAGAGTGCATTAAAAACAATGGAGGAGCTTTCGAACATTTGCGATGATTCCCGTTATTTTTTTACCTTAATCTGAATCTTTTATTTCGTTGCAAAGTAATAAAGTCTAAATAAATCACCAAGGAAACCAATATCATCCATGGTGCGTTATATATTTGAGAAGATAATTTAAAATGCTATCTTTTTAGATTAAAATATACAGGGTGTTCCATTTAAAAAAATGAGGTTAGGTTCGATAACTTTTTTACCTGACCCCATATACTTATTCTGAAAACGGCAGATTATTCAACAATCATTATAAAGAAACTTTTGTATAAAACATTTTTCTGTGCCTCCTTTAGCTAAGAAAATATAGGGTAATTTTGAAATTGTCAATTTTTTGATTTTCCCTCGTATCTCTTAAGAGAGCGAAATTTTTCAAATTTTGATTTTACCATTTTAAGTTTGACCCAGAAAGAGCACATGACACCTATATTAATTTTTTGATAGCACTAACAATTACGGAGATACCCTATAAAAGTGTCGAAAATGGTCCACGTAAGATGACCCAGTACCTTTTCTCGGAAACTGTAAGAGTTATAAAAAAAAGTTGAAGAGAAAAATTAATTGATTGTGAAGAAATTTTTATTTTATTATATTTGTATGTATACAGGGTAAGTCGTTTGGCAGGAGTTGATACCAGCTTTCGTTTTTTTAATAAGCACCCTATTTCTTACAATACTTTTGGATTGTACATAAAATAACAATTATTTTTTAATAAGTGCACTATATGTCTAAACCTAATAGTTTCCGAGATATCGACTTTTGAAAAATTACATTTTTGAACTTTGACAGCTTCTAGCTCTCTAACGGTACATCTTAGAGCAAAACGGCTTACATGTCCCTATCTTACTTTTTTATTATATTTCCAAAAAGTGTAAAGTTCCAGTTTAACTCGAAAGCCGGAAATATAGTATTTCCGGCTGAACCTGAAATTGATATTCTTAGAAAGATAATTAAAAAGTAAGATAGGGACATGTAAGCCGTTTTGCTCTAAAACGTACCGTTAGAAAGCTAGAAGCTGTCAAAGTTCAAAAATGTCATTTTTCAAAAGTTGATATCTCGGAAACAAGGAATCACCCCCTTAAGTGACATACCGTACTTCTGAAACACCCTGTATTCTGTGTATATTTTTCTTTCATTTGCATTACAAATAAAGTAACAAGTAGCTGCAGTTTGATATACTTAATTTGTTGTTTGTTTATCTTCCTTCATTGCTTCCAATCTTTAGCAGGAACATCTGAAACACTGTTTAAAAAATTGCTTAATTCATCCCAATTTTTTCCATTTTTCCCCTTGTATAACTTTGGGTAAGTTTACCAGAATAAATCTCTCGCAGATATGTATTCAACCCTTATTTTTCTTTCGTGGATTCATTGGAATTAAATAAATTACCTACAGGTTTAGTTTAAATTATTACTAACTTACATATCAAACACCCCAAGAATTTACAGCATTCTGTAAAAAACAACTACATTACGACACAGTTTGTTTTTTTTATAAAAATGAAAAAAAAAGATAATTAAAATATAAAAACCCACCTACCTTTAAGATTAAAAAAAAAACTATGAAAACTAATAAAGCATATACGCTATAACCTAATACCCACCCTAAAAACTTATGACAGTTTGATGGTTGGTAGACAGATCCTTAATGTCTGATATCAAACGTTCCATTCTATCGTCCTCAAAAATTGAGCTCCTGGGCAGACATCCACCTGAAGCCAAATTTCTTGATTTTCTCGAACAATTTCTTGCAACGCAGGCGTTGTTTTTTTAGGGATACTACGTCCTTGTTTTAATATACCTATAATAATTTTCTTTACTTGTATCGAACATTTTGCACATTAGGTTCCTTATTCAAGGTTTCAAAAAGATAGTTACCCGGCACACAACACTGCAACAGTAAGATCGTTTTTGACAGACCGTTTTTTTTGGTCAACACCTAATGTCTTAATGGACCATTTTCAGTTTTTATAAATTTGCCTGAAATAAATTAGGCCCCACTTTTTTTCTTATTTTTGTATTTACAAAAACATCCATTTGTGTTCCCAAATTTCACATTTTTCGAAAACAAATAATTTTTAAAAAGATGACCCCAAATTTTGTTAGGTTTGGTTTTTGCTAATTTGATAAGAATTCGATTGTGCAATAAAAAATACATGTTGTCATTTAATTGTACAATGATTTCTTTTACATCTAGTATATGGTTGTTTACTCAAGTGGCTAGCTTTACTGATGATTATTCCAATTAATTTGCAGATTTGGTCAAACGAAAAAAATGAACACGGCTACCGATTATGTGCACATGCTTAATGCAACAATGTGTGCGACTACCAGAGTAATTTGCGCTATTCTTGAAGTACATCAAACCGAAACTGGTATTAAAATTCCCGAGGCTCTTAAAGAATTTTTGCCTGAAGAATACAGAGATCTAATTCCATTTGTTAAGCCTGCTCCGATAGACATCGAAAAAGAAACCAAAGCTAAGAAGCAGGGAAAGAAAAAAGGACAGGGCGAAGAGTAAATTGATTTTTATACAGTAATTTCTTACCAGCATTCTGTGGGAATTTTTAAATTTAACAAAATTTAATTTAAACCATAGATATCAACCAATTTAAATAAGTAATAAATTTGTTTTATGTCTAAAAAATATTTGCATAAATATGCGAATAATTTCAGCTATTTGTAATTTAATTTAAACTTTTTTTTATCGCATTAAAAACAAGTTATTGACCAAAATGTTTTCTTTATATCCATGCGCAATTCAGTGAAAAAAAATGGGAGTTCTAAAGGTGCGTCCAGACTTGTGGGAACACCCAGTGCCGTGACTCCGTCGCGCACCTCGTCGCGTTCAGTCTGGACGGTACTCGGTAACCCCAACACGTGACATCGCCGCGTTTACCGCGTATCGTCAGTCCGTTCCATTTCTGATCGAGTTTTTGACGTCACATCAAAGGGATGCCACGTGGCTTGGGTTCGCTAAGTCTGGACGGGACCGCACATCATCGGAGCGTTTTGATTTATAAATGTATGTTTAGTTGAATGGGATCACTGTAGGAGTCAGGAGTCTGTCACATACTACGGAGATCAAATATGAACTTTCAACTGGATAATAATAGATTCTAAATTAAAATTTGATGCTTATTTTGAAAACACTATATCTAAAATTGGGAAAAAAATTAATTATTTCAAAAGAGTAAGTAAACATTTAAGTTTATTTTCAAGAAAAACAATATATAACACAATAATTTTACCTCATTATTTGTATTGCTCTACAATTTTATATACTGCAAATGAAGAAATTTTTAGTAAAGTCAAATCTGGTCTTATCTGGCGGGTCCAAAGGTCACCGATTATATGAATTAATTCGAAAATTCCAGAGCTCATCAAAATGTTGTAAATAAAAACCAATATGGCCGTATATGGACAGCTGATTTTCCATAAAATTGAATGTTAATAGGTTAACCGTTAACTTGAAACTATCAGTCATAATAAAAATGACGGGTCTCATTCCAAAATTAATTTCTCAGGGGTGCGTTCGTATTATTGCAGACGGTTAACACAATAGTTTTACATTTAACAAATTTAATAACATAATAAATAATATACAGTAAAACCCCTGACTAGCGACCACCAAAAATGTCGATGAAATGTTAAATAAATTAAACAAATTTTAGTTTATTTCAGCAGATAATAATAAATTAAATATAAAAAAAATCAAATTACACATTGGCTAAATGTTTGTTGTGTAATATCAGGCTAAAAAAATATTTCCAATTTAATAGGTTACCTACTTCAAAAGTCAACGAGAAAAAGCTACTAGAGCCGGTGAGGATCAAATCCCAAATTTATTTTACACGTATTTTGCCCTGTTAAGCCAATAAGCGCCCCGCTAAAAATAAGTGGGAGAAAGTAACGTATAAAGTCTAAACCGGTCTCAAAATGCGGGTCCAAAGCTCACGGATCATATAAATCAATTCGAAAATTCCACAGCTTATATCAAAATGCTGTGAGACTATGTAGGTATCAATATACCCGGTGAAAAGATACATAGTTTTATTATTTTAACTGTCGTGAAGTCGTGAAGATAGCCAGATATAATATTATTATTTTTGCAAAAATTATGTACATAATAGTACAGGGGTGGCGAATCTTTATGTATTAACGTGCATTTTTTCTAAAGAAATGTTTAATGAGGCCATAGACGTGCCGTCGCAATTCGTAATATAATAATTCATAGTAAACTTTGTGATCGGTGGCGAGCCAAAATTTTATGTCGCGTGCCATTGGTTCGCCATCCCTGTAAATAGTATACCTTAAATGTATTTATTAAAAACGACAATAATAAACTGTGTAATTTATTTTAACAATTTTACTACTAAAACCTAAAAATTCAATGGCATTTAGTCTGATAAACTATTTCGAAAATGAAAGAAAAAGTGGAAATTGGCCAACCAATATGCAGGAAACCGTAGCGAAAGCACTGGGAATTAGTTTAAGGACTGTGCAGAATAATGTGCATGAAAGAAAGCATAATATAATACCGAAGAATACTAAAAAATGTAAACAAAGAAAACCGTTTATAAACTAATTATAGACTAAAAACTGTCATCGTCACTTATAAAATTTGAAAAGTCCTCGTCGTCTGAGTCGTCTTCGAATGGAGCAATTATCATTGTACTTGTTCTCGATCCCACCAATCCCTTATTAATATTTCTGTATGTTCCACTGATTTCTTTCAGTACTGTTGTGTAATATAATCCAAATAATTTTGCCAAACTATTTGTACTTGGTCGGATTTAAGACCATCACCTACATGTTTTTCATAATAAGACTTTGCCCCGGCCCATATTAATTCTATTGCGTTGAACTGGCAATGATATGGCGGCAGTCGTAGAACCTCATGGCCATATTCACGCAATATTTCATCTGCCGCGTATATTCTTGGTTTTTTAAGAGACTTTGCCATTGATAGGAGTTCCGATTTAAGCATATTTGGTGAAGGATTTTGGTTGTGTTTTTCAAGCCACTCATAAATATCATTTTTCCTCCAAGATGAAGTAGGCTGTTTATTTAAAATTCTTGAATGATATGATGCATTATCTAATACAATTAAAGACGGAGAATCCAAATTTGGTATCAATGGAACTTTTAACCATTTTTCAAACATTTCGCAATTCATATTATCATGATAGTCAGCACTTTTTGATGTTGAAGAAAAAATTAAGCTTGCACCTGGAACATATCCTGTTACAGAACCAGCATGTAAAATAATGAACCGCTTTCCCGTGCCAAATCCCTTTTTCCTTTTCACGCTTTTCACAGAATCATCTTGCCAAGATTTTGAACCACTTTCATTTGAAAATATCCACGTTTTGTCTAAAAATACCACTTTTCTAAATTTCGATTTGTAATTCTCCGTATAATTTTTTAAAAACTGAACACGCTGACTCACTATCTGTGGCTGCTCACATAAAAATCTTCGGTTACAGTCTTTTTTATAGCGAAAACCTAACTTTTTTATTAATTTTGATAGCGCTTCAAGTCCAATTTTCAAAACACCCCGAATTTTTAATGTTTCTTGTAAAACTGGAAGAGTTACGTTGGTTTTTGATCTGTATAAATCGTAAATCACATTTCGGTAATTATGGACTTTAGGGGAACCTCTCAAAAATGGAAAAAAGTGTTTTTTTCCCAAATAGGTATAGCTAATTTTATTCTAATAACGTATTCCGTGAGCGGAAAGTGGAATTTTTTATTATAAACAATGAAAAAACATAAAAAAATACTGTTCTCGGGACGATGTTGTAGAGGTCATTTCAGCCAAAACAGATCGATGTCGAGTATAAAAAAGGTGCAATTACGAACTTGACGAGTGTCTGACAATAATGGAGTGCGTTTCCGGAGTGTAGTTTAACAATAATAGCGTTTAAAAATGAAAATTAACAATGTTTAACAGTGAGGTTATGTGATTAGTAAACAGGAAAATAAGTTGAAAGGAGCCATACATTTCAAAATTTTTAACTTTTTTTAGTTGTGTTTTTAAAACTAAGACCTAACCCAACCTATAAGTATTTTCAAGTAAAAGCTAGGTGAAACTTAATAACACTTTTTTTACCATTTTTTAGAGGTTCCCCTAAAGTCCATAATTACCCACATTTCGAACTCCCATTTTAATAATTTCGCTTAAATCCTCAGTCTTTGTCTTTCTTCGTTTACATTTTTTAGTATTCTTGGGTATTATGTTATGTTTTTTATCATGCGCAATTCTCTGCACAGCCCTTAAACTAATTCCCAGTGCTTTGGCTGCTGTTTCCTGAATATTGGTTGGCGAATTTCCACTTTTTCTTGCATTTTCGAAATAGCTTATCAGATTAAGTACCATTTTTTTTTGCTTGGGGATGCAAAAACCCAGAAAATTTTTTCATTTTGTCACAAACTGTCAAAGTCACAAAACTGACATCTTTAAATCAAGACGAAGGTGGCAGGTACTTGGGCAGGTACAAACTTTTGTGAATCGCTGAAAATTAAATAAAATACCTATCCTTTGCTTTCATGCCAAAATTGCATAAGTCTGTCATATTTGTCTGACGGATTTTATTTGGTTAGTATGATTAAACGCAATAAAAGAAAAGAAAAATTGAAAGTATGTCTTTGTTAAATCGTAAACCCGCCAGATAAGACCAGATTTGACTCTAGACTGCAAATTTTACAAAATAAGGCAATGAGAATAATATTGACCATTTAAGAATGACGTCGCTGGGGGGCAAATTTGACAAATTTAGGTTAAAGTTTATGTCAAAGCCATGAAATTACCATTACATATATTTGACAACGGCTATATTTGCTGGGGGGCAAAGTCACAAGTTTAGGTTATACTTCTTGTCAAAATCATATGTTCTTAAATGGTCTATTAAATGTTGATAAATACACAAGGATAAATTATATGTTAAATAAACTTAAATGGTTGAATATAAGAAATTTAATATTTTTCCTAGTTTGTATTTTTATTTATAAAATTCAAAATAATTTATTACGATCTCATTTAAAAGACTTATAACGCAAAACTTTGAAAATCATAACTATCAAACCAGAAACAATCAAAATTTTTGTTTAGGGAAAGTGACAAAATGACATATAAATCGAACTTTTTTAAAGGACTTCACGAATATAATAATTTAGATTCTTTAATTAAGAAACAAAATTCCTTAAGTAAATTTAAAAAATCCTTAAAAATATCATTACGTAGAAAACAAAATATCTGATAAAATTTATTTAAAAATATTTTTGGTGCATAAAATTGAGATTTTAAATGTTTTAATTATTGTTAAAAAAACTAGAATTTATAATATTGTAGCAGTATTGCTAAAATAAATCTTGTTATTACTACTACTTACTACACTGCGTCCTTGACTTCTGCTAATAACTGTAGCGCTCTCAGGCTGTCTTGATACTTTAGTCTTGATATGTTGGGTTGGATTTTGAAAGCTTCAATGACTTTCGGGCTTGTCTTGATTTTTCTTATTTATTTGGTTTGCTTAAACTATTTCATATGTTATTTCTTGATTTTTATACAATTGCTGATGAAATATACTGAGTTGATTTAGGAATTTGGGGCTGTTCATCGTTTATGGAGGTCGCCAGTCTCTTGGGTACATATATCGGCAAAACTAACTAAACGCAGACTATATTTTTATCAATGTTATATTGACAAGCAACTTTTAGAACAAATGGCAAAAGTAAGCCTTTATTTATTACATTTTGAATTAACTGACTGTCAATCGAAAACGCAGAGATGACATCATTGCATAAATGGTTTTTATTTTTTATTATTGTTAAATTTTTATACTTTTTAACTCCTGCGACACAAAGAACCCATTAAAAAAAAAGTTGACACCACTTTTGACTTCGATCTGTTGAATGCCATTGATAAAATTGTTAAATATCTATTTTTAATCTTCCATAAAATATGGACTCTTACTTTTATCGATCGAAATATAGAAAATCTTAACACATTAAGAACTTTAATGTTTGTTTACAATTTGCTGTTGTCTACTGTACGTATTATTGTGACGCCACAAAATTTAAAAGTATGAGGCAAAGCGAGGAAACCTATTTTTTTCTGTCGCGTTGATTCGTGTTAAATCGTCGCGTCGCACAGTGGGGCCAAAAGGACTAAAAGTTGGCAGATATTATGTTTTGGGTTTATAGATAAGATTATGATTTTGAAATACTTTGTAAATAAAAATGAGTGTTTATAATGGTCAATTGAACAAATATTAAATGTCAACTTTATTGAGACGTAATATTAAAATTTAAATTGAGTCGCTTGCATCTGATTCACTATCACTTAAATCCGATTTATTTTCCGAGATATCTTCAGCCTTTAGCATATCTAAAGCCTCTTCATCAAGTACTTTATTTGGCTTACTTTTTCTAGACTGCTTATATACGGATCTGATGAGATAAGTAGACGTTTTAGAATGTTTAGAATTGGCGATAATAAAGGGACCATGTACAAGTATTTTATGAACTGTAGGTGGCATTGGATACCAACTGTACAGTGTTATGTAAAGTTGTGCTGTATCTAACGTGTATTTTCTAAACTTTTCACAGACTATGTGCAGGCGTACCACTAGCTAAGGTTTGTAGTATTATTTTATATCTTCTGATCAGGTTAGCACTGACTTCTGTTAACTCGGATGATTTTTCAGGGCCATGGAAAAAGCGTCTGGCGGTATTGCCGTCATTAGTAGTCCCAAAACCTGACTTAGGCTTATCCAAAATCAAACCAGTTTAATTTTTAAATTTTATTTGAATTTGCTTCTTAGTTTTGGCAACTACCTCCTTGTTGTCTCTACCACGAGCCTACCAAGTCTTCAGTGGAAGTTTGTAAGCAATATGTAAAGTACATTCCAGGAATCTAATCCACGCATAAAGTACAGATACACCAAATTCATATCTGGTTGTATCAGGTTCGGTGTTCAAAGCTTTATCTAAATCATTAAAGTCCTTAGACGAAAGGCCACAAATATAACATCATTGCGTGGATGTTGTATTGGTTACTGCATTTAGGACTTTACCATCCACCATTGTATATAACATCACATGATTAATTTCAAACTACTTTTCAGCAGTGGTACATATACTAGGTTGCAACTGGTTAATTTGTTGATCAATGTACGTTTTTTCTAATTTCGAAAGGTCTGCTCACTGCTGTTTCATGAGCGAACTAAAATCTGATGGGCCGACAAAACCTAGTTAATGAACATTTTTTGTTTTGCCATATTATATGCTTTGTGTTATCGGGTTGCTCGTAATAAATTTGAAATGGTAGTAAAGACGTTATAATATCGCGTCAGGGTTTCATACAAATTCTTGCTTATACTCGCATTTATTGGAACAATTCCCATTTTAAAATCATATGTAATTTTTTCACTTTAAGAACCTCAAGTTTTTTACTGTTTGTACTAATCGTTGTACAGTGTGATTTAAAAGCCCTTGTAGTGTTACTTGTGCGGTTATTTCCGATATATTAAAACAATTTTTGTCTGGATAACATTCTTCTTTAGCTACTTGAATTTGTTTATACGAATGAAAACGATGTGTAGCTATTTTTCTTATTTTATTATATTATACTCTACTTAAGTTTGTCTCAAAGAACATAGATAATGCTTCAGATTTAAAAAGTTTTCTTATTTGTAACGAGTGTACCTCATATTCCTTGTAAGCGGTTTTATATTTTGATGCACGTTTTGGTGTGGTCATTGTGGCATCCTTAATAATTTTAGCTCCATTCGTTTGACCTGATGACCGTAAATTCATCTGAGCTGCATATAATAGTTCTTCTGTGGAAAAATTAGAGCGTAGCATTTCTGTATTTTTTCGTTTTATACGTTCACTTAGGGCATCAAATCTTTGGCCTTCCACTGCTCTTCCGAACAATCTGTGAAATTACGGAAAATCCCAAGGATGTATCTAACCAAGTCGAATTTTTTTTAAGAAACTTATTCGCCATACGATATGATTCCTGCCATCTGGTTTTAAATTGTGATAAAAAAATATGAAATAGTGTTTGTTATATCCGAAGTAAGATCATCAGGACAATTAGTTTGTGTTTTGACGAAATCGGTCAATATTTTTGTTTGATCTTCGGTGGTTTTAACAGCAGAACTTTTCAATAAGTCATAAAATCTGCGTCTTGAAATAAAATAATCTGAACTCACCGTACCTGTAACAGAAACAAATATACAGAGAATACTTTTATATTGTTTTAGAGAAAGAACAAATAGATTTTTTTAAAATTTTGAATAAACACATTTTTAGAAAAAAGTTGTGGCACCCTATAGGTATAGAAGCTAAAAATTACATAACATACAGTGCCAGCACGAGATGAGAAGATTAAAAAGAAAACATTAAAATAGCTCAGATAGGTTCTGCATATCGTGAAACCGCAATACGCATAAAAAGAAATTTGAAAAATTCAACCGTAAATGTAATGTAAAGTACCTCTATTTACAAAAATACGCGAAAATGTTACAAATAAATGTTGTTAACAATTAATTTCTATGGCCAAATATAGGATCTCACTACCTGTGACAATAATTAAAAATTGACGGTTTCAGCTGTTTCAGCTACTGTATTTGGAATAATGATTTCAAGTTTCCATAAATAACACTTTTGCGTGATATTGTTCATAAAACCGTTTTTGTTTTAAATAAGTGTAGTCATATTATAATAGTAAAATATTTTAATTCTGGTAAAATTTTGCAAAAAAGTGGTGCACGAAGCCCCTATCCTGTATAGTACCTACTGTATACGGTTGGATTTTTCAAATTTCTTTTCATGCGTAATTCGGTTTCACAATATGCAGAAACTATCTGAGCCATTTTAATTTTTTTTTAGTCTTATTAAAAAAATTCCCGAATGGTGCTGTCCCTGTATGGTTTTTACCCGAATTTACTAAGATATATTAAGAAGGTGCAAACATGTGCAATATTTTGTTAATGTTAATAATAATAGACATAATTTTCAACCAGAAGACATATAAAATCTAGCTTGATTTTGTGCTTGGAAATGTACTAATACCTTTGTTGAATATTTTGCGAAACAATTATTATTAACAAGCAACCTTCGGCGCTAAATGTTATATTCTTTTTTACTATCCTGGCTGTAATTAAAACTCAATAATTGTAAATTCTAGCTGTACATACCTGATGTTGATGCCTCCATAGGTAATTTACTTCTTAAACATAGTATTAACACTGTAGAAATAATTTAAATCCAACACAAATATTTTGACAAAACGCCGCAACGCGTATATAGCTGGCTTCTCTCACAGATAAGTTTGTACATCCTACTAGGATTCACGGGAAGTGTGGCGGGCATTGTTATAATTCTAAAACATGGTAGTAGTATTATTGATTACTATTTATAATAAAAATTTGTATTTCTATTGATTTTGAATTTATCAATTTATTGCCAACTCTCGCCATTACTCGACCCCACTGTGCGTCGTCTTGATTTCTTCGCGCATACGAACAAACTCCTAGAGGCAACCTTATAGTCTCCATTACTTGGCAAAATAACCCTCGCGAGACATTAAGGTCATCTCGGCTCGGCTTATTCATTATATTTGTGTCTGTTTTAAGTTTATGGCTCTGGTTGAAACCAAATGGCCAGTCATTATATTTACATTAGTTTTAAACGGGCAAGGCGGCATAATAGTAGTATAGCACTAATACAATATACAGGGAATTTTATACTCGATGGTACGTTAGAAGTATCTGGAGAACGAAAAGAAAAATAATTTTGAAATTTTCACTACGGCCATACGAGGCTGCGCTCTAGCTTTTAAAAACAATTTCGCGGTTGCAGTGGTGCCAGATCTATATTGATAACTGACATCAACTTTGGAAATTTAAATGGGACACCCTGTAGTTTATTTTATTTTTAGATTCTACGAAGCAATTTAGGTTTTTTTTGTATAGGATCTTGCCGTTTCTTAAATATTAATTATGTTGTGTCTTTTTTTTACCGAAACTATGTGAATTAAAACTTCAATATTTTCGTCTCCAGATGTCAAATCAACGTAACATTTTAACATCATTTAGTCAACATGTGGTATTTTAATTTTGGCAACATAGGATCGCCGACTTCTATACAGGTGTCCTAAACATTAATTGCAATTCAGATTTTATTAATTTGATCAAAAGTTTTGCAATTTTGCAAATTTATATTTTATTCACTTCATAATAATATTATCTTCCAATTCTATTTAAATTGAAATAAAAGTTAAAACATTGTTGCTATGCAGACTTCAAACTGCTGGTCTCCAGTAACAAGATGCCGACAAACAAAATATACATCGGTAAACTAGTGTATAAAAACCCCTAATACTAAGATAAATAATCTTTTTTTTAAATCGACCGGAAAGTAACCACTTTCTACTCAATTTTTTAACCGGAAAATGTCATTTTATCGGTCTAGACCAGAAAGTCATAAAAGAGGGACCGGTAAAGTACTTTACCGGTCCCTCTTTTTACTTTACCGGGCCCTTTTTTTACATTCCGATCAATATTTGAGAAAACGAACCAAACCCATAATAAGTAGGCTTTCACTTGATTGTTTCTTTCATGGCGTTTCATGGCAACGAACTGTCAAATTTGATACTGCTTATTAAAAATTGTGTTTAAAAGTTAAAAGTTAGATTATATTATGGAAATGAATGTGGATGAAGGTGAAATTCCTCTTGAAATAACTGAAGCGGCTGCTAGAGCTACTCACGATTTGTTGCCGCATAAGTCCAGGGACAAGTATGAAAAAACGTTTGCCGTTTTCAAATGTTGGTGTAAAGAAAAAAATGTCAGAAATATTTCTGAGGATGTTTTGTTAGCCTATTTTGCTGAAAAATCCGAAAAATTAAAATCATCTACATTGTGGAGTGTGTACTCGATGATTAAATTGATGTTAAATTTAAAAGAAAATTTGGATATAACGTACAAAATTGTACTTTTAACATAACAGTTCAAAAATAGATATTATTAATTATTAGAATAATTCTAATTTTAATTATTTATTAAGTACCTATTATCAAATAATATTTATTATAACTATTATAAATAAAAAAAATTCCTGACTATAGAGTTTTCAATCTGTTTAAAACTATATTAACGTAGTAAGCCATTATCTAAATTTTCTTGTACGCCACTGGTCTTGCGTCGATTTAAAAAAAAATATTGTACGTTACACAACCGGAAAGTACGTTTACAGGACTCGCAGGCTTCCAGGACTCGCCTGGCGGCTCGCCCTGGAAATTGCCTGCTTCGTCCTGTAAAATAGTACTTTCCGGTCTTGTAACGTAATATACTAATTTTTAGAACTTTAATTCTATGATGGCTGCCTAAAACAGCATAAAAAAACCCACCTCTATTTAACCGGTCAGTTTGTCCGTTGCGACCAAATTTTCTATTAGCAGGCTGTGATTGGCTGATAGCGGGGATGGTCAGGGTTATCGATGAGTATCGACAGGGTGTCACGTGTTTGTGTATCATATTTTAATTGGGGATCAATCACTACCACCGATGTGGTGGTAGTGGATCAATCGAGCTGTCGCTTTTCGCGCCCTCTATGTCGTTTTCTATTGGTCCATGACAACTTGCGGGAAGCACGACGCCGCAAGAGTCAAGACTTGCGAAGCAGCTCTTTGAGCGACGAGTCGATTGACACCACCAGTAGAGAAAGTTTTCATGTCATTTTGCAGTCTTGTGAACTGTAAGATGATTGAGGCGAATATGTAGCCGAAAAGTCCTATTTAATTAAAGTTCCATAATGTAAATAAGTTTTACTTCTGTGGTGAATATACGGTTTAGTAAAACAAGTAAACTGTTTTATTGAGTCTTAAAGCACAAAATTAAACCAGTGAAACACCGATTGGAAAAGCAGTATAATTGAAATGTGCGAGTTCGTTTATTAAAGCAGCGTCTCGTAACAACGCTGTATATTATTGAAGTGTTGAATAGAGTGGACCAATTGAATTCTTTTTATATAGAGTGTTCCTCTACCTATTTTGAACCGCTTTCAATTTATAAGCCATTTTATGAATAATTACTATTCATATTCGAGAACTAGACATTAAAGATCTAAATCGATAAGTGTGCCATGATCAAAACAAATTTTTCTTTCATAATAAATTGTGGTTCTGAAAAGAACCGATTTTGTCAGTAAATTAAAACTTTTGGAATTCTCGCCTAATACGTCAGATGTTTAAAGTGCTGACCATTTTCATGTAAGCAATCGGTAACCGATTTTGTAGATCTTCTCTTAAATTTACTGGTGTTTTATAAACCACTTCTTTAATCCTACTCCACAGGAAAAACTCATCTAAAGGATTAAGATCTGGAGATTGCGATGGCCAACTCTATAATGGTCATCCACGTCTTATCCACCTATCTTCAAACATATCATACAGTTCCGCGGAAACTTCATGGATACAATGAGCAGGATGCTATCCATCTAATTGATACCAACAATTTCTCAAATCGATAAGCGGTAGATTATCCAAAAAGTCAGATACGGTCGTTCTTAGAATTTCCAGATATTCTGCAGAAGTTAAATTTTCATCATAAATATAGATTGATAATTGCCTATCCAACAAACAAAATACATTAAAACTAAATCTTTGTTAGTAACCTCTTTCTTTTATAACGTGTGGATTTTCTGCAGCCCAATAGTGATTATTTGGACAGTTAAAGACTCCTTCGCGAGAGAATTTTGCTTCATATCAGTCCAAATAATTCTTTTCAGAAAATCTGGATCCTCCTGTGTTCGAATTAAAAACATTTCGCAAAGATCTACACGTTTTGGAGGACCACCTGCTTGTAAAGCCTTTAATGTAATTAGTTTGTAGCCATGCATATATCTGTACCCCAGAGGTAAAGTGTACTAAGTCCACTTTTCGCTAAAAATTAGTTAACTGTACTATGTCCCATGGATTTTTACGCTCAATCGAGGAAAAAATCCGTACTACACATTATTACGTCTGTTGAGGAGTTAGTTAGTTTTAAATAATACCAAGTCACAACAACAGTCAGAGGTAAACTATACTAAATGGACATAGTATTGTATCACTCATATGATATGTCCAATACACATGGACTTAGTACTGTTTGCGCAGTATAATTCCTGTTGAATCTTGTTGGTCACAATATTATGCCTTTATTAGATTTAGTTAGTTATGTGTCGTCGTTAGGTAAACACCGTGCGGAGATGTCTTCAAGAAGTGCTAAGATTTTTGCCGCGCTGAAAACGTTAGAAACCGTGGGAGAACAGAAAGTTACATCACCTCATAGTAAGTAACCGCTTTTTAAGAAAATTTACCTTTTGGAGTTTGATTGAACTTTATTATCATACGTTTTTATGCAAAAGTAGAATATTGTTATGGTTTTTTAAGGTTCCAGCAGAATTGCCGCGCTGAAAACGTTAGAATCTGCGGGACAACAGAAACTTACATCGCCTCATGGTAAGTACCCACTTTTTAAGAAAATTATTTACCTTTTGCTTGAAGTTTGATTAAACTGTGTTATCATAATTTTTTATGCAAAAGTAAAACATTGTTATGATTACCACAGTGATTACGATCTACTTGAATTGGATAATTCTGCTTTAGTGGGTAGTCCTGAATCGGTTACGACAGAAGTTTTAAAGTTTCAACAAGGTAAGAACATTTCCTTTACATAGTTTAGGTCCATAAATATTTACTTTAGTCGTATTTTAGAAATCGAACACCAGTGCTCTCCTAAAAAATTGACTAAACTTCAAAGAGTTCAAGAGAATCAAAATCTTTTAGTTGGCAAAGAGGAAGAAAATCATATTTTATGTGAAAATTCAGACGACAGCATGAAAGACCCGAATTACCAAACCACCGACAACGATGACACCTCTGAAGACTCCAGCTCATTGTCTGACTTACAAGAAGAGCAAAATGTTGATCCGATTTCTAATTTACCTTTGATTCAACCTCAAAAAGGAAGAAAACGTAAAAGGAATCCTGCCAACTGGAAATGTAATATTAGAAAGCAAAAAAGTCTTTCTGGGGTTGAGTATATGTCTAAAAACAAAACTTTAATAGCATCTAAATCTCTGGGAACAACTTGTCAAAATACCTGCAGGTATAAATGTAACACAAATATTACTCAAGAAATACGTCAAAGCATTTTTGAAAAATTCTGGTCACCATCAAAAACAATCGATCATAAACGTCAATTTGTTGCTTCATCTGTACAGTTAGTAGATATTAAAAGAAGACGTGAGCGATCTGGAGAAAGGGCAAATAAAAAAAGTAGCAATAGAAAATTTAGCCTAACTGTTGATAACCGAAAAGTAGATGTGTGTAAAAAAATTTTTCCGGGCGCATTAGGAATATCACATACTTTTGTTTCAACCTCTTTATCAAAACAGGGCACCGGAGGTATAGTAGAATCAGATAAGCGTGAAAAAAAATTCCCCCAAATAAAATTTCAGCTGAAATAAAAGATAGCATAAGAAACCATATTTTAAAGTTTCCGACCATAGAGTCCCATTACAGCAGGGAGAGATCAGCCAAACGATATCTTGACAATTCTTTGAATATTACTAGAATGTATGAATTATACAAAGAAGAATTACTGAACAAGAAAATACCCGAAGCTGATATTCCTAAATTATGGTTGTACAGTGATATATTTAACACTGAATTTAATTATTCGTTTAAGCTCCCTGGGAATGATACGTGTGACCAATGCGACAAATATCTTGTAAATTTAAAAGAGTCTCTAACTATAGATGAAAGGAAACTTATTCAAGAAGAATACGATGGACATTTGATCGAAGCCAGTAAGAGATATAGTTTGAAATCGCAGGACAAAGAAAATGCAAAAGTAAACAAAAAATTAAAGGTAATAATGGTTGATTTAGAGAAGTGTCTACCCACGCCTTCTTTAACAAACGCGCAAAGCTTTTATTCGCTGAAATTGTGGACATTTAATTACACAATTAAAGACACTCAAAAAAATCTTACAACTTGCTGTATGTGGAATGAAAGCATTGCTGGAAGGGGCGGAAACGAGATTACATCTTGTCTACTAAAATGGGCTTCCTCTAATATTGACGAATCTGTAGAAGAACTGACAATATGGTCAGACAACTGTCCTTCTCAAAACCGAAATTTGAATTCCATTTTAGCTTATTTCTCCATTTTGAATTTGATTCCTTAACCATAAATACCTCCTAAGAGGACATACTCATCTCGAAGTAGATAGCAATCATTCCGTAATAGAAAGGCAAAGAAAAAAGATGAATAAATTCCAGCTCATGACGCCATGGGATTGGCAACAGTTAGTGCGATTGGCTAGCAAGACGAATCCGTTTTTGGTTATTAATATGGAAACAAACGACTTTAAGAATTTTATGTCATTAATTGAAGGAATCAATGCTCCGTTTTTGCGCAAAAAACAATATGAAAGTGGAAAGGATTTTAAAATATCACAACTGGTCCATATTCAGGTACGATCCGAACAGCCCGGTAAAGTTTTTTGTAAAAGTGACTTTGGTCAAACTGATTTCGAGGTTCTTGATCTTAACCGAGTGTCTCGAAATGCACATTTTCCTAAAGAAATTCCGACAATTAGAACTGGTCCAAAGCCTATAAGCGATAAAAAGTACAAGGATTTACAAACTTTTTTACAATGGGTGCCAAAAATTTTTCACCCATATTATCAAAACTTGTCACATACTGATAAAGCCAATGAAGATGTTAACGATTAGCATCGCTTTTGGAATATAATAATTACACAATAAATTTTTTCTTTATGCTTCTAGACTCCTTTTTAGTAAAATGTTTAAGGCTTCACTTACTTTTTTATACTTTTATATTATGTATAATATTTTTGTTATCCTAAGTTTAGTCTCGTTATTTGTAAGGGTTAAATAAAATATGTTTAATAAACTTTTTTTTTTACATTTATGACTTTTGATCCGGAAAAAACTTCCATCATATAAATTGAACTGTACCAAGTCCACGTTGGTTACCAAACATTTCAGTGGTAAAATATACTAAGTCCCTTTGACAAAAAACTAAAAGGTTTTTTTGACAACTAAGTTTATTGTACATAAAGCAATACATATTTATGGACTCAGTGTAAACTACTTATCTCTAACTAGCTGTATAAAACAGCAGTAGACTAAATTCATGGTTTAGTTTATTTATTTCGCTTTCCTGTAAAAATTACTTTATGTGACATAGTACACTTTACCTCTGGGGTACAGATATGTTTATGTAAAATTCTCCATATTGATGTTCGATTTATTCCTAAATAATTTTTGACACTTGTTATTGAAGCATGGGGATAGGCATAAAAATACGCCAAAACGTTAACTTCATTTTCTTCGTTTTCAGTAACAGGTTGAAATTGATATCTTGGAGCCTGTACATTTCCGAAATTTAAAAAATTACATTCAAATCTGAGAAGTTTCCGTCGGTTCATTGACGGCAAATTCGGAAAAAGAGCGTTAAATCTTTTGCAGGTTCTTGAAACAATTCTTTGACACACGCCGTGAATATAAAACAAATTTAAAATATCCGCATTTGAATAACTATTATTCTCCATTTTTGCTATTTTAATCTGACATAAGCAAACCCAAACTAAAAAGTGAGACATGTCATGTCACCATCGTTATGTATTGCAGTTGTTACATCATGGCACACTTATCGATTTAGACCTATATAATGTCTATAGTTCTCGAATATGAATAGTACCCATGATACAAAGAGGTTTTCTTTGTATCATGAATAGTACCTAATTATTCATAAAATGGCTTGTAAATCGAAAGCGGTTCAAAATAGGTAGAGGAACACTCTATATAAAAAAAATTCAATTGGTCCACTCTATTCAACACTTCAATAATATACAGAGTGTTCCATTTAAAAAAAGTAACTTGATCAAATTTATAAAATCTGAATTGCAATTAATTTTTAGGACACTCTGTATACCTGGAAGTCGGCGATCCTATGTTGCCAAAATTAAAGTAGGTACCACATGTTGACTAAATAATGTTAAAATGTTACGTTGATTTGACATCTGAAGACGAAAATATTGAAGTTTTAATTCACATAGTTTCGGTAAAAAAATACACAAAATAATTAATATTTAAGAAGCGGCGAGAGAAATGGAAAAATATCCTATACAAAAAAAAACCTAGATTGCTTCGTAGAATCTAAAAATAAAATAAAGTACAGGGTGTCCCATTTAAAATTCCAAACTTGATGTCAGTTATCAATAGATCTGGCACCACTGCAACCGCGAAATTATTTTTAAAAGCTAGAGCGCAGCCTCCTATGGCCTTAGTGAAAATTTCAAAATTATTTTTCATTTCGTTCTCCAGATACTTCTAACGTACCATCAAGTATGGAATACCCCGTATACCTAGTCTAAACATCATAGGTGGGTAAAATGGCTTTAAAAATGCATTTAAAATGAAAATACAAAATAGATGCCTCAAAAACCATTTAAGATAAAAAATAGAAAATGATTTTTAAATTTTCATTTAAAATATAAAATAGAAAATAGGCATTTTAAATAAGTTTCTATGGAAAATGCTTTCTCTTTATTAACGTAGGGTACATCCTTTACATATTACGTAACACCGAAGGTACCACCGCTTTCTATGTTTCCAAAAACATTGGTAGCTTTAATTATCAATAATTTTTAAAGCTTTCATCCGTCATTGATTTTTGTTTGGGTCTCATAATTATACCAGAATCAATAATAGTGTATTATTAACCAAGGTTTAGACAGCCATCATTATTGCCCGAGCGGCGAGTTTAAATCACGAGGAGCGAAGCGACGAGGGATTTAAGACGCGAGGGCTATAATAAGCTGTCTAAACCGTGGTTAATACATTATTTTTTCCACTACTACAAACTTTTATATAACATTTGTCATTTATCTTTATAGTATTAATAATTATAAAAAATTATAGGTAGGTATAAGTATATTTTTTAATCAAGTTACCTGCGCTTTGGAATTGGCAAAATATTTTGTTGTTTTGTCAGGTGGCTTTGTTTTGTCAATGCCAATTTGTGTTCATTTGTGTCATCAGATTTCACGAGTTTTGCGTTTTTTTTAAAAATGAGCGAAGAAAATGTTAGTGATAATATTATGTGTACACCTCCCGAATTATAAGGATGGAAGCAGAAAAAATGTTGATTGTATCGATATTTTACAATATCAAGTAATCTAATATGTATTGATGTTGCATAACCACAATAAATTGATGTTGTAGAATTAAAAAATCAAGTTACCTGCGTTCAAACAAAATTCGGTTAAGGTCAAAGATCGGTCAATAATGGATTTCAATGGCTTATTATTGACCATGGTCAATAATGTCTTATAAGGTAGAGAAAAACGATTTCTAGCGTTAATAATCGGTTAATAATGGCGATGTTATAGGTTAGTAGTGGAAAAAAAACGTTATTTACCTAACCATGCCTTAGTTAAGCAATAATAAAGTATGAACAATCAGATATATATCTTGCATGACATTGCATTAAGCTTCAAAAACTTTGATCGTAAACAATTTCATACCTGCATAAGAAAAGAGTGTTTCCACTGGTGCTGATGAAGGTAATGGCGTATTGTATTTCATGAAAAATTTCTTTATATCAGGATACTGATTCAAAATTATCAAATCGGTGCTTTCATTTTGTAAATATTTTAACGCTTTCAGTTCATCCATTGAATCTCGTTCGTTAATCAGGTAAAATCGGGTTACCTAAGTCCTCTAACTATTTTAAATAGAAAATTGTTCATTTATTCTATTTAAAATATAAAATAGAAAATACTTTTTTCGAAAGTATTTAGGATAGAAAATAGAAATGCCATTTTCTATTTTGCATAGCTATTTAAAATAATTTCATTTCAAATAGTTACCCACCTCTGCTAAACATACAGCATACAGCCAACGAGTACAATAAGGAATAAGAATCACTTACACAAACTAATACAAAAAAACAAATCTGACACTACACAACAAGACCTCTACAATACACTTAGGAAAAATATAAAGCTCCAAATTAATAACGAATATAAATTACACAAACAAACAATTGAAGCAAACATAAAACATGATCCGAACTCCTTCTGGCAGTTCATACGTTCCAAGTCGAGGTCCTCTGGACTGCCCAGTGCAATGCAATTGGATGACATAGTCTACAGCACCCCTGGCAATATTGCTAACGCTTTCGCTCTGTTTTTTCAATCAGTGTTTCAGGTCTCAAGAAGGCCCATGGCAGTTGCAGGCTCATCTTCCTTCAACTTACCTTTGGTGACTGAGTCAGATGTTCTCAGTGCTATTAAGAAACTAAAGCCTAAAAAATCTACAGGTTCAGACAACATACCTGCATACATCTATAAAGGACTAACTGAAATCTTAGTTAAGCCTTTAGTACACGTTTTCAATCTATCATTATCAAACCAACAATATCCTAGGGCATTCAAAAATGCATTGGTTACACCTATACACAAAAACGGTAACATAAATGACATCAACAATTACAGACCAATAAGCTTAATCAATACAATAGGAAAAATTTTTGAACACATTTTACACAGCAAGTTGACAACCATTCTAAGCCCACAAATTTCCAGATTTCAGCATGGGTTCGTGACAGATAAAACTACAGTCTCAAACCTTTGTATATTATCTGAACATGCATCTGAAGCAATAAGAGATGGAAACCAATTGGATGTCATCTATGCAGACTGTGAGAAAGCCTTCGACAGGGTTGATCATGGGCTTCTCCTAGATCGACTGCATGGTTGCCATGGGAATATCGCGGCCTACATTCCTGTTTCTAAAATCATACCTGTCGGATTGGTCCCTAAGTGTGAAGATAGGCAAATACATTTCAAGCAATTATATCGCTACCTCGGGAGTGCCCCAGGGCAGTATCTTAGGCCCACTCTTGTTTACACTGTTCATCAACCCCCTACCTGATTGCCTCTCTGAATCTTCGGGATTACTTTTTGCAGATGACTTTAAACTATTTAAAATAATATACTCTCCCATGGACTGCCTTCAGCTACAGGCAGATTTAAATAACGTTAATTGCTGGTTCAAGGATAATAAAATGTCGGTAAATGTAAAGAAATGCTCTATTATGACGTTCTCACGAAAAAAGAATATTATTAAAAATAACTATGATATTGATGGGGTTGATTTAGAGAGAGCCTATGAAGTTCGGGACCTGGGAGTTATCTTTCAGAGTGATATGAGATTCAATTCGCACTATATCAGGATTGTTAACAAGGCTTTTAAATCTCTAGGTTTCATCATTAGAAATAGTAAGTCTTTCGAGCTAGGAACGATTGTGAGGCTGTATAATGCTCTTGTGAGACCGCATCTGGAGTATGCTGCACAAATATGGATGCCCTCAGCCAATACACATATAGACCACATTGAGAAAGTGCAAAAGAGGTTCCTGAGATACCTTTATATCAGAAAAAATAACTCATACCCATATATGGTTTCATACAAGAGCATGTTGGATAGCTTTGGGATGAGGAGTCTGCTAGACAGAAGAAATAAACTGGCTGTGTTATTTATGTATTATCTCCTAAATTATATAAAATATAAGGACTGTGACTTAATTAAGTATGTATATATAAGCGTCCCTAAAGCTAATCTTAGAATTTTAAACTATAATACGTTTAATATAGATCTAGTCAGCACATCCCCAATGAATAGAATGCTAATAATATGCAATCAAATGCTCAAGCAATACCAAATAGACCTATTTAACACAAACCTGAAAGAATTACGGGTAATTGACCTAGGTCAATAACTGTAATCTGTGACTCTGCAGTCTGTGTTCTCACCCATTGTTTTTCTTTCTTTTTGTTTTTATACACTTTTTTGTACACTTTGTTATATTTGTTATACTCTACCTAGCCTAGCCTAGATGGATATATAGTCTACTTAGGTTTAATTTAATTTAAGTTTAAATTTTGTTGTTATACAACTTCCTTTCCTATCATTACTTGTAATTACCACTTCCTGGTGTTTGTAATGCTAAATAAATAAATAAATAAATAAATAAAAACTAGCCTTCCAAAGAGCTTAATTAGAAAGTTCTTGTGTTTTTCACGCTACGCTATTACCGTAACGTTACCAAATGGTAAAATTATTTAGCGGTTCATTAGATTTCAAGTTCTTGGACGCGTTGTTATACTTTCATTCAAAAACCTTTTATTGGCGGTATAGAAGAAAATTAAAAAACTGAGAAATAAAAACGCAAATTCGTTGAATCATTTTTTCGGGTGTGCGTGACAGTTGACCCCACCAAAACGCAAGGTCTGACCTCCACCATGAACGCGCCCTGTCGTAGCTGTATTGTGTCGACCGTTATTCTAGTAGTTCATGTGGTACGTGCATGGTAGTTCAAGTGTTTAAGTTTCCAATTTTGATTTTTTGTGTTTGTTGTTGTGTTTCGCGTCTTTGATGTTTTGCTAGAATCGTATTTGTTCCAAAAAGTATATTATATTAAACTAAATGTTTTACAATGAATACCATTTATTATCCGCTAGGATTACGCACTAAGGTTAAGCATGCATACTATGGAGTAATTCCGCGTAGGACCTTTTCAAGAGAGAAATACAGTTTTCTTAATCCTCACTCCGAAATTGGTAAAATGTTCAAGCACATTTACGGACGCTTGAAAAGCTATACTGCTAAAGCTTTTCATAAATTAGGAAATGAACCTGACCCACCAAACATATTAAAACTTCTAGAAAAGTGCATAATTCCTTCCAGCTATTATGGTTCTGAAAATAATAAGAAAAAGATATTTTTTATTATAAAGAGGATTTTAACTCAGACACATGGAGAATTTATTCATATATGTATTTTGTATGAGGGCTATGATTATGACAATATGCCCTGGTTAATTACAAATAATAATACTGATGACCATCGTACCATTAAGCATATTCTTTTACAGGCAAACTTGCTTTTATTGCAGACAGTTGTAAAACCTTTAATAAGATATTTTTACAGTTATCTATATAGGTTTCGAAATAGAGAGATATGGGTGATACCAGTTGGTAAGTATCAGTCGGAATGTGTTATTTTTTTTAATGATTGAAACATTTGGGCTGCATGTGTGTGTTGTGTCTAGATATATGATAAACACAGTTACATATACTTACAACTGACCCTGTAAATGTTTTGTGGGATATTTTGGGAATCTTTTAATTATTCACATAACATAAATTGAAAATAAAACTTACATCAAAGAATATGTGCTAACCAGTTCTCAATTCGCCAATTAAAAGGGTCCTACAGACACAGGTACAAGAAATAATACAAGAACGCATGGTGATGTCCAGTCTTTTAATGGCAAATTTGTCTACACACTGGCAAACATGGACGAGCATACATAACTGTGCGTTTATGTATTATCTAATACTTGTAGGTATGCGTGTCTGTAGGCTTCAAAATGGAATATTTAAATGTTTTTAACAACAAATGAAAACACATTTAATTTGAGGGATGCCAAGTCGATTGCTGATATTAGGTTGAAAGAAAATTATTGCTAAAGGCTTTTTACTCTTTAAATTCTTGTTTTGCAACCCATAAGACTACACCATTAAGCTAAAATTTTAAGCATTGGGAAAGTGTGCTCTAGGCATATAATACATATATGGCTCCAGGCCATACATTATTGTCTATTATAATATGTGAGGCACCATGTATATGAAAAGCACAGGGACAGCTTACTCGGTGCAAAACCACCTGTAGGTGACAAATGCCTGTCATCGATAAATTAGTATAGGTAGGTACCTACCTAAAAAAAAATCAAAATTATTTGGGGTTTTTAACAAAAATTCAATATTTGATACAAAAAAAATTAATTTTAATTTTAAAACTTTTGTGCCAATTCTGTGCAGGGTCTTTTTTGGATAAATTAGGCACTAACGGAGATGGATTGTTTCTTGAATCCAAACAGTTTTTTGTAGGGTATTCTGCTGGTCCTCTATCCGTTTTTTACGAGTAAAAGTTTCTACACACGACCTAATCTGCAGTGTTCAATCTGCAGAACCCTGCAAATTGGGTAGTTTGTAGTCACGCCGGACCTTCAAAATCCAGATCGGGCGGTCGGTTGAGGCGACCATAATACGATATCCAGACTCCCCACTCCAATGCCCTGCAAGTCTGTTCGTGTGGATCACGGTTGGGTCGGTCTTCGTCTATATTTGAAATACCGAATAGCATTTCTAGTTTTTATCTTTCCCTGTATAATTGTGATTTGTGAATAACCAATTTACCAAATTTATTAAAGTCTAAGGTCCTTATCCTTAATCGTCTAAAGGCATTTTGAAAATCATAACGCGTTTTGCTTCCATTTTATACATAACACACAGGTAGGTACTTAATTTTAAAATAATTAAGAACTGCTTTCTTCTTGTGCTTTAAAACTGAAGCAAAACGCAATATGATTTCCAAAACCCCTTTAGATTATTAATAAATGAAATACCATTTAAAAAAATTCTGTGAACTTAGGTGGAAGTAAGGATTTAAAAGGGAAGTAAAAAAATATACCTATTTGTTTAAAATCAGAAGAAAACAATAATGTTAGAGCTTAAAAAATTATAGAATGATCCAATTTAATAAATAAGCTTAAATTCAAACCTAGCTTTATTATCTTAAAAAATTTTTTTTTTCATTGAAATTCATACTTAAAAAGGTGGTGCAGAAAGGCTAAAATAAAGTTAAAAAAAATATTTGAAAAATATAAAGGTTAAGATATTTACAATGTATATGGCATGTTATTAGAAACTACAATTTAATAATAAGGTACTAATATACCCAGCCGGCACAAACATATTCCATACATATTCCATGAATATTCCGTTGGCATATTGGAATATTCCATAAATGTTCCATATCTGCCAGGGCATATGACTGGCATATTGTATGCATATTGCAGGTCACCATGAAATATATGCCTGCAATATCTTTTAATCTGCCAAAATATATTTATGGCATATGCTAGCAATATTCATTTTGTTTCTTTTTCATATAAATATATTTAATTTAGGTCATGTCAGTTAGTTTAGTAGGTAGAGTTACAAATTTGGTATAATAAAACATCACTAAAATTAATATTTTTTTATTTTTATAAATAAAAAAAATTAAAACCTAAAAACTAAATACTCTTTAATACAAGGTGGAAAAAAATTAACTAAAGCAGGTTCTGTCAGTTCTGTGACGTACAGGCAGCGTTT